>OZ020180.1:72217123-82217123 GCA_963971135.1 Stenus bimaculatus | reverse complement strand
GAAAAATAGGCATATGTAATTTAATATTTAGCATTTTTATTGAGTCATCCTCCGAACAGAAAAAAAATGGTATCGTATCTCCTCTAGTACTTTCTGGAAGAAGTATAAGTTGGTAATCCAACAATGACAATTTCCAGATTTAAAACCAATTTCTATCTGCATTCGCTTAAGAAGTATGTAAAACCAGGATTAAACATTGAATTGTGCTTTTAGGCCTCTTAATCAGACCTATTGGAATATCCAAAAATATTTGGATTTTGTCGTGGATCATGGAGTAAACGTCGGAACATCTCATACTATTTTGTTATATTTAAACAACAGCCCTTATCGCTTGAACCTTAGGAACATTTTAAAATTTTAAAACTTCTTTCAACTTAAGAGCAATTTCCTAATTTAATATCTAAAATTAAGATACTATTTTCTTACAAAGTTATTCTTGGGTATTAGGGACAAAGATAATCAAAGTGCTTAAACTAAAACTTTATTTACAACGTTTCGACACACATTTGTGTCTTCTTCAGGCTGTAATAATAGGAAAAAGTTAGATTACATATATTTTTCACAATTTCGTGTATATCTTGTTCATAAAATAGACAGTGTGTAGCATGAACAAGGTCTACATGAAATTATGAAAAATATATGTAATCTAACATTTTCCTATTATTACAGCCTGAAGAAGACACAAATGCGTGTCGAAACGTTGTAAATAAAGTTTTGGTGTAAGCACTTTGGTTATCTTTGTCCTCAATACCCAAGAATAACTTTGTAATTTAATCTGTGGACAATTAATTATGAAAGATAAATTGGACTTAAAAGTCCAAAAAGCAAACCTTGACTATGGAACTCTATAGCCTCTATTTAGTGGATTTCAACCCAAATGTTGGAGGAACAATGATGTTTTTTAAGTTATTTTTATTCCAGTATTTTTGAACGAAATAAGCGAGGAAGGAAGTAAGTACCTCGGCACTACTTTAGGAATAGTAAACTCTAAAGTAAACTAATGCCTTGAAGCGGTTTTATAGTGATTGGTGTTTTGGCTAACCCGATCATGGAAAATGATCAATGATACCTCAAAGCTTTGAGGGATCAGTGGTAATTCCCGAGGTTATTCATGTTACAATTAATCCCAAATAGTCCTGTTTTAATTATTTTTTTTTCAATCGTTCATCTTCGCTTGAAAATAATGCCCGATGGGCGCCAAACTTATTATCTTCATTAATATGAAAAAAAAGACGCCGATGAGAAGGCCGCATCGAAGTAGGCCATCCACAAAAATTTAATAATTTAAAATAAAAAGTTTTTTAATCATTTTAATTCAATCTCTTCCCATTTTGACTTATTTCTTTGGATATGACCTTCAAAATTAACGAAAAATTGCAAAGACCAAATTTACAAAAATACAGATACTAGAGTAATTGTAAATATTAATAATTCTAAATTATTGTGATATTAAAAAAAAAAATTAAATATTTCAGATTTTGATATCAGTGAATTTTTTTAGTTATTTTTATACTTGCTTAATTTTAAAATTATTTTTTTTCGGAAATTCCAAAATTTAATTTTTTTTTTATAATTTTAGAAAAGATGAATAATTATTATATTTAAAAAAATATTATTTAAATTAATTGGAGGTGAATATTAAATTAAGTGGTGGTATAAAATCAATACAATAAAAGTGTTGATATTTTTGGATATAAAAGTTGTGTTAGATTTTGGTGTGAAAATTAGCAGCGGTGTAAGTTGGATTTGTAGCGGTTTAATGAGGGATAAGGATAAGGGCGAAGGACGAAGGACGGAAGTCGGAAGTCCTGCGTGGATGGCGTTCGTTGGATTTACGTTTTCCTTACCTGAGGCCAGCCAGAAAAAGGTCGTCCACGCCGCGAGTGCCCAGTCCATGGCCGCGGCCCCACTTATTTCTGTCAGCCGAAATGGTAACCCCTGGTTAACCTCCCCATGGCGAAAGGAAGAGGCTATCACTGCACCACTGCTTCACACAGATCCGTCAATTGCCCGCCGCACTGCAGGATCACGTTAGAGGGGGAGGTCCAAATCTACACATGGTTAACACTGCCAGAAGATGACTTATCTTGGTGAAGATGCGCGCTGAACCGTAGTCCGTGTTAGACTAAAGACTAATCATACCGGGTGCACCGTTTGCGACGCTGTGGACGCTGTGCGGGGAAAGAGGACGCGCGCCGGCGCTACGACGCTCTACCTCACTATTTTCTCTACAAACACACCGACGCCGGCTTTCCTCCACACAACACCTTTAATCAAAACCAAATATTTACCAATTATCTACTCCTTACGAGCGCGCATCAAATTTAAAACCAAGATAACGTACAACTGCTACCAACACGACGTCGACGTAGTTCTTCACGACTCCACGAAGAAGTCACTAATGAACATTCATTGTCGCAAAGTGCGTTGCAATCGCTATGCTTCGTCGGACACGTTTGCCACCTGCAAATCCAGAACCAATGGGGCTACGCTCCTCACCGTGGTGCATGCATGTTCGTAGGAGGGTCGCAGGTTCACCACGTCTCCCCAAATAATAAGCCACCAAATCGTTTTATGGAAATTTTGTCCGTGACACTTACCCACGCTAATGCAACCCCTATAATACCTAGATAATCGAACTAATAATCAACTTCTTCAATTTCAAAACTTTTTAAACGTTCATTTTATCAATTGCCAAAAACAATTATAAAACAAGTTTGAGAATATTTTTTTAGAAATTTCATTTTTTTACGAGTTCATCTCACGAGCAATTGCAGAAGAGTCCTAAAATGTACAATAGTCCAGTCAATATATGTCCAAAACAGCGTGCTACCACTTCATCGACAATCCATTTCATCGACAGTGCATTTTCATCGACAACGGTTTAATCGACATGACCGTTTCATCGACACGGACGTTTCATCGACATTACCATTTCATCGAAACTACCTCTTCATCGACAAACATTATCTTCGACAAGGACGTTTCATCGACACTACTTTTTCGAACAATTTTTAATTTCGATGAAATTGAATGCCGAAGAAACGTTTGTGTCGATGAAACGGTTGTCGATGAGAAGGTAATGTCGAGGAAACGCCGATGAATTGGACATGTCTGAAACGATAGTGTCGAAGAAACAGTTATCGATGAAAAGGTAATGTCGATGAAAAAGTAGATTCGATGAACCGTTCTTGTCGAAGAAAAGGTTTATCGATGAAAAGGTAGTGTCGATGAAACCGTTGTCAATGAAAAACTATTGTCGAAGAAACGTCTACGTCGATAAAACGTCCGTGTTAATGAATTGGCCATCTTAATGAAACGAGTGTGTTGATGAAACGGTATACAACCATTCAAAACTGCGGTTTTCGTAACAAAATTGCCGAAGTTTCTTTCTAAACGGTTCTACAGGGCTTTCATTAATGACTGTTCGTCAGGCTAGCAAACCTTAAGATACTACAGTTAGCTGGCCTGGCCTTTTAACAATGCCGTCCTTAGAAAAATAACTTTTTCAATAATAATTTATTTTTAATAATACTAACAAAATATTTATTAAAAAATAATTCATATGCAATAAACAATATTTATTTGTAAAATTTAATTACATAATTAAATTATAACCTAAAACTAGAAAACATCTTTATTTATTACAACAAATGTTGCAAATGATTTCCTTCATTTTCTATACAAATAGCAACTCTTCGTTTCATATTTTCAAAAACGGATTGCAGTTTATCTGGTGATATTAGATTTATTTCTTCTATATTGCATATACCCATTTTGTAATTTGTCATCGTGAAGCTGTTCAATAAAAGGATGTAAAATCAAATTTTGCTACCTCTCAGCATTTATCGTTTCGTGAAAAAAAATTGGCCCAATTATTCTTCTCCGTGAAGTAGCTACCCAAACACCAATTTTCTGTGGATGCAAGCTATGTACTTTCCATGTAGGTATGAGGATTTTCGGCCGGCCAAGTTCGATAATTTTGGCTATTTACATAATCAGACAAGTGAAACCATGCTTCGTCCGAAAAGAAAGCCAAGTCTAGCATATCGTTGTTATTTATGTGATTATTAAACCAATTACAATATTGTAATCTTCGCTGATAATCCGTTGGAAGTAATTTTTGCACTACGCTTATTTTATACGCATGCATATGAAGTTTTTTGTTAAGGCTTTGTGACAAGTCCCAACAGATAACCCTAAAAATCATAAAAATTAACAAATTGTTTTGCAACACTTAATTGCTCCAACTAACCTGTTTGTGCAGAAAGTTTTGGCACTGATTTGTTTGGACTTTGTGCCATTCGAACACTTACATCCTCTAAAACTTCATCGGTCAGTTTTGTAGGAGCTCCGGTACTATTACCTATGCAGATGCAATGACGAGTTTCAAATCGTTGAATGATTCTAGACTTATGAATTCTAAAATTATCATAAGCAAAGGGAAATTCAGGAAATGCTTCCCTAAATTGGTTAATACACGATTGCTAGTTGTAGGACCAAGTGCCACCAATCTGCTCTCCACTTCGGAAGTGAGCCATTAAAATTAATTTAACACAAAACCCGGAGGAAACTTGCAAGGGACGCTTTGACTAAAAATGACAGTTCAAAACCAAAGTATAACTAAAATTGGTTGCATCGTATACTTGGTTGCCTAGATTCGTGACCTTGACTAAACGGTAATTAATGAAAGCCTTGTATAAGTCTCTTGTGGGTACTGAATTCGAAGTTTCTGCCTTGTATGAGGTCGACTGTCGACGTCACAACGAGAAGCCGAAAAACCTCAAAAATTTTGCACTTTTTTCATTTTTTCGCTTATATCTCGAAAAACATGAGTTTTCCTACGAAAAATAAAAATGAGAAAATTTTTATTATTTTTTGAAAAAATGCTCGTGCACAAAAATTTTGTCAGACCCCCGTACTTATAAAGTGACACCCCCCCGTCCACGTGGTCGGTTTTTTGCCTTTGAACTCCGTCGCCCCCCCCCCCCCCCAAAACTAATTCCTGGGTGCGCCACTGGTGGTATCGGCTCTAGAATGTGAGTGGGATAAAAAAATTATCACTAAAATCTATGGGTATAATTTTTACTTTCCGGTTCCAGAGGTGGGATTTTGTTTCTATCTTGATATTTATCAAGCTTGATAAAACTCAATTAGGGGGCTATTCTCGAATTACACATGATACGACTTTTATCATTTTATCCATGTCATTCAAATGCAAAAATAAGAGTCTGTACTTGTCATGTCGTATACGATGTTGTGTGTTGTGTTTCGAGAATATCCCCCCACTTGGTTTTATCAAGCTTGATAAATATCAAGATAGAAACAAAATCCCACTTCAGGTGCTTTATCCTGGTACCGAAAGTAACATTGAAATTTTAAATGTCAATAAGGGCATAGAGTCGTCTTTTAAAAATATTTTAACAAAATTTGTTTCCTTTTAAAACACGTTTTCAGTAATACCACACTCGACCCATGTTGCATATTGCCATTTAAAATCCGGTTGCTTCCGGAAAATTAATCCCATAGATTCTTTTTATTCACTTTGGTGATAATTTGTTTTATCCTAGTAAGATTGGATAAAGCTTTCTCAAAATAAAAGGGGAGGACTAATGGTCTGAGACAGCTTGTATAAGCGAATAAACCAATGGAACTTTTTTAGTTGTTTTCAGTGTCCGTTGAAATTTTTGGGCCAAAGCCGACAGATTTACGGTTTCGCATACAAAAAGGCCATGGGGGTTATTACCGAATCACACAAGATTTCGTGTACGCCATGACAAGGACACCCAACTTATTTTTGTATTTAATTGGCAAGGATAGAATAATAAGAGTCGTATGATTCGAGAATATGCACCCAGAGCCGCATCAAAAACTTTTTGGGCTCTATTACGAAATTATGTTTTCAAAGGCCCTTTACATTTTTTTTTATCTATCAACTTTATTACCTATTTCTTTTTGATATCTGTTCATCCCCAAAACGTTTAATTTTAAATAAACACTTATGTTGTTGACACTTTTCTTCCTCTGCTTCAAAGTCATTGGTTTTTTTACCCTTAATCTTAATAAATTTTAAACATATTACAATTGAAAAAAATCTTTTTAGAGATTATACTTAATTCTACAAATTAAATGTTTTCTCAAAATTTTAGAAGAAAAGATTTTCTAGATTCTAAAAGATCCCAAAAACCATAAGGCCATGGAAATAATTCATTGATGAAGTCCGAATAAGAATGTGTATTATTTTTAAATTTTTATTTTTGTAGCATATTTTTAAATCGAAAAATTTTACCCAAAAATTATTCTCGGAAAGAGAACCATAAATTTTCTGATCGCCATACAAGCACCCAATTTACCCAAGTTTTGCTTAATTTTATCAACTCATTCACCATTAAATCGAAATACTGATACTGATAATTACAGATATTACTAACAGTTAAATTTTTTTTATCTTTTTAATGTAATTTGATGTACAAACTTTTATTATCAAAAAAACACTTACGTAATTTTAAATGAGCTGTAAAATAAAAATAATTTATTGAAAATAAAGGTCCTCAATTTTTTTAGGCTCTAAACAAGTGCCTACTTTCGCTATTGAGTAACGCGGCCCTGGATGTGATAATAAATGATACTAACTTTTTTTACCTATGGCAGGAGCCCAGACAGAATTTTGCGGGGGGCGGCGAAATTTGACGCTACGCCACTGGATGTATTTCAAAGCATTAAACCCTATTCCTGAAAAATAGAAAGCTTTCATGAAAATTTGTATTTTAGCTTGCGACGGTTTCATGGCACTAAATATAAATCTACAAAATAGAAGTCAACATTGAATGACCTAACACTTTATCAGGGCATGAAGCTAAGAAAGATAAACAAATCTTTTAGGTAGATTAGTAGGTTTTTTTATATTATTTTATATTTGTATTTATGATTGTTTTGTATAATAGTATGAAGATAGTCTTGAGATTAAAAGTGCACTATACTTTTTAAAATTATTAAGATAACAAAAAAGAAGGCGCACCTCAATTGTAACTACCTATGCTTAGAATCAATTCTCATAGGAGTAAGTTTAGAAGGCTCTAGTGAGTGCATAAAAAGAGTTAGGGTTTCAAAATTTTTCATAATTTCTAGAGAATTTAATGATTTTTAGAAAATTAAAAAAAAACACGCTCATAATAGGTCATCTTGGAGAAAATCTTCAAAAACTGCCAAAAAAAAAAACAATTTTTTATGGATTTTTTTTCTTTTCGATTTTTTTTAATACTTGATAAACTAATTGTATTTTATCATTGTTACCAGTGGAAAGAGGATACTTTCAGCTTTAAAATTATATATTTTTTAAATCATTTTACTAAGTTTTTAAGCAGCTATTGATCATTTACTGATTTCTGGCATGCCAAATTCAAACACCTGTAACTTTCAAACCATAAAAGATAGACCCCTTTTTTGGTTTTTTCTTGATAAAATTTGCTCTACTTTCTAACCTTGACGTTTGGTGAACCACGAACGGGACACCCTGTATAATTTTAAAACTATTATTATATTTTTCAATGTAATTTTAAGAATATGTTGTGTTTCCATTTAATTTGGATGCATTTCTATCAAGAGTACATTTTTCTTTGCTTTCAACTCAGATTTCATCAAATTAAACAAAAATCCTATGCCATTAAAGCTAATTTGAGTGAATTTCTAGTTTTTCTTAAATATTTGGAGGGTTTTCATTATTTTGGAAAATTTTAATGTTTCTAGTTTTTGGGATATTTAGGTCGAACGTGGAATGGTGGAGCGATTAACGGACAAAATGCCGAAACGTACAAAAGGCCAAATCATAAAGGCCGACTTAGAAAGAAGGCCTAATCATAAAATTCCAATTCAAATAAACAGAAAAATAAAAAACTTGATTAAATTAAATGACTATGTTAATTATGTTTACCGTTTCAAGCCGAATACTTAATTGAAAACTCATTTTATATAACGCTTGGCTTTGGAAATATTGTCACCTTACAGAATGGGGTAGATAGTTCGGCTTTTGTTGTTTCTTTCGTCTGCCTTTTTTCTTACTAATTTAAATAAACATATTCTTCATCTACCGATTTCACATTTTCCCAAACATTGTAAAATATTTTAAACGTCTGTGTCGATAAAACCATATTAGCCATGAAAAGCTTTATCGATGACGATGAAATATTTCTCGATGAAGGGGTTTTGTCGATAAAAAGGCAGTGTCGATGAAACGGCATTGTTAAAAAATTGGTAATGTCAATGAAATTGTTTGTCGATGAAATTATCATTTCATCGACAAATAATAGATAATTGATGAAAAGGTAATTTCGATGAAACGCCTGTGTCGATGAAAAAGTAATGTCTATGAGACGTCTTTGTCGAAGAAAAGATTTATCGATGAAACAGTCGTGTCGATGTAAAGGTCTTGCGTTGATACCGTTGTCGATGAATAAGCACTGTCGATGAAGTGGACTGTCAATGAAGTGGTATCACGCCGTTTACTTCTGAATTTACCGTCCTTATTTCCTCTTGGTAAACCTGCATCCAATTTTCATTATTCCTGGATTACCAGAGTATTTGGACAAACCACGAAGCCGCGAAAATATTTTAATTTTTATCGTTTTTTTTACTTCAATCGTTTGATAAAAATAAATGACATGCAGTGATGGTAGCTTTGGTTTATCGTTTATCTTAATTTTGTTCTGTATGTTTAAATAGGATATAATCATTTTTTTATGTACAGTTGCTCCCAGCTGGAAGTAGGACAAAAGTAATCACGATCGCGTATTCTTTGTCCTACTTCCAGCTGGGAGCAACTTTACGTAAAACAAAAATATCATAACAATATTCATAAAGCATAAAATGCAAATCGTGTTTACAAATACGTGGTAAATTAAAATCATTACCATATCAACAACTTTCAAATGATTAAAAGCTACAAAAAGAAGAAGTTGAAAATAAAAGTAAAAAACAAGCGAAAATTTATAGAACAATTTATTCAAATGAGGAAAATAATTATTAGAATTACCAGGATAGAAATGACTTTTTCTTTCCTGTGTGACGAATGAAATGCAAATTTTTTTGCTCCTAATGCGATAAACTCTTTATGCAAAATGGGTTTTCAGCATGTCACGACTCATTATATTTGTAAATTAATTAAGATTAATTAAAAAAAATTCAGCAATAAAAAATATTCGTTTATTGTATGCAGTTTTATTGTTTATTGTTTATTGTTAATTGATGGATTACTTACTATACTAATTATTTCATTCATTTTTAAAGAGAAACACATTTTTCCAAAAATTAAAATTATGAGTAATAAATTATTGGGTATTATTAAATCTAAAAAAGGTAATGTGTATTTTATTTTGTAATTACCTTAACACCAGTATGAATAAAGTAATTACTGCATATGAAATATTAATCAAAAGTTCATCTAACTTAATTAAATAAAGGATACAAACACATCCAAATATAAGTATACATGAATTGATTAAACAATTTTATTAAAAAGCTACATTAAATTATTGGATTATGAATAAGTGTTTTATACAGGGTGTCCCAGAAATAAGTGATCTGAAGAGAATTGTAGACGAGACTTCATCGACCAAAAACCTTCGAATTTTGTTCCTACAGAAAATGTCGTAAATTCAAAATTGTGTAAAAAATCATAAACTATTCGGTCAATTTAAAAGAAAAAAAATGAGGAGCAAAGCTAATTAAAATATTATAAGATCACCATAAAAAAATTATTGTGATGAAAAAACTATTCTTTTTGTAAAAAATAAATGAGAATTTACTTTTTTCTTTATATTTTTGCTCTTATCTTTGAAATAAGACCCGCCCCCCGAAAAAAAAAACTTCACAGTGAACTCTATTCCATGTGGGTTATTTTAAAAATGTAAGCGGAACAAATCAAATTTGATAAATATTCAATTTTTATTTATTTTTGCCCTCTGAAATAAACATATTTTGTTATTACAGTTATTTACTGTACGATTTTTTACGACTCCAAAACTTCAGAGTAAACTCTATCAATTAGAAAAAATTATTATCAGTAAAAAAAACAAGTTACATGCAGTTAAATTTGATTATTTTTTAATTGAAACTTACTATTTATGGGGGTTTATTATAAAGCGACTTAATTTTACTAATTTTTTTAATTAGTGTAAATAAAATTTAAATTAGTAAAGGAGGTTAACGATACGCATTATTGATTTAAGCGCCAAGTTTGTAAGGTAATTAAGTTTGTGTAGAAAATGTGGTTGTGTTAATACACCTTAAAATGCCAAAAACCCTGTAATTATTAATCAATCATTTATTAAAGAAGCGTATAATTTAAATAAAATTACTTGTTCCTCTAAAAAACATAAATGTAGGTTAATGTAAATAATACCGTTATTAGGGTAGTTTATTTTGGGAATTCTAATAACCTTCTAAATTTTATAAATGAAATGAAAGTTTTAATATTAATTAATTTTTTCTACAAACGTGTACAATTTTGACACTCATGACAAACATTAAAAACGTCATCTTTTTGACAAGTAAATTACTTTCTACACTAGTGCAGAAAGTACATATGGTTACAAGTTACAATGTAAACAACTACGAATATTCTCATAAATTTTATTAATATTATTCGTTTGTAGAAAAAATATTGTGTTGATTGAAGTTACGTTCGTAGGAAATATTTTAGAAATAGAAGGGATAAATCTTCAGCAAAAAACGAACACCTTTTTTTTTGTAAATTTATTTAATACTTTCACCTAAATATTGTATAATGTGCGTATTAAAAATGCAATATGGGAATATGGCACTTGTAAGAATTGTAGAATTTGATTCGCCCGTTCCACAAACTTTCATACGCGTGCCATAAACATGCATTTTTAACACTTACATCATAAATAACTCCATTATTAAAAATATTGATCAATTTTTTTAATGTTATTTGAGACTAATGACCATAAAAATGAAGTAAATAATAAAAACCTAGGCTAAAAAATGTCCTAAAGTTGCTTCTAAATAAATTATAAAAATATTATTAAATTTACCAAAAAAAAAATTGTATTTGACACAAAAAGATGTAATTTTTGATAGTTTAAATTTTGCTATAATTACATACGTTTTAATTAAAAAAAAAACAAGTATCAGTATCGATCAGTTTTCAGTGGCGTAGCCAGGAATTTCGTTCAGCAGGGTACAGAATTTTTTTGAGGTTCAAATATACAATACTAAGTATACCGGGTGGCCACGGAACTAAGGCCACCTCTGTAATTTCTTTATTTATAGAAATAAAAATGTGAAATTTTACTATGTTATATAGCATAAGAAAACGAATTTATTGAACTAAAAAAAATTCAATTTCAATTCCAGTTTCACCGGAAATGTCATCAACTTTCTTCCTAATGTAACACCCTATTTTTTGTACTTATTATACTTCCAAATATCTTTTTGACAAAAAAAATTTGGATTTTTTTTTTATTTTTCTTTAATAAAATCTATTAAAACCTCACTTAAATAATTTAAAAACGCAAAATAAATTGTAAATTATGAAATTCATTCAGTCGTTTTTTAGAAAATAATTTTTATAATTTTAAAAATACGTTTTTTCCAAATATCTTTATTTTTTTAAATGGCATGATAGTGGGGCCAACCTTTATTTAGATTTTTTCCGATTACAGTCAAACCCAACCTGTAGGTATGTAATAATTTTTAATAGAATTTATTAAAAAAAAAATTATTGAAAGTTAAAATTTTTTTTTTTTTCAAAAACATACTTAAAAGTTACCAGTGTTTAATAATAAGTACAAAAAATACGGTGTTACATTAATGTAATTTCCAGTGAAACCGTAAGTGAAATTGAATTTTTTTTAGTTTAATAAATTCGTTTTCTTATGCCATATAACATAGTAAAATTTCAAATTTTTATTTTCATAAATAAAGAAGTTACAGGACCCTAGTTCCGTGACACCCGGTATAACATATCCAAATTTACTATAGAAGTAAAGTTTTTTTTTAAATACCAACATTTTTTAGAATTTAGAATATATACAGGGTGTCTCAAAGTTCGACCGACAAGATTTGGACTCTTTATGAAATTACACCATTTTTAAAATTGCAAAATATTCATGATTTTTGTAAACTAACAATTCTTTGAAGTTTGGTTAAAGGGACTTAAATCAGAATTATTCAGTTTTACTAAATTTTTTATTTTTATTTTATTAGGTATATATTTTTGTTTTTTCTTGATATTATTATTATTAATCACAAAAGACAAAAATTCATTATTTATTTTTTCGTTACACGATTTATGGAACAATTTCGAACCGTTCATTTCAATTTCTTTAAAAATTGTTGATTTTGATCTAAGCTGTTTTTAACAAACATCAGAGAATAATACTTTGGATTTCGTCTATGTCCAACTGCTATTTTTGAACACCAAAAGCTTGTTTTCAACTAATTCACTTACTAAAATCTGAATAAAATAAAATCTAAAAATGATAATAAAATATAATTTATACAGGATGTCTTACTAAAATTTTAAATTGTTCTAACTTTAAGGAGGCGAAAACATATTAGTTCATTTAAATTGTGACGCCACTGTCAGTTTTGCATTACAAAGAATATTTTTTATAGTTCGGGAAAATATTATATTCCTATTGAAAAAACTTGACTATCAGATTTTTTAAATTTTTGTTCATATAAATAAATCAAGAGGAAGCGCGCCATTTTTTAGAAACCTGTAGATCTGGTTTTTATTTTTCCTCAGTATGTACCTACTTGTTTTAAAGCATTTTTCAAAATCAAAAATTTAATACAGGGTGTAACAAAAGTATGGAATAATCGATTTATTTTCTAATTTCGAAAAGTTACAAAAAAAGATAAAGACAAAAGTTTTTTGATTTTCTTCGATGTATATTTTGTTTTTTCACATTTGTTTTTGTTTCATCTTTATTTCCAACTATATATTTATTTTCGATTTTCAAAGAGTGTATATTTTTCTGAATATCAAGATGCTATTTTATCCCAACAAAAAAATAAAAATTAAAAAAAGAAACAAAAAATATTTTCTATTTATACAAATATTATTCGGTACTTCAAGTGATCCAAATAAACATTAAACATTTCATTTTTTGTGTTTATTTTTCTAAAAATATATTTCTTTAAATTCTTAATTTTTTTTGTTGGGATAAAATAGCATTCACAAAAATATGCACTTTTTGAAAATCGAAAAAAATATACTTAAAAAAACAAAGTTGGTTGCAATACCAAAGAAACAAAAAGAAATGTGATAAAACAAAATAATATGTCAAAATATGCATCGAAAAAAATCAAAAAAGTTTTGTCTAAAACGTTTCTTGTAACTCTTCAAAATAAGAAAATAAATCGAATATTCCATACTTTTGTTACACCCTGTATGATAAGTATTTTGTTGCTGATATAGAGCAAATGTACCCAAAAAAATTAAAAAAATCTAGTCTACAATGTTTTGAATAAAAGTTATGAATTTTTATATAAAATATAACTGTCTGTAAAATGTCTTCCCTAATTACATACGAAATTTATAAAACAATAAAATAAAACAAAAATGTTTATAAAACAATTTTGAATTGAGTTGTTTAATATTTATATAATTATTTTATATTAAAACCCTTAAAATTATTATTATTTTGGATTGTGTGCTTTTCACTAATTAAAATTGTAACATTCGAATCAAAAAGAAAATACACAAATAATTAAATGAAAGCACACTACAAAGTTCCTATTTAAATGCGTTTAATTTAATTAAAAAGTATTTCGCTGCGTTAATCCAAAAAAATAATTAGTATGCATCCCGTAATTAATGAGTATGTAAACATATTAATGATTATTGCATGTAATTTTCCAGGTTCAATGTTCTACCAGCTAAACATTTCGATCGATTTTAATTAAATTGCAATAATATTTACACATTACTACGTTAATTAATAACCGAAGCAAATATCACCGAGCTTGTTTCATTTTTCAAATTACAAATATTAAAAAAAATAACTGACATATTACAAATAGGTTTTGTCATAATTAAAAAAATGTAATAAATTTACTTAAATATACAAAATAATGAAATTTACTCAAATATACAGAGGGGTGCACAAAAAACGGCCAACGATGTAGCTTCGTTATTTCTTATCCGATTTTAATAAGTGATACGTCAAATTAAATGGTTTGAATAACACTACTATCAGTTAATAAAAGATTAATTTTATTTTTGGAAACATCAGAAGAGGAGGAGGCAACTTTTCTTTTTCAAATGGCAACATATTTTTTTCGATTGAAAAAGATCATTAACAAAAATAATCTAAACCAATTATACCAAATAATTTTTTTAATTTTTTTTTATTTATTTTTAATTTAATTTCTTTTAATTTTTTTTATTATTATTTTTTTTAATTTAATTCAATTGTTTTTTTTTTGTTATTGAGTTTTCAGTTTTTTATTTTTTTTAGTTTAAAAAAATAATTAATAAATTAAAAAAATAACAAAAATATTTGATTAAAATATTCAGTGTTTCTTAGGTTGTTATTCTTATCTTATTTATTAATACTTGAATTAAAACTCGAGATAGAGTGGATTATTCAAAAACGTGTAAATATTTAACTTTGATAAGTTTGGAATTTTATGTAAAACGCCGACGTTGTTCTTCGGCACCCCAAACAGGTGTGCACTTCTACCATGTCAGATGGTCAGAAATGTGCTCATTCTACCATAAAATGCACTCTGCGCCATATTGCACCGGTGTAAGTTACGAATTACGAAAACCATCTTATTTCCTTCCTCCTTCCTTTATTCCTTTATAAAGACTAACCCTATTACATACCATCATTTTATCTAATTAATGCACATATGCCATCCACGTGCCTTCGTGTTCTTAGAAACGTTTTCTGAAACCCGTATTTTCTACTCGATTGTAAAAATAATTGCACATACTTAAATGGTAAATTTTAGATAGTCCAATCAAATTTATTCATAAACACCCTGACTCATTTTTTTCAGAAATTGTTTTAATGATTTTTGTGGGGCACCCTGTATAATTTTCTTTTTTATTAAAATTTTTAAGGTTAAATCAATTATGTAATTAATATTTTTGTTTTTGCCAAATTGTTTTTAGAACATTATTGTTCTTTTTAAATTTCCCTCGAAAAAATCCAAAATCAATCAATCTGTACAACAAAAATTTTTAAAATTTTAAAATGGATGTAACTTTTTTAGGGAGTAGAAAATTAATTGTAAGTTCGTTGGATTTTTTTATTCACTTACAATCTAAAAAATACTTTTGCCAGAAACATAGTGAATCACCCTGTATATTGGGTGTTCTAATTTTTTTGTAGTTTTTTAAGATGGTAAGATAGTAGTATGGTCAACATTTTTTTCAAATAGAAAATACACATTTTTCAAATTATAAAAAAGCAAAATACAACACAATTTTATAATTTTCTTATTTGAATTTTCAAATGAAAACATTTTATTTTCTCGAATTAAAAAAAAATCTTATGAAATGTAACACTCATTATATTTCAATTTTTTTTATTCTTGCAAAACTAAAATAGAAAAATCGAAAAAAAAATAAAAAAAATTGCATTACATTTATTGCATTTTTTATAACTTGAAAAAATAAATATGCTGCCATTGGAAAAAACAGTTCATCACTTTAGACTTTAGACCAACTAATTTGGTAGATTTTTTCTAAAAATCGGATATACAATCAATAAAACATAAAAAAAGTAATAGCCCTACTCATTTTTTACGTACCCCTCTGTATATTTTTACATTTTTTACAGCGCAGCAAAATAAAAAGAATTTTTTACAGTGATTTAAAATTATAGTTCATATTGTGCAGTTCAATTATATGTATACGTTACAGTAAAAATGAAAAAAAAAAATAAAAAAAAAATGCATTACATTTAGTGCATTTTTTTATAATTAAAAAAATATGCTGCCATTGGAAAAAACAGTTGATCACTTTACTGTAGACTTTAGACCAACTAATTTAGTAGATTTTTTCTGAAAATCGGATATACAATCAGTAAAACATAAAAAAGTAACAGCCCTACTCATTTTTTACGTACCCCTCTGTATATTTTTAAATTTTTTACAGCGCAGCAAAATAAAAAGAATTTTTTACAGTGATTTAAAATTGCAGTTCATATTGTGCAGTTCAATTATATGTATACGTCACACTGAAATCCAAAAAAAAAATAAAAAAAATTGCTTTACATTTAGTGCATTTTTTTATAATTTGAAAAAAAAATATGCTGCCATTGGAAAAAACAGTTGATCACTTTACTTTAGACTTTAGACCAACTAATTTGGTAGATTTTTTCTTAAAATCGGATATACAATCAATAAAACATAAAAAAGTAATAGCTCTACTCATTTTTTACGTACCCCTCTGTATATTTTTACATTTTTTACAGCGCAGCAAAATAAAAAGAATTTTTTACAGAGATTTAAAATTGCAGTTCATATTGTGCAGTTTAATTATATGTATACGTTACAGTGAAATCGAAAAAAAAAATTGCATTACATTTAGTGCATTTTTTTAATTTGAAAAAAAAAATGCTGCCATTGGAAAATACAGTTGATCACTTTACTTTAGACTTTAGACCGACTAATTTGGTAGATTTTTTCTTAAAATCGGATATACAATCAATAAAACATAAAAAAGTAATAGCTCTACACATTTTTTACGTACCCCTCTGTATATTTTTACATTTTTTACAGCGCAGCAAAATAAAAATAATTTTTTACAGAGATTTAAAATTGCAGTTCATATTGTGCAGTTCAATTATATGTATACGTCACAGTGAAATCGAAAAAAAAATAAAAAATTGCATTACATTTAGTGCATTTTTTTATAATTAAAAAAAATATGCCGCCATTGGAAAAAACAGTTGATCACTTTAGTTTAGACTTTAGACCAACTAATTTGGTAGATTTATTCTGAAAATCGGATATACAATCAATAAAACATAAAAAAGTAACAGCCCTACTCATTTTTTACGTACCCCTCTGTATATTTTTACATTTTTTAGAGCGCAGCAAAATAAAAAGAATTTTTTACAGTGGTTTAAAGCAGTTCATATTGTGCAGTTCAGTTATATGTATACGTTACAGTGAAAGTGGAAAATGCAGTGATTGCTTACAATTACTAGTGAGTGTAAACATTCACTTATGAAATCAGGCAAGATTAAAGTAAAACCATTTAAAGTATGTAGACGCTCCTATTACTAGGGAATCTCAATTGTCACTAGGAATTGTTAACATTCAGTATGAAATAATAGTGAATGTGGCCAATAAAAAATAGTATGTATTAAATAAAGTTTTATTCATAAAATTAACAAACAAAAATATAACATTATTTATTGATTTGTTAACAATTAGATGAAAATATTTCCAAATAAATTCCAAGGGTTAATTATAACAATTGTTTTAAAGAAAAAAATTGTTAAAAATAATTATTTTAACATCAAACATAAAATTTATTATTTTTAACAAATTTTTGAACCCTATAATATGGATAAATACGAAATTAAAAATAAATAACAAAATTACATACTTATTGCAACATGGGTATGAATATAGCATTTCCAATTACAGAATTTGTTATCTTTTTCATAATATGTATTTTGCAGTTTTATTTTGCTAATCATTAAAACGTACTTTCACTAACCACATTAAGTGATTGTTTACATTTACTAGTGAAAGTGATTTAAACATGATTAATGGCATTTCCACTGACTATTTAGTGAATATTTACATTCACTAGTGATTGTTAAAAATCACTTATTATATACTTTCACTGTAACAAATACATATAAAATTTTATTTCAAAAATTCTATATTTTTTTTTCCATTTTTTAAATACCTAATATAAAAATTAATAATGAAACAATATTGTGAAATATATAAATAAATTAAAAATAAATTCTGGTTTTATATTTAATTTTATAGGGACTAAATTTCTTTCTCAAATTTCGTTAGAAATTAATGTTGGTGTAATGTTTTTTTTTGATTTATGAAAAAACGGTTGTATCGTCTTTTAATAAATTTGGGACGATAAATTTAGTGGTGGTAAGAAGTCATTTTATTGACAGAAAGGCAGAAAGTTTCAATTATTTCGTCCCAGTGCTCCAGTGTCTGTGACAGCCATTTCACATGACTTATGATTTAATTGAAATTCTGCACACGACTCTTGGGTTTCTGCCATGAACTTCGCAATACTTTTAAACGCAATTTTAAATAATTGCAAGTGAAACTTATAAAAAAAATAATTTAGAATTATTTAAAATATTACAATAATATTATTAAAAAAATATAATAATTTTTAAAAAATTACTAATTTTGCAAAATATTATGCCATAAATTTTATATTAATCTTTTCTTTCTTATAGTTTTAGAATTACCTATACATAGAATATTATTATTAAAAAAAGTATTTCAAATTCATGACACATTTTCTATCTTATAGCAATTCCTTCACACATTTTAAATCAATAATCAAATAATTTTTATATTAAACTTATTATGCAACCAAAATTACATCGGTTTGTTTTTACAATATTCATAATGAAGAATCTTCATTATAATTTTATGATTAATATTAAATAACCAAGAATATGTATAAAAAAATAATAGTCATTTTTAAATCGGAAGCAACTCAAGTTACACCATACCATGCGGACATAAAGTAAATCCTCCCCCCCCGCTAACTTTTGAACTGTTATGATTTCGATTCTGAAAATTTGTCTACGGAAGTAGTTAATTGCGAACTTTCTAATAAAGGCATTTTTGGTTTTGTGGAACTTCCGGTTATACCGAAAGTGGATGGCAACTTTTTTTATTTTAAATGGAACACCCAGTATATTTTTGCATTTTCGTATTCTCCATAAAAATACCATTAAATTGACCTAGCATAGTGTGGTCTACGATTAATTCTTTCAGAATTACGCCCATTTGAAAATTGCATTCTTATGCAACTTCATTTACACCAGAAGTTGGACCCAACTGCCCCAACTTCCTTATTTTAAATGATTTTTTTTGCAATTAAGTTAATAACATTAAATTTAAACAAAATTATGTTTAACTGTAAGTTCGATAATTTTCCAGCTTCCGGTGTAAACGAAGTTGCATAAAAAATGCGATTTTCAAATGGGCGTAATTCCGAAAGTATTAATCGTAGACCACACTATGTTAGGTCAATTTAATGGTATTTTTATGGAGAATACGAAAATGCAAAAATATACTGGGTGTTCTATTTAAATTAAGAAAGTTGCCATCCACTTCCGGTATAACCGGAAGTTCCACAAAATCAAAAATGCCTTTATTAGAAAGTTCGAAATTAACGACTTTCGTAGACAAATTTTTAGAATCAAAAACATAACCTTTCAAAAGTTAGCAGGGGAGGGGGGGGGTATTTACTTTATGTCCGCACTGTAGAAATTTGCATATGCAGTACGGTGATAAGGTTTAAAGTATAATTTTCATATTTCATGTTTATTTGATATACTGTGGTGGAAAAAAGTATGGAATCTTTATTTCATTTAAATCTAAATTGCTTTATTTCATATTTGATATTGGGAATTCCAGTCGGCCTCTGGTGGCAAAAATACCAAAAAAGGGGTACATTTTTGCAATAAAGCTGATGCAAAAATCCGTTCATCCCCGGGCGGTATGAACACAACCACTTAATTTTTAAATGACGTTATAGGATATGAATACCTCATTGGAAAGATCTTTTTAACATGAGTAACGTACAAAAAATTATACTTGTAGTACCTCATTGGAAATATCTTTTCATCCCAAGGGACATACAAAAAATTAAACTGTAATCGATCGACTGATTTTAAAAAATATTCTTTAACATTTGAGGTCATTCCAATTATGTCCTTGAAGTTAACTTCTTGAAAAATTATGGAGATAGGACTAGTTAAGAAAAAAATAATTTCTACATCTTAAATTTTGAATATCTTTATGTTACTCGGGGTAAAAAGATTTTTCCAAAGACAAATTACTTACCCTATCAGGCTATTTTATCATAGCCCATCTATCATTTATTAATCAGCATTCTGCTTTGATCATACAGTTTATTAACCACCGAATTTCCGAATTGATCAATTGAACAATAGTAACGTTGCACGTTGTGACTTGCAACTGATGACAAAAAATATCGAGATAATGGGATAAAGATTATAATACTAGTACTAGCAGCGCACACCAAATCTAAAGTGACTCAAAAATTTTCTGACACCCTCTGGTGCGTTTCGAGGCCTGCGCAGTACCATTTTTAATGCACCACATAGAACATTTTTGGGACATTTTAGAGCACCACATTCTCCAAAATAAAAGAAGAATTAAATAAATTAAAGGATGACGCAAATATTTGGACTGCTTCTATAAATTAAAAAAGTTTACATGTCGCTATCATCTTGACAAAAAAAGATTCTTAAATACCTGAAGATGGGATTTAATAATCCCGAAATCGATAGTATTTAATTTATTTTATACAAAAAGTATAAATAATAAAGTTGGACTTAAAGAAAATACATCTCAAGTTTTTCTAATTTAAAAGAAGAATTGTTGGAAGTCATCAAAACCTAATGGAATCAAATTACTCTACATAAATTAGTGGATTCAATGCCTAAAAGATGTCATAAGCTTACTATACTTTTTTCAACGTCTGAAATGTCTGGGGATTCAATAAATAATATATAGGAATTATAGGTTCTTCAAAAATTAAATAGTTTTGAAGACACCTTTAGCTGTGGATCTGACCTTTTATTCAACTGGCTTTGCTCTTTGCAATTTGAGGATATTTTCTTAAAATTATTTAAGTTTCCATACTTTTTTTCACCACTGTATATAATTTCTTCATTGCGAAATTGGTGTTTTTCGTAATAAAATTATCTCAATTTTTTAAATCACCACTTTTTTAACTTGAATTTGATAAACCTTTTATTTACCACTTTACAACCATCTATTTTATTCAGTATGTAAATATTTTTATTGAAAAACAGTTTAATTTTATTTTAATAATAGAAATTTTATCTGCGAAATATTAGTAGTAGATCAAAGTTATGAAGCATTAAAATAATGTTACTTCATTGAACCATTAGTTCATTAGTATCAATAATAACAGGAAATTAAAGAACAATTTGTTATTAATACTGTCATAATTGTTTATACCAGACATATAAAATATGGAATGTTTTTAAATAGTTATCAGTTTGCAATAAAAGTTAAGGTTTTTAATATAAAGTGCAACGAAATTTCGATTATATAAACCATATAACACATTCACGTTTATCAAAAAAGGACATAATATTTATAAATAAAACAAACATGAGTTATATCCGACTATTTTGTTTTTTAGCCTTCTGTGCTCTTAGTTTTGCGGAAAATACAAATAATACTAAAGGTATGAATAATAAAAACAGTTTTTACTCAAAATTCTAGTACTACTATTTTATTTGTTATTAAACAACCCGTTTTTTATAAAAAAATTTAAAAAAAAATATTTTTTTAAATTTAAATTCCACGAAAAAAATTTGCTTCTACTTTTAATTTTTTTTATTTTAGATTACCAACCTTCATGTAAGATGGAAGAAATTCTGATGGGAAAATGTATATCAGAAAGATCACGTCATAAAAGATCTTTAAATGAAATTTCTCAGACTAAAAACGTACCCAAGAAAAAATGTGTTAATTGTAATAATGTTACTACTAAACCGGAGGAAAATGAAATGGATCAACTGACTTGGGAGTACAGAGAAGTTGAAGATGAAAACAAAAAATTAGAATCGCTTTTAAGATCTCCAGAAAGAAAACCGCAGGTTAAGAAAATTCTAGACCAAACAACAGACCAACATAAATCAGATGCAGAATTGAGATCCGAAGCAAATGCAGCTAATAAACCACACCAGGAAAATGAAATAACTTGGGAGTATAGAGAAATTGCTGATGATGATAAAAAAATGGAGGCACAAAGACAGCACTTAAATTGATTACTACTTTAAAGTTTTATTATTCAATATTCAATATCACATAAGCTTTTTCTCGAATGTTAGTTCTTAAACTATTTGAGAGTATAAAATAATCTCTATTGAATAAATTGAGTAGAATTGTTGATTCAGTTGCCTCTAAAACAATAAAAAATCCTGGTCGTTTCGAAAATGAAAGAAAAAATCTAAAAAATAATATTTTATAAAAACTATGTCTTGAAATTTGTTATGAATATTGACAATGTTATACAATGCCCACTTCCAAAAGTAAAAAATTGAGCAAATTATCATTAAAAATGTAGATGGGTTCTGTTAAAAATTTAAAAGAATTAGTTAGCTTTAACACCCCTTAACGTTTTCGCTTTTTCACCATGCACCAGAAATTATTTTGAAATTCTTTGAAAAATAAACTGGAAAAAATCTGTCAGTGCAAAAGTTTGCATTTTATTTAAGTATTATTTCGTTTACTATACAAAAGTATATGAATAAGTTAATAATTTATATTTAAAGTGTAAAGAAAGTAGAAAAAAAAAATAAAAAAAATTCAAGTCTCTACGATGTTTCGTTCAAAAGTTATGAATTTTTATATAAAATATGGGATTCTGATAAATGAGTAAAGGTGTATTTTGAAAAATTAATATTTCGCTTAATAACTAAAATTTAGCAACAAAAATTCGTACAGATAAATTTCTAAAAATTACTGATATTAACATATTAAATTTTTTTTATTATTATTATTTTTTGGGATACGTTACCTAAAAAAATGTTGATTTTTTTGAGTTTTTGGGGAATTTTTGAATTTTTTTGTAGAGGGCAGGTAAAGCTCTAGATTTCATCCATTTTTTATTATCTTCATTTGCGGGGTATATTTTGAAAAAATTCGAAAAAAAAATTTTTGAGATTTTTTAAGGCTTCAAATTTTTAATGGAAATCGGTTTTTATTTTTTTTTTCTCAAAAACTATAAAAGTTATCGGTTTCAAATATTTACCAAAAGTAAATACCGTGAATAGACCCGTTTTAAAAAATATTTCGTTAAAATCGGTTAAATACTTTTTTTGGCAAAATTTTGGTACAAATACGGTTCTGGGCGGTGCAATTTTAAATCAAAAATTAAAACTTTCACGGAATTTGGTGGAGAAGGTGACTGTGCGAATTTTAAGCTATTAAACGTCTCGGTGATGCTAATAGTTTCGAAGATATTAATTATTTTGTGAAAAGAGAAAAATTTCAGACCAACATTTTGGCTCCAATCGGAGATTTGGCTTATTTTAGCTACATTTTCGGCGATAACTCGAAAACGGAAAGAGATAGCGAAGTGATTCTTTTTTTGTCGTAAAGTGGATTTAAAGAGCTTTTAGGTAAAGTAAAGTTGAAATTTAATTTGAAAGGTGAATTTGACCCATAAATACGAGTTTTAAAAATGCGATATAAAAAATTTTTTTTTTTCGTTATTTTACCGAAATTTGAAATACTCTATGCGTAGGAGCTTTCGGTTCAAGGAGAAGATTCTAAAGTGCTTTTAAAATTCAAAATCCGTTAAAAAGTGACCCGGCGGGAGCCACTCACCCCTAAAATCAAAATTTCGAGGTTATCTATACGTAATTTCCCAACCCTACCAAATATAAAAAATCTAATTAGCCTATACACTGTAAAAAACATTTCTTTTAGAAGTTGCGGAACAACATTGCAAAAATTTTGAAAACTGCGAGAGCCTGATGGACCGCATTTTACCCGATTTTTTGAACATTTTACGTTCGATTTTTTTCTAAGGTCCAGAGTAAAAGTTTCAAGGTGCCGATTTTTTATATATAAGTAAATACCAAATAAGTAAAATAAAAAATATTCGAGTATTACAGGTTGTTCCGATGAAAAGTTACGAATTGTTAAAGTCCGCGTCAAAATAGTGCGAAAAATAAAACGTCACTTTGGGGGCACCAAAACGACATAAAAAATAAACGTATCAAAAAAAAAACTATCGTTTTAAGGTAAAACGTGGAATTTAGATAAGGAATAAAGCAACCGCGATTTTTTTCCTCCTGCCGAACTTCTAATCGAAGCCAAAAAGTTTTGGTACTTTTGCGGTCAAAAAAAAAAACGGTAGAATTCTATAGTTTGAGTCTCGGGACCGTGACGTCACACCTTTGCGCCGGGAGGCTTAAAAGTCGGTCATGATAATCCTCAGGATGTTAGAATAAAAGGGGCCAAATTTAGTCGCCGCCGAAAACCCGAAAAAAGGCGAGAAAAATCGACCATTTTCAGTTTTCAGTTAAATTTTTGGACATCCTATATAATATTCTAATATTCTGCATAATGACTATTCTCTAAGATACATACCCAAACCCTATACCCAAACCCTATACATAAATACTTTCATTATTCGTTAATCTAAATTATTGCTAAAGTGTTATTATTTATAAATAATCATTTACTACCAATAAATATTAAGTAATTAAAGATAAAAATAATTCATGGAAATTTTTACATCAC
Source organism: Stenus bimaculatus (assembly GCA_963971135.1). Lineage (NCBI taxonomy): Eukaryota > Metazoa > Arthropoda > Insecta > Coleoptera > Staphylinidae > Stenus > Stenus bimaculatus. Next base: position 82,192,598 of record OZ020180.1, on the reverse strand, counting down.
CAATATTTTAAAATAATTTTTACTATATAAGACATAACTTCAAAAATATATTTAATTAAACTACTGCCCAATTTAAGAGGAAATATTATTTACCAATAAAATGAAAATTATTTTAATCTTAGCTATAGCTCTCTGTTTTTTGAGTTTAATCGAATCAAATGTGGTTGAAAATTCGGATATCAAAAGTAAGTTAAATAAAATGTAAATACATGATCACAATGTATAAAATATTCCTGAATTTAACTTGAATAGGTGATATTTATTTTAAAATTTTCCATAGGCAAGGAACCATCTAACCCAATAAAAAACAAGCCTAGTGCGCAAAAGTTAGAAAAACTGGAACCAAGTGACGAAAAATCATCGTCCCACAAAGGAAAAGCTCCCAAAGGAAACGGGAACGCACCATCTGATAACAAATTACCAGGTACTCTTGACGCGACTTTAACTTGAATTGGTGACCTTAATTTTAAAATTTTTCTGTTTTAAACATAGCTGAGGATGTTGTATCTAACCCAACAACAAACGAGCTTGATGAGAAAAACTTAGAACCAAGTGACAGAAAAGTAGGGTCCAAAAGAGTGTCGAAAACTCCAAAAGGAAGCGGGCATTTCGATTCAAAAAACAAATTACCAAGTATTGATAACGCGCCAGGTGCACTTAAGGGAGTAAAAGCTATTGCTGATGGCGTCGCTGGGGCTGCTAAAGGAGTAGCTGATGCAGGAAAATGGATTTGGAAAAAATTTTTTGGTCGTTAAAATTTTTAATTTTGATTCCTTTAAATTTATAAACTAAATTGTAAGATTAAATTGTTAAAATAATATAAACTATATTACACCCATTTTAGTAATTTTAAAAAAAAATATAAAGATAATAAGAAAAACTACGACACGCTCACCCGATTTGACCTCTTGTGACTTTTTTTGTGGGGGTAGTTGAAATCCCGTGTCTATACCAGACTCTGGATACCCTGGAAAGAAAGATTCAGGAAGAAACAGCCAACATACCCACAAATTTACTGGAAAGAGTGATAAGAAACAGCAGAATTCGGTTCAACCAGTGTATCGACAATGGGAGGCACAACTTACCCGATATGATTTTTAAAAACATGTAAACCATATTAAAAAAAATTAAAAATATATTTTATTGCATTATGAAATAAGGACATTATTTTGCCGCACCCTGTATAACTAAACATTCTGAAATTTGTTCACATCGATCCCTTGAAACTGGCGAGTAATCTGAAAAAATCGATTGTAAACGTCAAACGGGTCATGAGTTTGTTATTCCCGTTGCAACGTATATTTCTCCATTACCAATCTTTAAAACCCAGGCTCATCTTAAAGAGGAATGTTTTTTATCCAGGTGAACCAAATTTCAAAATTTTCCGATCTCCGGAACACTTTTAAAAACGCTTCCGAAAAAGTTGAAATTTTTCGAATTTTTCTTCCAAAACGTCAAAATTAGGCTTTTTTTGCAGATGCAAAACGGTGAAATTTCAATTGATTAATGTGAAACTTAAGCCGGAGGAAAAAGGCATTATCGTAAACTAGAATCTAATGTGCTTTTTAACTTTTTTTCAGCGTTTTAGATTTGTGGCACAATTTTCGGACTTTTTTTTGAGGAAATTTTAAAATTCGTAGCTTCCACAAGAGTTGGGCGATGATGACCGGGAGTGGCTTGGGATGTGTCCCAGGGAACCCTTAATGCACAGAAAAATATTCAGTTTCTTACGATCAAATCGGCGCCTGCAGAAATTTTTTTTGACAAAAGTGTAAAAAAAATCGTCAAAAAGCGGGGTAACGATAAATTTTGTGTATCACAAAATGGAAAGAAAGAATCTAAACACGAAAAATCACTACACGTGACGTTTCTGGGATTTGTCTAAACAGGAACGGTTTGAAGGTAAAAATTCTCCAGGTTTCGATTTGAACCCGCACCGACTCTCCAAAATGAAAATTGCGTTTTTTCGAGCACGACCGACCAAAATTAACGGAGAAGGGGAAAGAAACGTCGGATCGTCGATTTAAAATATGCGTTAGAAAGGGCTTTTTAAACACTATAAGGACACGTAAAGTGTTTTATTAGTATCGTAAAAAAAAATCAAAATTTCAACCCCGCGTAAAAGTATGTAAAAAGTTACGATTTCAATAAATGTTTTAACCCTAGTTGCCAACACCAATAACGCGGAATGACTCATGTTAAAGGCCATATCGAGCGCTTTCATCTAAAAAAAGATTCGTGTCGATATCTCTATTCGTTCAGAAGTTACGACTCAAAAAACGCTGAAAATTTTTAAAAGTCATTTTTTGACTGCTATGAAATTTTCGGTTTATCGGAAAATAAGTAATTTTGAAGGAACAACTTGGCTTGATGGCTTAAAATTTGCAGAATTCTGTTCTCTATCAAATAAATGTAATACGTTCTGATCGCATGAAAAATACGCCCTTCAGGGCCGGATTTGTACTGGAATTATAAAAAAATTTTAAAATTTTTTTCTCAAAAATTATTTAACCGATTTTTGTCATAAGGTACTCAAAATACTCCCATTCTGTGCCTTTATCTTCTGTTAAAATTTCATAAATAAAAACGAAATTTAAGAAAAAAATTCAAGCCTAGAAAATTTTTGAAATTTTTTATTTTCAAATTTTTGAAAAAACGACCTCTTAAATGAAAGATAAATATAAAATGAATAAAATTGACCGCTCAGTTTTACTTTAGGTCCGTTATTTTTTTGGCACCATCCTGAAATGTACAAAAATTTTGGAAATCGCTCCAGATTAAAATTATTATGAACCCTTTAGCTTGAAGCTATTTCAACAAGCGATAACTTATTTTAAGGAACATACTGTGCGCCTTAATCTAGAGAAAGATTTGTGCCGATATCTTTTTTCGTTCAGAAGTTACGACTCAAAAAACCGCCGAAATTTTGAAAAAGTCACTTTTTGACAGAAAAATTGTTCTGAAATTTTCGGTTTATCGGAAAATAATTAATTTTGAAGGAACTACTTGACTGATCGAGACGCTTGATGGCTTAAAATTTGTAGGATTCTTTTCTTTGTCAAATAAAGAAACATCCGTTCGCATCGCATGAAAAATGCGCCCTCCAGGGCGGAATGTGCACTCGAATTTTACATAGACTTTGGAATTTTTTTTTGCAACAACGGTTTACCCGATTTTTATCGAAAATGACTTAAAATACTCCAATTTTGGGTCTTTGTCGTCGGTAAAAATTTCAAGTCTCTGCTATTATTAATATTTGAGAAATTAAATAAAAACGAAATTTCAGAAAAAAATTCAAGCCCTCGAAAATTTTGAAAATTTTCGAATTTTTGAAAAACGAAGTCTCAAATGATTGATAATTAAAAAAAGAATAAAATTGACCACTCAGTTCTGTTTCAGGTCAGTTATATTTTTTTGCCAAAATGCAGAAAAGTACTACAATTTTGGAAATAACACGAGATTAAAATTATTTTAATCCCTTTAGTTTCAAGTTATTTAAACATTTCGTGGCTTAGTTAAAAGCCCTTTAAATCCTTTTAAATTGGTAAAAATATTCGTTTCAAAATCTTTATTTGTTTTGTAGTTATAAGCCAAAATGTGTCGCACACTTGAAAATTTTTCAAAAACAAAATATAGTTTTTATTTTTTTTAATAAACGACCTCTTAAATAACTACTACTAATAAATACTACAAACTTTACAAAATTTATTTTTAATTAAAAAATTAAGCGAATCATGATTTAATTTAAATTAAATCAGCTGTGTCAATTGACATGATGCAATTGATGCAAAAAGTTGTTTTTGTAGAGAAATAATTATCTTCTTTAAAGTACTTTGTTTTAAAAAGGTGAAAACAATTTTCAAATCTTACACTGTATTTTACAAAAAAGTTTTTTAGCAGCACTGTCAGTTTTGACAATACATGTCTAACATGGCACTGAAAAGTTTGATTAGAAAAAAGTGTTTTGTTGCGCAAAATTTTTATTTTAAAAAGTAGTTTTAATTAAAAAAGTGAAAACAATTTTCAAATTTAATTTGAAAAAACGCCTACTTGTTACTACCTAAAGTGTTATTATTTATAAATGATTATTTACTACCAATAAATATTAAGTAATTAAAGATTAAAAATAATTCATGGAAACTTTTAAATCATCAATATTTTAAAATATTTTTTAGGAGTACTATATAAGACATAACTTCAAAAATATATTTAATTAAAACTACTGCTCAATTTAAAAGGAAATATTATTTAAGCACCTACAAATAAAATGAAAATTACTGTATTCATAGCTATAGCTATCTGCTTTCTGACTACAAGATTAATAGAAGCAAATAGGGCAGAAGATCCGGATATTAAAAGTAAGTTAAATAATATGCAAATACATGATCACAATGTATAAAATATTCTGTATGAATTTAACTTGAATAGGTGACTTTTGTTTTAAAATTTTCTGTTTTAAACATAGCTAAAGAAGCATCTACTGCATCTAACCCAAGAAACGAGCCTAGTGAGGAAAAACTAGAACCAAGTGACAGAAAAACTGGTAACGCATTACCAGGTACGGTTGACGCGAAAGCTACTCTAGGGGTAGTAAAAGCTATTGCTGATGGCACCGCTGCGGTTGCTAAAGGAATAGCTAATACAGCAAAATGGACTTGGAAAAAAATCTTTGGTCGTTAAAATTGTTATTGTTGATTTCTTTCTATTTATAAACTGATTTATAAGATTAAAGTGTTAAAGTGATAAAGGTTTTAAAAATAATATAAATTCCTCAACATCAACTATCTGCGTTCCAGGATCCTGACCTCAACAACTTAAGGTCTATTTATGCTCAAAGATTTAAGACATAAGATTTTTTGAAAATTATGAGACTTACGCACCCGATTTTAAGAAATGATCAATCTTAAATCTTAGATCATAAATCTTAAGTCTTAAATCTTTGAGGATAAATAGACCTTTAGTTATACATCCGAATTACCTTCAAAAGTTGAAACAACTTATTATAGTCCGAAGAGAACAACATGCTGGAACTCAATAGAACTTACCCAGACATAAAGTGTACATAAGTTTACTACTAGCTTTATCAAATAACCACCAGAACCAGACTTCTACTTTTTTTGAGCATTTTCAAATTTAAGTTGAAAATTGTTTTCAAGTTTTTAATTGAAACTACTTTTTAAAATCAAACTCTAGCTCAACAAAACACAATAGCCTGTATTCAGCGACTGTGATGAAAAATTTAGAGACGTCGTTAAAGTTAAACACGTGATTAAAAAATATTTCTTCATGAGAAATATTTCCTTAAAGACGTGATTAACTTTAACAACGTCTCTAAAATTTTCATCACGGTCGCAGAATATATGCTATTTTGTTTAATCAAACATTGTAATATTGTGTAACGTACCTTTTGTCAAAACTGACAATCAAGTTTAATAGTAAACTTTTTTGTAGAATATAATTTAAAATTTGAACATTATTTTCATCTGTTTAAAACAAACTACTTTAGGAGTAACGAGGATTATTTGGAATTTTCTAGATTAAGACACTCAGTAGTGTAAATTGTTGGCGATTAGCTGTTTTAATGCATATACAGGGTGTCCCATTTTAATTAATCCAGCTGAATATCTTGAAAACGAAGCGATTTCCTCAAAAATCTTTCAGACAAAAATTGTAGCGGCTCGAGGGGGACATTTAATAGTGCCATGGGTTTTTAATTGTTATGGGGTTTTATGGGGGTTTTATGGAAAAAACATTTTTTTTCAAATGGGAATCCCCATTTTTTATTGTAGATTCGTAATCTATGGAAAATAATAAGAAAGTTTTAAATGAAACTTTTTTTTTCTAAAATTTCAATTTTTCGCTATATTCACCAAAATGAACATAAATTTTGGGATTTTCGATACAGTTTTACTAGAAAACTAAAGCTTTATCAGAAAAATCGTAAGAGACAAAAAGTGCTTAAATTAAGGCAAGGATTAATAAAAAATATTATTTTATTTTATTAAAAAAAAGTTTATTTTATTTTTATTATTTTTTAAGAAAAATATTATTTTTTTCTACTTATAAAATTTAAAATAAAGTCAAAGGTTGGAATCAATAGGTGTCAAAACGGTTTTTCAATTTTATTTGCAATTTAATATGTTAAATAATATTTTTCAATTAAGGAAGAAGGCTTCTAAAAATAAAGGAATTTCATTTTCAGCCTACTTTGTGTTTCGCACATAATTGTTATATTGCGACAGATTAGTTTTTTGTAGAAGCTCATTGTTATTGAAGCCACTGTGATTATTTAAAATCAGTCTCTCATAAAATGGCTGATTATTCACCTAGAGAAATCGTGAATATTATAAAAGTTTTGGGCGAATGCCATGATAACTATCGGCACGCAGCACGTCTTTATGCTGAGAGGTTTCCACAATTGCGTCATCCAAATCATACAAATATTAGGAGGCTCCTGAAAAGAGCGGAAAACGGTTTTCTTAGAAGAAAACGTAGTAAAACTGGTCATAAGATGCTCCCCTCATTGATAGCATTAGCTTCCGTAAATGAAGATCCAGATACATCTACAAGAAAAATTCAGCGTCTTCATGGACTTCCTAAATCTTCTGCCAACAGAATTTTAAAACACCATAAATCACACCCATATCATGTTCATTTAACCCAACAAATTAAACAAGATGACTACATCCGCAGACTTAATTCTTGCATATGGGCTACGAATCAAGTTAGAAGAGATCCCCTTTTTTTAATAGCGTACTTTTTACTGATGAAGCAAAATTTGATAACATGGGTGGAGTAAATCTTCATAATGGTCATTTTTATTCTGAAAATAATCCACATTGGCAAAGAGATCATAGATTACAGTGTCGTTGGTCTATAAACGTTTGGGTTGGAATAGTGGATGAGTATCTTGTGGGACCATTTTTTAGAAGATGTACCTCTAGATTTAAGACAGCGAATGTGGTTTCAACAGGACGGAGCTAGACCCCACACTGCCAGAATTGTTAAAACATTTTTACATAACCAATTCCCTAATATGTGGATTGGAATTGGTAGTGAAGTACACGAATGGCCAGCAAGATCTCCGGATCTTTTATGGGGTTACATAAAAGATACGGTTTATGAACGACCAACTACAACTAGAGAGGATATTATGATACGAATTACGGACGCTTTTCGAAGTATCACTCCTGAAATGTTGAGAAATGTATCATTGGCTTTTCGCACACGAGTAAACATGTGTTTTGAACAAAATGGAGGAATATTCGAACATCTTATTTAGACCAGCTCTCGTAATTTAAGAACAGATCCAAATATCTTTAAGTGTATTAATTAATTACCTTTGACTTTATTTTAAATTTTATAAGTAAAAAAAATAATATTTTTCTTAAAAAATAATAAAAATAAAATAAACTTTTTTGCACTTCCAAACAATAATGAGCCATTTTACTCTCTTAATGGCAGAAGTAAAAGTAACACATTTTCTACCAAGTATTCATTTAATCTCTAGGGATTAAAAGTCCCATAACGGTTCATTTAATCCCTTGGTATTAAAAATATTTCGTAGTTAGATATTACAAACACAGATGGCGCGCAAGTTTTTAAAAATAATTGTTTCTGAATTCTGAATTATATTTGATAATTTAATACGTAAGTATATTTCTAATATTACTACAATAATTTTTAGGGTTTTTTTATATGGGAAAGGAATTTATTATAGTTTTTTGTCTTAAATTCAAAAAATTTTATTGACAAGAAATTCTAACCTCTAAATTGTCTTGTATTATTTATTAAGATATCAATGGTTTTATCTAATGCAGTATGCTAAATGCTTATATTTATACAATTCAAAAGATTTTTGTTAGTTGTTTAAGTTTCTAGAAGATAAACAATAGAATGTTTCATCATCACTCGGAAGTTCATGCAGAATGATCCGTATCGAATCATGGTATAGGTACTTAAATTTTTAATAATATTTAATTTATCATAAATTAACCGATCAATTGATTTTAGGTTTCCGATGTGCTTGAAAATTATACAAGATTGGAGAAAACAACACAAATTTATTAACAGATGTGTACATTTACAAATTACTAAATATAAATATGTACGTTTACTCTAACATTACAATCAATACAATTTGTTAGACCAAATAAAGGAGGTACAACTTGTTCAATTATTTTTTTTAATAAGGTGACGGTTTTATGTCTGGCTCAGTAGTTATTTGCATTCGAAATAACCATTGTCCCAAAATTGAAAACGTTTGTTCAAATAATTAATTGGAAGTGCAAAAAATTTAATATGCACTGCTGGAGCAAAGTGCATTTAATCCTTCGTGTGGTTGTTGCCCTCGACTACGTCTCGGGCAACAATTTCCACACTCAGGATTAAATTACTCACTTTGCTCCCTTGGTGCATAAATAACTATTTTTAAATTTATTTTTTTTTATAAAGTAAAATAATATTTTTTTTGCACTTCCAAACAATAATGAGCCATTTTACTCTCTTAATGGCAGAAGTAAAAGTAACACATTTTCTACCAAGTATTCATTTAATCTCTAGGGATTAAAAGTCCCATAACGGTTCATTTAATCCCTTGGTATTAAAAATATTTCGTAGTTAGATATTACAAACACAGATGGCGCGCAAGTTTTTAAAAATAATTCTTTCTGAATTCTGAATTATATTTGATAATTTAATACGTAAGTATATTTCTAATATTACTACAATAATTTTTAGGGTTTTTTTATTTGGGAAAGGAATTTATTATAGTTTTTTGTCTTAAATTCAAAAAATTTTATTGACAAGAAATTCTAACCTCTAAATTGTCTTGTATTATTTATTAAGATATCTAATGGTTTTATCTAATGTAGTATGCTAAATGCTTATATTTATACAATTCAAAAGATTTTTGTTAGTTGTTTAAGTTTCTAGAAGATAAACGATAGAATGTTTCATCATCACTCGGAAGTTCATGCAGACATCCATATCGAATCATGGTATAGGTACTTAAATTTTTAATAATATTTAATTTATCATAAATTAACCGATCAATTGATTTTAGGTTTCCGATGTGCTTCAAAATTATACAAGACTGGAGAAAACAACACAAATTTATTAATAGATATGTACATTTACAAATTACTAAATATAAATATGTACGTTTACTCTAAAATTACAATCAATACAATTTGTTAGACCAAATAAAGGAGGTACAACTTGTTCAATTATTTTTTTTAATAAGGTGACGGTTTTATGTCTGGCTCAGTAGTTATTTGCATTCGAAATAACCATTGTCCCAAAATTGAAAACGTTTGTTCAAATAATTAATTGGAAGTGCAAAAAATTTAATATGCACTGCTGGAGCAAAGTGCATTTAATCCTTCGTGTGGTTGTTGCCCTCGACTACGTCTCGGGCAACAATTTCCACACTCAGGATTAAATTACTCACTTTGCTCCCTTGGTGCATAAATAACTATTATTAATCCTTGCCTTAATTTAAGCACTTTTTGACTCCTGCGAGTTTTCTTATAGACCTTTAGTTTATTAGTAAAACTGTATCGAAAATCCCAAAATTTGTGTTCATTTTGGTGAATATTGCGAAAAATTGAAATTTTAGAAAAAAAACTTTTAACCAAAACTTTCTTATTATTTTCCATAGATTACGAATCTACAATAAAAAATGGAGGTTCCCATTTGAAAAAAAAATGTATTCCCATAAAACCCATGGCACTATTAAATGTCCCCCTCGAGTCGCTACAATTTTTGTCTGAATCATTTTTAAGGAAATCGCTTCGATTTCCAGATATTCAGCTGAATTAATTAAAATGGGACACCCTGTATATCTAAGATTGAGTTTTTTGCGCGGAGACACGAAACGGGTGAGTTTTTCGTCCGATTGTAAAAATTCTAAGGACATCGTAAAGGGGAATGTTTATTCTAAGAGCTGTATGAATTATAAATTTTTCGAAGTTTGGTAACACTTTTAAAAAAGATGCTGAAAAGTGTCGATTTTTCTTAATTTTTTTCCGGCGGTCGGCGGCGTCACTTTGAAAAACGACGAAAATTATTTTTTTCATTCGATTTTAAAAATTCGAGTTCCGTCATAAAGGGGGATGTTCATTCTAAGAGGCGTATGAGTTTTAAATTATTCAAAGCATGCTAACGCTCTGAAAAATCATTCTTAAAAACGGTAAATTTGAAATAGGCAGTTCATCATTGCTCTTGCTTTACTTCATGCATGCTCGGCATGTGTACCTTGCCTCACTATTATGCTTTTTCATGACTGCTCTAATTTAATGCTTTGCTTTAAGGCTCTGCTTTAAGCATGATGGGCATCCTAAGAATCATACAACTTTTATTTGAAACATTTAATGTGTATCAAAGCAAATCAGAGTCAAAATTCTTTTAAGAATTTTCTCTTGAGATACGGAGGGGGTAGTTGGAGATTAAAAAGTTCGACAGAATTAAAATGTCTTATTTTTTAATTGCCCTAATTAGGAATTTTAGATTTCTGCTCGCCCTCGGATGGCAAAATTATGGCAAAAACTTAGAAAGCAAGTGCTTTTTTATTTGATTTGATTTACAGTATTACTTCTTATTTTTCGAGTTTTACTTGAGATGAAAATCAAAAAAATCAATTTGGGTTTTGTGGAATTATGTACTAATCCGTTTTAAGCACAATTTTTGATACTTATTATCCTCCGTTTTAAAAAATTTAAAGCCAGTAGTTAAAATTCACAATTTTATCTCACGTTAATAACTATTAAACAAAACAGGTGTAAGTATATCAATAATCGAATTATATTTGTAGCAGCCGAAATTAAATATTGTTGATAACAGTTGCTTTACCTGATATAGATATCAATTAAATTTAGTTTATATTTGCCAATATGTAATAAAATTTTAATTATTATTGTTGATACAATTATTTTTACGAATATATAAGGCAACACGGAAATGAACGTTTCATCCAAAAAATTAACTTCAACTGTAAAACACCTTAAAATATTTTTTAAATAAGCACAATGCAAAGAAATTTTTTTATTACATTTTGCGTGTTAGTCCTATGCGTTTTCAGTTTAGCAGAAGCAAGGGCAACAAAGGATAGCTCATCATCAGGTAAAAATGTAACATAGTATTGTATCATTTCTTACTTAAATGCAATATCGGTTAAAGATATCATTTTTCTTCAAACGTCATTAAAGTACAGTCTTTTCTGTGACGTTTGACAGGCTTTAAAATGTCACTTTTTATGTTCGTTGAATCTATGGTCACTTTGTACTGCCTAGGAGTAGAAATTACTACTTTGCATTGACAAGGAATAAAAAAGCGGAGTAGAAATGAATTTTAGGCAACCCAATATACACTAACATTGTATTGTTTGTTGTATGTAAATTAAATGTCAAATTTTGAAGAAAAAATAGCATGTTTTATTCGAGTAAAAGAACTTTTTTTGGCTCGCATGTATCCGCAAACCTACATGCTCGCTACAAAATGTACTTCTTTTACTCCTAATAAAACAACACACTACAGTGAATTCAAAAAAGACTGAAACCGCAACTATGCAACCAAACATACTCTGTAGTGATTTTATACTTGCTAAGTTGGTTTCAATCTTATTTGAATTCACTGTATAATTCCTAAAAACAAATCAACCATAATTTTCTAAAAAAGTTATTTGTATTACTTCACAGAAGAATCTAATCCAACAAGCAGTGATGTAAGCCAGGAAGAGATATGCAAAAAATGGGTTACAAGTCCAGGTTCACCCCTAAACCTTAAAAATACAGAACCGAGTGATAAAAACGAAGAAATATTCCAGGATAGAGGGGCTCCATCTAAAAAAAAAAACAAGCACAACAAAGAGTACAGGAAATAATGGTACTAAAGGAAATAAAGGAAACAAAGGTACCAAAGATAACAAAGGTAATAAAGGTACCAAAGGTAATAAAGGTACCAAAGGTAATAAAGGTACCAAAGGTAATAAAGGTAACAAAGGAAATAAAGATTCAGGAAATACACCAACTACAGATAAATCATCCGTTCTTCAACCTGTTAGTCTTGTACCCACAGTTAATGCAAATAGTGCAGTAAGTACAATTGGTGGAATGATCTCTGGAGGAGGAAATACTGAAACTACTGAAAATATCGAAACAGAAACACCCGAGGCTCTTACATTTTAATCAGAATCAATATATTAGTTATTGTCCCAAAAATTATTCAACTGATGTGGATTCTGGCTTATAGGACTTCAATAAGAAACGTAATTACTTTATAGCATCATTTAAACTGTAAATACTGTTTAGTTTAGTAAACAGTATTTAGAAAATAGAATAAAACAACATAAAACAGATTGTAATAATATAATTAATAATAAAAATAATAATAATTTAACTGGTTTGGCTTTACATTTTATGGAAACTATCATAATATTATTTTGAGATGACTACTATCATGGGCACACCCAGGTGGGGGGGGCGAGAGGGCCTTGGCCCACCCTCCAAAGGAATACATTTTATTAAGAAATCTTTAATATAAATGAGAAAAAAATTCTTACAACCCCCCGCCGCGCCGTCGTCGTCGCGGTTTTTGTTTCATTAAACTCCAAGGATCTTCGTCGGCATCGCCCCCCCTCCCAAATAAATCCTGGGTGCGCCACTGACTATTATTCTGAAATGAATAACCACCGCCGTAAAAACAAATCAACAGCAACCAATTAACTATTCGTAATCAAATTCGTTCAATCACCAACCCCTTTATCAATAGTCCATTTCATCGACAATGCTTTTTCATCGATGATCTTTACATCGACACGATCAATTTAAGGACGTTTCATCAACATTACATTTTCATCGACAAACCTCCACTTCGACAAGAACGTTTCATGGACATTACCTTTACATCAACAACCGTTTCATCTACATTACCTTTTCATCTACACAAATCTTTTCTTGGACAAGAACGTTTCATCGACATTACTTTTTCATCGACACAGACGTTTCATCGACATTACCTTTACATTATCAATTTTTCATCGTTTCATCGACCACAGTCGATATTGGCGAAGAGAAGCTTTGAGGATGAAACATGTCTTTGCGATAAAAAGGTAGTGTCGATGATACTGTATTTGATAAAATGGCATTTTCTAAGAATTGGTAATGCCGATGAACTTTTATATCGATGAAACGTCCTTGAAGAAGAAACATTTTTCGATGAAGAGGTAGTGTCGATGAAACGGTTGTCGATGAAAAGGTAATGTCGATGAAACATCTATGTCGAGAAAATGGTTGTCGATCAAACGGTCGTGTCGATGAATCGGACTATCGATGAAATTGCATTCGATGAAAAGTCTATGTCCAGTGGCGTATCCAGAATTTGGCTTGGAGGGGTGCACTTTGTCATTCAAATAACTAATAATATAATACTTCTTCACCCCTTATATTCTTATACAGGGTGAGCTAAAATGATTGTGGTTTGATATGTAGGCAACCAAATACGCAGGTTGGTGCAACTGAAATCTTAAAAAGAAAATCTCATAGTAATCCAATGGCGTAGGAAATTTTTTTCCAAAATCTCTAATTTCACAGCAAATGTCAAATATTGAAAATGTTTTCTTCATTTTCGAGACAGATAGATGCTAACATAAACCAAAGATTTATTCAAATTAACTTTGATAAAAACTGACGTTTATGAGATAGAAGGCACAATAAAGAAATTCAAAAATCTAAAGTTTTGACACAACGGTAAAAATTACACCTACGCCTCTGCTTTTATGAAGTCTATAAAAAAAACTTGACTTTTTAACTAGGAGGAGTGATTTAAATTTCCCGCGCTAAAATGCCAAAAATTAACGTTCCTGATTGGTTAAAAGTCAGCAAGAATTACACCGGATAATTATTTTGAATGAATTTTGACATATAACCTCAAAATATTAGTCATATAAATTACTAATGTATTTACATGTATAAATTTATATTCAGTGCAAAGAAATGGGTAATTTAATTATGTTTCTGTACATATTTTATCATTAAAAAGCCAAAATAACCTAAAGTTCCTATCAAAATCTGTTTGGTTATTTTTCTAGTAACTTTTATAGTGTAAGTTGTCTTTTCCTGTCACTCCTCCTAGTTAAAAAATAAAGTATAGTTACTTTGTTTTGATTTTGACATGATTTTCTGTTACTATGAACTTGAAGCAAACAAATTCCCCAGATTTTTAGGTGGGAAATTTGAATTGACCACAATCATTTTAGCTCACCCTGTACAATGTAGCCCAACGAAAATGAAAAGGACAAATTTTAATTTAGTTAACACAGAATTTTGAAAAAGGCTTGGGAAGATGAAGTTTAGTTTGAAGAGGGACATTATTTCAACTTACGTAAATTTTACAGGTTGTGTCCATCGCGCATCACAGGGATGAACAGATTTGTGCACCAGTTGCATTGCAAAAAACGTCCCCCTTCAAACTATAAAATTGACCTGTCCGAGCGTATTTTCAAAATTTTGTCCTAGCTAAATTAAAATTCGCCCATTTTTGTATATACAGCTATGAAAGGCCATTTATTCTCTTTCTGATGAAAAATTTCTAAAATAGTTCTTCCAATAGTTCAAAATGATCTTTCTGAGGTAGAGGTAAAAGTGACTACAATTTTCATATGTAATATCACGAGTGGTCAAATTTAAGTCGAATATTTTTCACTGACATTACCACGAATGTCATTTGGGGTTAAGTTTTAATTTTTAACCTCAAATGACATGAGTGGTAATGTATGAAAAATATTCGACTTATAATTTGAACAAGAGTGCATATTTAAGGGACTATTTAACAAACATTTTTCACTTTTTTTGTGCAAAATTTGACAGCCTTCAAACTTATTGAAATTTGACATATTAACGTCAATCCCTTAGCGAAAAAAAATATTCATTTGTTTTACTGCATTGTACACATAAAATTGTCTGTATTATGTCAAAAAACTTTTTTGGTACCACAGAAAATAAAGAAGTTATAGCCATATTTTAAAAATCGCATTTTCTTGTTTTTTCAAGATAGCGTTGGAACGATGCGATATTCAAATTTTTTGTAAATGAATTATTAATATTCGAAAAAATCTCTACTACTTTGTCCATTTAACCGACTTTCTATCTCCAATAATAACAAAGATACCCATACAGTCCAACGTCAAATGGGACACCCTGTATAGTGCTTATTTTTTTCGTTTTTGCTCCAAGAAATATAAATTTAAAAAGCATTCATGTTGGTTAGTGGTATAAATACGGCCTTGTGGATCCGAGCGACAAAGCGACCTGAGAAAAAAAGTCGGCCATTTTGGATCCGCCATTTTGTGTTTTGGTGAAAAAAATGTCAAATTCGAAATAAGCGACTTTAAAAAGCACCATGTACTAATTTTCAGCAATATAAGCTATTTTTTAAGAAAAAAAAGTCGGCGATTGAATGGTAAAAGTTAAACGTCCAAAGTTAGCTCATTAGCAGGTAAAAGTGGGAAATAAAAAACACCTATTTTTTCGAAATGCCAAGTGTGTCCGGTCTATGTAAAACAACAGAAAACAGGGCGCGTTCCACTAAAGACTCGCAATGCACACGACGACCGCAAAGTCGTTCCACATAAGACCGCGGTTGTTTCTTTCGTGAAAAAAACCGTCATCGATGGCGACCGCAAGAAGCTCACAACAACCGTATTTATTCGTGGGTTTCTGTGGTAGTTTGTTGAATGGTGACGTTTTGAGCTAGTGGAACGGGAAAATTTTGCGGTCGTGGGCTTTAGTGTTCATTAGTGGAACGCGCCAATAGAAGTCTGGTTGCCTACATATCAAACCACAATCATTTTAGCTCGCCCTGTACAAAAATACATACAGACAATGGACTTTGGAACATCATGTAAGGTAAGCAACTTTTCTGTCCTCCAGAGTGAATAGTTGGTTGCCTAATATAACTTATTTCCTTCTACATTTATTTCCTCTTTAAAACATATTTAGATTTTTTATGTACGTAGCATTTAGCACTATAAAGTTTTGAAGAAAATCAAAATGCCTGGTATTCAAAATGAAAATGAGACAGTGGCCGAAACCAACAGTAACACTGAAGAACAACATGTTCGAGAAATAACTCAAACAGATCACCTAAACAAGAAACTTCTTACATCGTTTTTAAACAGGTTAAACAATATAGAGGCTCCAGAAGTAGAAGAAAATTCAGAAAATAATTCTAACGAAACAGATTTTAATTAACAATATTACAATCTACATCAACCAACCAAAATTTTCTTGCATTAATTTCTTTATAACTTAACCTAAAATTCAGTGGTTTATGAAGTGGCGCCAAAAATGGATGTGGAAACTGAGGATATCTTGGATTTAATTGAAAATGATACCGAGGAAGTGGAAATAACTGAAGAAAATCCAGTACAAAATGATGAAAATCAAGAAGAAACTGTAGAAAGAGATGGCAGTGATAACGAGGGCCAACCACAAACTGTTAAACCTAAACGGGTTGTACGAAATCCTCAACCGAAACTAAATGCGGAAACTTTAAAAGGCCCAAGAGGTATTTCAATTATGAAGGATTTATTTTCAAGGCAAAAATTTAAAGGGAAAGGTAAAGAAGAGGAGGATTTAGATTTTTTGCTTACGCTATATTCTTATTGGTCTCATCGTTTATTTCCAAAATTTACCTTTAACCAGTGCATTTCTAGGATCGAAAATTTAGGCCACAAAAAACCTGTAATTGTAAGTATTTACCTATTTCCAATCATAAATAATTCTCGATTGAGAAGAAAGAATTTACAAAATGGTGATTATAGCGATAAAACACTTCTACGATATTAAGAGATATAGACTACGTTTAGCTCGAGCAGGTCTTGATTTGACCTTTCACATGTACTTCAAATGGTAGAGGTCAAGCCAAGCCGAATTCAAGCTGGGTTGAGTTCCTCGAGATAAACGTAGTCATAGATCCATTCTATAAAAAATTTATATACAACTTTTCTTTTTACAGACGTATTTAAAAAAGTTAAGATTAGGGATGGAAGAAGCTGCCTATGAGAATAATGAAATACCTAGTGATAAAGAAGACGATGAAGTAGCAGAAGTTGCAACTACTGGTCCTTCGACTTCAAAGGATGATGCATTTGATCAATTGCTTGGAAAAGATCCGGAACCAAAATTATCTGAGGAGCAAATCGAAAGAATTAGAATCAATAGAGAAAAGGCTTTAAAACTACGTGAAGAACGATTAAAACGCATTCAGAAGCAAGCTGAAGACACATTGAAGAGTTTTAATTTAGATGAGACATCACTAAACGCTACAACATCAACTATTGTAAATAGCCAAAATCAGGAAGATAAACATTGTTCAATAAATAGCCAAGATGATAATATGATGGAAACCAACAATCAGGAATCCGAAACATTCAGTCAAAGTCAAGATTCAGCTGCCATCACCTCTCCAAGTCATGAAAGTACTTCAGCTGATGTATTTGCATCTAAAAAATTAGATACAGATATCCAAAATGAAGAAGATAAATTGGAAGAAATAAGTGGTCAAAATCAAGTAAATAATCCAATGGACATTGATGATGAATTTCCAAGTGATAATAAAAATAATGATAATTTAATCAATAAGTCTAGTAACGAGGAAAACTTTGAAGTAGATGATGTTAATTTTGAAAAAAGCCAGGATATTAGTGGTAATAAAACAGATATGGATAAATCCCTTGAACAGGCTGAACTTTAGTGTTGTTTTTTATTTCTAAATTAATGCAGGAAAATTTTTATTAATAAATATTTTTAATAATTTTATTGGACCTATTTTTATTATCTCATAAAACCTTGAATCTTAAATTCATAAAAAATTAGCCATCAAAAACATGCAAGGGTGCAAAAATTAGCGTAGAGCTAAAAATTGGTATGAATGTTCGGAACATCATTATAAATGAATGGGTTTATCGCGTTTTTCAGCAAAACGTTAAGTTTTAACATAAAATTAGGTCAGACAAAAATTGTAGATCATATAATTATCTATAAAAAATGACTTATTACTTTTTTTCCTAAGAGCCACCGTTTCTCAGATATAACGATTATAAAAGTTGTAATCTTCATAATATGCACATTATTCGTCAGATTCATAATCGTCTAATATTCACGATAACGGGTACATTTTTTAACCAAATTTCAAAAACCCGTTCTCGAATTAAAGGGGAATGTTTGTTTTGTAATCCTATCGCAATGGATTTTTTTAAGCGGCGAGAAAGGTTTCAAAAGCGCTCCCGAAAAAGTCAATATTTTCGCGGTTTTTTTCGAGCGTCCTTTGAAAAATCGTAGCTCCGCCGGGTTCGGAATCGAAACTACCACATCAGGCCCCCTTTTTTCCCACATCCTCATTTACTATATCCAAAATTTATGACGCTCTTAGATTAATCCTGTGCCGAGGGCGAATTTTTCTTTGAAAACGTCAAAATGTCGCGTTTTTTAACGCAAAAAATAATCCCCTAACCCCTAAGTGTCCCAAATTCACACCGAATCGCACCAAATTTAAGTATGTTATGGGGGACCGGATTCTGAAGACGGCGGTTTTAACCCGCCCGAAACTATCTATTAAGGGGTCGGAGATACGACCCCTTTTGTATGTTTACCTCGAATTCGGACGTTTTTTGCGAGGAGCGGCCGAAAAGGTGGTCTTTTTCGTCCGATTTTAAGAAATCCGGTTCCGATGTAAAAAGGGATGTTGATTCCAAGTGTGGTTCGAATTCTAATTTTTTTGGACCTCCCCGACACTTTGAAAAAAATTCCCGAAAATGGTCGATTTTTATCGCTTTTTTTCGAGTTTTCGGCGGCGCTAACTTTGAAAAATCGCAACTCCGTCGGATTCGAAAGGAAAGCGACGAAATTTTGCCCCTTTTATTCTAAAACCCTGGGGATTACCGAGGCCGATTTTTAAGTCTCCCGAGGCAAAGGTGTGACGTCACGGCCCAGAGACGCAAACTGTACAATTCTCCCATTTTTTTCGGACAGAAAAAGTACCAAAACTTTTTGGCTTCGATTAGAAGTTCGGCAGGAGGAAAAAAATTGCGGTTGCTTTATTCGTCATCTAAATAACACGGTTTACCTTAAAACAGGAGTTTTTTTGATGCGTTTACATTTTATGTCGTTTTGGTGCTCCCAAAGTGACGCTTTATTTTTCGCGCTATTTTGACGCGGACTTTGAAAATTCGTAACTTCTCATCGGAACAACCTATAATACTCGAATATTTTTTATTTTATTTACTTGGTATCTACTTATGAGAAAAAAAATCGGCACCTTGAAATTTTTAGCCTCGACCTTGGAAAGAAATCTAACGTAAAATGTTCAAAAAATCGGGTAAAACGCGGTCCAACCTGGGCCCATCTGGCTCCCACAGTTTTCAAAATTTTTGCAATTTTCTTTCGCAACTTTAAAAAGGAATATTTTTTACTCAGATTTTTTATAGGTAATCTCAAAAAATAATTAAATTTAAAAAAATTTAATATGTTATTATCAGTAATTTTTCGAAAGAAGCATTTTTAACACTTTTTATTTAATAATTTAGGCATTCATTACAAAAAATATATTAATTTTAAATTACAAGTTTAGACATGTTACAGGTATAAAACAGTTCATTTTCCAGGACTACTTAAATTTCCTCGTTCAAATCTTTCCTCAGCACAACTTTTGTTAATATTAAGATTAAAATGATAAATAGGACTGGTGGGTCTTTTACATGAACAATTTGTCTCACATAAACACGTACAGTTTTTATCATTGTATTTTTTACTGACGTAGCTTTTATAAAAACTCTCATTTTCGGATGGTAAAACGCTTCTTTGGTCCCAATCTCTTTTGGAAAATGTTGAATCTTTGCGTAAGTATGAGATATCTGAGAATTCTTTACCTAGATCCTTCTTCATAGTGAATTTTAAAGTTGCGCTATTGGATAAAAATTGGATTAAGTTGTATTTAATTTGGAGAAATGTTAGATGTGTTATAGTGAAGGGTATGGGTATTTTTTGGTGTCGTCCGTTGTCATATGAAATCTTTCGTCGGTTATGTCCCGCCGGAGTTGTTTGTTTTGTTGACTGTATTGTAATGCTTTTTGTTGGTAAACATCCAAGCATTCTGTTGTGGATAAACTGAAATGTAAATAGCATCTTATTTAAAAAAGGTGTTTTTGATTTTATAATTTTATATTATTCATGATATTTTGAAGAAATAATTGTATAAAGTCTGATGTGTTTAGCTTGCTCTTTTATAAATGAGTAAAACTAACTTACAGATTGTTTTCCATTTCCTTAATTTGTGCTTTCAACCGATTTATTTCTGAATGAAGATCTTGATTTATCAATCGTTGTTCCACTGATTGTTGCCTATTTTCAGCAAGCAAACTTTCTAAACTTTGAACCGTATTTTGATCCTTTTCCATAGCTTTCTTAAGCGCATCCGAATCTCTTCGTGTTTTGTGCAAATTCTGTTCAGCCTTAAAATTTTTTATGTAAAATTAACATATTTGCATGTTCTGTTTGAAAATAGATTAGATTAGATATTAATCCGACTATGGATGTCGCCGTGGGATTAGTCTATTTCACTAATAGATTTTATGCGAAGCTACAAGAAGTAGTCTACAAAAAAATAGAAGTACTTCTTGAATCGAGACATAAATCCTGTTCCATATCATAGATCGTTTTGTTTATAAAATATCAGGTAGGGGACCTACCATTGACTAATTTAGAAAAAGGTGTCGGAAATCCCTGGAGATATGTAATTACAAACGTCGTTTTACGCCGCGGTTCCGTTCCAAGAGACACCGGCGTAAAAAATCGGCGAATAATGAACAGACATTTTTCGTGCTTTTTTCACACAATGTTTGGGTTTTGAATCACTATTGTCGCCCATAATGAAACTACAAATTGAATATTCTTTTAATTTTACAATAAAATAAAAAATATAATCATATCTTTTTATTTTTCTTAAAAACAAAACGATAACTAACTCGGAAAATCCCACGCCGGCACCAACCGCGTAATTGTGAATCGGCGTAAAGCGAACCGGCGCAAAATAGCGTTTACCTGCACATGGAAATGCCTTTTAAAGCCAATTTTAGTGGATCCAATTAAGTAAAAAAAATATAAATCGGTGGTGATCAAAGCGCACTGTTGCGGCCGAATGAGGAATGACGTCAAAAGTTCTTTCAGTTGTCATGGAGGTTTTACTTCTTTGCACTTACCTACTTCTGACGTCATTTTTGGTGGTTAAAATTAGTTTCGATTTTTTTACCTTTTCACGTGAAGCTTCTTCTTCCTGTAATTTTTTCGATAACGTTTCCTTTTGTTTGTCCAATTTAAAACAAAGATCCTGCATTGTAGATAATTCTGATTCATTCCTTTCAATTTGTGTTTTACAGTGACACACTTGCATTTCTAGAGATGCTATTTTTGATGTCAATTCTAAAATCTTAAGAACATACAATTTTATTAAATAGTTTATACAAAAATTGTAAATTAGTAAGTGTAAATGGGCAGGTTTATGGTTTTGCCCTATTTTTTAGATCTGCAAAAACCAAAAATTCTTCACACACAAAACATGGCAAAATCATGATAATTTTAAATTATTGGTTGGAGGAAGTGTAAATACAAATTACCTTATTCATTAAATTACAGTGAAACGTGAAGCTGCGAAAAAATACTACAAATTTCGTGACAATTTGGTGAATTATTTTCGTAAATGTAGGAATTTTGAAAGAAAAATGGTAAAAATGTACAATGTTGGTTTCCATGGTTTTACTTTTTTTGATTTTTTGTTGTTTTTAAAATTGTGCTATATTCTCATCAATCGTAAAATATGTATAGTATAAAATTAATTTAATTTTACCTGTTTTTCATAATCTCTTTTCATATTTGTGTAATCGTCCAATTTTCTCTCTAAGTCTGAAGCATGATCCAAAGCTACAGATAACTGAACTTTTGATTGACTTGCTTCGTGCTCTAAACTGTGGTTATTACTTTCCAGAACTGTAGCCTCATGTGACAATGATCTAAATTGATCCAGCATTTCACTTCTTTCAACTTCCTGTAATTGGAAATTGTATACCATAAATTCGTTTTTATAGTTGAAGTTTTCAATCATAAAAAATCTTCAAATTTTCGTTTTTGGTATACAAACAAGTCTTGTGACTAATATTTTTTTGCAATTTTAAGCTTTGCAGCAAAAACAAAGGAGATATAAGCGAGAAAAATAGGTACCTTTTACTATTTTACTAATTTAAGGAAAGACTGCGATAATTTTTCGCATAAATTCGAGAATTGCAGTCCTGGGCGCCTATTTTGTGTTGTTCGAAGTTGGTTCGCATACGAGCAGCCTACGTCCAAAGTTCGAATAAAAGTGAATTTTGAAGTATTTGAAGAAGAAACTTTTTTGATTGAACAATGGGTATGCCCCACTCGAATTTTAAATTGCATATATTTTTGGTAGACTGTTTATTTTTTTTGACAGTGTAAATATTGCCTATTTTATTTGTCTCAATTTGTCTTATAGGTTAAAATAATTAAATATGTAATTTTGGCTCCATTTATAAATATAATCGGTACATTTTTACCACTCTCGATTCGGATTCAATTGGATGTCGCTAGAAAATCCGCTGAAAGTTCGCGTATCCGTCAGAAAATCCGCTTCCCGCTAAATCTGATTTTTTTTTTCGTTTTTAGAAAGTCGAATCCACCAGATCTAGAGGAAAATCCGCTAACCTGGCAACACCGAAAATTTCGGGAGCCCAGGACGTGAATTCCTGAAATCTCACACAGTGAGTCTCAATCTCACTTTCCTCGAAGCGCATGCGTCAAAATCTCACCGGCGAATCCAAATTCACTTGGTCTGAACCAGGCGAATTAAGATGTACGGGTGAGATTTTGACGCATGCGCTCGAGGAAGGTGAGATTTTGATTCACTGTGTCAGATTTCAGCAGCCTTATTCTTGAACCAATCGACACGATGTGGCCGACCACTTTTATCTTTCTGTCCTTTTCATTTACATGAAAAAATAAGAGGACAGAATGATAAAAGTGGTCGGCCATATCGTATTTAAGAATAACGCTGCAGGAATCCACGTCCAGACGACTCCATTTATCGGAGGTACCAACTATACATGTTAACACGCCACCTTCGTGTTGAATAGGAACTAAAAAGTGTGCGTTAGGAGTAAGTATAGCTTTGTGATTGGTCCATGTGATAATAACTTTTGGTTTTAAATCTTTGAGGCGAATAATTAGATTTTAATTTTTAAAAGTTCCTAATGTGATTTTTATCAATATATGCATTGGATTTTAATGTAATCGTTATTGTAATTAGGAACACGTTTAAGTTCCACACGATTTATTTTAAATTCTTACTTTAATAATTTAATTTCATGGATTAAAATGCAATTGATCTTACTTTTTGTGTCATAAGGTCCTCTATGCGTTTAACCTCAGCAACGTAATGCTGAAGTTGTCGCTTTAAATCATCTATCTGCCTACGAGCCACGTCCAATTCGTTATGGCATTTTCTATTATCGCCGATGCATGATGCTAAGTCTTCTTGTAGCCTCCTATAAAATATACGAGTATCGAGTATAAACACCCACGCACAATGTATAAACTAGAATTATTAAAAAAATTACAATGCACAAACCTGTTCTCTAAATTGGCCGTCTCTTTTGATTTAATAGCGTTTTGTAATTCGGTCCTAAGTAATGTTATTTCGTTTGATGTGTTCTTAAGCTGGTTTTCTGTTGTGGTTTTATTATCCAATGATAAACTAAAAATTAAAAATAAATATAATTAGAAAACTTTTTGCTACTTGTCTTATAAAATTAAACATTATTATACACTTCATTGTCTTTATGATGTTTTAATTATTAACCCCCAGTATTATCAACAGACATTTAATTTTAAATGGGGTTTAATTTGACATGTCTAGTCTATTTTGCAGCTAAATGTAATTTAAACTATATTCAAACTTCACAAAAATACTATACAGGGTGTCCCATTTGACGTTGGACTGTATGGGTATCTTTGTTATTATTGGAGATAGAAAGTCGGTTAAATGGTCCAAGTAGTAGAGATTTTTTCGATTATTAATAATTCATTTACAAAAAATTTAAATATCGCATCGTTCCAACGCTATCTTGAAAAAACAAGGAAATGCGATTTTCAAAACATGGCTATAACTTCGTTATTTTCGGTGGTACCAAAAATTTTTTTTGACTTAATACAGACAATTTTTTGTGTACAATCCAGTAAAACAAATGAATATTTTTTTTCGCCAACGGATTGACCGGAAATGAACCAAACTTATTTTTTTCTTATGGCAGCCATATTGGATTTACACATATTCGAAATTAATGTATTTTTCTGAGTAATTTGATATATCATATGTAATATTTTAAGAAAAATAGAAATAATTTTATTTTACTTACCAAAAATGGCCTTGAATAGATGTAAACTGTCAATACATATGTGTTAAGATTTATTTTACATTTAATATTTTAAATAGTTACATTTATGTTATTGACAATTTACATCTCTTAAAGTCCAATGTTGGTTTGTAAAATCAAATAATTTTATTTTTTTTATATATGACATATGGAATAACCAAATTACTCAGAAAAAAATACTGATTCCGAATATGTGTAAATCCAATATGGCTACCATAAGAAAAAAATAAGTTTGGTTCATTTCCGGTCAATCCGTTAGCGAAAAAAAATATCCATTTGTTTTACTGCATTGTACACAAAAAATTGTCTATATTATGTCAGAAAACTTTTTTGGTACCACAGAAAATAAAGAAGTTATAGCCATATTTTAAAAATCGCATTTTCTTGTTTTTTCATGATAGCGTTGGAACGATGCGATATTCAAATTTTTTGTAAATGAATTATTAATATTCGAAAAAATCTCTACTACTTTGTCCATTTAACCGACTTTCTATCTCTAATAATAACAAAGATACACATACAGTCCAACGTCAAATGGGACACTCTGTATATGTCAAATTAAACCTAATTTAAAATTAAATGTCTGTTGATAATACGGGGGGTTAAAGTACTTAAATTTGATTAAAAGTTTCTCCTGGAAATCTGGGAAATCCCTGATATTTAACGAATATTAAATTTAATTATTCCAGATGAATCATTTAAATTTCTTCTGAAGTATTTCAAGAATATCCTTCAAAAAATAGTAATAATATTAAGTTTCACCAAGGTTCTTTCTTAAAAACAATTAAGGAAACAAATTTAAAAAATTTAGATAAATTTACATATTCCAAACAATACCTAATTTGTTATTATCCTTAAAATAAATCTAAAATTAATTAAAAAACGGTGATAATATTAAATATAACAAGTGTTGCATTTTATAAAATTTGCATATCTCTAGAATCTCTACGTTTTCAATTTTATGTTGTTTTTAGCATTGAATATCTTGTTAACATTGAAGAAATAAGAAGCGAGAAGTAAAAATTTTCCGGAAAATAAAACGATATATTGCTAAAAAGGAAACACAATACATTATTTTAATTACATTATCCATATTAATATTTAGCCATGAAAATTTATAACAAAGCAATTATCTCAAGAACCATATTTATGGAGTTAAAATATAAAAAGGAACATGACGACTTTATATGGGGTTTTGGGCTCAACCTGCATCCTTAAATGGCAACAGCGTAAATAATTCTTACTTTGACAGCTGTCAGTAAATTAAATTCTTTAATTGTTATTAAATAATGATAAAAATATGTTCTATGTAAGGTGATTTCATTTTAGTTCGTAAACAAGGGTGTAGCGTTTCAAAGAAAAAATAAATAAAAAAAATTCAAGTCTCTACGATGTTTCGTTCAAAAGTTATGAATTTTTATATAAAATATGGCATTCTGGTAAATGAATAAAGGTGTATTTTGAAAAATTAATATTTCGCTTAATAACTAAAATTAAGAAACAAAAATTCGTACAGATAAATTTCTAAATATTACTGATATTAACATATTATTTTTTTTTTTAATTTAATTATTTTTTGAGAAACATTACCTAAAAAATTTTGATTTTTTTGAGTTTTTGGGGAGTGGAATTTTATTGGGGGGTGTTGAGGGCAGGTGAACCCCTAAATTTCATCCATTCTTTATTATATTTCATTTGCGGGGTCGATTTTGAAAAAATTCGAAAAAAAAATTTTTGAGATATTTTTAAGGCTTGAAATTTTTAATGGAAATCGGTTTTAATTTTTTTTCTCGAAAACTATAAAAGTTACCAGTTTCAAATTTTTACCGAAAGTAAACACCGTGGATAGACGCGTTTTAAAAAGTTTTGGCAAAATTTTGGTACAAATACGGTTCTGGACGGCGTTAAACCAAAAATTAAAACTTTCACGGAATTTGGTGGAGGAGGTGACTATGCGAATTTTAGGCTATTAAATGTCTCGGTGGTGCTAAATATTTTCGAATATATTAATTATTTTGTGAAAAGTGAAAAATTTCAGACCGAAATTTTGGTTATTTTAGCTACATTTTCGATGATAACTCGAAAACGGAAAGAGATAGCGAAGTGATTCTTTTTTTGACTTAAAGTGGACCTAAAGAGCTTTCAGGGAAGGTGCATAAAGTAGGGTTAAAATGTTATTTAAATGGTGAATTTAACCCATAAATACAACTTTTAAAAATGCGATATAAAAAAAAATTTTTTTCGTTATTTTTTCGAAATTTAAAATACCCTATGCGGTCACGGTAATCCCCAGGAAGTTAGAATAAAAGGGACCAAATTTCGTCGCTTCCAAAGAGAATCCGACGGAGTTGCGATTTTTCAAAGTTAACGCCGACGAAAACACGAAAAAAATCGACCATTTTCGGGAATTTTTTTCAAAGTGTCGGAGAGGTCCAAAAAATTTTAAATTCGAACCACAATTGGTATCAACATCTCTCTTTACATCGGAACCGGAATTCTTAAAATTGGACCAAAAAAACCACCCTTTCGGCCGCTCCTCGCAAAAAACGTGAAATTAATTTATTTACAATTATCTACAATTGTGCAAATGGAGAATGCGGTGAGTGAAAATCAATTTTGGGGCCCAGAATCCGACATGGTCCTTTAGAAGTGTAATTTTTTTCTATCGTGGTCTAAAAATGTGTGTGTGCAGTTTTATGCTTCATAAATTACTAAAATCAGGTTAAAAATTATCGAAACGATTATAGTTAGAAGTGATCAAATTTATTGAAGTAAATTAGCAAAATAAATCTATTCCTTAAAATGAATGTGCTTCATATTTATGTACCATTGATTGATAGCGGTTAATTTCATATTATTTCATTTGCAATAAATTTTTATTAAAACATGTTGTGCAAATTAAAAAGCGATTTATTGATCAATTATTCATACAAACGCAAAAGATTACAACACGATATTGAAATTTGGGTGTTACCCAATTACTGAATAATAATATTGCATTATTAAAACTGTAATAAATTGTCCATAAAATACATTTAACGTTTTAGCTGTGATTAAATTACATGTAACAAGTAACTACTGTTTGGAATCTGAATTGAATTATGAGTATAATTTACATATTATGCAAACTTTAATACAATGCAGAATAAAATAAATAACCAGTAAAATTTATAATTATTGTTGAAAAGTTATTGATTATAAATAAATATACCATGAATTGTGCAAAAGATAATTATTAGGTGGGAAGTCAAATGGAAGTAGCTGGCACTAAAACATATGTATTATCATTAATTTATTAATTCTATACCATTGTTTCATTGAGGTTTTCCGATTTGTTTGACTTGATTTAAGAAATTACTTTATATAACTTATACAGGGTGTTTTGTAGGTGCAGGTATAGGAATAGAGTAGGTGGGGGAGATTGTCCGATCGATGGCAATGCGGACACTTCCCCCCATGCGGACAATTGGCCCCACCTACTCTATACCTAATACAAATCCTCTGAGTAATTTTTAAGTTTTTTTTAAATAGTATGAGACGTAAATATTTTTCTATTCTCTAAATGTATAAACACAAACAAATAGGAAAAATTTAAGCTTTTATGTTTGTTAAATTTTTCTGAAATTTAAATAAGTAATGTCCAGAAAGTGATGGAATATCTCTCCAGCACGTTGTTTTAGGTAAATTTGGCAACATTACTGCCCGAAAGCTGGTATTACAATTAAAGGTTATGTTCGGTAAACCTTTTTCTTTGACATTAATCTGATACAAATAACTGTATCAAGGGTATTAGTGTATAAACACAAACAAAGCAGGTTACTCGCTTTTGCCCGCTTTCAGATTACCGGCGCCGATTACACGCGCATACCTGAGTCAGTCCGCCATGGACATACCTGCTTTATTTGTGTTTTTACCCTTACATGCTTTTTGTATGTTTATAGCATGGAACGGACTGACTCAGGCATGCGCGTGTAATCGGCGCCGGTAATCTGAAAGCGAGCAAAAGCGAGTAACCTGCTTTGTTTGTGTTTATACACTAATACCCTTGATACAGTTATTTGTGTCAGATTAATGTCAAAGAAAAAGGTTTACCGAACATAACCTTTAATTGTAATACCAGCTTTCGGGCAGCAATGTTGCCAAATTTACCTAAAACAACGTGCTGGAGAGATATTCCATCACTTTCTGGACATTACTTATTTAAATTTCAGAAAAATTTAACAAACATAAAGCTTAAATTTTTCCTATTATATAATAGATTTTAATTTAGAACCTATTAGAAAAAAATTCTAAGTATTAAATAATACAAATAAAATAGTGGCCCATAACTTAAAAATTAGCATAATTACAGTGAATTAAATTAGAAAAATTTTATAATGCGCATTGTTTATATTTTGCGTAATTTATTCCGTAGCTTAGAATCTAAAAGTCTAGTCAACAGTGAAAGTGTTTGATTTAATTTTCACGATTTGGTACTGTTTCATTTGACCTTTTTGCTAGATTAAATGTTTGTTTAGCAATTGTTTTCGGGCGATTAAAAATGCGATAGTGCGCCTGAAATAATTTAGATCGTCAAAATAAATAATTAAAATGCACAGTTCAAATTATTGAAAGGAATAATATTCATGTGAAGTGCTTATTAGAATAATAAATAATGTATGTACAATTACGCGCAAAGATATCGAGGACACAAAAGAAATAGTCTTACCCAATACCAAGCGTTTCCAGACACGAGATCACACTAAATTTGAAAGAAATTAATACGACTTAAGATGCGGACGGGGTCTTTTCAAATTTCGTGATCTTGTGTTTGCTATTGGGGCTTTGGAGTCCTCGATACCTTTGCGTGTGATTGTACAATACTTTGTATGAAAATTGTCTAAAACTTTATGGATGAATTTTGTAAAATTTAAACATTTTTAAGAGGGTGTCTAACAACTTTAAAATTCGAAATTCCCTGACATTTCCAGGTATTCCAGACAACTTTTTTTTAAATTCCAGATTGATGTTTTATCCAATATGTGTTAAAGAAAACAAAAAAGAATATTTTTGAAATTATTATGAATAATAACACCTTGTTAAATCTGACGAGGTTCAACAAGAAAAAATTGTTTTGTAGCTTAAAGCTGAACATTTGAAAATTTTCAAACTAACCCAACCTAACCTAAAATGTATATGAACACGCCGCGGTTGTCGCATCGGTGATAAAATCATAAGAAAAAAAATTAAAAATAATCGTAATATTAAGAAAAATTTTAAATTTCCAGGTTTAAAAAAATTCATTGACATTTCCCTGATATTTCCAGAATTTTCAAAATCCCTGACAAATCCAGGTTTTCCCTGATTTCCAGGTCGTTAGACACTCTGTTTAAACCTATTAAAGCTGTATTTTCTATATTCATTGAATTAAAAACAAAGAGTTTGTGAAAATTAAAAACAACAGCGTTTTCTTCTAACATAATTAAAAACTAGAACTCTATAAATTTAGAAAAAAAAATTATAAAATCCAAGAATAGGCCGAAATTCGTTTTTTTAGATCTATTCAAAGGTTTCTTTATGCCGACGATTTTAAACATAAGACATAGAAAATTAAAATTCATACAATCAAAAAATACAAGACTAAACTTTTACTTTTAGATGTCATTTGTAATGGTTAGAACCCTGAGGGATCCCACTGGTTGCGGTGTATTCTTCAGATTTATAGGCCTTGTACTCCACATATTGCCTACGAGTGTCAAAACTATTATCGTATAAATATTGGTGTATATTTTAATTTTCTTGATAAGAACACTATGATTCATTCAATTAAATGCTTTTGTAAAATCTGTGTACTTGGTACATATTTGACATCGACGTGTATCAGATTATCAAGGGAATATAAAACATATTGGGTGAAGTTGCTTAGATTTTTTGATGCTGATGAATTGAGATTTCCCGACAGATGAGAATATTTTTAAGAAGTTGGAGATAATCGATATCGGTCTGTAGTTTCTAATGTTGGGTTGTCTTTAGATTTGTGTATTTCGGGTTTAGTTTAACTTTCTTCCATACATCAGGATATACTCCAATTTTAAAAATTAGACTAATTAAGAAGCTTAATGGTTCTATTAATTCAAGGATATAGTTCTTAATGATAAATTCCGGAATTTTGTCTGGTCTAGCAATAAAATCTTGATTTTAGAGACTTTACTGTTTCATTTACTATTTCTATTATCTTTACAGCTGTGTGCTTATCTTTAATTTCAGCAAATATATTAACTATTTTTTTAAGTTTTGTAGATGTTTCCCCATTAAATACCATTACACCTCGTACTCTAGTTCTTCTTTTTTCTACAATTAATGAATGACCAGAAATGACCACGATTTTCATTAATCAATTTTTCTGTATTTAAAATTTTACAAACGAATAATTGTCCACATCAGATCAGAGTGAATGTCATTTTAGATTTGGACACATTCATTTTTACGCAAGCGCAGTTTTAAGACATATGACATAAATAAACTAAGTTTAATGTCGTATGCCTATGCCTTAATATATTAAATCTGTAAAAAACTTATACCTGAAAACCGTCTGAATAAATCGACACACCAAATCAAAAGGTGTATTTGCGTTTTATAAGGCACCCTGATAAAAAAAATATCACAAACTTAAATTTGACATGATAGTTGTAGACTAAACGATGTTGAAAATTTTTTGCAAAATTTCAAGCCAACATGTTCTTCTGTTTTAGAGTAGTGATTTTTCAAAAATTGATCTTTTTTTGGCTTAAATGACAAATATCAGCAAAACGAGTGATGATAGACCCATAAACGTTTATACAATGTATAATTATTTTTTGATAAGGAATCCAAAAATGTCATAATATACTGGGTGTTCCATTTAAAAAAATATAATTTTGGTTCAGTAGGCCATGATGGGACACCCTGTATATATCGAAAATATTTTTAAATTGTGAGGCATGCATGTATCTATATGTTGGTGAAAACCGCAAGTCGCATGTTTTATAGCAAAGAAGCTATAAACCGTGGGCATTTGACTGGGTCACCCTGTACAATCCGATATAATAGTAATTTAGTTTTTCTAGTATACAGGGTGTCCCGAAATTAAGCGGCCAAACTTTAGGAGGCGATTCTACAACTAATTTTAAGAAAAAAACTTCCTATAAACATGTGTCCGATTTCGCTTCCTAAGAGAGCTATAGCCCTTTAAATATTGTGACTAAAACTAGGTTTTTTGTCATTTATTTGAAAACGGTTTGTAATAACGTTTTGAAATTTGGTGTGAAGACTAATACGTTTAAGACATAATTTCTCAATTTTTTTCAGATTTTTTGAAAGCTTTCAAAAAATTTCAAAAAATTTGAGAGCTTTCAAAAAATCTGAAAAAAATTGAGAAATGATATCTTAAACGTATTAGTCTTCTCACCAAATTTCAAATATATATTACCAACCGTTTTCAAATAAATGACAAAAAACCTAGTTTTAGCCACAATAGTTAAAGGGCTGTAGCTCACCTCACCTCCTAAAATTTGCCAGCTTAATTTCGGGACACCCTGTATAAAAGAAAATAATTGTATAGTCTATTATCAATTCCGAACAATTCGAATTCATTCTTTGGAACCCTGACAATCAAAGCATATTCGGCGGCTGCCAATTTAAAGTTTTGACTACTTTAGTACTTTATGATACTCAGATAATAATTTTGAAGATTCTAAGTGTGGGTTAGAAAAATTTATTGTTCAAAGGTGGTGTAATAATTTTATATGAAAGTAAAACTTAGAGAAAATTAGTTGCAAAAAAATCCATCCAATGCAAATTACCATCTTCTCAAGAAGTTTCCCAAAAAAACTCATTAGGAAAAAGTTCCTCAATTAAGAAAATAAACTTCCTAACCATCATAATTTCCGATAATTACTCTTTTTAAGCTTTATTACGAAAGTTATTATGTAGTATTTACAATATGTTAATGAGTGTCGCTGATTTATTTTTAAGCATAAATCACGCTAAAAGCTGGGAAGATTCAAGATTCACTTTCGTTGAAGATGAACGATAAATGCGATTTGAAGAGTGAATCGACCTCGTGCATTATACTATAAAAAACCAGTGAAAGTGTTTGGAGTTAAAGCACCCAGCTCCAAGCTTGCGGCATGAACTTTACGCTGTGACATTGAAATTCCCACCAACCAAATAGAGTACCAAGTACCAATGAATGACCGGTTTAACTACCGGTGCGGTTGGTTTTGTTTGCACTCGCTAAACCACCCGCTAATAACAAATGACCAACCAACGCGAGAACTGCAGTGCGCGCGTTCATTACAAGGCGCCAAAGTCAAATTTAATTCAATCAAGTTTTTTAAGAAAATGATCAATTTTTATGTGCCTAAATTTGTGATTAGATTTTTGGATAATTAAGTGGATGTAGTAATGAGTGTTTTACGAAATAATTTGGTAAGTTTTATAATAGTTTTAATGTTATTCAACATGAAATTTTTTTGGTTTTAATTCAATTCAAATATTTAAAAAAAAAAATCAAAAACTAAATAGTATTTTCTCAAAAAGTTACAGCAATTTTAAAATTGTTAATATTTTTAAATTATAATTATTTTTGTGGGACACCCTGTATAATTTTTTTTCTTATTATAATTTTTATGGTTAAATCAAATATGAATTGGATTTTGTTTTTAATCATTTTAAATTACTCTCGATAAAATTGGTTTAAAGGCAAAATCCAAAGCACACTTGATTTAAATAAAAAATTAAATTTATACAGGGTGTCTCACAAAAAAACATTAAAATTTTACAATAAAATTGCTGTCGAAAAAACAGTTCATAGGATTTTTTATTCAGAAAAATTACTATCTAAAAAAAGTTTTTGCTGGAAAAAAATAAGACACCCGTATACCTATACTAACGATATCTTTATCTGATAAATGATTTGTATTGCATTTTTATATTGTCAAGGTTGTTTAAAAATCAACCAACACTTTTTATAAACAAAAATTGCATCACTCGAACTCCATTCTCCCCATACATTTAAATACATTCATATTTTTATTTATATTTAATGGGCAAAAATTTTTATTTTTGTAATTTAAAAAAAATCATTTTTTCAGATTTTTTTTTCAATCGAAAACAAAAATGTGAGGGCCCATTTGTTTTATATTTTATATACAGTTTTAAGTAAATTTACTAATAATAAGTGACTCATTTTTTTAATTTTTTTTTTAACTTTTTTACTCCTTTTCTGATTTTGAAAAAAAGTTTTTATAGAGTTTTACTTAGGACTGCATGTGTAACAAAACATAACAAAATTACGCCCTTTTTTGTTTTCGATTAAAAAAATAAAATCTGAAAAAGTAACTGGCCTTTTTGACTGGTCTGATTTAGAAAAAAAAATTATGTTATTTTACTTAGGACTGTATGTGTAACAAAATTAAAAAAATGCAGCACCACATTTTTTTTATTTTCGATTAAAAAAAATAAAACCTGAAAAAGTGACTGAATCTTTAATTTTTTTTTAATTTTCTGGTATGATTTAAAAAAAGTTTTTATGCAGTTTTACTTAGGATTGTATTGTAACAAAATATAAAAAATACGCCCTTACGTTCTTTTGTTTTCGAATAAAAAAATAAAACCTGAAAGTGACTGATTTTTTCAATTTTTTTGAATTTTTTGACTCCTGGTCTGATTTTGAAAAAAAAACTTTTTGTAATTTTACTTAGGACTGTATGTGTAAGAAAATGTAAAAAAAATGCGTCACTACATTTTTTTGATTTCGAATAAAGAAATAAAATCTGAAAGTGACTGATTTTTTCATTTTTTAAAATTCTCTGACTCCTGGTCTGATTTTGAAAAAAAAATTATATAAAAAATTGTGGCCCTACATTTTTTTGTTTGTTTTCGATTAAAAATATAAAATCTGAAAAACTGACTAATTTTTTTAATATTTTGACTCCTGGTCTATTTTTGAAAAAAAAAAATTGTACAGTTTTTTTTTTTTTAGTAATGTATGTGTAACAAAATATAAAAAATAAACTATTAATTTTTTTGTTTCTGATAAAAAAAAATTAAATCTGAACAAGTGACCGAGTTCTCTTTTTTTTTTTTAATTTTTTGACTCCTGGTCTGATTTTGAAAAAAAATTTTTAGGTAATTTTACTTAGGACTGTGTATGTAACAAAATATAAAAAAATGCGGCCCTACATTTTCGATTAAAAAAATAAAATATGTAAAAGTGACTGATTTTTTTTAATATTTTGACTCCTGGTCTGATTTTGAAAAAACTTTTTATGCACTTTTACTTAGGGCTGTATGTGTAATAAAATATAAAAAAAACACTCCCTTACATTTTTTGTCTTCGAATAAAAAAATAAAATCTGAAAGTGATTGATTTTTTCAATTTTTTTTTTAATTTTCTGACTTATGGTCTGATTTTGAAAAAAACTTTTTATGCACTTTTACTTAGGGCTGCATGTGTAATAAAATATTAAAAAAATGCGACACCACATTTTTTTGTTTTCGAATAAAAAAATAAAATTTGAAAGTGATTGATTTTTTAATTACTTTTTTTAATTTTCTGATTCCTGGTCTGATTTAAAAAATAACTTTTTATGTAATTTTGACTCGGGATATGATTTACAATGACCTTTTTTTATGTTTTTGGTAAGAACTTCATTTTAAGGAAATGCCCTGTATAAAAATAAACTACGTTTAGCTCGAGCAGGTGAAGCCAGCTTGAATTCGGGTTTGATTTGACCTTTTACATGATTTCGGAATTGTGAACTGGTGGAAAAATGGCTATTAAATTTTAAATTCGACGAAAAGGATGGTAAAAAACTGAATTTATATTCTAGGTGTAATGAAATTTTATTATACCGGGTGTCCCAAAACTGGAACTTTACTGTTGCTACATTGTAAGGCACCATTGGTAGAGTATCACAAAGATATTTAAAAAAAATCTTTTCTTGTGTTCCGTGGGAAAATAAGACTCGTTGTTTAAATTTTAATCTTTAAAATGCTTTAGAACCATCTCAAATAGAAGCACTTTTTTTCAAATTAAACCATTTTCAAATGAAACTGTCAATAAAAACAAATTTATTAAGAAAAATAAGGATTATTTTTTTTTAATTACATGTGAAGAAAATCAATCAGGCACCGATGTTATTTTAACTAATCAAATTTTTGCCAAAAGTAACATTATTTTGTTAAAACTGTTAAAGTTTGAATAGTTATTTTGACAATCTTCACCAAAATGAAGTGAGGTTTCATAGTAAAAATGACAATGCACCTTGTGTTTGTGCTGCAGGTATAAATTATAGATCTTACCAAATTGCCAATTTCTTTTGAATAATAACTAAAAAAATATTGTGAATAGATTTTTGGTAAAAATTTAGTAAATAACCTACCATCTATTTTTCAGTTTTTCGAATACACCAATATTATTCCAGTGGCACAAAAAATTCTGATGCCACGGATTTGCTACCAGTTTTTTTTTTAAATTCCTCTTGCCCTCTGGTGTCAAAAATAGGAACTCTTATAGTCGGTACATACTTTTTGATTTAACGCATTAGTGCACGTTTTTTGAGCTTTACTGAAGCTTTAAATAATAAATCAATTTGTGTTTTGTTGAATATGTTGTTATAAGATACAAGAATGAATTTTAAACACAATTTTTGACACTGACAAGTACCGAATATCGTTATAGTTAAAAATCCCAATACTAAACTTGATCCATATTTTTTCTAATATTCTTCAGATACTCTACCAAGGATTCTTGACAAGTAGCGAGAGCTTATGCGCCAATTTTGGAATACCTTGTATACGTATACATGTAGATATAAAAATACAATAATTTGGATTTGGAAAAAGTACATAATAAAAGACCTTAAAGCTGCGAGTAGATTCTACAAATTTCAAAGCCTTTGCCTTATAAAATACATCATCCATTTGATGTACCAAAATAAACGAAAAAAATTAACAGATATAATATTATGTGACACTGGACCATTTCAAAAAGTCATATAATAATCAAATTTTATAAGAAAATTTATTTTCTAAAAAAATTTAAAAACAAACTACAATTAATTTGATCTTGAATATTTTGTAATCTCGTTTGTGTAGGTA
The DNA here is from genome assembly GCA_963971135.1 of Stenus bimaculatus. Taxonomy (NCBI): domain Eukaryota; kingdom Metazoa; phylum Arthropoda; class Insecta; order Coleoptera; family Staphylinidae; genus Stenus; species Stenus bimaculatus. The sequence goes on along the minus strand of OZ020180.1, from coordinate 82,155,979 downwards.
ATAATTAAAATTTCTCAAAATCAGCACTCATCATTTACATAATACCTGTTTCGTACTCGTAATATAAAATGGAACGTGTGATGGTACAGTCTACATTTAAACCAATCGAAATAATAAAAGGTATCATCGAGTTTACGTAAGAATTTTCGCACGTTTGAAATTAAGAACATTTCAAAATAAATAATCGTGAATTAAAACATCTTTCTAACGAAATATACCTACAATGAGAATTTTATTTTGGTAACATTTAAATTACGGAAGTAATTTTTATATTACATGTAATTAAGTTAACTAACATTATATACTGTAATTTATTGTCAAGATTAATAGCTACCTACTTCATTTTATTAAATGTAAACACAAAAAACAAGAGTCACTTTCTTTATATAATTGAGGTATTATTTCATGTAATGATACTTTAGATTTATGCTTACTTCTTAAGAATTGTTTTTCGTATTAACTTTAAACGTGTAATAATAGTATTATATTTCTACGGATAAATTTCAATTTAAATGCATTACAATTAACCGTTTATGCTCAATCCATTTATGGGATTTATCTTTTATGTCTACATAAATAATAATCGAAGTTTAATTAATATCTTTCATGTTATCTAATAATTCTTGGTCCATTTAATATCTAAAATTATAATAATTATACACCGGCGTAAAATGAACACACATTTTTCGTGCTTTTTTCGCACAATGTTTGGGTTCTGAATCACTATTGTCGCCCATAATGAAACTACAAATTGAATATTCTTTTAATTTTATAATAAAATAAAAAATATAATCATATCTTTTTATTTTTCTTAAAAACAAAACAAAAATGAACTCGGAAAATCTCACGCCGGCACCAACCGGCGTAATTGTGAATCGGCGTAAATCGAACCAGCGGAAAACGACGTTTACCTGTACGATACTATTTTTAAAGAACAATCATGTTAGCAAACTTTTAGGTATTTAGCTGCTTAAAAAAAGTGATACGAGTGTGCAATTTGATAAAATTAATATAAATACCAATTATAAATTAAGCAATCAAATTATTGTTTATATAAGTTTTAATCGATAAGCAATAAAGTTTTTTTTATTTAATGTATTACGCACAGAAGAAAAAAATAAGATAAAGCTTTATTACTCGGTTACGACTTGGTTTAAATAAATCGACTTTCGTAAATTTGTTGACGGGTTTCGGAAATTAATTTATTTTCTTCTTCAGAGCTCATTTAACTTTCGTTATTTTTTGTCAAACTTAAAAATATTACATTCATCGTAACGATCATTAGTAACAGTATTGAGTTTTCTTATTAATTACTCTTGAACACTTTATTTAAATATCTTATTCGTAAATTATAATTTATGAAATTCATTTCACCCCCTCTCATTAAAGGTTTTTTGTTCAGAATACCGTGATACCCAACATAAAGGTATAAATAACAAGTTTACTAATTTTTTTTCTTATACTATACAGTGTCCCACTTTTTTTCCAGCAAATTTTTTTTAGGTAGTAAAGCTCATTCTGAACAAAAAATTTCCTATAAACTAATGTTTTTTCGACTCCTTAAAAAGTTACAGCAATTTGAAAATTTCAAAAATTTTATGGTTTTTGTGGGACACCCTGTATAAATTTTATTTTATTTTAATTTTTTTTTATTTAAATCAAGTATGTTTTGGATCTTGTGTATCTTTAAGCCAGGGAAATTTAACCTCGGAGTTCACTTATTTTAAATAAAACCAATAAATTTCAAAAAAATCAATTTGGCAAAGAAAAAATCCAAATAATAATTGATTTAAACAAAAAACGACAGAATATTATAGGGTGTTCCACAATAAACATGAAATTTATCAATTTTAAAATTGCTGTAACTTTTTAAGGAGTCGTAAAACATAAAAGTTCATAGGACACCCTGTATAATTTTATATTTTCATAAATAAAGAAATGACAGGAGTAGCCCTAGTTTTGTGTTCACTCGGTATAGCGTGTTAAATTAAAATTTGAATATTAATTTTGATTTATGTTATTCTATAAAATAAAGTAGAAAAAAACGCAAGTCTATTTGACGTTTCGTTCAAAAGTATAAAATGTGGAATTTTAATAAATGTACAAATGCGTAATTTTATAACCGCTGTGTCTATCCTCCCGGTACCGGTAATGACGAATTTTTTTAGTGCGCTTGCGCATTAGGCGTACAGGGTAGGCGTCGGATGTTTGTGGTAAAGTGAAGTAAAGTAAACAACTGACATTTTAAAAATCATTGACGTAACAAAAAATAATAACCTAATCTAATCACACAGTGCTTACAATACAATTTGACTAAAGCAAAAAAAAACTAGAAAAAAAGAAAGCTGATTCTGGTTAGTAAATATACACTCTACCTTTGCGCCACTGTAGATTTCTAGCAAAGTTTAGTAGTATAAGTATATTAAGACATGTCCCAAATAGTTAATGCGCACGCGCACATACACAATGCGTCCTTTACTGGAGTAAGAATTAATACCGTTACCGGAAGGATAGACACAGCATTTTGTTTTATATTTCTCTTAATAATTAAAATATAGAAACAAAACTTTGTAAAAATGAGCTTAGGAAAATTATCGATATTAAAGGTATTAAATTCTTTTAAATTTGACATTTTTTAAAGAATATTACCTAAAAGTTCTTAGGGTGTAGAAAAATAAATGATTGGGGTGTAGGGGGTAACTGATCCGCTTAAAGAAAACATGGTAAATCTAATAAGTTGATTTTGAAATTCGGTGGACATTTTTGCTCATAATAAATCTTCCATTAAAGTTTGTTTAATATTTCTTTTTTTTGAGTATTCAAAAGTCTTGCAGCTATAATTAGTTGTTAATTTTGTCTTTTTTTAACCAAACAATCTTAAGGGAGCAACAAAAAGACTACTTTGAAAAATTACACATTTTTTACTGTTTTAAAAAATTTGAAAAGACAAAACAAATTATAACATATTTTTTGTGCTAGAAAATGTTTATAATCAAAACGCGGACTTTTTTGTTTTAAGTGCATTTATTATTTAACTCGTGTTTAGAAAAATAAGTACATTTTAAAAAAATATTAAGGTTGTAAAAATACAAAAAATACAGAAAACAAAAATGGCCACGTCACGTTATTTTAAGCATTCTTTAGAAAGCAGCGCAAAAAAGTCACTTTTTGTTTTTTTAATTTCAAAAATACAAACTTTTATAAAGTACCTTTTTTGTTGCTTCCTTAAAATTGTGTTTGGTTAAAAAAATCATCAAAAGAAAAATTATTTACCTAGGTTTACCGTTTAAAATTTCGAAACGGTTTCGATTAATAACTTTTTCTAAAGACGGTTTCGCTTACGGTTTTTTTCAAAAAACGGTTTCGGTTTTTAAAAATTTCAAAAAACGGTTTCGGTTAACCGAAAAAAAAACTGTTTCGATTAACCGAAAAAACGGTTTCGGTTATGGTTTCAAGAAAGTGTTTTACCTATTTTTTTTTTAATTTTGATTGTAAAACCAATAGTTAAATGGATAAAAACCGGTAAGTAAAACGGTTAAAAATCGGTTAAAAACCCGGTTAGGTTAGAAATCGGTTACAAATCGGTTACAAATCAGTTAAGAACTGGTTAGTTAAATAAAAACGGTTTTAACCGAATTTCGGTTAATAAAACGGTTCGGTTAGAATCCCTGGTAAAACGGTTAAAATTCGGTAGTAAAACGGTTAAAAACCCGTTATTTCGGTTACGGTGGTCCGCTGAAATGTAGCATAATGTAATTCAGCATAACGCAAGACAGTATAATGCAACTCAGCAGAACCGCAAACAGCATAATCCAGAAACCGTAATTTATCATAACGAAATTTGGCATAACTCAATGCAGCTGAACAGTAAAATAGGATAATCCAAAATCCGTAATTCAGCATAACGAAATTCAGAATAAAATAGTTTGCCATAACGCAATGCAGCAGAACCGCAAAATAACATAATCCAAAATCCGTAATTCAGTATAACGAAATTCAGCATAACGTAATTCGGTATAATGCATTGCAGAATCGTAAAATAGCATAGTCCAGGAACCGTAAATCAACAAAATCGTAAAATAGCATAATTCAGAAACCGTTATTTACCATAAGGTAATTCGGCATAACACAATGCAACAGAACATTTCAATAACCTTATATACCTAAGGCGATTTTTGCGTTATGCTAATTCACGGGTTTGGATTATGTTCGGATTATGCTATTTTACGGTTCTACTGCATTGAGTTATGCTGAATTACGTTATGTTGAAATTGGTTATGTTGAATTTGGTTATGCTGAATTACGGTTTCTGGATTATGCTGTTTTACGGTTGCATTATGCTGAATTACGTTATGCTATATTACGCGTCACCGGTTACGGTTAGAATTCCTGGTTATTAGGGTTTATACAAAAACCGACTTTTTGAAAAACAATTCCATTTTTCGAAAAAAACTGGTTTTCGAATTTTTGTAAAAAAATAGAATAGGGGAAAAATATATATAAAATTATTGTTAAAAAATTATAATTTTTATCATGGACTCGAACCGGTACCGAACCGAAAACCATAAACCGAAAAAAACAGAAATTATCAACAAAACCGAAACCGTTACCGAAACGATAAAAAATAGTATTCTAAAACAAAAACTGGGACGAAATTTAAATGTTTTATAAATTTTTTTCTAAATCATATTTTCTTTGAAACAATTTTCAGTTACTACAGTTTAAATCTATAGCGAACCGAAATTGAATAGAAATTGTACCGGAACCGAACCGAAATCGAATTGAATCTAATAAATTTCAGTTCAACTCTGATTATTTTATTATACAGGGTGTCTCACTTTTATTCCAGCAAAAAATTTTGTTAGATAGTAATTGTCATTGTGAACAAAAAATTTCCTATAAACTAATTTTTTTTCGACTCCTTAAGAAGATACAGCAATTTAAAAATTTCAACATTCTAACGATTTATTGTGAAACCCTGTATATTTTTTCTTTCTTATCATCATGTTTTTATTTAAAAGATTTATGGTTTGGATTTCCCAACTTGCCTTTTTGAACATTATTGGCTGTTTTTAAAATAAGTGGACTCATTTAAAATTTTTGTCAAGAAAATTAACCTATCTGATTGGCTCACAGATAATATCAAAATCCAAAGCATACTTGATTTAAATTTAAAAAAAATTGATATAAAATGAATTTATACAACAGTGTGTCCCTAAAAATCATTAATATTTTTAAATTGCTGTAACTTCTTAAGGAGTCGAAAAAAAATATAAGTTCATAGGAAATTTTTTGTTCAGAATGACATTTACTATCTAAAAAAAATTTGCTGGAAAAAAACTGAGACACCCTGTATATTAATTTGATATTTTTTAACACCGGTTTTCTTAATTTAAAAACCGGTTTTCTAGGTTGAAAAAAAAAATATTAAAAAAACCGGTTTTTAAGCCGGTTTTTAAAAACCATGAAACCCTGGTTATAACTGGAATAAAAATATTTACAAAAAATGCTTAAAGAAATCTGAAGAACAGTCCTTTTGTTACACCTTGTAAAGTTGCTCCCACCTGGAAGTAGGACAAAGAATACGCGATCGTGATTACTTTTGTCCTACTTCCAGCTGGGACCAACTGTACATGTACAAATAAAGAAATTTATTACAGCAGTATTTATTTTTCTAATTTTCAATTTTTGCTTTGGTTAGACTGTGCAATTGTAAAGAAATTTTTTGTCCTTGAATGAAATTATTTGTTTCTTCCAATCACGTGTAACCTTGGCTATTTTTTATATTTATTAGCACTTTCTTATACTGGGTGTACAAAAAGTTCGGCAAAACCCATTTATTTTTGAAATGAAGCGTTTTTGAGAAAAATGTTTCAAATAAAAGATTTACCATTCTTAGTGACACTATTTAGGAATATTACCATGACCTTCACCAGCAGGTTAAAGGTTACGTTATAATCACTTAACTTTTTTTAAATATCACTATCGTAATCGTAAAGCTGTTATTTGAAGAAATTTCCTCAAAAATGCTTCATTTAAAAAAAAATGGGCGTTTCCGAAATTTTTGTACACTCCTTATGTGATAATTAATAATCAAATCCATTTTAAGTTTGACTTAAAATTCTAGCTGTAATCAAAAGGTAAAAAAGTCGTAAAATTAATTATGATCCTTAAAGTAACAATTTTACCTTTTATTATACTTGTTGCACGTGCCTAAATTGCTTCTGGCAGAGATAAAGAGAAATTAAATTAAATATTAATTTGATTACATAAATCCATTTGATTATAATCTACATTGCCTTACATAGTCTTAAGATATTTAATAATTTCTATAAGGTGCATATTAACAATAATTATTACATGGATTATTTATTATTGCTTTTTAAGATGTATATTTTGTATCATGCTATCACAGTTATTATTTTTTATTAGTACTTATTTTTCGAAATCAAATTAATATAGTTAATACAAAAAAAAATCAAATCAATTTCTTTTCAATTGTAGCCTTTATTTGAAATACAATTTTTTATTAAAAATAGCTAATGCATTTTCGATCCTTAGATCATCATCAGGCTTGAAAAATATTTAAAAAAATTCAAATAAAAATGACTTATGTAAAAAATTGTAAAATAAAATGTAAAAATGTAAAAATTATGTATCATTTTACAATTTTTTACATAAGTCATTTTTATTTGAATTTTTTTAAATATTTTTCAAGCCTGATGATGATCTAAGGATCGAAAATGCATTAGCTATTTTTAATAAAAAATTGTATTTCAAATAAAGGCTACAATTGAAAAGAAATTGATTTGATTTTTATAAAAGAAATACATACACCATGGACAATTATATTATTGATTTAATACAAAAAATCTAAAAATTACCAGCAAAAAATGTCATTCTATTTAGGTTTGATTGGTCATTAAAAAGGAAATGAAGCTTTACTATTGGTCAATATCCGTCGAGTTAAATATCCGTAGAAACTTTCTTTTAAAATTTATAATAATGTTTCTTGTTTTTTTTTTCAAATTGCACTTTATTATTTATTTATTTTTACTTCACAAAAACGTGTCTAATTGAACGTCTTTAATCATCTCGTTATTGTTTAAATATTTTCTCCTTTGTTTAAACGTACTCGAGTGAATTTAAATAATAATTGCAATCCACTAGTTTTCATAATGATTTAATAGAGGAAATCATTACTGGTATTATTTTTCACCAAAATAAAAGCTTATGTAAGTGTCCCAATAAATTATTGGTGTATTATACAATTTGGGTAATTGCACTTTGTAAGGATCGGAAAGCAAACCGTTGCACAACGTGGTTTCTTGGAAATAAGGATCCTTCAGAAAATAAATTGTCAATTGAATTTCGAATTTCCGCGTGCGCTTTCGGAGACTTATTTTATTAGCGACGTTTGCTGTTTCCTCAAACCGTTTATAATGCGAAACAATAGACGGGCGTGATGAAGATTAGCCCGAGTATTTTTATCCGTATTACTTTCTCCTCTTCAAATTTCATCATGTGCATTAACAAATAACCGTACGTATATTTTAGTAAATACGATGGTAGAACAATCTGATTCAAGACATTTAATACGTGACGTAACGGCCGAAGAGTACGAGTACTCTCGTTTTCGAAATAAACCGGAACGGTACTAGCATTTTAATACTGTACTTGGTAGTCTCGAGAACGACGACCTCAATTTTGTTACGAAATATTTCAACCTTCAACTTGTTGAGAAATATGAGGGTTGGATTTCGAACGGATTTTACGCTCCTCGAGGCTTTCTCGTTTTTGCATTTATCCATCACGTCCTGCTCCTTCATGAAGGCCAATATTATTGTATTTAATGCTTTAATATTTATCATTTTCCTTTTATTTAATTATTTCCGCAAAAGCCTTGATGAGTCGGTTAATTTCAGCTTAAAAGGTAGTAAATAACGAAATGACTATGTTCGTTGTGTAAACAGATTAATAAATAACAAATAAATATTTTAATTACCTTAAGATTTAAATATTGTTCAATAACATCTTGTCATGTATGACCATTACATAAGCAGTAATGTATCATAAAAGAACGAGCTTCCAAGATGTTGAAATCTAAACTTTTAACGTAAAATTTTCTCAAATCGCGATATTTTTATTCTTTGATCTAGTTTTGGTATTAGTAAATCTTTTTTCTTCCAGATATTATGGATTCTGATATTACTTAAATGCAAAGATGTTCCTCAGGCTGCTGTGGTTGCTCCACCATGGGCAAATCCTGAACTAAATCCATGTGCCAATAAACCTGGAGGATGGCAGCTTCTTTATTGGCCCGAAGATGGCAAATGTTACAGTATTTTTCAGGTAATTTTTAAAACACTAAATTATAAATTTATTTTTCTTCAAACATCATTAAAGTGCAGTCTTCTGTGACGTTTAACAGGCTTTAAAATGTCACTTTTTATGTTCGTCGATTATATGGTCACTTTGTACTGCCTAGGAGTAGAAATTAGTACTTTGCACTGACAAGGAATAAAAGGGCGGAGTAGAAATTAATTTTAGGCAACCCAATATACACTAACATTGTATTGTGTGTTGTATGTAAATTAAATGTCAAATTTTAAAATTATTTATTTATTATATTACTATTTTAAAAATTTCGACATTTGAAGAAAAAACAGCATGTTTTATTCGGAGTAAAAGAACTTTTTGTGGCTCGCATGTATCCGCAATGCTCGCCCCGCAAACCTACATGCTCGCCACAAAAAGTACTTCTTTTACTCCTAATAAAATAATATACTATTTTAACAAAATTTTCAAATGAAACTAAAAAGACAGCAATATTTACATATCACCAAGAATTGTGCAAGACGTTTGGGTAAAAAATATATACTACAAAGAAAGTTAAGGCCGATTTAGACGAACACATAAATATTGTACAAGATCGACTCAAATGCTACTGCGCATTGCCTTTATACTAGTATAAAGGCCGATTTAGACGAGCACATAAATCTTTTACAAGACCGACTCAGATGCTACTGCACATTGCGTAGTAGAAATGTGCAATGCGCAGTAGCATCTGAGTCGATCTTGTACAAGATTTATGTGTTTGTCTAAATCGGCCTTAATATGTTAAGGAGTTGTGATACTGAAAAAAAAGGAAAAATCTAATCAAAGTATTTTTTTAGTTATTATCTAAAAACGAAATGAGCAAATTGATAACATCCACTAGAATCCGCATTATTTAAAAAATGGTGTAAACTGTTTTAATTATGACATTAAGAGGATAATCAGTGTATTCGGTTGAGACTTGTGTTTTTATTCATAAAAATTTTTCTTCCAAAGATGTTTTAAAATATCTTTTTTAGGTACAATGTAAAATCTTCTGGCTATAATTTTTTGCAATGTTTGTAAAAATTGCGCGTGTTTTAATATTTTTGATTTTTTCCAAATTTGCTTAAAAAGGATACCGTGAGGCAAGTTTTGAATTAAATTTAAAACATAAATAACGCATTATAACATTGTTGTAGGCGTTCGAAATTTAGCAATTTAATTGAACTTTTAAAAATCACCGTAGATGAATATAAAACAAACAAAAACTAAGAAAAAACGGTAATCTCGACATTTTTTTTTAATATCTAGAAAATGTCAAAACCGATTTTGGTTTTCTTGATTGGTATGGCTGTACTTTGTCTTTGAAATCTACAAAAATTTACATTGAAATCGCCAATACCCAAAATACATGGAACCATGAACCACAGTTACCTGATAAAGGTTGACAGAATCCCTTTTAAAAACCTGTCAATTTTAAAAATAAATTTCACTTGCAGATATTATTAGGTAAAATAACATTATAGTCAAATTCAATTTATTTGCTTTCTATGCCATTATTTTTATTGAAAATAGTTCAATTTTCTTTGCAAAAAGTGCTTATAATTCTGACAGTTCTTGTGAATAAAACAGATCAACGATCAAGATTCTTTCACATAGAAAATACTTATGGATTTAAATATTTGCTCAGTATTGGGAATTAAAAAAAAACGAAAAATACTAAATACGCACTATACAGGGTGTTCCGTTCATGCTTCACCAAACGTCGGAGTGAGAAACTATCTATTTTAGATTTAGAGCTACAGCGTTTTGAATTTTACATCACCGATTTTTCTCAAAAATCACAAAAACGCTAAGAACATTTTAACCAATATGCGTAGGGATTTAAAAAATATAATTAGTAAGTTAAACCATCCTCTTTCAATTGGCGACAACAGTAATAGAAAAACAATTGTCAAAATGTTGAAAAAAAAATTAAAAAAATAATTTTCTTCTTTCAGTTTTTGATTTTTTTACCAAATAACACAAATTAAGGTTGAATTTTTTAAGTTTTCTCAAAATTCTTCATATTCTTAACAAATCAGGAAAAAAATTTAAATCGTAGCTCTTTTCCTTTACTTACTGTAGCCTTCCAAAGTTATTCTTACAAGAAACATTCTGAGGTTAGTCTGATAACATCGGATGCTGTACAGACTTGAAATTGTTATAAAACACTTGGAATTCTATCAGATAGAGCAGGGATGGCGAACCTTTACATCAAAGTGCCATTTTTATAATAATAATAATACTATCAACTCAAAACTCGTAGTGCATCATGATGAATTTTGTGATCAGTGATGTGCCCAAAATATTGTGTCGCGTGCCATTGGTTCCCCATCCCTGAGATAGAGCCTAATTGACAAACTATGCACCCCTTTTCACAAACCCTACAGCCTATTTAACAAACTATGCTCAATACCACTTTTCGTAGAAGTAACTTCAGAAGGCTTTAGTAAGTAAAGAAAAAGAGCCACGGTTTGAAAATTTTACTTGGTTTATTAAAAATATAAACAAGTTTCAGAAAATTGAAAAAAAGATAACCGTAATGTGTATTGAAAAAAAATTTCGAAAACTGAAAAAAAATATTTTTTATTGATTTTTACTTTGCGATTTTTTTTCAACATTTTAACAACTACTTTTGTATTAGTGTTGTTATCAATTGAAAAAGGATAGTTTTAGCTTGCTAATGATAATCCCTACACACTGCTTAAAATGCAATAGGCAATTTTATGATTTTTGACAAAAATCGGTGACCTAACATTCAAAACGCTATTTTAGCTCCTAAACTAAAAAAGACAGACCTCCACTTTTTTGCTTTTCTCGATTAAATTTATTCTATTTTCCAACGTTTAGTGAACCTCGAGCGGAACACCCTGTATTTACAAATGCAAATAAAGTGAAGTGTCTGCTCGAACTTAGTTCCAAACCCCCCAGAGGGCGAACTGAACCTTAAAACTTCCAATACTCTATTGAGTAGTACCACAGTATAGAGACTACCAGCAGCGACATTTCATAGAAAAAACGGGATACGTTTTTGGTGACCCTGAAAATGATTGCCCATCTGGTACCATTGAGTACTTTAAAGCCGTAAAGATTATGTATAAACTTAAACACTAATAGAGTGCCTCATCTCCAAAAAAATAAAGTGAACAATTTATTATTTGTCTGCTACAGAATTCATAAATCAATTTGTCGTTCTAAACTCAATGGTACCAGATGGGCAATTATTTTCAAGGCACCAAAAACGTATTCATTTTTTATATGAAATGTCGCTACTGGAAGTTTCTTATATTGTGGTAGTACTGTACCAACTTGAAATGTGTGTAACTTCTGATTCAAAAGTTTGAACTTTCAACAAATAGTTCAAACGGTTCGAAAATTATGAAAATATTCAAGACCTTCCCCAAGTACGAATTTAGTCACTTTTGAACTTCATCTTATGAAAATTTGAAGTGCCAAATTATAAAGAATGGGTACGAATAGTTCTTATATTTAAAAAAATTCAAAAAGTTTAATCTGGCCTTTTAAAAAATTGTACAAGAATACAGGGTGTTCCGTTCGTGGTTCACCAAATGGTGGGGTTGGAAACTAGAGTATTTAATCAAGAAAAACAAAAAAATGGAGGTCTATCTTTTTTAGTTTAGGAGCTATAGCGTTTTCAATTTTAGATTACCAATTTTTGTCCAAAATCACAAAATTGCTGATTACATTTTAACCAGCAGCAGTTCGTAGGGATTTAAAAAAAATATCATTAGCAAGCAAAACTATCCTTTTTCAATTGATACCAACACAAATACAAAAGTAGTTGTTAAAATGTTGAAAAAAAAATCGCAAAAAAAATTTTAAAAAAAAATTTTTTTGAATTTTTTTTCAATATAACTCTCATTACTGTTATCTTTTTTTTATTTGTGAAACGTGTTCATATTGTTAACAAACCAGGTAATATTTTCAAACCGTAGCTCATTTTCTTTACTTACTAAAGCCTTCTGAAATTACTTTTACGAAAAGTAGTACTGAGCATAGTTTGTTAAAAATCTCATGGAATTCCAAGTGTTTTATAATAGTTTCACATCTGTCCACCCTCCGATGTTATCATAGTAACCTCAGAATGCTTCTTGTACGAGTAACTTCAGAACGCAATAGTAAGTAAAGGAAAAGAGCTACGATTTCATTTTTTTCTTGATTTGTTAAGCACACGAAAAACTTTGAGAAATCCTAAAAAAACATAACCTTAAGGGACTTATTTAGGAAAAAAAATCAAAAACTGAAAAAAAAATAGTTCTTTTACAATTTTTTTTTCACAATTTTAACAATTACTTTTGTATTACTGTTGTCACCAATTGAAAGAGGATGATTTTAGCTTACTAAAGATATTTTTTTAAATCCCTACGTACTTTGGTTAAAATGTTATTAGCGTTTTTGTGATTTTTGACAAAAATCGGTGATGTAAAATTCAAAACGCTGTAGCTTTAAAACTAAAAAAGATAGACCCCCACTTTTTTATGTTTTTTCTCGATTAAAGTTGCTCTAGTTTCTAACCCCGACATTTGGTGAACCACAAATGGAACACCCTGTATATAAATCCTTTTTTTGCAAAAATCTTAAATAGTAGTGTTTTAATTTTCCTGGTTATTGTAAAGTTACTTGTTCTGATATTTCCCCCCATCAAAGATTGAATGTTTGAAGATTTTGGTAGCATTTAAAACTATTAATGAGGACCAAATTATCGCGAAAGAATTAAACAGTAAGTTTATTTTTTAAGGGCCTTAAATTATTCCTACTTTACAGAAAAATTATTCAAAAACTAATCAAAGCATGAAGTTAAGTTTGGCATATTAAGGTAAGTCATAAAATGTGAATCGATTGGTACCATAAACATGACAATCAAAAATTTCTTTGACCAATTATTTTTGCACAAAAGTTTTAAAATGGGTAACTTAAGGGTGCACACATAAATAATTTTTTTAATTGTTAAATTTTGGTCAGATCTTAAGTAAATCAATACCAACTGAACATTTTGAATTCGTAGTTTTACTCCATACTCTTTTACCTACCTCAGATATACGACAACCTTTATGAGATGAAAGGCCGATTTATAAAAGAAATAGATTAGTCGTCTTTTTATTTGTTTTGGGTTTCCGAATATTTTCGAAATTTCTCAATAAAATTTTCATAAAATTAGAAAATTTAATTTTAGAGAAATTAACATTCTTTCCAAAATCCAAAATAAAACAAAATTCCAAATATTTTCATATTATTTGATGATTAATCAAATATTTAACTCCTGTATTTTTTTAAATTGTTTTTTTGAAATTTTCAATATATTTACGAGTACATTTAAGTTTTAATAGTTATCATGATATTTGCCACTTCAAAATCATCCTAAAATAGAGTAAATTTGTTTATGTAAAAGAACGAACGTACGGGATTTATCTAATGACAAAAGTTAACCAAAAAATTACTTTCTACTTATTCAGATACATTTGTGGTTATTTAAAGTGTATGGTTTATAAATTATATTATTAGTTTAATGACAACCTACTTATTTATTCTTACTTTTATTTAGGAAATTATTATGAGTAAAGGTCTCGAAAGTTCACTAGCTTAATTAAAATATTTAAAAAAATTTGTCGTAACCTTAATTTTTAAATATCATTATTTAGCAATTGTTCAAAAATAGTCAAGAAGAAATTAGAGATTACTATACTATTTGCCAATTTTCATATTAGAAACAATATTATTACAATTAATGAATAGTATTAACAAAAATTGGTGTTATTCTATAGCCTTTAACCAGAATCAAACCAAAAATTCCAAAGGTTCGAAAAAGTAGTTTATTTTTTTTTGGTGCTGACAATATAAACCCGTTTACTGTAATTAGTATTGAGGTTTTTATGTTTTTGTGCAATCAACGAACTTCAACGGTGCTATTTTTATTACTATTTTAAGCTTTACAGTTGTATTATACAGTGTGGAACTCGATTCATGAGACGACCTTAAAGAGTTTAATTTTGCGTATACGCCTCTTTCGTAATAATTATAATTTATTGTCCCGCCCAAGTTGCTTGATATTCGCAATCCACCAATCCAGCCGCATTGCCATCACAATTGAATTGAATCAAATGCAAATTCGTATGCAAATGCATTGTTGCTTACGCGACACCTGATTGGCGGCTGAGCGCTAAGATTTGATAATAGCAGGGGCCAGCGCATGAGTAACTCATCGTCTCATCTGATGTTCCAGCAATGTATTTAAACCTGGCGAAGAGCCAAGATACGTGCTCCCAGTTTTCCTCTCAAAACAACCGTTTCTTTCGGCCGATTTAAAAAAAACAAGTTGCTTTATAAAGAGGGATAATTATTACAACACCCGTACAACTTTTAATTTATTTGCAGTTTAATAACACTTTTAAAAAAAATCTGGAAAACCGTCAATTTATTTCGGTGTCATCAAGTTCACAGCAACGTAGTATTTAAAGAAAATCCACAAAATTTGTTGCCGGCACCGGCAACCTTTATTTTTACGAATCGTTGCCGGCACCAGTTGGCGCTTGCGCGTTAGCACTTTGAATCGTTGCCGGCAGTTTCATTTATTCATTTGAAAAACTTTTTTAAATAGTTTTCTAACTTACCTTCATCTAACCCTAACCTAACCCGAATCAAAATCATTTTTTTAAATTAAATTCATTAATAAAACAAAACAAAAATGAAGAAAAATGTGCAAAATTATGTAGTTGTCGCGGGGTTTGAACCTGGGACCTTACGAGTGACAACCCAGCACACTATCACAACGCCATCACATGCCTAGCATTTAGCAATTTTTGTAAGTATAAAAGTCTTAAAGTGCCAAAAATTTTTATTTTTAAGTAATGTGCATTCCTTTTTTGAAAACAAAAAGCATTCACAAGACAAGGCTTTCTTTTTTGTTTATTTTGGTGGTCCTGAAAAGGACCGATTTTTAATAGGAGATTTAGGATGAATTGTAGCGATGAACTCAGATTATAAAAATCTTTCAAAATCACCTCCCAGTTGTGCCAAGCAGTACCCTAAACGGTCATAAAATAAATTTCCGACCTTGTTTAATGTTTCAACGCTTATTGCATTCGATACCTCGATGATTTTATTTTCTAAATCCTCCAAATTATTAAATTTTCCACCCTTATAAATGGTATTTTTAAGATAACCCCAATAAAAAAAATCTAGAGGGGATAAATCAGGGGATCTTGGGGGCCAAGCTAATGGCTCGGAATATGTGCCAATCCATTTATTTGGAAAATTTTCATTTAAAAATTCTCTCACTACTAGTGTATTGTGAGCAGGACAACCATCTTGTTGAAAATACACATCATTGATGTTTATATTGGGCATTTCTCTAAGGGTAGGAATAATTTGGTTTCTCAAAAGTTCCAAATATTTTCGAGAATTTAGGTTTCCATTAATAAAAAATGGACCAATTACTTCATCATTAATTATTCCACTCCAAACATTTAAGGATGCCCTGTTTTGACTCGAGGTAACCATTGCTCGATGTTCATTGTGTTGTGACCAATAATTTACAACAGAAGAATTGTGCCTTCTAGCTAATGGAAAATTCGATTCATCTGTAAATAAAATGTTCGAAACAAAAGTATCATCTAAATTGGCCTTCTCCATTGCACCTTCGCAAAATACCATCCTTCGAATTTTATCCTCTGGATCTTTTACGTCTTGACAGGTAGAATATTTGTAAGACTTGTATCCATGTCTTTTTAAAATACGAAGCACAGATGTGTGCGAAATATCTACCTCTTCAGCGATTTCTCGACTAGACAAATCTGAATCGTTTTCAATTGCCGCCAGTACCATTAAAGTTGTTTCCTCGGAAATAATAGGTGCACGATCCCCTTGATTAATTTCAGGTAATTTAAAAACGCAACCAGTATCCCGAAATAATTTGTGTACTCTAAGTACAGTATTTTTGTTGGGTATCGGTCTGTCAGGATATTTGACCGCAAATAGATCGCAAACTTTTTGCGAACTGTTTCCCTGATGATACCACTCCAACATATCTGACTTTTCTGCTACCGTGTATTGAGCCATTTTCACAAGGAAATAAAGAACAACTGGGATGTTGATGATCTCACGAACTCTCAACCAAATATGAAATTTTTATTATCGAGCTGGTTAAACGTAATGCATTATTTCGCAAGTATGAATAACAACAATAAATAAATAATATTAACTTTATAATCCGAGAACGCGAAAATGGATCTTATTGAATAATGTTTAAGGTTGAACCTTTCAATTGCATGTTTCTTTGCAATAACAAAAGACTTTTCGTTCAAAAATTTTTAAATAAAATATACTTATAAAAATGTTTAAACCATCGTTAAAAATTCATAAATATAATAATTAATAACACTTGAATAGTTATTAGTAGTTAATTTAATTCGGTCTTATTTAACTAATCAACTCTCTAAATCTAATTTAACTAATCAAATTTCTTCAGTGGTAGCTTGCTTAAAAAAATAAAAATTGTAAGGGTGCTGTGAGATGAAAATTGGGAAAACGTATCTTGTCTCTTCTCGACAATTATTATAATAGTAGGGCATAATAACTTGTACTAAAGTTCAAAACCCCAAGAAAACCTATTTTATAAAACATTTTGTTACAAATAACTACTAATAACTATTCAAGTGTTATAAATTTTAATTATGATTTTGTAACGATGTTTAAAACATTTTTATAAGTTTATTTTATTTAAAAATTTTTAAACGAAACGTCTTTTGTTACTGCAAAGAAACATACAGGTCAAAACCCCATGAAAACCTATTTTATTAAATATTTGTTTACATTTTTTGTCAATCCGCCCATAAGAAAATCGCAGTTTCCGCCAAAAATCTTTTACAAATTTAATCGAAAATATGTAAAAAAACTGGCGTTACAAAGTTAAAGCTATCATACGTCTTGGTAAAGATAATAGTTTTATATTAATTAATTTAAAAGTAAAAAAAGACTACCCCGTTGCTCTTAAAGACTTGGAAATTTGTCAGGTCAATCCTCAAAATGAGCGAATAAACGGTGCCAAATTTTGTGGTTTTTCTTTAAAACCCGACGGTGCTGTGATTTATTAAACTTGATGACGCCGAAATAAATTGACCGTTTTCCAGAATTTTTTTAAAAGTGTTACCAAACTGCAAATAAATTAAAAGTTGTACGGGTGTTGTAATAATTATCCCTCTTTATAAAGCAACTTGTTTTTTTTAAATCGGCCGAAAGAAACGGTTGTTTTGAGAGGAAAACTGGGAGCACGTATCTTGGCTCTTCGCCAGGTTTAAATACATTGCTGGAACATCGGATGAGACGATGAGTTACTCATGCGCTGGCCCCTGCTATTATCAAATCTTAGCGCTCAGCCGCCATTCAAGTGTCGCGTAAGCAACAATTCATTTGCATACGAATTTGCATTTGATTCAATTCAATTGTGATGGCAATGCGGCTGGATTGGTGGATTGCGAATATCAAGCAACTTGGGCGCGACAATAAATTATAATTATTACGAAAGAGGCGTATGCGCAAAATTAAACTCTTTAAGGTCGTCTCATGAATCGAGTTCCACACTGTATATTAAATTAGGTATTATGCTCACTGTGTTTTTATTGCTAAATTAGAGTGAAAGTGGGTAATTATGATGTCACACATAACGCTCACTTAAATTCTACCAAAATTAATAATTAGGTAGTAATTGATAATACCAAAAAATCGATACTTGGTCATTAGATAATAACCCACAAACGATTAGTGGTTAGTAACATTAACATTATGTATATTTTAAAAACGCAATTAACGTTAAACTGCATAATCTAAATTTTTTTCTTAAATTTAATAATCTGACTATTTGTAATAATAGGTTATTATTTTTTAATTTTCCTTGCTCTACCCCATGGTTTTTTGAACAATTCCATCATGTAGTAAATCTTAAATTTGAAAAGACAGAATAGAACCTAGAGGAACACCTATTCTTGTATACAGGGTGTCCCTGAACAACTGTGACCCCAAATGGCATTCGTGGTAATGACAGTGAAAAATATTCCACTCAAATTTGACCACTCGTGATATTACATACGAAAATTTTTGAAATGGTATAACTTTTTAAGGAAGTATTTCCGCACAATAGTTTGTAAGTCAAAAATACTTAGTTTCACTTCCTCTATCACCCCAAAAAAATTCAGTCACAGTTATTCAGGGACACCCTGTATAATTGAATCTAAGAAATCCAATAGTAAATTATGATCCACTGTATCAAAAACTATTGACAAATCAATAGAATCCATAAATATTTATTATTGCTCATCGTATGCCACTTTTTTCCTTTAAATCCAAACTCGGATGAAATAAATTATTATTTTTTTGAAAAGATTTTCAATAGGTACCGAAATTGCTCTGTAATTTTCAATTGTAGTAATATCCGTGTTTACCAGGAAAACATTAAATAATCCTTGACTTTAAAAAAAATAATGATAATAAATGAATAATTATTACAAAATCGAGATTTTTATCCTTAATACATAAACACATTAATACAAATGGTTTAATTTCCGCATTACTGAGTAAAAGGTTTAATTGCTTGAAGGAAATTATATAATAATTATAATATTACGCGCGTCTTTAACTTAAGTTTTAAGTTGGTTACTCAATTACTCAAATACTAATCAATTTATTAAATTAACAGATGGGTTATCCATGTGCAGACGATATGGAGTTAAGTCCTTCAGCAAGAGGAGCTGGAAGCAAAAAGGAATTGGAAGCCGAATGCAGATGCCCGCCAAAAAAGGCGCAATCAAAACGTGACGGAAGGTGCTACGAATTGTTTTCACTAGGTCCTTGTGAAAGAGGCCAATTTTTTGGACCAGAAAATTCAAATTCTACGTAAGTATAATATGCATTATACTTTTAGTTAAATAACCATTTTTTATTAGCAATAAAAACCGTAGCATAAATATTCATTCAAGAAAGGTCGTGTAATTATTACTGGTAAAGGGATGTTATGTAAGAAAAAGTGCACATGCAAGTGGATAAGTGAAATGTTATGTAATCTAAATGTTAAGGTCATTTTTATGCAGGAAATTTTTTTCAAAGAAATTGTGACTACTTTACATTATTTAAATTTCTTGTTTAATTAAATTAAAAAAAAATCAACAGAAACTATTGTGTATAATTGTTTATTCCAAGGCTATGGTCAATTGTCCTAGTAGTACATAGTATAATTTTTTTTGAAAATTTTAGGGTCTAATAATTTTTCCGACACTTGAAAAATATAAAATAGCAAAGCAAATTGTGCAAAGTGAAAATTCAATATTTAAAAAATATCAAATTTGGCCGATACCTAATTTTATGGCCTAAGAATTTGTTACCTATTTAGTATTTACTGTTGAAATTTATCGATTCATTCCAAAGTTATTACACTTAAATGAAAAAAAAACGTTATTTTTTAAATCACACAAAACGTGCTGTAACTTTTTTATTTAGAGTTAAAAAAATGTGAAACTTTTTTCATTAGTTGCATTTTCATGAAATCTAATAAATAAGACCGTTTTTGAAATTTTTCTATCGATTCACACTTAAACGAAAAAAAAAAGATTTTTCTTAAAAATCAGACAAAATGTGCTGTAACTTTTTTATTTCTTAATAAAAAAATTTGAAACCTTTTTTATTCGTTGCATTTTCATGAAATGTAATAAATAATATCCTTTTGAAATTTTTCTATCGATTCATTCCGAAGTTATTACACTTAAACGTTATTGTTACGAAATAAACGTTTTTTCTAAAAATTCACACAAAACGTACTGTAACTTTTATTTCTTGATAAAAAAACTTGAAACCTTTTTTATAGGTTGTGTTTTCATGAAATCTAATAAATAAGACCCTTTTGAAATTTTTCTATCGATTCATTTCGAAGTCATTACACTTATGCGAAAAAAAAAACGATTTTTCTTAAAAATCAGACAAAACGTGGTGTAACTTTTTTATTTCTTGATTAAAAAATTTGAAACCTTTTTCATTAGTTGTATTTTCATGAAATCTAATAAATAAGACCCTTTTGAAATTTTTCTATCGATTCGTTGCGAAGTTATTACACTAAAACGAAAAAAAAAACGATTTTTCTTAAAAATCACACAAAACGTGCTGTAACTTTTTTATTTCTTAATAAAAAAAATTGAAACCTTTTTTACTCCTTGTATTTTTATGAAATCTAATAAATACGATCATTTTCAAATTTCTATCGATTCAATCCGAAGTTATTACACTTAAACGAAAAAAAAAACGATTTTTCTAAAAAATCACACAAAACGTGATGTAACTTTTTTATTTTTTGATAAAAAAAATTTGAAACCTTTTTCATTAGTTGTATTTTCATAAAATGTAATAAATAAGACCCTTTTGAAATTTTTCTATCGATTCATTCTGAAGTTATTACACTTAAACAAAAAAAAACGATTATTCTTAAAAATCATACAAAACGCGCTCTAACTTTTTTATTTCTTGATAAAAGATTTAAAATCTTTTTAATTATTTGTATTTTCATGAAATCTAATAAATTTGAAATTTTTCTATCGATTCATTTCGAAGTTATAACATTTAAACAAATAAACGATGTTTCCTAAAAATCAGACAAAACGTGCTGTAACTTTTTTATTTCTTAATAAAAAAATTTTAAACCTTTTTTATTCGTTGTATTTTCATGAAATCCAATAAATAAGGCCGTTTGGAATTTTTTCTATCGATTCATTCCGAAATTATTACTTTAATGAAAAAAGAAACGATTTTTCTTAAAAATCACAAAAAACGTGGTGTAACTTTTTAATTTTTTGATAAAAAAATTTGCAACCTTTTTTATTAGTTGTATTTTTAATCTAAGCGCGTGCGTCAAAATCTGACCGACGAATCTAACTTCACTTAGTCTGAACCAGGCGAATCAAGATTTACGTGTGAGAGTTTCACGCATGCGCTTTGATAGAGATAAAAGTAACATTCACTCGGTCCGATTCAAGAATTGGTCCCCGGGGAGATTATTCTTGAATCACTCGGTACGATCTCGCATACGATATGGCAAGAATACCCTTATTTTTTCAAGTAAATAAGAAGGATGAAATGTTGAAACTTGTATATGACATTGTTTCGATTGGTTGAAGAACATTTATGGAACATTTTAATTATCCAAACTAGAACCGAATACTGAGTTTTTTAATCCACACCCAAAATCATCCAAAATATCTGTATTTATACACTTAAGTTTTTCTGGATATTTTACTATCCCTGTTATGTTTTTTCCGAGCGACTTCGGACCTCCTTATGTCCCTAATACATTGCCATTTTGGGTACTTTGCATTTATAACTGCTTAAATACAAGATTTAGTTTTAATGGTCATATTTTGTTTTAGAAGTAAACACCGATGGGGTGAATGTCAAGATATAGTCGAATGTGATAACATCAATGAAATTTTTTGGCCACCAAGTGGAAAATGTTATGAAAAGTTAACTCGAGGCCCTTGTTCAAAAGGACAACTTTTAGTTCTTGGTGCTGAAAAGTTAGCAACTTGCAAATGTAATAATAAGTCCGAGTTAAGCGATTACTTCTATAGCCATCGTCATGGTTGCTACCAACATTTTACAAGAGGACCATGCAAAGAAAAAGGCCATCTATTTCTACCTGATAAGACTTGTGGGTGCCATAAATATTTACCTCACTACCACAATGAGACTGAACTATGCTTTGAAATTGGTAAGTAATCTTGATTCTTGGAGATTCCTGATCAACGATTGTGGATAGCTCTTAGATATCATTAATCAATAAACATAATGGGATGACGTCAAAAGTAGGTTAGTTGCTATTGTGACGTCAGTTTTGGCGGGATAAATTTATTTTAGCCGATGTTGCTTAAAGCTTAAAATATGCAATTTTTGGATATGTTCAGCAAATAAATACTGATCGTTTTAAATTTTAGGTTCAATAGGTCCATGTAATGTGGGTGAATATTTTCAACTAGATAAATCAAAACAAAAAGGAGTCTGCTCTTGCAAAAAAGGGTACATACGGTACAAACCAAATGGTACATGCTACCGGCCATACACACAAGGTCCTTGCGAAACAGGACACTTTCTAGTCAATTCAACAACGTGCCTAAATCAACCCTGCGAGCGAAGTTACCTTTACTTTCCAAAAGATGGTAATTGCTACAGGATTGGTACTCAAGGGCCTTGCAGTCCTGGAAGATTAGTCACCTTTGATTTTGAAACAAGACCATCCATCGATGGAATATCATACAATGGAATTTGCAGTTGCCAAAAAGGGAGTAATTGTAGCGAAGAAAATGTTTGTGAAAAAGACTCAAATTTAGTTCTGTTTCGTAATAAGTGTTATAAGTTGTACACTCAAGGTCCATGTGCCAAAGGTGCTTGGATAATTCCAAAAAGACATAAGAAAGAGGAGATTTTTAGTGAAAAGAAAACTCGGGACGGTTACTGTGATTGTATGCCAGGTTATACAAAACTAATTAGGACTTCAAACAACCGCGTTATTGCCGAGTGTATTTCTCCTACAGTACTTTTAGCTGATTATTTAAATAAGAACTTTTTATCATTTGGAATCTCAGATAATGTTCAAGAAAAATAAAGATATTTTTAAATAAAACAATTATTATTATTTCATACAGGGTGTACAAAAAGTTCGGTTATTTTTGAAATAAAGCATTTTTGAGAAAAATGTTTCAAATGAAAGTTGTACGATTCTTAGTGCCGCACTATTTGGAAATATTGCCCGTGACCTTAAACAGCAAGGTCAGGCGATAATAACTTAACTTTTTTTAAATAGCAACCACCCATTTTTTATTGCGTATTATTAAAGCTTGCTTTCAGATATTTTTTATTTTAAAATACATTTCAAAAAGAATCGGGCGTTGCCGAACTTTTTGTACACCCTGTATATTTTTTAAAATCGAGGATATTTATCGATTTTTAACAAATTGGATGTCACCAAAATTATTTATAAATATAATTAAGCTTTATCTCATCCTGTAGCTTTAAACAAATCTATAGAGGATGATTAATCTAACTATCCCAAGTATAAATAACTCTGAAATTATGTAATTCAATAAAAATATTACTCATAAGGACTAAGTGTAAGTAAAGTAAATAAACTAAGTGAATTTATCAAAAATTCAAACAAGATAAAATGATTCAGAATTGATAAGAGTAACACGCCCACATATCACATATTAAAATAGCCTTATCATATTACACAGACCACATTAATCTCTTTAAATTGACAACTCAACTTTCAGTTTTATTTTTTATATTATAGTCTTCAACAATGCCAGGTAAGTTAAAATACAAAATTTTTATTTATGTAAAATTTTAAATACATTTAAAGATGTTTTGTTTGAAGCGGGACAAAAAGCTTTTTGGCCTGAAGGGCCCTCAATTGAATGAAAAAAATTAGAAAAAAAAACACCTTATAAAAATATTTTTTCTACATATAACATGTTTATAAAGAGCCAATGAAAGTGTTCAGATTACATTTTCATATTTT
Organism: Stenus bimaculatus; assembly: GCA_963971135.1. NCBI lineage: Eukaryota > Metazoa > Arthropoda > Insecta > Coleoptera > Staphylinidae > Stenus > Stenus bimaculatus. Next base: position 82,132,053 of record OZ020180.1, on the reverse strand, counting down.
ACAAAAAAATAGAAGTTTTGTGCAGTCGAAGAAAAAAAATAAAAATTAATAAATTAACTTTTTGTCCTGAACAATGTCAAGAGAATTTTTTAACTTTAATTATTGTTTTCGCCGAATTAAAATTTTTTGAAAAATAACAGAGATATCTTAGCGCACAAAGCTGAAACAGCATTTCTAGTAATAAAAAATAAATACAGAAATACAATGGGCAAAGAAAGATTAAATAATTTACATTTGATGAACTTCTTAGAAAAAAGTCAAAATTAAATTCGACTTTAATTAAAGCCAACGTTTCGAACCATATTGGTTCATCCTCAGGTAAAAAAAATTTCCAATTGAATTTGTCTTTATTAGCACATGAAGTTTTACGGTAATAATTACTCTAAAAATTGTATTTATTACTTGCAGGCTATTAATAGCTTGTATGTGGTTTGAACAACACATTACCTAATGTGAAAAGTAATTGTCTCATCAATGTACGACAAAGGGTTCTCGAAAAAAGGAGGTGATACGGGTGGTCTAGAACACCCTGTATAACTTTTAAAAATTATGAGCTCAATTTTTGATAATCTGGAAAAATTATGATAATTTAAAAAATAGGTAATCAATAAATAATTTTAATATAGGTTTTTATTGGGTTGAATGGAATACATCAAGAAGTGTAGTACCTTCAGGTGCAGTTCAAGGAGGTAGGGATATTGATGGTTCAACAATATATGTTGGTAGGGCCCACCATAATGGCGACAATATCCCAGCAAAAGTAATTCCTGCAAAACATGCAGCATACGTTGCTTATGGAGGACAAGAAATTGTTAAGAACACTTTTGAGGTACTATTTTTTTCATAATTATCCTCATATCATTTTATAATAGGTTCGTTCCGACATCCTGAAAAACCGTACATTGATGATCACAGCCACGCCCAAAGATAAAATACGTTCCATCAGAGACGTGACACTGTACGTACGACGATCCTAGTTTCTGTTCCAACTAAACTTAGACAGATAATTTCGGTACACACCAAGAAGCAATTACTGGATCCTAGTTTCTGTTCCAACTAAACTTAGATAGATAATTTCGGTACACACCAAGAAGCAATTACTGGTTGGACTGACATGCGCAGTTCAACTGTATACGTCTCGCACACGTTAGCTGAAACCTAACCTTTCAGTCTTAACAATCACAACGCGTGAATAATCACCGCATGTGCATAAAACGGTTCCAACAACGTTGTCTTGTGTGACTTTGATCGGTAAAAAGTCGATCGAATCAGTTTTGTTATGGTTTCATGACGGTCAGAAATCTCGTTGTCAGAACAAAGCTAATAACAAATTAAAAAAAGGGGTTTTTATTAATTTTCTCAAATTTGGGACTAATTGGATTCTTTTAAATTTAATACCGACATATTTATTGTACTCCAACAATTGATTGAATTCAAACGAAAATTAATTAACTCTAAATAAATAAAAACTTGAGAACGTTAAAACATAAATTAATGTTGATCAATTCTATTATGTACTTAGTTCAACTGACATCTTTATATTTCTGTCTTCTAACAATTTTACAGGGTTTATGACAGATTTTTTTAATAAATACGAAGCAATCTATAAAATCACTAAGCTAATTTAAATATTGGTTTTAAGATATTATGTGAACAAACGTTCAAATGGGTACCATGTCATGGAGGAAGCATCCCCCACGGTGCAGTAGATGGAGGCAGAACAAGCAATGGTGAAATGCTGTACGTTGGACGTTGCTATCATCAAGGATCCCATACAGTTGGAAAAGTAATTTGAAAAACAACTAATTTAGTTTGCAAAATTAAGATTTTCGATTTTAGGTGCACCCATCTCATAGATGTTTATACATTCCATTTGGAGGTCAGGAAATTCGATATGACAATTATGAAATTTTAGTTTTAGCATAATTTTGTATCAAGAATATTCTTTGAATAATACTTCAATTCATTTGTTGATTAGACACACAACTACAAATATTTATACTACATTAAATAAGTGGATTTAAAAACATTCAATAAACTATCATGACATAATTAATCGACTTATTTCAAAAAAGATTCCTCTTTGAACTATTAGCGCATTCGCTTTATATGATCATGCATTGGAAAAAATTAGGCAGTAGGTAGATAATAGCAAAACAACGGCAAAAGTTTCTAAGAGACCTACAGATCTTCAAAGGTGATAACAAAATAACGTTTTTTTGTCATTTTATTTTTCCTGTTAATCCTCCGATGACAAGGTGGGGTCACTACAAGACCCCAGCGCCTGTTTTTTATAATATTTTTGTAAATTTATACATTTAGAGCTCAATTATATATTTTTTGAGGTGAGTTTTCACCTTCTTGGAAATTATTAAAATGCATTTATTTTTAAATTTCTCTGAAATTGAATTAAGACACAAGTACATGAATTACACGCCTGCAAAAACTTAAAGGCAAAACTTCTAGGGGTTGAATTACAAAGAAACTGTACACATTGATGAGTTGAAATCAAAACTAAATTCAGCCATTTATGCAATACAAAAGATTGCAGATTGCGGAGAAAAATCTCTTATTGAATTTTACTGTGGGGGTCTTCGCCTTGAAAGAAATATTCCTGCTACAAAAAAGGGGCGTTCAAGCAGTACATGGTTTGACACAACAAACATCCTGTAAAGATGTATTCAACATGTAAGAAATTTTAAAGAATTGAAGAATGAAAATCATCACCATTATGAAACTAGAGGCTAGGGTTTATACAAAAACCGACTTTTTGAAAAACCGGTTTTCGAATTCGGTTGTAGAGGAGATCAAACCAAGCAGCTTTTCTCAATAGACCCATGTCCGCAAATTGGCCGCCTAGTCACTAGGATGAATAATGAATACAACAATTTCTCAAAATTTTCCCATTGTGTTTGATACACAAGGAAGCATGGTAGATCATGGATTTTGAATGATATTTGTCAATTTTATAAGTAAATACATGGTTTGTCTTTTTTTACACTTGTGACTAAACGGCCAATTTCCGGATATGGGTTTATTGACAAAAGACCCTTTCATTTTTATGCAAGAGTTTCTAGACACCCTGTATATATTGTATATTAACTACTCCAGTAATGAACACTAAAGCCCACGACCACGACCGCTTAATTTTCCCGTTCCACTAGCTCAAAAGGTCACCATTCAACAAACAACCACGGAAACCTACGAATAAATACGGTCGTTGTGAGCTTCTTGCGGTCGCCATCGATGCACGAAAGAAAAAATCGCGGTCTTATTTAGAACGATTTTGCGGTCGTCGTGGGCTTTAGTCTTCATTACTGGAACGCGCCCTTAATAATTATTTACAATTTAAGAGGGTTATGTCGTTTTGATTAGAGCGTCAACTTTTTCTAAACCCAATCAGCTGATGCAAAGACGTCATCCATCTTGGCACCTGCGCTTTGTTACATTTTAGCTTGTACCTCGATTTTAATAGTTAATAATAAAAAATTTGAAAGATTTTCAAAAAAATATGAAATATATGAACGAAATAACGAAAATATGAATTTTTATGAAATAAAATCAAAAATATGAACGATTACATAAAATATGAACGAACTCTGACTCCTGTAACTGTAGTAAAATAAAAAATATATACCTCTTGTAAGGAATAATAATCTGAATTGGCTATCTGCATGTAATATTATATTAAATATACAGGGTGACTGGTAAGTGGCAGTATTTCTTTGAGGAGGTGATAGCCAAGCACATTTGCAACAAATTTAATCATTAATGCATTATCCAAATCGTCATCGCTTTCGAGATATTCCAGGATTTAAGTTTTCTTAGAATTTCACTACCTGCTATCACCATTTTGCAAATTTTTAGAAAAATATAAAGTTTTTTGTCATAATTTTTGTTACATAACAGGTACTATTATTTAAACTGATAAGGTAAACCGAAATATTAGAAAAAAACTTTATACTTTTCTAAAAAATTGCAAAATAGGGATACCAGGTAGTGAAATTTAAAAAAAAACTTAAATCCTGGAATATCTCGAAAACGATGAGGATTTCAATAATGCATGAAATGGTTAAATTTATTGCAAATGAGCTTGTCTATCACCTCCTGAAGAAAATACGGTCACTTACCAGTCACCCTGTATACAAAACCTGCTAAAAGTTTTTTGATCATCTAATGAGTTTTACTTGAAATAAGCAGTCAATATTAGTTGTTAACTAATGGGGTCATAAAGTGACCCCACCTGGACCTTTCTGCTTCTAATTTCACATGGTCACATTTTTTCAGATTTTTAAAACATTTATTATAGTACACCCTGTATAATGTTTTATGTATGGAATTAAAGTGTTCATGCCTAAACGGCTGGATAAAAAAAATTTAAGTTTGGTGCAATCAAATGGGGCCTTCGAACAAATATTTTAAGATGAAAAAAAATTTTATCTCCCGGATTTTTGACACGGCAGCCATCTTGATTTTTTTAAATGGCAACATAATTCATGCGATACATCATCGGAAAGCTAATTTTTAGTACTTAACGACAGTACATAAAATTATTAAAAAAAGCTGTAACTAACCTTATTTGATGCCTTAATTCCTTCAAAGATTTTTCAAGTAGCTGAATTTTATTATCTTTGCAATTTAATTCTTTCTGAGCAGCAGCGATTTTTTCAGTTTTTTCATCCAATTGACTCTAAAAATTTTTAATGCACAAAAAAATTATAATATAATATTGCTTCACTTAGTGCTTACCAATATTATATCTTTTTCTTTTTCCATTTCATTGAGATTCTTTTGTAAAATTGCTATGTCCTTCTTCAAAGTACTCAGATGTACACTACTTGTGTTTGAATCGGTACTTAATATGTTAAATTTATCTTTATAGTTGCTTAATTCCTTCTCGGCCTCTACTAGTTGAGACTGGGAATTTGCAAGAGTTTTATCAGCTTGTTCCTGTAGCACTCTAAAAAATATAATTTAACCAAACTGTGTTCATTTAAAAATATGCACTAATCTAGAAAATGTGAGCATTTGAAGTTTTGTTTTAGAAATTGTACAAAAAGTAAATTTATTATTTAAAAATGCAGCATGAAACATTGAAAACTTATACTGAAAGTGTAATTTATCAAATAAATACGACTAAATTGGAGATAAAATTTTGACGACGCTTTGGGAGTGTAATTAATGAGTAAAGAATTTTTTTTATTTGACAGCGCGACTAGTTTCGGCCTCATAAGGGCATCATCAGGCACACTAACAATTCATATCAACATAAAGAGGCATACTAACAAAATCTGGCACTCCTCATTCTATGATAGAAGTACAGATTCAAAAATTAGCAACACTTTTGTATTAACCAGGGCTGAATTTAGGAACGCCCAAATACGAACATTTAGAAGTTGAAACAAAATAAACGATTAAACCTTATGGATTACATTAATTTAAAGTTTAATTAATTTAAACTAGATATATCACAGTTGTCGTTACACAAGATCACAGTGATGAATTGTTAAGGTGCCTGATGATGCCCTTATGAAGGCGAAACTAGGAGCACTCCAAATCAAATAAAAATTTATCTCGTAAACATGCTTTAGCCAGGATTCGAAAAAAAAATAATGCGACAAAATAGAAAACACATTTGGCTTGACTAATTTTTAGATTTTTTTGTTAAACCCACCTTAATTGTTGATAAAGTGTCTTTTGATGAACAAGTTCTGCTTGACTACTTTGGAGTTGTTTTCTTAAGTTATTACATTGATCTTCAAGTTGTCCTATTGAGTTTCTACGAGCCCCTTGATTATGAAGAAGTTCATGCATTTCTTGTTGTGATTTTCTTAGCTCATTTTCTGTACTAGCTATTTGTTTTTGATATTTATCGATTTCTCCATTGTGAGATTCCAAACAAGACTAAAATTTAAATAAAATTGATGCAGCTTATAACAGAATTTACATTGCGATATTCAATTTGAATCGTTCCAAATGACATTAATAAACTAAATCTAGAGACTCAAAGTCTTCGGTAAATTTTGAGAAATATCTGGTTTGAAATTGTAGAGATTACTGCTGCCGTATGAGTTTGACTTACAAAAACAAGAAAAGAAATTGGTAGCCACAAAACAAATCAGTGTATCAAAAAAAGAAATTTCAAAAAAACTCCACTGGAAAAAAGTTATGACCAAAACCGCAAATATCAAGCGAATTTCAAAATCAAGCACTCAAATTTGCCAACTATCGCCTTAAATAATTTCCATGGAAACTTTTTCTTTTTACACAATAAAAGAAACAAAATTAAATAAAAATTACCTTCAACTTTTGTTTTAAGGAATCCCTTTCTTCCTCCATGCGTTCAAGATCAGCTTTTAACAAATCTCGCTCTCTTTCCACTCTTTTCAATGAAGACTAAGGGCAAAAACATAATAATTGACAACAAAATGCCATTAATATACACTTACTTTAATTGTTAAAATATCACCATCATCAGCAAAGTCTCGTACTGTTTCAAGTCTTGACATTAAATGATGCTTTTCTTTGGATAAAATTTGATTTTCATTTTGTAAAGTTCTTATAGACTCTTCCTTTTCTAAAAGCTTTTTGCTTATACTGTCAGTCTAAAAAGTAATATTATGATTTTAAATTGTAGAAAAAAGTTTTAAGAGATGATAATAGATAACCAGGACTTCTCAGTGTTAAAATTTTATGTATTTACGACTCCTTTTTTGTTAATTAAGTATGGGCCATAGATTAGAGCATATATATACTATATAATAACGAAGATACCCATGGATTCAATGTCCCGTGGGCACCCTGTATAGTCTGATCAAAATTATTTCATTAAAGGAATAATAATTTAAACTTACAGTTCTTGTAGTGGTACAATGAGCTTCTCTAAACCTCTCAATTAAAGTTTGGTACTCCTTTATATAAAAATCTCTTTCCTTTTTAACTCGTTCAAGTGAATCAGTTTTTGGGTATCTTTTGTTAATTTCTTCCGAAATGATCGACTTTAATTTTTCTATACAGGTATCAGGATCACATACATTTAAAGTTTCAGTTGAACGATTGCAATGTATTTTATGTGACTTTTTACTCGATCTCTTGGAACTTTTATTCGCCTAAAATACTTAAATATAAAAATGGTAAAAAAACCAGCATTGGTATCATTAAATTAATAATGATTTAGTTTTGGAGATTTCTTTAGACACTGTGTAAGAAATGTAAAAATAAATAATAATGGACATACCCCTGCGGAATCGTCTTCTTTTGCTAAAGTTTGGTTAGTAATTGTTTTACATTTTAATTCAGCAATTGTTTGTTTTTGCTCAGCAGTTACTGTCATCAATCGATCAATTTCGTCATTTAAGTCTTTTTCTGAAAAGAAAAGACTAGATTTATTGTATTTACATTGGACAAGTAGTTATACAGGGTGTACAAAAAGTTAGGCAACGCCCGTTCATATTTGAAATTAACCACTTTTGAGAAAAATGTTTCATGACATGTAAAATGCAGCGTTGTCAAACTTAAAGTATTGAAAATTTAAACCCTTGTAACTTTCAAACTATTTGCTTTGGGAAAATAAAAAAGTATGTTCCATAAACTTGTGAAAGCAAACTATAATAAAATCTGTGGTTGCTATTTAAATAAAGTTAAGTGATTATCGCCTGAACTTCAACTTACTGTTCAAGGTCATGGCAATATTTCTAAATAGTGCGTCACTAAGAATCGTATAACTTTTATTTGGAAAATTTTTCTAAAAACTGCTTTATTTCAAAATTAAACGGGTGTTGCCGAACTTTTTGTACACCCTGAATACTTCGGAAAACACGAACTATGAGAAACTATCAAAATAAGCTTACCAATTATTGTAAGTTTATTTATCTTGTCAGTAAGAAGTTTTTTGTCATCTAATGTTGTTTCTAGGATGGATTGTAAATGATTTTTCTCAATTTTATTTGCATTTAAGTCGGATAGTAGAGACTGTTTTTCTCGTTTTAATGACTTAACTTGTTTTTCCAAATTTTGAAATTCTATTAAAGTGTCATGCATTCTATCCTGTAATCTAAAAAATAATTAGTATTGTTAGTCAGGTCAATTTAGGCCTAAAAATAATAGTAAAGCTGCAAAAATTATTGTAGAGCTAAAAATTTGTATGAATGTTCAGAACACCATTATAAATCAATTCTGAAAAGTTCCCATCGACCCTGTACCTGGAAAAAATTTTATTCAAGATCAAACGTCTTAAAAATGGATTTATCGCGTTTTTCAGCAAAACGGTAAGTTTATCATAAAATTATGTCAGAAAAATATTGTAGATCATATAATTATCTATAAAAAATCACTTAATACTTTTTCTCCTAAGAGCCACCGTTTCTGAGATATAATGATTATAAAAGTTGTAATCTCCATAACACAATTTTGAGTTTAATAGGTCAGTGTGAGGTGAAATGAAAAGATAGAGATTTCAAAACTTCAAACCGACCTCGTTCGATCAATCCTCTTGTAGGTCACGTGTAGTGATTTTTCATTTCTTGTTTCGTTTTGGCCCCATTTCCTCGACCAATTTTCTCTACGCGCCGTTTTTTTATCGACATTTTTCTACGATTTTGGAAATAAAATTCCCGACGCCGCTGGACGCGCCGGATAAAACCGATTATTTTTCTGGGCATTACCGGTTCTTTTAGCCACAATATAAGCCGCGTTTCGTTAAAATCGGTCCAGTCATTTGGTAGGTACGATTTTTTAAATTTTGTTAAAAATTGTCCAAAATTCTACCCCGATTTTCAAACGTCAGAATATGAGATACAAACAAAAATTTCAAAAAAGTGGTCCGCTATGCGTACGTAAGCCTGTTTCCTCTTTACCAAAATGCCATTCGCGATTTTTTCCCTCCGGCTACAGTCAAAAGCTAAGCAATATTACCTTTTTGTTTTTTTCGCTAAAAAACGCAACATTTTGACGTTTTCAAAGAAAAATTCGCCCTCGCCACAGGATTAACCTAGGAGGGTCGGAAATTTTGGATATGGTAAATGAGGATGTGGGAAAAATGGGCGCCCCATTTGGTCGTTTCGATTCAGAACACGGCGGAGCTACGATTTTTCAAAGCGGATGACGCTCGAAAAAACCAGCGAAAAAATTGACTGTTTCGGGAGCGCTTTTGAAAGAGCTTTCCCGTCGCTTAAAAAAAATCCATTCCCATAGGATGATAAAACAAACATTCCCCTTTAATTCGAGACCGGGTTTTTGTAATTTGGTTAAAAACTGTAACCGTTATCGTGAATATTAGACGATTATAAATCTGACGAATGTGCATATTATGAAGATTACAACTTTTATAATCGATATGTTTCAGAAACGGTGGTGCTTAGGAAAAAAAAGTATTAAGACATTTTTTATAGATAATTATATAATCTACAATTTTTGTCTGACCTAATTTTATGATAAAAGTTGCCGTTTTGCTGAAAAACGCGAAAAACCCATTTTTAAGACCTTTGACCTTAAATAAAATTTTTTCCAGGTACGGGATCGATGGGGACTTTTCAGCATTCATTTATAAGTGTTCCAAACATTCATACCAATGTTTACCTCTACGCTAATTTGTGCACCTTTGCATGTCTAAATTGACCGGACTACACAAAACGTACAATAAAAATATGAATATTACCTTTTAACTTTGTTATTTGTATTTTTTACATTTGAATTACATTCCTGTTCAACAGCTAATGCCATGTCATCAATATCTTTCATTTCATTTTCTAATTCTTTAATTCGTTCTGCCAGTTGCAAAGCATTCTTCATAGCTTCATGCTGTTTAGTTTTTGATTCTAAAAATATCAGTATTTAAGCTTACTTCAATACTGCGTCGATAATTTCTTGAAAATACATTCATGAAATTTAAAGTAAAATTTATTTACCTCGTAACTTATTTTCTAAATCCACGTTGATTTTTTGCAAAGAATTAATTTCATCCTGTTTCATTGATAATTTTTTATTAACATCTTTGTAACAACAGTCATTAGTTAAGGCATCTAAAGGTCTTCCTCCTTTCAACATTTCCATCAATCGTTGTATTTCTTTATCTCTTAATATTACCTAAAATAATTAATATAATGTGAAAACTTCAACCATAAAATTACTTAAATAAAATACCTTATTTTTTAAACACTGATTAGTTTCAGTTAATTCCAATTGTTTATCCTTAAGCCGCCCGACTTCCTTGACAAGATTAGAAACTTTTTGATCTGCCATAGTCATAGCTGAATTGATTTCAAAGTTTCGGGACTTGGAATTTTGTTTGGAGCTGGCTAGAGAAGTTGCAGTCGAAGCACTTCTTAGATTACTTCTCTCAGATTGCCGCAATTGATTTTGGAAGTTCCTGTCTGATTTTCGTGCAGCTTGTAACTCAAATTCACGAACACGTTCCCGAAGTTTTTTTTGAGACTCGATGTATTCTTCCCGTTCTTTTTCTAATTTTAATATTCGCTTCTTTAATTCTGTAATAAAATAAATTAATATGAGTACAAAAGTGTTTCATTTCAAATTAAAAATTTAAAAGTTAAGAATTTATATTTAAAGTATAAAGAAAGTAGAAAAAAATTCGTACAGATAAATTTCTAAAAATTACTGATATTAACATATTAAATTTTTTTAAATTTAATTATTTTTTGAGATACAAATTTTGATGTTTTTGAGTTGTGGAGTAAAATTTTTTTGGGGGGTATAGAGAGCAGGTGAATTTGTGGGGTCGATTTTGAAAAAATTCGAAAAAAAAATTTTTGAGCTTGAAATTTTTAATGGAAATCGGTTTTTATTTTTTTTCTCGAAAACTATAAAAGTTACTGGTTTCAAACACCGTGGATAGACGCGTTTTAAAAAATATTTGGTTAAAATCCGTTAAATAGTTTTTTTGGAAAAACTTCGCAAAGTTTTGGCAAAATTTTGGTACTAATACGGTTCTGGACGTCACAATTTTAAACCGAAAATTAAAACTATCAAGGAATTTGGTGGAGGAGGTGATTGTGCGAATTTTAAGCTATTAAACCTCTCAATGGTGCTAATAGTTTCGAAGATATTAATTATTTTGTGAAAAGTGAAAAATTTCAGACGGAAATTTTGGCTCCAAATGAAGATTTTGCTTATTTTAGCAACATTTTCGGTGATAACTCGAAAACGGAGAGAGATAGCGAAGTGATTCTTTTTTTGACGATTTTTTCACTCATAAGTAAATACCAAATAAGTAAAATAAAAAATATTCGAGTATTACAGGTTGTTCCCATGAAAAGTTACGAATTTTCAAAGTCCACGCCAAAATAGCGCAAAAAACAAAACGTCATTTTGGGGGCACCAAAACAATATAAAGAGCAAGCGCATCAAAAAAAACTCCCGTTTTAAGGTAAAACATGAAACCTCTGAAGTTTACTTTAAAATATTTAAGTGACAGATATTCCTTTGTGAATTTGTCAATTTTTGTGTTGCTTAAATTATTCAAGGTTCCTTCGGTTTTAAATCAATTTTACTTACATTTTAGTCTGTCTTTGGATGTTTCAATATTTCATTAAACATTTTTTGCATTTTCAGTTTTATTTGTAAGGTAAGTGGTTAAATTATTGTAGTTGATATTATTTTATTAAAATTTTGATGACAGCTCAATTAAAAATAGCAGGTAGAAGATAAGTTGAATACAGTTGTACCTCGTACCCTTGTTCTCAAAATTTGGAGCAGCAATTTAACTCATTTATTGTTTTTTATATGAAGGCAAATCTATCAAGTGTTAATTATAATGCGTAAAAGTGATTGTATTTGTACGTGTTGTCTGGAAAGAACCGCTACGACAAGTTAAGTTATAAAATAGACTGCAGCGGAGACTGATGCTTTTACTTTTAGCTTTATCTGATTTCAACCGAAAATAATGTTATAATCTTTTTATCAAGATTAACAGAAAAATAATGTTAAATATGTTGCAATGATGCTATTTATTGATTCAACTCAAAACATCCTACGTTCTAGCAATACAAAACATCCTACGTTCTAGCAATAATATTTTAATACTAACATACCTTTTTGTTCCTTTGCATTTTCCTCTTCGACTTGAATTAAATTTGAATGCAATTCATTGCATTCTTTAACAAGTTTTGCATTATCACATTTATAAGGTTCCGCACCAAATTTCAAATGATCTCTTTCCTAAAAACAAGTTAACCTTAAAACTTATTTAATGATTTTAATGTCATTAATCGACAGGTGAAAACATAGTTGACTTTTGTTATCTTACTTGAACAGCTGCTTGAGCGATTTTCATATATTTTCTTAAATTGGCAGTTGTTTCAATAAGGTCTCCTAACAATTTTTCAACTAATAGAACTGAATCGGGTTGGAGGGTGTAATTATAGCCTAGATCTATTAGTTGTCTACATAAATTTATATATTTTTCATCCATTTTATAGTTATTTATAAATAAAATCCCCTTTAAAACTTATAAAATTATTAAAACATACTTTAAAACCGTTATATCTAACCTAACCTAAAATTATAATGTTTGTTTTGATTCAACTTCACGTGAATTACCGTTGTGAAGTTGTCCCGCAATTTCCGATGATACCCGATCGAACGAAGGCCCAATCGGCCCAATATTTCTTTCAAAAATTTTTTTAGTAATTTTTGAGGGTAAAGAGTGAAGAACTGAAAAATTTCAAATTATTACATAATTTCAAACCACCCTTAAAATTCATCCATGTTTTCAAATTCATTTTAAAGGTGATAAAAATTTTATAGGTATACAGGGTGTTCAGTTCGTAGTTCACTAAGGGTGGGTTGCATGAAAGAGTTTAAACTCGGTTTTAGCTAAAACCAAGCTCAAACAAACAAGTATGATGTTTTTTGCATGTATTTTCTGTCATATTTGACAGTTTAAAACTGGTTTTAACTAAAACTTTTTTGTGCAACCCACCCTAAACGTTGGGGTTAAGAAAATAAATGGGGATCTATCTTATGTATAGTTTTGGAGCTACAACGAATTTTAAATCATCGATTTTCATCAAAAATCACAAAAACCCTATAATTACATTATCATATAAATAATTGTCTGAAAAAGCTACGTTTTTCATTTTTTAATAAAAAAAATGTTGTTAAAATGTTAAAAAATAAATCGCAAAGAAAAATATATAAAATAAGATAATTTTTTTCATTTGCGTGAGTAAAACTTACATTTTTTCAACTAAATTTAGTGAGTAAAATATGTCTTGCAAAAATCTTTTAAATACTCATATGAGTTAAAAATGTGCAATGCAATGTTGGTTGCATAACAACGCATACAAAAACCATCAATTAAAAATTTAAAAAGAATTTAAGTTATTTCAAAGAAAATATGAAATATATTAGTTACATAAATTATAAGAAATATTTAATTTAAATGTTAAGTGCATAAAACTGAAACATTTTATAACATTTAATAATTTTATTCAAACAAATAACAATTATAGCTGTGTTTTATTTGATTTTATATATTATCAGTTAGAATTTTGATCATATAATTTCAGTTTGCAAATAAAACGGTCTACTTTTGCATGTTTCTTTTTTAATTTTAACCTGACTAGAACAAAACCAACTTCAAATGCAAGTGTCAAAACGCAAATACACAAAGCGCTTGCGTTCTCATTGGATACCTACATATAAAAGTAATCACCTCGTGAGTTTTTTTTATAAACAAAAGTAACCTCAAAATGTAAATATATTTAAATTTAACAAAGAGCAAGTGCGAGTTTTCTATCATAAAAAATAACAAGTGTCAAACAGCAAATTTTATCCAAGAAAAACTCACGAGAAAACTCTATTAAAAAAACGTGTATGATACTTGCGAGTTTTTACCGTAGAAAACTCACGAGAAAACACGTGAAGATTTTATACAAAAAACTCGCAAGTGTCATACGACCTTTATTGAAATTTTTTATTTTATTTTTGAGATTTTTTTTCAACATTTTAACAACTACTGTTGTATTACTGTTGCCACCAATTGAAAAAGTTTTAGTTTTTGCTAATGATAATTTTTTATATTGCTTGCACGTTTTGGTTAAAATGTAATTAGCTAAATATTTTGTGATTTTTGATAAAAATCGAAGACCTGAAATTCAAAACACTGTAGCCTGTATTCAGCGACCTTGAGTAAAAATTTAGAGGCGTCGTTAAAGTTAAACACGTGATTAAAAATATTTCTTCATAAGAAATATTTTTGTAAAAACCTGATTAACTTTAACGACGTCTCTAAAATTTTCATCACGGTCGCTGAATACAGTCTGTTGTATCCAAAACTAAAAAAGACCCCATCAGTTTTCTTTTTTCTCGATTTTTGCTCTAGTTTGATGTTTGGTGAACCACGAACGGAACATCCTGTATATACATACCGGGTGTAAGCAAAACATGAGTCACTCTATAATTTCTTTATTTTTGAAAATAATAATTTGAAATTTGACTATGTTCTATGGTTCAAGAAAACACATTTTATGCACTAAAATTTTTTTCAATACCACTTCCGGTTTTACCGGAAATAACATCAACTTTATTTTTTTAAATGCACCCCCCAGTTTTTGTTAATATGTAATTTAAAACAAATTTAGAAAATAGGTATATTTTTAATGTTTTTTAAATGAAAAAAAAAATGAAAAAAAACGAAAAAAAAAAATGAAAAAAAAATGAAAAAAAAATGAAAAAAAATGAAAAAAATAAAAAAAACCAAAAAAAATTAAAAAAACTAGCAAAACTCATTTTTAATAATACCAAGTAACAAAATAAAATTTTCAAAATTATTCAAGTAGTTTTTGTGCAATATATTTTAAGTTTTTAACTTTTTTAAGCAGCATTTTTGAAAATATCTCTCTTTTTTTAAATGTAAAGATGCCGGATCACTCGGTATTTCAAAAAGTATATTTTATAACCGCATATGTACGGTGGAATCAAACCATATTATGTGCCTCTTTTTTTATATTTTTATTATTTGATACTGGAAATTTAAAAAAAAGTTCAAAATGTTACTTTTCTACCTAATTTTTATTAAAAAAATTGTACTTTTCTTTGAATTAATGTATTTTGATTGAGTTGACATGATTTATAATTTAAAAAGATTTGGAACTATTACAAGTAAGAAGATTTGGAACTATTACAAGTAAGAAGAAAAAGCGTTTTTTGGCGCAGTCTCTCAGACAGTACTGGAGAGCTAAATATATTCTCCAAAATCAAAAATTTCATGTTTTTAGGACCCTCATGAATTTTTTTTGTTGATTTGCAGTTCTGGTTGTTTCAGCATTTTTGGGTAATAAAGATTACAGAAAAAAAAAACAATTGGATGAAGCACTGTACCTTCAAGAATTTTTCCTTCAATATTTTTACTGACATATGAAGTTTGTTTGAATCAATAAGATTCATATTTCATAAAAAAGTTTTAGGTTTAAGACAGGAAACAGAACGAAATCCTGACGGTTGACTCTATTCGCGCGTATGTATGTTTGGTTACATATTCTAGTGACGTCACGACGTGATAAAATAAATGAAAATTTAAACTTGCAAAGAAATAATCAAACGCATTTAATAATACAAAGTAAATTAGGTAAATTGACTTGACTATAACAGACATGAACAAACGTTAAACGCTAAATTCGTGTGCACAATTTTCACGCTCGTGACGTCATTTCATATTTCCGCGCTAGGCCACAAGGGGGAGAATCGTGAATACCTAAAACAAAAAGAATTGTAATTAATTTTAAGCACTTTATTTATTGCAAAAAAAATTAAAAAATCAAGAGCATTTACATCTAAAAACAACATTTAAGATTTTGGAGAATAACTTTTTAAGAGTGCTTATGATCGTTTACACCAAATTTTAAAAATATCTTTAAATTTCTTGAAGATTTAATTTACAAGTCAACAGAAAAAAATCAAAAAATCATAAAGGCCTTTAGCTTAATAAGGTCAGTAAAAAATATTGGAGGAAAAATTCTTGAAGGTACTCAGTGCTTCATCGAAATTGCTTGGAATCAATTTTTTTGGTTTATGTAACATTCTTCAATCTTCAATCTGTTTGATAAAAATAATTCTGAGGATGAAATCAGAAAGCGCATGTTTGATGCCATTTAAAACCGTTTTTTGTTTTTATCTCTTCAAATCACTAGGATATTTGGTGGGAAATTCCGGAAATCCTCCACTATGTATACAGGGTTCATCATGAAAATTTATTATTTTGATTTCTGGAAAACAGGACAAGGTTTTAACAACATTAAATATTTAAGGAATTGAAATTGAAATAGTTTTTGTACCTGCTTCCTTATTATTTCACAAACATTATTATTTATGATAAGTTTACAATAATAAATCATCAACTTCTCGAATTATAAATTTGGCACAAAGCGCGACAGTGTGTTATCTCAAAACCAAATGAAAGTATTACCGTATTACATTGGCTGGCTTTGGGTAAATACGTGGAGCCAGAGCGACGACACTTTTGAATTATTGATATCAAAACAGAAAACATAGCAAAAGCCAAGATTCCGAACTATAATAATTTTCACCTAGTTGCAAACGGAATCAAGTCATGAATAATTCAATTTCTAAATCGACTATTTGCTACCCTGGCAAGCTTTTTAAAGTAAACATTCACCTATTTCTTTTCTTCAATATTCGATTTATCATTATTACAATTAAATTATTATTTTAATCAATAAAAAGTAGGAATTTAAATGAAGAAACGGTAATTAAAATTCAATAAAAGTTGTTTTTTTAATCCACACCAACGTATAATAAAATACCAAAACGTCAAACCGATACTTTTTCGCAAATCCAAATGTAGGCAGGTTACATAAAGTGCTAAATAAGCTAAACAATAATCTTTATTTTTTGTAAAATGGTGTTTGACCCACGCACAATACACATTTTAATATTTGCAATTTTATTTTCGGTCAAGGTGTAATTTTTTCTTATACTAAATTGTATATTTAAAAAAATCATTACCAATACTTTTTTCCAAAATTTAAAAAAGTCCTTTACTTATAGCATATAATGTATAAATAGGTACATAATATATTCCAAACTTTTCTCTAAAGTTGTACTTTCATGTATAAAAATAAGAGATCGCAGCCACTAATGTGTAGGCTAAGGCGCCAGATTGAATAAATTTATAAATCCACTTCTATTTGAAGGAATCAATCAACATTTTTATTTGTGTTTATTTTATGATTTAGTCTCGATATCAGTTATCATTTAAAAATTCATCACCTAATAGTGCGGTCAATTTAGACATGCAATGGTGCACAAATTGGGTTTCTCGCGTTTTTCAGCAA
This sequence comes from Stenus bimaculatus, assembly GCA_963971135.1. Taxonomy (NCBI): domain Eukaryota; kingdom Metazoa; phylum Arthropoda; class Insecta; order Coleoptera; family Staphylinidae; genus Stenus; species Stenus bimaculatus. The sequence continues at coordinate 82,114,741 of OZ020180.1, read as the reverse complement.
AACGGTAAGTTTTATCATAAAATTAGGACTAACAAAAATTGTAGATCATATAAATATCTATAAAAAATGTCTTTATACTTTTTTTCGTAAGAGCCACCGTTTCTGAGAATAACGATTATAAAAGTTGTAATATAATATGCACATTTTTTTAAGCGACGGGAAAGCTTTCAAAAGCTCTCCAGAAAAAGTCAATCTTTGAAAAATCGTAGCTCCGTCGGGTTAGGAATTGAAACGACCATATCGGGCCACCTTTTTCCCACATCCTCATTAAATATATCCAAAATTTCCGACCCTCCTTGGTTAATCCTGTGGCGAGGGCGAATTTTTCTTTGAAAACGTCAAAATGTCGCGTTTTTTTAGCGAAAAAAACAAAAAGGTAATATTGCTTAGCTTTTGACTGTAGCCGGAGAGCAAAAATCGCGAATGGCATTTTCGTAAAGAGGAAACAGATTTACGTACCCATAGCGGAGCGCTTTTTCGAAAGTTTTGTTTGTATTTCATATTCTGACGTTTGAAAATCGGAGTATAATTTTGCACATTTTTTAACAAAATTTAAAAAATCGTACCTACCAAACGACTGGACCGATTTTAAATAAACGCGGTTTATATTGTGGCTAAAAGTACTGTTAATACCCAAAAAATTAATCGGTTTTATCCGGCGCGTCCAGCGGCGTTAGGATTTTTTTTTTTTCAAAAGCGTAGAAAAATATCGATAAAAAGCGGCGCGTAGAGATAATTGGTAGAGTAAATTGGACCAAAACGGGACAAAAAATGAAAAATCGCTACACGTGACCTACAAGAGGATTGATCGAACTAGGTCGGTTTGAAGTTTTGAAATCTCTATCTTTTAATTTTACCTCACACCGACCTATTAAACTCAAAATTGTGTTTTTTCAACCCCCAGCGACCAAAATAATCGCTGTAAGGTAAAGACACATCCTATCGTCTAACTAAAATATGCGATGGAATTACATTTTCAAGTACTACTATGCGACGTATTGACTTTTTTCAATTTCGAAAAAAAAACTAAAAATTTTAATCGCGCAAAAAACTTTGTAAAAAATGCGATTTTGACAATTTTTTTACCACCCTGCCCCTGCATCGATTTTAACGAGTAATTGCTTATCTTAAAGGTTTTTGTGTAGGCTTTTACACAAAAAAAGATTTGTTTTGATATCTTTATTTGTTTAGAAGTTATGACCGAATAACCGTTGAAAATTTGAAAATTTCACATTTGGACGAAGAAATTGCTATGAAATTTTTGATTAATCAGAAAATAATTAATTTTGACCGAACCAGTTGGCCAATTAGAACGATTTATGGCTTACATTGACCGATAGAAAAATATTTTACTTGTATTACAGCTTCAGTGATGTGTATACGTGGAGTACTTATGCATATTATGAAGATTACAACTTTTTCAACTTTTATAATCGTTATATCTCAGAATCCGTGGCTCTGACGAGAAAAAGTATTAAAACATATTTTATAGACAATTATATGATCTACAATTTTTGTCTGACTTAATTTAATGATAAAACTTACCGTTAAGCTGAAAAACGCGAAAAACCCATTTTTAAGACCTTTGACCTTGAATAAATTTTTTTCCAGGTACAGGATCGATTGGGACTTTTTAGAATTCATTTATTATGGTGTTCCGAACATTCTTACCAATTTTTAGCTCTACGCTAATTTTTGCACCCTTACTACTATTTTTAAGGCTAAATTGACTACTACTTGTCAGTTTTGGTATAAATTTTGGCAATACTTTATATACTTGATTTATTTTTAATTATGACTAGGTATATTTTTTAATAACAATAAATTAATAAAGAAACCAGAAAACTGTTTACAATATAAATACTATTAATTTTAAATTCAAAAAAATATTTTCAAAAATATCTTGTATAACTAAATAAACTTTAAGAGATTTTAAATCACGACCTTATTCTCGATCGATTTGGTAAAGTGGATAAATTGTATTGAATAAATCGTCAGGTAATTGCATTGAATCTGGATTATTGAATCTACAAGAACACTCTGGCCTTATCATAAGTGGTATTCTTGAAATGGGTCTTGAGAAATCTCCACCAATGTCAAAGTATTCACTTCTGTCGATGGGAGAAGCATAATTTAACGGTATTTGGTTATTTTTGTTTCTAAATTTTTGAGTATCTTCTAATTGACGTTCCTGGTTACTGTTTATTCTAGAATAACCTAGTTGACCAACATCTAAAAACGCAGTGTCGACTGCGGGATCGACATCTGCTTTGGGACCATTATTGCCTTTATTTTCGCCCTGTCGTGCTCTTTGTGGTCGTCCTTCACCTCCCTGTCCTTTAAATCCACCAGATGGAGCACCTCCACGGCCACCCCTATGACCTCCAGTATGTCCACCACCTCCATGTCCTATTTTTTTTCTGCCAGCTGCACCATAATTATCTTCTTGATATTCTTCATCACCGTTTGTTACAGTACCTCCTAGTTGACCAACAACAGAAAAGGCAGACTCAACTGCGGCACCAACTTCTGCTTTGGGACCATTATTGGATTCCTTGTTGCCGTTATTTTCGCCTTGTCGTTCTGTTTGTGGCCGTCCTCCTTGTGGCTGTTCTCCACCTCGCTGTCCTTTAGATTCACCAGCGGGAGCACCTCCATGACCTCCCTCATGACCTTCAGCATGTCCACCACCTTCATATCCTCCTTTTCTATCAGCTGTGCCATCTTTATCTTCTAATTGACGTACATCGTCCCTGTCTTTTATTAAATCACTTAGTTGACCAACAACAGATAAAGCAGGTTCGACTGCAGCACCAACATCTGCTTTAGGACCATTATCAGAACCGTTGACATTTGCTTTAGGAACATTATCAGAACCGTTGACATCTGCTTTAGGAACATTATCAGAACCGTTGACATCTGCTTTAGGACCATTATCAGAACCCTTGCTGCCTTTATTTCCATCCTGTCTTCCTTTTTGTGATCTTGTGTATGGGTATCGAGTACCTTTTGGTACCTTTCTATATGGCCCTCCTCCACCTCCCTTTTCTTTAGATGGAGCACCTCCACTACCTCCACCACCTCCCCCATTACCCTCTCCAAGACCTTCCCCACGATCACCCCCATGACCTCCAGCGTGTCCACCACCTCCATGTCGTCCTCTTCTACCAGTTGCACCATAATTATCTTCATCATCTTCTGTGCCATTAACTTCATCTCCGTTATCTTCTGATTTTTCAACAACTAACTCATCTTCATCATTGTAATATCTACCATCTAAATTATTTTTTAATTGACGTTCATTGTTACCGTTTGTTAAATTATCACCTAGTTGACCGACAACAGAGAAAGCAGTGTCTACTTCCCCACTTGCATCTGCTACCGGTTCTTTGGATCCACCAGATGGGGTACCTCCAGCATGGTCTCTTCCATGACCTCCAGCATGTCCACCACTCCCATAACTTTCGTTTCTATCAGCTGCACTCTCGTTATCTTCATCATCTTCTTCGGTGTCATCAACATCAGTTCCGTCATCTTCTGATGTTTCAACATCAAACTCATTTTCATCATTGTAATATCTAACATCTAAATTATTTTCTAATTGACGTTCATTGTTACCGTTTGATAAATTATCACCTAGTTGACCGACAACAGAGAAAGCAGTGTCAACTGCCCCACCATGACCTCCTTCATGATCTCCAGCATGTCCACCACTCCCATAACTTTCGTTTCTATCAGCTTCACTATCGTTATCTTCATCATCTTCTTCTGTATCATCGAGGTCAGTTCCGTCATCTTCTGATGTTTCAACATCAAACTCATCTTCATCATTGTAATACCTAACATCTAAATTATTTTCTAATTGACGTTCATTGTTACGGTTTTGTAAAGTGCCACTTAGTTGACCAACAACAGAGGTAGCAGCGTCGATTACCCCACCTACATCTGCTCCCGATTCTTTAGATTCACCAGAAAGGGCACCTCCATGATCTCTCCCATGACCTCCCGAATGCCCACCACCACCATGTCCTTCTTTTCTATCAGCTGCACTTTCATTATCTTTTGATCCTGTTTCTGAAATTTCTTTTGATTTATTATCAGTTGTGTCCACTTGCGGCTTATATTCCGGTATTATTAGACCCCCTAAAGACAAAATTAAAAATACTAATTATTAATACCTATTATCAAATTAAAATTCATAAATAAAACTTTTAAAGGTTAATTATATTTATAAAAATGTTGATAATATTTACTTTTAACCAAAATCTTACAATTTATATTTGTAGCTTCGAGTAAAGTAAATGTGTATAGACTTAAAAAGCAAAAAATGAAGTATTTCATTTTGCACCAAAATTTCTTTATACACCAAGAACTATTCCTTAAAATTGCATTTTCCTGTGTTTTTATATGTAAAAATATCGAAATTTAGTAATACTTTATAATCTTTATTGGAAAATGTTAATTATGTAAAGTGTCCATAAAATATTATGCTTTTTTAAAAAAGTAGCAATGTAACTTCCTAATTAAATTAAAGTGCTAATTTATGGACTAATTATAAAGGTTTTGCATAAATAAAAAAACAAATAAGTCGTAAAAATACTTATTTTTTAAAATAAAATTTGATATACTCGCTCATTATATTATCACTTAGAACATAATTATAATATATTATTTTTTCTTCAAACGTCATTAAAGTACAGTCTTCTGCGACGTTTGGCAGGCTTTAAAATGTCATTTTTTATGTTCGTTGATTCTATGATCACTTTATACTGCCTAGGAGTAGAAGTTACTACTTTGCACTGACAAGGAATAAAAGGGCGGAGTAGAAATAAATTTTAGGCAACCCAATATACTTCTTTTATTCCTATTATTAATAAGGGGTAACATGAAATTTTAAAACAATTTTCCAAATAACTACTCCTTTTATTCATATAATAATAAATAATAATAATGAATGTTCGGAACACCATTATAAATGAATGCTGAAAAGTCCCCATCGATTCCATACCTGGAAAAAATTTTATTCGAGGTGAAAGGTCTTAAAAATGGGTTTTTCGCGTTTTTCAGCAAAACGGTAAGTTTTATCAAAAAATTAGTTCAGACAAAAATTGTAGATCATATTATTATCTATAAAAAATGACTTAATGCTTTTTCTCTTAAGAGCCACTGTTTCTGAAATATAACGATTATAAAAGTTGAAAAAGTTGTAATCTTCATAATATGCAGAAGTATGCCACGTGTACACATCACTGAAGCTGTAATACAAGTAAAAATATTTTTCTGTCGGTCAATGTGAGCCATATATCGTTCTAATCGGCCAACTGGTTCGGTCAAAATTATTTATTTTCCGATTAATTAAAAATTTCATAGCAATTTTTTCGTCCAAAAGTGAAATTTTCAAATTTTCAACGGTTATTCGGTCATAACTTCTAAACGAATAAAGATATCAAAACGAATCTTTTTTTGTATGAAAACCTACGCAAAAATCTTTAAGATAAGCCATCATTTGTTAAAATCAATGAAGGGGCATGGGGGTAAAAAAATTGTCAAAATCGTATTTTTTAAAAGTTTTTTGCGCGATTAAAATTTTGAGTTTTTTTTTCGAAATTGAAAAAAATCAATACGTCGCAAAGTAGTACTTGAAAGTCTCATTCCATCGCATATTTTTGTTAGACGATAGGATGTGTCGTTACCTTACAGCGATTATTTTTGTTGCTGGGGGTTGAAAAAACACAATTTTGAATTTAATAAGTCGGTGTGAGGTAAAATGAAAAGATAGAGATTTCAAAACTTCAAACCGACCTCGTTCAATCAATCATCTTTCAGGTCACGTGTAGTGATTTTTCATTTTTTTTCCTGTTTTGGTCCAATTTACTCTACCAATTATCTCTACGCGCCGCTTTTTATCGATATTTTTCTACGCTTTTGGAAAAAAAAAATCCTAACGCCACTGGACGCGCCGGATAAAACCGATTAATTTTCTGGGTATTAACGGTACTTTTAGCCACAATATAAGCTGCGTTTTGTTAAAATCGGTTCAGTCGTTTGGTAGGTACGATTTTTTAAATTTCCTTAAAAAATGTCCAAAATTGTACCCCGATTTTCAAACGTCAGAATATGAGATACAAACAAAAATTTCGAAAAAGTGCTTCGCTTTGGGTACTTAAGTCTGTTTCCTCTTTACAAAAATGCCATTCGCGGTTTTTGTTTTCCTCCGGCTACAGTCAAAAGTTAAGCAATATTACCTTTTGGTTTTTTTCGAGAAAAAACGCGACATTTTGACGTTTTAAAAGAAAAATTCGCCCTCGCCACAGGATTAACCTAGGAGGGTCGGAAATTTTGGATAAAGTAAATGAAGATGTGGGAAAAAAGGAGGCCCGATTTGGTCGTTTCGAATCGGAATCCGGAGGAGCTACGATTTTTCAAGGAAGGACTCTCGAAAAAAATTTCGAAAAAATTGACTTTTTCGGGAGCGCTTTAGAAAGCTTTCCCGTCGCTTAAAAAAATCCATTTCGATAGGATTATAAAACAAACATTCCCCTTTAATTCGAGACCGGGTTTATGAAATTTGGTTAAAAAATGTACCCGTTATCTTGAATATTAGACGATTATGAATCTGACGAATAATGTGCATGTTATAAAGATTACAACTTTTATAATCGTTATATCTCAGAAACGGTAGCTCTTAGGAGAAAAAGTATTAAATCATTTTTTATAGATAATTATATGATCTACAATTTTTGTCTAACCTAATTTTATGATAAACTTTACCGTTTTGCTGAAAAACGCGAAAAACCCAGTTTTAAGGTGGATGCCTTATCGAATCCGACCGTTCGATCAAATCGGATCGTGTGGAGGCCCTTTTAGGATTAAAAATAATTTGCATTTACAATTAAATTGCATAACCATAATTTGACAAATAAAATCTTGAAATATAAAAAAAAGATAACCTATCAATGTGTAAAAATAAACTAAATTATAATTACAAATTTTATTTAAAGAATTCATTACAAAAAGTGTAAAATACGTATAAAATAATATTACATTTATTTTAATAAAGAAATTGATATTTTATTTTCTACTTTATACAGTCTATTTAATATTGTTTTAAATAATACTTATAAATATTAAAGACTAGATTCTTAAATGGAATAATAAATTAAATAGTAACAAAAGTTTAAACAACATACTACATTATTTCAAGTACATCCCTTGAAATAATAAGCAACACAACGTTACATTTGTATTAATCAAAAATCAAAACTGCAAAAAATGTTTCTAAATCACAACTAAATTTAAGTTTTTCTAGTTCTAGTCAGCTAATTTGATCGTAATCACAATAAATAATTTAGTCTAAATTAGTTGCAATACACCTACACTGCTTGATTCTCTGAATCCTTTTTTTGCGAAATAATGGTACCCTATGGGGACACTTAAGAGTAACTGTGATCCAAGTAAATTTCTTCGGTTTACAAAACGCGCAAGATTTAAAAGCTGGCCCATTAATATCTTCATCCTCGCTCTCTTCGTGCTTGCCAAATCGCCTTTTAAACTTCTTTTTTGGATTTTTGGGAATGTAAAACGAGTTACATTGTCCATAACAAAACTTATTAATGACGGTTCGTGTTAAGCAACCTTCCTCCTTAATTTTTTGAATCAATGGTTCCGTTTTGCACCAGTCTTTACGCAAGTATTCCTTTCTTGTTACAACTAGGGCGTTTTTACTCGATTTAAGCAGTTTTTTACCTTGAAAGCCTCGGAGGTCTGACAACATTTCGGTGGTCTTGAATGGATCAGAGGCGTTGTTATTTCTTCTTAAGAATATATCAAGATCAATACGTGGATTTTCTTTTTTCGAATAAAATTCACCATTACCATTGTCGATTAGATTAATACGCTCGTATTCAAAATCGTAATCTGGAGGTACATAAGATTCATCTAATTCGTTTTCAAGTAAGTAGCGTTTTTCACTTCGTTCTTCATTTGCTTTTCTTTCAGCTATTAACCTCTCCACTTCTTTTGTGTTGATTATTTCTAGTATTGAATCGGAATTTGGGTCTCGTAATGTACAGCTTGGAGAAATTAGTTTTAGAAACAGCAACTGATTTAGAATCCAGTAACGCATCTGTAAACAAAAAATATTAATTATTTCTTCAGCCTTTAAAATGAAAGTAAATCACTAGTTTGTGCTAATTTTAAAATATTGAAAGTATTAAATTCCAAAAATAGACCTTTCGTAGTAAGTATTAATAATTAAGTGCCAAGTAGACAAATCTCTTCTCAAAATAAGTTATTACAACTGAAAAGGATCGACCGGCCATATTAGGCAAACAACAATTCATTTAGCTGTTTAAATAAATTAAAAAGGTTAAATAAACCTGCAAAGCTCAAGTATAAATTATTTAGCACGCGTTATATTAATAAATTTCCGTCTATTTGTAATTTATTGTCTGTACAGAATTAATATTTTGTGCCCGACACCTTATTTATAAGCCAACATAAACATTTTAGGGCATTTTGGAATTTATTGAGTTTGCAAGTTTTTTTTTTAATTTTCTGATTGCGACTGCCAGACTTTGTGAATGAATCGAATGAATGAATGTCGCCCACTTGAAGAAAGTAGGAGTCGCGTAGGGCGACCGTGGATGCACTCAACCTGGTGAGAATTGTGAGATTGTTGGCTTGTTCTGATAGAAAAGGCTTTACACCTTTTAAGAATTTCAACATATTTATTTACGCGAATTTATTGTCTATTTAGATAGTAAGTAGGAAATAACTTATTGATCACATTAATTATACTCGTAAAGATTTTGATACAAACAAAACATTTTCTAATTTCTTTGTCTTTTTCTGGAAAATCGTGGGCTAAAATACATGAATTTGTCAATAAGATTGCAATAATATATTATACTTCGAGTTTCCTATTTTTCTGTAATAAACTTGAAATAGTCATCGATGCACTTAGAATGGGCAAGTCTTATACCGGGTGTCCACGAAACTAGGGCCACCTATGTAATTTATTTATTTATAAAAATAGAAATTTGAAATTTTACTTTGTAATATGGCACATTTAATAAACTAAAAAAAGTTCAGATTTTTTTTTTGTTACAAACAGTTATAGTTAAAATAAGAAAGTTGATGTAATTTCCGGTAAAACCGGAAGTGAAATTGAACATTCTCGTAATTCAATAAATGCGTTTTCTTATCCCATATAACATACTAAAATTACAAATTTTTATTTTCATAAATAAAGAAATTACAGTGGTGGCCCTGGTTTCGTGGACACCCGGTATAGGTATATTAACAAAAATTAAATATCAAAATCAGGGACGGATTTAGGTATTGGAGAGCCCTCGGCTAAAATACCTTTAGAGTTCCCCCGAGTACCTACAACAAAACTAACTTTTTCAAAAATTATTGGAAAGTTAGTAAAAGAAGCGAAAAAAATCATAAAAAATCCAAACTTCATTCTCTTATGTAAAATCCAAAAAATTATAATTAACAAACAAAATAAGCAAAAAAATATGTTTTTCCCATTTTTTGTTTGACAATTACAACGCTTCAAACTTAAATATTCTTAAAAATGCAACAAAAAGATGCGAAAAAAATTATAAAAAATTAAATACAAATATATATACTTCACTTTTTTGTAAAATCCTTACAATTATAACTAATAAAAAAAATAAGAAATGAAATTTATTTTTGGTATTTTTTGTTTGTCCGTTACAACGCTTCAAACTTAAAAATTCTTGAGAATGCAGCAAAAAGTTGCGAAAAAAAATCATAAAAAATTAAAAACAAATGTATAAACTTCACTTTTTTGTAAAATCCTTACAATTATATCTAATAAACAAAATGAGCAATGAAATATATTTTTGGTATTTTTTGTTAGTCCGTTACAATGCTTCAAACTTAAATATTCTTGAAAATGCAACAAATATATGCGAAAAAAAATTTTAAACAAATGTATAAACTTCACTTTTTTGTAAAATTCTTACAAATATATCTAATAAATAAAATGAGCAATGAAATATATTTTTGGTATTTTTTGTTTGTCCGTTTCAACGCTTCAAACTTAAAAATTCTTGAGAATGCAGCAAAAAGATGCGAAAAAAAATCATAAAAAATTAAATACAAATGTATAGACTTCACTTTTTTGTATAATTCTTACAATTATAACTGATAAACAAAATGAGCAGTGAAATATATTTTTGGTATTTTTTGTTTGTCCGTTACAACGCTTCAAACTTAAATATTCTTAAAAATGCAACAAAAAGATGCGAAAAAAAAATCATAAAAAATTAAAAACAAATGTATAAACTTTACTTTTTTTTGTAAAATCCTTAAAATTATAACTAATAAATAAAATGAGCGATGAAATATATTTTAGGTATTTTTTGTTTGTCGCTTCAAACTTAAATATTCTTAAAAATGCACAAAAAGATGCGAAAAAAAATCATAAAAAATTAAAAACAAATGTATTAACTTAAATTTTTTATAAAATCCTTACAATTATAACTAATAAACAAAATGAGCAATGAAATATATTTTTGGTATTTTATGTTTGTACGTTACAACGCTTCAAACTTCAATATTCTTAAAAATGCAACAAAATGATGCGAAAAAAAAATCATAAAAAATTAAAAACAAATGTATAAACTTCACTTTTTTGTAAAATACTTACAATTATAACTAATAAACAAAATTAGTACTTAAATATATTTTTGGTATTTTTTGTTTGTCCGTTACAACGCTTCAAACTTAAATATTCTTAAAAATGCACAAAAAGATGCGAAAAAAAATCATAAAAAATTAAAAACAAATGTATAAACTTCACTTTTTTGTAAAATCCTTACAATTGTAACCAATAAATAAAATGAGCAATGAAATATATTTTTGGTATTTTTTGTTTGTCCGTTACAACGCTTCAAACTTAAATATTCTTAAAAATGCAACAAAATGATGCGAAAAAAAAATCATAAAAAATTAAAAACAAATGTATAAACTTCACTTCTTTGTAAAATCCTTACAATTGTAACCAATAAACAAAATCAGCAATGAAATATATTTTTGGTATTTTTTGTTTGTCCGTTACAACGCTTCAAACTTAAATATTCTTAAAAATGCAGCAAAAGGATACAAAAAAAAATCATAAAAAATTTAAAGAAATATATTTTGGTATGTTTTGTTTTGCTGTTACAACCCTTATAAATTAAAAATTCTTGAAAATTCATAAACCAATAAAAAAATTATAAACTTTATTTTATAACAATATAAAAAAAACCTAAAAAATAAAAAAAAATGTGTCACCTTAATTTTTTCATTTTTAATCATATTTTCAAATTGCAGTAGAAGTAAACAAAATAATTCCAAGTGTAATTTCAACCAATGAAACAAATACATTTTTAAAATTTTTTATTTATTTTATTTTCATCGTTTTTTATGAATATTAAAAAAAATAATTTTGCGTTTTAGATCGAATAAAAAATAACGAAACTACTTCCTTAGTCGTTTTTTTGTACACGCCTCTGTAAATTTTTTGTACTTTTTGATTAAGAAATTTTCAAAATAAAGCAAAAAAAAAATCAAAATCAATGAAAAAATAGAAGCTTTATTTTTTTGTGTAAAGTGTAAAGTTACAATTGTAACTAATATAACCAAAGAGATATATTTTTGATATTTTTTGTTTGGACGTTACAAAGCTTCAAACTAAAAATAATAAAATGCAGCAAAACTATGCAAAAAATTATAAAAAATATAAACAAAAATTTTTTTTAAAGGGAGCCCTGGACTGCAGACCTATTAGAACCTAAAAATCCGGTCCTTTTAAAAATTTACAAGGATTTGTTTTAGAATTTTCATCTAAGTAAACTTTTCATATAATTTAAGGTATATCGAGTTATTTTGGCTTTTTTTAATAACCTGATTTATTTATAAAATATGGAAAAATAATATTGTTTTAATTTTATAAAAAGATTACTGAAGCTACAAATAAATATGATAAAAATTTTATGTTATATAAAAATACTACGAAATTATATGTATAAAAATTTTTACAGTGAAGTTTTGCTTTTTTATAATATTAAAATGAATTTATATCGACGCCGACGTAATAACTTAATTTCATAATTATTTTGAATTTTCGCAATTGGAATTTGTTTTCATGAGAATTAAAATAAATATACAGGGTGTTCCAGACCACCCGTGCCACCCCTCTATTTCAAAAACTATTTTAAAAAAGTAAAATTGACATTATAATTAACAAAAGTATGCCTTTACTAATCCACGCGCGAAAAAATCCAAAAGTGACTTTTTATTAATTTTATTTTTTGTTAATTATAATTTTCTTGGATATGCGCTAATTTTGCTGCGTGGTTTTTAATAAAAGCATACCTAATGTAAATTTTACTATTTTTTAACCCAATTTTAATGTTTGAAATTTAAATTGTATAGTATGCACAATATTAAAAAATGTGTTAATAAAAGTTGTTTATTTTGAAAAGACCTAGTAAACAATAGGTACCATACTCGAACTATGTTGCCATATATAATCACAAAGTTCCTTCCGGTTTTGGGTGCTTCCGGTGTCCGCCAGATGGCACGGGTGATCTAAAACACCGGGTATACATATACAGGGTGTAAAATGATTAATGTTAAAAATAAAGCAGCGATGCCGAACTTTATGGGGTAATTCTGAACAAAAATCTTAGCCGTTACAACGCTGTTAAAGTTGACAGTCGCCATGATGTCAAAAAAGCGCTATTCTGTAAACTTTACAGTAACTTAACGCCGATGTAAAATAACATTTTCGGTTGTAAAATAACATCGGAATAATAATATTACATTAATGTATAATCGGTCAAAATAATACATTACATTGATGTACAATGTTTCTCAAAAATGTTTCATTTAAAAAAAAATAAACGGGCGTTGCCGAACTTTTTGTACACCTTGTATGTATTATTTAAAAACCAAGAAAATTGCATATCATGAATTTGAAGGGGTAAAATCTTAAAACCATTTAAAAAATCTCAAAAACTAGTAAATTAAAAAAAAAACAGAATTACCAAACATTTTTTCAGAATCATTTAAAATGGAATATTGTACGTCAAAAAATTTTTTTTTTCAGAAAGGCAGGAATATGTTTAAAATCCAAAGAATTTCAGTCTTATTTTCCATACTAAGCAAAGACCTCTTACAGAAAAACTAAATTTTTGTTTAAGCCAGAATATAGAGATAAAACTATGGATTTGAAGACGAGAAAAAAAAAACACCCCACTTATTACCTTTATTTTGAAAAAATATCAGAAAACTAAGAATCAAATATTATTTATCAAATTTTTTTCTTTGTGAATTTTTTATTTAATGATATTTCCTGTTTAGTTATGAGTAATTAAAAAAGGCAAAACCACCTTCTAATGATAAACTGTTAAATCTCTACACCTATTTTTTAAATTGTTATTACTGATGTACTGATGTGTGTCAATATTACGTGACCTACAAATTCAAAACGCCGCTCTAAACGGAACTCTAAAACTATAAAAGATAGACCAATACTTAAAATTTATTGTACCTTCTAGCTCTACCACGAACGAGACACCATGAATTGTAACAGCTTTTCCAACAATAATAATTAGGTCCTATAATTGCTATAAACCTTAACGAAAGAAAGAGGTATTTTATTTTTCCCAAATATTAAAAAAAAAATTATTAAAAATAACTGTTTATAATCTTGTATCCAATTTTAGATATTTTTGTTATTTTCTTTGAATAATTTAAAACTTTTATTGTTGCAAAGGTTGTGATTTTATGATATATAAATAATGTATGCCTATTAGTTGACACTATTTATGGTTTCAGCTGGAAAAATCTGAGCTGCCAAAGTGTAATTGTTTAATGATGGTAATAACTCTATTGTACAGCTTGAATTTTGATTAATTTACATGTGTAGGATGTCTTAAATTAGTTCACCGGATATGGAACGTAAAGTCTAATAGGTGGGCCATTTTATAACATTAATACATATTAATGAAAAATCAAAACTCTAAAAATAAAAATTTATTATTTTTAAATATTTTACATAAAATACAAGATGTATAGAAGTATACAGGGTGTTCCATAACAACACAACTCGTACTATTTAATTCAAAAAAAAATTGCTTTTTTGTGATGGTTCTAGAGAATTTTAAAGATTAAAATGTTCGAGTCTTATTTTCTGGTAATATTTATCATAATATTAATATTGATATTATGAAAATTTAAATACCACTTAAATATTTTTATGTCTTATTTATGTATAACGCGCCATCAAATTTAAAACAATAATATATTTGAAAATTTTATTCATACAATAAGTAGATAATTATATTTTTTATGAATTGTAATCAAAATGTATTCTAAATGTCGTAATTAAGTAAATGTATAAATTATAATAAATACTTAACGTAAAATTTAAATTAAGTCATAAAATTTCATTCATTAAACGTAGTGATTAAATTGAAAAATCAAGTATATTCTGCAAAAATTATTGGTTATTTGGTATAATTTTAAATTCAGAATTTATGGGTTTTAATTTCTTAGCCAACGTTTCGAGTCATTACAGACTCAACTTCAGGGCAAAAGATTAAAATCAAAAACTTCCTGAAAAGGCCAAATTTTAAGAATTTTCTTCTAGGAAAAAGTAGTGGTATTTATTTTTTTTAAATGTTAAATTTTATAATAGAATGTAAATACAAGTAAATGAGATAATAACACTTATGATGTAATAACTTAATTAAAATAATTTTAATTGGTTAAAAAATAAAACTTTTTTAATTTATCTAAAGTATTGTTGTGTTAATGAATAGTTATAAAGAGTAAATAAATAATCATGGTAAATCATAATAGATAATAGCATAGCTTATAGTAAAATGGTAATTAGTATGACTTCTTCGATGTAGTAAGGTGTTTCTTATGTCTGATATTCTTCATCATTGTTTTTTATATAATTTGATGTAAATTACTGGAATAATACAGTAAGCGTTTATAATTCTGTCGATAATTATCACAAATCACAAATAAAATCATTCACGGATGCTGATGTAATGTCATCAAGTGAGTCGCTTTTACATTGTTGCGCCTTTGACAAATTACCTAATTTCCTATTGTATCTGCTCATAAATATTATAAAATGCATTTAATTGTTTACTATTAGCTCCCACTTACTTTAAGTAATCAATTACGTTATTGTACTTTATTGTTATTAAGAGCATTTAGTGCTAATTTTGATTTATTTATGAAAATGAAGGCGTTTGCTTCCAATAGCATAATCACGGTTTACAATGGGTTTATGAATCAATTGTGGGCAGTTTGCTAATTTTTAGTTGATCTTGATTATATCATGTGTAGTAACAAATTATACGCAATAAATGAGCTTTATTGCCATCAAATCCAATACTCCAGTATTTGTCTTTAATTAACTGACCGCAGCAAATCGTTCAAAAAATATAAATAAATTTGTATATGTCATAGACTTAGTTACTGAATGATCATTTCTACAATAATGTAAAGCTTAGATAACAACTTTCCATTTAAAAAAATTTAAAAAAAAACGGTTTATTTCCAATGGAGGAGGTTAGCATGCAAACTTTCATTTTATTGTTAAAAAATTTCCCACTTTAAATATAAATGAACTATATTATAGAATTTTTTTCTCAACAGTTATTCAAAAAGGTTTGCTTTAAATAAAATATTCTTTATAATAACAAAGAGGATATGGTGTATTAATGAGAGCAAGTAGGAAGGAATGAGGAACCTCATGTCACAAAAACGCATTTCAAAAATGCTTTGATATTGTACGTTTATATTTCCAATGTTTTGAGTTTTTTGAAAGTATTTGGAAAAATAACAATCTTTTTATCACGGATATTAATAAAATCGAAAATTGGATAAAAAATAGCAAAGCTACTTCGATACATCCCTCGGTATATAAGTCTACCATTTCTTATTGTTTGAATGTTTTCTTTGATTTGTTCTTTTTTTTTGTTTTGGTTCATTTTAGGTTTAATTATTATGCTGCTATAGCTAAGTTTATGTGAATACGAAAGATTTTTTTGGTTAGTTTCATTGATCTTTATGATTTCAGCATAACTTTCTGTTTGATTATTAATAATACAAATTTTATTGTTAATTTGTCTTTCTTCAATTTTGCTTTTCGTTTCTTGTGTTTCTTTGTCCATTATTATTCTAATCTTCTCATCACATGTGTTACAGAACCATCTTACATTTCGTCCTAATTTTACTAATGATTTGTATTGTTTATCAGTTATTCGAATACATTGGGAATGAAGCCATGTTTTGCAAAAACCTTCGAAATTTAACGCCAATTCGTTTTCCTTTATTTCGTTACTACAAGACGCAGCTGGATTCCTGAATTTCACTCGAGTGAATGTTAATCTCACTTTCCTCTAGCTCATGCGTCAAAATCTCACCCTGGTTCAGACCAAGTGAATTCTGAACCAGGCACATGCGCTCGATGAAGGTGAGATTAACATTCACTGCGTGAGATATCTTATTCAAATTCATTATTGTCACAATTCCAAGTTGAGCCCTGTCTTTCAATAATAAACAATGAGGAAGAAAAACGAAAAAAATAATTGATATTTTTATAACTTATATTTTTGAAATCATAATTATAAATAAGTTGTTTTTTGTTTCAATTCGATACGACAAATATTAACATAAATATATTTTAAGAAAATTAGCCCCTCCGATTCAACTGCGCGATGTATTCTGACGTCATTTCTTCCGAACGCTGTCCGTTCCATACACGCGTATAGTGCACTTGATTGTTTCTAGACGTTTTTATAGTTATTATCTTTTAATACTCTGATAAAATATTACTATTAGTTATTAATTAAAGTAGGAGAATTATTTATTAATTTAAATTTACTTCTATATAATTTTTTACTTATGAAATTTCACTTTAAATGTTATACAACTTTAGTGTGGTTTTTACAAGTGTGTAGCGTCTCAAATTAAAAATTTGAAAGTTAATAATTTTGGGTTGTAGTATAAAGAAATAAGAAAAAAATAAAAAAAATTCAAGGCAGTACGACTTTTTGTTCAAAAGATATGAATTTTTATGTAAAATATGGCTTTCTAACAAATGAGTAAAGGTGTATTGTTAAAAATTCATATTTCGCTTAATAACTAAAATTAAAACATGAAAATTCGTACAGATAAGTTTGTAAAAATTATCGATATTATCTAATTAAATTTTTTAAAATTTAATTATTTTTTAAGGTACATTACCTAGAAAAAATTTGTTTTGTTTGAGTTTTTGGGTTGTAAAATTTTTTTGGGGGGGTGTAGAGGGCAAGTGACCCCCTACATTTCATCTATTTTCTATTATCTTTCATTTGCGGGGCTGATTTTGAAAAGATTCGAAAAAATATTTTTTGAGATATTTTTAAGGCTTAAAATTTTTCATGAAAATCGATTTTTATTATTTTTCTCGAAAACTATAAAAGTTAGCGATTTCAAATTTTTACCAAAGGTAAACACCATGGATAGACGCGTTTTAAAAAATATTTGGTTAAAATCGGTTAAACAGTTTTTTTGGAAAAAATTGGCAAAGTTTTGGCAAAATTTTGGTACAAATACGGGCCTGGACGACGTAATTTTATACCGAAAATTAAAATTTTCAGGGAATTTGGTGGAGGAGGTAACGGTGCGAATTTTAAGCTATTATTCCTCCCGGCGGTTCTAATAGATTAGAAGATATTAATTATTTTGTGAAAAGTAAAAAATTTCAGACCACAATTTTGGTTCCAAACGGAGATTTTGCATATTTTTGCTACATTTTCGGCCATAACTCGATAACGAAAGGAGATAGCGAAGTGATTCTTTTTTTGTCGTAAAGTGGACCATGAAAGCTTTCAGAAAATCTACATTGCGTTAGGGTAGAATAAAATTTGACGGACTGATTAAACCGAAACTCGAATAAAAATGCGACTTTTTTAAATGAGATCTTAAAAAATTTAAGATTTCGTTGTTTTTTCAAAATTAAAAAAACCCTATGCGTGGGCGGTTTTAATACCAAGAGTAGATTTATCAGAATTTTTAAAATTGAAAATCCGTTAAAAAATAGGCCGACGGGAGCCGCCGACCCCTAAATTCAACATTTTTACGCCATAACTTTTTAACAGGGCAAAATTTAAAAATGCACTATGCTCATTACACCACAAATATTGTTGTTCTTTGATAATCTGATGTAAAATTGAGAAAATTTTAAAAATTTACGGCTGCAGAGAGGGCTGACCAAAGCGTGCGTTTGAGCTACTTTACAAATTCGAGGGCGCCAAAAGTACAGAAAAAATTAAGATATCAAAAAAGCGCTCGTTTTCTGATATAGCGCGGTATGTAGATGACAAATCAAGAAACCGCGATTTTTTTCACCTGCCGATCTTCTAATCGAAGCCGCACAGTTTTAGCACTTTTGGCGACCGTATAACCCGCGCGAGGCGACTAGGAAATAATGACGTCACTCAGCTCGCAAGGAAAAAAGTAGCGCCGCGCGATTTCATAAATTTGTTAATTAATTGCGAAGCCATTTTAAGTGCTAGACCAAAAATTCAAATTGCAAAATTCAAGTTAAAAGGTACTTTTTTATATAAAATTATAAAAAAAATGGTTTACAGCCTCATTATCTCGATTAGCTAATTAACAATCAGAAATTGTAAAAAAATCCAAGATGCACATGAGCAAAAATAAATTTCTAAAAACTACAAAAGTTTTAAATAAAAGTTGTTTGGTTCAAAAGAGGAAAAGAACAGTTATTTTTTGCCAAGGGCCATCTTTGTGCTAATTTGATGCCCAAGTTTTTTTGACGAGTTTCCAAATTTACTCAAAAAATAAGTCGAAATCACTTTTTTATTTGACAAATTTTTATTTCAAAAATTTCTATAAAAATAATTATTGTTCTATATTTTTCCACCATTAATCCAAACAAATTTTATTTGAAACATTTTTTTGTAAACCATCTTTCTCTAGGACATTTACTCATGGCTTAAACCTGGTTTTAATTTTAATTGATAAGACTCATCCTTAATAATAATATTAAATATATTATACGACAAAGATTGAAGTATATTATAGTTAGTAAAATTTAAATTCATTTGATAATTAATTTTTATGATTGTATTTATGTTTGATTTAATGGATATGGCCTGTTATAAGTGATTATATCGACTTAAGCGTTGAGTGATTAAAAATTGATAATTGATTTATTTAAGTGTTATTCGTTTTAATATAGGTTCTGTTATAAATTTAGTTTACATAATGGTATTTGGTTTTATTGTAAGATGCATTAAGTTTAATAAAACAGGAAGTTAATCATTGCGGTTGTCGGTGGTGCAAGATTAAAATTTATGATCGTTTTTATAACCAAAAATTCGGTATTAAATAATATTTATAATAGTTTTTTATAAAAGTTTTATATAGGGTGTTTTTAAACGTGTGTCATATCTTCGAAATTGATTTAATTTTTTTACATCATTTTATAGATTTTTTCAGGTCCTCTTTAAACCTCATTAAAATAATTGAAACTATTTTATATACAGGGTGTCTCAGATCACCCGTACCACGTTTTTATTTGGGCGAATGTGATCGACTTTATCACTAAAGTGAATGCAAAGAATCTATTGCTCTTATATGAAATTTAGGTTTTTGCTTTGCTACCATGTACAAAAATTTAATCCTTGAGAATTAGTAGCAAACAAGGGTGTAGCGTTACAAATTAAAAATTTGAAAGTGAGTAATTTATATATAAGTATAAAGAAAGTATAAAAAAAAAATTCAAGTCTCTACGATGTTTCGTTCAAAAGTTATGAATTTTTATATAAAATATGGCATTCTGGTAAGTGAGTAAAGGTGTATTTTGGAAAATTAATATTTCGCTTAATAACTAAAATTATGAAACAGAAATTCGTACAGATAAATTTCTAAATATTACTGATATCAACATAATATTTTTTTTTTAATTTAATTAATTTTTGGGGAGTCAAATTTGTTTGGGGGTGTGTAGAGGGCAGAAGAACCTCTACATTTCATCCATTTTTTTTAATCTTTCATTTGCGGGGTCGATTTTGAAAAAATTCGAAAAAAAACTTTTTGAAATTTTTAATGGACATCGGTTTTTATTTTTTTTCTCGAAAACTATAAAAGTTACCGCTTTCAAATTTTTACTAAAAGTAAACACTGTGGATAGATCCGTTTTAAAAAATATTTGGTTAAAATCGGTTTAATAGTTTTTTTGGAAAAAATTCGAAGAGTTTTGGAAAAATTTTGGTACAAATACAGTTCTGGACGGCACAATTTTAAACCGAAAATTAAAACTTTTACGGAATTTGGTGGAGAAGGTGACTATGCGAATTTTAAGCTATTAAACGTCCGGTGGTGCTAATAGTTTCGAAGATATTAATTATTTTGTGAAAAGTGAAAAATTTCAGAGCGAAATTTTGGCTCCAAATGGAGATTTTGCTTATTTTAGCTACATTTTCAGTGATGACTCAAAAACGGCAAGAGATAGCGAAGTGATTCTTTTTTTGACGTAAAGTGGACCTAAAGAGCTTTTAGGAAAGGTAAATAAAGTAGGGTTGAAATGTAATTTGAAGTGTGAATTTGACCCATAAATACGACTTTCAAAAATTATTTTTCGTTATTTTTTCGAAATTTAAAATACCCTATGCATGTGAGCTTTCGGTTCAAAGAGTAGATTCTAAAGAGTTTTTAAAATTGAAAATCCGTTAAAAAGTGACCCGGCGGGAGCCACTCACCCCTAAAATCAAAATTTCGAGTTTATTTGTACGTAATTTCGCAAGCCTACCAAATATAAAAAATCTGAGTAGCCTAAACACTGTAATAAATTTTAAGGGGTTATTATAAATAAGCTAATTTATGCAACATTTTTTTAAATACGCAAATATGTCAAAAATTGCATAAAATATCCGAAAATATTATAATAAAATATTAAATAAAATAAAAAACTCACTCTTTTTAAAAGTTATTTAATTACGCTTTCGTCAAGTAATATTGACATTATCAATGGCAGTAATGACAGAAAATTACAAACTTAGGATAATAATTTTTGAGAACTTTAATTATTTTCATAGAATTTATTTAAATTAAAATTTGACATACAAAAAAATGATTTTGCCAAAAGTACTTACTTAATTTTTCGAGAAAATTTGGAATAAATGTATAGGTTGGTAGTAGAAATCAAAGTTACTTCCGGTTCCGGATAGTTCTGGGTTGTTCCGTAAAATAATAAGTTCATCAATGGATTCTTTTGATTCATTTTGGTAATAAAGTTTTTTTAGAGATAAATGGGTGGTCTGAATCACCCTGTAGTTTTTTTAGTGCTTAAAGTATTTTGTACAATCACGCGCAAAGATATCGAGGACACAATAGAAATATTCTGCCCCAATAACAACATTCGCAATCGCAATGAATTTCGTGTCACCTCGTTTCTGCTTGCTATTGGATCAGAATATTTCTTTTGTGTCCATGATACCTTTGTGCATAACTGTACATACTACCAATGTATTCGTTTTTCTGCAAAATTCTTTATTTTACTGCCAAAATATCCTTGCCTTTGTATTGCTAAAATATTTTTTATTCAAATAATTTGTTGTACATAGTTAAAAAAAACTCATCCTTATTGAAGGGAATTGGAGTTCCTTGATTTTGAAGAAACTAGTTTCTAGGGATTTTGTTAATTAAAATAATGTTTTGGTTTAAAGAATCACCACCAAAAACATTTCAACAAAAGTATGAAATACAAATAGTTAAAGTTTTTAAAGGTATTTTTGATACCTTTTCTGATAACAAGCTAGGATATTGATTTTACATATTCACATTGCACATAAGTTTTGTTCCATGTTCGAGATTAAAAACTTCAGATTTGGAAACTAGAGCAAATTTTATCGATAAAAGATTTTAAAATTACGGGTCTATATTTTATACTAGTACTTTTTCAAAAACATAAGAACTTACAAATTATTGTAGAATTTAAGTTTCAAGAAACTCTAAAAACATAATTTTAGAACAATAACTTACTTCCTACAGACATTTTGTTTACTAAGTTTTAACTTTTTTAATAATAAATTGTTATTAATTATTAGAATTTTAAGCTTAATACTACCCTTAAAGTGTACTTTTTATAAGAACCTATGTGGTTGTTATAATTGTATCTTTCTTTTGTTACAAAAACTTCAAAGCAATTGCTTTGATGTGTCGCATAATGAGAAATGTGCTTAGTATGTCCTCCAGGTATCATCATCTAGGAACTACTGAGAACAACAATTTCATTCAACTGTGGGAGTAACTACTAAAGGCTTCTGTAGGTGAATAAAATATTAGTTCAAATTTATTATGGTTTTATTGGTAATTGAAAATATTATTATGTTTTAGAAATCGATGGAAATATTATTAAAAGCTCTTATCTTGCTACAAAAGCAGAAACATGTATTTTCATTTTGATAAAAGTGAACACTTTCAATTTTGTAATAACACACTTTTCTAAATATCTTAAATATGTATTTGTAATATTGTGGCAAGCAGAAAAAATTATGATTAAGGTTATGGTTAAGTTTTAACACTTATTATTTGATAATCTAAGGTTAAAAAAAACTATTCATTAATATGTTGCAACACAGTAGATATATTCGGTTTTTCGTAGAATATTAAGAGCATCTTCCTAGACACCCGCGATAAATTTTCCGTTGGAGATAATAACAAGGAATAGAAAATCCATCCCACTTTTCTGGAGCTTCTTTGCAAATTATGACCAAATAACTGATAATTAATGCGAATCCTTAGAGGGCGCGCGAGTTTGAGAAAAAAATTGTGAAAAATCATGAAATCGAGCATTAGTTCTGCAGTCATAACTCAAGTTTCCCTCGTTAGATTTTCAATTTTTTTCAGATTTATAATCTAAATTGATTAGGCTAAATCTTGCCAGAGTTATCTTCTGCAACCTAGCATAAAATTAATTAGAGGGGTCCAAATTTAAGGTACATTTAGATCATTATATTTTTTTTTGTACATTTTCCATTTTTTTTTTCCTTCTGGCAAAAATTAAAGAAATGACTTCTAAATCAACTACAAAAAAATTTACAAAAATGTTGTTCGTACTAGCTTTTATGACTGCAGAACTAAACCACTATATTTACCGTTTAGAAAATTTCTCTTCAGTTTATCAAGAAAATAATTGTTGAAATATTTTGCTTAAACTGAGGTAACTTTTGCCCAAATTTTGGAAAAAGATGGTTTGATCAACTTTTATAATTCTAATAATAATTGAAAGACGTACTTAAAATACCTACAGTAGATTTTTTTTTCAAAAAGTTACCTTTATGGGGCCAAAGTTACCTCAGTTTACGGAATTTTAAAATTTAACATTTTTTCTCTAGAAAATAACTTATATTTATGATAATATTTTTTCCTAAAAAATACCTTGCAAAAATACTCCACTCTTTTAGGAAAACTGATTTTTATACAAGCACTTTTGAATTAATTTTATGTAAATTTAAGCTGTTAGTGGCACTAATGTATTGTTAAACTTCAATAAAAATTTGAGGACACCCGAAATAGGAGTAAAAGCTCTCCTTTGTGGCGAACCTTGCAACGGATGTGTGTAAACTGTTAAAATCAAAGACGAAACGCGCGCTTCGTAAAAGCCCTCCCCCGCATTTAATCCTACACAGGTATATTGCACTATAACTTTGTGTAACCATTCATATGGTAAAATTTTATGGTTGCCGGTAAATTTACAATAGCAACAATGTTTTAAGTATTAAATGAAATTATATGTCACTTAAATGTATAATTGAAAATCCAACGATATAATAACGTTACTCAGAATAAATAAATATAATTTATTTAGTTTTATGCAGTATAAAGAGATTAAACTAGTCACTTTATCGCACCTGATTTTTTTTAATTTTATGCACTACTGGCGCTTTTATTAAAGAAGAAAGTAGTAATACGAAATATTACATTGAACTTCTAACGATTATTAAAAATACATATATGTTTAACTGTTTAATAAATATGATCATAAATTTGGTATTAAACTATAAAAAAGCTTATTTTTAGTATAATTTAATTGCGTTTTTAAAATGAATTCGCAAAAATTTGTTATTATAGATATGAGAAAATGCCCATAAATTAAAACAGTAATATTCATATTTTAAAATAAACAATAAATAAATTATTTTTATCAATATGAAATTAATAATAACTTTTACCATGCTATTTACTTGTCTGAAGCTCAAAATACCATCAAAAGTAAATAAAATAATCAAAATCAGAAAATATGCCAAGCCAAAAAAATATGATGTGAAGTGAATGATGGTGTAAAGGTAGCTTTACACATGAAGACATTTCGTTAATCCCTCGTTTACATATAACGTAGAACGGGCTTTAACAATGACCGATCAATGAAAAAAAAAGATTTTCGATGTCGGAAATTACAAGAAGAAAAAGTTCCAAAATTGCATATTTAATATTGTAATAAATAACAATAAAAAATGTATTCAACCAGATATTCGCAAATGTAAGGAATAAGCCTAAAAGTAGAAAAATTTAAGACACAAATTGTACTAAAACTAAGGGATAAAAAGAAAAATGCTTTAGACAATAATTTCTTCTTTTTTTGCTTGATTCAGTTAAAAAAAATATGGGTTTCCATTTGAAAAAACTGAGTTAGGGTTAGAATGACCATGAAGAAGTCCTCCAGGTGAAAACTAACTATTCTCATTCTGTGGCCCCTTTAAGACCAAATAATTTTTATTTGAAACGTTTTTTTCTAAAACTCTTACTTTTGGAGATATTTTGACTATTCACTTTAACTCGACCACCCTGTATACAAAAATAGTTGTTCCTCAAGGTTCTGATCCTGGCAACACTTCTACAATTAATTTATATTCAAAATCTTCAATTCTCAGAAATTCCTACAAACTACCAAGTCTTTGCTGATGGTACTATATTATTATATTCCAGATTGGAAAAAAAACGAACTACTATAAAATTAAAAAAAATCCTTTCTGTTTTAAAATCAGTCTAATATCAAGTTTTTATACTTTTTTAATTTATTAAAAGTTTTCCTAATTGGGTCTTCATTTCTGTTTTGCTCATTCGAATAAGATTAACAATATTTTTAGAGATTTTGTTTTTTAAAACATTTTTTTTTCTAGTTTATATGATTTAATTTATTACCTATAACGTAATAACTGTCTTATTTAAATACAATAGATCAAATTCAATGAGAGAAAATTACGTGGGTAATTGAGATTATGAACTGATTGAATTGTTATGTATACCGGGTGTAAACGAAATATTAGCCACCTTAAAATTTGATTTGATATTTTTTATCAAAAGGAAAATTAAAATAAAAACAGAAATAAGAACAAAAACCAACTGTTGACATCTAAGAATTAATATAACTTTATTTTCGACCGAATATGTATACAGTGCGGACATAAAGTAAATCCCCCTCCCCACCCCTACTAACTTTTGAACGGTTATGTTTTTGATTCTGAAAATTTGTCTACACGGAGGACTCAAATCGTAAACTTTCTAACAAAGTTATTTTTGATTTTGTGGAACATCCGGTTATACCGGAAGTGGATGGCAACTTTCTTATTTTAAATGGAACACCCAGTATATTTTTGCATTTTCGTGTTCTCCATAAAAATACCATTAAATTGACCTGGCATAGTGTGGCCTACGATTAATACTTTCGCAATTACGCCCATTCGAAAAGTCGCATTTTTATGCAACTTCATTTACACCGGAAGTGGAAAATTAACGAACTTAAGGTTAAACATAATTTTGTTTAAATTTAATGTTATTAACTTAATTGCAAAAGAAAATCATTTAAAATAAGAAAGTTGGGGCAGTTGGCTCCAACTTCCGGTGTAAATGAAGTTGCATAAAAATGTGATTTTCAAATGGGCGTAATTCCGAAAGTATTAATAGTAGAGCACACTACGCTAGGTCAATTTAATGGTATTTTTATGGAGAACACGAAAATGCAAAAATATACTGGGTGTTCTATTTAAAATAAGAAAGTTTCCATCCACTTCCGGTATAACCGGAAGTTCCACAAAATCAAAAATAACTTTATGAGAAAGTTCGCAAATAAATACTTTAGTGGACAAATTTTAAGA
Organism: Stenus bimaculatus; assembly: GCA_963971135.1. NCBI lineage: Eukaryota > Metazoa > Arthropoda > Insecta > Coleoptera > Staphylinidae > Stenus > Stenus bimaculatus. Next base: position 82,088,528 of record OZ020180.1, on the reverse strand, counting down.
ATCGAAAACATAACCGTTCAAAAGTTAGCAGGGGGGGGATGATTGTCTTTATGTCCGCACTGTATAAATTAAAAAAATGAGAAGTTTTTCTTTAATTTTTAGGCAACCAAATTTACATGTGAATTCTCTTAAAACTTACACATACTGAGTGAGCTAAAATGATTGTGGTTTCATATGTAGGCAACCAAATACGCAAGTTGGTACAACTGAAATCTTAAAAAGAAAATCTCCTAGCAATCCACTGGCGTAGCAAAATTTTTTTCCAAAATCTCTACTTTCACACCAAATGTCAAATATTGAAAATGTTTTTCTTCATTTTCGAGGGAGATGCTAACACAAAACAAAGATGTATGCAAATTAATTTTGATAAAAACTGACGTTTATGAAATAAAAGGCACAATAACGAAATTCAAAAATCTGAAGTTTTAACACAACGGTAAAAATTACACCTACGCCTCTACCTTTCTGAAGTCTAGTTACTTTGTTTTGATTTTGAAATGATTTTGTGTTACTATGAACTTGAAGCATACAAATTCCCCAGATTTTTAGACGGGAAATTTGAATTGACCACAATTATCTTAGCTCACCCTGTATTTTATGTTCTATTATTGATGTCAAAATATTTTAATTTTTTACCATATTTTATTATTTTTATTATTCCGTTCTGAAAAAAATCATGTAGATATCGTAGACTTCAAATTTACACACAGTGAAAAAAGCGTTAAGAGAGCCCTGCGCCCTCTTATGGAGTTTTATTAACTACACGAATAGGTAAAAGTAAAATTATATTCTTGTAAGTATAATTAGCGATTTCTAAGATCAGATACGCCCTCTGGTGCGAATTTATGAACTAAAAGTTATAGTAATCCTAACCAATCATAACCTGATAAAATTTGACACTTACTGTATCTTTTAGTTCAAAAACTGGCTAAACAGCGCCATCTCTTTTTTCTTCAAACGTCATTGAAGTACAGTTTTCTGTGACGTTTGACAGGTTTTAAAATGTCACTTTTTATGTTCCTTGATTCTATGGTCACTTTGTACTGCCTAGGAGTAGAAATTACTACTTTGCACTGACAAGGAATAAATGGGTGGAGTAGAAATGAATTTTAGGCAACCCAATATACATTAACATTGTGTTGTGTGTTATACACTCACACAAAATTCGTCACTTTCTAGCTTGTTGCGTAATATACTATACTCGCGTTCCTCCATTTTTTTACAAAATTTATGTGAAAATAGCGCCATCTATACGTAGTCGAAATTCCAATGGGATTCTTTTTAATCATTTCGATCAGCTGTTTCCGTCAAAAAATCGTCGAAATTCCAAATTATGTAGTATTTATACTGCCAAATATGACAGATAATTAAAATTTTATGTAATTTGTAAATTTTGGATATGGTAGTTAACAATAATGAAAAACGTCCTGATTGGCAAATAAAACAAACTTCCGAATCGAAAATTGAACCTAATTTAAAACTTCGTATACCGACGAACAGGACAAAATCCGAACCAATTTTTAAATTTGGTAAATAATCTCTAGCTGTATTTATAAATGAGAATAAAATTTCTAATTTTATAGATTATAACCCTTCCGAAAGAAAAAAATTAAAAAGGACGACTCTAGATATAAGACCTAGAGAACCTTGCTTTTGTACTAGAGCTGAATTTGAGAATTATATAGAATTATACAAAAAAACAAGTAGTAACATTTGTGTTATCAATTTTGGTAAAATTATTTTTATATATTTATATTAACGTGATCAAAAATATAGCAGATGTATGAACATATATTTATTTGTAAAATCATTTACAAAAATTATCTTTACGTTGGTATAACGCCTAAGTGTACAAACACAAACAAAGCAGGTTACCCGATTTTAGATAACCGGCGCCGATTACACGCGCATGCACTTATACGCTTTTTGTTTAGCATGGCGCAGACTGACTCACGCATGCGCGTGTAATCGGCGCCAGTAATCTGAAAGCGGGCTAAAACGAGGCACCTGCTTTGGTTGTGTTTGTACATTTACGCTAATTTACCAGTTGTTAGAAAAAATAGAATTTTGAAGAAATGCTTGGGATACCAACACAATAATTTTGATTTGATATTTCTTTGGAACTATCTGTATGGTTCTATAGATTTTAATTTTCAATCGTCTTAAAGGAAATAGTCTATATGAGTAAGATCTGAAAACCAAGCTCTTCTAATTCTAAATAAACTCTGCACCTAAACTATTCCCTAGAAAATATTATTTCTAAAAAGACTCCTACCTGTTCGTGTATTTTGAGGAAGATCAATTTTGTTCTAAGTAATGGTCGTTATTTTCGATGGTACTATTCAAGTAAATCCACATACTTTTATCCTGTTACCACCTAAAAATTTTGACCAACCTGAAGTTTTAGAGTTTGGGTAAGGACTTCAGATATTTTTTTATCAGTAACTATTCTTCCTGTCTTCATCTCGCACAATAGCAGTCTTTTAAAAAAACATACTTATTTCATTTGTAAACCAACTAAATCTTCTAGAGGTAAGTTGGTGAGGTTTTAAGATTTTCTAAAAAGATCTCCTGATTTTGGTAACTAGTCACTAGTTTCCTAAATTTGGATGTGCAATAACTTGCCCCAAAATTCTAATCGTATTGTTTCTTAGTTAAAAATCGAAGAGTGTTTGCAAAAACCTGGTAAATATCAAAAAATCCATTTAAGCATTTCTTGAAAATTTTATTTTATTGCTCTGTATGTATCAACAGAAGTACTTTATTTTATTGGTTTGAACTAATTATTAAAAATTTATTATATTACAGGCTCACGTAGTAACCTATTAAATAATAAAATCGAATCACGTGTAAGCTTTTGCAATCAAGCCGATTATACACAATTTATTGAATTGTACAACAAGAAAAGTAGTACTTTAGCGATTAAAGGTAAACATTACCTTATTTATTTTAGAATTTTTATAATATTATATTTTAATATATTATTCATATAGGTTCTGCCAATAATTTGGTAAATGAAGAACTTAATTCCTTGGAAGAAATTGAAACAAATAATTTGGAACCAACTTCTGAGCAAAATAAACTAGTTCCGGCAGTACCAGAAATTATTTATCATCAATCAATAAAAAATTTCCAGCAAATATTTGAATACCATATCTACCCATTTAACATTCATTACATAACGCCTACTGTTTGTAGTAGTTTTTTAAAAAGTGCAATTTCAAATAATTCCATGCCAGCTACAAGATTTTATGAAATATCACACGATGCAAATATCAGCGGAGATAATTGGGATTCTCCTAATGATAGAAAACACAGTATTTGTAAATATGAACGGGATAAACATAAAGGTATGATGTATGATAGAACTAAATAGTAATTTACGCAACAAGTGCAAAAAGTGGATAATATTTGCACGCGACGTAAAAATTGTATGCATGAGTGCATACACACATTGAAAAAATAAAATTTCATAAAAACATGTAAGTAATGACAGATTAACATTTCTAAATTTGTCATTTATGGTCAGTGCATAAAGTCTTGCTTTTTTGCACTAGTGTAGAAAAACTTAAGTAACACTTTTGTGCACTTTATGCACTGACAACTTATCACAAATGGCCTACTTTTTGCACGATCGTAGAAAAATTAAACCTCTCTTCCTGTAATATAAGGTTTGTTCCAACATCCAAGAAAAACACGTTCCCACAAAAGATTAAGTTCCAACCAAACTTAGTTGGTTCTTTGGATCGTGTTTGCTACCGTTATTTCTGTACATAAACTCAATTTTGGTACAGTTTTCGTGACGGTTATAAATCTCGTTGTAGGAACAAAGCTATAATGTTGTATTTTACTGACGTTTAAAGAAGACATCAGTTGTTATTTTAAATATTTATTATTTTAGATGCTGACAAAATTTCTGAACGGTCAAGTTTCAAAAAAAGTAGTGATCAAAAGTTTAAACAGTTTAACCCACGCACACAACAAAACGGATCTTTGGGGCGACGTCAATTGGCACAAGAAAAATTTTATAACCGAAATGTAAGTTTAATGATTAAAGTATTGGCCAAATTTATACCAAAACTTACAAGTAGTCCGGTCAATTTAGCCCTAAACATAGTAGTAAAAGTGTAAAAATTAGCGTAGAGCTAAAAATTGGCATGAATGTTCGGAACACCATTATAAATGAATTCTGAAAAGTACCCATCGATCCCTTACCTGGAAAAAATTTTATTCAAAGTCAAAGGTCTTATAAATGGGTTTTTCGCGTTTTCACCAAAACGGTAAGTTTTAGGAAAAAAAGTATAAAGACATTTTTTATAGATAATTGTATGATATACATTTTTTGTTAAACCTAATTTTATGATAAAACCAACCGTTTTGCTGAAAATCGCGAAAAACCTATTTTTAAGACTTTTACCTTGAATAAATTTTTTTTCAAGTACGGGATCGATGGGAATTTTTCAGCATTCATTTATAATGGTGTGCCGAATATTCATACCAAGTTTTGGCTCTACGCTAATTTGTGCACCCTTGCATGTCTAAATTGACCGGACTACAAGGTACTATTTATAGGTTATTATGGCACCATCACCAAAAACAAAAAGTATATTTTCCAAAGAGGAATTACAACCCAGATGTTCAAAATCTAGAGTTAAAAACAAATGTTCATCTTCTAGTAACAATTTTAGCTATGATGATGATGATGATAGGCAGATGAAACTTGAAATTCCAGATTTTAAATTTTTTGGCAAGCCAAGATTTCCGAAGAAATTTGATAAATATTCATTTCACCAACCAAAATATAATTTTACTCAAAATAGATTTAATAAAAACGGAAGAGAACCAGATACAGATATTATCTCAATTCAAGAAAAGCTTATGAAGGAAACTAAAAAAGATATTGAAGAAAATTTTACCTCAATTATTGCTCCGCTTCCAGATATACCTGCAAAAATAAAAAAACCTAAAATAAATAAAAACATAGAAGATATCGAAGCAGTTTACGTAAATAAGGTAGATAGTCCAAAAACATCTGAAGAACTGTTTTTAAAATCCGAACATCAGTTTAGTGGAAGAAATACGCAATGTTTAGCTGTTGGTAGTATTTGCAGTAACAAAAGTAGAGTTTCAAAGAATACATCAGTCAAAATTTGCCAACAGAAATCTTCTGGTATAAAACTCAGCTGTCCTAAAAAATCTTTACCCAAGGCTGCAAGTATTAGCGAGAAATTCGATGTCAAAAAATGTGTAACTTATAACTCAACGAATATTACTAAAAGTGCTTGTGACGTTAAATCTACAAAACCTAAACGATCACAAAAACTTGGTAACTTACTACCTTTTACTAATTCACCTTCACTAAAATGCAAAAGATTGACGTCTCAAGTTTTTCCTACAGTAAATATTCAACCAAAAGAACCAAAAGTAGTGCTAAAAGATCAAAGATATAACCCTGGAGGCTGCGCTAAGGTCACACCTAAAATAATTCAAGGTTGTTTTATAAAAAGTCATTGCTTTCCGTTATCAACAGGCAGTAATAAGGATCTTAGTGACATCATAGAACCATGTTTTCCAGGTATAACGTTAAAGAGGATTTTAAAATTCGATTGATATTTGAAATTTTGGTCATACCTTTTTTTCCAATAGAGCTTTTTAACGTTTGTTTTTTTGCTACACAGAAGAGTTTTGTGGTCACTAATTTCTTTTTTTTTGTTTTTGTAAGTCAAACCAAATACTCATACGGCAACAGTAAAATATTTGGTTTGACTTACAAAAACAAAAAAAGAAGAAATTGGTACCCACTAGACTTTTCTGTGTACCAAAAAAGGCTCCAATGGAAAAACATAATTATCAAAACCGTAAATATCAAGCGATTTTCAAAATCAAGCACAAATCTGATGATTTTTTGTAGAAACTTGTGGCCCATTGTCGCACGAACCATGTGAAGTTCGATATTCAACTGCGATAATATCAACATTTGAAGATTTTACAACGTATGAAATTTTAAAATCCAGTTCAAGAAGACCTTCTAAATTAAAAAATATAATTGAAGATGTATTTGTGGTTAGGACCTAATGGCAGCCAAATTTTAATAGTTTAACCATTTTTGGTTTACTAGTTTACTTTTATTTTTATATATTTTTAAATAATTATATTTATGTATACCTATAATAAATTTAATAATAAACAAAATTATAATTCTTATTATAGAAATAAATATTTTTATATTGTAATTATTATGTTTATATTTAAACAATAATAAATTATTTTTAGAAAGGTTTTATTTTTTTGTATAAAAAGGCAAATGAAATTTTTATATATACTACAAGCATTTAGTTTAACTTTTGGTTAACTAAATAGGTAAGAAAATATTTTAAAATATGTAAATGTGAATTAAATTAATTAATATTTTTGTAGTTCCAAGATGAAGTTTTTCATAAGTTTTTGCCTCCTTAGTTTATGCCTCTTTTGCCTGAGCGAAGGTGCAACTATTTCTAAAGGTAATAATTTTAACTGCTACAGATATACAGTGGGGTGCACAAAAAACAGACCAACAATATAGCTTTAAAATTAAAAAAAAAAATTTTTATTTTTTTTTAATTTAATTCAATTTTTTTTATGTTTTTGAGTTTTCAGTTTTTTATTTTTTTTTAAGTTTGGTTTTTTAATTTATTATTAATAAATTAAAAAATAATTAATAAATTAAAAATTATTAATAATAAATTAAAAAACAAAACTTAAAAAAATAAAAACTCAAAACTCAAAAACAAAAAATAATAATTGAATTAAATTAAAAAATAATTAAAATTAATTAAAAAAAATTATTGGTATAATTGGTTTAGATTATTTTCGTTAGTGATTTTTTTCTATCGAAAAAAATATGTTGCCATTTAAAAAAGAAAGGTTGCCTCCTCCTACTCTGATGTTTTTAAAAATAAAATTAATCTTTTATTATCTGATAGTAGTATTCTTCAAACCATTTAATTTGACATATCACTTATTAAAATCGGATAAGAAATAACGAAGCTACATCGTTGGCCGTTTTTTGTGCACCCCTCGGTATATAAAGCTTATTTATTTAATTATAAATGGATTAGCCTGTATTCAGCGACCGTGATGAAAATTTTAGAAACGACCGACGTCTGTAAAAAATATTTATTTATTTGCATATGTATCTAATCCAAATATTTTGATATTAATTAGGTTCTGAATCTGATTCTTCAATTAAATCCATGTCAGAGCAGAAAGACTTAGCTCCTATGGATCGAAAAGGAAAAGGAAAAGGTGGGGGGAAAACAGGGGGAAAAGGAGGAGGAGGAAAAAAACAGTCTACTGGAGGAAACAAAAATAACCCTACAACGACGAAAAATAATAAACCAAACAAAGGCAATACAAAAGAAAACAAGCAAACTAAGCCTTCCTCTCCAAGCAACCCTTCTTCTTCAGGAGGATTATCAGATAAATTTACTGTTACACCCACAGTAACAGTTGATGTAGTCGATGCAGCTGCTTCACTTGGTGGTGCAATCTTTGGAAGTGGTGATAGTGCACCCGCAGAAGAATAAAAAAATGAAGAAAACTAATAAAATTGCTGAAGGAGCCAATTGGGTTGGAGATAAATTGAATCAAGCTTTTGAATAATTCATGTCTTAAAAAGTATTTTTAATTAAAGCTATTATATTACAAGTATGTGTTTTAACTACCAAACTAATTTAAAGAAGTACTTTTTTCCACAGGACCTATAATGAAGATAATAAGTTATCTTAAGTAATCTAATATAACATTGGAATAACTTACCATCACTTACAACATTTAATTAGAAGACAGTTGTAACATTTCAGTATCAACAATTTTGTTAGAGATCTTATTTGTTCCTTGAAATCTATACCGGGTGTAAACGTAATTAGGGTCTCCTCCAAAGTTTCTCTCTTTGTCAAAATATAAATTTAAAATTTTATATGGACAAAAAAAACGTTTGTTGCATATTTTTTTAAATTACTAATTTTTTTTTGGAAATAAAACATAACATTTTTGGATTCCTCGTTTATGATAAATGCGCGTTCAGTTTTGGTTAAAAATTCACAGAAAAACTTTTGTACTCCATCTTTTCAAAAAAGTCTAAAATTTGAAGACTATATTTGACCCTGAAGTGGGATTTTGCATATTTTTGTCCAAAACTAAAAAACAAAAAGTTACAACAATTTGATTATTTTTTAGCTAAATTCCAAGTTTACGCTTTCAATAATTTTCTTGAAAACCACTTAAGTTATCAAAACCAAAATTTTATACTAGAAACATATAGCACGCAGATGTATTAAAATAATGCATAATAAAATGTCAATGTATTTTCTAAAATTTGGGCACAAATCCGGCATAGGAGAGTTTACTTGAAGACTTCCGAACATATCATTAGAATGATCAAAAATTACAATCCATTACTTAAATTTTGAGCTCTTAAAACGTTTTTGTACCTCATATAGTTTTCGACAAATCAACTGTTTTCTGAAAAATCTAAAATTTCTGGACTAAATTTGTCTTAAAAGTGGGATTTACACATTTTTGTCCAGAGCTCAAAAACGACCAGTGATACAAATTGATTTTTTTCGGGTGAAAATCCTTCTAAACCCCTTTCCAAAAACATGTAAAACTTTAATTTAATTAACGAATTACAAGTATTTTTAAAGATTTTATTATTTCAATATTTTCAAAAGATACTGTCGATGAAACGTCCTTGTCGATGAAATAAAAGTGTCGATGAAACGTTCTTGTCGAAAAAAAGGTTTGTCGATGAAACGGTTGTCGATGAAATGGTACGTCCTTGTTGATGAAAAGTCCTGGTCAAAGAAAAGGTTTGTCGATGAAAAGATAGTGTCGAAGAAACAGTTGTCGATGATAGGTAATGTCGATGAAACGTCCTTGTCGAAGAAAGGGTTTGTCGATGAAACGGTTGTCGATGAAAACGTAATGTCGACGAAACGTCTGTGTCGATGAAAAAGTAGAGTCGATGAAGGGCCTTGTCGATGAAAAGGTAGTGTCGATGAAAATCTAATGCCGATGAAACGTATGTGTCGATGAATTGCCCATGTCTCTGTTACGGTCGTGTGGATGAAAAGGCTATGTCGATGAAAGTGTATTGCCGATGAAACGGTCTCCTAAAATCACAATTTATTTTGTAAAAATTGGCAACTAATCCGGTCCTTGAGAGTTATTTAAAGACTTTCAAACATTTTATTTGAATATTCGAAAATATCAATTTACTCCTTAAATTTTGAGTCCTTGAACGTTATTGTATTCCTTATAGTTTTCGAGAAATTAAATTTTTTCCTCCCATTTCGGTTAAATTAGTTAATTTAAAGTTTTTTTCGAGATTTTATTATTTAAATATTTTCCATGTTTTAGGTTTTAATAATTTTCATAAAAACTACAAAATTAATAGCACCAAAGATTTTATACCAGAAACATGTAGCAACTAGATGTATTTAAAATATATTTGATGTAAATCGGTTGATTAGTTTTCCCATAATAAAATCAGCAATATATTTTCTAAAATTTTCAGCCCTGGAGAAGTTAAAGAAGTTTAAACATTTTATTACAATATTTTAATAAGGTAGCAAGTAAAAATTAAACATATATATTTGTTTATTTAATGATGACTTAGGTCAAGCCATATTTTACTGTACGAGTTTACTTGCTTATAGTTTTATTTATTTTTGATTAAACGCCACGTTTATTTATGTATATCTTATTAAATTTAATAATAATTAAAATTATAATTTTTATTATTATGCTTTTATTTTATAATTTATTATTATGTAATGATTATTTTTATATTTAAGCAGTAATAAATAACTTTTGGAATTTTTTTTCTTTTTTTTATATATAAAGGCAAAAGAATTTTTTATGCATCATAAGTATTTAGTTTAACTTTTGGTGAACTAAATTGGTAAGAAAATTTAAAAGTATATAAATGTGAATTAAATTAATTAATACTTTTGCAGTTCCAATATGAAGTTTATCATAAGTTTTTGCCTCCTGAGTTTATGTCTCTTTTGCCTGAGCGAAGCTGCAAGTTTTGCTAAAAGTAATTATTTTAACTGTTACAGATTTATGAAGCTTATTTAATAATAAATCAATTAGCCTGTATTCAATTACAGTGATGAAAATTTTTGAGGCGATTTCACGTTAATTTGCATATGTACCTAATCCAAATATTTTTATATTAATTAGGTTTTGAGTCTGATTCTTCAAGTAGTTCAAGTCAATCCACATCAGAGCAGAAATCTTTGGAAGAGTCATATACCCTGGATCCAAACGCAAAAGGAGGGGGAAATACAGAAGGAGGAAAAAAAACTAAACCTACAACGACGAAAAATAATGAACCACCCAAAGGTAATACAAAAGGAAACAACCAAACTAAGCCTTCCTCCCCAAGCAAGCCTTCTACTTCAGGAGGATCTTCATTATCAGACAAATTTACTGTTACACCCACAGTAACAGTTGATGTAGTCGATGCAGCTACTTCATTTGGTGGTGCAACCTTTGGAAGTGGTGAAAGTCCACCTGCAGAAGAATTGAATAATGAAGAAAACCAAGAAGACAGAAAAGGTGGAGGACGAGGTGGAAAAGGTGGAAAAGGAGGCGCTGGGAAGAGTAAACCTCCCTCACCACCTTCAGGAGATTCTAGTCCCAACTTTAGTGTCACTCCAAATATTCCAATCGATGTTGTGGATATAGTAAAATCAGCAGGTTCAGCAATATATGATGGAGTATCATATGTTGGTAATAAAATTGCTGAAGGAGCCAATTGGGTTGGAAATAAAATTTCTAAAGGAGTCAGTTGGCTTGGAGATAAATTTAAAATCAATTTTGGAAAATCAACACCTTAAAAGTGATTTTTAAATAAAGCGTTACTATAAAAAATTAATTTTTTTAATCGCTCATCGCTCATGTTTCAAAAAGCAAAACTGTTTGATTCTGCTGCACTCTGATCAATGTGGGGCCGTCTCTGATTGTTGGTAGAGGTAAATGCTTGCGTCTCGCGTCAACTGTGTCGCATGTTATATGCGTTCTTTAAATTAACTGCTCAGTGTTCATTGCTGCCTGTATAACCACCACTTCCTTACTTTAATGCTCTAGTCTATACCTCTATGTATTTGCTCTACTACCATACTATGTTCAGTGTGTATAACCTTACCCTTAGTGTACAAACGCAAACAAAGCAGGTTACCCGCTCTTGCCTGCTTTCTGATTACCGGCGCCGAGTATACACGCATGCCTGAGTCAGTCCGCTATGGAAATACCTGCTTTGTTTGTGTTTTTACCCGTACACCCTTTTGTATGTCCATAGCATGGCGCGGACTGACTCAGACATGCGCGTGTAATCAGCGCCGGTAATCTGAAAGTGGGTAACCTGCTTTGTTTATGTTTGTATACTAACTTATTTATGAACGGCATCCCACTAAGTTTCACAAATTCAAAAGTTCTGATCTTACCGATGATTTAATTTTTTTGCTAGAATCTTTGACCCCTCTCACTGTCTTAACTTACAACGTAATCTGAACGAATTTTTCAAATTGTGCGGGGTAAATAAAATGAAATTCATCATATTTAATAGAACCACAACCAAGTCACCCACTTTTTTTCCATTGATGGTGTACCAATACTTCCCACTTAAAATCTTGTACTATTGCAAATTTGGTCTTTTAATTATGCGTCACCTATTACCAAATTCAAAACAATTTCCTTAGATACCTAGCTTATAAAATTGGAATAACCAATGATAAAATCTCCACTGAACATCCAAGATCTTGATTCAATATTGAAAGCTTATCCAACAGGTGGAATACAGCTGATGTTGTATTTATTCTTTAAATCATAAACTCTGAAATTAAATGTGTAGAGGGCAGGTGAACCCCTACATTTCATCCATTTTTTATTATCATTCATTTGCCCGAAACTCGAAAAAATTTTTTTAGATATTTTAAGGCCTAAAATTTTTAATGGTTTTTAGTTTTTTTCTCGAAAACTATAATAGTTACCGGTTTCAAATTTTTACGAAAAGTAAACACCGTTAATATCGGTTATCAAGTTTTTTTTGAAAAAATTCGCAAAGTTTTGGCAACTTTTTGGTACAAATACGGTTCTGGACGGCGCAAAGTTGCGAAAGAAAATTGCAAAAATTTTGAAAACTGCGGGAGCCATATGGCCCCAGGTTGGATTGCGGTTTACTCGATTTTTTGAACATTTTACGTTCGATTTTTTTCCAAGGTTCAGGGTAAAAATTTCAAGGTGCCGCTTTTTTTTTTCATAAGTAATTACCAAATAAGTAAAATAAAAAATATTAGAGTATTATCCTTCTGCCGAACTTCTAATCGAAGCCAAAAAGTTTTGGTACTTTCGCTGTCTGAAAAAACGGTAGAATTGTACAGTTTGCGTCTCGGGGCCGTGAAGTCACACCTTTTCGCCGGGAGGCTTAAAAATTGGTGACGGTAATCCCCAGGATGTTAGAATAAAAGGGGCCAAATTTCGTCGCTTCCCTTTAGAATCCGACGCAGTTACGATTTTTCAAAGTTAAGGCCGCCGAAAACCCGAAAAAAAGCGAAAAAATCCACCATTTTCGGGAATTTTTTTCAAAGTGTTGGGGAGGTCCAAAAAATTTAAAATTCGAACCACGCTTGGAATCAACATCCCTCTTTACATCGGAACTGGAATTTTTAAAATCGGACGAAGAAACCACCCTTTTGGCCGCTCCTCGCAAAAAACGTCCGAATTCGGGGTAAAAATACAAAAGGGGTCGTATCTCCGCCCCCTTAATAGAAAGATCGGGGCTGGCCAAAGCCACCGTCTTCAGAATCCGGTCCCCCATAACATACTTAAATTTGGTATGATTCGGGGTGAATTTTGGACACCTAGGGGATGAACTCAATTTTTCGTTCGAGGTGGAATAACTTTTTTCGTGGTGGTCTGATCGAAAAGGGACATTTAAACTTTTTTCTTAAAATTTTCTCCCCCTTCCACCTACAAAATTTCAACTCTTTACGAAATAAAAACACGTTCCCAGTTTCTTACGGTTTTATTATTATACTTAGATAATCTCATTATGGTTTAAGGGTCATAATGATTTAATTATGGTACCCGAATAAATGTCACTTAGAATGTCAATATATTTTTAAATTACTATCCTTGTGACATAGATAACTATTATTGCATAGAAATTGATTCATATAATTAGTTGTATTCTTTTTACCAAAATTTGACTGATTTGCTCGAGTATAGTTGTTAAAAACAACATAACCATAAATCTTATTCCGTATACTGTAATATAGGAAGTATTAACAAAAGATCATAATCACCTTAAAATATTTATCCAAAGCAGCAGTATCCACATATTTATAATTTTATTAATAAATATTAAAAGTTTTATTATGGCTGGGTTTTCATTGATAATATGCTATAAAGATAAAATTATTTTTAATGTAAGTACCTACCTATTAAAACTATTATTTATAAAATCAGAATATTGTGAAAATATTGCTATCAGTTAAAATATTGGCGTCGAAAATGAAATTTATTATCCTGCTGTGTGTTCTATTATTTTTTAAAATCAGTTTGAGCGAAGCAGAAAATAACACCCATGAAGGTTTGTACAAACTTATACATAATTTCTTGTATTAGTTAAGTAATTTCTTAATATCTACATTCAGGAATTGTGAAGTATCCACAAAATTCAATCGATGCAACTCCAGCAGTAAACAATGAACCTCAAGTTGTAAGTAAATCGCCAGAAGAAGTGAATTCAGTTCCATTAGTTCCACCAAAAGTGAAGAAAACAGAAGACCAAACTCCAGTAGTAATAAAAGAACCTCAACTTGTTCTAAGTAAACCAACAGATGAAGTCAAAACAGTTCCACTAGAAGTGAATAAAACAGAAGATAACACCAATAATCCCCAAGTTGAAGTTGTTGCATCTCCTCTTGAATCCAACAAAACTCCAATAAAAGTCGATGAAACTGCAGTTCAAGCAAATCAAATTCAGGTTGAAGTAAATAAATCGACAGATGAAATCAACTCGATTCCATTAGAATTGCAGAAAACAGAAAATCAAACTCCAGTAGTAATAAATGAACCTCAACTTGCTGTAAGTAAGTCACCAGATGAAGTCAAAACAGTTCCACTAGAAGTGAAGAAAACAGAAGATAATACTAATAATCCCCAAGTTGAAGTTGTTGCATCTCCTCTTGAATCCAATAAGACTCCAATAAAAGTCGATGAAACTGCAGTTCAAGTAAATCAAATTCAGGTTGAAATAAATAAATCGACAGATGAAATCAACCCGGTTCCATCAGAATTAAAGAAAACAGAAAATCAAACTCCAGTAGTAATAAATGAACCTCAACTTGCTGTAAGTAAGTCACCAGATGAAGTCAAAATAGTTCCACTAGAAGTGAAGAAAACAGAAGATAATACCAATAATCTCCAAGTTAAAGTTGTTGCATCTCCTCTTGAATCCAACAAAACTCCAATAAAAGTCGATGAAACTGCAGTTCAAGCAAATCAAATTCAGGTTGAAGTAAATAAATCGACAGATGAAATCAACTCGATTCCATTAGAATTGCAGAAAACAGAAAATCAAATTCCAGTTGTAATAAATGAACCTCAACTTGCTGTAAGTAAGTCACCAGATGAAGTTAAAACAGTTCCACTAGAAGTGAAGAAAACAGAAGATAATACTAATAATCCCCAAGTTAAAGTTGTTGCATCTCCTCTTGAATCCAATAAGACTCCAATAAAAGTCGATGAAACTGCAGTTCAAGCAAATCAAATTCAGGTTGAAGTAAATAAATCGACAGATGAAATCAACTCGATTCCATTAGAATTGCAGAAAACAGAAAATCAAACTCCAGTAGTAATAAATGAACCTCAACTTGCTGTAAGTAAGTCACCAGATGAAGTCAAAATAGTTCCACTAGAAGTGAAGAAAACAGAAGATAATACCAATAATCCCCAAGTTGAAGTTGTTGCATCTCCTCTTGAATCCATCAAAACTCCAATAAAAGTCGATGAAACTGCAGTTCAAGCAAATCAAATTCAGGTTGAAGTAAATAAATCGAAAGATGAAATCAATTCGATTCCATTAGAATTGCAGAAAACAGAAAATCAAACTCCAGTAGTAATAAATGAACCTCAACTTGCTGTAAGTAAGTCACCAGATGAAGTCAAAACAGTTCCACTAGAAGTGAAGAAAACAGAAGACAATACCAATAATTCCCAAGTTGAAGTTGTTGCATCTCTTCTTGAATCCAACAAAACTCCAATAAAAGTCGATGAAACTGCAGTTCAAGCAAATCAAATTCAGGTTGAAGTAAATAAATCGACAGTTGAAATCAAGTCTGTTCCATCAGAATTGAAGAAAACAGAAAATCAAATTCCAGTTGTAATAAAAGAACCTCAACTTGCTGTAGGTAAGTCATCAGATGAAGTCAAAACAGTTCCACTAGAAGTGAAGAAAACAGAAGATAATACTAATAATCCCCAAGTTGAAGTTGTTGCATCTCCTCTTGAATCCAATAAGACTCCAATAAAAGTCGATGAAACTGCAGGTCAAGCAAATAAAATTCAGGTTGAAATAAATAAATCGACAGATGAAATCAACCCGGTTCCATCAGAATTGAAGAAAACAGAAAATCAAACTCCAGTAGTAATAAAAGAACCTCAACTTGCTGTAAGTAAGTCACCAGATGAAGTCAAAATAGTTCCGCTAGAAGTGAAGAACACAGAAGATAATACCAATAATCCCCAAGTTGAAGTTGTTGCATCTCCTCTTGAATCGATCAAAACTCCAATAAAAGTCGATGAAACTGCAGTTCAAGCAAATCAAATTCAGGTTGAAGTAAATAAATCGACAGATGAAATCAACTCGATTCCATTAGAATTGCAGAAAACAGAAAATCAGACTCCAGTAGTAATAAATGAACCTCAACTTGCTGTAAGTAAGTCACCAGATGAAGTCAAAACAGTTGCACTAGAAGTGAAGAAAACAGAAGATAATACTAATAATCCCCAAGTTGAAGTTGTTGCATCTCCTCTTGAATCCAATAGAACTCCAATAAAAGTCAATGAAACTACAAGTCAAGCAAATAAAACTCAGGTTGAAGTAAATAAACCTATTCCAAAAAATGAAAAAAAATCCATTGATGCCAATGCGGGTCAGGTTGATATAAATAAATCATCCGATGAAAAAAGTAAATCTATAGAAGAGGCTCGTGTGGAAACTTCTCCTAGCATTACTAACAAAAATCCTGATGAAGTTGCTAAAACGCCCGTTGAAGATGTAACTTATAAAACTTCAATTGAAACCAATGTAGACAAACCCTACGAAAATAGTGAACTCCCAGCAGAAACCTTTAAGAGTCCAGTAGAATCGAATTCTGTTGAAACCAATAAACCATCATTTCATACAGATAACATTTTAGTCAAACTAATTAAAGCCAATAAACTACTAAACACTAAACAAAAAGTTGAACCTCAAATTAAAACTGAAAAGCGTAAAAATAAAGGAGCAAGTCTTCATGAGGAAGATGAAGAACCTCAATCACAAACATCAAGTCGAAGTAAAAAAACTAAACCTGCGAATACGAAGAATTCTGCAGGAAGTCACAAGTATAATACAGAAAATCCCAAAATGAACAGAAGTAAGTTCAGGAAGCACCAAAACGGGTCAGAAGAAATCGATGAAAGTTTGGAAAATTTGGGACAGGACCGAGAAGGTGGTGAGAGAAATGATGAAAGGAAAAGAGGTGCTCTATTTTATGTATTTAATAATATTGGAACGTCAATAGGTAACGGAGTATCGTATGTTGGTAATGTAATTGACGAAGGAGCGAATTTCGTCGGTAACATAATTTCCAATGGAGCAAATTGGTTTAGAGAAACAATAGGTTCGTGGTTTCGCAAGAAATAGTTTTAAACTACTTTTAATTTTTATAATGAAATAAATGTTTGAATAAATTAAATTACGCATGCAGGTTTTCAATTGTTTTATTTATTTAATCTAAGTACTTAAACCCTCCAAATTCTTATTTTGATGTCTTCTGGAATTTTGGTTTGATATCAAATATATTAAATTCTTTATTTTTGGGATTCGACCTAAGGAACGCTTAACTTTCTCAAAGACTAAATTAAGGGTGTATTTTTTATTTGCAATAGTTTTTATACCATACCTTATTTTATTAGAATCTGTCTGGTGTTGGTAGAACCAAAAGTTTCATGTAATTTACATGGGTCAACACCTTTCCAATTGTATTGCTTTTCAGATGGTATTAATTGCATTTCAATCTTATAGATAATATCTGAAAGGTGACCCTCCATTACAGTTTTTCGTTACAGATTTGCCCAGAATTACAGCATTAATTTCAGAGAGAGTATTATTTGTAATTCAGAATCATCAATTGTATTTCAGAACGCATCATTTGAAAATGAGAATTCGTCAATTTAATATGGGAACCTAGTAGAGTTAAAAGTTTGTTTCAACATGGCTTTAAAAATAAATCAAATATTATTTCCTTTTTATTTATTTTAAATAATCATTTCACATAAACATAAAATGTAGTTATTGTAACTATTTTTGAAAAATAATAAAATTTAAAAATATACATATAAAAACATAAATTCAGTTTGTCAATTGATAAAAATAAATAAAATAATTACAAAACTTCAGATAATAAAATACACTGAACTATATTCAATTTAAGTATTTTTTTATTTATACCTTGATTAAACACAGTCAACAGTGGCGTAACTTCAAATTTTGGATCCTACTTTTTTTGACAGGACGTAAACCCCAATAAAATATGTCGTTTTTTTGATTTTTTTCTTTTATACCCAGCAAAAATTTAAAACTCAAATAACTTTCTTAATTAAAGGCTTTTATAAAATATTTTGCCACATTACTTTTTTATTGAGTTTTAATCCTGCCAAAAAAGGATCCAATTAAAAATCAATCTGTATACAGAACGTTTTCTAAATTCCAGTAATTTTTTTTTAGAAAATTTCATACTAAAGTAACAATTTCCTTTGGTTCATAGAAAGGTCATTTATAAGATTGTGTGTGCGAGAATGCTATCAGTTCGATCAATATAGCCATAAAAATAGTAGTAAAGGTGCAAGAATTAGCGTATGAATGCTGAAAAGTCTCCATCGATCTATATAGATCTATATGGAAATATATGGATAATTCACCCAATATAGGAATTCCTCGCCAAAGACAAGTATGGATCCCGTACCTGGAAAAAATTTTATTCAAGGTCAAAGGTCTTAAAAATAGGTTTTTCGCGTTTTTCAGCAAAACAGTGAGTTTTATCATAAAATTAGGTCAGGCAAAAATTGTAGATCATATAATTATCTATAAAAAATGGTGCAATACTTTTTCTCCTAGGAGCCACCGTTTCTGAGATATATCGATTATAAAAGTTGAAAAAGTTATAATCTTGATAATATGCAAAATTGTACCCCGATTTTCAAACGTCAGAATATGAGATACAAACAAAAATTTCGAAATAGTGCTCCGCTATTGGTACGTAATTCTGTTTCCTCTTTACGAAAATGCCATTCGCGATTTTTCCCTCCGGCTAAGCAATACTACCATTTTGTATTTTTCGCAAAAAAACGCGAAATTTTGATGTTTTCAAAGAAAAATTCGCCCTCGCCACAGGATTAACCTAAGAGAGTCGGAAATTTTATATGGTAAATGAGGATGTGGGAAAAAAGGGGAAAAATGTACCGGATATCGTGAATAGTAGACAATTATGAATCTGACGAATAATATTATGAAGATGACAACTTTTATAATCGTTATATCTCAGAAATGGTAGGTAGCTCTTAGGAAAAAAAGTAGTAACACACTTTTTATAGATAATTATATGGTCTACAATTTTTGTCTTATCTAATTTTATGATAAAACTTACCGTTTTGCTGAAAAACCCGAAAAACCAATTTTTAAAACCTTTGACATCGAATTAAATTTTTTCCAGGTACGGGATCCATACTTGTCTTTGGCGAGGAATTCCTATATTTGGTGAATTATCCACATATTTATTTAAATCTACATTATTCACATAATTTAAATCTACCTCATCCAAAATATCAACATTTTTTAATTCATGTTTGCTGGACGGATAGGGTTGCTTTAATTAGTTTAGGATATGTTTTGAAGCTCAAACGTTTAATATCGACGACTTATATACATATATAAGTTCTGCTTGACGCCAATAAGACAAGATTTACGCGTGAAGCAACCGAGTAAGCTGAACTTGCGTCTTGATACGTAAGCTGCTATACTTTGGTCTCAAGAATTGGTGGAGAAACCTGTCGAAAAAGTAAAGATATTAATCTATATAATTTTCTGAAATGGTTCGAATCCAAAAAGTTTTTTGTAAAGTCAAATACATATTAGACCATTTTTATTGGGAGCAAAAGTGCTTTTTGCGACTCGCTTCTACGTTGTTTTATACTGCAATAGGGTATTTGACAATTTTTTACAAAGTAGTTTAAATGCTACAGATGCACCTAATAATTACTAAAAAAATATCAAAACATTTTTTTCGACGATCCGCTTAATATAATTTGATATTTAAAATTTAAATTAAAATATTCCTGCCAAAACGCTCACGATCGACGCACCCACTCCGTGACGTCACAAGCTACTAGTGTCAAGAATCGTCAGCCTATTTTTGCAGTTTATACCAATTTTTATAAGTTTTTATTCACAAACATGAATTTTAAATCGAAGAAACTCTACAAAATACTCAGAAAAATTGCCAAAAAATACCGTTAAAGACAGGCTGAATTTTATGTTTACTATCTTGTGACGTCACTCGCAGATTCGTGCAGTTTCGTGCGTTTATGGTCACGTGACAAAATATCCCAATTTAGCTATTTAATTTTAACAAATTAACCAGGAGTTTAACAAATTTTATCAATAAAAAACTGATTTTCGGTATTATTGTAAACTAAAGTATTATTTTAAGTATAAATATCCATGTTTTGCGACCACAGTCAAATACCCTATTGCTGCATATTCTGCACTTGCCACAAAAAGCCAGACTTTTGCTCAAAATAAAATATTTTATTAAAATTTTCCAAAACATTTAAATTGGTTTATTGCATACAAGTTAGTTATAATTTTCATACTTAGTTATCTTAAAATTTATTATACTATAAACCTGTGGTGTAATTAATTTTATAAATAAATTTAAATACATAAACAAACTAAAATTAGTTTATGAATTACTGATAAAAAAATGGTAAAATAATTATTATCAAATTTATTGGTATTTTTTAATATAAAAAGGGACTTTTATTAAAATGTAGCATTCTCAGTTGAAGATTTAAATACAAAACATATAAAAACTAAAAACATTCAATAACAAACCAAAATATTTACAAGTTGAAGATTTTTGATTACATCTTTGCAAAATGAAGTTTTTCATTACTTTCTGCTTCTTGGCCCTATTCGTTGTTACTACTACCGCAATTCCAAGATACCTTGGTGGTAAGTTATTGTTAAAATAAATGCGAATTTCAAATATGTTATTGTAATTTTGGTTTTAGACTCAGAAATTTCATCCACAATGTTAGAAGAAAAAGGTATACTGGAAGAAAATGATGATTTAGATAGAAAAGGAGGTGGTCATGGAGGAAGTAAAGGAGGGAATAAAGGAGGAAATAAAGGAGGAAATAAAGGAGAGAATAAAGGTGGAAATAAAGGAGGAAATAAAGGAGGAAATAAAGGAGGAAATAAAGGAGGAAATAAAGGAGGTGGTAAGCAAACAACACCTTCACAGTCTAACAACGGTCCCTCAATGGCAGTTACTCCGACTGTAAACGCCAATGATGCAGTCGGTGCCGTTGTTGATGCAATATCTACAGGTAGCGATACTGAAAATTCTGAAGAAAAACAGATAGATGCAGAAGGTCAAACTAACCATGGTGGTAAGTTATAGTTAAAATAGATGCGAATTTCCAATATGTTATTGCGGTTTTTGTTTTAGAGACAGAAACTTTATCCACAATTTTAGAAGAAAAAAGTATACTGGAAGAAAATGATGATTTAGATAGAAAAGGAGGTGGTCATGGAGGAAGTAAAGGAGGGAATAAAGGAGGAAATAAAGGAGGAAATAAAGGAGGGAATAAAGGTGGAAATAAAGGAGGAAATAAAGGAGGAAATAAAGGAGGAAATAAAGGAGGTGGTAAGCAAACAACACCTCCACAGTCTAACAACGGTCCCTCTATGGCTGTTACTCCGACTGTAAACGCCAATGATGCAGTGGGTGCCGTTGTTGATGCAATATCTACAGGTAGCGATACTGAAAATTCTGAAGAAAAACAGATAGATGCAGAAGGTCAAACTAACCAAGGTGGTAAGTTATAGTTAAAATAGATGCGAATTTCCAATATGTTATTGCGGTTTTGGTTTTAGAGGCAGAAACTTTATTTGGGATGTTAGAAGAAAAAAGTATACTGGAAGAAAATGATGATTTAGATAGAAAAGGAGGTGGTCATGGAGGAAGTAAAGGAGGGAATAAAGGAGGAAATAAAGGAGGAAATAAAGGAGGAAATAAAGGAGGAAATAAAGGAGGGAATAAAGGAGGGAATAAAGGAGGAAATAAAGGAGGAAGTAAAGGAGAAAATACTCCGACTGTAAACGCCAATGGTGATCCGATGCCTTCAGAAAATTCTGAAGATAAAGAAATAAATGCAATAGGTCAAACTAACCGTGGTGGTAAGTTATAGTTAAAATAGTTGCGAGTTTCAAATATGTTATTGTAATTTGGGTTTTAGAGTCAGAAACTTCATCCACAAAGCCAGAAGAAAAAAATATACTGGAAGAAAATGAGGATTACGATAGAAGAACAGCAAGTAAAAGAGGAAATAAAGGAGAAAATACTCCGACTGTAAACGCCAATGGTGATCCAATGCCTTCAGAAAATTCTGAAGAAAAAGAGATAAATGCAATAAGTCAAACTAACCATGGTGGTAAGTTATAGTTAAAATAGATGCGAATTTCAAATATATTATTGTAATTTTGGTTTTAGAGTCAGAAACTTTACCCACAAAACCAGAAGAAAAAAATATAGAAAGTGAGGATTACGATAGAAAAGGAGGAAGTAAAGGAGGGAATAAAGGAGGGCATAAAGGAGGGAATAAAGGAGGAAATAAAGGAGGAAATAAAGGAGGGAATAAAGGAGGGAATAAAGGAGGAAATAAAGGAGGAAATAAAGGAGGTGGTAAGCAAACAACACCACCACAGTCAAACAACGGTCCGGCTGTAAACGCCAATGATGCAGTGGGTTCCATTGCAGGTGCAATACCTTCAGGTAGCGATGCCGAAAATTCTGAAGAAAAACAGTTAAATGCAAAAGTTCAAGACCGTGCTAAATTACCAGGTGGTGCTAAAGGTAAAGGGGGAGGTGGACCAGGACTACCAGGAATTGACGATGCAATTGATGCGGTTAACGCCGTCGGTGATGCATTTGTAAGTGGAGTATCTTATGTTGGAAATAAAATTGCTGATGGAGCCAGTTGGGCTTGGGATAAAGTTTCAAACGCATTTAGTGGGTAATCGTAAAATCGTAATAGTTATTTATGCACCAAGGGAGCAAAGTGAGTAATTTAATTCTGAGTGTGGAAATTGTTGCCCGAGACGTAGTCGAGGGCAACAACCACATGAAGGATTAAATTTTTTGCACTTCAAATTAATTATTTGAACAAACGTTTTCAATTTTGGGACAATGGTTATTTCGAACGCAAATAACTCTACTGAGGCAGACATAACCGTCACCTTATTTAAAAAAATAATTGAACAAGTTGTACCTCCTTTATTTGGTATAACAAATTGTATTGATTTTAATGTTAGAGTAAACCTACATATTTAAATTTTTTAATTTGTAAATGTACATATCTATTAATAAATTTGTGTTGTTTTCTCCAATCTTGTATAATTTTGAAGCACATCGGAAACCTAAAATCAATTGATCGGTTAATTTATGATAAATTAAATATTATTAAAAATTTAAGTACCTATACCATGATTCGGTACGGATAATTCTGCATGAACTTCCGAGTGATGATGAAACATTTTATCATTTATCTTCTAGATACTTAAACAATTAACAAAAATCTTTTGAATTGTATAAATATAAGCATTTAGCATACTACATTAGATAAAACCAATAGATATCTTAATAGATAATGCAAGGCAATTTAGAGGTTAGAATTTCTTGTCAATAAAATTTTTCGAATTTAAGACAAAAAACAATAATAGATTCCTTTCCCAAATAAAAAAACCCTAAAAATTATTGTGGTAATATTAGAAATATACTTACCTATTAAATTATCAAATATAATTCAAAATTCAGAAACATTTTTTTTAAAATTGCGCGCCATCTGTGTTTGTAATATCTAACTACGGAAATTTTTTAATATCTAGGGGTTAAATGAACCGTTATGGGACTTTTAATCCCTAGAGACTAAATGAATACTTGGTAGTAAAGTGTTACTTTTATTTCTGCCATTAATGGCCGATCTCACCGACACGACTTAAAATTTAAGAACTACTTTAATGTCTAAATTGACAGGAACACAATACAAAATCTGTCAATTCAAAATTTAAGTACTACTTAGGGGCCTAAGTCGTGTCGGTGAGATCGGCCATAAGAGAGTTAAATGGCTCATTATTGTTTGGAAGTGTAAAATAGTTATTTATGCACCAAGGGAGCAAAGTGAGTAATTTAATCCTGAGTGTGGAAATTGTTGCCCGAGACGTAGTCGAGGGCAACAACCACACGAAGGATTAAATGCACTTTGCTCCAGCAGTGCATATTAAATTTTTTGCACTTCCAATTAATTATTTGAACAAACGTTTTCAATTTTGGGACAATGGTTATTTCGAATGCAAATAACTACTGAGCCAGACATAAAACCGTCACCTTATTAAAAAAAATAATTGAACAAGTTGTACCTCCTTTATTTGGTCTAACAAATTGTATTGATTGTAATTTTAGAGTAAACGTACATATTTATATTTAGTAATTTGTAAATGTACATATCTATTAATAAATTTGTGTTGTTTTCTCCAGTCTTGTATAATTTTGAAGCATATCGGAAACCTAAAATCAATTGATCGGTTAATTTATGATAAATTAAATATTATTAAAAATTTAAGTACCTATACCATGATTCGATACGGATCAGTCTGCATGAACTTCCGAGTGATGATGAAACATTCTATCGTTTATCTTCTAGAAACTTAAACAACTAACAAAAATCTTTTGAATTGTATAAATATAAGCATTTAGCATACTACATTAGATAAAACCATTAGATATCTTAATAAATAATACAAGACAATTTAGAGGTTAGAATTTCTTGTCAATAAAATTTTTTGAATTTAAGACAAAAAACTATAATAAATTCCTTTCCCAAATAAAAAAACCCTAAAAATTATTGTAGTAATATTAGAAATAACCTTAAAAATTAAATTATCAAATATAATTCAGAATTCAGAAACAATTATTTTTAAAAACTTGCGCGCCATCTGTGTTTGTAATATCTAACTACGAAATATTTTTAATACCAAGGGATTAAATGAACCGTTATGGGACTTTTAATCCCTAGAGATTAAATGAATACTTGGTAGTAAATGTGTTACTTTTACTTCTGCCATTAAGAGAGTAAAATGGCTCATTATTGTTTGGAAGTGCAAAAAAGTATTTTATTATTTTAAAGGAAATATAGTTATAAGTTATACGAAATATTTAATATAAATGTTATATTGAAACAAGTTTAATGTTTAATTATTTTCTTTCAAACAAATAGCAATTCTGTGGTCAAGTTCTTTATGCGCAAACTTAACATAACCTAACATTTTTAAATTTAAAATTAGAATTTTTGTTTCGTACAATTTAATAAAAATAAATATGGAAACTCAAAAAAAAATGATGCTAATATGATTTTAAGTACTCCTCCTGATATTTTGGAAATGGCTAATAGTGCTACGATTGATTTATTACCTAAACAATAAAGGCATATGTACGAACAACAGTACGTTTCATTTCATAATTTTAAGGAAAATGGAAAAAAATCAGGTTTAGCACACGTGAGCAAAGTGATTTTATCATTTGTTTGATTGGGGCCCTCGCCTTTCGGCTCGGGCGCCCAACAATCAAACTCATGATAAAATCATACACTTTGCTCACTTGTACTAAAAATAGCTATTTTAAATTGTTAGTTTATTAATTTCAGAGATTTGAAGAATATATTTTTTATTTTAAATTATTATTTATAAATATACAATAATATTTCAATCTACCATCTTTCCTCTTGATTTTTTTTCATCGTATATCGTATGCATTTGATTTTTTTGTTTTATTGCCCCTCTAATAACCACCAGTATTCAATATAAAATGAATTATATTTTTACCATTAATTAATTACTTTTTGAGGTACGCTATAGACAACTATAACATTGGTTGAACTGTGTTGTACTCATTCCAAGAGGGTCCTGGTTCAGATGTGTCAGGATTCTCTTTATTATTTGATTCTTAAAAATTCAGTAGACTTTCCACTAATCTGGGTGTGAAGCATGTCGAACACTTCTTCTATGCACTTCTTATCAATTGTATCCATTGTAACTTTAGCAGGAGCACTACCTCCTGTAGTTTAGAATGAATATTTTTGGTCTGCATATTTTTTTGTATCCATTTAGATATTTTCATATTGTTCTTCGGGCATTCTGAGGATCGATATCAGATTTTTTTCCACACTGTCTGACTTCAAATTTCAAACAAATGTAAAAAACGATCATAGAAACACAAGGGAGAAGAGTACACAATTAAATTTTGCAGTCAATGCTGCCAATACGTACATATTTTGGCTTAGCCAAGTATTTTATTATTTTGAACTGTGCAACACATGAAGCTTACATTTTTAGTTTAAGAGGATAGTTGAGCGCTTGATTTGGAAATATATTTTTAAACTATTTACAGCATCCCAAAAATTAAGTAAAATTTTAAGAAATTTTTGGGATGCTGTAAAAAATTTAAAAATATATTTAAAACAAACAACGCAACATCAAAGTCTTCGTTTATATCTTAACTTATTTCTGGCGTTGGAAAAAAAAATATTATTTCAATTAGTTTTTTAGAATGTTTCAAAGAGCCGCTAAGCGAACATTTTTTGTAAAGAGCCCGTTTTACTGCTGCCGTATGATTATTTGGTTTCACTTACTAAAACAAAAAAAGAAGAAATTGGTAGCCAGAAGACTCTTCTTTATACCAAAAAAAAAATTTTAAAAATGGTCCACTGGAAAAAAAGTTTCGACCAAAATTGCAAATATCAAGAGAATTTCATAATCAAGCGCGGCCTTTAGAGTGCTTTAAAAAACTTAAGATTCTAACTTCACTTACGATTCACATCCCTTTTCACGATGCAACCAGAATTTTTAAAATATAACGAAAAAAACTGCCCTTTTCGCGGTTTGGCGCAGAAAACGTCCGATTTTGGTGTAAAAATACAAGATGGGTCATATCTCCGCCCCTTAATAGATAGGTTAAGGCGGGTCAAAACCACCGTTTTCAAAATCCGGTCGTCTATAACATACTAAAATTTAATGCGATTCGGGGTGAATTTCGGACACTTGGGGGATGAATTCGATTTTTCGTGCGGGGTTGAATACCTTTTTTCGGGGCGGTCCGATGGAAAAGGGAAATTTAAACTTTTTTCTTAAAATTTTCTCCTTCTTCTACATACAAAATTTCAACACTACGAAAAAAAATACCTTCCCCGTTTCTTACAGTTTTAGTATTATAGAAGAAGACTAGACATAGTAACGAACCAAAATAGAAAAACATACTTCAGCTCCAAATAAAACAATATTTTGACTATATTTTCCAAACCTTTTAAATTGTTTTTTTTGCATATACCTACGTTAATTATTAATTATAATTTCATATTGAATTATCTTGGAATATAATTTAATTTCATATTAATTTCACTATAAATATATGTATAATGTAATTATTTTTATAAATAAATTTAAATACATAAGAAACTAAAATCAGTTTATTAATTACTGATAAAAAAAGTTAAAATAAATATTATCAAATTTATTGATATTTTTTAATATAAAAAGGAACATTTATTAAAATGTAGCATTCACAGTTGAAGATTTAAATACAAACCAAAATATTTTCAAGTTGAAGATTTTTGATTACAAAATGAAATCTTTCATTACTTTCTGCTTCTTGGCCCTATTCGTTGTTACTATTACCGCATTTTCAATTAACCGTGATGGTAAGTTATAGTTAAAATAAATGCGAATTTCAAATATGTTATTGTAATTTTAGTTTTAGACTCAGAAACTTCATCCACAATGTTAGAAGAAAAAAGTATACTGGAAGAAAATGAGGATTTAGATAGAAAAGGAGGTGGACATGGAGGAAGTAAAGGAGGGCATAAAGGAGGAAATAAAGGAGGCAATAAAGGAGGACATAAAGGAGGAAATAAAGGAGGAAATAAAGGAGGAAATAAAGGAGGAAATAAAGGAGGTGGTAAGCAAACAACACCTCCACAGTCTAACAACGGTCCCTCAATGGCAGTTACTCCGACTGTAAACGCCAATGATGCAGTGGGTGCCGTTGTTGATGCAATATCTACAGGTAGCGATACTGAAAATTCTGAAGAAAAACAGATAGATGCAGAAGGTCAAACTAACCATGGTGGTAAGTTATAGTTAAAATAGATGCGAATTTCCAATATGTTATTGCGGTTTTTGTTTTAGAGACAGAAACTTTATCCACAATTTTAGAAGAAAAAAGTATACTGGAAGAAAATGATGATTTAGATAGAAAAGGAGGTGGTCATGGAGGAAGTAAAGGAGGGAATAAAGGAGGAAATAAAGGAGGAAATAAAGGAGGGAATAAAGGTGGAAATAAAGGAGGAAATAAAGGAGGAAATAAAGGAGGTGGTAAGCAAACAACACCTCCACAGTCTAACAACGGTCCCTCAATGGCAGTTACTCCGACTGTAAACGCCAATGATGCAGTGGGTGCCGTTGTTGATGCAATATCTACAGGTAGCGATACTGAAAATTCTGAAGAAAAACAGATAGATGCAGAAGGTCAAACTAACCATGGTGGTAAGTTATAGTTAAAATAGATGCGAATTTCCAATATGTTATTGCGGTTTTTGTTTTAGAGACAGAAACTTTATCCACAATTTTAGAAGAAAAAAGTATACTGGAAGAAAATGATGATTTAGATAGAAAAGGAGGTGGTCATGGAGGAAGTAAAGGAGGGAATAAAGGAGGAAATAAAGGAGGAAATAAAGGAGGGAATAAAGGTGGAAATAAAGGAGGAAATAAAGGAGGAAATAAAGGAGGAAATAAAGGAGGTGGTAAGCAAACAACACCTCCACAGTCTAACAACGGTCCCTCAATGGCAGTTACTCCGACTGTAAACGCCAATGATGCAGTGGGTGCCGTTGTTGATGCAATATCTACAGGTAGCGATACTGAAAATTCTGAAGAAAAACAGATAGATGCAGAAGGTCAAACTAACCATGGTGGTAAGTTATAGTTAAAATAGATGCGAATTTCCAATATGTTATTGCGGTTTTTGTTTTAGAGACAGAAACTTTATCCACAATTTTAGAAGAAAAAAGTATACTGGAAGAAAATGATGATTTAGATAGAAAAGGAGGTGGTCATGGAGGAAGTAAAGGAGGGAATAAAGGAGGAAATAAAGGAGGAAATAAAGGAGGGAATAAAGGTGGAAATAAAGGAGGAAATAAAGGAGGAAATAAAGGAGGAAATAAAGGAGGTGGTAAGCAAACAACACCTCCACAGTCTAACAACGGTCCCTCTATGGCTGTTACTCCGACTGTAAACGCCAATGATGCAGTGGGTGCCGTTGTTGATGCAATATCTACAGGTAGCGATACTGAAAATTCTGAAGAAAAACAGATAGATGCAGAAGGTCAAACTAACCAAGGTGGTAAGTTATAGTTAAAATAGATGCGAATTTCCAATATGTTATTGCGGTTTTGGTTTTAGAGGCAGAAACTTTATTTGGGATGTTAGAAGAAAAAAGTATACTGGAAGAAAATGATGATTTAGATAGAAAAGGAGGTGGTCATGGAGGAAGTAAAGGAGGGAATAAAGGAGGAAATAAAGGAGGAAATAAAGGAGGGAATAAAGGTGGAAATAAAGGAGGAAATAAAGGAGGAAATAAAGGAGGAAATAAAGGAGGAAATAAAGGAGGTGGTAAGCAAACAACACCTTCACAGTCTAACAACGGTCCCTCAATGGCAGTTACTCCGACTGTAAACGCCAATGATGCAGTGGGTGCCGTTGTTGATGCAATATCTCCAGGTAGCGATACCGAAAATACTGAAGAAAAAGAGCTAAATGCAAATATTGCCGCAATTCCAAGTAACCATGGTGGTAAGTTATAGTTAAAATAAATTTCAAATATGTTATTGTAGTTTTGGTTTTAGAGTCAGAAACTTCGTCCATAAAGCCAGAAGAAAAATGTATTCTGGAAGAAAATGAGGATTACGATAGAAAAGGAGGTAGTGGTGGAGGAAATAAAGGAGGGAATAAAGGAGGAAATAAAGGAGGAAATAAAGGAGGAAATAAAGGAGGAAATAAAGGTGGAAATAAAGGAGGAAATAAAGGAGGAAATAAAGGAGGAAATAAAGGAGGTGGTAAGCAAACAACACCTCCACAGTCTAACAACGGTCCCTCAATGGCAGTTACTCCGACTGTAAACGCCAATGATGCAGTGGGTGCCGTTGTTGATGCAATATCTCCAGGTAGCGATACCGAAAATACTGAAGAAAAAGAGCTAAATGCAAATATTGCCGCAATTCCAAGTAACCATGGTGGTAAGTTATAGTTAAAATAAATTTCAAATATGTTATTGTAGTTTTGGTTTTAGAGTCAGAAACTTCGTCCATAAAGCCAGAAGAAAAATGTATTCTGGAAGAAAATGAGGATTACGATAGAAAAGGAGGTAGTGGTGGAGGAAATAAAGGAGGGAATAAAGGAGGAAATAAAGGAGGAAATAAAGGAGGAAATAAAGGAGGAAATAAAGGTGGAAATAAAGGAGGAAATAAAGGAGGAAATAAAGGAGGAAATAAAGGAGGTGGTAAGCAAACAACACCTCCACAGTCTAACAACGGTCCCTCAATGGCAGTTACTCCGACTGTAAACGCCAATGATGCAGTGGGTGCCGTTGTTGATGCAATATCTCCAGGTAGCGATACCGAAAATACTGAAGAAAAAGAGCTAAATGCAAATATTGCCGCAATTCCAAGTAACCATGGTGGTAAGTTATAGTTAAAATAAATTTCAAATATGTTATTGTAGTTTTGGTTTTAGAGTCAGAAACTTCGTCCATAAAGCCAGAAGAAAAAAATATTCTGGAAGAAAATGAGGATTACGATAGAAAAGGAGGTAGTGGTGGAGGAAGTAAAGGAGGAAATAAAGGAGGGAATAAAGGAGGAAACAAAGGAGGAAATAAAGGAGGAAATAAAGGAGGAAATAAAGGTGGAAATAAAGGAGGAAATAAAGGAGGAAATAAAGGAGGAAATAAAGGAGGTGGTAAGCAAACAACACCTTCACAGTCTAACAACGGTCCCTCAATGGCAGTTACTCCGACTGTAAACGCCAATGATGCAGTGGGTGCCATTGCTGATGCAATATCTCCAGTTAACGATACCGAAAATTCTGAAGAAGAAGAGATAAATGAAAAAGTTCAAGACCGTGCTAAATTACCAGGTGGTGCTAAAGGTAAAGGGGGAGGTGGACCAGGACTACCAGGAATTGATGATGCAATTGATGCGGTTAACGCCGTTGGTGATGCATTTGTTAGTGGAGTATCTTATGTTGGAAATAAAATTGCTGATGGAGCCAGTTGGGCTTGGGATAAAGTTTCAAACGCATTTAGTGGGTAATCGTAAAAGTATTTTACATTGCTCTTTGGTTACATTTGTTTTATTCACTATTTTATCCTAGTAGTAAACATTGTTGCTATTAATTTATTCAATAAATTATTGTCTCAGTATAATAAGTGTGTTTCGTTTTTCACGTTCAAGAAATATATACAGGGTGTCCCATTTTAATCTTGTCAGGGGAATTTCTCGAAACCAGTACATCAGACAAAAAAAGTTTCCGAATAAAAGTTTGATGGTTTAGAGGAGGACGTTCGATGCTGTAACAAATTTCTCCCCCAAACCCTCCAGGGGGTGGATAAGGGGGGGTGACTTTAAAATCTTAAATGGAACTCCCTATTTTTTATTACAGATTCGAAAAGAGCATCAAAAACTATGTAGGTATTATCCATGAACTTTTTTGTTTTTCGTAACAGGTGGCGCTGTAATCGCCAAAGCTTGTTTTTTTCGTGAAACGTAAGATTAAGGTTTTGATGGCAATTTACAATGAAAAAAATGCGATGATCGCTTCAAATGAACTCTTTTTTAACCCTTTGGAGGCGGGGAATCGAATCGAAGTTTGATTACTACACAAAAACCCAAAATTCATAAAATGAATAGTCACAAGTAACTCTAGACTAAGAAGATTTGTTTAAATAATACTTGACTGAAGTAAATTAAATTATTTTATTAATTTAATTAACTAAATTATGAACTTGTACAATAATAAGATGATTTAAAGGTGTGTTTTGCTAGCGACGATTTGGACGCAGGGCCGGGCGTTGTTGTATGAAGTAGAGACTTTCACCAATTTTTTTTATTCGTATTAGGATATTAAGTGGATAGTCGGTGAAATTTAGGTATAGGATTTTTTTATATCGCATAAGATAAGAATTCCTTATTTCAATTATAGACCATGATATAATTTTATTTTTTTAAATTTTTATTATACTAAATTCATATCGAAAACGTCTAAAAATGTGCAACTTTTAGGTTCAATTTACAACCTTATAAAGAGAAGATTTAAAAATTTTTAAATGTTCACTGTGTACTTTCTTAAATATACTTTCAAGATTAATTTACAAAACTTAATTATATTTATTACTTTTTAAAATATTAGAATAATGAAATGCCAATGAAATCGCTAGTATCCTATGTATTAGCCTTGTTTATACAGGGTGTCCAGAATTAAGCGGCCAAACTTTAGGAGGCGATTCTAGTACTAATTTTAAGAAAAAAACTTCTTATAAACATGTGTCCGATTTCGCTTCCTAAGGGAGCTACAGCCCTTTAACTATTGTGACTAAAAGTAGGTTTTTTGTCATTTATTTGAAAACGGTTTGTAATAAAGATTTGAAATTTGGTGGTAAGATTAATACGTTTAAGATATAATTTCTCAATTTTTTTCAGATTTTTTGAAACCTCTGAAAGGGTAGTTCATTTTTATTTTTAGTTTTAAAAATCTGAAAAAAAAATTGAGAAATTATATCTTACTCGTATTAGTACATTTTTAGTTATATTTGCTTTTTATAGTACAGAAAATAAAGATAATTGTATTGTTATTGCATTTCTCAACAAAAAATATTAATTTATGTTGAGAATATAAAGATATTTGCATTTTAAAATTTCTACTTTATCATAAAATTGAAAAAAAATGACATATGGCAACAATGTAAAAATATTATAATTATTTCTTCGTTTACTCGAACTTTAATCTAATAAAAATAACTTCGAACATCTTCTTAAAATTTAATTTTTGTTTATTTTTTTAAATAAAAATTACTAATAATAAAATGGTCTATATTTTGACTAATTAATTCTTGCACTTTTAAAAAATGTTATGTTAATTTCAACTTGATCACCTTTATTCGATTGTTATCATAACTTACCAAAAATTTGAATTAAATATTAAGAGGTAAATTGTATCTTCAAAGTCTAATTTGAAAACAATATTGTCAAGTTTACTTCTTTAAAATATGCAAATAACTTCCAAATATTTTTTAAATTATTTTACCCATGTTTAACGATTGCTTCCAAACAACGTACCGTGGAATTAGCCAATAGGTTATGTACTATTTATGTATTTTATGAAATTTTTATTATTATAATTAATATGATATAATTTATTAACCAATTTTGAATAATTTCGATAAAAAACTTGTAAAACCAGTATTAACATAAATATTAATAATAACGTTTTTATATTTAAATTAAATATTTTAAACCTATTTATGATAATCTTTATATTTTCCTTAATTAGGAAAAAAATTAAAAAAGGCGCTAATGATTTTTTTTTTATTATTTACTGATAATAAAGTATTAATAGATACTTATACGATAAAGGTTTATATATAAATGACCGAATTTTCGAATTAAATTCATACATTGTTTTAACAGCAGAAAAATGAAGTACTTCATTACTTTCTGCTTTCTAACTTTATTTATTATTGGAATTACCGCAAATGTAAATGCCAATATACACGATGAAAAAAATTTATCCTATAAAAAAGGTGTTAATGACGCAGGCGTTAAAAAAGATAGAGAACTAGATGGAAAAGGTGGTCGAACAAGCGGAGTCAGTCACAAAAGTGGCGGTGGTGAACATAAAAGCGGTGGAGGAAAGAACAAAGATGGAAATAAGGGAGGTGGTAAACAATCAAAACCTCAAGATTCCAACAGTGGTCCTTCAATGACAGTTACACCATCTGTAAATACGCATGATGCAGTAGGTGTCGTTGGTGATCAAATAGCTGCTGGAGGAAATCGTGACATAGAAACTCCTGAAGAAAAACTTGAAGGTGTGTATTACCAAAAACTCATTTATTAAAGTAAATACGAATGAAAAACTGATTTTTATTCTCAATAATAGAAACTGAACAAGCAGAAGGAAAAGGTGGTAGTAAAAGCGGCGGCGGTTACAAAAGTGGTGGTGGTGGACATAAAAACGGTGGAGGAAATAACAAAAGAGGAAATAAGGGAGGTGGTAAACAAGCGCAATCAAAAGATTCCAATAGTGGTTCCTCAATAACAGGAACACCAACTGTAAATAGGAATGATGCTGTAGGTGCCGTTGGTGATCTCAGAACTGCTGCAGGAAATCGTGACATAGAAACTCCGGAAGAAAAACTTGAAGGTGGGTATTACCAAAATTCATTTATTAAAGTAAATCCGAATGAAAAACTGATTTTTATTCTAAATAATAGAAACCGAACAAACAGAAGGAAAAGGTGGTAGTAAAAGCGGCGGCGGTCACAAAAGTGGTGGTGGTGGACATAAAGACGGTTGGGGAAATAACAAAAGAGAAAATAAGGAAGGTGGTAAACAAGCACAATCAATAGATTCCAAGAGTGGTCCCTCAATGAAAGTAACACCAACTGTAAATAGGAATGATGCTGTAGATGCCATTGGTGATCTCAGAACTGCTGCTGGAAATCTTGACATAGAAACTCCCGAAGAAAAACTTGAAGGTGGGTATTACCAAAATTCAATTATTAAAGTAAATCCGAATGGAAAACTGATTTTTATTCTAAATAATAGAAACTGAACAAACAGAAGGAAAAGGTGGTAGTAAAAGCGGCGGCGGTTACAAAAATGGTGGTGGTGGACATAAAGACGGTTGGGGAAATAACAAAAGAGGAAATAAGGAAGGTGGTAAACAAGCACAATCAAAAGATTCCAATAGTGGTCCCTCAATAACAGAAACATCAACTGTAAATAGGAATGATGCTATAGATGCTGTTGGTACTTTCAGAACTGCTGCAGGAAATCTTGACGTAGAAACTCCTGAAGAAAAACTTGAAGGTGGGTATTACCAAAAACTCATTTATTAAAGTAAATCCGAATGAAAAACTGATTTTTATTCTAAATAATAGAAACTGAACAAACAGAAGGAAAAGGTGGTAGTAAAAGCGGCTCCGGTCACAAAAATGGTGGTGGTGGACATAAAGACGGTTGGGGAAATAACAAAAGAGGAAATAAGGAAGGTGCTAAACAAGCACAATCAATAGATTCCAAGAGTGGTCCCTCAATAAGAGAAACGCCAACTGTAAATAGGAATGATGCTGTAGATGCCGTTGGTGATCTCAGAACTGCTGCAGGAAATCTTGACATAGAAACTCCCGAAGAAAAACTTGAAGGTGGGTATTACCAAAATTCATTTATTAAAGTAAATCCGAATGAAAAACTGATTTTTATTCTAAATAATAGAAACTGAACAAACAGAAGGAAAAGGTGGTAGTAAAAGCGGCGGCGGTTACAAAAACGGTGGTGGTGGACATAAAGACGGTTGGGGAAATAACAAAAGAGGAAATAAGGAAGGTGGTAAACAAGCACAATCAAAAGATTCCAATAGTGGTCCCTCAATAATAGAAACATCAACTGTAAATAGGAATGATGCTATAGATGCCGTTGGTACTTTCAGAACTGCTGCAGGAAATCTTGACGTAGAAACTCCTGAAGAAAAACTTGAAGGTGGGTATTACCAAAAACTCATTTTTTAAAGTAAATCCGAATGAAAAACTGATTTTTATTCTAAATAATAGAAACTGAACAAACAGAAGGAAAAGGTGGTAGTAAAAGCGGCTCCGGTCACAAAAATGGTGGTGGTGGACATAAAGACGGTTGGGGAAATAACAAAAGAGGAAATAAGGAAGGTGGTAAACAAGCACAATCAATAGATTCCAAGAGTGGTACCTCAATAACAGAAACACCAACTGTAAATAGGAATGATGCTGTAGGTGCCATTGGTGATCTCAGAACTGCTGCAGGAAATCTTGACATAGAAACTCCTGAAGAAAAACTTGAAGGTGGGTATTACCAAAAACTCATTTATTAAAATAAATCCGAATGAAAAACTGATTTTAATTCTAAATAATAGAAACTAAAGAAACAGAAGGAAAAGGTGGTAGTAAAAGCGGCTCCGGTCACAAAAATGGAGGTGGTGGACATAAAGACGGTTGGGGAAATAACAAAAGAGGAAATAAGGAAGGTGGTAAACAAGCACAATCAAAAGATTCCAATAGTGGTCCCTCATTAACAGAAACGCCAACTGTAAATAGGAATGATGCTGTAGATGCCGTTGGTGATCTCAGAACTGCTGCAGGAAATCTTAACATAGGTGGGTATTACCAAAATTCATTTATTAAAGTAAATCCGAATGAAAAACTGATTTTTATTCTAAATAATAGAAACTGAAGAAACAGAAGGAAAAGGTGGTAGTAAAAGCGGCGGCGGTCACAAAAGTGGTGGAGGTGGCCATAAAGACGGTTGGGGAAATAACAAAAGAGCAAATAAGGAAGGTGGTAAACAAGCACAATCAATAGATTCCAAGAGTGGTCCCTCAATGAAAGTAACACCAACTGTAAATAGGAATGATGCTATAGATGCCGTTGGTGATCTCAGAACTGCCGCAGGAAATCTTAACATAGAAACTCCTGAAGAAAAACTTGAAAGTGGGTATTACCAAAAACTTATTTATTAAAATAAATCCGAATGAAAAACTGATTTTAATTCTAAATAATAGAAACTGAAGAAACAGACGGAAAAGGTGGTAGTAAAAGCGGCGGCGGTCACAAAAGTGGTGGTGGTGGACATAACGACGGTTGGGGAAATAACAAAAGAGGAAATAAGGAAGCTGGTAAACAAGCACAATCAAAAGATTCCAACAGTGATCCCTCAATGACAGAAACACCAAGTGAAAATTGGAATGATGCAGTAGGTGCCGTTGGTGATCTCAGAGCTGCTGGAGGAAATCGTGACATAGAAACTCCTGAAGAAAAACTTGAAGGTGTGTATTACCAAAAACTCATTTATTAAAGTAAATCCGAATGAAAAACTGATTTTTATTCTCAATAATAGAAACTAAACAAGCAGAAGGAAAAGGTGGTAGTAAAAGCGGCGGCGGTCACAAAAGTGGTGGTGGTGGACATAAAAACGGTGGAGGAAATAACAAAAGAGCAAGTAAGGGAGGTGGTAAACAAGCACAATCAAAAGATTCCAATAGTGGTCCCTCAATAACAGAAACACCAACTGTAAATAGGAATGATGCTATAGATGCCGTTGGTGATCTCAGAACTGCCGCAGGAAATCTTAACATAGAAATTCCTGAAGAAAAACTTGAAGGTGGGTATTACCAAAAACTCATTTATTAAAATAAATCCGAATGAAAAACTGATTTTTATTCTAAATAATAGAAACTGAAGAAACAGAAGGAAAAGGTGGTAGTAAAAGCGGCTCCGGTCACAAAAATGGTGGTGGTGGACATAAAGACGGTTGGGGAAATAACAAAAGAGGAAATAAGGAAGGTGGTAAACAAGCACAATCAAAAGATTCCAATAGTGGTCCCTCAATAACAGAAACACCAACTGTAAATAGGAATGATGCTATAGATGCCGTTGGTGATCTCAGAACTGCCGCAGGAAATCTTAACATAGAAATTCCTGAAGAAAAACCTGAAGGTGGGTATTACCAAAATTCATTTATTAAAGTAAATCCGAATGAAAAACTGATTTTTATTCTAAATAATAGAAACTGAACAAACTGAAGGAAAAGGTGGTAGTAAAAGCGGCGGCGGTCACAAAAGTGGTGGTGGTGGACATAAAAACGGTGGAGGAAAAAACAAAAGAGCAAATAAGGGAGGTGGTAAACAAGCACAATCAAAAGATTCCAATAGTGGTCCCTCAATGACAGTAACACCAACTGTAAATGCGAATGATGCAGTAGGGGCAGTTGGTGATCTCCGAGCTGCTGGAGGAAATCGTAACACAAAAACATCTGAACATAGATGGAACGCATAATATAATGTCAACTATTCTTCTGTCTCTCTAAATAAATTATTGTAATAAATCATAAAGTATATTTTACCTACATGTTTTTAATTATACATATACCCATAAATATATTTTACAGGTATTATTTTTAATAGAAAATAATAAAGTAATTGCGTTCTTAAAACAGTCCTTATTTTTACTTTCCTTATGAAACGATTTAAGTATTCTATTTTTTTAAATCCTGTTGTGTATTTAAAAATTACAAAAATTAATAGTTCAATAGTTGTAATATTATAATTTGTTAATTAAATCGGATCTCATTGTTAAGATTATTTATTTAGGAAGCACTGTTTATTTCTGGTTTGTTGGTCCAGGATCAAATTGGTATTTCGTCTGCTATCTTCTGATACCTCTTGAATTTTTATTTTTTTTGATAAATCTAACAAATTTTAAATATTCTTGTTGTAGGCAAAGAGGATCTATTTCGATGAAACTTTAAGCATCCGTGTGCTGGGAGGTTATATTTTGGAACCATCAATTAATGTAAATATGGGTCAAGCTCCAGAAGAAGAGCAGGAAAATATGATAATACGAACGGAGAAGATTGTATTGGAGGTATAAGAGATGAAGGGATGAAGGGAGATCTGGAGGAATGAGAGGTGGAGGAGTAAAAGGTGGTGGCCTAAGGGATCTATAGGAGGTGGTAGCGGACCAGACTTTGGGTCTCTCATTGATCTAGCTAACCAGGCTCTTGAAGCCATTGTTAATGGAGTGTCCTATGTTGGTAATAACATAGGCAAAGAAAAGAAAATTGTTGAAGGAGCTAATTGGCTTGGAGATAAAGTTATTAATTAAGCTTATTTATTAAAAGTATGTGTTTTAACTACGAAACCTTCAAAATAATATCCAATAAATTTGTATAAATATTGTATTTGATTTTGTGATATCGTTCTTCTTCCGTTTTTAAAACAAAATTTAAGTTTTTTCGGGGTAATCTCTAATTTTGGGAGATTTTTTGACTCGTTTTTTTTTCAAATTTTTTAACATAAAAGTTAGAGATGGAACATAGAAGTATACACCAACCTTTCAACTAGAATTTTTTTAATCCTAAAAAACCTAATTTATCCAATTCAGCTGCCACATTAAATAAAATATCTAACTTTGGATTTATATTTTATCCTCTAAAATACGGAGTAAAAGTCTTTGGGGCACAATCTTCATCTCCAGGTATTTAAAGACGTGAACAAGCCATCAATTTTTTTATTGATATTACTAATATAAAGACTAATAGCTTTCGGAAAATGATTAAATTGAAAAATGTCCTTGGCCAGGATTCGAACCTGGGACCTCCAAATCTCATGTTTGGTGTGATAATTGATATTACTGAGAAACTTTTATTGATATTACTAATTTACAAAATTTAAAGCCCTCTGAATGAATATCAAAAGAACAAAATTAAAAGTTCAAAACTGTCGCTGACGCGCTCCGTTACTTTGGTTTAGAACCATAGAACCAATATCTTATTTCAAATAAAATTTCTTTCATCATCCCGAAGGTTTCTGTGGTGTTCAAAATTTTTATAAATTTATTCTGTAAGATATTATTTCTTATGTGAATGAAAATATTAGTGTTTCGTGGCTTTAATAAGAGAGTATTATAAAATACTATGAATAAGTGTAAATTGACTTAAAAAGATTACTTTTACGACCGAGCTCCAATTTTAGATTGAAAGGACTTTCGGAAGAAACATTCTCCAACAAATTGAGATGAAACCGAAGAACAGTTTATTATTTAAAAATCTTAAAGTTCAATATAAAAACCTGGTAATTAGATAAAATTGAAAAAAAAAATCTTTGGCTTTCAGAAATGCACCATTCAATGTTGTTGTTGATACAAATCAGTTCATACAAAGTGAGATTCATCGATTTGTTTTGCAGAATTAAGATTCGATAGCGTGTATTCAGCGACCGTGATGAAAAATTTAAAGACGTCATTATCGTTAATCACGTGATTAAAAAATATTTCTTCATAAGAAATATTTTCTTATAGACGTGATTAACTTTAACGACGTCTCTAAAATTTTCATCACGATCGCTGAATACATGCTTATATGTATACTGAATTATTAGCTAAGGCTACTAATTCAGTAACGTTTTTGAAGAGAGGCGTTGATCCACTGTATACCACGATTCACTATACCCCACTCTCCTCTGCAGTCTAACATATCGGATCCATTTTTTTTTTTGAAAAATAAGATTGACTATTTTTAATTTTAGTTTCTCAATATATTAGTACCACTCAACTCTGGGAAAGTTTACTTAAAGGCAATTTGAAGGATAAAAAATTATCAAGTATTCTCAATATACAGGGTGTCCCTTTTAAATTGATCCAGCAGAATATCTTGACAACTAAAAGTGATTTTAAATTTTTGTTTAAAACATTTTTTAAAAAACAATTTGGTTTCAATATATTCATCTGAATCAATTAAAATGAGACATTCTGTACATAAAAAATTGTAACTTTGTAAAATAAAATTATATATAGCGCGAGCCATTTTTTATTACACCTTGACTTCTGGATTATATGGTAAAGATTAATTGTTCGAAAACCAAGGTGAATTATCAATACTGTTTTAACATTTTTTTTGTTAAATATAATTGTATAAATCCAAATATTATTATGATTTATTGGCACATCATTTTATTTTAACAATAAGTATAAAAGTATATAATAAATTTGTGTTCGAAGAAAATCATCCGCATTCTTTTACTACAAAAAGTTCTTTTTAGAAATTGCTTCTGAAGTATATTTTCTAAAATAATTTATATATCCCTTCCTGAATACAAAAATATAACTTTGCTTTAATAAATCAACTTTTATACTTACTCTTATAATTTATGAGGAATTTATAACAAGAAAATACTATCAGACAATTTCTAATTATAGTTTTTTCAAATTAACTGCACTTTTGCATTTCCGGTTCATTTTTTAGGATGATTCTGGAGCAATTTCTGGTGCAACGTGCTAGTCCGTTAGAAAATAAGAATAAATTAAAATCTAAAAAAGCTCTGTTTATGTAGAAAGACTTATCAACTGGGCTTTGTGATACGTGATACGAAATAAGTAGCATCTTACATTATTTATTTCCAGAAATTCTTTATTTGCTAATTTTGAATATTATTTGGGAATATTATACAAGTTGAAAGTTTTTTCTTTATGAAGGAACTATATTGTAGGCTTGTTCTTCCTTTTACGAATAAACAAATAAAGACATTAAAAATTATAAAAAAAATGATTTCATTGTTTCCGCCCGGGTTCGAACCGGGGACCTTCTGCGTGTGAAGCAGACGTGATAACCACTACACTACGGAAACCTTGCATACTAAGCATTTTTATTCTCTAAATAAGTGCAAATTCCTAAAGTAAAATTAATTTTTCAAAATTTTACTCAAAATTTGTTTTATAAAAATTTAATGCTAGTTGTAAAAAATAATAAAACATGAATACTATCACTATTTATTACTAATAAGTAATACATGTTTGTTATATGAAAGTACATATTATTATATTGCTTCATTAGTTTTGTTTTTCTTGTGGAAAAGATTTTACTTCCTTATCTGCTCGTATTTGTATTATTATTATTATATTTATAAAATACAGACTGGATAAAATAATCAAAGTATGTATGATTGGTGGCCTATATTAAAATCACAATATCATTGGTCATGGTATATACTATTGATTTGTATTTTATGACCAGATTTCTAATATTTCACAAATATTTTGGGAACAAAAAAACTACAAAAAAGTCTTGCACAAATAATATTACAAAAATATAAATAAAAAAAATGTTTCCGCCCGGGATCGAACCGGGGACCTTCCGCGTGTTAGGCGGATGTGATAACCACTACACCACGGAAACAGTTGGTACATTAAACGAAAATAAGTAATATAAATCATTATTTTTTAAAACTAAATTTTTATTAATTGTTTTTAATTTTTTAAACATTTATGGAAATCTCGTGTCATAGGATAGACGTTGTATTTTTAGTTTTAATGTAATTTTGGTCAATTTTAAAGACAATCTACGTCCAAATGATGTTTGAAAAGTCACTAAAAATTGATTCTTGGGCATTTGTAATCAAAAATTGGACAAAAAGTAACTGGTTGCCCTTCAAATTTTATCGAATATTTAATTAGAATGGATTCGAATATTGCACAAATTTTATGAAACAGTAATTCCTCTTTTAATTTCACCCATTAGAAGAACAATTATTAATTTTTAATTTGTTTTCCAATTGGTTAGCCAAATATTTCTAGGAAAAATTTTGAGGTTTTCTATCACGAATAATGCTGATTTTAAGAGGTACAAGGCAGGGAAAAAATTTCTATGGGAGCCCACGGATACTACACAACTGATCTCATCCCGAAATATGAGTACTTATTTTTTAATTTTTTTTAAATCGTTATAATTTAGCATTTTGGGGTCCGGGGCAGCAGCCCTACTAGACCGTATGTAAATCGGCCCCTATTTGATTTGATTCGGTGTTCATATTTTTTGGATTGGAGCAAACGGAAAGCAGAAATTTCGTATTTCTTTCAAATGTTTCAAAAGTTTCCGAGATGAATTTTCTATACGTAAATTTTCCCGCAATAATAATAAGATTATTCATTAATTTATCCAACGGATATACAGGGTGTCTCACGGGACGTTTGACTGGATATGTTATTACTGGAGATAGAAACTCGGTTAAATGGAGAAAGTAGTAGAGATCTATTAGTATATTAATAATTCGTTGACAAAACATTTGCAATTCGCATCATCAAATTTATTTATTTTTTTGTTAAATTACTTTAAAACTTGAAGGACAATAAAAAATGCGTAGAATAAGATTATTTATTAAACAACATACGTTTGTATTAAAAATACAAAGTTCAAAACATATTTAAAATAACAAAAAAAAATTGTATTATATTACCCTCTTCAAACCAAACAACTTTTATTTAAAAAAAATCTAGGAAGGCCTGGTTTTTAAGATTCGTAACACTTTAAGTGGAACACCCTGTATAAAGCAGCTAAGTACAATTTCGTTTATAAACTTCCGAAAGAATAGAGACTAGGTCAGGTATAATAAAAGAGCTTTCAAACAATTTATAAATTCCTAGTATGAATTTATTCATTTTATATATCGAAATACAGGGAATAAATTATAAAATATAATATTTCTATATACAGGATGCCATTAAGTGACACATACGCTCTCTACTACTTGTTGGTAACTCTTAACATCTTAACAGATCTATTCAAAGTATTCTTTTAATTATTAGCTCAACAAGAAATGGGTAATTTGGCTACACCTACAGAATACACACAAGCTGAAAGATGTATTAAATGTGACATTAGATATTAACATGAAACCATATTGGTCTGACAGTTTTCACAAAAAAACTATAAACATAGCTTTCAGTACAATAAATAAACGAATAAGGAGAGAAGATTCTTTAGGACTTCCTTCGTTTTAGTAGTGAAAGTGCAAAAATCAACAATTAGACAAGCTGTAGAATGATGGACGCTGCGTTTCGTGCTTATTAGGACCCATAGCATAGCATCAGCATCTTGAGTTCTTTCCAAAAGAATCTTATACTGACTTGTAGCTTGTTATAATGCATATGCCGAAGAAATCCTTTTTCCAACCTAACATGACACTAAATAAAATCAGGGGGAGAGTTGTAGTAGGGACCCCCACAATACTTTCCAACAAGCTTACTTGTGTTTCGGTAGTCCAGACGACATCCATTTATTGGGGGACCAAATTGTACACCTCTAGCTCTGATTTATGAAGCACAATACAACTATAGTAGAAAAAAACTTGAGTGTTTTTTACGTTAAGGATTTTAATTATCAACAGAGCAGTGGAGAAGTTATACGCTTATTTAGTGACACCCGGTATAGCTGTTTTCATAAATTACAAAATTTGCAACGTAGGCGCATTTAAATAGCATATATATTTAACCGACTGTGACGAAGAGGGTTGAAATTTCAGTGTGGGCGGTTCGGGTGCGTCCTAGCGACCACCCACATCAACTACAAACTCTGTAGCAGTCCTACTGAAATTAATTCGAAAACTTGGAAATCCAATATTTATTTAAACCACGCTGTTTTATTACTAAACTTAGCTATAATTTGTTTAAAGTGCATTTATTATAACTATTTAATCATATGGGTTTAATTATACAGGGATTTATTTGATTCATACAAGTATCGATTAATAAAATGTCCGACGAACCGTGTAAAACTCATTTTAGAGCTTCATCCCCGTGAAATTAAAATTTTTGAAGGAAGCTCTAGAACGTTCCTCTTACAGGACATAATTGAAAATGTTTTAATGAGTAAATTGCTTAATTAACTAA
Source organism: Stenus bimaculatus (assembly GCA_963971135.1). Taxonomy (NCBI): domain Eukaryota; kingdom Metazoa; phylum Arthropoda; class Insecta; order Coleoptera; family Staphylinidae; genus Stenus; species Stenus bimaculatus. The sequence goes on along the minus strand of OZ020180.1, from coordinate 82,044,363 downwards.
ATTGATTTCTATTCTATAACCACAACTTTGTACTTAGTCAAGGTATTTTAAATTAGATCATATAATCACGTCCAAAGAAAAATTAAAGAACTCATATACGGACAATGTGCTCTGTTGGTTATTTAAAAATAATGAAAAACGTATAGAAGTTTATCTTTTTTTGTTTTGGAGCTACGCCTTTTCGAATATTAGGTTAATGGTTTTTGTCAGGAAACAGTACATAATCAGTATACCGATTTTAAGAAATTATTACTATAGAAAGCTTAAACCATTCTATTTCATAATGAATAAAGGAAAGGTAAAGTCTTCTTCAACCACATAACAAATAATAGTATAAACTAACATATTTTGGTTGAAGAAGACTTTATCATCCCTTTGTTAATAATGAATAGCCAAAATTTTGGAGATTATTGACTGACTACCGTAAAACTTTGTGACAGGCTCCCAACATTGTCTCTGAACTTGATAATCATTTGTTGATAATGGCATCCCTACCTTTGACTTCTTCTAAATAGGTGCTGCAACCTCTCGGATTTATTTCGGATCTGAAGATTGAAGATCAGATAAGACCAGAGCTAACAGAGCCGCTTCAGTGCCTGTCTGCCCAAAACCTAGATTGTCACAATGTTGTATACCTGTCACAAAGTTTTACAGTATCCTCTTTCATTTTGTGAGAATACAGAAGTCTTTAAAAAAAGCAAAAAAAATATTTGCTTCTTAGTTTTGGAAAATTTAAGATTATGTTTTTTAAGTTTTCTTAATTTTTTTAATATTCTCAACAAACCAGAGAAAACACTGTAAGCGTCAACCTTTTATTTCCTCACATATACATGATGTTTAGTGAACCATGAACGAAACACTCTGTATATGGTTTGTTTCTGCGATTTTAAAGTGCGATAATATACTATGATACACGTGATCGAGTCGAACCAAAAGCTAAAAATTGGATTAGTAATTAGTACCAATCCAAGAAATTCGTAAAGCTCTATCCAAATAGTGTTTGAAAATTATGTGTTCCTTACACATATTCCTTTGTCGGATCGTTTAACCACATGGTTTGTGGTTATACGATCCTCAACAAAATAGCGCCGACAAAATAGCTCCCCGACAAAATAACTCCTGACAAAATATCTGACCTATGCCAACCATACATTTTTTTGGTGAGCGGAAATACATCATGGACATCTATGTACTTGATAGTATCTATCTTTCAATTTTTTTCCTACATCTCTAATGGGCAGATTCTGGTCAGAATTAAAGGCCTTTAATTTAAAACAAATAATGTATCCATGGAAATTGTCCATTACAACCCATATAACAAATTTAAATTTAAAGGCCTTTAAACTTAAATGATTTGACCAGAATCTGGGTATATATCTTTACAAAGTTATGCTATACAGGGTGTCCCGAAATTAAGCGGCCAAACGTTAGCAGGCGATTTTACAACTAATTTTAAGAAAAAAACTTCCTATAAACATGTGTCCGATTTCGCTTTCTAAGAGACTATTGTGACTAAAACTAGTTTTTTTGTCATTTATTTGAAAAAGGTTTGTAATAAAGATTTGAAATTTGGTGTGAAGACTAATACATTTAAGATATAATTTCTCAATTTTTTTCAGATTTTTTGAAAGCTCTAAAATTTTTTGAAATTTTTTGAAATCCTTCAAAAAATCTGAAAAAAATTGAGAAATTATATCTTAAACGTATTAGTCTTCACACCAAATTTCAAATCTTTATTACAAACCGTTTTCAAATAAATGACAAAAAAACCTAGTTTTAGTCACATTATTTAAAGGGCTGTAGCTCCTTTAGGAAGCGAAATCGGACACATATTTATAGGAAGTTTTTTTCTTAAATTAATTAGTTGTAGAATCGCCTCCTAAAGTTTAGCCGCTTAATTTCGGGACACCCTGTATTTATACAGGGTGTCTCACTTTTTTTCCAGCAAAATTTTGTTTAGATAGTAAATGTCATAGTGAACAAAAAATTTCCTATGAACTAATATTTTTTTTCGACTCCTTAAGAAGTTTTTTTAACGCTTTACGTCCTTCAGATTGTAATTGCTGGTCAATTTTAGGGTTTTAGGACTGGATAATTAGAAAAATACTGCGTAGATTTGCTTACTAGTTTCGAAATTTATTTTAATTTCTTCTTCAGAGCTACAATAAATAATTACAGAATTAAAACTTAATTTTGCCAACATTGAATTACATAAACATACATGTTACAAACATTAAAAAACAAAAAATTAAAAACACAGCGTACATTAACAAGGTTGAGCACATTGATATTGTCAAGCACATTAAAATTTTTAAAAACTTCAAAAACATTAAAATACCTACATTTTCAAACACCAAAAACGATCAAAAAAACCGAAATTCAAAATTTAAAAACTTACAACCTTCCAAAATTTAAAATTTTAAATTTTAAAAAAATTCAAAAATTTTTTTACCAAATTTCAAAAATGCTGGACGCATATTAAATCTAAAAACATTAGCCTAAAAACATACCTCATCAACTATTATTTTTCTATTTGTCATTAAAATTCCACAATTCATGGTTTGGATGATTGATAACTGTTTTTGATCTTAATTTTGTCAATCACTGCTAATTTTACTCTTATGATTCTTAATTTTCACTTGGATTGCAAATTGTAATTTTTAATCAGCTGGTACTTGACATTTTCCGTCGTTGACATTTTTCGTAATACCAATATAATTTTTAATATGTTACCAACAACTTGAAACTTAAAACCACAATATTTTGTATTAAAAATTGTTATTTTTTGTTTAATATGTTAAGGACGTTTAAATATACTGTATTTAAATTATTTAAATCTGATCTAAGATTCACACTTTTTTCGTTTTTGTTAATTTCAATGGACTCTTTTAGGAGTCGTTTGGTTAAGTTTTCCTCATTACCTAAGATTTTTATTTTATCGATGTCAAAATCAAATTCATGTTTGTAACTAATTGCATGATTAGCTAATGCAGTATTTTATGTGTTAGTTTTATTTTTACAGTCATATTTATGTGAATTAACCCTAGTGCAAATCCAATTTTTGGTTTGTCCTATGTATACTTTTTCACAATCTTTTCAGTTAATTTGGTAACTGACATTACTTCTAAAATCTTTTTTGACTTTATCTTTCGTTTTGCTAAAAAGGTTGCCTACAGTTCTTGAGTTATAAGTTACTATTTTTACGTTTTCTAACTTATCACTTAACATATTTTTAATTTTTGTGCTTAAAGTTTTTATTTCTGGAATTTTGTAATATGTAATAATAGTGTTTTTGTTCAAAGTGTCATTGTTGTTCGCATTGCCCCCATGATAAAAATATTTTCTAATAATATAATTTGGATAATTATTTTCTTCCAAAATTTGTTGTGCTTTTTTCAAATTTTCAACTTTAAAATCATTATGGCATATGTTATCAATTTTGAACTTGAAACCCTTTATAATACCTATTTTTTGACATAAGTTGTGATTAGATGTATAATTTAATATTCTATTTGAGCTAAGTTCTTTTCTATAAATATCCGTTTTTATGATCCCATTCTTGTCTCTTATTACCCATGTATCCAAGAAATTAATCTTTGCATTTACTTCTTGTTCGTGTGTAAACTTTAATTTATCATCAAAACTATTGAACTTATTAATGATCTCATCTAATGCTGTTTCATTATTAGGTATAGTGGTTATTATGTCGTCTACATAAATATATAAGAAGCCTACATTAATGGGATAATTCTGAACAAAAAATGGTAGCCGTAACGTCGATGTTAAATTTGACAGTCACCCTGATGTCAAAAAAACGCTATTCTGTAAACTTTACTGTAACTTAACGGCAATGTAAAATATCATTTTCGGTGTTGCATTGTACATTTATAGAATATATTGTTTTGATGAATTATACATTAATGTATTATTATTATTTTGATCGATATTGTTTTAACACCGAAAATGTTATTTTAAATGACCGTTAAGTTACAGTAAAGTTTACAGAATAGCGTTTTTTTGACATCAGGGTGACTGTCAAATTTAACATCGACGTTACGGCTAACATTTTTTGTTCAGAATCACCCCATAAAGCTAAGTTTTTTTAAGCTGCTGTCTATCAGTTCATCCATCACTAGTGCAGAAAAAATCGGCGATGTTGGATGGCCCATTGCAGTACCGTATTTTTTCTTGTATATTTTCTTATTGAAACAAAAAAAGTTTGACTCAAATATCAAATCTATGATTTTTAAGAACATTATTTTTGGTACTTCCGTAAATTGGCTTATGTCTTGCCATCTATTGTTTATTGCTTTTACTACTAATTCCTTAGATACATTTGTAAATAGAGACGTAACATCTAATGAGATTAATTTGTGGTCTTTAGGTACAGTTTCGTTTTTAATAATATTTACAAATTCATACGTGTTTTTTATGTTAAATTTAAGAGTTGGTATGAGGTTATTTAATATTTGCACTATAAACTTTTCAAGTTTGTATGTAGGGGCGTTAATCGCGATAATTATAGGTCTAAACTTTAAATTATCCTTATGCGTCTTTGGTAATCCATAAGCTCTTGGAATAATTGAGTTATACGTTTTAAGATTTTTACCTATCGGGGCTGTTGTGTATCCTTCTTCTATCATTTCTTTCACTATGTTGTTGTTCTTGTTTTGGTATGTTTTTGTCGGGTCCTTCTGTAATTTGCTGTATACTTCTTCATCCTCAAACATTTTCTCCATCTTCTCCCAATATTCTTCTGTGTCAATTGCCACTGTTTTATTGCCTTTGTCTGATTTCGTTATTATTATTTTGTATTCTTTCTTCAGAAAGCTTTTAGTTTCTTCGTAATTTTCGTCTAGCGTAGATTTATTGTATTTTCTGTTGTTTTTGTTGTTTATATGGTTTGTGATGATGTTAGTGGTTGCCAGTCTAATAATGTCTTTTTCTTCTTTCTTCATTTGTTGTCTGTCTATTATGAATTCAGTGTCAATAATTGTTTTCTCAATCATTCCCATAGTGTTGTCTTCTAAACTATACTTAGGTCCCATAGCTAATACATTCTTAATGTTTTCTGGTATTTGTAGTTTACTTAGGTTTAAGAACCATTTTTCTTGAGTTTTGATTGTGACTTTGTTAGCTTTTAACAGGTTTTGTAATTTTTTATTATGTGTTTCTTGTAATTTCTTACTCAGGTTGTTGTGTTTATTGTTTTCTAACGTTTCAAACCTTAAAAACGTGTGTATATCCATTGTGTTTTTCAGATCTTCCTTTATTAGATTTATTTTCTGTTTTAATTGGTTAATTTCCCAGTATGTTATCTTCCTTTCTAGTTTTAATGTTTGTCTTTGGAATTATTTATGATGTTGGATGCAACTCTGAAGTTACAGCAATTTTAAAATTCCAATATTTTAAAGATTTTTGTGACACCCTGTATATTTTTTTCTTTCTTATCATCATGTTTTTATTTAAAGGATGTACGGTTTGGATTTTATCTTTCCCAACTTGCCTTTCTGAACATTATTGGCTGTTTTTAAATTAAGGGGACCAATTTAAAATTTCTGTCAAGAAAATTAACCTATCTGATTGGCTTACAGATAATGTCAAAATCCAAAGCACACTTGATTTAAATTTAAAAAATTCAACCAAAATGAAATTTATACAGGGTGTCGCAATAAATCATTTTTCATAATAAAATAAAAGTACGTAAAGAAAAAACGGATATGAGACGTTTTGGTTTTAATTTTTTTCTACTAGAAAAAATGTTATCACTTTTTGTTTTTTCTTTATATTTAATTCGCCCAATTTTTCTGCGTTCTTAAAATTTTATCCCACAAATTAGGAAATAAACTCATTTAAATCATTGGTTTCAGTTTAAAATTTAAATCTGCTCCAAGTTAAATTCAGTCTTCCATATAAGCAATCTCGAATTCAACTTGAAAAAGAACTTTTACCTAAAAGTTGCTAAAACAAAACAATTGAAAGCGTTTACTGTAATCTTGGCGATTGTTCAGTTTTGTACTAATAAAAGCGACAACAAAATGCACGGTGTGGACAATGTATAGATTTAAAGGCACGAAAGTGAGAAAGAGATGCTGTTAGGCGTAATCCGAACTGTGAATGATGAAGGGGTGCATTTTTCAAGAGTTAATCTAAAAGCTAAAGTACCCTGAACGGGCGATAGGGGGGCTTTTAAGCAGACTCATCAGTTTTCACCGATTTTCAAATAAATAGACCCACTACTTTAAATTTCCATTCAAACTTTACGCTTCGCTACTACTTTAATTAAAAATTCATATTTATACCCATTTATATTTTTCAAAAGACCTTATTACTATTTTTAAATTATATTAGGCGAAATATTAAAAATACCTTTACAGAAAATCAAATATGATCCAAATAATTTAATAGATACCGAAATCAATCAAAAAATTTTAATATTAGGTACCTAGGTAGATTTTTGAAGTATTCATTGTATTACTCACAAAATGTCGAAAAATATGGTATATAAACGAGTTTCAACTAAAACAATTATTTTTTCAGGAAATGTCTCCTTCAGTTTTATTGTTGTAAATGTGTTTCGCACTTTGGATGTAAACACATTTAACACCTTACAGTTTTAATTTGCAAAATGAATGCGTCTTATTGGACTCTTGGGATCGATACAGCAACCAACAATAAGGTTGACCTAGTTATAAGAAGTAAAGAGGAGTATAAACTGTGTCGCTTAAATACTCGACCTAAATTCCAAAATAGCACTGGAATTTCATCATTTATTGATTTTATTGTTTAATATGTGTTTTTGCCTTTTTTAGAAGACCTAGGATGAAGTTCTCAGAAGCTTGTAGCAAATTCTAAAATATTTTTATAGAATTTACGTTTCTATTTATGAGAAAGGAGGTGTGGATCAAATAATTCAATAACATTTGTTGATATTTAAAAGTATATGAATAAAAGTAATAATAATTTTTTTCTTCAAACGTAATTAAAGTACAGTCTTCTGTGACGTTTGACAGGCTTTAAAATGTCACTTTATGTTCGTTGATTCTATGGTCACTTTGTACTGCCTAGGAGTAGAAATTACTACTTTGCACTGACAAGGAATAAAAGTCGCTCGTATTCCTCTTGATAAAACCAAGCATCCTCATGGCAGTATTACATTATAGGTCAATATGGGGATTGAATGAAAAGTTACTTTGGAATGTTACTCCAAGATCAACGATACTAGGACATGAAACCAGTTTAACCCCATTAATAGAATAGGAACTATCTACTATTCTTAGCCCCTTGTAGAACGAGACTTGGAAGCATTTATTATAGTTGATTGGAAGTTTGTTACAGCGACAACATTCAACAAAAATGTCCAGATCAGATTGAAGATCAGCAGCCGAAGTATCATCGTGCACAATTTGAAAGAATTTGATATCGTCAGCAAATATTAATAGTTCAGAGTGCTTAAAGCAGCAAAGGACATCATTAATAAAGATATTGAACAGTAATGGACCTAGATGAGATCCCTGCGGTACCCCAGAGGTCACTGGTAAGAGATCCGATTTGAAGTTACCGACCTTAACATACTGCTATCTGCCATTAAGGTAGGAAGCAAGCCACTGAAGAAGAGAACCATTGAAGCCAAAAGTGCGAAGTTTACTAATTAGTAAATGGTGGTCAACTTTGTCGAAGGCCTTTGACATATCCGTATAAATTGTGTCCACTTGGTGGCCTTTCTCAATGGAGTTTGCTAGGAAGCTCTCAAAGACAATAAGGTTAGTCAAGGTTGAGCGGTTCTTTCTGAACCCGTGCTGCTCATCAGCAAGCAAGTTTTTAACAGTTGCAGTCAGAAAGTCATAGAATCAAAGACTATAGGTATGGCAGATATTATGGAAATGGGTCTATAGTTTAGAACATCACTTATATCTCCTTTTTTGTGAATAGGCATAATATGGGCTAACTTCCAAATATCAGGAAAGATACCCTCAGCATGGGACGACTCAAAGAAAGAGAACATTCGCGCAGAAACAATGGTGAGATACCATCGGGTCCACTTCCTTTCCTACCATCCAATCTATTAAGTTTCTCGAGAACAGTTGAAATGTCAATTGAAAAATTATGAATGTTGATAGCTGAATTGCCATTTACAGCAGAGATATTCAGAGCATTAAGCACATCATCATTGGCACATGCGTATACAGAAGAGAAATGACGGCTAAAGAGGTTAGATATCGAAGAACTATCATTCGCAGCAAATGCTCCGAGATGCATGGAGTTGGGAACTCCAGAGTCTGATCGTTTGGAGTTTATAAAGTCGCAAATAGGTTTTGGAAATATATTGGCTTTGTCTCAACAACGAGTTTTCTGCCCGTTACGAAACCGTAACAAACTTTTTACCATCCAAAGTCTATCGAAGTTCACGTGATTATAAGAATGGAAGGGTAGGTTTCAACTAATGAGTGCGACATGTTCCCGTGTACAGAAATTGTCGCACCGTACGAACGCGTTTTTTCTATTACGCATGACCATGATCGTCAATGTACGTTTTCTAGGGCTGTTGGAACAAACCTATTATGTAAGATACCTATGAAAACCGTGTGTTCTAATACATTAAAAAATAATTTCATTCAAATTTGTTGGAAGTCATTTTATTATTTTCAGAAATTACATAAATAATTTGTTTTTAGTAGTATAGACAATTTGATTTATCAGTGATCAATCCATCTTATCAGATATAAACAACCCATAACTTGATTTAATCGAGTCTATATAATTTATGAAAAAAAAAATATATTGATCATAAATAATTATTCGAAAAAATAATAGTGGCGTGTATTTGGTAATCGGTGAGAATAAAGTCATCTCCCCTGACTTATCACTGCAATGATTTCCACACGGTTACACTTCACACTAAGCGACGTTTACTAGAAATTCCAACCCTGACTGTGCAACCCCGGCTAAAGTTACAGCTAAACACAGGGTCGCTTGCGGATACACACTTAATCGACTCTCACCCTACCTAAGCCCAACAATTCGTTTTAATGCTGCGGGACAATTGCAAATTTTCTCTCTTTAAATCGTAGAAATATTAGGAATGGATGGAAATTAATAATTAGTTATTCTCGGGAAAAAAAAAAACGATTTCCCCTAAATTACCTTAAAAAAATTAGAAAATTGGAATGGAATAATTTTGATCAGTTTGCAAAAAATATTATCACATTTTACAGAAAAAAATTAAATAGTTATAAAGTTATTTTTTATCGGTAAAATTTTATGAAGGCTTAATAAATTGTAATAGTAAAAAAAATAAAAAAATACAAATTCTTGGGGAAGTCTTAGAGTGATGGATTTTTTGTATATTTTTCGTAAGCTTGTATGTTATACCATATTAAAAATAGTATGAAAATCTAGTGCCTCTTGTAAGATTCATACAGGAGACGTAATAGCTCTTTTTTAATGTATAGGTCTTGGTTCTCTTTTATGGTTTTCAAAACAACTTTAAGCTCCAATGACTTCATCGCTATAAACGTTATTAAACAAAAAATCAGCATTATAGGCAACCTATACTATTTGCATTTCATGATAAGCAATATTCCTCTTGCGTACGAATCGGAAACTACTGATGTGACGTCATTCGTAGGTTAATTGCAAATCCCGCTTGACACTAACCAACGTTTCACAACGTAAAAATCCAAGCAAATTTAATTCAAGTTTAATTTTATATACACCGTGTTACAAAAGTTGTCCCTGCAGTACTAATAATGATAAATCTTTTATTGGCATAACAATACCCAGAACAGTATAAGATATACTTACTGTGATTAAATCTTTTCTCCGTGAGTTTACATTATGAACATCACTTCTAAAACTTATCTTATTGTATAGATAGGAAGGCCATTTTGACCAAATTATTTTGTAAAAAAAAACAAGCAGTCTGACATTCTATTTTACATATTTAACCACTTTAACTCAAGTATTTATTTATGAGAGACATATTTTATTTTTACGAGCAGCAGAAGCTCGTGTAATAATAAAGTGGAATTATTACGAAATCAGTATCGAGATTTACGCCTAAATTTCTTTCAAAATTGCTAAATTCGATATTTTGTCCTTTTTTAAAATTCTGTATATTTCTTTTCTTTTTGGGACCAAAAACTAGAGCGAAAGTCTTGGAGGCGCTGTTTTAACCAATGTTTTTTAGAATTATTGACAACAGAATTAAGTTTATCATTTAAATTGATGGGTGTCATAATTTTCGGACATTAGTAAACCACATGCATTTTTTTAGGTTAGATTAATAGGATAGGAATAAAATCTGATTCACTCATCACCCTTCTGGTACATAAAGACTCAAATTCCTTCATAATTTAGCTCCATCGTTTTTTAGTTAGTTACTTCAAATTTTTATTTGCATGAAAATTTAAATTATAAACTTATAATTTAAATTTTAACAGTTCTATGAACTACTAAGATTTTTAAGTGTTGAATGCAGGTTAGATTAATCTAACCTAGAAAAAATGTGAAGTCCGAAAATTATGACACCCATCAATTTCAATTTCTTATACATGACGTTCAGATTCTGAGGATGGCCCTCCGCCGAAACCGGTCAATGTGATAAAATTAATAAATTTGATTCTTCAACGACAAGTACACATTTATTGCTACACCTACCTACATATCACATATCTCTTTCTTTGTAATGGATCACACAAACCTTACACAGTCTAAAATCCAAAATTATTTATAGAAGTTTCGACGGCTACAATTTCTGGGGGGCACTACGCTCTCTAGGGTAACCCTTTCATTAAAAAAACTAACAAAATGTCACTTGCGTATTTTGGTCAAAAAAACTTCTACAAGTTGAATGACAATTATTGCCTTTTGTCAACGACGAAAGATTCATTGTGTACTACCTACTGATTGACTATTGAACATATTACATTACATATATTTGTAAAAATGTGATATGGGATTATTTTTGTTATATTAAAATGAGCAAAAAACTAAAGGAAAAAAGAAAATATAAGAAAATATTGTACAGACTTCAGTATTTCACCTCTGATAACTTTGAGGATCTTTGTTTATAGAAACTTTTGTCTTAGTGTATACTGTAACCTAAATATTTAACACCCTGTATAATTTATGCAGGGTGCGTCAAACTATAGGTGTATATTCTTCACATTAATACGGATATCCTAGAAATATTTTAGTAATATACCGGGTGTACATTCCTAAATGACGGACCAAAATTACGTTCATTGGAATGGAATACACAGTATATTATGATAGTATTATATAGATATAGTTCACTCGTTTTGCTGATATTTGTCATTTAAGCGAAAAAAAGATCCATTTTTGAAAAACCACTGCTCTAAAACAAATGAGAAAAATGGGTTGAAATTTTGACAAAAAATACATTATCGCAGACTAGAGTTTACAGCTATCGTGTTAAATTTAAATTTGTGATAAGCTTTTATCAGGGTGTTTCATGAAACGCAAATTGACAAATTAAACGAAATTTTCAAATGGAATTCCCTTTTTTTAATATTTACATCAATATTTGATTGTGTCTTTCTCTATTTTGCTTTTTAATAATGCTGTTTTATTACAATATTAGTTTTTATTGTTTTACAATTTACAACACAAATAAAATCGAAGCTCGCTATAAGGCAAATACCCAGATTCTGGTCAAATTATTTAAGTTTAAAGGCCTTTAAATTTAAATTTGTTATATAGGTTGCAATGGACAATTTCCATGGTTACCTTATTTGTCTCTAATTAAAGGCCTTTAATTTGACCAGAATCTGCCTATTAGTATATGCTTTGTAAATTTAACAACTTATGTAACCAAAGAAACACTTATTTTGTTGAATTCGCTTTTACCCTCTTTTTTGTACATTTGATAATATAATAGTTAAAACGAAATACATAATGAAATTTTCTAAAGAAATAATGATAAATATGGTGTATGCGTTTAATGAAGCTGAATGAAAAAGATGTTTTTTCAAAATACGGTCGGCTTAAGATACCTTTTTTATTTTGGAGTAATGTTACTTCCTCGCAGCGCTGGGACACCCTGTATAAGGCTGGGGAATTTTTTTGTTCATGAAATATTTTGATAGAAGGTATCAAAAAATAAAAAAAAAATATTTAATTATTTTTTTTTAATATTTGTACATTATCATATAAGTAGAATAGTATTCCAGGAATTTCAATTTTTTTTATTTCGATCATTTTTGCAACTTTGATCATATAAAAATCCAGTTATTTTTTTTTAAATTCTAGATAGTAAATGTCATTCTGAAATCAATTATTATTTGGATTTCTTCTTTGCCAAATTGGTTTTTGAATATTATTGGCTGCATTAAAAAAAAATTAAAATTAAATGAAATTTATACGGGGTGTCCCACAAAAATTATTAAATTTTTGAAATTTTAAGATTGCTGTAACTTTTTAAGGAGTCGAAAAAACATAGTAGTTCATAGGAAATTTTTTGTTCAGAATGACATTTATTCCGATTATAATATACCCCTGAAATATCTACAAACAGGGTTAGTAATATAATTTTCATATGTCAAAATTTTTCTATTAAAACGATTCATAAACTAAAAGTTTTCCACATTCCCGACCTATAAGGTAAAATAACCAAAATGATAACTGGAAAATATTAAAGGGTAGAATACTCTCGCGAAGTTTAATGCATTTCTTCTGACTCATCCTGTATTTTAACCTTTCTTAAATTACAACCTAAATTATCCGCAGGTTTATCACTGATTCAAATGAATTTTTTAAGTAAGTCTCTGATTATGTTTATTATATTTCTTTAATTCTTGGTGTTGGTATAATAAATAACTTCCTAAAAAATGTTTGGAACTTCATTTCCGCCGCCCCCCATGACATATGGTGGATGCGCCGGACAACGCTACCTCTTGCAGGAAAGAAGAAAAGTAAACCTCAATGTGTAAGGATACCATCTGAGATACTTGGTACATTTTTTATGTATGACTCTTATTTTGTTTTTTCTTATATATATATTTTATTTATTTTGATGTAGGATTAATAAATAAAATACGTTTCTAAAAATAGAAGCAGAGATGGAAATGCAATCGAAAATGCCGATCGATATTTACAATAAATATACGAATTGGAAGGAAATTTCCTAGATTTCCCTTTAATTTTGTGGTGTAAGTGCACCAAGCAACAATTACACAAGCTACAGAATGATGGACGCTGATGCGTTTCATGCTTATTAGCACTCATCATTATTACATTGGGTTATTGAATCAATATATTACTGCATACTTAGGTCCTTTTTCAGCAACAGTAAGGTAATGTATTGGGAATACATAGTCTAGTTTATGTCTGTATCATAACCGTGAGTTTGTTCATGTTCTGCAATACTACTTTTGTATTTAAAATTATACATACATATATTAGTAGGTTATTCTGTGCAAATATTCCTCTGTACATCATTTTATATGTATATGATTCATACTACATTTTTTTGTATAGTTAAGAGGGATTTGAATCGGTGCTGTGGTCGAAGAAAATTATTCCATAACTTACTAGGGATAATAAGTTTTCTTTGTACATATACTACAATGACATCTGTGATTTTTAATACCCTTAATGTGTCGCATTATTATAGTCCATTTCATTAATAGATCACCTTTTCAGGAGGAATTTAGACTCAAATATATTCAGTTCTTTCAATTGCGTCTTCATTTAAAAATACTAAAATCACTTAGTTATTTAGTTATACTATAACTAAATGCTTTTAGTATTTTTAGGCGAAAACCCTATTGAAAGAACTGCTGACTATATTCCTGCTCAAAAGGTTAATAAAATGAACTATAATTAGATTTCTGCAGTGTGCTTTCCAGTTGAATATCTTATCAATTACCAATACTCACCCCTTAAAATTTGACTCACCTTTTGAGTTTTATTTCCTTCCAATCTATAGGGAAAGTATTTGGGTAAGTTGTGTTAATCGTACTTGTCTTGAAGACCATATGCCTGTGGTTTTATCTGTATTTATGAGTAACTTATTGTTGTTCAACCATTCACTGATGTCTTTGTAGTATTTTTATGCCATTTGGATTGTTTTCTGTATGTTGTTTCATACCATTATTAAGTTGATAACATCAGCGTATGAGATTATAGAACTGAGAAGCTAGATCATTGGTATTAGGCCAGTCAAATTAGCATTCTACTTCGAAAAAATTAGAGGAAAACTGGAAGTCATTTTAGTCACTTTATTTTTCATAAAAAAAGAACATATCGAGTCTGCCCCAATTTTTGTGCAATGCTCTATGTGCTGTGTAAAAAAAACCAAGACATTTTCGGCCATTTTGCAGTTTTCTTAAAATACAGCCAAAATTATGCGTTTGAAGGAAAATACTATTCTTTGCAATTTTAAATAGCGTTAAATTCTGCGTCGATTGAGTACCCAATTTTTAAATTTAAGCGTCAATATGTTGGAGAAAACTAAAGTCAAAAATTGCCCCCTTGGAGAAATAAAAATTTTCTTTCGTATATACCGATATTTAGCACCGGATAACTTTCTAATGACAAACACAGACATTTACAATGTCTCTCAACAGTTGTTGTTCACGGAAAGTGTAGAAAAGTATACAACAAGGAATCAAACGTCAATCCTGTAATTTCCGGAGAAGTTCCCAGTAAGAAGAAATGTGTACTTAGTGGTGAAGATACAACATATGATTTTGAAAAAAACAGCTGAAAATGAATAAGAATTGCGCGATACCGTACATCACGTGATGACTCGGAGATTCAAAAACAATCTTCTGGAAGTTGCCACAAAGAGAGTTGGATGAAATCATACGATCTCAAAAATTATCTTAAACCCGTTGGTTTCTTGGATAACATTGATGACGATATTCCTGAATCTCTTTTGCTGCTTCTGCAAATAATAACTGTCCCAAGATGCTGAAGGAATAAAAACGTGGACAAAGGAGTAGAAGCCAAAACTGCTGTACGTATCGAAGCAATCGCTCACGAAATTATCGCTGCTACAAGGCCAAGATCATTCATGTCTCCTCTGTAGATCGGAGCATTTCTGCATAGAAAATATGATTCGCGAGATTTGTGGGATGTTCTATCAGTGCTAGGATTTTGGAGCTCATATATGAATGTAAAAAACTTCGAATTATCTTGCATGCAACAACCTACGTCAGATGTGCCAAGAAACAGTTTTCACCAGTTTGTGTTTGATAATGCCGATGTGAACATAGACACGATTGATGGTTTGAATACTTTTCATGCGATGGGTTGCATCCAGTGCATTACTGCAAAACCTCAGACTGCTTCCTTTGGAAAAGCTATTCAAAAATTACTCGGTATAAAAAATTTTCATAAGCATTTTTTACTCTAGTTTTCTCCAACACCTTGAGGTTTATTGTCAATTATCACTTTCTGTCTTCTATTTGTTACGTAGGAGCTCACAAGTGGTCTTCGACTTATTCCGTACCGTTCCAGTTTTTTTAGTAACATCGTATGTTCTATGCTATAGAAAGTTTTTGAAAGAACAAGCTATATACCTACGGGAATCATTTTTTTATCTAATGATTGAGTAGATTATTAAGGAATTCGAATAATGTAGTGCTTGAGAAGCCGTATTGTGTGGTGTTAAACAAATTGTATTTCTTGAAGAAGTTGGGAAATCTTACCGATAATATTTTTTCAAAAACTTCGGATATAGGTACTATTTGGTCTCAGGAAGTTTGATTAGCGCTAATTTGTAATTAAACCGCAATAATTGCCACCAGTTATACTTTGATTTATCAACAGTTTGGGGACCTAGCTTCTTTAGGATGTTGTTGGAGATTTTATGATAACCTCCACTTTCTGAATTCTTTAGTTCTCTTATTATATTTTGGATCACTTTTTCATCTGTTTCGTAGAGTTAATCCATTGCTTTAGATTTGTAAGGAGTGAATTGATATTTCAAATACTATCCAACTCTCGATACAACGTATGTATGTGTCCAGATTTTTTAACTTTTAATGATAGTACAAATAAAATGTATTGGACATAATAATATTATAACAATTAAAAGTGAGGCCTCAACATTTTGAGTTCTTTTTACTATTAAAAATCGGCAGTTGTCAAGTGCTTTTGATAAAATCCCTGCGTTAACTAGGATATATCTTCAGGGGCTGAAATTAAATTTACTAAATGGGACTTAAGGAGTCAGTGGAAAATCAGTTAATAAGATCTTGAAAACAATCGCGATTCAAAATGGCGGCTCGTTTTTTGATGTTGAAACAATGTGTAATCGTGTGGAACGAACCGCCCCCGAATGTTGGTTGGCAGCAGTTTGTTTCCGAGTAACAGTAGCACTGAGAGCAGGGCGCCAATGGAGGCGGCGGCCCGGAGCCGGCGCCCGGAGCCCCAATTTTAACAGCCGGCCAGCACAACGTTGTCCGCACCGTCTACAGCTAGCCCGCCAGTACATCTACGGTAAGTTTTTTTACAAATTACGTAATAAAAAAATTATTGATTTTTATTGCCTCCATATTTTTTTCGAGTATTTAAACTTTAATACTTTCAAATGATGGATAGCAATAAAAAACAACTTTTACATTTGGTTTTGGCAAAAATTATTTATCATAAAATTATATTTTTTGGTATATTTTCAAAACCCTCACAAAAAAATATCAAAAATATTGGTAAAAATTAAGAAATAAAAAATAATATTTTATGCCCCCAAAATTCGAAAATTCAAAATAAAAATATTTTTTTGTAATAGGGCGATTTTGTGCAGTTTCTATTAGGTAGGATGTTTCATATAAGAAGAGCTCTAAAATTAATTGGATGTTTTTGTAAAGTTGCTCCCAGCTGGAAGTAGGACAAAGAATATGCGATCGTTATTACTTTTGTGCTACTTCCAGCTGGGACCAACTGTACAGATCTCTTCCTAAAAATCTTGTAAATGAAAAATAGGTTTGGTAGGGAATTCTAGAAAAATTGAATTAAAAAAGTGAATATTTTGTATTGTTTCAGATGATGGCTAGCAGTTTCGGTTTATGTAAAAAAAGTGCTTAGTGTAAAAAGTTAAAGTGCAGGATTGTAGACCATTTAAAAATTTACAATGCCAAGTCTTGGAGGCTTGGGTGACATCAAGTCTAAAGCGTCTAGCGCTTTTCCGGGATGGTGAGTTTTCATTCATTTATGACTATATCAAAAATACCGGAAAACGTTGTGAGGGATACCAAAAAATGATAATTTTTGGTTAATACATGCATATCCTGAAAAATAAACATAATTAGTAAAACTAAAAGAATGTGCTCATTTTTACTCATTACATAAGTTACAGAATATAATTAGATATACGTAGTTTCAAAGTTAATATTTTCCAAAAAATTATAGGAGTAGTTTATTTTCTTGATTCACAAGAATAACCAAATATATTATTTTTGGATATGGATTTAAGACCAAAATATTTTTCATTTTCATTTTTCTACATAGGCCCATGATTATATAGCAAAATATTTGTGAGATAACCACTGAAATAGTCCATTATAAGTAGCATACTAAAAGGATATCTCATATACAAATTTATTAGGCCTTCTCTGTTCTTGGCGTCTATAACAATCTATTTAACCAACACCTTGTTTTTGACAAGAATTACTTAACAGTTTTACACAAAATCTTTGTACATAAGGGTCACGATTTGCGTCGGGGAAGGTCCCAAAAAAGTGCGATGCATATCGAAACAACGCAAATCGAACCATAATTTTCCATAAGACTTCCGGTAAATTTACAAAATACGTTCTTAACTTCACATTAAAATTAAAATAACGATTATAATTGTTATTTGTAAGAAGCCACCGAGTGACAAAATATTAACTTGATATTAGAGATAATCGACCAGTAGTCCACGCTAAAAAAAACTGCAGTTCTGGGGTCTTATTCTTGAATCATTCGAAATGATGTAGCATGCGATACAACGACAAACTCTATTTTTTTCATTTGATTGAAATGGACAGAACGATGAAAGTCGAATCCGATATCATGTCGAGTGGTTCAAGAAAAAGGCCCCAGTTCAGTTCAACATCAATTTAGAAAACATATAAAAGTTTTTTTTTTAGGAAGATGTTAATATCATACACCCAATAAAAAATATTTTCAAAAATATAAGTCTGTATTACATAAAGAATAAAAATATTTCAAATGTTTATATTTTTAAATAGTTTTGGAAATACCGGAAATGGAAATGAAAACCGGGTCACCTCTATAACTTTTTTATTTGTGAATAGAAAAATTTGAAAATTGGCTATGTTCTATGGTTCAAAAAAAAAATTTTATGTGCATTTTTTATTTTCGAAATCACTTCCGGTTTCACCGGAAACACCATGAACTTTGTTTTTTTAAATATAACATCCCATCTTTTTATTCATGGCTTAAAATACTTTTAAAAAAGAAGTATTTTTGAGATATTAGTTTTTATTTTTGGCGAAAAAAATTTTTTTTCCACAAAAAAAAGCTATTAAGTATCTTTATTACAGGCACATGCAAAATAATACCCCTACATATGGGGTACCAAAATAATCGTTATAAAATCCTCTTTTTAAAAAATCGAATGACCCGGCATCATTGCATTTAAAAAAAGTGAGATATTTGATAAAATCTTCATTATCTAAGTTTAAAAATTAATAGTTCAAAAACCACTTAAATTTTTTTTCAAATTACAATTTTATTTAGGTATTTGAATTATTTAGAATTAGTTTTGGTACTTTTCACCGACTTCAAAAACCTTCTATTTTTTTTGAAAAAAAATTTTTTTACAAAAAAAATAAAAACTAATATCTCAAAAATACTTCTTTTTTAAAAGTATTTTAAGCCATGAATAAAAATATGGGATGTTACATTTAAAAAAACAAAGTTCGTGGTGTTTCCGGTGAAACCGGAAGTGATTTCGAAAATAAAAAATGCACATAAAATTGGTTTTTTTTTAACCATAGAACATAGTCAAATTTCAAATTTTTTTATTCATAAATAAAAAAGTTATCGAGGTGACCCGGTTTTCATTTCCACGCGGTATAATATGATTATATTATAATATTCGTTGTAAATTGTAAAATAACAAAAAGATGTAATCCTGAAAAAAATATGGTAATAATATTATCTTCAGGCTATAAAATATAGTAAATAAAGTATATAAAATAATAAAATATACTAAAATACAGGGCGTAGCGTCAAATTTCGCCCCCCCCCCCCCGCGATATATAAAAAATGGGCCCTTTTGTGAGTAAAAATCGCAAATTGGTCGGCTTGGGGCCCAAAATATCAACTGTTAAAATAATGTAACTAAAAAGGGTTGAAAGTTAAGTGAAATTTCATTAATATTTTGGTTAGGTAATTTAGAAAATTTCAAAAAATTAAAGGAGAAAAATATTGGTAAAAAACTATTAATAATAATATAACACAAAGAAGTTTAGCAGGGGTCATATTCTTGAACCACTCGATGAGACATCGCATTCGACTTTTACTGTTTCGATAATTACACAGGGTGTAACAAAAATAAAACGTATAATAGCTCTTTAATTTAAAGAGTTATATAAAAAAGTTAAATCCAAAAGTTGTTCAGTTAATTTCAGTGCATATTTTTCAACATCTTTCCCGATTTTTTCTATTTCTTAAAAAGTTATAATAACTAGAAAATTTTATTAATTTTTACGTCATATTGCAATAACTTCTTAGGGAGTTGAAAAAATACCACAAAAAACTATTTGGTCAGAATGATATTTACAATACAAATATTTTTTACGAGTAAATAAATGGGATACATTAAATTTTTTCTAAAAATTATATTTAATATAAAATAGCATTACCGAAAAAGAAAAATGTACAAAGAAAATATACTATTGCTATTTAAAAAATAATCAGTTGCTATATCAATAAAATAGAAAAAGTTATGTATAAACTAAAAATTTTAAAATGAAATGAAATTTAGAACTCCAATTTTCATTAGAAAACTGCGTAGTTTTTTCGTTAGTAAGTAGTGTTCTACATAAATTATTTTTATTTACAAATTTTATACAGGGTGTCCACAAACTAGCGCCCAAGCTCTACACTACGTTGTAAGGGACTTTAGTTGATTGTTGGAAAATTAAAAACAAATCAATCCACAGTAGATGTATAGTTTTTAACCAAAATAATGGAAATTTGGCAACACTTAATTGCACTTGAATTAACCTTTACTAGGTGTGGAGTAATCAAAGACCAAATAAGTTATATTATATTATTCATGGTTTTATTATTCATAAAATAAATGTTAAAAACTTACCTATTTTAATAAAAAATTAACTAAACTTACCCCCAATTTTGTCAAACACGTTTAACGGTCATTAATTTTAAATGAGATTTAATTCCACATATACCGGGTGGAAACGAAACACGTGTCACGTCTCTAACTTCTTTATTTATGAAAGTAAAAATTTGAAATTGGACAATGTTGTAGGGTTCAAGAAAACACATTTTGGCCACTAAAATGTTTTTGAATATCACTTCCGGTTTTACCCGAAGTGACATCAACTTTATTTTTTTTTAATGTAACATCTATTTTTTTGTTCATAATTTAAGACTATATTAGAAAAGCAGTATGTTTCTGATACATTTTTTTTTTGAAATTTTGAAAAATCCCGAGTACAAAAAATATGAAAAACTGGCACAAGTAAATTGATTACACCCTACATATGAGATACCAAAATAATCGTATTAAAATCTTCTTTTTGAAAAACCAAGTGACCCGGTATTTTTCCAGTAAAAAAGAAGAGTTATTTGTAAAAACGTTACTCAGAAAAGTTCATAATTTAATATATCAAAAACTGCTTAAATAATTTTACAAAATACAATTTTCCTTAGGTATTTGTATTATTTCGAATGAGTTTTGGTAGTTTTTATCAACTTCGGTTGAATAAATAAATAAATAAATAAATACTTTATTACCCAACAGACTATTGTCCAATTACAAGGTAACATACAATTTCATAATAAGTATAACAAATAATTAATAACAAAAAAAAATTACATTATATATAACAGTGTGCAATATAAACATATAATAAACTTTTCGTAATATATATAAGGCACAATATACAATTTACAGTATACAACAAAATAATATAGTGAAAATTTACTAAATTCTAAAGCATGTCTTGACATAGTTAAGCAATTAATTAAGTAACACTCACATGTGTGTTACTATGTGAGATCAAGAGGTGTACAATCATTCAGCTGTTTTTTAAAGTGATTAAAGCTCGATTGAAATATATCAACGTTATCTTGGCAATGGTTGAAGAAAAAAAGTTTTTATATTTTTCAAAATTTAAAAAAAAAAATTAAAAAATTTATTACAAACATACTCTTTTTATAAAATAATTTAATACTTGGAACAAAAACACGGGTGTTACATTTAAAAAAATAAAGTTGATGTCACTTCCGGTAAAACCAGAAGTCTCAAATTGAAAAAAAATTTAGTGCCTAAAATGTGGTATTTAGAGACACACTATATTTTTAATTTCACATCCTTTTAAAAAAAACTATTATAAGTTTAATTAAGAAAATACAGCAGCGACGCCTTAGTAAAAAAATATTAAATTTCAACTTTTGCAAGTAATAAATTCTAAAATAATTATTTAAAATTACGTAAAGTATTTTTAATTGTCAACGACTTTATTAATATTAATGTGGTTTAGACCTAAGGCATTTTTTTGGTGGTTTACTAAATGACATAATAACATTGTAGGGTGTAAGAAGCTATAAGAATGCGTCACGTGACCAAATTACGGAATGAGACATGTTAAAGGGCTTTTAGGGATCTTACGTGTTAGGAATTACAGCATCGGTTAAGCATTTATAAGCGAATAATATTTTTCATCGTCCTTTTATTGTTTAAAAAATCAAAAAAAAAATTTAAATATTACTCAATTATAATATTACTACACAAAAATAAAAACGACTTATTATATAATAGTTATTTAACCAACGAGTTGGTTAAAAAGGGCGATTAATAATCGAGAAATTTTAAAGCACGAGCGGAACGCGAGTGCGTTAATTTTCGAGATTATTAATCGCTTTTTAACCTACGAGTTGGTTACAATATTTTTTCGTTGATCGTGCATTTGATTAACTAGAAAAAACTATAATTTTTACAAGATTTTTCGAAATGTCACCATTAAAAAATACGAACCCGATCGATCATTACCGAAGTCGAATTAAACGAACAGGGTTGTCTATTATCAGAGAGTTCTATAGTCATTTAATGATGAGTTGATGTATACATAACCTCACATTTATAAAATAAATATAATATGTATTGGTGTACCGATTATTTGAAGTGTATTTAAATTACATGTATTTATTTAATTTATAATTTTAACTAGGTTAAAACAAATTAAATTAACTTTATATTCAAAATTGTCGTATACTTCGTAGAAAATTTTGTTAGAAACGTCATCAACAGAGGGCACCTCCAAAATCATTTATTAAACAAAAATCATGCATTAATAGGGGTCATTAATAAATGATTTTGTATACATTAAAAATAGTCTTTAATAAACGATCAACGAAAAATGTCATTTAAACAATTTTCAAAACTTCATAAAAATACTATACAGGGCGTTCCTGAATAATTGTGACAAATTTCTATGGTGATAGAGGAAGTGAAACTAAGCATTTTTAACTTATAAAGTATTGTCCGGAAATGCTTCCTTAAAAAGTTATATCACAAAATTTTCAAAAAAAAAATATTTTTTTGTAAATAAAATAAATATTATAAGAGATATTAGTTTGAAATTTTACCCACAGTTTTTTCACATAAGGATACACATTTTCGGCCAATAAAAGTTTAAAAAATATTTTCAAAGGCGTTACATGTGGGGGGGTCATCAACTTTTTTTAATCATATCTTTTGTTTCTTTACATTTTTGATAATTTTAAAAGTACTAAAATAATCCTTGATCAAAGTAGATTTTATAATTTTTAGTAAATATTTTTTTGGAAATATAGAGCTTGTTGATGGGTTAATATCATGAAATCCTATTAGTTTATTTAGTATTTTTGTATAGTTTTATTCGTAGTGTTTATAATTTTTGTAGGAAAAAATGAGTGCTCTAAAAGCAAATAAGTATGTATTAGGAATAGTAATAGAATTTTATTCTACTAAAACGTGTACGAATAAAAACTGCGAGCGTTACAATCAAGACGAATGTTGGCAGGAGAAATCTAGAAATAACATAAATCCAGGATTAGAGTCTTATCAGGGAAAACCAGTGAACAGTAAAGAGCGGGAAAATGCACTGTAATACAATTTACGCTTTCCCGATTATAAACTCCTTATTTCCAATTATATTTATAAAATAATACTTTCAAATATTTATTATCATTATCAGAAAAATAAATTATTATAATTAACCAAGCAAGTAAGTTTATGTATTTGTTTTATCAACGGATTTTCAGGTTTCTTTTAGAATTTTTAGATGAAAAATTTAATACTGATAAATTGAAGTATCATAAACAAATATACAAAAATTTTGTAAAAATATTTATAAAAATTTAAAACTATTTTGTGACTCAAATTGCAAAAATATCGATTCATTTCCCAAAGCTATTGCATAGTTTTAGATTGTTTAAAAATAATAATAATTGTATGTAAACATGAAATAATCTGAATTGAAATGCTTCAAATATTTTTCTTGTTCCTGTAAAATTTTGAAATTTCCTCATACACCTCTTTTTCATGAAAGCAACAATATTAAGCATATTAAAATGAATTTTTCAAAAAAAAGTCGAAAAAAATAATCTTTAAAAAATCGTTTAATTTTCACCAATTGTACATAAATAGATCGTGATGACTATTTAAAATATTTGGTGAAAACACATAGTGAATTTTAAAAGTTTGATGTAAAGTTGCTCCCAGCTAGAAGTAGGACAAAGAATACGCGATCGTCATTACTTTTGTCCTACTTCCAGCTGGGACCAACTGTACATAATTTGAAATACATAAAATGTTAAATTAATAAAAAAATTGCTGCTTTATCCCATAAACCTTAAGGAAATTATTAATTCAAATTTTTGTTTTAAAATACATACCAAAAATTTGCGTAGCAACAATTCCAAATTATCCAATCACCACCATCTTTCCAGGAAAATCGGTAAACCCATCCTGCTGTATTTTCTTGATTACCTGGTAAACTCATACATAATTATAAAATTATGTGTTAATTTCCACACCACCCTGGAGGTATAACACTCAGTGCGCTTTTTTTAAAGTGGTTTCCCCATTAGACCTAATCCACTATGGTTTTTCTTAAAATAAAAGGTACTTACTATAAATTTAGATTTTGGTTGTTCTTCTTATCTCGATTTCACTTCACTAAATCACTTATTTCACTATTATCACTACACTTTTTAAGCCGCATTTTGTACCGCAAGGCGCATATTTGCTGTAAAAAAATTACAGCCCGCAATTTTTGAGAAAAAAAAAATATAAATACCTTTGGCACCAACCCTCCAAACCAACCGATTTCATGGACACATTTTTTTAAAACCTAAGGGGCACTTTTTTATTTGCTCTATAAATTATCACAAATTGCACTATAATTTCACATGTAATCGGATTTTCGAATGTGCACTCGCGTAAACCGCACTTTTACCGAATATTTCGAGATTTAACCGAACTAAAAGGTTCAGAATTTTTGGAAAAATTTTACACTCGCGCATACTTCGCTGTGGATTTTCAGCTCACTTATACACAACTTTATGCACTATTATTTTAAACGAAAGCAAAGAAAAAATTAATTAATTTAGGATGAAATTACGATTGATTAAAATTACTACGACTGAAACAGACGAATTCTAGCCGCAAACTGAATTTTTCCAGAAACCAAAAACTTTTTTAGCCTTGAGGTAAGAAGACAATTGAGCTTGAATAAATTAAATTTCAGTTTTCAAAAGATGAGTAATGATAATACAATAAAATATTTTATTGGTCATACTTCTACCTTCAAATTATAATTTTTATAAATATTTATTCTTCATAAAAATGTACTCGTATAAAATTTTGTAACAATTCAAAATTTTTAACGTTGAATCTACTAACATGCAAAAATTTTGAATCATTTTTATTGTCTCTAGAAAAATAGACAATTTTCAAATTTATCTCCCTTATTTTTTACTTCCATTTAATCACCTAAAATGTTTTAATAATTTTTAAAATAATTGCAATAATTTTCTCGTGAAATCATCGAAAATTTAATAAATGGGCGGTTAAACCCCACTTTTTAGGTATTTTTGAGTTTTTTAAGTTCTATTTTTTATTCCCACCTAAACAGAAAAATAATTAGATATTTTTCTAAAGCAATTTAGGCGATTGTCTCGTTAAATTTTCAAAAATTTAATATGTCGCACTTTAAACTTTGTTAATTTTGGCCATTTTTTACTTTAGAATTTAATTTTTTTATTTTTTACCAGAAAAAATGTAAAGATAGTTTTTCATTGAAATTGCATGATTTCCTTGTTAAACCCTTGAAATTTTTAAGGGTTCGTTTTTAAATCTCTATTTATGACAATTTTTTAGTTTTGGAATTTCAACTTTTATTAGCTCCCAAAAGTCTCAAACATAAAACAGTTTTTGATCATTTTTTTTTAAATTCCAACGATTTTCTCATATAATCATCTATAAGTGAAAATTAGATAATTTTTCAAATAATTGTTTAAAGCAAATCCAACGATTTTCTCGTTAAATTATAGAGAATTTAAAAGGGTGATCTTTAAACCTCGTTTTTTTTGACCACTGTTGAGTTTTGGAACTACTTACAATTTTTAATTTACACTTAAACAGAAAAAAAAATTCAGATCATTTTTCAAAGCAATTCCAACAATGTTCTCGTAAAATCATGGAAAACTAAAGATGTTGGTCTTATAACCATATTTTTTAGCAATATTTGTGTTTTGGAAATTCATTTTTCAAGCAACTGCGACGATTTTATCGCAAAAATTGTCTTAACACTCTTTTTATGGCGATTTTTGTATTTTGAATATTCAATCTTTAATTTCTACATAAACAGAAATACCTACGTTTTAAATAAGTCCAATGATTTTCTTGTTAAATCATCGATAATTTAATGAGAAAATCGTTGGATTTGCTTTAAAAAATTATCCAAATTATTTTTCTGTTTAAATAATTCCATAAAAATAATGTTAAATTTTCTAAAATTTTCAATAATTTAACCAGAAAATCGTTGGAATTGGTTTGAAAAATTATCTTATTTTCGCTTATAGATGATTATATGGGAAAATCGTTGAAATTAAAAAAATAATCTAAAACAGTTTTCTGTATAGGACCTATTTAATAGTTGGAATTCCAAAACTCAAAAATTGTCTTAAATAGAGATTTAAATACCAACCTAAATTGTTGGAATTGTTTGAACAAGGATCCAAAATGTTTTTCTGATTAAATAGAAATTAAAAACTGAAGTTCCAAAATACAAAAATTGCCAAATAGAATTAGGGTTAAACGCCAACCCCATAAATCATTGAATTAATATAAAAAAATAATGTTTGTCAAAAGAAACGAGGTTGGAGAAATGTTTTTAAATTTTCGAAAATTTAGCGAGAAAGTCATTGAAATTGCTTTAAAAAATATCCTTAATATTTTTGTATTAGAGTGGAAATAAAAAATTGAATTATAAAACCCAAAAACTCACCAAAAAAATAAAGTTTAAACTATACCTCTTAAAATTTTTTATAAATATTAATAAAAGTAAAAAAGCTATTAACAATTATATAACTCAAACTTTTATAATGACTAAAATACGAAATTGCTTATAAAATCATGGATTTTTTCAAGTTTCCATTAGAATTTCCCAACAAAAATTTACCACTTAGAAAATAGTGGGATCATGAATTCATGTACAAAATCTTTGTAAAAATATTAGCAACGATAAAAAAGTATATACCGGGTGGAAATGAAAACCGAGTCACCTCTATAACTTTTTTATTTATAAATAGAAAAATTTGAAATTTGGCTATGTTCTATGGTCCAAGAAAACAAATTTTATGTGCATTTTTTATTTTCGAAATCACTTCCGGTTTCACCGGCAACACCATGAACTTTGCTTTTTTAAATGTAACATCTCATATTGTTATTCATGGCTTAAAATACTTTTAAAAAAGAAGTATTTTTGAGATATTAGTTTTTATTTTTTGCGAAAAAAAAATTTTTTTTCAAAAAAAAAAGTTTTCGAAGTCGGTGAAAATTACCAAAACTAATTCTAAATAATTCATATACATTAAATAAATAATCGTTATAAAATCCTCTTTTTAAAAAGTCGAATGACCCGGCATCATTGCATTTAAAAAAAGTGAGATATTTGATAAAATCTTCATTAACTAAGTTTAAAAATTAATAGTTCAAAAACAACTTAAATTTTTTTTCAAATTACAATTTTATTTAGGTATTTGAATTATTTAGAATTAGTTTTGGTAATTTTCACCGACTTCGAAAACCTTTTTTTTTTTTTTTGAAAAAAAATTTTTTTACAAAAAAAATAAAAACTAATATCTCAAAAATACTTCTTTTTTAAAAGTATTTTAAGCCATGAATAAAAATATGGGATGTTACATTTAAAAAAACAAAGTTCGTGGTGTTTCCGGTGAAACCGGAAGTGATTTCGAAAATAAAAAATGCACATAAATTTTGTTTTTTTGAACCATAGAACATAGCCAAATTTCAATTTTTTTTATTCATAAATAAAAAAGTTATCGAGGTGACCTGGTTTTTATGTCCACCCGGTATTGAGAATATACAGGGTGGTCGAGATAAAATGAATAGTCGAAATATCTCCAAAAGTTTTAGAAAAAAACGTTTTAAATAAAAATCATGTGGTTTTAAACGGGCCACAGAATGAGAACAGTTATTTTTCACCTGGAGGACTTCTTCATGGTCATTCTAACTCTAACTCAGTTTTTTCAAATGGAAACCAAAAGACCTTCTTTTTTTGCTGGATTAGGATTCAAATAAAAAAAATATGGGTTTCCATTTGAAAAAAACTGAGTTAGGGTTAGAATTACCATGAAGAAGTCCTCCAGGTGAAAAATAACTGATCTCATTCTGTGGCCCCTTTAAGACGAAATAATTTTTATTTAAAACGTTTTTTTTTAAACTCTTACTTTTGAAGATATATCCACTGTTCACTTTATCTCGATCACCCTGTATATAAATTAAATATTTACACAATATTGTAAAAAGATGCTTACACAATATGATAAGGAACATATTGTCCAAATGTCGTTGGAATTTTGTACAATATTGTACTTCGATTGTTTCACAATATTGTGAGTATATTGAAAAACGATATCACAACCTAACAATATTGCTACAACATTACAAGCTAATTACAATTTTGATTTCTACAGGGGAAGTTGTACTATTTATCGCCAGATCATTCAAATAAACTACAAACAATGGTCTTAAAACTGTACATTGTGGTACACCGTATTTAATTTTTAGTGGGTCACTCATAGTATCGCTAATATTTACTTATTGTATTATATTTTTGGGTAGCTTCCAATAAGCTGTAATCGAAAATGTACCTGTTATCACATAATTTTCTTCAAATTTGTGAGGATAGTATATGAGTAATAAAAAATAATGATGTATAGCAATAAAAATGTTATGAAATTAAAAGTAACAAAAATAAAATATTAAAGTCAATTTCGTTGCGGGGTTGTAAAAATTATTGCCGAAATAAATCAATATCAGTCCATAAAAGTAAGAAGTGCGTGTTATTTTCTGTTAGAAGATGCAAGACCGTAACTAGGGATAGGGAGAAGTGGTACTAAACGACGACATATAAGGAAGATAAAGTGCTCCAAAATAAAATACATAGATGACAAACAACCCCCTTGATTTATATGCCATTTATAAAGATTTTTCTTTATTAAATTTAATTTGACGTTTTAATTTAAACGGATTTTATGGGCACTAATATTTCTTTCCAAAAATATTTCTTATATTTCAATAATTTCGAAACAGCTACTAATGTAGTTCTAGAACATATAATTGAAAAGAGTCTTGTGCATTAGGTATACATATATTATATATACATATTCATTATATGCAATTAGTTGCTCTAAAATCTCTTAATCAGGCCATTAGGAAGGATCTGCTTGTGCTAGCAGACTACAGTAAAGCCCATTATGGTATTAGCAACCCTCTGTTCATATTATACTCCACCACTTCATGAAAGAGACTGCTTGTCTCTCACAATTCATATTTCATCGATCGTAACTAAAAACCTGATCCCCTTTCCTCCTGCAACAGTAAAAAATCGAATTTAAATTTTATTATTAACAAATAAATCAAGTCAAACATCCAACATAGAACCTCTCTTCTAACTTTTAATTGCGTTCAATGAGTAAACTTTGATTTGGTTTGTGTAAATACGATTGATAAGAATTTATATCAATAAAGGGGATGAAATTAGCATTTAGATTAAAACTGTTTTTAAACGATGATGGCAGAAACAAATGGGTGCATACATAGCAGGTAAAATGCTGGAACATTTAGTTAATTGAAACGTCTGGGCTTGGGCTTATAACTGAACAGCGGAACAATTACTCTGAGTGTTAACTGATGATAATGTATTCATCTTCACCCCTTTGCGCCTTTACACCCCGTTATCACTATCTTAAAATTATGACCATCATAAAATATTTACGCAACAAAAAATAGCAACCACCACAAATGTATTATTAATTCCAACAAAACCTCTACCACTAAATTAGAATATAAATCAACCCGCTTGCAAATTAATTTCGAAATAGATCCCATTTTACATATACTAGATTATAATAATTGAACATGAGTTTTGAAATTATTCTTTTGAAAAAGGGCAATAAATCGACGACAACGATATTATTTTGTTGGATTATATTTCGTGGCGTGTAATGGGGTGTTTACGACTCAACCGACCTCTACAAATTGCCCCGCTGGGATATGAATTAAATCTCAAATACTCCTAAGGATTCTGCGGAAAATCAAATAAACCGTAGAAAAGGTAGAAGAGGAAAGCGTAATGCAGCCAAACAAATTTTAAATTGAAATTTAAAACTCATTTAAACAATAGTTTTTTTTGCTACCTCAATTTAATTTCATTGAAATACTACATGTCATAAAATAAACTTAGTTTTTAGGTATATTTAAGATTTTGAATAACCCAAAATTTTAAATATCTGTAAATAGTTTCGATATAATCGATATAATGGTGGATTATCTACATTTTCTAGTTTTAGGGATTATTCCGATAATATTAAGAAATAGTTATTTCATTAACAAATTTATACAGTGTGTCCCAAAAAAGTGATTAGAAGAAAATAGTAGAAACTTTATGCAGTTTATAAAAAGATATGAGAAATCCAACGATGATATAACTTCAAATATTATCGGCTATAGATGACGTCAAATTACCTCAAATTACAATAAGATCATATATATTTTCAGCAATGTTTCGACACTCTTCGTGTCTTCTTCAGGCTACAATATGGGAAAGTCATAAATCATGCATGCTAACTTTCCATTACTGTAGCCTGAAGAAAACACTAAAATTTTCGAAACGTGAAAATAAATGATTTTATTATAATTTGACGTATTATTCATGGTTCCCCACAGTTAATAATATTTGAAGTTACATCAAGAAAATTATTTATTTTTTAGAAAAAAATATACTTTTTCCATCAAAATAATGTTTTGACCAAATATTTTAAGAAGAGACAATTTTGAATTCTTTTTATTAAAAAATAAGATCTAGGTAGTTTCGATTTTCGAACCTGACTATTGGATTTTTTGTTGAATAAATCTCGTCTACTTTTAATGATTCTCTTCAGATCACTTCTTTTTAGGACACGCTGTGTTTTTAGAAAACTTAGGATTAGTAAGTAAACAATATTAATTTTTTTTATTTTTATACACTGTAAAAAATATTCACTTTTAAAGTTTTGAAAGAAAATTGCAAAAATTATGAAAACTGCGGGAGCCAGATGGGCCCAGGTTGGACTGCATTTTACCCGATTTTTTGAACATTTTACGTTCGATTTTTTTCCAAGTTCCGGGGTAAACATTTCAAGGTGCCGATTTTTCCTCTCATAAGGAAATACCAAATAAGTAAAATAAAAAATATTCGAGTAGTACAGGTTCTTTCGATGAAAAGCTACGAATTTTCAAAGTGCGCGTCAAAATAATGCGAAAAATAAAGCGTCACTTTGGGGGCACCAAAACGACATAAAGAGTAAACGCAACTCTCGTTTTAAGATTAAACGTGGAATTTAGATGAGAAATAAAGCAACCGCGATTTTTTTCCTCCTGCTGAACTTCTAATCAAAGCCAGAAATTTTTGGTACTTTTTCCTTCCGAAAAAAACACCTTTGCGCCGGGAGTCGGTAACGGTAATCCACAGGATGTTAGAATAAAGGGGTCAAATTTCGTCGTTTCCCTTTAGAATCCGATGGAGTTGTAATTTTTCAAAGTTAAAGCCGCCGAAAACGCGAAAAAAAGCGAGAAAAATCGACCATTTTTGGGATTTTTTTTTTAAAGTGCCAGGGAGATCCAAAAAATTTAAAATTCGAAACGCACTTGGAATCGACATCCCCCTTTATCGAAATTGCAATTCTTAAGATCGGATGAAAGCCACCCTCCAAATTCGGAGTAAAACTCGATCTTTCGTTCTGGGTGGAATAACTTTTTTCGGGGTGGTCCGATCAAAAAGGGATATTTAAACTTTTTTCTTAAAGTTTTCTTCTCTCTACGAAAAAAAAATACTTAACTTTTTAGGTTATAATTCAGTTTCTTAATTATAAACTTTTGAGGGTGGTATGGTCAATGCAATATTGTCAGTGTGCTACAATCAGTGTGCCACTGTCAGTGTGGTATTGTCTGGACTTTATTTCGAGAAAATTTCTGGTAGAAATAAAATTACTACTAAAGAGAACTGAAATAATCCTTTATACCAATTTCCGAACATTTTCGTTTTTTTCGGAAATTACAAATTGCACCAAATTTTTTTTAGGTTTACTTTAGTAGTCACGTTCTTCCTCGGCAATGTACGACAAATTGTTCCCGAAATAAAGGAGTTGTACCAGACCACCCTGGTACACCCTGTATAGGTAACCTTCGGGAAGGACTCTGTATCTAATCGGTTAGAAATATTAAACCTAGTCGATTCTTGTATTATACATGTATTTTGGATTTTTTTCGGTTTACTAAAAAGTCATCGCAGAAAATGCATCGAGAACTCATAATTTTCCTTGTTACATATCCTGCAGGCAAGGTCTCCATAAAATTTGCCAATTTTCAGCAATTGCTGCTTTATAGTCATGTGTCATATCAGTGGTCTGTGGAAATTCTTAATTGCGTTCTATTCAGAGATAACAGCTCAGCTGATTTGTTATTGCAGAGTTCCTTGCCATGATTTTGCTCTGGAATGTTTTTCCAGTATTTAACATATCTAGCGTGAATCCAGTTGTTTAGATACAACCGTATTACATTTTGTGATATCCATACTGCTGGTTTTGGGTCTATGAAAATTATGTTAGATCTATTTTCTTGGCTGGTACTCTACAGTGTCTAGAAAAGCTTGAATTACGAGATCCCAGAGCACTGTGTTAATTCAGGTATTTCTTAACTAAGTTTGTCGTGACTTTCGCACTCTGAAGAGATATAAGAGCAGCCTGAATGTCTCATAAGATGAAGGTCTGGTTCCCATTATAAGCTATTTTAGTAAGAAAGCCGAAAACTGATCCTAGGTCTTTCTTCGTACACGCCCAACCGAATGTCACCGTCAATCTTAGAATTATCTGTGAATTTAGTCAGGCTTCCAGGGGGATATCCTGAATAATTCGATACGTGGTTCTTCGATCTTTATAATTACCTCGAATGGCTTTTCAGTGTGTACTCTAGGAGTCATTAAGTCTGTCCACATTTTTAGAATGAGACTCCCAATTTTCTTTTAGTTTCATGCATCCTGATATCTCACGTTGTCGCATTTTATTTTTCATCTGTCCGAATTTAGATGCACTGTTCTCGGGTCACTAAAGTACTAAATATACTAGACCTTTATCTCTATTGGCGGCTTTGGGTTTCCTCATCAACCTTGCACATCCTAACATACTTAGACTTCCTCCCTGAGACCCGAAAAAATTTTTTTTCCTCGATCCTTTTGATGGTTTTATAAAATCCAATGTGTCCAGCCAATATTATACCATGTTAATCCTTTAGAATGATGCAAATCTCAAGGTATAACGATTTTCCACTCATTGTCATTAAAGGGGATAGAATTTTTTTTTGAACGAACTTCAGCAACTGGAAAACTTACACTCAAGTACTACTGGTCGTCTGTATCCTGAATCTAACTACAGAGAACAGAAACGTTGGGAATTCTGGATAACCCACTCTTTATCCTTACGGTTACAAAGTTCCTTATTATATTGTGAGAGCTTAATGGTCCGACGCGATATCCTACCACTTGGTTCTTAGAGATTCTGAAGTAACAATGATGATCGGTCATCGGTGAACCTTTTGCCCTCAATATATGGCTAAAATAGTATTGCCCTGACTCACTTAGCATCCGATTAGCGTAAACAATGACGAATTCAAATTGTTGAGTGATAACCACTCTGGATCGTATTTTTTTTTGCTGAAATATGGGATCCTTTTTACCTTTTAACAATGAAGTAATTGGAGCCGTACTAGTGAAAAATGTTGGTACGAATTGCCTATACCAGCTAATAAATAGACTAATTATTCGTTTTATCTTTGTGACTGTTTGATTTGTGTGGGGTCTTCTCCATGTACAATGAAATCCAAAATTTTAGAGATGACTTCCCGAATTGACACTAACCGATGGTGAACGTCCCGGAGAGTTCTAAAATGTTCATGGAAAGTGGAATTAACAATAAATAAGTGAATACATGCGGTTCCAAGTTAGATCCAAACACAGAGTCCATCAATCATTGCTGAGTTTGGGCAGCAGTGCGCAATCCAAAAGCCATAACTTAAACTAAAAATGGTCCTTCCAGGACAAGGCGAACACAGTCTTTTCTTTTGAAGTCTTTAAATTCCCATTCATACCCCTTCTTACATTACTAAGTCTAATGAACGAAGCTCTAAAAAGAGTCTCAATAGCTCCCGTTGGCTTGTGCTCATGACAAGCAAGTCTTAGTATCTTGCTCAATATTTTCATGGTGCCGTTTTTAGGATGAAATGCCCAAGATTTATCTAAAGTTCGTCTGACTAGTGCAATAGTAATCTCCACCTATCTGATAATCTTGTAAGATAGCTGTCCAAGTTATGTTTTGAATCTAGTAAAATCCACTAGTACTTAACCTCATTGGACCAAGTGACTTCCTTATTTCCGAGGTATACAGGAGTGACCTTAAATCCTCGTCTTGAAGTCCATCTGAAGATAATGTTGAGTGCTTGTTGTTTATTCCATATAAGAGAGTTTTTTAATAAATTTCTAAAATAATTTATAATAGTAAACATTTATATTTTTCTTGTGGATAAGGATAATAAAACACATTTGTTTAAAACATGCTTTCCAGTCACATTAGTTCTGGTGTGCGTGATTTCATTTGAATAAATCGAATTTCGTTGAAATTTCACGCTTCATTTTTTCGTATGAAGCGGGTATAAAATATAATCGGCGATACATCATAAGCGGGAGCTTAGTTGCAATCCGAGTCAGTTTATAAATCCGCCAACAACGAGTATATGACTCACAAGAGCCCCCTTCAGTTTCCTCTCAACAAGAAAATCTTCTTTATTGCGCGGACGATCCAAGCAAATCCGCAAAGCTGCACACACACGCGTTGCTTAGTGATGAGCCCTAAACTCGCCCTTTATTACACTTTTAAGCAGATGAATACGATTCTATATACACCTGCAGATATATGCTAAATTAATTTGCACACCACTTCAATTTAAATCCATAAAAGAATCAATAAACGTTTAAAACTTATAGCAACGTTTTACATGTAATAGTAGCTCAGGGGGGTTATTCTTGAATCACACCACAAGATCTATACTTTTATGACCAGGATATATTGATGAAAGTCGTGTACGATCTCGTGTCGAGTGTTTTGAGAATATGCCCCCAGGTTTTCTTTATTTCTCTTGATTAAATTTTAAAAAAGTATAGCTCCAGTGAAATTTTAGAATGTACTTATTCAAAATTACAAACGTCAAATTGGGTGAATTTGAAAAAATCTAAAAAGTCGTTTAAGACAGTAAACAAGGTATTAATGAAAAAATTCATTAAACTGTATTAAGCAAATATTTGAATAAAGCTTGTACAAATTGTGCTTATCAGATACTTGATTAAGCATAATCTGTCAGGGGTGTATATACAGAGGACTTTGAAACAGGATACAAGGAATGCTGCAGGAATTAATTACGAGTTTCATAGATAGGCCTGAATGGGACTATCGTATTCATTTACCGAGTTAATCAGTCGTGTTCATTTTATTGAAAATGCTATATTAATAACGTAATTTAAATACTTTTGAGTCATCTTTTGTGATATTTGCTTTGCGGCTGAAACACGTGTAATTAAATTCCTAATTAAAGGAAAAGGGAAGTGAAGTGAAGCTTTAAAATTTTGAAGATTGCTTTTATACCGTTCAAATATTATGATCGGCGTCTCGACGCCGCGACTGGCGCCTAGATTCTATCGCCTAATAATAAATGGACCATTTCTAGGACTGGCGCCGAAAACTTTGCACAAAAAATCTTGTTTCTCTTGTCTGAATGAGAGTCTGGTGGAAGCTCCCCTACGCTTATTGATTTGTCTGACAATAAAAATAGTTTATGTCCGACTGCCCTATAAGCTACTATACCATAACAAGCAGTCTTCCGTGTTATCATGAATAATAAGGTTGGTGAATAAATTCGTCCTCATTACCTCGAAACGTGCTGTTCTTGATAAGATCCTGCTAAATTTTTAAATTTGTTTTCAAAACACGTACAATATCCGGCTTATTAGATGTATTTTTTAACTTTGAACGGGCCAACTTACTAAGGGGATTATGAAATGAATAGCATTTGGGGTTGCTTCAAAGAACTTCCTTTATGTCCTTTTTTCGTGTCTTGCTCCTTTTATTTAAGCTTTAAAAACTTACTCGCTTAAATTTTATTAGCATTCACAATATCCAAGGAAGTTTCTATTGATAATAATTCCTAGAAACTGTTGATGCCTTTGGAAAGAAATTAATATGCTGCATGCAACTAAGAAACGTCACTAAATCCTGTAATCTGAAGTAATATTAAAATCTGTTGATAACAAATGTATAAGTGGACGATCAAACAATGTAAGATAATAGATAGGTCATTTCCAATAAATATAACCACATTTTTCTTATAAAATTATTTATGGCTCAAGTTATTTCAATTTTCGTATTTTTTGTGTTACGATCCTTTAAGAATGCACCTTTCCAATAAAAACATTTTTGCAAACTCTGTTCTCATCTATCAAATCACCTAAAATTTTACTTTAAATTACTCTGGCAGAAAATATTGTACTAGCATTAAGCTGAACAACTATCAGAAAAAGTTGTCCACTCCATTCAGAATCTGACAATTTATAATGCTTATGGATAACATAAACATTTTTTTTCGTTTTCCTTTTAAATCTATTTCATAAAGTTAAGGGTGTAATGATCAAAAATAAAACAATAAAAGTCACATTTGCCCGTTTTCACCAAAGATTCCTAAAACTTAGGCATTGCTTATATGCTAGGTATTGCATAGTTGCTTGGTATTTTTAATCATATAATAAAAAAATACCTAGCAACTAGGCAATACCTAGAATATAAGCAATAGCTAAGTTTTAGGAATCGTTAGTGAAAACGGGCAATAAAGATTTTTATTGTGTTAAATTTCCAATAAGTTCTATAAATATCCAGTATTGTTGGATAATATTGGAATTGTTCAAACGAAAGGGTCGTTTTATTATTTTTAATATTAATCATAGTTCGCCTGATTTTTCATTGCAGATCTTGTTCGGTATCATTCCTGTTCCGAACACAAGCTCTTTAAATTAAAGGATCAAGGGACCGTGATGGACAAAGAACGATTCCTCTTCTTTCAATCCAATGATCTCTAAATTTTGTATTTAGGTAATGACTACCCACATCATATTGTAGCCAGAATACAATATTTTTGTGTGTCCAAGTACAATATTACAAAAACTTCCAAAACTTTCAATTTCGAATATCGAAAAACAAAATGATACATAAACAGCACAACGGTATTGTGTTACTAATTTGCTTACATTTTAATTTGTTCAAATTAAAGTTTTCCTAAAATTTATAATCTGTGAAATATCCAAATCGGTGGATAAAAAGAGAGACCATAATGAATTAACATTCTGATTAATTACCACGAACTTTTTTTGTACTCCGGTCAATTTAGCCCTAAAAATAGTAGTAAAGGTGCACAAATTAGCGTAAAGATAAAAATTGGTATAAATGTTCGAAACACCATTATAAACGAATGCTGTAAAGTCCCCATCGATTCCGTACCTGGAAACAAAATTATTCAAGGTCAAAGGTCTTAAAAATGGGGTTTTCGCGTTTTTCAGCAAAATGGTAAGTTTTATCATAAAATTAGGTCAAACAAAAATTGTAGATCATATAATTATCTATAAAAAATGATTTTATACTTTTTCTCCTAAGAGCCACTGTTTCTGAGATATAACGATTATAAAAGTTACAAAAGTTGTAATCTTCATAATATACATAAGTACTCCATGTATACACATCACTGAAGCTGTAATACAAGTAAAAATATTTTTCTACCGGTCAATGCCATGAATCGTTCTAATCGGCCAACTAGTTTGGTCAAAATTAATTATTTTCGGATTAATCAAAAATTTCATAGCAATTTCTTCGTCGAAAAGTAAAATTTTCAAATTTTAACGGTTATTCGGCCTTAACTTCTAAACAAATAAAGATATCAAAACGAATCTTTTTTTGTGTAAAAGCCTACGCAAAAACCTTTACGGTGAGCTTTTATTCGTTAAAATCGATGAAGTGGCAGTGGGGTAAAAAAATTGTCAAAATCGCATTTTTTTACAGTTTTTTGCGCGATTCAAATTATGAGTTTTTTTTTTCGAAATTGAAAAAAGTCAACGCATCGGGTATTAGTACCTGAAAATTTCATTCCAACGCATATTTTAGTTAGACCCTAGGTTACCTTACAGCGATTATTTTGGTCACTGGGGGTTGAAAAAACACAATTTCTATTTTAATAGGTCGGTGTGAAGTAACATGAAAAGATAGAGATTTCAGAACTTCAAACCAATCTTGTTCGATCAATCCTCTTTCAGGTCACGTGTAGAGATTTTTAATTTTTTGTCCTGTTTTGCCCCCATTTTCTCTACCAATTTTCTCTACGCGCCGTTTTTTATCGATATTTTTCTACGCTTTTGGAAAAAAAAATCCCGACGCCGCTGGCCACTCCGGATAAAATCGATTATTTTTCTGGGTATTAATGGTACTTTTAGCCACAATATAAGTCGCGTTTCGTTAAAATCGGTCCAGTCTTTTGGTAGGTACGATTTCTTCAATTTCGTTAAAAAATGTCTAAAATTATACCCCGATTTTCAAACGTGAGAATATGAGAAACAAGCAAAAATATCGAAAAAGTGCTCCGCTATAGGTAGGTAAATCTGTTTTCTCTTTACGAAAAGGCCATTTGCGATTTTTTCCCACCGGCTACAGTCAAAAGCTAAGCAATTTGTTTTTTTCGCTGAAAAACGCGAGATTTTGACGTTTTCAAAGAAAAATTCGCCCTTGTCACAGGATTAACCTAGGAGGGTCGGAAATTTTGGATATAGTAAATGAGGATGTGAGAAATAAGGGGGCCCGATTTGGTCGTTTCGATTCCGAACCCGGCGGAGCTACGATTTTACAAAGTCGGCGCGGAGGACGCTCGAAAAAAACCGCGAAAAAATTGACTTTTTCGGGAGCGCTTTTGAAAGCTTTCCTGTTGCTTAAAAAAAGACATCCCTATTTGATTATAAAACGTACATTCCCCTTTAATTCGAGACCATGTTTTTGAAATTTGGTTAAAAAATGTACTCGTTATCGTGAATATTAGACGATTATGAATCTGACGAATAATGTGCATATTATGAAGATTACAACTTTAATAATCGTTATATCTCAGAAATAGTGGCTTTTAGGAAAAAAAGTGTTAAGA
This sequence comes from Stenus bimaculatus, assembly GCA_963971135.1. Lineage (NCBI taxonomy): Eukaryota > Metazoa > Arthropoda > Insecta > Coleoptera > Staphylinidae > Stenus > Stenus bimaculatus. The sequence goes on along the minus strand of OZ020180.1, from coordinate 82,005,095 downwards.
CATTTTTTATAGATAATTATATGATCTACAATTCTTGTTTGACCTAATTTTATGATAAAACTTCCCGTTTTGCTGAAAAACGCGAAAATAGTATATATTTAGTATATATTTGAAACTCTAGAAGAGGCTTTGGAATAATCAGTGTATATCGCATCAATTTGACAATCCTCCGCTAGAGTTTCAAATAGTTCCGTTTCGTACACTACGAGGTTTGTTACCGTCGATTTATTTTTTGAGAAGCCATGTTGTTGGTCTAGAATTTAATGGTCTGAAAAGAAAATTCAAGTATTGGCTTACGATGCTATCAAGAATTTTAGTAATTGGTGATTGAATTTGCAATCTCTCTATAAGCTTGTGTTTCATTGATAGATCAATTAAATAAGATTACAAATGGATTGGCAAAAGAAAAACTATATATTTTCAATAAATACTTAAGAATACCACCAGGTCCAGTTGAATTAATCCGGAATATGACTTATTTTTTCCTAAAGTCCTTGGGAAGTGATAGAATAGATACCAATACAATAATGTACAACACTGTACATTGCAGACTTCAGCGAATTCTAGTTTTGTTCTTCAGTATTAAACGTTGTAATTATCTCAAAAGCCTAAATAAGAAACCTTAAAGATTTTTCCTGTAAGAACTGACAGTTTGCACTATAAATCATGCTTCGGTATAAATTAGAGGTTTATTCAATTTTTTCCAAAGTAACAAATTCTGGAATTTTTTGAGCTTATATGTATAAAAACTAAAAAGGTTTTCTGTAGTTATGGAAGTATAACTATTTTGTTTCCCATTTAGGATGAACGTACAATCACGCGCAAAGATATCCAGGACACAAAATAAATATTATGACCCAATAGCAAGCGATTACAGAGACGAGGTGACATGATTTTTGAAAGAAATGAATAAGACCTAATATGTAGTTTGGGAAAGCTTGTTATTGGGCCAAAATATTTCTTCTATATCCTATATCCTTGTACAAAGGTTGAAACATGAAAAACTACTAAAACTGTAACTTAAAAAATAGCAGATCTCTTTCCATAAAAATACTAATATTGGGGGTTATGTGTTACTTGATTGCAAAATTGGACTTTTTGGTTCTAAAGCAGGCATAAAATATTATAGGCAAATAGAGTTTTTTGAATTCGCAAATTAACAAAACTTTTCGTCTGTATTTATTCGAGTAAGTAATATGTAGATTAGTAATAAGGGTATAACGATTAGTAAAGCGATCACCAAAGCAATTTACTGAAATCTGCCGTGAATTGCAACCGAACTAATGTTTAACATGTTTTGAAGGGGATAGATATTGCAAAGTGTAGCAGTAAGATGACCCGCGGCTGTGATATTGGCGCTCTCTGAAGCTAGCAAATATTTGGGAAGTCAACACGCGTTTAGTTGAATCCATCTCACAAGTCAACAAGATTCTTCATATCGGTGGCTTAATATCACCACTTCTCCACTTCATGTTTTATTTTTGCAGTTCCAATCTCCTTCAAACAAAAAATGCATTCGACATCAATAAACTCCTCAAATTTACTCCAAGAATTCATCATTGATTATTTCTCTATAAAAACTTTTTACAAATACAATTGACTCATATTCCAATAAAATGTGAAATTTTTGTAGATAATTGCCCATAAAAGTATTTATGATGTTTGTTTTTGTAACATTAAAGTTAAGTAAGTTTAAAATGATCATGGGCCCTTTAGGTCTTTAATTTACTTTAAGAAAAACTTTATCCATTAGCAATCCGATGTTGATTGTATACGCCGAAGATAAAAAACGTAATAAACGCGCTTCCTCCCATCTTTATTCATTATCGTTCCATCTATCTCGGCCGTAGCAGCAAAATACAATTGAGTAAAAAAGCTTTCATACCCATTAATTCTATTGTTTCCTATGTGTTACCCCTTATGCTCTGCCCTACGCTTGTGGACCCCCTTTTATTTATGTCTGTCAGCGCATTGCTCGTCACGTAACGGATTACAGAATGTCATTTAGTTGGAACTTTGCGTTCTGATCTTCAGTTGACAGAAAGCATAGCCACTAATGATCAGCTTTTTAGAAAGTCTCCTTGAAGCTTTGTTTTTTAAGTTGACATGCAAATTTTTTTAAATTTTCATAAACTAGGATATAAATAAAGAAATAAAACAATGTTACTAGCTCGGTATACATTAGATAATTAGAAGCATCAGCTGTTTTAATGTAGATGAGAGGGGCTCATCTACAATCCACAAATTTGATACTTGAAATTAATATCGACTAAAACAGCTCCCTGTTTTCCAAGATTTTTAATTAGAATAATTAATGTTGAAAACGTCATCAATCATTACAGATGAGAGATAATTGTCATGACGTACTAAAAGACATTAATGGTAAAGTTAACTTCATATCAAAACTTTTTACTTCAATATCAATAACATTTCATTAAATTGTTTCAACTTTTAATTTAATTTGGTTTTACTGATATTTACAGTAAATAGTTTATAGTTCTTTGCATCCAAAATTTAATTCATCTTGATGAATAGGACATTCTATAATTAAATGTTTTAGGGGTTTCACAGTTAATTTAAACAAGACCAAAATATAATAAGTCAGACTAAAATGGTGCGGCTTCATAGTCAGAAGAGGCAAAATCAATTACTGGTTACCCTTGAGTGGTATGCATCACCCCCGTTAAAGCCCTTGATGTAAACACTGCATTGTACGGATGTAACTCAATTTGCTACCGACTCTCTTTCAAATTATTAATCTTTTAAAAGATTTGTTTGCATAATATCACCAAATATAATTACGAGTTTCGCTTTAATTTAACTTTTTATTAAAAAAAGATTGGTGGGTTTAGTTGAATTAAACATTTAAATAAACTCAAGACCATTATATAAAAAGCCATTAGTTAAATCTGAACAAAATGGAACGTTTTCAAAGAGAGCTATCAGCATCGGGTTAACTGATTTCCCATGGGGGATGTGAATCTGCGGCTTCGTCTGCTATCATGGTCACACTTGAATGGGCATGAAGATCGCTTCATGCCACCAAAGACCTGTCGTTCACTACATTCGATGATGGATTACAGTTTTGCAATACGACTACACATCCTTTTTTAAATCAAAAAAGTTAATCTAAATAAATATTATTTTCATACTCCTGGTACTCTAATGTAGGTATTTTTAAAAAAATTATATTGATATAAGTAAACAATATAAATTCTCAAAATGTGCAAACAATGTATTGTATCTACACATCGGATATTAAATTGAACTGCATAAGCGAATTTATGGAGGGTGAGTGATTCGATTTATTCTCGAAATGCAATCAGATGTCCAAGTTGGATCCTTCCAAATTCAATTCTTGGTTCTAAATGATATACTCAATCGATTTTTACAAAAATATGTTTCCCAATTATTTTTAATTAAAAAAATACTACTATGTTTTTTCTCAACATTGTGTACACATTAAAAGTATGTATTTCATACAATATTGTAAAGAAACTACAATCATTTCAGAATCTTTAACCCACATTATCAGAACAATATTTAAACTATGTTCTAGTCAGAATTTTTATTTTTATTTATACAATAAACGAGCATGCCCAATTACATTAAACATAAGAATAATACACAAAGGTTATTAATAAAATTTACACTTGATAGAATATATATGAAAAGACAAAGAACAATTAAAAATACACAACTTCGTAAAAGTACATAAAATATTGCAAACTAATCATGGACAAAATGAATGTTACGTAAATACAATTTCAAAGAATATGCAGAGATATTGAACAAATCAACTTTAATTTTGTTAGCATTGGATGTTAATCTGGCTAAGGGGGAGTGCATACCATAGTTGGTACGATGGATATTAGTGTGTACAAGATATGATTTTTGCCTTGTCGAACGAGACGGTACATGTATACCGATTTGACACAATAATTCCGGACATCTAATATTAGAACTAAGAAGACTATGAAGAAAAACTACGTCGGCCTTAGCTCTACGTTCCTCGAGAGAATCAATTGAGAACAAGATTCTAGAAGCAGTTGCAGAAAAGGATGTAAAATCGAAACCTACATTAGCTTTGAAAGTAATGTAACGTAAAAATCTGTTCTGGACCCTCTCAAAAGAATATATATGAGTTGCATAAAACGGCGACCAAATGGTGGATGCATATTCCAGTAAACTTCGACACAGGGAAAAGTAAATTGTTTTAATTGAATCTATGTTATTGAAATCTCTTGTTAAACGTTTCACAAACCCCAATATCTTAAAAGCCCTATTCGTAGTAACATTGTAGTGTTCAGAGAATGTCAGTTTACGGTCCAAAATGATACCCAGGTCTTTTATGTAGGGAACTGACTCCAATGATTCTGTTTGAAGCCTATATTCATATTCAATAGGATTATTACTCCTAGTGAAGGTAATTGATTTACATTTATTTAAGTTTAAATTCATCTTGTTCACCTCGCACCAATAATGTAGAGAATCCAAATCACATTGAAGCAGGAAGCAGTCGTACGGATTTCTTATCGACCGATAGATCTTTAAATCATCAGCGAAGAGTAGAACAAGTGAATCCGTAAAGCAGTGCACAATGTCGTTGATGAAGATGTTGAATAATAAAGGGCCGAGGTGGCTACCTTGGGGAACACCCGAAGTAACCTTAAACTCAGCCGAGCAAAAACCCTTTAATCTAATACTCTGTTTTCTATCTGTGACATAACTTATCGAAAGTGATAGCAACGGTCCATAGAAACCAATAGCACGTAACTTGGAAATCAAAATCGGGTGTGACACTCTGTCAAAGGCCTTAGCGAAATCTGTATAAACAACATCAACCTGACACCCACTCGCTAGTGCATCTGATATGCCTTGTACAAATAGAGTTAAATTAGTTATAGTAGATTTTCCTCGACAAAAGCCATGTTGTTGATTTACTATGATATCTCTAAATATAGGTGTAATTTTATCAACAATGATACTTTCGAAAACTTTAGGTATAGAACTTAGAATACTGATAGGCCTGTAGTTTGAAATGTCAGCCTTATCGCCACTTTTAAATATAGGTGACACAAAACTTTTTTTCCAAACTGAAGGAAATACACCCGAACACATAGAATTATTGTATAGGATAAACAAAGGATGTGTCAGAGAAGACGAACAATTCTTCAAAAGTATAGGTGGAATTCCATCAGGACCCGAGCTAACCTTGGCGACAAGCGAGTTTAGTTTAGAGTGAATATCTTCAATTGTAATAGTGCAAGAATCTAGATTTACTGTATTTTCAAAGACAAATTGGGGAGCAGCCTGCTGATCAATGACATATACCGAGGCAAAATATTTCCCAAACAAATTAGCAATCAATTGGCCACCGACAACTTTAATATCATTGAGAAACATCTCTTCAGGAATGAGGTTGTCCTTCCGTTGCTCATTGACGTAGTTCCAAAATCCTTTTAAGTTGAATTGTAGGGAGGCCTCCGTGGATGCTATATATTCCTTATAACATTCGTCTGTCAAGACTTTACACTGAGAGCGCAAGTTACTAAAATCTAAGTAATCACTGTAGGTCATAGAGTTTTTATATTTAAAGTGTGCAACTTTTTTTAGTTTAATAATATTACAAAGTTCGCTGGAAAACCAAACAGGAAACTTGTCATGGGTAACTAACTTTTTGCAAGGCACATATGCGTATAAAGCAGACATGATAATGCTATAAAATCTTTCCGTGGCTAGATTTACATCAATACAATCCAATACAAGTTCCCAATTTATGCCCATAGAGTATTCGTTAAGTCTTACAAAGTCTGCTTTCTTAAAATCAAGTACATAATATTCGCAAAAAAGCCTAGAAACTGAATCGTTAACATCTAAAATTAGAGGAGGGTGATAAACATCTATAGGCAGAAGTGGATCAATGCATAAATTAACATTAGCTAGTGGATCGTTAGTAAATGACAAGTCCAACAAACAGTTATTAATGTTTTTTACAAAATTTCGCTGAAACAAATTTAAAAAGGCAAAAGTATCCCCGACAATTAGGTCATTACCAGTAGCTGGAGACACCTGGACACCAAGATCATCGTTTTCCCAGCAATATTTCGGCAAATTGTAATCGCCGAATATATAAACAGCGACATCCAGGGAGGACTCCAGAAGGAATTCGACTGACGAACAATGATCTTCGTAGATTTGGGATTCACTAAGTGGAGGTATGTAGGTACAACCAAAAATTAAAGTTTTACTCAGAAGCTTAACTCGTACAAAAAGTTGTTCAAGATGGGCACTGTTCGGCGTATGAATTAGGCTGCACTGTAGTTTCCTGTTAATAGCAATTAAAACACCACCTCCACGAGCCTTTTCACTAGAAATCGCAATATCTCCCAAACATATTGTTCCACAAACAATATTTTTACAACAATTCCATACGATCTACAATATTTAAATGTTCTACAATATTACCACGTTCCAACTACAATTTTTGTTTCTACTTGGGATCCTTAATGAAGATAAATTGTTCATATACATGTCACTAATAAACGAATCCAAAATATTCCGGTTACCATAGACCAAACTAAGGTGGAAAGCTTAAAGTCAAATAAAATGGAAAGAACTGAGTTATAGTAAAATACATTCGAAAATCGGAAGATATATAACAAACTTTTGCTTTATAAGCAAGTACTGAAACAAAAGTGAGATATTATTATGTTAGAAATTCCTAAATAAAGTACATACTAAAAAATATCGTTGTTGCTCCATGGTACATTAGAAACCAACAATCTACATGGAAATTTACACATAGAAACTGTAGCTAATGAAATTCAGAAATTTGCCCTGAAGAACAAAGAGAGGGTAGATTAATACAAAAATATTGAAACCATCCAGTCTATGAAAATCGGAATCTAGTAGGAAGACTGAAGGGAACTCATTGTATTGCAGAAATTAATATACTTTCAGAAAGTATTAATTGTATTTCAGAAACCTTTATATTCCTGATAAATCAATTTGTTTTCAGAAATCTTCGATTGTATTTCAGAATCATCAAATGTATTTCAGAAAGCATTAATTGTATTGTAGAAAGCTTCAACTGAATTTCAGAAAAATTAATTTGATTTTAGACCAATTGTAAAAAAAAATATGAGGAACCAGGAAGCTACAGTGAACTACAAGATAAACATAATTTTTTCCTGTTATAGCTCCTGGTATCATGGAGATAATTGATAACTTAGAAACTATTATTGATGAATCCAAAAATACAAGGTTGGTGGTGATTGTGCAGCAATGGAAGACATGGCTGTTTGTGGCTAAAATATTATATTTAGGTGATCTACAACTTTTGGGGAGAAATTTAATTTGATCAAACAATGATTTTTTCTGAAATACAAAATTGATTACTTCTGAAATACAAATGCATTCTGAAATAAAATTCTGATTTTCAAATGATGCTTCCTGAAATATAACTGGTTTTTGTATAATACAATTGATGCTTTATGAAATACAATTCACTTTTATAACGTCAATTTGGTTTTTAGTCTAAATAACGTTGGACTTAGAACAAGACTTTTTAATTTTTTCTATTTTTTTTTAAAACCACTTTAAGAAATCTGAAGGTATAATTTTGAAAATTAATTTATTTGTAGAAGAAATTATAAATTCAATCAATTAAATGTAGACTTGTAATAAAATTGGTATATAGGAGTAAATGAAGTCTGCAATTTATTCTTCATTACCACTCCCACATTGAGAGCGTAAAACCACTACTGAATTTAAAGCAGCGTTCTGCTTTAAACCAAATCATCCCCAGCGTCATGTATCATGTTTAATATTAGGGGGCGAATCTCTAAGGATGATTGTTACAAATATTTTATTACTGTTATTACTCCATCAGCACGAGCTCCTTTATTGAAGCTTTTATACCAACGCCGCTTTCTAAATTGCCGAACACTGAATTTAACTTGATGTCGATGAATGACAGCTCGATATGGGATTGCAATCGGTCATTTGATTTGTTTCAAATAATCACGCTCATGCTGGAAACGAATTTCATTTTACAATTATCAGGCTTCAGTGAGCAGACGGAATTTCTGCAATTTGCACCAGAAATTCATATTTCCATCAAAATTAAGCTCACTTTTATACATTACATAGCAATTTTATTTAAATCAATGATTTATAATAAAAATGAAATAGGTTTTTATATTTACCAGTAAATCAGTTGAGATTTTAGGTTAGAAAATAGATATCATAAAAGTCAATCGTATTATTTTGAATAAGATGAGTGTTAACTGTAACCCTGAGATTAGATAAAGTCTGTCCCTTCCTGGTGAAAATGAAAGAACCGATTTTATATAAAGGTCTAGGATAAGGGATAAGATAGGGATCACCCATGAAAAACATTTCGCTTTATTGGGCTTAAGTTTACAAAGGAAATCATTGAAAGCAACTGAATAATTCCTAAATATGAGTTTATTTCACCACATTTTTTAAAAGATGTTAGTTTGAGGGGAGATTTTAATTTACTGAAAGTGATACGCTTTTTAACAAACAGGCTAAACAATTCCATGAGACCATTGTTGTGGCGAAGAGAAGTAAAAGAAGATACACAAAGGAACTTCTCGTACCGGTTTAATCATGTTAATGGTCTTCCTGTAAAATAAACTTAAAAAAAAAGGTATTATGTTATGTAATTTTATCAATTATTTTTAGTTAAATAAATTTCTGGTCAAAAAGTATTTTGTTAAAAATAGTAAATAGCGGGTGAGCTTTATATAAAATACCCTAGAGATATAAATACTAATGACATCCTCGAAGGGTGAAATATAATGTATCCTTTTTCCCGTACTCATTTCTGGTCTTTTCATGAAATTTACAAAGCATCGAAATTCCAATACAGTGATTTTGTCAACCTGCAAGGAACTTTTTTAAAATAAATTTTAAGCAAAACAAAGAGACTTTTTGAATAAACTAATAAGTAAAAAGTACACATTAAGAAAATCTTTTAAAATACAATTATTTACTTTGCAGACTTAATTTCCAAATTGATGCAATTTTCATTTTAATCATCCCCTTTCTTAAATGAAGGGCAGTGATAATTGAAACCGTAAAAGTAAAACGTCGACAGGATGCGAACTTAATTCAGGGGAAAGCTTATCTTAACTTCAAGCTTTACTCCAAAATAAGAGTAATTGTAATCGTCCGATACTGTCACAAGTAATGAACGTGAAAATGCAAAGCTAGGATTTTCCTTTTAATCATTTCAGTTGTTTTTCACGCTTTGCATTTAAATATTTTTCTAAATAAAATAAAATTACTAATATCGCTTTATTTTACATATTTTTTAAATATAATTTGCAGTTTTAAAGCTGCTTAAATTTATTGACTCGGTAATACCATTTTAATTGGATTTTTTAAATCAGTAGTCTCCAAAATAAGCGTATTAAATGTACGCATTTTTAAAATTAATATATAAAGATTTTGTTTTGGGTGGAAAAAATTCAAATAAAATTGAAAGCGTTGGTTGATTGTATCACGTTTATTTGATAGTCTAAAAGGGTGGATAGTAAAAGAAACGTTTGGCGATGGCTTTAAAATGATTCCTGTCTAAAAGCCACGCTTGTTCCTTGTTCACTTACAATACAAGGGTTTTATAGCAATTCAATGTAAATGCACGGTACAGTTTGCTCAAAATTTGCATTTATCTATTCCTCAAAGTAATTTTGATTTGACAATAATTTTTCAATTGATATTTTTATTTTGTGCAATTAAAACTATAGCAACTTATTTTTTATAATATTATAATTATTTATATATATTTTTTTTGAAAAAGTAACGAATGTCTTTCTATCTCAACATAAGTCAAGCAAGGAAGAAAAATAGACCGGGAAATGCATTTTTTGTGTTCGTAAAAGTTCACGATTGAAAGTGCCTTGAATCCGCACTTTCTAAAAGAAAATAAATGCGTGTCGTTTGGTCATTCTTGGTCACCCCTACGATCAATCAGAACCCCTTAACCATTAAATAATTTATCTTAATATCTTTATAACTATATAAAACAGTTTGGTCTTACAAAAGAAAAGTATTTTCAATAAAAACATTTAAAATGACAATTACCAATAAATTATAAACTACATTAATATTTTATCAATGTAATATATCTTGAGTAAATTATTACATTATTTTCCTATCCCTGAAGTTAACCGAATTACATGTATAGTCCATGTCACGAACAAGTCAGCTCTTATATCTCACTCTCACTCATCAAAAGTGTAGTCTTGAGTGGGAGAGAGATGATAGTATGACTTACCCATCAAAACAATTTTAACATTTCTGTACTTATTTTTAACTTAAAATTTCAAGAAAGTTAGTATTTGTGAAAATTTGAGTAAATCATAGTAAATGTAGATGTAATGTTAAAAAATTGAATTAATTTTATTACCCTGTAATTTGAAATTTGGGTTTTTTAGCGGTCCATTATTTTTAACTTTAATAAAATTACTCAAAAAATAAATGTAAATAAAGTTACCGATAGTTTTTTAGAAACACTCTGTACAATAATAATAAGTATTATCAGGTATCCCACTTAAACTGTAACGATTTTTTTATCTCAAAATGTCGTTGGACTGAAATAAAAAATGCACTAAAATATACAGGGTGACCACGGTCTATAGCTTCTTTGCTATAAAACATTCGACTTGCGGTTTTCACCAACATATAGATACAAGCATGCCCCACAATTTAAAAATAGTTTCGACATATACAGGGTGTCCCATCATGGCCTACTGAACCAAAGTTATATTTTTTAAATGGAACACTTAGTATATTATGACATTTTTGGATTCCTTTCAAAAAATAATTATACTTTTATGGGTCTATCATCACTCGTTTTGCTGATATTTGCAATTTAAGCCAAAAAAAGGTCAATTTTTGAAAAGTCACTGCTCTAAAACATGAACATTTTGGCTTGAAATTTTGTCAAAAATTTTTCAACATCGTCTAGTCTACAACTATCATTTCAAATTTAAGTTTGTGATATTTTTTATCAGGGTGCCTTATGAAACGCAAATTGAACAATTAAACGAAATTTTCAAATGGAACACCCTGTATATTTTAACATCAATCAATGGAATTTTTTACAATCTTTCTGTTGATATAATGTTTGTATAGTCGCTTATCAACGGTTTAGGAGATATTAATATCCAAACTGAGAAACAGTGAAAAATAGACAAAATAGTGCTCTTGATGAATTTTGTTAAGGATTTTTTTTTATATTTGCCTATTATTTATTTCTGTCTTTCTCTATTTTGCTTTTTTATAATGTTGTTTTATTTCAATAGTAGTTTTTGTTGTTTTATAACAAAAATAAAATCGAAATTTGCAATTATCAATTTTGGTTTTCTAAGTCTCAGTATGCTTTGAAAATTTAGCCACTGATGTTACCAAGGAAACCCTTATTTTGTTGAATTTTGTTATAACGCCTTTTTCTGTACTTTTGATAATAACTAAACCGATATAGTGAACTATTCTAAAGAAGAAATAGCAAATATGCTGTAAGCGCTTGGTAAAGCTGAAAGAATCCCGCTTCTAGCTATCAGAAAAGAGTGTAAAAACGAAATTCAACAAAATAGGGGTTTCCTTGGTAACATCAGTTGTTAAATTTTCAAAACATACTGAAATTTAGAAAACCAAAATTGATAATTGCAAGTTTCGATTTTATTTGTGTTGTAAAGCAACAAAAACTGCTTTGTAGTATAACAACATTATTAAAAAAGCAAAATAGAGAAAGACACAAATAAGTTTTAGGCAAATTAAAAAAAATCCTGAAAAAAATTCACCAAGAGTGCTATTTTGTCTATTTTCACTGGTTCTCAGTTTGGATATTAATATCTCCTAAACCATTGATAAGCAACCATACAAACATTATATATCAATAGAAAGCTTGTAAAAAATGCCATCGACTGACGTTAAAATATACAGGGTGTTCCATTTGAAAATTTCGTTTAATTATTCAATTTGCGTTTTATAAGGCACCTTGATAAAAAAATATCACAAACTTAAATTTGACATGATAGTTGTATACTAGACGATGTTGAAAAATATTTGACAAAATTTCAAGCCAAAATGTTCTTCTGTTTTAGAGCAGTGATTTTTCAAAAATTTATCTTTTTTTGGCTTAAATGGCAAATATCAGCAAAACGAGTGATGATAGACCCATAAAAGTTTATACAAAGTATAATTATTTTTTTATAAGGAATCCAAAAATGTCATAATATACTGGGTGTTCCGTTTAAAAAAATACAACTTTGGTTCAATAGGCCATGATGGGACACCCTGTATATATCGAAATTATTTTTAAATTGTGGGGCATGCTTGTATCTATATGTTGGTGGAAACCGCAAGTCGATATGTTTTGTGGGCAGATGACTGGGTCACCCTGTATGTATATAAAATAATCGATTAGTTTTCCAAAACAGAAAATAAAAAACTAAGTATTTGGTTACTTTCTAGCAAATTCCAAAAATATAGAATTTTTATTAATTTCATATGTTTAAATACAGGGTGTTTCATTTAAAACTTTTTTTCAAAAAAATAACCGAATACATCAATTTTTGTTTTGAGGGGGACACATTATAAGATTGACGTTGTGTAAAATATCATTTGAAAGCTGCTTATAATTGGAATTCAACGGTATAAATTATATTACAATTGATCGATATGTTTTAAAGAAAAAAATAAAAACCTATTGTAATACCCAAATTTTAAGAAATCTAAAGTCTTCAATAAATTTTCTTTTAAATTATAAAATAATTTAAGTTTTAAAAAATAAACAGTCAAAATATTAAAGTAAATGTTCGAAATGTATTCCAGAATTTTCCAAGCAGAAATACATTTTCACAAAGAAATTTATTTATTGCCATTTTGAAGTTAAATTAAATTATTCATGAAAACCAAATTGGACATCTTTCTTCAATTTTTTCTTCAGTATTTAATAATTTGCTAATTAGAAAAATATTTTTTGCCGGCAAGGGTTAATTTTATATTTTTTAAATTTATTTATTGCTATGAGTTTTTATTTTTTTTTCTTTAAAATAAATCGATCAATTTTAATTTAATTCAATTCCAATTACATATAAGCAGCTTTCAAATGATATATTACTCAAGCCGTCTTGCCCTTTAAAAAAATTGGGGGTTATCGCCCCCCGCTTAAGGGAGCGATGTGAGAGTGACTAAATTGGTGTTATAATGCGCCCCCCCCCCTCAAAGCAAAAATTGACGTGTTCGGTTATTTTTTTGAAAAAAATTCAGTTATCAAATAACCGACATTTGAAATTTTCAATAAAACACCCTGTATATTTACTTTTAAGATAAATACTGCAAAAAATCAGTTTATGGCTGTGACTAGATATGCTAGTGCAAACAATATTTTTATATTTTTTTTCAATTTGAGGTTTTAGAGTCATTCTACCAAATCTGGACCGCTGAAAAAAAAAAATGGAAAATGTATAAAAAAAATCAATTGCCCAAAAGTACCTTAACTTTGGTTCCTTGTAATTAATTCTGCAAAAAATTGTAACACAAAAGCTGGAGACCAGTTTTAGTTTAATTAATCTAGCTTACAAATCAGAAAGATATTTAAAAATCAAACAGAAATAACTTAAAATACAGTGGCAGGCGTAAACCAGGATTTCATGATGAGTCGCGCGCCCTTTAGCGCTTCGCATTAAATATCAGCAATTTGCTAAAAATTTGCAAAGAAACTCCAGAAAAGTGGAATGGATTTTCTATTCCCTGTTGTTATCTCCGACGGAAAATATGTCACGGGCTTTTAAGATCTTCTTAAAGGTTTTAAAATCAATAAAAAATGTACTATTTGCGAGTTATTTTACAAAAATCAAATTTAAAATAATGGCCTTTAAAAAGAAAAATGAATAGAAGCATTGAGTTTATTTCAAGGTTCTTATTATTTTACATTGGGAAAGCATTAAATTTAAAAAAATATATAAGTAGGTATTTAAAATTTTTTTCTTCAAACCTCATTAAAGTACAGTCTTCTGTGACTTTCCATCACTTTTTATGTTCGTTGATTCTATGGTCACTTTGTACTGCCTAGGAGTAGAAATTACTACTTTGCACTGACAAGGAATTTTCTTTAGAACTTCTTGGACTTTCCTTTGATATATATTTTTTTAATAAAGTTAAAGTGTACCGATGAGTTAGTGTTAGAATTGAATGTAAATCTCAATGTTTCTTGACTCAACTTTTTTTTAAATAAAGTTAAATTTTTACACATCTTACAAATAAAATTATTATTCTGGGTAACCTCTATAACTTCTTTATTTATGAAAATAAAAATTTGAAATTTGACTATATTGTATGGTTCAAGAAAACACATTTTAGGCACTAAAAAGTTTTTCAATATCACGTTTTCTTATACTATATGAAAATTTAGTTATACAGGGTGTCCCTGAAAGGTCTGTACAAAACAATACCTAATACTCCTGAGACCAAAATGTAATTATAAACTTTTTTTGTCTCTTACTAAAGTTTTCTATCTCCTTTATTTTAAGCAGAAAAAAATTATTTCCATGTGGTACATAACCTAACTTTGAAAAAATATTTAAATTTTTTGTTAAAAGGTCTGTACAAATTAACATAGTATATTCCTGAGACCAAAATGGAACGATTTTACCAATTTTATCGTTATCCAAAAGTGCTTCCTTAGTATTGTTTTGTACAAACCTTTTAGGGACACCCTGTATAGATGTATAGAATTTACAGGGCTGGTCCTAGTTTCACCCGAACTCGGCCAGTGGCCAGTTTTTTTTGAATTCGAACTTTTTCCGAACTTGAACATTTTCCGAACCCGAACTATTTTCGAACCCAAACTTATTGCAAACTCGAACTTTTTCCGAACACGAACTTTTTTCGAACTTCTGCATAATGTTCGAACGGTTCAAACTATTTTAAAGTTTGAACATTTGAATGAAAATTTCGAACTTTAAAAAAGTTTGTACAGCACTATTATAAACTATTTTGAATCAAATAATGAATAAAGTGCTTTTTATGTGAAATTAGCTTTTTAGAAAATGAACTTATTTTATTTAAATGAACAAAAATTTTTTTCTTAGTCTCCACAATTATTATCACCAGATGCAGTAGAAATATCAAATTGGACACCAATATCTTGAAATATCAAAAATAGCATAAAAACGGGCATTAAAGTCATTTTTAATTTCTTTTCAAAAATCTTTTCAATAAACTAACATGCTTTTTTGTTACTACACTAAATATACGAGTAAATTAATCAATCATAATTTACAGGTCGATTAGGAATAAATTTCATAGAGTGATAAAGAAGACCTCCATAAAAATACAAATTAATAAATTCAAATATCGTTGCAGGTATTAAATATTAAATCTGAAGTAGGTAATTGGTTTTTAAGATTACCTAATATAGTATTCATCACTTACAAAAAAAAAGGATCCAATAGGAAATAGGATAAATTAAAGGATACACTGTAAATCCAAATAAACGTAAACCATCGATGTTATTCAGGACTATACTATTATTTTTATTAAGTTATTAGGTTTAGAATAATGGATATTATAATTTACATAATAATTCTAAAAAATAAATTAAATAAATTCATTGAAAATAAGAACAAAATGGGTTTAATGAAGTTTGTGGATGTTGAGAAAAAACGCAGTTGTATTGTAGGGATGCCAATGACACGTGACCGGGAATAAAATAGGAACTCCGGAGAACCGGAGTCAGTCGGCTTCCGGGTATATTATTCTCACCACCTAAAGTAGAAGCCGTGAACTTATTCGAAGATCGTGTTTTTAATTCAAACCCAATTTATTCCACTAAATATTACATAAATAGTGCATATTGGAAAAATTTATAATAAATGGGAACCGTTTTGTAAGTAAATTAATTTATTTATTTAATTAGAGTATGGAAATTAAGTATAATTTGAAGTAGTTATAAATCCTTATTTAAAGTTAACACTGTGTTTGCATGTAATTGGATTTACACTTCTTTTTACGACACCTGTGGTGCAATTCTCCCCTTAAATTCAACAGGTTGATGGTCGCATTTATTATTTAGCTACCCTTAATCGTACAAATCACCTGTTACTTACTCAGTAATCTCAAGAGCATACTAATTGGTCGTAGAATATTTTTATCACAAATTAACTCTTTTCGCACATCACTAATGGTGGAGGGTAAAAATTTATTTCTCTAGCCTATTTCTATTTAATGTAATTATCACCACGATTGCTTTCTTCTATCCTTAACGAATTAACTTATTCGGATAAGTGTCAGTAAATCAATACTCATTTATTTTAAGGTGCAAACCATGATTCTTTAGTTAATCTTTAATGGAAAAATCTAATGTCTAACTGTTAAAACTCTTCATTTCCTTGACTAAAAAATACAGTACCTATTTTCGCCTGCTTATCTTTAGTTTTGGAATCAAAACCCCAACTGTAGGGAATCATTTAATAATTGTAAATGTTTAAATTTCATTAAAACATTGATCACTAAAAGAATGTGTCTTTTTAGTATCTGAAAATATAAATTTGGTACGAAACCTTTAGTTACTACTATACTATTATTAGTTGAGGCTATATGAGAAAAGGGGGTTTATTTAAATTTATTCGAAGACATCCTAAATAATTTTATCACGCAGGAGAATTGTAGTATCTTTTTTGTTTACTTAAAATTGAAAATTGAGTTAGTGTTTCCTTTATACATTAGGTAGAGATAATAAAGTAATAAGCCCAATAAATTTCCCGCTGCATTGTGTTAGAAAAAGAACTGAACTAGAATGTGATATAAATTCACCAATCCATTTTATATTCAGGACGTGCATTTTACAAGCCCCTAGCACCAATAACTGGATCAACTACGAAATATATTCGATTTCCTAATTTGAATGAAAGAAAATGTATTTTTAACTACTTACCACCCTTAAATTGTATTTATTTATAAACGTCAATGAATTATTTATTCTATCCCCCAAAACAATTGCAAAAATACCATTATAAAAAGAATTTTAATTGACCGTATTAACAATCCTGCTAATCATGGATAATTTTATCAATCGGCTATTGTCATCACTTTTCGAACTGGACTAGTGTTATCTTATTGTAAAATTGCTCCCAGCTAGAGGTAGGACAAAGAATACGCGATCGTGATTACTTTTGTCCTACTTCCAGCTGGGAGCAACTGTACAACATTAGTAAATATAATCAGTACTTCGGATAATGTTATTATATTATAATTTCTCTTCTGATGTTTTTTTGAGTCCAGTAGGACCGATATGGCCAAAATAGAAATACAACATGTTCAATTCTTGGAAGTTTGGTAAAAGTATTTTAATAAATTTGCTGAACTTAATTACCTTTATGCTCCTTTGATTGGTATGAATGGGTTAAGTTTAGGTATTTTGTGACAAAACTAGAATTTTTGTGGTTTAATTCCATGATTTAAGGCACAAATCCAAAAAATCGTTAAAATTGACTTAGTCCTTTTTTACAAACCTAGAACAATTTCATCCTTTAGACTGGGCAATGAAGTTATTTTGACTGAAAACAAAATTCTTGAGAAATTTGTTATTTTTATCAAAAAATACAACTCACGAAGTGATCAAAATAAGGATTAGTTATCAATACAAAAATGATAAATTTGGCCAGACCAGGGATTCGCATAGAATGTTTTTATTACTACCCCATTTAAAGTATGTTTATGAATATACATATACAGGGTGTTCCGTTTAGAAACTAGACCAAATTTAGTCGTCAAAACAATAAAATGCGGGTCTAGCTCTTTTAGTTTTAGAGCCTTTTGAATCTTAACTAATGTCTGTAAAGATCAATAAAAATTATCATTTAAAAGCTAAGACCATCCTCTTTCAATAGGTAATAACAGTATTACAAATAGAATTGTTAAAATGTTGAAAAAAAAAAATAAAAATAAACTTATTTTTTTCAGTTTTTTTTAATTTTATCCTAGATAGAACCCATTACGGTAGTTTTTTTAATTTTCTAAAACTTTATTCTCAACAAACCAGGAAATGTTTTGAAACTGTAGCTCTTTTCCTTCACTTAGTAAAGCCTTCTGTATAATATCATAAGAGATGAATAGTTTGTCAATTAGGCTACAATGGATACCTGTCGATGGTAACAGACTATGCTCAGAATTCTCCTTCAGAAGATTATACAGTATAGTAAAATTGAAAGAAAAGCTATAGCCCTAAAAATAGTAGTAAAGGTGCAAAAATTTGCGTAGAGCTAAAAATTGGTATGACTGTTTATAAATGAATTCTGAAAAGTCCCCATCGATCTCGTACATGGAAAAAATTTTATTCAAGGTCAAAGGTCTTAAAAATGGGTTTTTCGCGTTTTTCAGCAAAGCCGTAAGTTTTATTATAAAATTAGTTCAGACAAAAATTGTAGATCGTATAATTATCTATAAAAAATGACTTAATACTTTTTCTCCTAAAAGCCACCGTTTCTGAAATATAATAACCCTTGCATGTCTAAATTTACCGGACTACTATGGTTTCAAATTTTACTCTGATTCATTGTAAATTCTAAGAAATTTCAGAAAATTAAAAAAAATACAAAAAATACAAACTTACTCAGTCTTATCTTGTAAAGGAATTTAAAAAACTGACAAAAATATATATATTTTTTCTACTTTTTTCTTTGCGATTTTTTATTCAACATTATATCAACCGTTTCTGTATTAACGTTGTTACCAATTGAAAGAGGATGGTTTCAAGTTTCCAGTCATAATTTTCTTATAATTCTACGTATATTGGTTAAAAAGTAATTAGCGATTTTGTGAGTAAAGTAGTATATTTCCGAAACCGTATGTAATAAGTCATTATCAAGAATCAGACCTAAATTCTTTTCAGAATTGGTAAATTTAATTAACTTGCTATTGATTGTTTACTTTATATTTTGAGTAACAAAATTTCTCTTATTTTTGGAATCAAAAACTACGAGATGTGTTTTAGATGCATTTATATTTATGAATTTGAGAATACTTAACAGCAAGGTAGAATTCATGATATAGAGTAGACTCAACTCAAAAATACTCAAACAAAATGTGTGTCAAAAAAAATCCAGAGCGTCATAGAGCTTCTGTTAAAAAGTGTACAAATAAATCCGGTGGTTGGGCTGCTGTTGAAAAATATACAAAAATCCGGAGGTTAATAAAAAATATACCCAAAAATTCCTGGAGGTTAATAGAAGAGCTGCTGCATGTTACGATCCTTTCGCCGTAAAAATAATTGAAAGAAGGGTACTTTTTTAGTCTAAAAAGAATTCTGGGTTTTGCTATGATTAGCATATCACAATGAAGATGATTTAAGTGAACCTAAACCATTAAGTAGCCTTATAAGTAGCATTAATATATTATAGAATCCAGTAATTTTGATGATAAATTTGATTAGAATACATTGGATAGATATTTCATGTCAATACAGCAATTACAGAATGGTAAAAAAAATGAGTCAGTTAATTGGATCAGTTTTTAATTATCAGCAACAAGAGCATTAAGTTGACGTTACGCTCTGCACGAGAGCTTCTTCAGTAACTGTAACTCTAACATTTACTGTAAGCTACATACTTTATTAATTTGTTCAGAAGAAGCTCTCATGCAGAGCGAAACGTCAACTTAATGCTCTTGTAGGTGATATTAAAAATCTGGTCCAATTAACTGACTAATTTCTTTACCATTGATTAGAAAATATAAAACGATTTCTTTTTTGCTAAATTTTTACTTTAGTTTGGGATCATTAGTCCCGGGCAATGCCTGGTAAATTCATTGCATTTATTCAATACTGACAATAGGTTACTAGAATAAATTGAAATCAATAGAGGTCCCAGAACAGAATCTTGAGGTTTCCCCGAAATTATAGTTCTTGGACTAGAAAACTTGTTGTCACATTTTACTATTTGACTCCTATCAGATAAATATGAGGAAATTAAATTACAAGCTAAATGGCCAAAGCAAAAAAAAAATCAAAATGTTTAGCTATAATGACTGGTTAGTAGTATCAAAATACATTGGTTTTTATTAGTGGCCTTTAAGATATTATCTACCACAAAGACCAATGCTGAATTGCAGCTAAAGCCGGAACGAAAACCAGATTTGTATTCTGGTAGAATATTATATAAAATTATTTCCAGTACCTTAGGTAAGGGAGAAAGTATACTTATCGGCCTTAGATCACTAACATTAGAAGGATTAGGTATCTTAGCGATGGAGATAATACATGCAGTTTTGGAAGTATCCTGAAATTCTAACTTCTAAGTTATTAGAATAAGAATCCAATATTTCAGGACCAACATTGAACTGTGTCATAAACGATAAGAAATTAGAATCTGTAGTTTTCATATATTTAAGTTTAGTAGACAGGATAATATTTACTTTTTTATATTCATAGGATTTTAATTTTTATTCTTAAATATTATAAATTTTGTTTTATTTAAGATATTAATTTTTTTCCTTTAAACCAATTATTAAATGATAATAAGTTTTTATTATTTTTAGGTTCCAAATTAATACTATCCAATCCAGAGAATGAAGAAACTTTTTCTTTAGAAAGATATTTGCCATCCACAATTTTTTTTGAGGGTTAATTTCTGAGAATGGAAGATTTTGAATATCAATTAAATAAAAAAGTGGTCCTAGAACAGAACCTTATTTTTGTAATCTGATCCAATTAATTTCCAAGCAATACATGATATATTCCAGAAGTAAATTATGATCCACTGTATCAGACTGTACAGACTGGACGAAAAGTACTTCTTTTACTCCTAATAAAACATGCTATTTTTCTTTAAAAGTCGAAATTTTTAAAATAGTAATATATTAAATAATTTTCAAATTTGACATTTAATTTACATACAACACACAATAGTTAGTGTGTATTGGGTTGCCTAAAATTCATTTCTACTCCGCCCTTTTATTCCTTGTCAGTGCAAAGTAGTAATTTCTACTGCTAGGCAGTGCAAAGTGACCATAGAATCAACGAACATAAAAAGTGACATTATAAAACCTGTCAAACGTCACAGAAAACTGTACTTTAATGACGTTTGAAGAAAAATATATTTTTAATTATTTTTTAAATGGTTTCGCATTTTGTTTTCAATAAATATAATTATTAGGTAGTATTGTTGTGGTAATAATATTTTTAATTAAAACAGCTGTATAGTGTTTTTCTTTGAAGTAAATTGTGTTAATTGTTCGGGCATGGAATCGGGAACGAGATATCGATCTTAATATTTGATTTCACTCTCAGTTGAGCTGTTAGGGTGGAGAATAGGGGGTTGTTCTATGAATACCGAGCAGTAGAGGCAAGTGACGTCGAGTGGACGCCGATATTACTCCCGTCTTGAGATGCTTTCAGCTAAGTGAGGCGTCGGCAGCGTCTCGTACCTTCGGCGTCTTAAATGTAACTCACCCTCTCAGCATGCGAAAAAAACTTTATAACCAACATTTTACTTCAATTAGAATATTTATAATCAAATTCCTAGGAATAATTATTTAAAAAGTGGAGTTTGTAATATAATTATTAATATTTTCCTTATTTAAATTTAAAACTAAAAAGTGTCCTCTTTTGTTTAAAATGCAGACACTTAAGTGCACTGTGCTTTTGTCATCATGCTTACACTAGAGATGTGATAATTTCTGCTGATGACAACGGTTTTACAATCACTTATCCTACCGCTTCCGATTTTTATTTCCATTAAAATTTATTACTCATATGCTTAAAAGTCTCTTCAGCCTGAGGCCTGAGCAATAACTCATAAACTACTTTATATTTTTTACCAAATTTTGGTAGCATTTGAAAATATATTATAGAAGTAAGTTTATTTTTTAAGGCCCTTAAGAGCATCTTCTTAGACACCCGCGATAAATTTTCCGTTGGTGATAATAATAAGAAATAGAAAATCCATCCCACATTTCTGGAGCCAAATTATGACCAAATAACTCATAATTAATGCGAATCTCTAGAGGGCGCGCGAGTTTGGGAGGAAAAATTGTGAAAAATCATTAAATCGAGCATTAGTTCTGCAGTCATAACTCAAGTTTCCCTCGTTAGATTTTCATTTTTTTTTTAGATTTATAATCTAAATTGATTAGGCTAAATCTTGCCAGTGAATTACCTTCTGCAACCTAGGTCAAAATTAATTAGAGGGGTCTAAAGTTAAAGTACTTTTAGATCATTATATTTTTTTTGTACATTCTCCAATTTTTTTTTCCTTCTGGCAAAACTTAAAGAAATGACTTCTAAATCATCTACAAAAAAATTATACAAAAATGTTGTTCGTACTAGCTTGTATGACTGCAGAACTAAATCACTATATTTTCCGTTTAGGAAATTGCTCTTAAAGTACTCCTACTTTATAGAAAAACTATTAAAAAAACAATCAAAGCACAATGTTATATTTCTCTAAATTTGCTAAGCCTTAAAATATGAATCGATTGGTACCATAAAAATGGAAACGGTTTTGCCCAATTTAAACGCAGGAACAAAAAAAAAACTATGCAAAAGTTATATGGTTGTTATTATTTATTTAAATTGGGTGCTTAACTTACAAAATACCTTTTTGGAAGAGTAGTGGCGAGAAAAGAAAAATATATTTGTGTTAAATGCTCGTTATAATCTTTCAATAAATGACAGGATTTCTTGGAATCGAACGACAAGTAGCATATTTCATTTCTGATACCCAAAACGTGACTAACCGTAGAGCGAGCTTCTTTCGCCTAATCCTTGTTAAATTCCACCAACGATTTTACCCCACACGATACAATGCTAGAAATTCTTAAATATCCCTTCGCCTTATTTTTAACAGGATTTCAATCGGGAAACAGGTGGCGCATGTTTTCAAACCTATGTAAACTAATAGGACCAATCTAATATCTTTTACAAAAACATTAAAGATGAAGATTGAATTGGGCCACTTAAATATTTTAATACGACTTAAATAATATCAACTAAACATTTTTTAAAAGTATAGGGAAATAATTATTACATATACAGGGTGTCCCTGAATAACTAACAATTTTTTTATGGTGATAAAGGAAGTGAAACTAAGCAATTTTGACTTATAAAGTATTGTCCGGAAATGCTTCCTTAAAAAGTTATTCCACTTCAAAAAATTTCAAGAAAAATATTTTTTTGTAAATAAAATAAATATTATAAGAGATATTTATTTGAAATCTTATAACGTGTAGAACCTCCATGAGCAAAAAGAGTAACCAAACATCTTTTTGGCATTTAGATTAGATTAGACAGATTAGATTAGTGACCGACTAGCTCTATGTGATTGGATGTACGTCAACCTTATGGTTTATTATACTGTCGGTTAATTTCAGACTTGTAGTCCAACGTCTGTCTTACTAACGAGTCTCATCGGTTTTCCTGTGGAGTGACGGTTAGAGTCTAGCTAGTGTCTTTTCGTTTCCAGGGCGGGGCATTCGAAGAAGATTTAATTTGCTGGTTCTTCTTCCTCTTCGCAGAGTCTGCATATGGGCCTATCTCTGTGCATAAATTCTATAAATCCGCCATTTCCTGTCAGTAGACTAACATTTTGCTTCAAGTGTGCCCTGTTTAGTCCTAGCAGGTCTTTTGCAAAATTTTAGTTGGGTGAGGTTATTAACCTTTTGCAATGGCTTGCTTGGTTGTAGCTGTTCCATCGTTTTTGATGTTCTTCTGCCATCCAGTCGATTATGGATGTTCGGGGGGTAGGTCTTTTTTTGTACCTAGAGTCGGTTTAGAAGTGAAATTCTGTAAACCAATAAATTGATATCGGTAGTGAATTGATTCGTTAGATAATTTTTGTCTCCCTCTTACACACAACAATGGTCATAACATGGAAATGAGACAAAAATAGTAACCGTAGTAATGAAGTAAACAATCTACCGTTTTCGATACATTGCGTCTTACAGAATTCCACCTCTGGTTCAGAGGTCTACCGAAAACGGTAGATTGTTTACTTCATTTTTATGGATACGATTTTCGTCTCGCTTCCACGTGTGTAAGAGAGATATAGAAAATATCTAACGAATCAATTCACCCCCGATATCAATTTGTTGACATACAGAATTCGATCTCAGAACCAGGTTGTTGCCTTCGATTCCACTGTGGCCAGAGATCGAGATTAGTTTTACCTTGTTCTCCTGGCCTAGTCTATGAAGTGTTTCCTTATATTCCTTAATTAGACTTGATTTTATATTCTGGTAGCTTCGTTTGTGGATTTTAGTAGCGCCTAGTGTAATTGCATGTACTTCTGTTTAAGTGGCCGACTCTTTCATTTTAGGTATATTGCTGTACAGGCCCGCGTTACTTTCAAACATTGAACCAGAAGACTTTGTTCTTGTTCGAGCTGATCCGGTTTGCAGTTGGGGTCATTTATGTGTACGGCAAAAGATTTTTGGAAGAGAAAAACAATCCGATCTCATTTCTAAAGGGGAGATGGCGACCGTCCAATTCTACCATCTGTGGTCGTCCATAGACTCATGCTTTGTAGATGGTAGCCTGCCATTCTTGCTTCTTCTTTGAAGTAGAGGTCCAAGGGTGGTAGTCCTAGTAGCACGTCTAGTGCTAATAATTCAGAGGTGGTCTTAATGGCTCATGTGGTGCATAGATTTGCTAGGTGTTGTATCCAGCGTAACTTTGTTATGGCAGTTAATCGTTGTAGTTTTGGCCACCAGGTGACAATGCTATCCGTTAGTATGGGTTAAACTATGGCTTTATATATCCAATGTATCAGTTCCGGTATGAGATCTCATGTATAGTTTTTTTTACTAATCATTAGCGTTTGTTTGCTTCTGGAGATTGTCTTGTTCTGATGGGGAGTCCAGTGAACAGTTTTTCCAAAAATAGAAATATTGTTTTCGTTTTTGATTTTGTTTCTTTTAGTGAAAGAATTGCTTTGGTTGGGTTGATTTTTATATCCCTTGTGAAGCTACAGTTCTCCGTTATTAGTATGTCTGTTTTCATTAATCTTCCACCGTTCTTCTGTGTTTGTCTTCGATCTGTACTACGAAATTATCAGCATATCCTTGCGTCAAGAAGCCTTTCTTGTTGAGTGTGGTTAATTGCTCGTCTACTGTTAAGCACCACATGAGTGGTGATAGTACACCCCCCCCCCCTTTGTGGACAGCCCCTTGTTGTAGACATAGCTACTTCTTCCTTTATTAATTTGACTTTTACTTACCATCCTATCTATCAAATTGTTTATGATATGAAGTCCTTGGGAATCAGATCCCATTCTTCTTATAAAACGACATAGAATCTGTATGTTTTTCTCATTTTGGGACCGTAAACATTTCAAAAAATCGTACATGGTCTGAATTATCAAGTGGTGTATTTTATAGCTCGTAGCACTTTATCTCGGTTTTGTTTTGTTTAAAGGACCACTGGTGCGCTCCCAATCAGTAGCTTCCAAATACACTGACATTTTTTTAAGATTTCTTCATTTTCTTGCTGGACAGTTAAAGTAGTGTAAAGTAGTCTGCAAACATGATTACCCGACCAAAGATATTTACGCTAAGATGGCTAACATAAATTGGAAACAGAAGTGGTCCTAATACAGAGCCTTGGGGCAGACCTGTTCCTACAGCTAGATATTGGGACATAGTATTATATTATATATCAGAGATTGTCTGTGGATGAAAGATATGATGAAATTAGCGATGTGACCGAATTACTTAATGCTATCGAACGCTGTATTCAGACCGCAAAAACTTAAATATGTTATATTTTTGTTTCCAAATGACTTTAATATATTGCTATGAAGTTCTTCAATAGCATCACTTGTGGACCTAGCACTTCTAAATCCAATTGTGCACAACAGAACAGGTTGTTGTCCTCTAAGGAATTAAGCAATTTAATTGCTCATTCAAATACTTATATTCTTTGAAAAACAAATTTTTAATTTTGCAAAATCAAGATTGATAACAACTTCAAAATATTCGCAATAAATGAATTATTTGAAATGGTCCACTTCAAATATCCAGCAGTTGTCTATCAATTCTTAAAACCATACACCTGCATATATCAGCTAAACAATCTATAAATTAACTCTTAGTAAATATTAATTTTTATCGAAGCTATATTATTCCTAGTTACAAATTCTTTTTAATCAAACTCATGAAAATGAAATTAAAAACGGCAGACACGCGATAACGTGTTATAAGTTAGTATGTGCAACACAACAATTACATTAAATACATTATAGTTTCGTGATTTTGACTGTTAATGTATATCTTTAGCCATCCCTTTGAAACTTGTGCATTAATATACCTCCCCCTTTAGCGACGGTGTTAGTCATTACATGGTATGAAAGCCAGCGTTAAAATGCATTATATAAGTCTTTTAGGGGACATTTATCATAAAACGTTTCCAACGACAAGGAATATTAAGTTTATTTCTTTTGTGTTTGATATTTTCCATTAGTCCTGCTAATGCTTCCCTGATTTTCAACGATCAATTCTATATCAATGTAATTACCTACAAACATATTTAACTTTTTATAACACCACCATACTCACCAAATTACTGGTTTACATTAAACAAAAAAAAATTATCATAAAAAAAAATAATTGTAGTTGATTAATACCCATCATCTTACACTGTAGATAATATAGCCTGTATTCAGCGACCGTGATGAAAAATTTAGAGACGTCGTTAACTTTAAACACGTGATTATAAAATATATCTTCATAAGAAATATATTTTTAGAGACGTGTTTAACGTTAGCGACATCTCTAAATATTTCACCACGCGCGCTGAATACGGGCTAATGTGTTTTGTGAGTTTGACTAAAGATATTTTTCAAAACTAATATACGATTTTTTTTTCTTTTTAGGAACAAGGGAGGTGGCAGATACGAAGAATTCGGCATATCGAAAGATGGAGGCGGCGGCGGCGAATTTGCGGAAGATGCCAGTAGCCCAGACAGTTTACCTGAGCCGAATAGGCCACCCCTTAGGCATATCGACAGATACATACGTCCCGAATGTCCTTGTTTATCAAAACGTGTAACAGTAGCTGTTTTAACTTGTATAGGGTTTATTGTTATGTTTGGAATGAGGTGTAATATGGGTCTTGCAAAATTAAGATTAGAAAAGGAGGTAAGAAAACCAAAATTAATTTTGGTCTAAAATATAAATTCCAAGTTTTCGATATTTTTTTAATAAAAAAAATGGTTCTAATCAATTTTAAAAAGCAGAAAATTTGCAACATCCTTTATATACTTTATATAAGTTATACCTTTTTTCTTCTAAACTCATCAGGTACCATGTTGCAGAGGTACAAGAAAAAGGGTAATTTTCGAAAATTTAAAAAGGCAGTATTTTCACAAAATTTTATTTCTTAGATAGTATAATTAGAACGGTATGTTATTGTATCGTGTGAATTTTCAGTAAAAGTTGAAGCTGTGCAACCGGCCATAATTTTTACATAATATTTGTGTTTTTCCAGTAATTCGATTTTCTGCTGATTATGATATTAAAGAATTTCTCCAACTCCAATCAATAATGATGAGTGATGTACAATAAATACTGACTCGGAAGCAGCAGACACTAAGCCAATGTTGTACCATTTCCCAACATCAAGGTGTCGACTAGCTACAAAATTTGAAGAGACCATGGCTTTTATTTAATCCTTCCTTAATAAAAATAGTAAAGAATGTTAGTTTTCTCTCCAGAAACTGATGTCTAAGATTGCAGAAGAATTTAAACAACACCTCGTCAACAAATATCTTGGCCAAAATACATCTTGTCAATAATTTCATAAACTAATAAAAATGTTATTGTTGAAAAAAATATACTTTTCCAAATTCTGTACTTCGGTTGTTCTTGAATTTAGTAAAAAAAACGTCAAATACAAAAGTTATTGCAAATTTCCTGCTGTTTAAAGTTGCTATTAATAATTTTTTTCTTCAAACGTCATAAAAGTACAGTCTTCTGTGACTTTCCCACACTTTTTATGTTCGTTGATTCTATGGTCACTTTGTACTGCCTAGGAGTAGAAATTACTACTTTGCACTGACAAGGAATAAAAGGGAGGAGTAGAAATGAATTTTAGGCAACCCAATATACACCAACATCGTATTGTGTGTTGTATGTAAATTAAATGTCAAATTTTAAAATTATTTATTATATTACTATATTAAAAATTTCGACGTTTGAAGAAAAAATAGTTTTATTCGGAGTAAAAGAACTTTTACTCCTAACAAAACAATACCGGGTGGAAATGAAAACCGGGTCACCTCTATAACTTTTTTATTTATGAATAGAAAAATTTGAAATTTGGCTATGTTCTATGGTTCAAAAAAACAAATTTAATGTGCATTTTTTATTTTCGAAATCACTTCCGGTTTCACCAGAAACACCATGAACTTTGTTTTTTTAAATGTAACATCCCATATTTTTATTCATGGCTTAAAATACTTTTAAAAAAAGAAGTATTTTTGAGATATTAGTTTTTATTTTTTGCGAAAAAAAAAATTTTTTCAAAAAAAAAAAGGTTTTCGAAGTCGCTGAAAATTACCAAAACT
Source organism: Stenus bimaculatus (assembly GCA_963971135.1). Lineage (NCBI taxonomy): Eukaryota > Metazoa > Arthropoda > Insecta > Coleoptera > Staphylinidae > Stenus > Stenus bimaculatus. The sequence goes on along the minus strand of OZ020180.1, from coordinate 81,976,500 downwards.
AATTTTAAATAATTCAAATACATAAAATAAATAATCGTTATAAAATCCTCTTCTTAAAAAGTCGAATGACCCGGCATCATTGCATTTAAAAAAAGTGAGATATTTGATAAAAACTTCATTAACTAAGTTTAAAAATTAATAGTTCAAAAACCACTTAAATTTTTTTTCAAATTACAATTTTATTTAGGTATTTGAATTATTTAGAATTAGTTTTGGTACTTTTCACCGACTTCGAAAACCTTTTTTTTTTTGAAAAAAAAATTTTTTACAAAAAAAATAAAAACTAATATCTCAAAAATACTTCTTTTTTAAAAATATTTTAAGACATGAATAAAAATATGGGATGTTACATTTAAAAAAACAAAGTTCATGGTGTTTCCGGTGAAATTGGAAGTGATTTCGAAAATAAAAAATGCGCATAAAATTTGTTTTTTTGAACCATAGAACATAGCCAAATTTCAAATTTTTTTATTCATAAATAAAAAAGTTATCGAGGTGACCCGGTTTTCATTTCCACCCGGTATACTATTGCAATAAGTCGTTTATTTTTTTAATTATTGTTTTTTAAATATTTTTTAGAGGAACGAATCCTTAGCAGCTGTAGATTCATCTATATTCTGGGGTTATCTGATAACTCAAGTACCCGGAGGATTCCTAGCCACCCAATATCCAGCAAACAGATTGTTTGGAGGAGCGATAGGGACTTCCTCGTTTCTTAATCTTCTAGTCCCGGGTGCCTTGATGCTTGGACCAGGTGCTATAATTGTAGTCAGGGTGTGTCAAGGATTGGTTGAAGTAAGATTGCTGCACATTTTTTTTATTTTAATTTATTTTTTAAACACTGTGCATGGGGGAATGGCACAAAATTTAAGTAATATAACAGCATATTTATAATAAAAATTAAATAGTGTTTGGTTAAAACTATTTTTTTGATAATAAATATGGTGTTATATATTGATAATGAAATAATTTGCCCAGGCACATTTATATTATGACAAAGCACATTAACTGCCCTATATTATTTAAAGAGCACATATATTTTTATTTAAAATCCAAAAGTATTTGTCTTTCAATATTTTATGTGTTAATTGTTAAACAAGAAAATCTCAGGTAAATATTTTTATTATATCTAAATTTAAACTCCTTCATAATTTATTTAAGAAGACTATAACCAATAATTTCTAAAATTTATACTCCTACTATTTTTGTGATTATAGCCCAGAAATAATTATTATACCTACCGGTAAAAAATCAATTTTAATATCCCAATACTTACTTTTGAACATAAAAAATCATATCTATTTGATACTTAGCTAACACTAAATATTGTAGCAACGGTGCAGATAAAGTTTAATTATTTTCTGGTGACTGGAAAGAACCTCACACAAAAGGAGCACAAATTTGAATTTTTGTAAAAAGCGCCTAGAGAAAGATACTTCAAGTTGGAACTTATTTCGTTTTTTTAAATATACAAATCCCATTCTTTATATGTAGTTCTAACTTGTTGTAATTTGAACTCGATGAAGTTCAAACCTACTAAATTTCCAACTCGATGAACTTCGGATAGTTAGAACCCGTTGAACTTGATAAAGTTCGAAATTAGGAAAGTTGGAAATGATGAAGTTCAAAAGATACGAAGTTCGAATTTGAGGAAGATCAAACCGGAGGAAGTAAGAAAGTTCAAACTTTTAGAAGTAAATGATCTTCTGGACTCTTTTTGCTGGAGCCTTCATAAATAATTATTTTAAAAAAACACATTAATCTACAAAACTGCGCAAAATTTAAAAAAAGTTAACTTTTTCTAATAATTGATATTCATTTAAAAATGACTTCTTATATACATTTTTAGAAGTCGAATCCAATGATAGTTCGGAGATCAAACTTGCTAAGTGCTGGTTGCACAGTTGAAACTTAAGTTTCTTCAAGCGACTTAAACTAGATTGTATTTCTGTCATTGTTTTAGTTTAACTGTCACTTGAAGCTTAAATTTCATTTGTGCAACTGCGCCTTAGAACTTGAGTTATTTTTGAACCATTTTTTTAACATGAAATTCTTTTGAACTGTTAAGGAGCTTTAAGAGCATCTTCCTAGACGCCCGCGATAAATTTTCCGTTGGAGATAATAACAAGGAATAGAAAATCCATCCCACTTTTCTGGAGCTTCTTTGCAAATTATTCACAAATAACTGACAATTAATGCGAATCCATAGAGGGCGCGCGAGTTTGGGAGGAATAATTGTGATAAATCATGAAATCGAGCATTAGTAGCCCAGAAAAAACTCAAGTTTGCTTCGTTAGATTTTCAATTTTTTTTCAGATTTATAATCTTAATTAATTAGGCTACAACTTAACCGATAGTCACCTTCTGCAACCTAACACAAAATTAATTAGAGGGGTCCAAAGTTAAGGTACTTTTAGGTCAATATATTTTTTTTTGTAGATTCTCCAATTTTTTTTCCTTCCCCTGGGAGGTATAGAAATGACTTCTAAATCGTCTACAAAAAAAATTATACAAAAATCTTTTTCGTACTAGCCTATTTTTCTGGGGTACTAAACCACTATATTTTCTGTTTAGGAAGATGCTCTTAAGACTTAATATTTAAGAACATTGTTGGGTTTATGTACAGTTGGTCCCAGCTGGAAGTAGGACAAAAGTAATCACGACCAACTTTACACAGTTTATAACTCAAAGGCCAATTTATAATCTACCTTAGCATAAGATGGTCATAAACCTAAGAAATTTCAATAGTTCCATTCATAACTAACCTAATTCAAAATTACGGATTTATAACCTACCTAAGGATAAGATAATGAGTGATAAACCTAAGATATGAAGTATAAAATTTCAATACTTCCATTAGGTATAAATTAAACCTTTGAAAAAAATATATTTAATTTCTTAGGTGTATCACTATGCTTATGCTTAGGTAAGTTATAAATCGGTCTTAAGATTAATAAAGCAGTTTGAATTTAAATCTCGCATTTTGTCAAGATTTGAGATATATTTGTATTGTTTGTGTGAGTATATAGTATTTAAGTATTGGGAATATCGACTGCGTATAGATGGCTTGATGTGAATTTTATAACAAAATGGAGGAAGAAGAGTAAAAAAGATTTTTTGTGCCTTTACTTCTTGTCCTTTATAATAAATTGTTTAAAGCAAAAAAAAAAACAGATTTATAAATATCCCAACATAATGCTTACATAAACAGTTACTCCACTACTAGCTTCATTAAATAACTTCCAGAGGGGGTATTTGATGTCCGAAATCGCGATTTAGCTATTAAATTTTGCATTTGCATCTTTGAATACAGGTGTACATATTTTTTCATCAAATCTACCAATTCACTGTCTGCAATTTCCCTTGAATCACTTTGGTCACTTTAGAATCTTTTAACACATAAACCAATGATATTTCACTTTATTATTGCATATGACATAATTATTTATTAGAAAATAACCCAAAAATAATCAAATCATAATTATTTTTATTTGATGGTTGGGATGAGTTTGGATTTTAGATTTGACAGACCCCAGACTCTGATAAATCGAAAAACCGGTAACGAATCGCTTCGAAACGTTAAAAAAGCATCATTTCGATTCTATTCTATCCAATTCTTGATTTCTTTCTATCTATCTACGTGGGTTGAATTTATTTATTACACGCAAGCGCAGTTTGGGCAATATTTAAGATTGTTCAACTGAAAGATAAATATAACCAACTTTTAAATCTTAAGTCATCAATAAGCTATTAAATCTAAAGCATAAATGGTCCTACGTAAAGCACATTTATATCTTAGAGTTTAAATCTTAAATCTAAGAAATTAAGGTTTAAAGGCCTGAGCATAATCGAACTTCTTCCACTTTTGAACTTTCGAACCTTTGCTTAATTTCTGAACGGTTCGAACTTTTGAATAAAAAGATTTTTATTTAAACTTTTTAAAAATTAAATAATGTAAGCTAAAGTACTAAGTTGGTTTGGAATATACAATAATACTTTAAGGCTTAAGGAATAAACGCTTAAAGTTTACAATTCGTTTGTGCCCAAAATCAAGAAGAGTTACTCTAAATATATCGTGTGTCTACGAATTTAGGGCCACCCTTTATTTGTGAAAGTAAAAATTTGAAATTTTACTATATTTTATGGCACAAGAAATCGCACTTCCGGTTTTATCGGAAATGATATTAACTTTCTTAAGATATTTTAAAAGTAACACTCTATTTTTTTGTACTTGTTATTAAACATTAATAACTTCCAAGTATGTTTGTGACAAAAAAATATTTTTTTTCTGAACTTTTAGAAAAAATTTTGGATTTTTTTAAATTTTTTTTTCTAAAATCTATTAAAACTACTAATATAAATCGGTAAAATAAATTGTAAATTAGAAAATTCATTCGACCGTTCTTGAGAAATTAATATTTATAATTTTTAAAATGCGTTTTTTCGAAATATCTTTAATTTTTCAAATGGCATAATAGTGGGCCCACCCCTTATTTAGATTTTTTCCGATTATAGTGATACCCAAGATGTAGGTAGAATCCATAAGTATAAATACTTATTTACAAAGAGCTCTTGAAAAATTGATAAAATTAAAAAATTAAAAAAAAATGAGTGAGTGGTTTATACCCACATATTGGGTATCACGGTAATTGAAATAGGGGGTGACCCCACTATTAAGCCATTTGGAAAAATAAAGATATTCGCAAACAACGCAAATTTTAAAAATAAATTTCTCAAAAACTGCCTAATAAATTTATTTTACCTATTTAAATTATTTAAGAGAAGTTTTGACAGATTTTATTAAAAAAAATTTCCAAAAAAACCAAATTTTTTTTTGAAAGTTTGGAAAAATAATTTTTTTTGTCACAAACATACTTAGTACTTACCAACATTTAATATTAAGTACAATCGGACGTTAGGTATATTTAAAATAAGAAAGTTGATGTCATTTCCGGTGAAATTAAATTTTTTTGTTTAATAAATGCGTTTATTATGCCATATAACATACTAAAATTTCAAATTTTGTTCATAAATAAAGAAATTACAACGATGTCCCTAGTTTCGTGGACACCCGGTATATAAATAAAGCTTTGTTAATTTTAATATAAATTTAAAAACAGAATTTTTGATTTACAATCCTCATTAAAATGTTATTATAAGTTTTCTCAATTTTGTAATTATACAGGGTGTTTCATATTTATGTTTTAAAACTTCTGGTGGCGATACTTTAGATTAAAACACGAAAAAAAAATTCCAATAAACATATGTACTATTTTGCTTCCTTGGCGACCTGCAACTGGAGCAAAAAAATAGGTTTTTGTTTTTCATTTGAAAACGGTTCTTAGTACAGCATTTTAGTTTTGCACAGTACACTTTACCCACTTACATGATTTTTTAAAAAACTTTGCTTGGTTTTCAGTGGTACTTTCAAAAGTCGCTGGTGTTAAAAACAATGCAAAATTCTTCAAAAGTAGAACGAAGTAAATCGGTTACAATCGGGTCTACTTTGAATTGACAAGGATTAGAAAAGCGGAGTAGAAATGCATTTTAGGCAACCCAATATAAACTAACATTGTATTGTGTGTTGTATTAAATGTCAAATTTTAAAATAATTTATTATATTACTATTTTGAAAGTTTCGACGTTTGAAGAAAAAATAGCATGTTTTATTCGGAGTAAAAGAAATATTTTGGTGCTCGCATGATTTCGCGGTACTCGCAAGCTCGCCACAAAAAGTACTTCTTTTACTCCTATAATAAATCAATATACTTTTTTGTCATCACCTTTATAGAGCTGCAGCTTCCCAAGGAAGCACATTAATTTATAGAAATTTTTTTCTTGATCCAAGTAATCACCACCAGAAATTTTGAAACATAAATATGAAACACCCTGTATATTAAATTTCACAGCGTATGTCAAGGTATAGGGCCATTTCTAAAAAATCTTTTATATCATGTGGAATTATTTTCCCTTTACGAATATAAAATTTTCTATTTAAGGGTGTAACATATCCCGCCTGTCACGGTATCTGGAGATACTGGGCTCCACCGCTGGAACGTTCACGTTTAGCCACTCTTGCCTTCTGCGGTTGCTATGCAGGGGTTATGTTTGCAATGCCTCTTTGCGGTGAACTGATAAAACGTATAGGCTGGCAAGCACCTTTCTATTTCTACGGATGTTGTGGAATCGTATGGTTTCTAGCATGGATATGGCTAGTTTTTGAAAAACCCAGCAAGCATCCCACGATAGAAGCAAGAGAACTGCGTTACATTGAGAGCTCTTTAGGAGCAGCAAATCAATCGCATGTAATGCCTACAATATCAAATACACCATGGCGTGCATTTTTTACATCAACTCCCGTTTGGGCAATTTTCGTAGCTAATTTTTGTAGGTCATGGAATTTTTATCTATTAGTTCTCTTTCAAGCAACTTACATAAATGATGTGTATGGGATTGATATAGAAGAGGTAATTTGTTTAATAACTCTATGAATACTAATGTACTTAAAATGTATTATAGAATGCAATTCTTGGAGCCCTGCCACATCTCTTAATGACCATCATCGTACCCAGCGGTGGTATACTGGCGGATTATCTGCGAACGCAGGAAATTATGACAACAACGCAAGTGCGTAAAGTTTTCAACTGTGGTGGTTTCGGAATGGAAGCAACATTTTTTGTAGTAGTCGCTTTTTCAAAATCATACTCACAAGCCATTACCGCTCTTACATTCGGTGTGGCTTTTAGTGGGTTCGCTATTTCTGGCTTCAACGTAAATCATCTAGATATAGCTCCAAAATACGCCAGCATCCTGATGGGAATGTCCAACGGAATTGGAACAATCGCTGGTTGTATTTGCCCAATCGCTGTTCACAGTTTAACAGACGCAAAAAGGGTAAGTCATTTTTAATACTTTATTTGATTGGCTGTTTGTAAGATAACACGAGGAATTGAACGAAAAATTCTTTAAGCACGAGCGCCTCGAGAACATTCAAACAATGATATCATATCCTAAATATGATGGACGTATACAGCGTGTTCATTTCGGCGGAATCAACTCATTGGTGTGGAACAGAGCAGAGGGTGTACAGCCAGCAGGGTGCTTTATGATATATTACCGTGGGGAAACTTTAACTTATAACCAGAACGCGTGATACATTTAAATGAATGTCGAAGTTATTTGTGAAGTGATTTGTGGCCAATCACTTTTAAAAATTTAATCTAAAATTACTTACCAGAACTATAAATCCTGAATAACATTTTATATCGTAAAACCCTAATTATTATTATTTATTATTACTTAAACTATTTTTTTCTTTTAAGGACGCCGAAACGTGGAAAGACGTATTTATTTTGGGTGCAACAATACACTTTTTAGGAGTTATATTTTATGGTATATTCGCTTCTGGTGATCTTCAACCATGGGCAGATCCTAAATTAGAAGAGGAACAACAATGGAATCCAATGGATGAAACTGTTCATATTAAGAAATCACCAACTGTAAGTTATCTGTATTCTCTTAAACAATATCTTTTATTGTAAGAAAATGTGTATTTAAAACTCCTTAAATCTGGAGAAAATGATGGAATTGTCATCCTAAATTAATTCAAATTTAAAGTCTAACCATACAACAGCTACACATACAGAGCGTCCGAGAAATTACGAACTGTACTATAACTTTTGAACGTGTGAACAACAATATGAAAATTTGTTAATATTTACAATGAAAACTACATTTATTATATTTTAGAACTTTTTCCAATTTGTCATCCTGCTTTGGTCTCTCAAAAACTCAAAAGTTCAAAGATGATATTTTGAACATTTAGAAGGCTTCTAGTGCTATATAGTAGAAATTTCCTCTTGTATGCGATTTTCCAATTGATTTTTTTCTTCTGGTTTTCTTGCTTACCAGAGGGGTTAAATCAGGTGATCTAGGCGGCCATTCAATTTCACCTCTCCTACCAGTCTGACTGAAAAACTAACTTGTTGCAAGCATTTATTATCGATACAGTCAGAATGCACTACCTGGATGGTTGGAACAATTTGGTTCTCCAGAAGTTCCAGCTATCTATTTCCGTGCAAATTTCCATAAATACAAAATGAACCGAATACATTTAACCCTAAAATTCCGGCCTTTTTGTTTATTTTCTGGGGCCTTTGAATACGACCTTCTTTGAATTAATGTAATCTTGTATCTGCACAATACCGACAATTATGCCTATTAATGTGATCCTTTCAATTCGGTAGAATGTTGCTTCATCGGAGAAAACAACATTGGAAAGAACATTTCTATCAGCATCAAATTTGTCTCGTTTAATTTCACAAAATTGCTGTCTTATATCGAAGTCATCTCCAATAATCTGTTGAATCCAATAATGGAATACTACTATTTTTAAATTCTCTTAGTGAACATTGGTTAAATCACCTAGAAATTTGTAATAATGATCAAGCAGATAATTTGTCAGTTTATTTAATTTAGCCCAAAAAATAGTAGTAAACGTGCAAAAATTAGCGTAGAGCTAAAAATTGGTATGAATGTTCGGAACAACAATATAAATGAATTCTGAAAAATCTCCATCGATCCCGTACCTGTCAAAGACCTTTGACAGGTACTTTTCAGAATTCATTTATAATGGTGTTCTGAACCTACATACCAATGTTTAGCTCTACGCTAATTTGTTCACCCTTGCATCACCAATATTTACAAATTTTTAAGTTATTTGTTCCCACGTTCAAAAGTTATACTATTGTCTAGGGCTTTTTGGGATATTTGAATCAATACATAAATTCACAAAAAATTAAACAAACTTTAATTCTGTTAATTTAGGCTCAAAGTAATGGACTTGTACAAACATCATTTACTACCAAAAATGTAACATACGGATCGGTAGAACAACCCACACCAATGCCTGCTAAACCTCCACTACCACCACCTCCTGCAATAGCTACTGTTCCTGGAAATCCTTTCGCAGGAGCTAGACCAGGTAATGTTAATCCATTTAATAACCCATTTCGGGAAGAAGCAGTGCAGCCTCGAGCAGAAGATGCCTATCTTCACGGAACTATAGAAGATCGAAACTATTAGATTACAAACAGTTACAAAAATCGTGTTCATAAATCCAGAGGTAAAACGAATGTCTTATAATTTGCTTTAAATTGAATTATCGTTGTAGATTTTTGTTTAAGTTTATAAAGTTTATATAATTTATTGTAAAAAAGTCTATATTATTTGTAGAAAAATGTACATAATATGTAAGTAATATTATTTTTTTGATTAACAGAAATACTTACTGCAGCAAAAAAATTACAAACTGTAGTCGCACTACGAATAAATTCCTATGAAATTTAAAATACTATAAGAAAATAATTTTCAAAATGAATAATTTATTGAAAAAAAAAACGATTTTTTTTTTAAATTTCGAGATTAATACAAGAATTATTTTGGGTGACTATACATACACTTACTAATATTATATTTTAAGAATAAATTTATAACAATATGAACTTGAAAAAATAGCTGAGTCCTTGTAGTATAGTCAATGATTCATGGTATGATCTATGGCATATTATCGAAGGGCTGTGTTTTTCTTCTATGGCCTAAGCTCAAGGTTTTTAACAATTAGTTAATTAACTTTTAACCAAATTTAAAAAAAAAATGTTAATTTAAAAAGTCCATATTTTATTAAGTAACATGATATTTAATGATTTATGGAGAACTAATTACAATAAAAAATATTATTTCATAAAGTTTATATTTTAAAACACTTTATTTTCAATTTTATTGATTTTTTGAAAAAATTTCTAAATCCAGTAAAATTCAACAAGTTTACCATAATTTGACAAAACTAATTGGTTTCAAATAAAATTTAAAGTTTAATTTTTAATAAAAAATTGTTTAAAAAAAATTGCAGGAACATACATATATTAGTGGAGTTTAGTTATTTTCAAAAGTCATACAATATAAAATATTTAAAATCTACGCTACACTAAAAATAAACCTTATTTAATATAGGTACCTATTTACTTAACTTCGATATTTTTCTAAAAATTTATGGAAATCACTTTTATTCATTTGATTATTTTAATATATAAAGCAATTTTAGATTTTTTTATATTATCTTTCTGATAGTAGTATACGGGGTGTTCATTTTAAAAGGAGACGCCGTAAATAAGTCTCAAAAAAAATAATTTAATGTATAAATGCCGGTCTTGTCCTGTAATAAAATAAACACCCTGTATAGTGTCTAATGGATATTATTCAAGAAAAACTAGCCACTCACAATTCACTAAATAATTAAAATAATAGTAGAAATAATTTTTTTAAGAAAAGCTAATTTTTTTAGTCATAAATTTAAGTTACTTTGAAATACTTATTTAACTACAACTTGTATTATTTTATACAAAGTAATAATATTTAAATAATTTTAAAAATCGATAAAATAATTTATGGTATCCAAAGTCAATTATCATTAAAAAATATTGTAAACATAAAATGACAAATTTAAATAATTTATTGCAAGTAGTAAACATAACTATTAGATAAAAAATGAATAAATTATTTAAATAAATTCATTACTTACTTTTTTGTTAAGGGGCCCATACACTATCAAACATATTGCGCAACAGAACGTTGCGCAAATAATTTCAAACATCGCCATACACTGTCAACATGTTTGCACAACACCCTCCGTTGCGCAAATTGTTTGATAGTGTATGGGGCCTCTTACTGAATTGACTTATTTATAAAAATTATAATAAAAAAAATATATTTAAAACTAAATAATGTTATTGATTTTTAATACATTAAAAATCGATTGGAAGATTTATAATTCTGTAATATACTTATTATACTGTTAAAAATAATTTGAAATTTTAGTTACAAAATAATATTCGCGAGTTATTTAAAAAATCTATAAGAAATTTGTTTTAAATTTATTAAAAAAATATTTGCCTTTTAAGGATGAATTTTTAATTTAATATTTTTGATTTAAAGTTATACAAATTAAAAAAAAATCAAAGAAAATTAATATTAATTATATCGAGCTCGCGAATATATTATTTATAATATAAAAATATAAACAAATAATTATTGTATGTTAATTTACTTTACGAATAATTTAATAATTTATTTAACTTTTATAGTACTTTTTGTACTATAATTTTGAGGTATTAGTACCTCAAGGCTGTGCTGACAATAAAAAAGGTAAAGTTACCAAAGGTACTTTACCTAAAATCGTTGATAATAAGACGAGATAATAATTAGGTGGTTACTCTAGGTGTGAATGATGAATTGGAAAAATTTTAGAAAGGAAGCCTAAAAATAAATAAGTTTGAAGGTGCAACTGTAAAAAGGGCTTGCCTACCTTCAAGTAAATACTTAACCTTGCTGGTAGATGCGCCTTTTGTGTGTTATTATTATAGGTTTAATTTGAGATATTTAAGAAAAATATATTACTTAAATTATGTAGAAATAACAGTATTAAATGTTTAGTAAATAAAATTTCAAAATTTCTAAAATTAAATTGAAGCAAAATAAATTTAAGTTTGATAATTTAAATTATCAATTTTGGGTGTTTCATAATATTACATATACAGGGTCCATCAAAACTGTAGCAACATACGCTTCAGTGAAGTGAATAATATACTCACCATTTTTTTAAATTTTTAGTACATATAGTTTCCATATGCATTTTTAAAATGTCAAATTGGGTCATATTTCATATCAAATGATAGCTAATTTTTGTGTGAAAACGAAAAGTATGATATTATATAAAAAAATTAAAAAAAAATCGAAAACCACTGTTTGATATTCTTCAGGAATGATTGTAAAACGTTTAGAAGTGAATACATTTTTTTGTATTTTGATGCCTTGTCATATTCACAAAAAATTGCTATCCAATGATATCAAATATGAACATTCATGCAAGACTTTTGGCGGACCTTGTATGTATATTATTAAGAAGCACATTCTGGTTTCTGGTTAAAAATAAACGCCTTTAAGGACCTTTTTAGTAACTATGAAAATTTACGTGCTACCACTTCATCGATAGTCAATTTCATCCACAGTACTTTTTCATCAACAACGGTTTCATCGACATAACCTCTTCATCAACATATCTTTTCTTCGACAAGGACGTTTCATCAACATTACTTTTTCATCAACATTGTCGATGAAAAGTTAACTTCGTTGAAACATCTGTGTCCATGAAAAAGTAGTGTCGATGAAAGATCCTTGTCGAATAAAAGGTTTGTTGATGAAAAGGTAGTGTCGACGAAATGGCTGTCTATGAAAAATTGATGTCGATGAAACGTCTGTGTCGATGAAAAAGTAGAGTCGATGAAGGGCCTTGTCGATGAAAAGGTAGTGTCGATGAAATAGTTGTCGAGGAAAATCTGATGTCGATGAAACGTATGTGTCGATGAAACGGTCGTGAAATTGCATTCGATGAAAGGCTAAGTCGATGAAACTGTATTGTCGATGAAACGGTCGCCTAGTCTGTCGATGAAATTGCATTCCATGAAAAGTCTATATCCGCGAAACGGTAAACAACTATGGAAATTCCATATGACAAATTTAAAATTAAAGGTCTTTAATTTGACTGTTGTAACCAGAATCCAGGAGAAGCTGTTAATTACTTGGAATAGATTTATTAACTTTTCTTACTTATCTATTCAATGAAGTTTTTTTTATTCCAAGGTAGATAGTTATCAAAATTTTGATTATATTTTTAGTTTGCAAAAATAAAAATGTATTTTTCTTAAAAAAAAATTTAAAAAAGAATATGTAACTTAAGGCTCAAACTATATAAATATGTTTAGTTTTAGTTAATAAAGTTCAAGTCACGAATAAGTCCTGATTTCATCTCACTCCCACTGAAGAGTGGGTCCTATACTTCTAGTGGATAAGAGTGAGATAAATAAGCTGAATTATCCGTGATATGTACAGTCAATTCAAATAAGATTGAAACCATTGACATTGCAAGGAGGAAACCTAAGTTTACCACAGTTGGCCACACTGAAATGAATACGTTGTACTCCGATGAAAAAACCAACGCGAATATTTTAACTGCACTAATTTTAGTTTTAAAAAGCACTGTTTTTTTATAAAATTTGTAACGCACTGAGAAATGACTTGAAAAAATACCCGAAGAAAAACTGCTGAGAGACGCTTTGGTAAAAGTGACAGATCAGATTTAAATTTGAATGAAAATTAACAGGTATACCAACTTAGCAAGTCTAAAATCACTACAGAGTATGTTTGGTTGCATATTTGCATTATCGGTCTTTTTTGAATTCACTGTACAATATAACGTGTACGTATTTAAAAAAAATAATAACGCTTATAACAATTTTTTTCTAATAACGAAAATAAACCGACAAGAAAATATTATATTTTCAGCATAATTTGTAATTTGCGAAAGTACAAAACATATACCTAAATCTACAAATTAATTATTTTGTAAATATTTACAGAAATTGCTTAAACATATACGGGATGAGTAATAAAATTCAAAATTTACAGTAAAATTTTTTTAATAAAAATAACGATGCCTTTTGTTTGTATTAGATGCAGTGGTGCAACCAGGAATTTTGAATGTGGGATGCATGCATGAGTCAAATACTTTTTTTTTTAATTTTGTAACCAAAATACATTAATTTTTATTAGGATTTCTACATACTGGGTGCCTTGTAATGGATCAAACTTGAGAGTAAAAAAGGCAGTCAAATATCATCGTCAAAAATACCAAAAAATAGGGGTCTATATTTTGAAGTTCCAACGTTTATAACTCGCTAAATTTTAATACTGTATTAGCCATTTTTCTTACTAGAGCTGATTTTAGCAAGTCGGCTGTTATTACTTTTACTCGTTTCGCGATTGTTACAAAAAAAAACCGCTAGAAGGCGTCTACGATATAAAAATCGGCACTAGATCTACTCCGAAATTACATATAGTTTAATTTTTGTTTTCAAGTTCAAGTTTAGCTGTGTACCATTTTGGAGCGATTGTCAATATACAGGGTGTTCCATTCTTGGTTCACCAAACATCATGGTAAGAAACTAGAGCAAATTTAATCGATAAAAATGAAAAAGTTCGTGTTTATCTTATTTCGTTTTGAAGCTATAGCGTTTTGTATTTTAGGTTATCAATTTTTGTCAAAAATCACAAAATCACTAATTATACCAATTGTTCCTAGAATTTAAAAAAATTATCACTAAAAAGTCAAACCAACCTCTTTCAATTGGTTATAGTATTTATACAGACATAGTTGATAAAATATTGAAAATAAAAATAAATAATCAATAATGTAGTTATCCTTATGGTGTATGTATTCCAAAATTATTTAATTAAAAAAAATAAAAAAATTTAAATTTCTTTTACGTTATTTAAAATATTTTCGAGCCTGAAGATGGTCTAAGGACCGAAATTGCAATATAATAAATTTGGTATACCAAAAAAGACTTTTTTCAATTTTTGAATTTTTTTCAAAGAAGGTTTTTTTTAAGTTTTATGAAAGTTTCAGAAAATTTAAAAGAAAAAGCACAACCCTAGTGGGTCATGTCTTTTAGAAAATTCGCAAAAACTGAAAAAAAACTTCTTTACGATATTTTTGTATAACTATTGTTGTCGATTGAAAGATGTTGGTTTTACCTTTCTAATGATCATTTTTTTTTTAATTTCTACGCAAATTGGTTACAATGTAATTAGGAATTTTGCGATTTTTGGCAAAAATCGATCAGACCTATAAAGGTTGTTTTTTTAAGTTTTATGAAAGTTTCAAAAAATTTAAAAAAAGGCACAACCGTAATGGATCTTGTCTTTTAGCAAATTTACAATAACTAAAAAAAAAACTTCATTTCTTTGCGATATTTTTATATTATTGTTATAAATTGAAAGATGTTGGTTTTACCTTTCTAATGATGTTTTGAATTTCTACGCACATTTTTTACAATGTCATTAGGGATTTTGTGAATTTTAGCAAAAATCGGTGATCTAAAATTCAAAACGCTGTAACTCCAAAACTAAAAAAGATAGACCTCCATCTTTTTTGTTACTTCTCGATTGACTTTGCTCTAATTTCTAACCTCGACGTTAGTCCAATCACGAATGGAACACCCTGTATAGGTTAGAAATTAAAATACAATAATTTTTTTTCAATTTGTTTGCGTGCTTTTATGAGTGAAGGAAAAGGAACTTAGGAATAATAATGCAGTTCTGAGGAAAAAATCCTCTTAATTTGCATTTTTTTAAGAAATTTTATTGAAAAACTAAAAAACACAAAACTTTGAATTGGTTTCTTTCTTGGGATTATTAGACAGTTTGTGAAGGATTTATTTTGTTACAAATTAAAAAGACTGGACTCTACTGATAAACTGTTTAAATATCTACATAGATATCTGAAGTTTGATTATTCAGGAATGGAGACCCTGTATATTTATTTAACTTAATATCAAATATCACAGGACCAAATCTGGGTGCACATGCACTTCTGGTTGCGCCACTGATTAGATGTTTAAATGCACTTATCCATAAATTGCACTTTTTACTTTTCTTTTGGATTTACATATTAATTTAAAAATTGTTCTAAAAACAAAGTATAGCTCATAAAACACCCAATCTGAAATAGTATATTGTTTTATTAGGAGTAAAAGAAGTACTCTTTTACTCCGAATAAAATATGCTCTTTTTTCTTCAAACGTCGAAATTTTTAAAATAGTAATATAATAAATAATTATAATTTGACATGTAATTTGCATACAACACAATGTTAGTATATATTGGGTTGCTTAAAATTCATTCCTACTCCGCCCTTTTATTCTTTGGCAGTGCAAAGTAGTAATTTCTACCCCTACGCAGTACAAAGTGACCATAGAATCAACGAACATAAAAAGTGACATTTTAAAGCCTGTCAAACGTCACAGAAGACTACTTTAATAACGTTTGAAGAAAAAAATATTTTGGTATGTCTAAATTAAGCAATTTACATGAAAAATATGAACCCAAAAATTTTTATCATGATAAAAACCTTCACCGTACTCGAAATTTTCGATGTTAGAACTTATAGTTCGTAGTTTTGTAGTTCGAACTTCAAAACCTAAAAAACTGGAACTGATCGAACTGATGTAAGCCATACTCTATACAGTTAATGAAAGTTCACAAGTTCGAACTTTCGTAATAATGTCGAACTCATCTTTATAATTTGACATTATAAATTTTAAAATTCGAACTTGATGAATTTCGAACGTCGAACGCGATGAAGTTCGAACTTATTAAATTTCGAATTCGATAAAGTTCAAAAAGCGGACTTTGTTTAAATAAAACAACTCAAACTTCTTCGAACTTTTTCTTAATATTAAAACTGTTCGAATTTTTTCTTAATATTAGAACTGTTCGAACTATTTTGAAGTTCGAACTTTTGAGTGACAGTTTGAAGTAAAATTTAGAATTTTTTTCGAACTTGAAAATTTTACAAACATGAATATTTTCCTAACCCAATTTTTTTCAATTTTTTTTAATGTTAAACGGTTTGAACTATGTATTTTGAACTTTTGAGTGAAATTTTTGTCCCGACACTGATTGCATCCCGTATATGTTTTGTATAACAAGTTTTTAATAATATAATGAAGCTTAATTTATTTAAACAATTTATTGTAAATGGCTGTATTAATTAGGTAATAATTTCTGATTATATTTAATCACTTCTAAATAAGTATAGTAAATATTAGCAAAATATTTTTAAATTTATTTTAAAATAAATGTTAATCTGAAATGTAAAATTTTTTTGTGGCTGATAAAAAATAATAAATGAATGTAAAATATATAGTACATTTACTATTCTCACGAATAATCGTGGGAGCTAACTATCATGTATATAAATATAGTAACAAAAGTTATATTATTATAAGTATACCTAATGTAATATAATTTTGTAGTATATAAATGTAAAAAATATGTTGTCAATTTTCTATACCTATAAGACTTGAAACCTGTTTTCATTTACATTAGTTACAAATTTATAATTTCTCGTTGGCAATGAGTACTTAAAATAATAAATATTGGAGTTTTGAAATAAATTTAAAAAACTTCAGTATAAAATATAATTTTTAGTTTTTTATTTATTTTCTAAGAACTGAAGCCTCTTTTTTATTTATTTTTTTTGTATATATTATGTTAAAAAGGAACTTGTATGTTGTAAATAAAATACAGTAAAAAAATCTTTAAAAAGTACCAGATTGAAATACTTAAATGTGAGTGTTATAAATGTCATTTGTTATTTAAGTACCACAAATATCTTCTATCGCCTTTAAAACAAACTTTCTCTCTCTGGTCAATATAAAGCGTATACATGTAGTTTATTTATTTGAATTATTATAATTAATTGTGCCAGCTTTTAGCTACAGACTATAGGTTCATCTTAGTAAAAACTTACCCAAAGATAATTAAGATGAAATGTTTAAAACAAAATCCATTTCATCTTGAATATCTAGGTACAAACTAGTGTAGAGGCAATAAAATAATAATAAAATAAACTTTAAGAGACAAAAGTTTTTTAAAGCGTTGGTTATAAGCGGAGAATAAGTGTTTCTTATCAAATTTTTATGCGTGTTTTCAATGTCATTTCTTTTGTATATTTGTATTTTTAGTTCTAGTTATATTTCTCAAAATATTTTTGAATGTATAAAAATTATAAAATATAAACGTGCAATATTTGTTATTTACGTACATTTTTAAAATGTCAAAAACATGGAATGGAATATTATATTCCATAGTGGTATTTAAAAAATAGTAAATATGAAAATAAACTGTTACATTTCCTAATCGAATTTTATTTTTCCACCTTTAATTATTTTATTGGATCTTCCAAAATATTTACAGTGAACTGGTCAGAAATTTCATTTGCTAAATCTATTTTGTAATATTTTGAAAAAAAAAATCGGTCTATTTTTTTCCGGATTTCATACTTGGCATAACATGTCTATTATTTTGTTTTTGTATTTTTTATTGAATTTGTAGATTTATAGACAATCAAATCTGACCTAAAAATGAGCAAGTTTTGCTTGCTGTTTCAAACCTTATACTCGATATAATCGGAAAAACAGAATAACACTTTTGTGAAGTTGTGTATTTAGATAAGAGAAAATTTTACAAATCTCAATTTGAAGGTCCCTTGTTAAAGAAAAATGGTATTTTCTAGGACCAGGTTTTTTTAAAAGTGCCAATTTTACTGCTGCCGTATGAGTATTTGGTGTGACTTACAAAAACATAACCAGAAGAAATTTGTAGCCACAAGACTCTTCTGTGTACCAAAAAAAGAAATTTTAAAAAAGCTTCAATAGAAAAAAAATTATGAGCAAAACCCCAAATATCAAGCGAATTTCAAAATCAAGCGCTAGCATTTGCCGACTATCGCCTTAAGGCTTGATATTTGGGGTTTTGCTCATAATTTTTTTTCTATTGAAGCTTTTTTAAAATTTCTTTTTTTGGTACACAGAAGAGTCTTGTGGCTACCAATTTCTTCTGGTTTTGTTTTTGTAAGTCACACCAAATACTCATACGGCAGCAGTAAAATTGGCACTTTTAAAAAAACCTGGTCCTAGAAAATACCATTTTTCTTTAACAAGGGACCTTCAAATTGAGATTTTTAAAATTTTCTCTTATCTAAATACACAACTTCACAAAAGTGTTATTCTGTTTTTCCGATTATATCGAGTATAAGGTTTAAAACAGCAAGCAAAACTTGCTAATTTTTAGGTCAGATTTGATTGTCTATAAATCTAAAAATTCAATAAAAAATACAAAAATAAAATAATAGACATTTTATGCCAAGTATTAATGAACTACTACTACAAAAAAAACAGAATTTCATTTACTGGTTTGTCTAAAAAATGGTATTCCGTAGAGTCACATTTTACGCTCACAAAATTTCGCCGACTATCGTCTTAAAGTGTGCAAATTTAGCGTTTTTTCGGGCGGTAAAAGTACCAAATTGGTACCGCTTCGATCACCGATGCAAAAGAATTGCGGTTTTTTTGATTTACAAAGAAGATACCCGTTATTATGCTAATCCGAGCCCTTTTTTTGATATCTTAATTTTTTATATTAGTTTGGGGCCTTTAAATTTGAATTTCGTTTTTCGTGCTTTTTCGACGCAAACTTTAAAAAATCAACACTTCAAAATTTTCTTGAATTTTTTTAAATTTTTTTTTTCTTTTTTTTTTCTTTTTTAATTTAATTTTTTTTTTTCCTAATTTTTTTTTCTACTTTATACTTTAAATATAAATTATTCAAATTTTTAATTCTTCTAATTAATCTAAAGTACATGAAAGTCAAAAGTGTTGTTGGTACTAATGAATTTTAAAAGTTACCGAGTACGACCAATTGAACTTAATTTTGGCCTACGAACTTTACATCAATGTAGTTTCAAAAATACCATTGTTACTTTTCAATCAAACTTTTTGACGATTGAGTTTGAAAATACTTCAGCAGAAATAAAATTATATTTGTAATTAACATTTTATTAAATCTAGTAATAAATATAAATTTGTCTATAAATATTTTAAATTGAATTCGGATTTTTTCGTCTTTTGCCTTCTGTGTTAGCCTTTGAAGGATGTCCTTGTGCAAATGGTGGGTGTGGATTTGTAGACACGTAGTAAACTCCTCTCGCTCTACAAAAATGCAATAAAAAAATAATTTGCATGAAAATTATGTCACTAAGAATGCAAAAGATTATTTATATAACATTTTCAGATAATTTTTTTAACTGTACATATGTGTAAGAGGTTGGTTAATTTGTGGTATGTATTTGTATAGGGTTTTAATTTAATTACGTACTCATGAGTGACATGTTCTCCCATGAGGACATAGTCCTCTTCATCGGGGCTGCAAATCCTTAACAGAAAGCTGATGAGAGTTGGGCATGGATAAGCCCAAAATCCCTTTGGTGTAATTATCGATTCGATGAAGTAAGGTGTTACTTTTGTATGATCACAGGCTAGTGTTTCTGAAATTATAAATATATTAATAGACCTTTCCACAGTAAACCAATTTTTATTCAATTTTATGTTATAGAATAATTTAATGTGCTACCTTTCTTTTTAATTAGTACACCAGAAAAAAAAAATGCAAAATTATTTATTTAGTTTTCTTCAAAGCATTTTTTGATTTATAGCTTCAAATAACTGAGATATTTCCTGGGAAGTAAAATCTGGGCTACCCTGTATACAGCGTGAGCTAAAATGATCGTGGTTTAATATGTAGGCAACCAAATACGCAGGTTGGTAAAACTAAAAATTTAAAAAGAAATCCCCCTAGTAATCCAAGTGCGTAGCAAACATTTTTTTCCACAATGAATATACCGGGTGGAAACGAAAACCGGGTCACCTCGATAACTTTTTTATTTATGAATAAAAAAAATTGAAATTTGGCTATGTTCTATGGTTCAAAAAAACAAATTTATGTGCATTTTTTATTTTCGAAATCACTTCCGGTTTCACCGGAAACACCATGAACTTTGTTTTTTTAAATGTAACATCCCATATTTTTATTCATGGCTTAAAATACTTTTAAAAAAGAAGTATTTTTGAGATATTAGTTATTATTTTTTTTGTAAAAAAATTTTTTTTCCAAAAAAAAAAAGGTTTTCGAAGTCGGTGAAAAGTACCCAAACTAATTCTAAATAATTCAAATACCTAAATAAAATTGTAATTTGAAAAAAAATTTAAGTGGTTTTTGAACTATTAATTTTTAAACTTAGTTAATGAAGATTTTATCAATATCTCACTTTTTTTAAATGCAATGATGCCGGATCATTCGACTTTTTAAAAAGAGGATTTTATAACGATTATTTTGGTACCCCATATGTAGGGTGCAATCAATTTACTTGTCCCAGTTTATCATATTTTTTGTACTCGGGATTTTTCAAAATTAAAAAAAAATTAAAAATGTATCACAAACACATACATAAGAAGTAATCTAGTTACTTTGTTATAATTTTGACATGATTTTGTGTTAGTATAAACTTATTAAAGTGAACAAATTCCCCAGATTTTTCGGCGGGAAATTTGAATTCACAGCAATCATTTTAGCTCACCCTGTATATAGAATTTTGAGATTGGTAATGGAAGATTTTGTTTGTAGAAATAAAAAAATAAAGTATTTATATCCATTAAATTATGGTTTACTAAAGTATACAGGGTGTTTTATTTTTAGGACGTTATTTTTACAAATTCAATATTCTTTTCCGTTTCTTAAAAATATAACACACTGTATACTGTATACTTGATAATAATTTTAAATTGAGCCTCAGTAAACCACATAATTTATATACATTCCTTTTATTTCTATCTCTAGAAACAAATGAGTTATCTTACGTTCAAAAAAATACACCCTGTATAAAATAATAATAATAAAATAATAGCTATTATCTAAAAACGGTTTCACATGTAAATAATCTACTGTAGGCTTATACTGCAGACCTTAGTAATTTTTTTATTTTAGTTTATAAATAAAATTAATTAATAAAACGTATTCGAAAATAAAATTTTAAGAAAAAATAAAGAAATTGAATATTTTATTTATGATACGTTGCTAATCTTGTCTCAGTTTGACTGCAATAAGTAAGTTGTTCCAAATTAAGCAAAATATTAAAAAGAATGTGAGAATAATAATTTTGAATAATTTTGAATAATTTTGAAAAATGATAACCTATACACTTGACGAACGCATGTTAAGTCACTTCACCAAGATTTTTTTGCAACTTTTCGAAAAATTTTTGTTTTAAATTTGAACATTCTCAAACGTGTTGGTCAAAAAATCAAAGAAAACTCATATTTGTTTTTCAGTTTGGTGACTGGAGATGCTAGTACTGATGAATTTTGTTTTAAGTTATTTACAAAAAGTTGATCTCTTATTTTATTAAAACAATGTAAAAAAAAATTTCCTGTTGACTATTAAGAAGGACGAAGTTGTGTTGAGGTAGGAATTTTATAATTTTTTTGATGTTTTTGAAAATTAATTAAATATCAATATTGTCAACTCTAAACCTCTGATAAAATTAATGTTAATTATTTACGTCGTTTTCTGTAAACTAAACTGAATATATGCTTAATAAATCCAGTAATTAATTTTTCAAATTTGTTTGTAGCTGATGAAGAACCAAATTTAGTTCGAAACGTTCTATGTAACTTTTTTGCTTGTGAATTATGAATTCCGAGGAAAATTGATTAATCATATTATTCTCACATAATCTCTAACGGATGACAAGATTGAACTCTTATCACAGTTTCCAAAAAATACCTTTTTATGCAGTACCTGCCGCATTGAACAAGAAATTTCCTACGAACTAATTAATTAATTTTAATGATTTTTGTGGGATACTGTACAAACTCCATATTTTTTTTTATTTTAATCAACTATCTAAGTTTTGGATTTTGTCTTTCAGATACGTTATTTTTGGCACAAAAATCTTAAAACGCTGCTCTCTTAGTTCAAAATAAAAAATTAAAAAGAAATCCTCACCAAAATTATATCTATTTTTCACTGTTTCTCAGTTTGGATATTAATATCTCCTAAACCATGAACATGCGACTATACAACTATTATATCAGTAGAAAGCTTGTAAAAAATGCCATCGAATAAAGATAAAATATACAGCGTGTTCCATTTGAAAAAATCGTTTAATAGTTCAATTTGCGTTTCATAGGGCACCCTGATAAAAAATTATAACAAAGTTAAATTTAACATGACAGTTATAGACTAGACAATGTTGAAAAAATTTTTGAATATTCCAACCCAAAATGTCCATCTGTTTTAGAGCAGCGATTTTTTAAAAATTGATCTTTTTTTGGCTTAAATGGCAAATATCAGCAAAACGAGTGAAGATAGACCCATAAAAGTTTTTACAAAGAATAATTATTTTTTAATAAGGAATCCAAAAATGTCATAATATACTGGATGTTCCATTTAAAAACATAACTTTGGTCCGCCATCTTGGAATTGACACCCGGTATATTAAAAATATATTTTGAAAATATGCGCTTCTTTTAAAGTATTGTTTCTTCCTTGCAGCTCTGGGACACCCTGTATAATTGTTTTAATAACAAAAAATAATAATAGAAACGAAAATTATACAGGGTGTTCCACAAATTATTATAACTTTATCAAAGTAAAAAAAATATTAGTTCATAGGAACTTTCCTATCTAAATTAAAATCTTGATGAAAAAGCAGTGCGACACTCTGTATAAATAAAAGGAAAAGTTACAATTATTGTTTGAAAAGTACTATATTTAGGCTGTTTTGAGATTAGAAATCGGCAAATGGGCTCCTAATTAAATCGTATACGAAATAAAAAAGATATAGCATTAAATTTTCGATTTTAAATAAAATGAAATATTTACTTACTAAATAGAGTATCACTTGCACATCCAGGTTGACTGGAACCACCATTAATATAAAAATCTGCATGACCATTTGGACCCCATTGACCCAGTATTCCTGAATTGGTGTGCAAAACATCAACAAAATGAGCATCACTGGGATCTAAGTCCCTGGATTTATTATATCCTGCATAAAAAACAATTGTTGGATCTAAACCTAAAAAGAGAAAATAATAACTATAAGAAAACGAAAGAAAAGGTCAGAAATTTGTGACAACCCAATATTTAACAAAAGAAAACCACCTTAAAAATCGCTGTAACTTTTTAAAGAATTTGTAAATCAAGCATAATAAGTATCTATGCAACAAGTGCAAAAAATGGATAAAATTAATGACATATATTGACATTTGTCAATTTTGCACCAAGTAACACATTTGTGCACTAGTGCATGAAAGCATGTCTTTATGCAATGACAACTGATCATAAATGATCTAATTTTTCCACGATCGTAGAAAAAATGTTTTTTCTAAACCTTTATACTGAATTTTACATGAACAAATCAACAAAATTTCTACATTTTTTCAATATTAATAAATTGATTAGAAATGAGTTTATTTCCTGGTTAAAGATATACTACTTTTTTTTTATTTTACCTGTGATTCGGCCTAATTTGCCATCTTGCTCAGAATCCAAATAATTAGAAACTATCCCTGCAATGTGGGCACCAACACTGTAACCAATTAAATGCAGATCATCTGCTTTTACACCTCTAGGGTGTTGAGATAAATATCGGATCAAATGTGCTATGCATAAAGCACAAAATCGAGGCCCCCATTCCATTTGCTTTAGACAGGGTTCTTTGACTAGAGTTCCATAATCTATTATAAATATATTGTAATTTCCCCTGTAGAAATAAGCCTGCCTCATATCAGTGCTTGGTGACAGATTTCTGCCACCTCCAAAACCATGAATTACGATCTTCACAGGATGAGCTCGGTTAAATTGGGAATTGTATAATGATTCCATTTTTAAAGTGTCTATTAATTCAGGATTATCTTGAGTACGTCTGAAAAAATATATATTTAATAAAAAAATTGTATAAACAACTATCGAAGGAAAATTTTACCAGTGAACATACAAAATATTAAAAAAAAAAAAATATCAATAAATAATAAAATTCTCAAAAATAAGGATACAATACATGGTAAAATTTAATTTAAAATTACCTAAAGAATTATGAAATTAATTTGTTAATTTTATTGCAACTAAAAAAACTTTATGGATAAGGAAATATTAGAATTATAAAAAAATTAAACGTAACTCATAACCTAAATTATTTCGTTTATATAATTATAGCGATTATTATCAAATGCCGTAATTAAATTTAAATCAAATAACACGTAATCTAATTAACCAATCATGGAATATTAAAAACACATTAGGTTAATAATAGGTAAATATTATATTTTTATTATACATATATATATTATATTTTTTTTCATGAATTAAATAAATTATTGCCTTCTTTTTATTCGATATTAAATTTTTATTTAAAAAATCAGAAAATTTCGTAACTAATTTTCTTAGCTAAAATTTATTCTAGTCAACAATTTACTGGGTAACTAATTAAAATTTTAAATTAAAACAATTTTATATTTTACGCTAAAAATGTCCTTGTATAAATAATTATTATATAACATTAATAACATGTTGCTTAAGTTTTAATTAGAGTTTGACTGGAATACAATTTTGAAAGAGAGTAGGAAAAGAAAAGGCACTGCAAGTAATGAACCAGCGAAAGTTATTAACCGAGTAAATTATTATGTGCCTTTTTATAGCATTTGAGGTATTGTTAAATAGAAACAAAGTAAATTATATATTGTCACACGTTATTAAGGACCGTTGTTTGATATAAAGAGAAAT
Source organism: Stenus bimaculatus (assembly GCA_963971135.1). Taxonomy (NCBI): domain Eukaryota; kingdom Metazoa; phylum Arthropoda; class Insecta; order Coleoptera; family Staphylinidae; genus Stenus; species Stenus bimaculatus. The sequence continues at coordinate 81,951,201 of OZ020180.1, read as the reverse complement.
CTATATATAGGAAAATTTGTTTTCGTAATTAAAGTTGAAGTAATTATATTAAATTAAAGTATGACAATATCAATCAATTTTATAAGAAAGTTGTTAATTTTAATCTATATCATTGCCAAAAATAATTTTTATCAGACTTTCTTTAAATTTCAACTTTTTTAATTGTAAAGAATTGCAACATTAATGCTGCTGCAAATAATTTGTTTAATATTTATATTACTTTAGCATCTTTATCCTTAACCCAAATTTTAAGCAATTAGTTTACATAAAAACCTTACAAACCTCAATTTATGTATTTTTAATTGATTCTAAAATAAACCTCCAGTGGAATAGAATTTTTTATAATTTATTATAAACAGATCTCAATTACACTTATGAGAGATTCAAAATTATTTTAAAAATCAAGTTAATATCTTTCAAAAATTGTATACTACAAAGAATTATAAAAGTAATATTTTTTGCAATTTTATCATATTTGATACTGCTTTTTTTATTTTTAAGGAAACTATAAGATAGATAAATCAGAAAATCAGAAAATTAAAGAACTAAATATAGGTTTTGATGCAAAAAATGTCCCAAAATTTAAAAGATTTTATTAATTTTATGCTTTTCTAAAGAATGCCTAGGATGTACTAGTTTCTTTTGTTTAAACCAATTTTCCAATTTGAAAAAAAGTAATTTTTTGCAAGCAGTTGAAATAATTTAAATAATTTTATGCTCTTACTGAACGTATTTAAAAATATGACAATAAAACTAAAATTCAAAAAAATAGTCCAAAATAACCGATTTTAATAAAAAAAAATAATTTTAGCATCTAGTCTTTTAGAAAAGAAATAAGTTGGAAGAAAAAATGTATGTGTTGTAAATTTTTTAATAAAATCATCCATCTTGAACGTTCAAGCTATGATTATTATTTTTGTAGTAAATGGTCTTTGGATTTCAAAGAAAACTAATTATATTTATCAAAAGTGTAATAGTGTTACTTATTTTAGAACTGATGATAATCTCAGACAAATATCGATACGTTTCCATGTATTAAGTCAATAGAATAAAAGAATTTCTTGAATTATTAGGACCAAAAAGTTGTTTTACTCAAAAAACTAAATATGCTTAGTTTGGCTAGATTTCAAATAATTTACCTTGTATAAAGTACATGGTTATTTTTTAATTTAAGAGGATAGTCGAATGTGTAACTCCAATTTTTCTGATCCTTGGAAATGTGATGTGCGTATGAATCATATAACAGTGCGAGAGATGCCAATAATTGATCCTCCTGTTTATATTGACATTTTATTTCCAATATAATTTAAAAACTAATCAATAAATTAATGTTTTTTTAGATTATCTTAAAAGTACATTAAACAAACTATCTTTTGTGTATTTTAATTTAAAAAATACTCTTTTTATAAGGCTGTAATTTAAACAAAAAGTTGTATATTTTTGGACGTTTTCAACAAGTATTAAGTATAACAAAAAATTAAATTACAAAAAAAACAATATACAAAAAAAGCAATATGGATTTCTTAACCAATACAAAAAAGAATTATTCGATTTCAATTAACCGTTTGTCTTTTATTTGGGAAATACGAAATCGTAATTTACATTGGAAAGTCCTATACCTAATTCTACCAACTATCTTCTTAATTTTTGTTTATAAAATCAGTAATTACACTCACCTACCTTGTGTATAAATAATACTGGATTCTAGGATGAGGGCATACATAAGGCTTGGGTATGCATGAGGAGGTGTTGTAGAGATCTTGAACTGTTTGTGGCTCTTTTGGTTCTTTCTTCTTTTGACCATATACACCTTTAATATAACAAGAAAAGTTTCATGTTTAATATATGATTAACATTTTATATTTTTTCAATAAAAATATTTATAAATGCTTATACAGGTTGATCCACTTTTTTTCCAATAAAAATTGTTTAACCAGTACCTAAATGTCATTTTGAACAACTTTTGTAAACTCCCTAAAAAGTTACAGCAATTTTAACATTTCAAAATTTTTACGATATTTATGAGACTGAATTTTTTTTGCACTTTTTTCCTAAATATTGGGTATCTGAAGCACAATTGATTTAAGTAAAAAAATATAAAAATAAATGAAATTATACAAGGCGCAAAGTCTAAAAAATACGCGAAATCGTGGCCAAAGTCCCAAAATTAAAGTTTCGATTTTGGGACTTTTTTTATCCTAGGTATTTACATAGTTAGATATTAATCCTACCGGTACATTTTAACTATAGATGCTTGAAATTTAGTAAAATTCGTTTATTAATAATGAAATCTAGCTTGTAAAATATGCTTTTTTTCATATTTGCTCCAAAATAAATGGATCCATTTAAATTTTTAATAAAGTCGGCCATTTTGGATCCGCCATTTCGTTTTTGACAAAAATCTAATTCTAAATAAGAGACCTTAAAAACCATCACGTGTACTGACCTTCAGTAATATAAACATTTTTTTCAAGAAAAAAACTGGGCCATTTAGGATCTGCTATTTTGTTTTTTTTTGGAAAAAATCTTAAATTCAAAATCGGTAACTTCAAAAGATAAAGTTAAAATAAAAAATAATATTAAATCAATTTATTGATATCTGTTGTGTAAGAGCAAAAAATTTGAATTTATGAATCCGTGACGTCATAATGTTCAAAAGTTCTAGTCCGGCAACGTTGTTGGTATCCCCTATCGTCTCGTCCACCGCAAAGCTCTATAATCTCTGTTTTGACAGATGACGATTACACAACCTAACCAACAAGGAAATAAATTTGACATTTGTAATCTGTCATCACCGATCACAGACTCTAAAGCTGGTAGAGTTGATAGAGACGACTGCACACGAGGACACACGAGGGGAACACCGGCAAATAATTTAAATTTTTATGGAGCCCACGTTTTTACTGCTGGAAAAAAGTGTGTGCTCTAAATTCATAAATTGGAAACAGTGGACATTAACATTTTTAAATATTTATATTGTGAAGTATGTGAAATATACTGAGTTTCAAGATCCAGTTTAATTTAGAATGATGTTGAACTGTTTTTTTTAGCCATTTAAATTAGTTAAAAGAACATCAAAATCTGAGATTTTTTAAAACCTTTTTTTTTTCAATTAGATTTTTTGTATGGACAAACTCTATCTTATTTGCTATTCTCGCAACGTTTAATTACTTTTACGTACATATTTTACATAGCATAACGTAAAAGTGCAAATATGTTTTTTTAAGTTTGGTATAAAAATGCATTTACATTTACATAAAACACGTTTAATGGAAAGCGTTTTGATTGACTTATTAAATTACTTTCACTGGCTAGATTATAAACCATTTGTTACTAATAAAATTAAGAATTAAAAGAAAATCAGTCTAATTAAATTAATTTTAATTAACGAAGTCACAAGTAATTAAGTTCTGAGAATATAATAAAATGATAAATCCTTAATATTTTTTTTAGTTTGTAATTTTGTTAATTTTTAATATTTATACCATTTTGGTCAAATTTATGTCTAAAATTTGTCAGTGTCATTACCTCGAATGACATTTTTTGGTTGGTTTTAATTTTTAACCCTAAATTAGATGAGTGGTAATGAATGTCATTAAAGTACAGTCTTCTGAGACGTTTGACAGGCTATAAAATGTCACTTTTTATGTTCGTTGATTCTATGGTCACTTTGTACTGCCTAGGAGTAGAAAATACTACTTTGCACTGACAAGGAATAAAAGGGCGGAGTAGAAATGAATTTTAGGCAACCCAATACATACTAACATTGTATTGTGTGTTGTATGTAAATTAAATGTGAAATTTTAAAATTATTTATCATATTACTATTTTGAGAATTTCGACGTTTAAAGAAAAAATAGCAAGTACTTCTTTTACTCCTAATAAAACAATATACTTTTTTGTGCAAAATTTGACAACTAACTTCACACTTATTGAAATTTGACTCGTCACAAAAAATAATCACTAAATCAAATGACTAAAATTCCATATGTTTTGTGTGTCCTAATTAACAATGAGAAAGGTGCCTTTAAATACCAAATGGTAATAAACGATTTATTATCATTTGATATTTAAAGGCACAATTTCAGTTATTAATTTTTTCAAATTTCTTAGTAATTTAATATAGTATATTTTTTATCATTTTTATTTATATTGTTCTTCCAAAAATTTTATAACTATTCAATTATAGAATTTTGTTTCTAATCAATTAAAAACATTTAAAATAAAAGGTTATTTCAAACATGAATATTAAAAACTAATTTACTAATTAATTTCAAAAAATTGTCCTTGATATTAGACCAATTATAAGTGATTTTAAATTAATTATAAAAGACAAAATTTTAAATATTTTTATAGTTTAAAGGACAACAACAAGGCTAAATTTCGTGTTTTTCTCCTAATAATGTTGCAATAATACGGAATTTAAAATGCATGGTAGACAGGCCCAATTTCCTTAATAAAAAACTAATGTAATTTTAAAATTGCAACCTTAAATTTATTTATGCAGATATTTATTTTGTTGTGTATTATTTTTAATTTTTTTAGCAAATTTTTACTAAAAGTTTTTTTCTTTTTTTGTAACAAATTGTTCGGTAGTCCAGTTATAATAAGAAGTTTCTTTATTATACTGTTTATTTCGAATAAAAGTAGGAAACGAAAAACTTCATTCCTGGGTGAGCTCAGGTTAAACCGCATTCGCCGGCTCGTTTTTTCCTTATTAAATCCCAAATTCTGGTCAAATCATTTAATTTTAAAGGTCTTCAAATTTAAATTTGTTATATGGGTTGTAATAGACAATTTCTATGGTTACATTATTTATTTCTAATTAAAGGCCTTTAATTTTGACCAGAATCTGCCTATTAATAGTGATTATTTTGTGTCCTACGTCCGTATGGGAGCTACTGTACATATTTTATATTGTAATTACAAACTAAAAATGATAAAAACTTTAATTAATTAATATAATGTTTGAATAAATTGCCCATTATTGTATTTCTTGTGTTAAATTATTTTATTATGTATGTAAATAATCGAAATTAAATGACAATTCACTGATCAAATTATTATCTTTAAAGTAATAACTTTATAATGACCTATTCGAGTAACTTTAAAGTGAAAGTAAATTTACTCCACTTCTTGTAATATTAGGATGTTGTTGTGAGTCAATGTACTGTGTTCTAAAAACTCTTCAGTAACCTTGACTGGAAAATTTGATGATTAAGCAAAATTTTTTAAATTTAAAGAGACATCGTTTATTTCTTAATACTTCTTAATTGGCACGTTGATATTGCAATTATTTATTTTTTCAACGCTAAGGTAAATCATTTACTTTCATACTAACTTGTATTTTCATACACACAACCTTTTAATCAACAAAAACGTTAAATATTGTATTGTAATGTATTTTTTTGTTGATCGTTTATTAAGGAGTATTTTTAATGTATACAAAATCATTCATTAATGACCCCTATTAATGCATGATTTTTGTATAATGAATGATTATAGAGGTGCCCTCTGTTGATGACGTTTCTAACTAAATTTTCTACGAAGTATACTACAATTGTGAATATAAAGTTAATTTAATTTGTTTTAACCTAATTAAAATTATAAATAAAATAAATACTTTTAATTTTAAATACACTTCCAATAATTGATACGCAAATACATTTTATATTTATTTTATAAAAGTGAGGTTATGTACACATCAAGTCATAATTAATTGACTATAGAACTCTCTGATAATAGACAACCCTGTTCGTTTAATTAGACTTCGGTTATGATCGATCGGGTTCGTATTTTTTAATTGTGACATTTCGAAAAAGTCTTGTAAAAATGATAGTTTTTTCTAGTTAATCACATGCACGATCAACGAAAAAATATTGTAACCAACTCGTAGGTTAAAAAGCGATTAATAATCTCGAAAATTAACGCACTCACGTTCCGCTCGTGCTTTAAAATTTCTCGATTATTAATCGCCCCTTTTAACCAACTCGTTGGTTAAATAACTATTATTAAACATTATCTAAAAAAAGAAGTAGAAAAATTAAAATTTAAAAAATTTTACCAACAAATGTGAAAAGTAATGTGTCATTTTCAAAGTGTTTAAATCTTCTTTGCGTTTGATTTTTTGATTAAGATTCCGGTAAATGGGTATGTTGAGTTTTATCAAAATAATAAACTTTCAGAAAAGGTTCTTATAGATTGATGCAATGTTTGCTATTAAAACATGTGTTGATTTTATTTAAGGTTTGTTCCAACAGCCCGAAAAACCAAACATTAACGATTACGGTCATGCGCAATAGAAAAAACGCGTGTCCGTGATATCTTTGCGCGTGATTGTACATGTCGTACTCGTTAGTAGAAACCTAACCTTACATTCTTATAATAACAACACGTGAAGTTGTTCGATAGACTTTGGATGGTAAAAAGTTTGTTACGGTTTTGCGACGAGCAGAAAACTCGTTATTGGAACGAATCTATTATTTACTTAATAAATACTTAGAAAATTATTGCAGTAACATAAAGTACATAATATAAGGCTTGAAGGATACTCTGTTAGGTGTGCAATCAGATAAATGTCAAACATGTCGTAAAAGAGAGTATTTTTTTTGTAAATGCTTGTAAATTACTACAGATTTATCATCCTAAGTTTTACATAAAAAATGTAATAATAAAAGTTTTAAAGATTTTATAGGTTTTTGGTTTAGGTTGAAGTATTCTATAAGTTTGTTCCTAAAGAGTGATTTCCTAAAAGAAAACTAGGTCAATGTCAATTTTTTGGGTTATACACTCTAAATATAATAATAATGGTCAAAAATTACATTTGACAAGAAAATAATTTAAAAAAAAATTAATTAAAAAATAAGGATTACCATTTACCTAATGTTAAAACTATAAAATAGATTTACCAAAAAACACATTTTATGACATTGGCCTTTTTAGCAACAAGACCTATTAAAGTACTTTAAAAGAACTTTAGGCACTTCTAATTATTTCTGCATAAAATTGAAACATACCTATACAGGGTTTTCAAATGATAACCTAATTAATTTTGCAAATAAAGTAGAATTAAAAAAATCTGATATATAGGAAACTAGACATGATTTATTACTATTTTTCTCCTCACTTAGAATTTTCGACGAAAAATTAACTGTTTAGAAAAATAATATTAAATGACATGAAGTAAATGAATGAAATGTCAAATGCCAATAAAGTACTACCATCAGTGACAAGTTGTAAGAAGTCATTTTTCTATTCGTTGAGTCAATAGGGTTTACTTTGTACTTCCGAGGAGTAGAAATGCGCATTGTCAACCCAATGTATGTTTTAATTATACCGGGTGGAAATGAAAACCGGGTCACCTCGATAACTTTTTTATTTACGAATAAAAAAATTTGATATTTGGCTATGTTCTATGGTTAAAAAAAACAAATTTTATGTGCATTTTTTATTTTCGAAATCACTTCCGGTTTCACCGGAAACACCATGAACTTTGTTTTTTTAAATGTAACATCCCATATTTTTATTCATGGCTTAAAATACTTTTAAAAAAGAAGTATTTTTGAGATATTAGTTTTTAATTTTTTTGTAAAAAAAATTTTTTTCAAAAAAAAAAAGGTTTTCGAAGTCGGTGAAAAGTACCAAAACTAATTCTAAATAATTCAAATACCTAAATAAAATTGTAATTTGAAAAAAAATTTAAGTGGTTTTTGAACTATTAATTTTTAAACTTAGTTAATGAAGATTTTATCAAATATTTCACTTTTTATAAATGCAATGATGCCGGGTCATTCGACTTTTTAAAAAGAGGATTTTATAACGATTTTTTAAGTTTTTTGGGGTGTAAAACTAGTTCGCCTCCACGCGGTGCAACCTGGATAACGCTAAATGAACTAGTAAAATTATTTATTTCTTAAGTTGGAAAATACTAGCTATTAAGTATCTTTATTACAGGCACATGCAAAATAATACCCCTACATATGGAGTATCAAAATAATCGTTATAAAATCCTCTTTTTAAAAAGTCGAATGACCCGGCATCATTGCATTTAAAAAAAATGAGATATTTGATAAAATCTTCAGTAACTAAGTTTAAAAACTAATAGTTCAAAAACCACTTAAATTTTTTTTCAAATTACAATTTTATTTAGGTATTTGAATTATTTAGAATTAGTTTTGGTACTTTTCACCGACTTCGAAAACCTTTTTTTTTTTTTGAAAAAAATTTTTTTTACAAAAAAAATAAAAACTAATATCTCAAAAATACTTCTTTTTTAAAAGTATTTTAAGCCCTGAATAAAAATATGGGATGTTACATTTAAAAAAACAAAGTTCATGGTGTTTCCGGTGAAACCGGAAGTGATTTCGAAAATAAAAAATGCACATAAAATTTGTTTTTTTGAACCATAGAACATAGCCAAATTTCAAATTTTTCTATTCATAAATAAAAAAGTTATAGAAGTGACACGGTTTTCATTTCCACCCGGTATGTCACATTTTAAAATTATTTTTTACATTTTTACTTTTAAAATTTCGAAGTATGAAGAAAAAAATAACATATTTTATTCGGAGTACACAAAGAACTTCTTTTACTCCTAATAAAGCAATATATTATTTTTATTTATGATTGTATAATAATAATTTTTTTTTCATTTCTAAGAGTGCGTAAATTCTGGAAAATTCATGAACAATGTATAATTCATAAACCACAATTTGATTTTGCAAACAAATTTGTATGGTTATTAAACTGTTATGCGGTAAAATTCTAAGAAATTAATTTCCACTTCATTGCACATGCATAAAATATAAAATACATGGTTATATAAACTAAATTAAAGAAGAGCACAAACGTAATTTAATAAATTCAATGCAAATTCTTCAATCATTACGTAAAATTTTAATATTTATAAAGGGTGTCCCACTTATTTTCCACCAAAATTTTCTTTTAGATAGTTAATGTCATTCTGAACAAAAATTTTTCTATGAACTATTATGTTTTTTGGACTCCTTAAAAAGTTACAGCAATTTAAAAATTTCAAAAATTTAATAATTTTGTAAGACAATAAGAATTTAAATTTTACCGAGGGAAATTTAATCTATTACAGCCAATAATATTCAAATAAGCAATTTGGTAAAGAAAAAATCCACATAATAATTGATTTAAATAAAAAAATATAATAAGAAAGAATATTATACAGGATGGTCCACAAAAATCATAAAAATTTATCAAGTTTAAAAATGATGTAACTTTTCAAGGAGTCAAAAAAAACATAATAGTTCATAGGAAAATTTTTGTTGAGAATGACTATCTAAAAACACTTTTTTGCTGGAAAAAAATGGGACACCCAGTAGATTTGTTTCAAATATCTTCTATTAAATTTTTTTCAAAAGTAATTACACCTATTGATATCTTTTAGTGACTACAGAAAAATACCCTATTACTTAAGACCCCAAAAACATATCATGGCTTTTTATGGAATATAAATCAGTTGCTATTAGTAATTAGTAATAATACACTATCAAAAGATACCAAAATATTTAAAATATGCATCAAATATAGTCGAAACCGGTTATAACGAGCATCGAATTTTGCTCGTTATAAGCGTGAAAAGGTATTTACCAAGTATTATTCGAATTCGAAATATACATGGTATTTCCAACCAAGTGTCGGTAAGTTTGTGAATTGATTTTTTGACTAAATTCAAAATAAAAAATTAGAACACATTCATTTCCTTAAAAGTAAAATTTTCCACATTCAGAATTTTTTAACAAAATATCTACAATTTTGTCAGAAGTTTTTAGATAAGGTTGAGAATACTAATGACTAATTTTAAGCTAAAGTTTTTTCGGGGGTATCCACAATCTTTAGCCATTATTCTTCATAAAATCAATTTTTACTATTATTTGCTTTTATATTGCAAAATAGAATAATGCACCTCTTCAGGGTCGATGGTAATTAATATATTTGAATCCCACGAGTGGCAATATAAATTCTATAAATGGAAAAACTCATTAAAAATGAATTAACAAAATTCACCGAAAAAAATTTTACTCGTTATATCCGTGACACGCCTCGTAATAACCGTGACATTTTAAATTGATATACATTAGAACCAAAATATATCCGTGCTTGTTATAACCAAAATGTATTTTAATGAAAAATTAAATTTTTGAAATTAAACTTCAAAAAAGACCAAAACATTTTTTGGCAATTTTTAAAACTTAAAAATGTATCAGTAGTCATTGCATGGCAATAGTTTTTCTAAGATTTTTTAAGTCCTAGCTAAAATTCAGTTAGTAAGAATTTTTGAATGGAGCTCTTCAAACTTTTAGTAATATTTTTCGGGCATTTTAAAACAACAAAATCCGTAATGTCATTAACCCTTTCACTCCCAACGGTTACAATTGTTTATGGGAAACTATTTTTTTTGCATAAAATTATTAAAAAATAAGAAATTTAGAATTTAGATCTGCAGTCCAAAAAAATTTTTCAAAAAATAAAAATTCAGGAGTGAAATGGTTAAAATTAAAATCACTTTTCATATAAAATTGTTGTTTTTCTATGTAAAATTTTGTAAGTCATTGTCTTTTTGCGAAAACTACCTTTCGATTTTATTTGATAAAATGGATCCTTCGTTAAAGATCCTCTCATCACTTTTATGGAAATGACGAAGATTTGACTAAACTAATTTTCGTAAAATCGAGTTATTTTGACCTCCAATATCACATAATTTAATAGAAACTACTTCAGTTTCATACAAAAAAAAATTATCTCTACATAAATCAATGCAAATTATTTTAGAGCATTCATAATGTTTTGCATGATTAACTGTTGCTCCAATTCCTTCACACTTCTACAAAAAAATATAATCACGTTCTACCAACGCATGCATAAAATTCTGTAGACTATAGATTACGAAATGATGAACCATTTTTTATAGATTGGGGTCTATATTTTGCTTTTAGAAAAAGACGGAACATATAAAAATAATTTTTAATCAACTTTATGAGAAATTGTGATAAAAATTAAAAATTCACTCCAAAAAAAAGTAATGTACTGATGATGATATTTATTTATTTTTTAGCAATAATCTATACAAATTTTTAATTGCGATTGCAACAATTTTTACATTATAAACTTTTTGCAGACTTTAAAATAAATACAAAAAAATTCGAAAATTTAAGATTTTATCACGAATTTTAATTTTTTAAATTTTGTTCTAACTGCAGTATTATTTTATAGGTACATACAATTATTAAGAACCAATTATACTTCATTAAAATTAAAAAATAATTAATTGACGTTTTAAAACAGATACAAAAGTTTCTTTTTATAATTTATTTGTTAAATCTCTCTTAATTTTCTTTAAATTCTTTATTTGGTACTTTGTTTTCAGTTTCCAATTATAATTTATGAAAAATTTAGTATTTTTATATGATGAGTCAGGAACAACTCTTACCGGCAAACGTAAAAAGAAGAAGATAGTAACAAACAAGTATAATACTTTCACATTTCACTTTAGAACTATTCCTCCGGTAATCGCGGTTTGACATTGTCGTCATCCGTTACAGCACTTGGATTCACTTCAGTGAAAGTACCACACGCTTTGGATGCATATGTGAAACTGTTTAAATTCTACCTTCACTTTTTATTAAAGACTTCCTCCTACTCTTAAGATTATTTCTTCATGGTGGAATTTGGAATGAAAACAATAATACCAAAAAGTTCCAGAAATAATCCTTTCATATTTCATATACCACGGTATTTAAAAACCCATATTTTTAAAATCCACTAAAAATGATGATAGACCACTTTTACAAGCAACGTAGAAATTCGAATAAGTATCTTAAATTTATAGATTCGTTTATACAGTGGTTTTAACTTGGTTATAACGAGCACGGATATATTTTGGTCAAATGTATTTCAATTCAAAATGTCACGGTTTCACGGATATAACGAGTAAATATTTTTTCGGTGAATTTCGTTAATTGTGCTAAATTCCAGGTATTTTTGTGACAAAAAATTTTTTTTTCTGAACTATCATAATAAATATTGGATTTTATTGGATTTTATTTTATAAAATCTATTAAAACTACTCTCAAATAATTTAAATAGGTAAAATAAATTGTAAATTATAACATTGAACAACTTTTTGTACGAGTTAAGCTTCTGAGTAAAACTTTAATTTTTGGTTGTACCTACATACCTCCACTTAGTGAATCCCAAATCTACGAAGATCATTGTTCGTCAGTCGAATTCCTTCTGGTGTCCTCCCCGGATGTCGCTGTTTATTTATTCGGCGATTACAATTTGCCGAAATATTGCTGGGAAAACGATTGGTGTCCAGGTGTCTCCAGCTACTGGTAATGGCCTAATTGTCGGGGATACTTTTGCCTTTTTAAATTTGTTTCAGCGAAATTTTGTAAAAAACATTAATAACTGTTTGTTGGACTTGTCATTTACTAACGATCCACTAGCTAATGTTAATTTATGCATTGATCCACTTCTGCCTATAGATGTTTATCACCCTCCTCTAATTTTAGATATTGATGTTAACGATTCAGTTTCTAGGCTTTTTTGCGAATATTATGTACTTGATTTTAAGAAAGCAGACTTTGTAAGACTTAACGAATACTTTATGGGCATAAATTGGGAACTTGTATTGGATTGTATTGATGTAAATCTAGCCACGGAAAGATTTTATAGCATTATCATGTCTGCTTTATACGCATATGTACCTTGCAAAAAGTTAGTTACCCATGACAAGTTTCCTGTTTGGTTTTCCAGCGAACTTCGTAATATTATTAAACTAAAAAAAATTGCACACTTTAAATATAAAAACTCTATGACCTACAGTGATTACTTAGATTTTAGTAACTTGCGCTCTCAGTGTAAAGTCTTGACAGACGTATGTTATAAGGAATATATAGCATCCACGGAGGCCTCCCTACAATTCAATTTAAAAGGATTTTGGAACTACGTCAATGAGCAACGGAAGGACAACCTCATTCCTGAAGAGATGTGTCTCAATGATATTAAAGTTGTCGGTGGCCAATTGATTGCTAATTTGTTTGGGAAATATTTTTCCTCGGTATATGTCATTGATCAGCAGGCTGCTCCCCAATTTGTCTTTGAAAATACAGTAAATCTAGATTCTTGCACTATTACAATTGAAGATATTCACTCTAAACTAAACTCGCTTGTAGCCAAGGTTAGCTCGGGTCCTGATGGAATTCCACCTATACTTTTGAAGAATTGTTCGTCTTCTCTGACACATCCTTTGTTTATCCTATACAATCATTCTATGTGTTCGGGTGTATTTCCTTCAGTTTGGAAAAAAAGTTTTGTGTCACCTATATTTAAAAGTGGCGATAAGGCTGACATTTCAAACTACAGGCCTATCAGTATTCTAAGTTCTATACCTAAAGTTTTCGAAAGTATCATTGTTGATAAAATTACACCTATATTTAGAGATATCATAGTAAATCAACAACATGGCTTTTGTCGAGGAAAATCTACTATAACTAATTTAACTCTATTTGTACAAGGCATATCAGATGCACTAGAGAGTGGGTGTCAGGTTGATGTTGTTTATACAGATTTCGCTAAGGCCTTTGACAGAGTGTCACACCCGATTTTGATTTCCAAGTTACGTGCTATTGGTTTCTATGGACCGTTGCTATCACTTTTGATAAGTTATGTCACAGATAGAAAACAGAGTATTAGATTAAAGGGTTTTTGCTCGGCTGAGTTTAAGGTTACTTCGGGTGTTCCCCAAGGTAGCCACCTCGGCCCTTTATTATTCAACATCTTCATCAACGACATTGTGCACTGCTTTACGGATTCACTTGTTCTACTCTTCGCTGATGATTTAAAGATCTATCGGTCGATAAGAAATCCGTACGACTGCTTCCTGCTTCAATGTGATTTGGATTCTCTACATTATTGGTGCGAGGTGAACAAGATGAATTTAAACTTAAATAAATGTAAATCAATTACCTTCACTAGGAGTAATAATCCTATTGAATATGAATATAGGCTTCAAACAGAATCATTGGAGTCAGTTCCCTACATAAAAGACCTGTGTATCATTTTGGACCGTAAACTGACATTCTCTGAACACTACAATGTTACTACGAATAGGGCTTTTAAGATATTGGGGTTTGTGAAACGTTTAACAAGAGATTTCAATAACATAGATTCAATTAAAACAATTTACTTTTCCCTGTGTCGAAGTTTACTGGAATATGCATCCACCATTTGGTCGCCGTTTTATGCAACTCATATACATATATTCTTTTGAGAGGGTCCAGAACAGATTTTTACGTTACATTACTTTCAAAGCTAATGTAGGTTTCGATTTTACATCCTTTTCTGCAACTGCTTCTAGAATCTTGTTCTCAATTGATTCTCTCGAGGAACGTAGAGCTAAGGCCGACGTAGTTTTTCTTCATAGTCTTCTTAGTTCTAATATTAGATGTCCGGAATTATTGTGTCAAATCGGTATACATGTACCGTCTCGTTAGACAAGGCAAAAATCATATCTTGTACACACTAATATCCATCGTACCAACTATGGAATGCACTCCCCCTTAGCCAGATTAACATTCAATGCTAACAAAATTAATGTTGATTTGTTCAATATCTCCGCATATTCTTTGAAATTGTATTTACGAAACATTCATTTTGTCCATGATTAGTTTGCAATATTTTATGTACTTTTACGAAGTTGTGTATTTTTAATTGTTCTTTGTCTTTTCATATATATTCTATCAAGTGTAAATTTTATTAATAACCTTTGTGTATTATTCTTATGTTTAATGTAATTGGGCTTGCCCGTTTATTGTATAAATAAATAAATAAATAAATTTTTTCGATCGCCTTTGAGAAATTAATATTTATAAATTTTTAAAATGCGTTTTTTTGCAAATATATTTATTTTTTTAAATGGCATTTTTATTTTCATAAATTAAGAAATTACAGGAGTAGCTCTAGTTTCGTGGACACCCGGTATATTGTAGATTCTTATTTTTACCTGATGATGGAGCACAATGCTCCAAAATTGGTGCCTCAGGCATAATTATTTTTCTCTGTTTGTAATCTAAAAAATCATTCTTCGCAAAATTTATCCACGGATTAAATTAGGGCCACAAGAAGATATAAAATTTAGTTACTATCCTATACAGGGTGTCCCACTTTTTTTCCAGCAAAAAATTTTTTAGTTAGTAAATGTCATTCAGAACAAAAATTTTCCTATGAACCAAATATTTACAAGAAATACCTTTCTTCTTGTTTTTGGGGCACCCTGTATTAATACTGGATTAATTTTGTAAATTTTGGCATACCTCTATTTTAAACTTATTCTAATGGCAATTTAAGTAATTTTCATAGATACAATCTGAAGTAAAAATTTTAAATATACATCATTATTAAAATTTTGTTACCAACCAATGAATTCTGTATACATATACATATAAATTAAATCGCATTAAAATGTATTTTAAATTGCTAGTTGTTCTAAATTACAGGATTATTTTGAATGAATTTTTCGGAATAATTTATTTTATGCTATTAATTCATATTAAATTATAGGTACTGAAACATTGTACTAGCCACCTCTTTTAATTTAAAATATCTTTTTGAATAAAATAATGAATAGTTTGTTCATACAAAAAGATTGCAGGAATGAATATGGTTGGACTAAAATTTATTTCAGTATTTGTAATTTTTATAGGAGTAAGTATTAAATTATTTTTTATTTGATCTAAAATTTGTTTCTCTAACTTTTAGATAAATAATGCAAAATTTGTTATTAAATACTTCGATAACTGCAATAATCCTAATATATATTCTGATAAAATATGGACTTCGGGAATAAATAATGTTAATAAAGAACAATATATAGATAACATTAATGTAACAATCAATAAATCTATTGGAAACAATGCAAAAGTAAATATAAAACTTAAAAATACAGGAAAAACATATTAAAATTTATCCCTTTTTTTAAGTATAATGCTAAATTATTTAGTAAAAACTCACGATATCCATTATCGTTTAAAGGCTCTAATGTATGTGACGATATAAAGAAATATCTAGGACAAATGTGGTCAAGCCTTTTAAGACAAATGAGTATTGATGAAACTTGTCCTATTAAAAAGGTATGAAATTAAACATCTAACTAAAGGTAATTCCAAAATACTTTTCTATATTTAAGGGAACCTACATTGGAAAAAATGTTCTTTTCGAAACCAATAAAATCCCTTTTAAGGTTCCTATTAAAGGGATTTTTGATGTGTTGGTTGATTGCACAGATTCCATAACTAAAAAGCCACTTTTGTGTATCAATGCTACAGTAGAAAATATTTGAATGTTTTATGTCTTTTGAGAAGTATGTTCCAAAAAATATATTTCTTGCAAATTACGCGCTGTTTTTTTTTAATTAGCAATTACAACATCCTTATTGATTTAGCATGTGAATGTATTGACCCCAAATATGGGCTACCAAAATATCGTTATAAAATCTACTTTTTGAAAAACCGAGTGACCATCTAAAATAGAAAAGATATCTCAGGAAAAGTCCCCATCAATCCCGTACCTGGAAAAAATTTTAGTCAAAGGTTTTTCATCAAAACGGTAAGTTTTATCATAAAAATAGGTCAGACAAAAATTGTAGATCATATAATTAACTATAAAAACTGTCTTAATACATTTTTTCCTAAGAGCCACCGTTTCTGAGATAAAACGATTATAAAAGTTATAATATTCGTCAGATTCATAGTCGTCTAATATTCATGATAACGGGTACATTTTTTAACCAAATTTCGAAATAAAGGGGAATGTTTGTTTTATAATCCTATCGTAATGGATTTTTTTAAGCGACGGGAAAGCTTTCAAAAGCGCTCCCGAAAAAGTCAATTTTTTCGCGGTTTTTTTTCGAGAGTCCTCCGCGCCTAATTTGAAAAATCGTAGCTCCGCCGAGTTGGAAATCGAAACGACCAAATCGAGCCCCCTATGTTCCCACATCCTCATTTACTATGTCCAAAATTTCCGACCCTCGTAGGTTAATCCTGCGGCGAGGGCGAATTTTTCTTTGAAAACGTCAAAATGTCGCGTTTTTTTAGCGAAAAAAAAAACAAAAAGGTAATATTGCTTAGCTTTTGACTATTAGACGAAGAGAAAAAATCGCGAATGCTGGTATTTTCGTAAGGAGGAAATAGACTTATGTACCCATAGCGGAGCACTTTTCCGATATTTTTGTTTGTATTTCATATTATGACGTATGAAAATCGGGGTACAATTTTGGAAATTTTTTACGAAATTTAAAAAATCGTACCTACCAAATGACTGGACCGATTTTAACGAAACGCGGCTTATATTGTGACTAAAAGTACCGTAAATACCCAGAAAAATAATTGGTTTTATCCGGCGTGGCCAGCGGCGTCGGGATTTTTTTTTTCCAAAAGCGCAGAAAAATATTGATAAAAAACGGCGCGTAGAGAAAATTGGTAGAAGAAATGGGGCCAAAACGGGACAAAAAATGAAAAATCGCTATACGTGACCTGCAAGAGGATTGATCGAACGAGGTCGATTTGAAGTTTTGAAATCTCTATCTTTTCATTTCACCTCACACCGACCTATTAAAGTCAAACTTATGTTTTTGCAACCCCCAGCGACCAAAATAATCGCTGTAAGGTAACGACACATCCTATCGTCAAACTAAAATATGCGTTGGAAGGAGATTTTCAAGTACTACTACGCGACGCATTGACTTTTTTTAATTTCGAAAAAAAAAACTTAAAATTTTAATCGCGCAAAACACTGCGATTTTGACAATTTTTTTACTCCCCTGTCCCTTCATCGATTTTAACGAATGATGGCTTATCTTAAAGGTTTTTGCGTTGGCTTTCACACAAAAAAAGATTTGATTTGTTTATATTATATTTTAGATAGATAGATAGATAGATCTCGGCCGGTCCTGTGTACTAGTGCTCTGCAAACTGTATATACCAAAATATTGAATTAGTCTTGCCTCTCGTCAATAGGTGGCAGCATATCCTGGGTAACAATAAGCAATCCTTGGGCAATACCATGGAGTATGGATACTAGGGGGGTTATTTTTGAATCAATCGACACGATGTCGAATACAACATGACAAGGACATATTCTATTTTTTGCATTTGAATGACATGGATAGAATGATGAAAGTCGTATACGACATCGTGTCGAATGGTTCAAAAATATGCCCATAGAAGAGACACAGATTGCGTACTCAAGCGAATAGACGTGCTGTCACCTGGTGACTGCAAGTTTAATGGCTTACAGAGTTCTGCAATTGAAATATTTCGTACCTCTTGCAACGCTGCAAACAAACGTTTTGGTTATAATTGTTTATGTTCCATGCTTTATGCTAGATGGTGCGAATAATTGATTTAAATTATTTTTTAAATAAATAAAAGCGGCATCTATCGGCTACTCAAAATACAAAATTAGTTCTACGGCCCACTAATAGATGGCCAGCCAGGGGCGGATTTACCAATAGGCTAGATAGGCTGAAGCCTACGGCGGCAAATTTATGACGGCGGCAAATTTTCAATTTTTTAAAATGTGGCAATAAAATATCTTTTTAAAACTATCTTATTATTAGTGTTTTTTTTAGGCGGCAAAATATGTTAGCCTACCGGCGGCAGAATCCTAAATCCGCCTCTGTGGCCAGCGAAAAAAATCCTAGTACTGAGCTGCTTTTAGCTATACGCAAGGTCTTATGAGAACTGGCTCTCTTATATAGTATCCATACTCCATGGCAATACGCACTTTAATAATTGATTTTAATTTATTTGACATTTTATATAAGGACATATATTTCTGGAGATGCGCAAGTGTTGATACTTTCGTCCAAGGTGTTAAACTCCTTTGCTCCTTCATATAAAATAGAACGAAGGGTATGCTGCTTATTGGCAGAGTTAATATGTACATTGTTTTTGTTTCTAGTAACATAATTATGGATTTCGTGGTTAAATACCATTTGTTTAGTCAAATATTCAGGCAAGAGGTCTTTCGTTAATTTATATACAAAACACATATTTAAATAATAAATATATTGATGTACAGTTGGTCCCAGCTGGAAGTAGGACAAAAGTATTTAATACTCGTATAACGATTACATTTTAGAATAATACGCATGCATTTATTTTGCAGCATTTGTAAACGATTTATTAATATATTTTTAATAAAGTATTGTTAGACAATAAATAGATTATCCGAATATAATCAAAGTTAAACTATTTTTTATCTATAAATATTTGATTCGGAGTGCTGCAATGTTCAATAATTACATGTAAATGCATTTTTAATAGATAAAAAAACAAACAGAATAATTTTCTTATGAATGTTAAATATTACATGCAAGAGCATGGATGCATTGAAATACCTTCTAACAATTGCGATTTTTATTAATGTAAGTTTATTTCCTTTTTTTCGCGTAATGTTTTTTTTTAAATGTTTTTACTTTAAGGTTACCAACACAAAATTTATCGTTGACCATTTTGATAACTGTGAAAATCGTAATATATTTTTAGATAAAGTTTGGCTGAGAGGTTTAGAAATTATAAATGGTCAACATATTATAAGAGAAGTTAATGTATCCATACTTCAGGACGTTGGGAAAACTAGCAGAGTAAAAATTTTATTTTATTTTAGACACCATATGAAATACTGACTATGAAATAGTATACCATAATTCTAAAAATATTTATTAATTATTCGATTACTAACAAAACAAATCCATTTTTTTCCAAAAATAAAAAAAGGTATATTCCTATTTGTTATCTTTAAATTGTTCAAAACAGCAATTCCTGATATTTTTTATTCAATCTTTATATCAAGCTTGACACGTCATATACCAAAATGATTGGTTATGATCCGAGTAACAGATAATATAATAAAATTGAAATAAATTCAAATTTAGTACCGTAATGGTTTTATTATGGTACTCAGAACGTTATTATAACACACAACTTGACGTGGAGCTGTTACTGTAGAATGCAACTAGATAAAATTATAATAACAATAATCTGGTAATCATAAACTGTTGTTATTTTAGTATGCTGCAAAATTATATGGCAAAAAAACACGATATCCACTTAGGTTTATAGGTATGAATGTTTGTGAAGATATTAAACCCTTTTTGGGACGAATGTGGACGCATTTTCTTGGGCAACTAGGAATTTCAGAGAAGTGTCCAATAAAGAAGGTAAATCTGGCAAAACCATTATAATAGTTTATCAAATAATATTTTAACTTTAGGGAAACTATTATGGAAAAAATGTTATACTTGACTTGGATAAAATTCCATACAAAGTTCCAATTAAAGGCACCTTTCAAGTTGTGGTCAATTGTACGGATACCATACGTAGAAAGCCGCTACTATGTTTAACCTCGACTGTTCAAAATATTTTGGAATAAAGAGTATTTTCATTACTACATTTTTATTTAGTTAATATTTTTAAAGAATCAATTTTATACACCTAGTGACAAAAACTTTTGTTTATCTCTGTTTCCCTGTTACAACATAAGTAGTAGAAATACCTAAAAGGTAATTAAATTGATTTTAAACTAAAAATAGTGTTTTATTATTGATGAAATTTTGCTTTTTTTTTGGAAGAACAAAAACGTGGCAAAATATTGTAGAAAATCTGTTTTTCGTCATTAAAAAAATGGAATAATGTAATAAAAATGCGATTTAACTTAAAAATACAACCATAATGTGTTTTAATTTGAAGAAAATTATCAAAAAATAAAAAATATATTTTTTACTTTGCAGTTTTGTTCACACCAAATTATTTGGGTGGCAAATAAATTAATTGGGCAGTAGCTCCTAGCAGTTAAAAAATATTTTAGCAATTCGCGATTCTAGCTAAGCGATCTCCCTCTGGCGACCGAGAGCGAAACTATAAAATCGTGAGCGTGATACTTGTGCAAACAAATGTAACGTTACTCTAGCAAATAACGTCAATTTACCGTCTGTAACGTCACCAGACTATGCAACCAAACATACAATTGCGCGGGAAATTTTAATTTGAATCGCGAATAGATTTTGGCAGCAAAACAAATATTTTGGCACTGGACTAAATAACTTGACAGTAAAAAGAATAGGTACATACAAAAAACATTTTACCTGTTAAAATATATTGTGGAAGTTCAATTTAAAAAAATCTCTCTCTTGCCCATTTGCGGATGATGGTAACGATTTAATTTTTCCATAATTTAAGAGACCAATGGTCACTTGTTTGCATATTTTTTTTTTCGTTTAATTTGTTAATTATGCAAGATATTACAAAAATATTTTTATAAAAGTTGTTTCTTTTTAAAAGACCTTTCAAACGATACTATACTCGACCTATGATACCATTTAAAAATCGAAAGTTACTTCCGGTTCCGGGTACTTCGGGATTGTTCCGGAAAAAAATAAGTGCACCAATGGATTTTTCGGGTTTGCTTTGGTAACAATTTTTTTTATTTCAGCCTTGTACGACAAGGCGTTCTCAAAATAAAAGGGGTGGACGGGTGGTTTGAGACACCCTGTATATATTATATTGTTATTAAGTATTATTTATTGTGAATTTAAATTATGTTCCCCTGTAACAGGATCTTCATGGTCTGCTTACCCAACATAATAAATATATTATAATTATTATTATTATTATTATTTACTACATAAAATCACAAAGCGAACAATTTCCTTATTAATGTTAAATATTACATCCAAGAGCATGGATGCATTAAAATACCTTCTAACAATTGCGATTTTTATCAATGTAATTTTATATTATTTTTTACGCGTAGTTTTTTAAAATATTTTTACTTTAAGGTTACCAATACAAAATTTATGGTTGACTATTTTGATAATTGTGAAAATCGTAATATATTTTTAGATAAATATTGGGTGAGAGGTTTAGAAATTATAAATGGTCAACATATTATAAAAGAAGTTAATATATCCATACTTCAGGACGTTGGGAAAAATAGCAAAGTAAAAATTTTATTTTATTTTAGACACCATATGAATTACTGATTATGAAATAGTATACCATAATTCTTAAAATATTTCATAATTATTCGAGTACTAACAAAACAGATCTATTTGTTTTCAAAAAACGCAAAAAGGTATATTCCTATTTGTTATCTTTAAATTGTTCAAAACCGCAATTCCTGATATTTTTAAAAAAAAATTTATATCAAGCATAACACGACCAAAATGATTGGTTTTAATGCGAGTAACATATAATATAATAAAATTGAAATAAATTCAATTAGTACCGTAATGGTTCTATTATGGTACTCGGTCCGATAAAGAACGTTATCATAACAAACAAATTGACGTGGAGTTGTTATTGTAGTATGCAACTACATAAAATTATATTAACAATAATCTTGTAATCATAAACTTTTGTTATTTTAGTATGCTGCAAAACTATTTAGCAACAAATCACGATTTCCACTTAGGTTTACAGGTATGAATCTTTGTGAAGATATTAAACCCTTTTTGGGACCAATGTGGCCGCATTTTCTTGGCCAAATGGGAATTTCAGACAAATGTCCAATAAAGAAGGTAAATCTGATAAACACATCATAATAGTTTATCAAATAACATTTTACCTTTAGGGAAACTATCATGGAAAAAATGTTCTACTTGACTTGGATAAAATTCCATTTAAAGTTCCAATTAAAGGTACCTTTCTCGTTGTGGTCAATAGTACGGATACCATAACTAAAAAGCCGCTAGTATGTTTAACCGCGACTGTTCAAAATATTTTATAGTAAAGAGTATTTTCATTAAAACGTTTTTATCTATGTAATATTTTTAAGAAATCAGTTTTATACACCGAGTTTTGTTTATATCTGGTTCCCTGTTACAACATATCTAGTCGAAATACATAAAAGGTAATTAAATTGATTTTAAACTTAAAATTGTGTTTTATTATTTTGATATTGGATTGAATTTTGCTCTTTTTTGAAGAACAAAAACGTGGGAAAAAATTCTTGAAAAACTGGTTTTAGTCATTGAAGTAATGGAATGGTGTAAGAAAAATTCGATTCATTTTAAAAAATACAACCGAAATGTGTTTTATTTTGAAGAAAATTTTCAAAATTTCCTTATTTATTCTAAATTGACGGTATTGGAGTAGAGAGAATCCTAATTGGATGAGAGAGGTAATACTCAATATCCTAAGAAACTTAACGAGTGGGCTGGGATAATTGAGAATATAATTATTTAGCCTTTCTTCTTTGAAGAATCTCTCACGGTTCAGAGATACCTCGAATTTTTAAGAAATGATCTTCTACCTATCATTGCAACTATTTTTCCAAACGAAAATGCCCTTAACTTCCCGAATGATAATATCTGGTTCCAACAAAATGGCGCCACCTCCACACTTTGCACGTCCTTTTCGGGAGTTTTTGGATAACTGATTTCCCGGGAGGTGGATTGGTAGACGAGGACCGATAGAATGGCCTGTAAGGTCGCCAGACCTAACTCCTTTGGATTTTTTCTTATGGGTATATTTATAATCTAAAGTTTATTTAAATAAACTACAAAATCTTTAGGATTTGAAACATCGGCTTCTGGACGAAATTCGTCAAATTAGTCCAGAAGTCATTCGCAATATTCAAAAAGCATGTAATCATCGATTTTCCTATTGTCAAGAAAAACCTAATTGAAGGAGCCTTTTGTAGTTAATTAATTTTGTTTTTTTTAGTAACTGTACTTAGTTTAGTTACTTTGAAATAATTTAAAAATTAAGAATGCTATAAAAAATTATTTAGACCAAAGTTATTTGTTTTTAATATCGCAATAAAATACTCTTAAAAAAAATATGGGTTTACTTAAAAAACAATGCTGACCTTAAAATGACCTTGAAAACAAGTTTAAAGCAAAAAATAAAAATAAGAATAATAATTCCCCTTTTAAATTTAAGTTTTTTTTTAAACTTTTTTTAAAACCTTTTTTCAAAAAATCAACAGTTTCATTTTTATTAATATTATTCCGAAATTTTGCCACTCACTGTATATAAAAATATAAAATAACTAATAAAAATGTGCATAATTCAAAAGAACAAAATAGTGTATAAGCAATTGTAATTACAATGAAAAATTCAGAAATTGAAAGGTAAACCATTATCTTGTCAAATAACTATTGTTCTAAAAATATTAGGATGTCTCTTGGACTTCAAGAGATTGTTAGTTAATAATATCGGATCTATTTTATTCCAAGAATTTTAAATAATTCATTAGCAGATAATTGTCTGCATATGGAAACAAAACTTATTCAAACTATTTTGGTACATAGAGTGAAGTATTTTGAGATTTATCCAATGATCTATTCTTATCCCAAAACCAAAAAAAAAATCCCTGCAGTATCACAGATCCACCATAACGTTTAACTATAGAGCCAAAAGTATTCAAAATCTAATATTTTATCTTCAAAGCGTTTTACATATTGAATTCAATCCCTACTTATAATATACATACAGGGTGGTGATAAAGTTTGGAACCAAGGTCATAACTTCCATAAATTTTTTTTTTGTAAAAATCGCTCGGACAGGTCAATTTTTGTTTAAAAAATGCCATCTTTTGGAATGAAAAAAATATTCATGACGTCACTGATAACTTCACTATGACGTCATCATCAATTTTTTTAAATGGAAACTCCTACTTTTTTACACATTTTTCATAGACCATTTTATCATATTAATGATCACATAAAAATATTTAAAAAAATTTTAACCATTTTTGAAAAAAAAAATAAATTTACTCAAAAAAAAAATTATTAATTCTCAATGAAAATATGGCAAGAAAAATAAATTAAACTAATTTTTAGTTTAAAAATAACAAATTATTATTGAAAATATTCGAATTGTTCTTCTTTACACAATTGGAATTTTCTTAAAACTAATTTTAAATAACTTTTAATGAAAAAGGTAATTAAAATAAAATGTTTGAGTAATAATAAACTTTAAATAAAATTGTAATTTATTATAAATTTGAAAAAGCTTTTGATATTCAAAATTTATTGAAATAAAAATTGCCTTTATAAAAGTGCTTTAGATGACGTTATTTTGTATGGCAAATAAAATTTTAAATCCATTTACCAATGCTTGAATAGCTTACTTCGTTTGTATAATAATAATCAACAATTATTAAGTTTTGCGAAATTAAAAATGCCTCGTTTAAGCGAACGCGAAAGAATCGAAATTTTAATTATGGTAGGATACGGCGATAGAAAAAGAACCCATGGGGAAGCTTGTGCTTTGTTTAATGAGCAATATCCAAATAGGCCGCAAATGTCAAGATCTACAGTAAGTAAGTTAGTTACCAAATTTGCAGAAACAGGATCTGTAGGAGATTTGTCTCGACAAGGACGGCCTCAAGTGAATGAAGAAACCAAATTAAATTTATTACTTGGGATTGAAGAAAATCCCAATATTTCAACAAGAGATATTTCAAGAAATAATAATGTGGATCATTCCTATGTCGCAAAATTATTAAAAAAGGAAAAGTATCACCCATGCAAAATAAAACTCATACAAGAGTTAAAGGAAGATGATCCCGATCGCCGACTGCAATTTTGTGAAGAAATGATGGCGCGATGTGATCAAAATCCAAATTTTTTAAGTAGTATAATTTTCTCCGATGAAGCTACCTTTCAATTGAATGGATCAGTGAATCGACATAATTGTAGGTATTGGTCACAGGAAAATCCTCATTGGGCCGTAGAATTCCATAGTCAAAGACAGGGAAAGTTAAATGTATGGGTGGTGGGTGGTAATGATTGGCAGACGTTTTATAGGACCTTACTTTTTTAATGAAAACCTTACTGCCGAAAGATACTTGAATTTTTTGCGGACTGATTTGCTACCAGTTTTACTTCGTATTTTCCCCAATTATGAAAATCGCAACATTCCTAACCAAAACATTTGGTTTCAACAAGATGGGGCTCCTCCACACTTTGGCAGGGCGGTGCGAGAATTCCTTAACACCACGTTTCCCAACAAATGGATAGGTCGGAGGGGACCAATTGAGTGGCCTCCGCGATCTCCCGACCTAACGCCCTTAGATTTTTTTTGTGGGGACATTTAAAATCAAAAGTTTATTTCAATAGACCTAATAATTTACAAGAATTGGAGCTTAGAAATAGGACGGAATTGCAACAAATTGACGAAGAAGCTATTAACAATAGTATTCAGAGTGTCTACACTCGAATGGGACAATGCCAAATGGTCAATGGGGAACAATTTGAACATTTTCGTTAAAATTTGTTACTTGTAAATTAAAAATTTACTTTTTTTTGTAATATTTTCATTGAGAATTAATAATTTTTTTTTTTTTTTTAATATATAAATATTTTTATGTGATCATTAATATGATAAAAAGGTCTATGAAAAGTGTGTAAAAAAAGTAGGGTTTTCCATTTAAAAAAATTGATGATGACGTCATAGTGAAGTTATCAGTGACGTCATGAATATTTTCTTCATTCCAAAAGATGGCATTTTTAAAACAAAAATTGATCTGTCCGAGCGATTTTTACAAAAAAAATTTTTACAGAAATTATGACCTTGGTTCCGAACTTTATCACCACCCTGTATGTACGATTTTTCTGAAGGTATAGTGCTTTTTCATCGACATGACCTTTTCACCGACAACAGGTTCATCAACACTACCCATTCATCGACAAATCTTTTCTTCGATAAGGACGTTACATCGACACTACCTTTTCATCGACAAACAATTTTATCAACATTACCAATTCTTCAACAATTTCGTTTCATCGACTACGGTTTCATCAACATTGCTTTTTTCAACAAGACCGCTTCATAAACAAAGACTTGTTTCATCGCCAAAGCTTCATGGCCAAAATGGATTTATCGACACAGACATATAAAATATTTTATTGTTCGGAAAATTGTGAAATCGGTAAATGACGAATATGTTTCTTTTTTAAATTACTAAGAAAACAGGAGTTCGTTGTTCGTAGTTTTCATACTTTCCCAAATACATATACTAAAGAATAAAGAAGAGGTACTGTCGATGAAACGGCTGTCAATTAAGGGGAATGTTGATAAAACTTCTATGTCAATAAAATGTCCTTGTAGAAGATAAGTTTTATCAATGAAACACTTATCGAAGAAAAAGTAACGTCGATGAAAGGGTGGTGTCGATGAAACGTCCTTGTCGAAGAAAAGGTTTGTCGAAGAATAGATAGTGTCCATCAAATGGTTGTAAGTGAAAAGGTAATGTTGTTGAAACGTCTTTGTCGATGAAAAAGTAGTATCGATGAATGGTCCTTATCGAAGAAAAGGTTCGTCTTTAAAAATGTCGATGAAACGATAACAACCCTTATCTAGATAGTATTGTCCCATTATCCATTGCCTGCAGTGGCATAGCCAGGGGGGTCAGGAGGTGATTTTCGTCCAGTTTTATACGCCTTTTTTGGCATTAAATATTTTTTAGATTAGAAGCTAATTATATCAGGGTGTCTCATTTTTTCCTGCAAAATTTGATAGTAAATGTGGTTCTGACAAAAATTTCACACGATCTAATTTTCTTTCCCCTTCAATACGTATACCACAGTGTAAGAGACCAGGTAAAAACACCCTATATTTTTCAAAAATTCAAAAACACCGTTTTGAATTGAACTCAATTAAATTACATTAGTTTAAATAAAGGTACCATTTTTTTAAATAAAAATTAAAAAGAAAAGTAACATTTTGTCCTGGTCTCATAAAAAAAGCGCGTGTACTGAGGGTTAAAAAGTTAGAGCAATTGTAAAATTTTAGTAGGACACCCTGTATAAATTTCATTTTATTATGATTTTTTATTTAAATCAAGTATCCTCATAGTATGCTTTAGATGTTTTCATTAACTCCAAGCCCATCAAATACATAAAATTTACCTAAAAATGCTCCTATCCTATTAGTTTAAAAATAAGCTTTTTAGTCTTCAAAGAAAACAATTGAACATTGCCAAAATCCAAAGTATAATTCTCTGAAGTATGTTAAAGAGGGCTTAGAAATTGTCTTTTGTGATTTAAATAATATACATATATAATATAAACAAAACAAATTCTGAAAGGATGTTAAAATATGGAGTAGTTAGTAGTTTATAGGAAATTTTTAGTTCCGAGTGACATTTTCGCCAAATCCCCAAGGGGCGCCAGGCTGCCTTTAGGGCTTTTCCGTAGTATAAGGATATTTAAGATTTTCCAAATAGTCAGGACCGGATCTAGGTGTGAGGTGGGGGCAAGTGGGGTGATCGCACTGAGTGATAAAAGAAGGGGCAAGGGGCGCCAAAAGATGACCATATAGGAGAAATTTTGATGTATTTTTCTAAATTTCATTTATACTTGGGCCTACTATAAACAAAAATGAAACAAAAAGTTATACAGGGTGTCCCGAAATTAAGCGGCCAAACTTTAGTAGGCGATTCTACAACTAATTTTAAGAAAAAAACTTCCTATAAACATGTGTCCGATTTCGCTTCCTAAGAGAGCCACAGCCCTTTAAATATTGTGACTAAAACTAGGTTTTTTGTCATTTATTTGAAAACGGTTTGTAATATAGATTTGAAATTTGGTGTGAAGACTAATACGTTTAAGATATAATTTCTAAATTTTTTTCAGATTTTTTGAAAGCTTTCAAAAAAATTCAAAAAATTTCAGAGCTTTCAAAAAATCTGAAAAAAATTGAGAAATTATATCTTAAACGTATTAGTCTTAACACCAAATTTCAAATCTTTATTACCAACCGTTTTCAAATAAATGACAAAAAACCTAGTTTTAGTCACAATAGTTAAAGGGCTGTAGCTCCCTTAGGAAGCGAAATCGGACACTTGTTTATAGGAAGTTTTTTTCTTAAAATTAGTTGTAGAATCGCCTTCTAAAATTTGACCGCTTAATTTCGGGACACCCTGTATAACTTTTTGTTTCATTTTTGTTTATAATAGGCCCAAGTTCTTTCTTTTTTATGGGGCGCCAAAATCTCAACGAAATTTTGCATATTTTTAGTAGGTCAAGACTCCATAATTAAGTTATAAGAGCGCGATATGAAAACGTTTTTAGAAAATGTTTAAAAATTTTACATTTGAAGAGTTGGAAATTTCCCGAAAGCCGGTGGATCAAATTTTTTTATCAAAAAAGGGGGCAATTTTCAGTTCATATTTTTAGTTTATTGGACTGAGAATAAAATGATTTTTTTACAGAACTTTAATTTTGTGTACCGTAGAAAGCCATTTAATACGAATACCTTCTACAGGCTTCCTTTGAAAGTTTGAAAATTTTCGCCTGTGGGGGGATATTTTTAACCGATTAATAGAAACCTGGGAATACTGAGATAAAACCGATTTTTTTTTAAATGGACGCCAAAAAGTCTTAAAACGGCCCTGGTCCTGTTGACGGTCGAATTTTGCGACAACATGCATACATAGTATTTTCTTTTTTTTTTGGTAATAAATAAAAAAATAATAATTTATCAAACCCTCAGTTTTTTAGAGATTATGTTTAACATTTAAAATTATAAAAATGCCGGTATTTAAAACAACATTACATCAGTAGTAAATTTGAATAATATGTACGTTATATACTCAGTACTGTTAAATTTGAATCTCAAAAAAATTCTTGACCTTCAAAACATCGATGAAAGGGAAAGGGGGCACATATTATTATCCCCTTGTCCAGGCTTGGGCGCCTTTTTAGAAAGTCTTTACCCCCCTGACCGAAATTCCTGGTTACGCCACTTATTGCCTGATTTCTTCCAACAAGACAGTCACCCGAAGCGTATATTGAAGTTCTAAAGTAAGGATTTGTGACAGAAAAATATAATTCAATGAAGTGAAAACGAGAATTCTTTGATATTAATCCATTTGCAGCATTTTGAAACATTCTAAATTCTAAATAAATTGTTTACAGTGCTTCAAAATGCTGGGATAAAATAGGTCTGTTGTTAGTTAACAATGCATGCCTAAAATATATGCTGAACTATGGAACTCCTTTTTGAAAATTTAAATTAAGATTTTTCCTTCAGATGTATTAGTTTAGTTCTGGCCAATTGTAAAAAATAGCTACATCATCAACATAGAAGATGATGTTGCCCTTAATTTGAATTTTGGAGATGTTATGTATATGTAAGTAACAGAAATAACATTTGCCCCAATATCGATCCTTGGGGGATACCAATTTGGAGCATTTTTCATACATATTAGAAAACTGTTAATACATAAATCAATGAAAATTACTGGTGATATTGAGAGATTCTAGTTTTTTTAAGAACGCTCTGATCAACCGAGTTTTCTAAAAATCAGGATAAAATCAGGATAAAATTTTGAGATATTTTGGTTAATGCAATTAGCCATAAAATGTACAAAAATATAAATAACTTATTTATAGTACCTTGAAATACTTGGAATGAAATAGGTCTAATATTAGTTACCAACCTATGCCCAAAAAATATGCTGACGTTTTAAAAAAACAATGATTATTCGACATAATATTTTTGACCTTAAATTTATGTATTTTTATTGAATTAATAAAAATTCTAGATGTTGCACTAATTTTTTCAGGCCCATTATTCAGTTATTGTATAATACATGCATTTTTATTATTATTTAATAAAATATTTAAAAACTAATACTTATTGAAATGATAATCATTTTACGATATTACGTTTTTTTTTTTTATAAAATGCATGGAAAACATAGAAATATAATTGGTATTTACTCCATGTGCACATTAAAATTGATGATAATTATTATTTAACTCAAATTGCTCTATTATAATCAAATTTTAAACTAATTTTTATGAATAATTGGGGAACCGTATCATCTAATAAAATATCGCTCGTGATCTAACATAAATAATAGGAATTATATAAAAATAAAATATTTCTAAACTAACCACGATTAAGATACCAGGTATCTAATAGACGACATGAATAGATTACAATTTCTTGTTATAATTGCCTTGTTTATTAAAGTAAGTATACTCAATGTTCTTAACTTGTGAATACTTTAAAAAAGGCTTTACTTGAAGGTTGCAAACACAAAGTTTATTGTTGATTATATTGATAATTGCGATAACCGGGATATGTTTTTGGACAAAGTATGGATTTCAGGACTAGAAACTAAAAATGGGAAGCAATATATAAAATATGCTAACGCTTCAATAACCGAAGACATTGGAAAAAATGGCAGGGTAAATTATTTTGCCTTGGTTATTATACTTGTTAAAAATAATATATTTTTAGTATGTTGCAAAGCTATTTACTAAAAATTCGCGATTTCCGCTAAGGTTTAATAGGGCTAATATCTGTGAAGATATTAAACCAAGTTTGGGAGAACTGTGGGTGAAAGTTCTAAAAGAAGTAGGAATTCCAGAAAAATGCCCCATAAAAAAGGTATTTTTTTTAATTTAATTATAATCATTCAAAAAACCAAGGTCGATTTTATTATGGATTACCAATTGTGTTGTTATTAATTAATAATTCATATTTTAGGGATACTACACAGGCAAACATATTTTTCTTGATGTGGAAAAAGTTCCATTTGTTGTTCCATTTACTGATACTTTTTTTGTCGTAGTCAATGCTACAGATACAAAAACTAAAAAGCCACTAGTATGTCTAACCGCCAAAGTTAGAAATGTGTAAAAACTATTTTTTTTAAATATATTTTAAATTATAAATAAATTAATCATGATAGTTATACGTGTAATAATAACTGAGTAAATAAAATATAATGATGCAAGTTTATTACTAGAGGTACCTGTTAAAATTTCGTACCGTATACTGTACGGTTTAAAAAAATCAGTAGAATTTACGGGATATGAAAGGAAATGCAATTTAAAAAAAATTGACATCCAATTTACATACAACACACAATACAATGTTGGTGTATATTGGGTTGCCTAAAATTCATTTCTACTCCGCCCTTTTATTTCTTGTCAGTGCAAAGTAATAATTTCTATTTCTAGGCAGTACAAAGTGACCACAGAGTCAGCGAACATAAAAAGTGACATTTTAAAACCATCCAAACCTCACAGAAGACTGTACTTTAATGACGTTTGAAGAAAAACTCATTTTATTTCTTAAAAAACTTCTCAGTCATCTTGATAATTTAAAAAAATCGTTGTTGAATCTAACTATCGTGTTGTAATATATGAAAATTTTAGATAAATTTTAAAACTAGTTGTGTAATGAAATGTCATTTAGGAATAGAGGTAATTTCTATATGATTTTTATTGATTGCAATAATGATAGTTTAACGGTCAACGGAATTGTTATTTAATCATTAAAAAGTGAAACGTTTTAACCCGCGAACCTAAGCTATCGCGTTAATACTGTCGAGCTTATTAATCGCTCATTACCCCACGAGTTGGTTACAAAACCGCTTTTCGTTAAAACTAAAAAACTCATTTTAAGTTTAAAATTTTGACACTGACATTTATCATTTTTATTTTTCTATTAAAAAAATTTGGATAGGTACATAAAATCGTATTGTAATATATGGTCACCTTGGATACATAAAAATAGTAATGTAATGAAATGTCGTTTAGGAATAGACTTAATTACTATATGACTTTCATTAGTTTTGATTGCAGTAATGACAACCTAACCAAACGATATCCGGAAATAGTTATTTAAGCATTAAGTGAGGTAATAAGGGCGATTAAAAAGTAAGAT
The DNA here is from genome assembly GCA_963971135.1 of Stenus bimaculatus. Classification (NCBI taxonomy): domain Eukaryota; kingdom Metazoa; phylum Arthropoda; class Insecta; order Coleoptera; family Staphylinidae; genus Stenus; species Stenus bimaculatus. The sequence goes on along the minus strand of OZ020180.1, from coordinate 81,918,475 downwards.
ATTTCGCTTAGGAACGTTTTGTAATATATGACCAATTTTAAAAATAATTGTGTAATGAAATGTCATTAAGGAATTGAGGTAATTACTCCATGATTTTCATTCATTTTTTAATGAAAACTTAACCAAACGGTTAACAGAAAATTATCGTAACCAACTCGTGAGGTAATGGGCGATTAATAAGCTCGACAACATTAACGCACTCGTTTAGGCTCTCGCGTTTTAATCGCCCTTATTATCTCACGTGGTGGTTAAATAACTATTCTACGTTCTATTATAAAACTGTAAATAACTACTTACTTTTATTAGTCAACCATTTCAAATTATAAAGAAATTAAGTTCGCAATCAATAATTGTGATCGCATTTATTATGCAATTTTTATCTTCGCGAATAATAGCTAATATTATATGTATGTACTTGTTACTTTGTTGCTTTAAATACATACTATGTTTCCAATCGCGATTGAATTTAAATAAATAAGTACACATTTGATAATCACAGATTTGAAGTTAATTAAAGCTCTTTTAGGTCCTACAATATATTTTTGTGATAAAGGTGCTGCTCCACAATATTATTAAAGCTTGCTTTTAAAGTTTTATGGAGCATATTTTTTTTTTATTTTACTAAAGTAAATAGTTTAGAAGACACAAGAGTTTAAAGTTATAATAGGTAAGTTCGGCAACGCCGCGCCGATTTTTTTAAATAAAAACTAACCGTACAAGTTTTAATTAAAAATTTTTACTCAAGAATTCTTATTTTCAAAATAAGTCGGCGCGATGTGGCCTAACTAACCTATTAAAACTATAAACACTTGTAACTTCTAAACTATTTACTTTAGTACAATAAAAAGTATGCTCCATAAACCTCTAAGAACAAGCTTTAATAATATGCAATAAAAATGAGTCGTTGCTTTTTTAAAAAAGTTAAGTGATTATCTTCTGACCTTCAACTTGTTGTTCAAAGTCATGCCATAATTTCCTAAAAGTGCATCACTAAGAGTCATAAAACTTTTGTTCAAAACATTTTTCTGTAAAATGCCTAATTTCCAAAATAAAGCAGCGTTGCCGAACTTGATGTATTGAAAATTTAAACCATTGTATCTTTTAAACTATGTACTTTAGAAAAATAAAAAATATGTTCCCAAAGTCTCTGAAAGTAAGCTATAATAGTATGTAATAAAAATGGGTTGCACCTATTTAAAAAAAGTTAAGTGATTATCGCCTGACATTCATCTGCTGTTCAAGGTCATAGGCAATATTTTCAGATAGTGCTTTACTAAGAATCGTACAACTTTTACTTGAAACATTTTTTTTCAAAAATGCTTCAATTCAAAAATAAACGGGCGTTGCTGAAGTTTTTGTACACCCTGTATGTGTCTTACTTATGTTCATCAAGAATGTTCAGAACAGTCATTTAAGGTTATTACCTCCAGCAACTTTGGAAACAAAAAACTTAGTTAAGAAAATTGTTTCTGAATAATTTGCGTTTTTTTGGAAATTCTCGAACAAAAATGCCTTTAAATCAAGGATATTATCCCCCACCCCGGAGGATGAATTAAACAAGATGGATGAAATAAACAGGACAATCGCTCTCTATAAATTGAACCGCGACAAGAACAGTATATTTTTTATTTTGACCAGCAGAAAAAAAAAACACCACTTACACATGACCACCAGAAGAACAACCTGGCTTTTACAATCCAAACTTTAAATAACATTTTGGTATTAGTAACATGTAAGAAAGGGCGGTGTCAAATTCGTCCGAGTTGAACATATTCTCCATAATACGTCGCTTATGCATACAGTGCGAACATAAAGAAAATCCCCCCCTGCTAACTTTTGAACCGTTATGTTTTCGATTCTTAAAATTATCCACTAAAGTATTTAATTGCGAACTTTCTAATAAAGGTATTTTTGATTTGGTGGAACTTCCGGTTATACCGGAAGTGGATGGCAACTTTCTTATTTTAAATGGAACACCCAATATATTTTTGCATTTTCCTGTTCTCCTTAAAAATACCATTAAATTGTCCTAGCGTAGTGTGCTCTACTATTAATACTTTCGGAATTACGCCCATTTGAAAATCACATTTTTATGCAACTTCATTTACAACGGAAGTTGGAGCCAACTGCCCCAACTTCCTTATTTTAAATGATTTTCTTTTGCAATTTAGTTAATAACATTAAATTTAAACAAAATTATGTTAAACCTTAAGTTCGTTAAATTTCCACTTCCGGTGTAAATGAAGTTGCATAAAAATGCGATTTTTCGAATGGGCGTAATTCCGAAAGTATAAATCGTAGACCACACTATGCTAGGTCAATTTAATGGTATTGTTATGGAGAACACGAAAATGAAAAAATGTACTAGGTGTTCCATTTAAAATAAGAAAGTTGGCTTCCACTTCCGGTATAACCGGAAGTTCCACAAAATCAAAAATACCTTTGTTAGAAAGTTCGCGACTTGAGTCCTCCGTAGACAAATTTTCAGAATAAAAAACATAACCGTTCAAAAGTTAGCAGGGGGGATTTACTTTATGTCCGCACTGTATGTTGCGCTTCGAGTGAAATGCGTGCATATGCAGCAACTTCACTCAGAAGATTTTTCGAAATTTTCAACTGTCAATCTTCAGCTAATTATTGCTTGTAGTTGTTATTAGTAATTAGTAGCAGTTAACAAAAACAGAATTCTAAAAAGTAACCTAAAAATTTAAGTAACAACCACCTAGAACTCACAACTAAATGCTAAATGTAACAGGTGAAGAAATTGAATGAAGAAATAGTAAGTGCGCGGTGCGCATGCTTGCATACGAAGCATGTACGAAGGGTGTGTTCCGAATGGAGCGTATGCAGCATACGGAACATACAAAGTGAGTCGAGTTTGATTCACAATCACAATCTTAGTAGTTAGTTGTTTCATTTTTGTGTTTAGTTTATTTATTATCATTTACAAAGTATTTAGTATTTATCGTAATATATAATGCATACACATTTAAAAATTCAGTACTTTTATTAATGAGGAAGACATTTGTTTACAACACATTGAATAATTAACAGCCAGGGGAAGAGTGTTTAGGTCGAAAATTGATCCGAATGGATTTGCTGCATAAGGGTGAATACTATTCGGATCACTATAAATGTAGTGAACCTGAAAAATTACATACGCGTCATTCGGACCACACCCGAAATGCATGACTTTGAAACCCACCGTATGCTGCAAATGTTCCACACGGAACGAATAGTAGGCTACATATGCATCATATACTCCACTTGGAAGGTACTCACGGCTTTTATCAACCAACACTAAGGGCGCGTTCCGAGTGGGACATATGCAGCTTACGCGGCATACGACGTGCACCGAATGGGACATATGCTGCATAAAATTGATTTTTTCGGCCATTTGTCGTATCGATGTACATATATGTATACAGGGTGTCTCACTTTTTTCCACCAAAATTTTTTTTAGATAGTAAATGTCATTCTGAACAAAAAATTTCGTATGAATTAATATTTTTTTTTCGACTCCTTAAGAAGCTACAGCAATTTTAAAATTTCAAAATATTAATGATTTTTGGACACCCTGTATAAATTTAATTTTATTTCAATTTTTTAAATAAAAATCAAGTAGATTTTGACATTATCTGTAAGCCAATCAGATAGGTTAATTTTCTTGTCAGAAATTTTAAATGAGTCCACTTATTTAAAAAACAGCCAATAATGTTCAAAAAGGCAAGTTGAGAAAGACAAAATTTTGCAGGAACAAAAGTGAGACATCCTGTATAACGTAGATACCGTGCCTCATCTCTAGCTGATTAGTTTCATACACGGGCATGCGCTTCTAAATTATTCCAAATCCATTATTTGTGGAAAAAATAGTTAAAATCAATTCACTTATGTAAATTCAGAAATCCATATGAGTTCAAAAGATATATAACTATATTTTGTATACTTATTTATAAAACTAAATATTAATTTTTGAAACAGGAGCGTGTTACGTACATATAACCGTTCCGAATTGAGGCAGTGCATAGGCACCGTAAGGGTGCGTTCCGAATGGAATGGGACATATGCATTTTCTAGTGCAGATGCTTCATATAACGTTCCGAATGGTATGCGCGCATATGTTAAATCATACTTTTGTCACCAGAGGGCTAGACCTTGAATCGAGTGAGAGGAAAGCGATAAAGTTCTTACAATCCCCACCACTCTCTTAACAGTGCAGCCAATTTAACCTGAAAAAATAAAATAACACCAAATAAATAAATCAAGGTATTTTCTGATTTTAATTATTCCAGAGATATAATTTAAAAATTAATAACTAATAAAAAACTAAAATAACATCTCAATCGCTCAAAATACTGCATTTGTAAAATTTGATGAATTTGGTGTGAAGTTTGCATCAAGCCAGTATCAAATACAATCATAGAAATATTTTGGACAATACCAATAATGGCCGATCTCACCAACAGTGCTTAAAGAAAGACTTAACAAAGTCTTGCTTACACTTAAGTTCTTCTTAATATTTTAAGACGTCTCTCCAGTCATATAAAACGAATACTTACGCTAAGTTTAGTAGAGATTGGATTTTGGTGTTCGGTTGGTATTCGGGCGTCGTTCGGCTTCCGTCGCGTCGTTTTATTCTATGATTTTTATTATTTTACCACAGAATCACAATATAATCTTAGAGCATTCTAGATTATTCTGTGATAATATATAAAATTTTATAATTATGTGTTTTATCTACTGTCTTATATTTGAAATAAAACTGTAGAAATGTGTCTTTTTTTTTAACGAAAATATTGAAAAAAACATGGGAATTTGGCATGGTTTTAAAATGGTCATTTCTAGTGTAAACTTGTCTTGGGATATCAATATTAATTATATAAATTATAATTAAATTGCTTCTGGAATTATAATGCCATTTGCTAGTTTATTTTCACGAGAAATTGTAATTTTTAGGTTAAGTTGAGTTTTAAGTCGCCGATATCGACGACTTAATTTTAAGTTCAACTTAGGCTTTAAGTTCGTCTTTCCAATGACGGTGAGACCCGATAAGGACTACTTAGACATTTAAGTAGTTCTTAAAGTTTAAGTCTTGTCGGTGAGATCGGCCATAAAAATACTAACAAAAAAATATTTGGACAATTCAAACTCTGTAGTAGTTCATATACAGAGGTGTGCACAAAAAAGGGCCAATGATGTAGCTTCCTTATTTTTAGCCGATTTAAATAAGTGACACATAAAATTAATTGGTTGAAAAAATACTACAAAAAAAATGTAATTTCAACCAATAAAATGAAAACGTTTTTAATTTTTTTTTCATTCCATTTTTGTATTTATTTTTATTCATTTTTTTATTATTTATTTTTATATTTTTCATAATTTTTTTTATTTTTTTTCTTTTTCTTTTTTTTCTTTTTATTATTATTTTTATTATTTTTATTTATTTTATAAATACTGCTAGAAAATGTGGAAACAATGACGCATCGAATCAATGTCTGCCGTGATTAACTTATTTTTTTATAAATTCATTTTAATGAGTGAACAAAAAAAAATAAAAAGTGTAATATTTTTTTAATTTTTTAATATTATTTAAATAAACTTCAAAAAAATACAAAACAATTTTGTATTATTAAAACTTAAAAAGTTATTTTACCAAAAAGGGAAATCTTTTTTAATATCGAATTATGTATAGTATTTTTTCAACCATTTAATTTGATATCTCACTTATTTAAATAGGATATAAAATAAGGAAGATATATCATTGGCAGCTTTTTCTGCACTCCTCTGTATTTTCCAACAAATTTATAAATCAATTTTTGCTATCCTTAAAATTGGATAATAATTGATTATTGTTGATTTATTACTTAGTAACTTTTTATTTTCTTAGGTTGTTAGCAATGACTAGATTGTGATAGACGGTGATTGTAAGAACTTCCCTCTCTCTCATTTCAAGACAACGGTGCGCTGTAAAAATGTCGAAACGCAAATGTGTCGAACCGCTAAATTGTCCAATTTTGATGCCGATGACGTATCACCGATTTGACATTTTTGCGTTTCGACATTTTCGAGTTCGACCCTTTTACGGTAGACGTTTTTACGAATTTACGATTCGATAGTTTAGCAGTTCGACACGTTTGCGTTTCGACCAGTGGCGTATTCAGGGGGTCAGAACCCCCCATTCACTTAAGATTTTTATAATGTTGTTATTGACAGATATATGATTCTATAATAAATATAGATTTTTTTATTAAACTACTTTTTTAAAGTTTTTAAACTCCCCCGCCCCATGAAACCATTCTGGCTACGCCACTGGTTTCGACACTGAGTCACCCTAGAAAACGACATCCTCAATAGCTGGTTCGATTGTTACAGGCAACTTGATATTCTGAATAAATAGTTGCCTATGATAAACTCTTTGAATGTTACCAGCTACGCCATCTCTGAATGAATAACCGAATTAGTGAATAATCTAAAGTAAGTAGAAAACATGTTCAACCTGGGGTAAAAGGTTAATCATTACATCTTTATACAGATGGCGAATGGGAAAAAGTAAAGCGGTAAAACAAATAAAATCTAATTTAAAAAAAAATATTTAAATATTGTCCGTTATGAAATTATTATAAATACCAAACAAAAAGACCACTCAAAAACAACAGGCCGTACTAAATAAATGTATAATTTAAATTAAAATAATAATAAGTTTTATTAAATACAATAACTATCTTATCAATGAGTTATGTAATAAGTTATTTGTAAAACAGATGTCACTAATAACCATACTTAACAAACCATATGTTTTTGTGTTTATCGCATAATACACTTAATTAAAATGTTAGTAAAACAACTGTGTGCATTAAGTAAAATGTTATCAAAAATATCAAAACAAAACGTAATGTATTACAACTCAGACGCAACAAAAATATTCTGGAGTGCAGTAACTTCAGTTCAACCTAGCAATTTGATTAAAACAAATGTAGAAATCAAAGAAAACCATTTAATCGTACAAAGTAAAAGTTTCCCAATTAAAAAACCATGTTATCTGGTTGGTTTCGGAAAAGCCGTGCTTGGAATGGCAGTGGAAATGGAACGTATTCTTGGCGCAAACCTAAAAAAAGGAATCGTAATTATCCCTGAAGGTATACGCGATTGTTTGAAGAATAATCCGCTTGTAGACTCAGCGCCTAATTCAAAAATTCAATACATAGAAGGTTCGCCGAATAATCTGCCGGACGAAAGGGCACTAATTGGAGCAAACAAGATTAAAACGTTATGTAACGCATTACAAGAAGATGATTTATTGATTGTGTTAATATCAGGTGGTGGTTCCGCTTTACTACCTTTACCCAAGGGTGAAATTAAACTCGAGGAAAAATTATGGTTGATTAAAGCACTTGCAAATAGCGGAGCTAATATTTTGGAGTTAAATTCCGTACGGAAACGAATTTCTCAATTAAAAGGAGGTGGTTTGATAAATTTTGCTTACCCTTGCAAAGTTATATCTTTAATATTATCAGACGTAATTGGAGATCCACTTGATTTTATTGCAAGCGGTCCAACTGTGCAGAATCTTGATGAGCGTTGCCTTGCGGTAAAAATTCTCAAGAAGTACAATTTAAACGACAGAATTCCTGAGAGTATATCCAAAGTAATTAAAGAGAATGATAAAATTTCAAACAATTTTGAACATGTTAGTAATTTTATTGTTGGTAATAATAAGTTAGCGTGTAATACTGCGCGGAAAATGGCTGAAAGTTTGGGTTACGAAAGTTTAATTTTAAGCACAACAATCGAAGGAGATGTGAATAAAATTAGCGTAATGTACGCTAAATTAGCTGCAGAAATTTCCAACTTACTTATAAATAAGTCGCAGCTAGAAAATTTAAATTTATTATTAAAAGAGTTTCAGTCAGAGTTTCCGGATTTAAATATAAATGATGTTGTTAATTTAAGTTTCAAAAGTAAAGTTTGTATCATCGGAGGTGGTGAACCCACCGTTGTAGTTAAAGGAGGTGGAAAAGGTGGAAGAAATCAACAATTAGCACTGCTTTTCTCTAAAGAAATTATAAGTTTTAATACCCAGACTGATGTTACTTTTTTAAGTTGCGGCACTGATGGAATTGATGGCCCTACTGATGCTTCCGGCGCTCTTGGTGATAATAAGCTTATACTAGAAGCTCAGGAAGAAAATTTAAACGTGGATCATTACTTAAAAGAAAATGATTCATATAATTTCTATAAGAAATTTAAATGTGGCAAATATTTAGTACAAACTGGACACACTGGAACTAACGTTATGGATATTCACTTATTATTTGTTACAACTTAATTACATAAAAATATTTTAAATAAATTATTTTATAATCACATCCCTTTTATTGTATTTGTTTTAACCCAAACAAAATAGTTGTATGTTTGTTTTATATCCTCTTCATAAGGTTAAATAAACGCGAGCTTGATGTTGCTGTTCTTGTTTACATTGTGATTTTGATGTGGTGTTTAAAGATAACTGGAAGTCGAGTAACACAACACGACACCTCAGGTAATTTCTTTTAATTTTTATCGATTTTTAAGACGGAAGTTAATTTTCGTAATTTTGATTTACCTTCTATGTATATTTTAATGTTATTATTTTAAACACATTTATCTTTTTTTGTAAAATTATGTTAAGATACTATTAACTGTATGTTAAATTGAATAAAATATTTCCACATACAAATGTAAACAAAAGATAAAGCATTAAAATCAAGATCGTGGGTAACATAATTCATTACTCAACTGAAATCGATTGAGTAACGAAGCCATTACTTAACAGGAGTGGAAAACATTATTTTTCATCGATCGTTTCTTAATGAGTACTTGTACTGTATAGAAAATCATTCATTAATTCCTATTAATTTATAATGATGGTACTACAAAGTCTGTAATAATTTTGAATTAAAATTTGTTTTTTATTAACCCAAATAAAATAAGCAATGTGATGACATCCATTCTACTTCTGACGTCATTCCATTAATAATGGATTTGATCGCAAGATGGAGATGGCTTAGCATGAAGAGCCAATATTTAGTTTAAAACGCATATACAGGGTACTGAAAAAGCTCTACGCATTTTATTTATCCATTTTTAGTTATTTTTGCTCAATATAGTACAGAAAAAAAGATAAGATCATAAAATTACAATTATTTCTGTATTTCCTGGAAATTTAATCTAATAAAATTAACTCATTTAATTTGAATTTTTAACGCTTTACGTCCTTCAGATTGTAATTGCTGGTTCAATTTTAGGGTTTAATTAGAAAAATACTGCGTAGATTTGCTTACTAGTTTCGAAATTAATTTTAATTTCTTCTTCAGAGCTACAATAAATAATTACAGAATTAAAACTTAATTTTGCAAACATTGAATTACATAAACATACATGTTACAAACATTAAAAAACAAAAAATTAAAAACACAGCGTACATTAACAAGGTTGAGCACATTGATATTGTCAAGCACATTAAAATATTTAAAAACTTCAAAAACATTAAAATACCTACATTTTCAAACACCAAAAATGATCAAAAAAACCGAAAATCAAAGTTTAAAAACATACAACACTCCAAAATTTCAAATTTTAAAAATTCAAAAATTTTTAACAAATTTTAAAAATGCTGGACGCATATTTAAAGACATTAGCCTAAAAACATACCTCATCAACTATTATTTTTCTATTTGTCATTAAAATTCCACAATTCATGGTTTGGATGATTGATAAATGTTTTTGATCTTAATTTTGTTAATCACTGCTAATTTTACTCTTATGATTCTTAATTTTCACTTGGATTACAAATTGTAATTTTTAGTCAGCTGGTACTTGACATTTTCCGTCGTTGACATTTTTCGTAATACCAATATAATTTTTAATATGTTACCAACAACTTTAAACTTAAAACCACAATACCTTGTATTAAAAATTGTTATTTTTTGTTTAATATGTTAAGGACGTTTGAATATACTGTATTTAAATTATTTAAATCTGATCTAAGATTCACACTTTTTTCGTTTTTGTTAATTTCAATGGACTCTTTTAGGAGTCGTTTGGTTAAGTTTTCCTCATTACCTAAGATTTTTATTTTATCGATGTCAAAATCAAATTCATGTTTGTAACTAATTGCATGATTAGCTAATGCAGTTTTTTCTGTGTTAGTTTTATTTTTACAGTCATATTTATGTGATTTAACCCTAGTACAAATCCAATTTTTGGTTTGTCCTATGTATACTTTTTCACAATCTTTGCAGTTAATTTGGTAAATGACATTACTTCTAAAATCTTTTTTGACTTTATCTTACGTTTTGCTAAAAAGGTTGCCTACAGTTCTTGAGTTATAAGTTACTATTTTTACGTTTTCTAATTTATCACTTAACATATTTTTAATTTTTGTGCTTAAAGTTTTTATTTCTGGAATTTTGTAATATTTAATAATAGTGTTGTTGTTCAAAGTGTCATTGTTGTTCGTATTGCCCCCATGATAAAGATATTTTTTAATAATTTTAATTTGGATAATTATTTTCTTCCAAAATTTGTTGTGCTTTTTTCAAATTTTCCACTATAAAATCATCATGGCATATGTTATCAATTTTGAACTTGAAACCCTTTATAATACCTATTTTTTGACATAAGTTGTGATTAGATGTATAATTTAATATTCAATTTGAGCTAAGTTCTTTTCTATAAATATCCGTTTTTATGATCCCATTCTTGTCTCTTATTACCCATGTATCCAAGAAATTAATCTTTGCACTTACTTCTTGTTCGTGTGTAAACTTTAATTTATCATCAAAACTATTGAACTTATTAATGATCTCATAATTTGAATTAAATATAAAGAGGTATCGATATCTTCAAAGTCTAGTTTGAAAACAATGTTGCCAAGTTTACTTCTTAAAAAGATTCAGAATTTCCATTCAAATATTTTTTTACGTTATCTTTGTTTAACGGTTGCTTGCAAACAATGTACTGTGGAGTGTGTACGCAACTTTTTTAGCACCCTGTATATTGTAATATACGTAATTCAAAATTATGTTCACAGGAATTATGTGGAGGAAACTTTTTCGGCAAAAATCGAACATATTCCTTTCATCAATTGATTTCATATTTTCACCTAAGAATTATGAAATAAATTATTGATGAAATTTCTTCGAGTTTTGGTCAAAAAATTACCTACCCCAAAAACGTGTATGAAAATTTGGGTTGTATACCATTTCATCGACAATACACCTTCGACATAGCATTTTCATCGACAGTCTGCTTCATCGACACGACCATTTCATTGACACAGAGGTTTCATCCACATAGTCAATTCTTCGACAAGGCCGTTTGATCGACACTACTTTTTCATCGACACAGACGTTTCAACGACAAGCATTTTGTCGACAATCCTTTTCTTCGACAGGGACGTTTCATCGACACAAACGTTTCATCGTCAATCGACATTATCTTTTCATCAACAAACATTTTGTCGACACTATCTTTTCATCGACAAACCTTTTCTTCGACGTTTCATCGAAAGGTCTTTATGTATGAACAAGGACGGTTCATCAACAAAATTACTGCAGAACCTTTTTACACGATTTATTTGATTGTTCCATAATATTCTTTATTCTTTAGTACATTTTAGAAAATGTTAAAACGGTAAATGATGAACTCCTTTTTTTTCTAATTTAGTAATGTATAAAAATAACATTCGTCATTTATCGTTTTAAAAATTATTTTCAAAACATTCTAAATATGTCTGCGTTCGATATTGGCAATGAAACATGTCCTTGTCGAAGAAAAAGTTTGTCAATGAAAAAGTAGTGTCGATAAAACGGATGTCGATGAAAAGATAAGTTCGATGAAACGTCTGTATCGATGAAAAAGTAATGTTGATGAAACATCCTTGTAAAAGATAAGATTTGTCGATGAAAATGTAGTGTCGATTCAAAAGTAGTGTCCGTGAAACGTCTTTGACGAAGAAACGGTTTGTCGATGAAAAGGTATAGTGTCGATAAAAAGGTAATGTCGATGAAATGTATGTGTCAATGAATTGGTAGTGAGGAGATGCAACTGTTGTCGATGAAAAATATTGTCGATGAACTGGTGTGGCCGAAAATTCGGTTATTAACATTTTAAAATGGTACAGGGTGAGCTAAAATGATTGTGGTTTGATATGTAAGCAACCATATAAACAGGTTGGTCCAACTGAAATCTTGAAAAGAAAATCTCCTAGAAATCCAATGGCGTAGCAATTTTTTTTTTCAAAATCTCTAATTTCACAGCAAATGTCAAATATAGAAAAATTTATCTTCATTTTCGAGGCAGTTGCTAACACAAAACAAAGATTTACGCAAATTAATTTTGATAGAAACTGACGTTAATGAAATAGAAGGCACAATAACGAAATTCTAAAACATGAAGTTTTGACACAATGGTAAAAATTACAGGTACGCCTCTGCTTTTGTGAAGTCTAGTTACTTTGTTTTGATTTTGACATGATTTTAAGTTACTATGAACTTGAAGCAAACAAATTCCCCAGATTTTTAGTAAAACTACTGATAAGTTATCGTATCTCCTGGGGGGGTTATTCTCGAATCACATAACACAACATCGTATACAACATGACATGGACAGACTCTTATTATTGCATTTGAATGACATGGTTCGATTGATAAAAATCGTACACGACATCGTGTCATGTGATTCGAGAATAACTCCCCAGGAGACCTATTCTCGAAATTACATGCTATTACAGCGTACACGCTTAACGGCGTGTGAAAGTAGCGTGTACACTTTCATATTTGTATTCTCGAACGCCACACGCAATTAAATGTACACGCCATTTTCAAGGCGTGTGATTAAGTTTTGACAACATTGTAAAATGTCAGAGTTACCAACGACAGCTAAAAATAATACCTACCTCCTGGAGACATTTTACAATGTTGTCAAACTTAATCACACGCCTTAAAAATGGCGTATGCATTTAATAGCATGTGGCGTTCGAGAATACAAATATGAAAGCGTACACGCTATTTTTACAGCTGATATAGCAAGACTTTTTTGTGAGGATTTTTGTTTGATTCTGCATAATAGTTTTTGTTTGGAGCCCTATTAAATGTGGAAAGTCAAAAGTGGCATTTTCGGCATTTTCGGCATTTTCTGCATATTTTACTTTTTTACCAAAGAAAAGGTAAACATGCTGTTCAATCAAGAAAAATATGATTGGATGTGTATGGAGAAGATGTACTAACAGAACGCTAGTGCCAAAACTGGTTTGTAAAATTTCGTTCCGGCAATTTTGATGTTGAAGGTGCACTACGTTCTGTAAGCCCTGTGGAAGCTGATGAAGTTAAATAAAGGCATTGATTGATGCAAACCAACTCATGAGATCCCTGTCAGTTTAAATTTATCGAATTGAACCATTTATGATCACATGAAACGCCTTGGTTTAATTTAAAAACTCGATATATGGGTTCCACATGTTCTTACAGAAATAAATTTGTTCCTCATATAAGTTTGGTAACTCGCCAAAAGTTTTTACAGCTTGGATGGGATGTACTACCATCGGATTATTACTTGTTTCGGTCTCTACAAAATTTTTTAGAAGACCAAACCTCTACTTAAAACGAAGACGTGAAAAATCACTTGGATCAATTTTTTTCCAGTAAAGATCAGAAGTTTTATGAGCGTGGAATCATGCTACTGCCAGAAAGATGGCAACATCAGGTATTGGACCAGAATGGACAATATAGAATTGAATAAAATATTTATGCACTATAAGAAAATCGTCTTTCATTTTCACTAAAAAAAAAGGAAATGACTTTCCGAACAACTCAATAGAGTGTGATTTCAAGAATAGGTACCCATCAGATATTCCGAAAATTGCAAAAAAGTAAGCCCTTAATTTTTGATAAATCTTGACATATCTTCACAAAAAATAATACCAAATATTTGACTTTTCTTATTTGACAGTTAAATTTAAAAATTATTTAATTTATTTTTTTGTTGGAAATTAATAAGTTAAAAAGAGTGAGGTATTATTCTGTATCCTATCAAAAATTTAAGGGACATAAAAAACATAGCACATAGTACTTTAAATCTTGAAATTTATTTACGATAATCAATACGACAATTTGACAGAACAATGCTACCAACTTCGTAAACGGGTGCTGTAATGAACGCGCTATGGGCCATTACGAAACCGCTAGCGGTGTCTTAATAGCAATATTATAGACGAAAATTATAAAAACAGATTTTACGCACATTGATATATAATGCATAAACCTACGACAAGAGACGTAGTAGTTCATATGTTTAAATGTTTAATATTTAAACAACGATTTCCCAAAAAATTATTCTTACGCCCCTCTTCCCTTAAATGCCACTACCCTCAACCATACTATTTCTTTGATTACAGAACTCTGTAATAGGGACATCGGTTACGATCGCTATAACTCGTCTTCGTAATTATTTTGATTGTGACCATATTGTGACCATATTGTGACCATATTGTGACCATATTGTGACCTTATTGTGACCATATTGTGACATGGTGAGAGGTGCAGCGACGTTTTATATCATGTAGTACTTGACCCTATTAAACAAAAAATTACCTGTTTTAACAATTCTTTGAAATTTTGTAATTGTGATTCCCTGTTTTACAGAAATTGTATTTTGGGAAAACAACTACTCAGACACTAATTATGAAACAAGTAGTGCAACAAACGTAATTAACGTTTCTATTTATTTTACAAAACATTAAAATTATTATTTACAATAATAATATCTCCTATGCCTTATACAATTTTCAATTAAATGAAATTTAATTAAATCAAAGGAAGAGTAAAGGAAGGTTTCTATAAAAGTTTAATATATTTTCAATTTAGTACCATATTTAATTTTACCCATTATCAATCGCAATTTGATTATTGGGTTTAAAAGTTCATAAGAATTTTTTTAATATAAATCATCAAGACTTTACACTAAAAGTATCTTAACTAATATGAAACACGTAAAACTAATACACAGAGGGTGTCTCAAAACTCGACCGACAACAGTTAATTGAAGATTGCAGAATCAAAAATAAGTGGATTTCACTATCTATATTCACAAATGCACACCGAGCAGTTGTAAGCCTCCAAAACTAATTTATAAAAAAATTATTGCGACCAAAGTAGTCATATTCAAATATTGACTTCTGTAAATGGTATTGAATAGAACAAAATAATAGCTCAGCTCTGATGAAGTTCACGTATTAGGGCGAAACGTTAGCTACTGAATTGTAATAGCAATAAAAACATTGTCTGAGGAACTGGCTATTATTTATTATTATTAAATACTATATGGACGCTAATTGTTTTTAATAAAACTAAAGCTGATAATGTATGGAAAAACTACGGTTTTAAAAATTCATATCAATTAAGCTGTTTATTTACCAACTTTGTACCTTCATATCACATCAATTAGTTAAAAGGATCATTTTTACTATTTTCCAGGATGCTTGAAGTGTCTCCTAAAATGTTTTGTTGCACTTTTTCGCCTTTTTTAGATATTTTAATAAGTATACAGGGTATCCCACTTTTTTTTCCGCCAAAAATTAATTTTAGATAGAATGTCATTGTGAACAAAAATTTTCCTATGAACAATCTTTAAAAGTTACTGCAATTTTATACTTGATAACTATTTATGATTTTTGTGGAACACCCTGTATAATATTGTTTCTTATTATATTTTTGTTTAATTAAATCAATTATTATTTGGATTGTTTTTGGCAAATTGTTAGATTTAAATAAAAAAAATTAAAATAAAATCACATTAATACAGGGTGTACCACAAAAATCATTAAATTTATGAAATTTTAAAATTGCTGTAACATAATAGTTCATAGGAAAATTTTTGTTCAGAATGACATTTACTATCTAATAAAATTTTTTGCTGGGAAAAAAGTGGGACACCCTGTAGGTTAAAATTCAGTATAAAAAAAATAAATTTAAAATTTAGAAAAATGGTAGGACTTATAATGGTTAATAATATTTATAGATTATATTATTTTATATAATTGTACCAATAGCAAATAACCAATAGCTTTTTTAAAGAAAACATAAAATAAAAAAGTTTTATTATGGTTATTCCCTTTTGATAAATTTTTCTGTCATAAATGGGGATTTCAAAGGAAAAATAAGAATGTCGATTTTAAACGGCTACAAAGTAAATACCCAACTTATTTATATGGAAATTGGAAATTTGTATAAAATATATGTATTTTCATAACATCTTTTGTGCACAAAGTTTCAAAATAATTATAATAGTAATTGGAAAAAAATGGAGTAGTTAATTTATTCAAAGTATCGCAATTAATTTTTATAATCTTTATTGATATTTTCAGTAGTCGGTGGTATCATAAATAATTCACCATTTGTGTAAAAGTTAAAGAATAATAATTTTTCTTTAAAAAAGTCCTCTCGGTGTATTCTATCTCCTATGAATGGGTTTTCTAGTTGAAGTGAGTAAGATCGAGATATAAAAGCCGTTTTATAAAGGAGGAAGATATTGAACTTGCCTGATATTTTATTTAAAGAGTTTTCATTAGGAAGCACATCATTAATATATGAAACGACTTTAAGTTTTGTTTACTATTAAAAGTTATATTTACCTTACATAGTGTAAATATTTCATTATTTGATTAAAACCTTTATTTAGAAGTTTCTTAATTTCGTAAAATGTTAATAATAAAATAAACAACTTCATTTATAGAAAAATTAACTTGGTAAGTAAATTTTACAACTACAGTTTTTTTTTTTAATTTCGAAGAATTTACTATAAATCGAGTTAAATAAAAGTGGTTTAGTAGCTTTTTTTGGTAATTTAGATTTAGATCATTCCAATAATGAATCAGACGCGATTCTGGGATTCAATCAAAATTTTTTCATACTGCGATATTTATAACATTTCAAAATGCACACATGTCTGGCATCACGAGAATTTTATTTCCTTTTTATTGTAGTAGTATTGACTACCTTTACCACCCCAATCCCCATTCCATAATACGCGTTATTTAAAATATCGTAAAAATATAAATATGTATTACTATACAGGGTGTCCCATTTGAAGTTGCACTGTATGGGTATCTTTACTATTATTGGAGGTAGAAAGTCGGTTAAATGGACAAAGTAGTAGAGATTTTTTCGAATATTAATAATTCTTTTACAAAAAATTTGAATATCGTATCGTTCCAATGTTATCATGAAAAAACAAGAAAATGCGATTTTCAAAATATGGCTATAACTTCGTTATTTTCGGTGGTACCAAAAAATTTTTTGACTTAATACAGACAATTTTTGTGTAAAATGCAGTAAAACAAATGAATATTTTTTTTGGCCAATGGATTGACCGGAAATGAACCAAACTTATTTTTTTCTTATGGCAGCCATATTGGATTTACACATATTCGGAATTAGTGTATTTTTCTGAGTAATTTGATATATCATATGTAATATTTTAAGAAAAATAGAAATAATTTTATTTTACTTACCAAAAATGGCCTTGAATAGATGTAAACTGTCAATACATATGTGTTAAGATTTATTTTACATTTTATATTTTAAATAGTTACATTTATGTTATTGACAATTTACATCTCTTAAAGTTAGTTTGTAAAATCAAATAATTTTATTTTTTTTTAAATATGACATATGGTATACCAAATTACTCAAAAAAAAAATACTGATTCGGAATATGTGTAAATTCAATATGGCTGCCATAAGAAAAAAATAAGTTTGGTTCATTTTCGGTCAATCCATTAACGAAAAAAAATATTCATTTGTTTTAATGCATTGTACATAAAAAATTGTCTGCATTATGTCAAAAAACTTTTTTGGTACCACAGAAAATAAAGAAGTTATAGTCATGTTTAAAAAATCGCATTTTCTTGATTTTTCAAGATAGCGTTGAAACGTTGCTATATTCAAATTTTTTGTAAAATATTATAGTCCATTTAACCGATTTTCTATCTCCAATAATAACAAAGATACACATACAGTCCAACGTCAAATGGGACACCCTGTATAGTTTATTATAAACTGCGCTCCAAAATTAACGCAAATTTGCGTATAACTTTCTTTTCACATTTCGTTTTTAAATTGTACAAGTTTCGTACCTTATTTTCAAACATTTTTGATAAACAGATGTAAGTTTGGTTAACAATTTTTATTTCCAAGCAAAAATAATGAAATTGAAATTGAAATTTAATAATTTTTTTAATGACATCTAGATGGCATTAGCATAAACTTTTAGGTCTCGTTGTAAAACAATATTATTTATTAATATCTACTAAATTCTGCTACTACCATCCTATTATCATTATATTATACATTTTTGCAAGTAATATTTTATATCAATCGATATTAAGTTCGACCTTTAAAATAATTTTAATTAATGGAAGGATTCTCATCTGTTAAAGGAGATATTTTATCAGATTTATGCAAAGATATTAATTGTCACATTCTATGTATACAAGAAACACATAGAGGTCCTAATAGGAATAGACAATAGACCAATAATTCAAGATATGAAACTTATTAGTGAACGGCCATATAACCAATATGGAAGTGCTCTTTATATTAAAGAGAACTTAATATATCAATATTGTAATACTCAAGATGATAATAACATTGAAATTCTTATTGTCATTATTTCTTCAGTTTATAAACCACCCAATGTTCCTTTTAAACTTCCTTTATTTACAAATGTACAAAAAATCTAGAATTGTTATTGGTGATTTTAATAGTGATAATTCTACATGGGGTTATAAAGATACTAATGAAGATGGTCATAATGTTGAAATTTGGGCAGAAAATAATTATTTCAGTCTAATTCATGATTCTAGCCAACCTTCATCACTTATTAGTGGTAGATGGCAAAATGGTTATAACCCTCATCTAATATTTGTTA
This sequence comes from Stenus bimaculatus, assembly GCA_963971135.1. NCBI lineage: Eukaryota > Metazoa > Arthropoda > Insecta > Coleoptera > Staphylinidae > Stenus > Stenus bimaculatus. The sequence continues at coordinate 81,899,509 of OZ020180.1, read as the reverse complement.
GTAATTGTTTAAAGGATATCTGCCGTAAGTTCTTAATCATTTTCCTAATTCTCAGCATAAACCAATTATGTTAGGAATAACATCACATGTTAATCCTCAAATTATACCTTTTAGACGTAGATTTAATTTTAAAAAGGCAAATTGGTCGGCGTTTTCGGTTGATCTAGATAACGAATCCAACCTAATATTGAAAATTACGATCGGTTTATGGAAATATTAAGAAATGTTTCTAGAAAACACATACCTAAAGGTTGTTGAACGTCATTTATACCAGGTCTTCAAAATGATCATAAGATTTTATTAAAAAATTATATAAAGTGTTATAATACAGACACCTTTTCACAAACCACTATTGATTTTGGCAAACTTATTGTTACACAACTTAATGAGAAACGTCAACAAATATGGAAATAGACTCTCGAAAATATAGATATTAAATATTCTGGAATACTATTAAGAAACTTTGTAGTGATTCCAAACAATCTGAATTGAATTGTTATATTTCTGCTAATCAAGTAGCTCATCAACTAATATTAAATGGAAAATCAGTGAGATTAAAAAAGAATTTTATTCGAAGAAATAAGAATTTAGAATCTACGTTTTTAAGTCGTCCTTTTGAAATGAATGGGTTAGATTCGGCCATTAAATCTCTTAAATTAGGTAAAGCTGCTGGTCTTGATGATCTTAAAAGTGAACAGATAAAAAGATTTGGTATAAAAACTAAACAATGGTTGTTGAAATTTTTTTAATAATTGTATTTTTGATGAGAATATACCAAAGATGTGGAGAAAAACCAAAATAATTGCTATTCCAAAACCGGGTAAATCACTTGATAATGCCAAAAATTTTAGACCTATTTCACTTTTATGTTGTTTATACAAATTGTTTGAAAGAATGCTATTAAGTAGACTCTCTCAAAATATTGACGATCAACTTATACCTCAACAAGCTGGTTTTCGTCCTGGTAAATCAAGTACAGCCCAAATCCTTAACATTACCCAACATATTGAAGATGGTTTTGAGAATAATCTAATAACAGGTGGTGTTTTTGTTGACCTCTCTTCGGCATATGATACGATTAATCGTCGTATTCTCTTGTCCAAAATTTATAAATTAACAAAAGATTTTAAGCTAATTCAAATCATTCGTAATCTATTAGAAAATAGACGGTTTAAAGTGGAATTAGGTGGTAAACAAAGTAGATGGGGAATTCAGAAGAATGGTCTTCCACAAGGAAGTGTTCTCGCCCCGATTTTAGTCAACATTTGTACAAACGATCAAGCTATTTTTCCAAACACTAATAGTTTCATCTTTGCTGACGATCTAAGTATAATTGCTCAAAATAAGAATTTACTTACTATTCAAAATACATTATCTTCTGCGCTTATAAATCTGTCTAATTTTTATGAAAGAAACAGTCTTCGTCCAAATCTATCTAAAACAATATCAAGTCTCTTCCATTTAAATAATAAAAAGGCAAATCTTAAATTAAATATGGTGAAAATGTTGAATTTTGCCAAACCCCTACATATTTAGGAGTTACCCTGGATCTGACAATATCATATAAACAACATACATATAAAAAATGTAAAGACTAAAATTTCAACTAGAAATAACCTTTAACAAAAGCTTACGTATACAAAATGGGGTGCAAATGCTCATACATTAAGATGTTCTGCTCTAGCTTTAGTGTTCTCCAAAACCGAATATGCTGCTCCAGTATGGGAACGTTCAAATCATGCCAAATACCTAGATCCAATTTTTAATCAGACACGTCGTATTATAACTGGTTGTCTTAAACCCACTCTTATTGGTTTCCTCAATATTTTAAGTGAAATTTCTCCCTCGAATATTAGGCGTTCTGTTGCAAGTATGAGGGAAAGGAAGAAACAACTCACTGATTATAGACATCCTTTATATGGTATTATTCCAACAAGATCTAGACTAAAATCAAGGAAAAGTTTTCTTTTATCTGTTAAACCTTTGGAAAATTCAATATTAGTACAAGAAAATTATTGTGGTGTAATTCTCTATCTGATTTAGATAAGGAGTTAAAAATTTCTCCAAAAGAAGAACTTCCTCCAGGTTTTTATGTAAAATGGGTAACTTGGAAACTCAAAATAGATTACGATCTAAAACAGGTAGATGTAAAACGAATTTGGTGAAATGGGGCTTTACAGTTGAAGATGAACTTTGTTTATGTGGAAATTTACAAATATGCGATAAACTAAATCAGCCTTGTTCATATTTGGGTCTTGCACAAGCAATTGAATGCGCTAATTTTTGGTCATCTATTTTATAATATTATGTGTTTGTATTATTTTATGTATTATTAGGATGGACACGAAATAAATAAATAAATAAGTTATTGTTTTATGATATAAAAAATGAAAACCACATCAATCCGTTTTAAAAAAATGATGACGTCATGGTGACGACATGTCAACCAAAAAAAATTTTTATTGAGAACAGAATAAAGTTTGTTAAAAACAATGCGACACGTCTTTAACCATTTTTAAAAATTCCAAAAAATATTGTAGTTATGATTTTAATGCGTTACTTTAAACTCACCCTGTATATCAGGCAATTTGACATAATGTTGGGTTTTACGAAAAAACGTTATTTTTTTTTAATAAAAATTATTTAATAAATTATTAACTTATTTATAGTTTATGCTACATTAACATAATATAAATTTTATGGTACTAATCAATCGGGATTTTTTTAGTACAGTAAGTACATATTTTAATTATTTCTAAATATGCATATTCTATAATTTATTTCATGTAATAACCTAAATATACTTATTATTATTTTGTGATTTTAAAATAACTAGGTGTAAATTTACTTAATGTAAATTAATTATGAGTTTATAAAAATATAATGTTTGAAATTTAAAATAAATAAATTTTAATCGAATAGAAGCGATATTGGCCGAGAATAATCGATAGCAAGGTCTCACAACCACATGTTGGAGGCGATTTTGCGCAAAGCAGAGTAGAAAAGCGTGTTGCCTACACGTTTTACAAAGGTCCACTACAATCGTCTCCTCAGTCAGCTGTTGGTTCCGAAAGCATGGCGTGTTTGTAAAAGTCGGCTGTCAAAACATTCCGAAAAGCACGCGAAAATGCTGTTATCTACGGTTTGTTCGCGATTTTCGTGCACTGCAATATTTTTAATATTGACTAGCACTAATGTAGCGGATCTACAGCTTATTATTAACGTCAGAAATCAGGTAATTTACTAATATTTGAGAACTTCATAACAAACATGTTAAATGTGTTGCATATTTATTTTATTTACATCTTGTTATACCTACCTTCTATTTTAATCTGAAAATATACATTTTATTTTTTACAAAAAAAATTTGTAGCTTTTTTTTTAAACTAAAACAATAATTTTTAGTTAAAATATGCTTATACCTAGAAACATACTATAAAAACCCCTAGTATGTAATCTAGAGGTTAAGAGTCATAAGTTCAAAATATAAAAAAATTTTTTTTTTAATTTTATCTGATTTGCGATTGTTTACCACTTAGAAATTTGGAGATACCATATTTTTTATATCATTACTTTTGTGAATATCGTGGTTGCATGTACAGGGTGAGCTAAAATGATTGTGGTCAATTCAAATTTCCCGCCTAAAAATCTGGGGAATTTGTTTGCTTCAAGTTCATAGTAGCACAAAATCATGTCAAAATCAAAATAAAGTAACTAGACTTCACAAAAGCAGAGGCGTAGGTGTAATTTTTACCGTTGTGTCAAAACTTCAAATTTTTGTATTTCGTTTTTGTGCCTTCTATTTTATAAACGTCAGTTTTTATCAAAATTAATTTGCGTAAGTCTTTGTTTTATGTTAACATCTGCCTTTAAAATGGGGAAAAAATGTGGCCAAAATTTCAAATTAATATCTCTTATAATATTTATTTTATTTACAAAAAATATTTTTTTTGAAAATTTTTGAAGTGGTACAGGGTGAGCTAAAATGATTGTGGTCAATTCAAATTTTCCGCCTAAAAATCTGGGGAATTTGTTTGCTTCAAGTTCATAGTAACACAAAATCATGCCAAAATCAAAATAAGGTAACTAGACTTCACAAAAGCAGAGGCGTAGGTGTAATTTTTACCGTTGTGTCAAAACTTCAGATTTTTGTATTTCGTTTTTGTGCCTTCTATTTCATAAACGTCAGTTTTTATCAAAATTAATTTGGGTAAGTCTTTGTTTTATGTTAAAATCTGCCTTTAAAATGAAGAAAAACATTTTCAATATTTGACATTTACTGTGAAATTAGAGATTTTGGAAAAAAATTTTGCTACGCCATTGGATTACTAGGAGATCTTCTTTTTAAGATTTCAGTAGTACCAACCTGCGTATTTGGTTGCCTACATATCAAACCACAATCATTTTAGCTCACCCTGTACCATTTTTTACCATGACAGGGTGTTCATTTTAAAAGCAGCCACCCTGGAAAAGATGTCCCTCTGAAAATAAAAATCGACCTGTTTTTGTATTTATTATGTTTATGGTTGTAAATACAAAAACACATAAATAATAGGAAAACTTCTTATCATTAATTTTCCAAAAAAATTAAATGATAAGAGCAAGGAATGATTTTGTAAAATTTTATGAATAAGACCGAAGGACATTGTGAGCAGTCAAATTAAAGATATCAAAATACATACAGGGTGTAACAAAAATAACGCATAATTGCTTCAACTTTTTAATTTAAAGAATTACAAAATAAAGTAAAATTCAAACGTTTTTCAGTTAATTTCAATGGATATTTTGAAATTTTTAGTTTTCCTTTTTTGCACCTTTTAAAACTGCTCATTTTTCTGTATTTGGTAATACAATTTTAAAATAAAAAAGTTGGATTTAAAAACATATAGAGGAAATAAAAAGTATCTTCAACTATTTATTTAAACCATAAAAAAATTATAGGCACTTTCAAAAATTCTTACAAATGTTCAAATCTACCCCCTTGAATGGGGCAGTTTTGAACATGTCTGAAGCAGTTTTTAACATACAGTAAAATAATTATTTAAGACACGTTAAGACTACTAAAGTCAATATTAAAGACATAAGGGCCTTAGCTCTTGAAGTACCTCCGGAACTTGATGGGTTAGTATATCTTGTAGATTTACATCACTTGTTTCAACATATTCAGGAAAAACAAATTTGAATGATTCATCAGCCGTAATAAAACTTCATTTCATGTATTTTACTTTATATTCACTTCCAGTTTCATCAATTTTCTTCTTAATTTGACCTATGAAATGTTTTATTGATTTTTTGGAATGAAATTTTATCAGCACAAAATCACTCGGATATGGCAATTTGTTTCTTCTTCTTCATGAGTGTCGTCTTGGTCTTCAGAATCTAAGTTATCTGACGAGTCATCAAGAGAATTGTCGCTACTAGTCTCAGATTCTTCAATGACCTTTGTTTTTTGTGTTATTTTTATATTTCGTTATTCTTTTATTTTTTGGAGCACAACTTTCTTTTCCTGCTTCTCTTGAATTCAGAGTGGCCTTTCTTTTTTTTTGATAATCGAAGTAGTGTTCTTGACTTCTTCTTTTTTCTCATAGTTTTCCCAGATCTGGGTTCAGCTTTAGGAAAAGGTCGAACCATTTCTGGAGTGATTATTTGATTTTTTTAGAAGACACATTTGATGGAGTTAACTCCACGGAATGGGTAGGTTCTTCAAAAACATTTGCATATGAACGTTTATGAGATTCTTGAAGTGTTCTACCAGTTACAATAGCTGCATCAAAATCTTCGTCACTAAAAGCATTTCTTGAAAATGGCCAAATTCCAGGTTTTAAAAATCCTGAAGTTTTATTTTTAATCGTGAATGCTGTGGAAAAGGCAATGTTCGCTAAACTTGCCAAGTTATGGATTGTTATTTGTTAACCAATCATTCTGAGCTATTGACAATTTTGACTTAAAAGGTCCCATAACAGTAACATCAAGTGGTTGTAGTCTGTGAGTGCAATGAAACGGGAACGTTACTAAATTCATACCATGATCTCTGGTATAAAGCACAGCCTCTAATGTGCAATGACTTTCATGATTATCAATCAAAATGAGAACGGGATCGTCTTTTGAGCACTTGGCATATTTTTTAATATGTTCCAGCACTTTTATAAATAAATTACCCGTCATCCATCCACTAGTTGGGCTATTTGCAAGCCCCAGGCTACCATGTAGTGCCCCCAATAACATTTGGTCGTGGAATCTAGCTCTTGGAAATACAAATACAGGTGGTATTGTATTCCCTCAAGCATTTACAATGGCGCACATTGTGAACTGTCCTCTTTCCACAGATACTACCTGCTCCACTTATTTAGTTCCTTTTTTAGCAACATTTGGGGCTTGGATAACTGTTGTTATGCCGGTTTCACCAAAGTAGTTACCCTTTGGTCGGTAAAAAGTAAGCGCAAGCGCCTAAACTCAATTCCAGCAGTTTGGTTACGGTAACGTGACGGTCAGAAATCGTTGTTGGAACAAAGTTATAATTGCCGGAAGCCGTAGCTAGTCAAATTTTACCTTTATCCAAATTTAATATTATTAATGAAAATTAATTAATTATTATTTTATATTGCACAGATAAAACGTTATTCTAATTACAGTGAATTCAAATAAAATTGATATCGCAACTATGCAATGAAACATACTCTGTAGTGATTTTAGACTTGCTAAGTTGGTATACCTGTTACTTTTCATTCAAACTTAAATCTGATCTGTCACTTTAACCAAAGCGACTCTTAGCAGTTTTTCTTCGGGTACTTTTTCAAGTTATTCCTCAGTGTATTGCAAAAAAAAACTGTACCACGTGTATTAGAGACATTTTTTATTATTTACGATTGGATAAAAATTCTTTGGTAAATCATTCCGATTGAATAGTTGTTAAGGTAAGGTTGCTTAGTTTAACTATGTTTTTGATCAATGGAGATTGATCTTGATTTCTCGAAAATCCAACAAATGCTGTTCAGCAATGGATTAAAATCCTTATTAATGTTGGTTTGTAGATTAAGTAGAAATTTATTATTAGAGATAGAAAATATTTTAATTTCCAAGGAACTCTAGAAAGTCCTGAAGCCTCTAAAGCTAAAGTGTAACAATTTGGCTTTACTGGGAGTGAAATTATGACCGAAGGAACTCAGATGTCCACCGAAATGTGACAAACCATTGTTGTTCTTTACGTGTTCATTGATCCGGATATATTTTCTTCGTATAAAAATTAATCTGTTACTCAGCTTTATTATGGTCCTAATCACTCTAAAATAAAATTACATTAAAAATTTTGGTGACGATAATCTTAATCTTACTTACTTACCCGCTTTTAGTAGAATCATGGAGTAAAATAAAAGAAACAAATTGCGTATTCTTACTAATGTGCTGCCACCTGGTGATAGTAACTTATTGTTTTACAGTTCTGCAGTTGAAACCAATATTTCGTACCTCTTGAAACCCTACAACCAAACATCTAGTTTATGTTTCATGCTTCAAGCATGATATTAGCGGTTTTTATTTTAAATTGAGACCATTGAGCTACCGATTTAAACTATTTTTTTAAATAAATTAAAGCGCCACCTTTCGGTCAGCCCCAGAACACCAAAAAGTCGAGTGATACGCATACTCCATGGTAGAATTTAAAAATTCACAAATTTGCGAAAAATACAAATATTTCGCCATTTTACAGTGTTTATTAACTACACATAAATAACCCAGGTGATTTAGATTAGGTTATAATTAATTGAAGAGTAAAACAAAAAGTAATATTTTTCTCTATTTTGTTGCAATAGCAAGCAACAATTTTTTTAAATAGCATGTTTTTTGCACCTTTGAAAAAAGCGTTTTTTCTATATTTTATTATAATAATGGCTTAATACATTTTGAAAAAAAAATAAAGATATCTAACTTTTTAATATGCAAAAATTTGTTTGGATTGTCAATATTCTGAACAAAAAAAATTTTTTTTGACTCCTTAACTACGACGGCGATTTGAATAAAAATTAAAATAACTACAGTTGCTACTTCGTAAGAAATAAAAAACAAAAATTCATTTACAAACAAAGTTGCAATCGATGATGTAGATTTAAGATTGAAATAATCAAATGAAAGATAATTCCTTTGATCTCTACCTTTTTAGTAGAAAGGTGTAGCACATTACAAAGGGGACTCAAGTAAACAGAATGAGATGCTGATGATAGGTAATAAGCACGAAACGCAGCGTCCACCACTCTGGAAGCCTGTGCAGTTGCTGCTTGCTACACCTGGCCACTAAAATGGTACATGAAAGGAATTATCCTTCATTTGATTATTTAAAAAATGCATTACATTTTAAAATGTACAAAGAACACATTCTAAAACTATTTAAAAAATAGTTGCTTTCTATAGCAACAAAATATTTAGAAAAAAACATGAACAAATCAAAAACGCCAGACTAAGGCATTTTAATTAAAAATTTACAGCAATTATGCGTTACTTTTTTACACCCTGCATGTATTCATATTTTGCCATTTGTTTTTTTCTTAATTCCATATTTTATTTCATTTTTAGTTTTATTATTTTTTAAATAAAATTTCTCAAATTTTATGTAAATGAGTTCTGTTTTTAATAAGCATCTTGACTATAAATTTTTAAAACAAGGGGATGAAAATAAATTATTTTTACCAAAAACATTAGTGATAAGAAAATAAAAATTTAATCCTACTATAAATAGATGTGACGTCAGTTAGAACACATAGATAAAACAAACTCCTTTTATGTCTTTTGTCCTCTTCGTGTTGTAAGAGAAGTTAGTTTAATAAAACTCGACGAGAGGCCGAGTGCTTAGCTTAAATTGCTAAATTAACAGTAATTTCAAATGGACTGTAGACCACACTCAAATAAAATTATCAAATTCTAAAATTTAACGACATGATTTACTTCCATGTACAAAGTAATTAATGCAAATACGCTGCGGAAAAAAATATGTATAAATAGAAGCAGTTTTTTTCGCTTATTTGTGTTTTCAGGAATGATAACGGAGGGTGATCTATTTATTAGTCAAGATTTACAGGTTGTCCCATTTTTGTTAAACTGTATGGGTATGAAAGTAGTAGAGATTTGTTCGAATATTAATAATTCGTTGATAAAACATTTGAATATCGCATCATTGAAAAAAAAGAAAATTCGATTTTTAAAATATGGCTACAACTTTTTTATTTGGGGTGATATTAAAAAACTTCAAACGTCATTAAAGTACAGCCTTATGTGACGTTTGACAGGGTTTCACAAGTCATTTTTACGTTCCTTGATTCTGTGGTCATCTTCGGGCATTTCCGAAGTAAATCGGTTACAATCGGGTATACTTTGGATTGACAAAGATTGAAAAGGCGGAGTATAAATCCATTTTAGGCAACCCAATATACACTAACAATGTTTTGTGTATTGTATGCAAATTAAATATCAAATTTTATAATTAGTTTTTATATTACTATTTTAAAATTTTCGACGTTTGAAGAGAAAATAGCATGTTTTATTCGGAGTAAAAGAAATTTTACTCCTAATAAAACAATATACTATTTTGACATTATACAGGCACTTTTTTGTGTACAATGCAGTAAGAAAAATGAATATTTTTTTCTCCAAAAAATTAACCGAAAATAACCCAAACTTAAGTTTTCTCTTATGTCGGCCATATTGGATTTACAAATATCAGTGTGTTTTCTAAGTAATTTGGTATACCAATTAATTTTGATATTTTATATAATATGTATATACAGAGTGAATCGTCAGGGAATGATGAAACTTCAGGGTACGATTTTTTTTCAGTTTTTCGATTATTTCTAAAAAAGACAACAAATTTTTTTCTTCTTTATTTTGTTGCGCTTTGGTAAGTGAAAGAAAAAATTTCATGAGATGTAGTGATAATATTTTGGTTTCAGATGAAAAAAACGTCTCTTTAATTATGCTTTTTTGAGAAATAATCGAAAAACTGAAAAACAATAATTATCGTTTTCCGATTTTTATTCAACATTTTGGTTAGGATTTCTGCATTGGTGTTGTTACTAATTGAATAATACTGGGATGACCACTCTAGTGTACAAATGTTCGGCTAAAATCGAAAAATCGGTGACCAAAAATTCAAAACTTTCGTATTTTAAAGTAAAAAAAATAAAATTTGATTTATACTTTCTAACCCTGAAGTGTATATTTTTCACGAACATTCTATATACCGGGTGGAAATGAAAACCGGGTCACCTCTATAAATTTTTTATTTATGAATAGAAAAATTTGAAATTTGGCTATGTTCTATAGTTCAAAAAAACAAATTTTATGTGCATTTTTTATTTTCGAAATCACTTCCGGTTTCACCGGAAACACCATGAACTTTGTTTTTTTAAATGTAACATCCCATATTTTTATTTATGGCTTAAAATACTTTTAAAAAAGAAGTATTTTTGTGATATTAGTTTTTATTTTTTTCTTTATCTTTATTATTTCGATTAAAGAATATATATTTTATCTACGACTAATAGGTTAGGTATTCATTGCATGTTCTGGCATGTAATGAAATTCATTACACTGCAGGTTGCAGCCAATCAGATAGCTCTATTTGTAAAATATAGTCACGGGCTGAAGTTAAGTCGCCGACAAGTCTCGAAATTAAGCGAGAAATTCGATTCCAACGCCGCCGCTAAATCAAAATAAGTTTGTTTTTAAAATGAAAGTAGAAAGCAGCTAAAACATTCAGTGGTAGATATAGCATAGTATTAAACTATTACTCGGATTAATTACGACACTCGCTTAGCGCTAGCGGCAAACTTTAATCCGCGTGTGTAATATCAACATTACACGCTCGTTGAATAATAATACTATTACTTCATTCTTAAGTGTTATAAATTATGCGACTCGTATTCGTGGATTTCTGTAATAAATTATAACCTTGATACTGTTTATAGAAAGATAAAGGCTAATAATAAAAAATATGTAGAACTTTATTAACCCGCTATAAAATATCTAGAAAGTATAAAATACACATAGACTATTTTCCTTGGAACGCGGTCTTCAAAGAGAAATAACGTGTAAATATAAACCGTTGTTGAACTGGTAAATAAGTGACAGTTAAATTCTGGATTTTATTGGTTTCACAGCCCAAAAGACACCATACACCCGACAGCAATATAATGGTTATTAGTAATCAAAGAAGTCAACCTTACTCAAACAAATATTAAAACTTTTGAAAATCACCTAGTTTTATAGCGATTTTGAAAATCATCTAGAGTGGACCTTCAATTTAATTTTTATTTCTGGCTAATATGTTAAAGGTTTTCAATATACAATAATAGTTTTTCTATATTTTGAATACAGAGACACATGATAAAAACGATTTTTTAAACTTTTTTTTTTTATTGAATGTCTACTACTGCGAATTTTAATTGCATACGTATTTACTCGGCATACTCCATTAGTTAGGGTTGCAATATTAAATAAAAAAAATGCACAAAATTTGCCCTTTGTGCCTCGCTTTGTTCTTTTTAATAAATTTCAATTAACCCAGCATTATTTGTTTTTATTCACAGTTTGTCAGCAAAACTGAGCTAAGCTATGTATTAAATTCATTTAAGGTATAATATACAAAAATTAAAAATTGCGTTTTATTAAAATATTGTTTTAAATAATATACAGGGTGTTTCAAATTTATGTTTCAAAATTTCGGGTGATGATCAAGATAAGAAACATATTTCCTATACACATGTTCTAGATTTAGCTTCCTAATTGAGGTCTTTAAAGTTGTTGCAAAAAAGATTTTTGTTCTTAGTAAATTGGAATGTTTTTCTTATCTTGCTCCAAAAATACTGAAGTTTTAATATGAAACAGCCTGTATTGTATACCTACTATATTTTATTAATATCTGTATACAGGAAACTAATTAATATTGTTTATAACACGTTTGCTTATTAAGAACACCTTTGTTGTTTATGTAAAGGTCTTTGTTACGTGCAAGATTCTCAGCGAAAATTCATTTACATTACATGAAAGACTTCGGAAGGATTATTGAGTGACGGTCTTATCTAACGTATGAGTATATTCTAAATCATATCATTAATGTTTTCGTGTATAATAACTTCTCTAAAATATTTACTTAGAGATAATTAACATTCGAGGAATAAATTTATCTTTAAACTTTTACTCATTATAGCTACAATCTACATTTGCACAGATTGATGATAAAATTTTGATGTTTAGAAATTCTTAAGTAAAATCTACGATTAAAAATAGATGTTTTAGAAATGCAAATTTATAAATTATGTGTTTGTCGAGTAATGAACTGTGGCATCAATTACAATATACAGGGTGTCTCAAAAGTCGACCGACAACGGTTACCTGGAGATACAGTCATATCGGTTTATTTTTAGTTCTACTACAACGGTGTAATTATTTTTTGAGATACATTACCTAAAAAATTTTTTGATTATTTTGAGTTTTTGGGGAGTAAAATTTTTTTAGGGGGGTGTAGAGGGCAGGTGAACCCCTAAATTTTATCCATTTTTTATTATCTTTCATTTGCGGGGTCGATTTTGAAAAAATTAGAAAAAAAATTTTTTGAGATATTTTTAAGGCTACGTAATTGAAATTTTTAATTGAACTCGGTTTATATTTTTTTTTTCTCGAAAACAATAAAAGTTACCGGTTTCAAATTTTTACCAAAAATAAACATCGTGGATAGACGCGTTTTTAAAAATATTTGGTTAAAATCGGTTAAACAGTTTTTTTGGAAAAATTTCGCAAAGAGATTTTTTGAACATTTTACGATCGATATTTTTCCAATGTCCAGGGTAAATATTTCAACGTGCCGATTTTATCTCCCATAAGTGAATACCAAATAAGTAAAATAAAAAATATTCGAGTATTACAGGTTGTTCCGATGAAAAGTTACGAATTTTCAAAGTCCGCGTCAGAATAACGCGAAAAATAAAGCGTCAATTTGGGGGCACCAAAACGGCATAAAAATTAAACGCATCAAAAAAAGCTCCCGTGTCAAGGTAAAACGTGGAATTTAGATGAGGAATAAAGCAACCGCGATTTTTTTCCTCCTGCCGAACTTCTAATAGAAGCCAAAAAGATTTGGTACTTTTGTCGTCCGAAAAAACGGTAGAATTGTACAGTTTGCGTCCCGGGACTGTGACGTCACACCTTTGCGCCGGGAGGCTTAAAAATCGGCCACGGTAATCCCCAGGATGTTAGAATAAAAGGGGCCAAATTTCGTCGCTTTCCTTTAAAATCCGACAGAGTTGCGATTTTTCAAAGTTAACGCCGCCGAAAACCCGAAAAAAAGCGAGAAAAATCGACCATTTTTGGAAATTTTTTTCAAAGTGTCGGGGAGGTCCAAATAATTTAAAATTCGAATCACGCTTGCAATCGACATCCCTCTTTAGATCGGAACCGGAATTCTTACAATCGGACGAAAAAAACCACCCTTTCGACCACTCTTCGCAAAAAACGTCCGAATTCGGGGTAAAAATACAAAAGGGGTCGTATCTCCGCTCATTTTTGGCACTCTCATGAGATTTATTAAAAATCTATTTAACTCCAAATCAAATACCTATGTTAGTTTGAGATGAATTTCAAAATATCTAAATCATCATGAAAGTAAAGTTGGTAGATATAAATGGGTTTTTTAAAATAATCTAAAAAAATATACTACTAAACATATTTTTTTACGAAAAATTATCACATAAAAACTTAAGTACGCTATGGGTCCGCATTTATAATCGTTATTTCTCTACCAACCAAAGAAGGAATAATCTCGAAGGATTAAAAATGTTTTATTACTTCATCAAAACGAAATTTTTGACATAAAAAACACGTTTACTGAATAAATGTGGTAAATGAAATATGAGTTTAAAAGTTTTTATAATTAAATATAAGACTAACTTTGCGATACTAACTTCATAAAATATTACATTGTAAAATATAATGCAGTTTGTTTAGAGGGGCAAAACACAATTTATATTTATAACATTTAAAATTAATTTTCTTAAGAACTACTTGATTTACTATATGCAACTAAATAAAACATAAAACTAATTAAAGCAACCTAATTTTTTAGCATTATTTTAAATTTAATACAAAATCTAATTTATTCACGAGATTCGTAGTAAATTATACGTCGTAAATGTCAAAACCACATCAAGAAAAGCGTATTAAAAAATTAAAGATGACGTGGCGTGACGGAATATTTTGTTTAGAAATATACTGGGTGAGTCTGTAACATTGAATAAATGCCATAAGACAGAAACAGTACTATTTTCAACAAAATGGCTTGGTACGTGAAATTTTGTTCGTAATTGTGGACATTTTGCGTCATTTAAAATTAATGCCACGTCATCGTATAATATCCATGTAACGTAACCACACTTTTTTTAAATAGACTTCTAAACTTATGTACTCATCCAAAATTTCAATGACTAACAATAGTAAATTCTTAATTTTCGATTTATCATATTAGAGACACACCCTGTATTTATTAATATTTTCAATACCATTAGGCTGATCCCGAAGTGACCAACTTATACCGTCACAAATGTAAAAAGTACATCAAATTATGATTTTTTTATAAATTTCTTGTTTGAGATTTATTGATTTTATTCAATTTTAAAATGATCCTGTTTGTAATAATGGAAAACTCCAATTAATTCACAACAATGTTCAACACTTTTTTAGTCTGAGATTTCTGTGAAATACGTTCGCTTATTTACAAAATTCGTTTGTTTTCATGAAACCACCTCCTAAAATATTCCTTTTAAAGTAATCCACCGTAATTAGCAAGCGTATTTACTTTTCGGTGACTGGAGCTGAGAAGAAGCGCACATTAGAAAAGAGACACAGAAAAAAGGCGCACGTAAAAACAAGTGCTCCTGGAAAAAATAGCAGAAGGAAGAAACCGCAAATGGTAAATATCGTACAAAAAATGTAAAAAAAATACTGAACGGAATATTTTAAAATTAAAGCAAAAAATGTATCATTCAATTGCGCAATTAAATGGGTCAACTTAGAAAAAAGTTATTAGAAAAGGGTTTTTTAGTCCTTAATACCTTAGTTCTTAATCGAACCGGCGTAAAACGACATTTACCTGTACACTTAAAAATATACTTTCAAAATATTTATAAAAAAAAATAAAGAACATATTATGTTCTAAAAAGATCCCAATGTAAGTTTACCTTACTGAGGTATAGAAAAATGGTAAGCTACCTCTCGAACTTTTGGAATGTATCAAGGATATACTATGAATAATAGAATTTTTGAATGTCTCCAAGAGATTCCATCAAGATACCTTTCAAACATAATGCACAAAATTTTGAGCTGCAAGGCCACTAGAAGCTTTAGAACCATATTTTGCAACAAAACCATCGGATATAATGCTGAGAAGATTAGAATTTGAAACCGAGTTGGAAGTGGAGGTCAAAGATTGCTAAACGGTTAAACATATAGTAAATATCTTACATCCTTGTGGTACCTGGACGAATCCAAATCCATTGATGGGACATGTTCACGGTCTTCAAAAATGATTGATACTGTGGACATTGGATGACAGGAAACCTAAGTTTCTCACAGTTGGCCACACTCAAATTAATACATTGGGCTCCGGTGAAAAAAACACCGTGAATATTCTTAGTTTTCAAAAAAAAACTGTACTTTATTAAATTTGCAACACACTGAGAAATAACTTAAAAAAATACCGGAAGAAAAACTGCCGAGAGACGCTTTGGTAAAGTTACGTATCAGATTTAAATTTCAATGAAAATTATCAGGTATACCAACTTAGCAAGTCCAAAATCAGTACAAAGTATGTTTGGTTTCATAGTTCCGGTGTCAATCTTATTTGAATTCACTGTATATAGGTGTATACATGGGCCTATCTATAGCGTTTTTTTGGCATTGGGAACCTCCCCAAAAATTAACCAGTCAGAAATTCTGACTGTGCATTTATGTGCTGAATAGTGCTTACATAGAATACTCAAAGGGGAAAATATACCGTATACTGGGGTAACTTTGGTCTAAATTCTGGAAAACGATTGTTTGATCTACTTTTAGTTACTAAATAGAGCTATCTACTTGGTTCCTGTGATAAACAACAGGTAACAGCACTGGCTAGACTCCAATGCCAATAGCGTTGTAGTTCCATCTTTTGCCACAGCGCAGTGCTGTTCTATCTTCACCATTAATTGTTGTGAATCTTTTGTTGCAAACCAACTTTTGTTTGCACATTCAGAACTATTTGTGGTTTTTGACTGGTAAGTGCATGACAACTTTCATTTAACACATACTCGAAATATTTTAAAATTTTAAATGTGTCTTTTCTGATACTTATCTGGTATAAAATTCGATTACTCAGTTGGACTAAGTTTGGCCCAAGTTTGGGTTAATGGGCCAAAAATATAGAAGTTGTATTAGAGTCTGATGAAGTTAGTAAAATCTTATCAGACCTTGAAGATGATATTCAAGATCAGGAAGCCTCTCTCTCAATTCTTCAGTCTCTGCCGTCCCGTTGGAGTTTGCCGTTGACAATTTAGTTGTTGTGAATTATAAGTACCCTATAAGTCTTCCTTTTTTGTCTGTTGTAAAGCTCCGGGGCACCGCAGCCCTAAAGGTTTATTGTGCCCATACCCGCGTTCATGCTACACCCAGTCTGTGATGTTTGTGCCCTGTACTAGGAGGTACAGGTCCTTTACAGGGTGGGTGGCGACTGGCGACCTCCTTTGGTTCTGTAACTGACTTCCCAAAAATGCTCTGTCTCTTTCGCCCCAGAGCCTCACATTTGCATAAGATGTGCATTGCAGTTTCCGGTTCCTTGTCACATAGTCTGCAAACAAGGTCTCCGTTGAATTTTCCAATTTTAAACAGGTGTTGCTTTACAGTCATGTGTCCTGTAAGTAGTCCTGTGGCAGTTCTGAGTTGTGTTCTGTTTAGGAAAAACAACTCAGCTGATTTTTGTTGCAAGGTCTGTTGCATAGCTCCTTGCTGTGATTTTGTCCTGTTCTGCCAGAATTTAGTGTGTTCAGTCCGAATCCAGTTCTTAAGATACAGCTGAATTGTACTTTTTGTTATTACTCCTGCTGGTTCTGGGCCTATGAAACTTGTTTCTGATCCCATTCTGGCTAGTTCGTCTGCTTTTTCATTGCCTGGCACCCCACAGTGTCCTGGGACTCAGAGTAGCCTGACTCTGCTGCGGGGTCCCAGAGAACTGAGTTCATTCAGACATTCCCTAACCAGTTTTGGCGTTACCTTCGTACTCCGAAGAACTGGAAGTGCTGCGTGACTGTCTGATATGATGAAAATCTGCTTCCCACTGTCGTATTGTTTTTCAACGCACATTGAAGTATTGCGTAAATCTCCGCTTGAAAGACCGTAGAGTGGTTTCCCAAGGAGAGGCTGCTACTCATCCTGGGTCTTTCTCCGTACACACCCGACCCGGTGCCACCTTCGGTCTTAGACCCCTCGGTGTACCACGTCAGGCTTTCAGGGGGAATATCCCTAATTGTTTGAACAGTGTCCCTTCTATCCTCTATAATTACTTCGAATGGCTTTTCTGTGTGTTCTCTAGGTGTCATTGAGTCTGTCCACATTTCTAGAATAGGACTCCTTATTTTTTTCTATAAGTTTCATATGTCCTGCCGATTCACGCAGAGTTGGCAGTTCTTTTTGGAGTCTGGATTCCCATCCTTGCCTCCTTTTCTATTACTAAATGTAACGGAGGAAGGTCTAATAGAGTTTCCGAGGCTGCCATGGGCATAGTTCTCATTGCCCCCGTTATTCCGATACAAGCAAGTCTTTGAATCTTGCCAGCAGTGGCCCTATAGTTTAGTACATGGAAAAAAAGCATAATTTCTGGCTCTGGCTTCATTGTACCGCAACTGGATGTGTTTTTTACTTAGTATTCTTCTTAAATTTTTCTACCATTTCCATGAAGAGTAATATAAGTAGCATTAACATTAAAAGTAACATCTTCAAAATGCATGTTTAGTATTTTTTTTTAAATATTTAGTTGTATATAAGGAATGTTGGGCAATTTATGTGAAAAAATACAAATAAAAAATGGCAATGATTGGGACTTTAAAGGCCCTCACACTGGAGTCTAAATTAACCTGGGAATGTCGGCAATCCCTGAAGCAAATGGAAACAGAGTACAAACTTACTCAGGGCACTGGGGAATAAAGGGCAACGAAATTTCTGATGGGTTGGTAAGACTGGCCTCAACTGTTCTATGGGGTAAACAAGTCCGATATAATGGAGGAGATCTTGCTTTGGGAAAGGGATAACATAATGTCCATCTGGGAGTTGGTAGCATTAGATTTGATCACTTCGGCTAAACAATACTCAGTAAAGACGAAGTACTGACATAATTAACTTTTTTAAAGTATTTAGACATCCCAGGACTTCACTAGAGTAAGGATAGGTCGTAGTTCGGTTCGAAGCCAATTGTCCTCCTATCAAATCTAATCTAAGGAAAGCATTTTTCTACATACATGAGTTTATTGGTATAAATTGGATGTTTTCTTTTTTCAGATTTTCGCAATATTTATTGGATATAACCAGTCCTTTTGGAAACAAATTTTTATTTAGTAGTAATCCTTATGTTAAATCAGTACCAGTTATTTTTCCTCAGTGCGACTGAACAAATTAAGGGTAATTTGTCCTAATACCATCACTATCGCCATACGTATTTATTCCTTAAAATGTTGAGAATTATTTAACATTAAAGATGATAAATTTTTTATTCACTTGTCAAATGTAAATACATCCCTTTTAAATATAAAATGAGAGTGTTCACTTTCACATTCAATTGTTTATATATTTGTATTCAGTTTTCTAAAGTAAAAACTAGTATCATGAATAATTTTAATGGAATATAAATTATATCAAGGAGATTGCAAAGTTGTATTTTTCTTTGGTATGACTATACTACAGAGATAATTTATTCATACTGCACATGATTGAAACTTTGAAAGCACTATTTTATGTAAATGGCTTTTCTATGCTATTGTGTATAGATGGTGAATATAGCGACAAATAGTTTCATTAGAAACACCAACATGAATTATTGTTTTCTTGCGTGGTTCTTACTATTATACTATACCTATACTTAATGTTCCTATAAAATTAAAACGCTTACAAAATTTAATAAAATACATCATATAAATTTTATTTACAATTACAATGCTTACGGTCTAAGTTATGAATTGTGATAAAGATACTCATAAAACACCACATTTTTGAAATAATATATAAATTTCATTAAAATAAATAAGTGAATTTAAAATTTTGTTTGTAGACGAACAAAATAAAACTATAAATGTCTAAAATTTGCTTATTTATGATGTTTACAAGTTCTAGGTAAAAATTTCTAATACTCTCCCCGATCATATTTTATCGTTTTATCGGTATAGCTTGTCGCAGGATGCAATGTATTTGTGTACAAAATCCAATTTCAGGTGGGGCTTTTTTACAATTGCTGATGTAATTTTCAGAATTGATATCGTGAAACCAAATAACGTTCCTCGTTTATTATTTAAATGAAGTCATAAAATTTGTCAAATTAAAACTGATTAAGTAGCCCCCAATCAATCATTATTTATTGCTTTTATTGTATTATTATTTATTATTATTATTATTATTTTAATAGATTTCAATTTCTTGAAATAGTAGGGTATGTATCTGAGTTTTTATTTAGTTATGTGATGTGGTCACGAAAATTTCAATGTAAGGTATTTGAATTCTTTTGTTATTTACGAGAATGAAAGCGACAAACTTTTCATAGATGTTGTAGAAAAGAGTTATTTATGCAAAAAGTGGGTTAAAAAACATGCTTTTTTTGCATGTAATGGATTTGTGCACTAGAACAAAAAAACATGTCTTTATGGCCTGATCATAAAGGGCTAACTTTTTGCACGATCGTAGAAAACATACAGGATGATTTTGAAAAATCGTAACTCCGCCGTGTTCAAAATCGAAACGACCAAATCGGGCCCCCTTTTTTCCCACATCCTCATTTACTATATCCAAAATTTCCGACCTTCCTAGGTTAATCCTGTAGAGCACTTTTTCGAAATTTTTGTTTGTATCTCATATTCTGACGTTTGAAGACCGGGGTACAATTTTGGACATTTTTTAACGAAATTTAAAATTTCGTTCCTACCAAACAAATGGACCGATTTTAACGAAACGGGGCTTATTTTGTGGCTAAAAGTACCGTTAATACCCAGAAAAATAATTGGTTTTATCCGCTGCGTCCAGCGGCGTCAGGATTTGTTTTCCAAAAGAGTAGCAAAATATCGATAAAAAACGGCACCTAGGAAAAATTGGTAGAGGAAATGGGGCCAAAACGGGACAAAATATGAAATGAAAGAGGATTGATTGAACGAGGTCGGTTTATAGTTTTGAAATCTCTATCTTTTCGTTTCACATCACACCGACCTATTAAATTCAAAATTGTGTTTTTTCAACCCCAGCGACTAAAATAATCGCTGTAAGAAAACGATACATCCTATCGTCTAACTAAAATATGCGTTGGAATGAGATTTTCAAGTACTACTACTCGACGCCTTGACTTTTTTCAATTTCGAAAAAAAAACTCAAAATTTTAATCGCGCAAAAATATTTTACCCCCCTGCCCCTTCATCGATTTTAACGAATGATAAAGATTTATCCTAAAGGTTTTTGCGTAGGCTTTCACACAAAAAAAGATTCGTTTTGATATCTTTATTCGTTTAGATGTTATCACCGAATAACCGTTGAAAATTTGAAAATTTCACTTTTGGACGAAGAAATTGCTATGAAATTTTTGATTAATCGGAAAATAATTAATTTTACCGAACCACTTGGCCGATTAGAACGATTTATGGCTTACATTGACCGATGGAAAAATATTTTTACTTATATTACAGCTTCAGTGATGTGTATACGTGGCGTACTCATGCATATTATGATCAACTTTTATAATCGTTATATCTCAGAAACGGTGGCTCTTAGGAGAAAAAGTAATAAGACATTTTTTATAGACAATTATATGATCTACAATTTTTGTATGACGTAAATTTATGATAAAACTTACCGTTTTGCTGATAAATGCGAAAAACCGATTTTTAACCTTGTTTAATCAACTTTATAAACAAAAAAGATACAAAAAATATTTTTATACAAAATGTTCTACCTGAAGTAAATTTTCCTTTCTTTTTTAATAAAAAACTTATTTTACTGCACGTTTTGACGTATGTAAACAGCGAAATGTGTTCTTCCATTTAGAAACTTGCAAAAACTCTTCTTTTCAGGAATTTAATATTAATTTAAAATAACTACAAGCTGCACAATTCTTTCATAACAGAAAGAGATAAATTTAATCTCAATTTAATTAAATTTATATGTAATCCATCCCAAGCCTGACAATGCTAAATATAGTTTTTAAATAAATTTTTGAAGTTTAAATAACGTACGTGTGTTTATGTGAGAAACAAAAGAAAAATGCACGTAAATACTTTTAAGAGAATAAAAACGTAGCGAATTCATAACTTTCACGTTAAAATTTATATTTACCCTAGTTTTCAATAGATTCCAGCTACCAAAGGCTTCAAAGTGAAAATCAACTTATGTTTAAAAAACCTGCAGCAAGAAAGTGTATGTGAAATGTTTTAAATAAAAGGTTTTTTATTAAAGCGTAAAAAGGGGGAGTTTTTTCTGTCATTTTTATGCATATTGTAGTATAATTTAATTTGTCATATGGTATATTTTAAATCTCTATGAATATCATATTAAACAACTGAATATACAAAAACGATAATTTTTTTGATTTACTAATGGAAAAACATATAAGTTAGTTATTATAATTTGAATTTTTACTACATTACGTGAATATTTATAATTAAAATGTTGCAGTTTTTAAAATAAATCCATTAACTTAATTAAAAACCTGTTTATTAAGTTTTAACAAAAAAGTTTGAATAGCGTATAGGGTAAAAGAATTATACGCTTTAACAGTGTATGGATTATTTCATTTTTAAATTGCGGCGATTCACTTTAAAATTATAAGCCCCGTTGTTTTTTTATTTGAAAATAGTAAACAAATTCGGGATTTTAATAATTTATACAGGGTGTCCAGGAAGTCTAGTCTTATTTTCCATTGGCTTTTTAAGCTAACTTCCTCTTGAGGCAAAATGCATAACTAATGGTATGACGTCAAAAGTAGGTTAGTTGCAATTACATTTTCATAGTTGCCACATAACTTTCAGTTGTCACCGAGCTTTTGCCGCTTTGCACTGACCTACTTTTGATGTCATTTTTGGATACACATCATGTCGAAAAAATTAAAAGTATAATCCTGGATACATACACATTTTGTTTATGACAAATATTATTTAGAGTATACGATAACCAAACGTATTTAAAGCAGAAAATTAAATATTGATTTAACGCCTGTAAATTATATGTATTTGAAATAATAATTTAAATTAATTAAATAAAACAATGATGATGAATTTCGTCATGTTGCATAATATTAAATAGGAGTACAAATTTTACCAGAGGCAAGTTCAATATTAGGAATTCGTGAGTTCGTGAATCAATCAATATCAAAGCACTTTATTGTAAAGCAATTTTGATAAAATCTGCTTTCAATTCCGAAAAGATTTATAATTTGGTTTAAAAATAATTTACGAATCACAATCAACGGATAAATGTAAAAGTTTGCATGTTTAAATCGTTTTGTGGCCGCTTTTATTCTCCGATAATATCGTTTTGATGGTATTTTAAATGCGTTTGTACTTTTAATAATTTTGAAATTTAATTTTCATACGTGAACGAAGCATCAAACATTCTCTTTCTTTCATGTGGTTTTAGTTATAAATTAATGGGCAATAAAAATTTACATGTAAAATCGCAATTTTTTAATGTAGTTTATAGAAATGAAAAACCATATTTTCAATTCCAGGAAAATACCTATTACTTTGGGTATTATTAGTCAATAAATTATAATAATTAAAAACAATATTAAAGTTTTTTATTTCTGAAGAAACTAGGTAAGACAATTTATTTAACGATTCCAATGATCAAAGGAATTTATCATAAAGCAACAGGAGTTTCATGAATAAAAAGCCGCAGGTGGTAGATAGGATCTTAATCTAAACCATTAATATTAATGTGAGTTTAATGAAAAAGCTTTATGAGGAAAACACGTGAAAGGGGAGACTAGATATGTTGTTGCAATTGCAAATTGCAATCTCTATCCCTATAAAAGAAGCAATAAAATAGAGCATACTAACACTAAAATCATTTTGGGTTGCACTGCACAAAGCTTTAAAATTGCAATGGTCATAAAAGCTGAATGTTAAGTCATCTTTACGACAACTTCAACTTTATTTGCTTCGACTTTAGATTAACAAGTTTTATTGCTTAAAGCTATTTAACTCTTCAATGAATAAGTTTTTGATGTATTGCAAATAAAATAATTTTCAGTGCAATATTTAATCTCAAACTATACTGTAACTGCGATAAATAAACGAATAGGAGACAAGATTCCTAGGCTTGTCTTCGTTCAAAGTGGTGAAGGTGCACCAAGCAACAACAGCTTGGAGCTGCAGAGTGATGGACGCTGCGTTTCGTGCTTATTAGCACCCATCAGCATCATATTCTGCTTGCTTGTGTACTTTCCAAAAGGATTGGACGAATTGTAGTTGAATAAGTAGTTGACACTAATCCAGTTTTACAATATTATTAGGACCTTTTTAAATTTTATTTGAGAATATGATTATACAGGGTATCCCTGAAAGGTTTGTACAAGACGCTACATACTCCTGAGACCAAAATAACACAATTTAATCAAACTTATCTTTATCTAAAAGTGCTTCATTAGGAACCTACAGACCATCAAAGTTCTTGAAAATATTTAATTTTTTTTAAATTACTAAAAATCGGTTTGAACGATCCGGATCAAATTTTGTATGTGAATTTGTAATGAAAAAAAGGTATATCTTGATAATATGTTTTTATATGGTGAGTAGGTCATCCATAAACAAAATGTCTTGTAATTTTTCAATGTACAAAAGAACATAAAACTTTAATTGTAGCTAGACAGTCCAATTGTAAACATTTTTGTCTCATATCCAATTTCTCTATCTACCTTAATTTAGGCTGAAAAAAATAATTTCCTTTTGAAGCACAACATAACCTCAACATTTTTTCAATTTTTTCTCCAAAATGTCTATACAAAATAACACTACATACTCTTAAAACTAAAATGAAACGATTGAACTAAATTTAATTTATTCCAAAAGTGCTTTGTTAAGCCTATATCGACCGAAAATAAATTTACTTTTTTAAATATTTTTTACGGACTTTAGGGAGCATTTTTTAATAAAGATAAAATTGGTTAAAAAGTTTTATTTTTGCTTCAGAATTATGTAGTGTCTTTTTCTACAAACCTTTCGGAGAAAATTTTGAAGTTTTTTATGCATCAAATGAAAATTATTTTTTTATGCCCAAACCGAGGTAGACAGAAAAAATGTATAAGAAACACAAAATGTTTATTATCACCCTGTTTAGTTACATTTTAGAAGACATTTTGTATGTGGATTACCTACTTTTGACCATTTACGTAAAATGCAGAAATAAAAACATGTTGGATACAAGGAATTCTTTCTTTTTTTTTTTTTTTTTTTTTTTTCTTTTCTTTTCTTTTTATTATCTTAGTATAGAAACATATTGTCCAAAAATACTTTTTTCCTTTATAAATTCATAGACCGAATTTAATCCTGATCGTTCAAAATGATTGTGTAACGAAGTATTTTTAGATAGAGATAAATTTGGTTAAATAATCTTATTTTGATATCGGGAGTAGGTGGTATCATTTTATACAGGCCTTTCAGGGACACCCTGTATAACGTTTTCTGCTTCAACAGTGCAATATGGTTGAGAAATTCAATGGAAGCCGAAAAGGAAAGCTCCACTCATTTAAAGTTGAAGCAAGAACAACAGAAGTTTAAATTTTTCCTAACCTAACATAAATTCTTGAAACAAAAATACCCAAATTGTTTTATTGGTCTGCGTTATTTGCACTGGAACTGATGCACTCTAACTATCCGAGTCGGTGTTGGTAAACTAATTTTGTTTAGTTTTTTTATAATATTACAATTATTTTGTTAAAAGGTCTATACAAAATATCACTACAGATGCCGTAGACCAAAATTACTCACATGTAAATAATTTGATTTCTATCCAAAAATGTGGAAGAGAAACTATCCTTTTTGAATGGATGAAGAGAAGTAGTGGAGGGACGGTGATGGTCTAGAAGAAGACTACTTGTTGGGATGTTTGTGCCTCAACGTTCAAAACAATTTTTGGGTCTAGAATCCAACGAGGATTTTCCGTCGAGCCCCTTGAGAATATTTCCAATACTAAGATTACTTTAAATCAATTGTTTACAACAACCCTCAAAGCCTTAAAGGAGTATCTTCGTGAATAGAACTGCATACCGGTACGGGAAGGACTTGAAAGAAACTTTGGAAATCGCTTAAATACTTCATCGACGGAAACCGCGCTCCTCTTTTGACCAAAACATTTGTGTATGACTCTAGTAGACTTAAGAAACAAACTTTCCGGCCACAGGTTTGGTTTGGGACCATTTCACCTCTCCACAACTTAGTCCTCGTATCTCCGCATCACACTGCAAAAGGAAAGTTTCTCTGTCGCACCCTGTATCACATTTTGATGGAGGTTAAGTTAAGTTAAGTTAAATTCGATTTAAAAAAAAATGAAAATTTAGACACCAACTAAGGACTGTCGTGTTTTTTGATCAAAAAAATATTAAATAAAGACTTATAGGTTGTTGGAAGGAATTAATTTAAAATTGTTGTTGGTCAGGATTCGAACCACTACTTTACCTAGAACCCAATTTCGAATGTAGTTCAATTTTGCCTTAAACTTCCACCTCTGGGTTCTCCAAATCAAACTAGAAGAATCAATAATGGTTACTATCATCATCAACCAAAAAGAAGGACACGAACAATCCTTGGCTGACGTTCAAATTTGCCTTCATGGTTGATGATGATGATAGTACCCATTATTGATTCTTCCAGTTTAACGCAAAATTGAATTACATTCGAATATGGATCCTAAGTACTACAGTGGTTATCACACCAATTGCGAATTGGAGGTCCCAGAGTTAGTAGTCTGTAAAAGAGACAACTGTTTTCTTATTTGGAAACTATCGTTTGTTGACTAAGTTGCTTGGTGACAGATTTTCCAACTCTCTTCCTTATGCACGCTTTTTATTAGTTGAAATGAGGCAAAATCCGTCACCACAGCAACTTATTCAATAACCGATTCCATTTTCTTTAGTTGGTTACTATAGGATTAATTATGGATTGAAAAAATCAATCCAGGCCAAATGAACTCTGTTGAGATAAACGCGTTGTTTACGTGATTGACTGAATCCTGTCATAATCCTATTTTAATCCAATCCGGATCGAGTTATACGAGATAAACGTAGTCATACTTTCTTTATACGAAAACAATCGTCCATCTACAGATTTCCACCTCAGGTTCGAATAACTAATATTATTTTCAGCTCTTTATAGTACTATCATAAAGAAATTATGTGTAATCATAGTATCCTTTTGGGATGAGTAAAACTTTTATTGTGACTATGAATTTATTTCTGTTTAATACTGTGATGTCTATCGGCAACTGCTTAAAAGGCGTTGGACTCTAGAAGTCTCATAGCTTCTTGTTTTGTTGATTCTTGTGTAATTGATCTTTAAATTTGTATAATTTTTATCAATATTATCTCACACAGTTTAAAATGTTGATACAGGGTATGGTTAGTAATCTCATTTCGAAAATTTAGATTTTGCATCAGCTCTTAATGGTAACTACAACATTGCAATAATTGTCTTTCTATGAAGCTTGGATTTCCTATACAGTTGCATGATTGTCCCCAGCAAGTGATTGCATAAGTAGGAAGTGACATCATGATTACATTATACCAGAATTTAAGGTGAGTCTATTCTGATGTCACCACTCCGTTACCTTTAGCTCTGTGTTGGATATTTTTGCTAGTAGGTTATCTAGGTTAGTATCACTGTGAATAGATGCAGTATCATCAGCAAGTCCTAAAAGGTCCGTTTCATTATCACATTCAAACATTGCATAAACAATGTAGAAGAACTGTCCGAGTGTCGAACGTTGGGGTACCCTAATTTTCATAGTTTGTAGTTCAGATGGTCTACTTTGGTAGTATGTGAATGTTTCCTGTCCTCTATAATGGCTACAATCATTTTATACAGTTCTCAGATAGCTCGTAACTTCTTAATTTTCCAATGAGAATAAAGTTAATTTTTGTAACGCCGTATTATCTCTATCTCTAATAAAATCCGGTTATATTAGAAAACGAAGTACATTAACGCGTCCAGAGTCCGCTTATGTGGATAAATGAGCAGGGATTATTTCAGGGAACTGAAATTGTTGTAGTAAATAATAAAATACAGCTTTGTGATTGGTCCGCACAGGTTGTATAATATTATGGCAATATTTTATATGACCAAATACGCAACATATATACATATTTTAAGGTTTTAATTATTTCCATAGACTAAGCGCATCAATCACATGTTTCGTGGTATTTAGTTAAAAATAAATGTCGGTTGATGGCGTATAATATTAAATGCACTCCTGGGGCGGTAAAGGGGTACATTTAACCAATATTTACGGTTGAAACAAAATAGTCAGCTTTTAGCTGTGAGGTAATTAATTCCCCTCTTCAATCAATTTTGGTATGCTTTAAACTTTTTAACTTACATTAACCAAATGGAAACAAATTAAAAAGTTTTTATTTTCCTTAAATATTACTTTATTATAATCGATCTTAAAGTTACATTTTTTGATGAATTATTAATTTTGATTAATTTGCATTTTTTTATAAAACCACTCGACTATTAATAATTGTTTTATATAATAATGGTGGAATTTTTAGTTTAGGTATAAATATAATGTTACAAATATATTAAAATGCAGATGGAAATTAATCTATGGCAGGTGGTGAAAGGTTAAATAACCATTTATTATGTGGAAAATTGCGCGAACAAAATAATGGGCTTTCAATCTTCCTCTTTAGGGAATATAGATGCATTAGCCTATTGTTTGAGAGTCTAAAACCTGATATATGATGAAAGATCCAATGTATTAACACGGAAGTTAGAGGTGATGTATCGGCTTAGTCGTCTAGTGGGCTGATAGTGATTGGTCGCCATTGTGTTAGATCAATTGTATTACCGTGGCGAACAAAGGACCTTCAGGTGACTTATTGCTTCCATCGTCACTGCTTTCATCGGGACGTGTTAATTTCTCGTACATTTAAAATTGGGCTTGAAAAATGAAATTTTTGTTTGTGTGGAAAGATATTTGTCGATCTCATAAATTAAAATAAATAAAACTGGAAATTCTCCAAAGTTTCAAAGTGTAAATTGGTATTAAATGTTGCCACTGGCCCACGGGCGCTTGAGAAAGGTTCGACATATAGCTTATCGTTATTTATTTGTGCAGTTAAAATTGTTGGTGTATCCAAAACACGACCGTCCGCTGTGGGATATTTGATAGTCCCACGACTGTCTATATTCCCTATATGTTCTTTTCAGAAGTTATTTTGAGAAAAACTCTTCTTTTAAGTTTTTATTGTTCCTTTCAATACTTTCAAAGTAACGAATAAAATAATAATCATTTATTGACTTAAAAATGCATATGATAGAATATAAAAACAAAAATGAATTCTTGTGCTATTCCGCTTTTCAAGGCAGAAGCCGTGTATAAAGTGTCACAATAATTAAAGTTGGATAGTATTAGTATACCTTAGTAGTTATCGTAATAGTATATTGTTTTAATAGGAGTAAAAGAAGTAGTTAGTCTTGCGGGACGAGCTTTGCGAGTCCTGCGGATACATGCGAGCCACAAAAAGTTCTTTTACTCCGAATAAAACATGCTATTTTTTCTTCAAACGTCGAAATTTTAAAAATACTAATATAATAAATAAGTTTAAAATTTGACATTTAATTTACATATAACATACAATACAATGTTAGTGTATATTGGGTTGCCTAAAATTCATTTCAACTGTGCCCTTTACTCCTTGTCAGTGCAAAGTAGTAATTTCTATTCCTAGGCAGTACAAAGAGACCATAGAATCAACGAACATAAAAAGTGACATTTTAAAGCCTGTCAAACGTCACAGAAGACTGTATGTACTTCAACGACGTTTGAAGAAAAAAGAAGATCTTTGAAACTATTCGACCCAGCAGGACCTTTAATATCTTTAAATTTGCCCCGTCACCTGTCCTACCAAAATATTATTGTCTGTTGAAAATTTTACACTTGGATATCAGCGAGATACAGTTTGGATTTCTTGAAAACGTTGACCTATACATCGGATTTATCGACTACGAAAAAGCTTTCGATAAATTTAAATACAAAAAGTTAATGGAAATAGCACACCAAATAGGTATTGACTATAATGACATCAGAATAATAATACACTTGTTCTGGAATCAGAAAGCCCAGATAATCGTAGAAGGGCATGACTAGTAGGAATTAAATATCCATCGAGGCGTGCGACAAGGTTGCCTACTATCGCCATTTCTTTTTAATTTGTATTCAGAGTGCATATTTAGAGAAGCTATTAGCGAGGACTCGGGAGGAATAGTTATTAACGGACAAACTTTAAATAATGAGCGATACGCAGACGATGCCACGATAATACTAACAAGCATCCAAGACCTCCAGGAAATCATTGTAGACATTGTAGACATAAATAATTAAGAATGAATCCAAAGAAGACAAAAATAATGGTATTTTGAAAGAACAATGACAATAATACTAATATCCCAGTCGTATCAATAGAGAATAATATAATCAAAGACATCTATGACAATAAAGACCAGACCACGGAAATTGATAAAGGAATAGAGATATTAGGAGCAACCTTCGTCAAACTGAAGAAACTGTTATGCGTGGAAAGAGATCCATATAGCTCCGCAAAACGTTCTGGTTGAAGAACTTTTGAGAATGGTACGGAAAAACATCAACAAAACTCTTTAGAGCTGCAGCTTCGAAAATTAGAATAGCCGTGATGATTGCTAACCTAACCCAAAGCCATTGCATGTGTCTTATTAGGAATATTTCTCAAACTTTAAAACCAACTCTTGTATATCAGTATTAATACAATCTTTTGACCAAATGGAGACCTCATAGTCGAAGGCAAGATATTATATGTAAGTATCGTCTGCATAGAAATAAAGCAACATAATTTTTAGAGGTTCATACAAGTTCCTTGGAGGTTTTCTGACAGTAATTTCACTTTGGAACTTACGACACCAAGGTGTTTTCACTCACTTCAAAGAGCTCTTTCTGTTTCTTACTAGAAATACTCTTTCATCTCATTTCTAATTTCTAAATGTATGTATTTTCTAATTTTCGCTAAACCGAAGTAATTCAAACGCACCTTTGAGACAAAACTGTAGCAAGCAAAGAATATAAATGCTGGTTTTAAACACAATTGAAAATGGCTGCATACACAGCTGTCGTATACATGCTGATCCTTTCCGGTAGATCTAAGGCACCATCTTTCTTGTGATGTTAAGAAAGATTCATTTTCACGAACTTGATTGCCGCAAATGATTGCTCAATGGAAATAATAAACATCTCGAGACATGCACTCAAACAAAACAACACGTTATTCTAAATATACTAGAGGTGTAATTTTATTTCTCCAAGGAATCGATAATTTTGTATTAATTTTGTGATCACATCTAAAGAAAATATTATGTTTTAATTTGTGTAACCTTTTTCTTGATCTGAATAAGTACATTGGTAATTGTAAATGTTTGCTGAAGAAAATTGAATCGGTGAAAATAAACAAAATTCGGAATAGAAAGGAAGTTTGTATTTTATGCCAATCAAATAGCAAGTCTCGTTAGCAGTGAAATGGAGTAGATGTTATCACAGCTGTTGTTAAAAAAGTCAATAAAAAACAAACTGCAAAATAAAACCCCATTTCATTTGAATTACGCACTGACAAAATTTGTGTTAAGCTGAAAAGAAATGAAATGAGTAAATCAAACCTAGCTAATGAATTAGATTACATTTGAGTATAGTTTATATAGGGTTATAAACTAATATAGTTAGATACGCTGTATGCTATAATTTCTCCGATTAGGGAAGTTGATGTAGGGTGCAACGATTTGTAGTTGTTATTTACAACCTAAGTATTCCTAATTATTGATTTATAGTAACAAACGCGGGTGTAAAATTTGGTGATCTTAGAAACACTTTATCATGTTTTAGAAAATTAATATTGCTTGCTTATGAAGTGAAATTGCATTCCCAAGGCTCCAAAATCCTTTATCTTTAAAATCTTAACGTGAGATACCTATACGCTCTTCAGAATTTAATACGAAACTGCTGATATAATCTACAGGAATAATACATATTGTTTTCCATTGAACTTTGTTAACCTAATTACCCTTAAATAATTTAATTCGAACATTTTATTATCCCGAATATCTCTAAACTATTTTATATCCCAGTTTAAATTAATTGTTATTCCTGACATATTTATTTTGTAAACGTATATTAGTTTCGAACAGTTTTATTTGTCATAATAATGAAATATTGTAGGAGGAAAGTAATTTTAAAATGGATTAATTTATCATCCCTTCCATCACATTTTCACAATTTATAACATTTAATCCAAATAATAGTTCGGCGTCCAATTGAAAATATGGAGTAATCATTGTAACACTTACAAAAGTTATTGATTAATATTTATTAAATGAAATTATATATTTGTTTTGCCAATTGAATTATGACATTACTGCCATGAATGAAAAAATAGAACAATTCAAATATTTAATTAATCGATGTTTAAAAATAGAGATTTTTAACAAAAGTGTTTCGTTTCAAATTAAAAATTTGAAAGTTAATAATTTATATTTAACGTATTAAAAAAGTCGAAAATACATAAATAAAATTCAAGTTTCTACGATGTTTTGTTCAAAAGTTATGAATTTTTATAAAAAAAAGGCATTCTGGTAAATGAGTAAAGGTGTATTTTGAAAAATTAATATTTCGCTTAATAACTAAAATAAGAAACAAATATTCGTACAGATAAATTTCTAAAAATTACTGATATTTACATATTAAATTTTTTTAAATTTAATTATTTTTTGAGATACATTACCCAAAAAAAATTTGATTTTTTTGAGTTTTTGGGGAGTAAAATTAGAGGACAGATGTACCCCTACATTTTATCCATTTTTTATTATGTTTCATTTGCAGAGTCGATTTTGAAAAAATTGGAAAAAAAAATTTTTGAGATACTTTTGATACTTGAAATTTTTAATAGAACTCGGTTTATATTTTTTTTCTCGAAAACTATAAAAGTTACCGGTTTCATATTTTTACCAAAAGTAAACACCATAGATAGACGCATTTTAAAAAATATTTGGTTAAAATCGGTTAAATAGTTATTTTGGAAAAAATTGCCAAGTTTTAGCAAAATTTTGGTACAAATACGGTTGTGGACGGCGCAATTTTAAACCTAAAATTGAAAATTTCACGCAATTTAGTGGAGAAGGTGACTGTGCGAATTTTAAGCCATTAAACGTCACGGTGGTGCTAATAGTTTCGAAGATATTAATTATTTTGTTAAAAGTGAAAAATTTCAGACTGAAATTTTGGCTCCAAACGGAGATTTTGCTTATTTTAGCTACATTTTCGGTGATAACTCGAAAACGGAAAGAGATAGCGATTGTTTTTTTAACGTAAACTGGACCTATAGAGCTTTTAGGGAAGGGGCATAAAGTTGGGTTGAAATGTAATTTGAAGGGTGAATTTGACCCATAAATCAGACTTTTAAAAATGCGATATAAAAAATTTTTTTTTTCGTTAGTTTTTCGAAATTTAAAATACCCTATGCGTGGGAGCTTTCGGTGCAAAGAGTAGATTCTATAATTCTATACTGTTTTTAAAATTGAAAATCCGTTAAAAAGTGACCCGGCGGGAGCCAGCCACCCCTAAAATCAGAATTTCGAGTTTATTTGTACGTAATTTCGCAACCCTACTAAATACAAAAAATCAGAGTAGCTTATACACTGTAAAAATATTCCTTTTTAAAGTTGCGAAAGAAATTTGCAAAAATTTTGAAATTTGCGGGAGCCAGATGGGCCCAGGTTGTACCGCGTTTTACCCGATTTTACGTTCGATTTTTTTCCAAGGTCCAGGGTAAAAATTTCAAGGTGCCGATTTTTTTTTCTCATAAGTAAATACTAAGTAAGTAAAATAAAAAATATTCGGGTATTACAGGTTGTTCAGATGAAACGTTAAGAATATTCAAAGTCCGTCTCAGAATAGCGCGAAAAATAAAGCGTCACTTTGGGGGCACCAAAACGAGATAAAGAGTAAACGCATCAAAAAAACTCTCGTTTTAAGGTTAACCGTGGAATTAAGATGAGGATTAAAGCAACCGCGATTTTTTCCTCCTACCGAACTTCTAATCGAAGCCAAAAAGTTTTGGTACTTTTGCCGTCTGAAAAAAAGGTATAATTGTACAGTTTGCGTCTTGAGGCCGTGACGTCACACCTTTGCGCCGAGAGGCTTAAAAATCGGTCATAGTAATCACCAGGATGTTAGAATAATATTTTCTTCGCTTCCCTTGTGAATCCGACGGAGTTGCGATTTTTCAAAGTTAACGCCTCCGTAAACCCGAAAAAAGGCGAAAAAAATCGACCACTTTCGGGAATTTTTTTCAAAGTGTTGGGGAGGTCCATAAAATTTAAAATTCGAACCACACTTGGAATAAACATCCCTCTTTACATCGGAACCGGAATTTTTAAAATCGGACTAAAAAAACCACCCTTTCGGCCGCTCCTCGCAAAAAACGTCTGAATTCGTGGTATAAATACAAAAGGGGTCGTATAACTTTTTTCAGGGCGGTCATATCAAAAAGGGACATTGAAGTTTTTTCTTAAAATTTTCTGCTCCTTTCGCCTACAAAATTTAAACTAAACTAAATATACTAAAATAGTATATGGAGGAATTTTACCTGAAAAATATTAATGGCAGAACAGAAAACAACGAACTCTTCGCGGCGTTTTAGCATGTAGAAAAAACTAGATACGTTTAGACAGGAAACTGTCACTTTTTAGAATACTGCAGTTAGCGAAGAGTTACTTATTCATTTATTTTTCATTCTTTGCTACGGAAAAAGCACGACTACAAAAACAGCATTACGACAAAATAATGCATAATTTTAATGTATTAGGTAATTTAAACTATTTTTTAATGTTTCAAATAACTTCAGAAAATAAGAATTTGAAGAATGATTATAAACAATCGGACATTTTGTTTTCATTAAGATATTGATACGTTATTTCCATTTTTAATGATATCAATGGATGAACTCCATCCAACTCAACCATCCAGAAACACCGAATTATAATATTGCCGAATTACCCGGAAAAGCCTTTCATTATCCTGTACATCAAAGGTTTTAAATCTACTGGAATATAACTTTATAGTCCAAAAGTGTTTACAGAAGCTAATTTCTTGATATTTCGTAACAGATAGACCCATGAAGATGAGATTAAGACAAACAAAGTTTAACCTATTTTTAAAACTTTCACAAAATATTTGTATTTTTCTCTGATTTAATAATCTTTGCCCTTTTATCAGAACGTGAGCGCTTGATTTTGAAATTCGCTTGATATTTGCGGTTTTGCTCATATTTTTTTTTCCCTTGAAGCTTTTTTAAAATTTATTTTTTTGGTACTCAGAAGAGTCCTGTGGCTACCAATCAATTCTTTTTTTGTTTTTGTAAGTCAAACCAAATAATCATAAGGCAGCAATAAGCAATCTTTACAAAATACATTCGCTTAGCTGCGTTTTCAACACAGATAAAATTCTAATTGAAATAATATTTTTTTCCAACGCTAGCAATAAGTTATGGAATAAGCGCAAAGTTTCCCGTTTCGTTTTTTGTTTTAGGTATAATTTTAAACTTTTTACAGCATCCTAAAAATTTCTTCAAATTTTTCTTAATTTTTGGGATGCTGTAAAAAGTTTAAAAATATACTTAAAACAAAAAAACGAAATAGCAATCTCTTCATTTATACCTTAACTTATTGCTAGCGCTGGAGTAAAAATATTATTTCAATTAGTTTTTTATTTTTGTGGGAAATGCTAAGCGAATCGATTTTTGTAAAGATCCCGTTTTACTGCTGACGTATGAGTATTTGGTTTAACTTACTAAAACAAAACAAGAAGAAATTTGTAGCCACTTGTGGGTCTTGATCCTTCTGTGTACCAAAAAAAATTCAAAAAAACTTCAATGAAAAAAAAGTATTCGCAAAACCGCAAATTTCAAGCGAATTTCAAAATCAAACGTTCCCATTTGCCGACTAATATCCTCTTAATTTATAAAAAATGTAATTTTTGTGTAAAATATAAAATCCCTAAACTTTAGGAGTTGCCGGTCAAATATTTTTAATTTGGACACATTCAACTATTTTCAAAATGGGTTAGTTTTACTGTTAAATATTTAATATGCACTTAACATCCCTTAAGAATTTAATGTTATTCTAAATAACCAATTCCTTACACCTAATAAAATTTTAATAGACCATTTAGTACTATCATGATCTGGATTTATGTATCCCAGTGCAGTATGATCAACTGTAATACTAAATTATTTTATTTTCCGTTTTATTGCCTTTTCCAACGAAAAAGTACTTTTTACTTTTAATTATTTACTCCAGCATTTTTATGTCAGTAATTTAACTTGATCCAAATAAGGCTGGGCATTAAAGTTAATCGCTAATTATTTTTAAGTTGTGTCGGTGAGTTAAAAATTACTACCCGAAGCTATTAATGTATTTATGGATTTTCCTGTTTTTGTTAGGGGGTATTGATTTTTCACCACATGAAATAATTAACCGAGACGGAAAAGGTGAAAACAACATTAACCCGAAGAAAATACTGCTGAAATATTTATGACGGAGTAATTTATTTAGAGATTAATTCTGAAAACGTGAATTGTGAAATTTCTTTTGAAAATAAAGTTGTATTATACTTATATTTATAGAAATACGAGGAAGGAAAATGTGTTAAAATCTAAAATTTATTTTTACAACCGTTTGGAACAAATAAGAAGAAAGAGATAAATGGAGCCTAAATAAATCGAAATAAAAGGAATAGGACGGAGGATGTCTCCAGACGTTCCAGAAGTGTCATCGTAAAATCTGGAAGCTCATCGACGTCCTCCGCTCCGTAGAATTGTAGAATTGTAGAACGTAGAAGAGGGTTCTTCTTTTACCTTAACCAAGATTTATACATCTCTTGTTTGCAACATTTGATTGATTTATTACACCAATATGAGTATACACAACGAATTAGTGCCTATTAATTTGGATCGGGTTGACTTTGTGTTTGGTAAACACAGAAACCAGCAAACAATTTCCACCTTATTTTTCAAAGATAGTTTACTCGAGCTAACTTCATGTATGGTGTAACTTTCTTAATTAAGATTTTAATTAGAGATAAGTTTGAATTAACTTTTAATTCAGTAATAGTTTTATTATTCTCGCTTTAAACTGAAATTTTACAGCCTACATCAAACTTTTACTATGTTAAATTTAAAGGAAATGTTTTAATTACTTTCTTTTTTAATTAACAACTCCTTCTACAGATTCTTTGGAAGCAGTTTTATTACAAAATTAATTTTTTATTGATGGTGTTGCTCGACAATGAACTTAAACTTTATTAATTTAAGGGTTGTGTCGATACGTTGGACTAAATAAAAACTTCTTTTAAAAAGTTTGTTGCCACATGAATTTAGGTAGTATACTAAATATACTTATAATATTTTTTTTATAAAAATATTAAATTTATTAAATAATTTGTATGATAAAGTAATTTAATTTTTTTTTATAAAGCTAAAACTGTGCTATACCTTTAATTAGTCCATCGGATTTTATTGCCAACCCTGCAATTTCTTTTTGAAGTGGTAATCGACAGGCGTATTTTACCCAAGAACAAAGCGAAAAAGGTGAAGGACAAATAGATGTAAAAATAAATCTCTTATTGCGGAAAGGCGAAAGGATCACGTGGGTTAAAACGAAAATTCTTCAAAGGCGATGTTTCACGTACTCTAGAGTCTAGCCTTGTGGTAATTACTTAATCTGAGCTAAGGGTTAGCACAAATCCTAACTTTTCACAATGGTCACGATTCAAAAGAACGGCTTTGCGATGACAATAAAAATAAACCCATTCGGTGTATCGATTACTTTTATACTAAACCAAACCAGGCAAAGATTCATCTCGCAAGCTCGATTTTAACTTTTGTTTTTTTAATTAAAAAAGTCGAGTTTATTATTAAAATTATATGGAACTCGTTCTGCAAACTTCATTAAGGGTTTTTATTCTCGTCCTAATTACTCTTTCTTTATGCGCACGATTCTTGGAATAGTCCCTTGCTAACGATAACCTATTTTTCCTAAAGTTCTGAGTTAGTAAGTAAGTCTCTTGTAATTCAATGCGATTACAAAGGGGGCGGAAGTAAATTTTCAGGATCAAAGTAAATCTGTTTGAGTTATCCCCTATAATAGCATTGGAGAAAATAAAATTATCTTGAATGCGTTCGTATATATTTATTTAAATTCGTCACGAGTTTCTTTGAAATTGTGTTTTCAATATTATTTAGATTTTCCTAGATGTAAAATGCGATTTACTTATCTGCTTACATTATTTTGTATATTTTTATTTATGCAAGTTAAGGCAATCCCTTACTTCATATGGATTACTGTTCCCTTCTACTGTACTTATAAATCAATTTTTGAAGTTACACATCGGAATAAATCTTTCATGTTTGAATTCAAAATCAATGAAATCATTGTGAACCACAAAGGTAAAATTTGGTTAAAATAGAAATGGTCTGTACCAACAACAACCACAACAACATAAGACATGAAAATTGAAA
The DNA here is from genome assembly GCA_963971135.1 of Stenus bimaculatus. Taxonomy (NCBI): domain Eukaryota; kingdom Metazoa; phylum Arthropoda; class Insecta; order Coleoptera; family Staphylinidae; genus Stenus; species Stenus bimaculatus. Next base: position 81,861,450 of record OZ020180.1, on the reverse strand, counting down.
GATATCCACAAAATATAAAAGTAGCAGGATGAAAAATCAACATATCAACAAAATGTGAAGATTGAAAATGGTTGTATACTGTTTCATCGACAATATACTTTCATCGACATAGCCTTCTCATTGAAAGCAATTTCAACGACAGTCCATTTAATCGACACAGACGTTTCATCGACATGAGCAATTCATCGACACGGACGTTTCATCGACAAACCTTCTCTTCGACAAGTAGTCCGGTCAATTAAGCCCTAAAAATAGTAGTAAAGGTGCAAAATTAGCGTAGAGCTAAAAATTGGTATGAATGTACCATAATAAATGAAATCTGAAAAGTCCCCATCGATCCAGTACCTGAAAAAAAATTTATTCAATGTCAAAGGTCTTAAAAATGGGGTTTTCGGGTTTTTCAGCAAAACGGTAAGTTTAATCATAAAATTAGGTCAGACAAAAATTGTAGATAATTTAATTATCTATAAGAAATGACTTAATACTTTTTCTCCTAAGAGCCACCGTTTCTGAGATATAACGAAAGTTTAAAAAGTTACAATCTTCATAATATGCATAAGTACGCCTTGTATACACATCAATGAAGCTGTAATACAAGTAAAAATATATTTCTATCGATCAATGTAAACCATAAATCATTCTAATCGGCCAACGGTTCGATCAAAATTAATTATTTTCCAATTAATCAAAAATTTCATAGCAATTTCTTCATCCAAATGTGTAATTTTCAAATTTTCAACGCTTATTCGGTCAGAACTTCTAAACGAATAAAGATATCAAAACGAATCTTTTTTTGTGTGAAAGCCTACGCAAAAACCTTTTAGATAAGCAATCACACGTTAAAATCCACAAATGGGCATGGGGGGTAAAAAAAAATTGTCAAAATCGCATTTTTTACAAAGTTTTTTGTGCGATTAAAATTTTGAGTTTTTTTTCGAAATTAAACAAAGTCAACGCGTCGCGTAGTAGTACTTGAAAATTTCATTGCAACGCATATTTTAGTTAGACGATAGAATGTGTCGTTACCTTACAGCGATTATTTAGGTCGCTGGCGGTTGAAAAAACACAATTTTGAATTTAATAAGTCGGTGTGAGGTGAAATGAAAAGATAGAGATTTCAAAACTTCAAATCGACCTCGTTCGATCAATCCTCTGCAGGTCACGTGTAGCGATTTTTCATTAGTTGTCCAGTTTTGACCCCACTTCTTCTACCAATTTTCTCTACGCGTCGTTTTTTATCGATATTTTTCTACGCTTTTGGAAAAAAATTCCGACGCCGCTGGACAGGCCGGATAAAACCAATTATTTTTCTGGGTATTAACGGTACTTTTCGCCACAATATAAGCCGGGTTTCGTTAAAATCGGTCCAGTCGTTTGGTAGGTACGATTTTTTAAATTTCGTTAAAAAATGTCCAAAATTGTACCCCGATTTTCAAACGTCAGAATATGAGATACAAAGCAATATTTGGAAAAAGTCCTCCGCTTTGGGTACGTAAGTCTGTTTTCTCTATAAGAAAATGCCATGCGCGATTTTTTCCCTCCGGCTACAGTCAAAAGCTAGTGCTTACCTTTTTGTTTTTTTCGCTAAAAAACGCGACATTTTGACATTTTTAAAGAAAAATTCACCCTCGCCACAGGATTAATCTAGGAGGCTCAGAAATTTTGGATATAGTAAATGAGGATGTGTGAAAAAAGGGGGATTTGGTCGTTTCGATTCCGAACCCGGCGCATCCACCATTTTTCAAAGTCGGCGCGGAGGACGCTCAAAAAAAACCGAGAATAAATTGACTTTTTCAAGAGTGCTTTTGAAAGCTTTCCCGTTGCTTAAGAAAATCCATTCCCATAGGATTATAAGACAAACATTCCCCTTTAATTCGAGACTGGCTTTTTGAAATTTGGTTAAAAAATGTAGCCGTTATTGTGAATAATAGACGATTATGAATCTGACGAATAATGTGCATATTATGAAGATTTCAACTTTTATAATCGTTATATTTCAGAATCTGTGGCTCTTAGGAAAAAAAGTATTATGACATTTTTTATAGTTAATTATATGATCTACAATTTTTGTCTGACCTAATTTTATGATAAAACTTACCGAATACGCGATCGTGATTACTTTTGTCCCACTTCCAGCTGGGACCAACTGTACATGTATTTAGAAGCCTCAAGTTATTATAAAACCTTTTCTAATAAAAAATATACATGTTTGTATGTTTGAAGGTTGTTGCGAAAAGTTTATAAATACTTTATGTTTTAATGTTGTTTTTTTGTTTTAAATCGAAACAAAATAATAATCTCAATTTAAATCATGTTCCATTTTCGCCACAATTAAAATAATTAGTGCACACCAAATTGTATTTGTAATTTCAAGGATATACATTTTATCAATAATTTCATCTAGGAGTAGCATACTTTGGTATAATCACGAACTAAGTACGTGCTTCATATAATCAACAACCCTTTCAATAACAAACCAAATAACACTCCTGCAAATAGATATTTTCCAGACTTCGCTATATACACGCGAAATTTCATATCTATTTACGTGTACTTAACAATTATCTTGATTGATAAGTATTATGCACGGTATCAATTTAAATATGAAATATATAAGGATATTAAATAAGTTTAAGATGTTGTTAAGAAGATCTTAAGAATTGAATGAACTGGAAAAAATTTATTACGAAGGAGCAAACAATATTCTCACCCCGATTGTTTGGTAGACTTTTCAAGCATAAAGGTTGCTAAAAATCTTTAATAATTAGCAAAATTTACCGTTAATCCCTTATTAAAACTTGTGTAGCTTTCAACTTAAGTTTCGCAATATAAATACCTGCTTATTATAAAGTTTGGCAATTATTGTCTCTAATCTTTCGTTACTTTATATTAATTGTTTTGTACCTTTTCTCATGAAATAGGGGTTATTAGTATAAAGTTAGTCTTTTTAGTCTATAAATATAAAGCATCGTCAATTATTGTGAGCGTCTTTTACGTGCACATTTTGTTAACAATGGCGGTCATTGGCATGACATTTATTCACTAGAGAATTTATAAAATTTCTACTTTTTAGAACACGAAAGACATTTGTGGCTATAATTTTGGCAATGTTTTTCTTTTTATGGTAAACTTAGTTTCATTTATATGCCATTTCTTTATACTAAGTATTACAGTTATAAAATTAATCACGCAACAGGGGTTTTCGTTATGTTTTACTTCGACAATAAAAGTAGCCAAAAAGTTTGATTAAATTACTCCAATTATTCTTTATTTAAATGTATTTTAATCGTGTACTTTTGTTTTAGGTATGTTGTTGACCACATTTCATACAAGCTTTATTTCAACTTAACCAAAACATCTTGTAAGTAACACAGCTGATTTATGTAATCTATAATACTAAAACCGTAAAAACGGGGAAGATGTTTTTTTATAGATAGTTGAAATTTTGTAGGTGGAAGGAGCAGAAAATTAAAAAAAAATGTGACTACTTTTGGTAAACATTTGAAACCGGTAACTTTTATAGTTTTCGAGAAAAAAAATATAAACCGATTTCCATTAAAAATTGCCTTAAAAATATTACAAAAATTTTTTTTTCGAATTTTTTCAAAATCGACCCCGCAAATGAAAGATAATTAAAAATGGATGAAATGTAGGGTTTCACCTGCCCTCTACACCCGCCCAATAAAATGTTACTCCCCAAAAACTCAAAATAAATCAAAAATTTTTAAGGTATTGTACTTATCTCAAAAAATAATTAAATTTTAAAAAAAATGTAATATGTAATATCATTAATTTTTAGAAATTTATCTGTACGAATTTTTGTTTTTTAATTTTAGTTATTAAGAGAAATATTAATTTTTCAAAATACACCTTTACTCATTTACCAGAATCCCATATTTTCTATAAATATTCATAACTTTTGTACGAAACATCCTAGAGACTTGATTTTTTTTTCTTTATACCTTAAATATAAATTATTAACTTTCAAATTTTTAATTTGAAACGAAACGCACTTGTTTCCATTACTAAAAGTTAAAATTTAAAGATTCATTGGTATATTAAAAGAACCTACACAGGATCCGATCGAATGGTCGGATACAATTTGATCGGGTTTGGAGATAAGTTGGATGCTTGTTGCCAACCAAGTTGGGAGGTTGGATTGTTGGGTGGCTACCACTATTCAACCGTCCGACGAGGTTGCACTTACTTAACCGCAACTTTATCAATGAAAACAGTTTTGAGAAAGTTGAGTATATTATACAAAACTCTGCTACTACAAAACTGGATTTTAATTAATTACTCCTATTTTTTATTTTATTTAATATTTAATTTACTAAACTACATTTCAAGTACCGTTCCTACTAGTTCTTCAGTGAACGTAATGTTCACTTATGAAGTTTCCTTAATGATGTATTTATACGATACAGTTTCTTGGGTTTAGTTTCACCGAAGCACTTTATACATTGATCTACGGAAGTCGAGACAATGTCTATTATATTGTCGCTTTCAAGTTGCTATACAGTTCAAAGAATATTATAAACTGAAGAGAATATTACAATTGTGCTTCAAGAGAATTTGTATGAAATGAAATATGAATAATACAGTAATTATGTATAGTGTGTAGGTGTTCACATTTAAATAACTTAAACAAAGCCAAATAGAAAAGTATAATAATCTAAAATACCTTAAATTATATTTTATAAATAGGAAATTATTTTGCTGCCTCAATTTCCGTATGAAAAATATTAAACGTAAATATGATTAAAATTTAAAAATAACTATAGCTGGAAAATTTTCTAAAGTAAATTGGTTTACGCTTTTCGGCTCAGCCAATTACTTCCATTTCTTATTTTTATTAAAAATTCAGTCTTATTGATATTTTTAATTTAAAACTTTATTGATTATTTAATAGAAGTAATAGCTAACTTTTCTTCTTTGTATTCTGGGACTTGAAAGGAAACTGCAAAGCTCTTTATCAATCGCACTGAGACTGACAGCTGTGTTAAGCTCAGCTCTAAAAAGAACTAAAATAAACATAATTAGAAAAACTTGAAAGTTGACAGGAACATGTTCTTTTTTATATTATTTTTATTTTCATAGAAGGTCGTTGTATTTAATTTTAACAATAACTGTAAGGGTAGCTTATCCGTCAGAGATCGGCGTTTTTTATAACACGAACGTCGACAAGGCAAAGTAAACAAGTGTACAGGGTGATCATTGAAAACTATCCACCTTAAATAACTTCATTTTGATGTAATTTTGTATAACAGGTTAGGTTAGTTTAGGAGGGGAAAACTTAGTGGCGTACTTGGAAACAACGTAAACCTAACCTAACCACACCAACTCCCGCATAAACAAAGGCAATAATCCAACTTTCAGGATAAACTGATTTATCTAAGCTGATAAAACTAGCAATTTTCTGCTATACTGTTAGTCCGGTCAATTTAGACATGCATAAAAATTTGTATGAATGTTTGGAACACCATTATAAATGAATACTGAAAAGTCCCCATCGATCCACTACCTGGAAAAAAAGGTCTTAAAATGGGTTTTTCGCGTTTTTTAGCAAAACGGTAAGTTTTATCATAAAATTAGGTCAGACAAAAATTGTAGATCATATAATTATCTATCAAAATTGTCTTAGTACTTTTTTTCCTAAGAGCTACCGTTTCTGAGATATAACGATTATAAAAGTTGTAATCTTCATAATATGCACATTATTCGTGAGATTCATAATCGTCTAAAATTCACGATAATGGGTACATTTTTTAACCAAATTTCAAAAACCCGGTCTCGAATTAAAGAGGAATGTTTGTTTTATAATCCTATCGGAATGGATATTTTTTAAGCAACGGGAAATCTTTCAAAACCGCTCCCGAAAAACTCAATTTTTTCGCAGTTTTTTTCGAGCGCCGACTTTGAAAAATCGTTGCTCTGCTGGGTTCGGAATCGAAACGACCAAATCGGGCCCCCTTTTTCCCCACATCCTCATTTACTATATCCAAAATTTCCGACCCTCCTAGGTTAATCCTGTGGCGAGGGCGAATTTTTCTTTGAAAACGTCAAAATGTCGAGTTTTTTTAGCAAAAACAACAAAAAGGTAATATTGCTTAGCTTTTGAGTGTAGCTGGAGGGAAAAAAATCGCGAATTGCATTTTCGTAAAGAGGAAACAGACTTACGAACCCATAGCGGAGGACTTTTTCCAAATTTTTCTTTGTTTCTCATATTCTAACGTTTGAAAATCGGGGTACAATTTTGGACATTTTTTAACGAAATTTAAAAAATCGTACCAACGAAGCGACTGGACCGATTTTAACGAAACGCGGCTTATATTGTGGCTAAAAGTACCGTTAATACCCTGAAAAATAATCGGTTTTATCCGGCGCGTCCAGCGGCGTTGGAATTTTTTTTCCAAAAGCGTAGAAAAATAAGGATCGATAACGGCGCGTAGAGAAAATTGGTAAAGGAAATGGGGCCAAAACGGGACAAAAAATTAAAAATCGCTACACGTGACCTGCAAAAGGATTGATCAAACGAGGTCGGTTTGAAGTTTTGAAATATCTGTCTTTTAATTTCACCTCACACCGACCTATTAAAGTCAATATTGTGTTTTTTCAACCCCCAGCGACCAAAATAATCGCTGTAAGGTAACGACACATCCTATCGTCTAAATAAAATATGCGTTGGAATGAGATTTTCAAGTAGTACTACGCGACGCGTTGACTTTTTTTAATTTCAAAAAAAAATCTCAAAATTTTAATCGCGCTAAAAACTTGGTAAAAATGCGATTTTTACAATTTTTTTACTCCCCTGCCCCTTCATTTATTTTAACGAATGATGGCTTATCTGAAAGGTTGTTGCGTAGGCTTTAACACAAAAAAAGATTCGTTTTGATATCTTTATTCGTTTAGAAGTTATGACCGAATAACCGTTGAAAATTTGAAAATTTCACTTTTGGACGAAAAATTGCTATGAAATTTTTGATTAATCGGAAAATAATTAATTTTGACCGAACCACTTGGCCGTTTAGAACGATTTATGGCTTACATTGACCGGTATAAAAATATGTTTACTTATATTACAGCTTCAGTGATGTGTATACGTGGCGTACTTATACATATTATGAAGATTACAACTTTTTCAACTTTTATAATCGTTATATCTCAGAAACGGTGGCTCTTAGGAGAAAAAGTAGTAAGTCGTTTTTTATAGATAATTATATGATCTACGATTTTTGTTTGACCTAATTTTATAATAAAACTTACCGTTTTGCTGAAAATCGCGAAAAATCCACTATAATGGTGTTCCGAACATTCATACCAACTTTTAGCTCTCACCAAATATTTTTGGTGTAGACAACGTTTTAAACTTGTTGTGTCTTAAAAAACAAATAAAATTTTTGATGACATTAAACATTAAAAAAAAGCATTAATTAATTTAAAACAAAGGTACAAAAGCAATTATCTATTTGCAGCTAAAATAAATTGCATCGTTCCACTAATTATTTGCAAAAATAAAAAAACGAAAAAAATAGATTTAAATGAAATTTAAACAAATGTAATTTGCGAAAGTAATTATATTATTTAATCCAACAGTTTTAAAATCGCATTAAACGGAAAATTACTGATTTGAAGTTGGAGATTAAATTTAAATTAAAATCCAATATTAATCTCTACGTACGTATGTAATAATGTAATGATAAAACTTTTGCAGTAATACTCGGTTTGCTTTTATACCCGTTTCATACAAAAAAGCCGATTATCAAATTTTAAGCGAATTTCGGTAATTATTCAAATATCCTTTTAAAATACTTCTTAAAAGTATGTTTCGAACAGATTCTAGCAGGCATATATATGTTAAAAGTATTTTCCAACTTTTAGAGTGATATGCAAATTTTTGTGGCTGCTTAACTATTATACAACGGGTGGCAATCTTCAAACTTTTCGTATTGTGTGGAAAAGTGGTTTTGTACGTGAATAGGTGAGCTGTCTAGACGTAACTAAATTGAAACATTGAAGTTCCTATTTGGCAGTTAAAGTAATATTGCTCTTTCAAAATGTTTTCAGACAAAATCGTTCGTTTTGTTCGAGAAAATCGATTAACGGACACAATATATTATTGAGAAATAACAAGTATTTTTCGTAAATTGTATTTTACTTGATTTTAATTAATAATAGCTATATGCGAGTCACAAAAAGTTCTTTTACTCCGAATAAAATATGCTATTTTTTCTTCAAACGTCGAAATTTTTAAAATAGTAATATAATAAATAATTTTAAAATTTGACATTTAATTTACATACAACACACAATACAATATTAGTGTATATTGGGTTGCCTAAAATTCATTTCTACTCCTCCCTTTTATTCCTTGTCAGTGTAAAGTAGTAATTTCTACTCCTAGGCAGTACAAAGTGACCATAGAATCAACGAACATAAAGAGTGACATTTTAAATCCTGTCAAACGTCACAGAAGACTATACTTTAATGACGTTTTACGAAAAAATTATTTATTGATACATGTTTATGTAGATTTATGTATATAGGGACATATTTTTTAGTATGGTAATATGAGGTTTATTTTACTGTTATCAGTCATTATAAAATGTGAGAAGTTTCAGTGAAATGAGCATTTTATAAAACAATGCGCTTTTAAAAGTAAACATAAAAATGAACGCACGAACATTATAGACCGGAAGCAGAAGTAAACCGAATCGTTAAAAAGTGCGTTTAATTTTGCACAGCTTGGGAGATGATGAAAAAATACATAAAGGAAGATACAAAAAGCTCGAAATATTACAGACTATAACGTAATTTTATTATGCCCACAGAAGTTCCACCAACATGACAATAGAAAAAACTTGTTTAGAAATCAAATAAAAAAATGTACTAAAAAATGTTAAATTAAAAAATGATGATACATAAAATACAAAAATCCATGTTTAATTTACCCCAAAATACGAGTAACGAGTTAGTTTTACTCATATAAGAGACATTTTCTTTAATTATTTCCATGTTATAAATTCGGCAAGCCTGAATTATTTATGTAGTACAGAAATTAGCATGACCCATTTGCTCTGGCGAATGGATAACCACAAAAAAGACCTCCTCGTCTCTATCTTCCCTCTTTAAATGAAAAACAAAAAACTCGTTCCCTTATCTAAGCACATTTTACTTTAAATATGAAATCCTTTTTAAAATATGAATCACTAAGAACCGCGGGCCTAAATAAAATTCTACAAAAATACAGTTTTAATTAGGTCGTTTATATTTTCATTAAAAACTTTATATAATATAATTTAACTAACATTATTACAATTTTATTTAATTAAAAACAAAAATATTGTTTGGTTACTTGAATTGGCTAAAAAAATCCTAATAAAAAACTTAGTTGTGTATTTGCGTGTAAGGTATTTATTAAACAAAAAAAGTGTACTTAATAAAACCTGAATCCCTGGGCTATGTGATTATATCCAGATGGTTATCACAAAAGCGGTACTCATAAAAAGTTGGAAAATAAATTACATGGTTTTAAATAGGAGTTAATTATTGATCCTAACGTTAACTTATGCAATTAATAGTATATTGTTTTATTAAGAGTAAAAGAAGTAATTTTTGTGGCGAGCATGTAGGTTTGCGAATCCCGCGAGCCACAAAAGCTCTTTTACTCCTAATAAAACATGCTATTTCTAAAATAGTAATATAATAAATAATTTTAAAACTTGACATTTAATTTACATACAACACACAATAATATGTTAGTGTATATTGGGTTGCCTAAAATTCATTTCTACTCCGCCCTTTTATTCGTTGGCAGTGCAAAGTAATAATTTCTACTCTTAGGCAGTACAAAGTGACCATAGAATGAACGAACATAAAAACTGTACTTTAATGACGTTTGAAGAAAAAAAAATTATATAATTTTGGAAATGTCAGTAGTCATATTTTTTTGGTAATTCAAAGGGTTAAATTTGTTTCAATTCATAGGAAAATTTGTAGAAGCAAAATTAACATGTGGTTAAATATTAAATTCAAATAACAATATTAATAAAGCAATCGATGCAACCACCTTCACCACTTTTGAGTGCATTTCTGAAACCGACATGTTTATTACTGGAGGACAATTCGGAAATTATTATATTCACACTCAAATGCCAAAGGCAGTCTTTATTAATTTACATACAATGTTATACTAACATGGTTATAAATTTCATCTTTTTAAAATTAAATATGTATAATTTATTTTATTAGCGTGTTTATTAACTTAAAACATAATAAGGCATTATCTCGAATAAAATAAATGCTTATTTAAAAGTTTATAAAAGAAAATTTACGTAATTTATAAAAAACATGAAATATTTTATCAAACAATTTCAGCGAAAAGTGTTTTATTAAAGTGTATAAAAGCTTTCAGGATAAATTTGTACGTTTTCTTAAAGAATACGAATGCGACATAAATAATATAAAATATTTTGTGGAAGATTGCGCTAGTGCGAGAAAATTGGAAAATGCAGTATATTAGTTCAGTGCTCCCTGTGTATGTATAGAAATGAAATTGTGCATTTTCATAAAAAAATAATGATTTTTATATTGTTTATCGCTTCCTATACTATCCTAAAAATCCAATTTGTAGTGGAAGAAAATAATGTTATTTATTTTTTTATTTATGAGTAACGTAATAAAACCACAAATTAGATTTAAAATTTAAGTCCAAAAAGTACAGTTTAATTAAAAACGAAATTATTCTTTCACCCGCTTTACTTAGTACAAAATAAGAGAAATTTATAAGAAATTGATTTTTAATTAATTTGGCTCAATACGATTTGCATTTTTATTTGTACTTTTATCCCGAGAATTATCAAACACGTTTCACGCTCATTTAATTTTAAATGAGAATTAATTTGACATATACAGGGTGTCCCATTTGACGTTGGACTGTATGGGTATCTTTGTTATTATTGGAGATAGAAATTCGTAGAGATTTTTTCGAATATTAATAATTCATTTACAAAAAATTTGAATATCGCATCGTTCCAACGCTATCTTGAAAAAACCAGAAAACGCGATTTTCAAAATATGGCTATAACTTCGTTAATTTCGGTGGTACCAAAAAATTTTTGACTTAATACAGACAATTTTTTGTGTACAATGCAGTAAAACAAATGAATATTTTTTTTCGCCAATGGATTGACCGGAAATGAACCAAACTTATTTTTTTCTTATGGCAGCCATATTGGATTTACACGTATTCGGAATTAGTGTATTTTTCTGAGTAATTTGATATATCATATGTAATATTTTAAGAAAAATAAAAATAATTTTATTTTACTAACCAAAAATGGCCTTGAATAGATGTAAACTGTCAATACATATGTGTTAAGATTTATTTTACATTTAATATTTTAAATAGTTACATTTATGTTATTGACAATTTACATCTCTTAAAGTTAGTTTGTAAAATCGAATAATTTTATTTTTTTTAAAATATGACATATGGTATACCAAATTACTCAGAAAAAAATACTGATTCCGAATATGTGTAAACTCAATATGGCTGCCATAAGAAAAAAATAAGTTTGGTTCATTTCCGGTCAATCCGTTAGCGAAAAAAAATATTCATTTGTTTTATTGCATTGTACACAAAAATTGTCTCTATTATGCCAAAAAACTTTTTTGGTACCACAGAAAATAAAGAAATTTAAAAATAGCATTTTCTTATTTTTTCAACATAGCGTTGGAGCGATGCGATATTCAAATTTTTTGTAAATGAATTATTAATATTCGAAAAAATCTCTACTACTTCGTCCACTTAACCGACTTTCTATCTCCAATAATAACAAAGATACTCATACAGTCCAACGTCAAATGGGACACCCTGTATAGTCTATTTTGTAGCAAACGCCATTTAAACTATATTCAAACTTCATGAAAATACTATACACGAGTCCATAGGACTAGTGGTGTTTTTAAAAAGCAACACAATTGAATTGGCAATAAAGCGACAGAATTATTATAGTGATTTCAACCTACGAATTGTATTTGGAAAGATTATTTCAAGCCTTATTTCTGCAAAATACAAAAAAAAATTGTAAATTTTAATATCAGTCCTTACTTCAAATGTCAAATTTGAAATTTAAACACTTGTCATGTATACGTCAAAACGTTTGACTTGATAATTTAGGAAGGACCCTAATTATCACGATAACCCAATGGTAAGTGGACCAATCAGAACGTTTGTCTCAGGATGAAAGCATGAAATCTTCGAAAAATGCAAATTTTGTAAAAGTCGATTATTTCAATAACTAGAAAATTATTTGCATATTTTTGTTTTGAAACTAAGCATTCTTGAGAAATTTTTTTCAAATAACACTCGTACGGTTTGTGGTTATTTAAAAAAAATCGGCACAACTCGGCGTTTCCGAAATTATCTATAAAAACTTAAAACTCTTGTAGCTTCTAAACTATTTACTTTAGTAATATAAGAAGATATGCTCCATGAACCTCTGAAAGCGAGCTTTAATCACAATCAATTAAAATGGTTGGTTTTTATTTAAAAAAAGTTAAGTGATTATCGCTTCACCTTCTACTTGCTGTTCAAGGTCATGGCAATATTTCTAAAAAGTGCTTTATTTCAAAAATAAACGGGCGTTACCGAACTGTACACCCTGTCTATTTCTGTCTGTAAGGATTATGTAATAAACCTTTATTGGCATATTTACATAAAAAATACAGATATATGCAATATACATCATATGTTATATTTGTTGTACAACAAACATTCAGCTTTTTTGCTTTCTTCTTCTTTTCGCTCGTTCTTTCTCTTCCCAGACTCTTTTTATACTGTAAGGATTATATTTGAAATATAAAAGCATATTTTCGCATTATTTATTAATAGGAAAGCAATCATTTATAAAAAAAAATTATTACCACTTTCAGTATTAAGTACTTTACTTTTTTGTTAAGTATATTTAATAAACAATTCATTCCTCACCTTACAATGTTACAACCAATATTACTGGCTATAGAAAAACAGGATGCGTCTGTTCAATTGACAACCAGTGAAAGTATTCCAGTATTTTACTATACAGGGTGTCTCACTTTTTTCCATCAATTTTAGTAAATGTCATTGTAAACAAAAAATTTCGATTTTTTGTGAAACCCTGTATAATTTTTCTTTCTTATCATCATGTTTTTATTTTAAAGTTTATTATTGGCTGTTTTTAAAACTGGACTTAAAATTTCTAACAAGAAAATTAACCTATCTGATTGGCTTATAATGTCAAAATCTAAAGCATACTTGATTTAAAAAAATATTTTGAAATTTTAAAACTGCTGCAACTTCTTAAGGAGTCGAAAAAAATATTAGTTCATAGGAAATTTTTTCTTAAGAACGATATTTACTATCTAAAAGAAATTTTGCTGGGAAAAAGTGTGACACCCTGTATAATATACCGATATTGTATATTATTACATTATAAAATACAATATTAAAAATATTTGACAGGTTTTAAAATTTTAATTTTACAGCAAAGGGTAGCAAATAAGTTTGAATTATTATCAAACGTTTTAAAGAAAAAAAATTAAATGAACCCTTAGACCGAACGACAAAATACCGACATGGACATAAGTCCGACGTGGACAAATGGCCGAATTGGACATATGATTAATCCAGAAAAAAAAGGCCGAATTATAAATGGACAAAATCCCAACTTGAACATAACGTATACAAAAGACCAAATGATGAAATGCCAAAAAAAAAGACAAAATATTTATACAAAAAAACGAAAAATTTGATTAAAAAACTTGATTAAATTACGTGTCCTTCTGTTTATCCTTTGAAGCTGAATATTTTTTAATTGAATTTTTTTTCATACAATGATTAATTTTGGAAATATTTTTTACTTTATAGCTTAGGTTGGTTAATTTTGGTTTTCTTTTCTAATTTCTTGCGTTTGCATTTTTTTCTATATCGGCCTTTTATCGTTCGGCTCATTTGTTTTTCGTTTTTTTGTCTGCGTGGGCAAAAGCTCAATTTAACCTTTTGTTGGATGGCCTTTTTTCTTACGGTCTTTTGGAGTACATTTTTTCTCAAAACTACTCCATTTTCCAAATACAGGGTGTCGAAGTTTACTTATATTTTTTTCAGCTTTTACAATATAGCCCTTGACTTATAAAATAATATAATGTTAAAAAATCTCATTAAAACATGCAATTATAAAAATTACTAACCTTATTTTATTATCATGTTAAAAGAATTGATTGTTGCTTTAAAAAACCTAATATAATGGAAAAGCACATTGATGAAGTTTTTTTATGTAAAGCTTCTAAAGCAATTATTTTTAGTTATTGAATTTGATACTAATTCAATTATACTAATTGGATCGTGAAATAACTGCGTCTGCTGAAAAGTTTGATTAAGACCAGAATACTTTCAGGAAGTTTGTCAGTTTTTAAAGCAACTTCTGCATTCTTGTAAAATTGAGAAAATTCTTTGCGTTTCCTAAACACTGATGATAATTTGCACTTCGTAAATAGTGACGATAATTAGTTTTAAACAACACTTTTTGTATTAAATTTAATTAGAAAAATAATGTTTTTTATATAAATTAATTAAAGTTTTAATTAGAAAAATACTAATGGCTTTGTTTATACAGAAACTTTTGTGAAATTTACCCTACAAAATATTTGCAGTCGTCATGCGATAAAATAAAAAATTATTCCAATAAATGCATTTTTTAGAGAGGAGCAAAAGTATATTTTTTTGTGGTGATTGCTATGTGTCTAAAGGTCGAGCTAGCGGGTTTTTGAGATCTTTACGACACCTTTACATTGACACGATCGTTTTATCGACATTACGACATCCATTTTATCGAAACAAGCTTTTTATCGACATTTTCTTCGACAACATAATTGTTAAAAGAGAGTTGAAATTTTGTAGGTGGAAGGAGGAGAAAATTTTAGGAAAAAAGTTTAAATGTCCCTTTTTGATTGGGCCGCCCCGAAAAAAGTTATTCTACCCCGATCCGAAATTCACCCCGAATCGCACCAAATTTTAGTATGTTATGGGGGACCAGATTCTGAAAACAGGGGATTTAATCCTCCCCGATCGTTTTATTAAGGGGGCGGAGATACGACCCCTTTTGTATTTTTACCCCGAATTTGCGAGGAGCGGCCGAAAGGGTAGAATTCCACTTCCGATGTAAAGAGGGATGTTGATTCCAGGTGTGGTTCGAATTTTACATTTTTTGGACCTCCTCGACATTTTGAAAAAAAAAATCCCGAAAATGGTCGAGTTTTCAGCGGCCTTTTTGAAAAATCATAACTCAGTCGGATTCTAAAGTGAAGCGACGAAATTTGGCCCCTTCCTGGGGATTACCGTGACCGATTTTTAAGCCTCCCGGCGCAAAGGTGTGACGTCACGGCCCCGAGACGCAAACTGTACAATTCTACCATTTTTTCGGACGGCAAAAGTACCAAAACTTTTTTGCTTCGATTAGAAGTTCGGCAGGAGGAAGAAAATCACGGTTGCTTTATTCCTTATCTAAATTCCACGTTTTACCTTAAAACGGGAGTTTTTTTTTTGATGCATTTACTCTTTATGTCGTTTTGGTGCCCCCAAAGTTTTTAATTTGAAACGAAACACTCTTGTGTTTTACTGAACCGGATTTGAAGTAAAGTAGGAGGAGGTATAATAATCGGTTAAATTTTAAAATTGGTTTTGTGATGAGATCTGATGTATATAAAATAATAAATGTTTAGTGCGATAAAAGTAGTAAAAATTTTATAGCTCGTTTTCGGTTTATTCTTGTGGGAAAACTATAATTTAAGAAACCTGTAGCAAGAAAATAAAAAAAATAAAATAAACCTTGAAAGATCGTTGAAAAGAGTAAAATGACCATTCAATAAACAAAGGCCTTAGGCAAAATTTAAGTATAAATGAATCGTAAAATACGACGTCATTGGCAGAGGCCGGTACTAAATTGTTAATCGTCATTTAACGCACGGGAGGGTGCACCTGGCAAAAAAATCAATTATCTAGTTAGTCGGGAACGCTCAGGAATACTTGAACCAGTTGGGGAAGCTGGATTGAATAAGGTGAAGAGGCTCATTGGGCATAAAATTGCTCTACAGATGGCTCAGATATCTATGTAATGAATCGCCATTAATGTGCCTCGACGACTCACGGTAATGGCCGTTGAAATGGCTCTTCAAATTGAATAATTATAAAATAAAGTGTTTAAAACCGTAGTTTTCATTACAGAAAATAAAACTACATCATGATAAAATGAAGTGATGTGAAATAAAGAGCAGCTCAAGGAAACCAGGAGTAAAGTTAAAATAAATTTGAATGGGATTATGGTGATAAATGAAAATCGCACATCACTAAAATTGGGGTTGTAAGGTTATATGAGGTATTATTATACTTTATCCAAATGAATGGAAACAAATTTATAAAGATTTCTCATTTAAATGACGCTTTCTGGGATATCTTCTATTAAAAATTGGTAAAAATTTATCTTACGTTTTTTATAGTCATAAATGAATATTAATAAAATAAAATATTAAAATTTATGACATTATTACCCTTATTCTGGTGATATCATTAGTTTAAAAACCTTTAAAAGGGCTGTACTGGAAATTCTTTGACTAGAATCTTAATTAGTTGTTGGGACGTCCTAAAAATAATAAAATATACAGGGTGTCTCAGCGCTACGAGAAAGTAACGTTACTCTAAAATCAAAAACAGATATCGACATACGTTTCTCGGCAGAATATACTATGGTGGACCAAAGTTGAGGCGTGTTCCTGTCAAATTTCGTGTGATCTCGTCTTTGCAAAGGCTTGTTATTGGGTCATAATATTTCTATTGTGTCATCGAAATTTCTGCGCGTGATTGTACATATAAATGGGTGCACTTGGTGCTGGCTGGAGGTCTCGCTTTGATAAGGGCTACGACAAAGGCTGGGGTTAGTTTGTTGTTTATAGCTGACTTTATAGTAAAATCGGTTGCACAATTAACGAAACGGGTACGATACAATTACAAAATGTGAGTTAAAACATCAAAGTTCCCTGTGAGAGAGCGACCCTGCAATTTTCATGCTCATGCAAGCACATTTAAAAAAATAGGAAGTGTCATTGACAAAATTTTTAATTCCTAAAATTGAACCATACAACACAGTCAAATTTTAAATTTTTATTTTCATGAGAAGTTACGGAGGTGACCTATCGTTTTCATCGTTTACACCCGGTATATGTATATACAGTTGAACTCGGTTATAACGAATTTTGCTCGTAAAAGCCGTTAATAGTTATATAGTCCAGTCAATTTAGACATGCAAGGGTGCACAAATTAGCGTAGAGCTAAAAATTGGTATGAATGTTCGGAACACCATTATAAATGAATGCTGAAAAGTCCCCATCGATCCCGTACCTGGAAAAAAATTTATTCAAGGTCAAAGGTCTTATATATGGGTTTTTGCGTTTTTCAGCAAATCGGTAAGTTTTATCATTAAATTAGCTCAGACAAAAATTGTAGATCATATAATTATCTATAAAAAATGTTTTAATACTTTTTTTCCTAAAAGCCACCGTTTCTGAGATATAACGATTATAAAAGTTGTAATCTTCATAATATGCACATTATTCGTGAGATTCATAATCGTCTAAAATTCACGATAATGGGTACATTTTTTAACCAAATTTCAAAAACCCGGTCTCGAATTAAAGCGGAATGTTTATTTTATAATCCTATCGGAATGGATTTTTTTAAGCGACGGGAAAGCTTTTAAAAGCGCTCCCGAAAAAGTCAATGTTTTCGCGGTTTTTTTCGAACGTCCACGCCGACTTTGAAAAATCGTAGCTCCCCCGGGTTCGGAATTGAAATGACCAAATCAGGCCCCCTTTTTCCCACATCCTCATTTACTACATCCAAAATTTTCGACCCTCCTAGGTTAATCCTGTGGCGAGGGCGAACTTTTCTTTAAAAATGTCAAAATGTCGCGTTTTTTAGCGAAAAAAACAAAAAAGGGAATAGTGCTTAGCTTTGGACTGTAGCCGGAGGGAAAAATCGCGAATGGTATTTTGGTAAAGAGAAAATGGACATACGTACCCATATCTGAGCACTTTTTCGAAATTTTTGTGGGTATCTCATATTCTGACGTTTGAAAATCGGGGTACAATTTTGGACATTTTTTAACGAAATTTAAAAAATCGTACCTACCAAACGACTGGGCCGATTTTAACGAAACGCGGCTTATATTGTGGCTAAAAGTACCGTTAATACCAAGAAAAATAATCGGTTTTATCCGGCGCGTCCAGCGGCGTCGGGACTTTTTTTCCAAAAGCGTAAAAAAATATCGATAAAAAACGGCGCGTAGAGAAAATTAATAGAGGAAATGGGGACAATATGGATCAAAAACTGAAAAATCGGTACACGTGACCTGCAAGAGAATTGATCGAGTTAGGTCGGTTTGAAGTTTTGAAATCTCTATCTTTTCATTTCACCTTACACCGACCTATTAAAGTGAAAATTATGTTTTTTCAACCCCCATCGACCAAAATAATCGCTGTAAGGTAACTACACATCCTATCGTCTAACTAAAATATGCGTTGTAATGAGATTTTCAAGTACTACTTCGCGATGTGTTGACTTTTTTCAATTTCGAAAAAAAACTCAAAATTTTAATCGCGCAAAAAACTTTGTAAAAAAAATGCGTTTTGGCCAATTTTTTTACCCCCCTGCCCCTTCATCGGTTTTAACGACTTATGGCTTCTGTTAAAGGTTTTTGCGTAGGCTTACACACAAAAAAAGATTCGTTTTGATATCTTTATTCGTTTAAAAGTTATGACCGAATAACCGTTTAAAATTTGAAAATTTCACTTTTGGACGAAAAAATTGCTATGAAATTTTTGATTAATCGGAAAATAATTAATTTTGACCGAACCAGTTGGCCGATTAGAACGATTTATGGCTTACATCGACCGATAGAAAACTATTTTTACTTGTATTACAGCTTCAGTGATGTGTATACGTGGCGTACTTATGCATATGATGAAGATTACAACTTTTATAATCGTTATATCTCAGAAACGGTGGCTCTTAGGATAAAAAGTATTAAGTCATTTTTTATAGATATTTATATGATCTACAATTTTTGGCTAACCTAATTTTATGATAAAACTTGCCGTTTTGCTGAAAAACGCGAAAAACCCATTTTTAAGACCTTGAATAAAATTTTAACAAGCTTTCTATTGACCATACATACATTATATCAATTGAAGGCTTGTAAAAAATGTCTTCGATTCAAGTTAAAATATTCAGGGTGTTACAGTTGAAAATTTCGTTTAATTGGTCATGTTCATGTGGATAAAACCTTATCACAAATTTAAATTTGACATTATAGCTATAAATAAGACGATATTAAAATATTTTTGTCAAAATTTCTACTCAAAATTGTCATTTGTATTAGAGCAGTGATTTTTTAAAAATTGATCTTTTTGGCCTAAACGACAAATTGAGTGAAGGATAAATCCATAAAAGGTTATACAATGATTATTTTTTCCTAAGAATCAAAAAATGTCTTAATATACTGGGTGTTCCATTTAAAAAACGTAAAAACAAAATCTTTCGTATTAATTTCGTATTCGTAACGTTTTAATATTGAAATAATATGAAGTATTTACAACAATTATATCAGCTTAATTACCGAAAAAGATTTGAATTAAATTTCCTCTTTAATGAAAATTATATACGCACTCCAATTATAAACCTTTAATTAAAGTCTAGCATAAACCTGTAAATTAATTTTTAATTTTAACTGCGACGTGTTTGAAGGGAGCTAAATTTTCATTATGTTTAAGTTTGTGACCTACATAGTTAAGCACTAAATTATGTACTTAGTTTCTATTGTGGGTAAATCTTTAAATACAGATTTAATTTGGGTCTATTTTAATTAAAGATTACGGGGAAACGATTTTGCTTTTACTTTTCCTTGCACGCTCAAATAAATCTTTTCAATTATTGGAGTAACCTTGTAGAAGGCCAATGAAACTAAAATTAATAATCGATTTAAATTAATATTTTAGATTCTTTAATGCTTTCACCTTTGTATATTTTATTGAACGTAATCGATACAAATAATTTTGGGGCTAATTAATTTAGTCAACGTTTAAAAGTTTTCGTACAAATTCCATAAAGTAAATTCGTGTCCACATTTAATAAATTTAAGTATCTGTTAATTAAATCAAAACCTTAATAACATATTGGTTTAAATATTGTATTAAATCATGTTTGGAAATTCGCTCATTTCAATTATTGAATATTAATGGAATAAAAATTTGCATAGAATTTTAATAAAATAATTAAATTTTGGCGAAATTAAAATGAGATTATCTATGTACACAGCGTATCCACAGAATTTTTTTTACGAATGCTTAATCCCTTTAAACATTCCAAGGGTCATGTTCCTTAAACCGTACATGAATACTAAATAGAACCGCAATCCTTGAAGGTTATATCTCATTAACCCTTTGAAGCATATTAGGGTAAATATCTTGGTGCCTTTAATGTAACACACGCTTAACTCTGTCAACTCAACGCTGAGAAATTCTGAATACAAATATTTCTAAAGTTGAAATTAATTTGGCTTGATAAATTGCGCCAGCGAATCTTACAAGTGAAACTAATTTGTTCGGGATTAATGATTCCTTTTTAAATTAGAATGTGGAACTAATGGGGTTGTGGGGCTTAGCTTCGATGAATAATAGCGACTAATTGTTTTCCATGTTGACATGCTAAATAACTTATGAAATAAAATGTATTATCTGAATCTATTCATGTTTTTATATAAAATATTCTACAACTTTTCCAGTTGTATTTCCGAAAAGTTCAATTCTATTTCAAAAACCATCGTTGTTTGCAGAGAAATTCATAAGAAATCAATTTTAATCTTAAATTATTTTGAAAAAACTTTAATAACTTTGGAACGGCGCAAAACTTTTCAAAAATTCTTTATACACCATAAACTGAAATTTAATAGATAATTAAAATTATATTCCTAAATTTTTTGTAGTTATCCAGTGGCGTGCCATGTCGTTGCTTGCACGGAAATTCATAAAACATTAATTTTAATCTTAAATTATTTTGACAAAAAATTAATAACTTTAGAACGGTGCAAGATTTTTCAAAAATTCTTTATGCATCAAGAACTGTAATTCAATAGGTAATTAAAATCACATTTTTCAATTTTTTGTAGTTATCCAGTGCCGTACCATGTCGTTGCTTGCATGGAAATTCTTAAAACATTAATTTTAATCTTAAATTATTTTGAAAATAATTTAATAACTTTAGAACGGTACAAGATTTTTTAAAAATTCTTTATGCATTAAGAACTGTAATTCAATAGGTAATTAAAATCACATTTCTCAATTTTTTGTAGTTATCCAGTGGCGTGCCATGTCGTTGCTTGCACCGAAATTCATGAAACATCAATTTTAATCTTAAATTATTTTGAAAAAAAATTTAATAACTTTAGAACGGTGCAAGATTTTTCAAAAATTCTTTATGCATCAAGAACTGTAATTCAATAGGTAATTAAAATCACATTTTTCAATTTTTTGTAGTTATCCAGTGCCGTACCATCTCGTTGCTTGCATGGAAATTCTTAAAACATTAATTTTAATCTTAAATTATTTTGAAAATAATTTAATAACTTTAGAACGGTACAAGATTCTTCAAAAATTCTTTATGCACCAAGAACTGTAATTCAATAGGTAATTAAAATCACATTTTTCATTTTTTTTTAGTTATCCAGTGGCGTGCCATGTCGTTGCTTGCACCGAAATTCATAAAACATCAATTTTAATCTTAAATTCTTTTGAAAAAAATTTAATAACTTTAGAACGCTGCAAGATTTTTAAAAAATTCCTTATGCATCAAAACTGTAATTCAATAGGTAATTAAAATCACATTTTTCAACTTTTTGTAGTTATTCAGTGGCGTGCCATGTCGTTGCTTGCAACTAAATTCATAAAACATCAATTTTAATCTTAAATTATTTTGAAAAAAAATTTAATAACTTTAGAACGGTGCAAGATTTTTCAAAAATTCTTCATGCATCAAGAACTGTAATTCAATAGGTAATTAAAATCACATTTTTCAATTTTTTGTAGTTATCCAGTGCCGTACCATGTCGTTGCTTGCATGGAAATTCTTAAAACATTAATTTTAATCTTAAATTATTTTGAAAATAATATAATAACTTTAGAACGGTACAAGATTTTTCAAAAATTCTTTATGCATCAAGAACTGTAATTCAATAGGTAATTAAAATCACATTTTTCAATTTTTTGTAGTTATCCAGTGGCGTGCCATGTCGTTGCTTGCACCGAAATTCATGAAACATCAATTTTAATCTTAAATTATTTTGAAAAAAAATTTAATAACTTTAGAACGGTGCAAGATTTTTCAAAAATTCTTTATACACCATAAACTGCAATTTAATAGATAATTAAAATTACATTCCTAAATTTTTTGTAGTTATCCAGTGCCGTACCATGTCGTTGCTTGCATGGAAATTCATAAAACATTAATTTTAATCTTAAAGTATTTTGAAAATAATTTAATAACTTTAGAACGGTACAAGATTTTTCAAAAATTCTTTATGCACCAAGAACTATAATTCAATAAGTAATTAAAATCACATTTTTCATTTTTTTGTAGTTATCCAGTGGCGTGCCATGTTGTTGCTTGCACGGAAATTCATAAAACATTAGTTTTAATCTTAAATTATTTTGAAAAAAAATTAATAACTTTAGAACGGTGCAAGATTTTTCAAAAATTCTTTATGCATCAAGAACTGTAATTCAATTGGTAATTAAAATCACATTTTTCAATTTTTTGTAGTTATCCAGTGGCGTGCCATGTCGTTGCTTGCACCGAAATTCATGAAACATCAATTTTAATCTTAAATTATTTTGAAAAAAAATTTAATAACTTTAGAACGGTGCAAGATTTTTCAAAAATTCTTTATACACCATAAACTGCAATTTAATAGATAATTAAAATTACATTCCTAAATTTTTTGTAGTTATCCAGTGCCGTACCATGTCGTTGCTTGCATGGAAATTCATAAAACATTAATTTTAATCTTAAATTATTTTGAAAATAATTTAATAACTTTAGAACGGTACAAGATTTTTCAAAAATTCTTTATGCATCAAGAACTGTAATTCAATAGGTAATTAAAATCACATTTTTCATTTTTTTGTAGTTATCCAGTGGCGTGCCATGTCGTTGCTTGCACCGAAATTCATGAAACATCAATTTTAATCTTAAATTATTTTGAAAAAAAATTTAATAACTTTAGAACGGTGCAAGATTTTTCAAAAATTCTTTATACACCATAAACTGCAATTTAATAGATAATTAAAATTACATTCCTAAATTTTTTGTAGTTATCCAGTGCCGTACCATGTCGTTGCTTGCATGGAAATTCATAAAACATTAATTTTAATCTTAAATTATTTTGAAAATAATTTAATGACTTTAGAACGGTACAAGATTTTTCAAAAATTCTTTATGCACCAAGAACTGTAATTCAATAGGTAATTAAAATCACATTTTTCATTTTTTTTTAGTTATCCAGTGGCGTGCCATGTCGTTGCTTGCACCGAAATTCATATAACATCAATTTTAATCTTAAATTCTTTTGAAAAAAATTTAATAACTTTAGAACGCTGCCAGATTTTTAAAAAATTCCTTATGCATTAAAACTGTAATTCAATAGGTAATTAAAATCACATTTTTCAACTTTTTGTAGTTATTCAGTGGCGTGCCATGTCGTTTCTTGCAACTAAATTCATAAAACATCAATTTTAATCTTAAATTATTCTGAAAAAACCTTAATAACTTTAGAACGGTGCAAGATTTTTCAAAAATTCTTTATGTATCATGAACTGCAATTCAATAGGTAATTAAAATCTTATTTTTCAATTTTTTGTAGTTACTCAGTGGCGTACCATTTCGTTGCTTGCACCGAAATTCATAAAAAATCAATTTTAATCTTAAATTATTTTGAAAAAACGGGTCAAGATTTTTCAAATTCCAGATAGTACAAATTTTCTAAAAAGTTGATGGGACTAGGCCCATGCTTGCACGGGTGGTCCATAATGTGCCAATCCGACACTGGTTTTTACTTATTATAAAAGCAATAAAAAGATTAACATAACTGAAAAACCAGGAATCTATTTATAAAAATTGGGTTGTAAGTTTGGATAAATTGGGTCAACAATTGATATATAATTTCTCGAAAAACACAATATTCTAAAAAAATGTAAAAACTTTATTATAATGCAGTTCTAATACTTTTGATTATTTCAAGGTAAAGAAGTCTTTGTATCTTTTAATTGATTAAAGTTTCATATTTTAATTTCTTCAAGCAACTATTAAAATCAATCAATTATAACCTAGTCAGAATACAATTATGTAAGTTTTATTAGATTACAACTAATCAATACTGCCTCGGTAAATAATTAAGCAATTTATATTTCCTTTGAGATTAGTGATTACTACTTCAAACAAGTGAACAATTTTGTTTGATAAATATTTTATACGAGGTGATTGATTTTTAAGTTAAATCTTTTGGGAAAATATTTTGTAAACAACATAGGTCAAGGCTTATTAATTCTGGATAGCTGGGAATGGTTTTATTCTTTTCATTTGCACGTAAACAGAGTTTGCACCAATTTTCTGCTAGTTCTGCATGAGAGGTGTTCCAAAAATCAACAAATAATACAAAATTAACGCATATTTGCATTTTTCTTGACACTTTTCGTTTTCAAATTTTACAAGCTTTGACGGTTTGGTTAATAATTTTTATTCCCAAGCAAAAAATAAAGACATTGACAAAAAGAATCAAAGATATTCCCTGACACCGATCTTTCATACTACAAATTAGTCTTCTAATTTTGTCTTGGTCGATTTCTAACAACCTTCGGGAAAGATCATTTAATGTGTTTGTAGGTTTAGGAATTCGTCTTAATCGTGTTCCCATAATGTCCTATACATGTTCAATGGGATTGAGATCGGGACTCCTTGGTGGCCAAATCATGGTAGGGATTCCGACCTTTTGTCGTTGCTGTTGCACAATTCTAGCAACATGTGGTCAAGCATTAGTAGGAAATTCTGTCCAATAAATGGGGCAAATGGGACCACATGCTCTTGAAGAATGTTCGTTATGTACCTATGTGCTGTTAGACGTCTTCCATCAGTGGTCACTAAGTCGGTACGAGCCTCCAATTTATTCCAGCTCAATCCATAACAGGCACGTCACCATAACCGAGACTTCCAAAGATATTACACTGCACTCATCTGGTCTTCTGTATACTCTATTCCGCCTATCATCTGAGTGAAGACAATACCTGGACTCATCCGAGAACAAAACTATTGCCCAATCCTCATTTTTCCAACGGGGACATGTTCACGAGCCAACTGAATTTTTTTCTTTCTGTGTTGTCTTGTTAGCAACGGACTCTAAGTATTTTGGCTTATTCTGAAGTTGTAACGATCTACAAATTCATTTTCATTCCACTTGTTACGAACCTTTGCCATAATGTGCGAATTATCCAAGAAAGGTCTTTATTGGGGGTTGTATCTCTTAAACGAACCTGTTCTAGTCTTCTTGTGTTATGTCTAATTTCCGCCAACCGCCTTAGTACTCTGGTTTACATTAAACAGCTGTGCAAGCTGAATCTGTGTGTAGCATTGTTCCTGAAAACTTGTGAAAATTTGGTTTTTGTAACTGCTGAGGATTCATTTATTTGACTAACATACGTTATGATATTCGAAATTGTGATGAAAAGATTTTTTTTACATTAATTTGATATAACGTAAATCGAGCTAAAAGGAATAGAAGAGAATTTTGTAGAGTTCATAAAAATATCATAAAAGTTTGTAGATATAAACCAAATCTTTAGTAATTTGTTGCGGATGCTATAAAAAGCGTTGGATAACAAGTTGTCGGGTTAAGATAATAGTAAGATTTAGTACAAAAGGAGACCTTATAAGCTTCCTTTTCTTTCCATTTAAGCGCAATAGTCATAAAGAAAGATAGTATCGGTCACTTAAGCTTCTCTGGGAAGAGGGTACAGGCACTTCGGAATTAATCAGTTCGAAGTGGAAACACACTTAGATAATTGCTCCTCGATGCCTGCATACAAAGTACCCCTGCTAGACCCAATGGCTTTAAGTAAAAACCTATCTACTGAAATATGCAACTCACCACTGGAATTTCAAGTTAGCTTAGGCGATGAGACTTTTACTTCGGTAAGGTATTATGAAAGAGATCGTGATCGGAACCTTAATTAAGTAGATATACCCTCTTGAATATTGCTGAGGTAAATATTTTATAAGGTTGCTTTAATTACAACTTATTTTGCATGAAATATTTAATCCATTTTCCATTAAATTTAATTAAAAATATGATATAGGTGCGAGGTTATTCCCAAAATGTTTACGTTTTTATCAAAAAAAAATATCAAGGCGTATTGCTTTTGGTCCGAAAGGTTTTTATATCCTAGCCCTTTTATTGCTGTACTGATCCTTTAATATGCATTTATCGCCACTCAAAATTCTTTTCAATGTGACTTTTATCCTTTAACATTTTATGATATGTAAAAAACTTTTCTTATGTATAAAACAGGTTAGTTTTTATTTTTGTTAAAAATAAACTATTAAAATATTTTGAGCAAAGTTTTAAATTAAAAAATAAATATGAAATTAAAATGGGGGTGGATGAAAATACAGCAGACGCTATAAAATTATCCTACAGCGCTTTCACTGCGATTTGTGGAAGTTTACCAACTACTAAATCATTAGTAAAAAGAGGAAGTTGTAAAATGAAAGCAGTTCCTATACATATTTAAAGCAATGCATGGTTGTTGAAACTGAAAGGCCTACTAAATTATAAGTAAAGAAAAACATTTTATTCGCAAAGCGGCAAAGCACGCACTTGGAGGTTTTGTCAAAATAAAATTTTAAACGATTTCCATGTAAGTTAAGAAAGAGATTAGTGCTGGGACTAGTGTAAACACTCGGACTAGACTGAGGTGTAAAGTTAACCCTCGAGGGTAATCGAGGACGCACTAACTGTGTACATAAGCTCCTCAACTTTGAGCACCGCTCTTTACTTTCTCCCTGACCCACTAAGACCCCCACTCGGTTGATTCGCGCCGGGTACTTAATAATAGATAATACGGCTTGGCTCCAGGGTACAGCTCCAGGATCGTAAACCAGACCGGAAAACCTAATACAATTTCTCTGCCTTTCTATTAAGTAGAGTGCCATAAAAAATAACTACGGGCTTTAGAAATACACGATCGTTCCAAGGCATTTTTACAATGAATGAATTTGCCAGTTAATCAATTTTTTATCCAATTAGACTACTTTTAATAAATATCTCAAATATCAACTAAAATTTTAATCTTGCGAAAAGTTATGCAATATTTTATTCCATCAGTAAGTTCCTGTTCAATTATTATAAGTTTTAAAACCGGCGAAATGTGCGGTTTTTTATAAATTTCTCAAGTTATATAAAACTTTCCGTGAAACTTTTTAATTCATTGTGAAAGATTTTGACGTAAAGGCTTTATAAATTTATCATATAAAATACATTAAAATATAAGTTTCTTAATAAAGTTTATGGAAACTGTAAGCTATAAATGTATTAAATTTTAATTAAAAATACTTTTATAACATAATATCTTCTACAAGCTTTGGGTGATTAGTTATTTAATTATTATTTAAACTAGTTTAGCTAACTTGGAAAAATCGGTTCACAATTTGCACTTAGCATCCCGGGGTGGAACGCGGTACGGGGATAGACCGGGAAACTGGTGGGGGGCTATTTATGGGCGACGGAAATACGCGAGCTTCGCGCACAACGTTCGGTTAGAATACGGAGTGGCTGCAGTAAATGTCAGAGTGTCCTTAGTAAAATTATTCAAAAACCAATCAAATCACGATGCTAAATTACATGACAAACAAACATATTTCTATCACTAGATATATGGCAACTACGAAATGATGATCGGGAATATACGTCAAATTTCAAAAACTCGATATCGAATTAAAGGGAAATGTTTGTTTTATAATTCTACCGAATTTTTATTTTTTCGAGCTACGGGAAGCTTTCAAAAACGCTCCCAAAAAGTCGATTTTATCGCGGTTTTTTTTAGCGTCCGCTGCGCCGAATTTGAAAAATCGTAGCTCCGTTGGTTTCGGAATCGAAACGACCAAATCGGGCCCCCTTTTTTCCTATATCCTCATTTATGAGATACAAAAGTTTCGACCCTCCTAGGTGAAACCTGCGGCGAGGGCGAATTGTTCTTTGAAAACGTCAAAATGTCGCGTTTTTTAGCGGAAAAACGGAAAAATCGACCGAGGGAACAAAGTCGTACTTGGTATTTTCTTATTGCCGAAACATGCGAAAAAAAAGTAGACGGGTTGTTTTTCCGAAAATTCGATTTTTACCCCTTTTTTGAAAAGTTTGAATTTATCGTATATTTCTAAGACTTTTTTTAAGGATATTTAAAAATTCATAGTCGCCACAAAATGCGACCGATTATAACCGAGAATGGCTCAGATTGTAGTTTTAATTACCACTAATGCAGAGAAAAATACTTGTTTTTTTTTTCAATTTGTGGGAACAATTCCGCTAAAATACTTCGCGTCGAACAAATTTGTGAAACACTTGTGCCCAAAACTGGACAAAAAACGAAAAAGCATCTTTTTAAGGAATTTCCAAACTTTTATCGTTTTATTTGGACCGATACCGATTTTTCAAAGTCAACCCTCCGCGACCAAAATTATTGCTGCAAGGTAAAGACACATCCCATCGTCAAACTAAAATATGCGTTGGAATGGTATTTTCAAGTACTAGGACGGGACGCGTTGACTTTTTTTAATTTCGAAAAAATACTCAAAATTTTAACCGCTCAAAAAATTCTGTAAAAAATTTCGATTTTGATAATTTATTTACACCCCTGCCCCTCCATCGATTTTAACGAATCATGGCTTGTCTTAAAGGTTTTTGCGTAGGCTTTAATACAAAAACAGATTCGTTTTGATATCTTTATTCGTTCAGAAGTTATGACCGAATAACTGTTGAAAATTTGTAAATTTCACTTTTGTACGAAGAAATTGCTATGAAATTGTTGATTAATCGGAAAATAATTAATTTTGACCAAACCACTTGGCCGATTAGGACGATTTATGGCTTAAAATTTTCAGAATACTTCGCTTCATCGATAAACGCAAAATGTGGTGTAAAAAATGCGTCCTCGGGGGCCGTATTTGTACTTGAAATTTACAAAAACTTTAAAATTTGTTTTTGAAAAAACGATTTGGACGATTTTCATCAAACCGGACTTAAAATACTCCTATTTTGAGTGTTTATGTTGGGTAAAATTTTTAGCTTGATATTGCCAATACTTTTTGAGAAAATTGAGAAAATCGAAAATCGTGAAAAAAAAATTATGAAAAAAATTATTTTCGAATTTTTGCAAAATCGACCCCAAATGAAAGACAATTAAAAACTGATAAAATTTGATCACTCATTTTCATTTTTGGTCTGTAATTTCTATGCGACCGGCTCTAAAAGCTCTGCAGTTTTGAGAATTGCACGTCTTTTAATTTTAAAGATTTGAGCCAAAAAGTTTAATAATTTTGAAAATTTTGTTGTTTTTAATATTTCACGAAGCTTAAATAAAAAACTTTGGATTTCTTTTAATTTTCACAATATTTTAATTTACCTTGAAGCAATGACAAAAAAATAAACAGTAGTAAAGTTTTTGACAATAGTTTCTAATTTACCTGAACTTAAAGATGCCTGTTTGATTGACAATAAAAAGTACATTTTTTCTACGATCGTGCAAAAAGTATGATGCCAGTTTTCGGTGCATAGTCATGCTTTCTTGCACGAATGCACAAAAGCGTTACTTAGTGCAAAAAAGTATGACTTAATGGGTCTATTTCAGAATCATGAATGAAATTTATTTTAGGATGTTTAATAGAAGTTTGCAAGTTCCTTAGTGACACATCATGTAGAAGTATTACCATGACCTTGCATGGCAGGAAGGTCATCTAAAAATCCACTTAACCTAAATCCCTTAACTTATAAATAGCCGTACATTTGGTATTAGAAATTTAAACCTTTGTAACTTTCAAAATATTTATTCAAAAATAAAAAGAAAATATCGTTTGTATTAATAATGGCGATAAAAACGGTTGATATTTTTAAATATTGTGTTATCAACAACCTTTATTTGAGCGCCCTGTATTTTGCTTTTATCTGTAAATAAGTCGTTTCCATATTATAATAAGTTAGGGATCCATTTTCAAAATACTGTATGTAAATTATTATTCTATTGTATAAATGCATGTATGATATTAAATTGATGATGGTGGTATACTGTAGCGTTTTGAGCCCGGCGCCTTCACCATTACATAAATAAACATGATCCTGTTGTATTGATAAATTATATCAAAAGCAAAATTCCATAACTTTAACTCCTTCAGCAACGCCTGACAGTTTGTTTCATGTTTATTTAGTCAATATTTGCATTGCAGTGTTTTCAACTTGAGACAAACATCGGTTCAGTGTATTCAAAGGAAAATAAAGTTTGTGCAACACAAGCCTTTCTCCCTTGTCAAGTAAAGTGGTGGACCAAAAAAAAATGTAAGCTTAATAGGAAGCCTGCTGCAGCGTCCTGGCAATTAATTAAAAGTCGAAGTAAACGAATTAGGGGCGAGCTTTTGTTTTCAGAAGAATATTAGAAATGTCACGTATTCCTGTTTTTCCCATTGTTGCCGATAACGTAGCTCGGAAATAATACTCTTTTGGCCAATTAGCACACACAGCACTTTTTACTGCGTTCTATTTTGTCTATTTTTATTTCCTTCCAACTCGCTTGATTATTAATGACCATTTGCTTTTTTCACGTTTTTAAATGAAAATTCTACTTCAGCAGACTAATTTATTATGCGCGCTTTTTATTTAAGAGGTGCTGGAAAATAATGGAATTTGTGGGATATCATATTACCAACACTTTTAATAATTATAATGTGTAAATCAATATTTCTTTTTTAGGGTGGGGAGGTGCTACAAGAGAATATTTCTGCGAACATTAGCGACGATACTGTAAATTTAGAATTTCAAAGATCTGACGGTACTTTGGTAACCCAACTCATCGACTTTCGAAACGTAAGTAATTCTAGTTTTATCATATAAAAGGATGCATTTAATTGCTGTATTCTACTCCAAATGATTCACTACAAGTTAACTTGATTTCAATCACTTTAACTTTACGTGCAGAGTTCCTCTATTTAAACTCGGTTTCGCGTGAAGCGAGAACTATACCCGCAAGTAATTCATCAGAGAACTAATTGAATAATTGACAAAAGTTACGACTCGTCAGTTTACTTAATTATATTTTGCGAAAATGTTACTAAAATTACCAAAGCATAAAATTTAAACCTCTTTTTAGTAATTAAGCTTCGGATGTTGTATTTAAACACAACATTTTGAAATAAAACTAAACAACTATAAATTCATTCCAAGTAAAACTATGTTAAAAACATTTATGTCTCTTTGTTTGGGAGAGTATTAGTTTCTAAAAGGCTATACAATATCTTAAATTGGTTTAAAAGTTTTTGTTTGTAAAAAATCGCTTCACTTGAAAACGCGGTTAAAAAGTTCGAAATAAACTCTGATACGACTTCATTTAAATATCGGTGCTATCAAATGTGAGCACTGCAGTGGTGGGTAGCATAAAAATTCAATCGAAAAACTTTGATAGATTCGCAAATTTTAAATGATAAAAAGTCTCAGAATCTCACTATTCTCACTCGAAACTTTTTGAAGTAAATAGCAACGGCAGACTAAGGGAACCTAAAAGCGGAAGCTAAACATAAATCATAGCTTGCATAAATCACATTTCTGCTTTAAGATGTATCAAATATTTGAATAGCTTTTTCGTAAAACTTTTAGTACTAAGATATAAGGAAAAACCTCTTAGGTTTATATCTGCTTTTGAAACAATTTGAAAACAATTTTTCCTGCTTAAAATTATAATTAAACTTTAGGTTAGTTTTTATTTTATTTTTAATTTAGTTTATTCAACATAAGGAAAATAATATGTCGCATGGAATAAAATAAACAAGTGAAATGTCTTGATAAATTAGACATTTAAGCATAAATGCTTTTTATGATAAGGGTTTAATTTATTAAGTTTCATTTTGTATTTGGTATGGTGAATTATTTGCGTTAGGGACTTGAGCTGAATGTGAATTTCTTGTTTATGAGTAACTAACAGAAGTAGAACAAAACACAAGCTCTAGATACATAATCATGAGATACGACCCTTAAAAAATGATGTATGTACGCTACAATATGAGGATTTATTATTATCCTTTTTTACAGTAGTGTGACGTTTATTATGGATTTATTTATAACCTCTATTTTCGCACTAAATTATAATATATTTTACGAATGAAAGCGCTAAACCAAATAACGTATATATTTTATATTTTGTAAATAATATTAAAGATTAAATTTTATTGCCATCATAAAGCTTAAATCATAAATAAAACGGAATTTATTTAAATCACGCAATATTTCACAATTTCGGATGGAATAATGATCTTCATTTAAAAGATTATACCAATTCTGAAAGTACTTACTTTTGGCAGTTAATAATCGCGTTTTATGTCGAAAATAAATTCGTTCTTACAATTAAAAATAACATTATTAATATATATTTTTCTTCTTAGTTAAGCTTCAATTTATTAGGATTAAAAATAAATTAAGCATGTGTCCTTCAAAAGCGTCGAGCCATTCATATTTACTTTGAACATACAGGGTGTTTCTAAAATAGTGGTCATGGCTTTGTGTACTACAGGGTGTCCCTTAAGTCGACGATCAAACGAAGTGAACTGACAGAGAAGGTTATTTCCAATAAATACAGCGACCGTGATGACGTTAAAAGCGTTAATCACGTGCTTAACGTTAACGATGTCTCTAAATTTTTTATCACGGTCGCTGAATACAGGCTAGCCTGTCATTCCAAGATTGCGGATCAAGGTTACAGTTTTTTTAAATGGAACACTCAGTATATTATAAAATTTTTGGAAGTCTATGTGCATATAAACGTCTGAAATTATTAGGAATATCCGGTGTGATGGATTGATACGCTCGTCTTATTCGATCTTCCATGTCATCAGATGTTGTGGATTGAATCTGATACACTAAACATTTTACAGGGTCTCAAAGAAAAAAATCTGTCATTCTTAAGTCGGGAGATCTAGTCTCCCGTTTCTGCCAATCCAGTGTCCAGATAGACAATTATTTAAATATTGTTTAACAATGAATCCAAAGAAAGTGCAAAGGGACTCATCTATCTTGCTGAAGCCACAAGTCTCTTCTTGTCTCTAACTCAAAATTTTCAAATAATGATGGTAGTGAATCTTTTAAAACCTCTAGGCACATCTTCTCTTAGCAGTTATTGTTTTATAAAAAAAGTCAGGACCAATATAATGGTTATCTTTTATTCCTCCCCAAACATTTAAGGACCATTTATTCTGATGATCGATATTGCGCCGCCAGTTCGTTGCACAATTGTGCATATTATGCCTGTTGACAGGTCCATTATTTTTTAATGTGCCTTCGTTATTCGTCACTAATCAAAATATTGTATATGAAATTTACATCCGCGGTTATCATTTTTTATATCAAAACAGAAAATTCCAATCTCTTCTCGAAGTCATTACCATACAGTTTCTGATGCAATTGAATATGATATGGATGAAACCGATGTTTTTTCAAAATGCACTTGACTGAAGACTTTGGAATACCAGTATGGGTGGATACTTCTTCAACTATCAATAAAATATCCAGAACAGAATTAGGGTTAACGCTTAACGCTTTGATTAGTCAATAGCTTTCACAACCCTCTATCAATTTTCTGGTTGTTTGGCATTTTGATAGCCAGAAGAGGATTTATTTCAGTTTTACCAAGCACATACACCACATTTTCCATTTCTTCTTTAAAAAAGTTCATTATTTCGATTTAGCTATTATCGAAAGCACAAAAACGAAATTTTTTGGTAAAACGTCAGTTGTTAAATTTTCAAAGCATAAACCTAGAAAACCAAAAATTGATAAGTAATTGTTATTTTATTTGTATTTTAAAATAATAAAAAACTACTATTGTAATGAAACAGCATTATTGAAAAAGCAAAATAGAGAAAGACCAATGTTAGGCAAATTTGAAAAAGAAATCTCAACATAAGTCAAGAAAAGCATTACTTTGTCTATTTTTCACTTTTTCTCTGTTTGGATATTAATATTTCCTAAACCATTAACATGCGATCATGGAAAATTCCATTCTTCAATTTGAAAATTTCGTTTATTTGCAATTCATGAGGTAACTGGATAAAAACTTATCACAAATTTAAGTTTGACATGATAGCTGTAAAGTAGACGATATTTTAATTTTTTTGTCATTATTTAAACACAAAATTGGCATTTGTTTTAGAGCAGTGATCGTTTTTCACTTAAATGGCAAAAGGTTATACAAGGTATTATTACTTTTTGATAAGGAACCCAAAATTGTAATAACATACTGGGTGTTTCATTAAAAAAAAACTTTTGGTGAAGGAAGTATGTAACTTATATAAAAAAAATGGTTATATTGATTATAAATCCTCTTTTAGATCACTTTGTTTAATTGTCCCCTTATGAGATACCCTGTTTAAAGACATGTCCAAAACTTAACTATTACCGAGATACAGTGTGTTGAAATATCTTTTTATTTTCTCTAAATCGGATAGAAAATCCATCCCGCTTTTCTGGAGCTTCTTTGCAAATTATGATCAAATAACTGATAATTAATGCGAATCCCTAGAGGGCGCGCGAGTTTGGGAGGAAAAATTGTGAAAAATCATGAAATCGAGGATTGGTTCTGCAGTCATAACTCAAGTTTACCTCGTTAGATTTTTAATTTTTTTCCGATTTATAATCTAAGTTGATTGAAATGGAAACTGTAGAAAAACATAAGCCATAATAAACCATTTTTTAATTTCATTCGTTTCGTCCAAAAAAAAAACAGAATATTTCAGCATATTTATTTATAGCTAAAAATGATGTGGTAATTTTGTGGAGCACTGTATACAGAGTGATTTTTAAGTTGGTACATTTTTTGGAAGGATGTAAAAGTCAATAAAATACGTCGTTTGTCATTATTGTATATCTTCATATAATAAAGTACAATGTTCAACGAACAATGTACATATAATGGATACTTTTAATGGAACTTTAAAATGTTCCATTTGTAGAAATGCTACGTTCATTGAACGATATAATTTTCATTGATACATTTGTATTGCCATGTGAAAATCATAACTGAGAAGAAAATGTTTTGTTTTGTATAGGTGATATTCACAAAATTATGAATATTCAAGAAGAACATTTATTTACGGGGAGACAAATCAAATTTATTAAACAGGGGACTAATTATTTTAGGTTAGGTCATTATGTTGCATATTGTAACAGAAATAATTTATTTTGGGAAATATATTGTATTATGATGATTTAGACTGTAAAAAAGAATTCAAAACGTGATCAAAATCTATTATTGAATGTTTGTTCAGTATTATAATAAAAATAGTTTATAAAGAGTTATTATTAGTTCATAATGAGTTTATTTTAGTTCATAAAGATTTTATTTTAGTTGATAAAGTTTATTTTTTAGTTTTAATGTATTTTTGTAATTTGTTAAAACTGTTTTGCTAATACTTTTATGTATTAGTTTAATTTACTTTTGTTTGTTTATTTCTTCTTAATTACATTACTGTTATTATTTTTTAATTTTATCATTTAAAATTCTTTTTAGATAAGAAGAAAAATATTGTTAAATATGGTTTTTAAAGTTTTAAAAATCAAAATAATTTATTTATTTATTTAAAATATTTATATTTGTAAAAGCTAAAAGAAATTAGCTTGGTGGCAAATAACAATAAACTAATAAAAATATTAACATAACACTATTATAATATCGATTGTGAAGATGGAAAAATGTGAGATTAAAACGACCATATTTATTTATTAATACAAAATGTCATCTGTGTATGCCACATGTTATCATCTTCCTAATTAAAATTTAACTTTTAATGCAAACTGTTGAAAAGCTTAAAAGCTATAAGAAGAATGTCATCACACAAAAAATAATTTTCAGTTTTTCCTCAAAAACGGTTTGAGCACAAATGAAAAAAATTAAAGCACAAATGAGCACATATTAAAGAACACAATTTAAATAAAAAAATGAGGTTTCTAATTTTACGCAAAAACCGTTTAGGCACAAATGTAAATTTAAACAGCACACATTAGCACAAATCAAGCACTAAATATAGGTTTGCGGGGCCTTTTGTAATTTTGTTCAAAACCGTTTTATCACAAATTAAATTTTCTACAGCACAAATTAATGACATCATTAAAATTCAAGTATTTGGTTCCGCCAACTTCACGAACCTTTATTTTACCTTAAAAAGTAAGGAACTGATAACCACAAGGATTTTGTATTTTCTAAGTGGAAAATTATACTAACTATATTAATTTTTTTTGATGAATCGAATTCTTAGTTTTACCGCCCACGCTCTTAACTAAATATATTTCATGTTATCAAATTCATACAGCTTAAATAAATACACCAAATTTGAGACACGTATTAAATCAACTGTAACTAATATTTGCGAACCTGCTTTAATATTAATTCGCTTGATTACACTGTAAATAAATAGTGCTAGTTCATCATGAATATTATTAGTAATAACGTATTTAATTACACTACTCAAAATTAAAGTGCATTAAATTTTAATTTCAAAAGTAATCCAGAATTTTTAGTATCATATTTAATTACCTAAAATAATACGTGTAGAAATAAAAACTACTTGTAATTTAATAAAATTAAAGCCTTTTTATGAAATTCGATTGGAGAGTATTGATTTCAAAATATAATTCGGGAAGGTATATGTGAAAATAGAAATTTAGGGTAAAAATCTTGGACAGAATGTGCTGCCAAACCTCAAGAGACGCGTTTCGCCTTCTGAATTCTTGCTTTCACATCAAATCAACGATACGATTTCATATAAGAACGGTTTGAATGCTATGAAAGGAAATGAATACTGTTTTTAGTAACATAAATAAAATAGTTCCAACGTGCTCTTTCATATAGCTAGTAAATAGGATGTCGGAAATTTAAAGGTACATAATTTTCGTATGAAATTAAATTCTACAAAATGTAGAATCAATAATTCAATTACTTTCATTCCATCTCTATGTAGGAAGGCACAATATGAATGCGTATTTTTCATAAAACGTCACAAAATTATGAAGTGTCTTCAAAGAATTTATGTATGAAAAGTTTAAAACTAAATAAAACTCGTAGTGTGGAAGTTTTTATGCGGGAAAAGTTGGAAGTCTTCTACTGCCAACGTCAGAAGCAACGTTTACCCAGTTTTAAAAATTAATAATATGGGGGTTGTTTCATGCTTATCTATCACTAGTCAAGTACAAAGATTGCTTTTTTAATATTGCTTAAACATTTTATTACTCCCTTTACTACTTATCCTTACCTACGGTGCTTTTTATTTTTAAAGAGCAAAATGTTGTTTAAAATCTCAAACCTGTCAAACGAAAATGATGCAAATTTATTTTAATTTAGTACTTGTCTATGTTATATCAGTGGCAGTCCTTTTAGTTACTT
This sequence comes from Stenus bimaculatus, assembly GCA_963971135.1. NCBI lineage: Eukaryota > Metazoa > Arthropoda > Insecta > Coleoptera > Staphylinidae > Stenus > Stenus bimaculatus. The sequence goes on along the minus strand of OZ020180.1, from coordinate 81,823,635 downwards.
TAAGTTTTCAATAAAAGAAGGAAATGGATTTTATAAATATACAATTAATGCCAATAATTTTAAACTTCAAGTGAAATCAATTTTATTTATAAACAAAACATTTTACATAATCATAATGTTTTTTACATTTTCTACTCTGGATGAATCTTCAATTGAATACAATTAAATAAAGCTTACAATCAATACCAGTTGATTTGCTTTTAAGATTTTGAAAATTAAACATTTAGAAAATCAATGTTAAATTTTAAATATCTTGTGACAACTTACCTGAAAGAGGAATATACTATGCTGAAATCAATCTCTCCAAAAAAAAAAAGACATTCACGATCGATTTTGGGACTTTACATTTGTTTTGTTGTCCAAAATACGGCACAACAAGCTTAACACTTTTGGATTTTCATCTTTAATTGGTTTTTAAGGCTTCAGTTTTTAAGCGTAACTTTTGTTATACCCTGTATAATTAAAGGCACAAGTAGATAAAGGTATCATGTCGCAAAATAATAATAAATTTTGTTTTCTATAATATTATACTAAAACCGTAAGAAACGGGGAAGTTATTCCACCCCGAACGAAAAATCGAGTTCATCTCCTAAGTGTCCGAAATTCACCCCGAATCGCACCAAATTTTAGTATGTTATGGAGGACCGGATTCTGGAGATGGTGGTTTTGACCCGCCCAGATTTATCTATTAAGGGAGCCGAGATTTTAAATTTTTACCCCGAAAGGGTGGTTTTTTTCGTCCGATTTTAAGAATTCTGGTTCCGATGTAAAGAGGGATGTTGATCCCAAGTGTTTTTCGAATTTTAAATTTAGGGTTGGGAAATTACGTACAAATAAACTTTAGTAGTTCCAATATGAGCGAAAATAGTGATTTAGAACATTATGCGAAAATAGCACGAAAAATGTGTTCATTTTACGCCGATTTTTTTTACGCTGGTGTCTCTAGGAACGGAACTCCGGCGTAAAACGACGTTGACCTGTAGTTGAACATGAAATTTAAGTAATAAACGCTAAATAAATAAATAAATCATTTTCCGAAAGCTATTAGTCTTAATATTAACATTCCTTTGTCCGAAAGACACGAAAAGTCCTTGGTCAGTGTTCAATTGTGTCTAACTGGTTGATGATGATAATAACCATTATCGATTCTCCCAATTTAAGACAGAACTCAACATATTCGAAATTGGGTCCTAGGTAGTGTAGTGGTTATCACACCAAACATGAGATAGGAGGTCCCAGGTTCGAATCCTGGCCAAGGACATTTTTCAAAGTAATAAACACCTGAATATATCACATAAAGGCTCCTAGTTCTTAACTGGTATTTTTCCGGCACCTCTAAAAGAAGCCAAGGTGATTCCTGTCCTAAAAAAGAAGGATGTTTTCAACTATAAATCAATTTCGCTCTTATCAGTGTTCTCAAAGATTCTTCAATCTGCTTAGGCTATTACCTAAGAGGACTCAGTAACCAACGATGCTCTAACATCCTCACTCGATGAGAAACTTATTAGGATCGAAGACCATCACAAAGTTGCGGGAGTCTACTTCGAGTTTTCAAAAGTTTCCGACACCATGCATCTTTGATTTCGTAAATATGAGATTAGTGGTAATGCTCGGAAATTGATTGAAGCCTTCTTGTGTAACAATGAGTGGTTTGGAGTAATTCTTCATCTAAGAGTCAAATGATTACTAGTAAAGTTCCATAAGGGAGCAATCTCGGTCCAATACTCTTCATAACAGATCTAGTATCGGCTGCCACGCTTGGAAAATTTTTTCAATATCTGGATAATACCTCCTGTATACTCCACTCCTCAGATGAGTTTGAGCTCAACAGACTAATGACAACTTGTGTAGCCCTAATGAAAAACAGGTCGTAGAATAATGGTTAAAAATTGAACACTGACAAGACAATTTGTGTCCCCTTTACTATCTCCAAGATTTAGGCTGAATGGGTCAATAACATCCCAGTGGATTCAACTATAGCTGTTAAGTTTCCTGGCACAACTTTTGATAAAAATCTAAAATGGGATTCTCACTGTGATAGTCTTTCCAAATCATTAAATCAAAAGGCCTATACAATTATCCGTTTAAGAAATCATATCTTGGTCAATATTTTAAAACTAATTTACTTTGGATATGTCTGCTTTCGTAGGGTATACTATGCTGGGGAAATTTACACAATGCAAAAGCAATCTTCGTTTCCTAAAAACGAATTGTTCGCTCTATGTTAAAGATCATCCAATAACTCGAGTACTTTGAACACCTTAAAGCATAATTTCCAGTGATATGAAGAGGATTGATTTGATTTGACACAAAATATATACGAAACTCCCCCGTTTACACTAGAGAATCGGTATCCAGCACTGCTTTTCCCGAATGTATGCGATAAATTATCGCAAAATTTTGATTTTGATTTGATTCCGATTATGCTGTCATATTTTGATACAAAGCCGCAATTTCGTGGGTTCCAGTAAACGTTAAATCGGTCGAGTGATTTCTTGGCAACATCGCCAAATTGCAGTGTGTCCACCACCAGAAAGACGAAAATTAGACCAACTTTAGAGCAAACATCCTTACTCTTGCATTTTAGTTCTAAACTTATGGAAATTGGTATCGGCATCTATTTGTTTTTAAGTGTTGTTATCTCTAGCAAAAATCCAGGAACAGGAGGAGTATTCGTTAACCACTCGACACGATATCGTATAGGACTTTCATCATTATATCCTTGTCATTCAATTGCAAAAATAAAAGTCCGTCCTTGTCATGCCGTACACGATATCTTGTCGGGTGATTCAAGAATAAATCCCCAGGTCTGAGGAGCAGAAAGAAACGATTCTGAAGTTTTCGAACCCAATGAAAAGTATTCCTTCGTTCTCATTCATTCATTTTATTCGCATTTTCCGCATACTATTCTACTTACGACAGTCGAGAATACTACTTTTTGAAACTAATAGAATCTTGACTGAAAAAATATACGAAATTACAGTATAGAGAACTATTATTAAACCACTTGACACGTCGTCATATACCATATGATAAGGACAGAGACTCTTATTTTTGAATATGAATAACAAGAAGAGAATTATGAATCGTGTCGAGTGGATCAATAATATGAAAATGGGATGCTTTTTTGGTGACCTTGAAAATTACAGTACATGATACCATAATTTCAAAGCTGTGTCATATTTTAACTATTTTTGTGGTAAGTTTATATTGTTTTAACATTAATAAAATTCACCATACCCAAAAATTTTAAGTAAACTATTAAATATTTAATAACTCTACAGAATTTATAAATAAATTTGTAGTTCTAAACTTAATGGTACCAGTTAGGTTCATATGGTCTGTCATTTTTAAGTTTACCAAAAATGTATCCCATTTTTTATATGAAATATCGCTACTGAAAAAATAAAGAGTCTGTCCAGAGGCGTAACTAGTAATTTTTGGCTCTTAAGCAAGTTTATAAAATTGGCCCCCTCCAAATTGATTGAATTCGGCACAAACATTTTCTGTGAAATAATTTGAAACAAATGGTCGAATTTAAAACAGAAAATAATCTCAATAATAATAAACTAGTTTCGAGGACAAAATCGTAAACAAAAATAACAATGCAAAGGTCTACTCCAACCAAAAAAAAAGACATTCACAAAAGAACCAAAGAAACTAGTGCAAGCGCTAAATGGACGAATTGGAGAAAGACAGGAAAGGAAAAAGAGCAAATTGGATGAAAACCCTACGCATTCAAAAGCCCGAAATAAAATAAGCGAATCACTAAACTCAGTTTTGTATTTTAGTCACCTTTTTGGTGGCTTTAGTTGAAAAAAACTTAATTACTCTTTTATTTTTATAAATATTTTGCTAAACTTTTATACAATCGTGTGTTGCACTATTATTTTTCACTGGTACAATTTTTGCCGGAAAATTCCAAGAAAAACTTGAGAAAACCGTCGATTTCTTGAATTATTTTGTATTTAATTCACCTTTTTGGGACTTACTTGGAAAAATCTTAATAACTTTTTTATTTTTATAAATATTTTTACACAATTTTTTGTGAAATCGTGTATGGTACTATCTTTTATCAGTGGTATGATTATCGCTAGATAATTCCAAGGAAAACTTCATAAAATCGGCGATTTCTTGAATTATTTTGTATTTTAATCACGTTTTTTGGGCTTTAGTTGAAAAAACTTAATTACTTTTTTATTTTTATAAATATTTTGCTAAAATTTTATACAATCGTGTCTTGCGCTTTTATTTATCACTGGTACATTTTTTTCCGGAAAATTCCAAGGAAAACTTGAGAAAACCGTCGATTTCTTGAATTATTTTGTATTTTATTCACCTTTTTGGGACTTTACCTTGAAAAAACTTAATAACTTTTTTATTTTTATAAATATTTTTACAAAATTTAGTTACGCCAATGAGTTTGTCCTGTGGTAAGGTATGCAACATTCGTGGCGAGTGTTGTAAGAATAATGGCCGATCTCACCAACAGTGCTTAAAGAAAGACTTAACAAAGTGTTGCTTACTCTTAAGTTCTTCTTAAAATTTTAAGACGTCTCTCCAGTCATATAAAACGAATACTTACGCTAAGTTTAGTAGAGATTGGATTTTGGTGTTCGGTTGGTACTCGGGCGTCGTTCGGCTTCCGTCGCGTCGTTTTATTCTATGATTTTTATTATTTTACCACAGAATCACAATATAATCTTAGAACATACTAGATTATTCTGTGATAATATATAAAATTTTATAATTATGTGTTTTATCTACTGTCTTATATTTGAAATAAAAACTGTAGAAATGTGTCTTTTTTTAAACGAAAATATTGAAAAAAACATGGGAATTTGGCATGGTTTTAAAATGGTCATTTATAGTGTAAACTTGTCTTGGGATATCAATATTAATTATATAAATTATAATTAAATTGCTTCTGGAATTATAATGCCATTTGCTAGTTTATTTTCACGAGAAATTGTAATTTTTAGGTTAAGTTGAGTTTTAAGTCGCCGATATCGACGACTTAATTTTAAGTTGAAGTTAGGCTTTAAGTTCGCCTTTCCAATGACGGTGAGACCCGATAAGGACTACTTAGACATTTAAGTAGTTCTTAAAGTTTAAGTCGTGTCGGTGAGATCGGCCATAAGACTTCAGGTATGTACAATCACGCGCATATATATCGGGGACATAAAATAAATATTCTGACTCAAAAGCAATCCCTCGCAAACACGAAATTTGAAAGGACCCCGCCTGCATCTTAAGTTGTATTCATTTATTTCAAATTCCGTGTGATCACGTGTCTGCAAACGCTGCCTATTAGGTTAGAATATTTCTTTTATGTCCCCGATATCTTTGCGCGTGATTGTACATACAGCTTACCTTTAAAATATAAATACAATATGTATCTATGTATTTATTGAAGTGGTAGACTCCTGATTTGTATGTATGTAAAATAAATTTTAAATGAGCAAACTAGGATTAACGATGTACATTAATAAAACATTTTACGCAACAAACTCCTTCAATTAAGCAGGATTTAGCAATTACAAACAGCAACTGCTGAGTACAATAATTTAAAATAATTTGAAATTTCTACCAATAGAACAAAAACTTTTTATTATCAACTTTTTTTAGAGCTGCAGTCTGCAGAGTCCATCCCGTTTAATTCGCTCGGGCAACGGTTGAAACATTCGGACTTTCACACTGGAAAATCCGTGTAATTATTTATCAGAGCAAACACTCACCTAATTGAATAGCGTGCTTTATTATCGCTCTTTCTAAGCCAGATTTACTAATTGGTTCCAACAGAGTTGGAGCTTAATACATTTATCAATTTTAGTTATTATTTATTATTTAATGCTTATTCCATTACTTATTTTAGATCTTGTTACATTACTCGTTTTAATCTATAAAGATATCATGTTTTTTTTGACTAAATGTAAAATATATATATATTTTAATATTTTATATTACTGTTAACAACACGACCATATTTTAATCAAGTACGGAGAACAAACAATATTCAGTAATAAAACTATTTCAACGTGAAATAAAATTGGTCAGTCAAATTGATTAACAATTTTATCAATTTATAGAATATGAGGTAAAAAATATAATTTTCCATTTATATGCAAGTATGCAGAAGACATTAATAAGGAAACGTTGATAAAAGTTGGCTTCTCTTTCATTGCACTTTTTATGTCAACATCATTTTTCACATTTCCGATTAGTTAACGCCCCTGCGCAGATTAAAATCTACCAAAAACCGTGCACGCTTCGGTATTAATTTATTGTGTGGCAGCTCGTTTATTTTCCCGCTTAGGTCTTTTTGAAGAATTTTCTTGATAATATTAAAATGAAACTTTTAGAGCAATTGGTTTGCCTTTTTATTTTAAGTAATAAGAGTTTTTGTAATTTAAATAAAACATAATGAGACACATGAAACGCATTTTCTTTTTGAGGCTATACAAAATATTCATATTAAAGTATGAATAGAAAAAGCAGAATTTTCTAGTAAGGGGCAACTTTATAATCCAAAAGTTTTTCATTCATTACCGGAGGCATAAAATAATTAAAACGTTCATTTTTTGGCGTTGACCTCATACGACGTCGGCCCATATTTTCCCATTATACCCTGTTTGTCGCTCCCATGGGACAGCGACTCATAAATTAAAGTCTACACCACCGGCTGGTCTAGTAATTCATATTTTAGTCGCTTTACAGGAAAATTATTAGATAAAATTAATTAACGCCGCTTCAGTACAATACCTGCATGGGTATGCGGAGCTAAAAGCAGCACTCCATTTATATTCCGGGCATAAAATAATGCATCACGTTTAATTTGAATTATTATTTACTTTCAAAAATGTGGCAGCACTTTTTTTCCCACTTCAACAGGTTAGAATAATTCATTAATTTTAATATCTATTAAGTACTTGCCATTTTGGTTTTATAAATAGATTAGAGCGAGCAAAAATTAATTAGGCTAATAACACTATGCTTTTAATATCGCTTTGATTATGTTTAAGTAATAAATTATCTCCTTTAATATTAATAAGTGGCAGTTAAGGCATATCATCAATGTACATCAAGTTAATGACAACCAATGAGTGTAACTATAAAAAGTTATGTAATGTGAAACTAATTACGGTATAGTGACGAGAAAAGCCAGAAAAAAATCATCTGGAGAATTTTTTTCAGGAGAAATTGATTTTTAAATTACTTAGCTATCTAAAACAATCAAGTCAAATAATAGATTTTTATTAACTTAAATTTCATTTTTATATTCGAGCTTGGAGATGATTGATTGCACCTAGTAACTCTCTTCCATATTAATCCTAGATGTGGAACGATCTTCATATACCAGATCTTTGATCCCCGCAAGTAGAAGTCTTAAAGTGTCAGGTTTGGGGAAGGAGTGCCCATGAAATCGGAGTTTGATCGATTTAAAACTATGCTGGACTACCATCTCATTACCAATGCATAAGAAAACCTTTTCAAATCGAACATGACCAGCGACATCATAGAAGACTTTAGAGAATGTCTTCAATGATCTTTAGAGTCTAAAATATACGGACCAGTAGACAAAATGCGGAAAATACCTTAAAACAGGGCCTGAAGCTGCAAAAATGCGTTTGATATACATAAGACGTCTTTTTTTTGAAAAAAAGGGCGAGGAAGTAAAATCCTACCGTCCAATCAGCCTGCTTCCCATAATGTCAGAAGTCCTAGTAAAGCTTATACTATCCAGACTAGAACTGCTTCTAACAGGAAGTAAGTTAATTCCAACTCACCAATTTAGCTTTAGACCACAACATGAGAGCAAGTTCATAGGATAAGCAAAAAATAAATCAAGTAATGGATGACAAAAAATACTGTTCAGCACCCTTCCTGGATATATTGAGGACCATCGATAAAGTAAGGCATACCTGGAAAAAAAATTATTCAAGGTCAAAGGACTTAAAAATGGGTTTTTCGCGTTTTTCAGCAAAACGGTAAGGTTTATCATAAAATTAGGTCAAACAAAATTTGTAGATCATATAATTATCTATAAAAAATGTCTTAATACTTTTTTTTCCTAAGAGCCACCGATTCTGAGATATAACGATTATTAAAGTTGTAATCTTCATAATATGTACATTATTCGTCAGATTCATAATCGTCTAATATTCACGATAACGGGTAAATTTTTTAACCAAATTTCAACAACCCGGTCTCGAATTAAAGGGGAATGTTTGTTTTATAATCCTATCGGAATGGATTTGCTTTAAGCGACGGGAAAGCTTTCAAAAGCGCTCCCGAAAAAGTCAATTTTTTCGCGGTTTTTTTCGAGCGTCCTCCGCGCCGACTTTGAAAAATCGTAGCTCCGCCGAGTTCGGAATTGAAACGACCAAATCGGACCCCCTTTTTTCACACATCCTTATTTACTATATCCAAAATTTCCGACGCTCTTAGGTTACTCCTGTGTCGAGGGCGAATTTTTCTTTGAAAACGTCAAAATGCGAAAAAAACAAAAAGGTAATATTGCTTAGCCGGAGGGAAAAAATCGCGAATGGCATTTTAGTAAAGAGGAAACAAACTTACGTACCCATAGCGGAGCACTTTTTCGAAATTTTTGTTTGTATCTCATATTCAGACGTTTGAAAATCGGGGTACAATTTTGGACATTTTTTAACGAAATTTAAAAAAATCGTACCTATCAAACGACTTGGCCGATTTTAACGAAACGCGGCTTATATTGTGGCTAAAAGTATCCTTAATACCCAGAAAAATAATCGGTTTTATCCGGCTCGTCCAACGAGGTCAGGATTTTTTTCCAAAAGCGTAGAAAACTATCGATAAAAAACTGCGCGTAGTGAAAATTGGTAGAGGAAATGGGACCAAAACGGGACAAAAAATGAAAAATTGCTGCACGTGACCTGCAAGAGGATTGATGGAACGAGGTCGATTTGAAGTTTTGAAATCTCTATTTTTTATTTCACCTCACACCGACCTATTAAAGTCAAAATTGTATTTTTTCAACTCCCAGCGACCAAATTAATTGCTGTAAGGTAACGACACATCCTATCGTCCAACTAAAATATGCGTTGGAATTAGATTTTCAAGTACTACTACGCGACGCGTTGACTTTTATCAATTTCTGAAAGAAAACTCCAAATTTTAATCGCGCAAAAAACTTTGTAAAAAAATGCGATTTTTAGGATTTTTTTTCCTCTCTGGCCCTTCATCGATTTTAACGAATGATGGCTTGTCTTAAAGGTTTTTTCTTAGGCTTTTCCACAAAAAATGATTCGTATTGATATCTTTATTCGTTTAGAAGTTATGACCGATTATCCGTTAAAAATTTGAAAATTTCACTTTTGGGCGAAGAAATTGCTATGAAATTTTTGATTAATAGGAAAATAATTAATTTTGACCGAACCAGTTGGCCGATTAGAACGATTTTTGGCTTACATTGACCGATAGAAAAATATTTTTACTTGTATCACAGCTTCAGTGATGTGAATACGTGGCGTACTTATGCATATTATGAAGACTATAACTTTTTCAACTTTTATAATCGTTATATCTTAGAAACGGTGGTTCTTAGGAGAAAAAGTATTAAGTCTTTTTTTATAGATAATTATATGATCTACAATTTTTGTTTAACCTAATTTTATGATAAAACTTAGCGTTTTGCTGAAAAACGCGTAAAACCCATTTTTAAGACCTATGGCCTTGAATAATTGTTTTTCCAGGTACGGGATCGATGAGGACTTTTTAGAATTCATTTATAATGGTGTTCCGAACATTCATGCAATTTTTAGCTCTACGCTAATATTTGCACCTTTACTATTATTTTTAGGGTTAAATTGACTGGACTATTTTCCGATCGAAATACTTAAATATGCACCTGGATCATAAGCTAACCTGAAAAAATAAACGGATTTTATTTGAACTGTCCTTTTTTTGAAAGTTCAAAAAAATCCAAGAGAGGGCTTTTGGAATTCCTTCGCAGCGAAAATTTCAAGAAGTATTTCAGATTTACAAAATAGAAAACTAAAGTCACTAGTGTAACAATGATAGATTTTCTAAACCACTAATATGAATGACATATACGATTTTCTCATATGGTCGTTGGAAAAATACATTTTCTAAACTTTAGAGAATGTCTTCTGTGATCTTTAGAGTCCAAAGTAAATTTTAGTAGTTAAGGACCAGTGGAAAAAATTCAAAACAATTACTTTTCCTTCCAAAATATCAAAAAAACAGGGCCAGAAGCTGCAAAAAAGTAATACAAAATTTGATACCTAAAGGTGCCTTTACACATATGACGTATCTTTTCCATTGTTCATTCATTCCTCGCTTTTTATGTGTAAGTGCACCTTAAGTTAAGATTAAATTTAATATGTTTTTGTTCTAAAAGGTGTTTAAATAGATATTAAACAATTTTATTATTTGCTTCATTATGCGTAAGACAAAAATATTAGGGTGCAGAGCAGTTTATACCCAGTCATTAACTAAATATTTAATTTCGGAGGGTTTTAAGTTTGTATAATAAAATTTAAGCCCTATTTTAATGACTTTTCACTTTTATGTGTAAGATGGCAAAAGTAGGGAAAATTGGGTACACTTTACAACTCTTGTATAAAAATGAACGACACATAAATCTATATCAAAATTTTTATTCATAAAAAAAACTACATATATTAATTATATTTGTCACATTCGAAAACCGGTTTTTTAAGTTAAGAAAACCGGTTTTAAAAGTTCTAATTTGAGGTTTACTGGAGCGATTCTAAGGGCCCTATAAGTAAAAATTAAAAAAAAATATATTTTTGAGTTTAATATATAATCTTATTTAGACTATAAAACGGCATAAAGTTTTTTGAAAATATACAGATTTTTTTGATACTTATTATTTAAAAATGGCGTTTTTATGAAATTTGTATTGAAAATTTTCGAAATTACCCATTAATATTTCGTGTCGATTACAGTTTCGGTTCTGTTGATAATTCCTATTATTTTCGGTTTACGGTTTTCTGTTCGGTTCCGGTTCGACTCCCTGATAAAAATTAATTTTTTTAGTAAATATTTAATATAAGTATTACATAAAATATTTTATATAAATATTACATAAAATATTTTATATAAATATTACATAAAATATTAATCATCATCAAACTAGAAACAATAATAAATTGGAGTATGAAATATACAGATAACCAACTCTAACTGATTGTCTTGTCCCAGCTACAATTTGAAAGTTAAACGAAAAGAAAGAGCGATAGAAATAATAAATCCAAAAAATAGAAGATAAAAGGTACTATTATTAGCCAAGATCGAAAGTCTCCAAAATTTCATGAGGAAAAATTATTTGGTACTTCGATGAAGTTCAGGATTATTTTCAGATCTTCTGATGGCTGTTCTTTGAAATAACAGTGACAGTCAAGTGACCTTTTTGTTTTGCTTAAATCCGGGAGATCACATTGTATAAAAATAAATGATAAATTTTCTTTGAAAAGATAAAAATATGTCTAATTTTCCGGGATTCTCCGGGACATTTCTTGTGCGGGACACAGAACCCTGAAAATCCAGGACGAATGGTCACAACTAATTCTACTTGAATCCTATTAAAATGCACTAAAAAAAGTTATAAGTGGTAATAACAGCATAAAGTAATATTATTTACGAAAAGTTATAAAATATATAAAATGTTTGCTTATTTAGTGTTATTGCTTATTTTCAAATCCTACGCTACCCACGTTGAAAGGAATTAAATTGATTTCGCCTTTTGACGTACAGGAAATGTTTTTACGAAAGAAATTTCCTAATATTAATTGTATCTCTATCGAAAAAGGAAGTTTAAAAAATGCTTTCAGTTTTAATTAAAATAATAAAAGTGTTGTTCGATTACTTAAAACCGATTTTAAAGTTAATTAATTTTATTTTTTTAGCAAGTGCTATCAAAAACATGATTAATTTGCGTCCATCCCTGAAATTTTAATTATGTTTATTTTAAATTTTGATTGGAGATATAATACGATATCGATTTAATAGAGTTGAATAAAAATTAATTATCCACTGGAGCGAAATAGTTAATATTTCTGTTAAATAAAATTATTTAGCCCCAAGTAATAATAGAGCAAAATTATACAATGAAGGTATTACCATTTTGTGGTGTAATAATAATGAAAGAGTATCTATTGGTTTTAATAAATGAATCGGAATATTTTACTACATATGAATAATAGAAATAATAAGCCTAAAAAGCAGTTTATACCAGCGAATTTCATGCTAGGATTTAAAATATTCATCAGACTAAACTAATCATTAAAAATCGTGCAGTAAAATATTTTTTTGGAAATTTCTAAATGTTAAATAGTTAAATTAATAAAAATATTTTTCTGCATAGTAATTTGTGAGTATCAAGTATTTTATGAAGAAAATATATCGATAAACGATAATCAAGTGGATTAATAAATTAAGGTTATAACGTTAGAGGGTTATGGACTTGAAATTTTATTACGTAGCTGAATTTTCGTATCAGGCCATAACTGTTATGGAGGTACTTAAATTGTAAGCTCAACCCTTGAAATTTAAATGAGCATTGTAAGAACACTGGCTTTTTTCAGTGAACGTCGTTAGATTTTATTTTTTTATAAAACAAAGTTTCATTAATAATAATAAAAACTAAACATCTTAAAACTGCATATAACTGATATTTTAAAACCTTCCCAGATGTCGTGGCAACAATTTTATTTTTTTTGTGTTTTCGGGTAGTCAAATTTATTTTGGAGGGGGGGGGGGGTGTAGTGTGCAGGTGAAACCCCTGAATTTCATCCATTTTTTATTATCTTTCATTTGCAGGGTCGATTTTGAAATAATTCGAAATTTTTTTTTTATATTTTTAAGGCACGGGATTGAAATTTGTAATGGCAGTCGGTTTTTATTTTTTTTCTCGAAAACTATAAAAGTTACCGGTTTCAAATTTTTTCCAAAAGTAAACACTGTGAATAGACGCGTTCTAAAAAATATTTGGTTAAAATCGGTTAAACAGTTTTTTTGGCAAAAAATCGCAAAGTTTTGGCAACTTTTGGTACAAATGCGGTTCTGGACGGCGCAATTTTAAACCGATAATTAAAACGTTCACGGAATTTGTTGGAGGAGGTGACTGTGCGAATTTTAAGCTATTAAACGTCTCGGTGGTGCTAATAGTTTCGAAGATATTAATTATTTTGTGAAAAGTGAAAAATTTCAGACCGAAATTTTGGCTCCAAACGGAGATTTTGCTTATTTCAGCTACATTTTCGGTGATAACTCGAAAACGGAAAGAGATAGCGAAGTGATTGTTTTTTTGACGTAAAGTGGACCTAAAGAGCTTTTAGGAAAGGTGCATAAAGATGGGTTGAAATGTAATTTGAAGGGCGAATTTGACCCATAAATAATAAATTTCAACTCTCCACGAAAAAAAAAACACCTTCCCAGTTTCATAATTAATTAATTTGTTGACAATAACATGAAAATATTTCCTTATAAATTCCAAAGGTTAATTCAAACAATTGTTTTAATGGAATTTTTTTTTGAACCTTATAATGTGGATAAATATGAAATTATAAATAAATAGCAATATTACATACTTATTGCAACATGGCAAGGAAATGTAGCATTTTATTTACAGAAATTGTTATTTTTTTCATAGTATTTTGCTAATCATTAAAATGTCCTTGAAATGTTTAAATTATAAATATAGTTTCTACTTTCACTAACCACATTCAGTCATTGTTTACGTTTACTAGTGAAAGTATTTTAAACATGATTTATGACCCTTCAACTGAATGTTTATATTCACTAGTAATTGTTAGCAATCACTTATTACCAATTTTCGAAGAAGCTTTATTTTAAGTAATTAAAAGTGTGTGAAAATACATTTATTACCTTTTGTTTATTCAAATGAAATAGTTAAAATTTAATGAAATCTTTGTAAGCTTTGCAAGTTCTCAAGCGGACAAAACTTAGGGGCGATTACTTATCAAGTTTCGCAAAGTTGGTGAGTGCATTTCCTCAAGTCCTCGTATGTTAGGTCACAAATGGATTAACCGACTACAAACTTTAGAATTAACGTTACTTTGAAGTGTCGTGAATAATTCATTATCTCGTCCAACTTGTCACAACAATCCCACACTTCTGGTCTACACAAAAATACAGTCAACTCCAGAATAATTAATAGAGGATTAGAACGATTACTTTAATTAAATTCTTTAAACTCCTTGGAATGGGCAATATTATGTATTTTGAGCTATAATGGGGTTTGCTATCATGTGTTAACTACTCGTAACCCGATTATATAAATAGATTTTATCATGGTCCACTGCTTTGCTAACGTTATTAGCCTAGAGATAATCATGCTGATGAGAGATTGAAATTTCAATCTGACTAATCAGCTAGGAGAAAATCATGTGGTAGTCATTGCTTCCAATAAACTAATATTTGTTTTAATACTTCACTCCAACTTAATTACAAACTTTTAGGTGTGGTATTATTTTAAAGACGTCTATGTATATCCAAAATATTAATTAGTTCCGACCAAGTATAAATACAGAGCTTTCAAATTTCTACACAAAAGACTAGACTATTTAGTAAAACCATATTGGTTATGAAATCAAATAATATTTTATTAATTTTCTTTATAAATATTTTATTAAGGCGGAAATACGTTTGATCTCAGTATTCTGTGGTCCGTTTAAATTGGCATCCCTGTTGCTGGGCGAAACCAGTCACTTCTTGCCGAGTCTCGTTAGAGGACAGACGGTTAAATTATTAATCGCATGCTTTAGAAATCAATCAGAGTTTACCTTTAATACGATTAAATTTAATGATTTCAATATTTAATTAATCAATCCATTAGTTTGGTTACATCTCGGGTATACCTGAGTAGAAATACGATATTGCGACAATGTTGTGATAATATCATACACAATATTATAATATTGTGTAAATATTGTGAGGATATCTTTTTAATATAGTAACAATATTGTGGAAACGTTGTGACAACATCGTCCGTAAATTGTGATAATGTTGTGGTGCAAATATTGTGGTAAAGGGCTGTTACGGGTGGTCTGACTCACCCTGTATATAAATTTATTATTTACACAATATTGTAAAAAGATATTTACACAATATGATAAGAACCATACTGGAATATTGTACTCACAATATTGTATTTACATTGTTTCGCAATATTGCCACAACATTACCACAAGCTAAACACAATTTTGATTTCTACAGAGGTATGTTATCAATATTTTTATCGTTACCTAGAAATCCCTTATCATCGGTTTAATTATAGCGTTTTCTTTTCGTACCAATTTATCTAATCTTTATCTACAATTTGGCAACATGATTTTTTGCAAATTGTAATTTTATCTTACAATCAGTGTGGGTATAGTGGGAAACGCTAATCCCATAGAACTATGGTTATGTTCTTTTTACCAACTTTGCTGGAGTTAATCATATTCTATCTCAATTCCTCCTATAGAACCAAAAAGAAAAGAAACTGATTTGCTTGATCAAATCAATGAAATTATGGTAAAAAGAATTTAACTATAGTTCTTTGGCTAATCTCCAGTTTAAGGTGTGTTCAATTTACATTTCACAAACCAAGAACAGCAATATGATTGTAATTTGTCGTGAATAAAATATAATATGCTTCGAGTGAGTAAAGTGAGTATATTCCCTTCTATGAACTTTCATAGTCGGGATTAAAACACTCACTTTATTCCCTTGTTGCATAAATAACTATTTTACACTTTCTAACAATAACAAGCTATTTTACTTTCTTAATAACGGAAGCAAAAATAACACATTTACTACCAAAAGCGTTAATTTAGTGTATCGGGATTAAAAGTCCCCATGGCGGTTCATTTAATCTCTAGGGATTAAAAGTTAGATATTATGCCGTGCAATCATGTAAAATATTTGTTTATTAATTATTTTGTATAATTTCAAAGGTAAGTATATTACTACAATAGTTTTTATTTTCAAGATATTTTTTTCCAACATAACCTCTAAAATATCGTAAGGTGTATTAAAATAATTAATTGAAAGTGCAAAACAATTTTTATATGCGCATCGCTAGAGCGTAGTACATTTAATCCTTCGTTTTCACACTTAGGATTAAATCATTTACTTTGCTCCCTTGGTGCATAAATAAATATTTTTTATAATCATAATGAAAATCACTTTTGTTTGTGGGAGTTGTAAAAATAAAAGCATCAAATTTAATAACTGCAAAAATGCATAATAAATCAAGTAAAAAATACATTGTAGAAAAATAATTAATTCATTTCTGTCTTTATAACCATATGATGTTCATTTATACATTTTATTAAAATTTATTTGTTGATAATGAAAAATAACAAATTCATGAAATTTTGTATTGACACTTAATTATCTCATTTATTCTGTGACAAAAGAAGTGGGTTAATCGAATCTTCATGAATAGAAATAAAAGTTGTATAATAAAATTATTGGAAAAACATTACCGATTTTATTCATTACCTTTATTTTTTACAAAACCTTTTCCAATTAACCTCCCTTTATAGAGGCGAAAATTAATTAATTCAATTTACTCAATTACTATTAAATAGAAAAGGTACTTGTGTTTTACAAAAATATAAAACACCATTTAAAAATTAAATTTATTATTGCAGTCTCAATAATCCATATTGTTTTTAAGTATTGAAGAAAATTGTATTTAATATAATTTGTCTCCAAACGTCATTAAAGTACAGTCTTCTGTGAGGCTTTAAAATGTCACTTTTTATGTTAGTTGTTTCTATGGACACTTTGTACTGCCTATGAGTAGAAATTACTACTTTGCACTGACAAGAAATAAAAGGGTGGAGTAGAAATAAAATTTAGGCAACCCAACATACACTAACATTGTATTGTGTGTTGTATGTAAATTAAATGTCAAATTTTTAAATTATTTATTATATTACTGTTTTAAAAATTTCGACGTTTGAAGAAAAAATAGCATATTTTATTCGGAGTAAAAGAATTTTTTGTGGCTCGCATGTATCTACATGCTCGCCACAATAAGTACTTCTTTTGCTTTTAATAAAACAATATACTATTACCTTAAAACAAATAACATTTTTATAATATTAAATATTTCTGTGTAACAAAGCACTTATTATGTCCAATAAAGCTGGTGAATCATTTTTATTTGCATGTATACGAGAGAAAACTGTAGACACTTTCATGTATATTTCAAAAGAATGTAGCCTAAAAAGGTTACATAAAAATCTCCCTAAAATATACACTTTATGTCGATATACCCAGCAAGTATAAAACGTTCATAAAATTCAGCCGCGCGTTAATAATGAAAAGTCTGTCCTCCCATTTGTGTTTTGACGAAGGCTTTCCTTCAGAAACTATTAATATCCAGGCCTTTCCTTTGCAAAATTTACCTTTGGTAGGATTTGATAAGAAATTTATTTGAGATAACTTTGAAGTTGAAGTTGCATAACCTAGAGCAGCATCGGTTGTAAAATTTAACATTCATAAGCTTGCCGCAAACATAGGTAATCAAGCAATTTGTATGCAAAATTTATTCTATTATTTTGTAATAAAATCTTATTTTATTAAAATTTAAGCAAAATGTAAGTAAAATTTTAATGAAATCATTAATATTACCGAAAATATAACACGATTCATCGATTTCCTTTTCAATTATGTGAAGGATATACTAACAATCCCTGAACACAATCATTAAATTTTAATAAGTCAGGAATTCGATCGCTATCCTGAAGAGTACTTACCCAAAAATGTACGCTTTTTTGACTTCCCATTAACATTCGTTCAGGCATAGACTCAATATGAAATAGAAAAGATTGATATTTTAAATTACTTCGGAAAATATTATTTCCTATATTGAATTCTCAGGCTTTCCTCGAATTACGTCCGCCAGAACATAATTGTGAGGATATATATTTGTGATGAAATATAATAATGAAATATGAAAATATTATAAAGGATACGGCATCAAGCTTTTGTATTTGCTTATTTTAGTTTTAGAGAATACTAAATGCGAACACTATTGTAAATTCCAGTTGGAATTCGTTTAATTAAAACTACATTTCATACCATTTATCTTCATTTTTTTTATTGTAGTGGCTTTCAAGTATTATGTGATTAATTTTTACAATTGTTTTCTAATTACTATTAGTGTTAGATCTTACTATAAAGAAAGCACTTAACATTTATTAAAATTAAATCTGGAATATGTTATATTGGATTTTCAAGCTAAGATATCTCCCTCTTACGGCCGAATGCGGAACTAATGGGATGTCGTCTGAAATAGGTTAGTTGCCATCACGTTGTCATAGTTGCCACATTACCTTTAGTTGTCATCGAGGTTAAACCGCCTTGCATTGACCTACTTCTGACGTCATTCTTGTGTAACCAACAATTGGTTTTATTGTTCAGTATTAATTTGCATTTGGGCTGCACAAAATTTTATCGGCTGGGTCGTGGATTGAAGATGGTAATATTGGAACCTAGCTAGGGGTCCTTATTAAAAGAAACACATAAACCTTTAATATTCAAATATACTAATACACCTTTTCCAATTGTATTTCAGAAAACATCAATTAAATTTCTGAATAATCAATTCAATTTATTGTCAATTGTATTTCAGAATAGTCACTTGTATTTCAGAAAACATCAATTATATTTTAGAAAGCATCAATTGTATTTCAGAAAAATCAATTTAATTTCAGAAAGGACCAATTATAAAAAAATGAAGAGGTCAAGAGTTTTTGGTGGTGATTATGCACGTGAACCACAACAGCACACACATTTCATCAAAAATGTACTTTCTAAATTTACACCAGTAACACCAGGCTTAGGCCTTATTCACCAATTGAAATAACCTGCCAAAAACTCTTGGCTTCCTCAATATTTTACAAAAGATCTTTTCTAAAATTAAATTAATTTTTCTGAAATACAATTGATCATTTCTGAATTACAATTGATGATTTCTGGAATTGAATTGACTATTCTGAAAAACAATAGATACTTTCTGAAATTAAATTGATTATTTTGAAATACAATTGTGGCTTTCTGGAGTACAATTGACCATTCTGAATTACAATTGATGATTTCTAAAATTGAATTGATATTTTCTAAAATTCAATTGGATAAGGTGTAGTATCATAAAACTTCAGGATTCTGATTGTTCCTCGAGCCAGGGGAGGGATAGAGCTATAAAAAAAGCTCCAATGGGAACTTTTACCAATTTCATAAAAATTCAAACGTTTCTTGAAGAAAATGGCATTCTTTACTTTTTAGAAAACGCAGAAGTGATTTTCTTACATAGAATTTGAAATTGATGGTGTTTCAGGTAATGTTAGAATTTTTATGAAGTTGGATGATGCTAGAAAATCGGATTCGATGAATCACTTATTTTTGATATGATAAGGGTTTTTACTGGAGCTGGCAGCATCGCATTTTTTTATAGTCTTATCCCTCCCATATCTCGAGGAACAACCAGAATACTGACGTATTATGACACTAGAAAATAATCGAACGTTATTGAAATTTTAATTTTATAGTAGCGTTCAGTCTACACGTGGCAGCAATGTTATTTTGTATTCCCTAGTGTTATATGTATAACCTTGAATTAAAGTCATCGTGGTACTGTACTCTGACCGAAAAAATGGCAATTACTATTCTTGCATACATTAACCTAAATCCTCACCTTTCTACAAGACCATAATAATTGATATGAGCAAAATTTCTGAAGTACAGAGAATTTTAAAAGTGAAAAAAGTATTTCAACTTACAGATTTTATCAACGAAGATTAGAGTTTATGGAAGATAACACACGACGATTTCAAACTTCAAAATCGTACTTTTGGAGTCATGATTCAAGTTTTCATAAAAATATTATTGTAATTTTACATAATTACCATTGTTTGCCTCAGGAAAAATCACATTGGGCCCGAGACACTAATTTTCGCAATATTTTAATAAAAATTTGGATATTTTTGGAAAATTAAATGATACTACAGTGAGTGGCGTGTTATGCCTTTATGAGGCCTTAAACAATTTTGAAGACTAAAAATATTGATATTATTACGAAGGATTTTGAAATTACAGTGGAACTCGGTTATAACGAGGGACGGAGAATTTTACTAGTTATAACCGTGAATGAGTATTTACTTCCTATTATTCTGATTCGAAATATACAGGGTGTTTCGCTCGTAATAACCGTAAATTTTTGAATTCAAATTTATTGGAACTAATCCGGATTTGCTCGTTATAACCGAGTTCGACTGTATTAAAAAAATTACGAAAATATGTTAATTTATTTGGAGACTTCTTCCTTGTTTCATGACTTAGGCAATTGCTTATTTTGCGTGTATGGTAACGCGCCACTGGATACTCCATTAGAGGAACTTAGAATCATGTGGTGGCTAAAGGTGGAAATCCTGCAGATACCTAAAAGACATCCAAATAAAATATGTTGCTAAAATATAAGAAAGTTATAGCTCTGGTCGTTTTTGTGTTTTTTGTACACAAGTTTCAAAAGTATTGGTCAAGCCATTAAAATATTTTGCATGAGGACGAATAACTCCTACTTTACTTGTGTCTTCTTTGACCCAACCTTTAGTGTTTTTATCGACAAAACTTATATCTTGCAGGATCGACAACTTTTACATCCCACATATAAACTTTTAAAGCTATTCCACCTATAGGGCATTGCGAATTCATAATCTAAAACCTTGCATTAAAAAAGATATAATAAAATTAATTAAATTGCCTTTGTAAATTAAATAACTGTAATAATAGGTGAAGAAAATACCTATATTTTTGAAATATTATAAAAAATTTTGGTTAAATCATATTAAAGACTTTTTATGAAAATTAACACCAGTGTTTACTTTTGATATCTTGAGAGGCGAAACGTCGACTGCGGGCTTTAGTAATTGTATTTTAGATAAACACAATTTTAAAACAAGTGTTTGCTTCCGTTAGGAAGGCTGGTTCTTATTATTTGTTCTCCTATTATCGCACGATAGCAAGGCGTTCTCTTACACGTTCTGTGTTATTGATTTTATAATGGGATGATCTTATCCCACACCGTTCGTGTAAAAAAACCTTTTGTAAACAGACGCGGCTTATTGGATTATTTCATAAAAGAAGGGCATTTGGGCTGCACTCAATCCAGGAATTTAATCAGCGCATCCTGCCAGGAATCCTAAACGGCTCCGTAGACAATGCTAGACTTCCTAGAGTGCAATTTTAAGTAGAACCTCGTATCATATATTATTCATACTTCAGTGAAGCATGAGGAAGAAAGTTATATCCCAAGACCTGCTCCCCGTATTGTTATTACACGTTTTTATTTATCAATTATCTTAATATCACCATCTTATGTAGTTATTACCACCTGAATTTGAAAATGAAACAAGTATTTCGTTTTATTTTCACACAAGAGTGTTTCGTTTCAAATTAAAAATTTGAAAGTTAATAATTTTAATTATTTTTTGAGATACAATACCTAAAAATTTTTTGATTTTTTTGAGTTTTTGGGGGAGTAAAATTTTTTAGGGGGGGGGGGGGGAGAATAGACAGCAGGTGAAACCCGTATATTTCATCCATTTTTTATTATCTTTCATTTGCAAGGTCAATTTTGAAAAAAATGGAAAAAAAAATTTTTGAGATATTTATGAGAATATTTGAAGTTTTTAATGGAAATCGGTTTTTATTTTTTTTTCTCAAAAACTATAAAAGTTACCTGTTTCAAATTTTTAATAAATGTAAACACCATAGATAGACGCGTTTTAAAAAATATTTGGTTAAAATCGGTTAAATAGTTTTTTTGGAAAAAAATCACAAACTTTTGGCAAAATTTTGGTACAAATACGGTTCTGGACGGCGCAATTTTAAACCGAAAGGTAAAACTTTCCCGGAATTTGGTAGAGGAGGTGACTGTGCGAATTTTAAGTTATTAAACGTCTCGGTGATGCTAATAGTTTCGAAGATATTAATTATTTTATGAAAAGTGAAAAATTTCAGACCGAAATTTTGGCTCCAAACAGAGATTTTGCTTATTTTAGCTACATTTTCGCTGATGACTCGAAAACGGAAAAAGATAGCGAAGTGATTCTTTTATTGACGTAAAGTGGACCTAAATAGCTTTTAGGGAAGGTGCATAAAATAGGGTTGAAATGTAATTTGAAGGGTGAATTTGACCCATAAATCCAACTTTTAAAAATGCGATATAAAAAAATTTTTTTTTCGTTATTTTTTCGAAATTTAAAATACCCTATGCGTGGAGCTTTCAGTTCAAAGAGTGGATTATAAAGTGTTTTTAAAATTGAAAATCCGTTAAAAAATGACCCGGCGGGAGCCACTCACCCCTAAAATCAAAATTTCGAGTTTATTCGTACGTAATTTCTCAACCCTACCAAATATAAAAAATCTGAGTTGCCTATACACTGTAAAAAATATTCCTTTTTAAAGCTGCGAAAGAAAATTGCAAAATTTTTGAAAAGTGCGGTAGCCAGATGGGCCTAGGTTGGATCGAGTTTTACCCGATTTTTTTAACATTTTACGTTCGATTTTTTTTCCAAGGTCCAGGGTAAAAATTTCAAGGTGCCGATTTTTTCTCTCATAAGTAAATACCAAATAAGTAAAATAAAAAATATTCGAGTATTACAGGTTGTTCCGATGAAAAGTTACGAATTTTCAAAGTCTGCGTCGAAATAGCGCGAAAAATACAGCGTCACTTTTGGGGCACCAAAACGACATAAAAAGTAAACGCATCAAAAAAAACTACCGTTTTAAGGTAAACCGTGGAATTTAGATGAGGAATAAAGCAACCGCGATTTTTTCCTCCTGCCGAACTTCTAATCGAAGCCAAAAAGTTTTGGTACTTTTTCCTTCCTAAAAAACGGTAGAATTTTACAGTTTGCGTCTCGGGGCCGTGACGTGACACCTTTGCGCCGGGACGCTTAAAAATCGGTCACGGTAAACCCCAGGATGTTAGTTTAAAAGGAGCCCAATTTCGTCGCCTGCCTTTAGAATCCGACGGAGTTGCGATTTTTCAAAGTTAACGCCGCAGAAAACCTTCAAAAAAGCGAAAAAAATCGACCATTTTCGGGAATTTTTTTCAAAGTGTCCGGGAAGGTGCAAAAAATTTAAAATTCGAACCACACTTGGAATCAACATCCCTCTTTACATCGGAACCGGAATTCTTAAAATCGGACGAAAAAAACACCCTTTCGGTCGCTCCTCGCAAAAATCGTCCGAATTCGGGGTAAAAATACAAAAGGAGTCGTATCTTTGCCACCTTAATAGATAGATCCGGGAGGGTCAAAATCGTCGTCTTCAGAATCGGGTCCCCCATAACATACTAAAATTTGGTGTGATTCGGGGTGAATGTCGGACACTTAGGGGATGATTTTTTGTTCGGGGCGGAATAACTTTTTTCGGGGTGGTCCGATCGAAAAGGGATATGGTAATTTTTGTCTTAAAATTTTCTCCTCCTTCCACCTACAAAATTTGAACTCTCTACCAAAAAAACACCTTCCCCGTTTTTTACGGTTTTAGTATTATAGAGAAGTAATTTAACACGATGTAAAATTAGTGAGGATCACGTTTAAGCGTGTAAAGCATTAGAAAAATTTGTACTAGTCTTTGGGGAACTGAGTGGTATTTAAGAAATTCTTGTTAGTAATCAGGATAATCTTGGGATTCACCTAAAACGCAGTCCGGAACTGCAAGAAAAGGAAATAAAGTTAAAACGCCAGGATTAAATAAAGAATCTCTAAGGAAAACCAATAAAACCAGCATTGTAATTACAGAAGCTAAAATAATAAAAAGATCAGCAGGGACGTACTTTACTTTAAATCTTTATTAAAATTAAAATGAATGTTTTGAATTTTGCAGCAGCTTCTACTATTCATAATTGTAGGTTTTTTTTTGTAAGGAGTTTTTTAATAAGCCAAAAATAGCGTTATAAAGCAGCATGCTTTTTTTTGCAAAAATAAATTCTATTTGCTTTCCTTAATAATGCAGGCGGCGTAGTTAAAGAAAACAAACGGCCGGTTATTTATATTCGTAGCAAGCGCAAGTTTTTCACAAATGAAAGGAAGCACCAGATTTGGATTTCTGTTCGCTATGTTGGCTTTTCCACTTATTATATTTGCTCGCAGTCGTCGCTCCAATTAGAAATTTAATATGCGGTGCAAATAAAAGGATCGCCTTTTACCGATTTCTAAACAAAGCTTCTATATTAACGATGTACGAATTTTGCATTTCTTTGATCAAAAATAATCACAAGGTAAAATTATAATCATTTCTGATTTTTTAGGGCAAAAATTTTCATTTAATTTAGCCACTATGGATGAATATACTGGTTAGTATTCTTATGAATTTTAAATGTATTTTGTAAGTTTTCCAATTTAATATTAGTAAAGAAAACTCTCAAGTTTTTCATTGATCCCTGCAGGGTGATCTAAAGACTGATGCAATTGTAATGGACTTCGGAGACTTCGACCTCAATAAAACTCTATAAGTGAAAAGATAGAAGTTAGATTATTTTAAAAATAAGAAGTAATATTAATAAATTAGATAATTCGTAAATGGAAACTCTTTAAATTCGCTTTAATCAAGTATATTAAATCTGATTTTAATCCGTATAAGTAATGTTCTTTCAAGGCACAGGAGAATAAGACTGTACACGCACTGCAGTGATGTTACTAGGATGAGGGCTATGACATTTATAACCCCTGGGCACCAAATCCCGGTACGAAAGGACGTAAGCTCCTCTGTCGCTGCATCCTATGGGAACCGTCAGGATCATATAGCAGCTCTTATTTCTTTTGCCTATATGCCTTAAGGATATTAAAATTGTTTTTCTGTAAAGCTTTGGAATTAAATGTTTTTCCTTGTGGGAAAACCGGCTTTTACGTGCATGTGCATGGTCAGTTAAATTGAAATGTTTTCCATAGCTTTCTTTTTATTACTACAATGCACAGTGTACAATATATTGCAAACAAAAGTAGGATGGCGTCGCGTTTTCTTCGTATTTACTCCTGAATCTTTAGTGTTCTACTTCCGATTGCCAGAAACTATACATACTTTATATATTAAGTTTTCGTGACTATTTGCTAAAATAGTTTATTCCTTAAAAAGTTATGCATACAATAGACAAACCATTCAACAATGATCCAAACCATCTGGTTATCAAATGATGATAATTATTTATTTTAAAACATTTGAGTCAGTCTTTTGTATCTGGGCGCAGCACAAAGATTACAAAATACAGTGCGTGGCAAAATTATGGAATAATATTAATAAAACTGAAACTGTTGATTTTTTATAAAAATTGTTAATTTAAAAGAGGAATTATTACACTTATTTTTAGTTTTAAACTGGTTGTCAAGGTCATTTTAAGGTCAACATTGTTTTTTTTTAATACAAACCCATAATTTTTTAAGAGAATTTTAGTACTCTATTAAAAACAAACAACACTAATTTAAACAATTTTTTTTGAAAACAAATACTTTGCGCAAAGAACTTTTTTTCCGCATCAAACGGATTATTACGGCACTTGCCTGGCGTCTTTCACAGGCGTACGTACTGTCACTATAAAACAAATATCACGTACTTTTTTAAAAATCATAGTCAATCAAAAAGGCAATTATAGTTATGCTCAAATAAATAATTACCTTAAATACTCAAAATTATTGGCAAGAACTTTTACTCTTTGTTTATTTTTTTGTCATTACTTCACAAATCTAAAGTTTTTAAATTAAGCTTCGTAAAATATTAAAAACAACAAAATAATTTTTTCAAAATTTTTAAATTCTTTAGCTCATATCTTTGGAACAAATAAAGATTTCGTTACTAATGGCTTTCCCTATTAAGGAAGTCATAAAGGACTACAAAATAGCTGCAAGGTAAAGAAATTTAAAAAATTAATCGATTTTGCAAAAATTCGAAAAAAAATTTTTTGGATTGATTTTTTTTCAGGATTTTCGTTTTTCTTAATTTTTTCAAAAAGAATTCACAATAGCAAGCTAAAAATTTTACCCAACATAATTACCTAAAATAGGAGAATTTTAAGTCGAGTTTGATGAAAATCATCCAAATAGTTTTTTCTAAAAAAAATCCCAAGTTTTTGTAAATTTCGAGTACAAATACGGCCCTCGAGGGCGCATTTTTATACCATATGAACCCGTTTTGCGTTTATCGATGGAAGAAAGTAATCTGAAAATTATAAGCCATAAATGGTCTTAATCGGCCAAGTGGTTCAGTCAAAATTAATTATTTTCCAATTAAACAAAAATTTCATGGCAACAATTTCTTCGTCCAAAATTGAAATTTTCAAATTTTTTACAGTTGTAACAGTAGTAACTTCTAAATGAAAAGAGATATCAAAACAATTCCTTTTTTATTTGAAAGCTTACGCAAAGACCTTTAAAATTCGTTAAAATCGATAAAGGGGTAGCGACGTAAAAAAATTGTCGAAAACGCGATTTTTTACAAAGCTTTTAAAATTTTGATTTTTTTTCGAAATTCAAAAAAATACATGCATGACGCCGTAGTGCTTAAAAAGCCCTTTCCATCGTATATTTTACTTTGACTATCGGATATGTATTTACTTTACAGCGATAATTTTGGTAGCGGGGGGTTGAAAAAACACAATTTTGAATTTGGAGGGTCGGTGAGAGGCCATATGAATAGTTAGAAAGTTCAAATCTTCAAACCAGGATGAACTAAACATTTGTTTTTAACTCCACGTGTAGCAATTTTTAATTTTATGATTTGCTTGGGCCTCATTTCGCGCACAGTTTTGCTCTACGCTCCGATATTTATCGATGCATTTTTTACGAATTTCGAAAAAAAAAAATCCAGACGCTGCCGGATGAGCCGAACAAAACTAAGTATTTTTCTGCGTTTTAACGGTACCTTTGGCCACAATCTAAGCCACGTTTTGTTAAATTCGGTTGCGTGGTTTAGTAGCTACGATTTTTTTAAATTTCGGTAATAAAATGTCGAAAAACGTACGCCAATTTCAATCCGCCAAAAAATGTGTGAAAAAAAAATTTTCGGAATAAAAACCGGCCTATTTTACTTTCGCGAGAATCTTGTTTGTAAAAATACCACGCTCGATTTTTTCTCGTCGGCCATCGTTTCGGTGAGATTTTTTCGGGTAAAATGGACATCATTTTGACGTTTTCGAAGAAACTTTCGCCCTCGCCTCCGTTTTCACCTAAAAGGTTCTAAACTTTTGGATCTCGTAATTGAGGATGTGGGAAAAATAGGACCCGATTTGGTCGTTTCGATTTTGAACCCGGCGGAGTTACGATTTTTCAAAATCGGCGCGGCGGACACTCAAAAAAAACCGCGAAAAAATCGACTTTTTCTGGAGCGATTTTGAAAGCTTTCCCGTGCCTCGAAAAAATTGAAATTAGGTAGGGTTATAAAACAAATATTTCCCTTTATTTCGAGACTGAGTTTTTGAAATTCGGTTAAAAATGTACCCGCTGTCGTGAAAAAACCGTTTTTGGAAAATATAACAAAAACTTACTTTTTTCTTGAAATTTGAAAATATAATTTAAATATAATATTTTACCCCCTTACAACCATTTCTTCCATTGCTAAACTCGATCGATTGTAGTGTGTTGTGCTGCAGTAGCACAATTTCCAACGACAATTGTATTTTTGGCTTCATCAATAATTGTTTCTATCTAAACCAACCCTGATACCAGGAGCTATCTAAGCGTTCCATTAGGTTTGTTCCAACAGCCAAAAAAACCGTACATTGACAATCAAGGTCGTGCGCAATAGAAAAAAAAACGCGTTCGCACGGTGCTGTAATTTCGGTACACGCCAAGAAGCAGTCTCCATGTTGCACTCGTTAGTTTAAACCTAACCTTCCATTCTAATAATCACAACACATGAACTTGTTCGATAGACTTTGGATGGTAAAAACTTTGTTACAGTTTCGTTACGGGCAGAAAACTCGTTGTTGGAACATAGCTATTGTTACTGGTGTATTATAAACTTTCCAAAGCAATTTTTTTATGAATATGTCTCTTGGCTCACTTTTTTACCATTGGTCCTTTCTATATATTTTTTTCTGAAATACAATAGATTCTTTCTAAAATACAATTGGAGAAGCTGTAGTAGATTTAAATTCATAAAACACTTTATTTTAATATATTTTATTTACATTTTTATTTTAATGCTTATTTAATTAGAAAATTACAAACTTAATTATTTGTATAAAACGTAAAGTTTAATGTGGTCATAAAATAAACTGGATAATTTTTTTGTTCCATGTTTTAATGATTTGGGAATTAGAAATACTTAGAGTAATTAATAATCGGTATACTAATTACAACCGTAATTTATTTGATTCGCTAAATCTGGATTAACTAATTGTATTTCTATAAATGTGATGTTTCATTTGTAAACCAAGTACTAATTAACCAAATTACCTCTAATTTTATCAAACGAACAAATTTACAATAATCCAAATAACTCGCTACTTTTAAATTATTTTCATTTTTTATTTATTTTTAGTTAGCTACATAATTACTACATCAATCGATTATCTTTTTATTTATTTGCAATACAATTCAAAAGCTGTATAAACAAACAATGTGTTAAACTTTCCATTGTGATATTCTCAACTTTTGCAGCTTATTAAACACAGCAGTACTATAATAGATGTACATATAAATCTCATTCATAATAAATGTAGAACGAATCTAGACCATATTGTTCATCTCTGATGCGTTTTAACAAAAAATATTTTAATCATTATGAAGACTGATTAAATCCTTATAAATAATTTATATAAAATAACAATAGTCCTGGTTGTCTAATGTTTTAAACATGAGCATGTATGTTTGTTGATTTTCCCTTTTGTCTGGGAAATCAAATAGAAACTGGAAAAGTTGGCCCGCCGAAGGGAATGAAAATAAGATTTCGGATGTAATACGATAATGCCAACTATGTAGTTTTGTGGATATCGATTGGTTTAGTTCGTCGTCGAAGCTTTGAAGTTTTCGGACAAAATTTAGTTATAGTTCGCGTGATTTGATAAATGGTCTAGGCGAGATAAAAGCACCAGAGTGTAACTAATGTATTATTCTGCACTATTACTGCATCTGCATGCATTGCATGCACATAATCAATTTTACATTCACACTTTCCGACTTATTAGGTTACAAGAAAATTAGCACAGATTCCTGCATTTTTATTTTTCTTTTACTTCTTTTTTGCTAATATCAGTTTTTGCAAAAAATTTCATTTGGTAAAATAATATAATAAAATGGTTGGTAATAAAATAATTTACGACTCAGGAAATTTAATAAATATTTAGGGGAAAGTAAACAAAACTTTTTGACTAGAAAGAACATGATGGATGGCTGAAACTAGAGGCTTAAGCGTTTTTATATCTCCAACAAATTTATTTACTTATCGTGTTCCGTGTTGGCCTAGCCTGTTTTTATTTTTGCAACAAAAAGCGCTAACTTTTGGATGGACAGACCCCTTGTCAATGGGTATCCAACTTGTCAGCCTCCTCTCGACCCCGACGTAATTTATTATTGCTTCCAACTTTTTGGTTTCAATACATAAAAAACGAACACTTTCAGGAATCTCGTGTCTATAAATTAATGGAACATAAACTAGTAAGCACGTTTCAAATTTACAATTTGAATATTAATAATTTTGGGTAGTAGTATAAAAAAAATTCAAGTCTCTACGATTTGTTGTTCAATAGTTATGAATTTTTAATATTTATTATCTTATTAATTTTTTTAAAATTTAATTATTTTTTAAGAAACATTACCTATAAATTTTTTTTGTATAGATCTCAACTGACCCCATAAATTTTATCCATTTTCTATTATCCTTCATTTTCCGTATCGATCTTGAAAGAATTAAAAAAAAATGAGATATTTTTAAGATTTGAAATTTTTCATTTATTTTTTTCTCAAAAACAACAAAAGTTAGCGATTTCAAATTTTTACCAAAAGTTAACAATGTGAATAGACGCATTTTAAAAAATATTTGGTTAAAATCGGTTAAATAGTTTTTTTGGAATAAATTTGGAAAGTTTTGGCAATATTATGATACAAATACGGTCCTGGACGGCGCAAAGGAATAGAGGAGGGCAAAATACTTTTTTCAAGTATTTGAAATACAAAATACTTTGTATTTTAGGTTTATTTAAAATACTTTGACCAAAATATAATACTTAGTTATAAAGTATTTCAAATACTCTGTAATTTAAATACTTTATTTGAAATAAAAATGAAGGTTCGAGGTATACGGAATAAATAGTTGAGATTTTTTATATAAAACCTACAGAAATAATTGCCTTTTGTTTTGAATTGAATTTTGAAATAGGAAAATATTTTCAGAAATTGTATTCAATCAACATCAACACTTTCAATAAAAATTTCATGGAAATTACAAAACTAATGAAAATTCTTTTATCGGTGACATTTTCACTCAAAAATTTGCAAAAAAGCCTAAGTTTAAAACAAATTCCTACGAATTTAACAACTAAAAAAGCAATCAAATATTCAGTCCGATCCTTACTGAAAGAAGTTAAGCAAGCAGTAGGTATATGATTCTAATAAGTCCTAATAATCCCAAAACGCAGCGTCCATCACTCTGCATTCTGCAACTTTGTGTAATTGTTGTTTGGTGTTTGGTTAAAAAGTAAATTCCTAAAGTAAGGGTCACATGATTAGAAATACCCTGTATACTTAATTAATTGACCACACCTGGTACGTACAAGGTAGGATTCCAAATAAAATCAGAGACTAACATTGTTTAAAGACAGGGTGCACAAATATTTGAAACGATGGATTTTTGAGAAACATGTTTCAAATAAAAGTTGTACGATTTTTATTAGCGCATTTTTTGGAATATTAGCATAACCTTGAAAAGGTAGTTGAAAGTCATCCATTTTTTTTTCACGTTATTATAGGTTATGTATAGAGATTTACAGAATATATTTTATATTTTTTTTTGAATGAGTAGTTTGGAAGATGGAAGTGTTTAAATTTCCAATAAAGAAAGTTTCATTTATATTTTAATTTTTTTTAATAAAAATTTTTCAAATATAAGTTTTTCATTTCTTGGTGACGCATAATCTAACAATATTACTATGACCTTATACAGGGTGTCCCACTTTTTTTCCAGCAAAATTTTGTCATTCTGAACAAACATTTTCCTACGAACTATTATGTTTTTTCGATTCCTTAAAAAGCAATTTTAAAATTGATAAATTTTGATGATTTTTGTGGAACACCCTGTATAATATTTTTTTTTATTATATTTTATTATTTAAATCAATTATTAGGATTTTTCTTTGCCAAATTGAATTTTTTGAACATAATTGGCTGTATTTTACCAATTCTTCGATAATGTCGTTTCATCGACTACAGTGTGGATATTGGCTGTGACAAGCTTTGGCGATGAAACATTTCTTTGAGATAAAATAGTAGTGTCGATGAAACAACATTGTTGAAGAATTGAAAATCTCAATGAACTTTTGTGTAGATGAAACGATTGCCGGTGAAACAGTTGTCGATGAAGCGTCTGTGTAGATGAAAAAGTATTGTTGGTGAAATGTTCTTGTCGAAGAAAAGGTTTGTCGATGAAAAAGTAGTATCGATGAAACGGTTGTCGATGAAAAGGTAATATCCATGAAACGTTTGTGTCGATGAAAATGTAGTGTCGACGAAATGGTCGTCGATAAAACGGTAATGTCGATGAAACGTCTGTGTTGAATAGGGTTATGTCAAAATGGGCTGTTGCCTGCTTGGGTTTTTGTCCGGAAGGGCTTTTGTCTGCTTTGGTTTTTGTTACCTGAGGTTTTGGAACTGGGGTTTTGCCCGGTGCATTTTGTCCATTGGGGTTTCGCCCGGGAACCTTTAAAATTCTCGCACATTGGATAACATTTGAGAAGTAATTTCTGCGACTTCATCGACAGTCCATTTCATAGACACTACTTTTTCGTCGACAACGGTTTCATCGACATGGACTTTACATCGACACGACCGTTTCATAGACACAGACGTTTCATCGACATTTCCAATTTATCTACACATACGTTTCATCAACATTATCTTTTCATCGATACTATCTTTTCATCGACAAATGTTTTCTTCGACAAGGACGCTTCATCGACACTACTTTTTCATCGACCCAGACGTTTCATCGACATTACCTTTTCATCGACAACCATTTCATCGACACTACCTTTTCTTCGACTGACCGTTACTTCGACAAGGACGTTTCATCGACATAGACGTTTCATCGACATTTCCTTTGCATAGACAACCGTTTCATCGACACTACGTTTTCATCGATATTACCTTTTCTTCGACAACCGTTTCTTCGCCACTACCTTTTCGATAAGAGGTAGTGTCGACGAAATGTCGATGAATTGGCCATGTCAATGAAACCGCAGGTGTCGATGTAACGGTCGTGTCGATGAACCGGTCGTTTCGATGAAATTGGATTCGATGAAAAGGCTATATAGATGAATGTATTGTCGATGAACGGGAGAATTTATCAACGTTCTGATATCAAGTTTTTCTTAAAACTTTCTAGAAAATTTAAATAAAATTAGCTTATGTAAAAACTCGTTATATTTTTTGAAAGGCAGAAGTTTTAATTAAACGAATTAATATTAAAGGTTAGTTATAACAGATTTGTTAGGACGTCATGAAGGGAAAAATTCATACTTGTTCATTTCCATCTAGGTACTTCATACGCTAACATGGCGTAAATTTATTAATATTTAATTTGTTCATTTGTTCATTTGTTTCAGGTAAGTTTTCCACGTCCATTTTATTAATTGTTCCAATTAACGTAAGTAGTTTTTTAACGATAATTATGCATGTACTTAAATATGGTACCTTTTTTTAATATAATTTAAATTTCAAATGATTAAACAAAATTTAATATTAATTTAATCCTAAATTTATTCAAACTTTAAATGCTAAATCCATTTACAAAAAAACTTTTGAGATTTGCATAATTCATAAATATATTATACGTTTCCTACCCCAAATTACAAAACGTTTCGCACAGTAATATAACCTCTCTTAGCTTTAGAAATAAGAAATGCAAATTTATTTTAATTAGTTCCAAAAAAGTTAAACAACAATAAACAGAGGCTGGTAAAATCCTTCCTAATTGTCTATTGTTCCCAATTTTCCCAAAAGGTTTTCTTAAAATAAAAGTTTGTTCTAGCAAAAGTCGTGTATCTACAAAAAGATCTAAATATAAACGTAAACCATTTCCATACTATGTAAACTTTCCGTAACTTCTTGAAGCAATATTACAAGCCAAACTATTATGCATTTAGTTGGAAGTTGTGAATAACGACTTCTTGTGTATCAGCGTGGTTTAAGTTTAAATTTTCGAAATATAGCATTATATTACCAACAATAACATAACCCATAAATTAAGAAAACTTGCTATACTTTAATAATAAAAACATTATTACATAGTTTCTACAATATTACAAAGTTTATGTAGTTAAACCTGATAATTAATTTAAAGCAAGTTTAATTTAATTTAATAAATATAGCCATGCGTGAAATTAAAAATTTATAAATATACTTATTTAAATCAAATATGACTTTTCTTTTAAAAAACCACTTGGCGCAATGTTAATTTTGTAATGAGCACAAGGAAGCCCTTAATTTCATACGCGCCTCCTGTATTAATTAAAAACCACCTGGAGCGAAACTGTTTTCCCGTTCTCACTACGTGGGGAGCTTTTCATGGCTTATTATTTTCTAATTTAATGCAGGCTTTGTCTACATTTGCGCCCTGCCATATATCACCACTTTAAAAATTGACCTTTATCCTTTGGATGCTTAAGGTGCACAACTTTATTTTCGCATTAATAAGTCTTAAGAACGGTTTAAGTGCAAAAGTCTGTTATAAAGTTAGCTGCAATAATATTTCACTTATGGCAAAACTTTTTTCAAAAAAGCCTGGTCATTGAATAAAAACTTTCGGAATTTGTAAAAAGTTTACTTTTACATACTTTAAGTTTAGTTCCGACGATAACCTTAAGCTAAGTAAATACCACAGTACTTTAAATTAAAATGAATTGAATTTAACAGATTTATGTTGCATTACTTTTTTCTTATTTTAGTTAACCCTTCGTGCATAGCATGATTTGAAATAATTTTGTAAAAGTGGGCCACCGTTTTAAAGATAATGAAAAGTTGTTTAGTGTATTGGAAAAGTAATTAAATACTCCTTAATATTCTTTGAAATTACTTGATGCTTGAAACTTTTTGGATATTAAAATCATTTTTACAAAAAATCCTTCAATTGTGGAACGTATCAATAAAACCCCCAACTTTATTGCTTGTACTATCATACTCCCTACACGTGCTTGTAAAAGGACATGAAACACAATTGCTCTTTCGCGAATCGTAAATTTGACGTATACTTCACGAAAACGCCCTTGGAATACGAATTACATCATCTTCCTACAAGACATCGGCATTTATCAACTGTCATCCCTACATTTATTTTTTTGCAAAACTACACGTATCACGCTTTACTATATCATCATTAAACTCTAGCTCAGAACGTGCTTATTTTACACTCTTTCCCATTTGCTTGAATGATATACATACAAGGTGATCCTAAGAAAACTATTTCAGTATTTTATTTTAGTTTTCGAAAAATCATTAAGATAGATCCAGTCCGGAAATTTGTGGTCAAAAGGGCCTCTAGCAGGAAAACTGAGGTATAAGTTGTACCATTTGAAGTGGCGCTTTAATTACGTTTTTCCAGACATTAAACCGCAACTACTGTAACGTTGTATTAAGTTGCCTAAAAATGTATGACTGTAGTTTTCAGGTTGAATACAAAGAGCTCGGTTTAAAATTAACGCGATGCACAGTGGAAAAAAAAGCCCGAAAACGTGGCCAAAACTACTTTTTGTTTTTCAATTTTTATGAAAACTGGTAGAGGCATATTTTTGAGGTCACTGATTTCGAATTTAACATTTTTTTCTAAAAAAGCAAAAGGGTGGATCCAAAATGGCTATATACTGATTTTGAGCACTATAAACCATTTTTTAATAAAAAAAAAATGTCGGCCATTTTGGATCCGTCATTTTGTTTTTTTAGAAAAAATGTCAAATTCGAAATTAGCGACCCTAAAATCTCCCACATACTGATTTTGAGCACTATAAACCATTTTTTAATAAAAAAAGTCGGCCGTTTGAGATCCGCCATTTTGTTTTTTTACAAAATAATGTCAAATTCGAAATCAGTGACCTCAAAAATATGTCTTTACCAATTTTCATAATAATTGAAAAACAAAAGTAGTTTTGAGCACGTGTTCGGGGTTTTTTTCCACTGTGCGGCGCACAGTGTCCCACTTCAGATGGTACTAGACAAGCTCCACATTTATACCTTTACTTGTTACTTGCATTGGAAAAATTATATTTTAATTAGATTTTTTAGAATTTTGGCTAGCGTCGTTAAGCGAACCTTTTTTTATCAAATGCCTGTTTTACTGCTGCTGTATGAGTAGTTGGTTTGACTTACAAAAGCAAAAAACAAGAAATTGATAAAAGAGTCTTCTTTGTATCAAAAAAAGAAATTTTAAAAAAGCTCCACTGGAAAAAAAAATATGACCAAAACCTCAAATATCTAGTAAATTTCAAAATCAAGCCGACTATCCTTTTAGAGTTTAATATCATATTAACTGGTTACTTTAAATTCGGTATAAATAATACTAAGGAAGCTGAGTTGAGGGATTTCTTCGACAGTTTGTTCTTATTTCCTTTGTAGTCTTTCATACTAGGAAGAAGAGCTGCATTGACAATTATTCTTAAATTTGGACACAAAACTACTGAGCACTTTTTCTATTGGACCATCCTTATCTGATCGCTTGGCATGGAATATGTCTATTCTATCTAGCTTTGCTACTAAAATAATTAGACCTTTCACACAAAAAGTACTGTCTGTACATTTAGCAATTCATGGATATTTTGAAACTTGATATAACACCAGAGACCCAGAACCTTAATAACATAATTTTTAAATTTCAGTAGAAACTGAGATTTTTACTCCATGAATTCTAATATCATTATAGTCATTAAAGATGTCATGCTGACTCCACTTACCAGGCTAACAACAAATGTATCAGATAATAATAAAGCCTTTATTACTCCACTCGACAAAATAGGTTTTACACTTTCAAAAGATTTTTTTTGTCTTTTCTTGTAGTTAAACATTCCATAAATATATTCCCAAAATTTTAAGTCGATCCGAGCAAAATCGATGATTCAGTGTAAGTTGAAAAAAAAATTTTCTTCAAGTTTTTAACTTCTAAAACTTTAAACGCGTTTTTCTCGAAAACACTTTTTCAAAGTTCGTGTTTACTACCGATTCATTTCAAATTTGGTACACAGATTCTGCATATAAAATACCTCCCTCCAACGGTGAGTTTTAGAATTTTTTTTATTTAGGGGGTTTTTTACTTACAAAATGGTGGAATTTTTCATGAAAAACAGCACTTTTCACTTTAAATGGCCGGCAAAGTTTTAAAGTAAAACAAATAATCTGAGAACGTTGGGGGGAGGATTTTACTTTGACCAAATTCAAATCGTTTTTGAGTTTACTTAATTTTTGGCTGAGATGTAGTGAACACTGCAAATTGTCTTTTTTGTGGATATTTTTGCATCAAACTTTTACAGTATACCGGGTGGAAATGAAAACCGGGTCACCTCTATAACTTTTTTTATTTATGAATAGAAAAAATTGAAATTTGGCTATGTTTTATGGTTCAAAAAAACAAATTTTATGTGCATTTTTTATTTTCGAAATCACTTCCGGTTTTACCGGAAACACCATGAACTTTGTTTTTTTAAATGTAATATCCCATATTTTTATTCATGGCTTAAAATACTCTTAAAAAAGAAGTATTTTTGAGATATTAGTTTTTATTTTTTGCGAGAAAAAATTTTTTTTCAAAAAAAAAAGTTTTTCGAAGTCGGTGAAAATTACCAAAACTAATTCTAAATAATTCAAATACATAAAATAAATAATCGTTATAAAATCCTCTTTTTAAAAAGTCGAATGACCCGGCATCATTGCATTTAAAAAAAGTGAGATATTTGATAAAATCTTCATTAACTAAGTTTAAAAATTAATAGTTCAAAAACCACTTAAATTTTTTTTCAAATTACAATATTATTTAGGTATTTGAATTATTTAGAATTAGTTTTGGTACTTTTCACCGACTTCGGAAACCTTTTTTTTTTTTGAAAAAAAATTTTTTTACAAAAAAAATAAAAACTAATATCTCAAAAATACTTCTTTTTTAAAAGTATTTTAAGCCATGAATAAAAATATGGGATGTTACATTTAAAAAAACAAAGTTCATGGTGTTTCCGGTGAAACCGAAAGTGATTTCGAAAATAAAAAATGCACATAAAATTTGTTTTTTTGAACCATAGAACATAGCCAAATTTCAAATTTTTTTATTTATAAATAAAAAAGTTATCGAGGTGACCGGGTTTTCATTTCCACCCGGTATTCTAAAACCATACCTAATAATCTACAAAAGGTTTTAATAAATTTACTCTAACCATTTTTTTAAAAAGAATTTGCAAATAAAGTGTGTTTTTGACAGTGCAAAACACCTAGCCCCCCTTCCCGCCCTTAAATCTAGTTAATAAAATAGTAAACGTCCCCGCTTATAATTCTTGTTCAAAAATTTTTGAACAAGAACTTAAATCTAGTGTTTTCACTACGCAAACCTGAATTAGACATGGAAGAAGAATCAGTTATATTTCTCCAAAAGCCAAAAGATACTTCTTCGAGATGGCTTAAACATGATGACCAAACAGTTTTGAAACTAATCACGACAATTTACTTATTCTATCTACCGAGGTATTCTGAGTGGCTTAGTTCATGCTTTTTAAAACCATTTTGATTATGGCCTCCTTGTTTGGTGTGATTCTTTGCTCTTCAAAAACGTATGATACGTGTCTTAGTTGGTGTAGGATATTAGGATTACTTCAGAGGTTCCCTTTAATACCCGACCAATTTCGGAAATTTTTTTCAGATTGTGATTCTTAATTCCGTTTTAGATGGGCACAATTTGTTACCAAAATTTTGTTCCCAAACCGACTCGGATGCAACTGTGCAATGTGTAGTTCCATCTGAGTCGATTTGGGAACAAATACTTGTTAATAATAAAGAATAAATCCCTATTTTCAATGAACTCACATTTTTAAAATCAGACGAAAAGTTGCCCTAATCGGGGCTTTGTGCTAAAATCATCCTATTTTGGAGTAAGAATACAAAAGGCGTTGTATTAAGAGCATCCACGGGAGTAAATTTGGTTCCTTAAAACTTAAAGAACAATTTCTTATTTTTTTAATTCAATTTTAAATATATTAATATTTTTTTCGATCAAAAATTAAGTTGTATTAATTCGTAGATGTTTAAATTTAGTTTATGTTTTTATTTTAGTTCTATATTTTTTATTAAAAGCAAAATTCAAACAAGAACAAAAACAAAAAAAAAACAAGTTTAAACATTTAAGAATTAATATAACTTATTTTTTGACCGAAAAAAAACAAAATAGTTTTAAGAACTTTAATGGTCTGTAGCGCCTTAACGAAGAACTTTTGGATAGAGATAAGTTTATTAAATCGTCTTATTTTGGTCTCAGGTGTATGAGGTATTGTTTTGTACAGACCTTTCAGGGACACCCTGTATATTTAAAAATAAATTAAAAAAATAAGAAGTTCTTCTTTCATTTTTAGGCAACCAAATTTCCTTCCGTGAATGCTTTTAACAGATAATTCCAGGTAGGTAAACCACCTTCTTCAGAATTACGTCCCCCATAACGTACTAAAATTTGTAGCGATTCGGGGTGAATTTCGGACATTTAGGCGATTTTACGTTAAGGGTTGAATAAGTTTTTTCGGGGAAAAGCTGGAAATAACACGCCAAATTACGCCAATTTTCAACTTGCACTTGAGCACGAGGAAAAAAACGTTAAAATTTGTACTTTCATTACGAGAGATTTATAGTTTCAGAGTTATAAGAAAAAAATTGCCATAAACTATTCATTTTACCTCACAAAATTGTGTTAGCAAAAAACGTATAGAATGGAAGAAATCAAAACTACCCCACAACTTTCCTGGAAAAAACACAATTTTACTTAACTATTAGTTTTACGATATTTTACAAAAAAAAATCACCGCTTCTCTTACCACATTGGTTTCATAGTTTGATTATACATAGTACAAGGATAATGAAAAAAAATAATCGGTATAAAAATTTATTAAAATCTACTAGGAGTAAGCTACAATTATTTTAGAGTATAAATTTCGTTAAACCTAAATATACATCATACATTTTATTTTTTCTGCGCAAAATAATCTGCAAGATCGTTTCTGTATACCTCAAACTCTTTACTATTTGCACAAGCCGTTTTGCTAATTGTCTTTCCTGCATTTCTGACAACACACCAAGTGCCACTCATATCAGTTTCGATAGTAGTAATTTCCTTAGAACACATACAAGTGGGCTGCTTTGGTAGACCACAAGGTAGGAGATCAAAGGTTCTTGTACCAACACATACCACAGTTCCATCCACAAAATCTGGTTTGTGATCTTCCCAACACTTACAGTTTTTTAAAGTAGTCTCACCCAAACCACATGATACCATACTTAGAAGTGCAACAATTACTAGAAATTTAAACCTAAAACATAAATATTAATAAAAAATAATTTTTAATTTTCCGATTTTGATCGGCGTACATTTTTTTGTTAAATATTTTTGATCACTTTAGTGTAGCTATGTTATCGTAGTATTAGTGAACTAGCTGTTCGAAGATCTTGACTCTTTTTATATAACCCAAGATTGCTTAAAATATCCATTGAATATTTAATGATAATACTTATCATTATTATAATGGGTATTAGGTATTATTGACATAAATACAAAATTTTAATTTGCATTTAAATGGATTGAGTGGTCTAAATATTTGTTCTATCAGTAAATATTATTTATTTTTATTGAAGGATATTTAATTATTCATAAACGCTTTCCTATTATTCGTTACAATAATTTTAGTCAAAACTAATTAATTTTGTTTGGGTTTTTTGAAGCATATTAATAAAAATAAAACAACTTTAATAAATAATTTTTAATTATCGACTTCGAACAGCTGTTTAAAATTCATATATTCCGTAGTAATTTTAATTTACTTTTGGTGTATAATAACCATTAACATCATCAGATGTATACCGGGTGGAAATGAAAACCGGGTCACCTCGATAACTTTTTTATTTATGAATAAAAATTTTTTAAATTTGGCTATGTTCTATGGTTCAAAAAAACAAATTTTATGTGCATTTTTTATTTTCGAAATCACTTCCGGTTTCACCGGAAACACCATGAACTTTGTTTTTTTAAATGTAACATCCCATATTTTTATTCATGGCTTAAAATACTTTTAAAAAAGAAGTATTTTTGAGATATTAGTTTTTATTTTCTTTGTAAAAAAAATTTTTTTCAAAAAAAAAAAAAGGTTTTCGAGGTCGGTGAAAAGCACCAAAACTAATTCTAAATAATTCAAATACCTAAATAAAATTGTAATTTGAAAAAAAATTTAAGTGGTTTTTGAACTATTAATTTTTAAACTTAGTTAATGAAGGTTTTATCAAATATTTCACTTTTTTTAAATGCAATGATGTCGGGTCATTCGACTTTTTAAAAAGAGGAATTAATTACGATTATTTTGGTTCACCATATGTAGGGGTATTATTTTGCATGTGCCTGTAATAAAGATACTTAATAGCTAGTATTTTCCAACTTAAGAAATAAATAATTTTACAGGCACATGCAAAATAATACCTCTACATATGGGGTACCGAAATAATCGTTATAAAATCCTCTTTTTAAAAAGTCGAATGACCCGGCATCATTGCATTTAAAAAAAGTGAGATATTTGATAAAATCTTCATTAACTAAGTTTAAAAATTCTTAGTTCAAAAACCACTTAAATTTTTTTTCAAATTACAATTTTATTTAGGTATTTGAATTATTTAGAATTAGTTTTGGTACTTTTCACCGACTTCGAAAACCTTTTTTTTTTTTGAAAAAAATTTTTTTTACAAAAAAAATAAAAACTAGCATCTCAAAAATACTTCTTTTTTAAAAGTATTTTAAGCCATGAATAAAAATATGGGATGTTACATTTAAAAAAACAAAGTTCATGGTGTTTCCGGTGAAACCGGAAGTGATTTCGAAAATAAAAAATGCACATAAAATTTGTTTTTTTGAACATAGAACATAGCCAAATTTCAAATTTTTCTATTCATAAATAAAAAAGTTATAGAGGTGACCCGGTTTTCATTTCCACTCGGTATATTTAGGGTGGTAAATTGTAAAATATATTATAGATAGTTGGAAATATACAATATGAGTTTCAAAAATTAAATAAACTTAATAAAAATTGATGAAGGTTACATAAATATTACTTAAATATTGCGGTTCACACATACCTCACCTTGGATACTACAAGACTTAAACCTTAGACCCTAAAGGTTTATTTATTTTTCATAAGTAAATATACGTCCTTCCATTTTTGCGATAAAAAAAAACCAAGAGAACTTGGATTACTTGACACGAATATACAGGGTCTCACTAAAACTTCCAATGGAAATACTTTTAAGCTTAGTCATATTTTTCAATGACATTTTAGTAGTTGCCAATTTAAAGTGGAGGAACTTTAAATACTGTATAACAAATTAAAATTTTTTAGATAACAACTTCTTTATTTCTGTATGGAAAACGATGAGAAATATTTTAAGCATGACGATAAATTCTTTTTCTACATTTTTTAAACTCATTTTATGTAGTTATGGAATGCAATTTCGCGATTTAATTTAATTTAAAATTTCATTTTAAACTCGATTTTAATTTATAACTGTTATAGCTTCGTTAATTAATATTTTTACTGCATATCATAAAGGTTAATCTTAAACTTGAAAGCTATTATCACATTTTTTAAGTATTGTTATTTTTAATTTATCGAACAGTTTTTTTGTAAATTAAAGTGAATAAGTAAATAATAAATCTTGTATTTTTGAATTCATTATTCATATTTTTTTCTAAAACGAATCGTTCGATTTATTTTTAATTGCTAACGTCGAAATGCAATTTTTAGCAGCATACAGGGTGATCAATAAGTTCGGCAA
Organism: Stenus bimaculatus; assembly: GCA_963971135.1. Lineage (NCBI taxonomy): Eukaryota > Metazoa > Arthropoda > Insecta > Coleoptera > Staphylinidae > Stenus > Stenus bimaculatus. Next base: position 81,781,339 of record OZ020180.1, on the reverse strand, counting down.
CGCCCGTTTACTTTTGAAATGAAGCATTTTTGAGAAGTATGTTTAATATGAAAGTTGTACCATTCTTAGTGACGCACCATTTGAAAATATTGTCATGACAGTGAACTTCAAGTTGAAGGTCAGACGATAACAACTTTTTTTTTTCAAATAGCATCCCCCCATTTTTATTACATATTATTATAGCTTGCTTTTAGAGGTTTGGGAAACACATTTTTTTATTTTTCTAAAGTAAACAGTTTAAAAGTTACAAGGGCTTAAATTTTCAATACATAAAGTCGGCAACGCTGCTTTATTTTGGAAATTAATCATTTTACAGAAAAATGTTTTAAATAAAATTTGTACGATTGCTGTACTTTTCAAAAACATTTCCATGACCTTGAACAGCAAGTTGAAGTTGAAAATATTTACTTCAGTAAAATAAAAAAATATGCTTCATAAACCTCTGAAAGCAAGCTTTAATAATATGCAATAAAAATGGGTGGTTGCCATTTAAAAAAGTTAAGATATTATCGCTTAATCTTCAATTTGGTGTTGAAGGTCATTGCAATATTTCTAAAAAGTGCGTCACTAAGAAACGTACAACTTTTGTAACAAATATTTTGCTGTAAAATGTTTAATTTTCAAATTAAAGCAGCGTTGCCGAACTTGTACTTTTATTGAAAATAGAAACTGTTTACTTTAGAAAAATAAAAAAATATATTCCGTAAACCTTTGAAAGCAGGCTATAATAATCTGCAATAAAAATGGGTTGCCCTTATTTAAAAAAACTTAAGTGATTATCCCCTGACCTTCATCTTGCAGTTCAAGGTCATGTGCAATATTTGCAGATAGTGCGTCGTTAAGAATCGTACAACATTTATTGGAAATATTTTTTTCAAAAATGCTTTGTTACAAAATTAAACGGGCGTTGCTGAACTTTTTGTTCACCCTGTATGTATATTTTATTGGAATTTTCCAGGAAAAAAAATTCCAGTAATAAAAATAATAGTGGTAGAAACACATGTAAATAAATTTATAATAAATAAAAAAGTTAATAACATTTTAATGACGAAAGATTAAAAAATTCAGGTGAAAATTGAAAAATATTAGAAATTTTTCAGATTATATCAATATTTTCTCCAACAAAGTTCACGAATTTGTTATTACAATTATTAGTGTTATCAATAAAAATTTTTGTATTTTATCTCAAGAAATGAAAAAATTGTGAGTATTTCTGTAACAAACCACAATTAAAATTAAAAAAAAAATGTGTGAAATTCTCATATGTAATATCACGAGTGGTCAAATTTAAGTCGAATATTTTTCACTGTCATTATCAAGAATGTCATTTGGGGTTAAGTTTTAATTTTTAACCCGAAATGACATGAGTGGTAATGTATGAAAAATATTCGACTTATAATTTGAACAAGAGTGCATATTTAAGGGACTATTTAACGAACATTTTTCACATTTTTGTGCAAAATTTTAGAGATAACTTCAAACTTATTAAAATTTGACATTAACGTCATGAAATAATCGCTAATATTTTTAACGTTTTACTTGTCACAAAAAATAATCACTTGTGAGTTGAATAGTCAATTTTACTATAAAATTCGTGAATATTTATAAACGTTATCATCAACAAAATAATGTAAAGTCATTATTTATTGTAAAATTGTTATCAGGACGAAATTTTATAATTATATTTCATAAAATAAAAAAAAAATTAACAATTTTGTACTTAACATTTACATAAATAGCAATTAAAAAATTAAAATATTTACCCAGATTTTATTGGAATTTTCAGGAAAATATTTTATCAATAATAAATAATAATAGCATAAACAAGTGTAAATTTATAAAAATCAAAAAGTTATTAACATTTTTGTGAGGAAACAATAAAAAATCTAGACGAAAATTGAATAATATTAAATATTTTCATGGTTTTTCACTAAATTTTCTCAAAAAAAATTAACGAATTTGTTAATACTTTTATTGTTTTTTTCAATAAAAATGTTTGTAATTTTATCTGAAAAAATAGTTGTGAGTATTTTTGTAACAAACTGCGATTAAAATTACCAAAATATGGGCTCTTTTTGAAAGGAACACCCTGTATACTTTACTTATATAAATAAAAATCTAACTTATAAACTTACCTTCAAATTTTCCAAAGCTTAAAAATTAATATAGTGCGTACCATCAAAACATGTTACCTCCATATTTTAGAAAAATTAAAATTTGATATTTTGATATTTTAATTTTTTTTACTTTTGGGTCTGTAATCACTTTTTTATTTAACTGTGACATCCTATATTTTCGAAAATTTTATATTCTTTCTTCTGTTTTTAAACTAATGAACTAATTCTAAAATATAAAAAAATACTAAAATACTTAAATAAAACAATTTTTGTGGTATTAATTTCTTTTAATTTTTTTAACGAACATTTTAGAACCATTATTTTAGTACTACATGTGAAGGGTATAAAAAGTAAAGAATAATAAAATAGGCATATACAATTTTATTTTTACATATTGCACATAGTTTACATTCTACCTATACAAACGAAAAACGTTTTTATGATTAACTAAACTTTTATTTGAAATATAATCTGAAGTGCTTAATTTTTGAGTTTTGCAAGTTAAATGCCACAAATGCAAACTTTGATTTTTTTAGCACAAAATGTATTACATAAATAATAAGGTAATAGTGATGCAATTTGCCTTTATCATTATTTTAAATTTAAATGTCGATAAACTCCAAAATTAAGGAAAAAAGGTTCTTTCTCTTCTCTGAAAATTTTGGATTTTGGATTAGATACTGTCCCCATTCTACTTGGTTTTCGCATGGCCATTTTTTATTTTCACCGTTCCAACACTGTATGCCTTCTTCTTTATCTTCCGTGATGTCTCCTGATGTGCAAACGCATTTTGGTGGAAAAGAGGTATTACATGGTAGTTGAAAGGACAACGCTTCATTATAGCATATGAGTGTTCCATTATCATACTTATGGGGTTTATAGTTTTTCCAACATGTGCAATCATCCACAGTTTCCAAATCTTGTGCGTTATTTTTTAAAAATAAACTCAGAAATATAAAAATTAAAAGGTACCTAAAAGTTTATTTTTTATTTTATGATGTAATTATATTTAGAAACTTACATTTTTTTCTTATCAGTGCACAAATGAATATAGTAGTATTGTATGTTTTCTATGATGCGAACGGCGTATTTATAATTGCGTATCCAGTTTGGAAGGGGATAAATAAGGAATATTTAGATTTTAAACGGTAATAAACAATACCGGAACATGATATTGTTTCATTAAATAAAATGTAATTTTCTCACCAACAAAAAATAAATTTTATAGGTTTTATTAAAAGTATTGACTTTAATATTTATTTATCAACAAATAAATAATAATAGTAATAATTTTAAATTGATTTGGTAAATTAGGGTAAACCTTAAAATATATAAAAAGTTTTAATTATAAAACTTTTAGTGGAACATTTATAAAATTGATTTTTAAAAGATTATTTTCGTTTTGAATTTGTATTATTGAGTTTAAACTTTAACAATTTATTGCGACCAAATAAATTATTATAGCAACAATTTTCGACTTGATTTAATGAATTTTAAGGTGCTGATTTTTTTTCTCAAAAGTAAATACCAAATAAGTAAAACAAAAAATATTCGAGCATTACAAGTTGTTTCGGTGAAAAGTAACGAATTTTCAAAGTCCGCGTCAAAATAGCACAAAAAATAAAGCGTCACTTTAGGGGCACCAAAACGACCTAAAGAGTAAACGCATCAAAAAAAGCCCCAGTTTTAAGGTAAAACGTGGAATTTAAATGAGGAATAAAGCAAAAGCGATTTTATTCCTCCTGCCGAATTTCTAGTCGAAGTCAAAAAGTTTTGGTACTTTTGCCGGCCGAAAAAACGGTAGATTTGTACAATTTCCGTCTCGGGGCCGTGACGTCACACCTTTGCACCGGGAGACTTAAAAATCGGTCACGGTAATCCCCAGGATGTTAGAATAAAAGGGGCCAAATTTCGTCGCTTCCCTTTAGAATCCGACGGAGTTGCGATTATTCAAAGTTAACGCTGCCGAAAACCCGAATAAAAGCGAAAAAATGCGACCATTTTAGGGATTTTTTTCAAATTGTCGCGGAGGTCCAAGAAATTTAAAATTCGAACCACAGTTGCAATCGACATCCCTCTTTACATCGGAACAGGAATTCTTAAAATCGGACAAAAAAAACACCCTTTCGGCTGCTCTTCTCAAAAAACGTCCGAATTTGGGGTAAAAATACAAACGGGGTCGTATCTCTGCCCCCTTAATAGATAGATACGCGCGGGTAAAAACCACAGTCTTCGGAATCCGGTCCCTCATAACATACTAGAATTAGCTGCGCTTCGGGGTGAATTTCGGTAGTTTCGAATGCAAACCACTGACTTTAACATTAATTACCTTCGAGTAAAAAATTTTTGAGTTAATAATCTAAATTTGAATGACAGTAAATGCTCACAATTACTGAAATAATTTGAAACATCAAACCGTTTTTCTGAAAATCGAACCGTTTCTGACTTTTTGAATTTATTCCATGTTACAGACACCCTGTACCGGGTGGAAATGAAAACCGGGTCACCTCGATAACTTTTTTATTTATGAATAAAAAAATTTCAAATTTGGCTATGTTCTATGGTTCAAAAAAACAATTTTTATGTGCATTTTTTATTTTCGAAATCACTTCCGGTTTCACCGGAAACACCATGAACTTTGTTTTTTTAAATGTAACATTCCATATTTTTATTCATGGCTTAAAATACTTTTAAAAAAGCAGTATTTTTGAGATATTAGTTTTTATTTTTTTTGTAAAAAAATTTTTTTTCAAAAAAAAAAAAGGTTTTCGAAGTCGGTGAAAAGTACCAAAACTAATTCTAAATAATTCAAATACCTAAATAAAATTCTAATTTGAAAAAAAATTTAAGTGGTTTTTGAACAATTAATTTTTAAACTTAGTTAATGAAGATTTTATCAAATATCTCACTTTTTTTAAATGCAATGATGCCGGGTCATTCGACTTTTTAAAAAGAGGAATTTATAACGATTATTTTGGTTCACCATATGTAGGGGTATTATTTTGCATGTGCCTGTAATAAAGATACTTAATAGCTAGTATTTTCCAACTTAAGAAATAAATAATTTTACAGGCACATGCAAAATAATACCCCTGCATATGGGGTACCAAAATAATCGTTATAAAATCCTCTTTTTAAAAAGCCGAATGACCCGGCATCATTGCATTTAAAAAAAGTGAGATATTTGATAAAATCTTCATTAACTAAGTTTAAAAATTAATAGTTCAAAAAGCACTTAAATTTTTTTTCAAATTACAATTTTATTTAGGTATTTGAATTATTTAGAATTAGTTTTGGTACTTTTCACCGACTTCGAAAACCTTTTTTTTTTTTTGAAAAAAATTATTTTTACAAAAAAAATAAAAACTAATATCTCAAAAATACTTCTTTTTTAAAAGTATTTTAAGCCATGAATAAAAATATGGGATGTTACATTTAAAAAAACAAAGTTCATGATGTTTCCGGTGAAACCGGAAATGATTTCGAAAATAAAAAATGCACATAAAATTTGTTTTTTTGAACCATAGAACATAGCCAAATTTCAAATTTTTTTATTTATAAATAAAAAAGTTATCGAAGTGACCGGGTTTTCATTTCCACCCGGTATATGATAACAAGAGCGTTAATTATAAAAATTAAGTAAAAAACAACTGCTATCTGCTGCTCTTCGAATACATCGATGTGCTTAGATGGCGGTGTGGTCTATATACAATATTGCCAAATTTGAACCTGTTTGGAAATTCACAGATTTTTTTATAAGACTACTAGGTTACTGAACTAGAACAGTTGATAACACTAATTAACACCTTTCAGCACTTTTTAATGAACCCCGGTTCGCCTTTAAGTTTTGCCCATCCTCTGTTGGAGAGTAGCTACAAAATTATACTTATATCATTTTGAATAGGGCTTGCAAATTACCGAAATATCCCATTACCGGTAATACCGAATTGAAAAAGTGCTATTATCGGTAAAAACCGGTATTATCGGTAATAGGAAAAATTTATCCCATTGCTAATATTTAATGGTAAAAATCACATTTAAGGTAAAATATATAATAAGTTAAATAAACTAACTGTATTATGGAAAATATTTTTCAAATAAAAATGAATTTTCTTGCACAATAATAATTTCAAAAAACTGATATTATAATAACTTTAAAAATACAAAACAGAAAACTTTTTTGTACTGGAGAGTGGTACATTTAACTTGAATAGTGGAAATATCGCCAAAAGTAAGGTTTTAGAAAAAAGTGTTTCCAGTCAAATTTGTTTAGATTGAAATGGACCAGAAATGAAATAATTTCTTCTTTAGATTCCTTTACTTATTAAAAGGTTGTTATTTTTCCATTATAAATAAAATTATTGACAAATGATAAACGCTAAAACGAAAAATGCTTCTGGCAATATTATATTGTTTTTTGGTAGATTCAGAATCTATTAAAAAATATAGGTTTTCATTTAAAGAAACTGAGTTGTAGTTGAAATAACCAAGAAGTCTACCAGGTGAAAAGTAACTATACCCAGCCTGAGATTGCTTTCAAACTAAACAATTTTTACTTCATTTTTTTCTAAATCTCTTACTTTTAGAAATACTTCAATTTTTCGGGAAAAATTGACCACCCTGTATAATATAATAAGATATAACATATACAGGGTGTCCCACTTTTTTCCCAGCAAAAAATTTGTGTAGGTGGTAAATGTCATTCTGAACAAAAAATTTCCTATGAACTATTATGTTTTTTCGACTCCTCAAAAAGTTACAGCAATTTTAAAATTGCAAAAATTTAATGGTTTTTCAGGGACACCATGTATAAATTTAATTGTATTTTTAATTTTTTTATTTAAATCAAGGATGCTTTGGATTTTTTATATCTTTAAGCTAATAAGATGCAAAATTTTACCTCGACATTCACTTATTTTAAATATATCAATTTTGCAAAGAAAAAATCCAAATAATAATTGATTTAAATAAAAAAAATATAATAAGAAAGAATATTATACAGGGCGTTCCACAAAAGTCAAAAAACATTTTTAAGGAGTCCAAAAAACATAATAGTTCATAGGAAAATTTTTGTTCAGAATGACATTTAATATCGAATTTTTTGTTGGATAGAAAGTGGGACACCCTGTATAACACATAAAACCACAATTACTAAAGCAGTGAAATTATGCATTTTGAAATTTTTTTAATTTATTAAAATATGCTCGTAAAAAGCATAATTTTATTTCTTAAACCAGGCCAAATTTTTGTACGTATCATATTTGTTCTCAGTGCGAACATTAATGCGCAAAATCGCACTTCGGTATTACCGGTATTAAATTTCCCTTTTACCGGTAATATCGAAAAAATTTTTGAGTGTTATTACTGGTATTACCGGTAACTAATTTTATATGTGAATGGCCATGTTAATGAGAATAAGTGTCAAGAGATATATCATTGTTAAAATCATTTTATCAGTTTACCTATTTTTTTATTCATTATATTTCAAAAATTATTAGGTTTTCCCCCTTTTTTAAAGGAACACCCTGTATACTTTACGTCTATAAATAAAAATCTAAGGTTCTCACTTACCTTAATATAGTGGGTACCAACAAAACATGTCACCTGCATATTTTCTTTAGTAAAATAAAAATTAGATATTTTGATATCTTTTTTCACTTTTGATTCTGTATCACTTTTTTATTTTAATGTATAACCGAACTAATTCTAAAATATTAAAAAAATACTTAACTAAAATTATTCAAACAATTTTTGTGGCATTCATTTTTTAATTTTTTTAAACCAGCATTTATGAACCATTATTTTAGTACAACATGTGAAGCGGAAACTAAATTTACAAGTATTTTTCTTAATTTTACCACCTTAAGTATAAAAAAATAGTAACATACAAATTTATTTACATCTATATATTCCACATGGTTTACATTTAATACAAACGAAAAATATTTTTATGATTATTAAAACTTTTATTTGAAACATTTATCTAATGTGCTTAATTTATGAGATTATCAAGTTAAATGCTACACCCTGTATATCGTATCTCAGGAGAAGCAATGACACAAATGCAAACTTTGATTTTTTTACACGAAATGTATTACATATATTCAAGGTGAAAGTGATGCAATTAGGCCTTATCATTCTTTTAGATTTAAATGTCCAGGAACCCAAAAATTAAGGAGAAAATTCCTAATATAAAATATAATTTAAATTGGAGTAGAAACGAAAAAAATATACCTATAATATAAAAATAGTAATGAGGGAAGCTATTTTAAACATCAATGTATTCTGAAAAAGTTTAGAGCACTAAACAACCAAAAAACATACCTCTTCAATATTCATCTTACAGATAAATTTACCCGGCGAAGAGTTAAGAGGATAGTCGGCAAATGTGAGTGCTTGATATTTGCGGTTTCACTCATAATTATTTTTTTATTGAAGCTTTTTTAAAATTCCTTTTCTTGGTACAAAGAAGAGTCTTGTGGCTACCAATTTCTTCTTGTTTTGTTTAAGTAAATCAAACTAAATACTCATACGGCATTAGTAAAACGGGGTTTATACCAAAAAACGTTCGCTTAGCGGTGTTTTGAAACATTCTAAAAAAAACTAACTGAAATAATATTTTTTTTCCAACGCTAGCAATAAGTTAAGGTATAAACGAAGAATTTGATACTCCGTTTTTTGTTTTAGGTACATTTTTAAACTTTTTGCAGCATCCCAAAAATTAAGAAAAATTTTAAGAAATTTTTGGAACAAGAGAATTTTAAAATCAAGCGCTGAAATTTGCCGAGTATCGCCTAAATATAACAATGGGAGTATAGTTTACTTACCCATATTATTTGAAACGATATATAGTTTTTAATTTTTAAAATACCATCTTTTTGTATAAAACAAAAAAAATATGACGTCACTGTTGATTTTTTTTATCAATCATTTTTGAAATGTAAACCCATATTAGGGAAAAGATTCAATGCGAAATTAAAATTTAGGAACTTTCTGTTTTCTGGAGATGTATTTAAGATTTGATACTGTCTCCATTCTTCTTGGTTTTCACATGGCCATTTTTTATTTTCACCGTTCCAACACTGTATGCCTTTTTCTTTATCTTCCGTGATGTCTCCTGATGTGCAATCGCATTTTGGTGGAAAAGAGGTATTACATGGTAGTTGAAAGGACAACGTTTCATTATAGCATATGAGTGTTTCATTATCATGCTTATGGGGTTTATAGTTTTTCCAACATGTGCAATCATCCACAGTTTCCAAATCTTGTGCGTAATTTTTTAAAAATAAACTCAGAAATAAAAAAATTAAAAGGTACCTAAAAGTTTATTTTTTTATTTTATGATGTAATTATTTTTAGAAACTTACATTTTTTTCTTATCAATGCACAAATGAACGTAGTATTATTGTATGTTTTTTATGATGCGAATGGCGTATTTATAATTGCGTCTCTAGTTTGGAAGGGGATCAATAAAGAATTTTTAGATTTTAAAAGGTAATAAACAATACCGGAACATGATATTGTTTGATTAAATAAAATGTAATTTTCTCAACAACAAAAAATAAATTTTATAGTTTTTCTATCCGTGTTATAAATACTACCTATAATAACATGGATGAGACCATTTCGCCTAATTATAGGTAAGACCACTTACTAATATTCAAAAATATTATCCATTTTTTTCAAAACAAAATTTGTTTTATAAATATTTTTTACCTGCATGTACCAGTCATTTAATTTTTCAAAATGATGTTAGGAGGTATTTTTATTTGTATATTTTTATTTGTATATTTTTTATTGTTAATTTTTTAAATGTTTTATATTATTATAGCCTGAAGATGGCCTAAGGGCCGAAAGTGCACTCGCTTATTTTTTAAATAAATTGTATTCAAAAATAAGACGACGTCAGTATCATTTATTTGATTATAAAAAACTTTCAAAAATAAATAATAATTATAACTTGATTATTCCCCAAATATTTTATTAAATGTTTTTTTTTGTCCTAATAGTACGCAATCGAAGATTTTTGATGATGTTACGATGTTTTTCTTTTATTCGTGATGGTAAAACAGGTTTTCACTTCGTTATACAATATTTAAAGTTCCCCTACTTTACATTGACATTTAGCATAATTTCATTGAAAATATGGAACATGCTTAATAACATTGACAATTACTGATTTCATTGAGACACCCTGTATAATTATTTCAATGAATCAATGAAAAAAGGTATAATTTATTGAAATTTTCGAGCAAAAAATTTAGCAGTAATAAATAATAGTGATATAAAATTAAAAATTTTAATCCTGTTTTATCGTTGCCAGTTTTAACAAATTTTTAGTTTTTTTAAATGTGTATAGTGCTAATTAATTGTTCTCTGTTTGTCCCAATGTTTATTTTAACAATTTTATATTGAATTGATAAACTTCAAAGAAAGTACATTGAGGATTTTTAAATGTCATTAAGATGTGGAAAAAGAAACTGCTACTATACAATAATAAATTAAATCTGTTCATTAATTCAACATTTTCAAAAAACTTTTATGGTCTTAAAATTTCAAAATTGGTGAGTTACTCATCTCTCTCTTATTTAATATCAATTCATCAACTTTTCAAACCTGGCTTATATAATTTAAAATTTACTTATTATAAATTCCTGAATTTACGATAAAACAAAAAGATTTTTATAACAAACTTCAAATTAAGCAAAAATTTCACTAACTTCTAGTCAAAATTTCACCAACCTCTAGTCACAAGTACATCTATTTTTTAACTAATTTTTGCCAACGTTCTGTTATAACTTGTGATACCTTTGAAGAGGAAGATTAAGTTGTTTGAAGATTGAACTGTTCACTGTTTACTGTTCCTGCGATGTGCGACCATGTTAGATAACTTTTAATCATTGGTTAACCTAATTTTGTAAGTATTTATTATTATTAATTGCGCAAATTTTGTCATAATGTTTTTGTAACGCCTGATGATAATGCAGCAGCATCGAAACATGTAGCGTACTTATTGTAATGTCCAAAGTTACATTCTAATAAAGTTGAAGCATAGGAATCATCCGAGTGTTATTCATCTACGATTCGTTCCAAATCTTCCTCGAGCTTGTCTTCTATTTTAATTTTAGTGACCAAACAATAAAAAATCCAGGTGAAAATTAAAAAATATTAAAATTTTTCCAGGTTTTTACAAATTTTTCTCCAACAAAATTTACTAATTTTTTATTACAATTATTACTTTTAAATACAATTTTTTTTAATGTTATTTCAAAAAATAAAAAAGTTTATTTTTGTAACAAACCACATTTCAATTAAAAAATGTGTAAAATATCACAAATTTCCCGGATTTTTACCGGAATTTTGCAACAAAATTCAAGTAAGTTTGAATTACATTTATAATCATTATCACCACCAAATTTTATAATATTCGATAGTAAAATAAGAAAGTTATAACTTTATAATTTTTGTAATCTCACTATAAAAAAATTGATTATACTTGATCATCACATATTTATAAATAAATTAAGTTCTTTTAAAAAAATCTTAAAATAAATAACGTTTTTTGTTGAAAAAATTGAGCAGAAAACTTAAATTTTTTTAAGAATTATACTAATTATATTAATTTTATGAATATACAGGGTGTCTTTCAGCAAATATTTCTATTACATAGTAAATGTCATTCTGAACATTACAGATTTTTTTATAAGATTACTAGATCTTGACTAAGCGAGAGCAGTTGATAACACTAATTATCACCTTTTATCACTTTTGAATAAATCCCGAAAGGGCACGAAAAATACCGAGGAGATTTCGAGCGATAACTTCATGTTTAGCCCACCCTCTGTTGGAGAGTAGCTACAAAATTATACTCGATCATTTTAAATGTCAATGGTCATGCTACTGGGAATAGGGGTTATGAAGTATATCATTTTAAAGATAATTTTATCAGTTTAACTATTTTTTATTAATTGTTTTTCAAAAGTTATTAGTTGTGGCTCATTTTGAAAGGAACACCCTGTATACTTTACTTTGATAAATAAAAATCTAAGGTACTAACTTACCTTAATATAATGGGTACAAACAAAACATGTCACTTCCATATTTTATTTAGTAAAATAAAAATTTGATATTTTTTTCACTTTCGGTTCTGTATCACTTTTTTATTTTAATGTGACATCCTAAATTTTTGATGTGATATTATTTCTTTTGTTTTTAAACTACCGAACTAATTCTATAATTTAAAAAAAATACTTAAATAAAATTATTCAAACAATTTTTGTGGTATTAATTTTTTTAAACGAGCATTTTTGAACCATTATTTTAGTACTACATGTGAAGGGGAAACTAAATTTCAAGTGCATGTTTTTCGTAATTGTACCATATTAGGTATAAAAAAATAGTAACATACAAATTTATTTATATCTATATATTCCACATGGTTTACATTTCATACAAACGAAAAATATTTTTATGATTATTAAAACTTTTATTTGAAACATTTATTTAATATGCTTAATTTATGAGTTTATCAAGTTAAATGCCACACCCTGTGTATCGCATCTCTGGAGAAGCAATGACACAAATGCAAACTTTGATTTTTTTTAGCCCAAAATGTCTTAATAAATTCATTGTAAAAGTGATGCATATTGCCCTTATCATTATTTTAGATTTAAATGTCCAAAAACCCAAAAATTTAGGAAAAAATCCTAATATAAAATAAGTATAATCAGTGAATAAATATTACTGATTAAATTTTCCCGCCGAAGAGTTAAGAAGATAGTCGGCAAATGTGAGTGTTTGATTTAGAAATTGAAGCTTTTTTCAAATTTCGTTTTTTTGATACAAAAAAGAGTCTTGTAGCTACCAATTTCTTCTTGTTTTATTTGAGTAAATCAAACCACATACTCATACGGCATTAGTAAGACTGTCTCTTTACAAAAAAGCGGTGTTTTGAAACATTCTAAAAAACTAATTAAAATTATATTTTTTTTCAACACTAGCAATAAGTTAGGGTATAAACGAAGAATATGATACTTCGTTTTTGTTCTAAGTATATTTTTAAACTTTTTACAGCATTCCAATAATTAAATTTTAAGAAATTTTTAGATTTTTGGAACAAGAGAATTTCAAAATCAAGCTCTTAAATTTTCCGACTATCGTCTTAATATAACACTGGGAGTATAGTTTACTTACCCATATGATTTGAAACGATGACATATAGTTTTTAATTTTAATTTTTTAAATACCATCTTTTTGTATAAAACAAAAAAATGATGACGTCACTGATGATTTTGTATATCATTTGTGAAATGAAAACCAATATTAGAGAAAAGGTTCAATGCGAAATTAAAATTTAGGAAGTTTTCTTTGAAGATTATGTATTTTGGATGTTATACTGTCCCCATTCTACTTGGTTTTCGCATGGCCATTTTTTATTTCCACCGTTCCAACACATTATGCCTTCTTCTTTATCTTTCGTGGTGTCTCCTGATGTGCAAACGCATTTTGGTGGAAAAGAGGTATTACATGGAAGTTGAAAGAACATCGCTTCATTATAGCATAGGAGTGTTCCATTATCATGCTTATGGGGTTTATAGTTTTCCCAACATGTGCAATTATCCACAGTTTTCAAATCTTGTGCGTAATTTTTTAAAAATAAACTCAGAAATAAAAAAATTAAATGGTGCCTAAAATTTTTTTTTTATTTTATGATATAATTATTTTTAGAAACTTACATTTTTTTTCTTATCAATGCACAGATGAATGTAGTAGTATTGAATGTTTTTTATGATGCTAACGGCGTATTTATAATTGTGCCTGCAGTTTGGAAGGGGATAAATAAGGAATTTTTAGTTTTAAAAGGTAACAAACAATACCGGAACATGATATTGTTTGATTAAATTAAATGTAATTTTCTCAACAATAAAAAATAAATTTTATAGATTTTCTATCCGTGTTATAAATACTACTTACATGGATGAAGCCATTTCGTCAAATTATAGGTAAAAACACTTGGGAATTAATATTTTTAATATTCAAAAATAAATAATAATTATATAAATTAATAATAAAATAATCCATTGATAATATAGTTATTTGATAGTAATAAAAACATATTTAATAGGGATAATCTTCAAATAACAAAGAAATATAATAAAAATATCAGCTAGTGCACTTTCGGATTTTCGTCCATCATCAGGCAATAAAAGTTGTAAATAAAAATTATGACAGACATTTGTTTATTTTCCAAAAACGGGACATCCTGTATACTTAGTTTAACGGATTAATTATTTTTGGAAAACCAGTTATGGAGGTATTCTAAATTTGGGTTCATTTCCTGAACCACATTATCTAAAGCTTCGTTTTTACAGAATATGTTACGAAATGAATAACATCAGAATTTTGAAAATGTCAGTATAGATCTTTTCCGTAAATTATGAACGGTAGGGGCAAAATTTATATTGGCCTATAATTTTCTTTTATTGAACTGTCCATTATTTTGTGTAAAAGTGGTACAATAGAGCATTTAAAATTATTTGGAAAAGCCCCGTGGTTAAAACAAAATTAGATAGGAAGACAAATTTACAGTATTTTTGGAAGTAACAATTCCACCGGAATTAATAATACTGGACGTAAACGAAGCTTGTAATATTCATAGAGTGTGATAATAGCTTTGTTCCAACAACGAGTTTTATGATCCTCATGAAACCGTAACAAAGCTGTTTGGATCCAGTTTATGCGCTTGCTCCGAAGTTTATCTCACATGACAGAATTATGGTGATTGCTCAGAATGGCGGGTTAGGTTTTAGTTAATGAATGCGAGACGTATGCGCAGGTAAAGTTTGGTTGGAACACAACGCGTTTTATCTATGGCGCATGACCGTGATAATCACTGTCCGGCTGTTTGGAGTGTTGGAACAAACCTAATATGTGAGACGTACTTATACAGTGAATCGGTGAGTAGATGTCAAAATAATATCATATAAACTTAAATCCGATTTGGGGCACGTTCCACTAAAGACTCGCAATGCCCACAACGACCGCAAAGTCGTTCCACATTAGACCGCGGTTGTTTCTTTCCTGCATCGATGGCGACCGCAAAAAGCTCACAACGACCGTATTTATTCGTAGGTTTCTGTGGTCGTTTGTTGAATGGTGACGTTTCGAGCTAGTGGAACGGGAAAATTTTGCGGTCGTGGTCGTGGGCTTTAGTGTTCATTAGTGGAACGCGCCCTTGGTCTCCTAAGGGAACTACATCATTAATGTTTTTGCTTGTTTATATCAAAACGAGATAGAGTAGAGATTTGAAATTTGGTGCTCTTAGTGAATGTCATTAGAATGCGCTGTTTAAGATAAAACGCATGTAATTAAATACTGCACAGTTACAAATGATTACAAAACATCAAATAATTCATGCACTGCAGCACTTTATTGAATAGACCAAACGTGATGGAATTTCATACATATAAAAAACCTTATTCTATGATTCAGCTTTTTTATTTATGATAAAGTATTATTACTACAATTTAATTTAACTAATTTCGAGTAAAAATCATTAAATTAATGAAAAATGAATATTTAAACATGCTATTAATAATATTTCACATTCCCTTATGGCTTGAATAAATTGTTACCACTGAGTCTACCATACATTGCGGTTTAATATTTATGTCAGTTCAAAATTAAGCGGGAAACAACTTACATAAATAACAAACAAACCACAAAGTTATCTTTTGAAATAAAAATTCACGTAAATAATGCGGTTTTGTTCGCATTTTAATATTTCAATTCCTATTTCATTCTCCTAATTGTAAGGGCTAAAATTATTATTTTTTTAAACTAATTTTAAAGGGATTGGATATAGTTATTACTCCTATGAACAGCGACGCCCCATTAATTTTTTATGCACAAAAGAGGGAAATACTTAACATTTTTATTAAGCCTACAATTTTTCATAATAAAAAGTACTACTTATTTTTTTGGATAATAAAAACTGATGCCTTTAAAAATATTATCACTTCATTTCCAGTTAAAAACGCCTTGTACTTAATTTTTAAGTAGATGTAGGTATTTAAAATGTAGATTATTTGCGGGAATTGAAACTTAAAGTAACTAAATATTATTTAAAATTTAATTATAATAATTTTGCTGAAATACTAGAATAAAAGGTTATCAAAACAAATATTTTTATAAAAACAATTCTTTATCCAAGTATTTTTAAGTTGATAATTGTAACGTTGTACATATACCGGGTGGAAAAGTAACATACTGGATAGGATACTTACTAAAACTGCATAAAAAGTACTTTCAAAATCAGACCAGAAGTCAAAAAATGAAAATAATCAGTCATTTTTTTAGATTTTATTTTTTTAATAAAAAACAGGTAAAATGTAAGGACTCATTTCTTTTTATTAAACATACAGAACTTAGTAAAACTGCATAAAAAGTTTCTTCAAAATCAGACCAGGAGTTAAAAAATATAAAAAATCAGTCACTTTTTCACATTTTATTTTTTTAATTAAAAACAAAAACAAATTAATGGCTTAATTTTTTTATATTTTGTTACACATACAGACCATAATAAAAATGCATAAAAAGTATTTTCAAAATCTGACCAGCAGTCAATAAAATAAAAAAAATTATTAAAACAATCAGACTTTTTTTCATATTTTATTTTTTTAATCTAAGATAAAAAAATGCTAGGGCGCAATTTTTTATATTTTGTTACACATACAGTTTATAAAATATAAAAAAATTTGCGCCTTTATATTTATTGGTTTTGCTTAAAAAATATCTGAGATTCTTTTAATTTTTTGACTTCTGGTCTAATTTTGAAAATTACATTTTTTTTGTTTTTGATAAAAAACATAAAATGTACAAAAGTAACTAATTATTTTAATTTCTTTTTAATTTATTGACTCCTGGTCTGATTTTGAAAATACTTTATATGCACTTTTAGTAAAGCCCGAATGTATAATAAAATATAAAAAAATGAGCTCTTATATTTTTTTTGTTTTCGATTAAAAAAACAATATTTGTAAACGAGGCTGATTTTTGTAATTTTTTGATTCCTGGTCTGATTTAAAAAAAATATTTTATGTAGTTTTATTTAGGACTATATGTATGTGAAACAAAATATAATAAATTGCGCCCTACATTTTTTGTTTTAGATTAAAAAAATAAAATTTGTGAAAATGATTTTTTTAATATTTAAATATATAAAATTTGAATTTTTAAATTTATTGTTTTTTTTTTAAATAAAATGTGAAAAGGTGACTGATTATTTTTTTTAAATTTATTGACTTCTGGTTTGATTTTCAAATAAAATTTTATGCAGTTTTACTAAGGACTGCATGTCTAAAGAAATATAAAAAAATTGAATCGTTAGATTTTTTTATTTTTTTTTTAAATAAAATGTAAAAAGGTGACTGATTATTTTAATTTTTTGACTTCTGGTTTGATTTTCAAAAAAAATTTCATGCAGTTTTACTAAGGAATATACGTTTAATAAAATATAAAAAAATGAGTCCTTACATTTTGTTTTTGATTAAAAAATAAAATCTGAAAAAGTGACTGATTTTTCTAATTTTTTACTCCTAATCTGATTTTGAAAATCTTTTTATGCAGTTTTACTAAGGACCGTATGTCCAATAAAATATTAAAAAAATGAATCTTTAGATTTTTTTTGGTTTAAAAAAATAAAATGTGAAAAGGTGACTTATTATTTTAATATTTTTTTTAATTTTCTGACTTTTGGTTTGATTTAAAAAAAAATTTTTATGCAGTTTTACTAAAGACTGTATGTCTAATAAAATATAAAAAAATTGAGTCCTTACATTTTTTTTTATTTTTGATTAAAAAATAAAATCCGAAAAAGTGACTGATTATTTTACTTTTTTTTTTAATTTTTTGACTTCTGGCATGATTTTAAAAAAAAGTTATGCAGTTTTACGAAATACTGTATGTCTAATAAAATATAAAAAAATTGAGTCCTTAAATTTTTTTTGTTTTTGATTAAAAAATAAAATGTGAAAAAGTGAATGATTTTTTTTTAATTTTTTGACACCTAGTCTGTTTTTGAAAAAACTTTTCATACTTTTACTAAGGACTGTATGTCTATTAAAATATAAAAAATAAAATCTGAAAAGTCACTGATATTTTTAATTTTTTGACTCCTACTTTGATTTTGAACAAACTCTTTATGCAGTATTACTAAGGACGGTATGTCTAATAAAATAAAAAATAATAAAATCCTTCCATTTTTTTTTGTTTTTGTTTAAAAAAATAAAAAGCGGAAAAGATGACTGATTATTTTAATTTTTTTAATTTTCTGACTTCTGGATTGATTTTCAAAAAAAAATTTATGCAGTTGTATTAAGGACTGTATGTCTAATAAAATATAAAAAAGTAGGTCCTTACATTTTTTGTTTTTGATTAAAAAATAAAATCTGAAAAAGTGACTGATTTTTTTAATATTTTTTTAAATTTTTTAACCCTTAGTCTGATTTTGAAAAAACTTTTTATGCAGTTTTACCAAGGACGGTATGTCTGATAAAATATAAAAAAATTGAATTGTTAGAATTTTTTGTTTTTGTTTAAAAAAATAAAATGTAAAAAGGTGAGACTGATTATATTCATTTTTTTTCATTTTTTCACTTCTGCTTTGATTTTCAAAAAAAAATTTTATGCAGTTTTACTAAGGTCTAGTCTGATTTTGAAAAAAAAAACGTTTTACTAAGGCCGGTATTTATAATGAAATATAAAAAAATTGGAACCTTGCATTTTTTTGTTTTTGTGTAACAAAATAAAATGTAAAAAGGTGACTGATTATTTTAATTTTTTTTTAAATATTTTGACACCAGGTTTGATTTTCAAAAATAAAATTTATTTAGTTTTACTAAGAACTGTATGTCTAATAATATATAAAAAAAGTCCTTACATTTTTTTTTGATTTTGATTAAAACATAAAATCTAAAAGAATTTTTTGACTCCCAGTCGGATTTTGAAAAATCTTTTTATGCTGTTTTACTAAGGACAGTATGTCTAATAATGAATAAAAAAATGAATACTTCGATTTTTTGTTTTTGTTTAAAAAAATAAAATGAGAAAAGCTAGCAGATTATTTTAATTTTTTTTTTAATTTTTTGACTCCTGATTTTCAGAAAACTTTTTATGCAGATTTACTAAGGTGTGTATGTTTAATAAATGTTAATTTTTTTCTGTTTTTGATAAAAAATAAAATCTGAATAAGTGAGTGATTTTTTTGATTTTTTTTTTTTAATTTTTTGACTCGTCTGATTTTGATAAAACTTCTTTTGCAGTTTTACTATGGTCTGTATATGTAATAAAATTTAAAAATATTGAGCCCTTATATTCTTTTGTTTTCGATAAAAAAATATAAATGCAAAAATGAATATATTTAAATGTAACTTCAGCCCGGTTGTATATAAATTTCAATAAAAATTTTAAAGTTAGAATGCATAAAATGTAAATTATTTTTTCTACCTGAACTAAGGTAGAAAAATTGTATAGGAGAAAAAACATATTTATAATTAGCTTGTTTAGCTAGAAATAAAATATTTTGCATTTTTATTCAGCTTACTAATAAGTTGGATGTCCTACTTTTGACCACTTACGTAACATGCAGAAGTCAAAAAATGTGTTCCAAAAATACCTTTTTCCTTAATAATTAATATGCTAAATTTAGCCCTGATCATTCAAAGTGATTATTAGTAATTTAAAAAAAATCGAAATATGTAATATGTCCAAGAACTTTGGTATCATTTTGAGCAGACGTTTTAGAGACACCCTGTATATTTTTTTAAATCAATTAATAATTTTAATTTTAATAAATTAATAAAAATACTTCTATAAATATTTTTTTAAGGTTAAAAATAATATTATGGTATCAAATATTTTTTTCCTTTATCTCGTACATTCAATGTTAATAACTTTTTATATCTTGGATTATTATAAAAATGAAAGATGTAAGTAATAATCAGAAAATGTAGCAATTAGGGCGAGAGGTCCTATGCTTGGGTCGTTTAGTTATTGGGATATTAATTTTACGTCCAGTCATTAACGTCACAGATTGGCTTTTATCGTTGCTCCAATCTCGAATCTCTGTTATAAGAGACATATATTACTTTTTAGACGAACACGCGATTACAATATAAAAGAAAAAACTTGAACCTAAAAGGATTGCCCTATTTTAGGAAGGCCTTTAACAAAAAAGAAGGTTAAGTTGCCTAATTAAAATATGGGAACTATTTTCACCAATACAAGGACTTCAAGCATAATATTTAATTTTTTTTCCAATTTTTTAGCGAGGCTTAGGAAAGCTTTATCTATGAAATATGTACAGGGTGTTTCAAACCACAAATCTCTATAATATCTTTCTAACAATAATCGATTCATGTTGCCATTTTAGCTGCACCAATTCTTTAAACGTTTAATTGAAAGAATGTGAAGTATTTCTTTAAACAAATAAATTAAACAATACAAAAACATACTCACTCATTCCTATGTTATTTTTCTTTAATCAAATATTATTGAATATTAAAGTGAATACAAAAAATTTCCTTTTGTTTGTCCCTAAGGTTCAAAAGTAAGTCCTATAATACGTCCAATATGTGTAATATAAACACGGTCTTGGACGTTTATATCCTTTGGGATCATCCTTTCCGCTGATGAAATCCTGCTAGGCTTTTTAATATTATAACCCCAAAATGTGCTAGCTTACAGAGGGGATAATTTGCGAACAATCTTATTTTTGATGATTTAAAATTCAGCTGGTTCATTTGAATTTTTAATT
Organism: Stenus bimaculatus; assembly: GCA_963971135.1. Classification (NCBI taxonomy): domain Eukaryota; kingdom Metazoa; phylum Arthropoda; class Insecta; order Coleoptera; family Staphylinidae; genus Stenus; species Stenus bimaculatus. Next base: position 81,760,408 of record OZ020180.1, on the reverse strand, counting down.
AATTGCTTTATTTTTTCTTATTTTAATGAGTATTCTTGGTGCATACTTATTAGTTTTAACATAAATTTGTTTATAACGTTAAGTAAATCTTAGGATAACCTTCCATATCCCCTCCTTCCAAACCAAGACCGATATTATAAATACTCGTGTTTTCATATTCAACGTTAGTATATAATAATATTCTTATGTGCTGTGATAAATTAAAACAAAATGTAAGTTTCTTTACTATTTATAAACATAAAAATAATATAATATTTGTAGGTTTAAAGCAACTCTTTTAGTATCATTTGTTTTTTTGTTTTTAAATACTAATGCAGAAGTAACTTTGGAAAATTGCAAATGCTGGGATAATTACAAACCGAATCAAAGTGATGATGGAAAAGTAATGTGTTATGGAGTTTATGTGTTTGCATTAAAACCATGCAATCTCCCTCTTCCCCCAAAATGCGTTTGCACTGAAGACAAACCAAATGGAATAGTTACTGATAAGGAAGGTACGTGGTGTTCGATCAGAGAAAATGGAAAAGATGTTAAGCGCTGGCCATGCGAAAATAAAGATGAATGGGCTAAATACAAAATCGAATACGAACAATTTGAAAAAAATCATGCCAAAGAGAATGAACGACAATAATTAATGTTTTTTACGTTGTAAAGTTTGTTTTACTTTTTTTTAAATAAATTTAAGATTATGTGTTTATTATCATTTGGTGTTTGTACCTTTTACAATAGTCATTGTTAGTTACTTCAATAAAAATATAATATAAAATATAATTTTACGACGTCTTAAAAAAATATTAACTTATCAATTTTGTTGTTTTCCATTGAAGTGTTGTAACTATCGTGGTTTCAATTTAAACATTAGTTATCTTAAAAGCAATTAAAACTATTTAAAATCAATCCGAAAATCTATAAAATATAAAGAAAAATTTAAAGCCGGATTTTTTCTAATTTTGTTAAATATGCAGTCCTCAGTAAAACTAAATGAAAGAATCAAAATCACACCCGGAGCCAAAAAATCACATATTCAAATTTTATTTCATTAATCGAAAACAATAAAAGGCGCATTTTTCTCAGACTTTACTTTTTTAATTCGAAACAAAAAAGGAAGGCCGCTTTTTTATATTTTGTGACACATAAAGTTTTAAGTAGAACTAGGAATAAAAAGAGTATTTAAAATCAGATGAGCATTCAAAATATTCGAAAAAATTGATTTCAGAATAATTGAAAACAAAAAAGTAATAGCCCGTTTTTTTATATTTTAAAAAATAAAAAAAATATAAAAATAATCGGCTACCTTTTCTCATTTTATTTTTTTAAGAAAAACAAAAAAATCTAAGTACTCATTTTTTTTATATATTATGAGACATACCGTCCTTTTTTCAAAATCAGACTAGGAGTTAAGAAATTATAAAAAAAATTAGAAAAATCAGTCACTTTTTCAGATTTAATTTTTTAATCAAAAACAAAAAAAAATGTAAGGACTATTTTTTTTTGTAAATTTTAGTAGACATACAGTCATTAAGTAACATTTTTAACAGTCAAAATTTTCACGTTTTTGCTAATATTTCAAATATTTTATGGTATATTTAAAAAAATGCTCCTATAGCACGATTAAAAAATTCATCAAGCTTTTAAAATAATTTTGAAAAACCTAGTATTGTTGCTTAAAATTGCATGGCGCCTACATTTATGAATAATTGAAATTACGCGCTGATCGAATAAGTCTTTGGGTTCTTGATAATTTTACAGGAAGCTTGATGAATTTTTTAATCAGGCTATGAAAGCATTTTTTTAAATAAACCACAAAAACTATAAATATTAGCAAAAACGTTGAAAATTTGACAGATAAAAACTTTGAAGGTTGAAAACCCCTTATGAAACTGCATAAAAAGTTTTTTGAAAATCAGACCAGGAGTCAGAAAATTAAAAAAAAAATGTTAAAAAAATCGGTCACTTTCTCAGATTTTATTTATTTAATCGAAAATATTTTTACACATACAGTCCTAAATAAAATTAACTAAAATATTTTTTCAAAATCTGACCAGGAATCAAAAAATTACAAAAATCAGCCTCGTTTACAAATTTTATTTTTTTAATAGTTAACATTATTATTATATTATTATTAAAAAAGCTCATTTTTTGTATTTTGTTATACATATAGTCATTACTAAAACTGCATAGTATTTTTAAAATATTCAAAAAAATTGATGAAGCAACATAAGAATTGTATACAAAATCAGATCCTAAATCAAACAATTAGAAAAAAATTGAAAATAAATGCAAGGGTGCTTTTTTTATATTGTGGTACAAGTACCGTAATTTTTTTTTCGAATTTCGAATATACTAAAGCAATTTCGCGTACTATTTAAATTTTGTTGTTGTGATGACGTCATTGAATTGGCATTTCACATTATTGTTTGGAATGAAAAAGTAGATTTTTTGAGGTTTTTCTGGATCGCTAGGTATAATTTTGACCGATTTACAGCGTGTTGAAAAAAAATGTTTTTTTTTTAATTTTTTGGAAAACGGCACAACGAATTTTCACCATTTTTTTCTATTCTCTTCTACTAACCTATCCGCATCTTTTTTTATTTCTTACAGTTTTTCTTCCGGGGCATCGACTTTTTACAGGAGCGGATCGAAAATTTTCTGAAAAAAACGGAGTTGCAAATTGGGGGAAATTCGGAAAAATCAGAAAATCGTCCTACAGACGTGCGATAAGTCGATACGAGTTCCCAATTGAGCGATACGTCGTTGGACGGAGAGTTTTTTTCAAAATTTATGAATTTTCTCTTCGGATTCTTAAAGAGGATGACCAATCGCACCGAATAAATTTTTTTCTTGTTTAAAAATTAGTTCAGGAACGGATTCAGGTTCATAACAAAAAATAGATTTTTTTCCGGACAACTCGCGGACATAAATTAAAAAACTCCTCCGAAGGCGTTTATAACCTCGAAAATCGCTACACGTGGCGGTAAGCGTACAAGTTTTGAGGTGGGGAAGAACTATAAACGATGACGATATCTTAAAAATTGACCGAATGCGAGCCAAATCAAAATTTTCGAGTTTTTCGAGGTTTTTCCGGAATATTTTTTTTTATTTTTCATTTTACTATAATCAAAATAGATAGAACGGATTTTTTAAGAATCTGCACGTTTCAATTAATAATCGAAAATTTAAGTTTCTACAAAATTTCACTAAAATGACGTTTTCCAAAACCTTCAACATTTTTTTGTGTTGTAGGGGGCGACCTACCTGGGGGCTACTATTCCTGGGACATAGTATCCCATACCGGGTGGAAATGAAAACCGGGTCACTTCGATAACTTTTTTATTTATAAATAAAAAAAATTGAAATTAGGCTATGTTCTATGGTTCAAAAAAACAAATTTTATGTGTATTTTTTATTTTCGAAATCACTTCCGGTTTCACCGGAAACACCATGAACTTTGTTTTTTTAAATGTAACATCCCATATTTTTATTCATGGCTTAAAATACTTTTAAAAAAGAAGTATTTTTGAGATATTAGTTTTTATTTTTTTTGTAAAAAAAATTTTTTTAAAAAAAAAAAGGTTTTCGAAGTCGGTGAAAAGTACCAAAACTAATTCTAAATAATGCAAATACCTAAATAAAATTGTAATTTGAAAAAAAATTTAAGTGGTTTTTGAACTATTAATTTAAACTTAGTTAATGAAGATTTTATCAAATATCTCACTTTTTTTAAACGCAATGATGCCGGGTCATTCGACTTTTTAAAAAGAGGATTTTATAACGATTATTTTGGTACCCCATATGTAGGGGTATTATTTTGCATGTGCCTGTAATAAAGATACTTAATAGCTAGTATTTTCCAACTTAAGAAATAAATAATTTTACAGAGTTTATTCAAAATTAGATTCGAAGTAAAAAAAAATAGAAAAAAAACTGAAAATAGTCACTTTTTCAGATTTTACTTTCTTAATCAGAAAAAAAAAACAATAGCGAATTTTGTTTAATATTTTGTTACACATACTTTCTTAAGTAAAACTACATAAAAACTTTATTCGAAACCAGACCCAGGATCAAAAAATAATGAAAAAATTGAAAATAAATACCTGGTCATTTTTTTAGATATAATTTTTTTAATGGAAAACTAAAAAATATAATAGCCCGTTTTTTATATTTGTTACACATTCAGTAAAGCTACATAAAAATTTTGTCTAAATTCGATGTCAAAAAATTTGAAAAAAAAAATTGAAAACAAATAATCACTTTCTCGGATTTTACTATTTTAATCGGAAACAAAAAACTGTAAGGGTGCATTTTTTTATATTTTGTTACACCTACAATCATAAGTAAAACTACATAAAGAGTTTATTTAAAATTAGATTCGCAGTAAAAAAATTACTTTCTCAGATTTTACTTTTTTAATCAGAAAAAAAATTCAATTTTTAATATTTTTTTACGCATATAGACTTATGTAAAAGTACATAAAATGTTTATTCAAAACCAGTCCAGGGTAAAAAAATAAGGAGAAAATTGAAAATAAATGGTCATTTTTTCTGATTCAATTTTTTGAATGGAAAAGAAAAAAATATAATAGCGCGTTTTTTTATATTTTGTTACACATTCAGTCCCTAATGAGACTACATAAAAATTTTGTACAAAGCAAATCCGAGGTCAAATAAATTTGAAAAAAAATTGAAAACAAGTCATCACTTTCTCGGATTTTACTATTTTACCCGGAAAATAAAAATACGTCCACCAACCTGACCTAACCTGACCGTTATGATCAATTTGTATTTAGTTTACATTCGAATGTATTTGTATTTTAAAATGAATGTAATGAAGGAAAACCTCTTCGGGAAAATTCAGAGTAGACCATTCGCCGTTCTGAGTTTTTACGTTCTGCTGCTTTCCGTTATGCTGCTTTTTGGTTTCTGGATTATGCTGTTTTCCATTTCGGCCATTTTCCGTTAGTGTACAAACACAAACAAACCAGGTAACCCGCTTTTGCCCCCTTTCAGATTAAAGGCGTCGATTACAGGCGCATGCCTGAGTCAGTCCGCGCCATGCTATGGACATACAAACAGCGTGTAAGGGTAATAAGACAAACAAAGCAGGTATGTCCATAGCGGACTGACTCAGGCATGCGCGTGTAATCGGTGTAATCTGAAAGCGGACAAAAGCGGCTAACCTGCTTTGTTTGTGTTTGTACACTTATACTAAAGTACGTTATTCTCCTTTCCGATTTCTGGTTTATTCTGTTTTCCGTTTCGGCTATTTTCCGCTATATTAATGTACGTTATGCTACTTTTCGGTTTCTGAATTATGCTGTTTTCAGTTTCAGCTAAAGTACGTTATGTTACTTTCCGGTTCCTGGATTATACTATTTTTCGGTTATGTTTTTTCTAGCTCCGAAGTTTGATCCCCTAGGAATGGAACACCCTGTATAGAAAAAAATAAAAAACTATAGTTAGAATTAACATAATATTTCAATGATTTTATAAAATATCATTTTCTGCAAAAACTTTTTCATATAATGAATACTGTTATAACAATAATACAAAACTTTCTCAACTTGAAATAATTTTCTGAGGATTGGCATAATCAAATATCTTCTTCTCTGTGTATACTGCCATGTGCAGAATTGAAACAGACTATTTGAAAACCATGCAAGCATGACACTTTCAGCATGGCCGCTGGCATCTGTTCGTAGCGTTTGAGCGTCTTAAGATTTTCCTACGTGATCGGAAACGAATATTTGCTACACGACCCAACGGTAATCCAAAGATAACGCATTTATCCAAAGAAGACAGAAATGTTTTCAAGAGACTTGCTTATTTAATTTTTATTTTTAGAACTAAATCCAATTTAAAAAAAATTCTATAATATTATTCGAAGAATATATATGAGTATAATTGTTATTTTTCAAATTAATGGGAAGCCCAAAGGCTATTAATTAATGAGGGATTCCTTTTTAATGTAATTGTTTAAAGAAATTTTCATAATTATAATCTGGGATTTCTCAAGGTGTCACCATAATTTGTTAAATTACCAGTTCTGAAGTACTGCTAAGTGATACATGCTCCTACTACAAGGCCACCTATGTAAATTTTATTATATTATTATTATTGGTTTATGTTTTTTTATTATTTAACTAAGTATACCCAGAACTAAACGTAAACAAGTGAGTAATTTTTCTTACAATAAAACAATGTAGATAATATTTATGGTTTATTAAAATAATAATAAACTAGAATTATAAATCGGTTTATAATTTTAAATAATTCTGGATTAATTAATTTAATTAAACTAGTTGATTTAGAGTAGAAATTTATTAAACTCGCTGGAAATAACATTATTATTTCGGAAATATGAAATGCGGTGTCTAAAATAACTTATTTAAATATTTGTTAATTCATTAATAAATTGCAGTATATAATGCATACACAATTTTTACAAATATTTACTCATTATATTGTCGATGTTTTTTAAGTTCAAGGATGGCATAACAATCTTGAGGGATAAAGATTTGCATAAGTTATTAGTTCAATGTTGGCATTCTATTAAGGTTGACTACTAAATTTGGCAATGTAATAGATTTTTGCGATATAATTAGTATGTAATATTTAAAAATGTATTACGTTTATCTTTAAAATATGAAATATTACAAAATGGTTTTATCTTTATGGGTAAAGATTATTATGCTAGCAATTATAAGAGCTATAAAAATAATTATTCAGAAAACAATTATTTGTTTTATTTTTTATCATTTCACCTACTAACATTATTATTGATATGTAAAATAAATTAAATAGGATTTGAATTTTTTAAAAGTTTTTATTTGGAATGAGTTTTTAATTTATTTACATTGTAGGCAGACACAAATATGTCAGTGAACTGCCATGTATAAAAGCTATGTTACGCGAATAAATATTGTACTACGTGCAGTTTGTAATACAATGGAAAATTTTTAGGAAGAAATATTTTTAACTCAAATCTATTTATACAGGGTGTCCCATTTTAATTAATCCAGCTGAATATCTTGAAAACAAAGCGATTTCCTCAAAAATGTTTCAGACAAAAATTGTAGCGGCTCGAGGGTGACATTTAATAGTGCCATGGGTTTTTAATTGTTATGGAGTTTTATGGAAAAACATTTTTTTTTTCAAATGGGAACCCCCATTGTAGATTCGAAATCTATGGAAAATAATAAGAAAGTTTGGAATGAAACTTTTTTTCTAAAATATCAATTTTTCGCTATATTCACCAAAATGAACACAAATTTTGGGATTTTAGATACAGTTTTACTAGAAAACTAAAGCTTTATAAGAAAAATCGTAAGAGACAAAAAGGGCTTAAATTAAGGCAAGGATTAATAAAAAATATTATTTTATTTTATTAAAAAAAAAATAAATTTAAAAAAAAGTTTATTTTATTTTTATTATTTTTTAAGAAAAATATAATTTTTTTTTTTACTTATAAAATTTAAAATAAAGTCAAAGGTTGGAAACAATAGGTGTCTAAACGGTTTTTCAATTTTATTTGCAATTTAATATGTTAAATAATATTTTTCAATTATGGAAGAAGGCTTCTAAAAATAAAGGAATTTCATTTTCAGCCTACTTTGTGTTTCGCACATAATTGTTATATTGTGACAGATTAGTTTTTTGTAGAAGCTCATTGTTATTGAAGCCACTGTGATTATTTAAAATCAGTCTCTCATAAAATGGCTGATTATTCACCTAGAGAAATCGTGAATATTATAAAAGTTTTGGGCGAATGCCATGATAACTGATAACTATCGGCACGCAGCACGTCTTTATGCTGAGAGCTGAGAGGTTTCCACAATTGCGTCATCCAAATCATACAAATATTAGGAGGCTCGTGAAAAGAGCGGAAAACGGTTCTCTTAGAAGAAAACGTAGTAAAACTGGTCCTAAGATGCTCCCCTCATTGATAGCATTAGCTTCCGTAAATGAAGATCCACATACATCTACAAGAAAAATTCAGCGTCTTCATGGACTTCCTAAATCTTCTGCCAACAGAATTTTAAAACACCATAAATCACACCCATATCATGTTTCATTTAACCCAACAAATTAAAGAAGATGACTACATCCGCCGACTTATTTTTTGCATATGGGCTACGAATCAAGTTAGAAGAGATTCCCTTTTTTTTTAATCGCGTATTTTTTACTGATGAAGCAAATGTTGACAACATGGGTGGAGTAAATCTTCATAATGCTCATTATTATTCTGAAAATAATCCACATTGGCAAAGAGATCATAGATTACAGTGGCGTTGGTCTATAAACGTTTAGGCTCGAATAGTGGATGATTATCTTGTGGGACCATTTTTTATGAAGAAAATCTTAACCAAACATGTTTATTTGAATATAATTCAAAACGAAATGCGTACTCTTTTAGAAGATGTACCTCTAGATTTAAGACAGCGAATGTGGTTTCAACAGGACGGAGCTAGACCCCACACTGCCAGAATTGTTAAAACATTTTTACATAACCAATTCCCTAATATGTGGATTGGAATTGGTAGTGAAGTACACGAATGGCCAGCAAGATCTCCGGATCTTACAAAAATGGATTATTTTTTATGGGGTTACATAAAAGATAAGGTTTATGAACGACCAACTACAACTAGAGAGGATATTGTGATACGAATTACGGACGCTTTTCTAAGTATCACTCCTGAAATGTTGAGAAATGTATCATTGGCTTTTCGCACACGACTAAACATGTGTATTGAACAAAATGGAGGAATATTCGAACATCTTATTTAGACCAGCTCTCGTAATTTAAGAACAGATCCAAATATCTTTAAGTGTATTAATTAATTACCTTTGACTTTATTTTAAATTTTATAAGTAAAAAAAATAATATTTTTCTTAAAAAATAATAAAAATAAAATAAACTTTTTTTAAATTTATTTTTTTTAATAAAGCAAAATAATATTTTTTATTAATCCTTGCCTTAATTTAAGCACTTTTTGACTACTGTGAGTTTTCTTATAGACCTTTAGTTTTTTAGTAAAACTGTATCGAAAATCACAAAATTTGTGTTCATTTTGGTGAATATAGCGAAAAATTTAAATTTTAGAAAAAAAAGTTGCAACCAAAACTTTCTTATTATTTTCCATAGATTACGAATCTACAATAAAAAATTGAAAAAAAAATAATTTTCCATAAAACCCCCATAAAACCCCATAACAATTAAAAACCCATGGCACTATTAAATGTCCCCCTCGAGTCGCTACAATTTTTGTCTGAAACATTTTTATGGAAATCGCTTCGTTTTCATGATATTCTGCTGGATTAATTAAAATGGGACACCCTGTATATTCTAGGATGTTTGATGTTAAATATTATAGTTTCAAAATAATTATCTAAATATCTTTTTGATCTACATCTAATTGTAAAACATTTTTTTATTTCTTTTTTCTAAACACAAACTGCGGTATTATCATTTCAATAAAAAAAACCGCTATAAAGACAAAAATAATGGGTATGCGCGACAGAATGGGTAAAGTTTTCTTTTGAGAATTTATTTTACCGATTTATATTATTTAAGAGTAGTTTTAATAGATTTTATTAAAATAATTACCAAAAAAAATCCAAATTTTTTTTGAAAGTCCAGAATTTTTTTTTTGTCATAAGAATATATGGAACTTACCAATGTTTAATAATAAGTACAAAAAAATATGGTGTTACATTTAAAATAAGAAAATTGATATCATTTCCGGTGAAACTGGAAATTTTTTTAGTTCAATAAATGCGTTTTCTTATATGTCATATAACATACTAAAATTAGTTTCGTGGACACCCGGTGTAAGAGTTTTATAGCTCAAAAAATTAATTAATATCAGGTATAGGAAAGCTCTATTACAAAATACCTTTCCTGACATTTTATGTTGAATAATTAATAATTAAATATTCGTTCATTTCGTTTTCGGTTACCCATTATAATTTATACCATAATAACTTTTATTTTAATTATGATACTTTACAGAAAATTATATACATATATATTACATCCCTAAAAATAATTTTATTTAATATTATGTTTTTAATAGCAGTAGGTAAATACGTTTATAAAATATACCGGGTGGAAATGAAAACCGGGTCACCTCTATAACTTTTTTATTTATGAATAGAAAAATTTGAAATTTGGCTCTGTTCTATGGCTCAAAAAAAACAAATTTTATGTGCATTTTTTATTTTCGAAATCACTTCCGGTTTCACCGGAAACACCATGAACTTTGTTTTTTTAAATGTAACATCCCATATTTTTATTCATAGCTTAAAAAACTTTTAAAAAAGAAGTATTTTTGAGATATTAGTTTTTATTTTTTGCGAAAAACAAAATTTTCAAAAGAAAAAAAGGTTTTCGAAGTCGATGAAAATTACCAAAACTAATTCTATATAATTCAAATACATAAATAAAATTGTAATTTGAAAAAAAATTTAAGTGGTCTTTGAACTATTAATTTGTTGGCAAATAATAGCTATTAAGTATCTTTATTACAGGCACATGCAAAATAATACCCCTACATATGGGGTACCAAAATAATCGTTATAAAATCCTCTTTTTAAAAAGTCGAATGACCCGGCATCATTGCATTTAAAAAAAGTGAGATATTTGATAAAATCTTCATTAACTAAGTTTAAAAATTAATATTTCAAAAACCACTTAAATTTTTTTTCAAATTACAATTTTATTTAGGTATTTGAATTATTTAGAATTAGTTTTGGTACTTTTCACCGTTTTCGAGAACCTTTTTTTTTTTTTGAAAAAGAATTTTTTTACAAAAAAAATAAAAACTAATATCTCAAAAATACTTCTTTTTTAAAAGTATTTTAAGCCATGAATAAAAATATGGGATGTTACATTTAAAAAAACAAAGTTCATGGTGTTTCCGGAGAAACCGGAAGTGATTTCGAAAATAAAAAATGCACATAAAATTTGTTTTTTTGAACCATAGAACATAGCCAAATTTCAAATTTTTTTATTCATAAATAAAAAAGTTATCGAGGTGACCCGGTTTTCATTTCCTCCCGGTATATATTTTTGTAAAATATTTATTTAAATTGCGTATAAATTAATAGTAGTTATTTAACCAATGAGTTGGGATAAAACGATTAATAATCAAGAAATTTAAACTTTTGAGGTTATTATTAATCGTTTTTTAACATACGAGTAGGAATAGTATATTGTTTTATTAGGAGTAAGTACTTTTTGTGGCGAACATGTAGATACATACGAGTCACAAATAGTTCTTTTACTCCGAATAAAACATGCTATATTTTCATGAAACGTCGAAATTTTTAAAATAGTAATATAATAAATAATTTTAAAATGTGACAATTAATTTACTTTCAACACACAATACAATGTTAGTGTATATTGGGTTGCCTAAAATTCATTTCTACTCCGCCCTTTTATTCTTTATCAGTGCAAAGTAGTATGTTCTACTCCTAGGCAGTACAAAGTGACCATAGAATCAACGAACATAAAAAAATACATTTTAAAGCCTGTCAAACGTCACAAAAGACTATACTTTAATGACGTTTGAAGAACTTATTTCGAAATATCACCATTCAAAAATATGCACCCGAGTTATACCGATCATAACCGAAGTCGATTTAAACGAACCTGGTTGTCTATTATCAGAGAGGTCTATAGTCAATTACTGGCGGTAGAATGTGTACATAACCTTACTTTTATTTAATTAATATAAAATGTATTCGCATACTTACAGTGTATTTAAATTTACATGTATTTATTTTAAATTTAATTTTAATTAAGTTGAAACAAACTTAATTAACTTCAAAAGTGTCGTATACTTTGTAGAAAATTTCGTTAGAATTGTCATCAACATAGAGCGCCTCTGAAATCATTAATAGGACTTATTAATGAATAATTTTGTATTCATTAAAAATACTCATTAATAAACGATCAACGAAAAACAAACTACACAATCTTTTACTAGAACATAAAAATTATATAATTTCAATTTAAAAAATTCATGAACAAAAATATAAAATCTAAGGTGATCATTTATACAGGATGAGCTTAAAGTAACGCATAAAAATCATAATTTCCTTATTTTTTGGAATTTTTACAAACTGTAAAAGACATGTCGCTTTGTTTTTAAAAAACTTTATTTTGAATTAGTTCACTTTTTCTCCAAAATTGTTAACAATTTAATATTGAGTATAAGTTTTTCTTTTTGAAAGATTCGAGAGCAAAACAAAAAATTCGAATCTACCAAAATTTGGATGACAAAGGCCCATGGTTCCATAATTAAGAGCAGTTTACTTACTAATGTAAAATTTTACACACAATATAAATGAATACTAGTAACGAAATTTAACCGTTAAGAGCTTTCACGCCTAACCTAGAAATTAAAAAAACAACTTCTCATTTTTTAAATTTATTTTTAATAAATATATTAATTTTTTTTCGGTCGAAAATTAAGTTATATTAATTCTTAGATGTTTAAAGTTGATTTTTGTTTTTATTTAATTTTAAAAAATAAAAAAAAAATAAAAATAAAAACCAACTTTAAACAACTAAAAACTAATGTAACTAAATTTTCGACCGAAAAAAAATTCATATACCTACTTAAAAATAAAGTAAAAAAATGATATGTTGTTCTTTAATTTTTAGGTAACCAAATTTACAGGTGAATGTTCTTAAATATGTTAATTTTGTTTTTCGGTCGAAAATTAAGTTATTTTAAATCTTAAAACCAAAACCAACTTTAAACATCTAAGAATTAATGCAACTTAATTTTCGACCGAAAAAAAATTAATATTTTTAAAAATAAACTAAAAATATAAGAAGTTGTTTTTTAATTTTTAGGCAAGCAAATTTACTCGTCAATGCTCTTAAGGGTATGATATAAAATTTATATTGAAATTACCATCTCAAAAAATTTATTAAATACAGGGTGTTCTTTAAAGAAATTCTTTTTATGAAATATACGTTTTTGAAACTAATGTATGTTAAGAGTACTATCACAAGAAATGAACATCCAAATACAGGGTATTTCACTTTTTTTCCATCAAATTTTTTTTAGATAGTAAATAACATTCTGTACAAAAATTTTTCTATGAAATTTTTTTGACTCCTTAAAAAGTTACTGCAATTTTAAAATTTAAAAATTTAAATGATTTTTAGGGACACCTTGTATACATTTCATTTTATTTGGATTTTTTTTAAATGTACAAAAAAAGCAAGTTGCAAAGACAAAATCCAAACCATAATTGATTTAAATAAAAAATGGATAATAAGAAAGAAAATTTATCAATTTTATAAATTCTGACGATGAAATAGTACATAGGAAATTTTTTGTTTGCTATCTAAATAAATTTTTGTTGGAGATAAAGTGAGACCTGACTAATAAAAAAATTAATTTAAAAATTGACGTTTAATTTGCATGGAATACACAATGCAATGTCAGTGTGTATTTGGTTGCCTAAAATGCATTTCTACTCCGCCTTTCTAATCCTTGCCAATGCAAAGTATACTCGATTGTAACCGATTTACTTCGGAAACGCACGAATATGATCATAGAGTCAAGGAACATAAAAATAACTTGTTAAAGCCTGTCAAGCGTCACATGAGATTTGAAGAAAAAATATATTTTTAACACCTATTACACATGTGGTACAGAATAAAAGCTTTTGTGTTTAATTTTAAACGTGATTTAATAAAAATACAAAAATTGCTTTGATGTAGAAAATAGAAATAACAATTTAAGATACGTTAATACCCATTTTACGGAGCGTAATCTTGTTATCTCAAATTTTCGACTAACTGCGTTTTACCTACCTGCCTAAAGCGAAATTTTGCCAATATTCTAAACCCACTAACTCGCGACATTCGACGTTAAATTTACCAAAAAAAAATATTCTTTACATTATTACAATTTTTTTCTAGTTCGCATAAAAGTCTTTGTTATCAGACATTAATTACAAAGACTATTTTGGTGAAAATTTTTGGGTTTTGTATTTATTAATGTGTAAAAGTGTAATTAATATGAATTAATAACAAAATAATATAAATTAATAATATTTTATTTAATAAGCTAATTTATATAATAAAATAAATAAATAAATAAATAAAGAATTTGGGCAGTTAAACGAAACTATCAATCGAGGGTGGGCCTACTTGCCAAGAGGATAACATTTTTAAAGCAAACTCGACAATTTTCCTAATAACATTAATACCCGTCAAAGTATATGAGTGTAGGGTTGAAATTTTCGCAATAACAACGTTATAAACGCTCTTAAAAATGTCCAAGTTGTCATTTAGAAGAGCGGTAATCCTTGACGCCATCTCCGCCTTTAATTTGAGAAATGCCTCAATAAGGCTAAGCACTTCCACTTGAGGGGCGAGGGCTAGGAGATTACTAGTTGATGGCTTCGTAATCGAAAAATCGCCCGAACCACCAACATCTACAACTTTCTCTGGAATTGGTAAATTATATTTAGGAATATCGCTTCCTTGGGATATTTTATTGATCGTTGGATCCATTTCATCAACGTTATCCTCTTCATATTCCGAGAGTAATGATATAAGGGAGTTGTAATCCATGTTTGCTGGATTAATTTTGGCTGATTGGCAGGAAGCAATTAGCAATGCCTGAAAATAAATACAACTTATTTACTTGGATAATATTAGTAATTAATTACTAGATAGTTTATTGGTAATTTAGTTCTACATGAAATTTTAATTAGTCATTTGTAAAATTTTACAACTAATATACAGGGTGGTCTATTTAATCTGAAGGATAAGAATATTTCCAAAAATGAGAATTTAAAAAAAAATCAAATGGAAATTGTTTAATTAGAGGTGATGGGATTTTCGGCTTTTATGACAAAAATTTAAACTAAGAAATTCACGTTTTCGCAAGGGTGGATTTAGCACTTAGGGGGCAAAAAATGCTATGTGGGACCTACAAAACTAGTCTCATTCGGAAATATTAGCACTTATTTTTTAATTTAAAAATAAGTTAAAATTTAGCTTTTTGAAGGCCCCAAAAAGAAAGGCAACCCTGGGCCTTATTACACCATTTATAAAAACTTCCCCGTTCTGCAAATATAAATACGAGTTTATTGGAAAATTCCAAGGGGATTAAAAAAATTAAGATTTTGTAAACATTTTTCTTGTTGTAGTTGTAAGAAGTTCAAAAATGTGTAAATTAATAATCACTTGAGTTAGAATTAATTTTTTGGTTGACATAAATAAACTATAGAATTTTGCAAAAAATAAAACCGATATATTATTTTATATTTTACATCAAGATTTTATTTGTTCTACTTTACTTGTTATTTTAGTTTATAAAAAGTTTATTTACAATTTTTTACATAAGTCATTTTTATATGAATTTTTTTAAATATTTTTCAAGGTAATTTCTATTAATACTTTGTTATAGTATTATTTTTATTTTTATTTAATGTTTTATAGCCTGATGATGATCTAAGGGTCGAAAATGCATTAGCTATTTTTAATAAAAAAAATTTTATTTCAAACAAAGACTATAATTGAAAAGATATTGATTTGATTTATATAAAAAAAATACATATACCATGGACAATTATATTATTGATAAATAAAACCGAGTTTATTGAAAAATTCTAAGGGGAACATTAAAAAATTTGATTTTGTAAAAATTGTAATATTTTACTTGTTGAAGCTGCAAGGTGATTTTTAAAATTTTATATAAAAATAACCACGTAAGCTAGAATTTATTTTTCGATAGATTTGAATAAATTAGAGTATTCTGCAAAAAATAAACCCGAGCTTGTTCAAAAATACCGAGAAAAATAATAAAAAAATTGAGATTTTATAAAAATTGTACTATTTTACTTGTTAAACCTGCAATATGAGATTTAAAAATTTATAAAAAAATTAACCAGGTGAGGTAGAATTTATTTTTTAGTTGCTTTAAATAAACTAAAGAATTCTGCAAAAAATTAATCTGTTTGTTGAAAAATTCCATGAGAAACATCAAAACAACTGAGATTTTGTAAAAATTGCACTATTTTACTTATTGATATTGTAAAATGATTTTTAAAAAATTTGTAAAAAAATAACTAAGTGAACTAGAATTAATTCAATGGCCGATTTAAATAAATTTGACAATTCTGCAAACAATTTAAGCGAGTTTGTTGAAAAATTCCGACAAGAACGTTAAAAACATTGAGATTTTATAAAAATTACACTATTTTACTGGGTGAAGCTGCAAGATGAGTTTTAAAAATTTATAAAAAAGTAACCACTCGAGTTAGAATTCATTTCCTGATTGATTTGAATGAATTATAGAATTCTGCAAGAAACTAAGTCGAGTTTGTTTAAAAATTTTAAGGAGAACATTAAAAAAAATAAGATTTTATTAAAATTGTACTATTTTACTTGTTGAAGTTAAAAATTAATAAAAACATAACCACGTGAGCTAGAATTTATTTTTGGATTGATTTAAATAAACTAGAGAATTCTGTAAGAAACTAAGCCAAATTATTTAAAAAATTTCAAGGAAAACATTAAAAAAACTGAGACTTTGTAAAAATTGCACTATTTTACTTATTGAAGCTGCAAGATGATTTTTAAATATTTATAAAAAAAATGACCACGTGAACTGGAATTTATTTTCCAATTGATTTAAATAAATTAGAAAATTCTGCAAGAAACTAAGCCGAGTTTGTTAAAAAAATTCAAGGAGAAAATTAAAAAAACTGAGATTTTGTAAAAATTGCAGTATTTTATTTGTTGAAACTGCAAGATAATTTTTAAAAGTTTATAAAAAAATGACCATGTGAACTAGAATTAATTTTCCAATTGATTTAAATAAATTAGAAAATTCTGCAAGAAATTAATCCGAGTTTGTTAAAAATATCAAGGAGAAGATTAAAAAAATGAGATTTTATAAAAACTGCACCACCATCTTATTTGTCGAAACTGTTAAATGATTTTTTAAAACTTATAAAAAAAATAACCAAACTATCTTCTGATTGATTTATATAAATTAGAGAACTCTGTAAGAAACTAAGCCGAGTTTGTTAATAAATTTCAAGGAGAACATTAAAAAAACTGAGATTTTGTAAAAATTGCAGTATTTTATTTGTTGAAACTTCAAGATAATTTTTAAAAGTTTATAAGAAAATAACCACGTGAGCTAGAATTTATTTTCTGATTAATTTAAATAAACTTGAGAATTCTGCAAGAAACTGAGCCGAGTTTTAAAAAAAAATCCAAGGAGAACTTTAAAATAACTGAGATTTTGAAAAAATTGCACTATTTTACTTGTTAATGCTGCAACATGATTTTTAAAAATTAATAAAAAAATGACCACGTGAACTAGAATTTTTTTTCCGGTTGATTTGAATAAATTAGAGAATGTTCCAAAAAATTACTTCAAGTTTGTTGAAAATTTCCAAGGGGAACATTAAAAAACTGAGAGTTTGAAAAGAAATGCACTATTTTGCTTGTTGAAGCTGCAAGATGATTTTTAAAAATTTATAAAAAAAATCACCACTTGACCTAGAATTTATTTTCCGGTTGATTTGAATAAATTAGAGAATCCTGCGAAAAATTACTCTGAGTTTGTTTTAAAATTCCAAGGGGAACATTAAAAAAACTGAGATTTTGTAAAAAATGCACTATTTTACTTGTTGAAGCTGTAAGATGATTTTTCAAAATTTATAAAAAAATAAACACGTGAGCAAGAATTTATTTTTCGGTTGATTTGAATAAATTAGGGAATTCTACCTAACATGAATCCGAGGTTGTTGAAAAAATCCAAGGAGAACATTAAAAAACGAAGATTTTGTAAAAAATGCACAATTTTATGTATTCAAGCTGTAAAATGATTTTTAAAAATTCATAAAAAAATTAACTAAGCAAAATAGAATTAATTTTATGATTGATTTGAATAAATTAGAGAATTCTGCAAAAAAATTACCCAAAATTGTTGAAAAAATCCAAGGAAACATGAAATTTTGTAAAAAGTGCAATATTTTAGTTGTTGAAACAGTAAAATGATTTTTAAAAATTTATAAAAAAATAACCAACTGTGCTAGAAACAATTTTGCAGTCGATTTAAATAAATTTGAAAATGACGCTAACAATAAATCCGAGTTTGTTGAAAAATTCGAAGAAGAACATTAAATAACTTGAGATTTTGTAAAAATTGCACTTTTTGAACCTGTAAAGTGATTTTTAAAAATTTATAAAAAAATAACTAAATGCACTAGAATTTATTTGTAATTTGTGTCCAAAATTTTAGCAGGTTCATTTTAAATTTTTTGAAATTCTCATAAGATTTGTAGTGATATTAAAATTATTAGAATATTCTTTCGTGATTTTACCCCATTATACTTTATTTAATACAAAATCCATTACGTAATTTTTCCCTTTCGTTATTAAAAAACCTTCATTAATAGAAACATTGTTCATCTTTTATAAAAAGGCTCATTCATAATGGAAACGCATCATTGTAAAAGTTGGCTTATATGAAATATTTTATGACATACTTTTTTAATGGTCAATAAGTGGATTTTATTTTAAACAAAAGCTTTCATTGAAATCATGTATTAATTAAATATTTAATTATACTCGTTTACTCTTCATGCTACTAATAAAAATTAAAAATAATTGGAAATAATATTTTATGTTATACCATATTTGATACAGGACTACATACCATATAATAATTTTTATAGTTGAGTTTGTAAAATTAGTAACTCCAATTATTGTTTAGTGTTTTTCATTTCAAATTTTATGGTTTAAAAAATTTATAGAATTATTATCTTTCATAAACATTGCTTCAAATTAAAAATTATTTTACAAGAAGTATAATGTAGTTTTGTTTTAAATAATTACTTTAAAATCGAATTGTTTATTATTTGATTTTATTCGCATTAAAATTTAGCAAATTTATGTACAATAACTGTAATGTATGGTAATAAAATATACTACTTTTGCAATATTCATAGTATATTACAACAAAATCTAAATAATATATTATACAAAAACTTACTTACCATAATAAAAATTATCGTTCTGCATGCCATTTTTAAGAAGTGCTTTCAAGGGAACTACAATTTTGACTAACGAAATTAAGGGTTGTAGCGAATATATAAGCATGTGGAATTTCGCTTAACTAACAATTTTACCTAGCTTTCTAGTGGGTTAAAATGAAATTTAAATTTAAAACCACTTAAGTTGTCATTACCAAAATGTCTCCCTTTTGTATTAATAATTTAAATTACCGTCTGCTAACTGAAGACTGCAACGTGATTTATTAAGATGTAATCGTTGTAAAATCTCTTGAGCGGATTTAATAGGCTTTTATAGGGATTTTTGTTATTTTAATTTTAAAAGGATTCGAAAATTTTACTGAAATTCCTAAAATAAAATGTACCGTGTAAAAAATGGACAATGTAAAAGACATTTCTACAAATATTATTTCAACGTGCTAAATTTGTTATTTTTTTTTTAACATTAAATTTTTTATAATCCAATATTTTGAAATAATTGAGCAAAAAAAACAAACTAATAATTTATTTTAAAAATAATAAAAAGCAAATATTTGTTCGTCTGACAATGTTTACTCGTCAAGTAGTAACCAATTTAAAAGCGCCATACCAAAAAATAATAATTCGGATATTTTGTACGTCCTACGTTTCAGAATAAAACTCAATATTGTTAAGTTTATTTTTATTATATTCAGGCGTAGGAAAACTTTTGATAGCACTTTTTTTTTGGATTTAATGTAATTACTTTATAAATTATTTAATGGAAATGCACAAAGAAGGTACTTAAATAATTAATTTCAATCACCAGGTTGGTACACAAGTTCTTTATGGTTTTCATTTCAAAGCAATGATTTCTTTTAACTCTCAGCAATCAAAATAAAATTTAAATTTCAGTATAAGTTAATTAAATATGACTTGTAATTGAGTTTTAAAAGGGAATACTGTAGCTCGCAGTTCTTCATTGTTTTATAAAAAAACCTCTTGCTAATTAAAAAGTGTATAAAAGTTAATGAAGGTATGATTTTTTGCATTAGTTTCACGATATAAATTGTCATTGCATGACTTTAGAAAACGTTTTGAGCTTAAACTCATTTTTTTATCTGTCGAGCTGTTTAATTTTTTGCTTTGACCTTACTGACATTTTAATGTAGTTTATTGATTTCAATGCATTGCGTACATTTTAGTTGTACGTCACCAACTTTACACTATTTAGTTTAGGATATTTATTATTTAGGATAAGTACTAAAAACGAGGAGAATTAAATCATCGTTTTAGTATTTTCATACCACCATAGATTTTTTTTTAATTTGTACGGTGATACAGTGAATTCAAATAAGATTGATACCGCAACTATGCAACCAAACATAATCTGTAGCTATTTTAGACTTGCAAAATCAGACGTTTTTCCACGAAATTTGAGGATTTTAAGTAATTTTAGGAAAAATCCACTAAATTTGATCAAAAAGTTGGGTTTCTATAATAGCCAGAAACGGTCTATAAATCGCATTTGAAAGCTACTTTTATCTTCTTTAATTTGCAAAAAGATTCGTTTTAATATCTTTAAAGATTCTCGAGTTATACCCGCAAAACCAATTTTTCATCAGGAAAATTTCAATTTCATCAAATTTTATAATTTGAGAACGTTATAATTTGTACCAAAATTTTTTCCAAAAAAACTCTAACCGATTTTAACCAAATATTTTTTGAAATGCGTCTATCCACGGTGCGTTGCTTCAACTGCTCTTCAATTTCGGGTAACTTCGAATATTGTGGTAATTTTTGTTCAGCTAGCTCTAATTTTTCTTGAATCGCCGCTATCTTCTCCTCTTGTAACTAAAAAAAAAACACTAACATCTTTAGCAACTTAGTATTTTAAAATGTTGGAACTAAAGTACCAATACAACAAGTATATCAAATTAAAGAAGATTTCAAGATCTTTCATTGGAAATAAAAACGTCTTTAACATCATTAATAATTTTGAAGATATCAACGAAAATTTGAGGATTTTAAGTAATTTTAGGAAAAATCCACTAAATTTGATCAAAAACTTTGGCTTTATACAATTTCCAGAAAATGTCTATAGTTTACATTTGAAAGCTACATTTATCTTCTTTAATTTGCAAGTAGATTCGTTTTGATATCTTTAAATCTTCTCGAGTTATACCGCAACATGTGCACAAAACCAATTTTTCATCACGAAAATTTCAATTTCATCAATTTTTATAATTTGAGAACGTTATAATTGGAGTATAAATATAATAAATAAATCAAATTATAGAAGAATTTCACACCTTTGTTTAGAAATTAAATTATTTGAATTATCTTGAATAATTTTAAAGATATCAAGGAAAGTTTGAGCGTTTTAAGTGTTTTTATACGAAACTAACTCAATTTTGCCCAATACTTTTGATTTAAATAATGCTCCAAATATTCTTATAGATCATTTTTGAAGGCACTTTTATCTTCTTTAATAAGAAAAAAGATTCGTTTAGATATATTTAATGGTTCTCGAATTATGGGCAATAATCTACGCTACAATAAAATAAGTAAAATGAGAAAATTCGAATTTCTGCAATTATAGAACGTTGCAATTAACGTATTACTTCAAGAAGTATATCAAATTAAAGAATATTTTGGGATGTTTTACTGGACATAAAAAGGTCTTTATTATCTTTAATAATTTTGAAGATATTAACGAAAATTTGAGCATTTTAGGTCATTTTACGTGAAATTCGTTATTTTTCGCCGAAAATTTGGGCTTTAAGCAGTAAATACAAAATATTTATAAATAATTTTTGAAAGCTACTTTTATCTTCCTTAATTTGCAAAAACATTCGTTTTGATATCTTTAAAAGTTCTCGTGTTATCGTCAAAATTCTACGGTAAACTAAAGTTTTTATCACTAAAATTGCACTAAATTTTCAATTTTAGAATATAATA
Organism: Stenus bimaculatus; assembly: GCA_963971135.1. Lineage (NCBI taxonomy): Eukaryota > Metazoa > Arthropoda > Insecta > Coleoptera > Staphylinidae > Stenus > Stenus bimaculatus. The sequence continues at coordinate 81,738,425 of OZ020180.1, read as the reverse complement.
ATTGCAGTTAAATATAAAAAATACACCCCAATAAAGAAGATTTCAACACCTATTTTAAAATAAAAATATTTAAATTATCTTTAAGAATTTTGAAGATATCAAGGAATGGTTGAACGTTTTAATTGTTTTTTTTTTACGAAATAGACTAAATGTTGCTAAAAAATTTAATTTAAATAATACTCCCAAATTTTTTATAGATCGTTTATGAAAGCTGCTTTAATCTTCTTTAAGTACGAAAAAGATTAATTTCGATATCTTTAAAGATTCTCGAGTTATGTTCAATAATTCAATCGTAGGTACTAATTTATTATGAAAATTATATAGTTAGTAATTTTTGTAATATCTAACGTTCCAGTTGGAGTACCAACTTAAAAAATATATCAAATTAAAGAAGAATTTATAAGCTTTAATTTAGAATTAGGACGGTTTTATTATCTTTTATTATTCTGAAGATATCAACGAAAAATTGAGCATTTTAAGTGTTTTTAGGGGAAAATTACTAAATTTGGTTAAAATCTTTGGATTTAAACGATATTTAAAAAATATATACAAGTCATTCCTGAAAACTACTTTAATCTTCTTTAAGTAGGAAGAAATTTCATTTTGATATCTTTAAAGGTTCTCGAGTTATGTCCGAAAATTCATTCGAAGGTACTAATTTTTTACTAAGAAAATTACAGTTATTAATTTTTGGAATATCTAACGTTCCACTTGGAGTACCAACATAAAAAAGATATCAGATTAAAGAAGATTTTATAAGCTTGAATTTACAGTTAGGGCGGATTTATAATTTTGAAGATATCGACATAATCTAAAAAAAAAATCGAAATTTTCTTAAATCGACCCCGCAAATAAAAGGTAAAAGAAAATGAATGAAAAATAGGAGGTCACTTGCCCTCTACACCCCCAAAAAATAACACCCCAAAAACAAAAAAATCAATATATTTATTATTTCACAGTAATAACAAATAAAGGAAGCAAAAAATTTGAATACAAATAAAGAGCTTACAGAAAAAACCGAATGGAAAATAAATTATATTACCTTAGTATCAAAAGCAAAATGTATTTTTTAATATACAGGGTGTCCCATAAATGGAGTAAGAGCTATCTAATACGTTATATATATACAGGGTGTCTCAGCTCAGAGGACATTGGATTGCATGGGTATCTTTGTTATTAAGTTAAATTTAAAAGCAGTTAGTATTTTATCACATAAAAACTCAACTAATTCTTTTTAAATATTTCTTTTTTTATAGTTTAAAATTACGATAGATTTTTTTCAACATAAATAAAATACATTTGATAATTTGGGTTAATACATAAAAACTAGAAAAACCACTTGAATTTTATTATTAATAATTTTTAAAATGATTGATTTTATTAAGGTTGGATTTGAAATTGACAAATTATTCAGTTGGGTTAGGGGTTGGGTAAATACATATAATATTCATTTAAATATTAACTTGAACAAAGAAATCATCAATCATTCGTAACGTATAATAAAAACAACTGTGTGTCAAGTGCAATACGGTTGGTTTATTTATTAAAAAAACAATTTCATTATTAAATATTAATGTGTAAAAATGAAACCTTTAATGTTAAAATTATAAATATTTAATTAATACAGCCTAATTATTGTTGGAAGGTTCAACACGTGATAATGAAATTGAAAAGGATTAATTAGTTGTAACTTTGGGTCAATGGAGACATCCGTAGATTTCAGCATAAGCCCATAAAGATATAATCCCGGGCCTGAATCCAGGGCATTAGCATCTGATTACAATGATAATTGATGAGGAGATGGGTAGGTAAGCGCAATTACCAATTCCCAGCACAGAACATGTCAGTCTTACAATTCAACCAATTAATAGTGCAATCTCAACCAAATTACAAAACAAGATTGGAATTAACAATTTTTCATTAAATCTTTTCAAAGATTCGTGAAATAGCCATTTAAATACAAGAAATCCCGAATGGCCAAAAGAAATAATTTTCGTTGTATTGTATTTAGCTTGTCTTGTTTCATTTTGTTTCACAAACAAGAAAAATGCAAGCACGGGGACTTGAATAGCACATAAATACTGATTTCCTTTTAAAATCTAACAAAAGATTTTAAATAAATGGAAGCGAAAATCAGACTTCCAATTGTTATTATCTGTTATATCAAACTTCCTGAAGGAAAAAATAAAATTTCGTTGTTGGCGAGAAAAAATGATTTTGTTTGTTTATTAAAATTTATAAATGTAAGGTCTTTTATGTAATAAATAGGTTAATTTTTTTACGCCCCGCATAAGGAGAGTGAAATAAATTTGTTTCTTTTTATAAAATGTCCTAAACTTTCGACGCGTTTCTTAAAGCTTTTATAACAAATTACTTATTTTATAGTTCCTGTCACCTAAGATTTATCAATGTTACGATTGCGAAAAATATAAATACTTTTCAAACAAATTTTACTACGTTTTTAAATTTTTGTAAAGAAACATTTATTTATTTATTTCACTTACAAGAGTGTTTCGTTTCTAATTAATACTTGGAAAGTTAATAATTTATATTTAAAGTATAAAGAAAGTAGACAAAAATAAAAAAAAATTCAAGTCTCTACGATGTTTCGTTCAAAAGTTATGAATTTTTATATAAAATATGGCATTCTGGTAAATGAGTAAAGGTGTATTTTGAAAAATTAATATTTCGCTTAATAATTAAAATTAGGAAACAAAAATTCGTACAGATAAATTTCTAAATATTACTGATATTAACATACTAATTTTATTTAGTTTTAATGTTTTTTGAGATAGATTACCTAAAAAAAATTTTGATTTTTTTGAATTTTTGGGGAGTAATTTGGGGGGGGGGGTGTAGAGGGCAGATGAACCCCTAAAGTTCATCAATTTTAAATTTAAATTTAAAAATAATCGAAAAAAAAATTTTGAGATATTTTTAAGGCTTTTTTAATTAAGGCTTTAAATTTTTAATAGAAATCGGTTTTTATTTTTTTTTTCGAAAACTATGAAAGTTACCGGTTTCAAATTATTACCAAAATTAAACACCGTGGATAGACGCGTTTTAAAAAATATTTTGTAAAAATCGGTTAAATAGTTTTTTTGGAAAAAAATCGCAAAATTTGGCAACATTTTGTTACAAATACGGTTCTGGACGGCGCAATTTTAAAGCGAAAACTAAAACGTTTACGGAATTTCGTGGAGGAGGTGACTGTGCGAATTTTAAGCTATGAAACGTCTCGGTGGTGCTAATAGTTTCGAAGATATTAATTATTTTGTGAAAAGTGAAAAATTTCAGACCGAAATTTTGGCTCCAAACGGAGATTTTGCTTATTTTAGCTACATTTTCGGTGATAACTCGAAAACGGAAAGAGATAGCGAAATGATTTTTTTTTTGTACGTAAAGTGGACCTAAAGAGCTTTTAGGGAAGGTGCGTAAAGTAGGGTTAAAATCTAATTTGAAGGGTAAATTTGACCCATAAATACGATTGTTAAAAAAATAAAATAAAAAAAATATTTTTTCGTTGTTTTTCGAAATTTAAAATATCCTTAGCGTGACAGCTTTCTGTTCAAATAGTAGATAGTGTTTATCTCCTTCGAGCTTGTCTTCTTCTGGTTTACCATTTTTAGTTTTAGGTGTGTTTTGTTCTTGTCACCAGATCTGCATTTTCCGCCTCAGGGTTTATCAACATTCTCAGGCTTTAAGTTCTTATCATTTTCTAGATTTTCTTCCTCTGATTCATCACCTTCTGGTTTATCTTCTTCTGGTTTATAACCTTCTGGTTTATCACCTTCTAGTTTACCATTTTTAGTTATAAAAGTCTTTGGTTTACCCTTGTCTGAACAGATTAGCGTTGTCCGTCTTTAGGCTTATCATCATCCTTAGGATTTACTTGCTTTTTACCTTCGGTTTTTCGCCCTCGGTTTTGTCACCTTCTAGGCAATCTCCTTCTGTTTTATCTTCTTCGGGTTTATCTCCTTCGGGTTTGTATCCTTCAGGATTATCTTCTTCTGGTTTACCATTTTTAGTATTAGGAGTCTTTGGTGTACCATTGTTCCTACCATTATCTGGTTTGAGTCTCTTGGGATTATCATCTTCTGATTTGTCTATTACTTCCATTCTTTAGAATTACGTTCATACTATATTCTGGTTTTTCAACCTCGGGTTTGTCACCTTCTGGTTTATCTCCTTCTGATTTATCTTCCTCAGGTTTACCTCCTTCGAGTTTGTCTCCTTTAAGTTTATCTCCTTTAGATTTGTATTCTTGCGGCTTTGTCTTCTTCTGATTTACTATTTTTTAGTTTTCGTAGTATTTAGTTTACTCTTGTCACCAGATTTGCATTTTCCGCTATAGGATTTATCACTAACTTCAGGATTTACGTCCTTGCCATCGTCTGTTTTTTTTTCCTTTGGGTTTATCACCTATTTGGTTTAATCTTGTTACCAGATTTGGGTTTTCTGTCTTCAGGTTTATAACCATCCTTAATATTATTATGTTCTGATTTTTCTCCCTCAAGTTTTTCATCTTCAGGTTTATCTCCTTATGATTTACTATTTATAGTTTTAGAAGACTTTGGTTTAACCTTGTCATCAGGTTTGCATCTTCTGCCTTTCCCTAGGCATTACATCCTTACCATCTTCTGATTAACCTCGTTCTGATTATGTTCTTTGGGTTTATCTCCTTTGGTTCTGTCTCCTTCAGGTTTACCATATATGAGAGTATATCAACTTCAGGTTTGTTCTTTTCAGGTGTATCTCTTTTTGCATGGATTAGCAAAATTTGTTTTTCATTTTAAAGAAAAACTGCTTCAGTTTTCCTAAAAAGTGTTTTCACTTTCTGAATAATTCATAAACCACGCAACTCAAATTTTAAAAGCTAAATAAAATAAATTACATTCAAGTATGAAATAATTATTTATTGATTATTTTGCTTTCATATTTAAGAAAATTTCATTCTATACTAAGAGATAAAAGATGTCAAGAAAACATTGATCGTTCATTTAAAGCATGCCCAGAAGAGTTAATGCGTGTATTGTTTTGAGGGTTGACGAGTCATTATTTAGGTAAATATAAAATCTGTGGCTCGATATCAACAGGCGACGAGAAAAGCGTAAAAGCTTTCATTGTTTATTTTATTTAAACCCAGTGTTTTGCTTGCGATTATAATAATTAGCAAAAAAAGACATTTTATTTGAATTTTTTACCTGTAACAAAAGAGTTAAAGATAAGGGATGAAAAGTAAACACCAAGTTGAATAAACGAAAGCATAGAAATTATCAGCTTTATTTGAACAGCCAAGATATGCATAATTAATCTAATTTTTACAAAATTCACATCCAACAATAACATTAAGTAATCTATAAGCTGTTATTTATATTATAATACATATTTTATGAAAGCTTCTAATCCTCCCTTGTTCATAAATAATATTAATTACTTAACGCAAGTACCCTAGAAATTTACAAAAGTCTTATATAACGCCATCTTAAAGAAACCATATCCTTAAGAACACTTTTATAGAAGAAAACCATCTCTTTCACTTTTTAATTCACTTTTATCCTAATTACTCTACTTAAAATAAAAACAATTATACTCTCTTGAACACGATGTCAGCCAACCACTTAACCAAATTAGATCATGAAATTTAAATCAAAATGACAAGAAGGAAGAAGAAATACCAGAGACGGGAGCTTTCAAGTTATAATTATATCTTTGAAATAATTACATGTTTACAGTTACCACTGCACGTTCCTGCATTTTCGGGAAATGTGGTGGAAAACATTTTAGTATTCTGTTGGAGAACCCACATTATAAATATTCAAGTCATACTTTAACCATTTAATTTTATTTATCGTTGAAACGACTTTCGTTGTTAATAAGCGTTGTATTTTTAGTAAATAGGAATGGTTTTGGGTTTTATTTAGAAATTTATAATAAATTTTCAATTTATCCACAAGGGAAATAAATATTTAATATAATTTCCAATTATTAATAATTATCGGCGATAATGAATACAATGCCGGGAGTATAATACAGAAATTTAATAGAATTGATCAAATTTATTACATTTGTAGAGTTTGATTAATATTTAAACATTTTATTTAAAAGGTAGGATATTATTTCAAAGTTAAATTATGTTAATATTATTTACATAAATTAATAGAATTTAATTATAATAATAAATTGCTGAGTTGGATAATTTTTATAATAACTCTTGACAATTTTGTTATAAGTGTAATCATTAAAATTTTGAGTAAGTTAATTTATTGAAATCTTTTATTATGTTAAGAGGCCTGTTATATAAAATATAATTTTCCATAAAATTCTTAACGAGTTTGGTATTCTATTCATTTTAAACTAGGGGCTTGAAATTTTTAATGGAAATCGGTTTTTATTTTTTTTCTTGAAAACTATAAAAGTCGACGGTTTCAAATTTTTACCAAGAGTAAATACCGTGGATAGACGCGTTTTAAAAAATATTTTGTTAAAATCGGTTAAATAGTTTTTTTGGAAAAAATTCGCAAAGTTTTAGCAAAATTTTGGTACAAATACGGTTCTGGACGGCACAATTTTAAACCGAAAATTAAAGCTTTCACGGAATTTGGTGGAGGAGGCGACTGTGCGAATTTTAAGCTATTAAACGTCTCGGTGGTGCTAATAGTTTCGAAGATATTAATTATTTTGTGAAAAGTAAAAAATTTCAGACCGAAATTTTGGCTTCAAACGGAGATTTTGCTAATTTTAGCTACATTTTCGATGATAACTTGAAAACGAAGAAAAAAACGAAGTGATTCCTTTTTTGACTTAAAGTGGACCTAAAGAGTTTTTAGCGAAGGTGCATAAAGTAGGGTTGAAATGTAATTTGAAGGGCGAATTTGACCCATAAATAGGACTTTTAAAAATGCGATATAAAAAAAATTTTTTTTCGTTATTTTTTCGAAGTTTAAAACACTCAATGCGAGGGAGCTTTCGGGTCAAAGAGTAGATTCTAAAATGTTTTTAAAATTGAAAATCCGTTAAAAAGAGAGCCGGCGGGAGCCACTCACCCCTAAAATCAAAATTTCGAGTTTATTTGAACGTAATTCCCTAACCCTACCAAATATAAAAAATCTGAGTAGCCTATACACTGTAAAGAGTATTCCTTTTTAAAGTTTTTAAAAACTGCGGGAGCCAGATGGGCCTGGGTTGAACCGCGTTTTACCCGATTTTTTTTACATTTTACTTTCGATTTTTTTTCAAGTTCCAGGGTAAAAATTTCAAGGTACCGATTTCATATCATATAAGTGAATACCAAATGTGTAAAATAAAAAATATTGGAGTATAACAGGTTGTTCCAATGAAAATTTACGACTTTTCAAAGTCCGCGTCAAAATGGCGCGAAAAATGAAGCGTCACTTTTGGTGCACCAAAACGATATAAAGAGTAAACGCATCAAAAGAAAACTCCCGTTTTAAGGTAAAACGGTGAATTTGGATGAGGAATAAAGCAACCTCGATTTTTGTCCTCCTGCCGGACTTCTAATCGAAGCCAAAAAGTTTTGGTACTTTTTACGTCCGAAAAAACTGTAGAATTCTACAGTTTGCGTCTCGGGGCCGTGACGTCACACCTTTGCGCCGGGAGGCTTAAAAATCGGTCGCGGTAATCCCCAGGATGTTAGAATAAAAGGGACCAAATTTCTTCGCTTTCCTTTAGAATCCGACGAAGTTGCGATTTTTCAAAATTAACGCTGCTGAAAACCCGAAAAAAGCGAGAAAAATCGACCATTTTGGGGAATTTTCTTCAAAGTGTCGGGGAGGTCCAATAAAATTATAATTTGAACCACACTTGGAATCAACATCCCTCTTTATATCGGAACCGGAATTCTTAAAATTGGACGAAAAAAAACATCAATGATGGTTCCATCAAAATCAGAATTGGAGTAGGACCGTCCTTCCCAAATCTTGCACTGTGCTGATTTGGTGTATCCCACTGTATTCCACTGTTGAATAAAGAGCACTTATGAGCAAAATATGAGGGACATAATTGAATCTGGAGCTGGAGGTAGGAACATTAGAATCGGGTGCAGGGCACCATTTTGGCGACTCTAATCCTACTCTACCGAATAAAGCTTATTAAGAATCCATTGTTGGATTTGGTAATAAGTCTTGAAAGAGTACTGTGCCGCATTAGCAGAGGAAAATATTTTCTTTTGCCTCATCCAATTTTAAGTAATAAAATTGGCCTATCTCCTATCAGGTTTAGCAAGAGCAGTCAGAATAACCATTATATCCACATTTTGAGTAACCATAGTTGGCACCCAATATTCTGATTGTTCCACTGTTTGAACAATCGGCACATCAGCATCATTTGGATATGGTATCCTGATCGATCCGTAACCTATCAAAGTCTTCTCAATGAATTCAACTTTTTGACTATTGCTGTGAAACATCAAATTATACATGCTCTCTATTGTTATAAAATTGTACACAATATCATTGATGATCCTTTCACCCTTTCTTCTCTTAATTTCCATATTCCTGTTAGGGCCACTAGAAACTGCTTTACTTTCTCATATACAGCACCTAATACTAATAATCATTTAAACTCACCTCTGTTTAAATTGTATCAATCATATCATCACTTTCAATACAATGCTGACATATTCATCCCCAACTTTATAAGTTATAAGAAATTAATTTTATCTTGTGCGCATTAATTAATTAAATAATCTCTATTAAATTAACATGTATCTGCATATATTATATTATGTATGTATGTTATATTATAGTGTCACTTTTTGTATTGTTCTTACCCTGTTATTTTATATATTTGCAAATGTTTATGTTACCCTATTATTGGACGAAAGTCTGTTGGGCAATAAAGTTATTTATTTATTTATTTATTTATGGTATTACTTCAAAATTGTTACCCCTGAACTTTATGATTTGCTTCTTCTTTTCGGAGTTGGCAAAGAATCGCTCTTGATTTCTATGGAGTGGAATGGTTTCTTGTATGTTGCATTCAGGGTTAACATCCAGGACTTGTAAACACAGACAGTGAGCAAGGAAATATTGCATATTTGAAATAAGTAGACAAATCGTCGGAATTATTTCTAAGTCGAAAATTGGCTTTGGAATAATCTTAATCCGGAGGACTGGAGTGGAGTTTCCAAAATGGTTCGGACTACCCTACCACCAGCTCCAGACTCAATTACATCCCTCATATTTTGCTACTGCAAGGGTAATTTCTCCATAACTCAGTGCTCTTGCTTCAAAAGTGGCTTACGCTCCTCAGTATTGTGCAAGATCTGCAAGGGATAGTTCTGCTCCAACTCTGATTTTGATGGAATTATCGCTCCGTTGATGGATGACCAATTAGATCAGATGGATGATCCGTCAATCTGAACGATAGTGTCGATTAAAAGGTAGTATTGGTGAAGAGGTAGGTCGATGAAAAGATAACGTCGATGAAATGGTATACCACCTTTTTAAACTGGCTTCCATAAAAATGATGTTTCTATATTTTCTCTTAAGGAAGGCTATTTCCAATAAAATACGGTAATGTTTTTGATGTTTATATCATCACTAGAGGTGGATTACAAATACTTTACTAGCTTCATTAAAGTTTGAAATAAAAACGCATTATTTTACATTTATGGAATAAGTATGGTAGATGTATGTCTCCATTTACACCTATATGAAACAAACAAAATTGATGTGTAAATCAGCAATATTTGTTATGTTGCGGTATATCAAAAGTAAATTTACAGCTAACCATTTGTCGTGCAATTTTTTGAACAGTATTTATGGGAATTCGGTGTAACTTTTATTAGGTTTTGGGTAAAGGCTTTTTCATTGTAGTATTTTTATGTCGTAAATGGAGTCAACATAAGCGCGCCTTATACCTCAATATATGATAAAGGCATAAATGGTCTCTTATCGGCGCCGGTATTGAGGGCAATTTCCGACAAAATAAAAAGCTTTGCTATGTAATCTAGCGTTGGTGTCGGAGAAATACTATTTTCAGCGTAAGCCCTATGAACTCTGGCCGCACCGATCCTTGTCAGATCAAGAGAGAAGCTGATCCCAACTTTCCTAATTTGCCGCCGATGTGACGGCACCCAAACTCAATTTAATATCTTTTTTGTTTTATTGTCCTCCGAGGTCTATCTTAAGATTTTAAACCAATTGTTTTATTTTTATAAAACTATTCAATAACAGTTTTAAAAACAAATAAAACTTTCTAAAATTGAGGATCAATATTTTACTAAAATTAAGACAAATTACTACTTTTTACAGACATAAATCTATATTTTCGTAACTACCTTATATACGCAGAAAAGCTTTAACTATCAAAATGTATTAATATTAAAAGAGAACCAGAAAATTTATGAGACGTAAGAAATCCCTTTATAAAGACAAACATAATTTAGATGACGTTTCTTATCCTCTTAAGGTTAAAAAGAAAGAAATAACCAAAATATATTTATATCTTTAAAAAGCGTATAATGCTTTAATATTTAAACTTGGAAAATATGGATTTTACGTTGTAAACGAAATCAATGAAATTTAATTCCAGTGATCTTTTAAGCCGTACTTTTTTCTTTGTAAATATTAAATAAAGCTTACCTTTGTGGGTTTTAAATTTTACAGTAAAACAAGTGCGGTTTTATTTGCAACACTTACCGTGTGTTGGCTTATCTGAGAGTAAAGTCGACCACAAAATGTAATGTGTTTTGCGGTCAGCTATATACAACTATAATATGGGGATTAAGCTTGTGCAAATTTATTGCTATTGTTTATAGAATGCATTTGCTTGTGACAAAGGGTCATTGTCAAAAATTGGTCAATAGAGTCGACAAAGTTAATGGCTGTATGATAAAAACATCGCTTTTAAAGGAAAATGTACAAAATTATTGACGCATAAATAATGTGATAAATTGAACCATCCAAACAAAAAACGACATCACAAAAATTGCTTTTTATTCATGGACCATTGATTATTGAATTTTTATGATATTATCTTTAAAAGAAATACAAAAAAATCTATATCCTTTTTAAGAAATTTCAATCAATATAACAAGAGTTACGAGTTTTATAACGCCAACGAATTACAAAAGTGACATTGTTTCAGCATATATTGGCAAGAGCGTAACTTATCCATTATGAAAACCTCATAACTCAAAAAAAATAATATCTGGAACTGTTTTTTTATAATATTAGTGAAATTCATTTATCTTATTTCTCATGTCTTGAATACTTTCAGATGGTTTCTTGAATATAATTGTTTTTCCTCAAAGAAAAAATCAAATGACGAAAGATCGAGCGATCGTGACGGCCATTCTATCGAATCTATTCGTCCGATTTACCTTCCTGCAAATTGGTTATTTAATCCATTTAAATTTCCTTCAATAAATATTGGTCCTATTATCTTCTATAATACTAAAACCGTAAGAAACGAGGAAGGCGTTTTTTTTTCCTAGGGAGTTGAAATTTTGCAGGTGGAAGGAGGAGAAAATCATCCTCCAAGTGTCCAAAATTCACCCCGAATCGTATCAAATTTTAGTATGTTATGGGGGGCTGTATTCTGAAGACGGGGGTTTTGACCTATCTATTAAGGGGGCGGAGATACGACCCCTTTTGTATTTTTCCCCGAATTCGGACGTTTTTAGCGAGGACCGGCCGAAAGGGTGTTTTTTTTTTCATCCGATCTTTAGAACTCCGGTTCCGATGTAAATATGGATGTTGATTCCAAGTGTGGTTCGAATTTTAAATTTTTTGGACTTCCCCAACACTTTGAAAAAAAATCCCAAAAATGGTCGATTTTTATATTTATCGCTTTCGGGTTTTCGGCGGCGTTAACTTTGAAAAATCGAAACTCCGTCGGATTCTAAAGGAAAGCGACGAAATTAGGCCCCTTTTATTCTTACACCCTGGGGATTACCACGACCGATTTTTAAGCCGCCCGGAGCAAAGGTGTGACGTCACTGCCCCGAGACGCAAACTGTACAATTGTACCTTTTTTCAGACGTCAATACTTTTTGGCTTCTATTAGAAGTTCGACAGGAGGAAAAAAATCGGTGCTGCTTCATTCCTCATCTAAATTCCACGTTTTACCTTAAAACGGGAGTTTTTTTTTGATGCGTTTACTCTTTACGTCGTTTTTGGTGCCCCCAAAGTGACGCTTTATTTTTCGCGCTATTTTGACACGGACCTTGAAAATTCGTAACTTTTCATCGGAACAACCTGTAATACTCGAATATTTTTTATTTTACTTATTTGGTATTTGCTTATGTGAAAAAAAAATCGGCACCTTGAAATTTTTACCCTGGACCTTGGAAAAAAATCCCCCAAAAAAATGTTACTCCCCAAAAACTCAAAAAATTCAATTTTTTTTAGGTTATGTATCTCAAAAAATTATTTAATGTAAAAAAAAATTATATGTTAATATCAGTAATTGTTTGAAATTTATCTGTACGAATTTTTCTTTCTTAATTTTAGGTATTAATTTTTCAAAATACACCTTTACTCATTTACCAGAATGCCATATTTTATGAGAGAAATATCGTAGATTGTTAGTTCACTAAATGCAACCCTCTCCTAAAGAAAATTAACCTGTTTAACCCAAATTTTATAAATCTCATCAAACTGAAGTTATTTTGGGTGGTTTTCAAATGATCAGCCAGTATATACTTAAAAGTAATGAAAGAGGATACAGCTCTTTGTGTCACGATTTTTAAGGTTTGTATCTTTCAATTGATATTCCTGGAATATCCCTATAACAAAATAATCCAATTAGTAGTCTCTTCACTGCACCCAAAGCCCTTTCAAGTGATTCGGCGTATTGTATTCCATTTCAAATCGATTACGATTACAAGATTAATCAAAATTCGCATTTTTTATATAAAATACTAATTATTATTAAATTTATTATATCGTCCTGTAAATATTGCATTGTAGTTATTATAATTTTCATAAGGTCTCTAACGTTATCTCTTGTTTGCAGGAAGTTCAAATCCTTAAAGCTCTAATACTTGGGGAAGAAGAACGTGGCCAAAGTCAATACCAAGTAATATGTTTTATATTCCACTTTCCAAAGGACGCCTTTATATCATCTGATGCAATGTCGAAATTGCGGCAAAAGAATCCAGGAACAGTTCGTACGGCGGAAGAGGATCGAGGGCGCGAAAATTTCACAATGGATTATACAGTTGATGTGAACCGAGCAGCAGTCATCTCACCCCATATTCCTGATTTATGCTCAGAAGCTATTGGCAGCACATTTACACGTGACGAAGATGTTCATGTCTGGTCGACATTACAAGGTAAGATTTTACATTTAATTGATTTCATTTACAACAATTTTTTATTTAAATTACATCTATAAATTTATTCTCTACTCATTTGTAACATATAATTAAATACTTTTTAAGTACATGGGGACTCTGATTTTGCTCATCATAAATATTTTTAAATACTACCAAAATTTGGCACAATAGTATCTGTATTGTTTTATTAGGAGTAAAAGTTCTTTTACTCCGAATAAAACAAATAAATAATTTTAAAATTTGACATTTAATTTACATACAACACACAAGACAATATTAGTGTATATTGGGTTGCCTTAAATTCATTTCTACTCCGCTCTTTTTTTCCTTGTCAGTGCAAAGTAGTAATTTCTACTCCTAGGCAGTACAAAGTGACCATAGAATCAACGAACATAAAAAGTGACATTTTAAAGCCTATCAAACGTCACAGATGACTGTACTTTAATGACGTTCGAAAAAAAAAATTACTAAGTACTTTATGAGTAATTGCTCCGCCCGTACCACCCTATTTTTCTCGTGATTCATTTGTGTTATACTTGCATTTGCGTGAGACTGTACTTTATACATAACAATGTGAATATATGTGTGAAAATATTTCGAGTGTACTATTTAATCATGCACAAAAAAAACTTTTGTGTGTTCGATTTCTAAAAAGTACTTCATGTCTCTTGATATTCGAACCAAATTTAATATAATTACTTTATCCTATCCCTTTTTCAAAGAATAAACAAGAAAATAAAAGTAATTTTTTATAAATACAACAACAAGAGAGGGTGAAATTAAATTAAAAGTCTATCTAACAGGAATTTAATTAAGTATTTAGATGCGGGATAAATTTTTTATAAATACGGTAAAAATACGATTAAAATTGTTGAATATTAAAAAGTTGCTTTAAAAATGCATAAATTGTTTTTTTCCTTTGCTTCCAAATACTTTGTTTGGTAAACTTTTTAATTAAATACTAAACTCGAATTATTTATATTGCGATAAAATAAGGATTCTTTCTGTCTGAAAGTATTTTTTATTTAAAAGTATATTATTTCAAAATTAAATACTTTAAGAGTGTTTTTCTCCAAACCTCATTAAAGTACAGTCTTCTGTGACGTTTGGCAGGCTTTAAAATATCACTTTTTATGTTCGTTGATTCTATGGTCACTTTGTACTGCGTAAGAGTAGAAATTACTACTTTGCACGGACAAGGAATAAATTGGTGAAGTAGAAATGAATTTTAGGCAACCCAATATACACTAAAATTGTATTGTTTGTTGTATGTACATTTTTGTCTGCTTGGGTTCTTGTCCGAATAGGCTTATGTCAAAATGGGCTCTTGCCTGCTTGGGTTTTTGTCCGGAAGGGCTTTTGTCTGCTTGGGTTTTTGTTACCTGGGGTTTTGTCCGGTGTATTTTGTCCATTGGGGTTTCACCCGGGAACCTTTCAAATTCTAGCACATTGGATAACAATTGAGAAGTAATTTCTGCGACTTCATCGACAGTCCATTTCATCGACCCTACTTTTTCGTGGACAACGGTTTCATCTACATGGACTTTACATCGACACGACCGTTTCATCGACATTACCAATTTATCTACACATACGTTTCATCGATACTTTCTTTTCGTCGACAAACCTTTCATTGACACTGCCTTTTCATCGACAAATCTTTTCTTAGTCAAGGACGCTTCATCGACACTACTTTTTCATCGACCCAGACGTTTCATCGATATTACCTTTTCATCGACAACCATTTCATCGACACTACCTTTTCTGCGACTGACCGTTACTTCGACAAGGACGTTTTAACGACATAGACGTTTCATAGACATTTCCTTTGCATCGACAACCGTTTCATCGACACCACGTTTTCATCGATATTACCTTTTCTTCGACAACCGTTTCTTCGCCACTAACTTTTCGATAAGAGGTAGTGTCGACGAAATGTCGATGAATTGGCCATGTCAATGAAACCGTATGTGTCGATGTAACGGTCGTGTCGATGAATCGGTCGTCTCGATGAAACGGTTTGTAGATGAAATGGTATACAACCAATTTCTGCACAGGCTTGACGGAATCTAATTTTCGTGTTTTCTCGAGTTGTTTTGTTGCTGTTTACATTACATGTTCGTTAATAAATCCCCAGAGGAGAAAATCTAAAGATGTAAGGTTTGGCGAACAAGCCAATTAACTGATCCACCTCGACCTATTCACCTTTCAAGAAACATTTCGTTCATTACTTGTCATGTTTCAATTGCAAAGTACGGAGGTGCACCATCTTGCTGCAACTCTCTAACATCATTTCTCAAACGGTGTGCGTATATGCAATCAGTTAAACAAGCTTCAAAAAATACGAAGTACATTTTGATGAAGATACATGTGGAAAAAATGGAATTTCTCTTTTCGGGGAATTTTTGGAATAAATTTTCTATTTACTCCACTTTCTCTTGAAATTTCTCGAATACTACTTTATAGATTAACTCTAACAAACGCTAAAACAATTATTGTGTTTTCTTCATTAATTATTCTTTATTTTTCTTTATTTAAACGCGCCCATTTAAATGGAATTTTTGTGAATCTATTCTTCAAACATAGATTTTGGAGGTTGGTTAGGAAAACGAACATGTCAGCAGCGTCCCTGTAATTTTGTCTACATTCACCCAAAATCATAAAGATGTTAAACGTTTCATCTTATAAAACTTAAATTAAGAATTTGGACTTGTGTATGGATAATTTTACATAAAATTACAACACATTAATAATTGCTCAATTGTCGTTTAATTAATCTAGTTTATAAATCAGAAAGAAATTTGAAAATTTGACAAGAAAAACTTGAGATACGTGGGAGTGGTTGATTTCATGATTTTTATATACGCGCGCTCTAGCGGTCCGCATTAATTATCTATTATACTAAAACCGCAAGAAACGGAGAAGGTGTTATTTTCGTAGATAGTTGAAATTTTGTAGGTGAAATTTTTACCATGGACCTTGGAAAAATGTTAAAAAAATCAGGTAAAACGCGGTCCAACCTTTAAAATGGAATATTTTTTACAGGCTAAAATATATTTAGGTATTCCAAAATTTTTGTGGCAAAATTACTGGTATTGAAAGACATTTTTCTGAAATACAATTGGAAAAGGCATCTGTAGATCTACTCATTTATAGGAATGTTTGTTCTCTCACAGAAGATTAAGGATTACATTAAAACACAAATAAATTATTTCATTTATTTTAAAAGAAGTATTTAATAAAATGGTATTGCGTTTTATTATTATCGGTTTAATGGTTATCATAAAAATGTTTTATAAATTTAACTTGAGTCAGTTTCATCGTATGTCATTACCCAAGCAAAAGTGGCAAACAATTTGCAATCTAATCTAAGAAACAGCCATAACTTTGAACCTTTCCAGAAAATGAAGGATTTTCAACGATTGAAGCTCTTTTATCTTAGCTACCTCCAAACTCATTTCAGACTATTGCCTTATCTTACATGATAAAAACATTTTTTAAATTAATAAGGAAAGCTTATATATGTATATTTAGTAGGAGTATAATTTAATGATGAAACATCTAATATTCCTATTAGAAATGATCAACTAACTATGTTTGCATCAAATAATTTAATTAATGACTTTTAATGAACAGCACATTTATATCATATTTGGCTATTAAATTTTCCATTATGTAAGTTTCGAGCGCGCTTAAACTATTGTGTTATTTACCCAACATATGCTTTAATAAACTTAAATGATTATTATTATGGCCACAACCAACAAAGCCGACAAATTAGGTTTAGTCTAGTTTGGAAACACAAATTATCAATCATCGGCGAATAGTTGATCATCAACACGCTGATGTTTGCATCCTTTGTAAATTGTCTATTAGCACAACTTAATTGGACAGTCACTTCATGAACAAATAAAACACTACAGTTTTCGCGAATTAATTTTTTTAATTCAATAATATGTACACTTATGTTGTCAATCAATTATTAGTTTTTTGTAGATAATTTAATTAAAAAATTTAACACCGAGTTAAAATAAATTTATTTAAGGATACTATTTTCCCAGTCTTACCCTGATATCTCATGGTAATATATACGACACGAAGATGAATGCAAGAGGAAATTGTGTAACTATTATGGAGGTCACAATTCTAGATGGCTTTTCAGGAAAAAGATACGTCGCTTTGATAAAACCTCGTTTGTGTTATGTTCTGATACGAATCATCTGATTTATGCATTCAGTTGGCGTTTGTGATAAATACTATTACTGCATTTATTGATGATTAATTGCTATGCTATACTCGTATTTGCGTATCACTCGCGTCTTTTTTATTCCGCTTTTTATTTCCATGTGATTTCAGAATACGAATTTACTTCACAGGAATGATTTTACAGGAAACGAATTTTATAAAATGTATATGCAAATGTGTAATAGAGATATTGAAAATTGAAATAAGAGACAGATATTATAAATTATAAAACATGGTTTTTGTTTTATACATTAATTAACATCCTTTTGCAACGAAAAACATAATATAGATCAATAAATGTTTAACGTGCTTTAGATCCTAAGAAAGGATCAAAAATCAAACTCACTTTTAAGGACCTTCGTTGCAAATTAGCACTCAATAACAAGAGTGTTTCGTTTCAAATTAAAAATTTGAAAGCTAATAATTTATACAGGGTGGTGATAAAGTTTGGAACCAAGGTCATAACTTCCGTAAAAAATTTTTTTGTAAAAATCGCTCGAACAGGTCAATTTTTGTTTTAAAAATGCCATCTTTTGGAATGAAAAAAATATTCATGACGTCACTGATAATTTCACTATGACGTCATCATCAATGTTTTTAAATGGAAACCCCTACTTTTTTTACACATTTTTCATAGACCCTTTTATCATATTAATGATCACATAAAAATATTTAAAAAAATTTCAACCATTTTTGAAAAAAAAAATAAATTTACTCAAAAAAAAATTATTAATTCTCAATGAAAATATTACAAAAAAAAAGTAAAGTTTTAATTTACAAGTAACAAATTTTAACGAAAATCTTCAAATTGTTCCCCATTGACCATTTGGCATTGTCCCATTCGAGTGTAGACACTCTGAATACTATTGTTAATAGCTTCTTCGTCAATTTGTTGCAATTCCGTCCTAATTCTAAGCTCCAATTCTTGTAAATTATTAGGTCTATTGAAATAAACTTTTGATTTTAAATGTCCCCACAAAAAAAATCTAAGGGCGTAGGTCGGGAGATCGCGGAGGCCACTCAATTGGTCCCCTCCGACCTATCCATTTGTTGGGAAACGTGGTGTTAAGGAATTCTCGCACCGCCCTGGCAAAGTGTGGAGGAGACCCATCTGGTTGAAACCAAATGTTTTGGTTAGGAATGTTGCGATTTTCATAATTGGGGAAAATACGAAGTAAAACTGGTAGCAAATCAGTCCGCAAAAAATTCAAGTATCTTTCGGCAGTAAGGTTTTCATTAAAAAAGTAAGGTCCTATAAAACGTCTGCCAATCTTTCCCACCCATACATTTAACTTTCCCTGTCTTTGACTATGGGATTCTACGGCCCAATGATGATTTTCCTGTGACCAATACCTACAATTATGTCGATTCACTGATCCATTCAATTTAAAGGTAGCTTCATCAGAGAAAATTATACTACTTAAAAAATTTGGATTTTGATCACATCGCGCCATCATTTCTTCACAAAATTGTAGTCGGCGATCGGGATCATCTTCATTTAACTCTTGTATGAGTTTTATTTTCTATGGGTGATACTTTTCCTTTTTTAATAATTTTGCGACATAGGAATGATCCACATTATTATTTCTTGAAATATCTCTTGTTGAAATATTGGGATTTTCTTCAATCGCAAGTAATAAATTTAATTTGGTTTCTTCATTCACTTGAGGCCGTCCTTGTCGAGGCAAATCTCCTACAGATCCTGTTTCTGCAAATTTGGTAACTAACTTACTTACTGTAGATCTTGAGATTTGCGGTATATTTGGATATTGCTCATTAAACAAAGCACAAGCTTACCCATGGATTCTTTTTCTATCGCCGTATCCTACCATAATTAAAATTTCCATTCTTTCGCGTTCGCTTAAACGAGGCATTTTTAATTTCGCAAAACCTAATAATTGTTGATTATTATTAAACAAACGAAGTAAGCTATTCAAGCATTGGTAAATGGATTTAAAATTTTATTTGCCATACAAAATAACGTCAACTAAAGCACTTTTATAAAGGCAATTTTTATTTCAATAAATTTTGAATATCAAAAGCTTTTTCAAATTTATAATAAATTACAATTTTATTTAAAGTTTATTATTACTCAAACATTTTATTTTAATTACCTTTTTCATTAAAAGTTATTTAAAATTAGTTTTAAGAAAATTCCAATTTTGTAAAGAAGAACAATTCGAATATTTTCAATAATAATTTGTTATTTTTAAACTAAAAATTAGTTTAATTTATTTTTCTTGCCATATTTTCATTGAGAATTAATAATTTTTTTTTTGAGTAAATTTATTTTTTTTTTCAAAAATGGTTGAAATTTTTTTAAATATTTTTATGTGATCATTAATATGATTAAAAGGTCTATGAAAAATGTGTAAAAAAAGTAGGGGTTTCGATTTAAAAAAATTCATGATGACGTCATAGTGAAGTTATCAGTGACGTCATGAATATTTTTTTCATTCCAAAAGATGGCATTTTTAAAACAAAACTTGACCTGTCCGAGCGATTTTTACAAAAAAAATTTTTACGGAAGTTTTGACCTTGGTTCCAAACTTTATCACCACCCTGTATTTATAGTATAAAGAAAGTAGAAAAAAATTAAAAAAAAATTAAAAAAAAAATCAAGTCTTTACGATGTTTCGTTCAAAAGTTATTAATTTTTATACAAAATATGGAATTCTGGTAAATGAGTAAAGGTGTATTTTAAAAAATTAATATTTCGCTTAATAACTAAAATTCAGAAACAAAAATTACTGATATTAACATATTAAATTTTTTTAATGTCAATTATTTTTTGAGATACATTACCTAAAAAAATTTTGAATTTTTTGAGTTGTTGGGTAGTAAAATTTGTTTGGGGGTGTGTAGAAGGTACGTGAATGTGCGGGGTCGATTTTGAAAAAATTCCAAAAAAAAATTTTTGAGATAATTTTAAGGCTTGAAATTTTTTATAAAAATCGGCTTTTTATTTTTTTTTTCGATAACTTTAAAAGTTACCGGTTTCACATGTTAGGTGAACCCCTACATTTCATCCATTTATTATTATCTTTCATTTGCGGGATGGATTTTGAAAAAACTTGAAACTTTTAATGGCAATCGGTTTTTTTTTTTCAAAAACTGTAAAAGTTACCGGTTTCAAATTTTTACCAATAGTAAACACTGTGGATAGACGCGTTTTAAAAAATATTTGGTTAAAATCGGATAAATAGTTTTTTTGGAAAAAAATTTGAAAAGTTTTGGCAAAGTTTTGGCAAAATTTTTGGTACAAATACGGTTCTGGACGGCGCAATTTTAAATCGAATACTAAAATTTTGGTGGAGAAGATGACTGTGCGAATTTTAAGCTATTAAACGTCTCGGTGGTGCTAATAGTTTCGAAGATATTAATTATTTTGTGAAAAGTGAAGAATTTCTGACCGAAATTTTGGCTGCAAACGGAGATTTCGCTTATTTAAGCTACATTTTTGGTGATAACTCGAAAACGGAAACAGATAGCCAAGTGATTCTTTTTTTTTGACGTAAAGCGCTTTTAGGAAAGGTGAGAATACAGTAGGGTTGAAATGTAATTTGAAGGGTGAATTTGACCCATAAATAAGATTTTAAAAAAAAAATTTTTTTCGTTATTTTTTCTAAATTTAAAATATCCTATGCGTGGGAGCTTTCGGTTCAAAGGGTAGATTCTAAATATTTTTAAAATTGAAAATCCATTAAAAAGTGACCCGGCGGGATTTCCAGTTTATTTGTACGTAATTTCCCAACTCTACTAAATATAAAAAATCTGGGTAGCCTATACACTGTGAAAAATATTACTTTATAAAGTTTCGAAAGAAAATTGCAAAAATTTTGAAATCTGCGGGAGCCAGATGGGTCCAGGTTGGACCACGTTTTACCCGATTTTTTTAACATTTTACGTTAGATTTTTTTCCAAGGTCCAGGGTAAAAATTTCAAGGTGCCGATTTTTTCTATCATAAGTAAATACCCAATAAGTACAATAAAAAATATTACAGGTTGTTCCGATGAAAAGTTACTAATTTTCAAAATCCGTGTCAAAATAGCGCGAAAAACAAACGTCACTTTGGGGGCACCAAAACGACATAAAGAGTAAACGCATCAAAAAAAGGAATAAAATAGCAACCGCGATTTTTTTCTTCCTGCCGAACTTCTAATCGAAGTCAAAAAGTTTTGGTACTTTTGCCGTCCAAAAAATCGGTAGAATTGTACAGTTGGCGTCTCGGGGCCATGACGTCATACCTATGCGCTGGGAGGCTTAAAAATCAGTCACAGTAATCCCCAGGATGTTAGAATAAAAGGGGCCAAATTTGTCGCTTCCCTATACCGGGTGGAAATGAAAACCGGGTCACCTCGATAACTTTTTTATTTATGAATAGAAAAATTTGAAATTTGGCTATGTTCTATGGTTCAAAAAAACAAATTTTATGTGCATTTTTTATTTTCGAAATCACTTCCGGTTATACCGGAAACACCATGAACTTTGTTTTTTTAAATGTAACATCATATTTTTATTCATGGCTTAAAATACTGGGGTACCAAAATAATCGTTATAAAATCCTCTTTTTAAAAATTTTGAGATATTAGTTTTTATTTTTTTTGTAAAAAAAATTTTTTTCAAAAAAAAAAAGGTTTTCGAAGTCGGTGAAAATTACCAAAACTAATTCTAAATAATTCAAATACATAAAATAAATAATCGTTATACAATCCTCTTTTTAAAAAGTCGAATGACCCGGCATCATTGCGTTTAAAAAAAGTGAGATATTTGATAAAATCTTCATTAACTAAGTTTAAAAATTAATAGTTCAAAAACCACTTAAATTTTTTTTCAAATTACAATTTTATTTAGGTATTTGAATTATTTAGAATTAGTTTTGGTACTTTTCACCGACTTCGAAAACCTTTTTTTTTTTTTATTTAAATTTTTTTTACAAAAAAAATAAAAACTAATATTTCAAAAATACTTCTTTTTTAAAAGTATTTTAAGCCATGAATAAAAATATGGGATGTTACATTTAAAAAACAAAGTTCATGGTGTTTCCGGTGAAACACCATAAAATTTGTTTTTTTGAACCATAGAACATAGCCAAATTTCAAATTTTTCTATTCATAAATAAAAAAGTTATAGATGTGACCCGGTTTTCATTTCCACCCGGTAGAATCTGACGTAATTGCGATTTTTCAAAGTTAACGCTGCCGAAAATCCGAAAAAAGTGAAAAAAATCGACCTTTTTTGGGAATTTTTTTCGAGGAGGTCCAAAAAATTTAAAATTCGAACCACACTTGGAATCAACATCCCTCTTTACATCGGAACCGGAATTTTTAAAATTGGACGAATAAAACTACCCGTTCGGTCGCTCCTCGCAAAAAACGTCCGAATTCGGGGTAAAAATACGAAAGGGGTCGTATCTCCGCCCCCTTAATAGATAGATCCGGCCGGGGCAAAACCGCCGTCTTCAGAATTTGGTCCCCTATAGCATACTACAATTTGGTGCGATTCGCCTCCTTCCACCTACAAAATTTCAACTTTCTACGAAAAAAACACCTTCCCTGTTTCTTACGGTTTTAGAAGACCAGAGATTGCACTAGAATTGACCATACATTTGAAACTAGTTAGTTTCAGATTATCATTTATCACTTTCTATTTATACCAAATAACATTGTTTTCTATCATATTGTAGTTTTACACTTTTGCTTTTAACTTGACCAGCAAATGTCCTGCGACAAATTTTGCGTGATACTAAATTTCTTGCGAAAGCACTTGATTTAGATTAATTTACATTTTAAGATTGTAATATTACAATATGTGCCTTTTATCTTCAACGGCACCTGGTTGAAAACATAACTTACAGGTGTTTATGCTAGCAAGTTGCAATTTCGCGTGAGTTGTCTGGAAGTTCCGGAAAGCCGACTTATACACGCGACAGCACTATCCGACAGTAACTTGATTCGAGTTCCTTGCTGTTGTAGTCATAAATCTTGTAATTTAATATAATTTTTCTAAGTATTTTAATTTCACTGGTAAAGGTGATATATGTATGGTGAGAGTAAAAGAGCGATGGTAGGTCACATTACTTACCCAATAATGTTTAAACTTATACTCATACCTCTGAACATAGAAGTATTTAATGTTTTTTTTAATGATATAATATTTTTCCTGGTTGGTTTTTTATACAATTTTAGAGAGATTTTCTATAAAATTTAGTGGTACTTTCCTCCAATTTAAAAAGATCCAAATCATGGTACAATTCTGTGTAAATCGACGACACGATCTCGGCCGGTTCAAAAATAAGCCATGGGTTAATCTTGGACCGGCCGAGATCATGTCGTCGACGACATTCATCATTCTGTCCTTTTCGTATACATGAGAAAATAAGAGTCTGTCCTTGTAGTCTCGTCAATGACACGATCTCGACCGCTCTAAGTTCTTACAGGAAAAGTCTGTAAGGTTTGTAATTTGTAATATACTTCTTGTAAGGGTTATGGATTTGCACAGAATGGACCCCATAACTACATACTAATTTCGGTTAAAACTACTACTAACTTGTTAAATCGAAATACTAATAATAATAGAATGACATTTTGTTTATTATTTTATTTGATTATTTTATGATATTTAAAATGAAATTTACAAAATCCATATTGCAACAAATCTGGATGTATTGCAATTTAATTATCCTAAAAATGCTATTATTAATTATGTAAGCGCATGTTAATGCAAATATGTTAATTAATATGTGCGTGTAGTAACTGTGTTGTGGGAAGCAGGCATTAGAAACCCTGAATTGAATTGACAAATTAATCGTTTAAAACAAGATCCAATTTACGGCAAGTTTGTGGATAAACGTTAACATTATAAAGTTAAATTAGGTGAATTTTGGGTAATATAAAATACAGGCATTTCTATAAAATTGTGAAAATCGTAAATTAGGTATATTGTGTTAATTCAACTAAAATATAAATTAAATTTTAGATTAATGCTACTACTCGTATTTAAATTTTAAAAATCCATGATAGGATTATATTATATGATAGGACATCAATCACTCCAACAGCGTGTTAACTGAACCCTCGCACATGCAAAACAGCCCTGCGAAGCGGCACTAATTCATCACCCATTTGAAATGCATATACATGTCGAAAATCTGCGAAAACCCATTTTAATTTCATTTTTCTCTACCCCCGCTACAGGATAATATCATCAAATCAGCATTTTTTAAGAAAATTCAACAGACTTTACATATTATTTTATATTTTTGCATCATAAAATATACACATTTACATACGCACTCATATTTAAGTCACGTTCATGCAGATTGAATGCCAGTAAAACAAACTTGATTAGTGTTGGGTCTACTATTTATATTATAAAAGTGCGTGCAGAATAGCGCGAATACCGGAAATTAATTTTAGAATAGGAGTATTCCATTTCCCATTTCCTATTGCAGTAAAATATTGTAATGGATGTATTGAACACAATATGGTGGCATGTCGGAATAAATATTCCGACTATGGACAGTTAATAGTCTCCATATATAACACATGTGAAATGTTCATTTGATAAAAGGATTCAGGCATGGACGTGGGAAATAACCTAATTTTGAGGGATATATTTTATCACATCATTTTTTTTTCAGACAATCTATTTTAGTGGTTTGTAATTAATGGGTTTTTAACATGTGTTGATTTAAAAAAAATGGTGAAGTACCTTCATTCAAACAAATGTATTTTTTGATTCAACTCAATTTGACTTTTCGATTCATTTGCTTACATTTTATTTAAATAATTTTTGACACATTTAAAAAAATACTACTTATACATATTTCTTTGTATTTTTTTTGTACGTCACTATTGTAAGGTTAGATGGCGCCTCTTGTGCTAGCCAATATTCCTGTGCCTGTCGCGCGAATGTAGTCAGTGTGCAATGAATGGCTGTAAAGTCAAGACTTCCTTATAACATTTGTACATTTCATTATCTGAATAAATTAAGTTCAGTTTAACTTCAACCAAGTTTACTCACTGTCCCATTCGTTCCCCTCGCAAAATAATTACAATCATACAATTAATTATATTAAAAATTTAGTCCTTATTCGGACCAATTATTGTTTTTATTATTATCCCTGATGTTATTATACACTGCCGAGCAATAAAATAGACTCACCTCGCACTTTTGACTTTAAATGGATTTTGTTAAGAACCAAGTGACATCAGGAAAAAAACAATATTAGTTCGGTCAATTTAGACATCCAAGGGTACAAAAATTAGCGTACAGCTAAAAATTACTATAAATGTTCAGAACACCATTATTGAATGCTAAAAAGTTCCCATCGATCCCGTACCTAAAAAAAAATTTATTCGAAGTCAAAGGTCTTCAAATGGGGTTTTCGCATTTTTCAGCAAAACGGTAAGTTTTATCATATAATTTGGTCAGACAAAAATTGTAGATCGTATAATTACCTATAAAAATTCCCTTAATACTTTTTTACCTAAGAGCCACCGTTTCTGAGATATAACGATTATAAAAGTTGTAATCTTCGTAATCAGCACATTATTCGTTAGATTCATAATCGTCTAATATTCACGATAACGGGTACATTTTTTAACCAAAATTTCAAAAACCCGGTCTCGAAATAAAGGGGAATGTTTGTTTTATTATCCTATTGGAATTGATTTTTTTTAAGCCGCGGGAAAGCTTTCAAAAGCGCTCCCGAAAAAGTCAATTTTTTCGAGGTTTTTTTCGAGCGTCCTCCGCTCCGACTTTGAAAAATCGTAACTCTGCCGGGTACGGAATTGGAACGACCAAATCGGGCCCCCTTTTTTCGCACATCCTGTTTTACTATATCCAAAATTTCCGACCCTCCTAGATTAATCCTGTGGCGAGGACGAATTTTTCTTTGAAAACGTCAAAATGTCCCGTTTTTTACCGAAAAAAACAAAAAGGTAATATTGCGTAGCTTTTGCCTGTAGCCGGAGGGAAAAAACGAGAATGGCATTTTCGTAAAGAAGAAACAGACATACGTACCTATAGCGGAGCACTTTTTCGAAATTTTTGTTTGTATCTCATATTCTAACGTTTGAAAATCGGGGCACAATTTTGGACATTTTTTAACGAAAAAAATGCGATTTTGACAATTTTTTTACTCCCGTGCCTCTTCATCGATTTTAAAAAAATCATATCTTATCTTAAAGGTTTTTGCGTAGGCTTTCACACAAAAAAAGATTCGTTTTGATATCTTTATTCGTTTAGAAGTTATGATCGAATAACCGTTGAAAATTTGAAAATTTTACTTTTGGACGAAGAAATTGCTATGAAATTTTTGATTAATCGGAAAATAATTAATTTTGACCGAACCAATTGGCCAATTAGAACGATTCATGGCTTACATTGACCGATAGAGAAATATTTTTACCTATATTACAGCTTCAGTGATGTGTATACGTGGCGTACTTATGCATATTATGAAGATTACAATTTTTTCAACTTTTATAATCGTTATATCTCAGAAACGGTGTCTCTTAGGAGAAAAAGTATTAAGTAATTTTTTATAGACAATTATATGATCTACAATATTTATCCGACCTAATTTTATGATAAAACTCACCGTTTTGCTGAAAAACGCGAAAACCCCATTTTTAAGACCTTTGATTTTGAATGAAATTTTCATAAATATGGTATTTGAAATCTATGAAACCAACTTTTTGTGTATTTGATCACCAAATAAGCACTGACATCCACATGAAGTACAAATTGTTTATTTATTCTTTGCTATAGTTCCTAAGATAAACAGAAGTGCGTTTTTAAAATGTAGAATAAATTGCAGAGTTAGCAGCTGCAGCTTTTCCAACTCTACATAATATTTGCATTTTTTAATACGATACTTGGTTTTTATTTGGAAATTTAAATTTTCTGTTTTATTTTCAGGTATTCCTGAGTCAGCAATACTGGCGGCATTGAAAAAATTTCCAACATCTCCAGATCCAGTGAAAACAAACGAGCTACAACCCACTCTTCAAAGTTGTTCGGTGTTAAAAAAAGTTTGGTCTCCTTGTCAGTGCCACCTCGAACTTTGTATAGGGTGGTACCCATGTGGGTTAAAATACTGTAAAGGAAAAGGTGAAACCAAAAGTTCTGCCATGACTTATAGGTGCGGAATAAAAACTTGTAAAAAGTGTTATTTGTTTTCGTATTATGTATCGCAAAAGCAAATATGTCTTTGGGATGAATGACACTGATTAGATGATTAGATGATTGATTGCCTTATAAGAAAACCTCTTTTACTGGACCAATATGCCTTAGATGTATAAGATAATGTTGTCTTCTAAACTTTTTTACGCTGAAGTGATGATGATAATTTCACAGCCTAGGCAGTGAAAATAAATACATATGTATGACATATAACCTGCCTTTACTAAAAATGTGGATTTCAATGATTTCATGTCACATCCTTAGAAAATACAGGTTATAATATTAAGCTATATCTGTGCTTTAGTAAAGATATGTGTTTTTATAAAATGTAAAAAGATAATAGAGTTTACAATAACTGTTTATTTTTATTATTAGTATTTTATACAGGATGGTGCAAAAGTCATATTTAAAGTAGCAATAGTGCTCATTTTTAGTTTTTATATAAAATATTTAAGCGACTGGTTGTTAAACATAGCTTTTTGGAATTATAAATCCAAAAAACTGTACGAAAAATAAAAATAATAAAGTTTCTTATGACGAACAACCAAATGCTTGAATTCTAAATAGTTTTATTCACCTACAAAAATAAAAACAATAATTATAATTTCATAGCTTTTGCATTCTCTGTATATCATACTTAAAAGTTTCAAACAGTTTTAATATTTTTAGTTTGTGTTAACTGTTGGTTAGCTTTTTTCAGTATTGAATAGGAATTTCTTGGGAAACGTTAACGTGCTTTTATTTTATTTACTTCTTTAAAAAGTTACGTCTGCGAATATATAGTTGAAGATCTATAATAGTAAAGTTTCAATAACTTTAGGATCATGCAGCTTCAATAAATACATATTTCTTATTTCATTTCATTTCCAAATTTCCTACTTCAATTTTAAGTTTTGTTTATATTATGTTTAATGATATGAATTCAAATAAATTGACTTATTGCTTTAATAATTAAGTTCTTCACTGAAGAATTTGATATTTGCTTTAATGTATGAATAAATTATGAAATATTAATAATAACTTGATAAATTTTCTAATCGATTTAAAATTTAATTTATTTAGGTATATTTTGTAAGTGCTATCGTATTTAATTTTAAAATTGTTTAGAATAGCTTAAATTATTTATTATTACTTATAAGAATTTAATACCCAGATTCTGGTCAAATTATTGAAGTTTAAAGGCCTTTAAATTTAAATTTGTTATATGGGTTATAATGGACAATTTCCTTATTTGTCTCTAATTAAAAGCCTTTAATTTTGACCAGAATTTGCCTATAAAATTCATTAATTATTTACAATAATTGTTCTTCCAATATTATTTACTGTATAAAACATGCATGTAAACGATTTATTAGAAAAATATAAAAATTAGAAGTATATTTTTTCATAAAATAAAAAATATTTCAAAGAAATTAAGGTATGCGGAACATATTGTAAATATACATATATTTGTAAAAAATAATAAAAATATTGCGAAAGTCAATCAAATAAATTATAAATAAAACGTTTTATTATTAGAGTATTTTATTTAGTTTTTCCTAAATTCATTCAATACAATCCAGTCTAAGAGGATGTGGAATCTACAAAATTATATGGGTTTTAATCTGTTTTTATCTATCAAACTACGCGAATATGTATTGAGCCATATACAAAATAAGAATATCATATGAAAGTGGAACCTCTGCTTAAGACTTGTATGTAACAGCTTTTTAATTTTTTATATCCAAAATAGCCGAAAAAAAATCATTAAAAATAAGTAAAATTTGGCTATTTTTAAAGTTATTTTCTGGACTTAATAATTTAATTTTTGAAAAAGTCGTCCTTTAGAAGTCTACCCTTGAATGTTATTTAAACTATGCAACTATAAAATTGATTGTTATTTACAAAATATGATTGTAGTTTGAAATAATTGCAAGTCATATTTCGTAAATTTTGAATGCGCATTTTAACTGCAAACGCAACTAATACCTTCGTAATCTAGGTGATACAAATTTTAAGATATAACAAAAATGAAGATTTTTATTGGTACTTTCAACCTAATTATGTGGAATGTACTGTGTGTCAAGATTTCTTCCCCAAAATTCAAGAAGAAACTCAAAATATACGTTTACTATCGGAGTGTGGTTCTGCTTAAACTCTCAATCCTCTTAAAAAGGTAAGAAAAATTCATTTTTTTTAATATCAAATAAATTTTTTCCATAATGAATTAATGATATGTAGTTTCACCAAAATTAATTTTTTTTACAAAAGTATTTGCACTAAAATCTAAAACTCTTTCAAGGTCAACTTTCGGTATCTCCGAATAACTTTTTTCAATATTAACCGATAGACTTCAAATTGGAGTATGTCATGTGGAATCGAAAACTGAAAATTTTGAGCCCAATTTATTTCTATCGATCTTTTAAATAGGCTGAGTTATCTCAAGAATTCCTTATTTTGACGTCAAATCGGTGCGAGTTGGGATTTTTTACGACAGAGGGTTTATTTTTGGACGTATCTTCAAAAATTCGATCTCGTCTCAAAGGAGAATGTCTGTTTTATAAATGGACCGAATTTCAAATTTTTCGGGCGCAGGGAAAAGTTTATAATACTCTCCCGAAAAAGTTGATTTTTTCGTGGTTTTTTTCGGGCGCCCGCTTTAAAAAAATTGCAGCTCCGCTGGGCTTGAAATCGAAACAACAAAATCCGGCTCCTATTTTCTCACATCCTCAGTTACTTACTCCAGAAGACCCGATCTTTCTAGATCAACTCGGCGGCGAGAGCGATTTTTTCTTCGAAACCCGAAAAATTACTCATTCTTTGGATGAAAAACGAAAAAATCTGTAGAAACTAATGTGAGATTTCGGCCAATGGAAAAGAATCATGCGCCATATTTTCTTAATCACGAAACATGCGAAAGTGTAGTAGACGGATTGTTTTACCGAAATTTCGATTTTTACCCTTTTTCGAGAGGTTTGAATTTATGATACCGTTTTGGATCGTTTTTTTTAAGAAATTTGAAAATTCCCAACGACCACAAAATGCTCCCGATTATAGTCAAAATCTCTCAAATTGTGGTTTTAGTTACCCCTAATGCACAGAAAAATACTCGATTCACCCTGACGAGTCCAGTGGCGTTGGGATTTTTTTTTTTTCAAAAATGTGGAAAAAATCCCACTAAAATACCTCACGTCGAACAAATTGGTGTTCAAGATTTGGCAGAAACTGGAGTATCGAAAATTGCTACACGTGACGTTTATGATAATTGTTTGAAGGGTCTTGTAAAAGAGTTTTCAAATGTCTATCGTTTTATTTGGACCGGCACCGATTTTTCAAAATCAAAGTTGTTTTTTTAACTTTTCGCGACCAAAATTGTCACTGTAAGGAAATGACATATCGCATCATCGAACTAAAATATGCTTTAGAAAGCGTTTTACACGAACTACGAAGGGATGTATCGACTTTTCTTAATTTCGAAAAAAGAAAATCAAAATTTTAACCGCGCGAAAACTTCTGTGAGAAATTACTTTTTCGACATATTTTTACCCCCCTACAGCTCCAACGATTTTAGCAACTGATGGCTTATCTTAAAGCTCTTTGCGAGAGCTTTAACATTAAAAAATATTCGTTTTGATATCTCTTTTCATTTAGAAGTTATATCCGGAATACGGACAAAAATTTAAAAATCTTACTTTTGCTGTGAAATTTTTGATTATTCGGAAAATAATTAATTTTCGCAGAACTACTTGACTGATTAAGACGATTTATAGCTTAAATTTTTCAGAATACTTTCCTTTATCGAAAAACACCGAACCGGTTCATGTGGTATCAAATATGCGCCCTCCAGTGCCCTTTTATACCCGAAATTTGCAAAAAACCTGGGAAATTTTTTTCGAAAAAACTGACGTCAGCTTTTCATGAAGCGGGACTTAAAATAGCCCCATTTTGGGTATTTATGTTGGGTAAAATTTTTACCTTGTTATTGTGAACACTTTTTAAGAAAATTCAGAAAAACGAAAATTCTGAAAAAAATAAAAAATAAAATAGTTTTGATTTGTAAATTAGAATAATTAAATTAAAACTGGAAAGAAGCTTTTCTGTTGTAATTTTATGCAGAATTAATTATAAAGAACCAAAGTACTTTTGGGTAATTATATATTTTTTTATAGATTCTCCAATTTTTTTCCCGCTTCCCAAATTTAGTAGAACGATTCTAGAATCTAAAATAAAAAAAATTATATAAAAATATTGTTTGCACTAGCATATCTAGTGGCAGTCGTAAACCGCTATTTTTGCCTTCTAAGAAGTGACTCTTCTTAAGCTTTCTCCTATTTCATAAAATTTGAAAGCAATCAATATAATTACGGTCTAAGTGACTTGTAAGTAAAATAAAGATTTCAGTTAATTAACATTGGAGAGTTTTACCATACATCATTGACCCATAAAACTGCAACTTTATACTATCTCGAAATATATTTAAAATTTCAAAGAAACAGCGCTTTTTTTCTTATTCTCCTGAGTTTTCATGCCATGCATTTTACATTTGCGAGGTTGAGAATTTCAACGTCTACGGTTTTACTGTTCCCCAACCATCATAACTGTAATACGGCTCTAGCATGTCACCTGAACTTTAAAAGCTTCAGTAATGGATTATAATTCATTATTGGAGCAGCAAAAAGTTATAAATGTCATACTTTTTATCTCCTCGCATATTTTAAAAGCACCAGGATTACATTATTACCACTAATGCATCTTTTAACCTGTTTTGTCTACTGTCTTTACTAATGGTTAATAAATTATAATCTTCTGCCTGACATCATCAATAATAATTATAAATAAGAGCGTGTATTCAGCGACCGTGATGAAAAATTTAGAGACGTCATTATCGTTAATCACGTGATTAAAAAATATTTCTTCATAAGAAATATTTTCTTAAAGACGTAACTTTAAGGACGTCTTTAAAATTTTCATCACGGTCGCTGAATACATGCTACTGTGTTTTGTAGATGATTTCAAGAAAGTATCGTAAGTATTCGTAATAGTATAGCCTTTTTTACAGATAAGGCTTATTTATATTAATTTTGACAATTATCAATTATGCGCTGAATTTAACACAACCGCAATTTTGAAAAGCCATCATCATTGTTGGTCCAACATTTTTACCTTTATGCATGATCATGCTACATCACACAGAACACTTCAGTTTATTTACTCATGAATATTTAAATAGTGAGCATCTGAATCGTTTACTCCCCCAAATTTAATTTTTTTTTGTGATTTTTTTTGTAAAATCATCATGGTGACGAATAAAGGAAACGTATTGTTATACAGAGTGTATTCCAATAAAAGAAGTATCCCATAATTTTACTATTTCTTATCTGATTATGTTGATATAAAAAATACAAGTGTAATTGTTGAAATGAGGTAGGTATAATTATTTATTTGGCAGAAAAAACTCTTTTAAATACAATTTTGCAAACTGCTTTCATTTTTTTGGTAGACTTTTCTTTTTCAAATGGAAAAGTTCACAGTTTTTCAGGATTTAATAAAGGATTTTTTCCAGTTTTGTGATTAAAACATACCCTTTTCATTGAATTTCTGTGACGCTTGATAGGATTTGACAAGTAATTTCTCTGATTGTAGACTCTATGCATATTTTCGTAAATTTTGGTAAAATTGGGTTTACTTTGTATGTACAAGGAGAAGTACGTACTTCTTCTTCGCGTATTTGGAAATCCAATACACGTTAACATCATGGCATGACGTATGTGGTAGACAAATCTTAAAAGCCAAAAAAAATTTATTGTCAAAAAACCAAAAAAGTAGGGGTCATTTGTCATTTTGGAGTTACAGCATTTTGAATTATAGGTCACTTATTTTTTATCAGTAAGTACATAAATTAAATAAAATGTCGAAAAATAATTTTAGTTTTTCAGTTTTCCGACATTTTTTTAAATACAGCCTCCTTTTCTCGTCTTTAAAACACTACGTTATTATTGTAATATTAGTGAATACTAATAAAATAATTTACGTTTGACAACGTTTTTATTAACTCCAATCTTCTATAATACTAAAACCGTAAGAAATTTTAGTATGTTATGGGGAACCGGATTCTGAAGACGCTTTCGCGCTATTTTGACGCGAATTTTGAAAATTCGAAACTTTTCATCTTAATAACCTGTAATACTCGAATATTTTTTATTTTACTTATTTGGTATTTACTTATGAGAGAAAAAATCGGCACCTTGAAATTTTTACGCCGGACCTTGGAAAAAAAATCGAACGTAAAATGTTCAAAAAGTCGGGTAAAACGCGGTCCAACTTGGGCTCATCTTGCTCCCGAAGTTTTTCCAATTTTTGCAATTTTCTTTCGCTACTTTAAAAAGAAATGATTTTTACAGTGTATAGGCTACTTAGATTTTTATATTCGGAAGGATTGGTGTTACATACAAATAATCTCGAAATTTTGATTTTAGGGGTGAGTGGCTCCCGCCAGGTTACTTTTTAACGGATTTTCAATTTTAAAAACACTTTAGAATCTACTCCTTGAACTGAAAGCTCCCACGTATAGGATATTTTAAATTTCGAAAATATAACGAAAAAAAAATTTTTTATATCGTATTTATGGGTCAAATTCACCCTTCAAATTACATTTCAACCCTACTTTATGCTCATTTCCTAAAAGCTCTTTAGGTCCACTTTACGTTAAAAAAAGAATCACTTCGTTATCTCTCTCCGTTTTCGAGTTATCACCGAAAATGTAGCTATATGAAAATCTCGGTCTGAAATTTTTTACTTTTCACAAAATAATTAATATCTTCGAAAGTATTAGCACCACCGAGACGTTTTGTAGCTTAAAATTTGCACAGACACTTTCTCCAAATTCCGTGAAAGTTTTAATTCTCGGCATAAAATTTCGCCGTCCAGAACCGTATTTGTACCAAAATTTTACCAAAAGTTTGTGATTTTTTTCCATAAAAACTATTTAACCGATTTTAACAAAATATTTTTTAAAACTCGTCTATCTACGGTGTTTACTTTTGGTAAAAATTTGAAATCGGTAACTTTTATAGTTTTCGAGAAAAAAAATAAAAACCGATTTTCATAAAAAATTTCAAACTAAAAATTTTTTTTCGAACTTTTTCAAAATCGGCCCTGCAAATGAAAGATAATAAAAAATGGATGAAATGTAGGGGTTCACCTGCCCTGTACACCCCCCTAAAAAAATTTTACTCCCCAAAAACTAAAAAAAATCGAAATTTGCGATTTTTCGGGCGGCACAAGTACTAAAAGGTTCGGCTTATTTCTCAGCTTTGACCGTTGAAAAAAAATCGCGGTTCTCAATACAATGTTTTCCAATTTTTTCTCTTCTTTTGGAGCCTTTAAAGTCGCAGCTTCAATTTTGTGTTTTTTCGACGCCGACTTTGAAAAATCGTAACTTTTAATATGGGCCGGTTATAACATCCGTATATTATTTATTGTGCTTACTACATTAATTTTTATTAGCAAAAAAATATCCAATGTTTTACTCTAAGGTTCAGTAAAAAATCAAACGTAAATTGTTCAAAAAATCGCGTTAAAAGCGGCCAGTTTACGGCCTCCGTGGAGGTCACAGTTTTTAATTTTTTTTTTTAATTCGCTTCATTTTCCTTAAAAAGAATAATTTCTACAGTGCATAGGGAATTTTGAAATTTTTCGGGGTTAAAAAGTTATGGGATAACAAAATCGAAATTTTGAATTTAGGGGTGGGCGGCTCCCGGTGACCTTTTTTCTAACGGAGTTTCATTTTTAAAAACTCTACTGAATCTACTCTTGGAATCAAAACCGCCCACATATAGGGTTTTTAAATTTGGAAAAATCAACGAATTCTTCACTAAATTCCGCGAAATTTTTAATTTTAGGTTTTAAATTGCGCCGTCCAGAGGTGGATTTGCGAGTTTTTTCAAAAAAAAAAACTATTTAAGCGATAGTAACAAAATATTTTTTTAAATGCGCTTATCTATGGTGTTTTCCTTTAGTAAAAACCGATTCCCATGAAAAATTTCAAAATATCTTAAAAAAATTTTTTTTCGATATTATTGAAAATCGACCCTGTAAATGAAACATAAAATGGATGAAATGTAGAGGGTCACTTGCCCTCTAGACCCCCCAAAAAAATTTTTACACCACAAAACTAAAAAAAATCTAAATTTTTTTAGGTAAAGCATAGTTAAATTTTTAAAAAGTCGTAGAGACTTGAATTTTTCTTTATTACTTTTTTCAATATTAGTATGTCATGCTCGAAAACAAAATAAATTATGTAGTTCCACTCCCAATATTTGTGTTTATACAGGGTGTCCCATATACTGCGAAAGAGCTCTTCGGTACGTTGCTGGGGATCCTCTAGTAATACCGTCACCTCAAAATTGGTTTGTTCAATGTCCACTTTTAGAGTTTTCGAGAAAAGGCCATTGAAACATAGAAGTTAATGGCATTTCATATTTGTATGAAACGTGGACTTAAAATTAGTTCTTGCATATACATATGTATGTTTGACATGTATTTCTGGTTGGTATTTTATGTTATTATCAATAGATAATAAGTTTTTACACATTTTTACTTTGGATATTGAACAAAATATATTAAATACTGATATTTGTACTCGATCACTGAAGTGGATATGGTACAAAATATGAGGATATTGAATAATCAAAGTCTAGGTTTATTTAATTAAAAAGAAACTTTAGAAACTTAAAAATATATTATTAACACCACAACAATAAATGATTTATTATTATTAAAAAATATTAACATTTTCTGAAAATACTTCGAAAATTCTTAAATCTAATTTTGTATTATAATATTTTTTATTAAAGACTTGTAAATTTTTTTATCAGATCCCTCTTCCAGATATTTTCCCATCGATTTTAGGTCTTTTGCCTTTCGCGATGTAGTTGTATTATGGTCTTCTTTTATAGTAGATATGGCTATTGTTTTAAATTCTTACCTGTTGCCATCAACCAAACCCCATCTGGACGGTTTATTTCATTATTATTTTGTGTTACATTAAACAGATTCCTTTGTGCACAATTTCTGATTGGGAGTAATTATTAGGATCAGCTTCTGGAGAACCTACGTCTATGTATGTATGTGGCTATAATAATATATATGGATTGTTATAAACAATTGTAAAACTTACTACGTACTGTCTTAAATTCTCATCACTAATATTGGGCTCTGGTGAACTAAAATTTTCTAATATATTGTCAATTTTGCTGATATTATTTAAAAAAATACAACACGCAACACAATAATATTCACTGCACTTATAACTCACGTTTTGTGGAATGAATATCAAATTCAATATCAAATTCAAATTCATCTTTTAAGACCACAATAACATTATAATCACATGAAGTAAAACATGACTCTGGTTGGTCAAAATGGATATTGAACAAACCAAAACTACTAATTGTAGCAGTTTAATTTAATTTGTATTGGAGTATTCAACATCCGGATATTGAACACTACAATACAGAATTTTAATAATATTGCAGGTTGTTGAATAAAAAATATACTAAAAAAACCTTTATTTACTGAAATATACTTGATTTATTTTCGTCTGTTGAAGAAGCCAACTTCAACTTAATACTTGGTATATACAATAACTCAATTTCGCCAAAAAGTGGATATTGAACAAACCAATTTTGAGGTGACGATACCTGGAAAACAATAAGAAAAATATCGACGATCTTTCTGTATTTGTCTGAAGGTTAAAGTAATTTAAAATATTATTTGGATTGTTTTTTTATTTCCAAAACCTAATAATACCGCCACTGAATAATATTATCGGAAATATCATAAATTAGAATTTGGGATTAGATACTGGCATCGTAAACATAGAATGCAGATAGTAAATCGGGTAGACAATCTATATGCCTAGAATATAAATCCAATAAGAGAGGAACTATCATCCTATAAATTGTTCTCTGGAGAATCGTGTAGTGGAAATGCACATCGCGACTAAACGTAAGAGGAAATTCTGCAAGAAAATCGCTACCTTACATATACAACATTTATAACATCTTTGAATGTTTAATGACCCGCGAGCGTGTTCATAAATCAGTAGACCATAAATAACTAGAGTCCAGTGGAGTACGGTTCCTGCGATCCTAGCATTAATCATATAAACTTGGATAACCTTTTACTGTCACAAAACGTCACATAGAAGTCGATTTTTAAGCGAGGAGTGAATAGTGAATATTAACATCATTGGATTGCGCTCCAAATCAATTTCTGACACTACTCGTGATTGGAATACGATATAAGTAAAAAAAATATGCTACAGTTATATTTTATATGCTAAAATAAAACTCAATTTATCTTAAATTGATTTGAAAAATTTATTCAATTTATATGTAAATAAATGATGTAAAAGGTTTTATTGAAAATTTAGTTTTTAAATATTGTAAAACAATCAAAATAACGTTATATCACACTTTCTTTTATTCCAAATTTTCTGTAAATAATAAACCATAAAATTCTGATAAAAAATAAGTTGAGTTTGTTTTTCCTCATGAAAATTAGGTCAAAACATGGGCTTAACCAAATGATTTATTAACACTGAAAGAAAAGCTATCTAACAAACACTTAAATTGCAGTCATACTAAATCCAAGTAATTTAAACTTATCAATCTTTGTCTCTTGAAAACTTGAATAGCTCTTTAGTTTAAATACGGGCCTCATTTAAAGTGTAATCCTTAATTAACTCCTATTGTAGAAA
Source organism: Stenus bimaculatus (assembly GCA_963971135.1). NCBI lineage: Eukaryota > Metazoa > Arthropoda > Insecta > Coleoptera > Staphylinidae > Stenus > Stenus bimaculatus. The sequence continues at coordinate 81,699,941 of OZ020180.1, read as the reverse complement.
CTTCCTTATAAATTTAAAATACTTAAATAAGATAAATTTTTGCTTTAAAAAAACTAGGTTTAACTAAGAACATTCAAAAGTTAAGAAATCTCTTAAATTAATCATTTTAATTAAGACAATTGAATTTTTATGAAAATAAAGATACTTGTATCCTTTTAAATTTTTTTAAATTGGATGTCTCGAATATTTTTAAGCTGTTTTATTCTTTAAAAAAGTTTAGAAGCGGGTATTATTTTGAGAGAGGTGATATTAAAAATAATTTTATAAAAACATTATGGGAGCCTTTTTATTTAATCCAGACAGGGTATTATATCACTTAATCCTATCCTGCAATCTCGGGACTTATAAAACTTAATAAGGACTCCCCCGACAGCTGCCTGCACACATCGTAGTCATGGTGACTGGGACAAAAAAACTTTGTCCTAGCCAATTTTATCAGATTAAACGATTTGATTTCCATAAATTTAATTGGTTCCATTTGTTTTTATAAATTATTATTCGACTGGAATTATTTCTTTTACCGACGTTCCAGCTATTTTCATACAATTTATGAGATAAATTGATGAAAATCATAAAGGATAGTGGATAATGGTTTTATAAGAACATTCAATTTTTATTAAATATTATAAAATATTACACAGACAATCTATTAAACCAAGAAAGCCTTTTGTAATATAAAAGATAATTTATAATTATGTTAAAGTTGTGTTATTGGATCGATATAAGAAGTATTATTTATGACATAAATATTTTGCAAATATTTGGAAAAAGCATCTAAACACATAACTTTACACATATTAAAGCGTTTCAGAATGAAATTCTAATATACAGGGTGTCCCAGGAACAAACATTACTCTAAAATAAAAAAAGTTGCACACTCTAAAGACATTTTAATAATATACCGGGTGTCCTTTCCAAGATTTCCATTTTTTGGATTCCTTATCAAAAAATAATCATATAATCAGAAAACGACGATGGCCATATACACCTTTTTTCTATTATGTGAATAATAATTAGTAGATATAGAAGGCATTGTCATAGATGACATTGTTAAACAATAGACCAGTGGTTGTTATTATTGAGAATTGTCAGTTTAAAAATAAAGATTATTTGAGTTGAGAAGAGACTTTAACATTTCAGAAGTGGGATAAAGAAACAAATAGTTTATTTTAAAGCGGAATAAGCGTTTTCGTTGCAAAATAAAATTACAAATAAAGAAAATATATATCTGTGCGAAGAAAATATACATATTAGCGGTGCGTAGCGAGCGAACAGTGCGGAATTAATATAAAAAAAAAAATGGAAGATTTGGTAAAGCAAATGACAGAACAAAACATGATGTTTATGGAATTTATACGGCAACAACAGGAGATAATGAAAGCGAATTTAGATAATCTGAGGTGGGATTTTATTTCTCTGGCGATATTTATCACTTCGCCAAAACGTCATGGTTTTCCGCCAATACGTCATGACTTCCCGCGTCAAGCGATAAATATCGAAATCGGTATTTTGTTTCTCGAAATATCGCTATTTACATGCGGTATCCCATGGATACCTATCGCAAGGAGTAATAGAGGCGATACGCGTTTCGCCACGTTCGTTATCGTACACATAACCTCAAAATTTAAAATTTGTGTGTGAAGAAAAGTGCAAACAACTGTAAAATGAATGGAATGAAGATACTATGAAATGTAATTATTATGCATATTCAAATTAATATCTTTTCGTTTGTATAAAGATTTTTTTCCAAAAGTGTATTATTAAAAGATTTTCAAGTTTGAGGTAATTGAGGATGGATAATATGCTTTGGGAGGAGCAGTAACAAAAATTAAACACTGATGGAGAGACATTAAGACTGTAAAACAGTTGAAAAAGGTAGGATACAATTTTTAGTCTCTATAATACCAAAATTTAATATTCATTCAGGCAGAGTTAAAGCAAAAATGCTAAAATTTAACAAAAATTGATATTGAACAGGAGGATATTGCACATTGCGCAATTGCATCCGAGTCGGTTTGGGAACAAAATTTTGGTAACAAATTGTGCCCGTCTAAAACGGCCTTTAGGTTTAGACCTAAGGTTTTTTCTCTCACCGGGTAAATAATAGAAAATCATAAGTTACAATAGGTAGGTGTTGAGTGTGGTTTGGTATTGTTTAATAGCTTTTTTAAATTTACTTTTAGTCAAAAAACCTATAATTTCCAATAATGAAGGACCGAATATGTTCCCATTTTAAACTTTATAGTTAAAATCCATGTAACAAATAAGTCAGGCTATCATCGAACTCCCACTCAAGTGTGGGACCTTAGTAAGAACGATACTAAAAAGGTGACTTATTCGAGACTCGGACTAAACTTGTGGTTCTCTTGACTTTAAAAGTAGATCAATATATTTTTTGAGTTTACTTTATAAATACAATACCATTCAAGACTAACCGATGATTTTCAAAATAAAGAGTTATAACGTTTGGTCTAAATCGCCCTGCATTAAATAATAAAGAAAGCAATTTCTAAAGATGGTTTCAAAATGATTCATTTGTTCAATAGATTAAATTTTGAAATTTAAGGAATTTCCTTATTTTTCAACACAATATGTAGAATTTTAATATTGGTGCGCAGGCAGGATTCTGGGAGAATGTTGTCTTTCCCAACAAAAAAAGATATAATAATCAAAAATATAGAAGTATATTTTTTAGTACAAACTGAATAAACATGTTTATATAAATAATAATGTATATTAATTTTTAGCCCCTAACCATAGATGCAGCAATCTGGATGAGCTTGGAGTGGTATTTTTTCCTTTTGATGTAATTATATGCTCAAGATTTTTACCTGGATTACATATTGCTATAATGGCACATGAGTAAAATCAATGCAACTGATATAAAGTCCATGAGTCGACTCAAGTAAAGTTTTCCCAACATAACATACAGATGTTTTTTGTTAAATCGGTAGTTGTTTTAAGTATTCGAGAATGTGCCATCATCATTTTAAACATCGACTCCGTTATAGAAAATAAAATTGAAAGTTGTACCAGTCAGTTAAGAATTTTAAGCAAATTCATAGAAATATGTGCTACCCCGGGCACAAGTTTCAGCTATGTTAAGTTGTATAGTGAATTTAGGGTTTCAAAAGAGGTGGAGGCATTTTTTAATATTTCGGTCAAGTTTCAGCAGAAACAAATGATGGCACATTTCTGAATATAAAAAAACAAGAAACATCTCTGTCTTATGTTAGGGAGACTTAGTGCAGTCGGTTCTCCTACTAATAATTCAAGGAAAGTTTTAATTTTGTACAAACCTAAAAAAGAAACTGTAAATAAAATGATTTGATTTTATCAATTTTTTGGTATCTTTCTTGGTCCAAATGCTGAATAGCGCATCCCCACAAACGTCTTGTAACACAGAGCCTTTGCGATATTTAAAAAACTTAACCGTTTTAGCCGTATTGATAAGCCCATCTTATTTATTTTTACCCTTTTGAAAATGAAATTATAGTATTATTCATTATGGTGATAAAGGGTTTGGTTAGTTTAGGTATAGTTTGATACTTCTTTTTACGGTAAAGGTTTTTAAATTATTTATTCTGGTGATACGGGGAGGTTTAGTTAGCTTCGTTAGGTTTAGGTTGATACTTCTTGATACGGTTAAGGTTTTTAAGTTATTTAATCTGGTGATACGGGGAGGTTTGGTTAGCTTCGTTAAGTACAGGTTGATACTTCTTGATTAGGTAAAGGTTTTTAAATTATTTATTCTGGTAATACAGGGGAGATAGTTTAGGGATAGTTTAATTTTATTTTTATGTTACTTTAGTTTTTATCCATGTTACGCTACTTTTTTTTGAAACGACAAATATTTTTATAATATATTTTGCCATTTAGTTAGGTTTGTGATAGAAAAATATCGTTATTTTTGGCTAATAAATATAAATTTGAATAAAGTTTTGTAGGCGCCGAAGGTGCATGGTGGCGCCATCTTTCGGAAACGCGTTTTATTAGGGAATGCACTATTCAGCACTCTCACCCCTTTCTTTTATTGGACCATAATGTCTCATCATGGGGACATGTTGGTCACAATAAGTCCTGCTACTTCATTGATAGCCAGCAAATAGCTGAGCTGCGACAGTTCAATGCCATCTCTTTTAACTACCCTGACCAAAAAACATCATCGCTGTGAAAATCTTTGTTTATTTTGGAATTTTGTGAATGTTTGCCTCAACCTCTTGTTGATACGAAATAATTGTTTAAATCTAAAATATCTCTACCACTTTCTAAATCCATTTTATCAATTCTAATGCTCAAACCTCCACCTTCTAGAAACTTCTTAAGCTTTTCCTTTAAGTTAGTGGTGTACTTTGTTTTACTTTTGGCTTTCTTTTAGACCTTACAAAAGTGATGCTGGTCAACAGATATTTTTCCTAGAGACTACAGGAATTAGCATTAAGAAGAAGAAATGTTTTTGTTGCCAGTTCGAGTAAATCAGAGTAAACCGCAAACTTTAAGATTTATTTTTACCAGTAGTCACTTCTTTATTAACTGTTTAATGTGTTAATTCCTGCATGATTTAGTAAAACAGACTGGTTTAATGGTACGATACAATTTTTATTAGAAATTTAGTAGTTTGCCGATAATATGGCAACTCGAAGGTTGAAGAAATCAATTTAACTTTATAAAAAGTACTTTTTCCTCTGGAAATAACGTCTCTCTTTTTCGACTTCATTCACTATAGGTAAAAACTTAGTAATTGCACTATAAATAATTAAATTACAATTCACAAACTTGCGTTGCGTTCGCATTATGTATTTTGTAAAACTTTTTTGAGGTTATGTTTTTCGTTATTTTGATTTCTTGTATTTACATTTAAACGACGTGAAGTTCGCCCGTATTCGAAAATGTATAGAATATAGACAATCAAGCAAATGCAAGATTATTTTTGAGACAATTGGAAGATTTAGCAACAATCAATGGTTGGCGTGAAGATCAAAAATTACCAATAGCGTTGTCGAATTTAGTTGGTGCAGCAAAGCAATGGCAATTGGCAAAGGGTGACACAATTAATACTTGGAGATCATACGAAGAACTATTTAGAACAGCTTTATAGGTGAGTGATCTATGTCTTAACGATGGACTAAAATGAAGGGATGTACACAAAAGAAGGAACAAAATATATATAGTTATTTCCACGAAAAGATTCGTTTATGTATTGAATTAAATCTACCTTGGTCAAAACAAAGAATCGAAATTATTGAAGGATTGTATTCAAAAGAAATGTCAATGCATTTGAAGGCATGTCAGTTTGGAGAAGCGGATGCTATGATAAATGAAATACAAAATTTCAAAAGAACTAATAATGCTAGACGAGAGAGAATTAGAAATTTTTCATAGAAAATGTCTACAATGGGACCTGAGAAGAATGGATCAAGATTATCGAATGATGTAGATAATTTTACAAAAAAGGAAATTATTTGTTTTCGATGCAAACAACCAGGTCATGTATCAAGGGATTGTAAAACCACGGATGGAAGAATATGTTTCAAATGTAAGCAATCAGGTCACATGGCAAATGCTTGTACAATAAGACCCGAAAATATAAGATTTGTTCAGGCAGTTCAACCATCTGTTACAAAATATTTAAAACGAATTAAACTAAACGGTCAGATAGAGTTCATGGGATTTATCGATACAGGATCAGATTCTTTTTTAATTCGAGAATCATTAGTTGTAAATCGAATGATGATCGATGAAACTAAGTCGACTCCTTTGTATGGATTTGCAGGAAAATATAAAATGAAGACGATGAGTCCAGGAACATTATGGGCTGATATGGAAATTGATGGAGTTATTTGTAATAGAATTCCTATTTTAGTTCTTCGTGATGAAGATATGCCAGTTGATGCGTTTATCGGTAGATCGTTCTTAGACAGATCAAATATTGTATATTGTAAAAGAAACGATGAATTAATTATAATGATAGATGACAATCCAGTTCATAATATACAAATTGAGAATTTAGTGGCATCAATTAATAGTGAAATTACTCCATTCTTTAAAGAAAACAATGATATTAAAGAAGAAGAAATACAAATTGGATTGGCAGTTAATCATGAAGAAAATAAATCTTTAAAAGAAGAAATGAAGAAATTACTGGGAGAAGTTGCTGATTTAAAAGATCGTGTTATAAAAGTTGAAGAAACTACTTTGAAGAATCAAATTATTACGTTGGAAGAAGAAAACGCTTCTTTGATTAAAGAAATTTCTTGTTTTAGGAGGGAAATTGATTGTCTTTGCCAAGAACGGCAATTCTTATCGAAAAATTTAAAAACCTGCGAAGATAATTTAGCCAAAAATAATATCGTTGAAGAAATTGGGAAGAAATTAGAAGAAGTTATTCGGATATTAAATGAAGATAATGCAGTGATTATTAAAGAAAATAAATTTTTGGGTGAGAAAAATCTAAATTTGCATAATGACATTGTGAAATTACGTGAAGAAATTAAGTTGTTTAAAAAAATACCTGAAGATTTGCATGATATAAATATAAATAGACTGAAAGGAGAATTATTATACAAGGTGTCCCGTTATTCGACCGACAACGTTTAACTGAAGATTCCTCACCTAAAAATAAGTCGATATGACCCTACTTATCTATTACCAAAAGTGAACCCCTGAGGAGTTATAAGCTTTTGAAGTTGGACTAAAAAAATACATTTTTCTTTATTGCGTCCAAACCAATGAAGATTTTATGACGAAATTTGGTGTACTTGAGTTTTTATAAGAAACGCGCACTTTGTAAAAAAATAGACAAAATTTAACATCTGCAAAGGGTTTAAATTGAAGAGGACGAGCATAAACCTCCTTATAAGTTTTTAGTCTCTTAAGATATTAACATTAAAGTTAATAATTCCCATTTAATCATTCAATTGTAAGATTTTTTGTCTCTTATGTCTTCCAAATAAATTATGCCGTTCCTGCGAAAAATTTAAAAAAGAAATTCGGTGAAAGACTAATTTAATTAATAACTTCACATTATGTAAGTGAAGTTGCATAAACTTAAATTTTAATTTTTTGAAGAATATCTAATGTATTGTTAAAGTTTACCAGTTTAAACGGTAATAATTTAAAATAAAACAAATGAAGAAGAATTAATTTAAGAGTTTTATTAAAAAAATTATTGTAATAAATTAAGTGCATGTTCAACGTGAGAGCCCTCTGAACGAATACAAGAATTAATACGGCGCAAAAATGAAAATCGAATAGATTCAAAGACGTTTGGGATTTCACGTATCTCATTGGTTGCGTTGACGATTCGTACCCAAAGATCTTCTCTGCTTTCGACTGGAGTACTGTAAACTTTATCTTTTAAACAACCCCAAAAAGAAAAATCTAGAGGATTTAGATCCGGTGATCGCGGTGGTCAAGTGACTGGAGCATCAGCACCCCGACCAATCCATCGGCGAGGAAATTTTTCATTTAAATAATTTCTCACATTTATTGAAAAATGAGGGGGGGCTCCGTCTTGCATAAACCACATCTGTGCTCTGATGGCAAGGGGTACTTCTTCTAGTAGTCCAGTAAGATTATTTCTTAGAAAATCTAAATACGACACACCATTCAGTCTTGGTGGTAATTCAAATGGCCCTATAATATGATTGTCGATTATACCTGCCCACAGGTTAAAGGAAAACTGCCTTTGATAATTGGCTACAATTTTCTCATGGGGATTTTCATCCGACCAGCTATGCAAATTATGCAAATTAATCATTCCGCTTCTTGAGAAGCAAGATTCGTCAGTAAACAAAATTATTCTGGCCATATTTGGATTTTGGTCGTATTTGCGTTTGAACCATTGGCAAAATAACAATCTATTGTTCAAATCAATCGGCAGCAATTCTTGAACTTTGCGAAAGTGGTATGGATGAAGTAACTGTTCTTGAAGTGTTCTGTGTACGGCATTTTTTTGAATTTGTAATTGCGTAGAAATCTCTCTTACACTTAGTCTGCGATTCTCCTCCACACATCCCAATATTTGTTCTTCTGCCTCTACTGTTCTTATTGTTCGTGGGCGCCCTACATTTCTACGATCAGTTTCCAGTTTACTATATTCTCGCAAACGACGATCTACGTTAGCAAATGTTGTATGATGAGGAGTTTGACGATTTGGATACTTCTCAGCATATCTTCTAGCAGCAGCTCTACCATTACTGTGACATTCACCGAATACTAGGTGTATGTCGGCATATTCATTAAATGAATAGATTGCATCCATTGTATAAGTAATTTTTATAAATTGAGAGTGACTGCATTATCTACTATGACATCAATCTTGTTACTATGGTTTTGGTTTCAAAGGGCGACTTAATATTGAAACAATAGGAAAAAGTACTTTGTGTTGCCTAACTTTGCTGTTTTGCACTAGTTTTATTTTTCTCATTTTCTGCAAGAATGGCATTATTTATTTGGAAGACATAAGAGACAAAAAATCTTACAATTCAATGATTAAATGGGAATTGGTAACTTTAATGTTAATATCTTAAGAGACTAAAAACTTATAATGAAGTTTATACCCATCCTCTTCCATTTAAACCCTTTGCAGATGTTACATTTTGTCTAATTTTTTACAAAGTGCGCGTTTCTTACAAAAAATCAAGTACACCAAATTTCGTCATAAAATCTTCATTGGTTTGGACGCAATATAGAAAAATGTATTTTTTTAGTTCAACTTCAAAAGCTTATAACTCCTCAGGGATTCACTTTTGGTAATAGATAAGTAGGGTCATATCGACTTATTTTGAGGTGATGAATCTTCAGTTAAACGTTGTCGGTCGAATAACGGGACACCTTGTATATTGAATTAGGCAAAAGTAATTCCCGTGTATTAAAAACTAACGAAGATTTGTTGCAAATTAATGAAAAAATGATGAAAGAAAAGGAGGTATTGTTGAAACAAAATTTGTGTTTGTGTAAGGATAACAAGAAAATAGCTGACGAAAATCAAGATTTAAAAATGGTTAACGAAATTTTGAAGAAGGAAAATGAAATTTTATATGGATTTTTACCGGAATTTACGAATTCTAGATAGAAATGGAGATGAATGGATACCACCAACTAAGCTGCAAGAAGAAGTGCGAAAAATATCATATGAAGCAGAACTTTGATAAATCGTTTGTGCCAGCAACGATTTTGATACCTGAAGAAATCGCGGTGAGGAAAACGCGACCAGATGAAAGAGGTAAAATGGATCCAAAGTATGATGGTCGAGAATGGTTTGAAACAACAGCACATGTAAGCATGTTGAAAGTTTATCGGGGAGATGAAGATATGGAGGACCAACCAAGACGAAACAGGCGGATTCCATCAAGATTTTCTGATTTTTATATCTTCGAGGACGAAGATCATGCAGGATGGCCGAATGTGAATAATAATTCGTAGATATAGAAGGCATTGTTAAACAATAGAACAGTGATTGTTATTATTGAGAGTAGTCAATTGTAGTTATCATTTAATCCTGTGAATATCAATTGATAAAATAAAGATTATTTGAGTTGAGAAGAGAATTTTACATATTATTCACGCATTGTTCAAATCAGTTAAAGAATGTGGGTAAATGGAGGAAATACACCGTGTTGTGTGTAAAAGCAACTTTACAATCGGATTTAAGTACAGGTAACCGTCGTTTTGCGCCGGTTCGCTTTACACCGATTCACAATTGGTGCCGGCGTGGGATTTTCCGAGTTAGTTTTCGTTTTGTTTTTAAGAAAAATAAAAAGATATGATTATATTTTTTATATTATTATAAAATTAAAAGAATATTCAATTTGTAGTTTCATTATCAGCGAAAATAGTGATTCAGAACCCATACATTGTGCGAAAAAATGTGTGTTCATTTTACGCCGATTTTTTTACGTCGGTGTTTCTCGGAACGAAACCCCGGCGTAAAACGACGGTTTCTGTATTGTGTTTATTACTTTAATTTATTAGAGGTAAATACTTACGCCCATGAAATGTTTGATAAAAGGGGGAACTATTTAATTCAAGGTTATTATTATTTTAGAGGATTTAATGCGTGTATACCCTTTAACAAGCTAATGGTTACTACGGGTCCAGGTCTAAATTGTCTTAAAGGATTTTAATTATGCGGGCCGGAACTTACCTAAGATAAAGAACTTTTAGCTTTCAATGCGACCTGTGCCATGTATATTTAATGGGAATTATCCTTGTTCTTGAACTCGGCTGAGTCTCCAATTTTACCAGTTCATTTAAAAATCACAATTTGTTAAACACAATTGTTAAAATATAATTTAAATTTCATTTATACGTCATTGATTTTTTAAGGCAATTTACTTTTTTAATGGTTGCTTTTTTCAAATTTTGTTTCTTATATCAAGAGAGTTGCAATATTTTTTAAATAATTTGAACTAAATAACTATTTACATTAGAAAAGATTAAGTTAAAGCATGTTAAAGTTAAAAAAACATATAAACATCTATAATAACATCAATTAAGAGTCATTTTCTAATAGGCAAAAATAGCAGTTTACGGGCAACACTAGATAAGCTAGTACAAACAATATTTTTGTATAATTTTTTTTATTTTAGATTCTATAGTCATTCAACTAAATATGGACAGAAGGAAAAAAAATGGAGAATCTATAAAAAAAAATATAATTACCCAAAAGTACCTTAACTTTGCTCGGTTATAATTAATTTTGGATAAAATTGCAACACAAAAGCAGTTGTCAGGTTTTAGTTTAATTAATCTAGTTTACAAATCAGAAAAAATTTTGAAAATCTGTCAAAGGAAACTAGAGATATGCTGTTGCCGGTAATGTTCGAATTCATGATTTTTCACAATTTTTTAAACGCTGCAACAAAAAAAAACTCATAAACATAAATAATATGTACAATAGTTTTCAATTATCATGCAAAACTGTGTATATTGTTGCTAGTATTTATTTAAACTGGGTATTTATGTATTTAATGTTAATATCGGTGTGCGGCGCGAGTAACATAAATGACCCTTAATAGAGAAAATAGTTAGAAAACGAGTTTTTGACGTTTTCAAATTAAATTTTAAAATTTTTTATTAGACCGCCTAGGATTTATACAAAAACCGTCTTTTTGATAAACCGGTTTTCGAATTCCAAGTTTCCAAAAAAAAACCGGTTTTAACCGGTTTTCGAATTTTTATAAAAAAAAGTAGAGTCGGGAAAAATATTTTAATATTAAAGTAAATAAAATAATATTATTCAGGAAATCGAACCGTAGACCGTAAACTGAAAATAACGGAAATTATCAAACTAAACGAAAAAAATAATATTGTAAAACAGGAAAAAAATATTAACGGTTGTTTTTAAACCGGTTTTTAAAAACCGACAAACCCTAAGACCGCCTATGTGTAAACAAACTGTTTTTTGTATGGGAATTGTAAGCTAAAAATTGGTATAAATGTTCGGAACACCATTATAAATGAATTTTGAAAAGTCCCCATAAATCCCGTACCTGGAAATAATTTTATTCAAGGTCAAAGGTCTTAAAAATGGGTTTTTCGCGTTTTTCAGCTAAACGCTAAGTTTTATCATAAAATTAGGTTAGACAAAAATTGTAGATCATATAATTATCTATAAAAACTGACTTTATACTTTTTCTCGAAAGAGCCACCGTTTCTGAGATATAACGATTATAAAAGTTGTAATCTTCATAATATGCATAAGTACGCCACGTATACATATCACTGAAGCTGTAATACAAGTAAATATATTTTTCTATAGGTCAATGTAAGCCATAAATCGTTCTAATCGGCCAACTGGTTGGGTCAAAATTAATTATTTTCCGAGTAATCAAAAATTTCATAGCAATTTCTTCGTCCAAAAGTGAAATTTTCAAATTTTCTACGGTTATTCGGTCATAACTTCTAAACGAATAAAGATATCAAAACGAATCTATTTTTGTGTGAAACCCTACGCAAAAATCTTTAAGATTCGTTAAAATCTATGAAGTGGCAGGAGGGTTAAAAAATTTGTCAAAATCAAATTTTAAAAAAAAATTTTGCGCGATTAAAATTTTGAGTTTTTTTCGAAATTGAAAACTTGAAAAGGTCATTCCAACGCATATATTTAGTTAGACGATATTTTGGTCGCTGGGGGTTGGTAAGACACAATTTTGATTTTAATAGGTCTGTGTGAGGTGAAATTAAAAGATAGAGATTTCAAAACTACAATCTCGTGTAGCGCTTTTTCAGTTTCTGTCCCACCTTGGTCCCATTTCCTCTACCAATTTTCTTTTTTATCGATATTTTTCTACGCTTTTGGATAAAACCGATTATATTTCTGGATATTATCGGTACATTTAGCCACAATATATGCTGCATTTCGTTAAAATCGGTCCAGTCGTTTGGTAGGTATAATTTTTTAAATTTCGTTAAAAAATGTCCAAAATTGTACCTCAATTTTCAAACGTCAGAATTTGAGATACAAACAAAATTAATTATTATATCGTATAACTAGCTATATTGGCAAAAATATTGAGATATTTTTTGTAAACATATATAGAACACCAATTTTGGTTTTCATTATAAAAATTGTTTTTTAAACGTGATATTAGAGCCTATCTACTTAACTAAAAGCTTTATATTTTGTATTTTAATAAAACTTTATTAAATACAGTATATTTAAAACTTTTAAGTACAATATAATGTGCCCTTCATTGATTTACTAATAGCAAGGGAAAAGGGAAGCAAATGCCTTGATGTTTTATTTTGGAACATCTGCTACCTCTAAAGGGTATCAAATTAATAAATTTCATGGAAAATTGCTTAGTTTTACAGCACATGTTTATAACTGCTATATAAATTGAAAACAAAAATAAATTTTATTGTCTAAAACCACAAATTTATTTGCATCTACAAAGCCAATAATTTCGCAAATTATTTTTTGGTGTCTCATTATTTTTTTTATCTTTAATCACATTGTTAACACTGTCCGTATGTATTTTATTTTTGCAGCTTTCGCCTTTGTTTAAAAGATTATAAGCTACCTTTCCATGAAAATCCTCATAAGTTGTTAAATTAGAGTGAAGCGCCTTGGCATTTATGTACCCATATATTCTTCTTGATGTTAGAGGAGGATGAAGCACAGCTTCCGAATGATCGCGATATAAAACTCTGCAATACTCCAATAATTCATCTCCTGAAATATTATCGGGGACTTCATCGGTGTATATATTTTGACCACAGTAATCTTTTCTGTAAATTGTTATGTATCTCTTTCTATACATGTTTAGGATATCACTTTTAGCTTCATCCGAGTTTTTATCAAGATTTATAGTAGTATCAAGGAATTTGGTAGTTTCAGGAATACTGGAGAATTCATCATACTGGGGCTTTTGATTTTTTACCAAAACTATTGGTTTTTTATAATAACTCTTTTTATAAATTGTGTCGTACAGCTGAGACATATTTATAATTTAATGATTTTTTATAAATTCAATTTTGGTATATCCTTACTTGACGTTAAACAAATTTGGTTAGAATTTTCAAATTAAGGTAAATTCATGCGAGAACTCACTAATCTATGTGTATAATGGTTGAAGAGCTGGTAAGTGTTTTATGACATCAAGTATTCATATTTACGGCACACGAAAACAAAATTTCTTTTAGTAGCACTAACTGTAGGTGACATTTGGGAAAATTTTGAAGTTTGCAATATCTCGATTTAGTTTGTCATATACAGGGTGACCAAAAGTTCGGCAATGTTCGTTTATTTTTGAAATGAAGCATTTTTGAGAAAAATATTTTAATTCATTTCAACTTTGGTAGCGTGGTCCAAATACTCAAAAACAATTTTTCTAAAATATACAAGGTGAACAAAAAGTTCGGCAACGCTCCTTTATTTTTGAAATTTTTCTCAAAAATGCTTTTTGTTCACCTTAAATATTTTAGATAAATGCTTTTGAGTATTTGGGCAATAAAACCACGCTACAAATTTTAAGAAGACCTAAATTTGTATAGATTAGTGAAATCATAAATATGTCAAATTGTATTTCACGATTATACCACATAACACCTTGCAGAATGGGTTTGTGTGTCATTTTCTATAAAGCCGTAGTTATGAAGGGGCGGTCATTTAAAATAATGACCAAAAATTGATTTTTGGATGAAAGTTCAATTGTTTCTTGATTTTACAGGAAGTTTTTAGGTTTTGGCAAACAAACCACAGTTTTTTATCATAATCAAGGTGAATCAAAGTTATAAATCTACCTTCTTTAGATATGCAATTCAAAAATTCAACTGAGAATTATTTAGTAGGTAGACAATGGTCTGCCCAAAAAAAGGGTAATGTAGCTTCCTTATTTTGTATCCGATTTAAAAGTGACATATCAAAATTAAATTGTTGAAAAATCACTATAATTAGAATTTATAAGATTTTTCTTTTTCTCAAAACATCTGCGAAACGGTAGACAACTTTTGATTTTTAAATGGCTACATGAGAAAAAAAAATAATTCCAAGTGTATTTTCAGCCAATAAAATACATTTTTAAATTATTGATTTTATTATTAATTTTTTTTAATCTTTTTTAATTTTTTTTTTAATTTTTTTTAATTTTTTTTAATTTTTTTTAATTTTTTTAAATTTTTTTTAATTTTTTTTTAAATTTTTTTTAGTAGTTTTATAAATAATTCTAGAAAATGATGGAATTATAATGCATGCCAAGATTTACTTATTTTTTTATAAATTGATTTTAATGAGATAATGAGTAAACAAAAAATTAAAAAAAAGGTTATTAAAAAAACTTAAAAATGATAAGAACAGAAATCAAAAAATAATATTGCATTACACGAAAAAATTAAAATTATATACAGAAAATTATTTTTTTTTAATATTTGTAAAAATAGGTACTTAAAAGCTAAAAAAATGTTTTTATTAAGAAATATTGAAAAATATGAAAATAGAAAACTCAAAATAATATTGAATTACACACAAAAATTAAAATTGAGAAAATTAATTTATTTTTTAATATTGGTAAAAAAAACTCAATTTAGCATTTTCTATTTTTATTTTTTTTCAGTTTTTTAAATTTTTTTTTAGTATTTTTATAAATACTTCTAGAAAATGATGGAATTATAAGTAAACAAAAAATTAAAAAAATGTTATTAAAAAAAATTAAAGCAGAAATCAAAAAATCAAATTGCTGTAAATATGTGATGATTAGGGACTATTGCATTTTCCATAATATTGCCGGGATTTAACTATTAGTCATTGTAAAGCAATTTGGGTTTTTTTGATGCGCGTTTACGACTTGTATAAATAAAACATCTTTGTCGGTATTTGAAATTGCTATCGGAATAAATTTTATTTCCAAGTAAATACCGACCCTATTACAATTAGTCGGGACTGAGCATAGGGCGAAATTTTACAACCTTATTGTTGGAACCCAAAGTCCGACGCGCCTAATGGTGGGCGCCCCAAAGACGGAAAAACCCACAATTGTTTTGTTATTTTTTAAATAAATAATTTGTTTATGTAAAGTTAAAGTTTTGACCAACTCAGAAGAAGCGCCGTGACCCGCTGATAAATTAGATATTAAAGTATTATTGAAAATGTAATAAATGAGAAAAGCTTTTAGGTAATTTGTGCCCCTTTCCAAATTTATGTCTGTAATTTTTTTATTTTATTTTATTTTTTTTAATTTGTATTTACTGCAACCCTATTTTCAGTTAAGAGGGTTGATGGGATTTTTTTCCATAACACTAAGCAACCCCTCGAACGGAACACGCAAACACTACTTAAATACCGCACCCTCATTGGTCAGTTCATCCCCCACTTTTGTATTTTTGTCTAAGTACAAAAGCGGTGGATTTTGAAAAGATTGTTAATTCGTACATTACCCGACTTGCTGCTCAGTTCACAAAGTTTCGTGTCATTTTCTTTTATTTTTGTTTAGTTTTTTTTGTTTGTTTTTGTTTTGTAAAGTGTTTGCGTGTATCGGATAAGAGGTATTTGCTAGGGTACATTTTCGAGATAGTTTGTTTTAAATGCAAATTATTGTATTGAAGTTTTAAGTTTATTTTGATTTTCTTGTTTTTTTTTGTAATTTAAGTCTTCATATTTTGTTTTAAGTTAACATTTGTATATTTTATTTGTCCATTTTAATTCATATTTTCATTAATTATCACTGTAATATAGTTTTAATATTTTTAAATTCAGATCATGGTGCTTAATTTCAAAACCTAGCGAATCCTTCTTTCAGCTATTTAAGTGTAAAGTGCGCGAGTTTGAGAAAATTACAACGGCGAGAGCTGAGCAGTAAGGGCGTAACAAAAATCAGAGAGGCCTTAACCCCTGAGAAGCAAGTGAGAACATTTAATTATAATTAGTAAATTTCTGAGTTGGAGAGTTACAATTTCAGATCAATGAGGTGAAGTTATCAGCCACCCATCGTATAACATCATTTAAATTGGTCAAAATTTAGTATTTATGTAAAAACCCGGTCTGCCTCTATAAAAAGGACCTATTCATTAATTGATACGTCAATTAACGTTCCTTAAGGATAATTTTCAATAATTTTCTTTTCAAAATTAATATAATTTCATATTTTAATTTCATAGACCAATTAAAGAGGCAAAGGCTGAAAGACGGGGTAAAATTTACATTGGCGCAGTCGGTAGGATGTTTTGAAGACTACCTCTTTGTTATTGAAATTGGAACGGAATCTATTGCACAGTAGATGTATTTGATTTTTTTTTTTTGGTTTTGTTTTGTTTGTTAATTTGAATTACTTCGATTAAATTTTCTCACTTGACATATTACTAATGTACGAATTCCTTTGTCTTAAAAGAAACAAGACAAAGTATAGAGTAAGTAACGAGTGATTTTATTAAAATTAATAAGTACGTATAGGAAATTTGTGCTATTCTTCAAATAAGTTGCATACTATTGGAAATTTATTAGCTTGTGTTTTTTTTTTTGGAGAGTTGAATTTTATTCATTGCGATTTTTGTTTGTTTTGGCTATTGGATTAGTAAATTATCTAAAGATTGTTGATTGTAGTAACGGTTTTTTTTTATATATCTTAATTTGAAAGTGGTAACATTTTAGAAAGAAATCCGAAAATGAGTAATTCTGAAATAGAGAAAAGTGGATGTGTACCGATATTTTCTAGTGAAAATAACTCCATGGATAAATTATCTAAAATTAATGATACACCAAGAATAGTGGATAATAATAGTTTTGTTTTTCTTGCAAATTGTTCAATGATTGAAGAATTTTCGGGAAATTCTGATGTTTATATTTTCATAGAACAAATTGAAAATTTTAGTGGTTTGCTAGGTTGGTCCGAAGGTCAGTCATTTAATGTAATGAAGCTTAAGTTAAAAGGAAATCCATGTAGGTATTTTTTCCACAGTCCTACTTTCTCTAGACCTACTGATTATGGTTCTTTGAAAAAATGGTTAATTAGATTGTTTGGTAAAGATTTAGATTACGTTCCTGCTGGGGCAATAAAGAATATCACGCGAAAAGAGAGCGAAAGTTTGTTTGAATTTCTTACGAGATTAGAGGTGATTGCTGTACAAATTTATCCGGAATTTGTGAATGATAGGTTTTCTAAAGTAAATCAAATTATTAGGGAAAATAAAGTTCTGACACAATTTTTGGAGGGAATTGGTACAAAATTGTGTAACGAAGTTATAAGACACAATAGATCGTGCTCTAATGTTTATGAGGTGTTAAAATGTGCCGAAGAGTATGAATTGTTGTTTAAAACAATGATTAAAGAGACTAGGGCTGATCAACATAATAGGTTGAGCAAAAATAGTGGTTTTGAAGTGAATTTTGAGATAGGTAATAATAATCCACAGACAGATAAAATATTTCGGAAAAATCATTTTTATTTAAAATCGACTTGTTGGAATTGTGGTTCTACGGGTCATATTAGTAAATACTGTCCAATTCCGAAGCAAACAATTTGTTTTAATTGTGGTGCGTTGGGGCATAAAGCCCCAGATTGTAAATTAAAGTTGAAATAAATTTAATTTAGTTCTGCACATTATAATTTCTAAGTTGGTATTATAATATTTTTTTTTTGATCGTGGTCAGACTCAAAGTTTTATTTAAAGTAAATTATAGTTTAGCATTGAAGTATTTTTATTTATTTGAAGGAGGAGGTTACCTGTTATAGATTGTTTTTTTTTGTCCGCAATAAAATGAAGAATAGTTGAAATTTATAAAGTAAGTTGGAGGAGCGCATGAGAAGAGTAAATTAATGCAAAAGTACTGGCCAGGCTTTTGTATTTAAATAGATGTTAGATTAGAAGATCGTTTTGTCGTGTGTTTGTTGAGTGTACTGGAGTTTGTGCACTCACATTTGTTAGAGGTAGAGGTATTTACTGGAGTTCGTAAACCTCTCTTTGTTTTGTGTGTTGTGTGTTTGTTGAGTGTACTGGAGTTTGTGCACTCACATTTGTTAGAAGTAGAGGTATTTACTGGAGTTTGTAAACCTCTCTTTGTTTTGTTTGTCGTGTGTTTGTTGAGTGTACTGGAGTTTGTGCACTCACATTTGTTAGAGGTAGAGGTATTTACTGGAGTTCGTAAACCTCTCTTTGTTTTGTTTGTGGTGTGTTTGTTGAGTGTACTGGAGTTTGTGCACTCACATTTGTTAGAGGTAGAGGTATTTACTGGAGTTCGTAAACCTCTCTTTGTTTTGTTTGTGGTGTGTTTGTTGAGTGTACTGGAGTTTTTGCACTCACATTTGTTAGAGGTAGAGGTATTTACTGGAGTTTGTAAACCTCTCTTTGTTTTGTTTGTGGTGTGTTTGTTGAGTGTACTGGAGTTTGTGCACTCACATTTGTTAGAAGTAGAGGTATTTACTGGAGTTTGTAAACCTCTCTTTGTTTTGTTTGTGGTGTGTTTGTTGAGAGTACTGGAGTTTGTGCACTCACATTTGTTAGAGGTAGAGGTATTTACTGGAGTTTGTAAACCTCTCTTCGTTGTTTTGGTTGTATGCCTATTAAGTGTACTGGCGTTTGTGCACTCATCTTTGTTAGAGGAAGAGATAGTGGCCAGAGTTAATAAACCTCTGTGTTGAGTTGTTGAATGTAAAGTGGACTAGAGATTGACTACTTGCAAGTAAGAGATGTGTCCAGACAATCTATAATTTGTCTGACGTTTTTTTTTCTTTAGCAATTTTGTAAATGTGAAGTTATAGATGATAGTTCTTGGGTCTTGAATTAGAACCTTGTTTTAAACGTTTTTTTTGCTTCAAGTGGATGAAAAGTATGTTTTTTTTTAAGTTAGGGTTCAATGTCATTTTTTTTTGTTAATGAAGTTTTTTTTTCTCTTGTGTTTATTGGAGGTCATTTGATGTTACTGTAATGGAAAATTATTCAAGTAATTGGTTTTATTATACAACTTAGAGTCAAGTACATTAGAAGTTATTTCAGTTCTTGGGTTATCTTATATTCATGATATCGTGGTTTAGAGTAGGGTACTGATCACACCTTTATTGGAAATTTCGTATATGGAGTATATAAGATGATCATGTATAAGATTATTTTTGTTTGTTTTTTATTATAATGTTTTAAAGAAGGTACACTGAAGAAAGTAAAATCAATTGAAAGTTATCTAAAAACTAAGGAATTAGATTAATAACAAGATTCATTTATTTGAGGGTTCGAGTTTGTTAGTGGTTCAGTTCATGGTTAAGAAGTTATTAGATTGTTTAGGAAATATATGGTGGATGATGGCTAATTTTAATAAGTTGTAATTGTAAGAATCTGATCTGCCATCGAATTTCAGAAAATGGCATTCTATAATTGGACGATTCAGCTATGGTACCCAGTCTGGAAAGTGTTAAGTCTACTACAACCCAAGATCGTTGGGAAGAGAAATATGGCGTTTATCAAAGAAGAATGAAGCCGAATGAAATAAAGGAAGTTTGGTTACTGGCAGAATAGGTCTGAACCGAGTAGGGTCTATAAATACTGTCAGCAAAGTTACTGAGTCTAGTATGGATACGTTTCAACTCCGAAGAAGATCGACTCCCAGACTGGATTCCAACAACAGGAAATTACTATATTTATAATAGATTATGATTGGTATAAGTTAATTTTGTATATATATTAGGATTAGGAATTTGATGCGTTTTAGTTAGGATTTTTTTTTCTTATTTTATTTCTTTCATTGTTTGTAATTTTTTGATTCGAGTAGGTATACTCGAATTTTAAGTGGGGAAGAGTGTAAATATGTGATGATTAGGGACTATTGCATTTTCCATAATATTGCCGGGATTTAACTATTAGTCATTGTAAAGCAATTTGGGTTTTTTTGATGCGCGTTTACGACTTGTATAAATAAAACATCTTTGTCGGTATTTGAAATTGCTATCGGAATAAATTTTATTTCCAAGTAAATACCGACCCTATTACAATTAGTCGGGACTGAGCATAGGGCGAAATTTTACAACCTTATTGTTGGAACCCAAAGTCCGACGCGCCTAATGGTGGGCGCCCCAAAGACGGAAAAACCCACAATTGTTTTGTTATTTTTTAAATAAATAATTTGTTTATGTAAAGTTAAAGTTTTGACCAACTCAGAAGAAGCGCCGTGACCCGCTGATAAATTAGATATTAAAGTATTATTGAAAATGTAATAAATGAGAAAAGCTTTTAGGTAATTTGTGCCCCTTTCCAAATTTATGTCTGTAATTTTTTTATTTTATTTTATTTTTTTTAATTTGTATTTACTGCAACCCTATTTTCAGTTAAGAGGGTTGATGGGATTTTTTTCCATAACACTAAGCAACCCCTCGAACGGAACACGCAAACACTACTTAAATACCGCACCCTCATTGGTCAGTTCATCCCCCACTTTTGTATTTTTGTCTAAGTACAAAAGCGGTGGATTTTGAAAAGATTGTTAATTCGTACATTACCCGACTTGCTGCTCAGTTCACAAAGTTTCGTGTCATTTTCTTTTATTTTTGTTTAGTTTTTTTTGTTTGTTTTTGTTTTGTAAAGTGTTTGCGTGTATCGGATAAGAGGTATTTGCTAGGGTACATTTTCGAGATAGTTTGTTTTAAATGCAAATTATTGTATTGAAGTTTTAAGTTTATTTTGATTTTCTTGTTTTTTTTTGTAATTTAAGTCTTCATATTTTGTTTTAAGTTAACATTTGTATATTTTATTTGTCCATTTTAATTCATATTTTCATTAATTATCACTGTAATATAGTTTTAATATTTTTAAATTCAGATCATGGTGCTTAATTTCAAAACCTAGCGAATCCTTCTTTCAGCTATTTAAGTGTAAAGTGCGCGAGTTTGAGAAAATTACAACGGCGAGAGCTGAGCAGTAAGGGCGTAACAAAAATCAGAGAGGCCTTAACCCCTGAGAAGCAAGTGAGAACATTTAATTATAATTAGTAAATTTCTGAGTTGGAGAGTTACAATTTCAGATCAATGAGGTGAAGTTATCAGCCACCCATCGTATAACATCATTTAAATTGGTCAAAATTTAGTATTTATGTAAAAACCCGGTCTGCCTCTATAAAAAGGACCTATTCATTAATTGATACGTCAATTAACGTTCCTTAAGGATAATTTTCAATAATTTTCTTTTCAAAATTAATATAATTTCATATTTTAATTTCATAGACCAATTAAAGAGGCAAAGGCTGAAAGACGGGGTAAAATTTACATTGCATTACACGAAAAAATTAAAATTATATAGAGAAAAATAGTTTTTTTTTTATATTTGTAAAAATACTTAAAAATTGAAGAAATCTTTTTATTAAAAAATACTGGAAAATATGAAAATAAAAAACTCAAAATAATATCGCATTACATAAAATAATTAAAATAGGTATACAAAATTAATTTATTTTTTAACCTTTGTAAAGAAAAACTTTATTTTGCATTTTCTGTTTTTATTTTTTTTCAGTTTTTTTTATTTTTTTTTTAGTATTTTTATAAATACTTCTAGAAAATGATGGAATTATAATGCCTGCCATTTATTTTTTCATAAATTGATTTTAATGAGTAAACAAAAACTTAAAAAATTAAAACAGAAATCAAAAAATAATATTGCATTACACGAAAAAATTAAAATTATATAGAGAAATTTATTTTTTTTAAATATTTGTAAAAATACTTAAAAAAAATGTTTTTATTAAAAAATACTGAAATATATGAAAATTAAAAACTCAAAATAATATTGCATTACATAAAATAATTAAAATAGGTATACAAAATTAATTTATTTTTTAACCTTTGTAAAACAAACTTGATTTTGCATTTTCTGTTTTTATTTTTTTTTTCAGTTTTTTTTTAATTTTTTTTAGTAGTTTTATAAATACATCTAGAAAATGATGGAATTAGAATGCTTGTCATGATTTACTTATTTTTTTATAAATTGACTTTAATGAGTAAACAAAAACTTAAAAAATTAAAACAGAAATCAAAAAATAATATTGCATTACACGAAAAAATTAAAATTATATAGAGAAATTTATTTTTTTTAAATATTTGTAAAAATTAAAAACTCAAAATAATATTGCATTACATAAAATAATTAAAATAGGTATACAAAATTAATTTATTTTTTAACCTTTGTAAAACAAACTTGATTTTGCATTTTCTGTTTTTATTTTTTTTTTCAGTTTTTTTTAATTTTTTTTAGTAGTTTTATAAATACATCTAGAAAATGATGGAATTACAATGCCTGTCATGATTTACTTATTTTTTTATAAATTGACTTTAATGAGTAAACAAAAACTTAAAAAATTAAAACAGAAATCAAAAAATAATATTGCATTACACGAAAAAATTTAAATTATATAGAGAAATTTATTTTTTTTAAATATTTGTAAAAATACTTAAAAAAAAATGTTTTTATTAAAAAATACTGAAATATATGAAAATTAAAAACTCAAAATAATACTGCATTACATAAAATAATTAAAATAGGTATACAAAATTAATTTATTTTTTAACCTTTGTAAAACAAACTTGATTTTGCATTTTCTGTTTTTATTTTTTTTTTCAGTTTTTTTTAAATTTTTTTTAGTAGTTTTATAAATACATCTAGAAAATGATGGAATTACAATGCCTGCCATGATTTACTTATTTTTTATAAATTGATTTTAATGAGTAAACAAAAAAATTAAAACAGAAATCAAAAAATAATATTGCATTACACGAAAAAATTTAAATTATATAGAGAAATTTAGTTTTTTTAAATATTTGTAAAAATACTTAAAAAAAATGTTTTTATTAAAAAATACTGAAATATTTAAAAATAAAAAACTCAAAATAATATTGCATTATACAAAAAAATTAAAATAGAGATAATTAATTTATTTTTTAATATTTGTAAAAAAAAAACTTTATTTTGCATTTTCTATTTTTATTATTTTTATTACTTTTTCAGTTTTTTTTATCATATTTTTTAATTTTTATATAAATCGTAAAAAACATTCTTTTTAAAATTTCCGTGCAATGTATTATTATTATTACAGTTGGAATTATTTTTTTTACTAATGTGCCATTTGAAATTCAAAAGTTGCCTAACCTAACCTACCTCTGATGTTTTCTGAAAAAAGAAAAATATTTTAGCATCCTATAATAGAATTTTTTTAACTATTTAATTTAAATTTATTTAATAAAATATATTAAAAAGAGAGGTATCTTCGAATAACAAAAAATATATTTATATAAGCTAGCGCACTTTCGGATAATAATCCATCATCAGGCTAAAAGAAAATGGTTAAATAAAAAATATATATACAAAAAACTGGATTAGCAATGGGTCATCAACTTTCTCCTCTTTTTGCTGATCTTTTTATGAACCACATTGAAAGTTTGATTTTTTCTAACACATTATTTGAGAATCAATGTTTATTTTGGGGAAGATATGTTGATGATGTTTTTTGTATAATTAAGAATGATGCAAATATCTGTAATATTATTAATTTCCTTAATTCTATACATCCAAAAATTAAATTTACTTACGAATTAGAAAATAATTTGTCTATTCCTTTTTTAGATATTTTGGTTATTAGAAATCCAGAATCCAACAATTTAAATTATAGTATCTATCGCAAACCAACTCATACAGATCACTGTATTGACTATTTATCAAATCATCCAATTTCTCATAAATTGGCATTTTTTAATTTTTCATTTTTTAGACTTTTTAACATTCCTTTAAATTATAGTAACTTTAGAAATGAATTAGAGATAATTTTTTATATTGGCTTCACTAATCATTTCCCAAAAGATGTTTTGATTAAAACATTTAACACAATGAAAAAATCTTGTTTTTTAAAAGAAATGAACATTTTTTCAAATAATTTTGAATTTAATTCACCATATTTATCGATCCCATTCATTAATCATCTTTCATTTAGAATTAAAAATATTTTTAACAAATCCAACAATAATAAGAAATTTAATTTTTCTTATAGTCGATCGATAAATATGCAACAAATTTTAGGCAATAACAAAGATAAAGTTAGTAAATTAAATAAAAGTGGTGTTTATAAATTAACTTGTGATTGTGGCGCGGAATATTGTGGACAAACAGGACGAAATTTCGAAGTAAGAATTAAAGAACATATTAATTCAATTCGCAAGTTTAAAACAGATTCTAAATTTGCAGTACATGTCAATAATTTTGACCATAATTTTAAACCTAAATCTTTTGTTACAATTCTTCATAATTTAGATAAAGGAAAGAAACTAAACTTTGCTGAATCTTTTGAAATAAATTTGTCAAAACGAAAAGGAAATAACCTTAATGATATTGATAATTTTGCATCAACTAAATTTTTTGATAAAATTACTTTTTAACTACTTTATTTGTTTATTTTATATTTTTTATTTTGTTTAAATCATGTTGGTATATTTCATATAGTTGAACTTGTCACTCAAAAATATTCTTTTTTATTATACAACATTTTTTTCATCTTTTTCCTTATGTTTATTGGTAATTTATTTAATTTTTTATAATATTTTGTGTTATTTAACCATTTTCTTTTAGCCTGATGATGGATTATTATCCGAAAGTGCGCTAGCTTATATAAATATATTTTTTGTTATTCGAAGATACCTCTCTTTTTAATATATTTTATTATATATCGAATAACTATATACCTTAATGGATTATTTTATTATTAATAAATTTATTTAAATTGGTTGAATAATAAGGAAGCTACATCGTTGGTCGTTTTTTGAGCACACCTCTGTATAATTTTGGGTAATTATCGTGCCATTTTTTACTAAAGAAAATAAGAATGTTTGCAAAAATACAATTGAAATAAAAGGATTAGGAGACTTAAAAGTATTTACGAAACATTGCCTTTAATTACTAAAGGTTTCCAAAATCAGAATAATATTGATTTATTCTAATTTACTCTAGACGTTAGTTTATCAAAGTGTCAGACTAGCAATTTGTATGCTAATATACCTTTTCGATCCTGGCCAGAATCCGTCCAAAGCTTTGATCATACATGTAAGAGAATTCTTCTTTCTGTAACCTAATTACACTCATATTATAGGAGACTATAAAATCCTAGACGAGGATTGCTAATTTGAACACTCAAATAGATGTTTTAACGTTATATCAAAGCATGTAATTTAAAAGCAATTTTCTTTTTATCACTGAAATTTTTGTTTGTTTGCACGATTCTAGCAGACAAATAAATCCTATCTGGAGTTTTCGGTGCTAAAAATGATTGCAAGCCGCAAGTGGCGAAGGAGTCAACGAGAGGCTCATTTTGTAGAAAAATCGACTTTCTTTTTATAAGAAAACAACAAGAAGTGACCCTGTTTTTTCATCAAACAAACTCCTTAGTTGATCTATTTTATCCATCAATTACAAGCGAAATTTCTTCAATGGTAGCATTTTGTTCCGTTTCATGCACACTCAGTAAATGGACTCTAATTTATATTGTTTCCAAGAAATGTCAGCAAAATGTTTAAGTTATACACTATACCCTTTTTGTAGATGATTTATGAGTGTACCACTATATGCAGTCAAATACATTTCTACTCTCTTTGAATTTGATATTAACAAAATTTCACTTTATGATGAATGATGTAATTTGTCTACTTTATATTTTATTAGTATATTTTTTTTAGCATAATTTTCAAAGAAAATTTTCATAATTTTTTTTGTTAAAGTAAGTCGATTCAGAAATGAGGACATGGCAAGCAATTGTCATTGAGTTTAAAGTTTGCACATAAACATACATTAGCTTGCCCATCCGGAAGTTGAGCTCCTACCAACCGGAAGTATGTCCTGTGTTTCCGTGCTGGTTGGTGTTTATGGTATTTTCTCGACAAATCCATGTAAAGTTGAATAACGACAATATTATACGAATACGTTCTATTGTTTGCCTTCCTTTCTTGTTTACTTTTGTTAAAATTAAGGACGTTACTTAAAATTCTCAACTTTTCGTTTACATAAAAGCTTAAAATGCTCTTAGATAAATTCAAATTTATTTTAAAAGCTTCTTTAATTTAATATCTACAAACAACTAGAAAACTAGTTTTTACCTTTCATTTAAGTTTTTTGTTTTATTCGTACTCGCATGAATTTTACAGCGGGTATGATCAATATTTTTTTGAACGAGTCCTGGGAATTTTTTTATATTCAGCAACTTCAAAACAGCACAGTTTTGTAACCAAGCTTCAGCAGGCATGCATTCCTACAATGAAATAATTTATATGACCACCCCAACGCCTTTTTTGTTGAAACTTTGTATATTATCAGGGTATTTATTTTAGAAAGTTTTATCTAGAAGGGCTGGGCCTTTTGTTTATTGCTACATCTTGATGGCACATTTTTTAGTACAAAAATGGGCAGATTTCAATCTAATTTTTATGATCATCTTTTAAAATGGCGTAACACCTATCATTTATCATTAGTATATTGTTTTATTAAGAGAAAAAGGGATACTTTTTGTGATGAGTACGTAAGTTAAAGTCGAGCCGGAATTCTAGCGAATCCTGCAACTACGCATGCGTCACATAAAAGCACTTTTACTTAACTTAATATTTTTATTTTAATAAATAGAGAAAATATGGAGATTTTTTAAACATTTTTTTTAATTTTTTTAAATTTTTGTTTAATTTTTTTTTAAATTTTTTAAATTTTTTTTTATTTTTTTTTTATAAATACTGCTTGAAAATGTAGAAACAATGGCGCTTCGAATCAATGCCTGCCGTGATTTACTTATTTTTTTATGAATTTATTTTAACGAGTAAACAAAAAAAAATAAAAAAATGTATATTAAGAAAGAAAAGAAAGAAAAATAATAACAGAAATCGCAAAATAAATTGCATTGCACGAAAAATTTAAAATCAATGTTTTTAAAATTTATATAAAAACAAAAAAATAAAAAAATATGATTAAAAAAAACTGAAATAAAAAATAAAAATACAAAATTCAAAATTCAAAATAATATTAAGTTTGAATGTCCAAAATAATAATTAAGTAGTTACTTTTAAAAGGTAAAAACCCCCCTTTTTACCCTATTTTTTCATTTTAAGCATTGTTTAAATTCAGTAATTGATGATAAAATTGATAATTTTCTATATTCACGTTGATATTGAAAAATGTTTAAATTTTTTGTTTTTATTCGTTTATTTTCTAAATTTG
This sequence comes from Stenus bimaculatus, assembly GCA_963971135.1. NCBI lineage: Eukaryota > Metazoa > Arthropoda > Insecta > Coleoptera > Staphylinidae > Stenus > Stenus bimaculatus. The sequence goes on along the minus strand of OZ020180.1, from coordinate 81,672,293 downwards.
TTGAGAAATTTTTGTAATTTTTTAAATTTTTTGAAATTTGAATTTTAGAGTTTTCTTTTTAAATTATTTTTTTTAATATAAAAAAAGAAATATGTTCTGTATAATTTTGCTAGTGATTTGTTAATTGTTAAAGATGATTGTGAATTTTCGTTTTGATTGATAATTTTATTGTTTTGTAGCTCTGATGATGGTACAGAAATAAATACCAAAACCGGTCAGCGTTTAATGTGAATTCATTATTTTTACCAATCTTGTCCTTAAAAGCCAAAATCCCAGCACTACTTAATTCACAATAATATTGCCAGTTTTTTTACAAAACATAAGTTAATTTTCTCTATTTTAATTTTTTGTGTAATGCAATATTATTTTGAGTTTTCTATTTCTATTTTTTTACTTTTTAAGTTTTTTTACATATATATAATATTAAAAAAAAATAATTTTCTCTATATAATTTTAATTTTTTCATCTAATGCAATATTATTTTATGATTTCGGATTCAATTTTTTTTTAGTTTTTTTTAATAATTTTGTTTTTAATTTTTTGTTTACTTATTAAAATCAATTTATAAAAAAAATATAAGCTATGCCGAAATTTTAGGACTCTTTGGTGAAAACGGGCAATAATGTAAGGAAAAAAAAAATAAAAAATAAAATGTTTCGTTCAAAAATTTTGAAAAAAATTTGACGTGCAAAAATTTTATTATTTGGTGTATCTATAGATACTACGTGGGTATCGAATCACAAGAAAAAAAAGTAAAAAAAAAAATGTTTGAGGATATTTGTAAATTAACATCTAATTAAAATAGTATTACATGAATTTCACTTTTATACTTTTGTTTTTCTACCTAAGCAAAAGGTATAAGAACTTCGGTTGTTTTTATTTATTTTTTTTGGAAACTTTTTTTTTAGAATTTAACCAACATTATTATTACAAAACATAAAAATTAAAAAAAAATGAGTGTTTGGAGTGTAGAGGATAACTGACCCCCTAAATTTTATTTATTTTTATTATCTTTCATTTACGTGACCGATTTTGAAAAAATCGAAATAAAAATTTTTTGAAATTTTTCGGTATTGGTTTTTAATTTTTTTTATAGAAAACTATAAGAGTTAGCGGTTTCAAATTTTTAACTATGGTAAAGACCGTGCATAGACGCAATTTAAAAAATATTTGGCTAAAATCGGTTGACTAGTTTTTTTTTTTGAAAAAAAAATCGCAAAATTTTGGTACGTCTCTGGATTTTTAACCGAAAATTGGGACTTTTTTTATATACTATAAAATTGTTAATTATTCAACAAGTGCAAAAAAATGGATAATATTTAATATTTGATATTGATATTTCCAAATTTGTCATTTATGATGAGTGCAAAAGTCATGCTTTCTTGCACTAGTGCAGAAAAGCATTACTTAATGTCATGCTTTTTTGCACTAAGTAACGCATTTATTTACTAGAGCAAAAAAACAAATATTATGCACTGACAACTAAATTTTTTCGTTGCTTTTTTGAAATTAAAAAAGCCACCCATAGGGTTTTGTCTTAAAGAGTAGATTCAACTGAGTTTAAAAAAATTAAAATCCGTTAAAAACTGGATCGACAGAAACCGCCCACCCCTAAATTTCAAATTTCGAATGTACTTCGACACCCTTTAATATAACAAAATTTCATGCACGCTTGCGGAAGTAAAAATTAATCCTTTTAAAAAGTCTAAAGAAAAAAGTTTAATTTTTTGAAAATTGTGACCTCCGTGGGTGCCCCCGTCCGATCGTGTTTTGCGCAATTTTTTGAGGATTTTACGTTTGATTTTTTTCTGAAGCCTAGGGTAAAAATGTAGTGGTGTTGATTTTTTTTTACTTGCAAATATTAACGCAATAACCAAAATAAAAAATATTCAAGCGTAATAACCGACCCCAATTAAAAGTTACGAATTTTCAAATTCCACGTCGAAAAAACATCAAAATCAAAGTGCAACTTCGAGGGCTCCAAAAGTACATAAAAATTGGGATACCAAAAAAACACACTAGATGGAATGTGGATTGCGAATCAAAAAAACGTAATTTTTTTGGTTTGGCTGATTTTAAGATGAGGTTCATATAGATTTGATACTTCTGCAGCTCTAAAAAGAGCCTAATTAGAGGCGTTCACGTCCGGGCGCTGTGACGTCACACCGTTACGCCTGGAGACTTAAAAATGGTTCCGGTCCCTCCCCTGGATGGATGAATAAAAGGGGCCAAATTTCCATTAAAACCTGAAGTAACTGTGATTTTTCAAAATTGACTCCGCCGACGATCGAAAAAAAAGCAAGAAAATTCAACCATTTTCTGGATTTTTATTATGGTGGTCAAAAAAATCTAAAATTCATACCCTATTCATAATAAGTATTCCTCAATACGGTGAAACTCGACTTTTTTAAATCGGCCGAAAATAAGGGTATGTATTTTCGGCGACCCGCATAAAAAACGTCCGATTGCGGGGTAAAAATACAAAAGGGGCTGTTTTAAAAATCTAAAAAAATTTTAAACTTTAAGATAAAATTTTTGAATTTTTTTGGAGAAAATTTTGGTAATTTTGAGGTTTATCCCTTCATGTTGGGTATCACGGTAATCGGAAAAATCCTCTATCAGATTACGGGATGGCCCCACTATCATGCCATTTAAGAAAATGAAAATATTTGCAAAAAACGCCAAATGAATTTCAATAGTATAGGTATGTATTGTTTTAGGAGTAAAAGAAGTACTTTTTGTAGCGAGCATGTAGGTGCAAATTGGGTTGCCTAAAATTAATTTCTACTCCGCCCTTTTATTCCTTGTCAGTGCAAAGTAGTTATTTCTACTCCTAGGCAGTACAAAATGACCATAGAATCAACGAACATAAAAAGTGACGTTTTAAAGCCTGTCAAACGTCACAGAAGACTGTATTTTAATGAAGTTTGAAGAAAAAAATTATACTTCAATTTATGTATTATTTAAAAGTATTTTGAGTGGGTTTTATTAATTTACCTTACGATAGAATTTGAAGATAAAATTTTTTTGTCACAGGCTTAGCAATGTGTAATAATATGTACAAAAAATAGGATGTTACTTTTATATTAGAATGTTGATGCAATTTCCGTTGAAACTGGAAGTGATATTGAAGTTATTTTTAGTTCAAGATAACAAAGTAAAATTTCAAATTTTTATTTTCACATATAGTTTTGTGTACACTCGGTATATAATTTTAATAGTTTCGAGTAATTACTTTTTGTGGATTAAGCCAATAAAGCAGGAATACAAAGTCCAAATTTCATCTTCAAAGTTTCCTTCCTCCTTATAGCAGCGATCAAGTAATTCCGCATTTTTAGCGCCCATGAGCTGGTCTAACTTACGTATATTTAAATGTTTATTTTCATTCATTAATCCAGTTTCTTGTAGGAAACAAGCGTTCAATTTTACTATAGCAGTATTTTTATCTTTTGACTTTCCGGTATCATAATCCTTTACAAGTTGTGGATTTACTTTGAGTTTTTTGGCGCATTTTACTCTGGCATCTCCAAAAATTTTCATTGCTTCAGGAGAAACTTTCTGAAAAATATCATTTATTTAATAATATTGCATGGGATTAACTCAAAATCCTGGACCAACATTATTTGTAGCAAAATAGATTTAATAGGCTTAGCATTACGGTTAGGTTAATCTCACAAATATTCTATGCATTTTAATCCTAGAATTTAATGAATACCTGGAATCAATATGAAATAATTGGATATGTAATTTCCTAGTAAGAACTGAAAATCAAAATTAAAAAATTTATGCAATAAGTGCAAGAAGTAAAAATTGTACAACGAGACCGAAAATCGAGTTGGATAATTTCCATAAAAACATGAAATTTATAACTTATTTTTAAATATGTTATTTATGAGTTGTCACAGTGCATAAAGTGATGTTTTTTTGCACTAATGAACTATTTTATGCACTGACAACTCATCATAAATGGCCTACTTTTTGCACGAACATAGAAAACAATAATTTCACAACTATATTAAAATAGTAAGTATATTATTTTATTAGGAGTAAAAGAAGCACTATTTGTGGCGAGTATATTGGTTTGCACGACGAGCTTTGCGAGTCCCGCGGATACATGTGAGCCACAAAAATTTCTTTTACTCCTAATAAAACATGCTATATTTTTTCAAACGTCAAAATTTTTAAAATAGTAATATAATAAATAATTTTAAAATTTGACATTTAATTTACATACATCACACAATACAGTGTTAGTGTATATTGGGTTGCCTAAAATTCATTTCTACTCCGCCCTTTTGTTCCTTGTCAGTGCAAAGTAGTAATTTCTACTCCTAGGCAGTTCTAACTGTCCATCGAATCAATGAACATAAAAAGTGACATTTTAAAGGCTGTCAAACGTCACAGAAGAGTGTACTTTAATGACGTTTGAAGATAAAGTACGTTTATTAATATAAATAATATTTACCATAGTATCCAAAATATCTTTAACCTTATCCCATTCATCAGCCGTAATTAGGTTGGCGATTGAAAGAAGAGCAAAAAGAGCAAAACCAATTCTTGTAGTTGTCTTCATTTTAATAATTTATTTCTATAATGAAGTGGTTAAAAATTTGAGTATTTATATACAGGGTGGCCCACGACGAGCTAGCCAGGGCATATCTCGAAAACGATTAATACGATCTAAATGAAATTTGGTACATTACTATAGTTTCAGACAGGGTCCATTTTAGGATAATAATAATTTACTTCCGGTTTATTGTTTCCGGTTACTTGACATAAACTTTAAAATATTTAATAGAACACCCTGTATATTAATGCATTTTTGAGAAGATTATTTCAATACAAATTCAACGATACCATACATTCTATGTTTTATTTTAAGGTAATGGGAATATCCTCAATTTAAATAAAAATAAAAAATATTTTATTGTTAAATGGTAATTGTTTGAAATACAAAAAAATAAATATTCTAGCTAACAATTATGAACAAAAACTGGCCAATCTGGAATTTAAATGTAGGTGAACAAATAAAAATAAATAAAGGATGAATTTACATTCACAACTGCCTCATGTTGCTGTTGTGCACATGAGCATTGACTTATTTTTGATATCGATGGCGTTGGATTGTCGAGTGGCCTTCTGTTGTTTTTCAAAATTATTCCAAAATGCCTACTCATTTTACTTATGATGAATATGTAGACATGCTCCTTGTTTATGGCGAATGCCGAAAAAATAAGAGACTTGCTCGAGATGGGTATAGAATTCGATATCCAAATCGTATAACTCCAAATGAAAATACTTTTGCCCACATCGAAAATAAATTACGAAATGGTTCGCTACCAAATGGCAAACTGACAACACCTAGAAGACAATTAATTCAAATGGAAAACAACATCATTAATATTTTGGCTTATGTTCAAGTGAACCCACATGCATCCACCAGACTTCTTTCACAAGAATTAGAATTAAGCAGAACTACTATTCAAAGAGTGCTAAAAAATAATAAGTATCATCCCTACAAAATACATTTAGTGCAAGGTTTAATACCGGGTGATTTCGAACGAATATTACATTTTATTGCTGAAATATCAATTAAACTTGAACATGATCTATTTTTCCTTAAAAATATTTTATGGAGTGATGAATCCAAATTTCATAACAATGGTACTGTTAACCGCCACAACAGTCACTATTGGTCACCCGAAAATCCGCACTGGGTCAAAGAAACAAATTTCCAGCAAGTTTGGAGTATAAATGTATGGTGTGGTTTATTCAATGACCGAGTTATTGGCCCCTACTTTTACCATGGTACATTGACTAGTGCCAGATATTTAAATTTCCTCCAAGAAGTACTTCCAGAATTGCTAGAAGATATTCCACTAAATGAAAGGGCTGAAATGTGGTGGCAACAAGATGGTGCTCCCCCACATTTTTCTCGTCAAGTTACGGAATACCTTAATGTTACCTTCCCAGAACGCTAGATTGGCCGTAATGGTCCTATAAATTGACCTGCGAGATCACCAGATCTTACACCCTTAGATTTTTTTCTGTGGAGATACTTAAAGGAAATTGTTTATACCATACAACCTCTTGACATACAAGACTTACAAACAGAACAGGATCATATACGGTCAACATTCGAATATTGCATACAAGAAGGTGGAAATCAATTTGAACATCTCTTATAGTACGTACTGTTGGTAACATTTTGTTCAAAATTATTAGTTAGAATATTTTTTTTTGTATTTTGAATAATTTTTATTTAACAATAAAGTAATTTTTTATTTTTCTTTAAACTGAGAATATTCCCATTACCTTAAAATAAAACATAGACTGTATGGTATCGTTGAATTTGTATTGAAATAATCTTCTCAAAAATGCATTAAAATACAGGGTGTTCCATTAAATATTTTAAAGTTGATGTCAAGTAACCGGAAACAATAAACCGGAAGTAAATTATTATTATACTAAAATGGACCTTGTCTGAAACTATAGTAACGTACCAAATTTCATTTAGATCGTACTAATCGTTTTCGAGATATGCCCTGGCTAGCTCGTCGTGGGCCACCCTGTATGAAAAAAAAACATACTTTTAAAAGTATTTATTATCGATTTAACTGCTAACAATTTTGTTACCCTGGTGTAAATTCCGTATTTATATCAGATATTAAAAACAATAAAGTAGATCAATATAATCCTCTTTTAATTTCTTGTTAAAACTAAAATTGTTGATATAAAACTTATTATTTATTACCCAACTATCTTAAAATTTTCCATTTTAAAATATTATAGAATATAAATTAATTACTCTTTACTTTTTAGATTTATTTTCTTGGTACTTCATTTCAAAAAAATAATTTAAAAAATCTACATTTCTTCTGTTACTTGGTTGAGATGTAGCTTTGTTCCAACAACGAGTTTTCTGATCCTCACGTAATTATAACAAAACTGCTTGAATTCAGGGAATTTCACGGTTATTACGAGTCGTTTCACGGATATGCTGAATAAATATTATACAGGGTGGACCATTTAACTTGAGACAAGGGAATATATCGCAAACAACAAAATACTAATTGGCGTTATTGGTTTGTTACTGCATGGACGATGTCAGGGCAAGTTAAAGGTTAACTTCTTTTTTTATATGGCAACGTATATTTTTTTGTAAAAGATTCATAGTATACGTATAAAGAGAAATATCTTTTATCTGAAAAAATTTTTTAAACTTAAAAAAAACTTTTATTTTTTAAAAATTGAATATCTAGAATTTTTATAAAAATACTGAAAAAAGCAAAACATGTGTTTTTAGGCAAGATTTTTTAATTTTTCTTGCCTTAAAACAAACCATTCTTAGTGACGCACCATTTGCGAATATTACCATGACCTTGAACATCAAGTTGAAGGTCAGACGATAACAACTTATCTCTTTTCAAATAGCAACCTCCATTTTTATTGCTTATTATTATAGCTTGCTTCTAAACGTTTATGGAACATATTTTTTTATTTTGTTAAAGTAAATAGTTTAGAAGTTACAAGACTTTAAAGTTTTAATAGGTAAGTTCGGCAACGCCGCGCCGACTTATATTGAAAGTAAGTATTCTTGAAAAAAATGTTTCAAATAAAAGTTGTACGGTTTGTGGTTATTAAAAAAATCTTACCTATTAAAACTTTAAACTTTTGCAACTTCTAGAATATTTACTTCAGTAAAATAAAAAAATATGCTTCATAAACCACTAAAAGCAAGCTTTAATAATACGCAATAAAAATGGGTTGCCCCTATTTAAAAAAAGTTAAGTGATTATCGTCTGATTTTCATCTTGCTGTTCAAGATCATGGGCAATATTTCCAGATAGTGCGTTGCTAAGAATCGTACAACTTGTATTTGAATATTTTTTTTTCGTTGCTTAACTTTTTGTTCACCCTGTATAAATATTTTTCGGTGAATTTCGTTCATTCCCTTATAATGGGTCTTTTAATTTATAAAATTTATATTGCCATCCGCGATATTAGAAAATGTTAATTACAATCTGCGTGATTTCTCATTATTAGGAATGACCGTGATTGTTTCGTACAGTTTTTCAGGCTGTTGGAACAAACCTAGTATTTCAGCAGGATTTATTTTTATAAAAAATTTAAAATTCGTTTTTCAGGTTTTTAGTCGATTTGAAATACTTTTTCATGATGAATAAAAATATAATTTAGTTATTTCAATAGTATTTCTTCCTTTAGCAAAAAATTGTGAAAAGGGACAAAACAAAATTTACAAAAGTTTCTTTGTAATTTCATAATTCATTTATTATTCTTTAATAAAACACACAACTCAAGTAAATATACAAGTTATTCATCTACAGCAATTAAAAAATAAATTTATACATTAAAAATTTAATTATTACCACAAAAATTTAAGACCAAGTCTATTTTTTGTGATTTCGCTTTTCTGGTAAAATTTTGAGTAATGTTAATCGATTGGTGTAGTACTTTTTTATATTCAGATCACAATTATCAATTATGTATTTATACCTAAGTATAAGATATTGGTTAAATTACAAATTTTAGTTAATTTCTGGAGATTATTTTTATGATTTTTCCACGACTTTAAAAACTGGACTAGATTGGTTATTTCAACAAGTTTTTCAATTATATAGCTAGAACGTTATTAGTGTACTAATAATTTTTGTTAATGGTGTTAATAAAGCAGGCGTATAAGGTCCAAATTTCATCTTCAAAATTTCCTTCCTCTTTGTAGCAACTGTTGAGGTATTCTGCATTTTTCGTACCCATAAGCTTGTTTAGTTCAGGTAAATTTAAGTGCTGATTTGCATCCATTAAACCCGATTCTTCTAGTAAACAAGCATTTAATTTTACAATAGCAGTAGTTTTAGCTTTTAAAATTCCAGTATCATAGTCTTTTATAAGTTGTGGACTGATTTTATACTTCTTTGCGCATTTAACTCTAGCATTACCCAAAATTTTTTTTGCTTCAGATGAAGTTTTCTAAAAAGTATTACCAAATTAAAATACTTAGGTTTACATTAAATTTTAACTAAAGTTGAAACGGAGGTAAGTAACTTTCAAAATTAAATAAATAATTTCACTAAAATATGGATATTTAAATGTATATAGGTATACCTACCATAGTATCTAAAATTTCAGTAACCTTCTGCCAATCATCTGCTTCAATCAAGTTACTGATAGAAAAAACTGCAAAAAGTACAAAACCAATTTTTGTTATTGTCTTCATATTTATTTTTGTAATAAAGTAGCTAATATACAGTGTATTTATATAAAATTGAGCCATATTTTGTAAAAGTAGGTATTTATTATTGGTTTAATTGCATACATTTTTGTTACCATGGTGTAAATTCATTATTTATGGCAGTTTTAAAATATTTAGAACAACATCTTCTTGAATTCCTTATAAAATTTCTGGCAAAATTATTTTGCTTAGAATAATATTTATGTATATATTTACCAAATAAAAAATTATCAAAAATGAATAAACCTCAATTTTATTAGCATATGGGTCTAATCAGCACACGTTCGGCAAATTTGAGCGCTTGTTTTAGAAATTCGCTTGATATTTTCGGTATTGGTCATAACTTTTTTTTCAGTGGAGGTTCTTTAATATTTCTTTCCTTGGTACACATATGTGTTTTGTGGCTAGCAATTTCTTTTTATTTTGTTTTTGTAAGTCAAAACAAATTCTCATATGGCAGTAGTAAAACGGGCATTTGACAAAAAACGTTGGCTTAACGAAGCTTCCCAAAATTTTAAAAAACTAATTGAAAAAATGTTATTTTTTCCAATGGTAACAAGAAGTATATTTTTAATCTTTTTACAGCGCTCCAAAAATTTCTTAAAACTTTATTTAATTTTTGGGACCCTCATCAATTAAATGTTCGCCAAAGTGAGACAAACCATCTTTATTTTTAATGTGGTCGTTAATCTTGATTTCAAATTTTCTACAGGTCTAACTTATGTAAAAATACAAGCAATTATCACATTTTAATTTGTGGATACCACTTTGGTCAAGCAATTCTATTTTTTGTTTATTGTAAACCAAAAAATGCTTATAAAAACTTCTAAAACGAATCTTAACTTTATTGGTGTATCTTTCAAAAATGTTTGAAATTACTGACGAAATAGAACCCTAATAAGGAATACTAAATATTGTATTTCTGAGGTATCATAAAGATCAGGGTACCCACTTCAACCCAACTTTATGCACCTTCACTAAAAGCTTTTAGGTCCACTTTACGCCAAAAAAGAATCACTTCGCTATCTCTTTGCGATTTCGAGTTATAACCGAAAATGTAGCTAAAATAAGCAAAATCTCCGTTTGGAGCCAAAATTTCGGTCTGAAATTTTTCACTTTTCACAAAATAATTAATATCTTCGAAACTATTAGCACCACCGAGACGTATAATAGCTTATAATTCGCACAGTCACCTTCTCCACCAAATTCCGTGAAAATTTTAATTTTCAGTTTAAAATTGCGCAATCCAGAACCGCATTTGTACCAAAATTTTGCCAAAACTTTGCGATTTTTTTTCAAAAAAAAAATATTTAACGGAGTTTAACCAAATATTTTTTAAAATGCGTCTATCTACGGTGTTTACTTTTGGTAAAAATTTGAAACCGGTAACTTTTATAGTTTTTGAAAAAAAAAAAATAAAAACCGATTGCCATTAAAAGTTTCAATTTTTTTCAAAATCCATCCCGCAAATGAAAGATAATAATAAATGGATGAAATGTAGGGGTTCACCTACCCTCTATACAGCCATATTTTATATAAAAATTCATTCAATTTTTTTTATTTTTTTTTCTACTTTCTTTATATTTTAAATATAAGTTATATTACTAAAAGTTGTAAGTTAATTAATAAACTATTTATTTATTTATAAAGTATGTAAATGAATTAATTATATGTTACTATAACTTTTTATATTATTTTCCAGTGTACATAAGTACTTTGCTACTTAAGGTATGTTAAATATTTTAATTTTAATGAAATACTTTACTATCTATGCGGAAACACGATGAATAAACGGGATTATTTGAATACGTACTTACTCAACATTTGTAATGTTCCTTAAATTATTAGAATCATCATTCACTTGAAAAGCGTACTTACCTCACATTTCATTTTCATTAAATAGAATTAAATTAAATGTTTTCACTGATCTTGAAACTCTTCGCAAATTAAATGCATAAACAGCTTTTCGCAAAAACACATAATTTTACTTTATACATGTTGAACATTTTAGAGATTTAGTAAGCTTTAGTTTAAATTATATTTTTTACAAAACATAATTAATTTTATTTTTATAATAATTTTTTTTTCATTAATAATTACTAATAATAATAATTATATTATTATTAAATTATAAATTTAAAAAAATATTATCTTAATCAATCAGAATCACATTAAATTTTCGAGCTTTTACAGTTAGAAAATGAAACTTTGTTATATGCAACTCATTTTACATGAAAGAATATTGTATTTGGTAACAGATGACACTACTATAGATATAACTATCAAAAATGTGAAAAAAAACTATTTATAATTAACTTAACAGAATATAAAATAATACTGTAATATTTTAATAATAATTATGACAGAAGTCCTAAATACTAAAGACTTTTCGGTTTGAAAAATTTCAAATTTTCGTTTTATTTCTGGACCTTTGAAAAATAGTATACAGTTTTATTGGGAGTAAAAGAAGTACTTTTTGTGGCGAGCATGTACAGTTTTGGAAAAAAGTATGGCAACATTTTCTTTTTTTCTAAAATTTTTAAAAATAGTGAAAATAATGTTAAATTTTATATAAAGTTGATTTTAAAATAAATTTCTTTGACTATTTAACTCACAAGTGATTATTTTTTGTGACAAGTACAACGTCAAAAATATCAGCGATTATTTTGTGACGTTAGTTTTGTGTATAAAAATATTTTAGAGAACGTTATGGTCCCATATGTTTATAGCACTCTCCCATTACGTCACTTCTTTCAACAGGATAATGATCCGAAGCATACATCAAAGTTTGTAGAACAATGGTTTGCGGAAGAAAAAATTAATTTATTGAAATGGCCATCACACTCTCTGGATTTAAATCCAATTGAAAACCTTTGGGGTATTTTGGATAACAAAATTCGCTATAAAACTTACAAAAATGTGGACTAACTCTTTTCAGCTCTTCAAAATGCTTGGGATGAAGTAGATCCAATTTTAATTAATAATCTTTTAAAATCAATGCCCAGAAGATATGCTGATATACTTAAGATCAACGGGTATTGGACAAAATATTAGTTTATACTTTATTTTTTGTATTTTTATATAAATAAATAATAAGTTTCTAATTGTTGCTCTATTTTTTTCCAGCCTTATTACTAAATTTTTTTACCAAACCTGCAATTTTTATTTTTATTTAATGAAAAAATTATGAAAATATGTAGATTTAAAGCATTCTTATTTTGAAATATTAAAGTTATTTATTACAGAATATTATAACCTATACCTATATTAAGAAAATGTATAAGTTGCTCTACTTTTTTCCAATACTGTATGTCCAAGCTCCCATGGATACAAATACACCAAAATATCTCATATACACCAAAAATTAAAAACGTGAAAATAGTTTTACGTGATCAAACACCTAAATAAAATTTACACTATTTGGTGAAAAAAATACACAGTTTTTGAAAAACCTGGTCTGCCGGATAATTTTTATTATTTAATATCCGGCAGACTTACGCCCGGTATTATCAACTTTTTTTAAACTGCCATTTAGTTAAATGACATTTACACTAAAGGGACGTTAAAAATTGACATGTGTATTATCAACTATTTTAAAGGAAGTTTATCTAAATGTAGTTTAAATGAGTGTTGGCATTACTTTTTACTAGGGACTTTTTTTTTAACTTTATTTTTGCAAGTAGGCAAAGGTATTAGTTCAAATGTTAATGTCAAAATAACCACTGTTTAATATAGATTGTTTAATCAAAGCCATAATTAAAGCATACGAAGCATAGTCGAAGCATAGATAAGTCGAAATAGTAAAATGTCGAAGAGAAATAGAAGCAAAAACTTCTAAGATGAGGAGATGTTAAGTTTAATTTCATATGCTGAACCATATAAAAAAATATTGGAGAATAAACAGACAAATGCTGTAACTAATAAAGAGAAATTACTTACGTAATTAAAAGGATTTGATCTTTTATTAATGTTTTACTTATATGTAATAGGCCAGTACATGGGATAAAATTACGGATCAGTTCAACAATGAACATCCCTTAAGTAGCAGGACTGCAGGCCAATTATCCGCCAAGTACGAAAATTTAAAAAGCAGAGCAAAAAAATATGCTGCATCTAATAGACAGGAATTGTATAAAACTGGAGGAGGACCTTCAAAAACTAATACAAGTGTTATACTTGATAAAATGCTATCCTTAATTAATAAAAAATTGGTTGTTGGTGAAGAAAATAAATTTGACAGTGATTTAAGTTGTATTAGCAGTGAGCAACATGAAGAAGAAACTATTCCTATCATGAGTAATAGTATTTCAGAAGATAATGTTCTTTCAAATATTAATTTAATTACTGAGACTTCTTTGACAACTCCAACAATTGAAAATTCTATCACATCTAATATTCGTAATTGTAGTAAGGAATCATACCAGTCGTCTTATAAAATTTCCTCAAAAAAAAAAGATTACAAAGCCCCCTGTAGATAAAGTAATAGCCTCTAAAGTACGGTTTTATGACCAGAAAATTAAATTGATACATTTGGAATGCGAGGAAATGGAAGTAAATATTAAATATAAAAAATTACAAGCGGATTTGTTGGAACAAGAACTTTTGGAAAAGAAAGAAAGCCGAGCAATCCGTTTGGAAATTTTAAAAGAAGAATTAAAAGAGAAACAAAATTTAAATTTTTATAAAACTGTATTATAATTATCTAATTAAAAAGTATATCAGTTTATAATATTTTATTATAACATATTTTGAAAATAATTAAGAATTAATCTGTTACGACTAATATTATTGTCGATATTCCGATCAACATCAATATTGTCAATTGTTTGAGATGCTGCCTCTTCAATAATATCTTCTTCTACTGGCAGTGGATCGTTCATTTCAATTGCAATATTATGAAGAACAGCAGTTGCAATAATAATTGTTTTTACTAAATCTTTAGACACCCTCATACCCAAAGACAAAATTGGAAAACGTCTTTTCCAAACGCCGTACTGTCTTTCTATAGTGTTTCTAGTCTTTATATGAGAGGTGTTGTACAATTCCTGAGGATGATCATGTACTTGTAGAAGTGGTGTTAAGAGATACTCAGTATTTCCGTAACCACTATCTCCAAGCAGAAAACATTTTTTGTATTTTCCAAAATCGAAATCATGTTTTATTCGACTATTGTTAAAAATTGTCTGGTCGTGTGTGGATCCTGGCCATCTTGCAACAATATTCGTTATTTTTAATTCATGATTGCAAAAGGTTTGAATATTGTACGAAAAATAACCTTTTCGGTTTCGATAAACTTCTGCATCATTACCTCCTTAAAAAGTTATAATAATTTATAATGAAATTAGTTCTTCTGACTACAAAACTAATACCTGGTGATTGTATCTTTATATGGGTACAATCCATTGTTGCTATAACTTTTGGAAATTTGGCAATTTTGTAAAAGCCAGCCTGCACTTCTTTAATTTCCTCTTGTGTTTGGGGCATCTTTATAAATTGAGTATGTAAAGCTGCAATCGCTTCAGATACTCTGTGGACAGAACGACTCGCCGTGGCTTTCGTAACTCCCATAAAATCTCCTACTGATATTAACATGCAGCCAGACGCATAAAAACGCAATGTTAATAATAGCTGTTGCATTGGAGAAGATAAGCAATTATTTCTATAGGAATCAAATTTGATTGAATTTTCAATATGGCCCAGAATTGTATTTACTGTCCCTTTTGAAAAACGAAATCTGTCGAAAAACTCGTGTTCACTTAGGTCTAATCTTCAATCTCGTCTTTTTCGAACATATTTTGGAAGCCTTCTTCTACCTATATTAATTATTATTTTGGTATTTTCGCAGTTTAGATGTAACGAACTATTACTTACGCACGTAATTAACTAATTCTTCATCAGAAGATTCACTGGAAAAATCGGAAGAACTTGAATCCATAACTATTTACTAATTTATTAAATACAAATTTATTGACTTGTCAATTTAAATGCAATTTAAAATTTACTAGTAGAAGTTTGGGCATTTAAATTTAACTGCCATTTAGACGCTAAATGACATTTAAACTTTTTGATAATACTGCATATGTCACTTTAAACTTTATTTAAAATTAAATGGCCGTTAAAAAGTTTGATAATACCGGCCGTAAATATTATAATTTTTGCAACAAACACCTAACACCTTTTTTTTCTTCTTTAAAAATGAAATTTGATATCTCCTCTATCTATAAAAATTGGTCTGCATTGAATTTTTGTTTGTTATTATTATTTTTCGACCAGAAAAAACAATTTACTACGTATTTTGTAATTTAAAAGTGCTAACATCAAAAAATAAGATAAGAAAATTAAGCGGCATCAGCACGTTCTGGTGATTTTACTTATCTTTATTGAAACTTTGATGCAATTTGACCACATAAATAAACTGCACAAATAAAATCAAATGCTTTATATTTATACCGACTGATCATAAATATTAAAATGGTTTTTAAGATATTCTTTAGTACTTTTTGTCTTATTTTAATTTTGGAATTAGTAAAATCATCGGAAACACCAGAACAATTAGTGGATGAAGTTGCAAATCGAGTTGTTGATGACACAGTAAGTTTTAAAATTATTAATAAATCATCAATTGACATTTTGTTTAGGTTCACAATGAGACAGCCAACAATCTATTAAAAACCATTAGAAGAAAATGCTTGGAAAAAGTTGATGCAAAAGTAATCCAGGATTTTGAAAGTGGTAAAAAGTTAAACCTGTGCTCTGATGTTATTCAATTCGGAACATGTCAAGCTGTTGAGTATGGAATTCTTGATGAAAACCTTCAACTTAATCTAAAAGCTGTCGAAAATCTAGGATTAAAAGAGAATACCCAAACTTTTATCAATTGCTTTAATCCTTCAAAGCAAAGCGTAAATGAAATTATCGGAGAATTATATACATGCTTTTTTACAGAATTACGTAAAAAAAATAAAGACTTGGAGTAAATAATAACTTATTTTATATGCTTTAAGTAAATAAATATCAGTTTTGGAAAAAAGTAGAGTAACATTTACATTTTCTTAATATATAGGTTATAATATTCTGTAATAAATAATTTTTTTCGTTGATCGTTTATTAAGGAGTATTATTAATGTATACAAAATCATTCATTAATGACCCCTAATAATGCATGATTTTTGTTTAATGGATGATTTTGGAGGCGCCCTCTGTTGATGACATTTCTAACGAAATTTTCTACGAAGTATACGACAATTGTTGTAAATATAAAATATAAAGGTAATTTAATTTGTTTTAACCTAATTAAAATTATAAATAAAATAAATACATGTAATTTTAAATATACTTCAAATAATTGGTACGCCAAATATTTTATATTTATTTTATAAAAGTGTGGTTATGTACACATCAAGTCAACAGTAATTGACTATAGAACTCTCTGATAATAGAAAACCCTGTTCGTTTAAATCGACTTCGGTTATGATCGATCGAGTTCGTATTTTTTAATGGTGACATTTCGAAAAAGTCTTGTAAAAATGATAGTTTTTTCTGGTTAATCAAATGCACGATCAACGAAAAAATATTGTAACCAACTCGTATGTTAAATAGTGATTAATAATCTCGAAAATTAACGCACTGGCGTTCCGCTCGTGCTTTAAAATTTCTCGATTATTAATCGCCCCTTTTAACCAACTCGTTGGTTAAATAACAATAACATTACAAAATAAGAATGCTTTAAATCTACATTATTTCATAATTTTTTTATTAAATAAAAATAAAAATTGCAGGTTTAGTAAAATGATTTAGTAATGAGGTTGGAAAAAAGTAGAGCAACAATTAGAAACTTATTATTTATTCATATAAAAATACAAAAATTATTAAAATTGGATCTACTTCATCCCAAGCATTTTGAAGCGCTGAAAAGAGATCGTTCAAATTTTTATAAGTTTTATAGCGAATTTTGTTATCCAAAGGTTTTCAATTGGATTTAAATCCGGAGATTGTGATGGCCATTTCAATAAATTAATTTTTTCTTCCGCAAACCATTGTTTTACAAACTTTGATGTATGCTTCGAATCATTATCCTGCTGAAAGAAGTGACGTAATGGGAGAGTACTATCAACATATGGACCATAACGTTCTCTAAAATATTTTTATACACAAAACGATCCATTATGCCATTTATACGATGAATGGGGCCCATTCCGAAACTATAGAAGCACCCCAAACCATTACAGATCCTCCACCATGTTTTACTGTATGTCGAACATATTTTGGATGTTATCTTTTGCCCTCAGGACGTCTCACATATTGGATTCCATCACTACTTATCAAGTTAAATTTTGATTCGTCACTGAATATTACGCTATTCCAATCTTCCAAAGTCCAGTTAATGTGGTCTTGAGCAAATTTAATTCTGCCACGTCTATTTTTCTTTGAAAGTAGAGGTTTCTTTGCTGGTCTTCTAGCTATGAGATTGTTCTCACTTACTCTATTTCTAACAGTGCGTGATGTAATATTTGAAAACTGAATGTTACCAAATTGGGCCTTCATTTGGTTTGACGATAAAAATGGGTTTTGTTTTGAAATATTTATAAGCTTCACGTAATGTTGATTTTTGTGGCCGTCCAGACTTCTTTTTGAAATCTACTGTTCCACTTTCATTATACCTTTTTACGATTCTGGATATAATGCATCAATGCAGCGAATACTTTCTAGAAATATCAGCTTGTGACACTTTTTTTTATTAAAATCACTAATTATCAAAATTTTTATTTCTTTTGAAATTTTCATTCCTCGCGGCATGATGGATAAGCATAAACTAAGTATTTGAGTAAAATGTGAAATAAAATTTTTCATTATTTTGTGTATTATAATAAAATGTTGCACATGTTTCTCTACTTTTTTCCAACAATTAAGCGTGAATAATAAAAATTCTTAAGAAATATTTAAATTTTAAAAGAAATTTATTTTAAAATAAACTTTATAAATTCGATACTAAATACTGAGTGTTAAAATTAAACATTAATGTCACTATTTTTAAAAATTTTAGAAAAAAAGGAACTGTTGCTCTACTTTTTTCCAATACTGTATGTTACGATTATAAAATATAGAGATAAGACATCAGAGGTCACTGTGAGTGAGTATGAAAATTGCAAATTGCCTGCTCACTCACTCGTTCACAAGGAACTCGGATGTTTTATCTCTCTTTTTCATAATCGTAACGTATCCGTTCCGTCAATTGTGCAGCCGCCTTTATGTGTTATACTTTCAATGGAAAACTTGATCACGTGTCAAAATGAAGCTTAGAATTCAATTGTAGTTAAAAAATATTCTGATAGTATTAATCTTTTAAGTCATTACCAGTATCGCAAGAATAAAAATATCAACATTTTTCAAGGTTGATATTGTATTTATGTATGTAGATTAAAATAATGAAAAATTAATTTAATCTTTAAGAAAATGATAAAAAATAAAATTATGTATAAATATGCCTGATTTTCTTTTTTAACTTTTATTTAACTTGTATATGTATAACTGTTTGAATGAAGTAAGAAATGAATTCTGATATGACTATTAGTATTTTTTCGGTTATTTTATTTTCCATATTTTTAATTCAAAATTCGGAAACAAATTCTCCTGATTCTGCAGAACTAAAAAGAAGAGTTGCAGCATCAATTGTGGATGAACTGGTAAGACTAGAATATTAAATTTTTTCGAAAGCTTATCTGTAGTGTAATATTTTTAGTGTGGTAATGAAGAGGTAAAGGAAAGGATAAAAACTATCCGAGAAGATTGTTTTGATATATTGGATATTAATCCTCGAATAATTGAAGATTTTGAAAGTGGGAAAAACTTGACAAAATCCCCGCAGATTGCTGCTTTTGTGCAATGCCAAACTCAAACGTTTGGGCTGATAGATTCAAACTTAAACCTAAATTTTAAAGTCGCTCAATCTTTTGGTTTGAAACAACAACTTTTCCAGCTTTTAACTGACTGCTATATAAATCGCGATCATCCTAGATTTTCATTCATGGAATTTTATTCATGTTTTTTTGTAAACCTACGTGATATATAAATAGTATAAAGTTTTGTGAATTTTAAAAGGTGATGTAATAAAAGTTTTAAATTTCGACATTTTTTTTTACTTACCTATTTTCTTTTATTCAATTGTGCTTACAAAAAAATTCACATTATTCATAAACAATAATAGGCGATTATACAGGGAGTTTCTGAACAAGTGTCGAATAATCTAGGAATGGGTTTTTGGACCGATTTAAAGACAAAAAGTAAGAATAATTTTTTGCACTAAAATGCTCCATTTCGGAGATGCAGGGCATTGGAGTTTACTCATTTTTTTCAATTTTTTAACATAAAATCTACATTTTTAATAACAATTGGCTCAAATTTTGCACATATCTTACTATTGGCAGCCGCCTTGAGATAAATTAGCAAATTTGCAAAAAAAAGTTAGGGTGCAGTTTTTCGGGTGAATTAACCCTTTGAACCCTCTTCAACTTTTTTGTACAACATGATAGTAATGAAAACAAATATTCACTTTTTTACACGTTTGTTAACTTTTTCTTCTCTTTAGCCTTTTTGATAACTTATTGCGTTTAGATGTTATGTGTTAAAATAAACCACTTCAAATTTCTAAATGTCTACAAAATTAATTGGTAATTAACTTCTTCTAATAATCCTGGCAGTTAATTTTTCAGAAAATTGCGATATGTTTCTGCAGTTAACCTCGCCGGTAAAAAGTATGGACCGATCAAATGATCTCCAATAATTCCACCCCACACATTAAGGGAGAATTGTTGATGATGGGCTTCCGAAATTTCGTGTGGGTTTTCTTCAGCACAAATGTTGTTATTATGAAAATTCATAATGGCGTGCCTGGAGAAATTAGCCTCATCAGTAAAAAAGATTGAAGTTACAAATTGAGGATTTTATACAATTCTTTCTTGAAGCCATCTACTAAAGGGAAGCCTTTGGGGAAAATCACTGTTTCAATGTGGTATGAATATAATTGATGAGTTTTTAATATCCTCCATACAGTGGTACTACTTATGTCTAATAATGAAGCAATTTTTCTTGTGCTCGTATTAGGATGTTCGTCAATTTCATTAAGCACTACTTCTTCTATTTCTGGTGTTCTAACTTCATTTGGGCGGCCGTTATGTACGTTATTTTTTTGGAAACTTCCATTTTCTCGAAGACGTTGATGAAGATGACTAAACATCTCATCAAATGGTAATATCCGATTGGGATATCTTTGTCCATACAGACGTCTTGCTTCCAAAGAAAAACCCGGTATTTCTAAAATGGAGGATTTTTACATACATAATTTTATTTTCAGACTCTTAATTAAACTTTGTATTTTTCTAAACATTCCTAATTTTATCTTATTTCGCACAGAAATAATAAAATAATTTTATTTAATTTTGTAGACATTTAGAAATTTGAAGTGGTTTATTTTATTCCATAACTTCTAAACGCAACAAGTTATCAAAAAGGTTAAAGAGAGCAAAAAGTTAAAAAAAAAGTGTAAAAAAGTGAATACTTAATTTTTTTCATTACTATGATGTTTTACAAAAACCTTAAAGAGGGTTGAAAGGGTTCATTCACCCTAAAAACTTCACCCTAACTTTTTTTTTGAAAATTTGCTAATTCATCTCAAGGCGGCTGCCAATAGTAAGGAATGTGCAAAATTTGAGCCAATTATTATTAAAAATGTAGATTTTGTATTAAAAAAAATGAAAAAGATTGAGTAAATTTCAATGCCCTGCATTTCCGAAAATGATCATTTCAATTTTACCAAAAAAATAATATTTCTAAATATTTTCCAGTATTCTATTGAGGATCCTGAACAATGCATTGAGGAGCTTACGTGCTTATCTATTCGTAAAGCGTTCTTGATTTACGCCTATCAATATTTTTATGAAAAAGATTATGCAAAATCTATTTAAAAAATTACTGATAGTAAACCCGTTAAAGTATATTACCTTTTGAAATTGGCATAATCATTAAGAAATTTTTTTGCATCATTTATTTCGTAGTACATTAATAATAAAATAAAAATCACGTACATTCTTATCAATTTTCTTTTAGATAATACAAATAAAGGTTTTCAATATAAGCGTAAACATTTAATTATCAATCAGTATAGTTGTAAATGCTTCCATAACTTCAATATTTTTAAAATGAATAGATTGTTCATTTGCTTTTTTTACTTTATTTTTATTTTATCATTAGTTGCATCAGTGGTTCGTGATGATGAATTTATAGATGAAGTAGCAGAAAAAATTGTGGATGAATTTGTAAAGAGTTTAATTTTAAGCTACAACTTACCCAATTATACTTATTTTTATTTTTCAGTGCCACGGTGGTTCAGGTAAAGATAAACTAAAAGCTATAAGAAAAGAATGTTTACATGATAAATCAATGGGCATAAATCCCAGAATAATTAAAGATTTTGAAGATGGTAAAAACTTCAGAAATAGTAAAGACATTGAAAAATTTGTAATATGTCAAGGTGTGCAATATGGTTTCTTTGATTCAAATTTTGATATTAACATGGATAAAGTTATATCATCAGGTTTGAAAAATGGAGTACGTCTTTCAAAACAGTGCTATATAAAAGATGGAAATGATATGAGTAAAACTATTATGGACTTTTACCGTTGCTTTATCAAAAATCTTCGTGAATTATATTAGTTTCGAAGATTTAGAAACTTCAACTCTGAAGACTTAATAGGTTCTTACACCATATGTACAACTTTTGTAGGATTTTGAAAAATAAATTCTTCAAATTTCAATGTTCCTCTTTATTTTATTAGCTCAAAAACACATTTTTAAAATAAATACGTCAAAGTATGAATATGAACTAAATTATTTTACATATAGCTATAAAATAGTACTTACAATTTTTATTTAAATAAATCATAAATATTGATATAATATTTGCATATTTAAAGAAGATGTTTTAAAAAAATTATTCTTATATAAGACGAGTATTTTTAGAAGTATTAAATAAAAAATATCATGTCTTACAAAATAAGTATATTACTATATTATGCTTTGGAAATACAAGCTTTATTTTTTTGCAACTGTGCTGATTTTTCTGAAGATGATTATTATAAACATGCGTCAAGAGGTGTGGTTATAAAAATGGTAAGTACCTTGAATCTTTTAAATTATTAAAATTTTGTAATAAAACTTTGACGATGATTTGAGATAGTTCTAAAGTCCGTATGACATCAGCGTTACATTTATTCCATTTTTTTTAAATCTTTTATTTGCGGAGTCGATTTTGAAAAAATTCGAAAAAAAAAATTTGAGATATTTTTAAGCTTTAATTTTTTAATGGAAACCAGTTTTTATTTTTTTTATCAAAAACTATAAAAGTTACCGGTTTCAAATTTTTACCAAAAGTAAACACCATGGATAGATGCGTTTTAAAATTTTTTTAATTAAAATCGGTTAAATAATTTTTTCTGAAAAAAATCGCAAAATATTGGCAAGATGTTGGTACAAATACGGTTCTGGACGGCGCAATTTTAAACCGAAAATTAAAAGTTTCACGGAATTTGGTGCAGGAGGTGACTGTGCGAATTTTAAGCTATTAAATGTCTTGGTGGTACTAATAGTTTTGTAGATATTAATTGTTTTGTGAAAAGTGTAAAATTTCAGACCGAAATTTTGGCTCCAAACGAAGATTCTAGCGAGTTTCCGCCGACTTGTTTTTGAGTTGATATCAACATGTTGCCAACATCTTAGCCAGCAATTTTTGGCCAGTTTTTACATAGTCAAAAAAGTATAAACTTAAAAATCACCCTGTATAAAAATTGTTATTATTTTTATTTAATTTATAAGGCATGTAGTTGGTCAATTAGATTCGTTCCAACCCACCGAAGAAACGCATATTGACGATCACGGTCATGCGCAATAGACAAAACGCGTTCCATCATAGATGTGACCATACGTAGGATGGTCCAAATTTATGTTCGGTTAAATCATTATTTCGGTACACTCCACGAAGCAGTTACTGATTGTAAAATTGCTCCCAGCTAGAAGTAGGACAAAGAATACGCGATCGTGATTACTTTTGTCCTACTTCCAGCTGGGACCAACTGTACGTCTCGCACTCGTGACCCAAAAACATAACCTTCCGTTCTTAATAACCACAATAATCACGTGAATAATTACAGCATGTATGAAAGCGTACCAACAACGCTGTACTGTGAAATAGACTTTCGATAAAAAGTTGACGCAAGCGCAAAAACTCGATCCAAGCCGTTTTGATACGGTTTCGTGACGGTAAGAAAACTCGTTGTTGGAACAAACCTATTGTTTACATTAAGAAACAAAAATAAATTAAATAAATGTGACCTTATTTTATATAAATTAAAATTCAAGGATCATTATCAATGTCATTGAAATTATAATAAACTAATAAAAACGTCTAACAAGGAACTATAGTACATTAAATTTTTAATACTCGTTTTTTGGTATAATCTTATCATCAAATGAACTAATTGTACAAATATGATAAAACTTTGTAAAACACAAAACCTTTTTGAATTATTTTGAGTTCCTAATTTTGTAAATACTACAATTTTTTTCGTTTTAGAATCTTACAGAGGAAGTTCTAAAGACTGTGATAGCTACTAGAGTGAACTGCATGAAATTGGGAAAACTTGATCCAAAAATATTGGGCGACTATGAATCAGGGGTTAAAAGAACACCGAGTAAAAAACTTGCTGATGTTATAGACTGTACCAATGGAAGAGTAGATCTATTTGATAAAGATAATAAAATAAATGAAGACATTTTTAATGTGCTTGTACCAGAAAGTATCAAGAAACCGATGCTAAAATGTGTTAATAATAATCATAAATCCAGAAAGTTTTCACCTGTTATGGATTTTTATGAGTGTTTTGTTACTATAATAATGAAAACAGAAGAAAATACAAAATGTACTTGATTATTAAAAATTTTCTTTCCTAAAAAGTTTTTAATTTTACAAAAACATAGATCAATTTCTAGCAGTTATAATTCGGTACAATTGATTGATTAAAATACTATATACTGTATGAAAATAATTTATCCTTGTAACGAAATAGGCAACCCATTTAGCTTTAAGCAACCAAATTAACACCCAACAAAAACCTACAATTATTGGAAGCGGTTATGATTCAAAATCCTTATAAATAGCCGTCGCATTACCCCCGATGACAGTTCTCCTGCGTATTCCTAGAGAGCTCAGTCGTTGACAGTTCTTCTGTGTATTCCTGGAGCGCTCAACTACGATGGATCTCTTGCATATTCCTGCAGAGCTCAGTAGTTGAGAGTTCTCCTGCATATTCCTGGAACGCTCAATAATTGATAGCTCAGTAGTTAACTGTTCTCCTACGCATTCCTGGAGAGCTCAGTCGTTGACAGTTCTTCTGCGTATTCCTGGAGCGCTGAACTAAGATGGTTTTCCTGCGTATTTCTCGAGAGCTCAGTAGTTGACAGTTCTCCTGCGCATTCCTGGAGAACTCAGTAGTTGAGAGCTCCAGAAATATGCAGGAGAACTGTCAATTATTGAGAGTTCCAGGAATATGCAGGATAACTGTCAACTACTGAACTCTCTCAGAATGCGCAGGAGCTCAGTAGTTGACAGTTCTCCTGGGCATTTCTGGAGAGCTCAGTTGTTGACAGTTCTTCTGCGTATTACTGGAGCGCTAAACTAAGACACCTCTCCTGTGAATTACTCGAGTACTTAACCAAAGTAAACCCAGTGCATATCATAAGACCTCATAAACTAATCAAAATTCCCTACCCTTAAAATCTGGCGCCCGAGATCAAGATAGATTGAAATTAGGAGTCGCAATACATCATTTTCATTATTTATGTATTATGGTTTATTTATAAAAAAATAATTCTTTAGATTTTAATCAAACTGAATTTATTTACGATAAAGCAATAAAAAATTAAAACCTTTAATTGTACTAAAATATATCTATAACTTCTGTAACTAGAAAAAAGTTATTTGTTAATTATTAGCAATTTTTTCTAAAACACAATCGTATAAATTAGTCGACGTTCTACCGCCATTCTTTTCCTTTTCATCATAACAATTTAAAAAAGGTTTCTTGGTGCCTGGAGGTAACAAAAGATTGATTTTTTGAATATTAGGTTGACCACTATTATTTATGAAATTGAATTGTTTACTAACACATTCAATAAAATCCTCCAAGCTCGTGATCTTTTCATTTGTTACACCATTTTCGTATTCAACAACAGTTTTGGGATCTACCATAGATGATTTAAAACAACCTTCTCTCACTGCAATTAGAGGCGCCAAAAGATAACTCGGAAAAGGCTGAAAGTTAGATTTGATATAAAACACATTACATTTATAATACTTTTTACAATTCAAATTATAAAAAAATTAATTCCATAAATTTGTACTCGTATTGCTGATAATACACAAGGTGAAAATGGTGAAATACAGAGCTTCGTTATTTCTTATCCGATTTTAGTAAGTGATATGTCAAATAAAATGGTATGAAGAATACTACTATCAGATAATAAAAGAGTAATTTTATTTTTGAAAACATCAGAGGAGGAGGAGGCAACTTTTCTTTTTCAAATGGCAACATATTTTTTTCGATTGAAAAAAATCATTATCAAAAATAATCTAAACCAATTATACCAATTTTTTTTTAATGAATTTTTTAAAAAAAATTTTTGTATTTTTTTAAATAGTTGAGTAAAACTCTTGAGTCTTCTTGTATCCAACTTTATTATATTAAATAATAACTTATACCTTAGGTATAAACATGCACAATCGATTTCGAGATTCTTAAAATCTCAACATCAGGTATATTTGTACAAGAATGTAAATGAGCAGATATGAAGTTCACAATAATTCTATAACAATATGACAAAATAGAATTTAATTTTAATTCTGTCGTGCTGTCAATGTCAATTCTATTTTGTCATATTGTTATAGAATTATTGTGAACTTCATATCTGCTTATTTACATTCTTGTACAAATATACCTGATGATGAGATTTTAAGAATCTCGAAATCGATTGTGCATGTTTATACCTAAGGTATAAGTTATTATTTAATATAATAAAGTTGGATACAAGAAGACTCAAGAGTTTTACTCAACTATTTAACATTAATCCAGATCAGCAGTGTCACTTATTACCCAATTCTGTATTTTTTTAACTTTTTTATTATTTTTTTTTTAATTTTTTTATTATTATTATTTTTTTTAATTTAATTCAATTGTTTTTTTTTTTGTTTTTGGGTTTGCAATTTTTTTATTTTTTTTTTAAGTTTTGTTTTTTAATTTATTATTAATAAATTAAAAAATTATTAATAAATTAAAAAGAAAAATAAAAAACTGAAAACTCAAAAACTCAAAAACAAAAAAAAACAATTGAATGAAATTTAAAAAAATTAATAAAATTTAAAAAAATTTAATAAAATTAATTTAAAAAAAGTTATTAGTATAATTGGTTTAGATTATTTTTGTTAATGATTTCTTCAATCGAAAAAAAATATGTTGCCATTTGAAAAAGAAAATCTGCCTAATCATCCTCTGATGTTTTCAAAAATAAAATTAATCTTTTATTATCTGATAGTAGTGGGCGGTTTTTTGTGCACCCCTCTGAATACATGAATTATACATTGGACTTTTTTTGATTCTATACACTATAAAAAAACTAAAATAAATTACCAATTTTTGAACAATTCCTTTGGAAGAAT
Source organism: Stenus bimaculatus (assembly GCA_963971135.1). Taxonomy (NCBI): domain Eukaryota; kingdom Metazoa; phylum Arthropoda; class Insecta; order Coleoptera; family Staphylinidae; genus Stenus; species Stenus bimaculatus. The sequence continues at coordinate 81,645,279 of OZ020180.1, read as the reverse complement.
AATTCCTATAGTACTCATTACTAAATTCCTTTTTTACAAATGTTGTGATATTTTTTGATACAGAAATTTCATTATTATTTAAAATAATTGAAGTATTTGGAACTTTTGTAATATTCCCATTTACTAAAAATGAAGAACCGATCAAATTAATTAACATATTTTAGGTAAAGTAATTATTTACCTTTAGTTTCTGTAGTGAGTGGTGTTCTCGAAGTACCCATAAATTCTGTGGAATCATGATTATTTGAAACATATGAGTATTCTTCATGTTGCTCAATATAATAATTCTCTTGTATTTTTGCAAATTCTTCAATCTCAGAAATCTCTTCAGTTTCTAGTGTTATAGGAATGGGAACAGTACCTAATGAGAAGAAACATATGAGTGCTATTAATGTTCCCAAAAGCACAAATAATATAATTAAATTTCTAAGATTTAAAAAATCGCGAAAATTTACGTATTTACAACTAAGCATTTTGAAAAACGTTATCTACTTTAGTTTTAACATGTGTAAATGGTTAAAGATAACAAAGTTGACGTTAAAGTTTCGGTATTTTTATTACAAAAATTATCCTAATTTTTTGATAACAATTCGATGATTTTGAAGAAAATAATAATTGTTTTAGTTTAACATTTATTTCTGGTTTATATATATTTATATTATACAGTAAAAATACGTTTTAAGCAAAAACTAAGTGTTCAACTTTAAGATAACTGCTATAATATCATTATTTCTTTAAATCAAATTGTTTTATTTCTTATACAGGGTGTTTCACGGGACGTTAGATTGCATGGATGTTAGTAACAAACATTTAATTTTCGTATCGTCTCTGTACAATCATGAAAATCAAGAAATAATGTACCGATAAACAATGTAAATTATGTTGCTCTGTTATCTTAGGGTAGAGATATTTAAATTTTAAAAAACAGGTGCATATCAAATAATTGGTATTGTATTTAAAATCCACATGTAATTTAAATAACTTTACATTTAAACCAGCAACATCATTCATTAAACAAAAATTAGTCATTAATAGGGGTCATTAATGGATGATTTCTTTATACATCAAAAATGTTCATTAAGTTTTATCATAAAATTAGGTCAGACAAAAATTGTAGATCATATAACTATCTATAAAAAATGAATTAATTCTTTTTCTCCTAAGAGCCACCCTTTCTGAGATATGACGATTATAAAGGTTAAAAAAGTTGTAATCTTCATAATATGCATAAGTACGCCACGTAAACACATCAATGAAGCTGTAATACAAGTAAAAATATTTTTCTATCGGTCAATGTAAGCCATAAATCATTCTAATCGGTCAACTGGTTCGGTCAAAATTAATTATTTTCCGATTAATCAAAAATTTCTTAGCAATTTCTTCGTACAAAAGTGAAATTTTTAAATTTTCAACGGTTATTCGGTCTTAACTTCTAATGAAATAAAAATATCAAAACGAATCTTTTTTTGTGCGAAAGCCTATGCAAAACCCTTTAAGATAAGTTAAAAACTATGAAGGGGCACGGGGGTAAAAAAATTCTCAAAATCGCTTTTTTTGAAAAAGTTTTGCGAGATTAAAATTTTGAATTTTTTTTTTTCGAAATTGAAAAAAGTCAACTGATCTAACTTTATCATAAAACTTATGGTTTTGCTCAAAAACGCGAAAAACGCATTTTCAAGACCATGGTCAAGTTTTTAATCAAAATTTTGATATGAGTTTTTTTTGGTCTCCTAAAACTATGCCAACCTACCAAATTTGAACAAATAGAAAGACTGTATACAAAATACTCTCACTTAAGTGTCATTTCATAAAATACAAAATTGTGTAAAAATATTTTATTTAATACATTTTGCACTGTCTTATGTTTTCATTATTATATCAACAAAACATTCATAAAAATCCATAACTCGTGAAAATTCTGTGGGCTTGTGATTATCAATACAACTCCGCATTTCTTTCCTAATACTTTCTTTTACAAGAATATCAAAAACGTCATCATTTATTTTATTATTTTCATCAAACAGATCTACTCTTCCATTAGTACAGTCTATAACGTCAGCAAGTTTTTCATTAGGCACTCTTTTAACCCCTGATTCATAGTCGCCCAATATTTTTGGATCAAGTTTTTCAAATTTCATGCAGTTTACTCTAGTAGCTATTACAATTTTTAGGACCTCCTCTGTTAGATTCTAAAAAATACAAATAGTAGTAAAGAAAAGATATGAAAAAGACAAAAAAGAATTAGAAAGAAACGTATAAAATATAAAACCATATTTTAGTTAATACGACTATTAATTTGGTGGTGAATATGACTATCAGAATGTAATTTATAAAAGCTTTTCTACAGTAAGTGAGTGGTTTTACATTAATTTAATCATTTTGATGATAAGATAGTACCTTAAAACCAGCATTAAAAATTTATTGTAGTTCCTTTTTTTTAGTTTTTATTAGGTATATATAAACTATTAAATTCTAATTAATATAAAAAAAACTGACATTGCTTTGAGAAATTTTAATAAATTTGGAAAAAATAAGTCACCTACCATTTTTGTAACCACACCACTTGACGCAGATTTATAATAATCATCTTCAGCAAAATCAGCACGTTTGGAAAAAAATAATGCTTGTACTTTCAAAATATAAAATAGTAATAAACATATTTTCAAAAACATGATATTGTTTCTTCCTAAAGTATTAGTTTCTTATAAGAATAATTTACAAAATTTCATATAAATACAAAAATTTTATTTAAATATTTATAATTTATTTAAATATAAATTATTTGTACTTTTTTAATATTTCTGAAAAGTAATTGAATGTACACATATTTTTTACAACAAATTTACATAATTTTTATTGGTTATTTTATATATTTTTACATTTAGAAGGTTGTATTACCTTCCTTTTCTATTTTTATCAGTTTTTAACATCTTTGCCTAATGAAGCCAATGTTTTGAAAGATGTTAACAGGATACTTGAATTCTGACACAGATACAAAATTAAATTTACAAGAATTTTTAGTGTAAGAAAAAAATAATTAAAAAATTGGTGCTAAAAAATTTCTTCAATATGTTTCTAAAATCTGGTTCCTACGAGTGTATACATATTTTTTTTTTCTACGTTTTGAACTTTTGTCAGTGGGTAAAGTCATGCTTTCTTACACTTAACATATTGTCCAATTCAAGCGCAAATATTATCTACTTTTTGCACTTGTTGCATAAATATCTATTATAGTTACATTATATTTTTTTTATAACTTGCACATAAAGTTCAACATATCGTCCAAAACACGTGCATTCCTTATTTTTCCTACAAGTTAGTATAATATCTTATCGTATATCTTCAGTTGCAAATTTGTTAAAATTATTAACATTTAGTATAGTTTTATTAAAATCTGTTTCACACTTTTTGAATTCATTTTTTTTTACAGATTTCATGGATTTTGATTGTTTATTAATAAGATAGAAACGCTAAGACTTTTTTATTTTTTTAAAGATTAAATAATACAAAATGTTTTTAATAATAATAATAAAAAGTGTTATTACCATTTTTGGAACAACTCCACCCGAAGCATAATTGTAATAGTCATCACCGTAGAAATCTACTAAATCTACTGCTAAGGTCCTGCTTAAAATTAGAACCACAGCGAATAAAATGTTTAAATATTTTTGGGCCATTTTCTAAATATTATTTGTTGCATACCGACTATATATACAACTACGCACAAACTTTTTACTTAATTATATATTTACATCAGTAGATAAGAATAATGTCCAGATTTTTTGACGTAAACGTTCTGCTTAATTAATAGCTTTTAAAAACATTTTGGTTTTTATTTAAACATTTTATATTAATTAATTTTTAGATAGATTTATCACATATTCTTTAACATAAAATTAAATATTTTTTTTACTATAGAAAGATCCATTAAAGTGGGACCATGATTCCTCTGGAAAATGCCTCATACTAAAAATTTATGTAGTGCTTTTCTGCACTAGGGCAAAAAGTGACTAGTTTAGAAATATGAATATCTGTCACTAATTTAATGTTTTTATGGATTGTTTTTAAGATTAAATAATACAAAATGTTTTTAATATTAATAATAATAAGTGTTATTACCATTTTTGGAACAACTCCATCCGAAGCATATAGATAATAGTCATCATGGTAGAAATCTATCGACAAAATCCTATTTAAAATTAGAACCACAGTGAATAAGATATTTAAATATTTTTGGACCATTTTCAAAATAATATTTGTAACGTACTGACTATAAATACAAGTGTACACAAACTTTTTACTTATTTATATATTGTGTATGAGTAGATACATTTAACTAATTTTAATATTTATATGTGTAACTAAGTACATGGCTGGATATATGAGTTTAAAACAAATAAATTATATCTGCATTTTAATAAACTAGAGACTAGACTAGACTTGGTTATCATAAATAATGATTGTTATTTTATCTTTATTATGTAGTTCCAAAAATATTAAATAAACTGCTGGACATTGGGCCAATCCGCGATTATTTAATTTTTATTTAGTCTTGAAGTTCTAATAATACATAATATTCATTCATTTTTTTAACAATTTTTGTCTCAGGTTTAAATATTTAAATTTTTGAATCCGTGACGTCATTTTTCAAATCTTCTAGTCCGGCAACGTTGTTGGTTGTTCGGATCACCATACGTCTCGTCCATCGCAAAGCTCCACAAACTTTTTTTACTGATGACTGTATTGGATTATAAAAAGCAAGATTACTGAAATACCACTAATTTCATCCAAATTCAATAGGTGTACATTTTTGTGGTAAATTGAATGAAGATTTTAAAAATTCAAACAAAACTCTAAAATTTTGCAGTGGCATACCAAATAAATTCCAAAAAGGGGACAAAAATAATAGCCAAACGTGGAAAGCCATGAGAAGTACTCACCCCTAATATTTTATTAATTTTCATTTAGCCGATCCAGAGAAAATAAAAGTAAAAATAAAAATAAAAAGACATTTCAACACCCTGTATCCCGGTAACACTTGAGTTTTGGATAAACGTTTATATGGACTTTTTGACTTATTTTTACATGAAGTATAGCACACGAAGCCATGACCACCATTTTAAAAAACACCCTGTATATTAAGAATAAAAATTTTCACATTTGTATGTAAATCAGACATTTGTATTTAACAAAAAAATAATTAGCTACACTCAATTATCTAGAATTAGCCTATCTTAATAACTAACGGTGGAAAAGCTTACACTCTTAAAGTAATTTCAAATTTTTTTGAAAGTGTGTTATTAAACAATGTTTTCAACAAACTTGGCGATACTTTTAATTTTGGGTCTTGTCCATTTGACTTATACTTCAGTAAATACTTCAGAAGAAGACTACTATAAATATGCTTCTGGTGGATTTACACAAAAAATGGTAATTATAAAATACAATTAACATTTTTCATGTAAAATAATTATGTTTTAGGGACTTAAAGGAGCTGTATTAAACGAAGTAATAAAAGTACGATTAAAGTGTATCAAATCTGTAGAATGTTTTGATCCAAAAGTACTAAACAATTTCGAGACTCGTAAAACAAAAGATTTGAATTTTGATAAAAATTATCTTAAAGTACTAGAATGTGGGGCCAACGAACTAAAATTATTCGATAAATACGACAAATTGAATATAGAAAATTTTAATACAATTATTACAGAAGAATTTAGGAAAGATATTCTGACATGTATGAAAAATCATGAGCGTATATGTTTCGGGAGGTTTGTTGAATTCTATGATTGTTGTGCACAAGTATATAATAAAAATTGTTAATATGTATTGATATTAAATATAATTAGTTCGTATAAAAGAATTTATGCCTAGTTCATTTTGGAGTATTAAAATTCCGTTAGGATTTATAATTTTAGGAAATAAATATAAACGTAATTTCCTCGAGGTCTTACATTTTTTTCATTTTTGGAATAAATCCAATATGGCGGCCATAATAAATAAAAAAGTTGAATATCGGAGCTTAAAATCTAGGAAGAGAAAATTTTTTTTGACGTCTTTTAACTCAAATTAGTCAACAATTTAAGGGTACTAAATTTCATTATGTAGCAGTAATAGTTTAGAAAATATAAATTAATTTCTAAAATCATTTTTTGCCATAACTCCGCAATGAGTTTAAATATCTTAAATTTTCTTTCAGATTTATAATTGCCATAAAAGTGCGCAACTTTGTATTAATTTAACCGTCCTTGTATCTCTTCTACTTTATAAGATACTAATGGTGAGCATTGCAATAGTCACCAGCCATGTCTAGTAATATAAAATATACAACGAAAATTGAGCAATAATAATATTTTCCATAGGTTCCACTCAGTTTTTAGTGGTTGTCTTAAGAATAGGCATCAAATTGTACAATTAGAAAACATTAACCTACACAAATAACAAATACACTGCGATGTTCCACAAGGTTCCATATTAAGATAAATATTAATCCTTGTTTATATTTACTACGTTCCCATGCAGTATTAAAATCGAATTAAAAACGCTGAATTTACTTTTGATTGAAAGATTTATTTGGAAAACGAATAAGAATCAAGCTTAGCGTTTTTAATACGATTTTAAAATGGCATGGAAACAAGGTAATTAATGGAATAACAGATATTAACATCAAGAGCAGGACGTCACAATTCGCAATTCATTCAATTACTTCGAATTTTTATAAACTACCTACTTACTTGGGTCTTTAAATATAAATACATGTAATTAAACATTTTTTATATACAGGGTGGAAATTTGAAATTTTGTGGGATCTAATGGGGCCTTGGTACAAAATTTTAAGATAAAAAAAATTTTATCTCCTGGATTTTTGTCACTGCAGCCATCCTGATTTTTTTATATAGCAACATATACTTTATGACAGCCTATAAAACTATTATTTAAAACATAAAAAATTAATATTGGTAAAATTTTGTTTTCCAACTTTAACTTTTTTGAAGTATCGGAAATTACAAAAAATAACCTTTTTATTATTTTCCTTGCATAATAAAAATATTTTGCCTTAAATAAGCGAAAAAGACAATGGGTCTTTCCACAGTAAAATATTTTTCAATGAATTTTATACTATGCATAGCTCTTAAAAAACCTAATTTAATGGGCTGGTTTGTTTTTTAATTAGGGCACCAAAAAAATTTAAATTAATTTATTTAGAAATTGTTCTCTATCAACTCTACCAGCTCTAGAGTCTGTGATAGGTGATGACAGATTGCAAATGTCAAATTTAATTCCTTGTTGGTTAGCTTGTGTAACCTTCATCCGTCAAAACAGATTTTATAGAGCTTTGCGGTGGACGAGACGATAGGGGATACCAACAACGTTGCCAGACTAGAACTTTTGAACATTATGATGTCACGGATTCATAAATTTAATATACATTGAAATCATCAAAAATTTGTTCGTTTTTCTAGATACATCCTTGACTAGTTTTATTTGCGAAGGTAAAAAAAAATATAAAGATATTCAAAGCAACATTTTATTTGAACAAATAAAATAAAACATTTACAGAGAATTATTAATTTTTAACTTTCTTGATGGATTTTGAAACAGCATCGATATAACATTTATAAAATTCCCAGGCTCGTCCGTAACAAGTACGTTCAATATTTTTCAAACAGTCCAAAATTTCACCTTGCGCTTCTTTTTTTACGTATTTATTAAAAGTTGTCGTATTTAGTTTATCATATTTATCATACATATTACATTCTCTTACCAAGGCACAGTTTACTACATTTAATAACTTTTCAGTTATTGTCTTATTACCTTCTACCTCATAATAAGTGAATAATTTGGGATCAGAATTTTCAGACTTCAAACAATTTCCTCGATATTTGGTCACCTCTTCAAAAGCAGCCCCTTTCAAACCCTTTAATTTATAAAAACAACAATTAAAAAATGTTTTATATTTATTTAAATATTTTTATATAAACTCCCAATTTACCAAAATTCTTCAGTATTTTGGTGACTATTTTTGTAAATTTTGGTGCTTTGTGGGTCCCCAAAAAAATTTCGATTACAAATACTTCCAATTCAACCTGAATTATATGATTTGTGAAATCATGCCAGAAAATACTTGACAAATATGAAATACATTTGAAACAATCACCACTTTTATCCAAAGCTTTAATATACTGTTTCATAAGGTCAAGCTGAATATGATCGTTAACACAAAGAAGCAAATTAACTAAACAACTGATGAGTTTAGGAATCTAAACTAATAAACCGCATGATATATGGATATTTTGGATGGTTCGGTTTATCATAGATAGAGTCAATTCAAACAAAATAACTACACGCAGAGTACTCAGTTATAGTAATGTATCTAAATTTAGATAGAATTTAGAATTGGGTATAAAAGCTAAAGATCCAGAAAAAAAATATTTATCCTTACCATAAATGGCATAATTCCACCAGACGCTGCTTTGTAATAATCTGTCTCGGAACAATCACCTTCGTATAGTTTACATTTTCCATATTCCAAAATAATAGCAAAAATAATTAATCCTATTGAAATTTTTAATATCATGTTCGTTCTATTTTAACAGCTACCAAAAACTGGAATAAGCTTGGAAATTTATGTAAAAACTAAATGACACTGAGTATCGTGTTCTGATATTCAAATTAAGTCCAGCGCTTTGTAAACTAATTGGCCATTCCTTGATTTTTTAATGTTTATTTAGTCTGAAAGATAAGGTTAAAATAAAAAATAATAACCAATCAATTTTTTGATATCTATAGTGTAAGATCTAAAAATTTGAATTTATGAATCCGTGACGTCATAATGTTCAAAAGTCCAGAGGTGGGATTTTGTTTCCACAGCGGATTCTAAAACTCGCCAAAACGTCATCATTCAGTCGAAGAGAACAATGTAAATAATGACGAATTGGCGGAAAATGATGACGTTTTGGCGAGTTCATAAAACTCGCCAACAAACAAAATCCGGCCTCAGCAACGTTGTTGGTATCCCCTATCGTCTCATCCACCGCAAAGCTCAATAAACTCTGTTTTGTGAGATGACGGTTACACAAACTAACCAACAAGGAAATAAATTTGACATTTGCAATCCCTCATCACCGATCACAGACTCTAGAGCTGGTAGATTTGATAGAGATGACTGCACACGAGGACACACGACGGGAACACCGGCAACCTTGCCGCTTTTTTGAACTCAATTTCTAAATAAATTAATTTTTGCACTTTCTATATATAATGAGCTAGTTTAGTCCTTATTGATAGAGACTAAAACGTCACATTTCCTGTCTCTTGTCAAATTTTACTTTACTCCCTGTCTTGTCATTACTTTACTCCCGCCCACGTCATTTGTCATCACTTTACTCCCCCTCACGTAACTTGTCATTAAAAATTAAAATTAGTCATAATCTTGTAATTTGTCTGAATTTGCCGCGAAATTACAATCGTTGCAAACTTCAGTCTAGTCTAAACACCACCAATATATTGAGTGAATTCTAACCTCTAATAAATTTATTTGGTTTGGTTTGGAACGGAACTTGATTTTTATTCTGGGGTCGGGGATTGTATTATGTACGGTTTATTATTTTATAGATTGATACTAAATTTTAAATGTAAAGGTGTTTTAAGTGTACACAGAATCGATTATATCAATTAGTTAGATCTGTAAATGTGGCAAAATCTTTTAAACTTGGTAAACTTTATTACTGCATCAAAACTTACCTACTTTATTTATTGTGAAGTTAATTATTATTTTTTTAAATTTATAAAATCAATTACAATAATTATAATATTAATCTACAATTATCTATATTTTATGAAAGTTGCTGTATAAATCATTATGACGGGCGAATAAAAATACCCGTCGCCGTCCGATGACAACCGATATTAGTCACAGCGATAGCCATATAATTAAATTATTGTGGAAAATTTACCTATTAAAAAAGTGCAAAAAATTCTATATGCACCGAGGTAGTAAAGTGAATTTAATCCCTCCTCTGATTGTTTCCCTCGGCTTTGCCTCGGGAAACAAAACATCGTCGGGATTAAAATCAGTCACTTTACTACCTAGGTGCATAAATAACTATTATGTTTTTTTTGTGCCGTAATTAAGAAACAAACCAGCCCATTAAATTAGGTTTTTTAAGAGCTATGCATAGTATAAAATGCATTGAAAAATATTTTACTGTGGAAAGACCCATTATTTTATATTTTCCATGAAAATAAAAAAACAGCTATATTATGGGAAAAATACGGCGTTTATTAAAAATAATTAATTTAAGTTTAATCTTAGGTGATAGGAAGTCAATAAAGTGTTTCAAATTGGAAACTAAATAAAACAATTAAATACCGAACTTAAGTAAGAATTGTACTTTTAAATGCAATATTTTTGTATTGTAACGGGTTGAAAGTAAAATACATAAATTTAGGAAATAATGCTTTATTTTCACAACATCAGGATTAACTAAAATGATCATATAGGCATTTTGTCAACGTGGCTGCTGTGTTGGTTGCAGTCGAAAGCCCAATTGTGACGTCAGACGCGGGTGACCGCTGCTAACTTCATTGCTTACACCATTATAGGCAACTAACTTCAATCTTGTGAAGAAAAAAAATAACGAGTTAGGTCGTGCCCTTGTTATCACTCAAGAAGAGTTTTTTTTGTCCTTCTGAAGACCTATAATGAGGAAGATAATTGGGTAAGATACAAAGCGTTTAGTAGCGGAAGCAAATCATCATGTAACTAAACTTTTTAATGTTTTACAATTGAGGAGTTTGGTGCAACAACCGGTCAAAGGCCCAATTTTTCAAATTCCACTTTTTGTCAGTTTCCATTATAAAAAGTGCTTCTGCATGTCGTAGCAATTGGTAATATTTTTTTAACTTTGAATAAAGTTTTTTATCTACAAAGAAGTTATGAATTTTATGCGTTACTTTAAACTCACCCTGTATATGTCGCAGGCAAATGGTAATTACAGGCAAATAGTTTTAATTTCTATTCGGCCAGTCTTATAGTATTTAGGCAAATAGCTTTCGATTTTCAATTTTCGGTCATTGTTTGAGGACAAAACTATTCTTAAAACTTTTTTATTTCACAACAAGTTTTGGTTTAGGTTTAAATTTTTATCAAGCTTTGAAAACCATGGAAGAGAAATGTTGATATCAATTAAATATAAACCTAATCCGAAACTAGTCGCGAAATAAAGAAGTTTTAAGAGAGTCTTGTTTTGTCCTCAAAACATAATCTATTTGGATGACATTACTTACTTCTTTTAACTATTTTTCTATTAATATTTTATCAATTATTATGTCTGATGGCAGATTTGTAGTTCTAAAACCTACTTTCCGTTCATAACCATAAAGATCAAGTACATTTCAGTCACTGAACAAAGTAACAGCAACTTTGAAGTTTTACTTTCCTGGTCTCCGTTAGTAGTTATTGGTAAAAATTTGAATTGCTTTACATTAATAAATTTGAAGTTATAAAATAAAAAATATGCCTTGCCCGGCGTATTCGCCATTTTTTGCATTAAACGATCCTTTTGCGTTTTTTTATAACTAAAACTTGTTTAAAATTTATATTTAAGACATCATTTAAAACCATATAGTGCCACCTTTAATTCAAGAAAAGAATTGCTTTTATTTCTTTTTTAATTTAGGAGGTATGGCCGAAAATAAACGAAAAAAATGCGAGATAGTTATAAAAATCTTAAAAAATTGATCGTAGGCGCTATAATTACTAAATCGAAATTTTAATTTTAGCATGATTAAATAAAAGTTGATAAAATTTTAAAGCGTAAAATATTTTTGTAAATTAAGAGGTTTTTAAAATAAACGTGTTTTGAAAAGTTTTCCGTAAAAATCGTTATAAGCTATAACACAAAAACTAAAAAATATATTTTTTTGAACCAGCACGTAAAATAAGTTTTTGTGGAAAAAACACGCGCTTAATGTAAAAAAATTGTCAATTTTACAAAAAAATTGATATTTTTTCAGTTGTTTGAAGTGAATAGTTTTGGTGCAATTTTTTAGTTTACTTTATTATTTTTAGAGTGCTGAGTACGAATCTGATGTTGTCCAATAATTTTTTTTCGGAAAATATTAGATATCAAAAAACTAAAAATCGGAGATTTTTTTTGGTTTTTGGCTTATAACTTGCAAAGTAAGCTTTTTACGTAAAAAAAGATCCTGTATAAAAATAAGGAGGAGAAAATTATCTACCAATTCATGTTAAAATTTTTTTTAATATTTTTTTGTATCCGGCGAAAATATGCGTTTTTTACATTTACTGATTTTTCAAAGCCTATTTGAGTGAAAACCATATATCATACAACAAAATGAAACATACATAAATTGTAGGTTATTTTCTCATCTATATTTTAATATAAGATCATTTTTTGTGTAAATAGCTCACTTTGCAATTAAGTTGCCAAAAAATCAAAAAAAAATCTATGATTTTTAGTGTTTTTTAATGATTTCTTATATTTGGCGAAAAAAATTTTATTGGACGATATCAAAATCATGTTTAGCACCCCAGAAAACATAAAGTTAGCCACTAAAAACAATTACACCATTTTGCTGGACCAGTTACGCTGGGATGTTATGGTGCAATTATTTTCAGTAGCTAACTTTGTATTTTTTGTGTTACTGAACACGAATTTGAAGTTGTCAAACAAAAAGATTTTCGACAAATATGGGAAATCATCAAAAAACACTAAAAATCTTTAGTTTTCGATGATTTTACCAGAACATCGACCAAAATAAACGAGGTTTAAAGACCAACCTTTTAAATTTTCGATAATTTTAAGAGAAAAATGTTGGAATTGCATTAAAAAATTCCAAAACTCAAAAATTGCCCTAAATAGATTTTTTTTATTATATATTAAAATGCCTAGGATTTAACGAAGAGATCATTGCAATTTCAATGACAAATTATCTTAAAAATTTTTCTGTCAAAATTAAATTAAAAAACTTTAAATTTTAAACTAACAAATGCCCAAAATAAACAATGCTTAAAGTCCAACATTTCCAATTGTTGGAAATTTTACGGGACAATCGCTTAAGAGTCATTTCCTAAATGGCAAATATAGTGGTTTAGTTCTCCAGTTATAAAAGCTAGTACGAACAACATTTTTGTATAATTTTTATCTTTTATTATCTTTAAGAGAAAAATTGGACACAATTTCATAAAATGCGAAATGAAAAATGAAAAATGAAAAATGAAAAATGAAAAATGAAAAATGAAAAATGAAAAATGAAAAATGAAAAATGAAAAATGAAAAATGAAAAATGAAAAATGAAAAATGAAAAATGAAAAATGAAAAATGAAAAATGAAAAATGAAAAATGAAAAATGAAAAATGAAAAATGAAAAATTAACATTTTTTTCGAAAAAAAAAATTTTAAAAACTGTTTCATTTGATGTATTTTTATGAAATCTAATGAATGTTTTTGTAGATTTATTCCGAAGTTATCACATAAAAACGTTATTTTTACAAAAAAAAAAACTATTTTTTAAATAACATATAACACAAAACGTGCTGTAACTTTTTTATTCCTCGATAAAAAAATTGGAACCTGTTTGTGGTATTGCTATTTTTACTTTTAGTTATTACACTTAAACGTAATTTTTACGAAAATTTTTCTTAAATAACACAAAACAAGCTGTAACTTTTTAAATTCCTAATAAGAATATTTTTTAAACTGTTTTATTTGTTGTATAAATTAAGACCGCTTCGAAATTTTTTTATCGATTTATTCCGACAGTGGCGTACCCAGAAATATAAAAGAGGGTGAATTTTTGACAAGTAATAAATAATTGAATTTCTAATTCTATTTAAATAAAAATACCATAAAAATCGGTGGCAACCAACTCCAGCAAAATTCGTAGTATTTTTGGATTTAAAAACCTTTTGCCTCTGGAAATGACAGCCGAGGGAAATTATTAATTCAAATTTTTGTTTTAAAACACTTACCAAAAATTTGCGTAGCAACAATTCCAAGTTATCCAATCACCACCACCTTTCCCAGGATCCTTCTGTATTTCCTTGATTACCAGGTAAAATCATACATAATTACAAAATTTTGTGTTAATTTCCACACCACCCAGGAGGTATAACACTCAGTGCGCTTTTTTTAAAGTGGTTTCCCCGCTAGGCCTAATCCACTTTGGTTTTTTTTTTAAATTAAAAGGTACTTACTTAAATATTTTAGATTTTAGTAATTGTCTTGATTTCACATCACTAAATCACTTATTTCACTACTATCACCAACACTACACTTTTTAAACCGTATTTTGTACCGCAAGGCGCATATTTGCTGTAAAAAAATCACAGCTTTGGTATTTTTTTAAATTAAAAGGTACTTACTTAAATATTTTAGATTTTAGTAATTGTCTTGAGTTAACTTCACTAAATCACTTATTTCACTACTATCACCAACACTACACTTTTTAAACCGTATTTTATACCGCAAGGCGCATATTTGCTGTAAAAAAAATCACAGCCCGCAATTTTTGAGAAAAAAAAATTATAAATACCTTTTGCACCAACCCTCCAAACCAATTGATGAATTGATGATTTCATGGACACATTTTTTTTAGAACCTAAGGGGCACTTATATTTTTTGTACTTTAAATTGCCACAAATTTTCTTCCGATTGCACTTATTTCACAAATAATCGGGTTTTCGAATTTGCACTCCCGAAACCGCACTTTTATCCCGAATACCGAATTTCGCGTTTTAACCGAATTAAAAATGTCCCAAATTTTTGAAAAAATTTTACACTCGCGCACATTTTTTCTTCCAAAGTTTCAGCTCACTTGCACACAATTTTAAGCACATATTATTTTAAACGAAAGCAAAGAAAAAATTAATTAATTTAGGATGAAATTACGATCGATTAAATTTACAACGACTTAACTGGACGAATTCTAGCCACTGACTGAATTTGTCCAGTAACCAAAAATAATTTTTTAGCCTTGAAGTGAGAAGACAATTGAGCTTGAATAAATTAAATTTGAGTTTTACAAAAGATGAGTAATAATAATACAATAAATATTTTATTGGTCATACTTTTACCTTCAAATTATAATTTTTGAAACTTAAATAAGAATATTATTCTTCATAAAAATTTCAAAATTATTAACGATGAATCTACGAACATGTAAAAATTTTGAATATTTTTTAATGTCTCTAGAAAAACAGTTCTGCAAATACAAATAAATTTCAATGCTTTTTTTATTAAAACATCAAAAATTTAAAGAATGCGTATTTGAATCTGATTTTATTGGACACTTTTTTTTCTATTAATTTTGTTAATTTTGTTTTATAAATAATTCCAATGATTTTCGCGTTAATGCATCGAAAATTTTAGATTTATTTTAGCTAATTTTGAGTTTTTTAACTTCAATTTTTTATTTCCACTTAAGAGCATCTTCCTAGATACCCGCGATAAATTTTCCGTTGGAGATAATAACAAGGAATAGAAAATCCATCCTACTTTTCTGGAGCTTCTTTGCAAATTATGACCAAATAACTGATAATTAATGCGAATCCCTCGAGGGCGCGCGAGTGTGGGAGGAAAAATTGTGAAAAATCATGAAATCGACCATTCGTTCTGCAGTCATAACTCAAGTTTCCCTTGTTAGATTTTCAATTTTTTTTTCGATTTATAATTTAAATTCATAAGGCTACATCCTGCCAGAGAGTTACTTTCTGCAACCTAGCACACAATTAATTAGAGGGGTCCAAACTTAAGGTACTTTTAGATCATTATATTTTTTTTTGTACATTTACCAATTTTTTCCATCTGGCAAGAATTAAATAAATGACTTCTAAATCATCTACAAAAATGTTGTTCGTACTAGCTTTTATAACTGCAGAACCAAGCCACTATATTTGCCGTTTAGGAAATGGCTCTAAGCGATTGTCCCGTTAAATTTCCAAAAATTGGAAATGTTGGACTTTAAGCATTGTTTATTTTGGGAATTTTTTAGTTTAAAATTTAAAGTTTTTTAATTTAATTTTGACAGAAAAATTGTTAAGATAATTTGTCATTGATATTGCAATGATTTCTTCGTTAAATCCTAGGCATTTTAACACATAATAAAAAATTCTATTTAGGACAATTTTTAAGTTTTGGAATTTTTTAATGCAATTCCAACAATTTTCGCTTAAAATTATCGTAAATTTAAAAGGTTGGTCTTTAAACCTCGTTTATTTTGGTCGATGTTCTGGTAAAATCATCGAAAACTAAATATATTTAGTGTTTTTTGATGATTTCTTATATTTGGCGAAAAAATTTTATTGGACGATATTAAAATCATGTTCAGAAACCCAGAAAACATAAAGTTAGAATTTGAAGTTGTCAAACAAAAAGTTTTTCGACAAATATGGGAAATCATAAAAAAACACTAAAAATCTTTAGTTTTCGATGATTTTACCAGAACATCGACCATAATAAACGAGGTTTAAAGACCAACCTTTTAAATTTTCGATAATTTTAAGAGAAAATTGTTGGAATTGCATTAAATAAATTCCAAAACTCAAAAATTGCCCTAAATAGAGGTTTAAAATGCCTAGGATTAACGAAGATATTGCAATTTCAATGACAAATTATCTTAAGAATTTTTCTGTCAAAATTAAATTAAAAAACTTTAAATTTTAAACTAAAAAATACCCAAAATAAACAATGCTTAAAATCCAACATTTCCAATTTTTGGAAATTTAACGGGACAATCGTTTAAGTGGAAATAAAAAATTGAAGTTAAAAAACTCAAAATTAGCTAAAAAATATCTAAAATTTTCGATGCATGAACGCGAAAATCATTGGAATTATTTAAAAAACAAAATTAACAAAATTAATAGAAAAAAGTGTCCAATAAAATCAGATTCAAATACGCATTCTTTAAATTTTTGATGTTTTTATAAAAAAAGCATTGAAATTTATTTGTATTTGCAGGACTGTTTTTCTAGAGACATTAAAAAATATTCAAAATTTTTACATGTTCGTGGATTCATCGTTAATAATTTTGAAATTTTTATGAAGAATAATATTTTTATTTAAGTTTCAAAAATCATAATTTGAAGATAAAAGTATGACCAATAAAATATTTATTGTATTATTATTACTCATCTTTTGTAAAACTGAAATTTAATTTATTCAAGCTCAATTGTCTTCTTACTTCAAGGCTAAAAAAATATTTTTGGTTACTGGACAAATTCAGTCAGTGGCTAGAATTCGACCAGTTAAGTCGTTGTAAATTTAATCGATCGTAATTTCATCCTAAATTAATTAATTTTTTCTTTGCTTTCGTTTAAAATAATATGTGCTTAAAATTGTGTGCAAGTGAGCTGAAACTTTGGAAGAAAAAATGTGCGCGAGTGTAAAATTTTTTCAAAAATTTGGGACATTTTTAATTCGGTTAAATCGCGAAATTCGGTATTCGGGATAAAAGTGCGGTTTCGGGAGTGCAAATTCGAAAACCCGATTATTTGTGAAATAAGTGCAATCAGAAGATAATTTGTGGTAATTTAAAGTACAAAAAATAAAAGTGCCCCTTAGGTTCTAAAAAAAATGTGTCCATGAAATCATCAATTCATCAATTGGTTTGGAGGGTTGGTGCAAAAGGTATTTATAATTTTTTTTCTCAAAAATTGCGGGCTGTGATTTTTTTTACAGCAAATATGCGCCTTGCGGTACAAAATACGGTTTAAAAAGTGTAGTGTTGGTGATAGTAGTGAAATATCTGATTTAGTGAAGTGAAATCAAGGCAATTACTAAAATCTAAAATATTTAAGTAAGTACCTTTTAATTTAAAAAAAAAACCAAAGCTGTGATTTTTTTACAGCAAATATGCGCCTTGCGGTACAAAATACGGTTTAAAAAGTGTAGTGTTGGTGATAGTAGTGAAATAAGTGATTTAGTGATGTGAAATCAAGACAATTACTAAAATCTAAAATATTTAAGTAAGTACCTTTTAATTTAAAAAAAAAACCAAAGTGGATTAGGCCTAGCGGGGAAACCACTTTAAAAAAAGCGCACTGAGTGTTATACCTCCTGGGTGGTGTGGAAATTAACACAAAATTTTGTAATTATGTATGATTTTACCTGGTAATCAAGGAAATACAGCAGGATCCTGGGAAAGATGGTGGTGATTGGATAACTTGGAATTGTTGCTACGCAAATTTTTGGTAAGTGTTTTAAAACAAAAATTTGAATTAATAATTTCCCTCAGCTGTCATTTCCAGAGGTAAAAGGCTTTTAAATCCAAAAATACTACGAATTTTGCTGGAGTTGGTCGCCACCAATTTTTATGGTATTTTTATTTAAATAGAATTAGAAATACAATTATTTTTTACTTGTCAAAAATTCACCCCCTCTTAAATTTTCTGGGTACGCCACTGTCGGAATAAATCGATAAAAAAATTTCGAAGCGGTCTTAATTTATACAACAAATAAAACAGTTTAAAAAATATTCTTATTAGGAATTTAAAAAGTTACAGCTTGTTTTGTGTTATTTAAGAAAAATTTTCGTAAAAATTACGTTTAAGTGTAATAACTAAAAGTAAAAATAGCAATACCACAAACAGGTTCCAATTTTTTATCGAGGAATAAAAAAGTTACAGCACGTTTTGTATTATGTGTTATTTAAAAAAAAAGTTTTTTTTTTGTAAAAATAACGTTTTTATGTGATAACTTCGGAATAAATCTACAAAGACATTTATTAGATTTTATGAAAATACAACAAATGAAACAGTTTAAAAATTTTTTTTTTTCGAAAAAAAAGTTACATTTTTCATTTCGCATTTTATAAAATTGCGTTAAACTTTTTTTTTAAAGATAATAAAAGATAATGCAAACAATCACTGTTTTACTAAAATTAGTTTCAAAGTGCTTTAACTAAAGATGCATTTAATCACGTATCTCGAACAGAACCCTTTGTTAGTTGAGTGTCTAAAGTAGAACTAACTTTCTTTCGTGTTTAATAAAATTACAGCAGTTAAATGAAGTGCAAATCTAAATCTTCCTTGTAAATCTCACCCTCTACATTTCATCCATTTTCTATTATCTTTCATTTGCGCGATCGATCTTGAAAAAATTCGAAAAAAAATATTTGAGATATTTTAAGGCTTGAAATTTTTCATGGGAATTGGTTATTATTTTTTTTTCTCGAAATCTATTAAAGTAAGCGATTTCAAATTTTTACCGAAGATAAATTCTGTGAATAGACGCATTTTAAAAAATATTTGGTTGAAATCGGTTAAATACTTTTTTTGGAAAAAATTCGAAAAGATTTAGCAATTTTTTTTTATAAATACGGCCCTGCACGTTGCAATTTCCAACCGAAAATTACAATTTTCACGGAATTTGTTGAAGGAGGTGACTGTACAAGATTTAAGCTGGTGCTAAAAGTTTCGAAGATATTAATTACTTTGTGAAAAGTGACCGAAATTTTGGCTCCAAGCGGAGATATTGCAAATTTTTGCTACATTTTCGGTCATAACTCGATAACAAAAAAAGATATCGAAGTAATTCTTTTTTTGTCGTTAAGCTAACCTTGAAAGCTTTCAGAAAAGTTATACAAGGTTGGGGTGAAATAGAATTTAAGGGGTTGAGTAGACCCAAACGCCTAAAATTTTTTTACTTTTTTAATTGGGATATATTTTTTCGTTAGTTTTTCGTATTTTAAAAACACCCTATACGTGGGCGATTTTTTATCGAGGAGTACATTCGATTGAGCTTTTAAAATTGAAAATCGGTGTAAAAATAGCCCGGTGGGAGCCAGTCACCCCTAAAATTTAAGTTTTGAATTTATTTACGCGTAACTTTCCAACCCCTTCGAATTTAAAAACAAAAAATAAAATTTCCTGTGCAGAAATTATTCCTTTTAACGGCATTGAAGTATAACATATAGAATATTAAAAATTGTGGGCGGCAGTGGTGCGCGATTTATGAACATTTCACATTCGATTTTTTTCTGAAGCTCCGGGTAAAAATTTAAAAGTGTTGATTTTTTTACTTATAAATATTTATGTAATGAGCAAAATAGAAAATATTTGACTTACATAACCGGCACCGATCAAAAGTTAGAAATTTTCGAATTCCGCGTCGAAAATACGTAAAAATCAAACTTCTAATTTGAGGGTCCCAAAAACAGAGAAAAAATTGCGATATCAAAAAAAGCTTCCGACCTAACACAAAAGGTGGTATTGGGATTAGGAATAAAGAAACCGCGATTTTTTTCCACCTGTCGATTTCGAAATATGTGGTACACAGTTTGAGCACTTTTCCTGCCCGAAAAAACGCTAAAAGTGCACCTATCGCGTCTTAGCGCCATGACGCCCCACCTTTGCGCCTGGAGATGTAAAAATGGCACGGTTAAAACCACCGTCTTCAGAATCCAGTCCTCTATATCATACTAAAATTTAATGCGATTCCCTGGGCCGTCCATAACACGTTCATTCATGATTTTTATATACTCAAGTAATTCATTTTTTAATTTCTGCTCTGATAAACTTTTAAAAACTTGCCACACCTGCCTATAATTTTATTTGCGAAGGTGAACAAAAAATAAATAAGATATTCAAATCAAAATTTTATTTGAATAAATCTCGTGCTGCATTTGTATAAACTTTTTTAGTGTAGATAGGTACAGTTGCTCCCAGCTGGAAGTAATCACGATCGCGTATTCTTTGTCGAAACCCAGTTGGGAGCAACTTTACATAATAATTAACAATTTGAGTATTAATTTTTAACATTCTTGATTGGTTTTGAAACGACATCTATATAACATTGATAAAATTCCCAGGGTCTTCCATAATGAGTACGTTCAATATTATTCAAACAATCCAAAATTTCACATTGCGCTTCTTTTTTTACGTATTTTTTAAAAATTGTCATATTTAGTTTATCATGTTTATCATACATTTTACATTCTCTTACCAAGGCACAGTTTACTACATTTAATAACATTTCAGTTATTGTCTTATTACCTTCTGCCTCATAATAAGTTAATATTTTTGGATCAGAATTTTCAGACTTCAAACAATTTCCTCGATATTTGGCCACCTCTTCAAAAGCAGCACCTTTCAAACCCTTT
The DNA here is from genome assembly GCA_963971135.1 of Stenus bimaculatus. Classification (NCBI taxonomy): domain Eukaryota; kingdom Metazoa; phylum Arthropoda; class Insecta; order Coleoptera; family Staphylinidae; genus Stenus; species Stenus bimaculatus. The sequence continues at coordinate 81,624,156 of OZ020180.1, read as the reverse complement.
AATTTATAAAGACAACAATTAAAAAATGTTTTATATTTATTTAACTATTTCTATACTTATACATTTAACAGAACTTTGTAAAATATTTTGGGGAATAGTGATTTAGTCCCCTAAATACGAAAAGTATATCGGATCTGACGAATTGACTCTGAAAGAAATTATTTATTCTTACCATAAATGGCATAATTCCACCAGACGCTGCTTTGTAATAATCGACCTCGGGACAATCATCTTCATTTTGTTTAGATTTGCCATATGCCAAAAAAATAGCAAAAATAAATATTCCTATTAAAATTTTTAATATCATGTTCGTTTTATTTTAACAACTACTGCAATAAACTTGCAAATTTATGTAGAAACCTAATGATACTGAGTATCGTGTTTTGATAGGCATAATAATTCTATCGCTTTGTAAACTAATTATTTCATGTTTTTGATAAAAACAAAAAATAACAAATTAATTTAAGTTTAATCTTAAGGTGATAGGAAGTCAAATGTTGCAAAAAACGATGTTTTTATCTTGCATTTTTTTTAATGTGTTTCATATTGGAAACTAAATAAAATTATTAAATACCGATCTTAAGTAAGAATTGTACTTTTAAATGCAGTTTAGTTTTTTATTTAATAAAATAAAATTTAATAAAATAAAAAACTCAAAACTCAAAAACAAAAAAACAATTAAATCAAATAAAAAAAAATTAATAATTAAAAAATTAAAAAAAAATTAAAAAAAACCCTGTCGCGAATCCTGAAGTTTTATGATACTAGATATTAAAAAAAAAATAAAAAGTTTGAAAATTTTTTTTTATAGTGGCGTTCGGTCTACACGTGGCAGCCGGCACATTTTTCAATGACAACGAATTATATGTGCGACCTTGAAAAGTTTTATCACACTAGACCTAGTGTCGCCGCCGGGCCGCTTAGACTATTTTTTTTCCCTATCTTTTATTTATTTGATATTTGGCGTGTCTGTTAGAATTTTTGTTTTTATAGGTTTTCTTCCTTCTTTTGTTTTTCTAGATGGTTGGGAAAGGGCGTACTTCCTCTGGAGTCGTTGAAGATATGGAAGCAATTTTTGGCGAGGTAGAATTGTTTGATTTTTCTAGATTTATTAAATCTGTTTGTGAAGTGGAAGATCCTGCAACATTTGTGACTTTGTCTTCATTACTTGACTTATTGGACACTTCGTTTATAGATTCCAATCTTGTCTGCAGATTTTCTGGATAATTATTGGGTCTGTCAGTCGTAGAGGCGGAAGCAAAATCAGCATCGGAAAATATATTAGGATTGGAAGGAGAAATTCTAGCATGTTCATCCTTTCTGTTGATAGACAGGAACTCTACCAGTTTTTCTTTTCCACTTGAAAGGCATTTTCAATAACAAATATATCGTTAGGGAGGAAATATGTTTGGAAACACATAATAGCCAATGTGGCAAAAGACGCCATCTAGCACATTGCAGATGTAATACAAAATTTAGCGGTAATTTCAAATATGTATCAATCCCCCCATAGTATCAACCCTCCCCTCAGGTTCTCCTACTTACCCGCATATTTCTCATCACATACCAGTGATTTATTTTTCATTCGAGGTACAGATTTCTGGAGGATTGGTACACTAGTCTCTTGTTTTGTAAATAATCAGATGACCGCAACTGACTTAAGGCTGATGCACAATAGCCCGTAAACGTGAACGTGAACATGAACATAAACGAGAACGTGAAAAACAGTACAGACGGGAGACGTTTAGGTTTGAGATGCACAACATGGCGGATTTATGCGGATTGAAATAGTAATATTCCGTTAACTGAAAATATAGCCTTTAAAATAAAATTGTTTATTTATTTAAAAATATTCTTTATATTCTTATTACATATTGTTAAAAATGGATTTAGATTTCGACGATGTACTTTTATATGCTGCAATTGGATGCCTGGTATCAGCCATAGCTGGGCAGAAAGCCGTTAATACAGTAATTGCAGAAGGTAAGGCAATAAGTCATCTCTAAAAAATAAAGCTCAGAATTACATACATGGTCAAAATACTTTTTCAATGATGCACCTTGGTGAACAGACTGGTGGATGTCACAGCCAGAAAAACCGTACATTGACAATCAAAGTCATCTGCATCCCATCAAAGACGTGACAGTACGTAGGACGTTCCAAGTTTGTGATCCAACCAAACTTGGGCAGTTCATGAGATCGTGTTCGGTACGGTTATTTCGGTACACACCAAGAAGCAGTTACTGGTTGGACTGACATTCACACGTCAACTGTGCTTCCAGTATTCAAAAGCATGTCTACAAAATTTCTTTAAATAATCTTTACCGCTTTGGCAGTATAAATAAATTCCATTTTAAAAAATCAACTTTGGAGGCTTACAACTGCCCAGGGATGCAATTTTGGATATAGGTAAATAGGGTCATATCAACTTATTTTAGGTCTACCATTTCCAGTTGTCGGTCGAATTTTGGGACACCCTGTATACAAGAATAACTCCGGAATATCCGGAATGCTTTGATAAATTACTAGGAATGGTCAAAAAACACTCTTATCTATAAAAAACACTGTCAGAAAAAACAGGTTAAAAACATTTGGGATTTAATTATTATCAGCGATGACGTTTGAATGCGCATGTGCCAGCCACCGCCGTGAACGCGAAAGACTTCACCAACTTTCCCGTTATTTTCGGGAATCAAATTCATGTTCACGGGCAACATATTCGTGCTGTGTATTCACATACTCAACTCCCATGTTTTAATTTCCTACACGTTCTTGTTCATGTTCTCGTTCCGGTTCGCGTTCTATTATGCATCCGTCTTTAAACCTGCATGCTTTACTGGCGATGTAAAATAACATATATCGGTGTTTCATTATTGTACAAAAGATTTAAGTGAGACAATCTGTATAGAATAAGAATTGTAAGTATATTCAGCCAGGAGAAACTTTATACAGAGTGTCTCTATAATATGAAATAAATTACATATGGCAACAATGTAAAAATATTTAGGCTAAATTCATAACCGCAAAACTAGTACTTTGAATTAACGCGTAACTTATACTTAAGAGTCAACTTTTGAGTATGCTAAATAGGGTGCCACGCCCGCTTAAATAACTCATAAATTACTTTATATTTTTGTAACAAATTTTGGCAGCATTTAAAAATATTTATAATAATAATTTTCATTTTGCGGAATAAGAACATATTAATAGAAATTGTATTTTGTAGAGCCCTTAAAGTACTCCCACTTTAGAGTAAAGTAATTCAATAACCGACAAAATCAATATCTGAAGGCATAAAATATGATTCAATTGGTACCATAAACATACCAAAGAAAAATTCCTTTAATTAGTTATTCGTGCGGTACGAAATGTTGCCCAATTTAAACGCAGTAACAAACAAATCATAAACATAAATAATATGTACACTAGTTTTCAATTATTATGCAAAACTGTGTATATTGTTGTTATTTTTTATTTAAATTGAGTATTTAGTTGTTAAAAACATCAAAATTAGAACTTAATGTTAGAATTAGTACGTAACGCAAAACCTTGCAAGCTCCAAAGCTCCAAAGCTCCAAATAATACAAATACGTAAAATAAATCGTAATTTATAAAATTTATTTTACCGTTGTTGAGATATTATTTTTTTTTTAATTTTTAAGAAGCGTTTTTTGGAAATATCTTCACTTTTTTAAATGGGATGATATAAGGGCCACCCCCTAATTAAATAGAGGGTTTTTTTCCGGTTACTGTGATATCCCATATGTATGTTTAAAAATAGTTTTTGTAGGTTTTACTCAAATTTTTTACAAAAAAAAAATCCAAATTTTTTTCTTAAAGTTTTGAAAAAAAATATTTTTTTGTCATAAACATACTTAAAATTAACCAATGTTTGATTTTACGTAGAAAAAATCAGGGGGTTGTATTTAAAATACGAAAGTGGATGCCATTTCCTGATAAACCGGAAGTAAAATTAAAAATTTATTCGATCCATAAGATTTGTTTTCTTAGATCATATAATATACTAAAATTTTAATTTTTTATTTCCATCAATAAAGAAATGCCAGGGGTGGCCCTAGTTTCATTTCCACCCGGTATATTCTATATTAAGTATGTAAGTTACTTGTTAATTCATTGTACTAATTTGAAGGTTGTGAATGTAGCTTTAATCTGATAGAATTAACTTTGAACATCTATTTTATATTTAAGTATTTTTATTTGTTATAATTAGAAATTACTAATAATAAAATGGATTTTTGACTAACTAATTCTTGCACTTTTGAAAAATGATATGTTAATTTCAACTTTATTACCTTTATTAGATTGCAATCAAAACTTACCAATAATTTTAATTAAATATTAAGAGGTGTCAAAGTCCACTTTGAAAACAATGTTCCTGAGTTTAATAATAACTTCGGAATTTCCATACAAAAATTTTGATAATTAGTGTACGCGACTTTTGCATCACCCTGTATAACACAGAACATAAAAACGTACCAATAAATACATTAAACCTAACAAAAATTTTAACAACTACAGATAAGCAAATTACCTGTTTTTTTCTAACTTAATTATTTTGATTTTTTTACTTAAATTACATTAAGTAGGTTAAATTTGAATTATTTATGATATTTAAGGTTGGAAACTATTGGTTTACTTGCACTTTCAAAACAAGCGAAAAAAAATTGTTTTTTTACATTGATTGAATTCATCAATATATATCATATCATAATATACGTATAAATCCATAACGAATTTTATTTGCGAAGGTGAAAAAAAAATTATCTCTGATATACGAAACAAATTTTTATTTGAATAAATCTGGTGCTGCAGTTTATAAACTTTTAGTGTAAAGTTAGTCCCAGTTGGAAGTAGGGCAAAGAAGACTCGATCGTGATTATTTTTGTCCCACTTCCAACTGGGACCAATAGTACATAATAACAAGCAATTTGAATTTTAATAAAATAAAACATTACAGAAAATGATTAATTTTTAACTTTCTTGATTGATTTTGAAGCAATATCTATAAAACATTTATAAAATTCCCAGGTTCTTCCATAACAAGTACGTTCAATATTTTTTATACAATCTAACATTACACTTTTTACTTCTTTTTTAATGTATTTATCAAAACTTGTCATATTCAATTTATCATATTTATCAAACATATTAGCTTCTCTTGTCACGGCACAGTTTACTATATTTACAAACTTTTCAGTTATTGTCTTATTACCTTCTACCTCGTAATAATCAAATATTTTGGGATCGGAATTTTCCAACTTCATACAATTACCTCGATATTTGATCACCTCTTCTAAAGTACTACCTTTCAAACCCTTTAAATTATAAAGAAAATATTTAAAAAGTGTAATTTTATTACATATATGTAGATAAACATACAGGGTGATTTTTATGTATGGAACCAAAGCGGCCCCACCCAAATGGCTGGATAAAAAAAATTGAAATTTGGTGTCACCAAATGAAAAAATAATTTTTTCTACAAACGTGTAAAAAATAGGTCTTTTGACACTCATAACAAACGTTAAATACTCATTTTTTTGACAAGTGTAGAAAGTAAATTACTTTCTACACTAGTGCAGAAAGTACGTAACAAAACAACTACTAATATTTTCATAAATTTCATTAATATTTTTGGTTTGTAGAAAAAATATTGTATGATGTGCGTGTTAAAAATCCAATATGGTACTTGTATGAATTGTAGAACTCGCTTCGTAGTAGTAGTGTATGTAATTGGCCCCAAAAACTAATGACGCCGAAAAAAAAATCTTTCCCCAGTGAAATTATTAATTCTACTTAACCTTAACCTTACCATAAAAGGTACAACTCCACCAGCCGCAGCTTTATAATAATCTGCCTCGGAACAATCACCTTCGTATAGTTTAGATTTGCCATATTCCAAAATAATAGCAAAAATAAATAATCTTATTGAAATTTTTAATATCATGTTCGTTCTATTTTAACAGCTACCAAAAACTGTAATAAACTTGCAAATTTGTGTAAAAACTAAATGAGACTGAGTATTTTGACATGCAAATTAATTCTATCGCTTTGTAAGCTAACTATTGTAAATTTTCCATGAAACCAAAAAAAAATAGCTAAATTATGAAAAAAATACTGCGTTTACTAAAAATAATTAATTTCAGTTTAATCTTAAGGTGAGAGGAAGTCAATTGTTGAAAAACAGATGTTCTTATCTTTCCTTAATTATTTTAAAGTGTTTCAAATTGGAAACTAGATAAAACAATTAAATACCGATATTAAGTAAGAATTGTACTTTTAAATGCATTTTTTTTGTATTGTAACGGGTCGAAAGTAAAATACATTAATTTTGGAAATATTGCTTTATTTTCAGCACATTAACTAAAATGGTCATATAGGCACTTCGTCAACGTGGCTGCTGTGTTGGTTGCAGACCGGTTAAGAGTAAGACCATTAATGCTTATAAACACGCCTTGTGATATGCGCGAACGTGTCAAAATGATGCAAAAGTAAAAGACAAATTGTGACGTCAGAAGCGGGTGAACGTTGCTAACTTCATTGCTGATATTATAGGTTACTAACTTCAATCTAGTGATTTGGTAAGTAAAGGTGAGTCTATAAGCTTTAATGAAAAAAATGTAAATTGTTATCGTCTGATCTTTAACTTGAGGTTCAAGATCATGACAATATTCTCAAATGGTGCGTCACTAAGAATGGTACAACTTTTATATTAAACATTTTTCTCGAAATGCTTCATTTCAAAAAGTTGCCGAACTTTTTGTTCGCCCTGTATATTAATTATTAATAAAAACAGCCAAATATAATCGAAATAAACACAAACGTAAAAAAAGCATAGACTCGATTTTGTCAGAATATAGATTATGTTCAGAAAACTCCTAGAAGCTTGGTTATTTATAATCAAAGGAATAGTTTTATTTTAAAATCAAACAAAAATTATGTTACAATTTTATTATTTTTTTTTCAAATTGGTTCAATTTAGAACCATTAGGAACCACAAATGAACTAATAACCAACTTCACTCCCGTCTACTACGCATGTGCAGAAATACTTAGGACCCAATGAGGATAGTGGGCAAATGTGGCTGCTTGATTTTGAAATTCGTTTGATATTTGCGATTTTGCTCATATTTATTTTTCCATTGAAGCTATTTAAAATTACTTTTTTTTTGGTACACAGAAGAGTCCCGTAGCTACCAATTTGTTTTTTTTTTGGTTTTTGTAAGTCAAACCAAATAATATTTGTTTTCCAACGCTAGCATTAAGTTAAGGTATAAACGAAGAGTTTCTCGATTCGTTTTTTGTTTTAGGTTTTTTTTGAAACTTTATACAGCATCCCAAAAAATTCTTAAAATTTTACTATCGCTACCTTGCCGAGAACCTTTCAGGGATACCTGGAAAAATTTCTGTGACACCCTGTATAAATGATATTCTTAAAAAAAAATAAAAGTAAATTAGGAATATCGTTGTTTATACGATCCTGTACTATGGTTTTGTTCCGGACCATCACTTCAAAACTATTTACTATAAAACAATAAAAAAATATGATTAATAAACATCTGATATATGCAATAAAAAAGGGTGGTTGCTATTTAAAAAAAGCGTGACCTTCGACATGCTGGTCAAGATCATGGCAATATTCTCAAATAATGCATCACTGAGAATCGTAATTATATTATTATTATATTAAACACTTTTTTTTTCAAGACTGCTTAATTCCAAAAATATATGGGCGTTGCCGAACTTTTTGTACACCCTGTATAAGCGTAGTTTTTCAAAAATTAAAATATAAATATACAAGTTTTTCTTGCAACATTACGTAAATGTAAGATAATCTTATTGAAATTTTTAATATCATGTTCGTGCTATTTTAACAGCTACTAAAAAACTGCAATAAAATTACAAATTAGTGTAAAAAATTCTATCGCTTTGTAAACTAATTATTTAAAATTTTCCTTGATAATAAAAACATATAAACTACGGGAAAAATAACTAAAAATAATTTTAATCTTAAGGTGATTGGGAGTCAAATTTTGAAAACCCATGATTTTAAAGTTCCTGATTTTTTTAAAGTGTTTCAAATTGGAAACTAAAAAAAATAAATAAATACCGAACTTAGGTAAGAATTGTACTTTTTTATGGAATTTTTGTTTTCCATGTATCTAGTTTTATACATGGTGTACAAAAAGTTTGGAATACCCATATATTTTTGAAATTCTAAATATAAAGTTTGTCTTGTAAAATTACAAAAATGTAATTGTAAATACATTAATAATAAAAATTGTAAATTAAAGTAAAATTCTTTCTACAGTTTGCTATTTTTGATTTTTTTGATTTTCCAATTCTAAACACTTTAAAATAATTCATAAAAGGTTTTTCAATATTTGACTCCATATCATCTAAAAAACGAATCAAAACAGTGTTTTCCATAAAATAAACACTAAATTGAAACACATTTCTGGAATAAATTTATACAATTATCACGTGAAATTTCAAAGTGGTTTAAAATTTGAATGATGGAAAAAGAAACTTTTTAAATTATTTATTGCTGGAAATATACTAAAAATATTTATTACTCAGTTTTGTGCCGTAGATTATCACATGTATTTTACACGGATATTCTTCGCGTAAACTATGTATTCTTCACAGGGACTGTTTTTCATGTAGACTATGTAAAATGTAAACTATGTAAACAACGTAAATCAACAAGTCTACATAGATTATATATTCTACATTGTCTACGTCAAAACAACATTGTTATTTATTAGATACCTTAAATTTGTAACAAAGATAATAAAATTGGATCTATATATAAATAGCCAAAACTCGCTTAAGGAAATCATTTATTTTAAACAATGTGGGCTAAATACTTATTTTGTTTTATTCTTATTTCTGCGGCGGAGTCGGATGTACCACAGAAGGTTAACCATGAAATTCTTGATAGAATGGTAAGTAAATACTTCTATTCTTAAATTAGAGAGTTTTCATTTAAATCATTTTTTAAGACGAAGTTTCAGACTCACTTTTTAAATTTTCAAAAATATTTTATGTACTATATAAAATAAAAATTATTATTTCTAGTAGTCAAGTTAATCCATTTTGCATTTTGCAAACACGATTTTCTCTCTTGAACTTATGGACAGCTCCTAAACCCGCAGTGTATAAAAATGCAATAGGAAATCCTGTTAGCAAAATGAAAAGACTATAGTTACTTAAATTCCTATTAATTTACTATTTTTTGTATTATTAGGGTTTTAGTCCTAGTGCGAAAAAAGTAGTAATAAAGGCCAGAAATTCATGCCAAGAATCGCTTAAAATTAACCCTGCAGATATTAATGCATTTGAAGCAAAGGGAAATCAAGGAAAACCACTTTCATTGGGCCCATATGCTACATGTGTATTTCGCAATTTCAAAGCTCTTAATGATAAGGGAGAATTTGATATATTTGTTATTAGTCAGATTTTCCAAGGTAAAATACTTAAAGTAGCATTAGGATGTATAATACCAAAGTCCATTGGATTTGATACTGTGATGTTGGACTTATACGATTGCTTAGTCAAAGATTTCAGAATGTAATTTTCAAAATACATATTTGTATCAAATGTATTTGTTTACATAACTTATAATATGTTAAACTATAAAGAATAAATTCATTTGTAGTCGCACAAAAATTTTCTTCTTGTTCTTCCTTTTACACCTTTCGATACAAAATGTTGATGATCACAAAAATATAGGTCATTTTATTTATTGAATACTTGGATTTGTTATGGCGAGTTGAAGAAACGGAATTTTTATAAACAATAGTAAATGCAAGAGAAAAGGCGATCTTATCTTTTAAGATGCAGCTTAATTCCCAATTCTCAAAGAAAAAAATAGGCGAAAATTTCATCGATGTATTTTCTAGGACAGATACAAATTAGACTTTAAATGCAAGGAAAAGAACATTTTATAAACTAAAGACCAGGAGGTAAGAGAAAGGAGAATAAAGAATGGAAGAATAACTACTACGTGGATTTTTTTGGCCTTGGTGATTTATTAATTTCTAAAAAAAGTAGAGAAATATGTACAATATTTTATTATAATACACAAAATAATGAAAAATTTTATTTCACATTTTACTCAAATACTTAGTTTATGCTTATCCATCATTCTGCGAGGAATAAAAATTTCAAAAGTAATTAAAATTTTGGTAATTAGTGATTTTAATAAAAAAAGCCACAAGCTGATATTTCTAGAAAGTATTCGCTGCATAGATGCGTTATATCCAGAATTATAAAAAGGTATAATGAAAGTGGAACAGTAGATTTCAAAAAATAGTCTGGACGGCCACGAAAAACATTACGTGGAACAATCACCTTCGTATAATTTAGATTTGCCATATTCCAAAATAATAGCAAAAATAAATAATCTTATTAAAATTTTTAATATCATGTTCGTGCTATTTTAACAGCTACCAAAAAATTGCAATAAAATTGCAAATTAGTGTAAAAACTTAACGACACTGAAGTATCGTGTTTTGATAAGCAAATTAACTCTATCGCTTTGTATACTAATTATTTAAAATTTTCCTTGATTATAAAAAGTATATAAATTATGGGTAAAATATAGCGTATATTAAAAATAATTTTAATCTTAAGGTGATAGGGAGTCAAATTTTAAAAAACCGATGTTTTTATTGTTCCTCAATTTTTTTAAAGTTTTTCAAATTGGAAACTAAAAAATAATTAAATACCGAAATTAGGTAAGAATTGTACTTTTATATGGAATTTCATGTACCTTTTCAACTTCAAATTGAGACTATTCAACATCAAATTGAGAATAATCAATTTCAAATTGAGATTAATCAATATCAAATTGGGAATACTCAATTTCAAATTGAGATTTATTATTAGTTTCAACTAAAGTGAAGAACAAATTTTTGAAAAGTAGCTTGCATAGTCTTTGAACGTAAATTAACTAAAAATGTAGGTCTACCCAGTGGCGTGTTAGCGTATAGGCAAGAAAGGCAATTACCTAAAGTCTCAAGCAAGCATATTTTAGTACTTGGCAAGAATAGGGCAAATATTGGACAAAGCGAGTATTCTATAGGCAACCGCTAGAAATATCATATATGAAAATACTAAGAATAAACTCGCAGTTACTTATTATTGTACAGTTGGTTCCAGCTGGAAGTAGCACAAAAGTAATCACGATCGCGTATTCTTTGTCCCACTTCCAGCTGGGAGCAACTTTACCAAATCCACTGCTTATATTCAAAGAGTTTTATTTATTAAATATGGTCAAAACTATTTTTTTAATTCATAGGCATTCATCATTCATAGACTTTGTACGCAAATTTGGCAATAATTTTTTCTTTTATCAAATTAAATTATTATTTTTAGGTGAAACTTAAATCTTAATTAGAAATTGTTTATTCCCAATTTGAAATTGATTATTCTCAATTTGAAATTGATTATTCTTAATTTAAAATTGATTATTCTCAATTTCAAATTGATTATTCTCAATTTGAAATTGATTATTCTCAAATTGATATTGATAAATCTCAAAATTTGTAATTGATTAGTCTCAATTTGAAGTTGAAAATGTAAAGATTTATACAGGGTCTACAAAAAGTTCAGTAACGTCCATTTATTTTTGAAACAAAGCATTTTTGAGAAAAATGTGCCAAATAATTTACGATTCTTAAGACTAGCCAGGTAATGTGCAGTAGCATCTGAGTCGATCGTGTAGAAGATTTTGGAACCAAAATGTGCTCGTCCAAAATGGCCTAGTGACGTATTATATAGTAATATTACCATGACCTTGACTCGCAATCTGAAGGTTAGGGAATAGTCGCTTAACTGTTTGTGAATAGCAACCACCCGTTTATTACATATTAACTTACTATAAGAGGTTTATGAAACATATTTTTTATTATTATAAAGTAAATAGTTTGGAACTTCCATATACTACGACAAATTTTAAGATAAAAATTTCTAATTAACATATGTCCGATTTCGCTTCCTAAGGGAGCTACAGCCCTTCAAAGGTGGTGTAAAAAAGAAGATTTTTGTAGGTTTATTTGAAAACGCTTTATAGTAGAAACTTCAAATTTGGTGTGAATCGTAATACGCTTTAGATATGTTTCCTTGATTTTTTTGATTTTTTTTTTGCATTTTGCATTCTAAAGGGTAGTTTTAGAGAGGGTTGGTAATAAAAACTGTGATAACTTTTTAGGGGTTCATTTTTTAAGATTTTTTTTAAATAATGTTCGCCAAACCATTTCAAATAAAAATGGTATTCTTGTACCAACTCTGTAGAATGCACCGTTTTAGAGAAAAATGCACATAACCACGTGCTGCTCAATGCAATGTTGCACGTTAGGTATCTACTTTTTTCTAAAATACACGTCTTTTATCATCAGGTAGCTAATACAATCTATGTCTTTGATTATTTTGGACATTTTAATTAAATTGAGGGTATTTTTAATTTTTATAACTTTTCTTTTCCTCATCACCGTTGAAATAAAATCGGACATATGTTAATTTGAAGTTTTTTCTTACAATTAGTCATAGAATCGGCAAAAAAAATTTGGCTGTTTAATTTCGACTCACCCTGTATTTTTGAAATTCTAAATATAGAATTCTTACTTTTTAAGTAAAGTAAATATTGAAAAATTGTCCTTGACCAGGATTTGAACCTGGGACCTCCAAATCGCATGTCCGGTGTGATAACCAGGTTCAAATCCTGGCCAAGGACAATTTTTCAATATAAGTTTGTCTTGAAAAATTTCAAAAATGTAATTGTAGATACATAAATAACAAAAATTGTAAATTAAAGTAAAATTCTTTCTTCAGTTTGGTTTTTTTTATTTTTTTTTTTTGACTTTCTAGTTCGAAACACTTTAAAATATTTCATAAAAGGTTTTTCAACATTTGACTCCCTATTACCTTAAAATGTACCAAATTACATAAATTGGGCACTAAATTGAAACACGTATCTTAAATAAAATTTTTAGAATTATCTCGTGAAATTTCAAAATGGGTTAAAATTTTAACGCAGATAAAGAGAAACTGTATTAATCTTTAATTGCTGCAAATATACTAAAAATATAATTTATCAGTGTTGTAACTTGTGGCGTAAAGTATAAAAATAAACAGTATTTATTACATATATTAAGTTTGTAAAAAAGATAATAACATTGGATCTATATAAATAGCCAAAACTCGCTTAAGGAACTCATTAATTGTAAATAATGTGGACTAAATATTTGTTTTGTTTTATTATTATTTCTGTGGCGGAATCCCAATTAACACCGAAGGTTAACCATAAGGTTCTTGATAAAATGGTAAGTAAATATTTCCATTCTTAAATTAGAGAGTTTTTATTTAAATCAATTTTAAGGCAAAATTTCGTAGACCCGCTATTTAAATTTGGAAAATATTTTATATATACAATAATAGTTATTTATGTCATAAGGATTGTAACGTCAATTATTATGGTTAAAGTCGTGAATATCTGTAGACGTGGTGAAGTCCGAGCCTGGTAACACGACGTGAACCATAATGATTGGTTACCATCCAAATTATATACAAAACTTTATCTGCTTGCAAAAAAAATGAAATAAATTAAAATTTATTGACACCTTAGTGTCATCAATTTAGCACCCACAAAGTAATCATTATGGGGGTTTTCTTTGATTCCACCATTGTGATTTCCTTATGGGCCTAAAACCGATAAAGAATGTCATTATGTGACATTATTGTATGCAAGTAGATAAAAATTGTATAAGGTAATTTTAAAACGTTATTTGTTAGTTTTTAGTAGTAATGTTAATCCATATTGCATTTAGCAAACAGGATTTTATCTCTCTTGCACTTATGAACAGGTCCTTAATCCGCAGTGTGTAAATGTGCAATGGAAAATCCTGTTAGCAAGACCATATTTACCTAAATTCCTATACAGGGTGTTCCATTTGACCTTGGACTCTATGGGTAGCTTTGTTATTATTGGTGTCTTATTAACTGTCTCATTTTACGTAAAATGTTTTTTAAATGTAACATGTGGTATATCAAAATTCTCAGAAAAACACACTGATTCCAAATATGTGTAATTCCAATATGACCGCCACAAGAAGAAACAAAGTTTGGATTAATTCCTGGCAATCCACAGTGACTTAAGAAAAAATCTGATTGACTTATTGAATTTTAGATAAAAAACTGCCTTTATGTTGTTAACAAAATTTTTTGGTATAGCCTATAATAAAGAAGTTACAGTCATATTTTGAAAATGCCACTTTTTAGTTTTTTCAATATGGCGCCGAAACGATGCAAAATTCAACTGTTTTGTTAATGAATTATTATTGAACATACAAATATGCACTATTTCGTACATTTAACCGACTTTCTATCTCCAATAATAACAAAGATACTCATAGAGTCCAAGGTGAAATGGGACACCCTGTATATTAAACTTTTTTTTTTCTTTTTTAGGATTTTAGTCCTAGTGTGAAAGTAGAAGTAACAAAAGCCAGAAATTCATGTCAAAAAACGCTTAAAATCAATCCTAGACAAATTAGTACATTTGAAGCGAAGGGAAATCAAGAAAAACCACTTTTATTGGGCACATATGGTACATGTGTATTTCGAACATTAAAAGCTCTTAATGATAAGGGAGAATTTGATGAAAATGTTATAAGACAGATTTTCAAGGGAAAACTACTTAATGAAGCATTAGAATGTGTAAAACCATACTCCATTGGATCTGATGCTGTGATGTTGGAAATATACGATTGCTTGATCAAAAATGTCAGACTGTAATAATACTATATTTCTAAAATAAATATTTTAAACAAAACCGCATGGTTATTTAAAAATGTTTTACTAATTAAATATTAGCAATTTTTTATTCTTATTATGTTTAAAGCATTGATACTAGCTCTGAAGAAGGTTAATAACCGAAACCGGTCAGATAATTTTTATTGCACCAAACAATTCCTGATAAGCCGCAATCCAAGTACAGATAAACGTCGTTTTACGCCGGGGTTCCGTTCCGAGAGACACCAACGTAAAAAAAATCGGTGTAATATGAACACATATTTTTCGTGCCTTTTTCGCAGAATATTTGGGTTCTGAAACACTATTGTCGCCGATAATGATACAAACTGAATATTCTTTTAATTTTATAATAAAATAAAAAATATAATCATTTTTTATTTTTCTTAAGAGCATCTTCCTAGACACCCGCGATAAATTTTCCTTTGGAGATAATAACAAGGAATAGAAAATCCATCCCACTTTTCTGGAGCTTCTTTGCAAATTATGACCAAATAACTGATAATTAATGCGAATCCCTAAAGGGCGCGCGAGTTTGGGAGGAAAAATTGTAAAAAATCATGAAATCGAGCATTAGTTCTGCAGTCATAACTCAAGCTTCCTTTGTTAGATTTTCAATTTTTTTTCAGACTTATAATCTAAATTGATTAGGCTACATCTTGCCACAGAGTTCCCTTCTGCAACCCAGCACAAAATTAATTATAGGGGTCCAAAGTTAAGGTACTTTCAGATCAGTATATTTTTTTGTACATTCTCCAATTTTTTTTTCCTTGTGGCAAAAATTAAAGAAATGACTTCTAAATCAACTGCAAAAAAAATTTTACAAAAATTTTGTTCATACTAAAGGAAATGGCTCTTAAAAACAAAACGAAAACTAACTCGGAAATTTGGAAAATCCCGGCTCACCGGCACCAACCGGCGTAATTGTGAATCGGCGTAAATCGAACCGGCGCAAAACGATGTTTACCTGTACTCTAATATAAATCTTAAAAAAAAACTACACCTCATTATTAAAATCAAAATAACTTGAATGTACATATATTTGGCGAGGAATTCTTATATTTGGCATATTATCCACATAATTATTTAAATCTACCTCTCATCTACAATATTACTATTTCTAAAAATCATGTTTACTGGACAGATATGGCCGATTAATGACTTTATTTTGTGGCGTTTGTGTCAAATTTCAATAAGTTTAAAGTTGGCAGTCAAATTTTGCACAAAAAAGTGAATAACGGCCCTTAAATATGCACTATTGTTCAAATTATAAGTCGAATATTTTTCATACATTACCACTCATGTCATTTAGGGTTAAACAATTAAAACTTAACCCAGTTTAATTAAATTGAGGGTATTTTTAATTTTTATAACTTTTCTCTTCCTCGCCACCTTTGAAGCATAATCGGACATATGTTAATTTTAAGTTTTTCTTACAATTAGTCATAGAATCGATTTTAAAAAATTTGGCTGTTAAATTTCGACTTTTTGAAATTCTAAATATAGAAGTTTGTTAAACGCGAAGAGTTCATACTTTTTAAGTAAAGTAAATATTGAAAAATTGTTCTTGGCCAGGATTTGAACCTGGGACCTCCAAATCGCATGTCTGGTGTAATAACCTGGTTCAAATCCTGGCCTAGGACAATTTTTCAATATAAGTTTGTCTTGTAAAATTTCAAAAATGTAATTGTAGATACATAAATAACAAAAATTGTAAATTAAAGTTAAAATCTTTCTTCGGTTTGGTATTTTTTTTTATTTTTTGACTTGCTAATTCGAAACACTTTAAAATAATTTATAAAAGATTTCTCAACATTTGACTCCCTAATATCACCTTAAAATGTACCGAAACAGTGTTTTTCATAAATTACGCACTAAATTGAAACAAGTATCTTATATAAAATTTTTAGAATTATCACGTGAAATTTCAAAATGGTTTAAAATTTTAACGCGCATAAAAAGAAACTATATTAAACATTTATGGCTGTAAATATACTAAAAATATATATTTTTTATCAGTGTAGTAACTTGTGGCGTAAAGTATAATAATAAAAATTATTTATTACATATATTAAGTTTATAAAAAAGATAATAACATTGGATCTATGTATATAAATAGCCAAAACTCGCTTAAGGAACTCATTAATTGTAAATAATGTGGACTAAATATTTGTTTTGTTTTATTCTTATTTCTGTGGCGGAGTCCAAAATAACACCGAAGGTTAACCATAAAATTGTTGATAAAATGGTAAGTAAATATTTCCATGCTTAAATTAGAGAGTTTTTATTTAAATCAATTTTTAAGGGAAAATTTCGTATACCCGCTTTTTAAATTTGGAAAATATTTTATATACTATATACAATAATAGTTATTTATGTCATAAGGATCGTAACGGCAATCATTATGGTTAAAGTCGTGAATATATCTGCAGGCGTGGTGAAGTCCGAGCCTGGTAACACGACGTGATCCATTATGACTGTGGTTACGATCAGAATTACAATCAAAACTTTATCTGCTTGCAAAAAAAATTAAATAATTTAAAATTTATTGACACCTTAGGCTCATCAATTTAGCACCCATAAAGTAATCATTTTCTATGATGAAATTAGAACCATTGTGATTTCCTTATGGGACTAAAATTGATAAAGAACGTTATTATGTGACATTATAGTATGCAAGTAGATAAAAATCATTAAATAAAATGCAATAGAAAATCCAGTTAGCAAAATGGAAAGACCATAGTTACTTAAATTTCTATTTCTTAAACTATTTTTTCTATTTTTAGGATTTTAGTCCTAGTGCGAAAGAAGAAGTAATAAAAGCCAGAAATTCATGTCAAAAAACGCTTAATATCAATCCCATACAAATTACTGCATTTGAAACGAAGGGAAATCAAAAAAAACCTCTTTTATTGGGCAAATTTAGTACATGTGTATTTCGAACATTAAAAGCTCTTAATGATAAGGGAGAATTTGATAAAAATGTTATGAGAGAGCTTTTCAAGGGTAAACTACTTAATCATATATTAGAATGTGTACCAAACTCAATTGGAACTGATGCTGTGATGTTGGAATTATACGATTGTGGAATCAAAAATATCAGATTGTAATCTGTAATACTATATTTCTAAAATACATATTTTAAATATAACCGCATGGTTACTTAAAAATGTTTTACTATTTAAATATTAGCAGTTAATAATTCTTATTACGTTTAAACCATTATTACTAGCTCTGAAGAAGGTTAAATAAAGATAACCGAAACAGGTCAGCATTAGATGTGATAATTTTTATTGCACCAAACATGTCCTGATAAGCCGAAATCCAAGTACTCTATTATTACTTCCAAGAAGAAAGGCAAATGTGTTAATGTAAATCTTAAAAAAAAAACTACTCCTCATTATAAATATCAAAATAACTTGAATATGGCGAGGAATTCTTATATTTGGCCTATTATCCACATAATTGTTTAAATCTACCTATCATCTACAATATTAATATTTTAAAAATACATGTTTGCTGGACAGATAAGGCCGATTTATGACCTACCAATAACCCATCCCTGTAAAAATCAAAATTGTGTATAACTTGTGCTAATGTTGTGGCAATATTGTTATGTTGTGATATCGTTTTTCAATATGTTCACAATATTGTGAAACAATGGAAATACAATATTGTGAGTACAACATTCCAGCGACATTTAGACAATATAGTTCTTATCATCTTGTGTAAACATCATTTTACAATATTGTGTAAATATTAAATCTAACCACCTTAAAGTTACATTCGAATACATTCAATTGTCTATTCGTTTCCAAAAAAAAAATTAAGTTTTTGGAGAATATTTCAATAACAAAAAAAATGCAAGCCTTTAATTTTTTTACTATTTTTTACTATGTACGTAATAAGGATGTAATACGCCTAAAAATATTTGGTTTGTTATCCCCACCCCCGTACAAGCCCCGTGATTTAATTTAATTGATAAATTTCTCATAAAATTTTAAGTTTCTGCTTATCATTATTTTAAACATTTTTTTTTCAAGAACGCCTAAATCCAAAATTATATGGACGTTGCCGAACTTTTCGTACACTCTGTATAAACGTAGCTTTCCAAAAATTTAAATATAAATATAGAAGTTTTTCTTGCAACTTTATAAAAATGTAATTGTAGATACGTAAATAATAAAAATTGTAAATTGAAGTAAAATTCTTCAGTTTGGTATTTTTTATTTTTTTTTACTTTCAAATTCGAAACACTTTAAAATAATTCATAAAAGATTTTTCAACATTTGACTCTATATCATCTTAAAATATATTTATTTTTTTTATTTATTAAAGAAATAATTTGATAACAAAAAACTATAAAATGTAAGAAAAAACAGTGTTTTTCATAAATTAAGCACTAAATTGAAACACATTTCTTGAATAAATTTATATAATTATCACGAGAAATTTCAAGGTGGCTTTTAATGAAGGAAAAATAAACTATTTAAATTAATTATTGCTGGAAATATACTAAAAATATTTATTAATCAGTTTTGTGCTGTAGATTATCACATTTTTTTACACGGATATTTTACGCGAAGACTATGTATTTTTTACATGGACTGTTTTTCATGTATACTATGTAAAATGTAAACTATCTAAACAACGTAAATCAACATAAAGTGTACATAGATTACATATTCTACATTGTCTTCGTCAAAACAACACTGTTTTATTTACTACATATTTTAAATTTGTAACAAAGATAATAAAATTGGATCTTTATATAAATAGCCAAAACTCGCTTAAGGAAAGAATTTATTTTTAAAAATGTGGGCTAAATATTTATTTTGTTTTATTCTTATTTCTGTGGTGGACTCGGAGTCGGATGAACCAGAGAAGGTTGACCATAAAATTCTTGATAATATGGTAAGTAAATTCATCCATTCTTAAATTAGAGTGTTTTTCTTTAAATGTGGAAAATATTTTATGTACTATATTAAATATAAATTATTTTTATTTTAACATAATTTTAAAACGTTATTTGTTAGTTTTTAGTAGTCAAGTTTTTCCATTTTGCATTTTACAAACAGGATTGTTTCTCTCTTGCACTTATGAACTGGTCGTGTGTAAAAATGCAATAGAAAATCCTGCTGGCAAAATGGAAAGACCATACTTACTTAAATTCCTATGAATTAAATTATTTTTTTGTATTATTAGGGTTTTAGTCCTAGTGCGAAAGAAGAAGTAATAGAAGCCCGAAATTCATGTCAAGAATCGCTTAAAATTAATCCTGAAGATATTAATGAATTTGAAGCAAAGGGAAATCAAGAAAAACCACTTTCAATGGGCCCATATGCTACATGTGTATTTACTAATCTCAAAGCTCTTAATGATAAGGGAGAATTTGATGTAATTGTTATTAGACAGATTTTCCAGGGTGAAATACTTAAAGTAGCATTATCATGTATACTACCAAACTCCATTGGATCTGATGCTGTGATGTTGGACTTATACGATTGCTTAATCAAACCTTTCAGATTGTAATTTCCAAAATACATATTTGCATCAAATGTATTTGTTTACATGACTTTTAATATGTTAAACCATATTAACTTCTTCTTTTTCCTCCTATTACACCTTTCGTACAAAATCCTGAAGATCACAAAAATACAGGTAATTTTTATGTATTGAATATTTGAATTTGTTATGGCTTAAGGTGAGTAGAAGAAACGGGATTTTTATGAACAACAGTAAATGCAAGAGAAAAAGGCGATCTTATTTTTTAAGATGCAGCTTAATTCCCAATTCTCAAAGAAAATTTCTTCGGTTTGAATCATAACTTTTTTTCCACGGGAGCTTTTTAAAAATTCCTTTTTTTGGTACACAGATGAGTTTTGTGGCTACCAATTTCTTCATTTTTTGTGTTAGTGAGTCAAACCAAATATTCATACGGCAGCAGTAAAACGGGCTCTTTACAATATATGTATGTTCGCTTAGCGACATTCTCCACACAAATAGCAAACTAATTAAAATAATATTTTTTCCGAAGGCTAGCAATAAGTTAAGGTATAAACGAAGAGTTTCCCGTTTCGTTTTTTGTTTTAAGTATATTTTTAAACTTTTTACAGCATCCCAAAAATTTCCTAAAATTTTACTTAATTTTTGGGATGCTGTAAAAAGTTTTAAAATATACTTAAAACAAAAAACGAAACGGGAAACTCTTGTTTTATACCTTAACTTATTGCTAGCATTGGAAAAAAATATTATTTTAATTAGTTTTTTATCTGTGTGGAGAACGCCGCTAACCGAACGTATTTTGTAAAGAGCCCGTTTTAATGTTGCCGTATGAGTATTTGGTTTGACTTATTAGGACAAAAAAAGAAGAAATTGGTAGCCACAAAACTTATCTGTGTACCAAAAAAACAAATTTTAAAAATGCTCCTCTGGAAAGAAAGTTATGATCAAAACCGCAAATATCAAGAGAATTTCAAAATCAAGAGCTCAAATTTCGCCTTAACTAATTGTATTTGCGAAAGTGAAAAAAAATGACCATAGATATGCAAAACAAAATTTTATTTAAATAAATCACGTGCGACAATTTGTGTGTTATTAAAATAGAATCATTTATACAAAAATATTAATTTTTAACTTTCTTGATTGCTTTGGAAATAATATCGACATAACATTTATAAAATTCCCAGGGTCGTCCATAACAAGTACGTTCAATATTTTTCATACAGTCTAACATTTCACTTTTCGCTTCTTGTTTTACGTATCTATTAAAAGCTGTCATATTCAGTTTATCATATTTATCAAACATATTACCTTGTCTTGTCAAGATACAGTTTACGATATTTATAAGCTTTTCAGTTATCGTCTTATTACCTTCCGCCTCGTAATATTCCAATATTTTGGGATCAGAAATTTCAAGCTTCATACAATTACCTCGACATTTGACCACCTCTTGTAAAACAGCACCTTTCAAACCCTTTAATTTATAAAAAAATAATTAAAAAATGTTTTATTTTTATTTAACTATTTATAGTTATACAGGGTGATGATAAAGTTTGGAACAAAATTAGCAATTTTTTTTCGCTCGGTTAGATTAATTTTAGTTTTTAAAATGCCATCTCTTGGTATTAAAAATGTATTAATGACGTCTCTGCTGATTTATCAATGACGTCACCATCTTTTTTTTAAATTAAAATCCCTCCTTTTTTACATCGTATAAATGACATAAATGTCTATCAAAAACGATCATGACGTCGTTGGTAAATCACCAGGGACGTCATTAATATTTTTTTATACCGAGAGAAAAACTAAAATTGAGCTGTCCGAGCGATTTTGCGAATTTTGTTCCAAACTTTATCATCATTCGGTTGTCGGGACCGAAAAACTATTTTATTTACCTTGATTGTGGAACGATTGAAAATTTATTTGGATCATCATCCTTTATATTAAACTATAACAAAATTTTATACGGGTATAAGAAGTAGAGTCAATCAAACAAAATAACTACAAAATTATGACAGATATTTTTTTGTTCGCCAGTGTAATTATTAATTCTACTGAAATAATAAATGAAGATCCGAAATATATTATGTCCTTTTAGTATAAACTAAAAAACGAAAAAGTAAAACGAAACACTTGCAAAATAATTTACAAGAGCAGTGTTTCGTTTCAAATAAAAAATTTGAAAGTTAATAATATATATTTAAATTATAA
Organism: Stenus bimaculatus; assembly: GCA_963971135.1. NCBI lineage: Eukaryota > Metazoa > Arthropoda > Insecta > Coleoptera > Staphylinidae > Stenus > Stenus bimaculatus. The sequence continues at coordinate 81,601,612 of OZ020180.1, read as the reverse complement.
AGAAAGTAAAAAAAAAATAAAAAAAAAATGAAGTCTCTACGATGTTTCGTTCAACAGTTATAAATTTTTATATAAAATATGGTATTCTGGTAAAAGAGTAAAGGTGTTAATTTGAAAAATTAATATTTCGCTTAATAACTAAAATTAAGAAACAAAAATGCGTACAGTAAAATTTCTAAAAAATACTGATATTAATTTTTTGAGTTTTTGGGGAGTAGAATTTTTTTTTTGGGGGGGGGGGGTGTAGAGGGCAGGTGAACCCCTACATTTCATCCATTTCTTATTATCTTTCATTTGCGGGGTCGATTTTGAAAAAATTCGAAAAAAAAAGTTTGAGATATTTTTAAATTTTTGAAGTTTTTAATAGCAATCGATTTTTATTTTTTTTTCTCGAAAACTATAAAAGTTACTGGTTTCAAATTTTTACTAAAAGTAAACACCGTGGATAGACGCGTTTTAAAAAATAGTTGCTTAAAATCGATTGAATAGTTTTTTTGTAAAAAATTCTCAAAATTTTGGTACAAATATGGTTCTGGACGGCGCAATTTTAAACAGACAATTAAAACTTTTAGGGAATTTGGTGAAGGAGATGACTGTGCCAATTTCAAGCTATTAAACGTCTCGATAGTGCTAATAGTTTCGAAGATATTAATTATTTTGTGAAAAGTGAAAAATTTATGACCGAAATTTTGGATACAAACCGAGATTTTGCTTATTTTAGCAATGTTTTCGGTGATAACTCGAAAAGGGAAAAAGATACCAAAGTGATTCTTTTTTTGACGTAAAGTGGACCTAAAGAGCTTTTACATAAGGTAAATAAAATACGGTTGAAATGTAATTTGAAGGGTGAATTTGACCTATAAGTACGACTTGTAAAAATGAGATATAAAAAAAAATTTTTTTCGTTATTTTTACAAAATTTAAAATACCCTATGCGCGGGAGCTTTCGATTCAAAGAGTAGATTCTAAAGTATTTTTAAAATTGAAAATCCGTTAAAAAGTAACTCGGCGCGAGCCACTCACCACTAAAATCAAAATTTCGAGTATATTTGTACGTAATTTCTCAACCCTACCAAATATGCAAAATCTGAGTAGCTTGTACACTGTACAAAATATTTCTTTTTAAAGCTGCGATAAAAAATTGCAAACATTTTTGGAAACTGCGGGAGCCAGATGGGCCCAGGTTATACCGCCTTTTACCCGATTTTTTTAACATTTTACGTTCGATTTTTTTCCAAAGTCCAGGGTAAAAGTTTCAAGGTGCCAATTTTTTCTCTCATAAGTAAATACCAAATAAGTAAAATAAAAAATATTCGAGTATTACAGGTTGTTCTGATGAAAAGTTACGAATTTTCAAAGTACGCGTCAAAATATCGCGAAAAATAAAGCGTCACTTTGGGGGCGCCAAAACGGCATAAAGAGTAAACGCATCAAAAATAACTCCCGTTTTAAGGTAAAACGTGGAATTTGTATAAGGAATAGAGTTACCGCTATTTTTTTCCTTCTGTCGAACTTGTAATCGAAGCCAAAAAGTTTTGGTACTTTTGCCGTCCGAAAAAACGGTAGTATTGTACAGTTTGGGCTGCGGGGCCGTGACGTCACACCTTTGCGCCTAGGCGTAAAAATTGGTCATGGTAATCCCCAGGAAGTTAGAATAAAAGGGGCCAAATTTCTTCGCTTCCGTTTAGAATCCGACGGAGTTGTGGTTTTTCAAAATTAACGCCGCCGAAAACCCGAAAAATAGCGAAAAAATCGACCATTTTCGGGATTTTTTTTTTAAGTGTCGGGGAGGTCCAAAAAATTTAAAATTCGAACCACACTTGGAATCAACATCCCTTATTACACCGGAACCGGAATTCTTGAAATTAGAAAAAAAAACACCCTTTCGGCCATTTCTCTCTTCCCAAAAAACGTCCGAATTCGTGGTAAAAATACAAAAGAGGTCGTATCTGACACCCCCCCCCCCCCTTAATAGATAGGTCCGGACTCTTTTCTTAAAATTTTCTCCTCCTAACATCTACAAAATTTCAACTCTCTACGAAAAAAAAACTCCTTCCCCGTTTCTTACGGTTTTAGTATTATATCTAGAATCTAGATTATACATTAGCCTTACCGAAAATTGTAAAATTGCACCATCCGCAGCTTTGTAATAATCTGTCTCGGAACAATCACCTTCGTATAATTTAGATTTGCCATATTCCAAAATAATACCAAAAATAAATAATCCTATTGAAAGTTTTAATATCATGTTCGTTCTATTTTAACAGCTACCAAAAAAACAGCATTAAAATTGCAAATTTGTGTAAAATCTAAACGACACTGAGTATCGTGTTTTGGTAAGCAAATTAATTCTATCGCTTTGTAATCTAAGTAAAAGTAAAAAATGACTAAATTATGGGAAAAATACAGCGTTTATTAATCATTATTAATTTAATTTTAAGGTGTAAAATATTGAAAAACCGATGGTGATTTTTCAAACCATTTGGTGAGATTACTAATTGAGCAAAATAAAAAATTTTATTTTCATTAGAAAGAACGTTTATTGTGTTAGTACGATAAAAGACACTTTTTTATATTTTTTTTACTCAAAATTGTAAAAAAAATCCTTAAATATGTTATTTTTTTAGATCTTTTTAGCGAAGTTAATAATTTTTTTTTCAAATTTTTACCGATCTACTGGACTAGTCATTTCAATGACTGCAATTATCTAGCGTAACTCGATCCGGATTGGATTGAATAGAGGTTGACTCTATCCGCTTTTTTCCAAAATATACACGTCGGATTGGATTCAGTTTTGGGATTCAGTTCAATTATTGAAAAAGTGATATAATCCGATGTGTTTATTTCGAATAAAAATGCAGACCAAGCAAATCACTATTCGATTCAATTCAATCCGGATCGAGTTACGCTATATTTATAAACATGTAAGTTCAATACTTTTGCAGGCGAAGTTACACATTTCACCGAATATCCTCTGAAAGTAAAATTCTTAGTTTAGTTTTGATAATTTTTTTGAGGTTCCAATACGAAACACTAATACTAAAAATTCATGAAAGGTAAAATCGACGAGTTTCCAACATGTGAGTCACTTTAAAATGTAGCAGAACACGTGAAATTTAGAAAAAAGGTAATATTCCTAAATAATTCATGACTAAGAATTGTACAACTTTTATTTGATTCATTTTCTTCAAAAGGGATTAATTTCAATAATAAATGGACGATGCGCAAAATTTCTTATTGAAAATTTAAATTCTTGTAACTTCCAAATTATGGCGCGACCTTCAACCTGCTCATCAATGGCAATATTTTTAATAAACGCATCACTGATAATCGTAATGCATATTATTATTTTAAATACCATTTTTCAAAATTCTAAAAATATATGGGCGTTGCCAAACTTTTTATACACCCTGTATAAGCGTGGTTTTTAAAAAATAAAAAAATGAATATAAAAGTTTTTCTTGCAACATTACAAAAATGTAATTGCAGATTCATAAATAAAAAAAATTGTAAATTTAAGTAAAATTCTTTCTCCAGTTTGGTATTTTTTTACTTTTCAATTCGAAACACTTTAAAATAATTGATAAAAGGTTTTTCAACATTTGACTCCATATGCTTTTAAAATGTATTTAATCAGTGTTTTTCATAAAATAAGAACTAAAATAAAACACATTTTTTGAATAAATTTTTACAATTATCACGTGAAATTTCAAGGTGGTTTAAAATTTCAACGCAGAAAAAAATTTTAATGAAGGAAAAAGAAAATAACGTAAATTAACACAAACTTTACATATCTACGTCAAAACGTAAACAATCGCAAAAATGCCCAACACTGTTTTTTTATTACATATATTAAATTTGTAACAAAGATAATCAAATTGGATTTATATAAATAGCTAAAACTCGCTTAAGGAAATCATTTCTTTTAAATAATGTGGACTAAATACTTATTTTGTTTTATTCTTATTTCTGTGGTTGAATCCCAGGAGCCACAGAAGCTTAATCAAAAAATTCTAGATAAAATGGTAAGCATTCCATTCTTAAATTAGTGAATTTTTCTTGAAATCATTTTTCAAGAATAAGTTACAGTCTCAATTTTTAAATTTGGATTTAAGTACTGTATAAAATAAAAATTATTAATTAAAATTACATATTGTAACATAAATTTAAAACGTTATTTGTTAGTTTTTAGTAGTAAGGTTAATTAAAACAGGATTTTTCCTCTCTTGCACTTATGAATACGTTCAAAACCCACAATGTGTAAAAGTGCAATAGAAAATCCTATTGGCAAAATGGAAAGTTACTTAAATTCCTAATGATTAAACTATTTCTTTGTATTTTTAGGATTTTAGTCCTAGTGCGAAAGAAGAAGTAATAAAAGCCAGATGTTCATGTCAAGAATCGCTTAATATTAATCCTGAAGATATTAATGCATTTGAAGCAAAAGGAAATAAAGAAAAACCACTTTCAATGGGCATATTTGCTACATGTGTATTTCGAAATCTCAAAATTCTTAATGATAAGGGAGTATTTGATCTAAATCTTACTAGACGGGTTTTCCAGGGTAAACTACTTAAGGAAGCATTATCATGTGTACTACCAAACTCCATTGGATCTGATTCTGTGATGTTGGACATCTACGATTGCTTGGTCAAAAATTTTAGATTGTAATTTCCAAAATACTTATTTGTACCAAATGTACCTATTTCTTTAATAAATTCATTTGGACACAAAATCTTGATGATTTAAAAAATTAGGTCATTTTTATATATTGAATATTTGGTATTTTTATGACTTAAGTAGAGTTGAAGAAACGGGATTTTTATGAACAACCGTAAATGCAAGAGAAAAAAGGCGACCTTATCTTTTCAGATGTAGCTTAATTCCCAAGTCTCAAAGAAAAAAAATAGGCTAATCGGTGTATTTTCTAGGACAGATACAATAAGGCTTTAAAAGCAACGATAACGTATATTCTACAAACTAAAGACAGGAGACCTATTATAAACGGCATAGCGTATACGTTACCCGAACAGCTTTTTCGCTACGTAATTTATAACGAATTTAGTATAATGAATCGTTATGGGTAGCGTAACGTGCCTATGCCTCGCAGAGCCACTACGTTTTACCGAAATTAATTGCGCTTCTCATGCTTGCATTTTATGTCAAATATACACCAAGCTAAATTTTTATCATTAAATTACAATTTCTGGAAAAAAATAATATTTTTATAATTAATTTCTATTCTTTTTTATGTAAATAATTTATCATAATTAAACATAAATAACGTACAATATTTTGCGAATGAAAATAATGAACCAAAAATATTTTGTAAATACATAAATTATATAAAAAATATTTTTTAAATTTGTAGTTTTACTAAACTAAATATAAAATGGGTGTTTGATTATTGATAATTTTTTGTGCAACTATAATTATCTCAAATTTGGCTGTATAACGTGCGGATTCAGCCGTAGCGTAGGCAAAAGGTTTCTTTATGACATAGCGCATACGCTACATAACGAACGTTGTTTATAATTCCCCGCCAGGAGGTAAGGAAATAACTACTACTACGTGGATTTTTTAGCCTTGGTGATTTTTTAATCTCTTCAAAAATTTGATTGTATTTTATAAAGTTGAAATTCGATATGGTAAAAGAACATTGCCTTTCTAAATAATGATAATTGAAAAAGTCCTACTTGATGTTTAAAACTTTTAAATTAAAAGCAAAAATGCACTAATAATAAAATGGTTTTTGACTAATTAACTCTTGCACATTTGAAAAATGTTATGTGAATTTCAAATTTATCATGTAATCATAACTTACCAATAATTTGAATTAAATATTAAGAGGTAATGGTGTCTTCAAAATCTACTTTGAAAATAATGTTGCCAATAACTTCGGAATTTCAATTCAAATATTTTTGTAATTATTTTACCCTTGTTTAACGGTTGCTTCCAAACAATGTTCCGTGGAGCGTGTACGCGACTTTTTCAGCACCCTGTATAACACAAATCATAAAAACCTACTAATAAAAACATTAAACCATAAAAAAATTTTAACAACATTTTACTCCAGATAAACTGTTTTTTTGTAACTTAATTACTTTGATTTTGTTCACTTAAGACGCAGCTTCATTCCAAAATCCCAAAACGAGATGAAAACAGCAGGCTAAAATCTCATCATTCTGTTGAGTAGGTGGGTTAAATTTGACTTTAAAAGCAACAATAAGGAACATTTGACAAACTAAAGACCAGAGAAGAAGTATAAAGAATAGAAGAACAACTAGCAGTGGTAAATTAAATCCTTGATTTTCTAACCCTGGTAACTTTTTCATCTTGAAAATAAGATGGATTGTATTTTATAAGACTAAGAGTTAAAAACCAAGTTTTTTTAAGAAAACCAACTTAATTACAAATTAAGGTAAAATTTCCACTTTTTATTTCTCATAATGTGAGGCGTTCCTTATTTTGACTCATCCTGCATGGATTTGCTAAACTTTGGGTAAAGTGTACAATAAATTTAAAATTTTATCAACACCTCTATTTTATTCATATAATCTTTTGGACCTAATTTTATAACATTACAAATATAACCTAAAACAGTTTATTTGCTTCCCTAACGAAGCAGTCATAAATTTCCATGATATTATCTTCAATTTTGTCCTTTTTGTTTTGACATCCTTGCGTAATTTTAGCATAAGTTTCCCCCATTAACTCCTTTGTTCTTTTAAAATCCACAACTCCTTTGTTGTTAGTTATGCCACCGTCAAGAGCAACACAAGAGATAAACTTAGCCATAAGAGGTCTTTCAGTAATAGGTATCTGCTTGTCGAAGTCTTTGATTACTTTTGGATTAATCTTATTTTTTTGGGCGCATACAATTCTTATATCACCCAACTCCTTCTTTTGTTTGGCGTTTAATCCCTAAAATTATAAAAGTTATGATATTTTTGATAAAATTTTCAATGTTCACTCGTTTCAAAAATTTTAATAATGGGTCTTTCCACGATTTTTTAATTTTTATTTAGTCTTAAAGATAAAGGTAAAATAAATAATAATATCCAATCAATTTTTTGATATCTTTTGTGTAAAAACTAAAAATTCCTTGGCTCTCTTAAAATCCACAATCCCTTTATTATTGGTTATTCCTCCTTCAAGATCAACACAAGTTATAAAAGTAGCCATTTGAGATCTATCATTAATTTTCTTCTGCTTATCGAAGTCTTTAATCATTTGTGGATCAGAGGCCGGATTTTGTTTTGTTGGGGAGTTTTATGAACTCGCCAAAACGTCATCATTTTCCGCCAATTCGTCATTATTTACATTGTTCTCTTCGCCTGAAAGATGACGTTTTGGCGAGTTTTGGAATCCACCGTAGAAACAAAATCCCACCTCAGTTTTGTGTTTTTGCGCACATGTAAGTCTTATATCTTCCAATAACTTCTTCTCATTAGGATTTATATCCATATTCTGGTCGAATCATTTAAGTTTAAAGGCCTTTAAATTTAAATTTGTTATATGGGTTGTAATAGACAATTTCCGTAGTTACCTTTTTGTCTCTAATTAAAGACCTTTAATCTTGACCAGAATCTACCTATTAATCCCTAAATTTTTAAAGAATAATTATTTTCGGTGATGGTACAAAGTTAAATGACAAGATAACACATGAAATTACTTCCGATTTTAATTCTGTTTGAAATCAGTATCATGTATAGTTGCTTGCATTCGAAAGTGGGTCACAAAAGAATCACGCAACGCCGGCGCGTTTCGTTCGTAATTATCCGTGATTCTTTTGTGTCCAACTTCCTATTGGAACACCTGTACAAACACAACGTATTTCGGTACTTGTGCATTTTTAAACATTAATTTCTCTGTAATAACTAGTGTTTAAATTATTAAGCCCAAAATATCATTAGTAATAATGTGAGAAAAATCTTCGGCTATTAATTTAATTAGGACTTATATTATTTAAAAGACTAGTGAACGAACTAAAAAGTGCATCATTTTGAATTAAAGATAAAATCTGGATGGCAGAACTAAAAATTTCCACCTAAAAAAAGTTATTTTTGAAAAAACCAAAAACTGCTCAATTTTTATTTGGTAGAGGGGAATCCCATGTAACACCTCGCCCCATTTTGTGAGGGCAATATACCATCAACATTTATAATTTAATGTATATAACATTTTCTTACCATGTCGTCCAAAATATCATTGATTATTTTCAAGTTTTGGCCTTCAACCTTCATGATTGATGCACAGGTAACTAGCAATAGAATGTAGAACGAAGTATTTTTATTCCTTTTGCTGGATTATATTTTGAAGAATGGAAGCTCTATTTAAAGAATATCCTTTTTATGGCACTGGAATTTATTACATTATAATAATATAATTTATTTTAGCAATTGCAGCAATAAATTTTATTAATAAGGCTTATTTAAATACCCTAACATCGAATTTTTAATAAAATTTTGTTATTTTTATTCTATTTTTTTATTTATAAATCACGCTTTAATCTCTAGTTTTCGTTTTTGAATTAATAAAAGTAACCTAAATATGCAAAAATTCCATTTGATCCAGGGATTGTTTCTGATATTTTCCACTTTTTATAAAATAATTAATATATAGCAACTAACCTACTTATGACGTCATTTCAATAGTTCCGCGCCGGCCACAAGATGGACATCGTTTAGCTTGAATCGCTACTTGCGTTAATTTTCCTTACTTTCATTCACTGATTCAAGATAATATGACGACACTGCTAATTACAGGTTGTCCAAATCTCGAATGTGGATTGCAGGCGAAATATTGAGTGCTCTTGGAGTATGAGGATTAATCCTGGTTTCTTCAAACGGGGGTGCTATTTGAAAAAAAATTGATGATAGCTTTTTAAGAGTGACCAAATAGTTTAAGGATGGAATTGGAATACCAATTTGATGCCATTAAAAGGATATGGTTTGCAACTGAATTGTGGGAAGTTATGTATATAAGGTTCTAATATGTCTATCAAAAACGAGTAATAAGTGAGGGTTTTCCTTTAAAAAAATCGATGAAGATGTCATTGCTAAATCAACAAAGTCGTCATTAATAGAATTGGAAGTATAAGTAGAACCGCTCTCCGATAATAAACCTATATTTTGAGCTTATTCTTGTATTTGGAGAAGAAATCTTGACCCACAATACATCCCATACAATTAGCCTGATAGTACCAATAAAAATCTGCACGCATTTTAAATAAATGCATTTTTCTCCAAAACGGTGCATCCTATCGAAATAAAATTGTACCTTTTTTGTGTAGAATTGATTGGGGAATGATATTTTAAAAAAATAGAAAAATAAAAGTCATCCGTTAAAAAGTAGTTAATACATTTACATTTACCCAACCCCCTCTAAAACTATCCATTAAAAGCTTAAAAAAAATCTGAAAAAAATCATGACAACTGATCTAAAGTAGATTAGGATTGGTACCAAATTTGAAAGCTCTAGTGTAAACGGTTTTCAAATAATCGTGTAAAAAGCTTCTTTTTGGTAACCCCTTTAAAAGGGTGTAGCTCCCTTATAAAGCAACTATTACTAAGATGATTTTTTTCTTAATCTACCTATTTCGACCTCTACTTTCACCGGTTTAAATATTAACGGGTCAACTGTAAACACCCTGTATAGGGTGGACAAGAAGTTTGGCAACGTCCATTTATTTTGGAAACGAAGAGTTCTTGAGTACAAAAAATTGTAAGTAAAAGTTGTAGGACTTTTGTGATCTATTATTTAGATGTATTGTCATGACCTTGAAAAGTAGTTGAAGGTCAGGAAACGTTAGAATTGTGAACAAATTACAAATTGTGAATTGGCTCTGTCTTATATAAACATAATAAAATATAATTGTTAGTTCAAAAACCATAATTTGGTGCATTCCTTTTGACTCACCCTATATGGGATTACTAAACCTTGAGTAAAGTACAATAAATTTAAAATATTGTCAATAATATTTATTTTATTTCTATAATTTTATAAACATAATATAATGTTGCGACTAAACTTAATAACACATAAACACTTGTTAATAATGGACATCCAGGTCTTTTAGGATCTAATACTGATCACCAGAGCCGCTTTAGTATGTATGTGTTTAAAACCGTGAGTGTCAAAATCTTCCGAACAATATTGGGGACTTTTAGAGTACTCATGCAAAACTAAAATAGTTTATTTGCTTCCCTAACGAAGCAGTCATAAAGTTCCATGATATTATCTTCAATTTTGTCCTTTTTGTTTTGACATCCTTGCGAAATTTTAGCATAAGTTTCCCCCATTAACTCCTTGGTTCTTTTAAAATCCACAACTCCTTTGTTGTTAGTTATGCCACCGTCAAGAGCAGCACAAGAGATAAACTTAGCCATAAGAGGTCTTTCAGTAATATGTATCTGCTTGTCGAAGTCTTTGATTACTTTTGGATTAATCTTATTTTTTTGGGCGCATTCAATTCTTATATCACCCAACTCCTTCTTTTGTTTGGCGTTTAATCCCTAAAAATTATGATATATTTGATGAAATTTTCAATATTCACTCGTTTCAAAAATTTTAATAATGGGTCTTTCCACGATTTTTTAATTTTTATTTAGTCTTAAAGATAAAGGTAAAATAATATAATATCCAATCAATTTTTTGATATCTTTTATGTAAGAGCTAAAAATTTGAATTTAACGCCATAATGTTCAAAAGTTCTAGTCCGGCAACGTTGTTGGTATCCCCTATCGTCTCATCTACCGCAAAGCTCTATAAACTCTGTTTTGACAGATGACGGTTACACAAGCTAACCAACAAGGAAATAAATTTGGCATTTGCAATCTGCCATCACCGGTCACAGACTCTAAAGCTAGTAGAGTTGATGGAGACGACTGTCTACGAGGACACACGACGGGAACACCAGCAACGTTACCGCTTTTTTGAACACAATTTTTAAATAAATTAATTTAAATTTATTTGGTGTCCTAATTAAGAAACAAACCAGCCCATTAAATTAGGTTTTTAAGAGCTATACATAGTACAAAATTTATTGAAAATATTTTACTGTGTAAAGGCCCATTGTTTTGGAGTGATTTAAAAGATTATGAAATTAAATTAAAACTAATAGAAATATTCTTACCATATCGTCCAAAATATCATTAATTATTTTCATATCCTGGCTTTCAACCTTTATAATCGAAGCGAAGGTAACTAGCAATAAAATGTAGAATGAAGTATTTTTATCCATTTTATCGGATTATACAATTGACTCTGAAATTATCGCGAAAAGTAACACTATTTAAAGCATATCCTTTTTATGGAACCTGAATTTATTGAACTACAAAAATGTTTTTTAATTTAGCAATTGCAGCAATAAAATTTATTAAGGAGACTTATTTAAATACCAAAAAAATAAAATTGCGAATTTAAAAATTCATTATATTTTTTATTTAAAAATCATCTGTTGAATTATTTAGAAAACATCGTGGTAATCAAAAGGGTATCGCAAATTTTACCTTACAATAAAAAAATGGTCTGTTTGAAATTTTGAATTTCCCAAAAATAACCAAAAGACAATTTTTAGAAAAAGTCTCATTTTTATTATTACAATTAGGTAAAATGAATCCCTAAAATTCGATTTAACTTCCAAGTATTATAGCAAAAACTCGGTTTTCGTCCAAATTTTCCCTGTAATTTTCTACTTTTCACAAAAAATTTCATTTAATAGCTAGATGTCAACCAACATGGTGTTGGTCCGGTCCAAGTCATCTTAATATTTTTTCATATAGTGTATATTTATTTTAAGTAAATTATTTACTTTATAAAATTATCGAGGATCGGAACGTCAGTCATTATTTTACTACTAACACAATGTGTACGATTATGAATGATTAGGTTCCTAACATAGACGTTTATAGAGGGTGGGCCAACGAAAACGAAACAGACGAGTTTTAAAATAGTTAATAAAAATTTTTGAAAAAACGCTTGGACAGGTCAACTTTGGTTTCGAGAGGGACATATTTTGCAATAGAAGTGATTCAAAAATCCATTCACCCCTGTGCCCTATGGACACAACCCCTAAAATTTTAATAGGGATGGTGAGGTAAGTAATATCTTGTTAGAAAGATCCTTTTACTCAGAGTAACATGCCAAAAAAAAGTTAAATCCTTCGATTCGTTTTGAAGATATTCAAAATTTAACATGTAGAGTTTTCATGCCTTTAAAATTGTGCTATGAACACCACGGCTTCAATTTTAAGTGTTTTGATAGGGTAAGTAATACCTCCTGGGAAAGATCTTTTAACCCAAAGTAACATACAAAAACATGTAAAACGCAATTTATTTTCATTTTCTACAAAAGAGAGATTTTAAAAAACAAATTTAAATTTATTCGAGGAATTGTTTAAAATTTTGTAACATCTGGAACAAAACAATGCAAAACATAAAACGATTTATAACCACATTGAGATTCTTTTTATCAGTTGTATTTTGTATTAGTGGTGATTTTCATCGTGTTAAATCTGTTTATGACTAATTATTAGAAATCAACATTTAAAATTTTGTGAACTTCTGTAAAAGCTTCTGCTAGCAATGGTTTATACAATTCCAGAAAGGGTTGAATTAATCACTTTTTATTTTAAAACCGATGAGAATGCTCATCGTGCAGCTAATTTATTTAATGAACAACATCCAAAAAAAAAAAATTGTAACCGATAATACGTTCTGGAGTTAGTTGCAAAATTTAAAAATACTGGTTCTGTTGAAAATAAGAAACGCGATCCTGGTAATGTTCGTCCAATAAGAAATGAGGTCGTTGAAATAGGTGTTTTGGGACAAGTTGCTGCAGATCCAACTTTAAGCACAAGAAAACTGGAGACTGTGACTAACATCAGCAGAACAACCATTCGCCGAATATTGAAAGGTCACAAATATCATCCCTATAAAATTCATTTAATTCAAGAGTTAAATGAAGATGATTTTGATAGTCGACTGCAATTTTGTGAGGTGATGACGGAACGGATAATTGCTGATGAAAATTATCTTTATAATATCTGTTTTTCTGATGAGTGCACTATTTTCTTAAACTCAACCATTAATCGTCATAATTATCGATATTGGTCAGATGATAATCCTAGGGTATTTCATGAAGTTCACACTCAAACTCGTCAAAAATTGAATGTGTGGGTTGGAATTTTTGGAGACCGTCTTATTGGTCCTTATTTTGTAGATGGCAATCTAACAGGGGATATGTACTTGAATCTACTTCAAAACTTTGTTCATCCATTTATTGACGATATTATCGAAAATGACGATGGTTATTTAGAAGACCATCTGATTTTCCAACAAGACGGAGCCCATCCTCATTACACACGGCCTGTTAGGGAATTCTTGGATACGACGTTTCCTGGGCAATGGATTGGGCGTAGAGGACCTTTGGAATGGCCGCCGCGATCTCCCGATCTTACTCCCCTTGATTTTTTCCTTTGGGGGCATTTAAAAAGTAAGATTTACGCAACGCAACCAGGATCTCTAGCAGAGTTACGACAGAGAATTATTAATGAATGCCGAGAAATTACTGCTGAAATGTTACAAAATGTAAGAATTCGCTCTGAGCAAAATTTGTACGTTTGCATGGAGGTTGGTGGAACTCAATTCGAACATTTAATAAAATAATAAAAACATCCTTGAAAGTGTCGGGATCGATGGGATTCTTTAAAGTGTTAAGTTTTCTTCAAAAAGATTAGTTAAGTTTAGTTTGTTTAAATAAAAAATAATGTGCAATACTGTTTTATTTTGAATTCTTTAAAACAAACCAATCTATTTCACTTTTGTTTTTTGTATGTTACTTGTGGTAAAAAGAACTTTCCAAGGAGGTATTTCTTACCCTATCAAAAAACTTAAAATTGAAGGTGTGGTGTTCATGGCACAATTTTAAAAGGCATGAAATCTCTACTTGCTAAATTTTGAATATCTTTAAAACGAATCGATCGATTTAACTTTTTTTTTTGTATGTTACTCTGGATAAAAAGATCTTTCCAACGAGGTATTACTTACCCTACCATCCCTATTAAAATTTTAGGGGTTGTGTCCAAAGGGCGAGGGATGAATGGATTTTTGAATCAACTCTATTGCAAAGTATGTCCCTCTCGAAACGGTATTACTTACCTTATCAAAACACTTAAAATTGAAGGTGTGGTGTTCCTGGCACAATTTTAAAAGGCATGAAATCTCCACTTGCTAAATTTTGAATATCTTTAAAACGAATCGATCGATTTAACTTTTTTTTTGTATGTTACTCTGGATATAAAGATCTTTCCAACGAGGTATTACTTACCTCACCATCCCTATTAAAATTTAAGGGGTTGTGTCCATTGGGCGCAGGGGTGAATGGATTTTTGAATCAGCTCTATTGCAAAATATGTCCCCCTCGAAACTAAAGTTGATCTGTCCGAGCATTTTTTCAAATTTTTTTATTAACTATTTCAAAACTCTGTATATAAAAATCTAGGGTTCCGAAGTACATACTATACTTTATTTGCTTGCATAAATCATGAAGAAATTAAATAAATAAATTAAAATTTATTCTTAGTATTACAGACATCAATTTAAAGACCATAATGAAATCATTATTACTGATGACTTACTGTCTGATGTCTGAACATTTTATTTTAACATTTTATTGAGTAAATTGTCCATATACAAAATAACAGGTTACTAAACGACACTGTTTTTTTACCAAGTCAAAGCACTGAACGGTTTTAATCCCTGACCTGCTAACTCTATTCTACTCACTCAGTTCCCTAAAGCCGAATTTACACGGGTATAGTTATGAGTAGAGTAGAGTAGGGAGTGGAGTAACTCTAGTCGTAGAAACCCCCAAAAACTGTATGTGTTGAGTAGAGTACAGAGTATCTAGTACAGTGGAGTGGTGGTCAAAAGTAAAAGAGGTGCCAAATTTTAGATAAAAGTATAAAAATTGCAGCAAATTTCATTAATAAAAAATAAAATTTTCCCTGCAATTTTCCACTTTTCACAAAAACTGGCGTTTAAATATTTTTCATGTATTGCACAAGTCGAAGCACTGCAAGCGCCAAAGATTTTAATCCCTTATCTGCTGACTCTATTCTACTTACTCAATTCCCTAAATAAAACCATGCACCACTTTAGTAAAATGATTGATACCATTTTTCACAGGTTCTTGTACTATAAGGTACAACCATGGTATCTTCAAACGACTTCAGCAATCAATAATGAGTTGAAGGTCGTAATTTTGGACAATTCTTGTAAATTGTATGTAGCTTAATAATTATAATTATTTCTAAACGGGGGTGCCATTTGAAAAAAAAAGTTGATAATGGCAACGGTCAAGGACAATAATATTTTAAGGATGGAATTGGAATTTGACGCCATTAAAAGCTTTTTGATTTGATCATCTCTTTTACGAACAAAGATATGGACTGTAACTGAATTGTGGGACACTCTGTATACAAAGTTGTAATATGTTTATCAAAAACCAATAAAAAAGTAATTTTAGTTTTTTGGGCGCATTCAATTCTTATAGCACCCAACTCCTTCTTTTGTTTTGCGTTTAATCCCTAAGATTAGAAAATTTAAAATATTTTTGGTACAAAAGGTTAAAAAAAATTATGACTTAACCGTAAAAGTTAAAATACAATCTCACAAAAAATAGTTAGAAAATAAAGGTTTTTTTGTGTTTTTAGTTTGCTTTTCTAACTATAATATTAATAACAATTATTAATTAACTTATTTTATGCACTGCTTCCAGACGCAGATGCAAGTGTCGTTGGCAAAATTTAAAAAGTGTAGTTTGCAAAACATTTCCTACACATCAGAAAAAACATTACATTAATTTAATTTAGAAACGTTTAAAATATATTACAAAACATAATCTCATGTTTAACTATTTACAAGATTTCAAAGTTTCATTGCAACGTTGCATTAATGTTACAATGAAACGTTTAAAATACATTACGTAACATTACACATTACTGAATATAATTTTTTCAACGTTTCTTTGCAACGTCGCATTAATGTTGGAATGAAACGTTTAAAATACGTAACGAAACATTACATGTTAACTGGGATAGTACCTCAAGTTTGGTTTCAGTTAAATTGTTTTATATTTTGTAACAAATTCCTCACAGCTGTTTATTCGCCATTTTGTTTATTACTAAAAGTACATATGATAGCATCTCAATTTAATGATTAATTAATTACCGTTTATGTATCTGGAAGTTTCCCCCTTTTTGTGGAAATTTATTATAAAATACTATATTTTGTTGATGGTATTTTCCGTAAGATTTTACTTTGATATTTGACAAGTAAGTGAATGTTTTTGTTAAATTTAATTTCCCTCAATAGCGTTGTGTTTTATAGTTGTCCTGAAGATGGCTTACAACCGAAACATGTAGACATGCTCCTATGTTTTATATACAATAATAAACAGCATTCCAACTGACTCTTTGTTTAAAAAAATATGGTACAGATATAGATGGTATTTTAAAATATTGAAAAAAAATACTTTAATAGGAGTAGTATACTTCAGTATTCTTTATTTCGAAAATGGAAACTTTTTAGAAAATAAAGGTATTCTTATTTTTTATTTTGAAATTAGTCAAAAAAAATTCCCAAAGTTAATAACACTTGGTTGGAAACACGGTTATAACGAGTAAAATTCGCGACTCCTTGATACTCGTTATAACCGAGTTTGATTGTATACCAGTTTATTTTACTTTTTCAAAAATAGACCATTATCACCCTTCTTGTTGAAGCCTTACCAAAAAAAATTGACATAAATTTGAATTTTTTGTATAAAATTAATGTAGTGAAAACAAACAAAAACTTGCAACTATATTCAACAAACTAAAACAGCTTAATTAATATAAAATGCATCAAATTATTTTATGATCTTTAATGGTACTCAAAAATATTGCTTACTTTTGTGGTTTATACTACAATACACTTTTATTTTTTATAATAATATATCTTGTTGGCATCTAAAAATATATGTTAAGATCTTAAATACAATCATTTTTTTAATTGTTTTATAATAGCTTCCTTAATAAGTTTTCGACTAACTTTATTTGAAGGTGTTAGGGGTAACTTATCCATAATATATACTCCTCCTCTTAACTTCTGTCGATCCAAAACACGTTCGGCTACAAACACTTCAATGTCTTTAGCTGTTGTTTTTGAACCTGTTCGTAAGATAACAGCTGCCGCTGGAATTTCCTCATCCTTTTCGTAAGGAATCCCAAATACAACAGCAGTGGTAACATCAGGATGCTCGTTGATAACATTTTCAATATCAGCAGGGACTATATGCCAGCACTGATATTT
Organism: Stenus bimaculatus; assembly: GCA_963971135.1. Taxonomy (NCBI): domain Eukaryota; kingdom Metazoa; phylum Arthropoda; class Insecta; order Coleoptera; family Staphylinidae; genus Stenus; species Stenus bimaculatus. Next base: position 81,584,255 of record OZ020180.1, on the reverse strand, counting down.
AAACATGTCTTTAATCCTATCATGCACGTAGAATAAACCATTTTCATCATAGGTACCTACATCTCCTGATTTTACATAGCCTTCTTCATCAAACGCGTTGGAGTAGTCTTGTTTATGGTACCCAATCATCATTCCTATTGATTTAATTCGAAATTCCCCGGGTTGATTTGGACCCAATTTTTTTCCAGTTTCTATATCCACAACCTAAAATTATATTTATAACAGGATTTTTTTGAATTTCCAATAACCAAATGATTTGTTAACATACCTTTATTTTTGTATTATATATTGGATATCCTACGGAACTTGGATATTTATCCGCCAGACTTTTATCTGACCAATGAAAGAATGTAGCAAAATTTCCAAGCTCAGACATACCATACCCCGAATAAATGAACGCGCCTGGTAAAGCATTTCTAACATTTGTTATTTGAGCAGGACTTATGGTAGTACCTGCTAAAATAATAAGTTGGATTGAAGATAAGTCGTAGTTTCGTAATGATTTTAAGTGTGGTATTTTATAGGCAAAAAGTGATGCAAGGAACAAATTGGTTATCTGAAACAAAAAACATTTTTGTATACGATCATATTATTCATATTCATATTATTTTTATGTAAGGTAGTTTGATAATTATCATTATCCTCTGATAAAGGAGTATAATTTGTCCTTAATTTTATGGATTTTTTTACCTTATATTTCTCTATCATTTCTGGAAGTTTTTCAATATCAAAATTACTAACGCAAATTCTGCAACTTCCATTCCAAAATTGAGCTCCATAGGTGATAACTCCAGATATCCAATAAAAGGTTGAAGTGTGGAAAAAACATTTTGCATTTTCACTAGCATTGCTAAAAAATATTTATTACAATTATTTTATTCTACACCTTTTCTAATTAAATTTCAGAAAAGATCACTTCAATTTCAGAAATCATCAATTGCAATTATAAAAGTATTTCCGAAAAACCAGTTGTATTTCAGAAAGCATCATTTGAAAATAGGAATTCGTCAATTTTATTTCAGATTTGTATTTGAGAATTTTTATGAATTATATGTGTCTGTAGATCACGTACACAACCACCTCCAGAAATTCTTGGATTCCTAATTTTTTTTATAATTGGTCTTTTCTGAAATTATTTTAGTTTCTTGAAATACAATTGATGCTTTCTGAAATACAATTTTGAAAAAGGTGTAGATTAGAGACTCACCAGTAATCATGGGAAGCGTGGTAGAGTGAAATATGTGAAAGACAAATTCCTTTTGCTAATCCAGTCGTTCCACTACTAAATAACATGCAACATGGTGACTTTAAATCATCAATATATACAGGTCTAAATTTAGAATAATCTTCATTACTTTGTGTTTTTAAAATAATGGATAATGATTCATATTCAGTAGATTCCCCCAGTACAATAATATGAGGTTTAACTCCAGCATTTTTACAGTACTCCTTAATTAGATCAATAGACTTAGGATGAACGAAGATGAGTTTGGGTTGGACTAGTCCTAGAAGATGATTGACTTCTCTAATTGATAATGAAGGATCCAAAGATGAAAATACTGCTCCTGCATAGACTGCTGCGGTTACTGAAACGGCATTATCCATAGTATTTGGAGAACACAATGTAATATTATCTCCTTTTTTAATGCCATGTTTTATTAAGTGTACTGCTAATTTTACTGATCTTTCATTAAAACTGCCGAAGTCTTCTTTTGTATCATTTTCCACAAAAACCTAAAAAATTATATAATAATACTAAAACCGTAAGAAACTGGGAAGGCGTTTTTTTCGTAGAGGGTTGAAATTTTGTAGGTGTAAGGAGGAGAAAATTTTAAGAAAAAGTTTAAATGTCCCTTATCGATCGGACCACCCCAAAAATAGTTATTCCACCCCGAACTAAAAATCGAGTTCATCCCCCTCTTCTTTATGTCGTTTTGGTGCCCCCAAAGTGACGCTTTGTTTTTCGCGGAATTTTAAAGCGAACTTTGAAAATTCGTTACTTTTCATCGGAACAATCTGTAATACTCGAATATTTTTTATTTTACTTATTTGGTATTTACCTATGAAAAAAAAAATCGGCACCTTGCAATTTTTACCCTGGACCTTGGAAAAAAATCGAACGTATGTTAAAAAAATAGGGTAAAGCGTGGTCCAACCTGGGCCCATCTGGCTCCCGCAGTTTTCAAAACTTTTGCAATTTTCTTTCGCAACTTTAAAAAGGTACATTTTTTACAGTGTGTAGGCTACTCAGATTTTTTATATTTGGTACGGTTGGGAAATTACGTACAAATAAACTCGAAATTATGATTTTAGGGATGAGTGGCTTTCGCCAGGTCACTTTTTAACGGATTTTCAATTTTAAAAACACTTTAGAATCTAATTTTTGAACCAAAAGCTTCCACGCATAGGGTGTTATAAATTTCGAAAAAATAACGAAAAAAAAATTTTTTATGTCGTATTTATGAACAAATTCACCCTTCAACTTATATTTCAACCCTACTTTATGCACCTTAACTAAAAGCTCTTTAGGTCTACTTTACGTCAAAAAAATAATCACTTCGCTATCTCTTTACGTTTTCGAGTTATCACCAAAAATGTAGCTAACATAAGTAAAATCTCCGTTTGGAGCCAAAGTTTCGGTCTGAAATTTTTCAGTTTTCACAAAATAATTAATATCTTCGAAACTATTAGCACCACCAATACGTTTAATAGCTTAAGATTCGCACAATCACCTTCTCCACCAAATTCCGTAAAAGTTTTAATTTTCGGTTTAAAATTGCGCCGTCCAGAACCGTATTTGTACCAAAATTTTGCTAAAACTTGGCAATTTTTTCCAAAAAAACTATTTAACCGATTTTAACCAAATATTTTTTAAAATGCGTCTATCTATCGTGTTTACTTTTGGTAAAAATTTGAAACCGGTAACTTTCATAGTTTTCGAAAAAAAAAATAAAAACCGATTTCCATTAAAAATTTCATGTCTTAAAAATATCTCAAAAACTTTTTTTTCGAATTTTTTTCAAAATCGATCCCGCAAATGAAAGATAATAAAAAATGGATGAAATGTAGGGGTTCACCTGCTCTCTAACCCCCCTCCCCCCCCTTAAATTGTACTCCCCAAAAACTCAAAAAATTTAATACGTTAATATCAGTTTAACAATTTATACTGAACACTTTTATTTACTGTTTATAAATATCCTATGGAAAAATAAATATCTTCCTATGTTGTTTAGCTTTTTCCTAATTTTAGCGGAATATCCTCAAAAAAATGTCTAGAAGTGTAGCCTAGCTTATGTGTAAAATTATGTAATAGATTTAATAAAAATTGTTTTGTGTAATAAAAGATTATCATGGGCTTATAAAGATGCAAATAATAAAATATATTCTAGGTACTATAAACAACAACATTTATACAAATAGTTTTCTTATTTCCCTACTTTACCTATTTAAAAAAATTTATATAATTTTTTTTACCCAATATGTAAATTACATGTCTTGTTTTGTGCAAAAGAAAGCTATCCCACTTACCTGACAAATATTATCCTTGAATTTTTCACATGAATTAAAAATATATTGTCCAAATCCACCTTTTAATGGTTCTAATTCAATTTCCGGGCCAAAAACTTCGTTGTCCACCAAACGAACAAATTTTCCTAGAAACAAATTTTAATAGCAAATAACTACTTTTAATATTTTGTACTCTCTTTTTACCAATTTCTTGCATCATTTTTAGAAGAATGGTGTGTATATTGCCACTTACGAAAAATGTGTCACACAAGATAGTGTTATATCAGTTTAAGTATTTTTAATTGTTGACCTTGATAACTTTCATGAATATGGAGGAATTATGTAACAAATCATGTGTATAAGATTAGTATAATTAAAAAATAATAAGTTTTTATTTTATTGTTTTTCTTTAAAACTTGGAGGACAATAAGATTATTTCTAAAAAAACGGTTTATATATTGAAAAAAAATCAACTTGACATTGAAATAAAAGTAAAATATGCAGTAATTACAGGGTTATCTTAGGATTTGTTAATAAAATTTATACAAATAAGTATTTATTATCTTATGGTGACGAAATAAACTTTTATGAAGCACTTTTAGTTAGATGACACTTTAAAACAAGAATTTCGCTATCGATATATCTACCATCTCCCCCAGACAGGGTATAAAGAACCTGTGTTATCTAAATGTCACTTCTAGGATTATAATATAACATTGAGAGCGTTCCCTTCGAATATTTTACGTGTCCTCGTGTTCATTTCTTCCATTCCCTTCTTAGAGTCATTTGCTACACCAAGCTTACTCTTCGGAACGATGCACAGAGGCCGAGGATCTTTATTTCACCCCCGCAATCCCCCAAAGTAGCGTATTTTATATGGACTGAACACAAAATACTCCCTGTACGCAAGTGTAATTTATAAGATATATAAAAATTTATAACATTTATTAAGTAAAATAATAAAATAAAAACCAGTAATATATTTCTTTTATCAATAGAATTTATTAGGTAGCTTGCTAAATAAATCTTGAATAAAATACCAAAATTTTAAACAGTCTTTTAAGGTACATTTACACACGAGACCTTCATTTTAATCTTCCGCTTACACATATCCCAGCAAACACAGTTATATAAATTCTATACAGCGTGTACATCAACTTTTATGTAAAATTTATATAGCATATAGGGCTGTAATGTCGGCTAACTAGAATTTAGAAATGATGTAAAATGTATATTACTTTTTAATGTAGAAACTATGTAAAATTTTACTATGTACTTATTACATAAACATGTTATATACTTATTATATACACATATTTATATAAACAATACCTAATTGTATTTACATACATTAACCATAATATAAAAGTCATGTAAAACTTGTGGACTGATGTTAAAATAAAACGAATTTGGTACATTCGTCCATTGTATCAAACGGGAATTTTCCTTATCTACAATAGGGTATTTGACTATTTTTTACGAAGTAGTTTAAATTCTACAGATGCACCTAATAATTACTAAAAAAATATCAAAACATTTTTTTCGACGACCCGCGTAATAAAATTTGATATTTAAAATTTAAATTAAAATGTTCCCGCCAAAACGCTCACGGTCGACACGCCCGCTGCGTGACGTCACAAGCTACTAGTGTCAAGAATCGTCAGCCTATTTTTGCAGTTTATACCGATTATTATCAGTTTTTATTCACAAACGTATTTTTCTGAGTAATTTGATATATGTATATCATTTGTAATATTTTAAGAAAAATAGAAATAATTTGATTTTACTAACCAAAAATGGTTTGAATTGATGTAAACTGTCAATACATGTCTTATTGATTTAAATTAAAAAATATTAACAATAATAAAAAAAAAATTAAAAAATAAGGAAAAAAAAATTATAAAAAAGTAATTTAAAAAAATTATTGGCACAATTGGTTTAGATTATTTTTGTTAATGATTTTTTTCAATCGAAAAAATATGTTGCCATTTGAAAAAGAAAAGTTGCCTCCTCCTCCTCTGATGTTTTCAAAAATAAAATTAATCTTTTATTATCTGATAGTAGTATTTTTCAAACCATTTAATTTGACATATCAGTTTTTAAAATCGGATAAGAAATAACGAAGCTACATCGTTGGCCGTTTTTTGTGCATCTCTCTGTATAAATATGCAGAGTTTCCCTGAATAACTGTGACAATTTTTTTGTGGTGATAGAGGAAGTGAAACTAAGCATTCTTGACTTTGTCCGGAAATGCTTATTTCTTAAAAAGTTATACCATATCCATATACTATTATAAGAGCTATTAATTTGAAATATTGGCCACAGTTTTTCGGTCAATAAAAGTTTATAAAATATTTTCAGGGACGTTACATGTGGTGAGGTCATCAACTTTTTTTGATCATATCCTTTGTTTCTTTACGTTTTTGATAATTTTAAAAGTACTAAAATAATCCTTGATCAATGCTCTACAGAAAAGGTATTCTTATTGTATGTCGCTCCGGTGCTTCATTTCGGAGTAAAAGTAGATTTTATAATTTTAACTAAAAATATGAATTATATTTATTTCTCTATGTAAAGCTAGAGCACCCTGTATAAAAAAAGTGTGGTTGTACTTAAAGCGCCATCTATAATCTAAAAGCTAAACCAATTTCCTAATTCTTAACTTGATTTTAACAGTTTTCTTTTATAAGAAACTTTTCTTGAAAGATACCTTTAAATTAGGTTAATTTCGTAACTAAGTAGTGTTTTGTCAATGTCAAAAACTTTTGCAAGGTGTATGAAAGTGGTGAAAAAGGCAGGTACCGGTTCATATTTTTATGTGTATTGAAGATATTTTAACGTTATTAACAGAAGAATAAATGAAAAAGAAAATATTAGTTTAAACAATACAGAAAACATATCATTTATGTTAAGAAAATTTATTTGATAAAGAAAAAGGTAAGTTTGCCACCTTGGCATTTGACACGTTTATAAATAAATAAAATATTAGTAAAAGAACAAACGAAATGAATAACATTCAACCCAGATTTTATTATAATCAACGAAAATACGTTAAGAACCATTCATTATTCATTACATTTGATGTTTAATTAGCTGTTTAAAAAAATAAGTATGTTTACTATGTACATAAATTATAATTTTAAGTATTATAATAATATTGGTATGATTTTAATATTGAAAAAATTAAAATTCATAAAAAAAAATTTTAATGCTTCACTAAAATTAGCAATATACAGGGTGTCCCAATTTGCGTTGCTTTTATACCGGGTGGAAATATAAACCGGGTCACCTCGATAACTTTTTTATTTATGAATAAAAAAATTTGAAATTTGGCTATGGTTCAAAAAAACAAATTTTATGTGCATTTTTTATTTTCGAAATCACTTCCGGTTTCACCGGAAACACCATGAACTTTGTTTTTTTAAATGTAACATCCCATATTTTTATACATGGCTTAAAATACTTTTAAAAAAGAAGCATTTTTGAGATATTAGTTTTTATTTTTTTTGTAAAAAAAATTTTTTTCAAAAAAAAAAAAGGTTTTCGAAGTCGGTGAAAAGTACCAAAACTAATTCTAAATAATTCAAATACCTAAATAAAATTGTAATTTGAAAAAAAATTTAAGTGGTTTTTGAACTATTAATTTTTAAACTTAGTTAATGAAGATTTTATCAAATATCTCACTTTTTTTAAATGCAATGATGCCGGGTCATTCGACTTTTTAAAAAGAGGATTTTATAACGATTATTTATTTTATGTATTTGAATTATTTAGAATTAGTTTTGGTAATTTTCACCGACTTCGAAAACCTTTTTTTTTTGAAAAAGTTTTTTTTCGCAAAAAATAAAAACTAATATCTCAAAAATACTTCTTTTTTAAAAGTATTTTAAGCCATGAATAAAAATATGGGATGTTACATTTAAAAAAACAAAGTTCATGGTGTTTCCGGTGAAACTGGAAGTGATTTCGAAAATAAAAAATGCACATAAAATTTGTTTTTTTTGAACCATAGAACATAGCCAAATTTCAAATTTTTCTATTCATAAATAAAAAAGTTATAGAGGTGACCCGGTTTTCATTTCCACCCGGTATGTATCTTTTCTATTAATAAACTTACTGATTCGTTCAAATGGGCAATGTGCGTTTTTTTATACTGAATTAGATTCTATCTTAATTTCTGAGCCATTCCGAAGATACACAGAAAAACATTTTTTATTAAAACGTATATTATATCGATAACTAGAAGAGTTACGAAAAAAATGTTTTGAATAATGCCTTGAACTGAGTGAAGACTTATAATAGTTATTTATGTCATAAGGACTGTAACGTCAACTTTTATAAGTGTGTCAATCTAATTGACACATGTAAAGATGACATTATAGTGTATCATTACATTGTGTTAGCAGGTTCGGCCTTCACCTTGCCTGCAAATATTCATGACTTGAACTAAACTGATTGACGTTACAATCCTTATGACAGAAATAACTATTATATTATTGTACCAAATCTTGGAAGCATTTTAAAATATTTATTATTTCACTCCTGTTGAGTAATGGCTTCATTACTCAATTGATTTGAGTTGAGTAATGAACTTTGGTTGTGATTTTTTACCAAAATTTGACTGATTTGCTCGAGATAAAAGGAACTATGTTTATCTGGATTTTGGTCAAGGGTGTGTAAAGACACGGGCAATTAGGCCACCACGATTGGGCCCATTTTACCAACTCCCCTCTTTTCAGCTAACCCCAGCACTGAGTCCCTACCGCGTCCATCCGATAGTCTCGGCAAACCTAAGTAGTTCTCTAGGTGGGGCTTCGCTAAAATCGGCCATGGTTGGCTAGAGCTTCCCAAGTATGGATCCTCTGATTGATGATGCCATTGGGCACTCGCACAGTATATGCTCCACAAATTCATCTTGAATGTTGCATCTTCGACATCCAGGGTCATTGGTTACTCCCAGCTGATGTAGATGTTTGTTTAGTCGGCAATGACCGATCCATATGCCAACTAACTTCCTCAGTTTGTCACTAGCAAGTTGTAGGCAGTAGTTTGCCGTTTTCGAGGAAGATGTTTGTATGAACATCTTGCTTTGTCTGCAGCTTTCTGTTGGTGACCATATGCTAATGTACCGCTGTAATGTGTGCTCTTTTATCAGGATATTGATGGTTTGCACTCCTTCGGGCTATTTCATCCGCCTTATCATTGACCTGATTTCCCGTATGCGCTTTAATCCACTGGATTTCTACAGCATTGTACTTCGCCAGGTGTTGCAGCGATTGATAGCATTCTGTCACCAGCCAGGAGTTGACTTTGTGTCTTTCCAGTGCTAGCATTGCCGCCTTGCTGTCTGTCACAGGTATATAGTTTTGTTGCATAGATTTCTGGGTATTTCTCTCCGCTGCTTCTTTTGCCCTGTGTTCAGTCTAGCTAGTCCTGTTTGCAGAACTGTGATATGATCCCCCAGAGAAACGCTCTTTTCCAACTCTAGTTCAGGTGAGAATACCCAGAAACCAAAATTGTTTCCTTTCTTGGACCCATCTGTGAAAACGTTCATATCTGGGTTCCTACTGGTACGTTCAGTGGTGTAGTCAATGCGGTAATTCCTTTTAAAGATGTACTTTATAGGTTTGTTATCAGACCACGCTCCAGCAAGAGATACATCTGTGTATGTCTCTCGCAGGAGGCTTGTGTATCTACTCACTTCAGAATTTGCATTCATAAGTTTTCCATCCCTCAATCTTAGAAGCGAACGTAGTGCCATCTCCTCCACATAAATATCAAGTAAAGGATCGCCTCCAAGGCCAAGGTAGAAGTTGCTCAGAATACAAACTATATTACCACCTACTTGATTATGAAAATGTTAACATGGGTATTTTTAGAACTATGGTCAGAAGCACGGTTCGCTCTTTGGTTGTTCGCCATATCTCTTTCTATCGGTTCAAATGGGGAGGAAAGAACCGAAGAAGCTATGGAACTGATGTCAAATTTTTGGTTTACCACTTCTTCTTCTTGAAGTTCTGCTCCTATCAGAGATTGGAAATCATCACCACTACTCGGACCTTGTCATTTAATAAGTTGCGCAGCCAAGAGATTCTTCTTCTGCCGACCGTTCTTTGGCTCTTATTTTGCCTTGAATAATTAATTTAAGGATGTTATATGTTATATTTATCTCCTCTCAGAACATGTCCTAGATGTAGTAATTTTCGTATTTTTATGGTGTTACTAATTTCTTTGGCTTTATTCATTCGGCGTAGCACTTCCTCATTTGAAACCTTGTCGCCCCATGATACGTAACCTAACCTTTATAGGTGGCCTATTATGGTTTATGTTTTGATTTTTTGTAGTTGCCATGATTTTGGTTTTCTTTAAATTCATATTTAGGCCATACCTTGTGCAGTAAATGCTTGTTAACTCACCCAAATGTTGTAGGTCTTCCAGACTATCGGCTATAATAACGGTATCGTCTGTGTATCTTAGGTTGTTAATTGTTTCCCCGTTTATGACAATACCACAGACCACAGGCTTCTTCTGCTAGCGATGCCTTCGCTATAAACGTTAAACAAGAGAGGCGACAACACGCACCCTTGTCTAACTCCCCGGCATATCTTATCCTCATCGGTTAGATCTTCTCTGACTTTCAATCGCGCTGTTTGGTGCCAATAGAGATTGGATATTATTCTTATGCCTTTGCTATTAATGTTTTTTCTCTTTAGTATCTCTAAGAGTTTCGAGTGTTGGGACTCTATCAAATGCCTTTTGAAAGTTGATAAAGCAGGTTTACATATGTTCATTCATAGGCATCCGTGCTGCAGTATATTTATTCCGAAAAGTCTTCTCTTGTTTCCACTCCCTTTCAAAACCCCATTTGAGTGTCACTGATGTCTTGTTCTAATTCCTTGTAAATGCGGTTATGTATAATTTTTAAAAAGATCTTCAAGGTGTGACTCATTAGGACAATGATTCTGTGGTCTGAGCATTCACTCGATAAGTTTTAGTAGGTCAGCAGGCACTTCATCGGGTCCTGCTGCTTTTCTGGTTTTACAGTTTTTAATTGTATGTTCGAGTTCTTCTGTTAGTATTTCTGGGCCAGTATATTGCAAATCTAGGTTAGGTAGTTCAGCTCTATACAGGGTGGCCCAGATTTTACTTCCCAGGAAATATAAAAATATAAATTAAAAAGTGCTTTGAATGGCAGCACTTATACCTCATAATTTCATTGTAAAAAAATTATTTTTATTTACCACTCTTAAGACGCCATCATCATCTTTTTTTTCTTTAATGGGACACCCTTTTTTTTATAATTGATATTGCATCTACAATTTATTCTATAAACAGTGAAATGCTACACTTAGTATTTTAAGTACATTTTGTGAATAAAAAAAATTAAAATATTGATAGAAGTAGTATGCAAAATTATTTATTTAGTTTTTTTTACGAAAGTATTTTAAATTTAAACTAACTTAACTTAACCTAATCTAACCGAACCTAACTGTAAACTACAAATTTTGTTAAAAAATACTAAATAAATAATTTTGCATAATACATACTTCGATCAATATTTTAATTTTTTGATTCACAAAATGTTCTTAAAATACTAAGTGTAGCATATCACTGTTTTTGAATAAATTGTATATGCAATATCAATTATAAGAAATAGGGTGTCCCATTAAAGAAAAAAAATGATGATGGCATCTTAAGAGTGGTAAATACCAATAATTTTTTTATAATGAAATTATGAAGTATAAGTGCTGCCGTTCAAAGCACTTTTTGATTTAAATGAACACACATTTTTCGTGCTTTTTTTTTGCACAATGTCTGGGTTCTGAATCACTATTGTCGCTCATAATGAAACTACAAATTGAATATTCTTTTAATTTTATAATAGAATAAAAAATATAATCATATCTTTTTATTGTATTAAATCCCACGACGACACCAACCGGCGAAATTTTGAATCGGCGTAAATCGAACCGGCGCAAAACGATGTTTACCTGTATTGGCAAAGATACTTAAAATTACGATTCTCGTTGTTTTTATTTAAAAACCAATCTTTCAATCTTTTTAACCATTTCTAACCAATAAAAACGTAAATTCTAGGTATTTTTTATTTTTCTAGAAATTCTATAATTTCTATATGCTTCTATAAGCATAAATGCTCCACAAACAAGGAATGCAAAAATATTGTGATAAGACAAACATTTATCCTTGAATAATTTTTCAAATATTAATTTTTTTATCTCAAGGCTCGTTTTGTTAAGCAGCAATTTCTCATGTTTAAATCAAATTTGTACGTTAAAACACTATTATCATTTATAAATTTGCAAAGTAAATCAACATTTATCATGTCTTCAACTTATATTTTACATAAATTTAAACAAAACTTAAAAAAAGAAAAAGGTTTTTGTAAGTTTAATTTATAATTACATCACATGATAACACAAATTCGTTAATCTTAAATTATAATAATTAATCTACCAAAACATAAAGTTTAAAAAATTAAAGAAATAATTTTGGTAACGAAAATTTAAAACGCTACATTTAACATATAACAAGAATAATTATTTTTTATTTTCATTTGTTTTAGGTTATGGTTATTCCATCAAAATGATAAGAAAATTTAAATACATTAGAATTGTAGCCGTGCTCTTCTTACTCATCCCCTTACTATACTTACTGTCTTTCTGGTCAAAGGATTCTGATGAGTCTTTCTCCATGTATAGTGTTGCTCGAAGAATTGGTAAAGAAGTTCCACAATTAGTAAGCGGATTAGGAAATTTTGAGCCGGTAAATGAAGAAGATCCTAAAGGACCTGGTGAAAATGGAGCGGGACATCATCTAAGAGCTGATCAACAAAATGATGCCGATCAATCCGAGTCAGAGTACGGTATGAATGTAGCTTGTTCAGATGAAATAAGTTTGGATCGATCAGTATTGGATACACGTCTTCCTGAATGCAAACATTGGAATTATCCTAAAAATTTGCCGACTACTAGTGTTATAATAGTATTTCATAATGAAGGTCGATCGGTTTTATTAAGGACGGTGCATTCAGTGATCAATAGATCTCCAAAATATTTATTGAAAGAAATTTTGTTAGTTGATGATTTTAGTGATAAGGAAAATTTAAAAGCAGATTTTGAAACTTACCTCGATAGATTCGATGGTAAAGTTCGATTGATTAGAAATACGCAACGAGAAGGGCTTATACGAACTAGGAGTAGAGGTGCGCAAGAAGCTAAGGGCGAGGTAATCGTTTTCTTAGATGCTCATTGCGAGGTGAATAAAAATTGGTTACCTCCTTTGCTGGCTCCTATTCATAGAGATAGCACAATTATGACTGTTCCAATTATTGATGGAATTGATCATAAATCATTTGAGTATCGTCCTGTATATGGAGATGATCGTCATTTTAGAGGTATTTTTGAGTGGGGTATGTTGTATAAAGAGAATGAGGTACCGCAGAAGGAGTTACGAAAGAGGAAACATAATAGTGAGCCCTATAAAAGTCCTACGCATGCTGGTGGGTTATTCGCTATGAATCGTCAATTCTTTTTGGAATTGGGTGGTTATGATCCTGGTTTATTAGTTTGGGGAGGTGAAAATTTCGAATTGAGTTTTAAAATTTGGCAATGTGGCGGTAGTATTGAATGGGTTCCTTGTTCAAGAGTAGGACATGTTTATAGAAGTTTTATGCCATATAATTTTGGAAAATTAGCTGATAAAAAGAAAGGTCCTTTAATTACAATTAATTATAAAAGGGTGATTGAAACTTGGTTCGATAATCGATATAAAGAGCATTTTTATACGAGATTGCCTCTAGCGAGATTCTTGGATATGGGTGATATTACGCAACAACTTGAGCTTAAGGATAAGTTGAAGTGTAAAAGTTTTGAGTGGTTTATGGAGAATGTTGCTTATGATGTTTTGGATAAATTCCCAGAATTACCGCCAAATTTACATTATGGTGAACTACGTTCCGCTGCAGTTAATAAATGTTTAGACACTTTAGGACATTCACCTCCTTCGTTAATGGTGATACAGCATTGCCATGGTTTCGGAAATAATCAGTTACTTCGGCTCAATTCTAAAGGACAACTTGGGGTTGGTGAGAGGTGTATAGAAGCAGACGCACAAGGTATTAAGCTTGCTTTTTGCCGACTTGGAACAGTCGATGGACCTTGGATGTACGATGAAGATTCGCACACTTTGCTTCATAAGGTACATAAAAAATGCATGGCACTGCATCCACAAACCTCGCATCTAAATTTAATGCCCTGTGATATTAACAATACCTATCAACAGTGGTATTTTAAGGCAATTCAGCCCAAATGGTGATTTGTAAGTGAAAATTGTACTTTGACAATCAAATGTGACGTGATGAAATAAAATTTGGATAATATGATACTTACTTGTGGGATAAAGAGGCTGATTTTTTAAAAGACATGTTATTTAGTGATAAGTTTAATATGGCGATTTATTTAAATTTTAAAATGTTGACCATTTAATTAGTACTTACTTAAATCCTATTAAAACTGAAATATAAGTATTTGGTATGGTCTGAATTTTCCAAAATCCATGGTTTCTCTGCGTCGTGACAAATCATTTCGTCACCATTTTAAAAAAACCGGCCATATTAGATTTCGTAAATTTTTAGATTTGATTCTGTAGCTCCTCGGAAATAAAAATATAACATGGTTTATTATGCGACAAATATTACATATTTTCTTTTAATTTTTAAAATTATTGCAAATTGCAGAAATACCACCACTATTAAAAATTACTTTCATTTACACTAAGGTAATTTTTTAATCATAAGCTTTAGTTTCTATTAATCTCATAATATAGTAAAGTTAAAATATATCATCTCCGATTAAAAGTAACAGAAGCCACTCAGTATTTATAATTTTGATGTCTGTGATGTTTTCGATCAATGAAGAAAATTTCGCCATGTTAAATCTAAACTAGTTAGTACCTATATCAAATTAAAATAAATTTGAAATTTAGGCAATTTTTCATATGTTACTACCAAAATATTTAAATTATTTTATTAACATCTAAAAATTTATTTCAATTTCACTTATTAATTTTAATATTTATTTTATTAAAGATCCCTGTTTTATATTATTTGGTTGTGTTAATTATAGAGACTAAAAATGTAAATATACATGATTTTTTTGTTACAACATTATCAACAGATTTATATTAATAAAACGATTGATTTAAAATTGACTTTAATTGGAACTTTCCAATGGAATTTATGAGAGGCAAAGGAAACTATATTTTGTTTACTCCACAAAAACTTAAACTGCAATTCATACTTGCAGACGGCTTAGTCGCACTAAAATTATTATTAAAAATTATTTCGACCAATTGGTCACCTCGCCGACTCTTACGCACAAATTAGCGTAGAGCTAAAAATTTGTATGAATGTTCGGAACACCATTATAAATGAATGCTGAAAAATCCCCATCGATCCCATACTTGGAAAAAAATTTATTCAAGGTCAAAGGTCTTAAAAATGGGTTTTTCGCGTTTTTCAGCAAAGCGGTAAGTTTTATCATAAAATTAGGTCAGTCAAAAACTGTAGATCGTATAATTATCTATAAAAAATGTCTTTTTTTCCTAAGAGCCTCCGTTTCTGAGATATAACGATTATAAAAGTTGAAATCTTCATAATATGCACATTATTCGTCAGATTCATAATCGTCTAATATTCACGATAGCGGGTACATTTTTTAACCAAATTTCAAAAACGCGGTGTCGAATTAACGGGGAATGTTTGTTTTATAATCCTATCGGAATATTTTTTCGCGGTTTTTTTTCGAGCGTCCTAGGACGACTTTGAAAAATTGTAGCTCGGCCGGGTTCGGAATCGAAACGTCCAAATCGGGTCCCATTTTTTCCCACATCCTCATTTACTATTTCCAAAATTTCCGACCCTCCTAGGTCAAACCTGTGGCGAGGTCGAATTTTTCTTTGAAAACGTCAAAATGTCGCGTTTTTTAGCAAAAAAAAAACAAAAAGGTAATATTGCTTAGCTTTTGACTGTAGCCCGAGGAAAAAAATCGCGAATGACATTTTAATATAGAGGAAACAGACTTACGTACCCATAGCGGAGCACTTTTTCGAAAATATTCTAACGTTTGAAAATCGGGGTACAATTTTTTACATTTTTTAACGAAATTTAAAAAATCGTACCTACCAAACGACTGGACCGATTTTAACCAAACGCGGCTTATATTGTGGCTAAAAGTACCGTTAATACCCAGAAAAATAATCGGTTTATCCGGCGCGTCCAGTGGCGTCGGGATGTATTTTTCCAAAAGCGTAGAAAAATATCGATAAAAAACGGATCGTTATCTCTGTCCATGAATTGCCGGGCTGAATTTGTACTCAAATTTTACAAAAACTTTGGATTTTTTTTTCGCAAAAACTATTTAGTCGATTTTTATCGAAAATAACTTAAAATACTCCAATTCCAGGTCTTTGTCGCTGGTAAAAATTTCAAGTCTCTGCTATCAATACTTTTTGAGAAATCAAATATAAACGAAATTTCAGAAAAAACAATCAAGCCCACAAAGCCTAGGAAAATTATGAAAATTTGTATTTGCGAATGTTTGGAAAAAAGACCTCTCCAATGAAAGGATAAATAAAAAATGAATAAAATTGACCATTCAGTTCTACTTTAGGTTCATTAATTTTTTGGCCAACATCCTGAAAAGTACTGCAATTTTGGAGATCACACGAGATTAAATTTATTTTTCTTCATTTAGCTTGAAGTTATTTTAGCATTTTCTGGCTTATTTAAAAGCTCTCCGAGTCCTATTAAATAAGCACAAAGATTCGTATCGTTTATGTTCCTTTTGTGTAAGAAGCGGGAAAAACCGTTATCTTGGCAACTTTTATATCTCGAGGAAGCAATCGTGGTTGCCTACGATAAAGCTGCATTTAAAATTTAGTGAGTGGAAACAAAAAATTGAATACCGAACCCATTTTATGAGAAGATCTTGATTGAAAGATAAAAATTAAACTTCTGCTAAAATAAATGAGATATTTATTTCGTACATGGCCGAAATAAAAAAAATTATTACCAAAGTGAACCTAAAGAATCCATTGGTGAACTTGTTTTTTTCCGGATCTATTCGGAACCGGAGGTAACTTTGATTTTTTAAAAGGCAACATAGGTCGAGTTTGACATGGTTTCATAGGTCTTTCAAAAACAAATAACTTTTATTAAAATATTTTTTTAATATTTTCCATAGTTTGGAATTTATTCGATAAACAAAAAAAATGTTAAAAAAGAAGAATTTTGTTTAATTATGGACAAGTATGATATTTAAAGTTGGTAAAGTATTAGAATTTGTAGAAAGAGTTTATTAATTTATAAAATTCTTCAAAATATGCAATAATTTTTATTAACCTTTATTAACATTTTTTTTTGTTTATCGAAAAAATTCTATAGAAAATATTAAAAAAATTTTTTTATAAAAGTTGTTTGTTCTTAAAAGATCTATCAAACCATACTTATATTTTTTCGGAACGATCCGGAACCGGATATCACTTGGATTTTTTAAATTGCAACATAGGTGGAGTTTGATGTGGTATGTATCATTATGAAGTTATCATTTTCCTGGCGTGGTAAGACTTCATGGACAGTGGTTTTTCATCGATAACGGTTTCATCGATAATACCTTTTTATCGACAAATCGTTTCTTCTACAAAGACGTTTCATAGACATTACTTTTTCATCAACACAGACGTTTCATCGACAAAGACATGTTTCATCGCCAAAGCTTTTCATGGCCAATATGGTTTCATCGCCACACACTTTTAAAATATTTTAGAATGTTCGGAAAAATTTGATATCGGTAAATGACGAATATGTTTTTTTAAATAACTAAGAAAAGACGAGTTTGTCATTCGTCGTTTTCATATTTTCCCAAATAAAATAGATCATGTAAAAATTTTCTGCCTTGTTTTTTATACTGTTAACTATTATAGTGTCGATGAACCGTTCTTGTCTATAAAAGATATTTGTCTATGAAAAGGAATGTCCATGAACATAAAACGTCCTTGTCGAAGATAAGATTTTTCGATGAAAGGTAATGTCGATGAAACGTCTGTGTCAATGAAAGAGTAGTGTCGATGAAATGTTCTTGTCGAAGAAAGGTAATATCGATGAATTGGCCTTGTCGATAAAACGTCTGTGTCGATGAAACGGTCATGTCGATGAAATTGTATTCGATGAAAAGGCTGTTGTCGATGAAACGGTATAAAACCCATTTTCCTATGCGCGATGACAGCTAAATTACGGCACAGTACTAACGCGTTTTTTTTATTGCGCATGACCGTGATCGTCAATATGTAATTCGGGCTCTTGGAACAAACCTTCAAGTTTAGCTTTTTATTTAAGTACATTTATATTTATAAACTTTCTTTAATTTTAAAATAAATATTTAAATTTTTCTCACAAATTGAAAACCGCAATCGTTAATTATTAGCTCGACCAGCCACGAACAAAATAAATCAATTGCACACTTTTATCACATATTTATTGATTGGTTTAATTGTTTATTTATTGTATACGTAAATTAATCATTTGTTTTTATAAAAATACAAATGTGAACAATAACTCCACCATTACAATGATTCATTAGAAGACAACACAGTTTATACCTAAATTTAATTAGTGACTCACTTGATATATTCATGCTGCAAAATAATAGCGCGTAAAATGCGTCGAAGGACTATTGTGCAACACAAAACACTCATTAAAAATATTATTTAATTTTAATACAAAAACAAATTTTATTACTGTAAGATTTACCAAATGTTTCGGTAGTTTTATTTGTACGTAAACGCCAGTTGCTACTTTATCAGTAATTATCAAATTTATTTCGCATTTTTTATATTTGTTTTTACAACTTACAACTTGCTTTTTCTACCGGAAGCTTTACCAGAATTACAGGATACAGAAATTATTTTACAAGTTTTAGGTCCTTTTATAATGTTTGTAAAATTTATTACATTGAAGTTACCTAGAAAGGTGAATTTATAGTTTACACATTTTAAAGTTGAAGCAATAAAATCCTTTGCACTTTGAAGTGGGTATAATAAACTTACAAAAAAAAAACGAATTATTGTTTTTTTTTAATTAATTTATTATTAAAATAAAGCACTTTTGTATATTTTTTAAAATAGATTTTTTATAAGGGTCAAAAAACACAGATTTTGATGTAATTATTATATTTTTTCAATATCACTTCCGATATTACCGGAACTACCAAAAAAGTGTACCTATATTTGTGGGGAAAATTAAAATTCTTCGAAAAGATAGTTGAAGTTCTTATCTTATTATACACAGTTGTAAAGTTGCTCCCAGCTGGAAGTAGGACAAACAATACGCGATCGTGATTACTTTTGTCCTACTTCAAGCTGGGAGCAACTGTACTTTTATGTTCAACTTGTAAATAGGATTCCTATTTTTCTGAAATTATCTGAAGATAATTATCTGGAAAAATAATCCAATTTTTGAGCATTCTCAATTTTTTGTATTTTTAACGTTTTGTATACCATATAAAATTTTACGATGGGCAATATAATTGTGTAATTATTACACCATAATTCATAATTCACTCTATGTAGAAAAGTTGGTAGAATTGCATTACTTTTCATCATTTTTTTTTTTAGGTTCTTGTGGAATTATATCTATTCATTTTGTCAAAGTGGTATTTGGGAAAATTCAATTTTATATTACAAATATTTTGAATAATTAAGAAACTCTTAAGCTAGGTATTAACACATTTCTTAACAGAATAAATGAGGAACACTTATGTTTATTTTATAGCCAAATGAGCAGTTTTAGTGAAGATAAAACACACAATAACTTATTTTTATGTATTTTCCCGTTTCTAATTTCTGAAATCATATGCAAATATACCAGGTTTCTAAGGAATTTATTTTATAGCTTTATTTTACTTTACAAGTTATTAAGGCACTATTATTGAATAAGTGTAAAGTGTAATATTACAGAATAGTTTTTTTTTTTAATTTATTACAATGGCAATAAAGAATACATAACTAAATTTCACAAAAATAAAAAATCCTTGAAGTGTAGAATTAATTCATCCATAGTATGGAGGACTATAAGCTATAACCATTTAAACAATTATTATCATAGATAAAAAATTTGGTAAATTTGTATAGCTTGAAATAGTGTATTCAATAATAGCAAAAAAGTAATGCACGAGGAAGGTGTTTTTTTCGTAGAAAGTTGCAATGATAGAAAATTTCAAGTCGAAAGTGTAAAAGCTACTTTTCGATCGGACCACCCCGAAAAAAGTGTCCAAGTTTCCGAAAGAACCTCCGAATCGTACCAACTTTGATTAGTATATTGGGGACTAGATTCTGAACACCGTGGGGGCTGAGATACAACCTCTGTTGCATTTTTACTTCGAAATCGGACGTTTTTTGTGAGGAGACTCGAAATTATATTTTAAAATATCGAGTTGCATTGTAAAGAGAAATGGTTATTGTACGTGGAGTTCGAATTTTAAATTTTTTGGACCAAAAGAACAGTTAGAAAAAAATGGTCAGTAAAGAGGAATGTTTATTGTAAGTGGAGTTCGAAGTTTAAATTTATTGGACCAAAAAAACGCTTTGAAAAAAATGGTCAAATTTTCTTAATTTTTTTTACGATCATCAGCGGCATCAACTTTAAAAAATCGCAGGTCCTGTGGGTTTCATGGGGAAGCGACAAATTTGGCCCCTTTTATTCAAATATCCTGAGGATGACAAGGACACCCTCTTATTTTTTCATTTGAATGATAAAAATCGTATACGACATCGTTTCGGGTGATTCGAGAATTTTTGGGCTCTATTGGGCACTTATGATTTCAAAGGCCTTTTAGAAACTTATCTAACAATTTTATTACCTATATTACATATTTCCTTTTGATATCTGTTCTTCCCCAAAACGTTTAATTTTAAATAAACACTTATGTTGTTAACACTTTTTTTCCTTTGCTATAAAATGCACCACATGCACATTTTTTTTAAATATTCAAAGTCATTGGATTTTTTTTATCCTTAATAAAAATTTCAAACATGAATATTTAAAAATATTTATATGTTGCAATTGAAAAATTTCTTTTCAGAGATTATACAAAATTCTACAAATTAAATGTTTTCTCAAAATTTTAAAAGAAAAGCTTTTCTAAATTCTAAAAGATCTCATAAATCATGGGCCATGGAAATAATTCAGTGCTGAATGCCGAATATGAATTTATTTTATTTTTAATTTTTGTTGCATATTTTTAAAATGAAAAATTTAACCCAAAATTAATCTCGAAAAGGGAAACGTTAATTTTCAAATCGCCAAACAAGTACCCAATTTACCCAAGTTTGGCGTAATTTTGGCGACTGATTTGCCATTAAATCGAAATGCTGATATATTACTAATAGTTAATTTTTCTTTACCTTTTATAATTTTATTTGATGTATAAACTTTTATTAAGAGCATCTTCCTAGACACCTGCGATAAATTTTCCGTTGGAGATAATAACAAGGAATAGAAAATCCATCCCACTTATTTGGAGCTTCTTTGCAAATTATGACCAAATAACTGATAATTAATGCGAATTCCTAGAGGGCGCGCTAGTTTGGCAGGAAAAATTGTGAAAAATCATGAAATCGAGCATTAGTTCTGCAGTCATAACTCAAGTTTCCCTCGTTAGATTTTCAATTTTTTTTTTAGATTTATAATCTGAATTGATTAGGCTACATCCTGCCAGAGAGTTACCTTCTGTAACCTAGCACAAAATTAATTAGAGGCGTCCAAAGTTAAGGTACTTTTAGATCATTATATTTTTTTTGTACATTCTCCAATTTTTTTTCCTTCTGGCAGGAATTAAAGAAATGACTTCTAAATCGCCTACAAAAAAAATTATACAAAAATGTTTTTCGTACTAGCTTTTATGACTGCAGAACTAAACCACTATATTTTTCGTTTAGGAAATTGCTCTTAAGTATACAAAAATCACTTAAATTAGCTGTAAAAGAAAAATTAATTATTGAAGAAAAAGTCTTCAATTTTTTTAAGCTCTAGACAAGCCCCTACACTTTGGCTAGTGGGTAACGCGGCCCTGGATGTAATAA
Organism: Stenus bimaculatus; assembly: GCA_963971135.1. Lineage (NCBI taxonomy): Eukaryota > Metazoa > Arthropoda > Insecta > Coleoptera > Staphylinidae > Stenus > Stenus bimaculatus. The sequence continues at coordinate 81,562,592 of OZ020180.1, read as the reverse complement.
TAAATGATGCTAACTTTTTTACCTATGGTATGGTAGAATTTCTAAATTTGTCGCTACGCCACTGCATGATACATGGGTACTCGTTAAGAGCTGTTAAAGCTGCTACCAATTTTTGGTGGTTCTGGTTTAACTGACTTGTCGAGATCTTTAAAATCTAAATGTATCAAAATTTATTGTAATTATTAGTGATTTCAGATTTTCGGTCTACTTATATAGTCTTACATTGTATTTATTACTTTCAAGGATAGTTGATTACTATTAACAGTTCTTTTATTTGTTACGTTAAAATCATAAATTGTATTTGAGTTGGGAGATACTAGAATATCGTTAAACCAAACAGCTTCCACACTTGGAACATACAATTTATTCCAATCCATGTAAGCACATCCCATTTTAATGCATTCTCAAATATTATTTATTCTTAAATCTTAAACAAATTAGTAAATATAATGAACGAACGAACATGGTTTTGTTTGGTTTGAAAGTCTTAAGACTTTACTTTATATTGTAGTTTCTTGGGGAATTCCTGGGTGCAGATAAATCAAGCCTTACTGTTTTTTCAGAGCATTCCTAAAATGGTCTAGCAGATTCAGGTCTAGGCTTCATGGTAGCCAATCAGTTGAATATTGGTCTCGACATGACCTTTACATCAACATGAGCATTTCATCGACAAGGCCAATTTATCGAAGCGGACTTTTCATCGACAAATCTTTTCTTCGACGTGATGTTTCATCGATATTACTTTTTCATAGACACAGATGTTTCATTACCAATTCTTTGACAACGTCGTTTCATCGACTACAGTCAATATTGGCGATTAGAAGCTTTGGTGAAACATGTCCTTTCGATAAAAAGGTTGTATTGATGAAACGACACTGTCGAAGAATTGATAATGTCTATGAACTTTTATGACGACGAAACGTCTTTGTCAATGAAAAGGTAGTATCGATGAAACGATTGTCGATGAAAAGTAATGTCGATGAAACGTCTGGGTCGATGTAAAGGCGAATTTACACCTTACACTCTGGAGGATCATCGCGGATGATTCATCCAAAGTGATAGGTGTAAATTGGTTTTTCATCTTCATTTCATCCAAAGCGAACCTCAAGAGTGACAGTGAAGAGAATAGAACCGATTCCTATTTTTGATGAAACGAATGGATGATTCATCCTTGATGAAAGGTGTAAACAAATGTTTCACAGTAAGTGAATATTTGTTTGAAGAATTTATTGAAGCGTAGCAGAAGTGTATATAGCTCAATTTTGTGGTTAGAAAAATGGCATTTCGTTGGAAAGATGACCAAACACTGTCCTTGCTAGAAGTTTATAAAAATTTTCCAGAACTTTGAAAATTGCTTGGCACACTTCTGGTACCATCAGTGATATACTACAGGGTGGTACTCTATATAAAGCACTAAGACTTCCAAAACAGGTACCTGTTGCAAGGTAATGCAGGGTGATCTGTTGTTTAATTTTTGCTGGCAATGCTGCTCTTAAATGGATATCGGCCTTCTGTATTATAGGACTAACTTCTTCAATAGAAAATCAAATTGTTCTTCATTCATTCTTAAATGTTTCCGATATGCTTCATGATCTTCAAGAGCTAGTTCAACTAATAGTTGCGTGGTCTCTTCGTTGAATCCACGGTCTTGTCCACCAACGACGTGTTAGGCGACTTTTTTTGTTTTCCAATATCTTACTACATTCTTCTGCGAGAGCTACACTTATTATTTCAATTCCAACACTCACTAATTCAGTCGCTGCCATTTTGAAACTGGTCAAGAGGATCAAAAAAATTGAAAAGTGTAAATTGATTTTCTTTCACTTTCACTAAGGATGAATCATCCGCGTTGATCCTCCAGAGTGTAAGGTGTAAATTCGCCTTAAGGTTCTTGTCGATGAAAAGATAGTGTCGTCGAAATGGTTGTCGATGAAAAGGTAGTGTCGTCGAAATGGTTGTCGATGAAAAGATAATGTCGATGAAACGTCTGTGTCATTGCAGTCAATGAAAGTGTATTATCGATGAAACGGTATACAGCCAGTAAAATGAAATGATCTCCTATAAATGGCGGAACTAAGCGTTCATTGGCTTGGGTTGAATAACGATGTAAAGGAAATAAATTCCTCCCCAGAACATTCTAAACCCTCCATCAGAGGTTGCCTTGGAGAGATAATAAATTTAGTAAATCTTTCTCTAGGTCTTCGATACACTCCATCACAGCCATCTGGAGATTTGGAACTTATCCTGTTTTCATCAGTAAACAAACTTTCAATCGTCGAGAGTAAAATTCTCATAATTTCATCGTCGTACGTCATACTCTATTGCAGGTTTCCTACTGAATAATCCTGCTTCTTTAGTCATCTTCTAACAGTTAGAGCAGAAACCCTAACATTTATGACTGTTTTCAGTTCATTACTAAGCTTGTGTATTTTCTGTTTTTCAAAACTTGATGTCGAAGAAAACGCTGGTCACTTAGACTTGTGACTCTATTTTTACCCAGGCCACGTTTTTTAGAGTGTGACCCAGTTTCCTTAAATCTTCTATTGATTCCACTAATTGTTGAATAATAGACACCTAGGAGATTGGAGATTGGCCTCATAATGCACACTACGTCCTTCATCTAAAAGTATTGATACTCTTACGCACTTATCACAGTAATTAAATGATGTGGTCTATTCATGAGATGTTTTATTCAACTTTTTTCCATAATTTATGTTTTATTGTTACTAATTGAAAGACCATATTGATGTTAAAATGTTTGGTAAAAATTGGTGACCTATATTTCAAAAGGATATAACTCAAAAACTAAACCTATAGATTTTTTGGCCGAAGAAATTTTATCTGATTTCCAGGAATTTTTTAGTAAATTCTTCAAAAAATATTGAAATGTTATCTAAATTATAAAAAATAGAGAGTAGTGCATTAAATAATATGTACTGATTTACTAGTTTGTATTTTATGTTATAAAATAATTTATAGGTATTTATTTTGGTTGCCCTAATTACCATAAATTAGTAATTGTCATGGGGTAAAGGTAAAGTAAAACATAAAAAATAATTTATAACTAATGTTAAAAGTGTGGGCATTTTGAAAGAGTAGTAAACAAAATATTAGTTAAATAAATCAGGTTTGAAACAAGTATGGATATTTCTTAACCGCTAACAAAAATAATGATATGCATATTAAACGAGTAGATATAGTTTTCGATAAAGTAGAAGTCCACTTATTGCTACTGATGGTGGTTAGCGACAGAAAGTCTACACGAGCAGTCGAATGTGAACTTCCAACATAATCTGTCGCGTAATTAACAAGAGTCTGTGCGAACTGTTAATAAAAGTGTAGAGTGGGTGTATTTCCTAATTTACGTGTCCGTCTATTCTCCATTTGGGATTTCTTGTGATATGACCACACTGTGCAGCAAGTGTCGCTTTTCCGCTTTGTTCCTGCAAATTCTTGCAGGATACTCGTTGACATGTAGTGATTCTAAGTAAGTGAACAGTGTACAAGGTGTGTTGTCCGTTGTCCGACGGTCCAACTAGTTCTTCTTGGGCCACGCATAAAGGTAAAAACTTATTGATGTCACGCACCACGCATCGTATTAAAAAAAATCTCTTTACTATTTTTATTTTAAAAACCTACATTACTCAAAAACTAATAAAAAAATAAGTACAAAAAAAAATTCTTATAATTGATTTAAATTAATATTACTTACATAACTTTACCAAGAATTAAACTAAGATGACTAACAGTGAATTAAATCAACTCAATCTAAGAAATTCTGAAAAAAAAACGAATTTAATTTTCTATCAAACGAGTTAGTCTAAACAGATTATTCTAGAAACCGCAATAAATACGTACCGCTTAAATCAACATTAGTATTTTAGAAATATTTGTGGTATTTTTCTTAGAAATTTAAACAAATTTCGCTTTAGATTTTATCATAGCAATTATGATTATTTCTTTGTCTTTTAGTGTTTACTACAAATCGCCTATCTTACCACCACAATAATGGTTACGTGGCTCTGCAGTTTTATTTATCTTAATTTTTGTTCGGTTATATATTTTATGTAAATATTATGTAAAGTAAATATTATTAGAATATTTGACCTACATTTAGATGATTATTATAATAAAAAGAATTCGAAACAAATAAATTTATATTGCCGAATTTATTGTTAATATTTATAAAGTATTGGCCGATAAAAAATAATTTTTAAATAATTAATATTAAATTTCGAAGAATTTTGAGATTTTTTTTTTTATAGAAATTCGATTAATATTTGCTTTTTTTATTACAACTTGATTTCTGCAGAGGTTTTTAAAAAAAAATTAGTATATACCGGGTGGAAATGAAAACCTGGTCACCTCGATAACTTTTTTATTTATAAATAAACAAATTTGAAATTTGGCTATGTTCTATGGTTCAAAAAAATAAATTTTATGTGCATTTTTTATTTTCGAAATCACTTCCGGTTTCACCGGAAACACCATGAACTTTGTTTTTTTCAATGTAACATCCAATATTTTTATTCATGGCTTAAAAAACTTTTTAAAAAGAAGTATTTTTAAGATATTAGTTTTTATTTTTTTTGTAAAAAAAATTTTTTTCCAAAAAAAAAAAAAAGGTTTTCGAAGTCGGTGAAAAGTACCAAAACTAATTCTAAATAATTCAAATACCTAAATAAAATTGTAATTTGAAAAAAAATTTAAGTGGTTTTTGAACTATTAATTTTTAAACTTAGTTAATGAAGATTTTTTCAAATATCTCACTTTTTTTAAATGCAATGATGCCGGGTCATTCGACTTTTTAAAAAGAGGATTTTATAAAGATTATTTTGGTACCCCATATGTAGGGTGCAATCAATTTACTTGTCCCAGTTTATCATATTTTTTGTACTCGGGATTTTTCAAAATTAAAAAAAAATTAAAAATGTATCACAAACACATACCCCTACATATGGGGTACTTAAATAATCGTTATAAAATCCTCTTTTTAAAAAGTCGAATGACTCGGCATCATTGCATTTAAAAAAAGTGAGATATTTGATAAAATCTTCATTAACTAAGTTTAAAAATTAATAGTTCAAAAACCACTTAAATTTTTTTTCAAATTACAATTTTATTTAGGTATTTGAATTATTTAGAATTAGTTTTGGTACTTTTCACCGACTTCAAAAACCTTTTTTTTTTTTGAAAAAAATTTTTTTTACAAAAAAAATAAAAACTAATATCTCAAAAATACTTCTTTTTTAAAAGTATTTTAAGCCATGAATAAAAATATGGGATGTTACATTTAAAAAAACAAAGTTCATGGTGTTTCCGGTGAAACCGGAAGTGATTTCGAAAATAAAAAATGCACATAAATTTTTTTTTTTTGAACCATAGAACATAGCCAAATTTCAAATTTTTCTATTCATAAATAAAAAAGTTATCGAGGTGACCCGGTTTTCATTTCCACCCGGTATACTCAACAGTCTTATGGGTATCAATTTTTCCGATTTTTGTCCGTACGAAATTAACAATTTTAAGAAAGCAGCAAAAGTTCCGCGCTGATGTTGACTGTTTTAAATATAATAAGAGTGATAACTTATTTTCTCTGGTGCCTCTTACTAGAAAAACAAGAATATAGCATTTCCTTTTTTTTATAGTTTAAAAAGTTGTTAAAAAATACAAAAAAATACAGGCGCGGACCGGGCCGGTAGGCCAGTGAGCAGAATTTAAGAGGCCGGCTCTAAAAAAAAATTAAATGAATCTTTTTTTTTAATTTTTTAAGATTGGCCTCTTAAAATTTTATCGGTCCGGACGAACCGGTTATACTTAATTTTGCTTCTTCTTTTTTAACTTTTTGGTATTTTTAAAAACGTTCATCCGGCCGGTTTTTTAAAAAGGTTACTATTGAGCTTCGTTTCTAAAAAAGTTGATTAATTCAATAAAAAATCTAATGGAGTAAATTCTGTTTCATAGAAAAATATAACAATACAGAAACTATAGCAAATTTAATCCAGAAAAAGCAAAAAAGTAGGGATCTATCTTTTTTAGTTTTGGAGCTATTGTTTTGAATTTAGATCATCGATTTTTGTCAAAAATCATAAAATCCGTAATTACATTTTAACCAATATGCGTAGAAATAAAAATATATCACTAGAAGGCTAAAATCATCTTCTTTCAACTGCAAACAAAAGTAATCCATAAATACTTGACAAAATAATGAAAAATCGCAAAGAAAAAAAATTTACAAAATTTCAGTTTTTGAAATCTTTTTTCAAAATAATATCCATTTGATATGGTTATATCCATATGATTTAAAAAATTTACAAAATTTCAGTTTTTGAAATCTTTTTTCAAAATAATATCCATTTGATATGATTATATCCATATGATTTAAAAAATTTACAAAATTTCAGTTTTTGAAATCTTTTTTCAAAATAATATCCATTTGATATGATTATATCCATATGATTTAAAAAATTTACAAAATTTCAGTTTTTGAAATCTTTTTTCAAAATAATATCCATTTGATATGATTATATCCATATGATTTAAAAAATTTACAAAATTTCAGTTTTTGAAATCTTTTTTCAAAATAATATCCATTTGATAATAATTATATTCATATGATTGACTTTTTTGAAGTTTTCTGAAAGCTCCAAAACTAAAAACTGATTTGCTCTGGTTTCTAATATTCTAACCCGGACATTTAGTGAACTACCAACTGAACACCCTGTATGTATTAACTTTTTTATCCCTCAATCTCTCCTCGCATTGCCAGGGCCGGAAAAATTTGCCCGTCCGCCTCTGAAACTACAAAAAGAGCAATGTTTTTTTATTTTGTATTATTTATTTAGTTTTCTACTAAGTAGCTCCAAGGGTCGTATCCTCATATTCGGGGATAAAATATCCTATAGGAAAAAAGGCGTGGTCAAGCAAAATTATTTATTGGTTGTTCTGGAAAATTTCCATAGAAGCGTACTGTTTTTCCTATAAGATATTTTGGACAGACTTCAACTGAGCAAGACTCATATAGTTTATTTATTTAGAAAACCACCTTTTTCGCAGGAGAATTGGTCGCACTAAGATGCCAGCACTTAATAATCACGTGACCTGCCTGTCGTTCATGATTGGACGGCTGAGCGGGAGTTTGGTGGGACGCGTATGCTGGAGTAGGGAATCGGGGGACGCGACCGCTGACGAGTTTGACCAAGTTGGCCAAATAAATAATAGCTGCTGAAAAGGTGGTTTTCTAAATAAATAAACTATACGTACGTTATTTAAGCAAACTATTTCATTATTCTTTAAAGGATATGTTATCTGAGCAAATTTTGTGTTGACGAAAATCGATCTAATGGATTTGTTCGTAAGGGCTAAAACCTCTTCTGTTTTCTGTTCTACCTGTCACTTATCCTTTGCTCAGATGAATCCTTAGTAATAAAAATTTACATATTTTAGTATGGATGTAAAATTTGCTCAGTTGAAGTCCATCCACTTCAACTGAGCAAGAATCATAAAATATTTTTAAACCCGTACGTTATTTGAGCAAATTAATTAAATATTCTTGAAAGGCGTGGTCAAGCAAAATTATTTATTGGTTGTTCTGGAAAATTTCCATAGAAGCGTACTGTTTTTCCTATAAGATATTTTGGACAGACTTCAACGGAAGGACTTCAACTGAGCAAGACTCATACGTACGTTATTTGAGCAAACTATTTCATTATTCTTTAAAGGATACGTTATCTGAGCAAATTTTGTGTCTACGAAATCGACCTAATGGATTTTTTCGTAAGGGCTAAAACCTCTTCTGATTTCTGTTCTATACTTATCCTATGCTCAGATGAAGTGTTCCCTTAGTAATAAAAATTTACTTATTTTAGTCTGGTTATAAAATTTGCTCAGTTGAAGTTCATTCGATATTTTATCCCTGAAAATGAGGATAGGTGTCCAGAAAACATTTGTTTTCACTTTTTGTTTTTCCTTTATATTTAAAACAATCAAAAGCGTATAATTATTGCGAAAAACTTTCTTTGCTGCAGTTTTAAAATGGTTTTAATTTTATCCACAAAAAAATGCAAAAAATGGTAACCACAAAACCCTTTAGTTTTCTAAAAAAGCTTTTGAAACCGTGTGAAATTTGACTTTTGGCCAAATGGATGGTTTTATGAGATTTCATACCGGCTTATTATAATAATATTTCAAACTTAGTACATATTCTAACCTATCTAAGGCCACATTTAGGCTGCAGCCTTGCTGCTCGCCATATACATCTATGCTGCAACTGCGATCCTCCATAAAACATTTGCTTCTCGAGTGAAGCAGTACAGAGAGTAAGACCGATTGGATAGACACGGATTCTAACCGTTTAAAATTTCAAAACGGTTTCGGTTAATAATTTAAAAAAAAAACGGTTTCGGTTACGGTTTTTTAAAATTTCAAAAAACGGTTTCGGTTGCGCTTTTTAAAAATTTCAAAAAACGGTCTCGGTTTTGGTTCCGGTTAACCGAAAAAAAAAACGGTTTCGGTTACGGTTTAAAAAAAGTGTTTTACCTATTTCTTTTTCAATTTTGATTGTAAAACCGATAGTTAAACGGTAAAAAACCGGTTAGTAAAATGTTTAAAAATCGGTTAATAAAACGGTTAAAAACCGGGTAGTAAACGGTTAAAAATCGTTTAAAAAGATAAGAACTGGTTTCGGTTACGGTTTTTAAAAATTTCTAAAAACGGTTTCGGTTACGGTTAGTTGAAATAAAACGGTTTTGACCGAATTTCGGTTAATAAAACTGTTCGGTTAGAATCTCTGGATATACATATTATAAAATAAAATTCATCCCTTAAAAAGTAGTGAGTACATTTACGCTAAAACATGCTCCAAAAATACCCTTTATAATCTCGCCAAAAATCTGCACAAAGCATGGCAATCAATCTAAAGTGGGTTAGAATACCAAATTTGAAAACTGAGTAGTGTATAACGTTTTCAAATTAACATGTTATAATTTTCATTTTGGCAAAAACGAAGGAATGTAGCTAGTATCTTAGAAACAAGTGATTTTCTTCTAATCGACCTATTTTGACGTCTAGAATCACCCCTTTAAATATTAAGAGGTCAACTGTAAACACCCTGTATATATTATTATTCTGATTTATTTAATTTAACTATTCAAATTGATAAAGTGTGACCAGCACTTTTTTGGGTGGAGTTTTTTGATTTTTAAAACTTTTATTGGCCGTAGATGTGTATCCTTGTGTGAAAGACTATAGTCCGGTCAATTTAGACGTGCAAAAATTAGCGTAGAGCTAAAAATTGGTATGAATGTTCGGAACACCATTATAAATGAATGCTAAAAAGTCCCCATCGATCCCGTACCTGGAAATAATGTTATTTTAGGTCAAAGGTCTTAAAAATGGGTTTTTCGCATTTTTCAGCAAAACGGTAAGTTTTATCATAAAATTAGGTCAGAAAAAAATTGTAGATCAAATAATTATCTCTAAAAAATTTTTTTATACTTTTTTTCCTAAGAGCCACCGTTTCTGAGATATAACGATTATAAAACTTGTAATCTTCATAATATGCACATTATTTGTCAGATTCATAATCGTCTAATATTCACGATAACGTGTACATTTTTAACCAAATTTCAAAAACTCAGTCTCGAATTAAAAGGGAATATTTATTTTATAATCCTATCGGATTGAATTTTTTTAAGCGACGGGAAAGCTTTCAAAAGCGCTCTCGAAGAAGTCATTTTTTTCGCATTTTTTTTTTGGAGGGTCCTCCGCCCGCCGACTTTGAAAAATCGTAGCTCCGCCGGGTTCGGAATCGAAACGACCAAATCGGACCCCCTTTTTTCCCACATACTCATTTACTACATCCAAAATTTCCGACCCTCCTAGGTTAATTCTGTGGCGAGGGCAAATTTTTCTTTGAAAACGTCAAAAAGTCGCGTTTTTTAGTGAACAAAAAACAAAAAGGTAATATTGCTTAGCTTTTGACTGTAATAGCCCGAGGAAAAAATTGCGAATAGCATTTTCGTGAAGAGAAAACAGACTTACGTACCCATAGCGGAGCACTTTTTCGAAATTTTTGTTTGTATCTCATATTCTGATGTTTGAAAATCGGGGTACAATTTTGGAAATTTTTTAACGAAATTTAAAAAATCGTACCTACCAAACGACTGGACCGATTTTAACGAAACGTGGCTTATATTGAGGCTAAAAGTACCGTTAATACCCAGAAAAATAATCGGTTTTATCCGGCGCGTCCAGCGGCGTCGGGATTTTTTTTCCAAATGAGTAGAAAAATATCGATAAAAAACGGCGCGTAGAGAAGATTGGTAGAGGAAATGGGGCCAAAACGGGACAAAAAATGAAAAATCGCTACAAGTGACCTGCAAGAGGATTGATCGAACGAGGTCGGTTTGAAGTTTTGAAATCTGTATCTTTTCATTTCACCTCACACCGACCGATTAAAGTCAAAATTGTGTTTTTTCAACCCTCAGCCACCAATATAATCGCTGTAAGGTAACGACACATCCTATCGTCTAACTAAAATATGCGTTGGAATGAGATTTTCAAGTACGACTACGCGACGCGTTGACTTTTCAATTTCGAAAAAAAACTCAAAATTTTAATCGTGCAAAAAACTTGGTAAATAAATGCGATTTTGACAATTTTTTTACCCCCCTGCCCCTTCCTCGATTTAAACGAATGATGGCTGAACTTAAAGGTTTTTGTGTAGGCTTTCACACCAAAATAGATTCGTTTTGATATCTTTATTCGTTTAGAAGTTATGACCGAATAACCGTTGAAAATTTGAAAATTACATTGTTGGACGAAGAAATTGCTATGAAATTTTTGATTAATCGGAAAATACTAAATTTTGACCGAACCAGTGGGGCCGATTAGAACGATTTATGGCTTAAATTGACCGATAGAAAAATAGTTTTACTTGTATTACAGCTGATGTGTATACGTGGCGTACTTATGCATATTATGAAGATTACAACTTTTTCAACTTGTATAATCGTTATATCTCAGAAACGGTGACTCTTAGAAGAAAAAGTATTAAGTCATTTTTTATAGATAATTATATGATCTACAATTTTTGTCTGAACTAATTTTATGATAAAACTTACCGTTTTGCTGAAAAACGCGAAAAACCCATTTTTAAGACCTTTGATCTTGAATAAAATTTTTTCCAGGTACGGGATCGATGGAGACTTTTCAGAATTCAAAAATATTTTTTTTGAAAATTTTTGAAATTGTAGTTTTCAGAGAAAAATACTTAGTTTCATTCAGGGCACCCAGTATATTAGTTCAGATTTGATCTCTGTACTTCATAAAATCGAATATATTTTATATGGGTTACGAGATGGGTCAGCAATATCTAAAAAAAATGTTGGGTAATTTTCACAGTATTTTCAAAAACTTTTCGTCTGTAATAAAACATCATAATTACTTTTAGTAAATTGTAATCCAATTTAATGAGGTTCAAAAACATCACTTAAAAAACTTTCATAAACTTGCTGGATAATTCGATTTACTCATATCAATTATATTTCTTACGTTTCATGCAGTCAATATAAATAAAAATAACTGGGTTTAAATCCTTTTTAATGTATATTTATTTATGTAAGTAAGCTGTTTCATAATTGTCAATAAATTAAGCATTGAAACTTTCATTTAAAAATTCCATGGTTTCTCGCCCAGAAAATACCTATAATATTTGTTTAATTTATGCATGGATTATACAGCTTTAAATTAACGACAAATTGCCAACGACAGAGTATTTTTGAATTTTAATTTATTTATGCAAAAATCAATTATACATATTTGCAATGCTCTCTATAAAATGCTCATTTTTACCCTTCTAAATCTTAAAAAAAAAATAAGAGAAGAAACAATATTTTTATTTTTTTTATACAATAAATAATTAAATAAATTTATGATTAAATTTTTTTGTAAATTTTACGATGTTATAATGATTGTATTTAGGGCTAATTATAATTAGTGATGATTTCTGTCTTTTTTATTGCATTGTTAAAGTGGCCTGACATAAAATTCACAAAATTGCATTAAGAATTCCGTTTCTTCTTTTAATTTCTTTTCAACAAGAAAATTAATGACGGGTGGCTTTATTACGTTTAGGCACGCACACGCGCAGCTAAAAGAATGCCAAAAAGAAAAACTCTTCGCGGATAATTTAAAGTTATTCTTAATGCCAACTTTTTATTATACACCAGTGAAAGATGTAAAAGAAAACTTAATATAGATTTAATTAAAGTTCTTTTGAATGGGATTAATTTTTGAAGTGCCAAAGAAATGAAAGGCCACAAAGGTAAATTATACCTACTACAAAAAAAATAATTTAAAAATAAATAAATCACCTTATTTACAATTAAGTACAACTTACTTTAAGCTAACTCAATCATCAGATATTTTCATGTAATTGTTGAAAACTTTTGGACAACTGAGATGGTAATTTACCCTATTTGATGCGAGTATTGATGTTATTTGATTAGTTGATGGAGTGATGACATCAAAGAAGAATTATTTGGTTCATCAACAATTTACATAAAATTTATGTTTTACAAGTCAAAAAAATCAATTTTTCTTTGATTTAAAACTTATTGTTCTTTTCATTTAAAAAGAATGTATTTTTTAGTATCTATTACATATTGTGAAGCATTTGCTATGGCTCTAAATTATATTCACCTAGTATCATGGATGATATGTTAATGGTGAAAGAAAATTTTAATTACAAAAAAATATTAACTACATCTTTGAAATATTTATGTATAAAATGAATAATACTTTTAAAGAGTATACAAAAGTACGTGTTTGGAATCCATGTGCCCGAAGCTATTGGTAACCAGTTTGGTTAGATCTTGGACATCTGTCCCTCGTATTAATGTCATTCATATGCGGAAAGTTTTCCGATAAGTGTTTATAAGCCGCATATGTATGCGGTTGCCACGAGGAAGCTGCACGTTTATGTCACTCATATAAAATCAGATATAACTTATTAAAGGCAAGTATAGCAAATTGCAATTTAATTAAGTCACGTCTAACAAACTACCATCGCGTTTTAATGGATCTTAACACACACAAAAAAAAGAAAATGATTTGACTGACTTTATGAGGAAAATCACCATAAAAATAGTTAATTTTCAAATTGAATTCCTTAAATTACTCATTTTTTTTTGAAAATTCGGTCATTTGACTTATTAAAAATTAAATCTTCAAAAACTTCTCCAACACTTCGTAGAGTGTATGAGGGTAGAAAATAAAAATTTTGCATTTGCCTTAATTTGATGTTTCAGTAGTTTAAATAGGCAAATTAGTGTCAGTTTTATAAATATAACAAGGTTGAGAAAATTTTTCATATACAATACTTCAATTTCTCCTGGTAATTTCTTGGATAAAAATATGAAAAATAAGTAAAGATATCTTCCCAAACAACTCGACTGTCGATCCCACCACGAACCTTCTGCACTAAATCTTTTAAGGTCTGTTTATTGTAATTTTGTTCCCAAATCGACTCAGATGCAACTGCGCAATGTGCAGTCTGAGTCTCCCAAATCGACAAATTTTGGGAAAAGAGGAAAAAATCTGGAATGCTTTGATATTTATCTACACCTTTTCCAATTGTAATTCTGACAAGATCAATTCGATTTCAGAATAGTCAATTGTATTTCAGAATAGTCAATTGTAATTCACAAACTATCAATTCGATTTCAGAAAGCATCAATTATATTTCAGAATAATCAATTCAATTTCAGAAAATATTAGTGTATTTCAGAATAGTCAATTGTATGTCAGAATAGTCAATTGTATTTCAGAATAGTAAATTGTATTTCAGATAAGATTAATTGTATTTCAGAAAGCATCAATTGTATTTCAGAGAAATCAATTTAATTTCAGAAAGGGCCAATTATAAAAAATGAGGAAGTCAACCACAACAGCACACATTTCATCAAAAATGTCCTTTCGAAATTTAACATTACACCAGTAATACCAAGCTTCTTCACCAATGTTAAACCCTATTGAAATAATCTGCCAAAAACTCATCTTGGCTTCTTCAATATTTTACAATAGGTCTTTTCTAAAATTAAATAATTTTTTCTGAAGTACAATTGATGTTTTCTGAATTACAATTGATGATTTCTGAAATAGAATTGACTACTCTGAAACCCAATTGATATTTTTTGAAATTAAATTGATTATTCTGAATTACAATTGATGGTTTCTGAAATTGAATTGATCTTTTCTGAAATACAATTGGAAAAAGTGTAGTTGCTTGTTTAGAGTTTTCCTAGAATTATTTTTAAAAAGTCAACATTATTATCTTCTAATGGAAATCCTGACTGGATGTTTTTGCAATTTATTTCCATTATAATCAATACACCATTCTCGAACAATTTTGGCCACATTTTTTCAGGGGTCCAAACACATCCATATCTAGTATCTGCAAATTTTCTCTACAGAATCGTCTTAGATCTAGAGTTGATGTCAACGATATCCGTCTATGAATATAATAGCTGGTATAGAAGCTGGAGTCTTTAAAATAAAAGCGAACAAAAACATTCGCATTGTACTCCCTGAAATCATCCATCAAATTCTTGTTTTACTTCAACCAAATTCGAATTTGTACAATCTAAGTAGTTGGACAAACATGGGCACCGGCAGAATTATTATAGAAGGATGCACCAGATTTTTTTGGACCTGTAAAATTCGGCATTCAGGGCTTAATTTGGAATGCATAAAAAAGAGTCAGCCTGTATAGGGGCGGTAGCCCTCCCCGATTTCCTGACACTTTAGAAACATATTTTGGTATTCTCTTTTTAAAAAACTACCGGGTACTGAATGAACATTTTTGGTTTTTGAAAGATATACCGGGTGGAAATGAAAACCGGGTCACCTCGATAACTTTTTTATTTATGAATAAAAAAATTTGAAATTTGGCTATGTTCGATGGTTCAAAAAAACAAATTTTATGTGCATTTTTTATTTTCGAAATCACTTCCGGTTTCACCGGAAACACCATGAACTTTGTTTTTTTAAATGTAACATCCCATATTTTTATTCATAGCTTAAAATACTTTTAAAAAAGAATTATTTTTGAGATATTAGTTTTTATTTTTTTTGTAAAAAAAATTTTTTTCAAAAAAAAAAAAGGTTTTCGAAGTCGGTGAAAAGTACCAAAACTAATTCTAAATAATTCGCAAACGCAAAAAATAAAAACTAATATTTCAAAAATACTTCTTTTTTAAAAGTATTTTAAGCCATGAATAAAAATATGGGATGTTACATTTAAAAAAACAAAGTTCATGGTGTTTCCGGTGAAACCGGAAGTGATTTCGAAAATAAAAAATGCACATAAAATTTGTTTTTTTGAACCATAGAACATAGCCAAATTTCAAATTTTTCTATTCATAAATAAAAAAGTTATAGAGGTGACCCGGTTTTCATTTCCACCCGGTATAAAATTAAAAAAACTTTTATACAGGTTCCTTCTAAACAGGCACATTTTTTGACCTCCTGAGCTCGCACTACTGATTAGGAGACGGTACCACCATTTTCCTGACACACCATCCACCACCCAAAAATTTTAAAAAATATAGCCATTTTGTTTCTCCTTAAAACCAGTAGCTTTTAAATTGACAATAAATTAATGTTTATTCTTTAATTTAGATGGAAAAGTGCCCTATAGAAATTAAATATTTCAAAAAATACTAAATTTATACATATTTTATAATTCACAAAATTAAAATTTGACCTGCAGATTTGGATTTGATAGCAAGCTACAGCTACACACTAAAATAACAGTTCAACAGCTTAGGCCAACGTTACTGTATGTAGTTTCTGTGATTCTGTTCAATGTAAAATACATAGGTGATTATCTATCGGCATTGTACGTGACTTATGTTTTTCTTTTAGTTCCTCTCTTCCCCCCCTTGCACCCCTTCAGGGCGCCCATGTGGACAAATTAACCATTTGTCGCGTTTTCTTTATCAGAATTTTAGGATTCGTTGTAAACAGTCTGTCCTATAAGACTATCATTGCAAGTCGTCCAATAAAAACTAACTCGACCGCTTATTCTAGTAATGAAAATTAGACTGTAGGTCCAATGATAAGTCCGTCCTGTGGTGCCAAAAGAAATAGGTCCATAAAATACAGTAACCCTTTAGTACTATTTTTTCATAATATACCAGCGGGCTTGTTCTTGGGCCGGTCGAGATCGTGTCGTCGACGAGACCTTTATTTTTTCTTGTAATGAAAAGGACAGAATGATAAAAGTCGTCGGCGACATCGTGTCGACTGTTACAAGAATAAGGTTACTGGTAGTGAAATGAGGTGAAAATGTTACTTTTCTACTTAATTTTTATTTAAATAATGGTACCTTTATTTAAACTGATATATTTTGATTGAGTTGCTATGATTTCTAATGAAAAAAAATTGTATGACTATTACAAGTAAAGGTATAATGTGTTTTTTAGCCCGGTCTTTCAGAATAAAAATTCACTTAAGATCCTTCAATATTTCAACAGTTTCTTCGAATAAACCTGACCAAATCAGTTTTTAATTTTTTCCTCTGTAACTGTCCATCTGGCTCTATTAAAATATTCTGCATATTTTTGGGAACATACTAGATGCCCATGTAAAAACAACGCATAGTACCATTTAAATTTAAAAAAACGTAGCACTGACAGCTCAAGTCGTGAGAATGTTGAATAATGCATCCAACTTGGTTGGAATCAGATCCAACCATCACCCAGCCTCTTCAATTAACTTCACCAAATTGCACCCGACCAAGTTGGATACAATTTGATGAGAGTTTATGAACTTTTTTTGAGTAACGTCTTTGCAAATAAATCTTTTTTTAATGGAAAGATTCCGAGTCACTTGGTTTTTCAAAAAGAAGATTTTAATACGATTATTTGGTATCCCATATGTAGGGTGTAATCAATTTACTTATTTTCTGTACTCGGGATTTTTCAAAATTTCAAAAAAAAAATGTATCACAAACATACTACTTTTCTTAAATAGTGTTAAATTATGAACAAAAAAATTTGGTGTTACTTCTAAAAAAATAAAGTTGAAATATGGAAAAACTTTTTAGTGCTTAAAATGTGTTTTCTTGAACCACACACAACATAGTCAAATTTCAAATTTTTCTTTTCATAAATAAAGAAGTTATAGAGGTGACCTGTGTTTCGTTTCCACCCTGTATATTTCATGCACTTCCAAAATAGTTATGTTTATAGAAAAAAGTCTCTTACATAATATAAGGAACAATTATAATCAAAAACTTTAATTGTATTGTTCATTTCAAAAACCAAATATGTACTTATGTGGTTTTGAAAATTAATAATACAATTTACAAAACTCGAAATATTTCTTTCTTTCCATTGAAATATTTAACTAGATTTTTAAGTAAAACTAATTAAGTTACCTATTATCAAATTTTTAGGCAAAATTAAAACAAAATTGCAAATACTGAATACAAATCATAAATATTTTTGCAACACTGCAAAAAATTACTCGTATATGACTAATTTTAACAATTTTGTCAAAGGTTCTAAACTAATAAATAACGTGACTAAATAAATACCTAATTTAAAATAAACAAACTTCTCTTTGTATAATTTCCCTGAATAATTTCTTTAATAATTTTATTTTGGACTGAGGCTAGAGAAAACTCAGGTACATAAATAAATATGACATGGATACTTGAAAATGAAATTTTAAAAGGTAAATAATACTTAACAGTTACTTTGCACTCTCACAATAATTAAAAATGCTTACAAGCAGTATAGAAGTAAATAAATTGAGAGCCTGTTTAAATTGCACACAATTATACTAACTTCATCGACTTACAGTTTTAATAATAAAATTACCTTACCTTTACTAAAATTAATGATAATGATTGTAATTTTTTGAGATAGTTTATAAGTTATTAATATTTTGCTCAATAACTGCCTGGCTTAAAAAATTGGGTTACAAATTAATTTCCGAAAAAAGGTTTTAATGATGAATTAAATATCGTTAAACTAATTTATTTAAATTGGGTACAAACTATTTAATAAGATTGAATTACTAAATATGATTTAAAAAATAGTGTGCGCTTCTGCAACTATTTTTGTATACAGGGTGTCCCAGAACTCTCGCACAAGCTGTACCTACTTTGTTGGGGACCCTTCAGAGATACTTGGAAGAATTAAAAAAATACTCTTGACCAATTAACCAAGATATGAAGAAACTAAGAGAATATTAAAAAAAGGGAGATTTTGTAGAAATTGCTCTATTTTACTTAAGATGATTTTTAAAAATAAATCTGAGTTTGTTAAAAAATTCCAAGGGGGACAATAAAAAAACTGAGATTTTTTAAATATTGCACTATTTTACTTGTTGAAGTTGTAAAATGATATTTAAAAAATTATAAAAAAATAACAAAGCGAGCTAGAATTTATTTTTCAGTCGATTTGAATAAATTAGAGAATTCTGCAAAAAATGAACTATAGTTTGTTGAAAAAATCCAAAGGGAACATTAAAAAAATTGAGATTTTGTAAAAATTGCTCTATTTTACTTGTTGAAGGTGTGAAATGTTTTTGAAAAAATTATAAAAAAATAACCAAGTAAGCTATAATTAATTTTGAGGATGATTTGATTAAATTAGAAAATTCTGCAAAAAACAAACTCAAGTTTGTTGAAAAAATCGAAGGGGAAAATTGAAATAAAAGATTTTGTAAAAATTGCACTGTTTTAGTTGTTAAAACATTAACATGATTTTTAAAAATTTATAAAAAAATAACTAAGTTAGCTAGAATTAATTTTGCGACTGATTTGAATAAATTAGAGAATTCTGCAAAAAATAAACACGAGTTTGTTAAAAAATTCCAAGAAGATTGAGAAATATTGAGATTATGTAAATATTGCACTATTTTACTTGTTGAAGTTGTAAAATGATTTTTAAAAAATTATACAAAAATAATTAAGCAATCTAGAATTTATTTTTGTGTCGATTTGACTAAATTAGAGAATTCTGCAAAAAATGAAGCATAGCTTGTTGAAAAAATCCAAGGGAAACATTAAAAAAATTAAGATTTTGTAGAAATTGCACTCTTGAAGCTGTAAGATGCTTTTTAAAAATTTATAAAAGAATAACTAAGTGAGCTAGAAACAATTTTGTGGTGGATTTAAATAAATTACAGAATTATGCAAAAAATAAATTTGAGTTTGTTGAAAAATTCCAACGGGGACATTAAAAAAACTGAGATTTTGTAAATATTGCACTATTTTACTTGTTAAAGCTGTAAAATGATTTTTAAAAAATTATAAAAAAATAACTAACCGAGCTAGAATTTATTCTTTCGGTTGATTTGAATAAATTAGAGAATTCTGCAAAAAATGAAGCATAGCTTGTTGAAAAATTCCAAGGAAAACATTAAAAAAATTGAGTTTTTGTAGAAATTGCAGTATTTTACTCGTTGAAGCTGTAAGATGCTTATTAAAAATTTATAAAAAAATAACTAAGTGAGCTAGAAATAATTTTGTGGTGGATTTAAATAAATTACAGAATTGTGCAAAAAATAAATTTGAGTTTGTTGTAAAATTCCAAGGGGGACATAAAAAAACTGAGATTTTGTAAATATTGCACTATTTTACTTGTTAAAGCTGTAAAATGATTTTTAAAAAATTATAAAAAAATAACTAAGTGAGCTAGAATTTATTTTTCGGTCGATTTGAATAAATTAGAGAATTCTGCAAAAGATGAAGTATAGCTTGTTGAAAAACTCCAAGGGAAACATTAAAAAAATTGAGATTTTGTAAAAATTGCACAATTTTACTCGTTGAAGCTGTAAGATGCTTTTTAAAAATTTATAAAAGAATAACTAAGTGAGCTAGAAACAATTTTGTGGTGGATTTAAATAAATTACAGAATTATGCAAAAAATAAATTTGAGTTTGTTGAAAAATTCCAACGGGGCCATTAAAAAACTGAGATTTTGTAAATATTGCACTATTTTACTTGTTAAAGCTGTAAAATGATTTTTAAAAAATTATAAAAAAATAACTAACCGAGCTAGAATTTATTCTTTCGGTTGATTTGAATAAATTAGAGAATTCTGCAAAAAATGAAGCATAGCTTGTTGAAAAATTCCAAGGAAAACATTAAAAAAATTGAGTTTTTGTAGAAATTGCAGTATTTTACTCGTTGAAGCTGTAAGATGCTTATTAAAAATTTATAAAAAAATAACTAAGTGAGCTAGAAATAATTTTGTGGTGGATTTAAATAAATTACAGAATTGTGCAAAAAATAAATTAGAGTTTGTTGAAAAATTCCAAGGGGAACATTAAAAATACTGAGATTTTGTAAATATTGCACTATTTTACTGGTTAAAGCTATAAAATGATTTTTAAAAAATTATAAAAAAAATAAATAAGCGAGCTAGAATTTATTTTTCGGTCGATTTGAATAAATTAGAGAATTCTGCAAAAAATAGAGCATAGTTTGTTGAAACAATCCAAGGGAAACATTAAAAAAATTTTACTTGTTGAAGCCTTAAGATGATTTTTAACAATTTGTAAAAAAATAACTAAGTTAGCTAGAACAATTTTTTTGGTTGATTTAAATAAATTCGAAAATTGTGCGAAAAATTAATCTGAATTTGTTGAAAAATTCCAAGGGGAACATTAAAAAAACTGAGATTTTGTAAAAATTGCACTATATTACTTTTTGAAGACCATATGTAAATTTCAAATAAGAATATTATCTGATAAATAAGATGTTTATAATAGAGATCAATTTACCTTGTTTCTTGTATGTAGTTTATTATTTTCAATGCCGGTACAATTTTTTATTATCATGAATATTGAAAAGAATTTTATAACTTCCGCTTTGGGAAAATTTTATAGAGGCATTTTATGCTGGCATCATCAATAGGTTTTGAAGGATTAGGAATTTCTTGAGAATCTCTAATGACACCAATTCGTCTGGTTTGAAGCAAGCTCTGGTATTTCCTAGCTTTATTATAAGGATAATGTTCGTTTCCTGCGAACCCGAGCAAGCGTCATGCTGTCTACCATGGTGCTTTTATTTTGCTGAGGTCATCCGTATTTATGTTAATTGCATAATTTCTTTATTGTCCTTTGACAAACTTGAAATGTTTTGCGAACCTGCATTCTGCCCACACAAAGCTTGTTTCCTTTCGTTTTATCGTTTTGCTAATGGAACAGCAGATAATTAGAATTTATTGCAGAACTGGATGTTAATTGATTTTTGAGAATAAATTTACTGAATTTATTGTTTAATAATATGCAATCGACAGACTAAATAAATGCTTTTACATGTTTTATTTCCAAATAAAAACAAAAATATCTACCGTTACTTTCTTCATTTACAAAACTATTAACTTCAAGATTAAAATACCACCATTTTTTCTTGTCCTAAAATTCAAGTATTAATAAAATTTTTGGATTAATTGGGGATCTGTACAAATAAAGTGATGTGTTGAAATGTAACCCTCTTAGAAACAAATTGTTCATTGGTCTTTGCGGCTTTTAAAATCTGCTATCTGGTTTCATGACATCGTTTATTTTTACAAAACAGCTCGTCCCACCAAGAATTTTTAATCAGTGGTTTGCGGTTATGGTAGACACTTTAAAGACTTCTTCTGTTTTTATAAAAGAGATTCAAATATCAGAGTGCCAACCAAATTAATTAAATTATCCACTCTTAATTAAAAAAAAATATTTATTTTGAGACCACTTAAATAGATATTTTTAGAATCATTTAGTTTTTTATGTAACCACCTATGAGGTATCTTTCTATTTTTATAAGAGTATTTTTTAATTAGTTTTAATCTCTATAATTAAAACTCCCAGGTGTCATTTCACATTATCTACGCGGCTATTCATGATCGAACAGAGTTTATATTCCTAATTAAGCACTGCTTTTTGCCCATACAAAAGATGTCTTTCGCCTGACTTATCTTACGCGCGCTTTTACTTATCTGAGATGCGCTGGAATAAAAAGCGAATCGATAGCTGGCAACTTTAATTGTAACCCTTTTTTCTCTAATTAAGGAGATTCTCTTCAACAGTTTGCTTCGATAAAAAGTGGTATTTTTAAAAGACCGCCACTTACAACCGCAAAGAATTATAAACGCTCTTTTAACATCCTTGCTTTTAGTCCAACTAAACTAGAAATTAGGAATTAAATACGTCAACTAATTTAAAAATGGAATTTATATACATAAAAATCGTGACCAAGCTACATAGCAATTGAATGTCTGCATAAAACGAGTATATTTCATGTTCACGTTTTGGTAGCTCATGTTACAGTAGTCAGTAATATGTTTTCCTTACAAAAAATATTAAAAATGACATGACCAATGGGACAAAGGAAACATAAAGTAGATAGAGTTCCCTGCTGAGCTAAATCGAGAAGAGAACAGGCACACAAGTGGCAAATCCATTCAACGGTTTATCAATGCAAGAATTCTTTGGAAACTTCATCTCATTATACCTATCTATTAAAAATTTCATATTTTATTACAAAAAAATCAAATTAATATAAATAATTTATTGAATTAATGTTTAGAACATACTTAAAGCAAATTTGAATCATTTTTTGGTGTACAGGCAATAAGAAGAAAATTAGGTTAATTTCGAAGGTCAAATAAATAAAAATATTTTTAAATGTACTTTTCCATATCCAGTTGTGTTCTTTTTAGTCAAAAATAGATTTTGTTTGAAAAAAATTGCGTCAAAGAAAATCTATTACAGAAAATTCATCGTGGAAAATCTCATAGGAAGAAATTTCAGTGGAGTAAAATTCATCGCGGGAAACTCATCTACCCCATACAATTTTAGTACAAGTCAAACAAAACCCGAACTAAATAAAACCTAATCCTGGAAATTTTAGGTGACTTTGTTTAAACGTGCTCTCAAATCTCAGAAAATATCACTACAGTGACGAAGAAAGACTGGTGTTTTAAATGATCCCATAAGAAAATCAGGAGTTTAACTCTTGTTTTGGGCATGTTACCACTTCATCGACAATCCATTTCATCGACAGTGGTTTTTCATCGACATGACCTTTACATCGACAACACCGTTTCATCGACACGACCAATTCATCGACAACACCTTTTCATCAACAAATTTTTTCTTCGACATGGACATTACTTTTTCATCAACAAGAATGTTTCATCGATACTACCTTTTCACCGACAAACAATTTCATCGACATTACCAATTCTTCAACAATGTCTTATCATCGACACTGCCTTTTTATCGACAAGATCGCTTCATCGACAAAGGCGTGTGTCATTGCGAAAGCTTATCATGGCCAATATGGTTTTATCGACACAGAAATTTAAAATATTTTGGAAAGTTCGGGAAAATGTGAAATCGGTAAATAACGAATTTGTTATTTCAATTAGTAAGAAAAAAGGAGTTCCTTATTATCCGATTTCATATTTTTCCAAAATATACTGAAGAATAAAGAATATTATACAAAAATAAAATAGATCATGTAAAAAAGTTCTGCCGTATTTTTTATACTATTATAGTGTCGATGAACCGTCGTTGTCTATACAAAAGTACTTGTCGATGAAGAGGTACTGTCGATGAAACAGTTGTCCACGAAAAGGAATGTCGATGAAACGTCCTTGTCGAAGTTGTCCATGAAAGGAATGTCGAAGGTGATATTTGTCGATGAAAGTGTAGTGTCGATGAAACGTTCTTGCCGAAGAAAAGGTAGTGTCAGTGAAATGGTTGCCAATGAAAAGGTAATGTCGATGAAACGTCGGTGTCGATGAAAAAGTAGTGTCGATGAAAG
Organism: Stenus bimaculatus; assembly: GCA_963971135.1. Lineage (NCBI taxonomy): Eukaryota > Metazoa > Arthropoda > Insecta > Coleoptera > Staphylinidae > Stenus > Stenus bimaculatus. The sequence goes on along the minus strand of OZ020180.1, from coordinate 81,538,756 downwards.
GTAGTGTCGGCGAAACGGCTGCCGATGAAAAGGTAATATCGATGAAACGTTTGTGTCGATGAATTGGCCATGTCGATGAACGTCTGTTCTGTGTCGATCAAAGATATTGTGGATGAAACAGTCATATGGTTTCCATGCAGAATTGAAAACCCGAATCCGTGTTTTTGATTGGTACACGTGATCAACACGTGATCAATCAGCCAATCAAAAATACGGATTCAGGTTTTCAATACTGCATGGAAACGTAGTAATTATACAACCGCTAAAAAACGCGACATTTTGACGTTTTCATAGAAAAAATCGCCCTTGGCACAGGATTAACCTAGTGTGGTCGGAAATTTTGGATATAGTAAATGAGGATGTGAAAAAAAAGGGGGCCCGATTTGGTCGTTTCGATTCCGAACCCGGCGGAGCTACGATTTTTCAAAGTCGCGGAGGACGCTCGAAAAAACCGCGAAAAAATTGACTTTTTCGGGAGCGCTTTTAAAAGCTTTCCCGTCGCTTAAAAATATCCATTCGGATAGGATTATAAAACAAACATTCCCCTTTAATTTGAGACCGGGTTTTTGAAATTTTGTTAAAAAATGTACCCGTTATCGTGAATATTAGACGATTATGATTCTGAAGAATAATGTGCATATTATGAAGATTACAACTCTTATAATCGTTATATCTCAGAAACGGTGCCTCTTAGGAAAAAAAGTATAAAAACATTTTTTATAGACAATTATATGATCTACAATTTTTGTCTGACCTAATTTTATAATAAAACTTACCGTTTTGCTGAAAAACGCGAAAAATCAATTTTCCTGACATTTTACCTTGAATAAAATTTTTTCCAGGTACGGGATCGATGAGGACTTTTTAGCAATCATTTATAATGGTGTTCGAACATTCATACCAATTTTTAGCTCTACGCAAATTTTTGCACCCATGCATGTCTAAATTGACCGCACTATACCTTTCTCACAGGAATAGAATGAATACAATGATTCTGATGTGACGACAATTAGCAAAATCAACACAGTTAGGTGTGAGGCATATATTTTATTTTATGAGTTGACTGAGAATTACCACATTTATGATGAATAATTTTATTTTTTTGTTTTATGATTATAATTGTTCTCTTTTATTTTATTTATGATTAATTTATTTATTCACAAGCAATTTTTGATTGGTACGAAGGTGATTATTATTAAAACACAAAAATGCAGTAACTTCTGCGATTCATAAGTTGAGTACATCAGTAACAAAAACTTGGTTAAACTCATAGAAGTATTATAAAGAAGACTTTATAGGGAAAGGATATGCATATCTGTAAGATTTGTTCATGGTTACAAAAATTTCTTGAAAGGGTTCGCAGGTTAGCGGTTAGCACAAAATCAATTCACTGATGGAAGGCTCCAGAAAAAGATCGACCTCTCCAAATTACACTGGTTTCTAGGAAAACCTTTAGAATAAATTTATTGATCTTCCAAATTACCTGAAATTAGGGTCAATGCGCATGTCGTCCTTTATAGATATAGAACCTACTGAAAAGGTAAATAGGGTGTAGTGTATAGTAGAGTAGCGAGAGATATTGTAGTGCTGTGGTAGAGAATACGCAAGGTGAACAAGTGAGTGAGGACTGCATTGCTTAGTACAAATCAGATCGAAAGTTTCGTTGACGTTAAAATTTTTATTTAACACGTGAAAGTGAAACATGTAGCCTAGTTAAAAATATAATATGTCAATTAAATAAAGAATGTAATATATGTATAATTCCTTTTATAAACAAGCTGTTGAATATGTAAAAATAAATATTAAGTAATATATCACCTTATAGAAAGGTGTTTACATTTCCAATCACCGAAACTTAAGCTGAGGAGAGAAATTACGAAAAGTTTATACATTAATTATTAACCTCTCTTCCAATTTATATGTTGATGAAGTAGCAGTTACCTAACTTAATCGTTTCCAGTATTTTATCTTGATAAATGTTCATGTGTAATTGCATATCCTCAATACTACAGCGAAAATAATATAAATTAAAGTTATCTCTGTGTAAGATTAAAGACCGTTCCAATTGTTTACAAACTACAAAGAATATATTTATTTAATTAAGCGACCTGTAATATCGATCCACAATCTATCAGTTAAAACAATAGAGCGGCAATACAATGAGCTGGGGTAACCTGATATTTCAATTAATTTTAAAATAGCAGCTTTTGATTTATCGCCTTGACTCTTAAGAGATAGAGGATATTCCGAGCGTTCTTTTGGAAGCATCATCTTCGAGAGAAGGTTTGCGTCCTTGTCTAACAATCATCAACCACACATTAATCGTGGGGAATGGAACGTGCACCGTGTATTAATTCTTGTTGGTATTGTTTAGAAAGGTTCTGGTGCCCAACCGTCTATATGAGATACAACAGGTGTGTTGGTCATCTTTTTGTGAAGATCAGGTTGTAAATATTAGTTCTCTTCAATGCCATGGGGTTAAGGTTTATTTATTTTTATATTTATGTTCGTAATTTATCGCATTATGCGCATAATATTATAGAAGGACAACACTTTATATTATATGCTACTTAAACTATGAAAAATTGATGAGTAATTTCCATTAATAAATTTATTTTTAATTAATATTTAAGATGCATTTTATGTAATATAAATATTATGATAGTTCTTTGCGAGTTTCACAACCAAAGAAAATCACAAGACTTGATCGAAACCATTCCATTGGAATTTGGGCGCCCGAGATCATAAGAAAACGTTCTATCAAATTAATGCTTTTGGTTACATGTGCTACACAATTTTTCCGGCTGTTCTTTTCTTTCTTAAGTAATGTTGAAGAGCAACATATCAACGATGTGTCATCAGCATACATGATAACAATTGTGATATACCTTCTATGTACAACGAAAATAAGATTGGGCCTAAAATTGAACCTTGAGGAACCCCAATTATTTTAGGTTCGACCTACCTCAGCTTGTAACTTCATAAAGTTCGAACTTTATTAGTTTCGAATTAATTGGAGGGATTAGATATGTCATATTACTCTGTCAAATCAGATACAAAGTATACAATGCTATCAGTAACCACAATGGTACATCTTACAGTGGACATTATACTACTTTCAGTAAACATCCTTTTTTTCAGGAATGTTAATATGAATACAATGATTCTCATGTGACTACAATTAGCAAAAAATACACAGTTAGGTGTGGGGCATATATTTTATTTTATGAGTTGGCAGTCAATTACCACATTAATTATGAAAAATTGAATTTTTGTTTATTTTTATTTGTTTTGTTTTATGTTAATAATTGTTTTTTATTTTATGTTATTTATTCACAAGTAATTTTTTATTGCTCCGAAGGTCATTATTATTAAACTATTGAAAAATCTAATAAAGAGACTCGAAAATCTTAAAACACAGAAACATGCAGTAAGTACTGCGATTCATAAGTTGAGTAGATCAGACCGTATATCGTTCCCATGATGTTTCATATTTTATTTGAATGAAAAGCCACAATTTTAAGTAAATGAATTGAATGCACGTCTATAGTTCAATACTTATGCAAAATTTCATTGACTTATCTCCAGTCGTTCCGAAGATATGGTCTAACAAAATTTCTTAGATTCGACCTACCTCAAGTTATAACTTCGTAAAGTTCGAACATTATTGGTTTCGAATTACATTTATTAGGTTCGAACTTCATCGAGCTCGAACTTTATAGAGTTTGAATTTCATTTAGTTTAAACTTATGAAAGTTCGAATTTTTATTATTATAGTATGTCCAACTATAAAGGATAGTTTCGAACTTTTTATGTTTTAAGGCGATAGTCGGCAAATTTGATCGCTTTATTTTGAAATTCTCTTTATATTTGCTGATTTGGTCATAACTTTTTTTCCGGAGGAGGTTTTTTAAAATTTCTTTTTTTGGTACATAGATGAGTTTTGAGGCTACCAATATCTTCTATTTTTTGTTTTAGTAAATCAAACCAAACACTCATACGGCAGCAGTAAAACGGGCTCTTTACAAAATACGTTCGCTTAGCGGCGTTCTGCACACAGATAAAAAATTAATTAAAATAATATTGTTTCTTCAACGCTAGGAATAAGTTAAGGTATATACGAAGAGTTTCCCATTTCGTTTTTTGTTTTAAGTATATTTTTAAACTTTACAACATCCCAAAATTTGAGTAAAATTTTAGGAAATTTTTGGGATGCTGTAAAAAGTTTAAAAATAAACCTAAAACAAAAAACGAAACGGGAAACTCTTCGTTTATACCTAAACTTATTGCTAGCGTTAGAAAAAAAAATATTATTTTAATTAGTTTTTTTCTGTGTGGAGAACGCCGTTAAGCGAACGTATTTTGTAAAGAATACATTTTACTGCTGCTGTATGAAGGACCTGTAGTTCCGCCTGGGTATCGGACATGATTGTGATCGGTTTGTTTCCATACAATTCCTAGCACAAAAATCAATGGCAGCAACTTCTGCCTGGAACACTGAGGCATGTTGCTGGCCTCCGTAAATTCTAGCCCCGGTGCCATTACGGTTTTTGGCCCGGGTATATGTTGGTTTCCCATTCGTCTCTTTATGGTATTATTACTCTGAAGAGCTTCGAGATGTGGTATTCCTTCATGAAGTCTGATCTCATTTCTAGGATCTTTTCTCCATTTAGCACATTGTTTGTATTGATCTTGGATCATTGGTAACATTATTTATTTTTCTTCCAAAATCTTTGATAAATTGTAATCCAAAGGATCCCCATATGTCAAAAGTTTCAATTCTATTTGGGTAAAAAATAAAATTCCTTGAAAGTTTCCTATATTTTTTTTCTCCAATTAAAGCAACTGCGCCAGTGGAACTAGATGAAGATTTTAAATATGAAGGAGCCATTGTGTAATCGCAACTAAAATCCCATATCAATAAGTTGGAATAACTGTTATACCGTCTTTTCCCATCATATTTACTGGATTCTAATGGTTCAAAAATAGCAAGTGTACCAGAAAAACTTAGAGCTCTTTTAATTAAACTATTAACTTCATGATGTCTAGAAAATCTTCCTGCACTGAATTTGCAGTTTAAGCCATGTAAACCATCTTCATCAACCAAAAAAACACAAGAAATATTATTTAGAGCACAAGCAGAATTACCCAGTCTTAGAACTGTGCATATTTTAAAAGAGTTATCATCCAGTAATGTACCCAAAAAGCCATGCACTAGATTGTTCAGATAATAATGCATTTATACGGGATTTCTATTTTAAATTATGATCTGAAGAAGAAGGATTTAAAGTTATATTTGTTTGGGAAGATCAAAGGAACATCGGGATCACCAATTGAAGCAATATTTGAAGTCAACATTTCTTCAATTTTTTAATAATTTTTTCCAAAGAACGTTTTAAAATTTCGTCAAAAGAAATAATAATAATAATAACTCGGAATTTTTTATTTTTTTTTCAGCAATTTTAACAAATTACAAATTTCGAAACTAGGACTAATGTGAAAGAAAGGAATAAATTAATATACAGTATACATAAATAATAAATGATATAATTTAATTATATATGTGAGTATGTGTAAACCGATAAGAATAGCTAGCCTTCTACAAATCATTCTTTTTCTAAACATATCACATGTAAAAATAATTGACCACCCAAGAGGCCATTATAAAACAATGCCCGCCATAAAAACTCATATACATAATTTACCCGTGTTAAATGTTCAACATTACACAATCTTTCCACGTAGCGGCCGCTTAAAAATATTAATTTTTAATACTATTTGTCAAAAAATATTTTATGCCCCATTCGACAAAGAAAATCCAATTTATTTTGACCTCTTTCGTTTAGAATTTATTTATGCCATTTCAAAACATACTCACTTTAATTATAAATGCTCAGAATGCTAATTTAAACTTATATTATTATGTTTTTTAATCTATCTTGGTAACAATTCAATATTTTCATTTTAAATGTCAAATATCACGCATATAAATACACCCTCCAATTTTATGCTACATTAACTATAAATTATATTTATTTTTAATGTTTATACTTCAAAAATTTACCTTTGATAAAATAGTTTGCAAAAAATCTTTTTAAAATAAAAAATTTCACTGTAAAATTTTTTTTGGATTAAGTATAAATTTTTAAAAAATTAGACTTACTATACAGGGTGTTTCTAAAATGGTGGTCATACTACAAGTAAGTAAAAATAAGACAAAAAGTTCATTTAAATACTTTTTCCTAAAGTTAATTATTACCAAGATACAAGGTGTTAAAATTTCTTTTAATATTTACTTTTTATTTATTTTCTCTGGATCAGTTGGATGAGTTAAATAAATTACATGACATTTGTACCCCACAATAAATATTTTATTGTGTCAAATTCTTAATTACTCATTAAAAGAATTAAATTTAAACATTACATATTTATTTTAATTAAAGAACAAAGCTCAAATTAGGAGATTTTTTTTAAATAGTGCATACAGTATTGGAAAAAGGTAGAGCAACATTTACAATAACTTTAATATTTCAAAATAAGAATGCTTTATATCTTGATTATTTCATAATTTTTTTTATTAAATAAAAATAAAAATTGCAGGTTTAGTAAAATAATTTAGTAATAAGGCTGGAAAAAAGTAGAGCAACAATTAGAAACTTAGTTTTTATTCATATAAAAATACAAAAATTAAAGTGTAAACTAATATTTTGTCCAATACCTGCTGTTCTTAAGTATATCAGTACATCTTCTGGGCATTGATTTTAAAAGATTATTAATTAAAATTGGATATACTTCATCCCAAGCATTTAAAAAGAGTTCGTCCAAATTTTTATAAGTTTTATTGCGAATTTTGTTATCCAAAATACTCCAAAGGTTTTCAATTGGATTTAAATCCGGAGATTGTGATGACCATTTCAATAAATTAATGTTTTCTTCAGCAAACCATTGTTTTACAAATTTTGATGTATGCTTCGGATCATTATCCTGTTGAAAGAAGTGACGTAATGGGAGATTGCTATCAGCATATGGGACCATAACGTTCTCTAAAATATTTTTATATACAAAACAATCCATTTATACGATGAATGGGGCCCATTCCGAAACCAGAGAAGCACCCCTAAATCATTACAGATCCACCACCACGTTTTACTGCATGTAGAACATATTTGGGATATAATCTTTTGCCCTCAGGACGTCTCACATATTGGATTCCTTCACTACTTATCAAGCTAAACTTTGTTTCGTCACTGAATATTACCATATTCCAATTTTCGAAAGTCCAATTAATGTGGTCTTGAGCAAATTTAATTCGGGCACGTCTGTTTTTCTTTGAAAGTAGATATTTCTTTGCTGCTCTTCTAACTATAAGATTGTTCTCACTTAGTCTATTTCTGACAGTACGTGATGTAATATTTGAATACAGATTGTTATCAAATTGGGCCTTAATTTGGTTTAAAGATAAAAATGGGTTTTGTTTTGAAATATTTATAAGCGCCTATTTTCGTGGCCGTCCAGACTTTTTTTTGAAATCTACTGTAAATGTGAATGGAGGCCATTTTGAACATTTTTCCAAAATTTTAAAAGTGGATTATCTTTTATTCAAAACACAAACAAAAACGCAAACCAAGAGTTTAGCGAAAATACAGAAAATCTAGGAATTTTAATATTTAACAATTTCATTTTTTTCAACCCCTGTATCTCGGAAGCAGTTGGGTTTTTGACATTTGCATATATGGACTTTTTGTTTTAGTTTTACTTGTAATATTAGGGCATACGACAGTGAATACTGTTTTAGAAACACCGTGTATAAAAGATGAATTACAGTCAAATACTTGATCTTTTCTTCACTTTCTTCTTGATTCTATTCCTCTTCGTTTTGAATTTTTGCTTCTTTAAATATTCCTATGTAATACCATTGATCTGCTCCTGGTACAAGTTCTATACTATAGTCCATATTACGAGAAAGTCACCTTTTCAGCAGAAAGCAATGTTGAAGCAAGGGTTCCACGCTTAAAAATCACGTGTTTATCAACTTCGATTGGAAATAACAAAGGCGTGTTACTAATATTTGGAGGCCAATCGGTAGCTGCATTTATTGTTGCAACGGTGATTTTTGTGTTATTAGATGAAGACACAATTTAAACCAATGTCTTTATTTGAGCCGGAATTTCTGCTGACTTTCTCTGGCATGGACTTTAGAGTCTTTATTAATTTACAGAGTTTTTGACATTCATTTTTGTATTTCTTCCTTTTTGTTTCTAAGAAGGTTTCTTTACATTTGGCTTTGTCAATTTTTTTGTTTTTGGTTGACTACCTTTAATTTGTCCTCATCAGCGGAAATGTATTTATTTCTAGACGACTCTTTTTCACTAGAACACGTTACACTCAAAAGTCAAACACATAGCAAAACCAATACAAAAATAACTAAACATAGCACATTACGCCGCACCGACAAAATCAAAATCGACAGAATACTCTCCCATCGTTTTAGACAAAAATAATAAATGTTTGTACAAATTCATACAAGGCCAGGATGTTTCCACCAAGTACTTCCTCGACCAAGTTCATAAATATACTATTCTGCTCTGGACTTGACCGAGAAACTACACCAATCGGTATCCAAAATATTGATTTTCCAGAAAAAAAAGAAATTCCTATATTTTCTATACTAATTTCCACGGAAAAAGTTCATCTCCATTAAAAAAAAGAAATTGCTGAATCGATTATGGTCCGAATTATGATTTGTCCCAAAATGTTAAAAAATATATAAGGTTGGCTATAAAGTTATAAAATATTACTCCTGAATTAGAAACGAAGCTTTTTTAGAAAATGGTATACTTTTTTTAAATTTCGTTGAAGGATCGCCTTCTGATTTTTTCAAATTGGCTTAGATACTTATATTATAATTAAATTTGTTACAAATGACGGAATGAGCTCCTATTAAAGAAATACTTTCACTTATCAGTCAACGGGTATAATTTATTAGATGATAGTTAATATGCAACAAGTACAGTCTATCCAGCCTGGGGCCGTATCCTCATTTTCGGGGATAAAATATCCTATAGGAAAAAAGATAACGGTAAAGCAAAATATTCGTTTTTTATTGGTGTTTTGGTAAATTTCCAGAAAAATGAGGGGTTGTATACCATTTCATCCAAAATACACTTTCATCGACATAGCCTTTGCATCGAATGCAATTTCATCGACAGTCCGTTTCATCAACACAGACGTTTCACCGACATGACCAATTCATCGACACGGACGTTTCATCGACATTACCTTTTCATCGACAACCATTTCGTCGACACTACCTTTTCATAGTCAAACCATTTCTTCGACAAGAACCTTTCATCGAAACTACTTTCTCATCGACACAGACGTTTCATAGACATTACCTTTCCATCGACACTTCCCTTTCATCGACAAACCTTTTCTTCGACAAGGGTGTTTTATCGAAATTACCTTTACTTCGACAACCGTTTCATCGACGCTATCATTTCATCTACATACAATTCATCGAAATTGCCATTTCTTCGGCATTGTCGTTTCTGTTGAAGTAGTTTTAAATTATAACAAATCAAGTTAGCAAGTACACGTATTGTTTTAGTTGTTATGTCAATAAATGTAATTAATAAATAGCTTGTTCAATAGAGTTGTACACCTATAATTTTCTATCCATAAACCAACAGGTTATGGGCCCAGATTCCCAAAACTGCAATTTTAAACGTATTTAAACTCAAATAAATATTATTTTAATATTAATTATATAAATATTAAATTAAAAAAAATGACTACAAATACAAGTGGTGGGTTACCAGATAAGCAACAGCTTATTGGTTCAAGCAACTATAACAATTGGAAATTTGCCATGAAAATGTATCTGGTAGATGCTGGACTTTGGTCTTATATTAATGGAGTAGAAGAAAGCAAATTTGATTCAACTAAAGATGAACAAGCATTGGCTAAAATTGGTTTATCCATTAAACCTTGTGCTTATGCGTATATAAGAACTGCAAAATCAGCTAAAGAAGCATGGGATAATTTACAAAAAGCATATGAAAATTGTGGATTATCGAGAAGATTAAAATTATTGACAACTCTAATGTCAACTAATTTTTTAAATTTTAAATCAATGGAAGAATACATTGACTCTTTAATGTCGACAGCTCAACAATTAAATGACATAAATAAACCTGTAGATGATGAATTTATTGGAGCGTTAATGTTAGCTGGATTACCATCGCAATATAATTCTTTAATTCTTGGAATCGAAGGATCTGGAAAAGATGTTACCAGTGAATATATAAAATCAATTTTATTACAAGAAGATTCACGTCAACAATTATCTGAATCAAATGCAGATACCTGTCTTTATTCGAATTCTTCTTGGAAAAAGAAACCCTTTAATAAGAAATTAGAAAATTTTAACAAAGATTATCAGAATAATTTTTATAAGAAAAATGCAAATACTTATGGAAAATCTGATGGTTCAAATAATAAAGTTAATGAAAATACATCATTTACTAAAAAAGGTAGAAATAATGCAGATGGAAAAAATAAAAAGTTTGTGTTTAATTTGTTATCAAACGAAAATTATAAGTCGAGTGAATGGTTTATTGATTCTGGTGCAACTAAACATCTAACATGTAAAAAGGATTGGCTAGAAAATTACAGTGAAACTATCGAATCTGAAGTAATAGCTGCAAATAATCAAAAACTAAGTTGCAAAGGTACTGGAAATGTACATATAAAATTGGAAAATATGTACACAGATATTGAAATTAAAAATGTTTCATATGTAGCTGGATTAAATGTAAATTTAATTTCTGTCAGTCAAATGGTCAGAGAAGGAATATCTGTTTTATTTAATAAAAATGGTTGTTTCATTTTAACGAAAGGTATGCAAATATTATCTGAAAATGTTATTTGTAATTTAAAGGAAATAAATGGTGTTTATCCTTTAAATCAGCAATACTTTAATAATGTTTATTCTGTCACAGATGGAAGTCAATTATATGATTTATGGCATAAGAGACTTGGACATTTAAATAGAATTTCTATGCAATTACTTAAAAATAAAATAGCTTGTTCAATAGAGTTGTACACCTATAATTTTCTATCCATAAACCAACAGTTTCATCGACTACAGATTCATCGATACTACAACGCAAAGGCACTTTTCAATCCCAATATCGTTTTATCGACACCGGACACTTTGGTCATTTACCGTTTTGGCATTTTCCCAAACATTCTAAAATATTAATAAACACGTCTTTGTCGATGAGGCGGAAAGTGTAGTCGATGAAACGATATTATCGAAGAATTGGTAATGTCGATGAAATTGTTTGTCGATGAAAAGGTAGTGTCTATGAAAAGGTCATTTCGATGAAACGTCTTTGTCGATGAAACGTCCTTGTCGAAAAAAAGGTTTGTCGATGAAAAGGTATTATTGATGAAAAGGTAATGTTGATGAAACGTCTATGTCGATGAATTGGTCGTGTCGATGTAAAGCTCATGTCGATGGAAAGGTAATAGGTAATATTGATGAAACGTCTGTGTCGATGAATTGGTCGTATCGATGTAAAGATCATGTCGATGAAACTGTTGTCGGTGAAATAGACTGTCGATGAAGTGGTAGCATGCCAAAATAAGGATAGGGACCCAGGAGAGCAAAAATTCCAAGTTGCGCAGGTAAATGGAGTGTTCGTTTGTTTCCGATCAGTAAAGATTATAGTAGATGTATAGTAGTAGGAATTTTCTCTTTTTTTTTGCTTCTCCCAAATTCCAAATTCGACATTGATCCCAATAACTCGTTAGTATTTTATGTTATGATTAATAACAACAATATCCTTTAAAGTACTTGATGCTTTGATTACACTTGATTAAGTATTATAAAATACGCAAATGGTTAGAGGTCTAGGTGTGATATTTAAGAATGTGTAGTAACATAAATGACCCCTATAAGCGCGTAGCCATAAAATTTCTTTTCTGGCTTGGATTTTTCAGTAATAACGAGCATGGAAATTCCTGATTATTTTCAAAGTTTATTAAAAAGATAAGTGTAATAAAATGAATTAAAATTTTATACTCCAAATAAAGCATAAATATAGATTTATAATGACGTACTAATTATTTTATTACGGTTTAACTTCCCTCTAGTGCAGTTAAAGGACTAAATTATGTATATTATGACTGCTAATGAAGTATGACCCGGGGCAATTAAAGGTGATGGTATCTACGCCACTGGCGGATGGCATTGCGCAGGTGAACAAGACAGTACACAGTACGCACAGGTGTGCTTATGTTAGGTCACGTGTACAAAGAGGACCCGTGAGACTGTACGGAGTCAAGAGCCTCCATCAGGCATTCAATAAAGAACGCACTTATAAAATACTTTAATCACTTTATATAAGAGTACAAGAGACGCCTCTATTATTACAAATAATAACTACAGGCGCAAGCAATATTTTCCATCTTTTATTTTTTCTCAAAGATATGTAAGAGATCAATTTTATATGGGGCAAAAATGGAATAATATCTTCGCATTATACGCTAGCTTCTATTATAACGCAAAATAGCCCCATTTTATAACTATTTGTTACTTTTAATGAACCTCATCTGACAGGTTGAGAGCTTTAATAAATTTCTTTTGAAATTCAAAAGACATTCTTTCTTATCTTTTATATCTTCTGGAAAACCGCTATCCGTTAAAGACGATAATTCAGGTTATTGCACTAAAACATTCAAAAGCACCTAAAATTTATAATTCCTTTTTAATTTATTTATTTAACGCATTAAAAACGAGTTTATTTGCGTGATCAATTCAAGATTCAAGCCAAATTATTTTACCTTGATCCTTGATCCACGTATAATTATATGAAGGATTCTAGTGATCTATAACCATGTACACCTGGTTTTGCTTAATTGTCAAAACGCACCCATATTAATTCATCAAATTACCAAATACTGACGTTGCACTTTTTCTATTGATGAACTTGAAAGTTTGTTTTTACATTTAAACTACTTTATAATCGATTAATTTTACCCAACAAAGGATATTTGATTTAACTAAAACTTTTTAAATAGTCGTGGAGAAATCATATTTTTCTTCAAACGTCATAACGTCAAAAAGTATAGCCTTCTGTAACGCTTCACAGGCCATAACAAGTCAATTCTCTGTTATTTGAGTCTATGATCATGTTCGTACCACCTGGTACATGTATTTTCTTCAACCGTCATTAAAGTACAGTCTTCTGTAACAGGCTTTAAAATGTCACTTTGTATGTTCGTTGATTCTATGATCACTTTGTACTCCCTAGGAGTAGAAATTACTACTTTGCACTGATAAGGAATAAAAGGGAGGAGTAGAAATGAATTTTAGGCAACCCAATATACACTAACATTGTATTGTGTGTTGTATGTAAATTAAATGTCAAACTTTAAAATTATTTATTATATTACTATTTTAAATATTTCGACGTTTGAAGAAAAAATTGCATGTTTTTAGGGGACTAAAATCGTGCTATTTTTTTAATAGAAACCCCTAATCCTAAACCAGGCGAGATTTTCTTGTTGGTGTTAGGAGAGATTAAATGTTAATTGAGACAAAATCTTCAATGAAAATGAGATAATCCTCCTTCTGATAATTCATGGTTTTAGATTTTAGAGAATTTAAAGTATTTTCTAAATGATAGCACGAAATTCTTTGATGGTAATAAAAATTAGTGTACCTAAATAGTAATAATTTAATAAGATTATGGGTTGGGATTTTTAATATGAAATAATTGGTCTATTTTTTATTTCAAAATTTGGACAAAATTAGATATCTGGAACTGTAGGGAAGTCAAGTAGTTCCAGCTAACCTAACAATGTGCCTTAGTAATAATATGTATTAATAAAATAATGTATGGTTTGAACGAAATGGTACAAACCATCAAACCGCAGGGTTGGTAACAAATGAAATCCAGTGACGATATGTTCCAAGATATCAATATGTTCAGCTACTGCGAAATCAAAGTGCGATAATTTAAATAATTATAATAAAAACAAATAATTCAATTTTTCCATATCCTCTTAATGTCCTACAGCATTTGAAAATCTTTGCTCTTAAGGTAATGTAATTCTCTCTTTATGACTTTTAAATTGAGCAATTAGTGGAATTAAAATTACACGGGAGTGCTTTCGCTGTACTTAAGAAGAAAGAATACCCTTTAATTACTTCAAAATGTAGTTTTTTCAAACCTGCAAAATTTTTCAAAAAATTTATAGTCGTCCAAAACTAAAAGCAACAATTAAACAATTTATTGTTCTATCGCAAGTCCAAAACTTATTTCTTAAAACCTTGCTAGAGTCGTTCTGAACGATTTTTTTAGTATTTTTTGGATTTATTTTTTTTTATAATAAAGTGCATATATTGATCTTTCGAACGGATAAACTAAATTAAAAAAAAATTAAAATTATTCGAGATATGTTTCATCGAAAAATGTTAATTTTACATATTACACATAATTAGAGTGTAAATTTAGACAGTAAAAGTCAAAATATCGAAAAAGTGGTCTGGTCGTTCGAAAGAACACATATTTACCTTTGTATATGAATTTTTTTTGTTTAAACTGGTCTACAACTAAATTAGCTCAAATTATGAAATATATTCAAAAATTTATTTCTTGCACAACCATTTTGAATTTTTCTCGAAAATTTTGGCGCTGTCTAATATACATGGAGAAAAATTCCAACAAGATATTTTTGAAAAAATATTTGTCATAAAAATTATGTTTTTGTCTTTAAATATTCAACTGATAATATCTCAAAAACTTGATTAGCTAGAGTAAATCTGTTCTATTTTTTGCATGTTTTATTTAAATATTTTACCACAAAAAAAAATCTAATTTTTTTTAATATTTTGAACAAACATTTTTTTTGTTAAAAACACATACCTACTTTAAACTTACCAATTTTTAATAAAATATACAAAAAACAGGGTCACATTTAAAATTGGAAGGAAGATGTCATTTTCGGTTAAACTTCAAATGAAATTGAAAAAGTATCTTGTCCATAAAATTTGTTTTCTTAGACCATAATATAACATGCTAAAATTTAAGATGAGAACTTGACGATGATTTGGGAGTTGAATCATTCACCTTTACCTTTAGTAATGCTAAAATTTCATTTTTTGTACTTTCATAAATAAAGGAATGGCAGGGATGACCCCAATTTCATCAACCCGGTATACAGGGTGATTCAAAACTATTTCGTATCATGTTAAGGGAATATTCCTCTTATGGTGGGGATAGTTTCGCGAGACCTTGGGGGCCGTTCCTGATATTTACCTAGGGGCCCAAAAATACGCCACTAGTCGCTAGTCGCTAGTAGAATACTTTACTTTTTCCCGACAATTTAATTTTCAAAAAAAAATTTATTATTAATGTTAAAGCTGACAATTGTCAATTTGAATTATCAATTAACGCGACCACTGAGCGCCACCTGTAACAGTTAAAGTGACTCAATTAAAATAACCGTGAATAATGAAAATGCAGCTTTCTCATTGGTTCAAAAAGCGTGATCATTTTTTAAGTGATAATGGTAATAATAGGGTATATTTATATTGAATAAAACTACTCTTCAAAAAACAAATACATAAGAAACATATTGATAGTGAAAAAAATTGTTTAAAAAATCTAAATACTTTACCGGACAATTAGCGATTTTTCAAAATTCACGCTAAAAAAGGTGTTACCAACTTTACCTCTTTATATTTCGGTCAATTTTTAAAGAATTTTATTGCAACTATTTTTCTGAGTATCCCTGAAGTATCCCTAATAATTTACTGGAGAGCTCTTGCACCATTTTCGGTACACCCTGTATAACCAAGGTACTATCAAATTGTAAAGGTGAGTTTACACATAAGACGTAAATAATGGAAAATAGGTGTTTAAACTTTCATGTCTTATGTGTAAACGTACCTTAAATATCAGTAAAATCTACTTCTTCCCGAACACGAATGACGAAGGAAAAGACCATGTCGGATTCTGGGCCCAAAATCGATTTTCACTCACAGCATTCTCCGTTTGCACACTTGTAAATAACTAAAAATAAATGAATTTCACACAATTTTAGTTTTGGAAAAAACACTTTTTGAAATATTGGTATTCCAAAAATATGCGTAAACGTCACTTTCGGTACATGTTGGTTGCATATTCAGAAGGCAAATTTTCTTTTTCAAATGGCAACATATTTTTTTCGATTGAAAAAAATCATTAACAAAAATAATCTTATTTTTTTTTATTATTAATAATTTTTTAAATTAATTCAATTGTTTTATTTTTCGTTTTTGAGTTTTTTATTTTTTTAAGTTTAATTAATAATAATAAAAAAATTTAAAAAAAAATAAAAAAAATTGTTGGTATAATTGGTTTAGATTATTTTTGTTAATGATTTTTTTCAATCGAAAAAAATATGTTGTCATTTGAAAAAGAAAAGTTGCCTCCTCCTCCTCCTCCTCTGATTTTTTAAAAATAAAATTATTTTTTTATTATCTGATAGTAGTACTTTTCAAACCATTTAATTTGACATATCACTTATTAAAATCGGATAAGAAATAATGAAGTTACATCGTTGGCTGTTTTTTGTGCACCCCTCTGTATTTCCATTTTCCACATCTATGTTTTCCACCAAATAGTGTTTACAACAATATTTATATCGGCATAAATAATAAGTATTGGCTTTTTTTTCTATTTTGACTATGATGACTTTTTTAACCTCAAGTAACATTTTAAAATTTTAATGAAACCTGTTGTATTTTTTTAGTTAATTTTTCATTAAAATTGCAAATTCAAACTATAAAATTGCAAATGGTTTCTATTTTTTAAAACCACATAAAGTTGCGTTGACAGAAATTATTTGGTGACAAAAACAACTCAATTTGGCAATACATTAGGTATTTTGTCGTAAAAGTTGGTATTTCGAGCCAAAAATCTTTTTGAAACTATTTTTTTTATCAAATTATTATTATTATTATTAAAATTTCTAATTATTTGATTTATCTAGTTATTATTATAAACATAAATTAAAATATTTTTTGAATAATTAAAAAAGTTAATACCGAAATTTTATCTATATTACTATACCTTTATCTTTTATTCTACCTTCACAGATTTGCTAAGATTAACCACTGGCATTGAGAAAATCGTAAGTTTACCGGATGTAGGTAATTTAAGACTTCATTATTTATCGTAATTATATTGTTTATACAAAATCCCAACCAACTGTTGACCCCTCCCTTTATCCTTACTTCCGTCCACAAATTCTATAAGCCGATTTTTTTCAAATCTAATCAATTTAAGGATGAATACTTTTATACCTTCAACTTAATTCCGTTAGTTTGAAATTTAAATGATATTGCATAAGGTAACAAAAAAAGAAAACTATAATCTGATTCAGTTTTTCGAAAATATATCCGAGAAATTATAAACAACTTTTGTTTTTCACGTGGCAACATCAGAACAAACAATTAATACGAAAAACAATACTAATACTTCAAAATTAAGTTTTTCAAAAAAGTAGCGTACTGAACAAAAAAGTTTCGGTTTCCAAAAAAGTTGCAGCAAGTTTTAAATTTTTTGTGTTCTAAAAATATTGATATTAAAAAAATATACAGGAATCCCAAAAATCACTAAAATGTTGAACTTTTAGAACAGTGGTAACACACTAAAAATGAGTATTTTTAATATGAATTTTTAAAAAAGTTCCTAGAGGAAATATTACTTAAATAAGCCTATTTTATAGGAAATTGTATAAATTTTATAATTGAACTTATTTTGTAAGTCTAGCTTTAGTGAAAATGTCATTCTTTGGTGTTCAAATTGCATACCAATTTTTTATCAAAAACATCAGTTTAAATTAAAGCGTTAAAAAATTTTTAAATGGGATTTCAAAAAAGTCCCCATTGCGAATTTTATTTTTTAAATGGTCCATTTTATAAAAAAATAACCAAATTTTATAATAAAACTTATTTTATAATCATATCTTGACTATAAATAACCTTTTTAGGTCATTAAAAATTTCCCCAAAAAAATTAGTTTAACTTCAATTGGTTATATTAAATTTATTTTTTGGCTCATGTTTGATTTTAGACTTTCGTATTATAGACTATACCTTAATCTTTAATTTAAACTCAAAAATTTTGTTATAATTTTATCGAAACTAGCAGTTTTTAATCAAGTTTTTAAAAAAATGAGTATTTTTATAATCAATTTTCAAAAAAGTTCCTGTGAGAAAAGTATTACTTAAATAAGTCGATTTTATAGGAAATTTTCTAAATTTGTTAATGAAACTGATTTGGTAAGACTAACTTCAGTGGAAATGTCATTTTTGGGCGTTCAAAGTGCTATAATGTTTTTATCAAAAAAAATCATTTTTTATAATTTTTGATTAAAAAACCTTATTACCCACTTTTCATAAGTAAGTTTTATAGAAAAAATTATAAAAAAAGTGGGACACTCTGTATTGCTCATTGCCCCCTAGAATTTTAATGTAGATCCGCCACTGATTTGAAGTAGGAAAAAATCGGAAAAAATGATCATAAATATGCTGTTATTGGATAATCATTACCGATGGAATTCTTTAGGTTCAGCTACTTTCAAATCAGGGATTCTAACCGAACCGTTTTATTAACCGAAATTGGGTTAAAACTGGTTTATTTGAACTAACCGTAACCGAAACCGTTTTTAGAAATTTTTAAAAACCGTAATCAAAACCAGTTCTTAACCGATTTTTAACCGTTTAACTATCGGTTTTACAATCAGAATTTAAAAAAATAAGTAAAACACCTTTTTTAAGCCGTAACCGAAACCATTTTTTCGGTTATCCGAAACCGTTTTATTTTTTCGGTTATCCGAAACCGTTTTTTTGGTTAACCGAAACCGTTTTTTTGGTTAACCGAAACCGTTTTTTGAAATTTTTAAAAACCGTTACCGAAACCGTATTTAGAAAAAAATATTAACCGAAACCGTTTCATACGATAATTTATTTGTTTAAAAGTAGTTGATAAAACTTTAATATTATGTTAATAAAATTTAAAAAAAATGAGGTTTAAGACTTAAGGTCAGTAAGTTGGATTTAATTTCTGAAAAATTTATTAGTGTATTGGAGGAGATTAGGATTAATAGGTGAAATTTCACCTATTATGGATCACCAAACGTTGAGCAAATTCCGTATGGAAATGAGATTAGGATTATTGGCTATGTATTAATTAGAAAACTAACAGGAGATTATTATAAACTTTTATTATAACAATATGACAAACATGAACTATCTAACATAACATTCAACATTCATATATTTTCTAATAATTATGGATATGTATATAAAAAATATCATAATAAAAGAATAACATAAATGAATCCTTCTCAATTATGATTATTCTTTCAATTCTAATAAACTTCTTAACTTAACCAATTTTTGTGCTACCAGTGGTTTTGTTAATAAATCTGCTATCATAAATTCTGTGGCACAATATTCAAAACGTAATATATTCATCTTCTTTAAATCCTTTGTAAGATTATATTTAACATCATTATCAATCAATTTTAAACATCTTTGATTATTTGTGTATCTTTGATGGAATTAGGACCAAAGAAAAACTCTATTGATTGATTCTTTATTATAGCGACTAGTTTCGATGGTCAATAAGTCAATAGAGTTTTTCTTTGGTCCTAATTCCATCAAACATACACAATTAATCTAAATAAGGACGTCAATAAAACAATATTAATATTCAAGCTTTGATTATCTTCATACATAATTATTTCTTTAATGTTTTCTTTAAAATCATTTTTTAAATATTCTTGACATGCTTCAGATAATGCTACAAATTCTGCTTCTGTTGAAGAAAGTGAAACACAATCTTGTTTTTTACTTTTCCAACTAACAAGTCCACCATTATATTTAAATAAATATCCCGTATTTGATTTTCTGTCTACAACATTTCCTCCCCAATCTGCATCTGCATAGCCTTCTAATATATTATTATGCTTATCTGCATCACCTAAAAATATCTTTAAGTTTCTGGTACCATTTAAATATTTAAATATCCTTTTAATTTCTGTCCAATCTGTTTCAGTTGGATTGCATATATTTCTGCTTAAAATTGAAACACTTATAGCAATATCAGGTCTTGTATTTACAGATAAATATTAAAGTGCACCTATTGCCTTTCTATATTTATCATTGTCGTTTAAAAATCTGTTTTTTTGTAATATCCAGTGTCAAGTGGTATCTTTGAAGCTTTCGCATTCATCATATTAAAATACTTTAATATTTTATCAATATACGTTTCCTGAGATATTTGAAATATTCCATCATTGTTTCTTTCAATTTGTATGCCCAAATAATAACGTATATTTCCAAGACAATGCAATTTAAACTTTTTCTTCTTCCATTATAAGATCTTCTCCTTTTGATGCCACAATAATATCATCAACATACACTAATAAAAAATAAGAGTTCCATCTTTTTCTTACCGGCGAGATGTTAGCAACAAACTTTCCAGCAACAAACATTTAACATGTATTTCTCCATAAGAGGTTTTTTCGATATACCTTTTTGTCTATACAACCTACAGATAAACAAAATATATCATTAGAAAGCTTGCTTCAAGACAATTATAACAGTATTAATCGCTATGCTTGTCCGTCCCGATTAAGTATGTAATTACGCCATAAACAAAAGTCTACCTTAAATCACTAATCAACTGTAGATTTTTTTTTCTAATTATCCCTCCAAAAACTTTGACCACTCAATTGATTGCATTTGTCATATGGATTACGGTGGTGTTAATCACAATTCTTGTCCGTCTAGTTTTAATGAAAAATTAAGAAAAAACAGATTTTATGGGAAAAAATATCGGAATTTTGACTTTACAGGTGAATATCTCTTTGTACAAATGTCTCATTGAAAAAATAAATGTACAGTTTGATAGGAAATTTAATTGGGATTACAGTGGCATGTGACGAACAAGAATGATAATTAATACCCTCGTAGACTATATAAATGTTGTGATCGATTAAGTGGTCTAACTTTTTTGTGTGTCAAATATGAAAAAAAATATGGTTGAATATTTTTTTCGCGTATTTTTTAAAAATTACCTTGTAGACTTTTGTTGCTGGATCGATAAAAGGTTAAATCTCGACGGACAAGAATAGTGAGATATACCACGATCATCATAATTAAATTTTCGATCTTTTAGTATAATTAACTATTTTGTAAGACGCTTGCACAAAAAGATATTCATCTGTAAACTTATTTTTTTATTATGAAAAAACGAGAAATAGTGGGTTTTCTGCTAATTAATCATTAAATCAAAACGGACAAGCATTGTGATTAACATATTCGTAATCTACACAGAAAATGTAATCTAGTAAGATGTCAAACTTGTTTGTAGGATAATTAGAAAAAAATCTACGTATGGATGTTAAATTGGCGTCATAACTTGTAAATTTGCATGTAGTGTTTTGTTGGCAAATCGATTCTGACTTAAATCTAGACGAACAAGATAAGTGACATACCTTACGGTAATCCCAATTAAATTTCCTATCAAACTGTACATTTATTTTTTCAATGTGACATTTGCACAAAGAGATATTCACCTGTAAACTCAAAATTCCGATATTTTTACCCATAAAATCTGTGTTTTTCCTTAATTTTTCATTAAAGCTAGACGGACAAGACTTATAATTAATATCCTCGTAGACTATATAAAAATTGTGATCGATTAAGTGGTCTAACTTTTTTGTGTGTCAAATATGAAAAAAAAATTATGGTTGAATATTGTGTTCGCGTATTTTTATGAAAATTACCTTGTAGACTTTTGTTGCAGGATCGATAAAGGGTTAAATCTCGACGGACACGAATAGTGAGATATACCACGATCATCACAATTAAATTTCCGATCTTTTAGTATAATTAACTATTTTGTAAGAGGCTGGCACAAAAAGATATTCATCTGTAAACTTATTTTTTTATTATGAAAAAACGAGAAATAGTGGGTTTTCTGCTGATTAATCATTAAAACAAAACGGACAAGCATTGTGATTAACATATTCGTAATCTACACAGAAAATGTAATCTAGTAAGATGTCAAACTTGTTTGTAGGATAATTAGAAAAAAATCTACATATGGATGTTAAATTGGCGTCATAACTTGTAAATTTGCAGGTAGTGTTTTGTTGGCGATTCTATTCCGGCGGACAAGATAAGTGACACATACCACTGTAATTCCAATTAAATTTCCTATCAAACTGTATATTTATTTTTTCAATCAGACATTTGTACAAACAGATATTCACCTGTAAAGTCAAAATTCCGATATTTTTTCCCATAAAATCTGTGTTTTTTCTTAATTTTTCATTAAAACTAGATGGACAAGAATTGTGATTAACACCACCGTAATCCATATGAAAAATGCAATCAATTGAGTAGTCAAAGTTTTTGGAGGGATAATTAGAAAAAAATCTACAGTTGATTAGTGATTTAAGGTAGACTTTTGTTTATGGCGTAATTACATACTTAATCGGGACGGACAAGCATAGTGATTATTACTGTTATAATTGTCTTGAATGAAGCTTTCTAATGATATATTTTGTTTATCTATAGGTTGTATAGACAAAAAGGTATGTCGAATAAACCTCTTATGGAGAAATACATGTTAAATGTTTGTTGCTGGAAAGTTTGTTGCTAACTTCTCGCCGGTCTTTTACTTTTGTGTATAAACATAACATTCAACATTCAGATATTTTCTAATAATGTAATAATCATGGATATGTATATAAAAAATATCATAATAAAAGAATAACATAAATGAATCCAACAAGGATGACTAAATTTTATTTATGGAATGTTAAAGGTAGTTAATTAAAAATTGGGTAATTAAGATTCCAGTTGTGAATAAAATTTGAGATAAAATAAAAGATAATTATGTTAATGTTAATTGAGGTGGTTATTTTTTATGAAATGTAAATATTGAAAATTTATTGGGGCAGTTGAAGCGAGCAGGTAGGATTTGATCATTTGATGATTAGAACGTAACAAATGTATAGAATATTTGGATAGATGTGATATTTATGAAAACATGAAATCGGACAAGTGGTAGACGAAGCACTACTGATGATTATATATTAACAAGTCATCAAAAGGCAAGAAGGAGGCATTCAATTGTGGTGAAATCCTGTAAAAAGCCACTTGAGAAGTATAATAGGACTAACAATACACATTCTGGCATTGTTGTAGTCCATCTTGCCGCACGTGCGTCTACATAGTCCCGTACTCCCATTGGTTAGTCGAGACCCCACACCTTAGCCAGGTAAACTGGGACTGGGATCTTCAGTTGCTTTAGTCTTCAGTTAGACTTGATGCTAATCTGCAGTTTTAGAGTCGTGCTGTGTGTGTATTTTAGATTAGTGGAAATGTGCATATGCTCGAGATACCTTTGGATATACGACACACTTATTCTGTGAAGTTACTTCCGGTGAGCAAAATTCATTTAAATACCTTCAACCGAAAAAATAAATGTCAAGTATTTTAGCAGAATGTTTGGCATTTCATTTATGTAAAACACCTTTTAAATAACCCATGAAGAATTTAATTTCACTTCTCGCTTCTCTATAAATAAACTATTCAAATCACTCTTTTCTATCATCAAGTTTTCAGAAAGACTTTATCAAGATTCACATCAATAGAAGTTCCTAAAAATAAAAATAAAGTTTTTCTCGATACATGGTAGTTGGGTCAGTGGTTCTAAAGTGGTGTAATTAAGTGCGTACTAGGGGGTAGGTTTTTGTAGAAGCTCAGCGGGTGCATTCATCACCCTTAACGGGAGTGCAAAAGAGATAAATTAAAAGTATGCAAGTTTCCAGTCCAAGCAATCATTTTATAAGGCGAAGAAATGAAAGTCCCCCATATGTGGTGAGCTGCGGTAGACTGCGCGGCGCGACTTGTAATTGTGGATCAAGACTTGGGATTCAAGTTTCCTTAACAGTCGAATACCAAAGTCAAACTTTTTATATGCGTATAAGTAACTATTTTAAACAATCACTGACAAATTGCTATTGATTTATTAAGAAATTTATATTTTTTACCAATTAATTTTTTTTTATAGATTTTTAAGAATTACCTAAATATTCCTATAATTTTAGGCAATTACAAGCATTATTACCTGGTAAAAAATTAAAAGGTCTTAAGTCTAAAACCGTGCTCCTAACTCCTATGGAGCTTACACAGAAACTTCAACGCTAGGATCAGCGCGTAACCCAAAGCTCCCCAAAATCAACCGTCTTAAAATCCCTACAGACTAACCAAAAATATTTCTTCAACTTTTAGGACCGTTTCCACCATCCACCAATGCTCCTTAAAAGTATTCTTTTAATAATTAAGTTATATTTTCACTGCACCATTCACTTTTAAGTTATACTTAGTAAATCTATGCTTGACAACACTGTTAACTTTAGAGGATTTTAATTAATCCTTAAATTAAATTTTGCATAACTATATTTTTAAATTTCTTACTTTGCTCTCTTATTTGGAAATACCAATTTGTTAAAATTTAAATTATACAGTAACTCAAAAATAACTAAATTAAAATAACTAATATACAAAAAATATCAAAAAATTTTACATGTCACTATTATCTTGACAATAAAGAGTCTTTAAATACCTGAAGATGTGATATAATTATCCCGAAATCGATAGTTTTTAATTTATTTTATACAAAAAGTATAAATAATAAAGTTGGACTTAAAGAAAATACATCACAAATTTTTCGAATTTATTGAAGCAGTCCAAATATTTGTGTTATCCTTTAATTTATTCAAAAATAACTATTTGATGAAAATTTATTTTTCATTATCTACCATTTTTGTAGATTTAATCTGAGTTCAAAATCCCACTAAGTATAAAATCTGTTCTTCAATATTTTGTACATTTTTCGAAATTGTCTTATTATTAGATTTCGTAAACATTTAACAAATAAAACAGTTTTCAAATATTTTTATAAAAAAATAAAAGTTACAGCTTGTTTTGTGTATAAAAAAAACATTTTTTTCGTAAAAATAACGTTTAAGTTTAATAATTTCGGAATTTCAAAATTGTCTTATTTATTAGATTTTTTGAAAATACCACCAATACAGGTTTCAATTTTAAATAAATTATAAAATCATGAATTTTCTCATGTTTCCATTGGAATTTTCCCATAAAAATTTTACCATTATTAAGTAGTAGTATCATGAATACATATACAAAATTTTGTAAAAATTTCTACAACAATAAAAAAGTTATTAACATATTTTGTTGTTCCAGTCGCTAAAAAATAGGAAACAACTCACAAAATTCCCAAATTTTTCAAGTTTCTGTAGGAAATTTTTTACAAAAAATTTACTAATGATAAATTGGAGTATCATAAATAAATGCGTAACATTTTTTTTAAATATTATTAAAAATAAAAGCTTAATAATTTTATAACTCAACACTTAAAAAAATGAATAAAATCTTGGATTTCTTAAGTTTCTATTGGAATTTTCCAAAAAAAAATATAATCAGTGACATCATGAATTCATGTACAAAATTTTGTAAAAATATTAGAAACAATAAAATTTTCTTAAAACTCGTACTTAAAATATTGATTTTTTTCAGAAAATACACAAATTTCAAAGGTTTTATTAAAATTTTCCAATAAAACGATTTTCATTATTTTACTATAGTATATGTTAAATCAATTGGACAAAAATTTGTTAAAATATTTATAACAATAAAAAAGTTATTAACAATTTTGTAACTGGAGTATCAAAACTAAAATGATATTAAAATACGAAATAATTTAGAAATCATGAATTTTCCTATGTTTCCATTGGAATTTTCCGACAAAAATTTTACTGTTATTAAATAGTAACATAAATACACTTACAAAATTTGGTATAAGTATTAACAAGAATAAAAAAGTTATTTACAATTGTATAACTCGAATCGTTAAAAAATATGAGATAATTCACAAAATCAATGGTTTTTCATGTTTCTGTTGTAATTTTTGGACGAAATGCTGCTACTGATAGATTGCAGTATCTTAAACAAATGTACAAAATTTTGTAAAAATATTAGAAACAGTAAAAAAGTTATTAACAATTTTCAAGCTCAAATCATAAAACTCGTACCTAAAATAATGATTTTCTTCCGAAAAAACATAAATTTTCCAATGAAACGTTTTTCATTACTTTTCCCTGATATAATAAATATGTCGACAAAATTTTGTAAAAATATTTATTACAATAAAAAAGTTATTAACAAGTTTGTAACTCGAGTATCAAAACTAAAATGATATGAAAATATGAAATAATTTAGAAAATCATGAATTTTCCCATGTTTAATTTGGAAGTTTGTCGACAAAAATTTTACCGTTATTAAACAGTAGTATCATAAATACACTTACAAAATTTGGTATTAACATTAATAAGAATAAAAAAGTTATTCACAATTTTATATGTCAAGTCGATAAAAAATAAGAAGTAGCTCATAAAATCAACGGTTTTTCAGGTTTCTGTTGTAATTTTTGGACGAAAATTTTACAACTGATAAACTGCAGTATCATAAACAAATGTACAAAATTTTGTAAAAATATTTATAAAAATAAAAAAGTTATTAACAATATTGTAACGCAAATTCCAAAAAGCAATAACTAAAATACGAAATATCTTATAAAATCCCCGAAAAAATCATGAATTTTCTCATGTTTTCATTGGAATTTTCCAAAAAAAAATTAACCATTATTAAAAAGTAGTATATCATTAATTCATGTGCAAAATTTTGTAAAAATATTAGAAACAATAAAATAGTTATTACCACTTTTCTAGCTCAAATCATTAAATTCGTACCTAAAATATTGATCTTCTTCAAATAACAAAATCAACGAATTTTCTGTTGGAATTTTTTGATGAAAAATTTACAATTGATAAATTGGAGTATCATAAACAAATATACAAAATTTTGTTAAAATAAAAATAAAAATGCTGTTAATAATAATTTTATTAAGTTTTCATTGGAATTTTCCAAAAAAAAAATTAACCATTATTAAATAGTAGTATCATAAATTCATGTGCAAAATATTGTAAAAATATTAGAAACAATAAAAAAGTTATTAAATTTTTTTTAGCTCAAATCATTAAATTCGTACCTAAAATATCAAAATTATCGAATTTTTCAAGATTACCATTAATATTTTCCAATGAAACGTTTTCTATTATTTTACCATGGTATATTAAACATGTCAACAAAATTTTTACAACAATAAAAGTTATTAACTATATTTTCTTACTCGAGTCGCTAAAATTCGATTAAAAGTATATTTTTTAAATCAAAAAATTTCTTAAAAAAATTATACCGTTAAATTTATTTATAAATATTAATATTCCTTTTGTTTAATACCATAAATTTTTAAATTTCAAAGCATTTTTTGGTAAAGGAAGACTTTAAATTTTAAATCCCAGAATTCTTCGACTTAAATTAAAGTGTACCTTAAAAATTTATGCAAACTGTCAATCTAGCTGTCAATATTATGATAAATTGTTTCAAATCATTATTTATTGTTTAAACGAGTTTATATTATTTATATTCTCTAATATGAATATTAATTTCTGCTTGATGAATTGTTTAAATTAAAGTATTTATACATTTCATCCAAAAATTGTTAATCAATTTATTACCTTAAATTGAAAAGAAATACAAAAAAAAACTGTAATTTTAAAAAGTTTTTCCATTCTGCATTTATTTAGAACCTCGTTTAGACCCGACTTAAATTCACTAAATTTTTCAGTTGATTTTTCAGATACAATGAAAATTGAAAAAAGTGAGCAAGTCTTAAAATTATCCAAATATAATAGTCACTTCAAAAAATTCTATTCAAATTCAATTTTGTTATTGAAATTGTAAATTTTTTATTTAAATAATGCCATCAATACTTGATGTTTAAATAAATATAAATGTATTTTCTGAGGTATCGCTAATTTGTGTTTAACCCGTGGATTAAATACGTAAGTTTATTTTTTTGATGAAAATGTAAATGTAGAAAATATACAGAGTGTTCCATTCATGGTTCATCAAACGTCGGGGTTAGAAACTACGACACTAAAAAAATATTTCTTTTGAATTCTTAAAATATTGAAAAAAAAATTTTATAATTTTTTTTTAATTTTGCCATTACGGTTTTTTTTTAATTTTTTTAAACTTATTCTCAATAAATAAAGGAAATTTTAAAACCGCATAGCTGTTTTCCTTCATTTAGTAAAAAAATATAACCTCAAAAAAAAATCCAAACACTGAAAAAAAAAATTGTTTCTTTCTTTGTGATTTTTGATTCAACTATGTATTTTTGTATTACCAATTGGGATGGTTTCAGCTTTCTGGTGATAATTTTCTTTTAATTTTGCATATTTTATGTATTTATTTATTTTCCTTTATTTACGGCAAAGCCTTTAATACATAAATAATATAATATAACATAAACATAATTTGTATTAAAATTAAGATATAATTTATATACATATATTGGTTAAAAAGTAATTGGGGATTTTCTGAATTTTGACAAAAATTCGTTACCTAAAATTTAAAATGCTGTAGCTTCATATAACTAAAAAATATAAACCCCTTTACGTTTTTTGTCGATTAAATTTGCTTTAGTTTCTAACCCTGACGTTTGGTTAAGCAAGAACGTAACACCCTGTATAATACGTATATTTTTGCCCAAAAGAATATTTGGCGTTATATTTTATAACTCCCATTTTTTTGATTTGGTATAGTTCATCGTTTTGATTTTTAATTTTATACAGGGTGTTTCTAAAAATATGCGAAAAAACCAGGCGATTCCTTGACCAATTCTAAGATAAAAGTAAACAATAATTTTTTTCTCAAAAGTGCTCTATTTTTTTATTTACGGGTTATCAAATTTTCTATATTTTTTCCATTTTTTGAGTATAATTTCTTTATTTTTAATGAAAATTTGATTAAATTTGAAACACACTCTAGTTACTACAGTCGTAACAAGATAAAAATATGAAATATCGAAATAAAATACAAGGGGATGTATTTTGGTTTAGATCTCGGTTTAGATTTTGTTGGAAAGTTTGACACCCCATAATTAAAAAATAGATCACTTTTGAGAAAAATTTTATTCTTTACTTTTATTCTCGCCTGGTGAATTTTTCCGTATATGCTTAAAAACACCCTGTATATAAAATAAACATTAAAATGATAATCTCGAAACGCCATTCAACTAACCAAAAATGTTGTAAAACACAATAAATTTTAACATTTTCAAATCTTTTAAATGTTTGTTCAGAACATGGAATGAGTTTCAACAAAAATTTTAAATGTCAAAATTTTATAGGAGTATATTTTTTAATATTAGATTTTCTTAGTTTATTTAGAAATTTGGGTACTTTTCAAATTATTTAGCAAATTAAATGATTTTTAGGTATGTTTATCTATGTTTGATCGAATTCTGGAAATTTGACTTTTATGAAAATTAAAAATGTGCCCAAAAAACCAAAATATTCTAGTTTTAATAAGAGCAATATTTTTTTCGACTCCTTAAAAAGTTATGACAATATGACGTAAAATTTGTTTATCATCCAAAAAATATTTGAGAGTTAACTAATGCCACCAATAGCAATAAAATAGAGACAGATTTTCAAAAACTAAAAATGTCAAAATGTGGACTAAATTTTACTGAAAAACTTTTGTATTTTAAGTTTTGAGTAGAGTATTGTTGGTTGTTAGGACCAATAAAAATACAGTTTTTACATTAAACTTTATTTTTCAGCGACGTTTCGACCAATTTTTGGTTTCAACCTTCAACATTTTTAACTGTCAAAATTTTCAGGTTTCTGCAAATATTTTATGGTATATTTAAAAAAATGCTCCTATAGCACGATTAAAAAGTTCATCAAGCTTCCAGTGACTTTTAAAATAATTTTGAAAAACCTACTATTGTTGCTTAAAATTGCATGGCGCCTAAATTTATGAATAATTGAAATTACGCGCTGATCGAAAAAGTCTTTGGGTTCTTGTTAATTTTACAGGAAGCTTGATGAACTTTTTAATCGGGCTATGAAAGCATTTTTTTTAATAAACCACGAAAACTAGAAATATAAGCAAAAACGTTAAAATTTTGGCAGATAAAAACTTTGAAGTTGAAAACTTTGAAGTTGAAAACCCCTTAAAACCGCACAATGCGCTCAAAAAGTGTATGTCAATTAAAACTATATAAATATTAACCAAATAAGATCCCGAGATATTAGAGTTGTCATTCAACATTAGTAAAAAATTGTTATTATATTTTTGTTAAAACCTTTTTGTCTATTTGTGGTACAATTTTTTAACCAATAATTTTTCAAAATTTTTGATAGAATATGATGTAAAACCTTCGCTTAATAACTATTCACAATACTTTTGTATTTAACTTTTCTATGTAATTCTTCAAGTTAAATAGTTACAGCTATTATGCGTTTTGTTTATTTTAATATTTTTTCTAATTTATTCAGTAAAAATGAAAAAAACATATTAGTCAAATTACTCTTAATATTAATACAAGTGTAGAATGTAGATAATACACAAATTCTAAAAAAAAACAAAAGACGTGGTAACTTCTAAAATGGGTATTCGCGATTTCGGACGCCCTCTAGTGGAGTTTTATGAACTACGCGAAATGAGTAAGTGTGCAAACACAAACAAATACTTTTTTACTCCCTTCTATTTTAGCTGTACAGGTAGTCGAAATTCTCCCAATTGCTTTTCATGTATCTACAGGGTGTTCCGTTCGTGGTTCACCAAACTTCAGAGTTAGAAACTAGAGCAAAGTGTATCGACAAAAATCGAAAAAAATACAGTCTATCGCTTTTATAGCTTTGAAGCTTCTTCAAAAATCCCTAATAATAATTTAACCAATTTTCGTAGAGACTTAAAAATATGTATTATCACTAGAAAACCATCTTCTTTCAATTCAAACAACAATAATACAGAAATCGTTGAAAAATATATTTTTTTCAATTTTTTTTTTCTAAATAAAATCCATGAAGGTTGTGATTTTTTAAGTTTTTTTAAACTTACTTGGAACAAAAATATTTCTAAAAATTCTTTTTTTAAATTAAATTTTTCATCACACAGTTTTATCTACAATAATTTGCAATTTTTATTGTTTTCGATTATTTTGCAAAAAAAATATTGTAAAAAAACCGAGGGATGGTTCACCTATCGAAGTAGGTGTACATTTTTTAAAAAAGTACTTTGAAGTACATTAAAAGTACCCGAAGTACAAGAAGTATCTTAGAAGTACTCAAAGTACACGAAGTACATTCCCGAAATACTCGAAATACATTGCCGAAGTACATCGGAAATACTCGCTTCAAGACGAGTTGATAACAGAGTGGTCTTGCAATTTTTTATTCAAAGATTTCAATGATTTATCCAATGATGGAAGACAATTATGAAAAAAACTATTTTAAAGAGTAATAAAAATAACACAGTAACAATAAAGCAAATAAAATTTTGATGTAAAACATGGTTTTTAGAAGTCAGTAATAAACGATGGAAAAATCAAATTTATGGTATCATGCCATAAAATTTTTTTATTATTTTCTAAATTAGCTTACCCTTTTATGGTTGTTACTTTCCTCGTTACTTTCATTTATTTACCAAAAATATTTTTATACTTATAATAAAATTGGTTTCCCTTTCTTATTATTTCATTTACTGCCTTTATTTTATAATGCCTGCTGAATTATTATTATTAAATTACATAATGAAATAAGGAAAAACGAAGTTTTTATAGTATTTTAGTATTAATAATAAGCTTTATGCCTATTTATTTTAATACCTTTTTAAATAGGTTTTTATTGTTAATATCTTTTTTATTACACATTTCCATGTAAGTTCCTAAAAAGCCTAATTACTTACATTATAACTTATTGATGTTTATTATACTCGTAAGTACGTCTTATTCAACATTATTAGATATTACCTTATGCGATTGAGGAAGAAATTATTTAACTTTGTTTACTATCTTAGAAAGTAAATGAGTTAATAAAAGTAGGTACCATTTAAAGGTATAAAATTATGTTTACTTCCAAATTTGCAATTTAAAACATTCTGGTAAAATTTAAAAAAGCCTCTTAAATTTTTTAAAAAAATCATAAAGGTACAGCAGTGTCGTAAAGTGGAGTAAACACCGCCACGCTGGCTCGTCCTGCAAAAGCTACTTAAGGCGATAGTCGGCAAATGCGAGCGCTTGATTTTGAAATTCGCTTGATATTTGGGGTTTTGATCATAATTTTTTTTCTATTGAAGCTTTTTTAAAATTTCTTTTTTGGGTACACAGAAGAGTCTTGTGGCTACCAATTTCTTCTGGTTTTGTTTTTGTAAGTCACACCAAATACTCATATGGCAGCAGTAAAATTGGCACTTTTAAAAAAACCTGGTCCTAGAAAATACCATTTTTCTTTAACAAGGGACCTTCAAATTGAGATTTGTAAAATTTTCTCTTATCTAAATACACAACTTCACAAAAGTGTTATTCTGTTTTTCCGATTATATCGAGTATAAGGTTTAAAACAGCAAGCAAAACCTGCTCATTTTTAGGTCAGATTTGATTGTCTATAAATCTAAAAATTCAATAAAAAATACAAAAACAAAATAATAGACATGTTATGCCAAGTATTAATGAACTACTACTACAAAAAAAACAGAATTTCACTTACTGGTTTGTCTAAAAAATGGTATTCCGTAGAGTCACATTTTACGCTCACAAAATTTCGCCGACTATCGTCTTAAGTCTTATTTTTGCCCCTACTAAAAAAATTAGCCTGTATTCAGCGACCGTGATGAAAATTTTGAAGACGCTGTTAACGTTAAAGGCGTTTCTTAAGAAATATTTTTTAACGTTAACGACGTGTGTAAATTTTTCATCACGGTCGCTGAATACGGGCCTTAGTCTTTTCATTGGGATTTGTCTTAATTTCTAATTTTTAAAAATATTGCAATTTTTTAGTGTGTGAAGTAAAAAATTCTAGATATTAACTATTTTCTTGCTAGTCTAATTTTTCTATTATAGACTTTATTGACATTCTAATTTCTTGAGTCATGCAATTTTAATTATAAGAGCTGTGAAAAGAAAATAAAAGAAGTGAATATAGAAATTCAGATAATTATTTTTCTGCTTAATACAATTTACTTAACACGTTAACACATACACACGCACTCAAATATATGTTTACTAGGTGTGCAGCAATGAAGAGGTCATGATTATGAACCTGTTCACCTTTCTTGTAGAGAAAGCTGATTCCCGCTCTCATGCGTACTTTTAGACTCACTTAAAAATAACAGATCAATAATTAGTTAATAATAATTCCTAATATATTACATAAATAATACCAATATAAAAATTGAGTCCCATCGTCTTAAGACTACTATTACGGAAAATTGAAGAAAACGTTTATTTAGATTGGTTTTAGCCTTGTTTTAGTAGGTTAAGTCAACTATATCATTTTTTATCTTTCATTTTAATTGATGAATTTTAATGAAATCTGAGGATTTAACCGCTTTTGAATTGTGCAATATTTCTTCTACTAGTTTCTAGAATTCATTTGATTTAACAAATAAAAACCGTATACGTAAGTACCTAATAAATTTATAACTAATTGCACATTAATAATTTATCATTAATTAAATCAGTCTTTTTTATTTCATTTTACATATTTACTGTAGATGATTAACTTAAACTTAAATATTTTCTTGCTGAAATTGTGTTAAACCATAAATATGCTCCTGGCCTCTGTTTATTATAAGTCAGTTGATAAAACTAGGTTCAATTTTGAGGCTAACAATAAGAGGTTCGATATATTATAAGAAAAGTTTGGTTTTATGTTTGGGAATTGTCAACAATTTTTTTTACCTTTATATTACGAACATCCGTTCAGAAAGAAACTTTATTATATAAATATGGGGTTGTCTGAGAAAGCAGAATATTGTAATAGAAGCAGAAGGCTTTTCCAAATTGACCCAATGTAAATCCAAGATTTTTGAAGAAACTCTATCTCTTTTACCTTTTGAATACTTGTGCTATAGATAGTCGCAGGAAATATATACCAGTATCGTCTGCTTAGAAATGAAGCAATAGAATTTTTAGAGATTTATGAAAGTTTCTTGTATAAATAACAAATAAGAGTGGGCTTAATATAGATCCTTGCGGAACACTGGAAGATGCATAATTTAGACATCAAATACATTCATCACAACTTTTTGTGAACGGTTATTGAGGTAACTGGAGCAAAGAACAAGAGGAGTTATGAAATCCAAAATATCGCATAAAACCAATCAGCAGCTTATGATTAATGGTATCGAAGGCTTTACTATAATAGAGCAAGATGAGGACAGTAATTAAGCCATTATCACTTGCATCATTGCACCTGTAATCACAAAGAAATCCAATGTGATTGAATTTGTTTATCTAAATCCTTTCTAGAACTTTTGAGATTTAACGTAGAATGTTATCGGTCGAAGATCCAGGAGTGATGATGGGTTAAGTTTTTTTGGAATAGGAGTAACCATAGCTTCCTACTAGCAGCTCGGGTATTTGTTAGAATTTCGGAAATTTTGTTTTCCTCAACAATTTTAGAACTTCGTCAAAGTTTTTTTTTCAAATTACTATTATAGAAATTATTCATTAATTATAGGCTATTGGAAAATAAATTGTTGATTTGGTACTCGACTGTATTCTTCCACTCTTTTGGTGGAGGTACTGCATCAGGATTCGTCTCTTTATTGATGGAACGTTTATCAGTTCATTATGGCAAAAAATCTAAATTGGAATTCGCTCCACAAGTATCAACTCAATTTTGACCAACCACACCATACTTGAACATTCCGATTGTACATTTATGGTTGACAACGAAGCTATCTATGATATCTACAGACGTAACTTGGATATTAATCGCCCAATCTACATCAACTTGAATTGGCCAAATTATGTCATCTATTACTGATTTCGTTTGTTTTGATGATGCTTTGAATGTCGATCTTACTGAATGCCAAACTACCTTGGTACCATACCCATGTCTTCAAAGCCTACCATGGACACCTTTTAGTAGCTAAAATTACCAATGCCTATTTCGAACCTGTAAACCAAATGGCAAAATGTGATCCTCGTGTTGTACCGTGGAGATGTCAACGTTGCAATTGCCACCATTAACACCAAGAGAACAATTCAATTTATTAACTGGTGTCTAACTGGTTTCAAAGTTGGTATCAACTAACAACCCCCAGCTGTTGCCCCAGAAGGAGATTTGGCCAAAGTACAACGTGCCGTTTGCATGTTGTACAACACCACAGCTCGTTTGGATCATAAATTGGATCTTATGTATGCCAAACACGCTTTCCTACATTGATACGTTACTGAAGGTATGGAATGAGAATTCTCAGAAACTCGTGAAGATTTGGCAGCCCTCGACAAGGATTATAAAGAAGTTGGTATGGATTCTGGAAAAGATGAAGGCGAAGATGGTGAAGGTGGTGAGGAATATTAGGCATTTGAAGAAACTCAAAACAAAAATTCTATTTTTTAAAGGCATGCTTTGAATAATACTGATTAATTTAGTGTATTTATCCGGACTAACAAATACGTTCGGAACAAAGAAGACGGAATGAACATGTGGAAGGTTCTCTGACAGTAACTTCACTTTGGAACTTACGACACCAAGAGATTTTAACTCACTCCAAACAGGTCTTTTAGATTGTTTATTACTAGAGATCTTATACTCTAAATGAGTTTTCTTCTCATTTCTAATTGCGTTAGAACTATGAAATAAACTCTAAAACAGAAATCAATTTTTTTTAAATTCAATTTGCCCAATAATTTGAAGTACAGTGGATTTTTTATGATAGCATCGAACACGTGTTTATTTAATACATCTGCTGTTAAATTCACTCCTGGAATATTTTTTATTTCAAAAATTTTATATTCTGTTCTTAGAGTCCTGTAGACTTAAAAAAATGTGTTTTTAGTCTTTGAATTGAACCGAGTTTACGTTCACAAAATTTGTGCCCAACGATAGTACGGAACACCTTGTACAAACTTGGATGATGCATTACCAGCACTACAAAACTTTTATATTATGTTCTTAGAGTCCTATAGATTCAAAAAAATCTGTTTTTAGTCTTAGAATTGAACCGAGTTTACGTACACAAAATTTGTGCACAAAGATAGTACGGAAACACCTTGTACAAACTTGGATGATGCATTTCCAGCACTAGAAAAATTTTATATTCTCTTCTTAGAGTTCTGCAGATTTAAAAAAAAATCTGTTTTTAATCTTTGAATTGAACTGAGTTTAGGTTCACAAAATTTGTGCACAATGATAGTACGGAACACCTTGTACAAACTTGGATGATGCATTTCCAGCACTACAAAAATTTTATATTCTGTTCTTAGAGTCCAGTAGATTCAAAAAAATCTGTTTTTAGTCTTAGAATTGAACCGAGTTTACGTTCTCAAAATTTGTGCACAACGATGGGACAGAACACCAGGTACCAACTTGGATGATGCATTTCCGGCACTACAAAAATTTTATATTCTGTTCTTAGAGTTCTGTAGATTAAAAAAAATCTGTTTTTATTCTTAAAATAGAACCGAATTTAGGTTCACAAAATTTGTGCACAACGATAGTACGGAAACACCTTGTACAAACTTGGATGATGCATTTCCAGCACTAGAAAAATTTTATATTTTGTTGTTAGAGTTCTGCAGATTTAAAAAAAAATCTTTTTTGAATCTTAGAATTGAAACGAGTTTACGTTCTCAAACTTTGTGCACAACGATGGGACAGAACTCCATGTACAAACTTGGATGTTGCATTTCCAGCACTATAAAAATTTTATATTCTGTTCTTAGAGTTCTGTAGATTAAAAAAAATCTGTTTTTAATCTTAGAATTGAACCGAGTTTAGGTTCACAAAATTTGTGCACAACGATAGTACGGAACACCTTGTACAAACTTGGATGATGCATTACCAGCACTACAAAACTTTTATATTATGTTCTTAGAGTCCTGTAGATTCAAAAAAATCTGTTTTTAGTCTTAGAATTCAACCGAGTTTACGTTTACAAAATTTGTACACAACGATAGCAAGGAACACCTTATACAAATTTGAATGATGCATTTCAAGTACTACAAAAATTTTATATTCTGTTCATAGGCTCTTGTAGATTCG
This sequence comes from Stenus bimaculatus, assembly GCA_963971135.1. Classification (NCBI taxonomy): domain Eukaryota; kingdom Metazoa; phylum Arthropoda; class Insecta; order Coleoptera; family Staphylinidae; genus Stenus; species Stenus bimaculatus. Next base: position 81,501,464 of record OZ020180.1, on the reverse strand, counting down.
AAAAAAATCTGCTTTTAGTCTTCGAAATGAGCCGAGTTTACGTTCATAAAATTTGTGCACAACGATAGTACGCAACACTTTGTACAAACTTGGATTATGCATTTGAAGCACTACTAAAATATCATCTTCAATTGTATTTCAGAAACCATCAATTATATTTTAGAATCATCAATTGAATCAGCAAGTCCAAGAACAGTACAAGTCCAAAATTTTCGGTTTTTAGTTAATTCAGCCAAAGTTCATAACATTGTTCCTCTATAACATGAGTTTCAGAACAAAATAAGACAAATTACATCAAAAGACTGGACTATAAAAGTGAAAAAGGAACAAAATGTTTGAGTTACACAATATTGTATTAAACCTCAACAGAACCTAACAAAAATTAGTACTACTTTTTACGGTAATGCCAAATCTAACCTATCCCAATTCCCAATCATTTTTCTTAATAAACCAAGTACTTAAGAACATCTTCCTAGACACCCGCGATAAATTTTCCATTGGAGCTAATAACAAGGAATAAAAAATCTATCCCACTTTTTTGAAGCTTCTTTGCAAATTATGACCAAATAACTGATAATTAATGCGAATCCCTAGAGGGCGCGCGAGTTTGGGAGGAAAAATTGTGAAAAATCATGAAATCGAGCATTAGTTCTGCAGTCATAACTCAAGTTTCCCTCGCTAGATTTTCAATTTTTTTTCAGATTTATAATCTAAATTGATTAGGCTACATCCTGCCTGAGAGTTACCTTCTGCAACCTAGCACAAAATTATTTATAGGGGTCCAAAGTTAAGGTACTTTTAGATCATTATATTTTTTTTGTACATTCTCCAATTTTTTTTCCTTCTGGGAAAAATTAAAGAAATGACTTCTAAATCAACTACAAAAAAAAATATACAAAAATGTTGTTCATACTAGCTTTTATGACTGCAGAACTAAACCATTCTCCGTTTAGGAAATGGCTCTTAACACAATTTAAAACAATAAATCCATAACTTGAAAATATATTGAGTTCAATAACAGGACAAGTCGAACATATTTTTTTGCAAATTGCTCAGTGCAGTATGTTTTTTTTTCTAAAAATATTGGTATGAACAAAATCGTTTTTCAGGTCTGCTGTGCATACCAAAGCTGAATCTTTACAAAATGTGAATCTATTATTATTTGATTCTTGAACTCACCAATTCAATTGTATCTCATATACATTTCAGAAATTTCAATTGTAGTTCAGAAAAGACCAATTGTAAAAAAATGAGGAAGCCAAGAATTTTTGGCGGTTATTGTGCACGTGAACCATAACATACATTTAAAATTTATCAAGAAATGTATTTTGAAAATTTAACAATACACACTAGTATCAATATTACACTTAGGTCTTTATTCACTAATGTTAAGCCAAATTGAAATAACTGTTCTTAGATTAAAGTAGTACTATTAAAGGACAATTACAGATTTTTCTTGGTATCATGGAGCAAGTGTTGGCTTACATAGAAACAATTATTGATGAAGCCAAAAATACAATTTTTACCATTGGAAGACTAAAAATTTAGGTAATCCAAAATTTACTTTGAATGAAACACAAATGACCCTTCCTGAACTACAATTGATGATTCTGAATTGATAAGTTTCTGAATTACAATTGATGGTTTCTGAAATTGTATTGATCTTTTCTGAAATAGGACTGGAAAAAAATATCATTAGATGGAAATGAGTATGGTCATTATTTTATAGGTGCAAAAATTGGAATTTTTCCCATTTTGTTTAGGAACATACTTCGTAAGGTAATAAGGATAACTAAGTCTTTTTCAATGAGGAGGAGGGATTTTTTTCTGAATGATATTTCAGACTAGTGTTTTAAATTTCATGTGTGAAGTTGTAATGGTTGATTTCTCGGTTTGGAAGTATGAAATCGTTTAGGAATAATTCTGAAAAGTTTCATTAAATTAGTTTTCAATAATTTTATTGGAATGTGTTTTCGGAATTGCAGTTTTGATTAAATTTGTGACAGGTAATAAAACGTGGTGCCGTAAGATAAATATTTTCCCATGGGCTAAATATCGTAAAGTTTGATGGGTAAGAAAGCGTTGCAGGGTTTACGCGGCAGCGTATTAAGCGATCTCCGCAATAAAAATAGCAATCATCACAAAAGCGCAGCGTTTAATTGGACAATAAATTGTTATTATGTTGAAAATGCATTTTGCAAGTTCATATTGTAGTAATATATTAAAATATGAATGGAAAAAACACATGCATTAATTGCAAAACATACGTCAGTAATGAGCAGTTAATTATTCTGGTTGGATCTAGAAATATGTGCATGGTTTTTCTGAAATACGCAATTATTGTTTTTAATGTTGTAGTTTCAATTTCTTGTTGTTTCAGGGTCGTTTCTACAATGCAGCTACGGAGTATATGTTGGATGCTGGCTATAGTGCTCTTAGAATTATCCTCCTGGACTTCATCATCAAGTGTGCCTAAGGAATTGGAGAACAACCTCATGTCCTTGTTCGGGTTTAAAAAGCGACCAAATATTGATAGAACTAAAGTGATTATTCCTGAAGCCATGAGAGAACTTTACAATACCGGTCGTCGACTAAACACTGTTTCTATACCCAAACCCGGATTACATACTAAAAGTGCCAATACTGTACGGAGCTTTACACATATAGGTTTGTTTTTATTCTTTATTATTATTACTTCATCTATTTTTGTATTCAACATTATACCTGTCTGTTTGGATACTGCGTCATGTTACAAAGGTTGAATTTCAGCGACTATAAATAATTTAATTACCAGTTATGAATGCTAATTTTATTCTAAAATAAAATCATAACAAGCGGATGAAATTTTAATATATGTTATTAAAAATCTAACCTAAGTTTATTTTGTAACAATTTTATTTATAAACCTGCAATTTTCATCTCATTTAATTTCAACAAATTCGTTCAACCCCATTTACTGGAAAATTACGTCCCACTTTCGCTACTTTGTCAGTGGTTATTGATGTGGGACGCTCCAAAACGTATGATACCTATAAACTTTTAACTTAGTTTCAACATACCACAATCTATAAATAAAATAATCACTGTAATTACATCTCCGTACTGAGGCTAGACAAGATACTTAAAGGACAACTTGTAACCAGAAACACATAAATAACAACTCGCGCACGTGGTTTTAGTTTTCAGTTTATTACATATTTTTTACGCTTCACCATGCCTAAAATATTCAATAATCATAAATTTACTTTCAAACACCAAACCTAATCACGTACCACGTACCAAATCTAAAAAGTTGATTTTGAAATCCTGTTGGTACTTGCATTTTTGGTCCTTTCGCGTTTTAAAAAAAAAACGGTAAGTTTTATCATAAAATTAGGTCAGACAAAAATTGTAGATCATATAATTTTCTATAAAAAATATCTGAATACTTTTTTCCTAAGAGCCACCGTTTCTGAGATATAACGATTATAAAAGTTGTAATCTTCATAATATGCACATTATTCGTCAGATTTTAATCGTCCTAAAATTCATGATAACGGGTACATTGTTTAACCAAATTTCCTAAACCTGGTCTCGAATTAAAGGGGAATGTTTGTTTTATAATCCTATCGGAATGGATTTTTTTAAACGACGAGAAAGCTTTTAAAAGCGCTCCCGAAAAAGTCAATTTTTTCGCGGTTTTTTCGAGCGCCCTCTGCGCCAACTTTGAAAAATCGTAGCTCCACAGGGTTCGGAAACGAAACGACAAAATCGGGCCCCCTTTTTTCTCACCTCCTCATTTACTATATCCAAAATTTCCGACCCTCCTAGATTAAGCCTGTGGCAAGGGCGAATTTTTCTTTGAAAACGTCAAAATGTCACGTTTTTTTAGCAAAAAAAACAAAAAGGTAATATTGGTTAGCTTTTGACTGTATCCGGAGGGAAAAAATCGCGAATGGCATTTTCGTAAAGAGGAAACAAACTTACGTACCCATAGCTGAGAACTTTTTTGAAATTTTTGTTTGTATCTAATATTCTGACGTTTGAAACTCGGGGTACAATTTTGGACATTTTTTTAACGAAATTTAAAAAATCGTACCTACCAAACGACTAGACCGATTTTACCGAAACGTAACTTATATTGTGGCTAAAAGTACCGTTAAATCCCCGAAAAATAATCAGTTTTAGCCGGCGCGTCCAGCGGCGTCGGCATTTTTTTTTCCAAAAACGTAGAAAAATATCGATAAAAAACGGCGCGTAGAGAAAATTGGTAGAGGAAATGGGGCCAAAACGGGACAAAAAATGAAAAATCGCTACACGTGGCCTGCAAGAGGATTGATTTAACGAGGTCAATTTGAAGTTTTGAAATCTATATCTTTTCATTTCACCTCACACCGACCTATTAAAATCAAAATTGTGTTTTTTCAACCCCTAGCGAGCAAAATAATCGCTGTAAGGTAACCACACATCCTATCGTCTAACTAAAATATGCGTTGGAATGAGATTTTCAAGTACTACAACGCGACGCGTTGACTTTTTTCAATTTCGAAAAAAAAACTCAAAATTTTAATCGCGCAAAAAACTTTGTAAAAAAAATGCGATTTTGACAATTTTTTTACCCCCCTGTAAATTCATCAAATTTAACGATGATGGCTTGTCTTAAAGGTTTTTGCGTAGGCTTTTACACAAAAAAAGATTCGTTTTGATATCTTTATTCGTTTAGAAGTTATGACCGAATAACTGTTGAAAATTTAAAAACTTCACTTTTGGATGAAGAAATTGCTATCATAATTTTTGATTAATCGGAAAACAATTAATTTTGACCGAACCAGTTGGTCGATTAGAACGATTTATGGCTTACATTGACCGATAGAAAAATATTTTTACTTGTATTACACCTTCAGTGATGTGTATACGTGGCGTACTTATGCATATTATGAAGATTTCAACTTTTTCAACTTTTAAAATCGTTATATCTCAGAAACGGTGGCTCTTAGGAGAAAAGGTACTAAGTCATTTTTTATAGATAATTATATAATCCGCAATTTTTGTCTGACCTAATTTTATGATAAAACTTACCGTTTTGTTGAAAAACGCGGAAAACCAATTTTTAAGACCTTTCACCTTGAATAAATTTTTTTCCAGGTACGGGATCGTTGGGGAGTTTTCAGCATTCATTTATAATGGCTAAATTGACCGGACGATTTCGTAAATTCTCATATTAATTTTTAGGTCAAAATTCAATTTCCTATAATACCATACACTGATGAGGTAACTTTGGATCAAATTTTAGAAAAAGATAGTTTGATGTACTGTTAATTACCAACTTTATTCATGTTCTAAGTATTTTAAGTTTTTCAGTTAGTATCAGAAGACTAACTTATAACTAACAGTGGATCAAACTATTTTTTTCCAAAATTTCTGCCAATTCCTCGTGAATGTCAAAAGGTCATTAAATTTTAATATTGAGATACCTGGCGTTTGTTACGAACCGAAAATTTAATTAGAATTTTTAAATTAAAAAAAATACCATTGTTCCAGCTTATGCTACATAGATAGATTTATAATAATTTTTTGGAATATTAATTTAATCTTTTCCTTTTTTGTATTGTTTGTGTGGTAATACTGTGGCAAGAAAGAAATCTTTTTAATAAGCACTAGAAATTTCTAAGAGGTACTCGAAATCTAAGTACAAACCGATCGTTACACACAATAGATTATAATTTGTAATTCGAAAGTATACCTTTGGTATTTTCTACTTTTCCAAATAATGGATTATTTCCTAACTAATTATTCCCCAATGGGGGATTAACTTTATACCTGGAAGAGTACTAACCATCGTTTCTAAATCATTAGAAGGTTTTGCTTACGCACAAAGTATAAATATTTATTGCAGCATTTTCAAAGAGCATGGTTGCGTTTTACACCAATCTTGACGCCAAAGTCAATAAATATTGATAATAAATTCGGCGATTTTGACGCCGAATTTTATTGGTTGTTGAATATACGAGAAGTATAATTTATGATTAAGTTTTCACACTGAAATATTAGGAGCAACGTTATGAATAAATTAAAGTCTCACAAATTATCTTTATGTACTGACAATTCAATTTTTAGCCACGTGGCAACGCTGCAACAGGCAGTATAATCTAATGTTGATTTGATTCGAGGTTTCACTAGTTGTGTTTTTTTTACATACTTTGCTTGAGCAAATATGAGCAAATCATATTCTGTCTCATTTTCTCCTATAGAACTAAAAGGAGAAGGAAGTGATTGGCTCGAGCAAATGAGTCAAATTTTGGTAAAAGAAACATACCTACTATTCACTATACGAAAATTAAGCGTTTACGTTTTTTTCTAAAAGTATGTGGATAAATGTGAAGTTACAAAAAATTTATGAAAAAAGTTAAAAACATTGTTGATTTGGCGTTACCGAAAATACAATCACATTTGGATAAAGCTTATCAAAAAATGTCAAGCGAAATTTTTAGAACAAAATGATTATGACTCCAGAATATGGTTCCATAATCCCATTTTTCTAATAATGTCGCTTGGTCCCTTTTTGATAAGCATGTTCCAATTATACAATAGAAGCCGTTTTAAATCTTTCTTAATTTCTCCTTTCTTTTGTACTCGCTTTTGAGGGATGAGCTGTTCATTTCGGGGCCACCTGTAGCATATTATACTTCCCCGAATTCGAAAATCTTCTAATATTTATTTTTTGTTGACTTTTCTTTCAATTACAACATGGTCAAATACTAATAAATTCTCAATATAATATACCGGGTGTCCCATTTGACGTTGGACTCTATGGTTATCTTTGTTATTATTGGAGATAAAAAGTCGGTTAAATGGACAAAGTAGTGCATTTTTTCTATCTCCAATAATAATTCGTTGACAAAACAGTTGAATTTTGCATCGTTTGGGTGCTTATTGGGTTTTGGAAAAACCAATAAGTGGCATTTTCAAAATATGACTGTAACTTCTTTATTGTAGGCCATACCAAAAAACTTTGTTAACAACATAGAAGCAGTTTTTTATCTAAAATTCAATAGCTAATAAGATTTTTTCTTAAGTCACTGGATTGCCAGGAAATAATCCAAACTTTGTTTTTTTATGGCGGCCATATTGGAATTACACATATTTGGAATCAGTGTTTTTTTCTGAGAATTTTGATATACCACATGTCATTTTTAATAAATATTTTACGGAAAATTAATAAGACGCATTTCATGGAGTCCTCGAAACTTACAAACATAGCAAAGCATAAAAAAATGAAAATGAAAATGAATGAAGTTTGGAAAGAGATAGTTTAATCTACGGTTAGTTATCAGAAGATTAACTGGTAACTAATTGTAGATCAAACTATCTTTTTACAAAATTTGGGGTAACTTTGGCCCTTAAGGGTAACTTTAGCCCAAATCTTGGAAAAAGTTAGTTTGATCTACTCTTAGTTGCCAGTTAGTATTCTGATAATTAATACTAGGTCAATCTTTGTTTTTCGAAAATTTGGGCCAAAGTTACCCCAAATTTTGTAAAAATTTTATTTTGTCATGTTAAAATTCTCCTTAAATAATCAACCAGAAATCGTCTAAAAGCTTATATACCTTAATTTTTTTTTCAAATAATATTTTGACAATATTGGTCCAAGTAGTTTACTTAGTTTATTTATTATTATACAGGGAGTTCTGTTCCTTTAAAAACTTTAAAAAATATCTTAGAAAGGTAAAATCACCATCTTCAATTGGTAAAATGTTGAAAAAAAATATCGCAAATAAAAAGAAATTTATTTTCTTTTAGTTTTAGAATTTTTTTTTCAAAATAAAGATAATCAAGGAAAAGAGCTACGGTTTCAAATATTTCTCTGATTTATTAAAAATATGAAGAAGTTTCATAAAACTTAAAAAAGACAACCTTGGTGGTTTTTTTGGGAAAAAATTTCCAAAAACTCATTTTTTTCGCGATTTTGTTAATATTTTGATAAATGGATTACTAATATTGCCAATTAAAATTGGAGGGTTTTCACTTTCTATTATATTTTTAAATCTTCACGCACTTTGGTTAAATTATTATATTAGCGATTTTTTACAAAATCCAAAACGCTGTATCTCGAAGCCTAAATACATTTTTAGTTTTTTTGGCGATTAAGTTTGCTCAAGTTTTTATTCTTAACATTTGGTGAATGAACGGGGAATACTCTGTACTTTAATCGATGTTGTATTATCTGTTTTTCTACTTCCTACCAAATATTTTGTCACATTTTTAGACTAATGTATTTGGGCGATACAAGTTATTTTATATGAATTGAATAAAAATTACGGTACGACCCGCGAAATTCTTGTACACGCTCAATGAGGTCGCAAGAAAATCCTGAGAGGTCCAGGGAAGTCTTCAAAAAGTCGAAATTTTAGAACTTCTATGAAACATGTCTGAGGAAGTTACGGGAATTCCGACGATTTCCGAATATTTACGAAACTTGCACGTGTATCAAAAATACTGGGGAAGTTTCGGGAAGTCCATGGAAATCCCGGAATATCCGCGGAAGTACTTTATAAAATGTTTACCTGGTCGTACCTTTCGGGAATCGCCAAATTTGTTTAATGCATTTTTGCACCGCCTTGGATTCTGAAGCATTTTTCTCTAAAGAATAATGAAGATGTTTTAAAAAAATGGTAGTCAGTAGACGAAAAGTTTGTCGGGTATGGAGGAGTTCTAGAGTTACATAACACATTTAGTTTAATTTTTGAATTAGATCCTTTTTGTTCTCCAATTCCAGGTACTTACGCTGAAGTTTCCTTAGATTAAACACCACCTTACAACTTACAGCCATCATGACCTTTTTTGGTATAGCCTGGGCTGACATGAGCAAAGCTTCTTTGTGGTTCAATCATTGGACCGAACCTAGTCGTCGCACGCTACAATGCGACCAAGAAACGAATCGTTTTGGTTGCAGACAAAATGTGTAGACGACAACTCCAAACTCCATACTTTGATTTTTTTGGTTTTCGTTAAAATTGAGTTTTCTGGACTTCTAGTTATACATATTACTTCCAGTTTTAATTCAAGGGTTGGTTTCAAGTATCTTCTTCAAATTGATCATTATCAACTTCCCGTGGTGAACTTTTTGAACCATGGTACGTTTGTTAGTCGTTTTTTGGGGTAACAAGTCACGGCTCAAAAAAATTGTCAAAAATTAACTCCGAATGGAACTATCTAGTTGACATAGTAGAGCAAGAGTTTCCCCTTAAAATGACATGATTTTACAGCCACCAACCAAAATATATTTAAAAATTTAGTACTAAAGTATCATAGGTCGGAATAATCCTACCAAAAATTACGTCAGACGTAACCTCGATGAAACTTGAAAGTATTGTAGCAACTAACCTACTTTTGAAGTCATCCTCCCAAGCAGAAACCAAAGTTGTCAAAATATTGATATAATATTACAATTTTAAAATATTGTGATAAAGTTGTGTACAATATTGTGGATTCAGCAAATGTTGATCGGCGATAATATTATGTTGATATTGTGCTAGAACATTATCACAAGTTGTGCTACGTGGCTGTGACAATATTCTTACTCGTCAAAAAAGTGTAAGGACGGGGGGTTTGACCATTATGTGTACAAACACAAATTAAGCAGGTTACCCGCTTTCAGATTACCGGCGCCGATTACACGTGCATGCCTGAGTCAGTTCGCCATGGACATACCTGCTTTGTTTGTGTTTTTGTATGTCCATAGCATGGCGCGGAATGACTCAGGCATGCGCGTGTAATCGGCGCTGGTAATCTGAAAGCGGGTAACCTGCTTCGTTTGTGTTTGTACACTATCACTACACCACCGTATCTATCTACTTGTGAAAGGTTAATTTAAATATTAGTACGATATTTTTTCCTAAATTTAAAATATTCTGGAAATATAGTAATAAATTATCCATGTATTTGACAATATTAAAAAATATCGATAGTGACTTTTTACTCCAAAATTGTGCACATAATAAAACATAATATTGTGTTCAGGATTTTTACTCAACATTGTGTACACATTAAAAGTATGTATTTCAGACAATATTGTAATGAAATATGAACACAATATTTAGACTACAATCATTTCAGAATGTTTAAGCCATATACTACAAATATTGTCAGAATGTTACCACAATATTTCCCAATATTTGTACAATATTTTCACAAAAATTTCATACGATCTACAATATGTACATGTTCCTACAATATTACCACGTTAGTATTAGTTCTTCATTCCGCCGCGAGAGGGATATCGCTTAGCTTGAAAAGTCAATATACTTTTACTTTCTTAATGAAATTGTGACAGTATTTTTTTTGTTACAGAAAGTCCAGTTGACGCAAAATTTCCAGGCCATCACAAATTCCGGTTGAAATTCGACGTGACGAGGATCCCAACCGAAGAGCGGCTAAAAGCAGCAGAACTAACTATAAGTAGGGATATTATTGAAAAAATATCTTCCCATGAATCGGGAAATATAAAGAAGTATTACCAACACGTTTTGCTAAGCGAAATAATAAAACCCGGAATCAAAGGGAAATCGGGTCCAATCAAAAGAATAATAGACTCTAAGTTAATTGATATAAGAAGTAATAGTACACTTAGTTTAGACGTACTTCCAGCAGTACAGAGGTGGCTTGAAAGTCCTAAAAATAATTATGGGGTTATAGTGGAGGTTTTGGGTAACGAGGGGGGTAAGAAGAAGTTATCGAAACATTTAAGGTTGAGGAGGGATGTGAGTGAGAGCCAGAGGACGTGGAGTTCAAGGCAGCCCTTGCTGTTTACCTACACCGATGATGGGAAAAATAAGCAAGTTGCTGGGGATGCGCTTGCAGCAAAGAGGGCGCGTAGAGCGTCGAATAGAAGAAAGAAGGGCAAAAAGGAGATGAGGGAAAATTGTCGGAGGCATTCGATGTACGTGGACTTTGAGGAAGTCGGATGGGTCGACTGGATAGTCGCTCCTAGTGGATACGACGCGTACTACTGCCATGGAGAATGCACGTTTCCATTGGCGGAACATTTAAACACGACGAACCACGCCATCATACAAACATTGATGAACTCGATGAGTCCTAGTAGGGTCCCGAAGGCATGTTGTGTACCTACGCAATTAAGCAGCATTTCCATGTTATATCTCGACGATGACAACTCGGTAGTGCTGAAAAACTACCAAGAAATGGCAGTCGTGGGTTGTGGTTGTCGGTAGTGTAGTGTTTTTGTTTTACGCGTCTGTGATCTGACTTTAGGAGGCTACCGTAGATTAAGAAGACGATATTGTTGACAGTTGCTCGCTTCAAGTAACTAAAAAATCTCCTCAACACGTTAACCAACTAATTTTTTATTTATTATCTAAATTATGTGCAATATTTATTCCTGCAGAGAATTATAATTATGTTATAGCTAATAATTTAAAGTATTTCCTTAATATTAAATTAATATTTATTATAACGAAATGGACGTCTTCATTTAAATGCACGTAGTCTGCTGGAATTTATGTCGCGAGGCGAAACTAGTTTGCGTAAAATATGTTGTGGACACTTTTTAGTAAAACTTATCCCAGTGTTAAACTTTTTAATTTTAACTGAATTCGCGACGCTAACCAATGTACCAATATTCGTAGCGTTGTTTTCATCTGTGATTATAATTTTAAAAAACAATTTTAAGTGTATATTCATACAAATTATATACCACGTAACACGTGAGTTGAACGTGAACAAGTCACACTCAGTATGTGAAAGTCTAAATTATACTAAAGTGCTGCATGGGCACTCGAGTCATATGTAATATATTAGTACCTGCGTAAGGATATTTATTATTTATAGAGAGTTATTAATTAAAAATGTGTATATTATTGTACAGCAAATAAACTATGTATAAATAGTTAGGACCATGTAATTTTAGAATACTTTGTACAGACTGTATATATTAAAATCTTTAATCATTATTACGAATCATTGTGTTTTGTCACCTTCACATTTTTCTAAACCTGTTTTTCCTACTTTGTATTTGCATATTACACAGATAATATTTGTTTAAAACTGGTAAATAAGAACGCAAAACATACTTTAAAAATCATTTAATTATTGGCGCATTCATTGCAATCAACAATTTCTACTCGCCCATAAAGAAATAAATCCAACTCGGATTTATCAAACAATACAATTCCTCATTTAATCACTTATTTATTAGAATTGTTAAATAAGGAAATGATTAAGCGTTTTGCAAATAATTTATTGTTTTTTTATTCAAATTACCTTACATAAATTTCTATAAAAAGTTGCATGCTTTTTTTTATAAAAAAAAAAAAGAATTTTTAAAGCAACTTTTTAAATTAAAAAATATAAGAAGCAATATAGGCCAGTAAAATTAGACCTTATAGGGACCCTTTTCGTGTTAAAGTATACTCGACGCGAGCTTGCCTGAAGCCACCAAAAAAAAAACAAAATTTTTGGACTTATTTTCTTTTTCGCTTGTAAAACTAAAACGGTGCTTCCTAACGAAAAATTTACAATTACAAGAATTAAAGAGTATTAAATTCTGCGTCGATTGAGTATTCAACACTTTAAATTAACTTAATAGTATGGTTGAAATCCACAGTCAAAAAAACGACAATTTTTATATTTCAAATTGAGTCAAATGTTCAAAATTAAATAGCCAAATTATAGAAGCGACTCTACGACTAATGTTAAGAAAAAAACATATATCTCGATTTCTCTTCCTAAGGAAGCTATAACCCTTTCCAGGATTCTAGGTTTCATTACAACGATGATGCCAGTGCTTTGGAGTAAGATAAGCAGGCCTGTATCCTCTCCAACAGTTACCACATACAGGGTGTCCCGTAACTTATGCATAATAATGAAAGGGGTAATAAAGGACACCAAATCAAGCAACTTTTGTTTATAAACCCATGTTCGGAAATTAATCGTTAAGGTAGTAGGGTAAACAATAAAAAAGATTTAAGAACATAACCGGTCTAATTTTGGTATAGGCGATTTCAATGTAAATTTTTGTCGATTTCAAAGACAAAGTACAGCCATACCAATCAAAAAAAGCAAAATCGGTTACCACATATCTTTTCTAGATATTTAAGAGAATGTTGAGGTTCCCTTTTATTTTTTATTTATTTAGGTTGATTTTTAAAAGTGAAAAAAAAAATCTAAATTTCAAAAGCCTAGGCGTCTCGTACACCAGACTTTTTAAATGTCCCCAGAGGAAAAAGTCTAAAAAGTTAGATCAGGAGATCGCTCAGGCCAATGAACAGGTCCTCCACGACTAATCCAGCGGTTGGGAAAGGCTTCGTCAAGGAACTGGCGAACATTCAAAGTAAAATGAGCAGGTCACCCATCGTGTTGAAACCACATACCACTTCTAATTTTAAGCGGTACTTCTTCCAAGAGATCTGGCAAAACTTCTTCCAAGAACTGACGATACACAAAACCATTCAAACGTGGTGGACCAATTAAATTGTCTCCCACAATGCCAGCCCAAACATTTATGTAAAGTTGGTTTTGATTTCACCGACGGGATACAACATGAGGATTTTCCTGAGCCCAAATATGGTTATTCCGGCTGTTGTAATCGCCATCCCTCGTGAAATCCGTAAATGAGAGGGATCTACCAAATTCAGGTTGAATTAAATGCTGTTGTAACCACCAGCGGGAAAAATACTCTTAGAGGATAGTCTGCGGAAACCAAAGCTTGAACTCTCTGCAGGAAGTATGGATGAAGCAAATCTTCATGAAGAACTCTCCAAACAGATGTTCTCGTTGCACCCATATTATGTGCTATGGCACGAACACTTGTTATTTAATCTATCTCTACATGGTTGAATTGGATTGTGATTTGATTTGATTCCTCAAATTGGATTGTGCAAATTGAACGTGGACGACCACCTCTTCCACGGGGTACGATGGAACCAGTTTCCCGGAGACGACTATGAATCCTTTGAAACATGGTACAATACGGTTGACGATGTTGATGTTGATGTCTATACTGGTGCGCAGCTCTCAATGAATTACAGCGTATTTCTCCATAAATAAGATGCATATCAGCAAGTTCGGCATTTGAAAAATTTGGCATTTTGGGCATAATAATAATAATAGTAGTAATTTTATTAACCAATGTAACAGCACACAATATGACACCGAATTTGGCACGGAACTCGAAAACTCACTATTATCGTATTTAAAAACTCCAAATTATAATCGTATTTTTTAAAGTATTGTATCGGTTACGCACAATATAAGGCATTCTAAATTTAGCAGAAATAGTGAACACAAAGAGCCACAATTACAATGGAAAAAAACATTTATTTGTAAATTTTATAAGAAAAGAAAATTTCAACCTAGTGCCTTAACAGTTAATTTCCGGATATGGGTTTATTAACAAAAGTTGTTTGTTTTGGTGTCCTCTATAACCCCTTTCATTATTATACATAAGTTACTGGACACCCTGTTTACTGACGTATATGCAATGTTAGTAGCAGCCTTAACAATTATTCTATCTGGGGTTTCCACAGCTACTTTTACAAGAAACCCTTCTCTCTCCAGTTTTCCACGGAGCATATAAATGAGACGTTGTTTTGCTGCAGATAATTTAATTTTCCATCGAAGGCGCTCTGTTGTTTTTGTGGTCTTCATGGATACATCATATGGGTATCCATTGAAAACGATGGTGGTCCGTGGTTTATTGTAAAACTTTTTCACGAAATCCAAATACTTCGATAGGATGGCTGAAAATGTTTCGTTATCCATGTGTATATTCCCATCTTCATTGCTCAAAGCTTCAAATAATTCACAAAAAAATAGTTTAACACGTTTTTCGCATTCCATCATCATCAAAAATAAAAAATGGATAGGGTGCCGCCAGGTCAAATTCAAAGTATGTCTTTAGGTCTTTGTGAGACTTCTTAAAAAATAATAATTGTCTATAAATAGTATCAGGATTAACAAGTCATCTTAGATCCTGACAATAAGGCGAAAGTTATGCCACAAAATTGTTCTATTTGCAGAGATATTTCTACAATAGCAGGCATAGAAAATATCCATTTCATGAGAACACTATCAGATATTCCTCTTCCATGACTCACAACCCCTTCAGTTTTCATTGACCGCATTGGGGTTTGCTCTATGGTCATATCTGATCATATGCAAATGCACATCGTACAATATTTTTTTACAAACGAGAATATTAATGAAATTTATGAAAATATTAGTAGAAGTTTACATAGTAACCATGGTTTTGTTACGTATTTTTAAAACTAGTGTAGAGAGTAATTTACTTTCTACAATTGTTAAAAAAATTACGTTATTAGTCATATTTTTAACGTTTTTTACATAAGTGTCAAAAGTGCTATTTTTAATACGTTTGTAGAAAAATATGTTTGTAATTCTGAATATCACATTTAAGTAAATGGCATTTAGACAAGCCGTTTTCATGTAACAGACCTTTGAAATTCACTCTATTGGATTTATTGGCAAAAACATTTGAAATTGTCGTTTTTTGACTGTAGATTTCTACCATACCATTGAACTTCATTTCAAGTGTTTGGTACTCATTCGACTCAGAATTTAATGCTCTTTAATTCATGTAATAGTAAAGTTCTCGTTTGGAAGAACTGTTTTAGTTTTATAAGCGAAAAAGTAAAAAAAAGTTCGAAAATTTCGTGTTTTTTTAACGAACCCTATTTTATTGGCCTAATAGCTTACACTAATTTTTTTTCAAAATAATTTCCTTTATTTTAAGTTTTTTAGTTTAAAGGTGCATTTCTCTGTAAAACTTCTAGTCATATTACAGGAAATATCTGTAAGGTTACTTATATGGTTTGCAATGGTTACCTTACAGATTATTTCTGCAAGGGCCAACGGCTTACAGAGAATTGACTTATTAGATAACGGTAGTCCCAGTTTTAGTATCTTGGATACAGTTGACAAAGAGATAAGCTCATCCTATTCAATTTAAAGATTTTCTTGGTTCTAAAAATAATGTTCACAGATCAACAAGTTTGTACAGGATGATCCAACGAAAAGGACGAACTTAAATTAGTAAATACAAGATTTAAAAAAACCCTCGTACAAGTCAAGTTTAGTTTGAAAGGGGGATTTTTTACAAAAGTGTCGACGCAAAAATCTATTCATCTTTGGGCATCGAAGGCGAAAAATATTGAAAGCTTCAGAGTTTCCAGTATCTCCAAGAAAACGAAAAAGGTTCTAAATTTTGTACAAGGCCTATTAAGTAAAGAAGAAAAAAATTGCCATTAATTCATTTGGTATTTCGTACTTATTCGTTATAACCTCTATCTATGCTTAATTTATGGAGACTCCAAAAAATGTAATATTTTAACAAAATAATGTTCCTTGTCAGTCATTCACATACATATGTACTTTTAAAGAAAGCAGTTTTATTGTACCTACTGGATTGGCCTGCACAGTCACCAGATCTCAAATCAATTGACCATCTTTGGAGCAAATTGGTGACTATACAGGGTGTTCAGTTTGTGGCTCACAAAACGTCAGGGCTAGAAACTAGATGAAATTTAATCGACAAAAAACGAAAAAAGAAGGGGTCTATCTTTTATAGTTATGGAGCTACAGCGGTTTGAATTTTATGTCACCAATTTTTGCCAAAAATCACAAAATGGCTTTTTAATATACGTACAATTAAATAAAATTATCACTAGAAAGCTGAAATCATCCTTTTTCGATAACTATAATCAGAAATGGTTGTTATAATATTGAATAAAAAGTCGCAAAGAAAAAAGAATAAAAATAAATACTTTTTTCAGTTTTTGAAATTTTTATGCAAGACATGACCAATTAAGGTTGTATTCCTTTTTAATTTTCTGAAAGTTCTTCATGTTTACAATAAATCAGGGAAAATTTAAAACCAAAGCTCTTTTCATTTTCTTACAATAGCCATCTGAAGTTACTTATAGAAGAAGTATTCTGAGCACACTATGTTACCATGGGCTGCTGGACTGGCGTGAAACTGTTAGAAAATATTTGGCATCAGGTATCCCTTATTGTCCAATTGACAAACTATGCACCCCTTATGATATACCGTACATCCTATGATCAGGACTTCTGATAAAAGCAACTTCAGAGGGCTGTACTAAGTGAAGGAAGAGAACTTCGGTTTCAAAATATTCCCAGTTTCATTGAGAATTTGAAAAAGTTTCAGAAAATTTAAAAAGTATTTAGAAAAATATTTAAAAAAAACTGAACAAGTTTTTTTTTCTCTTTTTGATTTTTATTTTATTTTTTTTTTCAACATTTTAACAATTATCTTTGAATCACTGTTATTACCTATTGAAAAAGGATGGTTTTAGCTTATTACCGATATTTTTTTTGATTCTTAAACACATTGGTTAAGATCTAATTAGCGATTTTTTGATTTATGATAAAAAACGGTGACCTAAAATTCAAAAGACTATAGTTCTAAAACTAAATAAGCTGGACCCCCACTTTTTTGATTTATTGTCGAGTAATTTTGGTCTAGTTTCTAAGTATATCTTCAAAAGCAGCTCTAAAAATTCTTTACAAGAGAGGAAATAATATGTACTAAATACTGCAAAAGACTAGTAAATAGTATGCTTCAAAAAATACATAAAAGCTATATTGAAATTGAAGAAGGGGACCAATTAACTTTTTTTACAATAGTTTATTTTCAGTTTAAAATACATAATTAACATTGAATTAGTAGAGTTTTAAAGGGTGGCTAATAATTTTGCCTCAAAGGGCACATACACTATCAAACAATTTGCGCATCATAGGCTGTTGTGCAAACTGTAAGCACGTTAACAATGTATGGGGGTATTTGAGTTGTTGTGGTGTAAATTCAAACATGTTTGAAATTATTTGCGCAACGCTCGGTTGCGCAACAGGTTTGATAATGCATGGCCGAGTTTGATGCTTAAAGGTTATAAATTGTAAATATTTATATCCTACTACCTACTACCAAAAATATGGAATTTTGTCGTTTGCGCCATACTCGACTTCACCGATGTTTGCGCAAGAGTGTATGTTGCGCCAACTGTTTGATATTTTATGGGTCCTTTAAGCCTGTACCAAGTACCCAAAATCATTTCCAAAATTTGAAAAGAACTAATATTAATTTATACAGGGTGAGTCGGGAGGAGTGCATCAAACTTCGGAAGTGAATTCTCAACGTCAATACAAGGTAAGAAAACAAAATCTTGTTATCCAATTTTTAATAGTTTTCAAGATATGGCGTTTCAAAAATTTAAGTAGGCCTAGGTATAGTTGCACATTTAGCTTATTTTTAATTCATATAACAATTTGAGAGGTATCGCCATTTGCATGTGAACATTTAGTTCTTATAGTTTTTTTTATTAGAGCTGCAGCATTCAAAATATGTCGGATTAGTACATTCCAAACTCCAACAATTTCTTTATAAATCTTAATTTTTAACCAGTTCTTCAAGCAAAAATCTAATGATTGAAGATCTGAGGACCTTGAGGTCCAAGAAAAAAGTTATGCAAGTTCTGCTAACTGTAATTTTTAAAACGCTATAACTCGAAAACTAATAATAATTAGATAACAACATTTTCGTTCTTTTACTTTGTATTAATCTCTCCGAGTTTGACGCACTCCTCCCGACTCACCCTGTATATAAGATAGTTCCCAAACATTCGCACTTGGATAATATAAGAAAACACGATTGTGAATTAAGTATGAGTTTACTCGGTTTGGTGTCATAATAATAAGCATGAACCCAAGATTCTTGTGAAATTACCACGTTTACATGCACTTTTCAAAACGTATTGAAAACGCAATGCTTGATTCAGATTGGTTTACCAAATATATCTTTTAATCAAAAGTAGACATTAGTGTTTTTAATCCGATTTCAATATACAGGGTGCCCAGATTTTACTTCCCGGGAAATACCTCAGTTATTTGAAGAGATAAAAATATAAATCAAAAACTGCTTTGAACGGTAGCACTTACACCTCATAATTTAATTCTAAAAAATATTGTTATTTATCACTCTTAAGACGCCAGCATAATTTTTTTCTTTAATACGACACCCTAATTTTTATAATTGATATTACATCTACAATTTATTTTAGAAACAGTGATATGCTACACTTAGTATTTCAACTACATTTTGTGAATAAAAAAAATTAAAATATTGATTGAAGTAGTATGCAAAATTATTTATTTAGTTTTTTTAAGAAAATTTTTTAAATCTAAACTAACCCTTTACTGCATGAATTTTTATTTTTCGGTTTTAAACTTGAGTTCTATTTTCACATAAAAATATTTAAAAAAATATAAACTATTAGATTAACGAGATTTATTTAAAAAATGGGTTTGTACCATATATGGGACATCATGCAGCAAAAGAATAATACAACAATCCAACTCAAATATGACAGTATTTTTATTTCATAAATGGTTACGGTTTATTCGGTATGAAAACGTAAGAAACAGTTTCTATCCTTATTAAGGCATAATGGAATGTGGCATTTTGTACAGATTATACAAGTTTTTCCTGCGCACCCGGGGTATTTACATCTTGATCGATCTGTCTCATCCCAATACGCTAAATGATCAATACCATCCTTTCGAATATCTTTTTGGGGTATTTCTTTTGCTGGTCCCTTTTTTCTTTTATTTTCATATTGTTGCTGAAGGTTATTACTTGATGGCCTTCCCACTTTATTGAGTTTGGCTGATTGACCAGCTTTACAAAGAGCATCTGCTATTGCCAATTTTGTATCCAGAAGAGGCATATCACATTTTCCAGCTATTCTACCTAATAACCAAGAGTTCACCGCCACCAAATCAATAAAATGAAAAAATATAATCAAGTAATACTTTTTGAACCTGATTTTTATGCGATAAAATCCCAACATCGAATCCAAAAGATCTACACCAACCATGTAACTATTATAAATAAGGACACTGTTGGGACAAGGTATCATCTTATGAGCATTTTCCTTTTTGAAAATTCTTCTTTTTTCTCCTCTTGGTTCACTTCCAGCATACGTTGACATTGTATTAACGATTTTATTGTCAAACCAAGATACTACACTAATATTCACATTATCTACACTGGCTACTTTCTCTACCATATGACCTCTTCCTATTTTCTTCATTTCTTTCTCCTTCGGTGTTTCAGCTCCTGGAATACGATTTACTCTTACTGTTCCTAATGGCAGAATGCCCTTCTTGCTCAAATATACCATAAGTTGAACACTAGAAAACCAATTATCAAAAAACAACTTGTAGTTCTGATGTTTTGGTACGGATTCAGACAATTTTACAACTATGTTACTGCTCATACCAAGGTCTGGCGCCCCCGGAGGCATAGAATTGCTTTGGTATCTAGCAAAAAGATCAAAATCATAGCTAAAACCAGAAATGCCACTCAGAACAAAATTCTTGTATCCCCACTTATGCGGTTTTTTTGGGTTATACTGCTTCAATTGCTTCGTGCTTTTGTAGGTATAATTTGTTCGTCTATAGCTAAAAATTCTTCTTTAGGTACTTCTAGCAATCTACTTCTAATTTGGTGGAGACATGGCCTAATTTTGAATAAGCGGTCGTATCCAGGCTGTCCTTTTTCAATGATATTGTTATTGAAGTGTAAGAATCATTTTATTTCCTCAAATCTGTTACAGGTCATTACGGCACTTACTGCTGGATGGCCAATGTTACAACTCCAATAATAATCCTTGAATAATTGACATGTTTAGAGTAATACCTATAAATTGTGTAATTTCCGAAGCTTTTATGTTAGCTGGTTTATTCGAGCATTGTTGCACTGAATATAAGTTGCTTTGTTCTGTAATATACTCTATCAGACTATCGGGAAATAAAAACTTGAAAAACTGGACTGGAGTTTCCAACTCTAAAATGATCGACGGTAATTCCTGCGAGCCAGTGAATTGTATTTCATTATCTGGCATTCTTAGGTTGCCTTCTATCCAGTGAGGACGTTGCTTATTCTGTTTACGAACTTTTTCTCTCAATACTGATAAAGGAATATTATCATCTGACGAATCTGTTTCAGAAAACTCAGATAAATCGGATTCCTCACTTTCCATATCGGGAAATCGAACAGCAGGCATATTTCCATAAAACTTTTTGGATCCGTGACTGCAAAAAAACGTAAATGCATGATGTGCCATATATGGGACAAACCTTATTTTGTCATTTTACATAGGTTATCAATAATTATAACACACAAAAGTGACCTGAATAGAAACCTAATACCACTAAAAAGATAATAATAATTTTTATGTACTGAAAAGACACTGTTTTATAACAAAAAATAAGTATCAAATGATGACTATTCTAGCATGTCAGAGAAATTTGTCAGGCTCAAACTCGAAACCTTATGGCGCTCGACGTTTTAACTTGACTAGATTCTCAAATGCTTTACACGCTTTATCCGAGAGTGTCACATGTGGACAGTCATGCAGTTACAACAACAGTTTGACTGAAATGTATAAAAAAATTAAAAATATGGTTTGTGCCATATATGGCACACGAACCTAACTGTAAATTACAAATTTTGTTAAAAAAATTAAATAAATAATTTTGCATAATACATAGGTACTTCGATCAATATTTTAATTTTTTATTCACAAAATGTACTTAAAATCTGAGTGTAACATATCACTGTTTCTAGAATAAATTGTAGATATAGTATCAATTATAAAAAATAGGGTGTCCCATTAAAAAAATATGATAATGGCGTCTTAAGAGTGGTAAATACCAATAATTTTTTTAGAATGAAATTATGAGGTGCTGCCATTCAAAGCTCATTTTGATTAATACTTTTATCTCTTCAAATAACTGAGATTTTTCATGGGAAGTTAAATCTGGAAATGACACAGAGATGTCAAAATAGAATGGAATGTAAAAGAAATGAAAGGGTATGAGACAAAAACATATTGGGTCTAAATATTCTTGCAATTCGGAATATATTATTTAATTCTCCAGGCAGTAATTTGTATAATTCCGTAATAATATGGCGATAAAAATTTTGCACATTTCATTTGTATTTTGGTCCAGTTAAAAAACAGAACCGAAACGACCATTTCAAAAAGCCGCAATATAACAATAATTACAGAATGGGCCCGATGCTTACAGCATAATTTCACATCGCCAGCACCGTTCAGCAGCAAAAAAAGCAATAATAAAGAATGCTATTAAATCTAACCAACTGAAAAGTAACCATTATTACTTAGGACTTTTTAATATCATTGAGACAAAAAATGGTTTAAAAATTATATGCCTTCATTCCAACTGCTTATTTATACTGCCATAAAAAGGTCTAAATTACATTTTATATACCTGAAAAATGTCTTTTAACTATGCACATCAATCATTATTATGTGGAGTTACAGAATAAGATGTCAGTGCATCTGTTTTAGAGGGTGAAGTGTTTTTCTTAATGGTCAACATCTCGATTCAGTGTGCCTAATAAAAGTCACATTTATAGGGCAATATGGTGTGAAATTTAAATGTTCTGCTTGTCACCACGCGTACTCTCCACTTACCGTGAAGTGGTGAACTCTAATTTTGTTTACATAACAATTCTTTTTAATCCTTTAAACCCATTACTTTTATGAAAACATACCATGCGAAAATTAGGAGAAAATATATATAACCTTGATTTCCAGTTCTTTTCGAATACCAATCAATTGGTTTTTAAAAATATTTAATACAAATTAACCTTGTAAATTCTAATTTTGAATGAAATATACAAAAAAATCATTAAATTTTTGTTTGTGTCTAGAATGAGTTATTAACGCGATAAAGAGGAGGCGAAAGCTTGGGAATTAACTAGAATTCGGCCACCTTAGACGAAAGAGTTTTGAAGAGTAGTAAAGTACAACAGATATATTGGTTTTTAGGTGTAGTTGTAGATATTTTCTTTCTGAGAAGTGGTCGGAACATATGAAAGGTCCTGCGGCCTGGCGTAAAAGGACGATGATTTGGCGCGGCTAAAACAAACGCGAATGGAACTGTCAGACTTAGACCAATTAGGAGAGTGGTATTTTTAACGAGGCCCGGTAATAACACGGTTGAACCGGATGCATCACCGCACAAGTTGAATCCACCACTGTCACGGTCCTCTGTTCCTGCCACCCGCGTTTACATCTTTCTAATAGCCGACCTGTATTTATGCACCGCAATTATCTCAACTACGACCTATAGATTGGAATTTGGAATTCACTAGACAAAGTAGAGCCGCGCCTCAAGCTACACAAATTCTACGCTAACTATATACCGTGCGAGCTTTTCTTCAAATCCTTCGCTTTCGTGATACCTTACACCCACCCTCCTTCTAAACACCACGGGCTTTTCTCAATACACATCACTTTTCAAAGAAATTAATTAAATTAAGTGCCTTAAAAACAAACTATTAATGAAAAATACAATAATCACTCCTTTCATTATTCTCAACCCTCCGGTGACGTTCTATCCCATCAACAATACATACAAACACTCGATACGCCGATTAAGTTGTCAAACATTTCATTATAACCATCATAACTGGCTTTTATTTTATTTCTAAAATTTATTACCTATTGTTAGTTTCTTCATAATTTAAACAAAACATAGGTATGTAGTGTAATTGAATTGAATTTGAATTTAATTTAAAACCTTAAATTGAAATCTTCGGAAATTGGTAAAGTAAATCCCCGATAAGAGCTTTCACAAAATGAGTAAAATAAGGAATTTATTTTAAAAGCGACGTTAACTGATGACTCAACGATGATGGAAATTTCCTGACAAATGCCATAGGTCTCACGTTCCAACAAGAAACATCTAGTTTTAACCATTTTATTTCATTCCAAATTAACCCTCATCAGGATCGTTTAAATGACAAAAACGCCATTTTCCTTTTATGATGCTTTAGGCAATTCCGAATTTTGAAGCCCCAAAATATTATTTTTTTTAAGGATTTTGAAATTACAGTCGAATTCGGTTATAACAAGTATCAAGGCATGGCGAATTTTGCTCGTTATAACAGTAAGAAGTTTTTTTTTTTTTTTCTCCAGTCGTTTGGTCCATAATAATTAATGGGAATGAGCCTTATAATACCAAACGTTTGGTATTATAAGGCTCATTCCCATTAATTAAGAAGTTTATTCCCTGCTATTATTCTAATTACAAATATACAGGGTATTTCAAATCAAGAGTCGGTAACTTTGGAATTTAATTTTTGTCCAATTTCAATAAAAAACAAGAATATGTACATATACTTTGGTAAAAAGCTCTATTTTTGAAATAAAGAATGTTTACGGATTAGGTATTTTAATTATACAGGGTGTCACACTTTTTTTCAGCAAAAAATGTTTTTTAGATAGTAAAAGTCTTTCTGAACAAAAATTTTCCTATGAACTATTATGTTTTTTCGACTCCTTAAAGAGTTACAGAAAATTTAAAATTTCAAAGATTTAATGATTTTTGTGGGTCACCCTGTATAAATTTCATTTTATTTTAAATTTTTTATTTAAATCAAGTATGCTTTGGATTTTGTATATCTTTGAGCCAATAAGGTGCTAAATTTTTGCGAAGGAAATTTAACCTCGTCGTTCACTTATTTTAAATACAGTCAATAATGATAAAAAAATTCAATTTGGCAAAGAAACAATCCTAATAATAATTGATTTAAATAAAAAAAATATAATAGGAAAGAATATAATACAGAGTGTTCCACAAAAATCATGAAAATTTATCAATTTTAAAATTGCTGTAACTTTTTAAGGAGTCGAAAAAACATAATAGTTCATAGGAAATGTTTTGTTCATAATGACATTTACTATCTAAAAAAATTTGCAGGAAAAAAGTGAGACACCCTGTATGTATTTTGCTTATTAATCCATAAATATACTTCGTGGCAGAAAACAAGGAAGAGCGCCAGCTACCTATTTGTGCCATAAAAAACAAAACTTCCATAAACATATAAATTGAATACAAATTTTCTCAAGTTTTTCTTAGAATTTCCCAGCGAAATGTGTCCCAGCAACTAAGTTTTTTTCAACTAAAGTCCCAAAAAAAAGGTAAATAAAATACAAAATGTGATTCAATTAATCGACGATTTTCTCAAGTTTTTCTTAGAATTTCCTGGCAAAAATTGTGCCAGTGAAAAATAATAGTACAACACATGATTGTTCAAAATTTTGGTAAAATATTTATAAAAATAAGAAAGCAATTAAGTTTTTATCAACTAAAGCCCCGAAAAACGTGATTAAAATACAAGATAATTCAAGAAATCGCCGATTTTCTGAAGTTTTCCTTGGAATTTTCCAGCGAAAACTGTACCACTGATAAGTAATAGTCCCATACACAATTGAAAAAAAATTGTAAAAATAAAAAAGTTATTAAGTTTCTTCCAACTAAAGTCTCAAAAAAGGTGCATAAAATACAAAACAATTCTAAAAATCGACGATTTCCTCAAGTATTTCTTGGAATTTTCTAGCAAAAACTGTACCATTGATAAATGATGGTACAGCACACGATTGTATAAAATTTTGGCAAAATATTTATAAAAATAAAAAAGCAATTAAATTTTTTTCAACTAAAACCCCAAAAAACGTGATTGAAATACAAAATAATTCAACAAATCACCGATTTTCTGAAGTTTTTCTTGGAATTTTCCGATGAAAACCGTACCACTGATAAGTGATAGTCCAATACACGACTGAACAAAATTTTGGCAAAATATTTATAAAAATAAAAAACTCCGAATAAAGGTGTGAATAAAATACAAAAATTACTTTTGTGTTTTCGTCTAATTTGCTCTTTTGTCTTTCCTCTCTTTCTCCAATTCGTCCATTTATCCCTTGCCGTTGTTTCTTTGGTTTTTTTGCCAATGTCGCTCTTTTGGTTGGGGTAGATCTTTGCATTGTTATCTTTGTTAACGATTTTGTCCCAAAATGATAAAATATATTTTTATTATTAAGAGCATCTTCCTAGACACCCGCGATAAATTTTCCTTTGGAGATAATAACAAGGAATAGAAAATCCATCTCACTTTTTTGGAGCTTCTTTGCAAATTATGACCAAATAACTGATAATTAATGCGAATCCCTAGAGGGCGCGCGAGTTTGGGAGGAAAAATTGTAAAAAATCATGAAATCGAGCATTAGTTCTGCAGTCATAACTCAAGTTTCCCTCGTTAGATTTTCAATTTTTTTTCAGATTTATAATCTAAATTGATTAGGCTACATCCTGCCAGAGAGTTCCCTTCTGTAACCTAGCACAAAATTAATTATTATATTTTTTTTTACATTCTCAATTTTTTTTCCTTCTGGCAAAAATTAAAGAAATAAGTTCTTAATCAACTACAAAAAAAATTCTACAAAAATGTTGTTCATACTAGCTTTTATGACTGCAGAACTATACCACTATATTCGCCGTTTAGGAAATGGCTCTTAAGGAGATTTTTATCTGCTACGACAGTTTGTTTCAAATTATTTCACAGAGAATGTTTGTCCCGAAATCAATCAATAATTTTATAAATTTTCTTAAGGGCCAAAAATTACTAGTTACACCTCTGAAGAGCGCATTAAGAAGAAGAAGGCATTTTACTCAAATGTTGACAAATTTTGGCAGTAGTACTTAAATAAAATATGAATATTCAAAGCAAATTTCAAATGAAGTTTTTTCTGGATTATCCACTCTTTTTACTCACCCATTTTTTGGATGACGACATTAACCTTAATTAAATCAAATTTTTAGAATTATTTCGATTACATTTGTAATTTTAAATGGAAGCGACTGCAGTCGGTTATTCTTCATAACCTAATAATAATAATACTATTTATTTCCCAGCAGATCATATCCTATTACAGGGAAATTTTGAATTTAAATTACAATAACGAGAAATCACGCAGGAATACTAATTAATGCGAATCCCGGGGGTGGCAATATAAATTTTATTAATGGAAAACCCCATTCGCCATTAAACAAATTCGCCAAAAATATATTTACTCGGTATATCCGTGAAAAAGGTCGTAATAACCGTGAATTTTAGAATTGAAATTCATTGAAACCACAATTTGTATCAGGATTTGCTCGTTATATCCGTGACCTCTCGTATATTCGTGCTCGTTATAAACAAGTTCGAGTGTATTAAAATATTGAGGAAAACAATGTTATTTTTTTCAAATTTATTTGGAGGCTCCTCCTTAGGCAATTGCCAATTTTGGCTGTATGGTAAGGCACCATTGATATACAAATACAAGTACGAAGTAAAAGTTTTAATTTTAAAAAATCGAAGATGACGTGAATGAGAAGTCATCAGTGGTGTCATCAATATTTATTTATACCTAATGACAGCATTCTGAAAACTGAAATTGACCTGTATGTTATGATTACTTTATCATCACCCTGTATAAAATTTGTAAATATGTAAATTCAATCGAGTTCGGAAATTCAAAAACGTTTTAATTATTGATTCTAAGTTTTTTCTAAGTTCGTACAAGTTGATCAAGTTTTATTTTTTAAGTTTAATCTGTCGATAACTGGTGTATTTTGAAATTGAATTTTTTTTTTGAAATTGAACTTTTTTTTTGAAATTGTAAATTTTGAAGATAATAAATTAGTTAAGTTTTCGGACGAGTTTAATTCAGGGACCTATCCTAAACTACAAGATTTAAACGTCTCGACTCAGACGTGTGCAAATTTTACAACCAACCACAATCCAACAGAAAAACTCCTGGTTAGGCAAGTCAGTTCACTACAGTAGTAATATTTCCTAAAAGTATGTCGAACAGCTGTTCATCTTGTATAATAAATTTGGGAATTTTATTAGGACATTTTTGAGATATTTAAATTTGAAATTATCTTTTCTTTTTTATATTTAGTTTTTGGTCAAAAATTGAAGTTCTTCCTGTAGTTCAGGATATTCATACGATAAGTTTGAAATACTTTCCCTTGGGAAACATCTTGATGGAACATCAATTTTAGGAGCAGAACTACATCTTTTCCAATTGTAAAAATTGAAGAAGCCAGAGTTTTTGCGAGTGTTTGTTCACGTGAACCACAGCAGACACATTAATTAATTTAAAAATACGCCAGTAATGCTTAGGTCCTTGACCAATGTTAATCTCAATTGAAATAACCTGCTCTAAGATTAAAGCATTAAAAGAAAACTTCGAATTTCTCCTATTATGGCTCCTGGAATCTGGTATTATGAAGCAAATGTTGGTTTACTTAGAAATTATAAACAAGTATTGATGAAACAAATACAATTGTTGTCGGTGATTGTACTCGTGCAGCACAACATACATCTTTATCAATAGAGAAAATAGCTGTTAGTAGGCAAACTATAATATAAATAAATACTTTATTACCCAACAGACTATTGTCCAATTATAATATAATATTTAGTTAATATAAAATTTCTGCGACATTTTATACATACTTTGAATGAAAGACAATTATCCTTTCTGAAATCCAATTGATTACTTCTGAAGTAAATATCATACTTTCTGAAATTATATTGACGTATTCTGAATTAGAATTGATGATTTCTAAAAATAAATTAATCTTTTCTGAAATAAAACAGGAAAAGGTGTAGAATCTTCTTTATGAAAAGGAAGTATTTTGTTGGCCGAGGACCAAAATTCTTTTTGATTATCCTCAACCTTATATTTTTCTTCGGTCTCCCATTTCTGGATTTCTTTATTGATGATTTGAAAAAAAAATCATAAAACAAGCAAACTGCTGTTTAAACATTAACTAATAATCATGTTAAAGAAGAAAAGTGTACAGTGCAAAATTAAAAAAAAAAGAAGTGTAGCTTTTTATTGACGTTTCTACAAATATGGATTTAAAATTGGAAAGGAATTCGTATTTTACTGGTTTACAAATGGTTTCATATTGAACAAGTTTAAAACATTGTTCTTAGAATAAAGTGCTGGATAAAACGACGTTTAAACTAATAACAGGAAATATTAAAGTATCAGTATTCAAGTACTGGCATAAGAATTCCCATTTCTCTAACAAGAATTAATATTTAGTTCCCAACGAAGTAATCAATATATTAATGAAAACTGAAGAATTTGGTATAGTTTAGTTAACTTATACAGGGTGTCCCACTTTTTTTCCAGCAAAATTTTTTTAGATACTAAATGTCATTCTGAACAAAAATTTTCCTATGAACTATTATGTTTTTTCGACTCCATAAATTTCAAAAATTTAATGATTTTTGTGGGACACCTTGTATTAATTTCATTTTATTTTAAATTTTTCAAGAATGCTTTAAATTTTGTATAAAATGCTAAATTTTAGAGAGGGAAATTTAACCTCGTCGTTCCCTTATTTTAAATACCGTCAATAATGTTCAAAAAATTCAATTTGGCAAAGAAAAAATCCAAGTAATAATTAATTTAAATAAAAAAAATATAATAAGAAAGAATGTTATACAGGGTGTTCCACAATAAATCATGAAAATTTATTAATTTTAAAATTGCTGTAACTTTTTAAGGAGTCGAAAAAACATAATAGTTCATAGGAATTTTTTGTTCAGGATGACATTTACTATCTAAACAATTTCTTTGCTGGAAAAAAAGTGAGACACCCTGTATAATCAAAACTTAAAATCATTATATTGCACAGGATGATTTTTAAGTTAATATTTTCCTTTTGATATTGTGTAATACTTAATAAAATAAGTCGTTTGGCAAAATATTTAAAATATAAAAGTATTCATATAAAAAAGTACATTGTAGGTGTGCGTCTTAACTAAAATTTTCAAAATTTGTAAAATTGGTATTTTAATTTTCTTTTTTCTTAATTTTTGTGTTTTTTTTCTTCTATACTCAGAACCCAGAAAAACGTGAACTAAAGCAACCACACTTTTAATTTTAATGTGATACTAAAAAAAAAAATTTGATGCATAATAAATTCCTAGTAAAATATTACTAAAATAGTGAAAAGAGTGTTTTTAGCTGTTTCCACTTATAACCGTTAATACTTAACTTAATTATTAAAGAATGCAGTTAGTTATATCAAAATCGGCATAAATTTTATTTATCGTTTTTCAGCTATTTTTTTATAAATATCCAATTTCGTGGTGACCCCATAAAATTCAAACTTTTTGATATTTTTATATTTGTAGCATTTTTCAAAAATTTGTACTTTAGATAATAATTATTATGATACAAGAAGGAAATTTAAAAATCATATTTTTTACTAGAATTTTATTTTTATTTTTGACAATTTCAGAAAAAAAGAAAAATGGCTTTTTAGATAGATGAATAGAAATATTGTGCGCTGGTTCTGTACGATTTTTCTTTAATATTTTAAAATGCCCAGAATGGCCCAAAAGTTTAATGAATAATAAAGAACTTTTGAGGTACGTGAATTTTGAGATCCTAACTGAATTGTGGCATTATTTTCACTAACGATACCCAATACATCAAACGAAACAATAATATTCCGGAGTGGTTCTAATTTTATTGTAATGTATGCGACGGACTAGAAAAAAGTAATGGTACAACTTTCTGCAAAACCTTACAGAATATAGAAATAGGATATTTCATATTTCCTATAAAAGGTTACATATTTGTACATAATCGATAGAACTGTAAGTCATCGCTTTAGGAAGACAGAAGAAAGTGTGTCTGTCTTTCATTGCAGATCCTTAAAATTCGATAATCTAAGTACATGATAGAACAGTTCTGCACCAAGAATATTATAAAAAAAATTCTATTATTGATTTAACTGGCATCTATTGGTTTATTTTAGAATATGACTGCGATAAAAGGTTGTAAATCTGTGCCAAAAACATACGAAAAGTTTTACGCTGAGAGAAGAATTTCCTTCATTATGTTGAGTCCAGGATCCTTGAAGAACATGATCTGTGTGTTCCAAATTCAAATATTTATTTATTGAGAACTGACTCCTCCCCTAGCATCCCGTATATTTGGAAAGATTTTCGATTTATGGCCAATATTTTGAATACCTATTATAATAGGAGTTAGTTCCGAAAAAAAATGTGTAAACCTTGAATACTGATAGATAGAAAGATTGAAATCTCGTACAGTTACTTTGATTTGCTATACGCTATACATCAGACTCATTTGTATTTTCTAAACGAGTGATGGCGGAATTCATGTTTAATTTGAGTTTCGAAAATATTATAAGCCCAGAAGAGAGCTACCTGTAACGGTGACGATACAGTTTTATATAGATTTTCCACGGAAAATGTAGAGTGGATAGAAAACCATTTAGCGAGGTTGTCGAGGGCGGCAATGCATTATATATTTTTGTACTTAGTTTCTGGAAAGATTTTTGAGTACTAGATAGACATACTCTATCAGGTAGTAACAAGTTTATATTTCTCGTCGGATAACCGTGTGCGATTCTCGTGTTTAATGAATCTTTATTTTTGAACGCATAAATAGCAAGATCCAGGATAAGTAGACTAGGCAGCGTTAAGATATGAAGTTGTTTAAAATGATATCTGCATGATTCCCAAAATACTTCTAATAGCTCTCTTTTGACTAATAGAAACCTTAGTAGTAGTGCATAAGTTAATCTAGATTATATTTCAGAAAAATAGATCTTCTTTAGTGATGGCAAATCTAGGCAATGTCTTAAAGCTCTTATCTTGTAACAAGACGTATTTATTTTTGAAATTAATTTCATAGAATGATTTGACCAATCAAGTTTATTATCTAGTTCAACTCCCAAGAAAGTCACATTTTTAGAGATTTCTATTATATTACCGTAAAATTGAATATTGGGATATTTGTCTAGAATTCTTTGTTTAGTTTGAAACAACATCACGTAAGTTTTTCAGTATTGAGGAATAATTTATTTGCTGAAAACCACTCGTGTAAATTTTTAAAATAGTGATTACACGAGTTTTCCACATCCTGAATCGTAGTTGCTCGAGGTGAAAACTGAAGTGTCATCCGCGTACATTGTTAGAAATACATTGGCAAAGAATTCAGATATGTCGTTTATATATATCGTGAAAATAACAGGACCCAAAATTGATCCTTGAGGGACCCCCAGTGTTACTGGAAGTAATGTTGATTGCTTAAATTTCGACCTACCATTTATAGTGCCAAAGATAAATTCAACAAACTGAAATCTATTAGATAAGTAGGATTCGAACCTACTTTGTTGTTGAGTCTGTCTCCAAAATTTTAAAAATTGTTATAAATAAACTTCTTCAAAAAAATTTCCACAAAATGCAAAGATACATGATTCTTGGATTTGCTCACACTCGGATATTATTTTAGTAATAACCAAGCATTTCTTTTAGGAGATGAAATATGAGGGATAGCGCCGTTGCATTTAGAGACCCAAATACCCCGCAGGAGCAATCATACAACAGACTTTACAAAATAGAGGGTAATAATTGAAAGATGTTTGTTTTTTCAATTTTACAATATAAAGTTCGGGAGTCTATGGAAATAGTTCCAAGACTAACCATGTTTTGCTCCATTTTGCACAATGTAGCAATTTTTTTATAAGATGAACTAGATCCACTAGCAGATTTTGAGGTTCGGCAACTTGAACAGGAATAAATTTAAAGGAGCATGTACTGGAGTATAAACTAGTACTTTATGCTCATGCTCATGAGTAGATACTTGAGTGTATAAACTAATTTTTATTCATATGACCCTTTGTGTTTAATTATTGTAATACGTACCTAATATTGTAATGATATTTTTTGGTAATCCCAGTAAAAAAGTTTTTAGTTATTTGGACTTAATCTTATTTATGTTCTTGGGATTAAAGATGGCGTCATATAAAGGGGGGCGTAGTAAAAGGCGTTTTGATGGGAGGGCTTATTTATAAACAAATTTATTGGTTTAATGTATTGAATAAATTAGATTAAATTACATAAATCTATTCCACGGACAATGCGAATAAGATTACGGAGTTGAAACGATAATGTCTATAGTATTGGACGCATGGAGGTTGTTGGCTTCGTTTTTTTCCTTTGTACCTTTGGAGTACCATGGCTAAGAATCGAAAAGTTTTAATATGAAGGTTATGAAGTGTAGAAAAAGTAAGAATGTAGCAAATGAATTCGGGTTATTTGTCGCATATAAAGTGAAGCATTGTTATAAGTGGATGGTAAAAAAGCGGGTGATATGGAGGTACGCGGAGTGTCAGCAGCAGGGCTGATTGATTTGTAGAGGGCCCCATTAGAGTGGGCCGCCCGGCTTGCGGGTCTGGCCACCCTGAAGTCCGATAACCAGCTAGGAATTCGAAACTCCCCCCTGACCGCTCCCCTTATTATCCGACGAGGAACAAAGAGCCGGCTAAGACACTCATCACGCCGTCATTAACAAACAGAGGAAAAACAAACTCATGGTACACCTGGGTGGCTCCACCCATTTAAATATGATTCGGCTGGAATGCGACCCCACAGACCCGGTGTCTGCTCCCATGCCCATATAAACAATCACTCCGCTGCCATAACTAGCGATTATGATCACTCATCTTCATTACTCTCGTATCCTTGCATGTTCTACACCCCTGCACCTACTCCACTTCAAATAAATCAGTTTACTTTACTTTAATACACCACCACCCTAGAATTATCTACGCATAAACATCTTAACTACCATTTTAAAGAATTCAAGACAATAAAATAACAAACAGGATTTTAATTTCTTAATTTTCTATTTCTCACACGATACTTTATTTATACCCGGTTTCTCCAACCGCTCTTTAAACGCAACTTCACCAAGCTCAGCTTAAGTTGAGGCTTTATGCACGACGTCTTGGATAGATTTGGCAACTCTGCCGCAAAACGGGTGCTATGCTACCAGTCCTCTTCTAATTGGCTGTTTCTAAAATCACTCTTTCAACGTAAAGGTGCCTTTTGCTAGCGACGATAATTTTTCGTCGCGGACGACTAAAAGTGCGTTCCACTAAAGACTCCCAATGCCCACGACGACCGCAAAGTCGTTCCATATACGACCGCGGTTGTTTCTTTCATGCATAAAAACGTCATCGATGGCGACCGCAAGAAGCTCACAACGACCGTATTTATTCGTGGGTTTTTGTGGTCGTTTGTTGAATGGTGATGTTTTGAGCTAGTGGAACGGGAAAATTTTGCGGTCGTGGGCTTTAGTGTTCATTAGTGGAACGCGCCCTCAATCGCAGAGTAGAATACTTTGCTTAGCAACGTACAGCAAATTTCCGTCGCTAGCAAAACGCGCCTTTAAACTATACATATAGTTTCTAGGCCATACATTCGTTTTATAAACAGCAGTAAACAGTAATGATTATAGTTTAATTCAAATGAGTGCTAAATTAAACATAATACAGGTATACGTCGTTTTACGCCGGAATTCCATTCCGAGAGACACCGGCGTAAAATGAACACACATTTTTTTGCACAATGTTTGGGTTCTGAATCACTATTGTGAAACTACAAATTGAAAATTCTATTAATTTTATAATAAAATAAAAAATATAATCATGTCTTTTTATTTTTCTAAAAAACTAAACTAAAACTAACTCTGAAAGTCGGAAAATCCCACGCCGGCACCATTCCACGTAATTGTGAATCGGCGCAAAACGACGTATACCTGTACATTGTTTCTAAGAAGAAAGGCAACTTTGTTAATCCATATCTTAAAAAAAAACTTTTCCTTATTATAAAAATCAAAATAACTTAAATCTACATACATGTATATTTGGGGAGAAATTTTTATATTTTTGGTATATTTTCCACATAATTATTAAAATCTACCTCTCAACTACAATATGGACATTTTCAAAATTCATGTTTGCTGGACAGATAAGATTGCTTTAACGAGTTTAGGTTATGTTTTCATGGTCAACCGGTCAAAATCGGCGACTTGTGTATAAGCTCTGTTTGACGCGAATAAGACGAGATTTCAGTGTGGTGCAACCGAATATATTCTTCTTGAGAACTTGAGTCTTGATACGCAGCTTAAGATTTATTTTGGTCTCAAGACTTGGTGGAGAAACCGGGCGTTTTATTTCCATAGATAAACGCTCCAATTTTTGACAAGAACTTTTATAATCAACCTATTTAAATTCAACAAACAAATAGATGGACTACCGTTTTGTCCAGAAGGACTAATTCCATGGCCACTGCGTTTCCCTGATTCAATCCTCAAGATATCGAATCACGAAATTTAATTTTACATTTTAGAGAACGATTTGTGGGAAAAAAATACCATCAATGAATATTTTAGTGTAATTCGTATTTTTCGAGAAAAACTAGAAGTACTTACCTAAAACCTAAAGTATCAATATAACTAACAGAAGTTACCATGGCTTTATTCATGACGTCTTTGTTAGTTTACCACATGTCTGGTGTGAAAACCTACCAAGGACCCACGTTCAAATTCAGTACAATTTTGTCTTAACGATTTGGAGGTCCCAGCTTCAAATCCGAGGCAAGGACAATTTTTCATTATTTATAATTTTAACATTTCCAAATCGCATGTTTGCTGGACAGATAGCATTGCTTTAATGAGTTTAGGTAATGTTTTTATGCTCAAGCGTTCAAAATCGAATATACTGAACTTGGATCTTGATACGCATGTTAAGATTTTGTTTGGTCTCAAGACGTGGTGGAGAAGTCGGGCGAGAATCTATTAAGATTTTAGATTAATTGGAGCGTACCTTTAACATTGAAATTACGCAAATTCACTTTTTTGGACTTAGTACCTTAGTAGTACTTGAAAGTCTCATTCCAAAGCATATTTTAGTTAGACGATAGGATGTGTCGTTACCTTACAGTGATTATTTTGGTAGCTGGGGGTTGAAAAACCACAATTTTGATTTTAATAAGTCGGTGTGAGGTGAAATGAAAAGATAGAGATTTCAAAACTTCAAATCGACCTCGTTCGGTCAATCCTCTTGCAGGTCACGTGTAGCGATTTTTCATTTTTTTGTCCCGTTTAGGCCCCATTTCCTCTACCAATTTTCTCTACGCCTCGTTTTTTATCGATATTATTCTACGCTTTTGGAAAAAAAAAATCCGGACACCGCTGGACGCGCCGGATTAAACCGATTATTTTTCTGGGTATTAACGGTACTTCTATCCATAATATAACCCCCGTTTCGTTAAAATCGGTCCAGTCGTTTGGTAGGTACGATTTTTTAAATTTCGTTAAAAAATGTCCAAAATTGTACCCCGATTTTCAAACGTCAGAATATGAGATAGAAACAAAAATCTCCAGAAAGTGCTCCGCTATGGGTACGTAAGTCTATTTCCTCTTTACGAAAATGTCATTCGCGATTTTTTTCTTCCGGTTACTGTCAAAAGCTATGCAATATTCGCTTTTTGATTTTTTCGCTAAAAAACGCGACATTTTGACGTTTCCAAAGAAAAATTCGCCCTCGCCACAGGATTAACCTAGGAGGGTCGGAAATTTTGGATATAGTAAATGAGGATGTGGGAAAAATGGGGTCCGATTTGGTCGTTTCGATTCTGAACCCGGCGGAGCTAAGATTTTTCAAATTCGGGCGCTCGAAAAAAACCGCGAAAAAATTGACTTTTTCGGGAGCGCTTTTGAAAGCTTTTCCGTCGCTTAAAAAAATCCATTCCGATAGGATTATAAAACAAACATTCCCCTTTAATTCGAGACCGGGTTTTTCAAATTTGGTTAAAAAATTTACCCGTTACCGTTATCGTTAGACGATTACGAATCTGACGAATAATGTGCATATTATGAAGATTACAACTTTTATAATCGTTATATCTCAGAAACGGTGGCTCTTCGGAAAAAAAGTATTAAGACATTTTTTATAGATAATTATATGATCTATAATTTTTGTATGACCTAATTTTATGATAAAACTTACCGTTTTGCTGAAAAACGCGAAAAACCCATTTTTAAGACTTTTGACCTTGAATGAAATTTTTTCCAGGTACGGGATCGATGGGGACTTTTTAGCATTCATTTATAATGGTGTTCCGAACATTCATACCAATTTTTAGCTCCACGCTAATTTTTGCACCCTTGCTTGTCTAAATTGACCGGACTAATAATAATATAAGAGTTATGTTAAAAAAGTGGAAAAAAATAATGAAAATAGGCTTGCAGCCAAGGGTCTCTCTATTTGGGGCAGCTAAAATCTAAATTGCAACTTTAAAAAAGTTAAAAAATGATTGCTAATATTTCGGGATTAGACTAGTTTTATAGTATAACGAGGTCCCCATGATTTTGCCCCTGTGCATTAGTTTTTTTTTAACATCATGAAATGATACAATTATATAAACTAAAAGCTTTTGTGGTTTGTATTTTAATCGATTGCAGAGAATAATTTAATTGAGAGCTCAAGTTAATTTACATAAATACAGCTTCCAAGGAAAGGATTATTGAATGATAGTAATCTGAAATGTTATCAAACATGAAACTTGTATAACAATAGAGTGCAGTAACAAGAAAGTGATCCTCCTTTGGCGAAAACAAACCGCTGATTTTATCGTGAGCATCTTTCTCATCCATACATACCTCTCATTTAGTTATTGATGTGATGTACCGCCATTAAAGGAACCTTCGGCCCGTTTTAAATATTTTACGCCAAATTATGTTTGAATAGCGCACCCTTACTATATATTTTACATTTTAAACAGGCGCTTTATGTAAAATGATTTTTAATGGCTTTCAAGAAGACCATGGAAAATTTAATTATTTTAATGATTTCTCATTAACCTAATATGGAGTTAAACGATGATAAAAATCAAATGACTATTCATAATTTTGTAATTTCACGTACATAATTACTTTTGTAATTCTTCGCCGTGAAATGAATAATTAATTATTGAGCTTAAAAGGGTAAGAAATAAAAAACAAGAGCTAGCTGATTTATGATTTTAATTAGATTAAATGGTAAATTTAGGCGACTAACTACCTGTTAAGAATTAATTAATGGTTAATTAGGTCATCAACTAATTTACATTTCTTTTTCCTCGCATTCTTCCTGATCGAAATTTGATATTCCACCTAGCTAATCATTCACCGACAAATATATTACGTTTTGTTGTAATTTGATCAGAGCTGCGCAATTCATTCAAAAATGCCGTCACACCAAAAACAAAAAAGAACATTGCTGCTCATGTGAAAAAGGCTTTGCTTTTAATGGTTAAATACCGACGGCTATAAATCAATACTGTTTAACTTCAAAACGCTTTCAAGTGTAAGTTTAGTCTAATATTTTACTTTTAATAGTTTTGTCTTGGCCTTTTATGCAAGACCTGTTTAATTATGTTTTTAAAATGATGAGGTCATAAGTTTTGCTTGTAAACTATAACGTTTCAAAGATTCCGAAATTAAAAAAAACCATATCGATAAAAAAGTTACCATCAAATCATATTTTAAATTTTAATATGCGAACATTTCGAAGGAGATGACTAAGAACTATTATGCTTTTTAAGCAGAAAATTAGTTCTTAAATTACAGAAAAACCATTAATTTCTTCAATTAGTATTATTTGTAATGGTTTCTTTCTAAGTATATCGGGTGTCCACGAAACTAGGGCCACACCTGTATTTTTTTATGAAAATTAAAATACAACAACTTCTTATTTTAAATGTTACACCCTATTTTTTCTACTTATTATTAAATTTTTTTCTAGAGTTTCTAAAAAAAATTTTGGATTTTTTTTTGAATTTTTTTTAATAAAATTTATCAAAACTACTCAAATAATTTTCCTTTCCTTGGAAGCTGTATTTAAAAATGTGATGTATAATATGTGCCTTAATAAGCCCCTCAATTTTAATTTTTTGAAGGAAGCTATTGGGTTTTTGTATTTTCTTTATTTTTTGGTGTGTATGTAAATAAAATAAAATATTCTAAAAGTGGTTGATTTAAATTTAAAGAATTGTGTTGTTTTACCGGTTAATATGCTGCAGGTAAAAGATTCTTTGGTTATGAGGAGCATGGTCCTATTTCAGGCAGGTATTGTATTACCTGCAATAAAGTTAAGTGCAAAATCATGCTCAAATATGTCCCTGTGAAAATTGCTTCCGGTGGTGTTCATTGAAAAACTGTCGATCGCACTTCAATCATATCTAACATTCCTAAATATTGAGGATGCACCATTGACAGCAACAAACAAGCCGCCTCTACGAGTTCCATGTCACTTAGGCCTCCCGCCCCTAAAACATATACATTCCATTGATGCCTCTCAGCTTAATAATGTGTAAAGGTATATTTATTGCTCTTACAAATTTCCTTTGGCTTTTTAAATCAGAAACGTAATTACCTCGCCTCTCCTTATCTGCAGAAAAATGCAATAAATATGTAAGCAGGCTTTAATTGTATTGTGATGGTTGTTAAAAATGAGAATTCTCGCCGAATTTTTCAAATTCTTTCGCAGTATAAAAGGAGTTCATTCCTCAAGAAGATAAGACAAGTAACAATTCTACCAGTTTGAAGATTTGCCGAACTTAAAGTGTTTACCGCTTATTAATTTATGTCTTTGCATTGTCTCCTTTGAAGGCCTCTTTTTTGTTCCAAACTCCTTACGTTTACACCAAAATTTATGCCTTAAAATCCATTAAATTAAAGTTTCAAAAAAGCACACTTTAGATAACTGATTTTTATATAAATATTCTCTAAATATAAAAAGGAACGTTTAATTAATAAAAAATCAAAAAAAATTTACATTATATGACACTTATCCCAGAATTATACCAATCAGAAATTTATTGGATTGCACCATATTAATGTACCCCCAACAATACTATAAATTCTAGTTGAGTTTGCTATAAATTTCGTGTTTTCTCATCTGAACCAGCACAAAGTCGAAAGTATTTTTCCAAATGAATTTGCAAAGTAAGTTTGATTAAATTCAGGTATGGACACAGGTTTTGGCGTAAAACTTCTTCCAGGACTCGTCACGCCATGCTTCAGCCTGTTGTAACAAGTCTGCTGTATTTCCTGACCTCCAATTTAAAAAATATTACATATTGAAACTGAAGTTTAGGTATATTCCAAAACATTTTTTTTTAATAATTACTAGAAAAATGAATAATTATTACAATATTGACAAACCGTAATATAGATTAAAACACTTTTTCAGTGAGAAACAAGACGAAGTTTTATTAATGAAATACTGAAACGTTAGAGATTCACCTTTTTCTGTGGATAACTACAAATTCTTTTATCACAAATTTCCCAAAATGAAGCAAAGGAGCTAATAGAATTACTATTTTTTTATCGTTTGAAGAAAACATACATAGTTATAAAAGTTGAAGGTATAAAAAACGATTTTTTCTTGTATTATTATAATATTTACACAAAGCACAAAAAAGCTCAAAAAATACATTAAGATTTATTGGTAATTTGGACATCAATACAGTCTTGTATTGGCAATTAATACACGGTTGTATACCGTTTCATGTCGATGAAAATGTAGTGTCAAGGATAACGTAATGTCGATGAAGCGTGTGTGTCGATGAAAATCTAATGTCAATGAAACAGGAGGTTTGTGAACATTTCTTCCCTAAAATGAAGAAGCTCAAAATATACATTTGTCATCGGTGTGCTGTCACTTCATCGACAGTCCATTTCATCGACATGACCGTTTCATCGACATTACCTTTTCATCGACAACCATTTCATCAACACTATCTTTTCATTGACAAACCTCTTCTTAGACAAGGACGTTTCATCGACAATACTCTTTCATCGACATTACCATTTCTTCTAAATTTTTGTTTCATCGACTAGAGTTTTGTCGCCACTATCTTTCTTCGCAGACATGATTTCACCAATTTTGTTTTATCGATACAGGACACAGACGTTTAAAAGGAGTAGATATTATATGTTAATCATTTTCATAGATGTAAAATATACTAAAAGCTAATGTTTTTGACACTGTAGTCAATGAAAGGACATTGTCGAAGAATTGGTAATGTTGATGAAACTGTTTGTCGATGAAAATGTAGTGTCAATGAAAAGGTTATATCGATGAAGAGTCTGTGTCGATGAAAATCTAATGTCAATGAAACAGGAGGTTTGTGAACATTTCTTCCCTAAAATGAAGAAGCTCAAAATATACGTTTGTCATCGGTGTGGTATCACTTCATCGACAGTCCATTTCATCGACAGTGCTTTTTTATCGACAACGGTTTCATTGACATAACCTTTACATCGACAATCTTTTCTTTAACAAGGACGTTTCATCGACACTACTTTTTCATCGACATTATCATTTCATCGACACTACCTTTTCATTGACATAACAAATTCTTCGACAATGTCGTTATAGCGATAAAACGATTTTGGCGATGATACATATCTTTCTGATAAAAAGGTAGTGTTAATGAAACTACATTGTCGAAGAAATGGTAAAGTCGATGAAATTGTATGTCGATGAAAATGTAGTATTGATCAAAAGGTAGTGTCGATGAAATAGTTGTGTCGATGAAACGTCTTCGTTGAAGAAACGGTTTGTCGATGAAAAGGTAATATCGATGAAACGTATGTGTCAATGAAAAAGTAGTGTCGATGAAAGGTCCTTGTCGATGAAAAGATTTATCGATGAAAAGATAATGTCGATGAAATGGTTGTCGATGAAAAGGTAATGTCGATGAAACGTCTACGTCTATGAATTGGTCGTG
This sequence comes from Stenus bimaculatus, assembly GCA_963971135.1. Taxonomy (NCBI): domain Eukaryota; kingdom Metazoa; phylum Arthropoda; class Insecta; order Coleoptera; family Staphylinidae; genus Stenus; species Stenus bimaculatus. Next base: position 81,459,883 of record OZ020180.1, on the reverse strand, counting down.
TCTCAGATCGATGAAACGTCTATGAATTGATCGTGTCTCAGATCGATGAAACGTCTGTGTCGATGAAACGGTCGTGTCGATGTAAATATCATGTCGATGAAACGGTCGTATCGATGAAACGTGCGTGTCGATGAAACGTCTATGTCGATGAATTGGTCGTGTCGACGAAACGTCTGTGTCGATGTAAAGATCATGTCCATGCAATTGTTATCGATGAAAAAGCACTGTCAATGAAATGAGGACTATCGATGAAGTGGTAGCACGCCTTGAAAAACATAGAGCTATCTTATTACAAGCAAAGCCGATTCATTTTTTTTTTTAAATTTTTGTATCATTATTTTTTTTCATTTGGTTTAAGTTATAAAATATATAATACGGTGAAACGCTTGAGATTTTAATGTTTTTTATACCCAAAAATATTTTGACTCAGTCAGATGAGAAAATATTGAAGTCGCCGAAAAAAGAAAATTATCTCGAAAAATTAAAATTATTCCTTATCAACTGACATAATTATTCAGTTGTTTCTTCTATTTTTGTATTATTTATCCTTGAATTTTGAATTTCTTGTTTATAATTTTCGTAAATTTAAATAACTGATTTATTTCTAAAAACCAATATATTCGGGGCTCTTTTTGAGTTTTTAGGCCAACCATGATTTTTTGCGGTGTGTGGACATAAAACGTAGTTGCGCCACTGTAAAAAAGTTAAAAAAACAAAGTTTCTACTATATTTTCTACCAACAAAGGCTTTAAACATGTCAGTTTGTTGGAGAGAGTAGTGGAAGGCTTGGAAATTCAATGAAATTTTTAAACTATCAGTATTTTTGGTATGTTTTGGAAGCCCCTCTAATAGGCAGATTCTAGTCAAAGTTAAAGGCCTTTAATTAGAAGCAAATAATGTAACCATGTCCATTACAACCCATATAACAAATTTAAATTTAAAGGCCTTTAAATTTAAATGATTTATACCCAGATTCTGGTCAAATCATTTTAGTTTAAAGGCCTTTAAATTTAAATTTGTTATATGGGTTGAAATGGACAATTGCCATGGTTACGTTATTTGTTTATAATTAAAGGCCTTTAATTTTGACCAGAATCTGCCTATTAACCACCCCTTAAATCCTCCACTGCAATAAATAATTAACTTCGTGGACAAAAACTTAGTTTTTTTTTCTTTTTGCTATTTTGTATTTTAGTAAAAGATTTATGTTTTGAAAACTGAATAAATATGTTATTTATACAGGGTACAAGTAAAAATAAGATAAAATATTCGTATAAACATTTGTCCAAAATTCAACTGATACCTACGTTGTTGAAATTTCTTTTTATTTTTACTTTTTATTTATTTTCTCTGGAATGAAAATTAATAAAAATTTTGCGGTGACTACTTTTCATGGGTAGTCATATTTGGCTATTACTTTAGTCTTAATTTAATAATCTAGTGGCGTAGAAACGGGTTAAGATGCCCCCATTTTTGAAATCATTTCATACGCCACTGCAAAATTTATCAACTTTGTTAGGGTTTTTAAAAAACATCTATTCAATTTACCACAAAAAAGTATACCTATTAAATTATAATAAGATTAGTAAAAACGAAAAAACGAAAAGAAATTTCAAGTACCTCAGTATTAGTCGAGTTTTGGATAAGTTTTGGATTTTTTTCTTATATATACTTATAGTATTGGGGATTTTTAGAATCCGCTCGCCCTCTGGTGGCAAAAATATGAACTTCGATATTCGGTACTTACTTTTTTTTGTTTTAACGCATTAGCTTTACTGAAGCTTCAAAGAATAAATCTATTTGTGTTTTGTTGAGTATGTAGTTATAAAGTACAAAAATGCATATTAAACACAATTTTTGACACTGACAAGTACCGAAATCCTCCATTTATAGCGCCCTCTATACGAAGTTAAAATTCCCAATAAACACACGAAGCCATGACCACCATTTTAGAAACATCCTGTATAATAAACAATTTTTAGAAAAATAATGATAACTATCAAATTATTTCATGAAAATCTTGATATTCAAAAAGTTAAATTCCCCTACTATACAGGGTGTTCCATTTAATCTGAAAAGTGGAAATATCTCTAAACTTAAGAGTTTTATAAAAAAAAATAAAGTAATAATTGTTTAGTTTGAAAGAAAAGCATAATTATTTTTCACCTGGAAGACTTCTTCTTGGATATTCTAACCCCAACTTGAATTTTTCAAATGGAAACCCCAATTTTTTTAATAGAATGTGAATCTGGCAAAAAACAATAAAAAATTGTTTGAAGCATTTTTTGTTTGTATTTTAATTTATATTGTGAATAATTTTATTGATGATGAAAAATAGCAAACTTTTAATAAGAATATTATTTTTTTGATATTGTAAGAGTAAAGAGATGATTACTTTGGTGGTTGAATTAATAAAACGTACTTATCCTTATATTACCAATTTTACTTTCTCATTTTACCGTTCCGGCTTTGGGCCATTAGAAGTGTAATACAAAATTTTTTTTATATAAAATAGAGATAGATATAGAATAGTCAAAAAGATAAAAATGTTTTTAGAAAAAGTTAAAAAATTAATAAGTTAAAAAATAAATCTATTTAGTTAAATATTAAAATTGTGACGTTTAAAATGATTTATTTTTGTTTTTGTATAAATTTACAATAAAGTACAAAATTATTTTTTGAATTATCTTATTATGACGTTTGACAAAAAAATTTAAAATTTAATTTTTGTTTTAAATCTGTAAAAAAATAACTTAAATTTATTGTTTTTTTTCTAGATTTAGAATATATTAAAAAACATGGGTTTCCGTTAAAGTAAACTGATTTGGGGTTATAATAACCATAATAATAATAATAATAGTCCGGGTAAAAAAATTTCAAACTAAACAAATTTTACTAGTAAATTTTTTTTCTAAAACTCTTACTTTTGGAGATATTTCCAGTATTCAGGTTAAATCTACCACCTTGTATACGCACTTATAGCAGTTCGTTTATGGTTATTAACGAACTGTTTTGGGCGCGTTAATAGGATTTATCTACATAATGTCACTTTTACGTATGTCAATTTGAGTCACATAATGACGTTGTTTATCGAATTGATTACCATAAAATGAACTCATTATGGTACAAGAATCATAATGATTTCATTATAATGCTTGATAATGATTTCATTCACCTCGCCTGGAAATAATAACAACTAGTATGTACCATAATAATTGACTTTACAATCCTTATATTATAATCCCATAGAATAATGGAAGTATTACAACCAAAATTATTTAAATATTTTCACGAATTTTGGATCTTAATCTTTGAGGTTTAAATATACATATACAGGGTGATTTTTATGTATGGAACCAAAGCAGTCATGGCCAAATGGTTCATAAAACTATTTGATATGTGGGGCGATGAAGTGGGGCCTTCGTACAAATATTCTAAGATTAAAAGGGAATTTTTTTATCACCCGGATTTTTTGCACGGCAGCCTTCTTGAATTTTTTTAAATGGCAATATATGTCATGCAATACATCATTAGAAAGTTAATTTTTAGTACTTTACGACAGTTCATAAAGTTTTTAATTAAATCATGAAAAATAAGCTTTTTGGACTGTCGTAAATTACAAAAATATAGGCTTTTTTATTTTTTGTTCAACGTAAAAACATTTTAGTCTTCAAAAGAGGACTAAAAATTTTTATTGTTTTATTTTATTAGGCTACAATATTTTTATTTTCAACGGAAAATGAAAAGAAGGCTATTTTCTGAAATACAATTGATGCTTTCTGAAATACAATTGTTTCTTTCTGAAATTCAATTGATGATTCTAAAATACAATTGATACTTTCTGAAACCAAAAAATACAAAAACTAATGAGGGAGGAAAAAAGATCGTCATAGATAAAAAAAGGTTGACATTGCAAAACGCTGAAGTAAAAAATACTTCAATAATAACGATTTGAAAAAAAAAGGTTTTCGTAGAGAAGAGGACGAATGAAAAAAGGTCGACGTAGATATAAGGCCGGCATAGATAAGTGACCAACGTGTCAAAATGGCATTGGTACAAAAACCTATTTGGACAAAAGACTGACTAAAAATGTATACCACTTAAGAGGATACTCGGTGAAATGTGTAACTCCGCATTTCGCCCGCAAAATTATTGAAAAATTGTGATTTTTCAAACCATTTGGTGAGATTACTAATTGAGCAAAATGAAAATTTTTACTTGCATCAGAAAGAACGTTTATTGTGTTAGTACGATAGAAGACGCTTTTTTCTATAAAAAAATTATGAACTTGGCTAAAAAGGTCTAAAAATAGCACATTTTTGCACATTTCAAGATTCTTTTTTACAATTTTGAGTAAAAAAATAGAAAAAAGCGTCTTCTATCGTACTAACACAATAAACGTTCTTTCTAATACAATTAAAATTTTTCATTTTACTCAATTAGTAATCTCACCAAATGGTTTGAAAATTCACCATTTTTCGATACTTTTGCGGGCGAAATGCGGAGTATCCTCTTAATATAGGAGCTTCAATTGGTTTTTGTCACTGATGATTGGCCATTTCATTTTTAGTCAGTTTAAATGAGGCCTAACCTAAACTAACTAAGAATTATATAGAACTCTTCTAGGATGATACTCTAAGAGGAAAAATCAAATCTAATCGTGATTCGATTTCAAATTTTTCATTTGTTTGGTGATAAGTTTGGTAGAAGAGTATCCAATAATATGAAACTCCAGTAATTATATCCGGTAAGTATAAAATGTTTTCTTCACTGTGAAGGTACTTTTAAATGAACGAATATGGTTATTTCATTTGATTATTTAATTTATTAATTTATAATAATTTTTTTGTTAAAATAAAAATATCCAAAATGACGAAAACCATTTAATGTCATAATTGATTATATATTTCTTCCTTCCTTATGGCCTTTCCCGTAAATACCTGTGTGATTCATAATGCATTAATCATCTGATTTTCCCATAAACAAATATGTATAATTAATACATAAAAGCATCGAGTCAACATAAATGTAAAGAACAATAGTTATGGGGACCTCCAGCGGTTGTTACAAGTGGAAGCGGTGGTAACAAAGCTCTGAAATCCTCAGGTGGTACCCGTAGTTTAGACAGCGGTCAATTTATTGGCTGGTATTTGACACAACTTTACAATTATAACTGATCACTATTTTAAAGTTTCACATGCGCTTCTTAAATATTTTGAGGAATAAATTATTAAAATTACCTTTATAACTTCTCGTTTTATTAAATTTGTGTAGCTAGTTTATATTCAATAATTTTTAATTTCTTCTGTATAATATACCTACTGTTTTAAGTACATAGTTAGGTAAAGTAAAGCTCTACTTAGTATGTAAACAGAAATAAAATATCTTAAGTGATTGTTTTAAGATCCGGTGCATGCTGGACATTTGTAGATGCATAATAATGTATTTTTTTCAAAACAAACATTTGTAACATTTTGGGCAAACAGAAAGTAACGCGTTAATCTTTCATTAAATGTTAAACATGGGTGGGTCCAAGGGTGTTTTTACATATTTCCTATTGGACTATTAGTGTTAATATAATAAGTGTAGTATTTGCTTTGCGGGTTTTCAGATCTACCACTTACTAAAGTACACAATCAAACACACTTTATGTGGCCACTGTAGCGGTTTGTGCGTAACTGTCTATTTACACAAATTTACAATTGTTTACATTTCACATACCATTTTAGAAGCGTTCCTATGTGTGAAAAGAATAAGCTTTTTAGTTTTACATCCCTTAAAACTTTCATTACTTATTGTAATTTCAAAATAAAAAATGATTTAAGACAATATTAATTTTAAAGAAGTAGTTATTACCTATTATTTTAAATTACCTGATGGAGTAAGTGATCCTCTGTATAATTAGAAAAATCTATCAATTTGTTTTCAAAAGTTTTCAAAATTACTCCACTAGTAATATGTAAAACTAAAATACCATGCTGACAATACAACGCTGATAATACCAAACTGACAAAATCAACGCTGAGAATACCAAGCTGACAATACCACGCTGACAATACCACGTCAAAAAAAGCCTTCCTGTTATTTAACGATATTGACAGTTGATTTGTTAAACACCATTTTAAGTCAATACAATGTATATTCTCTTTCCAAATACAGGGTGTCCCATTTTAATTAATCCAGCTGAATATCTTGAAAACGAAGCGATTTCCTTAAAAATGTTTCAGACAAAAATTGTAGCGACTCGAGGGGGACATTTAATAGTGCCATGGGTTTTTAATTGTTATGGGGTTTTATGGGAAAAATTTTTTTTTTCAAATGGGAACCCCATTTTTTATTGTAGATTCATAATCTATGGAAAATAATAAGAAAGTTTTGGTTGAAACTTTTTTTTCTAAAATTTCAATTTTTCGCTATATTTACCAAAATGAACAGAAATTTTCGGATTTTCGATACAGTTTTACTAAAAAACTAAAGGTCTATAAGAAAACTGGCAGGAGTCAAAAAGTGCTTAAATTAAGGCAAGGATTAATAAAAGATATTATTTTACTTTATTAAAAAAAATAAATTTAAAAAAAGTTTATTTTATTTTTATTATTTTTTAAGAAAAATATTATTTTTTTTTACTTATAAAATTTAAAATAAAGTCAAAGCTAATTAATTAATACACTTAAAGATATTTGGATCTCTTCTTAAATTACGAGAGCTGGTCTAAATAAGATGTTCGAATATTCCTCCATTTTGTTCAATACACATGTTTACTCGTGTGCGAAAAGCCAATGATACATTTCTAACATTTCAGGAGTGATACTTCGAAAAGCGTCCGTAATTCGTATCATAATATCCTCTCTAGTTGTAGTTGGTCGTTCATAAACCATATCTTTAATGTAACCCCATAAAAAATATTCAATTTTTGTAAGATCCGGAGATCTTGCTGGCCATTCATGTACTTCACTACCAATTCCAATCCACATATCAGGGAATTGGTTATGTAAAAATGTTTTAATAATTCTGGCAGTGTGGGGTCTAGCTCCGTCATGTTGAAACCACATTCGCTGTCTTAAATCTAGAGGTACATCTTTTAAAAGTGTAGGTATTTCGTTTTGAATTATATTCAAATAAACATGTTGGTTAAGATTTTCCACAAGATACTCATCCACTATTCCAGCCCAAACGTTTATAGACCAACGCCACTGTAATCTATGATCTCTTTGCCAATGTGGATTATTTTCAGAATAATAGTGAGCATTATGAAGATTTACTCCACCCATGTTGTCAAATTTTGCTTCATCAGTAAAAAGTAGGATCTCTTCTAACTTGATTCGTAGCCCATATGCAAAAAGTCGGCGGATGTAGTCATCTTCTTTAATTTGTTGGGTTAAAGGAACATGATATGGGTGTGATTTATGGTGCTTTAAAATTCTGTTGGCAGAAGATTTAGGAAGTCCATGAAGACGCTTAATTTTTCTTGTAGATGTATATGGATCTTCATTTACGGAAGCTAATGCTATCAATGATGGGAGCATCTTAGGACCAGTTTTACTACGTTTTCTTCTAAGAGAACCGTTTTCCGCTCTTTTCACGAGCCTCCTAATATTTGTATGATTTGGATGACGCAATTGTGGAAACCTCTCAGCATAAAGACGTGCTGCGTGCCGATTGCCGATAGTTATCATGGCATTCGCCCAAAACTTTTATAATATTCACGATTTCTCTAGGTGAATAATCAGCCATTTTATGAGAGACTGATTTTAAATAATCACAGTGGCTTCAATAACAATGAGCTTCTACAAAAAACTAATCTGTCACAATATAACAATTATGTGCGAAACACAAAGTAGGCTGAAAATGAAATTCCTTTATTTTTAGAAGCCTTCTTCCTTAATTGAAAAATATTATTTAACATATTAAATTGCAAATAAAATTGAAAAACCGTTTTGACACCTATTGTTTCCAACCTTCGACTTTATTTTAAATTTTATAAGTAAAAAAAAATAATATTTTTCTTAAAAAATAATAAAAATAAAATAAACTTTTTTTTTTATAAAATAAAATAATATTTTTTATTAATCCTTGCCTTAATTTAAGCACTTTTTGTCTCTTACGATTTTTCTTATAAAGCTTTAGTTTTCTAGTAAAACTGTATCGAAAATCCCAAAATTTGTGTTCATTTTGGTGAATATAGTAAAAAATTGAAATTTCAGAAAAAAAAGTTTCATTCAAAACTTTCTTATTATTTTCCATAGATTACGAATCTACAATAAAAAATAGGGTTCCCGTTTGAAAAAAAATGTTTTTCCATAAAACCCCATAACAATTAAAAACCCATGGCACTATTAAATGTCCCCCTCGAGCCGCTACAATTTTTGTCTGAAACATTTTTGAGGAAATCGTTTCGTTTTCAAGATATTCCGCTGGATTAGAAAATGCATCTCGTGCATTACTTCTTGCATTTTTATCTCCCGGATTTTTGGCACGGCAGCCATTTTAATTTTTTTTTTAAATGGCAACATATGTCTTGCAATACATCATCAAAATGACAAAAAATAGCTTTCTTTTTATTTTCCGTTCAAAATAAAAATATTGTAGCCTAATAAAATCTTTTCAAGACTGTTTTTACGTTGAACTAAAAATAAAAAAGCCTATATTTTTGTAATCTACGACAGTCCAAAAAGTTTATTTTTCATGATTTAAATAATAACTTTATGAACTGTCGTAAAGTACTAAAAATTAGCTTTCTAATGATGTATTGCATGACATATATTGCCATTTAAAAAAAATCAAGATGGCTGCTGACTGCCGTGTAAAAAATCAGGTTGATAAAAAAATTCCTTTTTATCTTACAATATTTGTACGAAGGCCCCACTTCATATTTCAAATTTTTTTTATCGAGCTATTTGGGCATGACCGCTTTGGTTCCATACAGAAAAATCACCCTGTATATATTCAAATCTCAAAAATTAATATCCAAAATTCGTGAAAATATTCAAATCATTTTGTTTGTAATACCTTTTTTATCTATGACGATCTTTTTTCCTCCGTCATTAGTAAAATATAATATAAATAAGAAATTTCTGCGGCAAAATTGACTTTAAATAAAAAATAATGATTCTTTCTGAAATAGAATTCATACTTTCTGAAATAAAATTATGATTTTCAAATGATGCTTTTAGAAATACAATTGATGACTCTAAAATACAATAAATACTTTCTGAAATTAAATTGGATTTTCTGAAATGTAATTGATGCTTTCTAAAATACAATTCACGATTCAGAATTAGTGATTTCTGAAATTGAATTGATCTTTTCTGGAATACTATTGAAATAGGTGTACGTGCTTTACAGCAATTGTAAAATTTGAATAATTCAATGTCAATTTTTCAAAAAAATCTGTCGTTTATCTAAACACTTGCTCCTAACTATGTACTGTTTACCAAGAGTCGGCTCAAAGGAACTCAAAAATAGACCCAATGGAACATTACTTACAAAAAATATTACAGCGAAAGAATGCAAAAAAATAATCCTTGAAAAAATAATTTGGGCAATAAAATCCAAATTTCCCGTTAGTCCAAGCACAAACCAATTTACATACAACAAGATAACGCAAGACCTCATTCTTCTGATGAAGATGAAGCTGAAGGTATGAAGACCAAAATGGTCAAAAGATGGCTGGTCTATTCAACTTAAATCACAACAACCAACTAGTCCAGATTTTGGATCTCAGATTTTTTTAATTTTGTACAATCCAATCGAACATTTGCGTGGGGGAAAATTACATACAGCTCTTTCTCTTTTATGTTCAATTGAAACTGTGGTATTTTTTTATATTATTCTTTGTTATATTACAGATTTATTATAAATTTCAGAAAAAAAATCAATAAAATTACTTAAATTAAAAATGTATAGAGGTAGTGGTGCAAATGTGGAACCCTGTTATTATTTTTTTAATAACTTTTTATTTAACCATCAAATCAACAATCTGTATAAACCTTCATCAAGTAAATATTAAAAATTACTGTTTTTTAGTTTTACCATAAGATACAATTATAAAAATATATATATTTTTCTTTAAATCAGACACATAAATCCAATTCTTAAAATGTGCTGGTAATGTGGAAAAATATACCGGGTGGAAATGAAAACCGGGTCACCTCGATAACTTTTTTATTTATGAATAAAATAATTTGAAATTTGGCTATGTTCTATGGTTCAAAAAAACAAATTTTATGTGCATTTTTTATTTTCGAAATCACTTCTGGTTTCACTGGAAACACCATGAACTTTGTTTTTTTAAATGTAACATCCCATATTTTTATTCATGGCTTAAAATACTTTTAAAAAAGAAGTATTTTTGAGATATTAGTTTTTATTTTTTTTGTAAAAAAAATTTTTTTCAAAAAAAAAAAAAGGTTTTCGAAGTCGGTGAAAAGTACCAAAACTAATTCTAAATAATTCAAATACCTAAATAAAATTGTAATTTGAAAAAAAATTTAAGTGGTTTTTGAACTATTAACTTTTAAACTTAGTTAATGAAGATTTTATCAAATATCTCACTTTTTTTAAATGCAATGATGCCGGGTCATTCGACTTTTTAAAAAGAGGAGTTTATAACGATTATTTATTTTATGTATTTGAATTATTTAGAATTAGTTTTGGTAATTTTCACCGACTTCGAAAACCTTTTTTTTTTTTTGAAAAAATTTTTTTTTTGAAAAAATTTTTTTTTCGCAAAAAATAAAAACTAATATCTCAAAAATACTTCTTTTTTAAAAGTATTTTAAGCCAGGAATAAAAATATGGGATGTTACATTTAAAAAAACAAAGTTCATGGTGTTTCCGGTGAAACCGGAAGTGATTTCGAAAATAAAAAATGCACATAAAATTTGTTTTTTTAAACCATAGAATATAGCCAAATTTCAAATTTTTCTATTCATAAATAAAAAAGTTATAGAGGTGACCCGGTTTTCATTTCCACCCGGTATACCGGATGGAAACGAAACACGGGTCACCTGTATTACTTCTTTATTTATTAAAATAATAATTTGAAATTTGACTATGTTGTATGATTCAAGAAACCAGATTTTAGGCACTAAAAGTTTTTTCAATATGATTTCTGGTTTTACCGGAAGTGACATCAACTTATTTTTTTAAATTTGTTTTAAATTAGATAATATGAAATTATTTTATAGAAAGAGTATGTTTGTGAAAATTTTTAAAAATTTTTTTTGAAATTTTGAAAAATAAAATTTTTTTTTTCATCCGAAGTTGATAAAAACCACCAAAACTCATTCCAAATAATACAAATACCTAAGGAATATTGTATTTTGTAAAAATATTTAAGCAGATTTTGAGATATTAATTTATGAACTTCTTTGAGTAAAGTTTTTGCAAACAACTCTTTTTTTAATGGAAAGATGCCGGGTCACTTGGTTTTTCAAAAAGAAGATTTTAATACGATTATTTTGGTATCCCATATGTAGGGTGTAATCAATTTACTTGTACCAGTTTTTTTATTAATAGTAGTAATGGTATATTTAGTACTCGGGATTTTTCAAAATTTCAAAAAAAATAAAAAATGTATCAATGTGTCTTAAATTATGAACAAAAAAATTAGGTGTTACATTAAAAAAAAATAAAGTTGATGTCCTATTAAAAAACTTTTTAATGCCTAAAATGTGTACAACATAGTAAAATTTCAAATTTTTATTTTTATAAATAAAGAACTTATAGAGGTGACCCGTGCTTCGTTTCTACCCGGTATATATTTTTTTGGTTAAATAACTTTTAAACCAAAAAATAAAATATCAAAGCATGTATTATTATACATTACTTTTCAATCTGTCTACAACTGTAATCATAGGGATGCGCCCACTTTTTATTACAAATATCAAGTTGATTACAACTCATTTCTTAACGTTGGTTTCAATCAGGTATTCGATGAAATCAACTCTCTTAAAGATACTATGAATTGTAGCCCAGATGGTTTATGTAACTATTTCATTAAACGTTGAATCTTTACAATTTCGAGACCAATCTATCTACTATTTAACATATCTATATTAAAAGAAAGATTTCCTTTGATGTGGAAAGCTTCATTTGTCCATTGAGGTATCATCTCAACAAAATGGGTAAGTCAGAAATTAAAACTTGCAGAGTCTGTGACCTAGAAGATAAAACTTCGGAGCACATCATTGGCGAATGCGATACATTAGCTCGCATTAGATTTGATCGCTTTGGCTGGACAACTCTATTTCCAGACAAAGCATTTTGATATCCCAGGACTCCACTAGAGTAAGGGTTGAACAAAAGATCAAAATTGTCGCAGGCAATTGCCCTCGTATCTAATCTAATCTATCTGATAAAATCGAATTGGAAAAGTTTAGAAAAACTTTGAGAGAATATGAATGACAGCACCATGCGGTTTAAGCTATTGCCACCACATTGCAACACTTGTCAAGCTCTACAGGCAACGTTTCCACATTACAATCACGCTTCCATATTTGTACCACTTCCTCTATCGTATTTTCGTACAAGAAATAAATCAAAATGTATACAATATTTCCGGACAGAGGGAGTACATATTGGGTGTTCAGAAACTTGAACACAAAAATGAAAGGTATTGTAGAGAATATCAAAATTATTGACAAAATTTGCTTATTTGATATCCTATACAACCGCTTTCATTTTATGCAAGATTTCCTCTATATAAAATAAGCAATAACTTTTTTGGTATCAATAAAGGCTATGGCATGACCTATTGGATAGATTTAGAGAAAATGATTGGTTGATCATTTTAAAAACGGTTTCGTAATTTTTCGAAATGGGTTGTTTTCTAAAATATGGTTTAGTTAAAAAATTTATTTGTTTTAAATTGTTTTGACATACTTAAACAATATCTCGTATACAGATCATCAATTATGCCATAAAAAAGATAACAACACCTTTCATTTTTTAGAGGAGGTTTATTGTTATGACCTAAATGAGCCAGATAAAATTTTATTTTGTAATAAAATTCTGTAATTTATAAGTGTTCGTTCGAGTTACGTTTAAAGCAAGGTTTTATTAGCTTTAATAGTGCGTTTACAATGGAAATATATTAACAGTTAATGTGTGAAAGGTATAGTTTTGATTGTTTTTAATCATCTTAGTTATTAAATGAGATAATTATTGTTTGTGAGTTTAGTGTTTTTTGTGGATTTATCTTTTGTGTAGATTCTTGTTTGATTTGCTTTTATATTGGGTGTTAATAGTCAGAGATGGCAATAAGCAAGTGTTATCTCGAAGTAAAGTTATGAGTGGTAGTAGAGATGTTCGAAGAAACCGGTGTGCATTTAAGGATGTGTTGGTGTGCTTCTACAGGGATTTCTTATTATTGGACTTGAAAAAATGGCATTCCAAAGACTGTATCGGTGGTCCCATCTGAGATATTTCGACCTGTCCACTAATACCACCCTGATAAACATATTGAAAACAATCCCGAGCGCCACCGGACAAAAGAGCAGGGCGCAATTAGTCATGACAAGAGAGGGTCGCTAATAACTCACACTGGCTTCTTATCGACACCACTCAAATTAGAGGCTAAAACGATAAAGCTGATACCTACATTAACACTAATTACCAAACGCGATGGAAAAAAACTATCAGGAATAAATTGCTCATCAGCTTCATCTCACCTATAAAATTGGTTAGGAGTATAATTTATGGAGCTAATGTATGAACAATTAAAGGTTACTGTTATATTTTTTTGATAAATTATACGCCTTTCGTGAGTTTTTGTAATTGCATTGATTGGTTCAGTGGAATAATTTAGGATCGTTTCCTTCAATTAAGTGTGATTTATATTAAATCAAAATAATTAAGTGATAAATTTGTGAAATAAATTATTCATAATTATTTTCTCTTTTTAACAATTAAGTTACATTGTAGACGTTCAGGAACTGTTGTGTTCAAGACGCAATAACTAAAGATATAGGTGAGTTGATTGCAAACGATGTGCGGCTGAATCGTGGGCTGGGGGGCCGCAGGGGGCCAAAGGGGGCCGCAGCCAGGTGCATTGCCGCGGGCTTCGCATTCCGAACAAAACACGCGCGGTTGATGTTTGCTCATCCCCCCTTGATCAAATCAATTACATCCACACTATTACTCTTACTTAGACAAGCTCAAACTGATATATCATAGCTTTACAGTTAAATATGCTGATGATAGATGTGGAATTATAATGCACATACCGTCGATTTGCTTAATGCTGATTGATTTATTTTCGAAAAATATTTATTGACCAGCTCACCTATCAATGTCAAATAAATGCCACTGGTTGCGCTTTTGTTTTTTTCCTCTCAAATTCTTTTCAATAAGACGCAACATCAAAAGAATTAAAAAACACGGAATGTTTCAGGAATGTATTCATTATGTTTTCTAAATGCATACATAGTATTTATTAATATCTATATTCATATATTCAAACTAATTATTTAAAAATATTACTTAAATTACCTAAGAAAAACTTTCGAAGATTTTCAAAAAAATTTGAATTGCTCATATTTTTCACGAATTTATTGTTATTACCTCATAGTACTAAATTTGCCGGATTACCCCCAAATGTTTCAAAAGAAGAGTGAAATGATAAACTTTATTTATGACTGCGAACATTTTAGAAAATTTCAAAATAACAAACATTAGCTAGGATAGGAGCGTGAAAAAGGCCGAACGACACAAGAACTAGATCGATAAAAGGTTGACGTGAAATAGACCGAAAGAACAAACGATAAAAGACCGACTTGAACTGTTGTCAGAAGTAGAAAATGTCGAATGGCAAAAGGTCGAAATAGAAAAAAAGCCGACGTGACCAAAATGAGAAAAAACCAATTCGGAATAAAGGCCGAAGGAGTTATGGCCGAACCATATAAATCCGACCAGAACAAAAGGCCGATAGAAAAAAAACCGAATAATAACACCAAATTTAAAAAATGCTTAATTTTAAAAATTAGTATATTTTTTTAAAATAAAATGTTAGTATATGATGAGTAATTTTTTGCCAAAACTGCTGTAATTTTCTAAAAACCGGAAATTTAAAAATTTATTTACAAAATGAATTGAATCGGTGGGTCCAAGACATTAGTCCAGAAATTCAGGTTTTT
This sequence comes from Stenus bimaculatus, assembly GCA_963971135.1. NCBI lineage: Eukaryota > Metazoa > Arthropoda > Insecta > Coleoptera > Staphylinidae > Stenus > Stenus bimaculatus. The sequence goes on along the minus strand of OZ020180.1, from coordinate 81,444,746 downwards.
AGGTAAGATACCAAAGTACAATCACGCGCAGAGTATCGAGGACACAAATTTTGAGGATTCATAAAAAAAGGAAATGATATTTTTACTATCCATTTTTTATGGTTTATTTATTCATATTGCAAGAGCACATAAAAAAATAAAAATAAAAAAACATTAAAATTTCAGCAAGTTATGCGTCGTTGAAGTATCTACCCTCTTGGTTATGGATAATTTTTGATCAGTATAATTGCCAGTATCGTATGAACCAGAAAAAGTGAAAAAAAAATTTTTTTCGCAAAATGGTGGCTACTCAAAAATTGAGGTCGATTTTTCCACTAATTGTATAACTTTTCCGAATTTTTTAAAAATATTAAAACCGACAAAATTTCTAGTTTTTATTGGTTCATACGATAGAGGAATATATAAAGAATATTCATGCCAAATTTCAAGTAAATCGGTCGACTAGAACTTCAGATATTATGTCAACCGCATCGAAAAAAATAGTTTCGAGAAAAACGCGTTTAAAGTTTTACGTTAAGTTTCAGGCAGTGTAACTGATAGATGGGTACAGTTGGTCCCAGCTGAAAGTAGGACAAATGTAATTACGATCGCGTATTCTTTGTCCTACTTCCAGCTGGGAGCAACTTTACATATAACTTGCATTTTCTTAATCAGCTATCCCAGCTCCGTACATCGGGCCTTCTACTTCATATTGCTGATTTTCAGCGTTTCTTTCCGCAAGACGAGCAATTCTTCCTTCTTTTGAAGCATTTGAAGATCGAACTTCAGAACGTTGCATTCTTACTTCATTGCGCCTAATAACAAACCCATGGATTTCCCCACCAATTTTCATCCCCATAAGTTTCATTATATTTAAGATGGGATTAAAGCCTTCATTGAAAATCCTGACTGCTAAATAAGTAGCAATTTCGATTGTCTGGACTCCAGCATAGATGTGTTTGGGTGCAAACGTCCATATCAAAGAATTTAGTAATTCGTTGTTATTTTGAGTTTCGGAACCCAAACAACGTTCCAATAAAGAATCATCTGACAGGCTTTCGTAAATAGGTTTTAAAACTGTTAAAACTTTATCAGTAAGTGGTGGATCATCGTGTTGAAAGTCATCCAGAGTTTCTTGTTGATTGCCACTGCACCTCCGTTTTTTTGATCAACAACGTCACTAAAATCACTATAACTTTAAAAATTATTCGAATTTTGAAAAACCCTTTTAGGGAGATATTCTTGAATATCTAAACTATCGAAATATGGAAAAAATTTTTTCGATATATCAAAAAGGCATATATCACTCAAATTTCCTAGATGAGTAGAAGAAGAGTAAGAGTCCTGGACTTATACTGTTACTAATTAATCAAGAAGTACTTCAGGTACAAGCTGCATATTTACAAAATAAAAATCTATTCAATTTAAACTGATTATCTTAAAAATAGCACTTTGGCCTCACCCATTCAATTAAATTTGTTCATTCGGTTTCTCCTTTGAATGCTCTTTTTATTTGAAACATTTTTCTATATAATCCTTACTTTCAGAAATATTTTCATCTTTCAGGTTTTTTTCCTTCGATCTTTTGTCCATGTGGGCCTTTTATCGTTTGGCTTTTTCTTTCAGCCTTTTGTTCACGTCGACCTTATGTACACGTCGGTCTTTTGTTCCTTTCGGCCTTTACGAATTCGGCCGTTTAATAAAAAGTTCAAGAAAAATATCAACAGTTATAACAAATTTAGAATGAGAATTCAAATTGTTGGAATTTCTCCTTTTACTATATTTTTCATTTGACGTTATTACCTAAACTCTAAAATTAAAACCAAAAATTTCTTCAGAAGGATGATTGTGTTCGATATTACCATAAGAAAAGTTCCACTCTTTTACTAAAAAACCAGTAAAACAAAGTTCTCTCCCAAAATCGTAGGAGTAGAGTCCTCATAGGATCAAATTTAAGAATACAGTAATACATGTATCCTAGCTGGGTGTACCCAGATACTAATTAGTGCTGTACGAACTTCATATTTTTTTAAATTCTAACTCTTTATTCAAAAGTTCGAACTTTGAAATAGTTCGAACTTTTCGAACATTATGCAAAAGTTCGGGTTCGGAGAAAGTTCGAGTTCGCAAAATGTTCGGGTTCGAAAATAGTTCTAGTTCGGAAAAAGTTGGAGTTCGCAAAAAGTTCGTATTCGAAAATTTCGACCACTGGCCGAATTCGGTAATTGAGTTCAACATACCGGGTTCCATGAAACTAGAGCCACCCCGTAATTTCTTTATTTATGAAAATAAAAATTTGAAATTTTACTATGTTATATAGCATAATAAACGCTATTATTGCACTGAAACAAATTTCAATTATTCTTCCGCTTTCACCGAAAATGACATCAACTTTCTCATTTTAAACGTTACACCCTATTTTTTGTAGTTATTATTAAACATTTATAAGTTCTAAGTATAATTATGACAAAAAAAAATTTTCTGAACTTTCAAAAAGGATTTTGAATTTTTTTTGGTAATATTTTTAATAAAAGTATTAAAACTACTCTTAAATAATTTAAATAAATTGTAAATTATGAAATTTTTCAGAAACTAATTTCTATAATTTCTAAAATGCGATTTTTTTGCAAATATCTTTTCGTACATTGTCGAGTTCGAACTTTATCGAGTTCGAACTTTATTGATTTCGAACTTTATCGAGTTCGAACTTTATTGATTTCGAACTTTATCGAGTTCGAACTTTATCGAGTTCGAACTTATGAAAGTTCGAACTTTAAGTTCTAACCTCAAAACTTCGGTTCGGTGATGAACAGCACTAATATTAATATTATTCTTAATTATATTAAAATTCAGTTTAAAAACTGTTCATTCTGTAATTTACAATGTCAATAAAACATAAAAACACCACCTATAAAAAATCATCATAACCCACAATTTTGAATAGTTCCGAAACATTGGCAAAATGGGCGAAATATTGCAAGTCCAATCTTTGAAAATGATTTGGCAACATGAAACAAGGCTAACATTTTTCTCATGAGAATTTTATTCAGATCTCAGGATCAGAATCATGATTTATATACAAAGAGGTACCTATTTTACTAATCGACTCAACCGCTCGAAGAAGCGATTTTCCGGTGTCAAACAAATTTTACTATTCTGCTAACATTTCCGTCGAACGGTTTGGTCGACCGCATCCGAAATTTACTCTAGTGGGCAGGAGAAAACAGTTCGGATCGTCGGATTTTTTAAAGAAGAAAGAAAATTATAATTTAATTAAGCTTATTAAATACAAAACAACAATCAAAATAAACCACTTCACTTAAAAATAAAGTAAAAAATATGTATCAAAATTTTGATCGCTCTTCAAAAAGTTTTAACGGTTGTTTATGAAATATTTTATTTTCTTCGTTCTTCGTTCTTCGTTCTTCGTTCTTCGTTCTTCGTTCTTCGTTCTTCGTTCTTCGTTCTTCGTTCTTCGTTCTTCGTTCTTCGTTCTTCGTTCTTCGTTCTTCGTTCTTCGTTCTTCGTTCTTCGTTCTTCGTTCTTCGTTCTTCGTTCTTCGTTCTTCGTTCTTCGTTCTTCGTTCTTCGTTCTTCGTTCTTCGTTCTTCGTTCTTCGTTCTTCGTTCTTCGTTCTTCGTTCTTCGTTCTTCGTTCTTCGTTCTTCGTTCTTCGTTCTTCGTTCTTCGTTCTTCGTTCTTCGTTCTTCGTTCTTCGTTCTTCGTTCTTCGTTCTTCGTTCTTCGTTCTTCGTTCTTCGTTCTTCGTTCTTCGTTCTTCGTTCTTCGTTCTTCGTTCTTCGTTCTTCGTTCTTCGTTCTTCGTTCTTCGTTCTTCGTTCTTCGTTCTTCGTTCTTCGTTCTTCGTTCTTCGTTCTTCGTTCTTCGTTCTTCGTTCTTCGTTCTTCGTTCTTCGTTCTTCGTTCTTCGTTCTTCGTTCTTCGTTCTTCGTTCTTCGTTCTTCGTTCTTCGTTCTTCGTTCTTCGTTCTTCGTTCTTCGTTCTTCGTTCTTCGTTCTTCGTTCTTCGTTCTTCGTTCTTCGTTCTTCGTTCTTCGTTCTTCGTTCTTCGTTCTTCGTTCTTCGTTCTTCGTTCTTCGTTCTTCGTTCTTCGTTCTTCGTTCTTCGTTCTTCGTTCTTCGTTTAGTATTTCGAGAATTTTCATTGGTTGGAATAACGACAACACTGTTACATAAATCGACTGATAGAATCCGTTCCTACGAAATACGAGAATACCGATTTTGGTGGCAGAAGTCGACCGAGAGAGAAGCGTAGCAGTTCGAGAATATGTCTTATGCGAAATGCTCCTGTAGGAACGAATTAGTAGAATTAGTCTCTTACAGGGATAAAATTAGTAGAATTAATCCCTTAGAGGGATTTTTATCGATTAAATTTAGTTTCTAACCCTGACGTTTGTTGAACCACGAACGAAACACCTTGTATAATATTTTCCACTACTATTGAATAAATGAATAATTTCGTTTGAATTTTTTGATAAGTAATGAAATTCATTACTACATTTTTGACATTATTCAACATGCTCGCACCATGTGCGGACCAATCACAAAGCTGCAATGGCCAACCTATTGGGTAATGAGCAATGGATCCTTCATAAATTCATTAATCACTGGGCAACCTATTGGGTAATGAGCAATGGATTATGGACAATTTTAGCCACAGAATAAAATTTACATAGAAGATAGAAGAAATCAAGAAATCGTGAATAATGGCTATCACTTCTCGCTCGTTGAATAATATACTATTATACTAGTATAGATATGTCATTGTAGTATGTAGTATTCATAATTAGTAATCATGGAAATAAAAATAAAGTAGGAAGTGGTTGGAGACTTGGATATATAATTACCAATGGTGCATGTTGCGGGTTTTACCCCATCTTCAGGTAATCATTATGATTTCTATGAAGTTGTAGAGGTAAGAAGTGAATTAAGTGGGAACAGCTTCAGATTGTTCGACTTATCAGTTCCATACAATATTTATAGATGTGGTGATGTAGTATGTTTCGAGCTATCAGCCCCTTCAAACTCCCTTTACACTATGTACAATTGTGACTATCAACCAAATGTTTTACAATGTTCGGCTTATCAGCCTCATCTAACACCTTGTACAAGAAATTTTGATGGCCTCTTCACACAACTTTAAAGCTCAATATAAGGAATATTCAAAATGCTAGACCATCAGACCATCCAATTACTCTGGACACATGATTACCTTTTGGGAAGACAAGTTAAGTTAATTTATTTTGGAAATTGTGCGAAGTGTCGTTCAAAATTTCTTGAACAGGGTGTTAGATGGGGCTGATATCTCGAACATTGTAAAACATTTGGTTGATAGTCACAATTGTACATAGTGTAAAGGGAGTTTGAAGGGGCTGATAGCTCGAAACATACTACATCACCACATCTGTAAATATTGTATGGAGCTGATAACTCAGACAGTCTAAGACTGTTTCCACTTAATTGTTGTAAATTTTTTTCTTGCACAACTTCACAGAAACTATAATGATTGCCTGAAGATGGGGTAAAACCCGAAACAGAAATGTTATAATATGTGTTTTTGTAGATTGCTGATTTTAGAGTAAGGATGTAGGATAAAATCAGAGATGAGTTAATTATCATTGGAGTTGATGTATTGCACGAGGTACGAAAATGCATTATTAATTTTAATGAAAATTTATTTACTAAATGAAATTGTTTACATATTATAGAAGTTGGTATGTAAGTGTGTATGTAAATATTTGCTTTACATGAAATACCTGCATCAATAATAAGTCCACTTTAATGTGTGTGAATATGATGGCGGTGGTGGGAACTGCACGGTTATGGGTATGGGACAGCGTAGTGCAGTGCTCTGGCTAGCAATTAACATTCCATCGGCCATCAGCTATGAAACAAAGATATCTGCCATTCCCTCTCGGCTTCTTCGCAGTGAACAGGCTGTGCTTATAAAATACGTATCATCTTACCAGATATTCCATCCCGATATATTATTACCTCACACCGACCACTTCAACTCTTTATTTAACTGTCCCATATATTCATTACTGCTCGAAAAAAGAAGATACGCAGTAATTTAAATGCCTACTAAATGATTTTATCAAACAAATTTTCTTAATTAATTGATTATAATTATCCCCACGTCTGATTAAAAGCGTTTGTTTATACATTTAATTTGTAACCATTTTTTACAATCTTTTTATTAAATATTTCCTATATAAATATGAATTTATGATAGAAATTCTAGATAAAGCCGTAGATGTTCATCATTTTCGAATGTAGATTTATAAGGAATAATCACCTCAGTAACTAGTAACCTATTGTATAAAAATAGATTGAGAGAGCCTAGTGCAATTATTTACCATAGCACACATTTACATAAATTTAAATATCTAATTAGAATAATTAAAATATAATTAATAAAATTATAAGGTATTTAATTAAATTATTGCAGCAGGTGCAGCTACTTTGTATAATGGTCAGTTTTATTAATTTTAAGAATTCTGAAGATGCGTGATAAAAAGTTTAAATAATTTATAAACGAATGATATTAATTACAATGTTGTTTATTATTGTAATTAACATAGAGATGTTCATCAGAAATGAAGATAATGTCATTAGATTACGTGTTCGATAAAAATAGTGGCCATAACGAGTAGTTCTTCGTTCTTCGCCAGGTGTTTTTTAAAGGGTTTGCAGTAAAGGAATACACCTGGGAGTGGACCAATATGGAGTCAGACAAGAAGCAGACGAGCTCATTAATAGAAACTTGATTTACCATTATCGCTAAAATATTCAAATATCTGCTGAGATAACGCTTTTGGAATCCGACTAGAGCCAGTTCTTTTCGCCGAAACTCCCAATACATAGTTGATAATATATTGTTATAGCGTTCTAATTTGACATACCTTGAAATGAATAGTGTTGTAAATTGAATTATATTTATATAGCCAATGCTATGGTCCACAAAAACAATTTTTGTAATAATAAAAATATGTATTACTTGAATGATTTATAACAATTATCATTAATAAACAGAATAAAAAATCTAAACTAAAATTAATAGAGAAAAGTAGAGTAGAAAACAATGTTCATAGTGTTTAATTTTTCTACAAAAACTTTTTCTCTTAATTTTCTTAGAAGTAATACATCCTCCAATGACAAAGAATTATCTGCCCAACCAACAGCAACATCTAAACTTTTGATCACCTTGTCGATATTGGAAGAATTAATGTTGTCTGTCATATCAACTTCTTCATTATCAGGATCGTTCAATTCATGAGAGTTTCCTGAATGATTATTATCGTAACCATATTGTAAATTCTCGCTTATCCTGAATACCATTCCAAGATTTCTGCATCTGTTAACATTTCTTCAGGAACAATTCGAGGATACAGGGTGTCCAGAAATTAAGCGGCCAAATTTTAAAAAAAACTTCCTATAAACATGTGTCCGATTTCGCTTCCTAAGGGAGCTACAGCCCTTTAACAGTTGTGACTAATACCCAGATTCTGGTCAAATCATTTAAGTTTAATGCCCAGATTCCATGGTTACCTTATTTGTCTTTAATTAAAGGCCTTTAATTTTGACCAGAATCTGCCTATAAAGGCCCTTAAGTTTAAATTTGTTATATGGGTTTTAATGGAGAATTTCCATGGATACATTATTTGTTTTAAATTAAAGGCCTTTAATTCTGACCAGAATCTGCCCATAAAACTAAGTTTTTTGTCATTTATTTGAAAAGGGTTTGTAATAAAGATTTGAAATTTGGTGTGAAGACTAATACGTTTAAGATATAATTTCTCAATTTTTTTCAGATTTTTTTGAAAGCTCTAAAAAAATGTTATAAGTTATCTTTATTTTAAATTAATTAACTTTAGTTTTTTTGGTACGTATTTATTTTTGGAAAGCATATTTGGTTTATTTTATAAAACAAATTATTGCTAACCATTTTTTATTCCAACTTCCTAATTTCAAGAACTACTTTTCTCATCAACTGCATATTTGGGTGATATATTAGATTATAAGTTTTTTACACGAACCATATGAAATAATACTTTAACAATAAACGTAAATTAAATTTTATTAGTAACTATATCATAAAATAAATAAAAATATTTAAACTATATCGTAACAGTAGTTCAAAAATGACACCAAACTCGCCTTAGTAATAGTATAATCTGAAATAGCCAATTTTTTCATTCCATTTTCCATAATTTCATATTGTTCTTGATGTTTTAAGTTTGAAGTCATAACATAATAACTCAATGTTCGTTCTTCTTCATTTGGTTCTTTAAACGCTCCAAAAAAATTTTGAAGGATATAATTTTCAATTTGACGTATCTCCTCACTGGTGGAATTTTCTTTAAGGTGTATCAAAATATTTATTCCACTATTATACTTGTCATTAAGTTTATTTAGTGGTCCTAGACTCATCATATTTCCTTTGACAATTATTCCTACCTTATCAGAAAGGATGTTTAAACCTGCTAAGTTGTTAGATATAAAAACTATACAACGTCCATGTCTTTTATAGTATGAGAGAATAGTCCATACCAGATTTCTATTGGGAGTATCCAAACCTAAAGTAAATTAGTATAGAAATATGTTGTTTATAAGGTGTTTTTTTACCAATAGCTGGGTTGTCATAAAGAAGAACGGGGCAATTTCCAATTGATACTAAAGAAACACTTATTAACTTTAATATACCGCTGCACAATTGAGCCTGGGTAAAATTTATATATTTTTCATAATGAAAAGATCTGGCCAATATTGTCATGATATCTATTGCATCTCTATAGCAATATCCTCGCATCATTGCAATTAAAGTTACAATTTCTCCAATTTTTAATTCTACACCAAACGCTCTTAGGGGTGGTGTAATAGCTGCTTTCTGGCAAGTATATGTGTATTCGGTTAATAAATTGTATCCACTAATATATGCCATACCGTAAGAAATACCAGTTTGATGCGTTAACATTGAAAAAGTGGTTGATGTTCCCGAACCATTAAGCCCCATTAAACCTACAGCTTCTCCATTATGTACTTCTAAACATATACCATTTACAACTCGTTTTCTTCCAAAATATTTTGTAAGATTCAGTAAGATTAATGGTTGGCGCTTTAGCAGTGGCAATCTATAATTTCTAATCTTATCCTTCTCTGTAGATACTTCCGGTTCCTCAAATTCTGGATCCGAATACTCAGTATGAAACCATAACTTAATACTTGATTTAAGATTGTGATATAGCAGTCTCCAAATCAGATTAACAACTGCCTTGATAACGAATAGAAGACATAGTATTCCCACACCTGAATGCGAGAATGCGAAATATTTAGGATGCAATGATTCTGAAAATCAAACTAAAATTATAAAAAAATTTAATCAAAAAAGTGTAACGTACTTTCATTGCAAACACTAAATTCTGCAGTTATAGTCTTCTGACAATAATATTCATGAAGAAATTTATAGCCACTATCTGAAAACGTTTTTTGACAATCGGCTATTTTGTATTTACAAAATACGTAGTGGGTACTTAAATGGTGCAATCTTAACATGATCGAGTATAAATTAAACCACATACTAAAGAAATTTAAAATATGGTACTTTTGTAGAAACTTAAAAATCGTCAGTACTAAATTTTTCTCTACTATTGGGTTTTCTTTATCCAATAATTGATCCAGAAAGATGACTATAGTACCTGTGAAGATATCTAAAACGGTATGTATGGGTATATTATCTCACTTGGTGGTAAAATAACTATTAATGGTACTTACTCATAATGATGTTGTAAATAATTTCAACAGATTCTCCTGTACGGTTAGAGCTGTTGTATATGTTCATAAGAAATGGTAATCCAAATATTAACATCACAATAAATAGGCATCCTTAAAATACAAATAAAAATCATGAGAAATCTTACGCCCGATTTCTCCACGATGTCTTGGAACCAAACTAAATCATAAGCTGCGTCTAAAGACCCACGTTCAGCTTATTCAGTTGCATCACCCCGAAATCCCATTGAACAGCTGATATTAGAAAGAATAACAAGGGTGTAGCGTTTCAAATTAAACAATTTGATAGTTACTAATTTATATTTAGAGTAGAAAAAAAAGTAGAAAAAAATAAAAAAAAATCAAGTCTCTACGATGTTTCGTTCAAAAGTTATTAATTTTTATGAACTCGATTATTCGTTTGGGGCGGAATAAGATTCCGATCGAAAAGGAACATTAAACTTTTTTCTTAAAATTTTCTCCTCCTTCTGCCTATAAAATTTCAACTCTCTGATCTGAGCTTAGCGAAGCTGCATCTAAAGACGTTGAGGAAATCGGGGGTTAGTCACCATCAACGTTGTAAGTTTAAAATTGATATGGTTCTTTTTGGTCCAGTTTCTGCAACACTTCTTTAGACGCATCTTTATCAAACTTTCCCCAGATTCAAGCTCAGCTTAGGAGAATAAACGGAAAGAACACCGATCCAGATTCTGACTCAGATTTTGATAACCAGTGCTAGTTTGACTTGGTGTTTCTTAATAGCGACATTTTGGCTTTTACTTTGCCAACAAACTTTTCATTGGCTTTTTAGTAAGACCGATTTTCAAAATCGGACTCAGAATTTGAATCGGCGTTCCTTGTGTTTGTACCCTAAATCGGTTGTATTTCATCGACAATACAGCTTTAACGACATAGCCTTTTCATCGAATGCAATTTCATCGACCATCCGTTTCATCTACAGTGCGTTTCATCGACACGACAGTATCATCTACATGGCCAATTGATCCACATTACCTTTTCATTGACAACCATCAATAAACCTTTTCATCGACAAGGACCTTTCATCGACATTACTTTTTCATCGACACAAACGTTTTATCGGCATTACCTTTTCATCGACAACCATTTCATCGACATAAAAGTTCATCGACACTACCTTTCTATCGCAAAGACATCGCTAAAGCTTTCATCGACATTATCTACTGTCGATGAAATTGTTTGTCGATGAAACGTATTTGTCGAAGAAAAGATTTGTAGATAAAAAGGTAGTCTCCATGAAGCGATTGTCGATGAAAAGGTAATGTCCATGAGCGTTTGTGTCGATGAAAGTGTCGTGTTGATGTATAGGTCACGTCGATGAAACCGTTGTCGGTGAAGAGGCACTGTCGATGAAGTGGTATAGCGCTCAAAATCGACAACTTATGTATAAGCTCTGCTTGACGCGAATTAGGCGAGATGTCGGCATGGTATAACCGAGCAAGCTTAACTTGCGTCTTGAGACGCACCTTAAGATTCAGTTTGATCTCAAGACATGGTGGAGAAACCGGACATTAGAGGTGGATAAGGATGTGTTAAGAAATATTTGTTTCATTTTTAATAAATAGGTATTCTTACTTATAAAATCAGTCTCATCGCAGTAATAATAACGAAAAATCAATACCGTTAACGATATAACAGAAACGCATAAAATGTAAAAAATATAATCCCAAACAGTGACTGCAAACCAATACCATGTTGGTTTTACTTCACAAGCAATTTGAAGATGATAAAAACCACTGAGGTGTTCCAAAGAATATATTCCCAAAATCATTCCTGCCAGAAAACTTAAAGCAACACTTATCATGTTACATGAATGTTCAAAAAAGTGTTCTCCTTCCCTTTTTGTAAGTAACTAAAAAAATCATTCATCTACTTCCTGTATTGATTAACAAGATATATTTACGTATTCCTTGGTTGGTCTAGAAACAGGAAAATTGGAAACAGATATTAATACTTTAGAAATATCATAGAAAATAGCGTTGTAGTAGGTATTTAAAGCAACTGCTGATGAATGAAACATTTTTGTATTAAAAAAGATGCTATCACCATCTTTGGCAAAATCAATTCCGAAAGCTATTACGCTTTCTAGTGGACGATCTTCATGAACCTAAAAAAACAATTTTAGAAATTTAATTAATTGTAACTGAAAAGCTGATAAACGTAACTTACAGTTCTAACATAATATTCCAGAACTGTCTCATTCTTCAACTCATGTACTGCCGTTGCGCTGAACTTTTTAATATAGTTCTTTACGGCATTATATCTTTTTGGAGCAATAGTGGAGTCATCGCAACTAAGAAAAACGATAGGATTGGTGTATATAATTGTTTCCAGATGTAGAGGTGGTAAAACTGCAGGAGGTTTTATATAATTTATTAGGGAAACATAAACCAGCAGTGAAGGCAGCAGAAACTTGGTAGTCATAATAATATTTAAATTTTTTATGTAATAATACTGTTTTAAAAATAGCGCTTCTATTTGATTTAGGCGTAGGTCAACTCCTTTGTATCTCCTAAATTTATCAAGTTCAACTAAAATTTGGGGTTATTTTAAGCTAAATCTTTACATTAAATATCTACCGATTTCAGATGTTTCTTCCATAGCATTTTTGCCAATAGCTCTAAAATTATTAAAATATTATATTGAAATTTGGGTTGGCATATTATCATACTTTGCAAAAGCTACGTCTAAAACAGAATCTCGGATACTAAATGTTTCAATTCCTAATTTGCTTTTGTGCGATTCTAAATCGTTTTGTATTTTTTTCAAAGCTTCTTCATTTTCGGGCTTTGGAACTAGATATTGTAACATTGGACCTGTAAAAATTAAAATTGTATTTAGCTTGTAGTAATGTTGTGCCAATATTGTGATATCGTTTTTCAATATATTCACATTATATTCACAATATTGTGAAACAATGGAAGTACAATATTGTGAGTAGGTACAACATTCCAGCGATATTTAGACAATATGGTTCTTATCGTATTGTGTAAACATCTATTACAATATAAATATTGATCGGTTTTAGGGTTTTTTTCAAACATTATTTGGTTTCAAAATAACCAGGGAGGGAACTCTTAGTTGGGCCATCCTGTATATATTCGCAATATTGTAGTGAAGTTGTAAACACAATGTTGTGTAAATATGAAGTTTAGATATACCCACAACATTATAACACATTGTCCTAAAAAATATGGTTGCACAATATTTTAATAATATTTTTTTACAATTTATATAAAATGTTAGTAATTAATATTTGTTTTATTTGCAAACAAATTATTTACTATCCAGTTTAAACGTTTGTTTTTTCCCGAATTGTTTATTGTTGTAAATATTACCACAATATTTACACCACAACGTTATCACAGTTTAAGCACGATGTTGTCACAACGTTTCCACAATTTTGTCAATATATTAAAAAGATATACTCACAATATTGTCACAACATTATTTGGGTCAACATATTAACATGTGCAAATATTGTGACACAATGTTTACACAATATTATAATATTGTGTACGATATTATCCCAACATTGTCGCAATATCGTGTTTCTGCTCGGGATTGTACGGTATTGCATTGCACAGAGGTGTTACTTGCACATCAACACATCTTTTTAAGTTAAGCGACCTCCTTCTTGCTGCTGAATGTGGAACTCATGAGATGACGTCAGAAGTAGGTTAGATGTTAAATAATTTTTAGTTGTCACCGCGGCTACGCGCTTAGCACTGTCCTACTTCTGAGGTTATTTTTGATAAGAAAACTGATCACCATGTCAACCTATTCAACATGGCTTTCACCTCTGTTATCAACAATTTTCTAAAGATCGACATTATTTTTAGTACCACCCCTCGTTTGCAAATTAATATAATTATATCATAGATATTACAAACCTAAATTTAATCTTGGTCGAATATCTGGAATCGTTTGACGTATAACTTTGGAGATTTCATGAACATTTACATTTTGATTTTGTTTTTGTATTTCAATTGAGTTTTCTATACCATACAATTGCCTAATGTAGTTTGCAGATCCAGCAGCTATAAAAGTTCCATCTTTCATTATCAACACTCTATCTGACAATACTTCCACTTCCTCTGTTATGTACGAAACCATCAAAATTGTAGAAGCTAAAATCAAGTTTCAAGAAGTATAATTTGAAACAATAAATACAGGTAAACGTCGTTTTACGCCGTGGTTCTGTTCCGAGAGACACCGGCGTAAAAAAAATCGGCGTAAAATGAACAAACATGTTTGGGTTCTGAATCACTATTGTCGCCCATAATGAAACTAAAAATTAAATATTCTTTTAATTTTATAATAAAATAAAAAATATAATCATATTTTTTTATTTTTCTTAAAAACAAAACTAACTCGGAAACTCGGAATTGTGAATCGGCGTAAAGCGAACCGGCGCAAAACGACGTTTACCTGTACTTAAAATACTAATCTACAATTTACATTTGAATTTAAATCTTCTATAGTTAAATCATGAAACTACACCTTTTCCAATTGTATTTCAGAAAAGACTAATTCAATTTCAGAAATCAGCATTTGCAATTCAGAAAAGTGAATTGTATTTCAGAAAGATCAATTGTATTTGAGAAAGAACAATTTTATTTCAGAAAGTATCAGTTGTAGTAAATTGTTCCGCAGAAATTTTGTAAATTGCCAAAGCACATTTTTGATAAATTGTAGGTGACTGTTGTGGTTTACGTGCACAATCACCACCAAAAAGTCTTAGCTTCCTCAATTTTTACACAATTGATCCTTTCTGAAATACAATTGATAATTCTGAAATTCGTTTGGAAAAGGTGTATATAGTTTTGATATAAATTTACTTTTCTTTTTTTCCTTGATGAGATTCCACAAGGTTAGTTTACTAACTGAGTCCAAATAAGCAGTTGGATGATCTAACATTATTATATCTGGATCCGTAATGAATGCTAAAATTATTTGTACTTTTTTTTTGACACCATCGGAACAAATTTCCAGCATATTATCCTTATCATCAATTAAATTAAACAATTTTAAATATTTAAAGATTTCCTGTTTGCTTGCTTTTTTGGAAATGCCTCTAAATTGGCAGCACAATAGTAGTTGCTCGTAAATTGTGAATTCAGTAGTTAAAATCGAATTTTGTGGACAGAAACCAAAGGCCACTCCAAATTTTTCATAACCAACACAAATATTTTTTTTATTTACATAAATTTCACCAGAGGTGGCTTGCAGAATTCCCGCTATTATGAAAAGAAATGTTGATTTTCCGCATCCGTTCTCCCCCAAAATACTGGTCACGCCGTATTGGTAAATATCAATATTAATATCATGTAAAATTTGTTTCTTTTTAAATTTCTTTTCTAGATTTCTTACTTGAATAATTATTTCTTTATTTGTAATCTTTTCACAATTATCCATGTTTTCAATAGTTTTTAAAACTTTTTTTATAGCTAAAATATAAAATTAGAAAATATAAATTTGTGTTTTTTATAAATACATTTGATAGTCTTAAAACGAAAGTTCCAGGGTCTTTTTAATCCATATTCATCAATATTAACATGTTTAATATACCAACTAATAAATGTATAAAAGAGAGATTGAACAATAAAACATATAAAAATATACCACATCGAAAGTGCTATATTAGGTGGAATTCTGCTTAAATTTGACAAGGTTAATCCTGAAATTAAAATCGTTATTTATGCAACAAGTGCAAAAAGTGGATAATATACATCAACCATTGACAATAATAAAATTCCATAAAAATATGAAATTTATGACAGATATTGACATTTATAAAATTATCATTTACGATCAATTATCAGTGCATAAAGTCATGCTTTTTTGCACTGACAACTGATCATAAATGACCTACTTCTTGCACGGTCGTAGAAAATATTGTTTTTCTTCAAACGTCATTAAAGTACAGTCTTCTGTGAAATTTGATTCTATGGTCACTTTGTACTGCCTAGGAGTAGAAATTACTACTTTGCACTGACAAGGAATAAAAGGGTGGAGTAGAAATGAATTTTAGGCAACCCAATATACACTAACATTGTATTGTGTGTTGTATATAAATTAAATGTCAAATTTTAAAATTATTTATTATATTATTATTTTAAAAGTTTCCACGTTTGAAGAAAAAATAGTATGTTTTTTTCGGAGTAAAAGAACTTTTTGTGAGCCTTGCGAGTCCCGCGGATACATGCGAGCCACAAAACTTCTTTTACTCCGAATAAAACATGGTGTTTTTTCTTTAAACGTCGATAGTTATAATAAAGTAATATAAAAAATTATTTTAAAATTTGACATTTAATTTACATGCAATACACAATACGATGTCAGCGTATATTGGGTTGCCTAAAATGCATTTCTACTTCGCCTTTCTAATCCGTGTCAATGCAAAGTATACTCTATTGTAACCGATTTATTTTGGAAATGCACGAATATGACCATAGAGTCAAGGAACATAAAAATTAGTTGTTAAAGGCTGTCAAGCTTCATATAAGGCTGTACTTTAATGATGTTTGAAGAAAAAATTAATTTTTAGATATGAATAATTTCTAAATTTAATGACCTTCATTATATCTTTCTAGAAAATAAATTATTCCCGCACCATATCCCATTGCGGTATTAGGAAAAAGCATTGCCATGACATGATTTTGTGAAAAATTAACCTTCCATTTTTTTAAAGTCATCTCTAATGGAAGTATAGAAGTAACGTAGTATAATCCACAACAGCATACTGCCACATAAGCTAAAAAAGTTTAAGATGTATAAATTTTTGTGTTGATGATTAATGTCACTTACGATTCCGAACCACTAATCCTATAGTGAATGTAACAGATGCTATTGATAAACAGTATAGAAAAAGGAATATGAACAAAACAATACAACTAGAATTTGGTAAGATAGGGTAAGAAATAGGCGTCGGTATTTTAAGGACAATCACTGTTAAAATCACCAAAGGAAGAACTGTGGTACTCATGAATATATACCAGGCTGTACCAATAGTTCCAAGTGATACACCCATTAGTTCATACAAGTACTTAAATAAATAAATATTTTATAATTACTATAAAGCAAATGGTAAAATTCTTACATGCATGTACGTCCATCTTAAATTAGATGCATCCTTTACACAAACCAGGAAAGACATCATATAAATGAGCATAATAAATAGACCAAAATAACTATCTGTAAGGAAATAAAAAATTTCGAACTTCCCTTCTAATCTGGGAAATGCTTGCATTTTAACATTTGTAAAACTCGTGTTTTCTTTATATGATTCAAAATCGTAACCTAAATTTAATTCGAAAGAAGCAAATAAGCTTTCCCATAGTTTGCTTAACACACCCAAAAATCCTTCTAAATAATATCCTAAAAAAATATATTAATAAGTGAAACCCAATATATGAAATTTGAAAACCTGGTAGTGAGGTATACATATCTTTTATAGGAAGTGTAACGCCATATTCTTCTAAAACTTTTCCTATGTAGTATGTTCTCCAAGTACTACTTTCTACGGCAGACACTTTAACATTACGTAAGAATGGTGGAAATCTAGAAATTATTTAATATTATGTATGTTGTATGTCCTTACAGGAAATGCAGGGTGAGCTAAAATGATTGTGGTCAATTCAAATTTCCCGCCTAAAAATCTGGGGAATTTGTTTGCTTCAGGTTTATAGCAACACAAAATCATTTCAAAATTATAACAAAGTAACTATACTTGATTTTTTAACTAGGAGGAGTGATTTAAATTTCCCGTGCTAAAATGCCAATAATTAACGTCCCTGATTGGTTAAAAGTCAGCAAGATTTACACCGGATAATTACTTTGAATGAATTTTGACATATAACCTCAAAATATTAATCATAAAATTTCAATTACTAAAGTATTTACATGTATAAATTAGTATTCAGTGCAACGAAATGGGGAATTTAATTATGTTTTTGTACATATTTTATCATTAAAAAGGCAAAATAATCTAAAGTTCCTATCAAAATCTGTTTGGTTATTTTTCTAGTAACTTTTATAGTGTAAGTTGTCCTTTCCTGTCACTCCTCTTAGTTAAAAAATAAAGTACAGACTACACAAAAAGGCATAGGTCGAATTTTTACCGTTGTGTCAATACTTCGGATTTTTGTATTTAGTTATTGGCACTTCGGTTTCATCAGGTCTAATTTACTTAAATCTTTGTTTTGTGTTAACATCTGCCTCGAAAACGAAGGTCATAATTTTCAACATTTGACATTTGTCATAAAATTCGAGATTGCTACGCCATTGGCTTACTAGGGGGTTTTCTTTTTAAAGTAGTTGTACCAACCTGCATATTTGCTTGCCTACATATCAAACCAAAATGATTTTAGCTCACCCTGTATCTGGTAAGTAAGGTAACCATGGAAACCTTCCATTACAACCCATATAACAAACCTTATACAGGGTGTTCCGGAATAACTGTGACAATATTTTAGGGGTGATAGGGCAAGTGAAACTAAGCATTTTTGACTTATAAAGTATTGCCCGGAAATGCTTCCTTAAAAAGTTATACCACTTCAAAAATGTTCAAAAAAAATATTTTTTTGTAAATGAAATAAATATTATAAGAGATATTAATTTGAAATTTTGGTCACAGTTTTTTCACATAAGGATACACATTTTCGGCCAATACAAGTTTAAAAAATATTTTCAGGGGCGTTACATTTGGGGGGGTCATCAACTTTTTTTGATCATATCTTTTGTTTCTTTACGTTTTTGATAATTTTCAAAGTACTAAAATAATCCTGGATCAATGTTCTACAGAAAAGGTACTTATTGTATGTTGCTCCGGTACTTAATTTCGGAGTAAAAGTAGATTTTATAATTTTTTGCTAAAAATATGAATTTAAAAATGTTTTAAATGTTTTGTAAACTTTTATTGGCCGAAAATGTGTATCCTTATGTGAAAAAACTGTGGCCAAAATCCCTTATAATATTTACTTTATTTACAAAAAAAATTTTTTTTTTAAATTTTTGAAGTGGTATAACTTTTTAAAGAAGCATTTCCGGACAATACTTTATAAGTCAGAAATGCTTAGTTTCACTTCCTCTATTACCACAAAAAATTTGTCACAGTTATTCAGGGACACCCTGTATACAGGGTGGTTCCATAAAACCGCCTTGTATATCTTTATAATCAGTAAATCAGTTCCTACTAATTTTCTGCAAATATTTCAATTAGACATTACCCATTTAACCAAATCTTTCTAGGTATTTTTTTAAAATAGTTTACCTTAAGTTAATCCCGATTACTCCGTCGATATACTGGTTATCAGTTAATCCAATAATGCAAAGGTATTTTTTCAAAAGCGGCATATGTTCTTCACCTAAATAATTAATGTCATTTTTCATGTTTAACTCTGTTACAATGATCTTTTTCTCAAAAGCAAGTGTCATAAGTGTAGCTATACGTTTTGAAATACCATGTCCTTTTGGCAAAAACGCAATTTTATTATATCTAGAAAATAAATAAAATAGATTGTACACTGTAAATACCTTGTATATTGGAGAATCAAATTGTTCAGTACAAAGCGGGTAACCTCGGTGATAAATAATAGTTAAATGGCAACCATGCAATATGATGGCTACTAACCTACTTCTGACGTCATTCCAATAGTTTCACATTCGACCGCAAGATGAATTTCATAAGTGAAATTACCCTAACAACAACCCGGTAGAAATTATAGGCATATTTTCACGACTTACAAGTTTTTACCAAATTCAGTATCTATGGGGCAGTTGCACAGTTGAAACATAACCTTCAAGCGACACTTAAATAAATAAGTTGATAGATTTCCCATTGTATTTTTGTCAATTTTTTAGTTTAAATGTCGTTTGAAGCTTAAGCAACAGGCTTTAGAATAACAACTCTTATTCTGGCGAATAAAATTGGAGTTAGAAAATTCATAACCACTGCAAGGAAGTATGTTTATGCTAACTTCAGTCTGCTTCTCTAAGTATACAAACACAAACAAAGCAGGTTGCCCGCTTTCAGATTACCGGCGCCGATTACACGCGCATGCCTGAGTCAGTCCGCGCCATGCTGTGGACATACAAAAAGCTTGTAAGGGTAAAAACATAAACAAACCAGGTAAATCCATAGCGGACTGACTCAGGCATGCGCGTGTAATCGGCGCCGGTAATCTGAAACCGGGCAAAAGCGGGTAACCTGCTATGTTTGTGTTTGTATATTTAGGTGTCATTTTTAAAATATTTTCGTTTAAGGCGATAGTCGGCTAATTTGAGTGCTTGATTTTGAAATTCTCTTGATATTTGCGGTTTTAGTCATAACTTTTTTTCCAGAGCAGCTTTTTTAAAATTTCTTTATTTGGTATACAGATGAGTTTTGTGGCTATTAATTTCTTCTTTTTTGTTTTAGTAAGTCAAAAAACCAAATACTCATACGGTAGCAGAAAACGAACTCTTTACAAAATACGTTCGCTTAGCGGCGTTCTCCACACAGATAAAAAACTAATTAAAATAATATTTTTTTCTAACGCTAGTAATAAGTTAAGGTATAAACGAAGAGTTTGCTGTTTCGTTTTTTGTTTTAAGTATATTTTTAAACTTTTTACAGCATCCCAAAAATTATGTAAAGTTTTAAGAAATTTTTGGGATGGTTTAAAAAGTTTAAAAATATACTTAAAACGAAAGGCCCTTAATACGTAACGGTAAATAATTTTGGTTGATCGTAAGCTTCATCCCAAAAACTATAAAACCTACATTTAAATTTACAGTACAAATTATTGCAATTGAAACTTTTAATTACCTTCCTCTAGTGAAAATTGGTACATCGGGTTTAAATTCTAAAAAATCAATGCGTTCAATAGACTTTGGACCTGGAGACATGCAACGTGTACCCAAAAGTCCTAGAAGAACACATAGTCCCATAGATAATTGGAGAAATAACAAGTATTTATTTCTACGTCTCTTTATAAAAAGTGACCATAGCAAGTAATACAATAAGCGTAGTTTCTTCCGCATATTTTCCAAATTCACTTTTAATGAATTATTTCATATTAATTTGTCAGAACCTAATGTCAAACTATTATTGACACCAGCGTACTTTTTATAAAATTACCACTTGAAATTGATCAAAATTCGCCAATTTAATTTAAGAAAGTGTGGTTTATATTTCCAAAATTCTGTGCCAAAATTTATTTTGATGGAAGACAATGATTCTTTTTGAAATACAATTGGTGCTTTCTAAAATGCTATTGATGCTATCTGAAACGCAGTAATTGATTGTAGTACCAAAAAGTAAAGACTATTAAAATTTAAACTTTATTAAACTTTTGAAAGCTTACATCATTTCATAACAATGTGAAAAGAACGAAACTAAGTCAGCTTTATCGATATTATAACTCTTAATAGGCAATGAGTTTTTTCCTTCTATCATAATCTTATCTTGTTGCAAAGGACTAAGAGATGAGGATATAACATAAAATCTTATAGAATATTTTTCTTCACTTGGTTTAATTACAGCCCCATCAAACTTTTCACAAACAAATTTTTCAATCTTCCTAATTTCTTCATTCGTCGTATCTTCATTGTAAGTGACTGATAAGTTTATACCACTTTTATATTTTTTATAAATTTTTTCAAAAGGACCAATATTCATTATGTTTCCTTTCACCATTATTGCTATTTTGTCAGAAATAATACTTAAGCCTTTTAGGTTTTGAGTTATTACAACTAAACACTGTCCATTCACTTTATACCGAATCATATTAGTCCATACACGGATTCTATTGCGAAGATCCAAACCTGGAGAATAAATTTAGTTGGATATTTTTTATATTTGGTATACGGTATAGTTTTCATAGTAATTACAAAAGGAAACTAAAATATAGCTCGCATCGGATTAATGGGTTTTCAAGCTAAGCAGTATCCCTCTTGCGGCCGAATACAGAACTAATGGAAATATATGTTACCTATTTATGACGACATTTTATTAGTTCCGCATCCAGCCGTAAGAGGGAAATCGCTTAGCTTGAATCGCCAATAGTAAATTATTTATTTAGCGTCTATTCACAATTTTGCTATTCTACTCGCCCTCTGGTGCAACAGTTTGTAACTATACTTGCTTATTTAAACAAACTAGAAGGTTTAATTGTCACTTTTCCTCACAAAGGACGATCAAAATTCTAAAATTGCGAATAGTACAATACAAAAATTGTTTCTTTTGAATATACAGGGTGTAGAAAAAGTTCGGTAAAGCCCACTTAATGCCATGACCTTGAACAGCAACTTGAAGGTCAGGCGATAATCAGTAAATTTTTTTAAATTGTAACGACACATTTTGGTATAAATTTGAAACCGGTGACTTTCATAGTTTTCGAGAAAAAAAAAATACAAACCGATTTCCATTAAAAATGTCTCAAAAATTTTTTTTTCGAATTTTTTCAAAATCGACCTCGCAAATGAAAGATATTAAAAAATGGATGAGATTTAAGGGTTCACCTGCCCTCGTCAACCCCAAAATAAAATTGTACTCCCCAAAAACTCAAAATTTTTTTAGGTAATGTATCTCAAAAATAATTAAGTTAAAAAAATTTAATATGGTAATATCAGTAATGTTTAGAAATTTATGGAAAAATATTTTCCATAAACCTCTGAAAGCAAGCTTCAATAATACGCAATAAAAATGGATGGTAGCTGTTTAAAAAAAGTTAAGTGATTATCGCCTGACCTTCAACTTGCTGTTGAAGGTCATGGCAATATTTCTAGATAGTGCGTCTCTAAGAATCGTACAACTTTTATTTGAAACTTTTTTCTCAAAAATGCTTCATTTCAAAAATAATGGAGCGTTGTTTTTGTACACCCTGTATAATGTATAATTAAAGTACTCTGCCCTCTGCCACTTTTCTTATGTAATGAATAGGGTAAAGTAAAAATAAGTGGATTTTAAATTTCAAACAAGTGTAGGTGGGTGTACGAAAATACCTTGTTATCTTAAAATGGAATTCGATGAAGTTTGAACCTACTAAACTAAAGTTCGAATTCGATGAAGTTCAGAAATTTCAAAGTCAATGAAGTTCGAACTCCAGGAACTCCAAGAAGTTCGGAAATGACGAATTCAAACTTGAGGAAGTTCGAAAGTTAACTGAAGTTTGAATATGAGGGAGGTCAACCTTCGAAAGTTTGAAAGTTGGGAAAATATACAATAGTAAATGGTTATTTTGTTTATAAAACCTCAGTCTACAAAACTGTATAAAAGTAAAAACAGTTTAGAGAAGAGTGGGTTATAACAAGTTTAGACTAGTTTTAACTTTTTTAAGAACTAGAAACTTACTTTTAAAAAATCGGCTAATTGCCTTTTTTTATAATTGGCAACTTTATCTTTTTGAAAACATAATTTTTCCAACTTTCTTAAACTCGACCTATTTTCGAAACCGATTTTTTGACCGAGTTCGAATTTCATTCGAAGTCAAACCTAATGTTCTATTTTAAGTTCGAAATTTTTAAATGAAATGTTCCAAGTTTTGGATACACCAAAAAAATTGGAACAGTTATTTAAGAAAATCCTGTAAAATTAAATTTAAAATACCATTAGTAGGGTTATCGTAGAGAAGAACAGGGCAGTTTCCAATAGAAACCATTGAATTAGTAATTAGTTTTAAAACACCAAAACATAGTTTATCCGCTGTAAAATTTAAATATTTCTCATAACAAAAATCTCGAGATAGTATTTTGACGATAATTCTAGAATCTTTATAAGAGTATCCTCTCATCATTGAAATTACTGTAACAATTTGAGCAATTGTCAAGGAAACACAAAGTGCCTTGTATTTTGGGGTTATTGCAGCCTTGTGACATGCATAATGGTATTCATTAATTAAATTGTAGCCACTAATACATGCTATTCCATAACTTATACTGGTTTGATGTGTTAGCATCTTAAATGTTGTAGATGTTCCTGCACCATTAGAACCTAGTAGACCCAAGACTTCTCCACTATTTACCTCCAGGCAAATACCATTCACAATACGCTTATTTCCAAAAAATTTTGTGAGATTTCTACACACTAATGTAGAGCGTTTTAAACGCACTAATGAGTAATTCCGTATTTGATCCTTTTCTTCCATAACTTCCGCTTCTTCAAATTCAGGTTCGGAAAACTCCCACTTTTTCCAAAAATACACATTGAAAGATATATGGGTTAAAATAAATAGTACCAAAATATTGATAATCGATTTGGAAAAAAATAGGAGACATAAATTTCCTACGCCTTTTGTATTGTATGAAAAGTAATTCGGTATGTATGACTCTAAAATAAAAAAAATTTTAAATTAATTTACAATTCGTTATAAATAAATCTACTTTTATCGCAAAAGTTATATTCAACTTCGACGGTTAAGGCACAATAATATTCTTCTATAAATCTGTAAGATGCCATACTTTTCTTGTTTAAACAGTCTTTGAATTTGTGTGTACAAAATAATTTTGTGATGGTAAGTCTATGTAATCGCAGCATAACACTGTATAAATTAAACCATATGCTGAAGAAACTTAGTATCTCGTAATCTCGTAGAAAATTAAATGTATTAATAACGATACTATTGACGTTAATTATACCCTCTGTTTCTCCAGACAGTTCGTCCAAAATTACGACCACAGCACTTGTAAACATGCCTAAAAAATATTATTACCTTGCATGTAATTTTATTGTATTTTTAAGGAATACGTACTTTTCATAATACTATAAACTATTGTCTCTGACTCTCCACCTCGTAATGACTTTATATACATTTCAATCAAAAATGGTATTCCAAATAATAACATCACGAGGTATAAATACACTTAAACAAAATACATGTTACAAACCAACCAAATGGTTTATTGTACAATCGCGTGCAAAGATATCGAGGACACAAAAAAAATATTCTTACCCAATAACAAACCTTAGCAAACACGAGATCACCCGAAATTTCAAAAGACTCCGCCCAAATTTTAAGTCTTAAGTGTGCGATCGCTTGCTATTGGGTCAGAATATTTCCTTTGTGTCCTCGATATTTTTGCGCGAGATTGTACAAGATGTCCCAGACCACCCGTACCATCTGTTTATTTCGAGAACCCTTTGTCGTACATTGATGAAAAAAATTAACACCAATGTGAATCTAAAAAATCTGGTGGTGTAATTTGTAATTTCAGATACAAGCCAGAATTATCCGTATGTTTGAATTTAAAGGGCGAGTGTGGTTATGTTGTAAATGTATTGTTTCTTAAATTAAGAAAAAATGAAAACTATGGTTTTTTAAATGTAAACTGCATCGCGCAAGTACCAAGAAAGGGTGGGGATTGCGAAGAATGAGAGTCAGTCTACAATAGGTTATTATAGAACGCGAACGTTTTCTGTCTCGGCCGGTTACCCAACTTGGACTATTTCATCAATAATTAAATAAATTAGGTAAAACGTTAAATTTTATTTTATTGAATCATGCGATTTTTTTGCGGAAACACTAATTAGTATGAAATATTTTTTTAAAATACGTGTGTTAACGGTATTAAACTTTGGAAAAAATTTCAGGTGGCTCAGATGTTTACTTATTGAGATAAAAAATAAATTATAAATAAAAATTCAAAAATCGAAAAATTTAAAATTCTTATTTTTCGAAAATTAAAAATACTACACTAATAGGGTTTTTCCTCCTAAATTCAGTGGTGCAAAAAATTTTGTTCTACGCTATTATTTTAGAAGTTACAGCTGTTTTTTTTTTTAATTTTGTTACTAAAACATTAACATTTCGAAAACTCCTGTGGCGATTTAAACGTATAATGACTTCAAATTTGTCGGAGAAGCCCTAGTTTTAGAATTATTTAATAAAAATTTGTTCGGATTAAAATTACGATTTTTATGGCCGATTTTGTGTTTAAAATTAAAAAAATCGAAAAATTTATATATTCGTGTTTTTTTTAGTTTAAAAAGCTATACGAATTCGGTTTTTCCTCCTGAATTCGGAGGTGCAAGAATTTTTGTGCTACGACCACTATTTTAGAAGTTACAGCTGTTTTATTTAATTAATTTTGTTACAAAAAAATTAATATTTCGAAAACTACTATGGTTATTTAAACGTGTAATGGCTTAAAATTTGTCAGAGAAGCTCTAGATTTAGAATTATTCAATAAAATTACAATTTTCAGGGCCGATTTTATGTCTAAAATTAAAAAAATCGAAAAATTTAAATATTCGTGTTATTTTAATTTAAAAAGCTATACGAATTGGGTTTTTCTCCTGAATTCGGTGGTGCAAGAATTTTTGTGCTACGACCATTATTTTAGAAGTTACAGCTGTTTTTTTAATTAATTTTGTTACAAAAAACTAACATTTCGAAAACTTTGTCGGAGAAGCTATAGTTTTATTACCCTATTACTATAGTTTTAGAATTATCCAATAACATTTTGATCGGATTTTTATGGTCGATTTTATGTCTAAAATTTAAAAAAAAAATCAAAAAATTTAAAATTCTTGTTTTTAAAAAATTGACACTATTCTTATAGGGTTTTTTCCTCCTGAATTCGGCGGTACAAGAAATTTTGTGCTAGGACCAGTATTTTAGAAGTTACAGCTGTTTTTTTTTTAATTTTGTTGCTAAAACATTAACATTTCGAAAACTAATGTGGCGATTTAAATGTATAATGACTTCAAATTTGTCGGAGAAGATTTAGTTTTAGAATTGTTCAATAAAAATTTGATCGGATTAAATTACGATTTTTATGGCCGATTTT
Source organism: Stenus bimaculatus (assembly GCA_963971135.1). Classification (NCBI taxonomy): domain Eukaryota; kingdom Metazoa; phylum Arthropoda; class Insecta; order Coleoptera; family Staphylinidae; genus Stenus; species Stenus bimaculatus. The sequence continues at coordinate 81,418,173 of OZ020180.1, read as the reverse complement.
ATGTTTAAAATTAAAAAAAAAATCGAAAAATATTAATATTCGTGTTTTCTTAAATACAAAAAGCAACATTTATAGGGTTTTTCCTCCTGAATTCAGTGGTATAAGAGTTTTTGTTCTACGATTATTCTTTTAGAAGTTACAGCTGTTTTCTTTAATTTTGTTACTAAAACATTAATATTTCGAAAACTCCTTTGGCTATTTAAACGTGAATTGACTTCAAATTTGTCGGATAAGCTCTAGTTTTAGAATTATTCAATATAAATTTGATCGGATTAAAATTACGATTTTTATGGCCGATTTTATGTTTAAAATTTAAAAAAAATCGAAAAATTTTAATACTCGTGTTTTTTTTTATTTGAACAGCAACATTAATAGGTTTTTCCTCCTGAATTCAGTGGTGCAAGAATTTTTTTTCTACGACTATTATTTTAGAAGTTACAGCTGTTTTTTTTTTTTAATTTTGTTACTAAAACATTAACATCTCGAAAACTCCTGTGGCTATTTAAACGTGTAATGGCTTAAAATTTGTCGGAGAAGCTCTATTTTTATAATTAATCAATAAAATTTTGATCGGAATAAAATTACGATTTTCATGACCGATTTTGTGTTTAAAATTAAAAAAAAATCGAAAAATTTTAATATTAGTGGTTTTTTTTAATTCAAAAAGCCACATTTATAGGGTTTTTCCTCCTGAATTCAGTGGTATAAAAATTTTTGTTCTACGACTATTATTTTAGAAGTTACAGGTATTTTTTTAAAATGTTGTTACTAAAACGGTAATATTTCCAAAACTACCGTGGCGATTTAAACGTGTAATGGCTTAAAATTTGTCGGAGAAGCTCTAGTATTAAAATTATTGAATAAGAAATAACAAACATCACAGTTCTTTATAAGAGAGGGCCAACTGTCGGCCATTACAATACCAAAAGATTTTTTAGATTCACTTTGGTGGTAAATTTTGTATCATTAATGTACGACAAACAGTTCTAGAAGTAACGACCTGGTACGGGTGGTGTGGAGCACCCTGTAAATTTCGTGTTGATTTTAAATGCCAATATGCAACTTACTTATGAATTCAATTTCTCCAAAATACAGATAACGAAAACCTAATATAATTATAAGTATTAATGTCATTGATATAACATAACATGAAAAATCCCAAAGCATAGCAACTAACCAATACCAGTCATTTGTAACTTCTGAAGCAATTTGTAGATGGAAAAAGCCGCTATTTCTTTCGGAAGCATACGTAACCAAAATTAATGCGCACAAGAAGCAAAGTCCAAGACTTAGCTGAGTTGATGATTGCTCAAAAAAGTTCAAACCTTCATATTTGGATTGTATCTGTAAAATAATATCTACTAACAAGGAATTTCTATAATTTAGGTGATGTTTTTAGGGTTGGGGGCAAAAAAATTAATTTGTAAAATATGTATTTCATATACATTAGTGTACAAACTCAAACAAAACAGGTTACCCGCTTTTGCCCTCTTTCAGATTACCAGCGCCGATTACACGCGTATGCCTGAGTCAGTCCGCGCCATGCTGTGGACATACAAAAAGCGTGTAAGGGTAAAACCACAAACAAAGCAGACTGACTCAGGCATGCGCGTGTAATCGGCGACGGTAATCTGAAAGTGGGCTTTGTTTGTGTTTGTACACTTAGTCAGTATAATAATATCAATAGAAACTTACATATTCTTTAGTTTCTTTTGGTAAAGGCCAATTTACAACAGTCATTGTCAGGTTGCTTACAGATTCAAAAATGGCAAGGTAGTAAGTGTTCAAGGAAACTCCTGCAGAATGGTACATTTTTGTATTGAAAAATATTGTATCTCCTTCTTCTCTAAAATCAACTCCAAAAAGCAAAAAACCTTCTAGCATCGGGCGCTTTACGATCTAAGAATATTCTGGATTGAGTAGTATGAATTTGGAAGAGGAGTTAATACACATACATAATTGAAAATACAAAATGTAAAGAGAAAAATAATTACCATTCGTTCATAATAATCAATAACGCTCATATTTACAACTTCCCGTACAAATCCATTTTGAGATTTCAACATATATTTTTTTAGTGCTTCATATCTATATCTTGCTGCTGGCGATTTATCGCAACTTATTATAAGTGTTGGTTCAAGGTAAATCGTCATCTCCATGATAGCAGGTGGTAAATGTGTCGGTGGCTGTAAATAGCCCATCAAAACGCAATACACCAATAAGGAAGGTAAAGAAAACTTAGTCAATGTAATTATAAGAAAATTCTTTGCGTAATAATATTGTTTAAGAAGTAAGGCCTCCAATTGATTAATGTCCAAATCTGATCCCCTATATCTTCTAAATTTACTCAACCAAACTGAAATGAGATAAATGTGATTTATAGTGCAATCCTGTGAAAATCTACAAGTCTTTTCAGAAAAAGTCTGTAAGTGTACAAACACAAACAAAGCAGGTTACCCGCTTTCAGATTACCGGCGCTGATTAAACGCGCATGCCTGAGTCAGTCCGCGCCATGCTATGGACATACAAAAAGCGTGTAAGGGTAAAACCGCAAACAAAGCAAACTGACTCAGGCATGCGCGTGTAATCGGCGCAGGTAATCTGAAAGCGGGTAAACTGCTTTGTTTGTGTTTGTACACTAAGGTTTGTTATATGGCTTACATGGTTGTTATTCTCGAATCACTCGACACAATATCGTATACGCTATGACAAGGACAAACTCATATTTTTGCATTTGAATGACAAGGATAGAATGATAAAAGTCGTATACGACATCATGTTGTGTGATTCGATAATAACCATTATTTGTTAAAATCAACTATAAGCTTACGCATTGTTGGTTTTTCTACGATCAAACTAATCTTCATAGCTCTAAAATTAAACATATGAATAAATGTTATTAATATGATTCATATTTGACGTGCCTATTATAAGCCAGATCTAAGGTTGAATCTTCAATTTCAAACGATTCTATTTCTAATTTACTTTGATACATCTCTAAATTTTTTCGTGTTACTTCCACTATTGTATTACTTTCAGTCTTCGGAAATACGTATGTAAGTATGGTACCTGAAATAGTTAAATTTAAAAATACTTTTATTATATAAAATAATAAATACCTAGATTAAAACTAGGTACTATGTTTGGAATAGTTTGGCGTAAAAGCTCTGAAATATCTAGTACATTTACTTGGTCATGTTTTTTAACAATATTGATTGCATTTTCAATACCATACAGTTCTCTTAAATATTTAGAAGATCCTGCAGCTATGAAAGTACCATCTTTCATAAAAATAATTCTATCGGATAACAATTCCACTTCGTCCCTATCGTATGATACCATTATTATTGTAGCTGCTATAAACACAAAAAATAACGAAATTAACCAAATACCTAAATTTTATACAGAGTGTTCCTTTAAGGGATGATCAAACAAAGTAAAGGTCTTAAAAACAAAACGAAAACTAACTCGGAAACTCGGAAAATCCCATAATTGTGAATCGGCGTAAATCTAACCGACGCAAAACGACGTTTTCAAAAAAATCTATAATGTTACCCAAATTCATTATACCATCTCAGATTTTGCTTGAATTGGATAACTTTTCTTGATTGTTGTTCAACTTTATGTTAGTAAATGCAATATTTTCTGATCTAAAAATCAACTAACATCTTTTATCATCAAAAAATTTTACAAAATCTTTTTTTTTATTTTACAGAAGATGGTAGAGTTCATGCTGTTATTGGAAAGGTACAGACTTCGAGGATCGTAACATAACAAACAAAATATCGAAACAACTCATAGAATATCCTTAATTATTTTTTTCGTGGACGCAGTATGCGGTTTCAAACGAAAACTGATATAACTTGAATTAGTTTTTACTTACATCTCTTTTTTTCTAGGATAAGATCCCACAAGGCCACTTTACTAGCTATATCCAAATACAAACTAGGATCATCTAAAATTATTATATCTGGATCAGAAATAAAAGCTAAAACAATTTGTACTTTTCTCCTGACACCATCAGAGCAGAAATTTAGCAGAACATCTTTCTAAAATTATCCAAGTATATAGACTTATTACATATTATGAAGCAAACCAACCTCTTCTAACAATTTAAAAATATTCATATATTTAGTGATTTCATTTTTTGTATCCTTTTTCGATAATCCTCTCAAACGACAAACTAAATACAATTGTTCATAAACGGTTAAGTCGTATGAGAGAATGGGTTCTTGTGGGCAGTACCCAAAAGATACTTTAAGATGTTTGTAACCATTGTAGAGGTTTTTCTTATTTACATAAATTTCCCCACCTGTTGCATGCAATATTCCAGTGATTATGAAAAGAAAAATTGTTTTTCCACAGCCATTCTCTCCCATAATAACTGTAACGCCATACTTATAAATATCAATATTAATATCATGCAAAATACGAGTTTGTCTAATTTGCTTATTTAGATTTCTTATTTGAAACATTGTACTTTGGTTGGATACATATTCGAAATTTTTCATATTTTCTAGAGTTTCAAAAACTTTATCAGTATCTAAAAGATGTTTACGTAATAATCAAATTAAAATTGAATATCTAAATATACTTTTGTTAATAGTAAAAGGATAACTCCATTTTTTCTTTTGACCATAATGACTTATATTTACATTATCCAGATAAATTCCAAGTGATATATAAAATAATGCTTGAATGGCGAAACATAATAGTACATATCCCATAGATACAGCTACTTCTGGTGTATAAGCCTTTAAATTTGAAAACTGTACTCCTACAAAAAGAGCTATATTTAGGATGAATTTTGGTAGTTACTATAATAACCTTCGTGGTATCTTTCTAAATAACATATTATTGCAATACCATATCCCATTGCAGTATTCGGAAAACAGAAAGAAATTATATGGTCTTGTAAGTACACAGTATCAAAATTCTTATTAGACATATCTAATGGCATTAAAGTAATTATGTAATATAATCCTCCGACAGCTACTGCCAATCGAGCTAAAAATAATTTTTAATTTCTTGTTCAATACATATATTGGAATTTAATACTTACAGTCGGAAAAAAAACTTATAATTGTACATGTTACTGCCCCCATTGCTAGGCTGTACAACAAAAAGAATATAAATAAGAGAAGACTATCCGAATGAGGAAATACAGGATCTGAGTTTGTTGTTTTTATTTTACATGTTATCAATGTCCATATTACAAAAAATACCACAATTATAAAACCATAAATATACCAAGCACCTACATAACATCCATAAGGTACTCCCATCATTGTATAAATATACTTAAAATAATCTAATATTAGTTTTCGTACTTATAATTCTCTACAACCATAAAATAACAACGTACTTTTTGCAAATAAACTACAAATTCGATTGAAATAATAGATTAATTAATCAAATTTGCTAAAAGGTATGGATTATACAGAGTGAACAAAAATTCTCCAACGATCATTTATTTTCAAAAAAAATTTTGAAAAAAATATTCCAAAATTGATAAGGCATTACCATGACCATGAGTAACATGTTGAAGGTAAATAGAAATCTCCCATTTTTTCTTGCATTATATTGTAGTTTTACACAAAAATTTTTCTATTTTTTAGTTTCAGGAATATCATTTTGTATAGACTCTTTATAGAGACCCTGTATATTTTAAAATCAAAATAATAAATTAATGCAGGAAAGAACTTTTTTTTTCAATAAACCAATTATATCAATAAATTTGTTTTAATTAATTTAAAACATTTTTTTTCTAATTTTTTTATTATTAGGTATTATTATCTTGTAAATTTAATTCAATTGTTTCTTTTTTTGTTTATGTGTTTTCAGTTTTTTATTTTTTTAAGTTTTGTATTTTAATTTAAAAAAAATTAAAAGTAATAAAAAATATTAAAAAAAAAATAGGAAAAAAAAATTTAAAAAAAAATAGGAAAAAATAATTTGAAAAATTAATTAAAAAAAAATTATTGGTATAATTGGTTTAGATTATTTTTGTTAATGATTTTTTTCAATCGAAAAAATATGTCGCCATTTGAAAAAGAAAAGTTGCCTCCTCCTCCTCTGATGTTTTCAAAAATAAAATTAATCTTTTATTATCTGATAATAGTATTATTCAAACCATTTAATTTGACATATCACTTACTAAAATCGGATAAGAAATAACGAAGTTACATCGGTGGCCGTTTTTTATGCACCCCTCTGTATAATGGTTAAAAAAGGAATGGACGCCGATAAAATTTCTCACTCTGATTTTGACAACCTGCGGGAGTATGTTCTGTAATCAGACAACTCCATAGTTGCGTCTAATTCTTACCTCTATTTCATTTTGACCTTTATTATGGGCACCACCTTCCTATTTAAAATCGATAATACCACCACCGATTTTAAAAATTGGAGTCTATTCTGTTTGTACCTTAGGGTACAGGACGATTCAAATTCTGACTCCGATTTTCAAAATCGGCGCTGGCATTATCGGTTTTAAATAGGAAGGTTTTCAAAAGGTACAAACAAAAAGGATTCAGATTTGTCGGTATTGTCGGTTTTAAATAGGAAGGTGGTGGTCAAAATAAAAGTCAAAATGACTTGAAAATCGGCGCTAGTATTGTCTGTTTTAAATAGCAAGGTTTTCAAAATCGGAGTCAGAATTTGAATCGTCCTGTACCCTAAGGTACAAACAGAATGGACTCCGATTTTTTTAAATCGACGCTGGCATTATCGATTTTTAATAGGATGGCTTTCAAAATCGGAGTCAGAATTTGAATTGCCCTGTAACGTAAGGACTAAAACATGGTGCAACACCGACTCGCTGCTTGAGTAGGTGCTGCAGCATGTTTTAACCCTTACACGTGAACATGGTGCAGCACCGACACAAACAATTTGTTTCTTTTTAGTGCTTGAGTCGGTGCTGCACCATGTTTTAACCCTAATGTACAAACAGAATGGACTCCGATTTTGAAAATCCGCGCTCGTATAATGAAGTTGTCTGAGTAATCTTTAGTAATCATGGACAGCTCCATTTTGGACTTTATCTTGGCCATCAACTTCCAATTTAAAGCCGATAAGACTGAAGCTAGTTTTCCAAATTTGAGTTAGAATAGTGTGATGATTTTTTCGGTAATTTTAACACATAATAAATTAAAAAATATTTACAAAAAAAATCAATTACTTGAAAAATCTACTTTTAAAGTTTTCAGAAAGACACGCTGTATACTATATGCTACTTACCCGAATATATGATGACTTAAATGAAGTAACTTCTTTTATGCAAATGATGAAGGGCATCATGAATATGAGCATAATAAATAAAGGAAAATAATTACTCATATAATAGTAATAAATATCATATTTTCCTTCCAATCTAGGAAATCCATGCATAGTCAAATTTATTAAATCTTTGCCCTCGTTGGAGAAATAATTACTATAATTTCCCTTTTCTTTATAGTGGATGTATTTAAAGGCGCAGTACCACAACACATCCAAAATTCCAAGAAATCCTTCTCGATAATATCCTATAAAATTTATAAGTACATTCATAGGTTGATAATTAGATAATTGATTTAGTGGTTACCCAATTGGCGATACAAATAAATTTTTCCCGCCAAAAAAATAGACAACTACAGGTAAACGTCAAAGCCTATGGCAATAAATGCTTGATCTTGATTGAGAACAGGAGCTGGATTCCTGAATATCACCCAAGTGAATGTTAATCTAACCTTCCTCGAGCGCATGCGTCAAATCTCACCCGTGAATCTTAATTCGCCTGCTCCTGGATTCTGATAAATAGAAATGGCTGTTTCGTACCACTACGAAACTTTAAAAAAGGATGGGGAGATGTCATTGAAACAGTGTATGAGAGCGACAGCATCATTTCGTTTCTTGATTTCTATTTATCAGAATTCGGGGGCTGGTTCAGACCAAGAATTTGAATTCGCCTGTGAGATTTTGACGCATGCGCTCCGAGGAAGCTGAGATTGAGATTCACTATGTGAGATTTTAGGAATCTACTTCCAGAAGGATAAACTTTTATTTGTAAAGATGTTTGTTAATAGTACTAATAAGGAACTTGTGGGTTTTGGGTTGTAAGTAGTCAGTTGTTAAAAACAGTAGAAATTACCTGGTAAAGTTGTGTATTCATCAATAACTGGCCTTGTGACACTATATTCTTCAAACATTTTGGTCACGTAATATGTACGCCACAGAGACATACTGCGGGAAGAAAAATCTTCAATAATGCGTAGGTTAGGCGGAAATCTAGAATAAATTGTATCAAAATAATACACAGTGTATTTTAAACTACTAATATAAATACTATTTTACCTTATATTAAAACCCAGCGTCTTTTTGTTTGAATCAGTAACTAGCTCCATCACACAAAGAAATTTTTGAATGACATACGATAAATCTTCAGGTGCTAGGTCTGATATATTTGGTATATCATTATTAATCTCAAATTGATTTTCAACTTTTAATGCCATAAAATATCCAATGGTTTTTAGTTCTTTGGTTTCTTTTGATATTAATCCAATGTGATTGTACCTGGAAAATACTTTCTAAAATAACTCTCATCTCTCATTGATAATATTTGAAATAAATATCTTTTTACCTCAAAAAACTTCACAATTTATGTATAATAACTTCTGAAAAATTTGTAGTTTTAAAACACTTACTTTGCCCGAATATGATCCAAGTCAGCAGGGTTGAAAGGTTTGAAATCAATTCGACCAACTTTTTGAGAAAGTCCTGCTAAAACTCTTGTACACAGTATAGTTATAGATACAAAAAATGGCATAGATAATTGAAGATATAACAAATACTTGGTTCTTTCAGTTTTCAGAAATAATGACCACATTAAAGCAGTTAATATCCTCAAATTCGCAATAATCATGTTTATTTAGACAAATAACCTAAACCTAACGTTAAATGCCAAATAAATTGATAATTCTAAACCTACTTATACTTTTTGAATTAGTATTGGGAATTTTAACTACCAATAGATGGCACTGTTGGCCCTCTGTGGCAGATTATTGAACTATGTTACATGTCCAATTCAGAAATTATAAAAATGGAGGTTTTGTAGAATCTTATTTCCAAATTAGGCATCAATACCCCAAAACAATGTATTTATCCAATTATGCAAGTAAGAAACACAATTTTTAAACACAAAAAACTTGATCTAAACACAGGTGCAGTTACTAAAACTAATAAAAATTAATTTGGCCAAAAAATCTCTTATTACTTTTACCTTTTTTTTTCTTTACGCCAAAATAGCGCCATCTATCCGTAGTCGAAATTCCCAATCATAATTATTCATTTAATTTCTGAGACTTTTGGATCACTCTGTATAACTAAATTTAAAATCGAGTACTCTGGTGCTCCAAATATCACGAAAACATGTGTACAATTGAAAGCAACAATTGACAGTTGACAGTTATGTGACGTTTAAAAAAAATACTTGAAAATTCAATTGATAAATAAAATTATTTAAAGAAAGGCTGTGAGATTATTCGATTAATCATGCTAAGTGCACGACAAAGTACTGATCTATTTATAAAATGAGAACAACCAAAAGAACTTTAATTACTCTAGCACTGATGTTAATATTATCAATATTAATTGCTAACGTAGCTAATATTTTAAATCATGATGAAAACTACTACACAAAAAATGATACTTCCAAAAAAATTCATACAAAAACTATGGATGATAGTATTGATCACCTAATGTGGTTTTTACAGGTAATTATTTGTTTAAATTGTACATAAAAGGACTTTCCTTTATATTACCGTTAAAACTTGATAACTTCTTAAGTTTTTGCGGTAGATTAATTTTGTCAAAGCTATTGGTAGAGTAAACGTTATACCTACTATACATGTTAAAATTATTTAAGCATTTATTTTTAATTTTTTTACGAGACATGACATGACATTTTTTTGAAAACATTACACACTGCTTTAAATCGATTTAAGAGTGCATGGAATTTAAAATTGTACTTGTTGAATATTGCGCTTATTACATCAGTGTGAGAGCCACGTCAAAGCTTTTACCTATGAATTTCAAGTTGTTTTTGTATTCCTTCTGATCTGTGCCCTTTTAACTGATTCATGTAACCTATTTTTAGATATCTGATATTCACATAAGTATATTTAGAGACCCAACTCGTATAACTGAATTTAAAGAATTTTGTGACCTAACGCTGGATGTGATTAAACCAAGCGTGGTACTGGCATCAGGGGATTTAACAGATGCCAAGACTCCAGATAATATTGGCTCAAAACAGTACCGGAAGGAATGGCAAATTTACCGAAATGTTATTAACGAAACTAATGTTTTACAAAAGACAACGTGGCTGGATATCCGAGGAAACCATGGTAAGAATTTAGGAGTATTATTTTTTTTGGGAAAGCGAAATCCTGATGGAATGAATTTATTTTATTGGAAATGCGATGATAATTATTCCTGCCGTTTTTTTTCGATTTTCTGTAGTTAAAAATTTGTAAAAGCATTTTCGTTAGTGTTCTTACCAACACTTTTCTGATTGTTTTACATACGTCATTTAACTTTAATGAATTATTTATTTTCCCGCCAGAAACTAGACGTTTTGTGTGAGTAGGATCAACACTTTTATATTCGTTTTATCTTGAAGGCGAAGACTCTATCATAAGAAAGAATTAATGTTCGTCTATTGCACACTATTGTGTAACAATTTTGCATGTGCTTACTTTTACTCATCTCTTTTTATCTATTCTGAATCATAATTAACTCGTAAAAACATTAATTTATTTGAAGATCATGCGGTAAGAAAATAATATAACAGTGATTTCTGTACAAATTTGTTTAGAAATGTAATACCTAATTTTAATCTGCATAGTACTTTCATTAAAGGTCAAAGCAAAATATTTTAATGTTTAGATAAATTTTAACAGCACTTATCAATTTTAAGGATTTAGATGTTTATCTCTCTGATACAATTATTGACAAGTTCCACTATTTACTAAGTAGTATTTATATAAAATCTTATAATTAATTGAATCTATAAATAAAATAAAATTAACTTACCAAAATAAAATACTTTAAGACTATTGTCAACAAATTTTAGTGCTCGAGTTTGAAATTCTCTTGATATTTGCGGTTTTGCTCATAACTATTTTTCCAAAGGAGCTTTTTCAAAATTTCTTTTTTTAGTACACAGATGAATTTTGTGACTACCAATTTCTTCTGTTTTTTTTTAGTAAGTCAAACCAAATACTCATACGGAAGCACTAAAAAACGTTCGCTTAAAGGGGTATTCTAGTCTAGAAGCCCGAATTTCTACCGTTTTTTGAGGATTCATAAAAAAAAAAGCAATTGATATTTTTACTATCCATTTTTACTATCCATTTTTTATGGCTTATTTATTCATATTTCAAGAGTATATAAAGAAATAAAAAAAATATTAAAATTTCAGCAAGTTATGCTTCGTTGAAGTAGAGGGGCGAAAAAAAAGCTGTGACCCGGTCGTCATGATATCTACCCTCCTGGTCACTTGAAAGTATCGTATGAACCAGAAAAAGTGAAAAAAAAATTTTTTTTTCGCAAAATGGTGGCTACTCAAATATTGAGGTCAATTTTCACACTAATTTTTTAACTAACAGGGTAAAAATTTCAGGGTGCCGATTTTTTTTCTCATAAGTAAATACCAAATAAGTAAAATAAAAAATATTCGACTATTACAGGTTGTTCCGATGAAAAGTTACGAATTTTCAAAGTCCACTTTGGGGGCACCAAAACGACATAAAGAGTAAACGCATCAAAAAAAGCTCCCGTTTTAAGGTAAAACGTGGAATTTAGATGAGGAATAAAGCAACCGTGATTTTTTCCTCCTGCCAAACTTCTAATCGAAGCCAAAAAGTTTTGATACTTTTTCCGTCCGAAAAAACGGTAGAATTGTACAGTTTGCGTCCGAATTCGAGGTAAAAATACGAAAGGGGTCGTATTTCCGCCCCCTTAATAGATAGCTCCGGGCGGGTCAAAACCGGCGTTTTCAGAATCGGGTCCCCCCATAACATACTAAAATTTGGTGTGATTCGGGGTGAATTTCGGACACTTATCCGCCTACAAAATTTCAACTCTCTACGAAAAAAAACGCCTTCCCCGTTTCTTAATCTAATTGGCGCATTGCACATTCGAAAATCCATATTCTAATTTTTAAAGGTTAAAAGCAAAATATGTATAAACAATAAAATAAGACATGTTCTAGTTCCGAAACAAATATCTTTGTGGTTCTGCACATACTTTCATTATAATTTGTGACATAAAATATGCATGTTTTGAAAGTTGATAATTTACACGATCACAAATATTTTAATCAAATCTTGTACAAGTTTTGGAAACAAAATGTGCTCGTCTAAAATAACCTTGTTTTTACCATAAATTTCTTACGACAAATAATACGTAATTTTTTTGTAAGAAGTCTGGCCACCTTATCGTAAAACCTAAATTAAAAAAATGCATTATAAATAATAATCATTTTACTTTCCAGATAATTTTAATGTCGCAAGTTTAGACTCAAAAGAAAATTTTTTTCCTAACTACTCGATCCAAGGTGCTGCACATCCGAGATCTTATTTATTTCAATTAAAACAAGGAGGCGATTTATTTTCATTTATTGGAGTAGATGCTTGTCTGGAACCGGGTCCGAGAAGGCCCTTTAATTTTGTTGGCATGCTAGACAATGTTGAAATTAAAGAATTAAATAACTTGATAGAACAAGTTAAAAATAGTGGTAGTAACTACACTGTATGGTTTGGGCATTTTCCAACGTCTTGTATATTAAGGAGCGATGGGGAGAATGTAAGATCAATATTTCGAAAACTAGATCAATCACTGGTGTACGTATGCGGTCATCTTCATATGTTAGGTGGGTTGGTGCCCAGAATGTACACGTTACAAAAAGATGGGTTTCTTGAGCTTGAATTGGGTGATTGGAAGGAAAATAGAAGGTATTATTTAAAATAATTCAATTGCTTAGTGTTAATTTTTTGTTTATAGATATCGTTTACTTGCAATAGATCACGGCCTATTATCTTTTATTGATATTCAACATCGAGAATGGCCTGTAGCTTTAATTACAAACCCCAAACATGCCTTATTTAAAATTCCAAACAAAGAAGATCCTGGTGTAACTTTGAATTCAACCCACATAAGGTAACATTTTAAATGATGAATTAGCGATTTAATTTTCCCCGCAAAAATGACGTCACAAGTAGGTAGACAACTAACCTACTTCTGACGTCATCCTATTAGTTCCGCATTCGGTCGCAAGAGGGAGATCGCTTAACTTGAATTTTTACTTTTGAATTTGGTTTGTAAAATATATAAAATTTGGAATCGGCAATTTTGTCAAAGATTGGGGGATATGATGGGTATTTTAATCAATCAAAATTTGTCAGTGATTTTAAAATAAAATGACCGAATGGTGCAATTTATTGGGCTTGGATAAGAATTAAATTTAATATTTCAATGTCATCTTTTTTCAGGGTACTAGCGTTTTCCTTATCTAAAGTTGTCAGTGTGAAAATAAATATTGACGATGCTGGCTGGATTGCCTGCAGACATGTAGAAGGACCATTGTATGTTGCAAGTTGGAATCCTTTACACTACAAATTAGGCTTGCACTATATTCAGGTAATTTAAGGAGTGATAAAAATAATAAAGCAAAATTATTAGAAATTAGTTTTCAATCTAATAAGTTACTAATATCTTATATTTCAGGCTTTTGTAAAGGATGCTGATGGCAGACAAAAAATTTTTTCACAACCATTTTCCCTTGATGATACAAGACTGAATTTTGATTTATTACCCAGAATAGCTTTAATGACTAACGCCAGTATTGTTGTAAGTAACCATTTTTTTTTATATTTACATATAATTTACACCAGATAATGATTGAAAATACTAATAACAAATAAATTAACAAATCATAGCTAGATGCATTTTAATGTATTTATCTTTTCTTGCAGTTTAAGTTGATGTTCATAAGTCTACTGATATCTGCGATATTTCCATTAATCATATTAAGAGTTCTACATAATTTAGTGAAAAGTAAGGATATCATTGTCAATTTATAATGTTTTTATTTTTTTAATTGAATATTAATATTTTTAGGAAATAAAATATCCAAACCAAATATTCCAAGAGGCTGTGTTAAATTATGGGTGAGAAAATTATGGATACTTTCATCAGTGGATAGAATATTTTGGCCACTCGTTTTATATCCTATTTATCTATGTTTCGGTCCATGGTCTATTGGACACATAATAGAAGAACATATTGGTGTTATTTTTGCTTGGGGAATCTTTGTGAATGGAACTTTTCTTCCAGGGTCTTTTACTTATGCCTATGGATTCCTCCAGGTAAATTTATTTTATTACAATATTGCCTATCCCTAGATCAACCCAACGATACAAATTGCGATACTACTTTCCATGCCGCATGCCGCGGATGACCAACTGGGGTCATTTCTGACCCCAGAGCTTGTTTTTTGTGAATTGAACTCGAAATATTATTGCTTACGCTAGATATTTTTTTAGCTGATTATTTTCAATTATATCATAGGAGACTTTAATTATATCCAAATTAAGGGGTTATACCTACTCATGGGGACGAAAAAAAACTATTTTTTTGCGAATTTTTTTTAGCAAAATTGTACGTGATATAAAATTTATTTTTACATCATATTATTGTACATACTTTTATCTGTAATTGGTACGTTTTTTTTATGCAGAACAAAAAAAAATGGCGACGATCCACCTTTTTTCCTACGACCCGTTTTTTAAGGAGCTTCGCGGTGATCACGATTACTTGACGCTGGATTATCTAAAATCAAAATTTCCTGTAAAATTCGATTACTCAAGATTAAACCTTGTCCTTAACCGAGGGATTTCTCAAAAAAAATAGGGGGCTTAAATTAAATTAGGAGTTCTTTTTTTAACTTCTTTGGGCAGTTTGCTTCTCAGATACCTGTTAGTAGGTTGTTGAAGATTCTAGATGACGAGTAGAAAGGAGACTTTTCAAATGTGGTGGTTCTGTCTAATGATACCCTTGTTTGTCTCGTTTATTATAGTGCCCAGAAATTTTGTATTGTTGTCAGTGCCATCAATTGGAATAGCTGGCGGTTTCCGTATACGGAACTGCATGTTTTGCTTGTATTAATTAGAAGTTTGTCTTTGTTGCACCATTCTTCCACTTCACCCATGACCTTTACAATTATCTATTGTTTATATGGCGGATAAGACTATGGAGGTGTCATCCGCAAAGTTAATTAAGAAACCGTGTGAGATAGAGTTGGGTAGGTCATTTATAAATATGAGAAAGATTAGGGGTCCCAGAACTGACTGTTCTTCTTCTTCTGTAAACCATGTGTTTGTGAGCGTCTTCCGTTGACGTCCGCAAGGAAGCTTCGAGAGGTTAGAAATGATATCAACAGTTTATGTGCATTTTTTGCAAATTCCTATAGCTGCAACAAAGTCTGGGTCTATGGTTTTCCTGTACGAACTCGTTGTACGTTGCTAAGGATGTTATATTTAGTGAGGTAGCTTTTTATTTAATTACGTATTACCTTCTCTAATATTTTAGAGAAAGCACTTAGTATTGATATCGGTCTGTAATTTTCTGTCTTCTTCGTGCTTCCTTTTTTGTGGACAGGGACCACTTTAGCTAGTTTTAAGGCAGTTGAGAATGTTCCTGTGCTGATTGTGAGATTAACTAGGTATGTAATTGTTTTAGATATGCTGCCTGATATTCGCTTTAGTATAATTGTAGATGTTTCGTCGTGTCTATACCTTCTTTTGCTTTTTATTCCCCTTTTTATTTCTATGATATCTTTGTTAGTTACTGGCTGGAAGTTCATCAAGAGTGTTACATTTGTGGATGTTGTGCAGACGGTTGAGATGGCGTCTCCAAAGTGCTCTTTGATGTTGTAACCTGTTTCAATTGAAAAATATTGATCAAATGTTGAGGCCATACAGGTTGGGTGGCCAGTTCCTCCTTGGTAAAGTCAAGTGTGATCTTCGGGTGCTCACCTTTTCTTCCTAATTCTTCGTTTATTACTTCCCATATCTTTTTAGGTTTGTTATCTGCTTTATTTTTGTCTCTAGTGCTATCTTTTTAGCAGTAATAATTAGTTTACCATGGATCTTTTTTTATCTCCTGAAACATGTTTTTTAATTTTTTGCTGGATTCCCTAATTTCACTTATAACCCAGCTCGGAGCTGTGGCTGTTTTTGGTTTAGACTTTTTTATTTGCTGCAAGGAGCTGGTTGAAGTGTCTGATGTTGTCTTCTGAAGTGACTCGAAACCAGTTAGTCGAGTTGTTAGGTTCCAGGTTTTTGTTGTGGCATTGTGGATATAATATTTTCGTTCTGCCTCATTTCGTTGTAATACTTTTAGATTCAAACAACTTTTGTTCTACCATTTTTCAAATCAAACACTTTCCAATTCTAACATTTTTCGTTCTATCACATTATCGTTCTAACAATTTATGTTTTACCAAATAAGTGGGGTCAAATCTGACCCCATTTGATCATCTATGTAGTAAAATAAAGCTTGGTCATCTGAGGGTTAAATTGTAACCGAGACTGTGTGCGCTAGGCTCTCCTAGTACACATTGCTGCAAATTTATTGCTTTATATTGTTGAGAAATTTATAAGACATCCAAAAGACTTTCATTCCGATGCTTGGAGCACACTGAAGTAGTTCAGAGCTACTTTGAAGTAGTTCAGAGCTACTTTGAAGTACTCAGAGCGGTTACTTAGAAAGCCCCTCATGCATCCTGTATAGATTTCTTAGAATTATAATAAACGAAACTCAAGTCTGGTCAATGTTATATTTGTATCTTCTTGTTTTAATTTTTCATTTTTTTTATAAACTTATTACCGTTTTTCAGATATTTACATTCCAAATTCCGCTCACACTCATATTAGCCCATGGAATGAATCATAGGTAAGTGAAATTTAATTTCTGTTAAATATTTTTATTAGTACACATTTAGTACCATCTGTGCATATCATCAAAAGATTTTAATTCATAATAACCTACACCCAAAACCCTTCAAGTTAGGTCTTAGGGGGTTGAAATTATGGAGGCATGCGAACAACGAAAACGACAAATACTCAATACTCCCTAAGTATTTTTGAATTTATCCGGTAGTGACCAAATTTTGCTAGGTCATGTAGAATCAAAAATTTAACTTTCTAATAAACTTAAAAATCGTTGTTGCACTTGCTTCGACTTTCGAAAGATATGCAAATTTGGTTCAATTAAAATTTCTCTAAAACCGGTAAACTAATGTCGCCTCGAACAAACTTACCGGCGCTAAGTGGATAACCGACTTTTTTATGAACTGTCCAAACTATATCTACTATTTATTTGTGTTATATTTATAGGTTTCTATTCCACATTGGAAAAACTGGGAAGAGTAGAACCAAGTTTAGTCAGGTTATCTTAAATCTCCCTTTTACAATATTATTGACTGTACAGATAGTGATGGCCTACTTCTTTTGGCTGGCATATGGAACGTTGGCCTTTGTTCTCGGACCTTTGCGGACTTGGTCGGTCATTTTGGCACTTGTTTTATGGCAGCAGGTCTTACATTTACCCGAAAGCTGTTTAAGGTAAATTTAGGCTTAAAACTCTTGTAGATTATTTACATAACTTGTATTTTACAGAGAAGCTGCAGCTGTATGGTACATCGATAGATCAGAATCTAATCAAAGCGAGACTGATATTGGTTTAAACCAAACATCGTAAAGGTTTAATTTTAATTCCATTATACCAAATATGTTCCTATTTTACTTCATTTATCTTCCTGCAAAAATTTTTTGACTAATTTTATTTAAGCAATTTGTGATTAACGCATATACTTATGTGTTTTTATTTTATTTATTGACTAGTTAAAAATTTTGAATTAACAAAAATATCAAGGCAGAATGAAAAAAAAAAGTATTTTTTTATAAATTATAATACGAATTTCTATGATAACACAAGAAGAAAGTAAAGTAACTTCTCGACATTTCATCACAGGAAAAGAGAAGAAGGATGAAAACGGTGAAATTATTTATAATCAAAATAAAACTTATTATATGGTCGATTCAAATAAATTACAATTTTACATCAACATTCACTTAACAAGTATTAATTTATTTATTTCGAAAATCTCTGAAACTACTGGTCATACTATTTGGTAGAGAATAATTATACAGGGTGAACAAAATGTTCGGCAACGCCGCGCCGACTTATTTTGAAAGTAAGCATTGTTGAGAAAAATGTTTAAAATAAAAGTTGTACGGTTTGTGTTTAAAAAAAAAATCGGCGTGGCGTTGCCAAACTTACCTATTAAAACTTTAAACTCTTGTAACTTCTAAAAGATTTACTTCAGTAAAATAAAAAAATATGCTCCATAAACCTCTGAAACCAAGCTTTAATAATAAGCAATAAAAATGGGTGGTTGCTATCTAAAAAAGTTAAGAAATTATCGCTTGACCTTCAACTGCTGTTCAAGGTCATTGAAATATTTCTAAAATGCGCGTCACTAAGAATCGTACAACTTTTATTTGATTTTCAAAAATGCTTTGTTTCAAAAATAAACGGGCGTTGCCGAACTTTTTGTTCACCCTGTATGTTTTCTATTTCAAACCAAATATTTGCTATCAGTATATTGGTATTCCTTTTTGTGAAAGTAATGCTTTCTGATAGGACTAAAAGCGATTATTGGTTTTCTCAACTAAGATTTTTCCGATTTAAAAACTCTAAAAACATTACTTACACGATTTTGGTTTTGATATTGCAAAGAAGTACCCAGTAAAATTTATAACCTAGGAAGGTACATAGTTTTTGTAATAGATTAAAATAGATATCACTTACACTTGTAATCTATGATATTACTTCATGTAAAAATGTAATTTAGAAATTAGCACCTGATTTAAGTAATTCAGTACAAAATTGCAAATATATTAGACAAAACTTCGTTTATAATAATATTATAATTTTGAAAAAAAATAATAGTCGTTAGTCTCACTGCTAACAATAGGCTCTTATTATTCATTTGATGAAGGTAGAAAGACTGAAAATATTAAAGTTAAAATATTTATTTACCTCGTCCTAAAATTGTGTCATTTTATTTGATTTTTTTTCAAATTTTTTGCATTTATAAAGTAGTATGTAATGTGGGTTTTGTCAATGCGGGGTGGCCCGGAGCCTTATAAGGGGCCTAATGACAGTAATTTTGGGGCCGGTGATATTTTAATCTAATTAGTTGTAAATTTTGTATAAGACGATCAATTAGTCATTTGCAGAAATTTTGTGTCAGGCCTTCCGGCACTGGATTATTTCAATTACATGAATTTGTCCTAGACAAAAAAAAATTTAATATTCCATTATTTAGGTATCTTAGATTCTCCTAAAGACTTACAGTCTTTAAAGAAGTTGACAAAAAGTGGTAGTCGGAACACCATTATAAATGAATGCTGAAAAGTTCCCATCGATGCCGTACCTGGAAAAAATTTTATTCAAGGTCAAAGGTCTTAAAATAGGGTGACTCTTACGAACAAAAGTATTAAAACATTTTTTATAGATAATTATATGTTCTACAATTTTTGTCTGACCTAATTTTATGATAAAACTTACCGTTTTGCTGAGAAACGCAAAAAAACCTATTTTAAGACCTTTGACCTTGAATAAAACTTTTTCCAGGTACAGGATCGATGGGGACTTTTCAGAATTCATTTATAATGGTGTTCCGAACACTTATACCAATTTTTGCACCTTTACTACTATTTTTGGGGCTAAATTGACCGGACTATGGGTTTTTAATTTTTTTATATCAAAAGAGGTTACTAGGCAAATCAAATAATTTAATTTTGAAATCTGATTGATATAGTCCATTTCATTAAAAGAATGCGGTATACTAGCAAATTTGGTCATAAAAAAATTCCATCAAAGTTAAACCAAACAATTTTAAGGAAGCAACAAAACTACTAGGTACTTCCTAAAAATTTCGTGTTTTTTACTGCTATTTAGAAAAATTGAAGAACAAAAAGTAATAATATATTTTTTGTACTACTTTCGAGAAAACGCCTAAAATAAAAATTTAATGCCGGGAGCGCACCAAAGTCTCGCAGGTGATGTGGCAGCAAGTGGCAAGTGCACCTCCAAAACAATTCATAATAAACAAAATCCCACACTCGAGTGGCGGTATTTTGTTAATTTCTAAAATAATCAAATTTAAAAAGTACTCTATATGTTACTTGCTTAAAATTGTTTGGTTCACCCCACAAAGACAAAAATTGCAGAAATCAGAAGAAAAAAAGTTATGACATTTTGGTGACTACCCACAGAATGGTTCCTTGTATCTTGTTTAAAGTTTGCCAGGTAGAGATGAAAAATAAACTATTATTTATTATGTTCTAAAAATATTTTGACTAACCTAGGACTTCATGGTTATCTGTAGTGCTCTATTAATCCCTTGATCCACAACATATCGGTTTGAAGTACCGACGGTATTATCCTTTAATGTAATTTAAGTACATATGATATTTCACCTATGTGCCATATAAATTACACATATTTTAGTAGATATGCTCTTACATAACTCTTGTTTATGTGAACCTTAAACTGTAGAAAGTTGTAACTAACTTTTCGAGTGGTCTTTCATAACGATGAAGATTTTAGGAATAAAATTATTGTTGCACTTTTATTAATTATAATACCATTGTTTAAGGTCATCATAAATATTAAGTATGTCGATTTATTAATAGTATGTGTACTAATATTAACCTTCATTCATGCTGAGAAATGATACTATTAGTAATTTTAATTTGTAGCTAAAATCTCCACATCTAAATACAGGGTATTATTTTCTTTGTGCATAAACAGGTAGAATATACAGGGTGGCCCAACGAAAACAAAACGGTTGATTTTTAAAATAGTTAATAAAAAAATTTGAAAAAATGCTCTCGAAACCAAAATCAACCTTTTCGTTTTCATTGGGCCACCCTGTATAGGTGCATACCTCGTAAGTGCTAAAATCTAAAGTGGGAGAAAACAACGAAAAACTTCGAAGTATTACATGTTAGTTTATGACGTGTTACTGTATTATATTTCTTTTACTTCGGTCAAAAACTCATTTTGACAAAAAACGGTACTTACTAGGTATTGCAGCTATACCATCATATTATATTCTCTCCATTATGCAGGTTGTTGGTGTAACTATTTTAGTTGTTCCACCTAGTTAAAATATTACTCCTGTCTCTTCCAACAGTAGATAATAATAAAATCAGTATGTCAATGTGATCTTTCATAAAATAGTTTTTAATAACCATGTGTACTATAATATTTATAGATAACCACTGTACTATAAATCAAAAATTTACTAACATATTATATTTGTAAAAATGTAATGCATATTATAGTTATTGTAATTAACTGAAACACTTTATTTAAAACTTAGTTATTCTAAATGTATAATTGTTAAATATGTGTAAAAGCACAAAAAACTCAGAATATATTTTGTTGCAAAAATAAACTTCATCTTTTTTCTTAAACCACTACTTTTTTGCAAATGTGATTAGATCCCAATCCTCCTTAATTCTGTTTTGATAAACATATTCTTGTAATGTCTTTAAATGGAATCTTTAACTCTTTATAAGCTGTTGGTATACATTTGCACTTCTCTCCAATCTACCAAGTGGAAACTAAACACGGGTCACCTTCATAACTTCTCTATTTATGAAAAGAAAAATTCGAAATTTGACTATGTTGAACACATTTTAGCCATAAAAAGTTTTTCAATATCCGGAAGTGACATCAACTTTATTTTTTTAAATGTAACACCTAATTTTTTTGTTCGTAATTTAAGACACATTGATACATTTTTTATTTGTTTTGAAATTTTGAAAAATCCCGAGTACAAAATTAATAAAAAAACTGGTACAAGTAAATTGATTACACCCTACATATGTTGTATGATTCTAAATAACACATTTTAGGCACTAAAAATTTTTTCAATATGACTTCTGGATTTACCGGAACTGACATCAACTTTATTTTTTTAAATTTGTTTTCTTGAACCATACAACATAGTCAAATTTTTAGTTTCACAAATAAAGAAATTGTTCGTGTCCACCCGGTATAATAAATATCTAAGCAGTTTTTGATATAAATAATACATTTAAATTTATAAATAATATGGTCCTGCCTTATAAAGGGTATATTGGGTAACTCTCCAGAGACCAAAAAAATTTGTCCCCACTGCTGCAGTGATTGCGGCCTTCACAGTGCCTAATAAAATCAGAAAAAAGATGTTAAACTGGAAGATATTTCTTATACAATAGAAAAAAAATATTTAAATTTAAGAAGATGGCGGAGTCTTGAAAAATAATTCTAAATTTCGCTCAAAAATTAATGAATTTTGGTTAGCCAAAATTACAATTTTTATGCAATAAAAAACTGGAGGGTCATTGTATAGAGAATTAAGTACAAAAAAGGTAAAAATAAAATCAAATCGATCGAATGATTTGTTTTTGAGCAACAAATTTGAAAAATTTAGTTTTGAGAAAAACGCCTTTAAAGATAAAAGTAGTGATTTTATTGCTATAAATCAATAAATATCAAAAGTCTGTAGCTGAAAAACTGATTAAAATTTTAGTACGTTTTTTTAAACATATAAGGTACATACAGGGTGAGCTAATAAAATGATTGTGGTTAGATATGTAGGCAACCAAATACGCAGGTTGGTACAACTAAAATCTTAAAAAGAAAATCTCCTAGTAATCCAATGGGGTAGCAAAAATTTTTTCCAAAATCTCTAATTTCAGAGCAAATGTTAAATATTGAAAATGATTTTCTTCATTTTCGAGGCAGATGCTAACACAATAAAACAAAGATTTATACAAATTAATTTTGATAAAAAATGACGTTTATGAAATAGAAGCCACAATAAAGAAATTTTAAAATCTGAAGTTTTGACACAATGGTAAAAATTACACCTACGCATCTGCTTTTGTGAAGTCTAGTTACTTTTTGTTTTGATTTTGACATGATTTTGTGTTTCTATGAACTTGAAGCAAAAAAAATCCCCAGATTTTTAGGCGAGAAATTTGAATTGACCACAATCAAAGAGTATTATTATTCTGTGGTATAAGCTATCAGAAAATGCAAAAATAAAAAAAAACAATTTTTTGAAAATTTCACACTAGTGGTGCCAATAGATAAAGTGATCACTGTTGCCCCTTAAACTGACAAGTGTCACATAAAATGCATGCATCCGAGTTTAAACTGTTTCATGCAAACCACCCTAAAAGTGCTTATACATTTTAGAGGGGTTACAAAATCGAGCAGAGGTGAAACAGATCAAAATAGATACGCTGGTCAAAAACAACCTGGGGCTGGATTCCTGAAATCTCAGACAGTGAATGTTACATTCACCTTCCTGGAAGCGCATGCGTCAAAATCTCATCAGCGAATCCAAATTCACTTGGTCTGAACCAGGCGAATCAAGATTCACGAGTGAAAGTTTGCGCATGCGCTCGAGGAAGGTGAATTTAACATTCACCGTGTGAGATTTCAGGAATCCAGCCCCTGAGCGATATGTTCTGGAACTGTTCAGAGCAGCTCAGAGCCACAAATGGAAAGCGCCTCCAGTAAATACGAAATTTGCGTTACGTATTTTAAACATTTCACTGCAATTTTAATGCAACATTACAGTGAAACATTGACATCTTGTAAATCATTATACATGAAATATTTCGTATTTCGTAATGTATTTTAAACGTTTCATTACAATGTTAATGCAACGTTGCAAAGAAACATTGGAATAACATGCGCAGTCGAATGTTACGGTCGTGGTTACCACGGTTAAGACATTTTATTCTTTATTATTCCTGTTTATACATCGTGTTCGTCTGATATCCGAGTCTCGTGGTTGTGAATCTAAAGAAACTAATTATTACATCTTTAAAATGGGGGATCCGGCATCTGCGTCTGGAAGCAGTACACAAAATAAGGTAATTAATAATAATTGTTATTAATATTCTTTAAAATAATGTGGAAAGTGGGGTTTAACACCTCCCTTAAGTTTGCCCGAGTAATACGTAATACCAATTAATACAGTTTGATGTTTGATTTTACGCTGTGTCTATGTTCCCGGTAACGGATTGACTATTCTTTGTTTGGCATACGCACAAGCTACAGGGTGATGATAAAGTTTAGACGAAAATTCATAACTGCCGTATTTTATATTTTTAGAAAATCATAATCAATCAGAAATTGCTCGTACAGGTTTTTTCTAGTTTTTAAAATGGCAACTCTTAGAATTGGGAATTTTTACTATGTATAGATTGCGCTATAAATGGAGGATATTCGGTACTTGTCATTGTCAAAAATTGTGTTTACAGTGCAATCTTGTACCTTATAACTATGTATTCAACAAAACACAAATAGATTTATCATTTAAAGCTTCAGTAAATCTCAAAAAACATGTACCAATGCGTTAAATCAAAAAAGTAAGTACCGAATATCGAAGTTCATATTTTGCCACCAGAGGGCGAGCGGAATGTAAAAATTCCCAATAGTTGTGTTTTTTTACAACTTTGCTTCATTTCTCTTTCAGCTCAAGTTCACTTAGAAAGGTGATCAGACGTGAACTGATTTATTTAAAAACATCAGCTTATTGGTAAATTCAAATAAAAAATAACAATTGACATTCTTTGAGTTAGGTTATGAATGGAGTGAACGAACTGGGGGGTTATTTTTTAATCACACGACTTATGTAGCATGCTCTACTTTCATCATTCTGTCCTTGTCAGTTTCATAGATAAATAAGAGTCTGTCCTTGTGATTTGGCATGCAAAATCATGTGGAATGGTTCAAAAATAAGGTCTCTGAACAAGTGTTTCCCCTCTACAGCAAGTGCACTAAGGGTAAAGGGGGGTAGAAAATCGTTCTATTGGCTCAAAGTGATCCCGAAGTGATCGAGTAAAAAGGACAGAAGTTGTGTTTTTTTACAACTCTGGTTCATTTTTCTGTCAGCTCAAGTTCACTTAGAAAGGTGATCAAACGTGAACTGATTCATGTAAAAAGAATAGCTTATTGGTAAATTCAATTAAAAAATGACAATTGACATTCCTTAAGTTAGGTTATGAATGGAGTCAAATGGAGTGAACTAATTGGGGCGCGTTCCACTAATGAACACTAAAGCCCACAAACGCATAATTTTCCCGTTCCACTATTTCAAAACGTCACCATTCAACAAACGACCACAGAAACCCACGAATAAATACGGCCGTTGTGACCTTCTTGCGGTCGCCATCGATGACGTTTTTATGCACGAAAGAAACAACCGCGGTCTTATGTGGAACGACTTTGCGGTTGTCGTGGGCATTGCGAGTCTTTAGTGGAACGCGCCCATAAACAAGTGATCCCCCTCTACAGCATGAGAGGAAAGGGGGAAGAAAATTGTTCAATTCGTTCGAACTGAATAATTGATTTATTTGAACCGATCATGTTAAAAGAACACAACTTGACTGCATCTTCATCGATTTTTCATATAAAAAAATACCTGGTACACAAAAGAAATGCTCTAAGGCAGCCAATAAACAGACGCTTTCGTGCGGCTAGGAACATCCCTTAATCTCGCCCCACCTTTAGTTCGTGGTGGGATTAACCAGGCACTCCCCGACTTTGCGATTCAAACAACTTTACTTAGAATTCTACCTGACTACCTTTGCTCACAATGCAATGTGCGTTGGAAACGCACAGCCAGGGATTGTCTAGCCATTCCCACTTAACTACTGAATAGCGGTGGGCGAGACTAAGGTATACTCATGCTGCACGAAAGCTTCTTATTGGCGCTAGCATTTCTTTTATGTACCAGTTTTCGGTGAAGCATGTTGTACATGTGTCGAATACTAAAGTTATTGAAGTACATGAACTTAGTGACCATAGCTTAATAAGTACCACCATCTCGTTAGGTGAAGTTGTTAAACTACACTTAAA
Organism: Stenus bimaculatus; assembly: GCA_963971135.1. Classification (NCBI taxonomy): domain Eukaryota; kingdom Metazoa; phylum Arthropoda; class Insecta; order Coleoptera; family Staphylinidae; genus Stenus; species Stenus bimaculatus. The sequence goes on along the minus strand of OZ020180.1, from coordinate 81,392,133 downwards.
AACTTGTACCAGAAACTATAAAAAATTTAATCTAGAATGTTTTAAATCTGATCTGTTTTCAATACCTTGGTTCTTAATATTTGACATGTCCGATATTGATGAGAAGTTACATTTCTTTACTGAGCATCTACTTTAATCTATTTAATGTTCACTCGCCTTTGGAATGTTTTAGTCACTACAAAGCCTCCAAGCTTGGACACATAATATTCAGTGCATGATTCGATTGCGTGATAAGGCATTATTGAAGTATAAGAAATCCAAAGATAATAAAGATTTTGTTTATTACAAATCTCTCAGAAATCGAGTGACAATCGCTTGAAAAGTGTTCTTTTATTAACTATTCAGTAAAAAAAGATAAAAAACAAGTTTTTTGCAACAGATTAAAAAGTTTGGGTATTGGCAATTGTAAATCTGTTACGCTTCCCCCTGAACTACAAGATATGAATAATATGAATACTCACTTTTCCTCAAATATTTTTCAAATTGATCCTTGCAATGATTTAATCCACTTCTATGACACTACTGAAGCGCTCCCCGGTAAAGTTAAATTTAGTTTTCCTGAAGTAACTATTAGTGAGCTTTCAGATATTATCTCCGGGATCAAACCTTGTCGTCATAGTGCTGATAATATAGATGCGAAGATGATCAGCATTTCTTATCCTTATGTCTCTGACTACTTAGTTCACATAATTAATAGCTGCATCAATCTCTCTTATTTTCCCAGCTCTTGGAAAACAGCAATTTTTGTTCCAGTTCCGAAGATATCTCATCCTAAATCATATAATGATCTCCGTCCAATTAGCTTGTTACCACTTCTCTCAAAAGTGTTTGAAACTATATTGGTAAAACAAATTCGTCATTACTTAGATACTAACGCATCCATCCTCCCTGACGTTCAATCAGGTTTTAGACCAGGACATAATTGTTGTAATGCTCTCACCTGTATTTCAGATTTTAGATGATATAGTTAAAGCGAAGGATAACAATAACTTAACTGTTTTAATTCTTCTTGATTATTCAAAGGCTTTTGACACTATCAGTCACAAGCTTTTGGTGTCAATCCTAAAGTATCATGAGTTTCATAAATCTGCTTATGAACTAGAGTGGTTTTCATCTGAAGAGAACCCTGCTCAGAAATCAATGTTTAAGAATATTTAGATTAACTTAGTTTATCATTGATGTACGTGATGATGTACTGGTCATCTAGAATTAAGGTTTCTCAATTAATCTGAATTCCTGTAATCTATGAATCGACATTATTTAGTTTTTATAATAATCGCTCGGGTAAAAGCGCTCCCGCCGCAGGAAAGGTTCACTTCAGATGAAATCCACTCTAATCAACTCTTACCTTGCTAGTCGTTACCAAAAAGTATGCTACGAAAATAACTCTTCAAGTTCTAATCATACTCAGTCTGGGGTACCCCAAGGTTCAATTCTCGGACCTTTACTATTTTCAATTTATACCAGTAACTTCTATAAAATAATTGACCATTGCTCTTACCATCTTTACGCTGATGATGCTCAGTTATACTTCTCGTTTCCTATCGACAAAATAAAGGAGGCCGAAAACAAAATTAATTCTGATCTTCAGAAGCTGACTGTCAATTCCAGAAAACACTGTCTGAAACTTAATAAGAACAAAACTAAAATGCTCGTATTCGGCCCCAAAAATGGAAGAAGTAATGTAATGTAATGTAAGCTCTACTTCCCATAAGACATCATTCGATGTATCGGTTATTGTCACACACACAATCACAGTATTAATGACTGTGATGTGTGGCGAAGTAGGGTTGAGAATCAGCTTAAAATTTATCTTGATGGAGAACTTTTGAAGTTCACTAATTGTGAAAAAAACTTTGGGGTCTACTTTGACAATGAACTACGTTTTAGAGATTATAGCACCCATCTCATCAAAAAAGCTTATATTAATTTAAAAAACATCTATATAAATCGATATGTACTCAATAAAGCTAACAAAGTGCTGCATTGTGAAGCGCTGGTCCTCAGTAATCTCAACTATTGTGACTCCTTGTATCATTCATTTATTGATAAGTTCACAGCAAATAGATTACAGCTTGTACAAAACTCTTGTGCCAGGCTAATTTTCGGTATTAAAAAATTTCAACATATCTCGCAAAAATCAGCAAGGAGCTGAAATGGCTAAACATGCACAATCGAAGAGTTTTGCATACAGGTTGTTTCTATTTTAAAATTATCAAGTCGAAATGCCCACCTTACTTATATAATAGATTGAGATTTCTTACGGATGTTCACAATATCAATATTCTATAATTCGTACGACTTCTCGTTCCAAAGTTTACCAGCTTTTAGAAAAAAGTCTCTTCTCTTAGCCGGACAATAAATTTCTACCTGAGGATCTTCTCGCACTTTGTTAGTTATTTTCACTTATATTTAGCTCATGATTCTTAATTTATTCTAGTGCCAAGTCATTTTGAAATTTTATTATGTGTAATTTTCTACTTATATATGTATGTATATCCTATAATATGGTATTAATAATATGATATAATTTGTATGTATTTTTGTAATCTATTGTGTTCGCCTATTTTGTCAGTATTGTATTTATTGTATTTTAGTCATAGGTATTATTTTGTATTTTGCTTGGGTCTTGAGGAAGAACAGCACAACATTTCTATGTTATGAGCTGATCCTGTACCCTTTGGTAACACTGTTATATTAATGTATTTTTTGTATTGATTAATGTTTTTTTTTTAAAGTTACCATTATTATTATTGTTTTGCAACACCGGTTGAGAACTGTTACATTATACTATACTAAACTATAAATATAAAACTTAAAGAAATTATAGATTATTTCTTTTAGGAGCGAAAGCCACTGCATTTAATTTCAAAAAGGCACATGCGAAGAATAGTTAGTAATAATATTAAGAAAGAAATGGAGAATGTTTTGCGTTCAAGGAGTGAAGTTCCTAATAATGGTAAAATTTCTTAGGTGGAAATGTACTTGGAACAAGAAACTAATAATGACACCTAAATATTACCTTAGCTTGTCTAAATAACTTACTAGAAATTTTAACAACATCAGGGAATATCCTTTTTAATGTATCCTTTTTGATAGTAAAATATTTGTTTTATAAGAAAATTAATTTTAATTGCGAAAAGCATGGCAACAAAAGACGTTACAGTATATATATATATATATATATATAGAATGTTTTATATGAATTTTTTGTATGTTGTACATTAGCGAAAGTGAATAAAGTATTTGATTTGATTGTATGTTAACATTTCGAAAAATTATCTATTTTAGGTGATTCAAATGATCCTCTAGAGATTATGGATCTGCAAGATAAGGATGCCAGTACTGATAATAAGGAGGCTCTAAAAATGTTGATAGAAATTACCAATAGTGGTCAATTTAATAATCCGGAAGTTGGCAAATCAAATTTGGTTGAAGACGCTTACCAAAACAGCAACCGAGGAAATACAACATTTAATACACAAGGTTAATAATATTAATTTTTTAAATAATCTCATATTTTATTTTAATTTTTTAGGTGTAAATAACGATGTGTCGAACCAAGAAATTTTAAGAAAACTTATTTCCATAGAAGTAAAATTAAACGTAATGAATGCACAGCAACTGGAATTCCAATCTGAAATGAGAAAAAAATTAAATATTAGAAAACCATATATTGCAAAAGGAAATGATGATTTTTTTACAAGAAAGTTTCCGTTAAATACAACCGAAGAAATAAATCTTCTTGAAGAAGACCTGTTCACTAAAGAAGACTTCAAAAATGAATTGGTACATTGTTTAATTTAATTAATTTTAGGTAAACCATATACAGGGTGAACAAAAAGTTCGGAAACGCCCGTTTATTTTTAAATGAAGCATTTTTGGGAAAAATTTTTAATACAAAAGTTGTACCATTCTTAGTGAAGCACCATTTGAGAATATTGCCATGACTGTGAACCTCAAGTTGAAGGTCAGACGATAACAATTTACCTTTTTTTAAATAGCAACCGCCCATTTTTATTGTATATTATTATAGCTTGCTTTTAGAGGCTTACGAAACATATTTTATTTTTCTAAAGTAAATAGTTTAAAAGTTACAAGGGTTTAAATTTTCAATACCTAAATTTCGGCAGCGCTTCTTTATTTTGGAAATTTGCCGAATTTGTATGTATTGAAAATTTCAACCCTTATAACTTTTAAACAGTTTACTTTAGAAAAATAAAAAAATATGTTCCGTAAACCTTTGAAAGCAGGCTATAATAATCTGTAATAAAAATGGGTTGCCCATATTTAAAAAAAGTTAAGTGATTATCGCCTGACCTCCATCTTGCTCTTCATGGTCAAGGGCAATATTTCCAGATAGTGCGTCGCTAGAATCGTACAACTTTTATTTGAAACATTTTTTTCAAAAATAAATGGGCGTTGCCGAACTTTTTGTTCACCCTGTATAAAATTAAAGTTTTATTGTAATAGTAGTGGTAATTTTGAGATAGATTAGGAATTTAAATCCTGTTTTATTTTAGATGGTATTTTTATCAAATGTTGGAGGTACGGATGGAAAAAACATGATTTCAAGAATGTTAAAAAGAGTGTTTACCAATGAATTAGGAGAAAAATGTTCATGGACTGGCCAAAAGTCAAATTTTAAATTGAAAGATTTAAAATTAATGGCAGTTATTAAAGGTATAGTTTGGATATATTTATATAAGTTATATCAAAAATATTTTTCTTTTGCAGAATGTGTACAACACCAATTTGAAACAAATGACAAAGATTTTGAAATTATGATCATGAACTGGTTTCGGGGATCCAAATTAAGAAAGGATAGAGAATATAATAAGCAGTTTAACTCCATTTCAATGAATATGTGATTTTATAGTATAAGTATCTCATTCAAAAGTGACAAAAATTGTTAAAGAAACTATTGTTAGTTGTGATGCTTATGTACTATTTTATAAGGTGGAGAGAGATCTGCCACTTAAGTTATGAGTCTTTTTGCTTTTTTTTTAGATATTTAGTTTATTTCTTGCTAATTATAATAATATATTAATTTAAAGTATTTCATTCACATGTTTTTTTATGAATAAAACATTATGTCTTTTTTTGAAAATCCTTATATCTTATTGTAATGTTTAGACAATGTTTAATTTGAAACAGTTTCGTTACTAAATATTCATGTAACGATGTTTAGCTAGGACATCGAACAGTTTATGAACATTATGATTGTATGGAAAATTTACATGTTTCAAGAAACGTTTAAAAGGCATTAAAAAGAAATGTACCTAATTTGGTGTTTCTACAAACGTCATAAAAGTACGCTTGAGAGGCTTGTATGAGTTATTTTTATATTCGTCGAGTCTGGTCATGTTCGCAAATTTTAGACTTAAATCTCAAGTATATACAGGGTGTCTCACATTTTTTCCAGCAACATTTTTTTTAGATAGTAAATGTCATTCTGAACAAAAAATTTCCTATGAACTATTATTTGGATTTTTTCTTTGCCAAATTGGGTTTTTTGAAAATTATTGACTTTTTTTTAAATAAGTAAACGACAAGGTTAAATTTCCCTCGGTAAAATTTACCATTTTATTGGCTGAAAGATATACACAATCCAAAGCATACTTGATTTAAATAAAAAAAAATTAAATTAAATGTATACAGGGTGCCCACAAAAATCATTAAATTTATGAAATTTTAAAATTGCTGTAACTTTTTAAGGAGTCGAAAAAATAAAATAGTTCATAGGAAAATTTTTATTCAGAATGACATTTACTATCTAAAAAAAATGTTTGCTGGAAAAAAAGTGAGACACTTTGTATACTTTTATATCCAAGGAATAGAAATACAAATTCTACTCCGCTTATTTGACAACCCAATATACATAACCAACATGGCGTATGTCACATTTTAGAATTATTTTTTTTACAATTGGGAATTTTACCTACCTGTAGGGGGCACTGTTTTGACAGAAGCAGCTGATCGAAAGGAGTAAAAAACTTTCGTATATTTTAAACAAAACGCCATTATTTAATTATTTTAGATCATAAACATATTAAACACGTATTATTCGCCATTTATCAACATGACTACATAATTTCAAAGTATTTTTTTTTACATTTTAATTCCACCAGAGGGCGTCCAGAATCTAAAAATCGCTAATATAATTTTATAAGTTTCTACATTTAAAGTAAAAATAGCATGTTTTATTTGGAGTAAAACAAGTTTATAATATTAGTACTGGCTAAGTAATGACAAGACTAAATTACCATAAAATAAACAGTATTATAATATGAGAATATAATAATAGACCAGATGTATTATAGTCATAGATAAGCGAATAGATAAGTATGTATTATTATTATAACCCATATAACATACACACAAGTGAAGCCCTATTTTCGTGTACACCCGTTATATTAAACAAAAAAAAATAATTTTGTGCGTTACTTTACACCCACCCTGTAAATCAAGCCTTTTCCTTCTATAGATTTTACGTTCTATAATTCTGATTGGCATTTCTCCCTCATTAGCACTCTTTAAATTTTGTGCTCTATGGACATTTAAAGAGTGAAGAAAGAAGAAATTGGAGTGAAATCGAAATGAAAACAAAGCATCATGGTGGTTGTCCATAAGCACAAGGAAGAAAGAAAATAGAGCGTGAAGAGATGGGATCTTATTTACACAAAATAAAATTTGTACAAAAAATAATACTTCTCCATTATTAAAAAAAATACAGTGGTATTTAATAGAAAAAGAAGAATAACAATTAAAAAAACTACCCCTACATAAAAATGAATAAATTTGCAGATTATTTTGTTATTTGTGGCTTAGATTTAAATTCTGGATTGGAACCAGATAAATTAGCAGGTACATATTTCAATAAATTAATTCACATTTGTCTTTTATTCAATTAAACATATTGTTGAAGATAATAAGTCATGTTGATCTTAACTAATTTATACATTCAAAGGTTATTATTACAACATTGTTTATTTTTCATCTATGTTTTATTTTCTTAAGGTGATAATCTACATAGCTCTCCTTTGGAAAGATCATACAAGACGAAAGTTCTTGCACATTACCCTGAAAATGTTGCTAACAATCCATTCGATGCATCAGCTGTTTCAATGGTAATTATCTTTACAAACTGCTTATCATGTTGCATGCTTGTTTTTTCAAATTTACATCGACCTTCACACTTGATAAGTACGTTACGTTGGAAATGAATAAAAACATAATAATCTTTGCGTCTAATTTATCCATTTTGGTAGAAAAATACAACACATCATATTATTATACAGGGTGTTACTAAAGTTTGAAAATAAGTAAAATTTTTCATGTTAAAGGTTTTTTAAAAAATTGCTCGGATTTTTATTTTAAAAATAACATCTTTTGGTATCAAAACTTTATTTCCTCAAAAAGGTTTTAAGGTCCATTTTACTATAAAAAAAGGATTATTTCGAATTATGAAAATGTAACTAAAATAATCAAAAACTTTGTTTTAAACCACAATTTAACTCTGATATTTTTCAGTCTTAACAAAATAATTAATATGTTCGAAAGTATTAACTTCTTCTGGATGTTTGATGGCTTAAAATTTGTCCCTGCGCTTCTTATACAAACATTAGCTAAAAAAATAATTTTCGGTTGCTTTGTTTTCAAAAAATTTAATAAACCGATTTTAACGAAATATATTTTAAAATATGTCTACCCACCATATTTACTTTGGGTGAAAATTTCAAATTGATAACTTTTATAGTTTAAAAAAAAAGTAAAAGCCGATTCATGAGAATATTTTTGAATTTCTTCACGATCGACCCTGTAAATGGAAGATGATAGAAATATCCCAAGTATTAAAAACAAATTTTGATTTTTCAATGATATTGGTTATTTTTTTGTACTAATTTATGTGTTTAAACAGGGCCTGTAGCAAGGTTGCGCCATTTTATGATGACAAAATGAAAAATATAAGTAAAAAAATGTATTCTTTATTAGGGACACAAAGTACACTCTTTAAAACAGAGAAGCTACAATTTCAGGCCACAACGAGGGCTACAATGAACATAAAATTAAAATTGAAAAATGTCCTTGGCCAGGATTCGAACCTGGCACCTCCAAATCTCATGTTTGGTGTGATAACCACTACACTACATTTTTCAATTTAATCATTTTCCGAAAGCTATTAGCCTTTATATTAAAATATAAATTTAATATCAGACTATACAGGGTGAACAAAAAGTTCGGCAACGCCCATTTATTTTTGAAATGAAGCATTTTTGAGAAAAATGTTTCAAATAAAAGTAGAACGATTGTTAGAAAAATAAACGGGCGTTGCCGAACTTTTTGTTCACCCTGTATGTATAGTTACGTTCATCCACGATGGACTGACCCTGTAATGGTATATTGAAATATCAAAAAATACTAATCAACGGGTGCCTTAGGTTCATTACAACTACCTAGTTAAATAATAATAAAAATTACCTCGAAAAATTTTTTAAATAATGAAAAAAATTACTTTTATAAAATTCAATGTAAATAAAAAATGAAATGTATTTGTTTAAAGAAAGTATACTCTAATAAAGAAGAACTGAAAAAAGATAATTTTTGAATTGAAATCAGTACAATGATCACTTAAATGAGAGGAAATTCCTTATTCGGGACAAATATTTATTGAATCAATGAAGTTTTCTTGTCAAAAGAGAGGAAATTCCTCGTTTGGTAAGAATACTTGTTGAATTAACGAACTTTTCTTGTCAAAAAAGGGAATTTCCTAGTCCAGGACAAATATTTGTTGAATCAATGAAGATTTCTTGTCAAATGAGAGGAAATCCCTTGATTGAGATGAATATTTGTTGAATCAGAGAATTTTTCTTGTCAAAAGAGAGGAAATTCCTCTTTTGATAAGAATACTTGTTAAATCGACGAAGTTTTCTTGTCAAAATAAGGGAAATTCCTTATTCGCAACAAATATTTGTTGAATGTTGTCAAATGAAATGAATTTCCTTGTTTGAGTCGAATATTTGTTGAATCAATTAAATTTTATTGTCAAAAGAAGAGAAGAAGATGTTACTTTTTATTATGTCTTCTAATATTAAAGGTCTATTTATGCAGACAAATTTAGTGTAGGATTTATGCATCCAGATTTAACACTTAATCTAAAAAATGGAAATACAGGATTCTTTCCTTCATTGTCTGATTTTTATGATTTATTTGTGTTTTAAGTTCTTATTTTGTTTTGATATAAATCAAAATTTAAAACAAAAACATCAACTAAATTTATTTTAACGCATGCGCAGTTCACGTAAAATTTAACATGTAAGACCGAAGATATGAATATCACCAACTATTAAATCTTAGTTCATAGTTCTTAAATTTGTTGCATTAACGGTCTCATTTAAACCAAGTACTTTATCTCTTAAATCTTCATTCTTAAATCTCTCTGCATAAATAGGCCTTTATAAGGACTTACACTTTGCATGGGAAGCTTTTTCATTTACAAATTGGAAAAAGTATTCAATCAGCCTTGTGAATTTTTTTTGCAAGATTATTATTATTCAACTATCTTCTTAAGAATTCTTAACAGTTGAACAAAACGTCACAAAGACTTAATTTTTCATGTTATTCTATTTTTCATCTAAAGTAACATATTGAATTTTCACATTTTAATTAGAAAAAGCTAATGTTTTCAAATTTATGGGGTAATTCTGACCAAACATGTTAGCCGTAAGGTCGATGTTATTTTTGAATGTCACCCTGATGTTAAAAAAATGCTATTCTGTACACTTTAGTGTAATTTAACAGCGATGTAAAATAACATTTTCTCTGTTAAAATAACGTCGATCAAAATATTTGAAGTTTCATAAGTTCTTAATAAATTAATTTTAAATCTACCGAACTGATGTTAAATCAAGCTGTTAAATTAAATCGTTCAGAATACGATTTTTTAACATCGCTGTTAGTTTTGACATTTCTTATGTCACATAACAGTGAAATGTTAATAACATCGACGTTAAGTTTACAGCGTTTGTTCAGAATGACCCCATTAACCTACTTTGCTTGATTTTTATTTTGTTTAAAGTTGTGAATATTACTTTAGCAGTATTTATTGTACCTAAAAGAGACATACAGGGTGACCTAGTCATCCTTAAACGACGTCTACTAAACGGTCTACTTGGATCTCTTTAGGTAAATTGAAGAATATTCATAATATGTGATATGTATTGTACAAATTTTTAAAAATCTAGAAAACTGTTAATAATTCACCATACAAACCTTGTATCGTTAAAAAGCTTATCTAATGGGGGTGATTCTGAACAAAAATGTTAGCCGTAACAGCGATGTTAAATTTGACAGTCACCCTGATGTCAAAAAAAACGCAATTTTGTAAACTTTACTGCAACTTAACGGTTATTTAAAATAAAATTTTCGTGTTAAAATAACATACAGCAAAGTAATAATAATACATTATATAAATGTACAATGCATTTTAATACCGAAAATGTTATTTTATATTGTCGTTAAGTTACACTAAAGTTTACAGAATAGCGTTTTTTTGACATCGGGGTGACTGTCAAATTTAACATCGCTGTTACGGCTAACATTTTTTGTTCAGAATTACCCCATAAAATGCTATTGAATGGTGAGATCAATATAGGGTGTTCAATTTGAAAAAAACCTATTTAACTTCTCGTTCCACGGTTTCTGAAACTACAAGTTTTTCTAAAATTTTTGGTAAAGACTTTTTTGAAAACCATAGCTTTTTTCGTAGTAGTCTCTTGAATGTAACCTCTTTTCTACATAAAAAGCTGAATTCCAAAACTAAATGATTTAGACCCATAGTGATTTATACAAAATAATATTCTTTTTCGAAGTAGAATACAATAGCGTGAAAATATACAGGGTGTTCCATTTAAAAAAATATAACTTTGGTTCAGTAGACCATATTGGGACACCCTGCATATATCGAAAATATTTTTAAATTGTGGGGCATACATATATCTACATATTGGTGAAAACCGCAAGTCGATATGTTTTAAAGTAAAGAGGCTATAGGCCGTTTACTGGAACACCCTGTCTAAACTAATAAATAAAGATTATTTAACAAAATTTACCTTTTTTGTGCCTGTAATAAGTCCTCTAATGAGATATAAAAATTTTATAGTTAATATTGAAATCTTTTCAGCTGTGTGTACCAAACGGCCTTAGATTCCGCACTCAAAAACATTCAATTACACAAGCACCTGTATTCCATACATTTGTTATAACCAGAGAAGATGGAAAGCGCTGTTATGGATTCAGCTTGGTATTCTATGAGGAAGTGCGCAACAGAGACATTTGCAGTGCAATGCAAACACTCCAAGCGATGTACATAACTGAACTTTCCAGTGGTTTAAAAGTGAGACAAGTACAGCAAGTTCAAAATCAGGGTCCTCAAAGCCGATCCCTTCCAAGACATTTTAAGGTGACAACTCCAAATCCAAGTGGGACGTCCTTAACATATTATGATATATCAAAAGATAAATTATTTGTGTCAAAAAGTATTGTTATAATAAGTCAAGTAGCTTATGTACATGCTGTAAAGTTATTTTTGGAAAATTTGTACCGATGCATTCCGAGGAAAGCAAATTTTAGTGGTTTAAGCTTGGAAAGTTATGTTTTTAATTTGTTGTATGAAGTAGAGTTGCCAGCACCTGGAAAAAGTTTACTTGTTTACTTACCTCCATGTGATCCACAATTACCTTTGACCACGGTCGTTGTGCAAAACCCAGCACTGCCACTTGAACTACCGCATTTGGATTATCCTCTTAGGCTTATGTTTTTGTGGTTGGGCGTTGATATTGTATTGCAGCTTTTTACTTGCCTTTTACTTGAACATCAAGTTTTAATTAGAAGTACTGGTAATTTTTAGTCCCTACTTTTAAGTGAAAACTTGATACAATTTCCAATTTTTAGATTGCCAAAGATTAATGGTTGTGGCCGAAGGGATTACATCTTTACTGTTTCCTTTCTCATGGCCTCATGTTTATGTGCCAATATTACCTGCTAGTCTGCATCACTTTTTAGATGCACCAGTTCCTTTTATGATGGGTAAATATTTAAAAATTCATCTAGAATATCTAAAACGTTGCGTTTTTTAGGTTTACATGTATCCTCTGATAACATTAAAGTCGCTAGTGAGGCTACTTTATGTTTTATTGATATTGATAAGTGCAAAGTACAGTTACCTGAAGAAATGGTGATTTTTCCACATTTAGAAGCCTTTACTGCCGAATTGCATTCGGCATTAGATAAGTATGGTGTTCAAGTACCGAACTCTGAAAATAGCAGGCAACATCAGGTAATTATTAAATTAGTGCACGTGAATATTTTTAATGTTTGCTTTTTTTAAGGATGTCATGTCTAGATCGTGTACTTTACCGAATAGGCCGCAAAATAGGCGGAAACTTTCTCTGCATGATACTTTGGATGTTGACAGGCCACCTTCCCCGCCTGGCTCAGCTAGAACTGAAGCATTACAAAGAATTGCTGATATAGTGAGAAGAACTGGTGTAGCTTTAGATAAAAATGAATCTGCACACCCGACTGACTCTTATGTAGAAGATTTACATTTTAATAACTCAATCAGGGAAATATTTTTAAACCGTTTTGTTCATATTTTTCAATCATATGAAAATTTTGTTATAATGCCAAATCAGGATAAGGAAGATTGGTTTAATAATCGTGATTCAATGCAGAATTTTGATAAAGCCTCTTTTTTGTCGGATCAACCAGAACAGCATCGTTTATTTCTATGGAGATTTTTGGAATCACAAATGTTTGCTACTCTTATTGATAACAAGATATTAGCATTGTGGGGGGAGGTTAATGATAATTTAACAGTCTTTGATTATCGAATTAAAATGCTGAAACAGAGGTATGGTGGTGAGAATCTTATGCGGAGCTTGTGCTATGAACCCTGCACTAATGCTTTAGAGGTTCAAAAGTTTATAGATAAACGAATGACAAATCCTGATTTTGAAAGTCCTCCGATTAGAGAAGTTTTAAATCACAAACCAAATATTTCTAGGTACGTATATTTTAAATCTCAAAAACCGCCGAAAATTTGAAATAGTCGCATTTTGACAGAAAAACTGCTCTGAACTTACTATGTTTTAAAAAGATGAAAACAATTTTCAAATTTTAAACTATATAGTAAAAATTATATTTTTATATGTTTTATTTGATAGATGCTTTCCATTGCTGGATAAAGAAGTTTTAAATAAAACACCTGTAGTTAATAAAGGTAGTATTCCCAGGGCGAATGCTATAAAAAAAGGGTTACCAAGACCTGCATCACTGCTCGTTGAAAAAAATTCAAATAAAGAAAATAACCAAGATATTTCACCTGCACTTCTTGCACAAGCTAATTGGACCTTCGTTGAAAAATTATTGAAGGTGGGTATACAAAACAGAAATGGTGATTCAAATTAATTTTTCCCGCTAAAATGACGTCATAAGTGGTTCAGTGCAAAGCCACTAAAGTAACCTACTTCTGACGTCATTGCATTAGTTCCGCAAGAGGTCATTTCTGATACTGGTTTCTTTTAGGACTGCAAGGCAAAAACAAAAAGAATGTTGCTTGCAAAGTTGGGAGCAGAAGGTGTTACTTTATCAAGCGGTAATTCGTTTGATTCGTCTGGTGCCGTTGAGGAAAGTACTCTTGTAGCTTCACTCTGTGACTTCTTGGAAAGAGTCTGGTCACATGGTTTGCAAAGAAAACGAGGGAAATCAGCTTTATGGTCACATTTATTAGGATACCAAGAGTTGCACAAAGGATTAAATAAATATAATTCCCAAAATTTTCAAAGAGGTTTTATTTAAATCTCTAATATTTACATTTTATCATAAATAATTTGTTTTAGGTGAATTATCAAGGATAGCGTTACAAATAGAATCTTGGTCATCACCAATGGGGGAAAATAAAAGCATGCGCACAGATTTATCACCATTATCTGACACATTATTATTTGATATGGGGTAATGAAATTCTTTTAATAAATTTTTTTATAATTTTAATATTTTTTTTGCAGTAATGTTCAAGCCATGACTGATGTTAAGACCGGGATAGGAATGGCAAGAGCATGGGTGCGTTTAGCCTTGGAAAAAAAACAATTATCCAAACATCTACGGGTCTTACTCGCAGATCAAAATCTTTTAAAAGGTCAATATAAACGTTCTGCTTTCTTAAGATGTGAAGAAGAAAGGGAGCAATTTTTATATCATTTGTTATCTTTAAACGCTGTTGATTATTTCTGTTTTACTGGCACCTATCCTACAACAGGTAATATAAATGTATTTCGTTGGTTAACTTATTTTTACTAAAATTATTTTAGTTATTCCATATCGAGTGGTTATTGTTCCTGCAAAAAAAGGAACAACTACATCCGCTAATGTTTGGATCGTCCTTTCGGGAACACTATCTGAAACTAAACGAATAAGTGTTCCTAAAAATACTTTGAATTATGAATTTAGGGTAATTATAATGAATTAGTATTGAAAAATCTGACTTGAAAATGACGTCACAAGTAGGTCAGGCTATAGTCTGTAACCTCGGTGAAAAATTAAAGTTATGTAGCAATTTTTTTAAATTTAATTATTTTTTAAAACTTGATTTTTTTGAGTTTTTAGGTTATAAAAATTTTTTTGGAGGAAATTTTTTGATATATTTTTAAAGCTACGGTCTTGAAATTATTAATGAAAATCGGTTTTTATTTTTTTTCTCGAAAACTATAAAAGTTACTGGTTCCAAATTTTTACCAAAAGTAAACACCGTGTATAGACGCGTTTTAAAAAATATTTGGTTAAAATCGGTTACATAGTTTTTTTGGTAAAATTTTGGTACAAATACGGTTCTGGACGGCGCAATTTTAAAACGAAAATTATAATTTTACCGGAATTTGGTGGAGGAGGTGACGGTGCGAATTTTAAGTTATTAAACGTCTCGGTGGTGCTAATAGTTTCGAAGATATTAATTATTTTGTGAAAAGTGAAAAATTTCAGACCGAAATTTTGGCTACAAACTGGGAAGGTAAATAATGTAGGGTTGAAATGTAATTTGAAGCGAGTTTTCTTTTGACGAAAACAAAATCAGTTTTTAAAAATGTTATTTATTTTATTTTTTATTAGAGACATGAAAAATTATTATTTTATTTAATTAAATTACGTTTTTATTATTCGAAGGCAAATTACTGACTGTTTTCTTTTAACTAAAAAGATCACAACACTGGCGTCGCATCTTCCTTATCTTCGCATGGTCAGCATTTACCAAGGCTCTTCTTATGTGTGCGGTAATATAATTCCTCCCCTCGAAGATTCAACTGACGGGGTGCAGGCAGGAAGTTGAACGGCTGTTGCGTCATCTTGACCTTGAATTGAATACGTCTCGTTGTTTTTCTTCTTGAAAAATTTTTTATAGGTGAAGAAAAGTACCATTATGATGATTATTGAATATAGAATTATCGTCCATATACTGGGAATGATTGATGGTGACTCCATCTCTTGTACTGGCGATCGAAATTGATTTTCCTTAATTTGGTTCTTCAAAGGTTGGAGATCATCCAGTTGTATGTCATCCAAAAGTAGGGTGAAATTCGGTTGTTTCATTTCGTCGACATTTGTTTCGATGTCTGGGAAAAACATTGGATTATTTTGAAGAGTGGTTGTAAATTTATTACTGATGACTTCTTTGGGTGTATTTATTTGACATCCCAGTGGAATTTCGAATAACAGTGTTCCTTTCACTTTTAAAGTTTCTTTTTGACGATCACATTTTAAGGTGATTACTTCATTTTTTGGAAGAACTCCTATCCATTGGTTGGTACCTTCTAGCTTCTTGAAAATTGCATTGGAGATTTTCGTTTGTATTTGTCGGCATTCGCTGGTGTTTTTCGTTTCGAGAATTTGGATTTCGCAAGGTGAATTTTCTTTGGTTTCTTGAAAATCGATGTCTTCGCAGATGTAGTATTGTGGCATGACGTCATTGCAAACATTGCTTTGGTATGCATAGTACAGTTTGTCTTTTAACAAGAATTTATTTTTTGGAATAATTGTCTTGAATTGATTTTCGTTAAAAATTGGAATCGAATAAAGGTGATAATATTCGAAAATTTGCGGGTCATTATCGGTACATGCAATAAGTAATGAATTTTATTATTTAAAATAAAACAATCTACTTTGATTAAATTTTTAATTAAATCCATATTTTCTTTTGTTATTTCCAAAGGAAATTGTTCAGATTTAAAATTATCTTTTAATTTTGAAATTTCTGAGAATAATTCTTCTGATTGAACAATACTTGAATGCGAAGTCTTTAGTTTACAAAACGAAATAGAGTTCTCTATATCTTGCATGATTGAGTTTAAAATTTCGTACATATTTATTATTTGATTTATTGTATCTTTAATAAATATTGAATTTTCAGCAATTAAATTACGCTCGGCAATACGCGAAATTTGAGAAATCCTTGAATTAATTAGGTTTTCGTTATGATTTACCTTTTTAATGACATTGTCGAATTTTTCGACTACACTTAATGAAATTGAATTTTGTTTCAAAATTTCTGAAGAAATTTTTCCTTGATTGTTTTGTATTTCTTTGATTAGCTTCTCGTAACGTTCGCCATCATAAGCATCCAAATTTCCTGTTATTGATTTGAAAATTGAACCTAAAGCATTTACAAGTCCTCTTTTCTTTCTTGTAAAATTTTCAAAATTTGGAATAATTTCGTGTAATTTTGTTTCAACTCTGTCCTTTGTCAAGTTAAGGACTTTTAAGTAGTTTGATGCGTCATTTGTGTAAGCATAATTTAAATGAATTTTGTCAGTTAGATTTTTAAACTGTTTGTCCAACTTATTTACTTCGAGAATTATGGGATTTAGATCAAAATAATGAATTAGGGTGTGAGAAAATTGCTGTACTTTTGCTCGGCCTAAACTTACTGGTATTAGTCCTGGGTTATCCTTTAAATATTTAATGGTGATTTTTTCAGGTAATCCGAAAGCAAAGGATAATCTGAAAGGAAAGTACGTTTAATTATTGTCTTTATTGAAACTGTAAGTTTTTCGAAGTGGTCGTTTTAAATTGTTCATGTGTATTTTAGGCTTGTCAAAAGTTGAAATCGTTTTCGAATTTTCTTTTATGGCAGTTATTGTCGTTGGTTTATCGAATTTATTAGATGTTTTTTTCCTGGTGTGTTTTTTGATATATGTTTTCATTTGGGGTTGGAATATATCAGGTGGGTCTCTAGTTTTATTTAATTTATCGAATAACTTTTCTTTATTTAAAGTTAAAGATTCGTTTAATTGTGCATACATCAATTTTGTTTTTTCTTTATGGTCATTAATATTTTATTGATATCAATATCAAAGGGATCATCATTACTTAGGTGTCCTGTAATTACGTCGATTGGTTTGAGTTTGGTAACGGAATGGAGGGTGTTATTATAAGCTAATATCGCGTACGTCATTTTCATTTCTGGTGGAGTTTTAGAAAAACCTTTTGTATTTAAAATCCTAATATGCTCTATAAGAGTTGAATGTAATCTCTCAACAGCGCCATTAGATTGGGGGTGGTTAGGTGAACAAAAGTGTACCTTTATTTTATGCAACGCGAGTAGTTCTAAAATCACGCTATTTTTAAATTCGGTTCCGTTATCTACAATTATTTGATTTGGAATACCGTGGTGTGAAAAGAAAATTAACATTTTGTCAACTATTTGGGTTGAATTTAAAGAAATAAGAGGGTATGCTTGTGCGTACTTAGAAAATGTATCGATTATTGTCAAAAATTTTGTTTGTTCGAGAGTGAAAGTATCCATGTGAATTATTTCGAATGGTTTCACTGGTGTTGGTGTGATATTCATTTGCATTTTTACAGGGTGTCTTTCATACTTGCTTTGTTGACAAATTTCACAATCGTCGATGAAGGTTTGTACTGATTGTTTCATCTGGGGCCAATAATATCGCTTCTTTATGCGTTGTTCTGTTTCATCAATCCCTCTGTGGTTTGACTTGCCTTCATGATATCTTTTTATGGTTTCTTCGATATCTGTTTTGTCTTGAACATCTTCTAATTTAAATTTGCAACGTTTAAATTTTAAGGAAGGCCATCTAAAATTTCTGCGTACTACTTCGCAAAATTTCTCGTATGTACCTTCTTTTTCGAAATATAGATGATATTGTACATTTGGGACAATATACGTCTTAATGAAATTAACTACATCATTTTCAAAGTTACTTTCCGAAATTTGTACAAAAAATCTAAATTTTTTCTCGAAAAGTTTTACGGTTTTTACGTCAGCAGGTGTATGAAATACGGTATCGATAATTATTTGATTTAATCCGTGATTAACAGGTGTTTCGGAGATTGGAATACCTACTATGGGATCTTCTTCAGCGTTAGTGTGTACTGTCGCTTCTTCGATGTTTTCCTGTAGTTCGGCGATTTCTTGTCCGATGTTTTCTTGTCTCACGATAGTAGCTTCCTGTTCAATCATGTTTTGGTAGTCTTCTGTTTCGGGGTGAACTAACATAGAAGTATTATCATCGGCGGAATGTTGACCTTTTTCTTGTATCTGTCGGATAATATCCTCTATATCTTCCCAAATGTTTTCTGATTCATGTATGTTTAGTTGAATCCTTGAAAGGGCATCTGCGTTAGTATTTAATTTACCTTTTTTATATGTTATGGTAAAGTCATATTCTTCGAGTCTAATACGCCAACGCATTAGTTTGGAACTAGGATCTTTTAAAGAAAATAGCCACTCTAAAGGCTTGTGATCCGTAATAATGTTGAACTTCCTTCCAAATAAGTAGGGTCGGAAATACTTGGTAGCCCAAACTATGGCCAGTAGTTCCTTCTCAGTTGTGCTATAATTTTGTTCAGCATCATTGAGAGTTCGAGAGGCGTACGCTATCGGAAGGTCTTTGCCAATAGGTCCTTGTGATAGAATCGCGCCTAGAGCTACATTGCTGGCATCCGTTGTCAAATTAAACGTTTTGGAAAAATCTGGGTACTGAAGTATGGGTTCATTTATTAATAAATTTTTACACGTTTCAAAGCAATTTTTAAATTCTTCATCATGTTTAATTTCAACGCCTTTTTTCAAACACTTTGTAAGTGGTTTCGTGATTTTTGCAAAATTATTAATAAAACGTCTGTAGTAACCTAGCAAACCTAGAAAACCTTTTATTTGTTTGGGTGTTTTTGGTATCGGAAAATTTTTAACGGCCGCGATTTTATCGGGGTTAGGTTTAACTCCGTCGGGGGTCACAATATGGCCTAAGTAAGCCACTTCCTTTCGTAAGAATTCCGATTTATCTAGTTGTACTTTAAAGTTACTTTCCCTGAGCCTCTTGAAAACAGATCTTAGATTTTCAATGTGTTCCTTCAGTGACGTGGAGAAGACGATGATGTCATCGAGGTATACCAAACATTTTTCATTTTGGATTCCTCTAAGGATATTGTCCATAATCCTTTGGAATGTAGCAGGAGCATTCTTCATTCCAAATGGCATTCTGAGAAACTCCCAGTGGCCATTCTCTGTATTAAATGCTGTCTTGCAAATGTCCTTTTCGTCCATCTCAATTTGGTGAAAACCGCTCGCCAAGTCAATGGTGGAAAAATACTGACATCGTCCCAATTTGTCCAGCAAATCGGTGATGTTTGGCAGAGGGTATTTGTCGTCGATGGTCTTCTCATTTAGCTTCCTATAATCTATCACCACGCGCCATTTCTGTTTGCCTGATGAATCGATTTTTTTTGGGACAACCCATATAGGAGATGACCATGGAGAACAACTAGGCCTAATTATATTCTGGTCCAACATTTTTTGAATTTGTTTGTTTACTTCTTCTTTATGGACGAATGGGTATCGGTAAGTTTTTGTATATGCTGGGATTTCGTCATTGGTCTTTACTTGATGTTTAATCTGGTTCGTAAATGTAAGAGGAGTGTCTTCGGAGTAAAATATATCGGAAAATTCGCGACAAAGTTTAATAATTTCTTGTTGCTCTTCGCTATTTAAATGTTCCGTTCGAATTTTTGATAAGTCAAATTTGGGTTTTGAAAGATTTTCAAAATTATTTAAACTGATTTCTTGTAAGGATTTTAAATCAAAAGCTTCGACTTCTATGGGATCGGAAAAATTTAAAGTTACTAATTTCTCTGAGCTGTTTAAAATTCCTGTGAGGGCATAACCGTTTTTTGCTACTGCAATACACTCTGGTATTTCGCAACAATGAAATTTTTGGTGGGGAATTAATATTTCACCATTTTGAATAGATGTTTTAATTTTTATTATTTTTTCTACCCGAGGTTCAATGTTAATTAAATTTAAGTTACAATTAGTCTTATGATAAGTTAATTTAATTTTGGCATATGGGGTTGTTAAAATGCCTTTTCCAAAATCTAAACTTGCGTTTAATTTTTTAAGAATGTCAAGTCCTATTAAACCTTGAAAAACATTATGAAATTTAAAAAGGAAAAATTTTAAATTTGTGACATTTGGTAATTTAAAAATTTTTGAAGCAGGTATATTAACGCTATATTTATGCGCGGACTTTTGAAAAACAGTTGAAACTATAAAAGGATCATTTTGAATTAAATTTGGAAAATATTTATTTGCAATATCTGGGTTTATAAATGACTTTGTTGATCCAGTATCGATTAAGATTTTGATGTTATTTTCTGGAAATATTACGTACGGTAATTCATTATTGTTAGATGTTACATTTAGAGGAATTATTTCGGGGGTTATGTTTGATCGGTGGTTTCGGTAGTTTCCTGAAAATTTTCATTTTCAACGGAATTTTCATCGAAAAAATATTGTGTCTCTTCATTAAAGTCAGTAGACTGGTAGCCTAAAGTATCAGGGATAAATTGTTCTTGATTTTCTTGAGAATATTCATTTGTTTCAACATTATGCATCTGATACGACGTACTGGGTCTAGGATTATTCTTCTGAAAATTGTTCGAAAAATTTGGTCTTACCATAGCATTTCTAATGCTTGATACTCCGCTCATGGGGGTTGGGTTAGGCAAGGGTTTGTTTGGTTGTGGTCTAAAAACATTTGTTTGCTGATAATTTTGAGGTTGTTGTCTAAATATTTGGGGATTACGGAATGTATTTGGTGCCTGATTGGTATTATTGAATTGATAACCGTTCTGGAATCTGTTATTTTGAAATGCATTTTGTTGGTGCGAAAATCGTGGAAAATTATTTGCGTTGTAATTGGTAAATGTGTTAGCGGGTCTTGTTTGTAAATTATTTTGCTTGTTCATGGGTTTCGACTGATTATTTTGATAGTAATTAATATTTTCTTCTTGAAGAATGAATTGAATTGCCTGTTTTAAATCTACAGGGCGCATGCAACGTATAGTGGTGCCTAAGGGTTCTTTTAAACCTGCCAAAAACGTTTTCAATGCTAAATTATTGTAAAGTTCTCGTTTTAATACTTTCGATGCCTCGGTTTCTTCGTGACAGTCGACGTAAGAGCATAATAAATTAAGTATTTGCAAAACACGATCATAAAATTGTTGGGGTTTTTCGTTAGGGTTTTGTCTCATTAAAACTAAGTCTCGATTTAAACAAGTCTCGTCTCTTTGATCCGCAAAATTTCTACGTAAGGTTGTCTTTAATTCGTCCCAACTAGTAACACTTTGGATGTTTACGATAAGCCTTGCGTTTCCGGATAGCTTACCAATTAATGAACTTAATAAATATATGTTTTGAAAATTATTAGGATTATCTCTATTATAAAATGTTGTTACAATGCTTTCGCAAGTGGTTAAATACCTATTTAATTCATTTGGATTGCCGTCGAACTGCGGCACGCAATTCAAATATTCTGGTTTAAATACAGGCTGAGCCATTTCGAAATTGTTTTGTAAAATATTTTCAAGATTATTCAAATTAGAATTGTTATTCTCTGTTTCTGAATTATTTTCGATTTCTTGAATTTGATTATGATTATTATTTTGATTGTCTGAGTCAGAATTTATATTTAATTGACTTAATAATTCTTCTAATTCTTGTTGCATAGACATTAGACAGAACTGTACTTACATTAACACAATGCTGATTTTGCTCATCATTCCTAATCGCTATAAGGTACGACAATTGTAGATCGGCGATGTGGTCCTTTCCAAATTGTAAAACCTTGCAGAACAGGACAATGTTGTTCCTATCCTCGTGAGTTGCAAGAAAAATACTTCCACAGGTCAGCGATTGACTGGGTATCCAATTTCAGGGTGCCACTCTGCTTTAGAAACTTCGCTCAACTTCTCACAAAAATGTTCGAATAGCCGATTAATCGCGAAAAACGAAAATTTATTTGTTCGATACAAAAAATTTCGGCTATCCTACCGACTGCGCCAGTTTTCTTTTGACGAAAACAAAATCAGTTTTTAAAAATGTTATTTATTTTATTTTTTATTAGAGACATGAAAAATTATTATTTTATTTAATTAAATTACGTTTTTATTATTCGAAGGCAAATTACTGACTGTTTTCTTTTAACTAAAAAGATCACAACACTGGCGTCGCATCTTCCTTATCTTCGCATGGTCAGCATTTACCAAGGCTCTTCTTATGTGTGCGGTAATATAATTAGCGTGAATTTGACCCATAAAAATGCGATATAACAAAAAATTATCGTTATTTTTTCGAAATTTAAAATACCCTATGCATGGGAGCTTTCGTTTCAAAGAGTAGATTCTAAAGTGTTTTTAAAATTGAAAATCCGTTAAAAAGTGACCCGGCGGGAGCCACTCACCCCTAAAATCAAAATTTCGAGTTTATTTGTACGTAATTTCCCAACCCTACCAAATATATAAAATCTGAGTAGCCTATACACTGTAAAAAATATTCCTTTTTAAAGTTGCGAAAGAAAATTGCAAAAATTTAGAAAACTGCGGGAGACAGATGGGCCCAGATTGGACCGCGTTTTACCCGATTTTTTGAACATTTTAGGTTCGATTTTTTTCCAAGGTCCAGCGTAAAAATTTCAAGGTGCCGATTTTTTCTCTCATAAGTAAATACCAAATAAGTAAAATAAAAAATATTCGGGTATTACAGATTGTTCCGATGAAAAGTTTCGAATTTTCAAAGTCCGCGTCAAAATAGCGCGAAAAATATAGCGTCACTTTGGGGGCACCAAAACAACATAAAGAGTAATCGCATCAAGAAAAATCTCGTTTTAAGGTAAAACGTGGAATTTAGATGAGGAATAAAGCAACCGCGATTTTTTTCCTCCTGCCGAACTTCTAATCGAAGCCAAAAGTTTTGGTACTTTTGCCGTCCGAAAAAACGGTAGAATTGTACAGTTTGCGTCTCGGGTCCGTGACGTCAGACCTTTGCTCCGGGAGGCTTAATAATCGGTCACGGTAATCCCCAGGATGTTAGAATAAAAGGGGTAAAATTTCTTCGCTCCCCTTTGGAATCCGACGGAGTTGCGATTTTTCAAAGTTAACGCCGCCGAAAACCCGAAAAAAGCCGAAAAAATCGATCATTATCGGGAATTTTTTTTGAAAGTGTTTGGGAGGTTCAAAAATTTTAAAATTCGAACCACACTTGGAATCAACATTCCTCTTTACAAAACCACCCTTTCGGCTGCTCCTCGCAAAAAACGTTTGAATTCGGGGTAAAAATACAAAGTGGGTCGTATCTCCGCCCCCTTAATTGATAGGTCCGGGCGGGTTAACACTCCCGTCTTCAAAATCCGGTCTCCCATAACATATAACATACTAAAATTTGATGAGATTCGGGGTGAATTTCGGACACATAGGGGATGAATTCGATTTTTCGTTCAGGTTGGTCCGATCGAAAAGGAAAACATTTACACTTTTTTCTTAAAATTTAACGTATACAAAATTTCAACTCTACGAAAAAAATCACCTTCCCCGTTTCCTATGCTTTTAGTATTATATGTAGAAGAAGACTAACCTACTTCTGACGTCATCCCACTAGTACCGCATTCGAGCACAAGTGGGAGATCACTACAGTTTTGTAGTTTTTTGGAAACAGGAATAATTGTTTTCTATATTTTAGAATCAAAATTTGGGTGTAATTACAACTATTAGAATTGGTCACGATAATTCAGGGCTTTCTGCGAAATGGATGATAGACTATGTTTTAGTACGAAATGAAATTACTGGACATGTTTATGAGTAAATATGGGAAATATAAATCCTATTCTGGCTAATTTTAAGTATTTTAGATTTCCGTGTGGTAGATGGTTGGGAAGAGGTGTCGATGATGGCTCCACGGAAAGGTTATTAGTTGGAACTCTTGTACCCAACAAAATTAATGGAGAAGAATCAAGTGTTTCGAATACTGGTAGTATGGGTCGAAGGACACCACGGTGTCAATCACCAGGTCCACATAGAACTGAAATTAAACCATCACAAATACAACACATGCTAGGTTTGTTAGCTTTAAGGTTACTTATTAGTAATAATTTTTTATTTTCAATTCAGGAGATTGCGTAAATAATATAGTAAAATGGCAATACCGAAGAAATTCAGAAAGGAACACTACTTTGACTGCACTTTTATGTGGTGATTCTGGATTGGTTAAATGTTTAGAATTGGTATTCTTATATGGATTTAAATCAGCAAGATTGTTCGTATTCAATCATTACATATGGGATTATTTTGGTATGTTTTTTTCGTTTCTTGTAACTGTAATCTATATCTAAAAATTTTAGTTCGAGTCAAGGAGCAATTTGAAATAGATTTATTAGAAGAAACAAATACCACTAGGTCTATAAGTGTTGAACGTAATCATCAAGAAACAGTTGCTGTATGGAGGTGTTATTGTCATTTAGTGGATGAAATTCAAATGACTAGTAAGGCTTTAGGAAAAGATGGAAAGTTCCAATTATTTATCTGCTTGAGTGTTAGGTAATTTATTTATTTTTCTTTGGATTAACGGATTTGTGGATAACAACATGGTACTGCATATGAAATTTTTTATTTTTGCATTTAAAAATTTTAAACTTTCATTTAATAAAAAAATTAATTACCAAAGTGAACCTAAACAATCCATTGGTGAACTTATTTTTTTCCGAAACTATCCGGAACCGGAGATCACTTTGATTTTTTAAATAGCAACATATGTAGGTCAATTTTAGTATGGTTTGATGGTCTTTTAAAAACAAACAATTTTTATTAAAATATTTTTTTAAATATTTTCCATAGTTTAGAATTTATTCGAAAAACAAAAAAAAAATTTAAAAAAAGTAAATAAAAATTATTGCATATTTTGATGAAATTTGTTGAAATATGTAATTTATAAACTCTTTCTACAAATTCTAATGTTTTACCCACTTTAAATATCATGCTTGTCCATATTTCAACGAAATTCTACTTTTATTAACATTTTTTTTGTTTTTCGTATAAATTGTAAAAAAAGTGGGGGTTTCCATTTAAGAAAATTGATGATGACGTCATTGCTAAATCACCAGTGACGTCATTAATATTTTTTATAGCAAGAGATGTCATTTTAAAAACTAAAATCGACCGGTCCAAGTGATTTCCTCAAAGAAAATACGGTAGTTACGAATTTTGTTCCAAACTTTATCATCACCCTGTATATATTGTGATAAAATAATTAACAAAAAATACTAAAGCAGGTTAAGTAAATAATTAAAGCTATTACTTCCAGGGAGCACCTTCTACATCGTATGCTATCACCGATGGCAGCTTGCAAGGCAACTACTGAAATGTATGATGAAAATTCCTTCTTACGTAATCGTGGATTACTAACATTTCTAAGACAAATTCTTTTACCTCTAGATGAACTTGATGTTGTATTGGAAAACTCAATTACACAAGGTTTTGCCTCATCATCTAATCATTAACTAGTCTTTTACAATTTTTTGCTTTTCCTAAAAAAAGTAATCTCAACTAATACTCAAAGATTTTATTTTTTCTTCTGTGGTTAAAAGTAAATTATTTATATATTTTTTTATTGTGTAAAATAATGCATATAATTCATGATTGATACAGTATCTATTTTTTATTAAAAATTACTACATTTACATCATCGCATTTTCTCAAAATTTCAATTTTAAACGCATTACACCACTGAAAACAGTTAAATTCTTAGGAGTTGGTAAAACTGAAGCTACAGCATTTGATTTATAATTTCGATTGACAAAGTTGTTTTTCACAATTATTAGTTCTGCCAATATCCTGTAAACTACCTGCGTAGAATACAGTGTCCAATCTAATTATTATAACGAAGTCGCTGGGAATCTAGACTAGACAGATTGAATTCTGGTATAAGGAAATCTGAAAATAATATATAAATTTTTTGATAAACATCAGTTTTTATGAGGTTTTACAAAAATATATTTGTGATGTGGGTTATAAATGAACGAAAACGACAAATAAAGTGCAATGGTGTAAATTAATAAATTAAAACTCATATTTCTTTAAGTACTTACTTATATTTTGCGCTTTTAAGCTTAATAAGTTGAATTGAGTCAACTCTAAATCATAATAGAAATAAAATTTTCTATAATTTCATAAAAAGGTCTAAAATACAATATAAACTTATACAGGGTCTGCCATAAAAACGGAAACACCTAAATATTTTTTGAACTGTACTGAATTAAAAAAAAAGTTTGGACAAGAGTTTATTCAATTTAAACAAGCTACCATGTAAATATATTTTTTATATACAGGGTGTTCGTTTTATTACTAATACAGCACCTAACTTTCGTTTTTTAAATGTAAATGTTTGGATTATACGATTAATTTGAGTAAACTTTTGTAGTAATCATTTTTTTATAAAACTCGTTCTTGAGTTAGAAACAATTTTTTTAAGTTAAGTTCCTCCATAAAGATAAGAGGCTTATTACATTAAAGAATTGCTGGTAACTCAAGAACAACCGTGTTTTATAAAAAAATAATTTCTGCAAAAGTTTACTCAAATTAATCGTTGAATCCAAAAATATAAAAATATACAGGGTGTTGCATTTAAAAAACGAAAGTTAGGTGCTGTACCACTAATAAAACAAACACCCTGTATATTAAAAATATGTTTAAATGGTAGCTTGCTTAAATTAAATAAACTTTTATCTAAACTTTTTTTTAAAATTCAATACGGTCCAAAAAATATTTAGGTATTTCCGTTTTTTTGACGCACCCTGTATAATCAAGTGTTGTGAAAATAACATCAAATAATTTTTGAGTCTTATTAATATTAAGGGTTGTTCAGATGCTCAGATTTTACTTACAGATCTTGCCTGCAAAAAATGTCTTGCAAAAAGTCGTAAACATATGCGGCCTGTTTCGCGAGAATTGAGTAAAAAATTAAGTGTCTGGTCTCCTCTTAAGACTCAAAAATTGATATAAAATAAAATTAATTAAGTGTCTAGCATTAATTAATTTAGAAACGAAAGAAAACATTTTCACCTAAATTTTGTAAAGCAATTATTTTTAGTGTAGTGTTTGTTAAATGACAAAATTAACATTTAAAACTCCAGGAATTTGCTGTACCAACACGAGGTAATTTCGATTTCAACACTTATTTGGTGTGTATTTCCAATCGACTCTAAGTTTCACAACTTACTTCATAAAAATGTAGTAACTAATTAAAAGAATGGTTAATAAGTTGGTTGATTTAAATTATGATTACTTAAAGAAATATGTGTTAGAATAGAAAGAAAGGCTATTTAGTTTAAATTAAGAACGGTGAAGGGTTCTGCTGTAAACTCAATACCACAATATCTTGAAATAGAAACAGTTTTTTATGAGTGGCTCTAGTATTAAGAGAATTCACTGTATAAATAGTAGTGTTTACTTTATTCATGATTTGTTTCTTTCATTTTTATAATTGAAAAGTTATAAAATAAAACGTTCTAGGTTTATTAATGTAATGTAAACTTCTACTGCCCATAAAACCTCATACGATATATCGGGTATGGTCACACACACAATCACAGTATTAATGACTGAAAAACAAGACTTTTATATAAAAATATCATTTTTTTAACTTAAAACTGTACTCACCAAAAAAAAATTTGGATATCGCAAACGCTGCTGTTTAAATACTATCGTCTTAAAAACAAATTTTTTAGATCTCGATGATTGATAAAAAAATTAAAATTTTAGAATGTTATACGGCCCAAGGAAGAATTAAAAAAATCAATATTATTTTCGCTTTCATCAATTTTCATATTATAAATGTAATTACACTCCAGTAAATACAATAACATTGAAATAATATCATATAAATGTTTCCTGGAATCACGCAATATTACCATGTATTGATACAATTGCGTTGAAAAATCACAAAAAAACATTACATTATTTTTATTTAGAAACATTTAAAATATATTACAAAACATCTCATGTTTAACTATTTACAAGATTTCAATGTTTCATTGCAACGTTGCATTAATGTTGCAATGAAACGTTTAAAATACGAAATTGGGACCCTGTTTTTATATTAAAAATAAGAAAGTTTTTGTCGTTTCCAAAAAAACTGGGCATATTTTTAGTTCATTAAATGGGTTTTTAGTCCATGTAACATACTAATATTTTGATTTTTTATTTTCATAAATAAAGAAATGACAGAGATAGTAATTTTAAGGCCACTAAACTTTTTTATCATCCAAAATTTGACAAAAACTGCAGATGTTATCCCTGGTGCTTTTAAGAAACCCCCTAATCCTTCATAAAAAAACATTAACACTGCCAAATAATTTATTTTTAAATATGTATATACAGGGCGCTCCTCAATTTTCATAACGATTCAAAACTCGACATTTGTAGCAACGTCTCGCTTATTCTAAATTCAAGAACCCTTTGTAAAATTAAATTGCTTAATTTTGGTACAAAACGTCCGAAATAATTCATATTTAAATTTTCTTAAAACATTGATTTATACAGGGTGTCTCACTTTTTCCAGCCAAATTTTTTTATAGTTAATATACTCAGAGATTTAAGACCTAAAATTTGAGATATTAAATTTAAGATTTACCATTTCTTAAAACCGGGTGCATAAATCCTATAATTTTCAAAAATTTATTTAAAAAAACAACTTGTGGTTTTTAACCGGAATTTTATTTACCATTAATATTCACACATCGGAGACGTTTCGACTATGTTTATAGTCATCATCAGTCCTACAATTCATAATTTGATCCGATCCTTTTGGAAAGGACATCGGCAAGCAATATGTGATGCTGATGATTGCTAATAAGCACGAAACACTGCAGCTTTGAATTGTTTGTTAGTGGTGCAACTTCACCACTAAAACAAAGGCCGACCTAAGAAATTTATTGTAAATAATGGTCTCCATCTTTGATTGCATTTTTTCTATTTATGCTTTTTTTATACTTTTTGTATATTGAGTTTACAGTGGAGCCAAAAATAATAAATAGTGCTGTTGATATCTGAAAAGGCTTTCAGTGTTATGATTATTGTGATTAAATAAAGTTATTTTTTTTCTCTAAATGTTGTTAATATCTTAAAACTTCTGTATAATTTGTAAATATGTAAATACTTTTAGTTTTTGAAAAATGAGATTTATATGTATTGTGATATGTAATGATATTAGGCGTTAAAATAAGAATTTGAAAGTTTAAAATGTGAAGTACGCTAATGTTCAATTGTAACTGTAGTTTGAAGATAGTTTTAATTTTCAGCTAAACCAAATACAAAAATTATTTATTTTTCAACTTGTTAATTAAATGTAAAGGTACAATTTAATAAATTATATGAAAACTCTATTTAGACTGGGAAAACAATAAGAATTTGTGATCACGTGAAAGTAAATGTAATTTCAATTAGGGTAGTTTTTAAAATATTATACGTATGTATATTAATTACGGCTGGCAAATTTTTTTATTTCCATACTCGATGGCGTATATTTTTGACTAGTCGCGGCTAATACGAGGCTTTTGCTTTCAGAACTGATAGTATTCCCGTCCTTTCTTAACTCGTTAATTAAGCTCTTTACTCTTTCTGCATTTGTAGAATTTGCTAAATTTGAAACATCTATTTGGATTGGGTCGCAAGAAAACGAATTGCAGTTTTATAATTCCTGTTTCTTGATTGGCGCAAACACTTCAGGTTGAGTATAAATTCTTGGGTGGGTTTATTAAACTTTGATGGAACGAGCTCTACTTCAAAAGTCAACTTTCTTAAACTTAAATTTAAAATAATCAATTTTTAAGACAGGAATACTTTAATGATATCGCAACTAGTCGTAGATCGTAAATAGTCAAAGTTACGAACAGATGAAAGTCGCGACTAATGCCATAGCGATTTTTAATAAAATTAGTTGAAATGGGCTATTGTATTAGTCGACTAGTTTAAATTCGCTGCCAGCACTAATATATTAATCTCTATAATATGCAAAATATCTATTTTTAGTTATCTAAAGTCAATACGTTGGTAAAATTTATATGAATTTTTATTTTTCAACATTTTAACTATTGTTATCTGCAAATATATTTTAAGAGTATTTTTTTTTTATTTTTTCATTGGCCAATAATTTTTAGTCATATTTTTATAAAAAAAAGAACAAATAATTTTTTGGCTGAAAAATCAAGGAATAGATTTCTCTTTGTTTTTAGTTCCAACGTAGTTAAAATATTAATACCTAAAAGAATTATACTTTTGTAAGCTATGCAATTGTATTGTAATAAACTGATTATTGACTTGAAGATAAATGTGGTAATTTCATATTAATTTTTATTTTATTATTTAAATAAAAATAATGATTCTGTACTGTACTTTGATTTCATACCCGTACCTACTAAAATATTTATAGCAAATCAAAAATACATGTATGTTAAAAAATGGTAACCGAGGACAATAACGGCAAAAAATCTAGGACATCCGTTTTTCAAAAAATGAGCATTTCTGAAGTATTAAAAAATCCCGGACAGATCAAAATTCCTTCCGGGCATTGGCAAGACACATGAAAAAAAGAGGACATGTCCAAGTTTTTCTGGACGAATGGCAATTCTATCGTAGATGGTTTTTGAATAACGATTGGAATTTTTTTTTATATCGGGCATTGTGGTATTTTGCTCTACACTTTATTTGGGATACCGGAGTTTAGCCCATTAGTGCATATTATAGCGTTTTCGGCTTACTTGCACTGGCCTGCACTGCGTTGCACTGAGTGCATTTCGAGTGTTCGGCTTATAATTTCAACTCGCATTTTCTCGGTGCCGAGTGTTCGACTTAAAGCGAAAAGTGCACCAGTTGTGCACTGAGTGCAGCATTTCTCGCACCGGCTCCAAGAGCTCGTGCTGGTTTTAGTGCAAATATGGCGGACTTATTCCAAGATAATAACGATAATAACAAAGCTCAAAAAATAAAAAAAATTACAAAAATGGAAATGTTCCCAAATATTTTATCATCTCTTCTTCGGATGACGATAAATTTTTCATTTAAGCTGGAAAAATTTAAAAAAAAGTCCCAAAAATTAAGTTTCATGGATATATAGTTCTTGAGTTTGTTGAGTAATATTCCTTGGGTCGTCCATATTCATGAATTCTTTTTTTGAGACTTTAGTGACTTGTTAAGTTATGATAAATTCAGCACCGGTTCACTAAAAGGTGTTCGGCTTATAACGTGCACTGGTTTGGTGGAGTTGCACTAGAGGTGCCCTGGATGATAAACTGGGACAATGCAAGTTCGCACCAAGTGCACTTAAGCCGAAAACGCTATTAGTGTCCGTTTAAACGGGCAGGCTTTTTTCAAATTTCGTGTGTTCTCGTGTTTGCGAAGGCTTGTAATTGGGTCAGAATATTTCTTTTGTGTCCTCGATATTTTGGCGCTTGGTTGTACAGTTGGTCCCAGCTGGAAGTAGGACAAAAGTAATCACGATCGCGTATTCTTTGTCCTACTTCCAGCTGGGAGCAACTTTACAGTGAAATGATAAGATATATACCGCAACGATGCAACCAAACATACTCTGCGGTGATTTTAGAGTTGCTAAGTTGGTGTATCTATTAATTTTCATTCAAATTTAAATCTGAAACTAAATCATCTCTCAGCAGTTTTTCTTCGGGTATTTTTTCAAGTTATTTCTCAGTATATTGCCATGGTTTTTTCAATCATTTTTGAAGACCGTGTGTAGAAAGTAGAAAACATTAAAATTTGATAGAATTATTTTGACTCTCTATTGGGGTAATAAAAAATAGCCTTTAGTGGTACTAATAATTTTTTTAATAATTTGAAATTCGCGGGGTATTACAATTATTAATTTTTGGAAAAATGTTGCAAATAAAAAGTTCTACTGATTTGAAATTAATAATTCCAAATCACATATTAAACAATTGCCTATTTTTTAAATCTAATCATCTAGTCTAAAATAAGTAAAAAAATAATATTAAAAATTTCAGGTGTATGAAATGTTGTGACATTTTAATAACTCCACCTACTGAGCTAAAAAAGAACTAGTTTTTTTATATTTTTGCTCTTGATAGCATTACAAAACATTATTGTAAATTCTTACAGATACATAAAAAGTTAAAATTATTTCGATTGTAACTTTAAATTTTAAATTTTTTAGATAAAGCGCCATCTGTTGGAAAAGTTTTAAAGCTTATATTTCCCGCTTTCACAGAAACAACATCAAAGATGGCGCTTCTTCTATTGTTTAAAGAATTACAAAGATGGCTGCATAAAGTTTGTGGAACAAATGAACAAGTATTATCTAAAATAAATTGTGAAACAATTTAATAATGTGTGTAAATGACAAATCGTGCTACAAATCCAGTGCATTTAACATAAGAACTCTTAATTCAGTGAAACCGAGTTCTTTTCGTCCTTAGTTTAAAGTTTGAATCTATTATGTATTGTTTCTTCTAGTAGATTCTCATGGACATAAGTTGAGATCTATAACCATGCAGCAAGAAACTAATGATTAATAGGACAAAAGTTTCTTTCGAAGTAAGTTGTTTGGTTTAGGTTAAATTCAATGCTAATAAATCTTATTGAATTAATTACACGTACAGCATTAAGGCGAGGTTGTCGCATCTTCCCGAAATACAGGAGACTGCAGATTTATTCATTATTTTCCTTTGCTTTGTTATCAAACCTTATCTTATCAATGACCTTAACCTATTTTATTTATTTTACCGTTTATTTCCCATCATTACATAATTCATACAATGCCATGGGTAATTTTTAAATATATTTTTTCAAAAAATTAGTCATAAAATTATATTTTTAAAAAATCTTTCAAACCTGTAAAGATAAAAAAATATTAAAATTGAAGAAAACATTTAATGAAGACTCTTCTTAATAGGGGATACTGGGATTTATGAAACAGATACATTTTACCTTTATGATTTTAACATTTCCATTGAACTATCAACCTAAAAACTGGAAATTACACTCCCATTACCTGTTCGAAATTAATGCACCACTAAAGTTATGGTTTATGTATTTGTTTTATTGCAAATACTATTCAATATTGGTTTATGATAGTGTAAATGGTATATTTTGAAAATTATGCACCAATGAGCACTGTCATAAAGACAGTTTTTTAAAAAAATAATAGAAATACAAAAATTCTGAAAAAAATCAATAATTTATTCATCATTGTGCATGTTCAGCAGGTTACCGCAATCACTGCGATAGGTATCGGTTAAATATCTGCTGAACGACTTTTTAAAAATGTCAGTTTTTCATTCAATTAATCATGTTTTTTGGCCTTATCTTTAATGGCATGAACAAAACTTTCGTGGGAATAAGTAAGACCGAAACTTTATTACTATCTTTGATAAAAATGAATTGTGGTGGAAACAATGGCGACCAGTGGATGTCATTGTCAATTATTTGACGTTAGATCCACTGGTTACTACTACCGCTCAATTTGTTGAATGCAGCCATTATAAACTAAAAAAAACTGAAATTTTGTAAAATCTAATAACATGTAATGCTACCCCTAGATCTGATAACTACCTGCATTCTTCATGGTAAACTTCTTATCAAGTTTCAAATAGTTGTTGGTTCTTGGGGAATATTGTCCCATTGTAAAAATGGCATGGTCCTGAATAATGTTTTCCATGTAGAACTGAACATTCATTGACCTTGGATGAATTTACTCTTTGCGAACATCAAACAGATAACAGATCCCTGCCTAAAACTATCTAGACCCTCCACCAAACGGTTCCCTTGGAGAGATAGTATATCCAGGTCTTTAATACACTCTATCTTGGGCTGGAGATTTTAAGCTTACCCTGATTTCATCGGTAAACAAAATTTGTTTCCAGTAATTGATAGTGGATTTCTAGCAAATCTTAATTGTCATATTCTGTGTGCTGTGGTGAGCAGCGGTACAATTGCAGGCATACACTGATGACAAATTTTGCTGCTTTTAGTCTTCCTTTGACAGTTAGAGCAAAAATTCTAACATTTCTGACTGTTTCAAGTTCATTGTGCATTTTCTATTTCCCAAAACCTGTTGTCGAGGAGAACGCTTGTGAGTCTTCCTACCCTGACCAAGTTTTCTATAATGTGACCCAGTTACTGTAAATCTTCTAATGATTTGATTAATTGTTGAATCATTGACACCTAAAAGATTTACCACATAACGCATGCTATGTCCTTCATCTTACAAAATTGATGCTCTTACACACTTGTTAAATGAAGTGGTTAGTTAATTCACGCCTTTGATCCTAATTGATATACACTTATATCATCTTGTCACTTACTAGAGTGGATTTCATCTGAAGTGAACCTTTCCTGTGCTGTAGACAATTTTACCCGAGTGATTACTCTATTCAACCTGAAACTGTTGATTCGTATATCTAGAAGAATTCAGATTGTCTTGATTGACTCATCATGACATAAGAGTATTCGCCAAAGAAATAGAATTTCCAACATAACATGAAGCTGAATTTTCCCACTACTGCTGGAGAGTTGTAGCAGGGACCCCCACTACATTCTCCTGCAAGCAGCTGGTAAGTTAGATGATATAGACCGTTCGACTGCCGTACAACGACTGTTAAATTTCGGCTTAAGTCACGCCTTCTTTCTAGGTACGACATACATTAGTAATGTTCGCCTCTTGTGATTGTAAATTTCTGGTACATCAAGCGAAGGCGTAACGTTTTTCTTAATTCAAAATCTGTTCACGAGAAACAGTTTTCTTGTCTAGCATAGTCCACACGGCACCTATTTATTTGGTGAATACTCTATACCAGGGGTTCCCAACCTGTGGTACGCGTACCGGTACACACATGTTAAGCTACCGGTACGCGATAAGTGAACAATATTAGGGATAATTTTTTTTTGTTCAACAAAGTTTTTGAGAAAAAAATAAGGCCATTACTTGAATTTGCGAAATATTTACACTGATATGTGACCATATTGGCTATTACATACCGGTACAACATTCTTCAATAATAAAAATATATCAGAAAAATTTAGTGATGCATTAATTTTCAACAGGAGTGTATAGTAGGGGAATTAATAATTTTGTTGAATCGATAGTTTTTATGTACTCAAGAATGTGCCATCCTTTTTATGTGCTGAAACTTAACTGAAGTATTATAAAATGACCACTTCCGGTACCTCTTTTTGAACTTTTTGTCCCTCATAAAAGATAGCTCAACATTTGTACCAGTCGATGAAGCATCGTGTAGAGCAAGTTGATAAAAAAATGTGCTGCCACCCCCAAACCTAACAGGAACCGAGGCAGCAACCCGAAAGTGAGAATTGTTTTAAAAAATAGGCAACCACTTTTACGATACGTCAGCTTATGAGAGTGATTCCCACTTACAAGACGTCAGTAAAAGTGGTTGCTCATTTTTGAAAATGATTCTCACTTGCTGCCTCGGTCATGTTTCAGCACATAAAAAAGATGGCACATTCTTGGGTACTTAAAAAAACTACCGATTCAACAAAAAACGTATCTATGTTATATGAGGGAGACTCTAATGCGGCCGACTGCAGTAAAGTAAACAAAATTAAGAGAGACTGTATCATCAATTAAATAAACCATATAAAAGAAATACATATACCATGGACAATTATATTATTGATAAATAAACCATGAACCAACTTAAACAAATAAATGATTAAAAAAATCTTGTGCATGTTAACAACACTTTGGAATTTAAATTCATTCAGCAAGATATCATAATTAATAATTAAACGATCCGGGTACACACTGTATTTCCGAAAGTTCAATAATCTTAGAAACCTCCTGGAGGCGCTCCAATATATTTATTATAGGAGGGACACCAAATGACAGAGCAGTGTGCCAGCTTACTGAAAATGATTTTATAGCACATAAAATTTTAACATCATAAGCGTAGAACCAGAACTGACACTAACAGCGCACTAATGGGGTCATTCTGAACAAACGCTGTAAACTTAACGTCGATGTTATTAACATTTCACTGTTAGGTGACATAACTAATGTCAAAACTAACAGCGATGTTAAAAATTGTATTCTGAACGATTTAATTTAACAGAGCAAACTAACTTGATTTTAATATTCATTTAACGTCAGTTCGGTAGATTTAAAATTAATTTATTAAGAACTTATGAAATGTTAAATATTTTGATCGACGTTATTTTAACAGCTAAAATGTTATTTTACATCGCTGTTAAATTACAGTAAAGTGTACAGAATAGCATTATTTAAACATCAGGGTGACATTCTAAAATAACATCGACGATACGGCTAACATTTTTGTTCAGAATTACCCCAGTAGGTCATTGATAAATATCGGAAAAAAAAGAGTTCCAAGGTTGGCGCCTTGAGGCACACCACCACTAGCTACAAATCTATCTGACTCAAAACCATTGACAGCAACCACCTGAGTGCGATTCGATAAGTACGATGATATGACAGTAACAAGGTTGTCAGGTTAGGTTATATCTGTGTAAATCACATCAGTTTGCTCCTGCTTACTCATATTCACGTAGATATTCTGACCTAAATTTAATAGGTTACTTGACGTAGAGCGTTTACGAAAAACCGTGATGGGAGACAGATATTAAAGCACAATAGATAACTGACATATGCGTTGGAATGAGATTTTCGAGTACTACTACGCGACGCGTTGACTTTTTTCAATTTCGAAAAAAAAAGTCAAAATTTTAATCGCGCAAAAAACTTTATCAATTTTAACTAATGATGGCCTAAAGGTTTTTGCGTAGGGTTTCACACAAAAAAAGATTCGTTTTGATATCATTATTCGTTTAGAAGTTATGACCGAATAACCGTTAAAAAATATTTTTACTTGTATTACAGCTTCAGTGATGTGTACAGGGTGGCCCAGATTTTACTTCCCAGGCAATATCTCAGTTATTTGAAGAGATAAAAGTATAAATCAAAAAGTGCTTTGAACGGCAGCACTTATACTTCATAATTTCATTCTAAAAAAATTATTGGTATTTACCACTCTTAAGATGCCATCATCATTTTTTTTTTCTTTAATGGGACACCCTATTTTTTATAATTGATATTGTATCTACAATTTATTCTAGAAACAGTGATATGCTACACTTAGTATTTTAAGTACATTTTGTGAATACAAAAATTAAAATATTGATCGGAGTATGTATTATGCAAAATTTTTTATTTAGTTTTTTTAACAAAGATTGTAATTTACAGTTAGGTTTAGTTAGATTAGGTTAAGTTAAGTTAGTTTAGATTTAAAAAAAAATTCTTAAAAAATACTAATTAAATAATTTTGCATACTACTTCGATCAATATTTAAATTTTTTTATTCACAAAATGTACTTATAATACTAAGTGTAGCATATCACTGTTTCTAGAATTAATTTTAGATGCAATATTAATTATAAAAAATAGGGTGTCCCATTAAAGAAAAAAAAGATGATGATGGTGTCTTAAGAGTGGTAAATAAAAATAATTTTTTTAGAATGAAATTATGAGGTATAAGTGCTGCCATTCAAAGCACTTTTTGATTTATATTTTTATCTCTTCAAATAACTGAGATATTTCCTGGGAATTAAAATCTGGGCCACCCTGTATACGTGGCATACTTATGTATATTATCAAGATTACAACTTTTTCAACCTTTATAATGGTTATATCTCAGAAACGGTGGCTCTTAGGAGAAAAAGAAATAAGTCATTTTTTATAGATAATTATATGATCTTCAATTTTTGTCTGACCTAATTTTATGATAAAACTTACCGTTTTGCTGAAAAACGCGAAAAACCCATTTTTAAGACCTTTGACCTTGAATAAAATTTTTTCCAGTTACGGGATCGATGGGGACTTTTCAGCATTCATTTATAATGGTGTTCCGAACATTCATACCAATTTTTAGCTCCACGCTAATTTGTGCACCTTCTATTCTATTCTATCCTTTATAGAAACTGACTTGAACTCAAATTTAAACATTTATGAGTAGGCCGTTGGGAAGGCCCCAATGCTCAAAGGAATTAATATTCGATTGAAGGTTCAACACAAATATCTTTAAGTCATCTGCATACATAAGTACTTTAGAAGACTTAAAGCAACCAATAACATCATTAATACATAAGTTGAAATGAAGTGGTTTAAGGTTAGACCCTTGAGGCACCCCTGAAATAACTAATAAAATCAGACTAATAATTGCCAACCTAAACATACTGCTTCCCAGAATGCAGGTAAGAAGTAAGCTATGATAAAAGTGTTCCATGTATGCCTAGAATTTGAATTTGAAAGGCCTTTGACAAGTCAGTAGATAGATTCTATCAATTTTATGCCCTTTTTCAATCGAATTAGCAAGTAAATCTTCCAAAACTAGGAAGTCTGTTATTGAAGGTGCGAATACCAAACGTTTATTATTCAGTGCTTGATAATTCTGAAGCAAAATAACCTCCAACCATAAAATACATTCGTGCAAAAATTATCCTGACTTTTTAATTAATATATTGATAATATCCATTGTTGTATGTATTCTCTTTATAAATTAAAATGTTGTATTTAAGAATACACTTATTTATTTTAAAAAACACTCAAATGATTTTGGCCCTAAGGTCATCTTCGGGCTTCTAATAAAATTGTGAAGCCTGAAAAAACGTATTACAGACGCAAAATATAAAAAAAATATGAAATAATTCGAAAACATTTTTATAACTAATTTTGGTGTTTTTATTTTAGATGGGATGGCTTTATACTTAAACTTTACAAACAATGGATCCAGTCGGACCATGGTCAGCTTATGCATCCTATAATCGCTTGGCGGGAGTGCAGACCTCTACCGCTAGTGGAGAGTTGCATCATTCCCTTTCATCTTCAACAGCTTCAGTGGTTCCTCCTACAACAGCATCTCAGTTGCTTCCTTCGGGCTTCCTTCCATCCGGACCGGTTGGATATGATGGTGTCTTCTCACCATTATTCCATCATGCGAACTCTAAACCACCTCATTATATGACCCAACATCGTCAAGCAATAACTCAAGCCACTTCTTCAAAAGTAGAATCTGAATATCCTCAGACTCAAAGCTTTTTTGATCAAACTGCAAATTGGCAACAAAACAGCCCATTTGGTATTTTACCACATGAAAGTGTTGTGACAACTACTGCATCCAAAACATATGACAGTTTTAACCAACATTTTCCAGTGCAAAGTGTTAATCAATTAAGTTCAAAAAATGCATCAGCCGTTAGTAGGGCTCATAGCCCACAGGTACATTTTTCTCCTGAAAACCTGATTATTTCTTATTAATGTATATTTCAGGTTGCTGCTACTACAACAGCAAAAACTCAACCATCCTCATTTTTCCCAGTAGCACCGACTTTTACAGAAGCGGGAAGTTCTAGTACTAAACCTTACATGTCACCTAGTGCTTCAAGTATTCAACAATCTTGTATAGTAACTTCAAGTATAACCAATAATGGGGCGGCTTCCAAGGATTACCATTTACCACAAAATCCTGCACATCCCCCCTATGTTTCATCAACACCTGAATCATCACTTATGGAGAAACCACCTCCTTTACAAACTAAAGCGCAAGCTAAAATATATCCTGAAGTGGCAGGCGCACCTGAAAGGCAGAGGAGCGATGAGCAAAGTCAAAATAGTCCAGTCAGCTATTCCCTTATGGATCCAAATAGATTAAATTATAACGCAGCTACTAATAGTTCTAATAAACGAGGATTAGGACCCAATTATAGGTACATAAACATAATAATCATATACAGGCAGACGTTGTTTTACGCCGGGGTTCCGTTCCGAGACACCAGCGTAAAAAAAAATCGGTATAAAATGAACACAATATTCTGAATCACTATTGTCGACCATAATGAAACTGCAAATTGAGTATTCTTTTAATTTTATAATAAAATAAATAAACTAACTTGGAAAATCTCACGCCGACACCAACCGGCGTAATTGTGAATCGGCGTAAAGCGAACCGGCGTGAAACGACGTCTACCTGTACATCATATTTTAATACATTAGTACATAAAAATTAGTTAATTTTTTTTGTATTTTTTCAGGCATTACCAAAATGCTAGTTCCGACACAGATTTTCAAAGAGGTAAAGAATTTCCAAATAATAACAATGCAGATTGTAGTGTGGTCGTTCCAAGACGACCAAGTCCTCTTCAGGCACACTCACAAGCCTCACCCATTGGGCACGCACCCAGCCCCGCCTATCCTTTATACAACAGTCCTATGAACTCAACATTATCTTCTCCACAGAATGCAAACCAGGTTACACCACCTAGTCCATTAGATGTTTCAGTTCCAAGGCCTAATTCTCAAAGTAATCCATATCCTAGTGTGATTACAAAAGTCTTAAATGCTGATAAAAATTATTCTGAAAGATTTGAAAGAAACAATCAAAATCAACCTTCCTGGAATGATCGAAGAAAATTTAATCATTTTAATATTACAGGAGGTAATTTGGACATTTCTTCAAGACAAATTGATGTATCAAGCAGGTAAGGTTTTAAACTTAAATTTCTTAAAACTCGATTGTTTAGGTAGTTAATACAAGAGTGTTTCGTTTCAAATTAAAAATTTGAAAGTTAATAATTTATATTTAAAGTAAAGAAAGTAGAAAAAAAAATTTAAAAAATTCAAGTCTACGATGTTTCGTTCAAAAGTTATGAATTTTTATATAAAAAAAATTATGATTTTTTTGAGTTTTTGGGGAGTAAAATTTTTTTTGGGGGGTGTAGAGGGCAAGTGATCCCCTACATTTCTTCCATTTTTTATTATCGAATAAAAAACTTTTGAGATATTTTTATGCTACGGGCTTGAAATTTTTAATGGAAATCGGTTTTTATTTTTTTTTCTTGAAAACTATAAAAGTTACCGGTTTCAAATTTTTACCAAAGGGACATTTAAACTTTTTTCTTAAAATTTTCTTCTTCCACCTACAAAATTTCAACTCTCTACGAAAAAAAAACACCTTTCCCGTTTCTTACGGTTTTAGTATTATAGATTGTAGACTACATTGGGTTTTAAGTTTCATTAGAATAGCATTTAATTGAAATAAACTTTTAAATGAAATTTTATTTGTAGATCTGATACTGTAAGCAGGCAGTTGATTCCTGGCCTAAATGATCGTCAGCCATATTTCGATTCAAATGAAGTACCTCTTCAAGACCTTTCAAGTTGCCGTGGGGACCCAATGAGTATAGTCAAAAATTTGCAACAAAGTTGTCAAGTCCAACCTGATATAAAAGAAGAAATCAAATCTGAAAAAAGGAGGAAAAGTAATGATAATTTAGCTGATTTATCCGGGCGTATTCCCCCACCAGCCCATAGTTCAGCATTAAACCCACAATCACAAAATGGAGTATATTTTGAATTTGATCGTTGGAACCTTCCTCCTCCTTCATCAAAAATATATGCGGCACAAGCAATGCAGCAGCATCAAAATTTAATGGTATCACATCCGCATCATCCTCCACCACCATTGCCATATTTTCCTCCATTCCATCTTCCACCACATCATCCCAGTGATTATCAATCTGTTGATATGGCTTCAATTTCAAGTTACAATGATCAAAATGCTAGTCAATCAGTAGCCTATCATCATGTTCAAGAAGAACAACCAAAAGTAGTAGTACCAAACATCGAAGAGGAACTTAACTTTCTAAGCGAAACAAATCTCTCGCGACCTGCACAAGTTCAATCACTTAATCCTTCACACATGCCCAAATTTATGGACAAATCGGTGGGTCAAGTGGGTTTTATGAGTAGTTACCTAAAGTTCTTACAAGGCGAAAAAGATTCATCTCCACCACCGGCTTACAAGTTGGGAAGAAAGCATTCATGGAGAACGAAACCCATGAATGAAATTTCACTGGAAAGTAATGGAATAAACCTTCAAGGAACTTCACTTAATTATCCAATACAAAGACTAAGCCAAGGTATTTTTTATTTATTTTTCCCTAATATTTAATTGTCTTCACCTTTGCAGGCGACCCTCAAGATGATCCGAGGTATTTTCCATTACCAAAAGAGAGAAAACCAAACACATTCAATAGTTCGGATGATGGCCTTAGTTCTGATGAAGACTTGTTCAATAAAAAATCTATGATGTCCATGGTTAACAAGGAACCACCACTTGTTGAAAAGAAAAGGAAGAAAGGAAGGCCTTTAAAACCTGGTGGACCAACTGAAATGCGGAGGTTAAAGCAGAAACTTAAAGAGGCCGCACGAAGTGAAACCAAGTCTGAAGGTAATGTACTATTAAAATCAGAAGGTATACACAAATTATCAAAGTGGCCGGTTCTAAAACATAATATAGTATTTTTTCCAGTGGAAAATATTCCTAGAAGAGAAACAAGTAAACGATTAGCAAAAGAAAAAATAAGTTTGCAGGCCTTTTCGAAAGCTGATGATGAGTTTGAAGAACCTCAGGAGTTTGCAGATTCTGATTCGGATCCAGTTTGGACACCTGCTGTAAAACTTGATGCCGTTGACGATGCACCTGTAAAAAAGGGTAAAAGAGGGCGGCCGAGGAAAAATGTTGTCAAGAACTTATTAGGTGATGGAATTGGTAACTTTAAAACCCAAGATGTTCAGGGTACCTCCCTGTTGGGTTTAAATACTGTGAATGTAATGGGTAAACCAGATTCCAATCCTGCTTTGCAAAACAACCCGCTAGGAGTCACTGGACAGCAAGTAAACTTTAAAGGTTTAACCCAAGGAGAAAGCCAATTGAAGGTAAGCAGCTTCAGTAAAGTAGAATGAAATTCATAAAAT
The DNA here is from genome assembly GCA_963971135.1 of Stenus bimaculatus. NCBI lineage: Eukaryota > Metazoa > Arthropoda > Insecta > Coleoptera > Staphylinidae > Stenus > Stenus bimaculatus. Next base: position 81,348,920 of record OZ020180.1, on the reverse strand, counting down.
TTCCGCAGAATTTCAAGTTTCAGGTTGGAGAATTTTTAGTTCTTAAAACGAACTTACAAGAACAATGGCCACCTTTATGGAGAGTTGATGGTAAAAATGTAATTCAAAAATTTGAACCTTTTGAAGACAATGGTGTTACTTTGTACAAAAACATTCCACCTCTTGTAAGTTTAATTTGTCCTTCAATGACGTTAATATTCACGTAAACTATTTTTTAGTACAATTCTTGGACGATGGAAAATAATAGCCAGTATATTACAGTGCCAGTAAAAATCCGATCTCAAAATCCTACAGAAGTTGTAATAGAGTTTCTTAAAAATAAGCTAGTTGTTGTTGACCCCACATTTGTTTCCAATTCTATGCAAGAAAGTACTTCCTATCAAGATAACTTTGAAGTTTACATTCAAACTTTAATATCCCAAGCTTTAGACAGCAATTTTCTTACTGAAATATTTCAAGAAAACGGTAAAATTAAGAAAAAGCAAAAGTTATAATTTATTAATTCATTTTTTTGTGCTTTTCAGATGATTATTTCCTTTCAAATGTTAAAATTATTGACGACGTTACTAGCAGTAAACGTCAAAAACTTATTGATAATTTGAATTGGCCACATTCAGTTCAAATCGCTGTAACTACTTGGCCTTGCTTTATGATGAACGAGATTACTAGTAGCTATTTGGATAAGAATTGTGCCGCTTGTGATTGTGCAGGAATTTCGACTCGTGTTTTAATGTATGGCCAGCCTTATAATGTTTCTACTCTAGAAGGTTGTCAACCAGATCCAAAAGCAGTTAATGAAAAAGTAAGTCACTAATACTAGTCGTGAAGTTTAACAACCATAATATAAATGAAACCCGTAATGGGCATTTTTATGGTCCAAGGACCATAATGAGTTCGTTATAGTACTCGGTACGATTATGTTATTCAAATTGCACACATTATGATGTTACGAAATGCGAGTGGATAATATTATACAATGTACAGTTCCTCCCAGACACAAGTAGACCACAAAAGATTCAACTCCTGGCCGAACTCATACTGCTCCACGTTTTTCTTAGTATTTGCTCGTGATTTTTTGGGTCTTACTTTTGACTGGGACGAACTGTACATTTTCATAAGAACTCTAATACCTGAGACAAAAAAAATTGTTCCTGTATAGAATTTTCAAAATGTTTCTGCGTTGTTATTAAAACTCTAATTTTTTTTAAGGATTTCATAATGTGTCGGATTTGTGCGAATAGAGTGGAATTATTTAGTAAGGTGGCGCATCAAAAATATCTAATGTACCTTGAGTGTGCTAAGCGTGTTGCTGAAAAACGCACATCTGATCCCCGTAAAGATACTACGTGCATATTAAACGAGTTGCTTGCTGATGAACGATGGTTAAATCAGGTAACATTTAAAATAAACTGCCTTGTAGAACTGTTTAAAATTATTTTTTTTTTTAGCTTTTTTATGGTGTTCGAAGTAATTGGGCTGATGTGGACAGCATAGAACATTCTCTTAAGTTGGTGATATAAATTTTGTAGTTTTTGTATAAATTAAATAACTTTATTTTGTAAATATGAATATGCATTAAAATACATAGAGAAAAGAAATTTATATAAATAATATTACGAAATTAAAATTGTAAAAGATATTTGTTTTATAAATAATTTTAATGTAAATAATACTAAAATTCTTTTTATTAAAAGAAATAATCAAAGTGCTCATATTAAAAGTGATATTTCATTGTAGATATAATTTTTGTTTTATTTTGATTAAATATAGATGTGGAAAGGTAAGGAATATAAAAAATTGGTTAAACCATAAGCTTCATCTGCCGCTTAGCAGTTATTCACAAATATTAATACCTGAAGAAATTCCTCATTAGGAAGGCCATTTTTTGCGTAGAAAATGCAGTTTCGATTTTGGGACTTTTTTTGTCTCAGATACTTTTTGTTTTGTGTTAGCATTTTCATCGAAAATGGAGGTCATCATTTTCACAATTGTTGTAAAATTAGTCGTATTTTATTTTCAAAAACAGAAATTTCATAACTTTTGATAGGGACCAGCTAAAACAGTAGTCGAATATTTTTGTTTATTACTTTAATATTTATTAGTAAAAAATCAGCATTATAAATTTTGACCCTCGGCCAAAAAACGCAGCCAAATGGGGGTACCTGTGGAGGTCACAATTTTCAAAAAATGAAACTTCGTTTGCAAATTTTTTAAAATGATTAATTTTTACAGGTCCACACATGTAGGGAATTTTTATATTTGAAGAGGTTGAAAAACTTTAATTTTAGGGGTGAGCGGCTCCTGGGTGGCCATTTTTTTAACGAATTTTAATTTTTAAAAACTGTCGAATTTACTCTTTGAACCAAAACCACTCACGCATAGGTTTTTTTGAGTTTCGAAAAATAAAACGAAAAAAAATTTTTTGAGTTATGACTAAAAATTTAACTAAAATTTTGGAATTCTTTTTCAAAAAAAATAATCAACCGATTTTTATTTTTAAAATGCGTCTACACACGGCGTTTACCTTCGTTAAAAATTTGAAACCGCTAACTTTTTTTAATATTTGAGAAAATCGATTTCCATGAAAAATTTTAAAAATATCTCAAAAATTTTTTTTCCATATTTTTCAAGATAACTATCCTGAAAATGAGAAATAATAAAAAATGTATGGTATGTCGAGGGTCAGTTGCCCCCAAAAAAATTTTACACCCCAAAACTCCAAAGAAAAATTTTGAAATAATGTTCCTTAAAAAATAATTAAATTTTTAAAAATTTAGTATGACAATATCGATAATAAACCTACATGTACGAATTTTCTTTTCTCAAAATTACACAATTTACAAAAAAATTCATATATTTTGAATGAAAAGACTTGAACTTTTTTTTATTTTTTTCTAATTTCTTTACCTTACATTTTTAAAATATTACCTTTGAAATTGTAAATTTGAAACACGTTTACAAGTCATTAAAAAATTAATTCAAAATTTTTTGAATTTGCCATCCATTTTTTATTATCAATTCTCAATAGAAGGAATCAAATAAGACACAAAATTTCAACCTTAGTTTTATTTACATCAATAATGATTGTTATCACATTTTTAACATTTTTTGGCACAATATTTAATAAATGTAATTAAAAACTTAAAAAATGCTTTTAAGTTTTGTAAGGAACTATTTTTAAATTAATTTGCATGTTATAAGTACATTTACTATAAATAATTTACATGTATTTTTTGGATGCTTTTCCTTTGTTATATTGCAGAAATGAAGAACAAATTATACAGATGAGATGATTTTTGAGTAATAATAATAATTGAGATTGGCTTTTTAAGGTAAGCAATCTCCCTCTCGCGGACGAATGGGGAACTAATGTGATGACGTCAGAAGTAGGTTAGTTGCCATCACATTGTCATTGTTACCGCATAATTTTCAGTTGTCACCGAGGTCGTAACTTTTGCACTGACCTACTTATGACGTCATTTTTGGTGAGAAAAAGAATACTAATATGCTTTTAATAAACGGAGAAACAAATTTCAAATCAATCAATAAAATTAAGGTGTCCAAATACACATAAAATAAGCTTTTCTAAATTAATTATCAAAGAATTGTACTGATAGTTTTTTGGAGTAGCAATGAACAAATTTTAGAAGACCACAAAGTTTTGTTAATTTTTAGTTGGATTGATTAAACGCATACATTAATAATAATAATTTTTTCTCTTTTTATGTTTTTTTACGTTTGGAATTTTATTACTGGTTCTTGTATCGAAAACTTCCGCATCTGGATTGGTTCTAGCTCCTCTTAAAGCTAGCAACTCGTTAACGCGAATATCATTACTCAGATCATTTTTTATTGGCCTTAATTCACGATCAATCTCTTCTTCGTCACTGAAATCTTCAATAGCATCATCCCATTTTTTTCTCAGTTTTGGGAACTCATCAAAGGATTCCAAACTTTCAATTTCCTAAATTATAATAAAACTAGGAATAATATTTTTTTTTTTTAACTTTAAAAATTAGTAGTATCTTTATAAGAAGTAATTGCGAAACAGATTTTTTCGAAATTACAGCCACAAGAAGTTTAGTTTCCACTATTTTTTATCAGTTTTTTGGAAATGAAGAAAAATCGATTTATTATATGATAGTTGCAAAAATGCTTGATTGCCTCAGTGAAAATTTTTGAAAACCGAAATTCAGTATTTATTCCGATTTAAGAAAGCTTTATACAAATTAAACAGGCGATATTAAAAGTGTTAGTGGCGTTCACGATTATTATTTTTATAAAATACCTTTTTGATTTTATCTTCAATAAATTCAGCGTTTGGGTTTATTTTGGCGCCTGATCGTTCCAATAATTTATTGACTCGTATATCATTGGTTAAGTCGTGCCCTCTGGGCACTCCGTAATCAATGTCATTGCGGTCAATAAATTCTATGGCCTCGATTTTGTGGGCCCTATGATGATGGTTTTTCTTAGCAGGAAGACCATAAAGGTTGAGGTCATCATACACAGAACCCTATGAATAACAGAAAACAAGGTGATGGAAAAATTGAGGTGCAACACAAATGCATGTAAAAGTATGAGGGTTGTTATGGATTAAAACACTTACAAATCACAAATGGCAGCAAGAAAATTATTACCTTACAATACATTAGCTTATTAAGCAGTAGTCCGGTCAATTTAGATATGCAAGGGTGCAAAAATTAGCGTAGAACTAAAAATTGGTATGAATGTTCGGAACTGCATACTGAAAAGTCCCCATCGATCCTGTACCTGGAAAAATGGGTTTTTCGCGTTTTTCAGCAAAACGGTAAGTTTTATCATAAAATTAGGTCAGACAAAAATTGTAGATCATATAATTATCTATAAACAATGTCTTGATACTTTTTTCCCTAAGAGCCACTGTTTCTGAGATATAGCGGTTATAAAAGTTGTAATCTTCATAATATGCACATTATTCGTCAGATTCATAATCGTCTTATTAGAATATTTTCACGATAACGGGTACATTTTTTAACCAAATTTCAAAAACCCAGTCTCGAATTAAAGGGGAATGTTTGTTTTATAATCCTATCATAATGGATTTTTTTTAAGCGACGGGATAGCTTTCAAAAGCGCTCCCGAAAAAATCATTTTTTTCGAGCGTCCTCCGCGCCGATTTTGAAAAATCGTAGCTCCGCCGGGTTCGGAATCAAAACGACCAAATCAGGCCCTCTTACTTCTCACATTCTCATTTACTATATCCAAAATTTCCGACCCTCCTAGGTTAATCCTATGGCGTGGGCGAATTTTTCTTTGGAAACGTCAAAATATCGCGTTTTTTTAGCGAAAAAAAAAAACGAAAAGGTAATATTGCTTAGCTTTTGACTGTGGCCGGAGGGAAAAAATCGCGAATGTCATTTTCGTAAAGAAGAAACAGACTTTTTCGAAATTTTTGTTTGTATCTCATATTCTGACGTTTGAAAATCGGGGTACAATTTTGAACATTTTTTAACGAAATTTAAAAAATCGTACCTACCGAACGACTGGACCGATTTTAACCAAACGCGGCTTATATTGTGGCTAAAAGTACCGTTAATACCCAGAAAAATAATCGGTTTTATCCAGTGCGTCCAGCGCGTCGGGAATTTTTTTTCCAAAAGCGTAAGAAAATATCGATAAAAAACGGCGCGTAGAGAAAATTGGTAGAGGAAATGGAGCCAAAACGGGACAAAAAATGAAAAATCGCTACACGTGACCTGCTAGAGGATTGATCGAACGAGGTGGGTTTGAAGTTTCGAAATCTCTATATTTTTATTTAACCTCACACCAACCCATTAAATTCAAAATTGTGTTTTTTAACCCCCAGCGACCAAAATAATCGCTGTAAGTTAACGACACATCCTATGGTCTAACTAAAATATGCGTAGGAATGAGATCTTCAAGTACTACTTCGCGACGCAATGACTTTTTTCAATTTCGAAAAAAAACTCAAAATTTTAATCGCGCAAAAACTTTGTAAATAAACGTGATTTTGACAATTTTTTTTATCCCCCTGCCCCTTCATCGATTTTAACAAATGATGGCTTATCTTAAAGATTTTTGCCTAGGCTTTTACACAAAAAAAAGATTCGTTTTGATATCGTTATTCGTTTAGAAGTTATGACCGAATAGCCGTTGAAAATTTGAAAATTTCACTTTTGGACGAAGAAATTGCTATGAAATTTTTGATAAATCGGAAAATGATTAATTTTGACCGAATTAGTTGGCCTCCTATAAGAACGATTTATGGCTTGCATTGACCGATATAAAAATATTTTTACTTGTATTACAGCTTCAGTGATGTGTATACGTGGCGTACTTATGCATATTATGAAGATTACAACTTTTATAATCGTTATATCTCAGAAACGGTGGCTTTTAGGAGAAAAATTATTAAGTAATTTTTTATAGGTAATTATATGATCTACAATTTTTGTCTGACCTAATTTTATGATAAAACTTACCGTTTGGCCGAAAAACGCGGAAAACCCATTTTTAAGACCTTTGACCTTCAATAAAATTTTTTTACTATTTTTAGGGCTAAATTGACCGGATTACAGGGTTATAAAGTTACTTGTAATTTTTTATGAAGATGATGCATGTAACCAATGATAATCTAAAAATAATGTACGTAGTCAGTTTATACCTAGAGCTCTTCTTCTTGGTCTAAAATAAAAAAATTGAAAATTTTATGCTGTTTTTCGACCCCTTTTCTTGTAGATCGGAAAAATTGTGCATAATTTGGCGCTAAATTTGTGATTACGTTACAAGTTATAAAGAAAAAAGATGAAATTGCGTCATGCAGTACCTACACATTTTTAGTTATTAGGCAACATCTACTATATTAGTTAAAGTTAAAATATTTCATGCATGTTAGTCAATATTAGTGAATGAATAATTTATCAAAAAATGATTAATACTTTGTCAAATGTTTTCAAAAGTAACACATTTATTAAAGTTATAATATTTGTTCGATAATATTTATTACAATAGTTATTTAATTTTGTACATTATTTATGTTAATATATTCTTAAAGGTCCTCGATGTACTGTATTATATTTTTATAAAGATTATATTAATTTATCATGCAATTAATTAGAGGCTTCTTGCAATTTTTGTGGTTTGTTAGCGTCACCAACCTCTCCGTTACTAGAAATTTCGTTAGCGGTGTTCTCATCCACACCTTCGACGTCTTTTGTAGTTGAGACATCTTTCTTAGGTGTATCTTGTCCACCCTCATGAGAATCCGGAAGAACGTTAATAATGCTTACCTTGAAAAATGCTCCACCATGTTCATCTTCATCCTTGTATACAGTTTCATTAATTTCAACTTTATGACCGTTAATTGTCTGAAACAAAATGGTTGATTAATAAATATATCTTATTTATAATCGGTCAATAGTTATACCTTGGTGACTGAAGTCTTCTTTGTTTTATTTGAGTCTATTTCTGGGAAATATACTCCAGGGAAGCCTGTTTTGGTTCCATTAGTGGATTTAAAAACGGATTCTAACGAATCTTGAACGGATTTAAAAATGGCTGAAATGAAAGTTGATTTTAATTTAAACTAAAGGCATTTAGGAAGATATTTTGAATTGAAATTAACTATAAAAATTGTCAGAAAAATCACGATTTTTATGCACCAATCGTAAATCCAAATATTTTTTATGCTACCACTACCTTTACATGCACAGCACGTGCAGCATGAATTAGTAAAAATACCCATTTTTTGGTTACGGATTTAGGTTTATGAAAGATAGCCCTACAAACTGCTACCTCACATATAATTTTTGAGGTTCTCTCAGATATACTTAAATTAGATTTTTGTATTTGTGTCTTATCATGGAGTATGGATACTAGATATTGTATCCATACTCCATGGTCTTATTTATCTATAAGAGACTGGATGGAATAAGAAGCTAAACTAAAATGATCATACATCTGAGAAGAGGTAGTTGTCATTTTGTTTTTTCATGGTATTAGAATAGGTATATTATTTCATAAATCTGATGTAATCTATCCTAAAATCAGATCATAGTTTTTCAAAAAGGTATACTCTGCTAAAACTGGCAAATAATCAGATTTGGATAAAATACTTTTTTATTTTATTTGAAATACTAAATACTATTTTTTACCTAACTTTATTTTAAATGCTTCACACTAAAAAAGTATTTCAAATAAATAAAGTATTTGAAATACAAAAAGTATTTGAAATACTTCTTTATTATTTGAAATACAAAAGAAATATCGAGAAACTTGTTCAAATAAGGTGTTTTGATAGAAAAAAATTAACATAGAAACATTTTGTTATTAGCTCTGTTTTTAGATGCTATGTGTAATTTAAAAAAAATAATCTTAAAGATAAAAAGTTTTAAAAAAATATTTTTTTTGAAAATAAATCGCACCCCGCCAAGAAAAGTGATATAACTCAAATATTAAAAGCTTAGAGATGTGACGTTTTTCATTTTCATGCACATGGGGGCACATTATACGTATTTATCACTGGTATTATCACAAAATGGGCATTTTTTTTGAGTTGTGACCTGTACTCGTCTGGGTGGGATATGTAAATTAACCTCTGAGTAGAATACTTAGTTGTGTTCTTTTTACCATAATTTGGCTGATTTGCTCAAGGAAATCAGTTTCTTCTCTTTGTAGTTCCATAGGAGGAAATATGATTTGCTCGAGTACAGTTGGTAAAAAAAAAACACAACCAATAATATTACAAAGATTTTACTTTTATCTTTTGTGATCATGGTGTAAGCAATTCAGTTTGTTTTTAAATTAAATGAATTGATCCCCGTATCTACAAACTATACCAAGTTCCAGACTTTTAAGTTCAACTGTGACCTAAGACCCAACTGAACCCAAAACCAAACAACAAAATTATAAACACGCAAGACACAAATAACAAATAATAAACATATGCGAAAACCCCTTTCCTCTTTTCTTTGGTTATTTCATTGGATTTGTAAAGACTGAATCTAAAAAATGTAAAAGTTAAAGTATTTCAAATACTTTTATTGCTTGAAAATATGAAAATACAAAATACTTTTTAAAAAAGTATTTGAAATATAAAATACTAAGTACTTCAAATACTTTTATTTGAAATACCTATTTACTAACCAACAATATTTGAAATAAAAGAAACAAAATCATTAAATTCACTAAAGTAAATGTAATTTTTTAATTTTTATGTTATTTTTGTTTAAACGGAAGTAGAAATACATTTGTTTTTTTTTCTTGTCAAAAGTGCAACCCCCTTTAAAAAAATTCTGGGTACGCCACTGCTACAGTGTTAACCCTTTATCAAATTGTGTACTAATTATAATAATAATATAAATGGTAATTTCAAATTAGCTTTTGTAAAATAAAAGTTTTTCAACACATTTACTACCGTAAACTTTGAGATAAGTTTTAGCCCTTAAAGGTAACTTTGGCCCAAATTTCGGAAAAAGATAGTTATTTGATCTACTGTTAGTTTGTTAGTTACCAACTTTTATTTAGCACATATTCAAAGTATTTTAATTGTAGTTATAGTATCAGAATACTAACTGATGACAACTGACAGTAGATCAAACTATCTTTTCCAAAATTTTGTCCAAAGTTTATCTCATCAGTTTACGGTATCGATTTTAGCGGGCTCAGTTATACAGGGTGTCCCATTTTAATTAATCCAGCTGAATATCTTGAAAACGAAGCGATTTCCTCAAAAATGTTTCAGACAAAAATTGTAGCGGCGAGGGGGACATTTAATACTTCCATGGGTTTTCAATTGTTATGGGGTTTTATGGAAAAACATTTTTTTTTCAAATGGGCACCCCCATTTTTTATTGTAGATTCGTAATCTATGGAAAATAATAAGAAAGTTTTGAATGAAACTTTTTTTTCTAAAATTTCAATTTTTTTTTAATTATAAAATTTAAAATAAAGTCAAAGGTTGGAAACAATAGGTGTCAAGACGGTCTTTCAATTTTATTTGCAATTTAATATGTTAAATAATATTTTTCAATTAACGAAGAAGGCTTCTAAAAATAAAGGAATTTCATTTTCAGCCTACTTTGTGTTTCGCACATAATTGTTATATTGTGACAGATTAGTTTTTTGTAGAAGCTCATTGTTATTGAAGCCACTGTGATTATTTAAAATCAGTCTCATAAAATGGCTGATTATTCACCTAGAGAAATCGTGAATATAATAAAAGTTTTGGGCGAATGCCATGATAACTATCAGCACGCTGCACGTCTTTATGCTGAGAGGTTTCCACAATTGTGTCATCCAAATTATACAATTAGGAGGCTCGTGAAAAGAGCGGAAAACGGTTCTCTTAGAAGAAAACGTAGTAAAACTGGTCCTAAGATGCTCCCCTCATTGATAGCATTAGCTTCCGTAAATGAAGATCCACATACATCTACAAGAAAAATTCAGCGTCTTCATGGACTTCCTAAATCTTCTGCCAACAGAATTTTAAAACACCATAAATCACACCCATATCATGTTCATTTAACCCAACAAATTAAAGAAGATGCTACGAGGCTACGAATCAAGTTAGAAGAGATCCCCTTTTTTTAATCGCGTACTTTTTACTGATGAAGCAAAATTTGACAACATGGGTGGAGTAAATCTTCATAATGGTCATTATTATTCTGAAAATAATCCACATTGGCAAAGAGATCATAGATTACAGTGGCGTTGGTCTATAAACGTTTGGGCTGGAATAGTGGATGAGTATCTTGTGGGACCATTTATGAAGAAAATCTTAACCAACATGTTTATTTGAATATAATTCAAAACGTAATGCCTACTCTTTTAGAAGATGTACCTCTAGATTAAGCGAATGTGGTTTCAACAGGACGGAGCTAGACCCCACACTGGCAGAATAGTTAAAACATTTTTACATAACCAATTCCCTAATATGTGGATTGGAATTGGTAGTGAAGTACACGAATGGCCAGCAAGATCTCCGGATCTTACAAAAATGGATTATTTTTTATGGGGTTACATAAAAGATAAGGTTTATGAACGACCAACTACAACTAGAGAGGATATTATGATACGAATTACGGACGCTTTTCGAAGTATCACTCCTGAAATGTTGAGAAATGTATCATTGGCTTTTCGCACACGAGTAAACATGTGTATTGAACTAAATGGAGGAATATTCGAACATCTTATTTAGACCAGCTCTCGTAATTTAAGAACAGATCCAAATATCTTTAAGTGTAATAATTAATTACCTTTGACTTTATTTTAAATTTTATAAGTAAAAAAAATAAAATTTTTCTTAAAAAATAATAAAAATAAAAAAAACTTTTTTTAAATTTTGTTTTTTTTAATAAAGTAAAATAATATTTTTTATTAATCCTTGAATTAATTTAAGCACTTTTTGACTCCTGCGAGTTTTCTTATAGACCATTAGTTTTTTAGAAAAACTGTATCGAAAATCCCAAAATTTGTGTTCATTTTGGTGAATATAGCGAAAAATTGAAATTTTAGAAAAAAAAGTTTCAACCAAAACTATCTTATTATTTTCCATAGATTACGAATCTACAATAAAAAATGGGGGTTCCCATTTGAAAAAAAAATGTTTTCCCATAAAACCCCATAACAATTAAAAACCCATAGCACTATTAAATGTCTCCCTCGAGTTGCTACAAATTTTGTCTGAAACATTTTTAAGGAAATCGCTTCGTTTTCAAGATATTCAGCTGGATTAATTAAAATGGGACACCCTGTATTTTCATTTAGTGTTTTACTGATATTTTTAGTTTATGTATTAATTTTCGTACCTTTAAAACAATTTTTGCACATTTGGATTACTTAAATCTAACATGCAACTTCTGCATTCCACACAAACTAATAATGTTTATTGTAATTTTCATAACAATTTATATAAAATCACTACACCTACTTAAATAGAGTGGGTCGAGTTTTTCGCCTACAAATAATGCTTTAAAAGTTTAAATTATACATTTTCCTAATTGATTTATAATTATTTTTCTGCGTATAAAACCAATAATAAATAACGAATTTTCGATAAATTATTAATGAGTAAATTAACAGAAAACTAACTACAAGAGTAGAAATTCTTTATTCCTTTCTAAAGGATCTATTACTGTGATTACTCTCATTAGTACCTAATTGTGCAAAACTTTTTACAGCAAAAATCGGTATAGTTAACATTTTTTAATATGTTGTATTTAATGACATTATAGCAATATTTTTGAATTTATAATTTAAATAACTATAAATACTTACAACTTAAATCAGGAAAAGCGATTGCTGGAATTCTTGGGTACCAGGAATCTTCGTAATCGAAAGTATCGTAAATATCGTGCATTCTATGTTTTTTGTCCACTGGAACGATTTCTACATCGCTTTGTTCCTTTGCTGAAAAAAATATATTTTTTTGTAAAAAAAATAGATTTTGGTACATACAAGTAGATATAATAGTTACCAAGATTTTTTTTATGTTTTACTTTATTTTTGGATAACATCGTATATTTAAATTTTTTTATGTACAGGGTGCTCTGAATATAACTGCGCCAATTTTTTTACTTTATTATCGAAAAATTTTGGAAAATCCTGTATAAAATAATAAAATTCCAAAATAATTCAGATATTTCTTTATTTATGAAAATTAAAATTCGAAATTATGGCATATGAAAACACATTTACTGAACTAAGTTTTTTTTTCAATTAAACTTTATTATTTTAAATGTAACATCCTATTTTTTGTACTTATTATTAAACATTGGTAAGTTCCAAGTATGTTTGTAAAAAATAATTTTTTTTTCTAAATTTTCAAAAAAGTATACTTATGTTAAGTATCACTGAAATCGGAAAAAATCCTCTATAGAAATAGGGGGCCGCCCCACTATCATGCTATTTGAAAAAATAAAGATACATATTTGCAAAAAATTTTATTAAAAAATTTACCAAAAAAAAATCTTTTTTTGAACCTTCAGAAAAAAAAATTTTTTTGTCACAGATATGTTTAAAAATAAGTACAAAAAATAGGGAGTTACATTTAAAATAAGAAAGTTGATTTCATTTGCGGTGAAACCGATAGAGAAATTCAATTTTTTTTTACTTCAATAAATGCGTTTTTAGGCCTTATAACATACTAAAATTTCAAATTTTTATTTTCATAAATAAAGAAATTACAGGAGTTGCCCTAGTTTCGTGGACACCCGGTACATTGAATGAAAATGCAAAAATACTCCTATGCATTATGACCACTTCATGCACATTGCACATTATAGTTTGTTTTCTAATTTTAGTGTATTTTAAATATTCTTTGAATTATTTTAGTTTCATTAAGTCGAATTCCAAAAAATATAATTATAACTTGAAGAATTTGCTTTGGAATTTGGAATATAACATCTTATCAGTTTCTAATCTTTTTTATTATGAATAAGGAATATGGAACATAATTATTGGTATTAAAACTCAAAAGTTTTATTTTAACCATTTTTTAGTCTGATATGTATTTTTATTTATGAATATGTTGTATTTTTATTGATATCAATAGATTTTTTTTGCATGACAGCATACCTACCATGATTGGTAACTTCCGGTCTAAGTTATAAAATAAAAATGTTAGGTAAAAACTACATTGAAAAAATAATAACTCATCATACAACTATTTTATTTAATTTTAATAAATTTTTAGTTAAGTATATGATAAAAGAATATGATAAAAATAATAACATGGTGGTCGTATCAATAATCTGTTATACGATCCTAAGATTTAAGATGCAAAATTTATAGACTTTGAGCATAGATAGACCTTAAGTCTTTATGAACTGAATAACTATTTTTTTTTTAATTTTTAATAGTAAGAGTAATATCAAAACATTTTCATTTGACCTAAAAACTGAAAAGTGCCCAATTTTTGTAAAAATTCCAGAAAAGTAGAAGAGTTCATTAAATTTTGAAAGGTGTAAGTTCATGGGATGATATTTTTATTAAAAGTTCATAATAAAAAAAAATTGAAATATCAGAATATTAACACTCAGCATAATTTAAAAATAAATTAGGCACTTATTGTTTTGCACTTTTAATGGAATGTCATTGACAAATTATGTTATGGTTTAAAACGTTACATTTTGTGTTTGTTTAAAAAACTCAGCAAAAAGCATGTAGCAATATTTGAAACTGTTAATGTGGTATTAACAAAACGTAAACAAAATAATAATTGCGAATTAGTATTAGGTGACAACCTTGAATTTTATAGCGAAGTAATTGTATATTATACATAAACACGGATACACATCTCCGTTTAAGATTCTTAAATGTTTAAACAATGATGAATTGTATAATTTCATGCATTTATTAATTTTATTAAAAAAAGAGGATATAGTTGTCCAAAAGTCCAAACATTCATAAAACAATCATTTTTAATGCAGTTTAAAAAAAAATTAACACCGCGTGTATCTTAAAATTAATATCAGCGCTCTTTCGAAAAACTGATTTTTTATTATTTTTCAAAAATACGCTCATATTAAGTGAGTACTCAGCAAATTGTTCGGTAGTAAAAATTTTAATTTTTCTGAATTTGTAATCAAATATTGAACAAAAACGCTTCTTAAAATTGAATTTATTTTTCAAATGATAAAACATATTTTTCAAAACCTACCCCCTTAGAATTGAACATACACGAAAAACGAATTCTATATAAGAAAATAAGTTTTTGACTTTTCGAACATTTTGTCGAGTATCCTGTGTATTAACACTCTATCGCTTTAAGTAACAATTTAATTACTTTGGTCACGTATTTGCTAATTTTTTACATAAAAATTTATTTATAACTAATTTAAGAAATTTTTGCCGGTTTGTAAAAATTTACTTAAATATACACAGTGATTATAAAGTTTAGAACATAATTCATAACTGGGGTATTTAATTGTTTTGAGAAAATCGCTCGGACAGGCCAATTTTAGTTTTTAAAATGCCATCTCTTGGTATAAAAAAATATAAATGGTCATCACTGGTGTGATTTAACAATAACGTTATCAGCGATTTTTTTAAATTGAAGCCCCCACTTCTTTTATTCGTTTTTGATAGAAATTCGTGTCACTTAAACGATGATATATGGTAAAAAACAATTAAATTTTTAAACAAATTTTTTTACTTCAAAAAGGGAATTTTTATTTTAACGAAAAAGTAATTAAAATGAATTTGAAGTTACTAATAATAACAAAAGAAAGTAAATCTTTAAATAATGGCCATTTTAATGCGATGCAAAATTAACAAAATTTAATAAATAGTCTTGAAACACTAAAAAAATAATTTTAAGTTTTCATTAAAAAAATTTTATATGAAAACTTGTTTGCAAATGCAATGATTTTTTATGTTATCATCGTTTAAGTGACATAAATGTCTATTAAAAACGAGTGAAAAAAGTGGGGGTTTACATTTAAAAAAATCGATGATGACGTCATTGGTAAATCACCGTCTTTAATATTTTTTATACCAAGAGATGAGATTTTAAAAACTAAAATTGACCTATCCGAGAGATTTTCTCAAAAAAATTAAATAAATGAATTATGTTCCAAACTTTATTATCACCCTGTATATTACCCGTATAATGACAAATCTATAATAACAATAACGAACTTATTTCTAGAAATGATTTGAGGTGATTATTTCCTGTTCTCTGATCTCTTTGCCAATAGACAATTACCTATTAAAAATTTAATCTGATTTCATTCCCATGAATTCAACGTGCTTTTATTTATTACTTAATTACTTTCACTTACTATTGTAGATATACAGGATGCAGGATCTTCGGAAAATTAGCAGGTATTTTTATAGAAAAATTTTGGCATACAAAAGTTTTATTATTCGTTCTGTTTATAGATAGGTACTATGTGGGTATCGAATTTAAAAAATAATAATCTTAAAAATAAAAAAGTAAAAAAAATTAAAAAATAAATTCTTTTTGAAAATATACGTAAACGTCGTTTTGCGTCAGAACTCAAACATTGTGCGAAAAAAGCACGAAAAATGTGTGTTCATTTTACGCCGATTTTTTTTACCCCGGTGTCTCTCGGAACGGAAACCCGGCGTAAAACGACGTTTACCTGTATTTTTCAAAAGATTTTTTTTTAATTTTTTTAATTTTTTTAACTTTTTTATTTTTAAGATTATTATTTTTTATATACAGGGTGATGATAAAGTTTGGAACATAATTCATAACTGCCATATTTAATTTTTTTGAGAAAATCGCTCGGATAGGTCAATTTAAGTTTTTAAAATGCCATCTATTGCTATAATAAAAATATTAATAACGTCACTGGTAATTTAGCAATGACGTCATCATCGATTTTTTTAAATAGAAACACGCACTTTTTTCACTTGTTTTTGATAGACATTTATGTCACTTAAACGATGATATAAAAAAATAATTGCGATTGTAAATAAATTTTCGTTTAAAAATTTTTTAATGTAAATTTAAAATTAATTTGTACTATTAAATTTGAAAAAGTTGAATGTTGTTTAAGATTTATTTTGGCTGATTTCATTAAATGGTAAATTTAAAATTTAATTATTGGTAAATTTCCATATATTTAAATGGAATAAAAAAATTAGTTTTTCAAGACTATTTATTAATTTTTTTTAAATACAATTAACATTTTACATTCGCATTAGAATGCGCATTATTTAAACAATTACTTTCTTTTGTTATTATTAGTAACTTCCAATTCATTTTGATTTATTTTCATAAAACCTTTTTCGTTAAAATAAAAATTTCCTTTTTTTGAATTAAAAATAATTTTATTAAAAAATTTGTTTAAAAATTTAATTGTTTTTTATATCATCGTTTAAGTGACGAATGTCTATCAAAAACGTATAAAAAAAGTGGGGGCTTCCATTTAAAAAAATCGCCGATGACGTCATTGCTAAAGCACTAGTGATGTTATTAATATATTTTTTATACCAGGAGATGGGATTTTAAAAACTAAAATTGACCTGTCCGAGCGATTTTATCAAAACAATTGAATTCGGCAGTTATGAATTATGTTCCAAACTTTATCATCACCCTGTATAATATCTAGTAACAGGGTCAATAATAGCATTTTCATATACTTATGTCAAAATTTTCTTCCCAAAATTACCTTGGACAGTTCGACCTGGTATTAAGGTAATTTCGAAAAAGGAAAAACTACCATTTTTTTAACAATTTGGCAAAATCAACATCAATATTAAAAATTTCTGTTCACTAGCGCAGTTTTTCTGCAAAAACGATTTTTTGAAAGAAACGGAATTATTATACTTTGGTAATCCAATTGAAGTTTTACCAAATCCTTTAGGTCTTTTGCAGTGGCGTGCTGTGAGAATTTTAAAAAAGGGGCTCGCGATTTCTTGGGCGTTTCTAAGAATGTGTTTTTTTAAGGAAGGACTTCCCAGAATGCCCCACATGCATTTTTTCCAATTTTGAAGGACTTTTATTGTTTTGATATAAAAACAGTGTTATTAGTATTAATTTGAAGAAATAAAAATAAATTCCTATTATCCAACTTTATTTTGGATAAAAATTTAATTTAAAATAAAGTTGGATAATAGGAATTTATTTTTATTTCTTCAAATTATTGAATTTATCCAAATCATCGCAAGAAATTATTTTGAGGTATTAGTATTATTTATTATGTTATAAGATTTAGAAAAAAAAATCTGGAAATTATTATTTTAACAAGGGGCTCGTAAATTTACAAAAATATTAAGGAAAGGCTCTCGCGAGCCCCTTCGAGCCCCCTACAGTTCACCGATGGTCTTTTAAGAAATATGTATTCCATTATTTAAATTTTCTTTATTTTTGTTTTCTGGACTTGAATTTTGGGTGTATTCATTTATTCTTGTGGAAATAGGAAATGTTGACATCATTTAAATTGTCAGATGTTTCAAGAATTAGGTTATTATTAGTTTCTTCAATTGTTTCATTATTTTGACTTTACTGAAGAATGTTATCATTTTCTAAACTAAAACTAACTGTGACCAGAATTTGGTATCCTTTTTGAATTTCACTATATAACATATAACCAAAAGTAAACATCAGTACTAAAAAGTTCGATGTACTTCATAGTATTCGTACAGTTGGTCTCAGCTGGAAGTAGGACAAAAGTAATCACGATCGCGTATTGTTTGTCCTACTTCCAGCCGAGAGCAACTTTACATCGGACGTACGAATAATTTAAAAACATCTGTTGTACTTCTAGTAAATGCCTGAATTTTATAGTAGAGTTCGTTTTTTTATTTATTCAGGAAGGTCACTAAAATTTTGAAAATCCTAAATTTCATTTTAAATTTTCTTTTAGATAATAATAATCTTTATTTCTTTCCTTTATACTTTACATATTGTATAACATAATATATTCAAGATAACAGGAAGAGAAATATGCGATGCTTCAGATTACTCTGCTCTTCCAGCATGGCAAATAGAATAAATAGAATTAAAAACATTAAAATATAATAAAAAAACAATTAACATAAGTTAAAAATTAAATAACACGAAGGTAAAGTATATAACATAGATTTACAGAAATTGCATTTTATCATAGGTATATCACATTTTATTAAAAAGCTCGACTTAGGTCTATATCAAAAAATTTTGTATAGTGTACGGTGCTGATTCAATAAGGACCCTAGAGACATCTTTCTTAAAGTTGAGATACGATTTTTCCTTTATCTTATTAGGTAAAGCATTATATGGGTGTGGGCCTATGAAGTTTGGTCCTATCTGCGATTTGGTGAGCCTTCAGAAGTCGAATCTGATGTCATCTCGCTTCCGAGTTTCATATTGGTGAATATCAGCTTGCACCTCAAATTGATTCAAATTTCGATGAACATACAGTAGACACTGCTGTATAAATACGGATGGAAATGTTTATATTTTAAGTTCTTTAAATGCATGTGAGCAGTCTTCTCTGTAGCTAATTCCAGCAATCACTCTACGTTGCATCCTGAAAACCGTGTACGCATCACCAGAATGGCATAGGACATCAAAGAATGATATAACGAGTAGTAAGCAGTAGTTAGCATCTTTTGTGAAACACAGTTCTATAATGGACGTAGAACAAAGATATTCCTTGACAGCTTGTTGCACAGTTCATCAATGTGTGTATGCCATCGCAGTGCAGGATCCATAACAACTCCAAGAAATTTTACAGATTCTGGGTTGTCCCAATTATGCTTTTTTAGTGTAAACATCATTTTGATTGTTTTCTCTTCATTTAGCTTCGATTAATTTCTTTTAAACCAATCGTTTGCTTTGGAGAGTGCCTCTGTATTGATAGTTACTATAGGTCTTGAACTTGATTACCCTAACAAGTAATTGTTGGGTCATCGGCGAAGAACATCCAGTTCACATAATCAACGTTCTGTGGCAAATCATTAATATACAGGGTGTAACTTAAATGCACGGCAAAAATTTAAGGGGTGCTTCCTTGGGTCATTTTAAGAACATTTATACCTTAGGTGATTTTTCGAAAAACGCTTCATTTCAAAAATACACGAAGATAAATATCTCTTAAAATGCAAGCTTTTTATTAAATAAATAATAGGTGTAATAATTAAAGTTTAGTTGTTACCATGGCTACAAACTTTGTTGCTGTCACCTGTCATAGTTTATTTTGCTCATTATGAATTATTACACAAATTCCGAGATGCACTACGAACAAGACGTTTTTATCGTGAAAGATTTCCCAACCGTCGTCTTCCTGATAGAAAAACTTTTGAAAACATTCATAACTGTCTTCGAGAAAGTGGTTCATTTAAGATCAGAGAGAGACCAGGAAGGCCAATGAGAGTTAGAACGCTAGAATTGGAAGAAAATGTGCTCAACTTGGTGGAAGAAGATCCAAGTACTTCTACACGAAAAATTGGTGGAAATTTGAATGTAAGTAATATGACTGTTTGGAGAATTTTAAGGCAGCAGTTGTTACACCCATACCACATTCAACGCGTTCAGGCACTTTTACCTCGCGATTTTCCACCACGAATACAATTTTGCCAATGGTT
Organism: Stenus bimaculatus; assembly: GCA_963971135.1. Classification (NCBI taxonomy): domain Eukaryota; kingdom Metazoa; phylum Arthropoda; class Insecta; order Coleoptera; family Staphylinidae; genus Stenus; species Stenus bimaculatus. The sequence continues at coordinate 81,328,877 of OZ020180.1, read as the reverse complement.
TCTTCAAAAATTGATTCAAATCCCTCAATTAATGACCATAATTTTATTTACTGACGAAGCAAATTTTTCAAGAAACGCAGTAATGAATTTTCACAATAGACATTCGTGGGCCGAAGAAAACCCACATGAGATTCGTGAAGATCGTTCCCAACAACAATTTTCATTAAACGTTTGGGTCAAATTGTGGGTGATTTTCTTATTGAACAAGTATTTCTACCTCCAAGGCTTACCGGTGAAGCATATCGGATTTTTTTGGAACAATGGCTACCATGTTTGTTAGAAGATGTACCATTGGAGACGAGGAATGTAATGTGGCTAATGCATGATGGAGCTCCAGCGCATTTTAGTTTGGTTGCTCGTGAGTTCCTGAATGCAAACTATCCTAATAGGTGGATTGGGCCCATCTGAAATCATTAATTTATCAGACTCCGGTAGAAAATTTAGAAGATCTAAGAACTCGAATAATTAACGAATGTAATTCGATAAGAAACAATCCTGGTATGAGAAGAAGATTGGATTCTTGATTGCTAGCTAATGGTTCTCATTTTGAACACTTATTGTAAATTGTATTTAGATTAATAAATAATTAAAATTATTACGTAAAATCTACCTATATAATCGAAAAAAAGTCTAGTAGCCATAGTAACAACTTTATGTGATAAAACCATGCATTTTAAGAAATCTTTATCATCGTGTATTTTTGAAATGAAGCGTTTTTCGAAAAATCACCTAAGGTATAAATGTTCTTAAAATGACCCAAGGAAGCACCCCTTAAATTTTTGCCGTGCATTTAAGTTACACCCTGTATATTAAAAAAAGTAGCGAGCCAAGTATGGATCCCTGAGGCTCACCCATTATGACTTTCATTCTTGAGGAGTACACATTATTCATGTAAACAACTTGCCGCCGATTTTCAAGATATGACTTCATGAATTTGATGCTATTTGTATCAAATCTATATGATTCTAGCTTTTCTAATAAGATCGAATGTGATACACAATCAAACGCTTTTAATAGGTCGACATAGAGTATTCATTTTTTTCGAAGCATTGAATTGTCTTTAATAAAAAGATGTTATAGCATCAGTAGTAGAACAGTTTTTTCTGAATCCGAATTGTTGGTGGATAAATAAGTCATTTCTTTCAAAATATACAGATATCTTATTGGCAACCAATATTGGACGATAATTTTATTGTTTGAAACACGAAATAAGTGAATTTTATTTGTAGTTCTGGTGAAGTGATTATTAATTTCATAGGATAAAACGTAGTTTTGAAAAAATACGCTTTTATGGGTTTTTCAAAAGTACACCCCTATAATAGGTATACCGGAGTGACGCACTAAATTGTCAAACCGTCAAACGTAAAAGTGTCGAAACGCAAAATTGTTGAATCACAAATCCGTAAAAACGTCGAACGCAAAAATGTCGAAACGCAAAAACGCCGAAACCTAAAAATGTCGAATCGGCGATACGTAAACTCGTAAAACGCAAACTTGTCGAAACGCAAAATCATCTGAAATAAATTCATCAAACGAATAGAAGGTCTTATCAATCAAATTTTGTTTTTTTTGTATTTTTTTAATAAAATCTATTAAAACTACTGCTCTTACATAATTTAACTTGGTAAATGATTTTTTTCCGATTCCTTAAGGTTTATACATTATACATACATGTCAGGTATCACTATAATCGGAAAAAATCCTCTATCGAAATAGGGAGTGGTCCCATTATCATGCTATTTGAAAAAATTAAGATATTTGCATAAAACGCATTTTAAAAAATTAATTTCTCAAAAACACCCGAATGAGTTTCATAATTTACAATTTATTTTACCAATTTAAATTATTTGTGAGTAGTTTTGATAGATTTTATTAAAAAAAAATTACCAAAAAAAAAATCCAGTTTTTTCGAAAACTTAAAAATTTTTTTTTGTCACTAACATACTTGGAAATTGACATTTTTTTTTCTTGAATAAATGCCTTATTTTATGCCATATAACATAGTAAAATTTCAAATTTTAATTTACATAAATAAAAAAATTCAGGGGTGGCCCTTGTTTCGTGGACACCCGGTATATTATACTTGAAAAACAAAAATTCTACAGGGTGTCCAGAAATTAAGCGGCCAAACTTTAGGAGGCGATTCTACAACTAATTTTAAGAAAAAAACTTCCTGTAAACATGTGTCCGATTTCGCTTCCTAAGAGAGCTACAGCCCTTTAAATATTGTGACTAAAACTAGGTTTTTTGTCATTTCTTTGAAAACGGTTTGTAATAAAAATTTCAAATTTGGTGTGAAGACTAATACGTTTTAGATATAATTTTTCTATTTTTTTTAGATTTTTTGAAAGCTTTCAAAAAATTTCAGAGCTTTCAAAAAATCTGAAAAAAATTGAGAAATTATATCTTAAACGTATTAGTCTTCACACCAAATTTCAAATCTTTATTGCAAACCGTTTTCAAATAAATGACAAAAAAACTAGTTTTAGTCATATTAGTTAAAGGGCTGTAGCTCCCTTAGGAAGCGAAATCGAACACATGTTTACAGGAAGTTTATTTCTTAAAATTAGTTGTAGAATCGTCTCCTAAAGTTTGGCCTCCTAATTTCTGGACACCCTGTATATGAAAAAAAATAAATTCAATTTGAAGGGTAAATAGTTCCTTTTGTGTTAAATTTTTGATTACCAATGCCCAAAAATCAATTCTATCTTTGTTAGTAAAAGTGTATAAACTCAAAAATGAACGAAAATATGTACCTGCCCCCATTTTGCAGGAAGGTCCTCAAATTTTAAGTAAAAGCTCTGGAAGAGGATAACAAGGTAATTTATTTTATTAACCTCTACAATTGACAATAGAAATTTTGATAATTATTTTTAAAAAAAGTTCAATTTCCACTCATTAACCACAGTATAAATCATTTTAAAATCAATAACAATTTTTCATGTCATGATTGACTTGTTTACTTGAATATAAAAATGAGGCAATAATAATATATAGTATGCAGTTATAAATAAGCATATAATTTGAAGTAGTTAGAATTTTATCGAAACTGCACACAACCTTGATTTGAATTTGATTACATCTAGCAAAAAAAGATAGTTTAAATTAAGTTACGTGTATATTTTTAATGGTGTGAATTTATAAAGGTACTTGCGCATAAATGTAATCACATAGTTTACTAGCGAAATGCTTATTAATAGCTTTAAATATAAACAACTGCATATTTATTTATAATAAAATTAATTACTAATTTATAAAACGATATAAAAGAAATAACATAAAATACAACGCTGTTAGTAACAGCTACTTTTTAATTAATTAATTAAGAAAACAAAAACAAGTTAAATAATATAATTGATTCTCTCATAATTTTTTAATTATAAATACTAATTATTTTCGACTTACCTGGAAATGTAGAAGTCATTCCTATAATTAGAATGAAGAAAAACGCACTTAAAAATTTAAACTCCATTTTTTATTTTTACAATGTCAAACTCGTTAAATCAATGCACGTTTAATAATAATTCCTTTTAAGTTGAAAAACCAGCAAAATAATTCTGTTGCTGTTTATATACGTTGAAATGACATCATGCATGGAATACCCCTCCTTCTTTGAATTTATTGTTTGGCAATATTCCTACTGTATTTATTTCTATATCGAATAAATATTTTTATAAAAAATACACAAAATGGTAAATTTAAAAAAAAGTGAGGATAATTATAAATAAAAGTATCAAATTATTTTGTAAAATTTTGTTTCAAAAACATGAAACTCATGTGTAATTATTTTTTTTTTAAATGAAAATTATCACTACCTGCTACTGGATAATAAAAATATTATAGCCAATAAATATGTACATATACATTGTTAGATAAATAAATGTACAGTCGCGCCTTAAATATTATTTTAAATTTTTGCCTATTGCTTATTTATAACTTATAACATTCTTCTTATCTTAAGGCAAGTGAATTTAAAGTAAATTATTTTTTTGTAATAAGAAAGTAGTTATATTGGTTAATTTGCCTTTTATGGTTATACTAAAAGATTAATTTTAATTCCCTAAAGTTTTTTTTAACCCAGTCAAAATATTTATGATGTTTTGGAAACAGCTTCTATTTTTGTGAAGTATTAATAAGTTTTTAAATAAATTACATTCATTTGCCTCTTGCCTTGAACCCACCTAATTTATTTATGTAACTATAAGTACTTCTAAATTCTAGGATGAAAGATGTTTTTCATACATGTAAATCCTAGGAGTTATTAAAGTTGCGCTTCACTTATTGTAAAATAATTCTGTTTTTCATTCGCAAATATTTAACCTTCCTAATTGGTTATAAAATATTCATTTTTATTATTTTTTATTTTTTTTTATATTTCCCTATTCGATAACATGTTTAATGTAGGCATAAACAAGTACATTAAAACAAAATAAAAATATTTTTAATATTCATTTTTAACTACTGTTTTTTTCATACTCTAAATTGTATTTAAGCACTAGCATAAAAACATGCCGACGAATCATTACATTAAATTATTTTTTTTTTCGAAGTTATTCACGGCGGTTCCTTTTGAAATGAACACCCTGTATAAGTGCAAAAACGTGGAAAGTAACATTCTGGGGTGGATTTATATACGTCCCCCAAAAAGCTAAATCGCAACTTAAAAAAATGAAGTAAAATAGTGCAATTTTTAGTAAATCTCAATTTTTTTATAGTTTTTTTATGAATTTTTCAAAAAAATCAGGTTCATTTTTTGCAGAATTCTTTAATTTATTCAAATCGACCACAAAATTATTTCTAGCTCACTTTTTATATTTTTTTAAAAATCATGTTACAGCTTCCACAAGTAAAATAGTGCAATTTCTACAAAATCTGAAATTTTTTAATGTTTCCTTTGGATTTTTTCAACAAACTACGGTTAAATTTTTGCAGAATTCTCTAATTTATTTAAATCGTCCGAAAAATAAATTCTAGCTTGCTCAGTTATTCTTTTATACTTTTTTAAATATCATTTCACATCAACAAGTAAAATAGTACGATATTTACAAAATCTCAGTTTTCTTAATGTCCCCCTTAGAACTTTTCAACAGACTCAGATTTATGTTTTGCATAATTCTCTAATTTATTTAAATCCACCACAAAATATTTCTAGCTCACTTAGTTATTTTTTTATATTTTTTTAAAAATCGTGTTACAGCGTCCACAAGTAAAATAGTATAATTTCTACAAAATCTGAATTTTTTAATGTTTTCTTTGGATTTTTTCAACAAACTATGGTTCAATTTTAGCAGAATTCTCGAATTTATTTAAATCGTCCGAAAAATAAATTCTAGCTCGGTTAGTTATTTTTTATACTTTTATAAATATCATTTTACGTGAACAAGTAAAATAGTGCAATATTTACAAAATTTAAGTTTTTTTAATATTCCCCTTGGAATGTTTCAACAAACTCAGATTTATTTTTTGCAGAATTCTCTGGTTTATTTAAATCCACCACAAAATTATTTCTAGCTTACTTATTTACTTTATTTATAAATTTTTAAAAATCACCTTACAGCTTCAACAAATAAAATGGTGCAATTTCTACAAAATCTCAATTTTTTTAATGTTTCCTTTGGAGTTTTTCAACAAACTATGGTTCATTTTTTGCAAAATTCTCTAATTTATTCAAATCGACTGAAAACTAAATTCTAGCTCGCTTAGTTATTTTTTTATAATTTTTTAAAAATCATTTTACAACTTCAAGAAGTAAAATAGTGCAATATTTACAAAATCTGAGTTTTTTTAATGTTCCCCTTGAAATTTTTCAACAAACTAAGATTTATTTTTTGCAGAATTCTCTAATTTATTTAAATCTACCACAAAATTATTTCTAGCTCACTTAGTTATTTTTTTATATTTTTTTAAAAATCGTGTTACAGCGTCCACAAGTAAAATAGTATAATTTCTACAAAATCTGAATTTTTTTAATGTTTTCTTTGGATTTTTTCAACAAACTATGGTTCAATTTTAGCAGAATTCTCGAATTTATTCAAATCGTCCGAAAAATAAATTCAAGCTCGGTTAGTTATTTTTTATACTTTTATAAATATCATTTTACGTGAACAAGTAAAATAGTGCAATATTTACAAAATTTAAGTTTTTTTAATATTCCCCTTGGAATTTTTCAACAAACTCAGATTTATTTTTTGCAGAATTCTCTGGTTTATTTAAATCCACCACAAAATTATTTCTAGCTTACTTATTTACTTTATTTATAAATTTTTAAAAATCACCTTACAGCTTCAACAAATAAAATGGTGCAATTTCTACAAAATCTCAATTTTTTTAATGTTTCCTTTGGAGTTTTTCAACAAACTATGATTCATTTTTTGCAAAATTCTCTAATTTATTCAAATCGACTGAAAACTAAATTCTAGCTCGCTTAGTTATTTTTTTATAATTTTTTAAAAATCATTTTACAACTTCAACAGTAAAATAGTGCAATATTTACAAATTTTTTTAATGTTCCCCTTGGAATTTTTCAACAAACTCAGATTTATTTTTTGCACAATTCTCCAATTTATTTAAATCCACCACAATTTTTTTTCTAGCTTGCTTATTTAATTTTTTATAAATTTTTAAAATCATTTTACAGCTTCAACAAGTAAAATAGTGCAATTTTTACAAAATCTTAATTTTCCCTTGGATTTTTTCAACAAACTATGGTTCATTTTTTGCAGAATTCTCTAATTTATTTAAATCTAGCTCGCTTAGTTATTTTTTAAAAATCATTTTACAACTTCAACGAATAAAATAGTGCACTTTTTACACAATCTCAGTTTTTTCAATGTTCCCCTTAGAATTTTTAAACAAACTGAGATTATTTTTTTGCAGAATTCTCTAATTTATTCAAAACAACCGGAAAAAAGTTCTAACACACGTGGTTATTTTTTTTACTTTAAAAAATTAACTTGCAGCGTGGGGCAATGCAAATAAGATTTTTATTTTTTTTTTCTTACACAACATAAGCGCCCTTCGCTATACCACCACAGGGTACGACACTGTACAAAATTTTCTACAAGGATTTTCTTTCATAGTGAACTTCCCCGGACTGGGGACTTCCTTGGGACTTCCCGTGCTTAAAATAATTAGATTCCACATGTTTTCAAATTAAAGTTATTATTTTTATGTTGTTTATGATGAAAAGTATAAAATATAAAACATGTGTTAAATGTTAAAAATGTAAATTTATTTTTTTAAATTAATATTTCGTAAATTAACAAATCTGTAAAAATAAGACTATTACTTAAAAATTTTGATTTTTTTTGGTATTTTGCGGTTTAAAATTTTCCTTATGAATCGGATTTTTTTCTTGAAAACTATAAAACTTAGATTGTTTTACTAGTTATCACCACAAAAAGACGTATACTTTTTAGTTTTTTCTAATTTTATTATTTATTCGGTCATAACTCGAAAAGGGGCCTTTCCCGGGTGAAATTGATTTTAATAATTTTTTCGTGACGGATAGCCCTTTAAGAAATAATTACATCTGCCAATTATTTTTCTAATTGGATCAATATATTTTTTATAATTTTAAATTTAAGGATTCGTGACGTCACAACTTCTATTTTAAGCTTATTTCCGACGTCATTACGAGTATTTTTTTTTATCAAAATTTGACTGATTTGCACGAGCAAATGACTTCCTTCCCTTTAGTTAATAAAACCGACGGAGCTGACTGCACCCGATGAAATCAACCAAAGAATAACAATACTATAGACAACCTGCAGCGTTGTCAGATATCAGAAAAGAAGTTGAATATAGGTGTTCAGTTGATCTTTATAATAAAACTAAAATTAAAAAATTGGGGAAAACCCATTGGTAAGAGTTGTAAAAAAGACCTAAAAAGCTTTTTGGGAGGTCCAATACGTAGGGGGTGAAATCATATTTAAAAAAAAATACAAATTAAAAAAATATATTATCGGCTTACTCCTAAAATTACAAACTTTTGACAAAAAACAATAACGTTTTATTTTTTATGTACGTATATAAACATAATTTAATCTGAAACATGCTCAACTAAAGATAGAAAATGTCATGACATTTATTTTATTTTTTACTCTACTTTTGTTACTATTATAATTATAAGCAAGTCCTGGGAAGTGGGAAGTCCCAAGGAAAAGAGAAGTAATCTAAGGAACTCCTTAGGAAATCCGAGGAAGTCCTGAAAAAAATCTAAATAAGGTCCAAACAAATTATTTGAAATATTCGGAAATCGAAATTGTACTATTTACTAAAATATATAATATTCGAAAATCTCGATTCCCGAACATTTCATATAATTTATTTTGCCTTCTTCAGATTTTCTCAGGACTTCTTTGGATTTATCTAGGACTTCCTTGGATTTGTCTAGGACTTTCTTAGAACTTCCAACTTCTTTTTAATACAAGAACTGGAATTATGAACTATTTGTATGTTCATTTATTTTTTGTAAATTATAAATATCATTTTTTATGTCAAAAATTTTTGGGTTAGGACTTTTTCAAAAAAAATATTTAATTAAAGCAAGGACATTCGAAATAATTTTTTATATTTTTTGGCTTTTATTTTTAAGAGGCCCCCGAATTCCCCGACGATAGCCACGCCGCTTAATTTGATGACGAAATCCTACGTCAAAAATAAGAGAGAACGGATGAAAACGACCCTGCGAAGACATGTAATTACAAACTTTGTGGTCGATTGTTTACGCAATTGACTAACAACTGGATGATTCTTGCATTACGAATTTTAAACTTTTAATCTTTTTACTAAGAATCGCACGCAATATGTTGTTAAATGTTTCACTTGATTACGAATTATACCCATCAAGTATCAAGGACCATAAATAAAACATCTGTATTTAGAAACGATAAAAAATCTCATTTAACAAATTCTTTAGTTTTTATTATTATTTCTAAAAAAAAATCAAATCTAAATATGTATTTGAAGAGGTCATTTTTGATAATGCACAAAATTAAAACTTCTTGACAAATAAATCGCCTGAAGGCAAAGATTTACACGAGCCACGAGCCTTTATTTTTCTAAAAAAAAAGTCATAAATTAAAAAATGGACTCTATTAATGCATTTTTACTTTCAAATTATCAAAATTTTTGAATTTCATTGGTCTGCGGTGTGTCACCTTTGAATGATTTTGTTTTTAACGTTCTTGAACAGTTAATCAAGGTGATAGGTTGTAAGTCCTTTAAGGTCAACACGCGATTTTATAATGGCTTTAATTTGCAGACCAGGGGCTTTATTCTTGAACAATATTCCACATATCGTATACGAAACAATGAGGACATACTCTATTTTTTTATGTGAATGACAAGGACAGAATGTTGAAAGTCGAATTCGAGATCATGTCGAGAAGTTCAAGAATAAGGTCCCTGAGGCCGGATTTTGTTTTGTTCGCCTAAACGTCATAATTTTCTGCCAATTCGCCATTATTTACATTGTTCTCCTCGCCTGAATGATGACGTTTTGGTGAGTTTTAGAATCTGTGTAGAAACAAAATCCCACCTCTGGTACCAAAATAAAATAAAAACGTATAGTTTTACAATTAAGTAGTATTATACCTAATTTACATTGATGGTTTAAAGTAATAGAAATAGAAGGTAGAAAATCTAATAATCTTGCATAATAATAATAATGCTTAACAAAAAATTTAAATTCTTAGGTCATGCATCATGCAAATTTATAATCCACTAGTATGTAGGTATTTTTGGTATGTTCAGAGACAATTTACATTTTTTAAATTCAAAAGTGGATGATTGGTTGCAATTTGCTGCATAATTTTCCAATTTAATCATAAGCTATTTGTAATAAATTGTTTATACTTAACTTTATTTATTATTTAATATACAGGGTGTCTCAGACATTTAAAGTTTAAATGAACACCTGTACCAAATTTCATCAGATTGTTACGACTTTTTTCATAATTGAGGCTATTTTTGGCTAATTTGCCTGGGCTAAAGTAAACTTGCCGCTTCCGGGTGATCAGTAAGAAAACCAATGATGAATTCCTTGAGTTCGAATGAGTTGAAAAATAATAAGCCCCCTAAAATGACACCGCAAATTGTAAAAATTGAAACTTACAAAACTACAAACCGATACTCGATACTCGATACACGATCGCACTTCGAAAAATTAATTTCATTGGATTACACCAGCTGTTTTGAGATTTTAGTTATACTCCTTCCAACTTCATACAATCGTACATCAGCAATAGAAGACAGTAATAACAAATATTCCCAATATTAACGATTAGACCGTCATAACCAATAAACAGAGCAATACAACAAGCAGTGATGAAGTTTTTATAAATATTAAAAAATACAGGATGAGTAAAAGCTTTGATAAACTTATGAATTTTGTGTCCACGTCCACATTCCACATTGACAAATTTAAACAAATGGTATATGATAGGCCGAATGCAGAATATTTTTTTAAAAGAATCAACCAATTCTCATATGACAAGTTAAAGAAACTCATATATCTCTTACAAAACTAAAAATAAAGAAATTTTAAAATACTGAAAAAAACATATACATGATGTTCCCAAACCCCGATTCTTTAAACCGATTGTTAGTAATTTAAAAAACTCTAAATATTTTCAAGAGCTGCTTTGATAGCACCTCAATGAAACGCTTTTGGATAGAGACAAGTTAGTTAAACCATTTTATTTTGATCTCAGGAGTATGTGGTATCATTTTGTATAGATCTTTTAGGGACACCATGTAATTTCTTTTTTGATTTTTTTTTGGGACTTTTTTTCAACATTTTATTAACGATTACTGTATAAAGTTTTTAGTTCATAGTGATAATTTTTTAAATCTCTCCAAGCACATTGATTAAATTTGTAAAAAAATTTAAGAAAAATCGATGAATTAAAATTCAAAATGTTGTAGCTCCTCTAAAAAATTATACCGGGTGGAAATGAAAACCGGGTCACCTCTATAACTTTTTTATTTATAAATAGAGAAATTTGAAATTTGGCTATCTTCTATGGTTCAAAAAAACAAATTTTATGTGCATTTTTTATTTTCGAAATCACTTCCCATGAACTTTGTTTTTTTAAATGTAACATCCCATATTTTTATTCATGGCTTAAAATACTTTTAAAAAAGAAGTATTTTTGAGATATTAGTTTTTAGTTTCTTTGTAAAAAAAATTTTTTTCAAAAAAAAAAAAAAGGTTTTCGAAGTCGGTGAAAAGCACCAAAACTAATTCTAAATAATTCAAATACCTAAATAAAATTGTAATTTGAAAAAAAATTTAAGTGGTTTTTGAACTATTAATTTTTAAACTTAGTTAATGAAGATTTTATCAAATATCTCGCTTTTTTTAAATGCAATGATGCCGGGTCATTCGACTTTTTAAAAAGAGGATTTTATAACGATTATTTTGGTACCCCATATGTAGGGGTATGTGTTTGTGATACATTTTTAATTTTTTTTTAATTTTGAAAAATCCCGAGTACAAAAAATATGATTAACTGGGACAAGTAAATTGATTGCACCCTACATATGGGGTACCAAAATAATCGTTATAAAATCCTCTTTTTAAAAAGTCGAATGACCCGGCATCATTGCATTTAAAAAAAGTGAGATATTTGATAAAATCTTTATTAACTAAGTTTAAAAATTAATAGTTCAAAAACCACTTAAATTTTTTTTCAAATTTCAATTTTATTTAGGTATTTGAATTATTTAGAATTAGTTTTGGTACTTTTCACCGACTTCGAAAACCTTTTTTTTTTTTTTGAAAAAAAATTTTTTTACAAAAAAAATAAAAACTAATATCTCAAAAATACTTCTTTTTTAAAAGTATTTTAAGCCATGAATAAAAATATGGGATGTTACATTTAAAAAAACAAAGTTCATGGTGTTTCCGGTGAAACCGGAAGTGATTCCGAAAATAAAAATTTCACATAAAATTTGTTTTTTTGAACCATAGAACATAGCCCAATTTCAAATTTTTTTATTCATAAATAAAAAAGTTATCGAGGTGACCCGGTTTTCATTTCCACCCGGTATACTTGACGTTTGGTGAACCACAAACGGAACACTATGTATATAATTTTGTTTATCATTAGGGGTGGACTGGATTTTTGAAAGATACCGGAAAAAATCGCCGCGATTTAAATTCCATATATTGTTATACAGGGCGTTCTAGAAAAAAATGCTTACTCTAAAAACGTTGATAATATTGCCTTATTTTTTTAAATTCAATTTTAATCCATAGAACTTGATCAGTTAAAAAACTATTGTATTTATTATCTCAATTTGAGACTTAAAATTATTTTAAATACCGTTTTAAATAAATTCTACGTTTGTTGGTTGTCATCTTTTATAAATTGAAAAATATTCAAATACAATAGTTTTTTAACTGATCAAATTCTATGGATGTCTCAATAAACAATTTAATTTTTTAATCATGAAAATTGATAGTGATTTGGGATTATTAGAATCAAGATTCTCTATTATACGCTAAATAATTTTTTATTAAAACTTTTATTGGATATCCACAAATAATAATTTATATTATACAGGGCGAGTTTAATATTACTCAAAATACTAATAATTACTGGAATTTTGTATAATTTCAAATAAAAATTCGAATCATATTGATTAAATTCTTTATTCTCAACCATCTAAGATAACATTATCAGTTATCTGCTTACGCTATAATTTTATCAAAACATTTTTTAAATGAATGCTGTTTTAAGCAGGATATTTATTATTAAAAAATATTTAAATACAAGTTATAATAATCAGAATTATGTCAAGTATTTATGGCTTTTTGGAAAGAAATTTAGTGGTTTACAACGGTTCCAGTAATCTAATACTCAGAAAAAATAATAATATTAAAACAACGTATAGTTTTTATTAACGTATAAAATTAGGAACTATGATATTTATATTTTTCAGAAAAATACTCAAAAAGAAGTTAAATGTAATTAACTCTTGGATCAAGATAAGAGAAAGTTCCTAGTTCCTAGGTTTTTGGTTAATTCTTTCAAAACGGTTTTTAGAAAATCGGTCAAATTTGGTATGCTCACTGTTCTTACTTCCATGTTTTTTTGAGTTTTTTTGCTTTGTTTAAGTGCAATTTTATGCAATCGTTGGTGTTAAAAAAATAATAAATTTTTTAGAAGTGCATTTTCTTTATAAAACTAGTATGTATTTTTTTGGAGTTTTTTAACGATGGCGATGTTTGTGAGTTTAAACTCCGCATCGGAAACTTCTCCAATTAAAAATTGGAAAATAATTTCAATAGGACCGAAAATACGCAATCCAGTGCCGGGTTTGTGTACTAAATTTTCAAAAACTTTTAAATTTTTTTCTGAAGAAATGAATCGGCCGATTTTTAAGATAAATAATTAAAAATATTCCAATACTTGATACTGTCAATACTTTTAGAGAAATAAATTGAAAACAAAATTTCGGAGAAAAAATCAAATACAAAAATTTTTTTTTCGAAATTTTGCAAAAACGACCCTTCAAACGAAAGATATATACAAACGGATAAAAATTGACTATACTTAGATCTCTTCCAGGTTCCCTTCTTTTTTATCAGCACTCCAAAATAACCAAAATTTAAAAAAAAAATTGCCTGCTTTAGGTTACTGTTATTTCATTGCTTTATACAGGGTGAGTTTAAAGTAACGCATAAAATTCATAACTTTTTTATTATTTTAAATTTTCAAAAACGCTAAAAGAGGTGTCGAATTGTTTTTAAAAAACTTTATTTTAAAGTTAAAAAAATATATTATCCAATGGCATGACGTCACAATGACGTCATCAATTTATTTTAAATGGGTTGATATGGTTTTTATACCATCAAAAAATACCTTATTTAAAGAACTTTTTAACAGTACCAAAAAAGTTATACTTGCGCCATCTACTTGTAATAAAAAAAATTATTAAATATCTCCTTAAATGACCATTTAAAGTAACGCATAAAATTCATATCTTTTTTATTATTTAACTTTTATGGTTTTCGAGAAAAAAAAAAGAAATCCGATTTCCATGAAAAATATCTTAAAAATTTTTTTTTCGAATTTTTTCGAATTTTTTCGAATTTTTTCCAATTTTTTCAAATCTGACCCCGCAAATGAAAGATAATAGAAAATGTATGAAATCACCTGACCCCCCAAAATTATTTTAAACGTCAAAAACTCAATTTTTTTAGGTAATGTACCTTAAAAAATATAAAAATTCATAACTATTGGACAAAAAGTCGTAGTGACTTGAATTTTTATAATTTTTTTCTAATTTGTTTAAACTACAACTTTAAATTATTAACTTTCAAATTTTTAATTTGAAACGCAACACACTTTTGTTATAAAATAATAACTAAAATCGGTCCAAAATAAGAAAATAACTATGTAAATTATTGTGTGCTCCATAAACATTACTATTGAAATATTAGTCATGTGGATTTTTTTGTTTATACAAAATGTTGGTTTTTAAATAAAAACAATCGTTATTAGCTACACTTTCCTCTCTAAGCTAATTTGTATTCCAGACAATGGTCACTCTTCAAATTTGCATTGACTTTCTACGTAATAAAAATCAAATTTTCACAATGATAAACGTTTAGAGCATTCGATTACGCATTTTTGCATAAATAAAAAATCTCATTTTTATATAAGTCAATTTTATTATTGAGGATAAAATTTACAACTCGCATGTAAAATTTTTAACTAATTATAAATTAATCGGTTAATTCTTAAACACCAATCAAGTATAAAAATTAATTATAATTAAAGGAAAAGAAAGTGATCCAATTAAGATTTTTTGAAATACGCGCATAAAACCTGTAGAAAAAAATCCAATATCATAATAATATGTTTAATTTTGGTATCATTTATTACAAAATTGAAGAGTAAATTTTTTTAATTATGTATACAGAGTGGTGCACAAAAAACGGCCAACGATGTAGCTTCGTTATTTCTTATCCGATTTTAATAAGTGATATGTCAAATTAAATGATTTGAAGAATACTACTATCAGATAATAAAAGATTAATTTTATTTTTGAAAACATCAGAGGAGGAGAAGGCAACTTTTTTTTCGATTGAAAAAATTATTAAAAAAATAATCTAAACCAATTATACCGATAATTTTTATAAAATTTTTTTTCTTATTTTTTTTAAAGAGATTTATTAATAATTTTTAAATTTATTAATAATAAATTATAAAACTGAAAACTCAAAAACAAAAAAACAATTGAATTATATTAAAAAAAATAATAATAAAAAAAAATTGTGCACTCCTCTGTATGTAGGTAATAATCTAATAAAATATAAAAAAAATTATCCAAAAATTTTACAAAATACAGTTCCTATTGATTATTTTTTAATTTGACTTTTATAGTTGGTGAATCTGTAATTTTATTAAATTATGATCGAATATTGATTTCGAATTTAATGCATGAGGTTGTTATGTAAAGTCTATCAAGGAAGAGATAGTTCTTACTTTTATTTTTTATGCAAAACATCAGTATAATGAACTAAGAACCATAAAAATGTAACGAGCTGTTATTATAACTATAATAATAACTTATAATAATCTTTCTTTCATGAATGAAATGAAATAATTTCGTTTTTTATTTTTGAAGTTAGTGTTGAAAATATACAATGGAATAAGAGGTTTTGTGCAAATTCGTATAAATAAAAAGCAGTAATTTATAATTCATCCACTTGTGAAATAAAAAACGGAAGTGTTCTTCACTTCATTTTCCCACTGCTCACTTTTCCTTAAACGAATTGGTGGAATTTGCACCGGTTTTGCTATAAATGAACGAATACATCTCAAAAATTTTAGTCCATAATTCATCGAACAAGAAGAGTGTGTTGTCCAGAAAAAAGAAAGAGTTAATTATGAAAGTTCTCGTAAGTTTATCTCGTATTTGCTTACCTTATTAATCAAAAAGTTTCCCTTTTTATTACCTCAAAAATCTTGAATCACATAAATTACTCAATACTATTTAAGTAAAAATTATTAAATAATAGAGACTTGCTTAATTTTTCATAATAATTACGGATTTGTTTTGTTTATTAAATTTTTATTTTTGTTGTAATAAAAATAGGTTTATTTTTTCTGTTTATTTTTCTTATAAATTACAAAATATGGTTACTTAAACCAATTTTTTACCACTTATTTTATACAATTTTTATGGAATTAAAAATGGATTTTTCAAATTTTAAACGATGTTAAAGTAAATATTTACTTAACCAACCAAAAACGTTCAATTTAACCCGAAAATCATCAAATTTTCAGTAGCATTGAAGTTGCTTGTTGAATTTCCAAATATTTCCTAGTTCTTAAATCTATTTGCATAAATAGAGATTAAAATATGAGCTTTTCAATTTTCAAACGGTTTTAAATACAGATTATTTACAGGATTAGGAGTTAGATATTTTGACCCCTGTTCAATCTCTGAATAAATATTTTGACCATAAGTCATGTTAAGAGAAGTGGGTTTTCTAATTTTGCAAATTAAAAAGACTGTAGTAACTAATAGTACGAACACTAATAGAAATATTATCACCATCAATAAAAGATAAATCATTACTAATTTATCAGTTTGAAAGCGCTGATCGTCTGGCGAAGCTCGTTCTTCTACAATTCTTGTTTCAACATAATTTAGAGGCTCATCATTATTTATAAATGTTGTTTCTTCAAAACAATCCTCAGACACATCTTCATTTTTAGAAATATTTAGTTCTAAAAAAATGAAACATGTGAAATTTTTTTAACGAAAATAAATTAACTTACCTTCTTCTACAGTACTTGAGCAATCTACAACGTCAGTGTTCTTATAAATAGTAGCATTTTTAGAAATTTTACAAATTTTATCTAAATCATATTCATTTACTAAAACATTATGAGTTTCAAGACTTATTAAATTTGGACAATTAATATTCAATTTAACGTAAGAACGATTAGAATTAATAATTTTTAAATCAGATAATTTTTCCAAATTAATGTGAACATCCTTCAAGGGATTATTTGAAAGATTTAAACTTTCCAAGGGATGTGTAGTTTTGAAAGAAATATCGTATATTTTATTTTCATCCAAATTTAAATTTAGTAATTTTGGAAATTTTTTTAAATTAGGAGGTTTTGTTAATAAATTGCTGCTTAAGTCCAAAAATCTTAATTGTTTTAAACCAAAATTAATTTCAGTAATACTATTGTTATTAAGATTTAGACATTCTAATGCTGGAAAATCATCGAAAGCATCTTCATTAATTCTTTCTATTCCACTGTTACTTAGCACCAATGTTTTAATTTTGTCAAGTCCTTCAAATCTTTCAAACTCCTGGCGAGTTATAGTACTTTTACTAATTTTAATATCTTGACAAGAAAAACTTTGAAGGATTATTATCCTGAAATTATTAATGTTAAAAATTACTTGCGTTTACATTGTTTTAGTACGTTACAGTAATAGTGTTGATGATATCCATGGTCCTAATGATTTTTTGGGCATTTTATAACCCATTTATCAAATCTTTTGTAGGTTTTTAACTAAACTTTCACAAAAAAGGTACTGAAGTATCTATTGAAATATAATTTTATCACCTTTATTGATTAGATAAGACATTATCATAAATTTAAAAATTGTTTTTATATAGATAATTCTATTTTAAGATTAACTGAGATAAGAAATGGAGAGGCACCAAGCTGAAAATCGATAAAAATAGTAAACGTTTGATAAAAATCCTCATTTTATTTCTTGAGATTTCTAAGAATTAATAGTATATATTATTCAACGAGCGAGAAATGACAGCCATTTTTCACGAAGACCAAAATTGCGACAAGCCAGTGTCGTAATAGGTCGGAGTGAATAATGGCTATTTTCTCACGAATAGAATACTAACTTTTTCCACCACTATTTTTTATTTTACGGTGCTTTTATGCAAATTTTTTGAGGTTATTTTTCAATTTTTTACATTTCTTGCGTTATTCTCTGCAAATTTTATTCTGTAGTTGAAATTACCCATAATCCATTGCTCATTACCCAATTGGTTACCCAGTGATTAATGAAATCACCCATAATCCATTGCTCATTACCCAATGGGTTGGCAATACTGCAGCTTTGTAATTGGTACATTGGCCCGTACACGGTCCAAGCATGTTGAATAATGTCAAAACTTTAGTCAATAATCGTCGAAAAAATTTTTGATAATGGCTATAATTTCTCGCTCGTTGAATAATATACTATTTTCTTCAAACGTCATTAAAGTACAGTCTTCTGTGACGTTTGACAGGCTTTAAAATGCCACTTTTTATGTTCGCTGATTCTATGGTCACTTTCTACTGCCTAGGAGTAGAAATTACTACTTTACACTGACAAGGAATAAAAGGGCGGAGTAGAAATGAATTTTAGGCAACCCAATATACACTAACATTGTATTGTGTGTTGTATATAAATTAAATGTCAAATTTTAAAATTATTTATATTACTATTTTAAAAATTTCGATGATTGAAGAAAAAATAGCATGTTTTATTCGGAGTAAAAGAACTTTTTGTTACTCGCATGTATCCTACATGTAAACCTTCATGCTCGCCACAAAAAGTACTTCCTTTTATACCTAATAAAACAATATACTATTATTGCCTGTTCAACTAATAATAAAACTAAAATGATACATTTGAATTAATCTAAAATTATGTATCGAATATTTTAGATAACCTTACTATCCATCGCATTACCTGCGTTGGCAGGAGTAATTCACGATCACAAGGAACATGAAGAAGAATACAAAGGAGCGACGTCTTATCAGAAGATCCACATCGAGCACTTTCATCCCATCCCAACGATATTTAAAAAAGAATTCGCGGAATTAATAAAAAATCCGATTCCTTCAGGAAACACCAAGTCAAATTTAGAAGTTCATCATGGCGGAAAACACCACTACGGATATGCAATTGCTAGTGTGGAAAGCGACATTGGTAAGGGATTTGATTTCGGTGATGATCACCATCAGGAGTATAAGGAAATCGAGTACAAACACTACAAAGCTCCCAGTGAAGAGGAGCCTTCACATCACCAGGAAGAACAGTACGACTATTCTCATTATCACCATTTGCAAGGACGTGAAGATGATGATGAGAGTGAACAAGTGTATACATCTTCTGAAGATACTAAGGAAGAAGAGGAGAATAAACATCATGGATTGGGATACTATAAATCCTAATTCTTATAATTCATAGCGAGTTTAACTGTTTTATATTTTTGTTATTTTATTTTTACGATTTTATATTTTTATGTAAGCTTTAATTATTGAAGTTCCTTTTTGTTACGAATACGTTATAACATTATTACATTTGATACTTACTTATTTTTATTTGTTAAATGTTAAACCATAAAATATTTTTCTGAAATTATTAAGTTTTAATGTAACCCTGCATTACTCCTCTTCAAGGCTCTTAATTTTTTGGTATCAACAAATGTGATCTATCAATAGTTCGTTGCTCACATTAAAATTTTGTGATGATGGGAAATGGAAAAGAAAGGCACAAGGTTTAAATTGCTGGCGAATGTACAATACCGTTCACTTTAAAGTTAAAGAAATATGAGCACTAGTAAGAAGCTTTCGTGCGAGTTGGAACAACCGTTAATATTTTATCAACCATTGTTCAGTATTGGGAACGTCATCTTCCATTCCTGTAGGGCTTAAAGTCGTACCAAAACGTCTTACTGTGGCTTCCTTAACGTTCGATCGAATAATCAACATATAAAGCTTCTTTCACTTGCATTTTCAGTACACGCAAATTCCGGTAGGCAGAGACATTGCCCAACCATTGTCGACATTGTTCAACCTCACTGGAAAACTTCACTAAAGACCGAACGATTGCTTTGTCTCTTATGTAAAGTATAAACTAACTGGACACCGCTAAAGGCCAAAATGTCATGATTAAAGGGAGATAAGTGTTATTTGCTGAATTCTAGCTCCTTGTCCGTTGTACAAAATCAGAATCTTCAAGATACTCCGGTCAATTTAGACATGCAAGGGTGCACAAATTAGCGTAGAGCAAAAAATTGGTTTGAATGTTCGGAACACCATTATAAATGAATGCTGAAAAGTCCCCATCGATCCCGTACCTTAGAAAAATTTTATTCAAGGTCAAAGGTCTTAAAAATGGTTTTTTCGCGTTTTTCAACAGTAGTATTGCTTAGCTTTTAAAATTTAAAAAATCGTACCTACCAAACGACTGGACCAATTTTAACGAAACGCAGCTTATATTGTGGCTAAAACTACCATTAATACTCAGAAAAATAATCGGTTTTATCCGGCGCGTCCAGCGGCGTCGGAATTTTTTTTCCCAAAGCGTAGAAAAGTATCGATAAAAAACGGCGCGTAAAGAAAATTGATAGAGGAAATGGGGCCAAAACTGGACCAAAAATGAAAAATCGCTACACGTGACCTGCAAGAGGATTGATCGAACGAGGTCGCTTTGAAGTTTTGAAATCTCTATCTTTTCATTTCGCCTCACGCACCGACCTATTAAAGTCAAAATTGTGTTTTTTTAACCCCCAGCGACCAAAATAATCAGAAACGGTGGCTCTTAGCTAGGAGAAAAATTGTTAAGTCATTGATTTATAGATAATTATATGACCTACAATTTTTGTCTGACCTAATTTTATGATTAAACTTCCCGTTTTGCTGAAAAACGCGAAAAACCCATTTTTTAAGACTTCTGACCTTGAATAATTTTTTTCCAGGTACGGGATCGATGGGGACTTTTCAGAATTCATTTATAATGGTGTTTCGAACATTCATACCAATTTTTAGCTCTACGCTAATTTTTGCACCTTTACTACTATTTTTAGGTCTAAATTGACCGGACCCATAAACTTTCTGATCTGCTCTTGTTCCGAAGCTAGCGATCAATCAAAAATGCAAAATTCTCAATTTTCGACTTACCATATATTCGGAATGAGAGGAGATTTGTCAATGAAATTTTGTATAGGCGTACACAAGTTCAGAAGTCTTTTCAAATTTTGTTTACTTAAAATTGTGGGTTTTCACATACATTTAAAAGACGTAAAATGTCCACGATTACAAACGTGTCAAGAGGTTTTCTGTAAATCGAACCGTTTCCGTCTTCTTGAATTTATTCGCGCAATATGCAGTTGGATCTGAGTCGTTTTGGGAACAAAATTTTCTTGACAAAATATCCCCGTCTAAAATGACCTTTTCAGACTCCAGACTCCATCTATTTGTATATATGTAGTACAAACAGTAGAAGTTACAGAAGCGGTTTTATGGGCACGAACTTTGTGTGTACCGATTCACTTTCACAGGATCACCGAGCCGAATGTTCGGGCGAAATTTAGTAGGTTGTACGGGTTAAGCGTGACAAAATTCTGAAAACATTTTAAACATTCAAGTTGCAATATAAAAGGAAGCGTTTATTCCAACATGCGTATGAGTATTAAATTTTTTTTAAATAAGAGCCGATTCGAGCTTTGATGAGTAAGTAAAGTTCACTGCAAGCGAATGAATACGTCGAATGTTAACAAGCGAAAGCGAACATTGAGCTTTATCGAAAGCGAACGAGCGTTTTAACCTTCTCTAGAAGGTGTTTACAGTTCTCCAACATAGTGCTGTCGGTACGTCAAAACAAAATTAGCGAGCGAACTAAATAGAACGAACAACGAACGTTGTGTGCACGGGTGAGAATGTTCATTGAACAGCCAACAACGGTGTTGTTAATACAGGCTTTAAAACGGCTTTAAAATCAGCAAACTTCCCAATCGTTCGGTTAGTGTGGACACCCAGTAGAATTGAGCGGTCCCAAACGCGGCAAACGTTTCGTAGAATGTTTTTGCGTGAACATGAGAGGGGATCGTGAGCTCGAATTTGTAAATGCGGGATAAAACGAGTTAAAAATATGTTAATTTAAATGTGCGCTATATTGAATTTTTCAACAAATAAATTTCACTTTTATTTCTGCCACAAAATCCTCTATTTCTCTATTTTTATCCACTGACGATTTATCTCCTCGCTGTCCAAAATAATTACTTTTTTGTCCACTCTAAAATAATTCATCTTTTATACAGGTAAAGGTCTATTTATGCAGACAAATCTAACATTTAATTTAAATTTTAACATTTATCACGTACCGTTTAAGAATAGTGTAGGATTTTTCAACCAGATTTAACAAATAACCTAAAAAACAAAAAAGACGCGCTTCTTCGCTTCAATTTTAAATTCTTATGACTTGTGTTTTAAGTTCTTATTATGTTTTTTTTTAGATATATTAAATCAAAATTGAAATGAAAAACAGCGAATTTCAGCTAAATTTATTTTAACGCATGCGCAGTTTACGTAAAATTTAGAGACTTAGTTCATAGTTATTAAATCTGGTGCATAAGCTTATTTAAAGTCTTATTTAAACCAAGTACTTTATCTCTTAAATCATAAGTCTTAAGTCCAAAATCTTAATTCTTAAATTTCTCTGTATAAATAGGCTTTAACTTAATAATTTTTAAAAGAAACATCATTTCGAATGCCTCCAGATGAAAGAGAAGGCCTAAACCATATCAAAATGTATTTATCTTGCTTGTATCTTTGGGTATTTTCAATTTTACATGCTTATTCAAAAGTTATATTGCTTTAGTTATATGTAATACCGTCACAGGATTTTTGAGACACCCTGTATATCTTGAAGCGGTGGTATACTACAGTGAAGCAGCAGTGATAAACTCATGCACTCTACTCATTGTGCCATTCTATGGCTTTGTGTACCTGCCTGTGTGTATGTTGTGTGATCACTATTAATTTTTTAATAAAATATAACTTTTCTGTGCAATAATCGAAATAAAATATTAGGAGTGATATGAAAAATATAAATAAAGTAATTTTAAGGTAAAATACAAGTTTTATAATAGCAACTTTCCTCCCAAGGTAAGATGTGAAGCATCAAAACCAAATACAAAAAAAAAGTACAAAAGCTAAATTTTATTCAATTGCAATAACCCTATTCATAAAATACAAAAAAACTTTTGTATAATAAAAGTGCTTAATAAAATATTCTGTTCTTCATTTTAGTTAAAAATGGAGTATGCCCAAATGAGAGATTTTTCTGAATTTTGTGAGCAATTAAATGAAATAAGAATACGTTTTCATAAATGGGATAGTTGTGAACGTACAGTTGGTTTATACTATTTGATGGTAGGTCTTCCATTTGCGAATGCTAAATTTTTACAGCATGCTTTGGAACAATGCATTATGGCCGTAAGCACCCCTGAATCGCAAATTCTGGAACGAAACGCTAATAATCCCGCATTTATATCAAATCTTTTATCGGAAAGACCACAAGTAGCTTTATCAATTTTATTATCTCATCTCCCATTATTGCGACCTGGAAATAAAGAAACGGCAGATTGTTATTTATTAACGATTCGCAAAGTTTTACTTGAATTTATTACTCCACCTTACAAAATTTATAACGAATGCGTAGAAATTATGTCATACGTATTTATTCATCCTGCTTTCGGTAAAGAAGATAAGAAATCGTTTAAACAATTACTAAAACAAGTGGTTAATAAAGTTTGTCCAGAAAACTTTATTCATTCACCAATGACTGAATCTAGTGACGAATCGTTAAGCCCTAACCCAGAAAATTTAAATCCTACTGTGGGTGATGGGCCTTCCAGAGGAAGTAGACGATCGAATAGTTTAACTCCCGGACAAACAAGTTCGCATGAAAATCTAGCACCCACAATCGGTATTTGGTCATCTCAAGAAAACCTTTCACCTCAAGCAAGCAAACCTAGAAGTTATTCACTTTCAAGCGATAAAACGATCAATTTATCATCTTCATTACAATTAAGTAGTTCCGAAACACGCTTACAAGAGCTGCAGACCATTAATAACTTACCTGTAATGAAAAGCATAGTATCGTGGTTGAAATCACTTCGATTGCATAAATATAGTTGGGTCTTCAATAATCTCACATACGAGCAAATGTTGAATTTGACGGAAGAAACTCTAATAGCTATCGGAATTACTAAAGGTGCAAGGCACAAGCTCTTAATAAGTATTGCGAAACTAAAAGAAAGAAGTATTATGTTAACTGAATTGGAGGCAGAAGTTATGAATGGAGGTGATGTACTAAATGCTTTGAAGAAATTAAAAGGAATTTTGCAGAGTCCTCTTCAAGTCACTAATGGGGAAGATTTAACATCACAGTTCGTTAAAGTTATGGGAAAAGGTAAGCTTAAAACTATCGATAAGGTAACAACTGTCATTTTGAAATCAACAAATTGCAGTGACACCAACTTCAAAAATATACATTCCACTCCTATAAACACACTCAAAAAAATTCGTTTGAGTTTTTGTTCGAAAATAATTTTTTTCATGATTTTTTTTGGGGATTTTTGTTTTTCTAAACTTTCTCAAAAAGTATTCACAATAAAAATAGGCATATTCTAAATCCAATTTGATGAAAATCGGTCGAATAGTTTTTCCTAAAAAAAAGTTTTTGTAAATTTCGAGTATAAATCCGACCTTGAAGGTAGTATTTTTGATAACACACGAAACAATTTCGCGTTTTCGATGGAGGAACGTGTTCTGCAAATTTTAAGCCATAAAGCGTCTTAATCCGCCAAGTTAATCAAAAATTTTATAGCAAATTGTTGAAATCGAAATTTTTTACAGTTTTATGTGTGGTTATAATTTTGATTTTTTTTTAAATTGAAATAAGTCGATAGATCCCGTCGTAGTGCTTAAAAACCCTTTCCAACGCATATTTTAGTTTGACGTTCCAATGTATCGTTACCTTACAATGATTATTTTGATCGTGGTGGGTTGAAAAAACACAATTTTGACTTTAATAGGTCCGTGTGAGGCCAAATGGAAAGATAGAGATTTCAAAACTTCAAACCGACCTCGCTCAGACAATTCTCTTGCCGGTCACGTGTAGCGATTTTTCATTTGTTGTCCCGTTTTGGCCTCATTTTCTCTACACTAATTCTCTATGTACCTTTTTTTTTATTGTTATTTTTGTACGCTTTTGGAAAAAAAAATCCTAACACCACTGGACGGACCTAATAGAACCAAGTATTTTTCTGTGTATTAAGGGTACTTTTGGCCACAATATAAGCCTCGTTTCGAAAAAATCGATCGCTTTGTTTGGTAGGTACGATTTTTTGAAATTCGTTAAAAAATGTCCAAAATCGTACCTCAATTTTAAAGCGTCAGAATCAAAGTCAAAACAATATCTTCGAAAAAGTAATCCGCCTAATCATAATTCGCGTATTTCTTCTTTACGAAAATGGCATTAGCTAGTTTTTCCCTCCGGCCAGAGTTGGTTGTCGGATCGGGATAATTTTTATATTCAATCCCATAGATTCACGTGCGCTGATTATAAATCAGTTTGTTTTATTATTTTTCGAAACATTCAAAATTTCTAAAATTCATAAAAATTTTCAATAAATCCTCATATTAGGTCACAGTCAATTCTGAAAATGTTTGAGTTTTTCAAAATTTTTGAAAAATTCAAAATTTTTAAAAAAGTAACACTAAATATTCAAATTTTTCAAGCCAAAAATTTTTGAAAAGTTCACAATTTTTAATAAATTAACACTAAATTTTCAAATTTTTTAAGTCAAATCAAGTTTATCTATACTTTCCAAATTCTGAAAATTTCCGACACTTAAAAAATTTGGAAAGTTTAGATAAACTTGATTTTTTCAGGTATTTTATAAAAATAACTTTTTTCGTTTTTCCGCTAAAAAACACAAAATTTTGACGTTTTGAAGGTCGGAACTTCTGGATCTTGTAAATTCGGTCCAGTTATAAAACAGACATTCCCCTTTAATTCCAGACCTAATTTTTGAAATTCGGTTAAAAAATGTACCCGCTGTCCTGATAAAACCGAACTCGCGCCGATTTGACGTCTAAAAATTAATTTTTCAGGCTCATAATTTTCAGTTTTCGATTCTACATGAAGCTGATCGGTTAATATTGAAAAAAGTTAATTGGGGTCACCGAAAGGGGGTTTTGGGGCAAATAACTTTTTTCAGGGGGATCCAAGAAAAAGCTGTTTTGACTGTTCTAAATTTTTTTCCGCAATCAACACACCTACCAAATTTTTCAACCCTCCACGATCAAAACCTGGGGGGTCAATAATTCTGGCTTTAGTTTAACGACGATAATAATTCTACTTTTTTTGTTTATTTAGTTTGCACACAATTGTTAATGTTACGTCAACCATCTGAAGAATGTTTAGTGTTATTTTCTGCTCTATGCGAACGTGCCGACTCTGGTGATGCTTTTACTGCTGAACACAAGAGGCGTTTACATGTTTGGAGAAGTCAGTTATCAAGAGGCCATCAAACTTCCCAATGTTCACATGCAAATAATGGTTTTAGTTATGGGTTAGTATTTTTTATATTATCACTAGCAGGGATTCTAACGGAACCGTTTTATTAACCGAAATTCGGTTAAAACCGTTTTATTTGAACTAACCATAAATGTTGTTAGAAATTTTTAAAAACTGTAACCAAAACCGATTTTTAACCGGTTTAACTATCGGTTTTACAATCAAAATTAAAAAATTATCAGGTAAAACACCCTTTTTAAACGAAACCGTTTTTTTCGGTTAACCGAAACCTCTTTTTGAAGTTTATAAAAACCGTAACCAAAACTGTTTTCTTAAATTTTTAAAAACTGAAACCATTTTTATAAAAAAATATTAACCAAAACCGTTTCGAAATTTTAAACGGTTAGATTCCCTTTTCACTAGTGGTTTTTAAGCAACTGTACTTTATTCCGATTTTTAAAAAATACGTAGTAGTATACCAATAATTTGAAAATTGCAGTGCAATATTTTTAATTGAGTGGATTATTTTCAGAGTTAATGGGGGTTATCAATCTACGTATCCTGCTCCAACAGCTGGTCCATCAGTTCAACAGTTCTATAACTATAAAAGTTCTTCATATCCAAATGTACAAAATAACCAAGTTATCGGAGGTCACAGACATTCATTAGGCAGCATAACTTTAAACAGCTTACCTGTAGTCACTCCGCAAAATACATACAAAACAGAAAATCCCAGTGATTATATTCTAAACCCTAGTAATAGTCAGCATCATGTCAGATTTCAGGATACCGAATTAAGTAGCGGTAAAAAACAAATTCTTAAAAATATTGATATAGAAAGCAGTTTAGAATCGTTATGTTTACAAATGATGGAACATGCATTAGGACCTTAGTTTATTCTACAAATCCATTCAAAAACTTAATGGTTTTGGTTCGTAATAAATTAATCGCTGTCATTATATTATAAACATAATTAACTATTTTTTTTTACTTCAATTTTACGTACTAACTGACAAAAGTTTATTTAAACTATTTAATATAGTAATTTTATAAGACTTAATGCATTTGATGCATCATCTTAATTAAAGTAAAATATTATTTTTAAAAAATCTTTAGTTAACGCTTTAGTTACGTTACGTAACTTTAATTTAAATCGAGATATATTTTTTGTAAAATTTTTGTTGAAAGTGGGTACATCTATACAACATCATACTAATATATTTTCCTAAAGGTATCGAGTTAATTTGATAAGTGTGATTTTCATGTTTATTCTTGCACAATATTGATTGGCCTAAGTATAGATGTATCTAATAATAATTTTGTGTATTTAAAATATTTATTCTTTGTTTTCTATATGTAAATTTATATTATAGCTTTGTGTGTTCATAAACCGAGAAACTATATTACCGCTGGCAGGTTAAATAATTTTGTTAAAAACGCTTGCATAGAACATTTCTTTTAAATCAAAATTTATGTTGTTATTTTATATGTGAATATTAAATTTTTTGTAAGTTGTTTATTCTAGTTATTTTTTATTGATTTGCAAAAGACTGTTCCTTTGCATAAGATCGCAAATCAAGATGACTGTATATTATTGTAATTTCTATTAAACATCATTTAGCTTAGTTTGTGATCGTTTTTAAATAAGGAATTACTCTTCGATGTTTTTGTAATACAAAGTTTTCTAGTCTAGACGCAAATACTGATTTTAAATCAACTAAAATTTTTATTAACTTGACATTTCATAAAATATTCGCACTCGATTTTATTTTACTTTTAGGACGAATTTGAAAACTTTGTAAATTTAAGACGTGCATGTTTTGTGATTTGTCTATGTGTGATACAAGTTGCCATGTGGCTAAACTGAAGAAAAAGACTGATTTCTAAATAAATATATTAAAAATTAAAGTTATTTTATTAAAGTTACCCCGTCATACAAATTCCTTTTATTCTTTAAAAGGGATTTATTTTTTGCAGAAACAAACTATGCTTTAATTTTTGCAGATTTCTCTAATTTATTCAAATCGACCGAAAAATAAATTCTAGCTCGCTTAGTTATTTTTTTATAATTTTTTAAAAATCATTTTACAGCTTCAACAAGTAAAATAGTGCAATATTTACAAAATCTTTTATTTTAATGTTCCTCTTGAAATTTTTCAGAATTGCAGAATTCTCTAATTTATTTAAATCCACCACAAAAGTATTTCAAGCTCACTTAGTTATTTTTTAACAAATCTTTAAAAATCAACTTCAACAACTAAGATAGTGTAATTTCTAGAAAATCTCAATTTTTTAATGTTTCCCTTGGATTTTTTCAACAAACTTCATTTTTTGCAACAGTCCAGTGTTCAATTGTAATAAGGAGTAAGGAAAAGGAAGAACACTAAAAAACTAGATACGATAGTAAATTAGGTGATTTATTATTAAACTAAATGACACAATTAACAATTGCTTGTGGTATCAAATGTACTAAAAATAAACACTACGAACATTTAAATGAAAATAATTTTGTAATCAATCTATAAAATCACTCAAATTGGATTGAGGATTATTTACAAATTATATTTACATATTTCAATATCATGGTTATTAATGGAATAAAGAATATTATAAAGTATATAGTAATTAAAGATGTTGAACTGCCATATCATCAGAACTTAAACCCAACAATGCTAAATCGTCATTGGGATCGTCTGGAGGAAGGGGAGGGGGCTGCAAAGGGGGAATAGGAGTGTCATTAGAATTGGGAGGTTGCATAAAAGCAAAATTTTCAGGAGGTGGTTGGTACATCATATTAAAATCCATATTACCGTAATACATTGATTCATCATACATCATATCGTAATCTGGTTGCCCATTGTTTGCTACTTTTTTCTTTCCGGGGTCTTCCGGTTCTTCATCTGAACTTTCTTCTTGATTTTCTTCAATAGTTGGAGCTGGTGGGGGCTTAGGTGAACTAATTTTGGGAGGCTCTGGTGGTGGTTCTAAAATAGCAGGAGGTGGGGGTGCTAAAGGTGGATAACTTGAAAGTTTCGGAAAGCAAACTACATCTGGTTTAGGAATATAAGCTCTCGCTAAATTACCAGGTTGGAAACGAGTTTTTCTAGGAATATCATAATCCTCTTTTTGAATTTCTTTTGTTTTCTTATCATCTTCAGGTTTCTTATTTCCCTTTTGATTTTTAAACAGAGGCATTCTTCCTATAAATGGCAGTCTTTTATTCGATCCTGATTGTTTTTTATCGTGCTTCTCATCGTCTTTATGTCTTTTAGGACTTTCATCAGATCGACCATTTCTATTTGGTCTTCTATCTGAACTACGACTTCTAGACCGTTTACGGTAATGTTCAGGACTTCTCGAACGAGAATGACTTCTTCTTTTTCTACACAAATAACACAATAAAAGAAAAAATTATTAAACACAATACAAATTTTAACATATACCTCGCAGAACACAAATTTTTGCTCGTATTATTTTACGACACGGACCAGAGATTTACGGGTCGACTTTTATGTCACTTGGGATAAATATACATTTTTTTAAATTTAATTATTTTTTGAAATACATTACCTAAAAAAATTTTTGGTTAGAATCGGTTAAATAGTTTTTGTGGAAAAAAATCGCAAAGTTTTGCCAATATTTTGGTACAAATACTGTTCTGGACGGCGTAATTTTAAACCGAAAATTAAAACTTTCACGGAATTTAGTGGAGGAGCTGACTGTGCGAATTTTAAGCTATTAAACGTCTCGGTGGTGCTAATAGTTAAGATATGAATTATTTTGTTAAAAGTGAAAAATTTCAGACCGAAATTTTGGCTCCAAACGGAGATTTGGCTTATTTTAGCTACATTTTCGGTGATAACTTGAAAACGGAAAGAGACAGCGAAGTGATTCTTTTTTTGACGTAAAGTGGACCTAAAAAGCTTTTAGGGAAGGTGCATAAAGTAGGGTTGAAATGTAATTTGAAGGGTGAATTTGACCCATAAATAGGACTTTTAAAATGCAATATAAAAATTTTAGTATTATAGATCATAAAAGTCGGCTGACAATTCCTAGCCAAATGAAATAGACTGTAGTAGTGTGAACATTAATAAATTACCTGTAATTATTGTCCTTTCCTCTAATTTTAACTTCCCCTTTCATTTTGACACTTAATCTTTCCTGTTCCTTCCTACGCTGCTCTTCTTCCCTTTCCAACAAAGCTTGCTTTTCCTTTTCTTTAACTTTCCGTTCATATTCTTCTTTCTCTTTCAATTTCTTGGAAGCGGATTCAGCTGCAACCCTGGCTTTTTCTGCGTCCTGTTTTTGCTTAAGTTTTTCTTTCAAGCCTTCTAACATTTGTTTATCTTTATCTGGTGGGGCACTTACAGTCATCCATTGACTCATAAGTTTATCTTCTTCTGGTGGAGGAGGAGGAACAACTTCTTTATCTTTTTGTTTTAATTCCTTCCGTTTTCTCTCCTCTTCAACAATTTTATTAATCAACTCCCACTTTTCTTCACCTTCTGTTAACATTTTAATCTTGTTTCTCATCAAAACTCGAATCGATTTAGATTTATCCTCCCTTTCATCGTCTGAACTAGAAGAAGAGCTCGAACTGCTGCTTGAATCACTTGAATGTTTTTTCTTTTTTTTCGATTGCTTCTTCTTCTTTTTATCTTTTGCCGATTGCGGTGAATATTTTTCCTTCTTGTGTTTCTTCTTTTTGTCATCAGAGTCCGAATCAGATTTTGTACGCTTAACTCTTTCTAAAGCTTTCTCTCTATCTTTTAACCACTCAATTTCCCAATGAGGGTTCTGCTCCACAAAATTCTGAAATATTTCAAATGTAGGATAAAACAAGATCAATTTAGTAGTTATTAAGAGGAACGCAAACTGCTGCAATTTGACTGATCTACCAACTACGAAATAAAGGCCCAGTTGAAAGATATACGGAAAAACGTGCCGGTATATGCGGAGTAGCCTCAGCTGAGTCAGAAATCAACTATCCTACTTCTGTTTGAAATAAACATGAATGTACCTAAGTGTAAAAAATGGTACTTACCGAATAATTTTGGGAATGAGTGACTGACATAAGATGTTGTGATGCACAATGGAGATCACCGATCCACGAATCACAAAGCCTGCAGTACCAAGCTGTAGAGGCCACAAAAAACTGCAACCCTAAAAATTAAGAATTAAATTATTTTTCATACCTTTACATTGAATACAATAAATAAGTGCCTACATTTATTGTTTGAGTAGTCTCGTGCTCATTTAGCAGGTCAAGTCCAATAAAATGAAATAATATTTTAATAGAGAAATTAACTCCTTGATTAATACACAACACCCTAAAATTTGATATAGTAACTAACCCAATTGAAATTTTACCAACGACTATGCTATTTTACAATATTAATTTACAGAATAACGTGGATGCATGTTCCATTTAATTACAAAAAAATGTAACATACATTTACAAAAATTTTAAAAATAATTTACAAACTACCACGCTATTTTGCTGCATTTTAAAATGTTTACTACAGGTTTAGAATAAAAATATTAATTTACTGCTTCTTTAGTTTCTTTTTGTGTAGAAAACATGGTAATGCAAGCAAAATTTACAAAAAATAATACAAGATGTTTTTGTAGTGAAACACTATGGCAGAAAAAATCTTATGTTATTCTCTTGTTACCTTTAATTGGCAATCTCCTTGAGGGAGCACCTTCAAATTCTTCAAATTTAGGCTCTGGAGGTAGCTTATGCCAAGGATTTTCCTCCTGAGATAATTTCTGATGTTGCTTACTATGCAAATGTTGAAGCAGTTCCTTTGCTGACTGTGGAAACACATCACACATACGACACCAATGAATTTCAGGATCATAATGCTTATAGTTGATTCGCTCCACTTTTGCTTCATCTTGGGAGCTCGCCTTCGAGGACTCCTTGCTTTTTTCCTTTTTTTTGTCACCAATTAGATTGGTCAATATTTCAATTACATTATTCGCATCAGTAATTTTACTTTGAATTTCGACCTTTAAAATAAAAAAATATAATTAATACAACTCAATTTTAATCCCAAATTTTCAATTACACACTACATATACTCTCGCGTGCAAATTAATGGACCCACTTTAAATTTTTGGCTTTAAATTCACATTTTTCTGGTATAAAATGCCAGATTTAAAAAAATATGTTGCTCGAAGCATTTTCAATAATTTTTAACATGAACCCAAATACAGGTAAACGTCGTTTTGCGCCGGTTCCATTTCAATTTGTAGTTTCATTATGGGCGACAATAGTGATTCAGCAGGCGTATTCTTGAACCACTCCACACGATGTGGCATACAACATTACAAGGACAGACTCTTATTTTTTTCATGAAACTGACAAGGACAGAATGATGAAAGTGGTATGCAACATCGTGTGGACCGTTTCAAGAATATGGGCACAGAACCCAAACATTGTGTGAAAAAGCACGAAAAATGTTTGTTCATATTACGCCGATGTCTCTCGGAACGGCTTAAAACGACGTTTACCTGTATTTCAACCTGTGTTATATTTTCTCAAGTTAAGAAATTTAAATAAAACTAAAAACACAATAGTGTGATAGCTGATATACACAGACATAAATAAAACCGAATGTGTTAGTTCTGACCCAGTATATTTTTTTGGTCATAGAATAAACATTTCACCAAAAATAGGCTAAGGCGCAGACTAATAGAGGGGTAACAGGTGGTGGATAATGAACGGCCTCTAGATATAGAGGTTAGCTGCAAATATACTGAACAAGCAGTCCTCAAACAAGAAGCGGCAACAATAGAAGGATGTAATGGGAAACTACTGGGTACAACTTCCTCAAAAAATATTACATCTGTACATTATTGTTGTGACGTGGCGAGAAGTGCGGGCACCAAATAAGGTCATCAGCTACGGCAGTACAGGAGCGCTGCGATCTTTGAGTGGATAGATTTTCGGACCACCACCTGATACTTTCGAGCAACCATTGAATGACTACTAAATTGGTCAACACACTGAGATGAGGAAAGCAACGGAAAACTACCTCATTACAATTTCCCAGGATAACTAGAAGCATAGCAATTGCACCCAGGTCCAAATATTTGAACATGGTCGAAAATAATACGAACACGGCCTCGAGTTCCTGGTGGCACTTAAATGTGCCAGGGGTACTAAGAATCACTGGTACGACGGTATGGAAAATAGATACATCGAATGTGAGAAGCTTATTTGACGGAGGAAGACACAATAAAGCAAAGAAAGCTCAAATATCTTGGTCACATTCTACGAAACCCAAAGTATCAACTACTACAACTAATTATTGAAGGCAAGATCAAGGGACGAAGAACTTGAGGCAGAAGAAAGACTTCGAGGCTTCTCAAGTTAATACAATGGTACGGATTAAGTACTTTTTCAGGCAGCAGTGGATAAAAGCAGGTTATGCGTCTAGTAACTAATTTTGTTGGAGGACATGTACGTGAAGAAGAAGAAACCCAAAATAGACACTCAAACAGTTGCTTTAATTTAAACTGGATGTGGTATACGATTTGTGGCTCTTAATAGGTTCTGACAACTAATCAACTAATTTTTGTACTATCACGATACTGTAACAGAACTGGTTGATAAGTACATATTATGCGCACGCGTGAACTTTGTACTATCCGAAAGGTATCATAGAAGGCCGCTTCATGGAACACGATTGGGTACGGTTTGAAAGTTACAATTCTATGGCTGTATTTTTACTGCGTAGTTCACTACCTTTTAAACTAAACCTCACAACAACAACGATCAGGTTAGGCGGCTTGATGCAATGCTCAGGTTAATCCAACCAGTTCCAGCTCTCAAGCCGAATTGACGGACCCGATTATGTCCCATGAACTGCATAAGTTTGGCCGGAACACCAAATCGGACCATCATATGTACGGTTTCTCGCTTTGTCGGAACGAACCTAATGCCGCGTACACATCACGCCAACGAAGGCGAACGAGCGCGGGCGTTCGCTGTGCTCCAACAGAGTGTCGGTACATCAAAGGAAAATGAACGAGCGAAGGATTTGGACCGAACGCGGAGTTTATGGGCTTGTGAATGCTATTTGACAGCTTTGACGATGTAATCAGCACAAGCCAGCACACTTCGCCATCGAACGAACGAGCGAGATTATCGGCGATTTCTTTCGCAAGTCTTCGTTTGCTTCACAAAGTAGAGCTTCTTTGCTATAAAACATATCGACTTGCGGTTTTCACCAATATGTAGATACATGTATGCCTCACAATTTAAAAATATTTTGGATATATACAGGGTGTTCCAACGTGGACTACTGAACAAGTTATATTTTTTTTAAATGGAACACCCTGTATATTTTCACGCTATTGTATTCTACTTAAAAAAAGAATAAGCAAAGAGACTATAGACCGTTTACAGATGACTGGGTCACCCAGTATGTGATACATGATAAAATTCCAGAGAAATTTAAAATATGCATCATAAAAATTATACACACCTGAAGCTTAGTATTTTCTTTAATTATGTGCAACGTTTCTCTATCAGGAGAACGTTTTGAAGACAACTGCTCCTTTTGGTCAACAAGAAGTTTTAATTTCTCTTTAAGAGCAACTACTCTATCTTCATAAATTTCTCGTTCTTTTACCAAACTTTCTTTTTGTTTGTTTAGTTCCTCTGCAACGCCTGTAAAATAATTTAATTAAAATTATAATAAAAACAAACAATAAAGTGATTACAAGTGATTTCAAATGGTTCGTCTTAGATTGGTCTGTTATATTTAGACAAACCGCATTCGAATGACCTCTTAGATTGTTTAGTTCTGGCCAATTCAAGCTTGGTTTGACCACTAACCAACCAAAGAAGCCCTTCGAAATCGCTTTATGTTATAAATAAATAACGAACCTTCTGATTTTTTATTTGACGCAGTGGTGCTAGTCCCACTTTGAGCAAATTCAGCTGATGAGTTTTGGGAGGGGTAAGCAGCAGACCAACTGCCCTGTGGATACTCCTCACTAGGGGGAGCTACACCCTGTAAATATAACATCGATAAAAAAATCCGTACAAGTTAATATTTATACACTTCTGCACTTACGATTACCTTAAATACAGCTCCATAAATTTTAATATAATTAAATTACACGTATTTAGAATTTGAATAATTTGTTTTGACGTGTTTGCTGATCTCTGTAAAATTTGTTGCAGTAAAAATATGCAATAAAATATTTACAAATTTTTTAAGGTATAAATAATAAACTTACCCCTTGAATGTACGGGGCTTGACCTGCTTGATTGTACTGGTAGGCATTGTAATTGTAGCTGTCATAACCATAGTACGTTGTATTTCCATATGGCGACTAATTAAAAATTACAAAAAAAAAGTACAGTTTTATTAAAATAATGAATTAAACATAAAATGAAAACTATTTTTTAACTTACAATGCTATAAACATTATTAGGTTGTAAATGTTGATAACTCGTTTGTAATTGCGAGGTAAATTGATTTCGATTATCCCAAGTACTACTACTACTAGAAGTAGTAGTTTTAGACGACCTCGAAGGACTTTTCCTGCTTTCCTTTGGGGAAGCTGATGAACGATGTTTTGACAATCGGGGATCTTCCCGAGAAAAACTTCTCTGATAGCTACTCATTTTATCTACTGCAAAGAAAATAGAATATATTTAATTTTTTAACCCTTTAAATACATCGCTTTTTTGTAATACCGCCAATCAAAAACATAGATTTCGTGAGATTTTATTACATTCAAATCTAAATTAAATATTTCCAGTTAAGGGGGTATTCTAGTCTAGAAATTTGGAAAAATCAAAATATTTTTTTTCCAAATTTCGATAGTTTAGATATTCAAGAATATTTCCCTAAAAGCATTTTTCAAAATTCGAATTATTTTTAAAATTATAGTCATTTTAGTGATGTTCTTCTCGTCCAGACAGATGAATAAAACGGAGGTTCAGTGGCAATCAACAAGAAACTTTGGATGACTTTCAACACGATGATCCACCACTTACTGATAAAGTACTAACAGTTTTAAAACCTATTTACGAAAGCCTGTCAGATGATTCTTTATTGGAACGTAGTTTGGGTTCTGAAACTCAAAATAACAACGAATCACTAAATTCTTTGATATGGACGTTTGCACCCAAACATACTTATTTAGCAGTCAGTATTTTCAATGAAGGCTTTAATCCCATTTTAAATATAATGAAAGTTATGGGGATCAAAATTGGTGGGGTAATCCATGGGTTTGTTGTTAGGCGCAATGAAGTATGAATGCAACGTTCTGAAGTTCGATCTTCAAATGCTTCAAAAGAAGGAAGAATTGCTCGTCTTGCGGAAAGAAACGCTGAAAATCAGCAATATGAAGTAGAAGAAGGCCCGATGTACGGAGCTGTGATGGCTGATTAAGAAAATGCAAGTTATATGTACGCATCTATCAGTTACACTAAACTTAAAACTTTAAACACGTTTTTCTCGAAACTACTTTTTTCGGTGCGGTTGACATAATATCTGAAGTTCTAGTCGACCAATTTACTTGAAATTTGGCATGAATATTCTTTATATATTCCTCTATCGTATGAACCAATAAAAACTAGAAATTTTTCATTTTTAATATTTTTAAAAAATTCGGGAAAGTTAAAAATTAGTGGGAAAGTCAATTTTTGAGTAGTCACCATTTTGCGAAAAAAAATTTTTATTCACTTTTTCTGGTTCATACGATACTGGCAATTATATTGATCAAAAATTGTCTATAATTTTATTTTTCAAGTGACCAGGAGGGTAGATACCATGATGACCGGGACACGGCTTTTATTTTTGCCCCTCTACTTCAACGACGCGTAACTTGCTGAAATTTTAATATTTTTTTTAATTTTTATTTTTTTATGTACTCTTGAAATATGAATAAATAAGTCATAATAAAATGGATAGTGAAAATATCAATTGCTTTTTTTTATGAATCCTCAAAAAACACTCGAAATTCGGGCTTCTAGACTAGAATACCCCCTTAAAACTGTTACATTTAATCAAACTTTTTCTAAGTAAATGCTTCTAATTTGATTTATATGCAGAATATTCTCCCCATTATTCAATGAAAGTTTACATATGTGATTCAATGTCGTGCAGTTTGTTATCCTGGATTTTATTTACGAGGTTATCTGCCACACCCCAGAAATCTTGGTGCGAAACAAAAATGTGATCAAAATATCTGCTGTGCTGTCAATTGGGAGACTACTATATTTACTACTTCCAAAGTACTCGTTTATTCCATTATTTATATTTTTTCTCTAAAATAAGTGTTCGGAGAGTTAAGGTTGTCAAATACAAGGCTACATGTTCGGTTAAACCAGAAAATTTAGCGATCAACTTCGAACATACTTTATTTGTAAACATAAAGAATTTAATTATAAATGTGGTTTACAGAGGTGGTATAAATTTTATTTAGGCTGTTAGCGTTAGTCACAAATTGGGAATCTCGATTAATAAAAGTAGGAATTCAAAAAATAAAAAAAGGGTACAACAAAATTTGTTAAAATTAACAGCTAAAAAATACTATTCTGGATAATATATTAATCCTACGTGTAAATTAATAACACTACCCTCAGAAATGTTTTGGTTAAATTATTGTATGAACATTTGCTATTGCCGCCCGCCATGACACCTTTTATGAAATAAAGTGGAAACAACTTTTCGTTTTCGCAGAATTTAAAAATACATATTCCTTCTAAAAAGTATCTAAATTATTTGTGAATATTTATATTTACCGATTTAAAATAAGCAGTACATTACAAAGTTTGTTTTGAAGAATATCCAAAGAGAACATGAAATCACAAAATGAGGCACAGCCGCTTGAAGTGATCACAGAAAATCATTAATCATATTTAGACACGCCATAGAGTACAGTAGTATAGAGTACAGATTTTTACAATGAAAATTTATGATGTACAGGGTCATTGGAAATTTTATAGCCTTTTCGGCTTAATTTGCACTGGCCTGCACAACGTTGCACTCAGTGCGTTTCGGCTGTTCGGCTTATAATTTCAGCAAAGAGTATTATTATTCTGTGGTTTCAGCTCGCATTTTCTCAGTGCAGTGTTCGACTTAAAGCAAAATGTGCACTAGGAATGAACTGAGTGCAGTTTTTCTCGCACCGGCTTCAAGAGCTCGTGCTGGTTTCAATGCCATGGCGGACTTACTCAAATAGCGTTTTCGGCTTACTTGCACTGGCCTGCACTACGTTGTACTGAGTGCATTCCGGGTGTTCGGCTTATAGTTTCAGCTCGCATTTTCTCGGTGCAGAGTGTTCGACTTAGAGCGAAAAGTGCACCAGTTGTGCACCAGGAGTGCACTGAGTGCAGCTTTTCTCGCACCGGCTCCAAGAGCTCGTGCGGGTTTCAGTGCAAATATGGCGGGCTCATTCCAAGATAATAACGATAATAACAAAGCTCAAAAATAAAAAAAAAAATACAAAAATGGAAATGTTCCCAAATCTCTTCTTTGGATGACGATGAAATTTTCATATAAGCTAAGAAAATTTAAAAAAAAAGTCCCAAAAATTAAAAGTTTCATGGATATAAGTTCTTGAGTATTCCTTGGGTCGTCCATATTCATGAATTATTTTTTTTGAGACTTTAGTGACTTGTTAAGCTGTGATAAATTCATCACCGGTTCACTAAAAGGTGTTCGGCTTATAACGTGCACTGGTTTGGTGGAATTGCACTAGAGGTGCCCTGGATGATAAATTGGGGCAATGCAAGTGCGCACCAAGTGCAGTTAAGCCGAAAACGCTAAAAGATAATTACGATAATTACGAAGTTAAAAAATTACAAAAATGGAAATGTTTCCAAATATTTTTTCATCGCCTTCATCCGATTCTGATGAAATTTTTATTTATGCTGAGACCATTTTTAAGAAAGTCCCAAAAATTAAAAGTGTCATCGATATAATTCTTGAATTTGTTTATTTGTAATATTCCTTGGGCAGTTCATATTCGTAAATTCATTTTTTATAGCGTTTTCGGCTTACTTGCATTGGCCTGCACTACGTTGCATTGAGTGTGTTTCCAGTGTTCGATATTTGATCCAGCAATGTTTCGGTGCAGCGATGTTTCGGTCCAGCGATATTTCGATGCAGCAATATTTCGAACCAGCAACGTTTCGACCGGACAACCTTTCGATGCAGCACGATTCGATCTAGTAATATTTCGACCCAACGATTTTCGGTCTAGCAATTTTCGATGCAGCGACTTTTCGATCCAGTAAGTTTTCGACCGGGCAATGTTTCGAAGATGCGAAATTCGACCCAGCGAGGCTCACCCGTTCGGGTTACAGTTTCAGGTCGAATTTTCTCAGTGCATGTGTACTAGGAATGCGCACTGACCCTCCAAAGGACTCTTTGTTTTTAAACGTTGTAGCATGAGGCTAATTGTAATTACAAATTACTTCTTGGAACTAATATGTTTTCAGTAGTTCAATAAACTTCAAGAATTTGTCAGCAATCTTGGTTCGAAATCTTTCGGATATGTTTTTTTTGTATACATTAGTGTTCGTACATATTTGTAGTTTATAAATTCAAAAGGCTGATTTATAAAACTTTTCATAAAAACATAAACATAAGAAAAACATTCTAACACCTAGAAAAATATTTAGCTTATTCTGTAAAGATTTTGATTAACATATTTATTTATCATAAATTAAAGATAAAACTACATTTCTTGAAGAAACGTACATATCTGTATACATTTTCATTAAATTAAATTAAATGTTAAACAATGACATAAGTGACATAAAAATTGGTGGTTATGCTTATGTTTAAGTTTTAAGCAAAGTTATAAATCAGCCTTTAGGCACTGAGGTTTCGTTTAAACTTCAATTGACATCCTAACTTTTTGACAATGGAAAATATACATGGATGAAGAATATTATAGCACCACTAAAAAAGCACACTTGACAGGTATTTGAAATTGTTGTTGATCTTGGGGTATTTTGTTTTGTTCCTGGAAAATTTGTTTTATTATGGAGTCGATAAAGCATTGGGAATTTTAACAATTTTAACTACTAATACATGACGCCCGTTTTATACTAGCTTGACAGTTTCCTAAAATTCAGATACAAGATATTTTTCAAAAGTATTATTCATTTTAATGATTGAAGGGTCAAAGAATCATCAAATATTGATATTTTCAATGTTTTAACCACGGTTTTGGTGTGTAGGTTGTGAAATTATTGGGAATTTTAACTTCCAATAGATGGCCTTGTTTTATATTAGCTTCACAGTTTCACAAATTACCCGATAGGGGGAGAGCTCTGAGCTCTTTCCTAAAATTCCCAATATTTGTTTTTTGTAAAGTGTGCACCTTCCTTTTAAGTTATTTCACTCGTTTTTAGTATGGGTGGTCTAATTATGCTAATCAGATATATTGCCACAACAGGAACTGGATCCTGAATCTCACCCGAGTGAATGTTAATCTCACTTTCCTCGAACATCTTGATTTGTCTCTTTGGATTCGTCTTTAAAAGGGTGTAACTCCCTTATAAAGCAACTTTTACTAAGATGATTTTTTCTTAATCTAACTATTTCGACCTCTACTTTTACCGGTTTAAATATTAACGGGTCAACCGAAAACACCCTGTATATGTGAATCACAGCAAAACCCAGAATTCTTTTTTAACCAAGAAAGTCCCCTTCCTTCGCTCAGACCAAGTGAATTTGGATTCGCCGGTGAGATTTTGAAGCATGCGCTTCGAGGAAGGTGAGATTGAGATTCACTCTGTGAGATTTCTGGTATTCACGTCCTGCAGCCTTAGGTCCTGTTTATAGTTCTTACTTTAATAATTGAAGTAATTTTAATCTTTAATGGCCGATCTCACCGATACGACTTAAAATTTAAGAACTACTTTAATGTCTAAATTGACAAGAACACAATACAAGCTCTGTCCATTTAAAATTTAAGTACTACTTAGGGGCCTAAGTCGTGTCGGTGAGTTCGGCCATAAGTCTCGTCGGTGAGAATTTTGAAATAATATTTTTGAAAAACCAAGAAAATGCTTGATCTCAAAAAATTTCTGGGTCCTCTTACTTATACAGTCAACTTCAAGGAGTTTTGGCACCTTCTAAAAATAAATCCTGGTGGATTCGGTTCAGGTTGATAATTTAGGTTATTTTTTTGATTTGCGTTTTTCGGTTAAGTTCTTTGGCTAAACCAACAAAAAATTTAGAAATTATTGCACAATTTTTTTTGGGCTATAGTTCTATACATTATATACTTATCTTAAAAGTAAAGTTGGTAGCATAATCAATCCGTAAGTTGGTAATAATGATGTGCAATATCAATTTTTGAATTAGCTATAGAATTTTAAAGAAATTACCGAAAGTAAAAATCTTAATATTTAGTCGAAATTGGTTTCAAATCAAATCAATATTTTTAAAGAAAAAAGGTATTAAATGCAGTCTGAATTTTGCAAAAACAAATTTTGAGAGTTTCGACGTTGCCCTAATCTGCGCATAATCAATATGTTCTATATATACCGAGAATGAGTTTCGCCATTACTTGAAGGGATGAAGTAGCGCACTCAAAATTGTGGATGGAATATAGTTTGTGCATCGTGTAATAAAAGTTTTGAAATAATAACTGATCGTGAATTAAATATAGTTAATGTAGTCATATAATGAGGCATTTCATGTAAGTAATTATAAAGTTTTTAGTGAAAAGTAAATATTTTTTGGTAAGAAAATATTGTGAAATAAAAATCAATATTTTATCTTAAATTTTTGAATTATTTTAAAATTGTTCCTGGTTTTATTTAAATTTGAATAATATTAAAATTTTCCTGATATATCAGGAAGTTTTGATATCTAATTATTACCAATAATTATGCAAGTTTATTTTACAAAAATTTGGAATAAAAATGCGTCAATTTAAAAATTTATATTATAAAATATAAAAGAACTTAAAAACTGGACTAAAAATCAAAAGACAATGTTCCTTTTAAATACAATCGTAGGCGTAATGACGTATGTGTAAGTGGGATCAATACTAGTCGGCGCGCTTTGCGTCGCGACGCTTACACGAAGTACCTACGCGATGAGTTTCCGATTATGAGTCATACAATCTACGATTGTTTTTGGGGATTGGAATCTTATGGTTTGGATCAAAATCATACTAAAATATTACCTATATTTTGAACTTGGTAATTGCTTTTTAACTTATATAATATTGCCTGCTCAAAACATTAAATCATCCTATATTTTTTGATAGAATCCTTCATGATGTCATTATTTGGTTTGCTAAATTCTTCTTCGAATCTAAGTTATACCCAGATTCTGGTCAAATCATTTAAGTTTAAAGGCCTTTAAATTTAAATTTGTTATATGGGTTGTAATGAACAATTTCCATGGTTACAATATTTGTGTCTAATTAAAGGCCTTTAATTTTGACCAGAATCTGCCTATTAGTAGTATAGAAAGTAATTCACTAAAATGTAGAAAATAATTCAAACAATTTTATTAATTTTCGATTTTATGTAGAATATATTTAAAAATTGATTAGGTTTTTATTGATAAATCAATTGGTGTGGTTTGATTGGATATAATAGTTCATAATTAGTATTCATTGTCCTAAATTTTAGAAGCCTCGATGCAACTTAGAGTAGAATATGCTCAAAATCACCAAGGGTTTAAAAAAGAAAAAGAAAGGGAAAAAATCTAAGCACAAA
This sequence comes from Stenus bimaculatus, assembly GCA_963971135.1. NCBI lineage: Eukaryota > Metazoa > Arthropoda > Insecta > Coleoptera > Staphylinidae > Stenus > Stenus bimaculatus. The sequence continues at coordinate 81,285,781 of OZ020180.1, read as the reverse complement.
GAAGAGGAGCTTTTCAAACCTGAAGAACTCGAAGCGTATAGGCGCGATCATCAGCAACACACTGAAACCACTTCATCAGATCCAGGAGATAAACCAGCTACAGCTGGGGAAAATGAAGAATGGAAAAAATTTAAGGCGCTTACATCAGGCGTAGATGATATTTTAAAGAAAACTCAAGGTATAATTATTTCATCACAATTAAATTTAGTTAAAATAAAAATTTATGTTTTTAGGTGATTTAAATCGTATCAAGAGCACCTCATTCTTTCAACGAGTTCCTCCGCCAAGTGAAGTTAAAAAGGAAGAAGACAAGAAAAAGGAAGAGGAACGGGTTATCGAAGAGTCCCAAAAAGAGGAGACTGCTTTAAGACTAGCTGTTGAAGCTGCTATTGTTGAAGTCTCAGAAACTGAAAGTGAAGAGGAGGAGGAGGATGATATATTTGATACTACTTACATTGATGCTATAGCTGCTGGAGACGTTAAATTAGCTTACATTCCAGGTAATTTATTTCTTAACTAAAAAGTCCTCCAGAGGATTCAATTTGATCAGACGGTCGGATTCTATGACTAAATTGGATGCCGCATTCACAAGGTCCGATCTGCCGTTCATTTGATCAGTACAATTTTGATATTTGCGTTGAGAGGCTAACAACAAATTAATATTATGATTCCCGTTTTAACAAAACACAAAACGGTAAAAAATCGATGTAGCGGGAGGAATGGGAAGAAAAGAGCGCCCGACCTTCTGATCTGATAAATTTGATTGACAATTTGCCTCCACACGGTCCAATTTACCTTCCGATCGTCCGATCAAGTCCGATCGTCCAATCAAATCCGATCGTCCGATCAAGTCCGATCGTCCGATCAAATCCGATCGTCCGATCAAATCCGATCGTCCGATCAAGTCCGATCGTCCGATCAAGTCCGATCGTCCGATCAAATCCGATCGTCCGATCAAATCCGCTGGTCCGATCAAATCCGATCAAGTCCGATCAAATCCGATCGTCCGTTCTCCGATCAAATCGGATCGTCTGGAGGCCTCTTAAAAAACATGAAATATTTAATATGTTTATGAGTGTATTGGAAATAAGTTTCAAACAAGGGCAAGCGTACAGTATAAAAGTATAAATATTTTGGATGTCATTTAAAATCTGATATAGCTAATATACAGGGTGGTCCAACGAAAACTTCACAAGCCCGTTATTTAATTTCAGTTTTTGGAAACACTCCTCTGACAATTGAATTTTTAAATAATTACCCCTTACCTACTTTCAACCCCTAACTGGGTCAAAATTCATCAAAATAAAAATTTGAAAGAACCAGATTTACAACAGTGCATTATTTATTTAAAAAATCGGAGCACAACTTGACATTATTACAATCAAATTTTAATTATTTAATTAATGAAACCTATTAAAAGTCTGTTTTTTTTTTGGTATTTCGCTTCAGTTTTTGGAAAAACTCTCGGACAGGTCGATTTTAGTTTCTGGCAAAGCATCATATTTTTCAAAAATCAACACTTATCCTGTTTTACCACCCCCAACGGGAGTTATAAAGGTTTTTGCATAGGCTTTCACACAAAAAAGATTGGTTTTGATACCTTTATTCGTTTAGAAGTTATGATCGCATAACCGTTGAAAATTTGAAAATTTCACTTCTGGACGAAGAAATCGCTATGAAATTTTTGATTAATCAGAAAATAATTAATTTTCTCCGAACCAGTTGGCCGATTAGAACAAGTTATGGCTTACATTGACCGATAGAAAAATATTTTTACTTGTATTACAGCTTCAGTGATGTGTATACGTGGCGTACTTATGCATATTATGAAGATTACAACTTTTTCAACTTTTATAATCGTTATATCTCAGAAACGGTGGCTCTTAGGAGAAAAAGTATTAAGTCATTTTTTATAGATAATTATATGATTTACAATTTTTGTCTGACCTAATTTTATGATAAAATTTACCGTTTTACTGAAAAACGCGAAAAACCCATTTTTAAGACCTTTGATCTTGGATAAATTTTTTTCCAAGTACGGGATCGATGGGGACTTTTCAGAATTTATTTATAATGGTGTGTGTCCAAACATATTCATACCAATTTTTAGCTCTACGCTAATTTTTGCACCTTTACTACTATTTTTAGGGCTAAATTGACCGGACTAAATTGTAGGAGTATCAATTTTGATTATAAAATTGCCAAATAACATTAAATATTAGCTCAAATTTTTGTATTACATAATGTTCAAAAATTATAGTTTGGTTCGTTCAAGTATTTTTAGAGTGTTTATAATTGTTGACATATTAAAACAGACCAGCAATAACAAGTATGATTAAAATTTTATATGTATCTATTTTTTTGCTTTTAGTAAGTGATATTCTTATATGTTATATTAAAAATAAAGTTTGAGCATTTAAAAATGAATATAAAAAAATAAAACGGATATAATAGAATATTCTTTTGTTTAAAATTAATTGGTCAGTTTTATTAATATACAAAAGAATTTGCACGTGCATTATTTTCAAGCAGAAGGGTGAAAACTAATATAAACGCTATTCTATATTTTATCAGACAAGATCGATTCGAAGTACAATATAAGAGAGAAAAACTAGGATTTCATTGGTTTCTTTTATGTTGAACTATGAACAACAAAAATCCAATATTGTGGAAAATTATTTGTCCTAAAAATATCTTGAATTGTTATATAAATACATATGTTTTGATATTCTCTTCAATGTCATAGTCAACATTTAAATTTAAAGCCTTTTCAGGCACTACAAGTTACTTTATATTCAAAAACCGGATGTTCATTAAAGTCATACAGAGTTTAATAAAGAAAATGATGTCGTGATTATTTTTTTTGGTATTTCGCCTGGAAATGTTCGAAAATTCGTGAAATGCCACGCTGCAAAAAAATTTAAATCTGTGGCTGGGCTAAAGAAGGTGATAATTTCAAATTTTTCGAAAATTTAAAAGGATACTGTTTTAGAGGATTTCATAAGGGAAATGATGAAATTACTTTTTTTGATATTTCGCTCAGAAATGTCCTATAAGTCTTCAAAACTCCCACGCCACAAAAAATTCAAATTAGTAGGTGGGCGAAAGTAGGGGCCGATTTTAACTTTTTCGAAATTTTACGAAAAGACTGTCATAGAGAATGTTATTAGGAAAATGGTGGTATGATTAGATTTTGATATTTCGCCTGAAAATGTCATGAAAACTCCCACACCGCAAAAAATTCAAATTAGTGGGTGAATGCTTTAAAAAATTTCAAAATTAAAAAGTTATCCAAAAATCCAGGAAAAGCGGGATATAAAACTTTCGTTAAGGCTGAGGAATTTTGTTTAGTTTATGAAGTGTTTTGATAGAAAAATTTTGACGTACAAAAATTTTATTTTTACTCTGTTTATGAATACTATGTAGGTACTGAATCATATATTAAAAAAAATAATAATCTTAAAAATAAAAAAGTTAAAAAAAATAAAAAAAAATATTTTTTTAATATTTGTAAATTAACATCTAAGTAGAACAGTTTTATATGACACGGGTCACCTCTATAACTTCTTTATTTATGAAAATATAAATTTGAAATTTGACTATGTTGTATGGTTCAAGAAAACACATTTTAGGCACTAAAAAGTTTTTCAATATCAATATCTCAAAAACTGCTTAAATAATTTTACAAAATACAATTTTCCTTAGGTATTTCGGTATTTGTATTATTTGGAGTAAGTTTTGGTAGTTTTTATCAACTTAGGATGAAGACAAAAAATTTGTTTTTTCAAAATTTCAAAAAAAAAATAAAAAATGTTTCACCAACATACTCTTTTTATAAAATAATTTCATATTTTGAACAAAAAAATGGGTGTTGCTTTTAAAAAATAAAATTGATGTCACTTCCGGTAAAGCAGAAATCAAAATGAAAATTTTTTTAGTGCCTAAAATGTGTTTTCTTGAACCATACAACATAGTCAAATTTCAAATTTTTATTTTCAAAATAAAGAAGTTATAAAGGCCACCCGTATTTCGTTTCCACCCGGTAGAAAAATCAGATTTTTTTTATTTTTTTTTTAAAATTGTATGATTCGATATCCAACTAATATCTAGAAACAGAGTTAGTAATAAAATTTTCATATGACAAAATTTTCCTATCAAAACAGTTCATAAAATAAAAATTTTTCGAATTCACGGTCATTAATTTATATTTAAAAATGAAAAAAAATCAATGTTTTTATATGATACAAATTATTTACTTGAGATACTTTTCTGAAAAACACCATAATATATCTTGAAAAATGAAGTCTTCAAAAATTTTATTCAGTTAGGCCAGAAAATATGAGTACTTATCAAATAATTTTTGGCAGAAATTGTATTATTTTGATTTACAAAAACATATCCTTCACAGAGGATAGATGTTGATATGCTGACCTATTTTCCTTAAAGTTTTAATGTATTCTTTAGAAAAAATCTATAATTTGAAGCAATTTTTTTGCTTATTTTATTTTCTTCCTCCATGGGTCTGCTGTATTATTAATGAATTAGAGCCAATAATTCAAAATTAGTGCTTTCATTTTTTACTTCAAGATGGGAAAATTCTAAGAAAGGGAGAGAAGTATAGCACATTTGTTATTTTATTTTTTTTTGCATAGTAACCATTAACAAAACTAAATAAAATTTACCTGGTCCTCTTCCTTATAAATAACTCTTTGGGTTACAGCATATATTTTTTAAATATGTGTCCCTGGAAGAGAGTAGAAGTTGAAGTAGCACGTTTGTTTCCTATTTCATCGTATTTCCACTTCTACATTCTCCCAGAATTTTATTTAGAAGAAAAATTAGGTAAAATTTAAAAAACTACTTATAATTATAAGGGTCAGATAGTTTTTATTTATTATTTTTTAAGATTACCTTGTAAAAATGCTAGAATAACAAACGATTGCTGTGTTTCCCTCTCTTTTTATAATCCCTCGGTCTTAAATGAAATCTGATCACTACAAATACTACAAAATTTATTGTTAAATATAACTTTGAACAAGACAAACTTTGGACCAATCGAAAACATCGCGTTTTTAACCCCCGATGATCGTCCAAAGTGTTTCATGTTTAAAGTTATTTATTAAAAGTTCTACAATTTTAACAAGCTGCGAAAAAGGAATTACTTAAACCGGTTAACAGCTTGAAAACTTTTTATTTAAAAAGTCGTTGTTTGGTTTTTATCTTTCGATTATCGAAATTCGTCATTTCTTAGAAGGATTCAGGGAGTGTAATGGTCAAATGTACTTGATATTTATTTTTTAATTTATCTTCAAACAATTTTCTAGTTATCGGCGGGAATGTTTAAACTGAAGGATAACAATTTCTATTCCCGATTCCAAAAGAATATATTGGGCGTTCCAAAAATACCCCTAAGTACCCACTAATTGTTTTCAAAATTACTCCAGAGTTATGATTACTGAAAACATTGGGACATTTATTTTATTATGATATTTATCATATTAATAATTCGAAAATTTCCAATATTTTTTCATTCAGCATAAAATTGAGCAGAGCCTACTTTTCGGATATTGATGTATTGATCTAAAAAGTTTATTTTTGTTTTCTCTACCAGCCGTCAGCTTTCAATAAAATTTTATTCCTTGACTTCTTTATAAACTTTTTTACACGTATTCCAATGTGGATGGTCAAATGTAGCAAGATAAATTAATTTCAGAGTCTCCGACTGAAAAAGAAGGAGGTGATGATCCGTTTGATACTTCATATGCTGAGAAAGTAATTCTTGGTCCTAACTCAGAACGAAAAGGGAAAAAACTTGTTCCATTAGGAGCCGCAGTTGAAATACTAACAGGTCGTGTCCAGGCACCAACTTGCGCATCAATTCAGCGCCCTTCAACACGCCGCAAAGTTTTCAAAGAAAGGGATCTCCTTCTAGGTAGTTTTGATGATAATGCTAACAATTTAGAAGAAGACGAAACTAAAGGTGGGTAATAATCTACACGTTTAATTTCGTAGTAAATATTTATTTTGTAGAAAATAGTAACTCTGGTCCAAAACTAAGCTTATTAGATGACGATGCTCCTCCAGAATTATCGAACGAACCTGTCGATCTTTCAAAGAGCTTAGTTGCGGTGACACCAACACCTAGCAGGACTCAGGAAGATAATAATATTACCGAGGATATCCTAAAAGAATTCGATGTTTTACCAAAAAGTGAGAGTCCTATAGAAGATGATGATGAATTTGCTTTATTAGCGGCAGAAAGTTTAGCAAAATCGCCGATTAACGTTATTAAAAATTTACCTCTTGAGGCTGTATCCCAATCCCCTAAAGATTCCTGGAATGCTTTTGGAGAAGAGTGAGTTTTAGTAGCACATACCTTAAAAACCCACCAAAAAATCACTATTGTTCTTTGCATGAATTAAAAATAAGAAAATAAAAATTATTTATTGTAAATTATTTTGCAGAAATACTAAAAGCAATGAAGATGTTGATGTAGAAAGCTATGAAGATGATCCATTTGATACGACGTTTGCAGAGAATATTCTACCAGGGCAAACCGAGCTAAAATTAATTGAAAAAGAAATTTTAGAATCAGATGACTTTGATTTTAATCCTAGAGCTGGGGAAGATGCTTACTCGCTATTAATAAAAAGTACAGTTAAAATCCATTTGACTACTCCAAGTGGCGAAAGAGAATCAGTCTCATCTTTAGATAGAGTTTCTGGTATGCGCATACTATTTTTTCAATAAATCAATTTAATTCAACCTTATTTTAGAAGACGATTTAGTAACTATAAAACCAATACATAGAGATTTATTGGGAGGAAGCAGTTCTGACTTAACAAAATTAGGCGACCAGCCTTTACAGCCCAATGATACAAATCACGAAGAAGAGAATTTAAGTTACAGTGATCCATTTGATACCTCGATTGTTGATAGTATCACCCTACCAGGAACCACTGAATTGAAATTTTTGGAACAAGAATTATTAGGTGATTTAAAAAAGGTCGAATTAAGTGACGAAGATTTTGACCCCCGAGCAGATGAGGTCAATATAGTTCCTCCACAAAACCGGAAAGTATCTTTTGATCTTCCTTTGGAACAAAACCCGGACCTACTCTCGTTAACTGGAGACGAGTCTAAAACTTCCAAACCTCTCACACCATATTACGTAAGAGAAAAATCAATCCCAGAAAGCAACTGTATTGAAGAGAATTTAGCGGATCCTTTTGATACATCCTTCGTAAGCTCTTTGGGACCTGGAGAAACAGAGCTTCGTTTACTAGAAAACGAGTTATTAAAGTCTGATATCAAAAGTAATACTCTTGAGGATTCTGATTTTGACCCCAGAGACGAAAAACAAGTTTCTATAGCAAAAGTCGTACAAGTTCTTAATAATATTAATAACCCCGTTGTTGAAGAGATTAAAATAGAACCAATTGATTTACTTGGAGTTGATGATAATTTAGGAAACGTTAAAGTATTAACACCGGCCGCTTTAGACGATTTGGAAGAAGGACTTTCATTTGAAGATCCGTTCGACACATCATTTGCTAAAAATATTTTACCTGGTAAAACAGAATTAAAATTACTTGAATCAGAACTAATATCATCAGCAACTACAATTAAAAGAGATTTAACCGATCCTGATTTTAATCCACGTGACCATGGTAATATTTTAGAAAATAGCAATGATGAAACATATGGGGTGAAAACGCTATCTCCTACAGTTGATACAAATTTTGAACTAGATGACGATTTTGATCCATTTGATACCAGTATTGCTAATAATATAGTACCGGGACCGTCTGAGTTAAAACTAATCGAATCTGAGTTGATTTAAAAAAAAAAGTAATATAAATAATTAGCCATCATGGATGTTAAAGGGGCTAATCCGTTTTTATTTAACGATGATGATTATACATCTCCCAACAATGTTCAGTCGAATCCATTTCTTATGGATGATCAAGATGATTTCATGGGTGGAAATGATAATCCATTTTTATCGCAAACTGCTGCAGCGCCAGCAACTGGTGGAACAAACCCATTTGCGTTTGATCCAATGGATTATGGTCCAACCGAAGCGCAGCCTGTTGATATTAGTGCGTCATTCCAGCCTCAAACAACGAATGCATTTAATCCCATGGATCAAAATGTATTTATTGATACTCAGGATATGATGACGCAAAATGAACCCATTACTGACTTTTTTATTGATACAACTAACACCATCGTGCCAAATATAATACCACAAAAACCTACAGAGTTAGATTTAAAATATACTAATACAGTAGCAGATTTTGACGATGTTAATAATGATACAAAGAAGAAACTACCACCACCAAGACCGCCACCTTCTAAAGAAACACAAGACCTTTTTATGTCCGCAATTGGAGAAATGGATGCTACTAGTTCACATTTATTAGATAGAATTCCACCCACGCGTACACCTAGTCCTGTTTCAATGAGAGATCTGCATTCCCCCAGTCCGACACCTGAGCCACAATTTGGAGATTTGTTAGATGTCAGTGATAACAGTAAAATTGATGACTTGATGTCTATGTCACAGGAAGAGGTTTGTGATATTAACCAAAATCAAAATCTTCCGGTGGTTGAACAATCTGCGATGATTCATCAAACAGAAGTAATGCAGCCAATTCATCCAATAACTCCAGTTGCTGAACAACCAATGATGCAACCGCAGAGGACGCATTGTCCTATTGTACCTCCTTTAAATGAGCAACCAACAATGATACAACCTAACCGCCCTGTACCTCCTGCACTGGAGCAAACAGAAATGATACAGCCTAGTTCTGTACCTGCACAACCACCTCGACCACTTCCCATTATACCACAACAACCAGTAATGATGCAATCAAGTCCACCAGTTGTAGCTCCTGTGACTGAACAACCAGTGGTGGTTCAGCCGACTCGACCAACACCCCCTGTGCGTCCACCGAGACCACAACCTCCACAAAAACCTCCTCCGCCAACATTTGCTCAACCACAAACAATAAAAACTGAAATTCCACCTCAACCCGTAGCGCCTGCAAAACCACCTCCACCCATACCACCTTCTCCGGTTAGACTGCCACCTCAAAGAGATGAGTTTATGGACATGTTCGATGCACCGCCCACAGCGCCCAAAACAACAGCTGACATCATGAATCTTTATAATAAAAAACAGGAAACTCAAGTCGATTTACTTTCAGACAATTATGACACTGCAATAGCTTCTACAGAAGTAACAGAACAAAGTATGTCAGAATCTGATTCTCGTAAAAATTCCATGCCTTCTTCCGAAAATACAATAATTCAAAGCAATGTTGAAAAACCTAATTTGGACAGTGTTATGTCTTCACCCCAAATACAAGATAACTTTTTATCACCACAAGCGGACACCCAAATGGATACGAGCGATAGCCTAAGCAAAGAATCAGTTTCTAGTGCAACTTTCAATCCATTTGCAACTATTGAAGAGACTAGTCCTACAAACCCAAGCTTAATACCCTCACAAGAATTTGCTTTGGACAATCAACCTTTCCAGGATAATACTGCCCCATTTATTATAAACGATGCGTGTGTTGACGAGAATATTATTGGAACTGGAGCGTTTGATACCAATGGCAGTTCATCAACAACCAACATTTTTGGCACAGAAACAACTAATGTACCAAGTAATGCATACTCCATTGACACCTTTATTGGCAATACCAATCAGAATAATTTAGATTTAGAATCGACAAATAGCGGATTTCATTCGTTCAATGAGCCTGACGCATTTGATGCCTTTGCTGCTAAATTTGAATCTGCTACCAAAGATGAAAATAAAAACGGAACACTTGATGCTTTTGGTAGTAGCGGGGATGCTTGGGGAAGCGATTCAGGTTTTAATGAAAACTCTTCAGGATTTAACGATAATGCTTTTGGAGCTGAAGATAAATTTGATTCGTTTTTGGCAATGAAAGAACCACCCCGTATTCCTCAAAGTACTCCAAATAGAATGAACCGGGTGGGTTCCTTAGATTCGGACGAAGAAAAAGATTTTTCTGTTGTTATAAAGTAAGAATAATTTATGATCATTTTATATTTTTATGACATTTTAAAATTTTTAGGCCAAAGGGAGATAATGAAGGTTTTCATGGAGCTCTTCCAGTATTAGCACCACCTCCTATTCCTACAATGACTGCATTTTCTGACGCTTCCAGAATTAATCCATTTGATCAGAGTGATTATGATGTATCTGCACCTGTAGCTCAAGATTTTACTTTACCATTGGGTAAATTTTTAATATACATATAAGGGTAATAAAAATTAATGAGTGTTTTTAAGGTGGTGAAGTTAAAAGAAGTGAATCACAAGAGACACCGCCTACTCCTTTATATGATGAAGATGTTTCACAACCACTGGAGCCATTTCCTCGAATTGATTTTAAAGGTGAAGGATGGGAAATGCAGCTTAGACAACCTAATAAGAAGAAAATTACTGGACAAAGGTTTTGGAAGAAAATTTTTGTACGACTTGTTTATCAACCAGATTGCATATTATTACAACTTTACAATCAACAAAGTGATAAAGATCCTTTTCAAGAGTTACCTTTACAACCTTGTTATTCAGTGTCAGATATTGGTGCTCAACAATATGATAATTTCGGAAAAATTTTCACGGTTAAACTACAATATATATTTTATAAAGAACGACCAGGTGTTCGACCAGGGCAAGTGAAAAAGGCTGAAAGAATTACCAATAAATTAAGCCAATTTGCTGCGTATGCAATACAAGGTGATTATCAGCATTGTAAGGAATTTGGAAGTGATTTGAAGAAATTGGGGCTTCCTGTAGAACACGCCCCACAAGTTTCGCAATTAATGAAGATAGGATCTCTAAATTTTGAAGATTTAAAACAATTTTCAGTTAGCATCGAGGAGGCTTTATTTAAATTACAGGCTCACAGAGATAGAGCACTGCATTATAAAATGGAAGAAGTGCAAGTGACTGCTGTGGATGAATTGTATGTCGAACAAGATTCGGAAGGACATATTGAAAAACAGATAGCTAGAGTAAGATTGTTCTTCCTTGGTTTTCTTACTGGTATGCCAGATATTGAGTTGGGAATTAATGATATGAGAAGGCAGGGGAAAGAGGTTGTAGGGCGACATGATATTATTCCAGTGGTTACAGAGGAATGGATTAGATTAGAAGCCGTGGAGTTTCATAATAGCGTACAACAAGTTGAATACAATGATACGCACATAATAAAGTATAAACCATTTATATTTTTAAGAATTTATAATTATTTTAATTATTTTAGATTTAAGCCACCTGATGCTTGCTATATAGAGTTGTTACGATTTCGGGTTAGGCCTCCTAAAAACAGAGAATTGCCTTTACAATTAAAAGCGCAAATATGTGTTACCGGCACTAAGGTTGAATTAAGGGCTGATGTGTTAGTGCCTGGGTTTGCTTCAAGGAAGCTTGGGCAAGTTCCATGTGAAGATGTAATGATAAGATTCCCCATACCCGAATGCTGGATTTACATGTTTAGAGTTGAGAAACATTTTAGATATGGTTCAGTTAAATCAGCTCATCGGAGGTAAATATTAGAGTTATTTTCAAAAATTCGTAATTCCTTTTTTTGTTTATAGAACTGGAAAGATTAAAGGGATTGAAAGGATATTAGGTACTGTTGATACTTTGCAAGAGAGTTTGATTGAAGTGACATCGGGTCAAGCTAAATATGAGCACCAACACAGAGCGATTGTGTGGAGGTGTCCTCGATTACCGAAAGAAGGCCAAGGTAAGAAAATTAATATGTTTTCAAAGTTTTACTAAAATCAACTGTAAGTGTACAAACACAAAAAAGCAGGTTACCCGCTTTTGCCTGATTACCGGCGTCGATTACATGCGCATGCCTGAGTCAGTCCGCGGCATGCTATGAACATACAAAAAACGTGTGACTCAGGCATGCGCGTGTAATCGGTGCCGGTAATCTGAAGCAGGCAAAATCGGTTAACCTACTTTGTTTGTGTTTGTACACTAAACCAATATTAAAAACTATTATTATTATTATTCAGGTGCTTATACGACACATAACATGGTATGCCGGTTGTCACTCACAAGTTTTGATCAAATTCCTGATCAATTAGCAGAGTACTGTTATGTAGAATTTACTATGCCTGCAACACAAGTGAGTCATACAACTGTAAGAAGTGTTAGTTTACAAAATTCAGACAGTGATGAACCACCTGAAAAATATGTCAGATACTTGGCGCGTCATGAATACAGGTAATTAATTAATTTAGTTATTGTCAATTTTGTCATGGTTTTATTAAAAATTGCAATTTTGGTGTTATTAAGTGTTAAAATAGCATGCACAGAAAGAAAAATCTTCAATGGAAAACAAGTACAGATTGACCAATTTCCTTTTGCGGTGTATATTAATAGTATAACAGGATACACTGCAACAAGTTGTGTTGGATCTTATGTTCATTTAAGTTGGGTTCTAACAGCGGCTCATTGTCTTGAAAAAATAAATCCGAAATCTCTAGTTTTATGTTGCATGGGTACTGAATATGTTGAAATTGGCAATTGTCAATATATGCGCAGAGTGGCAGTAACTGTAATGCCAGTGGATTCGGCTACAAAAGATGTAGCAATGTTAAAATTAAAATCCCCGTTTGAGTTGATACCAAATAAGATACAATTAGGAATTTTACCCCCCAAAGACGGTGCAAATTTTGAAAAGTTATATGAATTAAATTGTTATGGTATTGGTTGGGGTTTGACTGAAACTGGAAAAACTTCCAGTTTCTTATTGCAAGCTAAAGTGGACGTAAATCCAACGTGCCCAATAAAAAGTATTATCTGTGTCTTTGCTAGTGATCAAGGACCCTGTAAAGGAGATTCAGGAAGTCCTTTAGTGTGCAATGGCATAATTTATGGAGTACTTTCTTTCGGAGAAGTTGATAAATGTGGTTTAGATAATGTCTTCGTATTTTATGTAAAGATTGATGCATATTTATCTTTTATATCTGATGTAATAAAAGGGTTATACAATCAAGCGCAATACCAAAAGGTTAATTTAATATTTTTCTTAGCGGGAGTGGTAATATACTTCGTCTCTTCATAAAATATTTATAAAAATATGTTCCTTATCTTCATTTTTATTAGATTCAGTTTTAAATAACTCAAAACCTAAATACTTTAAATTAATAAATAAGATTTACTAATGGTGTATAATAAAGACATTTATCAAAATTTCTAGAATTTATGCACAAAGTCAGTCCTAAAACTGTTTAATTATAAACTGCGAAGTTAGTACTGTGGTTCATATAACGAACGTTTTCCATGGTTACGTTTTAGAGGTACTTCCTGTAACCGGATTGCTTTACATAGAATTCCTCCAGGATTCCTGAAACACAGTGAATCTCAATCTCACCTACTTCGAAGCACATGCGTCAAAATCTCACCGGCGAATCCAAATTCACTTAGTCTGAACCGCGAATCAAAATTCACGAGTGAGATTAAAATTGACCGTGTGAGATTTCAGGAATCGACGTCCAGTAGAGTAGGTTTGCAACTTGATGATGTAGACTCAGTTTTATCAGTTAAGTTATGTAATAATAGAGAATATTCTATTCCATATAGGAATAATTTCTTTTAAGGGTTAATAAGGGAAATTAGTAAAATTTGAAAATTATTAAAAACTTTATGTTGCAGTGTGAAAGGAAAATGAACAATATTTGGGGTTTAAAGGAGATCTGGATATTCTGGATCAAAATTTACGAATTTTCAAAGTTGGTGTCGAAAATGTCACTGGAATTATTAGGTTCTGTAAACGCTTGCTTCCCAAACCAATTCGATCGTGACTTTTATCCTTTAAAGCTATTTTATTTCCGAAATCATACAACCACCTGCAAGATATCGATTTCGAGAGACGGAAATTACAATTGCTTTGTCCTAAAAAACGCGATATATCGGTTTCCATAGCTTTGGTTCTTCTTTGGTGCATCGTATTTGGACCAATCACGTTCGAATGAGAAATTAATGATGTCATAGTATGTTTGGACTAAGCTTGATAACCGGAAACCAAGACGTTAGAAATTTACAATGAAAATGCATTTTTTGCATGCATTTGTGTGACAAGGGATTTCTCATTCCTTCACACTTGCTCTCATTTATACATTATATCCTCTTTGTCACACAATGGGGTTCCTGTCAAACGCATTTTGAGTCTGAAAACCAATGGTTTATAGGCAGATTCTGGTCAAAATTAAAGGTCTTTAATTTAAAACATAATGTAACCATGGAAATTGTCCATTACAACCCATATAACAAATTGGTCTGTCATATTTGGACCAACCACGTTCTAATGAGAAATTAATCGTAAGCGATTTCGAGTTGCTTCTTTGGTTGGTTACTGGTTAACCAAAAGTTGACAACTTCTTTGGTTCTTTCTCCCCCATTGGAACCGATAGAAGGAGATGCGACGAATAACTAAATATCAAACCGTGCTCCCAAACACGGTTGATATTTCGGTTAACCAAGCTTAAATCGGCTAGAACCGTTTACGATATTTGTCCATACAATAAAATATTTAAAATTCTTTTAAATATAAATAAATATAAATTCCCTTATTTAAGGGAGGTCACTATTTTAGGAATTTAAAAATCTCTGGTCAAAGAGAACTAAAAATTTCTTTTACTTGTAACAACATTTAGCCATTCGTACGCGGTTGGTCCAAATATGACAGACCAATCTAAGAACCAAAGCGTTTCATGTCATAGGAAGCTTAGGAATAAGGAACTAATGGAGTGACGTCAAAAGTAGGTTAGTTGCCATTATATTGTCATGGTTGCCAAATAACTTTCAGGTATCACCGAGGTTACGCGTCTTTACACTGACCTAATTCTGACGTCATTTTTGGGGAAAAGAATAATTTTAATCGCCATTTCGAATGAGTCGATAAGAGCCAAAGGTGTTATGTCACAGTTTATGAACCGATTTCAAAAATTCTTCACATTACTGGTTGAAAATGAAAGCATTGGAGTTCCCTGATTATGCACAACACGATTTCTATACACAATGAAGAAAACTGGATCCAGCAATGAGCCTTGTGGAATCCCTGATGTTAAGACTTAATGCAGTCCTGCGAAATACGTATTACCGCAGGAATATATGGTGTGACGTGTGACATAATATCAAATGCTTTCTAAAGGTCACAAAGATGATGTACAAGCTGCTTCACGTTAATCTGGTACACAAAAGAAAAAGTAGCGCCAATAAGAAGCTTTCGTGCGACTTGAATATCCCATAGTCTCGCCCACCGCTATTCAGTGTAGTTAAGTTGGAATGGCCAGACAACCGCTGGCTGTATATAATATTTAATTTTATAAATAAGTATACAAAATATAATTCCATATCTTTTGAACTTATTTCCATTTCTGAATTTACATCAGTCAATTGATTTTGACAATTTGTTGTGAAACTTCGAAGTTTTCCAATGGCATTTGGATTAATTTAGAATTATTACTCATGATGAAAATTGAAAATATGTGATTTAATACCCAAATTACACATTGCGCTTGCTCCCATGTGAAACTACTCAGCTAGAGGTGAGGCACGGTATGTACGTTATTCAAGAACCCAAATGGCCGAAAAATACAATTTTATGCAGAATATGTCCCATTCGGAGCACGTCGTATGCCACATAAGCTGCATATGTCCCACTCGGAACGCTCACTAAATAAAGTTGTTTGAAACGCAAAGTCAGGAAGTGCCTGGTTAATCCCACCACCGACTAAAGATATGGGGCGAGATTAAGGGATCTTCCAGGACGAACGAAAGCGTCTGCTTATTGGTTGCCTTAGCATTTCTTTTGTGTACCAGATTAACGTGAAGCAGCTTGTACAGGCAATGTGATTCTTCAAGAACTAATGTACATTAGTGAGAAGACAGTTTCATAGAATGTTTTTTAATCTGAACCCGTGAATTATGTTCATCGAAAATTTATTTATTTTTTGTCATGGAGGCATTTATATACCAGTTAAGACCAGCTGTTCCTGGATCTTTGAGAAAGACAATCGGGCTTGACTTATAAAAAAGCCTGATGTGTGGTTCTACTTCTTTGTTTAATCTCAGGATCGAGGATTCAATAAAATAAAGTATAACGTTTTACCTTATTTATTTTTAATGACTGAAGAAATATGTATATGAATTATATATAAAATAACCGGCAGAAACTTTTTGGCACAGCTGTTTTCCTTTTTGGTAACTGTGGCAGAAACACGTCCGCGCGCATGAATATCTTTTGCTTACTTTTTGGTAACCGGCAGAGCCAGAAAACGTCCGCGCACTGTAATAACCTGTTGTAAACTGACTCTCCATGACTCATCTTTCATTCTCCGCACTCCCCACTCTTCCTGGCCAGTGGCGAGTCATGCCACGACTTACTTGCTACACCTCAAAATATTGCTGAGACTTTGGTAGTTTGGTTTTTTTAATTTATTAACTTTTATGTCCACAAATAAATACATGGTTTGTATTTGCAGAGTGGGAATAGAACATACAGCAGGAGAAGGGCCAGCTGCTTATTTAGCTGCCACCCACGTTTCAAAACCACCACCAGCACAAGAGGAAAAACCTAAACCAATACCAGAAGCTGAATCTAGCTCTGATAGTGACTAAATAAAAACATAAAATATAAGTAAGTAATGAACTCTAGTCATATACTAAATGATAATAAAAATATATGATAGATTCCCCAAATTAATTAAGAAAAATATTTTTAAACCTAAAATAAAATATATTAAATTAAAAAATAATAATTATTTGAGAATTAAGTAAATTCAAATTGGAGTATTATTAATATAAATAAATGTATATAAACTATTTCAAGACCACAAGGAGCTTCGAATTGATGAGTAAGTGTAATGAAGATAAGATTTAATCTAGAATTTAAAAGCTTTACTAAATTATAAGTGTTAATTACGTTATTAACGCATTATACGCGCATAAAGAAAAAATATAATATTTATGCCTATTATTGTGAATTAGAACGCATTTATTAAATAATTTGTTTATGAGAATGTTAAAGGATGTTGGAAACTCTTTTATATCCAATAGCGCACAATATTTAAAGCGCTTTCAGACTAATACACAGTAGTAAAAATTATTAAAATGTCAGCCAATCATCTAAGAGAATTATAATAAAATCGCTAACTAAATTTAACATACTCATAAAATAATAACTTTAAGACAAACATAAGGATATTGAGTGGACAATATTGTAAAATTATTTGTTATGATGTAAAAAATTTAATTGTGCATAAAAATACTGTGTATAAAACAGTAAATAAAAATCTATATCAAACTTATATTTTAATAATAAGAATAAAATAAGCAAAATTGGTGTAATATTACTAATACGTTATAAATAAAATAATTAAAATAAATATGTAACTTAGATGTGTATTATTAACTATACTATATGTGATTTTAGTTTAAACATATCATTACTGCTTTTCTTTAATTTTAACATTATAAGGTGTTAACTATTTAACACCAGGAACTAGGCGCCTACCAAAGATCACTAGTTAGTAATAATTTAGAATAAAAATTAGTTTTAAGCAAGTAACTTGAAGAGAACGAAACTCGTTAAAATTGTCGCGTCACTATTTTCTAAATTAATGCTTTTAACAGGGTTCGAGCGGCAATGTACTTAATTGACGTTAAATAAAAGACCCTATAAATATGTATTTAAATCGTAGGTAAATATGTAAGTATTAGACTTTTAAATTTGTTGTAGTTTATTTATTGAAGCAACTGTTATTCAAAATATTTGTTGACCAACTATTTATATAATGTTAGTGTGTTAACTAGTTTTAGTTTATATATTTTCCATTTATATTTATTTCTAAATATTTATAGCAAAGACTTAAGAAGTCTTTGCGAAACGGAGTCAGATCTAGTCACTAGTTTTAAGAATGTAAAGCTGTAATATAATAATAATGTATAAGTAAGTAAGTATACATAAAATGTAATAAGTAATAATAATAAGATAATAAGATTAATAATAAATGTCAGATAATAATAGTTATGATTTTATTTTTTTAAACTTCCTTTATATTAGGTTTGTTGTAAAAGCGCGAAAACCGTTCAGTGACGATCACAGTCATGCGCAATAGATAAAACACGTTCCATCAGTGACGCGATCGTTCCTAGGACGTCTAAGTTTGTATTCCAGACCAACATAGGGTGTGATCCGAGTCGAGCATATGCAGTATAATATGTTACGTGATTCGAGTTGGACGTATACCGCATAAATTTGGCTTTATCGGCCATTTGGGTTCTGGCATATATCGTGCCTCACCTCTTAAGACGAAAACAGAGAATATTTATTCTTAATTTTCGTCTTAAAATTGGTCAAATAGTCTTCTAGGAAGTCTCTGGTATTTATTTTAAAAAAAAAGCCAGCCCTGTTTAATGCAAAATTGGCATACAACTTCGTACATGTTTTTAAATAACTTCTAAACCGTACCAGCTGTGAAAAAATTAAAGAGATAAAAGATTTTCAGAAAAAAGCAAGGAATTAGAATATCTCATTTAAAATGTTAAGTGGGGTTATGGCATAAAAAATGGGGTCGATACCCCCAAAATACACCCCCCTGTATTTTATTTCGATATTTGATATTGATGCGAGTGGGTCTTTACACCGTAGTATAGGTCAAAAACACTCTTTAAAAAATTACTGATGGATTATAGGATAAAGATTATTTTGTAAAAGAAAATAATTGTTATTTTCTAAAATAAGTGTATTTTGTACAAACTATTGAGTTATTATGACATTTTATATATCTTTTTTTTTAAGATAACTAGATTATTATAACAAACAACAAAACTTATCGCAAATTACCAACAAACAATAAAATAACCATTTTCGGCGGAAACAGATATTTTTATCTTGTTACGACTAAAATAACTAGAGTGTGTTTCAAATTTGATCAAATTGTCTTAAAAAATAAAGAAGTTATACTCAAAAAATGAAAAAAATATAGAAAGTTTGACACCCCATAACTAAAAAATAGAGCACTTTTGAGAAATTTTTTATTCTTTACTTTTGTCTTAGAATTGGTCAAGAAATCGCCTGTAGAATTTCTTCGCATATATTTAGAAACACCCTGTATAATAATTAAAAAAACAAATGTACAAAATAAAAATGTACTTTTTGAAATGAATAAATAAATACTAAAAAAATAAATAAAATCTAATTAGCTTTATTACTGTTAAATTTTCACCCCGAGCTTCAGAAAAAAATCGAAGTTGAAATTTTCAAAAATCGCGCCCGACGCGGTCGGACTTTTGTACCACTGCAACCCACAGTTTTTAATTTCTTTTATATTTTACATCAATTGCCTTAACAGGAATAATTTTTGCACTTGATCGGTTATCTTTTGTTTTTAAATTCGAAGGGGTTGGAAAGTTATGCGCAAATTGACTCAAAACTTTAATTTTAGAGGTTAGTGGCTCCCGTCCGGCTATTTTTTAACCGATTTTCAATTTTAAAAGCTCAGTCGGATGTGCTCCTCGAACCAAAACCGCCCACGCATAGGGTTTTTCGAATTTCGTTAAAAAAAAAAGAAATAATTATTTTTTTAAGATTCCATTTAAAAAAGTCGCAATTTTTGACGCTTTTTGGTCTAATCAACCCCTCAAATTCTATTTCACCCCCTTGTAATGCATCTTTCCTGAAAGTTTTCAACGTCCCCTTTACGACAAAAAAAAGAATCACTTCGCTATCTCTTTTTACTATCGAGTTATGACTGAAAATGTAGAAAAATTATACAAAATCTCCGTTTGGAGGCAAAATTTCGGTCTGAAATTTTTCACTTTTCACAAAATAATTAATATCTTCAAAATTTTTAGCACCACCATGACGTTTAATAGCTTAAAATTCGTACAGTCATCTCCCCCACTAAATTCCGTAGAAATTATAATTTTCAGTTAAAAATTGAGCAGCCCAGGGCCGTATTTGTACCAAAATTTTGCAAAAACTTGCGAATTTTTTCCAAAAAAACTATTTAACCGATTTTCACTAAATATGTTTTAAAATGCGTGAATTAACGGTGTTTACCATTGGTGAAAATTTCAAATCGCTAGCTTTTATAGTTATATATAAAACCATAAAAACCGATTTCCATGTAAAATTATCATAAAAATTTTTTTTCGAATTTTTTTGAAATCGACCTCGCAAATGAAAGATAATTGAAAATGGATGAAATGTAGGTGGTCACTTGCCGTCCATACCCCCTAAAAATAAATTTTACACCCCAAAAACTCAAAAAAATTAAATTTTTTTTTAGGTAATATACCTTAAAAAATAATTAATTTTTCAAAATACATATTTACTCATTTATGCCATATTTTATACAAAAATTCATAACTTTTGAACAAGATGATGTCGTAGAGCCTTGAATTTTTTTTTCTTATTTCTTTATAATTTATAATACAACCCAAATTAATTAACTTGAAAATTTTTAATTTGAAACGCTACACCCTTGTTAATTACTAATAGGCTGAAGCTTCGCGAGTACCTTCATTTTGACTCAACTTTTCTGTTTGTGAAAATCAAATTTTATAACTAACAGTTGGGTTTTCCTAGAAAATGGATGGTTTGATCGAAGCATCTCCCACTCCCAATATGTCCAAATAACGAGGTCATAATAGATATTTATGCAACAAGTGGATATTCGCACGATCTGGAGTGTTCTAGATCTTTCTTCACGAATGCACAATTCTTGGCCCTCCCCGCTAAAAAAATTGTAGTACTAAAATGTTCGAGTATAAAATTAAAAAACGAAGTGCACCAATGTAACGGTCAGCAGGAATTGTGGCTTCAGCGCATTGAAGTTTGACCATTGCCTATAATATAATAGGTATTTTTAATTTAGGAGATATGAGAAAGGTACGAAAAATATACAACCTTATTAAAATATATTTTCTAAAATTTATTGAAAAAAAATATTTCTAAAAATTTAAGAAGCAACAACTATTATACAAAACTTATATTTGAATAAAACCTAAGTTACAGAACGCTTTATAAAGACTTTTTGGAATAAATAAAAAAAACTTCAACTGGTCAACCTAGCGGTAAACATAAAATTACTTTTTATTAATTAACTTAATAACATGTTCTTTCCAGTGTTCTTCTGGTACGTTATTTGTCCACTCTGGAAAACTGGTTGAAGGCAGACTAAAATTAACCATTGCCTCCTTTATTTCAGAAATCTTTTCCAAATCCATTTCGATATCCTTGTCACTTGGTTTAGACCAAACATCCCTTACAATTACTTCTTCCATGGGGGTAATCGTAGGAAATGATGAATCGGCTTGCTCCTGTTCAATAATTCCACTGTCTTCCGGATCAGAATCATCATTTTCATGATCGGAATCAGGAATGTTTTCTACTGGCAATCTTTCATAACCATCGTAAGGACTATCGTCTTCATCACTCTCAGATTCAGCTTGGAGATTGTTTAAGTTGTTAGTTTGTGAAATTGTTGATTCTAATTCCGGTGGTTCTGGTAAACCCATTTTTGATTTTACCATAACAATTCATAAAAATAAATTCGATTGTTTTTACAAAAAAATCACTTTCAAAGCAAATATAAGGGATAAAATATACTGAAATACTTATTAATTAAAATAGTTTTCCTTCTATTACGTTTTTTAGTTTTAGGTTATGTTGTATTTATGCAACCAAACCGTTGATTGACATATTATATAGATAGCCCACCTTACGGGCATTTTCGTACGGGGACGATGTATTGGCCGCTTTGCAGCGCTGCGATCGTTTTTCTAGCTTGATGTGTACATTGTTAGATGGCGCTAAATGCACATTTTTATTAAACGGCAACGTTGATCATTGATTTAATGATGCCAACCAATGCCAAGCACAGCCAACCATTTTTTTTGAACCCTACAAATTTTGCGTAGGAAGTGCAGTTTCTGAGTAACATTAAAATTTTCGTCGGCGTCCACATTGAAAAATCGCACCTCCGTCCGGTTTTACAGGGGAGCGACGAAATTTGGCCTCTTTTATTCTCACATCCTGGGGATGAACCCAGGCCATTTTTAAGTCTCCAGGCGCAACCGTGTGGCGCCCCGGCGCCGAGACGCCAAGCATACAAATTTAACGTTCTTTCGGGCGGCAAAAGTGCTCAAACTGTACCCCTTATATTTGAGGATCGGTACGTGTAAAAAAATAGCGGGTTTTCGATTTACAAACTAGATACACGTTATTATGGCGATCCGAGCCCTTTTTTTGATATTTTGATTTTTTATATTAATTTGGGACGTTTAAATTTGCATTTCGTTTTTCTTAGTTTTTCGACGCGGAATTTGAAAATTCGTAACTTTTGATAGGGGTTGGATATTACGGTGCGATATTTTTTATTTTGCTTATTGCATTAATATTTATAAGGTAAAAAATCGACACCTCTAAATATTCTTCCTTTGCTTCAGAAAAAAATCGAACGTAAAATGTTAAAAAAATCGCACAAACGCGGTAAAACGGTTGTACCCCTTGCGCCCACAGTTTTTAAAAAATTTCAAATTTTACTTCATTTCCCTTAAAAATAGTAATAGCTAATAGGCTATTTTTTGTTTTTATACTAGAAGGGGTTGGGAAGATAAAGAAGAATTTTGGAATTTAAGGGTGGACGGCTCCCGTCCGGCCATTTTTTAACGGATTTTCAGTTTTAAAAACTCTGCTGAATTTACTCTTAGAACGAAAACCGCCCACGCATAGGGATTTTTGAATTTTTAAAAAATAACGAAAAAATAATTTTTTTAAAGTTTCATTTAAAAAAGTCGCAATTTTTGACGCTTTACGGTCTAATCAACCCCCCAAATTCTATTTCACCCCCATGTGATATACCTTTTCTGAAAGCTTTAAGGGTCCGCTTTACGACAAAAAAAGAATTACTTCGCTATCTCTGTTTGTTATCGAGTTATGGCCGAAAATGTAGCAAAAATATGCAAAATCTCTGTTTGGAAATTGCGGTTTGAAATTTTTCACTTTTCACAAAATAATTAATATCTTCAAAACTATTAGAACCACCAGGACGATTAATAGCTTAAAATTCGCCCCGTCATGTCCCCCACTAAATTACCTGACAATTGTAATTTTCGGTTAAAAATTGCATCGTCCAGGGCCGTCTTTGTACCAAAATTTTGCCAAAACTTTGCGAATTTTTTCCAAAAAAACTGTTTAGCCGATTTTAACCAAATATTTTTTAAAACGCGTCTATCCACGGTGTTTACCTTTGGTAAAAATTTAAAATCGCTAACTTTTATAGTTTTCGAGAAAAACAATAAAAATCGATTTGCATGAAAAATTTCAAGCCGTAGGCGTAGCCTTAAAAATATCTCAAAAATTTTTTTTTCGAATTTTGTCTTTATCGACCCCGCAAATGAAAGATACTAGAAAATGGATGAAATGTAGAGGGTTAGTTGCCCTCTACACCCTCCCAAAAAAATTTTTCACCCTAAAAACTCAAAAAAATTTAATAAGATAATATCGATAATTTTTACAAACTTATCTGTACAAATTTTTATTTCTAAATTTTAATTATTAAGCGAAATATGAATTTTTCAAAATACATATTTACTCATTTATCAGAATGCCATATTTTATATAAAAATTCATATCTTTTGAACAAAAAGTCGTAGAACCTTGAATTTTTTTTTTATTTTTTTCTTATTTCTTTATACTTCAACCTAAAATTATTAACTTTCAAATTTTAATTTGAAACTGTGCACCCTTGTACCATCTAAGACCATTTCCGATAATCAAGGATTGGTTAAATTTTTACCAAATGAGCGATTTTTATAAAAATGCTTTTTATTACTTTGGCAGTAATTAAAAAAAATATTTTTTTTAAATGAACTTCAGAAGCTTATAACTTCTTAGGGGTGCATTTTTGGATATAGATAAATAGGGTCAAATCGACTTATTTTGACGTATACTATCACCAGTTAGGCGTTGTCGGTGTAGTTACAGGACACCTTGTAATCTTATAATTAAGGTGACGAGTTTTTGAAAATGCCAAACCGGGACAAGCTCCTTTTTGGTTTTTATTTTTTACCTAACCTAACGAAGTTTCAGTGAATTATGAACGCTTTTCAGGAATCAGTAGTTTAGTATTAAATTTTAAAATTCTCATAAAAATTTTAAATCTATAAAAAAAAACGATAGACAAAAACAAAAGCACAATAAAAGTTAAAAAACTGCACAAAAATCGCGAATTATAAATAAACGAGAAGTCTATTTCAGAAATTAATCGCAAATAAATTGTAAATCACAAAAAAATAATTTAGAATAGTCAATTGTATTTCAGAAAGCATCAATTGTATTTCAGAAAATCAATTTAATTTCAGAAAGGACCAATTATAAAAAAAATGAGGAAGTCGCGAGTATTTGGCGGTGATTGCGCACGTGAACCACAACAGCACAAACATATTTCATCAAAAATGTGCTTTCGAAATTTAACATTATACCAGTCCTTATTCACCAATGTTGAACCCAATTGAAATAATTTGCAAAAAACCCTTGGCTTCCTCCATATTTTACAAAAGGTATTTTCTAAAATTTGATTAATTTTCCTCAAATACAATTGTTGCTTTTTTAAATACAATCGATCTTTTCTGAATTACAATTGATGATTTCTGAAATTGAATTGACTATTCTGAAATACAATTGATGTTTTCTGAAATAAAGTTGACTATTTTCTGAATTGCAATTGATCATTTCTAAAAATGAATTGATCTTTTCTGAAATACAATTATTGGAAAAGTTGTAGCCTAGCTGGTAGTCTACAGTCTACTCTAGTATTAAATCTGAAACTTCCAATAAAAATTAAATTTTTTTTAAAACCGGGACAAAAGAGGCCACGCTCGGGACGCCGCGCCGGGACAAACGCTTAGGAATCGGTACTGTCCCGGGCAAACCGGGACGTCTGGTCCATGGTCTGGTCACCTTACTTATAATATATTTCAATCAACTGTTACTGTTACTGTTGCTCTTACAATAATTTTATGAAATATGACAACACTGTCGAGCATTTTAAATATATTCTGCTAGGCGGCAGCACGTACCAGAGCGCGAATAGCTGTCATTGCGATTTCAAGGACGAACGAAAAACCACATAGAGTGGGCTATCTATATAATATATCAATCAACGACCAAACTTACTTGAAATTTAAAACTTTAAATTTTCAAATTTTTTATTAATTTATATCTAATTTAATTTTATATTTTTGAATATATTTTAAGTTTTATCATCTACGAATTTAATATAAATTTTATAAAAGTATTTCGTAAAATTTCAACACATAACCTTCACACCTACGTAAAAATCAGAAAAATGAAACACAATTTTCGACAGAAGTGGGTTATTTTTAATAATTTAAATATTTTCGAGTATTAATAAGGTAAAATTTTATATTTTTTTATCATTAATATGTTGCTATAATTACAAAATTAACGCATAAGGTATACATGCATTTTCACTTTGCTTTAGCTCATTTTTACAGCACATTTTAATAATTAAAAATAGCTAACTTTTTATTATATCTAAAATTTAAATAATGTAATAGTTGTAACAGATAATACTAAAAAATAAATGGTCCAAAAATTAAAAAAGAAAAACAAAACGACATAACCTAAAAATTAATTTTATTATTTACATAAGTTTACCAAGAAGCTAAATTATTTGTTATTATTATATAAAGCATAAAATATTATTTATTGTTAACGTTTTAATGTATTTTTCTAAAAAATTACTTGATTGTTTCAAAATTTCACGCAAAGATGGCGCCACCTATCTTAAATAACAAATATGTATACAGGGTGTCCCATTTTGAGTTGCACTACATGGGTTTACAAACTTTTATGATAAAATTATAGTCCTGATGATAAAACTTGAATTTATGATCACTCAACCGTTTTTTTTTAACTTTTATTTATATATTTTTACAAATTTTTATACAAGGTGCTCTAAAAGTACAAAATGAACAAAATAAGACGATTTCTTTTAAAATACTCAGTTATTATTATAACAATTTTGTTTTAAATTCAATTAATTTATTTCTTTAAAACATGTAGAAATGGCACGGGGTGGTGACATGGCAGCCCTCTTAAGAGGGATGCAAAAGGTGGCAGAGGCTGGGTATAAATTGCAAGAAGCGGAGTTAAAAAATGTATGGAGACATTCTTCTGTAATAAAATCAATGCAAGAGTTACCGAGCAAAATTAACACAAATATTACTAACAATAACAATTTAGAGAGTGCTGCCAAAAATATAGCTGACGGTTTTGGAAAATTATCCACTATCCCTGCTGGTATTAACGAACTTGGCAAATATAAATTAACAAAACCAGAAGGTAAGGATGCACATTTTAAGCATAAGATTGATATACTAAATATTAATATACAGGGTGTCCCGTAAGTGGACAATCAAACAAAGTGAACTGACAGAGAAGGCAATTTCCAATGAATATAACCATTCAAGTGTTATTTTAGTTTTCGTATTTTTTCAGAAATCGCGTACTGTGCTTATCAAAAATATAATTAGGAAAATTCTATTGGTTGTTTGGTTGCTTTTTTTGATTTACGGTCTTTGAAGGGTGGTACTTTCCAATAAATACATTTTCAGAAACTTTGTTAATAGATTTGTTCCAACAGCCCGAAAAATCATACATTGACGATCACGGTCATGCGCAATTGAAAAAAAACGCGTTCGTACTGTGCCGTAATTTCGGTACATGCCATGAAGCAGTTTACATATCACACTCGTTAGTTGAAACCTAACCTTCAATTCTTATAATTACAACACGTGAACTTGTTCGCTAGATTTTGGATTTTAAAAAGTTTGTTACGGTATAGTGACGGGCAGAAAACTCGTTGTTGGAACAAAGCAAAATTTATTATAAATAGAAATGTTCAGTTTACTTGTTAAATAAAGGGTGTTTCCACCTCTGCCGCGCATTACTGCCTGTATTCTATGTGGCATAGTTTCTATGAGAACCGATATGTAATTTTGAGGCAAATATCCAATTTATCAAGAAGTGCCAAACTGATAAGGTCTTCTAGGTTGAGAAAAGGTCGTCGCTGTCTTACGTTATAAATTATAATTAAAATACTGAGTGTTCAATTAAAATATCGTAAAAAATTCTTTTTCTCTTCAACCAAAACCGTTGTATACCGTTTCATCGACAATACAGTTTCATCAGCATAGCCTCTTCATCGAATGCAATTTCATCGACAGTACGTTTCATCGACACGACCGTTTCATCGACACGGACGTTTCATCGACATGGCCAATTCATCGTCACAGACCTTTCATCGACATTACCTTTTCATCGACAACCGTTTCGTCGACACAACCTTTTCATCGACAAGGACATTTCATTGTAGTTTCATTATGGGCGACAATAGTGATTCAGAACTCAAACATTGTGCGAAAAATGCACGAAAAATGTGTGTTCATTTTACGCCGATTTTTTTATGACGGTGTCTCTCGGAACGGAACCCCGGCGCAAAACGACGTTTACCTGTAGTAAATAAATTGCTTTTTTGTGTAGTTTATGCGTATAAAATCCGTTCATGAATTTATTTTTTACTTTTGAAAATATTAACTTATTTCGACAAGTATCTCATATTATATAATGACAAATTTGTCAATTTTCGTTATAGTAAAATATTATTTTTTTTTAAGAAACAATAATTCCGGAGAGTCAGCGAGGGTATAATATTTATTCTAAACTCGCAGAAGTTAGTAAGTTTAAAGACGAAGATATAAGTGTTCAAGATAAAGAAATTAAAAGTAAACCTCCAAATAAACCAAACAAAACACCTTTTAAAATTAAATTAGCAGAAAGTGACAAAGAACTTTTAAAAAAATTAGATCGAGAACACAGAGAAAAAATGGCAAAGCAATTAAAAGAAAATGAAAATAAAATAAAAAAGCAACATGAATTTAAAGAAATCGGCACGCAACCAAAAATAACCGTTAAACCTCATTCAAAATCAACTTTAAAAGTAAGTACTTCTATAATGTTAAAGATTTTTTTATTTTGTTAAAATTTTTAGTTAAGCGATAGTGCAAAGCAAAGAACGGTACCTTCTTCACGAATTGGCCGAATGGTTTCCTTTGGTGGTTTGGCTGCTGGTTTAGGAATTGGAACTTTAACTGAGTATGCCAAAAAAACTTTAGGCTTAAAAGATCAAGAGGATCCTGATAATATTTTCCTAAGTAAAGCTAATATTGACAGAATTGTTGATACTTTATGCAAAGTTAGAGGTAAGACAAGAGTGTTTCGTTTCAAATAAAAAATTTGAAAGTTAATAATTTATGATGAAGGATAATATCCGAATTTCTAATCGAAGCCAAAAAGCTTTGGTACTTTTGCTGTCCGAAAAAACGGTAGAATTGTACAGTTTGCGTTTCGGGGCCGGGCCGTGACGGCACAGCTTTGCGCCGACAGGCTTAGAAATCGGTCATGGTAATCCCCAGGATGTTAGAATAAAATAGGCCAAATTTCTTCGCTTCTCTTTAGAATACGACGGAGTTGAGATTTTTCAAAGTTAACGCCGCCGAAAACCCGAAGAAAAAGCGAAAAAACTCGACCATTTTCGGGAATTTTTTCAAATAGTCCTGGAGGTCCAATAAATTTAAAATTCGAACCACACTTGTAATCAACATCCCTATTTACATTGGAACTGGAATTCTTAAAATCGGACGAAAAAACCACCCTATCGACCGCTCCTCGCTGAAAACGTCCGAATTCGAGATAAAAATACAAAGGGGTTGTATCTCAGCCCCCTTAATAGATAGGTCGGGGTGGGTCAAAACCACCATCTTCAGAATCGGGTCCCCCATAACATACTAAAATTTGGTGCGATTCGGGGTCAATTTCGGACACTTAGGGGATGAACTCAATTTTTCGTTCGGGATGATCCAATCGAAAAGGGACATTTAAACTTTTTTCTTAAAATTTTCTCTTCCTTCCACCTACAAATTTCAATTCTCTACAAAAAAAAACATCTTCCCCGTTTCTTACGGTTTTAGTATTATAGAAGATTATTTATTTGAATTGACTTGTTCCAAAAATGTTCCGAAATTTGGTATTTCACTAAAAATATCCAGTTCGAGATGTGTAAATGGTCTAAATTGTTATTAATGTTATATTTGTAACGTTTTAGGTGCTGCTTTAAAAATTGGTCAAATATTAAGTATACAAGACGAATCCATTGTAAGTCCTGAACTTGCGAAAGCTTTAGAAAGAGTTCGTAAATCAGCTGATTTTATGCCTACCTGGCAATTAGAAAAAGTACTTGTTGGAGAACTTGGATGTGACTGGCGTCAAAAATTTCTGGAATTTAGTGATAAACCTTTTGCAGCTGCTTCCATTGGCCAGGTACATTTGGGTCGTCTTCATGATGGAAGAGAAGTGGCGGTGAAAATCCAGTACCCAGGTGTCGCGAAAAGTATCGAAAGTGATATAGATAATTTAGTGGGTATCATGAAGGTTTGGAATATATTCCCTCCAGGAATGTTTGTTGATAACGTCGTTGTGGTCGCTAAAAGGGAGTTAGCGTGGGAAGTAGATTATCTCAGGGAAGCTGAATGTACCAAGACGTTTAAAGATTTACTCAGACCGTATCCATATTATTATGTACCCGATGTTATAGGTATTTATGAAAACTATTATTACAATAAATATTTTAATTTCTAATATTTAGATTCTGTATCAACTCAACAAGTTTTTACTACTGAATTACTTGATGGTATACCTGTTGATAAATGCGTTGATTTAAGTTATGAAGAACGAAAATACATTGCTAGTAGGATTATGGAGTTGGTATTAAGGGAAATAATGGAGTTTCGTTATATGCAAACTGATCCTAATTGGGCTAACTTTTTTTACAATACCAATACAAAAAAGGTTATTTGTAATTCTAGTATTTTCTTGTTTTAGTAACTTCAATTTTTAGGTCCTATTGCTGGATTTTGGTGCGACTAGGGAGTATTCAAAAAAATTTATTGATAACTACGTCCGCATTATTAAGGCGGCTGCAGAAGGTGATCGAAATACAATATTAACTTATTCTCGAGAATTGGGTTTCTTTACTGGCTACGAGAGCAAGGTAAATAAATGGATGTTCCAATTTTATTGTTATCAAAACGTAAAATGGTTTTAGATTATGGAAGAAGCTCATGTAGATGCAGTTATGGTGCTAGGGGAAGTTTTTCGTTGTCCCGGGGAATTTGATTTTTCTCACCAAAGAACAACAGAACAAATTCAAAAATTGGTGCCAACTATGCTCGCTCATCGCTTGTGTCCGCCACCTGAAGAAATTTACTCTCTTCATAGAAAAATTTCCGGAGTGTTTTTGTTGTGCGCTAAATTGAAAGTTCCTGTTAATGCCAGGCGAATTTTTAATGAAATTTACGAAAATTATAATTTTGAGTATTAAAATTGATTTAATAACGTTTCTTTTGATAAAATTATTTAACATTATTTATAATTCTTTAATTGTCACATTTATTAATTAAATTCGCAATTTTTTCATGTACTTATTTTCTTGTAAGTAATCTACACTTCATTTATTTTTGTTTATACTTTACTAAATTTAAATAAACTTTAAATACTTATTACAAGATTTTTATTTTATATTATCATGTATTATGAAAGATAATAAATGAAAAATTCAGAAATTTTTTTAAGGTGAAAGAGAACACGAATTTTTTCAAAACTAATGTAAGTATTTTATGGAGGTTCAAACGGACAAAGTGGAACAAAACATGTCGACATGAAATAAATAAAACTGCGACTTTTTGGATATTTGCGTACCCGATCGCCGATTCCACATTTTTGCGTTCGACGTTTTTACGGTCGACGGTTTTGCACTCGACGATTTTACGGATTTGCGATGTTTAAAAGGATTCAAACAAAAGCATTTAGAATCAAAATTCGTAAAAATTTAACTAACTTTAAAAGTTATTAAAAAATTTGTCCAATTTTTATTTTATCTTGACTTTGAATCCAAAAACTTTAAAATTTATGACTTTCAAGGTGTAAAAGTGACCGGCGAGATGTTAGCAATAAGTTTTCCAGCAATAAGTATTTTACATGTAATTCTCCATAAGAGGTTTTTTCTAAATAACTTCCTTCCTTATCAATTCACGAAAGAAATAAATACACCAAATTAAAGCACAATTAAATCCCTACAGAGTGGTGGTACCCACTTTGCTTGTCCGTCCCGATTAAGTGTTTTATACCACCCCAATCAAACCTCTACCACGTATTTTCAAATTTTTAAATATTAACCGACAAAGACAAATGATATGTCTATGGATAGCATTTTTCATGTAGATGGCAATGATATTGGTCACTTTGCTTGTCCGGGCAAATTAAGTGAGTAATTAACAAAAAACATAATTTTTTCGACCTTTATAAAGTTTATTAACGCAGTATTGTTGCATAAAAACGTTGATTAAGTTGATTACGGTGGTATGTAACACTTTGCTTGTCCGTCCATAATTAATTCGCTATTAACAACAATAACTTTTTGAACGCCAAATTCCAAACAATTATGCGGCTAAAGTCAATCAAAGAAAACAATGTCCAGAGACAGGATTTTTACTTTGGGTGACGATGGTATTGGTCACTTTGCTTGTCCGGGACAATTAATTAAAAAAATAACAAAAAACACTCTTTTTTTCGACATTTATGAAGTTTGAACGCTAATTCATTAACGCAGTATTGTTGCATAAAAAATTTAATTACACCAAAATATCAGAAATATAATTGTGATTACGATGATATGTCACACTTTGCTTGCCCGTCCATAATTAAGTCGCTATTATCCAGCAATGACTTTTAGAACGCCAAATTCCAAACAAATATGCGGCGAAAGTCAATCAAAGAAAACACTTTTTAATAATTAACTCAGAGAAACGATTTATACGTCAAGAGACAGCATTTTTAATTTGGATAACGATGGTATTTGTCACTTTGCTTGTCCGGGCCAATTAATTGAGTAATTAAGAAAAAACACTATTTTTTCGAAATTTATGAAGTTTGAACGCTAATTTATTAACGCAGTATTGTTGCATAAAAAAGCTAATTATATCAAGAGATCAGAAATTTATTTGTGATTACGATAATATGTTACACTTTGCTTGTCCGTCCATAATTAATTCGCTATTAGCCAGCAATAACTTTTAGAACGCCAAATTCCAAACAAATATGCGGCGAAAGTCAATTTTCAATTTCACTTTTTTCTTTGGAAAACACTTTTTAATAATTAACTCAGAGAAACGATTTATACGACAAGAGACAGCATTTTTAATTTGGGTGACGATGGCATTGGTCACTTTGCTTGTCCGGGCCAATTAATTAAATAATTAAGAAAAACACTCTTTTTTCGACAATTATGAAGTTTGAACGCTAATTCATTAACGCAGTATTGTTTCATAAAAAAGTTAATTACACCAAAATATCAGAAATTTAATTGTGATTACGACGATATGTCACACTTTGCTTGCCCGTCCATAATTAAGTCGCTATTAGCCAGCAATAACTTTTAAAACGCAAAATTCCAAACAAATATGCGGCGAAAGTCAATCAAAGAAAACACTTTTTAATAATTAATTCAGAGAAACGATTTATACGTCAAGAGACAGCATTTTTAATTTGGGTAACGATGGTATTGGTCACTTTGCTTGTCCGGGCCAATTAATTGAGTAATTAAGAAAAAACACTATTTTTTCGAAATTTATGAAGTTTGAACGCTAATTTATTAAAGCAGTATTGTTGCATAAAAAAAGTTAATTTCACCAAAAGATCAGAAATTTAATTGTGATTACGGTGGTATGTAACACTTTGCTTGGCCATCTATAATTAATTAGCTATAAGCCAGCAATAACTTTTAGAACCCCAAATTACTAACAAATTTGCGGCGTTCTAAAAGTTATTGCTGGCTAATAGCGAATTAATTATGAACGGACAAGCAAAGTGTCACATACCACTGTAATTACAATTAAATTTGTGATCTTCTAGTGTATTTAACTATTTTATGCAACAATACTGCGGTAATTGTTTGACGTTTGAACTTGATAAAAGTTAAAAATATTGTGTTTTTTGTTAATTACACAATTAAATGGCCCGGACAAGCAAAGTGACCAATACCATCGTTATCCAAATTAAAAACGCTGTCTCTGGACATATAAATCGTTTCTTTGAGTTAATTATTAAAAAGTGTTCTCTTTGATTGACTTTCGCCGCATATTTGTTTGGAATTTGGCGTTCTAAAAGTTATTGCTCGCTAATAGCGAATTAATTATGGACGGACAAGCAAAGTGTGATATACCATCGTAATTACAATTAAATTTCTGATCTTTTGGTGTAATTATCTTTTTTAGGCAACTATACTGCGTTAATAAATTAGCGTTCAAACTTCATAAATGTCAAAAAAAGAGTGTTTTTTGTTAAATATTTAATTAATTGGCCCGGACAAGCAAAGTGACCAATACCATCATTATCCAAATTAAAAATGCTGTCTCTGGACGTCTAAATCGTTTCTCTGAGGTTATTATTAAAAAGTGTTTTCTTTGATTGACTTTCGCCGCATATTTGTTTGGAATTTGGAGTTCTAAAAGTTATTGCTAGCTAATAGCGAATTAATTATGGACGGACAAGCAAAGTGTGGCATACTATCGTAATCATAATTAAATTTTTGATCTTTTGGTGTAATTATCTTTTTTATGCAACAATACTGCGTTAATAAATTAGCGTTCAAACTTCATATATTTCGAAAAAATAGTGTTTTTTCTTAATTACTCTATTAATTGGCCCGGACAAGCAAAGTGACCAATATCATCGTCACCTACATGAAAAATGCTATCCATAGACATATTATTTGTCTTTGTAGGTTAATATTTAAAAATTTGAAAATACGTGGTAGAGGTTTGATTGGGGTGTTATAAAAAACTTAATCCGGACGGACAAGCAAAGTGGGTACCACCACTCTGTAGGGATTTAATTGTGCTTTAATTTGGTGTATTTGTTTCTTTTGTGAATTTATAAGGAAGGAAGTTATTTAGAAAAAACCTCTTATGAAGAATTACATGTAAAATACTTATTGCTGGAAAACTTATTGCTAACATCTCGCCGGTGTAAAAGTGTACTACATACAAATTAAATAGTGCTATCTTATAATACTCGAAATATAAACAAACATATTATTATAAATATTAGCATAAAATAAGCATTCAATGTAATAATTTGTTACATATTATCTTTAAAGGCCTTCATTATAAATGTTCGTATCACGTTCGGAATTACGGTTTAATATCCAAGAGTATGCAATAACTGCAATAACTGCAAGAAAGGCATTTGATATTTGAACAAGTCTAATGCACCTATAAATCGCGATAATAATAAAAGAACCTAATAATGTGGGCATGTGCTCGAATCGTTTTGTAATTTTGCGGTTACTTTATTTCAAATCAATGTATACTTTGGATTTTTCTCAAAATTAAAAACTAAATTATACCTTTAAGTAGGCAATGAGCAAGTGTTCCATATTTGCAAATTGAACAATCATTAGATTTTAATTTATTTTTCAGCAAATGTCTCTACAGCGTAACTTAAGGATTTGTCAGTTTATTCTGATATTATTTTTTTATAGGCAGAAAATCGTGAACAAAACTATCAACTTAAAAATTTATCAGAAAATTTACTTATAATGAGTTTTGTTATTTCACTTCTTTATAGGTAGATTCTGGTCAAAATTAAAGACCTTTAATTAGACTCAAATTATGTAACCATGGAAATTGCCCATTACAACCCATATAACAAATTTAAATTTAAAGACCTTTAAACTTAAATCATTTGACCAGAATCTGGGTATTAATAATATTACATAAATATTTTATATTATAATTTGTATTCAGGACATGAATGAATTTTATTTATTATGGGACACTATAAATTAAAACAATTAAAAGTAATTGGTGCATAACATTAACGATCGATATTATGGATATTTAACCGTTATTATTCTAGAGCACTAAATATTCCCCAAGTTTAATAAATAAATTCATGGTAAAATAAAGAATGTTTAGTATTTAGTACTTAGTACAGTGCGAAGGATAATGGGCGTGGTGGGTATGCAATTAAAATTAAAGCGCTAAGTTTAAACTGGAATTTTTCCTAAATCCTCATAAATGAGTTTAAAATGTCATATTATCTAGTAAATTTTGAAATTGCTATTATTCTCGTTATGCACGGCTGGCTCGAATTGATACACATTACACATTTAATTTCTGCAATGTTTAAAAAATTGAAATATTACAAAGCGAGATTAATGCATAAAGGTTGTTTTAAGGCATGAACTTAAATTTTGAAACATTAAAATAATGACTCAATACTCAATCTCTTTTTTAATCCGATATCCGTACAGTTATGCAAAACGAATTATGTTAGAATGTACTAAAAACTTAAATAAGTAGGTGCTCGAGTTAAAATGCAGAAAGATTTTTGATAAAAATTAAAAAAATATATACTTTGCAAGGGTTCTTTTAGAAATATGAAGAGTTTGGGTTATGAGTGCATTCTATACAAAATTGTAAATCCTTATACAGGCACAACCCATAGGCCATTGTAATCAACAATTTTCATAATTATGGACATATTTTTATCCCCAAAAAGTAGGTTCCATCCCATGAATCACTGCTAAATAAAGCAACTGTGTCGTCGGTATAAGATATTAGAGTTCCCTGCATATCAGATCCGTTAACAATCCATTGATGTAGGCCACAAATATGATAGGTCCAAAGACAGTTCCCTGTGGAATTAAGATTTTAAGGATTAGGGGGTTGCTTATGTCCTCTTCAATTTTTACAACATGCTCTCTGTTTCCCAGATAATTGGTGAAGGTCTCCAACACAGTACCTCGGAGTCCCAT
The DNA here is from genome assembly GCA_963971135.1 of Stenus bimaculatus. Classification (NCBI taxonomy): domain Eukaryota; kingdom Metazoa; phylum Arthropoda; class Insecta; order Coleoptera; family Staphylinidae; genus Stenus; species Stenus bimaculatus. Next base: position 81,249,746 of record OZ020180.1, on the reverse strand, counting down.
CAAACTTAACGTATTAATAAGACCGTTATGAGTAACCGTTTCGAAGGCCTTAGCCAAGTCCAGGAATATTGCTATTGTTTTTTTTTTGTTATTTAATTTGTCTGTAACGTGACCAACAACATAATGCAGCGCATCAGTTGTATTCAAGCCCTTTATATGGTAAATCCAAATTGATTTTTTGAGAGTACGTTGTTTTTCTCTAGATGGGAAATTAGTATTTCTTTTAGGCATTTTCAGCAATTTTGGCAAAGTTGTTTATTAGCGAGATAGGCCTGTAATTTTGAATAAGAGTTGAATTATCAGTTTTGAATACTGGAATTATTACAGTTTTTTTGAAATCTGTAGAAAATATTCCAGTTTGGAATATTCTATTAATAATGTGCTTCATTGGTATGATGAGCCATTCGTGAAAGGTTTTAATTAGTTTAGTGATATGCCATCAATCCCAGGAGCTCCGTCATTTTTTAGCTCTTTAATGTATTTAATTATTTCATTCTCATTAACAGGTTTTGAGAACATAGAAGAGTATACCTTATTTAGATTACTTGTGTATAGAGTGTTAACTGGTTGTTATATTTTTTTGCCATAATGAGAACCACTTCATTAAAGTATTTTTATTGCAGTAATTGAAGACCAAGGATCAGTTCTTGGTCCATTGTTATTTTTATATTAATATAGTTTATATTAATAATATACAAATTTTGTGGATTAAAAGCGAATTATTCCATTTTTGCTGATGATATTGCTCTTTTATATTCAGGATCTAATAAAGAATTTTTTCAACTTGGACAAATGGAAATTTACTTTCTATAAATTTGCCATCTTGTAATGGACACCCTGTATATTATTACAATATTTCTCATAATGCGTCCCACTTAAAACCAAAATCGACCTTCGACCTATTCTTTTCCAAAAATTGAAGTAAAATACCAAAATATTTAATAACCGGGCTTGTGAAGTTTTCGGTGGGCCACTCTGTATAACATGGTAGGGTCAAAATGGATCTATATTTGTTGTTCGTCTTTTGATGCTATTTTTTTAAATTTTCAATATTTTATTATATCATTGAATTTGTTACCGGGCTGAAGTTACATTTAAATGCATTCATTTTTACATTCATATTTTTTTTTAGAAAAAAAATGTAAGGGCTCAATTTTTTTATATTTTGTTACAAATACAGTCCTTAGTAAAACTACATAAAAAGTTGTTTCAAAATCAGACCATGAGTCAAAAAATTTAAAAAAGAATGAAAATAATCAGTCACTTTTCCACATTTGATTTCTTTAATCGAAAACAAAAAAATGTAAGAGATCAATTTTTTTATATTTTGTTACAGAAACAGTCTTTAGTAAAACTGCATAAAAAGTTTTTTTCAAAATCAGACCAGGAGTCAAGAAATTTAAAAAAAATTTACGAAAATAGTCACTTTTTCACTTTTTCAGATTTTATTTTTTTTATCGATAACAAAAAAATGTAAGGGCTAATTTTTTTTATATTTTGTTACAGATACAGTCTTTAGTAAAACTACATAAAAAGTTGTTTCAAAATCAGACCAGGAGTCAAGAAATTAAAAAAAAATTTAAGAAAATAGTCACTTTTTCAGATTGTATTTTTTTTATCGATAGCAAAAAAATGTAAGGGCTCAATTTTTTTATATTTTGTTATAGATACAGTCCTTAGTAAAACTGCATAAAAAGTTGTTTCAAAATCAGACGATGAGTCAAACAATTTTAAAATTAATGAAAATAATCAGTCACTTTTTCACATTTAATTTTTTTAATCGAAAACCAAAAAATGTAAGGGCTTTTTCAGATTTATTTTTTTTATCGAAAACAAAAAAATGTGAAGGCTCAATTTTTTTATATTTTTTACAGATACGGTCTTTAGTAAAACTACATAAAAATTTTTTTCAAAATCAGACCAGGAGTCAAGAAATTAAAAAAAAATTTAAGACAATAGTAACTTTTTCAGATTGTATTTTTTTTATCGATAGCAAAAAAATGTAAGGGCTCAATTTTTTTATATTTTGTTATAGATACAGTCCTTAGTAAAACTGCATAAAAAGTTGTTTCAAAATCAGACGATGAGTCAAACAATTTTAAAATTAATGAAAATAATCAGTCACTTTTTCACATTTAATTTTTTTAATCGAAAACCAAAAAATGTAAGGTCTTTTTCAGATTTATTTTTTTTATCGAAAACAAAAAAATGTGAAGGCTCAATTTTTTTATATTTTTTACAGATACGGTCTTTAGTAAAACTACATAAAATTTTTTTTCAAAATCAGACCAGGAGTCAAGAAATTAAAAAAAAATTTAAGAAAATAGTCACTTTTTCAGATTGTATTTTTTTTATCGATAGCAAAAAAATGTAAGGGCTCAATTTTTTTATATTTTGTTATAGATACAGTCCTTAGTAAAACTGCATAAAAAGTTGTTTCAAAATCAGACGATGAGTCAAACAATTTTAAAATGAATGAAAATAATCAGTCACTTTTTCACATTTAATTTTTTTAATCGAAAACCAAAAAATGTAAGGGCTTTTTCAGATTTATTCTTTTTATCGAAAACAAAAAAATGTGAAGGCTCAATTTTTTTTTATATTTTGTTACAGATACAGTCTTTAGTAAAACTACATAAATTTTTTTTTCAAAATCAGACCAGGAGTCAAGAAATTAAAAAAAAAAATTTAAGAAAATAGTCACTTTTTCAGATTTTATTTTTTTTATCGAAAACAATAAAATGTAATGGCTCAATTTTTTTATATTTTGTTACTGATACAGTCTTTAGTAAAACTGCATAAAAACTTTTTTCAAAATCAGACCAGAAGTCAAGAAATTAAAAAAAAAATTTAAGAAAATAGTCACTTTTTCAAAAAATTAAATGTGAAAAAGTGACTGCTTATTTTCATTCTTTTTTAAATTTTTTGACTCATGGTGTGATTTAGAAACAACTTTTTATGTAGTTTTAATAAGGACTGTATGTGTAACAAAATATAAAAAATTTGAGCCCTTACATTGTTTTGTTTTCCATTAAAAAAATAAAATGTGAAAAAGTGACTGATTATATTCATTCTTTTTTTCAATATTTTGACTCCTGGTCTGATTTTGAAAAAACTATTTTTGCAGTTTTGGTAAAGACTGTATCTGTAACAAAATATAAAAAAATTGAGCCCTTACATTTTTTTTGTTTTCGATAAAAAAAATTAAATGTGAAAAAGTGACTATTTTCTTAAAAATTTTTTTTATTTCTTGACTCCTGGTCTGATTTTGAAACAACTTTTTATGCAGCTTTACTAAGGACTGTATTTTTAATAAAATATAAAAAAATTGAGCCCCTACATTTTTTTGTATTCGATTAAAAAAATCAAATGTGTAAAAGCGACTGATTATTTTCATTCTTTTTTAAATTGTTTGACTCATGGTCTGATTTTGAAACAACTTTTTATGCAGTTTTACTAAAGACTGTATTTGTAACAAAATATAAAAAAATTGACCCCTTACATTTTTTTTGTTTTCGATAAAATAAATTAAATGTGAAAAAGTGACTATTTTCTTAAATTTTTTTTTAATTTCTTGACTCCTGGTCTGATTTTGAAAAAACTTTTTATGTAGTTTTACTAAAGACTGTATCTGTAATAAAATATAAAAAAATTGAGCCATTACATTTTTTTGTTTTCGATTAAAAAAATCAAATGTGGAAAAGTGACTGATTATTTTCATTCTTTTTTAAATTGTTTACTCATGGTCTGATTTTGAAACAACTTTTTATGCAGTTTTACTAAGGACTGTATCTGTAACAAAATATAAAAAAATTGAGCCCTAACATTTTTTTGTTTTCGATAAAAATAATAAAATCTGAAAAAGTGACTATATTCTTAATTTTTTTTTAATTTCTTGACCCCTGGTCTGATTTTAAAAAAACTTCTTTTGCAGTTTTGGTAAAGACTGTATCTGTAACAAAATATAAAAAAATTGACCCCTTACATTTTTTTTGTTTTCGATACAAAAAATTAAATGTGAAAAAGTGACTATTTTCTTAAAATTTTTTTTAATTTCTTGACTCCTGGTCTGAGTTTGAAAAAACTTTTTATGCAGTTTTACTAAAGACTGTATCTGTAACAAAATATAAAAAAATTGAGCCCTTACATTTTTTTGTTTTCGATTAAAAAAATCAAATGTGGAAAAGTGACTGATTATTTTCATTCTTTTTTAAATTGTTTGACTCATGGTCTGATTTTGAAACAACTTTTTATGCAGTTTTATTAAGGACTGTATCTGTAACAAAATATAAAAAAATTGAGCCCTAACATTTTTCTGTTTTCGATAAAAATAATAAAATCTGAAAAAGTGACTATTTTCATATTTTTTTTTTAAATTTCTTGACTCCTGGTCTGACTTTGAAAAAACTTTTTATGCAGTTTTAATAAAGACTGTATCTGTAACAAAATTTTAAAAAATTGATTTTTTTTTTGTTTTCGATTAAAAAAATTAAATGTGAAAAAGTGACTGAGTATTTTCATTCTTTTTTAAATTGTTTGACTCATGGTCTGATTTCAGATTTTGAAACAACTTTTTATGTAGTTTTACTAAGGACTGTAGTTGTAACAAAATATAAAAAATTGAGCCCTTACATTTTTTTTTTCTAAAAAAAATATGAATATTAAAATGAATGCATTTAAATGTTACTTCAGCCCGGTGAATTAGTTTCTAAAGTGAAACACTAAAGACATATGGAAAAGAGTCCTAACATTAGGAAAAAAAATTATTTATAGGGAATATTATTAAATTTTTTTAATTTATTTTTTTATTTTATTTTTTATTTTTTTTATTATATTTTTATTATTTTCATTTTTTATTTTTTTATTTTATTTTTTTTTTATTATTTTTAATGCCATTGATAATGTCAACATTGATTGACGAAAACGTTCTGGCTAATTAAATATCTTTTAAATTGAGTGATTTTTTTATTTTTTTATTTTAATTTTTTAATTTTATGTATTACTTTTCTCGTCCTTAATCTATAAATGTTTAATATTAATTAATTAATTTTTAGATGGATCTATCACATATATTAATACAATTGGGATTTCAGCTTCGTAAAATTAAAAATTCTTCCCTATTACCAAAAAAAAAAAATTAAATATTTTTCGACGAATTCAGCCCTGTCAACGATATTTTTAACGTAAGTTTATTTTCTTGTACATGATGCGCGGTCCAATGAAATGACTGGATTATAAGGTTATAATAACAATTAAAATAAATGACATACGGTCAGTATTACGGTCTATTAACTTTAATGGCAATGTGTAGTAAAGCATACTTAAGTAACTACCTATTTTTTCTACAAATCTGAAGATACATTATTGATGACTAATATTTGAATTTATATCTAAGTTTCAATTTCCTAATCTTTAAATTTCTTAGATAAATTCGGAATTATTTTTTGCTTAAAATTTTTCATTTTATTAAATTTAGTTACATAATTATCCTTATTAATTAAATTATTTTAAAATTACTGATTAGATATAATTTTAACCCTTTCACCCCAGAATTTTTATTTTTTGGAAAAAAAAATTTTTGACTGCTGATCTAGTATTAAATTCTTTATTCTTTTTATACAAAAAAAATTTAATTTCCTATAAACGATGTTCAAACAAAAGTAATATCGATAAATTATCTGAATATTTATGATCATGCTTTTGCTTTAAAACTCATTACTCGTTCCCATCTTTATTAATGAATATCTTCTTCGGATTAATCATTATACTTCAAAAAAACGGTACAATTACCATTCTTGCCCTAATTTTTTTCAATAATATGGTGATAATTAATGTTTACGTAAAATGAAATTGTAGAACATGCATGACATTTGCATCCATTATGAAGATTATGTCTGCAATGGAGCTGAACAGTATGAGTGTACGAAGGCTCCAGAGATCGTTAGTGATTAGAGGAAAATTTGTAAAAATGAGCGCCTGGGTGAGGTCGAATCTGTTCGCTATTTACTTTGTTTTGCTCTTATTTTCGAAAGAACAATTATTATTGCACGCCTTGAAGGTCGTCCAAGTACGTATAAATACAACGATTTGCATTACTCCGGCATATTGTGCAGTCTTACAAGACCAAACAACATCTACCAAATATTAGCAAAATGAACACATTAGTAAGATTTTTTTATTTATTAAATATAAAAAAAATATTACTCCGATTTTATAAACTTTTACCCATACTAACCTACTTAAATTTGATACATTTTTTTAAATTTTTTATAATTTAGGATTTTTTCTTAAAACTTTAACTTATAGGAATATTATAAAATTCAGATGTAATTATTATGTACTATTGTTTGCAAAAAATTTAACATTTATTTTATTTACAGGCAATTTTCGCTTGTTTATTGGCCGTAGTTTGCGCCAAACCATCAGGTGATGGTCATGGTGTAGTAATATCAGGCCCAAGTGGTGTAGTGACCAACCATGGTGCTGTAGGACCAGCTGGTAGCTCAAGTGATTGGGATGATGGTAGCTACCATGGTGATGGTGGTCTTGGAGGCTGGGGTGGTCACGGAAACGTAGTCTACGGACATGGAGCTGCCCTCCTTGGTGCTGGATTAGGACATGGAATTGTAGCTGGTCCAGTACCCGCTGTAGCTTACGGATGGGGAATAGGACATGGTGCTGGAGTTTATGGTGGTGGAGTTTATGGTGGTCATGGTGGTTATGATGGTGGTCATGGACCCTACTCCAACGTAGTTCATGGTAACGGAGCTGTCAGCGTAGGAGCTGCAGGCCCAATCCGCAACGATCTCGGTCATGGTCATGGTGCTGCCATAGTTGGACCCGCAACTGCCACTGTTAAAATTGTAGGACCAGGATCTACTGGCAAAATTGTAGCTAGTGGACTTTGGGGACCAACCCACGCAGGTTTACACCACGGTCATGGACACTGGTAAACAAACCACCAAATTTTGACGAACATTTCAAATAAGAACGTTTATAAAACCATTGAAACACACCTTCCTTTATTTATAATCCATTTTATTTCACTGAAGTTACCTACTGAAAAATGCTTTTATATGAAATGTTTGACTTGTTCTGTTTTATGAAATTACGACGAAAACTGCCTCGTTCATTAAAGCAATATTTAATGTTGTATATAAATTGTATTATAAATTTGAATAAATAAATATTTTATTTTATTTAAAAAATATTTTAATTACTTTTGTTTACCCAAAAAATCTTTTGCAAAGTAAATAAATGTGAATAAATTTACTTTCAAATATTTTAGCACTATAAAGAAATCTTATGGTATTCTACTTATTCCGATAATGAACGTCATTATTTATATCACTCAAATTAACGCACGTAAAGGTAACATACCGGGTGTTCCGGAACTAGGGCCACCACTCTAATTTCTTAATGTATGAAAATAAAAATTTGAAATTTTACTATGTGGTATGGCATAAAAAACTGAATTTATTGAACTAAAAAAATGTTTCTCCGGAAATGACATTTTTTTTAAATAAATGTAACACCCTATTTTTGTACTTATTATTAAACACTGGTAAACTTAAAAAAAAAATTGGATTTTTTTAAAAATTTTTTTTTAATAAAATATACTAAAAAATCCTACATATTGGGTATGACTGTAATTGCAAAAAAGTCCTTTATATAAATAGGTTGTGACCCCACTATCCGTTTAAAAAATTAAAGATATTTGCAAAAAAATTAAAATTATAAAATTACAAAAATTATTTTCCTAAAAAAAGGTTGAATGAATTTCATAATTCACAATTTATTTTACCTTTTTAAATTATTTAAGAGTAGTTTTAATAGATTTTATTAAAAAAAAAATTAAAAAAAAAATTTTGCTGACAAAAAGATATTTAGAAGTTACCAGTGTTTAATAATAAGTACAAAAAATAGGATGTATTTTAAAAAAAAGTTGATGTCAGTGAACCTGTGACATAATAATAATAATAATAATAATAATAATAATAATTTATTAAACCAAAAGATCACAAGTACATGATATAAGTCAAGTCAAAATACATACATAAAACCAAAACATATAAAAAAAAAAAAAATACATGTATAAGATAAAACACATTAAGATTAGCATCAATCGTTATTATAAAATTCAGATAGGCAATAATAACCCTTTGCGAGAAGGAATGATTTAAGATTTGTCTTAAACTGAATAATATTATTGCACATTTTTATGTTATTCGGCAAGTTATTAAAGATTTTGATCGCCGCAAATGTAGGCGATTTTTCATAAAGTGTGTATTTATGTTTAGGCACAGTTAAATCAAGCCTGTTCCTAGTTAAATAATTATGCACATCGGCATTCTTTTGAAAAGTATTAAAATTTGAAAAACAATATATAGCACATTTATAAATGTAAATAGATACAAATGTTAAGATGTTGTTAACAATAAAAGCATTTTTACATGTTAAGTATTTGTTAAGATTATAAATCAACCTAATAATTTTCTTTTGCGCAATGAAAATTCGAATATTGTTCGTACATTGACCCCATATCATGACATTATAGGACATATGTGAATATGCCAAGCTGTAATATACATCAAGTAAACACTTTGTTGACAATGATTTTTTTAAATTTAAAATAGCAAAATAGCAGGAATTTAGCTTGGACGCAACGTGATCTAAATGATTAAGCCATGATAACCTAGAATCAATATAGATTCCGAGGAATTTTGTATCTGGTATATATTATGCAAGTAGATAAAAAATGCAACATTTAAATAAAAATAAAAAATATCTAGTAAACTAATAGAAATGATTTGTAAATTACTGTAGGGTGAAAGCAAAACTTCAAAACTTCTCACAAAAAAAATAAAAAATAAATGAAAAATAATACAAAAAATAAAAAAAAAAAATAAAAATAAAAAACATAAAAAAAATAAAAAAAAATTAAGAAAATTACAAAAATCTATTATAAAAGTATTTATGTAAAGAATTACTTCGAGTATTAATGTGAAGGGTATTTTCATTTTCTTTTGTAAATTTGTGATATGATAATGGCACCGAAAAACTTATACAGGATGTAACAAAAGTAACGCATAATAGCTGTAACTTTTTAATTTAAAGAGTTATCTAAAAAAGTTAAATATGAAAGTTTTTCGGTTAATTTTAGGACATATTTTGGAACTTTTTGTTTTTGTATAACTATCTCTATTTTGTTGTTATAGCAACCAACTAGAGTACCTATTAAAATAGCTCATTTGTGTTTGGCAATGCTATTTTATAATAATAAAAAAAAATTAACATTTTGAAAAAAAATAAGGCTGTAATTTTTATTAACCCTTAAATATTTTTTGAATAGTAAATATCATTCCGAAGAAAAAGTTTTCTATGGATCCTTACTTTTTTTGGATTCCTTAAAAAGTTACAACAATTCGAAAAAAACTAGTTCATAAGAAAATATTTATACAAAATGATATTTACAATCCAAATAAAATTTATTGTGTTTATAAATGTTTATAAAAGTGGCACCCTTAATTTTTTTTCAAATTTTTTTATTTTTCATGAAGTAGCATTTCCGAATTTAGCAAAAATGTGCTTTTTTAAAATGTGGAAAAAAACACAATAATGCTATTTAAAAAACAATAGGTATTGAAAAACTAAAAATGCCAAAATATGCACTGAAATTAACCGAAAAAGTTTTGTATTAAACTTTTGTATGTAAATCTCTAAACTGAAAAGTTACAGCTATATGTATAAAAAGAAAAATTGAAAAAAGTTTTGACTCTTGTGACGTTTTGAATTATTTTGTTTCACAGTGTATAACTTCTTCTGTAGAAAAGTAAGTAGAGAAATTGAATAAAATTCAATTCAATAGGTTACTTCCAAGCTTGCACATTATCGTCCCAGAACGATTACAGACATGCGCATTAGTTCTAAAGCAGTGCGCTCTAGCTAATGCGCATAATTTATAACTAGTGCGCATGTCCGTAACCATTCTAGGACGATAATTTGCAAGCATGGAAATAACCTAATGATAAGTATCAGTAGGTTTTTTTATACATTTAAAAATAAACATTTTATTTATTGATTTACCAAGTAAAAAGTGATAATCGATTTATTGAGACTAAAAATTAAGTTCAAGATAAATATTTGTTAATTTCAATTAATTGAAATTGAAATTGAATATTATAGACTACATGAAAAACAAAAATTCTATATGAAAACTAAATTCAATTTGAATGGCACTAGGCATCGTTTTTGTTAAATTTTTGATTACAAATATTATTCTTAACAAAAATAATCTGAACCAATTATACCAATTTTTTTTTTAAATCAATTTTTAAAATTTTTTTTTCTTATTTTTTTTAATTTTTTTATTATTAGTAATTTTTTTTTTTAATTTAATTCAATTGTTTTTTTTTTGTTTTTGAGTTTTCAGGTTTCAGTTTTCAGTTTTTTACTTTTTTAAGTTGTTTTATAATTTATTCTTAATAATTTTTGATTTAAAACTCAAAAACGAAAAAAAAAAACAATTAAATTAAATTAAAATAAATAATAATAATAAAAAAAAATTAAGAAAAAATAAGAAAAAAATTTTTTTTTAATTAATTTAAAAAAAATTATTGGTATAATTGGTTTAGATTATTTAGATTATTAATAAATATATTGAAAAGTTGGAAGTTGAATCATTCACCTTTACCTTTAGTAATTACTCTCCCAAATCATCGTCTAGTTCTCATCTTAGATTATTTTTGTTTATGATTTTTTTAACCGAAAAAAATATATCGCCATTTGAAAAAAAAAGTTGCCCCCACCTCCTCTGTTGTTTTCAAAAATAAAATTAATCTTTTATTATCTGATAGTAGTATTTTTGTGGAAATTAAAATTTAAAAAATTATAATCTATTTAAAAAACGGTATTACAATTTTTTACTTCAATTACTATCTTGTTCAATATTATATTTTTGTTATCATTATCTGGTTCATTTCATTATTTTTTATATTATTGTTTAATTTAATTAAGTGAACATGTTATCAGCAAATTGGTGTTTTGTAATTTTATTATAACTCAATAAATATAAATTGTTTTATATTTTTTAATTTTTTTCAAAAAAAAATCAAAATATTTTTTTTAGTTTCAATAAGTCACAGAATTATACATCCTTTTCATCGGATTTATTAATTAAAAATAAAATGCAATTTCCTGTTTTTCAAGACTAAACTTTAAAGGATTAATGGCAGATCTCACCGACACGACTTAAAATTTAAGAACTACTTTAATTGACAGGAACACAATACAAAATCTGTCAATTCAAAATTTAAGTACTACTTAGGGGTCTAAGTCGTGTCGGTGAGATCGGCCATTAGAAAATATTAATAAATTCACAGGATAATCACTATGGCGACGCAAATAATAAATTTTTGAAAAATAGAAAATATAATTTAAAGGCATTGTTAAAAAATATCCTTACTAAAATATTTAATATGATTCAAGTCCAAGTTTTACCTGGAAAATTTTTAAAATGTTTAAATTTACATTAATAATTTAACTCTAAGAAAACTTTAACACTTTACAATAGTTTCGTATCATAAATTTAGGTAAAATTTTAATTTCTAATTATTCAAAAAAAAATTAGTCTAATCCTTCACAGTTAAACTTTATCTGAACCAAATAGGTGGTTGGTAGTAAACCTACTGAAGCACCTGACTTCTTCTAATCGTTTGCAGTTACTGCGGGAAATAATCCTGGCATCGTTTTCCTATCACAAATCCTTGGAAGAAATTGTTTATGTAACAATACCCATTATTATTTATTATAATAATACTAATAAAAGCAAAGCACGGTGGCATGTTCGGTGGGTGTTGGCCTCACCTGAAGCAGCCTCACCCTTTTCTAGAGCAACAAAGAAAACACTTTTTTTCACATTAAATACCATCCAGTAATTTTTATGGCATATAATAATATGATAAAATATGTTTAGTAATGTTACTTTACAATTCATTTTTTCTTAATAATTTATACATATCAGACATTTGAGAAAAAGACCCCAAAAATAGCAAACTAAAAATTCTTCTTAAACTTTGAAAAAAAAACTTTTTCAATGATTATTAAAGTTTTTTTTAAAGATCTATAGTATGTTATTATAATATACCAATGTAAATTAAAGCTGAATTATTCGTGAAATAGACCATATACGCATAGAAAGTGTGCAAATTCGTCACGGTGCATAATTTATGTTCCAGACGGTATATTTAATTAAAAAATGTTTTCGAATACACAAAGAAGCTTTTGGTATAATGTTAGTTTGGTAATAAAGATAATAACGAATATTCTTTTTTGTAGAAATTTTTCGATTTAAATTTAGATAAATTCTATACCCAGAAAACTTATTTTCATACCTTATTATGGCTATCCTCTACTACTAAAATTGTTCTAAACATAAAGTAACCAGCATATACAAATTTGGAAATAAAATATTTTAATGAAACTTACTTATTTAGTATTATTATTATTTATGTGATGCCTGGAGGTAATAAATATGTAGAATTATAAAAAGCAATGTGCTCTTATTTGCAGTTGGAAACAAAACACTCCCAATACATTCATTATTTTAATTATTCAACTCCTGTGCATTTTCTGATATGCGACAAATGCATGTGAAAAAATTGGTCATCATGATAGGTATGAAAATCAAGGTCAAAATCGAGATGCATAATCTGTATATAAATACATCAATACTTCTACATTTTCACATTAAGTGAAACCCTCTGGTCAAGAACAAGATCTCTATAACACACCACTATGAACACGCTTGTAAGTTTTTAGAATTCATTATTTGCTGAATTCAATTTTAACCAAATCTTAAATAAATCTTTTACATAATAACTTTTCTCAATAGACTAAGCAACTTTTTTGGGTAATGACTTTTGCCTCTATTTATTAATCCACGATTGAGTAAATTGAATATAATCCTTAAAAAAGCACATTGTAATTTGGTAGTATTTTTTTTCCGTAGATTTTCGCTGTTCTCGCATGCTTGGCAGTATTTGCCGCAGCAAAACCATCCGGTCATTGGGATGATGGCCAGTGGCACGGACATGGTGCTTACCCAGGCGACCACTGGGGTGGTGGACATTGGGGTGGACACTGGGGAGGAGGTCATTGGGATGATGGTCATTGGGGTGGTGATTGGGACGATGGTTCCTGGGACGATGGCTCTTGGCATGGTGGTTGGGATGGTGGTCACCACGACGTAGTTGTAGGTAATGGAGCAGTCAGCGTAGGAGCTTCAGCAGCTCATGGTGGATGGGGAGATGGAGGTTGGGGTGGACATGGACATGGAGTCGCTGTTGTAGGACCCCACACGGCTTCTGCTACAATTGTAGGACCTGGGCACACCGGAAAAGTTGTTGCTCATGGTTTATGGGGAGTAGGCCATGGACATCACGGACATCATTGGCGTAAATAAATAAATAAAATTCCACATTTTATTTATTTATTTATTTATTAAAACGGACTCGACCTTAAAGTCAAAAATTTGAACTGACCAAAACTGCCATGTTTAATGATTTTTCTGTAAATATATTTTAATTTTTTTTGCTCAATACACGCATGACTAGAAAACTGTAATTAAATATTTTACATTACACCACCCAACCTAATCCTGTACATTTATTTTAATGAAAAAGATACTAAAAATCACTTTGAATATACGGAAAATTATAGATTCTAAATGTTGAAAGGTAAATTCTGGGTTAGCCAAGTCAATCATCATCATTGACCAATTGTCTTGGGCAAAGGCCAAAGCAAACCAAAATTTAAGCCTTTGACTAGTTCCACGAGTATATAGATATTTTTGGTATAAAAGAACTCCTAGGATAGATCATCCATCCATAGCTAAACTCCATCAAAGATTTGATGCCATGAAGGAGGAGATTTTGGTAGAAAAGAAAAACCCAGATGCTTCCATCAAACATAGATTTTGTATCGATTTTAGTAATATCAATCAAATAACTAGAAGATATTCCATTCCAACTCTCCAAATACATAAAATTCTAGATCAGTTAGCACGTTGTTAATATTTTACCACACTGGAGAAGAATAAAGAAGGTTCCCAAAAGAGAAGGACATATTGAGAAAACAGCATTTTCGATTCCGTTTAGGCACTATGAATGAGTTGGTATACCATTTGGTCTCGCTAACAGCCCTTCCACCAGGCAAATATTGCTTATTAAAATTTTAGAAAATCTAATAAGGAAAACTTAGGTCTTCCGTCTTCAGGACAGTACAAATTTCTGCAAACCGAAATTGAATATCTTGGCCATATAATTAGTTAGAATGGTATATAAACCTAATCCAGATAAAATTAAAGTCATTAAGGAATATCCCATTCCCATTCCGGATTCAATAAAAGGTATTACAGTTTTTTAGGACTTTGAGGAGACAACTCACATTTCTCATGGAATTCTTTAGTCCAAATTTGATTTGATAACTTTAAAGAATATTTAATTCTCTTTCCAGTTTTACGTTATCCCAATTTTCAGGAAAGATTTTTTTCAATTCTAATACAAAATTGTTGGTCACCACTCAACACAGATCACCAAAACCTCAAATGGCTGACGGAAATCAAAGAATTCAACAAAAGACTGATGTGTAGGTCACTTTATTTATCAGATTATGATTTCGAAATAGAGTACCGGGGTGGAAGTTTATAACTCTAACGAGTTGATCTCGGTTTTTTATGTCTCTCTCTTACGCACAAAAACGTTCATAATGTGGAAACGAGACGGAAACTGTAACCATAGTAATGCAGTAAACAATCCACCGTTCTCGGCACGTTAGGAGTTATAAGCTTCCACCTCCGGTCAGGAATTAAACACCGAAACACCCAGAATAGCCCCACTATAGTCGGTCAATTTAGCCCTAAAAATAAGTAATAAAGGTGCAAAAATTAGCGCAGAGCTAAGAATTGGTATGAATGTTCGAAACACCATTATAAATGAATTCTGAAAAGTCCCCATCGATCCCGTACTTGCAAATAATTTTGTTCAAGGTCAAAGGTCTTAAAAATGGGTTTTTCGCGTTTTTCAGCAAAACGGCAAGTTTTATCATAAAATTAAGTCAGACCAAAATTGTAGATCATATAATTATCTATAAAAACTGACTTAATACTTTTTCTCCTAAGAGCTACCGTTTCTGAGATATAACGATTATAAAAGTTAAAAAGTTGTAAAATTCATAATATGCATACTTACGCCACGTATACACATCACTGAACTGTAATACAAGCAAACATATTTTTCTATCGGTCAATGTACGCCATAAATCATTCTAGTCGGCCAACTGGTTCGGTCAAAATTAATTATTTTCCGAGTAATCAAAAATTTCATAGCAATTTCTTCGTCCAAAACCGAAATTTTCAAATTTTCAACGGTTATTCGGTCATAACTTCTAAATGAATAAAGATATCAGAACGAATCTTTTTTGGGTGAAAGCCTACGCAAATACCTTTAAAATAATCTATCACTCTTTAAAATCAATGAAGGGACAGGGCGGTAGAAAAATTGTCAAAATCGCAACGCATGGGTCGGAAATTTTGGATATAGTAAATGAAGATGAAAATGAAGAAAAAAGGGGACCCAATTTGGTCGTTTCGATTCCGAACCCGTCGGAGCTTCGATTTTTCAAAGTCGGCTCAGAGGACGCTCGAAAAAAATAGCGAAAAAATTGACTTTATCGGGAACGTTTTTGAAAGCTTTACCGTCGCTCAAAAAAATCCATTTCGATAGGATTATACATACAACAAACATTCCCAATTAAAACGAAGTTAAGTAGGTACTTGACGTTTCTCAAAATGTAAATTGATAACAATGCGGAATGTTATTGTTTCTATATTTATTATTAAAGCCTAAGGGTATGTTTACTACAAAAAATCAATGTGCTCTTAATTGCAGTAGGAAGCAAAACACTCCCAATACTTTCATTATTTTAAAATATGCAACTATTCTGCATTTTCCTTTATTATGCGACAAAGACATTTGAAAAATTGGCCATCATGATACGACAATGAAGGTCAAAGACAAGATGCAAGTATATATAAATGCCTCAATTTTTCTGTTTAATCGTATTAAGTGAAAACCCCTTTGACTGACAACGAGATCACCAACAAACCACAATGAAATCGTTGGTAAGTTAATTAATATTTTATGAATATTTGTTTTAAATGTAGTAAAAAATAATAATTTTCTTCAAACGTCATTAAAGTGCACTCTTTTGTGACGTTTGACAGGCTTTAAAATGTCACTTTTATTTTTGTTTATTCTATGGTCACTTTGTACTGCCTAGGAGTAGAAATTACTTCTTTGCACTGACAAGGAATAAACGGGCGGAATAGAAATGAATTTTAGGCAACCCAATATACACTAACATTGTATTATGTGTTGTATGTAAATTAAATATCAAATTTTAAAATTATTTATTATATTACTATTTTAAAAATTTCGACGTTTGAATAAAAAAATCGCATGTTTTATTCGGAGTAAAATAACTTTTTCACTCTTAATAAAACAGTATACTATTATATTCAGAAGGAATTTTATTTTTTTTATATTTTTTTTTGATTTTCTATATTTTTTAGATTTTTGCCGTTCTTGTTTGCTTGGCAGTATTTGCCTCAGCGAAACCATCAGGTCATTATGATGACGGTCAGTGGCATGGTCATGGTGCTTATCCAGGTGATCATTGGGGGGGTGCTGGTCACTGGGGTGGAGGTCATTGGGGAGGAGGATGGGCTGGCGGTCATGGGGATGGTGCTTGGGATGATGGCAGTTATCATGGTGGTTGGGACGATGGTTCTTGGGACGATGGTTCCTGGGACGATGGTTCTTGGAATGATGGCTCCTGGGACGGTGCAGGTCATCACGGATGGGGACATGGTGGTTGGGGTGGACATGGACACTGGTAAATACATAAGGAACGTATTCCATTATACACAAGTCATTGCTAAAATGATTTTTTTGTAAACATTCTTCTCTTCCAATAAACTTGCTATAAAAAAATGTTTTTTTTATTAATTGCTTACTTATATTGTACAAATTTTAAAGAAAATATAAAAATTAAGTTATATCTGATGCTTTTTAGATAATGCGATTAATTGACTTATTTATTTTTTTCAATGACTATCTCATCCATCTTCATTATGCAAGGTGGAATAATTATCTAGGAGAATTTATGGTTTATTCTATGAAGAAAGCTCCAATTGATTCTAGAAGAAATATATCATTATTAACGTATTTAAAATCAATTATGTTACTTAAAGGTTAAAGATCTCGTTAATAACATTCTTATATTATAGTGACACTATTAAAGAGGTTAATAATGTTAGAGCGCGGCTTATGCATATTTGGCTTTTTACTAAAATTAAGGCTGGTAATTAGTTCACAGGATTAAATAAATATCATAACAACCTAAAAAGGAGAGCTTGTCACTATTCCTTAAACGTGGAAAGTTACACAACACTCAATGAATTATAAATAATTGCTGTTTAAAGCTCTGTAGAAATAAAAAAAACCTATTTACGAAGGGCATATCCGCTTTTTGTTGTAAATTGTCTTCATCTGTTATGACAGGTAGTTATTACAGACCGAGGTTTTAAATCAAAGGTAATAATGCACTTTGCTGAGGCAATTATATCCAATTAATTGTAGTTTATAAACTACTAAGTGTAAATCTACCTGTTTTTATTGCATTGTTTATTTTTTTTCGATTATTTTCAAGTCTTTAAATTTTCTCTCGTAATAATAAATAAAAATAGCTAAATCTTCCAAAAGTTCAATTACTATAAGAAGTGAAAATTAGAAAAATTTCGATTTTATTTTATAAAGTCTAAAAACTACATCCAGATGGTTTATAGGCTTCCTATGAAAGGAAGGACTTCTTAATTTTGATTTAGGTATTCCCAATAAATTATAGGTATTTTAAGTTTATGGTGATGAAAACCAATTTTTTGTCTTCCCTATTTTATGTCTTCAGAAAGGTAACAATAGGAGGTTGCAACGAAATAAAAAGTATCACAGAGATACTCCAAAATGTTCCTACAAAACACCAATTTTTGCACATTAACCAAGAACAATAATGGCAAAAATCGAATTTTGCCAGAAATAAACTCTTGACACTATTTTGTTAATTTTATTGCGGTCATTTGTCCACTGCGCTTAAATCGCAGAATAAAAATGGCGTAGCGTATATTTAATGATAGTTTTTCCATAAATGCTTTCAAATTTCTATTGGTTAAAGGTTAAAGAAATGTTATTGTATATAATGACGTCCTTTTCTTGCAAAATTCTGAAGACAATTAACTACTTCTGATCAACTAAAATTTTTTTGAAAATTTATCTATTTTAAAATATCAAATTTTTGGAGAAATTTAAGTCTAATTGGAGGTATCCTAACTGTTTTTGTAGACTTTGTTTATTCACATTCGACTTTAAAATAATTACTTCTTTTAAAAATTATTTTCTGCTGCTTGGTATAAAATTTTAATTATTTTTAGAAACTCATTCTTGGTACTTTCTTCCAAAGCGTTGTAAACAGTCTTGATGATGGATAACTAAACGCTTTTTCATTTATTGAATACTCTCATGGAAAAATGACATATAAAATAGCATAACTAGTAAATTTAAAAAAAAACATCAAAATTTTTAGTCGTAATTATAATTTAACTCACAAACATTTTTGAGTTGTTTTGTTCGAATCCAGTAAATATTGGAGTAGTAATAAATTTTGAATACTCTAATATCAATGTCTACTGCTTTTTATTGAAAATTTACTATTGAAATCAAATATTTCCTAAAATAAAGAAAAATAAATATGATATTATTGGTTTGTTCCCATGTCTTCTTTAACCTGATTTTTTAAAATGTTTCCAAAACCATTTATAATTAAGTGCCAATATTTATTATTTTTAATTTGTAGGTTTCCGCAATTTTGAACAGTTGTTGACTTCAAGATTAAAAAATGGTTTTAAGGATATAATTGTGTGATCAATCATTTGAGATTCATTTTTTAAATGAAAAAAATACGTTTTATTTCAATTTTATGAAAAATTAAAGGTATTTGTTATATAAATCAACTGGAAACTTAAAAAGAGATAAGAAAAATCAGTTTATAGCGAGGTAAGAAAATTTCTAGAAAAACGAATTTGAATAATATGCAATAAAGTTTTTATTCAAAACATATAAATTTATTTACAAAAGTTATATGAAAAGAAAATGATAATATAATACATAATGATATAAATGAATTTTCTTTTAATTTCTTTTTAAAATCACCAGTGACCTCCATGTCCGTGTCCGTAACCGGCGTGAGCGTGAGTTGGTCCCCAAAGTCCTTCAGCAACAATTGTTCCGGTAGATCCGGGTCCTACGATTTTAACTGGAGCAGTTGGTGGTCCAACTACAGCTACACCATGTCCATGTCCTAAGTCGTTGGCAATGGGTCCAGCAGCACCAACACTTACTGCTCCATTTCCTGCTACAACGTTGGAATAGGGACCATGAGCATCATCCCAAGCACCACCCCAGTAAGCTCCTGGGCCAGCGTGTCCAGCACCAGCCCAACCTCCGGGGGCACCAGCCCAACCTCCGTGGGCACCGGCCCAACCACCCCAGCCACCTAAACCACCCCATCCAGATGGTAATGCGTTGGATGCGGCCACCAATAAGGCAAATACGACAATCTAAAATGAAACATTCAATTGGTTTTTGATACACAACATAACTACCTAAAATAATAACAATGGACCTCTATTACAATACCGTAAACTGAGCTAATTTTGGACCAAATTTTGGGTTACTAGTTAGTTTTCTGATTCCAAATTAAAGATACACTCAAAATATGTGTTAAATGGTAACTAACAGTAAATCAAACTACCTTCTTCCAAAATTTGACCCAAAGTTACCGGTATGTGCCAACGTTACGGTAAGGACCAAAGTTACCTTTATGGGCCAAATTTACCTTGGTTTACGATAAATAAATAAACATTAAGGTTTTTATGATTTAAAGCAGATCAAAGTCGGAAACTTTTGAACTTTCTGATTTTGTTAAAAATGCTCGAAATAAATTGTCTATTTCAAATAATAAACAAGAATCTTAAAAAACATTTTTTAGTTTTCATTTTGAAAATAAAATAAAAAGATAAATACTGGGGTTAATGTTGAAATAGAACAATTTCAGAATTAGCTTTTCCATATCAAAGAATGCGTAAAATCCTTTATTAAATTATTAGTAATATTTTACTTCAAATACTTCAAATTCAAAAGTTTACACCACAGGTTACATCAAAAGCGTTTAATCTAGCTTAATGGGAACTAAAATGCAATTTTTATTAATTTTTAACAATTGATTTTTTTTTATAAAGAAAACGGTAAATATAGATTTAAAATATAAATGGCACCCTATTTATAACTACCTTCACATATCGACATTCAGTGATTATTAAAATTCACTAGTAAATTTGGTATAGTTGCATGAACTGAATAATTAAATGAACATATTCGTTATAAGAACTACTTTTTAATGAAATGTGTAGACTAGAGCAAAAATACAATATGCCTATTTTTTTAGTTTACAAAATACAAAAGTTATAGTGAATACTATTTAATATGATAATATTTTTAAGAGTTTTAGTTATATACTGGGTGGAAACGAAACACGGGTTACCTTTATAACTTCTTTATTTATGAAAATAAAAATTTGAAGTTTGACTATGTTGTATGATTCAAGAAAACACATTTTAGGCACTAACATGAAATTATTTTATAAAAAGAGTATGTTTGTGATAAATTTCTCAATTTTTTTTGAAATCTGAAGTTGATAAAAACTACTAAAACTCATTCCAAAAAATACAAATACCTAAGGAAAATTTTATTTTGTAAAATTATTTAAGCAGTTTTTGAGATATTAATTTATGAACCTTTTTTAGTAACGTTTTTGCAAATAATTCTTTTTTTTAATGGAAAGATGCCGGGTCACTTGGTTTTTCAAAGAGAAGATTTTAATACGATTATTTTAGTATCCCATATATAGGGTGTAATCAATTTACTTGTGCCAGTTTTTCATATTTTTTGCACTCGGAATTTTTCAAAATTAAAAAAAAAACATAAAAAATGTATCACAAACATACTGATTTTCTAAAATAGTCTTAAATTATGAACTAAAAAATTAGGTGTTACATTTAAAAAAATAAAGTTGATGTCACTTTCAGTAAAACCGAAAGTGATATTGAAAAACTTTTTAGTGTATAAAATGTGTTTTCTTGAACCATACAACATAGTCAAATTTCAAATTTATATATATTATAAATAAAGAAGTTATAGAGGTGACCCGTATTACATTTCCACCCGGTATATTTGAAATATTTAGTAGTACATATACATTATTATATTATTTACTTATTTTGAATACATAATGGTCAGAAAAATTATTTTGAATACAGATTTTTTCCTCAAATAAAGGTTAACTAAAATTAAAAATTGTGTAAAATTTAAGTGTTAAAATTTTTGTACTTACAAAAGATTTCATGATTGTAATAGTTTGTTGTTGTTGTTGTTAAGATATGAACACTATATGGTGCTTTACAGTTTGGCAAGACGCTTTTATATACGTCCGGGAAGAACGTCCTTCGAAAGTTGCATTCAGTTTTGTTAATTTGATAAACGATAGCGAAACCAACCATTTTTAAGAAACAATATCAGGTACCTGCATAAAATAGTTTGCAAAAAGTATGTATTGAGTAATTTTAAAAAATCGAATGTAGTAACTTTCAAGAAACCGAACTTATTAACTAATCATTATTGATTTGAATTTTAGATTTACTTGCATCAGTTACATATAAAAAAATCGTAGGAAAGAATATTTTTTTTGTAAAAATACAGAATGCGGAAAAAGTCTTGTATAATGGCTGTAAATTCTTTATTATTGATTTGATTAAAAAATACTTATAATGTTATAAAATGGCTGGGGATAAGACTATCAAGTTCAAAATTGAAAATGGAATAGTCCAATTTTTTTACAATTAATTAGAATCCACATAATCTTGGATTTAAAGATGTATCACTACGTTTACCTCGATAAACTCAAGCTAGCTTGAATTTGACTTGGCTTGACCTCTACCATTTGAAGTACATCTAAAAGGTAAAATTAAGCCCGAATTCAAGCTGGCTTGACCTGCTCGAGCTAAACGTAGTCATAAATAACATTTTCTTTCAATCCAAAATTTTCTTTTACATATTCTATTAATTTTATTTAAATTCCATTTACCAACAGCCATAACGGCGAATGCGGCAATATGAAATATCTAATATCTATAGCCTACAAAAATACAAACAATGATTTATGATACTTTTTTAATGATGTAAGAAAACAAAAGGCGCTACCTTGTTGAAAAATGTTAAAATATTGACTACGTTTATCTCGTGTAACTCGATCCGGATTGGATTGAAAATAGGATTATGACAGGATTCAGTCAACCACGTAAACAACGCGGTTATCTCGACAAAGTTCATTTAGCCTGGATTGAATTTTTCAATCCATGATTAATCCTATCGTTACCAACTAAAGAGAAAGGAAATTCCAAAAATCGTTTTTGTGTCTACTTTTAGTGGTCTGTTCACTCATTTTATTTCTGTTGTTCCGCATTTTATTGAAGAGGTTATGTTAATTAAAAACGTCTAAAACAAGGAAAATGGAAGAAAACTACGGGTATTTTGCAATTGTCAGCAGTCAGATGTGCCAACTTCGATAACTTAATTTACTAGTAACTTTTGTAAAGTCAATCGCGTTTATGTTGTTATCCCATGATTTTGTAAAATTGGATTATTAAACTGAAACCTGAAAGTGAATCCAATCCTACGTGTTTATATCGAAAAAAATGCGGATCGAGTCAATCGATTTTCAATTCAATCCGGATCGAATAGTCCAAACCTAATAGATTGCAGGCTTGGCCTTCCCGAGCGCGCTTCAATGAAATTATAGAGTGTATAATGGCCTAACCGCAATTGATTTGAAATGAAAGTACCTAGAAGATTAGACTGCCTATGTTGGCGACACTGCTTTATTTATTTATAACTAATATAATTCAAAATAACTTATATTTTATTACACTACCTTTTCAGCATTCGTTTTCGTGCAACTTCCCTTTAATATTATTTAAGGTTATAAATAATAGACAACATTAATATGATTACCATCCAGTTTTAGTAAGTTTTTATCTCTTTCCAAAATATTTATGTTTCTCTTTAATTTGTAACTGGATAAAATTTGGCATGAAAAGTGCTTCAGGAAGCCATAAGACGTTAACCGAAATATTCGCATGGTTTACATGACTTGAGTAAGCCTGGCTTGAATTCAAGCCAGCTTGAGTTAAGCGAGATCAACGTATTTATTATAAAAAAAGTAGTAATTGTACCACGAAAAGATAAAAACTTGTATTTTTACTAAGTAGCATAATTAAAAATAATTTTCTTGTTTTTATCTCAGTTTTTTCAGCATTTTTTTGTCATGTCATTCTCAACAAAAAATGTCTCAACAACTATTTTTTTCTTAGACTTCGAAAAAAGTTACTTATTTTAAAATTTCAACATTTTAATGACTTATTGATACCTCTGTATTTTTTTGCTTTTATTATTAATATTCTTATTAAAATCAAGAATGCTTTGGATTTCGTTTTTAAATTTTATCCAATAAGATACGTTAATTTTAATGCGAAAAATTTAAAATGCTCCTCTTAGATTAAAAATAATTAAAAAAAAGCAATTACAGGTAAAGACAAAATCTAAAGTATACTTGATTTAATTAAAAAAAATAATGAAAAATGAGAATTTTATAAGATGTCCCATAAAAATCATAACAAAAATGAAATTTTGAACTTCCTGTAACTTTTCTGGGAGTCGAAAAAAAATATTAATTTTTTTGGTTCTACATCTACTACCTAATAATTTGCTGAAAAAAAGTAGAACACCCTGTATGTAGATTAAAAAAATGTGACACATCGTAATGCAATACTCATTGGATTGGTTAAGATGATTTAATATGAACTATCATTAGTAAATTAAATTTGGAAAAGTAACATTGTTGAATGAAATTCTATGAACCTCAATTAAGTAAGGTTAATGTACGTGAATTGCTTATAATACAGGGTGTTCCGTTCTTGGTTCACCAAACGCCGGAATTGGAAACTAGAGTTAATTTAATCGAAAAAAAAAACGAAAAAAGGGGAGGACTAACTTTATTAGTTTAGGAGCTATAGCGTTTTGAATTTAAGGTCACCGATTTATGTCAAAAATCAGAAAATTGCTTATTACATTTTAATTACAGTGCGTAGGGATTTAAAAAAATTATCATTAGCAAGCTAAAACTATCCTTTTTCAATTGAGAACAACACTAATAAAAAAGTAGTTCTTAAAATATTAAAAAAAAATCGCAAAGTAAAAAAATTAAATGAATATTTTTTTGTTTTTGATTTTTTTTTACAAGATTACGATTATTTTTTTTTAATTTTCTAAAACTTTTAATGGGACTTATTTTGGAAAAAGAATTCAAAAACTGAAATACAATATATTTTTAAATTTTTTTTTTCTCAGCGATTTTTTTTAAGATTTTAGTAATTACTTTTGTATTACTGTTGTCATCAATTGAAAGAGGATAGTTTTAGCTTACTAATGATAATTTTTTTAAATCCCCACGCACTTTGGTTAAAATGTTATTAGCGTTTTTGTGAATTTAAAATTCAATACCCTGTAGCTCTAAAAATGAAAAAGATAGACCCCCACTTCTTTTGGTTTTTCGATTAAATTTGCTCTAGTTTCTAACCCCGATGTTTGGTGAATCATGAACACTATTTGATTTAACCTAAATTAAAAAAAAATTAAGAAAATTATTTTTCGTTAGTTTTTGAATTTTTTTTCCAAGATTACGGTAATCTTTTTTTTTTTAATTTTCTGAAACTTTTAATGGGACTATTTTGGATAAAAAAATTCAAAAACTGAAAAAAAAATATTTTTTTATATTTTTTTTCTTTGCGATTTTTTTTTCATCATTTTAGCAATTACTTTTGTATTACTGTTCTCACCAATTGAAAGAGGATAGTTTTAGCTTACTAATGATAATTTTTTTAAATCTCCACGCACTTTGGTTAAAATGTTATTAGCGTTATTGTGATTAATTATTGAGCAATAAAAATGAAAAAGATAGACCCCCACTTCTTTTGGATTTTTTTTTCGATTAAATTTGCTCTAGTTTCTAACACCGATATTTGGTGAACCATGAATACATATTTGATTTAACCTAAATTAAAAAAATTAAAAGGAAGTATTGGCTGGTATTGTTCTTGGAATTAACCTTTTGTACTCATGTTGCCATTTAAAAAACAAAAGTTGCCTTTCGTTTCTCGGATGTTCTTTGAAAAAATATTATATTTTTATATCAAATTTTGGTAGCATTTTAAAATATTCATAATGAGCAATTTCGGTGCTAAAAATCAAGGCATGAAGTTAAATTTATCCGAACTTCCGCAGGGTACCGGAAGTACTCAGAACTTTAAAATTTTAAATGGCAACATTGATCGAGTATTAAATTATTTAATAGATCTTTTTAAAACAAACAACATTTATAATAATATTTTTTTTTAAATTTTGGGCATAATTCTTAATTACAGTTTTAAAAATTAAAAAGATAAAAATAGGATTGAGGGAGTATATTTGTATAAAAACTGTTGAACACATTAGTATTAACACGTTTTTTTATAAAGTATCAATTTAATGTTTAGGTAATAAGTAATAACCGATATAAGTAATTGCTGATGGTGCGTGGCATTTCCTCGCCTTCTAATGATTGTTAGACTACATAACGCCCATTGTGGTGCACGCCTATGAGAGACGTGAGCAATAAATTGCAAATATCAAAAAAATGTAACGATTAAGTAAAGCAATTCAGTTCCTTTCTTCTCGAGGGGATGCATTTTTCGTTTAGGAAAAATGTGAACTGCAATCGCAGGCCAAAGAACGCAACTCGCGAAGGACATTCTTCATGTATATAAGAACGTCTTGCCAAACCATAAAGCACATTGAGTGTTTAACAGATCTCAACAACAAAACTAAACCAACATGAAATCCTTTGTAAGTAAATTTTTATCCAATAATTTTTATTAAAATTATATTAATTAGTCTCATTTTAATAAAATTGATTAAAAAGTTAAAAAATACAAAATGTATTTTTTGTCATGTCTGGTTTTTTTTTTCAAAATAATTAGATCAAAAAAATTTTGATGATTTTTTTACAGATTGTCGTATTTGCCTTATTGGTAGCCACCACCAGTGCATTACCCGGTGGATGGGGTGGTTGGGCTGGTGCTCATGGAGGTTGGGCTGGTGTTCATGGTGGTTGGGCCGGTGTTGGTTATGCTGGACCAGGAGCCTACTGGGATGGTGCTTGGGATGATTCTCATGGTCCTTATTCCAACGTTGTAGCTGGAAATGGAGCTGTAAGTGTAGGTGCCGCTGGACCCATTGTTAATGATTTAGGACATGGCCATGGTGTCGCTGTAGTTGGACCAGCAACTGCCCCAGTCAAAATTGTAGGACCTGGAGCAACCGGCAAAATCGTTGCTGAAGGACTTTGGGGACCAACTGCTGCCCATGGTCATGGTGGTCACTGGTGATTTTGTAACAAAATCGATATGTGAGCTTTCAAAGATGGTCAATTTGTGATTTCTAAATTTTTTTTGTAAATAAATTTGTAAAATTTATTGTGAATAAATAAATTATTGCATACGTACTTCATTGTGAATTATAATTTCTATTATACATACCTTATAATTAGTTTTTGACTTCTTGCAAATACAATTTTTAATTCCAAAATTTTTTTACCATAAAAATAATTTTTCCACATAAGAAATGTTTTCGCCTTTTAATTTATTATTAAAGATTTGATGGTCGGGTGTAACAGTACACGTCAAAAAATGTAGTTTGCAGAAAATCAGGAAAACGTATAAAATCAGAACATTTGTCTTTACATTCTTACAAAATAGGAATTTATATATTTTGTCTTAAGAAGCCAATGTAATTATTCATGAACATTTTACTAAAATATTTAAAAACAAAATTGAATCAGCAATAAAAAAAATCGTGGTGCGTTTTATATTGGATTCCTTCGTGGGTAGCCTACTTTAACACTCCGTGATTTTTCCATTAATCCTATTTATAAAGACCCTAAATAAGATGTACTGTAAAGATTATATGATTTTATAGGTGAAAGAATAAAACGAGGAAGGATAATTTAGGGAAAGCTAATATCCAAAAAAATCTCTAAGGACAATAATTGAACGCAATGACGTAATTAGGAATTTTGATCCCTTAAGCAAAATATGCGAAGGTCCCCATTTAATATTAATTACCCAAAAGTTAGTTCAGCGTTTAGCGGCTAGTTTGTTATTTATAAAACGAAGTCTAAAATATTTATGAATTTTTACATAATATGTTACACAGTCATAGTAGGAGAGGCACTATTTTGACAGAAACAGCTGATCCAAGTGCGGAAAAAAAATTCTTATTTTGATAATAATTTATATAAAGCCAATTAATTAATTATTTTAGCTCACAACACTAATAAAACAGGTAATATTCACTATTTATAAGGAAGAATGTATAATTTAAACCCAATTTTTCATTTTGATGATACCTTACATGGTAGGTTCAAAAAATTCCACCAAAGAGAGTTTGAAGTTCCGAAATCGCGAATAACGTGTATTGTTTTAAATAACAGATTTTACTTGATTTTTAAAATGTCTAAACAAACTTTTGTAGATCGATAGGTTTGTAAAGATGAGCAATTCAGCAATTTTTAAAGTTCCACCAAAAAAAATTAAATTTTTTAAGTGTTTGGTGTAGCAAAAAAATGTTGGGGTAGAGCTTTTATATTTCGTCTATTTTTTATTAAAATTTAGTTGGGGGTCGACCGTATAAAATTAAAAATAATGAGATTTTTTTCAAGACTTATTTTCACATCGTCCGAATAAAGAAAACCCTATTTTTTAGGATCTAGGAAGTTAGAGTCCCACTCATTTTCGTATTTGAAAGTTATGAATATATTGTACATAGCAATTTAAAAAATTATTTTGAGTCATGGGGGATAAGTTCTGAATATAAAACCACTTATTACATAGAACCGCATAATCGCAAAAAATATTTACATAGGTTCTTGCAAATTTTGTATTTTGGATAATACATTTTTACATGATGTTAAAAAATCCTATTTCAAATTTAACTGAACTTACTTGCTATAAAAAAAAAATAATAATTTTCACAGTTCAAAATATTGAAGGTTAAAATCCTTTTTATGGTGATATTTTGGATTTTTTGGATTATATTCTTGTATTTTAGAGAATCATTTAGAAATCATTTTGAAATGATTTTAAAATTCTATTATACTTACACTCTTTTCTACAAAAGCTTTTTCATGAATTTATTATATTTATAGTGCAATAAGTGGTCAGGTTGTTTTTTTTCTGACTTCACTTTATTTGGATAAATTTTTATTACCCTTGATTGATTGTTGCAGTATTTTTTCAAGTCCGGTGCACAATTATGTATTAAAATATATTGACTAAATTCAAAACATGTGTTGATTTCTGAAGACTTTATATCGTTTTTCCCACACTAAGATCTTCAATTTTAAATAATATCCAATTATATTTTGTAGGTTTGAACTTCTACAAATATTGTAAAAGTAAAAATAAAATTCGAAAATTTAATTTATGCAAAAATATATTTTATTAATTTAATAATATATACAGATAGGGTACAATTTCATAATAACAGCAGGTTCCTAATTTTCGATGAAGCCTCACCAATGTCCGTGTCCATGACCATGAGCATGGGTTGGTCCCCAAAGTCCATGAGCTACGATGGAACCAGTACGTCCTGGTCCTACTACTTTAACGGTGGCGGTTGGTGGTCCAACAATGGCAACACCATGACCATGTCCAACGTCGTTGACGATGGGTCCTGCAGCTCCTACACTGACGGCACCATTTCCAAGAACAGCGTTGGAGTAGTGTCCATGTCCACCCCAGCTTCCATCGTCCCAGCCACCATCCCAACCACCATCTCCACCATGATCACCACCCCAACTTCCATCATCCCAACCACCGTCCCAACCACCACCCCAGTGTCCTGAGGGTTTTGCAGAGACTGATACAGCCAATAAGGCGAAGGCGACAGCTACCTGCAATAAAATATTATTTCCAATTTATTAAAAAAATATTTTATACTATTAAATTATTTTATAAATTATTAATTCTATAAATTTATTTTATATTAATATTATTATTATAATTAATTATATTAATAAAATACAATGGACTCACCAAGGTATTCATTGTTGTGTTAATGTCTTGAGACTATGCTCTAATGGCTGATAACGGAGCAATTTATACTGAAAATCTGTCCTTCGTTTCAGCCCGAAGAATGAAGTGAAATAAAGTTGCGTTAATTTAATGATAAAAAAATGGCAAGTAATAAGTGACGGCTTATGATATTTGTTGATTTATAAATAACAATTATTATTTATTTACTACGTGATATAATTAAAAGTAAAACAATTATATCAAAGAAATGAAATTGAACTTGTATCAATCCAATCAGGTAATTTTAAATACCCTGAAAATATTTTTATCACTCAAAACAAATTTTTTGAATTTTTGTCTATTATTTTATATTTGTGAAAATTAAAACTGAAATTTTTGTAATTAGTATGGCCTAAGAAATAAGAAGAAGAAAACACATACACACAACAAGAAAAATGAAACCGAAAGTGATAAATGGTCTTTAGTTTATTGTACCATATAATACATTATTATTAGAATATCATTTGGTTTTGGAAAAGTATAAATTGGATCAATTTCAAATAGCAAAAATGCCAGAAGGACCATAATTATTCTTAATCCACCTTTATTTATTTTGTTTTGATAAATAAAGAAATTAGAGAGGTAATACGTTCTACTTTCATTTACACTGGGAATACCTTGCAAATTTCATCTATTTTTAGTTATACATAGTAGTGCATAAAAAGAAAAAAAAGCATATAAAAATTTCAAAAAAATTAAAAAATAAAATTTTTAAAAAATTTCATAAACTGTTTTTGTATTATTGGCTGAGATTATTCTTAAAATTAATTTTTTATTTTGTCATTTGAAAAACAAAAGTTGCCTATTGCTTCTCGGATATATTTTGAAAAAAATATAATTTTTTTTTAATATCCGCTTATAGTATTGTTTGAGCGATTTTAAATTATTAAATAAATTGATGAAAGAAATTTGTTCGATTTTTGATAAAGATGAAATTATAAAATAAATTGATGAAAGAAATTCGATCGATTTTTGTTGAAAATATTTTCTTTCATATACAGGGTGTCTCACTTTTTTTACAGTAAAAGATATTTTATGTAGTAAATATAATTCTGAAAGATTTTGACTTTGTCAACTTGTTTCTTTGAATATTATTGGCTATTTTTGAAAACTAAGCATTTAAATTTTTTCTTGGTGAAATTAATTTATCTCGATTGGCTTAAAGAGAAAGACAAGTATGTATACTTGATTTCAATAAAAAAATTCAAAATAAATTGAAATTTTTACGGGGTTTCCCAAAAAAAGATTAAAATTTTTAAATTGCTTTTTAAGGAGTCGAAAATTCAGAATGACTTACTATTTAAAATAATTTTTACGGAAACGAAAGTGAGGCACCCTGTATAAATCCTACGAACGTAATTTCCAATTATACAGGGTGTCTAAAAATGACGGATAAGCTTTCCAGTACGTTGTTGGGAACCTTCAGGGATCCCCAGAGAAATCTTGACCAATGGAATGGACTGATATATGAATAAGGTACAAAGTTTGAAATTCAACTTCCTTATTTGTGTAAATTTTGAAAAACCACAAGTGGTCATGTAAAGTTCGACTTCTTTTTCGTTATTAAGTAATAAATTAAATTTAAATCGTTTTTAATAATTTATTTTTTTAAATTGAAAATTGTTACAGGTTATTATTACACATAATTTTCAATGTTGTGAAATTAAATAAAAATAAAATAAAAAATAAAAAAAATAAAATAAAAAAAATTTAGTACTTTTAATATTATCAAAAACGTAAAGAAACAAAAGCTATGACCCCCCACATGTAACCCCCCTGAAAATATTTTTTAAACTTTTATTAGTTGAAAATGTGTATCCTATGTGAAAAAACTGTGGCCAAAATTTCAAATTAATATCTCTTATAGTATTTATTTAATTTTCAAAAAAATATTTTTTTTGAGAAATTTTGTAGTGGTATTACTTTTTAAGGAAGCATTTCCGGACAATACTCTATAAGTATCACTTCCTCTATCACCATAAAAAAATTGTCGGTTATTCAGACATCCTGTATATTTCTTAAATTACTTTGATTTCGTAGGTTTTATCGATTCCAATATTTTTTTCGTTAATTTAAAAAAAAAACTTAATTTTTAGCTTCTGTTAACTGTTAACACCTGATTAAAAATTGAATGACTATATTTACACTGGTTTATACTCATCAGTAATATTTTGTATACTATAAAAATCATTTATTACTAAAAAAGAGCGCATATTTTTTTTCAATTTTATTGATCTTGATCTTCTCACTAACTTCAAAAATAGTTAAGAATTTCGTAAGAACAAATTTGTTAAATAATATCCGCCTTATCGTATATGTTTATTTGTTATACGTGTGAAAGTTAATTGGCACTTGAAGAAAAAGCAAATTAATTCTAGTCGTTAATTATAAAACACGGTAGGCGCAGAAATGAAATAGTAAAAGGGCATTACACGAAAAAAACAGTTATTTGCAATCGACCCGACCTTGTACTTAACATTGCACTCGATTTTTAAATTGGAAGGTCGTTTATTACTAGTATATAAGCTAACCCTATTAATGCTAAAGCGTATTCGTCAAAAGACAACGAAAACTAAAATACAAAATGAACGCTTTGGTAAGAAAAATAATAAAATATAATAATATCAAAACAATCCAATGTACAAATTTTTTTATAGACTGTAGTTTTCTTCGCCTGCGTGGCTGCTGTTTACGCTAGTCCATCTGGTATCGTAATTGGACATGGACATGGACTTGGACATGGAGACGGCGGACACGGACCTTACTCCAATGCTGTTGTAGGAAATGGTGCCGTTAGTGTAGGAGCCGCTGGACCCATTGTTAACGATGTAGGTCATGGTCATGGAGTAGCTATTGTTGGACCACCAACCGCCACCGTTAAAGTAGTAGGACCAGGAAGAACCGGATCCATCGTAGCTGAAGGTTTGTGGGGAGTTCATCATGGTCATCATGGTGGTCATGGAGGACATGGTGCCGTCATTGGACATGGTCTCGGACTTGGACATGGTGCCGTCATTGGACATGGTGTCGGTCTTGGACATGGTGGTGTCGTTGTTGGACATGGTCTTGGTCTTGGACATGGTCTTGGTCTTGGACATGGTCTTGGTCTTGGACATGGTGGCGTTGTTGTTGGACATGGTCTTGGTCTTGGACATGGTCTTGGTCTTGGACACGGTCTTGGTCTTGGAGTACATGGATTGGGTCTCCACGGAGTTCATGGTCTCCACGGACTTGGTGGCCATCTTTTGTAAATTGTTAAAAAATGAATTCTTACCACCATGAATATAGGAATAAATATTTAAATGTGTTCATAGAATTTTACGTTCCTTACTTTTTAAGACTGAATAGTTTAAATATTTATTCCTAGTTCATAAAATCGCTGCCATGACTTTTCTGTAAATATTTATGTTGTATATAAATGAAAATAAAAAAGCATATTTTTATAAATATTTTTTTATACTAATTTTTTCAAAAATTTCAAAACTAAATTGGTTTTGATAGAAGTAGTACTCTTTCTCATTTTTTTTATTAGGAAAATAATATAGATATAATTAGAAATACCTAATCAGAAAGTATCAAATTTGGAAAGGAGTGTTTGTCAATACTGATAGTTTAATTTAAAATAATTGGTAATTAAATTTTTATTTTATTGTGTTACTAATTATTTTATAAAATGGAAGAAATCGTTTAGGTAATAAAAATTTATTATAATTAGACATGCTATAAAGTTATTAAAAAATACCATGAAGTATGAAATTATAAAAAGTATGTTATTATTTAAAAAAAACAGCCATATTATCAAAATTCCGGATGATAAAGTTATTTTTATATTTTAACATAACAGCAATATTTTAAGGATAGGGAATTTTGATTACTTTATGAACTGGTTTGATAAAAAATTTTGACGTACAAAAATTTTATTATGTGCTGTATTTATAGATACTATGTGGGTATCAAATCATTAAATTTTAAGAAAAAGTTTAAATGTCTCTTTTTGATCGGACCACCCCGAAAAAATTATTCCACCCCGAACGAAAAATCGAGTTCATCCCCTAAGTGTCCGAAATTCACCCCGAGTCGCACCAAACTTTAGTATGTTCTGGGGGACCGGATTCTGAAGACGGTGCTTTTGACCCGCCCGGATCTATCTATTAAGGGGGCGAAAATACGACCTCTTTTGAAATTTTAAAAACACTTTAGAATCTATTCTTTGAACCTAAAGCTACCACACATGGGGTATTTTAAATTTCGAAAAAATAACGAAAAAAAATTTTTTTTTGATATCCCATTTTAAAAAGTCGTATTTTCGGGTCAAATTCACCCCTCAAATAAAATTTCAACCCTACTTTATGCACCTTCCCTAAAAGCTCTTTAGGTCCACTTCACTTCAAAAAAAGAATCATTTTGCAATCTTTTTCCGTTTTCGAGTTATAACCGAAAATGTAGCTAAAATAAGCAAAGTCTCAGTTTGGAGCCAAAATTTCGATCTGAAATTTTTCACTTTTCACAAAAACTTCAAAACTATTAGCACCACCGAGACGTTTAATAGCTTAAAATTCGCATAGTCCCCTCCTTCACCAAATTCCGTAAAAGTTTTAATTTTCGATTTAAAATTGCGCCATCCAGAACCGTATTTGTACCAAAATTTTGCCAAAACTTTGCGAATTTTTTCCAAAAACACTATTTAACCGATTTTAACCAGATATTTTTTAAAACGCGACTATCGACGGTCTTTACATCCTGTAAAAATTTGAAACCAGTAACTTTCATAATTTTTGAGAAAAAAATAAAAACCGATTTCCATTAAAAATTTCAATTTCGAATTTTTTCAAAATCGACCCCGCAAATGAATGATAATAAGAAATGGATGAGATTTTAGTCCCCAAAAACTCAAAAAAATCTAAAATTTTTTAGGTAATGTATCTCAAAAAATAATTATTAAATATTAATTTTTCAAAATACTTCTTTACTCTTTATCATTTAAATGCCATATTTTATATAAAAATTCATAACTTTTGAACGAAACATCGTACAAACTTGATTTTTTTTTAAATTTTTTTCTAGTTTCTTTATACTTTAATTATAAATTTTTAATTTTCAATTTTTTAATTTGAAATGAAAGACTCTTGTTATTATCACAGACTAATTGTGAACAACTTGTAAAAAAACTTGCTGGAGGTATTTTTGCTCTGAGAAACTTATCTATATTTGAATCAAAGCTATGGTTTACAGGTTTGGGAACATGCTCCCTTGGCTAATTAAGTATTAAATTCGGAAAGACAGACAATCAGACTAATATCTGACATTGAATATAGGGAAGATTGCCATAACATTTTAATTGAACTGAAAACATTGACAGTACCATCAATTTATATAAGTACTTTAATGCATTTTGTTTATAAAAAATCTACAAGCACTTACAACACATTGAGAAAATTATACTCTTTGACACAAAAGCCTTATGTAAGACTCAGATGACGTCAAAATCGCCCGTATTATCATGGATTGCAAATGTTCGACAAACTTCCAATGATGTTAAGATTTCTTCTCAAAAAAGCATATTACAGTATTGATGAATACCTCCTATAAAGATAAATACATGAATCGGCAATATTTGGCACATAAGCAGTTTTTTTTAACTTTCAAACCTTAAATCTAATGAAAGATAGAAACAAAGGCAATGTTGTCATTTAATTTTATAAATTTTCATGCTTAAATAATTTGTTATTTTGTAGTAGTAGTTGAAAATTCTATTTTCTTCCATCACTTTTTTTAGGATAAATTCTTGTTACCATGAGATGATGAATTTTTAAGTAAAATCATGGAGTATGGATACAATATGACTAGTATCATACTCCATGG
This sequence comes from Stenus bimaculatus, assembly GCA_963971135.1. Lineage (NCBI taxonomy): Eukaryota > Metazoa > Arthropoda > Insecta > Coleoptera > Staphylinidae > Stenus > Stenus bimaculatus. Next base: position 81,214,432 of record OZ020180.1, on the reverse strand, counting down.
TAAAATTAAATGAAATAAAAGGCTGCATTTGTATTGATTTTTTTATTGATTAAAAAATATGCTTTCAAAAATGAGAATAAATAACAATGAAACAATCGTTTTTGATTATGTGAACGTAATCCGGGTAAAATATGAAGATATTTACAAAAGTAATCCGTGACCGGCGATTACTGGACCACCGAGAACATGACCACCAAGAAGACCTCCATCAATTACTGGTCCACCGAGGATTGGTCCACCGTGTCCCAAACCTACAATTCCACCATGTCCCAAACCTACGATTCCTCCATGTCCCAAACCAACGATTCCTCCATGTCCCAAACCGACAATTCCTCCATTTAATCCTAATCCCAAACCGACATGTCCAACTCCAAGACCAAGTCCATCAACAATTCCTACTCCTCCTAATCCCAAGCCAACTCCTTTTCCGTGAACAGGAGCAGGAACTCCCAAAAGTCCATCAGCAACAATTGATCCAGTGCGGCCAGGTCCTACAATTTTAACACGGGTGGTTGCTGGTCCTACAATTGCAACACCATGACCTGGTCCTAAGTCATTACGGATTGGACCAGCAGCTCCTACGCTGACAGCTCCATTCCCAACTACAGCGTTGGAGTAAGGACCATGGAGATCACCGATGATTCCAGCGCTGGCAACAGCGAGGCAAGCGAAAAGAACAACCTAAAAATACATTTATTTTCATTAGTAAAGAATTTAAGTAAAATATTTTTTTATGTTTTAAGATTTTAAAAATTACTGTTTAAAATTAAAAAAAATATTGTACTAAAAATATTGGGATGGATTTTTTTAAAGCTACTGTTAAAAAATTAATGTGTCCAAAATATTTGTACTTACGAAGGTATTCATGTTGAAGCAACTGTTTAATTAACAATGTTTTAAAATGTGACCACTTGGGTATTTATACAATGCTAAACGACCTTCCTATGACTAAAAGTTTAATTTTTCTAAAAATTTTACACACCTCGTGCAATAATAAGCGAGTATTGCTCGAGCAGTCAACTAAGAAAAGAAGGAAAGAGAAATAATCATACAGTCGCCACGTGCATTTTCCCGGATTCTGGGCGAGAAAGACCTTACGGTTCTAATTATGGTCGTAATTTATTCGTATTTTTAAAAAATATAAACACAAGTATAATTTTCGCCAAAGTTTACAAGAAATTATTTTTTGCTTATTTTATATACTTGCTGCTCTTCTTTTCTTAAATTTAAAATATTATTCTTTGATAAAATATTTTATTATAGAATGAAACCAAAACATTTTATTAGAATGAATGGTTATCAAAGATTAAACATTTGAGGGTTGAATAGACATTTAAAGGACACTTATTTTCAAGAATTATTAAGCAACATATTTTAAATTTAATAAATAATTCCATTGACTTTTTTAAGTAACAAAATTTATAAAATCAAACATCTTGTGTGCATATTTTTGGAAAGCTTCATTGGTAGTGGAAATGGCTAAAAGTTAGAAAAAAGATCTAAAATTTATTGGTGGATCTTTTCATATCATATAAAAGATTATAAAATAAAAATTATCTTGGAAATTATATTAGTTTTCCTGGTAGTAGTTAGTATATAATAAAATCAAAAAGTAGTAAAGTTCGTATAAAAAGTAAATTATTAGAACAACACATATTAATAAATGTAAATGTTTTTGAGGAAAATTAAAAATCTTTTATTTTTTTATTTATTTATAATAATGCTTTGAAATATGAGAATAAATAATGATGGAATAATCATTTTTGGACAAAAAAAGTAATCTGAAATAAAATTGGTATCAGTAAAGTTACAAAAGTAATCCGTGTCCGCCAAGACCAAGACCAAGTCCTCCATTGATTACTGGTCCTCCAAGGATGGGTCCACCGTGTCCCAAACCTACAATTCCACCATTTCCTAGACCGATAACTCCTCCTTTCAATCCCAATCCTAAACCAACACGACCAACTCCAAGTCCAAGACCTAAACCATCTCCTAGTCCTACGCCTCCAAGTCCAAGACCTGCACCTCCTAATCCTAATCCTAAACCAACTCCTTTTCCATGAATAGGAGCAGGAACTCCCAAAAGTCCATCAGCGACAATAGTTCCAGTACGGCCAGGTCCTACAATTTTGACACGGGTGGTTGGTGGTCCAACAATAGCAACACCATGACCAGGTCCTACGTCATTAACGATTGGACCAGCAGCACCTACGCTTACAGCGCCATTTCCAAGTACAGCATTAGAGTATGGGCCATGGACATCACCGATGAGTCCAGCACAAGCTACTGCAACGCAGGCGAAGAGAACAACCTAAAAATAATACCAAGAAAACCATTTCAACATTATTACATATAATATATTTTTAGAAATGTTTAAAATTACATCTATTTATACTTACAAAAGTTTTCATTTTGAATAAGTCTTGTTGCACTGTTTGCTTGAGAATGTCACTAAATCTGATCATGTGAGTATTTATACAGAACTAAACGACCTTCTGATAGGTAAAAACTAAATTTTTATAAAAATTTTGTATGCCCTATGAAATATCTTAACGATATTGCTCGATCAATTAGCTAAGAATAGACGGAAATAAACCACCTTTACAACGTACAGCGCTCAGCACGTGAGTTTCACGCATAATGGAAGTGATTATATTTTTTACGTGTAATGTTATAAATTGAAAATTATATTATAGTAAATCAGGAAAGAAGTAACTAGATCAAGTTTGAGATAAACCAAAAAAATCTATTATTTTGGTAGAAGTGTAACTAATCCAACAATTTACTTCAAGAAATGTATAGAACTATACCCGAATCTCACCCGAGTCAATGTTAGTCTCACCTTCCTAATGCGCATGCGTCAAAATCTCTTCCGTGATTCGCGTGGTTCAGACCAAGTGAATTTGGATTCGCCGGTGAGATTTTGACGCCTGCGCTTCGAGGATGGTGAGATTGAGATTCACTGTATGAGACTTCTGGGGTTTTAGGAAAGTGTCAAAATATTTGTTCATTGAATTTGCAAAATTTTGAACTCAGCTTTGATCATTTTGATCATCTAAGAACTTAATTAATTAATTTATTATGTGGCCTGTTACTTTTACATCATTATAATAATAAAGATAAATTTATTTCCTAATTAAACAGTGTTTTAATATATTTTTTGCAAAATAATATAAAAAATAGTCTTCTTTCAAATTTGTGATTAAAATAATCACTTCGAGGTATTTCAGACAAAAAATTTGAATTCCTATTTTATACCTTCTTTTTTTTTCTAAAACTCCTACTGTTGGAGATAATTTTTAGAAAGATTTATACTATGGGTTTTATTGAATTTTTATTGATGGAGTACCTAATGAGTGTTAGACCAAGACCAAGATCTCCATTGATTATTGGTCCTCCAAGGATGGGCCCACCGAGTCCCAAATCTACAATACCATGATTTCATAAACCAATAACTCCTCTATTGAATCCCAATCCTAAATCGCCACGTCCAATTCCAAGATCTACACAGTCCTACACCTCCTAATCCCAAACAAATTCCTTTTCCTCCACGATTAGGGGCAGGAACGCCCATAAGTCCATCAGCAACAATAGATCCAGTGCGGCCAGGTCCTAGAATTTGGACACGGGTGGTTGGTGGTCCAACAATAGCAATGCCATGATCTCCAAAGTCATTACGAATTGGACCAGAAGCACCTACGCTGACTGCCCCCATTCGGTAGCAAAAAACCATTTTTTTTCTGAGAATTATGCATGCCCTATGAAATAACCTAATGATATTGCTCGAATAATTTGCTAAGAAAACACGGAAATGTAAATAAACCACCTCAATAAAACATTTTGAAGAGTAATCAAAATTTTGAAATTCTTTGTACCTACAGTACAAACTGTAGAACCGTAATTACCAAACGAATACCAAATTCGGTTTTGGTTAGTCTTGTGGATGTTATGGATTACTAAACTACTGGAATTTTAAACTATGATATTTTTTCGTTGTGATTCTCCTTTTTGTTATACTTTTACGTTTTTTTGTTTGGGATGAAACATGGCGAAACATGTAACTCAATAATTTTAATATTGTAACAATATTAATTAGTTGTATAAGGTAATACTTTTTTCATTTTAATTTTTTGAATAATTTGTTTAAATCAAGATTTTTATTTTATTATATCATCATTTGTGAGAAAAGAACAATGTAGATAATGACGAATAGTCAAAAAACGATGAAGTTCTGGCGAGTTATAGATTTCGCCCAAAAAACAGAATCCCCCTCAAAACAGCAATATTTGTTTGACTTCCAAAAATTACTCTTGCACCGATCAAGTCGATGGCCCAAAATTAGTAGATATTTCGAACTTTGCGTTCATCTTCAGGGATACATTCTTAAAAGTTGAAAATGAAACAAAAGTCATTGTAAAAACATTTATATTTGGAACTACCATTGTCCTATCATCGTAAATCTTTAGTACATAGATTTGGAAATATACAGTTTTAAGAACAGTTTCAGTGTAATAATTTATGACAATGACCCCTAAAAATGGACTTGCTGGGTTGCTTATGGAACTATCATCTACCTTTGGTCAAAATTTCTTGTCATAGTAACATTAAATAAAAATCTATTGATAATTCCATTATTAACATATTTGGTTTTGCTAACTTTATATGTAAAGTTGTATATATGTATGTAAAGTATATGTACTGGAATAAGATTTGTTTTGAGCATTATAAATAATATCACTTAGAAGATCTTTAGGAATAACGATATCATCACACAGTTTTTGAAGATCTGAAAATCCTGGATATCTTCTCCAAATTTTAATAGGTTTTTTAGTGCGTGCCCAAATGTAGATGTGATGGATACTAGCACAGTAGGTAAAACTTGGAGCCTCAAGTTTTGGAGTTATTACATTTTGTATCATTAAATGTTTTCGTCTTCTATCATTCATGTACTTTTTGGTGTGTAGTTTTTTAATCAACTCATTTGCTAATTTTTGAAATTTTAGTGGAATCTTTGTTTAAGCTGCGCTAAACATTATCATTTATCATCATCTATCAATTTTAATGTGTTCAAAATATTCTTACTGGAGAACCATTCCCAAAAGTTATTAATATATTTCAGGAAAAATGAAAGTATATATATTTTTTTTTTTCATTTATTGATAATAATGCTTTGGAATATGAGAATAAATAATGATGGGATAATCATTTTTAACAAATAAAGTAATCCGGAATAAAATTGGTATCAGAAAATTTACAAAAGTAAACCATGTCCGCCAAGACCAAGACCAAGACCAAGACCTCCATCAATTACTGGTCCTCCGAGAACGGGTCCACCGAGTCCCAAACCTACAACTCCACCATGTCCTAAACCAAGAATTCCTCCTCTTAATCCCAATCCGCCAATGCGTCCAACTCCAAGTCCAAGACCTAAGCCATCACCGAGTCCTATACCTCCAAGTCCAAGACCTAACCCACCATCTAGTCCTACACCTCCTAATCCTAAACCAACTCCTTTTCCGTGAATAGGAGCAGGAACTCCCAAAAGTCCATCAGCAACAATAGTTCCAGTACGGCCAGGTCCTACAATTTTGACACGGGTGGTTGGTGGTCCAACAATAGCAACACCATGACCAGGTCCGACGTCATTAACGATTGGACCAGCAGCACCTACGCTGACAGCTCCGTTTCCAAGTACTGCGTTGGAGTATGGTCCATGGACATCACCGATGAGTCCAGCACAAGCTACTGCAACGCAGGCGAAGAGAACAACCTAAAACATGAAAATATTATTTTAATACTATTTTTCTTAAAAATAAAATAAAAACATTTTCATTAATAATAATTTTAATTTCAGAAATTTTGTGGTACAAAAAAATAATTATATATTTTATAATTATTAACAGATTTACTTACAAAAGTTTTCATTTTGAATAAGTCTTGTTGAAGCAACTGTTTACTTAACAATGTCACCAAATCCGATCATATGTGTATTTATACAAGAACAAAACGACCTTCCGGTAACTAAAAAATGAAATTTTTCTAAAAATTATGCATAAACCCTATGAAATATTTCAACGGTATTGCTCGACCAATTAACTAAGAAAAGACGGAAATGTCAGCAAGTCACACGTACAGCGCGTGCATTTTACTGGACAATACCATTGACTTACATATAATTGACCATAATTAAAAAAATTTTTAGGTTTATTTTTATAAAAATAAAATAAAAATTTGTAGCTTCTTCGGACAATCTTTATTAAAAAACAGTTATCAAAATTCCTACGTTTCGAAGCTTTTTTGTCATTTTATGTTGTTTTTAATTTCTAAAAAATTATCTTTTATAAATTTCCAAAATATTTTTTAAATTTTCTAAGCCATTTAATATAACATAATATTTTGAAATATTACACAAATAAATCTGAATTTATTTCAGTTGTAACAAGACATAAAATTGCGTTATGCAAACACTGATATATTTTTTTAGAAAAACGGCATATGATTTTATTACGTTTTTGTGTCATTGAAGGCCGTTCAATTCTTGTATAAAAAGGAGACTAACACAACCCTCAGACATTGTGAAGTCGAATCAAGACCAATCAAACTTTAAAATATCAACATGAAATCTTTCGTAAGTAATACAAATAAAAATATATTTATTCTCTAAAAATAAGTTTATAAAACAAATATCATTAAATATTTAAAATAGCATTTTTTAAAATTCTTGATTTTTAATTATAATTTATATTTATTATAAGCCATTATTTTTTGGACATATCAAAATTATTATTTTTAGGTTGTTCTCTTCGCCTGCTTTGCAGTAGCCTGTGCTGGACTCATCGGTGATGTCCATGGACCATACTCCAACGCCGTAGTTGGAAACGGTGCTTCCATAGTTGGTGCTGCAGGTCCCATTCTTAACGATGTTGGACACGGGCACGGTGTAGCTATTGTTGGACCACCAACTACCTCCGTCAAAGTTGTAGGACCAGGACGTACCGGAACCATCGTAGCTCATGGTCTTTTAGGTGTTCCCACACATGGTGGTCATGGAGGTCATGGAGGAGTTGGTTTGGGATTGGGACTCGGTGGAGTCGGTCTTGGTGGACTTGGTGGACTTGGTGGTCTTGGAGGTCTTGGAGGTCTTGGAGGAGTCGGTCTTGGACATGGTGGAGTTCTTTTGGGAGGACCAGTCATCGGTCATGGACATGGTTTACTTTTGTAAATTTAAAAGATCTTATACAAATTTCCGCTTGTACCTCGCAATCATCATGTACTTAAAACCAGAAATAAATATGCGTGATTATATATTATTGCTTTTCATTTTCATAAATACATTCAACCCCTAAAATAATATTCAAAATAATAAAACTTTTTGCCTTAATTTAAAATATAAAATTTTCTTAAAATATGCACAGGATCACCTGCATGTGTTTCTTATTCTAATTAAATTTATTAATCACCACTCCCGAATGAAACAAAATAAATTATCGTACCCGAAGGTTTTCTAAAATCAGTAGTGAAAAACTTCGAGGCTTTTAGTTCGGAAAACTTATTAATTCTCACATTTTCTTACGCATGAAGACGTTTCGACTTCAAGTTTGGTTCATCATCAGTCCCTCGTATATGACTACGTTTAGAGACTTATCATAGAGACCATTTTCGGGTTGAGTTTTCATCTAAATATAAGATCAGTAGTTTCCTAAGTATTTATGTTAAGTGGGTTCTTAATTGATGGTCCTTCACAATATTAGCAATCAATTTTATTTGAATTTCAAACGTATGTTTGGATGATGATCCAAACCTGAGGTCGAAACGTCTTCATATATAAATTATCGTTTAAAGAATAAATAAATGTTTCAAGTTTTTCATTACTCATTTTAGAAAACCTTCGGGTGATTTTTGAATTCAAAAAATATAATTTAATTGGGAGCTCTTTTCATTTCGTGGTTATTGTTCAAATTTTGACCAAAAATAGTGGTAGTACTACGTTTGGTATTATAAGGCTTCCCAAATCCCATTATTACGGACCAAACAACTGGAAATTTTCGTCTTGAAAAAAAAAATTTAACTGAAAATTTTGGATAATAAATTTTTTTTATTATTGTTAAGAGATCTACAAGGCCAATTTATGTCGTTGGATGACCCGAATTTTGTAATATTTCAAAAACGAAAATTCCTACTTTTGTGGTCACTTTTGTGCCAGAAATTATTGATTTTTTTTAATATTTTTGAAAAAAATATTACTGGTGATTATTGGTTCTGTCATTTTGTAAATTTTGAAAATATAAGTCAAATATAATATGTATCTGAAAAACTGCTTGAAAATATTGGGAAAAGATGATCAATAATAAAATACTTAGAAATACTCAGCTAAATGAAACCAATGATCTTAAATTTTATATCCAGTAGAGGAAATTCTGGATAAAGTTTGAAACTTTTGGGCTAATTTTCGATACATATTACAATTAAAGCTAATTATTATCAAACATGTAATATTTTGGAATTTTGCTGCTGCGTTAACTTTTTGAAAGAAGAAATAAAAGCAGAAGCGTATGTATCCAATACTGGATGGATCCATCGTTATTGTATGAGTGTGATTCCAATTTTGATTGTGGCCAAAAAATGCATGTATTACCTACAGTGAAGGTAGATAATAACTGATTGTTATCAATCACTTTTGAATCTAAACATTCACTAAATAGTCAGTGGAAGTGCCATAAATCACTTTCACTAGTACATGTAAACAATCACTGAATGTGGTTACTAAAGTGAGAACTATATTTATAATTTAAAGATTTCAAGGACATTATAATGATTTGCAAAATATATCTGCAAAATATTATGAAAAAAATAACAAATTCAGTACTTCGAAATGCTACAATTTATTGCCATGTTGCAAAAGTATCTAATATTGTTATTTATTTTTAATTATGTATTTACCCATATTACAAGGTATAAAAATTTGTAAAAACTAATTAGATTTAACAAATTTTCCTGTACCACTTTCACTGTTATTTCATAGTGAATGTTTACAATTCCTAGAGACAGTTGACTTTCCCTAGTAATAGTAGCATCTACATACTTTAAATAGTTTTATTTTTAACTTTCACTGGTTTCATAAGTGAATGTTTACACTCACTAGTAATTGTAAACAATCACTGCATTTTCCACTTTGACTGTAACACATACATTTACATTGGCTTATATAAATGTCTAAGAAGTAATCCTTGTTTCTTTAAAATCGAAATAAGTTGGTTCTACAGCAAAGTTTCCAAATACTTGTAATTTTAGTTGTACATCTACAATTGTGTATCAAAATTTTATTAGCCTGTATTATTTCAATCTTGAAATCCTTACTTATGCACTCAAACCAATTTCCTTTCTATAATTTTTAAGAAAGCTTCAGAAATCCAATGAACATCAAAATTTTGAATTCTATAAAATACTACTTTTATTGACCATATATAATATTTTTATTTTTTTAATTTTATTAAGAAATTATAGGAAAAGTAGGTAGCCTAGAAAAGTACACGCTTCGCATGTGTGATTTCTGTAAGGTTTTTAATACTGGCTGTGCTGAGAAATACCATTGGTTTGTTGCATTAGATATTTAAATAATGCAAAATTTCCTAAAAAAGGTGGTTTAGTTTCATATAAATATCTCACTCCCCAGAATTGAAGACATTGTTAAGTAGCGCTTCAACAAAACATATTCACAATGAAAACTTTTGTAAGTATTAATTTAAATTGTGCTTGTATTTTTTAAACACACGAAAAAATGTATACACTTTGTGATAATAATTTAATTATGTAAAGTTTATATAAGTATACATTTAGTAAAATGAAAAATATTCATTTCAATTGAAATTAATTATTGTGTAATATAACTTAATACTGAGTGGGCTTAAATTTAAATTGTATTTTTTTGGTTATTTTATTTGGGGAATAATATTTGTATAAGTAAATTAAATATCGACCGCTTATTGCAAGAACATACTAAGTCAACTGTTTATGGAATTTACATCATTTTATAGCATTTTTTCGCTTGTAAATATAAAATTAACCAAGATAAAAGGACGACAATACATCAAAGTAAAATTCCAAAAAAATACATATTAGTGTGGTTTTGCTGTGAACCAAAAATATAAAAGATACTATAGTTTTCCTAACACTCAATATTTTTTATCAACAATTTTTTTAAATTAAAGTTTGTATAATTTTTAATTTAAACATAAAGCCATATCTTTTGAACAAAATACTACTAATATTTTTTTAGGTTGTTCTCTTTGCCTGTGTAGCGGTAGCCTGCGCTGGAATCATCATCGGTGATGATCATGGCCCTTACTCCAATGCTGTACTTGGAAACGGAGCTGTGAGCATAGGCGCTGCTGGTCCAATCGTTAATGACGTAGGACCTGGTCATGGTGTTGCTATTGTTGGACCACCAACCACCCGTGTCAAAATTGTAGGACCTGGCCGTACTGGAACTATTGTTGCTGATGGACTTTTGGGAGTTCCTGCTCCTATTCACGGAAAAGGAATTGGTTTAGGATTAGGAAGTGTAGGACTAGATGGTGGGTTAGGTCTTGGACTTGGTGATGGTTTAGGTCTTGGACTCGGAGTTGGACGCATTGGTGGATTGGGATTGAAAGGAGGAATTGTTGGTTTAGGACATGGTGGAGTTGTAGGTTTGGGACTCGGTGGACCCGTTCTCGGAGGACCAGTAATTGATGGAGGTCTTGGTCTTGGTCTTGGTCTTGGCGGACATGGTTTACTTTTGTAAATTTACTGATACCAATTTTATTCCGGATTACTTTATTTGTTAAAAATGATTATCCCATCATTATTTATTCTCATATTCCAAAGCATTACTATCAATAAATAAAAAAAAATAAAATATGTATACTTTTATTTTTCCTCAAATTTATTAATAATTTTTGGGAATGATTCTCAAAAAATCGGATAAATGAGAGAATTTGAAAGCATGTCAAAATTGATAGATGATGATAATGTTTAGCGCTATAAAATTTCAAAGATTGGCAAATAAGTTGATTAAAAAACTACACACGAAAAAGTACATGAATTATACACAAAAACATTTAATGATACAAAATGACCTGGTCATGGCGTTACTATTGTTGGACCACCAACCACTCGTGTTAAAATAGTAGGACCTGACCGCACCGGATCTATTGTTGCTGATGGACTTTTGGGTGTTCCTGCTCCTATTCATGGAAAAGGAATTCGTTTGGGATTAGGAGGTGTAGGACTCGTCGATGGTGTAGGTCTTGGACTTGGAATTGTACGTGGCGATTTAGGATTAGGATTAAATGGAGGAATTGTAGGTTTGGGACACGGTCGTATCGTAGGTTTGGGAAATGGACTCATAGGTGGACATGGTTTATTGTAAATTGTTATGGTGTAATTTTGGATTCCAAAAATATTTACCCAAAAATTAATCGTTCCTTTGTGTTACCATATTTTATATTAAATGTTATAAGTATTTCAAAAAATACAAAATAATAAAAAATACCATTATTCTTTCTGTTTTTTAATATTTTGATCATGTACTCCGCAAATTGTCAAAATACTGGGTGTACCAAAAGTCTTGCTTCAAATGTTTTTGTTTTATAAGGACTATGAATAAAAAAACGACTTTTGATACTTCCTATATACAATGTATTTACCCTAAAAATTTTTGCTACTAAAATCGAACTATTTATATTAATGACAAGTCCTAAAGATTCTTAGATAATTGAAAGATAACAAGCTTTATTATGGAGAAAGGATTATAAACATTAATTAAGCACACCTGTGAAAAAAGGGAAGATTCAATTTCATTACTTTTATATCAGAAGTAGAATATAACAGTAAAATGACCTAACTGCAAAAATGAGAGAGCAAAATTACAGAAAACACTTTAATTGGTTTAGAAACGCAGCTTAGAATTTTCCTTATTTTTTAGATGAGAATTTTTTATTATTATTTGGTATTTATTTCTCTTATTGGATTACTCAACTCCAAATTTCTAAGAAGTTGCATTACTTGAGTTACTTTTTGGTGCAAGAAAATTTGGAGAGATTATCTACAGGGTGTCTCAAAATTCAATCGATAACGCTTAATGAAAGATTGAGTTAAGATTATTCAAAAGTAGCACAACGTACAGAAAATCTCAAAATTATCTACAAAAACATGACATTTTTAAATAAAATTTTGGAATCCCTCAAAAGTTCTAAAATGTTTCTTGTCCTCTCCTTGCTTCCAACACCATTTTCTAAAGTCGAAGATTGGTTATTGTTTTATCAAATAAGTGTTTATTATTAAAATTCATGTATACAAAATTTCATTAGAAAATCTTTGCTACTTTGTTGATTTTAGTTTTAGGTCTACTATCTCCAGTTAAGTGTCGTGCGTCGAACTTTGCGACATCCTGTATTTTTTATCTAATTTTCTTAATCAGCAGAAAAATTACAACTAGATACATGCATGCTTACATGCATACATACGATTCAACACACAATACAATATTAGTGTATATTGGGTTGCCTAAAATTCATTTCTACTCCTTTTTTCCTTGTCAGTGCAAAGTAGTAATTTCTACTCCTAGCCAGCACAAAGTGACCATAGAATCAACTAGTATAAAAAGTGACATTTTAAAGCCTGTAAAACGTCACTGAAGTCTGAAGTTTGAAGAAAAACATAATATTATTAAAATGCTTATTTTATTGAACACATTTGTGGATATCTAAATAAATGTAAAAATATTGAGCCGTCATTACTTTAACAAAATTAAAAAAGCATAATGTAAGAAATTGTTCCAACGTTTTAAATCACCAGTGTTTTCCACCAACTCCCCAAAGTCCATGAGCTACTATTTTACCAGTTCTTCCAGGACCTACGATTTTAACGGTAGCGGTTGGTGGTCCTACGATAGCAATACCATGTCCAACATCATTGCGTACACCTCCAGCAGCTCCAACACTTACAGCACCATTACCGTGAACAACATTTGAGTAGTGACCATGCCAGCTACCATCATCCCAACTACCATCGTCCCACCGTCCATCATCCCAACCGTTATCCCATCTTCCATCATCCCAATGTCCATCATCCCAACGTCCATCCCATCTACCATCATCCCAACCACCCCAACCTGAGGGCTTAGCATTTATTAATAATGCCAAGCTTAACACCAGTAACACAGTCTAAAAAAAAGAAAATAATATAAGAATAAATATTACTAAACTTAATAAGCTATTTTTTTCATTTCAATAAATCTAAATAAAATAATAAAAATTTTATTTTATTATTTTATAGCCTGATAATGGTCTTAGGACCGAACATGTTGCTGTTTTGTATTTCAAAAAAGAATATACTAAAGAGTTATTTATTTGATTTTTAATAAAAATTTTACCACAGCTTTCATTTTGGATATCTTAGTTGAGTTCTGTAGAGTTAACTATACAAAGTGATCCTGATAAGTCGCTTATATACATTTTAGATCGTCCTTGTTTTGGGTTAGATGTTGAAATAAGTCTTTGAGGTCAGTGCGTTTGAAATTATAATATTATTCTAATGTTTTCATTTACGCCCAGATAAAGGAATGCATTTAAAATCATTATAAGCACTTATGATACCACATATTTTAGATTGTTTCGAATGCCTTATTCACTTCCCTAATTTAATTCAATGATGCCTAGTATCATAGTATCGAGAGAGAAAGTATAAGCTGGATTTGGTTTCGCTGAAACATTTCTGAAATTAATGAAAACTCATAACATCAATAAATTAAAAAATTCGTACTGATACTTGAACATAAAAATGGATTTTTTTTAATATTTTATATTTTGATTCTGTGATAGTTCTGTGCTCGGTATATTTCAAAAACGCAATTTACAGTCAAATATTTTTTTATAAAGGTACTTTGCGACATAAAACCTTTACACCATTGTGTCTTGAATTAAAGAAAATTATTTTGAAAACTTTAGAACATGCACAATAATATGTATATACATAGTCCGGTTAATTTAGACATGCAAGGGTGCACAAATTAGTGTAGAGCTAAAAATTGGTATGAATGTTCGGAACACCATTATAAATGAATACTGAAAAGTCCCCGTCGATCCCGCAGCTAGAAAAAAATTTATTCAAAGTCTTAAAAATGGGTTTTTCGCGTTTTTCAGAAAAACGGTACGTTTTATCATAAAATTAGGTCAGACAAAAATTGTAGATCATATAACTATCTATAAAAAATGTTTTTATACTTTTTTTCCTAAGAGCCACCGTTTCTGAGATATAATGATTATAAAAGTTGTAATCTTCATAATATGCACATTATTCGTCAGATTCATAATCGTCTAATATTTCCGATAACGGGTACATTTTTTAACCAAATTTAATAAACCCGGTCTCGAATTAAAGGGGAATGTTTGTTTTATTATCCTATCGGAATGGATTTTTTTAAGCGACGGGAAAGCTTTCCAAAATACTATCAATAGAGCTAAGATAAGCTGAAAAGTATTATAAAATATATTGGAAGACAACAAATTAAAAAAAAAGATTCATGAAAATAGGTGATCCGTTTTTTTGAGAAGATAAATTTTTTTTCCTGCAACACCCTGTATATCGGTAAATTTTATAAAATACTCGAAAATGCTGTGAAACGTAACTTTTATTCAAAAACATGCCCCATATGATACAATTTATTGTGTACTATATTTTTCTCATTCAATATGCAAAATTTAAATTAAACATGTAACACACTTACTTAAAGATAATTGTTTATCGCATAAATATTAATCACTTTCAATATAGTTATTTCATTATATCCTTATTTAATCAAATACCGTTTAGTATTACATGAGATATTTTAAAATTCCTATTTTTTAAGAAAGCATTAACCTTACCTCCCTCTTATTGTGGGAAATAATGGTATCTTTCTTTGGAACAATCGAAGGACACAGGACAGTTAGTAAGTATAAATAAACGTAATATTTTCTTTTTAAGGTACTTTGTTGTAGACAGTAGAACAAAAATGAACACTTTGGTAAGATATATAATAAATTAAAAAAATATTAAAAAATTTTATTATTAGATTTACCCCCAGTATTATCAACAGACATTTTAAATGAGGTTTACTTTGATATATTAGCCTATTTTGCAGCTAAATGTCATTTAAACTATATTCAAACTTAAAGTTTTTGCAAAAAAAACGCTATTTTATATTATTGTAAATATTGAAATTAATTATAACTCTAATTTTTAGTCCGCAGTACTTTTCGCCTGTTTGGCTGTAAGCGCATTCGCCGGTCATTACGATGACGGTCAATGGCGTGGACATGGTGCTTACCCCGGTGACCACAGAGCTGGACTTGTTGGTGGAGGATGGAATGGAGGACATGTTGGATTGGGATTGGGATTAGGATTAGGTGTAGGACATATTGGATTGGGATTAGGTGGAGGAGTAGGAATTGGTGATGGAGGTTGGGATGATGGTTCTTGGGATGATGGTGATGATGGCAGTTATGGTGGACATGGACATGGACACTATTCCAACGCCGTTGCTGGTAACGGTGCCATTACTGTAGGAGCCGCTGGACCAATTGTTAATGATGTAGGTCATGGTCATGGTGTAGCTATTGTTGGACCACCAACCGCCACCGTTAAAGTAGTAGGACCAGGACGTACTGGTTCCATCGTAGCTCATGGACTTTGGGGACCAACCCATGCTCATGGTCATGGACATGGACACGGATGGTAATTTTAGAATATAGAAATCTACTGTGAAATTGTTGATAACTGGTTTGTTGTAAATAGTAAATATTTTAAATAAATTATAATTTTCGTGCAAATTATTATTTTTATTCCCTAAAATTAATTAAAATAATAGAAGATTCAAAACATTCTAAAAGAAATACCTAAGTACTGTACACCTTTTTTATATTTGATATAAGAAATGAAAACGAAGTTTTCGAAAAAAGTTCTTATGAAATTTATCTCACAATAACTGATTTTTCCATCTAAAGATTGAAATATTTTTATTGTGAGCTTTGTAATATTCAAATCTTAATCAAGGAATAATGAAGGACTGTGAGTGAGACTAAAGCATATAAATATTTTTTTTAATAAAATCTAGGATTTTGATGCAATCTAAAATATAAAGGTTGAAACGAGTGTAGCAGTTTTGCAAACAAATATTTTCACCATTAGCATAATTTAGATGACAGTTGATCCAATGGTAATTTAGTTTGGAAAAAATATGTCATTATGAAAATACTTTTCAGTAGAAAAAGTTGTACAGGGTGTTTCGTTCGTGGTCCACCAAACGCCAAGGTTAGAAACTAAAGAGCAAATTTAATAGATCAATACAAAAAAATTATGGTCTTTTAGTTTTGGAGCTACAATTTATGTGCTTAGTTATAAAAAATCTTTAATAAAATCTTGAGTAAAATTGCAAAAACAAAAAATCAATAAAGTAGGCCATTTTTTATCAATAATTCGAAGTTATGTCTTTTTGTTTTACTTCCAATTGTATTTCAGAATAATCAATTCAATTTCAGAAAGTATCATAGTCCGGTCAATTCCGGTGTGTGGTGAAATGAAAAGATAAAGATTTCAAAACTTCAAACCCACCTCTTTCGATCAATCCTCTTGCAGGTCACGTGTAGCGATTTTTAATTTTTTTTTCCATTTTGGCCCCATTTCCTCTACCAAATTTTCTCTACGCGCCGTTTTTTATCGATATTTTTCTACGCTTTTGGAAAAAAAATCCCGACGCCGCTGGACGCGCCGGATAAAACCGATTATTTTTCTGGGTATTAATGGTAATTTAGCCACATTATAAACCGCGTTTCATTAAAATCGGTCCAGTCGTTTAGTAGGTACGATTTTCTAAATTTCGTTAAAAAATTTACAAAAGTTTACACTGATTTTCAAACGTCAGCATATGAGATACAAAAATTTCGAAAAAGTGCTCCACTATGGGTACGTAAGTCTATTTACTCTTATGAAAATGCCATTCGCGATTTTTTTCCTCTGGCTACTGTCAAATGCTAAGCAATATTACCTTTTTGGTTTTTTTCGCTAAAAAACGCGACATTTTGACGTTTTCAAAGAAAAATTCGCTCTCGCCACAGGATTAACCTAGGAGGGTCGGAAATTTTGGATATAGTAAATGACGGTGTGGGAAAAAAGGGGACCCAAATTGGTCGTTTTCATTCCGAATCCGGTGGAGCTACGATTTTTCAAAGTCAGCGCGGAGGACGCTCGAAGAAAACTGCGAAAAAAATTGAGTTTTTCGGGAGCGCTTTTGAAAGCTTTTCTGCCACTTCATTCGGATAGGACTATAAAACAAACATACCTCTTTAATTCGAGACCGGGTTTTTGAAATTTGGTTAAAAAATGTACTCGTTATCGTGAATATTAGACGATTATGAATCTGACGAATAATGTGAAGATTATGAAGATAACAACTTTTATAATCGTTATATTTCAGAAACGGTGGCTCTTAGGAAAAAATGTATTAAGACTTTTTTTATAGATAATTATATGATCTACATTTTTTGTGGAACCTAATTTTATGATAAAACTTACCATTTTGCTGAAAAACGCGAAAAACCTATTTTTAAGATCTTTGAACTTGAATAAAATTTTTTCCAGGTACGGGATCGATGGGAACTTTTTAGAATTCATTTATAATGGTGTTTCGAACATTCATACCAATTTTTAGCGCTACGCTAATTTTTGCACCTTTCCATGTCTAAATTGACCTGACCATCAATTGTATTTCAGAATAGTCGATTGTATTTCAGAAAAGATCAATTGTATTTCAAAAAGCATCAATGGTATTTCAGAAAAGACCAATTGTAGAAAATTGAGGAAGTCAAGAGTTTTTGGCGGTGATTGTGCACTTGAATCACATCAGCACATAAAATTTATCAAAAATGTGCTTTGGCAATTTAACATTACACGAGGAAAAGAATAAACATATGTTTTTTTTTTAATTTGCTATTTTAATTTTTAACATTCATACAATTCGGACAAACAAATCTTAATTAAGTTACAATTAATGCGAGTATTTTGATAAATCACTTTGATCTTTTGGTCTTATTTTATCTTCACCAGTGTTTTCCTCCAACTCCCCAAAGTCCGGAGGCAACAATTTTGCCAGTGCGACCAGGTCCTACAATTTTTACGGTAGCAGTTGGTGGACCAACAATGGCGATACCATGTCCAACATCGTTGCGGATGGGACCAGCAGCTCCTACGCTTACGGCTCCATTTCCTACAACGGCGTTTGAGTAGTGACCATTCAAGCTGCCATCATTCCAACTGCCATCGTCCCATCTACCATCATCCCACCTTCCATCATCACCACCCCAACTGCCATCATCCCACCTTCCATCATCACCACCCCATCTGCCATCATCACCACCCCATCTGCCATCATCACCATCGTCCCATCTTCCATCATTACCCCAAATAACACCAGCATAAGCTGTGGCCAATACGCAGGCGAAAATTACCTATACGACAAACATTATTTATTAATTAAATTATGAATTTATATTTTGTTTTAAAATACCGTTAATTTTCATAATAAACCAATAATTTTAAATAAATAAGTATGATTTTACCGGATTTAATTTTATATGTACCTACATAATTATACAGGGTGCTGAAAAAGTCGTGTACGCGACCAGGGAACCTTGTTTGGAAACAACCGTTAAACATGGGTACAATTATTATTAGTAATTTTTAATTAAAACAAATAAATATTTAAAGTAAATGTTGGAAGTTAATTTTATCAGATTAAAGTTCCAGGAAACGAAAAAATAATTGTAATATTTTTACAGTATTCCCATGTAATATTGGTAAATTTTATGATAAATTATAAAATTTAAAATGCAAATATTTTTACATTCTCAACATAAATTAATACTTTTTGTTGAGAAATGTACAAATAAAATAAAACTTTGAGCCATCAAGGATTTTTATCTAATGCGTGCTACTTAACAAGGTAGTCTCCAGAGTGTACGCGACTTTTTTAGCACCCTGTATATTCAATTTTTTGGTCTATTTGAAATTATTTAACTACCTACTTAGCGTAAGTTTAATATAAGCAATAATTATTAAAATATTTGTAACAATATATTTAAACTAATGTGGGTTGATAATGCGAAATGAAATAATAAATTATATTAATTTCCTACGCCTTTAGGTACGGTAGGACAATAAATGTCATAAGAAGTATCTATGTAAGAGTTAACGGTGCAGAGAAATATTTAAAAATCACCCTGTTTCTCCAGTTAGGTAAATGGTTATGAAATGGTAGTAGTAAATGATATGTAAATATTTCTTACCAATGTTTTCATTTTTTATCAGTTCTTGTAAAGCACTTGACTTAATACAATATGCCTAAGCTTTGGCAAGACGCCCATTTATATGAACAGTTCGACCTTCATTTAAGGCTTAAAAACATGATGCAATTGGATCTTAATTAAAATAAGGCTCCTCAAAATTTTTAGATGGAAAATTGGTTCTTGTCCCGTTTATATAAAATTTTTAGTAAATTTTGGTCCTGATAATTCGGGAATAAAAGAATTTTTCCGAATTATCAGGAACAAAAAGTTGTTTTACTCAAAATTATTAAAATTTTTAGAATATATTAATTTTTTGTAAGTATCTCACTAAACTCTTTATTATAATTAATCATAAAAAATAAATTTTTATATTAACTCTTTGTACTGATTACTTCTAAATAGGATGAACCGTGTTCTTGTAGTATTTTCGAAAATAATATATTAGAAATAACTTTCGAATAACTTGATAATATGATAAAATATAAATGATGCATAAGCATAAGCAGATGATAGAAATTGTGATCATGTATGCAACGTGGGTTTCTTTTTTCTTTGATTGATTGATGATTACTCAATCATGCAGTCAAGCGCTGATAATAAAGTGCAATAATTATTTAATATCACAGTGCGAACATTAAATAAAAAATCAAAATGTTGTGTTGAGTGAAACCAAGATTGATGGTTGTTACAAAAAATTGTGCACACGCAAATGGTAAATGGTTGAAAGTGCAAGAGATCACATCGATAAAAATTTTATTTAATAAAACAGATTTTTAACTGGAACTTTAAATTTTATATAGAATACAGGGTGTCTCACATGAAGTATTTCGAATTTTTATAACAAAAACGAATGCTTCTCGAAAAAAGATTTTAATTTATCTTTTTGACAGTTCTTCACAAATATATAAAGCTGAAATTCTTAACTTTGGGCCAATGTTTACATGTATTTCGCCTTTTAAGGACACCCGGCATATGGTAATTATTTCTTTTCTATTGGACGCTAATTCCTGGGACCAATATAAGTTATATATTTCTATAGAATAGTATAGAATTGCTGAACACATTAACAAATTTGACCATCATTTTGATCCAAAATATTTTTCTTAAATTTTCTACATTTTTGATAAAGAGAAAAAGTTAAATGATGCAGAATCTTGCGAAATTATTTATCTAAACGCAAGGAACAAAATTTAAATGAAATTGAAAACTTTAATTGCACAAAATTCATTAGTAATATTAATTAATTCGCAAGTCAAAATTGCTTTCAAAAATTTTTGATAAAAAACTTTTTATTATTAAGTGTTACGTTAGCAAAAATTCTATTTGTAAATCAAATTCAAAATTTGCTGAACACATAAACAATTTTGATACAATATCATTTTTTAAAATTTTGAATAGTCACAATTGTTTTCAAAAATTTTTTGATAAAATTTTAAGTGTCACGTAAGCATTAATTTATTCTTTAGTCTTTGTTGTTGATTGTTGACTGATGATTTAAAAATATTTTTTATTTTAGGAAACCAAATTCACGTGTTCAAAGAACTCATCTACTGCAATCTAGTAACAGTTCATAATTTTTTTTGAAATATGTTTATATTTCTGGATTTTTTAGTTCTTCGGGAAGTGAATTTAATAATTTAATAATAGACAGATTTTTATGGAAAAATTGGGTTTTATGGAGAGGAATCACAAAATTGTTTTTGGTTTCATATCTCGTGTCATATTAACAATTTACCTTTTCCACTGAAATGCATACAGGGTCCGCCAAAAAAATGGAAACACCTAAATATTTTTTGAACCACATAGAATTTATAGCCTCGATTTCACGGTGATAGTTGGTATGACAGTTCATATCATGATAGGAACTATCACGAGAGCTGTAGCAGTGTAGACAACTTGAAAGTCGCTATCTTATCTTATCGTATCATATCATATGATAGCACTTTCGCGTTGACTATAGTTGTGTTTTTTTACCAAAATTTGATTGATTTGCTCGAGCAAATCACTTCCTTCTCCTTTTAGTTCTATAAGAGAAAATGAGAATATGATTTGCTCATATTTGCTCGAGCAAAGTATGTAAAAAAAAACACAACTTATAATGACAGTGCTTTCATGATAGTACTATCACCGTGAATATGAGGCTTAAAAAAAGTTTAAACAAAAGTTTAGTTAATTTAAGCGAGCTATCATTTAAAGTTCAATATCACATCATACTCCGAAGTATGCACGAAAGCTTTTAAAGCCAAACTCTTTCTAGTCTCTAAAGTCGCCAAAATTTTGTTATTATCATGAGGATCGCAGATCACAGTGACTCGATCGTGATTTTTAGCAGCAGCACGAAGCAAAGTCACACCTCCTATATCAATATTTTCAACCGCATCAACTACTTTGACATCAGGTTTTGAAACTGTTTGTACGAAAGGATATAAATTACACACCACAACCTTGATCACCTCAATTTTTTGCGCTTGTAAATCAGCTTCATCACTTGGAATAGCTCTAAAAATAACATTAAAAAATATGTTAAATTTAAGCGATTTTTAAAAGGCGATTGTGTCTAATCTATTCGAGCAATCTTAATAAAAATTATACCAAGTTTTAAAGGATTAAAGTGGCTTTAATTTTTATATTTTAAGTTTTTTTTGTAGATTTGACAATAAAAAAGTTATCAACGAAAATTTGGACTACTACAATTTTTGTGAAGAATTTGTTGCGTTTGGTTTAAACCATCATAACTTTTTTATTTATAGGGTTGTATTTATTTTAATTAATGATTCTTGTTAAATTTTATCCAAATTTAAATGGGATTTTATTGGGTTATCCATGAAATTTATAATTACACCAGTGGCGTGGTTTAAAAAACGAGTTAAATCCTTTAGGTGTTTGTTGATATTTAAAACGCTGTAATAGCTGAATTTTTTATCCAATTTCAAACTTTATTTTTTTAAATATTCAACTATAGAAAACATTAAAAATAAAGTCATGGCTTTTTATGTAACACTAAAAATAAAAAAGTTATGATTAAAAATTGCGAACGCTACATTTTTATTGAAAATTTCGTTGACTATTTTTTAAAACACCATAACTTTTTTATTTTTGATTTAAATAAATATTTATCCAAATTTAATGATAATGATATACTACATTACACTACAACCTTGATTATTTCAATTATTTTGCTTATTATGTTCGTTTTATTAGTGATACGGCACCTAACTTTCTTTTTTTAAAGGCAACACACGCTGTATATTTTTATATTTTTGGATTTTATGTTTAATTTAAGTAAACTTTTGTACACATTATTTTAAAGAGTTCTAACAAAAGCAGATCCTTTTTTTTAAGTTTAAGTAACATAAATTTAAATTTAATTCACTTATACTTTTGTTTAAACAATTTTTGAAATTCAATAAACTAACCTAACCTAACCAAATTTTTTTTAAATTAAAAATAAAGTTTAAACAAAAGTATTTGTGAATTTATATTAAATGAATTTTACTTGAAGTTAAAAAAATATTTATAAAAAATTAATAATACAGTGAGTTCAAATAAGATTGAAACCATTGACACTGCAAGATAGGAAACCTATGTTTTACACTGAAAGTAAAAATCAATACTTTAGTGGCGTTTCTAATAAAACAAAATAGGGTTAATTTTAATAATTTTTCTAATTTAATTTTTATTTAATTTAATTTTAATGAATTTTGGAAATTTCTCGTTCGTTGCTTAATTTTTTTTGGAGAATAAATTTGCCAGTATATTTCGAAGAACTTTATTGATGAAAATCTTTTTAAAATTTACCAACGTTTCGACAAGGGGTTTTCATCTTCCTCAGGACTTATTTTATTCGAAGTTCATCACGTTACAATTCCAAGTTAAGTTCCACTTAATACGAAACATGGTCTTAGTTTTAATTATAACGAAAGGCTCTTTTATGATTAATTTTGGTTGACAGATCAGATTTAAATTTGAATGAATCATTTATAAAAATATGTTTAATTATTAGATTATACTTAATCTGTATAGTAGTAAGTTTCAAAACGATGACAAGTAAAATTTAAATGCTTTAATTTGAATTACATAATATGAATTCACTTATGAAAATTTATAATAAATTTTCTAATTTCTAAGTCATAGTAATTATAGTTTTGCAGATCTATTAAAAATTCTTGCAATAATTCAAATAAGCTTGGAATAATTCATTCATTAGGTATAATTTATTTAAATTTCTCAATAACTCTTTCGAAAAAGGTGCATTTACACAAATTTTGCATTAAAACATTAATTTACTATAAATCCTTGCTTAAACTTATGCTAAAAATTTGTTTGGATTAAAAATAATAACCTTAAGTTTTCTTTTATCAGTGTTAGAAGGACGTTGTTTTAGTATAAAAGCTCGCTATATCACAGGGTTGGATAAAGTCGAGTTTAATCAACAAGACAGCTCAATAATACTACTATAAACATGAAATTCTTGGTAAGCTACTTATAATTGTTTACTTTAAACTCAAATCAATTTTATTAAAATAAAAGGGTTCTAATCCCATCTCAAAAAATGATATTTCATTAAACAATTTTTTTTTAAATTTCATAGTTCCAAGCTCTTGAGTGTATTAATGCATGACAGTTACATTTGCTAACGATTTTTTTGAATTAACAAGATTGTTCGATAAAAGATGTATTCACTCCTTAAACGGTGAACGGAAAGCAATGGAAAAATAATCTATTATTGATAAACAATTCCTTTAACTGCGAGGATTACAATAACTTAAATATATATTTTTTCTTTAAACGTCATTAAAGTGCAGCCTTATGTGACGCTTGAAAGGCTTTAGCAAGTCATTTTTATGTTCCTTGACTCTATAGTCATATTCGTGCACTTCCGATGTAAATCGGTTACAATCGGGTCTACTTTGCATTGACAAGGATTAGAAAGGCGGAGTAGAAATGCATTTTATGCAACCCAGTACACACTAACATTATATTGTGTGTAAATTAAATGTCAAATTTTAGAATTATTTACTATATTACAATTTCAAAAATTTCGAAATATTAAAATAAAATATTGACATTGTATTTTTAGATTGTGTTGACCGCCGTATTGGCTCTTGCATTAGCAAAACCCTCAGGTCATTGGGATGATGGACATTGGGGTAATGATGGTGATGATGGACATTGGGATGGAGATGACGGTCATTGGGATGGAGATGATGGTCATGGGAACGATGGACATGATGACGGTGGTCATTGGGACCATGGACATTACTCCAACGTAGTTCATGGCAATGGTGCTGTCAGTGTAGGTGCTGCTGGTGGAGTTCGTAACGACGTTCATGGTCATGGCGTTGCTATTGTTGGACCACCAACCGCCACCGTAAAAATTGTCGGACCAGGAAGAACCGGAAAAATTGTAGCTCATGGACTTTGGGGAGTTCACCATGGACATCACGGTCATCACGGACATCACTGGTAAATTAGAAGTAATAATTAATTTATGAATCCTATTTAGTACCTCGAAAATGGATACATTTTTATTGTATATTTTTGTATTATATCTTTATAGTTTAAGTGTGTAAATAAATGAGCATATGAAAATACTTTTTAATATTTTTTATTTAACGTACCTCCCCATAAAAAATAAATAATATGATATAAATTTTATTAATTTGGAAAAAGTAAATTGATAAAGATTTGAGATTAATTATAATGTTAAGAGTAACAAAAATACAACATTTTTTTCTAAACGATTCTCCATAAAGGAATTTTTTTAATATTTTTCAATTTGAACCAGAAAAAATACCGAAATATATGTATAGCTATTAACAATTATTCATTCAGGGTTATAGTATGTCTGAGGGCACAGTAAGAAGGCTTATACCCGTATGACACCTGCACTTTTTCGAGTGCGATTTCGTACGAACCCACGCACGCTGAAAATTTCAAATAGCATATACTATTGCTAGAAACGATATTGTGCTCTATGTTAAGTGTGATTTAGCGAGCAGTAAAATGTGTATGCTTTTTGTAATATTTAACGCGCGATCAGGTCTGGCGAATTCCCGAGCTAAATAGCGCAGGTGTCATGCGGGTATTAGAATATCGGCTACAATCTGATTTTTTAGCTAAATGCTATTTGTTGATAATTTAAAAGTAAAGTGGTTAAGTTTTAAGTTACACGCAACTTTATTTCAAACAAATTCACTTTGCGTCGGCAAAATTGGAAGATTTTAAGCATTCGGTATTCCACATTCCAGATTTTTCCTAAAAAATAAATGCAGCAAAGTTAGTACAATTTCTTTAATTTCATATTTAAATAGGATTTATTTGACCAAAATGGCTAAAAAAATATATGTATAATTAAATTGGAATCTGTTTGTAATTTAGAATGTATCGAAATAAAAAAAACAGGAGAAAATCAAATTTAATTATACTAATTATGTACATCTTAGATAAAAAAAACCTGATAAATAATAAAAACTGAGTTATACCCAGATTCTGATCAAATCATTTAAGTTTAAAGGTCTTTAAAATTAAATTTGTTATATGGGTTGTAATGGACAATTTCCATGGATACATTATTTGTTTTAAATTTTTAAGTTTTAAATTTTTAATTTTGACCTGAATCTGCCCATTAGACATTAACTTTTTTTTAAATTTTTTTTTATGAATCATAAAATATGGCAAAATTTAAATTTTACTTTGTGACTGGTCATAGGGTTCATTTGATAAGGACTAAGATAACAACACATAAAGACCATTTTAGACGGGCATATTTTGATAACAAAATTTTCCTCCCAACCGACTCAGATGCAACTGCACATTGCGGAGGTGCACTTGAGTCGATTTGGGAACGAAATTTTGTTATCAAACTATGCCCATCTAAAATGGCCTTTAAAAGAAGAAGAATTTTGACATTATACTTAAAAGTTACAATTAATTGGTAATGTGTGCTAAAACAAGATAGCATTCTTTGGATGTATCTACAGGGTGCGGAAAAAGTCTTGCATAATCAATGTAGCTTTTTGTTCAACGTTTAAAAATTGACATTTTTTGTGACATATATTTGTTGTACTGCATCAGGTGGCTTTTTTCGTTAATTGGTATCTACATAATTTTCTGAATCGTAACAATAATATAAGTAGTAATACAATTTTACTTTAAATTTTAGAGTAAGATTTTTTTATTAATTTTTATAAACATAAAATTCACATTACTAAACACTCACGTTTACCTTTTTAACGTGGAAACATTCATTTATTAATTTTTTATTTTCAATCAATCTTACAATTCATATTTTTTTTGTCACTGACATGTCATAAATAGCCTAGTTTATAGAAAGCCTTTGAAATAAAATTTAGTAAAAAAAGTATTTTCTATTTTAATTAAAACAAAAATGTATTTTACCCAACTCAGGTTCTCAGTGAATAAGTTGTAGTGTAGAAAAATCAATTCAAACAGGTCACTGATAAAATCAATTACAACATTTATATGAGAGATTATGTAGGAATTTTTCTGCACCCTATATACACATATCATAAATAATTAATAATCAATTTTTAAATGCTGATATTTATTTATTTATATAATTTAAGGTTTTTAATACAAATAATATACAAAAATATAGGTATTTACATTCATTTTCATGGCACTTAATTTTAAATAAGATACTAACTAAAGAGATATTCTAATCGTTTACCAGTGATGACCGTGGTTACCATGATGTCCATGATGGACTCCCCAGAGTCCGTGAGCAACAATTTTACCGGTTCTTCCAGGTCCTACAATTTTGACTGTAGCGGTTGGTGGTCCAACAATAGCAACACCATGACCGTGAACATCATTACGGACTCCACCAGCAGCACCTACAGTAACTGCAC
The DNA here is from genome assembly GCA_963971135.1 of Stenus bimaculatus. Classification (NCBI taxonomy): domain Eukaryota; kingdom Metazoa; phylum Arthropoda; class Insecta; order Coleoptera; family Staphylinidae; genus Stenus; species Stenus bimaculatus. The sequence goes on along the minus strand of OZ020180.1, from coordinate 81,187,197 downwards.
CATTACCATGAACAACGTTGGAGTAATGTCCATGTCCATGATCCCAATGACCATCATCATTGTGTCCATTGTCTAAACCTGAAGCTCCAACAATGACAGCTCCATTTCCATGAACTACGTTAGAGTGGTGTCCATTATCCCAATGACCATCGTCATTGTGACCATCATGACTTATAATAACAACTCCTCCATGTCCATGATCCCAATGACCTGATGGGATTGCAGCGGCAAAAGCCAATACGGCAACAAAAACAATCTAAAAATAAAAAATTCTAATAATTGAAACTACACAAATGAGTGTTAATATTTATTTACAATATATTTATATCTACATATTAAATAACAATTAATATTACATGGAGTGACCAAGTAAAAAACAAAATTGTTGAAAAATAATTAAATATTTTTAGATTTACCATAGATTTCATGTTTGGTTTGAATATTGAGTTATCTTGGTGATTAAACTGTTGACTATGATACACTAATGAAATCACTTGTTTATATACTAAGATATGTCCTTCTGGCTTGTATTATAATTGCACTAGTTTTAAGAAATTTTTGCTAGTAATTAATTCATTTTGTTTCAAAATAAGTAATTAATATACAAATGTATTACTAAAATTCATGAGTGATTACTAAGCACCTCTATTAAAAAAGTATTTTATGGTTATAAATTTGTATTAATTATTGATTGAAGAGTATAAACATGAAACAATTTTATTTAATATTTATTTGATTTTATCTTATGATGTAGAGACAATTAAATCTACAGATGAACTGTGAACATACACAAAGTATTATACAGGGTGTCCCTGAATAACAGTGACAATTTTTTGTGGTGATAGAGGAAATGAAACTAAGCATTTTTGACTTATAAAGTATTGTCCGGAAATCCTTAAAAAGTTATACCACTTCAAAAATTTTCAAAAAATATATTTTTTTGTAAATAAAATAAATATTATAAGAGATATTAATTTGAAATGTTGGCCACAGTATTTTCACATAAGGATACACGTTTTCAGCTAATATAAGTTTAAAAAATATTTTCAGGGGCGTTACATGTGGGGGAGTCATCAAGTTTTTTTGATCATATCTTTGGTTTCTTTACGTTTTTGATAATTTTAAAAGTACCAAAATAATCCTTGATCAATGTTCTATTGTATGTCGCTCTGGTGCTTCATTTCGGAGTAAAAGTAGATTTTATAATTTTTAGCTAGAAATATGAATTTTCACTTTAAGTCCTCCACCACCACCACAATCCAGCACCACCCCCCAAAAATTCAAAATAGGAATCGGAGTCGATTACTACTTTTTATACATTAATCTTTAATCGGATCGTTTTTATAGACCTTTAATTTATGTAATCACCCATTTCCACTTACTATCCTAACTTTTGTAAGATTAAGGAATAGTGGCTTGAAAGTAGAAATTGGAAGCTTTCATAAAATAGTCTCCTCGTTTAAAGAAATTGACCTTTTTTTAAATAATTTTCTCGATATTTTTAAATCTCCGACATTTAAAATAGGACACTTTTTAGTTGGGACACCCTGTATAAATACATACAACGGCATGATACCAATTCAAATACAGTCCATTTCATCAACAGTGCTTTTCATTGACTACGGTTTCATCGACATGACCTTTACATCGACTCGGCCTCTTCATCGACACCACTAATAATACAGACACGTTTCATCGACAACCATTTCATCGACAAACATTTTCTTCGACAAGAACGCTTCATCCACACTACTTTTTCATTGACATTAACGTTTAGTCGAATTTCCTTTTTATGGTCAACCGTTTCATCGACACTACCTTTTCATCGACAAGGACATATCATCGAAATTACTTTTTCATCGACATAGACGTTTCATCGACAACCATTTCATTGACACTATCGTTTCATAGGTAAACCTTTTCTTCTATAAGAACGTTCATCGACACTACTACTATTTATCTACAAAAAAATTTCATCGACATTATCAATTCTTCGACATTTTTAGCGACAAGACCGTTTCATCGACAAAGACATGTTTTTTTTGAAACGGTAAATGAAGAATGTTTTTTTAATTACTAGGAAAGAAAGAAGAATATTATACAGCAATAAAATAAATCGTGTAAAAGGGTTCTTCCATAATTTTTTATACCATACAAAAAGACCTGTCGATGAAGAGGTAGTGTCGATAAAATGGTTGTCAATGATCCCTGTCCAAGAAAAGGTTTGTCGATGAAACGGACTGTCGTTGAGATTGCATTTGGTGAAAAGAATATGTCGATAAATGTGTATTGTCGATGAAACGTTATACAACTACATATTACATACAACATATAACATAATTATAGAAAAAAATTGTATCACATAAGAATTAAAAAAATGTAGGTAAATGATCGAGTAACATTAAAAAGTAGTTTAAAATCGCAACTTGAGGCCGGGCGCGCATCAAAGTGGTATCTAGGTGACGTGGCAAAAAACTGGCAAGTTACAGACAAACGTGTGAACTAAAGTCGTCACGCAGTGGGGTGCCATTAGAAAAATTTCACCACAGTGCAACGAACGCCACAATACACGTTATAAAGTGTTCCAAAAATGCCACACCATCACCAATCACCACACCACTATCACACAACCGCAGTACGCGCCCGACTTGATTTTTTTCGCATATATTTAGAAACACTCTGTATATGTAAGGACTTGCCTACTTCTATAAATAAATAGTTGCGAAAAATGTATTATTATCTAAAATATCTCCAGTCATCCTAATATATTTGGTAGTTTTTGTAACAAATTATTGTTTATTTTATTGTGAAACAATCTTCCCAAAAATAATAAAAATTGACCATTTCTTAAAATGGTTATTTCTCTGTTAAACTCTTTAGTGTACAATATATTTAAAATACAGGTACCTAGAACCTATTATTTTTTTATTACCAAAAGTCACTAAACTAATTGGTGTGTAAGCATTTAATTTCACAACAATGATGAATTCAACAAATTGTTATTTCTAATTAATTTTAATTAGGTATGTTGGTATAACTTTTATACTAGACAATATTACTGATATTTTAATATAAAAAAATTAAAACTAACTTTAATAGTTTAAACGCATACACACTATGAAACTTTAAGAAATTTTTGGCTACGCTATAATTAAAAAAAAATATAAGACATACCTTTAGGAAAACAGTTGTTGAAATTATTATAAAATATTAGGAGTATATATTTAAATTCTTATGTTATTTAATAAAATAATTATTGCAAAACTTCACCTAACAGGTGCAAAATGACAATGATTATAATAAACACCGTTTACATTTCTTCTGATTGTTTCCGCACTCCTTGATGGGTGGAGTACTCGCTACTGAATAATTATTCCATAAAAAATGTGATCATATCTACGACATCGCTAGCTTTTTTAATAAAAAACATCAAACATCGAAGGACACCAAATCATTATATAAACTCCAACCATCAGCCACTCATCTCATTGTTGACTCTGCAAGAATCCCAATCAAGATGAACTCACTGGTAAGTCTATTATTTTATTATTAAAAAATAGGTAGTATTAATTAGAAGAAAATTATATATTTTTTGAAACTACATGCATGATTTATTTTTCATGTTTTTTCAGTATTTTTTTTTTATTCAATTTGTTATTTTTAATGTATTACTAAACATTTTTATTATTTTATTTTTAGTCATTCTTGAAAAAAATATTTTCAGTACGAAAACCAAGCTATTTCAATAAAGAGTATAGGGAAACATTTTTGTATTAAAGTTAAAATTGAATTAAAAAATTTCAAAAATATATTTTTTGCTCATATATTTCTCCATAATATTTAATGTGGTTAATTTTTTTATAAATCACCTTTTTGTCTCGCTCTTACTCACAATAACTATAGGACTCATTCCTTAATAAAAGTGAGACAAAAGATGATCAAAAAAATGATATTATCAATTTTTTGATAAGAAAACTTATAAGTAGTACTTTATTTATTTTTCTAGTCAGTAGTTATTTTGGCATGCTTGGTAGCCCTTGCCGCTGCAAAACCTTCTTGGGGTGGACATTGGGATGATGGTCATTGGGGAGCCCACTCCAATGTAGTGCATGGTAATGGTGCCACCTTAATTGGACCTGGACCAGGACACGCAGTAGTAGCTGGACCAGTTGCCCATGGTTACGGTTGGGGCTTAGGACATGGTTGGTTAGGTGCAGGCTGGGCAGGCCATGGTCATGGAGTTGTTGTTAAAGGACCACATACCGTACCTGCTACCATTGTTGGACCATCTGGTAAAATCGTGGCTGACGGACTTTATGGAGTTGGTCATGGACATCATCATTGGTAAACGAGGTGGTTAAACTCCCAAGCTGACGATATTATTTTACTGCCTGTTTTTTGGTTATGTTTACATTATTATAATTGTCTTTTGGCAAGCATTTTTTTGTATAAATGTATATAAATTTTATATTTAAATAAAGTCAAGAATTTTAAAAAGACAATTTTTTGTATATTTTCTGATGACTTCTAATTTTTAAGTAATAAATAATAAATTATATTTATTATACAGGGTGATTCAGACCACTAGGATAGTATCAAAATTTTGATTAATAAAGTAAACCCAATAAGAATGTACTTTTTAATTTCTGGAGGACACCGGAAATACCTGGAACCGGAAGGAACTTTGAAATTATAAATATAATTAAACATAAATCGAGTGTGGTTTTGTAGGAAAGTTGTTGACAGATAGACAAATATGCGAATTTAATTACTTTTAAATCTAAATGGTAGATATTTTTAAAATTTAACCTAATTATTATATTATAAAAATAATACATCATTTAAAAAATAACTATTATTTAATAACGTTGCCATTAAATATTTCAAACTTCCTTCTGGTTCCAGATAGTTCCAAAGAAATTTGAAAAGTACATAACTGAAATTTTTGTGTTCTAGTTGGAATGTTACCTCTATTTTTTCGTGAAACATTAAAATATTTTAAATATATCATTTTAATCAATGTTCACTGAGATTAAAAAATAGCATTAGAAACCAAAAACCATTCTCTTTAATTTAGAGCAATAGAAATACAGAAATTGTTGAGAAAAAGATAAAAAAATAGCAAGGAATAAATAGTTAAAATACATAGTATTTTTCAGTTTTTTTGAAAATTTAAAGAAAAAACAATTAAGGCAATAGTCGGCTAATTTGAGTGCTTGATTTTGTAATTCTCTTGTTATTGGTTATGGTCATAACTTGTTTTCCATAGGAGCTTTTTCAAAATTTCTTTTTTAGAATCACAGATGAGTTTTGTGGCTACCAATTTCTTCTGTTTTCGTTTTATCAAGTCAAACCAAATACTTATACGGCAGCAGCAAAACGGACCCTTTACAAAAGGGGGCGTTTTCAAAAAAGATAAAAAAAGTAAAAGATATAATATTTTTTTCCAGCGCTGGGAATAAGTTAAGGTATAAACGAAGAATTTGACGTTTAATTTTTTATTTTAAGTATATTTTTAAACTTTTTACAGCTCTTCCAAATTTTTTTAAAATTTTACCTAATTTTTGGGTTGCTGTAAAAAGCAAAAAACGAAACGTCAAAGCCTTCGTTTATACCTTAACTTATTGCTAGCGTTGGAAAAAAAATATTTCAATTATTTTTTCAGTTTTATGGAAAATGCCGCTAGGCGAACGTGTTTTGTAAAGAGCTGCTGCCGTATGACTATTTAGTTTGACTTACTAAAACAAAACAAGAAGAAATTGGTAGCCACAAGACTTTTCTGTGTACCAAAAAAAATTTAAAAAAGTTTTAATGAAAAAAAAAATATCGCAAAACCACATACATCAAGCGAATTTTAAAATCAAGGACTCACATTTGCCGACTATCCTCTTAAGAATATTTTTTGTCTTCTAAAACAACATTATTATCACTACAAATCAAGAAAAAATTGAGTTCCTAGTTCCTTTCCTTTACTTAACACACTATATTGACTACATTAATGATTTTTTAATAGTTTTGGATGGTTTTTAAATATTAACCCACACAAGGTTAATATACAACAAATTTGTTCCATTTAATTTTTTTTCGCTCTTCAGTGGGTGAACGAAAACAACTAGGAACTCAACATTTCATGATTTGTAGGGATAATAATTTCAGAAGACAAAACTATCGTCTTAATTGCCACTTTTTAATAATTACTTTTTTATGATTTTTTCCAACATTTTCTTAACGATTTTTATATTACTGTTGTTAACAAAAGCTTAGCTCTCTAGTGATAGATTTTTCATATCTCTACACAGATTTCAGAAGACAAAAACACGCTATTAATTGGCACTTTTGACGAAATAATCGAAAATCTGAAAAAACTAAAATTCTCAATTACTTTTTTGATTTTTTCCAACATTTTATTATGGATTTCTGTATTATCGTTATTAACCATTGAAAGACAGAGGGAATTTTTAAATCTCTAGAAAGATTATTATAGTGATGTATTAACGTTTTACAGATATTGATGACAAACTAAACTAAAAAACTTTTACTTTTTTTATTTTTGACGATGAATTTGCTCTACTTTCTAACCCTGAAGTCTGAACGGGACACCCTGTATATTTATATTAAATATAACCTAACTTTTATTTAGAAGGCTGTGATTGCAAAAAAAATCTCTGATGAAAATACCCCTGCAAGGGGGGGGGGGTGCATATGCTCACCCATGCACCTCCTCATGATTGCGCCAATGAGCAACTAACCCACACATGACGTCACTTAATTTGCTACACACGCATCTGTAAGATTGCAATAAACTGACGTGGATCACAGGAAAAGTTTGATAGTGGGTAATATTATTTTAAATAAAAAATATACAGGGTGAGTTTAAAGTAACGCTTAAAAATCATAACTGGGTGCCTTATTTTTTGGAATTTTAAAAAACGTTAAAAGACGTGTCACTATGTTTTTAAAAAACTTTATTTTGAACTCAACAAAAATTTTTTTCGGTTGGCATGTCCTCAATATGACGTCATCAATCTTTTTTTTTAATGGATTGATATGGTTTTTATATCATAAAATAATACATTATTAAGACTGTTTTACCACGGTACTAAATAGTTAAAAAAAATTCTCGGTTGACGTGACGTCACTACGACGTCATAAACATTTTTTTTAATAGATTGATGTGGTTTTTATACCATAAAACAATACCTAATTATGATTTTTTTACAATGGTATAAAATGGTATAAAAACTAGCGCCATCTAGATGTATCTAAAAAATTATAAAATTTTCCCGTAAACGATAGTTTAGTTTAAAGTAACATAAAAATCGTAACCACCTTACGTTTTCGAATTTGAAAAAACCGCAAAAGACCTGTTGCATTGTTTTTGAAAAACTTTATCAAGAAATTAACAAAAAAATTTATCTGTTGACATGACGTTACTTTAAACTATACTTTAATAAATTTTTAATTGACATCTAGATGGCGCTAGTATAAATTTTTTAGTACCGTTGTAAAACACTCTTAATAAGCTATTGTTATATGATATAAGAACCATATCATTCTATTTAAAAAAAAATTGATGACGTAGTGACGTCATGTCAACCGAGAAATTTTTTTTACTTTTTAGTACCGTGGTAAAACAGTCTTAATAATGTATTGTTTTATGATATAAAAACCATATCAATCCATTAAAAAAAAGATTGATGACGTCATATTGAGGACTTTTTTTCAAAAAGAGTCTTTTACCGCTTTTTAAAATTCCAAAAAATAAGGTAGTTATGAATTATATGCGTTACTTAAAACTATCCTTTAAGGTGAAATTTAATATTTTTTACTGACATCTAGATGGCATTAGTATAAAGTTCTTGGTACCATTGTAAAACACTCTTAATAAGGTATTGTTTTATGATATAAAAACCTTATCAATCTACTTAAAAAAAATTGATGACGTCATGCCAACCGAATTTTTTTTTCTTAATTAAACACCTTGAGCATCATGATGGTAAATGGTACAGTGGCGTACCCATAAATTTTGAAAGGAGGGGGGGTGCACTTTATAAGAAAAAAACAAATTTTCTAAATCCATTTAAACAAAAATTACTTAAAAATTTCATTACTTTTAATCATTTTAATGAAATAACTACTAAGGTACTTGTTTATATTTAATTTAATAGCTTTTATTTCTACACGTGCACCCAAAACCACCCTTGAGTACGCCAGTGAACTGATATTATATATTCTTTAAATTCAAATTAAAGTTTTTCATATGCGTCTTTCAAATACTTTCTTATGTAAGGTACTAATTTTTTACACCATCATTTAAGTCGCGGGAATTTTTATAAAAACCAGGCTTAAAAAGAAGTAGTTGATAGTTGCGAGGTAGATTTCGTTCGAAAAACACCAAAGATTTCATAAATTATTTACATTAAAAGGTGGTACTGTACAAATATTCAAATATTTTTGAATTGAAGTATTGTAAAATATGTATAGTCAGAATTTATGATTTTTGTCAGATCTGAATTGATTAGGAAATAAATTTATTATTTTAAGAACTCAAGTACCTAATTTCATTATTTGTTATAATAAAAATAACAACTGGATTCTAGTTTATATTTAAAATACTGGTAATATAAAAAAATTAAGAGAATAAAACGTGGACTGGAGTTAAACAAACGTGTCAATTAGTTCTAATCACGTTTTTCATCTGGAATAATTAACTGTATTTAATAAATAGAATCACAAAGGCGTAGTTTAGTGAGGAAAAAACGTAAGTGCCTACATGTATATGCAAAAATTTCGCAATTCTTGGAAACAGCAGTACCACATGAAGAAAGGGCGTGACTATCGCATTTTGCTTAAGACAAGGTTGTTTTATAGTCGGGACGGTATAAAACACAAGTAATGATAATTAGTTTATCACACAAAACGCCAGAAGTCGTTCATCGACAATGAAGCACATTGTAAGTACTTGCAAACACGCCTCAAAGAATCATTGCATGTTGGTCACTTTTTTTCATTAGCTATTGTAGGTTGCGAGGAGCGAGCTATTTTTCATTTAGCATAATTAATACGGATATGTTGCTATTATTTGTTCTTTTACTTTCTAATAATAACATTCCATTCATTTTTTATTTTTATAATTATTTAAAATAATTGTCTTATTGTTTGGATCTAGACCTACGTGATTACATCAAATATTTATACTAATAACACTAGTTATCATTATGTAAATACCTAATCTTTTTTTATATTAATAAAATAAATAAATCACAAAAATTTATTATATTTCAGTTGCTACTTTGTGGCTTATTAGCCTTGACCCAAGCCTTTCCAAGTTACACCTACCCCATTCACCAAGGGGTAGGAGCCATTTTTAAAGGTCCAAGTTCAGAAACTATAATTAAAGGACCTGATGGGAGTGTAATAACATCAGCTGCTATTGGAGGAGAAGTTGCAGTTGAAGGAGATGCTGTAGCTGTAGCACCCGTATTACCTCTAGAATCTGTATCATCAGTTTCTCATGTCGCATCAGTTGGTGCACCAGGACTTTTACACACCGAAATATCAGGACATGGTTTGCTAGCACCTTCAACCGTTGTACAAACATCAGTCTCAAATTTAGGACCTGCAGTTTTCCATGAAAATCCAATTATAGTAGAAGATATAGGACTAATTGAAAAAGATCCTAAAATAGTTGAAGAACACGTAGTTGTTGGTGATAAAATAATAACTGTTCCAAAACAAGTTCAAGATAACTCAGATTTGGTGGGTCCTTCAGGAACTATCTCAATAAGAGGAGGTGATGCTGTTATTTCTGGTCCTGCTTCTACTACAATTAAAGGAGGTGGAGTTGTCGCATCAATCGATAAACAACCCGATGTTAAAGTCAACACCATTGAGCTTAAACCAGTGGTTGCACCTGCAATAATCGAACCAGTCGCTAAAGTCATTAGACCAGCACCCTTAATCACTGAGCAAAAAACTATAATTACAACAGGTCCAGTTATTACTGAAGCTAAACCTTTGTTGCCTCAAATTTATGCCCCCACAGCTCCAGTTCTTGCTGCAGATCCTTTATTGGGTACAAAAATTGTTGCTGGTCCACATTTAACTCACCAACCTTCAATTATTAGAGGGGGCCCTATTTTAACTGACATACATGCTGGATTAAATTCTGGGTTAGGGCGCTCTGGATTAGGTCACTCTGGGTTAGGACACTCTGGGTTAGGACACTCTGGGTTAGGACACTCTGGTTTGGTTTTGGAAAATAATCCAATTTTACCACCTCACCTAGGACCACATGTAAATTTTGGTCACCACGCTGGACCACATATTCCACTTTACAGAGGACCGTTGCATTAAAATCATGTACCTATATTTTATTTATTTTTGTTTGTGTTTTAACATTCCTAGTCATTTAAGTGTATTATCAATTACCAAATGGCAATGATTCTGGAAAAGTGATTATTTTGAATGTATTATTTTTTATTTAACTTTTTTATTAATAAAATCTTTAAGCTATAAATAAAAAATAATTTGTGCTACTAACCTTGATTAAAAATATTCATTTTGCAAACTTTAATTTCATTTCCTTATTTATTCTACAGTAAAACTATTATTTATGTTATTTTTTCATTATTTAAATAGTACTATGAAGTTACAACAATTTTAAAATTTTAAAGATTTTTGTAGTACTCTCTGAATAAATTTCATTATAAAATGTCGTACAAAGAATTATTTATGGTAGCCAATACAATAAGAAGGATGCGCCAGGCTGATTAAATTTTATTTTGTAACAACTTTATTATTAGTTATTAAGACCAAACCAGTTGCATCTTTCTTTATCGACTTAAAGAGCTTTTAGGAAAGATGCATAAAATTGGGTTGAATTTTAATTTGAAGGGTGAATTTGACCAATAAATACGACTAAAAATGCGATATAAAAAAAAATTTTTTCGTTATTTTTTCTAAATTTAAAATATTCTATGCGAGGGAGCTTTTGGTTTAAAGAGTAGATTTTAAAGTGTTTTTAAAATTGAAAATCTTTTAAAAAGTGACCAGGCGGAAGCCACTCACCACTAAAATCAAAATTTCGAGTTTATTTGTACGTAATTTCCCAACCCTACCAAATATAAAAAAATCTGAGTAGCCTATACACTGTAAAAAATATTCCCGTTTAAAGTTGCGAAAGAAAATTGGAAAAATTTTGAAAACTGCGAGAGCCAAATGGGCCCAGGTTGGACAGCGTTTTATCCGATTTTTTGAACATATTACGTCCGATTTTTTTCCAAGGTCCAGTATATAAATTTTTAGCTGCCGATTTTTTTTCTCATAAGTAAATACCAAATAAGTAAAATAAAAAATATTTGAGTATTACAGGTTGTTCCCATGAAAAGTTACGAATTTTTAAAGTCAGCGCCAAAATGGCGCGAAAAATAAAGCATCACTTTGGGAGCACCAAAACGACATAAAGAGTAAACGCATCAAAAAAAGCTTAAGGTAAAACGTGGAATTTAGATGAGGAATAAAGCAACCGCGATTTTTTTCCTCCTGCCGAACTTCCAATCGAAGCCAAAAAGCTTAGGTACTTTTGTTGTCCGAAAAACGGTAGAATTGTACAGTTAGCGTCTCGGGGCTGTAACGTCACACCTCTGCGCCGGGAGTCTTAAAAATCGGTCAGGGTAATCCCCAGGATGTTAGAATAAAAGGGGCTAAATTTCCTAGCTTCCCTTTAGAATCCGACGGAGTTGAGATTTTTCAAAGTTAACACCGCCGAAAACCCGAAAAAAAGCGAAAAAAATCGACCATATTTGGGAATTTTTTTTAAAGTGTCTGAGAGGTCTAAAAAATTTAAAATTCGAGCCACACTTGGAATCAGCATCCCTCTTTACATCGGAACCGGAATTCTTAAAATCGGACAAAAAAACAACCCTTTCGGCCGCTCCTCGCAAAAAACATGCATGCGGCTGGCATTATTAAAATATTTATTTTTATTAAAACAATTCCAAATGTGATAATATCTTTTTAATTGATCATATAATAGATTTCAAGCCTCGATTAATTAAACAGAATTAAATCAAATTTGTGTCGTAATGATATGCCTGTTATGGATAATATTTTTAATGTAAAATGTCGCATGAATTATAATTTATTAGTTTGCGGTATGTAAGTGGTATGCACATTATAATTGCACTAAGCCGACCTTTCGGTTCACGTTCAAGTGCGAATTAGGAAACACTTAACTTGTATAGGAAAATAGCGAGCAGAAATAAATTCCGCACGTTTATTTATGGTAGGCGTTTGTGGTAAAAAGAGTGTCGCAACCTTTCAACGAGAGACAGCAACAATTTACTTGCGTTGGATGTTTAGATATTGAGAATAAATAATGAATAAAGGAGTTACACGAATCAGAGCATGACTGCCGAAATAAATAATTTATTTTTTCAAAAAAATAATTTATTCCGTTAAAAATTGGTTTATTTCTAAACAAATGAAAGGTTAGGTTTTTTAAAATTTAAAAATAAAATCGAATCGAATAATAAAATATTTTGCAAGTTCATATAAAAAAGGTTGATACGGTTTGTCATATTTTTAGTTGATTTTTTAACTACATATTGAAATTATTAAAATTATGTTAGAGCTGAAATATGAAATTAGTTTTATAATATAGGGTGTCCCACTTTTTTTCAAGAAATTTTTTTTTAAATAGTAAATCTCATTCTGGGCAAAAATTTTCGACTCCTTAAAAAGTTACAGCAATTTTAAAATTTCAAAAATTTAATGATTTTTGTGGAACACCCTGTATAAATTTCATTTAATTTTAATTTTTTTATTGAAATAAAAAAATTCAATTTGGCAAAGAAAAAATCCATATAATAATTGATTTAAATAAAAAAATATAATAAGGAATACAGGGTGTTCCACAAAAATTATGAAAATTTATGAATTTTAAAATTCATAATAGTTCATAGGGCATTTTTTTGTTCAGAATGATATTTACTATGCCAAAAAAAATTTGCTGGAAAAAAAGTGGGACACCCTGTATAATTTTTGCATCTTATTTGAACCTTATCACCGGACGGGACTCATATTGAAAAATAAATTATTTAAAAATAAATACTATTTATTTGTGTAAGAAATCAGGAAAATAAAAACAAACGTTAATTCTTTGACTAATATAAAAATAAATATCACATCCATCATTAATTATAAATTTGAAACAAAATAAGATTTAATCTTAAAAATAAATTTTGTGGGAAAGGTTTCAAGGGGGCATGTGAAAATTCTTTTATAAAATTTAAGAAGGAACACATGTTCTATGTAAAGTTAATTAAAATTAAAAAGTAAGTTTCGGATGAAAATGTTATTGGTCTTTTATTTCAGTAGCGTAGACAGGGGGGTCAGACGCTGATTTTTCGACCCCGGCTATTGAGGTTTTTGTCGATGAAATCTCGTCAACTTTCTACGATTTTCTTCTAATCACTTCTTTTTGGGACACCCTGTATGTAATGTAAATAATAATAAATATTGGTATCGAAGAAGAAATCATCGATTTGAACAAATAACACCTCTAAAACGAAATTGAATTGTAAAGTAATTGAATCAGAATACAAATACAAGTGTAATCTTAAAATTTATTGATTGAATCGTGCACTACGTTTCAGAAATGATATGAATATTTTAGGATTAGTGGTCAACGGTGAACGTTGGTGTATTTTTATAGGTACAAATAAATACTTTAATTTATTTAGTATACCGTAAATACTAAATCACTTTTATCGAAGTTGGTGAATTTGTATCGAAATTTTTTCTGTGGTATTTTTAGAAATCTGTTTTTTACTATTACGATTTTTATTTAGCTTTACATTTTTTGATTTTTTTGGGTAGGAAGTGTTGACAAATCTATCCTACTCTCGGCAATATCAAACTCCGCCACGTAATCCCAAACAACGGGACGTCCAAGACCCGAAATTTTAATCCTATAGGTATACTCCGCCAGGTCCGTTCCAGGAAAACGAAAGGATTGACGGACCGGGTACTATAACCTAATTACAATGTATATTTAAAAAAAAAATTAACCTGACTACCACAGAGTGTATTTTAAAAAACAATAATCTAACCGAATCACCTGAAATTATGGGATATTGTAAATAAATCACAAACTTAACTATTGACTAAATATTATTATATATTCAGGTAGTAGAGTGGCGGAATTTTCCTGGCCCCTTTGCGGTCAAAATTTTATGTCTGGCGGTCTTTACCGCATCGTTAATCCCTTTACCTGATTATTGGCGGAGTTTGGAAGCACCAATTTCTCTAGCAGAAATAACTAAATTACTTATTTTAATGATTATTCAAATATGTGGTCAAGTATTATAAGAATTATCGGGGAATAAACCTACTTGTGGTAGACCGTTTTTTTAAGGATGTGGCTATTTATACATACTGTATGTACAATAAATTGGCTATTTATACTTAGTGTATGTATACGAAATTGGCTATTTATACTTACTGTAAGTGAAAATAATTTGGCTATTTATACATAAAGTATGTATAAGAAATTGGCTATTTATACTTACAATTAGTGCATGTAAACGAATTTGGCTATGTATACTTACTGTATGTATACGATATTGGCTATTTATACTTACTGTACGTGTAAATAATTTGGATATTTATACTTACAGTATGTATACAAAAATGGATATTTATACATATAGTATGTATACGAAATTGGCTATTTATACATTATGCATGTTAAAGCTATCGGAATATTCGTAAACCCTTGATTAAAACTGCAGAAGAGATTGAACATGTCGATGAAATTTTCCAGGAACCTTTCTCTGAAATTATGGATGATTCAAACGACAATGGTGTCCGAATTTTGTCTGATCGAGAAAAGTTTAATAAAGCTATAGAAATTGGCAAAAGTATTGGTGATATTTTATCGAACTATGGAACTTAAAGATTCAATGAATATACAGGGTGGTGATAAAGTTTGGAACCAAGGTCATACTTCCGACCGATTTTTACAAAAAAAATTTTTACGGAAGTTATGACCTTGGTTCCAAACTTTATCACCACCCTGTATAAAAGAATACCAACTTATTGAAAAAAATGCCAGAAATGGAATACCATTATTTACAACAACTGAAAATCAAACTAATCAATTTACATCCGAGGTTTGTGAATTAGAAGAACCAGAACAAACTGGTAAAAATAATACAACATCTGATAAAGAGATGCTATTAAGTGTAGCAAATATTAATTTTAAAGGAAAAAATAAAATCCAAAGGGCGACCGAAAAGAAAACCAAGAAACAATAAAACTAATGAAAACATTTAAAAGTGGAATATACAATATGTATAAGAATTATATTTTTTATTGAATTATCTTTTGTATGATATTGCTAATTTTTTATATTTTTTGAATGATAACATTATGTTTGAAATTATATATTTTTGAATAAAATAACATCTTAAAATAAATTTTCTTGTTTTACTAATTTAAAGCATTTTAAAAGAGTGACTTTGCATGCAATTCTAAGCGCATCTATTCATACATGCAGTATGTATAAATAGCCATTCTGGTATACATACTGTAACTATAAATAGCCAAATTATTTACACTTACAGTAAGTATAAATAGCCTAATTCGTATACATACACTAAGTATAAATAGATAAATTCGTATACATACACTAAGTATAAATAGCCAAATTCGTACACATACACTAAGTATAAATAGCCAATTTCTTATACATACTGTATGTATAAATAGCCAAATTATTTACACTTACAGTAAGTATAAATTGCCAATTTCGTATACATACACTAAGTATAAATAGCCAAATCTTATACATACAGTATGTATAAATAGCCACATCCTTTTTTTAATCTAAAAAATAAAGTTTTTAAAATCAAATGCAATTTTTCTACCAAAAATAAACAATTCCACATAATAATACATAATAGAACAAAGTTGCGTTAAAAATTTGAGTTGACCCATTTTGCACCGAGCCCTTCAATTGTTCATTCAAATTTTCTTTTAAGATAATGATCGATTACGGCAAACAATTTGAAAAATAGCTGATTATAATTTATAGTACAAAAAGTTATCTATTTGTGTCTACTCGATAATTCAGCATGAATAAATAAATTTTCCAATATTTAATGTATTTTAAATTGGAGTTATATTTATAAATCAATTTTATCACTGATCAGTCTATATTATTTTATAGTCTACATAATATGAAAATAAGGTAGGTAATTAAAATAAGAAAATGGCTTTGAAGTACCACACCTTGGTGTAATAATAATTGCAATTAACATTCAAACGCTTAATCAAGTTTGTTCGGAAACATTAATCGGATTTGGTGCGTTTAAAGAAATACGCATATAAAAGTCAATCGATACAGGAATTTATTATTAAAAACAATTATGTTAATTACGACGGTTGATCTAGAAGAAAAGACACCGCCTTTGTGCTATGACAATGCACTTGTATGTTACTTTCCCTCTCGCTTTCAAGGTTTATCCGTTTTAGATTTTTAAAATTAATAATAAATTGTAATTATTTTTACATAATAAAATATAACATTAAATTAATGCTAGATACTGATTATTTTAATATTTTTAATTTTTTGAACGAAAAGTATTTATACAGGGTGTATAAGAAACTTTTTAATTTGAAGGGTTACATAAAAAATTTACAAGTAATTATTTTTTGTGACAAGTAAAACATCAAAAATATTAGCGATTATTTCATTAGGTTTAAAAATATTTGACATAAATTTGTGATATTGTGACATGAATATTTTGACATTTTTGGTTTTTTTAGCTCTTCCTCAATTGAAATAGCAACCAACTGTTTCTTTTAAATAGAAATAACATGTTCTGTTTCGAACTTTCCACTTTTTATATACAGAGTGTCCCGTTCGTGGTTCACCAAACGTCAAGGATAGAAACTAGAGCAAATTTTATCAAGAAAAAACCAAAAAAGTAGGGGTCTATTTTTTATGGTTTGAAAGTTACAGGGGTTTGAATTTGGCATCGCCCGTTTTTTGAACCACGTTTGGTGAACCACGAACGGGACACCCTGTATATTTCAGTATTTGGCAGTGCTATTTTATCATAAAAAAAATTTAAAAAGTTTAAGGGTATCCCTTTATTTGAATGGTATCTAAATATCAATCTAAACATTATAGTATACGCAATTTCAAAATTTCAAAGAAATTACTTGAAATTAAAATTAATAAAATTGTATCAAGTTATAAAAAAACAAAAAACTTTGGTACCTCCATTGATTATTATTTTTGATTTTTATTCAGTAAAATTCGTGACAAAAAGCTCTGTACCAACTTAATTTTTATTTTGCTTCCCAAGGATCGCAGTATTTCATTTGTCTAAGCAGCAGTTAAATTTAATGTTTCCTTTCTAAAAGACGCTATTTTCTGAATTAATATTTTTTGTTGTAAAATGGCTTCACTTAATCAATTTTCAAAATATAATCTCAGGAAATCAAAATAATTTTATTAAATTTTATTAAAATAATAAACTTTTTTGAAGAATGATAAAATAGTATTACTAAATGAAAAATAAGGCTATTGTCACGTCTAAAAATAAAATCAAAAATATTTTTTTGTTATCAAAACGGTAATTTATGTATACCATTAAATATATATACAAAAAGAAATCATTTCTATAGGTTTTCTGGAAAACCTTTTGTATCTATCTAAAATAGGAAGAAATATTCTAAAGCATAAAAATTATTCAATTTTTTCTAACAGTCTTTTGGCACGATAATGAAGGTCTAAATAATTTAAGTCTAAAATGGAAAATTGTCGAAAATGTTGGTGTCAACCCCAAAATGCTCAAAAAAACATTAAATATTTTTACAATACTTTTTAGGTTTTTATTTTAAACCGCCAAAAAATAAAAAAGTATCGAATGCATTTAAATTTTTTGGCATTTGAACATGATTGAAAACAAACGATTTTCAATATTGTAAATACTTATATACAGAGTGTGCAAAATGCGGCAACGCCCATTTATTTTTTAAATGAAGCATTCTTGAGAAAAATGTTTTAATTAAAAGTTGTACGATTCTCAGTGACGCAATATTTAGAAATATTATCATGACCTTGAACAGCAAGTTGCTCCATAAACCTCTGAAAGCCAGCTATAATAATATGCAATAAGCATTGGTGGTTACTATTTAAAATATAAGAGTGAAGTGATATCGCCTCACCTTGAAGTTACTGTTCAAGGTCATGGCAGTATTTCTAAATAGTAAGTCACTAAGAATCGAACAATTTTTATTTGAAATATTTTTCTCAAAAATGCTTTATTTCAAAAATAAACGGGTGTTTCCAAACTTTTTGTACAGCCTGTATGATTTTAATAAAATATTCAGTTTATATCTTAAAATTTGTACAAGGACACATGATATTTGAGCAAAAAGTTTCATCTCTTTTGGTAGCTTTTAAACTATCCTTTGGATTAAAAAATATTTAATTTAATTTAAAAAAATTTTCCAAAATTATTTAGGAATGTATTTTGTATAAAGGCCGTTTTAGGCGGGCACAATTTGTTACCAAAAGTTTGTTCCGACTCAGATGCAACTGCGCAATGTGCAGTTGCATCTGAGTCGATTTAGTAACAAATATTTGGTAACATTTTAGCCCGTCTAAACAGGCCTTAATGAATACTTTTTTTTAAACTCATAATTTATTTTCAATATTTATTTGTAAAATGTTGCATTAGAGACTTGTTTCTTATTATAATAAACAATTAAACTAGATAAAAGAATGCTGGCACAAAAAAATGTAAACAGGGTGTTGCTTCCATGTTTAATTGAGGCGCAGCAAGGTCAATACAAAGAATATAAAACCTAGGGTGAATCTAATAGGTGTATCACTTGTGAAGCTTTCAGTAGTGTGAAACAATCATGATCAAAACCGTAAGTTTTAAAAATGAAATAAAAATATTATAGATATAAATTTTTATTTTACACAAAAACATTTCAAAATACAAAAATTATTTTCTTTTAATTAACTACTAAAATTATAAATGGTTTCAAGTATTAGAAATCATATTTTATTTTTTTGTAATATAAATGAATAATGGGTGCTTTCATATTTTTTTTTTCGGCGGTTTTAATCCAATCTGTAAAGTAACAAATATAAATTAATAAACTTTCTATGCTTTCGCCCAAATATCAATAATGACATATATATATTTTGAAAATTAAAAGTTTTTTCAAAAATCAAAAAAAATAATGATTTTATAATAATTATTGAAATGGTTTTGGTAAATTTTTAGACCAAATAATAATACATGACAATTAGTACTATATTTTTTAATGGTTAACTATTTCATCTCTAATTATATGTTATAACTAATGATTAATTAATAACTAGCTTAGTCTTATACAACCCAATAAACTGAAAGCTTGATTGCATGACTTTATACTACAATATTATGTATAAAATTATAAAGGACCTACAGTTTTTCATGTGGATATTATATACCACCAAATTATTGGAGTTTTCAACTTTCTATTTTTATTTTTCATTGAATAAGTATTTTTTTAGATCGTCGTTCTCTGCTTGGCTGTTGCGGTAGCCAATGCTGGACTTTCAGCCGGAATAGTTGGTCCTTCAGCCCCAGGAGTCGTCCTTCATGGACCAAGCGCCAAAGGATCTGTTGTAGGACCTGATGGAAGCCACATTGCCGCTGTTCTTCCAGGAGCCACAGTTATTGCTCATCCCAAACACGGAGGTGCTGTAGCTGGATCAGTGGTCCCTGGACACGTTTCCGTCCATGGAGGATGGGGTGGTGCTTGGGGAGGTGCTTGGGATGGTGGTCATTATGGCCATATCTGGGGACCAGTGCATCATTGGTAGATTTCCAAAAATTTCTTAAGAATAAAAATAAATTTTGTAAATACATTAAATTGAAGAATAAAATATTTAATTAGTCATTAGAAATAATAAACTGATTAAATTTTATATTCGAAAATTTTAAAATTAATTTTGCTACTTTAATATCAGCAATTTATATATTGCTTGTACCAATAAAAATACCACAGATCATCATTATTCTTCTATCAATCTTTAAAATCATATAATCTAATACTAATAAATGGCCCTAAAGATTTTTAGCCTGCAAAAATAATAGTACAGGTAAACGTCGTTTTGCGCCGGTTCGATTTACGCCGATTCACAATTACGCCGGTTAGTTTTCGTTTTGTTTTTAAGAGAAATAAAAAGATATGATTATATTTTTTATTTTATTATAAAATTAAAAGAATATTCAATTTGTAGTTTCATTATGGGCGACAATAGGGATTCAGAAATCAAACATTGTGCGAAAAAAGCACGAAAAATATGTGTTCATTTTACGCCGGCGTAAAACGACGTTTACCTGTACTGTCAAATAAAAATTCTAAAGTGAGTACCTAGGTAGTTATTTTGGAATATTTCTTAACTTGATTAATTTCATAGCAAAAAACTTTGGTATTTTAATTATTTTTTTGATCAAAATCATATTTTTTTATTTCACGTTTGGGTTACTCGATATTTAAGGTTAAAAAGCAATAAAATAAGATACGGACAAACTCTTATTTTCTCAAATTACTTCGAATGATAGCAACGATATCGTGTCGAGTGGTTCAAAAATATGTCCAGAGGTCCCAGAACAAAATTGTTGCTTTCAGTGCAATTTCATTTGTGTCATTTATTCATAAGGACATAAAATGTACAATAAATCTAGTAGAAAGTAATGGAGAAGTTAAAATAACAAGTTGCTGTAAACCCAACATTGAGTACAAGGAAAACAGGAGAACAACTTTTTAATGTAACTTACAGTAATATTGTCATTAACATCCTGTATACAGGGAGGACAAAAAGTTCGGTAAGTTACATTTTTATTTTTAGAACGAAGAGATTTTGAGAAAAAAATTACAAATAAAAGTTAGTGACGCATTATTTGGGAATATTAACATGAACTTGCAAAGCAGGTTGAAGGTTACGTTATAATCACTTAATGGCAACTACCATTTTTATTGCATATTCTTTTACTTGCAGAGGTCTGCAGAACAAATTTTTTAATTGATTTTGAATATTAAATCAAATATGTTGGAAGTTTTATAATGGTTCAAATTTCTAGAAAGTGCGACAACCTCAATTTTTCTTCTCAAAATGAAGCATTTCTGTAAAAAAGTCAAGGATTCTTTAAATCTCTAAAAGGAAGATACAATAATATGCAACCAAAATGGATGTGTGCTCAAAACAAGTTAAGTGTTTATCGCCTGACCTTCAACCTGCCATTCAAATTTATATTCTACATAATTAGTCCAGTCAAATGGTAATTTCTGTTGTATAAAAAACTAAAAATTATTTTTGTTTTTGTTTTTGACATATAACTAGCAAAGTAAGTTTTTTTATATGATCGTGTATTAAAATAAAGAAAGGGAAGTTTCCTACAATTCATGTTCGTATCAATTTTTGTACGATTTATGGTTTCCTCCTAAAAAATGTTTTTTGATATTTTTATCAAAGTTTCTTTGAGCGAAAATTATATGTCGTACAAAAAAATAATAAAATGAGTTGTAGGTAATTTTCTTGTCTATATTTTAATGCGAAATCATTTTTTGTGTGAAAGCTAATTTTCATATTTGACGAAAACAATTTTGTTGGAAAAATTTAGAATCGTATTGAGCAGCCCAAAAAACTCAGAGATGGCGAATAAAAACAATTAGCTCAAAATAATCCACTTCAAGTCCTTTTTGAATCCATTTTACTAGACTAAACTCAAGGGAAGAAAAATTGCAAAAAATAATAATAACATGAATTGTAGGTAATTTTCTTGTCTTTATTTTAATACAGAACCACTTTTTTGTATATGGCTTATTTTGAAGTAATTAACCAAAAACCAAAAAAGTCTGTGATTTTTAGTGTTTTTTTTATGATTTCTTAAATTTGCCGAAAAAGAATTTTTTGTGTGAAAGCTGATTTTCATATTTGCCGAAAAAAAATTGTTGGAAAAATTTAGAATCGTATTGAGCACCCCAAAAAACTTAGAGATGGCCAATAAAAACAATTAGCTCAAAACAATCCACTTCAAGTCCTTTTTGATTCCAATTTACTAGACTAAACTCAAGGGAAGAAAAATTGCAAAAAATAATAATAACATGAATTGTAGGTAATTTTCTTGTCTTTATTTTAATACAGAACCCCTTTTGTGTATATGGCTTATTTTGAAGTAATTAACCAAAAACCAAAAAAATCTGTGATTTTTAGTGTTTTTTTTATGATTTCTTAAATTTGCCGAAAAAGAATTTATTAAACAACTTCAGATTGGTTTTCAGCATCAAAAAAACAACACAAGTCTGGCACTAAAAATAAAATTACACTTCAAGCCCTTTTTGAATTTTGTATACCATTTTCCTGGACTAGCCAAGTCGCTTACTTTATATTTTTTTAGGGCGCTGAACACGAATCTGAAGTTGTACAATAATTTTTTTTTCGGAAAATTTAAGAAATCACCAAAAAATACTAAATATCACAGTTTTTTTGATTTTTATAACTTCCAAAGTAAGCTCTTCACATCGCTCACATTTTTTAAGCAGAAACCATAAGTCGTACAGAAAAATGATAAAAAGAATGGAATGCAATTTTCTACCTTTTATTTTAATACAATATCATTCTTTGCAAAAATCTGTGATTTTTAGAGTTTTCTGATGATTTCTAATATTCTCGAAAAAAATTCCTGTTCAGCACCCCAAAAAACATAAAGTTAGCTATTACAAATAATTGCATCATAAGTTTCCACCCCAAATCCTTTTAAATTTGATTGGGTTAAATAAAAACCTACAACTTTTATTTAAAATATTTTTCTGCTTTATTTCGGAAATAAATGGACGTTGCTGAACTTTTTGTATTAAAAAAAACGTAAAGTTAGCCACTAAAATCAAAATTAAACTAGATCTTTCCACTTCAAGCCCTTTTTGAATTTTGTATACCATTTTCCTGGACTAGTCAAGTCAAATGGTAGTTTGAAGTAAAAAGTACTGGTGTAATTATTTTTAGTTGCTTACTTTATATTTTTTTGAGGCGCTGAACATGAATCTGAAGTTGTACAATAATTTTTTTTTAGGAAAATTTGAGAAATCACCAAAAAACACTAAATATCACAGTTTTTTTGATTTTGGCTTATAACTTCCAAAGTAACCTTTTCACATAAAAAGATTCTTTATTAAAATTAAGAAGAGAAAATTATCTACAATTTATTTTTGTACCATTTTTCGCTCACAGTGGCTTTGAAAAATCAAAAATTAAAAAAAATATAGTAAAAAACACATTTTTAGGCGGAAACCATAAGTCAGAAAAATGATAACAAGAATTGAAGTAATTTTCTCCCCTTTATTTTTATGCGATATTATTTTTTGCAGACACCTGTGATTTTTAGTGTTTTTTTGATGATTTTTAATATTTCCTGAAAAAAATTCCTGTACAGAACCTCAAAAAACATAAAGTTAGCCACTAAAAATAATTGCACCATAAGTTTCTATCCCAAATCTTTTTAGATTTGATTAGGTTAAATGTCTCATTAAAAACCAACAACTTTTATTTAAAATATTATGTTCTGCTTTATTTCGGAAATAAATGGACGTTGATGAACTTTTTGTATTGAATGTATAAGCTCTTGTAACAATTTATTTAAAAATTTTAAAAATAGGTTCTGTAAACTTGTAATGGTAATTCGGGTTGAGGACATAAATATATTTTAGTGACTTTCAACCTGCTTTTCAAGGTCATGGTAATATACCTAAATGATCCTAATGATAGTACAATTTTTATTTGAAACATTTTTTTTCAAAAACTCTTCGATTCGAAAATAAATGGACGTTGGCGAAAATTTTGTCCACCCTGTATACTAATGTACAGGATTTTAGTTTTTCCGGATTAGGTTTAGTCGCATCAAGTGCTAAACTCATACGAATTAAATTAGAAAATAAAGTACTGAGATAATTCCTAATAAGTCACATGATTTATTTTGAAATTTACCTTTTAATTACAAGCTTCTCTTATTTAAAATTAATCAAAATAATGTTGCATTTAATTTTCTTGGTCGTATAATTTCATGCATTACAATTACCATTTAATCGCATTATTTATGCAAATTAAATTTATTAATGCGGAAACGATGGTTTATGGATTGGTATTTAATTCTTTTATTATGTTATATTTTATAATTTAATTAGCCAGAGGTGTGATTATAGTTAAGAACTGCTCCCCAGGACATAATGTGCAAGAAGCAAGAAGATCAGTTGCAAGTAAGGGAAAGTCTTTCTATGCCCATAACAGTGAAACTTTATTAAAAGGTAGAGCATATTTTTAGGAAAAGGAGGTTCTTTCTTTTTGTACAGATGTCTATAAAAGAAAGAGGAGACGGCAGCATTTCATTTACGCGTTTCCAGTGGCAATAGGATATCCTCAAACATGAATTATAAAGTAAGTACTAACATTTTAAATATTTCATTAAAAATACCAATTTTTAAATTATTTTTTTTTTAATTTATTTGTTCTTTATATATTTAAAAAAATAATAATTTACAAAATTTTTAGGCACATTATTACAATTTTTTACTTAAATTTGTAACCTAATTTTTGCTAAAACTAGAAATGATAAAAAATGTTGATTATACTTAAAAGCTATTTTTAAAGCAAATTCTTTATGGTGTAAAGGTGTAAGTAATTTAAAAAAAACTAAAAAAAAGGTAACCAACATCAGTAATTACTTTCGCTTTATGTTCGTGATTTGGGATCATAATAATTTGCTTTTCATAAACAATTAGTTCAAGCAATGTACCTCCGGTTACAAATAAAATCTAACATCTCGTTATTCTTCATAAAAATGAAACCAAGAATTATTTACTTTCATAAACGACCAAAATTATTAATTTTATTTTTATTTCAGATATTAGTAAGTTTTTTCGTTCCAATAATATGCGTTACTTCGTCTACAACAGTGAATTCACAACAAAAGACTGCTGAAACGAATAAAAACCATAATTCAATAATAACAACTGCGCAAAAAATGCAAACTTTTTACGCCATGCCGATGGTTCATCAACAACTTCCTTCAAACTACTTACAACAACCATATGCACCGCAACAAGCAACAATTTTGTTCATAGCCCAACCTGTATCACCACACCAACTTTTCCAACATCCAGTAGCTCAACAGCTTCTCAACTACTTCCACAGTAACCCACAAGCAAAATATCAATTTTTACATGGACCATCACCAACAGCTCAAAGTTATATCCAAGAACCAATCCCTAATACCTACGCTACTCATCAATCAAACCAAATCAACTACCCACAACCACCACAAATTCCTCAATACACTGCACCAAGACATTTACTACAAGAACACTTATATCAAAACTTACAAAACCTTCAAAACTATCAACAACATCCAGGACATCCTACAATTAAAACCGCACCACCAATAATCACTGGATTGGAACATTTTAGCCAGGAGCAACAGGCGCAGATTAAGGAGCAGTTAAGTTCGCATTTTGGTTCACAATTAACGCAAATTAATCCAAATTCTTTCCAAGTGTCACGAAACTCACAAAATAAATACAAAAATGACGAGCATAAAGTGGATACAAAAAAGGAGGAGACGGAGAAAAGACACTTGGGAAGTTATTTAAGTAAAACGTAAAAATATTTTAGATTTTTTTGTAACAATTAGATCCAAAGATGTTTTTATATTTTTAAGTATCTATTTTATTTTGTTTGATATTTTTGTTAATAAAATTTTAAAATAAACATTATTTGTTTTTATTTATTACTAGTAAAATAAAAAGACAATAAATACGAAACTTGGTTTAATTTTTTAAATCGTAAATATAATAAAATGATGGGACTTAATTTAACTACAATAATTTCTTAAACTAAGCAACCCTGAAAAAAGCAATTCAATTAAGATACCCTTGAACTAAGCAATTTTTGTTTCACCTCCATGAAAGTTGCAACAAATGGCTTCAAATTGAAAAAATTAGTAGAAGAGGTAAAATCGAAAAGCTACAATCTCAAATTTCTTTTGGAGATTACTGAAATACAACATGTGCACTATTTTAAGCCACTTGTGATTTTAACTGAAAAGAACTTTTTAAATGGAAGCGGTAACTTACTTTTTTTATTAATTTGGACATTATAGAAATTTGAAGCACAGTAACAGCAAAAACAGTCTTTGAAGTTGAACTAATAATAATTTAAGGAAAATCTCTAATTTTTCTTTTGTTTTAATTACGCTATTTTTTATCAACTTTTATTTTAAATTAAACTAAATAAAGCTTCATTCATAACCTCCAAATTAGTACTTTGAAGTCATCGTGTTGGTTATGGTGTATTTCCATTTTTATGACAAATCCCAGGTGCCATATTAAATCGTCGATACGAATCATTCCGAAAATGTGCGAACGTAAGAAATTAACGTAAGACTTTGGAGCTTGCAAGGTTTTGCGTTACGTACTAATTCTTACGTTACGTTAAGCACCTATTTGGAATTTTAGTGGAGGGGTTATACCCAGTCAGCTATGTCATAAATCGGGTTTTGGTTTTTAATATGTTTTAAGAATATATTTTGTAAGTTTCCAAAGAAGGCGATGATTTGTGGATAAAAAAAATTTCTTTAATCTTATAATATGATACAGCGTTTTTATCGAAATCACTGTTCTTGTAAATTATTTGTCAGTGAATTAGATATTATAAAATTTAGTATATACTTTTTCCATATATACAGGATGTCCCAGAACTTGCGAATAAGCTCTCGCTACTTTGTTGGAGACCCTTCAGGTTCAGGGATACTTGCAAAATTGATCTAAAACTCATCACATACTAAAAGTAGTACGGTTTGTGGATATTTAAAAAAAAATCGGCGCAGCGTTGCCGTACTTACATATTAAAAATTTAAACTCTTGTAACTTCTTTTTACTATTAAATTTGGTAAAATAAAACAATATGTTCCTTAAACTTTTGAAGGCAGGCTTTAATGTTACTCAATAAAAAATGGGTGGTTTATATTTAAAAAAAGTTAGGTAATTTCCGGGTGACCTTCAATCTGCTGGTCAAGGTCATGCCAACACACGTATATAATTCGTCAGTAAGAATCGTATATCTTTTACATAACAAGACTACGTATAACCTCTTAAAACTGTTCTTCAAAAAAGTTAAAAATTCTAAAATGAAGCAAAATTAAACATTTTATACATAACCTTAAAATGTTTCTATTACTATTATTAGTAAATATTATTTTCGAAAAGTTCTTTAAGATTTTCAGGTTAGTAAAAATATAAAAATAAACATTTTGAAAATTACTTAATAAAATCAGCTTGGGCAGTTTGATCTTGTATTATGATTTCAAAAAGACAATAGTACATCAGAGGGTGTCCCATTTTAATTAATCCAGCTGAATATCTTGAAAACGAAGCGATTTCTTCAAAAATGTTTCAGACAAAAATTGTAGCGGCTCGAGGGGGACATTTAATAGTGCCATGGGTTTTTAATTGTTATGGGGTTTTATGGAAAAACATTTTTTTTTAATGGGAACCCCCATTTTTTATTGTAGATTTGTAATCTATGAAAAATAATAAGAAAGTTTTGAATGAAACTTTTTTTTCTAAAATTTCAATTTTTCGGTATATTCACCAAATTGAACACAAATTTTGGGATTTTCTATACAGTTTTACTAGAAAACTAAAGCTTTAAAATAAAAATCGTATTAGACAAAATGTGCTTAAATTAAGGCAAGGATTAATAAAAAATATTATTTTATTTTA
This sequence comes from Stenus bimaculatus, assembly GCA_963971135.1. Lineage (NCBI taxonomy): Eukaryota > Metazoa > Arthropoda > Insecta > Coleoptera > Staphylinidae > Stenus > Stenus bimaculatus. The sequence continues at coordinate 81,159,345 of OZ020180.1, read as the reverse complement.
TTAAAAAAAAGTTTATTTTATTTTTATTATTTTTTTAGAAAAATATTATTTTTTTTTACTTATAAAATTTAAAATAAAGTCAAAGGTTGGAAACAATAGGTGTCAAAACGGTTTTTCAATTTTATTTGCAATTTAATATGTTAAATAATATTTTTCAATTAAGGAAGAAGGCTTCTAAAAATAAAGGAATTTCATTTTCAGCCTACTTTGTGTTTCGCACATAATTGTTATATTGTGACAGATTAGTTTTTTGTAGAAGCTCATTGTTATTGAAGCCACTGTGATTATTTAAAATCAGTCACTCATAAAATGGCTGATTATTCACCTAGAGAAATCGTGAATATAATAAAAGTTTTGGGCGAATGCCATGATAACTATCGACACGCAGCACGTCTTTATGCTGAGAGGTTTCCACAATTGCGTCATCCAAATCATACAAATATTAGGAGGCTCGTGAAAACAGCGGAAAACGGTTCTCTTAGAAGAAAACGTAGTAAAACTGGTCCTAAGCTGCTCCCCTCATTGATAGCATTAGCTTCCGTAAATGAAGATCCACATACATCTACAAGAAAAATTCAGCGTCTTCATGGACTTCCTAAATCTTCTGCCAACAGAATTTTAAAACACCATAAATCACACCCATATCATGTTCATTTAACCCAACAAATTAAAGAAGATGACTACATCTGCCGACTTAATTTTTGCATATGGGCTACGAATCAAGTTAGAAGAGATCCCCTTTTTTTTAATCGCGTACTTTTATCGATGAAGCAAAATTTGACAACATGGGTGGAGTAAATCTTCATAATGCTCATTATTATTCTGAAAATAATTCACATTGGCAAAGAGATCATAGATTACAGTGGCGTTGGTCTATAAACGTTTGGGCTGGAATAGTGGATGAGTATCTTTTGGGACCATTTTTTATGAAGAAAATCTTAACCAACATGTTTATTTGAATATAATTCAAAACGAAATGCCTACTCTTTTAGAAGATGTACCTCTAGATTTAAGACAGCGAATGTGGTTTCAACAGGACGGAGCTAGACCCCACACTGCCAGAATTGTTAAAACATTTTTACATAACCAATTCCCTAATATGTGGATTGGAATTGGTAGTGAAGTACACAAGATCTCCGGATCTTACAAAAATGGACTATTTTTTATGGGGTTACATAAAAGATAAGGTTTATGAATGACCAACTACAACTAGAGAGGATATTATGATACGAATTACGGACGCTTTTCGAAGTATCATTCCTGAATTGTTGAGAAATGTATCATTGGCTTTTCGCACACGAGTAAACATGTGTATTGAACAAAATGGAGGAATATTCGAACATCTTATTTAGACCAACTCTCGTAATTTAAGAACAGATTCAAATATCTTTAAGTGTATTAATTAATTACCTTTGACTTTATTTTAAATTTTATAAGTAAAAACAAATAATATTTTTCTTAAAAAATAATAAAAATAAAATAAACTTTTTTTAAATTTATTTTTTTTAATAAAGTAAAATAATATTTTTTATTAATCCTTGCCTTAATTTAAGCACTTTTTGACTCCTGCGAGTTTTCTTATAGACCTTTAGTTTTTTAGTAAAACTGTATCGAAAATCCCAAAATTTGTGTTCATTTTGGTGAATATAGCGAAAAATTGAAATTTTAGAAAAAAAAGTTTCAACCAAAACTTTCTTATTATTTTCCATAGATTACGAATCTACAATAAAAAATGGGGGTTCCCATTTGAAAAAAATGTTTTCCCATAAAACCCCATAATAATTAAAAACCCATGGCACCATTAAATGTCCCCCTCGAGTCGCTACAATTTTTGTCTGAAACATTTTTAAGGAAATCGCTTCGTTTTCAAGATATTCAGCTGGATTAATTAAAATGGGACACCCTGTATAATAAAATAAAACGAAAGAATTTATTCCGTTGTTTTAATGAATATGCATAGAGTGTACAAAAAGTTCGGCAACGCCAATTTGCTTAATAAAGCATTTTTATTAACATTTTTCCCAAAAATGCTTCATTACAAAAATAAATAGGCGTTGTCGATTAATTTGTACCCCTGTATGTATTTTCTTCTTGAATTGTATAATAGATGATTTTATTCTTTTTATTTTTTCAGGAAGGTCACTAAAAATTATAAAAACTCGAAATTTCTTTTATAATCATTGTTGTTAATTTCATAGGATAAAATATTTTTTTGTTTTTTCCATATTATCCTGTGCACTAACATACAGCGTGGCTCAACTAAGAGTTACCACCCAGGTTATTTTGAAAACAAATAATTTTTGAAAAAAATCCTGAAACCGTCAATTTTTATTTGGTGGGGGACCAATTTTAATGGAAACTACTCCTTCAGAAATCTTAAATAGCAATAGGGGTTGAGTGATATATCATTGTAAAGCTTCGACCATTCTCTATACAGATGTCATATTTTTTTTAATTTGGTGGAATATTTGAGTCAAAATTAAAGGCCTTTAATTAGGCACAAATAATGTAACCATGGAAATTGTCCATTACAACCCATATAACAAATTTAAAGGCCTTTAAACTTAAATGATTTGACCAGAATCTGGGTATTTAAAAGACTTTTAAAGTTTGATTTTGTTAATTAATTAATTATTAAATAATATTAAGCCTTTATATTTATAGTGTCATCAGCAGATTTGCTTTAATTTCCGAGAATTGAAGATTTTGAATATAAATTAAATAAAAAAGTGATCCTAGAACAGAACCTTGAGGAACACATATTTTTTTGTGTATTTGTATTATATTTGGTTTGTTCGTTAAATATGATGCAATTAATTTCCAACTATTTCCTCTGATACCTGATTGATCTAGGAATTCCAGAAGTAAATTATGATCCACTGTATCAAATGCTTTTGATAAATCACTAGAAGTTGCTGCTACATACATGTCGTTGCGAAATAATAAATTAGAGTAATCTTTAGAAGTTGTTTTTAAAATATCTTGTTAAAGGAACCAATGTTTATTCAAAAATATTATAATTAAATAATAATTATTGGTATCTAATAAAAAGTTTAATCATAAAATTAATGTTTGGTGGCACCTGCATAGAATAAATTAATTTAAAATTAGGAGTGTTCCTGTTTTAATTAACCTTAAATTTAATTTTACAATTTATATCGGAAACAAATTAAATTTTACATGACTGAATAATTATTAAAAAAAAAGTAATACAGTATGTACGTTTCAATTATAACACTTCATCATCATACCTCACGATATCTAGACAAAAAATTATGAAACTACACCATTTTTTGTTTCTGTAATTCTAGTTTTATCTTTAAAAAGATGCGATCTGAATAACAAACATTCTAATTTTTTATTACATTCTTTCACTTTTACAGCTAATAGATTGTTCATCTCAGGCGATTTTTATAAATCTAGCAGCTAGCAGCTTTAGATAAGTAAATATAAAATATTTTATTTTTTTGGCAGGTAAATTGAATAATAATTTATTAAAGTCTGCGTGTTAATGCTTCATTTCCGGCTATTATTCAAATTTTATATCCAATAATGTTCGTTTTGTTATTAATTGTGCATGAAGGATTGGTTTAGCAGCGGAGAAATCTTCAAAAGGAGCGGTCTGCATGAGCATTTGGAATCATTGAAATAATTTTAATAAGTGTAACTATCATTCGAGTGTAATTTGAAGTTCTTTCTATTGGAATGAAAGAAAGTGGAGCTTTTATGTACCAGAAATAGCAAAAATTGCTTAAGCCTCAAGAGTATTAACTAAAAAGATTAATCGCCATCACTTAATCACTTTGTTAAACTCAACTTATGACTTCTACACTTGTTTTTGGTTATTTGGTTTAAAATAATAAGATTACTCCAGCTTTCCCACGTATGAATAACGAATTCGTCTTATAAGTTTTTGAAAATAATAACCTTAATCAGCGTTTTGGTTTGTAAATTATGGGTACAATAATAAAATTTTATTACTAATTATAAATATACGAGCAAGCTCGATCATAAAAGGTTTGTTAAACTTTGTTTAATAGTTATTCCATACTAAAATTTTCAAAAAATATGTATTAATTGTAGTGTACTTTATGGCGTGTTAGCAAAAAAGGGAAAAGTAATAATTTGCATGACTGCTCTTGTTGTAAAATAAATTGCTCTATTAAGAAAATTAAAAACGATCACTTTCACATAACAACCATTATTAGAAGTTTTTCTAAATGCGGTCAAAATGTTTAATTATTAGGCCAATTACTTTACAGAATTACAAGAAAATTTACAGGCATCATTTAACTGCAAAAGTAATTGCTCTAATTTAAACCTCAATTCCACTGAATATTTCAAAGAAAAAAACAAAAAAATCCTTGAAACACAGAGGAAATCAAAGAAAATTGTTGAGAAGTTACCAAAATGTTGATATTATTTTAAATGAGTTAGGCCAACTACAAAGTACCATAGGACTAAATTTTAGTAGATGACCAAGTTCTTCTAAAATTTTTGAACAAACTCGGATTTATTTTTTAATTTATTTAAATCTACCTAAAAATAAATTTTTGCTCGATTAATTATTTTTTTATAATTTTTTAAAAATCATTTTACAACTTTAACAAGTAAAATAGTGCAATTTTTACAAAATCTTATTTTTGTTAATGTTCCCCTTGGAATTTTTCAACAAACTCAGATTTATTTTTTGCGTAATTCTCTAATTTATTTAAATCTACCATTATTTCTAGTTCACTTAGTTATTTTTTTATAAATGTTTAAAAATCAGTTTACAGCACCAACAAGTAAAATGGTGCATTTTCTACAAATTCTCAATTTTTTTAATATTTCCTTTGGATTTTTTCTACAAACTATGGTTTATTTTTTGCAGAGTTCTCTAGTTTTTTCAAATCGACCGAAAAATATATTCTAGCTTGCTTAGTTATTTTTTTATAATTTTTTAAAAATCATTTTACAACTTTAACAAGTAAAATAGTGCAATATTTACAAAATCTGAGTTTTTTTAATAATTTTTCAACAAACTCAGCTTTATATTTTGCAGAATTCTCTAATTTATTGAAATCGATCAAAAAATTATTTCTAGCTCACTTAGTTATTTTTTTATAAATTTTTAAAAATCAACTTACAGCTTCAAATAGTGCAATTTTTACAAAATCACAGTTTTTTTAATGTTCCCCTTGAATTTTTTCAACAACCTCGGATTAATTTTTTGCAGAATTCTCTAATTTATTCAAATTATTTCAAAAATAAATTCTAGCCTAGGTGGTTATTTTTTTATAAATTTTTGAAAGTCATCTTACAACTTCAACAAATTAAATTGTGCAATTTTTACAAAATCTTATTTTTTAATGTTCCCCTTGGAATTTTTTAATAAACTCGGATTTATTCTGAAAGAACAGGGACGGATTTATATACGGTCAAATAGGGCTGCAGTCCAGGGTCCGTCAATAAGCTAAAATTTATTTAAAAAAAATAAAAAATAACTGAAATTATTTGGAGATGAGACCAGTTTTGTAGTATCCCTTTGGCCCCATAATAATTTTTCTCCAGTGCTCCCAAATGCTAAATCCGCCCCTGAATAAAATAGATTATTAAAAATATAAGTCTCATTCACAAAATTTAATATAATTGATCTGAATTTTTTTATTTTTTTATAAAATTTTATGAAGCATGTGATTAGTATACAGTATTTTAATGAAAACCATAAAATAATTTAAATTAGCACTGCAACAATGAATTAAATTAAATAAAATAATTAAAATGTTAATTATGTTAATAAAATTCGGTTTTTATCTTCTTTTAACAAATGTAATTTTGATTTAAATAATGTAATGTAGGAATAATTTAAAAGCTGTGGATGATTACACGTATTAATCAATTTTCACCTAAATTTAATCTTTCACTTTTCAATTACGAAAATCATTAATTTAAGCGCGATATTGGATACAACGAACTGTTACGCCTACTCGTGTTATATGTTAAGCAAGATGATACATTTTTCAGACGTTTTTGATTGCTTTTGCCTAAGGCCCAGGAAAAAGCTCATGCATGTCTTTAAATTGAATTTAGAAAAACCACTTTAAATCTTCTACATTCCAATTAATCTTCTTAAGGTGTTTAAATGTCAGTAATAATATAAATTAATTTTAATAATTAACACATAGAAACTATTCTTATAAAATCACCTGTTTTTCGCATTATTAATCAAACAACGTGTGCTTTATAATAATTGTTATTATTTGAACAAATTAAATTATTATTTTTAGAATTTGATGAAAGTAAATGCAAATTAAAATAAATTTTGTTAGCAAAGTTATAATTAAGTTTAAGTGAAATATTTGCTTTCTATTTAAGACAACTGGTTTTGAAGAGTTTGAATTTATATCAATTGGATGAAATGGGAGAAATAGCAAAATGATGTTGCATTAATTGGTGCAATAAATAATTACCAGAGTATCTCTTTACTAGAAGCGAGCGACTACCATTTCGACTTTCAAATCATTTGTTAATAAATTACGAATTCTTTCATTTTGATTTTAAGTTTTTAATTGGGATTAGGATTAATTTGAAATAAATATTTATACAAGGTGTTATATGTTAGTTGGACTGCGTGTGTATAATCTTTTATTATTGGAGATAGAAAGTCGCTTAAATGCAGAAATATTAACTGGAAATATTGGTGCAGATTTGTTGCTAAATATACAGGGTGTTTCTAAAATGGTGGTCAGGGCTTATACTACAAGTAAAAATAAGTCAAGAAGTCCATATAAACAATTATCCAAAACCGTTGTTTATCAACGTCATAGCCTCCTGTTTAGTATTGAAAATGTTCATGATATTCTTGTACTACAAGAAGATCTAAATAGACTCTGTAATTGATGTTTGAATAACTGCATGCAATTAAATTTGGAGATATGCAAGAAAGTCACCTTCTAGAATTACAAATCCTTTATTATCTGGTACATCTTTGGAATCGCTTAATAGTTATACTGACTTGGGTCTTACTTTCGATTCAAAAATGACATTTAATGAATACTACAACAATATTTCAACCAAATCACTTAAAATGTTGGGTTTGCAACAGAGTTGAAAAATCTGAGCTGCGTGAAAATAGTATTCTTTTCTTTCTGTAGAACTATTCTGGAATATATTTCTCCAGTATGGTAGCCTCGGAATGACCTTCATAAGATATCCAAAAGTTGGAGTCAATTCAAAATAAATTTCTGCATTACATCTCGTTCAAACTTAATTAAAATGAATACTGGATAACCAAATTAAGAAGCCAAATTAATTTGTCCAGTCTGGAGGCCCGTAGATCTACATCAGAAAATTTTTAGCTACAATTTTGTTCCAAATTGATTTTCAAGTTCCTTCCAAAACAACCAGACAACATACAAGGTATGTAAGATTTAAGTTTAATAACACTGGTCAACACTGTTTTTGTCACCAGAACTCTGTTATTAACGCTTTTGCACACTCGTGCAAGAAAGCATTACTTTATGACAACTGATCATAAAATGGGCTACTTTTTGCACGATATATTCTCCCACCACAGAGCTCTTTAAAAAAGTAAAATCCAGATGTTTTAATTTTGAATATCCAAAGATTTTATTAATATCGACGAAAATGACAATTATAACAATTTTTTATTTAAAAAGTGTACTCGTACAAAATATTACTCCTATTTTTTTAGAATAATTTCATTTCAAAAACTCTACAGCATTTTTCATTAATATTTGATGAAATTTTCACATGTGATTTAATCCAAAGCATCGTGTCATTTTCCTTATTACTAAAATTATTCAATTTTTAGTTCAATTTGGACAGGTTAATGAGCCTAATAAATAAATATTGTTATAGTTTGGCCAGATTGTTCTTTATACATATTAAAGGTAATATAACATATAATAATATAAAGGATTCTTAAAAACAAAATTTAAGATGTTTTACAAGTAAATTCATATTATGATATACGAAGCAGATTTACTATGGTCTTTTTTATCGTGTTTATAACGTAACCATAGTGAACCTTAGATACCCTTGTCTACAGACAACTTGATGTATATGTTTAATCAATAAAAGTCATAATACTATTGTGCAAATACTTTATTCTCGATTAAAAATGGTATTAATTCATATAAAACACAACGACGAAAGCCAATTTTTATACGAAACCACACTAAAAACCCCAGTTGAAGATCTTACCACAAATATCGCCATTATCTACAATGGTCGTCTTAAAATCGACCGGATTTGCAGCGAGCTTGAAGAACTTGCTAAACACGGCACCATGTTTCCACCTGAAATTCTAGGATTAACAGAGGAACAAGTTGAAGAACTAAAGCTAGTAGACACTTGGGGACAAAAATGTATTCCCAGCGGAGGGTACACCGAAAATAAAGACCCTGTAGGAAGAAGAAATGGCAAACAACCTCGAAGAGACATGCAGGAGATTCTTTTAAAAGCAGTGAAGCAAGCACGAGATTTAATTTCCAAGAAGTTGGTTTTACAGGAAAATTATATGACTATGAAAACTGTGCAGGAAGCTTTGGATTTGATTAAAGGTTCGGTTATGATAGTTTATCCAATGAAATTACCTCCTCATGATGTTATTCGAATGGAGTTAGAAAATGTTGAGGATTTAAGTGGAACACAAGCAGCTCTTCAGGTTATTGATCCAACTTTAGCCCAACTTTGGTGTTGTGGAAAAGAAATGTATAGAGATGGAAAAATTGTTGGTGATTATCTTGGGAAAATTGAAAAATGCAAGGTATTTTTTTTTCTTAAAATATTTTTTTTTCAAACGTCATTAAAGTACAGGCTTTAAAATGTCACTTTTTTGTTCGTTGATTCAATGGTCACTTTGTACTGCCTAGGAGTGGAAATGACTACTTTGCACTTACAAGGAATAAACGAGCGGAGTAGAAATGAATTTTAGGCAACCCAATACACACTAACATTATATTGTGTGTTGTATGTAAATTAAATGTCAAATTTTAAAATTATTTATTATATTAATAAAACAATATACTATTTTCTTATTTATAAATTTTGATAGAAATTTAGAAAAGTGTTTTTCCGTAGGTAATAATAAAATTATCGAAACGCGGTCAAGGGCCTCCAGGAAGAGAGCCTATAATAACTGAGGAACAACGTAAGGAGTTAATGTTGCATGCATACAGAAAACAAGAAGAATTGAAAAAACTGGAGAAGGATGATGATGATACGTACTTAAATTCGGAGTGGGCGGATGGGAGTAATCTCAAGCGAGCATTCCATGGAATTACTAATATTGCATGGAGACCAGGAAGGAAGAATTAATTAAAAATACTACCTAGATTATTTTATTAAACTACATTTGATTTATTTATAATTTAAAATAATAAATAGGTACATTATTTATAATAAATCTTCTAAACATGTTTATGTTTTTTCATAATAACTTTTAATAGCTCTTCATTATTAACCATTTTTTTATTCCTCATCAAATCAAAGTTGCCTTCAATTTTTGGAAAGTATTTTATAAATATCTTCAACGGATAAATAAATCCATTATGTAGTACTTTATACTTGTTTGGATATTTCTGATGAACCGTCGATAAATATTCTTCAGGGGTAAAAACTTTTCCATCCACTTTAAATGTTGTCTTGTCGGCGTGTTTAACAGTTACTTCTGATTTTATAGCTTCATCAAGATTAATAAACTTATGTAAATTATCATTTTTGTTATTAATAATTTGATCATCACAAACCACTACTGCATCCTCTGGAAGGTTCTTAAAAATCTTCAAAAACTCTTTAGGTTTATATTCTGTATCTTTGTATATAATTTTAGAACTCTTGATTTTCTGGTGTGCTAACAGCTCAATTATTTTTTTTAAAGTAATGGTTATATCTTTATAAATTATGTCTTCGCGATTATGTTCCTTTAGTGAGCTTAATTTATCTTCACTTGCAAGATTTAGTAAATAGTCTGTGTCATAAACATCCCCACGGAGTACTACATTAAAGTTAGAAGGTAAAACATCATTAAATTGTTTATAAAATTGTTTTAAACTCATTATTTTTTTGTGATATGATATATAAACAAAACCACAACAAGAATGAAGATCTTCTAAGATTTTTTTAGTTTCTGAAATTTTTTTAACTAGTTTAGTAACCACGTTGTTAATATTAATTACTTCGCTATTTTTTAACAACTCTATTTCGTTGGGAATGTCTTTGTGTGATTCTAAAAATGTTTTTAATGAGTAAACGTGTTTATTATACTTTACTTTGTAATTTGGTGATTCTTGAGACAAATCTGTAAGATATTGCATTAGAAGATTGTTATGTTTATCAATAGTCATTTTTGTAATGAAGTTATTTAAATCTTCTTCATTGACTATGTTGTTTCCATGAACTACTGTAAATTTGTTGGGTAATTTATTTTTGTACTCTGTAATGAATTGTTTCGGTGTAAATAATTTTAAATTATAAACGATTAAAACATCGTCTGTATCTTTAAGTAAATCTACTGTTTTTTCAGGATTTTTAATAGTTAGTTTTTTCAAATCTTCCAGGTCTTTGGTGACTAAAGTATTTTGATCAAAAAGCATTCCATTAACATAAACCAAAAAAGCGCATAAATCGTGATTCTTTAAAAAATCTTGCAGGTTAAAAAATTTACCATGGCAAAATATTTTAAAATCATGTTTTTTGATAATTTCGTTAACGTGGTTGTTATCAATACTTCGTTTTTTGCGTTGAATATTCAAGGAGCTAGTAATGATACGAGCAATTTCATCTGATGGAATTTGACGTCCATCTATCATAATTTCAAAATCTGTTGGAACCATGTTGTTTGCAAAACGTGATAAAAATCGTTTAACGGAATATATAAAGTTGTTGTATTTAATTTTTAATCTGCTTTCGCCTTTGATCTGCAATAATTTTAGAAGATCCTTGTATCTGTATATCATAAAATCTACAATAAGGTCTTTTGGATTATTAGTATTTTTAAACGTAAATGGTTGATTGGAGTCAAAATTTAATAAAGTTATAATTTTATTGAGTGGAATTTCTTTACCCTTGGTTATTACAGTGAAATCCCTTGGAACATTTTGAGGATATACTTGAATAAATTGCCCGGGCAAGTATAATTGATCTTGGTATAAAATAAAACAGTTAGGTACACCAGATAATGCTTTAACTATGTCATTAGGACTTAAATATCTGCCTTTATACGGTATATCTTGAAAATAATTATTTTGTATTGAGTTAAGTTGATTATTTGTAACTAAATTCAAAAATACATCAGGATTAAATAAATGTCCGGTATAAACAATCTGGAAAGGTGTGTCATAATTTTCTCTATACATTTCGGTAAATTTATCAAAACTTAGTAGTTTATCCCTCGCAAATATTTTTATCGGCAAGTTTAAATTATGAATTTTTCTCCAAACGGAATAAATATTTTTAGTATTATTAAACGACCAACTAACAACCTTATCCAAACTAACAATTTTACCAATTCTATCTGGTTCAATTTCCTCTCCATTACTAACTATCGTAAAGTCTCTTGGAATTTTATTATGGTAAGTATCTATAAATTGATTTGGTTGGAAAATTTGATTATGATATAAAATAAACGTATTTCGAATAGTCGTCTGGGATAAAACTTTAATTATTCTATTTGGCGTTACAACTTTATCTTTATAAGGAATATCCCTAAAATAATTATTTTGAATATTACTAATTTGCTGGGTTCTAACTAATTTCAAAAATACGTTAGGGTGGAATAAGTGGCTTTTGTAAACAACCTTGAAAGACATGTTTGGATTTTCTTTTATCAATTCATTGAACTTATCAGAATTAATCACTTGATTCGATGTAAATATTGTAACAGGAATTTTTGAATTACGAATTTCGTTCCAGAGATTATAAAGATTTGGTGATTCAGAAACTGGATTATCAAAACTTAAAATTCTTCCAATATTATCTGGTTCAATTTCTTCGCCATTAGAAACTATAATGAAGTCTCTTGGCATTTCATTAGGATACATTTTTATGAATTGGTTTGGTTCGTACATTTGATTATGATGTATAATAAAAGTATTGGGAATAGCCGCTTGTGATAACATTTTAATAATTTTGTTTGGTTTAAAAACTGTGTTCATATAAGGTACATCCTTAAAATATGAAGGTTGGATATTTTTTATTTGATTATTCCTTAATAAGTTTAAGAATAGATTAGGGTTAAATATATGTCCATTATAAACGATCCTAAAAGGTTGATTTGGATTTTGGATAATTTCAGGATATCTTTCGAAATCAATTATTTTATCCGGGGTAAATAACTTTACAGGAATATTTAACTTACGAATTTCATTCCACAGATCATCAATTCTTGGTATTCCAGTATCACCAATAGTATCTAACCTTATAAGTGAACCAATATTTTCTGGTTGAATCTCTTCCCCATTACTAACTATTATAAAGTTCCTTGGAATTTCTTTAGGATAAGTATTAATGAATTGATTTGGCTGGTATATTTGGTTATTATATAATACAAAAGTATTCGGAATCTGCGATAAACCTTTTATTATTTTTTTCGGCTCTAGAACAGTATTCTTGTACGTTACATCCCCAAAATAAGCAGGTTGGATATTTCTAATTTTTTGGTTTCTATATAAGTTCAAAAAATCATAAGGATTAAATAAATGTCCTTTATAAATAATCTTATAAGATCGATTTGGATTTTGTTTCAAAACTTCACCAAAATTATCAAAACTAATTACTTGATTCGGCGTAAATATATCTACAGGAATATTTAAATTACGAATTTCGTTCCAGATATTATAATTTGTTGGTGCTGTGTTATCAAAACTATCAAATCTTACAATTCTCCCAATGTTATCTGGTCCAATTTCTTCACCATTAGAAACTACAATAAAGTCTCTAGGAATATCTTGAGGATACATTTTAATGAATTGATTTGGTTCGTATAATTGATCACGATTTAAAATAAAAGTATTGGGAATAGGCGACTGTGATAACATTTTAATAATTTTCATCGGGTTTACTACTGTGTTTTTATAAGGTATATCCCTAAAGTAACTAGGTTGAATATTTGTAATTTCGTTGTTCCTAAGTAATTTTAAAAATACATCAGGCTCTAATAAATGTCCCTTATAAACAATCTTAAAAGATATATTTGGATTTTCTTTTATAAGATCAGTGAACCTATCAAAATTAATCACTTGATTCGATGTAAATATCTTCACAGGTATATTTGATTCACGAATTTCATTCCAAATCTCATAAATTCTTTCTGGTCTAGTACCTGCTCTAATATTATCCAAGTTTATGATTTGACCGATATTTTCTGGTTGAATCTCTTCACCATTACGAATTATGGTAAAGTCCCTTGGAATTTTTTCTGGATAAGTCTTCAAAAATTGATTTGGTTCATATATTTGATCATGATATAAGATATAAGTTTTCGGAATCTGTGATAAAATTTGCATTATTTTATTCGGATTTACAACCGTGTTCTTATAAGGTATATCCCTAAAGTAACTAGGTTGAATATCAGTAATTTGGTTGTTCCTAAGTAATTTCAAAAGTACGTCAGGATTAAATAAATGTCCCTTATAAACAATTTTAAAAGGCAGATTTGGATTTTCTTTGCTTATTTCAAGAAATCTTTCAAAATCAATTATTTGATCCGGGATGAATATCTTCACAGGAATATTTAAATTACGAATTAGATTCCACAGTTCAGGAATAATGTTTATTCCAGAAGGCATTCCAGAAGGTATTCCAGAAGGTATTCCAGAAGGTATTCCAGAAGGTATTCCAGAACGTATTCCAGAACGTATTCCAGAAGGTATTCCAGAAGGTATTCCAGAAGGTATTCCAGAAGGTATTCCAGAAGGTATTCCAGAAGTTATTCCAGAAGGTATTCCAGAAGGTATTCCAGAAGGTATTCCAGAAGGTATTTTAGAAGGCATTCCAGAAGATATTCCAGAAGGTATTACAGAAGACATTCCAGAAGGTATTGCATTAACAACCTTCTCCAAATTTAAAATTCTGCTAATATTATCCGGTTCAATTTCTTCTCCATTAGAAACTACAGTAAAGTCCCTTGGAATTTCTTTAGGATAAGTTTTTATGAATTGATTTGGTTCGTACACTTGATCATGATATAAAATATAAGTATTCTGAATAGTCGTCTGTGATAATACTTTAATTATTGTACTAGGTTTTACAACCATATTCTTATAAGGTATATCCCTAAAGTAAGTAGGTTGAACCGTAGTAATTTGTTTGTTCCTAAGTAAATTCAAAAATACATCAGGACTAAATAAATGTCCCTTATAAATAATTTTAAAAGAAGTATTTGGTTTAACTTTTACCATATCAGTGAACCTTTCAGGACTAAATACTTGATTCGATGTAAATACATGTATAGGAACATTCGAATTACGAATTTCATACCACAATCCAGAAATATCTCGTGGTCTACTTGTATCATTTGTAACTACATCCAAATTTACAATTTTTCTAATATTATCTGGTTCAATTTCCTCCTCATTAGAAACTATGGTGAAGTCTCTTGGAGTTTTATCAGGATAAGTTTTAATAAACTGATTAGGTTGAAAAATTTCATTGTGATAAATTATATAAGTATTCTGAATAGATTTCTGCGTTAAAATCTTAATAACTTGTTTTGGTGTTAGAATTGTATTTTTGTAAGGTATATCCTTAAAATAATTTGGCTGAATATTTGAAATTTGGTTGTTCTTCACTAAGTCCACAAACATATCAGGATTAAATAAATGTCCTTTATAATAAACCTTATAACGAACATTATCACTATTCTTTAGAATATTATCAAACGAATTAACATCCATTAGTTTATTTTGAGTAAATATCTCAATCGGCATATTTAGTTCGCGAATGTCTTTCCAAACATTATTATTGTACCGTGTTCTAATATTATTATATGGACCATTTTCTTTTTCAACTGGTTTAAAAATATAATTTAGAATATGGTAAAAATCTAGTGGTATACCAGCTAATAATACAGTAATATCTTCAGGAAAATTACTAGAAAACTTGTTTAAAAATTCATTTGGTAGGTAAAGTTTATTTTGATAACGAATTTTAAGACAATCCAGATTTAACTTTAGCAACATTTTTAATATATCACTATTACTATAAATTTTATCTTTAATTACTACACTCGGTGGAAATGAATTTCCTTCAACTGTTTTTTTAATACCGGGGAAAACCTTCAAGATATCAGTTGGTGAAATAACTTTGTCATTATAAATAATTTTAAAATTTTGAGGAATGTTCCCATAAAAACGTAACAAATAATCTACAGGAGTATACAGTTTATTATTATAACTAATAAAAATATTTTTATTGGGTAGTTTGGCTAATGTTTTAATTACATCCTCTGGATTGAATATTGAATCATCTTGTATTATGTAAGGAAAAGCCATGGAAGGTGATCTATACAAATCATTATTATTTACATTTGGAGTTTTTTCAATGTTTTTATTTGGAATGCTTAAGTGTGAGATAGTTGGTAATGGTTCAAAATAGGTTTGTTGATCATTGCCTGGCTGTTGTGGTATATTTAATTTGATTTGAGATATGGGCCTATTATTTATTTTGTAGTTTGGAGTAAACTTTGGCCAAGGTTTTGATTTAGTCGGGATATTGTAGCTTGGTACAGAATTCATTTGAATACCTAGGTTGTTAGGTTTGTTTATATTATTTACAGAAAAGTTGGGTGTCAAATTTGGTTGATTGATTGGTGAAACATTCATTGTACTTGAAATTTGTGGTAACCGAACTTGTGGTTGATCTGAAATATTAAATCTCATTGGAAGTTTGTATTGAGATCTGGGCGTATAATTCATCTTAAAGTTTGGAGTGTTATAGCTTGGTACAGGACTTATTAAGATATTAGGTTTCTGCATTTTATTTATGGAAAAGTTTGGTGTCAAATTTGGCCGAATTATGGAGTTGGTCGGATTGTTAATAATTGGTACAGGATTTATTGATTGAATACCTACTCTGTTAGGTGTCTGCATCGAAAAGTTTGGTGTTAAATTTGGCCGAAGTACTGCTTTGGTCGGATTTTTGAAAATTGGTACAGGATTCATTGTTTGGATACCTAGGCTGTTAGGTTTTTGCATATTATTATTTACAGAAAAGCTTGGTGTCAAATTTGGCTCAAATATTGAATTGCTCGGATTTTTTGAAATTGATACAGGATTCCTTGAAGACAAAACTATGTGATTGCAATCCGGGTTAGGCATATTACCCTCGCAAGGATTCAATCTTGAAGTTTGTGGTAACTGATTGAAATTAAGTGGTTGATGTGACATATTAAATCTCATTGGAAGTTTATATTGAGATTTGGGCCTATCATTTATCTTAAAGTTTGGAGTGAAAATCGGCCAAGGTTTCGATTTATTCGGGATGTTATAGCTTGGTACAGGATTCATTAAGGTGTTAGGTTTTTGTATTTTATTTATAGAAAAGTTTGGTGTCAAATTTGGCCGAATTATTGAATTGGTCGGATTGTTGAAAACTGGTATAGGATTCATTGTTTGAATACCTAGGGTGTTAGGTTTTTGCATTTTATTTATAGAAAAGTTTGGTGTCAAATTTGGCTGAAGTATTAATTTGGTAGGTTTTGATTTAGATGGAATGTTATAGCTTGGCATAGGATTCATACCTAAGTTGTTAGGTGTTTGCATATTCATATCCAATGTTGAAATTTTTGGAAATGGTTTAAAATTGTGTGGCTGTTGTGGAAGATTTAATCCTATTGGGAGTTTATTTTGAGGTCCAGGCCTGATGTTTATCTTAAAGCTTGGAGTCCGGATATTGTTCCTTGGTACAGGATTCATTTGTGGTCTGTGCATAATATTATTTACAGCGAAGTTTGGAGTCGAATGTGGCCAGGAAGTTGATTTTGTTGGGTTGCTGAAACTAGGTACATAATTCATTCTATTGCATTCTGGGTTAGGCATATTATACCCACAAGGATTCAATCTTGAAATTTGTTGTTGTAAAGGCTGAATATTTTGTGGTTGATTTGAAATATTTATTCTCATTGGTGGTTTGTTTGGAAGTCTATTTGGCGTCAAGGGTCTTGATTTTATAGGGCTGCTGAAACTTGGTACAGAATTAGTACCGAAGATCGGTTTTAATCTTGATATTTGTTGTACCGGATTAAAATTGTTTGGTTGATCAGAAATATTTAGTCTCATTTGAGGTTTATATTGAGATCTGTCCATATTATTTGGAATCAATTTGATCTGGTTGTTGAAACTTGGTACAGAATTTGTTGATTGAATACCTAAGTTGTTGCAATTCGAGTAAGGCATATTATACTCACATGGACTCGACGTTGATATTTGTTTTAACGGATTAAAATTGTGTGGTTGATATGAAATATTTAATCTCTTTGGGAGTTTACTTTGAGGTACGCGCAGATTCGGGGTCAAATTTGGCCAAGAAATTGATTTGGTTGGATTGTTGATACCTGATATGGGAATCCTTGAAGATACATCCAAATTGTTGCATTCCGTGTTGGGCATATTATTATCGTCACAAGGATTCAATCTCGAAATATGTTGTAAAGGTTGTGATTGATGTGGTCGATGAGGCCTATTCGTATAGCTTGATTCAGGATTTAGTGTTTGAATACTCAAGCTGTTGGGTTTTTGCATTACAGAAAAGTTTGGTGTCAAATTCGGTCGAATTATTGAGTTGGTCGGATTGTTGATAATTTGTCCAGGATTCCTTGAAGACAAAACTAAGCGATTGCAATCCGGGTTAAGCATATTATACTCACATGAATCCAATTTTGAAAATGGTTGATTTGAAATATTTAATCCCATTGGAACTTGATTTTGAGATTTGGGCCTATAATTTATCTTAAAGTTTGGAGTCAAGTTTGGCCAAGGTTTTGATTTAGTTGGGTTGTTATAGCTTGGAACAGGATTCATTGTATGAATACCTAAGTTGTTAGGCTTTTCCATTTTATTTATAGAAAAGTTTGGTGTCAAATTTGGGCGAATTATGGGAGTGGTCGGATTGTTGAAAATTGGTACAGGACTTATTGATTGAATACCTATGGAGTTAGGTTTCTGCATCGAAAAGTTTGGTGTCAAATTTGGCTGAAGTATTGAATTGGTTGGATTGTTGAAACTTGGTACATGATTCCTTGTAGACAAAGCTAATGTATTGCATTCCGGATGAGGCATATTATACCGACAAGGATGCAATGTTGAAACTTTTGGAAATGGTTGTTGCGAAATATTTAATCTCGTTGTGGGTTTATTTTGAGGTGTAGGTTTATTAATCATATTAAAGCTCAAATTTGGCACAGGTTTTAATTTAGTCGGGTAGTTGAAAGTTGGTACAGAACCTAAATTGTTGCAGTTTGAGTTAGGCATATTATAACTACATGGATAGTTTGATTGAAGACCTCCAGGATAGTTGCATTCTGAATTAGGTATATCACATGGTTCCACACCAACATTTAAAGGTTGTACAGGATTATTATTTTGTGGTCTTTGAAAAATATTTAAACGACTTGGAAGTTTATTTTCAGGTCTATACATATTATTTGTTGGCGCCAAATTTGGCTTTGGGATACTGGCAAGAGGTATTGAATTAATACCCAAATTGTTGCATTCAGGATCAGGCATATTATTGTCACAACGATGTGAATTATTTAATCTCATGGGGAGTTTATATTGAGGTATGCGCACTTTATTTATCTGAAAGTTTGGAGTCAATTTTGGCCAAGGTCTTGATTTAATCGGGTTTTTATAACTTGGTACAGAATAAGATGGTTGCATCCGTAAGTTGTTGCATTCGGAGTTGGGCATATTATTTTCACATGGATCCGTTAGTAAAATTTTTGAAGGCCGGTTAAAATAATGTGGTTGTATTCTTGAAATTTGTTGTATTGGATTAAAACCTTGTGCTAAATTTGGCAAGGGTTTCGAATAAGTCGGGATGTTACCAATTGGTGAAGGTTTGATTGCATAACTATCTAAGTTGTTGCATTCTGGGTTGGGCATATTATCATCACAGAGATTCAATCGTGGAATTTGTTGTATTGTATTAATTTGTGGTTGATGTGAAATGGGGAGCTTATATTGAGGTCTGTTATAACTTGGTACATGTTTCATTGGTTGCATAACTATGTGGTTGCATTCTGGGTTGGGCATATTATAATCACATGGATTCGTTGTAGTAATTTCTTGTAACGGATTAAAATTTTGTGGTCCAATATATAATCCTTTAGGGGTTTTATTTTGAGGTATCCGCACATTATTTGCCGAAGGTATTAAATTAGTCGGATTGATAAAACCTGGTGTAGGATGGCTTGATGCTAAATTTGGCCAAGGCTTTGGTACAGAATTAATTGAAATTTCTTGTAGTGGCTTAAAATTTTTTGGTTGATGTGAAATATTTAATCTCATGGGGATTTCATATTGAGGTGTGTTCATATTATTTATATTAAAGTTTGGCCAAGGTGCAGATTTAATCGGGTTGTTATAATTCGGTTTATTAAATATGATTTCATTTTGAGGTTTTTCCATATTTGGTAAAGAAATACCGTATTGTGGTTGATGTGGTATTTGAGTCAATTTCGGTTGTGGTGAAATTTTTGGTAACGGTGTATAATACTGCTGTTGATTCGGTTTATTTAAAATTACATGGTTTTCACTTTGAGGTTTCACCTTAAATGTTGGGGTTAAATTTGGCCAGGTTACTGAAGTAGTTGGGATTTTAGAATTATATAAAGGATTACTTTCAGTGCTGGTGAAAGGAATATGAAACGTATTATGAATCGTAGTTTTAGACACTATTTGCGTTAAATCTTCTTGTGGTGGTGCCACAAAAGCACTTAAATATTTTGGGTTAATAATCTGACGGTTATGTACGAATTTAAAATCTTTTGGAATTTTCTTTTTAAAAGCTTGGTAAAAATATTTTGGATTAAAAATTTCATCATTATAAAGAATTTCAAGATTTTTAGGGTTTTTGTTTGATAAGAAACTTATTATTTGTTCCGGCGAATAGGGTTTTGTATTATTTAAGACAACATTGGGGAAGATTCCTGTGTTTTCTAGTTCTTGGTAATCTTTATTATAAAACTGCATTTCCTTTAAATTTATGTATTTTATTAGCATATTTGGTTCAATCGGAACACGGTCAATTAATATAGTGAATCTATTAGGTAATTTGCTCATAAAATAACATGGATTCTGGGTTTTATCATCATATAAAATCAAAATACGCGCCGAGTTGATTTTACATAAAATTCTAAGAATTTCATCTGAGCCATATGAAATATTATTTTCAATTATTGTAGGAAAATCGTTCATATTTTGATGCAAGATTTTTCCTGTATGCGTATTAAAGAGATTTGGTATTTCTTCCGGACTATACATATGCCCTCCTTTTATTATTTGCATATTTTCTGGTGGTTTCTCGTGAGTAGCCAAAAATGTTTGTAGTGGTTCAATATGATTGTTATTAATTGTGTACAGATCATCATAATTATGTGCACCAATTAATCTTAAAACTTTATCAAGATCGAAGTTTAATTTGGAAGCTATTATTGGACCTTCATCGAGATCTATTAATTTTGGCAAATCATAAGGACTAATTACTTTATTTTTATACAAAATTTGAAATTTGTTAGGTATATTATATCTATATTTCAGGTAAAATTCTTTTGGAGGAAGAACTTCTCCATTATACATTATTTGTACATGAGGATTTTTGCAAGATCCCAGCATTTTAATAATTTGTTCCGAAGTGTACACATATTGTGCCTCCCCAATAGTTGGAGAATCCATGCCTAGTGGAATATAAGTATTTTGGAAAGGCGTTTTAAGCTCACCATCAAAAATAGGTTTAGTATTAGCAATTACATTTAATGAATTATTTTGTGGTTTACTAAAAACTGTACTACTTTTATTATTTAATTTAATTAAATGAAAAATTTTCTTAGGATTAACCTCATTTGAGTTGTGGTAAACTTTAAAATTATGTGGTACTCCTTGGGGATACGTTTCTAAAAATGCTTTAGGTGTATAGTTTTTCCCATTGTGCATGATAAAAATGTTATCAACACCAAAATCTCGTAAACCATAAACGATATCATCTTGATCAAATATTTTATGGTTAAATACAATTTTTGGAAAAACTGATTTATCTGTTTTATCCAAAATGGTACTGATAACATCAGGGTTTACTTTTTCATCATCCCAGTAAACATCAAAATCAGAATATTCGTCAGTATTATTTTTTATTTTTTCGAAATAATCGTTAGGACTAAATTTATTCCCTCTATGAAAAATAAAAATATTTTCATCAATTCTTTTAGTCAATTCTTCCACTATTTGAATTTGATTAATTTCGGTACCATGATAAATAATGTTAGGAAACTTTTCATGCTTTATATTAATAATCTTTCCTAAATTTTCAGGTTCGAGAGTTTCATTATTCCAAATAAGCGAATATCTGTTAAAATCAGTAAATTCTTTCGGCATTTCATCGGGTTTATAAGTAGTTCCATTATATAAAACCAAAACGTTATCTGGATGTTGATCTGAAACTAACGATAGTGCCTGTTGCGGAGTTATAAATTGACCTTCAATGCTAACATTCCTCATGGGATTATCCTTAAATTGCTTATGAGCTGCATTTGAATGTTGAATTTTTGCATTTTGCACTTGATAAATTTTACCAGAATAGGAACTAACCAAGTCACTAATTTCATCATATGTTAAAATTTTATCATCTTTAAGTACTTGATAACTAACATTTTTGTTCATGAAATGCTCCTTGAACTCTGGAACTGTATATGTAGTGTTTTTGTAGTATATTTGAACATTCTTTAGATGCATCAATAGCTTAGTATCTCCAAAAATAATAGTGCCTTTAGTTAATAACAAATGATGTACCGTTGTTATCTCTAAAATCTTCCCCTCATCAAACATTTGGAATCTATTTATCATAGGGTTGGAATCTCTGGGATAAGTTATTAAAAACTCAACAATGCTATGCCTTTGGCTTGACGGTCCAGGTGTCCATGCTTCTAAATTTTTTAAATTCTTTAAAGAAACTAACATATCATATGGTAATATCGAACCAAATTCATTTTCCAAATTTTCCGCAATAGTATACTTCATGATTGTTTTCATAACTTCCTTAATAGGTATTGCTTTCCCGCTTTTTATAACAACTATTTTCCCCACAAAATTATCTTTAAATTCGCTCAGAAAAGTGGCTACTGTAATGATATTTTTTCCGTTCTTTACTTGTATATCAGGAATAAACTCAAGTAAATATAAAATATCATAAAAAGAAATATTAACACCATCAACTGTATAAATAGTATGATCGAAAATATTACTTTGGCTCGAAAGGAATATCAAGTCATGAAATTTCACTGTATCAATAGGAGACCCATCATATAATATAGTTTCACGTCCATGATCGTATGATATTTTTATTATATCTTTAAGTTCTTGCCCGTATAACTGTAAAACTTCTTCCACAGGTAAGCTGCGCCCATTAAAAGTTATATGACTCGGTGAAACAATACTTATATTTTTTGCGTTTAAAAGTTTAGCAATATCACGAACATCTAAAAACGTACCGTTATAATTTATTTGAAATTCCTCGTGCGGGTTTTTCGAGATAAAATCAGAAATGGGAATCTCTTTGTCTTTCACGGTTATTTTTGGAGGGTTTTCTATCTTGCTTAACTTCTGCAGGGCTCCGGAGAAGGTAATTGGAACGTCATCCAAAAATAACTTATCGTAAAGTGTAAAGTCGATTTTTTCCAAGATGTAGGATCGTGTCTTCGGTGGAGTTTGAACACCCCAAGGTGTAGAATTTTTAATTCGCACTGCATCACTTCGTATTGCTGCGTTAAGACTCTAAAAAATAAAATTTGTTTAATACAGTGTTAAGAATTAATAAAAAAGTTTTTTTTCTTCAAACGTCAAAGTATCATTTTTATGTTCCTTGACTATATGGTCATATTCGTGCATTTCCGAAGTAAATCGGTTACAATCGGATATACTTTGCAATGACAAGGATTATAAAGACGGAGTAGAAATGCATTTTAGACAACCCAATACACACTGACATTGTATTGTGTATTACATGTAAAGTAAATGTCAAATTTTAAATTTATTTTTTATACTACTATATTATAACTTTCGACGTTTAAAAAAAAATAGCATATTTTATTCGGAGTAAAAGAACTTTTTGTGACCCGCATGTAACTCGCAGAGCTCGTCCCGCAAACCTGCATGCTTGTACAAAAAGTACTTACTGATAAAACAATATATATATATATAAACAATTTTAGCACATAATATGTATTTCCTTGAATCTTCAAATTTTTATTTTCAAAAATAAAGAAATTATAGAGGTTACCATGTTTCGTAACACCCGGTATACATCTTTTTTTAAAGCTTCTAATTTTAATAGCAAAATTAGATACGTCATATTTAAGTCCGAGTTAAATTCATTACAAAATTTTTAACATTATTAATCACAAAGCTGCAGTATTGCCAACCCATTGATTATTGAGCAATGAATTAAGAGTAATTTTATTTATCACTGGATAACCTATTGGGTAATGAACAATGGATTATGGGTAATTTTAAACACCGAATAACATTTACATATAAGAAATCAAGAAATGTCAAAAATACGAAAAGTAACCTCAAAAAAATTGCATAAATGCGCCGCAAATTAAAAAAGTCGTCGAAAAAGTATAGTATTCTACTCGCGAGAAAATTTCTATTATTCACTCAGATCTATTTCCAATTTCGGTGAATAATGGCTACCATTTCTCGCTCGTTGAATAATATACTATTAAAATATTTTCGATGTCAATTTTTATTAATATTTTTTTTATTGTCTAAGGACCAAAAATGTATTAGCTTTTTTAATAAAGAAATACGTATTTCGAAAGGATTTTAATTGATGATTTATTTAAATATGTTTTTAATGGTGCCTAAATGATGATTTAAATTAAATCCGAATAATTGGTATGCAATTAAGTTTTGTAAGCTTCAATTAAGAACTACCTACCAGTTGGGTAATTTTGTATTAAAAAGAGTAGGTGAGGTAAAATGAATGAATTAAATTATTTTTTACTTTGATTTCGATAAATAACAACAATCATCGTAAATTACATCTATTTTAAACAATTTTACATTAAATTATTTATGAGGTTAAAATATTAGCAACATAAACCATGTTTATCGCCATTAAGTGTTAATGAATGTCTTGCGCCTCGTTTATATGTGCCTGATGATGCTCTAATAAAGGCGAAACTAGTAGCACATTTGTCTAATTTGTCTATTTGTTAATTACGCAACATAATACAAAAATATTTTGACAAAAGTTGTTTCATTTTAAAAGTCCTTTCGAACAATAGCATACTCGACCTAGATTGATATTTAAAACTTCAAAGTTACCTCCGGTTTCGGGTACTTCCGGCTTGCTTTGGAAATTAAATTACACCAAAAGATTCTTTAGATTCACTTTAGTCGTATTTTTTTTCTCATCAATGTGCGACAAAGGGTTCTCGAAATATTGAGGTGGTATAAGTAGTCTGGGATACCCTGTATATTAATAGAAACTTTTTTTATTCTTTTGATGTACTGGCCAATTTTGTCCCACATTTGATATACCCTGAATTGATTTTTGATTTTTTTTTGAAGAAATAAAGTACAACATTTTCCGAACTTATCCGCTAATATTGTTCAATGTAGGGCAGGATACCCTACATATTTTTTTTATATTTCCATTAACACTAAGTCAAAGAGTACAAGGATATTTGATATAAACTCTTCTACTCTACTCTCTACTAGGATATTTTTTGAAAATTTTAGTGCACCCTTCATTTTTATAGAACTTTTTCTACAAAATTTATTACAAGTAGATATCCAAAATTATACAGCGTGTCCCACTATTTTTCCAGCAAAACTTTTTTTGGATAGTAAATGTCATTCTGAACAAAAATTATTCTATGAACTATTATGTTCGGCTCATTAAAAAGTTACACCAATTTTAAAATTGATAAATTTTCATGATTTTTGTGGAACACCCTGTATAATATTCTTTCATATTATATTTTTTTATTTAAATCAATTATTATTTGGATTTTTTCTTTGCCAGTGCGAATTTTTTTAACAAAATTGTACGTGATATAAAATTTATTTTTGTATCATATGATTGTACATACTTTTAGCTATAATTGGTACGTTTTTTTATGCATAACAAAAAAAAATGGCGGCGATCCACCTTTTTTCCTAAGACCCTTCGCGGTGACCCCGATTTCTTGACGCTAGATCATCTAAAATCAAAATTTTCTGTAAAATTCGATTATTTAAGACTAAATGTTGTCCTTAACCGAGGGATTTCTCAAAAAAATTCATTAAATGGCGTTGATATAAATGAAAAAGTGAAAAAAGTACGTTGCCTCTTTTTATAGTTTTGCTAATTAAAAATAGAGTTCGCAACCAAATCAAAATTCCTTTGGTTAAAGACAAACCGTAGATATATAGAAAGTATGTACCAAATTTCATCAACATCAGTTTAGTGGTTCTTAAGATATCTTGATCACTGCCAAGCGGAACTTGCAGACAACATTCTTTAGATATTATACTAAAAGAAAATGTAAAAATCCAAAAATCGATTTTTTGGTCCAACTGAGTAGGTATAATCATAATAGTTCATAGGAATTTTTTTTGAATGACATTTACTATCTAAAAAAAATTTTTGCTGGAAAAAAAAGTGGGACAATCTGTATATTTAAAAAAAAATGATATTGGCCTTATTATGAAAACTAAAAAATTCAAAGCACAGAAGACAGCAGAATGTTAAAAATTGGACAACTTTAAAGCATCAAACAGATGGAGATCAAAATTTCAACAAATAATATGAAATTCCATTTGCACAGTTAAAGGAGTTTGCTTCAACGGTGTACTTCTAGAGAAACTTCATATATCATTGTTCCTAAAATTATTGATGAATTACGTGAGAATGATGACGAAAGCTCCAATTTTGAAAGGGTCGTTGAAGAATCTGAAATCTACTACATCAAGTATGAATAAAGTGCAGAAATGAGAGATATAAATTTTTTTTATCGAGAAACAATAAATAGCCATAGATATCTCCACGAATTTGACAAAATTTCATTCAGAAATTTTTAAATCAAAAATAAAAACTTAAAGCAAACGTCACCTGAAATGTATTTCAAAAAATTAAATAAGTAATTATTTTTTAGATAAGTTGAAAAGTAATTTACTTTCAATAACAGCAACCTCTCAATTGCGGCTATATTTCCATATTTTTTAAGTGATGTCTAAAGTCAGGTTTTATTGTATTTAGTTTTTCTAAGAAAAGTATTGCAATTTTTGCTACTGTGTTAATATTATAAAAGAACATTTGGTTATAAATTTAGTAAAGAACTTCAAAAATTATTTTAATAAATGTTAGGACTACTTTAAAAGGAAAGTATAGTGTCAAAAAGTACATCGAGATTCCCATACCAGTCACCTATGATAAAATTAGAATACCTCATAACCAATATTACAAAATGACATATAAATTGTTTTTTGAGTTTTCGTATAATTTGTCTGTATCTTATAAATTGTGTAGACAATGTAGGATAAAAATTTGAAGTGAAATCAAATTTTCAATAAAAAACTTTGTGTTCTTTGAGTTAGTGTTAACTCAAATATAAAAAATATACAGCGTGTTCCATATAAGAAAATGTGGAATAGCCTTCGCTCCAACTACAAAATAAAATATAATTTCTACACCTTTTCCAATTGTATTTCAGAAAAGACAAATTCGATTTCAGAATAGATAATTGTATTTCAGAAAGCATCAATTATATTTAAGAATAATCAATTCAATTTCAGAAAGTATCAATTGTATTTCAGAATAGTCAATTACATTTCAGAAAACATCAATTGTATTTAAGAAAATCAGAAAGGATCAATTATAAAAAAATTGAAAGTCAAGAGTTTCTGGCGGTGATTGTGCATGTGAAATTTAAGATTACACCAGTAACACCAAGCTTAGGTTAGGTTTGTTCACCAATATTAAACCAAATTGAAATAATTTGCCAAAAATTATTGGCTTCCTCCATTTTTAACAAAAGGTCTTTTCCAAAATTTAATTAATTTTTTTGAAATGCAATTGTTACTTTCTGAAATACAATTTTTCTTTTCTGAATTACAATTGATGATTTTTTAAAATCGAATTGAGTATTCTGAAATGCAATTCAAACTTTCTGAATTCAAATTGATTATTCTGAAATACAATTGATCTTTTCTGAAATATAATTAATGATTTCTGAAATTGAATTGATCTTTTATGAAATTTAATTGGAAAAGGTGTAGTGCGCATAAATAAGTAATACAATTTTGTAATTTAGGTTTTTTTCCTATCTCTTGAAATAAAACACCGATTTCGCAGTAAAAACTCAACTTGTCTAAACAAATTTCTAAAATTCAACCGTTACCGAGATACAGGGTATTAAAATTTCTTTTTATTTCTCTTATATGGAGAGACTGGTTGAAAATTAATAAAATTTTGAGGCCATTACTTTAATCTTAATTTAACATTCCAGTGGCGTAGCAATGAGTCAAGATGCCCCTGTTTTAAATTTATTTGATATGCTACTACCAAATTATAAACTCGGCTTAGACTTTTAAAAACTACACAGAAAAAATTAAGTGCAAGCATATAAATAAGGCTGGTTCCATAAAATAATGAAATGAAATGTTAATTTAAAATTGACATGAAGTACACGAAAATCATAAGAAACTACACATACTGCGTTAAGCTAATGCGTTACTTACAACTAATGTACATTGTACATTGTACATAAGCTCAATTAATCGGGTCATGATTATAAACTATATTTTAACCAAATGGGGATAAAATAACCATAAGAAAGACACTTGGTCATATCCTTATCAAAACATGATTAGGTTGTTTTTTTTATATATGGTATGTATGTATGCTTAATTTTTTAGGTGGTAATGGCTTAAATTATCATTTATTTTCTGTCTTACCCCTACCATATCGATATCTTTTGCGTTAAAGCCCACCTAAAAACTGGTTACGGTTTATTAACTTTGGAAAAAGATTTTTTTTGAAAAGCTGTGTATGTATGTGGTATAGTACATGGGTCAACTACTGTTGAAGGCAACAGCTATGACTGATTCTTCTGAAAAATTATTTTTGAGAAAAAAGGTTAAGCTTAGAAACATTTTGAATGTAAATTAATTGTACGATATGGGAGATGTATAACTTTTGATTCAAATAATTAGTAACTTGTGAGTTACTAGTAAAATGTGTTATTATAATTCGTTTGTATAATAAGCTCCAAAAAGCTCGAACTTACCAAAAAACAATTACAAACCACCTATAAAAAATTAAAAACTAACAATTCCTTAATACTGTTAAGTATCTCCCCTCATCACTCACTCCAATCACTATAAAAATGAAACAGTTCTTGAATACATACCAGCAATAAAATAACGAGCGTAGTACGCCCCATCATATAAACTACAACAATTTTTGGAAATCGCATAATCCAGGTATCACTTTATATAGATGTGTCACAAAGTACGCGTTGGCGGCCTGATAAATTTATATTTTATTTTATTTATATATTATTTATAATTGTCAGGCGTAAACATAGTTAAATCCCATAGAATTTTGGGATATGCACAAAGGGTATCTGAAGTAAAAGTATTATCATTCACTGGGCGTCTAATTTTTAAATTTAATTAGCGTAAAACAATTAATCATATTGTTAACTTGGACGCGAATAAACTTAAATTGTTGATATTAAAGTTCCGCATGGCGAATTGTTTATATTTCAGAAACCAGCTTCGTATGCTCGTTAAAATTTTTATAGCTTGTAGAAATTGGATTTTTGAAACAGAAAAGGCGTTTGTTTTATTATTTTAATGAAATGAAAAAAAATAAGCGGAAAATTATAAACTAGATACCTACATAATCGATCAACTTTCAACAATTTACCTTATATATTTTTATATTTCTAATAAAATCTCCTAATGCCAAAAACGAAAATAAATCATTTTTTATTCACAAATGTTATTCCTGACTTTTTTGAAATAACCCTTTTTTACTTTTGCTTCCCACCTAATCTGGAAGTGATCACCATAAATAAAATAGAATAAAATTTTGATCCTACAAAAATTTGCAAAAAATTTTTTTCATACACTTTTGATAAGTTGCGGGAAATTTTAATATTTTATACAATATAATTTTTTCAAATTTCTAAATTCGTAAGTATTTATAAAATATTTAAAGCAAAAAACCGTACAACTGTTTTACCGAAAAGACAAAAAATATAATTATTTATTGCCTTTGATAAGATACAAGATACCTAACTTGACGGAAAGTTTCGGTTAATTAAATATCTTTTAATCAGAGTGAGTTTCTTATTTCAAAACATAGTACTTACTCATTATAATTAATATTTTTTTTTATGTTTCAGTGTATTTACTATTTTACATGTACATTTTATGGATAATTACGAAACATTTAATATTGAATTTCAAAAATAAAATAGTTTTGGAAATGTGCTAATTTTAGTGTTTAAGTGAAATTGTGATAGTATTGCTGCAAATCACTCTTTGAGAAAAGAAAATACCCTGACTTGACGTAAAGAAGAGAAACTCACTGGCAACATTTTGAAGAATTAAATAATTAGGTAATGTATTTGTTTTAATTATTTTGATAATAATATTGGTAAAAGAAAAAAAATGATAACATAATCCGAAGTACTGATTATAAAGTGATGTTTTATCTACAGCAGGATCGGTTAGTCTATCGACGGACCTTCCTTTGCAAAAATTATAACAATACCCGATTGAAAAAGTCTGTTATTTTAATAAGCGGCGTCCCCTGAATTTCCCAGCTTACCTGAATTTTTTTTTGAGAAATCCTTTTCCCTCATTTATGGTAATTACTTAGACGTGCGACCATCGTTGGGTCGAATTTGGCATCATCGAAACATTGCCCAGTCCAAAAGTTAGTGGATCGAAAAGTCGCTGTATCGAAAATTGCTGGGCCCAAAATAGTTGGGTTGAAATTTTACTGGATCGAATTGCCCTGCATAATAAGTCGGATCATAAGAAGTTCAATCTGTGAGTTCAACTTTAAACTTTTACTGTTGTTACCCAAGTGAAGATGAACTAACACATGCGACTGCTTTTTAATTGAGGCATCCCAGAACGTAACACAATAAGCTCGAGTTAAAATAATAGAAGATTTTTGGACAACCCTTACGGTTTTCTTGGATTTCAAATTTTTCCAAAACTGGAGTAGTGCAACCTGTGGAGAAGAAGTCATGTTCCATTGTTCAAATAGAAGATTGGGAAAAACGGTTCATGTATAAATATACCTTAAGAGGACACATTTTCTGAAATTAACAGAAATAATAGACATTCCAATTATGTATTTCTGTTTTTCTGAAAATAGATATGCAATTTTGATTGAAAAGCCCTTTTAAGATTGTCAGACAAATTTTATATTTTCTATTCGCATCAATAAAATTACTACGTTGCCAAATGTGTAGTCGACATGTTTATAAGTTTATTTCGCATGGAGTTCAATAATAGCATTTACATCTCATGCACGACATTTAGCAATCGACCCATGTCGCATTCGGGAATATGTCGACTAGTTTCAATAATAGAACCCCTGGTCGGGTCGAAACTTTCGAAATCGGGAATTATATTTAATTTTTATCTCTGAAAATTGCCATTTTTATACGAATAGAAATAAAAAGAAAATGAATTTTGAAGTTAGATAGAATAATTTTAGTATAATTATTTCTACAGGCTTCAGCATCAATAAAGCAAACCTCAAAATAACTATTTATTTTCCAAATTTTGAACTTTCTTTGGTTTGACCTTCCTTAAGTTCGAACTTCGTCAATTTCAAACTTCATTGAGTTCGAACTTATTAAGGTTCATCGAGTCCGAATTTAATCAGTTAGATGTTTTGTAGACTTCTTAAAGTTCGAATTTTGTCACTTTAGAAATTCCTCAAATCAATTCAACTTCATCAAGTCATTAATTGTATTTCAGAAAGCATCAATTGTATATCAGAAAGAATCAATTTTAATTCAGAAAGGATCAATTGTATTTCAGATAGCATCAATTGTTTTCCAAAAAAAATATAATTTCAGAAAGGACCAATTGTAAAAATTGAGGAATTCATGAGTTTTTGGAAGTGATTTTGCACTTTAACTACATCAGACACAATTATCGATGAAGCCAAAAATACAATAATTATTTGAAATACAAATCATACTTTCTGAAGTTTAATTGACGAATTCTGATTTTCAAATGGTACTTTCTGTAATACAAGTGATGATTCTGAAATACAATTGGAAACATCTGAAACTAAATTGCTTTTTCTGAAATACAATTGACACTTTCTGAAATACAATTCCCGTTCTGAATTAAAATTGACTTCTGAAATTGACATGATCATTTCTGAAATAAAAGTGTGGTACAAACTTCAACAACAGTTCAAATTCTTATTATTTTGTAGAACTATGGGTTCGAACAGTTCGAGCTGTTTATGTTTTAAGGTTAGAACTAAGTTCTCAAATAAAAAACTTTAATGTGTACCAGCGTTTTTTCTAGACAATTTTCGATGTTTTTTGTTCATGCTATATTTTTTTCTGGCCTATAAAAATATTGGACATTATTTGCATGCAAATATAATAAATAAAACCTTTTGTTTGGAATGATTTATATAGTAATTGTTATTAACAAAAGTTGATTGTAAATTAATGTCATTGATTTTATGTATAAATCATAAATTAATAAATCTGGCCCAATTATATTAATTTAAATACCTACATTTGCGCAAATGGAATAACCACATTTAATGTGAAATAATTTATATTGAAAATACATTTCTTTAAACATATTTAATACTTGACTAATCCTAAACTTACTTTTTTATTCAATAAACCGTTAAGTGGAATTTGTTGGATCATTAAACGTGGTAAATAAATATTGCACCCAATTTTAATAGTTTTTTTGGGTTATAATTTTTTAATTTCCAATTCGGAAACCTTGCCAATTAAAATCAGAAGTACGTTTTTTTCATATTCTCATTCATTTTTGAAAATTACTACAAACTTACACATAAATTTGTAAAACGTTTGTTGACACTAATGATTCCTCTTCCAGTATTCTTCATAAATTTTCATCTCTTTTTAAAATTATTGTAAATTATTCTAAATAAATATTTTACCTACATAAGAAAAATTAATTCCTCAACTATTAAAAATCTATTATCGAATTACTTAGATTTTTTGCAAATTTACCACAAATTGATGCGTAAACAATTTATTATATTAATTAAAGCAATTATAGGACACATACAGTTATAAAACAGTAAATTAAAATCATTAAAATAAGAAAAAACATGTAGCACCTTGACGCATTTAATCGATTTTATTGTTTACTTTTTTATAAATTGTGTAGTATTGTTGCAACAATTTTTTACAGTTGGAATTAAAAAAAATCATAAATTAACTCCTCTTTCGTGTCATTTTAATGCTTTATACAGGGTCAGTTAAAAAAACAAAACACCTAAATATTTGAATTGAATTAAAAAGGTTAAAACAAAAATTTATTTTCTTTTAATATTCGTGATTTTTATTGTTTGATTTTTTTTCTAGCGAAACTCCTGAAATTCACAACCTTTAGCAATTTTTAGTAAAAGTAATAACTCAATATACGATATTGTGTCCCACTTTCTTTTCGAGCAAAATATTTTTTTAGATAGTAAATGTCATTGTGAACAAAACTTCCTATTTTTTTTTTCGAATTTGTTACAAATTCCTAGGATGGTGATCTTAATGTTCAAACAGTGGCTATCTTTCGATATGTTTTAAAAATTACTACTGTTTTTGGGCATGGCTTGATAATATGTTACTTGATTTTTCTAAAAGTTAAAAAAAGACTAATTTTAAATTTATTGTTTATACTTACTTTTTTTTCAGAAAAATACCAAAATGAAGCGTCACTTAATACCATTTTTGATAAAAGTTGATTTTGGTTAATTTTAGGTAACGTTTTGGAAATATCCTTTCTTCAAGCAAATACTTACCTTGAAAAATTAACCTATTTATACAATAAGCAACTTTGAACTTATTTTAAATGTTATTAAAATAATTAAACATTATTAAATTACTCCCTACTGATGTGAATCGTAAAAAATATTTTATAATAAAATAGTTGATTGAAGGACGACCCGTTATAATAATTAAAGTAAGTATTTAATTTGCTTATAAAATGTTGTCTATGAAAAACTTGTTTATTAGTGCCAGAAATTGAAATCGCACAAGATGAAAATCTCAGTAAGTTTATTTTTATTTTTTTTATAAAACAAATTAAGATTAAAAATGAATTTACCTGCAATATTTTTAATTTATCGAAATTAAATTTTTTTTTAAGCATATTGCTTTAAGGGCACTTTTAAAATAAATAAAAAATTTTTATAATACCTACCTGGGATTAATATTAATTTATTGTTTAAATTTTAAATAGCACTTATTGATAAAGTAAATATTAATTTATAACAGGTGTCCTAAAGTAATCGTGCTAAGTTTTCTAGTATGAAGAATTCTCAATAATAAACTAGGTATAGTGCCTCGGAATTATTAAATTAATATTCATATGTACAGAGGCGTGCACAAAAAACGGCCAACGATGTAGCTTCGTCATTTCTTATCCGATTTTAATAAGTGATATGTCAGATTAAAGGTTTGTAGAATACTACTACGAGACATTAAAATAATATTTTTTTTTTGAAAACATCAGCGGAAGAGGAGGAAACTTGTCTTTTTTAAATGGCAACATATTTTTTCGATTGAAAAAAATCATTAACAAAAATAATCTAAACCAATTATACCAATAATTTTTTTTAAATTTTTTTATCTTTTTTTTTAATTTTTCTTATTATTATTTTTAAAATTAATTCAATTTTTTTTTTTGTTTTTGAATTTTTTATTTTTTAAATTTTGTTCTTTAATTTATTATTAATAAATTAAAAAACGAAACTTAAAAACATAAGAAAACTGGAAATCAAAAACAAAAGAATCAATTAAATTAAAAAAATTAATAAAATAATAAAAAAAACTTAAGTGACACTTGATCTTAACTTTAGTTTTCGGGTTATAATTCAGATTATTTAAAAACAAATTGAGCGTGGTATTGTCAGCGCGCTATTGTCAGTGTAGTATTGTCAGCGTGGTGTTGTCAGTAAGGAACTATCAGCAATTGTATTCTCAATAAATTAAATTTACTGGAATGATGCTTAATATTTATTTACAGTAAGCGTCTTTTTGTTTATTTATTTTCTTAAAATCACTAAATAATCACTTGTTCTAGCATGAAAATTATAATTATTAAATATAGTTTTTATCAACGAAAATAGGTAATCAAGCTAACACAAATTTTTAAATATTCTTAAAAAAAATTTGTATCCGACTTCTTCGGAAAAAAAAAATGATTGCAAGACACCTGGTATATTTTTGTACTGCGTGCGATACTAGGCTTTTATTATTTAATTAATTTAATGTATTTAACAACTTTAATCTGTAACGCAGCTGTTAACACAAATAAGTATATATACAATCGCCTACTATTTTATAAAAACCGTTTAATCAATATTCATAATCATATTTAACCGAAAAATGTTAGTATTTTTTGAAAAAATATTATTTCTCTTAATTTAATAACACAAACTTTAACAAATTAATTTTTTTTTCAAATACACTATCTATTCTTTTTTTGTAAATCTTATTGAAATTTATAAATTACAAAATTTAATACAAAAATAGACATTGTTTCCCGGTAAAAAGAGAAATTGCAAAAAAGTCATAAATTAGATTTTCGATGTAATTAATTTGTTTTACATTTAGCAGAAATATTGTAAATAAAATAAGGAAGTACTGGCGAG
Organism: Stenus bimaculatus; assembly: GCA_963971135.1. Lineage (NCBI taxonomy): Eukaryota > Metazoa > Arthropoda > Insecta > Coleoptera > Staphylinidae > Stenus > Stenus bimaculatus. Next base: position 81,124,233 of record OZ020180.1, on the reverse strand, counting down.
AGTAATAAAGTTTCCAGCAATAAAAATTTTACATGTAAATCTCCATAAGACGTATTTTTTAAATATTTTTTTCTATTTAAACTACAACTAAACAAAATACATCATTTGAAAGTTGCATTCAAGAGGATCGCCTGGGTATAATTACCTAACTTCGCTTATTTTATTCGATTTCCCTGTAAATCTTGGCATAAAAAAAACCTTGCCCAAAAATTCAATGAAATCATTATAATCCACTATGATCCAAGGATTCTAATGAGTTCATTATGATACTCAAATTAATGTCAGCTAGACTGTCAATAAATTTTACTTATTTCAATTTCTTTATGATTTATTGAAGCAGATTTACTTATCATTCGCATCATAATCAATCATTATAATGCAAGTCGTTTTCAACTTCACAACTTCGAGAATAATTTTACGGATGTTTTTTAATATACTCCTATTTATGATGCTCTTTAATATTTAATCTGCTTACATACGAATGTCACTATTTCGTTCATCAATTTGAGTGACATAAAGACCATCTTTATTGGGCTGACTACCGTAATGAAATCATTATGGTCCATTATGATCCGAGGACCGTAATGATTTCATTATAGTACTCAAATTAATGTCATTAAGATCGTTAATAAATTTAACTGATATCAATTTCTTCATGATTAAGTATAGCAGATATATTTGTAAATCGGATCATAACCAATTATTATAATACAAACCGTTTTCATCTTCACAGTTTGTACCATAAATCAATGTTCTCCTAATACAGGACTAAGTTTGAATTTCTTTAAATTCTTTAAAATTCTATCTCCTTACATATGAATGTCACTATACGTCCGTCAATTTGAGTGACATAACGATGTTCTTTATTGGACTGAGTACCATAATGAAATCATGTTGGTCCATTTGTGATCCAAATGCCGAAATGATTTTATTGTAGGACTCAAATTAATGCCAGTAACGCCATATCGAAACCAATCAATATAATATAAGTCGATTTCAACTTCACGACTTGTAGTATAATTCAATGTTCCCCTAATACAGAATTAAGTTTGAATAAATTTCTTTAGAGTAGGAGCCTACGGATGCTTTTTTATAAACTCTTATTTATGTTGCTCTTTAATATTTTATCTGCTGCATACGAATGTCACTATTTTGTACGTCAATTAAAATTATATGACGATTTTCTTTATTAGACTGAGTATCATAATGCAGTCATTATGATCCAAGGACCGTAATGATTTTATTACGGTTCTCAAATCAATGTTAGTAAAACGTCGATAAATTTTATTTATTTCAATTTCTTCATGATATATTCAAGTTGATTTGTCTGTAATTCGGATCATAACCAATCATTACAATACAAGACATTTTCAACTTCAAGATTTGTACCATAAATCAATGCTTTCCTAATACAGGACTAAGTTTGAATTCTTTAATTTCTTTAAATTCTCCTTGCATATGAATGTCACTATTACGTCCGTCATGAATGAAATCATAATGATCCATTGTGATCCAAGGACCGTAATGATTACATTGTGGTACTCAGATTAATGCCAGTAAAACTGTCAATAAATTTTACTAATTTTACTAATTTTAACTTCACGACTTGTAGCATAATTCAATCTTACCCTAATTCAGAACTAAGTTTAAATCAATTTCTTTAGAGCAGAAGCCTACACATGCTTTCTTATAAACTCCTATTTATGTTGCTCTTTAATATTTTATTTGCTTGCAAATGAATGTTACTGTTTTGTGCGTTAATTATAATGACATGACGATGTTCTTCATTGGACTGAGTATCATAATACAGTCATTACGATCCAAGGACCGTAATGATTTTGTAACGATTTTCAAATCAATGTCAGTAAAACGTCGATAAATTTTACTTCTTTCATTTTCTTCACGAATTCGGATCAAAACCAATAATTATAATACTAGTCGTTTCCTACGTCACAATTTGTATTGAATTTATTTAAAGCAAGAGCCTACAGATGCTTTTTAATATTCTATCTGCTTGCAAACGAATGTCACTATTAGGTACGTCAATTTGAGTGACATGGCGATGTTCTTTATTGACTTGAGTACCATAATGAAATCAGTTATGATTTCATAAGGTCCAATGTGATCCAAGGATATTATTTTGATACTCAAATTAATGCCAGTAAGATTGTCAATAAATTTTACTTATTTCAATTTCGTTTCAACTTCGTAGCATAATTCAATGTTACCCTAATACAGAACTAAGTTTGAATAAATTTCTTTAGAGCAGGAGCCTACGTATGTTTTTTTTATAAACTCCTATTTATGTTGCTCTTTAATATCTAATCTGTTCTTTATTGGACTGAGTATCATAATGAAGTCATTATGATCCAAGGACCGTAATGATTTTGTTACGGTTCTCAAATTAATATCAGTAAAAAGTCGATAAATTTTACTTATTTCAACTTCTTCATGATTTATTCAAGCTGATTTGTCTGTAATTCGGATCATAATAATACAACTCATTTTCAACTTCACGATTTGTACTATGGTTCGACTAAAGAGGCCTGAATCACTAAACTACTGGATCCTTCAATTTTGAAAAAAAAACTTTAATATTTTATTTGCTTGCATATGAATGTCACTATTCTGTACGTCAATTATAATGATATGACGTTCTTTATTGGACTGAGTATAATAATTCATAATACACTCATCCAATCACAGATCCAAGGACCGTAATGATTTTGTTACGGTTCTCAAATCAATGTCAGTAAACCGTCGATACATTTTACTTATTTCAATTTCTTCATGATTTATTTAAGCTGATTTGTCTGTAATTCGGATCTTAACCAATCATTATAATATCATTCTCAACTTCACGGTTTGTACCATAAATCAATGTTCTACGAATACAGGACTAAGTTTGAATTTATTTAAAGCAAGAGCCTACAGATCCTTTTTAATATTCTATATGCTTGCATGCGAATGTCACAATTACTTACGTCAATTTGAGTGACATAACGATGTTCTTTATTGGACTGAGTACCATAATGAAATCATTATGGTCCATTGTGATTTCATTGTGGTACTTAAATTAATGCCAGTAAGACTGTTTGTTTCAACTTGTAGCATAATTCATTGTTCCCCTAATACATAACTAAGTTTCTTTAGAACAGGATGCCTATTAATGTTGCTCTTTAATATTCTATATGCTTGCATACGAATGTCACAATTACTTACGTCAATTTGAGTGACATAACGATGTTCTTTATTGGCCTGAGTATCATAATGCAGTCATTATGATCGAAGGTCCGTAATGATTTCATTACGGTTCTCAAATCAATGTCAGTAAAACGTCGATATATTTTACTTATTTCAATTTCTTCATGATTCATTCAAGCATCATTATAATCGTTATCATCTTCACGACTTGTAGCATAATTCAATGTTCTTCTACTACAGGACTTTCTTTAGAGCAGGAGGCTGCGGCTGCTTTTTTATAAACTACTATGTATGATGCTCTTTAATATTTTATCTGCTCACATACGAATGTTACTATTTTATGCGTCAATTTGAGTGATATAACGACGTTCTTTATTGGATTGAGTACCATAATACAATCAATATGGTCCATTATGATCCAAGGACCGAAATGATTTCATTACGGTACTCAAATTAATGTAAGAAAGACTATCAATAAATTTTACTAACTTTCAATTTTTTATGATTTATTCAAGTAGATTTGTTTGTAATTCGGATTGTAACCAATCATTATAATACAAGTTGTTTTCAAATTCACGACCGACGTTACGATCCTTATGATATAAATGACTTTTAGGGGATTACTAAATAATCCAATGATTTTTGTACATTACATAATAATCGTAATAAATTTTTAAAGTAATAATCTTAATTTTAGGGATTGTTAAGTTGCCTTTTGCTGTCGTTCATAGCTGTTAATGGTTTACCAGCACCTTCACCTGAACCAGCAGCATCAGCATCTGCTTCTCCATCAGTTGTAAGTCGTGTTTGTGTATGTATTTATAATAATTAAACAAAATATTATACTATTATTTAATTAAAATAATTCTATGATTAACCGTATTTTTCTCATTTAGGTTGGTTATGGTTACGGATTATACGGCGGTTATGGGGGCTACGGAGGTTATGGTGGCTACGGTGGATACGGTGGTTACGGAGGATTATCAGGCTACGGTTACAGGCCTTTTGGCTACGATATTGGATACTATGGTGGTTACTCCCCTTACGCATATCGTTATTAAATTTTAATTATTCTAATTTTATTTATACATGATGTAGGCAATATATGTAAACATTTATAGGTTCAGAACAATAACACAATTAATGTTAAAAAAATATTTTTAAAATTTTGATTTTCCATTGTTTAAACATTGAAAATAATAATTCATCATCATGTCAAAATCGGTTCCAATAACTATCATCTCAATACTTCCCTGATGAGTTATGAAGTGGTTATAATTTTCTTAATTATTTTCTCTCGTAATTCACGTCCATTGTACGCTAACACTTCACGCATCAATTCGGTTAACGATTAATTTTTTAATGAAAAACATTATGTTTTGTTAATCGACAATGGCACTTACAATTTCTGAAACGGTCTCGATAAACAAGCATGATTATTGTTGTTTTATTGATAAGTTTCCAATTACAATAAAAATAATGTATTTTAACATAAAATTACACGATGCGGTGTTCAAAATGGTACGATATGCCAATTCTTACTAATCAATCATCAGAGTAATAAAATCCTGCAGTAAAAGTCCTTCACAAACGATCAATAAATTAAAAAATACCTATTGTTGCTTAAATATTTCATACCTATTATTTATTAAAGAATGTAAGCTAGTTACTTTTCTCCAGCATTCCTGAGTGAAATGTGAAAATGAATCTAAAAGAAAGGAGGATATGTGAAACGGGATGTTCATCTATTTTTATTTTTTTCGTAATTTCTTCAAATAACTCATCACACGTAAGAATTATTAATGTTGGCTCATTTTGTGTTTTAAATAAAGCGCCATGAAAGATGCGGCAATTAGGTGGATTACCCATCATAAACTAGGAATAAGATTGATGAAAAGATAGATGCAAACAGTGCACGTGCCACCTGAATAACCAACGTGTTAAGATTGGACATAAATGAAACGAAATGAAAAACGAGAAATGTAATGGGAAATAAATCTACACTGAAATATGAGTATAATGCAATTAATTAATTATATAAATGAATTGCAATGAATATAATGAGACACGACAAATCATAAACATTTTTTGGAATTGCATTAAAATTTACTTTGATAAACTTCAAATGTCATATAACCATTAATCAGTACCTAAAATATAATTAAATCATTTAACAACATTAAAGCTTTCTCGGATTACCACTCACATGCATTCAGTGCACTTTTACTGTCAAATTTCAATTTTAATGCGTATTTTCTAAAGTTGCTCCAGAAATTCCACTGAAAATTGATCTATAAGTGAAATACATTTTTTACAATTCATGGCTTTCATCTTATTCTCAGGAATTTATTATAGTGAGCAAGAGCGCAATAAAAATGCTATTATTTTAATACAAATTTTGTAACTATAAAACTTTAATTGTATGGCCAGTAAGAGTAGTTTATACTGCTACGCTGTCGCTTTTAAATTAATATTAAAACCAAATAAATCTTTAAATTAAAAAGTAGGAATCTCTGACCCTATATACTTCTTTATGAAAAATTCTCATGTAGCTTTAAAGCTAAAAATGTTAGGTTAGGTTATTTAAGAGGATATGGAGCCTACAAAATTATATGCGTTTTTTTCCGTTTTTTATATTTCAAACTACGCGAATATTTATTGAGCTATATACAAAACAAGAATATCATATGAAAGTGGAACCTCTGCTTAAGACTTGAGTGCGGCAGTTTTTTAATATATTATATCCAAAATGGCCAAAAAAAAATCATTAAAAATACGTAAAATTTGGCCTATTTTAAACTTATTTTTTTGACTTAATAATATAATTTTTTTAAAAGTCGTCGTATAGAAGTCTAGCCATGAATGTTATTTAAACTATGCAATTATAAAACTTAATGTTATTTACAAAATATGGTTGTAGTTTGAAATAATTGCAAGGCATATTTCGTAAATTTTGAACGCGCATTTTAACTGTAAAAGCAGCAAATACCTTCGTAGTCTAGGTGATACAAATTTTAAAATATAACAGAAATGAAGATTTTTATTGGTACTTTAAGCCTAATTATGTGGGATGTACTTTGGGTCAAAATTTCTTCCCCAAATTCAAGAAGAAGCTCAAATTGTTTACTATCGGATCTAATTTTTTGTTATAATAAACTGTCATCAACAAACAAAAATGATTTAAAATATACAGGGTGCCCCACTGTTTTTTCAGCATTTTTTTAAGGTAGTAAATGTCATTCTGAACAAAAAATTGCTATACCTAAACTAATTAAGGAAATTTAAAATGAGCTCATAATGTTAAAAAAAATTTGGCAAGGACTAAATCCAAATCATCATTGATTTTACCCTAAGAAATGATAATAAAAAAGAAAATTATACGGGGTCTTCCACGAAAGTCATTAAAACTTTACAATTTTAAAATTGCTATAACTTTTTAAAAATTTTTTTTTGTATAAATAATGTATAAAATTTGGTTAAAATCAATGTAAATTAAAAATGACGGGGATGTATTAGTTATTATGGAGTTTGGACCGTTTTATTTACCAATAAATACCGTTGTATTTTTGAGAAAACCAAAGAACTTATTTGAATTTCTTCCCATAAATATTATCTTCCAGGTGATTAATCATAATTTGTTTTAAACTACTAGTTGTATGATTAATCCATAATATTTTTGATTTATTTTATAAATCTACTGGAGATATAATCTGGATATTTTTAAATTTAGTTCGTGCAAATACGCACAGAAAATAGCGCGCACAGAAAATGGCGCACAAAGAAAAAAGCGAGCCCGGAAAAGGCGCGCATGAAAACATGTGCGCGCACTGATTCCTCGAAATGCTATTCTATTAACACCATATGTTATTTATATCATGGAATCTAGCAAAATAATAATTAAAATAAATAATTTTCTAAATTTATGAAGTTTAAAACCAAACAAAAAGAGGAGACAATCGCTTTTGAAAAGTTGACGACTTGTAAATGGTAGGTATTTTAATAAACTGAGTTGAAGTTGGGTACTATTTATCCCCCTTCTAACTATAACTGGTGAAAATACAGGGTGTCTCACTTTTTTTCCAGCAAAATTTTTTTTAGATAGTAAATGTCATTGTGAACAAAAAATTTCCTATAAACTAGTATTTTTTTTCGACTCCTTAAGAAGTTACAGCAATTTAAAAATTTCAACATTTTAACGATTTTTTGTGAAACCCTGATGAATAATTTTTCTTTCTTATTTATGGTTTAGATTTCATCTTTCCCAATTTGCTTTTTTGAACATTATTGGCTGTTTTTAAAATAAGTGGACTCATTTAGAATTTCTGACAAGATATAATGTCAAAATCCAAAGCATACTTGATTTAAATTTAAAAAATTGAATTAAAATGAAATTTATACAGGGTGCCCAAAAAAACAATAATATTTTGATAATGCCATTGATAATGTCAACATTGGTTGACGAAAACGTTCTGGCTTATTAAATATCTTTAAAAAGAGTGAGTTTTTTACTTTAATATTAAATACTAATTAATTAATTTTAGATGGATCTATCACATATTAATATTTTGAAATTTTAAAACTGCTGTAACTTCTTAAGGAGTCGAAAAAAACTATTTAGTTCATAGGAAATTTTTTGTTCAGAATGACATTTACTATCTAAAAAAAAATGCTGGAAAAAGTGAGACACCTTGTATAATTATCACAGCAGTTTCTTCAATGTGGCACTGGAAAGAAAATGTTATCACTTTTTGTTTCTTGGAATTTTGGAAAACGGAGAATATCGCGCAATTTTTAGGAAGTACTCTCTGCTGGAAAAAAGTGAGACACCATGTATAATTATCACAGATATCGTCTGATTTTAGAATACAATTTATTTTTGTAACTAAATACAGATAATGACTTGTTGCTTTATTATTGCACATAACAATAGGAGTGGCAGGTTTACATGTTTCGGCAATTAATTGCTATCTTCATGACCAACTGTCACTGTCAGTAAGTAAAATACAAATAAACATCTCAGTCATGAAGCAACAATCAAAAAAATCAAATTGTACAGTCGAGCTTTGAAAAACCAAATCCTTCTAATGATATTTATCAAAAATCAAATTAATAATTCAATAGATTTATTTTAATTGAACAAATCTCATGATTTAGACAATTTAGTAAAATCAAATTTGTCTTATTGAATAAAGGAAACTTCAAGCTATTTCATAAGACTACGTTTTGCAAAAATTTTGTGTCGTTTCGGAAGTTTGTTTAAAAAAAGTAATCACATGTTATTCTTGTTCAGAACATCCGCCTATGCCTTGTGTTATTCCCATTTACATTGGGATAATGCTAAGATGATGAACCTATTATTGTCCAAAATTAAAATGATGAAAAATGAAATGATTTACGACTGTTTTAAATATTTTATCTTAACGCTATCTAGCGTTTTAGCATTTATTTATAATTACTATGTGTTGTTTTAATCATATACTATTTTTTTATAATTATCATGTTCTGCTTGGCTTTTTCGAAAACAAAGTATATCCATTTAAATTGTTCAACTTTTCCATTATTTAAATTTGCTGCTGACTAACCAAATCGACATACCTATAAAACAAGAACATTTATAAAATTGATTACCAATTGGTAAAATCCATTTATGAATTTTAATTGTAACATCAACTGAAATTAATTCAAATTCAACATTTTACTGGTTTATTGAGAATAAGTTTCAGAAAACTTCAAAAATCATAAATCATAACGTTTTGAGTCTTATAATAAAAAAATTCAAACACTAAAAAAAATATTTTTTTAAGAACTTTTTCTTAATTATTAGTGATTTTCTGACATTTGACTAAAATCGGTGACATAAAATGCAGGTTTTTTTCTTAACGAAAATTTTCTAACATTTGGTTAGGTTAGGTTAGGTTAGGTTATTTATAATATAAGATGAATAAACGCCTTTAAAAACAAAACCACGTTAGTCTTACAAATATTTCAATTCATCTTTTGCGTTTCGAGGTCCTCATCTTCAGAGATACATAAATAAAATATTGAAACTACTATGTACTCTTAACTAGTAGAAATATTTACATATGGTTACACATTCGGAGGAAGTACAACAACCTTATGGTCCATATAAACAATTTATGGTTATTTAATAAATTTACATAGTTTTAGCTAATATTTACTTAAAATTTTAAAATCTTAAAAATAATATAGACTTCAATAACGTTATATTTGCTTCGTTAACCGTTGAAATTAGTCTGTGGATATGTTGTTAGAACCATTGAATTTATTATATCGGTTTTGATATCCTGAAAAAATGAGTAGGTTGAAATCCGCGATAATTTTGTCAATTTATTGACAACTTAAATTGTGTTTCTAAAAAGCAACATAATTGAATTGAATTATTTGTGATTTCAAACTACGAATTGTATTTGATTTGATTATTTCAGGTCTTATTTCCCCAAAATACAAAACATTTTAACGTCACTCTTTAGTTAAAATATCAATTTCGAAATTTAAACATATTATCGATAGTAATACCATGAGTAGGTTGAAATCCGCAATAATTCTGTCAATTTATTGATAAATTAAATTGTGTTTCTAAAAAGCAACACAATTGAATTGCCAATAAAGAATTATTATAGTGATTTCAACCTACGAATTGAATTTGGATAGATTATTTCAAGCCTCCTTTCTGCAAAATACAAAAATTGTTTGTAAATTTTTACATCAGTCTTTACTTTAAACACATGTCATGTAAACGTCAAAACATTTGACTTGATAAATTAGGTAGGACGCAAATTATCACAATAATCCAATGGCAAATGGACCAATCAGAACGTTTGTCGGGAAAAGGGCATGGAATAATCAATAGTAAAACCATGACCAGGTTGAAATCTAGGTTGATGTCAATTTATTGACAAATGATATTGTGTTTCTAAAAAGCAATACAATTGATTTGTCAATAAAGCGACAGAATTATTATAGTGATTTAAACCTACGAATTGTATTTGGATAGATTATTTTAGGCCTTATTTCTGCAAAATACAAAAATTGTTTGTAAATTTTAACGTCAGTCTTTAATTCAAATGTCAAATACTTGATGATTTAGGTAGGACCCAAATTATCACTATAACCCAATGGTAAATGTACCAATCAGGACCCTTGTCCAGACAAAGGCATGAAATAATCAATAGTAATATTATGAGTAGATCAGAATTATTCGTGATTTCAACAAACGAATTGTATTTGGTTAGATTATTTCAAGCCTTAACTTTTAACATCAGTATTTCCTCAAATATCAAATTTGAAATTTAAACAAATTATCACGATAACCCAAAGGCAAATGGACCAATCAGAACGCTTGTCAGGAAAAAGCCATGAAGTAATCATATTATGTAATATCAGGAGTGATCAAATTTTAGTCGAATATTTTTCACTGTCTTTTACGACGAGTGTCATTTGGTAAAACTTAACCCCAAATGGCATTCGTGGTTATGTATGATAAATATTCGAATTATAATTTGCATATTTAAGGGACTATTTAACGAACATTTTTCACTTATTTGTGCAAAATTTGACAGCCAACTTCAAAGTTATTAAAATTTGACATTTACGTCATAAAATAATCGCTGATATTTTTGAGGTTTTACTTGCCACAAAAAATAATCACTTATGAGTTGAATAGTCACAATAATCAACTTTTTGAAAAACGACAACATTTCCAAGAAAATGTGGGGGCTAGTAACCATAACATTGGTTCGAAGGATACAATTTAGAATTTACCAAGGGCGCGTTCCACTAAAGACTCGCAAAACCCACGACGACCGTAAAGTCGTTCTACATAAGACCGCGATTTTTTCTTTCGTGCATCGATGGCGACCACAAGAAACTCACAACGACCGTATTTATTCGTGGGTTTCTGTGGTTGTTTGTTGAATGGTGAAGTTTTGAGCTAGTGGAACGGGAAAATTTTGCGGTCGTGGTCGTGGGCTTTAGTGTTTATTAGTGGAACGCGGCCCAAGGGAGATTTATAACCCCTAAAATACATGTGTTTCAGATGATTATGCGATTTTTGTAAAATTGTAAAATTACACAAAATATTCTACTTGGGATGTTTAAAATTGTTAATTCATTACACTACGGTTCAATTTTTTTAAATGAAGGGTTTGGTGCAATTACAGGCCAAACATCCAATTTTACAAAATCAAGATTTTGTCAGTTTTCTTTATAAAATTTTACCTGTATACCATCCATTTTTTTATTTTATTCTTTTTATTTATAAAAGGTCAGAAAATCGTGACACTAAGTTTTATTTTAGCATTACTTTTTGGTTGGGAAAGATTTATACGATTTGAAAATATTAGTTCAGATATATCAGCAAATACCCTCTCTGAAGTCATTTTGCAGAAATTAGATGTCTATAACTGTTAACTGACGAGAAAAATTAGTTGCTCAAACATATGATGGAGCTGCGGTAATGGCGGGTCATATCGGTGGCGTCCAAGCTAAAATAAAAGAACATTTACCAGAAGCATTTTTTGTACATTGTTGTAATCATCGCCTAAACTTAGTTTTGTCCCAATCTGTGGGATTTATCAAACGGTGTAATTTTTTTTTCCCTTCTTTAAATGGTTTAGCAGCATTTTTTTCACACTCAACTAAGAGAAGAGAAGAGAAGATCTGTTGGATGAAATTGTGCAAAAGAGGCTTCCTAATGTAGCACCCACACGTTGGAGTCACAATTCAAGATTAGACGAAACTGTTTCAAAAAATTATGACAGCTTATGCAAAATGTTTAATCATATTCTAAATAAACCAGAAAATTGGGACCATGCAACAATTCGTGAGGCTTCAGGATTTATTTCAACCCTTAGCAGTTTTGAATTTATCTTTTTATTAAATCTCTTCGCAGAAGTTTTTTCTCATTCGGATATATTGTTTGAAATTTTACAAAAGAAACAGTTAGATATATCTTTTTGCATCCAAGAAATTAAAAAGTTAAAGGACGTTTTTTTAAATCTTAGATCCCAGTAGTTTCCAAATTTGTGGAATAAAGTTTCATCTAGTTACTTGATACCAAAAGGGCAATACGGTTAAATAAAGAAAGCCCAGAAGATTTCTAGAGAAAGCTTTTTTATGAAATAAGAAATAATACACTGATAGGACAAATAAATACAAGATTTGAAGACATTCAGGAATTAAAATTTATGGAGATATTAGATAGCTCAAAATTTATAAATTACAGCAAACTTTTTCCAGAAGAATCTTTTAATTTACTTAAAAAGCATTATGGCTCAAAATTTGATTTTGTTAAGTTGAAATCGGAATTAAAAGTCTTATTCACTAACGATTCAATTAAATTTAAAAGTTTATTTGAATTATGTAATAATATTATAGAAAAAGGGTTACAAGAATGTTTGTCAAAGTTAATTTTAACCTTTCCATCATTTTCTGCCTCTGCAGAAAGAAGTTTTTCAGCTTTAAAGAGGATTAAAACTTATTTAAGAAATAGAATGACCGATAATAGACTTTCTTCTTTAGCTGTTTTAGCAATTGAAAAAGATCTGCTTCAAAGTTTAAAAAATAAAGAATATCATTGAGTTATTTTGTGCAAAGAGCAGAAGGATGGATTTTAGATTTAAGTAATAAAAATTATGATTTTTTTCTATTTTATTTGTTATATTATTCTTTATAGAGTTTATTATATTTTTTGAATTTATTAAGTTCTTAAAATGTTTTTAAACTGTTTAGAAGAATTATTATTATTTTATAATTTTAGGCATTATATAAAAAGTGTTTGATGTTTGATTATTTGTGTTATAAAATAAAATTTTTTTATATTTCTAATTGGTTTTTTCCAATTTTCATTATTTTTTTTAAAGTGCATGCCTCATATCAAAAACCACGCTTCGCCACTGTCTAACCTCGACCATTAGTGAACCACGAACTGAACACCCTGTAGGTCTGTCAATATTAATTAATAAACTTAATCATTAATTTATTTCGAATGAGAACATTTCAGGAATTAGCGCTGAATTATAGATGCTTGACCATTGATAATTAAAATCTCTTTGGGTGGTGATTTTTGTAACTATAAATAGAAAAAAAAGGATCCATTACTCTAGCCATTAAAAATTTCTCGTTTCCATTTTACCAAAATACTATACCTTTTGCACCAATATCTTAAAGAACCACGAACCATTTATGGAGAAAAAAATGATATCTTTTGAGTCATAAAAAAACTTTTTTCTTCAAACGTTATTAAAGTACAGCTTTATGTGACAGGCTTTAACAACTCATTTTTATTTCCTTAATTCTATGATCATGTTCGTGCATTTCCGAAATAAATCGGATACAATCGGGTTTACTTTGCAATTGGCAAGGAATAAAAAGGTGGAGTAGAAATTAATTTTAAGCAACCCAATATACACCATCATTGTATTGCGTGTATGTAAATTAAATGTCAACTTTTAAAATTATATTACTATTTTAAAAATTTCGACGTTTGAAGAAAAATAGCATGTTTTATTCGGAGTAACAGAACTTTTTGTGGCTCGCATTGTATTTTAATAGAAATATATCTTTTAGGAATTTGTTTGCTTCGTTGAGCGAAATATTAATTTTTAATGAACGCCATATTTTGTATTTAATTAAAATAAAATGAATTTAAAGACCATTTTATAGTGGTAATAATTTATTTTGAAATTAACCAAAAATTGTTAGAATTCCTTAAAGTTACTTCCGAAAAATTAATTAATATAAAACTTTTCTCTTTTATTATCACAATAAATAATTAAATCATTCCGTAACGCATTCGTAGAATGTCACAAACACACGCGAAATGAATGAAGTGACTTAACGCCAGGTATCATCAGGTGTGTTGAAAAAATGCGGGTACCCTGTGGGCACCGGATATCACCAGGAAATGAGGAGTCCAAAAGCATGAAGAAGCCATGATTTGTGGGTTTGTTGTTACCCATTCCGCAATATTTGGAGTGAGCATGGCGAGCACGATCACTTCCACAACACGGAGAAAGAGTAGGGCCTACCTACCACCTAAACCCTCTTACCTACAAATTTGAGACCGTCTCTAATGTGAACACCAAACGCATCCCGGCACTCATTACAAACATAGTAACTACTCCTAATATGGTGAGTTTTTTTTTATAAAATTTTAATTGCTTAACACAAAAAAACACAACCAATCAACACAAAAAGTACAAGTGAAAGAGGTTAATATTTTGTAACACAATTTTCATTAAATTACTGGTATTATAGTTTTTCTTTTAGATATATTCGTAAATATTTAAAAGTATTATAAAAAATATTGTAGTGTGAGTTTTTCGGAGTTCTTAGTAAGTCAATTTTTTTTATTTTTTATTTATGAGAATTTTGACATAAATTTTTTTTATAAATGACCCTGTTTGTAGATAATACGTGGGTACCGAAGTATATAATTTTCAAAAAAAAAACTGATTTTTTTTGATAAACAGAGTGAATAATAAAATATTGTACGTCAATTTTTTGCTTATCAAATTTTTCCTGTAAAAATAAAAATTTCTGTTATCAACTTTTTCATAAATGTCACTGCATTTTAAGGTTGTACATGCTTCAAACAATACAATTTTGGCATTTTAGGTAATAGAATTGAGTTATTATAGAAAATATATGCCTGTACATTACATTTACAAAAATTTTATTTAAGGCGATTATAAAAATATAATTAGGTTAACAATTTTGGTAAAATTTAATTAGTTGACAAAATTATTTCCAAATTTAACCGCACTTGTACTTGATAACTTTTAAATCGTTTATTATAGTTAATTGATATACATATTTTAACCTGACTCAGTAATTTGATACAAGTACTAGGATGCTAATCCCACAAGTTTATAACGGGTACTTTTATGCACATCAAGAATTTTAGTCATATAGGATTACCTTTTTTTTGACCTCTTTTCTGAACCTTCTTTGTACATGGGTGAGAGCCTTTCACCTATTAAACTTTCATTATTAAAAAAAAGTACGAAATTAGTTTAATTTATTTAAAATTGATACTTTAAACTAATTACTGTCGTTGGTAAATGAAAAATAATTTTACCAGAGAAATCCCTTTGTTGATTTTGAAATCCGGTTGATACTTGCATTTTTTGGTCATAAAAATTTTTCCAATGAATTTTTTTTAAAATTCCTTTTTTTGGTGCATTACAAAATCTAGTAGTTATCATTTGTTGTAAATTTTGTCTTTATTGGGTAAACCAAACAATTTTAGGGTCGCAACGAAGGGACTACTTCGTAAAAGTTCAGCGCTTTTGACTGTTTTCGTAATTACGATGAAACAAAAGGTGATCACATATTATTTTGTATGCCATTTTGAAGAAGATACTTAAAATGAAAACGTGTGCTTTTTTGTTTTGTTGTAAGCGTTTTAATAAAGTTTTTATGTGGACTTGAAAAACAGGCAAAATTTAAAGGAACATTTATGTTGTTATGAAAATACGAAAAAAATAACAAAACAGGATATACAAGTTGTCATTTTAAGCAGTTTCTTCAAAGTGGCACTGGAAAGAATATGTTATCACTTTTTGTTTCTTGGAATTTTCGAAAATGGAGAAAAACGCGCAATTTTTAGGAAGTACTCTCTTTGTTGCTCCATTTAAACGGTGTGGTTTATCCCACAAAAATAAAAAATAGAACAAATAATAGCGACAAAATCTTTTAGTACACCAAAGAAAAAAAATTTAAAAAAGCTTTAGCAGAAAAAAAAATATGTTCAAAAGCGTAATTAACTGCCTTACCCATGTTTTTTCAAATTTAATTTTTTTTCGGTGGTAGACGCAAATTTTGGTATTTTATTTTATTTTAATTTAACCATTTTTATTGCCTAATGCTAATTAAAAAAAAAACTAATTAAAAATCTGACTATTTATTTTAAATATCCATAATTTTATTATTTTGTACCATAAAAAATTTTGCAGAAAGTATGACTAATTTTAGTATAGAAATATAGGCAATATAATGTTTCGTATAAAAAAATTTTCAAGATACGTTCTATAATTTTTTTGTATTACATCTAAAAATATTAAAGTAAAAGTTAGTAATGAAATCAATACAAGTTAAAGCATGCTTCTAATAACTAAATTAATACCAGAAGTGCAAAATATTAATTAACTCTCATTCAATTCATTCCGGTCGTGAAATACAAATTAACTCATCAAATAAATCATTAAAATCGCCGTTTAAGAAAAATATTACTCAATTAAATACTGGTTTTATTCGCGATGGTGACTCTCATGAGTGATGATTTAGTGTGAACACAAAATCTCGGACATTGGTCATAGAGAAATTCGCTCCATTTTAGATAAATCCCAGCAGCAGATTGCTTCAGATACTTTCACTTGCTTTTATTAAAAAATTTGGTGCGTTTTGTGTTTGTATTGACAAAGGTGTTGGGTGTTAGGTGTAAACTCTCACTTGCAATTCACCTTTGTGGTAAACGAAATTATAGAGAGGTCGTTGTTTCGGCTTGAAAAGTTGTTTATTGATTTTACAACTTTTGAACAATTATTTACTGTTATATTTTCCACTTACTTTAAATTACTTTTAATAATTAAACTGCAAGGAGCTAATTTTCGAGTAAATAAAGTAAAAGGTAAAAGTAAACACTATAATTATTATAAAATTTAATAGGTACGTTAGTAGAATGTTGTAAAATTGAGATAATTTTGAGATATCTTAGAATTGTACTCAAATATCACGTTTTTTAAATGCATATTTTGGGAATTGTAAACTGAGATAATTTTGACCCACATTTTGGAAAAGATTTATTGATCTACGTTTAATTAATTTATTTTTGATTTCAGTATTTTAAATGTATCTTTCAATTAGTATCAGAATACAAGAAATTATTTTTTGAGATACATTACCTAAAAATTTTTTGATTTTTTTGAATTTTTTTTTTGGGGGGGGGGGTAAAATATTTTGGGGAGGGGTAGAGGGCAGGTGAACCCCTACATTTCATCCATTTTTTATTATCTTTCATTTGCGGCGTCGATTTTCAAAGAATGAAAAAAAAATTTTTAAATATTTTTAAGGCTTGAAATTTTTAATGGAAATCGGTTTTTATTTTTTTTTCTCGAAAACTATAGAATTTACTTGTTTCAAATTTTTACCAAAAGTGAGCACCGTGGATAGACGCGTTTTAAAAAATGTTTGGTTAAAATCGGTTAAATAGTTATTTTGGAAAAAATTCGCAAAATTTTGGCAAACTTTTGGTACAAATACGGTTCTGGACGGCGCAATTTTAAACCGAAAATTAAAATACGGAATTTGGTGGAGGAGGTCACTGTGCGTATTTTAAGCTATTAAAAGTCTCAATGGTGCTAATAGTTTCGAAGATATTAATTATTTTGTGAAAAGTGAAAAATTTCAGACCGAAATTTTGGCTCCAAACGGAGATTTTGCTTATTTTAGCTACATTTTCGGTGATAACTCGAAAACGGAAAGCGATAGCGAAGTGATTCTTTCTTTGACGTAAAGTGGACCTAAAGAGCTTTTAGAAAAGGTACATAAAGTAGGGTTGAAATGTAATTTGAAGGGTGGATTTGACCCATAATTACGAATGCGTTATAAAAAAAAAATTTTTTTCTTTATTTTTTCGAAATTTTAAATACCCTATGAATGGAAGCTTTCGGTTCAAACAGTAGATTTTAAAGTGTTTTTAAAATTGAAAATCTGTTAAAAAGTGAGCCGGCGGAAGTCACTCACCCCTAAAATCAAAATTTCGAGTTTATTTGTACGTAATTTCCCAACCCTACCAAATATAAAAAATCTAAGTAGCCTATACACTGTAAAAAATATTCCTCTTTAAAGCTGTGAAAGAAAATTGCAAAAATTTAGAAAACTGCGTGAACCAGATGGGCCCAGGTTGGACCGCGTTTTACCCGATTTTTTGAACATTTTAAGTTCGATTTTTTTTCAAGATCCATGGTAAAAATTCCAAGGTGCCGATTTTTTCTCTCATAAGTAAATACCAAATAAGTAAAATAAAAAATATTCGAGTATTACAGGTTATTCCGATGAAAAGTTACGAATTTTCAAAGTCCTCGTCAAAATAGCGCGAAAAACAAAGCGTCACTTTGAGGACACCAAAACCACATAAAGAGTAAACGCATCAAAAAAAACTCCTGTTTTCAGGTAAAACATGGAATTTAAATGAGCAATAAAGCAACCGCGATTTTATTCCTTCTGCCGAACTTCTAATCGAAGCCAAAAAGTTTTGGTACTTTTTCCATCCGAAAAAACGGTAGAATTATACAGTTTGCGTCTCGGGGCCGTGACGTCACACTTTTGCGCCGGGAGGTTTAAAAACCGGTCATGATATTCCCCAGGATGTAAGAATAAAAGGGGTAAACTTTACTTCCCTTTAGAATCTGACGGAGTTGCGATTTTTCAAAGTTAACGCCGCCGAAAACCCGAAAAAAGCGAGAAAAATCGACCATTTTCGGGATTTTTTTCATAAGTGTCGGGGAGGTCCAAAAAATTTAAAATGCGAACCTCACATGGATTTAATATACCTCTTTAGATCGGAACCGGGATTCTTAAAATCGGACGAAAAAAACCACCCTTTTGGTCGCTCCTCGCAAAAAACTCAACTCTCTACAAAAATACACCTTCCCCGTTTCTTATGGTTCTAGTATTATACATTGACTAACTCATAACTAACATTAAATTAAACTATCTTTTTTCAAAATTTGGGTCAAATTTCAATTTCAATTCATGTTGCATTTAAGTGCTCATATTGGAAAAACAATTTATTATTGATAAAAAGTTTGTTTTATTAGCAATTAGCGATTCAAATTAATTGTTCCCGCTAAAAATAACGTCACAAGTAGGTCAGTGATAACTAAAAGTAATGTGGCAACCATAATAATGTGATGACAACTAATCTACTTCTGACGTCATCCCATTATTTTCGCCTTCAACCGTAAGAAGGAGACTTATCTTGAAAAACCAATTGCATCCACATTTTTTATAGTTTCTGCTATTAATGATATTTTGTTTCAGAATCTTTTAACTTTGCTTTTTTGCTTTTTAATACCAACGGTATTAACAGAAAAGCAAACGAAATTAGAAGATATAGAAAGGGATAATTTAAGAAATGAACAAAGTACACAGCAAGCCAAGGCCACGATTTTTATTCCTAGTAAAGTATCAGCGAGCACACCAATACCAAAAATGCAATTTGGTTTTGTTCCATTGAAGAATCCACCAAATCAGCAGAAGCAGCAGCAATATTACAAGAATTCTCCTCAATACCCACAGGATTACACACGTCCTCAAGTTTTTCCAAATCAGCCTCAAGAATACATAAGACCTGAAACAATTCCAAATCGTCACCAAGAGTACACTCGGCCAGTATATAATAACAAACCTCAAGAATACCCGCGACCTGATATTTACTCAAAACCACCGCAAGAGTACACGCAACAAGCTCCACAAACACAGGAAAAACCACAAATAATTTATACACAACCCACTTATCGCCCACCATATAACCAACCAACTTATCAAGAACAACCTTACCAAAAACCACAAAGTTACCCACAACCACAAAGTTATCCACCACCACAAAGTTACCCACAACCACAAAATTATCCACCAAGTTATTATCAGCAGCAAAACGATTCACCAAAAGAAGAATCAGCAATTTATTACCAAAATGAAGTAGTACCTAAATATACTCAAATTTTAGTTAAGCCCGAAGTACAGTACGTTCCAGTTGATTATGATAAATACAACAATAAGCAACAAGACAACAAGTACACTCCAACAAATCAACAATACATCGAATACGATAATAATCAACCTGGTTATTATGCACAACAACAATACTACTATGTTCAGCCTTACGATTCCTCCACCAACGTCGTACCAAGTTACACAGACTCTAAAGGAGTCCAGTACGTCATGCTAGTTCCTGCAAATTACGAAAATACCGTTCAAAACTATCAATACATTAAATACCAACCTGACACTAAGTATCAAGCAGACATAAAATATCAACCAGACATAAAATATCAACCAGACATAAAATATCAACCAGACATAAAATATCAACCAGACATAAAATATCAACCAGACATAAAATATCAACCAGACATAAAATATCAACCAGACATAAAATATCAATCAGAATTTAAGTACCAACCAGAAATTAAATATCAACCTGGAATAAAATACCAACCAGTTCAAGAAGAACCTGAAGTAAAATATAGCAACCCTCTAGAATTATTTAACAAACCAATCAGGTACACTAAACCAGAATTTAAACATCAACCAAGCTCACTTTTAGATTCATATATTCCGTCTTACTTACAGTATGCTTATTATAAACAACAGGAAAGTGCTAATAATGCGATTAGGCCCATGGCCAAGACATTGAAAACTAGTGATTTAGGCAAAAATGTTGTAGAAAAAAGCGCTAGCGTTCAAGCTAAAAATCTAAATTATAACAAATATGTTGAAAGTGTTCAAGATGATAAGACTCATTAGTTTGTTAGAGTAATTTAATCGAATGAAATCAAAAACCCCATTTTTGTGTTATTTATATGCTTTAATTTAATTTTTTATTCTATTGTTTTGTACTTATTACTAATTTATATTGTTTATACAAATAAATATATGAGAAAAATATTTTATTAATATTTTTTTGACAAAACCTTTTTTTTAATAATATTAAATTTTGAAAAAAAAACTCACTCTAAAAATATCATTAATTAGCCAGATCGTTTTAGTCAAGTTATTTTGACATTATCATTATTGCCATTGATTATTGGGAAGATAAATTGACGAAATTAAATATCTTTTTCATGTGAGGATAAAAATTAGGATAAATATCAAGGTCATGGCATTATTCGTAAATAATTCGTCAGTAAGAATCGTACAACTTTTAGTTGAAAATGTTTTGTGTAAAATGCTTAAGGGCCATTTCCTAAACGGCAAATATAGTGGTTTAGTTCTGCAGTTATAAAAGCTAGTACGAAAAAAAATTTTGTATAATTTTTTTTGTAGATGATTTAGAAGTCATTTATTTAATTCTTGCCAGAAGGAAAAAAATTGGAAAATGTACAAAAAAAAATAAAATGATCTAAAAGTACCTTAAGTTTGGACCCCTCTAATTAATTGTGTGCTAGTTTGCAGAAAATAACTCTCTAGCAGGATGTAGCCTTATGAATTTAGATTACAAATCAGAAAAAAATTGAAAATCTAACAAGGGAAACTTGAGTTACGACTGCAGAACGAATGGTCGATTTTATGATTTTTCACAATTTTTTCTTATTATCAGTTATTTGGTCATAACTTGCAAAGAAGCTCCAGAAAAGTAGGATGGATTTTCTATTCCTTGTTATTATCTCCAACGAAAAATTTATCGCGGGTGTCTAGGAAGATGCTCTTAATTTCAAAAACAAAGCAGCGTTGGCGAACTTTAGGTATTCAAAATTTAATCTTTTATAACTTTCAAACTATTTAGTCCAGAAAAATAAAAAAGAATATGGTTCATAAACCACTGAAAACAAGCTCTAAAAATTAAAATGGGTGATTGCTATTTAAAAAAAGTTAAGTGATTATCGCCTGACCTTCAACTTGCTGTTCAAGGTCATGGCAATAATTGAAACATTTTTCTCAAAAATGCTTCATTTAAAAAATAATCGAGAGTTCTCAAACTTTTTGTACATCCTGTATTTACAGGAATACATTAACGTGTTTTATTTTGTCTTGTGGTTATTTTGTTGTTTTTCTTACAAAAATCAAGAATTCTATCAAAAACAAGCTTTGAGTTAATTTTGGTAAAGGAGGAAATTCACTCAATTTTTTATCAACCATTTTTACTTAGATGAGAGTACTTTTCGAAAAACTCGATTTATTCTTTTCTAAAAAATAAGTGGAGATCAATAACAAACATTGCATACACTTTTTTATAAATGCACCCTGCCAACTTGCTTCATCTTGTCTTCATATATTTGTATGTTTCATTCTAGTCCTTTTTTTATCACATCCTTTTAGAAAGTTGGAGAAAGATCTGCAATAATAACCCCAATGAAGGTAGTGGGTGGTGTTCTTTTTTAAATTTTAATTTCTTAAGTTTATAGGTGTATCTTTTAGTGTAAATAGCATATTTTCAGTCTTGTCGTTAACTTACTTCCAAAACTGCATTGGCATAAGTAGATGGTAATATAATTGGCCTACATTGTAAAATTTCCTTAGCACCTTGCAAAGTCGTTTACGTAGATCAAAAAAGAAGTAGACCAAGCCTTGACCCTTGAGGTACACCTGTATATCTCATACAAAGGTTTAGTTCAGTTTCTGAATGCTGAAGAAGTTTTTCGGTAAGTATGGACAAGACATATTCAAGAAACTAGGATTGTATAAAACAGTTTAAGCTCTGTTGTAGCCAAGTTTAAAGTGATAACTGTTTTTGCATATATTTTCTTTTATACAGGCTGTCCCACATTTTTTCCAGCAAATTTTTTTTAGATAGTAAATGTCATTCTCAACAAAAAATTTCCTATGCTTTTTCGACTTTTTAAAAAGTTACAGCAAATTTAAAATTTCAAAATTTTAATGATTTTATTGGGACACCCTGTATAAATGTTAATTTATTTTGATTTTTTTTTTATTTAAATCAAGTATTCTTTGAACGAAATGCAATTTTCAATATTCTTTGGATTTTGATTTATCTTTAAGCCAATCAGATTAATTTCATTAAGAAAAATTTTAAGTGGTCCACTTAGTTTAAAATTTGCCAATAATGTCCAAAGAAACAAGTTGGCAAAGACAAAGACAAAATCTAAACCATACTTGATTTCAATAAAAAAATGATGATAAGAAAGAATATTATACAATGTGTTTCACCATGGAGTATGGATACAATACTAGTATCCATACTCCATGGTTTCAAATAAATTTTAAAAATTTACCAGTTTTAAAATTGGTGTAACTTCTTAAAGAATTGAAAAAAATATTAGATCAAAGGAAATTTTTTGTTCAGAATGATATTTACTATCTAAAAAAAATTTTGCTGAAAAAAAAGTGGGACATCCTGTATAAATCAGTTTAAAGCCGGTTTTAAATTTAAACTTTTTACGTAACCTACTTTAGGTTTGAGAACCAGCTTGCTTTTTATAGTAATTTTTTTAAATTTAAATTTGGAAATCTAAAGAAGGTAACTGCTACAACATTAAATCTGTTTCCGTCTAGTTCTTCTGCAATTTGTAATGAAAACTTTTTTATAATAATAAATTTTAGTGTTGTATGCAGTATTGTCTCTAACGGCGGAGTGCGGAACTAATGGTGTGATGTTGTGACGTCAGAAGTAGGTTAGTTGCTATTTAACTATTGGGTTACACAGTTGAAGCGTAAGTCGTCATACTAAAAAATATTTAGAGGGAAAAATTAATTTTAATCGTCAATAGAGCAATCAATTGATACATCGGTTAGTGGTTTGGCTGTATATCACAGATTTTTATACAGGGTCTTCAAAAATGAGTGATACTAATAGTGACTTTACATGGTAGGAAACATAAACATCAAGCGGCCCATACACGGGCATTTTTTGCGTTCTTTCCTGACCTTCTGTCCTTTTTAGTTTTTAATAAAAGTTGACATTTGACAATTAATTTGAAAAAAATCACCGTAAAAAAGTGATGAGAAGCGCTTAAAATAACAGATCAGATTTTAATAAATTTTAACAGGTCACCAACCAAGCAAATCTAAAATTTCCACAAAGTATGTTTGGTTCAATCCAAATTGAATTCCGTGTATTATCGTATTCTGTTGGTATGCAGCTCTACATTCTGGATAGTATGTTGCCTAATGTTGGATGATTTTTGTTAAAGATCTCTAGATGGCGTAATGTGCACGATTTTAAATGTAAAAAAATATACTTATTAAAAAGTGTTTTCATTCTTATACCTCAAAACGAAAGTTTTTGGTAATACTTCATGTGACACCTGAAATAGTACTTATATCGCATTTTTCAAAATTTTTATATGTTTCCTACTTAAAAATATACCATTTTTGAGCTAAAATGATTGTGGTCAATTCAAATTTCTCACCAAAAAATCTGGGGAATTTGTTTGCTTCAAGTTCATAGTAACACAAAATCATGTCTAATAAAAACAAAGTAACTAGACTTCACAAAAGCAGAGGCGTAGGTGTAATTTTTATCGTTGTGTCAAAACTTCAGATTTTTGAATTTCGTTATCGTGCCTTCTATTTAATAAACGTTAGTTTGTATCAAAATTAGTTTGCGTAAATCTTTGTTTTGTGTTAGCATCTACGTCGAAAATGAAGAAAAATATTTTCAATATTTGACATTTGCTCTGAAATTAGAGATTTTGAAAAAAAAATTTGTTACGCCATTGGATTACTAGGAGATTTTTTTTTTAAATTTCAGTTGTTCCAACCTGCGTATTTGGTTGCCTACATATCAAACCACAATCATTTTAGTTCACCCTGTATTTTAAATATATGTATATGCCAATTTTATAAAATGAAAATATTTTTACCACCATTCTTTTTTATCATTTTTTTGCGTTTTTCATAAACCTAAAACTATTGAAATAATCCATAATCGTGCTGCGATTTGGAGTAAAAGTAGATTTTATAATTTTTAGTAAAAAATTTGAATATTTAATAAATGGGTATGTACAATTAAAAAATTTTTACGATTTCATTTATTTCCATTTTTTTTTTAAATTTCAAACTTTCAAGGAAGCATTTTTGGCAGCTCAAAAGGCATTTTTATATTCGAATTTAATACAAACTTTTACTTCTTTAAGCAATTTTTTGAGACATTAATGAAGCTATTAGGCGAGCATTTTTTTGAAAATATTGATAAATTTTCGGCCAAATACAGGGTGTCCAGAAATTAATCGGCCAAACTTTAGGAGGCGATTCTACAACTAATTTTAAGAAAAAAACTTCCTATAATCATGTGTCCGATTTCGTTTCCTAAGAGAGCTACAGCGCTTTAACTATTGTGACTAAAACTAGGTTTTTTGTCATTTATTTGAAAACGGTTTGTTATAAAGATTTGAAATTTGGTGTGAAGACTAATACGTTTAAGATATAATTTCAAAAATTTTTTCAGATTTCTTGAAAGCTCTGAAATTTTTTGAAAGCTTTCAAAAAATCTGAAAAAAATTGAGAAATTATATCTTAAACGTATTAGTCTTCACAACAAATTTCAAATCTTTATTACAAACCGTTTTCAAATAAATGACAAAAAACCTAGTTTTAGTCACAATAGTTAAAGGGCTGTGGCTCCCTTAGGAAGCGAAATCGGACACATGTTTATAGGAAGTTTTTTTCTTAAAATTAGTTATAGAATCGCCTCCTAAAGTTTGGCCGCTTAATTTCTGGACACCCTGTATAAGTTTATTAATTTTTTTATTAAATAAACAAATTAATTATTTAATTAGGATGTATTAGATAATATTTACCAAGCTTTTAAAGTACACAAAAAATATAAAAAGTTTATTAAATCATAAAAAGTGGGCCTTAATTCCCACCTATGTAATGGTTTAGTATGGACTTAAAAACAGGTTATTAAACCTTCATCAACCCATCAATCTTAATCACAGATAACGCAAACATTGACAAAAAAAATCATTTACTAATAAACATAAAAATATCGAACTAATTAAATTACAGTAAAATCGAATACCCACCCATTTATCATTTTTTTTGAAACGTCTACAAAAAATTGACATGTACAAAAATAATTTTATATAAAAAATCCATTTAAACTACAGGCTATATGGATTAAAACTTATATTTTATTTGACAGTTGATATTTACACATTCCTTATATTAATTCAATATTAATTATAACTGACAACCATATTTTGTAATTAAGGTCATCTATACCTTTTCTTATTAAAATGGTTATAATTTTAAAAGTTTCTTGGCTTTAATATAATATTTTGAATGAAATTCCTGCAATATTTTTAATAGTGATTTATTGTTTGAAAAAGCAAGTAAATAGAAGAAATCAGCATTTAAATATAATTCTGAAACTTTAATTTGATTTTGTGATCATAAATTTACTATCACACACAAATTTACTATGTGTTTGTTAGGTGTTTTACAAGAAGGATTTTCTATTGCATACTAAGCTACCCCTTCATAAGTCCAAGCGAGAGAAAAATTCTGTTTATAAAATGGATAGACCTTAAGAGGATAGTCGGCGAATTTTAGCGCTGGATTTTGAAGTTCGCTTGATATTTGCGGTTTTGGTCATAATTTTTTTTTCCAGTGAAGCTTTTTTAAAATTTCTTTTTTTGGTACACAGAAGAGTCTTGTGGCTACCAATTTCTTCTTTTTTTTATTTTTGTAAGTCAATCCAAATACTCATACGGAAGCAGTAAAACGGGCTCTTTACAAAAAACGTTCGCTAAGCGGCGTTTTAGATTTTTATAAAAAACTAATTGAAATAATATGTCATTTCCAACGCTAACAATAAGTTAAGGTATAAGCGAAGAGTGTATAGACTTGTTTTTTGTTATAAAAATATTTTTAAACTTTTCACAGCGCTCCAAATATTTCTTAAAATTTTACTTAATTTTTGGAGCGCTGTGAAAAGTTTAAAAATATTTTTAAAACAAAAAACAAGTCTATACACTCTTCGCTTATACCTTAACTTATTGTTAGCGTTGGAAATGACATATTATTTCAATTAGTTTTTTATAAAAATCTAAAACGCCGCTTAGCGAACGTTTTTTGTACAAAGCCCGTTTTACTGCTTCCGTATGAGTATTTGGATTGACTTACAAAAATAAAAAAAAGAAGAAATTGGTAGCCACAAGACTCTTCTGTGTACCAAAAAAAGAAATTTTAAAAAAGCTTCAATAGAAAAAAAATTATGAGCAAAACCCCAAATATCAAGCGAATTTCAAAATCAAGCGCTAAAATTCGCCGACTATCCTCTTAAGGCGATATTTGAGGTTTTGGTCATAACTTTTTTTCCAGAGAAGCTTTTTTAAAAGTAATTTTTTTGGTACACAGACGAGTTTTGTGGCTACCAATTTCTTCTTTTTCTGTTTTAGTAAGTCAAGCCAAACACTCATACGGTAGCAGTAAACCGGGCTCTTTACGAAAAAACGCTCGCTTAGCGGCGTTTTCCACAAAAATAAAAAACTAATTGAAATAATATTTTTTGTCCAACGCTAGCAATAATTTAAGGAATAAACGAAGAGTTCACCGTTGCGTTTTTTGTTTTAAGTATATTTTTAAACTTTTTACAGCATCCCAAAACTTGGGTAAAATTTTAAGAAACTTTTGGACAGCTGTAAAAAGTTTAAAAATATACTTAAAACAAAAAACGCAACGTCGAACTCTTCGTTTATATCTTAACTTATTGCAAGCGTTAGAAAAAAAAAATATTATTTTAATTAGTTTCTTATTTTTGGGGAAAACGCCGCTAAGCGATCGTTTTTTGAAAACAGCCCGATTTACTGCTGCCGTATGAGTATTTGGTTTGACTTATAAAATCAAAACAAGAAGAAATTGGTAGCCATAAGACTCTTCTGTGTACCAAAAAAAAGTAATTTTAAAAAAGCTTCAATAGATAAAAAAATTATAAGCAAAACCGCAAATATCAAGAGAATTTCAAAATCAAGCGCTCAAATTTGCCGACTATCGCCTTAAAGGTCAGGAGAAACCTTATATTTTAATCACAGTTTTTATTTTTTATTTTTTTTTGAAATTTTTAAAAACAAAATTAATTAAGATAATTAATAAATGTTTTATACAATGATATACAATTATTCCATAATTGTTTTTTTTTTAGTACAACTATAGACTAATTAAGTAAATGAAAGGTAAATAATTTATTTCCTTATTTACCAATAATTATTTAAATTCAGGAGTGATTGACAACATTTTCCGATAAACTATTATATTTTTGTATTTTTGTTCAAATATTATTTTTTTATTATTTATTATTAAGTTACGACGATTGTTCCTAATACTTGATTTTGATATTGGAAATATAGCAATTTCAGTTAATAAAGTTATTTCAAGATTAGTCTAGTAGTCTAGATTAGTCTAGTTAGTTATTAGTTCTAATTAGTCTAGTAGCAATCACTATATTAATTTCACAGTATACAGGCTGTTTTCTGTTGCAATATTATTTGAATAGTATGGCTATAGTTTGAAATTATTATATTTTATAAATGCTTATCCTATATCAAAAAATAATATGTACACCTAAATAAGCACAACAAAACCGGTCTTATCCCAAATTATTACCACTTATTTTTGTAACTTTTTAAAAAAAATTTTTGGTTACATTTTATGGAGGTGCAACCTTATTAGATCATATAGGCCCTGATTACAAGGCTTCAGACTTAAAAATTCTTGAAAATACAGTGAATGATGCGAAACTAAATCATAAAAAATGATAAAACTTCAAGGTCGATTGAGGTACACAGTTCAAAAATCCTACCACTTAACATAAGGGTTCCGCAAGGATTGGTTTTGGGCCAAAAATTACTTTCACTTTATACATGTCGTAGGCATAATGGAAAATTCGGCATTTTGTCAAAATGCCTAGGTAATTTATAAAAATGCCTGCTTATTTTTAGGCATTTTACAATTTGCCTGGCATAACATAGTCAAAACAGAAATGTACCTGAAATTCTGGTACTAAACGGTGCAGTAGAAAAGGTGCTTGTTTTAAAAATAAAAATCTTTGTTATTCCAAATGGATGATTATACAATATAGTGTTACATATTTTCTTTGATGTTCAATTCAAAATATGCATGTTGTGACTAGTCCATTCTAGGCAAATTATAAAATGCCTGAAAATAAGCAGGTATATCGAAATTTTCATTCTGACGCATTTTATGATTCGCCTAGTCCAAACACGAGAAAGTCACGTGCTTACCCATTTTGTTGGCTTTTTACAAATTACCTAGGCATTTTGACAAAATGCCTAATATTGCATTATGCCTACGACATACATGAAATTGCATATTTTTTGATAGAATTTTTGACACAAAGTATGCTGATGATACTTCAATCCTAATGATTGATGATACCCAACCCCTAAGGGTTGATACTACTGAATTTGAAACTGAGCATAATTGCAACCTAATCTTTGACAAACTTTTCAGATGGTCTTTATTTAAATCCAACCAAAACAAGTGCCTTATTATTTCGAACTAACAATAATATTTCAGATTAGTCTGGACTCGGTGAAGTGAATTTACCGAAATTCATTCCAGATTTTTGTATGGAATACTAATCTGGTCTTACACTGTGTGCAAAAAAATATGTCCAAAAAAGAGCTGTTAGATGCATTTACAAAGGTACCTATTAAAGAACATTGTAAACATGTAAACTATTATTAAAAAAATTAAATTACCACCAAGCCTGAAGGAGAGGTACCTTTAGATTATTACATAAACTGAACCTAATTTAAAGTGTCCATTAATTAATTGTAAATTCAAATTTTATTATTGTATGTCGATTTTTAGGATTTTCTGGAAATAAACTTCTAATCGTTCTTGGTGCTATGTTTCAATCCAACCTGTCTCCTATACTACCTCATATAACCAAAATGATAAATAGAGCTCTTTTCTACAACTAACAAGCATAATGGACAAAGAAATATATTTTTAGATTTTCTTGTTTGGCCGTTACCCTTCAATCTTAAAAATTCTTGAAAATACAGCTGAAAAATGCGAAAAAAAAAAATTAAAAAGAAAATATATAACAAAATATTAATTTTTTATTGCAAAATCCTTACAATTGTAACTGATAAACAAAATGAAGTAATATACAGAGTGTTTCAAAATATATGCGAAAAACTCACTAGGCGATTCCTTGACCAATTTTAAGATTAAAGTAAAGTATAAATTTTTTATAAAAACTGCTCTATTTTGTAAATATGGGATATCAAATTTTCTTTTATCTTGTTACGGCTCTAACAACTAGAGTGTGTTTTAAATTTGATCAAATTATCATAAAAAATAAAAAAGTTATACCTACTCAAAAAATGGAAAAAAATATAGAAATTTTACTTTTATCTTAGAATTGGTCAAGTAATCGCCTGGTGAATTTTTTCGCATATATTTAGAATCTGTATTCTGTATATATTTTTGGTATTTTATGTTTGGTCGTTACAACGCAAGGAATATGCAGAAAAAAAAATTAGAAAATAAATCATTAAAAATGAAAAAAATGTAAAGTTAATTTTTAAATTTAAAATCCTTATGATTATAGTTGATAAACAAAATGAGAAGAGGGAATAAACATGTTTCTGGTATTTAAAGTATGACCGTTACAACGCTTCAAGCTTACAAAATCTTGAAAATGCACCAAAAAGATGCGAAAAAAATCTTAAAAAATATAAACTTCAATTTTTTAATTTAAATTTTTAAAAATTATAATTAATAAACAAAATGAGCAAAAAAATATATTTTTGGTATTTTTTGTTTGGCCGTTACAATGCTTTAAACTTAAAAATTCTTGAAAATGCAGCAAAAAATGCGAAAAAATTTTAAAAAATGAAAAAAATAAAAACTTCAATTTTTTTAGTGAAAAATATTTAAAAGTATAATTAGTAAAAATCTAGGAAGAGCAGCAAAAAAATGCGAAAACAATCTTAAAAAATGAAAAAAATATAAACTTCCATTTTTTAATGTAAATTCTTTAAAATTATAATTAATAAACAAAATGAGCAAAAAAATATATTTTTGGTTTTTTTGGCCGTTGCAACGCTTCAAACTTAAAAACTCTTGAAAATGCAGCAAAAAAATGCGAAAAAAATCTTAAAAAATGAAAAAAAAATTATAAACCCAATTTTTTTATTGGAAAATCCTTACGATTATAACTGATAAATGAAATGAGAAAATAATTATATTTTTGGTATTTTTTATTTGGCCGTTACAATGCTTTAAACTCTAAACACTCCCAAAATGTAACATTAAAAAAATTTTGCATGAACAGTTATGATACTACAAACATCTCAGTTCTGAACCTAATTTCATCAAACAAAAGTATCGTAAAGTTTTTAATTAATTTTAAGAAAAACATTGACTTTCAATAAAAACTTATTAAAATTTAAAAAATATTTATATCCCAACAAAAGTTCTAATTGAACATAGTAAGATTGATTTTTTAAATAATAAAATCGCCAAGGAATTTAAAAAGAGTGCATGGTTGATCAATACCTTTATGATGTCAGACTGAGATATAACAGCTAAAGCTGTTTCAGACCTGCGCCCTTCTTACCATATCGGATTGAATCCATCCCCTAAACTGGTCTACACGTTACTAGGTTACCTGTTACCACAAACCTAACCAAAGAATAAAAATATCATAACACGTCAACATAAAAGTAAACTAAAATGTAATTTAAAGAATCATGAGATTAAAAGTGTGCTTTAGCTGTGGTCGTTCGAAATATTAAAAAGTTAAAAAATAATTACAAAAGTAAGGAATATATTAATAAACTACAGGTAACCTGTAAATTATGATAATTTAAAATTTCATTCAATTCCATGATATCAATCAAATTCTATAATAAAATAACACTTCCCAGATTCCACACGTTTAAGTCCAGAAGTATAAATTACGAAATATGTTTCGATTTCCATGTAACGATTTATATTTCTAGAATCTTGGAAGTGTTATTTTATTGTAGAGTATGATTAATATTAATGCATGTTCGTACTAACTCCTAATACTAATTTATATTATTTTAAAAATATTTCTTTGGAATCATCAAATATACAGGGTGTCCCATTTTAATTAATCCAGCTGAATATCTTGAAAACAAAGCGATTTCCTTAAAAATTGTAGCGACTCGATGGGTGTCAGGGTGCCATGGGTTTTTAATTGTTATAGGGTTTTATGGCAAAACATTTTTTTTTCAAATGGGAACTCCCATTTTTTTATTGCAGATTCATAATCTATGGAAAATAACAAGAAAGTTTTGGTTGAAACTTTTTTTTCTAAAATTTCAATTTTTCGCTATATTCACCAAAATGAACACAAATTTTGGGATTTTCGATACAGTTTTACTAAAAAACTAAAGATCAATAAGAAAACTCGCAGGAGTCAAAAAGTGCTTAAATTAAGGCAAGGATTAATAAAAAATATTATTTTACTTTATTAAAAAAAAATTTAAAAAAAGTTTATTTTATTTTTATTATTTTTTAAGAAAAATATTATTTTTTTTACTTATAAAATTTAAAATAAAGTCAAAGGTAATTAATTAATACACTTAAAGATATTTGGATCTGTTCTTAAATTACGAGATCGTGTCTAAATAAGATGTTCGAATATTCCTCCATTTTGTTCAATACACATGTTGACTCGTGTGCGAAAAGCCAATGATACATTTCTCAACATTTCAGGAGTCCGTAATTCGTATCATAATATCCTCTCTAGTTGTAGTTGGTCGTTCATAAACCTTATCTCTTATGTAACCCCATAAAAAATAATCCATTTTTGTAAGATCCGGAGATCTTGCTGGCCATTCGTGTACTTCACTACCAATTCCAATCCACATATTAGGGAATTGGTTATGTAAAAATGTTTTAACAATTCTGGCAGTGTGGGGTCTAGCTCCGTCCTGTTGAAACCACAATCGCTGTCTTAAATCTAGAGGTACATCTTCTAAAAGAGTAGGCATTTCGTTTTGAATTATATTTAAATAAACATGTTGGTTAAGATTTTCTTCATAAAAGTGGACCCCCAAGATACTCATCCACTATTCCTGCCCAAACGTTTATAGACCAACGTCACTTTAATCTATGAACTCTTTGCCAATGTGGATTATTTTCAGAATAATAATGTACATTATGAAGATTTAGTCCATCCATGTTGTCAAATTTTGCTTCATCAGTAAAAAGTGCGCGATTAAAAAAAAGGGGATCTCTTCTAACTTGATTCGTAGCCCATATGCAAAAATTAAGTCGGCGGATGTAGTCATCTTCTTTAATTTGTTGGGTTAAATGAACATGATATGGGTGTGATTTATGGTGTTTTAAAATTCTGTTCGCAGAAGATTTAGGAAGTCCATGAAGACGCTGAATTTTTCTTGTAGATGTATGTGGATCTTCATTTACGGAAGCTAATGCTATCAATGAGGGGAGCAGCTTAGGACCAGTTTTACTACGTTTTCTTCTAAGAGAACCGTTTTCCGCTCTTTTCACGAGCCTCCTAATATTTGTATGATTTGGATGACGCAATTGTGGAAACCTCTCAGCATAATGACGCGCTGTGTGCCGATAGTTATCATGGCATTTGCCCAAAACTTTTATAATATTCACGATTTCTCTAGGTGAATAATCAACCATTTTATGAGAGACTGATTTTAAATAATCTCAGTGGCTTCAATAACAATGAGCTTCTACAAAAAACTAATCTGTCACAATATAACAATTATGTGCGAAACACAAAGTAGGCTGAAAATGAAATTCCTTTATTTTTAGAAGCCTTCTTCCTTAATTGAAAAATATTATTTAACATATTAAATTGCAAATAAAATTGAAAAACCGTTTTGACACCTATTGTTTCCAACCTTTGACTTTATTTTAAATTTTATAAGTAAAAAAAAAATAATATTTTTCTAAAAAAATAATAAAAATAAAATAAACTTTTTTTTTAATTTTTTTTTTTTTTAATAAAATAAAATAATATTTTTTATTAATCCTTGCCTTAATTTAAGCACTTTTTGTCTCTTACGATTTTTCTTATAAAGCTTTAGTTTTCTAGTAAAACTGTATCGAAAATCCCAAAATTTGTATTCATTTTGGTGAATATAGCGAAAAATTGAAATTTTAGAAAAAAAAGTTTCATTCAAAACTTTCTTATTATTTTCCATAGATTACCAATCTACAATAAAAAATGGGGGTTCCCTTTTGAAAAAAACATGTTTTTCCATAAAACCCCCATATAACCCCATAACAATTAAAAACCCATGGCACTATTAAATGTCCCCCTCGAGCCGCTATAATTTTTGTCTGAAACATTTTTAAGGAAATCGCTTCGTTTTCAAGATATTCAGCTGGATTAATTAAAATGGGACACCCTGTATATTAAATAAATGTACAGGGTGTTAGGTAAATGTCATTCTGAACAAAAAATTTTTTCGATTCCTTAAAATTTTATAACTAATGATTTTTGTGGAACATCCTGTATAACGAATAACAAATTCTAAACTTCACCTTATCATAACTAAGTTAATACAGGTAAACGTCGTTTTGCGCCGGTTCGATTTACGCCGATTTACAATTATGTCGGTTGGTGCCGGTGTGGAAATTTCCGAGTTTCCGAGTTAGTTTTCGTTTTATTTTTAAGAAAAATAAAAAGATATGATTATATTTTTTATTTTATTATAAAATTAAAAGAATATTCAAATTGTAGGTTCATTATGGGCGACAATAGTGATTCAGAACCCAAATATTGTGCGAAAAAAGCACGAAAAATGTGTGTTCATTTTACGCCGATTTTTTTACGCTGGTGCGGTGTCTCATGGAACGAAAAACCACGGCGTAAAACGACGTTTACCTGTATTTAATTTTAAATATGTATAATAATTGGTCGTTAATAATTACTTCAATAAATAATTTTGATCAAAACTGGTTCAGCTATTTTAATTTTGATAAATAAAATAACAAAAAATTGAAGTTTCAAGTTACAAACTAGCTATTAACAAATTATTACTAAATAGCTGATTAATGGCCTTTAAAATAAAAATGTACTACCAAAGGTTATTTTTTTTAATTTAATTTTTTACACTTTTTTGTCATCTTCAGACATGTAAAACCTTTACTCTAATTGTAAAATTATCAGAACTAAAAGAAGACCTTGTTAGGTGCCTAAATAATTTTCGTATATTTTTTTATTAGTTTTTTTCATTACCTGATTCATAAACTTTCCTATTTGATTTAAGTCCAATAAAAGATCAATAAGTATAAAATGATCTAGGTCAGGATCAGAATGCACCAATTTATTACAATCACTCGGGTCGGGTCAAATATGATAACACTTGCAGTAAAAAAAGAAAACTGCAATTATTAATTAATAAATTAGTAGGTTACCAGACGAAATAAAATTAAACGCAGATTAAACTAATTTTAAACGGTAAAATAAATTAATGTAATTTTTTAGGTGTAATAATTATTAATAATATCCTAGTTTCATATTTTAAATATAAGAAAGTTGATGTAAAAAATTATCTCATCTCACTGCTCAGGTAATTTAACTTTCTCCCAAAAATTATTTAGTCTGTCGCATATTTCAATTCACAAAACGAGCACGAAAATCTTCCATTTTTATTCAAATATTTATTGCAAAGTAAACTTTTACTTTCGCTCAAAGAATGTAAATAAGAGCCGTTAAATTTCACGGTCAAGTTCAAAACCATAGTAAAATCTACCTATAAATAAATTTAAGTGTTTACTGATTAGGTTATATAAACAACGACATCTAAAGTGTATATTTGCGTTTTACTATTGTTTTTATTTAAACAAAATAGAACACCGATTGTTTATAATTTTACTATTTGATAAGAAAATTGTACACTTATTTTGTTACAAGGTCAAAATGGACCAAAAATTTTTAGTTTTCACCTATTTTTTTAAATCTTTTTTTTTATTTTAATAACTCGTGTGGAGGGGACTAGTTATTTTTAAAACATAAGTCTTTAAAAGGAAACAAGAAAAAATTGAGGGTTGTCATTTGTAAAACCTGATGATGAAAACCGTCTTACGAAACCTGTTTTCAATCATTAGCACCATTCTGCATTATTTCAATAATATTTGGTACAAATGCAATATTTCATTTTAATAGTTTGAATTATTTTAAAAGGTTATTTGTTGTTTTGATCCTGTGTGGTAATGAAACTACAGTTGCTTGAATTTGGCCTATAAAAAATAAATATTATCGTAAATTTATTTACCTAATATTTTTATTTATCTTAATATTATTGACATCAAAACATGTAAAGGACAAGTTTCATCAAATTTTTAATTAAATAACCTTGCTAATAATTTTAGTAAAAAAATAGATTATTTACTGTCAACGTTCATTAAAAATTTAATGAGAATCCAAGTGTTATTATAAGAAAAAACAATACATAATTCAACTGTGTGACGTAAGATAAAAAATTAAAAAACAATTTATTTTTAATTTACTAATTGATTATAAAATTACTGGATGAAATATGATTATACGTACTTATTATGTACATGACAACTTATTATTTATTAATCAAAGAAATATAAATATAAATAAACAAAAGCGTAATTTAAATAATTCAACGTGCTTTTTAAAAACTGGTAAAAGTTTGACAGTGTGGGTTTTCCGAATTTCTTTACGAAGAAAGTGGTTTGTTACACAACTGGGATGTCTTTAATGTTAATTTTAAAATATTTATATTTAAAAAATATTTTACATGTTTAATATTTAGAACGCAGTTAAATTTTTATGACGTCTACCTGAAGCTTTGTTTATACATACATATTTATAACCGCTTTTGGAAAAAACTTGTATATTTTATTTACACGTTAACATTTTTATATAAAGGGTAATTAATATGGTTTACACTCATATCAAATTAATTATTTATATCTTAATTTACTCAATAAACGTATTGCAAAAAATGCCTTGATCCATTTTTTTATCGTAAACGTATACTCGTTTTAAAGTCGAATAATGATTTTATAGTCGATTTTTTTATCTTAATATTTTTACAATTTTTATTAGGCGTGTTAAAATGAGCTGTAAAAAAACTGCAATCGTAAATATGGTTTTTTTTTGCAAAATTGATTGGTTTTGTTTTTTTCCAAGTATAATTATTATTGACGGAATGAAATATTAATTACCCGGTCTTACTAAATTACATTTATTAAGTGCATCATGACAATAATTTTTTTTACGTAAATAATTGATACATATTGTTACTAACCGTACAAAATTGTATACACTAAGTAACTAAATTGTACAGGGAGTTTAGAAATTGTGATTAATTTCGAAGTCTCTAAATATTAATCAAAAATCAAAACTTCAACGTTTCCTAGGTTGTTTGTTGTTTTCATCAGAGTTAAAAGCATAAACTTTACAAATCCACTGTATGTTTAACCTTCCTACTTAGTTGGGGTCCAAAATGACCCCATTTCAAATTTAGATATACGGGGTATCCCATTTGATGTTTGACTGTATGGATATCTTTGTTATTATTGGCGATACAAAGTCGGTTAAATAGACAAAGTAGTAGAGATTTATTCGTATATTAATAATCCGCTGATAAAACATTTGAATATCGCATCGTTCCTGCGCTATCTTCAAAAAAATACAAGAAAATGCGATTTCCAAAATATGGCTATAACTTCTTTATTTTCGGTGGTACCAAAAAAGTTTTTTGATAATATACAGGGATTTTTTTTGTCTACAATGCAGTAAGACAAATGAAAATTTTTTTCGCCAGCGAATATCTTTTTTTATGTGAAAAGATGGTTTGATATCGTGGATTAAAAATCCTATTAAAAATCAAAGACGAGCTTCATCTTCATATATAACTAATTATTTTTTCAGAATCGAACTTTTTCCCAACCCGAATTTTTTTCGAACTTTTTTCAAATTTGAACTCTTTCAAATCGAACTTTTCCGAACTAGAACTTTTTTCGAACCAGAACTGATTCCCAATCCAAACTTTTTACGAAGCCGTACTTTTTGCAAACTCAAAGTATTTGGAACTCGAACTTCCTTCGAATTGTAACCTTTTTCAAACCCGAACTTTTCGAAATCGAACTTTTTTCGAACCAGAACGGTTTCCGAACCCCGAACCCCGAATCCGAACTTTTTGTGAACTTTTTGCGAACTCGAACTATTTTCGAACTTTTGCTTAATGCTTTATTATAATGGAAAATTCTACATTACAACTTACAAATACTTGAAGTTCGTACAGCACTAGTTTAAATAAATTGAAACTGATAGACCGCTATAAAATAGAAAAGAGTTTTGAGAGTTAATTTTATAATTTTTAAACTGCTTGGAGTGCCAGCAACATTGTAAAAAGTATTAAATCAAAATAAAATTACTTATCAATTGTCATTATTTAATTTCATTTGATGGAGTAAACAATCAATAAATTTTTATCATAATGTTTGCATTTGTTATGCGCTATAAAAATCATAACAATTTTTTTATAATATTAGGCTACATGACTGCCTCGTCTACTTTTTACCATTTTCTTCTTTTTTGGACACTCTGTATCAATTTAAAATTAAAAAATTTCCATTTTTTCACAATCAAACATATTCCCAATCCGAATTTGAACTATTTTTCAAATCTGAACTCTTCGAAATCAAAGTTTTCCGAACTCCAACTTTTTCAATACCGCAATTTTTTCGAACTCGAACTTTTTTCGAACCAGAGGTGGAAGTTTGAAACTCTAACGACATGATTTCGGTTGGGAGTTGACTCGTTGGATATTTTATGTCTCTCTCTTACACACAAAAACGTCCATAATATTGTAACAAAACAGAAATCGTATCCACAGTAATGTAGTAAACAATCCACCGTTCTCGATACGTTAGAAGTTATAAACTTCCACCTCAGAGGTGGAATTCTGTAAGGTCTAACGTACCGAAAACGGCAGATTGTTTACTTCATTACTATGGTTACAATTTTTGTCTCTCTTCCACGTTATGACCATTGTTGTTTGTAAGAGGAAGACAGAAAATATTCAACGAATGAATTCACAACCGATATCAAATTGTTGCCATACAGAATTCCACCTCTGAACTGTTTCTGAACATGATCTTTCTACGAACCCGTACTTTTTGCTAACTCGAACTTCTTTGGAACTCGAATTTCCTCCGAACTTTAACCTTTTCCAAACTCGAACTTTTCGATATCGAACTATTCCGAACTCGTCCTTTTTTCAATGCCGCGATTTTTTCGAACTCAAACCTCTTTCGAACTCGAATTTTTATCGAACCAGAATTGTTTCCGAACCCGAACTTTTTATGAACCCGTACTTTTTGCGAACTTTTGCTTAATATTTTGAAGTTCCAACTTTTTAACTTTTTGGTATGGTGTTGTATACCTACTCGGTGAGGACGATAGGCGTCGTAGTTAAGGTGACAAATAATTAAATTTGCAAGAAACAACTTTAACTACTATACAACAAGTTTATTTGGAGAAAAATACTAACAGTTGGTTTTACAAATATACAGTTACTAGGTTTAACCGACGACGTTGTT
Organism: Stenus bimaculatus; assembly: GCA_963971135.1. Classification (NCBI taxonomy): domain Eukaryota; kingdom Metazoa; phylum Arthropoda; class Insecta; order Coleoptera; family Staphylinidae; genus Stenus; species Stenus bimaculatus. The sequence continues at coordinate 81,084,741 of OZ020180.1, read as the reverse complement.
CACTAGAACTTGGTAATTTAAAAGAGTGTTTGATGAAAGAGTGAAAGAGTGTTTGATGAAAGAGTATTTGGTGAAAGAGCGAAAGAGAGTGAGTTCTTCGTGTGCAGCCCTTTTAAGGGTGCTCGTAGTCGATGGTCTCGTAGTTCGTAGTATCTCTCTGATTGGTTAAACTCACAGGTACTTAAATTAAATATGTTCAATTACAAAATTCTGCTTAATACTAGAAATACCTAATTTAGGGATTTAAGATAATCTTCCAGGAACAAGGTCGTTGTAAAGGAAGTGGAAGGTAGACATTTCATAGAAAGATTAAGGAAATGGTAGCAATAAATATAAAAATTACTTAGAACTAAATTACATACAAAATACTAAATTAATATTAAAATGTTAATAAACATATTGTTTATGATAACACACATGGTACATGTGGATGGGCACACAACAATGGCCAGTAAAAATCTAATTAGTATTAAATTAAAATGAACTTATTTATAAATTTTTATCATTTAATTTCATTTGAAATACATTCATGCGCTATAAAAATTATAACAATTTTTTTTTATAATATTTGGCTATATTGCTGCCTTGTTTAGTTTCTACCATTTTCTTCTTTTTTGGACACTCTGTATTGATTTAAATTTAAAAAAGTTACCATTAGATACTTTATAATGTATCAAAGAATATAGGTCACATACCCCTGGCAGAAAAAAAATGGTATAAAAAAACAGTTATTATAAAATGATTATTACACTACTATATAATTAAAACCTTGTATTATAGTTACAACTATCACATTAAATTGTACAAAAAAGTATATTAATAATTAAAATTTACTGTTAATGAATTAAAATTTTTTTTTCCATCAAATTCATAGTTTAGTGTTCAAAGTATGACAAACGATTTATTTAATCAAAATTAGATAAAATATTACTTAAAATTGTAACGTCAATCCGAAACTGTCAAACGCGACAGAAAGAAATTATTATGGTCCTAGCACGATAATTTGAGTAATATACTCGTTATGGTTCTAGGCCTATAATGAATTCATTATGGTGACATTACAATATGCAAGCTGCAAAGAGATAATTAACTTATTAAGTTGTTTGTGAAGTGACCAAAAAATCATTAAAAGAGAACATTTACAACTATTATAAATTTTAGGACACAAAAATATGTTTACTTTAGGTCATTTTGACTTAAAAAAACATAATAAATTTTTCATAATTTGCAGTAATAAAAATGTTAAATTTTAGGACACGAAAATATTTTTATTAGCGTTCGCTCTCAGGTCATTTTGTATCAAAAAAAATAATAAAAATTTCTTAATTTGCAGTAAGGTAATAAAAATTAAAAGTTTAATCAGCGGCTTACAATCAAGACAAAACAGAGTATATAGCTCCTCTAAATTATTTACCAAAATTCAAAAGGATCACGAAATACAACATCCTGTGTATTTTCAAGATGGTAGAATAAACAATATGAGGTGATTTATTTTAGATAAGATAATTTACCTTATTTTGTATAAATGAAAGAATTAAGAATTTTGTAATAAAATGTAGGGAAAAGATTAGATCATGATAAAAAAAAAATCATCTAAAGCTATGACGACGCGGTTTTTTCTTATTATTAAGCATAAATTTACTGAAAACCAATTAATAAAAATCAAGACATATTATTAACATTAATTTATTCAGAAGTCGGTTATAAAATGGGCATTGTTATGGCGCACCCACACGGTGCGTAAATAAAAACCAATAGAAACACAAAATACTTATTTTGTTTTTATAAACATTGTGTAAATTGTGTTTTTTAAATTACTTTTTAAGTCGATGATAAAATTCACAATAATTAAAAGGTTAGTTATGGTAGGTAATTTATTTTAAGTAGACATAAATAATTATTTCAAAATTAAGTGTATGTACTTCTATTTACAAATAAGCCGACCTTGCCTCGCTCAAACATTCATTAACAAAACGTGGACTTTAAGTAAAGTGGGAAAAAAGAGTGCGAATAAATGTGGCCCGGGCGACAAAAGTTGAACGCAATATAAATAAAAAGTATGCCAAAGGAGAGCTCGCGCTGTTCTGTGTTCATTTTGTATTAAACTGTTCTCGGTGTTCTCCATTCGCGCTATTTGCACTTCAACTTCACCGAAGCGCACACTTTGCTGAGCGCATTTTTCGCTAAGCGCACTTCACTTCCTCCGCGCATCACACAATGACGATTGGATTAAATTAAAAGTGACTCATATAAATATTATGAATTTTTAGTGTTTTACGGAAATAAAATAAATGAACAAAATGTCTGGAAAAGACGATAAAAGTAAAACGGCAGGAAGCCCGCTTAATTGTTGTCAAAGTAATGAATCTTTAACTTCAAACTCAACGGCCCACGATGATGTCAATATTTGCGAGGCCATGAACGACTTTGTCATCTCACCTATAAGGAAGTCATCAACTAATAACCAAGTCTTGAATAATTGCAAGAAAACCTTTCCTAAACGGGATCCGGTTCATCTTACTTTCGAAGATGTACACTTCACCGCTACTTCCTGGAAATTTAAGAAATTTCTAAAAAAGGGTAAGTCGAAATAAATTAATACTATTTATACATATTAGGGCATATCGAAATTTTTGATACATCAACTATATTATATTAAGCTTTTTAAAGCACAAAGCTTTTTCGTTATAAACAAAGCCTTCTATAGAAATTTCCCATTAAATAAAATTGCGAATTTTTAGGTAGCATGAAAGTAAAAACACATTTGTTAAGTCCTTCCATATATTGAATTATGCAAATCTTTGTAAGTCGCTTGATATATTTCTGGGTGATATTTTTGGGGTATTGACCTTTCATATTATAGTCTCAAACTTCTGTGTACAAAAACAATACATTTTAAAATACTTGCTTTGGTCATCAATATTAGGGTAAATTAAAATAAAATATCGCTATTCTGTCACTCATATCAGGCGTTAAAAGTAACACTTTCTTGCATGAGTGTTAAAAGTGAATCAGGTGATTTAGTCACTAGTGTTAAAAGTACGTTACTGACAGTAACATAGCCATGGTTATCTATAAAACTAAAACCGTAAGAAACGGGGAAAGTGCTTTTTTGTAGAGAATTGAAATTGTGTAGGTGGAAGGAGAAGAAAATTTTAAGAAGTTCGGCAGGAGGAAAAAAATCGCGGTTGCTTTACTCCTCATCTGAATTCCAGAGTTTTTTTTGATGCGTTTACCCTTTATGTCGTTTTTGTGCCCCCAAAGTGACGCTTTATTTTTCGCGCTATTTTGATGCGTACTTTGAAAATTCCTAACTTTTTATCGGAATAACCTGTAATACTCGAATATTTTTTATTTTACTTATTTGGTATTTACTTATGATAGAAAAAATCGGCATCTTGAAATTTTTACCCTGTACCTTGGAAAAAAATCGAACGTAAAATGTTCAAAAAATCGGGTGAAACGCGGTCCAACCTGGGACCATCTGGCTCCCGCAGTTTTCAAAATTTTTGCCATTTTCTGTAGCAATTTTAAAAAGGAATATTTTGTATACAGTATAGTCTACTTGAATTATTTATATTTGGTAGGGTTGGAAAATTGCGTACAAATAAACTCGAAATTTAGATTTTAGGGGTGAGTGGTTTCCGCCGGATCAGTTTTTAACAGATTTTCAATTTTGAAAACATTTTAGAATCTACTCTTTGAACCGAAAGCTCCCACGCATAGGGTATTTTAAATTTCGAAAAAATAACGAAAATTTTTTTTTATATCGCATTTATTAGTCAAATTCACCCTTCAAATTACATTTTAACCCCACTTCATGCACCTTTCCTAAAAGCTCTTTAGGTCCAATTTACGTCAAAAAGAGAATCACTTCACTATCTCTTTCCGTTTTCGAGTTATTACCGAAAATGTAGCTAAAATAAGCAAAATCTCCGTTTGGAGACAAAATTTCGGTCTGAAATTTTTCACTTTTCACAAAATAAAAAATATCTTTGAAACTATTAGCACCACCGAGACGTTTAATAGCTTAAAATTCGCACAGTCACCTCCTTCACGAAATTCCGTAAAAGTTTTAATTCTCGGTTTAAAATTGCGCCGTCCAGAACCGTATTTGTACCAAAATTTGGCCAAAAGTTTGCGAATTTTTTCCAAAAAAACTATTTAACCGATTTTAACCATGTATTTTTTAAAACACGTCTATCCACAGTGTTTACTTTTGGTAAAAATTTGAAACCGGTAATTTTTATAGTTTTCGAGATATAAAAAATTAAAACCAATTTACATAAAAATTTAAGCCTTCAAAATATCTCAAAAAATTTTTTTTCGAATTTTTTCAAAATCGACCCTGCAAATGAAATATAATAAAAAATGGATGAATTGTTGGGGTTCAGCTGCCTTCTACACCCCCTCCCCCAAAAAAAAAACTTTTGAACGAAACATCGTCGAAACTTGATTTTTGTTTTACTTTCTTTATACTTACTTTAAATATAAATTATTAACTTTAAAATTTTTAATTTGAAACAAAACACTTTTGTTACTACCTAAACAACTACTAATATTTTCATAAATGTATTTAATATTGTATGATGTGCATGTTAAAATGCATTAGGGTAAGCGTAGATGAACTTTAATACATGTGCCATAAACATGCATTTTTAACACTTACATCATAAACAGCTATTATAACCAATTTATTAAAGGTTGTCGCATAACTAGAGCGAAAACTTTTGATAGTAGATCTGAAAAACTTAACACTATTTATCTGTATCCAAAAAAAATGCACCTACAAGAAGTTAGATGAATCTAAAGTTGATTTAAAAAAGTTCAAGGAACATTTCCTATTGTAGAGAAATTCAGGAAGACGATTTTTTGTCTCTTGCAAATTTTGTGTAGGATATGATAAAATTTAAAAAAAAATAAAAAAACTAGTTTTTTTTAGTAAACTTTATCGCATCACTTTTAAAATTGATAAAGAACATATTTTAGATATTTTTAGTGCTATTTTCAATTTTGAAATTTCTCGAGTCTCGAACGATAATTCCCGGTTATCACGACTGTAGATTTTTCCGAAATTCCCGGAAAATTTGTCCCTGGAATTCCCCGTTCACCAACTCTAATCAATATTCATTGAATTTCCTTTATATCGTAATTTTTCATTTGACAATTCCTTAATTCCACCAATGTATAAACTTCAATATGCATACATTATATTTTAATAATTGAAAATAAAATAAATTTAATTATAATTTTTAAGGTGGTCAATTATTTACAGACCTTTAGGAACACTCAGTACTTTATAATAATAATTTTAATAATTTATTTTTATACAATCAAATTTTCTTATAAAATATATAAATCAAAGCATTTTTTAAGTACGCGTATTTATGCGATTCTAATGATTAAATTAATTAACCCAAGCAGACATGAGGGTCAAGTTTAAAAAAACAAGTTATAATTCTACAGTTGTGCAATATTGAAATATTCTAAGATTCCAAACAAGGCGCACAGTAAATTCGTTTAGAATAAACATTAAAAGTTCAATTAAAATTTTGGCTTGATACTCACATACAAATTTATGATAATTTTTATAAGCAGCATTGTCAACAAAATATTATCATTTTTTAATAATAAAAAACGTTTATTTATTAAGGCAGGATTCAAATATGTGTTGGGAATTTTAACTAGGAATAGACGGGCGCTATAAATGGAGGATATTCGGTACTTATCTTTAGAACAGTGATCTAGGATTATTTTAGTTCTCTTAAAATTATCAAAATCATAAAGAAATAAAAAGTATGATTAAAAACAGTTGATGACCCCCCTGCCACATGTAACGCCACTGAAAATATTTTAAAAAATTTTATTGACCGTATCCTTGTGTGAAAAAAACGATCGCCTAAATTTCAAATTAATATCTATTGTAATATTTATTTTATTTACAAAAAATTATTTATTTTTTAAATTTTGAAGTGGTATAATTTTTTAAGGAAGTATTTTATAAGTCAAAAATGCTTAGTTTCACTTCATTTATCACTCCAAAAATTTTTGTCACAGTTATTCAGGGACACCCTGAATAAAGCTTCAGTAAAGCTCAAAAAACGTGTAACAATTCGTGAAAACAAAAAAGTAAATACTAAACATAGAAGTTCATATTTATGCCAGGAGTGGGCGAGCAGAATCGAAAAATTCCCAATATAGTTACATTTAAAATATAAATTTAATATGATAATAAAATCTTAGTTAATGGTAGATTTACTCGAAACTCCAAAAAATATCGCCGGGCCTATTAAAATATAATTATTATTTATTAAAAAATATACGAAGTATCTTTGGAAGATCTGTAAAAATTGATACCAAATATTCCTTATTTTCAAAGAAAAAATATTGTATAGGAAAAACTGCATGTTGGCCGAACATGCCTTTTTGTCTATATAATATTCCCGAAAATGAGGATCGAGTCCCTGGATTTCTCTGAAAGGTCTCAAGGTCTGTACAAAATTATACCACATACCCGAGAATAAGATGATTAAAAGTGCTTTGTTAAGATGCTACAGACTATCAAAGTATCGATTTTTTTAAATTACTAAAAATCGGTTTAAACTATCGGTCTTAAATTCAGTATATGGTTGTATAAAAAGTTACAAAATATTTTGGATAGTTTTGGATCGTTAAAAACGTAATTTAAAAAGTTGAAATACTTTCAAGAACTTTGATGGGCTGTTGCAGCTTGCCAAGAAACTCTTTTGGATAGAGTTTGGTTAAATCATCTTATTTAGTCTCAAGCTTATGTGGTTGATTCCATACTAATATGATGTATAGACCTTTTATAGATACAATGTATATTTTCATTTTTTGGGATGAATTATCCGATAGGAAAAAATATGTTCAAGCAAAATAGGGGTAAACGTCGTTGTACGCCGGGGTTCCTTTCCGAGAGAAACCGGCGTAAAAAAAATCGGCGTAAAATGATCACACATTTATCGGGCTTTTTTAGCACAATGTTTGGGTTCTGAATCACTATTGTCGCCCATAATGAAACTCCCAGATAGAAAGTAATCTTGATTATAAATCGATATTACATTGGATTTATATTGATATATTGTATATTTGATATTTGATATCCAGCTTAGGCCAATATTGAAGAAATGTTGTTTTAAAATGGATAGGACAATATTGAAATATCAACATACTTTAATATTGTATAGAAGATGTTTTTCAAGATTTCGTGATTTCGGAGGTTATATCGAAAAAAAGTACCTCGGTGTCACAATTGACATTAGACTCAACTTCAAGAACCACCTAGAGCAAATCGACTTGTCAACAATGGCCAAAACCAAAAAACTCTATCCCATAATCAAAACAGGGAAAATCGATCACCAATCAGCTGAAATCTACTACAATGAAGGTCTATAATAACTTACACCACCCCAATTTGGACGATAACATCAAATAGCTACAACAAAAATACTCAAATTATATAAAACAAGTCCATTACAATGTTATTCAACACTGAAAGGTACACCACCAACAAACATAACCAACTTGGGATTGAGACCATCAACACTAGATTTGACTTCTTGTTCTTCTTCGATGTCCATTGTTTCATAGGTCGTTCATTGTTAATGGACTGATGATAATTTTGAGGAGTAGCATGGTTTTATCTTCCTTCCTGCTCATGAAACATCCATCTACAGATATTCATACCTAGCAAAAGAGCGAAAAGCTTCATATTGAAAAACTATATTCGAATTCTGGTTTTATCACTACTTTCATCACCTAAAGCTTTACATATCACCCAACCATTGACCATACCTGTTTTGGACTCAAAGGAAATTATTTCCTGCTGATAAAGTTAAAAGCCTTAATATAAGTATTCCAAGGGTATCACAAAAATTATTGATAAATCTTGAGAAAACATGGAAAGAATTTTGAAAAATGGTGTTGGAGAATGTGAAAATCTCCTGTAAATTAACATTGTTGTTATTGCCTTTACTGGATCAATTATAATGACATTGATCCGACTTTCTGGGAACGTAAATAAATAAAGTACAAATATGAAAAACAGAAGATTTTATCTTTCAAAGCCTCAGAATCCAACAAAATAATCGTCAATGTACTTTTTACTTAAACTTTACTTATGAAAATGAAAGAAATTAAAAGATCCTTAATTTTACAATAAAATAAAAAATATAATCATATCTTTTTATTTTTCTTAAAAACAAAACGAAAACTAACTCGGAAATCCCACGCCGGCACCAACCGGCGTTATTGTGAATCGGCGTAAATCGAACTGGCGCAAAACCACGTTTACCTGTAATCGTTAATTATCGCTTGTTTTGAAAAGTACCCACAGAAGCATGCAGTATTTCCTATAGTATTTTATCCATAAAAATGAGGATAGTCCTGGGGTCCGATTATTAGGTCGGGAATAAATTATACTATAGGAAAAAAAGGCCTGTTCAGCCAAAATAGTTGTTACTCATTGGTTTATTTGGTATATTTCCAATGAAAAATCATGTTTTTTCAATAGGATATTTAAATCCTCATTTATTTTGATATCAAGACAAACATAATAAAACAGTTTTTTGCGATATCCCAACATTACAGCAAAACGATGTTGTCGGGTTTTGAAATTAGAAGATTCATTTATCCCTGAAAATAGGGATACTAGTGCTAAGATAAAAATAAAGAACGATTTGATTTGACTTATCTGTGTACGACAGTGGATTACTAAAGCTGGGTCTACACCAAGCTCCCGAACATCTCCCGAGCTGTTCGCTAATGGTTGACGAACTTGGTGTTCGCGAACAGCTTGGTTCAAATATACTCGGGTGCACGCCAAAATCTCGACTTATTCTCGTCAAGCAGAGCTTATATGTATACACAAATCGTCGATTTTGAGCGCTTGAGCATCAAACCACAATCTAAACTCGTTAAACCAATCCCGAATTTTGAAAATCTTGATATTGTAGGTACATAATGTAGAGTTATACAGGGTGATTTTTAAGTTGATGTTTTCCTTTTGACAGGATGTAAAACTCACTCAAATAAGCCTTTGGGGAAAATATTTTTAGTATATAAAAGTCTTGATATAAAAAAGTACACTCGAGGAGCACGTCTTAAGTAAAATATTCAAAATTGGCATAAACTGGTTATTTTTATTTATTTTTGTTATTTTTTTTATTTAATTTTTTGTACTATTTATTTTTATTTTTTTATACCCCGAAAAACGAGCACATGTGAATTTTAATTTAAAAAATTTTGCTAAACGATTTATTTTATTGAGTTTTACTTCCTGTCAAAAGGAAATCATAAACTTAAAAATCACCCTGTATAATTATATGGACAATATACCAAATATAAGAACTCTTCGCCAAATATTACGTGGTAGTAATTTTGATTTTTATGACGAGCAGCAGTTTTTAAAAGATTTAGATTAACTAAATTGCATCTATTCTTGAAAATAAAGTATTCACTTTAATTAAACGATTAACACTACTTTCGAAAACAATTACCACATGTTTACATTTTACAAAACGAATGTATGGTTATTATGTTAGACCTAGAAACTAGTTAAACGTTAAACATCTGATTTTTGAAACATCCAAGACGTCGTGAATTAGGCCATGGTGCAACGCAAGCTCGACTTAAGCTGAGCTTGGTGAAGTTGCGTTGGAGAAAACGGGATTAAGAATCTTAATAAAATTTTAAAATCTCTGTGTTTTCACATTTTATTTTTTAGAATTGCATCATACTACTTTGAACACAAAAAAAATGTATATTACATTATTCAAACAACCATAGAAGGATTTGGTAATTAAAAATTAGAAAGGAACAGTTGTTTCTTATTTGGTAATAAGAAGCAACTGTTCCTTATTAATTTTTTTGAACTTTTAACATTTGAATTGTACAATAAAAATACTTGTATTATAAATGTTTTGAAATTCAGAAAAACTTTTTTTATTAACATAGGGGATTTAAAAATTAAACACCCAATCCCAATTTAAATAAATATTAAGAACGATATACACATTTTTTCATGATAATTGAAAACTATTATATACAGAGGGGTGCACAAAAAACGGCCAACGATGTAGCTTCGTTATTTCAGATTTTAATAAGTGATACGTCAAATTAAATGGTTTGAAGAATACTACTATCAGATAATAAAAGATTAATTTTATTTTTGAAAACAACAGAGAAGGAGGGGGGAACTTTTCTTTTTCAAATGGCGACATATTTTTTCAATTCATTAATCATTAAAAAAATAATCTAAACCAATTTTATTTTAAATTAATTTTATTTTTTTTTTATTATTATTTTTTTTTTAAATTTAATTCAATTTTTTTTTTCTGTTTTTGAGTTTTGAGTTTTTATTTTAATAAATTAAAAAATTATTAATAAAATAAAAAATTATTAATAAATTAAAAAATAAAACTTAAAAAATAAAAAACTCAAAACTCAAAAACACAAAAAACCCATTGAATTAAATTTAATAAAATTAATATTAATAAAAAAAATTAATTTAAAAAAAAATTATTGTTATAATTGGTTTAGATAATTTTTGTTAATGATTTTTGTCAATCGAAAAGAATATATTGCCATTTGCAAAAGAAAAGTAGCCTCCTCGTTCTCTGGTGTTTTCAAAAATAAAATTAATCTTTTATTATCTGATAGTAGTATTCTTCAAACCATTTAATTTGACATATCATTTACTAAAGTCGGATAAGAAATAATAATAAATAAGAAATAATTTGGCCGATTTTTGTGCACCCCTCGGTATATATTTTATCTTTTTGGTTTTTTTTATCGGTCCGCTTAAATTTGCCTATTTTTACGCAAAAACCACCATTTCACCTCGCTAATAACTAATTAAAGAAATTTTTGTTTGTTATATTTATGGGACCAATTGATTCATATTTTATGCCTTTAGAATTTAAGTTAGACTGAACATCTTGGTTTAATTGGTTATTGTTTAACTTTCCTGAAAAGTAGGAGTACTTTAATGGCCTTAAAAAATGCACTTAGTGTTAATATTTTTTGTTCCGAAAAACTTAAGTTGATCATTATAATTTTTTTTAAGTGGTAGCAAAAATTTGGTACAAAAATATTAAGTAGTTTATGAGTTATATGAGAGCATAATCCAAAAGTGACTCTTAAGTAAAACTAGCATTAAATAACCTTGTTTTGCATGTTTTTTTTTTCATTTAAATTGACCGAATAATTTAATTATGACAGAATTTAGAATTTACAAAATCACTATATTTTTTTATTTAATAAATGATATAAATATAAAATATGATAATTATTGTAAAATCAGGACATCTATAAATCAATATTTTTATTAAAAATCGTATCAATCAATTCTTATAAGATTTATTTTCATCATAAACAGCTTCCTGTTTTTTATGAATATTAAAAATAGTGATTCATATTTTAATATAATTTCAAATAACTAGACCATCGTGATTAGATGATACATACTTGTAAAATTATTTATGTTTCAAGCGTTTTGACTTAAAAGGTTTTTACAAAGTTTAATACTAATATTATTTTTAACGTTTGTTCCGACACACCCTGTATACAGGGGGGTGCATAAAAAACGGGCAACGATGTAGCTTCGTTATTTCTTATCCGATTTTAATAAGTGATATGTCAAATTAAATGGTTTGAAGAATACTACTATCAAATAATAAAAGATTAATTTTATTTTTGAAAATATCAGAGGAGGAGGAGGCAACTTTTCTCTTTCAAATGGCAATATTTTTTTTTTTTGATTAAAAAAATTATTAACAAAAATAATCTAAACCAATTATACCAATTTTTTTTTAATTTTTTTATTATTATTATTTTAATTTAATTCAATTGTTGTTTTTTTTGAGTTTTCAGTTTTTTATAATTTAAGGTTTGTTTTTTAATTTATTATTAATAATTTTTAATTTATTAATAATTAATTAAAAAACAAAACTTAAAAAAATAAAAAACGGAAAAACGGAAAACTCATAAACAAAAAAAAACAATTGAATTAAATAAAAAAAATTAATAATAATAAGAAAAATTAAATAAAAAATAATTTAATTATTTTTAATTTAAAAATTATCTGGTCCATTATTTAGATTTAGACTGTGACTAACAACATTATAGATATACTTTTATTATAAAAAATTTTATTAGGGTAGAATTAAATAAATTATAAGTGTATTACAATATTTTGCCAGAAAATTTACAACTCTTAAATAAATAAAAATAAACCGGGCAGTATTATAAAATCAGCAAAAATATTAGTAATAAAACTGCCGAAAAGTGCCCAATTTTCGTTTTAATGGCCCATAAACCAGCAAAAACAATTAAAACCCATAGTATGGTCGCTGAGAATATTGCCTAATAACATGTTTGCCGATTATTGTCTTTTTATAAAAAAATTTAAGTGAGCTCACATAAAATTAAATTGCCAATAAAACTTTGTTGCCATTTGAAGTTCAAATCTCCGAAAAATACAGGATACAAAACAAAGTGTGTAAATTTATTTTATGTTAATAGCACGTTTTGTTGAACAAGTGATTGCACTTTTTGTCGTATTCTCCTTATCAACGGACATGTATGAAATGATAAGAAAAGTATGTGCGATGAGTAATGGGCGTTAAAGATAGCGGTTATTATTATTAATTCCTTTGTTCTTTTTTGATTTTTTATACATTGGTTATAATCTATATTTAGAAATTGGGTCGAGAATATTACTTAAATTAATATTTAATAATTATCAAAATCACGTAATTTTATGATTTATTCAAAATTACGATAAAATTATTATTCTTATAAAAATCTAAAATTTTTAATTGCTATAAAAGTTAGTAATTTCTTAAAAAAATACAAATGTTATTAACCTGGTTAAAAAATATAAATTTAATATCATAATTTTCAAATTTCAAAATTCAAAATTAATCGGTGTTGTAAACATTTTCAATTAAATTATACATGTGCTTAGGTGTTTTAATAATTGATTAATGATTAATTTTGAAGATAAATTAAAAAGATTTGGAAATCAAATTAAAATTGAATTTCATACAACAGGTATTCAATAAATTTTTATAATTATTTTATAAATTATAATGTAATTAAACATGAAAGATCAAAGCAATAAAAGTGCTTTGTGAAAAATTAAAAACTAATTAAAAATTTCTAAGTAAAGGAATCTAAACCACTTCTCACTAAAGATGTATTAATTATTGCAATAATGGAAATAACCCAATGAGAAAATAATGCATTGTTATTACTTATTACCTTCGCTTTAAACTTCTTATCGATATCATTAAACGTTTAATTGCGGTCGTGGTATTAACAAATTGTCAATGTTTCGACATTGCCTCTGCCTAATTCTCACATCATAACTTAGAATTTTTATTATTTCATGTGAAATAAAAATACGCAACTTGATATTAACGACTAGTTGGCTAACACCTTTGCATTTCAAGGCAACAATTGTGGCTTTTGCATGCAGTTTCTATTAACCTTATTTCAAATTATTAATTTCTCTTAAGATGCACTTTCAAACTTTAATACGATTTTAATTTTTTCTAAACTTTAAATTATTCCATTATTAGAATTTTATTTACTTAATTATTATTTGTTACACTTTGTTAATACAGTGTAATTATAAATAATAATTTCCTTAAAATTGCATAGATAACGAAGTCCTTGACTAAGTTAATTATTTCATGAGTGTATAATAATTTTCCTTTGGCGTGAATAGTCATTTAATCGATATAAAAAATTATAAATAATGAGGAAAAACAATTTTGGCGTCATCACAAACTCTAATTGAAATAATTTTATTGTAATTTTACAGAATCTAAACAAATTATACATGGAGTTTCCGGGGAATTTAAATCAGGTGAATTGACTGTTATCATGGGACCTTCTGGTGCAGGGAAAACAACACTACTTAATGGTTTAGCTGGATATATGTAAGTGTATTATTAAATTAAAGTACAAATTATTCGATTTTTTAAAGCAAATCTGATTAGTACTTGTTACGTTTTGTTGGAGAATTGTGAAAAACATACAGCAACCGTTTGTTATTTTCACAAAAAAATCATAAAAAATAATAAATAAAAACTATATGATCCTTATAACTATAAGTAATTCTTTAAGATATACCTAATTTTTCTTCTAAATAAAATTCTGGGAGAGCGTAGAAGTGGAAATTCGATGAAATTTGGAACAAAAACGTGCTACTTCCACTTCTACTCCCTTCAAGGGGCGCAAATTTAAATAAATTATACTGAAACTTAAAGAGTTATTTATAAGGACGAAGACCATGTAAATTTTATTTCGTTTTGTTAATGGTTCCTATGCAAATATAATAAAATAACAAATGGTTGCTATATTTCTCTCTTTTGCTCACAATTTCCCCATCTTAATTGAGCTTAAAAGCTAAAACCCGTATTCAGCGACCACGATAAAATATTTGGAGACTTTACTAAAAAATACCCCTTCATTTTTTTTAATAAAAAAGATTTTTTAGACAATTTTTTAACGTTAACGGCATCTCTAAATATTTCATCACGGTCGCTGAATACGGGCTAAGGTGTTTAGTGCTCATTCCTATAAATTTTTCAAAATAAATAAAATGCAAGTAGTTTAATGATGTTGGAAATTAATTAATTATAATAGTTATACCAGGTACTGATGTTTTTATGATGACAAAAAATTTATTCGCTATTTTTATAACATACCATATTTTAAAGTTTTTATGATGTGTTATTTTAATTGATTTATAATTATGGTTTATAAAATATGCTCATTATTAATTATTTTATATCTTGAAAGTTATTTTTTAATATATCTCAATATTTATTTTATTTATGTATTAAATATGTAATTACATTTTAATTAATTCTCAACCATTATCATAAAATATTTAAAGAAGATAAAATTAAAAAAAAAACAAATTTGCAATAATAATTTCTTAAACAAAGAAACAATTTAGGTAAATACTTTGTAACATTTAAGAAGGCTGATATTTAAAAATAATTGCGCATTCTTATGTTCTTTTAAATTGTACTTATTCATTCAAATAAGTAAATGTAAATTATATTTTAAAATTAGTCAGGGTGTTCAAATAAAATTGCCATTATGGCGCCATAATGTTAGAATATTGAGAATTCTAGCCTTTTGCTCGCCCTCTGGCGGTATACAAGTAAACCTATCAGTGAGGTAGTCGACGCCGGGTATATGGTATATGACAACTCGGCACATGACATCTCGGAACCTGACAACTCTGCAATTGGCACCGGAGAACTCTGCATCGGGATATTTCGGCAATGGAACATCTCGGCACTGCAGCCTTATTCTTGGGCCGGGCGAGATCGTGTCGTCGACGAGACTAGAAGAACAGCCTCATATTTTTCATGTAAATGAAAAGGACAGAATGATGAATGTCGTTGACCACACGATCTCGACCGGCCCAAGAATAAGCCTCCTGGGTAGATCGAAGTAAAAAATCAGTTTCACTCGCCTTATATATCATGAAAAGATATGAGTATCTATGATTAAAGTATCATTAAAAATCATAAAAAGGCGAGTGAAACTGTTTTCCCGGTGCCGAGATGTCCAATGCCGACTTGGAGTTGTCATGTCGTCCTGTGCCGAGTTGTCATGTGTCGAATTGTCCATGTCCACTGATAAAATAGAAAGAGAAGAGGTAAGTAACGATAGGATGATCCGTGCTCCTAAGCAGGGTTATTTTTCGGTAGACCGAGCTTGAACCTTGAACCAAACTTATTTTGTTGAAATTCATTTTTAATTTCAACGAATGTCGTTGGTCCTTTCGCAATCGCTTAAAATTCACATTAGTTTTCATACATACAGGAGCATAATATCTTCAATGGTTCTACTTTTTTGAGATGCAGACCTTGGTCCTGGTTTTTACTAAGTGGTGGAAAAAGTATGGATATCTTTGGGGGGGGGTTTAAATTAAAGTTATATGAATAAATAGTTCATTTAAGCCTTTAAAATTATTGAAAATACTAACATAGTTTTGAAAATTAGCAGAGCTATTTTGTGTTGATCTACCCCAAAAAGCCGCAACCCGAAAGGCCGAAAGGGACAAAAGGGCGACATGGACATAAGGCCGACATAAAAAAAGGCCGAATTGGACAAAATTGTGAATGGGAAAAGACCGAACGATAAAAGGCCGAATTGGATAAAATGCCAAAGGAGAAAAGGCCGGATTGCAAAAGGTCGACATGGATAAAAGGCCGACGTGAACAAAATTTCGAAAGAAGAATGGCCGAATGAATAAACATGAAATTATTTAAAAAATTATTTATCTTATTCGCCTTATACCTTTCTTGATTAAAGACTTATATACAAAATATTATTCCAAATGAGTTAGTCTTAGTATACTGAGTTTTACATCCCGACGATAAAAAGTAACAACTTAAAAATCACCCTGTACATGGTGAGTCACACAACCCGATTTAATGAAAAAATGTTTCAAATCAAGATTTGTTTTCAAAGGAAATACAGAATGAACATTTTTTAAAATTTTGTTCTACTTTTTGTTCGCTTTTTGCCATTCTGCCTTTTCTCCTTCGGCCTTTTGTTCGTGTCGGCCTTTCATCCAAGTCGGTATTTTATTGTTAGGCTTTTTTTCTTTCGGTCTTTTGTTCACGTCGGCCTTTTATATTTCGGCCTTTTGTCCTAGTCAGCCTTCCTTCATGTCCTTTGTCATTCTGCCTTTTTTCTTTCATCGTTTAGTCCAAAACGACCCTTTGTCTTTGGCGGTCTTTTGTCCCGCTCCCATTTTGTGTTGGTATTATGTCTACACCAGCATGTTAGATGACTCTCCTTTCTATACTAACTGGAATGTATTGTACTTCATAAGTCAGTGCTGAAAGTGTAGCAATCTGTAATTCAGCCCGATCCTTTTGGAAACGACAAACGACTCAAGACTCAAGCAAGCAGTATGTGATGCTGATGAGTGCTAATAAGCACGAAACGCAGCGTCCATCACTCTCCACCTTGTGTAATTATTGTTTGGTGCACCTTCATCACTAAATTGAAAGAAGATATAAAGAATTATTTTTCGATTCGTTTATTTATTGAAATTAAATTTAATTATTTCGATTATCCAAGAACACTAACTTTTTTTACGAGAAACCATTTTAAGAAGATATTCGACAAAATGTTTGAAAAGCGCACTTTTAGCTAATAAAAATTTATTTTTGTAATCAAAAATTTCACAAAACGTCTTTCAAATTGGATTCATTTTTCATATAGAATATTTATATATACCGGGTGGAAACGAAACACAGGTCACCTCTATAACTTCTTTATTTATGAAAATTAAAAATTGAAAAGAACACACATTTTAGGCACTAAAAGGCTTTTTAGTAAAATCTAAATTCAAGACTATTTTAGAAAAGCAGTATGTTTGTGATACATTTTTTATTTTTTTGAAATTTTGAAAAATCTTGAGTACAAAAAATTTGAAAAACTTGCACAAGTAAATTGATTACACCCTACATATGGGATACCAAAATAATCGTATTAAAATCTTCTTTTTCAAAAACCAAGTGACCCGGGATCTTTCCATTAAAAAAAAGAGTTATTTGCAAAAACGTTACTCAAAAAAGTTCATAAATTAATATGTCAAAAACTGCTTAAATAATTTTACAAAATACAAAATTACTTTGGAATAAGTTTTGGTAGTTTTTATCAACTTCTTCTCTTATAAAATAATTTCATATTTTAAATTAAAAAAATGGGTGTTACTTTTAAAAAAATAAAATTCCGGTAAAATCAGAAATCATATTAAAAAAATTTTTAGTAATTAAAATGTCAAATCAATTTCTTTTCAATTGTAGCCTTTATTTGAAATACAATTTTTTTATTAAAAATAGCTAATGCATTAATTAATTTTAATTATTGATAATTAAAATGTGTTTTCTTGAATCATACAACATGGTCAAATTTTTATTTTCATAAATAAAGAAGTTATAAAGGTGATCCTTGTTTCGATTCCACCCGGTATATTTTTGAAAAAATAATAAAAATGCGCCCCTATAATAGACTACACGAAAAACAAAAATAAATTCAATTTGAAGGGCAACCAAGGACGTTTTTGTTAAATTTTTGATTGCAAATGCCCAAAAATAAATTTTTTCAAACATTTGCGACTATCTTCTTAACCGGTATTTAAAAATAATAAAATTGAAATTTCAAATTTTTTATCTATTATTTAATTTCTCAAATAATATGGTGTATATAATCTAATTAGTAAATTATGGATTAATTATTTAAATTAATTAATAATTTACATTTAATAAAGTCAACTTAAAATTGGTTATTAAATAATTATTTATTTCTAAACACGCTATTAATAGCTCTTATAAATTATGTTGGTTTCTGTTTTGTGATTATTCCAGATTTGACCTTCCAATTTTGCATGTGAAATAATTCCCACACGAAAATTACATGTTTTTAAAAGAACAAACAATGCCATAAATATTTTTATACATATAGTAAAAATTTATACATATAGTAAAACTAGGCAATTGTTTATTATAAAATTATTTACAATTATGATAAAAATAATTTAATATTAATTGTATACACGTTTTTTACAGTGTTTAAAAATATTTATTACTTAGTTTTATTATTGCTGTTTTTTAAAAAAATAAATTATAATATTTATACATATGTCTGAAGATTAAAATAATCAAAATAGTTAATTTATTTTAAAGGATTTTCGCTTAGAAATATTTTAAAGGTAATATTAAAAAAATATGCATACTTTAAATTCACCTTTACGTGCGGAAATTTGAGTGAGATAATGGCGTACTTTATAGGACTGGAGCATAATGAGTTCATTATCGTACTCAAAAACAAATTGATGTAAAAGTATGACCATGAGACATTTCTTTACTTCTCTTAAAACATGATTTTTTAATGAGGTATTTAATATTTTCAATTATATGAACTTAATACTAAAATAATTATTTATAGCTAATAATTATATTAATTAATGTTGGCAAAAAGTCTAATTAATTTTTAATTGGGTGTAAAGCACATTTACCTTTAGCTTTTGTGAATAATGAACTTTAAAATATTTAAATAAAAGATAAGTTTAAAATTTACAACTTTTTTGGAACTATAAAAACTGGAGCAATTTTTAATCTAGTGTAATAAATTACAATAAGCCTTGACAATCGCATTAATTTATTCAAGCGGATTAAGTAATTGTTTTGCCTAAATATTATATTAATATCTAGTGTTGATCAATGCTTTAATAGCCCATTTTTTATGTTACTTAAACTTTAATTAACTGCATTTTGTAATCGCATATTAATATTTCAGCAATAAAGGGTTTGACGGAACCGTAAAATACAATGATGAAGTACGAACTGATGCCCCACGTTTTGGAAAGTTAGTGGCTTATATTCCTCAAGATGAAGAATTAAGGTTAAAACTAACGGTTCTTGAAAATATGTTAACTGCTGCAGATTTAAAGTTGGGATATAATGTAACGCCTGATTTCAAATTGCAACAGGTTGGTATTTATGAAATTTGAAAAGTGGGTGGAATAATTTTTATACGTTTTGGTTTGAAGGTTGAGGAGATATTGGAAAGTTTGGGATTAGATAGGAGTAAAAATACGTTAACGGAAAGATTATCTGGAGGCCAAAGGAAACGTTTGGCTATTGCACTCGAATTATTAAGTAATCCTCCTATTTTATTTCTTGATGAACCTACAACGTAAGTATTACACTAATTTATTTATCCCTAAAAATTCCTATTCATCCTGTATACAGGTTGTTCCGTTCGTAGTTCCACAAACATCTGGTTAGAAACTAGAGCAAAATTTAATATACAAAAACGAAAAAAAGGCTTTTTTTTTAGTTTTACAACTACAGCACAAGGGCATAGCGTTTCAAATTAAAAATTTAAAAGTTGATAATTTTTATTTAAAGTATAAAGAAAGTAGAAAAAAAAATAACTCTAGTCTCCACGATGTTTCGTTCAAAAGTTATGAATTTTTATATATAATATGGCATTGTGGTAAATGAGTGAAGGTGTATTTTGAAAAATTAATATTTCGCTTAATAACTAAAATTAAGAAACAAAAATTCGTACAGATAAATTTCTAAAATATTAACATATTAATTTTTTTTAAATTGAATTATTATTTGAGGTACATTACCTAAAAAAATTTTGATTTTTTGAGTTTTTGGGGAGTAAAATTTTTTTGGGGGGTGGTGTAGAGGGTAGGTGAACCCCTACATTTTATCCATTTTATATTATTTTGAAAAAATTCTAAAAAAAAAATTTTGAGATATTTTTAAAGCTTGAAATTTTTAATGAAACTCAGTTTTTATTTTTTTTCTCGAAAACTATAAAAGTTACCGATTTAAAATTTTTACCAAAAGTAAACACCATGGATAGACGTTTTTTAAAAAATATTTGGTTAAAATCGGTTAAATAGTTTTTTTGGAAAAAATTCGCAAAGTTTTGGCAAAATTTTGGTACAAATACGGTTTTGGACGGAGCAATTTTAAACCGAAAATTAAAACTTTTACGGAATTTATTGGAGGAGATAACTGTGCGAATTTTAAACTATTAAACGTCTCGGTGGTGCTAACAGTTTCGAAGATAATAATTATTTTGGAAAAAGTGAAAAATTTCAGACCGAAACGGAAATTTTGCTTATTTTAGCTACATTTTCTGTGATAACTCAAAAACGGAAAAAGATAGCGAAGTAATTCTTTTTTTTGAAGTAAAGTGGACCTAAATAGCTTTTAGAAAAAGTACATAAAGTAGGGTTGATTTGTAATTTAAAGGGTGAATTTGACCCATAAATACGACTTAAAAATGCAATATAAAAATTTTTCTTTTTCTTTATTTTTTCGAATTTTAAAATACGTTCTACGTAGGAGCTTTCGGTTTAAAGAGTAGATTCTAGAGCGTTTTCAAAATTGAAAATTCGTGAAAAACTGACCCGGCGGGAGCCAATCACCTCTAAAATGAAAATTTCGAGTTTATTTGTACGTAATTTCCCAACATTTTACGTTCGATTTTTTTCC
The DNA here is from genome assembly GCA_963971135.1 of Stenus bimaculatus. NCBI lineage: Eukaryota > Metazoa > Arthropoda > Insecta > Coleoptera > Staphylinidae > Stenus > Stenus bimaculatus. The sequence continues at coordinate 81,063,652 of OZ020180.1, read as the reverse complement.
AAGGTCCAGGGTAAAAATTTCAAAGTGCCGATTTTTTCTCTCTTAAATAAATACCAAATAAGTAAAATAAAAAATATTTGAGTATTACAAGTTGTTCTGATGAAAAGTTACGAATTTTTAAAGTTCGCGTCAAAATAGCGCGAAAAATAAAGCGTCACTTTGGGGGCACCAAAACGACATAAAGAGTAAACGCATCAAAAAAAAACTTCCGTTTTTATTTAAAACGTTGAATTAAGATGAGGAATAAAGCAACCGCCATTTTTTCCTCCTACCGATCTTCTAATCGAAGACAAAAACTTTTGGTACTTTTGTCGTCCGAAAAAACGGTATAATTGTATAGTTTGCGTCTCGGGGCCGTGACGTCACATCTTTGCGTCGGGAGGCTTAAAAATCGGTCACGATAATCCCCAGGATGATAGAATAAAAGGGGCCAAATTTCGTCGCTTCCTTTTAGAATCCGCCGGAGTTGCGATTTTTCAAAGTTATCGCCGCCACAAACCCAAAAAAGGCGAAAAAAATCGACCATTTTCGGGAATTTTTTTCCAAGTGTCGGGGAGCTCCAAAAATTTTAAAATGCGAACCACTCATGGAATTAACATCCCTCTTTACATCGGAACCGGAATTCTTAAAAACTTTCGGCCGCTCCTTGCCAAAAACGTCCGATTTCATAATTATTTACTTTATAGCATAGCATAAAAGTGCGTTTTGCTAGCAACGGAAATTCTGTCGTTTGCATCGTCCATGAACGAAAATTTCCGTCACTAGCAAAACGCACCTTTACCAATGCTAAATTCAGAATTTGGTCTACCTGTAGGGGGTGCTATTTTGAAAAAAAACAGCTGAATTACTTAATTATTTGGATTCATAACATATATTAAACAGATAATTTTCATCTTTTATTAGTGCGAATTTTTAAACGTATATTTTTCTTTTACTCATTTTGAGTATTTCATAAAACTCCGTCAGAGGGCGTCCAGAATTCTGAAATCGCGAATAGTTACAATTAATTCCAGTGGTTTATGTTAATCAATGCGGACATTATGACATCCTCGACCCTGAGTAAACTTCTAGCGCAATTTCTAACGACACTTACAGGCAATCAAATGATCTTTGCAATGCCGAGCCGATAATGACCTCGATTCTGATTTGGAATCTCTATTGCACATTCTAAATATTCCAGTAGTACTCGTATTAAACATTTAGCTATAAACTAGGTTAATAATTTATCTTATGTATGAACTTAAGCAAAATTTAGACAATAATGATAATAATTAGTCGTCGTAATTATTAAATTACTTATAATAATATCCGGTTATTTCTGGTGGACCATAATGGAGTTATCAAAATCTCGTTAAAATTCAATTTTTCCGCAACTGAAAAAACAACTTCCAGGTTATTAGTGCAAAATTATTTTTTATTCCTTTTTGTTTAAATTTAATCTCATTAGCCTTGGTAAGTTTACAGTTCGTAGATTTGGACGAGCATGTACGTCTGAACTCTAAATTAGTTTTAGACCGACGTTGTCTGACGGAATATTTTTAATTAATTTTATTTTTTTATTTCAAGAACTAATAATTATACCATCACTCATATCTCATATATGTCACATCATTAATTATGATATGATTATGAAATCTCACATTTTAATTGCTACTACCTATATTAAAATGTCAAGAAATTTCTTTAAAAAAAAATTCGATTTAATCATATCTTTAAGTCAAAATCAGTGGGGTAGCTTTCATTTTTCAATCCGGCGCAAGCATTTTTTTTTCCAAAAATAAATCCTCAATATACCTTGTGAAAACAAAACACTATCTATAACTTCTTAATACAGAGGGATGCACAAAAAACGGCCAACGATGTAGCTTCGTTATTTCTTATCCGATTTTAATAAGTGATATGTCAAATTAAATTGTTTGAAGAATACTACTATCAGATAATAAAAGATTAATTTTATTTTTGCAAACAACAGAGGAGAAGGTGGCAACTTTTCTTTTTGAAATGGCAACATATTTTTTTCGATTGAAAAAAATCATTAACAAAAATAATCTAAACCAATTATACCTATTTTTTTTTAAATTAATATTTTTAATTTTTTTTTCATATTATTTCTTTATTTTTATTTTTTTTAAATTTAATTCAATTATTTTTTTTGTGTTTTTGTGTTTTTGTGTTTTCAGTTTTTTATTTTTTTATGTTTTGTTTTTTAATTTATTAATAAATTAAAAAGTATTACGATTAAATTAAAAAAAAAAACTTCAAAAAATAAAAAACTGAAAACTCAAAAACAAAAAAAAAATAATAGAACTAAATTAAAAAAAAATTAAAAATAATAAAAAAATTAAATAAAAATAAGAAAATAAAATTTTTAAAAAATTATTGATAAAATTGGTTTAGATTACTTTTTTTAGTGATTTTTTTCAATCGAAAGAAATATGTTGCCATTTGAAAAAGAAAAGTTGCCTCCTCCTCTGATGTTTTCAAAAATAAAATTAATCATTTATTATCTGATAGTAGTATTCTTCAAATCATTTAATTTGACGTATCACTTACTAAAGTCGGATAAGAAATAACGAAGCTACTTCGCTGGCCGTTTTTTGTGCAACTTAATTTTTTTAAATGTAATACCCATTTTTTTATTCATAATATAAAATTATTTTATAAAAATAGTATGTTTGGGATATTTTTTTTTATTTTTTTTTAAATTTTGAAGTCCGAAGTTGTTTAAAATTACTCATTCGAAATAATACAAATACCTAAGAAAAATTGTATTTTGTAAAAATTTTTAAGCAGTTATTGAGATATTAGATTATGAACTTTTTTGAGTAACGTTTTTGCAAATAACTCCTTTTTTTAATGCAAAAATGCCGGGTCACTTCGTTTTTCAAAAAGAAGATTTTAATACGATTATTTTAGTACCCCATATGTAGGGTGTAACCAATTTGCTTGTGCCAGAATTCATATTTTTTGTACTCGGAATTTTTCAAAATTTCGAGAAAAAATTTATCACATTCTCCTTTTCTAAAATATTCTTAAAATTTTGACAAAAAAAATATAGTTGATGTCCGGTTTTATAGGAAGTGATATTGAAAAACTTTTTAGTGCCTAAAATGTATTTTCTTGAAACATACAACTTAGTCAAATTTCAAATTTTTATTTACTTAAATAAAGAAGTTATAGAAGTGACCCGTGTTTCGTTTCCACCCGGTATTTATCATATTACAACTAGATTTATTTCTTCATATTCTTTTTACTTTACTGCTAAATCTTATGTAATTTTTTCATATATTATATTTTTTAGAGGACTTGATAGTTCATCATGTAGTCAATGTGTGGCCCTGATGAAAAAATTGGCTCGTGACGGAAGAACTGTTATCTGCACGATTCATCAGCCGTCAGCTTTACTCTTCGAAATGTTTGATCATTTATATGTGATGGCTGAAGGTTATTGTATATACGATGGATCCATCAAGGGATTACTACCACAACTTTCGAATCTTGGCTTGAATTGTCCGGAGTTTCATAATCCGGCAGATTTTCGTAAGTAAAACAATACTTTTTTTGGGAATACCAATACCTACCACCTACATGTATTTATCAGGAATTTTAAAACAATAAAAATAATTCTCGGCCAAATAAAAAAATTAAATACAGGTAAACGTCGTTTTGCGCCGGTTCGATTTACGCCGATTCACTATTACGCCGGATGGTGCTGGCGTGAGATTTTCCGAGTTAGTTTTCGTTTTGTTTTTATGAAAAATTAAAATTAAATAAAATTAAAATAAAACTAAAAGAATATTCGATATTGTAGTTTCATTATGGGCAACAATAGCGATTCAGAACCCAAACATTGTGCGAAAAAAGCACGAAAAATGTGTGTTCATTTTACGCCGGTATCACTCGGAACGGAACCCCGGCGTAAAGCGACGTTTATCTGTAATTAAATGTATTAATCGTGAGCAAAATAAGGCTGTGATTGGTTGAATTTTTGGCGGAAAATTTTAAATTTTAACCGCTAAGGGTTTTGGCAAATTTGTATTTCTGCCAACGACGACGGTTTTTTTTCGAAATTTTAAATTTTAACTTTATTTTAAATTTTTGGCGCGCGGGAAATTTTAGATTTGTTTTCCCGCCAACCAACGGCTGTTTTTGGCAAAATTTTTATTTCTGCCAACGACTGTTTTTTCGAAATTTATTATATATTACCAAAAAAACCGTTGGCGCTAAAACAAATTTCAAATTTCGAAAAAACAGTTGTTGGCAGGAAAATTTTGTCAAAAACAGCCGTTGGCGGGAAAACAAATTTAAAATTTCGAAAAAAACCGTCGTCGTTGGCAGAAATACAAATTTATCAAAACCGTTGGCGGTTAAAATTTAAAATTTCCCGCCAAAAATGCAACCAATCACAACCTTCCAAATTTCCCGCCCAAATATTTAGACCAATCACATTCAAAAGTTTAAATTTCATCAACCAATCAGAGAGAAGCAATTTCCCGCCAAAAAGTGTCACAGGAACAAACTAGTTTAACTGCTCGTCTAAAAAATAAATACCAAGAAGGGTCAAAACTCAAATAAGTACTTTGATTTTATTCTACAAAGAAATATGTTCTTTTAAATACCAACATTTATGTTTCCAAAGAAAAATAAAAAAATATAAAATAAAAAAAAATGGTTTGATAATAAAACCACAAAAAATATAATGGCCTAAAAGTACCTTAACTTTGGGCCCCTATAATTAATTATGCCCAAGGTAAATATACGATAGATGGCATTCCAAATAATTTAGCTTATCAATCAAAAAAAAATGGCGTAGGAAACTTGAGATCCAGAAGAAACCGTAATGTTGTAATGTTCGATTTGATGATTTATCACGAGATTTTTCCCAAAATTACTTGTAAAGAAGCTCTAAGCTCCAAAAAAGTGGAAAGGACTCAAATCCATAATTTTTAGAAACTAAAAAAAAATATGCAGTAATTTTTTCATATTCATGAGCTAATACAAAGAACATTTAAAAACAAATTAAAACGGACTTTTCTTTATTTAAATTTAAAAGCCACGAAGGTTTTTATCAACTTTAGTTGACATTACCATTATTGCTGCTGTCGACACCGTCACTAATTGCCGAGGAGAGTTCTTGGTTTTAAAATTAACAAAGAGACTATTAAAAACACGATTTTGTTTTGTTTAATTTTTAGAACTAAAACGTATCAAAATAAAAATTTGAAATATTACTATGTTGACCTAAAAATTCAATATCACTTGCGGTTTAACTGAAAATTACATCAACTTTCTTATTTTAAATGTAACGCCCAATTTTTTGTACGTGTTGTCCTCAATTGCCGAATTCAGCTAATGGCCGAAATTTATACCCATAATGCGTTTTGGATATTTCTAAATTCTTAGAACGTGTTGTGGGTAAAATTTTAATCATTTTATCGACCATTGGGCGAATTTTAATTTCGTCTAATGCTGAAACTCATTTGAGTGTGCTTTTTGCAAATATCTTCATTTTTAAATGGCACAATAGTGGGGCTATCCCTTAATCAGATAGGTTCACTAAATTGTTTTACAAAAAAGAAAATTCCAAAAACCTGTGTATAATTATATTTTGTTAGCGTCCAAATATGCCTACCTTTTTTGTAGTGAAAATGGACAACCCTATCATAAAAGATTTATTTTATTTGGCGTCCAAATCTACTCTAGTTTCGTGAACACCCGGTATATTTTGACTCGCCCGGATCTATCTATTAAGGGGGCGGAGATACGACCCCTTTTGTATTTTTACCCCGAATTCGGACGTTTTTTGCGAGGAGCGGCCGAAACGGTGGTTTTTTTCGTCCGATTTTAAACATTCCGGTTCCGATGTAAAGAGGGATGTTTATTCCAAGTGTGGTTCAAAGTTTAAATTTTTTGGACCTCCCCGACACTTTGAAAAAAAATCACGAAAATGGTCCATTTTTCCGCTTTTTTCGGGTTTTCGGCGGCGTTAACTTTGAACAATCGCAACTCCGTAGGATTCTAAAGGGAAGCGACGAAATTTGGCCCCTTTTATTCTAACATCCTGGGGATTACCGTGCCCGATTTTTAAGCCCCTCTGCGCAAAGGTGTGACGTCACGGCCCCGAGACGCAAACTGTACAATTCTACCGTTTTTGTCGGACCGCAAAAGTATCAAAACATTTTGGCTTTGATTAGAAGTTCGGCAGGAGAAAAGAATCGCGGTTGCTTTATTCCTCATCTAAATTCCACGTTTTATCTTAAAACAGTAGTATTTTTTGATGTGTTTACTTTTTATATCATTTTGGTGCCCCCAAAGTGATGCTCTGTTTTTCGCGCTATTTTGACGAGGACTTTGAAAATTCGTAACTTTTCATCGGAACAACCTGTATTAACTGAATATTTTTTATTTTACTTACTTGGTATTTACTTATGACAGAAAAAATCGGCACCTTAAAATTTTTACCCTGGACCTTGGAAAAAATTCGAACGTAAAATGTTCAAAAAATCGGGTAAAACGCGGTCCAACCTGGGCCCATCTTGCTCCCGCAGTTTTCAGAATTTTTGCAATTTTCTTTCGCAGTTTTAAAACGGAATATTTTTTACAGTGTATAGGCTACTCAGATTTTTTATATTTGGTAGGGTTGGGAAATTACGTACAAATAAGCTCGACATTTTGAGTTAATGGGTGAGTGGCTCCCGCTGGGTCACTTTTTAACGGATTTTCAAAATTATGATTTTAATTACGTAGTGAATTGCAGTTCATGATGGATAAAAAATATCTGAAAAATCTTGCACCGTTCTAAAGTTATTAAAATTTTTCCAAAATAATTTAAGGTTAAAATTGATTCTTTATGAATTTTGGTGCACAAAAACTACATAGTACGTCACTGAGTAACTACAAAATATAGAAGATGTGATTTTAATTACCTATTGAATTGCAGTTCATGATGCATAAAGAATTTTCGAAAAATTTTGCACGGTTCTAAAGTTATTAAAGTTTTTCTAAAATATTGTAGGATTTAAATTGATTTTTAATGACTTGCGAAATATGGCATGGCACTGTATAATTCCAAAAAATTAAAAAGTACAATTTTAATTACCTATTGAATTCCATAAAAATTTTTTGAAAAATCTTGCACCATTCTAAAGTTTTTCCAAAATAATTTTCCCTATAACAAATATTTTTCTTTGGAAAACCCCATTTTGACTTAACAACTACTTATCTAATCGTAATTTTTTGTTTATTTTTTAGTTATGGAAGTTGCAATTGGTGAATATGGAACGGAAGTGAAAGATTTAGCAGAATTAGCAACGAAATCTAAAAATTTGAAAAATGACATCACAAGTAACGGTAATACTTAATACCATATAATTTAGGGCTGATATTTACGCCCATTTATTCATTTTAATTAAAATGTCTCCAATGTTTTTTTTAGACAAAGAGGAACTTTCTAAAGGGAATTACATTAAAAGAAGTATTGAGGAAATTTCATTATATACTGTTACAAATAAACCAGCCAATGTTTTGATGCAATTTTTACTCCTCTATAAACGAAATCTTTTAACTACAAGAAGAGAATATGTAAGTCATACTAATTTTCGTTGTTTTCTTAAATATATTTTTTTATTGCAGAAATTATTTTTAAATCGAATACTCGCCCACATTGCTATAGGTTTTTTATTTGGATATTTATATCGTGACGTAGGAAATGGAGCGAATACAATTTTAGCAAATTACGTTTACCTTTACGGCTCTCTACTTTTAATTGTTTACACTGGTCAAATGTCAGTAACCTTATCCTGTAAGTTTTGATAAATATTTATTTATACCGTTATTTATTATCGTCTTATTTTAGTTCCTTTAGAAATCAAAGTTTTAAGAAGAGAACACTTTAATAGATGGTTCAAATTAACGCCTTATTTATTATCAGTTTTAGCAATAGAAATTCCATTTCAGGTAAGATAAGTATTTTTACAGACAACTCATTTTCTTAATATATTTGTACACGGTCTTCAAAAATGATTGATACTGTTGACATTGCATGGTAAGAAACTAAGAAGTTTCCAACAGTTGGCTATACTGAAATGATGCTCCTATAAAAAAAGCATCACGAATATTTTAACTGCACTAATTTTAGTTTTGAAAAAATAGTATACTCCGAATAAAACATGCTACTTTTTCTTAAAACGTCGATATTTTTAAAATAGTAATATAATAAATAATTTTAAAATTTGACATTTAATTTACATACAACACACAATACAACGTTAGTGTATATTGGGTTGCCTAAAATTCATTTCTACTCCGCCCTTTTATTCCTTGTCAATGCAAAGTAGTAATTTCTACTCCTAGGCAGTACAAAGTGACATTTTAAAGCCTGTCAAACGTCACTGTATTTTAATGACGTTTGAAGAAAAAAACAGTTTTTTTTTATAAAATTTGCAACACACTGTGAAATAATTTGAAAAATACCCGAAGAAAAACTACTGAGAGACGTTTTGATTAAAGTTAAATTTGATCTAAAATCACTACAGAGTATGTTTGGTTGCATAGTTGCGGTATCAATCTTATTTGAATACACTGTATAACGGCAAATTAAATAGTATACCAAATATTTTTCTAGTTGGTTTGTGCCTGGATATACGTTGCAATTTCTTATTGGATGACTGGTCAACTTTTTGATTATAGAATATTTTTTGTTGTGATATTTTGCTCATTGGCTACACTTTGCGCGCAGGCGTGGGGATATTTTATTGGTGCTAATACCTCTATTTCTGTAAGTATTTTTTGATACTCAAATTTAAATGTTAATGAAATTATATTTTCACAGATTGCAGTATTTATTGGTCCGGTATTGGCATGTCTCTTCTCTGTATTTGGTTTTTGTATAACATACTCTGATACTCCATCTTTCTTCAAATGGATGTACCATATAAGTTATTTTCGTGCAAGTTTTCATGGAATCTCTTACGCAATTTATGGTTTGCCAAGGAAAGATCTGTACTGTCCAGAGGAGATGTATTATTGTCATTATACTGAACCTACAAAGTTTCTTAAGGAGATGGATATGGTTGAAATAAATTTATGGACGAACATGTCACTCGTTGTACTCATGACTTTTATATTGTATGCATCTACGTACATCTCAATCTGGTTTAAGTTAAATAAGCGTTAGTGTTTTGTTTTATTTTGTAACTAGTTGTTTTAAATTTTTAACTATTTTTATTAAGATTATTTTATGCCAAAGATATTTTTCCAATTTTTATATTCTTATTTTTTTAATAAATCTCTTATTTTATTAGGAATTATTTGAGCTTATTTTAATTAAATCACATCAGTTTATCAATCCCGAAATTCTAGCAAAATAAGTTAAAAAAGACCAAAAATTTTTAAAATAATTTTACATGACAAACAACTGTCAACACACAACACAAATAGAAATCTTCATTATTTATTCTTGATAAGTAACCAGTTTTACTTTTTTATGATTACGAATAGAAATTGGTTTTTCACTTTAAGCGATCTCCCTCTTCCGACGGAATGCGGAACTAATGGGATGACGTCAAAAGTAGGTTGTCATATAACTTTCAATTTTTGGCGGGAAAAATTGATTTTAATCGCCAATTATTTTAAAATATACAAATAAAGGTATGTTTAATTATTTATTAATATTATTCTTTTTTTGTTTCCTTTCCTTAAAAAATAATACAAAAGTAATATAATCTTTTTTATAAAATCTTCTTTAGTATTGCCTTACAAAACGGAATTATCAGTTGCCTTCTAAATCCTTTTCAAACCCTAAAAATACGGACATAATAAAACCTTTTGTCGACGAAACTTTATTGATTTTTGAACCTCCCCCTCCCCAATTTTTTATCGACATTACGTTAAAATAGAAAATTTCAGGAATACAGAAATTCAAAATATCAAGTTGAGACGAAAAATGGCGCTTTAAGTTTGAAGAATAACTTTTGAAGGATATTTCCAGAAATTCCCCTTAAACAAATTGTTTAAGGGGGGGGGGGGGTAGGGTTAATTCGATAAAAAAGTGTATTTTCGATAATTTTTTTTGATGACACAGTTAATATATATCTCCGTGGAAGTCTCAAAAAAAATTTTCATTGCAGTGCCCCTCATGACTCATTACTGTATCATCGGAAATCACAAAACCAAAATGATTTAATAAAATAAAACTAATAAGTTGATAAGTTTCTGCAGGTAATGACGTCGAGTTTTTTTTCTTTTATTGATTTTTAAATTTTTTACAGCCCTTAAAAGTCAAAATACTGATTTTTCATCAAAAAAATTGAATATTTTGCCTTTTTAAAATACGTTAAAATTAAAAAAAAAATTAAAAAACTGGACGACAATACCTGCACAAACTTATGAACTAATAAAATCATTTTGATTTTTTAATTTCCGATGTTCCAGTAATGAGTTATGAGGGGAACCGCAATGAAACTGAGACGTCCGCGGAGATTCGATGTCAATGTCTTATTTCTTTATAAAAATTAATGAAAATTTCACAGAATATTCTTCAAATGCTACTTTATTATGTAGTAATTATAGAAATAAATATATATTAACTGTGTCGTCAAAAAAAATTATCGAAAATATGCTTTTATGGTGTAATAGCTTTTAGTGGCCAACTTTATGTTTTTAGGGTACCAAACACCAAACACAAATCTGATATAAAGTTGTCCAACAAATTCTTATTCAGGAAATATGAGAAATCATCAAAAAAAAAGAAACACCATGAATCACAGATTTTTGTAGTTTTTGGCTTATAACTTGATAATTTAGCTTTTTACGCTAAAAGTGGTCGTGTATTAAAATAAAGAGGAGAAAATTACCTACAATTCAAGTTTATAACCTCGTTATTTCAAAAATAAACGGGCTTTGTCGAAGTTTTTGTACACCTTAAATTTTCAACTTACAGCCAAATCAAAAATGATACAAAAATTATTTTTATCTATTAAGGAAAGCAAAAGAATTTAATGTCAAAAATATACATATTTCTAAAGCCAGTTTTTGATTTTTTATTATTTTTTTTGGGTAATCTAAGCTGGTTTTGTTAAAATTTTCAACTTTAAAGCGTTGTAATGACCAAACCAACAATGATAAAACAATAAATTTTATCACATTTTATCCGTTATTAAATACAAAAAAAATATTGTACATATAATTTTTGTAACTGTTTTTTTTCGATTTTTTATGATTTTTTTTCATTAAATAAGTTGTATAAAAGTAATATTAAATAAAAGTGAAATATGTAATAAAATATAATGAATATTGAATATTCCTTAGATTATTTTATTGAAATAGTATTACTGGTTGCCTAAATCAATCAATAAAAAATGAACTGATAAATTACCTTGATACGTTAAAATACGACAAACTATGAAAATAATAATAATAATTTACTTTAAAGGCCATCGAATTAAACTTTATCTAAAAAATGTACATAAAAAAGAAAATTAAATCTCAATCAAAACAAAGGTTTTACCCATTTTAAACATATTGTTTAATTTTTTTTCTTAAATTAGCAACTTTGCCCAAATAATCTACTTGTTTTAAATTACAAAATTGACAAACCAAGAATAAAATGGAGCTCATCCGGATGAAGAATTTTAGCATTTTCAATAATTTCTTTAAATTTTTCTTTTTCTTCTTTTAAAAAATATGCTTTTGCTAGTAACAAAAAAGATCTTAAACAATTTTCGTTAAGTTTTAAAGCTGTTTTAGCATCTTCCACGGCCTTGTCAAATAATTTTAATTTAATTTGCGTCAAACATCTATTATTGTATAAAAGTGGACTATCTTTGATTAATTCTATGGCCTAAAACAGGAAAAATTATAATTTGTAAACAACCTTGATTTTAATTGATTGAATTTCCTACCTTGTTGTACAAACAAAGTGCTTTTTCAAAATCACCTCGTCTAAACGCTAAAGTAGCTTGTTTTTTAATTGTTTCCATCTTCTCCATACGCACTAAACGATCTTTGTAACGTTGATCTGCATCTTTGGAAGCTTCTTCCATAAACGCTTCTATAATTACATTAATTATTTTTTAATCGAATAATTATACAATTTGTACAATTCTTATTTCTTATTCTTATTAACTTTAAAATATCTCGATTTCCATAATTTCGTAGATAAATATACATATTACACAGGGTGTTTCGTTTTTTTGTCTATCAAATTTTTTTAGATAGTAAATATCATTCAAAATTTTCCTATGAACTAATAGGTTTGTTTTTTTGACTTCTTAAAAAGTTACAGCAATTTTAATTATTTTTTAGGACACCCAGTATATTTCATTTTACTTGGAATTTTTTTATTTAAATCAAGTATGTTTTGGAATTTGTCTATAAATTTTAAAATAGCTGAAAGATCTTCAGAAGTTGATAGGATGTTTTTGTTCAGACTGACATTTACTATCTAAAAAAATTTTTTTTGGAAAAAAGTGAGACACCCTGTATTAGCAAGAAATATCTTTCATAAATATCAGTAACTACTAATAAAATGTGTTAAGTAACATAACATTATCTCATTTGGAGGTATTTAAGACTTTCAATTTTAACAGTCATACCATAAAAATTTTTAATGCAGTACCTCAATAGTTATACGTTTTTTAGATATGAAAGAAAGTTATTAAAACGTTTTTCCAGTTTTTCCAGTTTTTTTCCTAATTCTTTAGAAGTAATACATTCTTTTGCTAATTTGGTTTGTCCATAAAAAACCTTAGATTACACTATTTACCTTTTGACATTGACCCATCTTCACAATTTTCTCCAGTCTTTTTTAAGGCTTTTTCATTTAACACGGAGCGATCAAATTTAATTTTTGTTATAACTTTATCTTCATCAATATCGTTAAATGCATTATTTTCATGATTCTTATTTAAAAATTTGTCAGCTTCCAGTTGCCCAACTTTTTCCAGGTAAGGATCTTTTGAATTCAAGTTTTTAATTATATCGGTGACTTGATTAACTTTAACCATAAAATTGTTGAATTCCTCTGTATCTTTTACTTCCATTTTATTGATATTTTGTTTTAAATAATTCTGAATGTGATTAAAATGAGGTATTGATATAACAAATCTTGAGTTACTATAGCAACATAGCAACTAACTACATAAAGTAAAGCAGTACTCTAGATTTATTTCGTAATTATTAATGATGGTTTCTATGAAAATGCGAGGGTAAATAATTTTTCGCGTAAGAGGCTTGATAAATAAATAAGGTGAAAGAGATTTTTTTCTGTAGATGAGTAACTTATCTTTATTACTAAGCTGTCGGTACTTAGTACCTTTGTATTAATCGATTTACAAGAAAAACCACACAGTTGACTCATTCGGTCAGAAGTGTTGTAATTTACGTTTTTTCAATAACTTAGTAAAAACATTGTAGAAAACAAACATGGTAAATTAAATCTTCGATATTTAGTAAAAGTACGATAACATTTTCTCCAGGAAATTGACTTGACCTAACATACGGGGTACCAAAATAATCATTGTAAAAACTACTTTTTGAAATACCAAATGTCCCGGCATCTTCACATTAAAAAAACAGAGTTATTTGCAAAAATGCTCCTCAAAAAGTTCAAAAATTTATATTTCAAAAATTACTTGAATAATTTTACAAATTACAATTTTATTTGTATTATTTAGAATGACTTTCGGTAATTTTTATTAACTAAAAATTATTTTTAATTTTTTTAATTTAAAAAAAAAATTCACAAAATATCACAAACATACTTATTTTCTAAAATTATTTTAAACCATGAACAGAAAATGGCGAGTTGAATTTTAAAATACAAATTTGATGTTATTTCCGGTAAAACCAATACAACCTAGTCAAATTTCAAATTATTATTTTCATAAATCAAGAAATTATAGAGGTGATTTATGTTTGTTTTACACCCGGTATAATTAATATTATTTCAATTGTAGTTGAGTTGGGCAAAATTAAATAGAAATAGGTACAATAAATTTTTAATGGTTTGCTAAATTTAATCATATTATAAATATTTAGTTTTTACTGAACTTCCTTTAAGATAACGATATCCTCATTTCTCATTGCAAGAAAAAAGCGAATTTATTTCATGAATTTTTTTTTAAATACAATTATTTAAGACAAAAATTTTGTCATTCAGATTAGGTAAATTTAACGATTTTTTATGTTCTTTTTAAAATTCTAATTTATAAATGTATTCAGTAGTAATATTGTAATTTTGGGAATTATTTTAAAACTGATAAATGACGAAGTGCACATATTGGATTACAAAATTGTGTACTTAGCATTATTTATAAGTATACAGAGTGTCCCATTTAACGTTGGACTGTATGGGTATCTTTTTATATATTAAATGGACAAAGTAGTAGAATATTAATAATTCATTTACAAAAAATTTGAATTTTGAAAAAAAAGAAAATGCTATTTTCAAAATATGGCTATAACTTCGTTATTTTCGGTGGTACCAAAAAATTTTTTTGACTTAATGCAGACAATTTTTTGTGTACAATGCAGTAAAACAAATGAATATTATTTTTCGCTAACGGATCGACCGGAAATGAATCAAAATTATTTTTTTCTTATGGCAGCCATATTGGATTCGGAATAAGTGTATTTTTTTGAGTAATTTAATATATCATATGTAATCTTTTAAGAAAAATAGAAATAATTTTATTTTACTAACCAAAAATGGCCTTGAATAGATGTAAACTGTCAATACATATGTGTTAAGATTTATTTTACATTTAATATTTTAAATAGTTACATTTATGTTATTGACAATTTACATATCTTAAAGTCCAATGTTAGTTTGTAAAATCAAATAATTTTATTATTTTTAAATATGACATATGGTCAAAAAACTTTTTTGGTACTACAGAAAATAAAGAAGTTATAACCATATTTTAAAAATCGCATTTTCTTGTTTTTTCAAGATAGCGTTAGAAAGATGCGATATTCAAATTTTTTGTAAATGAATTATTAATATTTGAAAAAATCTCTACTACTTTGTCCATTTAACCGACTTTCTATCTTCAATAATAACAAAGATACCCATTATATAAATATTATAAACATAATTAAAAAAAATATTATAAAACTTTACATTACTTTATTCTTCAACAAGATTTCCATTTCTTTAACCGTACATGATTTTTTATTTTTATTTAATAAATCTTTGATTAAATTTAAAACAAGATTGACTTTCTAACAAAATTAAAACAAACGTACTTACATTAGTTTTTTTTAAAATAAATCTTTGAGTGGAGACAAATGTACTATTTACAAAGCATAATATCAGTACATAATTGAATATTGAAAATTTTAATTATTTTTTAGAATTTTTTTAATGATTACATAAAAGAACACATGGACAAATAAAACCTTTAGCAATTATCAAAAGTAATCCCAAATTCACGATAAAAAATCACTAAGTATGCAGGTGTTCCAAACAATTCTTCAAGTAATGATAAAGATTTTATAATAAATAAATAAATATTGAGATATGTGTGATATTAAATAGTAAAGTTTAAATATTTTACATATGGTCCTACTAAATAATAATTATCTCTTCCTAATAAACATTTATTAATTTGTAGTAAAATTTAGTATTTTAATCAATAAATATTTAAAATCAGAGGTCAACTTAAAGAACTATCTCATTGATATGATACATATTAGACCGGGAGATAGTGACAGAAAAATGAGTGTCATTTTTTACAAGTATGGCACCCCTTCAGGGGTCAAAATTTGACCCCTGATATTTAATATCATAATTAAAGAAACGAAAATCATAGCCACACCGCTGGTCGTCGGGGCCTAATCTCAATACAATCAATCAAATTTGACGGAGAATTACGGATTTTAAACGATTTTTAACAAAACTTGTTTTTTCCAACTAATTATATTCATATAGCCATTCCCAAAAATCACCATGCCATACCACTTCGAGGGTTCAAAATACTCGCCATACTGCCCTAAAAAGTAAATTTTTACACCTGTCGATTTTTTTAAGGGAGTATGGCGACTATTTTGAACCGTCGAAAAGGTATGGCATGGTGATTTTCGTGAATGAATACGTGAATATAATTATTTGCAAAAAACGCGAACCTGTTAAAAATAGTTACTCAAATTTTTTTAAATTAACCAGTTTTAAATGGTATGGAGTTATTAGCCCCAACCGATCAGTATGGCATTACGCTTCCGCCGAATTTTTTTTATTGACTACCTGAAAATACAAAAATCTTCGTGTAAAAAATTTTCGTCAAATTTGAATGCGATTACGCCCCGACGTCGAGGGATGCGGTTATAATTGTCGTTTTTTTAATCATGATATTCGACCGATTAAGGGGTACCATACTTGTAAAAAATGACACCCATTTTTCTGTCACTATCTCCCGGTCTATATTTTAGTCATAAATCATTCAGGAATTTGAAAAAAAAACCTTAAAATAAATGGTTTTGTTGAATTTTTTACCACTATATTTAGGGGCTTCTAAGAACTTGATTTTGAAATCTGGTTGATACTTGCAGTTTTTGATCATAATAAACTTTCTATCCAAGTTTTTTAAAAATTATAATTATGGTGTATTAAAAAGTCTTGCACATATCTTTTTCGTCCTTATAAACTTAATATTGTAGGAATGTTTTCCCTCGTTAGGACATAAAAATAAAACACCCTCTGTTGCATTGCTTACTTTTCGTTTTTTATTAAAAACTTCTTCGGAGCTAAAATTACAAAAACAAATACAGGGTGTCCCATTTTAATTAATCCAGCTGAATATCTTGAAAACGAAGCGATTTCCTTAAAAAAGTTTCAGACAAAAATTGTAGCGACTCGAGGGGGACATTTAATAGTGCCATGAGTTTTTAATTGTTATGGGGTTTTATGGGAAAACATTTTTTTTCAAATGGGAACTCCCATTTTTTATTGTAGATTCGTAATCTATGGAAAATAATAAGAAAGTTTTGATTAAAACTTTTTTTTTTTAAATTTAAATTTTTCGCTATATTCACCAAAATGAACATAAATTTTGGGATTTTCGATACAGTTTTACTAAAAAACTAAAAGTCTATAAGAAAACTCGCTAGAGTCAAAAAGTGCTTAAGTTAAGGCAAGGATTAATAAAAAATATTATTTTACTTTTTAAAAAAAAATAAAATTAAAAAAAAGTTTATTTTATTTTTATTATTTTTTAAGAAAAATATTATTTTTTTTTTACTTATAAAATTTAAAATAAAGTCAAAGGTAATTAATTAATACACTTAAAGATATTTGAATCTGTTCTTAAATTACGAGAGCTGGTCTAAATAAGATGTTCAAATATTCCTCCATTTTGTTCAATACACATGTTTACTCGTATGCGAAAAGCCAATGATACATTTCTCAACATTTCAGGAGTGATACTTCGAAAAGCGTCCGTAATTCGTATCATAACATCCTCTCTAGTTGTAGTTGGTCGTTCATAAACCTTATCTTTTATGTAACCCCATAAAAAATAATCCATTTTTGTAAGATCCGGAGATCTTGCTGGCCATTCGTGTACTTCACTACCAATTCCAATCCACATATTAGGGAATTGGTTATGTAAAAATGTTTTAACAATTCTGGCAGTGTGGGGTCTAGCTCCGTCCTGTTCAAACCACAATCGCTGTCTTAAATCTAGAGGTACATCTTCTAAAAGATTAGGCATTTCGTTTTGAATGAATCGATAGAAATATTTCAAAACAGTCGAATTTATTAAATTTAATGAAAATACAACAAATTAAACAGGTTTCAAATTTGTTTATCGAGAAAAACAATTGTGTTGTTTTTTGAGAAAACACGTTTTTTCTTCATAAAAATAACGTTTTTTGTAATTACTTCGGAATCAATCAATAGAAAAATTTCAAAACAGTCGTATTTATTAGATTTCATGAAAATACAACAAATTAAACAGGTCTTAAATTCTTTTATCGAGAAATAACAAAGTTATGGACGTTTTGTGTTGCTTTTAAGAAAAAAGTTTTTTTCGAAAAAATAACGATTTTTAGTAATAACTTCAAATTAACTCAATAAAAAAAATTTCAAAATAGTCGTATTTATGGATCCAAATCAAAAAACAGCTTTTACGAACAATTTTTTATTGGTGAACTTTTATTCCCAAAAATAAGTCGACGTTTCGGTTATCGTTGTAACCTTATTCATGACTAAAAATATTTTACAAATTATTTTACAATTTTGTAGGTGTAGTAACAATTGTACGTTGACAATCAAACATCATTAATATTAACAAAACAAGATAATACATCAATCACAATATAATAATTATGAAAATTCAAAAATGTGAAAAATGAACAATATTAATCAATGAATACTAACAATATTACATTATATCCATACCTGTATTTGTTTCAAAGAACACCTCGTTGTACGGTACCAGGTAGCATAACCCTTATTGTTACAATTGGCGCTTTTTTTCCCAAAACGACAAAAATATTCGTTAAATGATAAACTGACGGTTGTGATTTACAAAGGGACCATAAATTCACTATTGATGGCATTAACTTTGTTTTAATTTTGAAGATTTTCCAGAAATTAACTTTACACGTCTATTTGACAGCCAAAACAAGATGGAGATGACCAAAATATCAAAAACCAAAGTGTACCAACACTGTTGATCAATACTATTGCCAACGTTACGAACTCTGAAAAACTCAACAAATTATCAAATTGTATTCATTTACAAGGTGTTACAGAAATTGATTTAATTTGTAAACATTATAATTTCGCTATAAGAAAAGAGTATACCTTGCTTAAACTATCAGTATCTGTTTTTAAATTCACGGATTCATTTTGAAATTTTTTTATGTGTATCATTTCGCTGATTAATCTTTTACGATAATTTGGTTCATGATCTAAGATTTTATATTTATTAAAATTGAAATTATTACCTTCATCGAAGTGATGTGTGCTTAAGAGGATAGTCGGCGAATTTTAGCGCTGGATTTTGAAGTTCGCTTGATATTTGCGGTTTTGGTCATAATTTTTTTTCCAGTGAAGCTTTTTTAAAATTTCTTTTTTTGGTACACAGAAGAGTCTTGTGGCTACCAATTTCTTCTTTTTTTTATTTTTGTAAGTCAATCCAAATACTCATACGGAAGCAGTAAAACGGGCTCTTTACAAAAAACGTTCGCTAAGCGGCGTTTTAGATTTTTATAAAAAACTAATTGAAATAATATGTCATTTCCAACGCTAACAATAAGTTAAGGTATAAGCGAAGAGTGTATAGACTTGTTTTTTGTTATAAAAATATTTTTAAACTTTTCACAGCGCTCCAAATATTTCTTAAAATTTTACTTACAACCAGCGCTAAAATTCGCCGACTATCCTCTTAAGGCAGTTTTGTTGAGTTTTTCAGAATTCACAGGTCTGCAATCATACGTGTGGTTGTACAATCTGTCCTTAATGAATTGTTTCGTTTGTCCAATATAAGACTTACTGCAATCTGCACAGGGAATTTGATAAACTACATTCTTATCTAAATTACATGGTAAATTTGATTTTAATTTTGAATACAGAGGTCTATTAGTCTTTGAATTGTAAAATGCAATGTCTGTGTTGTCATCCACCAAAACTTTTTTAATTCTATCAGAAAGCCGAGGTACATACGGTAACTTGTAAAATATTTTATTTTTATTTGTGATAGTTGAATTGTTATTATTAACTAATTTGAATGAATTGAATATTGAGTTAATTAAACTATAAGGATAACCATTTAATCTCAACCTTCTCGATAAAATTAATTTATTTTTGCTGTGAAATTCTTTGTCCCATAGAGTGTAAATTTTCTTTAGGTTCTGCGGTAACCTAAGTCGTATTTATTAGATTTCATGAAAATACAACAAATTAAACAGGTTTTAATTTTTTTATCGATAAATAAAAAAGTTATAGACGTTTTGTGTTGCCTTAAAGAAAAATGTTTTTGTTTTCGTAAAAATAACGTTTATTTTTGTAATAACTTCCGAACGAAAGAAAAATTTCAAACCAGTTTAATTATTTAGATTTCATGGAAACACAACAAACAGGTTTCAAATTTTTTTATCGAGAATTAAAAAAGTTACAGCACGTTTTTCGTTCTTTTACTAAAACGTTTTTTTCGTAAAAATAACGTTTTTTTAACAACTTTGGAATGAATCGTTAAAAAAATTAAAAGGTTTTTTTATTGAGAAATAAAAAAGTTACAGTACCTTTTGTGGTTTATACAAAATTTTATCAAAACACAGTTTTGGGACGGAAAATTTCTAAATAATCATCATGCCTTTTATACGATCTTAAGAGTAATTTTCTAATAGGCAAAAATAGCACTTTACGGGCAACACTAAATATGCTAGTGCAAACAATATTTTTGTATACTTTTTTTTGTTTTAGATTCTAGAGTCATTCAACTAAATATGGACAGAAGGAAAAAAAAATGGAGAATCTATAAAAAAAAAATATAATGACCCAAAAGTACATTAACTTTGCTCGCTTATAATTAATTTTGGATAAAATTGCAACACAAAAGCAGTTGCCAGTTTTAGTTTAATTAATCTAGTTTACAAATCAGATAAATTTTTGAAAATCTGTCAAAAGAAACTAGAGATATGCTGTTGGCAGTAATGTTCGATTTCATGATTTTTCACAATTTTTTAAACGCAACAACAAGAAAAAAGTCATAAACATAAATAATATGTACTATAGTTTTCAATTATCATGCAAAACTGTGTATATTGTTGCTAGTATTTATTTAAACTGGGTATTTAATGTTTATATCGGTGCAAGGCGCGATCAACATAAATGACCCTTAAGTTATTTTTCAAGATAGAACTAACTTGCTTGTATAAACATAAATACATATTTAATTTTGAATATTTATAATATAAACAGGAAGTTTTCAATTCTCATAAAATGATGAAAATCTATTAAGAGCATCTTCCTAGACACCCGCGATAAATTTTCCGTTGGAAATAATAACAAGAAATAGAAAATCTATCCTACTTTTCTGGAGCTTTTTTGTAAATTATGACCAAATAACTGATAATTAATGCGAATCCCTAGAGGGCGCGCGAGTTTGGGAGGAAAAATTGTGAAAAATCATTAAATCGAGCATTCGTTCTGCAGTCATAACTCAAGTTTCCCTCGTTAGATTTTCAATTTTTTTTCAGATTTATAATCTAAATTGATTAGATTACATCCTGCCACAGAGTTACCTTTTGCAACCTAGCACAAAATTAATTAGAGGGGTCCAAAGTTAACGTACTTTTAGATCATTATATTTTTTTTTGTACATTCTCCAATTTTTTTTCCTTCTGGCAGGAATTAAAGAAATGACTTCTAAATCATCTTCAAAAAAAATTATACAAAAATGTTGTTCGTACTAAAAGCTTTTATAACTGCAGAACTAAACCACTATATTTGCCGTTTGATTATAAAACACATAACCAAATTTTGAAGTTAAAAAATACGATTTAGAAGCTCAGGTCAGAAGATTTTGAATCATTTATTTTTGCAAATAATCTGACAGTAGCTCATTTCAAAACTAGTAACATGATTTATTGGCAAAAAAATATTTTTTTTCCTAAATAGGAATTTTGAAATCACTACTACTAAAAGAGATGAGAAATTTGAGCCAAGTTTTAGAAACGTTATTTTTTTGAAGAAAATTAGAAAGGATTTTGTATCAACGAAAGGAAATCAAAACTTTTTAAAGATTACTGGATTTAATGCAGCAAATATTTAAATCCAAATATTCCATTTGCATCTAACAGAAAAAAATTGGAATAATCGTTTATTATGTAAATTACATAGCTTACTCTCTCCAATCTTTAAAAATACAAATTATACTTTGATAACAGTTATGAAAAAAACGTGTTAAAAAGTTTAGTATTGCAGATATTTTCTCTAAAATCGTGTGAACAGGTAACTATTTAAAGTTTTTGTGCAAAAATTATTGATAAATGTTGTTAGTTGCCTAAAAAAAGGATAATTAAAAATACTTGCACTATGATAACTTAAATAAAAAAACTTAATAATTACACTCCTACACCGGTATTTTATCTTAAAATAAACAAATTACATTTATTTTTTGTTAGTATTTTTAATTTCAAATAATTAAATTTGATTAGTAATAAATTAAGGCGGCAAAATAAAATAATAAGGTGACGATATTAATTTAGGAGAACTTGTTAGAGCTTGGGTATAACCTTTGAACTGGACATGATGACGACCCCTGAAATTGAACCCATAAATTACACGATACGTACAAATTCAATGATTTTATTTAAATTGATTGATTGAAAACCTAATCTGATAAATATATTCTGATTAAATTTAATGATTTCAAACTAGAAACGAAATATTTTATTCATGTGTATTTTATAGAGTATAATACAATTTTTAATAAAATATTTGTAAAATTTTTTAAATACATTATTTCAAAATTAAACGTAAAATTATTAAATTTCAGTAAAATTGTAGACTTTGCATTTAAATAAAATCTAAACAATTAGAAATATGAGATATCGCAATAAAGGCATAATATTAGATTAGATCGTCTTATCGACCTCTTCTCTAAGATTTTCGAAACAATCAAATCTAAATATCTCCCTGTGAGCCTAAAAATTAAACGAAATATTTATTCATTCATAGTGGGGGACTGCGCTCGATTCTGTCGACATTCATTTATAAAAGTTGGAGAAATAATCGCCGTAAACGCGGCCAGAACGCGCGCTCCGCGGCGTATTCTGCAAGAAAATTCGAAACGTTTCAGAAACATGACTTCGGAAAGTTCAAAATCCGGCCCACGGCTAAAAACCAAAAGACCTGATTCTATGAAATTAGAATTATTAAGAGTAAACCATGATGAGTCTTTAAGAAAAAGTTTCATCCAAAACGAGAATCGAGTGTCAATTGGATTTAAAAACCTATCCTATTCAGTTAACGAAGGAATTTTCAGAAATAGTAAGTAAAATATAAGTATTACTTTATTTTAATTCAAAACTTTCGATTATAACTTAATTACATGCAACATTTCCTTTACCTGTTGTACGTATGAAAACATTCATTTCAAAACATTGATCAGCTGTTTAACTGGTAGCTCTTTGTGCAACTTGTCTGAAAGGAAGATGACTAATCTATGTCTGTCTTTATCGTTTGAACCAGCACAAAGAGCAGTGTGCGTGAGGAAAAAGATTTTTAGATTCCTGGTGCGTCATCTTTACACAAAGATAATAACCCATACAAACACCACGTTTTTCTACTTTAAACTAATTATGTAAAAACAACGAGGTAGTTGCTTTTTATCAACAAAAAAACAAAAGTGCAACGAATTTTTAATATGCTTTAATTATTAATAGATGTATTTAAACAATGATAATGTGGCTTAAACTACATGCATGCATTAAATTATCAATTATATCAAACTAAGTAAAATGTTTTTGTCTGCAAAATTTATTACAGTAAACAACGTTCTCTTTTAAAGAAACAATATTAGGAGAATATACAGAGTGTATCATAGAGGACATCAAAATAATGAAAAAAGTTCCTATGAACATATGTCCGATTTTGTTTTCTAAGGTAACTGCAGTTCTTCAAAGGTCTTGAGCATCTAAATTTTGTACAGTACTTAATTTACACTTAACTCACTTCCATGTTTTTTTCCTGATTTCTTGCTTCGTTTTATGTGGATCTTTGGTGTTAAAAACAAGCCAAATGGAATTATTCCAAAGGACGAATTACTTCCAAAAGAGTACTGTAGTCAATGAAATGATATTGTCAAAGAATTGGTAATGTCGATGAAATGTATTATCGATGAAACGGTTGTCGATGAAGACCTAATATCGATGAAACGTCTGTGTCGATGATCTATGAAACGTCCTTGTAGATGAAAAAGTAGTATCGATGAAACGGTTGTCAACGAAAAGGTAATGTCGATGAAACGTATGTGTCGATAGAAAATTAATGCAAAAAAGGTCCTTGTAGATGTAGATGAAAAGGTAATGTTGATGAAACGTGTTTTTGTACTTTGAATTGCCCATGTAGTCCGGCCAATTCAGCCCTAAAAATAGTAGTAAAGGTGCAAAAATTAGCGTAGAGCTAAAAATTAGTATGAGTGTTCGGAACACCATTATAAATGAATTCTGAAAAGTCCTCTTTGATCCCGTACCCTGAAAAAATTTTATTCAATGTCAAATGTCTTAAAAATGGATTCTTCGCGTTTTTCAACAAAACGGTAAGTTTTATCATAAAATTCGGTTAGACAAAAATTGTAGATCATATTATTATCTATAAAAAATGACTTCAGATTTTTTCTCCTAAGAGCCACCGTTTCTGAGATATAACGATTATAAAAGTTGAAAAAGTTGTAATTTTCATAATATGCATAAGTACGCCACGTATACACATCACTGAAGCTGTAATACAAGCAAAAATATTTTTATATCGGTCAATCTAAGCCATTAATCGTTCTAATCGGCTAATTGGTTCATTCAAAATTAATTATTTTCCGATTAATCAAAAATGTCATAACAATTTCTTCGTCCAAAAGTGAAATTTTCAAATTTTCAACGGTTATTCGGTCATAACTTCCAAACAAATAAAGATATTAAAACGAATCTTTTTTTGTGTGAAAGCCTACGCAAAAACCTTTAAGACAAGCCATCATTCGTTAAAATCAATGAAGGGGCAGGGGGCGTAAAATAATTGTCAAAATCACAGTTTTTTTGCGAGATTAAAATTTTGAGTGTTTTTTTTCAAAATTAAAAAAGTCAATAAGTCGCGTAGTAGTACTTGAAAATCTCATTTCAATAATAATAATAATAATAATAATAATTTATTAAACCAAAAGATCACAAGTACATGATATAAGTCAAGTCAAAATACATACATAAAACCAAGACATATAAAAAAAAAATACATGTATAAGATAAAACACATTAAGATTAGCATCAATCGTTATTATAAAATTCAGATAGGCAATAATAACCCTTTGCGAGAAGGAATGATTTAAGATTTGTCTTAAACTGAATAATATTAATGCATATTTTAGTTAGACGATAGGATGTGTGGTTACCTTACAGCGATTATTTTGGTTGAAAAAATACGATTTTGACTTTAATAGGTCGGTGTGAGGTGAAATGAGAAGATAGAGATTACAAAACTTCAAACCGCCCTCATTCGATCAATCCTCTTGCAGGTCACGTGTAGCAATTTTTCATTTTTTGTCTCGTTTTGGCCCTATTTCCTCTACCAATTTTCTCTACGTGCCGTTTTTTATCGATATTTTTCTACGCTTTTGGAAAAAAAAATCCTGACGCCGCTGGACGCGTCCGATAAAACCGATTATTTTATTGGGTTTTAACGGTACTTTTAGCCATAATATAAGCCGCGTTTCGTTAAAATCGATCCAGTCGTTTGGTAGGTACGATTTTTTAAATTTCGTTTAAAAATCTCCAAAATTGTACCCCGATTTTCAAACGTCAGAATATGAGATATAAACAAAAAATTTCGAAAAAGTGCTCCTCTATGGGTACGTAAGTCTGTTTCCTCTTTACGAAAATGCCATTCCCGATATTGTCCCTCCGGCTACAGTCAAAAGCAAAGCAATATTACTGTTTTGTTTTTTTTTCGCTAAAAGAACGCGACATTTTGAAGTTTTTAAAGAAAAATTCGCTCTCGCCACACAATTAACCTAGGAGGATCGGAAATTTTGGATATATTAAATGAGGATGTAGGAAAAAAGGGGGCCCAATTTGGTCGTTTCGATTCTGAACCCGGCGGAGCTACGATTTGTCAAATTCGCTCGAAAAAAACCGTGAAAAAATCGACTTTTTCGGAAGCGCTTTAGAAAGCTTTTCCGTCGCTTAAAAAAATCCATTTTGATAGGATTATAAAACAAACATTCCCCTTTAATTCGAGACCGGGTTTTTGAAATTTAGTTAAAAAATGTACCAGTTATCGTGAATATTAGACGATTGTGAATCTGACGAATAATATTATGCATATTATGAAGATACAACTTTTATAATCGTTATATCTCAGAAACGGTGGCTCTTAGGAAAAAAAGTAGTCAGACATTTTTTGTAGATAATTTTATGATCTACAATTTCTTTCCGACCTAATTTTATGATAAATCTTACGGTTTTGCAGAAAAACGCGAAAAACCTATTTTTAAGACCTTTGATCTTGAATAAAATTTTTTCCAGGTACGGGATCAATGGGGACTTTTCACCATTCATTTATAATGGTGTTCCGAACATTTATACCAATTTTTAGCTCTACGCTAATTTGTACACCTTTGCATGTCTAAATTGACCGGATAAATGTCAATGAAACGTCCGTGCCGATGAAATGGTCATGTCGATGAAACAGTATTGTAACGAAGTGTACAACCCCTAAAATCTATAATCATTCGTAGGTGCCCATAGTTGGAAATAAAATAAAATAAATCTGGTTTGACAAATTGTCTTTGTAAAGAATAGTTGTGTTTTTCACATCTCGGCTGGATCACTTAAAGTTCAGCTAGAAAGGTGATTAAAAGTGAACTGAATTATTTGAAACAATCAGCTTAAAAGTAAAAAAGGAGGAAGAAAATTGTGCAATTCGTTCAAGTGATCCCTAAGTGATTGAATAAAAAGAACAGACACAAATTTTAAATTAAAGTGAAGTGATTACTTTGATCAGAACATGTTAAAACAACAAGACTAATAAAGTTTAATCTTAGATCTTGATAAAAATATTTTTTTTGAAAAACAAACTATAATGCACATAGATTAGCATATATAACTTGATAAAGACACAAAGTTATGTGGAAACGTCGCTGATAATAAAAATTAATCTATTACTGAGCTTTTTTGTAGTCCTAATTAACCGAAAGTAAAATAATATTAGTATTTTTCATTTTTAAAACTGTTCTTTTCCTCACTACCTTTGAAGCAAAATCGCACATATGATAATTTGAAGATTTTATCTTAAAAGAAGAATTCCAATTTTTATTGGCGGTTTAATTTCGACTCCCCCTGTATAATTTTTTAATCACTAGAAATTAAGAGAATAACTTAACTCACTTAATTTATTGTAAAAAAGGTATGTTTTAATCACAAAAACGAATAATTATTGGATTAATATGACACTTCGTTTATACATAGTCTCCCATATTTTTAATCTTTTAGATGGATTAGATTTAGGCATTAAGACTTTTTTTATAAAACATAAAATCTCCATTTTTACAAAAGATTAGGTAGATGTTTGTTAGTTAATATTATTATTTCCAAAATGTTCAAATTGTGGTTTGAAATAAATTTCTTAAGACCGTTTTAGACGGGCACAATTTGTTACCAAAATTTTGTTCCCAAACCGACTCAGATGCAACTGCGCAATGTGCAGTTCCATCTGAGTCGATTTGGGAAGAAATAATTGTTCCCAAATCGACTCACTTTAGCCCGTCTAAAAAGGCCTTTAGACTCTACCATTTTATTTACATTTAGGACTAACATATTTTCTCTAATCCTTAACAAATCTAGAGTTAATCATTTTCTGGATTTTTAGATATCCAGGGTGTTTGTCAAAAAATCAAGAGGTTGTTACTTGGGTTATTTTATGTATTCCATAATCAACGTCCATTTTTGGTTGAAAATTAGAAGGTTTTATCTTTCAACTTTTTACAGAAAGAACCAAACTATGATTGCGCTTTGGCAAAGAACGATCATCTGAATTATCTTAGGCATGACCTATATTGTTGTAGACCACCCAGTTTAGTTATAAGTATTATAATAATATTTATTTTGTCATTATCATATTTTTGTTGAAAATAATCTGTACGTGATAAATAGTGCTGCATCATATCCGTTTTCATGGTGTTGGTTAAAAGTGCAGATTTAGCAAAAGCACTGAAAGTGTAAAGTTTTTAAGCGTGAATAACAGTAAGAACTGTTTTGTCCTAAACGGTGGTCCAAACAATGGATAAATGATCTATTATTGATAAACACTGCCTTTTAAATTTAGGCGAATATCAGCCAAATATTTTTATGTTAAATTTATGATCGTGATGAAAATTTTAGGGACATATTTAAAGGTCTGTTTAGACGGGTTAAATTGTTACCAAATATTTGTTCCCAAATCGACTCAGATGCAACTGCGCAATGTGGTTTGGGAACAACATTTTGGAAACAAATTGTGCCCGTCTAAAACGGCCTTAATGTTAAAGACGTCTCTAAATATTTTGATCACGGTCGATAATCACAGACCATTGTGTTTATCTCATACAGTTATCGGGATTACAAAACACTGACTAAGTACGTTGCCTTTAAACAAATTGGAATTTAACTATCAACTTGCCAAATGTCTCTTACATTGGTAATTTTTCTGAACATTTCGCATTTTTATACTCTTATTTAATTTATTTATTAGCTTCCCTAAAAATCTGATTATCTTTGAGCTTTTAGAAAAATTTTGAAACCTAAAACTGGGAAAATAGGGGTCTAACCTCACAAAATTTAGGAAAAAACCATCGACAATGGTGGTGTGACCTCACAACATTTGGGAAAAACCCACGAAATGGGGGTCTGACCCCAAATTAAGCAAAAATGCGTGAAAATTTTTGAAAATTTGCAAGTTTTGGAAAATTTAAAAAAATTTTGAAAATTGGAAAACATTTGAAAATTTAAAAATTTTGGAACTGTAAGTGTTTACATTTATCCTCTATCCTGATGTAAATATTTTTGTTTTTCCAAAATGTTATTCTTTTGGTTGAAATTTTGGTCCTCTCCAGTTTCACTTATTTATAGATATCTGCCAAAAGTATTCAATATTTTGATAAATTGCGATTACACCTTAACTTGTAGTACAACCTATTATACTATTCGAATTTAATTTGTTTACCCAATATCTAATCTATTTATACTGATAAAATCGTCTTCATTACTTTCCTCATTTTTTTATGTTTTTTAACTCCTTTGTTTTTTTATTAAATTCTTAGATGATAACGTTATATTTTTTTAATGATCTTGAAAATGATACAAGAAATAGAAAAGTTATTCAAGAAATTTTAAAGTAATTAGTACTTTTTAAACTGCTTTTTGTGTTTGTTCAAAAAATATAGTTTTACAATATGTGGCTAGTAACGAGTAAATCACATCTAGTACGAAAATTTTTTGTTGCACAGGATTTAACCCTTCAGCCGATAAGTTTAAAACTATGAACAACGTGTGAATATACTACATTTGTTTTTGTTAGATAAAAACGGGTTTTGGAAGATATCTATTTAATACATGCAATTTTTACGACTTACAATACATATTGGCATCGCAAGCTTGAAGTCCAAAAAATAGTATCCATTTCTAAATTCTAAAAAACTCATTTTTAAATACCTACTTATTATTTCGGAATTTCACCAAAAAGACAAAACAAAACAAAAATATTTATGCTCAAAGATTTATGACTTAAGATTTTAGAAATTTATAGGATTTATGTACCTGGTTTTAAGACATAGTAAATCTTAAATCTTAAATTTTAAATTATTCAATTCGCCACTAACAAAATATTTTTGGTACCCAGTTATACTGCTGCCGCTTGAAGATTTGGTTTGACTTACAAAAACAAAAAAGAAAATAATTTAGCTCCACTGGAAAAAAAATATGACCAAAATCGCAAATATCAAGCTAATTTCAAAATCCAGCGCTAAAATTCGCCTTAAGAGTATATTATATGCTCGGTTGTATATCGTTTCATCGACAGACGTTTCATCGACATGGCCAATTCCTCGACACGAACGTTTCATCGACATTACCTTTTCATTGACAACCATTTCGTCGACATTACCTTTTTATCGACAAGGACATTTCATCAGCACTTCTCCTTCATCGACACTGACGTTTCATCGACATTACCTTGTCATCTGGAACCGTTTCATCGATAATACCTTTTCATCGACATTACCAATTCTTTACAATGTCGTTCCATCGACTACAGTATCATCGACACTACCTTGTTGTAGCAAAGACAAAAGTTTCATCGCCAAAGCTTCTCATCGCCAATACCGACTGTGGTTGATGAAACTACATTTTCAAAGAATTGGTAATGTCGATGAAATTGTCGATGAAAATAAGGTAGTTTCCTTGAAACGGGTGTCAATATAAAGGTAATATCGATGAAACGTCTGTGTTGATGTAAATGTAATGTCGATGAAACGTCCTTTTCAAAGAAAAGATTCGTCGATGAAAAGGTAGTGTCGATGAAATGGTAACGTCAATGAATCGCCCGTGTTGATTAAATAGTAATTTCGATGAAACGTCCTTGTCGAAGAAAAGATTCGTTGATTAAAAGGTAGTGTTGATGAAAAGGTAATGTCGATGTAACGTCCGTATCAATGAATTGGCCATGTCGATGAACGTCCGTGTCGATGAAACGGTCGTGTCGATGTAAAGGTCATGTCAATGAAACCATTTTCGATGATATGGACTGTCGATGAAGTGGTAGCATGCCTGTATGCTGGGGGATTTAATTCTAAATTCTTAAATCATATATCTTAAGATACGAGTTCAATAGTATCGTCATTTAGTGATTTTGTGGGAATAAAAAGATTAATCAGCTTCCTCTAACTTGAAATTGATTCACAGCCGAAAAAGTACGTAGAACGTTTCAAACCAAATTTGGTTCTTTATCAACTACAAACAATGTTTGAAAAATTAATAATAGAGGATTCATTAAGTATATATTGAGTTTAGTTTACAGAAAACGGTATCAATAATTAACATTAGAATTTACAATATTATTAATATAAATTAATATTAGAAATATTCTGTGTTTGACATGTCATATCCTCTGGTGTCCATTTGTTGAAAGGGCAGACTATATTTTGGTAAAATCCATTATCGAGGAAATTTATTATTTCCATATAACAGATGATGAACCAAATTTCGTTCCATGTAAATTTTTCGCCTGTGAATAAATTTCAAGTCCTAGGTAGCTGATTAATCTTATTACTCTCACAAATCTTAAGTCTTCAATCATTGACCATAAATTAAAGTGACCAGACTTTGATGGGACAATCCCGATTTTTTAACATTTGTCCCGCGTCTCGCGGAATTTAAAAAAAGTCCCGATTTGAAATTTTTTTTTATTATTTGTCAAATTTGGTTTTGTTTCTCATTGTTTCTTGATGGTAATGTTGTTTTTAATAACTGTTTTTTGGTTTAAATTAAGTGTTATGGAGCATTTCTTTTTTTTTAATTCCTTGACTTTAATATGGTCACATTCGTGCATTTCTGAAGTAAATCGGTTACAATTGGGTATACTTTGCATTGACAAGGATTAGAAAGGCGGAGTAGAAATTTAGGCAACCCAATATACACTGGCATTTTATTGTGTATTGCATGTAAATTAAATGTCAAATTTTAGAATTATTTTTTATATTACTATTTTATAACTTTCGACGTTTGAAGAAAAAATAGCATGTTTTATTCGGAGTAAAAGAACTTTTTGCGGATATATGCAAACATACATGCTCGCCACAGAAAGTACTTCTTTTACTCCTTATAAAAAAATATACTATTATTGCTTCGACGAAACGATCCACAGCCCATACGAAAATTGACTGCTGCTTCTGAGTTAATTTGATGGATTTAAACTTTAAATTTATATTATATTTATTTGAAATTCGATTATTTTTTGGCAAATCATTAAAAAACTTAAGGAAGGATACGCGATCAAATACGTTTTTTTTTTCTAAGTGAAATTATTTTAAAAAATTAACCCTTTTTTCACTAAACTGTAGCTTTAATGGTAGGTATAGGCGATAAAATGATAATAATTCTATTTTATATGTTAGTAGATTTAACGTAATATTTATAAAGGTCAATAGATACTACTTTTGTGTAATACACCATGATTAGTAATGTAAAGTTCCTTGTGCTTGTATACATAAAACAGCTTTCCTATGTTAGAATATTAGTTTGTCATCATATCTCTCCATTTTCTAGTAATAACTTACTTTCCATTTTCAGAGAAACGAAAATTGCTTCGAGAAATTAATGGGGAATTTAAATCGGGTGAACTTACAGCAATTATGGGACCTTCAGGTTCTGGAAAATCAACTTTAATGAATATACTTGCAGGATACACGTAAGGATTGAGATTTATCTCAACAATTTTTACTATCCTTTCAAAAATGCATGAACGTAGTAAACCAGCTAATAAAAATAATTTCATAAATAACTTGGTTAAATATTTATATTGTTTTTAAAAGGATACATGTACTTAAATATAATAGTAACCTTTGCAAATTACTCAATAAAGTAATAAAGGAGATAAGATTTTATTATTAATACTGATTTTCATTGTTTTAGCGAATAATTGGTTCAAGTACACATGTATTTTTTTAAATTTTAAATACTTAAAATTAGGTTTACAATGTATTAATCATATTTTAATTTTCGTCTCTGGTTTATTTCTGTAAATAATTAAAGTTTCATCTGTCTTAACAATACTTACAGTAGCTATTAAAAATTTAACAGCACCAGTGGCGTTAGTGGTTCGCTTTTGCTAAATAATGAAGTCCGCGAAGAAGAAAGCTTCAGAAATCAATCTTGCTACATTATGCAAGATGACAATCTTCAACCCCTATTAACTGTGATGGAATCTATGATAATAGCTGCCAATCTCAAATTAGACATTAACCTTGAACGGAAAGAAAAAAGGAAAAGAGTAAGTAATCTATAATACTACAACCGTAAGAAACAGGGAAGGTGATTTTTTTTTGGTAGAGTTGAAATTTTGTAGGTGGAAGGAGGTCGAAAATTTTAAGAAAAAAGTTTAAAATAAGCAAAAGCTCCGTTTGGAGCCAAAATTTCGGTCTGAAATTTTTCACTTTTCACAAAATACTTAATATCTTCGAAACTATTAGAACCACCGGGACGGTTAATAGCTTAAAATAAGCAAGGTCACCTCCTCCACCAACTTCTGTAAAAGTTTTAATTTTCGGTTTAAAAATGCACCGTCCAGAACCGCATTTGTACCTAAATTTTTCCAAAACTTTGCGAATTTTTTCAAAAAAACTATTTAACGGATTTTAATCAAATATTTTTTAAAACGCGTCTATCGACGATGTTTATTATTGGTAAAAATTTGAAACCGGTAACTTTTATAGTTTTCGAGAAAAAAAAAAAAACCGATTTCCATTAAAAATATCTCAAAAATTTTTTTTTCGAATTTTTCAAAATCAACCCCGCAAATGAAAGATAATAAAAAATGAATGAAATGTAGGGGTTCGTCTACCCTCCATCCCCCCCCCAAAATTTCACTCCCCAAAAACTCAAAAAAAATGAAAAATTTTTTTGGTAATGTACCTCAAAAAAATAATTAAATTAAAAAAAAATTAATATGTTAATATCAGTAATATTTGGAAATGTATGTGTACGAATTTTTGTTTCTTAATTTTAGTTATTAAGTGAAATATTAATTTTTCAAAATACACTTACTCATTTACCACTATGCCATATTTTATATATAAATTCATAACTTTTGAACGAAACATCGTAGAGACTTCAATTTTTTTTTTATTTTTTTTTCTAGTTTCTTTATACTTTAAATATAAATTATTAGCTTTCAAATTTTTTATTTGAAACGCTACACCTTTGTTTCGTCCTAAAACAAGAGGCGGTTCATATTTCACTAAAAACCATTTTTTTATTGTTAACACATTTTATTATTCTAGAACTACCCGATACGTTATCGTATACGATCATGTTCTATCCTTGTCATTCACTTAAAAAACAATAATCTTTCCTTGCCTTATGTCGTATACGAAAGTCTCGAGTGTTTCAAGAATATGATCCCTTTTATATCAATATTCTTGTTTTTTTTAATTTTGAAATAATTTATTGTAGATAAAAGAAATATTAGAAGCCTTAGCATTATGGGAATGTCGAAAAGTACGATCTCAGGCTTTATCGGGTGGCCAAAGAAAAAGACTTGCCATAGCTTTAGAATTACTTAAAAATCCACAAGTGATGTTCTTCGATGAACCGACAAGGTAATCTTCATTACCACCAATAAAACTTTATTAACTAGAAATTATTTTAGTGGTTTGGATAGTGTGTCCACAAAACAATGCATTGTGCTTTTAAAAAAACTAGCCCTTGAAGGAAAAACTGTAGTGTGCACGATTCACCAACCCAGTGCTTCAGTGTTTGAGCTGTTTGATCATTTATATGCAATATCTGATGGAACATGTATTTATCAGGGCTCTATCAAAGGACTACTTCCTTATTTAGAAGAAGCTGGGTTAAAATGTCCCCCATATAACAACCCTGCAGATTATTGTATACCTATACCCATCATTGTTAATGAACGTATCATTTTTATGATTTTTTAGTATTGGAAGTTGCAACAGGAGAGTATGGACCACATAACGAGTATTTAATGGAAAAGTCTGAAAATGGTCGTAATTGTGATTGGAGAAAAAGCGAGCGTGATACTATAGATTCATTGCAAATACAATCAATAGAACATATAGGTATCTATTAGTCTGAAATAGTCCGGTCAATTTAGACATGCAAGGATGCACAAATTAGCGTAAAGCCAAAAATTGGTATGAATGTTCGGAACACCATTATAAATGAATGATGAAAAGTCCCCATCGATCCCGTACCTACAAAAAATGTTATTCAAGGTCAAAGGTCTTAAAAATGGGGTTTTCATCAAAATGGTAAGTTTTATCATAAAATTAGGTCAGACAAAAATTGTGGACTATATAATTATCTATAAAAAATGTCTTAATACTTTTTTTCCCAAGATATCAAAAACAGTGGCTCTTACGAGAAAAAGTTAGGTCATTTTTTGTAGATAATTATATGATCTACAATTTTTGTCTGACCTAATTTTATGATAAAACTTACAGTTTTGCTGAAAATTTTTTCCAGGTACGGGATCGATGGGGACTTTTAAGAATTCATTTATAATGGTGTTCCGAACATTCATACCAATTTTTAGTTCTACGCTAATTTTTGCACCTTTACTACTATATTTTAGGGCTAAATTGATTGGACTAAAATGTTTTGAAAATATTTTTGATCTGGTTATATGTAATTTCTTTTTTTTAGATAAAATGATGCAAAGTGGTTTGTTGACTCCGGTGAAAGTTCCACCAATGTTTAGTTTTGCAATTTCAAAAGACAATGAGAAGCAAAAATTTAACTGTTGCTTCAAGTCATCCTATTCAACTTCCTTCTGTTATCAACTCTACGTTTTACTTAAAAGAACTTTTTTAATTTTAAGTCGTGATAAAACTTTAACTTATTCAAGATTAGGGACGCATTTATTCATAGCTATTATAATTGGAGTTTTGTACTACTGCATCGGTGAAGATGCATCAAATGTACTGAATAATTTTAATTATATGTTCTTCACAGTCATGTTCCTCATGTTGACTGCTTTTAATTGCGTAGTCACAACATGTAAGTATAATAATTTAGTTAAATGCAATTTTGTAGGTTTAAAATTCCGTTTGTAGTCCCTTCAGAGTTGCCTATTGTCGTAAGAGAACATTTTAATAAATGGTATTCATTGACTGCTTATTATCTCGCAATTACTTTAGCGGACATTCCTGTACAGGTAATAATAACCCGCTATTGTTTTACACAAATTTTTAGAATTATTATTTTTAGATGATAGCAACTTTTCTTTACTCCATTACAACTTATTACTTGACATCTCAACCTATTGAAGGTCATCGAATAGTTTTATTTTTAGTAATGTGTATTTTGGTGTCATTGGTTTCACAAAGTTTTGGACTTTTCATTGGGGCATGTATGGATGTTAAGGTAAGGCCACTTTAAAGTCTACAAAAACAACACCATTTCCAATTGTATTTCAGAAAGCATCAATTGTACTTCAGAGTCAACATTGTATCTCAAAAAGGATTAATTGTATTTCAGAAAGGATCAATTATATTTCCTAAAACATCAATTATATTTAGATAGTCCAAAATTTCTGAAATACAATTGATTACTTCTGTAATTAAATTCAGGAATTTTGATTTTTAA
This sequence comes from Stenus bimaculatus, assembly GCA_963971135.1. Taxonomy (NCBI): domain Eukaryota; kingdom Metazoa; phylum Arthropoda; class Insecta; order Coleoptera; family Staphylinidae; genus Stenus; species Stenus bimaculatus. Next base: position 81,027,580 of record OZ020180.1, on the reverse strand, counting down.
ATGATGCTTTCTGAAATACAATTGATGATATCTGAAATACAATTGATGATATCTGAAATTGAATCAAGTTTTTCTGAAATACAAGTGGAAAAGGAGTAAAAGCAACACTAATTTACTTAATTTTTTTTAGAATGGTGTTATATTTGGTCCATTCTGTTTGCTACCCTTTGTAATATTTTCTGGGTTTTTCGTCCAGCTGAACAATGCGCATCCGTACTTGCAATGGGTGTTCCACATTTCCTTCCTGAAGTACGGATTTGAAGGATTAATGCTTTCAATTTTTGGATACGATAGGGGGAAAATTCCGTGCAATGCTGACTACTGCCATTTTGTTTATTCTAAGAAGTTTTTAGAAGAAGTCGATATGGAACATGCAGTTTATGAACATTCGCTTTACTTTCTAATCGGTCTTACAGTCATATTAAGATTATTCGCGTTTATTGCATTGTTTGTGCAAACGAAACGGAAAAGATGATATAATGTCATAATTTAGGTAAATTTGTATTTATTTTGTAGAAAATAGTTTTAAAATAATGTGCCTTAATTGCCGAAAAATGTAAATAATAAAAGTAGTTTTAGAAGAGACGAAATATACCTTTAAATAATTATAAGTAAAGTGCCTTGAAGTAGCATAAGCATCATCCAGTCATGAAAATTATTTTGGTTTTATTGATTAGTAGGTTTTAGTTTTTTAATTTCCCTGACTTAAATTTTTATTTAAACAGTACAGAATACAAAATTTTATTAAAGAAATTTGCAATGCTATATTATTTTTGTAAATTTATATTTTTGTAAAGTTTCTTGTTATACTTAATAAATTAAGACAATTGTATGCGAAAAATAATTCATCCAATTTTAAGTTAAGAATAAAAGTTTTCTTAAAAGTGCTTTTTATTTACAAGGTGTTAATTAAATAAATTGTATAATTCTGTGCAAAACTTTAACGAGGCAAAGTGCCTACTGTCCAAAAAATTGGGGACAATTTTTTCTTCAAAAAATTATTTATATTTTCAAAATTTAGGGCGATAGTCTTTTTCTTTTGATATTTGCGGTTTTGGTCATAACTTTTTTAAAGTGGAGTTTTTTTTTTTAATTTCTTTTTTTTGGTAAACAGAAGAGTATTGTGGCTACAAATTTCTTCTTTTTTTATTTTAGTGTGTCAAACCAAATAGTCATACGGCAGCATTTTTTTTTCAACACCAGCAATAAGTTAAGGTATAAACGGAGAGTTTTGATTTTTTTTGTTTTAAGTATGTTTTTCTTAATTTTTTTAATGTTGTAGAAATCATTTGTCTCCAGTCAAATTGCCGAAAAAATGGGCTAATAGATGCAATAATCTTGGTAGATCTTTTGCTTTCAAGTTATTTAGAGTTTAGAGCGATGCTAATAAGAGTTAATTACAGTTTCCTAACAAAATATGTCTCGACCCTAAACTTTCTGAATCCAAAAACCCACAAAATTTTTGGATTTGTTTTTTCAAATTTTTGCTAGAGTTCAGAAATGAGCGATCCTAGCTTTCATTCTATTCTGAATAATTTTAGAGAGCACAAAATACTTTTAAATTTCATTCCAAGAATGTTTATTCTACAACCATTACTAGCTCTATGGAATTGAAGTATTATTTCAAACTTTGTGAAAAATCGCAATAAACAACATTTGGCCCCATTTTGACTTTATTTTACCTTGTTAATACCTCTGTGAATAAATAATTGCGAAGATAATCTGTGTGTACAAGAAACCAGAGACTACCCGTAAAAAATCATCAGAGAAGAATTCATAATAGTACTATAAAAAAACAATTGATGCATCAGCAGCAACAGACGTCCTTCAGTCCATTAAAATGAGCTAAGCCCAGCTCCTGAATCCTTGCTGGCTGATGTTTTATGCAACTGTAAAATATGTTGGACCAAGGGGCATGTATGTACCTGCAAAATAGCAGCAGGCCTCAAATGGTCATCAATCTGTAAAAATCTCTAACAGGGTCAATTATTTTCCCATAAAAAGACGATGATATGATGAAGCTGACTTTTTTAATTACATGTTTTTAACTATGTACTTCAATATTCTATGAGTCATGTATAATTTCATAATTCATTTAAATATGGAGTAGGTCTATGCTTAATTAAATCGTTGAACCTAATTAGGTGGGTGCAATCTGCAATCTGGAAAAATGTCTCTGCCTTCATGATTGATATAATTCAATAACTCAATAACGCGCTTATAGATGGCGCCATCATAATTTCTTATAAGAACTATGTGAACGTTAAAAATGGTTAACTTTTATGTACTTACAATAAAAAAGTAAATTTTTACTACAAAAAAACAAACGTATTTTTACAATTATTATAGTAACAAAAAATATTTAAAAAATTCCAATACAAAGATAATATTATCATGTACAAGTTCATAAATCGCCCATAGATGGCGCTATATAATTTCTCAAAGGAACTATCTTCTCTTATAGGGTATAAATATTTTTCCAACCTTTGAAAGTAACACACAAAAATTTGCTGTAATGAAACTTATTTTTTTACATTTTCTCTAGAAAGGGGAGAAACTTGTTTCTCCTCATATTAACTACACAACAATGAAGTATCATGTCATGATCATGTCCCAATCTCTGGACGCTTGCCCAACAGCAATTCGTCCTCATTTATTATAAATTTTAACAATTTTGCTTCATTTTAGTGAGAAATTATTAATTTTTTAATTATTGAAATTTGGTAGGTTTCGTAAATTAGAAGTATATTAAATATTCTTTTATTTATAAACATATTATTAATACATACATATATACAAATAATTACACAAAATGAAATAATCTTGTAAGATAATAATCATATATCCTACACTGTAGCAATTCTAAAAACAAATACACAATAACTCCTAATCCTTATAAGAAAACTGTGTTATCATACAATCAATTCTAATTTAAATACAATCTTGTGTAATTCCAGCCAATTTAGTGTTAATCATGTTACTTCTAATTTAAACCCAATTCCAATAAAATTAGACACCCTGATATATTTAGAAATTAACAATTTCTGTACATTATAATACCAATTGAAAATTTTTAATAAGATGTTCGAAGGTTTAATTTAAGCAATTTTTATACCTTTACCCTGTAGATAATGGTTTTGTTCTATTTATCAACTTTACTCGAGCAAATCATATCCTAATCTTCGATGGAGCTAAAAAGAGATTTGTTCGAGCAATTCAGTAAAATTTTGGTAAAACCAAATGTGAAAATCTATAAACCAAATGAAATAACGGATAGTTTAACTAAGCTTCTAGATTAACTCTTATAAACATGAAATGCTAAAAGAATGGCAAAATTTAGCAATTATTTAAAATTACACCAGTTTTTATAATAGTAGCTAATATAATTTAAATCGGTTTATATAATAATGTTGTGACATATTTCTTCCTGTAACGATGTGTGGCACTTAGCACCATTACTCCATCTTTAATTGAAAGGGCATAAAGATGGTTAAGCATCACATGATTTGGTTCTGGCAATAACGTCGGCTCACACTAAAAACAATAAATATCAATTTATACGGTAGTATTTATGAAATTATACTTACGGATAAAGGTGTGTCCTTGTTTAATATAACTTGCAATAAATGCGGAGGCAAAATGGGAGGGCCAGAAACCTTCTCCCAAGGCTTATTAGGAGGGATTTCCTGCGAGTATTCCTTTTGCATATCACTCAAGCTATTTTCGCTATCTTTATCTAAGGCTTGGAATACTTCGAAATCAGATTTTCTGACTTCTATTTGATTATTTTTAGAACCAATGTTGTTTTCGACAACCTTCATTCCTGGATCATTTTTCCATTCACCATCAACACAAAACTTGTACTCGTGCTCACCTTCGGGTAAATCAATTATAGTTACGAAATCACCGTGACTCTTAACCATGGGAATAGTCTTCCACTCGCTAAATGTACCACTGATGTACACCTCTTTTCCACCACCTTCCCAACGAAACACTGTTGGTGTTTTATCACTTATATTAATTTGGCTACCTATAAAAAAATCAATAAAGAATTATTTTAGTTAGTATTTTAGAACTGCAAAATATACTGCAGCATTTTATTATTCAATATGAATCAAACAAATCTCCTTATTTGTTTTTAACAATTTGCCGACGTGAACAAAAGGCCGAAAGGAAAAAGGCCGAAAGAAAAATGGCCGACAAAAGAAAAGGCTGAAACTCGGCCTTTTTTCATTCGACCTTTTGTTCAAGTCAGCCTTTGGTCTAAGTCGGCCTTTTGTCCCGCTCGCATAAAAAACTAATTGAAATAATAATTTTTTTTAGCAACGCTAGGAATAAATTAAGGTACAGGGTGATTTTTAAGTTGATACTTTTTTTTGACAGGATGTTAAACTCAATAAAATAAGTTGATTGACACAAATTTTTGTTAAGAGGATAGTCGGCAAATTTGAGCGCTTGATTTTGAAATTCACTTGATATTTTTGGTTTTGGTCATATTTTTTTTTCCATTGAAGCTTTTTTACAATTTCTTTATTTGGTACACAGAAGAGTCTTGTGGCTACCAATTTCTTCTTTTTTTGTTTTGGTAAGTCAAACCAAATAATCATATGGCAGCAGTACAACGGGGTCTTTACAAAAAGTGTTCGCTAAGCGGCTCTTTGAAACATTGTAAAAAACTAATTGAAATAATATATTTTTTTCAACGCTAGAAATAAGTTAAGATATAAACGAAGAGTTTGGTGTTGTTTTTTCTATTAAATATATTTTTAAACTATTTACAGCATCCAAAAAATTAAGTAAAATTTTAAGAAATTTTTGGGATGCTGTAAAAAATTTAAAATAATATTTATAACAAAAAAAAACGCAACATCAAAGTCTTCGTTTATATCTTAACTAATTTCTAGCGTTGGAAAAAAATTTAAATTAGTTTTTTAGAATGTTTCAAAGAGCCGCCAAGTCAACATTTTTTGTAAAGAGCCCGTTTTACTGCTGCCATATGATTATTTGGTTTCACTTACTAAAACAAAAAAAGAAGAAATTGGTACCCAGAAGACTCGTCTTTATACCAAAAAAAGAAATCTTAAAAAAGCTCCACTGGAAAAAAGTTATGACCAAAATTGCAAAAATCAAGAGAATTTCAAACTCAAGCGCTCAAATTTGCCGACTATCGCCTTAATAAAAGTTTTTAATTAAAAACTTATTTGAGATTTAAATTTCAATATGTCGTTTTTTTTGTTCATGTCTAAAATACTTTGAGTTTGTTTTAGTTATCATTTGTGTTCATTTTAAAAATAAGTGGATCTCGAACCATGATATTTTTTTTATGGGGCTACGGGCTACAAAAAAGATTTAGTTTATCGCAACAATGAATTGACAAACATTGAAGAACTTCGTCACCCGATAGAAGACGCGTGTGCAATAATTTGTGGTCAAGGGAATGCCCTTTTACGATCATCTACAAATTCGGGGATTCAACGAGCGAGATTGTGTGCAAATAAAGCAAATGGTGCCAATTTTGAACATTTTCTTTAAAGCGCACCTACAGCGAGTACACTGTGAATTAAATTTCGAATAACTTCTTTAATTAAAAACTTTTATTAACAAAACCTTTTGCCAATCGACTTATTTTATTGAGTTTTAATCCTGTCAAAAAAAAAGTATCAACTTAAAAATCACCCTGTATAAACGAAGAGTTGAATAATTTTTTACAAGAATGTCTTAAAATATTACTTCATTTTTGGAGCGCTATAAAAAGTTAAGTAAAAACCGCAAATATCAAGCAAATTTCAAAATCGAGCATTCAAATTTGCCGACTATCTATATGTTAAATAAATTATGACAGTAAGCTTTTAAAAAACGTAATTAAAATTGGTTCAGTAATGGAAATGAGGTTTATATTTGAATGTAATGTAAATCTTGTGTGTAATGAAAAACTAAATAATCGTAATGATTTACCGCCGGAGACTGTGTTTGCTCTGGGTCGACCTGGATCTTCAAATTGCAATTCTCTACCCACTGGTTTTGTATAAAAAGGTTCTTCATCATCCTGTGAGTTCTGTAGAATTAATTTAGGTTCAGGTTTTTTATCGAAGACGAAAGCTTGGTGTTCTTCCTTGGTAGGTGAGGACGGAACAGGTTCTCCTAGCTTCTGACGCTCTCTCGGAACGCCGCTACTTCCAGCATTACCCATGATTAGTTGTATGCTTTGATTTTAAAGTTTTTTAAAATTTATTTTGAAATTATCACATACTTATGAATTAATTTAACCTTGTTTATATTTGACGTTAATGTCAAAACATGTGATTTTGTACTTTTAGCGACATCTATGGGCATGAGTTGGATCCTACGGGTGTAAAGTTGGTTGCAAAAAACTTGAACCTGAAAATGCAAATATACAGGGTGACAAAGAATAATGAGTCCATTCTATGCAATTAATCAATCTGTGCAAATAAAGAAAACACAAAAATTCGTTTTATTGATTGAAATTAGAGTTCGAATAATTTTTTTACTCATGTTGCCATTTTAATATAAAATAAGAAATGAAACGTAGTCTGCTTGGCTCAAAGGCGTATCCAGGATTTCATCTTGAGGAGGGCAAAATTATTAATGAAAATTCGAAATTGGGCTGTTTTCTCGAGATCCCGAAATTTTAAAAAAATCCAGGTTAACCTAACCTTAAAATTTTCTAATTTTCTAAAATGGTGGACACGGTTGCACACGAAGTAAAAATAAGACAAAAAGTCCATATAAGCATTTGTCCAAAACTCGACTGTTACCGAGATACAGGGTTGAAATTTATTTTTACCATTTATTTGTTTTCTTTGGATCGGCTAATTGAAAAATATTAAAATTTTAGGGGTGTGTACCTCTCATGGGTAGCCACCTTCGGCCATTATTTTTGTCTTAATTTAACAATCCAGTGGCGTAGAAACGGGTCAAGGTGCCGTCATTTTTGAATTTATTTGAGACACCTATGCATAATTTAACAGTTTTGTTTGAATTTTTAAAAGCTTTGTTTAATTTACTACACAAAAATACACCTTTTAAATTTTGATAGGATTAGTAATGTTGCAGTAATCTTGCGTTTTATAATTTGTTAACATATCAAACTAGTTTTCAAAATTTGAAACAATTTAACTTCAAATAAGGAAAATTAAAATTAAAAACTCTAATATAGTCTATTTTGCAGCTAAATGTCATTTAAACTATATTCAAACTTCACAAAAATACTATTGTATATGTCAAATTAAACCTCATTTATAAACTTAAATGTCTGTTGATAATACTGGGGGTTAGAATAACATTTTGTCGGTGTTTTAAATAAAAAAAATGTCAGAAACACCCAATTTTAAATTTTAGAAAAATGCTCATCAAAATGACCCCCCTTATTAATTTTTTTTATAAAATTTAAAATAGGGTATCTGGCTTATTCATTTATTTAAATCATCAACTAAGAGTCTTACTAAGAGTTATCAATTTAAATTTTGTTTGTTTAATTTAAATTTGTTTATAATTTTGAAAATTAATTTGATTTTAGCAAGTTCACTGGACCATAAAATTGGACATTTCAGAAATACCACTAATCCTATCAAAATTTAACAGGTGTACTTTTTATGGTAAATTGAATAATGATTTTAAAAATCAAATCAAAATCGCAAAATTTTGCAGTGCTGGCCAACCAAATAAATTCAAAAATGAGGGACCTTGGCATGTTTCTACCCCACTGGATTGTTAAATTAAAGCAAAAGTAATGGGCAACGGTGTGGCTATCCAGAAGAAATTTTATTAATTTTCATTCAGCCGATCCAGAGAAATCAAAGAAATACTAAAACTAAAAAGAAATTTAAACACCCTGTATCTCGGTAACAGTTGAGTTTTGGACAAGTATTTATATGGACTTTTTGTTTTATTATTACTTCTGGTATAAGCACACGACGCCTTGACCAACATTTTAGAAACACCCTTCATACAGGGTGTCTCGAAAATGGCGCAAGAGCTCTCCAGTACGTTGTGTTAGAGACCCTTCAGCTTCAGGGAGATCCTTAGAAAAATTGTTAAAAAAGTTCTATTGACCAATTGACCGAGATATGAAAAGACAAAGTTGGGAATTAAATTAAATTTAAAAAAAAAAAACAATTCCCAACGTTGTCTCTTCATATCTCGATCAATTGGCCAAGAGGATTTTTTTAACTATTTTTCTGAGGATCCCTGAAAGAAAGGTGGAGCTATTGCGTCATTTTTGGGATATCCTGTATTTTAGGCTTTTGCCCCTTCAGTCACCCCCTAAATACGCCCTTAAACAGAATTTTGTACATATATTTTATCATTTTCTCGATTTTATTTTTTGGTACTTTATTAGGTACGAAGTACGAATTTGTGTCATGGAAGCTTGGACTAATAGATAGAAAAATAAATTGTAATTTTTGAAATTCATTAGGCCAATTTTCAAATATTAATAATTAAGAAGGGTTTTTTTGGAATCTTCATATTTTTAATGGCATGATAGTGCACTATTATTGTTATGAGACCACCCCTTATTTATATAGAGGACTTTTCCAATTACAATAAAACCCAACATGAAGGTATGTCATCTGTAAACATGATTACCAGTATTCAGCGACCGTGATGAAAATATTTAGTCGTTTTCAACGTTAAAGACGTATTTAAGAAATATATCCGGTGAAGAAATATTTTTTAAACACGTCTTTGACATGAACGACGTCGCTAAAGTTTTCATCATAGTCGCTGAATACAAGCTATTTACGTTGAGGTAGTTAATGTAAATAAGAAACAGAAGTCGTTCCAATACTGAGCCTTGGGGCACACCTGTTTCTAGATCTGAATATTATCGGGACATAGTATCATTATATGTCTCTTGTTGAAAGGTATGATGAAATTAACGATGTAGGCGAATTATTAAATCGGTATTTTATCAATTTACATAAAAGTTGACCATTCGAGCTTCCACTTCTAAACCCAAAACATAAGAGGTTGTTGTCTACAAAGTAATTTTTGATCTGCAATTTCATTGCACTTTTGAAAGAATTTTCGTAAGGGAGAAGGGCCTATAATGTCCTGCAAATCCAGGGGCGGATTTGGCCCTTTGGGGTCCTGGGCTAAAAGTTGTTAGGGGTCCCGGGTGAAAAATAAAATTTATTTACCTATTTCTATTTATTATATAGAGATACATGCCCGTTTTCACCAACGATTCCTAAACTAGGCAATACCTAGCATATAAGCAATGCCTAAGTTTAGGAATCGTTGGTGAAAACGGGCAACAGACTGTTTATAATTTCAATTATTTCGCTTAGGATTTTTGGGGATTCTTCATAATAAAACAACGTCTACTCTGAACTCTGATTTTTTCTAATTTCGCCAATAAAACCCGCAAAGGAGGAAATTAAATTTGAAGCAATGATATACGGTGAATTCAAAAAAGACTGAAACCGCAACTATGCAACCAATTATACGCTGTAGTGATTTTAGACTTGCTAAGTTTGAGTACCTATTAATTTTCATTAAAATTTTAATCTGATCTGTCATTTTAACCAAAGCGTCTCAGCAGTTTTTTTCAGGTATTTTTTCAAGTTATTTCTCAGTGTGTTGCAAATTTTATAAAAAAAACAGTTTTTTTCAAAACTAAAAATTGTGCAGTTAAAATATTCAAGATATTTTTTTCACCGGAACAGGATGCGTTCATTTCAGTATAGCCAACTGTGGGAAACTTGGGTATCCTACCTGGAAATGTTAATGGTTTCAATCTTATTTGAATTCACTGTATCTAATTCTGGTGTTATTTGTAGTTTTTTACTGACTTTGTTTATTCGTTTTCCAAATTCATGAAAATAAAGAATTACCTAAATTTCGTATATTTAAATGAAGTGTTGAAAATTCCATAAAATATATTAAAAGAAAAAGATTACATAATACACCATTAATAAATACTGATTTTATTATGAAAAAAGTGACATAAATTAGATAAATCATCAAAATTAAAAAATGTAAATTATTAAGTTATACTTAAAATAAATTCTGGGAAAAACAAATGAAACCAATTAACATCTGATGCTTTTGCGTCACCTCGTGCTGTACTCGAAATACCATACGTATTAGCTTAAATGTTCTACAATTTTTATTAACTAGTTGTGTTATTGAAGGGTCTTAAACAAAGTAGGGAGAGCTTATGCGCAAGTTCTGGGACACCCCGTATAACCCGAAATATAGTGTTTATTTTCAATTTTTTTTCTAATTTTTTTACTCCTGTCTGATTTTGAAAAACTTTTAATGCGTAGTTTTACATATAGGATCGTATGTGTAATAAAATATAAAAAAATGCGCCCTTATTTTTTTTGTTTTCGATAAAAAAAATAAAATCTAAAAAGTGACAGATTATTTTTAATTTTTTTCTATTTTTTGAGTCTGATTTTAAAAAATATCCAATTTTTTTATCACAAACATAATTTAAATTTACCAATTTTCAATAAAATGTACAAAAAATAGGGTTACATTTAAAATAGGAAAGTTGATATAATTTCTGCAAAAACCGGAAGTAATATTGTTTTTTTATTACTTCGTTTTCTTAGCCCCTTTTACATACTATAATAAAATTTCTATTTTTCTTTTCCATAAATAAATAGATATCATGTACTTATACACGGGGTATATAAATCTTTTTGTGTTATGACGGCCATGCATTTAATGAGCGACATAGCTTTCTGTTTGATAAAATCTAAAATATAATGACTTATTCTTTATAAAATATTAATGAATAAAACAATTACTAAATGAACCGCATAGGTAAATTCGTAAAACCTTTTAGTACTTAAAACAAATTATAATTTAGTACTGAACAAATCTGAAACATTTAAACAGATAGACAAAAAATGTTTAATATATCATTCACAATATTAACAATTATAATTATCATCCTTTTTAATAAAAATAACTCTAATGAAATTTTAAAATCGCATTATAAAAATGTCCAATGTGCACTGTACATCACTGAACATAAAGAAGATTATGATTTTTTGAAGAATTTTGGAGATTTAAGTAAGTTGGTTGTTTCTTATGAAAAATTTCTTAAGGAACACGAGAATAAAATGATTTGCCAACCAACTTATTACTTCTTAAATTTACAGGAAGAAAAAGTAAAACATTTATTAAATAATTTATTTATGTTTTTACCACATAAGGTAATAATTTCTAGTTTTGATAACTTAATGCCGTTAGCAATTAAAGCTAAGTACAATGCAATAAATATCTTGGAACTTGAAATTACTGCAGAGTATATAACAAATCCTAAATGGAAAATTAAAAATATTAAAACAACTTTATGGAAAATTAACGATAATCAAAAAATAAAAACTACAAATCTTGATTTTGGAATTTGGGCACCAATCTTTGAAAAAGCAGTAACAATAGGAACATATCACTATAAACCCTTTGTAATTTTAAAAAATGAAGTACCTATAAGTGGCTTTGAACACAAATGTTTTGAGCTGATTGCCCAAAATTGGCCTGTTCAATATAAAATAATGCCAGGAGGTAATTGGACTGGAATGTATGATTTAATAACGGAACGTGAAATCAACATAACTTACGGCAATATTTGGGAGTACGAAGTAAATTCAAGAAATTTAGAATACTCACTTCCATCATCCGAAATTGTCACTACACTAACTGTACCTAAAGCCAAGAAATTACCTTTAAGTACATTTGTTTTTCAACCAATGCAATTATCTGTTTGGATTCTTTTAGTAGCATCCACTTTTTTAGTTAGTCAAATAATTTATTTTTTATCAAAATATTATAAGTATATTGATATCGGGACGACGGAAACAATACTGGCTATAATCGCGATATTAACGTTACAAGGAATTAACAAACTTCCAAAAGAGAGGATAACCAGATTAATTCTCATATTATGGTCAATATTTTCAATTCTTATTATTACCGCATACTCAGCAGGATTTACATCCATTGGAATCATCCCTAGATTTGTAGAACCAATAAGAACATTCCAAGACATTGTAAATTCAGATGTAAAATGTTATCTAGTTCCTACAGATTTTGATAAAGTTTTTGGTAATATACCTAAGAAGTATTTAAACATAGTTTTATCCGAAACAAATCTTGTAGCTTTTGATGATATCATTCCGAAATACAGCTGTACAACAGCAGATGTTGTTTTTAATGAATACGTCAAACCTCTTCTCCAATATGAAGGTAAAACATCTCAAGTAAAGATAATTGATGAACAAATTATAAGAAATAACTTAGTTTATGTTTTCAATAAAAACTCACCTTATAAGAAATTCTTTGATGAAAAACTTATAAAAATGACTGAACATGGGATAACCAAAGCGTTGTACAATTTTTATATTTTAGAAAATTTTGAGGAGATTGTTGGTATGCAAAGTTATTTTACAGAATTGGATGAAACTGAAGTTAATGGGTATAAACCTTTTGGATTTTCTAGAGCCCAAGGTGCATTGTATTTGTATTTATTTGGTGTATTTTGTTCGGTTATTGTATTTTTATGTGAAATTTTTAAGTTTCATTATTTTCTTAAATAAATCTAATCCAGAGATTTGTTACCCGATTGTTTTATTCATCTAATCGTATTTGGTTTCGCACACTTATTTCCTTTTGAGCCATGAAAAATTTCACCAAAATTTGAGTTTGCTTAAAAAAATATATTTAGCTCGAAACGATGGTTTAAAATTTAAGAATGAAGCATAATAGTGTTTTTGAGTTTTACTACCTAAATAAGTTAACAAAAGTAAATAAAAATTTGCCGTTTAAGGTGATAGGGAGTCAAATGTTGAAAAACCGACGTTTTTACCTTTCATGATTTTTTTCAAATTTTTACAAATTCAAAAGAATAAAAAAATACCAAACTAAAGTAAGAGTTTTACTTTGATTTATAACTTTTTTTATTTATATATCTACAATTACGTTTGTGTAATTTTGTAAGAAACATTTCTATATTTATATTATTGCAAAACTACGCTCATATAAATATCTAGATAAATTGAAAATAAAAATTGCATATAAAAGTATAATTCCTACTTAAGTTCGGTATTTTATTATGTTTTTAGTTTTCAATTTGAAACACTTTAAAAAAATTCAGGAAAGATAAAAATATCGGTTTTTAAACATTTGACTCACTGTCACCTGTTTAAACTACAACGAAACAAAATACATTTGAAAGCATCATGTTGTATTAACTTTCTAGTTCGTATTTGTGTAATTGACTCTGATGATGAGGTATGAATTTTCCCTCGAAATGAATAAGTCTGAAATGCGCTTTTAAATAATAGATTCCATTTACTGAGTTTGGTTTTTCAAGACATTACCCCCAATCCTTCGTTACTCTATTGGGGACTCTTAGAAAAAAAATATCGTGTTGAATAGCATTTCGTCATTTTTGGAACATCTTGACTGAAATTCATTAAGTGTAAGTTCTAAATAAGTGTTATATTATTTAAAATAAACAAACTACATTTATTGGTGGCCGGTTTCTTTCTAAAGCGGACCCTAGACCATGGCCTTTTTGTCCAAATGGGTAAATGCTTATAAAAGCATGGTCTTGAGATCTAAATGTGATGAAAGTAGAATTTCTTCTAACTTTCAACTATGTATATTATTGTCACTATCAGTTAACAGAAATTGACCCATTGCCATTATGACTCATAATAGCTCTGAAGAAGGTGGTGACTTCCAGAGAAACGTTAGTTGTTAATGTAACTGAAAAACAATAAAGTTTCACTCTGCAAAAACCAATTAATTAATTGTCCTTATTGTATTATGATTATTTGATTATAATTAATTAAGTATTGAATAGTAAGTAAAAATGGACTCTTTTTAAAATAAAATATCTAATTAAATATTTTTTAAGCAGAGAAAAATTATCCATGATAGCTAATTACAGACCTTCTATAATTAATAGCAAATAGTAAAAACATCTAATTATAATTATGAGAGCATCGTTACTAGAAACAAAACAACTAATAAAAATAAAGTTATAATTAGTAGTTATAATTATGACAATTAAAAATACATACAGTGAGAATATAAAGTAATTCCCCCCCCCCTCCTGCTAACTTTTGAATGGTTATGTTTTTGATTCTGAAAATTTGTCTACTGAGGAATCTAATTGCGAACTTTCTAATAAAGGTATTTTTGATTTTGTGGAACTTCCGGTTATACCAATGGCAACTTTCTTATTTTAAATGGAACACCCAGTATATTTTTGCATTTTCGTGTTCTCCATAAAAATACCAATAAATTGACCTAGCATAGTGTGGTCTACGATTAATACTTTCGAAATTACGCCCATTTGAAAATCGCATTTTTATGCAACTTCATTAACACCAGAAGTTGGACCCAAGTGCCCCAACTTCCTTATTTTAAATGATTTTTTTTGCAATTAAGTTAATAACATTATATTTAAACAAAATTTTTATCCAAGAGATTTCCTGTAGATTTTATTACTGTCAAGACGTGGAAGGTGGTTATGTTAATCAGCAAAATTAACGAACTTACTATTAAACATAATTTTGTTTAAATTTAATATTATTAATTGCAAAATATGAGTGAGTGCACCTTCACCACTTTGAACAAAGGCAGACCTAAGGAATCTTCTCCTCATCCGTTTATTTATTATTAAATAATGGTCTTCATCTTTGATTGCATTTCTATCAATGCATATCTTTATTTTCGTCTTCCTCTTTTTCATCTTCGGTTCCTGCTTCTTCTTCTTCCTCCTCTTTTAAATCATCAATCGGTTTAAGCTCCTCCATGCATCTTTCAAACCTCCTCCCCTCTTCTTCCGAACTCAATTTGCCACTAAAGAACACCTTCTTCCATGGTAACATGCGATTGTTCTTTATTCTCCTCACTTTTCTCAAAAGCTTCATTATTTTCAAAAATATCCACTTCTTGTAAAGCAATGAAATCTTCAAAACTCCGGAAATTTGGAACGTAATTCAACTTTTTTGGGGATAAAACCAAGATCGGTCATTTTATAAATTTCAATGCAAGACCCAACATTGGAATCAGTGAGAATACCCTTATCACCAATAGAAACCAACAAAACCTTATCGTAAACTTCAAAATTTTTGATATCATAAGAAGTTTTAATTTAGTAGATGATCCTGGCGATAATTTTGTTTAAACTTTTGACATTCGTTTCGCCATTTTCATAAACTTTGGTTTCCTACACGCGATTTTCTTGAAATCGTTTCTACTGCTCCTTAATTTAGTCTGTTGTTTCTTGTTTTTTCTTTTTCTGACATAAACTAAAACCAAAACTATGGCGTTTTAAATAAGAAATATTACAATTTACGGAAGTTTGATTATTGCCAAAAGTTTATCAATTCCTATAGACATGCACGTTTTATAGTAAAATGGGGTGTCTGATTTTGGAACATGTCCAAATAGATATTTCATCAAAATAGGGCTTCCTAGTTCCTAGCGCACAAATATATTTGCTGTTTTTCTGAAATGAAACTGTTGCTCTTACGATAAGATAAATTCTGTTTCATTAATTGTAATTCAGAAACGTGAAATGTATTTCAGAAAATGTCAATTGCATTTCAGAATCATCAATTGGATTTCAGAAATTAAGACAGTAGCTGTATCCAACTCTAATAGTGAAGTTGAAGTTGAAGTCCGAAACACTTGTAAGAGCTAAAGAAAATGTAAAATCAAGAGTCTGTTTTACTTTGCATCCTCCTCAACCAACACTTGCTTCGATAAATTCGCATTTAAAACTAATTTATAAAATAACAGAAAAATATCAATATATTAAACTATTTGAAAATCAAAAGTCGTCAATTTAATTTCAGGAATGGCATTTGTATCCCAGCCATTTATTCCATTACCAAAGTAACTGCATGATCCATTGTAGTGGGTTGTGCTGCACGAGCACAATCATGCCATCAACAGTTGTATTCTTAACTTCATCAATAATTGTGTCTAAGTATTGTTACTGATGTGTTGTTAAATTTACAAAGCAAAGTTTTAATGAATTTTAATATGTGTCTATTGTAGTGTACGTACAAAACCACCTCCAAAAACTTTTGAATTTCTCATTATCATACAATTGGTCCTATCTTAAATTGAATTGAATTTTCTGAAATTAAATTGATGCTTTTTGAAATACAATGTGAAAGCAGATTTTGGTTATATATTCCAATCACCTATACCCAAAATACGTCTCTATCCAATAGGCCTATCCCCGATTTTTTAGTTTTTAATTCATTATAAAGATCAAGTCTAACTAAATACATATATTCAGTCAGGTTTTTTATATAGTTTCTTTAACGGCCAAAAATTTAAATTTGATGTCTGCAACATTGCAGTATCTCCCTGTCGTCTCAGTATCAACTTCCGCGAAGCTCCAGAAGCTGATTTTAGGTTGGCATCATTGTTAAAGCCAAAACACACCTGTCAAAAACAGTCAAAAGATGACGCACATGGTAGCACGCGCAAATAACAAATGACGGATCGGATCGTTCGAGTCATTTCGGATCGTTCTCATTGGTTGTCATCTCATCGTTAATATTCGGTTCATTTGCCACGTTGCCACCTACATTAATCGGAAGAGTGACGTCACGACGATAGAAAATTTAAAATAAAAAAAAACGGCTGCACCAATTGCAAATAGAATTGGTACTTATAAGTATCTTTTAAACAGCTATCTATAAAATAAAAATTATCAAAATTCGTTTCACCTGGGATAGGCTCATTATCAAATATCAAATTTTACTGCGAAAAGATTTTATGATTTTCCCATATTCGTTGTAAATTTGTACAATGGCACCAATGATTTAGGGTGTAAATAATAATTGTATCTGTGCATTTCATTGGTTTTAAAGGCCTAGTGAACTCTTTGCCCTAGAACTGCTAACTTAATACCAATAAAATTAATTTAATTGGCTGCACAGCAAATATGCTAATAATATGTTTTAGAGAAAACGTAATTTAAATTATTATGGATATTGCAAAGGTAATTAAATTGTAACCAGTTTTCATATAACATAAAAACAGTATTTTCAATAATTATATTTTTATTAAATAATTAATGTAATATTTTTAAAGAAATTAAGTTTAATTTAAGTTAACCTTCAGTGGACTTGCTGATAATCGAATTACTCCACTTTTAACGAATGTTAAGACAGTAGCTGCATCCAACTCTAATAGTGAAGTGAAAGGCAAAGTCCGAAACACTTGTGGGAGCTAAAGAAAATGTAAAATCAAGAGTCTGTTTTACTTTGCATCCTCCTCAACAAACACTAACTTGGATAAATTTGTATTTAATACTAATTTATAAAATAACAGAAAAATATCAATATATTAAACTATCTTATCAACATGTTATCATAATTCAGCTTTTGTATTAAAATTTAGTTAGTGAACTTAAGATAATAGTAATTTTACCGAGTGGTATTTTATTTTAAACGAGTTATTACAAAAATGTGTTCCAGTGAAGTTCTTATTGAGTTTAAAGATTTATCTTATAATGCAAAGTGTAGGCTCTTAAGAGGTGAGTTTAAAATTAAGTCAAGTATGAATTTATAATATTTTTATAAATTTACATAAATAATCAAGGTTATTGATTATCTAAACGCGTATTAAAGCTTAATTAACTATAGATCTTATAAAATAGTTTTTATAAAAAATAGGTTACATTAGGTGAATGGTGAATTATTTTATGCACCATACACCAAATATACTTACATGTAAAGTATTTGGATTCTATTCCTTCTTCATCTATGTATAACATATTAAAAAAAAAACTCCATTGGTTTATGAAATTTACAGGTTTTTTTTAGTTTGCTCCTCTAAAAAAATTGAGAATTAACAAAATTTTTATTAGGTGTGCACTTTATTTCCTCCAAAAAATACTAATTTTTTTATTTTATTTAAAGTTTCATATTAAAATATAAATTTATGGTAATTTTTTTTGAACAAAATTTTTTTCTAGTTAATAAGGAAATTCTTCATAATGTAAATGGTAGCATAACACGAGGTAAGATGGTGGCGATTTTGGGTCCTTCGGGGGCTGGAAAGACTACATTGTTAAATATTTTAAGTGGTTACGTGAGTGATAATATTCAAGGCACGATTTTAATCAATGGAGTTGTTGAAGACATGGAGGAATTTCGGAAGAAATCGTGCTACATAACGCAGGAAAGTCATGTGCAGTCTTTACTAACTGTCGAGGAAAACATGAAATTCGCTGCTGACTTAAAATTGGGATCTGATGTTAGTCAAAATTATAAAAATGAAAAGGTAAGAAAAATAAATGTGATGACACTAAATAATATTACTTGTAATATTTAACGTTAAAGTGTAAAACCATAAAAAATATAAAACTTGTCTCTTCCCAAGTTCACCAAAGGTTATGATTACGTATGCATAACATCTTTACTCAAAAAAATGCAATCGTTTTTCCCTGGAAATATTAACAAATATTAGCTAATGTATAGGTCAAGTTTGTGTTAAAAGTAATGACGAAATTATTTTAATACCACGAATGGATCTTATTTAAATACTGGATATTACATCATAATATCCATAATATGTTTGGAATATTTCAAATTTTAATTAATTGCGAGTGAATGTAAGCATCTTTTTATTAAGAATTTAGAAAAATAAAATAAGTATGTTAAAATTTAATTTAATGGAAAATAACTTAAGTTACATCAATTTCTAAGATAACAGGAGCAAAGAGAGGATCAGAATATCGTCCTATTAATATGTTACTTATAATAGAAAATTTTATGGAAGTTTTTATGAAGAAATAGCTATTCGCCATTCTAATAAAAAACCAATCATAAAATAACTCGTGTAAATCGGTTTCTGAATTAATAATATCTAAGTGGAAAGATTTATTAGCTGAAAAGAAAATAGGACTTGTGGATTTCTGAAAAAACGAACAATTTTAATTTAATGGAAAATAACTCATGTAATACCAATTTCTAAGGTAACAGGAACAAAGATAGGATTAGAATATCGTCCTATTAATATGTTACTTATCATAGAAAATTTCTTAGACGTTTTTATGAAGAAATAGCTATTGGTCATTCTAATAAAATACCAATCATAACATAACTCGTGTAAATCGGCTTCTCAATTAATTATATCCAAGTGGAAAGATTTAGTAGCTGAAAAGAAAATAGGACTTGTGGATTTCTGAAAAAAAACGAATAATTTAATTTAACTGAAAATAACTCATGTAATACCAATTTCTAAGATAACAGGAGCAAAGATAGCATCAGAATATCGTCCTATTAATATGTTACTTATAATAGAAAATTTTATAGAAGTTTTTATGAAGAAATAGCTGTTCGCCATTCTAATAAAAAACCAATCATAAAAAAATAACTCGTGTAAATCGGTTTCTGAATTAATAATATCCAAGTGGAAAGATTTAGTAGCTGAAAAGAAAATATGACTTGTGGATTTCTGAAAAAAAACGAATAATTTAATTTAATTGAAAATAACTCATGTAATACCAATTTCTAAGATAACAGGAGCAAAGATAGCATCAGAATATCGTCCTATTAATATGTTACTTATAATAGAAAATTTTATAGAAGTTTTTATGAAGAAATAGCTATTCGCCATTCAAATAAAAAACCAATCATAAAATAACTCGTGTAAATCGGTTTCTGAATTAATAATATCTAAGTGGAAAGATTTAGTAGCTGAAAAGAAAATAGGACTTGTGGATTTCTGAAAAAAACGAACAATTTTAATTTAATGGAAAATAACTCATGTAATACCAATTTCTAAGGTAACAGGAACAAAGATAGGATCAGAATATCGTCCTATTAATATGATACTTATCATAGAAAATTTTTTAGACGTTTTTATGAAGAAATAACTATTGGTCATTCTAATAAAATACCAATCATAACATAACTCGTGTAAATCGGCTTCTCAATTAATTATATCCAAGTGGAAAGATTTAGTAGCTGAAAAGAAAATATGACTTGTGGATTTCTGAAAAAAAAACGAATAATTTAATTTATTTGAAAATAACTCATGTAATACCAATTTCTAAGATAACAGGAGCAAAGATAGCATCAGAATATCGTCCTATTAATATGTTACTTATAATAGAAAATTTTATAGAAGTTTTTATGAAGAAATAGCTATTCGCCATTCTAATAAAAAACCAATCATAAAATAACTCGTGTAAATCGGTTTCTGAATTAATAATATCTAAGTGAAAAGATTTAGTAGCTGAAAAGAAAATAGGACTTGTGGATTTCTGAAAAAAAACTTTAATTTAATTGAAAATAACTCATGTAATACCAATTTCTAAGGTAACAGGAACAAAGATAGGATCAGAATATCGTCCTATTAATATGTTACTTATCATAGAAAATTTTTTAGACGTTTTTATGAAGAAATAGCTATTGGTCATTCTAATAAAATACCAATCATAACATAACTCGTGTAAATCGGCTTCTCAATTAATTATATCCAAGTGGAAAGATTTAGTAGCTGAAAAGAAAATAGGACTTGTAGATTTCTGCAAAAAGAACAATTTTATTTAATGCGAAATAACTCATGTAATACCAATTTCTAAGGCAACAGGAGCAAAGGTAGCATTAGAATATCGTCCTATTAATATGTTACTTATAATAGAAAATTTTATAGAAGTTTTTATGAAGAAATATGTATTGGTCTTTCTAATAAAATGCTAATAATAAAATAACTCGTGTAAATCGGCTTCTCAATTAATAATATCCAAGTGGAAAAATTTAGTAGCTGAAAAGAAAATAGGACTTGTCGATTTCTGAAAAAACGAACAATTTAATTTAATGGAAAATAACTCAGGTAATCCCAATTTCTAAGGTAACAGGAGCAAAGACAGCATTAGGACACAAAATAAATATTCTGATCCAATCAGCCTTCGCAAACACGAGATCCAACGAAATTTCATAAATTATTAATTTAACCAATGGCTATTAAATAGAGTTATTTTTATAAAATATTTTTGATAAGGTAATCTTCAAATAACAAAGAAATACAATGAAAACAACAGCTAGTGTACTTTCGGACTTTCGTCCATCTTCAGGCAATAAAAGGAAAATAATTTAAATAAATGTTTCAAATAAAAATTATGACAGACATTTCATTGTATTTCTTTGTTATTTGAAGATTACCTTATGAAATATATTTTATTATATATCAAATAACTATATTACCAATGGATTATTTTATTATTAAGAGTTATTATTATTATTATAAGTTAAATTATGAAAAAAGTGATAGTCACAACTACCATGTCAAATGAATAAATTAATCTTTTGATTGTTTTTAGATTTCAGAAAAATTATCTTCACTGGGTCTGAGCAAAATTGCAACTAGTTATACCTGTAAATTATCTGGAGGAGAAAGAAAACGACTTTCAATAGCATTAGAATTATTAAGTAACCCATCTGTGATGTTTTTAGATGAACCTACAACGTATGTTAATTTTTTCCAAAAAAAAATAATCATTTTATTTCGTTAGGTTGTTTTTAGTGGTTTGGACAGTTCATCTTGTTTTCAATGTATGCAGTACTTAAAAAAATTATCAGATCTGGGAAAAACAATAGTTTGTACAATTCACGCACCACCTGATTCAATTTTCGAGTTGTTTGATGAAATCTATGTATTATCATCAGGAAAGTGCGTATATCAAGGCCAAAGGAGTAATTTAATATCTTTTTTGGAGGAAGCTGATATTCCTTGTCCAAACTATTATAACCCAGCAGATTATAGTAAGTATTAGTTAAATCCTATATTATTTTACATTTAAATCCATACATTAAGAGATGGTCAGGAAATTTAAGCGGTTAAATTGGAAATTTGGTTGATAATAAAAGGTCTTGTGGTTATCATTTTATGCAATTTTTCTCTTTGTGGGATAAACTCAACAATGTTAAGAAAGCAGTTTAAAAATACTGTTTTAAATAGAAACAATAATCAAAAAGTGATATAGTAATACAACAAAATTACATAAAACGAAATTATGTGATTTTATTTTAATCATTTTCTACTAAATAGAATCAGAAAATGTATGTTATAATTTTATGTTTTTTCCTTATATTTCAAAGAGTCAAAATTGCTTGTCACTGTTCATGCGATAACCGAAAATTACTTTATTTCCTGATAATAATAATAAAATTGCATATTCATAAAGTCAGATCATCGTTAAATTATGATTGGTTATCTACGTAATTACCTAGTTATGTTTACAGGTTTATTCGTAGATACGAAAATAAATGGCATTATCTCAATAGTAAATAAAGGAATTTTTTTAAATAATTAAAAATTTTAAAATATTATTTTCATAAAAACAATATTTTGATAATGTAGGTAACTTATTTTATCACCTTATACGTGACTACAAACCACCAAAAAATGATATTGTAAACTAGGAAAATTTTTTGTAAAGATAAGGACGTGATAAACTCAATTTTATAGTATGAAAATCACAAATCATGATTTTTCATACGTAGGTACTTCAAAACAAACTGATTTTTAGGCATAGTCATTAGGTCAATAAATACGTGTAAGCAAGGAGGCTTCATTGGATGAAATCAGAATAAAACTGACAAAGATAAACATATTATTGTAATTATTCTTTGTAGATTTAAATACATGCAGTTATCATTCATTTATTGACTGTTCTGCTGCAAATTGCTTTTCCTTTATTATAAAATGTCAATAAGAAATATAATTAATTGTGGTTTGCGTAAATTCTTAATCAATGACGTAAAATGAGTTTTATAAGAAGAAAACATACAAATTATTAATTGCATCAAACTCCATATTTAATTTTTTGAATCTACATTTTAAGTGAGTTTTTTTCGTTCCATTTGTATATAACATTATATTCTTAATTTAAGGGTCAGCTAACGATTGTGAGCACGCATAGATCAATCATAATTTAATAGAAAAGGGAGTACTTTTAAAATTATATATTTATGTCATCATATGTAATATGATTTTGAAATTTAGATGAATGCATACTTTTAAAGAAAATGTTTATTTAAATGTAGAAAAGTATGATTAAAACACGAAAATTTTCAAACTTTGCTAAGATTAGACAATATTTTCAACAGACATATCTGCCCAAATCTTAATCGAAACACAATCGAAAAACAAAATCTAAAAGTTCAGTAAGTTGAAGTATAACCACAAACCTCATTAAAGTACAGCATCATGTGACGGTGACAGGGTTTAAGAAGTAATTTTTCTGTTTCTTGACTCTATGGTCATATTCTTGCATTTCCGAAGTAAATCGGTTACAATCGGGTCTACTTTGCACTGACAAGGGTTAAAAGACGTAGTAGAAATGTATTTTAGGCAACCCAACATACACTAACATTGTATTGTGTGTTGTATGTAAATTAACTGTCAAATTTTAAAATTATTTATTACATTAATATTTTTAAAATTTCGTCGTTTGAAGAAAAAATAGCATCTTTTATTCGGAGTAAAAGAAATTTTTGTGGCTCGCATGTATCCGCTGGACATGCTTGCCACTAAAAGTACTTATTTTACTGGTAATAAAACAATACCTATACTATTTTCTACGATCATGCTATTTATAATCCGATGTCAGTGCATAAAGTCATTCTTTCTTGCACGAGTGCGCCAAAGCGTTATTTAGTGCAAAAAAGGATGAATTAAGTAATGCTTTTCTGCAGTAGTGCAAGAAAGCATGACTTTATGCACTGACATCTGATCAGCATCAATAAATATTATCCACGTTTGCACTTGTTTTATAAATACCAATATCATCTTCAAAATTAATCAGCGCTACAAAATTAGAGACCAAAAATTTCAAAATTGTAGGGATTAGATATTTGGTGGTCTAATAACACAAAAAATTAATTTTATGATTTATTGAATATAAAAATTATGATTATTTTAAAATAATTTAACATTATTTATCGTTTTGTCATCCAAGTTGGGGCAGGACACTGTGGTATATTGTCACAATCAGCTGAATTCATCCTAAGGCGATGTCTTTGATTTATATTTGTGAATTCGTCCTTTTTATCAGGAAATTTCATGCATTTATCGTTAACTTTTCCATTGATATTACACACCTTACATTCCTCTTTAGTTTTTATAGACTCCGATTGTACTTTCCAAGGTCGACCACAACGTCTTGCTGTTTCTTGTGCCCAAAAGCTGCACTTTTCACAGATTTTTGCAATGATTACCCCTTTAGTTACTTTATTTACTTTCGGCTTTTCAGGGCACGGAGGACATTCTTTTATTTTCGGTTTTTCTTTTGGTATCATACGAGTTTCAAGATGTCGATAAAAAATTTGGATTGTTTTGGGAACGCAATTTTTGCAAACTTTAAGTAATCGATGCATTTTTGTATGAATGATACTGAATATTTTGATATGATTTTGATTAATGAATTTATTTAAATGTCATAAATTTTTGACTGGTTGAATGACAGAGTGAATGATAGTGGTCAGTAAAAAATCACAAATGGTGGCCTAAGTTAAACCAGCATAGATGAAACTTTTTGTAGATCTGGAGAAAAATAATTGTTATCAGGAATTTTAACTACTGGTTTAACATTGGAAAATTTTTAGATTTATCCGATGAATAATACTTATCCCTAACCTCAAAACCAAAAAACTTTCCCCGCAGCATTAACAATCTTTAGTAGTGCGATGATGCCTTTCTGGTTTTAGGATGTGTCTCTTTCTAGGAAAAAAATGACAAAAGTTATCGCTTTATGAAGAAAAACGATTTAAGGCAGTTTATGGCTCCTTATCTAGATAGAACTCAGAACTCTCTCGTTGCCTCATTTCTTTCAACAAGGTAGTGGAACGAAGCGTATATTGAAGATCTTAAAGCAAGGATTTTTGACAGAAAACGTACAAAATTCTAAATAAATTGTTTACAGTGCTTCAAAGTGCTTACCTTCTTGAAAATTCCAATTTTTCAATTTAGATTTTTCCTTCAGATGTATTAGTTTAGTTTATTGAACTGGATCACAGTTTGATGTGTAATCCGTCTTCTTTTTGTTATGATAGTGGTTGTTCGTTTGGTTTTCTTGAATGTAATTTATTGGTATAAGATTTACCTTTCTGGTCAATTCTAAAAAATAATTACTTCATCAACATAGAAGGTGATATTATCCTTGCTGTGAATTTTAGAGATCTCATTTATGTGTAACCATCAGGAATAACATCGGTCTTAAATCGAACCTCAAGGAATACCAATTTGGACCAATTTTTTCATGTTTATTAGAAAACTTTTGATAATTGAATGAAAATTCCTGGTGGTATTGAGACATTCCAGTTTTTTTAAAGTATGCTATCCTATCAACCGAGTTGAGGCTTTCTAAAAATGAAGAAACGAACACCTTTATCAAGAATTCGATTACAAAAAAAAGTTTGCTATTGCAGTAATAGAATTTTGAAGGAATTAAAAATTCTGATATAAAGCTTTTCGATATATTGTAGTTCTAAAACTTGGCACCAAAATAGACCCAAAAAACTGGAACGGAAATATTCATTAATAAAATCAAATAACTATAAGGTATTTTATTTATTAAAAAAATGCTATTATTAAAAACTTTAATATACTTTATGTGTTTTTAGTTTTGGTTGCATTTCCCAGAATTCTCATTAGAGAATACATTTTTTTATTTTTTATAATTGGAAGCAAATACAACCCTAAGACCTTTCATCCTCGATTTCCGAATCTTCTTTAATTGGTTTCGTTGATTTCGTTCGTTTCGATGGTTTCGTTGGTTTAGTACGTTTAGTTGATTTAGTTAGTTTACATGGTTTAGTTTGAATAACTGGTTTATCTGCACAAGTCGAACAGCACCTGCATTTACTTTTGTCGGAAAGACTTAAAATTTGACCTTTTTTGGCGCAAGATTCTTTAGTTGCAGATGCGCAACGTACTCCATCACATGTTTTTGGATCACAAGCTTTCTCTATACAAGTACAGCAACATCTGCATGTCTTCACATCAGCAGGCCATAAAATTTTACCAATTTTAGCACAGGTTTCTTCGGTTTCAGGGTTTCAGATTTACAGTGAACAAGTGGACATACTTTAGGATCACACTCTAAAAAACTCGATTAATTTCTAAAATTTGTAATTTTGTGATTAACTCATTGGTTGTGTCATATTTTCCTTTCAATTCGCATTCTTCAACAAAAAAAGCTAATAAAATGGCTGATAAAATTATACCAGTGGTTTTCATTTTAAAACTTGAATATAAACAACAAAAATATTAGTACATTATGAAGAATTTATAGAAATTTAAAATGTAAATGCTCAATTTATACGCTAAAATCGAACTTAAAATTACACTATAAAAATATAATATTCTTTTTTACATTTGGAGTACTGTTATGAATCAATACAGGAAGAAATAAAATATTTTATAAAACCATAAAGATCTTTGCAAATTTCTAATATTACAATATTTATTTTAACAAAACTATATTATTGTGAATGGAAACGAAACAACGTTTTGGCAATTAAAATACTCTAAACATACTCGTGTTGAGCTTACTTATTTAGTGCTGCGTTTGTCGTGCTCTACGTGCAAAAAGTGCTCATTTAAATAAGAAAATCATTCAATTTGTTTTTTTTTGAGTCGTTTGTGTTTGGTGACATGAGCGAAAAAAACTTTTATTTTCATCAAATTGCAAAATTTATCAACATGTTTTTAAATTTTGGTTTTGGACAATTTTGGGCATGATTTTGATGACCTAGGTGTGATTTTTTTAAAGACCACAGCCATCAGTCTCTAATCTTCTGATCTCTTCCTACAATATACATAATTGAACATGATTTGAACCAATTTCTAAAACTGTATCATCAAAAACGATGATCAAAAAATTAGTATATTCAAATTCAACAAAAACTAATGAACTATTTTGATTTTTTAGATGATTATAAAAATAATTTAAAAAATCAAAAATACTACTTTTGGACAATTTTGATGACCCAGGAGTAGTTTTTTAAAGATCACAACTATCAGTATATAATTTCACAATCTCTTCCTAATGTAAATTAAAAATTTATCTTATTACACATGATTCGAAGCGATTTCTAGAACTGTATCATCAAAATTGATGATCAAAAAAATTGTATCTTAAGATAAAAAAAAATAATGACAGATTATAATTTTCTAAATGATTATAAAAATAATATTGCTTTTGGACAATTTTAGACATGATTTTGCTGACTTAGGTGTCTTATTTTAAAACAAATTAATTAATATTGGGAATTTTAACAAACCGGCAGAGGGCAAACAACAAAATGCATTAAGGGCAAGAAATTGCATATTTTTATAAACCTTATTTTTTTTTGTTTTTAGTTATTGAAATAGCAAATGGTGATTATGGAGAAAAAAAGTTAAAAAAATTAGAGGAGATGTCTCAAATCTTAGCAAAAGAAGCAAATACTGTAAATAATAACGGTATTAAAACAATAATAAATATTTTTGATAGTACCTAATTTATTTTAGAAAATACGAACAGTAATATTTCAAAACAAATAAAGGTAGAACATAAATGTTGGTATCAATTTAAGACATTGGTTAGAAGAGAAATCACTAAAAGTAAACGAAATTTGGTACAATAAAAACATATTTAAATTATTAAGTTAATACTTACAATTTTCATTGCAGACTTTAACGTACCTACGGTTAATAACCAGCGTAACAAACAGTCTTGTTTTAAGTCTAATATTTTGGAAGGTAGGATCTGATGGAGGAAAAGTTTGGTTCAATTATAATTGTATTTTAGGTTTTGCTTTGCATCTCATGATGCCTTCTCTTATGTTGACTATTCTCACATGTAAGTTTTAAAACGACTAATCATGATTATAGGTACAATTTCTTTTATTACAGTCCCTAATGAAATTTCAATGTTGAAACATGAGTATTTTAATAGATGGTATAGTTTAAAAATGTATTATGCAGCCATAACAATAACAGATCTTCCAATATCGGTAAGTCTGCAAGTCTTAATTTAGTGATAATTTATGTATTCAAAGAAAATTTCAGATAATTTATTGTATTGTTTCCAATGTTATAATTTACTATCTTACTGAGCAACCAATGGAACTGTTTAGATTTTTAATGTTCTCATTTGCCGGATTTATGGTTATTATAGTTGCTCAAAGCAAAGGACTACTTATAGGTGCCTTATTTAATGTAGTGGTAAGTAAAATAAAAGATGTTAAAGTTATCTAATATGGGGAAGAAACTCAATTTTCAAAGAAATTTAATTAATTTATTAAAACCCTTAATGTAGATAAGAATAATCTATCAAAAGACAAAGACATTTTTGAATATACTACTGTGCCATTTTTTTCTCGAAAACTTTCGTTATTGGTTAGGATAGTTAGAACCTTTGAGAAGTTGGTTTAGTTGCCTATAATACTATCCTTAAAATCATACTGCCAATGATATAAATATAGCAGTATCCAGTGGAGGTAAATGATTAGATCTTGGGGTCACTGATTTGTTGAGAATTGAAATTTTCTAATCCAATTTATAGATTAAGAGGGCGATTCTCGTCAAAATTAAAGGCCTTTAATTAGAAACATTTAAGGTAACCATGGAAATTGTCCATTACAACCCATATAACAAATATAAATTTAAAGGCCTTTAAACTTAAATGTTTTGAGCAGAATCTGGGTATAAATTAATATTTAATTTTAAGGTTCTTAATGATAGATCCTAAATTATAAACTTTATTTCAGAATGGAACATTTATTGGATCAGCTTTATCATTTCCAATGTTAGTTTTTGGAGGATTTGGTGTAACATTTCTGGATATTCCTTCCTACTTATCATGGATGACGCACTTTTCTTATTTAAAGTACGGAGTTGAAAGTATGACAAACGCCGTTGATGGTTATAACAGGTCAAAATTGGCTTGCCACCAAGATTATTGTCATTATCGTTACGCCAGTAAATTTTTGGAAGACATGGGAATTCCTGAAGAAACGTTTTGGACTGACATTCTGGCGCTACTTATTATTTTTATTATATTACGTGTTCTCGCATTTGTAGCATTAAGAATGAAAATTAAATGCACAAAATTATAATATATTTTTATAAATGGTTGTAATTTTAAATTATATATTTTATTATTATTTTTTAAAAATTTTGCTTTATTTATTTTTCCAATTTATTGTAAAGTTTACTTAAATTGCTCTATTTTTTTCAGTACTGTATAATATAACTATGGAATTCCTTCTTAAAAATTCAAAATTAAAATCAAAATTTTAGATGTATTAGTTTAGTTTGGACCAATTTGTTCATGTTTATTAGAAAAGTTTTGATAATGGAATGAACATTTTTGGTGATATTGAGACGTTCTAGTTAAGAAACATACACCTTTACCAAGATTTTCGTTACAAAATAATAATAATAAAGTTTGCTAGTGTAATAAATGAATTTATATGTTGAAGAAATCTGTCTTGTTTTTCAAAATAAAATTTATTATTTCGGTTTCAATAGCAAGCAAAATTCTGATATGGAGCGTTTCGAAATATTATATATTTCTTAAACTTGAACCAAAATAACCCAAAATACCAAATGGAACGGAACTACAAATATTCAGTAGTAAGATATTTTATTTATTTAAAAAAAATTAATTCAAAAATTATGATTATTAATAATATACTTCATGTATTTTGTGAAGAATATATTTTCCCGTTTTTTCGAAAGATACCTTAGCACAGTCCATACATAATTGGGAGCAAATACAACCTTAAAAACACAATAAAATTCACCTCTAAAAAAATATTTTATCTTAAATTTCCGAATCTTGTTTCGTTGGTTTCGTAGGTTTTCTTGGTGTAGTTGGATTATTTAGTTTTGTTGGATTACATTGTTTAGTTGACTTAGCTGGTTTATCTACACAGGTTGGACAGCACCAACATTTATTTTCTCCTTACAAGTATAGGAACATCTGCAGTTATTTATATCAGTAGGCCATAAAATTATACCAATTTTGGAATAGGTTTCTTTGGTTTCAGATTTACACTTGACACTGGATCAAGTTAACATACTTTTGGATCACACTCTAAAAAATCAATTAATTTGTAAAATTTGCAATTTTATAATTATTTCACTGGGTGTATCAAATTTTATTTTCAATTCGCATCATCCAATAAAAAAAACAAATAAAATGGCTGATAAAATTATATCAGTAGTTTTCATATTAAAACCTTAATATAAACTACAAAAATATTAGTGTTTTTTGAAGTATTAAAAGAAATTTTAAACGTACATGCTCAATTTTTGTTATAAAATTGTACATAAAATTGCATTATAAAAAATATAAAAGTTGTTTTTCCATTTATATTAGTTTATAAAAGTTATGTATCAAATAAGAAAAAAATAAAATATTTTGCAAAACTATAAAGAAACAGAATTTGGGAATAGTTGATTAATGAATTTGGTAAAATATTCATCGACACAGATGTTTCATTTGACATTATCGTTTCTTCGACATTACCGTTTCATCGACATTACTTTTTCATCGACACAGATGTTTCATCAACATTACCTTTTCATCGACACTACCTTTTCATCGACAAACAATTTCATCGACATTACTAATTCTTCGACAATGTCGTTTCATCGACCACAGTCAAAATTAGCGATGAGAAGCTTTGGCGATGAAACATGTCTTTACGATAAATGAGTAGTGTCGTTGAAACTGTAGTCGATGTTTCAAAAATTAAAAAGCTATTCCCCTGTAAACAGGTAACTCTTGCGCAACATTTATAAAAATTTGTTACTTAGTAAAGAACGGTTATATCACAAGTACTGTAAATGTACTACACCAGGATTACAAAATGTCCTGTAAATGTTGCAATAATCTAAATATACAGGGTGGTGATAATGTTTGGAACCAAGGTCATAACTTCCGTAAAAATTTATTTTGTAAAAATCGCTCGGACAGGTCAATTTTTGTTTTAAAAATGCCATCTTTTGGAATGAAGAAAATATTCATGATGTCACTGATAACTTCACTATGACGTCATTATCAATTTTTTTAAATGGAAACCCCTACTTTTTTTACACATTTTTCATAGACCTTTTTATCATATTAATGATCACATAAAAATATTTAAAAAAAATTCAACCATTTTAGAAAAAAAAATAAATTTACTAAAAAAAAAATTATTAATTCTCAATGAAAATATGGCAAGGAAAATAAATTAAACTAATTTTTAGTTTAAAAATAACAAATTAGTATTGAAAATATTCGAATTGTTCTTCTTTACACAATTGGAATTTTCTTAAAACTAAGTTTAAATAACTTTTAATGAAAAAGGTAATTAAAATAAAATGTTTGAGTAATAATAAACTTTAAATAAAATTGTAATTTATTATAAATTTGAAAAAGCTTTTGATATTCAAAATTTATTGAAATAAAAATTGCCTTTATAAAAGTGCTTTAGTTGACGTTATTTTGTATGGCAAATAAAATTTTAAATCCATTTACCAATGCTTGAATAGCTTACTTCGTTTGTTTAATAATAATTAACAATTATTAAGTTTTGCGAAATTAAAAATGCCTCGTTTAAGCGAACGCGAAAGAATCGAAATTTTAATTATGGTAGGATACGGCGATAGAAAAAGAACCCATGGGGAAGCTTGTGCTTTGTTTAATGAGCAATATCCAAATAGACCGCAAATCTCAAGATCTACAGTAAGTAAGTTAGTTACCAAATTTGCAGAAACAGGATCTGTAGGAGATTTGCCTCGACAAGGACGGCCTCAAGTGAATGAAGAAACCAAATTAAAATTATTACTTACGATTGAAGAAAATCCCAATATTTCAACAAGAGATATTTCAAGAAATAATAATGTGGATCATTCCTATGTCGCAAAATTATTAAAAAAGGAAAAGTATCACCCATACAAAATAAAACTCATACAAGAGTTAAATGAAGATGATCCCGATCGCCGACTGCAATTTTGTGAAGAAATGATGGCGCGATGTGATCAAAATCTAATTTTTTTAAGTAGATTAATTTTCTCCGATGAAGCTACCTTTCAATTGAATGGATCAGTGAATCGACATAATTGTAGGTATTGGTCACAGGAATATCCTCATTGGGCCGTAGAATCCCATAGTCAAAGACAGGGAAAGTTAAATGTATGGGTGGGAATGATTGGCAGACGTTTTATAGGACCTTACTTTTTTAATGAAAACCTTGCTGCCGAAAGATACTTGAATTTTTTGCGGACTAATTTGCTACCAGTTTTACTTCGAATTTTCCCCAATTATGAAAATCGCAACATTCCTAACCAAAACATTTGGTTTCAACAATATGGGGCTCCTCCACACTTTGGCAGGGCTGTGCGAGAATTCCTTAACACCACGTTTCCCAACAAATGGATAGTTCGGAGGGGACCAATTGAGTGGCCTCCGCGATCTCCCGACCTAACGCCCTTAGATTTTTTTGTGGGGACATTTAAAATCAAAAGTTTATTTCAATAGACCTAATAATTTACAAGAATTGGAGCTTAGAATTAGGACGGAATTGCAACAAATTGACGAAGAAGCTATTAACAATAGTATTCAGAGTGTCTGCACTCGAATGGGACAATGCCAAATGGTCAATGGGGAACAATTTGAACATTTTCGTTAAAATTTGTTACTTGTAAATTAAAAATTTACTTTTTTTTTGTAATATTTTCATTGAGAATTAATAATTTTTTTTTTTGAGTATATTTATTTTTTTTCTCAAAAATTGTTGAAATTTTTTTAAATATTTTTATGTGATCATTAATATGATAAAAAGGTCTATGAAAAATGTGTAAAAAAACTAGGGGTTTCCGTTTAAAAAAATTGATGATGACGTCATAGTGAAGTTATCAGTGACGTCATGAATATTTTTTTCATTCCAAAAGATGACATTTCTAAAACAAAAATTGACCTGTCCGAGCGATTTTTACAAAAAAATTTTTTAAGGAAGTTATGACCTTGGTTCCAAACTTTATCAGCACCCTGTATTTTTTTTATAGATAAATTATATTGGGCCATTAAAGGCAAATCGATAAAAGATATTATGATATTTATCCAATCTAAGCCCAACATATAAATACCAATATATATTAAATTGGTTAAACAATATAGTATAATATGTTTATATGTATATTGGGCCAATATAAAATATTGGTACAATAATGGTTAAATTTCGGTCTGAAATTCTTCACTTTTCACAAAATAATTAATATTTTCGAAACTATTAGCACCACCGAGACGTATAATAGCTTAAAATTTGCACAGTCACCTCTTCCACCAAATTCCGTGAAATTCCGAAAATTAAAACGGTTTTAAATTGCGCCGTCCAGAACTGTATTTGTACCAAAATTTTACCAAAACTTTGGGAATTATTTCCAAAAAAACTATTTAACCGATTTTAACTAAATATTTTTTACAACGCGTCTGTTCACGTTGTGTACTTTTGGTAAAAATTTGAAACCGGTAACTTTTATAGTTTTTGAGACAAAAAATATAAACCGATTTCCATTGAAAATTTCAAACCATCACAAATGTTTTTTTTTTCGAAAGATAATAAAAAATGGATGAAATGTAGGGGTTCACCTGCCCTCTACATCCCCCTCCCCCGAAAATTTTACTTCCTATAAACTCAAAAAAATCAAAAAATTTTTAGGTAATGTATCTCAAAAAATAATTTAAAAAAATTTAATATGTTAATATCAGTAATTTAGAGAAATTTATCTGTACGAATTTTTGTTTCTTAATTTTAGTTATTAAGCGAAATATTAATTTTTCAAAATACACCTTTACTCATTTACCAGAATGCTATATTTTATATAAAAATTCATAACTTTTGAACGAAACATCGTAGAGAATTTTTTTTATTACTTCAAATTTTTTATTTGAAACCTCTTGTATAAGTACTGAATTTAATAATTAATTAAATTTAGGAGAGAAAAATTATTTTAATTTTTATAAATTTGTTATTATTTAACAATTTTAGTAGATAAATATTAAACACTCGTAATTACGACACTTGTTCAACACTTTTATGCTAACTGCTAACTGTGCTAATAATTAAAATTTAAATGGAACATTAAATTTTAAATAAGCTGCTAAAATGTTAATATAATCCTTTCACTGAAAGCAATTTAATCTTCTTATTATTTCCTGAACGAAAAACCTATAAACATAAATTAGTCATGATATTAAAGGTTTAAATTATAGCTAATATGTTGGAGGAACCGACACAAGTAACAATGTATAGAAAAAGCACTTAAATTAACACCGTTTTGAAATAATAGTGTATGGTTAGAAAAATATTGGAAAAGTAGCGGTGTGATTTGTCCTGATTTTTGCAGAATAGAAAGAGAAATCTGTTGCGCAAGAAGGAACACGGAGCAATACTGACTTAAGTAATTTCTCTTCAAACCTGCGCGGAAGAATCGCGCGTCAAATTTTCCAAATTCCGAGCGACGCGCACCTTGTCCGCACGCGTTTTTTGAGAAACCCGCGAAGTTTGTATTTTGTGCTAAAATGCCGACCAACACGTTTTTGCAAAGTAACAATAATGTGGTGGATATCAGTTTTGATACAGTTTCTTATTATGCTAAATTTGGAAGAGGTAAATAATAACACTAAATTATAAATTATAAATTAAAACTTTATTTGTTATTATATAAAGTTGAAGATTTTAACTATTTTTAATGTGGTCAACGGTCATTTTCGTTTTAAATATATCATCAACATAATTCACATAATCAACATTAAATCTTCTCCCAAAAATTGCCTATTTTAATATAATAAAAAAAGCTAATATTTTCGTAGAAATTTTATTATTATTGTTTTTACATTTTATAGGGTCCTTAATGGTTTTCAAAATCATTATAAAAAAATTTTTACTTAAGATTCAATAAAAATTTTTAATTATGTTAATAAGTAATAAATAAAAAATAAAAACTTGTTCGAATTGAAAAATAATTGTTTTAATTAAAATAATGTGAAACTCATAATTAATTTTTTTTTTATTTCGTTCCTTTAATCAAGTTAATAATACACGTGCATATTATTGACGTCAAAAGTTTTACCAACAGTTTGAAATTATAATACAGGGTGAGTTTTTAGTGCGAATTATTTTTGTCTATACTGGGTGTTTCGTAACTGGAACGCAAGCCATTCCACCTTTTTTTAAACGGAACACCCTGTATATTTTTTCATATTCGAACTTCTAAAAGAAAAGGTTTAAGAAAAAAGATGTGAAAATTTTTGAAAACACGCAGAGAAAAAAATTTAAAAATTATAATTATCAGTGGCGTTGTAAAAAAAGTAAAGAGGGTTGTACTCTTGTACAAACTTCACCCTAAAATTTATTTTAAATATTTCAAATTTTACTGATGACGACTACAACAATCTCTATTCTCCATTAAAAATTTGAAAACACGTTATCTTGAATATATACATGTTAACTAAAAAGTACCATATTATATTTTTAAAATTCGCATTATTAGTGATAATATGTAAAATTAAGTAAATGTAAATAGTATTTTTGACTAGGGAGTTACGAAACTTTATTGACTTAAAAAGTGATGCCATATACTTCTCAAAAAAATACTTGTTCTTGAAATTTAATTACCCACAATATAATTTATGGAAGTCTCAATAAAGTAATTAATCTTAAAACTACAATTGATTTAATTAATTAGGAACTTAGATGCTTATTCAGACATGTCAGTAGCTAGATAATTATGTAGTAAATTGTCAGGTTTTTTTATTGAGTAATTAATTAGCTAATTCAAAAAATTCAATTTGTTTGGAAGCGGGCTAATATCTCGCGAGTAGAATAATATACTTTTTTTTTCAAACGTCATTAAAGTACAGTCTTCTGTGACGTTTGGCAGGCTTTAAAATGTCACTTCTTATGTTCGTTGAGTCACTTTGTATTGCCTAGGAGTAGAAATTACTACTTTGCACTGACATGGAATAAAAGAGCGGAGTAGAAACGAATTTTAGGCAACCCAATATACACTAACTTTGTATTGTGTGTAAATGAAATGTCAAATTTTAAAATTATTTATTATAGTACTGTTTTAAAAATTTCGATGTTTGAAAAAAAAATAGCATAGTACATCTTTTACTCCTAATAAAACAATATACTATTTTCCACAACTTTTTTTTTATTTTGTGACGCTTCTATGCAAATTTTTTGAGGTAATTTTTCGTATTTTTAACATATCTTGATTCGTCTATGTAAATTTTATTCTGTGGTTAAAACTACCGATAATCCAATGGGTTGGCAATACTGCAGCTTTGTGATTGGTCCGCACACGGTTGGAGCATGTTGAATAAAGTCAAAAATTAAGTAATGAATGAATCGTTTATTCTACAATCGTGGAAAAAAATATTTTTAGAAAATGTTTAAGATGTTAAAAGGTTAATGCTGATTACGTGTAAATATTTATACTTTCAAATGAAACAAAAGAATATCGTCTTAATTATAATTTAAAATATGCAGTAACGAAATTATAATAATATTTTTATTAGGTACCTTAGTAGGTTACTAGTTTTAAATATCTTATTATTTTATGTCACCACATTATCAATGATATAACTAATTTTGTAACCTTAAAACACAATTATTATTTTACGGGTTTCAGGGTATCCAAAAATGGGGTAAAATTATATTGGAGATCTCCTAAAAATAGTAGAATTATTTTTTTTGAACAATTGACAGAGATAGGAATAGCAAAAATTCATTATTATAAATTTTCAAAATTTTTCCATTTGGAACCTAAAAGTTGTCAAATTTGAATTTAAGCTTTTTTAATAATATTTTAGACATGAAAGAACTGTTCATTTTTTTTACTACTTTACGAGCAATTTCGAAGTAACTAAATAACATATCTTTCATTAGATTATTTCTTATTTAGTTAAACACATAATAATAGACAATATTTTATACTTATATAAAATTTATATAAATTGCACTTAGAAAGAAGTAAAGGAAATTCCATACAGGGTGTCCAAAAAGTTTGGCAAAGGCCAGTTAATTTTTGAAATGAAGCGTGTTTAAAAAAACAGCAAGATGCATATCAGACGATAATCACTTAACTTTTTTAATAGGGCAACCCATTTTTATTGCATATTATTATAGCTTGCTTTCAGAGGTTTGCGGAACATTTTTTTTTATTTTTCTAAAGTAAATAGTTTGAAAGTTATGAGGGTTTAAATGTTCAATATCTTAAGTTCGGCAACGCTGCTTTATTTTGACAATTAGGCATTTTACAGAAAAATGTTTCAAATAAAAGTTGTACGATTCTCAGTGACGCACTTTTCTGAAATATTGCCGTGACCTTGAAAATTAAGTTGAAGCTCATCCGATAATCACTTAATTTTTTTAAAAAACAACCGCCCATTTTTATTGCGTATTATTAAAGCTTGCTTGCACACGTTTAAGGAGCATATTTTTGCTATTTTACTAAAGTAAATAATAGAAGTTTAAAGTTTTGATAAGTAAGTTCGGCAACGCCGCGCCGACTTATTTTGAAAGTAAGCTTTCTTGAGAAAAATGTTTCAAATAAAGGTTGTACGGTTTGTGGTTATTTAAAAAAAATTAAACATTTTTCTCAAGAATGACCTTTAACTTGCATTTCAAGGTCATGGAAATACTTCAGAAAAGTGCGTCACTAAGAATCGTATAACTTGATTTAAAACATTTTTCTCAAATATCCTTCATTTCTAAAATAAACGAGCCTTACCGAAATTTTTGTACACCCTGTATATCCAACTTGAAACGTTTATTTAGATTTTGGGAAAATGTCGGAATATTGCTACACGTTTCGTCTTCAGGCATCATCAGGCATCTTTAATAAAATCAAATTAATGGCTAAATTTTGTAGGCAACAATTGGTAAAAAACTTCCAATTTTCAAAATAACTATTTGAAGAAACGAATTGCACAATGTCGACAAAATGTCTACTACTTTATATAAATTCTTTATGTTTATGTGATAAATAAAACCATTAACTATGATTATTAAATTATAATTACATATTTTTTTTATTTTATGGTAGGTACATTATTCAATGTTATTAAAATAATTATAATTTTGTCATATATACAATTATTAGTAATATATTAAATTACATGCCATTATATTTCCAGCAATTGTGTAAAATAATGAGTACAATTTTAAAATGCTTTTATAATTTTTATGTTTCTTAACTGACTAATTTTTAATAATACAATTTTAATTAATAAATAATTATTTTATATACCGGGTGTCCACGAAACTAGGTCTATTTTTCAATGTAATTTCCGCTTTCATCGAAAATGAGATCTACTTACTAATTTTAAATGTAACACCCTATCTCTTTTAAACAATGATAAGTTCTAAGTATGTTTATGACAAAAAAATTTTTTTCTGAATTTTCAAAAAAAATTGGGATTTTTTTGGTAATTTTTTTAATAAATTCTATTAAAACTACTCTTAAATAATTCAAATACGTAAAATAAATTCTAAATTACGAAATTCATTCGGTCGTTTTTGAGAAATTAATTTTTATAAGTTTTAAAATGCCTTCTTATTTTTGTTGCATACATTTGCTTACACCCTGTACTGTAGAAATTGTAGAAAGTATGAAAGTAAATGCATATCATATATTTTTCAATCGATTTAAAATTTTATATTCGTCCATAGCAATTTACTTAAAACATTCATGTTTTATTATTACTTTAACCTTTAGTAATATTGACCGGGCGATATTAATAAAAAAAATATTTCGCATTTAGGTCGTAACACCCATGCAAATTTTTTATTGTAAATATTTGGAGTCAATATTATTGCATTCATATGTCCACTAAAATGTCTCTTAAGTTACTTGTTCAGTTAAGTTTCAGGTTTCCTGTAAATAAAATTGGTATACTCATTCTACTTTATCTCTCAAGTAACAACTAAACAGTTTAATGTTGACTATAACATGAAAAACGATGTTATTTTGTAGTTTTGGTATTTTAAAATTCCTTCTTTTATTTATAAGTTTTATGAGTAATGAAATATTTAATGTACAGGGTGTCCCAGACCACTCGTACCACCATTTTATTTCTAAAACGCTTTGACGTATATTGCTGGGATAAAAATTACTACTTACTCCTAAAGAATCTTCTGATGTAATAATTAATTTCCTAAACAAACCGGAAGTACCTGAAACTAGGGATAAACTAACCTAGATCGAGTGTGGTATCTTTGGAAAGTTAGATGATAAAATAGCTACTTTTTCGCTGCTTCCTGAAAATAAAAAAAAATATTTTGAGGAGTAAACTCCAGGCGGTTAATATACGTTTTTTGCAATATTTAAATTGTTGAAAATTTTCAAAAATATACAGCGTGTCTCATAAATGGCGAAAATGTTCCTCAGTACTTTACTGGGAACCCGCTTGGATTCCTCAGAATAATAGTAAAAAATTGTCCTCTTGCTTAATATTTCTCTAATAAACTGTCATATCTTTCCAGTAGCGTAACCAGAATATTTTCATGGGGGGTGTTAAGTTGGAAATTTGAAAGAATCGTCGGGAAGCCACAAATTTTCCAGTGCATAAACACTTTTCGAAACGATTAAGGGCAATTTCCTAAACGGAAAATATAGTGGTTTACTTCTGCAGTCATAAAAGCTAGTACGAACAACATTTTTGTATAATTTTTTTTGTAGATGATTTAGAAGTCATTTCTTTAGTTCTTGCCAGAAGGAAAAAAACAATTGGAGAATGTACAAAAAAATATAATGATCTAAAAGTACCTTAACTTTGGACCCCTCTAATTAATTTTGTGCTAGGTTGGTAACTCATAAATTACCAGGTTTTTTGTTTTAAATCAATCACTGAATAGTTTTTTTTTCCATATTTTTTTCAACAAATATTATTTGATTTTCCACATTTATCCATAATTGGTGATTAAATTAAAAACTGTTTCTTACTAAATTAAAGGCTGAGATTTCTTTTTTTTTTGCAATTTAAAAATCCCAGTCCTTCAATTTTAAAATTAAAAATTAAAAAATCCTTGCAACGTTGTCATTTTTTGTATATCTTATTAATGCAATTATAAATTAACTACATTTTTTTTAAATTTTTGTAAAAAGGAAATATAATATACATTTAATAATTGGCTTGTTGTGTACTTACTGATTATATATCTTAAACTCGTTATTTTTATTGTTTTTTAATTACAATTCAAAATTTTCGAAAGATTTTTATTCGAAAAAATAATTGAATCACGTATTAAGGATTATTATTGTTAATAATTTGAAAAGAATTAACAACCGTGAACTAAAATGACTTCCTGATAAATCTTTGCATTTCAAGGACTAGTCTAACATTTGGGAGAATAGTTTAGTTCCCATAATATCTTAAGTTTAGACTCGTTCTTATTTCGCGACGAACTTGGTCGAATTTACATTTATAGGTTATTCGGCGATAGACGTGAAGTGACAAGTACTCATTGATAAAAAGATAATGATTTCAAAAAAGTGCGGTTTTGTGCATGAGGAATATAAAGCAGATATAGTTTTTAAAAATTTAAGCTATAATATTGGTAAATTTAAAATATATTTATTTTTTTTTATACTTTTTATAAAATGAACGGTTTTTGTTAATACTTAATTTAAGAGATTTATAATAAGTTATGTTTTTAGATATTTGTACTTGTTTTAGATATATTAAAATCGTTCAAAGTTTGAAAGTGTAAAGAGCATAAATTTATAACGTTGAAAAATAAAATTTAAGTAACAAATAGGCTATCAAGTCTGCATCATTTGCAAGAAAATGGGTTATCAATTTATAGTTCTTAGTCATATTTATTTAATTAATCATTTTAAATTTTGTGTTACGAGAACTCAATACTATAACATAATTGTTCCTTTAATGATAATAAGTAGCTACTTTAAACCACTATAAAAACAACAATGTTTATTTAAGGTTTTTTTTATTAGTAATAAGTAGTACATATTTATTATGTATTGTCTATAATTTGATTACAAAGTGTGTTATTTTTAAAAACAGTATTTTATGTAGCATACCTATAATACTTGTATGAGATTAAATATTGCTTTTCTTTAATATTCTTGGAAAAAATTAATTAATATTATTGCATTTATTTAATCTTATCTTTTATTCAGGAATCCACGATTATTTATATTTATAGAAACAAGATATTTGGTTAAGATTAAAAATTTCTTTATTTATGAGAACAAAAATTTTAAATTTTACTATGTTATATAGCATAACAAAAGGCATTTATTGAAATAAAAACAATTAAATATCACTTGCGGTTTCACTGGAAATTAAATGAATTTTATAATTTTAAATACAAGGTGTCCCGTTATTCGACCGACAACGTTTAACTGAAGATTCCTCACCTAAAAATAAGTTGATATGACCCTACTTATCTATTACCAAAAGTGAACCCCTGAGAAGTTATAAGCTTTTGAAGTTGAACTAAAAAAATACATTTTTCTTTATTGCGTCCAAACCAATGAAGATTTTATGACGAAATTTGGCGTACTTGAGTTTTTATAAGAAACACGCACTTTGTAAAAAAATAGACAAAATTTAACATCTGCAAAGGGTTTAAATTGAAGAGGATGGGCATAAACCTCCTTATAAGTTTTTAGTCTCTTAAGATATTAACATTAAAATTACCAATTCCCATTTAATCATTCAATTGTAAGATTTTTTGTCTCTTATGTCTTCCAAAAAAATTATGCCGTTCCTGCGAAAAATGTAAAAAAGAAATTCGGTGAAAGACTAATTTAATTAATAACTTCACATTATCTAAGTGAAATTGCATAAACTTAAATTTTAATTTTTTGGAGAATATCTAACGTATTCTTAAAGTTTACCAGTTTAAACGGTATTAATTTAAAATAAAACAAATGAAGAAGAATTAATTTAACAGTTTTATTAAAAAAATTATTGTAATAAATTAAGTGCATGTTCAACGTGAGTGCCCTCTGAACGAATACAAGAATTAATACGGCACAAAAATGAAAATCGAATAGATTCAAAGAAGTTTGGGATTTCAAGTATCTCATTGGTTGCGTTGACGATTCGTACCCAAAGATCTTCTCTGCTTTCTACTGGAGTACTGTAAACTGTATCTTTTAAACAACCCCAAAAAGAAAAATCTAGAGGATTTAGATACGGTGATCGCGGTGGCCAAGTGACTGGAGCATCAGCACCCCGACCAATCCATCGGCAAGGAAATTTTTCATTTAAATAATTTCTCACATTTATTGAAAAAGGAGGGGGGGCTCCGTCTTGCATAAACCACATCTGTGCTCTGATGGCAAGGGGTACTTCTTCTAGTAGTCCAGTAAGATTATTTCTTAGAAAATCTAAATACGACACACCATTCACTCTTGGTGGTAATTCAAATGGCCCTATAATATGATTGTCGATTATACCTGCCCACAGGTTGATGGAAAACTGCCTTTGATCATTGGCTACAATTTTCTCATGGGGATTTTCATCCGACCAGCTATGCAAATTATGCAAATTAATCATTCCGCTTCTTGAGAAGCAAGATTCGTCAGTAAACAAAATTATTCTGGCCATATTTGGATTTTGGTCGTATTTGCGTTTGAACCATTGGCAAAATAACAATCTATTGTTCAAATCAATCGGCAGCAATTCTTGAACTTTGCGAAAATGGTATGGATGAAGTAACTGTTCATGAAGTGTTCTGTATACGGCATTTTTTTGAATTTGTAATTGCGTAGAAATCTCTCTTACACTTACTCTGCGATTCTCCTCCATAGATCCCAATATTTGTTCTTCTGCCTCTACTGTTCTTATTGTTCGTGGGCGTCCTACATTTCTACGATCAGTTTCCAGTTTACCATATTTACGTAAACGACGATCTAAGTTAGCAAATGTTGTATGATGAGGAGTTTGACGATTTGGATACTTCTCAGCATATCTTCTAGCAGCAGCTCTACCATTACTGTGACATTCACTGAATACTAGGTGCATGTCGGCATATTCATTAAATGAATTGATTGCATCCATTTTATAAGTAATTTTTGTAAATTAAAAGTTACTGTATTATCTATTATGACATCAATGTTCTTACTATGGTTTTGGTTTCGAAGGGCGACTTAATATTGAAACAATAGGAAAAAGTACTTTGTGTTGCCTAACTTTGCTGTTTTGCACTAGTTTTATTTTTCTCATTTTCTGCAAGAACGGCATAATTTATTTGGAAGACATAAGAGACAAAAAATCTTACAATTGAATGATTAAATGGGAATTGGTAACTTTAATGTTAATATCTTAAGAGACTAAAAACTTATAATGAAGTTTATACCCATCCTCTTCCATTTAAACCCTTTGCAGATGTTAAATTTTGTCTAATTTTTTACAAAGTGCGCGTTTCTTATAAAAACTCAAGTACACCAAATTTCGTCATAAAATCTTCATTGGTTTTAAAGAAAAATGTATTTTTTTAGTTTAACTTCAAAAGCTTATAACTCCTCAGGGGTTCACTTTTGGTAATAGATAAGTAGGGTCATATCGAATTATTTTGAGGTGAGGAATCTTCAGTTAAACGTTGTCGGTAGAATAACGGGACACCTTGTATAACACCCTATATAATTTATGAAATTCAATTGGTTGGTTTTTAAGATTTAAATTTTTATAA
The DNA here is from genome assembly GCA_963971135.1 of Stenus bimaculatus. Classification (NCBI taxonomy): domain Eukaryota; kingdom Metazoa; phylum Arthropoda; class Insecta; order Coleoptera; family Staphylinidae; genus Stenus; species Stenus bimaculatus. The sequence continues at coordinate 80,983,841 of OZ020180.1, read as the reverse complement.
TTTTCAAAGTGCGTTTTTTGCAATTAACTTCATTATTTTCAATGGCATGAAAGTGGACCACCCCCTAAGACGATTTTTTCCGTTTTCTATGATACCCAACATGAAGGTATAACTATCTCAAGTTTAGTAAACATTTTTATCAAAAAAAATTCAAAAATTTTTTTCTTAAAAAAATAGTTCAATAAAAGTGTTTTCTTAGTCCATATAACAGACCTACTAAAATTTCAATTTTATAAATAAAGAAGACAGGGGTGGCCCAAATTTTTTATACAGGCGATTCCTTGACCAATTCTAAAACAAAAGTAAAGAATTAAAATTTTCCCAAAAGTGCTCTATTTTTTAGTTATGGGGTGTCAAACTTTCTATATTTTTTTCATTTTTTGAGTATAACTTCTTTATTTTTTAAGATAATTTGATCAAATTTGAAACACACTCTAGTTATTATAGTCGTAACAAGATAAAAATATCAAATATCGAAATATCTAAATAAAATACAGGGGTATGTATTTTGAAGGTACAGACCCCATTTTTTATGCCATAACTTTTTTGTGCTACCCCACTTAACATTTTAAATGAGATATTCTAATTCCTTGCTTTTTTCAGAAAATTTTTGATTTCCTTAATTTTTTCACAGCTGGTACGGTTTAGAAGTTATTTAAAAACATGTACGAAGTTGTATGCCAATTTTGCATTAAACAGGGGTGGCTTTTTTAAAAAATAAATACCACAGACTTCCTAGAAGACTATTTGACCAATTTTAAGATGAAAACAGATATTAAATATTTTCTCCAAAATGCTTCGTTTTTAATTTAAATTAAAATAAAATTAACAAAAAAAAACTTTTTTAAATTAAAAACGAAGCATTTTATATCGATATTTTATATTTTTATCTTGTTACGACTATAATAACTATAATAACAAATTTGATCAAATTATCTTAAAAAATAAAGAAATTATACTCAAGAAAATATAGAAAGATATAGAAAGTTTGACACCCCATAACTAAAAAATAGAGCACTTTTGAGAAAATTTTTATTCTTTACTTTTTTCTTAGAATTGGTCAAGGAATCGCCTGTAGAATTTCTTCGCATATATTTAGAAACACCCTGAATAAATTTGAAATTCTGTTATGTTACCTATATGGCATAAGAAATCACATTTATTGAACTAAAAAAATTTTAAATTTCTTATTTTAAGAGTAACACCCTATTTATTGTACTTATTATTAAACATTGGTAAGTTCCAAGTAGGTTTCTTACAAAAAAAATTTTTCTCTGAATTTTCAAAAAAAAATTTGGATTTTTTTTTGGTCATTTTTTGTGGAAAGATCTATTAAAACTGCTCTGAAATAATTTGGATAGGTAAAGTAAATTTTATATTATGAAATTCATTCGGCAGTTTTTGAGAAATTAATTTTTATAATGTTTAAAATGCGTTTTTTTTTTCAAATATCTTGATTTTTTTAAATGGCATAATAGCGAGGCCACCCCCTATTTCGATAGAGGATTTTTTTCCGATAACAGTGATACCGAAGATGTAGGTAGAATCTTTTTAAGTTTACTTACTTATTTATAAATAGCTGTCAATAAATTAGTAAAATAAAAAACATGGTGTTGATAAATTCATAAAATAAAAAGATTAAAAAAAATCAGTAAATATACTTAAGGTTTATACCTACATGTTAGGTATCACTGTAACTGGAAAACAAATCCTCTATCGAAATAGGACCCACTATCATGCTATTTGAAAATATAGATATTTGCAAAAAACGCATTTTAAATATTATAAAAATTAATTTCTCAAAAACTGCCGAATGAATTTCATAATTTACAATTTACTTTACCTATTTAAATTATTTAAGAATAGTTTCAATAGATTTCATTAAAAAAAATTACCAAAAAAAGTTCAGAAAAAAAAATTTGTTTGTCACAAATATACTTGGAACTTAGCAATAATTAATAATAGGTATTATATTTAAAATAAGAGAGTTGATGTCAGGCGTTTTCTTATGCCATATAACATACTAAAATTTTAAATTTTTATTTTCTGAAATATAGAAATTACCTAGTTTCGTGGACACCCGGTATAAATGTAGGGGTAGTGGTGCAAATGTGGAAACCTTTTTATTATTCTTTTAATATCTTTTTTATTTAACCATGAAGTATTTCAAAAATCTGAATAAATCTCCATCATCAATTATTTATTTATTAAGAATAACTGTTTTTAGTTTTACCATAAATTAATTAAAACAATAAATATTTTTTTAAAATCAGGAGCTACGACCGATATTATCAAACCTTTTAAGGGTCATTTAATTTTAAATGAGGTTTAATTTGACATGTATAGTATTTTTATAAAGTTTGAATATAGTTTAGTTGATACCCAGACTCAATCATTTAATGAGTTTGTTATATGGACTGTAATGGACAATTTCTAGTGTTGCCATAAATGTTTCTAACTAATGGCCTTTTAATTTTACCAGAACTCCTTATAAGACTATAAAAAATTTTACATTCTCAAATCTATATATGTACAATAAATTACCCCCAGTTTTATGTTTCCACATTAACAACATCGTCATAGTAGATTTTAACATTAAAATTACTCTAAGTTTTCAAGTTTTTAATTTACTTAATTGAACTAGAATTGAATTAGAAAACTTTCCTTATAATATTGAAAAGTTGAGAAATACTTTGAGAGAACACTCCAGTGATAGCACCGTGCGGATGCACTGCCGCCAATCCTAGGAACTAAAAAATTGAATCCATGCGGTGACGTCCCAAAATTGTAAGTGGAGTTGATGGTGGGTTGGGGACCAAAAATAAAAAAGCAAGATTTTTTTGTTTTCTGTTACTAGTTTCGGACCTTTATTATGTCCTTCTTCAGGCTATAGGAATATTTATACATAATTAGTACAATTAATAATACATTGTAAATAAATGAAAACAAAAATTTTTTTGGTCCCCAACCCATCATCAACTCTACTTAAAAAATTGAACTTAGGAATAGGTTTAAGTGATTGCCACTACATTGAAACACCTGTCAATCTCTACAGGCAACGTTTCCACATTACCATCACGCTTTTGCAAAACTTCCTCTAACAAAAAAATGGGCCGCTAAGTTGTTATTTTAAAGCATATTCTACAAAGTTTCTTAAAAAATACATATGTTATCACTTTTAGTTTTTTCTTAATTTCAAAAATCATCGCGTTGTGAGGAGGGGGGACTGTTTAAATTTTGGGGCACAAGCCGACTCGTTTAAAATTTTCAAAGAAAGTTATGACTTTTGGTTATAATTTTTTTGCCATCGATACTTTAAAACATTTTTTGTATTTCAAAAGGTTTAGATTTTCTTAAATTTTTATCTCTGTGGGATAAACTGATCAATTTTAAAAAACCAGCAAAAAGTGATTACCTATTTATTCTTCTATGGTGCTACTTAACAGAAAAGAGTTAAAACAAAAACATACCAATCACTTCCTTCATTGAAAAAATGAGTAAAATATTTATGATTTTTAGGTTAACAAAAATACGTAAATATAAATACAGAAAAGGAAATATTTACGAAAAAATAAGAAAACAATTCCTTGATCAATTTAAAAATAAAACTTAAGAATATAATATTCCAAAAAAATGCTTCGTTTTTTCTTTACGATATTTTAAAGTTTCTATATTTTTTTTGGAACACAGTCTAGTTCAGTTGTAATGAGATAAAATTATGATATATTCTAAAACAATAAAGTTTAACACAATGGAGCATTTTTCAGAGAATTTGTATTCTTAATATTATTGTTTAAATTGGTAAAGAAATCGCTTCCTGATATTTTTTCGCATATATTTTGAAACACCCTGTGGACAATATTATCTTTTTTTTCTATAGATTCAGAACCAATTAAAAAATATGCATTTTCGTTTAAAAAACCGATTTAGGGTTGTAATTACCATGAAATAGTCCTGTGGGTAAAAAATTATACATATTCTCTGGAAACATTATTTTTTGTAAAACTCTTACTCTTGGAACTTTTTCACTATTCAAGTTAAATGACCCTGTATACTTCTTTCTGTTAACAGTACCATGATTTTATTCTTATAACAATTATAATCGTGAAACTCTTTCTGGTATATAAATTCCGATGACTATTATGAGTCATTTCCTAGACGCCCGCGATAAATTTACCGTCAGAGATAATAACAGGGAATAGAAAATTCGACTCACTTTTCTGGAGCATCATTGGAAAGCAAATCACTGATCCAACCGCTAGAATTTAGGAGAAAAAATCGTTATAAATTATGAAATCGAACATTACGAGCGCCAGGATATTTCTAGTTCCCTTTAAGGGAATATTAAATACCCAGTTTAAATAAGTACTAGCAACAATATACACAGTTTTGCATGATAATTGAAAACTATTCTACATATTATTTATGTTAATGAGTTTTTTTTTGTTGCTGCGTTTAAAAAATTGTGAAAAATCATGAAATCGAACATTGCTGGCAACAGCATATCTCTAGTTTCTTTTGACAGATTTTCAAAATTTGTTCTGATTTGTAAACTAGATTAATTAAACTAAAACTGGACGACTGCTTTTGTGTTGCCATTTTATCCAAAATTAATTATAAGCGAGCAAAGTAAGGTACTTTTGGATAATTATATTTTTTTTTTATAGATTCTCCAATTTTTTTTCCTTCTGCCCATATTTAGTTGAATGACTCTAGAATCTAAAATAAAAAAAAGTATACAAAAATATTGTTTGCATTAGCATATCTAGTGTTGCCCGTAAACTGCTATTTTTGCCTATTAAGATAGAAAATGACTCTTAACTGATTTTCAATAGTTTTCGGATTGATAAGCTAAATTTATTAGGTTACAATTTGGCGTGTATTTACCTTCTACATCTTTGTACAGAAATAATTTTCCACTAGCGTATATTTTGTCGCCCATAAACCACTACTTTTGATGTTTAGGAAATCATTCTTAATATTATGCTAAATATTCTAAAATTACATCTTTTTCATTATTAATGCTTCTTTATACGTTATTTTCTTTGATATTCAAAGAAATCCCATGCCTTTTATTTTATTTTTGTATAACAATAACCAAATAGTCATATGAAGAAAATATAAAAAAATCTTTTGATTTTGATAAACTAATAAAAATTAGAAAGAGCAAAGTATAATAATTATTATTAAGGAAAATGTCCTTGCTTATTATAAAAATAATTTGTACTATTTACTTTAACCCTAAGAACTGCGATTGTTTATACCTACTTGCTGTTATTTGGATTGGAATATAAATTTGTACAAACAGGAAATATAAAATTATTTTCAAATTAGCTATTAGTTAATTACATACATACATAATTTCATAATTTTTATTTTTTTTAAAATTAATTAATGGTTTTTATTTTAGTAATTTTATAATAATAAACAAGTAAAATATTGAAATTAAAATTTACTACGAAGCAATAGAAAAAATATCAATAAAATTATTTTTCAATTAAGTAGAACCAGTAGAACTAATAATACCTTATTAAATACCATTGGCGGAAATTAAACTTATTTTTTTGCATTAAAATATTAATTATGAATCGTAAATACTTGTAAAGGCATGAAATTAAAATTGAAATAAAATAACTATGTATTTTTGAATTTTTGCTATGGCACGATATTATACAGGGTGTCCCACAATTTTTCCGGCACAGTTTTAGATAGTAAAATGTCATTCTGAATATAAAATTTCCTATGTCAATAATATAATTGTCCATGGTGTATGTATTTCTTTTATAAAAATCAAACCAATTTCTTTTCAATTGTAGCCTTTATTTGAAATACAATTTTTTATTAAAAATAGCTAATGCATTTTCGATCCTTAGATCATCATCAGGCTTGAAAAATATTTTAAAAAATTCAAATAAAAATGACTTATGTAAAAAATTGTAAATAAAAATTTCCTATACACTATTTTGTCGCACACTCTATATAAACATAATTTTATTAAAACTTTTGGATGAATAAATTATAATACAAAGCCAAGGAAAAAAAAAGATGATTTTTTAAATAAATTTAATCAGTTAACCTTTGTACGAATTTAAATAAATGTGAGTTGGTTAGTTAAAATAATTTTAATTTTTAATCATACTCAACTATACTGGCTTAGTTTTGTAATTTGTAATCCTCGGAATAGAAAATGAAACATTGATTTATTTTGTAATTATTATTAAAAACAATATTATTGTTGTCAGCAGTATTTGAAACCAAATAAATATTACAATGTAGCTAATTTATGTAATTATAAACTAAACTAATTTAATTTGTATTACAGAAAATAAAAAAATACTGTTTGATATAAGCGGAAAATTTAGCGGTGGAAATCTTATTGGTATTTTGGGACCATCAGGTGCTGGAAAATCGACTCTCCTCAACGTACTCAGCGGATTCAAATCTACTGGAGTAACAGGCTCAATCCTCGTAAATGGCAAAGATCGTATTTTACGAGACTTCAAAAGTCTTTCCTGCTACATTACACAAGAAAATGATTTACATGGTTTGCTTACGGTTGAGGAAAACATGAGGTATGCCGCAGATCTGAAATTAGGTCCTGATATTTCGCTACAAGAAAAAGATAATCGTGTAAATTAATTAAAAATTACCAAAGATAAGAATGTAATTTTAGTTTTGTTTTAGATTGACGCTATTTTAAAAACTTTTGGTTTGAATGGTATTAGAAATCATCCTACTGCAAAAATTTCTGGGGGACAAATGAAAAGATTGTCGATTTGTTTAGAATTATTAAGTAATCCTTTGGTGTTGTTTTTGGATGAGCCAACAACGTAAGCATTTCAGTTTTTATAAATAATACTGCATTTATTATTATTAACGATGGACCAACCCAAGACCGGTTTTTTAAATTTAAATCAAAAATCAATTACATATTTTACATCTAATTAAGTTTCGCTTTCTATAAAAAATATTTAAATTGCTAATTATTGGCCGTAAAATAAATAAATAAGACGTTGAAGAAGTCCTTAAAAATAATGTCACTAAATTCCGAATATAACTAATCTTTACTTCCGGTAGATTGAATAAAGATGTAATAATCCTTCATAATATTTATTAGTTTAATAAATTATGAGAAAAATCAAATATAAATTAATATTCGTACAAATATGTAGACAAGCTTTATAATAATATAAACATGGTTTTTAGAGGTCTAGATAGTTTCGCCACACATCAGTGCATTGAATATTTAAAATTATTAGCGGGAAAAGGAAAGACAATCATTTGCACAATACACCAGCCGTCTGCAAGTTTATTTAAAATATTTGATCAAGTTTATGTTTTGGCTAAAGGAAGGTGCCTTTATCAAGGACAGACGGACAATCTCGTTCCTTTTCTCAAAGATATTGGATTGCCATGTAGCTTATACCATAACCCAGCAGATTATGGTAAGCATAATATTATTTTTGCAGAAATTATATCAGAAGTAATGAATTATATTTAGAAACTACCCCAATATCCTGATTCTTGTCAAATCATATATGTTTCGATACTAATAAGACATCATCTTCAGGGGCTACAAACAATTTAATACAAGATGGAGATGAAAAAGATGATTTTTTTACAAATTCTTATTAGCGAAACGGTTCGTGTATTTTTACATCCTTTGATTGTACATACTTTTAGCTATATTTTGTAAGTTTTTTTATATAGAAATGGGTCTCAGGATTACTTGACGCTGGATCGTCTAAAATCAAAATTTCCTCAAAAGTACTTTATTCAAGGTTAAATCTTGTCCTTCGCCAAAGGATTTCTCCAAAACATTTTTTGTTTTCATTAAATTGCACTGATTTAGATGAAAAAGCGAAAAGAGTTACCAACAAAATTAAAATTCCTTCGGCGAAAGACTAGTCATATATAGAGAGAAATAATGTACCAAATTTCATCAATATCGGTTAAGAAATAGACAAGAGTGTTTCGTTTCAAATAAAAAATTTGAAAGTTAGTAGTATACCTATATTTAAAGTATAAAGAAAGTAGAAAAAAAAATAAAAAAGTCTCTTAAATTATCTTTTGAGATACATTACCTAAAACAATTTGATTTTTTTGAGTTTTTGGGGAGTAAAATTTGTTTGGGGGTGTATAGAGGGCAGGTGAACCCCTACATTTCATCCATTTTTTTATTATCTTTCATTTGCGGGGTCGATTTTGAAAAAATTAGAAAAAAAAATTTTTGAGATATTTTTAAGGCTTGATATTTTTAATGGAAATCAGTTTTTATTTTTTTTTCGAAAACTATAAAAGCTACCGGTTTCAAATTTTTACCAAAAGTTAACACCGTGGATAAAGGCGCTTAAAAAATATTTGGTTAAAATCGGTTTAAAAATTTTTTTGGAAAACATTTGCAAAGTTTTGGCAAAATTTTGGTACAAATACGGTTCTGGACGACACAATTTTAAACCGAATTTTGTGGAGGAGGTGATTGTGCGAATTTTAAGCTATTAAACGTCTCCGTGATGCTAATAGTTTCGAAGATATTAATTATTTTGTGAAAAGTGAAAAATTTCAGGCCAAAACTTTGATTCCAAACGAAGATTTTGCTTATTTTAGCTACATTTTTGGTGATAACTCGAAAACGGAAAGAGATAGCGAAGTGATTATTTTTTTGTCGTAAAGTGGACCTAAAGAGCTTTTAGGGAAGGTGCATAAAGTAGGGTTAAAATGTAAATTAAAGGCTGAATTTGACCCATAAATACGACTTATAAAAATGTGATATAAAAATTTCATTTTACGTTATTTTTTCGAAATTTAAAATACCCTATGCGTAAGAGCTTTCAGTTCAAAGAGTATATTCTAAAGTGTTTTTGAAGTCCGTTAAAAAGTGACCCGGCCGAAACCAGTCACCCCTAAAATCAAAATTTCGAGTGTATTGGTACGTAATTTCCCAACCACACCAAATATAAAAAATCTGAGCAGCCTATACACTGTAGAAAATATTCGTTTTTGAAGTTGCGAAAGAAAATTACAAAAATTTTGAAAACTGCGGGAGCCAGATAGGCCCAGGTTAGACCACCTTTTACCCGATTTTTTGAACATTTTACGTTGGATTTTTTTCCAAGGTCCAGGGTAAAAATTTCAAGGTGCCAATTTTTTCTCTTATAAGTATATATGAAATAAGTAAAATAAAAAATATTTGAGTATTGCAGGTTATTCCGATGAAAAGTTACGAATTTTCAAAGTCCGCGTCAAAATAGCGTTAAAAATAAAACGTCACTTTGGGGGCTTCAAAAGGACATAAAGAGTAAACGCATCAAAAAAAAAACATTCCGTTTTAAGGTAAAACGTGGAATTTGGATGAGAAAGCAACCGCATTTTTTTTTCTCCTGCTGAACTTCTAATCGAAGCCAAAAAGTTTTGGTAATTTTGCCGTCCGAAAAAACGGTAGAATTGTACAGTTTGTGTCTCGGGTCCGTGACGGCGCAGCTTTGCATCGGGAGGCTTAAAAATCGGTAATGGTAATCCCCGGGATGTTAGAATAAAAGTGGCCAAATTTCTTTGCTTCTCTTTAGAATCCGACGGAGTTGCGATTTTTCAAAGTTAACGCTGCCGAAAACCCGAAATAAAGCGAAAAATATCGACCATTTTCGGAAGTTTTTTCAAAGTGTCGGGGAGGTCCAAAAAATTTAAAATTCGAACCACACTTGGAATTAACATCCCTCTTTCCATCGGAACCGGACTTCTTAAAATCGGACGAAAAAAACCACCCTATCGGCCGCTCCTCGCAAAAGACATCCGAATTCGGAGTAAAAATACAAAAATACAAAAGGGGTCGTATCTCTGTCTGAATTTTTTTTGTTTTCCATATCCAAAAATATTTAAACACAGTCTGATGACAAAACATTGAAATCGGCGCAAAATATTATAGAGAACCATCTTGAAAAATAAAAATTATTTCTTAACACTTCCTGTGACAGTGACCCCCTACTGAAAGATCGTTTAGCAAATTGAAGATCTTCGAAATACAATGATTCAACAAAATATCAATTATTCATTGGCAATTGAAAGCAAAACGCAATGTTGCTAAAAAAGTAGATCTGAATAAGAGATTTTGCCAATCAAAAGACAAGAAATATGACAAAAAATTAAAAATAATGATATTTTATATTTTTTCTGTGATTATATTTTTTAATTTGTTGTTTGTTTATTTCTGCATATGAAGTTTATTTTAATTAAATGTTATTTCTCTACAAACGTGTTAAAAGTCACTATTCTAACACTCACTACAGACGTTAAAAGTGGCACTTTCTCGCACTAGTGTTAAAAGTAAATCTTTATTGGAAGTAACAAAACTATGAATACTAAGAAAATAACTACTAATATTTTCATAAATTTAATTAATATAATTCGCAAAACTCTCGTCAAAAAATGCACTTTAACCCTTACATCATAATTAACTAGTTTTTTTTATTTTATGTATTATATCATATCTTTGAATTTGGAATACCTAGTTTCATTATTTTTGAAGGTATAAATAACTGATTAATAACCCCTCAATTGAAGATGATTTCCCATTAACATCGAAACATGTAGCGTTAAATTTTGGGTTATTTACCTGTATTAAAGTTGGTGCTTAGGTGCCTTTCCTTTAATATTTTCTAACGCTTTTGAACAAAAAATTTTTGTTCGCAAGTAAAACTTATTTGTTTTTATTTTATGTGATTTTTAGTTATAGAATTGGCTAGTGGAGAGTATGGAGAGGACAAAATTGAAAAACTAGTAACTGCTAATAATAATGGAAAAGATGTAGCTTCATTGAAACTAAAAGAAAAACAATTGGGTTAGTATATTTTATAATGTGCAAGTGTTACTTTCCCAACCATCAATATTAATTAGAGGTTTAGATTTTTTTAATAGTACAGGTAAACGTCGTTTTACGCCGGGGTTTCATTCCGACAGACACAGGCGTAAAATGAACACAAATTCGGCGTAAATCGAACCGGCGCAAAATGACATTTACCTGTACTGTTACTGGTGAGAAAATAATGTAAGAATAATTTTAGGTGTGTATGAAACCTACAGGGAGATTCAAAAGAAACCCAAAACGACACCAAAGGCAAACTTTTATGAATTTAAGACCCTAATTAAAAGAGAACATCTTAAATTGAAAAGAAATATGGTAAAATTATAACGAACCCTAACTAGTTCAGGTTCTATAAATTTATTTTTTAGTCATTAACCCATCTCCGAATTTTTGCAAGTATTGCAAACAGTTTAGCAATTAGTATGATATATTGGAAATTAGGAAGTGATGCATCCCAAATCTGGTTTAATTATAATTTAGTCCTCGCCGTTATTGCCAATACAATTTTAGCTGGAACAATGTTAACAATTTTAGTCTGTAAGTCGAATTTTCATATTATGCAAAAACCGAAAATGCAACAAAATTAAAAAAGAAACACAGTTTTCTTCAAACGTCAATTAAGTACAGTATTCTGTGACGCTTGACAGGCTGTACCAAGTCATTTTTCTATTCGTTGAGTCTATGTTCATGTTCGTACACTTTTCCGTAGTTCCAAGGGGCTTATTTTTGAAATTGTACATTATGTCGCATTCGACATTAGAAGGACAGACTCTTATTTTTTCATGTAAATGATACAATGATGAAAGCCGCATGCGATTCAAAAATAACCCCCGAAGCAGTAGAAAAACAATTCTACTCCGCATATTTGGCAACCCAATATACATTATTACATTTTATTTACATATGTCATATGTCATATTATTAATGTATATTGGGTTGCCAAATAGGCGGAGAAGCAAATGAATTTCTACTCCTTGGAAGTAAAAAGTAAATAGACCTAACTAAACAAAAAATAATTTTGCACTTTAATGACATTTCAAGAAAATAGTTTCCGAATAAAATATGCTATTTTTTCTTTAAACGTCGAAAGTTATATTTTAAACAATAATTTTAAAATATGACTTTTAATTTACATGCAATACAATGTCAGTGCATATTGGGTTGCCTAAAATTCATTTCTACTCCGCCTTTCTAACCCTTGTCAATGCAAAGTATACCCGATTGTAACCGAACATAAAAATTACTTGTAAAAGCCTATCAAACGTCACATAAGGATGTACTTTAATGAAGTTTGGAGAAAAAAATATTTTTTCACATTATTATTTAATTTTGGTATTTTAAGAAAAAAAATTATTCGGAATAAAAGAACTTTTTTTAATCCTAATAAAACAATACAATTATAGACCAAAATTATGTTTCGTTTTAGTTCCTACGGAAATGCAAATTCTTAGAAAGGAAAGTTTTAACGGTTACTACTCATTAAAAAATTTTTACATGGCAATAACTCTGCTCGACCTACCAATGTCTGTAAGTTATTTTATTTTGAGTATACAGCACCATAATTATTTTATGTAATTTTAAGATAATTTCCACCACAATAGGCAACTTTTTGGTATATTGGTTAACGGATCAACCAATGGAGATACACAGGATATCAATGTTCACTACCTTAAGTGTTCTTTTAGGAATAGTGTCTCAAAGTGTTGGCTTATTAATTGGTGCTTCTCTTAATCTAAAGGTTGGTATATCTATTGCTTCACGTAGGGTTGGATAAAAACATGGTAACAGTACTATAACATTAGAAAAACTACATTTTCCAGACCCCTTTTAAGTTTTAACTTATTTTAAAAACAAGCATAAACTCCAAAACCAAAAATGGATATATTAATTAATTCGAAAATTTAATGGTTCTGAACTATTTGGTAACTTTTATGACACTATAGATATTCCAAAAATTTTATCATTAATAAAAAATAAAGGCAACAGTTACAGTGCTGTTATCCAAAATTTACCAATTATATCTTTACCAAAATACAGGAACAAAATACGGTTTTCTTTATACTGTAATGTCAAATTATTTTGAGTTATTTTTGTAAACTTATTAGTGATATATTCTATTTTATTAGAACGGAATTTTCATTGGTTCCTATATCCACGTGCCAATTATGTTATTAAGTGGTTTTGGAATGGTTTTCCGAGATATACCAGTATATTTCTACTGGCTTTCCTATGGTTCTTACTTGAGGTATGGTGTTATGGGAATGGTAAGCACAATATTTGGATACAACAGAGAGAAACTTAAGTGCCAAAATGAAGACTACTGCCATTATTTATATGGAGACAAATTTTTAAAAGATATGGGAATAGACGAAGGTTACTTTTGGTTGAATTTTATGGCTTTATGTTATTTTTATATTGCATTAAGGATTGCGACGTACTTATCCATGAGAAGAAGTTTAAACAATCAAGCATAATAAAAAATAAAATAATATACAGTTTTATTAAATTGTATTGATAGAAACTATTATCTCGAATTTACAATACGTTATTGTATTTTTACCCACTTTTTTAATATCAAGTCAGAATTTCGTTTCAATCTTTTACAAACAAATAATTGAGATGCAAGATTCTAAATTATTTTAAATTTGATGTTTTTTAGTAGAATAGAATTAGTGATCATAATAAAGACCTTGCTGGTGATGATGTAATTTTCAAGGACTATATTTTTGTACTTATCTGTACAGGTATTACTGTTAAATGTATATATTTTTAATTTATTTTTAATTAGTTTTTTATATTAATTATTAAATTAATTCTCATTTTTTTTAATAAAATATTTTTCATCACAAAATTGTTTTTTTACATTTGGATATAATATTACCCATATCCCATATACATGTTGTTTCTATACATGTGTCCCTAACTTTACTTTTTTTGACCTATTTGAAGATTAAAAGGAAGAATAACATTTTTCGCTCAATGCTCCATTTTCGAATTTTAAGGTGTTTCTAAATTTTTTTAAATTTTTTAACCTAACAAATATGTTTTAAAAGATAGTTTTCTGAAATTTTGTACTGAAGTCACTTTTACCAATCGTCATTAAATATAACTGCGACTGATAAAAACAAATTGATTTGAATCTTCGCAGTTATATTCATAATAAAAGTGAGCTCTTTTTACAAAATTTTACCAAATAATCTTTAGAAATATAGAGGTTATGTTAAAAATTTGAATAAAATGATGAAACTTTAACACCTTGAAATTCGAAAATAGAGCATTTGGCAAAGAATTTTATTCTTCTTTTTGATCTTCAAATATTCCTGAAGTTAGGGATATATTTTTAGAAACACCCTGTATGCAGAGGTGTGCACAAAAAAACGCCCAACCAGTAGCTTCGTTATTTTTTGACCGATTTAAATAAGTGATATATCAAGATAATAGTTTTATTGTTATATTTGGAGTAAAAGAAGTACTTTTTGTGGCGAACATGTAGGTTTGAGCTCTGCGAGTTCCGCGGATACATGCGAGCCACAAAAAGTTCTTTTGCTCCGAATAAAACATGCTATTTTCTATTCAAACGTCGAAAGTTATAGTATAATACAGTGCGGTCATAAGGTAAATCCCCCCCTGCTAACTTTTGAACGGTTATGTTTTTAATTCTGAAAATTTTTCTACTGAGAAATCTAATTGCGAACTTTCTAATAAAGGTATTTTTGATTTTGTGGAACTTCCGGTTATACCGAAACTGGATGGCAACTTTCTTATTTTAAATGAAACACCCAGTATATTTTTTCATTTTCGTGTTCTCCATAAAAATACTATTAAATAGACCTAGCATAGTGTGGTTTAGGATTAATACTTTCGGAATTACGCCCATTTGAAAATCGCATTTTTATGCAACTTCATTTACACCAGAAGTTGGACCCAAGTGCCCCAACTTCCGTATTTTAAATGATTTTTTTTTGCAATTAAGTTAATAACATTAAATTTAAACAAAATTTTTATCCAAGAGATTTCCTGTAGATTTTATTACTGTCAAGAGGTTGAAGGTGCAAAATATTTCATTTAAAATAACGAAGTTGGGGCAGTTGGCAGTTGGGTCCAACTTACGGTGTAAAAGAAGTTGCATAAAAATGCGATTTTCAAATGGGCGTAATTCCGAAAGTATTAATCGTAGACCACACTGTGCTAGGTCAATTTAATGGTATTTTTATGGAGAACACTAAAATGTAAAAATATACTGGGTCTTCCATTTAAAATAAGAAAGTTGCCATCCACTTCCTGTATAACCACAAGTTCCACGAAATCAAAAATACCTTTATTAGAAAGTTCGTAATTAGATTCCTAGGTAGACAAGGTTTCAGAATCAAAAACATAACCGTTCAAAAGGTAGCAGGGGGGGGGGGGGGATTTACTTTATGTCCGCACGGTATAAACAATAATTTTAAAATTTGACATTTAATTTACAAGCAATACACAATACAAAGTCAGTGTATATTGGGTTGCCTAAATTGCATTTCTACTTCGCCTTTCTAATCGTTGTCAAGGCAAATAATACCCGAAATGCATGGATCCAGGAACATAAAAATGACTCGTTAAAGACTGTCAAGCGTCACAGAAGACTGTACTTTAATGACGTTTGAAGAAAAGTTAACTAAAAGAATACTATAGTCAAATAATAATTTCTTTTTTTCTAAAATATCTGAAAAATAATCTTTTAATAATAATTTTTATTTCATTTTTATTCTTTATGTACGTAATGGTAATTTTAATAAATTTAATTTGTAGTTAAACGTAAAAAAAAGTTAAAGGAAATATAAAACAAAATTTAAAAAAAAATTAAAGTAAATTTAAAAAATATTTAAAAAAAAATTAAAAAAAACTTGAAAAAAATTTTTAAAAAAATTAGAAAAAAATTTAAAAAAAATCTAAAAAAAGGACCTTATCGTTTTCATATGGGAATTTGGGCAGAAATGAAATTAAAATCTAACTTACCAAAACGGACTATAATATTTTAAATATAAAATATCACCTTTAATTTTGTTTAGAAGATGCTGTTAAACTGTATAGCATAAATCTATTATTAAGCTGGCAACTGGGGCTATTCAAATTTTAAATTTTGACAAGTGTGACATTTATTGTCAAAAAATACATATGCTAGTTGCCTGTAATTACGATTTGCAATTTTAAATATTCCTCTAATTAGTTGATTTTGTTGTAAATTATTAGAGATCGATTTAAATCGTGCGTGCAAAATAAGAAAGAACATTTCAAGTTTTTATAAATTTTTTTGAAGAAAAGGACGTACAACGGTTTTTCGTAGAAATAAATCTATAAAATTAAAAAAATCATACAATCTCGTCAGAAGAATTAGTGCGATTTTCTTAGAACTTAGCGCAACTCAGAGCCCGGAATCTCTTGTAAAAATTGATGATA
Organism: Stenus bimaculatus; assembly: GCA_963971135.1. Taxonomy (NCBI): domain Eukaryota; kingdom Metazoa; phylum Arthropoda; class Insecta; order Coleoptera; family Staphylinidae; genus Stenus; species Stenus bimaculatus. The sequence continues at coordinate 80,967,547 of OZ020180.1, read as the reverse complement.
ATTTTATTTTCATTTTCAAAAAATTGTATTTCTTATTAAAAATAATTAGCTGCGCTTGGATATATTATATTTATGTTTACAATTAAATAATACATTTGGAATTTAATGGATTTATTTGTGACACGTAGGTAAAAAATTATCCAAAGTTGCCAATGTTTTAGTACTGTAAAAATCGTAACATTTTAATTTCAAGATGTTCTAGTGAATGGACATCTATAAAACTTTCGTAAACTATAAGTTTTTGTAAAAATTGAAGAAAAAACGGCAACTCTGCAATAATTAAATATTTAAAAAAAATTAATTGTTAATTTACTTATTAATTTGATAAAACTATACGCTAAATAATTAAAATAAAATAAAGTATTTATAAATATGTAATTAAGTACATAATTAATACACTATTAACATCAGAAAATTAAAATATTTAGATGATGTCGGCAACTAATATTGCATTAATGCAATGTTAGTTGTTTGTTAATCCTGACATCGTTGTCGAATTGTGCAAAATGATGTTAAAAATTCACAACTTCAAAAGCGTTTTCTGAAGCGCGGCCATATTTTCATGACCCAATATTTTACAAAATTAAATATTTTACTTTTCTATACATGTGGTATGAATATCAACGTTGGTACACGATCCTCCCAGAGAACGATAAGGTCCTTTAAAAAAAATTAGTATTTTCGAAAATACAATAAATAAAGTTTGAACAAAAATAAAATAAGAACAACTTAATATAAAATATAAGTTAAAAAAATCATCTACGAATGCTATCAGTGTTATCATTGCAGTTGCTTTTTGTGCCCGATTGCCATGTCTTGTCCTTTCTTCTGTATCTTCATTTTTTTCTTTGACATCCTCTTCTTCTTTGTCATTTTTAGTCTCTGGTTCAGTCTTTTTAGTTGTCTCATTCATGTTGCCATTTAAAAAACAAAAGTAACCTGTAGTTTTTCGAATGTTTTCATAAAAATATTTTTTTTAAATCTAATTATGGTAACCTTTGTACCATTTAATATGAAATATCATTTATAATACACCTTTGTATAGGCAGTATAGACTTAGGAACAAGTTGCATACCAGATGACTATATGAACATACACGGTGTCCCGGTTGAAACTTGACATCTCTGACATATAGGTCTTTTTGAAAATTCCAAGAAATTTTTTATTTCAAAATTTTATGTTATGACATTTTTACTTAGTATGTACTTAAATTATTAAAATATTATACCAAAATGGCCTCAAACTTAATTTAATTTTAAAAATAAAGCAGTAGATGTATATTTTTATTGCAAACAAAATGTTTGAAAAGCGATAAAGCGATAAAGGATAACTGATAATTTTAAACTTTTTCTGATTACAAAGTATTATACATTGAGCATAAATATTGTCCCATATTAGGTTAAAAATTACTCATTAAATGTCGCATATTGTTGAAAAATATAATGTTAGAAAATTCTGAATTTTGTTCAAATTTGTGTTGAAATGAACTGAAGAAGCAATTGTAATTTTTGGAAATCTTTATTATTCTTTGTTATACTACAGATTTTTTATAATATTTCATTAAAAAAATCATTAAAATTACTTAAATTAAAAAAGTGTATGGTATTTTCGGATAAAAAATAAATCAAAATGTGTATGATATTTCAAAATGGAGGGAGTATTACTATTTTCACTTTATTTATTTACTTATTGCGATAATATGCACATTTTCTGTTGCGTAACTGTTGACAGTGCATAAAGTTTCTAAACATTTGTGATATATAAATAAAAAATGAAGGATTCCAGATATTTTATGAATGATTTATTGTTCTTTACCCAGTAAACGCTCATAGAATTTCGTATACAATAATTACAACTTAAATCCATATACTCAAGGTTAGAATTTAATGAAACTAACTGTGGCCTTTATTTTTATGTTTAGTTGTGCGCGAGTACCGCGAATGTACTTTAAAATAATAATGTGTAAATTATGAAGTAATTAAAAATATTTATTTGAATGATACTTTTATAATACAATTATGTAGCTATTGTTATAATAACTATTATTAGTTACTATTCCATTATTGTAATAAGCATGGAGCGGAAAATAGGAATTTCATTTGAAAATTTGACTTTTTCGACTAAAGGTATGATATTTGAAAATAATATTTTTAAAATATACACAAATTAGCATTTTAAGTTAAGTATATTTTACATAATTGTATGCTAAAAAAATAAACCATTTGAAAGTAGAAATTTAAATAGTAAATTACCGGATGAGAATAATAGTATATTGCTTTCTTAGGAGTAAAAAAAGCCACAAAAAGTTCTTTTACTCCGAATAAAACATGGTATTTTTTCTTCAAACGTCGAATTTTTTAAAATAGTAATATTATAAATAATTTTAAAATTTGACATTTAATTTACATACAACACACAATGCAATATTTGTGTATATTGGTATGCCCAAAATTCATTTCTATTCCGCCCTTTTATTCCTGGTCACTGGAAAGTATTAATTTCTACTCCTAGACAGTACAAAGTGATTGTATAGAATGAACGAATATAAAAAGTGACAAGTTAAAGCCTGTCAAACGTCACAGAAGACTTTAATGACGTTTGAAGAAAAAATTATTAATACATGTAGGCGTATTATTTAACGGGCTAGAAATTATACAGGGCGACCCACTAATACAGTGGGTAGTAGAATTCAAAAAATGGTAATAATTTACTATCCACAGTAGAAGTGGATCGTGGGTCCCACATAATATTATGCAACGACCTGTATACCGGGTGGAAATGAAAACAGGGTCACCTCGATAACTTTTTTATTTATGAATAAAAAAATTTGAAAGTTGGCTATGTTCTATGGTTCAAAAAAACAAATTTTATGTGCATTTTTTATTTTCGAAATCACTTCCGGTTTCACCGGAAACACCATGAACTTTGTTTTTTTAAATGTAACATCCCATATTTTTATTCATGGCTTAAAATACTTTTAAAAAAGAAGTATTTTTGAGATATTAGTTTTTATTTTTTTTGTAAAAAAATTTTTTTTCAAAAAAAAAAGGTTTTCGAAGTCGGTGAAAAGTACCAAAACTAATTCTAAATAATTCAAATACCTAAATAAAATTGTAATTTGAAAAAAAATTTAAGTGGTTTTTGAACTATTAATTTTTAAACTTAGTTAATGAAGATTTTATCTCAGTTTTTTTAAATGCAATGATGCCGGGTCATTCGACTTTTTAAAAAGAGGATTTTATAACGATTATTTATTGGCATTTTTCGTAAATAAAAAAGTTATAGAGGTGACCCGGTTTTCATTTCCACCCGGTATTATAACGATTATGTTGGGGCAAATAAATTTACAAAAAAATTTGAAAACACGCACATGCAAATTGACTTGACATTGCATATTATGGTAAACCATGCCTTATACCACCACTCTTGTATGTTCGTTGCTTAAATTACTTATATTTAATTGTGATTGATTATTTTTTAGACAACGCATGTGTAATTTGCATAATAAAAACATGCACGTGTAATAAATTATAAAATAAAATAATCATTATTGATTATAAGATAATAATGAATTACATTTCCTTTTTGGTAAAAAAAATAATTTTGATGCAATATTTTTATATACTTTTATCATAAATAGACCTTTAATCTACAAAATTTTCTAGAACCATCACAAATAAAAGCACGTTTTGCATAGAAAAATATAAATTAAATCATTTTTAATTGAAATAACGAATAAATGATTCAGATTTATTAACAAATTATGATTTTTTAAATTACATCTTTAAAATGATATGGCACCGATGTTATTTAACTTACGAAATTCTGCCTAAAGTGACATTATTGTTTTTAAACTGCCAAGGAACTTTGACAATCATCATGTAAATGTACTAAGTTTCTGTGGTTTAATTGTGAAATGACAATAAACCTTCTTATGTGTTGCAGGTATTATAAGATATTACCAAATTGCCCATTTATTTTTTGTTTAATTACTTAGAAAATAAATTGGAGATCAGATACGATCTCTGGTGTTTATTTGAAACGCTAGAGTGTCGATTGTTTATGTAAAATTTATGTGTGGGTACTTAAAAATCTTTTTTTTACTCGTCTTCCTCCATTTTGTTACAAAATTTGTATCAAAATGGCGCTATCTATATTTAGTCGAAATTCCCAAAATATTTTTCTGATACTCTACCGTGGATTCTTGAAAATGTACTTTCATAAAAACATATTGTTTCTTATTAAATATTTTACAAAGTCATCGTCAATTTTTTGCCATATACTTTATAGTTTACAAAAAATTCAAGACAAGTAACCCGGGCAAAAAATAACCAGTTATGTTAAAGGATTCTTTTCAAAATATAATTTACCGTCAAGGCCAAATTTTTATATAACATTTAAATGGTCAATGTTAAATAAGCAAAAAACTAGCTCGCTCAAAAAAAACCTATAAATTTTTTGTCTTCCTTGTATATTACTAATAAAAATAAACATTTTATAGTAAAAACAAAGAAATAAATTGTTCTTGTTTTGGATGCAATTTTAAATAATAATAAATAAAATTTGATTTGATATCTGATCTAACTTAATTAAGTAATTATAGCATTTTATTCTAAACATGTGAACTTAACAATGAAAATTTGTTAACAGAAGGAAGCCACAGTTTGATAGGCATAGAAAATATTCACATTTATTATACATAATATACATACAAAAGTGTGCACAAAACACGGCCAAAGATGTAGCTTCCTTATTTAAAAAATAAAGAGAAATTAAAAAAAATTAAAAAAAATTAAAAAAAAATTTAAAAAAGATTTAAAAAAAATTAAAAAAAAATTAAAAAAAAAAATTAAAAAGTATTATAATAATAATTCATTTATTGTGCTCAAAATACATACAATATTTTGCACTCGTCAATAAATAACACTAGATACCAGATCAATTAACAGACATACTACATAATACATTAAATTAAAATAATAATAATTTAGAAACACATACTAAATACATATAAAAACTTACTAAAACTTATACCGAAGAAATTCCTCTTGTGAATAAAAACCATTGTTAGACAAAATGGTTTTTATTTCCTGCTTAAACTTTTTATCCGGAAGTTCTTTAATACTTTTCGGTAGTACATTGAAAAATTTCGGACCCCAGTAATTTACACCACACTGACTCTTTTGCAAACGAAACGTATTTATGTTTAAGTGATCTCTGGTTCTTGTGTCATGTTTGTGTATTTCACTCTTTCATTATAATTAGTACGATTCAGTGTCGGACTGGCTCATTGGGGGCCACCCGGGCAAGCATGTACCTGGGGCCACCAACCTTATGGAAATTTCGCCCTATCTGGACCTATTATTTATTATATACAGGGCGTTCCATTTAAATGAATCCAGCTGATCAATATCGTGAAAACTAGATGATTTCCTTAAAAATGGGAAAGGTTTTATGGGTTTTTTTGGAGATTTCGGGAAAATGGGGAAATCCTTCTTTAAGTATTAATCCATAATTTTTACTTTACTTTACATAGTTTACTATGTTTTAAGATTGGTTTATAAATAAGTCGAGTTGAAAGAATTTTTGTTTTCGCTCTTTTAAAAATGTAATTCCAAGTTTTAAATTTAAAAAATGCGCCGTAGGCGAAATTTTTTAATAACTATTTATTATCGTTAATTTTTCGAAAATCTGATAAATATTTCTTCGGTCTAATGCAGAATCTGGGTAATCCACTTAGAAGTTTTTCCAAAATAATTTAAGATTAAGATTGAATTTTATGAATTTCGGTGCAAAAAACGACATGGTACGCTACTGTGGAACTATAAAATATTGAAAAATATGATTTTAGTTACCTATTGAATTGCAGTTCATGATGCATAAAGAATTTTTGTAAAATCTTGCACCGTTCTAAAGTTTTTAAAGTTTATCCGAAATAATTTTAGATTAAAATTGATTTTTTATGAATTTCGGTGTAAGAAACGACATGGTATGCCCCTGAATAACTACAAAATATTGAAAAATGCGATTTTAATTACCTATTGAATTGCAATTCATGATGCATAAAGAATTTTTTAAAAGTATTGTGCCGTTCTAAAGTTATTAAAGTTTTTCCAAAATAATTTAAGATTAAATTTGATTTTTTATGATCTTCGATGCAAGAAACGACATGGCACGACCCTGAGTAACTACAAAATATTGAAAAATGTGGTTTTAATTACATATATTGAATTGCAATTCTTGATGCATAAGGAATTTTTCAAAAATCTTACACCGTTCTAAAGTTATTAAAGATTTTCCAAAATAATTTAAGATTAAAATTGATTTAATGTTGAAAGTATTGACAATATTATTTGGACTATTACCAATTATAGTAAAATAAACTTTTATGTATATTAAATCATTAATTCAAAATTTCCAGACATAAAATTCATTAAACTTTTTCAATTTTCAAATTTTAAAAATACTTGTCATTATCAAATTTTTACAATAACAAGTCAACTTCATCCTGACAATTGGGAAGAAAATTACAAATTATTTCAATTTAACATTTTCTTCATATATTTAAATGTTAAATTATAATTTTTCCAAGTACGTGATATTTATTTATTTTTATTCTGTATATATTTATACATTATTTTTATTTTATTTTTCTTAGATTCTTTTTCACCTGAAGATGGGACATAATGTCCCGAAATCGATTGTGAAATAAATTTTATATACCTTAGGTACATTAATAAAGTTGGGCACAAGAATAAAAGTTTATTTTACTATAATTAAAATTGATTTGTTATGAATTTCGGTGCAAGAAACGACATGGTACGACCCTGAGTAACTACAAAATATTGAAAAATGTGGTTTTAATTACCTATATTCAATTGCAATTCATGATGCGTAAAGAATTTTTGAAAAATCTTGCACCGTTCTAAAGTTATTAAAGTTCTTCCAAAATAAATTAAGATTAAAATTGATTTGATATGAACTTCGGTACAAAAATATGATTTTAATTTCGTAACGCTGAATTTTAATTACCTATTGAATATTGAATTGCAGTTCATGATGCATAAAGAATTTTTGATAAATCTTGCACCGTTCCAAAGTTATTAAAATTGATTTTTTATGAATTTCGGTGCAAAAAACGATATAGTACGCCACTGAGTAACTACAAAAATTGATAAATATGATTTTAATTACATTACGTTAAAAATTTACTGCTATTATGCATTGCTTTTGTTTCACCCTGTATCTGTATACTTTTGCTTAAATCGTTCTATATTTTAGAAGTATGTGCCAGCATTTGTAAAGTCGAATATTTAGTTTAAAAAATTAAGAAAAATTGGGGTAGAACATAAAACTAAAATTCAAACATCTCTGTTATAAATTGCAAAATTTTAAATGTAAGATCTTTATTAGAGTAAAAGAATGATTGAATTTAAGAAAAATTGATTTTTTTTAGAGTCACTGACAGACAAGTATTAGGGGCCACCACAAGGAATCGTGTAGGGCCAGTCCGACACTGGTACGATTTGTTTTAAGTAGATTCAAGGTGTGGTAAATGTACAGACATGGAAATGTTAACAATTTTAATTCTAGAAATTTGTGACGTACACAGTCCCTATATTTTAAATTAGTAATTATTAATTATTCTAATAGCCCTTCTTTGAAGTTTAAATACACGAGCAGAATGAGGAGAATGTCCCCACACTGTTACAGCATATGTCATATGCGTAGAGAATAAGCTATGGTAACATAAAGATAGATTTAGAAAGGTTGTTACACACGATGTCAACGAGTTTCTGCCAAGACAGAGTTGAATCTATTTCGACACCCAAAAATCTAACAGAGTGTTGCACAATAAATCTTGGATCTTTTTTTAATATGAAAACAAGCTGTTCACTTTTATTTTTATTTAGGCTTACAAGGTTATCAGAAAACAAGTCCTCAGCACTCGACTGTGCTGCCTCCATTTGCTCCAACAGAATGTTTGGATTTGAATGAATAGTTATGTGTGTTATTACGTCCGCAAATAATATCAAATTAGTATCACAGTGTATTTCACGATATCATAGAAGTATATTAAAAATAGAATTAGACCCAAAACTGATCCTTGCGGAACACCTCGATTTACTTTTTATTAAACAAAATTAAAAAAAAAAATTAAAAATAATTGAAAATGTAGTTGTTTTATTGGCTGAAATTACATAAAACATAATTGTTACTATTATAAATTAGTTATTATACATTACTTTGTTTTAGATGGGAAAGAAATTTTAAAATCAATTAATGGCAATTTCGAAGGTGGAAAATTGGTTGGAATTTTAGGTCCATCAGGAGCAGGAAAAACGACATTACTTAAATTACTCAGTGGATTCATACCGAAAGGATACCAAGGAACTATAAAAGTTAACGAAATTTCACGCAATCTCAAGAAATTAAAGGAAATATCACGGTACATAACGCAAGAAGATGACTTGCATGGGTTATTAACGGTGGAAGAAAATATGAAATTTGCTGCAGATCTGCAACTTGGAAATGAATTTGATAAGGATACAAAAAATATGAATGTAAGATACATGATATACAGGGTGTCCTACCTTTTTTCGAATAAATTTTTTTTTTGGATAGTAAATTTCATTCTAAACAAAAATTTTCCTATGCTTCTTCGACCCTGCATAATATTCTTTCTTATTATATTTTTTTATTTAAATCAATTATTAAATTCAAAAAACAGCATGCGCGGGCGGTTTTGGTTCCAAGAGTAGATTCAACAAAGTTTTTTAAATGAAAATCTGTTAAAATATAGGTGGACGTGAGCCTCCCACCCCTAAATTCAAAATTTCGACTTATTACGAAATAACTTTTAAACCCCGCAAAATATAAAAATTCCCTGTGCGCTATAAACTAACTAAATTATTTTTATTTGATAATCTGAAGTAACATTGAGAAAGTTTTAAAAATTTGGTAGTCGCAGAGGTACATAACATAGCGCGCGTTTGTGCTACTTTTTGAACATTTCACTGGGGATTTTTTTTGAAGTCCTGGGCTGGAATTTAATCATGCTGATTTTTTTCTTAGATAAATAATAAAGCGATAAGGCAAATAAAAAATATTCGACGATTATACTCGGTCGATATCATATGTTACAACTTTTCAAAGTTGTCGTCAAAAAAAGCACGAAAATCGAACCGTAATTTTGAAGGCGCCAAAAGTACAGAAAAAACTGATACATATATCAAAAAAGCGCTCGTTTCAGATGAATTACGGGTATGCTGATCAAGAAAACGTGATTTTTTTCCGTTGGCGGAATTTGAAAAAAAAGTGGTACAGTTTTAGCCCTTTTGTGGGTCGAGAAAACGTTAAAACTGTACACTTCGCATCGCGGCGCCCTGACGCCACACCGTTGCGCCTGGAGACTTTAAAATTGTACGGATTAATCCTGAGGATGTGAGAATAAAAAGAGCCTAATTTCGTTACTTGTCTTATAAACCCGATGGAGCTACTATTTTTCAAAGTCGCCGAAAAATCGAAAAAAAGCGAGAAAAATCGACCATTTTAAGGAATGTTTTTCAAAGTGTTGTATCAATCCAAAAAATTTAAAATTCCTTCCCTACTTACAATAAGCATTTCCCATTACGATTCAACCGGATTTTTTAAAATCCGACGAAAAAACCACCATTTTCGTGGATCTCAGTTAACTGTTAGTCGAATTTTGGGACACCCTGTATATAGAAAACGATATCAATCTAGAAAAGTTTACAAATCGTGCTAATTGAAATTTTTCTATTTCAGATCAATAATATATTAACAAAATTTGCATTGGATAAAATAAAAACTAATCTAACCTCAAAGTTATCAGGAGGAGAAAAGAAAAGACTTGCAATTTGCTTAGAATTAATCAGTGATCCTTCTGTTATTTTTGTCGATGAACCTACAAGGTAATCTTATATTATAAAACAATAAAAAATACTTTGGTTAAGTATGAAAAGAATCGGTAAAAACCCTGAATTTTTGAACCTAAAAACTAACATTTTACACTTTTTACTTGTGTTCATTTTCAGTGGATTGGACCATGTATCAAGTCATTCATGCATTCAGTTTTTAAAGGAGTTAAGTACGCTGCATAAAACTATTATTTGCACCATACATCAACCATCAACAAGTTTGTTTAATTGTTTTGACCACGTTTACTTTTTGGCTGAAGGAAAATGCATATACGAAGGTTCACCTTTGAATATTACAGACTATTTAGGTTCACATGGATATCACTGTAATATTCATCATAGTCCTGCTGATTTTGGTATGTAATAACCTAAATATTTTTTTGTAAATCATATTAACTATTTCAGCCATTGAAATCGCTAGTGGTGAATATGGACTAAATGAAATTGATAACTTAGTGAATATTTTAAAAGATAACCAACAAAAAATAAAATTTAAAAGTAATAATCACAGTAGGATAACTCTTTTTGGTAATTTATTTAATATATTTTAATTATTAAATAATTTAATTTTGCTTAATGGGTAAATATAGTTATTTATGCAACAAGTGCAAAAAGTGGTTAATATTTGCACGCGATGTAATAACGTTTGTAACAGTTGCATACACTATTTTATTAACGATCGATGATAATTAATCATTGAAAATAATAAAATTCCATAAAAACATGAAATTAATGACTTTTTGGAAGATCGCATAATAATTTTATTTTTAACTTTAGATGGCTTAGAAGACAATTTACCAAAGAAAAAAACACGAGTACACTTATTGAAACATAAGCTATATGAAATGAAGACCTTAGCCTCTCGTGAGTTTGCAAAATTAAAACGAAATTTTGTAAGTATTTTTTGTACAATATATGAAAATATAATAGAATTACTTTTTACTAGATAATGTTAAACCTACGAATTTCTGCGCAATTTTTATGTGCACTTTTCATAAGCTCATTGTTTTGGGATATTGGTATGGATGCTTCTAAACTCAGTCTTAATTTAAACCTTTTGATAATAATAGTTGGTTGCTTGGCTTGGATACAAATGTATTCAACTATTTTATCATGTAAGACATACATTTTATAACTGTATAATTTGATACATTTTTTTATTTTAGTTCCAACGGAAGTTCCTATTTTAAGAAAAGAGCATTTTAATGGTTATTTTTCTTTTTCCAATTATTTTTTTGTGACAATAATGTGGGATGTGATATTTTCGGTAAAAACTTCTAAGCAAGTCAAAGGATTTTCTAAAATTTTAATTTATAGATCATTGTAACTGCATTAATGAGCTTGATTTATTTTCTCACAGGGCAACCTAATGAATTATTTAGAGTGGTTATGTTTCTGGCAATTGGTTTTTTTAGTGCAATGAATGGTCAATCCATAGGGCTTCTAGCTGGGGGAATTTCTAAAATTGAAGTACCATTTTATTAACACCATTTAAAGAATTATAATTTTATATGCTATTTTTTAGAATGGTTTACTTGCATGTACTTACATAAATTTAATCTTACTGGTGATCAGTGGATTCTGTATAGTTTTTAAAGACATCCCTTCGTACTATACATGGATTACGTATATATCATATCTACGTTATGGAGTAACAGGTATAGCTTCAGCTATTTATGGATATGGTAGAGAGAAATTAGTATGCGTAGAGGAAACTGGATGCCTTTATACCGATGTAAAAAAGGTTTTAAAAGATTTTGGCATAGAAGGAAACACATTTTGGCGCGATTCTATAGCACTAACTATAAACTATATAATTATTAAAATTACTGCATATTTTTTTATAAAACGTCAATTAAGAACTGGTATTTGATATGTTTTTATTAAAGAAAAATATTAAGGATTTTTAGTTGGAAAAAATGCAACTAATAAAGCGATATTTGTGTCTATATTTTAATAAGAGAGTATTTTATACAAATTAGGAGAAATTTTGATTTATACAGGGTGTACAAAAAATGCTTCATTTGAAAAATAAACTGGCGTTGACGAACTTTTTGTACACCCTGTATGTAAATAATGGTATCGTACCTTTTGCCAATAAAGCCATCGATTATTTTTTGTTTTTAAATTGTTTTTTTTTTTAAATAAAATATATTTTTTAAGGGGTTATTTATCTTCCATAATATAGAATATAGAAGACAAATCATACCAATTATAGTACCATCTGACGATTATTGAACCAGGTCAGTGTTGATGTAGGTTTTTATTCTTCAATTTACACTCATAAAATCATAATATGAATAATTATTTATATAGAGTCGTTATAACCGTTTAAGGTAATAAATTATTTCAAAAAATGTTTTGATGTAGATATCTCATCAGTTTTAGTTACAGTTTTTAATTTTTTTTTAAATTATGGAAAATAAAATAAAAAATAAAAATATCTTCTATACTTACCAATCTTAACTTAACTTGTTGGTATATTTTGGAATATTTTGAATTGAAAACTGGCGTTGGTGTACAAACACAAACAAAGCAGGTTACCCGCTTTTACCAGCTTTCAGGTTACCGGCGCCAATTACACGCGCATGCCTGAGTCAGTCCTCTATGGACATACCTGCTTTGTTTGTGTTTTACCCTTATACGCTTTTGTATGTCTATAGCATGGCGCGGAATGACTCAGGCATGCGCGTGTAATCGGCGACGGTAATCTGAAAGCGGGTAGCCTGCTTTGTTAGTGTTTGTACACTTGCTGTGTTTTTAAAATGGTTGGATGCAAATTGCACAGTAACCCCATTTTGGTGTGCAGTTTGTATCCAACCGTTAAAAGTACAACAAAAAATATGCACATTTTTTTACATATTTTTTTTAATTTTAGGAGTACATTAACCGTTTATCTGTTTTATATAAAGTTGTTTCTTAATTTTTAATTTACTGGTGTATACAGTTTACATAATTCATTTTAGAATTATTGCAAAATATTACCAAAATGTTTTGAACTATACAATTTCATAACACTTGATATTAATTAAACGGCCTTGATAAAAATCTTCTCGTAGATTAGAAAAAATGAAACCACAAATATAATAATTTTATTTATTATTTATCAAGTTTAACCGGGTTACAAGCATATCAAACAAAATACAAAAATAAAAAGTAGGTAAAAAATTATTTAAAAATAAAGCAAAACTGCACATTTTAATAGTAATTTTACTTGAGTTTTAATCAGTGCCGTAGCCAAAAATTTTGGTCAGCAGGGTACAGAGTCCAAAAAGACGCCCAAGCCCTCTTTCGTCGAGATTTTGAAGATCAGGTTTTTTTGATACTCAAAGTACACACCAAAATTGCTAAATGATAAAACGTTAAAAATATAATATAAACTTATTCTAAACTAATTTATATTCATACAGGGTGTCAGGTGTAGAAGAAGTATTTTTAAATTTGAAGAGTTTCATAAATATGATTTTCAATTAATTCAATGCATAATTTGATGTTTTTGGTTTTATCATGTGTAATTCTATTTTATTGCTGTAGCAGACGTCGAACCTATTTTTTAAATAGTATAATACAGTCAATCAAATAAGATTGATACCACAACTATGCAACCAAACATACTCTGTAGTGATTTTAGACTTACTAAGTTGGTGTACCTGTTAATTTACAATAAAATTTTAATCTGATCTGTCACTTTAACCAGTAGGCAAAACTTTTGGGATCTCAATTGAACATATGGAAATTATTACAATCAAGAACAAAAATAGGTTACTTTCGACATCGAGACAAAAAACTAAAAAGAGGTCTAGAAATAAGCCAATTTATGAGGGATGAAATATTAAAAAAACTTAGTGATCTTGAAAACCTAGTTTCGGAATCTTTCATAGAAGTCATCTCAAATCTTCTAGGAAATCACCGATCAAATAACTATAAAAGTATTATCCAGAAGCTTTTAACCACTTATAAGACTTTGGGTTATAACATGTCCTTCATTTTCATTTGGACATCTTTTCACAGTGAAAGATTTCACCAGGATATTTCTATTACAGAAATTTGGTACCAGGTACCAGGGCAAATGAAGCCCAAGTACACTGGCGGACTACAATATTAAGTGATGCAGAACACAGAAAAAAAAACTAATACCGCAATATTTGTATTTTATTGTAATACACTACATATAAACTCGTTTTCATTCATAAAAACTGTAGTTTTTGTAAACAAAAAATCATATTACTTACAATAAAACAAACAAAATCTGAAATATTCCAATCCTAAACCTACTGTACTAAACACAAAACCTTGTTACTAACATAATGACTTAAAAGATTTCATGTTAAACACAAAAGGTGAATTTTTGTTGCCAGTGAAATCAGTTGGGCAATTTCTAAGGTAAATCAACCTCTCCGATGACATACCAAGCATTTTATGTAAAAAAGTTTGAAGGTGAGCTTCAATTAAAATTGAAGTACGTTCTTAACTCCTACATTATTGTTCTTATTTTAAATAAAGTAATCACTTATAAAAATATATTGTTTATTTACAAAATAAAATAATTCTTATAACTTTAAGTGGTGATAAGATTGAGCCACGTGGCACATTGAGATATTCACGTTCTTATCACCAAGTGGAAAGGAAGAAAGAATAGCTAAGCGTGCATTTGACCTCAGGTCACAATTGTTGATAAGTAATTAAAGACCAACTAATGTCATAATAATGCATAAAGTAGCACTTTTTTGATAAATCTCAATGCATTATTTTAAAACTACATGACTTGATCACGTTAATTTATTTATTACCAAACAAACAATAAAATGTAATGAAGAAAACTTGTATATAAAGAACACTCTTTTTCCTATCTATACCCTATAAAACGTTTCGTAAAAGACCAAAACAAGCCACGAGCAACTTCAAATCATTATTTTAGAAGAAATTTCTAAAAAAATAATGTTTAGATGGTCATTCATTTACTGTAAAATGAACTGTTAGTAGGTTTTTGGTTTTTTTTCATGTCTTCCTCTATTTTTGCTGCAGCTACAATAATTTAAAAATTATTGTAACTCCTAAAGGAGTTGAGAAAAATTAGTCCATAAGATATTTTTTGGTCCTAATGATATTTCCAATTCAAATAAATATTTACAAGTTAAAAAGTATGAAACCCTTAATATTTCTCATTATTTTTTATTACTATAAAATAGTATAGATATTAACAAAAGCGTCCTTTTCAAAAGTGCAAAGAAATCATATTATTATGCTATTTAAAAAATAGTTGGTTCGTCCGCTGCTATAGCAAGAAAATAGAGTAACACATGAAAAAACCAAAAACATCAAAATATGCATTAAAATTAATTGAAAAACATTTGTATTTATAACTTATTTATGAAACTCTATAAATTAAAAAAAAATGCTTCTTTTACACTGTATATGTTACAGTGAAAGTGATTGTTAACAATTACTAGTGAATGTAAACATTCACGAAATAGTTAGTGAAAGTGGAAAAAAAGTTGTTTGAATCACTTACACTAGTGAATGTAAACAATCACTGAATGTGGTTAGTGTGAGTAAAGCAGGAAACTACTTACAATTTAGATATTCTCAACATCAAAAAAATCATTTAAAATTTACATTCATATTGGAATATTTTTTTAATAAAAAAAATTAAAGATGATTGGGCCATGGTAAAAGACAATGGTGTGAGGTTGTCTGAGTATAATGATGTAATTAATAAAGTTTTAAGACTAATCTTTCCCCTCGTGACGTCACGTAAGTTGTCCCTATTGTCGCAATGTATTTCGCACCTATATATTTTTTTTTAAATTTGAAACACACAATACAATGTTAGTGTATATTGGGTTGCCTATCATTCATTTCTACTCCGCCCTTTTATTCCTTGTCAGTGCAAAGTTGCAATTTCGACTCTTAGGCACTACAAAGTAAACATATAGGGTGTCCCAAAATGATTGGGGATGAATTTGGCAACTGTGTATGAAAATTTATGTAGCAGATTGTACTTTTTCAGTGTCGCCACATTTAATAGGTTGGTAGGGGGCCTGAATAAAAGGGAAAAAGTGTATATTTATCTACAATAAAATTATGGATTATTGAAAAAATATTTATTGATAAATAAATAAATTAATTTTACAGTAAGTGCTCAAAATGACCACCATTTTCATTAATACACATATTCACTCATCGTTTCATATTTTCAAAAACATTTTAAAGCGTATTTATATTCGTTTAGTTTAGAAAAAACTGTTGATTTTTAATAATTAAGCGAATAAATTCTGTAAAACACAACTGAACAAAGCAAGAGGTTATGGCACGCAAATGACCTGACCATAGAATGTCAAATTATCTAGGCAATTTTCATACACAGTTGCAATTTTTATACGCAGTTGCCAAATTCATCCCCAATCTTTTTGGGACACGGTATAGAATCAACGTACATAAAAAGTGACATTTTAAAGCCTGTCAAATGACGTTTGAAAAAAAAGTAATTTTTAAAATATACATTTTCGAGACTACACATTTTTTAAGGATTTCTTTGACTAATTATAAGGGAAAATATCGTCATCTAATAATTCGATTGTAAATTTCAAAAATTTGTCAAACTGAATTTGTCGAAAAATATGAAATTCGTAATTTCCTATAAATATTAACCATTAATAAACTCAATAAAAAATTGGGTCCTTAGTTAAATAAATAATTAAAATAACATAGAATGAGAACAAAACATGTTGATTCATTTTGCCTAACGTTTTTGTATTGGATAATTTAATAAGACAAAAAATTTAATTTAATTGAATGCTATGAACTGAAAAAAAATTCTACATCTATAACCTGTTCTAATACGTATTTTTTTATAATAAGTTAAGATAAATAAGATCCATGGAACCTTTGACCAGAAAATTCATTTAAGTAAGTAATAAATGTAGGCATTTAAAGTGTAAAGTCTATTAAAAACTTAAATATACATTATTATTTACTTTGTAATTAAGTATTAGAAAAAAAAATAATATATGGCTTAGAAAACAAATCCTAGTATTAATTAACATTTGAATTAAAATTTATAATTGTTATTCATAAAATTTAATAATAGTTCCATATTATTACATAAGAAGCAATTGTTTTTACTTGGTTTCATTTAATAAATATCGATTTAAATTACCTCTTAATTTTTTAATTATTATATTTATTACAAAAGAATTGCATAATGCCTCATTATCAAAGATAACGCTGCACACAAAACAAGAATGTTTAAAAATATTAAACACTTGAAAATTTCATACAATTAATTAATGAACTTTGTTTTTAAGTACTCTTTTGTTCGCACTTTTTATCAGTTAATTTCTATAAATTTGTAACAATTTTGAGTCATAATACGATAATACAATTATTATAATTTCTTTTATTAGAAAATATTAATCCTTAGATAAGAAAATTGTCTAAATTGGATGATTTGATTACTGGGATAATATTGAAAAATTAATAAATACAATTAATTTAAGAATAATATACAGGGTGTTTCTAAATATATGCGAAGAAATTCTACAGGCGATTTCTTGACCAATTCTAAGACAAACGTAAAGAATAAAAATTTTCTCAAAAGTACTCTATTTTTTAGTTATTGGGTGTCAAACTTTCTATATTTTTTTCATTTTTTGAGTATAACTTCTTTATTTTTTAAGATAATTTGATCAAATTTGAAACACACTCTAGTTATTATAGTTGTAAAAAGATAAAAATATCAAATGTCGAAATAAAATACAGGGGGATGTATTTTGGGGGTATAGACCCCATTTTTTATGCCATAACTTTTTTGTACTACCCCACTTAACACTTTAAATGAGATATTCTAATTCCTTACTTTTTTCTGAAAATTTTTGATCTCCTTAATTTTTTCACAGCTGGTACTGTTTAGAAGTTATTTAAAAACATGTACGAAGTTGTAAGCCAATTTTGCATTAAACAGGGGTAGCTTTTTTTAAAAAATAAATACCAGAGACTTCCTAGAAGACTATTTGACCAATTTTAAGACGAAAACAGAGAATAAATATTTTCTCTAAAATACTTCGTTTTTAATTTAGATTATTTTGTTAAATTTATTTAAATTTAAATTAAAAACGAAGCAGTTTAGAGAAAATATTTATTCTCTGTTTTCGTCTTAAAATTGGTTAAATAGTCTTCTAGGAAGTCTCTGGTATTTATTTTTTAAAAAAGCCACCCCTGTTTAATGCTAAATTGGCATACAACTTCGTACATGTTTTTAAATAACTTCTAAACCGTACCAGCAGGGAAAAAATTAAAAAAATCAAAACCTTCAGAAAAAAGGAAGGAATTAGAATATCTCATTTAAAATGTTAAGTGGGGTAGTACAAAAAAGTTATGGCATAAAAAATGGGGTCTATACCCCCAAAATACACCCCCCCGTATTTTATTTCGATATTTGATATTTTTATCTTTTTACAACTATAATAACTAGAGTGTGTTTCAAATTTGATCAAAAAATAAAGAAGTTATACTCAAAAAATGAAAAAAATATAGAAAGTTTGACACCCCATAACTAAAAAATAGAGAAAATTTTTATTCTTTACTTTTGTCTTAGAATTGGTCAAGGAATCGCCTATAGAATTTCTTCGCATATATTTAGAAACATCCTGTATATATGTTAATTCTATAATTACTTAATTGTTCTCGTTGTCAAGTGATCTTAAGAAATAAAAGTTGTTAAAAATACTCAATTGTGTAATTTATGTGGACATACTACCTTTGCTCTCGGGCAATAAACCTGTATAATTCGAGCACGCGAAAACAGATCTTATTGAATAATACTTAAAGGTATCAAATTGCATTTGCAGTTGCGGTCGCGAAAGATGCGCTACGATGACGTTTCCATTTACGTTTATTTGTAAAAGTGACTCACCTTCATTTATTGCAAATAAAAAAAATTGCTGTAGAGGAATATATGAAAATCAAAATTGAGTTTATAGTGAAGGCAAATGTTGAATTAAAGATTAAACGATAAAGTTAGTTCTTTAGATCAAAGCTTTGGTACGTTTTTGTCAGTTCTATAACTAATTCCCATTTTAGGATTACTTAAGCCATATGATATTTAATATTGTCATATTTTCTTTATTAAAATAATTACTATTTTTAATAATGAGGTTTCCACATGATCAAATATTTTAGTGTTTTTCTAAACTTGGTTAGTGGTAATTGATAATTAAAATTTTTATTATTATTATCTAATGATAAACAAAATAATTATGACTTGTCCAATGTTTAATTTTATAAACTGGTTTTACGTCAGCAAATTTTTGAAATAAAATCTAAAATATTTATTGGAGCTACATAATTCAATTAAAAATTAAATAGTACCTACGTAATAAATAGGTCCCTGTATTTTTATTTTTCGTGGTAATATTTATTACCTTTAACGCAAAAAAGTAAAACTAGTATTTAAGAATGCTGTTAATAATACAGAACTTGTATTCAATCAAGTTTTGATTGTATAATCCTCGATTATAAATAAACTCATAAATTTGTATTAATTTATGAAATAATAAAATTTGATCAAATTTAATTAATTTGTAATCATGGAAGTGAAAGTTCACATAGGTGTTAAGAATATAAAATATAACATTTCTTTTTGAGTTTTTGTGAAATATTTTTTGAATAAATTACTTTTTTTTTGATAAATACATAATAATTAATAATCTAAAGTTTCGTCACAATGCATACCCAAAAATGAGTAAGTAAAATGTTCACTGGTGATGGACTTTAATCGCGGTCCTTGACGTTTGTTTATCCACTTTGTATATAAGCGGAGCGCAGCGTGAGGAGCAACTTCATTTCGTTTGGATTGGCAAAAATTATTGCAGTAGCGCGCGAAAACCAGTTTCGCAATTTTTTAAGGAAAAAGTGTTACGTGCGCTAAAATACTATGGAGGTCGTTCTACAAGAGGCGGCGAGCGTAAAATTTGACGCCGGCGCCGGTAGTGCAAGTGTTAATTTTGTTGAAAGTGAAAAGAATGACGAAGAACAAACATTTTTGCCAGATTATGGGCAAAAAAAATCGGAAGATTTGCCAAATTTCAGTATGGTACCCAGCAAGGAGCCTATTAATATGCGTTTTGAAAATATTAAGTTTACTGCCACCATGGGACTTTTAAAAAAAGGCAAGATAAATTATTTATATATAAATTCAAGAACTGATAAACGTTACAGATAATAAGTGGAATGAAGAATGAAGCAATTCCTATAAATATATAAGAATTTGCGACAAATGCATTTTTTCGTAATTTCAATCCTTACTAATGCAATGAATATGAATACTTACAAAAATAAATGTTGTGTAAATATTTAAATATAATATCCTTCAAAAAAGTGAAATTATCAATTTTATTTTTAAGTAAAAATGCATGTAAATTTTACACTGTACCATATTTAATTTATTTCAAAAATTTAATTTACTGATACTTTTTCTGGTATTTAGACTTTAGTCATGATGGCTGTGGGAAATTGGGTTACATCTGGGGTAAATTATTATATGCCATTAATTTCTTTCAAATGAAAATGTATGTATTTTTCCGAATTTTAGAATTCAACATACCCTCGGTTTTACTTGATATTTAAATAAGAAACCCTGGGATATGTAAAGTTGCTCCCAGCTGGAAGTAGGACAAAGCATACGCGATCGTGATTACTTTTGTCCTACTTCCAGCTGGGAGCAACTGTACAGTTAATCAGAAATAGTACACAACGACTAAATACGAAGAAAAACGCGTTGCCGGTGCTCCGTGAGCAATCGAGTCTTTCTTAACCTACTTCTGTTTACAGTAAACTGTACTTATTTCGTATGAAATGCGTTTTAAACACAATTTTTGACAATGATAGGTACCGTCTATCCTCCATTTTAAGCAATTTAAGGCGCCCTCTACTGGTAGTTATAATTCCCAATCAAATTGAACTTAGTTAAAATGAATTTTTTTCATCCTGAATATCACAAATACAACATACAGCAAAAATTTTGTTTAGATGTTATACAGAGGGGTGCACAAGAAAGGACCAACGATGTAGCTTCGTTATTTCTTATCCGATTTTAATATGTCAAATTAAATGGCTTGAAGAATACTACTATCACATAATAAAAGATTAATTTTATGTTTGCAAACATCAGAGGAGGAGGAGGAAACTTTTATTTTTCAAACGGCAACATATTTTTTTCGATTGAAAAAATCATTAACAAAAATAATCTAAACCAATTACCTATACCAATATTTTTTTTAAATAATTGTTTTTTCTTATTTTTTTTAAATTTTATTATTATTATTATTTTTTTTTAATTTGAGTTTTAAGTTTTTTATTTTTTTAAGTTTTGTTTTTTAATTTATTATTAATAATTATTAATTTATTAATACCTAATTTTTTAATTTATTAATAATAAATTAAAAAACAAAACTTAAAAAAATAACGAAGCTACATCCTTGGCCGTTTTTGTGCAACCCTCTGTATAACATCTAAACAAAATTTTTGCTGAAAAAAAATGGTGCACTGTATATTGTATTTGTGATATTCATCTGTACGCACAATATTTAAATTACAACATTGTCAGAATTTTACCGCAATATATCTCAAACACATTGTTACACAAATATTTGTACAATATTTGGATAACAATTCCATACGATCTACAATATTTACATGTTCCTACATAATTACGACATTCGAACTACAATTTTCATTTCCACTGGGGATGTTAGATCTTATATTGTTGTTCTTGTAATATAAAACCTTCTAATTCTACAAGAACAACAATATAACATAAAACATATGAGACTATAATTCTAAGGAACACATTTATCTAATAAAAAAATGTACAGAAAAAAGTGGAACACCTTGTATAAGTTATGGAATAAATGATAATTATTAATTGCTATAAATATCAATAAACAAGTCTATGGAGGTAATAAAAATTACAAAAATCGATAAGTTCGTCAAAATAATTTAAAAATAAATATTTATATATTTTCAGTAGGTATACCATGTTATAAATGTAATATTTAAAGAAAGTATGAATGTTTACGATTAATTTTCGAAAACGTCCCTAGCCCGTATTCTACGCATTTTAGTAACTGTAATATTACTAAAGGTAAAGGTGAATGATTCAACTCCCAAATTTTTTAGTGCCTGATGATGCCCTTATGAAGGTGAAACTAGTTGCACGATAATAAATATATTGAAAAGTTGGGAGTTGAATCATTCACCTTTACCTTTAGTAATTACTTTCCCAAATCATCGTCATCATAACTGTAATATTGTTTTGTTAATCTTGTTATCCTCGAATTTCAATGAACTGCGCACCGCTCTTAAAAAATAAGCTAAGTTTACATGTGTAACGTAGAAGAAAGTCTAACTGTCCACTTACCGTCAAGTAGCATAATTTTTTGTGCGATCAACATTTTTTTTTACCTATATACAAATTCGCTAATATGAAGTAGAACAGAAAACTAATTAAGTGGATATTCGGCAAACTTAGATGCTTTATTTTAAAATTTGCTTGAAATGTGCGGTTTATGACATATATTTTTAAGAAATTTTTGGGGATTCTATAAAAATTGGAAAAATTTATCTAAAACAAAAAAACGAAACGGGAAATTCTTCGTTTATAACTAAACTTATTGCTAGCCTTGAAAAAAAAATATTATTTTAATTAGTTTTTTAGTTGTGTGGAGAACGCCGCTAAGCGAACGTATTTTGTAAAGGGCCTATTTTACTGCTGCCGTATGATTATTTGGTTTGACTTACAAAAACAAAAAAATAACTAATTGGTGGCCACAGGATTCTTCTGTGTACCAAAAAAAAAAGAAATTTTAAAAAAGCTTCAATGGAAAAAATATGAGCAAAATCGTAAATATCAAGCGAATTTCAAAATCAAGCACTCACATTTGCCGACTATCCTCTTAATAAACATAGACATTGTAAAATATAAAAACATGGTAGAGTCAATAATCTCATAAATAATGACCTGCAGTCCTTAGCAAATGACCCGAACAGCCCTTCTTTGCAAGGCAACATTTTTTGACTTCGATTGTGGAATGACTCCATGCTAAAATAACATATAATATTTGTGTTTCAAACATGGCATGATATGTAGATTTCAATATGGGTCTGGATACCGACGAATACAAGCCACGTAAGAAAAATGTTGCACGATTTAGTTTTGATGCCAATTGTTCCCCGTGTTGATGCCAGTTTAGTTTGTTATCTATAAACATTCCTAAAAAACTTGGAAGATTGCTCGTAAATTTCAGGAATATTGCATGGTCTCAAACTGAAAATAATATGCTTTGTTTTGTCTTCATTCATCTTTAACTTGTTGCTTATAAACCAAGTATTGGCTTCTGACTATACAATTTTGAAAATCTTTATCACTCTAGAAAATAGTTGAATCATCAGCAAATAATATTGATTCATTATCATTAACTATTGATGGAGACACCGGTGTAAAAAAAACGGCGTAAAATGAACACACATTTTTCGTGCTTTTTTCGCACAATGTTTGGGTTCTGAATCACTATTGTCGCCCATAATTAAACTACAAAATGAATATTATTAATTTTATAATAAAATAAAAAATGTAATAATATCTAAACTAACTCGGAAACTCGGGATTTCCCACCCGGCACCAACCGTAATTGTGAATCGGCCTAAATCGAACTGACGCAAAACGACGTTTATCAAAAATAATAGAGGCCCAAGGATAGAACCTTGTGGAACACCAATTGAAGGATGAATCATTACCACCTACCGATACACATTGAAATCTATTAAGTTGGTAAGGCTCACCATACACCAAGATATTTTTTGAGCAATTTATTGCACATTTTCAATTCAGTAGGAACTGCACATTGCGCAGTTGCGTTCTGAGTTTAAAATACGCAATAAATTGCTTAAAAGCCTTACTCAAATCAATGAAAGCAACCTTAAATTCACCGTCTTCAATACTCTGTATAAATTTGTCTAAAAAATCCAAAATTGCACTAGAAGTTGATTTCCCTCATCAAAATACATGCTGGTTTTTGTGAAAGATGTTTTACTTCAAAATATTCATACAATTGTTTGTACAAAATTTTTTCAATAACTTTGGATAAGATTAGCAATAGAGCAATAGGGCGGTAACTGTTAGGATTATTTTTGTCAAATTTTTTAAATAATTTTCGCAACCTTAATTGGATCAAGAAAAGTTCCTGATCGTAAGCTAGCATTAAAAAGATGTGTTAATGATCTTCCAGTAGTGGCTGCTATTTTGATAGAAACAGCTAACTCAAATGAAATCTAATTTTATTTATAATTTAAACAAATATCCATTATTTAATTATTTGAATTCATAAAACATATTTCAGCGCGAGTAAATTTTTCTTTTACTTTTAGTCATTTAGCGTTTCGTAAAACTCCACCAGAGGGTGTCCAGAATTCCGAAAACACGAATATTGTTACATGCGAGTCACAAAAGTTCTTCCTTTACTCGCCTTCCTCCATTTTGTTACAAAATTTTTGTCAAAATAGTGCCACGTAATCGAAGTTCCCAATAAAGGAAAAAATAATTTTTAAATGAGACGTTTATTTTACATACGTCATCCCAAGTAACATTTTTGGGCGATTTACAAAAATTTACGTAATTAAAGGATAGGAAGTCGTCTTGCCTTATTCTAATGATGTTGTTAGGACCTGAATTTTACGTAAAATTTACGCAAAGGAGGAAAACTTGACTGTAGTTTCGACGTAAGATTTCCCTATTTTAAAGGAAATTACCAAAAGTTTTAATGTCCAATACAATAGAATGATTTGTGGCTTTTAAGGACAAAATAAAACAGAACAATTGACCGGTTTCGGTTTATTTGGCTTAACCTTCTTCGGATAAATATTCGTTTGTCTCTACCATGTAAGAGGTCGCTATTTCGCGGGATGCTTTTTTGCAAATTTTGAAACACAATATCTTCCATATTTATCAATACTTTTTAAAATTTAAACAAGCTTTAGCTTTTAAATAAATGTATTTAAAAGATGCGTTTGGAGTTTTTTTTATATTTTGAAACTCTATATTTTTTTTCTTATTTTTTGCTTCTATTTCTTAAAACAGTAAAAATTTAAAAAAAAAACTAAAAAACGCATGTTCTTTGGCATTTCAAAACCTTAAGAAACATAGTAATTTGGATTTTATAACTTTAAGAATACGGTCGAAATCGTGTTGCAAAGAAATATCGGTTCGAAAAAAGCCTCTTAAAGTTATATTGCCCTGAATAAAAAATATTTCCCTCAAAGTTAACATTTTTTCAAGATCAACTATAACCACCTAATTGGCGACAATTAAGGCAATTTTACTTTTAGGTAAAATATATCCAATCTTACTACATAGTGTACATTGTCGCTTTGCAAAGTTAATTTGAACTTAGTTTTCCTTTAAGATTTACCTGTAACACAATTTTACTTTAAGGGCAAAAATAGGTAAAGTTGTTAGGTAAATTGTTCTTCAGAATTTCGGTAAAATCTACTTAAATACAAGCCAAAGACTTCTATGTTTTCTGTTGTTATACATAGACCGGACACGCTTAACATTTCGAAAAAATAGGTGTTTTTTATTTCCCACTTTTACCTGCTAATGAGCTAACTTTGGGTGTCACTTTTAAAATGGCCGCCAGTGATACACAAAAAATTGACACGTGTCCGGTCTATGTATAACAATAGAAAACATAGAAGTCTTTGATACAAGGATATTTACCATGCCCTGTTACTTGGGATATGTCACGTTGTTAATATATTCCTAATATTAGGGGGAGTAGAAATTACATTTCTACTCCTTGGAAGTACAAAATATACCCTATTGTACCCGATTTACGTCGGAAATGTACGAATATGACCATACACTAAATGAATAGAAAAATGACTTGTTTTAACCTATCAAGCGTCACAGAACTGTTGACGTTTGAAAAAACAAACTTTTTAAAATTTAGTGGATGGCAGAGAATACGTCATCTCATCTCTATACCAAATAAATTAATTAATCTGTTTTTAAAATAATTATGAAAAATAATTGTATAAATTGTTTTTATGGATCTAAACTTGACTAAATTTTAAAATCAATGTTTCTTGGAATTTCTATTATTCATGCGTAAATACACTAATTATTTCATAATAACTAAAATGATAATAATTGATACGTGTAGAGAAAGTGGTTTAAATACCTCATGAAATCCAATAGAAATATTACACGAAGTCAAAAAATATTTTTTTGTAAAAACCTTACCTTACCTTTTATTTTTATAGTAGCCTATTATTTATAAACTATTTAAGTTATAAATTTAAAAATAAGTTATTGATATAAGCCGATTTTAATTAATGCATATAAAAATAAAATATAAATGGCAAATCGTTGTATTGTTGTTGTTTATATTTTATATTCCCTCGGGGTAATTGCGAAATCTGGTATGTTAAGGTGAATAGCATGGCGTCCTTCAAGTTTTTTGTTGAGTTATAATAACGATTACTTGCTTGAAAAATGAAAATAGCAGAAACTAATTTATCCACCAAGTTTTTAAAGCACTTAATATTTAAAACATATCATATTCAAAATGTATCTATGCTATCTTACCATAATATTGACAATATTAAATCATTTTATATTTTTCTCATAAATAGTACCCATCATGTAATACATAATATTTGCTAGTAAAAGCCAGTCATTCTTATTTTTTATTTGATTTATTTGCAAGTTTTATTTACTTAATATAGGTAAATTCCCATTCATCCTTAAAAAACAAATGTATTTCTACAAATAATGGAAAAATTTCGAACTATTGTTGACTAAATTAATATTAAACTTTAAGATCATCTGCAGTACTTAGAAGATTTAGAATTAGAAACTAGGTGATTTATAAATAAGGAATAAACCTATTTTCTCTTCAAACTTCATTAAAGTAGTCTTCTGTGACGTTTAACAGGCTTTAAATGCCACTTTTTATGTTCCTTGATTCTATGGTCACTTTGTACTAACTAGGAGTAGAAATTACTATTGCACTGACAAGGAATAAAAGGCCGGAGTAGAAATGAATTTTAGGCAACCCAATAAACACTAGCATTGTATTGTGTGTTGTATGTAAATTAAATGTCAAATTATTTATTATATTACTATTAAAACACTTCGACGTTTGAAGAAAAATAGCATGTTTTATTCGGAGTAAAAGAACTTTTTGTGGCTCGCATGTATTCACGGGACTCGCAAAGCTCGCCACAAAAAGTACTTCTTTTACTCATAATAAAACAATATACCATTTTCGTTTATCTTATATTTATATTTTTTTTGTTTTTAGAAAAGAAAGAAATTCTTCATCAAGTCAATGGATTGTTTCCAAAAGGAAAATTAATAGCAATAATGGGTCCATCAGGTGCTGGTAAAAGTACATTACTTGATGTCCTAAGTGGGTACAGAATAACGGGAATTGAGGGTGCTGTTTATATTAATGATAACGAAAGAGATCTCAATTCGTTTAGAAAATTAAGTTGTTATATTACTCAAGATGACAGGTTGCAAGAACTTTTAACTGTCGAAGAAAATATGTACACTGCAGCTGATCTTAAGCTAGGAACAGATATTAAAATTGAAGAAAAAAGTGCTATCGTAAGTATATTTCATTAATTTTACTCGAATTTTTATTGTAATAGATAAGAAATGTTTTATTCCAAAGTTATTTAAGGGTAATTTAATTTATGTAATGTATTAGAAATAATGAAAGGTTATTTTCAGAAATTTATGAAAAGTGAATTTTTTTAGATAATGTAAAAAATAACCAAGTAACCTACTTATTTACAAAAACATAACCGAATCATAACGAAAAACTGGATTTGTTGTTAAAATTTTAATATCTAAAAAGACACTTAGATAATTTTTACTCTTTGACATTTTTAGATAAGTTTGTTTATTTTCCGCAAATATTACTTGGATTGTTATCAATCATGTTTTATTTTTGTAAATCAGTACAGTTGTACTTAGATAAATTTATTGTTATTCTTCCTGAATCATTACAAAAGTTTATTATTGGTTATAATGTCGTTATTAATAGAAATAATAGAAATTATTGTGTAAATATTCAATTTTATATAATTCTATGGTGTAATTTAACCATGGAAAATATTTTGATTTTTAGAAGGCAAAATTCAAAGTTTTTTTATTAAGACCATAAAATAAAGGAAACAGTAAAAAAACAACAATGGTTAGGTAAATAAAGTCAGTACACATTTTTGCAAAAACAACATAGCCTTATCACTGAAGTGTTAGGGTACAGTTTCTCGCAATCGTAAGTAGGACACACTTTTATTATGTGTAAATACAAAAAATGTACCAACACACATGGAGGAACCTGAGCTCATTTCTAAAACGGTGTTTTTTCGTGCTAGGACT
Source organism: Stenus bimaculatus (assembly GCA_963971135.1). Lineage (NCBI taxonomy): Eukaryota > Metazoa > Arthropoda > Insecta > Coleoptera > Staphylinidae > Stenus > Stenus bimaculatus. The sequence continues at coordinate 80,939,158 of OZ020180.1, read as the reverse complement.
ACTTGTGTTTGCAAGGAATTTTTACTGATTATTACAAACAAAAGTAGGGCACAAAAAACTCGCGTTTTTTTCTTGGAATTCATTTGTGTACTACTTCCGATTGGCAGAAACTGTACATAAGAAGTAGTCCGGTTAATTTAGATATGCAAGGGTGCAAAAATTAGCGTAGAGCTAAACATTTTGATAAGTCCCCATCGATCCCGTAACTAGAAAAAAATTTATTCAAGCTCAAATGTCTTAAAAATGGGTTTTTCGCATTTTTCAGCAAAACGGTAAGTGTAGTCATAAAATCTCTACGCTAATTTGTGCACCCTTGCATAATCGCCAATATATATAAATTAAAACTAACCCAATTTTCGTATTTTAGATAAATGAGATTTTAGTAACCTTAGGCTTAGATAAAGCAAGGCATACACGTGCTGGAAGAATATCAGGTGGTCAAAAGAAAAGATTATCAATAGCCTTGGAATTAGTCAACAATCCATTAGTTATGTTTTTAGATGAACCAACTACGTAAGTAAAAATAATAATCTTATTAACACAATCTGCATTCTATATGTTATTTTGTAAAATTGAGGATAATAATAAGATATAGTACAATTAAAATAATAAAAATTGTAATAATACTTTAAGGGTCACTTATGTTACCGCGTACCGATTTAAAAATTAAATACCCTATTTAATTAAATAATAACAACAATATTTACAGTTTTGCATCATAATTGAAAACCATTGTGCAGATTACTTATGTTTATGGGTTTTTTTTGTTGCTGCGTTTAAATTGGGCTACTTTTATGTAAAAACATTTCGTAGAACCATAATAACTGGTTAAAGAAATTTTTGATTGTCATGTTTATGATACCAATTGATTCATATTTCATGTCTAAGCCTAATATGGCGAAATTTACTCCATACTTTGATTGGTTTTTGAGAAATTTTACTGTAACCTTAAGAGCCTCTAAAAATGTACTTACTGTTTGTAAATCCTACTAAGATTTTGTACAAAAATGTAAAGTAGTTTATGAGTTATTGGAGTTCTCGTAGCACCCTATTTAGTATACTACAAAAGTGACTCTTAATAAACATTTAGTTTTTTGTAGGGGACTGGATAGTTCTTCATGTAGTCAATGTGTTAAGTTATTAAAACTACTAGCAATGCAAGGTAGAACAATTGTATGTACAATACATCAACCTTCAGCTTCTTTGTTCCAACATTTTGATATTGTGTACGTTTTGGCTGCTGGAAAATGTCTTTACCAAGGCAGTACAAATCAACTGGTGCCATTCTTAGAAGAAGCTGGATTTCCTTGTCCAATGTACCACAACCCAGCTGATTATGGTAAAAATTTATAGTAAAAAATAATTTACTTGTTTTTAAATTTATTTGTACAGGATTATTTTTATTTATGGTGCAAACCTGAAGTTGTTACAGAAAAAATCTTTAAGGTTTATCTGTAAGGACTTACAGATATGTACAGAATTACACCATTGATTTCATTTTATAAATGCTTTATTCTGATGCATACCAAATAATTGACTTAGTTAGTATTTTGTTTAAAAATGTATTTTACAACCATTACGTTAAGTTTGCTTATGAATTTGTTTTGGAAGGTTACGGTAGAAATTTCCTTTTAAAATTTTATAGTATTTGTATCCAGTTTTTGTAATTTACTTATATTTAATTATAGTTATTGAGCTGGCATGTGGTGAATATGGTCAAGATAAAATTGATAAGATGATAAAAGCGACTGATAATGGCAAATGTCTTAGATGGATAGAAAACTATAAAGAATTATCAATGCAAAGCGTTACCTTAAAAGGTTGGTATAACATTATATTAGTATTGTCGGAGGTTGGCCGGACTAATTAATAATATTTAACACTAAAATATATTTATTAACTATATTTTACACAACTAAATTAATAACCAAAAGTGGGCGCTTTTAACTAATGTATTCAATGGTTGTGTCTTGTATAACGGATGTCGGCTATCTGCCCCCCTTTTACCAAAAACAGTCTACTCAGCATCATCTTCCCAAAACTGTCCACTCAACACCATTTTTCCAAAACACCTCGTCAACATTATTTCCCACAGTATATACTACAATTTTCAATGTTGCCTTAATTTTTGCGTATCTTTGGATTGGGTTTGAAGTGATATTATACAGGGTGTCCCTGAATAACTGTGACAATTTTTGTAAGGTGATAGACGAAGCGAAACTAAGCATTTTTGACTTACATATAAAGTATTGTCGGGAAGTGCTTCCTTAAAAAGTTATCCACTACAAAATTTTCAAAAAAAAAATTTTTTTTGTAAATAAAATAAACATTATAAGAGATATTAATTTAAAATATCCTTTCTGTGAAAAAATTGTGGCCAAAATTTCAAACTAATATCTCTTATAATAATTATATATTATTTACAAAAAAATATTTTTTTGAAAATTTCGTGGTACAGTTATTCAGGGACACCCTGTTTACAGTAGTAGCAACACTTTTTAAATTATCCAATTCAAACTAGATTTTTCAAAATAAAAGAATGTTACGGGTATATTAAATCACCAAGTCTTGTAACTTGTAACCTATATATTTTTTATTTTTATTTTTAGAAAAGACAGATACAAGACCTTACCAACCAACTACTATGTCCTTACATGCAACATCTTCATTTACTCAACTGCAGATTCTTTTAAGGAGAGGATTTTTGAAAAGCAGGAGGGATTCTGTAAGTTGCTTTTGATCATTTTGTTTGCTTGTTTAAAAAACAATGAATATTATCTACCAATTGTACGTCCAAAATAAAATATAACTGAGTACTTCGATTTTGGCGATTTGAGGACCAGTAAAATATTGTTCTTTACTTAAAGCTGACCAGAGGTCCATGGTTTTTTACCATGTACCATGTAACTAACCTAAATTATTAAATTAAAGTACAAACTTCTTCATATCATCCAACAGTTTCCGAATAAATATGTAACTCTAATGTTTTTGTAGCTCTGAAGAAGAAATAAACCTATATCGAAACCGGTCAGTAAACCAAAAACTTGTTTTTCTGATTTGAAGTCCTAATCCCTAACCCCCTTTTTTGACATTATTAGTTAAACTAGTAATTTTAATTTGATAATAATCTATTTTCTGTTGTAGACTCTAACGTATATGAGGATAATTGTAAATATTCTAGTAGCTGTTATGTTGGGAACGCTTTATTGGCAATCTGGAAACGATGGATCAAAAGTTTTAGATAACTATAATCTACTTTTTGCCATTCTTATGCATCATATGATGTCTATTATGATGCTTACAATTTTAACATGTAAGTATTTACTTTTAGCCATATTTAATAGATGTTAAAATGTAGTTAATATCTAATATCTATTCTAATACCAGTTTTTTAAAATAGTATATTATTCAGCGATTATTCACGAAGAGCGACAGGTGAGTGTCGTAATAGGTCTGAGTGAATAATGGCTATTTTCTCGCGAGTACTATACTTTTTCCACGACTTTTATCTTTTACGGCGCTTTTATGGAGGTTTGTTGAGGTTATTTTCGTATTTCTGACATTTCTTTATACGCAACGCCACCTCTGTATTGCAAGGATAAATAAAATACCGTGTCGGAATTGAAATGCAGCTTTCTGATTGGTCCAAAATGCGAGTGAAAATGCAAAACCGTGGCGGAAAGATAGGATATGTTGATAATGTATAGCATTACTTTTCAGAAAACAAGAATTTCTTAATAAAAGGTTTTAGATTTTCAACACCTATTTTGTATAATCATTACTAAAATAATGAACAAACTTCTGAAAATTAGTAGAACGCAATATTATAAAATAGTTAAAACCAATGTAATTTATATTTCAGTTCCCAGTGAAATGTCCGTTTTAATTAAAGAGCACTTTAATCGCTGGTACTCTTTGAAAATGTACTACTTGACTATAACTACAGTGGACATACCAGTATCTGTAAGTAAGATTAAAGAAAATAAAACGACAAAAAATAAAATTATCATTATTTTTGCAGGTGATATCCTCATCGTTTTTTAGTGTGATTGTTTACTACATGACTAATCAACCACTGGAACTTAATCGTTTGATCATGTTCTCAGCTGTTTGTCTTTTGGTAGTTTTAATTGCTCAAAGCTTTGGGTTAATTATTGGTGCCCTTTTTGGAGTAATAGTAAGTATTACATTTGATTATTTCGTCGGTCTAATGCAGAACTATCCTAAGTTAAAATAGTTATTTATGCAACAAGTGCAAAAAGTAGATAATATTTGCACGCGAATTGTACAACGAGACCATAGGTCGAGTTAGACATTACAGTAAGTGCGAATTTGCTTTTTGCATACACAATTTTTTCTAGGATGAATAATCATCAATCATTGAAAATTATAAAATTACATAAAAACATGAATTTAATGACAGATATTCGTATTTCTAAATTTGTCATTTATAATCAGTTGTCAGTTCATAAAGTCATGCCTTATTGCACTACTGCATGCTTTTTTGCACTAGTAACGCTTTTGTTCACTCGTGTAAGAAAGCATGACTTTTTGCACTGACAACTGATCCGTAGAAAAAACACCTTTTTCAGGAGGATGAGCAATTTTTTTATTTAATTAGGGATACGTAAAAATTTAGTGATATGTTAAATCTAGGGACATTATCTAAATTGGTTCAATTTATGAATTTATTGAAATTAAGTTTATATATTTTGAACTGTAAATTTGCTTTACTTCATTTTATGTAATACTTATATGACTTTTTTACAGTCTTTCAACATTTGGTGCTAATATTTACATCTTTTACAGAATGGAACATTTTTGGGCCCAACTTTAACAGTGCCAATAATGATGTTCGCTGGCTTTGGTGTCACTTTACGGGATTTACCTTGGTATCTCCACTGGGGTAGTTATGTTTCGTATCTAAAATATGGACTAGAAGGTGTGGTAGGAGCAATATATGGAATGGACAGAGCACTTATTGATTGTCCTCCAGATAAGGCTTACTGTCACTTTAAATATCCAAATAAATTCCTCGAAGTAGTCGACATGAAGGGTGATCAGTTTTGGAATGACATCATTTTCTTGGTTATCATACTATTCTTTTTAAGAATATTGGCATACGTGTTAATTCGGTACAAATTATTTGCAGTTAGATAAGTTGACCTAGAAATATTAGGTGATTGTTTCTATTTTTGATTTGATTTATAAGTTCGGGTTCAATTGTTTTATTGTTATAAGTAAACTTTTTAAGACTGTGCGCTTGCAATGTATATTTAAGAAATTATTTTTATAGATGATATTTATTTTATTATAAAATTTAATAGAACTTTAATAAATTACATACAATTTTTTACCCAATACCTTTAAACACAAAAACTTAAAAAAGCTTCAGTTCAGTATTATCATTATATAGGTATTTATGCAACAAGTGCAAAAAGTGGATAATATTTCCACGCGAGGTAAAAATTTTACTACAAGATCGTAGGTCGAGTTCGATGATCATAAACCATTGGAAATTATAAAACTCCATAAAAACATAAAATCAATGGCAGATATTGATATTTCTAAATTTCTCATTTATGATAAGTTCATAAAGTCATTCGTTTTTTGCACTAGTGCAGAAATTCATTACTTAATCATGCTTGTTTGCACTAAGTAACGATTTTGGGCACTCGTGCAAGGAACCATGACTTTATACATTGACAACTAATCATAAATCGCCTATTACTTTTTGCCGGATCATAAAAAGAAAATATTCTCTTGTGGCTTGTAATTAGATATTTTTTTTATTAGATCATTTAACATTTTCTATGTCAATACATAAAAAAGTAAGCCAACAAATATTTTTTCTTCAAACTTCATTAAAGTACAGTCTTCTGTGACGTTTGACAGGCTTTAAAACGTCACTTTTTATGTTCGTTGATTATATGGTCACTTTGTACTGCCTAGGAGTGTCAAATTTTAAATTTATTTATTATATTACTATTTAAAAAATTTCGACTTTTGAAGAAAAAATACCATGTTTTATTCGGAGTAAAAGAACTTTTTGTGGCTCGCATGGATCCAATCGCAAAGCTTGTCCCGAAAACCTAAATGCTCGCCACATAAAACACTCCTAATAAAACAATATACAATTGTATTATGTTTAATTAATTTATTGAAAAAATTAAACGAGTTTGGTATTTTTTAATACCAATTTTTACTTTAAAATAAAAAAATTACTACAGTTTTTACATTTATTTATATTTATTTTTAAAACTAATTAACATGTAAAATAAAACTGTACAAATTAAAATAAAAAAATAATATTTTTTTAATAAAAATTACATAATAAAATCTTAAACAACTAAAATTTACATCTATCAAATGTAAAATTTTATGAATCTAATTAAAATTTCAAATTATAAAAATAAATTAATCTACATATTTATCAAAAATGACGTTTAACATATATAATACAGATGTCTCAGTCGATACAAACAATAAATTTTGTTTTTTGTTTTCAGTTTTCTGCACCTTCTTCTTGTTGAATGATTTCTTGTCGTACATGAGGTGCTAGCACTAAAGGAACATGAACTGTCCTTTTATTCTGAGTTTGCTCCACTTGCGGTTCTTCAGTAGCGTGGTAGTTGTAGAGTTTCGTGTGCAAATCTCTTCCAGCTTCTTTAGAAAGTTGGTGTAAGTCATAATCGTGGTCTTCCTGGCCTTCTTGAACTTGCTCATTATTTGGATCATACTGATCATTGTGACCTTGAGGGGGTTGTTCTCCTTGGTTGTAATAGTTTTGTGGTTCGTATTGGGGTTGTGTAGGTTGTTGGTATTGAGGTTGATGTTCCTGTTGTTCTTGAGTATATTGGGGTTCATGTTGGTAATGATCACGAGGGGTCTGATATTCCTGCGGTTGTTCGTATTGTGTTGGTGGGTTCACGTACTCTTGAGGTTGATAGGAGTGGTAACCATCTTGCTGTTGTGGATGATTAGTAATTTGTGGATATTGATGTGAATATTGGGATGGTAAATAATTTTGATATTGTTGATAGTAGTTTTCTTGATGCGGTTGATGATAAGTGTATTGTTGTTGGTAATTTGTTTTTTCATAACGTGGTTGATGGTAGTAACGACCTTGATGATTATAATTATACACTATTGGTTGTTCAGTTTGTTGTGGTTGATGTTTATATGAATGATCTTGTATTATTACTTGGCTAAAGGTGTTAGGAGGTACTGAAATTTTAAATTTTTGTGGTTGTACTTTTTGTTTTAAACCTTTGTGGAATACCACTTTAGTATGCTTTTCATCAGGGTAGTTTTCGTGCGTTAATAAACCATCACCATTGGTTTGTTTAGGGTGCTCGTAATGCTGATTTTGTGGTGCCCTGTGATTATTTTGTACATGGTTTGTAAGTAATTTTTGTAGATCAACACCGTTTAGGTACGAATAAGGACTTCCTTCGGGTATATTTGCGTGAAGAGCTCCAGGACGAGTTAGTTGACTAGGATGTACCCTTAATACAATAACTGGTAATGAAGGTCCTGCGTTTTGAGGTGCCTGCTCAGTTAAGCTTCCAACATGTCCGTGTTGATCAACCGTTGAAAACAACGTAGTTCCAGGTTGATAAAATTTGTTTAAATTTTGCGCTGGTATATATTCGGACTTTGTACCTAAATCATATTCTACAGATTTTGTTATCTCGAATTCTCCTTTATTACGGTGGTTATTGTAGTTTTGTTGTGGTAAAACTATTGGGGGACCATGATATGGTGGTATATCTTGCTGAGAGTATTTGTATACTTCGTATCTTGGTGGTTTAGGGTATGGATTGTGCAAGTTGTTATATCCATATCCCAAAGCTGATTCAATGGTGCGTTTTTTGGCCTTCCCCGGTTTTGTACTGTTTTCATTAGGATCAACAATTTCAATAGCTATTATAGCTGGTTTCGGAACAGTTTTTGGAAATTTTGATTTTGTTTCTGGATAAGAGACAACGTCCTTTAATGATTTTTTAGTCGCTCGAGCGTTTGTATCAAAAGCACATACTGCAATTATCTGAAAAAACAAATAAAATTATTGCATTTTATTTTTGAAATAAATGGGAAGTATATGATGCTTAGGTGGTTTACTAATTAATATGCTAGTCCGGTTTATTATTACCATATATTATAAAAATTGACTGATTGATTAATGATCATAAATTGAAACGAGTGTGAATCTAAGTCTGTTATTTACATAATTGCATCCGCTGTATTAGGTACAAATTGATCATAGATTTCGATCTAAAATCGTTTTAAGAGGAGTGAAAATTGCATCCGGTGTTTAAAGTATCGAGACGAACTTTCACGCGTTTCATTAGTGCGAAATGCGAAATGATATGCCTGTTGATGGGGTTAAAGTTAAGAAGATGTTACTAACTGACCTTTCCATAAAATAAGACTGTTTAAATCACCACTTTCATTGGGCCTTTTTACAACAAACAACAACTGACAGATGTTCGAAGACATTTGCTAAATTAGAAACTATAAATTATTGCGAAATGCCGAAGAATGGATTTGTATAAATTATACAAAATAAATTATGGCATATAGATTGATGAAAATACAAATAAATTATGAAATATTTGTTTCATAAAATGTAAGATTATAAAGAGATCTTATAACATTTTTTTACAATAATAGTTCTAATTTAAAAAAAAATTGTAATTATTGAGTTTCCTAAATTTGATAAATGGATTGTAATATACTGGATAAATAAATTAAATGTTAAAGCCTGCACACCATTAAATAATTTGCAATTATTTATGATAAATCTCTTGCTTACTTAAAGAATATTAATGTAATTTCGATTGTGCGGCGTTATAAATCTAACCTAGATTCTCTGGAAATTTCTATAATAAATCAACACACTTAATTATGTGTGGAAAAATTGTTTACTTTATGTAATATAATGATCATTTCATATGAAATTGATTAAGCATGCTTAAAATTCATTATTATAAATAAAAATAATAAGAATTAATACTTAATGCAAATGTTAAAACAACTTACAAGGATCGTTAAAGCATAAAACATGTAAAAATTTTGAACTTTATTGTTAATTGGTTAAAATTCGTGGTTCTATAAATTTAAAGATCCGGGTTATTTAATAACGGCTTTCTTCATAAAACCGTCAAATTGACGACTTTCTGTAGAAAGGAACCGAACCAAAAATATTTTAAATGGAAAAATCTTCAATAAAACTTTTATGAATGTGTTAAAAGTACCATTTTAGTCCCTCTTACAAAAGAGTAAAGTAGGTAATTATTGTCGTGAAGTGCAAAATAATAATTGCTTATGAATTATTTCTTATAATTTCAAAATAAAGTATATTTCTAATATATCTACAACAATTTTTAGAAGTTATTCTATTTGGGAATGGATTGTACTATATTTTTTTTTGTACAGAATAAGATTTTATACACCAAAAAAATTGCTGGATAAAAATGAGACCTTGTATATGTACATTTACTGTAATATTAGAAACAGAATAAAGAATAAAGAATAATTAGTTATATTAAATAAATAGTCCGGTCAATTTAGCTCTAAAAATAGTAGTAAAGGTGCATAAATTAGCGTAGAGCTAAAAATTGGTTTTTCGCGATTTTCAGCAAAACGGTAAGTTTTCTCATAAAATTAGGTCAGACAAAAATTCTAGATCATATAATTATCTATAAAAAATGACTTTATACTTTTTCTCCTAAGAACCACCGTTTCTGAGATATAACGATTATAAAAGATGAAAAAGTTACAATCTTCGTAATATGCAGAAGTACGCCACGTATACACATCACTGAAGCTGTAATACAAGTAAAACTATGTTTCTATCGGTCAATGTACGCCATAAAACGTTCAAATCGGCCAACTGATTTGGTCAAAATTAATTATTAATCGAAAATTTCATAGCAACTTCTTTGTCCAAAAGTGAAATTTTCAAACTTTCAACGGTTATGCGGTCATAACTTCTAAACGAATAAAGATATCAAAACGAATCTTTTTTTGGGTGAAAGCCTAGGCAAAAACGTTTACGATAAGCTATCATTCTTTAAAATCGATGAAGAAGCAAGGGGGTTAAAAAATTGTCAAAATCGCATTTTTTGCAAAGTTTTTTGCGCGATTAAAATTTTGAGTTTCATCTCATTCCATCGTATATTTTAGTTAGACGATAGGATGTGTCGTTACCTTACAGCAATTATTTTGGTCGCCGGGGGTTGAAAAAATTATTCCCCTTTAATTCGAAACCGGGTTTTTAAAATTCGGTTAAAAAATGTACTCGTTATCGTGAAAATTAGACGATTATGAATCTGACGAATAATGTGGATATTATGAAGATTACAAGTTTTATAATCGTTATATCTCAGAAACAGCGATTCTTAAGAAAAAAAGTATAAAGACATTTATTATAGATAATTATATGATCTACAATTTATGAGTGACCTAATTCTATGATAAAACTTACCGTTTTGCTGAAAAACGCGAAAAACCCATTTTTTAGACCTTTGAACTTGAATAAAATGTTTTCCAGGTACGGGATCGATGGAGACTTTTCAGCATTCATTTATAATGGTGTTCCAAACATTGATTCCAATTTTTAGCTCTTCGTTAGTTAATTTGTCCACCCTTGCCTATCTAAATTGACCGGACTATAACTATTGCAATGGAATTGGAAACGTTTGTTCAAATAATTAATTGGAAGAGCAAAAAATATTATATGTACCGTTGGAGCAAAGTACATTTAATCTTTCGTGTGGTTGCAGCCCAACAATTTTCACATTTAGGATTAAATCATTCACTTTGCTCCCGTCATGCATAAATAACTACTAAATCGCCTCCAAATTAGTAGTCGTATTAACTAGGAGATACATGTAATTTGTGCATATAGGTCTTCTGATTAATAGGATTACTAAGTCGGAGGTAAATATGACCAATTATACAGTTATTACGAATTACTTTGACAATATAATTAGCTAATAACCGATTTTTTTAAATTAGATGATATCATGAGACCGTATTCTGCGCCTTTCGTTTACCTTAATTATTCTGTTTAGCTTGAAATCCTGAAATTTAATTGGACCGCGCACTGCATTTAAGGAAATAATAGTACCTTTAAGTATTAGTAGATGGTGGCGAATACGAGCAATCGTTTTTATGGTATAAACTATAATACCAACTACCAAAAAATACTAACTACATGTAATAAAAAATATTATTAATGTTTAGCTGGATAAGTATTTTTTTAATTACATCTAGTTAGCGCAAGTACCAAGTTTATGGTACTGTCGTAAAACTATTTTAATTATTTTATATTATAAAAACCATATCAACTTATTACAAAAAAATGATGACATGATAGCAACAAAATCTTTTAAAAATAATTAGTCACGTTTTTTACAATTTTTGAAAATTTATTTACCAAATATAATGTGGAGAGGAACGAGAAATAGATTTAGTGCTTCGTTTGTGTCTTTTAGTGCTTGTAGAGGAGTATTATTAAGAGGTTAGTGTTACAAAATTATGAATAACTTTTTCAATATTATGAAGGTAGGAAAGTAGAATCTTAGACGCAAAATTAACGAACACTGTTAAATTTTGTAAATTTTTATTCAAAAAATTTACCGACGTTTCGACGAACAATTGTCGTCTTACTCATGGCTAAAAAATACAAATAACACTTAGATACAAGATACACAGTATTATATGAGACATACATTTAAAAATTTGTATTATTCTACAAATATTAGATATGACTAGAAATCGTAATCACACTCACCTCTTTATTTTAAAAATTTACAAAATTTAACAGTATTCGTTAATTTCGTTGAAGATTCTACTTTCCTAATTCATATTACGAACGAAAATCAAAACAACTTATTATGAAGTAATGTACGATTTTTAGTACATTAACCAGCGATACGACTATTATTTATCACTAGTAATTTTAAAAAAAATTCAGCGAAATTTGGAAAATTAAATATTTTCTAAAGCAATTACAATTTTTTTCATGATTATTAGAAGTTGAGTTACAAAATTGTTAATAACTTTTTAATTTTATAAATATTTTAATAAAATTCAATAACATAAACTTATAATACGATTATTTAACACTGGTAAATTTTTTGTCAAAAAAATCCAAAGTATACTTTGGAAAATTAAAGATTTTCTAAACCAATTAATATTTTATTTATGATTCTTCGGAGTTGAGTCTTAAAATTGTTAATAACTTTTTTATTTTTGCAAGTATTTTTTTTAAAGTTTAGTACGTAAGCTCATGATACGATTATTTAGCAGTGGTAAAATTTTTCTTTAAAAATTCCTACGAATACTTTGCAAAATAAAAAGTTTTCTAAGAAAAATTGTAATCTATTTATGTTTTTTGGTAGTTGACTCACAAAATTATTAATAACTTTTTTAAGTTTATAAACAATTTTATAAAATTTAGTTCATAAACGCATAATATGATTATGTATCACTGGTAAAATTTTCGTGTAAAAATTTAAACGACTACTTTGGAAAATTAAAGGTTTTGTAAAAGAAATTGTATTTATTCATGATTTTTAGGAGTTGAGTCACATAATTGTTAATAACTTTATTATTATTATAAATATTTTTTTAAAATTTATTACAGAAGCTCATGATACGATTGTTTATCACTGGTAATGTTTTTTTTTAATTTGAACGAATACTTTGGAAAATTAAAAGCTTTCTAAGAAAAATAGTATTTTATTCATGATTTTTAGGAGTTGTTTCACAAAATTGTTAATAAATTTTTTAATTTTATAAACATTTTTATAAAATTTAGTTCATAAACTCATAATATGACTATTTATCACTGGTAAAATATTTGTTATGAAATTTCAATGAGTACTTTGAAAAATTAAAGTTTTTCTAAAAGAAATTGTATTTTATTCATGATTTTTAAGAGAGTTGAGTCATATAATTGTTAATAAATTTTTTATTTTTATAAATATTTTTTTAAAATGTAGTAGGTACGCTTATGATACGATTTTCTAGAACTGGTAAAATTTTTTTAAGAAAAATCTTTTTAAGAAAAATTTTATTTATAATTTTTAGAAATCGAATCACAAAATTGTTAATAACTTTTTAATTTTTTAATATTTTTATAAAATTTAGTTCATAAACTCATTACATGATTATTTATCATTGGTAAAATTTTTGTGTCTTTACAATCTCTTTTAAATCTTTATTTAAATGAGTACTTTGGAAAAAGGTTTTCTATAAGAAATTGTATTTTATTCATGATTTTTGGGAGTTGACTCACATAACGGTTAATAACTTTTTTATTTTTACAAATATTTTTTTTTTAATTTAGTACATAAGCTCATGATACGATTATTTAGAACTGGTAACATTTTTCTTAAGAAATTCCAACGAATACTTTGAAAAATTAAAAGTTTTCTAAAAAAAATAGTAGGAGTATTACTTAAAAAGTTACTACAAAATTAAGTTCTATTGATAACTCCCACTTGGAAGGAACTTTTCTTAAATTTTGGTTCTTATTATATTTAATTTTAGTGCTTCGTTTGTGCCTCCTAGTGCATCATAAAAAATGAAAAAAAAAATATAAAATAAAAAAGTTACAGCGAAACAAATATTGACATTCCTGTATTTTTTTTTTAATTTTTTGAAATATTTTAGTTCTTTCTGAAGCGGAGTGAACAGTGAAGCTCATTCTAAGCACTAATCGTTTTTACTATGAAATAATAAATATGCAAATTTTTTTTTCTGAGGCACTAAAGATAATTATAATACAAACTAAAATTAAAAAAAATATCTTGTCAAGTAGGAAATCAGGAATACAACCTAATTTTGTTGTAACTTTTTAATTAATTTATTGTTAAATATAGTAAAATATAAATTCTTTTTATCCAACTTTATTTTAAAATACAATCTTAAATTGCAACTAGTTTCGCCAAATCATTGGCTTCGTCAGGCAAAGATTGTGAATTGATGAAAATAGAGAACTAAATAACACAAATAAAAATATATAAACAAATGTAAATAAAAACCAATAAAAATAATTGCTTACTAAGTAAGCAATTAAAATTGCATATACTCATTTTTGAAAAGATTTTACATTATTTTTATTGGTTTTTATTTACATTTGTTTATATATTTTTATTTGTGTTATTTAGTTCTCTATTTTCATCAATTCACAATCTTTGCCTGACGAAGCCAATGATTTGGCGAAACTAGTTGCAATTTAAGATTGTATTTTAAAATAAAGTTGGATAAAAAGAATTTATATTTTACTATATTTAAATATTTATCCAAATCCTCAAGAACAAGAATTTTACTTTATTTAATTTATTGTTGACTTTCGTAATACCGGGTGGAAATGAAAACCGGGTCACCTCTATAACTTTTTCATTTATGAATAGAAAAATTTGGCTATGTTCTATGGTTCAAAAAAAACAAATTTTATGTGCATTTTTTATTTTCGAAATCACTTCCGGTTTCACCGGAAACACCATGAACTTTTTTTAAATGTAACATCCCATATTTTTATTCATGGCTTAAAATACTTTTAAAAAAGAAGTATTTTTGAGATATTAGTTTTTATTTTTTGCGAAAAAATTTTTTTTCAAAAAAAAAAAGGTTTTAGAAGTCGGTGAAAATTACCAAAACTAATTCTAAATAATTCAAATACATAAAATAAATAATCGTTATAAAATCCTCTTTTTAAAAAGTCTAATGACCCGGCATCATTGCATTTAAAAAAAGTGAGATATTTGATAAAATCTTCATTAACTAAGTTTAAAAATTAATAGTTCAAAAACCACTTAAATTTTTTTTCAAATTACAATTTTATTTAGGTATTTGAATTATTTAGAATTAGTTTTGGTACTTTTCACCGACTTCGAAAACCTTTTTTTTTTTTGAAAAAAATTTTTTTTACAAAAAAAATAAAAACTAATACCTCAAAAATACTTCTTTTTTAAAAGTATTTTAAGCCATGAATAAAAATATGGGATGTTACATTTAAAAAAACATAGTTCATGGTATTTCCGGAGAAACCGGAAGTGATTTCGAAAATAAAAAATGCACATAAAATTTGTTTTTTTGAACCATAGAACATAGCCAAATTTCAAATTTTTTTATTCATAAATAAAAAAGTTATCGAGGTGACCCGGTTTTCATTTCCACCCGGTATAAGCACTAATAGGCACAATTTTTTAATTTCTGCTTCAAGTTTATTGTTCTTAATTTCACCTTCTTTGGAGCACAGAATTGATCAAAAACTGTTGATAATAGTTGGGACTTTTTTATCAATTTTTTTATTTGATTGAAAAAATCATTTTATTCTCTTTTTAAAGTTCTATTGAATAATATATAAGGTAGGATAAGAATTGCTCGAGCAACACAACCAGTGATTTCTGTGCGTATTTTGTGTTGCCAACCGTTATCAACCTGTGAATCTTGTTGCATACATTCGCTTTTTATAAAATCGACCATATTCTTATTGAACAGTATCAATAATAGTTATACACATTAACGTCCTATAACAATAAATGACAGCATGAATTATTTTTACTCCTTCTTTATTTACCGAAAAACAAACATAAATTTTTCTTTTTATTCCTTGGTCATTTTGTTAGTAAAAAGTCCAAACCAAGAAAGGATATTTTAATAATCTTAGCTAGAATTTTTATATGATAATGTGTAGTTATAATTTTTTTATTTATAAAAATAGGACTGATAAATTTTAAAACGAAAATGGTAACAAGATCTGTAAATCGTTGAAGTAACATTAACTTATATAATCAATACCTAAAAAAAGTAAAATACTTGTAAAACCACTTAATATATTGAAAAATTAGTGTAGCAATAACTTAAAGATCTATTGAATAGATTACACTTAGATATGCAAGAGGATGTTTATCCTTGGATGTACCTTCTATGCACTGCTCTAAATTCTCCGATCATGTTGAAATTTGATGCAAGAAGTAATTTATATTATTAATTCCCCTGTAATACTACTTTAAACGAAATAAATAAGATTTTATTAATAATGTTAGCAATTATCTTGAAGAGTAGTTAAAAATAATTAATATTATCTTGTTGTATCAACTTTCATAAAATTTATAACAGTCCTTGCGTAATAGAAACATCAATTAATTAACAAGTTAAGCGGTTTATTGTTATTACACCATTCAGCTTGTTTCGTATTTTTTCCAAAAAATAAGTCGTAAACATAAATTCTTGATTTAATGCATACCCGTTAAAACTAGAAGTATTTTTTTGTCAAATCAGGAAGTATTGTTTTATAATAGGTAAATTTTAAAATTTGATAAAGTTGCAGTAATAATATCTTAATAAATCATTAAGAATTAAGTTTAGTTTAAAATTTAAAAATTAAAAAAGTGAAAAAAAAAAACATCTTGGGGATATGGACTTTTATGAATTTCATAGAATTACAGGATCAGTTATGTAAATTAATTTTAATACACCTCTAAAGCTCTATGATTATTTTCATTAGAGTTAATTAATTAAGTAGGTAAATAATAAATCAATGTTGTTATTTACGTACCTAATGAAGTAATAAAACTTCTTTTGGGAAAGAAATTGACGTCCTTGAAGGTAATTTAACTAAAGCAACATGAAATATGAGAGGTGTAAGATAATTTCACTTGTTGCTGCTTTTAAAGTTGATACAATAAAAAGGAACACATGTCGTGCGTGCTTAATTGCTTAATTCAGACATTCGTTATTTAATACTTTTACCAGGTTAATTCGCGTCCTGCTTTTCCGGTAACATCTTCAATTCCGCGAACTTTGCTCAACTCATGTTTCGATATACCTCCGGAATTACATTTACTTTTTTTGTAACTTTCTTAATTTAACAATATAATTATAGGTCCTGCTCTCTATGCCATATACATGACATAATATCAAGTACAAAATTGGTTTAGTTGCAAATATGTTTTCATTAAAAAAAATTGTAAATATTTTTAGAAAAATAATTGTGTCGTATTAAGTTATGTAATATACAGGGTGAGGTAAAATGATTGTGGTCAATTCAAATTTCCCGCCTAAAAATCTGGGGAATTTGTTTACTTCAAGTTCATAGTAACACAAAATAATGTCAAAATCAAAACAAAGTAACTAGACTTCACAAAAGCAGAGGCGTGGGTGTAATTTTTACCATTGTGTCAAAACTTCAGATTTTCGAATTTCGTTATTGTGCCTTCTATTTCATAAACGTCAGTTTTTATCAAAATTAACTTGCGTAAATCTTCGTTTTGTCTTAGCATCTGCCTCGAAAATGAAGAAAAACATTTTCAATATTTGATGTGAAATTAGAGATTTTGTAAAAAAAATTTGCTATGCCATTGGATTACTAGGATATTTCGAAAATCTTCCATTCCTCATCATCAGAGTTCATAGACATTAATTAAAAAATTGAACTCAAATCGAGAATTTTGAGATTTCTCCATTCAAGTATTAAAAATTTTAAAAAATATTTATAATATTTTTAGAAAAATAATTGTGCCGTATTAAGTTATGTAATATACATACAGGTGGCTCAAATAAATCTAGTCTTTTTCTGAAAATTTCGAGAAGTCAAAGTTGTGTTAAAATTTTTTATTCCCTTGTGCATTTTGAAATCTTCCATTCCTCATCATCAGAGTGCATAGACATTAATTTAAAAATTGAACTCAAACCGAGATATTTGAGATTTGTCATTTCTCCATTCAAGTATAAAAATTTTTTAAAAATATATGTAAATGTTATATATTTTATAACAAAAGTTATACGTTGCTGCTTTCTCATTATAAAAAGCTCAATCTTTTATTTCTACCATTACATTAATTTTTATAAAACCATAAAAGATTTGAATAATAAAATAACAATAAATTTCACTTCTTTTTAAATCTTTTTTTGGGCCACCCATATTTTCTCTTAATTTAATTAAGTAGTATCGATTGTAAACGAGCAAGCAGGAAATGATAAATCAATATTTAGCTATTGATGTTATAATTTCCCACGGTTTCCTATAGGTCATTTAGCTTGCTAATTCTTTTTTGTATTGCATTCACCAGAAGACTTCTTTTGTAAGTTACAAGAAAAAAAAAGAATAACACTTTAGCTTTAATCAAGTGGTTTTACTTTCTCTGCTTCTTTACAACATCTGCATAGTCTATGTATGGATATTACCCATCATTACCTAATAGCGTGTAAAATAAAAAAAGTAATTATTTCAACCTGTATGCTTTGTTTTTGTTACCTAATCAAATTTTAATACAGGTTTATTATTTTAGCTCACCATAATTAAAGAAATCTTATTTGTTTCGTCTAATTTTAAGTGTCATTTTTTATTGTTGCTTAAATTAACTCTTTTGAATTATTAATTGAATACGCGGGAAAAGTTGGGTTACTCACAACTGCTCATTATTACTTTTTAGTATTAAGTTAAAAATTAATTAAAAATTTAATTTATTGTACCTAATTTGAAAAATGACAGCAAGATGCTTACATTTCGTTTTGGGCTTATATTAAATTCTGATGTCAGTTATAATCAAAATTTTACTAGAAAAAATTTCAATTTTTTTAATATTTTTTGTTTTAATTAATATTTTATAAATCCATCTAAAAATTAATTAATTCATATTAAATAATAAAATAAGAAATGAAAAAAAATAAAAAAATAAAAGATAAAATAAAAAAAAATAAATACTAAAAAATAATACAAAATAATAAAAGAAATAAAAAAAAATAAAAAAAAATAAAAAAAAAAATAAAAAAAATAAAAATAAAATTAAAAAAACGTATTTAATAAACCAAGAAAAATAATAAAAATAGTTTGCAACAAGTCATATACTGGGTATAGTAAATATAAAAAAACATAAAAATTTGACTATATTGTATGGGCCAAGAAAATACATTTTGTGCACTAAAAAGTTTTTCAATATCACTTCTGGTTTTAACGGAAGTGATAACAACTTTATTTTTTTAAATGAAACACCCAATTTTTTCTTCACAATTTAAGACTATTTTAGATAAGAAGCAAGTATGTTTGTGATAAATTTTTTTTAAATCTTGAAAAATCCCGAGTAAAAAAATATGAAAAACCGACACAAGTATCTAAATTGATTACATCCTATACAAGGTGTTCCGTATCGTTACGCAGACATTTTGTGAGTGTAAACTAGGTTCAATTCCAAGACTAATAAACACAAAAGTTGCAGGTCTATTTTTTTTATTCAAAACTTAAAGCAGAATTTAATTTTCAAACTCCAAAACAGAAAATAAAGTTCTTTGAAAAAAAAATATATTTTAGTTAACAATGATTTAAATTTTAAAATACCGAGATTTTAATGCCACATGTTAGTAAATAAAATTCCAATTTTAGGAAAGAACATAACTTCTTTTTAAAATAAATTTTAAATCAACTATGTTTTTATTTAAATAGTCTTCAAATTTAATTTTCTGTTTTCGAATTTGTAAATTTAAAAGTGTTGTAACTTTTGATTAAAAAAAAAATTGCCCTACAACTTTTGTATTTATTAGTCTTAGAATTGAATCTACTTTACACTAAAATCTTCTTTTTAAAAAACCAAGTGAACCAGCATGTTTTCATTTAATAAAAGAGTTATTTGCAAAAATGTTACTTAAAAAAGTTCATAAATTAATATCTCATACAACTGTTTAAATAATTTTACAAAATACAATTTTCCTTGGGTGTCTGTATTATTTAAATGAGTTTTATCAAGTACGGATGAAGAAAAAAAATTTTTTTTTTCAAAATTTCGAAAAAAATTTAAAACTTTATCATAAACATACTGTTTTTATAAAATAATTTCAAATTTTGAACAAAAAAATGGGTGTTATTTAAAAAAATTAAGTTGAAAAATTTTTAAGTGCCTAAAATGTGTTTTTCTGAAACATACAACATGTCAAATTTCAAATTTTTATTTTTATAAACAAAGAAGATATGGAGGTGACTCGTGTCGAAAAACGATTTTCCACCCGGTATATACAGAGGGGTGCAGAAAAAAGGGGCAACGATGTAGCTTCGTTATTTCTTATAATAGGTCAAAATAAATGGTTTTAAGAATACTACTGTCAGATAATTAATTTTATTTTTAAAACCTTTAGAGGAGGAGGTGGCAACTTTACTTTTTCAAATGCCAACATATTTTTTTCGATTGAAAAAATCATTAACAAAAATAATCTAATCCAATTATACCAATATTTTTTTTAAATTAATTTTTTTTTGATGATGAAGATTGACGATGATTTGGGATTAAATTTGATGTTGAAAAAGACAAGGATGATTCTTATCCCAACTGATATCACAGGTGAATAAAACAAGGAATGTGCATCATCAGGCACTTCTTAAAATTTTCACGTGTTTCAACCTCTTCAAAGAATTTTGCAACACCAATTTATTAAAACTCTTGGTACACTTATTATTAATTAGAAGTGCCTGATGATGCCCTAATAAAGGCGAAACTAGTAGCACATTCCTTGTTTTATTCACCTGTGATCAGTTGGGATAAGAATCATCCTTGTCTTTTTCAACATCAATTTTTTTTTATTTAATTAAATTAAATTAAATTAAATTTTTTTTGAGTTTTGACTATAAAAAATTATTAATAAATTAAAAATTATTAAATTGGAAAAACTAGACATGTATTTTCTTTAAGTCCAACTTTATTATTTATACTTTTCGGGATTATTATATTATTATTATATTATTATATTAAAAAAAAAAAAAATTACATATCACCATCATCTTGACAAAAAAAGATTCTTAAATACCTGAAGATGGGATATAATAATCCCAAAATCGATAGTATTTAATTTATTTTATACAAAAAGTATAAATAATAAAGTTGGACTTAAAGAAAATACATCTCTAGTTTTTCTAATTTATTGAAGCAGTCCAAATATTTGTGTCATCCTTTAATTTATTTAAAAATTATTAATAATAAATTAAAAAACAAAACTTAAAAAATAAAAAACTAAAAACTTAAAAACAAAAAAAATGATGTTTTCAAAAATAAAATTAATCTTTTTTTATCTGATAGTAATAGTAGTATTCTTCAAACCATTTAATTTGACATATCACTTATTAATTTTTTTTAGAATTTCATAACTTGTTGTTCCCATTGAAATAAAAATTGACCATAATTTTTTCGAAAATTTCAACCGCAAGTTAGTATGTTTAAATAGAAACCCAAATTTTTTTAAAAGAATATGAAACTAGCAAAAAACAATGAAATATTGTCTGAAACATTTTTCTTTTAAGTATTTAGTTTAGATAGATTTTATTTTTAAAAAATTTTGATTTGTAAATATCGATTTTTTTAATATTTCGAGAAATTTCTAATTTCTTAAAAATTTGAAATTTATATTTTTTTGTCCCCATTGATATAAGAATTTACGATGACTTTTTCAACATTTGGAAAAAGGGTGATATTTCAAAGAGTACGATTTTTTTGGAACACCCTGTATAAATGTTCTATAAATTGAAAACTTCTTTCTTTAGGCTAGTTGGGCAATTTTTAATGAAATAATTGTCTAATACGTAGTTTATTAAACCAACAATTATGTAAGAATATTAATTCCCATCAGAAAAATTTAAATTATAACACTTTAAATGGTCATTATGAAAAAGGTATAAGGAAATGTAAGTTGATACTGACAGCCAACGCATTGGTAATTGGAAGAAAGTTTCCTCTTTTATAATAAACTGATGATAGTTTTATTAACGACTTTATTTGTTACTTTCCAATAATAGCAAATCATCAATATTTTTGACAATTAAACAAATTATTGTTCCTCAATTATTAATAAAATAACTGCAAGGAATATAAAATTATTAATTAACGTTACTTTTATTTATTGATTAAAACAATAATTTGTTTTATTATTTATATCCTGGATAAGGTGTCCTCTATTTACCTTTAAGGTATTGTTAGAAATTAAATTTGTTTTATGTATGACCAAATTTATTACCGCTTTACTGTATCTAATACGAACTTTTATAGAATTCAGTTAAATCAAATAAATCACCATATTTTTATACAATAATAAGACTACAATAACAAATAATTAAATGTGTTTACAGGAAAGCCGATTTTCAAAATCGGTTGATAAATTATAAATTTTGGGAGATATTTTTTTCCAATTAATTTATTTTTAAAATTCATTAAGCATACAGGGTGTAACAAAAGTAACGCATAACAGCTGTAACTTTTTAGTTACATAAAAAAGCTACATAACAAGTTTTTAAATTAAATTCAGTTCATGTTTTGACATTTTTAGTTCTTTATGATGTTAGTATGTTTTCTATATTCGGCAATGAAATAAATAAAAAAAAAATTTTGGAGAAAAATTAGGATTTTCCCATTAATTAACGCCCAAAAATTTATTTGGATTGTAAATATCAAGATTGTAGATCCCTATACAATCTTGATATTTATTTTAATTTTTCTCCAAAATTGCAAAAAAAAAATTAAAAATGTCGCAATATCAACTGAATTTAATTGTTAAACTTGTTATTTATTTGTTATTCATGTAACTAAAACCTTGCAGTTATTATGCGTTACATTTCTTACACCCTGTATAATATAACAGGCGCAACAAGGAAATATTTTTTCTTAAAAATTGTGTACTATGTTTATGATTTATAAAAAAACTAACAAAATTATTTTTAATAACACCAATAAACGGAATGGAAATAAAAGAATATTTTACTATTCTTATTTTCGTTTAAAGTTTATTTTTATTTTATCTTGCCTTTAAGTAAATTTTTAATTATTTCTGCAAAAAATTGGAACATATAAATAGTTGTAGTTGTGTAGTTGTCAAATGATAGCCTAATAAATAAATTAGGTTATAAGTAAAAAAAAAATTGAAAATATGACATGGGAAAGAGAGAGATCGTAACGTTATTTTTTATCAAAATTTTTCTTCTCAACTTCACGCGCCCTTTAGCGGTCCGCATTAATTACCATTGCTTCTCTGATAATTTTCAGTGTTGCTCCAGAAAAGTGGGTTGCATTTTTTATCTCTTTTTAGGATATCACATAAGAGTGTTTTATTTCAATTAAAAAATTTGAAAGTTAATTTATATTTAAAGTATAAAGAAACTAGAAAAAAATTAAAAAAAATTCAAGTCTCTTCGATGTTTTGTTCAAACGTTATGAAGTTTTATATAAAATGTGGAATTCTGGTAAATGAGTAAAGGTGTATTTTGAAAAAATAATATTTCGTTTAATAACTAAAATTAAGAAACAAAAATTCGTATAGATAAATTTCTTAAAATTACTGATATTAACATAATAAATTTTTTTAAATTTAATTATTTTTTGATATACATTACCTAAAAAAATTTTGCTTTTTTGAGCTTTTGTGGAGTAAAATTTTCTTGAATGGGTGTAGAGGACAAGTGAACCCCTACATTTCATTCATTTTTTATTGTCTTTCATTTGCGGGGTCGATTTTAAAAAAATTCCATAAAAATTTTTAATGGAAATCGGTTTTTATTTTTTTTCTCAAAAACTGTAAGAGTTACCGGTTTCCAATTTTTATCAAAAGTAAACACCATGGATAAACGCGTTTTAAATACATTCAGTTAAAATCGGTTAAATAGTTTTTTGGTCAAAAATTCGTAAAGTTTTGACAAAATTTTGGTAAAAATACGGTTCTGGACGGTGCAATTTTAAACCGAAAATTAAAAATTCTACGGAATTTGGTGGAGGAGGTGACTGTGCGTATTTTAAGCTATTAAACGTCTCGGTGGTGCTAATAGTTTCGAAGATATTAATTATTTTATGAAAAGTGAAACATTTCAGAACAAAATTTTGGCTCCAAACGGAGATTTTGCATATTTTAGCTACATTTTCGGTGATAACTCGAAAACGGAAAAAAATAGCGAAATGATTCTTTCTTGGCGTAAAGTGGACCTAAAGAGCTTTTAGGGAAAGTGCATAAACTAGGGTTGAAATGTAATTTGAAGGGTGAATTTGACCCATAAATACGACTTTTATATATAATTTTTTTTTTTTTTCGAAACTTTTTTGAAATTTAAAATACGCCATGCGTGGAAGCTTTCGGTTTAAATAGTAGATTCTAAAGTGTTTTTAAAATTGAAAATCCGTTAGAAAGTGACCCGGCAGGAACCACTCACCCTTAAAATCAAAATTTCGAGTTTATTTGTACGTAATTTCTCAACTCTACTAAATATAAAAAATACGAGTAGCGTATACACTGTAAAAAATATTCCTTTTTAAAGCTGCGAAAGAAAATTGCAAAAATTTTGAAAACTGTGGGAGCCAGATGGGCCCAGGTTGGACCGCGTTTTACCCGATTTTTTTAACATTTTACGTTCGATTTTTTTCCAAGATCCAGGGTAAAAATTTTAAGGTGTCGTTTTTTTCCTCTCATAATTAAATGTGAAATAAGTAAAATAAAAAATATTCGAGTATTACATGTTGTCCCGATGAAAAGTTACAAATTTTCAAAGTCCGCGTCAAAATAGCACGAAATTACGCGTCACTTTGGGGGGGAATTTTTTTTTAAGTGTCGGGGAGGTCCAAAAAATGTATAATTCGAATCACACTTGGAATCAACATCCCTCTTTACATCCGAACCGAAATTCTTACAATCCGACGAAAAAAACACCGTTTCGGCCGCTCCTCGCATAAAACTTCAGAATTTAAACTTTTGTCTTAAAATTACGGGTGTCCAGAAAGATGCTTTTAAATATTAAACTAAAGGCCTATTTTTTCCATTTTGTTGGGGTAATAAAAAAATTGGTAGTTTCCTTGCTTCTTATTGCTTATTTGATTAACTTTACAAGGAAAAAATAAAAAAAATAAGTACCAAAAACCAAAAAACGCTTTGATAAAAATTACTTTTTATTGGGTATTTCCTTCCATCAAAGAATTATTAAGTATTTGTTTTTAAATGGATTATTAGTATTTATTAAAAATAGGATGTCCTATAAATTAAAACACGTAATTAAGTTTTATTAATTTACGAAATATTGCCAAATACAAACATAACAACTTTTCGAAATAATTTATTTAATTATAATTTCTTTTACCAAAAAATAATTTGGATCAAGAACACATTTTATTGCAATTTTTTAAAATTTGGTACAAACATTAATTATATTAAGATTATTACCTATTGTTGCAATATATTACCAATTTTAAAAATTTTTTAACTACCTAATGCAAAATTAATTATTTACTTTTAAATCTTTATTTAATAATCATGAAATCGTAAAATTTCAGAAAGAAAATTTGTTCTTACATAAAAGTGAATCGAAAGATCGTGGGTTATTAAAATTAATTTATTTGTTTATAATATTTTTATGTTTATTACGAATGTATTTTTTTACATAAAGGTTTATACGATTAATTTATTTAATGTAAGGTTTAAACGAGCGTGAGAGTTGAATAAATAATTTTTTCGTGAAAGTTTATTATTATTTTTGAAGCGAAATGCGGCTCTTTTTTAATTTAAAAAAAGTTTCGTGAGTAATAGAATAATTTTACATAAAAGATGTATTATCTTTAAAATACAAATTAATGATAATAATCATAAACCTAGTGTTTTTAAATAGCTAATAAATCTTTTATTTTATGAATTTTTTTTTTAATTTTTTTGTCATCATTATTTTCATACAGAGTGATCTAAAAATTTACGTATTCCTGTAATATGATAGACATTTTAGAAGATTTTCTACATTTTTTTTCCTCATTTATTAAAACAAAATATTGTGCATTTTTAGAAGGTAAATATTAAAATATTTATGACAAGTTTTATATTGAAAAATCATAAGTTTTAATTAAGATTAAAAATATTTTTTTAAATTAAAGAGGAAAATTACTTTCATCCTAAGATCCCATCATGATTGCTTTAATTTGCCGTTATAAAGCTAATATTAGTTTTATTCAGGAAACTGCCGCCGTATTTGTGAATAAATTACTTTACTTTCACTGAGAAGATGTGTAATTTAAAATCGGTGTAATACCAATATACATACCAGCAACGTCAGTTTCATCCTGCATAAACTGTAAGTCATTGTCACACGCGTGTACTTCGCAAAACTGGCCGCCATCAACAATCACTTCTTGTTTTATACAAGAAGATACTACAAGCCCCTACCTCACATCTTCAACAGGTGTTTTCCATAAATCCTGGGAATCGAGAAAAAGATAGACCGAACATCTTGTTTAAATTTTGCATAAATTTGAATTTAGAAAGAAACTAAAAGTTTTACTTACTTAAAATGTATTCTAAACAAAACTTTCCTAATTAATTAATTTGTTTAGATTCAAATTGAGTTGCTAATTATAGACCATTTAAGTTAATAAAACCCCATGTTTATTACAAATTTTAACAAAAATAAGAAAATATGTTAATAACAATATTCCATTTTAGTAATTAGCAATTATAACGTAACCCTTAACTATTTTGGTTTTAATAAATACATTCGTGGTTTTTATTGTATTCCAAAATTTCAGGTACATACCTATATCTAAGGAAATTATTTAATAAAATTTTTCTACCTACATAATTATTACAATATATTTTATAATTAAAATAATTTTCCTAGATTTTATTTTGTAATTTTCCTTTTAACATTATTAGTTTTACTGTTTTTTTTATCTGAAATATGTAAGTGATTTTAAATAGTTCTTTAAAAACTAATACCTATTGAGAAATACGTAAGTACTTTTACCTTATTAAAAAAACAATTTGTGCGGAATAATTACCAAATATCGCAATTAATTATATTTAACCCCTTTTTTTAATGATATCCTAGTAAAAAAATAGAAAATTTAAATAATTAACAGTATAAATTGACGTCGTAAATAATAAGGATTTACTGTTCCTAATATTTTTGAACAAAATAATAAATAATACACTTAATTATCTGATAATTTTAACGAAAATCAACTCTTGTTCCAGAGCGAATAATTTTACACAAATTTCACATTTTGCTTATCGGAAAATATATACACATAAATTGATTATATTTTTGTCATTTAAATATTTATAGGTACTTTTTTGTTATAAATACTGCTAAACGGCGCCGAATTTGAAAACTGATTAAAATGCTTTCTCTAAGGGTGGTTGTTTTTATTTTATTCTGTGTCAGTGGATCTTATGGGGGATTTTTGGATGATATTTTCTCAGTTTTTCGTCCACCATCTCCAACTTTTGTAAGACCAAAGGTAAGAACTCTAATAATCATAGAAATCACTTAAATTAACTTTCCTATTCTATACTAAAAAATGAACTAAAATTGGAATGACATCTAAACTAAAAAAAAATCTTCTATAATTTAAATTTTTATTTATGTAATTCTTTGAAACAATTATGACAAATTTAATTTTTTAATGCCTTTTAAAATAGGTTTGAATTGTTGAATAATAATATAATAATATTGTATACAGGGTGTCCCGGAATAACTGTGACAAATTTTTTATGGTGATAGGAGAAGTGAAACTAAGCATTTTAAGTATTGTCGGGAAATGCTTCCTTAAAAAGTTATACCACTTCAAAAATTTTAAAAAAATATATCGGATGGAAATGAAAACCGGGTCACCTCGATAAATTTTTTATTTATTAATAAAATAAATTGAAATTTGGCTATGTTCTATGGTTCAAAAAAACAAATTTTATGTGCATTTTTTATTTTCGAAATCACTTCCGGTTTCACCGGAAACACCATGAACTTTGTTTTTTTTAAATGTAACATCCCATATTTTTATTCATGGCTTAAAATACTTTTAAAAAAGAAGTATTTTTGAGATATTAGTTTTTATTTTTTTTGTAAAAAAATTTTTTTCAAAAAAAAAAAAAGGTTTTCGAAGTCGGTGAAAAGTACCAAAACTAATTCTAAATAATTCATATACCTAAATAAAATTGTAATTTGAAAAAAAATTTAAGTGGTTTTTGAACTATTAATTTTTAAACTGAGTTAATGAAGATTTTATAAAATATCTCACTTTTTTTAAATGCAATGATGCCGGGTCATTCAACTTTTTAAAAAGAGGATTTTATAACGATTATTTACTTTATGTATTTGAATTATTTAGAATTAGTTTTGGTAATTTTCACCGACTTCGAAAACCTTTTTTTTTTTTTAATTTTTTTTTCGCAAAAAATAAAAACTAATATCTCAAAAATACTTCTTTTTTAAAAGTATTTTAAGCCATGAATAAAAATATGGGATGTTACATTTAAAAAAACAAAGTTCATGGTGTTTCCGGTGAAACCGGAAG
The DNA here is from genome assembly GCA_963971135.1 of Stenus bimaculatus. NCBI lineage: Eukaryota > Metazoa > Arthropoda > Insecta > Coleoptera > Staphylinidae > Stenus > Stenus bimaculatus. The sequence continues at coordinate 80,910,851 of OZ020180.1, read as the reverse complement.
TGATTTCAAAAATAAAAAATGCACCTAAAATTTGTTTTTTTAAACCATAGAACATAGCCGAATTTAAAATTATTCTATTCATAAATAAAAAAGTTATAGAGGTGACCCGGTTTTCATTTCCACCCGGTATATTATAAGAGATATTAATTTGAAATTTTTGCCACAGTTTTTTGACATAAGGATACACATTTTCGGCTAATAAAAGTTTAAAAAATATTTTCAGGGGTAACATGTGGGGGGGAGTTCAACTTTTTTTGATCACATTACTCCGGGACACTCTGTATAGTAATAACTGTTAGAACCTCACTTCAGTATATTTAGAATAACCACATTTCAATTATTCTGTAATAACAAAAATTATAATGAGATTCATTCACAGTAGCGTTCACTTTATTGATAATCTTCTGAAACCAGGCCAAAATTATTCATATTTAATATTTTATAAAATCGCAATACCATCACGCCATAAAAATAGATTTTAATATTGTCTAAGGGCCGGTTTATTCACCTTCCAGTAAAGTGTTCAGTAGTGTTACTAGGGAGTTATTTACATGTACAAGTGATCAGTAAATTAAACTATTTGGTAATCTCAATTCCTTGAAAGGTTTTCGCTACTGAAAGGTCAATTTATAATATATGTATACATAAAAATAAGTATTTATTCACCGCCTAGTCGTGAAAACCTATCAGTAAATTGACTATATGAAATAGTTTACTGATCACTTTTACATGTAAATAACTCCCTGGTAACACTACTGAACATTTTACTGGAAGGTGAATAAACCGGCCCTAAGAAAAGTAAATTTTGAAAAATTGTAAATGAAGTAGGTCAAAAATAAATTTTAAAGGTAAGAAATAACAAAATTTAATGTTGATCTAAACCAGGTTTACTTCGAAAAAATAGGCTTCTTTCTACAACTTTATTAAATGTAATTTAAGATCTTTAAAAATATAAAACGTGGTACTATCAATATTTAGTCTACTTGAGATTCTAATAATGCAATATTTTTTGCAAATGCAAATAAAATAATATTGTATTGCCAATCTTCAATGAACAATTTCTATCTATTAATGAAGTAATCGTAATTAGAACAGTGTTTTACTTAACATAAGTTGCCACAATCATTCAATTAAAGAAGGTTATTCCCAAATTACACACAAACATAAATGAAGTATATTTACTAAATATCAATTTGAATGAACAACTTACTCATCTTTATTTCGGATAAATTTCAAGCAAGATTTACTGAACTGTGACCAGTGTGATTTTGTTCAAAAACCCTTATTCTAGTAGATTCCTGAAATGACCAATTACAAATGGCGTTCTACCACTTCTATTTCATCGACACTTCTTTTTCGTCAACAATGGATGTCGTTGAAATTGTTTGTCGATGAACGTCCTTTTCAAAGAATAGGCGTATCGACTAAAAGGTACTGTCGATGAAACGGTTGTCGATGAAAAGGTAATCTCCATCAAACGTCCATGTCGAAGAAAAGGTTTGTCGATAAAAAGGTAGTGTCCAAGAAACGGTTGTCGATGAAAAGGTAATGTCGATGAAATATCCTTGTCGATGAAAAAGTAGTTTCGATGAAATGTCGAAGAAAAAGTTTGTCAATGAAAAGGTAGTGTCGATGAAAAAGTAGTGTTGATGAAACGTCCTTGTCGATGAAAAGGTAGTGTCGATGGAAAGGTGAAAGGTAATGTCGATGGAACTTCTGTGTCGATGAAACGTCTGTGTCGATGAAACCAGTGGCGTAGCCAGGGGGGTTGTGGTGTCAGGGAGTGATTTTCACCCCCTGACGACCAAATCCACTTTTGTTTCGTTTTAAATTAAAAATTTGAAAATTAATAATTGATATTTAAAAAAATATAATTTATAACAGCGTTATAGGCTTTTGCAATTTAGAATTTTTTATGCACTTTTAAAAATCACCCTAAATAAACAAAAATTTAGGAAGAAAAAGGGAATCTCGACATTCTCTTAAATGTCTGGAAAAGATATGTGAAAACCGATTTTGCTTTTTTGATTGGTATGGCTGTACTTTGGCATTGAAATCGACAAAAATTTACATTGAAATCGCCTATACCAAAATTACACCAGCTATCCTCTTAATAACTAAAATTAAAAAATAAAAATTCGTACAGATAAATTTCTAAAAATTACCGAAATTAACATATAAAATTTTTCTAAATTTAATTAATTTCTGAGATACATTACATAAGAAATTTTGATTTTTTTGACTTCTTGGGGAGTAAAATTGTTTTGGGGTAGTGTAGAGAGCAGGCGAACCCCTACATTTCAGCCATTTTTTTATTATCTTTCATTTGCGCAGTTCGAAAAAAAAATTTGAGATATTTTTAAGGCTAAGGGCTTTTTTATTGGAAATCGGTTTTTATTTTTTTTTCTCGAAAACTATAAAAGTTACCGGTTTTAAATTTTTACCAAAAGTAAACACCGGCGTGGATAGACGCATATTAAAAAATATTTGGTTAAAATCGGTTAAATAGTTTTTTTGGAAAAATTTTGGGAAAAATACGGTTCTGGACGGCGCAATTTTAAACCGAAAATTGAAACTTTCACGGAATTTGGTGGAGAAAGTGGTGCTTATAGTTTCGAAGATATTGATTATTTTGTGAAAAGATAAAAATTTCAGACCGAAATTTTGTCTCCAAACGGAGATTTTGCTTATTGTAGCTATATTTTCGGTGATAACTCGAAAACGGAAAAATATAGCGAAGTGATTCTTTTTTTGACATAAAGTGGACTTAGAGAGCTTTTAGGTAAGGTGAATAAAGTAGGGTTTAAATGTAATTTGAAGGGTGAATTTAACCCATAAATACGACTTTTAAAATTGCTATATGTATAAAAATTTTTTGTTTCGTTATTTCTTCGAAAAATACCCTATGCATGGGAGCTTTCGGTTCAAAGAGTAGATTCTAAAGTGATTTTGTCAAATTGAAAATCCTTAAAATCAAAATTTCGAGTTTATTTGTACGTAATTTCTCAACCCTACCAAATATAAAAAATCTGAGTAGCCTATACACTGCAAAAAATATTCCTTTTTAAAGTTGCGAAAGAAAATTTCAAAAATTTTGAAGACTTTTAGAACCAGATAGACCCAAGTTGGACCGCGTTTTTCCCGATGTTTTGAACATTTTACGATCGATACTTTTCCAAAGTCCAAGTAAAAATTTCAAGCTGCCAATTTTTTCTCTCATAAATAAATACCTATTAAGTAAAATTAAAAAATATTCGAATATTACAAGTTTTTCCGATGAAAACTTACCAATTTTCAAAGTCCGCGTCAAAATAGCGCGAAAAATAAAGCCTTACTTTGGGGACACCAAAAAGACATAAAGAGTAAACGCATCAAAAAAAAACTCCCGTTTTAAGGTAAAAAGTGGAATTTAGATGAGGAATAAAGCAATAGCGAAAAATTTATACTACACGATGATCCTCAATGAACGAAACTATAATTTTTTAAATGGAAACTCATATTTTTTGAACTATCCATTAAAAATGATTTTAAAAAATTATAATATTTTTGAATTTTTACTATTTTATTTATTAAATTTATTAAAAATTAAAACTATTATGGAAAAGTGACCACAGCACCATTTAATTAATTGTTTTGTTGCAAATCCATTAAATATTTTAAAACAATCTAAAGTTTGGTTGTTTTTTCCTAGAATTTTCAATCAAAATTAAATTGTTTTTAAGAGAATTAATTTGGTTTTTGACGTCATGTCGTAAATGTAAAAACCTTGTAAAATTTGAATTATTATAATATTTGTATTTTATATTTAGTAAAAACATTATTTGTTATTAAAATATACTTGTTTATACATATGTCTATTTTTTATCAACCATTATAAATATTATCTAAATTATTCCACGCACATTGTTTTTAACCATATTTTACTGCTTTTGACTTACAGATTTTTTTTAAAATTTATGTCAGAAATAAGAAATTGGTTATAATTTTACATAAGTTATGTTTTTATGTATATTTAGAATCCATTCAGTTGAGTAATATTCATAAATTATATTATTTAAAGAAAAAATTGCATCATTTTATGTTTTGCTGGAGCAGGATATAAATTATATTAAAATTTAGTTTGAAACAATAAAGATCTTAATTTTACCCATTCTAAGCCAGCAAAAAAAGCATTTTATCACCAAATTTTCCAGAAGTATTCAAACTATTTTCGAAGTTTTGCTTTATGTTTGAAATAATTCGATATACAACCATAAATAGCCAAATGATCTGAAAACTCATAGGGTAAACGTCGTTTTACGCCGGGGTTCCATTCCGAGAGACACCGGCGTAAAAAAATCGGTGTAAAATGGACACATATTTTTCATGCTTTTTTCGCATAATGTTTGGGTTCTAAATCACTATTGTCGCCCATAATGAAACTACAAATTGAATATTCTTTTATTTTTATAATAAAATAAAAAATATAATCATATCTTTTTATTTTTTTTTTTTAAACAAAACGAAAACTAACTCGGAAACTTTGAAAATTCCACGCTGGCACTAACCGTCGTAATTGTGAATCGGCGTAAATCGAACCGGCGCAAAATGACGTTTACCTATATTTATTAAGCAACAGCTTTATTATAAAGTATAAAAGCTAATCATAAACTGATTACAAATAACTGAATTTGTATTTTGTTTTCAGATAGGTTATAGAATAAGCGAGTTGGATATTAAGACCAATATCAAAAATAGGTATGCTTTTACAGCAATAAAAGTATCGTTAGAAAACCCTGCTAGCTACAACCAAGAAGGTACCTACGATGTTTTCATTCCCACCCAAGCTTTCGTATCATCTTTGGTTGTGGAAATAAGTGGAACCAATTACACCGCCAAAGTAATTTCAATGAACAATTCAAAATCGAGTAAGAAACAGGTATGACAATTTATTATTATTTTGAGGCTTTGGGTAAATATTTTTTTCCAGAGGTCCAATGATAATACAAATAAATTTTCTTTTAACCAAAATGGTAAGAAATTTAGCGTATCTACAGAAATTCCAGCTGACAAAAGTGTTACTATTTATATTACTTATGAACAACTTTTAAGAAGAAATAATGGTTATTACGAACTTATCATTAATCTTTATCCAAATCAATTTGTTAAGAAACTAAAAAGTATGGTAAGTAATAAGCGAACAACACAAAGATTCAAGTATTTAGTAGAATTTATTTTTAAGACAATAATTGAAGAACTAAACGATATAGCTATGATCAATGTACCTCCTTTCAATCAACGCAATTCGACCACAGAATCAAATGATCGAGTAAACATTATTCAAATGAATCCAAATTCCGCATTTATTCTTTTCCAACCATCAATTAAGGAGCAAGAAGAAATTTCCATGAATTTAGGTACTTTTGGAAGCATAGCTACACAATTAGTGATCAGATATGACGTCGCTAGAAATAACAACGGAGATGTAAAAAAAAATTATCTCATAAAATAATACCATTACATTTTTTTTGTTTTTTAGATTTTAAGTCGGAATGGAACTTTCATTGAATTTTTTGCACCAGATAAAACCTACGAAGTAAAACAACATGTGGTTTTAGTAGTAGATGTTAGTGAAAGCATGGCTAATCAAATGAACTTAGTGAAAAGTACCATAAAAAATATGCTTACAACTTTAGGTGGTAAAACTATGTTCAATTTAATTAGTTTTAATGATCTTGCCACTATTTGGAATTTTGATGCTTTACTGGAAAGTGTAGTATTTCCACTAAAAGTTAATCCTGGAATTACTGATTTTGAGGTAATATAGTTTTAGTCTCTACCAAAATTGTTACTGAAATTATTTGTTTTAGCTAATATCAACGCCACCCGCTTACAATAAGACCACATACATGGAAACAATCATAAATATTGCTAACGCTTTTAATGGTAACGGACCATCAAATGCTTATAACGCCTTACAATCAGCAGTTCATATGATCCAATCTTATAAAAACAAAAGTGGTGATAATAGTTCAGAACCACTTATTACATTTTTAACTGATGGAAAACTTTCTATGGGAAAAAGAAATACTACAGCTTTTCTCTATAACGTAAGTTTTTAACTAAAATTAAAATATTTTAACTTACTAGTTTTAGTTTGCTAACCTCAACATAAAAATAACAACTGTTGGAATTGGAGCAAATGCCAGTACTAAATTCCTTGAAGATCTAGCAGATGCTACTGGAGGTTCAGCTTATGAAATAAATAATATGGATGATATTCCTAAAGTCACTAGAGATATTTTTACCTTTTCAATGTCAAATATTAAATTCAACTTCCCTCAAACCGTTTCGGAACTAACAAACCGCAATTTCTCAGCAATGCCTCAAGGTTCAGAGTTAGTTGTTGCTGGTAAAGGTGATATTAAAGATAGCGATGTTACAATTACAGCTACTTCAATTAACGGGAGTGTATCATATACTCCAAAAGTATCGACTCCTACCAATGAATATTTAGAAAGGTAATAACCAAACATATTTACAAATAATATTCATTATTATTATAGCCGAACATCTAACTTTAGCACTATTAATTTAAGTACAGCTCCCAAAAATATAGCATTTGTTAAATTTTTAGATCTTGGGCGTATTTGACAATTTCGGATTGTTTAAAAAAATCATCAAAGGAAGATTGTCTAGAGAATATTGCAGTACCATTGGCTCTAAAGTATTCTTTCGTTATACCATCTGTGGGAATGGCTTTAATTACACCTGATAGTTCTAGTATAATTGAAGCTGAAACTGTTGTTGAAAGTAATATTGATTTCTTTCTAATTTTTTTGATTTATTCTTATTTTATTTTTTAGAAACCAAACCAGTGGATAACATCATAAATCTTGTTTCTAATAGAGGTAATAAAATCAATATTCGTCAATAAATAAATATATATTTCTTGATTATTTGTAGTTCTAAATCCTATTCTAACACAATCTTCCAGAAATAGAGGTCTTGGGCCTATAGTCCGTAAGTAAAACTATTAGTTATTATCATAATTGTGGTAATATTTTTTTGCCTTAGAAAACATGATAAATGGTGTAGCTCAAGGAGTAACTGGTAAGAATTTAGTTTATCTATAATACTAAAACCGAAATTCACCCCAAATCACACCAAATTTTAGTATATTATGGGGGACCGGACCCCTTTTGTATTTTTACACCGAATTCGGACGATTTTTGCGAGGAGCAGCCGAAAGGGTAGTTTTTTTTTCGTCCAATTTTAAAAATTCCTGCTCCGATGTAAAAACGCGTCTATCTACGGTGTTTACTTTTGTTAAAAATTTTAAACCGGTAACTTTTACAGTTTTCGAGAAAAAAAATGAAAACCTTAAAAATATCTCAAAATTTTTTTTTCGAATTTTTTTCAAAATCGACCCAGCAAATGAAGGATAATAAAAAATTGATAATAAATAATGAGTAAATGAAAGAAATTTAAGTGATTTTCATATTTTCTGTTTTTTCAGATATTTTTGGAACTATACTGGGTAAGTCAAAAAAACGTGATCGGACCACACTCCAATGGACAAAAACGCACCGCAAAAAGCCCCAGATCTAAAACCTCAAGTGACAATAGCCCATCCGGACAATATCTCACACGGACAAGAACCTAAGCAGACAAAACCCCATCCGGACAATAACCAACGCAGAAAATATTTCATTCGATCAAGAGCCCAAGCAGATAACTGTCCATCCGGACAAAAGCCCAAGCACACAAAAGCCTATTCGGATAAAACCCCAAGCAGACAAAAGTCTAGTTTGATTAAACCCGACATAGACATATTCATATTGATAACGGCGAAATCAGCTTATCTAAAAACCCAATCAGGAGAAAGCCGAAGCAGACAACTTTGAGGCATTCTTAATAAAAAAATAATACCACAAATTAGTCGGATATTACAGTTTGTCAATTTCTTCATCATAACGAATAACGAAAAGCCAAAAGAGTTATACGCATATGCATAAAATCAGTTTTATTTGGCTTTTGCGGTTGGGTTATGTTAGGTTAGGTTTATACACTATAAAAATATTTTTGGCAAATTGTTTTTAGGGGAAGTTGCACAGGTTCAATTTAAACTTCATGTGAACTTTTTTGGGGTTTTGTACTCATGCGCTAATACACCGATGGGGTTTTGTCCGCATAGGATTTTGCCCACTTGGTGTTTTGTCCGGTTGGGATTTTCTCTGCTTTGGGTTTTGTGCGGATGGGCTTTTGTCTGCTTGGGCTTTTGACCTAATACGATATTTTCTACTTGGGCAATAGCCCAATAGATAATAATCCGGATTGGCTTTCGTCTACCTGGGGTCTTGTCCAGAGGAGGTTTTTGTAAGCTTGTACTTTTATCCGAACGAACAAGAGTTCGCTCAGGCTCTTGCAAAAATGGGCATTTATCTTCTTGTGCTTATGTACAAATGAGCTTTTGCCTGCTTGGGCTTTTGTCCGGGCTTTTGTCCGGGTTTTTGTCTGCTTTTATCCACTTGGGCATTTGAGACTAAGGTTTTGTCCGGTGCGTATTTGTACATTGTGGTTTGGTCCGGGAACCCAAATAAATTGAGCATTTAGACTATAAATTAGCACATAAAAAATATAAATGATGATGTCTGTTAGGGGTTATATTTTTATGTGCTTCTTTGCCGTGAAGTAGATTAATTTTTATTGTTTATATTTTTTTGTTTAGAGCCACTACAGCAGATTCCGATAGTTCGAGGTAATTACATTAATTAAATTTATACGTGTTAAAATAATAATTTTTAGTTTAAGAATTTTTTTGATTTCTATCCACACTTTCTAATTACTTCAATATTTTCATTAATTTTTCTCTTTCTAGATACAAATACTAGGTTTAACCCAGTAGGTGAGTATTTTAATTATAAATAAAAATTTTCAATAAAAGGGCCCATACATTATCAAACAATTTGCGCAACAGAGGGTGATGTTCAAACACGTTAACAATGTATGGCGTTGTTTGAGGTGTTGCACAAACATGTTTGCGCAACGCTCTGTTGCGCAACAGGTGTGATAGTGTATGCCCGAGTTTGATGCTTGATGGTTATAAATTGTAAATTTCCTTTGTTGCTCTCCATCAAACATATGGAATTTTGGCGTGAGTTTATTGATTTGCGCCACTTTCGACTTCACCGATGTTTGCGCGATGGTCGCGGTAAAATTTTGTTTGTGCAACAAACTGTTTGATAGTGTATGGGCCCTTTAAAATATTTTCTATCAAAAATATTGAACGTTTTATATGTTCTGCTACTAAACATAAACATTGAGGTTATTATTTTTTTTTAGTCTCTTCAGTTGAGACACCTGCATATATCCCAGATGAAATTAGACTAGCTTTGCCTTGGTTGGAGGACTATCTTTACCACGATGGAAAGGCAATGTTCTTTAGAGGTAAATATAATAATACTTAATTTCAAACAAACTCTGATGTACTTTTTAAAAGCTTACGTAAGGAAAGTTTTTCGTTAAGCTTTTAAGTAAAATTTAAATAAATTATGAAGGTGACTAAACATTTTTGTCATTAAAATTTATAATTTACGGTTAACATTTACGCATAAAGTAAAATATGTATAATGGATAATTTTTATCTTTCTCAAGTATTTCAAAAATTTTAGTTTGTTATACTTAACAGTTTTAAAATTGGGAACATTTATTTTAAATTAAGATAAATGTTCCCAATTTTAAAATTAAGATTCTTAATTTAGGTATTAGTCCCTAATTAACTTCTAAATACTTCAAATACTCATAAAATGTACTTAATAATGTTATAATTTTAAATGAGCATAGAAAGTGATTTAGCATAGAAATACTTCGTAACCAATCATTATGGTACACATCGTGTTAGCGTCGCTTGACCTTGAAATATTCAAATACCATGATGATTGACATTACTATCCTTATGACATAAATAACAATTATAGCATCTCATATTTTTTTGTGGAAGTGCTCACTTATATAGCGCTTTCAAAAGTAATAAATAAAAATATTCTTATAATGGGTCAATCCTAGTTGAAACGAATTTTCATCATTTTTATTTTATAGATAGCTGTTTAATAGATTATAAATACCAATTCTTTTTTCAATTGGTGCAGCCGTTTCTTTATTTTAAATTTTTTATCGTTGTGACGTCACTCTTGGGTAGGTTGAGACGACACGGACTTACTGCAATGTTGCCAGATGTAAATCTCGGAAGCGTGACGTCAGAGCGACATAAAATTTAAATTTTGGGCCGTTATAGAAACTATATAAAAAAACTGATTGAATATATGTATTTTATTAGACTTGATCTTTATAATGAAATAAAAATTAAAAAATCGGGAATAGGCCCATTGTGCGTAATAATATTTACAAGTATAAATTGAAAATTTATTTGTGATTTAAGGACCATACACATTTGGATTTAAAGAAAATTCATCTTTCGTTGGCTTGGAATGCACCACTCCAACAAGTCAACCTGGTTCCTGTCAATTATTAATTGACTCTCGGCAGATTTTCTTGGAATTATTAACACCTTTAGATTTACAGAGTTGTGCTTGTGAAATTTCAGAAAAGTAAGTTAAAAAAGAAATTTAATATAGTAAACTCAACTGTAAATTGTCGATCTAATGCAGAATCATCCCAAGTCAAATTTAAAAAAAAAAATGGTTAAAGCCAATCTACTGTTCAAAACATTACGCTTTTATCTTCATATAAAAAGTAGTTTTTGACTGGTAATAATTCTGCATTACACGGACAAAATATTCATATAATTGTATTGGAATTTGCCTAAAATAGCATTGTCATTTATAATTTGTTTCAGGTATATTGGAGTTTGTGTTCCTAAATAATTTAAAATTAATATTTAGAGAGAACAAATATTATAAAATGATTTATGTAATGTTACAACCAAAACTATTAAATTTATAAATAATAAAACTATTTTAAAATATTTTATTTATTTGTTATTACCTCTACTAATTATGAAAAGTCTGGATTAAAAATAATAGTGTAATATATCAAATTCAAAAAAAAAAAATAAAAAACAAAACGAGCCGAATTTATAAACAAAATAAAACGATACATAAAAAATGGCTCATCTTTGCACGAAAGAACTTATTGCAAATTTTCTATCAAATCCAGGGGGTTTAATCTTGAATCACACGCAAGGTGAGAATAATGAAAGTCGTATACGTAACCGTTTTGAGTGGAAGATATTCAATGTACGTTATTCCAATCAAAATATTCGACCGTTTTGGCTTTAGGAAGATCTTATATACATACATATAAAATAAACCAGAAAAATTGAAAAGTAGCAAATTACAAAAAATAGTTTTTCTTCAAACGTCATTATGTGACGCTTGGCAGACTTTAACAAGTCATTTTTATGTTCCTTGACTCTGTGGTTATATTTGTGCATTTCCGAAGTATTTAAAATATTACTATAATAACCGATTTAATCAGGTCTTTTCTGCATTGACAAGAATTAGAAAAACGGAGTAGAAATGCATACACTAACATTTTGGGCGTGTTCCACTAATGAACACTAAAGCCCACGACCACGACCGCAAAATTTTCCCGTTCCACTAGCTCAAAGAGTCACCATTCAACAAACGACCACAAAAACCCACGAATAAATACGGTCGTTGTGAGCTTCTTGCGGTCGCCATCGATGGCATTTTTGTGCACGAAAGAATCAACCTCGGTCTTATGTGGAACGACTTTGCGGTCGTCATGAGCATTGTGAGTCATTAGTGGAACGCGCCCTTTATTGTATGTTGTATGTAAATTAAATGTCAAAATTTAAAAATATTTAATATATTACTATTTTTAAAATTTCAACGTTTAAAGAAAAAATAGCATGTTTTATTTGGAGCAAAAGAACTTTTTGTGACTCGCATGTATCCGCGGGACTCACAGAGCTAGTACAGCAAACCTACATGCTAGCCAGAAAAAAGTACTTCTTTTACTCCTAATAAAACAATAGGTATACAATTTGTATTACTGCCTTTCAAAATAAAAATATTTTTCCTACAAAAATGGGCTAGAACATTTTTTTTTCACAAAATAATATTTTATTTAAATAAAACAATAAAATGTTTTAGCAGTACAAAAATGTTTAACTCCTTTTTTGAGGGCTAAAATATTTTTATGTTGAAAGGAAAATAATAAAACGGCTATTTTTTGTAATCTGCGAGAGTCCAAAAAAGTTAAAGTTGAAAAACAAAATTTTACCAATGTTTATTTTTTATGATTTAAATAATAATGTTATGGACTTTCGTAAAGTACTAAAAATTAGCTTTCCATAATGTATTGCATGACATATGTTGCCATTTTAAAAAATTCAAGATGGTTGCCGTGTCAAAAATCCGAGCGATATAAATTTTTTTTTCATCTTAAAACTTATTTGTACCAACGCCTCATTTGATCACACCAAATTTTAATTTTTATATCACCCTGTATATAAAAAATGAACAAAATTTTAATTTATTTTAAAAACTTGACAATAATTAGTGCCATTTTAACCTTATATCTACTTGAGAAATTAAAATATAACATCTATGTAACAAAATTAGATTATCTAAAACAACTGCATATATGTATAAGAATAAATAATAAATAAAAAACTAATTACTTCAGGACTTTTTTGGAAATATGAATATTTATCATTTAAACTACTTGATAAAAGTACAGGGAAATTAATTAGCGCTGATACCAAAACTAGGCAACCAAATATACATTTTGAAATTTTAGTGTTAATAAGTTAGTATAACTTTTGAAATTTAATCAAACTTTTAATGATCTTCTGTTTTACACAAAGTAGCTTTTTTTGGTTTTGTTTAAATAATAAAAATTAAAAATTCATATTAGAATTAACATCACTGAAGTACCTATTTTTTATTTCAATGTAACTAACTGTGGCAAATTTAGGTTTCCTACTGTTCAAATCAGCAGAATCATTCTTTTTTGAAGACCGTGTATACATATTATAATATGTTTGTAACTTGTAAGCTTAAATAATAATTTTAATTTATTTTAAAATCCTTGACAATTATTAATGACTTTTTAATCTTATCTGTAGGTACATGAAAAATAAAGCAAAAAACATGTATGAAATAAGAATAGTTTACCTAAACTTAAATTAATTAATTATTATTACTTAAAAAATTTTAGTCACCAAAATAACGTTTATTTAATTTTACATAAATAAGTGATTAAATCACTTGGGTAAAGACAAAGTACTTATTTTAAAAATTAAATTCGTAAGCTATAAATAGGATCAGGACTTTTTTCGTCAATTTGAATATTTATGAAAAATGCAAACATTTTCTTATCATGTAGGTAATAACAATTTAAATTAGTTTTTTATTTTAAAAATGTTATATAAAGCCGCCTCCTTTCTTTCAAATACAAATATAGTAGTTTTGTCAAAGAAAATTTTTAAAATGAAAGCTTTATTTGTAGTGTTACTGTTAGCAGTAACTCAGGAAGCTTTCGGTTGGAAACTTGCACCAGGTATTAAAGGTTTGGTTGTTTCAGGAGAAGATGTTGAAATACCCGAAGAAGGAACTGTCACTAAAAATGAGGTAAATACAAATTCAGAAATTCAATTTTGGATAAAAATACTTAAATTTAAAGTCACTTCTAACGTTCTTAGATGCAAAAAGATCCTCTTAACCCTCCCAAGATTACTGATTTGGAAATAACTTCTGATATAAGCAATAGATATGCTAAAACAACTTACAAAAGTACTGTCTTAAATCCTGCAAATATTACGCAAGAAACAACATTTTTTGTAGTCACACCGGAAGAGGCTTATATTACTGCTTTCGTCATGTATATTGATGGTAAAAACTATACAGCTTCAGTAAAAGAAAAGAAAAAAGCAGAAAATATCTACAACGATGTAAGTATATTATTATCCTCCACAAGTTTTTAGTTTTATGAAAATATTCATCTTAAAAAATTATGTATTTCAACTAAAAAAATCTTGGAATTTATTTTAGGCTGTTAATTCCGGTTACAGTGCTGCACATGTATCAGTTAGCACGAGAAACTCAAATAAATTCTCAGTGAACGTTAATGTTGGAGCTAATTCTTCAGCCGTCTTCTTCCTCTCTTGCGAAGAATTATTAAAAAGGAAAACAGGAAAATATTCTGATGTCATTAATATTAACCCTAAACAATACGTGGAAAATTTAAAAGTTATTGTAAGTAGCTTACTACTTTTGTAATTTTACATAATAATATATGGAACCATACATTTATATTTTTAGGTCAACATTGATGAATCAGCTAACTTAAGTATGGTAGATGTACTTCCTCTAACAACTGGTGAAGGTTTTACTGAAAGTAACGACAATTTGATTCCTAAAGTTAATATTATCAGAAATTCCAATAATACTGCTACAATCACTTTTATCCCAACAATCGAGGAACAAAAGAAATATACTAATGCTCTCAAAACTTCAGAGATAGAAGGACTTTCAGCACAATTTATTGTTACCTACGATGTTGAAAGAAACAATAATGGAGGAGAGGTAAAATTACAAACTGATAATTTAGTGGATATAATTTTCATATCCTTAGATTCTCGTCGAAGATGGTTATTTCGTGCACTTTTTCGCTCCAACTGATTTACCAGTTATGCCAAAATATCTTATCTTCGTAGTTGATACTAGCGGAAGTATGTCAGGAAGACGTATTGAGCAATTACGTGAAACATTATTGATTTATCTCAAAAATCTAAATCCTGATGATAGAATTACAATCATTGAATTTAACAGCGATATTAAAGTTTATAATTTAGATGCATTTGATGAGAGTACCATAATTAAACTGCAAAACCAATGGGAGTATAACCAAAATGCTGCAATTTATAGAGAACATCAAGTTGATTATACTGTAATATTATGAATTTCTAGTTTTGAGAGTTTTTAAATGTTAAGTTTTAGAAATTATCGTTCCCTCCAGCTTATCCACCTAATGCAGATACCATAAAGAAAGCTGTTGAAGCTGTAAGTAAAATGCAAGCATTAACATCCACGAATATTTATGAAAGTTTACGTGCCGCCCTGCATATGGTAAAAATTACAACTGAACGCACCAAAAACCTTAAAGGCCCACAAAGACAACCAATCATTTTATTCTGCACTGATGGAGAACCAACTGATGGTCTAACAAATACGAAAGAAATTGTTAACGAGGTGAGTAATAAATAAAAATTACTAATTATTATTGAAGCGAAAATTTCCTAGGTTTACAATCAAAACATATACAAAGTTCCAATTTTCTCCATGTCTTTCGGTGAAGGTTGCGATAAAGAATTCTTAAGATCACTTTCAAGTATGAATTATGGCTTAAGTCGTCATATTTATGAAGCAGCAGATTCTACAATGCAAATGGAATCTTTCTATAGAGAAATCTCATCTCCATTATTGACCAATGTAACATTTAAATACATTGATAATGTAACTGAACATACTAGAGATACATTCCCAATTCTCTTCAACGGAAATGAGTTTGTTGTTTCTGGAAAAATTGATGATGGTGTTGTGGACATTATGCCAATAATTGAATGTAGATTACCTTATCCACCAAATTTCGTTCCCATAGTTAGGGAAGTTAAAGTAGGAAACATTGAAAGGTGTGTATTTGGAAAACTAGTTGTTTAAATAATATTGGTAATATTTTTTAAGACAATGGGCCTACTTAACTACTAAACAGTATCTTGAAAAGAATGAAAATGCTAAAGCTTTGGATTTGGCTTTAAAATACTCATTTGTTACTTCCTTAACTTCCATGGTTGTTGTTAAACCCAATTCTACTGCAGTTCCTGTGGACGCGGTTGATGCTAAATCCAGTAAATTAATAAAAAAATTAAAAAGTATTTTGTACATGAATTTTATTTTTTTTTAGACAATGGTGATTTTGATGTATATGGTGGTGGTTATGGTGGAATGAATGTTGGTTAGTATTATATACTGAAACTTATGGCGTTAAAGGTTTATTTTGAATTTTAATTATAGTTTCTCGTTATGCTGCTGCCCCAATGTTTTATCCACAGGCTCCAATGACTTTTATGAAAATGGCAGGTAAGTTTAAATAATTTAATTTCTATGTGATAAATTTTATAATTCCAAGACTAGAATGGAGCTAGTTTTTTTTGTAAATTAATCAAGTAAAACCACCCAACAAAACTCTTAACTTTTCATAATTTTAACTCCAGTACTCTATGATGCAGGTATGGCATTGGATGATGAACCCGTAGAAATGGAAGGTATATAATAAAAACTCATATTATTAACAAATAGTTCTATTTAACATATTTTATTTTTAGCGGAAGCGATGCCGGAAGAAATGTTCGCTTATGGTATTTTTTTATTGTTTTTTAAATTTAAATACTATAATATTAAAATATTTTATGATGTATAAGTTTAAATTAAAATGAATTTCTTTTTGTAGAAATTATGGGAACCTATGATTTTTCAATCACGGATTTCCCTACTACGTCAATGGAACCATTGTGTATAACAGAAGGACCAGGTAAAAATAAAATGCAAAATTACACGTAGATTCATAATTCTACCAAAAAACTTATGCGGTTGTAATATTGAATATTTGCATTACCTACTTCAATCAAATTTCTATTTCGTATTGACCTATTGTAAAATTTGTACAAATTTATAGAACCACATAGCCTTATCATCGTATGCAATTTCATCGACAATAAATTTCGTCGACACGACCGTTTATCGACATGGCCACATCATCGACATCGACATCATCTTTCTTCATATTCTTCGACAAGGACAAGACAAAGAAATGTCGATGTAATGTCCTTGTCGAGGAAATGATTTGTCGATGATAATGTAGTGTCGATGAAGTAGTTGTCTATAAAAATGTAATGTCGATGAAACGTCTGTACCGATGAATTGGTTGTTTCGATGAAACATCCGTGTCGATGAACGGTCGTGTGTCGTGTGGATTAAAAGATCATGTCGATGAAACCGTTGTCGATAAAAAAGCCCTGTTGATGAAATGAACTGTCAAAGAAGTGGTAGCACACCTAATACCATAACATTGTATACTAAAGAAGTATAAATTAATATGAAACTGTTCTTTTTTGTAGAACCAATGGCCACAAGTGATTCACCTTTTATGCCAACTGAACCACCATATATGTATCCAACACAAGCATCAGGTAAATGCAAAAATTAACATCAAAAATTGTCATGAGTTCAAGCAAATTTCTGTTTAACCATTTATAACCGAAATTAATAATGTACTTACTTATTTTAAAAGAAGTATTGTACAAATAATACAAATGAATTAAAATAATTAATAATTCTTATACATACAGGGTGTAACAAAAGTGTGGAATATTCGATTTATTTTCCTATTTTGAAAAGTTTCAAAAAAAAGTTTTAGACAAAACTGTTCTGATTATTTTTGATACATATTTTGACATATTTTGTTTTTTGACATTTATTTTCGTTTTTTTACTATGGCAACCAACTTTGTTTTTTTAAGTAGCAACCATATATTTTTTTTCGATTTTCAAAAATTACATATTTTTCTGAATATCGGGATGCTAAAAAAATATTTTTAGAAAAAAAAAACAAAAAATAAAATGTTTAATATTTATTTGGATCACTTGAAGGAGCGAATAACTGCCTAAATGCACAAATTACCTTTTGTTTTGTTAGTAAGAACAAAAATAAATTTTAAACGCAGATTAAGTCATTACTTGCAATTGCTCACACCTCCATTTATGGAGGTCAATTTGAAAATCTAATTTAATATTAATGTTAGCTAGTTATCAGTGTAGTATTTAAAATTTATCCGGGTTTAGATATTTGTATAAATAGAAAATATTTTTTGATTTTTTTTTATCTAAAAATAGATTTTTTTTAATTTTTAATTTATTTTTGTTGGGATAAAATAGCATACCGATATTCAGAAAAATATGCACAAAATCGAAAAAAATATATAATTACTATTTAAAAAATCAAAGTTGATTGCCATAGCAAAGAAACAAAAACAAATGTGAAAAAACAAAATATATCAAAATATGCATCGAAAAAAATCAAGAAATCGATTATTCCATACTTTTGTTACACCCTGTATATGAATATGTATGAAACATATTTTTAGTCGCATCCTTCAGATTTTAGGACGTATCCTCGATCTGGAAATACCAGATAAATTTTTAAATAATTTAAAAATTATTTAAAATTATGTATCTCCATTTAATGTACAATTTGATTATAGAACCATGATTATCAGTAGACAAGAGATAACGTTACTAGTTATTTCAGTGCATAAAAAATAAAAATATATTTACCTTCAAATTTGCTTCAAAATTAATAAAAATAAAGCTGAACCTTTTTAATTATTGTTTTAGAAGTAAAAACCACCCAACCTCTTCCATCCAAGGAACCAATGGTACTACCAGAAAAGGTTTCAAAAGGAATTTCATGGTTGCAAGTTCATGTTACAAAAGATGATACACTTGACTTCTTGCAAGGTAAAGTAATTTTATAAAAACGAAAGTTTTTGAAATTGAAAAATTAGTGCCCTTAAATAATTTTTAGAAATCTGAATCCCAGAATCATATGATTATCTTAAAGATGTTAATATTTTTCCAAGTATGCAATATGTGTTTTCAGTTTCTAAGAAAGTGATCAATTTGTTATTAACAGATTCTCAACAAAAATAAATTTATGGTACACGTTTTGCCTAAAAAACGTGTGTTTGTGAGTGTATATAATTGTCAATAAAATTATAAATGACCTCTAAGACCATGTAAAACCCACATTCTATGACTCGGGAAAGATATAAAATGCATTGCTTTATTTACAGGTTCTTACAAATTTGGTTTTGGTCGTACCAATACCACGGTCAGTACAACTTCATGTACTACTATATTAAGTGAACCTGGAAAATGTCAATTTTTGGATGAAGCAGATTCCGTTTACAACCAAATAGTTGATGAAATATCATTTAAGGATTACTTCTGTGTTATCAATAAAGAGTACGTATTACTTTTTTTTAATTTTATTAAGTTGAAATTTTTTAAAAAAATTAAAGTTATTAATACCAATAAATACATATTTTACAGTATTAGATTAAATTTTCAAACTAAATTAAAAACTAAAGTTTATTTAAATTCTTTGTGAAATTTTTGAAAAATGTCAATAATGTTGGTTACTATATAACTGACAATACAAAGAATGAATTAAAGTCAAAAAATATTTACTACTTTATGGTGCAATTCTGTGCAAATCTGTAAGTTCTTACAGAAAACATCTATAAGGTAACCATGGAAACCGCCGTTGCAACCCATTTAATAAACCTTACAGATATTTTCGGTAATGACTTACAGATTTGCACACAATTGCAACATAATATTCGTCTTAATTGTGACCTTACTAATAAACATATATTAATTTTTATTTCAGGTTTGTAGGTCTATGCTGTCCAGCTTAGTACCGGCTACTATTTTAAAAAACTAAACATTGAATGAATGTAAAACTACTCTGAAATATTTTACCGACATGTAAAAATAAATAACATATTAATTATTTTAATGTTGTTTTTATAAAAATAAAACCTTTTTTCTATAACTATTGAATTCAATAATTTATTTCGAAATAGTGATATTTTAGTTCCTTTATTGAATTTGGATTACGACAGATTTTGAGGAAAAATATTTTCATTGTTTTGACACAAACACTAATGCACTTTTTAAAAGTTTACGTAAAGAATTTTTTTCGTTAAGCTTTTATGAAAACTTAAATAAATTAAAAATGTGACTAAACATTTTATAGGTACTTATAAATAAAGTATAATATGAATAAGGAAAATATTAATATCTTTTTAAAGAATTTTAAATGTTACCATTTTTAAGATTGCCATCACTTTAGTACAAAATTATAACAAATTTTAAGCGTTCAAGTCAATTAAGGAATAAAGCGAATTTTGCTCGTTATAACCGTGAAAAGGTTTTTCTCTGCTATTATTCTAATTTAAAGCATACAGGGTATTTCAAACCAAGAGTGCGGTAACTCTGGAATCTAATTTTTTACCAATTTCAAAAGTAAAAACAACAATATGTAGGTACATATACTTGTTAAAAAGCTCCATTATCAAAACAATGGATGTTTACGGATTATTCTTAATTTTTTTTAAATGTACATTTTTAATGCTAAATATATTACTAATTAATTCATAATTATACCCGCGATTGGTCAACAGGGTTTCGTGCCAAAGACCAAGGAAGAGCGCAATAAAAAGAAGGTATTTTGCTCAAATTTAGGGAGTACTACTTAGACAAAATCTGAAAATTCAAAACAAATTCCAACATGAAGCTTTTTCTGGGGCATAGATTCCATTTACATCACCTCGATTTATTTGTACATCAACGTGCTCATTATATCCTTGAACTCGTTATATCCATCCTCGTTTTAACCAAGTTCGACTGTATTAAAAAATTGAGGAAAACAATGTTTTTTAAATTTATTAGGACGCCTCTCACTTGTTTGAGGCCTTAGGTAATTGCCCATTTTGACTATATTGTAAAGTGCCACTGATCGATATACAGGGTGTCCCATTTGACGTTGGACTCTATGGGTATCTTTGTTATTATCGTAGATAGGATGTCGGTTAAATGACAAAGTAGTGTATTTTTGTGTGTCCAATAATAATTCGTTGACAAAATAGTTGAATTTTGTATCGTTTCGGCGCCATCTTAAAAAAAAACCAAAAATTGCCATTTTAAAATATGTCTGTAACTTCTTTATTATAGGCCATGCCAAAAAGCTTTGTTAACAACATAGAGGCAGTTTTTTTATCTAAAATTAAATAAGCTAATCAGATGTTTTCTTAAGTCACTGGATTGCCAGGAAATAATCCAAACTTTGTTTTTTCTTATGGTGCCCATATTGGAATTACACATATTTGGAATCAGTGTTTTTTTCTGAGAATTTTAATATACCACATCTCACATTTAATAAATATTTTACGGAAAATGTGACAATTAATAGGACGCATAAAGGATTTCATGGAGTACTCGAAACTTATTAACTTAGCAAAGCTTAAAAAATGAACAGTTGTAAATTGTCAATATTTTGTTGTTAAATTCATACTTTTGTTTTTGTTATTGTTGACATTTGTATAAGTTTATTAATTTTGGATTTTGAAAATAAAATAAATTATGTAAATTGACACAAATACATAATATGTATTGACAGTTTACAACTGTTAATTTTCTATGCTTTGCTATGTTAATAAGTTTCGAGCACTCCATCAAATCTTTTATGCGTCTTATTAACTGTTCCATTTTCTGTAAAATATTTATTAAATGTGATATGTGGTATATCAAAATTCTCAGAAAAAGACACTGATTCCAAATATGTGTAATTCCAATATGGCCGCCATAAAAAAATAAAGGTTGGACTATTTGCTGGGAATCCAGTGACTTAAGAAAAAATCTAATTAGCTTATTAAATTTTAGATAAAAACTGCCTTTATGTTGTTAAAAAAGTTTTTTGGTATGACCTATAATAAAGAAGTTACAGACATATTTTGAAAATGGCACTTTTTGGTTTTTTCAAGATGGCCCCGAAACGATTCAAAATTCAATTGTTTTGTCAACGAATTATTATTGAACATACAAATATGTACTACTTTGTCCATTTAACCGACTTTCTATCTCCAATAATAACAAAGATACCCATAGAGTCCAACGTCAAATGGGACACCCTGTATACGCTGCAATTCCCCCCAGTAGTAAACAATATTTCACCTTAATATAACCATTATTGTAATGTTGGCCCAATATTTAAACGTATGATCTAATATTGGATTGATATTGGTTAACCAATTTAAAAACATATTGGTATTTATATATTGACCCTAAATTGGTTCAAGATTAGTTTGAATTTTAATATTTAATAAAAAAACTGCAATATAATTAATAAAATATAAAGGTAAACAAATATTGGGCTTTCGTTTTTTGCCAATATTGGGTTGCCAATATTGGATTTCATCATCTCCAGCCAATATTGAAACCCATGATTTTACCAATATTGTTGTGCTACTGGGGCCGTGCAAATCTGGAAGCTCTTATAAGAAATATATGTAAGGTAACCATGGAAATCGTCCATTATTTAAATATTTTAAAGATTTATGTTTTTATTATGAACAATTATAAAGAATAAATTTTAATAAATATACCAATCAAACACGAAATAATTGAATAATTTAGCTTGGATATTTATAAAACATACCAAAATTTTTAATATGCTTTAAAATCCTTGATAATATTTTATGCATATTCTAACTTATTTTTAAATAATGAGTAAAAACTAAAAACATATATGAAATAAGATTAGATTACCAACCACAACTGCATTATGTGTAAGAATACATAATTATAATTATTGTTACTTATTTTATTTTAAAAATAAATTTGTAAGAAATAAATAAAAACTACTGACTTCAGAATTTTACGTAAACTTAAATATCTAACTATGTGACAAAAATGTTCTTATCATATAGGTAATAATAGTTTAAATTACATGTTTACTTTTTAAGTATTATATAAAGCCACTTTTGAACAAAATATAGTAGTTTTGTATAAGAGAAACTTAGAAATGAAAGCTTTATTAATAGTGATACTGTTAGCAGTAACTCAGGAAGCTCTCGGTTGGAAATTTGTACCACGTAAAAGTTTGGTTGTTTCAGGAGAAGATGTTGAAATACTCGAAGAAAAAACTGTCACTAAAAATGAGGTAAATAAAAATTCAGAAATTCAATTTTGGATAAAATTATTTAAATTAAATACTTTTATAAAAAATACAAATTTACTTTTTAGATGCAAAAAGATCCTCTTAACCCTCCCAAGATTACTGATTTGGAAATAACTTCTGATATAAGCAACAGATATGCGAAAACCACTTATAAAAGTACTGTCCTAAATCCTGCAAACATTACACAGGAAACAACATTTTTTGTAGTCACACCGGAAGAGGCTTATATTACTGCTTTCGTCATGTATATTGATGGCAAAAATTATACAGCTTCAGTTAAGGAAAAGAAAAATGCAGAAAATATCTACAACGATGTATGTTTATGTATAATTATCCTTCGCAAATATTCTATATTATAAGAATTTCCAACTTAAAAAATATTTCCTTACTATTATGACCATTGGAACTAATTTTAGGCTGTTAATTCCGGTTACAGTGCAGCTCATGTATCAGTTAACACGAGAAACTCAAATAAATTCGCAGTGAATGTTAATATTGGAGCTAATTCTTCAGCCGATTTCTTCCTCTCTTGCGAAGAATTATTAAAAAGGAAAACTGGAAAATATTCTGATGTCATTAATATTAACCCTAAACAATACGTGGAAAACTTAACAGTTATTGTTAGTAGCTAAATACTTTTGCAATTTTACAAAATAATATATGAAACCATACATTTCTATTTTTAGGTCAACATTGATGAATCGGCTAACTTAAGTATTGTAGATGTACTTCCTCTTACAACTGGTGAAGGCTTTACCGATAGTTATGAAATTTTGATTCCTAAAGTTAACATTATCAGAAATTCCAATAATACTGCTAAAATTACTTTTAACCCAACAATCGAAGAACAAAAGAAATATGCTAGTGCTCTCAAAACTTCTCAGGAAGAAGGATTTTCAGGACAATTTATTGTTACCTACGATGTTGAAAGAAATAATAATGGAGGAGAGGTAAAGTAAAAACTGATAATTTATTGGATTTAATTTTCAATTCCTTAGATTCTTGTTGAAGATGGTTATTTCGTGCACTTTTTCGCCCCGTCTGATTTACCAGTTATGCCAAAATATCTTATCTTCGTAGTTGATACCAGTGGAAGTATGTACGGAAGACGCATTGAGCAATTACGTGAAACATTATTGATTTGTCTCAAAAATCTAAATCCTGATGATAGAATTACAATCATTGAATTTAACAGCGACATTAAAGTTTATAATTTAGATGCATTTGATGAGAGTACCATGATTAAACTGCCGTATCAATGGCAGAATAATCAAAATGCTGCAACTTATAAAGAACATCAAGTTGATTATACTGTAATATTAATGTTTTCTGGTTTTGAGTGTTTTTAAATGTTTAGTTTTAGAAATTATCCTTCCCTCCGGCGTATCCACCTAATGCAGATACCATGAAGAAAGCTGTTGAAGCTGTTAGTAAAATGGAAGCAACAGCATCCACCAATATTTATGAAAGTTTACGTGCCGCCCTGCATATGGTAAAACTTACAACTGAACGCACTAAAAATCTAAATGGCCCAGAAAGACAACCAATCATTTTATTCTGCACTGATGGAGAACCAACTGATGGTCTAACAAATACGCAAGAAATTGTTAACGAGGTGAGTAATAAATAAACATTAGTAATTATTATTGAAACGAAAATTTCCTAGGTTTCCAATCAAAACATATACAAAGTTCCAGTTTTCTCCATGTCTTTCGGTGAAGGTTGCGATAGAGAATTTTTAAGATCACTTTCAAGTAAGAATTATGGTTTAAGTCGTCATATTTACGAAGCAGCAGATTCTACAATTCAAATGGAATCTTTCTATAGAGAAATCTCATCTCCATTATTGACCAATGTAACATTTAAATACATTGATAATGTAACTGATCATACTAGAGACACATTCCCAATTCTTTTCAGCGGAAATGAGTTTGTTGTTTCCGGCAAAATTAATGATGGCGTTGTTGATATTATGCCAATAATTGAATGTAGATTACCTTATCCACCAAATTTTGTTCCTATAGTGAGAGAAGTTAAAATTGGAAACATCGAAAGGTTTGTATTATGAAAAGAAGTAGTTTAAATAATATTGGTCATATTTTTTTAAGACAATGGGCCTACTTAACCACTAAACAGTATCTTGAAAAGAATGAAAATTCTAAAGCGTTAGATTTGGCTATAAATTACTCATTTGTTACTCCCTTAACTTCCATGGTTGTTGTTAAACCCAATTCTACTGCAGTTCCTATTGATGCAGTTGATGCCAAGTCCAGTAAAATTAACAAACAATTAATAAGTATTGTATTTATAGATTTTAATTTATTTTAGCTGATGGTCATTTTGGTGGATATGGTGGCGGATATGGTGGAATGAATGGAGGTTAGTAATATTTACTAAAAGTTAACAGTAATAATATTGCAAATATTAATTATAGTTTTTGATAATGGGGCCCTATTAATGGGAATGCCAGTGGCTTTAATGGCAAAATCAGGTAATTTTATAAAATTTAATTTCTATACCATAAATGTTATAAGCACATAAAATCGGAAGCCAAAGGTTACGTTTTATATTTAAGAGGACAGTCGGTGTATTTTGGATATAGGCGATTTTAATGTAAATCTTTGTCGATTTTAATGACAAAGCCATACCAATCAAGAAAACCAAAATCGGCTATCACATTGTTTTTTCAACACATTTAAAAGAATGTAGAGATTCCCTTTTTATCGTATATTTTTATTTAATGTAATGTTTCCCAAATTTTATTGCAGGACCCTTATACAATTTTCAAAACATCGCGGAACCTTGTCATGAAATGAGTGATCCATTATATGATTACAAAAAAATAAAAAAAAAACATTACGGGCACCAGTACATCTCTAGTTTCCTCTATCAGATTTTCAATTTTGTTTCAGAAATAATTAGATAATTATAATTTTTATGAATTGTGAATTTTTTATCAGTTGTCCAAATTTAGAAGATTACAATAACTCGAGAAAGGAATAAGATAGCGAAGTGATTCTTTTTTGAAGTAAAGTGGACCTAAAGAGCTTTTGGGAAAGGTGCATAAAGTAGGGTTGAAATGTAATTTGAAGGGTGTATTTGACCAACAAATACGACTTCTAAAATTTAAAAACTTTCAATGCCCTTAACCATGTTATATAGCTTTATTTAATACAAAGCATGCATTTCCAAAAA
This sequence comes from Stenus bimaculatus, assembly GCA_963971135.1. NCBI lineage: Eukaryota > Metazoa > Arthropoda > Insecta > Coleoptera > Staphylinidae > Stenus > Stenus bimaculatus. Next base: position 80,884,827 of record OZ020180.1, on the reverse strand, counting down.
TCAAAAATAGGTTGTAATTTTTGTGTGGTTTGTTTTTAATGAAAATAAAAATAGTAAAGTAGATACAACTTTTTTTTTCAGAAAAATTATAAAAAATTATAGCCTGAAGATTTTACATTGTACCTCAAAAAGAAAATTAAAAAAATCCTTCGAAAAAAAGTTTTTATGATCAAAAACACAAGACTCTACCGAAACACTGAATATCTTCTTAAGGGCCATTTCCTAAACGGCAAATATAGCGGTATAGTTCTGCAGTTATAAAAGCTAGTACGAACAAAATTTTTGTATAATTTTTTTTGTACATGATTTAGAAGTCATTTATTTAATTCTTGCCAGAAGGCAAAAAATTGGAAAATGTACAAAAAAAATATAATGATCTAAAAGTACCTTAAGTTTGGACCCCTCTAATTAATTGTGAGCTAGTTTGCACAAAGTAACTCTCTGACAGGATGTAGCCTTATGAATTTAGATTACAAATCAGAAAAAAATTGAAAATCTAACAAGGGAAACTTGAGTTATGACTGCAGAACGAATGGTCGATATGATGATTTTTCACAATTTTTCCTCCCAAACTCGCGCGCCCTCTAGGGATTCGCATTAATTATCAGTTATTTGGTCATAACTTGCAAAAAAGCTCCAGAAAAGTAGGATGGATTTTCTATTCCTTGTTATTATCTCCAACGGAAAATTTATCGCGGGTGTCTAGGAAGATGCTCTTAAGTCCTCTTTAAATAATCTCGTTTTTTAAAATTATTTAACTAAAACCACCCAACAAAACTCTTAAATTCATGAAATCTTCGGATGTCCATTTTGAAGAGAGAGGTATTTTATGGTGTTTAGAAAAATAGTTAGTTATACTATTTTTCTAAACACCATAAAACTCTTAAATATTGCAAAATTTTGTTTTGGAACTTTTTCCTTATTCTCTTATAATATTTAAGTTATTATATATTTTGCTATTTTTAGATCCAGTCTATGATTTAGTTGGTGCATTAGATGAAGAAATGTTCGAAGCAGATAAAAGTAGTATACATATAAATACATATTTTAATTCTCATTTTTCATATATTTTATTTTTAGTGTTGGCGGAAGAAATTGATGAATTAAAAATATTTAATACATCTCCACCTATTCCACCCAAGAAACCAATGGTACTACCAGAAAAGATTTCAAAAGGAATTTCATGGTTGCAAGTTCATGTTACACCAGATGAAACACTTGACTTCTTGCAAGGTAAAGTAATTTTATAAAAACTCAACTTTTTGAAATTCATACAGAAGTTTGAATCCCTGGATCATATGATCTTAAAGTATTTTTACAAGTATGCAAGGAAGTGATCAATTTCTTATTAATTCTTTGCCTAATAATCGTTTGTTTGTGAGTGTGTGTATAAAATTGTCAATAAAATTATGAATGATCTCTAAGGCTAAGTAAAACCCATTTTTAATGACCACATAGAATTAAATTGCATTGCTTTATTTACAGGTTCTTACAAATTTGGTTTTGATCGTTCCAATACCACGGTCAGTACCACTTCATGTACTACCATATTAAGTGAACCTGGAAAATGTAAATTTTTGGATGAAGCAGATTCTGTTTACAAGCAAATCATTGATGAATTGTCATTCAAGAATTACTTCTGTGTTATCAACAAAGAGTACGTATTATGTTTTTTAAACTTTATTAAGTTGAATATCTGAACAGTAGTTAATAAAAATAAGTTTCTAGATATTTTACAAAAATTCATTGCAAACTAAAGTAAAAAACGTTATTTTTTCGTTGATTTAAATTCTTTGTACAATTTTTGAAATATGTCATTAAGGTGGGTACCTACATTACTGATACTACAAAGAATGAATTAAAATCCTAATAATTTATTCATTTTTATTTCAGGTTTATAGGTCTATGCTGTCCAGTTTAGAACCGGAGCCACTATTTAATAAAATGTAATTGTTATAAAACTACTTATAAAAAACATGTAAGAGTAAAAACATTATTTATTTTAATGTTTTTTTTTTAAATGTATAACTTTTTTTCTGTAACGATTCAATTTTATATTTTTATTAAATTCACCTAAGAAAAATCGACCGATTTTAGCCATTTTTTAAAAATAACTTGTTTTCAAAATAACCTGGGTGGGAGCTTTAAGTTGAGCCACCATGTACATGTTCTGATTACAGCGATTAATTGGAAGTGGTCTATTATTAGGATTATAGAACTTTTTTCAAAAACCAATAATTTAATTCTCATGTAATATACAGGATCTCCCAGACCACAAGTACCACCTCTTAATTTCGAGAACCCTTTGTCGTACATTGATGAAAAAGAAAATTGTATCACCAAAGTGAACCTAAAGAATCTTTGGAGTAATTCGTAATTTCCAAAACAAACCGAAGGTACCCGGAACCGGAAGTAACTTTGGAATTTTAAATGGCAACCTAGGTCGAGTATGGTATTGTTGGAAAGGTCTTTTAAAAAGAATCAACTTTTATAAAAATATATTTGTAATATCTTGCATAACTAACATTTTTTCTTTAAAACGAATCGATCAATTTTAATTTAATTTTTACCGTTGAATTTCAATTATAGGCAGCTTTTAAATGATATATTAGTCAACCCCTCCTTCCTAAATTGGACGTACAGTGCGTCCCCCTCAAAACAACAATCGACGTGTTCGGACATTTTTTTTGAAAAAAATTTAGATATCAAAGAACCGACATTTGAAGTTTTCAATGAAACACCCTGTATAAGAAAATCATACCTGTAATTCATTTTAGTAATTTAGAAAATCAATCATTGCCACTGTAGTGAGTGTACGTTTCTGTTTCGTAATTTGGAGAATTTCTAGCAAAGCCCTCACGTGGATATTTTTAAATTTGAAATAGGAAAATATCGGTATATCTCTTCCAATGCCGGTTTTATAATAATATTCAGTCTTATGACGTTTCATCCCCAATAATTATTTAATAACATGACTATTTCAATTTGCATTCTTCTTTATTTTATCCTGCATAAATCAATCAGGATGAAATTATCCTGACAAGATCATTCATTTCAGTTGAAGTAAAACTCGGCATCTAAATCAATCAGAAGTTTATGACCAGGGAAAACTTGACATCAGATTAAATAATTATTTAAATTTATTACAATTCTCGGAACCAACCAAATTATAGGGTTTAAAATTTAAATAATCTACAATGACATGCAAAAAAATGGGTGGTAGCTATTTAAAAAAACTTAAGTGATTACCACATGACCTTCGACATGCTGATCAAGGTCATGGCAATAGTCCTAAATTATTCATCGCTAAATAATACGCAGCAAAAATGGGAGGTTGCTATTTAAAAAAAATTGATTATCACGTGAACTCACTAAGAATACTAAAGCTTTTATATTTGAAACATTTTTTGCAATAATGCTTCATTTCAAAAGTAAATGGGCGTTGCCGAACTATATGTATATGTTAAGTCACACTTAGATATAACAAAATAAATTCCAAAAATTTTGAAATATTTTAAAATCCTTGATAATATTTTATGCCTCATTTACCTTTTCTGTACATAATAAATAAAAACTAAAAACATCCATATAATACGATTACCTAAGACACCTGCATATATGTATAAGAATACAAAAATTATTGTTACATATATTATGGGAATTACTTAATTTTACATAAATTATACCGATTAAATCAAGTACTTATTTTAAAAATAAATTCGTAAGCAATAAATAAAAAATAATGACATCGGGACTTTTTTTGCAAATTTGAATATTTATGAATAGACAAAAATCTTCTTATCATGTAGGTAATAATTATATAAATTACATGTTTATTTTTTCAATATTATATAAAGCCAAACTTTTGAATAAAAATATACCAGTTTTGTATAAGAAAAACTTTGTAATGAGAGCTTTATTAGTTGTGTTACTGCTAGCAGTAACTCAGGTAGCTTTCGGTTGGATTGTACCAGGTAAAAGTTTAGTTATTTCAGGAGAAAATGTTGAAATACCTAAAAAAAGGACTGCCACTAAAAATGAGGTAAATACAACTTCAGAAGTTCAATTTGGGATATAAAACTTAAATTTGATACTTTTGTTAAAAAATACAAATTTACTTTACAACATTTTTAGAAGCAAAAGGATCCTCTTAACCCTCCCAAGATTACTGATTTGGAAATAACCTCTGATATAAGCAACAGATATGCTCAAACTACTTACAAAAGTACAGTCTTAAATCCTGCAAATATCACGCAAGAAACTAAATTTTTTGTAGTCACACCGGAAGAAGCTTATATTACTGCCTTTGTAATGTATATTAATGGTATAAATTTAACAGCTTCAGTAAAAGAAAATAGAAATGCAGAAAATATCTACAAAGATGTAAGTATATTATCCTCCACAAGTTTTAGTATTATGAAAATATTCATCTTAAAAAAATGATGTATTACTACTAGAAAAATCTGAATCTTTATTTTAGGCTGTTAATTCCGGTTATAGTGCTGCTCATGTAATAGTTAGCGAAAGAAACTCAAATGAATTCGCAGTAAACGTTAATGTTGGTGCTAATTCTTCAGCCGTCTTCTTCCTATCGTGCGAAGAATTATTAACAAGAAAATCAGGAAAATATTCTGATGTCATTAATATTAACTCCACGCAATACGTGAAAAACTTAAAAATTATTGTATGTAGCTACTTTTGAAATATTTCATAATAATATATGGAAACATACATTCCTATTTTTTAGGTCAACATTGAGGAGTCAGCTAACTTAAGTATGGTAGATGTACTTCCTCTAACAACTGAAGAAGGCTTTACTGAAAATAATGAAAATTTGATTCCTAAAGTAAATATTATTAGAAATTCCAATAATACTGCTACAATTACTTTTAACCCAACAATTGAAGAACAAAAGAAATATGCCATTGCTCTCAAAACTTTCCAGAAAGAAGGATTTTCAGGACAATTTATTGTTACCTATGATGTTGAAAGAAATAATAATGGAGGAGAAGTAAAGTTACAAACTATTAATTTATTGGATTTAATTTTCATATCCTTAGATTCTCGTCCAAGATGGTTATTTCGTGCACTTTTTCGCTCCAACTAATTTACCAGTTATGCCAAAATATCTTATCTTCGTAGTTTATGCCAGTTTTTTCGGAAGAAACACTCAGAAATTACGTGAAACAGTATTGATTTGTCTCAAAAATCTCAATCCTGATGATAGAATTACAATCATAGAATTGAACAACCCTATTAAAGTTTATAATTTAGATGCATTTGATGATAGTACTAGGATTAAATACAATGGGCACCATGATGCAAAATATAAAGAACATCAAGTTGATTATACTGTAATATTAATGTTTATCTTTTGACTGTTTTTAAATGTTTAGTTTTAGAAATTATCCTTCCCTCCGGCGTATCCATGTAATGCAGATACCATGAAGAAGGCTATTGAAGCTGTTGGTAAAATTGACGATGCAGTATTCACCAATATTTATGAAGGTTTACGTGCCGCCCTGCATATGGTAAAAATTACAAGTGAACGCACTAAAAATCTAAAAGGTCCAGAAAGACAACCAATGATTTTATTCTTCACTGATACAAGACCAATAGATTGGCTAACAATACAAAAGCAACAAATTGTTAAAGAGGTGACTAATAAATAAACATTTGTAATTATTATTATAACGAAAATTTTCTAGATTTACAATCAAAACATATATAAAGTTCCGATTTTCTCCATGTCTGTCGGTGAAGATTGCGATAAAGAATTCTTAAGACCACTTTCAAGTAAGAATTATGGTTTTAGTCGTCAAATTCATTCTACAATTCAAATGGAATCTTTCTGTAGAGAAATCTCATCTCCATTTATGACCAATGTAACATTTAAATACATTGATAATGTAACTGAACATACTAGAGATACATTCCCAATTCTTTTCAGCGGAAATGAGATTGTTGTTTCCGGAAAAATTGATGATGGTGTTGTTAATATTATGCCAGTAATTGAATGTAAATTACTTTATCCACCAAGTTTTGTCCCCATAGTCAGGAAAGTTAAAATTGGTAACATTGAAAGGTCTGTTTTATAAAATGAAGTAGTTTAAATAATATTCCTTATATTTTTTTAAGGCAATGGGCCTACTTAACCACTAAACAGTATCTTGAAATGAATGAAAATGATAATGCGTTAGATTTAGCTATAGATTACTCATTTGTTACTACCTTAATTTCGATGGATATTGATAAACCCAATTATACTGCAGTTGGTGCCAAATCCAGTAAATTAAGAAACAATTAATAAGTTTCGTATTTATTGATTTTAATTTATTTTAGATGATGGCGGATATACTGGAATGGAAAGAGGTTAGTAATAGTAAAACATATGAGAAAAATAGAAAGTCAAGGGTTATCTTTTATATTTAAGAGGATATTCGGTGTATTTTGGGTATAGGAGATTTTAATGTAAATTTTTGTCGATTTTAAAGAGAAAGCCATACCAAACAAGAAAACCAAAATCGGTATTCACACATATTTTCTAGATATTTAAGAGAATGTAGAAATTCCCTTTTTGGTGTATATTTGTAATTTATATTTATCTATGGCAGTGGTTTCCAAACTTTTAATTTGACCAGTGATATGAAAATGAAGAAATTTAAAAAAATATTTAATATTTTTTAACAACTGTGTTAATTGAAAGAGGGAATGAATTACAATTAAGTAAATATTCTGAATACAAGTAGGCGTTTTTTCAAATTAAATTTGAAAATTGTTTTCACTTTTTTAATCAAAACAACTTTTTAAAATCAAAATTTTGCGCAACAAAACACTTTTTTTTAAATCAAACATTTGGCATGTTAGACACGTATTGGCAAAACTGACAACGCTGCTAAAAAATTTGAACAATTAAGTTTATTAGCGAACTTTTTTGTGAAATACAGTGTAAAAAATGAAAAAAATTTTCATACTTTTAAAACAAAGTACTTTAAAAAAGATAATTCTTTCTCTACAAAAACAACTTTTTGCATCAATCTTTACAATATCATGTCAGGTGATACAGCTAACTTAATTTAAATTAAAATTTCGTAGGCTTGAATTTTTTTCTGAAATTTCGTTTTTATTTAATTTCTCAAAAAGTATTGATAACACAGACTTGAAATTTTTACCCAAGATAAAGGCACAGAATGGGAATAGTTTGGGTACCTTATGACAAAAATCGGTTAAAAAGTTTTTGTAAAATTCGAGTACAAATCCGGGCCTGAAGGGCGTATTTTTCATGAGATCACAACGGAGGTCTCTTTATTTGACAGAGAAAATGATCCTACATATTTTAAGCCATCAGTCGCCTCGATCGGCCAAGTAGTTCCGTCAAAATTAATTATTTTCCGATTAACTGAAAATTTCAGAGCGGTTTCTTTGTCAAAAAGTGACTTTTTCAAAATTTCGGCGGTTTTTGAATTGTAACTTCTGAACGAAAAGATATGTCGACACGAATAGTTTTTTAGATTAAAGCGCACGGTAAGACCTTTAAAATGAGTTCTTTCTGGTTGAAATTCGTTTCTGCAAAAGGGGGTAAAAAATGGTCAAAATCGTAACTTTTTACAAACATTTTCTTCGGATAAAAATTTCAATTTTTTTTTCCGACGACCATATGAGAAAATCGTATATGTCATTCATATTAGTAGTTTAGAAAATAGTTCATTTCAACACTAGTGACTTTAAGTTTCCATGTTGTAACTGTCAAACAGTTGTTGTAATTTTCGATAGAGGCGCTGCGAAGGAATTCCGAAAGCCCTCTGTTGGATTTTTTTGAACTTGCAAAAAAAGGATAGTTCAAATAAAAATTTATATTTAACCCCGCCAATATTACTAATATTATTATTAAAATCATTATATAATTCACTTTTCTGTAAATTTTAAATAAAATAGGAACATTTTTTATTCGTTTCGATAAGTTGCTTCCGTCAAAACAGCGCCACTTACAATTATTTACATTTAACTAAAAATAATCAATAACTTCAATGTCAGCTGCTGTTAACATAGGTTATGTTATGTTGTTACTACAAAATATTAATAATGGTCGCAAAATCTCCGTGGTCGTCGGAAATATAGCGTACACAACTCGCAGAAAGTGAATTTCGTTGCTCGTGTAATATCCTCACTCGGCTAGCGCCTCGTTCGGCTATTTTCACACTCGCACAAAATTCGTCACTGTCTAGCTCGTTGCGTAATATACTATTTCAAAACTCATAAAAGTTTTAATGTGCCGTTAAAGCCCTTTCCAAAGCATATTTTAGATCGACGATCCGACGTTTCCTTCCCTCTCTCCGTTAATTTTGGTCGATCGGGGTCGGGTATACGCAATTTTCACTGTGGAGGGTCGGTGCGGGTCCAAATCGAAAAATGGAGAATTTTTAGCTTCAAACTGTTCCGGTTTGAACAAATCACAGAAACGTCACGTGTTGCGATTTTTCATGTTTAGATTCTTTCTTTCCATTTCGTACTTCACAAAATTTTTCGTTATACCGATTTGGTCGTAAGAAACTGAATATTTTTCTGTACATTAAGGGTTTCCTGGGCCACATCCTGAGCTACTAGCGGTCATCATCGGTCAACACTTGTGGAAGCTGCCAATTTTAAAATTTCCTCAAAAAAGTCCGAAAATTATACAACAAATCTAAAACGCAGAAAAAAGTTAAAAATCAAATTATCGGGATTAAAACCGGCCTATAACGATTTCGTGTGATTCTAGTTTACGAAAATGTCGTGCGTGATTTTTTTTCTCCGGCCAAAGTTTCACTTTAATCAATTAAAATTTAACCGTTTTGCACCTGAAAAAATTTGATGTATTTTAAATTCGTATTTTTAGCTAAAAATTATAAAATCTTATTTACTCTGAAATGAAGCACCGGACCGACATACAATAACATACCTTTTCTGTAGAACATTAATTAACGATTATTTTAGTACTTTTAAAATTATCAAAAACGGAAAGAAACAAAGGATATGATCAAAAAAAGTTGATGACCCCCCACATGTAACGCCCCTGAAAATATCTTTTAAACTTCTATTAGCCGAAAATGTGTATCCTTATGTGAAAAAACTGTGGTCAAAATTTCAAATTAATATTTCTTATTATTAAATAAATTAAAGGACAACACAATTATTTGGAGTGCTTCAATTAAATAGAAAAACTTGCTATTATTATTTTCTTTTAGTCCAACTTTATTATTTATACGTATTGTATAAATTAACTTAAAAACTATCGATTTCGGGATATTTTTATCCCATCTTCAGGTTTTAAAGAATCTTTATTGTCAAGATAATAGTGACAATTTCTATTTAATTTCTTTTTATATTTATTTTTTACAAAAAAATATTTTTTTTGAGAATTTTTGAAGTGGTATAACTTTTAAGGAAGCATTTCTGGACAATACTTAATACGTCAAAATGCTTAGTTTCACCTCCTCTGTCACCACAAAATATTTGTCACAGTTATTCAGGGACTTTATTTATGATTTAAATTTAATACAATACATGTCAAAATAAACTTTGAAAAAATCAAAAATAAGTTGTAGCTTTTCTGGAGTTTGTTTTTAAAGAAAATTGTAAAATAGGTGCAATTTTTACTTCACAAAAATTGTAGAAAATTGTATCCTCAATATTTTACATTATACCTCAAAAAGAAAGTTAAAAAAAACTTTCGAAGAAAAGTTTTTATGTTTAAAAAGACTCTACCGAAACACCGATTATTCGCTTAAGTCCTGTTTAACTAATCTCTTTTTTTTAAATTATTTAACTAATGCCACCCAACAAAATTCTAAAACATTGCAAAATTTAGTTTTGGAACTTGTCTCTCCTCATTCTCTTAAAATATTTCAGTTATTACATATTTTGGTATTTTTAGATCTAGTCGATGATGTTGATGATGATGAGGATGATGAGGATTATAATGATATCCCCGCCTTCAGAGGTATGGCCGCTTGTGTGCAAAAGCTAAATATGCCGCCCCCCATAGAAAAATATACTACTTTCATGGTTTCTAGGCTAGGAATGATTGATAAATTTTGCATTCGTTGACTCCATTAATTCCAGATATATTATACAGGGTGGCCCAGATTTCACTTCCCAGGAAATATCTCAGTTATTTGAAGAGATAAAAGTATAAATCAAAAAATATTGATCGAAGTATGTATTATGCAAAATTATTTATTTAGTTTTTTTAACAAAATTTGTAATTTACAGTTAGGTTGGATTAGATTAGGTTAAGTTAAGTTAGTTTAGATTAAAAAAATTAAAAAAAACTAAATAAATAAATATTATGAGGTATAAGTTTGCCATTCAAAGCACTTTTTGATATATATATACAGGGTGTCCAAAAAATGGCGGATAAGCTCTCCACTACGATGTTGAGAACCATTCTGGGATTTCCAGAAAAATAGTTTAAAAAATCCCCATGACCAATTGACCGAGATATGGAGGGCCAAAGTTTGGAATTCAAATTTTTTATTTTTATGAATTTTGAAAAACCGCCAATTGTCTTGTATAGTTTGGCTTCTCTTTAGTCTTTTAGTAATAAATTTAATTTAAAGTGAGTTTTAATAACTTCACAATTTATTTTTATAAATTGAAAATTATGACATGTGGTTATGACAGGTAATTTTCAATATACAATAAAAATAAATGGTGAAGTTATTAATAAGCGATTTAAATTAAATTTATTACTAAGCGACTAAAGAGAAGCCAAACTTTACAGGACAACTGACGGTTTTTCAAAATTCACAAAAATAAAGAAGTTAAATTCCAAACTTTGACCCTCCATATCTCGGTCAATTGATCACTAGGATTTTTTTAACTATTTTTCTGGGGATCCCTGAAGGATCCCCAACAACGTACTGGAGAGCTTATTCGTCATTTTTTGGACACCCTGTATATTTATCTCTTCAAATAACTGAGATATTTCCTGGGAAGTAAAATCTGGGCCACCCTGTATATTATCTGATTTTAAGTAATGTCATTTTCTCCATTACGTGTAGGTACTTGCTATGCGATAATAATAGGTTGTTGAAAATTTCCTACTACCTACCATGACCATCTCCTAGATAATTTATATTGGTTATTGATTGTTTTGGATAATTTTATATGAAAAGTTGAATATCTTGAGAAGATAATTTTTCGGGCCAATTAGCAGGGTCTTTAGAAAACATGAAAATATTATGGTCTTTCGGTTCCTTCGTCAGCTTCTTTCATCATTGATCAAGTTTGGCTCAAAACACTTTTCTTCAAAATTTTCCTCCGCATCATCGCGGGAATAAATTGGCGATTATCGAAAATCTGTACTATGTGCTGACAGATTCCACATTCCACAAAAACCGTATATTGCACACTTAAATACTAAATGTGTAGTAATCTTGGAGGAAGAATAAGGTATATAAATACTGATGCGTTTTCGGATTTACGCGTTGCTAAACTGAATTAGAGGTTCGCATATTTTGTAATACAACGTGCATTTTCAGCATGTATTTTCCCCGAATCGTCGATAGCATGAATAGAATAAAGACTAATGTTTTCATTTTCGAGGATAAAATAACATATGTGAAAACAGGCGTGTTCAAGCAAAATACTTGTTACTTATTGGTTGTTTTGGAAATTTTTTTATAGAAATAGACTGTTTTTCCTATAGTATATTTTATCACCGATAATGAATTTAGGGTCCCTGGACACGTATCCTTAATATTTTCGGGGATAAAATATCACATAGGAAAAACAGTAAGTTTCTATGGAGATTTTACAAAACAACCAATAAGTAACGTGTATTTTGCTTTTATCTTCATATTTATCAAGCTTGATAAAACTCAATAGGGGGTTATTCTCGAATAACACGACACGATGTCATTATGATTCTATTCTTGGCATTCATATTTCATATGCAAAAATAGGAGTCTGTCCATGTCATGTCGTATACGATGTTGTGTCGTGTGATTCGAGAATAACCCCCCTTTAGAGTTTTATCAAGCTTCAAGCTTTTGATAAATATCAAGGTAAAAATAAAATTCCACCTCTGGTGAAAATCGCCCGAGCTCCAAGTGTTTGATTTTGATTGATTTTTGGTAAAATTTAATATTGAGTATAAATTTCTTGACCTGCGGCCGCCCCTTCCTTTGGCCGCCTGTGTGCGTCGCACACATTGCACAATAGGACGCGGTAGAACTTCTACCAGAAAAAGTTTCAAAAGGAATTTCGTGGTTGCAAGCTCATGTTACACGACATGATACACTTGACTTCTTGCAAGGTAAAGTAATTTTATAAAAATTTTACTTTTTGAAGTTGATACAGAAGTGCCCTTAAATAATCCTCAAAAGTATTAATTCCAGGATCATATGATTTTCTATAAATATTTAATATTTTTCCAAATATGCAATATTTGTTGTAGTTTTTCTGGAGTTTGTTTTTAAAGAAAATTGTAAAATAAGTGCAATTTTTACTTCACAGAAATTGTAGAAAATTGTATCCAGAATATTTTACATTATACCTCAAAAAGAAAGTTAAAAAAATCTTTCGAAGAAAATTTTTTATGTTTAAAAACAGAAGACTCTACCGAAACACCGATTATACGCTTAAGTCCTGTTTAACTAATCTCTTTTTTTTTAATTATTTAACTAATGCCACCCAACAAAATTCTAAAACATTGCAAAATATGGTTTTGGAACTTACATATTTACATTATTACATATTTTGGTATAGTATATGATGATTATGATCCTGATCATGATGTTCTTCCACCCAAGAAACCAATGGTTCTACCAGAAAAAGTTTCAAAAGGAATTTCGTGGTTGCAAGGTCATGTTACACGACATGATACACTGGACTTCTTGCAAGGTAAAGTAATTTTATAAAAACTTAACTTTTTGAAGTTGATAAAGAAGTGCCCTTAAATAATCCTCAAAAGTATGAATCCCAGGATCATATGATTTTCTATAAATATTTAATATTTTTCCAAATATGCAATATTTGTTGTAGTTTTTCTGGAGTTTGTTTTTAAAGAAAATTGTAAAATAAGTGCAATTTTTACTTCACAAAAATTGTAGAAAATTGTATCTAGAATATTATACATTATACCTCAAAAGGAAAGTTAAAAAAATCTTTCGAAGAAAAGTTTTTATGTTTAAAAACAGAAGACTACCGAAACACCGATTATACGCTTAAGTCCTGTTTAACTAATCTCTTTTTTTTTTAATTATTTAACTAATGCCACCCAACAAAATTCTAAAACATTGCAAAATATAGTTTTGGAACTTACATATTTACATTATTACATATTTTGGTATAGAATATGATGATTATGATTATGATGTTCTTCCAGCCAAGAAACCAATGGTTCTACCAGAAAAAGTTTCAAAAGGAATTTCGTGGTTGCAAGCTCATGTTACACGACATGATACACTTGACTTCTTGCAAGGTAAAGTAATTTTATAAAAACTTAACTTTTTGAAGTTGATACAGAAGTGCCCTTAAATAATCCTCAAAAGTATGAATCCCAGGATCATATTATTTTCTATAAATATTTAATATTTTTCCAAATATGCAATATTTATTTTCCATTTTTTAAGGAAGTGATCAATTTCCTATTAACAAATTCTTTTGTCTAAAAAACTTAGGTTTGTTAGTATTTACAATTATCAATAAAATTATGAATGACCTCTAAGGCCAAGTAAAACTTATCTTTTATGATTCAACATAGAAATAAAATGCATTGTTTTATTTACAGGTTCTTACAAATTTGGGTTTGATCGTTCCAATACTACAGTTAGTACTACAGGTTTGCATTTTCCTCGGCATTTTCATTCCTACAGAAGAAGAGTATCTCCTGATGATTATAGAGTTAATACTTCAGTTAGTACTTCATGTACTACCCTATTAAGTGAACCTGGAAAATGTAAATTTTTGGATGAAGCAGATTCTGTTTACAGAAAAATCGTTGATGAAATATCATTCAAGGACTACTTCTGTGTTATCAACAATAAGTACGTATTACTTTTTTTAAACTTTATTTAGTTGAATATTTGAACAGTTGTTAATAAAAATAAGTACCTAGATACTTTACAAAAATATATTGCAATCTAAAGTAAAAAACTTTATTCTTTCATTCATTTAAATTCTTTGTACAATTTTTGAAATATGTCATTAATGTGGGTACCTACATTACTAATACTACAAAGAATGAATTAAAATCCGAATAATCTAATCATTTTTATTTCAGGTTTGTAGGTCTATGCTGTCCAGTTTAGTACCAGTATTTTAAAAACAAAAAATTCAATTATTATAAAACTACTTTAACCAACATGTAAAAGTAAAAACATACTCCTAATAATTATTTAAATGTTTTTTTTATTAAATGTATAACCTTTCTATAACGATTCAATTTAATATATCTATATTTAAAAGAATATTTTAGTTCCTTTGTTGAAATTGTATTTCGACAGGTCTTGCAAAAAAAATATTCTCAATGTTTTGAGACAAACTCTAATGCACTTTTTAAAAGTTTATGTAAAGAACATTTCGATAAGGGGATGAGGAATGTACAAAATTACATGGATTTTTACCAGTTATATCTATTAAACTATGCGAATAAGTATTGAGCTATACAGGGTGTCCCGTAATAACGTGGACAGACGTTATAGAACGTGTTTATCACCTCAAATTAAAATGACAAGTTCCTTTAACACTTTGACCAAAAATGCTTCTCTGCAAAGTTACACTCATTTAAAGTTCACTTTTCAAAAAATTAAAATCCACATAACTTTTCTTCCCATGAATCAATCTCGATAAAAACCACCATGGGGAGCTAATTTTTAGTGCTTTATGATATGGTATACTAGTTTTGCAATTTCTCATTCATTTACCACCAGTTTACCTAAACTTAGAGTTTAAGATTTACCACAACTTTTTCTGTTGTCATTTTTTTGCAATTTTAACTGATCTCTATAAATTAAATACTTTACTATGAAAAAGTTATAAAGTATAATCTCAATTAAAATTTCTAAATGAAAATAAAAATGTGCTTTTATTGTTAAATCAAGTAGGCCATTCCCTAAATGCCATTATTAAAAGAATGTATGATTGAATATTATTTTGGAAGATATTAGTGTGATAAAATCGTAAGAACGTTTTAATTTCTTTAAAAATATTAAAAGTTAATGTCGGCCTACTTGATTTAATAAAAAAAATTGTACTACAAATTATGAAACTTTAATTGAGATTATCTTTAAAACTATTAGATTTTGATAGGTATACCTTTTTTATAGTAAATTATCAAATTGCAAAAAATTGCAAAAAAAGTAACACAAAAAAAGTTATGGTAGAACTTAAATTCTAAGTCTAGGTTAACTGGTAGTAAATGAATACGAAATGGTAAAACTACAATACCAAATTATAACGAACTTAAAAGTAGTCCCCTATGGCGATTTTTGTCGAGTTCCCTTCATAGAGAGAAAAGTTATGTGGGTTTTTATTTTTTCAAAAAAGGAACTTTAACTGGCTGTAACTTTGCAAGGAAGCATTTTTTGTCAAAGTGTTGGAGAAACTTATCATCTTAATTTGAGGTGATACACCCGTTCTTCTATGTCTGTCCACGTTATTACGGGACACCCTGTATACAAAATAAGAATTTCATATGAAAGTGGAACCTCTGCTTAAGACTTGTATGTGACAGTTTTTTTTATTTTATATCCAAAATGGCGAAAAAAAGATCATTAGAAATACGTAAAGTTTTTTAAACTTATTTTTTGGACTTAACAATTTAATTTTTGAAAAAATTGCCCTTTAGAAATCTAGCCTTGAATGTTATTTATACTATGCATTTATAAAACTGAATGTTATTTACAAAATATGGTTGTAGTTTGAAATAATTGTAAGGCATATTTCGTAAATTTTAAACGCGCATTTTATCTGTAAAAAGAGCTAATACCTTCGTAGTCTAGGTGATACAAATTTTAAAATATACCAGAAATGAAGACTTTTATTAGTACTTTCGGCCTAATTGTGTGAGATGTACTGTGGATTAAGATTTCTTCTCCAGAAGGTGAAAATATACGTTTATTATCGGAGCGCGGTTCTAGTTAAGAGGATAGTTGGCAAATGTGAGGCTTTATTTTGAAATTCGCAATTTTTGACGCTTTCGGTCTAATCAACCCCTCAAATTCTATTCCACCCCCATGTTATACACCTTTTCTAAAAGCTTTCATGGTCCGCTTTACGACAAAAAAGAATCACTACGCTATCTCTTTTCCTTATCGAGTTATGACTAAAAATGTAGCAAAATTAAGCAAAATCTCGGTTTGGAGACATAAATTTCTGAATTGGGTAATAAGTGACACTGCTGATCTGGATTAATGTTAAATAGTTGAGTTAAACTCTTGAGTAAACTTCTTGTATCCAACTTTATTAAATTTCTGTCTGAAATTTTTAATTTTTTTCAAAATAATTAATATCTTCGAAACTATTAGAACCACCGGAAGGATTAATAGCTTATTATTTGCACCGTCACCTTCCTCACCGAATTCCGTGAAAATTTTAATTTTCGGTTTAAAATTGCGTCGTCCAAGGCCGTATTTGTAGCAAAATTTTGCCAAAACTTTGCGATTTTTTTCCAATCAAACTATTTAACCTATTTAAACCAAATACTTTTATAGTTTTCGAGAAAAAAAAAATAAAAACCCTTTTCCATGAAAATATTTCAAAAACATTTTTTTCGATTTTTTTCAAAATCGAACCCGTAAATGAAAGGTAATAGAAAATGGATGAAATGTAGGGGGTCACTTGCCCTGCACACCCTTAAACAAATTTTACGCCCCAAAAACTCAAAAAAAAATCAAAAATTTTTAGGTAATGAACAGTCGATTGCAAAAAAGTAGACAAAAACCTGTAATTATGTTTTCCCAAAACCTAACTCATCTATTTTATGTAGGTAATCTAAAAGTTTATACGAAAGACCTAATAGCTTTACAACAGACGATAAGAGTGGTACATCAATACTCAACAAATGCATATAGGTATGCAGTTTGGGATGGACAAATACGTGGTATACCACCTTCAGAGAGGCAGAAACCCAAAAGTTTTAGAAGATGTTGTACTTGTAGATGGTAACGTAATAAACCACTTAATAGCAGATAAATCATATACTTACCTTGGGATAACACAAAAATCCATGCACAACACTGAGGAAGTAAAAAGACGGGTGGAGCAAAAATACAGCTAAGCCCTACACCATATTTGGGGCTCACAATTAACCTCCAAAAACAAAGTAACAGCAACTAACACCTTGGCTGCACCCATCATCAGCCACACCTTCGCTCTTTCAAGTGGAAAACTAGCGAACTCGAACAACTTGACAGAAACACAAGGAAAATTCTAACAAAATACAAAAGCCTAAACCCGAGGTCTTCAACACGAAGAATATACATGGACAGGATTATTAAATCTAGAAAACCTTCACATCCGAGCAATTGTAATTACGGCATACACTATAAATGCCAGAAAAGACAAACTGTTCGTAAGCTACAACGAAAGGCGAGGAGTAGGAGCGTTCGTTTTTAAGGCAGCAAAACAGGTAGCAGATGAGCTGGGCCCCAAACTGACATTGAAATCCAGAAATGTAGGAACGGATGATATAACAAAAAAGAGTTCTAAAGAAATAACATCCTTAATAAAATCGAAACAACACCAAGTACTCCTAGAAACTCACTCAAGTAAGTCAATGCACGGACAATATTATAAAAATATACAAAACCTACAGTTATCGAAAAAACTTACTTTTGAGTTCATAAAATCCGCAAGTATCAAATCTGAAACCGAAGGATATATCGTCGCATGTCAGGATGGGGTCTATCACTCACTGCAGTACCAAAAAATTGTATTTGGAGCAATTATTGATGCAAAATGTAGAACCTGCAAGCATGACCACGAACCACGAAACTACAATGCACCTACTATAAGAATGCTCAAAACACGCTAAAGTTCAATATATACAGAGGCATGAGAACGCACTTAAAGAAATCTATTATAAATTAAGACACCTATTTGAAATAGATACAGAAGAAAAGCTTCCCTACGCTGAGATCTGCATGGAAGACGGAAGCGATAGTGGAAAATGAAAGATGCAGAATTTACTGGAATGTCCCTTATGCTACCACACGGCAAATACAAGCTAATAAGCCTGATATGGTTGTGATAAACAAAGAGCAAAAGGTTTTGCTGATTCTAGAGATGTCCTGCCCAGGAGAGACAAATGTAGTGAAGAAAGAAGAAGAAAATATTCTGAAATATAACGAGCTGATCTTTGAACTAAAGTAAATATATAGAGAATATAAAATTATATTTGTAGCACTAATTATTGGGGTACTAGGAGGAATTCATCGAAACTTTTCAAAACATCTGAAAAAACTATTTAATGAATCAAAACAATAAGCATACTTACAACCAAAATGCAGAAAAAGCTGTGATCTTAGGATCTTTGAACCTATTAAGGTCTCATGAAGCCAACTACTCCAGCTAGTTGGAATCTTCCATAAGCAGCAGCTGCTCATCAAACGAATGTGCGAAGTGGCTACTGTAACACAGCATCAAGATGCAAGAGGCCTAAAGCAATACCAATGAGGTATACGCGAGCTGCTTTAGCGCCCCCCTGAAAAAAAAACAATATTTTTTTCTATTTTCTTTATACTACAACCCAAAAGAATTAACTTTCAAATTTTTTATGTAAAACGTATAGATCTAAAATAATAAGAATAAGATATTATACTTACAAATTATTTTCTACTTTGGAATTAATTCGACTAAATTACTTGAAGCTTTAAAATGAATAATCGGATGTGTTACTCCTATCAAAGTTGCTTTTAAAATAATTTATAAAAAATTTTCTATAAATGCTTTTCTCACAGGTCTTAATAAGTGCAAAGCACATGGTTTTGAATAAAATTCTTAAAATGCAAAATAACAAATAATCAATCCAACAATTCTTCGTCTGAACATAGGCGCCGATTTTCTAGGGGGCCGAAAATAATATAAATCAAAACTTTACTAATTCACGTAGTTCTTTTCAAAAACTAAGATTATAATTTGTCTGACCTTTTCATTTTACCAAGTGAATATTATAAATTATTTAAGACTCCAAGCAGGAACTTCAGCCCCCCCCCCCCCCCAAGTGTTTTAGACCCCCTTAACAATAGTTATAAATTTAAAATCCTTGATAATATTTTATCCCTCTTATACCTTATCTGTAGATAATAAATAAAAACTAAAAACATCTATATCAGGTTAATTAAGAATCCTGCTTTTATGTATAAGAATAAAAAAATCTAATTATTGTTAAGTATATTATAAAAGTTTTCCATACCGATAGGGCCATTCAAAATTTCAAGCCCGTAGCCTTAAAAATATCTCAAAAAAATTTTTTTGGAATTTTTTCAAAATCGACCTCGCAAATGAAAGATAATAAAAAATGGCTGAAATATAGAGGTTCACCTGCACTCTACACCCCCCCCCACAAAATGTTACTCCCCAAAAACTCAATTAAATAATATTTTACATAAAAATTCATAACTTTTGAACGAAACATCGTAGAGACTTGAATTTTTTTTACTTTCTTTATACTTTAAATATAAATTAGTAACTTTCAATTTTTTTATTTGAAACGAAACACTCTTGTGTACACCCTATGTATATGTATATTAGGTCACATTTACATAGAACAAGATATATACCAAAACTTTTCATATATTTTATGCCTCATTTACCTTATCTGTACATAATAAATAATAACTAATAAGATTACCTAAGACAACTGCATTTATGTATAAGAACACTAGAATATAATTAGTGTTATCTGTATTATAAAGTTTTCCACACCGATATGGGGATTATTTAATTTTACATAAATTATACCGATTAAATCACTTGGGCAAAAACAAAGTAGTTATTTTAAAAATAAATTCGTAAGCAATAAATAAAAAATAATGACTTCAGGACTTTTTTTCGTAAATTTGAATATTAATGAATAGACAATAGTTTTCTTATCATATTATCATGTAGGTAGTAATAATATAAATTACATGTTTATTTTTCCAATATTATATAAAGTCAAACTTTTGAACAAAAATATAGCAGTTTTGTATAAGAAAAACTTTGAAATGAAAGCTTTATTAGTAGTGTTACTGTTAGCAGTAACTCAGGTAGCTTTCGGTTGGATTGTACCAGGTGGAGGTTTGGTTGTTTCAAAAGAATATGCTGAATTTCCAGGAGAAGGAACTATCACTAAAAATACGGTAAATACAAATTCAGAAGTTTGAATAAAACAAACATAAATTTGAAACTTGTCTAAAAAAATACAAATTTGCTTTATAACGTATTTAGATGCAAAAGGATCCTCACAACCCTCCCAAGATTACTGATTTAGATATAACCTCTGATATAAGTAACAGATATGCTAAAACTACTTACAAAAGTACAGTCTTAAATCCTGCAAATATCACGCAAGAAACTACATTTTTTGTAGTCACACCGGAAGAGGCTTATATTACTGCTTTCGTCATGTATATTGATGGTAAAAATTATACAGCTTCAGTTAAAGAAAAGAAAAAAGCAGAAAATATCTACAACGATGTAAGTATATCATATTATCCTCCACAAATTTTTAGTATTATAAAAATATTTATCTTAAAAAATTATGTATTCCTACTAAAAAAAATTTGGGATTTATTTTAGGCTGTTAATTCCGGTTATAGTGCTGCACATGTAACAGTTAGCGCAAGAAACTCAAATAAATTCGCAGTGAACGTTAATGTTGGTGCTAATTCTTCAGCCGTCTTTTTCCTGTCATGCGAAGAATTATTAAAAAGAAAATCAGGAAAATATTCTGATGTCATTAATATTAACCCCAAGCAATACGTCGAAAACTTAAAAGTTATTGTATGTAGTTAAATATTTTTGAAATATTTCACAATAATATATGGAAACATACATTTCTATTTTTTAGGTCAACATTGATGAATCAGCTAACTTAAGTATGGTAGATGTACTTCCTCTTACAACTGGTGAAGGCTTTACTGATATTAATGAAAATTTGATTCCCAAAGTAAATATTACCAGAAATTCCAATAATACTGCTACAATTACTTTCAACCCAACAATCGAAGAACAAAAGAAATATGCTATTGCTCTCAAAACTTCCCAGGAACAAGGACTTTCAGGACAATTTATTGTTACCTATGATGTTGAAAGAAACAATAGTGGAGGAGAGGTAAAGTTCAAACTGATAATTTATTGGATTTAATTTTCATATCCCTAGATTCTCGTCGAAGATGGTTATTTCGTGCACTTTTTTGCTCCAACTGATTTACCAGTTATGCCAAAATATCTTATCTTCGTAGTTGATACCAGTGGAAGTATGTACGGAAGACGTATTGAGCAGTTACGTGAAACATTATTGATTTGTCTTAAAAATCTCAATCCTGATGATAGAATTACAATCATAGAATTTAACAGCGATATTAAAGTTTATAATTTAGATGCATTTGATGAGAGTACCATAATTAAACTGCAAAATCAATGGGGATATAACCAAAATGCTGCAGTTTATAGAGAACATCAAGTTGATTATACTGTAATATTAATGTTTTCTGGTTTTGAGTGTTTTTAAATGTTTTGTTTTAGAAATTATCTTTCCCTCCGGCGTATCCACCTAATGCAGATACCATGAAGAAAGCTGTTGAAGCTGTTAGTAAAATGGAAGCAACAACATCCACCAATATTTATGAAAGTTTACGTGCCGCCCTGCATATGGTAAAAATGACAACTGAACGCACAAAAAATCTAAAAAGCCCAGAAAGACAACCGATGATTTTATTCTGCACTGATGGAGAACCAACTGATGGTCTAACAAATACGAAAGAAATTGTTAACGAGGTGAGTAATAAATAAAAATTACTAATTATTATTGAAGCGAAAATTTCCTAGGTTTACAATCAAAACATATACAAAGTTCCAATTTTCTCCATGTCCTTCGGTGAAGGTTCCGATAAAGAATTCTTAAGATCACTTTCAAGTAAGAATTATGGTTTAAGTCGTCATATTTATGAAGCAGCAGATTCTACAATGCAAATGGAATCTTTCTATAGAGAAATCTCATCTCCATTATTAACCAATGTAACATTTAAATACATTGATAATGTAACTGAACATACTAGAGATACATTCCCAATTCTCTTCAACGGAAATGAGTTTGTTGTTTCCGGAAAAATTGATGATGGTGTTGTTGACATTATGCCAGTAATTGAATGTAGATTACCTTATCCACCAAATTTCGTTCCCATAGTTAGGGAAGTTAAAGTAGGAAACATTGAAAGGTGTGTATTATGAAAACTAGTAGTTTAAATAATATTGGTTATATTTTTTTAAGACAATGGGCCTACTTAACTACTAAACAGTATCTTGAAAAGAATGAAAATACTAAAGCTTTAGATTTGGCTTTAAAATACTCATTTGTTACTTCCTTAACTTCCATGGTTGTTGTTAAACCTAATGCTACTGCAGTTCCTGTTGATGCTGTTGATGCTAAATCCAGTAAATTAACTAAAAAGTTAAAAAGTATCGTATTCATGTTTTTTTCTAGATAATGATGGTAATAATGGATATGGTGGAGGATATGGTGGAGCATATGGAGGAATGAATGGAAGTTAGTATTATCTACTGAAACTCATTACGTTAACAGTAATAATATAGCAAATTTTAATTTAGTTTACAGTTATGCTCCAATGATGATGTCTAAAGCAATGCCGATCTATTCAGCAATGGGTCCAGGAGGTTTTATGCCAATTTCAAGTAATTTTAAACAATTTAATTTTTATATCATGTTTGTTATAAGCACTTGAGTGAGATAGGAAGTCAAATATTACGTTGTATATTTAAGTATTTTAACGAAACTCATTTTTTTAAATATGCTTTTGAAACATTTGATTCCTTATCCTCTTAATATTTAATTATTACGTATTTTCATATTTTTTAGCTCCAGCCTATGATGTAGGTGGTGCAATAGATGACGCGTTCTTAGCAACAGACGCTGCAGAAAGTATTATATAAATGCATATATTATTACTCATATTTAATATATTTTATTTTAGTGATGGTGGATGAAGCATTTGGTAAATTTTTTGATTGTTGCAAATTTTGTGCACCTATAAGTTTATTACTATTAAATATTAAAAATATTGTATACTGAAGACGTATTCATTAATATTTTTTGTAGAACCGATGGGCACAAGTGCTTATCCTATGATGCCAACTGATTCACCAATGTATGGAACACAAGTATCAGGTAAAAGTAATTTGTAAAAATTAACATTAAAAATTCTCATTCGTTCAAGCAAAGTTTTGTTTAAATGTTTCATCTTGATCCAATGTACAATTTGTGGAAATTACTAAATATCTATATTTTAAATTATTGTTTTAGAAATTGATGAAGTACAAACATTTAGTACCGCTCCACCTCTTCCACCCAAGGAACCAATGATACTACCAGAAAAGGTTTCAAATGGCATTTCATGGTTGCAAGCTCATGTTACACGAGATGATACACTTGACTTCTTACAAGGTAAAGTAATTTTATAAAAACTGAACTTTTTGAAATTGATACTAAAGTACCCTTAAATAATTTTCTAAAGTTTGAATTCAAGTTGATAAATATCTTATAAACAGATTCTTGATAAAAATAAATTTCATTTTGTGAGTGTTTAAAGTTAAAAATTATGAATGACATCTACGCAAAAATAACCAGAATATATGATCATGCATTGCTTTATTTTCAGGCTCTTACAAATTTGGTTTTGGTCGTACCAATACTACAGTTAGTACCACTTCATGTACTACCATATTTAGTGAACCTGGTAAATGTAAATTTTTGGATGAAGCAGATTGCGTTTACAACCAAATCGTTGATGAAATATCATTCAAGGATTACTTCTGTGTTATCAACAAAGAGTACGTATTACTTTCTTAAAATTTTATAACTTGTATATTTGAAATAATCTGAATATTTTAAATAATCAACCAGTAATTGATAACAAAAAGTACCTACACATTCTACAACATTCGATTGCAAATTAAATTAAAAATTCATTCTTTCGTTCGTTTAAATTCTGACACTACAAATTATGAATTACTAATTCTTTTTTCCTTATTTATAAACATTTATTTATTTTTATTTCAGGTTTGTAGGCCTTTGCTGTCCAGTTTAGTACTAACCACTATTTTAAAAATAAAACATTAAATTAATGTAAAACTCCTCTGAAATGTTTTACCAACTTGTAAAAGTAAAAACATAATAATTATTTTAATGCTTTTTACTAAACCTATTTTCTTCGTTAAATTCTAATTCATTATTTAAATTGCAACTGTTTTAACAGGTAAATAGTCAAAAAATAATCGCCAATCAATATTCTTCCTATTAAATTTTAAACATTGGAAATTTCTTAATAAAAACAACAATCGGCTACGACAACCTACAATTTAATTGAAAAAAATTACTAATAAATCAATTTTATACTCGTACATATTCTGATGAAAAAGTTGCATGAATCTTATGGACCTAAAGAGCTTTTAGGAAATGTGCCTAAATTAGGATTGTAATTTAATTTGAAAGGTGAATTTGACCAAAAAATACGACTTTTAAAAATGCGATATAAAAAAAATTCTTTTTTCGTTATTATTTCGAAATTTTAAATACTACTAAATATAAAAAATCTAAGTAGCCTATACACTGTAAAAATTTTTCCCTTCTAAAGTGGCGAAAGAAAATTGTCAACATTTTGAAAACTGCGGGAGCCAGATGGGCACTGGTTGGACCGCGTTTTACCCGATTTATTGAACAAGTTTAAGTTCGATTTTTTTCCAAGATTCAGGAAAAAATTTCAAGGTGTTGATTTTTTCTTTCTTGAGTAAATACCAAGTAAGGAAAATTAAAAATATTCGAGTATTACAGGTTGTTCCGATGAAAAGTGACGAATTTTCCGCGTCAAAATAGTGCGAAAAACAAAGCGTCACTTTGGGGGCATCAAAACGACATAAAGAGTAAACACATCAAAAAAAACTCCCGTTTTAAGGTAAAACGTGGAATTTTTCCTTCTGAAAAAAACGGTAGAATTGTACAGTTTGCGTCTCGGGGCCGTGACGTCACACATTTGCTCCGGAAGGCTTAAAAATCGGTCATCGAAATCCCCAGGATGATAGAATAAAAAGGGCCAAATTTCGTCGCTTCCCTTTGGAATCCGACGTAGTTGCGATTTTTCAAAGTTAACGCCGCCCAAAACCCGAAAAAATGCGAGAAAAATCGACCATTTTCGGGGAATTTTGTTCAAAGTGTCGGGGAGGTCCAAGAAATTTAAAATTCGAAACACACTTCGAATCAACATTCTTCTTTACATCGGAACCAGAATTTTTAAAATCTGACGAAAAAATCTACCCTTTTCGGGACTCCGCGCAGAAAACGTCCGATTTCGAGGTAAAAATACAAAAGGGGTCGTTTCTCCTTAATTTTTCATGTTTGAATCTTGAATCCTTAGATATTTATGTTGCTTTCTGGTAGATGTTTAACACACCACTCTGTTGGGAACACTAAACAACTGAGATAAACTGAAAAATCATAAATGATCTAAAAGTAATATGATTGCTGGAGCCTGTTCATAAATCAAATATGTAAAGTTCAAAAAGGTTGAAAGATAAAAAAAAAACAAAGGGAAAAAACATTTTGTTTTATTAATTTCACATTTATAAATACATAACTTATACATATATTTTCTTTTACTGTTTAATGTACTTACAATGGTTTAACTACAAAAAATGAAATCACATATATCTTCTTTTTGAGATTAAGTTTTAATTTTTAATTCATACAGTAGGTTGGCCAAAATAATTATTGCTAGCCCAAAGCAAATCAAGGAACAATGGTAGAAGAAACCACTAATGGTAATTTTCGTAGGATCCACAAAATATTCAAAAATTGCATCTACTACGTGTTCAATTCGATTAATTAATTTATCTCTGAAAAAAAAATAAAGGTGGGTATAATATATTTTTTGGAATTTATGAATTATAGTAAATTATCATTGAATGTTGGTAATTTTCTACAAAGAAAATCATAAAAACGGATATTAGGAGTATGAAATTTGTACATGCAAATCGCACTTCCGGAGAAACAATGGCGCAAGTACAAACTTTTTTCGCAAATAATCTAAAATAATACTTCTTTCGATTGTTAGGTGCAGATTCTAATTTCCTAGGAACTACTAATTTTGCTTGGGTCGTTGTTTCTCCGGATGTGCGATTTATCAAAAGCAATTTCGAAGGACTTTTTTGGTTGGTTAGTGGTTAATCAGTTTATTAATTTCTTCGCTTCTTACTTCCCCATTCAAATCGATAGAAAAAGGTGGGGCGAATAACCAAAGCGCGAACTATATTATGATTAACCGAGCCTAGGGTGACCATTTTTGATTTTCAGAAATCCGGGACATCAGAGACTTCGAATGGTATTATGACAAAAAAATGTGCAAAATGTATTGAAACTACAAAGCATCAAATTGTTTTAAATAAAATAAAAAAACAAATTCTCTTAAAACAAAAAATCAGATTGATTCACTTATCTCAAAAGTTAATAGTCAAAAGTACTAATTGAAAGAATTATTGTCCTGCATCGAAGATTTATATCGAAAAATTTCAAAAAATTCTTTGGTACTTCGATGAAGTTCGAGATTTCAGTTTTGTTTTCAGCTCTTCTTCAGTTAGCTTTGGTTGTTCTTTGAAATACTATAACTTCGCATTCACGTAATGGATGCTATGAAGTATCTCCTTCAGTTTTCAGTTTAGATTAAAACACAGTATCCAGTTATTAGTTAATCCTCTGAGTTCGATTTAGTCCTTGCAAGAAAGAGTTTAGTGTGCTTCATAGCACCATATCAAAGAATTTAGAACAATCACTGTTTTCCAATTTTTGATACTTCGAGTAAGGATTTTCTACCTTAGTATTGATTTCAGTACTTTTTCTCTTAGCTTTTGCTTCCCAAGAATAGCTTCTCCTGGACATCAGATTTTGGGCTTTGGTGGGGAGTGTTATTGTACAAAGAATATATGCAAAATTTATTGAAACTATAAAACCAAAAATAAATGATAAATTCTCTTTTATTATATAAAAAAATTTAATTTTCTTCAATGAAGTAAATTCAAAATTTCAAGGAAGAAAATCCGGGAAATTTTAGAGGACGCTTACGGGTCCAAGACATTGTTCGAAACGGATATTTGTGTGTAACATAGAACCTGAATCTAGGACCAGTAGCGTAGTAAGAAAATATGTCTATGGGAGAAAATCTGGCACCGACATTTTTAAGAAATTCTTATTGGGTTGTAAAATACTAAAAGGCTATAAAATATGCAATAGGTTCAATTTTCAATTACTCCTAGAAACGAAATTATACAGGGTGTTCCTTTTCTGTTTCACTAAATGTCTGGGCTAGAAATTAGAGGTTTAATCAAATAATATCAAAATCAAGTGGGGGTTTCTTTTTTAGTTTTGGAGCTACAGCGTTTTGAATTTTATAGGTCACCGATTTTTATCAAAAATCACAAAATCGCCAACTACATTGTAACTAATGTGCGTAGGAATGTAAAAAAAATATATCGCAAAGAAGAAAATACTTTTTTTTTAGTTTTTGAAAATTGTCTCCAGGATAAGATAGTTGTTTGGTTTTCTAAGGTTTCTGAAACATCTTCATATTCTAAACAATTCTATGAGAAGTAGTCTAGGGGTGAATAGTATGTCAAGTACGCTATTAATATTAGTGACGTGACAAATGGAATGCCAAGTGTTCGCTGTTGAAAAAGTGAAGGAAGCGAGTTAGAGTTTCAAATTTATCCCTGATTTTACTTTCTATACAGGGTGTCTCATTCTTTTTCCAGCAAAAAATTGTTTAGATAGTAATGGCCGTTTTCACCAACTATTCCTAAAATTTAGGCATTGCTTATAGATAGATAAATAATTAAAAATACCTAGCAACTAACGCTATAAGCAATGCCAAAGTTTTAGGATAAATGTCATTCTGAACAAAAAATTTCCTATGAACTATTATGTTTTTTCGACTCTTTAAAAAGTTACAGCAATTTTAAAATTTCAAAAATTTTGTGGGACACCCTGTATAAATTTCAATTTATTTTAATTTTTTTTATTTAAACAAGTATGCTTTAGATTTTGTATATCTTTATACTAATAAGATAGAAAATACTGAGAGAAATTTAACCTCGTCGTTCACTTATTTTAAATACAGCCAATAATGTCAATTTGGCAAAGAAAAAATCCAAATAATAATTGATTTAATAAAAAAAAATATAATAAGAAGGAATATTTTACAGGGTCTTCCACAAAAATCATGAAAATTTATCAATTTTAAAATTGATGTAACTTTTTAAGGAGTCGAAGAAATATAATAGTTCATAGGAAATTTTTTGTTCACAATGAAATTTGCTATCTAAAAAAAATTTTTGCTGGAAAAAAGCGAGACACCCTGTCCCGGATGACACGGGATGAATGATCACCCTAAGCAAGCCTAAATTGGCTTAAACCCAATAATCCATGATGTCAAAAATTAGTCATTCGAATGCGGTTGGTTTAAATATGACGGACCAATCTAAGAAACAAGACGAACCAAAACCATTCGAAATTGCTTTTAGTCATTCGAATTTGATTGGTTCAAATATGACAAACCAATCTAGGAACCAAATACGAACCAAAAGCATAGGAAATCGGCTTATGTATGTTGCACAATATTGTATTCAATTCAAATTTCCTGCCTAAAAATCTGGGGAGTTTGTTCGCTTTAAGTTCATAGTATCACAAAACCATGTCAAAATTATAATAAAGTAACTAGACTACATAAAAGCAGAGGCGTAGATCGAATTTTTGTATTTAGTTATTGTGCCTTCTGTTTCATAAACAATAGTTTTTATTAAGACTAATTTGCGTAAATATATGTTTTGTCTTAGCATCTGCCTCGAAAATGAAGGTCATAATTTTCAACATTTAACATTTATTGTAAAATTCGAGAGCTAATTCTATCCATGTTATTTTCAAAAACACAAAACCCTAATAAATAACTCAAATTTGTATATTTGTTTAGAATTTTTGATTTTTATGATTATTATGTTCATTCCGAAAAAAATATTTCCTACGCCATTGGCTTCCTAGGAGATTTTCTTTTTAAATTAGTAGTTAAACCAATCTGCATATTTGGTTGCCTATATATCAAACCACAATCATTTTAGCTCACCCTATATTTACAGTTTTTAACATAGGCAGCCACCATAGCAGTTAATAAGTATGCCTACTATAAAAACCTACCTTACGTGTATATATTGTGTTTATGTGATTATTTAATTTTTTTTTAACTAAAAATGTAAGAGGGCGAAGCCTATAAATAGGCACGTACTTTAATTTATTTTATACAAGGTAACGAAAACACAACAAGCCTGTTTTTCGGTATTTAACTTTAATTTAGGAAAATACGCTCGGACAGGTCGATTTTTATTTTTATGGGAACTGATTCTTAAATATTTACTCCTTACCTATTTTTAATTCATAACGGGAGGTTGATATAAACTTGACAATTTCAAATTCAAAAGGGGTCAAAGTACATAAAAATACAAAGTACATAAAACCTGATTTAGGACAATTAAATAATGTAAATGAACCTATCATGTATGTTTTTCAGCATTTATTTTCAATTTTTGAAAAAAAAAAACGCTCGGACACGTCTATTTTTGTTTTTACGGGAATTGGTTATTAAATAATTACCATTTACTCAGTGGCGGATTAAGCCTGAGGCGCAACCTGATTTTGAGGCCGCTATTTTTTTGAAATAAAATAAAATGACCTTTTTAGTTGACATCAGCTTCAGACGTTTCAGGGGTTAGTTTAAGGAAAACTTAGAAGTGCAAAATTTGAATATAGCGCCATAGGTGTAATTTTAAAAAAATGGCAATGGCAGGTTAAGCATTTCCAGATACTTTGGAAAAACATCTCGTTTTTCTCTTTTTCAAAAAATTTCATGGAATTAGATGAACTGTAAAATATAACCAAAAGTTAAAATTAAAGAAGTAACTAAATTATACAGGGTGTTCCAAAAAGAAGTGTTCAGAAGAAAATCTTAATTGACAGAGTTTAATGTGAAGTTTTACGGATATAAAAAATGGTACCTTTATGGGGCTTGTTTCAAAGATAGTGAAAATATCAAGAAAAAGGTGAAATCTCGTTAATTTTTTGAAAGAAGAATTTTTTTTCGATCAAAACATTCTTCTGATGATATTTTTATCTTCAAGCCAAAGTGGCATTAATTAGCTTGACTTTTCAACTTATTTCTTTTAAAATGATCAAATAGATTATGAACGACAACAAAATTTCGAATTAACAACATTTTTTGTAGGAACAAATTCAATGACCCATCAAAAAAGCTGGTCCTGCCTATTAGTTTTCTTATTGATGAAACCTCGTCTATTGTCTAGGATTTTCTTCTGAGCACTTCTTTGGGACACCCTCTATATGTATAACTGGTTCGTTCGAACCGACAAAATTTTAGAAGGTGGGTCTCAGAAATTTCAGAAAGAGAATCTTTTTTAAAGTCAACTTTTCTGGAACTGGAAAGAAAAACTCCTTTGTATAATTAGTTTGTTAGGTTTATGGTTTATTTGAATAGAAGTTTTCAAAAACGACCATGACTGGTAAAAAAATGTGACTGCATAATTTTTTTCAATTTTTTTGAGGCCGGTTCAATTAGCAGGCCACAGGCGCGCGCCTCATGCGCCTGTGCGATAATCCGCCACTGCATTTACTTGCTTTTAACCCCCAATATGAACTATATAATTTCCAATGTCAATAAGGATTAAAATTCATAAAAATAAAAAGAAGAAAGACCCACCTCTTATTTTAAAAATCGGTCCAAAACTTGCTGAAAAAAACAGAATAAAATATTGAATCCAGTTAATATCGACCCCCACCCTCGGTAAAGGGTTGAAAGAAGGTATGGGTAAATTTCAAAAAATGATATCGACCTTTTAAGGAGTTTATCCAAACATTGAAGAATAATACTGAAAACCAGACTTTTAAAGTTCGTTAACAACAAATAATTAAAATTTTGATCAAATTTTTTTTAGAAAATTTTTCAAATGAAGGGATTGTTCTGAAGTTTGTTCTCTGTTCCTTTTATTTTATACATTTTAACATTTATTGCTTTTTTATCAACTTGGCACCAAGGCCGTTTCTATTTCAGCTTATCCTTAAAAACAAAAATGGATCTGTCTATGTCCGAGCGTTATTTTCTAAAATTGAAATTAAATATCGATAAAAGAGCTTGTCCCTGTATATATACTTTATAATCAAAACTTTTTATAAGCAAACATCTGGAAAATTCTAATATAAACAAAATGTTTATAAAACTGTATACTGACATTTTTTAGTCTGTAGACTATGTGAGATCCATTAAGATTTATGTCATCAAAAATGGTTAAAGAGCTGGTTATTGGTTTAAATATTCTGCCTTACATCTACATCTAAATTTATCTTTACTCACTGCAATAAATTTTCCCTGGATGCAAGCAAATGTCTCTGATTTGATGTTTCTAAATCCGACTCCAATGATGAAGACTCACTTTCGTAGCCATCATTTTGACTAGTGCTGACTTTTTTCAAATTTTGGTTATCATCGTAAACAGTATTTCCATTTTCTATCGTTGATTCACGTATTTTTACTAGATCTAATCCTAATCTAGAAAAGAAATCGATTAATAATAAAGTAATATTTATCAGTTTACTATTTTAACGAATTGACCTTCAATTAATTGCAATAATAAGCATGTATTGTTGCAATTCTGAGCTCTCATTTTAGTAGCTTACTCTAATCTACTTGGTCTTGAACACCTGTTAAGTACGCTTCCCTTCATAGAGAGTTCAGAAGTTCTTCTTGTAATTTTACGAGTATCGGTATGTAATCCTTTATCAAGATGCTGTTGCGTTATTGTGGCAATACTTGCTCGTCTTCTTGTTACAGCACGACCATTGATGTGCAACGCCTTGTGTTTAATATGAGCTTCATTCGTATCTTGAAGTACTTTTCTAAAATATTTTCTCAAATTAGTTAAATATAAATTATACAGTATTTAGAGATGAAATTATTGCAGAATGAAGTATAAAAAGAAGTAAATTAAGAAGAAGATTGGATATAAATGATTCAATACTAAAGCTAACTTACTTGGTGTACTGCAGCTGTCTTCTAGCAGAATCCCTCTGCTGTTTAAGTACGTTGACATGATTAATCATCAACTGCACAGATTCTGCTAGCCTTGCCTCATGCTGCACAGCACCAAATCGTTCGGCTGAAATTGAAGAGTGGGCTGCAGCTTTTACAATAATATCTACTTGTCCTAAAAGAGCAGCAACTAATTCTGTAGTTTCAGAGTCTACGCATAAGGGTTGCAGCTTAAAAATTTTTTCGATAAGCCTCTCGATTTCTACGTTTAAATTATACTCGGTTTGATCACGATAACGTCTTTGGCGTTCACATCTGTCTTTTATAGTCGCCCCATCAATCGTAAAGGCTAACGATAATGAAATGAATTTGTGTTCTAATTCTTCTTCGTTTAATCTTTCCCTGAAAAGTTCAAAGACTTTAAATTGCTTTATTCGTATCTACATTTTAAAACACATAATTATAATTAATGCTTAATCTCAAAAAGAGAAATTTGAAAATACATTTCAGAATTAGTATGTATCAAAGCTCAGGGCAAATTAGCTTAAATAAGAGTTTACTTATATTTATAAATATTTAACTTTCTAATAAATTGTATTCAATATACGGGAATTTTAAAATTCCGTTCCCACTCTGGTGGCAAAAATATGAACTATTTGATACAAAAAATATTCTTCAGGATTTAAGATTTAAATTTTGCGGCTATTTTCTGTTGTGCTTTAACAGTCAAACCTTTATGACAGTTCGATGGAGGATAGTCCAACATTATTAAAAATGGATCCGTATTCGAAACAACTCATTCTTCTTGTTAAACTTATTTCAAAAATGGTTGCCAGGTGCGAGGATTCGCAAATTACGTTAATTTTTTTTTTGAGTAAAATATTTCAAGTGCATCAGCTGTGAAGAAAATAATCAGAAAATATGAGTTCGATTACTGATGTCAAACCATCTACAAGTGCTGAGGTTGCACAAACTGTCAAGGGCGAACCCAGTTTTTTGTTCCTGAAATGAATAGTATAGAACTCGAAAACCTGTAGTTCCAACATGATCCCAAACAGAAACCAAAGTAGTGAAAATATTGTTTTAATATTATAATACAATTTAAAAAAATTGTGATAAGGTTGTGTACAAAACTGTGGAATCAGCAATTGTTGATCGGCGATAATATTGTAATGATATTGTGGTGAAACATTACCACAAGTTGTGGTACGTGCATGCCACAATATTCTGAGACGTCAAAAAAAGAGATGGAAGGGAGGGTTTGATATCTGGACCTTCAGACTTATAAGCATGTACACTATCACTACACCACATTTTATCTAAAATAGTTCATCCTCCTTTTTAGGAGTTATAGTAATCTTTCTTTTTCAAATTATCTTCCCACTTAAAAAATCCAGTTTTCATTTTAAATAAATCAACTAATGACTACCAATCAAATAGTTGAAAATTTAATCGATGAATTTGGAAATATGAGCTTTGTTTCAACAATGAATTCTGACGGTCACGTTACCGTCACCACACTGCTAAATTAAAAATAAATAAAAATATGAATAAAACATAAATTTGTAACCAAACTTAGCTTTAGAAGTAGTTACCCTATGGTCGGTAAAATTTAAGCGCGAGCGCATAAACTCGATTGGTTATGGTAACGTGACGGTTAGAACTCGTTGTTGGAACAAAGCTATTGTAAAATCTAGATAGTGATTTTTTAATGAAAAAATGTACACATAATTAAAAAATAATATTGTATTCATTTGCTTAACATTGTGTATACATTAAAAGTATGCACTTCATACTACATATCTTGTAATTAAATATGAACACAATCATTTTAGAATCTTTAAGCACAATAGTAGAACAATATTTAAACTACAACATTGTCAGAATTTTACAACAATATTTCCAAAACATATTGTTGCACACATCTTCGTATAATATTTTTACAATAATTCCATACGGTTTACAATATTACCACGATCCAACTACAATTTTCATTCTGCTCGGGATAATGCCAATTGCCATAGATCATGTGAAACAATGGCATTATTGCAGATTGCAGGAGATTTAACGCCTTTGAACTTTTTTCCTGGTTTTTTTTCTGAACTTAAAAGTTTACATTAACGTCCACACCAGTCTTGAAAGATGAGATTAGACAAAGCCACAATTATGCCATACCGTGATTCCATCAAAAGTACGGAAGTGTGCTAACAAAGCCGAGAAAATATCTGTATTTTCTCAAAAAAAAACTATTTTTTATTTCAAATTTCCACTCTTGTTGGGACCTATTATAATATTGATTTATTAGGAGTAAAAGTTTTTTTGTCAATGTCATTTGTCATTTTGCTAATGTCAAATAAGCGGAGTAAAAATTGTATTAGAAGTACAAAGTATACTTGGGGCGCGTTCCACTAATGAACACTAAAGCCCACGACCCCAAAATTTTCCCATTCCACTAGATCAAAACGTCACCATTCAACAAACGACCACAGAAACCCACAAATAAATACGGTCGTTGTGAGCTTCTTGCGGTCGCCATCGATGACGTTTTTATGCACGAAAGGAACAACCGCGGTCTTATGCAGTCGTCGTGGGCATTGCGAATCTTTAGTGGAACGCGCCCTTGATTGTATCCGATTTACGTCGGAAATGCACGAACATGGCTGTAGATTCAACAGTAAAACTACTTATTACAACTTGTACTTTATTTACAATTGAAGAAAGAAGACTCATAACAAAACAAAATATTATTTTCTCCGATTTTATAAATTTCATGTGAATACCAAACTTCAAATCAGCATTTCCAGCCCAGATAGATGTTTGTATAAACTTTTTCTAGGGTTATCAGTTATCAGAGAAGAATCTTAGAAAAGGCCAAGGAAAGCGGTTAATTAAAAAGAATTTATGACAAAGGAGAATCTAGTAATTTGATTTACATATTACAAAACACATTTCCATATTGACCAAAAATTTTATTATATTTTTTCAGTATTGTTTCCGAGTTTACTGGAAAAACATCAATTTTCTTTTATTTTGAAGTGGTGTAAACTAGGTTAAATTTAAAGATTAGAAAACACAAAAGTTATAGGTATTAGTTGTATATTATACAGGGTGTCCCAGCGCGGCGAGGAAGTAACAATACTCTAAAATGAAAAAAGATATCGACATGCGGTTTTCGATAGAATATACAATACCTTTAAGCGCATATTTTAAAAATATTTTAGTAATAGACACATAAAAGTTTACACAAAATATAATTATTTTTTGATAAGAAATCCAAAAATGTCATAATATACTGGGTGTTCTATTTAATTAAACATAACTTTGGTCCCACATCTTGGAATGGACACCCGGAATATTATTAAAATTTTTTTAAAATGTTCGCTTAAAGGTATTGTAAAGCCGATGTCTTTTTAGAGTAATGTTACTTCCTCGCAGTGCTGGGACACCCTGTAGTAGTTATATTTGCTAAAGTAAAGAACTATGATTGTAGTAATTACCTTGAAGGTCCTCCTAGTAGTCCCATTTTTATCAAAACTGTATCTGGTAAGCTGGGAAAGACTTCAAACGAATCACTCAAATTGTTACATCCAATGGCCAAACTATCTGACATAGAACGCAACCTTTTTGGATTGATAATTTTCTAAAAATGTAAATTTTTTTATAGTTATATATTTGTTGTTACTAAAAATACGGGGTGTATATAAAACTAAAGACATTTCATTATGTATGAAAATAAAAATTGAAATTTTAATAACTTAGAAAAACAACATAAATGACATCAGAGGTAGGACTTTGATACTACGGCGGATTCTAAATTTGCCATTCAGGCGAAAAAGACAATGTAAAATTCATAAAAGTCGCCAACAAACAAAATCCGGCCTCAAAATTCTTATTTTACTTAGTTAATGCTATTGATAAAAGTAAATCATAAATTTAAATTATTAAATTATAAGCAACAAAGGTACTTACATTGATGTCATTAAATAATTTGCTATCAATTTAATATAACTCATTTGTTTATCATTACTACAATAATTACGAATGGAATAATATAAAGTGACAATACTTTATGTTAAACTAATTTTTTACTTTTTAATTTAAACTTAATTGGGACTAATTCATTGATTGATTTTGTATACGAAAGTAACTGAAATTGTAATGATTTAAAAATGAATGCAATACGATGAAACACTGAGCTGCTATTTCGCACTACAAATAGGCCAATGATAAGTTGCATCGATTAATTCAAATGATCGTCGATTATTACTTAATTGTAATTTATATGCTGCGATATGTTTTCGTTTATAACAATAATTAAGGTTAATTATTTTCGAGTAAAATAAAATGAATCCAAGATGCAAATTAAAATGGAATAATAAGTTAATCATAATATTTAGTTATTAAAAAAAGGTCAAGGCGTGTTTATAAATTTTAAATCATAAAATAAGATGCTTATATCATTTTATGGTGTACTACTGAATTATAGTGTTAATGAAACATCACTGTCGTTGTCTTTATTTGAGAGAATACATTTTAATTTTTAGATAATAAAAAATTAAAATTTGATCAATGGATAATTCGTAATACATTATACAGGGTGATTTTTAGGTAAGGAATCTAAGCGATCAAGCCCAAATGACTGCATAAAAAAATTAGAAATTTGGTGCAATCAAATGGGACCTTAGTTTTTAATATGAAAAAGAATTTTTTTTATCGTCCGGATTTTTGACACGGCAGCCATCTTAAATTTACTTAAATGGCAACATATGTCATGCAATACATCATTGCAAAGCGACAGTCTATAAAATTATTATTTAAATCATAAAAAATAAGCATTGATAAAATTTGGTTTTTCACAAAAAAATTTTTTTTTATAACTTTAAAGCGATCCAAAAAAAATCTTAAATTCTTTTCCAATTTTGTGAGTACTGTAAAAATTTTAAGAAAATATTTATAACAAAAATCAAAAAACACAAAGTTTTTTTTTTTATTTGTTTTTTATTTATGAGTTATATGAATCGCATCGCCAAAAACATTTTTCCTTCAATTACGTGTAGTATAATTTTATGAATATTTATTTTGCTATTTTTTTCAAAAAATTGTACATACATATATTACATTGTTATATAATAGTTTAGCAGGCCTTACTTTGTGACTAAAATTCGTTTATGATTTCAATTGACAAATTTTCCACAGTAAAAAACATTTTGATTATCACCTTTAATTTAATTATCAAAAAATGAAAAAAATATGCTTATTATAATGACTGTATTGTGTCGGTTTAAAAATTTAGATTACTTTATTTAAATAATTCCAAATCCCCTTTTTTAAATTAGTCATTTATGTTTTTCTAATTTGTTAGCGATTGCTAATCGATTTTAAATCATTTGTTCTGCTTTCGGTGGTAAAGAGTGGAATAAATTTGTGCTGGCTGTTTTTTATTTACATTTAATGATTTTTTAATGTTCCTGGGAGTTTATTCTTGTTTATTAGACTAATTAATGAGAGTTTCGGTATTGTTTTGCAATTAATTAGTGATGTGTATTATTATAATAATTTATACTTATTTGAAAGTAACTAGCATATTTAGGTGTTTATTATTTCATAATTTATCTAAACGTATAGAAATCTATGAAGCGAAAAGTAATTAAAAAATCAAGGAAGTGCCTTGGAAAAAATATGCAATGAGGAATTTATGACTACATCTTTAAACAACTTTTTTTATACATATTTTTCCTCACACCACAATTTTAATTGTAAGTATTACAAAATATTTACTTTTCAAAATAATATTAAAAAATAATATTATAAATGCAAAGATTTTTAAGACTAAAGAGGAGAGTTTGTAAATTCTAGAGATTGGTCTTTGGTAATACGGTTTTCTAGATTCACTTGTAATTCAGAAACATGAATTATATTTCAGAAAAATTAATTTAATTCCAGAAAGTATCAATTGTATTTCAGAAAGCATCATTTCGAAATCAGAATTAATTTCAGAAAGTATGATTTGTATTTCAGAAATAATCATTATTTTTCATTCAAAGTAAATTGTGCCGCAGAAATTGGATTACCAAAGCACATTACTAATGAATTTTTATGTCTTTTGTAGTTCACGTGTACAACCACCGGCAAAAACTGTTGGTTCCTCATTTTTTTACAATGGGTCCTTTCTGAAATACAATTGATCCTTTGTGAAATACAATTGTTGCTTTCTGAAATTTAATTGATTTATCTGAAATAAAATTGATTTATCTGAAATAAAATTGATCATATCTGAAATACGATTGACGATTCTGAAATGCAATTTATGATTCTGAAATACAAATGATCCTTTCTGAAATACAATTGTTCCTTTCTGAAAGTAAATTGATTTATCAGAAATTCAATTGATCCTTTCTGAAATACAAATGAACCTTTCTGAAAAACAATTGTTGCTTACCGAAATTAATTTGATTTATTTTAAATAAAATTGATGCTATTTGAAATACGATTGATGATTCTGAAGTATAATTGATCCTTTCTGAAATATAAATGATCCTTTCTGAAATACAATTGTTGCTTTCTGAAATTAAATTGATTTATTTGAAATAAAATTGGTGCTATCTGAAATACGATTGATGATTCTGAAAAACAATTGATGATTCTAAAATACAGTTGATTCATTCTGAGATTAAACCAGTTTATTTGAAATACAATTGATGCTTTTTGAAATTAAATTGGAAAATGTGTAGTACTATTTTTATGAAATCTCTTTTTTGGAGTACAATACTATAAATTCTACAAAATTAGTTTTTGTAAGTTGGATAATTATACAAAACCAGTAAAATTAGAACAAAAATCTTACGCCCAGCACCACTATCGTATGTATTAATTTTGAAAAAAACCTTCAGAAATTAAAAAAGGTAAAAAATTTGTTTATTATACATGATTTTACAAAAAATTGAAAATTATTTGAGAAATTGCATAAAATTATAAAAAAAAAGATAGGTTCTAGCAGAATATGACGTAGATTTTACATAATAGAAGTTAAATGCAATCTTTTAAGGATTCAAGTAGGATGCATGTATGTACAATTATACCAAATCTGAGCTTAACCCTGGTTATTTATCAAAGGTCCTTCGTAGTCAATTGATTTTTCATTAAACCAATTAGGTAACGTGTTTTTTTTTAATAATTTTCATTTTAGTAATTCTCAATGTAATTCCTAAATAATTCCTAACAACAACAAATAAACTAATAATGCAATTATCTACAAACTTCTAACCAATAGAGTAAAACTAAATCGAAAAATATATTTAATAACTAGGAAAGTCAGCTTTACACTATAAAAGATGCTAAAAAAATCACCAAACCGCTTTTGGAAGAAATTTAAACTTATTTTATCCTTTTAATGATAAAATATGTTCAGAAAAAGGTTTCCATTTTCTTCACATTAAATAAAAATTTATACAGTCAAAAAAGTGAGCAATTCAATAATAATGATAAATATTCTGAGGTTATGCGTCATATACTGCTCAAAATTTGAAAATCTGAAGTTTTGTTAAAAGTGCTTAAGTCAGCGTTATTAATTTTTGCTGAATTTTATTA
Organism: Stenus bimaculatus; assembly: GCA_963971135.1. NCBI lineage: Eukaryota > Metazoa > Arthropoda > Insecta > Coleoptera > Staphylinidae > Stenus > Stenus bimaculatus. The sequence goes on along the minus strand of OZ020180.1, from coordinate 80,844,904 downwards.
CAGATTTTGGTTTATTTTTTATTATACCATTTCAATCAGAAACAGTGGTGTAGCCAGGAATTTCGGTTAGCAGACTCTAGAAAGGCGCCCAAGTGGGAGTAAGGGGGCAATACCAAGATTTTTTGAAGTTTGTATGTTAACACGTGACTTTTAAGAGAATGAGGTTATGATAAATAATTAACTTTTTTATTTAATACAAAAAAAAGATAAAAATAAGAATGTATACATGGTATCGAATGATGGACAACGGTTAACTGGAGATCGTAGATGACCTAAAAATATGTGGTTAAGACCCAAAGTGTTCCAGTTTTTCCAGCAAATTTTTTGATAAATATCAATCTAAACAAAAAATGTCTAATGAACTACCTTATATTTTTTCGACTCTTTAAAAAAATTTTAAAATTGCAAAATATTCAAATTTTTGTTAAACCTGCAGAATTTTCATTTTTACAATTTTTTGAATCTAAATAAATTCTCTGAAGTTTGATAAAATGGACTTAAGTAAGTCAGTATTAGTGAGTTTTTTATTTTTATTTCATTATATATCCAGGTTTTAGTGAAAAAGGAGCGCATGAATCATATTTTGAAAAAATTATTTTCCTGAACTTTCTGATAAAAAATTTGAATTTCAGCAATGTGCAAAATTCTTCCTACATTTTGGAATTCCTAAATTTTTAATAGCAAATTTTAGACGTTTTTTGTTGTTCATATTTTCAAATTTGCCTCTTCCATTAAACCCTGGATATTTTTATTATTTTTTGATTTTTATTAGGTATATCATTTCAATCACAAAGGACAAAAATAAGGACGTTTCATGGACATGGCCAATTCATCGAAACGGACGTTTTATCGACATTACCCTTTCATCGACAGTAGCTTTTCATCAACACTCCTTTTCGTCGACAAGGACGTTTCATCAACTCTACTTTTTCATCGACACAAACATTCATCGAAAACCGTTTCATCGACATTACTTTTTCATAGACAAATGCTTTATCGATATTACCTTTTCATCGATAAACAATTTCATCGACATTACCAATTCTTGGACAATGTCATTTCATCGACCTTTGGTGTTGAAACATGTCTTTGCGATAAGAAGGTAGTATCGAAGGTAGTACCTGATGAAATGATATTGTCGAAGAGTTGGTAATGTGGATAAAAAGTTAGTGTCGGTGAAACGTCTGTGTCAACGAAACGTCCATGTCGATGAAACGGTCGTGTCTATGTAAAGATCATGTCGATGAAGTGGTAGTACGCCCCTAATGGTGGTTTTCCCCAAATGGACTGGTCGAGTTTGTTGACTGTCTTTAAATTGGAAAACTCAGGAAACAACAACAAAATTTGAACTATTTTTTTGACTAAGCAGATGGGGATTTTGTTTTACATCTTTTAAAATAAAAAAATATGAATGTAAAAATGAATGCATTTAAATGTAACTTCAGCCCGGTGTCGAGGAAAAGTTTTGTCGATGTAAAAGTAGTGTCGACAAAATGTAATGTCCATAAAACATCCGTGTTAATGAATTGACCATGTCGATGAAACGTATGTGTCGATGAAACGTATGCGTCGATGAAACGGTCTTGTCGATGAAACGGACTGTCGATGGAACGGACTGTGGTTGAAATTGCATTCTATAAAAAGGTTATGTTGGTTAAAAGTGCATTGTCTTCGATAAAGTGTATTGTCTTCGACAAAGAAACGGTATACATACAACCAAAATAATGATATAATCTGAAATTTTTGTTTAGGACCATATTACTATCAACTTATACTGAAAAAAGTGAGACACGCTGCATAATTTTTTGCCTTCTGGTTTATAAAAATATTTAATGCCAAAAAAGGCACTTTGATCTGGATTTGGGCGTCAGGGGGTCAAAATTATGCCACTGATCACAATAGACAAAAATCCATTATGTATGTTTTGTGGTTTACACGCTATATGGTACAATTTCGAATTTGTTATTTAAATTCTTTTAAAAATCGTCGTTTGGTAAAACTTATCCGATTATCAGATTTGTTAATTTTAGCCTGGAAAATTTACAAGACTGCTCCTAGTTTAAAAATGAAGTATTCAATATCACCATGGAGATTTAGCGCGATTTTTCAGCACCCTCATTATTTCTTATTTTAATTTTCCGTTGTATATTTTTAAAAAACATAATTTATTTATTTTATGTTCGACGTAACATACAATTTCCTAAAAGTCATAAATTATTAAAGCAATGTGTCATCCATATTTAAATTATTTCAAGATTATACTTTATCTATGTATTATTCTTAAACAAACATATACTTAAATAATCTTAATGTCTTCTTTATTATTAAGATATATTATAAAAAAATCCCATTAATGAAAAATGCTAAAATAATAAATTTTTACCAATATGTTAATCTGCCTTCAATATTTTAGCTACTCGTTACTTTTTTTATTATGAGTTTATTATTGGTTTAAATTTATAAATAGTAAAGCGTATTTATTTAAATTGTTGAAATTATTTAAGAAAATATTTGTAGTATTTTTAAAATGGTATAAATATCTTCATGAAAAATATTTACATTCCAAAAAACAACAAATTGTAAAGTTCATGTAAAAGAAATGATGGATTAAAATAATCATCAAAATAGCTTATTTGCATTAACTAACATAAATAAGTTCGAAATTCTTGGTAAAGTAATACAAATATTTTAACAAGGTACTTCAAGTTGATTCTTATTCTAGATGTTTTCTTATGAATATTAATTACCAAAGGTCAAAGATAAAAAGCTTATAATGTCACAAATGATCACCTTTAAAGGGTTATCCTGACATTTGTTCCCGGCATCCTGTTCACCATTAGCCTCAAGGTCTTCACTGCTATCAGAACTACTAGCACTGGACGCATAATCTTCCAAATTATTAAAACAATTAATTTGATGCAAATCACGATGACTGTTTGGCTCGTCCTTAATTCCGTCCATCATTGTATACAGATTACTCAATCAAAAAATTGTATGTGATCTTAATAACTCATTTATGTAATTCGCGGCTTGCTTAACACATGTAAACTGTTCACTACCGGATTTATTTTGATAAAACAGTTAACAGCCGATACTGCTTGAATCCCTACTACAAGCTAGGAGGTCTATGAGCGTGACAATACTATGCATGATACAAGGAGCTATAATCGTGTTATAATTAACCTGACTTGCTTTTTTCATTGGCGAACTATTTTTTTTAATTAATTTAAAAAACTTGGAAATTTTCTAGGGGATTTTTTAAAATAAATTAACCGTTTAAAGTATGTCCTTTGAAGTATGACATATTTTAAAAAAATTTTGAGTGAATAATAATCAGAAGTTATACATTCAGAAAATGTTTGAATTAATTTTAGGGCATTTGTAATAACAATTTTAACAAAAACGCAACTTACTGCCCTTAAAATTACATTAATTTTTCATATAGAATTTTTGTTCTTCATGTATAGTTTATTATAAAGGCATAATTTTTGAAAAAACAAGAAAATAGGGTGTTACACTTAAAATAATTTTCGATGAAACCGGAAGTGATATTGAATTTTTTTAGTTCAATAATGTGTTTAGAAAAATAGTTTATTTATTTCCATAAATAAAAAAATGACAAAGTTTTCGTCTATATTTCGCAGTTTTCAAATGTTAATTTTTATGAATAATTCTTTGAATTGGTTTAACTTTGCTATCAGTTAAATAAACTACCTGAAGTGATAAATTCAGTTATTTAACTATTAAAAAAATAACATAAATATCTAATTGTTTTTATGGTACAAATATATGAAATAAATTTTAAATATTTTAGAAAATTTTATAAAGAAAAATGTTAAACTTTTTCTAAACTATAATATTTCAATAACCGGTGTGTACTCTAAACAATTTATTGCAGTTTCCTTTTTTTAAATATACACCTACCTAAGAAATTATTCTTTTCATGGAAAGAAGCGAAAAGAAAATATTTGACCTTGTGTTCTTGAATTATTTATAGAAAAAGTAAATTTCATAACAAAAAATAATCTCCTAAAAATATTTGCAATTTAAATTTTCAGGAATTGTACCAGCTAAAATATACAAAATTTTGCATTTTATCTATGAGATTCAAGGTACCTAATGTTTAAACTGATTAAAATTGATATGTTAAGGAATATATTAAATACCTAATTGTATTTTAAATGGAATTTATTATTTTATTTTGAGTTTCTATTGTAAGTCCTTACATTAATAATATTCAACTAATTTATTATGTTGTTTCTAAATATGTTCCCCTAACATTCAGAATTATTTTTTTGACTATGTAATTTCGAAAGAAAAAGAAAATATAAATTTATTCTTCTCAAAAAATACAAGGTGTTAAAGTCATATTTGTTCAATTTATATTATTATAAACTCCGTCAAGAAAAGTTTCAGGAAAAATAGGAGTTTCACACAGGGTGTTTTTAGAGGTATCAGTAACTTCGGAAATTGATTTTTTGACCAATTTTATCCCAAGCAGAAACCAAAGTTATGAAAATATTGTTATAATATTATAATACAATAATACAATTTTACAATATTGTGATAAGGTTGTGTACAATATTGTGGGATCAGCAAATGATGATCGGCGATAATATTGTGTTGATATTGTGCTGGAACATTACCACAAGTTGTGGAAAGTGCCTGTCACAATATTCTTACACGTAAAAATAGAGATGGGACATTATAAAAAATATCGATAGTGAGTTTTTACTTTAAAATTGTGTACATAATAAAACAAAATATTGTATTATATTGTGTTTAGAATTTTTGCTCAACATTGTATACACATTAAAAGTATGTATTTCATACAATATTGTAATGAAATATGAACACAATATTTAGACTACAATCATTTCAGAATCTTTAAGCCACAATACTAGAACAATATTTAAACTACAACATATTCAGAATTTTATCACAATATTTCCCAAACATATAGTTACACAAATGTTTGTACAATATTTTTCATGTTCTTACAATATTACCACGTTCCAACTACAAGTTTTGTTTCTACTGGGGATGATTAAAACTAGGAATATGTATTATGAAACACAGGGTACTAAAGTTTACTCACTTTTTCTATGTTTTAATATAACATCTGATGATGATAATTTTCATATCATTTTGTTTAACCATTGCCTAATTTACTAACTTTTTATATGACCTACTACGTGAAGTCACTCGCCCAGGGTATTTTTTAGTTACGTGTTATGGACTGGTACCTTTAAAGGGTTTATTTCAAAGATATGAGCGAAAATATCAAGAAAATGTGAATTCTCATTAATTTTTTGAAATAAGAATATTTTTTTCTATCAAAATAATTTTTTGATGATAATTTGATAGCTTCAAACCAAAGTGACATTAAATAGCTTTACATTTTTTTTATTTTAATTGACCAAATAGTTTATATACATATAACAGAATTTCGAATTAAACAAAATTCGAAGACCCGCCAAAAAAATTGGATTGTTTCCACCCTGACTATTAGGTTTTTTGTCGATGAAATCTCTTTTTCTTGTGATCACTTCTTTTTGGGACACCCTGCATCGCTTTCACTTCCAGCAGTCACAATTGTACACATTAAATTTACCTTACGTTTATGGGAAATTCAATTTTTTTTATACATATGTAAAATTATTAAAAAATAAGGAATTTAGAATTTATATCAGCAGTCAAAAAAATATTTTTCAAAAAATAAAAATTCATAATTGAAACGATTAGTAAATAATATCGGCCCCAAGATACTTCCTTGTCGTCTTCTTCATCCATTTTTACCCTTACTATTTGGAATATATTTTTCAAATAAGTGTCGATCCACCTCAATGGAGACTCCCAAATTTGCCATTTGTTTTCTAGAAATATTGAGTGATTGAATATAAGGTTTTTGGTACTGCTGTAAAAAACTCTTAGTAACGTATTATTTTATGGTTTTATGCTATAACGATTATGTCAACCGGGAAGTTTTTCTTAAGAGTTCAAAATTAAGATTTTTAAAGTAAAATATATGCAGGGTGTCCAAAAACGTACCAGCAATATTTCGAGGATGAATTCTAGAACTTATTTAGAGTTGAAAAGTCCATATAAACATATGTCCTAAATGTTACCTTTAACGAGTTATTGATTGAAGATGGATTGGAGTAGGAGGACCCGTTGAATGGCCACCACGGTCGCCGGACCTGACTCCATTGGATTTTTATCTTTGCGGTCACATGCAACAGATAGTTTATGCAACTGAATTGCACACAGTTGAAGAATTATGCCAAAGAATACAGCAGGCTGGCGATATTATTAGGAATAACCCAGCAACAATATTGGGAACCCAACGATCTCTTTTGCGTTGTGCGGCTTTGTGTATCGAACACAATGGTGATAATTTTGAAAATTTCTTGTGATAAACATTAATGATGTAATCAATAAAAAAAATATTTAAAAAAATTCGTTGAATTAAAATTTTACCCAGATAAATTCTACATCAATCAATAACTCGTTAACGGCTACATTTAGGACATATGTTTATATATGGACTTTTCAACTCAAAATAAGTTCTAGAATCTATCCTTGAAATATTGCTGGTACGTTTTGAGACACCCTATATACAGAGTGAGTTTAAAGTAAACGCTTATAATTCATAAGTACCTTATTATTTGGAATTTTTAAAAACGGTTGATACGTCTTTAATCGTTTTTTAAAATTCCAAATAGTAAGGTAATACTCACCCTAAATACAGGGTGAACAAAAAGTTCGGCAACGCTCGCTAATTTTTGAAATGAAGCAGTTTGAGAAAAATGTTTTAAATAAAAGTTGTACGATTCTTAGTAACCCACTATCTGGAAATATTGCCCGTGACCTTGAACAACAAGATGAAGCTCAGACGATAATCACTTAAATTTTTTAAATAGGGGTAACCCATTTTTATGCACATTATTATAGCTTGCATCTAGAGGTTTACGAATCATATTTTTCTATTTTTCCAAAGTTAATAGTTTGAAAGTTACAAGGGTTTAAAATGCTCCTATTTAAAAAAAGTTAATTAATTATCACATGACCTTCATCTTGTTGTTCAAGGTCATGGGCAATATTTCCAGATAGTGCGTCACTAGGAGTGGAGTCGTACAACTTTTAATTTAAACATTTTTTTAACTGTTTCATTTAAAAAATAAACGGATGTTGCCGAACTTTTTGTAAACCCTGTATGGAAAATGGAGATTTAAGAAAAATGTAATCGTGTATGTATTGGTCAAACAATTTTAATTTTTCTTATTATTATCCTTTGGTTACAATTCGAATTAAATTAACAACTTAAAATCTTTTAATGAACTTTATTCATACAATTTCTTCTTTTGCTTCAGATAGTCTTTTCGACCCTGATTTGGGTCATCTTCAGTTTACGGAGAAACAAGTATACGAAGAAACTGAAGATGACCCAAATCAGGGTCGAATAGTCTTTCTGATGTAAATGAAGAAATTGTATGAATAAGGTTCGGTAAACGACTTAAAATTGTTAGTTTAACTGTATTTTATTTTTTCAAATTCTTATATGAGTTGGAACTTATATATTTTTCTGGTTTCTATACAAAATGACCCAAGGTTTTAAAATAGCTACAATGAAACGTGTTTATTATTCAAATATTTTTTTATGTAATAGTAATTGAGATTTGAGCAGAGGTCAATATTTGAAACTGAATAACTTCAGAAATTATTATAAAATAAAGAAAAATAACAAAAACACAAAATTTATTTAATAAGCTAATGCATTTTAGGTTCTAATTCTATTATTAGGACATAAAACACTAAAATAAAATGCAATACAATAAAAAATATTAATAAAAATTACCTTCGAATATATTTTAAATTATGTAAAAATGCCTTTTGTAGATACAGTAAATAACTAAAAATAAATTTTGTTTAAACAAAGTATACTATAAAAAATAAATAGTTTATAAAATAATATAAGAAAGTGAAGTAAAACAAATAAATTTGTGGTAATAAATTGGATATAAAATATAATAAGTTTTAATTTATAAAATATTTATTTTATAAAATTTTTTAGTGCATTTAATAATATCAAATCAAATATTTTACCAAAATTTTAAAAATTTTGTTAACTTCTACAAAATAGCTGTGTTTTTAGATGAATTTTTTTTTCAACTTTTTACAATGTTCTTTCTGACGGTAAACCACATAAAAAAATATTTGGCTCTACACATGCATTTTAAATGAATAGTTTTAATAATCTAATTTATTGATATTAAGTTTGGAAATTAAAAAATCACTCTTTTTAGAAGATATTTTATGAGTTTTACCACTTCATCGACAGTCCATTTCAATGATAGTGCTTTTTCATCGACAGCCGTTTCATCGACATGACCTTTTCATCGACACGACCGTTTCATCCATACTTCCAATTTATCGAGACAGACGTTACATCGACATCTATTTCATCCACAATATCATTTCATCGACAAGAACGTTTCATCGACACTTCATTTTGATCGACACTTACATTTAATCGATATTACCGTTTTATCGGCAACCGTTTTATTGACACTACCTTTTCATCGATAAATCATTTCTTCGACAAGAACGTTTCATCGACATTACTTTTACATCGATAAAGACGTTTTATCGACATTACCTTTTCATCGATACTACGTTTTCATCAACAAACCTTTTCTTCGACAAAAACGTTTCATCGACATTACTTTTACATCGACAAAGACGTTTTATCGACATTACCTTTTCATCGACACTACGTTTTCATCAACAAACCTTTTCTTCGACAAGGACGTTCCATCGACACTACCTTTACACTGACAAAGAATTTCATTGACATTTCCAGTTCTTCAACAATGTCGTTTCATCGACTACAGTTTCATCGACTATGGTTGGCGATGAAACGTCCTTTTGTCAAAGAAAAGGTTTGTCGAAGAAAGGTAGTGTTGATTGTTGTTGGAATGGTTGTTGATGAAAATGTAATATCGATAAAACGTTAGTTTCGATGAAAAAGAAGTGTCGATGAAACGTCCTTGTCGAAGAAAAGGTTTGTCGATGAAACGTCTGTGTCGATGCAATTACATTCAATGAAAAGGCTATGTCGATGAAAATGTATTGTGTCGATGAAATGGTATACAAGCACTTTTAATTAGTACATAGTAAGTAAAAATATTGTACTTACTTTTTAACATCCGAAACTGATGGATTTTGACATAATTTATTTAATGTTTCATACTTTTATTATTTTCCTTTATTGAAATAACAAACAAAGCATCTATACCTGTAGCAGCATAATTTTTTAAGACTTTCAGAGTATTGAATTGGAAATTGTATTTCACATTTAGTGTATTCTAATATTTGTGATTATTTTCAAAACTATTATATTTTTTATTGATTTGTCTTTCCACAATATTCGTTCTCCATCCATATAACTCCTTTTGTAGATTCATTAGGTCTGACCGAATTTAATAATCGCGGTGAAATTAATTAATAGACTCGAATAGACTTCGTTATGACGTTTCTCGTCACGGTTTACCCGTACCCGTTGAATATGTAAATGCAGGGATGGTAAAAAGTGGGCATGAAATTCCTAAAGAGCGCTGTTTGGACCTTTTATAGTCGAAGAATATTGAAGCTTCTTTTGTCGATATGTTTAATTCATGACGGAATACAAGATAGACATTGAACTGAAAAAATATTTGCTGCAATAAATTATGGAAATTAATTCCAGACAAACTGCAGTTTCAAATTGCTTTTATTATAGAAAAATTATTTTGCTTTTATTTTAGAATAAATAAGCCTTACATGAAAATGGCCGAAGTCCAAATAGTTTTAACCATTCAAGCAAATCCAATGTTTAGTATTTATGTGTATGTTACAATAATTCGCTTTAAATATTTTGGCAACGAATAATAATATTTTAATTAAATCACTTTAATTAAAAATACCTTTTGTTTATAAACATAGTCAAAGCAAACATTATTTAATGAAGTGTTTAACTGGTTTTTGCATACATATTCCTTAATTTTCTGTTTATAATTTTTGTTTATTAAAGCAATAAAGCCAGCATAGCATAAAACTCTTAGCTGGGAATTATAATTTTTATTTCCCGGGCTTTTTAAACTTGTAAAGTGCAGTTGCCGTAATGAGTTTTAAAAACAAAGGCGCGCCTAGCAGCAGGATAAATAAATTTACAAACTTTTTTCAACTCTAATACAATCTGCAATATAGGAATGTGCGTTTCAAGTGTTGTAAAAAAACTTTAAAAGGTGAATTCCATGTAATTAAGCAGCTGGCATCGGGAAGAGACGCCAACGCGGGCAGGGGGAAGGAAAACCGTTTTGAATTAACGACGTTAACCTGGAAAAATCGGGATCAAAGCGACGCGTCGGTCCTGACAAGTAACACAACGAGACGCAATCAAGGTAAAAGCATCTAATACAATGATAGTTAGTTGGAGGAGATACAAAGAAACTTTTTAGAATTTCCAACTTCACCGGATTCCCGAAGGAGCGAGATATTTTTCAACGCTGGAAGCTGGAAATAAGAACTTTGTAGCAACTGAGGATATTTTTTTCATTTAATTTATTATTTTGAAAAATAAATAATGTCAAATTTCATTACATTTAGGTTTATTTTAACACCTAATTTAAGCATTTTTAAAAACAGTAAATTTTTATTATTTTTAAATCTTCATGTATTTATAGATGTACAATCATGCGCAAAGATATCGAGGACTCAAACGAAATATTTTGGAACGAAAAATCGACTTCATCCCCAAAGTGTCCCAAAATCACCCCCAAATCGTACCAAATTTTAGTATGTTATGGGAGACCGGATTCTGAAGACGGCAGTTTTGACCCGCCCGGATCCATCGGTGATACGATCCCTTTTGTATTTTTACCCCGAATTCGCACGTTTTTTGCAAGGAACGGCCGAGAGGGTGGTTTTTTTCGTCCGATTTTAAAAATTCCAGATCCGATGTAAACAAGGATGTTGGTTCCAAGTGTGGTTCGAATTTTAAATTTTTTGGACCACCCCGCCACTTTGAAAAAAAAAATCCCGAAAATGGTCGATTTTTCTCGTATTTTTCGGGTTTTCAGCGGCGTTAACTTTGAAAAATCGCAACTCCGTCGGATTTTAAAGGAAACCGATAAAATTTGGCCTCTTTTATTCTAACATTCTGTGGATTACAGTGACCGATTTTTAAGCCTCCCGGCGCAAAGGTGTGACGTCACGGCCCCGAAACGAAAACTGTACAATTCTACTGTTTTTTCGGACGGAAAAAGTACCAAAACTTTTTGGCTTCGATTAGAAGTTCGGCAGGAGGAAAAAAATCGCGGTGCCCTATTCCTCATCTAAATTCCACGTTTTACCTTATAACGGGAGTGTTTTTTGATGCGTTTACTCTTTATGTCGTTTTGGTGCCCCCAAAGTGACGCTTTATATTTCGCGCTATTTTGACGCGGACTTTGAACTCGAATATTTTTTATTTTAGTTATTTGGTATTTACTTATGAGAGAAAAAATTGGTACCTTGAAATTTTTACCTTGGAACTTGGAAAAAAATCGAACGTAAAATCTTAAAAAATTCGGGTAAAACGCGATCCAACCTGGGCCCATCTGGCTCCCGCAGATTTAAAAAAATTTTCAATTTTCTTTCGCAACTTAAATAGGAATATTTTTTACAGTGCAGAGGCTATTTAGATTTTTTATCTTTCGTAGGGTTGAGAAATTGCGTACAAATAAACTCGAAATCTTGATTTTAGGGGTGAGTGGTCTCAACCGGGTCACTTTTTTACGGATTTTCAACTTAAAAGCACTTTAAAATCTACTCTTTCAATCGAAGGCTCTCACGCATAGGGTATTTTATATTTCGAAAAAATAACGAAAAAATAACGAAAAAATAACGAAAAAAAAAATTTTTATATCGCATTATTAAAAGTCGTATTTATGGGTCAAGTTCACCCTTAAAATTATATTTCAACCATAGTTTATGGACCTTTCCTAAAAGCTGTTTAGGTCCACTTTACGTCCAAAAACGAATCACTTCGCTATCTCTTTCCATTTTCGAGTTATCACCGAAAATATAGCTAAAATAAGCAAAATCTTCGTTTGGAGCCAAAATTTCGGCCTGAAATTTTTCACTTTTCACAAAATACTTAATATCTTCAAAACTATTAGCACCATCGAGACGTTTGATTGCTTAAAATTCGCACAGTCACCTCCTCCACCTAATTCCGTGAAAGTTTTAATTTTCGGTTTAAAATTGCGCCGTCCAGAACCGTATCTGTACCAAAATTTTTCTAAAACTTTGCGAATTTTTTTCAAAAAAACTATTTAAGCGATTTTAACCAAATACTTTTTAAAATGAGTTTATCCATGGTGTTTACTTTTGGTAAAAATTTGAAACCGGTAACTTTTATAGTTTTCCTGAAAAAAATAAAAACCGATTTCCATTAAAAATATCTCAAAATTTTTGATTTACAATTTATTCAAAATCGACCTCACAAATGAAAGATATTAAAAAATGGATGAAATTTAGAGGTTCACCTGCCCTCTAAAACCTCCAGAAAAATTGTCCTGCCCAAAAACTCAAAAAAATCTAAATTTTTTTTAGGCAATGTATCTTAAAAAATAATTAAAGTTAAAAAAATTTAATATGTTAATATCAGTAATTTTTAGAAATTTATCTGTACGAATTTTTGTTTCTAAATTTTAGTTATTTAGCGAAATATTAATTTTTCAAAATACTCCTTTACTCATTAACCAGAATGCCATATTTTATATAAAAATACATAACTTTTGAACGAAACATCGTAGAGACTTGAATTTTTTTTATTTTTTTCTACTTTCTTTATGCTTTAGATATAAATAATTAACTTTCAAATTTTTAATTTGAAACGAAACCTTTTTGTAAATATCTCCTAATATGATAATTTCATATTTTCCATTGAGTTATTTAGGGAATTTAAAATTCCAACACTTTTCCCTTCTTGAAAGTGATAAAGTACATTGTGTTTTTGTGAATTTTAAAGGATTACAGGAGATATAGGGAGATACACGTTCTTAGAATCAGAAACATGGGCTCAAAATGCAAAGGTATGTCTACATGTGGCTGTTAAGACGTTACACTCTCACGAAGGATAAAAGGGCGTCTGATATAAACCCTTGAACTACAGAAATGAGGAAGTAAAGATTATTGTTGCGACCTTTCATCTACTATAAATGCACATACTAATTTTAATCATGTTGTATTTTCAATTACGCTTAACATTAAACCATTTTACATGATTATAATATTAGACTTAAAATATTGAACAGTCTTTATCAAAATGGGACCAAGTGAAATTTTTAGAAAAATGGCAATATTGCTACAGAATCATTTGGTGGCATATTCCCATTTTTCTAAAAATGTCGCTTTTTGATGGTCCAATTATCTTTTTTACGTATAGAATATTCTAATAAAAATAATTGTATGTTGAGGAAATTTTTTTGTTCCTTTGCAAAGAAAAAAGAATAAAAAATAGTAACAAGGGAAAAAGAAATAGGTATTACAGAATGCATCAAATTTAATATTGAAAATTTAAAAGTGTTTAGTACGCCCGACGAAGCATTTATGCATTTTTTACCAAAAGAATGAAAATTAAATTTTCATTAAAACGTCAATATTCTAAAAGTAGTAATGAAATTAGTATTATGCAGAAAAGGCGCGTTATTGCGTTAATCCGACCTGTTGGCTGCAATAAAAGCTGTAATTATATTTGGTCCGGAGCTGGTAGGTGGCCTATGGAGTGGCGTATCGGACACGTCTGAACAAGAGCGCCCTCTTTTAAGTATTTCGTACAATTGTCACGTCCTTTCAAAATGTCCTGCAATCATTGCAGTATTATTTTACATTTGCAATAACGGAGGAACCCCTTAAACAGGATAATTAGATTTCATAAAAGGTAAACGCCAGATGCGTGGTCAATTACGGGGAAAATATACATCGCTTTTTATCACGCCGTTATAATAACAATAAAAGCGTTAAAAGGTTTTATAATTGAAAATTAATAAAATATCGATGTGAATTGAAAGTATAAATACATGAATATCCTTTAGTCGTGCTCTTTTTTATACAAAATTTGTTTTTTAGTAGTTAATTACAAACATACGAGTTCATCTATTTTAAAATAGAAATATACCCCATAAATATTCTTTATATTGATAAAGGTTTCTTCATGAACCAATTTTTAATATAACTTGACTAGATTTCGTAGCGAAGTTCTTTCTATACTTTTTATCAAGGAATATTGGCTTTGTTCCTATAACAAATTTTCTGACCGTCACGAACCTATAACAAAACTTCTTGGGTCCAGGTTATGCGCTTGTGCCAACTTTTAACCGTCCTATCTTACAAGACAACGTTTTTGGAAAATGGAAGGTTAGGTTTCAGCTAACAAGTGCGAATACTCAGCTGAAATGCGCATGTCAGTCCAGCTTCTTAGTTGGAACATAAACGTATGGTCACGTCTCTGATGGAACACGTTTTCTCTATTGCTCATGACCGTGCTCGTCAATATACAGGGTGTTTCTAAACAAGTGTCGAATAATCTAGGAATAGGTTTTTGGACCAATTTTAAAGCAAAAAGTTGGAATAATTTTTTGCGCTAAAATGCTTTATTTCGGAAACGCAGGACATTGAAGTTTTCTCATTTCTTTTAATTTTTTAACATAAAATCTACATTTTTAATAATAATTGGCCCAAATTTTGACCATACCTTACTATTGACCGCCACCTTGAGATGAATTAACAAATTTTCAAACAAGTTAGGGTAGGGTGGAGTGTTTTGGGTGAATTAACCCTTTGAACCCTCTTTAACGTTTTTGTACAACATCATAGTAATAAAAAAAATAAGTATTCACTTTTTTACACGCTTTTTTAACCTTTTTGATAACTTGTTACGTTTAGAAGTTATGGGATAAAATAAACCAATTCAAATTTCTAAATGTACAAAACTAAATATATTTATTTTATTTCTGTGCAAGATAAGATAAAATTAGGAATATTTAGAAGAATATAAAGTTTAATTAAGAGTCTGAAAATAAAATTATTTATGTAAAAATCCTCCATTTTAGAAGTACCGGGTTTGAAATTACTTACATGCATGTTTTTTAAAACTTTTAAGAAAGATTTTTTGCGTTTTGAAATTATGTGACACTGTGTACGCCATTGTGTAGTATATAATCATTGTTCAATATGTGCATAAAGAAAATATGATGTGAATATTTTTCAAAAAATGAAATACATATGAATTTTGTTGTTATATTATATATTGAAAAGTGTTTAATTAAATTAACTTGCTGTAACTCATCATTTGATTAATAACATTAATTGTAAAGTGCGTATTTCAAAGTTTTAAAATGGTTTACACCAAAGACTTCTATGTTTTCTATTGTTATACATTTACATAGACCGGACACGTGTCAATTTTTTGTGTATCACTGGCGGCCATTTTAAAAGTGTCCGTTTTGGCGGTTAATTTGATATACTGGTTCACATAACCTATAATACTCATAAAAACTTGTCAAATTCGATATTCATTTGATCAGAGAACACCAAAAATTAAGAAAATAACCGAGGTGAATATAGCTAATGGACACTTTTAAAATGGCCGTCGTAGTTTACGCTGATACACTTTGGGGGCGCTGGTGTCTATTTTAAAATAGCTGTGGTTTTCTTTATTTTACAAATTACCAGATGCAACAAACAAATAATGCGATGGATTACGATAACTTCGGTTATTATTGGATTGAATGGCAAAAGTTAAACATCTAAAGTTAGCTCATTAGCAGGTAAAAGTGGGAAATAATAAACACATTTTTTTGAAATGTCAAGCGTGTCCGGTCTATGTATAACAACAGAAAACATAGAAGTCTTTGCCTTGTATTTAAGTAGATTTTACCGAATTAAGGAAAATTTACGTAAAATCGACTTAAATATCAACTTCAAAGGCAATCACCGAGTCAAATTTTAAGGAATATTTACCTTATGGACATATTTACCCATAGGACGAATAATAGGTTAATTGTACTATTATTCTACCTTACTTATTACGCATAAGTAATATTTTTTCAAAGTTGAAAATAGGGAAATTCTGAAGAACAATTTACCTAACAAATTTACATATTTTTGCCCTTTAAGTAAAATTGTGTTACAGGTAAATCTTAAAGGAAAACTAAGTTCAAATTAACTTTGCAAAGCGACAATGTACACTATGTAGTAAGATTGGATATATTTTACCTAAAAGTCAAATTGCCTTAATTGTCGCCAATTAGGTGGTTATAGTCGATCTTGAAAAAGACGTCTGTATGGACAAAGATATCCCAATCGGATATTACCATCTGATAAGATGTTTAGTCGTCTTCATCAACGTTTTCAAGAAAAAGGAAGTTTTCAAAAAAATTATGTACGTAACGGCTGGCCACGTGAAGTTAGAACACCAGAAATAGAAGAAGCAGTGCTTAATGAAATTGACGAACATCCAAATACGAGCACAAGAAAAATTGCTTGTTTATTAGACATAAGTAGTACCACTGTATGGAGGATATTAAAAACTCATCAATTACATCCATACCACATTCAAAAAGTGCAGGCTCTTCTGCCACGTGATTTTCCCCAAAGACTTACCTTTTGTAGATGGCTTGAAGAAAGAATTGTACAAAATCCTCAATTTGTAACTACAATCTTTTTTATTGATGAGGCTAATTTCTCCAGGGGCGCCATTATGAATTTTCATAATAACCACACTTGGGCTGAAGAAAACCCACACGAAATTTCGGAAGCCCATCATCAACAACAATTCTCCCTTAATGTGTGGGCTGGAATTATTGGAGATCATTTGATCGGTCCATACTTTTTACCGGCGAGGTTAACTGCAGAAGTTTATCGCAATTTTCTGCCAAATGAACTGCCAGGATTATTGGAAGAAGTTAATTACCAATTAAGATTACAAATGACGTTTATGCAGGATGGCGCTCCAGCGCATTTTAGCCTCATTGCTCTTGAATACCTATCAAGTATATCCGAATCGTTGGATAGGTCGAGGAGGACCGCAGCATTGGCCCACTCGCTCCCCACATTTAAATTCTTTAGAATTTTTTCTATGGGGTAAATCTTTAGACTACAACAGCGAAATACAATATATTGACGAATTGAGGGAACGCATAATTACAGCTTGTGAAACAATTCGAAATACTCTAGGTATTTTTGACCGGGTTCGACAATCAACAAGAAGACGGATCGAATCATGTATTTTAGCTGGAGGTGGACATTTTGAGCAATTATTATAATTTAATGTTATTTAATTTACGAAGTACCTACATGCATAATTTTTTTTTCAGACTCTGAATTAAACTTGTATTCTATAAAACATTCCTAATTTTATCCAATTTTGCAGACATTTAGAAATTTGAAGTGCTATATTTTATCCCATAACTTCTAAATGCAAAGAGTTTTTGAAAAGGTTAATGGAAGCAAAAAGTTAAAAAAATCGTGTAAAAAGTAAATACTTAATTTTTTTCATTACTATGATGTTGTCCAAAAAAGTTAAAGCGGGTTCAAAGGGTTAATTCACCCGAAAAAGTTCACCCTAACTTTTTTTTGAAAATTTGCTAACTCATCTCAAGCCGGCTGCTAATAGTAAGGTATGTGCAAAATTTGAGCCAGTTATTATTTAAAATGTAGATTTTATGTTAAAAAATTTAAAAAAATGAGTAAACTTCAATGTCCTGTATTTCCGAAATGGAGCATTTTAGCAAAAAAAATTATTTTTACTTTTTGTCTTAAAATTGGCCCAAAAACCCATTCCTAGATTATTCGAAACTTGTTTAGAAACACCCTGTATACAGTAGTTTTCAATTATCATGAAAAATGCGTATTATCGTTATTATTTATTTAAATTAGATGTTTAGTTTTCTTCTTTTGGTAGATTTTTATTTATTAGAAATGCGCCTTTTTACCCATCGACTTTTTTTAAGAGAAATTTATAGCTTTAATTCGCTTTGTTGCCTCGTCTACTAAACTAATACATTATTTATAGATTTTATACATCGTCAATTAGTTGAATTAGTAATTTCTTCAATTTTATTCCTATCTGCGAAATAAATAATTTAAATTTTCTTGTTTATGACCCTATCCAATATAACACTGTGTTTGAGCTAAATAAGTATGTTTTTATATTTAAATTGATTTTTTATATTATTCTCCCAATTTTACTGTGACTGACTTTTGCTTTGGCGGTAACAAAAGTTAGTTTATATTGGAAGGATTAAAATATATGGAAATCATATTTTATTCGTTTAGATTTAAGGTTGAATATTTTCAGCTAATTTTGAATGTATAAATATTCTAATCTTGTTTATTTCCGTTTCCGCTTATTTTAAAATGTTTCACTAATTTCATCATCCTATTCTGATTTACTTCCTCATAAATCTTGTAGAACAGTTTTCTCTTAAACTAATATAATACATAACTGTTAAAAGCCCTATTGAAATAATATTATGAATATAAACTACTTAATAGTTTCTTTAACTTTGTTTTTGGTTGCTCGTAAATTATTTAAAATGTCTTTATCTACTTTATAAAAGTTTGTTTAAAGACTATCTACTAGTTGATCCAAAAAAATTTTGTAATATTAATATTTTAAAAACGTTACCAGTGTTCATTAGTTTTTCCATATTATGCCGTAGTAGCAACAAGTCCACAAGAATTTGGCCCAGTGTTTGATGTTATAATTTACTACATTATTTGTACAAATAATAATAATGTTTGTTGAGGTCTATTAAGATTTAATGTAAGCTTCAATTTTATATTTTCACTATTAATTTCTATAATACTAAAACCGTAAGAAACGGGGAAGCTATTTTTATTTATCAAGTTAAAATTTTGTAGGTAAGAAGGAGGAGAAAATTGTAAGAAACAAGTTTTTATGTCCCTATTCGAACCGACTATCCTAAAAAAAGTTATTCCGCCCCGAACGAAAAATCGAATTCATCCCCTCGGCTTCCGAAATTAACCCCGAATTGGATCAAATTTTAGTATGTTATGGGGAACCGGATTCTGAAAACGGATTTTAAGAATTCTAGTTCCGATGTAAAGAGGGATGTGAATTTCAATTGTGGTTCGCATATTAAATTTATTGGACCTCCGAGGCACTTTGAAAAAAATTCCCGAAATTGGTCGATTTATTTCGCTTTTTTTGGGTTTTTGGCGGAGTTAACTTTGAAAAATCGCAACTCCGTCAGGTTCTTAAGGGAAGCGACAAAATTAGGCCCCTTTTATTCTAACATCCTGGGGATTACCATGACTGATTTTTAAGCCTCCCGGCTCAAAGGTGTGACGTCAAGGTCCCGAGACGCAAACTGTACAATTCTACCGTTTTTTCGGACGCCAAAGTACCATAACTTTTTGGCATCGATTAGAAGTTCGGCAGGAGGAAAAAAATCGCGGTTGAATTATTTCTCATCTAAATTCCACGTTTTACCTTAAACCGGGAGTTTTTTTTTTATACGTTTTGGTGCCCACAAAGTGACGCTTTATTTTTCGCACTATTTTGACGCGGACTTTGAAAATTCGTAACTTTTCATCGGAATAACCTGTAATACTAGAATATTTTTTATTATACTTATTCGGTATTTACTTATAAGAGAAAAAATCGGCACTTTGAAATTTTTACCCTGGACCATGGAAAAAAATCGTACGTAAAATGTTCAAAAAAACGGGTAAAACGCGGTCCAACTTGGGCCCATCTGGCTCCCACAGTTTTCAAAATTTTTCCAATTTTCTTTCGCAACTTTAAAAAGGAACATTTTTTACAGTGTATGGGCTTCTCAGATTTTTTATATTTGGTAGAGTTGGGAAATTACGTACAAATAATCTCAAAATTTTGATTTTAGGGGTGAGTAGCTTCCGCCGGGTCACTTTTTAACGGATTTTCAATTTTAAAAACACTTTAGAATCTACTCTTTGAACCGATAGTTCCGACGCATTGGGTATTTTAAATTTCGAAAAAATAACGAAAAAATATTTTTTTTATATCGCGTTTTTAAAAGTCGTATTTATGGGTCAAATTCACCCTTCAAATTACATTTCAACCCTACCTTATGCACCTTCCCTAAAAACTGTTTAGGTCAACTTTACCTCATAAAAAGAATCACTTCGCTATCTCTTTCCGTTTTTGAGTTATCACCGAAAATGTAGCTAAATAAGCAAAATCTCCGCTTGGAGCCCAAATTTCGGTCTGAAATTTTTCACTTTTCACAAAATAATTAATATCTTCGAAACTATTAGCACCACCGAAACGACTAACAGCTTAAAATTCGCACAGTCACCTCCTCCATCAAAATCTGTGAAAGTTTTAATTTTCGGTATTAAATTGCGTCGTCCAGATCCGTATTTGTACCAAACTTTTGCCAAAATTTTCCGAAAACTATTTAGCCGATTTTAACCAAATATTTTTTAAAACGCGTCTATCCACGGTGTTTACTTTTGGTAAAAAATTGTAACCGGTAACTTTGATAGTTTTTGATAAAAAAAAATAGAAACCGATTTCCATTAAAAATTTCTCAAACATTTTTTTTTCAATTTTTTTCAAAATTAACCACGCAAATGAAAGATAACAAGAAATGGATGAAATGTGGGGGTACACCTGCCCTCTATACCTCCCCCAAAAATTTTACTCCCCAAAAACTCAAAAAAATCAAAAAATTTTTAGGTAAAGTATCTCAAAATATAATTAACTTTAAAAAAGTTTAATATGTTAATATCAGTAATTTTTAGAAATGTATCTGTACGAATTTTTCTTTCTTAATTTTAGTTAATAAGCGAAATATTAATATTTTTTAAACTGTTTTCTACTTTCTTTGTACTTTAAATATAAATTAATAGCATTCAAAGTTTTAATTTGAAACGAAACACTCTTGTCTCAGATTCTGTGTTTAATTTTTAATGTGTAACAATTTATAAGTTAACAATAATTTTTATACATTTATCAGTATTTGAAGGAATATTTAAAGGAAATAGATGAAAAAGGAAGTTATAACAAAAGCTAAAGCTAAGTCTCCTATATTTACTTTAAAATTTACAAGTATATTATAATCTTAAGAAATAACGAAAGCTGAATGTATAATGAAGTTAAAACTTATTTGAACATCTCTGTTTTGTATCCATACAATAATTTTCAATTACGTACTTTGTTATGCAGTTATTACAAAGTTGTAATTCAGTTAATCCATCTTCAAATCTAGTAGCAAAAAACAAGAAACCAACAATTACATATTAGATATTAAATACTCGAACTATTGGAACACTAAATATTTATAGTTAAAATTAACATGTAACAAGCGAAGTGCAATATTGTTCGCCGTTTCCATTATTAATTAATACAGAAGATATACAACTTGCACTAGGATATGGCGTTCAGAGCGAATTTAATTTCTTGTTTCCGTTTCGGCAAACACCGCCTGTTTATTTAGCTTGAGATTCTAGGAACGGCCGCACTAACTATATTTGGTGTTTGGTCAATTCGTTTAAACATTTGTCATTGCGGACTCGCCCGAGGGGTTGTCACCACCGCAATGCCAGCCTAATCAAGTGCTGTGCACTCCTAGAATCTTGAGCGTCTTCAACTATCTGGATATAATTTCATTATAAGTTTACTCGCTGATAACTATTACCACTTTAATGAGGACTACTGCATACCGCAATGAATCATCGATAAAAAATGACTAACGAAGTAGGTTTTCAGACTAGCTACGAAATAGTTTCAATATTGTTGATCTAACTCCAAACTTCGTAGTTAATGATAGGATTTGGAATTGGTGAAAATCGATTAGGTTTAAACGTAAAGTCCATACATTAGTAGTATTTACTGAGTGGAACACACAAATTTATAGATGCGTACAAGCGAAGTTAAAATGTAAAATTTTAATGCAAATACTGCATGAACAGTCGTTTGATCTATTAAGTTTGTTCCAAACATTAGCGTTTCTACAGTCACGAAATCGCTGGTTAGAGGGATTTGGCAAAATCCTCAATCAAGCTGCAATGCGCATGCCAATTGAATCATGTGTGCCGAAACGGTGCATCAAACGATCAAAAAAAGCGTTTGCTTGGAACACCACAAGAGCTGGATTCCTGAATTTCACCCGAGTGAATGTTAATCTCACCTTCCTCGAGCGCATGCGTCGAAATCTCACCCGTGAATCCGTGAATTTGGATTCGCCGGTGAGATTTTGACGCATGCGCTTCGAGGAAGGTGAGATTGAGATTCACTGTGTGAGATTTCAGGAATCCACGCCCATGGGTAGGAAAATCCAGAAAGCTGCGCAAAATACAAAGGTGTTATTGGAATTTCTAATTTTTAGAATAATTACGTTTTAGAAATCGCATGTCGGACAAATTTGGAAGAAACTCATTAAATCATTTTGTAACTCGGTATAAAGGAGTTTCAGGTGGATTATTCGAAATGAAAAACTGTTTTTCAAAAATCCAAACATTTAAATTTACAAAATCAATGAAGTAGGTAGAAGTAAAGTATAATAAAATTTTTATTCACCATTCGACGAATCCGAGTTAACACTGTTAACGTCACTTTCATCTGAGTCACAAATCTTTAGATTTTGACAAACAATTCTAATTTTATTTTTCTTTGACGAACTTTTCGTAAACTAGTAATTTTTTGAATCTGGTGTGTTCAAAACCTGTTGAAAACATATTCGATATTTTTTGTACGATTATTTTCGTCCAAAATTCTCGCAAAACTTCTTTATGTACTTGTAACACGATGATCTTATGCCCTTGAATTAAAATTTTATGGACTGTTGTAGGCTACAGTGGCGGATTAAGCCATTTGGAGGCCTGAGGCGCAACCTGATTTTTGGGCCGCTATTTTTTTGAAATAAAATAAGATGACTTTTTAGTTGACATCAGTTTCAGACGTTTCAGGGGTTAGTTTAAGGAAAACTTAGAAGTGCAAAATTTGAATATAGCGCCATAGGTGAAATTTAAAAAAAAAGGGCAATGGCAGGTCAAGCATTTCTTTGGAAAAACATCTCGTTTTTCTCTTTTTCAAAAAATTTCATGGAATTAGATGAACTGTTAAATATAACCAAAAGTTAAAATTAAAGAAGAAACTAAATTATACAGGGTGTTCCAAAAAGAAGTGTTCAGAAGAAAATCTTAATTGACAGAGTTTAATGTGAAGTTTTACGGATATAAAAAATGGTACCTTTATGGGGCTTGTTTTAAAGATAGTGAAAATATCAAGAAAAAGGTGAAATCTCGTTAATTTTTTGAAAGAAGAATTTTTTTTCGATCAAAACATTCTTCTGATGATATTTTTTAACTTCAAGCCTAAGTGGCATTACTTAGCTTAACTTTTCTACTTATCTTTTAAAATGATCAAATAGTTTATGAACTACAACAAAATTTCAAATTAACAACATTTTTTGTAGGAACAAAATTCAATGACCCATCAAAAAAGCTAGTCCTGCCTATTAGTTTTCTTGTTGATGAAACCTCGTCTATTGTCTAGGATTTTCTTCTGAGCACTTCTTTTTGGGACACCCTCTATATGTATAACTGGTTCGTTCGAACCGACAAAATTTTAGAAGGTGGGTCTCAGAAATTTCAGAAAGAGAATCTTTTTAAAGCCAACTTGTCTGGAACTCGAAAGAAAAACTCCTTTGTATAATAAGTTTGTTAGGTTTATGGTTTATTTGAATAGAAGTTTTCAACAACGACCATGACTGGTAAAAAAATGTGAATGCAAATTTTTTTTCAATTTTTTTGAGGCCGGTTCAATTAGGAGGCCACAGGCGCGCGCCTCATGCGCCTGTGCGATAATACGCCACTGTGTAGGCATCTTGAACCATGGACATAAGTCAACTAAATTTCTCCCAGTTTCAGAAACATAATTTTGAAACTTATGCGCATCGATTTCAAAACCACTTGAGATGACTTGAAGTGTGGTATGGAAAGGTTTGATCAAATCTTCGTGAACTTCAGTAATTTTAGAAGAAATCTGTGTATTTTCAAAAAAACGTCTGGAAGTATTACCATCATTGGAACTTCTATTTTGGTTGATCAACCAGGAACTAATTGTTGGTAGAATTCTGCTTGGATCGTTTTTTTTTGCTTTTATCAACTTCTAGAATCTTTTTCTTCTTATTTGCCCCAACTTTCCTAGCAGAAATTTCCAATGGAACGAATGAAGTAAAAAAATATTTTCGTCAAAATATTTTTCATCAGTAAATTTTTGCTTATGTCTACTCTGACCAGAAGTACCGTGACACCCCCATTTACAAATTAAAATGAACTTTTTTAGATTTTCTGCAGCGAGTCTTTCTATAATTTCTAATCGCGTGGATAAAATTCCAAAGCTCCAGTTTCCGTCACAGTCATTGCATACTTGTCCGGATAACATATTTTTTTCGACTCAAGAACACTATCATAAGACGGATACAGATAACAATTTTTTTGTGAACTGACTTAAAGCATCCCTTTGTACAGCTTTTTTGAAAGATTATTTTCAATCAGTAGTAACAACGTTTCGTCTCCAGACAACATTTTTCTAGAGAATGTTTCAGAGAATTAGTTGAAGGAAGACAGGGCCAGTGTTTTCTGGACACTCCAGAACTTTTCCATGGACATCAATGAGGGTTACGATTTTTTCCAGCTGATTGTAAATTTTTTTGAGAAATTTTCCATTTTCCGAGAAGCTTGCTGTCATTTAGTTCGACACCACTTGTTTTTTTTCATTTGTCAATTTGAAATCCAAGTTCAGTTCTTTTGTCAATTCTGAGTCGATTATCGCATACGTGTTGTTGGTCCCTCCTTGTAAATATTCTTTTATAAGATCTAGTCTGAAGGAGAACTTTTTGGTTTATCCATTTTGGTTTCTAAAAATGGAAGTCTGCAAAACGCCCTTTTGCGCACTAGTGTGCGAAATTCATTTTTGCGCACTGTTAACATAATTTTTTGCTTTAATGTTTATGTAAACATCAAAAATATTTTAAAATTTTTAAATAATTAGTTGAATGCAAAAGCGAGTTAAATAATTCATCCGCAGCTATCAGAATATTTCACAAATTTGTAGAAAAATGCGGATGCAGATTTTTATTAGGCACAATACTACAAAATAATTAACATTTGTTAACTTTTGTTAAATGAAATTATTTTTTCACATAGTTTTCCACAAAATGATTGTAAGATTATAATAATGTGTGAGTTGGCCAGCATTTACGATATTTCGACCACTGTGCCTTTGCTTTGTACGGTCACGTATTACTAAGAAAGCTTTAAAACTAATGCGCATGACCGTGATCGTGTAATGGACGATCTTTCAAAGCCTTGGAACAAACCTATTTTATACTAAGTTTTTGACAAATCGTTATAGAAAAAGTATGTAAACTACAAATAATTTGATAACTAAAGTAATCAAAAATTTTGTCACATAATTAATCAATAGATATTTGAAATTGGCGGCGAAAATATTATATAGAAGATTTAATTTAATAATGATACATTTAAAAGGTGGATTTTAAAGAAGTAATATATTAATTTATATTAGTTTAAGACTTATTTAAAAATTGGGTTTAATTCTAAAAGTAACAAAATTTACAAAGTTGACTGTTCAAAAAATAATTAAAATTAAGTTGAATTAGTCACGTATCCTTCCGAGTAATAAAGAAACTGCAGGAACAATTTTAGAAAAGCACGTACAAAACTTTATTAATAAGTTAGAGATTTACAAACCGTATTATAAGGTAATTGTAAATTTCTCTTTTTAAAAGTATCTACCATTTCATTTATTCATTTGTATACGTCGTTAAATATATTTTTTATTCCAATGAAATCTAGGCTTAAAACTGCACATTTAAAAAAATTAATGATGATAATTATTTGTTTCTAAATTGTTCGGGTAGTTTTAAGTGAGTAAATTTATCCAAGCTAATTTTGTTAGCTAAATACTTAATGAGTTTAATTCTCGGAACGTCACAGCCAATAAGTTGGGTCATTTAGTGGACGAAGCAAAGGCCGACATAGCATAAAGGGCATCTCTGATCACGTGACTTGTAATCAGAGAATACACACTAATTACTTAGTACAAGCTGCAATCTGTAAAATAATGGAGAATTCGACACTTGTATCCTACTTTGTTACTAATTGGTCGAACTGAACTGAATAATGCGTATTTATTTACAAATGTTTATTCCAATTATGGTATTTTCTGAAATATTTCAATTTAACAAAGAAAAAGCGTGCCAACATAAAAAATGGAAATAAATTCAGCGATAACGGACCTTTTGTATAATGCAACGGAAAAGGGGCAGTTTGGTGTTCGGTGTAAAATCTCCCCGGAGGGTAGGTAGATTTTATTAGAGTTTATGTCCGTACATAAAATTTTAGAATCTTAACCTCTTGTAATTGAAGAGAATGATAAACTCAAAGTTTTTGTTCGCAATCAGATTGGTATTAGCGTGTTTGCAAACACGGGCCTAGGCCAGGAGCAGCCGCCATAATATGTATAAACTTGGCGAATGTAATTACCAGAGTTTGTGATTAATGAATCTCCGGAGAGGTAATTAGACTCGGAACCTTTCGCCCTTAGCTCAAAAGTCGGAGTCTTATCCCCACATCGGGGTCTTTGCTTGCAACTGCAGTTAAAATCAGTTTAATGTGTGATATTTCTCATCTTTAACTAAGTTACCCAAATACGGTCAAAGTAGCTTATATAAACTTGATCTAATTTGTTGACCCAAAATTTATTTAGAAAAGTAAGAATAATTTATTCACTTTTCATTGACCCCCAAAACTAAAACCGTCAATAAAATATTTTAAAAAGGGAGGTATCTTCGAATAACAAAAAATATATTTATATAAGCTAGTGCACTTTCGGATAATAATCCATCATCAGGCTAAAAGAAAATGGTTAAATAACACAAAATATTATAAAAAATTAAATAAATTACCAATAAACATAAGGAAATAGATGAAAAAGATGTTGTATAATAAAAAAGAATATTTTTGAGTGACAAGTTCAACTATATGAAATATTCTAATATGATTTAAATAAAATAAAAAATATAAAATAAACAAATAAAGTAGTTAAAAAGTAATTTTATCAAAAAATTTAGTTGATGCAAAATTATCAATATCATTAAGGTTATTTCCTTTTCGTTTTGACAAATTTATTTCAAAAGATTCCGCAAAGTTTAGTTTCTTTCCTTTATCTAAATTATGAAGAATTGTAACAAAAGATTTAGGTTTAAAATTATGGTCAAAATTATTGACATGTACTGCAAATTTAGAATCTGTTTTAAACTTGCGAATTGAATTAAGATGTTCTTTAATTCTTACTTCGAAATTTCGTCCTGTTTGTCCACAATATTCCGCGCCACAATCACAAGTTAATTTATAAACACCACTTTTATTTAATTTACTAACTTTATCTTTGTTATTGCCTAAAATTTGTTGCATATTTATCGATTGACTATAAGAAAAATTAAATTTCTTATTATTGTTGGATTTCTAAAAATATTTTTAATTCTAAATGAAAGATGATTAATGAATGGGATCGATAAATATGGTGAATTAAATTCAAAATTATTTGAAAAAATGTTAATTTCTTTTAAAAAACAAGATTTTTTCATTGTGTTAAATGTTTTAATCAAAACATCTTTTGGGAAATGATTAGTGAAGCCAATATAAAATATAATCTCTAATTTACTATAATTTAAAGGAATGTTAAAAAGTCTAAAAAATGAAAAATTAAAAAATGCCAATTTATGAGAAATTGGATGATTTTATAAATAGTCAATAGAGTGATCTGTATGAGTTGGTTTGCGATAGGTAACTATAATTTAAATTGTTGGATTCTGGATTTCTAATAACCAAAATATCTAAAAAAGGAATAGACAAATTATTTTCTAATTCGTAAGTAAATTTAATTTTTGGATGTATAGAATTAAGGAAATTAATAATATTACAGATATTTTGCATCCTTCTTAATTATACAAAAAACATCATCAACATATCTTCCCCAAAATAAACATTGATTCTCAAATAATGTGTTAAGTTAATTCTGAAATGGCTTCAGCTATATCATCATCTAAATTTGAATCATTGATATAGTTATTTAAAATTTCTAAACATTCAGAAGGTGGAATAGAAGGAAATAAATTAATAACATCAAAAGATATTAATACAACCTCTGAATAATTAATATCTTTTATTAATTCTAACCTATTAATAAGGTCCTTTGTGTTCTTTAAAGCATATTTAAAATTAAAGTTAATATTTTGCTTTAAGTATTTATCCAAAAAGGAGGAAAGTTTATAAACAGGAGAACCAATAAAAGATACAACTGGACGAATTGGAATATTTGGTTTGTGTATTTTAGGTAAACCGTATAATTTTGGAATAATTGGATTCATTAAAATAATTTGATAAGATTTATATAAATTTAGATATGCAAATTTTTGAATTGTATGTTTTAATGAATCATTAAATTTCTTAAAAAATGAAATATTTACTTTCTCAAAATCACTTGATAAAATAAAATCAAAAACTTTTGTTTTATAATCATCCTTATTCATAATAACAAGACAATTTCCCTTGTCTGCTTTATTAAAAAAAATATTATTTTCTAAGGATTTCATCTAAATATCATCAATAGTATTTCTATCAGGATATACCTGAGTATTAACTTTATTTATAGAAATAAACTCATTAATGATATTAGAACAGTTATTAATAGAATATTCGTTATCGATTAAATTACTTCTATCTAATGCAATTGTAGTATCAAATAAGAAATTTTTAATATCACTAACATTTTTGGGTAAATTTGGTGAAAATTTTAAACCTTTATTTAACAATATATTTTCATTCTCCGAAAAGGAAACATTAGTAAAATTCTTAACCCTTGGGTGGAAAGAATGAAGATTAAAATTAAAAGGATTAAAATTAGAAATAATATTTGTAGAATTGTAATGAAAATTGTGGTAATTTTTGTAATTAAAAGAAGTTAATGAATTATCATAATTTGGAAGATTATCATTATGTGTTATATTAACTTTTTCTGAATTAGCACTTACGATTTGGATATTATTATTCTGATAATCCTTTGATTGAACATAATTATTATTTAAAAACAATAAATGATTTATCTTGTTCTGAAGTTTTAGACGAAGTTCTTTTCCAAACACAAAACCATTTTCACGAATAGTATAGTCCAGAGAATCCCATTCTAGATGATGAAGTTCAGCTGATAAATTAATGTGTAAAACTTTAAGATTAAAATATAAAGTATCACGTAGTTTATATGCCATTTTAATTTCAGATTTAAGAATAGTATCATAAGCAATGTTTAATGCTTTGAAATCTAAGAAATTCATATTCTTTCTATTTTTGATGAAGAATTTGGTTGTAATAAATTTCGGATAAACTTTGTGGATCTTGCATTTATTTAAAAACCATAATCTATTTTCTGTTTTAATCTT
This sequence comes from Stenus bimaculatus, assembly GCA_963971135.1. NCBI lineage: Eukaryota > Metazoa > Arthropoda > Insecta > Coleoptera > Staphylinidae > Stenus > Stenus bimaculatus. The sequence continues at coordinate 80,815,340 of OZ020180.1, read as the reverse complement.
CTTATTAAACCATTTTTGATATTGACGGATTTTAACTGCTCGACTTGCATTTAATAAATTAATAATAAAATAATCCATTAAAGTATGTAGTTATTCGATATATAATAAAATATATTAAAAAGAGAGGTATCTTCGAATAACAAAAAATATATTTATATAAGCTAGTGCACTTTCGGATAATAATCCATCATCAGGCTAAAAGAAAATGGTTAAATAACACAAAATATTATAAAAAATTAAATAAATTACCAATAAACATAAGGAAAAAGATGAAAAAGATGTTGTATAATAAGAAAAAACATTTTTGAGTGACAAGTTCAACTATATGAAATATACTAATATGATTTAAATAAAATAAAAAATATAAAATAAATAAATAAAGTAGTTAAAAAGTAATTTTATCAAAAAATTTAGTTGATGCAAAATTATCAATATCATTAAGGTTATTTCCTTTTCATGATATTGATAATTTTGCATCAACTAAATTTTTTGATAAAATTACTTTTTAACTACTTTATTTGTTTATTTTATATTTTTTATTTTATTTAAATCATATTAGTATATTTCATATAGTTGAACTTGTCACTCAAAAATATTCTTTTTTATTATACAACATCTTTTTCATCTTTTTCCTTATGTTTATTGGTAATTTATTTAATTTTTTATAATATTTTGTGTTATTTAACCATTTTCTTTTAGCCTGATGATGGATTATTATCCGAAAGTGCACTAGCTTATATAAATATATTTTTTGTTATTCGAAGATACCTCTCTTTTTAATATATTTTATTATATATCGAATAACTATATACTTTAATGGATTATTTTATTATTAATTTAAAACCGTCAAGCCTGAAATATTTTACAAGAGGTTTTATTTTATATTGTCGGTGCCTAAAAATGCATGTACAATTTCGAAACATACCATTACTTTTAGTGTTAAAAGATCAAATTATTTTCTCACTATCATTGTGTACTGACCCGAAAGTGGGAATAATTTTCAAAAATAGGCAACCACTTTTACTGGCGTCTCGTAAAAGTGGTTGCTTATTTTTGAAAATAATTCCCGCTTTCGGGTTGCTGCCTCGGTTCGTGGTCATTTTTTAATACTTTGGTCAAGTTTCAGCACATAAAAAACACTCTTGAGAATATAAAAAACTACCGGTTCAACAAAAAACCCCGCTATATTCTATGAGGGAGACTTTAGTGCGGTCGGCTCTCTTACTATTATATTTAATTATACAAAAAACAATGTATTGTTAACACTTCCAAAAAAATGATTTTTATTAAAATCTAATCTTATCAATTATGCATGAGGTTGTATAAATTTGTTAAGGATGATACGTCATTAAATTAAATTTATAATTACGCCGTAATTTATTGGAAAGTCACGATTAAGCAATTATTAAGCTTTAACGTGAAGGTTATAAATAATAGTTTATGGGAAATTTTCATGGCGTAAGTGCAAAGTAAGGCCCAAAGGTTCAGGGATAATTTATCAAGGCGGTTTTCCTCTGTGCTTCTGGAATGGTGTAGCAGCACGCTAGACAGCCTCACAATTACAATGCTGTCATTTAAAGAGTTTCTTTGGAAAACTTAATTTACAGACTTTAAATTGTCTTCAGGAAATAGTTACAAAATTTATTACATTTTAAATAAACACTTGTACATCTCCATAAACTATATTGATTGAGTTCACTGAAAAACGGAGATTGAAAAATCTTATTTAACCGTAGCTTTCAGAACTTCAAAACTCGTATTGTGTTTCTTTTTAAACTTAGCAAATAATATGTAATCTTGTTGATTTTCAATCACTTGCGTTATCAGTTTATTCATGTAAAATAAATAAAAAGCCATTAATCTAATAGGACTCGGTTAGGTATTCTGTGAAAGTAGTCATATTTTATGCTCCGTTGATCCTGAAAACTAAATCGAAATGTGTGACGCTCGGGCCCTTCAAAATCACGACCTACCAAATAAAGTGTAAAAGACGACTAGGCTGGGTGCATATATTCCACGCTCTCATAGGCACCGAAACTTAAGCGAATGTTTCAATTTGAAAGTTGCATGAATTTTATTGGAGAAATACGACCGTTTAACGAGAAATGTTAGCGCTGGATTCCCACACAGGGCACTAAAAAAGAATAATAAATTTGTTCCAAACAGTGTATGGATTAAAGTTTTTAACATAAAAATACAGAAATTTTATGGCTATATTTTTTACGATGTTTATATATAGTTTTTTTATATAAGGTGATAAAATGAAGAAATGGGAAGCAATGAAGCATAATTTTGGATGTAGGTAAGTAGTAACTAGATGAAACGTAACTGCACAGGGATAAAACAGAGGAGAAAAGATTAGCATACACAGTACACCCTAATATACTCCCAACTAGCAATAAAACTTATTTGCATATGAATAGAGGATTAAAACTCGACTTGCTCAGAGACCACGTTGATAGATATTCCCTCGTACTACTAAGACTGATTACAGTACTCCCTAACTCTACAACTAGTGGCGAATGAAGTAATCATCTACATTATCACATGCCTGCTTTGCGGCCGCCGAAACAAATATAAGTTAAGACCGCAGTCATTATTCCGATTAAATCATCCCTTTGCATTAAATTTAACTTTACCACTAAATTGTTTAACCCACTATTTTCCTTTCTATAAAACAATCATAAAAAATATTTTTAACTCCAAAACTTTACAGTTTTATTATTCATTTTGATTACTCCTAAATTATTCTTACAATTCACGATTTTTCAAAAGACGGTGTTTTCTCATATTTGAAAAAAATGCCCACTTTGACAATTTTGCCAAACTATCAAAAAATTTATTGTTAAGAAGTATATCCAAATGAATTCCTACCCTGAATTATGCCAACACGCTTTTTTATTTTATGTTAGATAATTAATTTGATCCCAAAACTGCTTCCAATTTTAAAAATACAAAATTCCAGATTAAATTCAAAGCCTATACAAAATAACGGACCGAAAAAAATAACTGTTGAATAGAGGAATCACAACAAATGTAGCGTTAAAAAACTTATCTAAAATGCTATTGAATGGTGAGAAAAATTTGAAAAAAAAAAACGTAAGTATTTAACTCTTCGCGTTCTGCCTCACCCTGTACATTTTCTGCATCCTGTGAATGAAAGTTCCACGTGTTCTGAAACCACAGTTTTCTTCGTAATAGTCTCTTGGATGTAACCTCTTTTCTTCATAAAAAGCAGAATAATTCCAAAATAAATGATTTAGTGACGACATTGTCATCAAGAAACATTAAGAAACACAATAAATTCCGAGGGACAAATGTTAAGAAATTGGGACGTCTGGCCTTAGGTGTATGCCTAAGGTGACCTTCGGCATACATGTTTCTACATGTTGGGTGAAAACCGCAAATCGACATGTTTTATATTAAAGAAACCATAAACCGTTTACAGATGACTGGGTCACCCTGTATTTATGAATTTATCATGTTCATTTACCAATATATAACACAGACACCTATCAGTCAATTTTTTTTAATAATCTCCAGAAGAACCATTTATTATAGCTCATGTCGCGAAATCTACTTCATCCACACATCTTCGATAAATATAAGTGGTAGGGGTTTTTCGCAGCCAGTTATGACGTGGACATGTAACTTTAACTATCGAGTATACTTTTTCAAGACACAACAATTGGCTTTTCAAATACCGGTAAACGTCGTTTTGCGCCGGTTCGTTTTACGCCGATAGTTTCCGTTTTATTTTTAAGATTATTTCATGCCTTCCTCCTGACAAGCGTTCTGATTGGTCCATTTGCCATTGGGTTATCGTGATAATTAGGGTCCTACCTAAATTATCAAGTCAAACGTTTTGACGTTGACATGACATGTGTTTAAATTTCAAATTTGACATTTGAAGTAAAGACTGACGTTAAAATTGACAATTTTTTTTGTATTTTGCAGAAATAAGGCTTGAAATAATCTATCCAAATACAATTCGTAGGTTGAAATCACTATAATAATTCTGTCGCTTTATTGCCAATTCAATTGTGTTGCTTTTTAGAAACACCACTCGTCCTACGGACTCGTGGTGTTTCTAAGCAACACAATTTCATTTGTCAATAAATGTACAGATTTATGGGGAATTCAACCTACTCATGGTATTACTATTGATTATTTCATGCCTTCCTCCTGACAAGCGTTCTGATTGGTCCATTTGTCATTGGGTTATCGTGATAATTAGGGTCCTACCTAAATTATCAAGTCAAATGTTTTGACGTTCACATGACATGCGTTTAAATTTCAAATTTGACATTTGAAGCAAAGACTGACGTTAAAATTTACAAAATTTATTTGTATTTTGGAGAGATAAGGTTAGAAATACTCTATCCAAATACAATTCGTAGGTTGAAATCACTATAATAATTCTGTCGCTTTATTGCCAATTCAATTGTGTTGCTTTTTAGAAACACAATTTCATTTGTCAATAAATTGACAGAATTATTGCGGATTTCAACCTACTCATGGTATTACTATTGATAATTAAAAAGATATGATTATATTTTTTATTTTATTATAAAATTAAAAGAATATATTTTAGCAAAGATCCTGTACCAATGTTGATGCGTGCAGCAGCTCTGCTTTACTCGTCCATTTTTCGATGAAACGATATTCAACCAAGTAATGTTTCGGCCTAGCGATGTTTCGGTCCAGCGATATTTTGACGCAACAATATTTCGAACAAGCAATGTTTCTAAGGGGCAACACTTTAACCCAGTAATATTTCGAACCAGTAATTTTTAGTCCAGCAACTCTTCGATCCAGTAATATTCCGATCGGAACGTGTTACCACGAAATTTAGGTTCGTGGAATTCATCCATAAAACTTTACTAAAACTGTTTCGCGACGTTTTGGGTTTGGGTAGAATTTTCGCGATTTTTTTGAATCGCTAGGTATAAATTTCACAGATATACAGAGTATTGAAAAAAAAAAGTTATTTTTACCGATTTTTCAAAAACGCGTCGACAGATTTTCGTCATTCTTTTTGCGTTCTCTTCTACTCGAGTATTTGCAACTTTTTTGATTCTTTGCGTTTTTCGCTCCGGAGCGCCGTTTTCTTAAAGGACCGGATCCGAGACTTTTTCAAAAAAACTGGCACTTTTTCATCGGGGGCATCTCTTAAAAATCAGGAGAATTTTGTAGAAATTTGCCGTACCACAGGTCGTATTCGGAATTGAACAAAGGGTTACGAGACGTAGAGTTTTTTTCAAATTTACGAGTCGGGATATCGACCTCTTTGTTTTTACCTTTTTTCGACTTGTCTGGAGAACGGGTCGACGGATTTTTACAAAATTTTGTACGGTATTGCTCCCTTAGGCCGACTTTTTTATTTAAAAAAAAATTAAAAAAAAAGGTTTTCGCTCCGGAACAGACTTTTCAAGTTTTCAAAATGATCAAAATTTAAGTTTCGAATTTGAGCCAAAATTAAAAATATGTGTCAACGGCTTTCGACATTTCGGCATATACCGGCGTTTTCAATGTGGAAATTACTTTAAAACTTATATGGCACCATTAGCGGTCCACGAAGATTTAGGTGGCAAATAGGTTCCGAACCGACAACTTTTTCTCTTCGTTTTTCATCAATAAAAAAAGTCTTTCAATATTTTTCAATTTTCTCTTCGTATTTTTAAAGAGGATGACGAACCGCACCGAATAGTATTTTCTTCGCTCAAAAATTCCTTCAGAAACTGATTCAGGTTCAAAACGAAAAAATCGATTTTTTTTGGGACAAGTCGCGTACATAAATTAAAGAACTCCTCTAAAGGTGCTCATAACCTTGGAAATCGCTACACGTGGCGACAAGCGTACAAATTTTGAGACAAAAAATAACTATATACGATGAGGATATCTAAAAAGCTGACCCAATGCAAGCCGAATCAAAATTTTCTGATTTTTCGAGGTTTTTCCTTATCATTTTGTTTATTTTTCATTTTAGAAAAATAAAATGGATGGAACGGATTCAGGAGAATTTTCTTGATTCAACACAATTACTTTTTTCAAAAATTCGAAAAAAAAAAATTTCAGATATTTTTAAATATTTTTCATGGGAATTGGTTTTTATTTTTTTACTCCCAAACTATGAACATTAGCAATTTTAAATTTTTACCGAAAGTGAGCATTATGCACGAGCTCATTTTAAAAAATATTTGCTTAAAATCGGTTGGTTAGTTTTTTCGTAAAATTTTTGTATAATTTTGCTATAAAAACCGCTCTGGACTTCGCAATTTTCAACAGACAATAAAAAATTTAACGGAATTTGGTGAGGCAGGTGACGGGGCGAATTTTAAGCTTTTAAACGTCTTGCTGAGTTGAGTATTTTCAAAGATATTAATTATTTTGTGAAAAGTAAAAAATTTCAGAGATTTATAATTTTCATAAAATTCTTAAAATTAATAATTTTCACAACTTTCATAGTTTTCACAATTATCAAAATTTTCATAATTCTTGACATTGGTAATATTTTTAATTCTTCTGAATTTTGAAATAAAAAGTAACCTAGATGCGCCACGACACCTATTTCAATTCGAGCCACAATGTTAAAACCACACCTTACTCAAAATAAAAGATAAAATAAAAAATGTACCACGCCGCCTTTTTTTTCCTGGGACATACTATTCCACTTACATAGAGGATTCCTGGGACATACTATTCCACATATGGTCAGTTCCTAGTATAAGCTATTAAGAATTGTGAAGAGGTCTATTAAAAGCAGCTCACATAATTTTTTTAAAAATTATAGAAAAATCTGTCTCTGTTTTATACCGGGTTTTGAAACAACTGGTTCAATACATTATTTCGTAAACGCTTTCCTAAATGTGACTGAGGTAAAAATATTACCAAAGTGAAAAAATAAGGTGGTCTGAGACACCCTGTATATTCAGTCTTACTAATTAATAATATATTCAGTGCTGTACTATTATTTAATTTATGTACCTCGATTGAAATCCTAGAAATAGGAAATGCAAAAAGAAATTACGTACCGATATCGCATTTAAATGAAATCAGCTTATTTAAAGAAATACTGCAGAGCTTTTGTCAAGATTGGCTTTCAATTTTCCTGGCGCTTTCCGTAGGTTAAATTAGCGTTCCCTGGATGAACGGGACGTGGCGTCGTAGGTTTCTTGGAGCTCCGGTTGAGCTTTAAGAATCCAATAACAATCCGAAATCAAGGGTATCTGTAATAAATAATTAAAACCAGTCTGCTCACTAAAGACTTATGTATAGTATATAGAAACCCTACACCACTATATACTATCCATCTCTTTCCAGCAGCAGGTTTACCTGATCGCCGTGTCGCATGGTAATAAATGAGCCCTGCAGAAGCCGATTATAAAAGGCCGTCCGATAGATAAATGTTGAGAGCTTCAAAATCGATTCGCTAAATTACATTGCACGGCGCTGTTAAATTAAATGCGAGTTAAAACTTTTAGTCTAGGGCTGGGCACAATTGCTTTTTTTATTAGATTTATTCCCGTTCAACCGATACGCAGACTTTAACTAATAAGCCACTTTTTAATTTTTTATTAGCTACATTATTTCGCTTCCAATTTAATCAGTTGAAAAATCAAATCGCAAAGTAAAGTGTACGTCAGTGTACACTCGAATCTGTTCTGAATAAAAACTATCTAGTGTTACTAGGAAAGTATGAACAGCACGTTTCACATTGTTGGCTTTTCAAGCTTGGTCTGTTGTCTTTTATTGCCATTTCTCGTCCGCCTTTTCATTTAGGGCTGTGTACACTTCACGCTTGAAAAGATACAAACTAGGACTTCTATGATTTAAAATTCCTCAGACTTTCCTAACACAACTATTTAACGCTAAATTATTTCATTTTAAACCTATTATTAATTAACTTTTAATACGAAAATCTTAGGAAAAATTTATACCATTAAAATGACTTAGTATTCTACTAGGAATTCTGGGTCATCACTGACAGGATGATCGGTTAGTAGCCATCAAACGTTCCAGGTTATATTCTATTGGAAGATAAGGCCCAGGGAAGTAATCCGTGCGTGCTGAGCGTTGGTGCTCATACTCATGCTGATGTGGCCACAGTTCTCGAATCTAAATATATATTGCTCCTAGCACTCTTTACTACTCAAATGTTTGTGCTTTTATACAAATCTAATACAGTGGCAAGATAAAATGCACTTTGCATGTTTTTCATCAAGGAATCTTATTAGGAAAAACTTTTCACTTTTGCAATGCGAGATAAATATCATTAAAAACTTCTTGTTTAGTTTTACATTGGTTTAAATTAATCTAACTTGACTTAAATATAATTAAAAATTAACAAAATTAAGTAAATTAATTTAGTTTCTTATATTTTAGTAAAGTAACCAACAAATAAGGTTTCTTTAACCTCTATTCATAATACATAAAGGATTTAATCTTTAGGTATTTTTGCAAGGAATTATCGCTAGAAGATACATCAATAGAAAATTACACCTTGGGAACATTTTTCCACAAACTGTTTAGTAAGTGGTTCAGCAAACTTCGACGTCAGAAACTAGAGCAAATTTAATGAACAAAAAACGAAAAAAGCAGTCGACTATCACTTTCAGGCTTGGAGCGTCTTGGAATTTTACGTCTGAGATTTATTTCAAAAATCTGTTCATTGGAAAGCTCAAACCCCTTTTAATTGGTAATAACAGTAATATAGATAAAACAAAAAAATCCCAAATAAAAAAATCAAAAATTTTTTTTTTCAGTTTTTGTAAATTTTTCTCAAGATAAGACACATTTCGGTTGTGTTTTTTAAGTTTTGTGAAACTTAATCTGAATATTATCAAACCAGGCAAAATCTTTAGATTGTAATTTGTTCACTTACTGAAGTCGAAAGTCTTCTGAATTCACTCCTATAAGAGTATATTGAATAACAAAATTAAAGAAAAATACAAAATTTCTGCAGTATTATACAGATGTTACATTGTTTTAAATGTGGTAAAGACATATTTTTGAGGTCACTAATTTCGAATTTGACATTTAAAAAAAAAAAGTGGCGGATCCAAATTGGCCGACATTTTTTATAAAAAATGGTTTACAGTGCTCAAAACCAGTATGTTTGATTTGATCCAGTAATATTTCGACCGGGCAATGTTTCGATGATGCAAAATTCAATCCAGCAATGGTAACCCATGATAACCATTGTTTTTCATCCCATAACATATTTTCCTCATCTGTAGACGAATTTTCTTCATCCAAGCAAGCATTATATTCTATTTCATCGGCCTTTTCAGTATATTATGGTGGTAGAATCGTCGCTAAGATGTCCAATTAGAGTATTTTTGAATTGTTCCTTCTAGTTGATCTAATTGGATATTCAATTTTCCTGTGAAATTCCTGATGAATTTGTTTCTTTGATTCTTTGACTATATTATATTTTTTTCACGTACTGGTCTTATTTGCCAATTACAGACAGCTTATAAGCCAAATCTAATGAGCTTTGGAAAAGTGGAAAGTATGGATAACACAAACTCTAAGGAACCTTCATTTATTTCGTTAGTTTTTGTTAAATCATTAAAATCTGTGGATGTCTTATTGGCCGACCATCAATATGGAATTTTCTAATTGCTTCGTTGCGTTTTAAATATATTCAATTTCTTCAGTTGAAATTTCGACTGTCTCTTTAACGACCTGATTGGTCGGTAGAAGCGAGGTGTAGGCGTTGGATTAATTTTCATATTCTCTCCGCAAATTAAATGTAGTGGTACAAAGGAATTTTGGAAAATGTTGGCATCTGAATCAATATAATTCTCACATTTTTAATTGATTTGTGACTGTTGAGAAGCATCACATCTTCAAATTACCTAACCTAACCTCTTCTAAGTAAATTAATATATGGAATATATGGAATATATGGAATATATGGAATATATGGAATATATGGAATATATGGAATATATGGAATATATGGAATATATGGAATATATGGAATATATGGAATATATGGAATATATGGAATATATGGAATATATGGAATATATGGAATATATGGAATATATGGAATATATGGAATATATGGAATATATGGAATATATGGAATATATGGAATATATGGAATATATGGAATATATGGAATATATGGAATATATGGAATATATGGAATATATGGAATATATGGAATATATGGAATATATGGAATATATGGAATATATGGAATATATGGAATATATGGAATATATGGAATATATGGAATATATAGAATATATGGAATATATGGAATATAAGGAATATATTTAATTTTTTTTTGATAGTCCGGCTTCTATAAACATTGCTACTGCTTGCAAGACTGATATATCTCTAAGTAAAGAATTATTAAATGAATCTTGCCCGTGTGGCAGAACTGACAATCCGTTTTATTTCCGTTAGTTCTTTCTGATAAGTAGGATTCTAATATTTTTAAGAATTGTCTTGGTAATATAGTTATTAACTTATAATTAAGTCCATCATGCCAGGCCTTACAATCGCTTTATCTACATCTAAGAAGATCACAGAGCATGTTTTTTTTCAACTGGTTTTTAGATTGTATTCCTTATTCTATGGACTTGATCCTTCGTCCAATGTTTATTCCTAAGCCAGAATAAATGATTGGGTATTAGTATTTTATTTTCTATTAAAAGCTTAAGCATTTTAAGGAATAATATCTCAAAGAGTTTTAACATAGTTGGCAAAAGAGATATTGGTCGGTAAGATGTCAACTCATGAAGTGGTTTTCCAAATTTTGGTATTATTTCAACTTCCGTAATTTTTCAAATATCGCATTTTAATCTGGATGCAACATTTTTCTGGTAGTTGATGCAAAATCTTCACTTGCTAACTAAAATCCTGGTGTTTTAGTATTCTTTATATATTCTTTGACTTCTGCAGGTGTTAAAATTTCTTAGTCAACATCTCCAACATTTGATTCAAGTTTTCCTTGGATCTCAGTTGTTTGTAAAATACTCCCTACATATTCGGCAGAAATTTTAGCTTTATGATCATCTTCCTGGTCCAATTTTCATCTATTTCTCTGATTACAGGTATTTTAATATTTTTGCTGACATACGTGGTTTCGTCCTTTAGAATCTTGTTTGTACTTGGATTTATTTTTTTCGGTTTAACTGACTCAATTTTAAAAAGTACACAATCATTTACACCGAACTCCCGGCGTTTTCCCAATAAGTTTAGGCCAAAAAACAAATGACATGAAACTTATGAATATTTATCATAAATAACAACGTATTTAAAGTGTAATTTACATTGGACATCTTGAATCATAGCATTTGTAATCATAATAAACTCCTTCTAAATCTGATTATCCATTCTCTATCCAACGATTCTGGTATATTTGTTTAAGGTATGTTTTTTAGAAACAAGCAAAGAAAAATAAAAATGAACAAAATTAATTTCATCGTCAGGATCAGTATCCATACAGTCTTGGGTCTATCTGCACCAATTTAGTCAATCTTTTTATAGTCCAGTCAAATTGTATCCAAAAAGACCCAGCTGGAAAGTTTTAGGGTAGTTTTGATTTCTTCCATTCTGTATGTTTTTTGGGATCCAAATTTGAGTCTTTCCAACAAAATTTCCTAACGCAACATTGAACAAATGCAAAATCTATTTTTTTGGAAGTCGTACACTATCAACTTTTCGTGAATTACACCCCTATTCAAAATGAAAGTAAGTACATGAATTTAAAAAAGAAGTATTTTTGAGATATTAGTTTTTATTTTTTACGAAAAAAAAATTTTTTCAAAAAAAAAAAGGTTTTCGAAGTCGGTGAAAATTACCAAAACTAATTCTAAATAATTCAAATACATAAAATAAATAATCGTTATAAAATCCTCTTTTTAAAAAGTCGAATGACCCGGCATCATTGCATTTAAAAAAAGTGAGATATTTGATAAAATCTTCATTAACTAAGTTTAAAAATTAATAGTTCAAAAACCACTTAAATTTTTTTCAAATTATAATTTTATTTAGGTATTTGAATTATTTAGAATTACTTTTGGTACTTTTCACCGACTTCGAAAACCTTTTTTTTTTTTTGAAAAAAAATTTTTTTTACAAAAAAAATAAAAACTAATATCTCAAAAATACTTCTTTTTTAAAAGTATTTTAAGCCATGAATAAAAATATGGGATGTTACATTTAAAAAAACAAAGTTCATGGTGTTTCCGGTGAAACCGGAAGTGATTACGAAAATAAAAAATGCACATAAAATTTGTTTTTTTTGAACCATAGAACATAGCCAAATTTCAAATTTTTCTATTCATAAATAAAAAAGTTATAGAGGTGACCCGGTTTTCATTTTCACCCGGAATAGGGATGTTTATTCTTAGTGTCGTCCGAATTTTAAGTTTTTCCAAGGACTCTAACACAATTCCCGAACATGGTCGATTTTTCTTGATTTTTTCGGTCGTTGGAGGTGTCAAGTTTAAAAAATGGCAACGCCGAAATTGGGCCCTATGAATTCTTACATTTTAGGGATAGATCAGGACCATTTCTATGTATCCAGGCGTAACTCCTTGGCGTCACGGCACCAGGATGTACAGAGTAAAATTTTAGGATTATTTGGGTCGAAAAAGAAACAAAACTTTTGGACTTTCATCTAAAGTTCCACCAATGCAAAAAAAATATTTTGAAATTGGCATATACGTTATAATCACCTGCCTGTAGTTCTTCTTGATATCATATTTTTTTATGACGTTTTGGCGCAATCAAAGTCTCTTTTTGTATACTTTTTCGACACCGACTGAAAATTCGTAGCTTTTAATAGGAGCCATCTATGACAGTCGAATATTTTCTATTTTCCTTTCTACCTTAATATTTAAGCAAAAAAAATAAGGACTCTTAATTGTTCACCCTGGGCTTCAGAAAAAAATATGGTTGAAGCACTGGCGTCCAGTTTTTGAAAAAACTTTAAATTTTACTTCATTTCTCTTAAAAAAATAACTTCTATAAGGATACGAATACAGAGGGGTGCACAAAAAACGGCTAACGATGTAGCTTCGTTATTTCTTATCCGATTTTAGTGAGTGATATGTCAAATTAAATAATTAATTTTTTTTAAATTTTATTATTATTATTTTTTTTTTAAATTTAATTCAATTGTTTTTTTATGTTTATGAGTTTTCCGTTTTTTAATTTTAATTAAAAATTATTAAGAATAAATTAAAAAAAACAAAACTTAAAAAAATAAAAAACTCAAAAACAAAAAAAAAACAATTGAATTAAATTTAAAAAAAAAATAATAATAAAAAAAATTAAAAAAAAATAAAAAAAATTTTTTTTAATTAATTTAAAAAAAAAATTGGTATACTTAATTGGTTTAGATTATTCTTGTTAATGATTTTTTTCAATCGAAAAATGTTGCCATTTTAAAAAGAATATTTTCCCCCTCCTCCTCTGCTTTCAATAATAAAATTAATCTTTTATTATTTGATTGTAGTATTCTTGAAACCATTTATTTTGACATCACTTATTGACATCGAATAAGAAATAACGAAGCTACATCATTGGCCATTTTTTGTGCACCCCTCTGTAGAATGAAAGAAATAAAAAGTACCCCAAAACTTTGCAACTAAAAATACATTTTGACTGGACTATTAAGTATATTTAAATTTTCATTAATACCAAATGAACTATTTATGTTTATTCCCATCTAGGAACCTTTGAAAAATAAATCCTAATACGAGTACATAAATTGGGCTGTAATATTTTCAAAAATATAAAGCTGTATTTTCATAAAAATAAAATTATGAACTAATGTGTATTTTTAATAGTATTCAGTTTGATAATTTAAAGCGATAATAGTTGTTCATATATTATATTTATTGAGAGCATGTTTGTGAAATAAAGTAATAAATAAAGAGTTCAATATTGTAAAATAAACGTTTATATATAGTATATAGTTAAAATTTATATTAAATATTGAATGTCATGACAAAATGGAAAGATTTATTATCTGCACTGTAAAATATAAAGGTTTATGTATCCCCGATAGTTCGGGTGATTCGGGCTCGCATGGAGAAATTTTCTATCGCTCTATCAAGAAGCCATTGAAGCTGAAACAATATCCCTGCAATAAGTCTAGAATTTATTTTACGAATGGATCGAGCCGCTTTGATAGAATCGCAGGCCGCGTAGATATTTGTGTACTAAAGAGATTCTTATTACGGGGTTTCCTGTAGTTACGAGATTCAATGATACGATAAAAACCTCATCCAAGTTAAAATGTTTCTCTGTATCGAATCTCTCTCGCCCCTCGCCTGTTTTGTCCCTTATCCCAACTATAGGGGTATACCGACTTTATTTTATTTAAAACTGGAGAATGGAAAGTGGAAACTGCAGGAGAAAAGGGTTAGAATTTACGAAATTAATCATAAGCCATATGTAAAATTGGGTAATTTTTCACGATTGTCACGGCAACGTGTGTCTCATAATTGACCGCTTCAGTTTCGATTGTAAAGTTTAACTTGTGTGTCGCCATATTTCTATTTTATATGACATGGCATGAATAACGCTCACCGTAAATTAAAGGGTTCATTTACAAAACGCGCGCTTTTTTAGTTTCGCCTTGTGATTTATATTTATTTGATTTATTATTGCGCAGTTAACTTTTAACCATTCACCCTACTATACTCAAATGTACAACGAAATTAACTTGTTTTAATAATTTTGAAACATTTGTATTTGCTCTGTTTAACCAAATGCTATTCGTTTTTCATAAACACTGAAAATTTTGTTTAGGAAATTCACTGCTTTCATTAAAATTTTAATATATCGAATTTAAACGCGTTTATTCAAGTGAAACATATTTCTTTTATTTCCTGCAAAACATTTATAAAAATCATAAATGTTTAAAAATTGATTTCATTCCAAACTTCATAAAATTTAAAAATTTTAAAAGTAGTTAAAAAATATGTACACTATCATTAGAAAGCTAAAACACCTCTTTCAGTAATACCGAAATTTGGGATAAAATTAAAAAAAAAAAAACAAATTCTCAAAGAAAATATTAAACAGTCAGTTTTTGGAAACTTTCTTGAAGTAGTACTTTTTTCTAAAACTTCTTCATATTCTCAACAAACCAGAGAATTTTTTTTTATTTTTCTTTACTTATCACAGTTTTCTGAAAGGCTGTAGCTGCGTAAGCATGGGCAATATGCCAATTCACCGTTTTTGCTAATTTTTTTTTCAGAGATGCCTCAATAACTGAAATTAGGTTTCCTCAAATTTTGGCTTCGAAATGTACATGGTCTTCTTTAAAAAAAATAATATTGATTCTTCGATAAAAAAAAAATTTCTCGATAATAGTTGTTGGAAATGTTCCTGGAATGAAATATATTATAGAGACGCTAAATACTTATAAGTGGTATTTTTTTGCGATTTTTGGTTTACAGGAAAATAAAAAAAAAATCAAAAAAAAAAATATTTTATACTAGGTGGACAATCACCATTTTTTTGTCAAATATTCCTCATACAGGGTGTCCCAGCGCTGCGAGGAAGTAACATTACTCTAAAATGAAAAAGATATCGGCAAGCTGTTTTTGGTAGAATATACAATACCTTTAAGCAAGCGCACATTTTAAAAATATTTTAGTAATATACCGGGTGTTCATTCCAAGATGGCAGACCAAAGTTATGTTTTTTTAAATGGAACACCCAGTATATTATGACATTTTTGGATTCCTTATAAAAAAATAATTATACTTTGTAAAAACTTTTATGGGTCTATCATCACTCGTTTTGCTGATATTTGCTATTTAAGCCATAAAAAGATCCATATTTGAAACATCAATGCTCTAAAACAGATGAATATTTTGGGTTGAAATTTTCTCAAAAACTTTTCAACATCGTGTAGTCTACAACTATCATGTCAAATTTAAGTTTGTGATAATTTTTCATCAGAGTGCCTTATGAAACGCAAATTGAACAATTAAACGAAATTTTCAAATGGAACACCCTGTATATTTTAACATCAATCAATATCATTTTTTACAAGCTTTTTATTGATACCATGTTTGTATGGTCGTTTATCAATGGTTTGAGAGATATTAATATCCAAACTGAGAAACAGTGAAAAATACACAAAATAGCACTCTTCATGAATTTTTTAAAGGTTTTTTTTTTAATTTGCCTAATACTTATTTGTGTCTTTCTCTATTTTGCTTTTTTAATAATGTTTTTATATTATAGTAACAGTTTTTGTTGTTTTACAACACAAATTAAATCGAAACTTGCAATTATCAATTTTGGTTTTCAAAATCTCAATCTATTTTGAAATTTTTAAAACATGCTGAGACTTAGAAAACCAAAATTGATAATAGCAAGTTTCAATTTTATTTTTGTTGTAAAAGAAGAAAAACTACTATTGAATAAAACAACATTATAAAAAATCAAAATAGAGACTGGGACACCCTGTATGTACTATAATATGTACCTATTAATCTCAAAATTGTCCGTTGGGTATAACATAATGATATTTATAAAAGTTTGGTCTTGAAAATTTTCTGAATTAAAATAATTTAATTGATACATTAAATAATGTCAACGTTGTTAACAAATAAGTGAGTTTTATTACCTTTATTAGATTTATATGTATTAGTATAAATAAATAACTATTTTAAACTTTAACATATTACATGAGTTCCAACATTTTTTCTAAAAATTAATATGTTATACCCAATGGACAATTTTAAGAATCATACAAGTTATAGAAGTAGATTTGAGGAATACTTGACAAAAAAATGGTGATTGTCCCCCTGGTATAAAATATTTTTTTTTATTTTTGAATTTTGAATTTTTTTTTTTATTTTCCTGTGAACCAAAAGTAGTAAAAAAATACCACTTATAAGTATTTAGCATCTCTATAATATATTTCATTCCAGGAAATTTTCCAATAACTATTACCGAAAAATTTTTTTTTCAAAAAATCAATATTAATTTTTTAAAGAAGTCCATGTATATTTCGAAGACAAAATATGAGGAAACTTAATTTTAGTTAATAAGGCATCTCTGAAAAAATGCGGAAAAATGTTAGTTTATGAAGCGTCTTGATTTTTGACATATTAAAATTTTATTACTGTTTGTAGATATTAAGTAGGTATTTTTTAAAGTATCACGCATGCGTCATCAGCACAAGTGCACTCTAAAGAGGCAGCATTTTAGTCAGTATCGTCACAGCAGCGAAGATGCGAGCACGCTAATTTATGTTGATCAACTTGTTATGTTAATAAAGCAAATTACAATCGACATCCAGTGTTTTTATATTACTCAAACAAATTCCAAACATTCTTTTTGTTTTCGCATTGATCAAAATAAAAATTATATGTTATTTTTTATTTTTAAGATTATTTTTTATAAGTATATGATTTGATACGTCAAAATTTTTCTATCAAAGTACCTCATAAACTATTCAAAATTTCCTATCCTTAAGAGCATCTTCCTAAACACCCGCGATAAATTTTCCGTTGAAGATAATAACAAGGAATAGTTTGGGAGGAAAAATGGTGAATAATCATGAAATCGAGCATTAGTTCTGCAGTCATAACTCAAGTTTCCCTCGTTAGATTTTATTTTTTTTTTCAGATTTATAATCTAAATTGATTAGGCTACATCCTGCCAGAGAGTTACCTTCTGCATCCTAGCACAAAATTAATTAGAGGCTTCCAAAGTTAAGGTACTTTTAGATCATTATATTTTTTTTGTACATTCCCCATTTTTTTCCTTCTGGCGGGAATTAAAGAAATGACTTTTAAATCATCTACAAAAAAAATATACAAAAATGTTGTTCGTAGTAGCTTTTATAACTGCAGAACTAAACCACTATATTTTCCGTTTAGGAAATTGGTCTTAAAGGTAAATCCGATATTGTCTATCTGCACTTTTAGATATTGCATTTTCTCAATACCAAATACCTTTTTCTGATGTAAATAATCCATTATTTTCTTTACAATTTTTATATTAGCAAAAAATTTACACAAAAAGGAACGCCCACAGCTAACTAATATTCAGGGTTGTCTTCAGATTTAATCGGGCACTGGTAAGTTTTAGACCCCCTTTTGAAAAATTCCGTTTTTTTTTAAATCGTTATTTTGGGTACTTTTTGGATGGGGAGGTTCATTCTCGTTTGTAAATTGATTGGAAATAAGTTAGGGGATATTTTAAGGAAAATTTAGATGTGCACAAATAAGAGTTTGTAAGGTTGCCCCCCTAGCTCAACACCGCAGGCGGAATTTTTAAAACTCATCAAGACCAAGCATTTTCCTAACACTTGAGAAACACAACTTTGTATTGGGTTTTTCCAAAAATACCGAGTACTCAATGAAAGTTTTTGAAAAATACCCCAAAAGGTTAAATAAAATTAAGAAAAGAAAACTCTCGGTTCTGGTTAGAGGGTACGGTACCTCCATTTTTCTAAAGAACCACCCATCGTCCAAAAATTATTTTTTTGTGAAGTAAAAATTTGAAAAAATGTTGCCATTTTATTACGTCGGTATATTTTTTAATTGGCAAAAATGCTTATTATTTAATTTTTTATTTTTATTTCACAAATTGTGCAGCACAAGCTTGCTTAAAATAAAATATGTAACCTCTGAAATAAAATATGGATTATGTTTAGGTTCATAAAAATATTCCATAACAGTTTTGCAAATTTAGTATAAAAAAATTAAATAAATGAAATTTTCAAAAAACAATAAAAGAAATTAATAAATTCAATAAATCCGTATGCAATAAAATATTTTCTTACCAAGACAAATATTATACATGTATGTATAATAACACAGGTTAACGATGAAAAAACCTTTTCAAAAACTGTAGCTATTTTTTCTGTGTAATTTGGTGTGGTAATGTCGAAAAAAATACACAAAAGTCGTATCACCCACCAATTTCTCACATTTTAATATTAAATAAAAATAAATGTTATTAGCCACAATGTATAACAAATATTTTTTTCTATGACTATTGTATAATGCGTACTTTATGAACGCGTTTCTAGACAAGCAATGATAGCTAATACTCACACCCGTGAGTTTTGGTTACCGGTAACAGAATTCAATGGGCTACCCGTGGATGTCTGTTACCAAATTCAAAGAACTCATGAAATAAAGTTATTGATTGGGGTTCGAACCCGTAACCTTTGAATCTACAGTCAACGTAAATCAAGCCTGTTATTCGGCCTGCGTGAGTAATGGCTATCATTACTCGCTCGTTGAATAATATACTATTAACTGTTTTATATTTTTATGTTGTCAATATATTCTAGTGTTATAAGTTTTGCAATAAAATCAAATATGATCAGGTTGGTAGTTCTGATAAATTACACAGTTGTTTGTTTTCTTCCAGTTATTATAGCTTCACATTACACTGTTTAATTTATGTGCTTTTTATTCACAGTTTAATATGTATAAAAGTGGTTGTAAAAATTCTCCTAACGCTTTTTGCTATATATGTGGTAAATTTGTAAATAAAAAAACATCAAAGGAACATTACTGACTGTAAAAAAATTATACTTTGCATATTTTGGTGTAGAAATCGGTAATCAAGACAAATGTTGGGTTCCTCACCAAGTATGTTATGTTTATGCGCGACGATCTTAGAAAATACAAAAAATCTAATATTTTCTAATTTTAGTAATCTAATATTTTTGTAAGTGAAAATTGTAACCTAATTTTATAATTTTTATTTATCAAATTTTTCCCAATTTTTTGAAAAATAGAGTTGATGTCATATTGCGAGAGAATTGTGGGTGATAAAAAATAACTAATATCGCATAGTTGATAACTCTAATGATCGTCGGAACTTCGAAGGGACCCGGAAAATACCGAGGAGATTTCAAGCGATAACTTCAAGTTATGCGCTCCCCCTGTTGGAGAGTAGCCTAAAAATTTTACGTGGTCAATTTAAATGTCATGGATCATGCTAATGAACCGTTAACGAAATCCCTAAACAAGACCACATTGGAGTATTTGGGATATTTAGCTGGTCAAAAGTCAATTTCGTCAATGAACTTAAGGACAGAAATAAATAACTGTTTGGTACTGTTTAATAAATCCATCAAAAACAGTTTTAAATGAACAAGAATTATTATATGTTACTTATTATTTCCGCGCATGCGCGAACTGCTGAAAGCGACGATTGTTTAAATAGTCTGCATATTTTGCTTTACATTCGAGTACTTTCGAAAGTAGAGATTGTTAAATAATTCAAAGTTGATATTAAACTATGGCACATCTTCTAAGTAAGATTATATTTTCAGTATTTTATAATTTATGTCATTTCATTAAGTATTATAATCACAGAAATGAAAATAAACTTTTTTTCTAGTTTAAGAGTCATTTTTTGAGTATGCTAAATAGGGTGCCACGCCCGCGTACATAACTCATAAACTATTTAATTTTTTTGTACCAAATTGCGGTAGCATTTAAAAATATTTATAATGAACAAAATCGGAGAATGGAATTAAAAAATATGAACAGTAAGTGTATTTTTAAGGCCCTGTTTACATGTCTGATTATATTTATGTCTAAAATTGTAGCGATTTTCTACTTCACATTTGAATTTGAGATTTTGATGAAATGAGGTACGTTAATTAATAAAGGTTTTGGTGTAGTTTTTGGTAAATATTGTAATTTCCCAAAAGAATTTATTTTGTACTCGTGAATATTCAATATGCCTTGCAATAAATGTATTGTATTGAATTAATTCTCATGAAAATAGTAAATTTAATGTGGAGCGAATAATGATGATTCTAATCCCAACTATTACCATACCAAGAAATAAAAGGCAGTAGTGCTACTAGTTTCGCCTTTATTAGGGCATCATCAGGCACTATAAGGAATTACAATTTTTAATTAGTTTTAAAAACAACAAGAATGTTTAAAATATAAATCATACCTTCAAATATGTTTAGACACAAGACATTCACAATTTATGACAGTGTCAAGTCATAGAAATAATATTCATAAAGATAAGTTTACATTGTTCAAATCCGAATAAACGAGCACATAGGAAGACGAGGTTTATAACGTTAACACGTATTTGAGAAAATTGTCATGGTCAGATTCCAATTGGACATTAAGTGTTGTTGTGTTCCCATTCAACTGACTTCTCATAATCTCTAAGTTCTCCAAGTTGTCGATAAATTTATCCCATGTTTTATGGAGTACAACTGAGTTTGATTCTAAGTCGAATTTATGGTTAGTAGAGATTATGTGGTCAGCGAAATTTGATTTGGAAGGCCTGTTTAGTCTAATCGCAGCCTTATGCTCTTTGAATTGTAATTCCTTATAGTGCCTGATGATGCCCTAATAAAGGCGAAACTAGTAGCACTACTGTCTTTTATTTCTTCGTATGGTAATAGTTGGGATTAGAATCATCATTATTCGCTCCACATTAAACAATATCCCAAATCATCGTCAATTTTCATTATTATTTAATAGTAAATTTAATTTTTTTAAATTAATTTTGGTAGTTCTTACCTCGATTTGCTATAAAATTTTAGGTTATCTACAAAAATCGTGCAGCAAGTTTCCTAAAAAAACTAGTTTTTTATTTTTCTTAAAATTTTATTCAAAAACGTCTCATCATCCTATACAAAATTTGTTAGGAACAAAAAATCGTTCTCTTGAGTTTCTCTTCCCAATGCAAACAATATACATGTAAATAAAATTTGAACACCAAAAAGTTTTCGATAGACAAGGATTGGTAAAATTTTTACTAAATTTCTTATAAAATTGCATGCATATAAAATTTCATTAGAAAATCTGTACTACTTTGACAGCAATCAGAAAAGGAAGGTTTTTCTTCGAACTTTTTTTAAACCAACTTTTAACTTCCTACGGGTGATTTATTTTTTGAATGTAGATAAATAGGGTCAAGTTTTTCACATTTATTTCTCCAGTTATCGCTATAATTATACGACACCATTTATAAAATAAATAAATTTGGTTATAACAGGTATTTATGGGGCAAGTGTTAAAAATGCATGTTTATGGCACTTGTATGAAAGATCATACGCCTGGACTAATGCATTTTTACCATGTACATCATACAATATACATACAAGTGTTTGGATTCTAACCACGGCTATCTTACTATCAGTTATGTACTTTTAACGCTAGTTACTAAATCACGTGATTTACTTTTAACGCTAGTTACTAAATCACGTGATTTACTTTTAACACTGATGCAAGAAAGTGATACTTTTAACGCCTGTCAGAATAGCGACTTTGAACGGGTTTGTAGAAAAAATGGTATTTTATTTTTATTAATTTTTTACATTATTTTTTAAAATTTCTCGAGTTTCTGGAATTCCCACGAATGCCTTAAACAGCTGTCTCGTGTCCCGGGAATCAAAAAATATCGAGTATGAGCAACCTTAACCTCGATTAAAGAAAAAAAGGTGAGAACATGTACGTTTGCATGACGAGCCGAAAAAAGTTCTTTTGCTCCGAATAAAACATGTTATTTTTTAAATAATAAAACGCATTTTTTTAACTAGTAAAAGTCAATTCAATTTGAAGGGTAAGTAGTTATGTTTCTGTTAAATGTTTGATTAAAAATGCCCAAAAATCTTCCATCTTCCTAATTAAGAATTGTAGAAGAAACCGAACCTTGGCATAAAATATTATACATGTCGCAGTCGATGTTGTGCTCCTTAGTTTTGAAACATACATGAATTTACCCCTAAAGTATTTGGATATAAATTAAGTAGACTATGTAATTAATTGTGTCTTCTTAATGCAAGTAAATATTACTAAAGTATGCAATATAATCTCACAAGCACTCTTCCATCCGCTTACTGGGGAGTAAACGAGGGTTTTTACTTTCAGCGCCGCCATTATTAACGCCAGGATACCGAGGGCGCTTTTTTTCCTAATTTATTACAATTTCGAAAAGATAAGAATTTTAAATAAGTTTTTATTATAATCGTTAATATTTATAGCAAATGAAAAGTATAACGAAAATCGAATCGAAGCGCTTTAAAAAAAATATAAAATTGTAGAATTTAATCAAGTAATATTTGTTGGTAATCGCCTCCGCTTTCGCCTATTTTCGCATATAATCAGAGCTAAAATTTAATTAAACTTTGGCAGCGCTGTTGGAGAGGTAAGAAAGGTATATTGCTGCGCTAATTCCCCTTATACCCAATTTTAAACCGATTAAGAATATTTTAACCCAAAGTAGCTACAGGAATTGCAAAGAGAAGCATTAAATTTCATCGCGTTTGGATTTAATAAAGTTAAATCCAATATTCTTTTTGCAAAATAAACGTTCCATTCACAACTATTTTACAGCGAAGAAAAAATAAAATTTTATATGAAAAAATAAAGTTTTATAAGTAGTAATACCTTTCTGGTCGGTATAAAATTGTAATAATTATATTCATAAGAAACGTAAAAAGTATTTTATACGGTTGGGTTTTATATAGGAAATTGTCGCGGTCGGAAAATTACATTTCCAATTCATGAAACTGCTAAAGATAGAAGAGCATAACTTAGACGAGTGGTTTCGTTAGGTGCAAATTGCCACCTTTCATCGCTTATATTTTACGACTTGCGTGCAACGCCGACGAAGATTATATTTAAAGCAAACTTTACGCATGTGTTTGGAATTAAATTTAAAATTTAATGCTGCCCTTTTAATCCATAAATATATGTATACTCGCGTGCATAATGGTAAAGGAATACAGGCTCAGGGGCGGAATGCAGCAAGGGCAAGAATTATTTTAATACGGGGGCGCGCCGGATGGCGAAAGGGAAATATATTTCCGAACTTTCCCCATACACCAATTAAACACATAAACTTGAACGCTTTGCAAACAAACAGCTAGCTCTGCAAAATATTGCTTCAAATTAATTTAGACGCTTGCAAACTTAAAATATTACTGAATTATTACACTAAATTGCACTTTAATTATCTGAATATATTTTCAAATAAGAAAATTCTCCTCTCAGACTAAATAGGCACTTTAGACTTACATGGAAATTAGATAACCAATATTTTTATAACAAATCCTACAATATCGGGTTGTTTGGTACAATTTGGTCGAGTGGAGGCTTGTTGCCAATCAAATTGGTCGGTTGGGTGATTGGCAACAAGCATCCGACCAAGTTGGATGCACAACCTGACCACCCCACTATTTTTAAAAAATTTAGTGGTATGACCCAAGTTACTAAAATATTTTGATTAATTAGCATCTTTATAATACCAACACTGGTCAACAATGTTTTCGTTACTAGATCTCTGTAATATGATTTGCCCGCATTTAGGTATCCTTACAAGAGTGTTTCGTTTCAAATTAAAAATGAATGAAAGATAATAATACAGGGTGTCCCATTTTAATTAATCCAGCTGAATATCTTGAAAACGAAGCGATTTCCTTAAAAATGTTTCAGAGAAAAATTGTAGCGACTCGAGGGGGACATTTAATAGTGCCATGAGTTTTTAATTGTTATGGGGTTTTATGGGAAACCTTTTTTTTACAAATGGGAACCCCCATTTTTTATTGTAGATTCGTAATCTATGGAAAATAATAAGAAAGTTTTGGTTGAAACTTTTTTTTCTAAAATTTCACCAAAATGAACACAAGTTTTGGGATTTTCGATACAGTTTTATTAAAAACCTAAAGGTCTATAAGAAAACTCGCAGGAGTCAAAAAGTGCTTAAATTAAGGCAAGGATTAATAAAAAATATTATTTTACTTTATTAAAAAAAATAAATTTAAAAAAAGTTTATTTTATTTTTATTATTTTTTAAGAAAAATATTATTTTTTTTTTACTTATAAAATTTAAAATAAAGTCAAAGGTAATTAATTAATATACTTAAAGATATTTGGATCTTTTCTTAAATTACGAGAGCTGGTCTAAATAAGATGTTCGAATATTCCTACATTTTGTTCAATATACATGTTTACTCGTGTGCGAAAAGCCAATGATACATTTCTCAACATTTCAGGAGTGATACTTCGAAAAGCGTCCGTAATTCGTATCATAATATCCTCTCTAGTTGTAGTTGGTCGTTCATAAACCTTATCTTTTATGTAACCCCATAAAAAATAATCCATTTTTGTAAGATCCGGAGATCTTGCTGGCCATTCGTGTACTTCACTACCAATTCCAATCCACATATTAGGGAATTGGTTATGTAAAAATGTTTTAACAATTCTGGCAGTGTGGGGTTTAGCTCCGTCCTGTTGAAACCACATTCGCTGTCTTAAATCTAGAGGTACATCTTCTAAAAGAGTAGGCATTTCGTTTTGAATTATATTCAAATAAACATGTTGGTTAAGATTTTCTTCATAAAAAAATTGTCCCACAAGATACTCATAAACTATTCCAGCCCAAAAGTTTATAGACCAACGCCACTGTAATCTATGATCTCTTTGCCAATGTGGATTATTTTCAGAATAATAATGAGCATTATGAAGATTTACTCCACCCATGTTGTCAAATTTTGCTTCATCAGTAAAAAGCACGCGATTAAAAAAAGGGGATCTCTTCTAACTTGATTCGTAGCCCATATGCAAGAATTAAGTCGGCGGATGTAGTCATCTTCTTTAATTTGTTGGGTTAAAGGAATATGATATGGGTGTGATTTATGGTGTTTTAAAATTCTGTTGGCAGAAGATTTAGGAGAAGTCCATGGAGACGTTGAATTTTTCTTGTAGATGTATGTGGATCTTTATTTACGGAAGCTAATGCTATCAATGAGGAGAGCATCTTAGTTTTACTAAGTTTTCTTCTAAGAGAACCGTTTTCCGCTCTTTTCACGAGCCTCCTAATATTTGTATGATTTGGATGACGCAATTGTGGAAACCTCTCAGCATAAAGACGTGTTGTGTGCCGATAGTTATCATGGCATTCGCCCAAAACTTTTATAATATTCACGATTTCTCTAGGTGAATAATCAGCCATTTTATGAGAGACTGATTTTAAATAATCACAGTGGCTTCAATAACAATGAGCTTCTACAAAAAACTAATCTGTCACAATATAACAATCATGTGCGAAACACAAAGTAGGCTGAAAATGAAATACCTTTATTTTTAGAAGCCTTCTTCCTTAATTGAAAAATATTATTTAACATATTATATTACAAATAAAATTGAAAAACCGTTTTGACACCTATTGTTTCCAACCCTTGACATTATTTTAAATTTTATAAGTAAAAAAAAAATAATATTTTTCTTAAAAAATAATAAAAATAAAATAAACTTTTTTTCAATTTATTTTTTTTTTAATAAAATAAAATAATATTTTTTATTAATCCTTGCCTTAATTTAAGGACTTTTTGTCTCTTACGATTTTTCTTATAAAGCTTTAGTTTTCTAGTAAAACTGTATCGAAAATCCCAAAATTTGTGTTCATTTTGGTGAATATAGCGAAAAATTGATATTTTAGAAAAAAAAGTTTCATCCAACACTTTCTTATTATTTTCCATAGATTACGAATCTACAATAAAAAATTGGGGGTTCCCATTTGAAAAAAAAAATGTTTTTCCATAAAACCCCATAACAATTAAAACGCCATGGCACTATTAAATGTCCCCCTCGAGCCGCTACAATTTTTGTCCGGAACATTCTTGAGGAAATCCCTTCGTTTTCAAGATATTCAGCTGGATTAATTAAAATGGGACACCCTGTATATATTTAAAGTATAAAGAAAGTAAAAAGAAAATAAAAAAATCAAGTCTCTACGATGTTTCGTTGAAAAGTTATGAATTTTTATATAAAATATGGCATTCTGGTAAATGAGTAAAGGTGTATTTTGAAAAATTAATATTTCGCTTAATAACTAAAATTAAGAAACAAAAATTCGTACAGATAAATTTCTAAAAATGACTGATATTATCATATTACATTTTTTTAAATTTAATAATTTTTTTTAGATACATAACCTAAACATTTTTTTATTTTTTTGAGTTTTTGGGTAGTAAATTTTTTTGGGGAGGGTGTAGAGGGCAGGTAAACCCCCACATTATCTTTCATTTGCGGGGACGATTTTGAAAAAATCGAAATTTTTAATGGAAATAGGTTTTTATTTTTTTTTCTCAAAAACTATGAAAGTTACTTGTTTCAAATTTTTACCAAAAGTAAACACCGCAGATATATGCGTTTTAAAAAATATTTGGTTAAAATCGGTAAAATAGTTTTTTTGGAAAAAATTCGCCAAGTTTTGGCTAAATTTTGGAACATATACGTTTCTGGGCTGCGCAATTTTAAACCGAAAATTAAAACTTTCACGGAATTTGGTGGAGGAGATGACTGTGCGAATTTTAAGTTATCAAACGTCTCGGTGGTGCTAATACTTTCGAAGATATAAATTATTTTGTGAAAAGTGTAAAATTTCAAACCGAAACGCATCAAAAAAACTCCCGTTTTAAGGTAAAACGTGGAATTTAGATGAGGAATAAAATAACCGCGATTTTTTACCTCCTTCCGAACTTCTAATCGAAGCGAAAAAGTTTTGGCACTTTTGCCGTCCGAAAAAATGGTAGAATTGTACAGTTTGCGTCTCGGGGCCGTGACGTCACACCTTTGGGCCGGGAGGCTTAAAAATTGGTCACGGTAATCCCCAGGATGTTAAAATAAAAGTGACCAAATTTTGTCGCTTTCTTTTAGAATCCGACGCAGTACCGATTTTTCAAATTTAATGTCGCCGAAAATCCGAAAAAAAAGCGAGAAAATCGACCATTTTCGGGAATTTTTTTTTAAAGTGTCGGGGAGGTCCAAAAAATTTTAAATTCGAACCGCACTTGGAATCAACATCCCTCTTTAGATTGGAACCAGAATTCTTAATATCGGACAAAAAAAAACAACCCTTTCGGCCGCTCTTCGCAAAAAACGTCCGATCCGGGCGGGTCAAAACCGCCAGAATCCGCCCCTCCAGAACATACTAAAATTTGTTGCTATTCGGGGTGAATTTTGGACACTTGGGGGATGATCGATTTTTCGGCGCCAGTAATCTGTAAGCGGGCAAAAGCGGGTAACCTGCTTTGTTTGTGTTTGTACACTATCTTTTTCTAAAATTTGGGCCAAAATTATCTTAAAGAGCCGAAGTTAGCTCTGTTTAAGGTACTTGTTAAATTCATATAATCGACCATGTTAAATTGGATTATTCTAATTTTTATTAACTATTTAATATTAACCTTAACATTAAAATATATTTGAGATATTTGATTTCCAGACGCCCTCTGGTGGAATTTTATGACCTACGCGAGATGAATAAAATTTAAAGAAAATTTACGTTTAAATTATAAATTTGCGCAGATAAAAGGCGAAAATTACCTGTTTAATATGTTTTATGAGTCAAAATAATTAAATAATGGACTTTTGTTTTAATTATAAATAAAATGAAAATTTTTTTACATATTTCGATCAGCTGTTTTTGTCAAAAGAGTCGAAATTACATCTCTAAAACTATTGATTGGGTAAAATGAGCAAGTATAAAAAAATCGCATCAATTCTTTTTGTGGCGATACTAAATTTTATAAATTTATACTTTTTTTTAGTAGAAATATTTTTTGTTTTACTATGTATTTATTCAGTTTAAAATGATTCTTTTTTGTGTAAAAATTAAACTGAATTATAAAATAATTAAAACAAGTAAAAACAAAATAAAATATTAAAGTCAATTAAAATGAAATTTAAAGGAATTTATTCAGTAATCAATAGTCTACATTACAAAGGCTTTAGAAATAGGTTCGGCATTATTTAAAAAGCCGGGGCTCTCGTTAGTGCCGCTGCCAATGAAGTTTTTCATACTTCATACTTTGATGATGCTTCCTTTTTCTAGTTTGTTAAAAAAATAACTACGCAAGGAATCAAATTAAAATTTAAAAAATGCGATGACAATACCATCTTACTTTACAAAAAAAAATCTCTTAAAAATTCACACAACGGAATTAATATTTGCATACAGACAACGCACACAATTTAAATTTTAAAATAATAAACAAATTTTATAACTTCAAAACTTTGATTGTTTTAAGAATACAATATTTCAGTCCAAAAATAATTGAATATTATTATTTAAGGTGGAGTGGGGTAAGTGCAGACGACATTTTCCTAAATTGTGGTTTGAACCAATACAGGGTGTGCAATAATTTAGTTTATAGGCCATATCTCTATAGTTCAAGAGAGCAAATCAAGAGTGGAATGCCAATTTGATGCCATTAAAAGCTTTTATGATATTTGACATTTATTTCTTCTACTAACGGATTTTCACTCTGGTATGAAAATACTTAGAATACTCTAACATTTTGGGGATGATACGTTTGCAGAGCTGTTATTGTTTAATTTCATTAGAATAAAATACTAAATATCTTTTTTGAGAAAACTTTAAAATTTGTCAACTACGTCGTACTTACCCCAAAATTGGGGCAAGTGCACTAAATAGTTTAAAATACTGTGTATAATATGCTACGTGGCAAAAGAAAATTATACATGAACCTAGTACAGAATGGTTCTCACTGCATTATAATATTGTGTTCCCTGGTTCATGAATAAGCGACCCCTATGAGCCATAATTTTATACCAACCTAATGTATTCTTCTGTAAATTTAAGAATTTTACTTTTTTTAGAATGAATACAAACCGTTTACCATTTTTTGCCCGTTACGATCTTACCCCACTTCACCTAGAGTTTTTGGATTTTGGAAAGGTTTTGTAAATTAATAAACAATTTTCACTGTTAAAGCTTTTCATAGATTTAATTAAAACAGTTCTCATATTTCATGAAGTTAAAATGTTGAGTATGCAATTTTAATTGTTATTGTAGGTAACTGTTTACAAATTTAATCAGGCGTGCTTTAAGTGTGCATCCCAAAATTCATTACGCGCTTGAGAGTAGATCTTGAAGGTCATTAAAACCGCTACCCTCTCCAGGTAACTCAATAATTAATTAATCTTAAAACGAGATTTTGATGGTAGAAGAGGTAGCAATTGTGCACATTGGTATATATCAGTTTATTAATTAGAGACGTTGTGTTATGTATATATTCAGTTCTGAGTTGATCCATCCACCTACCTAAGAACCCTGAGAAACGTGATGGTTTAATATTGGGGTTGTTGTACAGATTCGCTTTAATTGAACTCCTAAATTTTCTTTCTTACAGATGTAATCGCCTCTAAAACATTTTCACGTTTGACAAATTACAACCAGAAATCAGACACTTTAATCACTGCAGATGCTGATTAAAATATATAAATCACTTTTTAAGCAGAACCTTAATTTTAAATCACATTATTTTAGCTAGAATTAAAAAAATGCACCAAATTAATTTAGTACAAAAAAGTTTTTAATGCAGAACAGAATTATGCCTCTAATAGTAAATAATGACTGAAAACACTATCATTTTTTAATAAAAACACAAAAAGTATTTTTATATGTGTACAAAAACAATGCGAATTTAACATCAGGCAACGTTTAACGTGTTTTTAATTTAAAGCTTTTACCAGCTTTCATCACGTATTCAAATATTTCGTTTGTTGTGGTCGCTTTGTGTTATAATTTTGCACACGCATGCCTAAATAATTTGATAGCCCAAATTAAATAGATACTAGGTACTCGTCGCATAAATTAGGAATTCTATACTAATTAATAAAATCAGTTAGCTTAAATTAAATTGAAGTTCAAAAAAATAATACTACTTACAAAATTTCATAAAATATGTGTCTCTAACAAAACCTAAATTGAGTCGATGAGTTCGAGAACATCAAACAAATGACAGTTTTGAGTTAAGATAGCCACAGTTCATAAAGTTTGTTCCTTCAAAAAATGAACTTAAGAAAAGTACGTTAGAGACAGCTATAAAGGGTCATCCAAATTTCCGAGATGGGTATATGAACAAAATGAGTCCTAGGAGAATATGCTTGAACCACTAGACACAATAGCCTGTATTCAGCGACCGTGATGAAACATTTAGAGACGTCGTTAACGTTAAACACATGATTAAAAAATATTCCTTCATAAGATATATTTTTTAAAGACGTGATTAACGTTAACGACGTCTCTAAAATTTTCATCACGGTCGCTGAATACAGGCTAATGTCGTATACGATTTCTATCCTTGTCATTCAAATGTAAATATTAGAGCGCGTCCTTTAATGTCGTATACGATATCTTGTAGAGTGATTCAAGCATATCCCCCGAACTTTCTCTACTTAATCAAAATAAGATAAATAATAAAATATTAAATAACATCAACAAATTCATGTATTACATTCGCGATTTTAGAGTTTTACTATCCTAAGACTTCTTGAAAGATTGGTACTAACCTTGACGAGGATTAAAAGAAGTAAAAAAGCAACACAATGCTTATGTTGTACAACCCCAGGAGAAATGGAAATTGTAGTTGGAACGTGGTAATATGGTAGGAACTTGTAAATATTGTTATTGCGTTAAAATTCTGACAATGTTATCGGTTTAAATATTGTTCTAGTATTGGGTTTAAAGATTCTAAAATGATTGTAATCTAAATATTGTGTTCATATTTCATTACAATTTTGTATGAAATACATACTTTTAATGTTTTATTTGGTTTTCCGACCTTGTTTTTGGTGTGTGTGAAAGAAAACTCATGAGTAAAAGGTCACTATTTATTTCATAATCAGAGGACGTTCGACGTTTCGGACATTACATATGTCCTTTTTCAAGAAAACTAAAAACAGAAATTATCTACCAACTTAAAAAAAAATAATTCTAAATAAAGCAACTTATGACCACCAATCACGTAGTTGAAAATTCGATCGACCAGATGACTGAGTGAATATACACATTAAATTATCGATGTATTTTACAATAATAAAAAAATGTCGATAGTGACTTTTTACTACAACATTTTGCACATAATAAAAAATAATATTGTATTATATTGTGTTCAGAATTTTTTCTAAAAATTGTGTACACATTAAAAGTATGTGTGTGTGAAAGAAAACTCATGAGTAAAAGGTCACTATTTATTTCATAATCAGAGGACGTTCGACATTTCGGACATTACATATGTCCTTTTTCAAGAAAACTAAAAACAGAAAAAAATTACAATACAATATTTAAATATTTAAGTCTAAAAAACATTATTGTCAAAGGTGTAATAAAAATACTTACTCCTCTAATAGGATATTTAATGGGTACATAAAAAAACTAAAACTTTCCACCAACGTGGTTTTCTATAAAAATTAACACTTGTGTATACTGCACAGGTCATATTACAATGAGCATGTTTACTTAAGTCATACAAAATTAGGCAACCAAAAACACTTTAAATATACTTAGATAACTATATCACCTTTGATGTAAATCGTTGGAAAATCTATTGTTAATTTTCTTAATTTTTGATATTAGATGATCATAAGCACTGTGTATATCCTTCGTATCAATGTTTTCATTAATGCTATTATTTTCTAATTTTATGTATAATGACTCTTTAATTAGTCTTTTGTTTAAATTGGTTTCTCTGTTTAGCACCTTAACATTTTCAAAGTCAAAATTGTGATTTTGGTTTACTGCATGTCTGGCTAAGGAAGTATTAGCATAATAATGTCATTGGAGTTTTAAACAAAGGCCATAATCATGCAATTCCATATGAGAATAAACATATACCATGGACAAACATTGTAGCTGAAGTGGAGAATATACTACAATCCAATGAGTTCAAAGAATCAGCAAGCGATTTACGACCACAAGTAATCAATCTGATGGTTAACACTATCAACAACATGTATTATAAAAGAGAAGACACCAAAATACAAAAAGATATAAAAGCAACCAAGGTTTTCCTGTCCGAAAACAAGGATGACATAGTTATTGTGAAAGGAGACAAGACAAAAGCAACGATTTTGATGTATGAAAAGGAATATGATAGGAAGATGAAGGAATTGCTAGAAGATATAACCACATATGAAGAGATCCATACCACTTTCATCATTCTGTCCTTGTCAGTTTCATGAAAAAAATATTCGTCTGTCCTTGTAATGTTGTATGCCACATCGTGTGGAGTGGTTCAAGAATACGCCTGCAGGGCTCAAATCCTCCGTACCATCTCTTTTTTTTTGACGTGTAAGATTATTGTGACAGGCACGTGCCACAACTTGTTAATGTTCCACCATAATATTAACACAATATTATCGGCTATCAATATATGCTGATTCCAAAATATTGTACATAACCTTATCACAATCTTTAAAAATTGTATTATAATACTATAACAATATTTTTGCAACTTTGATTTTTGCTTGGGAACATTGTATTACACTTAAATAAAACCTTCTACAATATCTGTATTTATTTTGATTATAAATTAGTACTTGCATTTTGAATACAAGTACCAAGTTTTCGGTTCTGAAGATATGATTTGTAAACTTAACAAGAGTTTTAAATAATCTCCAAGATGCTGGAACAAGAAATTTGTACAATTTTTATAAGAGTTTAAATTTAATGATTAATTATGATCCATCTATATTTTATGCCAATTTTAGCAACGAAGAAGTGTAGTTGGCTTTATATACCGGGTGTCCCGAAATTAAGCGGCCAAACTTTAGGAGGTGATTCTACAACTAATTTTAAGAAAAAAACTTCCTATAAACATGTGTCCGATTTCGCTTCCTAAGGGAGCTACAGCTCTTTAACTATTGTGACTAAAACTAGGTTTTTTGTCATTTATTTGAAAACGGTTTGTAATAAAGATTTGAAAATTGGGGTGAAGACTAATACGTTTAAGATATAAGATAATATCTCAATTTTTTTCAGATTTTTTGAAAGCTCTGAAATTTTTTGAAAGCTTTCAAAAAATCTGAAAAAAATTGAGAAATTATATCTTAAACGTATTAGTCTTCACACCAAATTTCAAATCTTTATTACAAACCGTTTTCAAATAAATGACAAAAAACCTGTTTTAGTCACAATATTTAAAAGGCTGTAGCTCTCTTAGAAAGCGAAATCGGAGACATGTTTATAGGAAGTTTTTTTCTTAAAATTAGTTGTAGAATTTGTTTGGCCGCTTAATTTCGGGACACCCTGTATAGATGTGTAAAAATGAAGAATTTGTAAATAAAATATATTAAAAGATAGAAACTTGATTCGATATAAGGAAAAAATAGTACAACAAAATTATTTATTCAGTTTGTTAAAAAGAAAAAGGTTTAATATGGAGAATTGCAAAACAATATCTATACTTTTTGATTTCAATACAAATCTTAATAAAACCCAGTGCCCAAATACAAAAGAAGAAATTGAAGACATGAAGTTAGCAACATATTGTGAAGCTGTAGGGAGAAATTTTGGAATTGTTTCTGGAAATCAAGATCTCACATTGATAACATTTTGTGATGCAGATTTTGCAAGAGATTTAGATACGCGATGTTCTCGAACAGGATATGTTTGTATTGTATCAGGTGGTCCAATTACATGGACTTTGCAGAAACAGAAATGTGTTTCCCTATCGACAATAGCAACAATTTTCTTTTGCTCATAATTTTTCAAAGTGGGGAGGGATTATTGTATCGTGATAGGTATCTTCCTAAAAGTACA
The DNA here is from genome assembly GCA_963971135.1 of Stenus bimaculatus. Lineage (NCBI taxonomy): Eukaryota > Metazoa > Arthropoda > Insecta > Coleoptera > Staphylinidae > Stenus > Stenus bimaculatus. Next base: position 80,780,768 of record OZ020180.1, on the reverse strand, counting down.
TTTAGTATTCTCCCGTAGCTTGTGTTGTGTCATTGTGTTAAATGTAACAACAAAAATAACAATTTAGGCCTCATAGACCGTGCACCAGGGGGTGTTACCACTTCATCGACAGTCCATTTCATCGACACTACTCTTTCGTCGACATTACTTTTTCATCGACAACCACTTTGACGACGCTACCTTTTCATCGACAAGTACGTTTCATCAACACTACTTTTTCATCGACGCAGAGGTTTCATCGACATTACCTTTTCATCGACAAACGTTTCATCGACACTACCTTTTCATGGACAAACCATTTCTTCGACAAGGACGTTTCATTGAACTACTTTTCCATCAACAAGGATGTTTCATCGACATTACCTTTTCATCGACAAGGACGCTTCATCCACACTACATTTTCGTCGACAACCATTTCATCGACAGTACCGTTCAATCGGCAAGCTTTTGCTTTGAAAAGGACGTTTCATCGAAACTACGTTTTCATCGACAATCAATTTCCACGACATAACCATTTTTTCGTCAATATTGTTTCATCGACTACAGTTTGCCAAACCCCTTTGGACTATTGGAGTTAATTTTTTTACAAATAATATTATATCAATAAATCTATCAAAAAATATTATATCAAGAAAGGCAACTTATGATATTAAAATTAAAGCTTTGTTGGACTATTTAACCTAGCGGGTTTTTGTAAAAGTTCCTAATCTAACACCAAATATTTGTGGGATAGAAAAGGTCTTGGATTTGAAATATTTTGGTTGACGATGTCTACAGAGCGTTTCCTAGTCTTGCTAGTTACGCAATATCAGAATAAACTTGAAGAGCTGAAATGCTTTTAGCCTTTAGAGGAAGATTCAACCAGAATAATCCACAAAAATCCAGCAAATATGGGGTAAAGGTTTTTTCATTGGTTGATTCAAAATATTTTTTACTCTAATAATTTAGAAGTATGGTTGGGAAAACAACCGGAAGGTCCTTTTAATGCTTCTAATGATAGTGGAAGTGGACGAAATATTTTATCTATTATAGCTGCATAAATAATTATTCTTTCTAACACAAATTTTTGCTCATTTTTCGAATGATTCGAACTATTTTGAAGTAAATACACCATAAGTACGAAGATACTTGCAAATTGAAGCAAAATTTTTCTTTAAATTAAAAAAAAAATCTGCGGCTCTTTTTTGAAATCAGCTTGGAAAAAATGGGATAAAACTTTTACCTAAATAAGGAAGAAACTTGGAAAGGAATGTGAAACAAAGTCTCAAGTTATTTAAGTAACTATAAAACTTTTTGAAAACTAATTGTTGGTGGAAATAGTGTTTTATACAGTGATAATACAGAACTTTAGGGATTTGAATATTTAAAATTTGATGAATTTTGTATGTAATTTGTTTTTCTTCTGGTCATTGTGGTTCCACAATCGAATGTTCTTCTTGCCTGTAAATATAATGTATGACTTGTAGTTTAACTGATTGAACACTATTGATTTATGCAATTTATGTGATCTAGAATTTCATATTTTAACCGCAATAAACCATGTATTAGATTTCTTGTTTGGTAATAGAATATTTAAACTGATTAATTTTCCACCACGAATCTATAATATTTAAAGTAAAATTTAATTAGAATAATAAATCATGCAAAGTAATAAAAACTAGAAATCCAGTTTTATAACTTCATAAAAAGTTCTTTAAAGCTCTCTTTGAAGAATTATACAAACGGCTACTCTTTGGTCCATTAGCTCTCTCGGCGTCGAGAAAGAACTTGATTGGGTGTCAATTCTTTGAATTATCGAGAGATTGCCGCAGCTACGGAACGAAGAATCTCATAAAAATGTTGGTTTGGCGTAAGCAAATAAGGGCGCCTGTTTCAGACAAATGATCGCATCGAAGCGAGCCTGAAATCCATTCTACATTACAGCCCGCTTCGATAAACTCTACGTTTTTAAAATTATATTTGTTTAATCTGAATTGCAGATATCTTCATCAAATAGAACGCAGGGCTTTTTATATTTTTTCCCGTGTTAAATTTCCTTTAATCTTAACCGACAAGATCTTCCTATATTATAATATATTAATATTTTTATACCTATTTTTTTTTCAAGAAAATACCACTTCAGAAGATTTTATTTATTACCTATCTATAAAATTTATATATTAATTTTCATTATTTTCACGTATAGTAAAAAAGTTACAGAGTGTTTAATTCTCTGGTGTTCCTCGAGGTTGGATATTAGGTCCTATATTGTTCACGATCTACACGAATAACTAAATGGATGAACTGAATAGGTGCAAAATAAGACAAAAACTAAAAAGTGGAGTTTTCAGAACAACAGTAAAACAGATTTTTAATGAATGCATTGGTAAAATGTGAATTTATTCGAACAATAATCAATAAATTATTTGTAGCAATGAAAATTCGTCTAATATAACCTTTTAATTATTAAATAACTGAGTTTAATTAAATTTTCGGCAATAAATTTAATTTAAATTGTGTAATTTAGGTTATTAAAATTAATAATTATCAACACTACCTTAATACATTTATAATTTGTAAAACAATCATAGCTGGTAGCTAGAAACAGTTTGTGAGTGAAAAGTTGGATGATAACCTTAAAACAATTTTAAAGGGTCAGTGAGTTACTATACGTGATGATTACGAGCTAATTTGACGTATAACGTAATTCAGGGGCTGGGGCATCAGTTATGGTGGTTAACACAATGGCGCTAATGTTCGCCAAGCGTCGCATTTATACAATAGCGAATAATTGCTGTGAAATCTGGCAAATGAATCACCGATTATTTGGGAGTGAAATTTTTCATAAAAACTCGTCATCAATGATATTTAAATTAAAAGAAATTTTCATGCTGGAAATACAACTATAAATAAATGTTTTGTTAAAATAGTTAAATATTTTTAGTTAATATTTATAATATTTTTTCCAGAAAAATCAATTAGAATATCTGCGAAAAACATTTTATTTTTTATGAAATATTTATACCGGGTGGAAACGAAATACGGGTCACCTTTATAACTTCTTTATTTAGACATTAAAAGTTTTTTCAATATGACTTCTGGTTTTACCGGAAGTGACATCAACTTTATTTTTTTAAATGTAACACCCGTTTTTTTTTGTTCAAAATATGAAAATATTCTATAAAATGAGTAGGTATGTTTGTGATAAATTTCTTAATTTTTTTTTTTAATTTAAAATCTTCTTCATCCGAAGTTGATAAAAACTCCCAAAAGTCATTCCAAATAATAAAAATACCTTAGGAAAATTGTATTTTGTAAAATTATTTAAGCAGTTTTTGAGATATTAATTTTTGAACTTTTTTGAGTTACGTTTTTGCAAATATTATAACTCGTTTTTTTTTAATGGGTGACTTGGTTTTTCAAAAAGAAGATTTTAATACGATTATTTTAATATCCCATATGTAGGGTGTAATCGACTTACTTGTGCCAGTTTTTCATATTTTTTGTACTCGGAATTTTTCAAAATTTCAAAAAAAAATGTATCACAGCCATACAGCTTTTCTAAAATAGTCTTAAATTATGAACAAAAAAATTAGGTGTTACATATAAAAACATAAATTTGATGTCGTGTTATTGAAACACTTTTTAGTGCATAAAATGTGTTTTCTTGAACCATACAACATAGTCAAATTTCAAATTTTTGTTTTCATAAATAAAGAAGTTATAGAGGTGAACCGTATTTCTCGTTTCCACCCGGTATTGTATTTTAAGAGCAAACATTTGGGTGATTTTCGTGCCACTCGTGGGTAAATTTTCCTATTTTGCAATATAAAACAAAATAATAATAATAAAAATAAAGATAATGGCGTCGTACAAAAAAATTGGGAGGGAAAAGATGGTGGATGCCTTCCAAAAAAATTTATCCTAAAATTTGTTATGAATATTCACAATTTTATTCAAAAATTTCTGCCAAAAGAAAGCTTTTATCAAAACTTGTCTATGGTCAAAATTTAAATAAAACTATTATTAAAAATGTAGATATTTTCTTAAGAAATTGAAAAAATGTGTAAACTTTAGCATCCTATATTTCAAAAATTTAAATTTAAATTTAAAATAAATGTATTCATATTTTGAATTTTAAAATTAGTCAAAAAATCAATACAGCTGGAAACACCCTGTATATTTTGAAATAAAATTATAGCAGGTAAATACATTTTCACTATAGGCGACGAGCGAATTTTACTGCAGCGCCCCCTGTGGCAGTAATTTGCATTTTTTGTGGGAAAACAAATTGTTGGTTAGGTAGTTCTTATTTACAATTACTTGATTAAAAGTAAATTGTAAATAGTTATTACTACAATTAATATGAATAGAAGGTCAAACATATCTTGTTGTATTGTTGGATGCCATAACAGTTACTCTAACACACAGGAAAATAGAAAATTTTGTAGATTTCCTGTAAAGTTGTATGCGGTAAAAAGACCAAAAATTTGGATAAATAGAATTAAGAGAAGATCGTAAGTATAAAAATTAGTGTTGCATATTAATGTTATATTTTACAATATTACCTTTATTTCTAAAATGTTTATTTTAGATCCATTGGTGAAGCTTGGAAACCAACAAAAAATGATAGGATTTGTAGTGCTCAATTCATTGGAAATGAAAAATAAAACTTCCTAAGGAAATATTTATAATTTGTTAACAATACGTTTAATTTATAATACATATTTTATGGTATTAGGAATATAATATTCCTACAGAACCGAATAGTCCAAACTCAACCGATTTGAGAGGTTAATAAATCTAGAATCAATTTCTGCAAGTACTTCATGAACCGTCCAAGTTCAAGAATTTTCACCAGAAATCTCTTCATACTTAACTATGGAAGATTTTAGTTGTTAAGCTAATTTTGACGAAGACTTTAAAGAAGAAGAAATTTGCTTTTCGTTTGAATGTCATTTTTAAAAAGCTTCAAATAATATTGAAACTACTGCATATATCCCAAATAGTCATCTGCTTAAACGAACTAGTGATAAGTGTGTTAGCAATACTGATACTATTGAATGTGACGGTTTTCATGAGTTTAATTCAATGAAGACGATGAAAATTTGAATATAATTCTACTGGAAAAAATCAAAAGTATGTTGTTGTATCCATTTACTGTTTATACACTAAGTTTTTTGTATAATAATGCTATATTACTAGAATAAAATCTTAAGAAAGCTAAAATATATATTTATTTATATTTAATTTTGACTGAAATAACGCTGAAATCAAATCACATAACCTAAGTTTTTAACTTGACAGTTCCAACCATAGAAGTTTTACCTCCAAAAATGCATAGAGCCGACCGATAGAGGCGCTGATCGCAATTATTCGCTCGCCGCGTATACAGTGTGTTTCAAAACTATTCCGCATACTCTTAAAGGCAGATTCCTCTCATGAAAATAAGACGAAAAGTTCAAATATACATGTGTCCGATCTCGCTTCATAATGGAGCTACATCCTCTTAAAAGTGTTGTTAATAAAAAGGTTTTTCTTCGTTTATTTCAAAACGAATTGAAGTACAGCTTTGAAATTTGGTATGAATTATGATACAGTTGGTACACGTTTTCGTGAATTTTTTCAATTTTATTGCATGTTTTAAAAGGGTAAATTTAACTAAGGTTGAGGTTTAAAATTGTCATAACTTTTTTTGCTTAACTTTTACAAGAGTTTTTTTTTTAAATTATTGTTCCACATTTAATTCTTAAGAAAAAAGGTGCTCTTATTTAAAGTCGCTAGATTGCGCCGTTTTCGGAGAAAATGCATTTTTCAATTTATTGACGGTCAACACAATTTAAATAAAATTATAAAAAAAAATCGTATTAGCCATGGATTCTTTTGTTTACAAAAAAATTGAAAAAATTCACGAAAACGTGTTCCAACTGTATCATGATTCATACCAAATTTCAAAGCTGTACTTCAATTCGTTTTGAAAAAAACGAAGAAAAACCTTCTTATTAACAACACTTTTAAGAGGCTGTAGCTCCCTTATGAAGCGAGATCGGAAACATGTTTATTTGAACTTTTCGTCTTATTTTCATGAGAATCTGCCCTTAAGAGGACGCGGAATACTTTTGAAACACCCTGTATTTACGATTAACGAACGTTATAAGGAAGAAAATTCGAGGTCCCTTGAGACTCGTTTTAACCGAGTTAGACTGTGTTTGGTAACACCGCTTATAACACTTAAGTTAAAATTAGATTAACCAAATCAAAAACATTATTAAACTACATATCAAAAATTAGCTAAAAACTTATTCAATAATATCATTGCCTATAAAAGATAATTCCATGGAAAGTATGAACGTCTGAACTGAACGTTTAACTTGCTGTATTTTCCTGGATTCCATAAATACAACATTATGTGTAATTTTCTACACCACCCAAGAGGTTTTCCACTCAGTGCAATTTTTTAGTGGTTTCCCCAAATAATATTTTATTCAATTTTACCAGGCCTTGTCCACTTTAGTTTGTAAAAATTTCACTTCACTTTTACCACTAATACAGGGTCTTCAAAAATGATTGATACTGTTGACAGTGCATGGTAGGAAACCTAAGTTCCCCACAGTTGGCTACACTAAATGAATACGTTGGGCTCCGATGAAAAAACCTTCGCGAATATTTTAACTCCACTAATTTTAATTTTGAAAAACAAACAGTTTTTTATAAAATTTGCAACACACTGAGAAATAATACCCGAAGAAAAACTGCTGAGAGACTCCTTGGTTAAATCAGATTTAAATTTGAATACACCAATTTAGCAAGTTTAAAATGACTAATGAGTACATATGGTTGGTTATACTTAAAATAATACTTTAGTTTACAATAATACCGAAAATCAGTTTTTTATTGATAAAATTTGTTAAACTCCTGGTTAATTTGTTAAAATTAAATAGCTAAATTGGGATATTTTGTCACGTGACCATAAACGCACGAAACTGCACGAATCTGCGAGTGACGTCACAGGATAGTAAACATAAAATTCAGCCTGTCTTTAACGGTATTTTTTGGCGATTTTTTTGAGTATTTTGTAGAGTTTCTTCGAGTTAAAATTCATGTTTGTGAATAAAAACTTATAAAAATCGGTATAAACTACAAAAATAGGCTGACGATTCTTGACACTAGTAGCTTGTGACGTCACGGAGTGGGTGTGTCGATCGTGAGCGTTTTGGCGGGAATATTTTAATTTAAATTTTAATTATCAAATTATTTTAAGCGGATCGTTGAAAAAAATGTTTTGATATTTTTTTAGTAATTATTAGGTGCATCTGTAGCATTTAAACTACTTTGTAAAAAATAGTCAAATACCCTATTTACTGTACTACACTTTTGATCCGCAATTTATAGGCGCACGTTTGTTGTAAAAAAAATTACAGCCGGCAATTTTTGGATAATAAAGTGATAATTTCACGAACCATCCACTCCCAATAATGAATTGATTGAATTGATGAACTCACCACATGTTTTTATTATTTTTTGCACTTTAAATTATTATAAATTTTGATAGCACTAATTTCACAAGTAATCGAATTTATACTCCAGTATATTGGCACTATAAAGAAATTTGGCACTCGACGTTTTGACATTTCTCTTCCATGAATATAAACCGCACTTTTACTGAAAATTACTCATAATTTTTTTCCAAGTTTTTGAGTTCATTTGCACTTAAATTTAAGCATATATTATTTTAAATAAAAAGGAAAAATACTACGACTGAACCGACGAATTTCTAATTGCAGACTGAATTTATCGAGGACCCAAATATTGTTTTTAGCCTTGAAGGAAGAAAAGAATTAAATTTGAATATCACAAAAGATGAGTCAGTATAATACCATAAATATTTTAATAATCATAGTGTAGAAACACAAACAAAGCAGGTTACCAATAAAAAAAGGAATTGTAGTCGCGGCTCATTTCTGGCTTTGTATTTTTGTACTACCTTGAAGAAAATCCCTAAAATAAAAGGGCTTCTTTGATTCATGTATTTTTGTTGAATTCTTATAACAACTTATTTTTTCTTCAAACGCCATTAAAGTACAGCCTTATGTGACGAAGGACAGGCTTTAACAAGTCGTTTTAATATTCCTTCATATTCGTGCATTTCTGAAGTAAATCGGATACAATCGGATCTACTTTGCATTGATAAAGATTAGAAAGGCGGAGTTGAAATGAATTTTAGGCAACCCAATGTACACCGACATTGTATTGTGTGTTGCCTGTAACTTAAATGTCAAATTTAAAAAATATTTTTTACATTACTATATTATAACTTTCGACGTTTGAAGAAAAAATAGCATGTTTTATTCGGAGTTTTTTTACTCCTAATATAACAGTATAGTATTTTTCCGAAAATTGCTAATTTTTCAAAACCTTTTTGAGCGAAAACCACATGTCCCACAAAATAATTACACAAACAGAAATTGTAGGTACTTTTCGTACCTTTATTTTAATACGAGAACTTTTTCTGTGTAAATTTAAGTTTTGCTTATTTTTCCAAACAGGTTGCAGTCGTCCTTATGGCCCAGTAATGGTGCCAATAAGACGAAATGTAAATTCTCAACTCTTCTTGAATTTAGGAAGGTAAATTTTTTTGTGTAATCGGAAAGTCTCGTTATGGTTTACCCCGCTGTTCCTATACTTATTTTTATTACTCCAAATTTTACAACAAATGATAGCTGCATGTCTTTAATACGCCAAAAAAAGAAGTCTTCAACTTGGTGGAAAATTTATTATGACCAAAAATGCAACCTGATTTTAATATTAACTTATTAGTTTTGTCGATCTTATTAGGGTTAAAGAAGTAAAAGTTCTGGAAATTTCTAATGATTTTGAATACTTCGAAAATGAGCATTTCGTCAAAGATAAATGAAGTTGATGAAATTTCCTATAGTATGGACATTGATGGAAATAAATATAAAAAATATTGTTTAGAAACAGCTTGCCTATTTTTACAACTGGAGTAAATACATTAAAAAAATTTATTTAGCACGAAAAACCAAAAACATGGTGTTTTTTTGGACCTCATGGTATGTTTTACATGAAACTGTATCAAGTTCAAAATTAACCATCATAAAATACTCCACGTAATGACTTTTATTAAAATATACTATTTTTTGTTAAAAAAATCGCCTTGTAGTTACTTGCAGCAAAATAAACTACAGTCGACTTGGTTATAACGAGTACGGATAATGAGTTATATAACGACCAAATCCGGATAAATATATTTCCGGTTCCAATGAAATTTCATTAAAATGTTCTCGGTTTAATGAGCCTTTTCACGGATATACCGAGTAAATATTTTTTTGGCCGAACTTCGTTCTCTCATTTTTTGGTAGTCGTTTTTAGATAAAACTGTGAATATTAAAAACAATTTTCAAGAGGAAGCCATAGTTAAGTCATCAACTCTGTTTATTCTCAAATTTTTTGTTGGGCGCCAATTTTAAATTAATTTTACTAATAAGTAAAATTGGCATCGTTATCAATAAAAATGTGGATGTTATGTTAAAAAAATGAAATAATAAGTGTAAATCCGAGCTTTTCAAGAAATAAATTTATTCTTATTTATTTTTTTAAATTGGTCAGAAAATCAGTTCCCAATTTAATGACAGGTAGAATAATAGGTTTTCATGGTTATAACGATTAACGGTTATAACGAGTAAAATTCGTCCTCCCTTGAAGCTCGTTATAACCGAGATCCACTGTATTTACTATACATAGGCAAAATAAACTATTTGTAAATTTAATCTTTTTTATAAATAAAAAAATAGGCCATATTGTTTTATAATTATATTATTACTACTTTTTTCATAATAGTTGTTGATAGATATCTTATGAATTTTTAGCATAGTTGTTCATGGACTTCCTGTATCTTATAATTATCCTTACACTCTCAATTATTAAAAGCGGTAAGATAATAAGTACAAAAATAAAATTTATTTTATTAATTTTATAAAAATGCAATCTCCACTTGAACTTTGCACAATTAGTAAACATGTTTTGCGGCAGTCTATCTTCTATACTAACCCTTATGAAATTTAAATGTGGTGAAGGTACTCAAATATAAATTAATTAGTTGATTAAATATTCATAATAAAGTAATAATCTTTAGCAGAAAACATATTTTTTTTGTAAAATAAATTGATAAAATGTGAAATATTTCCCCGAATAAATTTTCTTGAAGTACAATCACATTGGAAATTAACTTTAGATTGGATGTTGTTCCTTTTTCTTTGTAAATCTTAAAGCGAACGTTTATCTGGAATAAGGTGCATACTCTGGTAAACGTAAAATCCTGTCGGTGCAGTGCGGCGCAAGTCCTTACATCCTGCACCCGACACTGCGGTATATTCGCTGAATTTTGCCGGTGCAGGATGCAGTGTGCACTGTTCAATAACTTCCATTACAATTACTTCTTACTCTAAAATAAAAATCAATTTCCGAACTATTTCCTCCTAGTTTACCACTGTTAACAACTAACAACCATACCAAGAAAGCACTTAAAAATAGATTACTTAGACCGGGTTTTATTAAGCTGTCACAAGGATAAAGCACATGTAATAAGGTGAAAAATTTATCAACATATAGAATTTTATATTCAGAAAATTTTTCAATATGTTCCACAAAACATGCGATGGAATAGAAAGTTTTAATTTTAAATTGAATAATGTAATTATTTAACACTCCTCAAATTTGGCGAATATTACAAAAATAAATTAAATATTTACATTTTACAAAACTCCATTATATACTTGAATTCTCGATGTTTAATTAGAAACTTCAAAACTTTATTGGGTCTTATACTAAAGATAAAAATATACAGAGTATTCCATTCATGATAGATATCTTATCAGTTAGAAGATAGAACAAATTTCATTGTAAAGAAACCAAAAAAGAAGGAGTGTATTATTTATAGTTTTAACATGGAGTATGAATAAGAGAAACACTTTGCATATTCATACTAATGTGCTGCCACCTGGTGTCAGTAGGTTTAACTTACTGGTTTACAGAGTCCTGCAGTTGAAAGCAATATTTCGTACCTCTTGAAACACTGCAACAAACGCAGTTTCATGCTTCATACATGATATTTGCATAATTAGCCGTTATTATTTTTAATTAAAACCATTAAGCTACCCAATTAAACTATTTTTTTAAACTAAAGCGCCACGTTTCAGGCGAGCCCCAGAACACTCTATTAAAAAAATGTTTGTATAGATTTAAAAATTGATCACTAGAAAATAAAAACCATTCTTTTTTAATTTGTAATAACAAATAAAACAGAAATCGTTGATAAAATGTTGAATAAAAAAATTACAAAGAAAAAATAATTGAACAATATATTTTTTTAATTTTCTGTCAATTTCTCTAAATAAAGCCAAGTAAGGGTTTTTTGTCGTTTTTAAAAACTATATTATTATCTCTATAAATCCTGACAATTTTGAGTTCCTATTTATCTTCCTTCACTAACCATTTTCAAATTTTCTGTACAATTTTGTTCTACTTTCTAATCTACCACAAACGATACACCATGTATACTGTTTAAACAGTTTTAGTTAAAATTTAATTTTTTATATTTATCAACACATAGCTAGGTACCTATTCCTATTATTTTAACATGCAATGTATAAATATAGACATTTTTAAAATTTTTCTTAAGTTTAACGACAAATATTTGAGTTTAAATATTTTAATTTGATATGAAATACATAATTTTCCGAGAAAATAAAGTGTTAGCTATTCTTTTAATTATGATTAATTGTACCTGAAAGCCATTATCAAAGAAAAATTTAAATAATTTTTAAATAAGCTTAAATTTTTTATATACTATTATAGTTTCTTTATAAAAGCAAACTTGATTTTTAGTCATTTATATCAATAAAACTATTAGAAATGGCAATGAAGATGAAATATTTGTTATTTTGTTTAATTTTACATATAATTTTAAGTAATAATAAAATGAAGGCAGGTAAATAATAACAAGCATTTTTGTATTTACTTCTACTAAATTTTAATTGAAAAATAAAATCAACATACACAATATGAAATCATTTATTTCCAGGAAAACTACTTGACTTTTATGTACAATATTTATATATAATTTAAAAGAAAATAAGTTATTTAAAAAAATGAATAATATATGGTGTAGATATTTTTAAAAGTAAGTATTTAATCTAAATAATGCCAAATAAATTAGCTAAAGGTACCAAGATGAATATTAAATTTGTGTAGTTCTGATGAAATCCAAGTAGCAAAATTAAAATTTGAGTTTTATTTTTCCATAGAAAACACATAAGATTTATTTATAACACAAGTGTTAAAAATAAAACATACAATATTTTTTCTACAAACGAGAGTTTTACGAATAATATTAATTAAATTTATGAAAATAGTAGTTGTTTACAGAGTAACCACGGTTTTGTTACCTACTTTTAACACTAGAGCGAGAAAGTGACACTAGCCTATCAAGGGGCCCTGAGCTTCTGCTTGGGACACCTTGTATAAAATTCTAGAATCAAAAATAAAAGTCAAGAGACAAGTAGCTTTTAGAAAATTTTTCTAATAATCATTCAAGTAATAAAATAATTATTTTTTAGGAAAAGTGTATAGCCGAGCTCATCTGAAGAACAATACACAAGTTGATTTCGATCACAAAGGTAAAATACCATGCTATTAAATATTAAATACTCTTAAACAAATTGGTGTAATGTTCTTTATTTTTATCTACCGATTGAAATGAAATACAATACCTTTAAGGGGTGCTTAGATATGTACAGATATATGTCAATTTTTCTTTCTAATGGAATATGTTTTTTCCATTATAAATTTATTCAAAAGTAGCGCGACATACAAAAATGTCTTTCTCTTTACAAAATCAAATAAGTTTTAAATAAAATTCTTGAATTGAGGAGTGTTTAAATTTTCAACAAATGTAGCATTTTTGATATAAACTAATTTGGGCATATCGACTTATTTTCTGGTCTATTCTCTCTCGGTCGAATTTTGCGCCACCTGAATAATAATAACAAAATATTAATTAGACAATATTCTTTTAATTAATAAAATAAATTTAGAAACATATCTGCATTGTCATTAGCTACTTTAACAAACTTTTTCATATACTTATATTTACGAGGATAGTCGGCAAATGTTAGAGCTTGATTTTAAAATTCGCTTGATATTTGCGGTTTTGCTCATAACTTTTTTCTATTGAAGCTTTTTTAAAATTTCGTTTTTTGGTACAGAGAAGAGTCTTATGGCTACAAATTTCTTCTGGTTTTGTTTTTGTAAGTCAAACCAAACACTCATACGGCAGCAGTACAACGGGCTGTTTTTAAAAAACGTTCGGTTAACGGCGCTATCCCCAAAAATAAGAAACCAATTAAAATAATATTTTTTTTCCAACGCTAGGAATAAGTTATGATATAAACGAAGAGTTCGATGTTGCGTTTTTTGTTTCAAGTATATTTTTAAACATTTTACAGCATCCCAAAAATTAAGTAAAATTTTGAAAAAATTTTTGGACTGCTGTAAAAAATTTAAAAATATACTTTAAATAAAACGCATCGTCAAACTCTTCGTTTATACCTTAACTTATTGCTGGCGTTTGAAAAAAACTATTATTTTAATTAGTTTATTATATTTGGGGAAAGCACAGTTAAACGAACGTTTTTTTAAAAAGAGCCCGTTTTACTGCTGAAGTATGAGTATTTGGTTTGACTTACAAAAACAAAACCAGAAGAAATTGGTAGCCATAAGACTCTTCTGTGTACCAAAAAAAGAAATTTTAAAAAAGCTTCAATAGAAAAAAAATTATGAGCATAACCGCAAACATCAAGCGAAATTCATAATCAAGTGCTCACATTTCCAACTATCGCCTTAAAAAAACGCACTTTTGGAAAAAATAAAAACGCGTTTATCCAATTACTGTAACTATACAGGGTGTCCCTGAATAACTTCGACAAAATTTTTAGGGTGATAGAGAAAGTGAAACTAAGCATTTCTGACTTTTAAACTATTGTCCGGAAATGATTCCTTAAAATTTTCATAAAATTTCAAAAAAAATATTATTCACATTTACGGTCAAAGTTTTAAAAATATTTTCAGGGGCGTTACATGTGGGCGGGTCATCAACTTTTTTTAATCATATCTTTTTTTCTTACATGCGTTTAGTAAAATTTTCTTTTATAAGTACGAAAATAAATATTTTGTTAATGAGAATTTTTAATAATTATTTATGCAGCAATTTGATATTACTTATATTTTAATATTTCTGTTTTAGCATTCCTACTTGCTCATGTACAGAACTTACTGGAGATGCTAACAGAAGCAATTAATTCATTTATTTCCCTTAATACGTCAGTTATGACGTCTACTCAAATCCCTCTCAACCCTCAACCCGAAATAGTTAAATTGTAAATTATTTTGTATGAAATATTAAATAAATGGTGCTAGTAGCCTTCGGCTACCGCTTAAAATAAACTGTTCTATACGAAAAACATCATGTTTCTATGGAAATTACCCAAAACAGCCAATAAATAACTAGTATTTTGCTTAATTATGCCTTTTTTCCTATAGGATATTTTATCCCCGAAGATGATGATCGAGCTCCTGGAGTTGTATACCGTTTCATCGACATACACTTTCATCGACATAGCCTTTTCATCGACAGTTCATTACATCGACAAGATCGTTTCATGGACAGATGTTTCATCGACTTAGCCAATTCATCGATATAGCCTTTTAATAGACAACCATTTCGTTCACAAGAACACTACTCCTTCATTAACACAGATGTTTCATCGACATTGCCATTGCTTCGAGAATTTCATTTAATCGTCTACAGTTTAATTGACACTACCTTTTCATCGACAGTCCGTTACATCGACAAGACCGTTTCATGGACACAGATGTTTTGGCCAATTCATCGACACAATAACGTAAAATGAGAACGTTTATACTTCACTAAGCATTAAAAAAATTTACATATTCGACGCGATATTTCAAATTGAAGATTTGATTATCAAAGTGTTGACAAAGTTTCATTATCCATTATATGATATTCGCCATAGGCAAAAATGTAAACATACAATGTCAACTGTAAAGATCAAGCATGCGATTCACTAACCACTAGCAACTCGTAATTGAAAATTCGAAACTTGGCTCATTAGTGGCTAATTGTTAATGCTTAATAGTTAGTGGTTAGTGGCAGTATAAGGAGTCAAATGCAATTGAATGCATTTATCTTCTTAATTGTTAGTGGTTAATTGTTAATGGTTAGTTGAGCATAAACTCACCTTAAGTTAGAAGCCTATTATTAAAATCATACAATTAAAAGCACTTTAAAATTTGATCGATTGTACAACTACGCGCAAAAATATTGAGGACACAATAGAAATTTTCTGATTCAATAAGAAGCCTTCGCAAACACGAGATCACCCGAAATTTGAAAGGAGCCTACCCGTATTCTAATTCGTAATCATTTCGTGTCTTCTATCGCTACTGGGCCAGGATATTTTTTTGTGTCCTCGATATCTTTGCGCATGATTGTACGTGAAGGCCATTATGAATAAAAAAGGTAAAAATTTTTAGTCAAGATAAGCTCAAATTTCTTAACTTTTTATTGTACGAAGTAGTTTATTTATAATAGAAAACTCGCTTTTAAGTCATTTATTCTAATAAAACTTTTAGAAATGGCAATGAAGATGAAATATCTGTTATTTAGTTTAATATTACATATAATTTTAAGAAATAGTAAAATTATGGCAGGTAAACTATAGCAAACAGTTTTGTATTTACTTATTTTAAAAAACTTTTAATTGCAAAATAAAATCAACATGCACGTTAGGAATTCATTTATTTTCAGGAAACTGCTTGAATTTTCTGTAAAATTTTTATGTACAATTAAAAATAATAAGTGTTTTCATAAAAGTTGCATAATATTTGTATGATGTAGTTATTTTTAGTTGTAAGTATTTTAGAAACAGACAAAAACTTCCAAAAACTCTGTTTCTAAATATCATTAATTCAAATCATCGTTTCAAACCCAATTTACTTTGTAAGTATTGAGTATTTTATTTAAATAATATTGTATAATATTTGGAGCTGTTTGCTTTAGATAACCCCAAAAGTAGCCAAAGCTACCAAAGTGAATGTTAAAATAGTGTTCAAATATAAAATTTTTTGGTTGAGTTCTATACAGGGCGCACTTTGAGTTTCATTTTTCCATAGAAAGAATTTTTAAAAATATTCTTAGCTACCATCAAAAATTTAATTCAAGTAGAGAGGACTTTTTAGGATTTTTTTTCATAAAATCTTCTAAGTAATTAAGTAATTTATTTTTTAGGGAAAGTGTCTAGTGAAGCTCAGGAAAAGAAAAATACGCATGTTTCGACCCGCCAAGGTAAAATACTTAATATATTAATTATGTATTTAAATACCAAAAAATTCAATTTAATTTTAATTTATCTACCGTTTAAAGCTAGATTCACAACATCCAAATTAGTAATTTAAATCAATGAGTAACTTAAAGCTACATTCACGCGTAACTTATACTTAAGAGTTTGGCATATGCAATTTCATGAAGTTGTTCATAACGTCTAAATTACTCAACGTAACGTCAGAATTAGGCCGTAACGCAAAACCTTGCAAGCTCCAAAGTCTTACGTTAATTTCTTACGTTCGTACATTTTCGGAATGATTCGTATTTACGATTTAAATTGTTCCTGGAATTTGTCATAACTTATTGGGTAATAAGTAATAGATTATGGGTTATTTTAATAACATAACAAAATTTGCATAGAAGAAATCTGAAAAATTCGAAAAATAATCTCAAAAAAATTGCATAAAAGCGCCGTAAAATATAAAAGTTATAGAAAAAGTGTAGCATCCCACTCGCGAGAAAATAGCCTTTATTCACTCAGATCTCTTAGAAATGGTACGCATTTGTTTTAACCCCTTTCCATTAGGGATCAAAAAATGTGTTATCACTTTTTGTTTTTTCTTTGCATATAATGTAGTTTAAAGCACGCTATTTTTACGAAGTACTCCTTTTTCTCATTTCTTAAAATTCAGTTTATCCCACATAAATAAAAATGGCAAAAAAATTTAAAAAGCTTCAATAGAAAAAAGTTATAGCAAAAAACGAAAATATTGCATAAATTTTAAATTTAACCGCTTAAATTTACCGATAATGGGTTTCAAATGATAAAATCGTATTTTTCCAAAATTACGGCCCAATAATAAATTTAGACACAAATTTATATGAAAAATAAATTCAATTTTAAAGGAAATAAATTTCGTTTTTTTTAAATTTTTTATTACAAATACCCCAAAATCAATTTAAAAAAAAGGTATGATTTTCAAACATTTTGTCGACTCAATTATTTATGCAGTAATTAAATATTTTAATATTTTTGTTTTAGCAGTCACACTACCACCTTTTATGAACTTACTGAAGATGTTAATAGAAGCACTACTCTCTTTTTTTTTCCCATTCTGGGAATATAATTTCCAAATCAATTTAGGTGTAGACTATAATACTGGACCGCCTCAAACCATAAATAGAAAAGAAAATATTTTATAAATGATAATATTTTGACTATTAAGTTCAATTACATAAAAAAATGGTGCAAAAAGCAAATGATTTAAAAAAATTATTATGGAGTTGGTTTTACAATATAAAAGTTACCAAAAAAGTCATTATTTTATATTTTAAATAACCTTTACTGTAATAGCACGTATTGAAAAAAAAATTATTTCGATATGTTTAGTATATTACTAAAACCATCTTCCTAGAAACCCGCGATAAATTTTCCGTTGGAGATATTATAATAACAGGGAATAGAAAATCCATTCCACTTTTCTGGAGCTTCATTGCAAATTATCAGCGAATCACTAATAATTAATGCAAATCGCTAGAGGGCGCGCAAGTGTGTGAGGAAAGATTGTGAAAAGTCATGCGCCCATCACTATCCCAAGTTTTATCTGTCAGATTTTCAAATTTCATTCATATTTGTAAACCAGCTTAATTAAACTAAAATTCGTCAGCTACTTTTATCTTGTAATTTTATGTAGAATTAATTCTAAGACACCAAAGTTACTTTTAGTTATATATTTTCTTATACATTCTCGAATTTTCTTTCCATCTATCCAGATTTAGTAGCATGACTCTAAAACACCAAATAAAAAAAATATTGTTTGCACAAGCATATCTAGCAGTAAACTGCAATTTTTGTCTTTTAAGAAAACATTCTTAATAATTATCGTTACCACTTTTTAAAGTATTAATTTATCCTTTTGACCAGAAACTTTAAAGCTACCTAGTTATCTGTTCGAGTTTATCGAAGGGTAAATAGTGTTTGGTGTATACCTTATAAGAAAATCCGCATTTGAGTTTGCTTTGGTTTTGTCGCCAAGCTTCTCTTTTGCGAACCTTTCATCACCTCGGGGGACGAGTGGTCCTGACAGATAACGCTATCTCCGCTCGCTATGCGAGGCCATTACCGCCCCTTAACAATGGCCCGTCGTTAGAAGCCCCCTGCTACGTGCACGCTCTTACCCTGAACAGGTGTCACAGTCACAAAAACGAAAACACACAGCGATAATGAAGGCTCGGCTTCGATGCGATACAGAAGAGGAATACCTTTCAGGATTCAAATGGGTCCCATTATCCTCCAGAATGTTATTAAATCGCTGCTGGATGGATACTCAAGATTTACAAGATGACCGACTATTTGAATAATTGGTTCCAATAATGTTATTCAACGAAATTGAATATAACAATACAGTAGTCACGTTCACAGAAATTACTTATCTTTCTTCAAATAACTCGAATGAATTATTTTATTTTTAAATTAAATTTTTATCACCTACTATTAAAATCTTGCCAAAGAAACAAAATGGCCATATACACCCCTTAAGTAGGAAAATTAGGAATACTTAAATAATAAAAATATTGGTTGTAAATTTATTTCTAAAATAAAGCTCCAGGTAAAATCTCCATTCTTGAAAAAATAACTAACGCAATATTTTTCCACCATGTCTTGAAACCAATTATTTATTCGTCGTCAAATTACTTTTTGATAATAATGTATTATGTTAAATTTAGCACTCATTTTAAGTTAAAGGACAATCGCTAGTTTGAAAACAAGTACCAATAGTCCAATCGAATGGTAGTTTGAAGTGGAAAGTTCTGGTGTAATTGTTTATAGTGACTTACCTTATGTTTTATACAGGGTGTCCCGAAATTAAGCGGCCAAACTTTAGGAGGCGATTCTACAACTAATTTTAAGAAAAAAACTTCCTACAAACATGTGTCTGATTTCGCTTCCCAAGGGAGCTACAGACCTTTAACTATTGTGACTAAAACTAGGTTTTTTGTAATTTTTTTGAAAACGGTTGGTAATATAGATTTGAAATTTGGTGTGAAGACTAATACGTTTAAGATATAATTTCTCAATTTTTTTCAGATTTTTTGAAAGCTCTGAAATTTTTTGTAATTTTTTGAAAACTTTCAAAAAATCTGAAAAAAATTAAGAAATTATATCTTAAACGTATTAGTCTTCACACCAAATTTCAAATCTATATTACCAACCGTTTTCAAAAAAATTACAAAAAACCGAGTTTTAGTCACAATATTTAAAGAGCTGTAGCTCTCTTAGGAAGCGAAATCGGACACATGTTTATAGGAAGTTTTTTTCTTGGCCGCTTAATTTAGGGACACCCTGTAGTGTGCTGAATACGAATCTAAAGTTGTGCAACAATTTTTTTTGGAAATATAAGAAATCCTTAAAAGAAAACACTAACAATCGGCGGTTTTTTTTTTGGTTTTTGGATTACAACTTGCAAAGTAAGCTTCTTGCGTAAAAAGTGATACTGAATTAAAATAAAGAAGAGGAGGATAATTTTTTATAAGACATTAGTTTTCGTCCAAAAATGTGATTTATACTATTTTCTGAAAATTACTGATTTTTCAAAATATCACTTTTTGCGTAAAAAGCTTATTATAAGACAAAAAACCAAAAAAATCTGCGATTTTTAGTATTATTTGATGATTTCATATATATGTCGAAAAAAATTTGTTGTACAAATTCAAATTCGTGTTCAGTATCCCAGAAAATATAAAGTTACCAACTAAAAAAGATTACATCAAAACTTGTTTTTAGAAACAGCCAATTAGGAGAGGACTGGAAGCGTAGCATCCGCTTTGTAGCGGTGTTGTCAAATCTATCTCGTCCGTAGCTAAGACGTCGTGAATAAAACCAACCTGACCTTGAATCGGAGCTGCGTCTAAATATATGTAGGAAAAATCGGGTGTAACTCAATTATTAATTATATATTGTCTGGACAAATGTGGAATCAAAAATGGAAACAAAATATTAAAAAAGCAGATGACTCATTTCAAAAAATTTTTTTTTCGTGGATAATGCAGCACGAAGAATCGAGTTTTATAAGGTAATGGAAAACGGGAACCAAGACGTACCTAACCTTGGACCCAGTCACGTAAAAGTTGGTATAGTACAGTACGACAAAAAAACCAAGCTTGTCGTACTTGTGTTGGAGACGGTGCACATTGGTCCGAAATCCGAAAAAGCTAGTCAAAATTCAAAAAAACGAAAGTGAGCGTTTTGTGTTAAGTACAATAAAATCATGTTCATGGAACACCACAGCATACTAAACTGAAATGGCGCAAGCTTACCTATTACAGGAACCCTGATACTGGACATCAAACCTAGCAAATGTAAGCAACCGACATTTAGTGTTTAAAGATATGTTTTTTTGTGGTATTACTATGCTGATTTCAACTTATGTTATTTAATGGATCGTCCTGGATCCAAGTGCATGAGTATCATAAGAAGTTGTCTTTGTGTATGTGTATATTTATCCAATATTTAGTTGGAAATATCGAACAAAAATTTTAGTGTTTCTTCAATTAAGGAAAAAGTTCTCATCCCGCGAGATGCCGAAATTTTGTAACGTATTCAACATAGCTTGTAATGTCTTTTCGCTCGAGGAACAACGCCTAGTTACCTTTTTTGCCATGAGTTTGTAAAAGCTATAAATATCTATAAAATCTATTATATCTATAATATCTACAATATCTATAATATCTATAATATCTATAATATCTATAATATCTATAATATCTATAATATCTATAATATCTATAATATCTATAATATCTATAATATCTATAATATCTATAATATCTATAAAATCTATTATATCTATAATATCTACAATATCTAGAATATCTATAATATCTATAATATCTATAATATCTATAATATCTATAATATCTATAATATCTATAATATATATAATATCTATAATATCTATAAAATCTATTATATCTATAATATCTACAATATCTATAATATCTATAATATCTATAATATCTATAATATCTATAATATCTATAATATCTATAATATCTATAATATCTATAATATCTATAATATCTATAATATCTATAATATCTATAATATCTATAATATCTATAATATCTATAATATCTATAATATCTATAATATCTATAATATCTATAATATCTATAATATCTATAATATCTATAATATCTATAATATCTATAATATCTATAATATCTATAATATCTATAATATCTATAATATCTATAATATCTATAATATCTATAATATCTATAATATCTATAATATCTATAATATCTATAATATCTATAATATCTATAATATCTATAATATCTATAATATCTATAATATCTATAATATCTATAATATCTATAATATCTATAATATCTATAATATCTATAATATCTATTAGTATAAGAAATTTTTTGTCGGACAGACTGGATTCGGGATTTTGCTGTTTCAATATTTTTTTCCATAACATTACTCAGCAACCTCGAAAATCCTTAAATACTAGCTTTTTTAGGAATTAAATGTATTTTGCAAATAATGACAACCATATTGAATTTGCAATTTTCGTTTTTAATTTTATCTCCATGATATTATTCAGCAAACTCAAAAACCCCTAAATAATAACTTTTGTACGAATCAAATTACTTTTTGCAACTTATGTCCGCCATATTGGATCTGCCATTTTGCATTCTTATTTTTTTCATATTATTATTCAACAACCAAAAAAACGCCTAAATACTAACTCTTGTACTAACCAGACAACACTTTAAATTTTAGCCAGCTTTTTGGGATTTTGGACCATCTTGCGGTAGCGACGATGAGGAAGAGGAATATCCAAGACGTAGCCATCTTTAGGACTGGAGAAGAAAAGGGAAGATGCAGAAGTACGAGCTCTACCGAAACTCGTAGCTAAAGAGATATTGCCACATGAAGACATTGATCAGAAAATAGGTATCCGGACGTGCAAGAAGAAAACTTGGCCATACATAGGCATTCCAAAGTGTTAGAAGATACGAATTAATTTTTATGGAAGAAAAATAAAGACTGAGAAAACTTTTTCTTCGATAAGATGTTTCATTGACACTACTGTTTCATCGACACACGTTTCATCGACTTTACCTTACCTTACATCGACGACCGTTTTATTGAGACTACCTTTTCATCGACATATCTTGTCTTCGACAAGGATCTTTCATCGACAAGGTAATGTCGATAATTGTCGAACAAATGATTTATCCTCGGATTTATCGATGAAAAGGTAATGTCCATGAAAAAGTAATGTCGATGAAATGGTTATCGGTGAAAAGGTAATGTCGATGAAACGTATGTGTCAATGAAACGTTCATATCAATGAAACGGTCGTGTCGATTAAACCGCTTTCGATGAAAAAATGTTGATGAAATTGACTGTTGATATGAATTAGCAGCACGCCATTTATCACAAAATTACACTTTGAATATCCACTTTCGAAAAATCGTTGATTTTGATTTAATCCATTTTTACCAACCACAAATTATTGTCATAGGAGATATCATAAGAGTTTGGTTTGGCTAAAACAAAAAAAAGTAAAATCTCAAATGGTATTCGGTATGATAATCTTTTTTCAAATGGAGGAAAATTAAAGATACGTCGGTATCAGTGTCAATATTTTTTTCTTTCAATTTTCACCGAATCTTGTAAAAGAAGGACCTGCTTCTATGATTAACGTATATTTAAAGATGTCAGCCGTGTTGTTGTCAGTTGTAATACCATCAGTAGGTTGGGTTAGTTTAGGTAGGACCCAAATTACCACGATAATACAACGGCTTGTTGGTACAAAGGCGTGAAATAATCAGTAGTAATGCCATGAGTAGGTCAAAATCTGCGATAATTCTGTCAATTTATTAGCCTGTGTCGCCCAGAAACACCACGAGTCTATAGGACGAGTGGTATTTCTAATAAGCAACCTACGAATTGTATTTTATTTGGTTAAATTATTTCAAGCTCTGTTATTTTAAATTTTAGGATAATATTTAAAAAATCTAACAATTTTTTAGTTGTGTTCAGAAACTGAAAGTTAAATAGCTAAGCATTGGATCACCATGTATAATATTAATAAAACTTAAAACATAATTGTATAATTAAGAAATATTATTTCTATGGTTGTATTGTGCTTTGAAAGTAAAATGTAAAAATTTATATACTTTTCGAAATCGTTGCTACTTTATGAATAATTATAATAGTATTCCATATATACTCTACCCTCCCATCCAAGTTGTTCGATTTGAGTTTTATTAAGTTATAATAAAGGAGAATTAAATTTGAAATGCCTTAAACAAATTGGTTCGCATTTGACGGGAAAACAGTCAATAGCGCTACATTAGTGACCTAACAAGCTAGCCAACAAAGGTGGGAAAGTCCCCGGGGAATCCGACAATTTGAATGCCGATGACCACACGGTTTAAATCGAATCTGGATGCGATCTCTGGTGAACGCCACGATTGCAAATTCAATTATCAATTTGGTCCTCGATTTGACTGCACGATTGACAGGTGTGCATATTTGGAAATTTAATTAATTATATCTATGTCTCGCGTTGATGTTTTTATTAAATCAAGTACTGTTATTTAAAAATATGTCATATTTTTCATATTCATTATAAACAAAATTTTAAAACTCCACTTAATACATTATTGAACTGCATATAGTTTTTCGCTTAATTAGCAGTTTTTTTTAATTCAACCCTGGATTTATTCATTGGTTTCACTTTGTAGGCCGTAGCTACCATAAAAGCTAATTAAAAATACACCGAAAAAATCCCCCAAGCTCAATGTATTCACTTTTTAATTAAAAGTAATGAATTAGCCTACGGTGAATTTTTGTAGTGTGTTAAAGGGTTTTCAACCCTTATCCCGAATCTATTATAAACTTGCTTACCTTGAAAGTAAACAAAAGTTGAATTAACAAAATTACGGGTTTTCCAATTGATTTATTATTTCTATAAAACATTTATTAATAATAATAACTTTATTTATTGAATCGCGTTCTTCATAACTGCCGCTTACTAGAGAAAAAAAAATATTTTTATTATTTATGTACAAAAATCCTATATAAGGTCTTATTTTCTTGATTTGCTAAAAACATTTAAAGAAACTCTATGAAATATGAAACATGGTCGAGGAGAACATAATAAACAGAATAGTCCGGTCAATTTAGCCCTAAAAATAGTAGTAAAGGTGCAAAAATTAGCGTAAATCTAAAAATTGGTACGAATCTTCGAATCACCATTATAAATTAATTCTAAAAAGTCCTCATATAAATGGATTTTTCGCGATTTTCAGCAAAACGGTAATTTTCATCATAAAATTAGGTGGGTCTTAGGAAAAAAGTATTAAAAACTTTTTTATAGATATTTATATGGTCTACAATATTTATCTGATCTAATTTTATGATAAAACTTACCGTTTTGCTGAATAACGCGAAAAACCCATTTTTAAGACCTTT
Source organism: Stenus bimaculatus (assembly GCA_963971135.1). Taxonomy (NCBI): domain Eukaryota; kingdom Metazoa; phylum Arthropoda; class Insecta; order Coleoptera; family Staphylinidae; genus Stenus; species Stenus bimaculatus. The sequence continues at coordinate 80,755,869 of OZ020180.1, read as the reverse complement.
GTACTTGAATGAAAATTTTTCCATGTACGGGATCGATGGGGACTTTTTAGCATTCATTTATAATGGTTTTCCGAACATTCATTTCCAATTTTTAGTCCGTTTTGAAACCAACAATATGCATACAAGGTACTCATAAATAAATAAACATTTCATTTATTGGTTTTTGATTGCATTTCATAAGGAATTATAAATAGAAAATTACAATTCATTATCAAAAACAAAACGGAGCATGATCAGCGAACACAGTTGGTCTTCAGATATTTCCTTGGGGTATACCAATTATTACAATAGCGGTGTGTTCAGAAACTCGGTGTATGGGTAGAATGCTTTGGAGTGAAAACTGCTGTATACAAACCTTAATAACCTCAAAATCGAATATACTATAAAGTAATAAAATATTGCACATGCGGAGTATTTTTCATCCCAGTTCCGAATGGGGTGCTGATGGGTGAACACTCCAACGATTCTGAACGAGGATCATTAATCACACCAGCAGCGTCATTTTTACGACTGGTATAACACTTACGCTGAGTGTGTTGTTCCTGAACGCACCCTAGAAGTGGAAAGTACATTATTTCAGAAGAACAATTGACTACTGTTTTCAAAGTAACCCTTGATCCAGTCACTAGCATTATCGCGATCCCATAATGTTCCAGTTTTTATATCAGCAAGCCAATAGTTTCGTGCCTTGATGAAATCAAAATAAACATCAGCTACCTGCTCTTGGCTCTAGATTGTTTTATAGACATAATTTATTGACATTTTCTCTTTAAACATGAATTGACCAGAATGGAATATTTTATGAATGGTACAAAAATCGGTTGAGGGTTTTAAGAAAGCCTTTTCAAATATTTTAGAAAATACCGACAATTTTGATATTGACCTGTAATTTGAAATTACTGAGTCTTTTTTGTAGACTGGAATATTAACTAAAACTCAGAGTGGCTCTGTTATGAATTCTGCAACAACTTTTAGTATCTTGAAGGTACCTCATCAACTACAGACTAGCTTTGGTTTGATATGGATTTAAACATTTCAATTCAAGTGAATGGCTCCAGAAAAATGAAATGGTTAGTTTTGGAGACCAAAGGGAAAGAAAAAACATTCAAAGGAACACCAGAAGATTTGGCTTATAGTATAGATTATATCACGACCAAAGTTATATCCACCTATTCCTAGTACTTCACGAAGTATCTGTGAACAAATTCTATTTTGTACTAACCTAAATGATTGCCTGGACTGGCATAATTTATAGAAAAAATCTGTTTCCTAAGTATTTGTGTTTTGAAATGATTTTAAATTAAACTTTTATATACTTGAAAATATTATTCCGATTTGGTCTACAACTAAATAGTGTGGTTTAGCGCCATAAAGGAGTTACAAGCAGACAGTAAATACCAATAAATTTAGCAACAATACGCTTCAGAATACAGTAGACGCATAGTTTGTGGTTGGCCTTCTGCTACCCCACGGTGTATATCTGTCCTAACTTAAACTCCTTTAGATAAAGCAGCTGTAATTTGTTAAATTATGAGAATAATAATTTAAATTGCAGACCTAATATATAGGTATAATAATATTTAATACGTATTAAAGCAACAATATTGCATCAATAAATTCTGAACTTTAATCTTAGTTACCTCCTAATATTAAATAATGTAAATGATAGAATTTTTCCGTTGTGTTCTTACTAGATTTTCTATCTTATTGGAAGAAAATCTTGGGCGCCTTATGTAAAATGAAAGTGATTTGAAATTGGGATGTAACCGTAGGGCTGGGGAAGTCTAGATTTGAAGCAGGTGCGAGCAGTCGCACCCTTCCTACACAGTGCACGTGAATATAAAGCGTTATTGACAGCTCATAAATAATTTAATGACAGACAAAGTGCTCTATTACATTACGTTGCGTTATAAGCGCGTGCACGAGAAAATCCTCACTTAAGCGCCGCGATTAATTCCAAATTGTTTTAATTTTTCAACTGTTTCATAGCATGTGCTTTGCACAAATGGGCGCAGGTTAAGATTAAAAATTTACGTCCCAGTTAAGTTTTAAATTAGTCGGTACAGGTGAGAGAGATTAAAACTTGATTAAAATTCTCATTTAGATTGATTGCGAATTTAAAGTTGCCAAATGGCTTCAAATGTAAAATAGGATATAGGTTTAAAAATATATAAAGCACAGTGCATCGGAATATTTAATTTTATCCCTATTTCTCATCTATTCGCACATAGATTGGATAAACATTTTATCAAACTGGATCCAATGAATACATTAATATATTTATTATGTCTTAGATGTATGGTAGTATCCCCCTGTATACAGCTATTCCGACTAGAGGACCTCATACCTTGGTTGGAACTAAAGGTCTAGTTGTAATAGAAGTTCTGGTATCTTGAGTTGTTTTTTTTTCTAGTCTTGTACATCTTCAGAATAGCATTATTTTTGGATGAGCAACTTGGCGCTACGGCTAATGCGTGCTTGATCCAAGTAACAATGAATTTTGATGAGATCTTGAAGCAGATTTTGTTTGGAACAACTTTTCGCTACGTCTGTAGAAATCAAAATTGAGTTTAGCTTGTGGTAATGTTGTGCCAATATTTTGATATCGTTTTTTAATATATTCACATTATATTCACAATATTGTGAAACAATGGAAGTACAATATTGTGAGTACAACATTCAGACTATCTTCTCACAATATTGTGTAAATATTAAATTTATACATATCCGCAATATTTTAGTGAAGTTGTAATCACTATAGCATGTATTCAGCGACCGTGATGAAAATTTTAGAGACGTCGTTAAATTAATCACGTCTTTAAGAAGAAATATTTTTTAATCACGTGATTAACGATAAAGACGTCTCTAAATTGTTGATCGCGGTCGCTGAATACACGCTTATATGGTTTAAATATAAATTTACGCGCGATGTTATCAAAACTTTTCCACAATATTGTCACTATATTAAAAATATATACTCACAATATTTTGACAACATTATTTGGGTCAACATTTTAACATGTGCAAATATTGTGACACAATGTTTACACAATACTTTAATATTGTGTACGATATTATCACAACATTGTCGCAATATAGAGTGTCTACTCGGGGTGCTTCTTCCAAGTACCCACGTTGCAGGTTTTAAGGATGTTGTTACGTCAGAAGACCAACTTGGCGCTACGTCTGATGCGTGCTTGACCCAAGTGGCGCAGTGAAGAACAATCTCTAAAAAAATTTTTCCAATTTTTTTATGTCGACCCTGCAGTTGAAAGGTAATAGAAAATGTAGGGGGTCAGTTACCCTCTGCATCCCAAAAAAATTATACACCCCAAAATTTAAAAAAAAATCTATTTTTTTTTGTACGAAGTTGCAGACTTGATTTTGTATTTTAAAGCAAAAAATAAAGTTTTAATTTATTAATATTAAAAAGCTGTAATGCTACTATAAAAATCCTTTGTTTGCAAATATGCAAATCTTTTATTTACTACGAATTTGTAAAAAGGGCCCATATCAAACCATAAATCAGATATTATTTATTTTCATGTGCTTAAGCTTGTATCGTGTTTAATAAAAACTAATTGGCTGTCGAAAAAGTTCCCAAAATAACAATCGCACATGCAAAACCCTCCTTTAAATCCTAATTATATAGGTTTATTTCCTGGGGATTTTTCGTTATTTTTTCTGTTCGTAGCGCTTGAATTTAAGCATTGGATAATCTGGAACACGAGGACTCTGCCGTCTGCCAAAGCTTATCGTAAATAAATTGCGGGGTGCGATTGTTGCCGAGAGTTACCCCAATTGGGACCATCCACCTGACACTAAAGTCTCACTGCTGGGAATTAATAAACAGAATCGTAAGTTTTGCGTTTATAAAAAAATTATATTAAAAAATTGAGTTCGCTGCGAATTTCCATTTAAATTTAATTATTTTTGCCAGGTCTCGAAATGCATTAAGCGATTTTCTAAAGAATAAACGTCTGCGGGAAACTGGAAACTGTATATACTGGGTAGTCTCAGAGTAATTCGATCTACCTTTTCCGCGTATTACCTTTGCCGCTTTCAATCGGAAGGGTTGTTCTGAATTAGGGACGAAAATCTATCATAGATGGAGCCGAGTCCAAGAACTTAATGAACTGTAAACTGGTAGCCATTGTCCAGTTCATTTGTTTCGCTTCTAAAATACCATTTATCATCTAAGCTTGGTTGTAAAGGAAGGCGCGGGCATGACCACCCCCGTACGAAATGGCGTCGTCCGGAAAATTGCTAAAGCTATCAATTTTATGCATCTTACACCGGGCAATGGAATTATTACAATATGAATGGACCGGAGTAGGTGCAGATTATTGTGTGGATTTGCATAGTGTGTGATAGGGGTTGCGTTAAAGCCAATATATAGGCCGATTTCTTTAAAATATGGCTTTCACGGCTGGTAAGCAATTTTAATAGACTTTTATTATACCGCAGGGATTTTATTTTTTAAACCTATTATACATCAAGAAGATAAATTTAAAATCACAAATTGGGATAATTGTAGTAATTAAATTATCTTTTAAAGGTAATGCGTATTTTAACTGGTTGAGTTTGATAATGCAAGAAATAAAATAAAACATTTATTATCATCCAGCTCTACCCGGATAAAGTGCGAATTATCTATACCCTTCTAGATAAAGAAGGCGTTTTTTTTATAATATTTTGCGTTAAGGAAATAAAGTTTTAAAACATAGTATTGTAAAATATAAATGGAAAAATACCTCTTTCGAAATTTTATATAATTCCAAATATAATAGTATATTAAGCAACGAGTTTCATAAGTCAAGTATTATTGCACGCGTACAAGTTTAAAAAAACGTTTTTTAATGGACGAGTGCAATAATTGACTTATGAACGAGTTGCTTATACTATGTTTTATAATTTGCGCAAAAATTAAATAACTTTATATTTCTATATTTTTTTAGCAGTTGGTGACAATGATTTCTTATTGAATCGTTGTTATAACACAGAAAACATAGAAGTCTTGACAGAGACAGTTAAATTTAAGGTTTCAGTTATTAGATTTTAAGTTGCACATTTTTTGTGTAAAACTAGTGATAAGTTATCATGTATCCTACCAGATATTCCGAAAATAGCAAAAAATAGTTAGCCCTTAATTTTTGATAAATCTTTTCATATCTTCACATAAATTAATACCACATATTTGACTTTCCTTATTTGACAGATAAATTTAAAGATTATTTAGGGCGCGTTCCACTAATGAACACTAAGGCCCACGACCACTACCGCAAAATTTTCCTGTTCCACTTGCTCAAAACGTCACCATTCAACAAATGACCACAGAAACCCACGAATAAATACGGTCGTTGTAAGCTTCTTGCGGTCGCCAACGATGACGTTTTTATGCACGAAACAAACATCCGCGGTCTTATGTGGAACGACTTTGCGGTCGTCATGAGCATTGCGATTCTTTAGTGGAACGCGCCCTTAAGAGCATCTTCCTAGACACCCGCGATAAATTTTCCGTTGGAGATAATAACAAGGAATAGAAAATCCATCCCACTTTTCTGGAGCTTCTTTGCAAATTATGATCAAATAACTGATAATTAATGCGAATCCCTAGAGGGCGCGCGAGTTTGGGAGGAAAAATTGTAAAAAATCATGAAATCGAGAATTAGTTCTGCAGTCATAACTCAAGTTTCCCTCGTTAGATTTTCAATTTTCTTTCAGATTTATATTCTAAATTGATTAGGCTACATCCTACCAGAGAGTTCCCTTCTGCGACCTGGCACAAAATTAATTATAGGGGTCCAAAGTTAAGGTACTTTTAGATCATTATATTTTTTTTGTACATTCTACAATTTTTTTTCCTTCTGGCAAAAATTATAGAAATGACTTCTAAACCATGTTCATACTAGCTTTTATGACTGCAGAAATAAACCACTATATTCTCCGTTTAGGAAATGGCTCTTAATTAAATTTTTTGTTGGAAATTAATAATTTAAAAGGAGTAAGGAATTATTCTGTATCCTATCAAAAATTTAGGAGACATAGAAAACATAGCAAGTACTTTGATAATCAATACCACAAATTAGACAGATCAATGCTACCAACTTCGTAAGCGGGTGCTATAATGAGCGCGCTGTGGCCCATTATGAAACCGCTAGCGGTGTCTTAAAAGCAATATTATAGACGCAAATTATAAAATCAAGTTTTTCTTATTCATACAAGTAAAAATATAAAGAAGAATTCAACTGGGATAAAAAAATTATTATATTATAAGCAACATGAAACTTAAGATTTTTTGAAACACTTGTTTTTCTAGAATATTTACTCCTTCAGAATAAAAGAGTCATCTTTGATTTTAGAAAATCTATACATCGTATTCGTATAAGCTGTTGTTAATTTGTTGGGGACTCTTTAGGGAAGTAGCGAGAGTTTATGCGCAAGTTCTGGGACACCATGTATAAATATATTATTTTATTTGGATTATTTTTTGTTTTTGAAAGATTGATAACACCTCACATAACCTCAAAACTCATAATCTGTAAGCTTACAACTGCTCCCAAAGCAGCCATAAATATTCATGAAATTCATAATATTTACGGGAATCTGTAAGCTATAATTGCTCACAGAATTGCAAATTTCTTACAGGCTTGTAAAGTCTTACAGATATTTCTTACAGGCCTTATAAATCTGTACAGAATCGCACCATTAAACTTTTTCCTGGAACAAAAGTTGGACACCCTGTTATATATATTATATATTTTTAACATCAAACATTTGGTTCATTTTTCTTTGAATTCTACAAAACTAAATTCCATTAAAAGAAAACAATATATTGTATTATTAGGAGTAAAAGAAGTACTTTTTTGTGACGAGCATGTAGGTATATGCAAGCCACAAAAAGCTCTTTTACTCCTTATAAAACATGCTATTTTTTCTTCAAACGTCGAAATTTTTAAAATAGTAATAAAATAAATAATATTAAAATTTCACATTTGATTTACATACTACACACAATACAATGTTGGTGTATATTGGGTTGCCTAAAATGCATTTCTACTCCGCCTTTCTAATCCTTGTCAATACAAAGTAGACCCGATTGTAACCGATTTACTTCGCAAATGCACGAATATGACTATAGAGTCAAGAAACATAAAAATGACTTGTTAAAGCCTGTCAATCGTCACATAAGGTTGTACTTTAATGACGTTTGAAGAAAAAATACTTTTTAAAAGAAATTACCCAATCAAGTTCCAGCACAAAATGAACCTACACTTAGTATTTTATTTTTTTATATATTTTTTATTTTTTATATATTTTTTATTTTTTATATATTTTTAATTTTTTATATTTAAAATTTTAATTTTTATAGTATCAAATTTTTTTTTTTAATTTTAATATTTCTAAATCTAACTTATTTAATTATTTAAAAAAATGATTTTTCTTTGAATAAAATAATGTGGTGATTAAGGAACCTCTTATTTAGTAAGAAATATCTTGCGCAAATAGAGTGCCTCCCGATTGCGGGTAACACCCACTCTAGAGTATCCCATGCATGATGCATCAGACACTCTGGAGTGTATACCACCGAAAACTCTAGAGCCGGCATATGCGGAGAAGCCTGGAGTGCAGAGTAAGAGTGATGGGAAAATTACGTAAATCACCTGGTCTTTTGGCTATCAATGGAAAAATTATCAATTTTCAACTGTTAAAATTAGATAAGATAAATTTAAGGGAATATTATAAAGTATTTTAAATTGAAATGGTATGGGTTGGTGTGTTCAATTTTTTGAAACTTTGATTATATTTCCATTTCCTCCATTTTTGATAGAGCAAAAAATTTATGAAGTGATAAAATGGAATAAACTTACTAGGATATTAAATTATGTGGAAAGAACATAATATCGGAAAACATACAACGAATGCGGGGCTATCGAGTGCGGAAACTTACTTTCTTCTTGGTAGTAAAATATACTAAAATAAGTTGGTCTCGAAGAAAATTCCCAAAAGTCATAATGAACAGTTCATTGGATCTCTACAGCTTCCTCCTTACTCTAAAGTGCAAGATTCACCAAAAAGTAGTTACGTAAACCAAGAGATAAGCGGGGAAGAAAAAAGAGCAGATCAGAAACAAATGAATCTGACAAGAAGGACAAGCGCAATGTGCTCTAAAACGGTAGAGGGCTCCAGAGCATCTTCCTAATAGACACCCGCGATAAATTTTCCATTGTAGATAATAACAAGGAATAGAAAATCCATCCCACTTTTCTGGAGCTTCTTTGCAAATTATGACCAAATAACTGATAATTAATGCGAATCGCTAGAGGGCTCGCGAGTTTGGGAGGAAAAATTGTGAAAAATCATAAAATCTAGCATTAGTTCTGCAGTCATAACTCAAGTTTCCCTCGTTAGATTTTCATAGTTTTTCAGATTAATAATCTAAATTGATTAGGCTACATCCTGCCAGAGAGTTACCTTCCGCAACCTAGTACAAAATTAATTAGAGGGGTCCAAAGATAAGGTTCTTTTAGATCATTATATTTTTTGTACATTCTCCATTTTTTTTGCTTCTGGCAGGAATTAAAGAAATGACTTCTACATCATCTACAAAAAAAATTATACAAAAATGTTGTTCGTACTAGCTTTTATGACTGCAGAACTAAACCACTATATTTTCCGTTTAGGAAATTGCTCTAAATAAGAAAATGCAATGGAACACAGCACCACCTATGAGTCTCTTCAAAGATGTACGTAAAAGGCCCCATACACTATCAAACATGTTGCGCAACAAAGCGTTGCGCAAATTATTTTAAACATGTTTGAATTTACACCACAGTTTGTGTGTACATCTCCATACACTGTCAACATGTTTGCACAACGTCCTCTGTTGCGCAAATTGTTTGATAGTTTATGGGGCCTTTTAAGCAAAGGTAAGGTGGAAGTGGGGGTAACTCTTACCCATTACTCTGAATTTTCGTACGCACCCTTGAGGTTAGCCAACAATCGAGTCTTTTATATTCCACATTTGTTTGCAATAAACTAGTACATACATATCACGTTTAGGCCAAATATTATTTATATTTTATCTGTTAGATATTATGTGTGTTTTAAACTCATTTTAATTTAGATTATAATTTAATTATTGACGCTTACATTTGGAAATTTATACTCGTAAATGTTTATAAATGTATATTTTGCAAAGTGATTAATAAATTTGAATTGATTCACTGAATTCATTAAATAGCTACCACATGCAGCCCATAAGGGAAGCTTATTTTTAAATATTTATATTTTATACTAGTAAAATTTTTGCAACGTAATAAATTTTAAGATTTTTTTCCTTTATACTTTTAAATGGATTAAAAATTGTCGTGTATAGGGCTTGAATCACCCATACCTAGAGACGTACACTTTTAATCAATTCGACCATGATTCAAAAACATTTTGAAAATTGCAATTACTCTTTAATATCGATAAGTACTCTGGGACGTACTCATCTATTACACTAGACAAAAATGAAAAGGAAAACATTTCGATTGAAAAGAGTAATGTAACGTTCATCCGTGGTGCGCTTTATTGCGATCGCTGTTCGGTATGAATGAGTGTAATCACGTAATGAGGCAGCCCTCATTTCAAAATGATCCGGTTTAATAAAATTGACATTTCGAATAAATCCGATCCAAATTGATGATTCAATCGAGTGTTGCGTCCCGACCTCAAAAGCGGTAATGGGGTGGGTGAGCCGTCACTTGGACGTCGCGACCACCCATGGATTAAACGTCAATACGCTCCCCTTCCCGCGGTTTATGCACACTGAGACAGATTTATGTGGCGTTATTTCCTGATTTATGGTATCGTTAATGTAGGCAACCATGTGTACGATACACTTTCTGTATTCCAACGGTGATCGTGCTGCTACTGCACCCTGTTTTATGTACTAACCCCCTGATGTCCATTAAATTTATATCGCTTTTAAAATAATAATCGAGTGAATTATTATTATCTCATTTATTGCCAAATTTATTACCACTGTCACAACATAATTAATTTATTTCCATTTAATATCCACCTCTAAAAACATCAGATTTATCATACCTCGTTAGAAAAAATATATAAATACGTTTTTCTTAAAGTAGCTTAAATAAGATATTTTCCATAAGTAGGTAGTGTATTTATAGTACGTACATTATGTATTATTTGTTTTTCAAAGGATATTGCAATTCATTTTCTTTTATAAACTTATTTCGGTGCATCCGTTGTATACCATTTCATCGACATAGCCTTTTCATCGAATGCAATGTCATCGACAGTCCGTTTCATCGACACATACGTTTCATCTACTCTACTTTTTCATCGAAAAGAAGGTTTCATCGACATTAAATCGATATTAAAAAAATTACCAAAAAATGTCGGGTCGATGAAACGTCATGTTCGAAGAAAGGGTAGTGTCGATGAAATGGTTGTCGATGAAAAGGTTATGTCGGTGAAACCTCCGTGTCGATGAAAAAGTAGTGTCGATGAAACGTCCTTGTCAAAGAAAAGGTTTGTCGATGAAAAGGTAGTTTCGACGAAATGATTGTCCATAAAAAGGTAATGTCGATGAATGTTTGTATCAATGAATTGGCTATGTCGATGAAACGACCTTGTCGAAGAAATGTTTGTCGTTGAAAAGGTAATGTCGGTGAAACGTCTGTGTCCATGAAAAAGTAGTGTCGATGAAACGTCCTTGTCGAAGAAAAGGTAGTGTCGATGAAACGGTTGTCGATGAAAAAGTAATGCCGATTAAACGTCTGTGTCGATGAAAACGTAGTGTCGATGAAACGTCCTTGTCGAAGAAAAGGTAGTTTCGATAAAATGTTTGTCGGTGAAAAGGTAGTATCGGTGAAACGTCTAGGTCGATGAAAAAGTAGTGTCGATGAAACGTCCTTGTCGAAGAAAGGGTTTGTCGATGAAAAGGTAGTGTCGATGAAAAGGTAGTGTCGATGAAATGGTTGTCGATGAAAAGTTAATATCGATGAAACGTATGTGTCGATTAATTTGGCCATGTCGATGAAACGTCTGTGTTTATGAAACCGTTGTCAAAAAAATATAGTGTCGGTGAAATCAACAGTCGATGAAGTGGTATAGCACGCCCAGTGCATCAGTCATCCACTGCGTTATCAGCATATTCATCTCATTGAATCAACTGATTACCTTGAAAATATGGAAATGTAATATAATTGGCGTGCTACCACTTCACCGACAGTGCTTTTTTATCGATTACTGTTTCATCGACATGACCTTTACATAGACACCACCGCTTCATCGACATGAATGTTTTATCAACATAGCCAATTCATCTATACGGACGTTTCACCGATAATACCTTTTACAATTATTTCATCGACATTACCTTTTTTCAATAAGAACGTTTCATCAGCACTACTTCTTCATGTACACTATACACAAACGTTTCATCGACGTTACTTTTTCATCGACGCTACCTTTTCATCGACAAACAATTTCGTCGACATTACCAATTCATCTATATCGGTTTTCGTCCAGACCTTAGCACAAAAGACGCTATAATAAGTTTTATAACAAATGCTATCCAATGTTTTGAGGAGGGTAAATATTACTTGTCAACTTTTTGCGACTTAACCAAGGCATTTGATTGTGTTTCACCAAATATATTGCTAAGGAAGGTGGTACGGTTTTGATTCAAATTCGATACAAATTGTAAAGTCGTTCCTACAAGACCGAGAACATTGCGTTAAAATAAATGGAAAATTCTCAGAAAGTCTACCAATTCATTGGGGGTTCCACAGGGCAGTATTTTGGGACCATTATTGTTCATTATTTTTCTGAATGATTTTAATGCATTTATTGAGAACGGGGACATTGTTCATTATGCAGATGATACAACCGTGTCCGTTGGCAATGAAAATTTTGATCAGGTGATCTTGCAAATGAAATCCAATTCTGAAGCACTAAGTACTTGGTTTTCCACTAATCAATTAAAGTTGAACGAGACCAAAACACAGAATATTATATTCACATTGAAACATACACCGGAAAATCAGGAAAAAATAAAGTTCTCTGTAAATACTAAATTTTTAGGAATTTATATAGAATCATCACTTACATGGAAATTACATGTTGAAAACTTATCAGGAAAGTTGACCAATAATATTTATTTATTGCGTAACTTAAGCAAATGTATTGAGAAACAGTTTTTAAAAGTAGCTTACTTCAGCTTGTGTCAATCTCGTATGCAGTATGTAATTTTAGTATGGGGCCATTCGCATTTGGCAGAGCGCATATTTTCTCTTCAGCGTAAAGCGGTTCGCATTTTATGTGGGCTCTCCTATAGTGCTGATTGTAAAGCTTCTTTCATTCAAGAAGGTATTCTCACTTTTCCTTGTTTATTTATTTTAGAGTGTTTAATATATGTTAAAAGTAATATGTCAAAATTACAAAAGTTTAGTGAAGTTCATAACTATGAAACTAGAAATAAATGTTGTTCCAGCTGCATTGAGATTAAAACGATCCCAAAATGGACCAAATTACTTGGCAGTTAAATTTTTTAACCACTTGCCAAGAAAAATCAGAGACCTACCTCTGAATTGTTTCAAGACTAATTTAAAGTCAATTTTAATATGTCAAGCGTTTTACCACTATAATGAATTCTTTAAATGTGATTTTAATATGTAATGTACCTTTATCATACCATTTGTACTGTTTTGACCTGTGTAAAATACTCTTTGCATACTGTACATTAAATAAATATTATTATAATTATTAAAAAAAAAATTATTAATTATAATTGCCTTTTCATCGTCCCCAGTTGATATTGACGGTTAGAAGTTTTGGCGATTGTCTTTACGATAAAAAGGTAGTGTCGATGATACTGTATTCGATGAAACGAGATTGTCGAAGAATTGGTAATGTCGATGAAACGGTCTGTCGATAAAAGTGTATTGTCGATGAAACGGTATACAACCATTATGATTACACCAATGCAGAATATGTTACAATAAAAAACTATAATAGCAGTGATAGATTCAGCATTGATAATCTCAACAACTATGTAAAGGTTGCATATTTTGTACATTTAAACAGAGGAGAAGACCTAAATTTTTTGTGTGGTTTTCAAATGAATCAAAGGTACTCACTCTTTGGAAAAAAAAATCTCATAAAAAATACCATACCTCTAGAAACAACCTTGATTACATTTAATTTGTCAGGATTCGGGCATATTGTATGAAGGTATCTACTGAGTTCTAAATTAAGAAGAGAAGAAGATAAAACACATTTTAACTTAATTGCAAATTCGAAATATTTTTGTAAAAATGTATATAATCTTCAAAAAAAAACCAGATGGATTACCAATTTATTTTTATATAACAGAGAGTATATTTACAATTTCAAAACTTGTATACCTTCTCTGTAATATCTCCATTAGTTATGAAGACTTCCCTAAGTCTTTAAAAAGCAGTTTCCTAACTCTGATATACAATTTAGGTAAAGGAAATTAAGTTAATAATTACAGGAGACTTATTCTTGGGGCGGTCGAGATCGTGTGGTCGACGATATTCATTATTCTGTCCTTTTCATTTAAAAAATTAAGAGTTTGTTCTTCTAGTCTCGTCGACGACACGATCTCGCCCGCCCCAAGGATAAGGCTGGAGATTTGTTTGTAACCAATTATATTTGACAATATTATATGTAACCCACTAAGCTGACAATACTGGCAAATCATCATGGACTAAAAACATGGGTTTTCTAAAGGAAAGTCAAGCACAATTAATTGATTTATCAACACAATATTCTAAATTCCTTGGAGAGTTACTGTCAGGTAATCACCATATAGACTGATTTCCACAAGGTTTTTGATACAGTTAACCATGATTTCTTCCTATCCAAATTGAAATCAGTTGTTTTCAGAGCTTTTTATGAGACGGAAGACAACATGTTAAGATTACGAATTCATTTAATCTAAAATAAAACTGTTATCTGGGGTAACTCAGGGGTCACATATAGGAACATTATTGTTTAGTTGTTTATTGTGAACGACTTAAGTTAGCTATTTACTAAATTCAGTTTTCCCATGTTTGCAGATGACCTTAAAATATATAAGGTGATAATCAATGTTGGAGCCAGCGTAAAGCGAACCGGCGCAAAACGACGTTTACCTGAATAGCATTAATAGCAAGATTATCAGTCGGGTGGATAGTATCAAAGACCTGTGCGTTATTTTTGATAAAGTAGTTTTCTTTTAGAGAACATATTATAATCAAATAAGTCTAAAAGGAATGAAAATCCTCAGATTTGAGATTTGGAATTGTTTGGAATTTTCTATTAGTGCAAACAGAAGTGCCATAATGAGTTAGTCCTAGAGTATGCTTATGAAAAGTATAAAATTGATCACAAAGTCTACATAGCAGAGATGGAAAGGAATATCAAGGATGATCAAAACCTCTCTGGCAATACATCTCTGGAGTAAAAATCGTACCTCTAAAATTACAAATAATATGAACATTCGTGGTACCAGCACAACGAATTTTCAAGAAATCCTGGAATGCATTGCGTCCTACTTTAAGAGTCTTTACAGTGAGAGTGTAAACTCTTTTGGTGATAGAATTGACAATTTGGTAAATAGTAATGTACTAAGAATCGCTATTGATAATGACGATATAATTCAAGCGGCAAAATCCGATCAACTGCCCAGATTTCTCATAAATTAATTTACATTTTTTGTTCTCCATCTCAACAAATGTAAGTCCTCGTTCTTTTTTGTATTACCATCTGTAAAGTTGCTCCCAGCTGGAAGTAGGACAAAGAATACGCGATCGTGATTACATTTGTCCTACTTCCAGCTGGGAGCAACTGTACTAATTGTATTATTATTCAGATTCCAGTGCCTGATGATAAAACTTCGCAAGTCGATCGCAATTTTTAATTTTTGAAAAAAATATTCTTTTGTAAATAAATACTGCAAATAATAAAAAAAAACTCCAAAACGTTAGTTATTTATTAAGAGACATCATGTACAAAACAGTGATAAAACCTAATATTTATTAAAATTAATTAAAATTCACAAAATAAATAATGTAAAATTTTAGGTGATAAACCCAAAGAAGTTGTATAATTACAACTTCTTTGGGTTTATTAAAGATAATAAATTATTAAAAATGTAAAGTTTTCATTTTTGTTTTGTATTTAGATCAAAATGATTGCGTAAAACAGTTGGTAAATATAAGAAAGTGTGTAGGTTTTAAGAATGATTAGATTTTGGGTGAAATTATATTATAAGTTAACAAGATAAGGATAATAATATTATATTTTCATCACGTCGTTGCTGTTGTAGAAGCTCCTGCAAAACTCTTAGTGTATAGAAAGAATAGTCAATTTGAGCAATATTACCTTTTGCCTTTTACTACCAATGCCTGTCATCGTACGTGTTATATTTACAGCAATTTATTTTATCTTCATTTTGAAAAGGAAAATAAAAAAGTATATAGTATAAAGCGCTTTGATTGTACTGCTGCTTCAAAGTTCAATTTATCACTAACGTTAAATGATTTTAGTAATTTTTTTGTAATTTGTACCTGGAGAATCGTAATGGAAATTCCATTATTTCCGAATAATAAATTATTATTAATTACTGCTGGTAAACATAATATATTTGTATAATTTTAGATTTAGTGTAGTATCATCAATAAAATAATAATTATTATTATCCAGGTATAGTTATATTTTCAGGCAACGTAATATTAATTAATTATTTCATTTGTTGTTATTTTACACATACAATCACGCACTATAAATGTAAATTAAACGCATTTTACATAAACTGCAAATAAACCCCTGTAAGCTTGCAGCTTTAACAATTTATACGTTCACGTGATAATATATAAGACTTTGGTTCAAATTAGTTTTGTAAATAAATTTTAATAAACAGCGCACAGTGTTTTAATCCACATTTTAAACATTTACACTAAATTTGCATGCAGTTTATGTTATCATAAAAAAATATTTGAACACTAAATGTTGTTTAACAAAATTTTCAACGATAAATATTGTTATTACCATATTCCAATTACACTGTACATATTTTTTCGTGTTCGTTCTTGTTTAGTTAATTGTATAATACATACAGTGTGATCAAAATTAAGTTGTTATAATAGACATTTTTATGAGTTTACTTTTTGTGTTTAGATTAGATGGAAAGCTATCATTACCATACATGACTAGAAACTAAGGTATATTTCAAAACGTTGGCGAATTTAGTTTGTTTTTATAGAAAATTACTGAGTAATTCTTTCATTTTTTTAATAAACTTCATGGAAAATGACTTTTAGATTTAAAAATATCGTATATAAGCAGTGGCGGATCTAGAGTAAAATTCTAGGGGGACGATGTGCAATTATTCAGGGCGTCCCATTTTTTTAGCACTTGTTTTAAATAGTGAATGTCATTAAAAAAAATCATACTTTATTTTAATTTAAACTTTAAACAATAAAAAAAAATTTGAAAAAAAATGTTTTTTTTTTAATTTTTTTTTATAAAACTTTCTGAAAAGGGGGTAGCAAATAAGGTTTTTTAAGGAATCATAAGTGATAAATTAAGTTAAACGATTTAAAATGATTTTTTTGATAAAAACATTATAGCGCTTTGAACGCCCAAAAATGACATTTCCACTGAAGTTAGACTTACAAACTTAATTTCATTAACAAATTTCGACAATTTTCTATAAAATAGACTTATTTATGTAATATTTTTCTCATAGGAATATTTTTCTCATAGGAATATTTTTGAAAATTGATTATAAAAACACTCATGTTTGATGCATAAAAAAATTCTGAAAATTTGATGAAATACTTAAAAAGTGCTAGTTTCGATAAAATTATAAAAATTTTTTTGGATTTGAATTAAAGTTTAGGGTATAATCTATAATGTGGAAGTATAAAATCAATCATGGGGAAAAACATAAATTTAATATAACCAATTGAAGTTAAAGTTATTTTTTGGGAAAATTTTTAATTGTAATTTAATGGCCAAAAAAGGTATTTATAGTCAAGATATGATTATAAAGTAAGTTTAATTACAAAATTACAATATTTTTTTATAAAATGGACCATTTAGAAAACAAAATTCGCAATGGCGCCTTTTTTGAAATCCCATTTATAAAATTTTAACTGATATTTTTGATTAAAACTTTGAATGCACTTTGACTGCAAAAAATTGACATTTACACTAAAGCTAGACTTACAAAATTAGTTCCATTATAAAATTTACACAATTTTCTATAAAATAGGCTTATTTAATTAATATTTTCTTCATAGGAACTAAGAAACTGTTTTGAAAATTTAATTTAAAAAATACTCATTTTTGATGTGTTACAACTGTTTTAAAAGTTCAAAATTTTAGTGATTTTTGGGATTTCAGTATTTTTTTTAAATATCAATATTTTTATTAGATACAAGTATGCTTAGGATTTTCTCTCTCAATTTTAAAAACAATTAAAAGGGAAATTAGGTAAAAAGAAAATCCAAAGTATACTTGACGAAAATTAGAAAAATAACGAAAAGAATGAAAGTATATAGGGTGTTCCACAAAATTCAAAAATTTTAAACTTACTGTAACTATTTTGGAAGCCGAAATTGTTTTGTTCAGAATGACTACTTTTTTTGAAAAACTTAATTTTGAAGTTAAAATGGGACGTTCTTGATATTAATTTTTTGTTCACATGTTGCCACTTGAAAAACAAAAGGTGCTGATCATTTCTCGGATATATTTTGGAGAAAGCGAATCAGATTAAATTTTTCCTTTTTTTTATCTTTTTCAAAGTTTTTAACTCCGGTAACTTTCATAATAATTTTGAAAAACCTACTGTAGTCGCTTAAAATTTCAGGGCGCTTAAATTTTATAATTGAAATTACGCGCTCATCCAAAAAGTCTTTGGGTTTTTGAAAATTTTACTAGAAGCTTGATGAGCTTTTTAATCAGGTTAATGGAGCGTTTTTTAAATAAATCATAAAAATTTGCAAAAATGTTAAAATTTTGACAGGTCAAAACTTTGAAGTTTGAAACCTACATAAAAATTCTAGAACTCCAGAGAAGAAAAATTGGGAATCTTTTCATTTGCCTAGGAGGGGCGATCGGCTTTATCGATAGATTCATTTATTTTATTCATAGATTTCATAGATTTCATAGATTTCATAGATTTCATAGATTTCATAGATTTCATAGATTTCATAGATTTCATAGATTTCATAGATTTCATAGATTTCATAGATTTCATAGATTTCATAGATTTCATAGATTTCATAGATTTCATAGATTTCATAGATTTCATAGATTTCATAGATTTCATAGATTTCATAGATTTCATAGATTTCATAGATTTCATAGATTTCATAGATTTCATAGATTTCATAGATTTCATAGATTTCATAGATTTCATAGATTTCATAGATTTCATAGATTTCATAGATTTCATAGATTTCATAGATTTCATAGATTTCATAGATTTCATAGATTTCATAGATTTCATAGATTTCATAGATTTCATAGATTTCATAGATTTCATAGATTTCATAGATTTCACAGATTTCATAGATTTCATAGATTTCATAGATTTCATAGATTTCATAGATTTCATAGATTTCATAGATTTCATAGATTTCATAGATTTCATAGATTTCATAGATTTCATAGATTTCATAGATTTCATAGATTTCATAGATTTCATAGATTTCATAGATTTCATAGATTTCATAGATTTCATAGATTTCATAGATTTCATAGATTTCATAGATTTCATAGATTTCATAGATTTCATAGATTTCATAGATTTCATAGATTTCATAGATTTCATAGATTTCATAGATTTCATAGATTTCATAGATTTCATAGATTTCATAGATTTCATAGATTTCATAGATTTCATAGATTTCATAGATTTCATAGATTTCATAGATTTCATAGATTTCATAGATTTCATAGATTTCATAGATTTCATAGATTTCATAGATTTCATAGATTTCATAGATTTCATAGATTTCATAGATTTCATAGATTTCATAGATTTCATAGATTTCATAGATTTCATAGATTTCATAGATTTCATAGATTTCATAGATTTCATAGATTCATTTGAAAACAATTCAGAATCGTTGTATATTTCCATAATATGACAAGTCGTTGAATTTTCCAATAGATGAATTTTTCAGGTAGGTAATTTCCGGTCTGTGAAACTAAAAAGTACATCAATCGATTCTTTGGGTTCACTTTAGTAATAAAAATTATTATCCTATCAAGGAGCGATTACGAGTTCTAAAAATATAAAGCTGGTGGTTTGAATCACCCTGTATAATAAGAACTGATTTAATTTACATCATTTTATTTTATTATTGCCACTATTTGGTCTGCCAAAAATAGTAAATTTTAGACCGAATAATAATTGCCAGACATATGTGATCTACAAGATGTACTAAATGTACTCCAAATTTTAGACGATCGATGTGTCTTGCACATTTATGTCATCATTAGCTTTTAATCCGCCATTGGGAAAATGGATAGGTTTTAATTTTTGGCTGCAAGACGTTTGCGTGAGATATTCCCTATGAAGTGCAAAGCAAAATTCTCGCTCAAATATTTAATACTTTTGCTTCGTATTTTATAAGGTAATAAATTTAAAAATTTTAGTGTATGATGGTTATACATATTTTACAGACTATTTTTATAATTTACTATTTCTGGTGTTGTAAAATTTTAAAATAATAAAGTACATCAACTTAATTAACTAACATGTAATTCTTTTAATATTTTCCCAATTGGAGGGGCAAGTGGATGAATGGAACACGTCACCTTTGCGCTTGGAGAACAAATTTTCATAATTCGATGGATCCTATTGAATAAATGTTTAAGGGTGAACGTTTCAATTGCATTTGTAGGTGCTTTCGTAAAAGAAGTGCTACGACGGCGTGCCAGAAAGATGTGAGAAAATCCGATTTTCCATACAGTCAATTTTAAGTATCTTATTTATTAGTAGTGATATTTTTTTCTTCAATCGTCATTAAAGGGTGCGTTCCACTAATGAACACTAAAGCCCACGACCACGGCCGCAAAATTTTCCCGTTCCACTAGCTCTAAACGTCACCATTCAACATACAACCACAGAAACCCACGAATAAATACGGTCGTTGTGAGCTTCTTGCGGTCGCCATCGATGCACGAAAGAAAAAAATCGTGGTCGTATGTGGAACGACTTTGCGGTCGTCGTGGGCATTGCGAGTTTTTAGTGGAACGCGCCCAAAGTATAGAAATCTGTGACGTTTGATAGGCTTTAAAACGTCACTTTTTATGTTCGTTGATTCTATGGTTACTTTGTACTGCCTAGGAGTAGAAATTACTGCTTTGTCAGTAATTAAAGGGCGGAGTAGAACTGAATTTAAGGTAACCCAATATACACTAACATTGTATTGTGTGTTGTATTTATTATTAAATACAATACAATGCAATAGATCAACAAAATTTCTCTGTCAACATTTTGTTGGTGTAAGAAAAATCTTGTTGTGCATAAAAAATATAAAAAAAACAATAAACTGTATGTAAATTAAATGTCAAATTTTAAAATTATTTATTATATAACTATTTCAAAAATTTCGAAGTTTGAAGAAAAAATAGCATGTTTTATTCGGAGTAAAAGAACTTTTTATGGCTCGCATGTATCCGCGGGATTCGAAAAGCTCTTTTCGCAAACCTACATGCTCGCCACAAAAAGTAGTTCTTTTGCTCCTAATAAAACAATATACTATTACTAGAATTCTTAATGTGCTACTATTTTAAATGATTTGTCGTAAAATTAAATTAGATCATTTTTTCATTTATTTTAAAATATGTATAAAATTATTGAATTTAATTGTTTTTTACACTTTGCACATAATTATTTGGGAAAATTCTAAATAATGTATATTTTTCAATAGAGTTTTACATATTTTTTAAAAGCTTGATGAGTTTTTAAAATGCAACAACGGTCCTTAAATTTGGTAACCACATGGTTTATAATGTGTCAACAGCGGACATAAATTAGACTGACCTATAAAATCTAGTCATCAATAACAACCTGCGGAGAACCCTAATTAATCAGCTCAGTTTAGAACCAAGCCGCATAATAGTGATGGATTAAAGCAACTATTACTATCAAAATTAAAAATATAAAAATACAAGTGGGTTACAAAATAATTCAATTATCTATTAATTAAAAATTCTCTAATTTTTTAAATTATTATTTAATTTTATTAATAGAAAAATTATACATATAATTATAGTTAAAGTGTAATAGAAAAATTTGATTTAAGATATTAGTTCCAATTTTTTTCTCATTTATCATCCTTTTAATAATTTTAATAAATTCAACCAAAATTAAATCGTAATGAAACAGTCGCTTTTTGCACTTTTAATGTGACCTATCGGCTGAAAATTTAATTGCGCCAAATTTTCAGCTACGCAGCACATTTAAAAGTTTAAATTTGATAATAAAATAGCTGAGTCCGCCAACTGGAATGAAGTCCTTTGTTAAACTCCGCTCTGCAGCCCAAATGACATTTTATAATTAATTACTACATATCAATTAGTGCTCTGCAAAGCAGGTTTTAAATTGGCCCCATGCAACAGAACTGCAATTAATTATGCCCACCATTAAAATCAATTATTCACAGTAGGCATGTGCTGACATTGATTCTTTTGTCGCGTCTATTTAAGGATCTTTTTAATAAAAAATTCATACATTTTTCAATAAATACGCATAAGTAATTTAAATTTCACTTTTTAAAATGTCATTAAATTTAATTAAATACATTATTCATTAATTCCTTACAAAATTAAAAACCTTGTTCTTACCAAAAATGTAGATACTCATTATTTAGTTGAAATAATTTACTTCTTTTAATATTGCAGACTATAATAAGTATAATTATTTATAAGCATTATCAATCACAACATGTTCCGACATTTTTTATACAAGGCTATTATTCGTACTAACGAATTTTTGTAACTTTTCATTAAGCGAAAGATCGAAAACATTTGCAGTTCGAAAGAAAATCGTTTTTGGAACAAGTTCTAAATTTTATTTCAATTAGTACTACCAAATACGGAACGGTTATGTGGCAGGTATCCTAATGTTTGCATGTGCTGTACGAAAATCGGCCATTTGCACGTTTCGGAAATGTTTCTAATTATGTTTCCAGCAACGTTTCACGATGAGCTTACACGGTTTGCATTGACCTAATTATGGCATCGTTTTTGGCAGGAAAAGTTAATTTGAATCTCCAAAATTTAAAAATAAATTTAATTTTGTACAGGGTGTTCCACTCTTAAAGGTGAAATCTTTAAGACTCCAAAACCAATTTTATTATTATTTATTTTACATTACTTGTACATGGAATAATTTTCGAATCTAAGTAAATTTTAAAATTTCATCAAAAAGGAGCTGCCCGGCGCACAAACGCTAAAAGTTTCATCAAAATGGAGCATCCCGGCGCACAAATGCTGAAAGTTTCATTAAAATGGACCAGCACAAAAATGCCTGAAGTTTCATCAAAATGGAACCTCCTGGGGCACAAATGCTTAAAGTTTCATCAAATTGGAGCCTCCTTGCGCACAAACGCTTTAAGACTCTAAAACCTAATTTATTATTAATTATTTTACATTACATGTATATGGAATAATTTACAAATCAGGGTAAATTTTAAAATTTCATCAAAATGGAGCTGCCTAGCGCACAAATGCTTAAAGTTTCATCACAATGGAGCTTCCCAGCGCACAAACGTTTAAGGTTTCATCAAAATGGAGCATCCCGGCGCATACATGCTTAATGTTTCATCAAAATGGAGCCTCGCAGCGTACAAATGCCCGAACTTTTATCTAAATAGAGCCTCCCGGGGCACAAATGCTTAAAGTTTCATCAAATTGGAGCATCCCGGCGCATAAATGCTTAACGTTTCATCAAAATAGAGCCTCCTTGCGCACAAATGCTTTAAGACTCCAAAACCTATTTTATTATTAATTATTTTACATTACATGTATATGGAATAATTTACAAATCTGAGTAAATTTTAAAATTTCATCAAAATGGAGCTGCCTAGCGCACAAATGCTTAAAGTTTCATCAAAAAGCAGCTTCCCAGCGCACAAACGTTTAAAGTTTCATCAAAATGGAGCATCCCGGCGCATACATACTTAAAGTATTATCAAAATGGAGCCTCGCAGCGCACAAATGCCTGAACTTTTATCTAAATGGAGCCTCCCGGGGCACAAATGCTTAAAGTTTCATCAAATTGGAGCATCCCGGCGCATAAATGCTTAACGTTTCATCAAAATAGAGCCTCCTTGCGCACAAATGCTTTAAGACTTCAAAACCTATTTTATTATTAATTATTTTACATTATATGTATATGGAATAATTTACAAATCTAAGTAAATGTTAAAATTTCATCAAAATGGAGCTGCCTAGCGCACAAATGCTTAAAGTTTCATCAAAATGGAGCTTCCCAGCGCACAAACGTTTAAAGTTTCATCAAAATGGAGTATCCTGGCGCATACATACTTAAAGTTTCATCAAAATGGAGCCTCGCAGCTTACAAATGCCTGAACTTTTATCTAAATAGAGCCTCCTGGGGCACAAATGCTTAAAGTTTTATCAAATTGGAGCATCCCGGCGCATAAATGCTTAACGTATCATCAAAATAGAGCCTCCTTGCGCACAAATGCTTTAAGACTTCAAAACCTATTTTATTATTAATAATTTTACATTACATGTATATGGAATAATTTACAAGTCTGAGTAAATTTTAAAATTTCATCAAAATGGAGCTGCCTAGCGCACAAATGCTTAAAGTTTCATCAAAATGGAGCTTCCCAGCGCACAAACGTTTAAAGTTTCATCAAAATGGAGCATCCCGGCGCATACATACTTAAAGTTTCATCAAAATGGAGCCTCGCAGCGTACAAATGCCTGAACTTTTATCTAAATAGAGCCTCCTGGGGCACAAGTGCTTAAAGTTTTATCAAATTGAAGCATCCCGGCGCATAAAAGCTTAACGTTTCATCAAAATAGAGCCTCCATGCGCACAAATGCTTTAAGACTCCAAAACCTATTTTATTATTAATTATTTTACATTACATGTATATGGTATGGTAACTGGGAAAAATACGTCAGGGGCAATATTATCGCTAATTAACTCTGTCACATCGGCATTAGAAGCAGGGGAAGCTGCAGGTGCTCATTTCTGCGACTTAACCAAAGCCTTTGACTGCGTTCCTATAAAAACTCTCATTGAAAAACTTGATAAATACAATTTAGAAAAAAATAGCTTAAACCTGTTAAAATCCTACCTATCGGATCGTCAACAAGTAGTAAAATACAATGAATGTTCTTCTACACTTGCGAAAGTAGATCACGGGGTACCGCAAGGGTCGGTTTTGGGACCTATCCTCTTTTTAATCTTCATAAACGATCTACCAGAAAACATTAGCGCAAGTAAACCGATTCTCTTCGCTGACGATACAACCCTGTTCGCATCAGCAGACGACGTACAGTCATTGGACGTTATCCTGGAGGAAGCGCAGTCACAGGCTGATCAATGGTTTTGTGTAAATAAGTTAACCTTAAATAGGGATAAAACAGAAAAAATTAAATTTACACTTAAAAAATCCAGTAGTAACATCAATTACTCAATTAAATTCCTAGGTGTCCACCTAGATTCTCATTTAACTTGGGAGTACCACATCCAAGAAACCTGCAATAAAATATCAAAAAACATATTCGCTATTCGCAAATTACGCGACCAAGTCTCAAAAAATGTCGTATGGAGTGCATACCATAGTCTAATCTATTCACACCTTAATTACTCAATTATGTCATGGGGACACTCCTCGCATGCTGAACGATGCTTTAGATTGCAGCGACGTGTGATGCGCGTCATTACTGGTTTGAAGTATAGAGACGATGTAAGACTTAAATTTATTGAAAATAAAATACTAACTCTACCAAGTATCTATATTTACCGATGTCTTATACACGTCAAAGAAACTAATGAAAATTACAACAAGAGAAACGACATACATTCTTACTCTACTAGAACAAATGAAAAATTAAATGTACAATTTTTAAGATTATGTAAATCTAGGTACTCGGTCAATTACTACGGGCCTACTTTTTATAACAAACTACCTCAAAATGTAACAGATTTGGAAATAAATAAATATAAATTAGCTGTGAAAGATCTTCTACTCTCCACGGCATTTTACTCAATTAATGAGTTTTTAAACTGTAAATTTTAAATCGCATTTTAAAAAATTATATTGTTATGGTAATGTAGCAACGTGTACTTGTTTGTATTTTTTGTGACATGTGTAAGATACTTGTATTTTGTATTATTAGCACCAATAAATGTTTATTATTATTATTATTATTATGGAATAATTTACAAATCTAAGTAAATTTTAAAATTTCATCAAAATGGAGCTGCCTAGCGCACAAATGCTTAAAGTTTCATCAAAATGGAGCTTCCCAGCGCACAAACGTTTAAAGTTTCATCAAAATGGAGCATCCCGGCGCATCCATACTTAAAGTTTCATCAAAACGGAGCCTCGCAGCGCACAAATGCCTGAACTTTTATCTAAATGGAGCCTCCCGGGGCACAAATGCTTAAAGTTTCATCAAATTGGAGCATCCCGGGGCATAAATGCTTAACGTTTCATCAAAATAGAGCCTCCCAGCGCACAAATGCTTTAAGACTCCAAAACGTATTTTATTATTAAATGGAGCATCCCGGTGCATAAATAATTAAAGTTTCATCAAAATGAAGCCTCCCAGCGCACAAATGCCTGAACTTTTATCTAAATAGAGCCTCCTGGGGCACAAATGCTTAAAGTTTTATCAAATTGGAGCATCCCGGCGCATAAATGCTTAACGTTTCATCAAAATAGAGCCTCCTTGCGCACAAATGCTTTAAGACTTCAAAACCTATTTTATTATTAATTATTTTACATTACATGTATATGGAATAATTTACAAATCTAAGTAAATTTTAAAATTTCATCAAAATGGAGCTGCCTATCGCACAAATGCTTAAAGTTTCATCAAAAAGCAGCTTCCCAGCGCACAAACGTTTAAAGTTTCATCAAAATGGAGCATCCCGGCGCATACATACTTAAAGTTTCATCAAAATGGAGCCTCGCAGCGTACAAATGCCTGAACTTTTATCTAAATAGAGCCTCCTGGGGCACAAGTGCTTAAAGTTTCATCAAATTGGAGCATCCCGGCGCATAAATGCTTAACGTTTCATCAAAATAGAGCCTCCTTGCGCACAAATGCTTTAAGACTTCAAAACCTATTTTATTATTAATTATTTTACATTATATGTATATGGAATAATTTACAAATCTAAGTAAATGTTAAAATTTCATCAAAATGGAGCTTCCCAGCGCACAAACGTTTAAAGTTTCATCAAAATGGAGCATCCCGGCGCATCCATACTTAAAGTTTCATCAAAATGGAGCCTCGCAGCGCACAAATGCCTGAACTTTTATCTAAATGGAGCCTCCCGGGGCACAAATGCTTAAAGTTTCATCAAATTGGAGCATCCCGGGGTATAAATGCTTAACGTTTCATCAAAATAGAGCCTCCCAGCGCACAAATGCTTTAAGACTCCAAAACTTATTTTATTATTAAATGGAGCATCCCGGCGCATAAATATTTAAACTTTCATTAAAATGAAGCCTCCCAGCGCACAATTGCCTGAACTTTCATCAAAATGGAACCTCCCGGGGCACAAATGCTTAAAGTTTCATCAAATTGGAGTAACCCGGCGTATAAATGCTAAAAGTTTGTTCAAAATGGAGCCTACCAGCGCACAAATGCTTAAATTTGAATTTTTAGAGTAAATACTATATGGTTTTGTTCTTCTTAATTATGACAGAATGGAGTTACGGCAATTATAGAAGATTATTTCCTAATTATATTATTATTGAGATTTGATTAAAGTGATGAAATAATTATATGCAAAACCGAAAATAAAACTTGTTGTCGAACTTCAATTTCAATTTAAAACATGTAGTATAAATACCACACGTATACTTTTATTATAACCCTCATATTAATCCATATACATAACATATGATAGTTGCAACAATAGTGCGCATTGATTGTCACCGGAAACTGTGCGGGATTTGATTTAAGGAAGAGAGTGCAGGCAGAAGGCGTAAGGGGTGAGCAGTGCATCAGATGGAGCGATGTGACTTACATTAGAACTGTCATTAACTCCGCTTTTGATGGAAACATCTATTGTGGAAATTGTCAAGCGTGAAAAAAACGTGTACATTTAGAGGATTTATCGAAATTGAAATGGAAAACCGCAATTAAAAAGAAATGTCATAAAGGATTTTAATGATAAATATTTATTGGTGTATTAAAAAGCTAAATATACATAAATTTCAATCTAGAATTAAAATTTTGGGCAGTAAATGTAAAAAGCGCGAATGTGGCATTTTATTTAATTCGTTTCTGCTTTTCTTTTCCCCGCTAGAACTGAAAAGCATAAATCATTTTTTAAATTAAGCTCCCGTATAAGAAAAATTGCATTAAATTTATTTCCTAGCTTGTAGTGTTTTTAATTTAAAATGATAATATTCTAAAGTAAGTTTTATTTTATTTTTTCCTTTCAATATAAACAGTAATTTATGCTTAATATCCTTTTTATAGGAAGAAATACACGAAAATGATTTCAAGCAATTTTCCAACAATACGAAGACGTGTGGAGTCTGGAGTTGTCGGAGCGCGATCATAAAAGTTTTGGAATATTAAGAATGTGTGTAGGTAAGGGTTCGGAATATATAGGGTATGCCATAAATAGAATAGGTGCTGATATATGTGATTGAGGCTTTCTTCAGATGAGGGTCATGGAATTGGTTATGACGAAAAGCCAGGAGCGTTTTCAGTTAGCGAAGGCGTATTACGCGGACCCCTCGTTTTGCGAATTCTATATTACCTATAGGAACTGACGGGTTCAATATGCCTCCAACCGTTTCTGTAAGCCATCCCTCGAAACGAACTGCCCATCTTAGAAGCCTAATTTATCGCTGAAGATCGAAAAAAAAGCATGAGTTAAGCTTTTTATTGATTCAATAATTAATTGTTTCTGATGATTTCGGTTTAGGGAGAATCCACATAAAAGCATCACTAAATTGAGCTCTTAATAACAAAAAATTAATGTAATATTAAAACGGGGAGTATAAGTAATTGGATAGAAAATTTTATTATTGGGGAATTTCACTCTTTCTTGGTTCAATTATTTAACTCAATCTTCTAAAGCCACCTCCACACGATCCGATTTGATCGGAGGATAGGATGGAAATTACTCGGATCGGAAAGTAAATCGGACCATGTAAAGGCTAGTTGTCAACCAAATTATAAGATCGGGTGCTCGGATGCTCGGTGTCTTACGATCGCTCCGACCGATTTGATGTTTCGTCCCATATAGTTCGGTCAATTTAGCCCTAAAAATAGTAGTAAAGGTGGAAAAATTAGCGTAGAGCTCAAAATTGGTATGAATGCTCGGAACAATATTATAAATAAATTCTGAAAAATCCTCATCGATCCCGTACCTGGAAAAAATTTTATTCAAGGTTTTAAAAATGGGGTTTTCGCGTTTTTCAGCAAAACGGTAAGGTTACTCATAAAATTGGATCAGACAAAAATTGTAGATCATATAATTATCTATAGAAAATGTTTTAATACTTTTTCTCATAAGAGCCACCGTTTCTGAGATATAACGATTATAAAAGTTGAAAAAGGTTTTATCTTCATAATATACAGGGTGGTGATAAAGTTTGGAACCAAGGTCATAACTTCCGTAAAGAATTTTTTTGTAAAAATCGCTCGGACAGGTCAATTTTTGTTTTAAAAATGCCATTTTTTGGAATGAAAAAAATATTCATGACGTCACTGATAACTTCACTATGACGTCATCATCGATTTTTTTAAATGGAAACCCCTACTTTTTTTACACATTTTTCATACACCTTTTTAACATATTAATGATCACATAAAAATATTTAAAAAAATTTCAACCATTTATGAAAAAAAAAAATAAATTTACTCAAAAAAAAATTTTTTATTTCTCAATGAAAATATTACAAAAAAAAGTAAATTGTTAATTTACAAGTAACAAATTTTAACGAAAAGGTTCAAATTGTTCCCCATTGACCATTTGGCATTGTCCCATTCGAGTGTAGATACTCTGAATACTATTGTTAATAGCTTCTTCGTCAATTTGTTGCAATTCCGTCCTAATTCTAAGCTCCAATTCTTGTAAATTATTAGGTCTATTGAAATAAACTTTTGATTTTAAATGTCCCCACAAAAAAAAATCTAAGGGCGTTAGGTCGGGAGATCGCGTAGGCCACTCAATTGGTCCCCTCTGAACTATCCATTTGTTGGGAAACGTGGTGTTAAGGAATTCTCGCACCGCCCTGCCAAAGTGTGGAGGAGCTCCATCTTGTTGAAACCAAATGTTTTGGTTAGGAATGTTGTGATTTTCATAATTGGGGAAAATACGAAGTAAAACTGGTAGCAAATCAGTCCGCAAAAAATTCAAGTATCTTTCGGCAGTAAGGTTTTCATTAAAAAAGTAAGGTCCTATAAAACGTCTGCCAATCATTCCCACCCATACATTTAACTTTCCCTGTCTTTGACTATGGGATTCTACTGCCCAATGAGGATTTTCCTGTGACCAATACCTACAATTATGTCGATTCACTGTTCCATTCAATTTAAAGGTAGCTTCATCGGAGAAAATTATACTACTTAAAAAATTTGGATTTTGATCACATCGCGCCATCATTTCTTCACAAAATTGCAGTCGGCGATCGGGATCATCTTCATTTAACTCTTGAATGAGTTTTATTTTGTATGGGTGATACTTTTCCTTTTTTAATAATTTTGCGACATAGGAATGATCCACATTATTATTTCTTGAAATATCTCTTGTTGAAATATGGGGATTTTCTTCAATCGCAAGTAATAAATTTAATTTGGTTTCTTCATTCACTTGAGGCCGTCCTTGTCGAGGCAAATCTCCTACAGATCCTGTTTCTGCAAATTTGGTAACTAACTTACTTACTGTAGATCTTGAGATTTGCGGTCTATTTGGATATTGCTCATTAAACAAAGCACAACCTTCCCCATGGGTTCTTTTTCTATCGCCATATCCTACAATAATTAAAATTTCGATTCTTTCGCGTTCGCTTAAACGAGGCATTTTTAATTTCGCAAAACTTAATAATTGTTGATTATTATTAAACAAACGAAGTAAGCTATTTAAGCATTGGTAAATGGATTTAAAATTTTATTTGCCATACAAAATAACGTCACCTAAAGCACTTTTATAAAGGCAATTTTTATTTCAATAAATTTTGAATATCAAAAGCTTTTTCAAATTTATAATAAATTACAATTTTATTTAAAGTTTATTATTACTTAAACATTTTATTTTAATTACCTTTTTCATTAATAGTTATTTAAAATTAGTTTTAAGAAAATTCCAATTGTGTAAAGAAGAACAATTCGAATATTTTCAATAATAATTTGTTATTTTTAAACTAAAAATTAGTTTAATTTATTTTTCTTGCCATATTTTCATTGAGAATTAATAATTTTTTTTTTGAGTAAATTTATTTTTTTTTTCAAACATGGTTGAAATTTTTTTAAATATTTTTATGTGATCATTAATATGATAAAAAGGTCTATGAAAAATGTGTAAAAAAAGTAGGGGTTTCCATTTAAAAAAATTGATGATGACGTCATAGTGAAATTATCAGTGACGTCATGAATATTTTTTTCATTCCAAAAGATGGCATTTTTAAAACAAAAATTGCCCTGTCCGAGCGATTTTTACAAAAAAAATTTTTACGGAAGTTATGACCTTGGTTCCAAACTTTATCACCACCCTGTACATAAGTATGCCACGTATACACATCACTGAAGCTGCAATACAAGTAAAAATATTATTCTATCGGTCAATGTAAGCCATAAATCGTTCTAATCTGGTTCGGTCAAAATTCATTATTTTCCGATTAATAAAAAATTTCATAGCAATTTCTTCGTCCAAATGTTAAATTTTCAAGTTTTCAGCGGTAATTCGGTCATAATTTCTAAACGAATAAAGATATCAAAACGAATCTTTATTTGTGTGAAAGCCCACTTAAAAACCTTTAAGATAAGTCATAATTCCTTAAAATCGATGAAGGGGCAGGGGGGTAAAAAATTGTCAAAATAGCATTTTTTACAAAATTTTTGCGCGATTAAAATTTTTAGTCGCGTAGTACTACTTGAAAATCTCATTCCAACGCATATTTTAGATAGACGATAGGATGTGTCGTTAATTTACAGCGATTATTTTGGTCGCTGGGGGTTGAAAAAACACAATTTTGACTTTAATAGGTAGGTGTGAAGTGAAATGAAAATATAGAGATTTCAAAGCTTCAAACCGACCTCGTTCGATCAATCCTCTTGCAGGTCACGTGTAGCGATTTTTTATTTTTTGTCCCGTTTTGACCCAATTTCCTCTACCAATTTTCTGTACGCGCCGTTCTTTATCGATATTTTTTTACACTTTTGGAAAAAAATCCCGACGCCGCTAAATGCGCCTGATAAAGCCAAATATTTTTTTGGGTATTAAAGGTACTTGTAGCCACAAAATACGCCACGACACGTTAAGTTCGGTCCAGTCGTTTGGTTGGTACGATTTTTTAAATTTCGTTAAAAAATGTCCAAAATTGTACCCCGATTTTCAAAAGTCAGAATATGAGAGACAAACAAAAATTTAGAAAAATTCTCCGCTATGGGTACGTAGGTCTGTTTTGTCTTTACAGAAATGCCATTTGAAATTTTTTCCCTCCGGCTTCAGTCAAAAGCTAAGCAATATTACCTTTTTGTTTTTTTCGCTAAAAAACGCGACATTTTGACGTTTTCAAACAAAAATTCGCTCTCGCCACACGATTAACCAAGGAGGATCAGAAATTTTGGATATAGTAAATGAGGATGTAGGATTTGGTCGTTTCGATTAAGAACCCGGTGGAGCTACGATTTTTCAAAGTCGGCGCGGAGGACGCTCAAAAAAAATTGCGAAAAAAATGACTTTGTCGGTAGCGCTTTTCAAAGCTTTCCCGTCGTTTAAAAAAAATCCATTCCGATAGGATTATAAAACAAACATTCCCCTTTAATTCGAGACCGGGTTTTTAAAATTTGTTTAAAAAATGTACCCGTATCGTGAATATTAGACGATTATGAATCTGACGAATAATGTGCATATTATGAAGATTACAACTTTTATAATCGTTATATCTCAGAAACGGTGGCTCTTAGGAAAAAAAGTATTAAGACATTTTTTATAGATAATTATATGATCTACAATTTTTGTCTGTTCTAATTTTTTGTTAAAACTTACCGTTTTGCTGAAAACGGCGCAAAACCCATTTTTAAGACCTTTGACCTTGAATAAAATTTTTTACAGATACGGGATCGATAGGGACTTTTTAGCATTCATTTATAATGGTGTTCATACCAATTTTTAGCTCTATGCTAATTTTTGCACCCTAGCATGTCTAAATTGATCGGACTTGTAGTTGGCAGTTGTTTTTATGAAAGAAAATATTTTTTTGTATTTAATTTAATTAATTCAGGCGTTAAGAGGACTACTATTTCAGCAATTCACCTGCAAGTACTGCTAAAGACGCCTACACACGATCCGAAGTGGAAATCGGACCCTGTGGAGGCAAATTATCTGATCGGAAGGTCGGACGCTTTACATATATTTTAGTAGAGGTGGAGACAGAATCAGTCGGTCGTATGGACTGATCGGACCGTGTGGATGTGACTTCCAATTTAGTCATCTATTTTTGAACCATTTGACACGATGTCATATACGACTTTCATCATTCTATCCTTGTCATTCAAATAGAGTGTGTTCTTGTCATATCGTTTCGTGTGATTCAAAAATAACCCCCCTGATCGAATCTGACCGTCCGATCAAATCGGATCGTGTGGAGACCTTATAATTGCTTTATGTACTTATGCGCGAAATAAAAACCTTCTTATTTTTATTAAGTTCCTGAAATAAAATCTTTTGCCTACGCAGAATTGGTGGTCGGTCGGATGGTCTAATCGGATTGTATGGATGCGGCATCCGATTTAGTAAGCGAATCCGACCGTCTCGTCCAATCAAATCGGATCGTGTGGAGACCTTATAATCATAGAATATTACCTTCATATTAAACCTTTCAAATTAAAATGTAAACAATTTAATTTATTAACTGCATTATTAATATTATGTAAAATAATTGTATTATCACATGTTTAAAATGAAATTTAGTTATAATGGCAAATTTAAAAAAAACAAACCAAATTAGATTATTTTTCCATTTACTTTGAGGTAATAAGTTTGAAGGGCCTTTTTATCATACATTTTTTATAAGGCACCCCTTTATTACGGATCCAAGAGTGAATGTGTATGATCATTAAACGCTTAAGGTTTTATGTTTGATTAGAAGTCTGGCGCTCATGTTCATGTGGGGTTGCTTTAAGCTTTAGGATGCACTCATCAGGTAATTACTGGTTTTAGTTCTTTCATAAACATTACGGCTTACATTTTTATTAGTCCGTTGCTTACTTTTGCGAAATTATTATAGCTTTACTTTATGCATGCGGAAATTCGCCCAACATCATGAAATTTTTATGCAACAAATAGAGGCCAACATTCATAATTAACAAAGTAAGAAAAAAATCAGATTTATTTGTAATACTCTAATAACTAATAATTCGGTTTATTAAATAAAAATAAACGTCGATTTGCGCCGATTTGCTTTACGCCGATTCACATTTTTTTAATTTTATTTTAAAATTAAAAGAATATTCAATTTGTAGTTTCATTATGGGTGACCCAAACATTGTGCGATAAATCCACGAAAAATGTGTGTTCATTTTACGCCGATTTTAAAATAAAGGACCATATGTTCAAATTAAAAGAAGAATAAATAACTATATTTGGAACTCGCTTCGAGTAAAAAAACTGGTCAATGATTAAAGAAGAAGGATGTTGTGGAGGTTGTCATTATTGGGCTAAGTAAAACACACTCCTTATAATGGTTTTTTCAGCTATAAAATAACGCCTACACAAAGCTTTCTTTGACCACACACAGCTTGAATAATCAAGGGTTTTACCGCGTAATTGTGCGGAACGTATCGCTTTGATATCCAGGGCGGAGAATTGTCATGTATATGTAGTGTATTGCATTTATTTCAAGGATTTGATTTTCATTTCGTTGGTAAAAAAATAGGGCATGGAATTATCTGCAGTGTCGTTTTATTGTACAAAATTGTAGTAAATGTAATCCATTCGTGCGGGAATACATGGCGTTTTATCATAACTAACATTAATATAACTACTAACTACAACTCTGGAATTGAAAGTCATGAGTTTCTAGGGATATTAAATGAAAACGATCTATTTTTAAATATTTGTTTTAGTCAATATTTAACATTAAAAATTATTTTTTACAACCAGGCATACTCAACCTTTGGTTGTCTGTTACAGGACATTTAATAGAATATAAGGTTCGATAAATTTAATAAAATATAAGAGCCGAACGGTTTAATACAAATCGTATAAAAGAAGGAATTTGGACAATGACTTCCAGGATAGACTTCGGGTGAGTGAATTTAGTATTATTAAAACATCTCCTAGGCAGCTAAGGTATCCATAATGCTTCAATGAAAGCGATCTTACGTCGATAGTAAGCCGCCTACTTCTTCCTCAACTCGAACAAAAAAGGACCAAATTAAATTCATACATGGAATAAAGGAAAAACAACTTAATTATATTATTATTATCTATTATATAATAAATACTATATTTATAAAATATCTGCTCTGCTATTGGGGTGAAGTGTTTTGGGATATTGTTTATGATTTTATACATTTAGGAAATTTATTTGTGATTTGGGGCGTGTAAATTGTAGTAAATGGGGTAAATATCTGGCAGATTTGGTGCGTCCGATGTCCGATATGTATCTATCTATCGGCTATCTGCTATCGAGCGTAGGTGATTAATTATCTAGATGTATCGGTGTCGGCTGCAGCAATGGAGTGTTGAGCAAAGCGTCCACCCTTGGAGTTCAAACACAGCACCAATAACACAATCTATTACAAGCGGGACCTTTTGCTTTTATGCTCGCTTCCATATAGAAGAGGGCTTTTAGCTGTGTTGGCAGTTTCCATTTCAAGTGCAGTCGGATTTCGATGCGCGTCTGCCTCGTCTCGCTTTCCATTTCCCATCCACGAACACCAATATTTTAATTGATTGTGTATGCACGCCGAGAGCTGAGCAAACACATTTAACGTAAATTTTGCTCAAATGTTTGCATATTTGAAATTTTAAGTAATTATTTTTTATAGAAAAACCAAAAATTTTCTATCAAATTCTAAATTAAATGCATTAATATTTTCAAATTGGGTTAACAAGAAAAATACCTTCTAAAATTCCCAAAGTTTTTTTTTAAACACACAGTATAGTAGAACCCGCTAGCAAACAGGAATTCCAACCTAACTGAAATTGAATTAAATCAGCGATGCTGAATTTTCCTAGCCATACAGGGGAGTTGTATAGTATAGTGAATTCAAATAAGATTGAAACCATTGACATTGCAAGTTAGGAAACCTAAGTTTCCCACCCCTGGCATTTCTTTATTTATGAAAATAAAAAATTAGACTTTTAGTATCTTATATGATCTAAGAAAACAAATTTTATGGATCGAATAAATCTTTCATTTTACTTCCGGTTTATCAGGAAATGGCACCCACTTTCTTATTTTAAATGTAACCCCCTGATTTTTTCTACGTAAAATCAAACATTGGTTAGTTTTAAGTATGTTTATGACAAAAAAAATTTTTTTTCAAAACTTTAAGAAAACATGTTGAATTTTTTTCTGGTAAAAAATTTGAGTAAAACCTACAAAAACTATTTTTAAATAATACAAATACGTAAAATAAATTGTAATTTATAAAATTTATTTCACCATTCTTGAGATATTATTTTTTTTTAATTTTCAAGAAGCGTTTTTTGGAACTATCTTTACTTTTTTAAATGGGATAATATAAGGGCCACCCCCTGATTAAATAGAGGGTTTTTTCCGGTTACTGTGATATCCCATATGTATGTATAAAAATAGTTTTTGTAGGTTTTACTCAAATTTTTTACCAAAAAAAAATTCAAATTTTTTTCTTAAAGTTTTGAAAAAAAATATTTTTTTGTCATAAACATACTTAAAATTAACTAATGTTTGATTTTACGTAGAAAAAATCAAGGGGTTATATTTAAAATAAGAAAGTGGATGCCATTTCCTGATAAACCGGAAGTAAAATTAAAAATTTATTCGATCCATAAGATTTGTTTTCTTAGATCATATAATATACTAAAATATTAATTTTTTATTTCCATAAATAAAGAAATGCCAGGGGTGGCCCTAGTTTCATTTCCACCCGGTATTATGACCTTTTCAAAAAATAATTATATGGGTCTATCTTCATTCCTTTTCCTCATTTTTTCAATTTATGCGCAAAAAGATCCATTTTTGAAAAATCACTGCTCTAAAACAAATTTACATTTTTTGTTGAAATTTTGAAAAAAAATCAATGTTATAAGTTTTTCCTTCCAAATAATTTTCAACTGTGTACTGGTATTTGCGGGTTTGCAGGACTTTAAGGTGTAAATAAAATTAACACATTCCAGCTGACCGGTTTCGGTTTTATTTTTAAACTCTGAAGCTCTGAAGAAGATTTAAAAATAAAAACCGAAACCTGAGCATAAATAGACCTAAAATAATACAAAAAATAGCAACTAGCGCTTTAAGAAATGCCTAATGCCTAAAAGGCCGCTGCACAATTGACGAGTCCGTTACGAATTCATTACGTTGCGAGTACGTTACGAAAGGAAAATCGCCAGATGCACAACAGACGCTACGAAACCGAAATAGAACGGTAATATGGTTGGTAGTTGATTTCTGCACGCAGCTCCACGCTGTACTGAAAATGCCTATGAAGTGCGCATGTGCTATACGCTACGGGTACGGAAAAGATAAAACTTCACTACCCGTACTTGTAGCGTCTCTCCGCAGTACGGAATCGTATTGTGCCTGATCACATGGAACTCCTATACTTCAATTTTCAACCCATACTCGTAGCGCACTCGTAACGGACTCGTTCCGTCAATTGTGCAGCGGCCCTAAGCTTACGAGTTCCATGTGATTATGCACAACACGATTCCGTACTACGGAGGGACACGACGAACGACGAGTACGGATAGAGTTGGTGAAGTTTTATCGTTTCCGTACCCGTAGCGTATTGCACATGCGCATGCCATAGGAATTTTCAATACAGTATGCGGTTACGTGCAGCCACTAACTACCAACCAATCACATTACGGTTCTATTTCGGTTTCGTACCGTCTGTTGTGCATCCGACTTTCATTTCGTAACGTACTCGTAACGTAATGAACTCGTAACGTACTCGTACCGTCAATTGTGCAACCGCCTTAAGTTTTAAGAATCGTTTGTGAAAACGGGTATAAGTGTTTTGATTTTTCAATTAAAAAAATAGCTATGAACCCTTAAACTAGTGCTGTGCGAACTTCAAGAATTTTTAAGTTCGAACTTTTCATTCAAAAGTTCGAACTTCGAAATAGTTGGAACCGTTCGAACATTATGCAAAAGTTCGGGTTCGGAAAACGTTCGGGTTCGGAAAAAGTACGGGTTCGAAAGAAGCTCGAGTTCGGAAAAAGTTTGATTTCAAAATAGTTAGAATTTGAAAAGATTGAGTTGAAACCAGTTTAAACTAATTACAATCTGATCAGACTAAGTATATTTGTAAGAACAATGAATTGTAGAATTCGTGATCTCTCAAACTCAAACCAAAATGTGAAATATTAGTAGTCATTAATAAATAATAAATATATCGAGTTGGAACTTTGCGCAGTTCGAACTTTATGGAGTTCGAACTTTATCGAGTTCTAACTTTATTGAGTTCGCATTTCATCGAGTTCGAACTTTTATTATTGCGTCGAAGGATAAGGGATGGGATCGAACAGTACGAACTTTTTATTTTGTAAAGTTCGAACCTTAAAAAGTTCAGGTTCGGTCAACAGCACTACCTTGTACTTCAATGCTACTCGGTCTCCCCAAGCTTCATATACCGGGTTGCCCTATAAGACCGGTGCTGTCTTTTATAAATAGTCCTGCTTACAAACTATTCAAAATGGCTGACGAAGTCTAGATTTAGCTTGAATAATTTCTCAGATTTGATTAAACAACTAAACAACCACAATGACAATAATGATAATATAACTACTTATTTCATTAGATATCTCTAATCTTTTTACTAATGTCCCAGTAAAGGAAACCCTTTTAATTTTAAAGAACCTATTTCATAACTCTGACCTAAATGATAACCTTTGTCAATCAATTTTCGAATTAATAGTGCTTTGTATACAACAAAATTTCTTTCAATTCGATAAACTTTTCTTTGAACAAGATAAAGGTTCGTTTTTTTTTATTTTTATGTTTAAGTTCGAAAACAAGCCACAGTATTGGTAAAGAACAAAGATGCTATACCCTTTTTGAAAAAAATCAGGTGTGTACTGTTTACAATGCGGGAAGAAGGGTTGTAAGAGCATAGGCTAGAGGTTACATGTTGGCTGCAGAGAGAGAGATATAGAACCTATGTTAAAGACTAGAGTCAAAGAGCACCTTGAATCAATGAGGGGACCACAAATCAATGACACAATTTTTTGGGTACATTTTAAATTATACAATCATCTTTTTGACATGAATGTCAACACAAAACTTCTATATAAGGAGAACTATAGCTTGAAACTAGACATTTTAGAAGAGATCGAAATCAAGATACAAGATACATGACAAGAAATATGACTGTTTATTCCTGAACATTACGTCCTTTGTGTACAAACACAAACAAAGTAGGTTACCCACTTTTGCCCGCTTTCAGATTACCGGCGTCGACTACACGCGCATACCTGAGTCAGTCCGCTATGGACACACTTGCTTTGTTTGTGTTGCTTTTGTATGTCCATTGCCCGGCGTGGACTGACTCAGGCATGCGCGTGTAATAGGTGCCGGTAATCTGATAGCGGGAAAAAGCGGGTAACCTGCTTTGTTTGTGTTTGTACACCTATAATCTAATCCAGCCACTTTTAACGGACGAGGATATGCAGCAGAGTTAGCATTGTTTTCTTTAACACAAAAAATCTTTACAACTACATGGAACCACTGGTCATTCGCCAATTTGAGTAGTTCCTCGTGCTCTACTGTTGATGGTAATTGATGGTCATTGATGGTCATTGATGGTCATTGATGGTCATTGATGGTCATAAACGTATTTTTGAGGTATTTCAAGCCTGTCAAGTTTTTAACCCCGCAGAAATAGTTCATGTGGAAATTATTTTTTAATCTTTTAACATCACAATCTCCCCAGGTTTTAAATTATCTGTGGTTTTTAAATGTAAATGGTGATTACCTGTTACATTCTGGCCAATGTCATATTTTCAAAGAAAAATGTATAAACAGATGGTACATCGCGAATGATGCCTTTGTTTACACCTAAAGATTTTTTAGTCAGTTCAAATTATAATCATCTAAAGGTGCGTTTTGGTAGAAACGGAAATTCCGTCGTCTGAGACCGAAAACACCGAGCGGAAAACTTAGCTTAGCAACTAGGCAACTTAGCTGACCCGTTGCTAAGCAAAGAAGGAAGGAAACTTTCCGTCGTTACCAAATCGCACCTTAAATAATACTAAAAAAAGTTATGTAAATTGTATGACAACCCGTTAAATTTTTCTAGTTTTTATTTGGGTGATGACTCTAATGCTGAGGTGTGAATAATATAACCTCAAAATGCATAAGTCTGAATTGCACTTTTAAATAAAAGACTGTATCTATTGAGTAAGGTTTTTCAAAACGTTACCCCCAATCCTTCATTAATAGTATTGTATATTTTGTCGAAAACTGCATGTTGATATATTTTTTTTTCATACTAGAGTAATGTTACTTTCTCGCAGCGCTAAGACAGCCTGTATATTTAAATTTTATTATATAAATTATTTATGACAGGTAATAATTTATTTTAAATGTAGATTAAAGCAGATCACTCCATAAATTGTTAATATCAATTATCTATACATCCCTACATAAACATGTCTATTTCGTCGTATCTTTTTTTTGTGCGAAACATATTTATTTTATTGTGCCTTTCCGTTCTTAAAAAATGAGAAAAACTTATTCCCTCTTAAATTTATTGTTCGTTTTTTTTATCTCGCCGCGTCCCAAAAGAATAAATAAGTTTTTAGTTTATCAAAGAGTAGTTATTTTGTGTAATCCTCAATTTTCCCCGGGCGTCTCCCCACTTCGACTTCAATTCCGCCCAATTTTCTTCCCAAACAAGTTTGTAAAATGAAATTTTCTTGCAAGGTTGACAAGTCATCTAATCGCAGCAAAGGCGCACGGTCCTTTCCTTATACGTACAAGAAACATCCACCTTTTTCTCTTCCATTAGAAAACCAACCTTTATTTCCTTCAATTTTCGCTTCATTGTATCACAAGTTTCAGGGGAATTGATTTTCTATGCCTGAATGGGGAAATCATTTGGAATGTGGGGTTTAATTATTTTTCTTCTAGTTTATTTTCAAGTTATGGAATTAAAAGGTAAGTAAGGATTGAAATTGAAAGAAATGTGGATTGTAGCGCGATCTATGAGGGTTACAGGGAAAGTGAATGGAAACTCTACTGCGGCGAATGCGGCTGTACAATAATAGGATCATAGTCGATTATAACTCCCATCATAGGCTTAGTACTTCGATAAATTTTGGGTATATGAGGATAAAAGCGCTTTAAGCTAACAGTAATGCATACAGACACCGTTGCATAAAATAGCCCGCACTGCATTGCAAAGCAAATTGCTTTAAGTCCCCCAAAGCTTTCTAATCAATTATTAAGCTCAATGCATAAACGTCTTCATTTTTCATGCCAGAGTAGATCATAAAGTGTGTAATTTTATTTTATGTGGGCGTATTCAATACTAATTTCCTACGTAAGCCCGCATACGAAAAGGTATATAGGTCGCATATAATCTGGGTTACATAAAATCGGTCAACAGGACCAACAGATCTTTATTATCGAAAATCCAAAATTTTTAGACTTTTCATTCAAATAAATTAAATTTCTTTATTTACATCTAAAACTCATTAAAAAATTACAAGTTATAAAATACATGTACATAGTGAGGATATTCTCAAAATAATAATAATAATAAAAATAAAAAAAATTATTCCTGCTTTAAATTTTTCAAGCCTATAGAAACACATTTTTAGAAGAAGACTTCAAAATTTTTTGAAAATATTTTCTTTAGTTTTCAGGAAAGCAATGTGTCCGTTTCAAAACTTAAAATAATTCCTCGTCTAAGTATTGGAGTAATTTCAGTTATACATTGCTTAATAACGAAGCATGATATATTATCTGAACCACAAGATTTTTAATTTTTTAAATCGTTCATTAAATTACACACTTTATTTTCTATGCAACTCAATAGCAACATTGATTTACGATGATGTTGATAGTGTCTAGTGGTCTAAAAAATTTTCCAAAATGATTTTTTCCATCTGTTAATTTATTGCACTATAAAAATCATTACCGTGTTTATTACCAAGTTTTACAGGGTCCTTTATTACTGTACTATTTACTAATAATGACATGTTTTTATTTGTTGTCGTATTTCTGTTTAAATTTGTATTAATTAAGCGCAAAGTCATTAAATTTAGGTAATCTACTTTCAGTGATTAGCGATTTCGGAATTTCGCACGCCCTCTGGTGAAGTTTTATGAATTAAACGAAATGAGTAAAAGTCACACAAAAATGATTGTTAAAATTATAAATTCGCGCTGATAAAAGTGAATATTATCTGTTTTATATCTTTTATAAGCTAAAATAAATAAATAAATAATGGTCTTTTCTCTTTAAACGTCATTAAAGTACAGCCTTATGTGACGCTTGACAGGATTTAACTACTCATTTTTATGTTCCTTGATTCTATGGTCATGTTCGGGTATTTCCGAAGTAAATCGGTTACAATCGGGTCTACTTTGCACTGACAAGGAATAAAAGGGCAGAGTAGAAATGAATTTAAAGCAACCCAATATACACTAATATTGTATTGTGTGTTGTATGTAAATTAAATGTCAAATTTTAAAATTATTTATTTTATTAGTATTTTAAAAATTTCGACATTTTAAGAAAAAATGGCATGTTCTATTCAGAGTAAAAGAACTTTTTAAGGCTCGCATGTATCCGCAAACCTATATGTTCGCCACAAAAAGTACTTCTTTTACTCCTAATAAAACAATATACTATTGTTTATAATTTTAAATAAAATTGGAAATGATTTACTCAATTCATTCAGCTGCCCTGTCAAATCAGCGGTCTCTAGAGGTAGTCGAAATTCCCAATGATATCAAATTTCGGCGCGTAAATTGGACAAAATGTCGTTTTTTTATCGTTCCAATAAACTCAATCCTAGGACCATAATGATTTCATTAAAGTACTTAAAATATGAATAATGTATGCTGCAAGTAGCATAATTATTTCGTTAGTAGTCAAATTCGCTTCGCCTCGACCACTAAACTTCATTACAAGTACGATAATGATTGAAATTACTATCCTTATGATCTATTTGTTTTAAATATATACCCAAAATTTAGAAATACAGTGTTAAATATTGATTTTTTTCTCAAAGGGAACAATTTTATTTTTGTTTTTCTATTGCGCCATTATTTTATTAACAAATTTTGGGGTTATTGTAGAAGGAAATACTCAATACAGTAACACGTCTTGAATTTCAAAAAACACTCACAAATAATGAAACATAATGTCATTTTATTAGCACGGTAGACCCGCACTTTGGAGGAATCTTGGAATCTGGAGTAAAATCCATGAAATACCATCTAAAGCACATAATAGGAAACTCATCCTTAACCTATAAGGAGTTTACAAAATTAACACATCAAATTGAAGAATGCTTCAATTCAAGACCGTTGTACCCTCTGTGTGACGAAATAAATGATTCAACACCAAGTCACTTTCTAATTGGTAGAGAAATAGTTTCACCACCAAATCCAATAACTATAATAAATATCAACACCAACCTATCTAGCAGATAGAGACTGGATTTAGAAGATGAAGAAAGATTCTGGATATCTGAATATCT
The DNA here is from genome assembly GCA_963971135.1 of Stenus bimaculatus. Lineage (NCBI taxonomy): Eukaryota > Metazoa > Arthropoda > Insecta > Coleoptera > Staphylinidae > Stenus > Stenus bimaculatus. Next base: position 80,712,501 of record OZ020180.1, on the reverse strand, counting down.
AAGCAATCTCCAACATAGATGCAGATATAAATCTAACCAGGAAAATTTGAAGATTAGAGACCTCGTGATAATCAAACAAGATGACATCAATTCTTCAAGATGGTCATTAACCAAAGTAGCAGAACCACATCCTGCTGACGACAGGAAAGTGGGAGGAAGCCAATTAAAGCAGGTGATTCATAACACCTAACTAATCTAACCTAAGCTCTACCATCAGAAAAAAAAATCCAAAAATATATAAATTTCTCAATAATGCAACAAACATCTGGAAGTCATAAGCCAAAGAAAAAGATCACTTTGACAAAGATCGGATCTTTTATCACAAAAGTGATCGTTCTATCATCCCTAATTGGAGGCACTCGAGGTAATTATACGATCAAAGATCCAGGGTCTACATTGAATATATCGGACAACCAAATATCGAGAGAGGACGCTTCATAATTGAGTGGTATACAACAAAACCCAAATTGAAGAAGACCCATGTACTGGATTGAAATATCTTTGAAAAACGCCAAACAGCTATGAGAAGACTCACAATGTTTAGCTTTAGTCCATGACATATCTGAAGAAGAAAATCAAACGTAATGGATCTTAAGGAGCATACACGGAATCATCTAAAATCGACAAAGAAGAAAGGACTCTTGGAAAATCAGCTAAAATCTTCGGGGTTCCGTTCCGAGAGACACAGGTGTAAAAAAATTGGCGTAAAATGAACACAATTTTTTCTGAACCACTATTGTCGCTTATAATGAAAGTACAAATTGAATATTCCTTTAATTTTATAATAAAATAAAAAATATAATCATATATTTTTATTGTTCTTAAGAACAAATCGAAAACTAACTCGGAAACTCGGAAAATTCCACACCGGCACCAACCGGCGTAAAACGAAGTTTACCTGTACATCAAATCATCAAACAAAATTTATCGCTTCAGCACTCTCAACATTCAACTAAACAGAAACTAGAATAAATGGGCAAATGAACCGCTTCAAAGAAAAACTAAACCAAGAAATCGAGTCAATCAATTAGATGTAAGGATGGTTCAGCTCCGTAGATGCAAATAAAGTAAACATGCACATCCTAAGCACTTATCAAATAACCACCAACCTTCTAACTAAATTAAGTAATTATTATATCAAAATACTAGACGCACATCTAAGTGGAGGAGACTTTTATGATCTTATAACTACAGGACATATTAGAAACATCATAGATAATGGTATTAAGAAACTTTCTTCTGCCATCTGATATTAAGGGGGGGTAGGGTTTTCCACTTTCAAATAATCGATTTTCTTTTGTCTTTTCTTGTAGTTAAACATCGATGGAGCTGGAATCGATGATTCAGTGTAAGTTGAAAAAAAAATTGTTTTTCTTCACTTTTTTAGCTTCTAGAATTTTAAGCTTTTTCTCGAAACCACTTTTTCAATGTTAGTGTTCACTACCATTTTAAAACTACTTGACCGATTCATTTCAAATTTGATACACACAGTCTGCATAAAAAATACCCCCCCCCCCCCAAGTTTTAAAATTCTTTTTATTTAGGGGTTTTTAGCACTTTTCACTTTAAATGACCGGCAAAAGTTTTAAAGTGAAAAAAAATTATCTGAGATCGTTGGGGGAACGATTTATTAATACTTTGACTAAATTCAAATGGTTTTTGATTTCGGATAATTTTCGGCCGAGATGTAGTGAACACGGCAAATCGTCCTTTTCCAAAGGCACTCTTGGAAAAGCTCTGTAAAATATAAATAAAATATAAATTTGTAACCAAATTTAGAAGTAGTTAAACTCTATTCTAGCATTTTGGTTACGGTTTCGTGACGGTTAGAACTCGCTGTTGGAACAAAGCCAATATATAATTAAGAGCTAATTTAATATTACTGAAAACCTATCTACGTTTTTTCTCCAATATTGGGATTATTTTGAGACATATTATTTGTATTCGTTATTTAGTAGTAAAATTTTGTTAAAACTAACAATAGACATAAACATACCTATACGATTAATTCTCTTATTTTAGTGGTCTGTTTATTTGTCCAGTTAGTCCAACTACGCTGTCCCCTGTCAAAAGTTGTAGTCATCTGGTTTGATTTGCACGCAGAATGTTGCCACCCTTATGACCACTTCTCGCTCCAGGTCCAGGAATTAACAAATATTTGCACAGCACTGACCCTTCGTTAGATCAATTTAAATAGCTGAACCAAAAAAGCCTAATAAATTAATCTAATATTTTTATAAAAGTTTACTGAGCGAATCGAAAGTTAAACTAGAAATCGACAGGAGAGGATTTTTACGTCGGAATGTGTAGAAGCAACCATTTTTCTTTTACGTGCCATCTAACTTTTTCTAACTAAAATTGAGAAAGATTGTTTCAATACTTTTATAAAGAAAAGAAAAACTAAGCGACTAAATGCAAACTTAAGTACATTATTTCCCTTTTAATCCCATTTTTATTCATATTTTTAAAATAAAACTTTGTAGTTTGTTGTACATAAAAAATATTTACGAGACATATTTGTATTTTTTATAAGGCGCTTCTAATGGACGCACTTAAAAGTTACTTCGTTCCAATTATTTTTATAGCTTAGCGATTTTGTTCTTCGGCTTTAATTTACAGTTTGTCTTGAGCGGAGGTATTTGTTTTTATGGCGTAAGGCTTTGCTTCATAAAAATGATCCAACTTTTACTAAGACCGTAAAACTTTCACACTTTAAACAAGATTGCTTGGTTTTGCTTTTACTTCACCTTCTCTACTAAATACGACTTTTTATAAGAATTATAATTTCATTAATTTTTCTTATCAACTTCATCCAATAAACGAAAACATCTTATTTATTTTATTTTGTATACACAAAAACATTTTTTATTTGCTTTATTATAAATTAAATTACCTAAAATATGTAACATTTTCCTTTATGAAAATAAATAAGGCATGAAAATTGGATACAAAGGGAAATCATTTGCTAAAAATTGCGGCCAAATGAGTTCTTTTATTGTTAAATTGTGTTCTTGTCATCACAGAAAAAACATTTTCATATCCAACCATTTACAAAAAAAGCTTAATTTAAATTCGTATTATTTATGTCGCACAAAAGGATTACTTCATAAAAAATAGTTTTCTTTTCAAACAGTTGCTTTTATATCAGGATTATAAACATTTTTCATCTTATTTTACCACAAAATTTAGAATATACGATGTATGTGAGAAATAAAATAGGAATTGCAAATTTCATCTGAACGTCATAAAGACAACGCTTACACTGATTTATTTTTGACGATTTTTAAGTTCATTCTATTATTTGAATAAAAAATAATTTTTGGAAAACAAAATAATTATATGTATAAAGTATTCACCCAATAAATAGGATTTCTAACCTAACATGACACTGATCAAGTCAGCGAGTTGTAGAAGGGACCACCACTAGATACTTCTACGAGCAGCTGGTAATGTATTGGAATGGTAAAATTCAGCTTAAGCCACGCCTTCTTTCTGTGATTGTAAATTTCACGTGAAAGTTTACGGGTTTTTAAATGCAAAAGAGAGTGAGAGAAACATTTTGCTTGTCTAACCGTAGTCCACGCGACACCAATTTATTAGGTGAATACACTATATTATAGTTTTGAAAGCTTCTGTACAACAATTACATAATTTAAATTTTTTCCATAATATTCCAGTCTTATCACAAAATATAAAGTTTTTTACGACAACCATATATTTTAAATAAAAGGCATTCTCTTTGCTGAACAAAAAATTTCAATCCTAAAATCAAATAACTATTTGATTACTAACACAATTTATATAAATTTGCGTATTCAAAAGAGGCTCTTGGTCGTCCGAGCGCAAGCATAAAGCTGACTCGCAGAGTTAAAGGCAGCCCTACGTCCGGTCGACCGTTATAATTTGTAGTGTCCACATTGAAGGGACAATCGTAAATTTCACCGAGATAATTACGTTCACAATAGAGCACTCCGAAATTCCATCTAATGATGGAGAGGAAATTGGGCCTCTTTTTTAAACTAACATTTACATAACTTTTCGCTTAAATTATCAACTTTATTTACCTACCCACCCATCCACATTATAAAAGCATATTTTTAAATGGCAAAAATACCTACAATGTGTCCTGAAAAGTATGCAACAAATGAGATTCCATTTCTTAGAATATTTTATCCTAAACAATATTATTTCTTATTTTTAAACCAATAAAAAACTACTTTATTACTTTTGAACTTCTTATACAGAGTTTATACGTTAACATTCGTTGAATGTGTACGCTTCATCAAATGCCACGTACACACCAAGCGAAGGAAGGGGAACGAACGTTAACAAGCGAAAGCGTTCGTTAAGTCTGTAGGTACGCTTCAAGCGTTCGCTATGCTCCAACCGACTGACGGTACATAAAATGCCACGTACACATCGAGCGAACGAACGTTAACAAGTGAAAGAGCACAACCGAAGGCCATCGCTGTGCTCCAACAGAGTTTCGGTATATCAAATGAAAATGAACGAACGAAGGATTTGAAACGATGGCGGTGTGGACGATTCCCTTCTCCAACCTTCGTTCGTCCTCCTTGGTGTGTACGCAGCATTATAAGGATCAATTTTAGCGTTCTCGGATTATAAAAGTTTTATTATCTGAACACAAAAGTAATGTTTCCAAAAAAAGTAACTAATCAAAAACAATTTCCAGAAAATCCCTCAAATTAGATTAAGCTACAATATTATATGCTTTACTGTTTTGACTATAAGAGGGAGCCAGTTCCATTTTTATCAACCTATTATCGTAAATTAAAAAAATGTGTATATTTTTAGCATCAAAGAACTTGACCGGTTATTGCATCAAGGTATACAACATGAAAAGGGTAAACTCTTAGTTTTGCATTTGAATGACAAGGCTAGAATGATGAAAGTCGTATACGTTATAGTGTCGTGTGGTTCGAGAATAACCTCCTATAGATAATTTAGTTTGGATAATTTTCGATTGTCTTCAAACCGCGCACTGGTAGATGGTAGCTTTTAGCACCTTGTCAAGAAACTAATCCTTTATTTGTACGTTTATTGATAATCACTTTACCTCGGCTTGTATGTCTACAATCGGCTGGTCAATTGGTCTGTTTGGTAAATAAACTAATTCTGAGCGTGTTCTTAAATGTAGAATTATAGTTTACACCAACTAAGCACTCAGAGGTATTGATATGTATATAAAAAAATCAATTGCATTTGCATTAAGGTCAGCCCTGGTGGATACTGGCAAAAAAATTAAAACTTCAATTTTTGCAATTTTTTCTCAAATGGTATTCGTTAATGAAATTTACTAAAAGATTTGATAGAAAAATACATATGATTGTGTGGGCACAATTTTAATTTTTACCATATTAATAAAAAATCAATAATTTCTAAAAAAAATATTAACTATTATCCATTGTATCTGAAATAAAGCGTGTAGGTGCAAAAGCAGACATTTAACTTGAAACTATAGTTTTGATAAACGGAAAAACTTACCTAGACAAGCCTAGACCTAAATAGCTTAAAGTTTTGATGAAAAATTTAAAATACGTGTTTATGCTTCTGAAAGTCAAAACATATGTTTTTCAAAAATTTTATCTACAGAATAAATAAATGAGTTACTCATTTCTTTAAAAAATTTCAATGTCTGCTTTTGCATCACCATTCACCAAACTACCAAACATCAGGGTTAGAAACTAAAGTAAAATTTATTGACAAAAAACAAGAAAATTAGGGGTCAATTTTAGGCCACCAATCTTTGTCAATAATCACAAAATCGCGAATTAGTTTGTAACAAATGTACATAGAATTAAAAGAATATTAAATCTGAAATCATCCTCTTTCAATTGGTAACAAAAGTAAAGACGCCTACACACGATCCGACGCGGTCGGATTGAATTTGGTCGGATCGGAAGGTAAATCGGACCATGTGGAGGCAAATTATCAGATCGACAGGTCGGACGCTTTACACATATTTTAGTGCAGGAGGTGGCAGAATCGATCGGTCGGATGGGCTGATTGGACCGTGTGGATGTGGTATCCGATTCACCGGACGGTTCGATCAAATCGGATCTTGTGGAGGCCCTATTAAATACAATTTAATAATAATTTCAGGAATAATATTGTATAAAATGAATGGCTTTTACAAAAAAATATTTGTATAGTAACCATGAAAACCACCTTTACAACTCCTAAGATACGCATATTTTAGAAATTGATGAATTTCTTTAAGATATTTTTCTCTTGAACGGCTTAACTTAGCGAGTTCTTATAAGAGTACCTTTTTCGTGTAAAATTTATTCAAAAATACTAAAGTCCTCCACACGATCCGATTTTTTCGGACGGTTGGATGAAATTTGGTTACGTCGGATGGTAATTGTGGAGGCTTGTTCTCAACCAAATTATCAGATCGGAATGTCGGACGTTCGGCGTATTCCAAACACTCGAGCGTCCGATCAAATTGGACCTTGTGGAGGTCCTTCCGACTAGTTTGAATGCTTTGCCCGATGGCCCCACTACTATTGCAATTTTTAATGATTAATGTGGAAGTAATTGCTTTAAAAATTATTGAAACGGGAGCCATAATATTTGTTTATAATTTCTCAATGCAAGTATCAAAACTGTTCGAATTGATGTTTTAGAGCAGGAGGCGCGCAGAATTGGCGGTCGCTCGGATGGGCAGATCAGATCGTGTGGATGCGGCATACGATGTAGTCATCGAATCCAAACGTCCGGTTAAATTGGATCGTGTGGAGGCCCCATTAAATCGTAAAGAGAACAAATTAGGAACAAAATCTTTTCTTTTCAGTTTTTGATATTTTTTCCAAGATATGACTCCGTAAGGTTGTATTTAGTTAAGTTTTCTCAAAATTATAGCTCTTTTTCTTCACTAAATATGGGTTTCTGAAGTTACTCCTACCAGAAGTGTTCTGTTTCCATCGGCGGATAGAAACTGTAATAAAATACTTCGCAATCCATTAGGTATTATTTATAGCCTACTTGACAAACTATGCGCCCCTTTTTATCTACCTTACAGCCTATTTAACAAACTATGTTTAGGACACTATACTTTACGATTTTACACTAAGTGAAGGGAAAGAGCTACGGTTTCAAAAAATTCCCTGGTTTGATAGAATATGAACAAGTTTCAGAAAATTAAAAAAAAACACAATCGTGGGAGGTCATATATTGAAAAAAATTTCAAAAACAGAAAAAAAAATATTTATTTAATTATTTAATTATTTTTGTATTATTAGGTATTGTCACTAATTGAAAGAGGATGGTTTTAACTTTTTAATTATAATTACTTGGTAATATCTATGCACATTGGTTAAAATGTAATTAGCGATTTTGTGATTTTTGACAAAAATTTATTACCTAAAATTCAAAACGCTGTAGCCCCAAAATTAAATCATAGACCACCATTTTTTTTTTGTTTTTTCTTGATTATTTTTTCTCTAGTATAAATACTAGAGAAAAATCTCTATGAACGGAACACCCTGTATAATGCTTTATTTTTATTGAAAGATTTAAACTTAAATGAAAAAATATCTAATAAACAATATATTAATTTAATTGAGTTATTTGATTTTATTTTCATATTTCTTGTTATTTACATATTACATATGCATTATAAATGTAGTGCCAGTAATACAATTATCCTCAAAAAATAATATCAGCCAGAGAATGTAAAGAATATGTGCCTTCTAAGAGGAAATATTGAATGTATTTCGTAAGTCCTCGGTAGTATAGTGGTCAGTATCCCCGCCTGTCACGCGGGAGACCGGGGTTCGATTCCCCGCCGGGGAGATTTTTTTTATATTTTATAACATATTTTTTTTAATTAATAAAATTTGCCTCTTCGTAACTTCCTTCTGGATAGGTATACTCTCCAATATTTTTTCTCGAGCTTTTAAATACATAATTAAACTCCTATTATTGAAACTTCTAAAAATTCCTTAAATCCAACTTTATTCTCATAATAACCATTTTCAATAAAATACCTTGTTGACTCGAAACTGGGACACCCTGATGTATATCAAAAACTAAGTAGGTACATATTTAAAAAAATATTTTTATTAATATTATTGGCAAGTTTCTTTAAGAGGATAGTCCGATTTCTTAAAATTGTAACTAATTTTTAGAGCACTGCAAAAAGTTGAAAAAAATTTTAAATTAAAAAAAACAATTTATACAATTTCTTCGTTTATATATTAACTAATTACTGCCGTTAAAAGACAAATATTATTTCAAACAGTTTTAAATCTGTAGTGGAAACGCCGCTAAGCGAAGGTTTTTTTATAAAGAACCCGTTTTGCTGTTGCCGTATGATTATTTGGTTTGACTTACGAAAACAGAAAATGAAGAAATTGGTAGCTACAAGATTCTTCTATATAACAAAAAAAGATATTTCAAAAACGCTCCACTGGAAAAAAATGTCCAAAACCGCAAATATTAAGCGAATTTCAAAATCTAGTGTTCAAATTTGCCGACTATCCTCTTAATACTTAGATTTGGTCAAGAAATGTACATACATACAGGGTGACACATCTAAAAGTCTCAAGTAATTTCGACAACAAGTAATTTTGAAAAAAATCGCCAAATTTGGTGGGGGATCAATGTAATTTATATAAGATTTAACGTGAAAATGCTATAACTTATAAAACAATCCATCAAATTAAGAATGATATGAAATCTGCATACAGAATTCTAGGAGCTTTAAAATGATATATCAATTAATTGCCATTTAAGGTTTTTGAAGGGATAGGGGTTGTAGTTTGCGTTACCATAAAATTTTACCGTTTTCAGGTTTTTGTTTTAAATTACTTGTTTTCAAAATTACCTGGGTGGTAACTTTTTGTTGCTCCACGCTGTATACATAATACATATATACAGGGTGGGCCAACGAAAACGAAACAGACGAGTTTTAAAATAGTTAATAAAAAATTTTGAAAAAACGCTCGGACAGGTCAACTTTGGTTTCGAGGGGGACATATTTTGCAATAGAAGTGATTCAAAAAGCCATTCACCCCTGTGCCCTATGGACACAACCCCTAAAATTTTATTAGGGATGGTGGGGTAAGTAATACCTTGCTAGAAAGATCTTTTTACTCAGAGTAACATACAAAAAAAAAGTTAAATCGATCGATTCGTTTTAAAGATATTCAAAATTTAGCAAGTAGAGATTTCATGTCTTTTAAAATTGTGCTATGAACACCACGACTTCAATTTTAAGTGTTTTGATAGGGTAAGTAATATCGTTTCGAGGGGGATATATTTTGCAATAAACCTGATTCAAAAATCCATTCATCCCTCGCCCTTTGGACACAACCCCTAAAAATTTAATAGGGACATGTAAGTAACATGCCAAAAAAAAAGTTAAATCCTTCGATTCGTTTTGAAGATATTCAAAATTTAACATGTAGAGTTTTCATGCCTTTAAATTTGTGCTATGAACACCACGGCTTCAATTTTAAGTGTTTTGATAGGGTAAGTAATACCTCCTGGGAAAGATCTTTTAACCCAAAGTAACATACAAAAACATGTAAAACGCAATTTATTTTCATTTTCTACAAAAGAGAGATTTTAAAAAACAAATTTAAAGTTATTCGAGGAATTGTTTAAAATTTTGTACCATCTGGAACAAAACAATGCAAAACATAAAACGATTTATAACCACATTGAGATTCTTTTTATCAGTTGTATTTTGTTGATTTTCATCGTGGTAAAACTGTTTATGACTAATTATTAGAAATCAACATTTAAAATTTTGTGAACTCCTGTAAAAGCTTCTGGTAGCAATGGTTTCACAATTCCAGAAAGGGTTGAATTAATCACTTTTTATTTTAAAAACGATGAGAATGCCCATCGTGCAGCTAATTTATTTAATTAACACCATCCAAACAAACATTGTAACCGAAAATACTTTCTGGAGTTGGTTGCAAAATTTAAAAATACTGGTTCTGCTGGTAATAAGAAACGCGAACCTGGTAATGTTCGTCCAATAAGAAATGAGGTCGTTGAAATAGGTGTTTTGGGACAAGTTGCTGCAGATCCAACTTTAAGCACAAGAAAACTGGAGACTGTGACTAACATCAGCAGAACAACCATTCGCCGAATATTGAAAGGTCACAAATATCATCCCTATAAAATTCATTTAATTCATGAGTTAAATGAAGATGATTTTGATAGGCGACTGCAATTTTGTGAGGTGATGACGGAACAAATAATTGCTGATGAAAATTATCTTTATAATATCTGTTTTTCTGATGAGTGAACTTCTTTCTTAAACTCAACCGTTAATCGTCATAATTCTCGATATTGGTCAGATGAGAATCCTAGGGTATTTCATGAAGTTCACACTCAAACTCCTCAAAAATTGAATGTGTGGGTTGGAATTTTTGGAGACCGTCTTATTGGTCTGTTAGGGAATTCTTGGATACGACGTTTCCTGGGCAATGGATTGGGCGTAGAGGACCTTTGGAGTGGCCGCCGCGATCTCCCGATCTTACTCCCCTTGATTTTTTCCTTTGGGGGCATTTAAAAAGTAAGATTTACGCAACGGAACCAGGATCTCTAGCAGAGTTACGACAGAGAATTATTAGTGAATGCCGAGAAATTACTGCTGAAATGTTACAAAATGTAAGAATTCGCTTTGAACAAAATTTGTACGTTTGCATGGAGGTTAGTGGAACTCAATTCGAACATTTAATAAAATAATAAAAACATCCTTGAAAGTGTCGGGATCGATGGGATTCTTTAAAGTGTTAAGTTTTCTTCAAAAAGATTAGTTAAGTTTAGTTTGGTTAAATAAAAAATAATGTGCAATACTGCTTTATTTTGAATTTTTTAAAACAAACCAATAGATTTCACTTTTGTTTTTTTGTATGTTACTTGTGGTAAAAAGAACTTTCCAAGGAGGTATTACTTACCCTATCAAAAGACTTAAAATTGAAGGCGTGGTGTTCATAGCACAATTTTAAAAGGTATGAAAACTCTACTTGCTAAATTTTGAATATCTTTAAAATGAACCGATCGATTTAACTTTTTTTTTGAATGTTACTCTGGGTAAAAAGATCTTTCCAACGAGGTATTACTTACCCCACCATCCCTATTAAAATTTTAGGGGTTGTTTTCAAAGGGCGAGGGATGAATGGATTTTTGAATCATCTCTATTGCAAAGTACGTCCCTCTCGAAACGGTATTACTTACCTTATCAAAACACTTAAAATTGAAGGTGTGGTGTTCATGGGACAATTTTAAAAGGCATGAAATCTCTACTTGCTAAATTTTGAATATCTTTAAAACGAATCGATCGATTTAACTTTTTTTTTTGTACGTTACTCTGGATAAAAAGATCTTTCCAACGAGGTATTACTTACCCCACCATCCCCATTAAAATTTAAGGGGTTGTGTCCATAGGGCGCAGGGATGACTGGATTTTTGAATCAGCTCTATTGCAAAATATGTCCCCCTCGAAACTAAAGTTGACCTGTCCGAGCATTTTTTCAAATTTTTTTATTAACTATTTCAAAACTCGTCTGTTTCGTTTTCGTTGGCCCACCCTGAATACATATTTACAACACTCTGAATTAATAGAAATTATTAGCTATGCGTTATAAAGTAGATTAAACTGAAATATCTGGAAAATACAAAGTTCCTAACTTTATTAATAATGTCGATGTTTTTGCCGGAGTAACGATGTGCAACAGATATTATTTCCAGTCTTTAAGCTAAACAAGACGTAATTAATTAAGTTTAAATGGTGATTTTTTGCAGGGAAACAAAAGTTGAAATAATAAAAGTCCTTAACGAGAGCAACTCTTAACAATCGCAGCGGTTTTTTCCGCTTTACGATGGCGAATCATTACATTAATTTAAGTTAAGTCATTATTTCGCATCCGGATCTTGGAGCAATTATCATCATTATTTGATTGTACGAGTTCTGGAAAAGTAAAAGTTATCAGGGAGACGAGGAAACGTGCCGGAGATACGGTGATAAATGGAATAGAAGCCATTATTGGACTTCATCACGGGATTTCGCGCCCTGTAATACGAAAGAAACTAGAAATAGAAGAACTCAGATTAGTCTGATCTCTGTCGATAAGGGCGGCCCTGGTGCTAACAGGACCTGCGGACAGCGCCCCCAAGATTTCCAATTACCTTTACACCGGGACTTCCTTCCTTTTTAAGATATCCCCTGCACCCTTCTATCTTCCAGCAATGAGAACTTTGTAAATTGCAATCAGCCTCTTTTAACACGCCCCGTTTATTTACTTATTTATTCAATAGAGATTTTTATCAACAAGATGAAACAATTCATTTAAGATTACAATGAATGCTTAACAATACATAAATTACACGCAACCATTTCTAAATCCAATTACGTTTGATTCATAGTCGGTAATAAATACTTCTAGTTCCATTTAGTGGATGACAGATGTCCCTAGTTACACCACTTGTAAGCAACGCCAGACTTAATATAACATGTGTATAACTCGTGTTATGTAATATCCTTGCATTTCAAATGAGAAGGAGCCCGTATACATGTGGCTATTTTTCTCTTTCTTCATCTTCCATGCTACAATGCACCTCATCGTCTCCCTTGTTTCGCATAATTTTAAATTTTCATTTCGCCCAGACCATCTGCTGCACGTGAAAATTAAAAAATCACATCTTTTTTCTTTTTCGAATTTTACTGGATGCTAATTAAAGTATGGAAAATAATGGATCCACTATTAGCAAAATACATTTTAGGTATAATATGCACAGATAAACGATAAGCGATAAGGAGCCAATATCTAAAGTTGTAATGATACCATTGGTAATATAAGAATCGCTTTTCCGTTTATTCTTCTCATTTTTCTAAAACACAGATGCATACGATGGAAAATTATTCGGTATCACCTATTAGAGTGTAACGAAACTACTTTACTTTAACAATACTGATAAGTTGGCTCTATAAAAGCAGATATATTCACGTAAATTCTTGGGTAAAATTTTTGTAAAAATTCGTCGAACAAATCCTGCTTTAATTTAATAGTCGGGTCAATTTAGACAAGCAAGGGTGCACAAATTAGCGTAGAGCTAAAAATTGGTATGAATGTTTGGAACACCATTATAAATGAATGCTGAAAAATCCCCATCAATCCCGTATCTGGAAAAAATTTTATTCAAGGTCAAAGGTCTAAAAAATGGGTTTTTCGCATTTTTCAGCAAAACGGTAAGTTTTATCATAAAATTAGGTATAACAAAAATTGCAGATCATGTAATTATCTATAAAAATTGACTGAATACTTTTTCTCCTAAGAGCCACTGTTTCTGAGAAATAACGATTATAAAAGTTGTAATCTTCATAATATGCACAATATTCGTCAGATTCATAATCGTCTAATTTTGACGATAACGGTTACATTTAAAAAAAAATTTACAAACCCGGTTTCGAATTAAAGGTGAATGTTTGTTTTATAATTCTATCGGACTTGATTTTTTTTAAGCGACGGGAAAGCTTTCAAAAGCGCTCCCGAAAAAGTCAATTTTTTCGCGGTTTTTTTCGAGTGTCCTCATATCGAATCGAAACGACCAAATCGGGCCCCCCTTTTTCCCACATCCTGATTTACTACATCCAAAATTTCCGACCCTCCTAGGTTAATCCTGTGGCGAGGGCGAATTTTTTTTGAAAACGTCAAAATATTGCGATTTTTGCGAAAAAAACAAAAAGGTAATATTGCTTAACTTTTGACTGTAGTCGGAGGGAAAAAATCGCGAATGGCAGTTTCGTAAAGAGGAAACAGAATTACGTACCCATAGCGGAGCACTTTTTCGAAATTTTTGTTTCTCATATTCTGATGTTTGAAAATCGGGGTACCATTTTGGACATTTTTTAACGAAATTTAAAAAATCGTACCTACCAAACGACTGGTCCGATTTTAATGAAACGTGGCTTATATTGTGGCTAAAAGTACCGTTAATACCCAGAAAAATAATCGGTTTTATCCGTCCTGTGGCGTCGGGATTTTTTATCCGAAAGCGTAAAAAATATCGATAAAAAACGGAAATGAAATATCCTATAGAAAAAGTGTAGGTATAATATAATATATAATCCAAGTTTTTCTATTATTTTTGGTATTTTATACAGCTGGAAAATAAACCTAGGAGTCTCTCAATTCTGTGCTTTTTATAAAAAGAACTGATTTTGACTTTTAAATTATACCCTATGTTTTTTTGTTCGGAAATAAAAAGGGTTGTGTATTATCTTTAATCGATCAATTACATCTAAAAACACAACCAACTAATTAAGTAAACTCGTCTGCGGCATTACAATAATAATAAAGATGCCATTAAAACGTTGTGTAAAGGGGGCTAATGTGACATGTGGATGTGCATCCCTCGCGGCGCAGCAAGATCCGGGTGAAGTATTGTTGCGACGCAAAGGGCACACCCGGCTTTCATACATGCGTTCGATTGCAAATTGAGATGTATACATTAGGTTAGGAGGACTCTCTCAGTCCCAACAACTCTTTTAAAAGGTAATATTTATTTTGCCCCCTACTAAACCAAACAACTGTCGTTGTGAAAAAAATTTAACCAAATAAACCTCTTGAATATCAGAGTGTTTGTTTGTTTGCTTTTTTTCTACCACTGCTAATTAAATCACCTAAAATCGCCTCTCTTGGGTTACTTTTATAATAAAATAATAATATTTGGTATATTTACTGAGTTCAAACTTGTCTTTAAATATACAGGGTGTTGGGTCTATCTCAACGATATACTTTTCACTAGTAAGATACATGATGTATCATGGGCATAGTGTACTGTCTTGTACCAGAGGAAGGATTTTGTTTCTATCTTGATATTTATCAATCTTGATAAATCTCGAATCACACGACACGACACGACATGTCAAGGACAGACTCTTATTTTTACATTTGATTGACAAGGATAGAATGATTACAGTCGTATACGACATCGTGTCGTGTGATTCGAGAATGACCCCCTCTTGAGTTTTATCAAGCTTCATAAATATCCAGATAGAAACAAAATCCCACTTCAGGTGAGACGCAAGATCGTTAAAATAGGGAATAAAATGAGTCGGGCCAAGAATACTACCTTGCGGTACCCCATATTCATTTATTCTTGATATAGAGCAGGAAGTACCCCTTTGCGTTCTATCAACAAAGAAACTCATTACCCATCTTGTAATGTCCGACAATCATTCCATATCAAAAGATGCTATAAATACTCTGGTTTTGGTCATCTTGACAAAAATTGTAGAAATCCAAATACTATATTTATACACAAATTATGATACTAATCACTAATCAAGATTCAAGATTTAATAAATGCCCAGTTTTTCTAATTTTAGTTGCTCGATGCCTGTTAAGACTGCAGATGATGATTTAAATTTGTAGCAATTAACAATGACACCTTAAACCTGTTTACCAGAATGAAATTCAGCAAAAACATACATTTTATTATCAAAACGTAAGGGGCTTAAAAACGAAACTTAAGTCCTTAAGTCAAACGGTCACGATTGAAAACGATGATATTATTTTATTAACGGAAACATGGATGAGATTTTAGAAAAGAAAATTGCTCATAAGTATAATAAAATGTCTTGGCCAAATAAAGGCTTTCAAGATTTTTAAGGTTTCAGAACACGGTGTAAACAATTATCAAAATTTTGTTATCAAATATACTTAAATAATATTCAAAGTAAAATTCAAAATGAAAAAAAAATTGGCGTTATGGAAATATTGATCTTCTTTACACAATGTCATCATCCAATAAAACGTCTGATTCGCCATTAGATATTGCAAATATAACTCCATCTTCAAACTTGTTAACATACGAAACTGATGTGCTCACTTCTTTAGAAAAGCGGTTGCTTTTTGATTCAGTTTATACAGATTTTGCAAAAGTTTT
Organism: Stenus bimaculatus; assembly: GCA_963971135.1. Classification (NCBI taxonomy): domain Eukaryota; kingdom Metazoa; phylum Arthropoda; class Insecta; order Coleoptera; family Staphylinidae; genus Stenus; species Stenus bimaculatus. The sequence goes on along the minus strand of OZ020180.1, from coordinate 80,696,568 downwards.
TAATAAAGTGAATCATGAAATTTTGTTATTGAAACTTAGTAACTTCGGAATTTATGGAAACCTTTGGGATTTGGGCATGGCTAACAATAGTTATTTGAATTATAGATAACAAATTGTTTAAATAAAAAATTATCAATCCAAGAAAATACTTGTGACCTCAAGGGTACCTGAAGCTGCGTATCGGCTCCTCTTCATTTTAATTATATTTGTTAATGACCTCCATCAAATTCTGTTCACTTTTACTATATGCTGATGACCTAAAACTATTCCACTGTATAGAAGATTGCTTAAAAATTCAGCACGGCTTGGATTGTTTTTATAACTGGTGCTTGAAAAATTATATGGAACTCAATATAAATAAATATAAAATTTTGAAATTTTCGCTGAAGAGAACTGTTATAGATTTTGATTACATGATAGATACCTCTTAACTAATTTGAAGCATTCAGGACCTATTTTTGATAGTTGTCTGTAATTTGACAAGAATATGGATAATGTAACTAATAGGGGTCTAAAAATGTTAAGATTTGTAATTGGCGAAATGACAACATAGCAACTGGCCTACTTCTGACTTCAACCCATCAGTTCCGCCTTTGGCCGCAAGAGGAAAATCGCTTAACTTTATAACCCAAGCCAATAGTTACTTAAATTATTAGAGTTAATGTTATAGTCCGGTCAAAATAGCCCTAAAAATAGTAGTAAAGGAATGTTTGGAACACCATTATAAATGAATTCTGAAAAGTCCTCAACGATGCCGTACATGGAAAAAAAATTATTCAAGGTCAAAGCTCTAAAAAATAGGTAAGTTTTAGCATAAAATTATCAGACAAAAATTCTAGATCATATTATTGTCTATAAAAAATTACCTAATACTTTTTCTCCTAAGAGGCACCGTTTCTGAGATATAACCATTATAAAAGTTGAAAAAGTTGAAAAAGTTGTAATCTTCATAATATGCATAAGTACGCCACGTATACATAAGTCATAAATCGTTCTAATCAGCAAACTGGTTCAGTCAAAATTAATTATTTTCCGATTAATCAAAAATTTCATAGCAATTTCTTCGTCCAAAAGTGAAATTTTCATATTTTCCACGGTTATTCGGTCATAACTTCTAAACGAATAAAGATATAAACGAATCTTTTTTGTGTGAAAACCTACTGAAAAACCTTTAAGATAAGCTATCATTCGTTAAAATCGATGAAGGGGCATGGGGGTAAAAAAATTTCAAAATCGCATTTTTTTACAAAGATTTTTGCGCGATTAAAATTTTGAGTTTTGTTTTCATTTTTTCTACCGCCAGGGGCCTCAATTAGTCTAAATCTAAATCTACGCGCCGTTTTTTATCGATATTTTTCTACGCTTTTGGAAAAAAAAAATCCAACGTCGCTGGACACCTCGGATAAAACCGATTATTTTTTTGGGTATTAACGGTACTTTTAGATTTTTTAAATTTCGTTAAAAAATGTCCAAAATTGTACCCCGATTTTCAAACGTCAGAATGAGATACAGACAAAAATTTCGGGGATGTGGGAAAAAAGGGGACCCGATTTGGTCGTTTCAATTCCGATTTCGGCGGAGCTACGATTTTTCAATTTCGACGCAGAGGAGGCTCTTGAAACCTTTCCCGTTGCTTAAAAAAATCCATTCTGATAGGATTATAAAACAAATATTCCCCTTTAATTCGAGACCAGATTTTTGAAATTTGGTTAAAAAATGTACCCGTTATCGTGAATATTAGACGATTATGAATCTGACAAATAATGTGCATATTATGACGATTACAACTTTTATAATCGTTATATCTCAGAAACGGTGGCTCTTAGGAAAAAAAGTATTAAGCCATTTTTATAGATAAATATATGATGTACAATTTTTGTCTGAGCTAATTTTATGGCAAAACTTACCTTTTTGCTGAAAAAACGCGAAAAAACCCATTTTTAAGATCTTTTACCTTGAATAAAATTTTTTCCAAGTACGGGATCGATGAGGACTTTTTAGCATTCATTTATAACAAAGTTAAACAGTTTTTCTTATTCCTAAAAAATTCATATAAATGGAGCTCCCTCCTTTTTGTTCTTCAATTGTTCTGAATTTCCAATCGTCTGATAAATTTATCCTTTTTACTCCTTGTAACTTAAAAAATCAAGATGGTTTTATATTGTATTTTTCTCAACTAACTTCCAGTTGCGCCAATTATCTTACCTCTTATTATATAAGCAACTTCAACATACAGATAATTTTAAATTTCTAAATACAAAATAAAAGCTTTTTTGGTGAAATAAATAAAAAATTATGTATTACATTTTATATGGTAATATATTCCCTCCTTTTTTATTTAAGAACATCCTTTGTCGAAATTCGTTTCTTACTACGCAAAGTATAAAAAGAAACCCAAGGGTGCGACATGAAAAAGGAGTGAAATTTATGTAAATAACTTATAGGGTTGTTCATTAGCTTCTTTGTAGAAGTGTTAAGATATGTGAGGCTGCTTTATGTTAAAGGCGTTAAACCCTATTGTAAATTCAACTGCGATTGTAAACATATTTTTAAATTACAATAGTATCACATAACCATAAAATATTGTTTTATTGTCCACTTTGTCACACACGCCCTAGTGGTCAGGAAATTTACTAATGATTTATTACATTAATGTCATCTAATTTTTGGATATTCATCAACCTACTACATTAAAATATCGAAATAATTAGACGTAAAATACAAAGTATTATTTTTATTCCAACACGACATTCATTTATAATACTAGAGAAATATTTAGCTTGTCAAAAATTTTTATTTTTTGAAGACAAATAGATTTTTTTTAATGTGCTTGTGGTTTTTGTTAAAAAATATTTTAACAAGCAGTATGCATCATATCTGCCTAATTTAAGCCTGAAGAATGAATTTGTAACAGTTGTAAGGGTTGTAGTACATATGGCTGCCCCTAAATAAATACGTTCTAACGTTACCACTGTAAAGAACTAATACCCCTAATATATTTGTAGATCATTGATGAAAACACACATCTACAAATGAGAAACAGCAGTGCGTTAGGAGTTATCCCCTAGCACAAAAAATAATTTGTGCATAGACAGAGAGTTTGAATAGAAATAATATTTCAACCAGAGACAGACTCAATGTATATTATATAACGTGTCGAATCTGCAATGAAATAACAGCCCCAACGCCACTCACTGGGCTTTTGTTGCAAACGGATATTAATCAAAGAATTTGTTATACCCCATTTAGTTCTGCGTAAGAGCAACCAAACTATTAAATGATAAAAGCAACTTTTTACACAAAAAGCGATTTTCTCTAATTTAATCATCTTCAGCAGAATCAGCAACGACTTTTTACTCCATTTGTATAAATATAAGTTATTTTAAGTAAGCCAGCACGCATTTATAATGAAGATTTATTTTGAACAAGTAGAAACATAATTGCATTATAAAGGGGATCCTTCTCTCCCTTCTCAAGTTGCATATCCGGGTTGCAATTACGAATTTAATTTGGGGATGGTTCGTTTATTTAAAGGAGATTTCCAACTTTTTGAGACGTAAAAATATAATCGCGAACACCGTTTCTTTTTCTGTTTTACGCTTCAATTACTTCCTGGTGTGAAGCCGAGTACAAGAATTTAAATAAATACGCACCAAATTTATTGATACTCAGTGTGGCTTTCCTTTGTCGATAACACAATTTATTTTATACTAAAATAACAATACGTTTCTTTATCTCTTAAAATAAAAACGGATGAAACTTATATTTATATTCTAGATAATTCTATCACTTCAAATATTTTATGGCAACAAAGCAGTAAATTCAAATTTTTATATTGTTTATTGTTACACTATTAAAATATCTGCAGCCCTAGATTTATCAGTTTATGTTATTCAGTATATTTAAATGTTTTCGTGGATTTTTATTGACAATGATATTTTATGGAGAGTCGATTTATATCGTTGTCCTTAATATGTGTTTCATTGACTAACGTTTCAACAAAGCTTCCTTTTCCTTTCAATTAAGTATTACGTGTATACTGTTTCATTAACACAAGAAACGATTTTTGGTTGGTTAGTGGTTAACCAAAAATTTGACAGAAGTTCATTAATTTAATCACTTCCTACCTCTCCGATCGAACCCAAGAAAGAGATGCGAATAACCCGAACACGATTCATATTTCAGTAAACCAAGCTTAAATAGGCTTGAATCAAACAATCTACAGGGTGTTTCTGAACAAGCGTGGAATAATCTAGGAATGAGTTTTTGCACCAATTTTAAGACAAAAACTAAGAATAGTAGAAATGCAGGTAGCATTGAAGTTTACTCAATTTTTTAAATTTTTTAACATAAAATTTACATTTTTAATAAAAATTAGCTCAAATTTTGCACATACCTTACTATTAGCAGCCGCCTTGAGATGAATTAGCAAATTTTCAAAAAAAAAGTTAGGGTGAAGTTTTTCGGGTGAATTACCCATTTGAACCCTCTTTAACTTTTTTATACAACATCATAGTAACTAAAAAAAATAGGTATTCACTTTCTTCGACGTTTTTTTTTTTACTTTTTGCTCTCTTTAACCTTTTTGATAACTTGTTGCGTTTAGAAGTTATGGGATAAAATAAACCACTTCAAATTTCTAAATGTCGACAAAATTTTAATTTTACTTTATTTATAAAGTATTTCGAATTGTTTCACAAGCTGCAATTATGCGTTGCCTCAATTCGTCAATATTTTCTATTTCGCTGTTGTAGACTAATGATTTAAGGTGACCCCACAGAAAAAAATCTAAAGAATTTAGATCTGGGGAGCGAGGGGGCCAATGTTGCGGCCCTCCTCGACCTATCCAACGATTCGGATATACTTGATTTAGGTATTCATGGACATTGAGACTAAAATGCCCTTAAGCGCCATCATGCATAAACGTCATTTGGAATCTTAATTGGTAATTAACTTCTTAAAATAATCCTGGTAGTTCATTTTCCAGAATTCTGCAGTTAACCTCGCCGGTTAAAGTAGGGACTGATCAAATGATCTCCAATAATTCCAGCCCACACATTAAGGGAGAGTTGTTGTTGATCATGGGCTTCCGAAATTTCGTATGTGTTTTCTTCAGCCCAAGTGCGGTTATTATTAAAATTCATAATGGCGTCCCTGGAGAAATTAGCCTCATCAGTAAAAAGGATTGTAGTTACAAATTGAGGATTTTGTACAGTTTTTTCTTGAAGCCATCTACAAAAGATAAGTCTTTGGGGAAAATCACGTGGCAGAAGAACCTGCACTCTTTGAATGTGGTATGGATATAATTGATGAGTTTTTAATTCCTCCATACAGTGGTAGTTCTTATGTCTAATAATGAAGCAAGATGACTAAACATCTTATCAGATAGTAGTATCCGATTGGGATATCTTTGTCCATACAGTGGTCTTGCTTTCAAAGACACACCATTAGCAAGGCCATAACAAAAATGCATATCGCATATCTCTGAAGTTTCGTAAACCATTTTAACATTTTGAAATACGCACTTAACAATTAACGTTATTAATCAAAAGATGAGTTATGACAAGTTAATTTAATTAAACATTTCTCAATAAGTGGTCTCGGTAAACGTAACAACAAAATTCATATGTATTTCAATTTTTGAAACATATTCACATCTGTGCTTTTATTGTGCATATCTTATTGGTGCACATATTGAAATATGATTATGCACTACACATTGGCGTACATATTGTCACAAAATTTCAAAACGCAAAAAATCTTTAAAAAAGGTTTAAAACACATGCAAGGAAGTAATTTTAACACCCGGTATTTCTAAAATGGAGGATTTTTACATACATAATTTATTTTATTCTTCTAAACACTCCTAGTTTTATCTTATTTTGCATAATATAATTTTATTTAATTTTGTAGACATATAAAAATTTGAAGTGGTTTATTTTATCTCATAATTTCTAAACGCAACAAGTCATCAAAAAGGTTAAAGCAAGCAAAAAGTTAAAAAAATTTAAAAAAATCGAATACTTAATTTTTTTCTTTACTATGCTGTTGTACATAAAAGTTAAAGAGGGTTCAAAGGATTAATTCACCCGAAAAACTTCACCCTAAGTTTTTTTTTTAAATTTGCTAATTCATCTCAAGGCGGCTGCCAATAGTATGGTATTTGCAAAATTTGAGCCAAATATTATTAAAAATGTAGATTTTATGTTAAAAAATTGAAAAAAAATGAGTAAACTTCAATGCCCTGCATTTCCAAAATGGAGCATTTTAGCGCAAAAAATTATTCTTACTTTTGTCTTAAAATTGGTCCAAAAATCCATTCGTAGATTATTCAATACTGGTTCAGAAACACCCTGTATAGTATCTGTTAAATATTTGTGCCAGTAAGAAAATAACGTCATTAAATATCTTCTGGCGTGGACAAAAGGCCAAAAAAAAATTGGTAGACTTGGATAAAATATTCATTGATACAACTTAGATCCTCATTTTGACCCTATAAAAATAAAAGAGGTCTTATGAAAAATAACGATATGAATAGTTTTACAACCTACTTTACAACAAATATACCCAGTTAGAAATTGTTTCTTCAGTATCTCAAAATTAATTAAAAATATTAAAAATAATCCATCTTATATTAGTGTTTAGAAATTTCTGAAGTTTACTACAATGGGTTCATCTAGTTTTTCCTTTCAATATTAAATGACAAAAATACATTATATTTTTGTAGTTTAATTAGAAGATTTATGGTACAATTTGGAACTTTTAATTCTAAAAATTCGTTAATTTTAACATAATCCTCCTTTCCAGCTTGAAGCTTGTGTACAGGAAGTAGGAGGACATTTTAAAAATTTTATTAATTGATCAGCTTTAAATATTTAAGCTGATCAAGGCTGAAATATTTTTTATATTCTAATTGTATTTTCTACTTTTGGATAAAAAAGATAGACCTTTTACTTTTTTTAGTCTTTGAATGAATTATGCTGCCAAAGTTTTTGCATAACGATATGTTTCAATACTATTTTAAGAATTTATACATATTTGGTATACTTAAAGAGCTTCTACTAATTTCGGACTTAACTCATTAGTAAATTTTCCAATAATTATGGGTTTTTAAATTAAAATATATATCTTGCTTATTTCTTCGTACAAAAGGATGAAACAAGATTATATTGAGACTCTATGAAAATGTTAGTTTAAATCCTACGCCAAAATTTTCTACTGTATGAATTTTTTTTATGTATAGAAAGTTAAATTCACTTGTTGATCAAGTTACGATCAAAGTAGATGCTTAAATTTCGATATAGAAAATATTTTACAAAATCGTTGTATATAGTATTGGCCAAGTTAACTGATGAATTGCTCATTCATTTATGACGAGTAATAAATAATAATAACATCATAGCTTTGAAGAAGATTAAATAAAGATATCCCAAATCGGTCAACATTAGATATATCAATTTTTAGTCAAAATCCCAGTACCTACTCTATTTTTTTATTTAAGTATATTTCTATGGAAATTCATTAGTATGTTCTAGACTTAACTGAATACTGCACCAATCGATCTGCAGTACTCAAAACTCAAAATATAAATATTTCCAAAAAAGTGAATTCGCCAAAGAATTTATTTGACCGGTAATTGCACCAAGGTCTTCAATTCGAAAAATAAAAGGATTATCAAAAAGGTTTCAAATATAAATTGTACGGTTCTCAATGATGCGACATGTGGCATTACCAGGTTGAAGGTCACGTGATTTTGCAGCTATTCGCTTCGAAGATAAAAGGTTATCAATAATCATTTTTCCATTGGTTGGTACATCGTTTTAGGAGTAACCAATTTACAGATTACAAAAAATACACAACCACTTTGTTTTAAAAATTTAGTATTTTTGAAAATAACTTTTTGTTTTGAAAATATATTGATATTGTCGAAATATTTTTCGATTTTGTATAAGTAACAAAAATTTAAAAAAGTTAGAAGAAAGAAGTATAGTCAGAGTCAAATAACCAGTAGCGGATTACCATTGAGGCGGAAGAAAAGGCCGTCACCGGCCCCACATGCCCTTTTGGTCCCCTTACGACAAATAATGATATTTTATGTTCCAATATCAAATGACCGCGTTAATTGATTTAATTAGGTTGCAAATTTTTACCCTATTCAACAATTTTAACGTAAAATTTATCACTTTATGGTACAGAAATATAAAAATTTTGATAAAATCTTAGGTTTGGCTTCAACATTTTCTTCCGCACAATCACAATCCACCACTGCAAATTACCTAGCATAAATATGTTATGTACCATGAAAATTAAACATCATACAAAAATTGTGAAAGTATAGTCATCATCTATTTATATGAAATGACTATAACTTTTTTAATATTGGTTTAAAAATGAAAATTTGAGACCTTAATTTTGCCTTTCGATATTAAGTGTGACTGAGAAATAAGAAAATCAATTTTTAAATTATAAATGGAGCGTTCCAATATTTTTTTAATGAATGGAATCTACAAAATTTTCTGATGAAGTACAAATATGTACTAAAATAAGTTTATAATGAAGCTGATTAGTCCGGGAGTCCGCCGAAATTGATATAATTTACTAATAACCGTCTATAACTTCTTGTGTGGCTTAATTATGACCTTTTACTTCTACAAAAATTTTCGCAATCGGGGTTCTCTTGCCATTTCCTCCGAAAATTGTACATTTGGCGTGGTACTGAAAATTTATGCATAACATTTTTTTTTTCAAATTGTAGTTGAAAGATTATCGAATAAAACTCCTGAGAAATACTTTGTCCGACAAAAATGTTGGGGCGTTAAGGGTGTTTACCACCTTAAACATGGCAAAATAACGAGTTTTGATTGTTTACTAATAACCAACTGATTTTTTCAGAATTGTTTAATGAAATTATTTAAAATACAATGGTCACATTGTCCGACAAAATTTCTTTTCCAATTCTGCAGTCGGACGCTTTGAAATCGATGGTTTCATGATAACCTGTTTATTTACTAATAATAATTTAATTTGTTTTTTATTTCTTTTGAAATAAAGTACAGAACATGTTAAGTTAGTTGTCCGACAATAAAAGTGGGGCTTATTCGTAAAAAAAACATAATTCATCGACACGACTGTTTCATCGAAATTATCTTTTCATCGACAACCATTCATCGACACTATCTTTTCATCGACAAACATTTTCTTCGACAAGGACGTTTCATGGACACTATTTTTTCATCGACAGACGTTTCATCGATATTACCTTTTCATCGACAACATTTCATCGACACTACCTTTTCATCGACAAACATTTTCTTCGACAAGGACGTTTCATGGACACTATTTTTTATTGACACTGTTGTGTACCTACTCGGTCAGGACGATAGGCGTCGTAGTTAAGGTGACAAATAATTAAAGTTGCAAGGAACAACTTTAACTACTATACAACAAGTTTATTTGGAGAAAAATACTAACAGTTGGTTTTACAAATATACAGTTACTAGGTTTAACCGACGATATTGTTCACTAGAACTTGGTAACTTGAAAGAGAGTGAGTTCTTCGTGTGCAGCCCTTTTAAGGGTGCTCGTAGTCGATGGTCTGGTAGTTCGTAGTATCTCTCTGATTGGTTAAACTCACAGGTACTCAAATTAAATATGTTCAGTTACAAAATTATGCTTAATACTAGAAATACCTAATTTAGGGATTTAAGATAATCTTCCAGGAACAAGGTCGTTGTAAAGGAAGTGGAAGGTAGACATTTCATAGAAGGATTAAGGAAATGATAGCAATAGATATACAAATTACTTAGAACTAAATTACATACAAAATACTAAATTAATATTAAAAATGTTAATAAACATATTGTTTATGATAACACACATGGTACATGTGGATGGGCACACAACAACACAAACGTTTCATCGGCATACCATTCAATCGACAACCGTTTCATTGACAATACGTTTTTATTGACAAATATTTTCTTCGGCAGACGTTCCATCGACATTTACTATTTCATCGACTGCAATTTCATTGACAGTCCATTTCATCGGCACAACTGTTTCATCGACATTACCTTTTCATCGATAACCACTTCGTCGACACTACCTATTCATCGACAAACCTTTTCTTCGACAAGGACATTTCATGGACACTACTTTTCCATCCACAAGGACGTTTCATTGACATTACCCTTTCATCGACAACCTTTTCAACGACACTACCTTTTCATCAACAAACCTTTTCTTCGACAAGGACGTTTCATCGACAATACACTTTTATCGACACAAACGTATCATCGACATTGGCTACCAAGTATCAGAAGATACCTCAACTAAATAAAATAAATGAAACTTATATACAGCTATATAGCTGGACCTGATAGAGCTGATAAACACTACTATTCAACCCATTACATATAATAGCCTAACCATACAATATTTTCTATAATTAAAATATAGTTTGAGCAATTCTCTTCCGCTTACCCACCGCATATGCCATATGAAATACATTTAATTGAGGCTGGTTTTAATAGACTCTATTATTCCAATAACTATGGAAAGTGAATAAGTAGCCTTTCATTATTATTTACTTCTATATTGTATTTGTAGATTCGAGTATGTATTATTTTAGCTGTTAAGTTAAAGGTTTGTTAGTTGTACCAAATTAAATTAATTTGATGGTTGTTTACTCGGTACTATTACAAAACTCATAGTATTTTTGAAACAATTTTTAATTACAGCTAGATAGTTAAGTTTTTTAGAGGATGCCATACCACAATTGAAAAGTCTTTCCACATAGTAGTAGGTACATAGCAAAACTTTATTTTCTTTGTTTCCGTTTGCTTAGTTTGTTGAGAAAGGCCAATTCTGCAATAAAATAGACGCTGCATTTTATTTACAGTTGTGTCTATTTTAGACAAGACAGAATGCCTTCTTTTATTTGTGAATCTTTACGTCGGGGTTGATTGTGGCGTGTACACGTCCGGCTGTGTTTACATACTCCTGATGAGTTGACTTAGCTGAAGTAGAGTGCGTGCTCGAACAAAAGCCAACGTTTCTATGATGCGCTTTATGCTACATAATAAAGCTTGGTATTTTACATTTCACTCAATGAATTTTAAATTTTTTCCACCCTCGAAAAATAAAAATAATACAATAAATTAAATGGATACTTTGAGGTTTCGGAATTAAAGAAGCCGCTTATAAATCGTTGTGTTTATTTACTGCAGACCGAACTACGTGATTTTAAAAACGAAATGAACAAATTAAGTTAGTCGCCAGGAATGAGGAGACAGACCCTCTTTTGACGAGTTTAGTTTTCTGGAGGGGTCCTCAACTCATTGCCTTAATGGAAAAACTTGGCGTTATTAAAAGTTGCCATCCACATTTTACCTATCGGTTGCTAGTAGACCATAAACTAGATAACGTATTACTCGAAAATGTAATAATACTGCCTGAAGAAATCTAAGGGTAAAGTTTGGTTATAATCTAATCAAGGCCTTTAAAAACATTCTCAAGTTTTATCAAATATTATATGCACTTTTTATGCTGCTTTTAAGAGATAGGATGATATTAAGTTTGATCTAAAGTTTCTATATTACGAATATTTTCAAGTTTATAAGCGACTTTATCGAAGACATTAATTTAATTAAATCAAATTTATGGAAAATTCTCCTTTTATACAAGTTTTTACAGAGCATTTTCATATTAAAAGCGGTGAGAAATAAGAGCTGTATTTGTAGTTGCGGGGGAAGTGTAGTAGCAAATGCGGCGTGATATAGTATTTAAATTAATTCCCACACACGTTACATTCAGTCTAATTATATTCATTGGATTTTATTTGCGCCGAGATGTGCGACGGCTTTGGTAATGAGATTTGGAATCTTGGCAACAAAGGGGCATGGACTGAGGGATAAATATAATAGGAGGGAAATTGCTGGAGTCACTATGTGTTGTTAAAATGGCAAAGACGTGGAAACACATAATTTACAGCTGAACAGGAACAATGATTAATTGTGTTCAATTTAACTTAAATGCCATTTATGGATACTGTTTTTTGTTATTGGTAATGAAATATTTAAATTTCCTAGGGGTGGAAAGTGGAAATGGGTTGAAGGTAGTTATATTATCTTCTTTAATGCATAATTCATACCTTTTATTAATAACATAAATTGAGAATTTCAGCTGTCGCAATTTTTTCACCTCACTGCACTTCTATTTGATTTCTTTTTTTACCATAATCCTATTTCTATTAATACCATGTATAATTTATGTATAAATAAAATTTAAAAATGTTCTCCGCTACGTAGCCTGTATGTTATTAATACACCTATGGATTCGCGATTGTGAAATTTGTCGACATTTGTAACAGAACAATGCATGTATGCATGCATATATGTACAAGTCGAATCTAGTAAGTTACACGTTACATGTTGCGTGCCTGCAGTCATATGAATGATTATTTGATTGTTATAGGATATTGTTTGATATAAACCAGTGTACAAAAATAATTTTACATATCACAATCATATTTTATCTTAGTTTCAATCCTTGTACTTATCGTCCAATTCTAAAAAAAGTAGATAAAATATATGAAGAAACGAGTTCCAAATAGACAATGAAAACCTTTAGATCGATGGATTTCCCTTCATATAATCAAATCATATTTAGAAAATGGAACCCAAAGAGTAAAAATATATGATTGTTTAAGTGAAAAGAGTTGTGCTAGGGCCATTGTTATTTCTTATTTACATTGATAAACTAACCATAACTTTTCCAAATGTATTTCAGTATCACCAATTCTATTTTAGCAAGCATCAATTGTATTTCAGGAAATTCAATTTAATTTTAGAAAGAACAAATTGTAAAAAAATGAATAACCCAAGATTTTTTGGCAGTTCTGTGCACGAAAACCGTAACAGACACATACAAACATAAAAAATGTAGTTTGGCAATTTAACAATACACCAGAGAAGAAAGTTGATTTCAAATTAAAATATTATGAAATGCCTAACATCAAAGTACAAAAATAAGAAAATAGAATACTTGGATTCAGTACTTAATATAGAATAAAATCACTATACACCAAATTAATAGTAAATTTAGAAATATTGTTTTTTTGTACAGGGTGTCTCACTTTTTTTCCAGCAAATTTTTTTTTAGATAGCAAATGTCATTCTGAACAAAAAATTTCCTATGAACTATTATGTTTTTTCGACTCTTTAAAAAGTTACAGCAATTTTAAAATTGATAAATTTTCATGATTTTTGTGGAACACCCTGTATAATATTTTTTCTTATTATATTTTCTTTATTTAAATAAATTATTATTTAGATTTTTTCTTTGCCAAATTGGGTTTTTTGAACATTATTGGCTTTTTTTAAAATAAGTAAACGACGAGGTTAAATTTCGCTCGGTAAAATTTAGCATCTTATTGGCTTAAAGATATACAAAATGCAAAGCATACTTGATTTAAATAAAAAAAATAAATTAAATGAAATTTATACAGGGTGTCCCACAAAAATCATTAAATTTATGAAATTTTAAAATTGCTGTAACTTTTTAAGGAATCGAAAAAACATAATAGTTCATAGGAAAATTTTTGTTCAGAATAACATTTACTATCTAAAAAAATTGCTAGATAAAAAGTGAGACACCCTGTATATTTTGTATTAATTTTTTTCAGAAGCATAAAATAATAGACATCGAAGCGACGACATTCTGTCCTTCTCATTTACATGAAAAAATAAGAGTCTATCCTTATATTCTCGTCGTCGACACAATCTCGACCGGTCCAAGAATAAGGCTGCAGTACCAACTTTATTGTTTTACTATGTAATCCAACCTGTAACATAAGTGCGAATTGTATACCCAATTTACTTTTTGCTTTGGTAGTAATATCTATAAAAAAATCCTTTTCAAAAAAAATAAATTTTGATCATAGAATTTGCACTACTTTATTATTTCAAAATATTCATTAAACAGAAATATACAATGTCTACAAAGCGCAATTCTTGAATGAACCAAAAAGATTACAATTGTTTCTAATATTGAATTTTGCCATACAGGTACTGATTTTTCGAATAGAAGATTGAAATGGGTATTTCTTTCCGTAAAAAAGTCCGGTGTAGTACAGGGCAGGTTTGGAATTCCTTACATCGATATTATAATACATAAGAAAAACGCAGCTTTTATAACAATTATCAAGGGCATGGAATCTTTTTAAAATTTCTCGTTGTGTTTTACCTTTATACACATCCTGTATTCTATCAGCAGTTACTAACATACGTTCAGCACATTGTAGTGCAATACGTTTTGTAGCTAAAATTCCAGATTGTTTTGCCTAAAAAAAACGAAAAATCCAAAATATAATTTTTAATAAAATATAGTATATTACGCAACGAGCTAGAAAGCGACGAATTTTGTTCGAGTGTGAAAATAGCCACAAAATTACACAAGCACGAAATTCACTTTCTTGCATGTTGCGTACGCTATTGTAGCAATGATAGATTTTCTAAACCACTAACATGAATGACATATACGATTTTCTTATATGGTCGTCGTGTGGCAGGGAATATAAGTTACCAAAACAATGCAAATACGTGATTTTAGGCAACTTAACATACCAACATTCAAATTTGTCATTTATGTATTTACTTCTAGGACTAATATAATATTATAAATAAGCAAATATTAAAGGTGACACAAGATAAATAATATTCTTAGTACGAGGTTGTGTTATCGTACGGAAATGTTTGTACACTTGTAAAAAAGTAAAAAAAATATTTGCAATTATTTGAGCAATTTGTTGAATAAATTCAACTCAGTGAGAGTTGCATAGTTGCCTTCTGAGTTTAATTTGCTTCATAAGTTGCACATTCAAGCAACAATGGATGTCTTATGTAAAAAACAAGTTTCAATACTTTGTTCACAGATTCGCATAAATCACGAATTTCGATCTTAACACGTTGGGTTGCGTACAAATGCGCAAAGATCTCTCTTTCCATGGACACCCAGTAGGTGAAATAATAAAATATTACATTTTATACATAAAATCCTTATTATTAAAAATATATTTCAACCTTAATTTTATTTTTAGTATGTTTTTATAAAATTTTCACGTTTTTTTTTCAATTAAATAATACAATAAACTACTTACTTCGATAGACTGCAGATAAAATATTGCAACTATTAAAAAATAGACATAACGCATCATGTTATTATGCTTACAATCTAAAACCTCTATAATATAAAAAATAGGTTTCTTATTTCAGTTGAAAACAAATGAATACGTAAAAAATGATGGAATATATACTAAAATACATTGTATTAAATCTTATCGAAATAGTTTGTTTTTTATGCAAATACTATTAAATTTTTAGTTGGAATTAAGTAGGTGTATTAAATCACGTATTCGATATATCATTTCAGCAAACATAATTTTATTATCAACAAATTGGCACATAACGTAAAATTTGATTTACTTAAAAAAACTTTTTATAGTAAAATAATGTAGCATAACAATAAATTATCACTTAGGCACCATCTAATAACACCTGTAGCACATGTACAAGGTATATACAGGGTAGGCCAACGAAAACGAAACAGACGAGTTTTAAAATAGTTAATAAAAAATCTTGAAAAAACGCTCGGACAGGTCAACTTTGGTTTCGAGGGGGACATATTTTGCAATAGAAGTGATTCAAAAATCCATTCACCCCTGTGCCCTATGGACACAACCCTTAAAATTTTAATAGGGATGGTGGGGTAAGTAATACCTTGTTAGAAAGATCTTTTTACTCAGAGTAACATACAAAAAAAAAAGTTAAATCGATCGATTCGTTTTAAAGATATTCAAAATTTAGCAAGTAGAGATTTCATGTCTTTTAAAATTGTGCTATGAACACCACGCCTTCAATTTTAAGTGTTTTGATAGGGTAAGTAATATCGTTTCGAGGGGGACATATTTTGCAATAGACCTGATTCAAAAATCCATTCATCCCTCGCCCTTTGGACACAACCCCTAAAAATTTAATAGGGGTGGTGGGGTAAGTAATACCTCGTTAGAAAGATCTTTTTACCCATAGTAACATGCCAAAAAAAAGTTAAATCCTTCGGTTCGTTTTGAAGATATTCAAAATTTAACATGTAGAGTTTTCATGCCTTTAAAATTGTGCTATGAACAGGCGCGCACCGAGGGGGTGGACCCTGGGGTCTGGACCACCCCAAGAAAAAACTAAAAAAAATAATTTTATTTTCAATAATAAAATATTGCAATTAGGTATCAATTTTTTCATTAATTTACGAAGTAGTAGGAAACCCTAAATATTCTAATACCTACCGTAAAACTAGTTTAATCATATTTTAAGCTTTTGAAAAAGGATAACCTGAAAAAATAAATATTGGACCACCCCCAGAAAGATTTTCTGGGTGCGCCACTGGCTATGAACACCACGGCTTCAATTTTAAGTGTGTTGATAGGGTAAGTAATACCTCCTGGGAAAGATCTTTAACCCAAAGTAACATACAAAAACAAGTAAAACGCAATTTATTTTCATTTTCTACAAAAGAGAGATTTTAAAAAACAAATTTAAATTTATTCGAGGAATTGTTTAAAATTTTGTAACATCTGGAACAAAACAATACAAAACATAAAACGATTTATAACCACATTGAGATTCTTTTTATCAGTTGTATTTTGTATTAGTGGTGATTTTCATCGTGTTAAATCTGTTTATGACTAATTATTAGAAATCAACATTTAAAATATTGTGAACTTCTGTAAAAGCTTCTGCTAGCAATGGTTTATGCAATTCCTGAAAGGGTTGAATTATTCACTTTTTATTTTAAAAACGATGAGAATGCTCATCGTGCAGCTAATTTATTTAATGAACAACATCCAAACAAACATTGTAACCGAAAATACGTTCTGGAGTTGGTTGCAAAATTTAAAAATACAGGTTCTGTTGGTAATAAGAAACGCGATCCTGGTAATGTTCGTCCAATAAGAAATGAGATCGTTGAAATAGGTGTTTTGGGACAAGTTGCTGCAGATCCAACTTTAAGCACAAGAAAACTGGAGACTGTGACTAACATCAGCAGAACAACCATTCGCCGAATATTGAAAGGTCACAAATATCATCCCTATAAAATTCATTTAATTCATGAGTTAAATGAAGAAGATTTTGATAGGCGACTGCAATTTTGTGAGGTGATGACGGAACGGATAATTGCTGATGAAAATTATCTTTATATCTGTTTTTCTGATGATTGCACTTTTTCTTAAACTCAACCGTTAATCGTCATAATTGTCGATATTTGTCAGATGAGAATCCTAGGGTATTTCATGAAGTTCACACTCAAACTCCTCAAAAATTGAAAGTGTGGGTTGGAATTTTTGGAGACCGTCTTATTGGTCCTTATTTTCTAGATGGCAATCTAACAGGGGATATGTACTTGGATCTACTTCAAAACTTTGTTCATCCATTTCTTGACGATATTATCGAAAATGACGATCGTTATTTAGAAGACCATCTGATTTTCCAATAAGACGGAGCCCCTCCTCATTACCCACGGCCTGTTAGGGAATTCTTGGATACGACGTTTCCTGGGCAATGGATTGGGCGTAGAGGATCTTTGGAGCGGCCACCGCGATCTCCCGATCTTACTCCCCTTGATTTTTTCTTTTGGGGGCATTTAAAAAGTAAGATTTACGCAACCGAACCAGGATCTCTAGCAGAGTTACGACAGAGATTTATTATTGAATGCCGAAAAATTACTGCTGAAATGTTACAAAATATAAGAATTCGCTTTAAGCAAAATTTGTACGTTTGTATGGAGGTTGGTGGAACTCAATTCGAACATTTAATAAAATAATTAAAACATCCTTGAAAGTGTCGGGATCGATGGGATTCTTTAAAGTGTTTTCTTCAAAAAGATTAGTTAAGTTTAGTTTGGTGAAGTAAAAAATAATGTGCAATACTGTTTTATTTTGAATTCTTTAAAACAAACCAATCGATTTCGCTTTTGTTTTTTTGTATGTTACTTGTGGTAAAAAGAACTTTCCAAGGAGGTATTACTTACCCTATCAAAAGACTTAATATTGAAGGCGTGGTGTTCTTAGCACAATTTTAAAAGGTATGAAAACTCTACTTGCTAAATTTTGAATATCTTTAAAACTAATCGATCGATTTAACTATTTTTTGTATGTTACTCTGGGTAAAAAGATCTTTCCAACGAGGTATTACTTAACCTACCATCCCTATTAAAATTTTAGGGGTTGTGTCCAAAGGGCCAGGGATGAATGGATTTTTGAATCAACTCTATTGCAAAGTATGTCCCTCTCGAAACGGTATTACTTACCTTATCAAAACACTTAAAATTGAAGGTGTGGTGTTCATGGCACAATTTTAAAAGGCATGAAATCTCTACTAGCTAAATTTTGAATATCTTTAAAACGAATCGATCGATTTAACTTTTTTTTTGTATATTGCTCTGGATAAAAAGATCTTTCCAACGAGGTATTACTTACCCCACCATCCCTATTAAAATTTAAGGGGTTGTGTCCATTGGGCGTAGGGATTTTTGAATCAGCTCTATTGCAAAATATGTCCCCCTCGAAACTAAAGTTGACCTGTCCGAGCATTTTTTCAATTTTTTTTATTAACTATTTCAAAACTCGTCTGTTTCGTTTTCGTTGGCCCACCCTGTAAACATATCTAATAATTATTAGGTCTAATTAAGTTCAGGAGTAGACTTTCTGAACGAATTATCTCCATTTAGAAGAATATTCAGAAAATAAGAAAAATAACAACACATTTGCTTGTTAACTTATGTAAATACAAAACACTAATATTTTTCAAAATATTAATTTTTTATGACGTTTCTAAGTATGTCCTGGCATGCACATCTTCATTATTAATTCTTAGTTACGTATAACGAAAAAAATTAAAAAGTGGACTTAAGAGGGTATGGAGTCTAGAAATTTTCTCTGTTTTTATATTTCAAACTACGCGAATATTTATTGAGCTATATACAAAATAAAAATATCATATGAAAGTGGAACCTCTGCTTAAGACTTTTGTGCGGCAGTTTTTTAATATTTTTAATCCAAAATGGCCAAAAAAAATCATTAAAAATTTGTACGGTTTTCGGGCTGTTGGAACAAACCTACATTACACTATTTGTTGGTAATAAATAACACCCTTTAATCAAGGTATGTTTTATTAAATGATTTTTACCTTTTTCAAATTTTTAATCGAACTACGCTTATTTATAAGTATTAATAAATAATTTCCTAGTTAGCAAGTTTATTCCACTCACATTTAATTTATAGGTAGAGATAAAAGTAATCAAATTTAACCATTATTTTTGCCGAAATAATTATCAGTTTTTAAACTAAAGGCGAATATAACTATGTATTTTTTGGGTATTTAGAAGGTTATAATAAGATAAATAAATTATGGTGAAATGCAAACAAAGCATAAAATTGAAGTTGATAATAAAAAAGTTTTAAAGAATATAAAAGTAGATAAGCAGAGACTTTTATCACGAAACAGTTTTGCCATATTTGTTATCATAAATAGCAACATAATTTATAATTTACATTTTAGCAAAAAATATAAAAATATAGCGAGTGTGTTTTTTTGTTTTATTATTTAAAATCATTATTAATTTACATACCGGGTGCAGAAAAAATCACGTACAATCTTCACGATTTTAAGATATTAATTTAAGAACTTTTTTGAGTAACGTTTTTGCAAATAACTCTTTTTTTTTATGGAAACTTGCCAGGGCAAAATCTTCAAAAAGAAGATTTTTATACAATTAGTTTGGTATCCCATATGCAATCAATTTACCTGTGCCCGCTTTTTCTTATTTTTTGTACTCGGGATTTTTCAAAATTTGAAAAAAAAAATTATCACAAACATACTGCTCGTCAAAAATAGTCTTAAATTATGAACAAAAAATTAGGTGTTACATTTAAAAAAATAAAGTTGATGTCCGGTAAAATCGGAAGTGATATTGAAAAACTTTTTAGTGCCTAAAATATGTTTTCTTGAACCATACAACATAGTCAATTTTCAAATTTTTATTTTCATAAATAAAGAAGTTATAGACGTGACCCGTTTTTCGTTTCCACCCGGTATGCGGTATATGGCGCTTATGAAGCGTTCCGATTTGAAAATTTGGGCTATGAGATTTGATTCCACGCATAGCAGGAATTTCGTGCAATACCTCCCGAGGTATAATTAAATGTTGACATTTGACTTCTCCAGCATAAATCGCGATGAACTCCATTCCGTTTTATATGCATATACGTGTTATCCATTCGGAACATGCAATCTTCAAAACTTCATGTACTCAATTCCGAACGCACCTAATATCTTCGTTCAGCCCCCGGACTCTGATAAATAGAAATCAAGTAATTAAGCGAAACGAAATGGTGCTGTCGCTATCATACACTGTTTCAATGACATCTCCCCATCCTTTTTTAACGTTTCGAAGCGGTTCGAAACAACATTTTCTATTTATCAGAGTCCGGGGGCAGATGTCAAAATCTTGTATCTCAATATATTGGGATTTTATTGGGAATTCCAGTGACCAATAGAGGGCGCTCTACATTTAAACAAACATGGTTGAAGTAAGGTAGTGTGAGCCAAAAAAAGTACAGTTTATGTTGCAAATCTTGCCTAATACAATAATCTCACAAAAAGTATTAAATTAATTTGGATTAAAACACAGAATATGCACTTGGCGCGTATGTAAACCAGCGGAATAATGGTGTCGAGTACCTCACTGATTGGTTAACTTATTTGCCACCAGAGGGCGAGCAAAAGGCTAGAATTCGCAATGATACTAGGTTGAACAGATGCATAAGAAAGTAGTTTTATTAAAAAAAAAGAGCAATAAAAGTTTAAAGAGTTAATTTTTTTTAATTTGTCTTCTTTGTTAAATCATTTTAATGCGTGTAAAAATAAGCGTATTAGTTGCAATAAATTACAATTTAACACATATATCTAATAAAATTAAAACCAAAATTACAGTTGATAGAACATTTTATGTTACACGCAATTAATACTCGGAAACTCGAAATGCTCGATCATTTCCTAGTTTATTTATTATTTAATGCGAGTTTTCAATATTATATTAACACTATCAGGTTTATACCTACAAATCTATTAGATTTCCTACTGTTTGGAAAATGTCATATTTATATTTAATCGCTAAAAAAATAAATAAATCATGTTAAAACAGACATCTCGATTTTGTAACTAGTAATTTTCATATTTATGATTTGTTAGTGCATTTGTTTACATTATAAAAACAAATAGTGGATTTTATTTACTTATTTTTTAGCTTTAGTTTTTTTTGTGAATAAATTTTAAGGTAATTTAGTTACAATCCAAAACTTCAACCCTAGTTAATTCACTTTAAAGGCTGCGTTTGTAAAAGTTAACACGATGGAACGGTAATGTTATTGCTAACGAAGCTAGTCTAGCACAAAATATTTTATTATATCACCAAGGCGACTTTTCATGTATGATGTGGCTATTACTGTTCTATGCAGTTGTCGTTGGGGTAACTAGCTCAAACGCGATGCTGCCGAACTCAAGTGATGATTACTTTACAGTCCATTGCACATCCGAACAAGCTACATAAATATATACAATATACAAGCCATTCCACAAAAGACTGTATCATTAAACGAAATTAAATTCAATGCCGGGAGAGGATACTTACACACCATGAACGAGCGCAGAAAAATTTGTTGATGCGACTCTTGAATCACAATAGTTGCTTTGTTTTTCACAGTTTTTACAAAAATTATAAAATAACACAAAATTCACTCGTTACTAAAATTTAAATAGAATATTTTGAACATACGAAATTATTATTATTTGAATACAACTTAAAATTAAGCAGACACCAAAATTACTTTAAGACGAATCACGTCAGTTGCACCTATCTCTCTCGCGCACATACAAATCATAGCAAACATCAATGTGTTCAAACATCGTAGTACACTTATGAATTGATCAATAGTTACGAAATTTCAAATAAATATTTGGGAAAACCAAATTCAGCATTTGTTATTGTTGCATTAAAAAAGATTGTCGATTCAACAGACGCCATAAGTAGATAATAATGGAATTATTTTTGAAAGTTTTATTGACCATTAAAAATTGGAGCAAGAGACGAAGAAGGTTAATGCTACTGAACACTCATCACAGTGATCAACTTTTATAGTATCATAAAATTTTTGATATTATTTTAAGAAATTTATTGATATTTGTTTTGTGTATTTACTAGATATACGTTTCATTTAATATTAAATAACTAAGCTAAATCTAATGCATAATAATAGATGTTGTAAATATTATAGTGGTTAGTACTAACTAATACATTCTTATCTCAATATAAGTCACACGTTGCGATATTATTAAGCTGCAGGTGACAAGCTTCTGATTGAGATTTCTGAATGTCATATCGCTACAATCTCATAGCTTGTCAGGCCACATATTAGTCGACTAACTCCGGTTACGCGTCCGGAATCGTTCAGTCTGGCTCTGACTGCCAATTTAATGTTCTCCAGGAATATTGTATAGCTTTTCCTTTCTCCTGCAATCAACGTAAAATGTTTCATGTGGTAAAACTTTAACTTTATAAAAGCTCCACATGTATTCTCAACATTATTGCGCCATTAAAACCACCTTAAATGTATTATTTTATTAATTATAGTTGTGAAAATTGTTTCTTAATTAAAACTTGATGAAAAATCTTCACTTCTCCGAGCCAAATTAGTTTTCTTGGCGCAAAATTCTTACCGCATGAAAAGTCTATTTATCATTATGAGTAAAGTATGATCGTTTAATCTCAAATGACATAAGCGATAGGATATAAATTAGGCAGGTTTCAGCTGCATTGTGCAAGAGGAAGAAAGGGCATATCACTAAATTAAGTTTGTCAGTGTCTAGCGGTGATTTCATTATATTTTATTGTATCATACGTTCCAGTAATTTCGGCTATTTTCCCCAAGTCCACTTTAAGCCTGTATTTATTATTGTATGATGCTGTGCAGGCAGAATCGCCTTCGATATAATAAAAAACTGCTTGGGAGGAAGCGAGAGAACCAACCCAAAGTATATACTTTACTGCATTGTGCAGGTCCCCAATTTCACACCCTAGCGCTTTTTCCCGCGCCGCCGACCACCAATGCAACTTCATATCGATGACTAAAATTCATTACAGTGTCGTACGGATTTAACCAAACGACTGCTCAATTTTTATCAAACAGCTTTATCCATGTATTGACTTTACTTCCATGAATGTCCGAGCTTTATTTTATGGCATCATGCATCTAGGGGATCTGCATCTACGGAAATATGAATGATTTTCTATTCAAATCAAAAGAGGGCCAACATAAAAGGACATAAAAGAATTAATTATTACTTGCTGATAACCGACGTCTGAGCTTATTTATGATTACAGTTAAGATATGAAAATACACTTATGTATAGCAAACCCCTATTGATGAAATCGAAATACAAAATTAATTCATAAATATAAACATATTTATTAAGGTAATTTGAATTAATATGATGTTATAATAATATTAAATAACTCAGGATAGTTTTTAAATTATGATATCCACGGTACTTTGCTTTGAAGCAATATTTAAAGAAGGGTATAATATAGTATATTACGCAACGAGCTAGAAATTGACGAAATTGACGAAAATAGCTTAACGAGGCGCTATCCGTGTGAGGATATTACACGAGCACGAAATTCACTTTCTGCGAGTGGCGTTCGCTATTTTTCCGACGACCGCGGAAATTTTGCGACCATTATTAATATTTTGTAGTAGCAACTAAATAGTCATAACATAACCTGTGTTAACATCAGCTGACATTGAAGTTATCAATTATTTTTAGTTAAATGTACTAAATTGTAGGTGACGCTGTTTTGACGGAAGCAACTGATCGAAACGGATAAAAAATGTTTCAATTTTATTTAAAATTTACACAAATTTTAATAATAAAATAAGTAATATTAGCGGGGTTAAACATAAATTTTTATTTGAACTGTCCTTTTTTTGCAAGTTCAAAAAATGCAAGAGAAGGCTTTCGGAATTCCTTCGCAGCGCCTCTATCGAAAATTACAAGAAGTACAAAACAGAAATCCAAACACACTAGTGTTGAAATGATAGATTTCTAAACTACTAATATGAATGACATATGGAAAAAAATATTTAGTTGGAAATTCCGAAGTTATTGGGCAGCGTTTAAGTGTGATCATCCAAAAATAAGGTAATTTTCGGGAATTTTTTAAAAGATCACTATTTATTTTAAAGAAAACTATTACAGCGATTTTTTTGAAATTTTTAGGCTATATTATATATTTTACTAGTAAACATAAAAAAAATCAAATAAAAATCTTTAATATTCTCGTAGGTATTGGGTATCTCTCCAGCGACCAAAAAAATAAGTTGTCACACTGCTGCAGTGATTGCGGCCTTCACAGTGCATAATATCAAAAAAACGCCGTTAAACTGGAAGATATTTCTTATACAATGAGCCATAATAGAAAAAAAATATTTAAATTAAAGAAGATGGCTGAGTTTTGAAAAAAAAATTATAAATTTCGCTCAAACATCTAATGAATTTTGGCTTGCCAAAATTACAATTTTTACGCAATCAAAAAACTGGAGGGTGAGTTAGAACTGCAGCAAATTCGAAAAATGTAGTTTTGAAAAAAAAACGGGTTTAAAGATAAAATTAGTGATTTTATTGTTATAAATCAATAAATATCAAAAGGCTGTAGCTGAAAAACTATTTAAGAAACGTGATTCAAATTTTAGTATGTTTTTTTAAACGTAGTATTATCTATCGGAATATGCAAAAATAACGGAAAAAACGATTTTTTGAAAATGTTACACTAGTGATAAACTTGGCAACATTGTTTTTAAAGTAGATTTTACAGATGCCATTACCTCCTAATATTTAATTTATATTATTGGCAAGTTATGATTACAATCTAATAAAGGTGATAAAGTTGAAATTGACATGACGTTTTTCAAAAGTCAGAAAACACTGATATTTCCATTTAAAGTAATAAAGTCAATAGCATGTATTCAGCGACTTTGATGAAATTTTTAGAGACGCCGTTAACGTTAAAATCGTGATTAAAACATAATTCTTCATGAAAAATATTTTATTAAAGACGTCTTTAATGTTAACAAATACGAAACATGATTTATCTCCAACAAATTAAAATTTTTAAAGCCCTTTTTGATACAAAATAAAGTAAATTTGTACTTTGTTTTTAAACTTGTAGGCAGTGGCGTAACTAAGATAGGCTCCTAAAATCAAAAGAAGCGCGGAATATAATGGTTTTTAGAAATAAATCAATTATTTATTCCTACAAAAATAATAAAACTAGGTTATATTATTCAAAGATATAATACAAAAAAACAAGAAAAAACTAGTTAATCTAAGTGCTAAAAACTCAATTTTATGACATGCCTATGAATGTACAAACAAGAGTTTTACGAATAATATTAATAACATTTATGAAAATAAATATTTCCTGAGTATCCATGTTATATTCAGTAAAGATTTACTTTTAACACTAGTGCGTGAAAGTGGCACTTTTAACATCTATCATGAGTGTTAGAATAGTGACATTTAGGCCGTTTATAGAAAAAAAACATTTTATATAAATAAACTCCATATTAACAAATAAAAAACACAACATATTAAAAAATACCCACAGATAAAACATGAAATGTCATAATTTCTTGTCATATTTATATAAATACATGCCTTTTTATCTTTTGATTGGAAAAATTTCTTGTTATAGTCTTTCAGATTATTTTCGTCATTTTTAAGAATTTTTTTATATTTATCTTTTGAGAAGACATAATTTTTATTTTTCGAGATGGATTTGGCGCCGATTTCAATATTTTCTCATCCTACTGTGTTAAAATATTTTTGGTTATAAAAAACAAAAAAATTTATGTTTTTTATAACTTTTTACCGAATGGTAAAATGTAATGATACAAAGAAGAGTTGATGTTCGATAGTTACGCCACTGCTTATTGGGCCCTCGATTATTTATAAATCTGCCACTGATTTTGCAAGTGAACCTTTAATTTGTATCAGCTTTTTTGCATGTTTTTACTTAACATCTTTTGTGTAATAAAATAGAAAATATTCTACCTTGCATTATTTTTGTTTAATATTAATAGTATATAGTATTATATATTGTTTTCTTGGGAATAAAAGAAGTACTTTTTGTGTCGAGCATGTAGGTTGGCAGCTACAAAAAGTTCTTTTACTCCGAATAAAACATTTTTTCTTTAATCGTCGAAATTATTAAAATAGTTATATAATAAATAATTTTAAAATTTGAAATTTAATTTACATATAACACACAATACAATGTTAGCGTATATTGGGTTGCTTAAAACTCATTTCTACTCCGCCCTTTTATTCCTTGTCAGTGCAAAGTAGTAATTTCTACTCCTAGCCAGTACAAAGTGACCATAGAATCAACGAACATAAGAAATGACATTTTAAAGCGTGTCAAACGTCACAAAAGACTGTACTTTAATGACCTTTGAAGAAAAAAAAAATTAAAAGTGAACAAATGTTAATATCGAATTTTTAAGTTAGCATTTTGATTTTTGTATTTCTTTACTATAAACTTAATCAACTATAAGAAATAAAAAAAGAATGCGCTCCTATAGTATATTCGCGTTAAGGAAGGGAATATATTTTTAGTTATTAAAAAAAAAATAAAATCTAAAAAAAGTGAAGGTAATTCTCAAATTTTTCCTAATTAATGAGAGATATTGTGTTATAAATAATAAAAAAATGCGACCTTAGATTTTTTATTTCTTGAAAAAAATAAAATCTGAAAAAGTGGAAATAATTCACAAGGTTTTCCTAATTTATAACCAACCTCTAATTTAGAAAAACTTTTTTTTGTTTTTATTATGTACTTCAAAAGTAGTAAAATATAAAAAAATGGTCCGTTGCATGTTTTAATTGAAATTAAAAATCAAATAAAATTTATAAAAATTACAATTTTGATTTTTGCTTAATTTTACAAGCCAGCCTTTAATTTACATTGGCTTTTGTGCAAGATTTTATTAAGCACCTTTTGTATAATAAATATTTTACCTTGCATTTTTTGTTTAATATTAAAAAAATTAAAACTAAAAAAATGACACTTATTATTTTGAAATATTTTTAATTTTTAAGTTAGCCTTTTATTTTCTACAAAATTTTTGTATATTTTTACTCTTCGCTTAATGTACTATAAAAAATGTAATTCTCAAATTTTTCCAAATTTATCAGTCGGCGTCTGATAGCTACGCCACTACCGCAGTGGCACTAATGTAATTTTGTGCCCCCGCCTATTTTTTAGGCATATTTTTCCGGAATACTATTAAAAAATATAAGTTTAATTTTATTAAAAACAAAACACTTCAAATTAAAAATAAAACAAAACTTGAAGATATTTTAGTCATTTGTAAAACTGTAGACGGACGAATAATTATTTAATATGTGGATAGGGGCAAGAAGCAAAATTGAAATGAAGACTTACCATTTTGCTACTGGTCCTTCTCATTCGAGGTTTTTTGGATTTTAAAATAAAAATCAGATCGGATTTGGAGTCCCTGACAAGCTAGCCACCCCTTAGTTATGGCTCTTCCTGAAATACAATTGATGATTCTGAAATACAAATGATGCCTTCTGAAATACAATTCCACTTTTTGATGATTTCTGGAAATATAATAAAAGTATTTATTTAAATAGTATAAAAAACAAAAATAGTATATGAATTCAAACATGTAAATGTGTAGTAATAAGATCAGATCCAGAAACTTCACTATGAATAATAACATCATCGCAGATATTTTCACAGTATCTTTCTGATACAATAAATTAATCCAGTATCAACAAAGCTAGAACCCAAAAAGTAAGTCATACCATCTCTTTTCTCTTGAGTAAATCCAGTAATTTTTCTTATTAATTTTTGGGATTAGCCAAATCCAATTTTCTCATGAGCAACATTCATGTCTCCACAGATTCGTCTTATCCAATTTTAAAATAAACGATTTAAAGGCTTTATTCCATTCCAAACGTTTCGGTAGTGTTACTAATTTTTTGCCTGCATTAGGTACATAAGAAAAAAACGACAAAAATGTTTTGGATGTGGATTGCATGTGGTAATTTCAATGCTCATATATTTATGCATACTGTATGCCCAAATAGTCATTTCTTCGTAAATACTGCATGTGCAAATAGCCATTTATTCGTACATACTGTATGTGCAAATAGCCATTTATTCGTACATACTGTATGTGCAAATAGCCAATTATTCGTACATACTGTATGTGTAAATAGCCACATCCAAAACTTTTTAAGCTCGGCAGTAATGGCCTTTACTTTCTTGTTCTATATTACGTGGCTCTGTTTTACTAAACAAGGAAATTCCGGCATAGTCCTTTTTTTCTCGCAGTAACCAGTACTTCTTATAATCTTTAAATTTCTCAATTTCTTCAGGTACTTTATCTTCTGAATACTTGGTTTCTTGTAAGCAAAGCATATCTG
The DNA here is from genome assembly GCA_963971135.1 of Stenus bimaculatus. Taxonomy (NCBI): domain Eukaryota; kingdom Metazoa; phylum Arthropoda; class Insecta; order Coleoptera; family Staphylinidae; genus Stenus; species Stenus bimaculatus. The sequence goes on along the minus strand of OZ020180.1, from coordinate 80,667,946 downwards.
GATCTTCGTTTTCAAAGTAGTCATAGCCATGTTTTTTACACCAAGCTCCAAAAGCATCAACATTCCAGCTGGAAATTTTAAAATTGCTCTTTGCACCTAGAGCATTTTTCTTTGAACAAGTAAAATCAGTTTGAGAAAAATCTGTTTCTGTTTTATTAAGTAAACCAGATTCTTTCTCTTTTTTTGGGCGGTTCCCCTGCATTCGCAACTTTTCTTTTTTGTGGACGTTTCGGTTGCCCTGCCACTTTTCGTTCCTTATCAGTAAAGGTTCCTTCTTCAGTTTTTTCTGCGGCTTTTTACCGGGTCTTCGTTTTTTGGCTGGTTCCTTTTTTTTCTGCAAGAGCAGCCTTTGATATACGTCCACGTCCCTTGTTAACAGGCTCAGGTTTCTCTTCTTTTGAAACCGATGAAGGTGAAGATTCTTCATCTGACTTGAATAAAAAAACAGGAATATCTTCCGATAAGTTGATAGTATCAGCATTTCTACCTCTCTTTTTTTAGTCAGCAAGGGATATTGCGTCATCTTTTTCTGAAATTGAATTTTTCTTTAGGTATTAAGGTATTTAGGTATTAAGTGTCATGTTATGTGTTACGGATGTTTTCCTGTATTTTTGATAAGTTTTGGAAAAGTTTTAAAGTGAAATAAGTTGAGATTCTATAGGTATAATACTTCGTCACTTATCATATCATGTAAGATTGTTATTATCTGCAAGAATGCTTTACAGTTGGATAGATCCTGAAGCTATGAATTATGAGCTGAAAGATATTACGTTTACAGGTGCAATTTCCAGGAATTTTTCTTTTATTAAATGCAGAGCATTATTCTTGAAAATTGATGGTTTGGTGATAGTGTGGAAGGGCACATAAATCGTTAAAAGTTTTATTCAGAATCCAGAATCTTGGTGTATATAGAGACGAGGAAGTACTTTAAATAGTATTGTTTAGGATTTAGGGAGCCTTCAACATTTCAATTCAGCTCCTCTGTCATTTGCGTGGCCTGTTCCTGTTTTATGGTCGGGGGTTTAAATTTGCATGTAAAGTTAGAAAAGTTTCCGGCATTCTCAGTCGCATCTGTAGAAATCAAGCCGGTTCGTTTACCTGCCGTGTGTACTTTTTAATTATTTAAATGAATGTTCATTCTTTTGCATTAAACATTTCGCCAGATGGGCGCTAACTGCAAACTTTGGCGACGCATCGCGTAATGACAGCGTCCACCACCAGAGGCGTCCCCGTGAGCGCAGGGCGATGCTGCCGTTGCGCATCGACCGCCGGCGAAGTCCTTTTAATATTTCTCCCGTGCGTCTGACAGTTTGCTGCGAGAAGTCTTTGAGAGCGAGACTCTACTCCCACGTTTCTACCACATTAACACCACTCTTCGCCTTCGCGATTATCTTTTATTAAGGCTGCGAGTTGTTGTTTATTATTGATGATACGCTTCATGAACAATACGTTCCAAATTATTCAGTGAGCTTTAATTGGATACCGGATCAAAACTGTGCTTTGTGACTGTGTGGCATGGTACAGTGATTTTCCTCATTGTCGCTTCTAGGGATCGACACCTCGGGTGTCGTAACCAGCGTGGCTGAACAATTTTTCACCGTGGCTGGTATGTCTGTCATGGATTTAAATGTCTTGCATTTTTTCGCCAAAACTTTTCAAACAAAATTTCTATTTATAAATACAACACATGCGCACTATGGAAAATACAATATTTAACAATTTTTTTTTTCGAAATTTCTGTAATGATATTTAATATTAATAAATGTATATACCTTATTATATTTTATATTTATTTTATCTTACCATTATTTAGCATGAACCTTATAATATCCTTTTAATCACTTCCTCTCGCTATTATCAACTTTTTGAATGATTGAATAAAAAATAAAATTAGATTTGCATGTTAGCAAACAATGGCCAGTTTTTGCATGGTACGCATTTTGCACAAAAAATCCATAAAAGAATAAACAATGCAGAGTTTTTTTTAACTTTTGCTACGAAACATTCACCAAAAGAATAATTAATTTATTATTATTCTACTTTTTATGTAGTTCGCGCCAATTAGGTTTTTACATGTTTAGTGGGTTTTATTCTAGACCTTGCATTAAATTTATTATTCACTCGAAATACATTTCTGTTTGTCTAACTGGCTTTATAAATAAATTCCATTTGATACTACACTCTTACGATTACGAAGGATAAATTAAATGGATAGATACTGCATATAACATGACTCTACCATACTTTTTAGATTTGAAAATGAAGCTATGCAGCAACTACAATAGAGTATTTAATTTTGAATTCTCTATGGAAACATGGTAACTGAAAGGCATGAGCAGCTTTCATCGATTCAATTCCGTTAGGTTGACACAGCTTAATCTTGTTTGAATTTACATAAATCTATTATTGTATAATTAATAGTCAAATGCGGCTCTCGACTGAACTCCAACGTTAATAAACGAAAGTAAATTTAATGTACTTTGATTATACCTACATTATCGTACTACAAGAACCTAATTCCAATCATCGAAATTTCTAAAAATCATGACATTCGAGAATTTGATCATATACGCTGAATGTTACAAGACAGAAATAGACTGCTATTATCTACTATTATTAGGAAAATTGAAAATGATTGATATGGTACAAGCTACAAATATTATGGATGCAATTTGAAATGAAACATTGAGATAATCCATACTTTAGCAAGTAAGATTTTTCCATCTGGATAAACTACAAAATCAACTCCAATATTTTATTTATAGAAATATGTGTCATTAAGTCACTCACCATGTTTGCCCGTTGATACTTTCGAAAGCAAACTAGTTACATCAAATATGAATAGGAAGTCTTTTACGATGAGTAGTAAATATTTTAGGATTTCAGTAAATTTCACATAAACATTTGTCCGATAATTTAAAAGGCAAAGTGGCGTATGGACCTTTCGTGAAATCAAAGGATGACCGAAAGACCGTCGGGTTATTTGGTAAACATGAAAAATTACTTAATCGATCATTTTTAAATGGATAAAAAGACATCACGGTGGACCCACGTTTAAATAACAAAAAAAATTCTGCCTTACATTTTTTGTTTGCAGAAATCTTCTTTTTTAATTTTGGATATTTGAATATTTTATCCTCCACCACTTGTGTAGATGTATCCCACCTAAATTTACAAATGACAAAAATATTCACGCTTTATTCCAATTTCAGTTGGTTTTTTGCGTAAATTTTAGATTTATAATAAAAATGAGTTAATAAAGATTTGGATCGTGTAATAAGTTATCACATTAAAGTCCTTTTAAGAGTCTAAAGGAAAAACGTGATATTATTCATCCCAAATTAACTAATGATGTGTAAAACTTAATAGTTTCACCAAGACTGGACTATGCATCAATCATTTGATGTGTCAACAAATCTGGAAGGGTTTTAGGAACTCACCCAAATTAGGACAAAACATCATAGTAGATTCCATGTTGCACATATTTATGAATAGGCCATTATTGTTTAAATTTAATCAATCAAAATTGTCCAAAGATGAAAAAACAATTCTGGTGTAATGTATGCAAATTCCACAAGAACTTTTTCTTGTACATATACTCCAATTCTAACATATTTTTTACGTTTCAAAAAACCTCTGCATTTCTAGATGTACAAAAAAAACATAAATTTTTCCGAAAATTGTTTTTATGATAATCATTCAAGTTTCTTCTATTGTGTTGCTGCATTCTTAGAATATAAAAAGGTTTATTGTTTAAGAGCATCTTCCTAGACACCCGCGATAAATTTTCCGTTGGAGATAATAACAAGGAATAGAAAATCCATCCTACTTTTCTGGAGCTTCTTTGCAAATTATGACCAAATAACTGATAATTAATGCGAATCCCTAGAGAGGAAAAATTGTGAAAAATCATGAAATCGACCATTAGTTCTGCAGTCATAACTCAAGTTTCCCTCGTTAGATTTTCAATTTTTTTTCAGATTTATAATCTAAATTAATTAGGCTACATCCTGCCAGAGAGTTATTTGCTGCAACATAGCAAAAAATTAATTAGAGGGGTCCAAAGTTAAGGTACTTTTAGATCATTATATTATTTTTTGTACATTGTCCAATTTTTTTTCCTTCTGGCAAGAATTAAATAAATCACTTCTAAATCATCTACAAAAAAATTATACAAAAAAATTATACAAAAATGTTGTTCGTACTAGCTTTTATAACTGCAGAACTAAACCACTATATCTGCCGTTTATGAAATTGCTATTAATGATCAGAAAGTTTGAGTCAATGGTTAATCAATTTACCTACAAAGTTTTTATTTCAAAAATAATCAGCAGTTTAACTTCCTAAGGTCTTCATATTTTTAAATCAATCTGTGGGTACTTCGTTGAAACCTGGTTTAACAAAATCAATGATGAATTTTGGATTTTTATCACAGTATCTTGAAAAGTAATCAGGATGATTAAAAATTGCTTCAAAATAAAAGAATAATTATTATATTATACATCGGTATTAAAGAATTTTAGGTTCTTTTTGATACGCTCTTTTTTACATATTGTACATAGCCTTGATTAAAAATGCATAACATCCTGCTAATAAATACATCGGTAGTAAACTTTCGTATAGTTAAGCACTATACTTGCCAAATTTTAAAATTGTATTATTGTTGCGCACTGTTTCATTTCTTCTGTAAAAAAGTAAGAAGGAAACCGATGTGGTTTAAGCACATGTTCTTCTTGTACACTTTTAACAGCAACATCATCAAATCGGAGCTAACTCAAGTATCCAATATGGCAAACATCAGTTAAATGTTGACCCTTAGAAGCTTCATTACCATCATGATAAAGCTCATCAAAAAGTTTATATTGTTTCTCTTTTGTTTGTTAAATATTTTTCAAACATAGCAATTCTGAATCAATTTTAAGGTAAATTGGAAATTCTAGGTGCTTACTAATCTTGGTATATCCATCGAGTTCAAAATCGGAACATTTTAAATTTAAAATAAGGACAACAAGTTGCTTCAGCCTCTTCATTTCTTTTTCAATCTTGTAAAACGGATTTTTTCAAACTACTGCTTTTTGGACTTTCTCAATATTGAGCTGAAAAGTAAAAAATGGTTGAATTTTATCAGTAATTTGATCATCAGCTCTATGCAGTCTGAAACGAAAATGTCCTCCAAACAAATCACTAATAGGAGTGCGAGTAATTTCAGTTCGTCTAGATACTCGTCCTTTATTTTTAGGCCTAATTAGCTGGCACTCTTTATGACTATTTAGTCTATTATTATCGTTTACTGCAGACTTTTCATCTTCTTGGCGACCTTCCACTATAAATGAATCACTCCAAATTGTTTACATAAGTAATAACTAGTAACCTCGTTTACCGAAATCTTAATGAGGAAAGTTCCAAATTTTCAACTTTTAATAAAAAAATGGCGGCTATCAGTGCAATGAAACTCTCTGCATTGGAAGTGTAATTTGGAACACGACCTATTATGTCACTATTATTCTTTATTATTAACTGGCTAGTACCGAGTAAATTATTCTAGTATAAACCACACTTTAGCTTTCCCATCTCAAGTACCTCCGCGTTTAGCTGAATTTAGTAAACAAAGAATATGGGAGACTCAAGGGCCAAACAGGACATCCCCGTCGCTGCAAAATCAAAGCGATTTGATCCTTGAGCAAAGATCAAGGAGCGTTGAGTGATGAATGAGAAGCAAGCTGACAGGTTAAGTTCTCTTTTAGTTAAAACCAATACGTTTGTTTTTCTACTCGATTAATGAGGATCGTCAGAGAGTCGTGAGCACTGCTACACTACCATGGCCATACCCTAAAAACATAATATTATTTATAATAAAAATGCTACAGCAAACCTAATTATACAACTGGCTCTTGTTTTTTAAATAAGGAAACTATTTTCTTAATCCTAGCTACAATAATAGTTTAAGTAGTTTAGACATTCTTTATTATACTAACCTACATTAGTTGTTTGGTTTTAAATTTACTTGTAAACATTTCATCCATCGGTAAGTACAAAATTTTAAAAGTTTTAATATTTTGTTCAATAAACCAAAGCAGGAATATAAAGAACTATACCTATCAAATTGTCTAAATAAAAAATTATACACTGCTTACCACAGTTGGAAAGTGTCACCTTTTTTACTTTTATCTGTTTTCTCGAAGCTTAATAAACGTGGAATATACAACAAAAACGTTTGTAAGAAAATATACCAGAGGTTTTGAATAATCACGTGGTTTTACATTAAAGTTCTATAAAGCCATAATTATACTTTTATGAAAGAAAACATTTTATAAAAATTACCCAAAATCAGGATATATTCAGTTTGACCTGGTCATAAAATCTGATTTCTTAAAAGAAAAAGAAATACAACAACATAATATAGAATAAATTTCAATTAAATAAAATGATAAATTTACATCTCTTGATTAAAAAAAAATGTTTTTGTATATTCTTCTTGAATTTTATAGTGGATTTTTCGTTTCTTTTATTTCTCCAGGAAATTTTCCATTTTTGTTTTTTTCCATATTATCCTGTGCCCAACATACAATATTCAATAAAAAAATTCATTAATATTAAATGATTAAGTAATTTCAAGCAATTTTAAGCATTTATTTATGTTTTTTCGAAAGATTTCTTCAGATTATTTAAACAATTTCCCCATGTAGTAATATTATATCTCAGATTTGAAAATATGCATGAATTTTTAACCAATTGTTTTATATTTGTTCTATTCATAGAAAACCTTTTTGAAACGCATCCAATAATTGAAATTTTGTTTGAAAGTTTTGAATTTATGATGTTTAATAAAGTTAGAATTAATAAGGATTCCCAAATATTTAATTTCCCATGATTGTTTAATTTTAGTATAATTTACAGTGAAACTTCCCTAACTCAAATCTTCAAGGGACTTGAAAAAAAATTAGAGCTATAGAAATTATTTCACAAAGTCAAAACGAATATTTTTACAAACACATTACAAACAAAGTTCGAGTTATGGAAAATTTTGACTTATAGAAGTTCGACTGTATTTGTACTTTAATGTTGATAGTTTTTTTATATACCGTGAGGAAACGAAACACGGGTCACCTCTATGACTTCTTTATTTATGAAAATAGAAATTTGACTATGTTGTATAGTTCAAGAAAACACATTTTAGGCACTAAAAAGTTTTTCAATATCACTTCCAGTTTTACCGGAAATGACATCAACTTTATTAAATGTAACACCTAATTTTTTGTTCATAATTTAAGACTATTTTAAAAAAGCAGTATGTTTGTGAAACATTTTTTATTTTTTTTTGAAAATTTAAAAATTCCCGAGTATAAAAAATATGAAAAACTGGCACAAGTAAATTGATTACACCCTACGTATGGGAAACCAAAATAAACGTATTAAAATCTTCTTTTTGAAAAACCAAGTGACCCGGCATCTTTCCATTAAAACAAAAGATTTATTTCCAAAAACGTTACTCAAAAAACTTCATAAATTATAATCTCAAAAATTGCTTAATTAATTTTGCAAAATACAATTTTTCTTAGGTATTTGTATTATTTGCAATGAATGTTAGTAGTTTTTATAAACTTCGGATGAACAAAAAAAAATTTTTTTTTAAAATTTCAAAAAAAAAAATTTCATATTATCAACAAAATTTTTTTTGATAAATCTATAGAAACTGCAGCTACATACCGGGTGGAAATGAAAACCGGGTCACCTCTATAACTTTTTTATTTATGAATAGAAAAATTTGAAATTTGGCTATGTTCTATGGTTCAAAAAAACAAATTTTATGTGCATTTTTTATTTTCGAAATCGCTTCCGGTTTCACCGGAAACACCATGAACTTTGTTTTTTTAAATGTAACATCCCATATTTTTATTCATGGCTTAAAATACTTTTAAAAAAGAAGTATTTTTAAGATATTAGTTTTTATTTTTTGCGAAAAAAAATTTTTTTCAAAAAAAAAAGGTTTTCGAAGTCGGTGAAAATTATCAAAACTAATTCTAAATAATTCAAATACATAAAATAAATAATCGTTATAAAATCCTCTTTTTAAAAAGTCGAATGACCCGGCATCATTGCATTTAAAAAAAGTGAGATATTTGATAAAATCTTCATTATCTAAGTTTAAGAATTAATAGTTCAAAAACCACTTACATTTTTTTTCAAATTACAATTTTATTTAGGTATTTGAATTATTTAGAATTAGTTTTGGTACTTTTCATCGACTTCGAAAACCTTTTCTTTTTTTTTGAAAAAAATTTTTTTTACAAAAAAAATAAAAACTAATATCTCAAAAATACTTCTTTTTTGAAAGTATTTTAAGCCATGAATAAAAATATGGGATGTTACATTTAAAAAAACAAAGTTCATGGTGTTTCCGGTGAAACCGGAAGTGATTCCGAAAATAAAAAATGCACATAAAATTTGTTTTTTTAAACCATAGAATATAGCCAAATTTCAAATTTTTTTATTCATAAATAAAAAAGTTATCGAGGTGACCCGGTTTTCATTTCCACCCGGTATTGTATATAATTTTTAGAAATACATCAAATTTTAAGGAAATTATTACCACGAAACAATTTTATTCAAATTGAGAACATTGGAGTAAATGAAATGGTGTTCAGATTACTAAGATCTTTTCTCAGGTTTACACTATTTTTATTTTTGTTGATTTCTATCGATTATTTCAGCAGTCTTTTATTGAGATTTTCTTCGTTACCCAAGATTTTCACGTTTTTTTATATTAAAATTTTTAAATTAAATTCATGGTTTTGAACTGCAATCGTATTTATGTGTGCTTACCCTTAACCAAATCTGAAACATAATATTATATATTATAATATTATCTAAATTCTCATCGATTTTACTATAAAGTATCTGTTGGAGCGGGTTTATATCTGACCAGAAGATCAAAAGCTCCTATTTTATTTGGACTATAAGCAGGTTGTGTAAACAAGATAAGCGTGGTTGTAGATATAAATAACAAATAATATTTTATTATAAGGCATTTTATGGACAATAATATTTATAACAAATAATGCCCGGGTTAACAAACACATGCGAGCTTTACAAAGGTATTTAACGACTGACTCGCACTCGCTTGAAAACGTCTTCCTCATTGGGTTTATTGTCATGCGCACACATCGCTTGTACTTATAAAAATAACCGATAATTGATTCGAACTGTGACTCGATCTAAAGTATAAAAGCTTATTTGAACTCAAATCTTATTATAGTACCTTTGCTATGCAGAATGTGACACGGGTGGTCTGGAACACCCTGTATTATAAAAAAAGTTGTACCGTCAACCGGGGTGACTTTGCCTCCAGGGGTGATTTCACCAGAAATTTAAATAATAGGTTTAGGCGCGCACTCTAGTTCGTCTGTTAATCAAGGCGCGTCGTTAGTTGTCATTTTATCTGAAGAAAGGATGTTTGTGTTGCATAAAATGATTGTAGCCTTAATATCATAACCTAGTTTGGTGTGTAAGCAATTTTAAGACCACGTGTCAACTTCAATATTTTCGAAGGAGTCTAAACTTTAATGTGCCTAGCATTCCCTGAAAATAGGCAAGTTGTAATCAATATCACACTTAATATCAAATATAATTTTAATGATAATCGCAGCATAAATCTTAGAAAAATATTTTTTTTTCTATATTTTTTTGGTGTTTGGCAAAGTCACCCTGTAATTTGCCAAAATGAGGGGTGGTTTCGCCAATGTACTATTTTTGTTTTTTTTTCGTATTTTCCTATTTTAAGATATACCGCGAAACTAGCAACCGAAATTGGGGGCACGTAAATATTTGAATTACACCCCAGAACAATAAAAAATGTAAGGAAAGAAGTGGAGTTTTTTCTTTGAAGTCGTTGATGGATACGTATTTTGATTATTTAAAATTTAAAAAAAAAACTGGGTTTTTTTACATTTTCCTTTTAAATTACATTTAGATACAAAATATATAGGCGACTTGGTCATATACAGGGTGTCTCATTTTTTTTTCAGCAAAAAATTTTTTTAGATAGCAAATGTTATTGTGAACTAAAAATTTCCTATAAACTAATATTTTCTTTCGACTCGAAGTTACAGCAATTTAAAGATTTCAACATTTTAACGATTTTTTGTGAAACCCAGTATCATTTTTCTTTCTTATCATCATGTTTTTATTTAAAAGATTTATGGTTTGGATTTTGTTTTTCCCAACTTAACTTTTTGAACATTATTGGCTGTTTTTATAATAAGTGGACTCATGTAAAATTTCTGACAAGAAAATTAACCTATCTGATTGGCTTACAGATAATGTCAAAATCCAAAGCATACTTAATTTAAATTTAAAAAATTGAAATAAAATGAAATTTATACCGGGTATCCCAAAAAATCATTAATATTTTGAAATTTTAAAATTGCTGTAACTTCTTAAGGAGTCGAAAAGCAATATTAGTTCATAGGATATTTTTTGTTCAGAATGACATTTAGTATCTAAAAATTTTTTTGATGGAAAAAAAGTGATACACCCTATATATGTTCTGGGTGGCAAAGTCACCCCTTTTTCCAGGTCACTTCGCCAAGAGTGTTTTTATTTTTTTTTCTACTTTTTTTGGTGCTCGATAATTAAAAAACTATTCCAAATTTGCTAATAAAAAAAGTTAAAAAATCGCAAGACAAAGACCCAAAAATGGAAGTTAAACTTCAAAAACTGGTGAATTCACCCCGATTGATGATACAAAAGTTGATTGATTTGGAAAAAGTGACGTTACTGGTGATTTGCATGGTTGGAAACCTAAATTCAAAGTGAGATCAATTCTAATATCAGTTTTTTCTATTTTATTTTTTAAGGTATACCAAAAAAATAAAGCTGTTGAGAGAATAAAATAAAAGATGAGAAATAAAATTTGGTTGGATTTCAACAGGTATACAACCTAAAACACTAAAATCCCCAAAAATTACTACACAGTTAATTTTGTTGGGTAGTTTCGGTCATAATTGAATTCCATGTATTATATGTATAAATAAAATTGTTTTCTATACCTTCAATGTACGAATCGCTAGAACATGCTATTTAGAAAGCTTTTTTCACGCCCCTGTTAATATTAAGTGTGTAACAATAGATAATTTGATCCACTTAAGGGGAAGCTATTCAAAATCAAGTATTAAAGTGTAAATACTAAAAATTATGTGCCTTTATAATGATTGCGTGATATTGGAAGATAAATTGTGATTTATTTAAAATAATAGTCTGAAATCAATAATGTATGGGTCAAAAATTGAGTGCAGGGTGATTGCGCCCCGAGTCCCTGTAGATTTCATCGGATTGTAATTTCCTTGCGTGAGAGGGAAGTTCGCGTTTCCTTATTTACGATATTGGGAGCAGCCATCAGCCTCCCCCGTGATGGAAAGTGCTTGCCTCTCTTATTATAAATTTAGGTGACTTGTGGTTGCTAATTAATAAGGCACATACGTAATGTAAATTATAACTTGCGTAATTTACAATTCCATCTTCGCCAACGCATGTGTACGTTACACGTTAGTTACGTTACGTTTCCAGTTTCCAAACCCACTTAGGGTTTTAATTTATGTCCCTTCAAAGTTCGGATACGCATTAATTTTTATTATCGCCTCCAAGTCAGATGAGGAAAGTACGCGCGCCAAAAATTTATTGTTATTGATTTACCAGAATTTATTTTCCTACCCCATTTTGCTTCGAAAGTTTCGCAGTGAAAACGAGAAAACACCAATTGGACACCAGCCAAATATACTATCTGCACTTTGCACGTTCTAAAACTCCTCGTTATTAAAAAGTCTTCAAGCAGTTTCAGTTCCCAAACACTTGCTTATATTGGCTAATAATATCCTCTTTGAAATATCAATTAACTTACTAAATTCTTTAAGAATTTTTTATGATTAAACTGTTAAAAAACATAATTTTCTTCACTTCTAACAATAATTCTTAAAATTCAAAACATGATTTATCTAATTTTGAATTCTGATCCAACGTGTTTATTTGGGGAAAAATGTTGGCCGAGTCAATGCCTATTCAATATTCAATCCAATCCCACTTGAGTTACACGAGATAAACGTTATCATAGATCATAGAAGTATCACATGCATAATATTCAACGTGTCTACTCGTTTCACCCTTTTATTTCGAACACTTGGCTACAACTTTTCCAATTGTATTTCAGGAAGCATCAATTCTATTTTAGATAAATGAATTTAATTTTGCAAAAATCGGTAAAAAAAATCGCAACGGCGTCAGTTTTTTAAAATCAGCTATGATTTTTTTGGGCGAAACCTTAAAAACCGTGGCTATTTTTGTGCGATTTTAAAAAATCAAGTTGCATTATAACGAAAGATGTTCATTGTAATACTTTTATGAATTTAAATTTTTTTTGAGCACGGTAATATTTTTAAAAAAATTCTCTAAAACGCTCGATTATTCTTGCTTTTTTCCATCGTCGACGACTTCAAATTTAAAAAATCGTAACGGCGTCTGTTTTTTAAGTTCAGCTATGAAATTTTAGTATGTTATAGATTACGAAATTCTGAAAAAGACGGTATTTATTGCGTATAGCTATCTAAAAATGGGGTCAAGTTACAGCTATTTCTGTATTTTAATCCCGAAATTGGACGTTTTTTGGGCGAAACCTTACAAATCGTAGCTATTTTAGTGCGATTTTAAAAAATCAAGTTCCATTATAACGAACGATGTTGATTTTAATACTTGTATGAATTTAAATTTTGTTTGAGCACGGTAACACTTTTAAAAAATATCTCTAAAACGCACGATTATTCTTGCTTTTTTCCATCATCGACGACTTCAAATTTAAAGAATCGTAACGGCGTAGGTTTTTTAAGATAAGCTGTTAAATTTTAGTATGTTATAGATTACCAAATTCTGAAAAAGACAGTATTTATTGCGTGCAGCTATCTCAAAATGGGGTCAAGTTACAGCTATTTCTGTATTTTAATCCCGAAATTGGACGTTTTTTGGGCGAAACTTTAAAAACCGTGGTTATTTTTGTGCGATTTTAAAAAATCAAGTTGCATTATAACGAAAGATGTTAATTTTAATACTTTTATGAACTTAAATTTTTTTTTGAGCACGGTAACATTTTTAAAAAATATCTCTAAACGCACGATTATTCTTGCTTTTTTCCATCGTCGATGACTTCAAATTTAAAAAATCGTAACGGCGTCGGGTTTTCAAGATAAGCTGTTAAATTTTAGTATGTTATAGATTACGAAATTCTGAAAAAGAGGGTATTTATTGCGTGTAGCTATCTTACTGTCAAATTACAGCTATTTCTGTATTTTAATCCCGAAATTGGACGTTTTTTGGGCGAAACCTTAAAAACCGTAGCTATTTTAGGGCGATTTTAAAAAATCAAGTTGCATTATAACGAAAGATGTTGATTTTAATACTTGTATGAATTTAAATTTTTTTTAGTATGGTAACAGTTTTAAAAATTTTCTCTAAAACGCACGATTATTTTTGCTTTTTTCCATCGTCTACGACTTCAAATTTAAAAAATCGTTACGGCGTCGGTTTTTTAAGATCAGCTATGAAATTTTAGTATATTATAGATTACGAAATTATGAAAAAGACGGTATTTATTGCGTGCAGCTATCTCAAAATTGGGTCAAGTTACAGCTATTTCTGTATTTTAATCCCGAAATTGGACGTTTTTTGGGCGAAACTTTAAAAACCGTGGTTATTTTTGTGCGATTTTAAAAAATCAAGTTGCGTTATAACGAAAGATGTTAATTTTAATACTTTTATGAACTTAAATTTTTTTTTGGGCACGGTAACATTTTTAAAAAAATTCTCTAAAACGCTCGATTATTCTTGCTTTTTTCCATCGTCGACGACTTCAAATTTAAAAAATCGTAACGACATCTGTTTTTTAAGATCAGCTATGAAATTTTAGTATGTTATAGATTACAAAATTCTGAAAAAGATGGTACTTATTGCGTGCATCTATCTCAAAATGGTGTCAAGTTATAGCTATTTCTGTATTTTAATCCCGAAATTGGACGTTTTTTGGGAGAGACCTTCAAAATTGGCTGCAATAAAACCATATTTTTTTAATAGCAACTTTAGAGGCTTATAAATTCCGAAGGGAGAATTTATGGATATTGATAATTAGAGTTATATCGACATCACGTATAGTATAAAAAAATTTAACGTCTTAATAATATATCGTGAATTTTTAATTGAGCAGATAGGGAAAAGTATGTGAGTAATTCTATTAAGTAAAAGTTTAGAAATTAATTGCATCATATCATAAACACTTTAGTTATCTTAAAGCCCAACGAAATTTATCTGTAAAAACATTAAAGCCACTTAAAATATTTTAGTATCTCATCAATAAAAAGCATTCTTAATTGGTTATTAAAGCATGCGTGGGTCCAAAGCGTCATGGCAATTTATCTTCTCGTCCCATATTTTTATCAGCCTATCTTCCTTATTATACCGGGTAAAATAAGTGATGAAATATTTTATAGAAATAAAAAACAATAAATCATCCATTTATTTAGCTGTGCTTTAACTAAGCACAAAAAACTTTAAATTGATTAATTAATTTTGTGTAATAAATATTTTCAGAAAAACTTAATAAAAACATCAAGTACTTCAGCTTGCTGTAGTAAAAACATAAAATGAAACTGCTTTCATTTGAGAGAGGAAGCTGAAGAGTGGCGTGCATGTTTTTCTAGTGGGCGAAGTATGTATGCACTCAAAACTAAAATGTGCACTCTATAATTTATCTGCACCTCATTGGGTGGTCTCGGTCAATATGAGGTTTTTAATAGGTTTCAAAGAGTGATTAATTATTCATTCTTAAAACGCCGCTTTTCTATACAAACGTCATTTTTAGCTCAAACATTTGACAAGTTTTTATTTTCACTTTTTCACGACGAAACCATTTTTATCACTTTTTCTAATATATTTTAATTTAATGGAATTTATCATTTTAATGCTTTGAAAGTCATTTTATTTGTTCGTTGAGTCTATGGTCATTTTCGTACTTTATACTTCCATGAAGTAGAAATGCATGTAAACAATATATCATTTATATACATTAAGAATAATAGGAAACCCAGAACTGACTCCTGCGGAACCCCACTTAATAAAATTTCATTTAGTGTTTCGTTTCAAATCAAAAATTTTAAAGTTAATAATTTACATTTAGAGTATAAAGAAAGTAGAAAAAAAATAAAAAAAAAATCAAGTCTCTACAATATTTTGTTCAAAAGTTATGAATTTTTGTATAAAATATGGCTTTCTGGTAAATGAGTAAAGGTGTATTTTGAAAAATTCATATTTCGCTTCATAACTAAAATTAAGAAACAAAAATTCGTACAGATGAATTTCTAAAAATTACTGATATTAACATATTAAATTTTTTATACCTAAAGAAATTATGATTTTTTTGAGTTTTTTGGGAGTAAATTTGGGGGGGGAGGGGGTTGTAGAGGGCAGGTAAACCCATACATTTCTTCCATTTTTTATTATTTTTCATTTGCGGGGTCGATTTTAAAAAAAAAATTTTTTTGAGATTTAGGAAAACTCAGTTTGTATTTTTTTTCTCGAAAACTATAAAAGTTACCGGTTAAAAATTTTTACCAAAAGTAAACACCGTAGATAGACGTGTTTTAAAAAATATTTGGTTAAAATCGGTTAAATAGTTTTTTTGGAAATAATTCGCAAAATTTTAACAAAATTTTGGTACAAATATGGTTCTGGCATGGTTATGGCAATTTTAAACCGAAAATTAAAACTTTCACGTAATTTGGTGGAGGAGGTGACTGTGCGAATTTTAAGCTATTAAACGTCTCGGTGGTGCTAATAGTTTCGAAGATATTAATTATTTTGTGAAAAGTGAAAAATTTTAGATCGAAATTTTGGGTCCAAACGGAGATTTTGCTTATTTTAGCTACATTTTCAGAGATAATTCGAAAACGGAAAGAGATAACGAAGTGATTCATTTTTACATTTTTTGACGTAAAGTAGACCAAAAGAGGTTTTAGAGAAGGTGCATAAAGTAGGGTTGAAATGTAATTTGAAGAGTGAATTCGACCCATAAAAACGAATTTTAAAAATGCGATATACCGGGTGGAAATGAAACTAGGGCCACCCCTGGCATTTCTTTATTTATGGAAATAAAAAATTAAAATTTTAGTATATTATATGATCTAAGAAAACAAATCTTATGGATCGAATAAATTTTTAATTTTACTTCCGGTTTATCAGGAAATGGCATCCACTTTCTTATTTTAAATATAACCCCCTGATTTTTTCTACGTAAAATCAAACATTGGTTAATTTTAAGTATGTTTATGACAAAAAAAATATTTTTTTTCAAAACTTAAAGAAAAAAATTGGAATTTTTTTTTGATAAAAAATTTGAGTAAAACCTACAAAAACATACATATGGGATATCACAGTAACCGGAAAAAAAACCCTCTATTTAATTAGGGGGTGGCCCTTATATCATCCCATTTAAAAAAGTGAAGATATTTCCAAAAAACGCTTCTTGAAAATTAAAAAAAATAATATCTCAAGAACGGTGAAATAAATTTTATAAATTACAATTTATTTTACGTATTTGTATTATTTAAAAATAGTTTTTGTAGGTTTTACTCAAATTTTTTACCAAAAAAAAATTCAACATTTTTTCTTAAAGTTTTGAAAAAAAAATTTTTTTTGTCACAAGCATACTTAAAACTAACCAATGTTCGATTTTACGTAGAAAAAATCAGGGGGTTACATTTAAAATAAGAAAGTGGATGCCATTTCCTGATAAACCGGAAGTAAAATGAAAGATTTATTCGATCCATAAAATTTGTTTTCTTAGATCATATAAGATACTAAAATTCTAATTTTTTATTTTCATAAATAAAGAAATGCCAGGGATGGCCCAAGTTTCATTTCCACCCGGTATATAAAAAGTTTTTTTAGTTATTTTTTAGAAATTTAAAATACCCTATAAAGTGACCCGGCAGGAGCCACTCACCCCTAAAATCAAAATTTCGAGTTTATTTTTACGTAATTTCCCAACCCTGTGAAATATTCCAAATCTGAGTAGACCATAGATTGTAAAAAATATTTCCTTTTATAGTTGCGAAAGAAAATTGTAAAAATTTTTAAAACTACGGGAGCCAGATGGGCCCAGGTTGCACCGCGTTTTACCCGATTTTTTTAACATTTTACGTTATATTTTTTTCCAAGGTCCAGGGTAAAAATTTCAAGGTGCCGATTTTTACTCTCATAAGTAAATACCAAATAAGTTAAATAAAAAATATTCGAGTATTACAGGTTGTTTCGATGAAAAGTTACGAATTTACAAAATCTGCTTCAAAATAGCGCGAAAAATAAAGCGTCACTTTGGGGGCACCAAAACGACATAAAGAGTAAACCCATCAAAAAATAACTCCCGTTTTAAAGTAAAACGTAGAATTTAAATGAGGAGTAAAGCAACCGCGATTTTTTTCCTCCTGCCGAACTTCTAATCGAAGCCAAAAAGTTTTGGTACTTTTGCCGTCCGAAAAAATGGTAAAAGTATACAGCTTGCGTCTACAGGCCCTGACGTCACCCCTTTGTGCCGGGAAGCTTAAAAATAGGTCACGGTAATCCCCAGGATGTTAGAATGAAACGGGCCAAATTTCGTTGCTTCCCTTTAGAATCCGACGGAGTTACGATTTTTCAAAGTTAACGCCGCCGAAAATCCGGAAAAAAGCGAGAAAAATCGACCATTTTCGGGATTTTTTTTCAAAGTGTCGGGAGGTCCAAGAAATTTAAAATTCGAGCCACACTTGGAATCAACATCCCTCTTTACATCAGAACTGATATTCTTAAAATCGGACGAAAAAATCACCTTTTCGGCCGCTCCTCGCAAAAAACGTCCGAATTCGGGGTAAAAATACAAAAGTGGTCGTATCTCCGCCCCCTTAATAGATAGATCCGGGTGGATCATAACCGCCGTCTTGAGAATCTGGTCCCCCATAATATACTAAAATTTGGTGGAATTCGGGGTGAATTTCGGACACTTAGGGGATGAACTCGATATTTCGTTCGGGGTGGAATAACTTTTTTCGGGGTGATTCGATCGAAAAGGGACATTTAAACTTTTTTCTTAAAATTTTCTCCTCTAACTAAACGTCAAAAATAAATTTGCTCAAAACAATTTTTTTTTGCTAAATTCAGATTTTTATAAAAATATATCGTTTCCAGTTGTATTTCAGAAAAGATCAGTTTAATTTCAGAAATCATCAACTATATTTCAGTAAAACCAATTTAATTTTAAAAAGTATAATTGTATTTCAGTAAAATCATCCTTTAAAAACCAGAATTCGTCAATATAATTTCAGATAGTGTGATTTCTATTTCAGAAGTAATCAATTGTATTTCAGAAAGAATCATTGTCTTTTATTAAAAGTAAATTTTTTCGCAGACTTTTTGGATTACTAAAATATAATATTTAAGCCAATAACAGTTATGTCTATTATTAAAGCAACTCCATGATCAATTGTAGTATTCGCTGATCGTGCACAATCACAATCACAATTGTATTTTTGGTTTCATTAATTATTATTTCCAACTTTTTCTCCATGATACCAGGAGCCATAACAGGAAGAAAGTTGGTTTTTAACAATACTGCTTTAATCTTAGGATATTTCAATTAGGTTTAACATTGAAGTGAAGGATCTTTGCACAATATCACAACATCTCCAAATTCGCTTGGCCTCCACGTTTTCTTACAAGTGGTTTTTACTGAAATTATATTGATTTATTAGAAATAAAGTTTATGCTTTCTGAAGTACCCTGTATAAAATAATGATGAAATTAATTCATAAAAATATTTAATGGCAAAATAATTGCTGAGTAATGTGTTTTGGCCAGAGTTTTTGTAATATTGAGTAGAATTTAATGCGGAAAGGAATAATGTAAGCAGCGGGATCAAAAATTTATTCAAGACAGTGGTTGTGACAGTCGATCATGGTAATGCCCTTTTTAATGTTACACATATCAGAATTAATGGAGGCGCCCTTTGCTATTAATCAAACATGTCTGAGCATCGATCGGGAAAGTTTTGCAAGTTGGTACGATGTTAGGCCGGAATCCTCTGCAAATTGCTTATTCGAGGGGGGATGAATCACAAGTGATGATTTATGTTATTACACTTTATGTACCGCGCGTTTTCATTATTTATTAACTGTTTATTAATTCATGTTTTCAAAACAGCTCCGAATAAATTGGAGCGAGAATCCCGGACTTTTGTTTTAATAATGTATTTGAAGAAAACTTGAAGATTCTTTTAAATATGTTTTTTTAGAAAATTAATGTGTGAAACTAATATTTACCTTCCATCTTTTTCATCCCAGACACGCTCTTTGAAAACAATTCTTACATTGTTTTTTCTTATTCGTAAGACAATACGTTATTTTGTAGAACTGGTGTTTGTGTCAATATTACAACAAGTGCTGTATGTATATTGATGAAGGGTCGTGGGGGCATGCAGCTCTCATTGTTTGCGGTGGTCGTCGTTATAAATCACGGATTCAACAACAAACATCAGTCTTGAGCCGCCTCTGCGGTCTAAGCATTCACGTTTATCACCGCACTTGTTTAGTATCAACCGCCTATCTATCTTTGCATTGCCCTTGCTCCCTTTCCCATATCACACCCTTTAACAAAACCGACAGTTCCATTTTATGGGCCCCAACGAATAGCAGGCAACCCATTTGTTTTATTCACAAATTCCCGAATATTTTATGGGTGGGTTTTATTACACAAAATATATTTATTTATGTTGTGTAAAATATTTGATAACCTTATTTATTAGTTTATTGATTCCAAAAACAAAATATCTTTAGATACCGCGGTTTGATAAAAATGCGATCGCTCGTAAAATAGTTTCTAAGCCCCAAGTTTTTATACGTTTTGTTGACAAATAGAATGGGGGAGAAAAACTTGATGTTTTTAAATAAATCTCGAAGATAGAAATGAAGTCGTTTTTATACCCAATTTTTAGATTGCACTCAAAAATTATGGATTACTTAAGATTTATGAACGACTATAATTTATTCAGTTCATTGCACAATTCACTTTCTATTTGTGTTAATTTTAAACTATTTTTTATATTTTGCTTTTTATACTATCAATAATTGCAAATTTCTTGGACTAATAATGCAAAATTATCATTGGCCAAGATTCGAACCTGAGGTGGAAGTTTGTAAAGCCTGACTTTAATGGTGGATAGTTGATTATATTTCCATTTTCCATGATAACGATGTTCGTCTCGCTTCTACTAATATTGATTGTTTTGTAAGCAAGAGTGAGATAGAAAATATCTAACATGTCAACTCTAAATCGTCATCAGCTTGATAGGGTTACAAACTTACACCTATGGGACCTCCAAATCGCATGTTTTGTTTGATAAACACTACACTACCTAGGACCCATTTTCGAATTTTGTTTTAAACTGGGAGAATCGATAATGGTAATTGAACACCAACCAAAGACTGTATGTGTCTTTCTGAAAAAGAAATGTTAATTTATAGATTTATAGCTTGTAAGAAGGAATTAATGCAAAATTATGCTACAGACTGAAGAGTCTCGATATTGGTAAGCTTACAAGTGGCCATCAGCTTCCACAAGAGCTTGAAGATCCATATCTTATCGATTACCTTACTCACGTTATTAACTTCTGTATAAGTACCTCATTTTTTCCCGATTGTTGGAACATTGCTGATATTAGTTCCAAAAATTTCACGGTCAAATGTAACGAACGATCTGCGCACAATTAGGATATTACCCACCTTTTCGAAAGGATTTAAGAAGGTTCTTGAAAGGCAAATCAGAACATTATTAAAAGTCTTTGGATAGTTCTAGAGGATTTTCATCTGGATTCCACCTGGGGTACTGCTCTTGCCTCTGTTACTAATGACATTGTCAGAGCAATGGATGTTTTGATACTACTAGATTATTCAAAAACCTTTAACACAATAAGTTATTGCCTTTAATAATTTTGCTTGCAAACTAGTTGAGTCATATTTTAACAACCGTAGTTGGAAAGTATGTTATAACAATAGCTCCTCTGGTCTAAGCCGTCTCAGCTCAGAGGTACCTCAAGGTTCAAGTCTTCGACCTATTTTTTCCTCGTCATATACAAGAAATCTATACAGTGTCTTTGAGTATTGCCATTACCATCTGTTTGCTGATGATGTCCAACTTTATTACTCCTTCCCCATTGATAAAATTGATGATGCTGCTACCAAAATCAGTTCGGATCTTCATAGCCTTGTGGTTAATTCCAGAAAACATTGTTTAAAATTCAAGTAAGACCAAAATTCAATTAAGACCAAAATTCAAGTAAGACCAAAATTCTTATCGTTGCTCCGAAGAACGGAAGAAGTTTTGTTGAGAACAATTGGAATAGTCAAACTGTGAGGGAAATCTTGGGGTCTACTTCAATAGTGACTTGCGCTTTAGGAAAAAAAGGCTAACAGAGTGAGGAAGTCTGGTACTTAGAAATCTGAACTATTGTGATTCTTTGTACCATGCCTATTATGTTATAGATTGTAGTTCTTTTCGAAATGCGTAATGATATTCTAAGAATGAAACACTTGTTTTAATTTCAACCATTTTGAAGGACCAAGGATCCCAGGAATATGTTACACTGAAAGTGGGTAATCAGTGATTATTAACAATCACTAGTGAAGGTAAACATTCTCTAAATACTCAGTGGAAGTGGAAAAAATCTTGTTTAAATCACTTAAACTAGTGAATGTTTACAATCACTGAATGTGATCAGTGAGAGTAAACTAGGGAGCTGCTTATAATTAAGATATTCCTAACCTCAAAAAAACGATTTCAAATTTACATTCATAATGGAAGATTTATTTAATAAAAAAATTAAAGATGATAGGGCTATAGTAAAAGACAATAGTGTGTAGTTGTCTGAAAACTAATGATGTAATTAATAAAGCGTTAAGTGCATAATTAAAATTGAAGAAGGGATCTGACGATTTCAATATTTTAAAAAGGTTTGATGTATTGGAAGTTGACGGAATAAGAAAACTTATTGTGCCATTAAAAGAAGAATCTGAAATAATATATTTTGTACATGATAGTGAACTTTATAAAATTATTAACATTTTAACAGTTTTATGGTCAGATTTAAAAATAGTGCATGATAAACCACGACACAGCCAAAGTTATGGTAGCTAAACTTTATTTAGTACTATTATTTTTTATTGGCCACATTCACTATTACCTCAAAGTAAATCTTTACAATTCCTAGTGAAAGTTCATATTCTCTAGTAACAGTAGAATCTAAATACTTTAAATGGATTGATTTTATACTTCCACTGATTTCATCAGTGAATGTTTGCACTTACTAGTGATTGTAAACAATGACTGCATTTTCTACTTTCACTGTGACATATACATTTTTCTCTACTCTTTGAAGTTTGAGCAGCGAAAATAAATACCTAATATTTTTAGCATGGAAACTTTATCCAAGTTACTCATAGAAAGGAATAGAAATAGGTATTTCCAAAGAATCTTTAGGAGTTGTCTAATTTGAGGATCAAGCCAACATATTTGTACATTATCCAAAAGAAAATGACAATGTCATGGAAAACTGGAAAAAACTTCTTTAGCTTTACTACACATCAAAAAGAAACAACAAACATCAAACATTTTACTAAATTAAAATCCAAATGATAGAATCCACGAAATAAAATCGTTACGATTGTTAACAAAATTGTCAAATGCACCATTTTTGAGATGTATGTAATTATCTAATGAGAATTGAGAAAATTTATTATTTTATTTGGTGGATTGTACCGTTTTAATTTTGATTTCGTAAAATGTTTGATATTTATTGTTTTTTAGAAATATGGTAAAGCCAAGAAACCTTTTTGGAAATTTCCATGACGTTATCATTTTGTATTGGATAACGCAAAAACTGTTGGCTTTATCCTCAAATTTTACAATGCCTTTTGAATGAAAAGTTTGAACTTTAAAAAATATTATTCATACAGTTCATACAGCACTACTAAAAATCATGACAGCGGCGGGTTAAGCGTGGAGCTGGGCGGGTCGTTTAAAAGTCACTTTCTCAGAGTTTTTCTTAAATAACTCGTAAACCGCTCCTTCTTTATCCAAAATCAAACTACATAAAATTCTCTACAAAAAAGGTCAAAACTGCGGATTATTAAAAATGTGTTTTAGTTGCCCCTTTAACCATAGACCCTTTAATCGATAAGTGACACTTGAATTTTTTAAGTGATAGAAATTTTTTTGTATATCTGTCAATTTTGGAATTCAAGTATCAGTCAGAGGTTTAAGGAAAAATGGTGTAACCAGCCCCTATAAAATTAATGTTTATTGTTGAATATACTTAAATCTAACAAAAACTACAAACTCTTATCTTGAAATGCCTTTTCAAAAATCAACAATTGATTCATCATCGTCATCATTATCGAGTGACGGTAGAACATTCGTACAGATACCATGGTACATACTGTATACCATGGAACATGAAATGCTAGCCTTTCGGCATCAACATTGTCCGGAAAAATATGTTCGGTAACACTAGGTCTTTGGTTGTTACTGGGGTGAATGATCCTTCCTCTGCTCGGTTCCATCATCAGGTCAGGGGATCTGAGCTAGTTCTGTATCTGTAACTAAGTAAGAAAACCGCTGTTAGTACCAATAGTGTTGTAAAAGCCATTGAGTAAGTTAATATAATTAATATACCTGTAAATAAACTCTGGACTCTAGAAGAGTATTGGTACAGCATACCAGAGTTTGATGAGAATATCTATATTCTGATCTTGCCGATCTGCAGGCGGTTGCTACAGTAGGTCGAATCTTTTGTGTCCTACCTTTATTTGAAATAAACTGTACATGCAAATGAATTACATTAACTTACAACAGTGGTTTAGTTACTTACTTATGGATACAGCAATGGCTCCTCAATAACTGGAACAACTGGAACTGGAACCGAACGAATAATGGATCACTTAGCACCCGAAGTAATACTGATCAACATCTTTTGCTGATGTTCTTCTAGGTGTAGGGCATTTCATGTACCAAAATATAATGAGTTTAATTATTATAGTTCTCACAACCTTTGACTTTTTCTCATAGCCTAGTAGAATAGTATATTGTTTTATTAGGAGTAAAAGAAGTACCTTTTGTGGCGGGCATGTAGGTTTGCAGGATGAGCTTTGCGAGTACCGCGGATACATGCGAGCCACAAAAAGTTCTTTTACTCCGAATAAAACATGCTATTTTTTCTTCAAACGTCGAAATTTTTAAAATAGTAATATAATAAATAATTTTAAAATTTGGCATTTAATTTACATACAACACATAATACAATGTTACTGTATATTGGGTTGCCTAAAATTCATTTCTACTCCGCCGTTTTATTCCTTGTCAGTGCATAGTAGTGATTTTTACTCCTAGGCAGTACAAAGTGACCATAGAATCAACGAACATAAAAAGTGACATTTTAAAGCTTATCATACGTCACAGAAGACTGTACTTTAATGACGTTTGAAGAAAAAATTATTTATCCTATGAAAGCAAAGATATTTTAATTCAAGAAACCTCTTTTTCGTTTGTACATTTTGGTCCAAATATTTTAATTCAGCGGATTACTTAAATTCTTCCAATATTTTTTTTAGCATAAGTATTACAAAAATTGTAGGCAGTTACATTCCCTTTTTCCAGCTTACCCGAGATAAAAGAAAAGTTTATAAAATTAGGGGCGCTGAAGTGGAAAATGCCTTGAGCTATAAGGATGTTTAATATTATTAAAAGCAATATACCTGTGAATCGTAAATCCTGAGTAAAAATTAGGCTTTAAGCATGTAAGGCACAGTAAATCATAATATCTTAAAATAATTAACAACGTCGCGGTTGGGTTATGGAAAATTAATATAGAGGAATATACATAATTGAAGAAATTTTAAATTTATGGTTTCTGGCTCCGTGTTTGCCATTTTGTTTCTCGTTTCCTCATTTCTCATTAAATTGATTAAAGCGTGTTATCATTAGGCAATTGGGAAGCAGAGAGAAAATGTAGAATACAATAATTATTGTAATTCGGCGGGATGTAAATAGTCTGTGATCTCTAAATGGTTTCCAGTTTAAAATAGGCGACAGGGTTGAACGTTATTATTAAATTTAACCATTAAGAGAGAAGTTGTTTGTCGCGAATTGCTCGCGGGAACCACTGTTATAGGACTCACCCCATTCCATTTATAATGACTGGTGCACCCCAATTGTTTGGAGAGTAATTTAGCATTTCCACCGCCATTGTTGTCGCATAGTTATTCATTTGCATATTTGTTTTGATAATTTCGCGGCGAATTTCGGAACAAATACATGAGGAAATATCCGAAAGAGCTTTTTGTGAAAAATATTCGCTTTATTATTAAACCAGCCTATCCTTTTTAATTAAAAAGTTGCGTCTTAAGTGTTTTTTGCTTGTTAAAAACAAAGCCATGCGGGTAGACTGCAACCTAAAATAAAAGCATGCTGTAGAGTAATTATTATGCTAGACATATATTTCCGCTTTAATAAGCTGTTTATGTTTCAGCCATGTTTTGTAATAGAATTAAGACGAGCGCTTAAATTTTATCATTGGCGTTTTTGCATTAATTAAATTATTTTAATTAAAGAAATATAATTAGAAATTTAACGCCGTCGTTTAGTTTATTTACATATTTACCTTGCACAATTTTAATTTATGTTTTGTTCTCTTGTCGTTATGACTTACTTTTTTAAAGTCCTTTTTTTATTTTCCCAAATGAAACATTGACTAAAAGTCTCTCACAAAATAAAACACGGCCCAAAGTACTTTTTTATTTAAATTTTCTTTGCCTTTTCATTTTTACTATCATAAATTTAATTACTTAAAAACAAAAAAAAAATATAATAATATCGCATTAAAAATATAATCGATTTTATGTGATTTTTCATAATTTTCAAGCAGGTTTAACTACTTAAATTAACTACAGCCTTAAATGACATAATGTGATTTTTTTTATTTAAGGTTTTACAGTTATTCTACTAAATCTAAAAAATATAATTTACATGCAATACACAATACAATATTAGTGTATATTGGGTTGCCTAAAATACATTTCTACACCGCCTTTCTAATCCTTGTCAATGCAAAATAGACCCGATTGTAACCGATTTACTTCGGACATGCACCAATATTACCATGGAGTCAAGGGACATAAAAATGACTTGTTAATGCCTGTCAAGCGTCATATAAAGGCTGTTTTAGACGGGCACATTTCTTACAACAAATCTTACGTAAGATTTGTTCTAAGAAATTTATGTTACAAATAAAATAGAGCAGGTTCTATTTTGGCCACAATTTTGACACAAATTGAGAGTTTATGTTAAAATTTCCTGTTTTACACGACCACAAATTTCTTATAACAAATCTTACATAAGATTTGTTGTAAGAAATGTGCCCGTCTTAAGACTGTACATTAATGACATTTGAAGAAAAGTTTTATTTTATGTATTGACGATTTATTAGCACCTTCTAACCCATTTATTTCATGTTTATTTAATGCAAAATTCTTGTGTTGTGCAATAAAAGTTGATGTTACGTAGAAAATAATTTAAAAATTCATACTATATTGATTTAAAATTAATAATACACCATAAAATCACAGTGCATCATTGAAGTTACTATTATATTGCCAGCTGACTGCTTTTTAAAAAATAATTAATGGTGTAGAAACCTTCATTACCTGTATTAATTTCCAGATATTTTGGCTTATGCGAAATTTTTAGCTGAAGGCCATCCAAATTAATATTCATTTACTACTATTAGGCGATTTATTCAGCAACATTTTACAATTGATAATAGATAGATAAGTAAATGGGGAGAATTCAGAAGAATGGCCGTTTCTCAAATTAGAATTGTCGTTACTTTATTCAAGATTATTAAAAATTGGAAACTTTTTTTTCATCACCAATGGTGCTGATGATCTAAGTATAAATACACGAAATAAGAATTTACTTACTACTCAAAATAGTTTATCTTCTATGCTTATTATGGAAAACAGTCGTCGTCCAAATTCTTCTACAACAATATCAACCCGAGTAGAAACACGAGATTGCGACAATGTTGTGATAATATCGTTCAAAATATTATAATATTGTATAAAAATTGTGTCACAATATTTGCACATGTTAAAATGTTGACCAAAATATCTAAATTTTGTATTTACACAACATTGTGTTTACAACTTCACTAAAATATTGCTGTATGTATAAATTCAATATTTACATAATATTGTAAAAAGGTGTTTACACAATATGATAAGAACCATTTTGTCTAAATGTCGCTGAAATGTTGTACTCACAATATTGTACTTCCATTGTTTCACAATATTGTGAATAATATTGCAACAACATTACCACAAACTAAACACAATTTTGTTTTATACAGGGAAAGTCTTTTTCATTTAAATAATTAAAAGGCAAATCTCAAATATTTCTTGGAATAGCAAAAATATTTAATTTTGCAATACCCAGTTACATAGTTAGAAGTTACTCTAAAGCTGAATATGCTGCAGCAGTCAAGTTACGCTAAATATCTGGATCAAATTCTAAATCAAAAACATCGTATCAAAACTGGTTGCCTCAAAATCAATTCAATTGGTTTCCTCAATATTTTGGTGGAATAGCTCCATCGAATATTAGGCGAAGGGAAGAAACTTACTGATTATACACATCCTTTATTAGGTATCATCCAACAAGATCTAGACTGAAATCGAGGAGAAGTTTTATTGTATCTGTTAAACATTTGGTTAGTTCAATTTTAGATTCTAGAAAATTAAAAATTTCTGCAAAAAGGAGAACTTCCTCCAGATTTTTTGAAAGATGTTACTTTGAAAAACTCTAAATACTTTACGGTCTAAAACATGTAGATGTAAAATGAATTTAGGGAAATTGAACTTTGTTTATGTGGAAATTTTAAAACTATGAATCATTTACTGATATGTGAAACATTAGATCAACCTTGTTCAGATTTGGGTTTTGGACAAGCCTTATCCACTGTATACAGGGTGTTTACAGTTTATCCGTTAACTTTTGAATACTTCCATGAAGAATCCCGCTCTCAATCTTATACACATCTTCAGGGGGTATGTTGTTTAGCAACACCTGGAAATTTCTGTTTGTTAAGTAGAGAATTATGAGATCGTTTGGACTCCTCCAAATTTCTGGATACTAGCTCAAATTCGAATATGGTAAACACGTTTGAGGTCAAAAAATTTCCACCACACGATTTCCTTCAACTAGAGCATTCCAGATATTTTGTGATAGTCCACGATTGCAAATTCAGCGAAGCGATCTTTTCTAAACACGTTCTAATGAGGATCCAAAAATTTGTAATAATTTTAGAGAGGGCAATTTTTTCTTTTATTTTTGAAAATTCTCTAAGTACTACATCGTTTTAGTATTAATGACCTTTTAAAATATCACTTACAAAAAATCTCAAAAAATCAAGAAAGAGAGTGAATTTAGTTCTGCACAAAATTTGGTTGTTTTACTAGAAACAATTTTTCAGATTTATTGACCAAAAAACACTTAGAAAATAAAAAAAGCATTTTTATATTTTTTTTCATTATTTTGAAGTTCTCTAGCCATTGGACAATTTTGTCCACATATTATGACACATTCTGTCTACGGATATTAACTATATTCCTGATTTGCAGCAGAAACTGGTAAACTTCCGAATTCAAAATATAAAAACCACCAGGACGTGGATTTCTGAAATCTCGCACAGTGAATCTCAATCTCACCTTCCTCGAAGCGCATGCATCAAAATCTCAACGGAGAATCCAAATTCACTTGGCCTGAACCAGGCGAATCATCAAGTCACGGGTGAGATTTTGAGCATGCGCTCGAGAAAGGTGAGATCAACATTCACTGTGTGAAATTTCAGGATTCGACGTCCAGACGTTTATTACTTTTATTTTAAATTTTTCTACAATTTTAAAAATTTATGTCAAAAATATTTACCATTTTTTTTGTTTTTTAAGAAAGCTAACCCATAGATTTTAATTTAATTTTTATAGTTAGATTTTAATTCTGGGGTCCAATGTCACAAAATATGTTATTTTGGAAAATCGAACTTAAAGTTTTAATAATAAATCCTTATTGTACTTTTAACTTTACATAGTCCTAAATCCCAAAAAA
Source organism: Stenus bimaculatus (assembly GCA_963971135.1). Lineage (NCBI taxonomy): Eukaryota > Metazoa > Arthropoda > Insecta > Coleoptera > Staphylinidae > Stenus > Stenus bimaculatus. The sequence goes on along the minus strand of OZ020180.1, from coordinate 80,638,675 downwards.
TGAAATTGGCCTTTATACAACCAACTGTTGATGTGTTACCAAGGTCAGTCATAATGTTGGGAACCTCTCACAAAGTTTGGTGGTTTTACAGTACTATTAAAAAATATTGTTTTATTACAAGATAACCAGCAGGTTACCAGAACTTCCAACCACTTCTTCCTTAATACCGATCTTCCATGATTTTAATGACCTAATAGAATCTTTTACCCAGATCTTCACCAAAATCATGTGGTTTTTTTAAAACCGACCTACGTGTTTGGGGAGGTGTTGAAATTTTATGCTCAGATTACCACCGAAAACATTAAAGTTGGGAAGCATATTGTCCTCTAATTCTTTGGGTTATTATGAAGAAAAAATTGTTCTACTTGAGCAAATCAACATCGAGCATCGTTGATTGCTGCGGTAAATTTTAGATTTTTAATAACCTGCCTTATCTGAGGATATGGACCATCAGATATTCCTGCTTTCAGATTTTTGAGCTAATTATAGGAAATTTACGTGCTAAGTAGTCAAAACTAAGTTCATCTCTATTAAAAACCTCCTCAAATTGCTTCATAGACCCCAAATTGATAACCAATGGTGGAAATATGATTTTCTTTATCGTAATCACAGATTTTATTTTCCTTGATTCATGATATTTCTTAAACATCAGTTTCTATTAAACCTGGGGCCCCAAAAAAATACAAAAGAAGGATATTTTAAATATCTACGCTTTGCAGAGCAAAGAGGTACTTTGATTAGACCAAATGTCCTGCATTTCAAAAAGTAGCGATGTGGAAAAAGCGGTGGTATTTTTGGAATTAGGATATTAAATTATCCGAAATCAATTCGTACTTTTCTGTCACCAATATAATTTTTTAAGCTGTATTATCAGAACAATAGAATCTTAGTGTTACGAGCTTACGACAATGCTTATGATAAAGCTTTACCTATGTACAACCTGCTTCACGATAAACTGGTACACAATAGAAATGCTAAGGCAGCCAATAAGCAGACGCTTCCGTGCGGCCTGAAACATCCCTTAATCTCGCCCCACCTTTAGTCGGTGATGAGATTAACCAGGCACTCCCCAACTTTGCGATTCAAACAACGATACTTAGAATTCTACTTGATTAACCTTTACTGACAATGCGAAACACACAGCCAGGATTTGTCGGCCATTCCCACTTAACTATTGAATAGCGGTGGGAGAGACTAAGGAATATCCAAGCCGCACGAAAGCTTCTTATTGGCGCTAACAGTTCTGTTGTGTACCAGTTTATCGCAAAACAGGTTGTACAATTGATCCCACCTGGAAGTAGGACAAAAGTAATCACGATCACGTATTCTTTGTCCTACTTCCAGCTGGGAGCAACTTTACATATGTATATTTTTCAGGCTAGTACATTATTACTATTACATAGATTGGCTTTAACTTATTTATATGTCATAAATTAGAATTTTTGTTAATTTTCTTTGAAAACTTCTGTAGTTTTTGTGTAATATAGTTATTTAATCATCAATTACAGGTGTTTTATAAATTAATTTGTAGAGATTCTAAACTTATTTGTGATCCAAACAATAAATATTTCTTTAGATAATTAATACAAATAGCACAAATTGGAGCTTCCTCTTAAGTTTCGACAATTGTTTCGACTTAGTATTCTTTGTTAATTGAAAACAGACAAAGCGAAATAGAAGTTCGTCAATGTAAACATAATTTCTCATACAAAGACCTAGTAGTAGTGAAATCAATTGGCAATTATCTTATTTGTCAGAGCGCTGTAAGCTATTACATTAACAAACAAACGTTTTAAATTAAATTACACCAATTAAGGCAGAGGCTGGAACAAAACAAATGATAAAAAATCTTTTACTCAAAATGATAAACCTTTATGGCAAGACCTTTAATTGCGTTAACCCTTAAGACGTAAAAAGGAAAGATATTGCGGAATGAGCGAGCTGAGTAATAACATGGTAACATTATCTCGCATTGGGTTGACCTGGGAGATTAAGAAATATGTGCCTCGTTGTAATTAACCCTTAATGATGTGTTTAATTGTGGCTCTGTATGCCTACCCGGCGGACTTCAGTACTGCAATGCCTCTGATGTATAATTAAATACGTAATTCCAGATACCAAGCAATTTACTATTTTATAAATAAATTATTTCTATGGAAAATTTTAATAATATATTGCAAAATGGCGGACTAAACTTACGTTTTTTTTCTAAACGGAACACCTAGTATATTATGATTCCTTGTCAAAAAATAATCAGCCCCGGGATGGGGATACTACAAACTGGTCTCATCCCGCAATATATATTGATTTATTTTTTTTAAGTTGCAATTTAGCTTTTTGGAGGCCTCAAAAAGAGGGAGGACCGTGGTCCCTGTTCTGCCAGAAATAAATCTGAGTTTATTGAAAAATCCAAGAGAAAAACATTAAACAAATTAAGATTTTGTAAAAATTAAACCATTTTACTTGTTGAAGTTGTAAGATGACTTTCAAAAATTTGTAACAAAATAACCACGTGAGCTAGAATCAATATTGTAGTTGATTTGAATAAATTGAAGAATTCTGCAAAAAATTAAACCGAGTGTATTGAAAAACTATTAGGGGAACAATAAAAAAATGAAATTTTCTAAAAATTGCACTATTTAACTTGTTGAAGCTGCAAGATGATCTTTAAAAATTTATAAAAGAAATAAATATCATAACCAGAATTAATTTTGTGATTGATTTAAATAAATTAGAGAATTTTGAAAAAATAAAACATAATTTGTTGAAAAATTCCTAGAAGAACATTAAAAAAAAATGAGATTTTGTAAGAATTACACTATTATAGTTTTTAAAGCTGTAAAGTGATTTTTAAAAATTTATAAAAAAATAACTAAAAGTACTAGAATTAATTTTGCGGTCGATTTACATAAATTAGAGAAATCTGCAAAAAAATAGTCTAAGTTTGTGGGAGTACTGCAAGAAAAACAATAAAAAAATGAGATTTTGTAAAAATAGCACTATTTTACTTGTTGAAGCTGTGAAATGTTATTTAAAAATTTATAAAAAAATAACCAAGTTAGCTATAATCAATTTTGTGGTTAATTTATGTAAATTAGAGAATTCTGCAAAAAATAAACTCGAGGCTGTTGAAAAAATCTAAGGGGAAAGTTAAAAAAAAATGAGATTTTGTAAAAATTGTAATATTTGACTTGTCGAAACTGTATAATGATATTTAAAAATTTATCAAAAAATAACCAAGTGAGATAAAATTAATTTTGCGGTCGATTTAAATAAATTAGAGAATTCTGTAAAAAATTAATCTAAGTTTGTTGAAACATTAAAAAAAAATCATTAAAAAATTTTTGATTTTCTAAAAATTGCACCATTTTACTTGTTTATGTTGTAAAATGAATTTTAAAAATTTATAAAAAAATAACCAACTGAGCTAAAATTAATTTTGTAGGCGATTTAAATAAACCAGAGAATTCTGAAAAAATAACCCGAGTTTGTTGCAAAATTCCAAGGAGAACTTTAAAAAAATTAAGATTTTGTAAAAATTGTACTATTTTACTTGTTGAAGCAGTAAAATGATTTTTTTAAATTTATAAAAAAATAACCACGTGAGCTAGAATTGATTTTCAGGTTGATTTAAATAAATCAGAGAATTCTGCCAGAAAATATTCCGAGTTTGTTGCAAAATTCCAAGGATAACTTTAAAAAATTTAAGATTTTGTAAAAATTGCACTATTTTGCATTAAATTTACATTAAAATGATCGTTAAAAATTTATAAATAAATAACCAAATGAGGTAGATTTAATTTTGCGGTCGATTTGAATAAACTAGAGAAATCTGCAAAAAATTAACACGAGTTTGTTGAAAAATTCAAAGAAGAAATTAAAAAAATTGAGATTTTTTAATAATTGCACTATTGTACTCTATGAAGTTGTAAAGTGATTTTTAAAAAATTATAAAAAAACTAAAAGCGCTAGAATTAATTTTGTCGATTTGAATAAATTAGAGAAATCTGCAAAATAATTGTCTAAGTTTGTGGAACTACTGCAAGAAAAACATTAAAAAAATGAGATTTTGTAAAAATAGCTCTATTTTACTTGTTGAAGCTGTAAAATGTTTTTTAAAAATTTATAAAAAAATAACCAAGTTAGCTATAGTCAATTTTGTGGTTAATTTAAGTAAATTAGAGAATTCTGCAAAAAATAAACTCGAGGCTGTTGAAAAAATCTAAGGGGAAAGTTAAAAAAAAATGAGATTTTGTAAAAATTGTAATATTTGACTTGTCGAAACTGTATAATGATATTTAAAAATTTATCAAAAAATAACCAAGTGAGATAAAATTAATTTTGCGGTCGATTTAAATAAATTAGAGAATTCTGTAAAAAATTTATCTAAGTTTGTTGAAACATTAAAAAAAAATCATTAAAAATTTTTTGATTTTCTAAAAATTGCACCATTTTACTTGTTTATGTTGTAAAATGCTTTTAAAAATTTATAAAAGAATAACCAAGTGAGCTAAAATTAATTTTGTATGCAATTTAAATAAACCAGAGAATTTTGAAAAAAATAAACCGAGTTTGTTGCAAAATTCCAAGGAGAACTTTAAAAAAATTAAGATTTTGTAAAAATTGCACTATTTTACAGCAAAGTGATTTTTTTAAATTTATAAAAAAATAACCACGTGAGCTAAAATTGATTTTCAGGTTGATTTAAATAAATCAGAGAATTCTGCAAGAAAATATTTCGAGTTTGTTGCAAAATTCCAAGGATAACTTTAAAAAAATTAAGATTTTGTAAAAATTGCACTATTTTACATTACATTTACATTAAAATGATTTTTTAAAATTTATAAATAAATAACCAATTGAGGTAGATTTAATTTTTCGGTCGATTTGAATAAATTAGAGAATTCTGCAAAAAATAAATCTGATTTTTTTCAAAAATTCCAGGGGGAACATTAAAAAACTGAGATTGTGTAAAAATTGCACTATTTCACTTCTTGAAACAGTAAAATGATTTTTAAAAATTTATAAAACAAATAACCAAGTGAGCTAAAATTAGAGAATTCTGCAAAAAATTAACACGAGTTTGTTGAAAAATTCCAAGAAGAAATTAAAAAAATTGAGATTTTTTAAAAATTGCACAATTGTACTCTATGAAGTTGTAAAGTGATTTTTAAAAAATTATAAAAAAAAATAACTAAGAGCGCTAGAATTAATTTTGCAGTCGATTTAAACATATTTGAGAATTCTGGCCAGAGGTGGATTTAGTAGCACTTGAGGCCCAGGGGAAAAATAGTTATGGGGCCCTGGGATACCACAAAATGGTTTCTGGACTGCAGCCTTATTACTGTATTTAAATCCGCCCCTGGGGTGCCTCATGAAACGCAAATTGAGCAATTAAACTATATTTTCAAATGGAACACCCTGTATATTTTAACATCAATCGATGGCATTTTTTAGACGATTTATTTCATATTTTAGAATAATGTTACTATATTGCAGCGCAGCGAATTTTAAATAATCTTCAAGTAAATTATAATTACCAGAGTCGTTCTAAATTTTATCAGCCTTCAAGACATAATCATGGTTTCTTATGCACAAATGTCTTCTTTGCTCTTGAAACTTGCGAATTTTATAAAGCTGAGTGAGATTTAGTTACCGCAGGATATAGCATGCCGTTAGCACATTTAATGTATATCAAAGACGTCACTAAAATAAATTTCAAAATTCATCTAGTCATCAAAATTACATTAAAATATCCTAAAGCTTGCAAACCTTTATAAAATATAATAAAAAAAACTAACAAGTTTAATGACATTAATCAAAGCAACTCAAAAGTTTATGATTATGTCTAGTATAGTAATACAATAATTGCAGTTCAGAACTAACACCCACTTATAGTAAAATGATTGATTTAAACTAGCTCTAATTGTAGGAACAGAAAAAAACTAACAAGACAATTAATTGTAATTGCGTTCGGTTGTAGCATAAAGAACATCGGGTCCTGGCCTGTAAATAATTCATACAAAATGATAAACGCTCTACTATAATAATGATAGTCGTTAAATTAACCGCGCTGAAACGTTTAAATAAAAGATTAATTCATTCAGTGCAATTGTATGTTAGCTGGACAGCATTTTGAGAAGCTGCAAGAGTTTTTACCACGAAATAGCGACATAACTCGACCAAGAGATGACCGATGACCAATAAAAACAAAACACCAAGCTATAAATTTCACACAATAGAGGAAACTCTTCCTTTATAAATCTTTACATTTATTAGTTTGTTTTTCCCCGAACTATTTATCATTAAATAAATATTTATTAAAAAGAGGAGCAATAAATTAAAAATATATTTCTTTTTTTTTTAATTAAGGTGCAATTGAAAATTTATTTTACAAGTTGAAAGTTTAAAAGAAGTTGTGTTTAAACTAGAAGCCACATTAATTCCAAAATTAACTTAATTAAAAAAGTAACTACAGCACATCAAAGGGCAAAATGTGCTGGATTATATGCCCAACATGCAGGTAATTACAGAAGGACATAAACATGAAAAATTCTTAACATTTTTTAAGCTTCTCATTAAAATTTTTTAATAATTGCTCTAACATATTTACCGCTACCAAAGGAATTATTTTCTTAAATTATTAAATATGAATATAGCCATTTTTGTGATTTTTATTTTAATAAATTTAGGTTAATAACTCACTAATTCACAAAAATATTTTTTATGATTTTGAATGAAAAACGTGATAATTACTTGATAAATTTAAGAAATAATTATTTCTACTTGAAAAATAATGAAAAGTTGGTTATCAGCTTTACCTGACAAATTATCATTCGTTTCTTTTTCCAATAAACTCGATTTTGTAGGTGGTAACTTTATACTACAAACTTTATCAATCAATAAATTCTAGAGAAAACTTTCATTACATTGTTCACATTTTTCTACCATTATTTTCTTTTAAAATTTGTAAACATAATAGTATCTAGATAACTCATTAAAAGTTAGAGTCACCAGTTTTAATCACAATCAAAATAATCGCCGAGTAACAAAATGACCATAAAAGTTAAATAAAACGCGGTTATTATTATGTATTTAACTAACAAGCATTGCCTGAATTATGCTACGTAAGTGTTAATATTTAAGTTGATATAAGCTCAACATAACTTACAAAACACGTGTCGTGTATTGCGTGCAGCTTTGAATAACTTAAAATAGCTTTTTTTGTGCCGCCTACAACTACACAATAGGCCCCCCTTTCATTTTCTAGCCACCCATAAATACAAAAGTCATATTCAGTAGATTACATCTTTTAAATTACAATTACTTTTTAAATGTACTACGCAACCACAATCTTAATTATAACTAAAATTAGTCTTTAAATTCTTTACATTCATTAATTTAAACGATTTTTATCTTCAGGAAGGAAATTAATTTTTTACATTAAGACTTAGGATATTTTTACAAGTTTTATGTTAAGAATAAAAGGAGTGATGAAAAAATGTGATTGATGATGATGAAGGGGGATTATTTGATCGCATTTGCGAATTGGTTGGAAAAAAAATGAGCTCCTTTTTAAATTTGGGGGTGATCATTTACAATATACTTGACTTAAACAGACTTTTATCTACATCTTAATTAGGTATAAATAATCATAATTAGAACTTATATGATTTTTTTAATATCTAGCCTACTTCAGGACCTAAAATCGCCAAAAATTCTACCTAAATAAGTCAATTCTGGTCACATATTTGATGTTTAAGGCGATAGGGAGTCAAAATAACTGGAATAAAATTTAGCTGTTTTCTATAACTTTCCTGTTCGGTTATTAATGGAGCAAAATCAAAATTTTTAATTGAAAATGAAAGATCGGATTATATATTAGGCCTATACAGAAGTCTTTTCTTTATTTTGTGCTAAAAAGTATTTAAAAAAAATTCCCAAAATTTGCTCCACTTTAGACCGTATTATCGGTGTTAATTTTTTTTCTTTATAAATTTTGTTTCTGTACGTGCCTAGATTTATGTATTATTTAAACAATTTATTTTTAAATTTATTAATATATTTAAAAATGCGCCCAAGAAATGGTGTTTCGTAAGACGGGTTTTAGTAATTTTTACAATAAAAATGCTGATATTCGCATTAAAGTTTAAAAGAATTGTTTATAAATAATAAATTGTCTGGGATATTGTTTTAAGAATAAACACCATCTGTTAATTTGCAGGGAATGAAAATTATTATTTCTCGTAAAATTTGACTTTATATTGCATTAAATCCATACTTACTCTTGGAGTTTGGTTAAGTCCTGCTGACTCACCCTGTATAAATCAAATTATGTCTTATTTATTTTATGGAGATTGATAATAAAGTTTTTAATGCAGTACATACATTATGCATAAAAGTTGGTAGTGTTAAATTATCTCGTAAATCCTTCCAACTTTTCTCTATACTCTATAGTTAAGAGTAGTGGAATGTTGTTGGAAAGCATTTTTATTTAGAACTAAAAGGAAATTTATCTTATAATTTATGTGCTCATATTTGATATTTACAATAATGAATTATAAAAAACTGAAAATCACTTACACATTAAGAAGATAGTCGGTTAAATTAGGTATAGGACTTTGCCATGTTAATTTCGATTTCTTAAAAGAAACAAAAAAGATGAACGGTTAATTAAAATCGAATAATTTATTGGATGTGGCTATTTGCACATACAGTATGTACGAATAAATGGCTATTTGCACATACAGTATGTACGAATAAATTGCTATTTGCACATACAGTATGTACGAATAATTGACTATTTGCACACACAGTATGTACAAACTCTCAAGTTTGAAATCTTAAATGGAATAACCCAACCTTTTTTTAATCTACATAATTTTCTGATTCGAAAAATACCCTATAAGTCGTATTTTCCATAGTCAATTATTCGTACATACTGTATGTGCAAATAGCCATTTATTCGTACATACTGTATGTGCAAATAACCATTTATTCGTACATTCTGTATGTGCAAATACCCATTTATTCGTACATACTGTATGTGCAAATAGCCACATCCTTTAAGTAATTAAAATTTGTAATAAAAAACAGGGGGTAAACCTCGAGTATGCAATCCAAAATAAATTAAACCAAGTCTTTCAACTTCTGGTGACTAATGGTAATTTATTATTGCATATTACCAATAAAATTTGTGTTAAGTTCTTGCCTACACCATGCGGTTTTTGATTAAATGTTTCAAATATAAGATGCGATATTTAAATATAGTAGTGACCTTGAACAGGGAGGTCAAGGTCAGGCGATAATCACTCAATTTATTTTAAATAGCAACCACCCATTTTGCTACATATTATTCCCGGTAATCACAGATGTAACAATTATATAACATATTCATTATATTTTTTTACATAAGAATATATCATAATTATCTCCTGTGAAAAAATGTAACAAAGGTTAGGTACAGTTTATATAATTCTGAATATGTAACTCATACTCCAAAAGGTTACGTTCTATTTATGTATTTATTATATGTTTTTGGAAATATAAACCATACCCCAAAAGGCTTTATACTATTTATGTATTTATTATGTGCTTCTGAATATATACATCATTCGTCAATAGGTTATGTAGTTTCGTTGTATATATTATAGTAAAGACAATGGTACTATTTATACAGGGTGGCCATCTAAGAGTTCCCACCCAGGTTATTTCGAAAACCAATAATTTTTTAAAAAAACCCTAAAACCGGTCAATTTTTATTTGGCGGGGGGCCAATTTTTATGGTAACGCAAGGGACAAACTCTCACCTAGTTATTCAGGGAAACTAGCCCTTCAGAAATCTTAAATGGCAATAGGGGTCAAGTGATACATCATTGCAAAGATCCTACTATTCTCTATGCAGGTGTCATATTTTTTAATTTGATGGAATATTTGAGAATTTGTATCATTTTCAGGTTAGACATCTAAATCGAGTTTTTAACAGGTATCATGGGTTTAAAAGGCTTTTAAAGCTTGATTTTGTCTAACGTGAAAATGCTATAACTTCTCAAATATTCCATCAAATTAGAAAAAAAATATGACAGTTGTATAAAGAATAGTCGGAGCTTTACTTACAATGATGTATCACTCGACCCATATTGCCATTTAAAATTTCTGAACGGGTAGTTTCCCTGCATAACTGGGTGAGGGGTTGTCCCTTGCGTTACCATAAAAATTGGTCCCCCGCCAAATAAAAATTGACCGGTTTCTGGGTTTTTTTTCAAAAATTATTGGTTTTCGAAATAACCTGGGTGGGAACTCTTAATTTGGCCCTGTATATTTTATAAGATTTTTGAGTAAGAAATACACCATTTATTGCGGACGTTTGTAGACGAATGCCAAATGTACTTTGTGCTGGTTTTTGCAGTCGTACTTCTTTGTGAAGCATTTGTTATATAACATTGTGTTTTATCATAAGTAAAGAATATGAAAGTTTTGTCTTTCTTACAAAGGTTTGAGATGTATCTGTTATATAATCAGTGTTACATAAATATTGGGGAATCTGTCAAAATGAACTCTAGATGGTGGTGATAAGTCTCTACTACTCGTGGGTTTTTGCAGACTAGTATCATAATTGTAGATAAGGAATATTCCCGTTTGATACAATAGACAAATGGACCAAATTCGTTTTATTTTAACATCAGTCTACAAGTTATATGATTTTTATATTATAGTTAATGCATGTAAATACAATTAGGTATTGTTTATATAAATGTGTGTATATAATAAGTATATAAATACGTTTATGTAATAAGTACATAGTAATGTTACGTAGTTGCTACATTAAAAAGTGATATAAAAATTACATCGTTTTTCAATTTTAGTTAGCTGACATTACCCCCCTTTATGCTACATAAATTATACATAAAAGTTGATGTATATGCTATATAGAATTTATATAACTGTGTTTGCTGGGTTATAGCTTGGTTTCAAATGTATACTGAACTTATTTTTTTCATTTTTCTGACGTAAATATTTTGAAAGTTACAAGGGTTTAAATTTTCATTTAAAGTTCGGGAAGACTGCTTTATTTTTGAAATTAAGCATTTTACAGAAAAATGTTTCAAATAAAAGTCGTACGATTCTTTGTGACGAATTAATTACTTCGATTTCTGTTAAGATGGTGTACCAAACAGATAAGGATTTTCGTTCATTTATTTAATATTCTGGGTACTTAAAAAATCATACACATAAAATATATTTTTTCTCATACTTAAGGTCTAAGGTTTTTGAATCAAAAAGAACTTGTATTGATAATATTCCAAGCATTTTATTGTTACAACACATCTATATTAATGCTGCAAAGTTTTTTAGGTCAAAAAATTCCTAAAAAATAAAAATTCCGGGTGAAAGCTACAAAAAAGTTTTATCCAAATAAAATATTTATAAATGGCTGTTTGGGGACATGTTAAGTCATTTTCAGTAAACAGTTGTTACATAATGATTTGGTCAACTGTGGCCATCAGTACGACATGTGGACATTTATTCACCCCTTTTAGACAAACTACTATGGTGACTGCTTAATCTAATTTACTGCTAAATATCTACTATATAATTTCCGATTAAATAACTAATAAGAGCTAATTGTACAAACAAGGAAAATTAGTTGAGCTTATTACCTATTAATTGGTAACCACGGGCATCATTAATTAAAGTCTTTATCTAGAAAAGAAAATATAATCATCTTTAAAGCATTAATCTGTCATAACGAGGATCAAAGTAGAAAGTCATTAATCTATTAAAAATTTTAAATGAATCACGGTTTGAAATAAATAGCGCGAGCCTAAAAGCGAAAGAGGAAATCAAAGTTAAGTCAATTGTTACGCAATGATGTTTAGCGCTCTCGATCTGCTCGTCCAATCAGTGCCACGACTGGGATTGTAATCAAAAACCCATTACCTATACCTATCCCCAATCCCCGTCAATCCGCCAGCCATCATCCCTTGTACAGTGAGAGACAATGTTCACGAAAATTAATTCCATCTACAGTGGAGCCTCAACGCTAAATTTATTTACACTAGACCAGTTCATCTTTCTCTTCCTCCAGGGTTCCATATTTCCCCTTCTGATTACTGTAATCAGGAAGCATTGAAAATTTTTGTCATTATTGTCTATTAATGCGACGCAAGCGAAAAGTTCCAGTAATTAATAATGCTTTGTTCTCTATCGTTACTTTTTTTTAATATTCGCGCCTGATTTCCTACAGATAATTATATCTAAAACCACCTTCATAGAATCCAATTAAAATGAAAATATTTATAATAAAATTTATATTTTATTAAGGAAACTTTAGTTCATCTAAACAAGATAAATACGTAGAATATTCTAAAAAAAAATAATAAAGTTATTCTTTTCATTTCAAGCTTTATTGTTGAAGCAAATAAATAGCTCCTAACGGTAATGTTTTAGCAAAGTGTCCCTTTCGCCCACCACACCCAGCTCCCCCGCAAAACAATTTACATTTCTTTCAAGGCAGAACTTTTGCGTCGATCTACGATACTCCTGGGTCCACTCTCCTATCACTTACTTGTTTTCATGACCATTCGCTAAAATATATCGTTATACAGATAATGGATCTACGGCCGGACGATGATATAAAAAATTTAAGAAAATACATTTCCTCCCAACGCACAGAAATCCTTGAGAAATCACCAGCCATCTCAATTCATTACTGTAAGAGATTTTTAGATGTATTTATTTGTTTTTCTTTGGAGTAATGTTAGCTCACTTTACTTTAAGTAAATATTCTTTACAAAATATATAACACAACATCATTCTATCTAAAACTATTAAAAATTCAAATTGTAAATAGTTTTTAAAATTTAGAATTATGATTCTTGGATATTTAACATAATCATTTTAGAAAACTTTTAAAATTAAATTGTTTAGTTAAATATTTGTAAAACCACTATTTAAGAAATATGTTCAAACTACTTTAGTTACACTTGTAAAAGGCGTGAATGCCAGCAATTGAAGTCCAAATCCTCATCTTTAGACATCCTTTGAAAGGCAATAGTTTCATGCTGGCTTTTTGTTGATGAGAATTCAAGAAGTTATTTAACGAGTACTGTCATATCCCAGATTCCTAGCAATTGTATAATAAAGCAGTTCTCCCAAATAAGGTCTAGCTCTAGCAGCTATCGTCTTTCTTGTCTTGTCTTGAATGCTGAGAAGCCGCCGATTCTTATAAACTTAACCGGCCTTTGTCGCCAAACAGCAAACAAACTTGCTTATACATTTACGGACAATTATGTTAATTTATTCCTTTCCTTTTGTCCGAAGTGAGCGAGTAATGTGAGTGCCTCGAGACGAAATTGATTTTCGTTCTATACCTACCAATTAATTTTGAGAGTTGTGTATAATTGTTTTTAAATTAACGTGATCTTTCCTTCTTTTATCTTTGATATTTAAATTTAATAACGGAGTAATTATCAAAAGGAATGGTAATATGTATTTTTCATTATTGATTAAAAAACATCAACTGATGAAAGCAAAGGTAATAATTGGACAATATTTACAGTTTCTTTGATGCTTTGTAATTTATTATTACCACTATGCACTATTATTAATCAAAGCAATAAAATAAAATGAATTAAGATATGTTAAATTTTTAAATTATAGCAATTATGGGAATATTCGGTTAAACTTTAATTATTCAATAATTAATTAATGACTTAACCTGCAAGTTCAGTAAAGGAAGGTATTCTAAATAATGATTTAATGAAATGGATTATCAGTTCATCTAGCATTCCTTATATTTTGGAATCATTAGGAACCAGGATGGAGATGTTGGGAAAAGACCTGACGAAATGACTATGATTTCTTGAAGTATGGGCAAATCTTTTTACTTGATAGTATTGATACTTTTGGAATATGGGGATTCCTTGGATTGCAAGTTATCAGAGATTTGGGAAGAACAACAATCAAAATATTTGGAATAATAATGTAGTTTCATAATTCGAAAATATCACTCCCTCAATCGGTATTTTTTTAAATCTAAAAATCTTCAATTAGTCTTTTCTTTGTGATTTTACAAAAAAAATTAAGGATACTTGTTTTGGGTCTTTACAATTACTCACGAATGAGATAACAATTTACCATTTTATTTCAAGCAATTCGGTAATTGGAATGAAAATTTTAACTGCAGGTCGGACCTGATGAGAAACTTAACTTAACAGACATTATTAAAGGCAAACATGAAGGGACCTTATTGGCCCTGATGCAAAATGCCTTAAATATAATCAGCAACTGGTGCAAAGGGGAAGAACTAAACGTTCATCCAAGTAAGACCATCATCATTCCATTTACGAGGCGGAGGAAACTAAACCTACAAACGCCTAAACTAAATGGACAAAAAATCGACTTTTCCAATGTGACAAAATATCTCGGAGTTCTCTTAGATAGTAAGTTGTCTTGGAATCCTCATGTCGACAAAACCATTTCCAAAGCTACGGCTGCCATATGGACATGCCCGAAACTCTTCGGAAAAACATGGGGACTCCAACCAAAGATGACCTATACCACGGTGGTGATACCCATCGTCACATTTGCCTCCTTGGTGTCGTGGTCGAAAACGAAAGAAACTACCACGCAAAACAAGCTGCAGAAATTGCAGCGGTTATCGTGCTTGGGAATGACAGGGGCTATGGTTATCACACCCTCGGCGGCCCTAGAGGTAATGTTGGACCTTTCTCCACTGCATTTGCAGGTATGGAAGTAGGGCTTGCTAGCTGCCTTAAGAATTTCCCAAAACAAAAATCTTAAAAGTGGAAACCTGCAAGGCCACTTGAAGATTCTGGAATCTCTGGAACCAGATTTCATAACTAAACCATCGGATATAATGCCGAGAAGTTTTAACTTTGAAACTCCATTTGAAGTGGTTGTCCAAGACCGCCAAATGGTAAAACACACGTTAAATCACTTGGATCCTAAGGCATCTTTGTGGTTCACGGACGGATCCAAATCCAATAGAGGAACAGGTATAGGCATATATGGACCCAGATATAGGGTTTTCATGGCCTTGGGAACTTCCTCAACCATTACGCACGCAGAATTATGTGCCCAGGAGTGCTTACGACGGAGACTCAAAGGAGCACAAATATACATATTGACCGACAGTCCGGCAACGAATCGGACTTTAAAGGCCCACACCCTTGAGTCCAAATTTGCCTGGGAATGTCGATAATCCCTGAAACAACAGGCAAAAGGAAACAAGTTTGTCCTGTTGTGGGTGCCAGGGCACCAAGGAATAGAAGGCAACGAAATTGCTGATGAGTTAGCGAGATCGGCCTCAAACCTTACACGGAGTGGTCCAGAACCGTTCTGTAGGCTGAACAAGACATCTACGGGAGAAGATCATTCGGTGGGAAAGGGATAGTATAATGTCCCACTGGAGACATACTCCGGGTTTAAGACAGGCGAAGAAATTCATTGAATACTCGCCACAAAGCTTCTCAATCTAAGGAGGAACTAACTGAGGCTCATTACAGGCCTTTTAACTGGACACTGCCCATTGAGGTATCATCTCAACAAAATGGGCAAGTCAGAAATTAAAACTTACAGATTCTCGCAGATAGCTCGCATTAGATTTGATCACGTTGACTGGACAACTCTAATTCCAGACGAAGTCAAGGGTATGCCTCCTAAGGATCTAATCAGCTTTATTAAGCATTTAGATATCCCAGGACTCCACTAGAGTAAGGGTTGAACAAAAGATCAAAATGGTCGCAGTTCGGTAAGGCTCATTTGCAGCCAATCGCCCTCCTATCTAATTGATTGTATGAAAAAGGGTAATTTCCAATTATACTTAAAATAAAATAATAAATCCATGCGGAAGTTAAGTATTAATACAAATTTAGAAGTGCAAATTTTCAAAGCAGTTGTGACGCCACCTCTTGTATTTAAGGGAAAATATTTCATAACGGAACCGTGTTCTGTTAGAAATCAGAACGAACGTTCATTTTTTGGTTGCCACAGCAATCAACCTTCGTTCGGGAAATTCATATGAGGTGCGATGGAAATTTTCTGGAAACGCCGAGGGGAATACATTGCTTAACATCGTGTCAGTTAAGTTGCTCAGTTGCGTACGACGTTATCAAAACGCACCTGTAACGGGCTTGTAGACACAAACGGCAAGTGTACAAATATATGTAGGTTGGTAGCGCAAAAACATCGTTATTGTTTATTAAATTTAATAAATT
This sequence comes from Stenus bimaculatus, assembly GCA_963971135.1. Classification (NCBI taxonomy): domain Eukaryota; kingdom Metazoa; phylum Arthropoda; class Insecta; order Coleoptera; family Staphylinidae; genus Stenus; species Stenus bimaculatus. The sequence continues at coordinate 80,622,434 of OZ020180.1, read as the reverse complement.
TTGAGAAGTAAATCTTGTGAATATGTAAAATAATAGTAGTTTTTAGATTTGTTAAAATGTGTGAAGTGTATTTAAAACGAAAAAATAAAAGAGTATTTAATGTTGCATACCAAATTAAATATGCCATTTACGTTTACATTCTTGGGATTAAAGAATGTGTAAATGTGTTCTGGATAATACATTTGAAGCGCCATAAAAGGGAAAATTAAAGTGTAGTTGATTTTTTAGTTTTTCTTTGGTAGTTACGTTACATCGTTTTAAATTGCATAAGGTGTAGTAAATGAACGATTTTCTTTACATCTCTTTGTACGTGTATGCTTCTAAAATGGGCGGAAAGAAAATATCGATTTGTAGTCGGTGGTGGAAACGGCGTGCGAGTACACGATAAAGCCATTCTGGTGCACTGGCATCTGACGTTTTGTATATGCAAATCCACAGCTCCTGGGCCAGAAAACCGACGACTCCCAGCTCGGGCTCATCCGCATATTTTATACTCTTTCGAAGAAGTTTTCCTCGCCTCGGCTGTTTCCACTTCAAGCCCGGCATGCGGGAAGGGAAGCGCCGCACCGACCCCACCAGCACTCCGACCCTCTTCCCTCCCTTATGCCCTTTTCGTGTTTTATCTTTTTTTGTTTAAAACTTTGCAGTTTCTCTTGCTCCCTCCTTCTATCTTCCTTCCACAACCTCACTTTCTGCTGAAGCTGCCGGATTTTCAGCGCCACAAATTGAATACAAATATAATTTGCGCTAGTTTTCCAACTTTCCTTCCTCATAACTGGGGTTTATATTTTTTCAAATCCACATTTCGCAACTCAATTAAATTTTTTGTTTAATTTTCAAATATGTTTAGTTAATATTGTTGAATCGTTAAGAAGCAAGGTACCTTAAATCGAATTAAACGTGCCCGAATTGTTTGGGTTTATATTAATTTAATAATAATCCTGCGGCTGTACCCCTGGCCTCATATAAAATTTAATTTAAAGTTTCAAATGTGTGCTTATTTAAGAGGAACAAGTTTCCTTCCATCGCTACCCAAAGCTCGAATAAAACAATGTGCCTCATGCCTCACATTAGTGTACTAATTTCAAAGTCAGCGCCTATTCGCTCATTATGTCGAAGAAGGGGCCGTCATTAATTCCCAGAACGACTCTGTTCTAGTACAATGGGCATTGTCCGAATAGAGGGCTGCATAATTAATTAGAGTTCCATAGAAAGCCCGCTCCGGACGTGCTTGTACCGGAATCGCAGTCCGGGTCGTGTCATACCTAACGCATATCTAACGCTATGGAAGCTGGAAACTGGAAGCTCTGAACACCCGGCAAGATAGCTCTCTCGTAAAATTCAAGTACATCTCACAATTCATGTTCTCAAATACCACACACATACATACACCGCTGCACTTGCTTTAATTAATTATTTTCAACACTCTCACTCGACTCCTAGCGCAAAAAACGTTCAGATACTTTAAAACTTTAATGACTTCGTTATGATACTAAGCAAGCAAAATAACACAAAGAAACAAGAAAAATAAACTATGAAAGCATAATAAGATGGAGCTTAATAACTTATTTAACTCTTAAACAACAGTAATTTACACCAACCTATACAAGGTGTCTCCTTCATGGTACACAAAAGAGTTAAAATAAATTTGATGGTCAAAAAATCAAAAAAGTTAGGGTTAATCATCTATAGTTTAAGCCTTGAATGAAAAAATAATAAAACAACTCCGGACGTCATAATGTTCAAAAGTTCTAGTCCTGTAACGTTGTTGGTATCCCCTATCGTCTCGTCCACCGCAAAGCTCTATAAACTCTGTTTTGACAGATGACGGTTACACAAGCTAACCAACAAGGAAATAAATTTGACATTTGTAATTTGTCATCACCGATCACAGACTCTAGAGCTGGTAGAGACGATAGAGACGACTGCATACGACGGGCACACCAGCAACGTTGCCGCTTTTTTGAACACAACTTTTAAATAAATTAATTTAAATTTTTTTGGTGCCCTAATTAAAGAACAAACTAGCCCATTAAATTAGGTTTCTTAAGAGCTATGCATAGTATAAAATTCATTGAAAAATATTTTACTGTAGGAAGGCCCATTATTCGAAATAAAATTAAATGTGGGGTGTTCTTTTTCTCATCCTCAAAAACTAAAATATTATCTCTACAAATCATGAAAATTTTGAGTTCCCAATTAAATTCCTTCACTTGTCAAAGTTGTTCTTTCAACTTTTGTCATGGACTCCGTGCATAGATTTTAACGGCTACTAAATTTCATGAGATTTTTCTATTAATTTTGGATTATGTTCCAAAAGGTTTTAATTGAAATAAAATGAGTTCGTTTGAGTTGTAGAAAATTTTAAATAAGAGGAAATTGATAACCTACTTTTAATCAAATTTTCAAACTTGTTAACTTGGTACATTTTTTAATATAATTCAAAGTTTAATTATTAGATAGATAAAATTTAGAAACATGAACTTACGTTGAAAGAATTGGCAATGATTTAGTTAAACAAATAGAATCATATTCATAATGAGTTTAACTATAGACCAATTATATCGAAAAAATTTGAAAACATTATTAAACTTCAAATCGCTACTTTTTTCGAAAAAATAACTTATTCACTGATAGTCAACATGGATTAAACCAAAATAACGTGACTTTGGCTATATTGGATTTTGTAGAGGTGGCTATCGAAAGTGATAAATTTTTGTGCACGCAGTTCTGTGACTTTCTCTTTATTAATACAAAAACTTATAAAATACGATATCTCTGTAAAGGCCACAGATCTTCCTAGTTCCTACTTACGGGATCAGAAACAGTTTGTTTATATCAACTGTCAGAAATCTGCATTAACGATAATGTAATATGTGTTACCTCAAGGTTCCGTACTTGGTACACTTTTGTTTCTGATTTACATAAATGATCTACCTTGTCATCTGCTATGAGCACAGACTGTGTTCTTTGCAGATAACAGTAGCATAATAAACAGATGTTATAATGAAACTACTCTACAATAAAAGATGATAGATAGACAGTCGAAGGCCATAATATATCAAAATTCAAGTTTTAAGTTCATTGATAAAAAGAAAATACATCTTATATTTTTGATTCGCTTGATTTTTTTAATTCCCTTCCTTCCTTTCCAAAATCCACAAAGATGGAATACCAATAACACCGGTTTTTTTTCTCTTCATTGGAAGTGATTCATACAAAGTGGCTAGAATGCTTTCTAAAAAAACATCATTTACCTACAAATCTCAATTTAGCCTACATAACTCTCTAGATTTGGTCGAAAAATTTTATTCAAGGTGAAACGTCTTAAAAATGAGTTTTTGGCGTTTTTCAGCAAAACAGTAAGTTTTATCGTAAAATTAGATCATACAAAAATTGTAGATCATATAATTGTCTATAAAAAATGACTTAAAACTTTTTCTCCTAAGAGCCACCATTTCTGAGTTATAACGATTATAAAAGTTGAAAAAGTTGTAATCTTCATTATATGCATAAGTACGCCACGTATACACATCACTGAAGCTGTAATACAAGTAAAAATATTTATCTATTCGTCAATATAAGCCATAAATCGTTCTAATCCGCCAACTGGTTCAGTGAAAATTAATTATTTTCCGAGAAAAACAAAAATTTCATAGCAATTTCTTCGTCCCAAAGTGAAATTTTCAAATTTTCAACGGTTATTTGGTCATAACTTCTAAACAAAAAAAGATATCAAAACGAATCTTCTTTTGTTTGAAAGCCTACGCAAAAACCTTTAAGATAAGCTATCATTGGTTAAAATCGGGGCAGGGGTAAAAAAATTGTCAAAATCGCATTTTTTACAAAGTTTTTGCGCGATCAAAATTTTGAGTTTTTTTTTTTTAATTGAAAAAAGTCAACGCGTCGCTTAGTAGTACTTGAAAATCTTTTAGTTAGACGATAGGATGTGTTGTTACCTTACAGCGATTATTTTGGTAGCTGGGGCTTGAAAAAACACAAATTTGACTTTAATAGGTCAGTGTGAGGTAAAATAAGAAGATAGGGATTTCAAAATTTCAAATGAACCTCGTTCGATCAATCCTCTTTCAGGTAATGTGAAGCGATTTTTCAGTTTTTGTCCGGTTTTGGCCCCATTTCCTCTACTAATTTTCTCTTCGCGCCGTTTTTTATCGATATTTTTCTACGCTCTTGGAAAAAAAATCCCTACGCCACTGGACGCGCCAGATAAAACCGATTATTTTTCTCGGTATTAACGGTACTTTTATTTACAATTTAAGTTGCGTTTTGTTAAAATCGGTCTAGTCGTTTGGTAGGTACGATTTTTTAAATATCGTTAAAAAATGTCCAAAATTGTACCCCGATTTTCAAACGTCAGAATATGAGACACAAACAAAAATTTCGAAAAAGTGCTGCACTGAGGGTACGTTAGTCTGTTTCCTCTTTACAAAAATGGCATTCGCGATTTTTCCCTCCGGCTACCGTCAAAAGCTAAGCAATATTACCTTTTTCTTTTTTTCGCTAAAAAAACGCGACATTTTGACGTTTTCAAAGAAAAATTCGCCCTCGCCACAGGATTAACCTAGGAGGATCAAAAATTTTGGATATGGTAAATGAGGATGTGGAAGAAAGGGGAGCCCGATTTGGTCGTTTCGATACCGAACCCGGCGGAACTACGATTTTTCAAAGTCGGGGGGGGAGGACGCTCGAAAAAAATGCGAAAAAATTAGTTTTTCGGGAGCGCTTTTGAAAGCTTTCCCATCGCTTAAAAAAATCCATTCCGATAGAATTATAAAATAAACATTCCCCTTTAATTCGAGACCGTGATTATGAAATTTGGTTAATAAATGTAGCCGTTATCGTGAATATTTGACGATTATGAATCTGACGAATAATGTGCATATCATGAAGATTACAACTTTTATAATCGTTATATCGCAGAAACGGTGGCTCTTAGGAAAAAAAGTATAAAGACATTTTTTATAGATAATTATATGATCTATAATTTTTATCTTAACTAATTTTATGATAAAACTTACCGTTATGCTGAAAAACCCGAAAAACTTGCATGTCTAAATTGACCGGACTATAAGTGATAACTAACAGTAGATCAAACTATATTTTACCAAAATTTGGGCCAAAGTTTTACCTTTAAGGGCCAAATCTAAAATTATTTTATTTTCTTCATAAAGACAAAATGATTTCCTTTAAATACGAATAAAAGAAAAATTTGGGTAAAAAATTTATTATCACCAAAGTATCAACCGAATTTCTAAATCAATCAATTCATTTGGATATACATTATGTAAAATTTTAAGTATAAAGAAACTCGTATAATATTTTTAATATTTCTTCCTGTTTTTAGTATTATTTTAATCTTATACTTCCTTCTTAAACTATATTAAGGTTTATTATAGGTAGTACATAAAATCTTTATGATCCGTAAAATAACTTTTCAATAAAAATACGATAGATTCAACGTTATGATTTAAAATTAGACAAAACAGTTTTAAATTTTATTTTTAGGTGAACTAAATTCGTTTTGATTTATTGCACGATATTAAGTTTGATTCAACTGTCTTGAATGAAAATTTCATCAGCCGTTTTCTAGGATTGTAATATATTATGTACAGATACTTAATTTTTTTATTAGTGGGCTTCTTAATATACCACGTTTATGGATGGAATAGATTAAAGATGAAAAAAAACAAATTTTAGTTCATAGTCGATTCTTAATACAAAAGCATGGCTAATAATGGTAATAGTTCTTTAAGGAATAGGAATTAAGGATAATAGAGTACTCTTTGAGAGTTCTGTAGAAGGAAAAAAACAAAATTAAAACAAATAACTTTCTTATCGTTGGTTTAGCCAGGAGCTTAAAGAAAACACGTTAAGCGCCCTGAAAAAAGAGAAGCGCAGTAATTATCAGACGTTTAAATTTAGATTTATAGTTCTGTTTGTGGAAGCACTGCCGTAAAATACCACAAATTTCGAAAGAAAAATACTTTTTCTTATTTCCAAAACAGCATATAATGAAAACCAATAACTTCTCAGCTCTTAACTTAGCCCCTGCGTGAAAGCCTCTTTAATTAGAAACTCCTTGAAATGTTTACAAAATTATATCTTAATAATAATAAACTTTACTAAAAGGCTTTGCTTAAAACAAAGAAAAATACAGGCGATCTACTTTGCTCAACGGTGTTTAAACACGCACGTTTAAAAGGAGCGAATGGTGCAGGCTTTTTAAGACATGAAAGAAAAACGTTTATTAAATGCTAGAATTTATTTTTGCCATCTCGCACAAAAGTGAATAAGCTCACGCAATATTGAAATATTATTTATTTAGGCCAAATGTAAAAAAACGTATCAATATCCCAAATCGTATATAAAAATGAAATATTAGAAGAACGAAAATGTTTTTTTATTCGATCTTTGCGTAAATTAACTTTCTAGAGTAGGAAACTGAGACCGTTCAAGTTTAAAATTTTCTGAAATAACGAGAAGACTTATGTTTTCAAAACAACTAGGAAAATATGAGGAGCTTTTAATAAACTTTAGTTATTTAAAACTTACACCCCCGGTATTACAATCAATAGTTGGTTAACTAACCTCAGATTAAATTTTATACCTGAATAACTTCAAAGGTGTTAAACTTAGTTTATTATATTGTCATTTGTTTAACATCTCCTTGTCATTCAAATGCGAAAGTAAGAGTATGTCCTTTTGAAGTCGTATACGATATTGTGTCTAGTGATTCGAGAATAACTCCCCTGGGTTATAGGTAAATTTGGATTGTATACAGTAGGAATTTATTTTGTGGTTTAACGTTAAACTAAGTTTAAACTAGGGTCATAATACTGGGTCATAAAATTAAATTTATACGACTTACTAAACTTAATGAGATTAGCAATATTTTTTTAAATTTTATTGTAAACATGTGGTAAATTTGAATTAAACCAATTACTACTTGTGTTATCATATTTCCAAATATTATTTTGTTGCAGTAATTATAAAGCTAGTGTTTTCATTCCGTAATCTAAATTTTAAGCACATGCAAAGCTTTATTTTCAGTGGTTTGTTGTTACAGACGACTATTTTAAATCTGGAGCAAACCATCCCTTTATAGGGGCTTTAAACCCCGTTCTGTTTAGAATGTTTCCACTAATGTCAACTACAGATGCCCATTGTTTAGTTTCGACTCGAGAAGTATGCCAACCGAAGAATAACACTCTACTGATCTCTTAAATTAACAAAACTTTTACATTTTATATTTCCCCTACTTACGGAAAAATATAAAAAATAACAAAAGTATTTTTAGTACATACTAAATATGCCTACTTCTAACTTTCCATGTCCATTATAAATCAGTATGAAAAAAATCATTTATCAAATTTTTTATAAATATTTTAAAATACCTTTGAAGGCCCCCAAGTACAACAAAAAAATTTAAACTTAATTTTTTTATGTAAAATCCACACAATTATAACTAATTAAAAAAATGAGCATAGACTTGTATTTTTTGTATTATTCGTTTAACCGTTACAACGCTTCAAACTTAAAAATTCTGGAAAATGCAGCTAAAATATGCGAAAAAAAATCATTAAAAATGAATAAAAATTGTAAATTTCATTTTCTTATATAAAATCCCTATAATTATGACTACCAAATCAAATGAGCACAAAAATGTAAAACTTAATTTTCTTGTGTAAACTTTTTACAATTATAACTAAATAATCACATGAGAAAAAAAAATGTATTCTTGTTTTTGTTTATTTAACCGTTACAGTACTTCAAACTTAAATTTTCTGGAAAATGCGGCTAAAAGATGTGAAAAAAAATAATTAAAAATGAAATAAAATTATAAACTTCATTTTCTTACGTAAAATCTTTACAATTATAACTACTTAATTTTGATTTGATTTGTGAGCACATAAATATATTTTTGGTATTTTTTGTTTGGCCGTTGCAACGCTTCAAACTTAAAAATACTTGAAAATTTAGCAAAACGATGCGAAAAATAAATTATAAAAAATTATAAAAAAATGTAAACTTTACTATCTTATAGAAATTTCTTACAATTATAACTAAATAATCAAATGAGAACAAAAAAATATATTTTTTTTTGTTTATTTGACTGTAACAGTACTTCAAACTTAAATATTCTGGAAAATGTGGCTAAAATATGTGAAAAAAATCATTAAAAATGAATTAAACTTATGAACTTCATTTTCTTACGTAAAATCTTTACAATTATAACTACTAAATCAAATGAGCACATAAATATATTTTTCGTATTGTTTGTTTGGCCGTTGCAACGCTTCAAACTTAAAAATACTTGATAATGTAACAAAACGATGATAAAAATAAATTTTAAAAAATTATAAGACGTAAACTTTCTTTTCTTATGTAAAATTCTTACAATTATAACTAAATAATCAAATGAGAACAAAAAAGTATATTTTTTTTGTTTATTTGGCCGTAACAGTACTTCAAACTTAAATATTCTGGAAAATGTGGCTAAAATATGTGAAAAAAATCATTAAAAATGAATTAAACTTATGAACTTCATTTTCTTACGTAAAATCTTTACAATTATAACTACTAAATCAAATGAGCACATAAATATATTTTTGGTATTGTTTGTTTGGCCGTTGCAACGCTTCAAACTTAAAAATACTTGAAAATTTAGCAAAACGATGCGAAAAATAAATTATAAAAAAATGTAAACTTTATTTTCTTATGTAAAATTCTTACAATTATAACTAAATAATCAAATGAGAACAAAAAAATATATTTTTGTTTTTGTTTATTTGACCGTAACAGTACTTCAAACTTAAATATTCTGGAAAATGTGGCTAAAATATGTGAAAAAAAAATCATTAAAAATGAATTAAACTTATAAACTTCATTTTCTTACGTAAAATCTTTACAATTATAACTACTAAATCAAATGAGCACATAAATAGATTTTTGGTATTTTTTGTTTGGCCGTTGCAACGCTTCAAACTTAAAAATACTTGAAAATTTAGCAAAACGATGCGAAAAATAAATTATAAAAAATTATAAAAAAATGTAAACTTTATTTTCTTATCTAAAATTCTTACAATTATAACTGAATAATCAAATGAGAAAAAACAATATTTTTGTTTTTGTTTATTTGTCCGTTACAGTACTTCAAACTTAAATATTCTGGAAAATGCAGCTAGAAGATGCGAAAAAAAAATCATTAAAAATGAATTATACTTATAAACTTCACTGTCTTACGTAAAACCTTTACAATTATAACTTGACTAAATCAAATGAGCACATAAATATATTTTTGATATTTTTTGTGTGGCCGTTGCAACGTTTCAAACTTAAAAATACTTGAAAATGTAGCAAAACGATGCGAAAAATAAGTTATAAAAAATTATAGAAAAGTGTAAACTTTATTTTCTTATGTAAAATTCTTACAATTATAAATAAATAATCAAATGAGAAACAAAATGTTTCTTTGTTTTTGTGTATTTGACCGTTACAGTACTTCAAACTTAAATATTCTGGAAATTGCAGCTAAAAGATGCGAAAAAAAAATCATTAAAAATGAAAACAAAATCATAAACTTTATTTTCTTACGTAAAATCCTTACAATTATAACTACTTAATCAAATGAGCACATAAATATATTTTTGGTATTTTTTGTTTGGCCGTTGCAACGCTTCAAACTTAAAAAAACTTGAAAATGTAGCAAAACGATGCGAAAAATAAATTATAAAAAATTATAAAAAAATGTAAACTTTACTTTCTTATATAAAATTCTTACAATTATAACTAAATAATTAAATGAGAACAAAAAATATATTTTTGTTTTTGTTTATTTGACCGTAACAGTACTTCAAACTTAAATATTCTGGAAAATGTGGCTAAAATATGTGAACAAAAATCATTAAAAATGTATTAAACTTATAAACTTCATTTTCTTACGTAAAATCTTTACAATTATAACTACTAAATCAAATGAGCACATAAATATATTTTTCGTATTGTTTGTTTGGCCGTTGCAACGCTTCAAACTTAAAAATATGCGAAAAAAAATCATTAAAAATGAATAAAAATTGTAAACTTCATTTTCTTATATAAAATCCCTACAATTATAACTTCCAAATCAAAGGAGCAGAAAAATGTAAAACTTAATTTTCTTGTGTAAACTTTTTACAATTATAACTAAATAATCACATGAGAAACAAAATGTATTCTTGTTTTTTTTTATTTAACCGTTACAGTACTTCAAACTTAAATTTTCTGGAAAATGCGGCTAAAAGATGTAAAAAAAAAATAATTAAAAATGAAATAAAATTATAAACTTCATTTTCTTACGTAAAATCTTTACAATTATAACTACTTAATTTTGATTTGATTTGTGAGCACATAAATATATTTTTTGTATTTTTTGTTTGGCCGTTGCAACGCTTCAAACGTAAAAATACTTGAAAATGTAGCAAGACGATACGAAAAAGAAGTTATAAAAAATTATAAAAAAGTGTAAACTTTATTTTCTTATGTAAAATTCTTGCAATTATAAATAAATAATCAAATGAGAAACAAAATGTTTTTTTTGTTTTTGTGTATTTGACCGTTACAGTACTTCAAACTGAAATATTCTGGAATTGCAGCCAAAAGATGCGAAAAAAAATCATTAAAAATGAAATAAAAATTATAAACTTTATTTTCTTACGTAAAATCCTTACAATTATAACTACTTAATCAAATGAGCATATAAATATATTTTTTGTATTTTTTGTTTGGCCGTTGCAACGCTTCAAACTTAAAAATACTTGATAATGTAGCAAAACGATGCGAAAAATAAATTTAAAAAAATTATAAAAAATTTAAACTTTCTTTTCTTATGTAAAATTCTTACAATTATAACTAAATAATCAAATGAGAAGAAAAAAGGTATTTTTATTTTTGTTTATTTGACCGTAACAGTACTTTAAACTTAAATATTCTGGAAAATGCTGCTAAAAGATGTGAAAAATATTCATTAAAAATGAAAAAAAATATAAATTGCATTTTCTCACGTAAATTCCTTACAATTACTAAAACAAGTAAGCAAATAAATATGTTTTTAGTGTTTTATGTTTAGCCATTACAACGGTTTTAATTATCTTAAAAAATCTTGAATTTGCAGCAAAAATATACGAAAAAAAAATATAAAAACTTGAGTTTAGTTTAAAATTATAAATAATAAATAAAATGAGAAATATACTTTTGCCATTTTTTGTTTGAACGTTGCAACAATGCTTGAAACTTAAAAAATATTGAAAATGCAACTAAAAAAATTTATAAAAAATTAAGTACATTTTCTTGCGGAAAATCATTACAATAAAATGAGCAAAGATGTATTTTTGGAATTTTTTTGTTTAGCTATTAAAACGTTTTAAACTTAAATTTTTTTGAAAATATCTCAAATAAATGATTTATGAACTTGCATACTTTTTCAACGATTGCTTAGTAAAACAAATGTAAAGTTTGTTTAAGAATACTCTTTTAAACGTACTTTTCAAATTTGATTAACTCGGTTCGTTGTATTTGAAATTATGATTAAAATTGAAGAGAAGTGCAGTCTCTTAAATAAATAAAGCAAAAGTGGAAAGTGTGTTTGGAGACTGGCGTGTTTGAGACTTCCGGTCTGAAAGACGACTTCCAGATGTTTCGATGATGCACGGCGGGCATAGTTTAGCAACCATGATTGCCAGAGTTTGCTTATTGCTTTAAAAGTATTTCGTCAAAGGTTTTTGCAATTTCATTACTTTTGTGCAAAGTTACTTTGCTCTAGCAGTACTATATTATGTTTGCTAGTCCTTTCTAAATTACAATTTGAGTTTTATTATTCGAACTTAAATGTTTCAAACGAAAACTAATGTCTTTTTTTTTGTTTCAGGTAAGCAAATTGTTTTTCTTCGATTTCAAATTATTTTCGAATAAGAAGTAAGTATGCACTTTTATATCAGATTTTTTTTAAACCAACTTCATTAAATAAATGTATAGGAAACTACTTTTATTCAATAACTTTGCAAACATCAGTGGTTATAGGTGATGTTGTATAATTTATGTAGTTTTGAGCTATATTTTACTGTTTTATTAATTTCAAATGTATAGGTTAAGGTGCCTTTACACATGAGGCGTTTTTAATCCTCCATTTACACATATTCCTTAGTCGACTTGTATAATGGAAATGAGGTGTCAAGCATAAGTAAACTGAAAATAAATTAAAAAAATCTTGAGTTTGCTTCATCATGTGTAAATTCAACTTTATAGTCTAGTAAGATTAAAACTTTAACTGTACTTATGTCTATTAAACGTAAAATAACTAAAATTTGTGTAAATAAAATTAATCAAATTTAAACAAAATAACAAAGCACTAAAATAATTTAATCCGTTTACTTTCATATAAAGACAACATAAAATTTAATCTCATTAACTTGTTATTAATATTTCATGAGTGTAACTAACGTACTTGTTATTTTACAACATTATGGACACATTTACTTCAGCGTGTTTAGTTTTAATTAAAATCTCTCCAAGTGCAACTACTTAACTCACTCCATAAAATTCGTATAAGTTATATTAGTCTTTAATAACCTTAACAGTTATATGTATATTTAAAGTAAATTACAACCAGACATAAAAGTAAAAATAATAACCTAAAAGATCACTGACATAATAGTTAATCAATGCAACTATAATTTAGTAATTAATCCAACGAACTTATCGCAATCTATTTTAAGCCGTAATAAACGAAGGGTTAAAGAATTATTGATTACGCATTATGATCTCAAAATAGAAATTCTACTTCGTAAGTTCATTGTTGTAGGAGGAAAAAGCAAGAACTCGTGACGCTCGCCATTATTGTTATCAATAAATGATTGAAGTATAAATCAATAGAGAAAATAAAGGACTTCTTATTAATTTAGAATGCATTTGCTGAAATCACAGTCTACAAATGCATTATTACCAAATAATTTGCACGCTATAAGTTTTGTAGTGACCCACTTTAATATTTTATTGCTATAGTAAGACATAAAGTAACTATGACAGTTTCCATTTTCTGAGTTCAGATCAATTACAAATACATCAATAAATTTTTCGTTGAATAGGAATTATTGAAAGGTATTGTAAAATTTTTATTATGTTGATATCAGAAAAAAATCATGATACAAAAATTCTCAGAAAATAATGAAAACGTCCTATTACAGCCCGATTTATTTCGTTACATAAGACCTATTCATATACAACCTCGCATGCATGTCATCCTATCTCATTTCCTCCTAGGGTCTTAGTAGATATTAACTGTAGACCCTAGGTAGCTGAAGAAATAATAGACTTAAAGTATGAAAAAATATAGGATGCAATATAATACCTTAATATTACTACAATAATTCTAAGTTAACCAATGAGCAAATAGATATGAAATATGGATTTCTTTGTAAATCTACTGTGCATTCTAAAACTTTTTACAATTGACTGCGTTATCTATTGAGCATTTTATATTTCTTTATCGAATTTACTGTGCAATCTAAAAAATTTATATACGACTTGTTAACTAACAATTTATACTAATGTACTGGATTTTGATAAGTTTTTTATGTTTCCTTTCACCACCGAACTCTCTTGTTCATATAAGTTTTATTTTCTTCTTAAATTAACCTTCATAATTTATTTTTAAAAATGTAAGCTGGGAAAATTAAATATATTTTAATAAAGGTACTGATAAATGATCAAATTTGTTTGGCTTAAAAAAATACTTTAAATTTACCGGCGAGAAGTTAGCTATAAAATTTCCAGCCACAGTTTTTTACATGTATTTCTTCATAAGAAGAAAAAGCATTATAACTTCTTTATTTTATATTTTATAACAAAACTAATTATACCATTTGAAAGCTCAAAGAAATATCTATGTAATAGTATTACTGTCAATGCTTGCCTCATAATAATAAATCTGCAATTTGCATTTAATCAGGTGAACACCTTAAAATATAAAAAAACACTAAAATGGGTGTAACTTCTATTAAAATAAACTGACAACTAAAATAAAATAATCAGTAGAATCTGTATTAAATTCCCTACATTTTCGTGTATAAAACAATGTCAGCCACTGATTATTAACGTATTAATTAACCAAAAACAGTAATTTCTGAGAATTTTTTTATTCTAATGGCTGCCAAAAACCGGCCATAAAAAAGTTATTAGTTCCATTTGATAGAAAATTTAATAAGCTTTTCAACGGTATATCACTCAATGATAGCCTCATCACGATAATTAAATATTTTAACTTTAAATTAAATTCGCCGCGTAAACTAAATAATGCATTATGCGCTGTAACTTTTGAGAGAATGATAGCAGAAAAAAACTAAAACCATTTTTGGAATCTGTATTAGAAAATGAAAACAATGATGCATCACATAATGCTAGCCTCTAATTATTGAATTTTTAATTACCCAAAAATACTAATTTTTGAGTAATTTTTGGTTTTAATGGCTACCAAAAACCAGCAATAAAAAAGTTATTGGTTCGATTTGATAGAAAATTTAATAAGCTTTCCAACGATATATAACACAATGCTTGCCTCATCATGATAATTAAAAATTTCAACTATTAATTAAATTCGCCGCGAAAACTAAATGCATTATGCACTCTAATTTTTGGCATAATGATAGCACAAAAAAACTAAAACCATTTTTGGAATCTGTATTAGAAAATGAAAAAAAAATGATGTGTAACACAATGGTAGCCACTAATTATTGACTCTTTAATTAACCAACACAATTAACACTATTTTTTAAGTAATTTTGGATTGGAAAGCATTTATTAATAATTAAATAATTAGTAGCTACAATTTTGTTACACATAAATGCTTTCAAAATCGAATACAGATTCAAAAAGTGGGTTTAGTTTTTTCCTGCTATGATTCTGTCAAAAGATGCGTTAATTAGTTTTTGCGATGAATTTAATTAAAACTTCAAATAAACAATTATCGTGAGGAGACTAGCATTGTGTGATATATCGTTGGAAAGCTTATTAAATTTTCTATCAAATGGAACTAATAACTTTTTTATGGCTGGTTTTGGGCAGCCATAAGACTCAAAAATTACTCAAAAAGTAGTGTTTTTGGTTAATTAAAAAGTCAATAATTAGTGACTAGCATTGTGTTATACATCATTGTTTTCATTTTCTAATATAGATTTCAAAAATGGTTTTAGTTTTTTTCTGCTATCATTATCTCAAAAGTTAGAGCGCATAATTCATTATTTAGTTTTCGCGGCGAATTTAATTAAAAGTTAAACAATTATCGTAATGAGGCTGGTATTGAGTAATATACCGTTGAAAAGCTTATAAAATTTTCTATGAAATGGAACCAATAACTTTTTTATGGCCGGTTTTTGGTAACCAAAAATACTCAGAAATTAGTGTTTTTGGTTAATTAATAAGTTAATAATTAGTGGTTGACATTCTTTTATACATGAGAATGTAGGGAATTTAATGCGGATTCTACTGATTATTTTATTTTAGTTGTCAGTTTATTTTAATAGAAGTTACACCCATTTAAGTGTTTTTTTATATTTTAAGGTGTTCATCTGATTAAATGCGAATTGCGGATTTATTATTTTGAGGCAAGCATTGACAGTAATACTGTTATATAGATGATTTTTTGAGCTTTTCGGTGGTATAATTAGTTTTGTTATAAAATGTAAAATAAAGAAGTTATAATGTTTTTTCTTCTTATGGAGAAATACATGTAAAAAACTGTGGCTGGAAATTTTATGGCTAACTTCTCGTCGGTTTTAAATTTATTTTAGTTCAATACGAAAAGCCAAAATTATCGAGAATTTCGTTCTACAATATAAGATCAAAAGAAAAGGACTAAATTAAATCTTTTTTGGTATTTAAACCATATTTGGTGTAATTTTCATTCGCATTGAATAATATGAAACACAAGATTGTCTCAAAATCAGCTTATTCGCCGAGAAAAATAATACATTTCATCTTCCATGTCGTAATGAGAAAAAGAAAACATGTTATTTCTTTTTATGTTGCAGTTTCTACAGGCAATGTTTGTTACGCCTGGGATATCGAGTTACACAGGACGTAAATAGTGCATTTTTGATTGGATGTTTCTTGTGTGACAGTAAAGTAGTACAAGGTATGAAACCTTCTGCAATATCGTCTTAGAATACGTTAAACTGATCTCCTGTAGTCGACTTAGATTTTCAGTCTGTATATGCAGGTGACCTCTGCAGAAGATAGAGAACTGTCAACCCTCGTCTTCTGAGATTAGCCTTCTAAACCGTTTGTACTGCAATGTAATATAAATCTTCACCTGGCAAGGTTAATTTAGACCGAGCTTATTATATTTATCGCGAAGACAGCTATAAAAAATGCAGTTTGTTTTTTAGAATGAATATTTTATCAACCAAAAGCATTAAAAATTAAAACAAACATAATCTTGTTTGTATCTACTTCTGTTATTTATTTAGTTCCATCGTGTTTATCATATTTCTCATTTGTGTAATTTATTTATTATAAAATATTCAACGCTCTGTGGGTTTCGATTTATAAATATTACTACTTTTGTATTTACATTTTGGTTTCAATACATTCAATGAGTGTTTCTAAATATCTGTGACGAAACTTCAAGATACCGTCCCTTGACCAATTCCGAGATAAATAATTCTCTAAACTCTTCGTTCTTGATATGAAAGGTTTTTCCAAAAAATTTTAAATTTCCAAATCAAGCGCGAAATTTAGAAAATCTTTTTATACAGGGTGTCCACAAATTAAGCGGCCAAACTTTAGGAGGCGATTCTACAACTAATTTTAACAAAAAAAACTTCCTATAAACATGTTAGTGATTTCGCTTCCTAAGGGAGCTACAGCCCTTTAACTATTGCGACTAAAACTAGGTTTTTTGTCATTTATTTGAAAACGGTTTGTATTAGATTTGAAATTTAGTATGAAGACTAATGCGATTAATTTCAAAAAAATTTTCAGATTTTTTGAAAGCTCTGAAAGGGTAGTTTTAAGGAGGGTTGGTGTTATAAATAGCGGCAACTTTTTTATGGTGAACATAAAATCATTTTTGTTTTTATTATACTAATATTCCTTATTCAGTTTTTCTTTTTTTTTTCCTTAAGTTTTTTTCTTAAAATTAGTTGTAGAATCGCCTCCTAAAGTTTGACCGCTTAATTTCTGGAGACCCTGTATAATAAGCAAAAAAATGTCTTCAACAAAATAAGGTTTGTTCCAATGGTTTAAACATTTTTCCGATTTTATGGAAAATATTACATACAAAAATTTATAGTGATGATTTAATTTGTGATTGAGAATATTTATTGTTTGCTGGGATTGAAGGTGTTTTTATTTTGTTTGGTACAAAACAAAAATAAACTCATTATTTTAATTCTTTTTTTGTGAACTTCTGTGACAAAACACTCCTTGAGACCTTTCTCATCTCGCTCATCTCATCTCCCTGTGATCACTCTAGAAGGTGAATAGTGAAGCGCGTTGTAAACAATAGGGAGCTAAACCTTGAAACGTAACTAATCTCAGGCAAGCTTTTATGCCTTCTTGACGACTTCCACCTATCTTAAAATAACCTTCATAATAAAAATATTTACCCTGCCGTCTGTCATACACAAATCCATTCACTTGTAGGTTGGACAATAACAAATTAGAGAATTACTCGAGAAAGAACATTATTTATGTTTATGTTAGTTGTGCGTGTCATAATTTGTAAGAATGGTGCGTACACAAAGAAGATTAATGAAAATAACTTACATTTCATTAATTATTTGCATAAATCTTTTAACCCTGAATTTAATATGCCGCATTGTTGTGGCGTATCCTAGTGAAGCGGGTGTAACGTGAGAATTTATTTTCCATTAGGTTCCTGTATCTTCTTAGTAACGGGCTTTAATTTAAATCCATCACTCTGTCAACTTTTCTACTTAACTGAATACTAAATTAATCGCTACAATGTTGAGTTTTAAGACACCTTACAAATTTAATTCAGGAAAAAGAAATCAAGTGTGTAATTTATTTTTATTACTCTTAAGAGCTAGTTTATTTAATCCCGGCTTTTATTAGTATGTATAAAATTTGATTTTTATTTAAGTCCAAATAAATTTAATAGAGCTTCGGTGGTTGCTTGAAATTTTAATCCACTTTGGGAATTGCCGTCCCTGCAATTTGATTTAGTGAGTTATTAACGGTTTTATCATAAAATACACCGGAGTACTACATGTATTTAATGCCTCCTTTAAGTGTGTCATATATAAGGTTTAAATGAAATATTTTAATAAAATAAATTTGCTTTACGACCACATTAATGTCAGAAATCGCTTTTGCAATATGCCGAGTTGTATTATCACAAATTCTATGCATTTTAATATCATCTCGAAATTTATTAAATGCCAAAATTCGAAGAAAATTTATGATTTGTTTTTGGAAAAAACATATTTCTAAATGATTTATTCATTTGACTAATATTAAAAAAACTTACTCAAAATACAAAAGGTAAGAACTAAAAATCTTGTACCAAAGCCATCATGACCGTACTTAAAATTGCAGCATTGCAGTATCATGTGAAATACGATGTTATACAGGGTGTCCCTGAATAATTGTGACAATTTTTTTATGGCGATAAAGGAAGTGAAACTAAGCATTTTTGAAATATTGTCCAGAAATGCTTCCTTAAAAAGTTATACCACTTACAAAATTATCAAATAAAATATTTTTATTAATTTGAAATTTTGGCCACAGTTTTTTCACATAAGGATACACATTTTTGGCCAATAAAAATTAAAAAAATATTTTCAGGGGGGTTAAATGTGGGGGGGTCATCAAATTTTTTCATCATATCTTTTTGTTTCTTTACCTTTTTTGATAATTTTTAAAGTACTAAAATAATCCTTGATCAACGTTCTACAGAAAAGGTATCCTAATTTATGTCGCTACGGTATTTCATTTCGGAGTAAAAGTTTTATAATTTTTAGCTAAAAATATGAATTTAAAAAACAACTCTTAGGAAAAATGTATTAAGAGATTTTTTATAGATAATTATATGATCTACAATTTTTGTTTGGCCTAATTTTATGAAAAACGCGAAAACCCCATTTTTAAGACCTTTGACCTTGAATAAAAATTTTTCCAGGTACGGGATGGATGGGGACTTTTCAGAATTCATTGATAATGGTGTTTCGAACATTCATACCAATTTTTAGCTCTACGCTAAACTACGCACCTTTACTACTATTTTTTGGGCTTATTTGACCGGACTAATTTTACTTAATTTGCTTTTGGAGCAATCGTTACAAAAGTTCTTAACAAGTTCGATTACACCTAAATAATTCTTGATCATAATTTTTCATAAATAATCCTTTTTGGAGTATACAGTGGTATACATAGTATTTTTTGACATTTTTAGATTCGGAAATGGATGTTTTCAGTATTAGCCAATCGGCTTTAAATTTGAGTACGTCCTGTAGAATCGAAAACTCAAAAATTTGATCCTAATTTGTCCACATCGATCTCTTTAAAACGGCTGAGTTATCAATGGTGCCTATACATTTAAAATTTAATTTTAAAAATTATAGTAATTAAATAATATACAGGGTGTCTGAATTTCGAGTTCGAAAGGGGTTTCAGTTCAAGAGAACTCCATGTTCAAAAATAGGCCTCTTAACATGTCGAGTTCAAAGAAAATTCGGAAGTTTAATTTTATTAAAAAACCATTTTTAAATTTTGGGCATTTTTGGTACGGGAATTCGCCTTGCTTCTTCTTTATCATTACCAACTTTTCTGTCTTCGTTTTATGGACCTTTTAAGAAAATTGAAGAAATTTGCCTCTTTTGGAAATTAAGTTTATTAAACTTATTTCTTCTTCAGATAATAATTTAAAAAAGAAATACTGCTTTATTATCTCAATAATCTGGTGCATGGCTTAATACATTATTAGTGCCATCTATGGATACATTACTGGATTCGGAATATGCGTAATAGGTCTTGGACTGGGCAATTTGAGCTCAACATAGTTGTTCATATAGTTTTTCGATTAACAATTTAACAAATATGGTATATTTGGTTTAAGCATCAAATTCACTGCAAGAAGATTTTCTACATGTCATGAAGTTAATGATTTAATTAAAAGAACTCTCGGCTCTTGAATTTTGGAATAATTAGGAACCAGTAGAAGTGGCTCCGTAACATTGGCCGGGACACTTTCGAATTTTAGAAAAAAAAATAGTACCAATCAATTGCGCCAGTAATGCGCCAAAATGTTTAGGTTTTGCGCCAACATACAAAAAAAGTTATTAACAAAATATGATTTTCCCGGCCAGTGTTACGCAGCCGAGAAACTTTTTTAAAACAAGCTGAAGTTTATTCCAAGGGGCTAAGAAAGTTATGCGCCAAAACGCGCCACTTACAAAAAAATTTGCGCTATAACAAAATATGATTTTCCCGGCCAGTGTTACGCAGCCGAGAAACTTTTTTAAAACAAGCTGAAGTTTATTCCAAGGGGCGAAGAACGTTATGCGCCAAAACGCGCCACTTACAAAAAAATTTGCGCTACTTCCAGTTTTCCAAAAATTTGATCCAAAGTTGGCCCGGCCAGAGTGACGTAGCCGGGAAACTCAAAAAATACAAAACAAATTGGTACCATCTTAAAGAGAAAATTATGCTCCAAAATACGCCGTAAAGATAAAATTTTGCGCAATTATATCAAAAAAGTTATCAATAAAATAATATTTAACCAACCGATATAACGCATGACGCCTATGGTTTCTGGGTTGCCTAACTACATCGGCACTACTAATCAGAAAGACTTATGGAATCAAATTCATGTGAAAATTGGAAAAATTTGTTAGAACCACCAAGGAAAAAGAAAAGGTCATTATATTTAGAGCCCAATACAGATTTTTTGATGGAAACTTTTAAAAGTAATTGTGTATCTGACGGCAATTTAAAAAATGGTAATATTGTATCATTGGAACTGATAAATGTAGGCGGTAAAAAGTTGACATTATCCAACACCTGTGCAATTGATGCAATTTTGCAATTACTTTGCACGTCTTATTTGGATTCTCAAGAATTTCAAATTTTGTCTGTTAAGGTTGGTTTGAAAAATGTAGTTAGGCAACCCAGAAACCATACGCGTCATACGTTATATCGGTTATTTTATTGATAACTTTTTTGATATAGTTGCGCAAAATGTTATCTTTACGGCGCATTTTGGAGCATAATTTTCTCTTTAAGGTGGTACCAATTTGTTTTGTATATTTTGAGTTTCCCGGCTACGTCACTCTGGCCGGGCCAACTTTGGAATTTTAGGAAAATTGGAAGTAGCGCAAAATTTTTTGTGAGTGGTGCGTTTTGGAATAAACTTCAGCTTGTTTTGAAAAAATATCCCGGCTGTGTAACACTGGCCGGGAAAATCTTATTTTGTTAATAACTTTTTTTGTATGTTGGCGCAAAACCTAAACTTTACGGCGCATTTTGGCGCATTACTGGCGCAATTGATTTTCTAAAATTCGAAAGTATCCCGGCCAATGTTACGGAGCCAGTAGAAGTAGAGATTATGTGAAAAGACTTGAAGGAATTACTAGAATTCCTTGGAAGATGGGCAAAATTTTGATATGGGATTTCCACTGGTGCAGTTGCTTTACTTGCAGAAAAAATAAGATCCCTTGGATTACAATTTATCAAAGATTTGTAAAGAAAAATAAAAAAGATCTACTTCCTTTTTAATACAACGAGTTAGCATAGCAATACGAAGAGGCAATGCTGCTTCTGTTTTTGGAACAGTTCTTAACAGAAATTCTTGAGTAGACATTCTTTCACTATTTTCACACATAGTTTCTTCTGCAACTATACAAACATTCATCGATTGATGATATAATAAACAAGTTGTTCCATTTGGAAATTTGACATAATAGCATGAATTTTTTTGTGAAAATTTAAACCCAAAATTTTTAAGTGTTTTAGAGCAGTAATTTTTCTAAACTCGATCTTCTTTTACTTAAATGGCGATATCAATAAAACGAGTGAAGGTAGACCTTTAAAAAGTGTAGGGACTCCAGGTATATTATTAAAATATTTTTAGAATGTGCACCTTAATGTTTTGTTTATTCTGTCAAAAACCATATTTCGATACACCATGTATATTAGTTATTAGACAGAAAAGGGGCACATAATTTTTTTCCATTGGCCATTTGATTTAAGTAAATATAGTTCTAATCTCTACTCCTAAATTCGATTTCGTTTACAATCAATTTTGAAAATTGATCTAAGATGCCATAGTATAACCGCGTGTAAATTATATTTTCCATTATCAAATATTATCATAGGTGACGTTTTACCTACATTTCCTAATTTTACACCCCGATTAATTTGGATAATAAACTGATTAATCCAATCATCAATTACTTAAAACGTCAGACCTGTTAAGTCATTGATAGCATCGATTGGTAATTTTGGATTATGTATGCAATGCGTTTTATAGTAGGTTGGAATCCTGGATCATATATAAAAGTTGTTTTGTGTAGAATTCGGTGAGTTTATTTAATTTGTATCGATTATTTGATCGAATTAAGTTGTATTAGGAAAATCTTTAATTAAGAAAAAAAAAGTGCAAATGGAAGCGTTTATTCGTATTCTCTATTCACCATTGGCATTCCTTGGTCTATTGAATTCCGTTACTTGAGAAAAGCGAAAAAAGAGTTTCGAAATTCACGATCACGAGTTAAAGCGAATGGGTTAGGTTCAAAAGGAGCAAAACGTCCAAAAAGGAGCACGATTCCTTGGAAGGATCGCGCCTTGTGCCCCAATATTGAATGGAGCACGCGTTGATGCGGAATAAAGAATTGCTAAAAGGTGCGGGTTCCGTACCGAACCGTAAGTTTAATATCAAGCTCACGCTCTTTGCTTCATCCCAACCATCCCTTTTCCCTCCTTCTTACTCCCGTTTATGTATATGCGCCCCTCGGATTAATTGGTTTCGATTTTGTAATAAATTTGCGGCGGCTTTACGCTTGGCCGAACATCGCGAAAGTTACGCGCGCAAAACTTGCGCCGAAATTGTGGCTAAAACCTAAAACTTATTCATGGATATCTTGTATGAGTAAAGTTGCAGCACTTTGCGAATCTATTGAAATGTGAATAAGCGCACGATCCTCTATGAAAATACGAGCATAGGGGAAATTTCCTCCATCCTCCATCCTCCACATAATGTGCTGCGTTTTATCCTACGCCTGGATAGTTCACTTTTAATGACTGGCCTCGCTATAAAATTTGATGGACATACTGGACGGGCTTCATTTAATTACCTTCATTTAAATTTTACCTTCAATAATTTAATTATTTACCCCATGCAACATGCCCAAACTCACCACATCTTACTAATTAATAAATTCATTAGGGTTTCAAACATTAAAATTTAAACACAAAAACGATATAATCCCATACTAATCTATTTGCTATTCACTGCATAAACCTACCCATAAAAATTTCAGTTGTTACCAAAAATACACACCCGCTTGAATCCACAAATAAGTTATATTAAAACTTTAGGCCATAAAAGTCTCTGCTATGTAGTCGAACTTCAAATAGATCGAGTTCGCTGAACAGCACTACTGAAGAAGAAATAAGTTCAATAAACTTAATTTCCAAAAGAGGCATAATTTTTTCAAATTTCTTAAGAGATCCATAGGACGAAGACAGAAAAGTTGGTAATGATAAAAACGAAGCCAACAGAATTTCGAGACCTAAATCTACAAAAATGGCCAAAATTTAAAATGGCTTTTTTACTAATATAAAGCTTCCGAAATTTTCTTGAACTCGACATGTTTTAAGTTCTCTTGACCTGTAACCCCTTTCGAAATTCTTTCTAACTTGAACCACTTTCCAACTTTTGATTAATTTTCGAACTGTTTTGAAGTACGAACTAAGTATACCATTTACTTTCGATAACACTGGTCTACAAAATTAAATGAAAAAATTGGTTTCATTGAAATTGAAGTATTTTTCAATTGTATACAACAACCAGGGGGCTGGAACTACTGACGAGATGTCGTATATGACTTTCATCATTCCATCCTTGTCATTCAGATGAAAAAATAAGAGTCTGCCCATGTCAAGTCCTACATTGGGTCGATTGATTCAAGAACAACCCCCCAGATTAGTTAGACACACAGTTTTAAGGTGATACAGAAAGTGATGTTAACAACGAAATTTAGCATTGATTTTGAGTCAACGGCCCCTTCTTTTTACTAAGACTGCTTTAAATGACCTCATAGGACAGATACCGAGTAGAAACACGATATTGCGACAATGTTGTGATAATATCGTACACAATGTAATAATATTGTGTAAATATTGTGTCACAATATTTGCACATGTTAAAATGTTGAGCCAAATAATGTTGTGACAATATTGTACTTCCATTGTTTCATAATATTGTGAATATATTGAAAGAAGATATCTCAACATAACAATATTGCCACAACATTACCACAAGCTAAATACATTTTTGATTTCTGCAGGGGATTGATCTTTCAAGACAGAACTTTTTGTATCCAGACCTAAATAGTATTATAAAGAGCTTGAATATAATGTGAGCATGTGTCAACCTTTATAGCCATTCGGACAAATTTCCTGAAAAGCATGATTCTTACAGTGAGATTCTAGTATTCGCCTTATTGGTAAATATGTCTACCAGGTATATATGCTTTAACTAATGCCCAACGAAATGCCTTTAAAGTCGTTATTTTGGACAATATTACGTAAATTTTCCTTAATTAGGTAAAATTTACTTAAGCACAGGGATATTTCCCATGATCTGTTACCTACTTGGGTATTGAATGGAAAGTTGAATCCTCAAAATTTCAAAGGTGATCGAACCATTTTCTCTTTTAGACATTTTAAACCTTTATTTCCATTGACTTCATATGGCATCATTTTTTTAAATTACAATTGAAAATCTTAATTTTAGACAAAAATAATCGTGAATCTTGGAAAACCATTTTAATTTCTTGAGCAGGGAGCAAAATTTACAAAAAAGTTGGGAAAGAAAGGTTTAAATGTGACATTTAACTTTCTTGGTATTTTCAAGAAAAAAAATTTACTTGTGAATTTTTTCACATCTTCCACAACTTTACTAAAACTGTTTCGCGACATTTTTGGTTTGGGTGGTTCCGTTCAAATCGGCGATTTGAAATTTTGCAAAAGTGTTCCGGGTGAAATAGTAGAATTTTTGTAATTTTTTTTGGATCGTTAGGTATAAATTTGACAGATATACAGGGTATTGAAAAAAAAGTTATTTTTTTCGATTTCTCGAAAACGCATCGACCCATTTTCGTGATCCTTTTTGCGTTCTCTTCTGCTTGAAGATCCGCAACTTTTTTGATTCTTTACGTTTTTCGCAACGGGGTGCAGTTTTAGTACAGGACCGGATCCAAAATTTTTCTAAAAACGGCTGATTTTTCATCGGGGGCATCTTTTAAAAATCGGAAGATTTTTTTAGAAATTTGCAGGTCGTATTCGCAATTGAACAAAGGGTGGCGTGAGGGAGAGCTTTTTTCAAATTTCTCTCCCCGAGCCGAGATATCGACCTCTTTTGTTTTTACATTTTTCGACTATTCTCGAGAAAGGGTCGACGGATTTTAACGAAATTTCGTACGGTACTGCTCCCTTAGGCCACCTTTTTGATTTTCAAACAAATTTCGGAAAAAAATTTTTTTCGCTCAGGACCTGAATTTTCAAGTTTTCAGAATGACTAAAATTCAAGTTTCGACTTTGAGCCAAAATTAAAAATATATTGACACGGATTTCGACATTTCGGCATATACCGGCGTTTTCAGCGTGAAAATCTCTTTCGATATCGCTATCAGCGGCATTCTACTATGAAGGGGTTAAATGGGGCCCCGGTCCGAACGTGCAACTTTTTTTCTCCGTTTCTTGTGAATAAAATTTTTTCAATTTTCTCTTCGGATTCTTAAAGAGGACGTCGAGCCGCACAAAAAAATATTTTTTCGCTTGAAAATTCTTTCAGGAACTGATTCAGGGTCGAAAAAAAGAATGACTTTTTTCGGACAAGTCGCGCACATAAATTAAAGAACTCCTCCGAAGGCGCTCATAACTTCGAAAATCGCTACACGTGGCGGCAAGTTTCGAGACGGGTAATATATATACGATGACGATATCTTAAAAATTGACAGAATGCAAGCCGAATCAACATTTTCGGATTTTTTGATTTTTCTGAAATATTTTATTTGTTTTTCATTTTATGGAAAAATCAGAAAATCATCCTACGGACGTGCGATAAGTCGCTGCATGATCCCAATTCAGCTCTCCACTGGTTGACCACTGGTTAACTACTGGTTGACCACTGGGTGACGGAGAGTTTTGTTCAAATTATTGTTTTTTAATATTTCTTCTTTTGGTGTATTTAAAAGTCTTGCAGCTCAGTTGTTGTAAATTTGTTGTAAATTTTATCTTTGTGGGCCAATCCAAAAATTTTTAAGGGAGCAACAAAAATGGTGCTTCATAAAAATTGCGCGTTTTCACCTGCTTTAGAAAATTTGAAAACTCAAAAAGTATTTTTTATACTGTTTTCAAGAACTTGACGAAAAAAATATTTTTTTTTAATTAAGTTGTTTTAAAAGTACAACAAATATACGTAAAACAAAAAGGTCCTGTCAAGTTGTTATTTCAAGAATTTTCTTTAAAATAGTACAAAGAAAATTATGTTGTCGCTTTCTGTTTTTTCGAATTTTTAAAAACAGCCAGAAGCGCGCAATCTCTTTACTGGTTCCTTAAAATTGTTTGGTTTACTCCATATAGATAAATATTACAAAAAATAAAAGCCAAAAGACCTTATAGTAGAACAAAAAAAAGGAAATTTAAAAAATCATTAACAGAAAAAAAAGTAATGACTATGCCATCGCAAAATGTAACACTTTAATTAATTTAAAGTGATATGTATACCTAGTACTAGAATAAATGTAGGAAGTTATTCGTCAAGAAGCTGATTAGGGTAAGCTTTAAATACTAAAGCAGAGTCAGAACAAGTTACTTATGAATTCGAAATGCATTAGAATAAAGTTTCATACATGGGAAAATTGTTCTGACTTTGTTTGCTATTTAAACCTTACTCTAATTATTATTATCGACCAAACAATTGGAAACTTCCACTTGGAAAATACCGAACTATGTACTTTACTAATAAATTAAATCAAAGACATTATCACATTATTTGTTTTTTTTGGAAGAATAGTTTCTGACACTACTGTTCATTCTAAACTTTTTGGGAAAATAAAACCCTATTGTATAAGTATATCATGATATTTCTATAACAATAAAATATAGCGATAGTGGATTATCCAGTAAATTCCTGGTTAATTTAGAATCTTTGTATAGTTAATATAAAACCAATCTTGCAATATGTGGTCGAATTTTACTTGCATATGTGGAACCGTATACGTAACGAACATGATGATTTTGCACAATGAAGATTAATTTGTATGCACCTGATGCTGGTGCTCATTTTTTACCGGTCTGGGGGAACATTTTATATGTTTGTCCCTTTTGATGGCTTCCCCTCCCAAAGATTCTTTTCAAAGTTTTTCCGAGGGCGTTTTTTTGCAGTTGTTTGGGGAGCCTTTATTGTAAAAATGCTTAGATTTCCTCCGGAACACGAAAAGTTATAAAATTACTAGTCACCTTCCTGAAAGACAGCTCTACTAACAAAGTGTATACTTCTGATGAAACGTCAAAATTGTCAGGTTTTCATTATATTGAAGATTGTGATCAAAATTAGTATGGTATTTAATTTTGGTGTGGAGACCATTAACTTTTGTTTTTAAATTATGAATTATAATGTACTAATTACTTCAACAATGTAGATTTGTTTTGTTAACAAATTGTAAAATAAACATTAAATTAAAATCACAATCCAGAAACTCGGTTTGAATATTAAGCAAGTTGCAACCCTCACAATTTGATTAAAAAGTGTGCAGTTTAGCGTTAAACAAATACGTAGCAAATAATAATGGAGTCCGTCAGTGAATTAGTATTGATTGTGTACAGAGCAAGGGTAAATATAATACTACTGGCTGATAGTTGATTTGCAATAAACTTATCATTGAACTAGCAAACATGACATGTCAATTGTGCTAGCGGCTTGTGTAAAGCAGCAAACACAATCAGAGCGCGTTTCGCAAATGCAGCTGCAAGAGCGTTCATAAAAACACGACCGCCTCCACCTCCTCCCGCCTCCGCCGCCACTGCTGCGGGTGTCATCATTAGGCTTAATAAGCTTTGCTTAACCGCCAAACCGACAACTGCTTTTACACCAAATGTGTAGAATACTACTGAAATACTCAGGCATTATTTGAGGAGGTATCAGAATAACTCGTTTGAAAAAGGAAACAGGAATTATTTAAAACCTCTTGCTTTGCAGATAATTCTTTCGTTAAGATAACAATGACCGGAAATAAGCGAATTTCCGGATTAGAAATATACATCTCTCTTTATTTCCATTCATTTCTGCATAACGAAAGCCTGACCTTTCGTTGACAAGAGTTTTCTTTATATTTTTTTTTCATTGTACTTTAAAATTCAACCAGAAATGAAGACATTGTTGATTTTTAATATAAATTTAAGCGCTTTCTTAAATTAAAGACTTTACGAACGAAATAAGAAATAAAATAGAACTTTAAAATAACCGCTTAATTTCATACATTTCAACGTTAAAGAATTAAATTACTGACATTTTAAAAAAAAGCCAGTGGAATTTTCTCTAATTTTATTAGGTAACTTTAGGTAAAATTACTTAGGACGTACTTTGGTTTCAGAAATCCAGGTATAAATTAGCAACGAGGCCTTTAGTTTTTCAAAAAAATACAATTTAATCACACGATTGTTCAGACGAGTTTGATCCTTGTATCAAAGCTATTAGAACAAGAGTTGTATTCAATAATTCAATAATATTATATGTAGGTATTAAACGCTATTATACATATGTATTAGATATTCTTAAGTCTTTGAGGCTTTAGCAGAATGTCACAATTAGTTAATGTTGGAACTATGAAAGTGGCATGGTAGAATTACAAATTTGGTTTAGCTGGGATTATCTATCTCACTGAGACTAATGGATATTTCCATGCCAACCAGGAAAGCCTTACATGTAAGGCAACTAAATTAACTGACCATTATAGGTAATTCAGATAACAAGCTTTGGTTTATATGACTTAAAACACACAAATAGTCCAGTCAATTTAGACATGCAAGGGTGCACAAATGAGCGTAGAGCTAAAAATAGGTATGAATGTTCGGAACACCATTATAAATAAATGCTGAAAAGTCTCCATCAATCCCGTACCTGGAAAAAAAATAATTCAAGATCAAAGGTCTTAAAAATTTATTTTTCGCGTTTTTCAGCAAAACGCTAAGTTCTATCATAAAATTAGGTCAGACAAAAATTGTAGACCATATAATTATCTATAAAATATGTCTTTATACTTTTTTTCCTAAGAGCCGCCGTTTCTGAGATATTACAATTATAAAAGTTGTAATCTTCATAATATGCACATTATTCGTCAGATGCATAATCGTCTAATATTCACTATAACGGGTACATTTTTTAACCAAATTTCAAAAACCCGGTTTCGAATTAAAGGGGAATGTTTGGTTTATAATCCCATCGAAATGGATTTTTTTTAACCGACGGGAAAGCTTCCAAAACCGCTCCCGAAAAAGTCAATTTTTCGCGGTTTTTTTCGAGCGTCCTCTGTGCCGACTTTGAAAAATCCTAGCTCCACCGGGTTCGGAATTGAAACGACCAAATCGGGCCCCCTTTTATCCCACATCCTCATTTACTATATCCAAAATTTCCGACTCTCCTAGGTTAATCCTGTAGTGAGGGCGAATTTTTCTTTGAAAACGTCAAAATGTCGCGGTTTTTAGCGAAAAAAACAAAAAGGTAATATTGCTTAGCTTTTGACTGTAGCCAGAGGGCAAAAATCGCGAATGGCATTATTGTAAAGAGGAAACAGACTTACGTACCCATAGTGAAGCAGTTTTTCGAAATTTTTGTTTTTATCTCATATTCTGACGTTTCAAAATCGGGGTACAATTTTGGACATTTTTTAACGAAATTTAAAAATCGTACCTACCAAACAACTGGACCGATTTTAACGAAACGCGGGTTATATTGTGGCTCAAAGTACCGTTAATACCCAGAAAAATAATCGGTTTTTTACGCCGCGTCCAGCGGCGTCGGGATTTTTTTTTTCCAAAAGCGTAGAAAAATGTCGATAAATTGCAAATCGTGGTACAATTTTGGACCTTTTTTAACGAAATTTAAAAAATCTTACTACCAAACGACAATACAATTTTTGACACATACCAATACTTGCTATCCTCTATTTTATCTAATTTAAAGCGCCTCCTACCGGTAGCTAAAATTCCCAATAGAACGTTAGAAAACCCTGTATACACACTTCATAAAACCAAATCACGTCGCTATAAAAAAAAACAAAAAGTGTAGTCACGACAATTAATAAACGTCATTTGGTTTAAATTTCAATTTCGTTCGACATGGCTTTTAAAACACCATTTTTAAATTTCTTGAAAGACTACAAAAAGACTTCTGGGGAGGATATATCATATTCAGAAGTTGTCAAAGAAGCTGATGAGGCATGGCAAGAATTAGACGAGGAACACAAGTTTAAATATTTCAATATGGCTCGAAGGGCAAGAAGAAGGGGTAAGCGAAAGAGCGGTAAAAGTAAACGTCGAAGATCCAGGAGCAGAAGTCGATCAAGAAGCAGTGGAAGACATCGCTAAATAAAATTGGGGCAAAATTTTTTGTGCAAAATATTGTAATAAGTAATTCACCTTACGATAATTAATTGTGACTGTAAGTCCGTTATTTGAATTTAAAAAATGTTAAATTACATATTTGTATCCAACGACATTTAAATGTCAAAAATGTAAAATTTCTACTTTCCCAATATAAAATACATGCCAACTATTTTATTTTTTTGTGTTTGTTCCCATAATGTGTCCACCGTGTAAAATTCATAATATCAATGTTAAATTTTTATATTTCTTGTATGAAGTTATGTAATTTGCTATAAGTAAAAATACTTTCCATAATTGGGTAAGATTAATTTCTGCGTGGTTGAAATTTACACAAACGGGGATTGGACTTAATTATTATCCTGGTAAAAATACTTCTTTTATTCCTATCTGATCCGTCCATTAAAAATGAACAATACTGATACGATCACGTATTATTTTTTCCATCACCAAGGATAATGGTCTATCCCAGTTTTCATAATATCTGGGTACTTTCAAATGGTTTCCCATCGTATGGACCTTTACTAAGACTAACTTAGTTTACAAACACAAACAAAGCAGGTTACCCGCTTTTGCCCGCTTTCAGATTACCGGCGCCGATTACACGCGCATGCCTGAGTCAGTCCGCTATGGACATACCTGCTTTGTTTGTGTTTTTACCCTTACACACTTTTTGTATGCCCATAGCATGGCGCGGACTGACTCACGCATGCGCGTGTAATCGGCACCGGTAATCTGACAGCGGGTAACCTGCTTTGTTTGTGTTTATCCATTGTACATTATACTATCTACCCTGAGGTATGGTTAAAATACTAAATTAAAGAAAGGTCGTAAAGTCCGATAGAAAAAAGAATTTTTACACATTAAAAAATTTATTTGATCTCATAGCCTTGTTTATCAGATAATTTTAAAATAATCTGCTAAAACCGTTAGTATTAGCAGTAAAGGATTGATCAATTTTTTACAAATTGAGCGTTCAGCATTAAAATACACTATACAAAATTTCTTAAAAAAATTTTGACTGCTTTGGCTGCAATAAAAAAGTCTATTTTAAAAAATCAACTTTGGAGGTTTATAATTTTGGGACACCCTGTACAAGTTTATAAAAATCAAATCACGTCGCTATATAAAAAAAACAAAAAATTCCATTAGTGTAGTCAAGACAATTAATAAACATCATTTGGTTTAAATTTCTATTTCGTTCAACATGGCTTTTAAAACACCATTTTTAAATTTCTTGAAAGACTATGAAAAAACTACTGTAGATGATATACCGTATTCAGACGTTGTAAGAGAAGCTGATGAAGCATGGCAAGAATTAGACGAGGAAGAAAAATTTAAATATATCAATATGGCTCGAAGGGGAAGACGTAAGAGCGGTGGACGTAGACGTCGACGATCCAGGAAAAGCAGAAGTCGATCAAGAAGAAGACGCCACTAAATCAAATTGGTTCTAAATTTTTTGTGCAAAATTTTGTAATAAATTAATGTAACTGTAAGTTCGTTTTTTATTTAAAAAATATAGGTAATGTTAAACTACAATTTTGATGAAAATGAATCCAATGACATTTAAACGTCAAAAATGTAAAATTACTACTTTTCCAATAAAAGACAGTTATTTTTTTATGACTAGTCCAAAATATTTCAGGTGCCTTTGAGCACTTCTTCATTTTATCCTAATTGCAGTATAATTCAGCACTAAGAAGACTTTTATTTCTTATTATTGGTGGTGTAGTGAAAATTTTTATTTCAAAACATTTTCACTTTTGCCAATTTTACATTCATTTTCAAATTTTCTCTTTTGGTTTCTGTGTTGATTTGTAGGTATTTTTGAACTCTCTTCCTTTACCAATTTTTCAGAGAAAATCTTCTAAAAGCCATTTCTTATGTTTTTTCTTTTTTCCATTTTTTTGAAGCTTTGCTAGTTTTTTGCAGAATTGTACCTTTCTCGTTTCCTGAACCCAGTCTAGTAGAATTTCTTCACTTTTGCATTGAAGTCACGCATCGCTATTTATTTCTAATTATTAGGAATGTTTTATAAACGATTTTAGTTTAGACTTATGTCAAGTGGTTTCTGTTCTATTCTTTAACTTAACCAATTTATCCATGGGAGAAATGAAGATTTTGAATCATGTTTTTTAGCATGGAGGACTGTGATAGCTACTTTGCTTCTGAGTTGAGAGTTTTATTGCATTTTGAGTAGTACATGTTTTGATCTATTACTGTGTTATTCCCTAAATTTCGCCACAGTGTTTTGGTGAGATTCATAATATCATTTATTCTAGTTCTTGTATGAAGTTCAGAATTTTGTTAATTACTTCTGAATCCACCATGTCGTTTACGATATTACAAGGACAGACTTTTCTTTTTACATTTAAATGGCAAGAATAGTTTGATGAAAGTCGAATACGAGGTCATGTCAAGTGGTTCAAGAATTTGCCTTCCGTTTTAGGACTGAGAGATTCTAATTTCCTATTGATTGTTAATAATTTCTAAATAAAAAAGATTTCGTGTTGATTTTTCTGCATTCACGTGGATCTGTTTGTTTCTATCTTAACACTAATGATGATCACTACACTGGTCTATTCCAGTTTTCATCAAATCTGGCTGTTTTCATATGGTTTCGCATTTATCCATATCAACTTATCTATAGTACATCCATTTTCCCTTTGGTATAGATAAAGAAATTAATGGAAGGTAGTTTAGTCTAATTCTTAAAGAGTTTTTTGATCATTCTATTTAAACTGTAACAACTGTAAATCTTAAATTGTTTGCTCCGCGAGCAGATTTTTGAGATCTTTTTAAAAGTAATTGGATTATTCTTGCCTTGGACTGATACATTTATTGGTCAAAATTTGGTCATCCACTCCAAAGATCCGAGCTTGATTAGGAATTCTACAATTTTATTATTTAGAGTACTTTTCGATACAAAAATCAATTATATTTTTACAGATTTGTTAATCCCAGATTAGAATCCTGGCTAGTGCTGTTCACCGAACCCGAACTATATGAGGTTCGAACTTAAAAAAATAAAAAGTTCGAACTGTTCGAACCCGTTCGACATAATAATAAAAGTTCGAACTTTCATAAGTTCGATAAAGTTTGAACTCAATAAAGTTAGAGCTGGATAAAGTTCGAACTCTCTTCATTACTCGAACTATCGGAATACACAGATTGAGTCGACGTTGAAGCTGCAGCTTCCTCTGAATAATTTATTTGTATGATTATTATTATTGGTAATTTAAAGGAAGTAAGGAACCTTTTCTTCTCTGCATGTTCTGATTGTTCTAGTATAGCTGTGACAGCTATTTTTGGAAAGAGTTTTTATTTTAATTTAAAGGTCTTCATATCAGAATTACAATTATCATCAAAACCATAAAAATAATCGTCCCTAAAGTTCAATAAATTTGTTTTGATGTTGATTTGAAACAAAATTCAAAGACTGATTTATATTTTCATAACTCTTATGTACCCATAATTGGTTCTACTGAAGGAACAAAGATGTTAACAAATAACAATTTAGAAACATCTTCTCTCTGCTCAGAGGATCGGTTATGACTGGGAAGAAAAACCATTTTACTCATCAGAATATCGAATCGAAAAACCTCAACGAAAGATTTTCCTTGAGGAAACGTATCTAAAACAGAGGCAGCATCATCCCTTTGAATAGCAGTACTAATTCGTTGTATTAGAAAAGATCTTGGTTCCTTGGTTGCATTAGCTATAATCGTTTTCCTATTTCACCAATAAAACGCAAGGCAAGAGAATCCCGAACTCCAAAACTTTCGTAAAAATTTAATTTCTTTTCAAGATTTCTGTTTTTAGAAATTTAAAATTTTTCTTCAGTTAATGCAGATTTTCTGCAACTTCATCAGACCTTCTTCCATCGTCTATGCTTGTTTCCAAAGTCTCCAAAATGGAACGAATTCTTGCGAAAGATAATGCTCTTTTAATGATATCATTTGCTTATGGTGTCGAGAAAATCTTCCTGCACTAAATCTATATTTTAAACCATGTTGCCCACCTTCATTGATTATAGAGCTACAGGAGCAAGTGTTTAAATACACAAGACGAATACCAATTGTTAATGTTCCTAAAGAAGCAACAGGAAAAGAAGCCATTAACCAGATTCCTCCGCAAAAACGCCTTCTTATGAGAATTATTAGCAAATGATAAAATACTACTTAAAGTTAAGTCCAAAAGAGAAGAATCCAAGATAATGTTCGGTATATTACTAGGTCCTAAAGATTCTACTTAAATTAAAAAGTTGTGCATAATTTTTTAAAGATAATAAACTAAAATGTCATCAATCAAACCAGGCAAAGATAAGAAGAAGACAAACGAATGCAAAGGCCATCCTTATAGTAAACTAAAGTTGCATAGGACCAAATTTTTTAGAAAAATAAATTATTTGAAGTTTTTATAATAAAGGAAGATGTGCGATGGAAGCTTTAAAAGACGTTTTTATATTTTAAGACTTTTTTAAAGTATTTTGAATTGGAAAGTCAAAAAAATAAAAAAGTACCAAACTAAAGTAAGAATTTTACTTTCATTTTTAACTTTTGTTATTTATGAATCTACAATTACATTTGTGTAATTTTGCAAGAAAAACTTCTATATTTATATTTTTGAAAAACTGCACTCATATAAATCTAGATACATGAAAACAAAAAATTACATTTTAAAGTACAATTGTTACTTAAGTTCGGTATTTATTATTTTTTTAAGTTTCCAATTACCTGGAGCGAAAATTTCGAAATTATTAATAATTCCTTGATCAGGTTTTTCCAAAAAAAAATCGCATTTAATAAAATTCAGTTCCAGGCAAATTTCATTGGAACTAATAATTCTTCAAGGTTATGAAGAACAATCTTTGATTGATTACCTACAAAACCAACATCAAGAGAAACACAATTATTTATTTTTGGAATTATTTGAAACATTTTATTTTTCTTTAAATACTAAAACTGTGCTGAAAACGGCTTAAATATTGCTTTCATAAAATTTTTGCATTATAAGTTTTGACTTTTACTGAACTATTTTTATTCCCGTTTGATTGATTAAAGTGAATAATAAATTACCCTGTAGGAAACGTATAATTAAAGACGAAAGCCGACAAACGGTAATTTGTCTGCGGCGTTGAATTTTTCAATTGACTAATCGGATACAATTATTTAATATTCACAGCAGGTTCTAAAATAAAACCCTTTTAAATAGGCCGTACTTTTTTCAAGCGACATTATCCAGAATTTTAGTTAATTAGAAACCTTTTCTACAAATTTAAATTTAATTACATTATTTATCTACATTTAAATACGTGGACTGGCAATAGGTTAATCATACAGATAACTACGAATAAAATAAAAAATGTAAAGATGTTTGGAATAAAAAAACTTTGGAGGGGTGTATGCAGATATTCTAAAATTAATCGTTGGTGTTATTAAAAATATTTTGTGGAAGAAAATATGTCGAGATACTTGAATGTTTGAAGTGGTAAAATGATTAATGAGGAAAAAAGCAAAATCTGACGATTTTTATTACCCTGTTTCAAGTATATGTAAAAGAAATATTTGTTTTATTTTGAGAATTATGAGTGAGATCTTTTAGAAACATAAGATTTGTGTAGATCCTAAATATTTTAAGTGTCGCTGAAGCTTTTTATTTTATTTAGTGAGATAATCTTTTCAGCTGACAGAACGCATTAAAAGCTGATGTTGAGACTTATTTTGGTGGATGGTAATAAGGCTTATAGTGCACTCCAGCTGTGCAAATGCGCACCGTAAGGCGATGTAAAGCCTTGTTATAGAATCGAGGCATTACACAAAGAGCGAGGGTTACGACATGTAGAAACAGGAAGAAAAAAAGCCTCCACACTATTTAGTGAAAATGGATTTTCGCCGAAATAAACCTGATCTCGCATATCAATAAAGCTCTGCCCTGGAGCCATAAACGCTTATGAAAATAAGCGTGTACTTTATTCGATATTATAGTCGTGTTCGACGTCGCAGTTTCTCACCCCTATTTGAATTTCATGGAATTGACAGGGAAAAAGGAGGAAAGTAATTTTTCCAGTTTAAATATATATTGACCCAGATTGAAATGACAGTATCGAAAGGTGTGGAGGATGCATATGCGCGTCGCGACGCTTCCTGCTAACCCCACGAAAATCCGAAAGGAAGTGAGAAAACGTACCCGGGGATTTGGGAAAGAGAGACTGCAATTACTCACTGTCTGCTTCTGATGGAGATACGTAGGTGATTGCTTGGGTTTAGATGCTCACCCTCTTTTTCTGCAGTTCTCTTCGTTTCGTATTTGTTGCAAGCTAAAATTGTATTACTGAATTTTTTGGGAAATTCAGTTTTAGCTTTGGCTCACTTACGCAGCCAACCGTTTTAATATCACACGACTATTTTCGGCATGGCACGCATAGGCAAATAAAGGTAGGGTTAATGACTCGCTCTAAGTGTTTCCACTTTACTTTTATTGCAAAACTTTAATCAGAATTGCCAGGGATCTCATCTTTAAGCAAATCGTGACCTTACTCGTTTAATTTACGATTCACCAACTGTTTAAATTATTGGGCAATAAACACAAACCCTAAATTATTTCCACTTAACCCTGCTATAAAATAAAAAAATTTAAATCCTTTTATTTTCGTCAGTAAGTTAACATTAATTGGTAGTTCCATCTCGTTCCGGACAAAGTTAAAACCTTATTTGAGTTTATTAAATATAAAAGTTTTTTAACTCAACTAATGATGTAAAAATTATCGATTGAGTGATGAAAGGAATTGCCAACTTTGATTCGATAAAGGACAACTTTTTGAAAAAGAGCAATCCGAGTGGAGAGTGAAGATAAAAGGAGTGTCGCGTATAGAAGATGGGATTGGGTGGCCATTGTGGTCTGAAATTCTTTTGTTCCAAACTTTTCCAACTAACTACTAAGTAATGTGTAAAGTAAGGATGAGTTTTCATGAAAGAATCGTCGACGGGATAGTTCCGTCTGGTCACGTGAACGTGCAAAATGAAGGGAAAGGTTGGGAGATTAACATCGGTGACTCCCTCGACTACGCTCAAATTTAAATCTCGACACCAAATTACCGCTTTGTTTGTTGGAAATGTTCATGTGCTTTGCAGTTTATGCGTATTTAACATGATCACGTGATAAACACATAGTTGTTTAAAGACGAGGCCGACACGCAATCTCGTCGCTAACGCATAGATCTCCACGTCCGGTTGTCAGCGACTAGCACAATCAATAAATATTCCCTACTTTATCGCGATTATGTACCTGCTTATTTCCACGGTATTTGCATATAGTTTACCAGATATAGCTGCAATGATAGTGATAGGGGATGGAAAGCTTTTGATCCCCAATGGAAAACCAAAATTATAAATTCATTACAAAGACAGCCTACCATAGAAATGTTTGTTAACTCATTCCTCTTCCATAAATTTAATAATTTCCATAATTTAATAATTCCACTCTAATCAAACTAATTCACAGGGTGTCCCAATATGGCGAAGCGAAGAAACGTTTGCCACTTCAATGAAAAATTTCATCAAACGACCGATTGCCTAGCAATGGGCTCTCCCATAGCTCCATCACAACACCAATACTAGGAAATATATTCATAGATCATATACAACAGTAATAATCGGGGAAGGTGTTTTTTTCGTGGAGTTGATATTTTGTAGGTGGAAAGAGGAGAAAATTTTAAGAATAAAGTTTACATGTCCCTTTTCGATCGGACCACCCAGAAAAAAGTTATTCCACCCCGAACGAAAAATCGAGTTCATCCCCTAAGTGTCCGAAATTCACCCCTAATCGCACCAAATTTTAGTTCGTTATGGGGGACCAGATTCTGAAGACGACGGTTTTGACTCGTCTGGATCTTTCTATTTAGGGGGCGGAGATACGACCCCTTTTGTATTTTTACCCCGAATTCGGACGTTTTTTGCGAGGAGCGGCCGAAACGGTGGTTTTTTCGTCCGATTTTAAGAACTCCGATTCCTCTGTGTAGAGGGATGTCGATTCCAAGTGTGGTTTGAATTCTAAATTTTTTGGATCATTCCGACACTTTGAAAAAAATTCCCGAAAATGGACGATTTTTTCGCTTTTTTCGGGTTTTCAGCGGCGTTATCTTTGAAAAATCGCAACTCCGTCGGATTCTAAAGGGAAGCAACGAAATTTGGCCCCTTTTATTCTAACATCCTGGGGATTACCGTGACCGATTTTTAGGCCTCTCGGCGCAAAGGTGTGACGTCACGGCCCCGAGACGCTAACAGAACAATTCTACCATTTTTTCGGACGGCAAAAGTACCAACACTTTTTGGCTTCGATTAGAAGTTCAGCAGGAGGAAAACAATCGAGGTTGCTTTACTCCTCATCTAAATTCCACGTTTTACCCTAAAACGGGAGTTTTTGTGCTGCCTTTACTCTTTATGTCGTTTTGGTGCCCCCAAAGTGACGCTTTATTTTTCGCGCTATTTTGACGCGTACTTTGAAAATTCGTAACTTTTCATCGGAACAACCTGTAATACTCGAATATGTTTTATTTTACTTATTTGGTATTTACTTATGAGAGAAAAAATCGGCACATTGAAATTTTTACCCTGGACTTTGGAAAAAAAATCGAACGTAAATTGTTCAAAAAAATCGGGTTAAACGCGGTCCAACCTGACCCCATCTGGCTCCCGCAGTTTTAAAAATTTTTGCAATTTTCTTTCGAAACTTTAAAAAGGAATATTTTTTACAGTGTATAGGCTATTCAGATTTTTTATATTTGGTAGGGTTGGGAAATTACATACAAATAAACTCGAAATTTTGATTTTAGGGGTGAGTCACTTTTTAACAGATTTTTAATTTTAAAAACACTTTAGAATCCATTCTTTGAACCGAAAGCTCCAACGCATAGGGTATTTTAAATTTCGAAAAAATTACGAAAAAAATTTTTTTATATCGCATTTTTAAAAGTCGTATTTATGGGTCAAATTCACCTTTCAAATTTCATTTTAACCCTACTTTATGCAAAGCTCTTTAGGTCCACTTTACGTCAAAGAATCACTTCGCTATCTTTTTCTATTTTTTGAGTTATAACCGAAAATGTGGCTAAAATAGACAAATTCTCCGTTTGGAGCCATAATTTCGGTCTGAAATTTTTCACTTTTCACAAAATAATTAATATCTTAGAAACCAAGACGTTTAATAGCTTAAAATTTGCACAGCCACCTCCTCCCTACCAAATTCCGTCAAAGTTTTAATTTTCGGTTTAAAATTGCGCCATCCAGAACCGTGTTTGTACCAAAATTTTGCCGAAACTTTGTGAAGTTTTTCCAAAAAAACTATTTAACCGATTTTAACAAAATATTTGAAACGCGTCTATCCACGTTGCTTACTTTTGGTAAAAATTAGAAACCGGTAACTTTTATAGTTTTCGAGAAAAAAAATAAAAACCGATTTCCATTAAAAATTTCAATTTGATTGGTTTTGACATAGTATTTTTTGAAGCACCTTATTTTATACTCCATTTTAATAGATTTTGAACTACTGGTTTAGGTGATATCAGAATGTTTGTTGTACGACCAGTACTTTGGAAAATACAGTCAATTTTGTAAAGGGCATTTTAGACCAGCAGATTTTGGTAAGCAAAATGGACTCGAAATGTGTCTGAGCAATGTGCGCTAGAGTCTGAGTCGATTTTGTATGAGATTTTAGAACCAAAATCTGTTAGTCTAAAATGACCTTAACACACAAAAAGTCAAACATAAAAATTTCGACTGGAAATGGCAATTTACTGAAAAGATTATATTTCCAAAACTACTGAGCCGATTACTACATTTCTTGAGTTAAAATTTTAGAGGATTTGAGCGTTCTACAAGAATTACCTAAAACTACGGAGATTTGATAAGAAATCCGCTTTTCATGGAAAGTTATATATCAAAAATAATTTATATTTTGAGTTTGTTTACAAAAAATCACCCTGATTGGTTTTGATTGTGTATTTTTTTGATTTTGAACTCCTGATTTAGTTTATCCAAGAATTTTTGTTGTCCAACCAGTTCTTTGGAAAATACAGCCAATTTTGTAACACACAAAAAATGCATAAAAATTTTGACTGGAAATAGTCATGCGCCATTAAAATTATAACTATTGGCTCGATTTATCCATATAAGGGCTTCAAATTTATAGAAGTGAACGAACTATGGAAATTTCCATAGTCAGATTTCTATCAGAAATTATTGAAATTTTGACATTTTTTACAAAAAATCAACTTGATTGGATTTGATACAGTATTTTTTAAATTACCCTATTTCATACACATTTTTTATAGATTCTAAATTCCGGATTTAGTTGTTCCAAGAAATTTTGTTGTACGACGAGTACTTTGGAAAATACAGCCAATTTTGTAACACACAAAAAATACATAAAAATTTTTACCGAAAATGGTGATTTACTAAAAAAATGAAATTTTCAAAACTATTGGGCCGATTAATACATTTAAGGGTTTAAAGTTTATAGGAGTGAGTGTTCTATAAGAGTGTTATTTCATAAGTTTTAGGCTTAAATTTAGTAACTAATTTTTGGTGTTTTATTTTAGAAGAAAAAGACTGATATATTTTTGTTGGTATTATGTAAATAAACTAGGGAGAACATTCGTTTCTTAAGCACCGGGGATGGTGTGGGTAATAAAATTAATGTAGGTTTAATTTACCGACATGGTTTCCTACTACATGTTACTAATTCTAGGTGCTTTGTTCCCATTTGTCACCTAGCGTTTTGGATTTTAATTACACCTCATTAACGTTAAAGCGTAGAATTTAAAATGTACCAGGGTGACGTTGGCCTTCTTGCATCTCCTAGTAATCTCGTTTTTCCCATCCGGCATAATCTTAATCACGTAGACTCATTAATTACATTTCTGCCATCTTTACCAGGAGACTAGGAAAATTTATGCAAGTTAATCTGTGAGATATGCGAAGCGGGCAGTGCAGAAGTTACGAAATGAGCGCCGAGCTCGTAATTCGTCCACCCGTAATCGTAAAGAAAAGCCCTGCTTTATAACTCCTTGCATTACACGTATACATGCATACATTGTTCGGGTTATTTATTATACCGCAGCT
Organism: Stenus bimaculatus; assembly: GCA_963971135.1. Classification (NCBI taxonomy): domain Eukaryota; kingdom Metazoa; phylum Arthropoda; class Insecta; order Coleoptera; family Staphylinidae; genus Stenus; species Stenus bimaculatus. The sequence goes on along the minus strand of OZ020180.1, from coordinate 80,580,414 downwards.
TATAAAAAGGTAATGGTTTTCTTGATGTGCTTGTTTATGTTATTTGATAATTCGCGATGAAGTTGGATTCTGCAACGCGTGCGGAAGAAGTTAATGTTCGAAGTGGTTTGGGGTGTGTGTTAAGCTGACGGAATTATGCGAGTCCACAAACTTTTGCCCTAACTCGACCCTTGCATACATATAATAGTGGTTTCTTGCAAACTTACATTTCTAAATCATTCCTTTATAAAGGGGAGGATAACAAAGTCCAATCCTGACAATGAGTTATAAACTGCAATAATATTTGAGGCCAAAATGCTTTGATAAATTGTTTGTTGGTAGTTTGTAATTAATTGGCTTAATTGTATTTACAATATATCTTAAGTTTAAGATCGAAATAAATAGCTTTAAAATACTCCAATAATACATACCAATAATGTAGCTAATAACTAAACTACTTATGTGAAACAAAACGAGACGAAGGTATTTTTTACCAAACCCACTAAGTTTTTCTAAAACATTTCTAAAATCTGTAAAGTCATTTCAGGAATTCAGTTGTATTCTGATTGGTGACATTTTAGCTACTCTCAAATACAGGCTACATTGAGAATTTTGTACTATTATAGTATTTTATACCGTTATTGTATTGTTTTATCGCTTAATTTTGAAAATACTAATAGATTTTGTAAGGTTCTTAATTTTCTAATAAAATGTTATTCAATGAGGGGAAAATTATTCACGAAGACTAATGGTGTGTTCAGGAACTTGGTGTGAAGGTGCACTGGGTAAAGTGTTGTGACGTCATTCTTAACCTCAAAATCATATATGGTATAAAGCGTAAGATATGGCAAGTTGCAATTGCGCCATGACCAGTCCCGACCGGTATGGAGAGGAAGCACACTGGGTGAACACTCCAACGACTTTCGGCGCACATTGGTATAACACTATGGTGTTGCTGAACGCACTCTAGACAAGTGTCGTAATAAATATCCTGAATGTAGTATGAAGATAGAGTATATTCAGTGGCGGAACCAAAGGGGGGTCGGATGGTGATTTTACCCCATGAAGAGATATATTGATGGCGCCTAAGTCAAGGTTTAAATAAATTAATATAATTTTTATTACAATATTTTTCTTGAATCAACCTTTTTCTAAATAGCCTAAAACTAAATTTTACTCTAAAGTGGGATTTTGTACATTTTTGTCCAGAACTCGATAACCAAATGTGATTCTTGTCAAAAACTTATCTAAAGCATGTAGCACCTAGGTGTATTTAAAAAAAATATTTAGTGTAAGTGTACAAACACAAACAAAGCAGTTTACCCGCTTTTGCACGCTTTCAGATTACCGGAGCCGATTACACGCGCATGCTTGAGTCAGTCCGAGCCATGCTATGGATATACAAAAAGCGTGTAAGGGTAAAAACACAAACAAACCAGGTATGTCCATAGCGGGCTGACTCAGGCATGCGCATGTAATCGGCGCGGGTAATCTAAAAGCAGACAAAAGCGTATAACAAGCTTTGTTTGTGTATTTTTTAAGATTTCATTATTTACTTTTTCCAAGTTTTAGATTTAAATATTTTTTTTTAAACTAAAAAAGTTATCAACAATTTCCCATATATTAATCTATCAAATACCCTGCTGATGGAAAATCCTGGGATTACCACTAGATATATTGATGAATGAAAAGTACATTTGTGAACATTGGAGAATCGTGGTTTGTGGTCGTTCCAATTTTCTAGTCATTTGGTAAAAGTCGTATATAGTCTATTTTTTCCTGCTGAGTGATTTTCAGCAGAATCGGCGTTGACCCAAGCAGTGCTCGCTGATATTTCCCATCATAGCGCACGATGTTTCTTATTGGCTTACGAGATCGGCTGCGCTCGAATATACGAGTCGCCCCTCCCGTATTATTCTTATCATGCGAGAAAGGAACACGCGAGGCGCTTAAAATATTAAATATTAAAGTGAGAGAACGTGAATTGAGTCCGCCTTACGGGCGTGGTGTCTGTCCTGCTCGCTTCTCAGCAAGGAAGCAGGCACCAAACGTAGTTTCCATTTCGTTCTAACACCGCACTTGTGTGAGATAAAACGCAGAGCGTAACGCCTGTATTGCTTCGGCTAAATGTTTCTTGTTGCCGTCCTCCTTTTATGGGAGTAAGAAAGAAACAGAGCAATAAAGAAATGTCTTGGTTTTAATCGGAATCCCTGCTGAAAATCACTCAGCAGGAAAAAATAAACTATACATTGCTTCATTCAAGAATTTCCATTAGCACTAATTGCAAATTATGAATTTATATTATCAAATTTGTTGTTTCGATTTTTTAGTTAATATTATAATAATGTTCTTTGGGTATAATTACTGAAGCCTTTAGTTTGATATAATAATTTTATAAAGAAGTTTATTTTTAAAAGTATAAAAATAAAAAACAATTATTATCCCCCTTAACTACATGTTTACTTTAAAGAATTTACCTAGATTAAAGACATGCACAAGTGCATGCTAGTTTATTAATACTTCTAATTAAAAAATAACTTTACGTGACACGCGAGCATTATTTGCCAGTAAATAATTCAAAAGTTCTCATAAGAATATGCAACTCGTATTATTTTCTTCGTCTCATTTATTAATCATCAGTACTTCTCTGAATAATTTTAGCAAAATCTAAAGGATGTATAAAAATCACGTACACATTTATTTCCGCCAAGCACAAATGCACGACTCAAATTTATTCGTGGTTAGTCAAAAACGTGCTTCAGGCAGCAATATGGAAAGCCATAATCATCATACAAATTGACGCATTTTTACGCTTACTACACTAATTTTATAAATCTATCAGACCGCACCATTGATTTACATTACTGCAAACTACATTTAAGAAAATCCAAAACTATTGCCATAATACAAATATCTCGTTTTAATAAAATTATTTTATCATGTACTTTATTCCTTAAATTATTATTCATTTTAATAATAATAACATATTTTTACATATTTACTTAAATTGCTGAAGTTTAATAAAATATTATTGGATATACAGGGTGTTCCGGAATATCGTTGACACCCTGTATACTTAGTAGTGCTACTAACTAAAAGTTTTCTTGACTGCATTCGCCGCTCTCCACTTCATTGCGATGCGCAGACTAATAAAATTTCAGGATTAAGGTGCTTTTACACATAAGACTTATGTGTAAATTCACCTTTAGTCGTAAATTATTGTAGATAAATAGTGAACGCTTACTAATAATAAGAAACTCACATAAAAATAATAATTAAATTATTTTGTAACACATAACATTAATTTAGTTTAATTATTTTGTGTTGGTGTTAGATATACATTTAACAAATAATCAATTTTGAGAATAATCGTGCACATTTGCAAGGAAATTGAATTAAATTGTGTATGGTTATATAGTCTATAAAAGGAATGCGAATTGCTGGTGGAGATAAGGAAGTATAAAGTATACTGCCTTTGTTAATTTATGGCCGCGAGTTTGTAGATGCTAGTTGTCGGCGGGTCGATTTCATCGCAGCTGGGGATTTTTTTTAAATTGTGCCGCCTTACAAGGAGTTAAAAGCCTGCGCCTTAAGCTGGATGATAATGCACATTCTCAAGCCTCCCACGGATAAATCTAATAGAAATTTAGTTGCAAGTAGCGAAGAAACTTAATGTAAAGCTGGCTTAGAAATTTTGATTGGAAATAATGAAAATAAATCGACACACTATACATACAGGGTGTATTATAAGACGTTGAACAGAATAGGTGGTATGGTCCACGTCACGAGCTTTTTTTATCTCGCTCGTACTCACCAAAAGTATAGGACCCAATCTGGAGTGGGAGTGAGATGATAGTATGACTTCATTATTAAAAAGCATCAATTAAATGATCAAAGCAATACAGATTTGCTGATATATTTTCAATATATTGATTTGTTAAATTTATGTCTATTTTTTCTTCAAAAAGCTGTTGTTGCTGTTTTAAACAAAATAAATGAGGCACAATTAAAACTTAACCATTTATAATAGGAACAGAAGATGCAACAGTTGTAGTGGCAACCGCTTGCGACGTTCCAATCAAATCTGAGATTTCTATCACATCAGAAACACCAGTCATCTGTTACTCAAGATCCAATAAAGCAAAGTGAATCCCAATAATTTGATGGGCGTGAATAACAGACCAAGCTAATTTTAGCTATACTACACCTTTTCCAATAGTATTTCAAAAACCATCAATTGTATTTCAGAAACCATCAATTGTATTTCAGAAACCATCAATTGTATTTCAGAAATGATAAATTTAATTTCAGAAAGTATCAATTGAATTTCAGAAAAGTCAATTGTATTTCAGAAAGCATCAATTGTATTTCAAAATAATCAATTGTATTTCAAAATAATCAATTGTATTTCAAAATAATCAATTGTATTTCAAAATAATCAATTGTGTTTCAGAAAAAATCAATTGTATTTCAGAAAGCATCAATTATATTTCAGATAAATTAATATAATTTCAAAAAGGATCAGTTGTAAAATATTGAAGAAGCCAAGAGTTTTTGAATGAAACACAAATATTATTTCTGCAATACAATTGATACTTCTGAAATTAAATTGACGACAGGAGTCATAACAGGAGAATTCTGAAGTTGTCTTTTAACAATACTGCTTTAATCATTTAACAAATTATTTCAAATTCAATTGATGCTTTCTGAAATACAATTGATCTTTCCCGAAATAAAATTGACTATTCTGAAATACAATTGTTACTTTCTAAAATTAAATTTATTATTCTGAAATACAATTTATGGGTGCTGAAATACAATTGACTATAATTTCTGAAATTGAATTGATCTTTTGTAAAATGCCAAATGTACTTGGTTCCTTGTGCGGTTTTATAATTTAGGAAAAACAACTTTGGTCTTTTCTCAGAAATGTTTTATTACACTTTGAGAATTTACAGGATGCGGCCTAATTGGGACCTTCATTAGTTTCTACAAAATAGATGGATAACAATTGTGGCCGAAACAAGTTTTCTGATATCACGGATTTGCTACCAAAATGTTCTTATTCCAACACGCAGCCAATCGTTCTAAAAAAAAATTAACCCTAGCCTATTCGCCATCAAATATTAACAGATTATGCGAATAACATGACAAATGCATTTTTTTTAATATTATTTACAGTTCTAATCGTCGATTTTAATAATTAATTAACATTGGGAGAGATTAAAATGTGCCAATATTGTTTACTTATTAATGAGTTCTTGTATAAAATTAACTGTTTTGTTGCTATTTATATGTTAATATTTCGCAAATTAGTTATTTTGTATTTTTTGTTAATTGATGAGATATCTGTCCATTCTATAAGGTTTTTAATTATTAACTGAGGGTTTAAGTACTTCCTTATAAGGTCGGGTATAAAAATATACTTATTGGCGACTAGTTTCGTTTATTATAAACATCATCGGGCCAAACTACAAGAAAATGATACATATTAAAACAGTATTAAATAAACTTAATTAAAATTAATATAGATATAGTCAGTGTCGTATAACTATAACTATAATTAAAATGGTCTATTAAAGTTTGTTAAAGCTAACTTACGTGTCAAATCAAGATGATCGTACATTCGTACTAGAAAGCATAGGTTGTATCATGAAGATAATTAATGGTAATGGTGAATAATTATAACCAATGGTGAACAATGACCAGTAAATATTTAACAGACGTTATCAAGACGTTACCTCTCATGAGAATATTAACTTTTTAATAAATATTAATTTTTTGTTAAAACTATCAATTGTAGAGTCGTACTCGTGTTGTTTTACACAATATTTTTAGTGTTTGTGAACTTTGTCCTACATAAACAAGTTTACAGTCCTTACACTCAATACTGTACACCTTACACCTTACATATGTCATCGTTACTACACCTTTTCCAATTGTATTTCAAAAAAGATCAATTCTATTTTAGAAAAATCAATTATATTTCAGAAAAGATCAATTCGATTTCAGAATAGTTAATTGTATTTCAGAAAGTATCAATTTTATTTCAGTATAATCAATTCAATTTCAGAAAGTTTTTATTGTAATTCATTGTAGTCAATTGCATTTCAGAGAGAATTAATTGTATTTCAGAATAGTCAATTGTATTTCAGAAAACATCAATTGTATTTCAGTATAATCAATTCAATTTCAGAAAGTATTTATTGTATTTCAGAAAAGATCAATTCGATTTCAGAATAGTCAATTGTATTTCAGAAAAGATCAATTGTATTTCAGAAAGCATCAATTGTACTTCAAAAAAAATAAATTAATTTCAGGTAGGACCAATTATAAAAAAAATTAGGAAGTCAAGAGTTTTTGACGGTGATTGTGTACGTGAACTACAATAATACACACATTTTATCAAAAATGTCCTTTCAAAATATAATGTTAAACCAGTAACACCTGGCTTAGGTCCCTAATGACCAATGTTAAACCCAATTGAAATAATCTGCCAAAAACTCTTGGCTTCCTCATTATTTGACAAAAGGTCTTTTCTAAAATAAAATTAATTTTTTTGAAATGCAATTGATGCTTTCTGAAATACAATTGATATTTTCTAAATTATAATTGATGATTTCTGAAATTAAATTGACTATTCTGAAATACAATTGATATTTCTGAAATACAATTGATATTTCATTCGGATAGTGGAATCTTAATAGGTAGTTTAAGCTTTTTGGTCTTAGTTTCCATAAAACTCTGATTTGAGAGATAGATAATTTATTTCACAAAAGTTTTTGATTCATTGGATAAATACTGAGGTAACTGAGAAGCCTGTTGCTATCACAGTGTTTTTTACAATTCTATTAAAATTGTATGATCTGAGTTAATTAATCTAAAGTCTAGAAAAGGTAAACTTTTTTGGCTTCTTATAAAATTGGACGACCTTGTATAATTTTTTTGTTTTTAAATCTTTAAAGCAAATGTGAATATTTTATAAATTTGTACGTTTTCGTGCTCCCTTGCAAAACAACATTTTTTGACTTCGTCACCTACAGATTTGGATACTGACAAGGATGCGAAAAATGGGGCATCAGATATGAATATATAACTCTACATCAGAAGACGAAAAAAACTTAAAACCAGGAGATTTTATCTTAGCTTAGTTCCCAATAAACAAAATATGTCTTTTCTACAAAGAGTTAAGGAAAAGCTTGTTAAAGTAAACTTTTGGAAAATGAGAAGGAAGATAAATGTGGATAATAGGCCAAACTGATGAAATTTTGTTATTTTTTATTTTATGTTGATGTAATTTTTGGTGAAATCTCATTTTTTAAAATTCATTTAATGCATTTTTTTAGCCTATGCATATTAAAATTTCTCATTTTTTAAAATAAAGTAATGACAGGTGTGAAACCTAGTTGGTGTACCTTTTTTTGATAAAATCAAAATAAATTATAGCAGCAATTATAAAAGACTTTATAAAATAATTTTTCATTTCATTACATAAGAATATGTTTTATGAGGTTGCTTCGATAAAAATCAGAGTTAAAATTAATTTGAAATGTTTTTTTAACTTAATAATGATGTTTTAACAAGCTTTATATTTGATATTTCCCGGCGCATTCACCAAAATTTGTTCTGCATTTTTTTAAATACATAACAATTTTGTGATTAAAGTAAGCAATAAAGTCATATAAATCAAAATATGATATAAGGAAGATTACTTAAGTTTTATTTTTGGAACAAAAAATTAAATTAAAACCATTATCTTACTCCTATATTTTTTATGAGAGCAATTTTGTGTAAACAGTTAAAAAACTGCTTAATATTTTCCTGTATATTATGTTTGTGATTTAAAATAGCGTATTGGATAAATCTTACATTTGACTTTTAGGTGCATTAAGCAGGCCATTTACCCGGGAGATGACAAAACCTAGCAAAAATTGCAACTTTTCCCGCACGACGTATTCTTATTTCCACTTCAGACGTTTTTCAATCACAATCTGAATCGATATAAAAGGTCGTCGAAAGCAGTGGACCCCTTGGGAAAACGCCCCGATATGAAATAATTCAATATTTCATCTTTAATTTACAATTAATTACATTTTTTATTTAATTCTGTATCAATTCAGTTGTAATCGTGAACTCACCTAAATTTTTAATTAAAATTTAATTAATTTCATAAACAATTCATACAGAAAAATCATATCACAACTCAAGTATAATTAATTAATTATATAACTAAACAAAAAAGTTATAAATAGAACTGAAAATGCCTAAGCATACCCATGTTGTTATTAAAGTAAATAATTCATTTAAAAAAAATTGACAAATGCACTTTTATAAATTATAATATTTTTTTCCATAATAGTATATTATGTTTTCCTCGTGATTTATTTGCTTCCACGTTAATTAATAACAACATGGCGTATTAAATAAAATAAAATTAAAGGAAATTTTATTAATTAAACAGAGAATGAAAAACGTTTATTCAAGAATCTGTAAATTACGAAGGTGTTTATGTAATATATTATGAACTTGTATAGTAATTACAATACTTTTCCACTATATCCCAATTAAAAACAAATTACAAGACGTACCCAAACAAAACACCTCGGTGAATATGAGTACCCATTAACCCCAACGGGGTAAAAACATATTTTTTAATTACTTTAATCACAAAATTTAACTGGAGCATAAATTTGAAGCCATAAACATTTATAATTATATATGACCGCATTATACAAATAAATATATAAACGGGTATAAATAAAATAATAATAAAGTATAATTATAAGTAAGTTTTAATTTACGGGATATTAAACATAAATTTTTGATGTTTTTCAATTTTAAATGCGAGTTTTAATTATTTTAATTATATTTGTTTTTATATAAATGTTATGGTAAATACATTTAAATATATTTAAAAAAATTAATGTAGTTCTTTATTTTTAAATAATTATTGATTCTCTAGACTCTAAAAATACTACCATATATTACTAAGTTGTTTGCGTCATCATTGAAATAAATAAATTGTCGCTACAGGCAGACTAATTTTAGTCATTAGTAGATAAATTGGACAGTTCTAAATAGAGAGATAAAAATAAAATTCACTGTAATTGCAGTTTAAAAAAACGTTTTTACTAGAAAATAGATTTATTTTTTATTTAATTCCCAACCATCAGGGTGGTTTTTAATGTTTTAATAATAATAATTTTATGTATGGATTAAAATATTAACTTTTTTGTTTTCATGTTTTTATGGATGTTTTTATAATCCCTTCTCTCGCTAAATTATTTAAACTTTTTATTAAATATTAAATTTTACGTTTCAAATTCCTTATTTGGGTTGTAAACCAAACTTCTTGACGATTATACCAGCTTTATAACTTTATAAATTCTTTAAATTTGGACGATCTTGAATATTATTTACATTTTATGTTTTGACATTACTTGATGGTTTATTTATAATCGATAGTTACTATAAATTTAATACTAAAAATTATTTTATAATATATTTATAGTTGTATTCTAATTTTTTTTTATTTTTCAGGTACGTTGGTCTACAAACAAATTTATTTTTTAAAAATGCGGTCTATCCACACTAATTCTGCTGCAAAGTCTATATTAATGTAAGTTTTTCATTTTAAAATAGTAGTAATTTTATAAAAAAAATATTTTTTCCACGACCATTGAATAATAAATATACATATTATGTGTTTGTTTTCTGAAAAGTAATGATATAAATTATCAACATACCCTATTTTTCCGCCATGGTTTAGCTTTCCTACACGCATTTTGGACCAATCATAAAGCTGCATTTCAATTCCGAAATGGTATTTTAGTTAACCTTGCAATATAGAGATGGCGCTACGTTACATTTAACTTTTGACTATTATAAAAAAGGTATCAAAGAACTGAATGAATATACAGGGTACTTTTTACACAGGGTGTCCCAAAAAAGTGCTCCCAAGAAAATCCTTGAAAATAGAGGAGATTTTCTTGAAAAAAAAACCAATAGTCAGGGTTGGAACAGCCCAGTTTTTTTGGCGGCTTTGATTTTTGTGCTCACTGAAAATGTCGTTATTTCGAAATTCTATTATAGTTATAGTTATAAGCTACTTGATCAATTTAAATAAAAAAATTTGTAAAGTAAATCTAATTAATGAATTCTTATTAATTTTTGGAATAAACAATATTTTTTTATCAAAATAATTTAATAATTTACATTTTTTTTTCATTTAAATTGAACAAATAGTTTTGACCTACAACTGAATTTCGATTTTACAGCATCATCTGTAGGAACAAAATTCAAAGCCCCGTCAAAAAAACTGGGCTGGGTCTACTTTCAAGGATTTTCTTTTGAGAACTTCTTTTAGGGATACCCTGTATATGGAACCAAAGCGATCCTGCTGAAATGACTGAATAAAAAAAATTGAAATTGGTACCTTAGCACAAATATTTTAACATGAAAAAAGTTTCTTTTATGGCTCGTAGTTATGACACCGCAGCTATCTTGAATGATTATTAACTTGACAATAAGAAAATTCCGTATATCCAACTTTTTTGAAGGCTAAAATATGTTTGTTTTGAACGGAAATTAAAAAAGGGCTATTTTTTGTTGTTTACGACACTCCAAAATAGTAAAAGTTGCATTACAAAATTGTATCAATGTTTATTTTTTATGATTTAAGTAATAATTTTATGGACTGTAGTAAAGTACTAAAAATTAGTTTTCTAATGATGTATTGCATGACATATGTTGCTATTTAAAAAAATTCAAGATGGCTGCCGTGTCAAAAATCCGAGCGATAAAAAATTCCTTCTTCTTCTTAAAACATTTGAACGAAGGCCCCATTTTATCGCACCAAATTTCAAAATATTTTATCCAGCCATTTAGGCATGACGGCTTTGGTTCCATATATGAAAATAACGCTGTATATGTTCAGTTAGGTTTATGATCTTTTTAATAAAATTAAAAATCGGGAAAGGTATATTGAATAAAACGTTAAAAAATCTACGGATATGCCAAGTTCAATTTGAAGGGAGAATTTTTTAGCAACAGTTGCCAAAAACGCAATATTTGTTTTAAAGATTTTATTTCCAGAAAAATAAAATAACTTATTATTTGTTATGTTGTGACTGTTCCAATTGAGCATCACCAGGATCCGTAGAATCTTTCAAAATTTACTAAAAATTTTCATTATATTTTAATGGCATACTTCCATTCCGCTGCATGGTTCTTACTTTTTAAAACTTCTTAAGGCGAGAGAGAGGCAAAATAATTGTTTTCTATAACCTTCTATTTCGTTAATAATGGAGCAAAATCAGAATTTTTAATTGTAAATGAAAGAGTAGAGTGTATACTAACCCAGTATAGAGGCCCTTTTTCTATATTTTGTCCCAATGTATTAAAAATAGATTCCTAAAGTATTCAAAATACGCTCCACTTTAGACCTTATTTTCGGTGTTAATATTTTTTCTTTGTAATTTATGTTTCTATACGTGCCTAGATTTATAAATGATTTAAACAATTTATTTTGAAATTTATAAATATCTTTAAAGATACGGCCAAGTGATGGTTATTTGTAAGACGGATTTTAGATATTCGCCTCATAGTTTAGGGGAGTTATTTATTAATAATAAATCTTTTTTCCAATGTTCGGGACATCATTTTAGGAGTAAATACAGTCTATTAATATTTGACTCTCAATCGCCTTAAGGGGAATAAATAATCAATACAATAATAATGGAGTATTTGTTCAATTCAAATTTTTTAGACAGGAAATGTCATTCTGAACAAAATATTTCCTATGAACTAATTTCTTTGGCGGCTTGGGGCACTTTAAAAATTGCTTAATTTTAATGATTTTTTGGAACACCCTATATATTTTCCTTTTTTATTTTATTTTTTACTCATTACTTGCCGCAAGAATTCAATTTTAATCATCATCGTGTAACTACATCATAAATGAAGTTTATTTCTGGTAAAATGCAACAAATTGAGATTATGGTGTTAATACAGATTAATTTATTTAAAAAGTGGTAATTATGGTTAAAATAAAATAAATTTTGTTAAATTGTATAAGTTGGTTATTTTGCAATGAAGAAGAAGAAGAAGAAGAAAAGAAAGATAAACTGCTATAATAATACGAGCATTAGTCAATTTTTGAGAGCGACAACATAAATATTTCTGTTTTTTAGTATTTAACTTCAATTTTGGAAAAAACGCTCGTGCAGGTGGGTTTTTGTTTTTAAAAGGACGGATTTTTAAATAATTACCATTTACCTGTCGTAAATCTAGTTTGTCCAAGCGTTTTTTTTTTCCTAAATTGGAGCTAAATACGCAAAAACAGGTTTGTTAAGTTTTCGTTGGACCACCCTGTATGAATTGGTTTCCCAATAAGTGAGTTAAAAAAATCTTTTTGTATTTCCAAAAGGCGTTCTTGATTAATTTAGGTTATTAATATAGGTTATTTTATTTTCAACAAAAAATACACAAATGTATTGTGATAAAATTTGTTTACCAATATTAAAAAATATATTAAATTATTTTAATTAAAATATGGGAATTGTTTATCTTTATTTACTAATTATTTTTAGTATTAATTTTATTTATAATTTTATTTGTTCTTTTATATTGCAAAATTAATTTAAATATAAAAGAGTTTTTAATTATTTATTTTACCATTTATTAATATTATATTTTTTAATGACATGCCAATTCCATAAACTTAATTTCCGAATTGATATTATTTATTTATTTATTTATTTATTTTGTTCTTCGTTTTCTCTATTGTATAATTATATTTAGTAAAATACAAATTTCGGTTTATATATTTTAAAATCAAAGTTAAAAAATCTTTCTGTGAATGTTTACCTTTGTTGTTAAAACGCTTTATTTTTAGTATTCCAGGTCAAACGATAATATTTAATTAGTTGATACAAATCTGAAATTCTTTTACATATATTTTTATAAAAAAAAAATCAAACTTATATGACTTGGAATCTTTATTATGAAAACAAATTTAATTTTCCAAAATTGCATCTTCTTTTACTAATTGTTGTGAATTTAGTTTTGTAGTAATATTATTTTTTTGCGAACTATAAAAATATAAGCTTTTTTTTTAAGAGGATAGTCATCAAATTTGAGCACTTGATTTTGAAATTCGCTTGATATTTGTGGTTTTGGTCATATTTTTTTTCCAGTGGAACTTTTTTAAAATTTCTTTTTTTGGTATGTAGAAGAATCTTGTAGCTATCAATTTCTTCATTTTTTGTTTTTGTAAATCAAACCAAATAATCATACGGCAGCAGTAAAACGGGCTCTTTATAAAAAAAACCTTCGCTTAGCGGCGTTTACAATAAAGATTTAAAACTGTTTGAAATAATATTTGTCTTTCAACGGCAGCAATTAGGTAAGTTATAAACGAAGAAAACGTATAATTTGTTTTTTTAATTTAATTTTTTTTTTAACTTCTTGCAGCGCTCCAAAAATTTCTTAAAATTTTACCTAATTTTTGGAGCGCTCTAAAAAGTTTTAAAAAAATATAAATTAAAAAAAGAATTATAGAATCTCTTCGATTATACCTCAACTTATTGCTGCTGTTGAAAGACAAATATTATTTCAAACAGTTTTAAACCTGTATTACAAACGCCGCTAAGCGAAGGTTTTTTATAAAGAGCCCGTTTTACTGTTGGCGTATGAGTATTTGGTTTGACTTAAAAAAATAAAAAATGAAGAAATTGGTAGCTACAAGATTCTTCTATATTACAAAAAAGAAATTTTGAAAAAGGTCCACTGAAAAAAAAATGTCCAAAACCGCAAATATCAAGCGAATTTCAAAATCTAGCGCACAAATTTGCTGACTGTCGCCTTAAATATATTATGTAAAGTACGACATCATTATTAACTCTTGTATATTTTTTATTTTTAAATTTATCTAAGGCTTCCGTTAGATTATTCCAGTTGTTTGGGAAAATTCTAGGTTATTGAAAAGAATATATTATTGAAGCAAAGATTATTTCTCCATTTCAACATCAGATCTAAATGCTGAAATAATTCTCGGAGAATTCCCAAATAAGAAAATAATAGACAACTTTAAAACACAATAAAATGAGATTCTTTCAGAAAGATTGTATTATCATTATCACTAAATTTTTGTAGCTTATTTAAAAACATTAACTTAAATATTACGTTAAAAGTGAGATTAAAAAAGTTGCTTTTAGTTTTACACTTTTAATTAACAGCTTTAGAAAGCAACCTTGGCTATATATCATTAATTTTAAAAAATTCTACTTGATATTCTTATAATATAGGTTACTCAATGCGCCTTTTAATTACGACGAAAACAAAACCTGCACATTTTGAAAGGAAATTGTAATGAGAGTGCAAGAGCAAAACTGCAGAAAATTGCACGCTGAATGCACTTTCCTGCTTTAAGATGTGACGAGACGTGCATATTAAATACAAATAATAGCTCGGAGCTTATATATGACAATTTAACCTCACGTATATTTATTTTCCATCCTTCGTGAGTGCGTGTGTGTGGGCGGCTCATATATTATGTAAAACACATGTCAGCTATCAAAACCTAAAAAACATAGCTTCTCGAGACGTCCTGATCTATAATTACCACCACGAAAGTTCATTACAAAAAAATTATGTAGATTTTTAATTAGGAGAAAATAATGAGGGAAAATAGGAAAATAAATTGGGCTCATTTTTTACAAGCATTTTCAGGACTTGTTATTTAATTTATGCAGAGACTATCAACGTTTGATGTACAAAACTTAAGTACTCACTAAAGATGAAAACCAATAATAGTAATAACTTTCAAATTCATTTTTAAGAAGTGATCAGAAGAATATTGTACAAAAACCAAAAGTCAGTTTTTGCAATAAATAGTTTATTCATCAACTTTTAGTAATATAAAAACATTAATTATACAGGGTGTATCATAATATGTGGGACAAAATTCGCTAGAATAACCCATTTAGGAGAAAAATTTACCTAGGTAGAGTCTAGGAGTTTCATCTCGCTCTAACTCATCAAAAGTATAGGATTCAGTGGGAGTGAGATGATAGTGTGACTTTACAACAATAATGTTTCTAAACAAGTTAATAATTATTACCTACTTATTTTATTTTAAAAATTTGATTTTAAATAAAATTTAAGGATTATATTTATTCAAACGAAGAAGTGGCAAATATGCGCTTCATAAATGGACTTGCCAAAATAGTGCTACGTAGGCGAGATAACTGTAGTCAGAACATTTTCTAAATAGACCTCTTCCAAACAAGAAAATCTTTTCAACGAATACATGAACGACTTAGAACCAGGATCTTTTATAAAACGTTTAATGTATGTTGGAAGACCAACCACTATCCGAACTTTGGAACTTAAAGAAAGTTAATACATCAGTTACCTCAGTAACATCTGTAACATCTATAACATCTGTAACATCGGTAACATCGGTAACACCGGTAACATCGGTTACATCGGTAACATCGGTAACACCGGTAACATCGGTAGCACCGGTAACATCAGTAATATATTTTTCATCCCTATCATCTTCAATGAGTACAGGAACTTCAGGAAGAAGATTTTCCTCCAAGAGTTGACCTCTGTACCTGGTTTCATGTAGGGTTAGTTGCTGATGAGTCTTTATTTTCCGCTGTGTTATTTAGTGATGAAGTGGAATTCAACAGAAACAGAGTATTTAATTTTCACAACACTTACATTTAAGCTGATGAAAATTCGCATAGCATTTTATCATCCCATTCAACGACAGTTTAGTGTCTTAGCGTGTGAGCAGGAATCATCCCAGATAAATAAATTGGTCCATTTTTTTGGAAAAGAAGAATAACAGGCGAATTGTTAACTTATAAAATAACGAGTTAAATAGATTTTTAGCAGAAATGCTTATAGACTTTGTGGAACGCATGTGATTCATACATAATGGTGCACCGCCACATTTTAGTCGATTTTTTGAATGAAAAATTTGAAAATCGTTGGAGCCTAGCCAGCACGATCACCAGATTTAAATCCTGTCGATTTTTACTTCTGGGGTCACTTAAAATAAAATCAATTGTTTATTAGCATAGACATACGTCAACGCACACAAAAGGTATTTCAAAGAATTCAGAATATACCAGGTATATTTGATAGATCCGTTGTTCTATGAGAAGACGACTTCTAACCTGCATTTAAGCTTAAGGTGGTCATATTTTAGAAATACTTTCATAGCCTTAAATGTAAATGATGATTTAATGAAGGTTAAAGAACACCGAAGGAGCCTACATTTGATCCGACGCGGTAGGACGGTCGGAAGGATTTTTTTCAAATCGGAAGGTAAACCGGACCGTGTAGAGGCAAATTATCAGATCGGAAAATCGGACGATTTACAGATATTTTAGTGCAGGGGGTAGCTTATTCCATCGGTCGGATGGGCTGATCGAACCGTGTGGATGCAGCATACGATTTACCCATCGAATCCGACGGTCCGATCAAATCCTGTGGAGGCCCTATTAAATACAATTTAATAATAATTTCTAGAATAATATTGTGTAAAATGAATGGCCTTTAGAAAAAAAATATTTGTATAGTAACCATGACAACCACCTTTACAACCCCTAAGATACGCATATTTTAGAAGATTTATTTTTCCCTTAAACGGCTTAATTTTGCGAATTCTTATAAGAGTACCTTTTTCATGTAAAAATAATTGAAAATTACTAAAAGACCTCCACACGATCCGATTTTGTCGGACGGTCGGATGTAATTTGGTCAGATCGGAAGGTAAATGACCACTCGAGCGTCCGATCAAATTGGACCGTGTGGAGGCCCTTCCGACCAATTTGTATGCTTCGTCCGATTGCAATTTTTAATGATTAAGGCCACGTGCAAGTGATGCTCTTTGCTCTCAACAGCAGTATTAAAATTGAACTGATCAAATTGATGTTTTAGAGCAGGTGGCACGCTGAATTGGCAGTCTGTCGAATGGGCAGATCGAATCGTGTAGAACCGGCATCCGATGTATGCATCGAATCCGACCGTCCGATCAAATTGGATCGTGTAAAGGCTCCTTACTTTTCCAAAAAAATTTTAAAAAAAGTGCAAACCTTAAAAAGTTACCATTGTTTCTATTAAAGAAATCCACAATTATTCTACTAACTATTTTTTAAAAATATTTTTGAAGATATATTCAATACCAAAATTGGTCTGTAATATTCGCTTATATACAATTCAAAGACTGTTTCGACTCTAACTTAGGTCAGAAAAAGTGGATAGAATTTTGTTCTGATATTTTTTTGAGATACACTGTATACTAAAAGGTATTTTTCAATTTTTCCAATTTAGAAATGAGCTGATTTCTTTAGATTTTATATAAAGGTGAGAAATTTTTTTTTTTTCAGAATTAATTTAAACTTAAGTAGTTAATATCATCTAAATAAGTTGTTTGAGTAAAACAAATAAACATTAGTAAATGAATGCTTTCATAACAATTTTTGTTAATAAAGTTTATGACCTAATAAAACGAGCATAACCATTTCTCATCTTGACTTAATATCAGTAGTTCCTAGTTCTATTTTTATAAATGCGAGTGTAGCGGAAGTTGCATCATTAGTTGGGAATGTCTTAAATTAACCCAGGGTGTTTCCGAGTATAATCCATAACTCATATGAATAGCAAGGGTCCACCAAACTCCAATTAGTCTCATACTTTGAATGCATTCAAAGTACGATAAAATGAGCTTGTAAAAATCTTAGAGCCACACACGAAGTGATGAATTTTCGTGATAAAGTTTATTTTCATTTTAAACTGATAACCTTTAGGGAACGCGTTGAAAGAAGCGCGTATAAACAAAAACAAGTCCTGAACGGACGGGCATCTATCAATAAATCTATTGCTGCTGCTGCTCCTGCTTTTCCCCTAAGCAATTTATATCTTCATACAAACTCCCTGCAATTATCATTAATCATCGATTATGAATGGCAAAACTTGCACTTCGCCTATAGATATTTTTTGCTTCATAACTGTTAACAACAACAACACTTCCTTTAATTAATTACAATATTTAATCTTTAAACGAAATGCAATTTAAAATTTTCATTATTAATGATTAAATTATTAATAATTATAATCAACCCTTGTATGTATTTGTATATCGTATTTACAAACCGCTTAGGATTAAAATAATTGCGGTAGAATTTCAAGCAATATTGATAACGCTTATTCGAATAGAAAGTTATTAGGATAATATTATGTTTTCAAATCTATAAGTAAATTTACAGCAGTATTAATAGATATAGAATATTCGGAAAAGAGTGCCTCGGGGAACACGAACGTGGACTATTTCCACTATTTGGAATTTGATATCTCCTCGGTAGTTGCAGAAATTTTCTATTTGCCTTTAGGATATTTTATACTCCCGCATTATCGTTAAAACATCATTTAAATTAAGCAAATTTTGTTATACAAATTACACGCTCTACCTGCTTCATTAAGTTTTTAAAAGCAATTAATTTTTATGAGATTTTCAGTCTTATCGTTTAAAAAAAGCGTTTTGAACAATACCATTTATATCACATTTATGGATGAGATTAAGTTTTTAAATTCTGAGCTTTTTAACGAACATTTAATACGAACTTATATTTAAAGAGTCTATTTACACACTTTGCGAATTAATTATTTTATCAATAATAATTTTGCAGTATTCGTCCACTATATTGATTATTTGAAAACGTCGAACTAATTAAACATATCGAGAATATACTGAGTTTGGACATTTCCACAGATAATTATGTTGTGTTGATGCTAATAGTCACATTTTTAAATAATCATTCTACCTCTGTAATTTAATTCCACAATATTAATTCTACATAAATGTAGGTCCCAATTTTCTCCAGAAAAATATTTATCTGATAAAAAAATGTCATTCTAAAGTAAAATTTTCCTATGAACTTATACTTCTTTAACAGCTTAAAAAGTTAGAGCAATTTTTCAAAATTATATTTATGTTTTATTTTAAAAAAACGGGACACTAATTTTTTGGTCTGGCTTAAATTTGGCTTCAACTAATTACTAAATAAAATACCCATGTGCAAAACAAATTCAAATCACACGTAATTTAAATGAAAAATCTGATATTAAATAGTACATTAAGCAACGAGCTAGAAAGTGACGAATTTTGTGCGAGTGTGAAACGAGGAGCTAGCCGAGATATTACACGAGCACGAAATGCACTTTCTTGCGAGTTGCGCACGCTATTTTTCCGACGACCACGAAGATTTTCCGACCATTATTAATATTTTGTAGTAACAACTAAAAACTCATAACATAACCTGTGTTGACATCAGCTGACATTGAAGTAATCGATTATTTTTAGTTAAATGTACCCAATTGTAGGTGGCGCTGTTTTGACGGAAGCAATTGATCGAAAAGAATAAAAAATGTTACTATTTTATTTAAAATTTACACAAAAGGTAATTATATAATGATTTTAATAATAAAATAATTAATATTAGCGGGGTTATATATAAATTTTTATTGGAACTGTCCTTTTTTGCAAGTTCAAAAAATTCAAAAGAGGGCTTTCTGAATTCCTTCGCAGCGCCTCTGTCGAAAATTACCAGAAGAATTTCAGAGTTACAAAACAGAAAACCAAAGTCACTAGTGTAGCAATGATTGGGAATTTTACCCACCTGTAGGGGGCGCTGTTTTGACGGAAACAGCTGATCGAAAGGAGTAAAAAAAATTCTTATTTTATTTATACAAAAGCCCATTATTTAATTATTTTAGCTCAGAAATCACATTAAACAGGTAATATTCGCCTTTTATCACCGCGAGCACATAATTTAAATACAAATGATACTTTCCGAAGTTAAATTGGTTTTTTGAAATACAATTGATGCTTTCTGAAATTCACTTCACATTTCTGAATAATATCCTATCATATCATAAAGTAAATAAATCAGGACCAAGTAGAATGCCCTGTGGGACCATCATTGTGACAGGAAATTTATTTTATTTTCTGTAAGCACGTTTAACTTAGCTTCCATATACTTTTTTGTATTAGAAAGAAATGACTTAATCCAAGAGTCTGGAACGGGATTTCGAATCGAATACCCGAGTTAACTCGCAGAACCTTTCCATGGGATATTAGGTCTAACTTGTGTTGTTGATTTAAGTGGTGTGAAGCCATATTGGTTTTCGGTAATAATTTTGTTGGACTCTAGGACCTGACAAGCATGGCGTACTCAAATATCTTGATCGGTTTGAGCTGCGGTTATGGTTGGAACGTTGCCAAAAATATTTTGGGAGTTCATTTATTATCTTGGAATCAGATCCGTAATAATGTTTACATCATTTGTTTCACCAGAAAGTTTTTTATTACATCCGACTTTGCAGATAATTAGATACCATAATTATTTTATTGAAATAGTCCTTTTGAACAACTTTAGGTGAATTTTTTTATTGTTTTATAAAGTTCTTTAATTCAGAATTTTGTTGACTACTTTGTTTGAAACCCAGTTAGTTGTTATTGTGACTACGTGCATTATTATTTATGTTTACTAACGTTTCGAGTACATGCAGGTCCATCTTCAGAGCACTAAGAAATAAATATACTCCAAAACACCAATTTGTCGTAATATCAAATAAAGTTTTAAATAAAATCTGATAAAGTCAATCTACAGCAAATGCAGGAAAATTCTAACTTTAATTCAATAAAATAAACCAATCTGGACAATGTGTTTAGAAAGCTTAACTTTAACATATCTAAACTTTAATATATGACTAAATTAAAAATGAGTTCCTTCTGAAAATAGTGTTTTTTGACTTAGGATAGTTTTCCATTATTGGTTATTCCAGCTACCAATAGAGAGCGCTCTACGTGTAAACAAACATGGCGGAAATGTTGCAAATCTTGCCCATTTTAATCACCTCCTAGTCTAATAATAAGTTTTTACAAAACTATGAAGTTAATTTGGAATCGGAATTAAACGATATTATAGCGTCGAGTACCTCACTGGTAGGTTCACTTGTTTGCCGCCAGAGGGCGAGCAAACAGCTAGAATACTCAATATCGATGAATCATATACGAACAATTGTAAGTACGTAAATATTATAAACTTTAAATTATACATTTTTAAAATTGGTAATACATTTTTTCTGAATTTTGAAAACACTTATTATTCTTACAAAATAACTGATGTTCAAATATTGTTAACATGTTGAGTATAAGTTTTCCACACATATAAATACTTTAAATAATAATTGCTATCTAACATTACAATGGTTGCACATAGGTATTATACAGGATCCAGCAAAATATAATAAAAATTAAATCCTGAGATGGTTTAGAACTTTCCAATCTTTTGGGGTATCTTGTAGGGAGAATTAATTTTATTAAATTGCAGCCCCTATTGAGTTTTACATAATTTAAAAGGGATTTAAAAAACACATTCCTGTAAACCAGAGGCTATTATGTTGGTTTGTTAAAAAGTTTGTAAGGATTAAGTGCTTAGGAATTTTTGTCACCTTTTGTTCCAAAATGTACAAAATTCAGTTTATCTGCCAATAAGTGGTCTTGGGTTTCTGCAAAATTGAAGAAGGCCGACAATTTGATTTATTACAAAATTTCTAAAAAAAAATAAGTACTTGATTGATCCACATTTGGAAAATTTTGATTTCATTAATTTATTTAATGAAGAGTAGTAATGACTTTAGGTTAAAGTCAAATTAATTATTAATTATTAACTTCAATATTAAGTATTATTCGATGGCATTTAATAAATTATTATGTTACGAAAATATTTTTGAATAGCAAAAGGTGACAAATATTATTAGACATTTAATCCTTAATAACTTTTTAACAAAATAATCTGATTTATAGGAATATGTTCCTTTCTTCATTCCCTTTAAAATGAGGTGAAATTCGATAGGGGTTGCAATTAAAAAAAAAATGGCAATTCTCCTCATTAGACACCCAAAAAGTTGGGAAAATTCTAATCCATCTCAGAAAGAAGTTTTTATAATACCGTATGAGTATGCGAATTTAAAAAAAAATCACGCAATCGAAAAATACGCCGATATTCCGTTACTTTTGGCCGACCCTGTATACTTAGGTACATTATATTGTAGTATACATGGATATGTACCAAACTATTGCTTGGTGTATTTTAAAATTTTTGTATTTGTATCATCTTAAAAACTATTATTACTTTGAGAGCCTAGAAGTTCTGGATTGCCAAAATCAAAATTATGCTTATATTATGTTTGGTTGCATAGTATCATTTCTAATTTGTTTTTAGTTCCCTAGTATGTTCATTGATCCTGGTACCCAAGTTTGTTGCTGTTTGGGCAATACAGGATTTGCAACTTGGTTTTATAAACTATATTATTTTTTTAAACATTAATGCCCGTTTTCACCAACGATTCCTAAAATTAAGTCATTGCTTATAGCGCTAGTTGCTAGATATTTTTAATCATTTAATAAAAACTACCTAGCAACAACCGCTATAAGCAATGCCTAAGTTTTAGGAATCGTTGGTGAAAACGGGAATTAGTGTCACTGATTTATTATAATTATTTTGGTTTCTATTTATTTGAATTGAGAAACCTTCTACAAAGTCGAAAATATCAAAGAAAGATTATAAAAGATTTGTTCCAACAACGAGTCTTCAGTCCGTCACGAAAGCGTATAACAAAACTACTTGAATCAAGTTTATGCGCATGCGCGAACTTTTTACAGTCCAATGTCTATTTCACATGCGTTGTTGGAATGGTTTTATGGATAACTTTGAGCGCTTGATTTTGAAATTGTCCTGATGTTTGGGGTTTTGGTAATAACTTTTTTCCCAGAGGAGCTTTTTTAAAATTTCTTTTTTTGGTATACAGATGAGTTTTGTGGCTACCAATTTCTTCTTTTTTCTGTTTAAGTAAGTCAAACCAAATACTCATACGGCTGCAGTAAAATGGGCTCTTTTCAAAAAAACGTTCGCTTAGCGGCGTTTTCCCCAAAAATAAGAAACTAATTGAAATAATTTTTTTTTCTAACGCTAGCAATAAGTTATGGTATAAACGAAGAGTTCGACGTTGCGTTTTTTGTTTTAAGTATATTTTTAAACTATTTACAGCTGTCCAAAAATTTCTTAAAATTTTACCTAATTTTTGGGATGCTGTAAAATGTTTAAAAATATACTTAAACTAAAAACGCAACGTCCAACTCTTTCTTTATAGTTTATACCTTCAGTTATTGCTAGCTTTGGAAAAAAATATTATTTCAATTAGTTTCTTATTTTTGGAGAAAACGCCGCTAAGCGAACATTTTTTGAAAAGAGCCCCGTCTTACTGCTGCTGTATGAGTATTTTATTTGACTTACAAAAACAAAACAAGAAGAAATTGGTAGCCATAAGTCTCTTCTGTGTACCAAAAAAAGAAATTTTAAAAAAGCTTTAATAGAAAAAAAATTATGAGCAAAACCGCAAATATCAAGCAAATTTCAAAATCAAGCCCTCACATTTGCCGACTATCCTCTTAAGAATAGAAGGTTGGGTTTTGAGCTGTAAGTATATCTTGGCTTGTATAGAAATGACGGTACCGAACACCATATCAAACCGCCCAAAGTTTAGTTGGAACACAAAATTGGTCCGTTCTACGTAAAGTCACGCCCTCGATGGAACGCAATTTGTCTATTGCGCATAACGGTTATCGCCAATGTACTGTTTTTCGGACTGTCGGAACAAACCTATAGTTATAAATTTACAAAACTTATTTTAGGTTTATGGGTTTTTCTATAAGAAATACATTTTCGGATACAATTGTAAAATTTTAGATATTGTGTATAAATCTTAAACTTATCAAACAAAATAAAAAATGTTTATCTTAAAGCGAGAATTGTGGAAAGGCATATCTTTTGAAATACTTGAAAGTATATTCACTTTTGCAGTATAAAGCTTGCAAGTGTTCATGAAAAAAGTCATAAAATGTGCAGTGAAGTTTTTCGTTGAAAATCGTTTATTTCTTTGTTGTAGTCTTGAGTTTTAGATGAATTGCTCTTTAATGTTTACGTGGTAATTTTAATGTGCGTGGGTGTGTTACAACTATTCGTTGGAATACACAAGTTTTAGTACTTAAAATACTTCTAAATCGCGGGGGATTAAAAGTTTAACACCCTTTAGGAGCGTTAAACATGGTTTACGTCGAAACCTGTAAAAAATCATTTATGGCATTATTGAAACTGCACCTCGGGCAATGTATGCCAGTTTATTAATATCTTGTTTGTACTACATTAATACCCGTTGTTAAAATATTAGTAGAGTGTGGGCTGTATGTGCAGGGCTTGATCGTAGTCAACATCGAAGTAATCCGTGGGTTTATTACCTGCCGCACAACCTTCTAATACCATATGGGATTAACAAAGTCCCAAGTGTTGGCCGTTAAAGCGTTTCTCCGTAGCCGTAAATCAAACGTCGGTTCTCGCACGTGTAATTTGTGATACGATTAACGGATTATAAGAATTTCTGCCAGCCTTGATCGCTAATGATGCTTACAGAAGGTGCGTGAAAGATATTAAAAATAAACTCCCCGAAGCTCGCACCCGAAGCGCATCGCCTCACCATAATTAACTTTTAGTTTGAGTGACAAAATACAAATCTTTCTACGGGATATTTATTAAAGGCGTTTCTAGGGAAATAAATTACCAGCCGGCGTTTGAGCGACATTAGTAACTCAATACGTGGAGTGATTATTCAGCGAGGGTGAGCTTTAATAATCTCCAAAAAAATCTTGTAGAAAAATGTGGAGCACGGTTAAGAATTGGGATTTGGGAAAGAAACGTTTTTTTGATTGCAATCTGGAATCTTTATGATGTTGGATGTAGAATTTTATTAAAATATTTTATACGCGTCATAAATTTCACTTTTAATTTCCTATTATAAATCAAATTTTTCTTTAAATTAAATTATTAGATTAATTTTATAGTCATCTTTGCGAATTTAAGGCTTCGTTTTAATTCGAGCAAAGCTTTTCCCAAAATTTAATATTCACTCTAATGAAACTCCAACATCAATATTAGGGTTTCACATGTATGAATTGCTATAAACTTAAAATATTGAATCTTATTTTATTTAAAGGTATTCATATTCATATTCCGTTAAAACCTAATTTTAATACGAATAAAGAGTCAATTAAATTGCTCTCATATTTTAATACCTTTTATAGAAGATCATACAGTATTTATATACAGGGTATCTTAACGCTTCGAGGAAGTAACATTACTCAAACTTTTTATGGGCTTCCCTCGTTTTACTGATATTTGCCATTTAAGCGAAAAAGATCCATTTTTGGAAAATCACTGCTGTGAAACAAATGACAATTTTTTTGACAAAAAATTTTCAATCTCTTCTAACCATCATGTCAAATTTAAATTTATGATTAGGTATCTCATGAAATGTAAATTGAATGAGTGAATGAAGTATAATTATTTTTTTATAAAGAATCCAAAATGTCATAATATTTTGGGTGTTATACCCGAGTAGAAACACGATATTGCGACAATATTGTGATAATATCGTAGACAATATTATAATATTGTGTAAACATTGTGTCACAATATTTGCACATGTTAAAATGTTGATCCAAATAATGTTGTGACAATATTGTGAGTATATCTTTTTAATATAGTGACAATATTGTGGAAACGTTGTGACAACATCGTGCCTAAATTGTGATAACGTTGTGGTGCAAATTTTGTGGTAATATTTTTAATAATAAATAATTCGGGGAAAAATTAAACGTTTAAACTGGACAGTAAATAATTTGTTTACAAATAAAACAATTATTAATTACTAATATTTTATATAAATTGTAACAAAATATAATTAAAATATTGTGCAACCATATTTTTTAGGATAATGTGTTAAAATGTTTACACGATATTTCTTCATATCTTTACTAAAATATTGTGGGTATATCTAAATTTTATATTTACATAATATTGTAAAAAGTTGTTTACACAATATGATAAGAACCATATTGTCTAAATGTCGCTGGAAATACTCACAATATTATACTTACATTGTTTCACAATATTGTGAATATATTACAAAAAAGATATCACAATATTGGCACACAAGGTAAACACAATTTTTATTTCTACAGGGGTAAAAAAACTTAACTTTTTTCTGTCATCTTGGAATGGACACTCAGTATATTACTTTAGTGTGTGTGTCTAATAGATTGTATATTCTGTTTTTTCATTTTAGTGTAATGTTACTTCCTTGCAGCATTGGGACACCCTGTATGTATTTATAATTGTATCCAACTTAAACTTTGATAGGACCCCAAAAATATGTAATAAAATGAGGTTTACCCTACCCTATTAAACTAAATAAAAACTGTTAAAAAACAATCTTAATTGAACTTATCTTATTAATTATTACTACAAAACTGTAAATTGAAAATAGACAAAATCCTTTTTTTACATCATAGTAAAAAATAAAATTTCGGTGATTTGTCTGGAAATCATCATTTTGGTTTTCAATTCAAGTCTTAAGTTTGAAAAATATATTTACTCATTAGTATATTTTAAAGAACATTTACTAGAAAAAATAAGAATTAATAATATCAAAAATAATAACAAAAAAATGTGTTTCGACGCACTTATTTTTAGAGCAATTTTTTATAATTTTACCAAATTTTATTAGTTAATAACGAGTTATTAAAAAGTTATGATCAAAAAGCTCGGAGTTTTTTTTTTCAAAAATTGCGACGCGTTTTATAAAAATGGCTATAATTTCTTTAAATGTTGTTGGAAAATTATAAAAGTCATTGAATATTATTTATATATATTTGTAATCATTAATGAACTATTTAATGTCATTAAAGCGATTCCATTGAATCCAGTGGCGTGTTTTAAATTTCGATTTAGACCCCGAAAAAGTGATTTTTCATATTTGCAAAGGCACCACGTCTATAGTTTTGCTACTAGTTGAATTTTTATTTCACAAGCGTATAAACAAAGCAATTATTTACATTCACACAAATTTTTATTATTTTATAATGCGGAAATAAAAAGTTATATGAAAAAGCTCCGCGGTGGCGTTTTTTTTTTCTTGTATATTAGAAAAATTAATAATGCGACGCGTTTTACAAAAATGGCTATAATTTTTTTAATTTTTATGATAAAACTAAAAAAAATGTTGATTATTGTATAAAAATATTTTTAATTATTGACTAGTTAGTTAATTTTATTATAACATTTTTAATTAGCCCAGTGGCGGAGTTAAAATTCAGTTTTTGCTTTTTACCCAGAATAATTATTTACCATCTTTACGACTTAACCACATTCAAAGTTTTGTAAATTTTGAAATTTTTATTTTACACACTTATTTTAAGAGTAATTATCTATAACCGGGGCAAATTTTATTAATTAATATCGCGTAATTATAAAGTTATAATCAAAAAGCTCCGAGGTGTTCTTTCCTCTGGAAAGAAAAAATTGTGACGCGTCTTTAAAAATGCCCATAATTTCTTTATACTTTGTTGAAAAAATTTGAAAAAAATATTAATTATACTTATACTTATAATTATTTATAAATTAATTAATTTTATTAAAGAGACCCGAAAAAATTGATTTTTTTAATTTGCAAGGCCATCACTTCTAAAGTTTAGCGATTATTTGAACTTTTATTTCGTACACTTATAAAAAAAGCCATTGTTTATACTTACACAAATTTATATTAATTAATAACGTGGGGTTAAAAAGTTATATGTAAAAAGCTCCTCGGTTGCGTTATTTTTCTTGTAGAGAAAAATAATAATGATTGTTTCAATTTTTGTGACAAAACTAAACAAATTTTTGATTATCGTGTAAAAATATTTATAATTATTGATTAGTTATTTAATTTTATTATAGCATTTTGAATCAACACAGTGGTGGAGTTTAAATTTTAGGTATTACTTTTTACCCAAAAAATATAAATACCATGATTGCTACTTCACCACATTCAAAGTTTTGTAAATTTTGAAATTTTTATTACTCACCTATTTTTAGAGCAATTTTGTATAATTTGGCCAAATTTCATTAAGTAATAACGCGTAATTAAAAAGTTATAATCAAAAAGCTCCGAGGTGTTTTTTCCTCTAGAAACAAAAAATTGTGACGCGTCTTATAAAAATGGCCATAATTTCTTTAAAGTTTATTGAAAAAAATTATAAAAAAATATTCGTTGTACTTATAAATACTTGTAATTATTTATGAATTAATTAATTTTTATTTAACCCAGTGGCGTGTGTTTTAAATTTCGAGTTTGACCCCAAAAAAGTGATTTTTCAAATTTACAAGGCCACCACGTCTAAAGTTTTGCGATTATTGAATTTTTTATTTCACACACTTATAATCAAAGCAATTATTTATATTCACACAAATTTTTATTAATCAATACCGTGGGGTTAAAAAGTTATATGTAAAAAGCTCCGCAGTGGCTTTTTTTTCTTGTATAGAAAAATTAATAACGATATTAATACGACGCGTCTTACAAAAATTGATATAATTTTTTTAATTTTTGCGATAAAACTAAAAAAAATGTTGATTATTGGGTGTATTATATAGAGTTTTGATTTACCACAGTGGCGTAGTTTAAATTTCAGTTTTTACTTTTTACCCAAAAAAAGTATACTATCTTTTCAAATTCACCACATTAAAAGTTTTGGAAATTTTAAAAATTTTATTCCACGCACTTATTTTTGGAACAATTTGTTTATAATTGGGTCAAATTTTATTCATTAATAACGCGTATTTAAACAGTTATGATCAAAAAGCTCCGAGGAGTATTTTTTCTTGAATCAAAAATTGTGTCGCGTTTTATAAAAATCCCTCTAATTTCTTTAAATTTTGTTGCAAAAATTAAGAAAATATTAGTTATATTAAAAAATTACTTGTAATTTGTTATGAATTAATTAATTTTATTAATGCGATTTTATTTAACCCAGATGCGTGCTTCAAATTTCGGATTTTACCCAAAAGAAGTGATTTTTCTAATTTCCAAGGCCACCACGTGTAAAGTTTTGCAAGTATTGAAATTTTTATTTAACGCGCTTATAATCAAAGCAATTATTTATACTCACAAAATTTTTTATTATTTAATAACTTGGGATTAAAAAGTTATATGTAAAAAGCTCCGCGGAGAGGAGAAAAGTGAATACGACGCGTTTTACAAAAATCGCTATAACTTTTTTAATTTTTATGATAAAACTAAAAAAATTTTTTAATATTGTATAAAAATATTTGTGATTATTGATTAATTATTTAGTTTTATCATATCGTTTTGGTTAAGCCCAGTGGCGTAGTTTAAATTTCGGTTTTTACTTTAAACCCAAAAAGTTTTATTACCAATCTTTGCGACTTCACCACATTCAAAGTTGTGTCAATTTTAAAAGTTTTATTTCACGCACTTATTTTTACAGCAATTTTTTTATAATTACACCAAATTTTATTAATTAATAACGCGTAATTAAAAAGTAATGATCAGAAAGCTCCGCTGTGTTTTTTTTGTAGAAAGAAATTTGTGACGCGTTTTAGAAAATTGATTGAATTTTCTTTAAACTTTCTTGGAAAATATAAAAAAATATTAATTATATTTATAAATGCTGGTATATTTTCGAATTAATTAAGTTTATTAAAGCTTTCCTTTAAACTAAAGAAAAGTTGTTAAAAGAGCAAGTATGTAAATGACCATAAATCTGTAGTACTTAATATGTTTATACGTTCGCAAATCTTTACAGAAAAGAGACTACTAGCGTTTGGTCATGTTCCTAGAATGTAAACAGAGTTATCAATTATTCTGTTTTCCAGGATTATTGAAGGAACGTTAAAGTAAACACAATTTTTATTCCCACAGTATGGTTTAAAAAGTTCTGTCAATAAATCAACTTAATGAATAGTAAATAATTTGTTTAATGTAATTAAAATTAACAGTATATTAAATATATGATGAACTGTCTTAATAAAGCATTCATCTTAATCTAAAATAATTTTAATTAGAGTTTGAAAACTTTGGGGGAAAGAGAGGAAATGCATTGCCAGCACAATTTAAACTGCGAATCTTTGTGATTATAATTAATTTACATAAACTAAAAGTGTTTTAAGTTTATATTGCTTTCCACGCAGGATCTTGCTCTCGCAGTCGAAGCCTCCCCAAAACCAGAAAGCTGGGAATTTGAAATAATTAAGTAACACGCGAAATTATCTCTTTATTTTGCAATAATTAATTCGTTTCAAAACTTTCGCTTGAAAATAATTAAAATTATTTTATTCAGGCCTACAGTGAATCCATTTTCGATGAGTCATGTTCTTTGCTTCACTTTGACGACATCATCCGCAGAGTAAGTGTGATTTCGTTTTGATAATGGCTGTTTTTGACAAGCGAAAGATAGATCACCCCACGCATGTTCAGCGATAAACTAATGTCAATCTGACGATAATGAGATTTCATTACACGACTTGCACTTTCCAAAAAATTTTCATTCAACACTTATTTAATCCACATATTCAATCATCCCCTATAATCCTAATAGATTATTAATATTTTTTATATTAAAAACGTTTTCACCCAATTTATTTTTCCTATTTTTACTAATATCATTTACAAAATTCATCGATGAAAATGATAACAATGTAATAAAAATGTAAATTTAAAGATAATCAGATTTTGATATACTTCTTAATTTAGATTAGACCTAGGGGTGAACCGGTGAACACCTCATCACTCAACCCCAGGATCCCATCAAATGTTTTCTTATTTTTTTATAAAACTAAATCAATTTAAATATTAATTTGAAATAAAATAATTTACATAATAAAACTTATTTTATACATTATAATATAATATTTAAATGACATTTTTATTTAAATTTGTTCCACTTTTTTCAAGTAAATTATTTTCTACGACAAATTACATTAAATTTATATATAAATGTGTTTTAAATTATTTAATACTTTTTTTCTAATTAATTTTTGTTGCAGTCTAGTTTTTTATTAAAAATAAAATAGAACATGACATAACTTTTAAAAATATCATACCTAAATATGAAGTAAAATTAAAAATTTAAACCTTTAATATTTATTAACAACCACTTCTATAATAGCAACAAAGGGAACACAGTTCCAGGTATTTTAATGTTACTGGAAATCATATTGCTTTTCGAACAATGTTATTTGGTAATTATACTTATTTGGTTGGTAACTAGTTCCAATAATCATACATATTAATAGTTATTTAACCGACGATTAGGTTAAAGGGGTGATTAATAATCGAGATATTTGAGATTATTAATCGCTTTTCAACATAGGAGTTGTAAATAATAATATTTTTCTCCAAACGTCATTAAAGTACAATCTTCTGTGACGTTTGACAGACTTTAAAATGTCACTTTTTATGTTCGATGATTCTATGGTCACTTTGTACTGCCTAGGAGTAGAAATTACTACTTTGCACTGACAAGGAATAAAAAAGAGAAGTAGAAATGAATTTTAGGCAACCCAATATACATTAACATTGTATTGTGTTTTATGTAAATTAAATGTTAATTTTTAAAATTATTTATTATATTACTATTTTAAAAATGTCGACGTTTGAAGAAAAAATAGCATGATTTATTCGAAGTAAAAGAACTTCTTTTACTCCTAATAAAACAATATACCGGGTGGAAATGAAAACCGGGTCACCTCTATAACTTTTTTATTTATGAATAGAAAAATTTGAAATTTGGCTATGTTCTATGGTTCAAAAAAACAAATTTTATGTGCATATTTATTTTCGAAATCACTTCCGGTTTCACCATGAACTTTGTTTTTTTAAATGTAACATCCCATATTTTTATTCATGGCTTAAAATACTTTTAAAAAAGAAGTATTTTTGAGATATTAGTTTTTATTTTTTTTGTAAAAAAAATTTTTTTCAAAAAAAAAAAAAGGTTTTCGAAGTCGGTGAAAAGTACCAAAACTAATTCTAAATAATTCAAATACCTAAATAAAATTGTAATTTGAAAAAAAATTTAAGTGGTTTTTGAACTATTAATTTTTAAACTTAGTTAATGAAGATTTTATCAAATATCTCACTTTTTTTAAATGCAATGATGCCGGGTCATTCGACTTTTTAAAAAGAGGATTTTATAACGATTATTTTGGTACCCCATATGTTGGGGTATTATTTTGCATGTGCCTGTAAAATTATTTATTTCTTAAGTTGGAAAATACTAGCTATTAAGTATCTTTATTACAGGCACATGCAAAATAATACCCCTACATATGGGATACCAAAATAATCGATATTAAATCCTCTTTTTAAAAAGTCGAATGACCCGGCATCATTGCATTTAAAAAAAGTGAGATATTTGATAAAATCTTCATTAACTAAGTTTAAAAATTAATAGTTCAAAAACCACTTAAATTTTTTTTCAAATTACAATTTTATTTAGGTATTTGCATTATTTAGAATTAGTTTTGGTACTTTTCACCGACTTCGAAAACCTTTCTTTTTTTTTTGAAAAAATATTTTTTTACAAAAAAATAAAAACTAATATCTCAAAAATACTTCTTTTTTAAAAGTATTTTAAGCCATGAATAAAAATATGGGATGTTACATTTAAAAAAACAAAGTTCATGGTGTTTCCGGTGAAACCGGAAGTGATTTCGAAAATAAAAAATGCACATAAAATTTGTTTTTTTGAACCATAGAACATAGCCAATTTTCAAATTTTTTTATTCATAAATAAAAAAGTTATCGAGGTGACCGGGTTTTCATTTCCACCCGGTATGTATACTATAATGTACTATCATGAAATATTATAACTTAAAATTCCCAATTTTTAAACGCAAAATTTAATCGGTATTATTAATTTTTAATATGAATTTAATTTAAATAGATAATAAATAAATTGTTTGCAGAAAGTGGATTTAACTATGTTTATTAATAATACTGTAGATACTAACATGATTTTATAGTAATGTACAATTTCAAAGTTTATTATATTAAAATATGTTAAATAATATGGACAAAATTTAAATGTAATTAATACATTTGTTGTTGTGCTTATTTTAAATTTTGAAACCAAAAAAATTCTCTGATCAAATATAAAACATAATCAATACTGTTCATGAAAATAGTCATCTGTAAACAAACTACATGTAATTCTCGTTTATTAAATTACATGCAAATAGAAATCGTCAATAAAAAACATCACATTGTTTAATACACATCAATTACAAAAATTAATTAAAAATTCGATAGTCCTATATTTAACATGAAAAATAATTATATTATTTAGATTAAAATTTAATTAAAAAGAAATGTTTTTCATTGCAAAGTTAAAAAATATCCCAATAATTTAGGAGTAAGTTACTCCTTCTCCACATGTCAGGTTTTTTTACCTGAGAAACCCATTAAAGCCCATAACGTAAAAGCGGTCAAGAAAAAGGTAGAAAAATGTGTGAGGAGGTAAAAAGGATGCGATTTAAATGATTACTAACATGTGCGGAACGTAGGCTTACATTAAGCATATGCGGTCTAGACATAAAAAGAAATGTAATTTTTAAATCTACTTCCCAATTAAATTTTGTGGAAATTACCTACCATATACCATATTTTTATTATAAAATATTTGGAGTAAATAAATATTTTTGTTTAAAACGTGAAGTATATCTTTTAACATTAAGATTCTTTCGTAGGGTTAATATCATTACTCTGTTTCAAAGTTTTTATCTCTTGAAATATTTTAAATGTTTTTATTAAAAAGACATAGTAAATTTGTTCGTGCTAAAGTTGAGCTTTAAAAAGTTGGCCGCGAGGTGAGCTTCGGGAGGATGGGGATGATAAATGTATAAGAAACGTGCAGATGTGCTGTGCTCACTACTGCGTCTTACTTCTGCATAAATATCCTGCCACATTTTAAACACCCTTCTTATGCCCTAGCTGTTTCATACAAAGGATTTCAACACGCCCAAATTTTATAGCGTATTTGTTTGATGCGCTTTTTTCTTCTGGCCTCAGCATCCCATAAAATTAATAGTAGTGGCAGAAATACTTGCATGAGAAATTGAGAAAAATATGTTTTTTCAAGAAAATAGGGATTTCTTTTTAAATTTTATTTGAATGATTTATTCTTTTTTCTGAAGGTGAAATATGGAACATTACGAAAGTCCTTTTATTATAATGAGTGCTACTGCAGTAAGCATATTTTTCTACTTCCAAATTTCGTTTTGTATGTTTTTGTTCTTCTCTGAAGGCTTGTTATAATAATATGCAATAAAAATGGGTTACCCCTATTTAAAAAAAAATAAGTAATTATCGCCTGACGTTCATCTTGTTGTTCAAGGTCCTGGGCTATATTACCAGATAGTGTGTCATTAAGAATCGTACAACTTTTATTTAAAACATTTTTCTCAAAAATCCTTCATTTCAAAAATAAACGTGCGTTGCCGAACTTTTTGTTCACCCTGTATGTAACATATGCACTAGAAAATGCATATGTACCACTATAAGTGTTAGCATGATGTCGGTAAAATGATTAGTCGATGACACGACGATGGTGTTGCATTCAATGAAAAACAATGTCGATAAACACAGCCATTTTTGCAAAACATGTGCTAGAAAAAAAAAAAACGCCACCGTAGAGCATTTTAAATGCAACTTTTTAATCTTACGTTTATATTTAAAAAAAAAATGTTTAAGTATAAGTATTTACTTTGAGTATAAGTGTGTGAATTAAAAATTTAAATAATTGCAAAACTTTGGACGTGGTGGCCTTGTAAAGTTGAAAAATCACTTTTTTGGGTACAAAACCGAAATTTAAAACACGCCACTGGGTTAAATCAAATTGCTTTAATTAAATTAAATAATTCGTAAATAATTAAAAATATTTATAAATATAATCAATATTTTTTTTAATTTTTCCAAGAAAGTTTTAAGAAATTATGGGCATTTTTTAAAAACGCGTCACAATTTTTGTTTTTGAAAAAAAAACACCTCGGAGCTTTTTGTTCATAACTTTTTAATTACTCTTTCATAATTAATAAAATTTGGCCCAACTATAAAAAAATGTTCTAAAAATGAGTGCGTCGAAAAAAAATTTAAAATTTGCAAAACATTGAATGTGGTGAAGTCGCAAAATATGCGTGAGCAGTCTTTGAGAAACTTGTAGACAGAATTTGAAGGAGAAAATATGACAAGTGAAGGAAAATAATTCGGAATTCAAAATTTTCATGATTTGTAGAAAAAATCATGTAGCTTTTAAAGACGAGAAAAAACCTTTTAATTGGCTTAATCTTGAGAAAATGCAGAAAAGAAAAATTGTATTTTTAATTTTTTTTTCCTTTTGATTTTTTTATTTAACATTTCCTCAAAAACGTCTGTTGTTTTGTTATGACTAATTAAAAAAGATGTCGGTTTTTTGCTTTCTACTGATATATTTAACACGTTTGTTAAATTGTTATTACCTACATTTCAAAACGCTGTAACTCTAAAACTATAAATGACTGACCCCTAACTCTTTGGTTTATGACAATGACCTTTGTTCTATCTTCTAACTCAGAAGTTTTATTTATCATGAAAGGGACACTATATTAAAAAATATGCAAGGTGTTCAGATTTTTTGGTTTTGTTCTGATGGTCGATGATGTTATGAGCTAAATCAAATATCCACTTTTTTATATAAACGTAATACCCCCTATATTAATGTACATAGTTTTCAACATTTTTAAGACTTACAGGTACATATGACAATAGTGCAAGAGATATTATAAAATCAGCCCAAGAGATATTAATTCCTCAATTAACGTACCTCTTCAACCAGTACATTCAAAATAACATTTTCCCAAAAAAAATTAAACTAGCAACATATCCTTTAAATTAATAATGTTATGCTGGTTTGTAAAGATGAAATAATTTATTAATAATTAAAAAGAACAAAGAGCAAAGAAGATCTTGTTCTTTTTGATTATACAGACAAATGTTAATCCCATTATTTATTAATAATTGTACAGGTTGTCCCACTTTATCCAGCAAAAAAAATAGTTAGATAGTATGATAGTAAAAATGTCATTCTCAACAAAAAAATTTCTATGAACTAATATTTTTTTCAGATCCTTACGAAGTTACAGCAATTTTAAAATTGCAAAATTTTCATGATTTTTGTGATTTTGTGATCAATATTTTTGTTATTATCACTTTTTAATCTAAATCAATTATGGTTTGGATTTTGTCTTTGCCCAATTGCTTTTTTGAACATTATTTGAACGTTCTTAAACTAAATTAAATCTTATATTTTCCTCGCCTTTTTAATCTCTCCGTTTGTCTTAAAGATTAAGATTAAATACAAAACATACTTGACTTAAATAAAAAAATTTCAAAGTAAAGTGAAATATACAGGTTGTCTCACTTTTTTTCCAGCAAAAATTTTTTTATATAGTAAATGTCATTCTGAACATAAATATTCCTATGAACTATTATGTTTTAAAGCAATTTTAAAATTTCATAGATTTTATGATTTTTGTGGATCACCCTGTATAATATTCTTTCTTATTATATTTTCTTTATTTAAATCAATTATTATTTGGATTTTTTCTTTACCAAATTGATTTTTTGAACATTATTGGCTGTATTTAAAAGAAGTGAACGACGAGGTTAAATTTCCCCCGCGGCAAAATTTTGCATCTTATTGGCTTAAAGATATTCAAAATCCAAAGCATACTTGATTTAAATAAAGAAAATTAAAACAAAATGAAATTTATACGGGGTGTCCCACAAAAACCATTACATATTTGAAATTTTAAAATTGCTGTAACTTTTTAAGGATAGAATAGTTCATAGGAAAGTTTTTATTCAGAATGACATTTACTATCTAAAAAAATTGCTGGAAAAAAAGTGTATAAATGTAAATTAAACTCAAAAAATAAATGTACCATAAACTGGGGTAACTTTGGGCTATAAGGGATAGTTTCGGTAGAATTTGGGTCAAACTTACCCTTAAGAGAAATCATCCCGGTGCATTTTTAGACGTTTCCTTGGATACTTCTGGACGCGTTACTTTTTATAATTTTTTTATTTTCTTTTGTTTTATAATAAAGTAAATTCATCATCCTTTCGAATGGACTACATTTAAAAAAAAGTTAAAATTTTATTACCTATTTTTCATCAAAAAGTGTTAATTTTACACATAATTAAACTGTGATTTAAATTTCGTTAGTTTAGATATTCAAGAATATCTCCCTAAGGGGATTTTTCAAAATTCGAATTATTTTTAAAGTTATAGTCATTTTAGTGACGTTCTTGTCGTGCAGACAGATCAAAAAAACGGAGGTTCAGTGGCAATCAACAAGGAACTCTGGATGACTTTCAACGATTTGATCCACCACTTACTGATAAAGTTTTAACAGTTTTTAAACCTATTAACGAAAGCCTGTCAGATGATTCTTTATTGGAACGTTGTTTGGGTTCCGAAACTCAAAATAACAACGAATCAATAAATTCTTTGATATGGACGTTTGCCCCAAACACATCCATGCTGCAGTCCAGATAATCGAAATTCCTACTTATTTATCACTCAGTATTTTCAATGAAGGCTTTAATCCCAATTTAAATATAATGAAACTTATGGGGATGAAAACTGCTCGCCTTACGGAAAGAAACGCTGAAAATCAGCAATATGAAGTAGAAGAAGGCCCGATGTACGGAGCTGGGATGGTTGATTAAGAAAATGCATGTTATATGTTCGCATCTATCAGTTACACTGCCTGAAACTTAAGACGATAGTCGGCGAAATTTTGTGAGCGTAAAATGTGACTCTACGGAATACCATTTTTTGGACAAACCAGTAAATGAAATTCTGTTTTTTTTGTAGTAGTAGTTCATTAATACTTGGCATAACATGTCTATTATTTTGTTTTTGTATTTTTTATTGAATTTTTAGATTTATAGACAATCAAATCTGACCTAAAAATGAGCAAGTTTTGCTTGCTGTTTTAAACCTTATACTCGATATAATCGGAAAAACAGAATAACACTTTTGTAAAGTTATGTATTTAGATAAGAGAAAATTTTACAAATCTCAATTTGAAGGTCCCTTGTTAAAGAAAAATGGTATTTTCTAGGACCAGGTTTTTTTAAAAGCGCCAATTTTACTGCTGCCGTATGAGTATTTGGTGTGACTTACAAAAACAAAACCAGAAGAAATTGGTAGCCACAAGACTCTTCTGTGTACCAAAAAAAGAAATTTTAAAAAAGCTTCAATAGAAAAAAAATTATGAGCAAAACCCCAAATATCAAGCGAATTTCAAAATCAAGCGCTCGCATTTGCCGACTATCGCCTTAACGTAAAACTTTAAACGCGTTTTTCTTGAAACTTCTTTTTTCGATGCGGTTGACATAATATCTGAAGTTCTAGTCGACCGATTTACTTGAAATTTGGCATGAATATTCTTTATATATTCCTCTATCGTATGAACCAATAAAAACTAGAAATTTTTCATTTTTAATATTTTTAAAAATTCGGGAAAATCGACCTCAATTTTGCGAAAAAATATTTTCTTTCACTTTTTCTGGTTCATACGATACTCGCAATTATACTGATTAAAAATTATTCATAATTTTATTTTTCAAGTGACCAGGAGGGTAGATATCATGACGACCGGGACACGGCTTTTCTTCCTCCCCTCTACTTCAACGACGCATAAATTTTAATTCTTTTTTTATTTTTATTTTTTTATGTACTTTTTAAATGTGAATAAATAGGCCATAAAAAATGGATAGTAAAAATATCAATTGCTTTTTTTTATGAATCCTCAAAAAACGCTCGAAATTCGGACTCCTAGACTAGAATATCTCCTTAAGCCTAACAAAATAAGTATTTGAAGATGCATGCTGTGGTCCAAATTTCTGCGACTTGTCGAAACCCCTCGACTATGTTCCCCATAATTTACCGTTAAACAAATGTCAAAAATTAAATTTTTCCATATTTAGTATAACAGGTTATCATCGCCAGCAAAAGTAGTTTGGGTCGTACCCCAAGGATCTGTCCTAGGGGTAATTTTGTTTCTTATTTACATTTATGATTTGTCTTCTGCTGTTTTAGCTGATGAAGTTTTATTATATGCTGACGATTCTACTTTGGTTTGCAAATATGCAAGGAGTACTGAAGATGATTTTATCAACAAAAAAACGGTATAAATGCGAACTTGTTGTGGAAGGACCATGTAACAAAGATCAATGTGTATGTGCAAATGGTTCCAAGTCCGATAGTTGCAAAATACGCAAATATAGTGGTGCCTCAGGGCTCTATCTTCGGGGCAGTTTTATTTTTAATACTTTTCAATGATTTTCCAGGTTATGAAAATGAATCTGTTTTGTTTGTAGATGACACAACAATTATATAAGTGAAGACAAAAACCTTTAAAATAGTATAATAAAAGCAGAGGAATATTATACCAAAAATAGAAAATGCTGTAAGCTGTAACTACAAAACTGTAAATGCTGGAGCCCTGGATTTTTAGTTGTTTGAGGATGAAATTTGTTCTAGTTTCTAACGCTGAAGTTACATTCGTTACTAAAATTACAACTTAATTGAAGAAATTTACTAATTGAAGTACTTATGTTGTTAAAGGATTAGAATTTCAATGTAGTTATAATATATTTTTTAATATAAAATTGTTGGAGAGCAAATAAGTTTATAATTTGAGCCGTGCAGACGTTTTAAAATCTTGATGTGAAAAAATCCGGTACTTCGCTACTCTTAAAAAGTTAAGTGGGAAATAGGCTGTTGGTAAAAGGCAACGCAGACGTTCTGAAGGGATTCGTAGGTGGTGCATATCAGAAGTTCATGAGGTCGGGTCAAGAACCACGAAGAGCCCCTATAAGTTATACCCTTAAGTCTGATGGAATTTATATATTTCTATATTCATGCGCTGAATATTGAGGCCGTAATGAGATGCATATCCTATTAAATTACAGAAGCACATCAAAGCGCCCGTACATAAAAAATAATTTCATTAAATTAAAGTACCAGCCGCACTCGCAAATAACACGAGCACTCAAACCGCAACTTGTTTATACAAATCCACGCTGAAAACTGAAAACGATGCGAGTTATTTGTCGAATGAAAAACTTACACAAATGATTAAATTAAAAATATAAAATAAAAGTTCATATACCTAAGTAATTAACGCGAAAATAGAATCCCGTAAAAATAAACCAAGTAGGAAATTTTTTCAAATTTAATTAAAAGTATTTCTATTTTTATTGTAATAAGAAATGCAATTATAATTTCAATGATGCGTGGCATTAAAAATCAATGGAATGAACGAAAGAAAAATTGGGATCGAAACGAACTGCGGACCACTTTTCTTATAAGCAGGTTGTAAATATTAAACGATTCATTTTATATTTGGCGGAAATCATTTCAAACTGGGAAATGGGGACGTGGAAGAAGCTTTAATTATTAAGGGGAAGCCGCGGAAATGCAAAATAGCATTCAGTAAGGCTTTCTTTAAATTTATTTACAATTTTAAACTCAACATTAATTCATGAACCACTTCATTGATGATTTAAATTGTATTAAAAGTATTATAAATAAAAAGGAGTTACTACACTAATATTGGTATGTACGTGGAATAATTATACTAAAGTATTGATCCAATGAATGGACAATTTTATAATAGATGATCATACAGATTTGTATTGACTGCACTTTGATATTACAGGGTGTGTTGCATTTTTATGATCAATTGGAATGTAGTTTAAAACTATTGGTTACTTTTGTACCTCAAATCAATTTTTCTTTATTTTTATTATTATAGGTGTAGTCTCATTGTTCACTATTCAAAGAAATAAACGCGGTCATTTCATCCTCTTTAATTCTTTTGTGCACGTGGACAATGCCCCTGGTGATTAATTTAAATTTAAGTCACACACACACCAACACGCTTGCAAACAGCACGCACAGATAACACCTCCATTACCAACAACTTTATAAACCCAAATAAATTAGTTTTGATTTACGAAGGTTTGCAAAGTTAGCTATTTAATGTTTTTAATTAGGGTAAATTTAATTAATTTACGGTTTTTAAGATTTAAATTTAAAATTCATTCAATTACCCAAAGGGAAATTATTTTGAAAGTTAATAATAACCTTTTTTTAAATCGTTTATGTTGCAAGGTTAAATTATAATTCTACCGTGATTAGGAAGACAGAAAAATTGTCTGCATTGTGTCATCAAATATTTCAAAAATAATAAATTTTAGCATAATTTAAGGCTTAAAAATGTTTCCAAAAAATGTTTATTCATGAAAAAGTATAAATAGAAATTACAGCCATCTCCTCAAAGTTATGTCTCTTTTGAAAAGCTTTTAAAATTTGTAGATGGGAATCTTCATAATCATTGTTTAAATTACTTTATTTTAAAGAGGAGAGTTTCAACATTTTTAAACCGAAATATTATCCGTACAAAACATAAACAACCTTCTTTCAAGAGGAAGATATAGTCCGGTCAATTTAGCCCTAAAAATAGTAGTTAAAGTGCAAAAATTAGCGTAGGTCAAAGGTCTTCAAAATGAGTTTTTCAGCAAAACGATAAGTTTTATCATAAAATTAGGTCAGACAAAAATTGTAGATCATATAATTATCTATAAAAAATGAGTTAATACTTTTTCACCTAAGAGCCACCGTTTCTGAGATATAACGATTATAAAAGTTGAAAAAGTTGTAATCTTCATAATATGCATAAGTACGCCACGTATACACATCACTGAAGCTGTAATACAAGTAAAAATATTGTTCTATCGGTCAATGTAAGATGTAAATCCTTCTAATCAACCTACTGGTTCGGTCAAAATTAATTATCTTCCGATTAATCAAAAATTTCATAGCAATTTCTTCGCCCAAAAGTGAAATTTTCAATCTTTCAACGGTTATTCGGTCATAACTTCTAAACGAATAAAGATATCAACACGAATCTTTTTTTGTGTAAAAGCCTACGCAAAAACCTTTAAAATAAGTAATCATTTGTAAAACACGATGAAGGGGCAGTCCGATAAAAAAATTGTCAAAATCGCATTTTTTTACAAAGTTTTTTGCGCGATTCAAATTTTAAGTTTTTTTTTCGAAATTGAAAAAAATCAACGCGTCGCATAGTAGTACTTGAAAATCTCATTCTAACACATATTTTAGTTACACTATGGGATGTGTCGTTACGTTACAGCGAGATTATTTTGATCGCTGGGGGTTGAAAAAACACAATTTTGATTTTAATAGGTCGGTGTGGGGTGAAATAAAAAGAAAGAAATTTTAAAACTTCAAACCGACCTCGTTCGATCAATCCTCGGTAACGTCACGTGTAGCGATTTTTCATTTTTTGTCCCGTTTTAGCCCTCTCTAACAATTTTCTCTTTTTTATCGATATTTTTCTACGCTTTTGGAAAAAAAAATCCCGACGCCGCTGGACGCGCCGTATAAAACCGATTATTTTCCTGGGTATTAACGGTACTTTTAGCCACAATATAAGCCGCGTTTTGTTAAAATCGGTCCAGTTGTTTGGTAGGTACGATTTTTTAAATTTCGTTAAAAAAATGTCCAAAATTGTACCCTGATTTTGAAACATCAGAATATGAGATACAAACAAAAATTTCGAAAAAGTGCGGTGCTATGGGTACCTAAGTCTGTTTCCTCTTTACATTAATGCCATTCGCGATTTTTCCCTCCAGCTTCAGTCAAAAGCTAAGCAA
The DNA here is from genome assembly GCA_963971135.1 of Stenus bimaculatus. Lineage (NCBI taxonomy): Eukaryota > Metazoa > Arthropoda > Insecta > Coleoptera > Staphylinidae > Stenus > Stenus bimaculatus. The sequence goes on along the minus strand of OZ020180.1, from coordinate 80,537,670 downwards.
TATTACCTTTTTTTTTTCGCTAAAAAACGAGACATTTTGACGTTTCCAAAGAAAAATTCGCCCTCTCCATAGGAATAACCTAAGGGGGTCGGAAATTTTGGATATAGTAAATGAGGATGTGGGAAAAAGGGGGGCCCGATTTTGTCCTTTCGATTCAAAACCCGGCGGAGCTACGATTTTTCAAAGTCGGCGGAGAGGACACTCGAAAAAACCGCGAAAAAATTAAGTATGAGAATTGAGTAACTAAATGCTACTTGTGATGATTTAACATTCGAAAAGCCTATTTTGAAACTGTTCTTGTATTTCTTTTCTTAGGCTCTTCTTAAGTTTTGGAAAATATCCCTTATTGGTTGATGACTAGCTAAATTGGAGGTTGCTCAAGTTGCTGCATAAATTCTACATAGTCGTATTGAGTCTCATACCCCATTCAGGATGCATGGAATCGGTTCCTTGAAATTGGCAAATTTGTGAAAGGAGCAGGTTTTGAAAATAAATGACTTAGGAATCGCAAATCAACAGCAGTTTTACTCCAACATCAATTACTAGTAGTATGAGGAGTTGAAATTAATATATAAAAGAACTGTCAGGTTGAGGTTAGTAGATAGTGGTTTAGTTTAGAGGAAACCTGCTGCAGGACCACAATTGATATCTAAGCATCGAAGATCACGCTGCAGTTTGCGCGATTTTACGTCAATATGGAGTCAAGTTTAGAGAAGACGAAAATAACGATATGAGATATTCACCATCTCTGAATTGGTAGTTTTTAATAGAGCTTCTATTATACAGTTGGCAGAAATATCAGTAGAGGCACATACCTTATATTTGTAGAAAATGGATCTTTGAACAATGTAGAAGATATTCAACTAGATGATGTGGTTCCATTTTCTTATTTTATTGGAGGACCTTTTGTTCTTATAAGCACGATAATTCCAGACCAAATACTGTACGAATCGTGACTGTATACCTGGATGGGTAGCCTATCCAATTGATCTTTGGGATCAACTCTAGAGGTGTATTCGACGTCGTCCACATACTGCAGGACCTTCGATTTGCTCTTCAAAAAGCAATTTCGAAGCAATTCCTCCAGTTTTCTTGGATAATTTGACTATTTCAATACCACGACGGTTAAATGTAGCAATTCAAGTTCGAGGACGACATACAGATTTTCCATTTTGCTTGGTAAATTTGAAAAATATTAAAAAAATTGCAGTTATCGATCAAGATTATCCTCTTAATAACCAACTTGGATGATTTGATTTAGCTTTTCCTATAATGTAACATAATTATAGTTTTGATTAAAAATTATATAAGGCATCTTAAAATTTAGTCATCGGGGTGGCAAAAGCTTGTCAATTCGATTTTCGGTAAAAATTAAAAGATTTAGGTAAAGTTTTAATCAGAAACCAAATTATAGGAAAAAACCGAAGTTATCTTTCAACAATAGTTCTTAAATCTTAGAACAAATTATTTCAATTGATTTTTCTGAAATACAATTGATCCTTTCTGAAATTAAATTGATTTATCTGAAATACAATTGATGCTTTTTAAATTTCTGGAAACTCGTTCTAAAATCATAAAATTGTTATACTGACAGGTAAAATTTTAAGATGGTAGGTACATCTATCATACATCTTCTGATATACAGGGTGATGATAAAGTTTGGAACCTTATTCATAACTGCCGTATTTAATTGTTTTGAGAAAATCGCTCGGACAGGTCAATTTTAGTTTTTAAAATGCCATCTCTTGATATAAAAAATATTAATGACGTCACTGGTGCTTTAACAATGACGTCATCAGCGATTTTTTTAAATGAAAGCCCCCACTTTTTTTACTCATTATCGATAGAAATTCATGTCACTTAAACAATGATATAAAAAACAATTACATTTTTAAACAAATTTTTGAATAAAAAATCTTTTTAATTCAAAAAAGGAATTTTTTATTTTAATGAAAAAGGTTTTATAAAAATAAATTAAAATGAATTTGAAGTTACCAATAATAACAAAAGAAAGTAAATGTTTAAATAATGCGCATTCTAATGCAAATGTTAAATGTATTTAACAAAATTTAATAAATAGTCTTGAAAAACTAATTTTTTGATTCCATTTAAATGTAAGAAAATTTACAAAAAATAAAATTTTAAATTTACCATTTATTGAAATCGGCCAAAATAAATCTTATACAATATAAATTTTTTTCAAATTTAATAGTAGAAATTAATTTTAAGTTTATACTAAAAAAATTTTAAACGATAATTTGTTTACAAATGCACAATCATCGTTTAAGTGACATAAATGTCTATCAAAAACCAGTGAAAAAAGTGGGGGTTTCCATTTAAAAAAATCGATAGTGACGTCATTGCTAAATCACCAGTGACGTCATTATTATTTTAATATACCAAGAGATGAGATTTTAAAAACTAAAATTGACCTGTCCGAGCGATTTTCTCAAAAAAATTAAATACGGCAGTTATGAATTAGGTTCCAAACTTTATCATCACCCTGTATGTTCGTGTACGATCTGGAAATATTTTAAACTACAGGGTCCGGCAGAAAGGTCGGACGGTTTTAAAAAAATCATAAAATCGTTAATTTTTCAAAAAAAAATTCTTAGAAGGTTCTGGTTCTTCTTTTCATTGCATTTGAGAAAATCAATCTCATGTGGTGGCCACGATCACTTCTAGATGCGTTCCTTGAACTCCACTTTTTCCAATATTCGTCGGTCAATTTGGGCAGCTTCTAAGCGAATCGCTTCCTTCAATTCTTCCAGTGTTCGGGGCTTGTGCTCCTAAACACGATAAAACGTACCGTCACGTCTCTGTTGAAACGCGCTTTATTCATTGCGCATGACTGCGGTCATCAATGTACGTTTTTTGGATCTGCAGGAACAAACCTAATACCTCACATCTACGATGTGATGATTAAAAACAATAAAATGAATGAAAATATACTATACATGTAAGTGTCACTTAGATTTTGTTGTTACATAATTAAAATAAGAATTGAAAATAGCAATGCAATATTTAATACCAATGAGATACTTTAATATATTTTTCACTTGAGCAGCAACCCGGGCATTTTCAACTAGGATTGCTCATGAATTTTTATGACTTTTTTTCATATTGCAGAGTTGTTTGTAAGTTTGAAATTCCTAAAGATTACTTAAAAATTTAAAATATTCTTGTACTAATTTATATAAATACCAGTTGAGCTCGAGTTTCCTTTAAATACCCCCTTCTAGGCAATCTAAATAAAAACGGTGTTATTAAAATTTAAATTAATTTTCATTTATTTGTGTAATTTTTGCGGGTTTAGTTTGTTGGAGCGTCGAGGGCTAAAAAGTTTAAAACTAATATTCGGACTAATTTTGCATCGCCATTAGTGCATTTATTTTATGGTACATGTCGTGGTCGGCGCTTCGGTGTCCACTCTGCTGGCCGTGTGGGTATAATTTTAGCCAATTTGTTGCAATGGACCCCTCGTAATGCCGTCACATAAAACTAATAACATGACACCCCCGCCACCACTATACCGCACACTAATATACATGTACTTTAATGAAATTCTCCGTACTTCGTAAACACAATTGTAACAGCGGGCCTTAACAACCCTGTAATATACAGACTTAGAAATTTCCTCCGTCCGTGATAATAATAAACCCCCGTCGTTTAAAATTTAATTGGAGTTAATTGTTTATGTTTTTATTAAATATTTCGTAGCTAAATTGTGGGAAATAAAATGTCTTTGAAATGTTGGAGGTTGAACGAAATCAGGAATGAGGAGATAGGAGAGGCGCAAAACGCTCACACGTCGACCGGGAGTCGCTCGACTTTCCGACAGCTCGTCCTTGGAGAAAATCACTGGGGAAATCTCGATTCGCTGCATTGTTTCGAGCAAGGCCGATTTAATACTGGAAGCCTACGTATTTGTTATACTTTGGGCGTACACTTTTAGGAGATAAATGATAAATGCGACGGCAGCAACGTGCGCCTGATTCATGACACGTTCGCGACGCCGGTTAATAAAGTTATATTCTTAGCATTAGCAAACGCTCCCATTCACCGCAGGCCCATGAACAATGATTATTTTGAATTATGTCCGCATTTACCGCTGAAAGTATGATTAAAATGCAATTTCTTCCCAAGAAAACTAAGCCTGAAATTTATTTGCGCGAAAAACAAAAAACCAATTTGAGGAATATTCTCCTTCCACCCGATGAAAACACAGCTTAAAAAACTTATTTTCCACAATATGTTAATAAGATTTATGGAATTATTGATTATACCCGAACACCAATATTTCAATTTCACCGCTCTCTTAAAATTACTCAACGGACTTAAGAGATATTGGGAGATTCAAAATTCTCATGGTAAAAAAGTTAGTTTTTATTACCATTCCCTTTCGGAGGTCTACCCATCATCATTATTTAGATGTTTTGTATAGTATTACTCTCAAAAGAAACAGTTTGCACAAACATGTTTCCGCATCATCTTTTTGCACAAACATAATTTTACCACGACCATACACTGTTGCGCAAACAACTTTGAAGTCGAGTGTTGCGCAAACTTCAAAGTTAGAATGTTAAAATTCTACTCCCAATGAATACCAATAAAATTTTTGGTAGAGGCCATTTTAATCAATAAGTAGATATTGTTAAACTCCACTTGATATGTTTTGATTTGTGATTTTTGTGAGAAGAGCAACAAATGAACTAAGTAGGATAGAAATATTTATAAATTATAACCATCAAACATCAAACCCGTCTATCAAACATGTTGTCCAACAGAGCGCCGCGCTAATTATTTCAAACATGTTTTAATTTACACCACAGATTGTGCAACAACTCAAACATCGCCATACACTGTCAACATGTTTGCACAACACCCTCTGTTGCGCAAATTGTATGATAGTGTATGGGGCCCTGTACAGTGTTCACCACAATGTTCCGTCTGGAAGCATGAACAAATTGTTCGCGCACTCCAAGAAAATGTGGGCAAACATGTGGAAACACTGTGCCGCACAAGGCATGTGCGCGTTCACTGTTCGCGCACTCAAATTTTGTTTACGCTCTGCGACCGAAAGCATTTAGTGTTCGTTGGTAGAATCTGCATTATAAAACCATTATTGAATCTAAAATAGAGTTGTTGGATGAAAAAATTATAAATTTTATTAAAAAGTGGAAGTTTGTCTTACAATATGGAATACATCCCATATTGATTATAGAAACAAAAATATCAAACATGACAAAAATCATGAATTGATCGCTTTTTAACTTTAATTTTTTGTCAAAGATAAATCAAATAATATCCCTGAAAACAGATATGAGTGAAGTCCGTCATAAACTAGCTATGGTGGTTGTTTTAGATTTTAAATCCAAGAGCTGTAACACGCATAATGTTGCGAATAAATTGCTTTGCACTGTTCACAACAAAGTTTTCGAAGTCGGTGGAGACAACCTTAAATGAATGTGCTGAACATTCTTGGCGAACACACGTGCGGCACAAATGTGCGCGAACGTGCGTGAGCAGCACAATTTTTTGGTGATACAGCACATTTATAGTATCTATGTAGTACATATTTTATGTTACTGTCACGTTGAGTTTTTTGATATCCGGTGATAACTTCGCTGATTTTCAGCAAATAAATGCCTAAGAAGATTTAATAAATATAAGTTATTCTTAACCCTCTAATGCCCAAATTTTTTCTTTCTAATAAAATTACAGTAGGCTACTTTAAGGTCACTAATACTAAATTTGTATTAAAATTTAACTGAAACTGTTTATTTGTTTTGTAAACAATCGTCTATAGGCAAGGACGGGTATTGCGCCAAAATTTCAATACACGGAAATTAATATCGCCCACCTCAAAGCGGTTTTAGGAACTAGAGGGTTAAATCTCCTGGTATCAAGTAACAAATGTGGGTTTACTTAAAAACTATGATGGATGAAGCCAAAAGTAAAATTTTTGGTGCTAATGGTGCTCGTGCAGCACAAACACTATAATCGATCTTCCAGTCTCTGAGTGTCAAAAATATTATATTAGTTAATCCAAAATTTCTGCGGAAACTTTTAATGAAAGACAATGATAATTTCTGAATACAAATCATACTTTCTGAAACTAAATTGACAAATTCTGATATCCAAATGATGCTTTCTGAAATATAGTTGATGCTTCTGAAATACAATTAATGCTTTCTGAAATATAACTCTGGCCTACACATATTTTGGTACCTAGAATTTTAGACTTTAAGTATGTCTTACAAGGTGATACCACAAATGCTACTGGTTTATTTGTATCAGTTCTAGATCATGAGATAGAAAAAAATTAGTTTTCACAAAAATATCGATTTATTGTAACATTATACATTAAGAAATTGTAATTTAAGTGATTTTCTTGAGTGAAATTGTCCTGGGCAAAAACGCATAAGTCCCCAATAATAATATGATCTGCCTTGAAACCTATTCTCCATTGTTTTTATATCTTATGGAAGCGTTCTCCTTGTTCTTCGCTAAAATCTCCTAAATTATGTTGAAAGTGATCTATATAAGTATATTCTCATATTACAGCCTAAATTTCTGAATCTAAGCAGCATATCCTCAATTAATTCTGTATAGTTGTCAGCCTTGTAATTTCGAGGTACAAAAGATTTCCTTGCAAGTCGTTGTATTTCAGTCATAGAAGCCTCAAAATTAGTAGAATCTTTAATTAATTATTACTTGAGGTCCATCAAAAATACTGCTTTTAATTTCTCAGTAATCCAGGAAATTTCTGAGAAATAAACTGAAAACATTGAGCATTTCTGTCCAGAGCTTTAACAAATTTCTTCATTAGCCCTAACTTTATGTCCAAAGGTGGAAGAATGATTTTTTCTTGAAGAACCAATGGCTCATTTATTACATTTATTTCACCAACACCATTTCTCATATGTCAATTTTTTTGTGTTCAATGACTTGATTTGCCTCGACTATCCCAGAGACAAATAAAACAAGGATATTTTGGATAACCACTTTGTTGACCCAACAAAAAATTAACCTTTTTCAAGCCAATCCCCCAATTATGTCCAACATATTTTATTTTCTCTAAAAGAACCGAAATTACCTGATATCTTCTTTCATACTTGTAGAGTGAATAATTGGAATAGGAGCATGTTTATTACCATTATGCTTTGAGACTTCTTTTACTACTGTCAATAAAGACGTCTTTAAGCCAATAATTTTCAGCACGCCGCTCACATCACTACAATATACAAAATTTTGATCAGCAGAAAAAATTGCAAAAACCTTCATACTCTCCTGCGATATATTTGTACACTAGAGCAAAGGCAATTTTTCTTTTAATCTGGATGCTAGTAACTCAGCACGCTTTTTTGAAAGATCTAAGTCTCTGATGAGATCATTAAGCACATTTTATGAAAATATTATGGGATTTGATGTTTCTCCACAGTATTCAAAGTCATAATCTTCTTGAGAAACGTCCTGTAAATCACGAAATTAAAATAGCGTTAAAACAAATCATATTTTTATTTTTAGGATAAACAGATCTTTAAAATGATGTGTCACTCGACCCCAATTCCCATTTAAAATAATCAAAGGGCGGTCTTGTGGGGAAAGGGGGTTGCAAATACAACTTTAATTTCATTTTAAATGGAAAATAAAAACCGACCAATCACGGCATTTTTATATTAAAATAGTTTCGCGAGAGTTATTTAGTGTGGGTCCTTTTAAAATGAACACCCTGTATACTATGAGGCACCCACGCTTTATCTTGGTCGAGAATTTCAATAAGCAAAATACAAGTTTTCCCCGTTCTTTGAATATGTATTCAACACAAACATAACAAAACATATCAGGTTTGTTAACACAACATCTAAATTTACTAGCCATAATGAAATTATAAGATAAGCACTGTTAACAAACAGACTGGGGAAAATTAAAAATGAGGGTGGTAGGTAAACTAGAGCAGATGAGTTAAAATGATTAATATCCATATACTATATTCTACTTTCTTTATTTTTTTTTGTAGACCGGTGTAATTGATAATTTCTGAAATTGTGTTGATATTTCCTGAAATACCATTTGATTCTGTTAATAACAATACAAGTTTACAAATAGCTGATAGCTTATACGTGTAGTAAGTACCCAAGCAGAAACCAAAGTTGTGAAAATATTGTTATAATATTATAATACAATTTTAAAAGATTGTGATAAGGTTGTGTACAATATTATGGATTCAGTAAATGTTGATCGGCGATAATATTGTGTTGATATTACCACAAGTTGTGGTACGTGCCTGTGACAATATTCTAACACGTCAAAAAAAGAGATGGGACGGCCGCAGATGACCGGTTGAAAATACACATTAAATTATTAGACAATATTAAGAAATGTCTATAGTGACTCTTTATTTTAAAATTTTATATTGTGTTCAGAATGTTTGCTCAACATTGTGTACACATTAAAAGTATGTATTTTATACAATATTGTAATGAAATATGATCCCAAGATTTAGACTACAATCATTTCAGAATCTTTAACTTACAATACTAAAACAATATTTAAACTACAAGATTGTCAGAATTTTACCATAATATTTCCCAAACACATTGTTACACAAATGTTTGTACAATATTTTCACAGCAATTCCATAGGATCTGCAATATTTCTACAATATTACCACGTTCCAACTACAATTTTTGTTTCTACTTGGGTATAAATTGGTACATCCATTTTAAACTCGCACCAAATGTATAACTTTCTTGACTAGTTGGTATACTCTAACACCTAGCATTTATTATAATATTGCCCTAAATTTATACTAGTTTAGGTATTATATAAAACTGATTATTTTGCTTATGTACCTATATCATAACATCAAATGTTTTAACAAGAGTTTGTCAACTTGCAATTTGCAGCGAGTTTATTGCAATCCCCAATGCCTAAACACACATCAATGTTATAAAAGGTTGGCAAATACGATGCGCAAAAAACTAAATGTAAATGTTTAAACAAGGTTTTAAAAAATCACTTTAGTAGATTTATAAATTATATATCATTCATTGATATTATTAACCTGTATCAAATATTAAATTGAAGTGTATTAAAAAAGCAGAATTTATGACAGGATGATAGTAATTTAGTGTGGGATGTTTAAAACTAGAGAAGATTTAGGGATGTATAACGAACACCCCTGGGGTGCATTATTAATGTCCCTGCGGGATAAGTTGACGCGATTCCCTGCCAATCAATGGTTTCGGTCGCGGCTCGCTGGACTTCCGGTTACCACAGCGGGGCTTACCAGATGAATTACGGCTCCCGATAGAGAAAGGGTTTAAAAGCGACCACACAACAAAATCGAAATCGAAACTCACGTAGTTTCGATATTTTCGATATTTTCACGCAACATGCCGTTACAATGTGCGCGTTAATCGTATCAGAGGCGATTAAAATATACAATTGACATACATCCTGTAATAATTTGATGCAAATTGAGGCCTTCCAATGTTCTAAAGCCGTTTATACAAACTGAATAATAAATTAAAGGGTTAATTGAGGCGGGAAGTAATATCGATGGAGTGCTATCAGTGTACCTAGTCGCGCGGCCATATTAACGGAATTTAAGCCGTCATGGAAACTCCATCTGATTTATTACGTGTTGATGTCCCGGTTTCATAAATGATAAGAATACTAAATTATCACGGTTTGTGATTCTCTAATGGACGTGTCACAAAAAAACCAATTTAATTTCTACCCAATTTTGTCATACATTTATCCCAAGTAACAGATCATGGGAAATATCCCTGTGCTTAAGTAAATTTTACCTAACTAAGGAAAATTTACGTAATATTGCCCAAAATAACGACTTTAAAGGCATTTCGTTGGGCATTAGTTAAAACATTTTTACCTGGTAGACATTTTTACCAATAAGGCGAATACTAGGGAAAATTTACCATTATTTGACCTAATTTATTAATAATTGGTCATGTTTCTTCAAAGTTGAAAATAGGGAAATTCTAAACTAAAATTTACCTAACCTCGCCTTTAAAGTAAAAATGTCCTGTTAGTCAAATTTATAGTAAAACTTACTGTAATTTGACTTGTACAATAACTATTAGGGAAAAAATACTTCCTAGTAAAATTTTAGTATATTTGGTTGCGTTTCCTATAATAGTAAAATTTCCTTATTGGTCGAAATTAGGGTTATTGTAGTCAATAAATTTAAATTAATAACTTTGTGGTCAAACTTACTAGTTTGGAGGACTTAAAGGCATAATTCTTTCTAGGCAATTTATGTAGTGGTGGATGAAGAAAAAATTACGTAATTTAGGCAATTTTTAATTCAAAGTTGTCCACAACTACTTGTTGATGTTTAATATAATATTTTTGTAGTAACATTATGTATACCTTAAAATTTTAAGATTATTATTAAATCTAACGAGTTTAATTTATTCTGTCTCAAACGCATAGCTGATTTATCATGATGGGAAAAACTTTCATAAAATCATATCGGATGTCTACAACATATTACTCATAAAAAATACTACCAAGGGATACAAAAGGAAGTCAAATTGATTCCACATCTACATTTATAATCTTGGCATTCTTCACAGAATTTAAATGAACCTTTAAATTTAAAAGAGACCACTGCTACAAATTTTTAGGTTATATTTTTAGGTTATAGGAACTTCGCGTTTGATCTCAAACGTTCGTGCCCTATTCTTGCCTTCAAAGTCAAATTTACTTATTCAGGACAAAAATACTTCAAAGTATTATTGACTTTGAGGTAAAATGTTTCAATTTAGGGCAAAATTACTATAAAGTCAAATTTATAAGAATTTTTTACCAATTTTCAAGGAAAAGTTACCTAATAGGGTAGAAAATACGTAAAATTTCCTATTAGGTAAATTTTAGCGATGACGCCATATTTATTACTAATAAATTTTAGGTTAAGTATAAATTTATCAAAGATTAATTGATTATTTATATGTTAAAATAAAGTTTTTTAAATAAAAAGTTAACAAATCATACGCCAGTTCTTGAAATAAATATTTAAAAATTGTAATTACACATACAGGGTGGTGATAAAGTTTGGAACCAAGGTCATAACTTCCGTAAAAATTTTTTTTGTAAAAATCGCTCGGACAGGTTAATTTTTGTATTAAAAATGCCATCTTTTGGAATGAAAAAAATATTCATGACGTCACTGATAACTTCACTATGACATCATCATCAATTTTTTTAAATGGAAACCCTTACTTTTTTTACACATTTTTCTTAGACCGTTTTATCATATTAATGATCACATAAAAATATTTAAAAAAATTTCAACCATTTTTGAAAAAAAAATAAATTTACTCAAAAAAAAATTTATTAATTCTCAATGAAAATATGGCAAGAAAAATAAATTAAACTAATTTTTAGTTTAAAAATAACAAATTATTATTGAAAATATTCGAATTGTTCTTCTTTACACAATTGGAATTTTCTTAAAACTAATTTTAAATAAGTTTTAATGAAAAAGGCAATTAAAATAAAATGTTTGAGTAATAATAAACATTAAATAAAATTGTAATTTATTATAAATTTGAAAAAGCTTTTGATATTCAAAATTTATTGAAATAAAAATTGCCTTTATAAAAGTGCTTTAGTTGACGTTATTTTGTATGGCAAATAAAATTTTAAATCCATTTACCAATGCTTGAATAGCTTACTTCGTTTGTTTAATAATAATCAACAATTATTAAGTTTTGCGAAATTAAAAATGCCTCGTTTAAGCGAACGCGAAAGAATCGAAATTTTAATTATGGTAGGATACGGCGATAGAAAAAGAACCCATGGGGAAGCTTGTGCTTTGTTTAATGAGCAATATCCAAATAGACCACAAATCTCAAGATGTACAGTAAGTAAGTTAGTTACCAAATTTGCAGAAACAGGATCTGTAGGACATTTACCTCGACAAGGACGGCCTCAAGTGAATGAAGAAACCAAATTAAATTTATTACTTGCGATTGAAGAAAATCCCAATATTTCAACAAGAGATATTTCAAGAAATAATAATGTGGATCATTCCTATGTCGCAAAATTATTAAAAAAGGAAAAGTATCACCCATACAAAATAAAACTCATACAAGAGTTAAATGAAGATGATCCCGATCGCCGACTGCAATTTTGTGAAGAAATGATGGCGCGATGTGATCAAAATCCAAATTTTTTAAGTAGTATAATTTTCTCCGATGAAGCTACCTTTCAATTGAATGGATCAGTGAATCGACATAATTGTAGGTATTGGTCACAGGAAAATCCTCATTGGGCCGTAGAATCCCATAGTCAAAGACAGGGAAAGTTAAATGTATGGGTGGGAATGATTGGCAGACGTTTTATAGGACCTTACTTTTATAATGAAAACCTTACTGCCGAAACATACTTGAATTTTTTGCGGACTGATTTGCTACCAGTTTTACTTCGTATTTTCCCCAATTATGAAATTCGCAACATTCCTAACCAAAACATTTGGTTTCAACAAGATGGGGCTCCTCCACACTTTGGCAGGGCGGTGCGAGAATTCCTTAACACCACGTTTCCCAACAAATGGATAGGTCGGAGGGGACCAATTGAGTGGCCTCCGCGATCTCCCGACCTAACGCCCTTAGATTTTTTTTTGAGGGGACATTTAAAATCAAAAGTTTATTTCAATAGACCTAATAATTTACAAGAATTGGAGCTTAGAATTAGGATGGAATTGCAACAAATTGACGAAGAAGCTATTAACAATAGTATTCAGAGTGTCTACACTCGAATGGGACAATGCCAAATGGTCAATGGGGAACAATTTGAACATTTTCCTTAAAATTTGTTACTTGTAAATTAAAAATTTACTTTTTTTTTGTAATATTTTCATTGAGAATTAATAATTTTTTTTTTGAGTAAATTTATTTTTTTTTTCAAAAATGGTTGAAATTTTTTTAAATATTTTTATATGATCATTAATATGATAAAAAGGTCTATGAAAGATGTGTAAAAAAGTAGGGGTTTCCATTTAAAAAAATTGATGATGACGTCATAGTGAAGTTATCAGTGAGGTCATGAATATTTTTTTCATTCCAAAAGATGGCATTTTTAAAACAAAAATTGACCTGTCCGAGCGATTTTTACGAAAAAAAATTTTACGGAAGTTATGACCTTGGTTCCAAACTTTATCACCACCCTGTATAAACCCAAGACCAAAAAAAAATTTAATCTAATTAATAACAAAAATTATTTTTAAACAAAGATTTTTGAATGGGGGATTGTATTATTTCATGGTTAAATCCGTAAGTTTCACAGAATTTTTTTTTATCGCAACCAAATTTGAATCATGGGCGAGTGGTTTCAACAACACCCCGAACACTACATAATATAATACATAAGAAATATTAGTAAACCATTATGGATACTTTAACTTATAATGGGATTCATGTTCCCAACATATTTCATTTTAAGAAATAAAAGTTGGTAGTCGTGAACCAAAATCGTTGTAGAATATCTTTATTATTGAGGTTAGGAAATATTTGGGAAATATGTAGTAAATTTTACGTCGGTATTACGTAAATTTAACGTAATTAACTTATAGGTCGACAATTAGGGAAATATTACGTCGACACTACAGTCAATTTTTCCCCCTTTACATAAAATTTACTTAAAGGTTACGTAATAACGACGTAATTCGTATAGGGCACGACGACATGATATACCTGAATTAGGTAAATTTTACGTAATTTTGCCCAAAATTGTTACTTGGTATATAATTTATTATTTTTGTTTCAGGTATGTACACTAACGTACTATTTAATCCAGAGCCAGATGTAACAAATGAGTTACTTTTGCAAGGTTTGTATTTTAAAGCAGTCCATGTTTGTAAGTAAATAACAAAGCAAGGAAACTCGAGAATAGTCAATTCGTCATTAAGCTAAGTTAAATGAAAGGGGTAATGAGCATAGCCGGTGCCTGGCAATTAGGTCCAGCGTGCACAGCTATCAACTTTGGGATCGATTCCTTTACAACTTTGCCCTGTTTATCGATCTCCTTCTCAAAGCACCAAAGTGTACGTTTTCTGTTCATTGCGCTCCAACACCTTCTGTTTCCTGTAACCATTGTTCCGTATTTCTCTAATTGAATTCCATCTGCCATCTTTGACTCGACCACCGGTCAGGAATTTATCGCAACCCTATTTCACCAGATAACTCTTTTAATTGTTTTCACAACTCCTTTCACTGAGTCACAATAAACTTGCAAATGTATTCCTAGTTTTTACTATCACCAAAATTAGGACGAAGGTTGTAATTATATGCCAGGCTGAAGTGTGGCTTTTGAAATAAGGGTTTGGGCTCTCTGAAAGGAAGTTTCCACTTTCCACTCAGTACTTCTATATACACATTCATATTCGCCACCTGTTCTTCTTTGCAATCTGCACCAACTCCGCTTTTATATATTTTGAGTACATGACCAACGTTATTATTTAGAGTCGTTGCGTGTTGTCATAATTCACCATCTTTCTACGGTGGATGTACGAAGTCGTTTCCGCTAACTTTATGTCTTTCATATTTCTTCATTTAAGGCCGCCTCCCAAACTGCATGCTTTTACTCAAGAGTGCGTTTTACATCCCTTTTTATATCAGCGAATTTATTTACTTTAAAAAACTTTTTATTGATTTACGTGGAAATTTTCCGGATTTTAATGTGCTCATTATTTAGTTGAGGTTACCCATGAATATTTAATACGAGGGGAATTACGCTTCGGTTTGAAATGGATACTTTCAATAAAAGTTTTATGGTTTACTTTATTTAAATTAAATAAAGGAGGGTTCGGTTTTTACCTATAAATTACTCCTATCGGCAGGAATTCCTATATTTATAAATATAATATTACTAGATATTTTACCCTTTCCTATTTTAAAAATATCAACTACAAATTATATTAGTTTAAAGAAATTATTTTCCTGAAATTTTAATGCCTAAAATGATTTCAAAAGAGGATTTATTTAGTAGCAATTTCGCGCCACGAAAAGTGGCTTCTTTTTGTAGTTCTAACTTATTTATAACCTTCTAGGATAAAATCAATCAATAACTTTCCATAAACTTCCTCTTGATTTTAATCATACTTTTGAAAACCTTTTATGAGTCTATCTTCACTCGTTTTGATGATATTCGCCATTTAAGCAAAAAAATATTAATTTTTGAAAAATCAATGCTCTAGAACAATTTTGGGTTGAAATTTTGAATCGATGGAAATCATGATATACTGGGTGTTCCATTTAAAACTATAGTACATTTTTTATTAGTTATTTAATGATGAATTGTTAAATTACAGATTTTTAGTGTCCGAAAATTTATCAATAATG
The DNA here is from genome assembly GCA_963971135.1 of Stenus bimaculatus. Taxonomy (NCBI): domain Eukaryota; kingdom Metazoa; phylum Arthropoda; class Insecta; order Coleoptera; family Staphylinidae; genus Stenus; species Stenus bimaculatus. The sequence goes on along the minus strand of OZ020180.1, from coordinate 80,522,296 downwards.
ACTAAAGTAATGCGTATAAATTATTTGGAAATATTTTATGACAGCTATTAAGAAGTTTTGGAAGTATAATACATATATATAATGCAAATAAAATTTATATTGGAAAAGTTTCAAAATATTATTCAATTTAAATCTAAAACATTCATCCCCTTTTTCATTGATTCGGTATAAATTTATCGAGAGAAAGGCGGCTGTAGCAGAAATTTTACGACTATTTATTTGGATTTAACAATGTTTATGTGACATTCACCTCAGTTGACTTTAGATCGTTGGTGGTTAGATGTCCTCTACCTCATTCGCCAGTAAACGTTTGATCGTTAGCTGCCCCTACGAGACTACAACGTGTCAACAAACATTAATGAAATCGATTAACCACTTGCAGTCTCAATTTATCCAATTAGTCCAACAAATAATCATATTTATACAAAAAGTAATCTTTCAAGTAAATCAAAATTTTTTTAAAATCATTGCAAATAAAGAAAATGGAACATGAAACAATAAATGTAAACTTAACCTAGATTAAATTATTAGGAAAGACATATCAAGCAAAAGACTAAAGGGTTTACGATCTAGGATTATACTTATATATTTCTTCTTCAAACGTCATTAAAGTAAAGTCTTCTGTGACGTTTGACAGGCTTTAAAATGTGACTTTGTATGTTTGTTGATTCTTTGGTCACTTTGTACTGCCTAGGAGTAGAAATAACTACTTTGCACTGACAAGGATAAAAGGGCGGAGTAGAAATGAATTTTAGGCAACCCGATATACACTAACATTGTATTGTGTGTTGTAAGTACATTAATGTCAAATTTTAAAATTATTTTAAAAATTTCGACATTTGAAGAAAAAATTGCATGTTTTATTCGGAGTAAAAGAACTTTAGAGTTTAGAGGATGGAAACTTCCCAGGTTTGTTTCATTATTCAAAAACATTAGAGTGTATGAGGTATTTGCCATTTGCCCTAACAGTAATTCAGTGCTTCAAATACTTAAGGTATGGCCCTGTCAAGGTGCATGTGCATCGAGTCGTGAACTTCTTTTACTCCTAATAAAACAATATACTATTAATCTTTGATGAATTTAAAAATAGCTGCGTAAATTTTGGTATTGCATTGGTTGAGCAAAGCAGTATAATTTAAACGAAATTGCACTCCATTATGTTCACATTAAAAAATCCAACTTGTTAGATAATAAACTCCTGGCTTTCCATTGGAGAATACGAAAGGAATTATCAGACTTAGAACTAAACGAATTCTAGATTACCCTTTGGAACTAAATATCTATTTTTCTTAATATCGGAGTGGCCAGAAGTTCGGATGGAGTTTTACTTGTTGTCGAGGGACGGGCATGAGGACATCCCTACTGACAGCAATAGAATATGAAGATCTTTGACTATCGTTGAAAAACTGGGCTTCAAACAGTCCTGTTTAACTGCAGGAAAATCAAACGAAGAAAATGCTGGAGACCTCAAAAATCGAGCAATTGTTAAAAGTCATATAACTCTGCACAAACACGATCCTGAAATCTTGAGTTCAATTCAGTGGTCAAATAGTAAACTAAACAAGTAGGATTGTCCTTAGTTCACGACTCGATGCACATGCACCTTGACATGGCCATACCTTAAGTATTTGATGCACTGAATTACTGTTAGGGCAAATACCTCATACCTCATACACTCGAATGTTTTTGAATAATGAAATAAACCTGGGAAGTTTCCTTCCTCTAAACTCTAAAGTTAATGACAACTGTTTGAGATTTCCTGTATTTCACAATTTCTTGCCTTTCTGTATAATCGACGCACTCTTAAGACCTTGACTATCGCATACTTAGTTTTCCAATAATTCCTCCTCGTAAATGCTGGTGCCAATTTTTCCGAACCACATCCTACCAGATTACCAAATGACTTTGAATGAAACTTGTGAGCAATAACGAAATCACTATCCAGAAAGGATAAAGCGTGTTTAAGATTAGTAAATTCAAATGAAACCCTATTTCTTCCTCTCGATTCGATTTTCTTCACCAAATGGAGGAAAATCTATGTGAATGAATACGAAACTGTCTGGTATCGGCTATGCAGCAAGTTTGGTATCCTCTATGTTTCTGACATGTAAGCATGCTAACGTAAACATGCTTACGTAATGGTGTAATGGACCATCGCAATTCTGTATAATTCTTCAGAGGGTATTGGTACAGGTTTGGGTTTTATTGCAATTGTTTAACCACTTGTAGACCTACATGTAAATATTTCGTTCAGTAAAGATCTAGTTTTTCCTCCTCTATTTTTTCACTTATCTACATTATTTTTTTCAAAATTAATGCTAAGCAACTTACAATAGTAGAAAACAAGTTTACACTATCAAAAATTGTTGATTTGAAGGGTATTTTGTTGATCCAAGACGAGCTACAAGATAAATGTTTTAATTCATCTACAATACTTGTCCTTTGCTTCGACCCAAAGTGTGGTTGGTTAGATGTTATCCTTCAACAGTAAATTAGCTAATCTATTCTAATGTAAATCTTCGACTAACCGTACATAAATATTTACGTTGTTGCGAGTCATGTTTTGAAGTAGTAAAATCTCTTGGGAATAAAACCGTGTTTCCACTTTTCCTAATATCAATTAACTAAAATGAGATGTCAGTGAAAGCAAAAAATCTCCCAGACGAACATCTTTTTAGGTGTAGCTAACCCCTGAAGATCAGAAAAACTCTGTGAATGAAACTGGAAATATCAGTAAATGAACTATTTGAATTGTAGGAGGTGAAGGAAGAACTCGGTTTTAAAGCTAGAGTAATTAATCAAACATTAATCACTCGAAATGAGCTTGCATGCTCCGTTGACGATCTGCATGCAGGGGGCGTCACGGGTCGGAGCTAGTTTTAATTTATATATCAAGTGGGGGAGAGAAGTGGAGAAATACATTAAACTAAAATTGCCGCTTGTAACAAGGGGTTAACATTTGGTTGACTTACTGTAAACATTAATAAAGGGAGCAGAGGAATTTCTTAAGGGCTCGTAAAAGAAACGCTTTACAGATGGTGACCCTGTTGGTTAATGCGACGCACGGAAACGTGTCAAAATCATTAAATCTTGTTTTATTTTTATATAATTCTTGGAAAGAAAACCATAAAATTGTTTCCTTTATGGTACTATAAACGCATTTAAAAGCATAGTGCTTCATTTGTTTTATACGATAAGCTTCTACTTTTTTCATATTCAGTCATAACTAAGTTAATCCAACCAATGCATTTTACACTTAAATCTGTTAAAATATAATAATGATTAACGAGGTTTTTACTTTTTTTTTCCTAACCACTTAAAGCTAAATATATTTTTTTGAAACACGCTTTCATTTATTTTCACCTTTTAGACCAAATAACCAGAGGCGAAAATAAATTACTTATTCTGAAAAGCGAGCTTCATTTATTTTTAAAGCACTCATATATTTTTAATTTTATAAAGAGTTTTACTGTAATTTAATCGATGTGATTGATTTATTAAAATGGTGGTTTTGGAGGAGGGATAAGTATGAGAAAGGTAAGCTGGCATAAATTTTGCCCGTTAAAAATTACACTCTCACACCCACCAATTTTCCTCTCAGCCCCAAACAGCCCGCCGAGCCATTTATTATTTATGAAATTCTGAATTGCACGAACTAAGATTTAAGAGGTTTCACGATAGATTTATAAATGAAAGTAATTGCTAATACCAAATGCACATCCTATGCTTTTTATTTAAATTTGTATTTACTATTTACAACTTAAAAGCGTAATAAATTCACGCGCTATAAAAATAGATTTTTTTGAGCTAAAAATAAATATAGGTAAAATCATTTTAAATATAAAAAACACGTATTTTGAATAAATGATAACGTAGATATGTGATTTATATTTTTTATAAATATACAGGGTGGTCCAGAGCTGCGACTAAGCAACATTACTAAAATCAAAAAAATACCAACATAAATTTATGGATTTATTAAAAAAGCATCAGTACACTCAATTCAACGAATCATCAACAGTTCATTATAAATTAAAATTCGTACAGATAAATTTCTAAATTTCTAACATATTAAATTTTTTTAAATTAAATTATTTTTTGAGATACATTACCTAAAAAAATTTTATTTTTTTGAGTTTTTGGAGAGTAAAATTTTTTTGGGGGGTGTAGAAGGCACGTAAACCCCTACATTTCATCCATTTTTTATTATCTAACATTTGCGGGGTCGATTTTGAAAAAATTCGACAAAAAAATTTTTGAGATATTTTAAGGCTTGAAATTTTTAATGGAAATCGGTTTTTATTTTTTTACTCAAAAACTATAGAAGTTAGCGCTTTCAAATTTTTACCAAAGGTAAACACCATGAATAAACATGTTTTAAAAAATATTTGGTTAAAATCGGTTAAATAGTTTTTTTGGAAAAAATTCGAAAAATTTTGCCAGAATTTTGGTACAAATACGATTCTGAACGGCACAATTTTAAACCGAAAATTAAAACTTTTATGGAATTTGGTGGAAGTGGACTGTGCGAATTTTAAGCTATTAAACGTCTCGGTGGTGCTAATAGTTTCGAAGATATTAATTATTTTGTGAAAAGAGAAAAATTTCAGACAGAAATTTTGGCTCCAAACAGAGATTTTGCTTATTTGAGCTACATTTTCGGTGATAACTCAAAAACGGAAAGAGATAGCGAAGTGATTCTTCTTTTGACGTAAAGTGGATCTAAAGAGCTTTTAAACAAGGTGCATAAAGTAGGGTTGCAATGTAATTTGAAGGGTGAATTAGACCCATAAATACGACTTTTAAAAATACGATATAAAAAATTTTATTTTTCGTTATTTTTTCGAAATTTAAAATACCCTATGCGTGAGAGCTTTCGATTCAAACAGTAGATTTTAAAGTATTTTAAAATTAAAAATCCAATAAAAAGTGACCCGGCGGGAGCCACTCACCCCTAAAATCAATTTTTCGAGTTTATTTGTACGCAATTTTTTAACCCTACCAAATATAAAAAATCTGAGTAGCCTATGCACTGTAAAAAATATTCCTTTTTAAATTTGCGAAAGAAAATTGCAAAAATTATGAAAACTGCGGGAGCCAGATGGGCCCAGGTTGGACACGGTTTTACCCAATTTTTTGCACATTTTACGTTCGATTTTTTTCCAAGGTCTAGGGTAAAAATTTCAAGGTGCCGATTTTTTCTCTCATAAGTAAATACCAAATAAGCCAAATAAAAAATATTCGAGTATTACAGGTTGTTCCCATGAAAAGTTACGAATTTTCAAAGTCCGCGTCAAAATAGCGCGAGAAACTTTAGGGGCAACAAATCGACATAAAGAGTAAACGCATCAAAAAAAACTCCCCTTTTAAGGTAAAAAGTGGAATTTGGATGAAAAATAAAGCAACCGCGATTTCTTGCCATCTGCGGAACTTCTAATCGAAGCCAAAAAGTTTTGGTACTTTTGCCGTCCGAAAAAACGATAGAATTGTACAATTCGCGTCTCAGGGCCGTGACGTCACACCTTTGCGCCGGAAGGCTTAAAAATCGGTCATGGTAATCCCCAGGATGTTAGAATAAATGGGGCCAAATTTCTTCGCTTCCTTTTAGAATCCCAATTAGAGTTACGATTTTTCAAAGTTAACGCTGCCGAAAACCCGAAAAACAGCGAAAAAATCGACCATTTTCGGGAATTTTTTGTAAAGTGTCGGGGTGGTCCAAAAAATTTAAAATTCAAACCGCACATGGAATCGACATCCCTCTTTGCATCGGAACGGTAATTCTTAAAATCGGACGAAAAAAACCACCCTTTAGACCGCTCCTTAATAGATAAATCCGGGCGGGTCAAAACCACCGTCTTCAGCAACCGGTCACCCATAACATACTAAAATTTGGTGCGATTCGGGGTGAATTTCGGACACTCGATTTTTCGTTCAAGGTGGAATAACATTTTTTCGGGGTGGTCCGATCGAAAAGGGACATTTAAACTATTTTTTTAAATTTTCTCCTCCTTGCATCTATAAAATTTCAACTCTCTACGAAAAAATACCTTCCCCGTTTCTTACGGTTTTAGTATTATATAATAAAAACTCTGATTGATGTTAAAATTTACAGGGTGTTCCATTAGAAAATTACTTTGAGTTGGTTAATTTGAATTTCATGAGGCGTCCTGATGATAGCTAATCTCAAATTTGAATTTATAAAATTGATATTTTTCGCTTAAGTTTTAAATATAAGCAAAACGAATGATGATAGGTCCATGAAAGGTTAGTTTATGTATATTATTATTATATTTATAAAAAAAGGTTTACGTATAAGCTTCTGAAATTGTTCATTAGGTAATTAGTTGGGGGTTTGGGGAGTATTTGCATGGCTAATTACAAAATCCCTACATATAACTTATATCGCATACATGAGCTAATTATATAGAGAGACTTGATTGCAATGTTTGTGCTTAGCAACTTGAATGTAACTATCCACATTCACATGTTTGTGCAGTGTGCACCCGCCGAAATACTCTGAGGAAAAGTTGTAGGAAATTTAAACCTTAGTGAACTTTTTGCTCAACGGAGGAAGTCGATGCAGGTAAAAATTGCAGCGTTTAAAAAACGAACAAATTTAATGACCTTTGTTGATGTTTCCCATTATCGCGCGACTCCCTAATCAGCAATTTAATCTGCACTGAGAGGAAACGGTGAACAAAAAGCCAAGAGCGGATGGGGGTGGTTTTATATTGTAAAAGAAATTCCGCTCTTAGCATCGGCATCGATTTTTGATTATGTGTGTATATGTTTGCCGCTTTCGGAACGCCATTTTCCCCTTTTCTCTATTGGCAAATATAGAGCGAAAATAAAGCGAAAGCCTGAAAAATAAACAAATGTGTCGCTAGTGCTTTTATACGGTAACAGCGTAGGCATAAAATGTATAATCTTGTTATAAGAATATAAGAAAAACATTTTTATATGAATACACTTTTCCGGCCGGGAAACTTTAATCCATTTAAAAACGCGGGCAATTGATTAAATTAGCTGCCGAAAGGAAAACAGACCCCCACATTTAAATATTTTATCAACAATAAAACCGCCCCGCACTTTCGAAATAATTAAATTAAATGTTGATATTGTTTACTAGGAGATACTAGATATGAGATCAGTAGCGATAAGTCCTATCCAGCAATCTATAGCAACATTATATGCACTGCTTCGTTCCCTAGAGAAACATGGGCGTAAAATTAACCCATTTCTCTCTAACAAAGACCCAGATTTAATCAGCGCATCATTTGGAAAGCCTAAATCTGCTAAGCTCTCTATACGTATTCCCATTTTCCGACCCCTGCTCACCCCCTGATGCTTTGCCATACCGCAAACACTTCAAATACAGCGCTCTTGCTTTTTAATGATTTATGTAATCTCTCCCCATAAATAAACCACCTTAATCGGCATTAATTGGAAACTAAGCTCGTTTTATTGCTCAAAATTTCAAATAAAATATTTACCTGCTTCCTCACATTTTATTTTACACCCAACCTTTTTATTTGATTTTAATTATAAAATTAGATTTAGTTTTTTACACTTCTTTCTCCAATTACTTCATTTTTCACTAATGTATTCTTCTGAATGTAGTACCTAAATAAAATTTTCTTAATTCCCACTTCCGAGAAGGTTATTTTAAAATTTTTAAACAATCTTGCTACTTTTCTAACAGATATGGAACAAACTTCACCAATTGACCAAGATCATAAAGAAAGTATTTTTGTATAGAAAGTCAATATAAAATAGTCTGCATATCTGCATAGTATCATCTATGATCTGGGTACTATTCGCAATTAAGTTTGGCTGTAGGGGACGCCACCAAAGTTTTTCGTAGTTCACTAAAAGTATTTTTCTTTAAACGTAAACTGAAAAAATTATTTCAAATTAAAGTAATGTTTACATTTTTTCGGTAAAACTATCAAATTTCAAATAAACAAAACTTCAAATAAAGCTGGTGATCAAATGTATATGTAGTTTCGTGAGACACCGGAGTAAAAAAATCGGCGTAAAATGAAAACACATTTTTCGTGCTTTTTTCGCACAATGTTTGGGTTCTGAATCACTATTGTTGCCCTTCTACGAAGACTTCAAGTTTGTATTTGCCAAGATGAGGAACACATTGTGAACTTATTATAAGGTGCAATTTTGTGCAAATCTGTGGGTCCTTACAGGAAAAATCCATAAGGTTTGTTATGTGGGTTGTAATGATAACCTTATAGATATTATCTGTAAGGACTTACAATTTTGTACAGGAGTGCCACAAAAACGGCTAATTTTATGGAAAAATTATTTAAATAAAACTATACCAGTTACAAAAATATTATTGCTAATTCAATAAGAAATCCCAACAAAGACCAGCAAAACCCAAGAGAACCTAGGATCCCAAAAAAGCCGAACTTAAGAAAATTGAACAAAAATAGGTTCTAATCTCACACAATATACCAAATAATGGACCTAACCTCAGAAAAGAAAGCCCAAAGTGGGGTCCGGTCTTACCAAAAAATGCTGAAAAGAGGATCTAACCTCTTCTACGATTTCCCAACCTATCAAAAACCTTCAACAAAAAATTATGCATAAAATGAAAAACCTTTGAATTTCTTTCAACACTAAGAAGGATATTTTTGCCGACGATTGGATGGCCTTACAAAAATGTCGATGAAATAAATATACATAAAACTGGACATGTGAAATTTCATACAACGCCTAGGACCACAGAAAAACCTGCTCATTAAGAGGCATTTTTCTTCAATAAAAAAAAATCCTTAAGATCCATTTTTCAAGCAGGGATTTTACTTTGAACAAGTTGCTTATCTGGTGAAGGTAGAAGCAAAATAATTTAAATACTTCAGTTAAACAAGTTCTGTTCAATTTTATCCTTGGCATGTTCATTACCTAATCAATACCCAATTGCATTGCAACAAATCATTATTTTTTTTTCAAATGATGACATTGATATAATCGATGATCATTGGAATATCATTATCTGTTTTTGCATTTTCAAAGCTCCTTGTCTACATAGATTCGATAATCGCTATCAAAATGATAATAATAATGTTCTTAACATGTTTTCTTTGCAATTATCCAGGGGAAGGAGACGTTTTAGTGGAAAATTTTTCTTCCCTAAATCACTTCTTACTTTTTACACTTGGCACAAATTCTTCAAAAAACAATTTTTGGAGGTTTCTGATGTTTGCCATGTAGTTTTGCTTGTTGCAACGCCAGTGTCATGAGTGCAAGAGATCTTGGATTTTTAATCGGTCAATCATTATTATATGAAAGCCTTGTGACCAAGTAGCTTTCGCGTATGATAGATTGTCAGCATTTCAGATTTTTGAAAATAAGTCAAGTCTAATCACAATTGTATACTTGACTTCGATGTAATATAAGTCTATCTTAATAACTTTGTTCTTGAATTTTTCTGGAAATGGTCCAACAGTATCTTCTTGAAATTTTTCAGCTTACTGTGAATTCTGCAACAATATTTAAAGAATTGCGTAGTCTTCAATAGTTCACTCAAAAATCAATGATACAAAATTTTCGCAAGATTTTCATATTTTTGTTGATGGATTTGTTTTCATCATGGAATTAGGGATTGTGTTGCAAACCTTTTCAGGTTTCTTTTTTTTGATTTATCCTGGTAATAAAACACTCTTATGTACACAATATTCTTCATATTTCTCTAAAATTTGTTCTGGATTGAAAGGAAATTTTTATTATTTCTAACCATTTTGTTGATAATTTCAAGTGTATCTTAGTTCAAAAGTTGCTTATATCAGGGGTGCTTAGTTTGAGAAATTACTGTACTAAAAGTGTAATGAATACACGTACATCCAACGATGTAAATCAAATGTGAGATGTGGAATTTTTTGTACAGGTGTAATAAATTCATTTTTTTACAACATTAAGCTGACAGGCTTCGGATTTATTGAACCACATAATCAACTTGGAGACAAAACATTTTGATTGATTTTAACTGAAATTATAGCTAGCCTGATAGTTCAAAGTTAAGAATTTTTAACCTCAAAATTGGCACATGTTTTTAGGCTAGCTATAATGTTAGTTAAATGTTATCAAAATGTTTTGTGTCTAAGTTGATGATTATATTTATTAGGTAACGTTTGCGTGGTTTATAATGTTATTTATTATTATCCTAGCTCTGAAGAAGGATTAACCAATAAATCCGAAACCGGTCAGCAACCTAATGTTTTGGACTACTACTGGTGTAGTTACTTCTTATGTTTTGCAACGATTGAAATTTAGTAGACCACAAAAATAGTATTGGCTGGCAAAACTCCTCAAAACTGAGATGAGGTATATGAGTTTTAATTTGGCGTGCCATTTAGTGAGCTCCAAAAAAGGTCTTGAAGAGCACTTGTGAGTGCCAATAAAATCGTAAGATTAGAAGTATCGTTCAAGATTAAAGTAAGCAATTTAAAATAAATTGAATATGTTGAGGGGGCGCATTTGCATATTAATTAATTGAAAGTGACGAATTTTCATATGCATACAAATAAGTAATTTATGCAAAGAGCATAACAAACGTAAGTGGTGCTGGGGTTGGAGACCGAGGGAAAGGTGGAAAATGGAGGGTTTAAGGCAACGTCTAAAATACTTGTTTGATATTTAATTTCGGGCTCGCCTTGCCATTTTACATGTGAATGCTCCTCCACGTCCCTGGACGCTCGTAAAACAGCCGTCGCAGGAATACGCCGGAGGGATCTATGCAGATTTTTTAATCATAGTTTGTATTAATTTTTCTTCGGCCAAGCAGTTATCGCCCCTCGTTTTCATCTTAAGTTCGTAAACGCTTATTGTTACAAGCTACGCGTCAGCAAATAGCTTTAAAAATTTATTGTTTGAGTGTGTTATTTTCCGACGCCCCGCTTCACCCTAGGGGAAACGACTTCAAATCCCGCCACAAATAACACGGATTAAATCATTTATTATTTAATTATTATTTAATAAACAACAATACATTGTAGTTGCGAATTGACACCTTTTAATCACTGCACAAGTTTTGGTCGTCCCCTCGAAGCTGTAACACAAATAATCTAGTGAAAAAATCGCCTTTCTCTTTTATTTATTACCGTGGTTCAGTAAGTAATTATGCTTCTTTATAAATATATGAAGGGCTGGAAAAATCGATTCCATTGTACCCGAGACAGAAGACAAATTATCCAATTTGTTTTCGAGATTTTAGATACATTCTTGAACACTTAATAAACCCGGTTAAATCGCTTGTCATAAAAATAATGCGTTAGGAAAGAATTTCAATTTCACCGCCGGGGTGATATATAAGTGTGGTGCAGAAATGGCGGTGTTTTGAGCAAGGGGCGCAGGGAGCGGCTCCAGTATACGTGACTTATAACTCGGATAAATCAACTCGTTGAATATTGCATGGTTAAATCGAACGCCTGAACGGACCCAAATCACCGGATGACACTTGCCTGATGATATCTGCTAAAGACGTCCCACCGCCATTTCCAAGGATTACATCTATATTCTCTATACTCCATTGTTTAAAATTAAGAGGGGTAAATTAACCGTTGGCTCTCATTATTAAGAGGGTTTTATTAAATTTTCAATTGAATTGCTTTACTTACTTTAATTAAAACTGAATTCATCTACGAACCTTAACTATTGTAATATACTCATAATACTTACATTACAATAACCTCAAAAGTTTTTTCATCAAATAAATGCGACTACAAAGATATTAAAACTAGAAACTTTGTATATTCAAATTAAATTCTTTGTTAAACCAAAGAATTGAGGTATAATTGTTGTGGAACAGTGTGGGATGAAATATGCGGTTTAAATTAGAGACCACCAAAATTTTTGCTGTGCACATGAAGGTTGGGTAGAATAAAATTACCGCAGTTATAATAAAAGGATAACGCGCATTTCGTTTACTCAAATTGTGGTATTTACCTCAGAATCCTGAAATTTGATTGTCCCGTTTGAAATAAAAATTGGATGTTTAATTCTGAGAAAACAAGTTTTAGTTGGAACACCCTGTATATTTTTGTTTTTTCTACTAGAAATTAATTTTCAAAGATTTGAAAACCTCTCGCAGAATCTTGCCACTAGAGCTGATTCATGTATAATACATTAATATTGGCGATTTAAATTCCGGTCAAAAATGACGTTAGAAGAAGGTCAGTACAAGGCGGTGACAAGCATAACAACGTGATGGCAACTAAACTAAACTAACAATTTATTGGTCTTTCTAGTCTCGTTTTACCGATATTTACTATTTAACTTTCCTATCATGTTACAATTGTGGTTACTTCCACTACGCTTGGGGTCATATAGTACCCCATTTTTACTGGATACTGATGTAGATGCCCAGGGTATTAGATTGAATTGAATAGTCGATAATACTGCAATTGAAGCATCTGAACGAGGTTTGATTCTTCTCAACTCTAACATATTTTTTAATCAAGTTATAAAACGTTGGTAGTATTTCCACTCATCGATCCCTAAAGTGCTGTCAACTTATCCGTTTGTTTTCTTTCGACTCTAGTGTCTCTGTTAACAAACCGTATAACTCGAGCAATTCTTTGGAAGTGTTCTAAAGATAAGGTAGCACTAAATGTCTGTCTTCCATAATCAGCTGACCACTTTATAAATATTCTCAATGTCAAACTAGCAAGCCCAAAGATGAAAATATTCTGTTGTCAAATCTACCCACTTATTGATAAATACTTTAGATTTTTTTTCTATATGGGGTGGACAATATAATAGATATATTGATTTCATATCAATTGCTCTAACAATAATTGGTGCAAAAAAAATTTAGTTATCAAATAACCGACATTTGAAGTTTTCAATGAAACACCTTGTATATCTAAACTTTAGGGGGTCATATAGGACCCCAACAAAGTAGGAACGTTAATCGAAAATAATTTTGAAAAATCATTACCCTAAAACAAATGATAATTTTGAGGCGAAATTTTTACAAAAAAATTTCAATATCGTCTAGTTTACAGTTACCATATCAAATTTAAATTTGTGATAAACTTTTATCTGGGTGCCTCATGAAACGCAAATTTGCCAAATAAACTTAATTTTCAAATGGAACATTCTGTATATTATATCATCAATCGATGGCATTTTAAACAAGCCTTCTATTAATATTAGGCCAGTCAATCTTCGAAAAAAATTGTAGGTCATTTTGCAGTTTTTTCAAAATAAAGCCTGGAGGAAAATAATATTATTTTGCAATTTTAAATACCGTTAAATTCTGCATCGATTGAGAACCCAACTTTTAAATTTAAGCCTCAAAATCTTGGATAAAACTAGATAGGCCAGTGAAATAAGCTGAAAAACATGATCTTGTTCGAAAAAAATGGAGGAAAGCTGGAAAGAGTTTTTTTCGGTCATTTTTCAGTTTCTTCAAAATTCAGCCAAAATTGTGCGTCTGTAAGAAAATATTATTTTTTACAATTTAAAAAAGCGTTAATTTCTGAGCCGATTGAGTAAAGTGAAAAATTGCCTGTGTAATAATAAGTAAAAAAATGATTGTATAAAAATTGAATCTAAAAGTAAAAATCTGAATTCGTTTTAAAAATTATAGTTTTTAAGAGAGAAAGTTTGACCAATTACTGAGGGGGGGGGATCACAAGCCAGTTCCTCGCTTCTTCATTTTCTTCATGACCGAACACGGTTGATCTTCTTCTTCAGAGTTTGTGGTGACATTTTATGCCATTCTTCTTGCAACTGCAACCGCCACGACATCTTTTAGTGTACTTGCAGGAAATTGAATTGAGAAGTTCCTGTGGTGCTGCCTACTAAGAAGTCAACAATGGGAAAAGCTCATGTATTAAAGTCTTTCAACTCACAGATAGAGGTTGTTTCCTTTCCGAATTTCAACTTGAAGGTGAATCCGAAGGGAATGTTCCCGCGCTGCTTCCTCAGTAGGAGGTAGACTGACAAGATTAAATTCTTTTTTAGGAAAGCATTGCTCATAGCGTACTTCATTCAGCATACAAAGTTGCAATAATCTGTTGAGCTACTGTAATCCTTGTCTGAACATTGCTGAAGTAGTATTTGAAACCCATCGGGCTGTAAAGTATATCTGCATTATTGGCTTTTTCAGGCTTCAGTAAGTACATATTGGTTATATTCTGGGTTTCTGTTTTCAAAATCAGAAGAAGGTCTTTATGTCTTCCTCGATCTTCCCCAAAAATAATTACATTTTTAAAACTCTGACCAAGTTTTTGGTTTTGAAATCGAGTTAAAGAGCTGTACTGATAATTGTGGAGTCATCATCCTTATCTGCTTGTTTATCTTCATACTTATGTACTATTCTTAGTAGAGGTTCTCCTCACAGTCAACATTGTTATGAGCCGTTGTTTGGATTCGATAAAAATCGTTCTTTTGCCATAGTAGCCGGTTTTGTTTCATCGAAAATAACATCTACTGATGAGCACTATCTACTTTTACTATCAGGCTCAGCTGATTTTATGCTCTTTTCATTGAGTCTTTCAGGATATCCATCAAAGACAATTGTACTGCCTTTTCCTTTAGAAAAAAACTTTTCTTTGGTTTGCCATACGACACGGTGTAGCAGAAGACCACCATCAATAACTGATAATGCTTCCTTTAACTCATATCAGTACACATTTGGAGAAATAAACAAATCGTAATACAGGGTGAGGATAAAGTTCGGCAACGACCATTTATTTTTGAAATAAAGCATTTTTGAAAAAAATGTATCAAATAAAAGTTTACTATTTTTAGAACTCTTATTTGAAACATTTTTTTCAAAAACGCTGCATTTCGAAAATAAGTGGACGTTACCGAACTCTTTTTATTGAAAATTTAAACTATTTATTTAAAAATAATAAAAAAATATGGCCTGTAAACCTCTACAAAGAAGCTATAATATTATGCAAAAAAAATTGAGGTTGTCATTTGAAAAAAAAAAGTTGAGTATCGCTTGAACTTCACCGTACTAGCCAAGGTCATGGCAATATTCTTAAAGAATGCGTCTCTAAGAATAGTAAAACTTTTATTTGAAACATTTTTTTCAAAAATGCTTTATTTCAAAAATAAATGGTCGTTGCCGAACTTTATCCTCACCCTGTATACAGCCTTAATGTACAAACAAAAACAAAGCAGGTTACCCGCTTTTGCCCGCTTTCACATTACCGGCGCCGATTACACGCGCATGTCTGAGTCAGTCCGCTATGGACTTTGTTTGTGTTTTTACCCTTACACGCTTTTTGTATGTCCATAGCATGGCGCGGACTGACTCAGTCATGCGCGTGTAATCGGCGCAGGTAATCTGAAAGCGGGTTACCTGATTTCTTTGTGTTTGTACACTTATGTGTCTTACGCATTTCCCTAATTAAGGGAGTATTTAAGAGACTCAGTACCATTATTGTTAGTATAGTTAGTGACAAGAACAGTCATTTGGCTTCAGCAAGATGAAACCCCTGTGAACTTTCATCGGATCGTTAGACAATATTTTAAAAATTAACTGCCCGGACACTGGATTGGCAGAAAAGGGTCTGTAAATTGGCCGCCCAGATCTCCTGACTTTACCTCGACAAATTTTTTTCTTTGGCGCCATGTAAAATATTTAGTGTATCAGACTCAACCTAAATCAGATGACATGGAAGACCGAAGAAGACGAGAATTTCAAACCATCACACCGGATATTATCAATAAAATCAGACGTTCATTTGCACCTGGACTTAATGTTTGTCCTGAGAAAAGTGGACAGATTTTTGAACATCCATTATAATTTTTATGTTAAATAAATCCAATATTTGTGGTCTTTGAAGCCCACGATTACGATTCTTTATGGTAACAAACAGAAGACGGGTAAAAATTGACAAATTTTTCGTTGTTTTTAAATTTGGATATTAATATCTCGTAAACCATTAACATGCGACCATACAAACATAATATCAATAGAAAACTTGTAAAAATGCCATCGATTGATTTTAAAATATACAGGGTGTTCTATTTGAAAATTACGTTAAATTTTCTTTTCAAGAGACACCCTGATAAAAGCTTATCACAAAATTAAATTGAAAAACTGCATTTCGATATCTTTTTTTCATTTTAGAGTAATGTTATTTCCTCGCAGTGCTGGGTCACCCTGTATAAAGACTGAAGTGAGCATCGAAATTGCTTTAAAGCAAAAAATATTTTTGTTCGATTTTTAAATTTTCTCATTAACAAAATTGCTTTTATTATCTGGGGCGTACAAGTTTTATTTACCAACTTTGCAAATCTACGATTGAAATTTTTTATTGTAAACTAGCGAAATGCTAAAACAGGATTTGAAGTAAATTAGCTACATTAAAACAACTTTTTTATAGGAGCTGAGAGCTGTACGTATTATTGTTTGTTTGTTCATAAATTGAATTTAATTTGGAATTTGTGATAAATTCACGTTTTTGGAGGCGTAAAAAATAACACAATTTCGCTGAACAGTTAAAAATTACAGCGCCAGCGTTTTTTATAGCGCGTACGCTCTTTAATTGCTCCATAACAATTGGAACGTTTGTGGACGTCGACAGGGCGTCAAGTAAAATGAAAATGCTAAAAAGCAAGCAAAACGCGCCATCCGTAATGGCCATGACGCAGGTTGCTGTTCAATAGCCAAACTGATGTAAATGGAATGCGCAATTTCCATATCATTTACTCGTTTACTGTTGACAAATGTACGTTTTTGTCTGTGCACTGGCACGGATAGCTCATCTCAAATCTACAAATTCATCCACACAACACAAAAATAAATATATTATTACAAAAACATTTCTTCCAACAATTTTCATAATTTAAACACCAAAAACACACCAAAATTAAAAAAATACATGTTAGCTTGGATGAGCACTGCATATAAATATTTCTAAATTTAATTTCGGGTAGGAAACTTCATAATATTATTCATGAAATGCGTGCATTGAATTTAACGCATGATTAGGGCTTAATTGAAAAATTCCTTAATCCGGGACGTTATTGAAAAATAGTTACTCATCAGAAATTTCATAATGGCCAAATTGCCACCGGGTCTTTCTAAGAGTTGTTATTGTTGAATTATCTCATGGGAGGGTCGAAAAAAAAACCAAATGCACTCAAAATACTTTATACGAGAAGCTTTCATGTGCTTCAGCATATTTGTAGATAGCCTATCTTGTATGTTTTGTGGGTGGATATGATGGCAATTCATGATGCCGATGCCAGAATATCGAAAATATAAAAGCCGCAATATTTGGGGTGCGCGTGTGCATTTTGGGCGGATAAGTGAACGAACCTGTGTGTATGGCAGATATCACGCGAGGGTAATCTGTTTTTTTTTCTGAAAAGTACATTTCAATAATCAGGAAACGGAAATTAAGCTCTAGCCGCGCCTGTATTGCGAAGCAATAAATCAACTTGTAGGCGGAGTGTGGTTTATTGTTTTTAGAGATGATTACACTAATGAGAAAATATTTTAACAATGATATATTACAAAATAAATGAATATACTTACTTATTATACAATAATGAATACTTATCATATTATCCTTAGTAATAGAGTGGACAGCGCTTATTATTTTCACGGATAACGTTATCAATCGTCTAGTTGTGTCACTGGGGCAACGTTATACCATCTCGAGTCCTCGATATCTTTACGCGTAATTGTACATAGAAAAAAAAAACATCGGTTAGTTTTGATTGATTAAGATCTTTGGAAATTGCCGGAAAAAACTTTTGTCTAAGTTGATTGATTTATACCCAGATACTGGTAAAATTATTTAAGTTTAATGGCCTTTAAATTTAAATTTGTTGTACTGATATTTTGCATGGTTACCTTAAATGTTTTCAATGAAAGAAATTTAATTTTGATCAGAATCTGCCTATTAGCCTGAAACTAAAATAAAATTTTTAGCTACCCCTCATATACTAAATATTAGATTACAATAGCACAAGTACTACTCTCAGCTTGTGGATTGAATAGATTGAAACCCTACACGTTCCGAGATGATGTGTTAAGGGTCTTATCTAGTAGTCGCATTTTTCCGATAACTTGTCGATAAATTTGGGAAGTTTGGATGAACAAATTTTCTCGTGTTAATTTCGTTTTTAATTATTAGTATTGCAATATACAGACTATTTTAAAAACACAAGATTAAATGCAATAAATCGGCCTGTAAAAGAACCTGGATGTCACTTTAGTCCTAGAGAAAAATTTATATAAATTTATTTAATGGAGTCAGTCCGTAAATCACACCATAAGTACATAGTGCAGTGAATTTACTTTTTGTTGTTTTGGTGGGCTAGGAATCTCATAATGGGCCTTTCCCAGATGAAACGGATTTTAATTATTTTTTCGTCACGGATAGTCCTTTGGGAAAGAATTACATAGGCTAATTATCTTTTTAATTGAATCAATATATATTTTTTTAATTTTTAATTTTGGATTCGTGACGTCATAACTTCTATTTTGACCGGCAACATTGTAATATTTTACGACACCGCAGCTTATTTCCGAAGTCATTAGGTGTCTTCTTTTCATCAAAATTTAACTGATTTGTTCGAACAAATCATTTCCTTCTCTTTTTAGTTATAAAGGAGAAAATGTGATGGAATATGATTTACTCGAGCAAAGTTGGTAAAAAGAACACAACTATTTATAACACTATAAAACCTCGATTCGTAATCGTTAATGCAGCCGACGAAACCGACCACAGAATAACAATACTATAGACAACCTGCAGCGTTGTCAGATGTAAAAAGAGAAGTTGTGACGTCAGAGAAATTTATATTACAATTTTTTACTTTCAAAATTTATTGTGTATCAAATAGAGATTATAATTATTCAAGAATAAGTAGTTTTTTTTTATTTTGGTAGTGGGCCCTTGAAAAATATTTTTAACATTGCTTAAACGCATTACAATCAAATAAAAATATACTACTATAATTTTTTGAAAAATCAAATCACCCTAAACTATTTCAGTTCAATAAGATGTATAAAAATTCAGCAATTCGCGTGAATTTTGTTATGCAGGAATACAGTTAATTAGGTCCAAAAATTAAATTATTAGTTTATCATCGAATTTCCAGCAAATTCTTCTTTCTCTATGCTTTACAATAATGTGTCAGAACTGGGGAGTATAATAAATGGGGATAAATTTATGGTAAAGTTTTGTAGGTCAATATTTCCCCCCTCCAAAAGAAAATTAATGTATTTTGTAGAATTTTTGTACATCTTATCAAATTGTAGTTATTTAGGGTGGTTCATTTTCAAATAATTGTCCTTGCCATTTGTCATAAATTTTTTGGAATTTACAGGGTGATCCTGAAAACGTGTGCCAAACTTTCTTAGTATAAGTCGTAAACATAAGTATATTAATTATAAATTCGTAAAAAACTACTTTGAAGATTTTTTATTATTACTTTTACTTATCAAAGTAAACTTCTAATGATTTTAAAAACCTGAGTGGTACATTTAAAAGTATTGTTTCGATTAAATTTTTGGAAAATTTATTTGAAAAAGGGTTAGTACATCAACTCAAGGATTATCCCAGAATAATCTAATTTATCAAAATCGTAAAAGGCAAAAAAATATTTCAAAATTATAATATATCATTACTGGAATTGTACTAAATTATTTTTGAGGGTATATCTTACGCACGCCTATAGTGAATTTGGTTCCGGAAAGACTAATCTGGATTTTGAGTATTATCGTCAGGCTGATTGTAACTGATTTTTTTATTGCAAAAAAACACAAGTTTTGTGTATCAATGTATAATTTATTATTAAACTACTGAATACATTGAAAGCTTCTTTTTAGCGTTTTTGCGTGAGAGTTATGATGACAGTCTGGCGCATGATTCCCCAGGAATAACCATCCATCATATGCTCATCCCAAATGTACCTTTTAGACCTTGCTAGAATCTCACTGTACGAATCATGGTTTTCAGGAAATTTGTCCAAATGGCTATAAAGGTAATATTCAAGCTTTTTATAACATTCCAACATATTTTGCCCCACTTCTGGATAATTTAGTGATTTACTAAAAATATTTGATGAGATTGACAAAAGAAATCCAAGCTGACGATTATAAAATAGTCATGGAGAGCTCGAAATTATTGTCTTCAATTAAAAACCTAATCTGAGGTCCATAAAAAATACCAGTTTCTCCTTGCTTAAACCGGGGAATTTCCAGACAATTTTTTTATAAAGCTTTTACGAACTGTTTTATATTAGTCCTAATTGTATATGCAATGGGAGCAATATTATTTTATCCCTGTTTACTAATGGAGGATTTATAATGTTCTGCTTCCCAATCCCAATAGTCAAGTTTTTTTTGCAGGCCAGTTTGTTTTACTCCAGTATTTTATTTCTGCTATCCCACAAACAGAGGAAACATAGAAACTTTGTATAGCCACTTTGCAGTCTCAGAAAAAAATGACCATTTTTAAATCCACGCATATAACCCATTCTTAATCGTCGTATTTTATTTCTTCCAAGAGATATATTTTGGTACTTCTTTAATTTTCTGGAACGAGCAATGCAACCGGTCCATACTTATTACCATTATGCATCAAAACACATTTTAAATTACGCTTGGAATTATCTATAAAGATTCTCCACTCAATTGGTTGGTAGTTCAAAAGGCTCATTTAGTTAAAATACCACTAATATTATTACGAAATACTACATTATCTTCTGAGGAAAAAAAAAGCAGATCTTTTTCCTCGAATACGACAAAAAGTTAGTACTATTTAAGTCTGGATACTAAAAGTTCTGTTTTGAAATGAAAAATGAGTTTAGCTTGTGGTAATGTTGTGGCAATATGTTGTGATATCGTTTTTTCAATATATTCACAATATTTTGAAACAATGGAAGTACAATATTGTCACAACATTATTTGTGTCAACATTTTAACATGTGTAAATATTGTGACACAATGCAATAATACGATATTATCACAACATTGCCGCAATACCGTGTTTTTACTCGGGATGTGTCTGATGAGGTCATTAAAGCAGTTTCAGTAAAAAGATGGGGCTCATATGTCGCCGTTGTCCCAGAATCACTGCTAAATTTCGTTGTTAACATCATTTTCTGGATCACCTTCAAACTGTGTGTCTTACTAATCTGGAGGGTTATTCTTGAATCACGACGCAATGTAGGTCATGACAAGGATAGACTCTTATTTTTTTCATTTGAATGACAAGGATAGAATGATGAAAGTCATATACGACATCTAGTCAGTGGTTCAAGCCCCCTGGTTGTTGTATGTAATTGAAAAATACTCAAATTTCAATGGCACCAATTTTTTTATATAATTTTGTAGACCAGTGTTATCGAAAGTAAATGGTATAAAATATCAAATTTATAAAAAGCGTTTTGTGACATTCCAAAAAAGTTAAAGTTGGATTACAACATTTTATGTATGTTTATTTTTTATGATTTAAATAATAATTTTATGGACTGTAGTAAAGTAGAAAAAATTAGCTTTCCATTCAAGATGGCTGCCATGTCAAAAATCCTAAATATAACTTTTTTTATCTTTAAATACAATGAATTCAAATATGATCCATCACCCTGTATAATCAGCTATCCCGAAAAGATCATTAATATTTATAGCTTTTATCCATGGTGTTACAAGCTTGGTAGTTGGTAATTGTGGTAAATGTAAAATTTATTCTCAACAATTTTATTCTTATGAAGTGATAAAAAAACGATACTTTTGGGGATTTAAAAAATAATTTCTACTATTTTTATTTTATATGAAATTCAGATTATTTTAGAAACAACTGTGGAATATTTACTGTAATTCCCATAAAAAGAATGCTTTAGTTTCATTTACGATTAGTATTCATGATTTAAAGCATTAAAATCATTTTAGGCGAATATTATCCAAATGAAGATAGTAAAAAAAGTACGCTGTTTTGTTTAATAAAAGAGAAGTTGGTATTTTTAGTTTTGTAAATGGAATATATTCAGTTTTGTAAAGTAGGTATTAAATTGTAATATTATAATCATATGTTGTGATAGAATTGGTTTAAAAGAAAACCAAATCAAAGATAGAGTGGAAGTGATTTTAGCCAAAGGACGAACGAGTTCGTTAAATCGACTGACTGCGAAGATTTCCGAGTGAAGGCGAGTTGCAGGGTGGCTCCCATTTTCGTGGTCTGCAGGATCAATACGAGGCTTCGCGAGTAGAGCTTTCGAGCTTTGCAATTTAGGGCAACGGTATCGCGTAACCTCTGCATTCTGCTGGATTTAATTAATAACTAAAATCAGTCAAACACTTTTTTCACTTATTTACGACAAAAGCCAACACACGATAATACATTTAAATGTTTATCTTTTATCTTCCTTTAAACGGTAATGGTTCTTAAGTAATGAAAAATTAGTAAGTTAACGATTTGGGTTTGAAAAGTCGTTTCGTGCACACGTTTGAACAGATTGCAATTTTAGATAGCAAACAATTCGGGCTTAATGACTCAAATTTAATATCGCTGATCGCGATATAATAGTGCAATGATTTAGTCCGGGAAATTACCGCGGGCCAAACGGATTATTTATTAACGCCTCTTCTTCATTCAGCCGAGAGGACGCGCTCTGCTCCTGCCGACAGCGGAAATTGCAAACAGCCACATCGACGGCTGTGCTCCTTTAAGCGAAAGATTTAAACTTTAATGCAAGGGAAAAGTTTAAACAAAAAACCCACTCTTTTTATTACGAAAATAAATTTTTCTATTGGCAACTTTTTTAATCAACTTTTATTTTATATTTGTTCAAGTTGATAAGTTTAATGTACGACTGTCACATTCTGGCTATACAGAACACATATTTTGGAGGCCTTATCGTGGGCCATTTGGCAAAGGCTTAATCTTCCCAACCCTACACGACCGGTTTAACATAAATAAAGGGGATTTCATTTTGATGCGATTTAGAACATTTAATAAAAATTGTCTTTGCGCCATTAAGAGCTTTACAAACAAAATTAACACCAACATTATTTATACCAAATATCCAAAATAAATATCCCATAACTCCAATTTTAATTAAAATTAAAATTCTAAATTTATTAATTTTAACAGATGTTAATATCAAAATTTTGCACGATATTAAGTTATTTCTGGAATTAATTTATTCACTATTACTCAACGCATTTACCTATTACTTTAGGCAAGATTGAGGGTTGTTGAATCTTATAGGAAGACACGTGATTAATCCATATGTCCAGTCTTGGTAGTTTCAGGCTACGATCGTAATCCAAATTGATATTTAATAAAATGTGCGCTTAGGTAACGTTTTAATAACAACAAAACTCAGTTCCAATGTTTACACTATTTGGTTTATAATCAAAAAGAAAAAATCACTGAAACAACCTTACGTCTTTCTTTCAATAATTTTATTACAACTTGAGATATTTAAAAAAATGAATAATCATACAAAAAGAATCTTGTGTATTGAATCAGAAATAAAATAAATTTTCCCAAACTTTGGATAAATATGCTATTACCCTTTTCAAAACATTCCTAAAGATTTTCTTAATTTTTAGCAAAAATCAAATTGACAAAGAAATATTTCTTGAAACGAAAAATTCCAGTGGTTTGGGGAATCATAATGAAACAAGGAAAGTCAACAACTTTATCATCAGAGATACATTAACATTTTATCAACAAAAGATGGATAATCCTAAAGTAGAACGAAGCAACAGTGTAAGTGTACAAACACAAACAAAGCAGGTTACCCGCTTTTGCCCGCTTTCAGATTACCTGCGCCGATAGCACGCGCATGCCTGAGTCAAAGGACATATTAACATCGTGCTAGTACAGAATGCTCATGAAACTAGGCGATTATGTAGAAAGCCTTAGCAACTATGCAACTAGGCAAGTAGATAGCCCATTCAACCAGGCGTAAAAATATCATAGACAAAGCACATCTTTAGAGTTGACACATTAAAACCGATTATAATGTGGATACCCTCTTTCACAGACTCTTAACTAGGCAATCCATGACAAACTAGGATATTAAAACCAAAATCAGTCCGCAAAACTGTCAGGATAAGGTGTTAAAATCTAAAAGATAAATAATAAGAATAATGTAGGGGAAGAAACAACTTCATAAAAACCAAACTCAATATTGAGTTTGGTTTTTATGACGTTGATTCTACCGCTACATTATGGAATACCAAACGCTGGGAAACTTTCATCTAGAAAAAAAACTAATAATAAGAAAATTAGTATTATTACTAGAATATTTCGAACTCCTCCAAAATATCGAATCTTACGCTTGGATTATTCTTTTTATCTCTAGAGAGCAGGTGCTTCTTGACTCTGCGATTCCAACCTCTCTGTCAGATTTACCAATGTTATTCATACAGCTTCTACAGTTAAGGAGGTATATCTCTTATTTCTTATCTCAAGCAACTAGGGTTTTAAATTTTTAACCAATAAACCTTAAGTGTTTTAACTGGTCTATAAACTAATCTTGTATTTCACGATTGTTTACCTACATTATTTTACCTATATTAAAGGAGGTTTCATTATGGAATATCAAGTCTCTCAGGCGTAATCTGAGAGGAGTTGGCGTCATAGTTGTAACATTTATCTATTGAGAAAAAGTTCCAAGGTTCTAAAACCATTCTTTCTATTAATATATTAGATAGACTCCAACTTTAATTTAAGGTTACTAGAAGAAAGTGGTATTTTAATGAAAAAAAATAACAATTGGTTAACTTGATGATTGGAGAAGTTCGAAGTATTGTGATCATATTCATTAAAAAATATTTCTTTAGTAAAAAAGACTGTATTCTATTCTTTATTTAACTACTTTTAGTTACAGCTGCTTTTATTTTCAGACAATTATCCTCCAAAGTATTCGCGATTTCGATTACATGTAGGGGGCGCTGCTCTCACGGAATCAGCTGATCGTGATGAGTTGTTCTAGGTTAATGTCGCTTTAACTCCGTGTATTTGTTGTGTGTTTTCTTTTAAGTTTTTAAGCGATTTAAGTGGTGATTTATTATAAAATAGATTTAATATAGTTCTATAAACATTAAACAGTTGTTTTTGTTTGGAATTTTTAAAGTTTTCTTGTTTTCTAGTACCTAAGTAATAAATGCGTAAACATCCTTAATTATTTTGCTATAGCAATACATTTATTGCAGTAATTCAACATGTTTTTAAAACTTTGGAGACTCTTTTTCTACTTAAAAGCTCATCCTGATTGTAGGTGTTTTGTAGAAGGAGAAGAGCTGGTAAATGCCAAACAAAAAAAAGGAAAATATTATAAACATTATTGGATTTTGTCTTCAAACCAGTGTTTCAGTTGAAAACTTTATCCATTGTAATTTATAATTAAATAAAGATTATAAATTTCTACATGTTTACGGGCGAAGAACAAATAAATCACGAAAAAATACGGATTTATATTAGCGCGCAAATATACACAATGCTAATGTTTACGTTTTGTTACTCGTTTCGGGCTAGTTCATAAAACGGCGACAGAGGGCGTCTGGAATGTCGAAATCGCGAATATTGTCATGGGGGCGGCGGTAATAAAACTAATAATTGCGATATATGATATTTATTTTACCCAGGTAAAATTCAACAAACGAATACCAACACAAAAATAGCATACAGAAAAAATGCAAAAAAAATAGAATAACATATAAAGCAACTTACATTAAAGATAACATATCTGGTAACTCAGATGGTAGCTTGGCTGCAGAGGTACCCCAAATTTTGGTAACAAAGACACTCGCTAGGGCACACACTTGTACCACTTTACCGCCTCACTGACCCGACAGTTCTCCCCGGTTTTTGATCATCGCAACAATTTCTGCGTGATTTGTTAAAATCAGCGAAAAATCGATACAGTGTCTCATACAAAGTCTGGAATGTAAAATTGCTGCCTTTGAGATCGACAAATACTTTGAGCTACTGTATCGATTTTTGCTTATTGCAAAAAACGAAGTTCAATGAGGTTTACACGTGTGAGTTAGTGATGAGCTTGCTGATTACTTGACCGAAATTAACCCCGACGCGATAATGTAAAATATGACCGGAAAAGGAATCCAATAACGGCGCCTTTAATTTACAAGACAATTTCTAAAATAATTATTAAAATATATTAAATGAATTTAATTTTGAAAAAACTAACATCAAAAAATCAGCTTCGTGACAATATCAAGCGATCATACAGATTCGATAGTGCAGCACTAGTCGTCATTAAGATTCTGCTCATTTTGATTCTGCAGATACAATTACTAACTAAAAATTTTTTCCTCCAAATAGATTTATTGGGAAGTACTGGGATTTTGGCCTTTACGGATGATTGATTATTTGTTTTAACCAAGTACTAGCTTTAAAATCAAGCAAGGAATCAATGAATAATTGTTCTTGGGCAGGATTCAAACCTAGGACTTCCAAATCGCATGTTTGATGTGATAACTACTACACTACTCTTTGTATTTCACCGAATAACGCGAAGATTGTTTGGTTGGTATTCAGAATTGCCTTCCTGGTTGATGCAAATCCCTTTATCGATTCTACCAGTTTGAAACAAATTAAACTACGTTTGAACATGGATCCTTGATAGTTTGTGGTTACCTCACCAAACATGCGATTTATATTTGGAGGTCCTAGGAGGCATACTCTAGAACCACTCGACACTATGTCATATATCACTTTCATCTCTCTTTTAAACCAAAACTATTGCTCTTACGAAATCTGGAAAATCTCTAGATAATTCTAAAAACTTTCGACTGATATCACTTTTTGTTGTCGTGATGATAGATAGACTGTCATCAAGTATAGTAGATCTATTGATTCCTGAACTAACTCGATTTCGACCTAGAAGAAATGTTGTGGCCCAATTTGACTTCAAAATAAAATGTTTTCTATAGCTGAAATTTACAAAATGTTCCCCAAAATTGATCATTGATATTATTATAAAAACAGTATATTATATTCAAATCAGTCAAAAACCATATCAAGCTTTTTTCACTTAAATAATAGAATTGCGAATCAAGAACTAAGTTTTAATTGGTATAATCAACGAATTAATTACAATGCATCCCCAATATATTTAGGAGTTGCTTTGGATAGAAATATAGATATCTTTTAACAAACACATAGAGAAAACTAGAGCCAAGGCCTCAACTAAAAACAATCTACGTCAAAAATTGGTTTATTCTAAATGGAGTGCTTCTCCTTATACCTCAAGAACTATGCCACTATACTATCTTTATGTTTTTCGGGAGTATTATATGCTACTCCAGTTTGGGAAAAATCTTGTAATAACACAAAATTCGATACTGTTTTACATCAAAGTTGTAGAGTAATTTCTGGATATCTTATAGCAAAACTTCAGAATTAAATCATCTAAAATGTCATAGAAGTTTAAATCAGATCGGACGCACGGTGTCTTCCGACCGTTCGAGCGTCCGATCAAATCAGACCGTGTGGTGGCCATTTCTGACCAATTTGAATGCTTCTGCCGACGGCCCCACCATTTTTGCGATTTTTAATGATTAAAGCGTCGTGCAAGTACTGCTCATTGCTCTAAAAATTTCTGGGCGAAACTTTTTTCTTCTCTCTTTCTCCCGTTCCACAGTAAATAGTGAAAACGCAATTGCTACACCGATTTTTTATCATTTTATTAAAACGGGAGCCATAATATTATTTTGTTTATAACTTCTCAATGCAAGTAGCAAAATTGAACTGATCAAACTAATGTTTTAGTACAGAAGGGGCGCAGAATTGGCGGTCGGTCGGATGGGCAGATCGGACAGTGTGAATGCGGAATCCGACCTACTCATCGAATCAGAGCGTCCGATCAAATCCGATCGTGTAGAGGTCTTTAAGGCACCTACATACGATCCGACGTGGTCGGACGGTTGGATGGAATTTGGTCATATCAGAAGGCAAATCCGACCGTGTGGATGCTTATTGTCATATCGGAAGGTCGAACGCTTTATTTTATTGCAGGAGGTGGCAGAATCGGTCGGGCAGTCAAATCCGATCAAATCAGATCGTGTGGAGACCCTATTATTCGTAATAGGGTTGATGTTAGTAATCAAGTAATTGTTTTTTACTCTGTAGATTAGTTTTAGTGTTTCTTCTTCGACTAATTCACTGATATTGAAAAGATATGTGGTTTCATATATGTCTTTTGTTGGTGTTAAATATTTCATGTTGAAGTATTCAACATGATCATTAAGTTTAAAACCTGAATCAATGATCAAGCCAAGGTACTTGAATTCATTCAATTTTTCAAGTCTAGTGTAAATTAGAAAGAAATATACATTGCCTCAGTTTATATATTATTTATGATCATATGGCAACGCTTTTAGATGTAAGACATTTTTGTGGCTCCATTGTTCAATTAGATTAATGCCACTTTTCTTTCTGGTCCATTATAAAAAATAGCTACATTGTCAACATTTATATGTATCAGGAATAATATAGGTATCAGTATCGATCCTTGAGGGGCACCTATATTCAAATGCTGAATTTGACTTATGGTATTGCCAATTTGCACAAATTGTTGTGTGTTTATTAGGAAGAAAGACCATTAGGTTGAAAGTATGTAGTTAAAATTTCGTTATGGCTAATTTAAAATAATTAAAAATTTTATTTACCCAGGTAAGCAGAGTAAAGGAGTTAATGAGTTTTTTTTAATTTGCACGTTTAATGCAGTGGACTTGTATTGAAAGTAAGTATTATGTGAGCTTTTTGTTGTATAAAAATATAATACATGTGTAAATGTGTAAAAGCTCGCAAACCTATTTCCACATCAGACACTCTTTTCATAACAATAGAAGGAATTTAGTTGTGCGATGTATTCACGTAGCATCTCTCGGCAATCATGTGCACACCCTGGGGACTTGCGTGTATTACGTCAGCAGAATCTCTCGGGAAGGACAGATGACAGCGTCGTGCTGGTGCCATAAGGCATACTCTTAAAAATGTGACGTCTATATGAGCAATGACGAGGTGTGAGACGTAATGTCACCCCCGGGACGAACGGTTGATTGCTCACAAAAATTCCAACTTTCGCGATTTCTTCATTTTATCATTAATTCATATTGTACGGAAAGGGTTTATTTTAAGGGCAGCTGTAAAAATTTAGGTCAATACATAAAAGTACTTAAATCTGATAACCGCAGCTGCTCATGCTAAATTATTCAAGTGGTAGAATGTGGGACGATATAAATATTTTCACGATAAAGCCTGTGCTTTTTCCCTTATATAACTTACAGGTCAGGTACAAAGAAAGTCGCAAAGCTCGCGACTTGCATGCATGCAGGTAAATATAGTCGGCGCGTGCTAAATAAATTTTAAACCAATTTTTAAACGCTAATCCACTTAATAACAATCTTCCCTTTTAAACTCCGTAATTATAAGTAGAAGGGTGTTTACTTATTTGCATTTCTGATTAAGTTAATGTACAGATAAGCCCGTTGGATTAGATAAAGATATCCACGTAGCTATAAAATCGAAGAGGGTGGTTAAGCATCTGGTTAATTAATTTGAGTCTATTGTAGTCCGAATTGAAATGAAATCAGCGCTTACTTCCAACACGTGCCTTCTATGAATATTGAATCGAACAACTTCAACCTCTATAAATACTGATTAGAACGGGGTGCGGGGTGGGACTCTACTAGTCTGCATGCGATTAGATAGTTATCAGTTGCTGACAGTGGCTTATGCTGCAGTATATTATAGAGAACCTCATCGACTTTATATACACTGCATATATGAGTTACATTGTTGTTCCCTCTTTGGGAGTTGGACGATCTCTTTATATGTTGGGCACGTGCTGGAGCAGTCGACGCAGTCGCTCTGAGCACACTAAAACACTCTTATCTTCTGGTATCAATCACAGTTGTGTGACCTGAATTTTCAAAACCTTTTCGCAAACAAACACCAACAGTTTATGCCAAATTTTTTGCTAATACACTTCTATAAATATTAATTTCTTCATATTTCATCCGTTTACCACTACAAAAACATATTTATTTACTTCCCTAAATTTATTATCTTCTACAAAACAATTTTAAAACTTACAAAATCTCCTTCAACCTACATGATTTATAAGTACGTCTAAGCTCTATTCTCTTACAAAATATTGTAAATTATTTTTCATATTTACGAACAAATTGATATCACTTAGTTTCTTCCCAAATTTATGATCCTACAGCTTTTATAATTTTAAAATAAAACACTACAAGTTTCTTCGCAATCCTCTTGTGTTCATATCATAGTTCATATACTCTATTTTAAATCGTATATTTTAAATTTGTGCTATTTTACACTACACAACAAAAGTTGAGAACACCAAAAAAAATTTAGTTATCTAGAGATTTTCCACATCTCGTAAGAGAATAGTTTTGGTTTAAAAGACAAAAATTAAAAGATGAAAGTAATATACGACATCGTGTCGGTTGATTTTAGAGAAAGCCTCCTAGGACCTCCAAATAGCATGTTTGAGGTGATGACCACTACACTATCGAGGACCCAAGTTCAAATGTAGTTGAATTTTGTTTTAAACTGGTAGAATTGGTAAAAAAATGCTATCTTCTTATCAACAAGGAAGGAAATTTTGAATATCAACTAAAGAATCTTCGCGTTATTCGGTCAAATACAAAGAGTAGCGTAGTGGTTATCAAACATGCGATTTGGACGTCCCAGGTTTCAATCCTGCCCAAGGACAATAATCAACCATTTTTAAATAAAATCCAATAATTGAATCTATAGAATCAAAATGAGCAGGATCTTATGAACGACTTCTTCAAATTACAAAAAAAAATCTTCCATTCTAGTGCTGCAGTATGGAATCTGTATGATAGCCTGGTATACTTTGGAGGACTATTGTCTGAAAATAAAAGGCTTTAATGAAACTGATCACAGTACTTTATTTTTCTCACAAGTTAACTAATAATAATTTTTTGATCACTAGACACCTTATTCGATTCGATTTGATCGGACGGTCGGATTCGATGACTAAGTCGGATGCCGCATCCACACGATCCGATCTGCCCATCCAACCGAACGCCAATTCTGCGCCCCTCTTGCAAAAAATGCTTTACCGAAAGAAAAATCAGATTGATAAGATTTTAATCACTAACTTAATAAAAAATAAGGGAGTTTTTACTTCGCGCATCAATTTTCAGAGCAGTAGTTGCACGTGGCTTTAATCAAATTGCAAAAATAGTGAAGCATTCAAATTGGTCGGAAGGGGCCTCCTCACTGTCCGATCTGCTAATTTGGTTGACAACAAGCCTTCACAAAACACGGTCCGATTTACCTTCCGTTCTAACCAAATTACAAAGGCCCCTCAATACAAAAAATGCAGGAAGAAGACGTATAATAATAAATAATAACCAACAAACTCTAACCCAGTTCCATAAACTTCCAATATATCTAAAGAAACTTCCAAAATTTCAATTTTTAAGAGGGAGTTGTTTATATTATACTGTTGAAAAACTATTTTTTTGTAAATTTTTATTATAAATTTCTTTTAAATTGTGGTAATCATCACAACCCGAAAGGAATTTTCGATTACATTTTTTATATCTAATATATAAATAAAACCATTAAAAATCTCAAATATGAATAAGAACGTATACATTGAGCTTTTTCACCTTTTAAGATTTGACTTCTTGTGAAGCAATAAAAACAACTAATGCTATTTAACGAATATATTCCTCAAATTACCCAACACCAACTCCTACACAATTATACAAACAATTTTCGGTTTCACGTCTCACGTTCCTAAGCCTTTGTAGAGTGATCGAATTGCATTCCGCAATGATTCACTCACGTTGAGATGTGGGTGGTGATGCAATACCCTTGTATTTTAATGGACCCTGGAATAAAGTCCAAGGACGTTAAGGGATTCCACTATTAAAAAAATGGAACGTACAAGAAACTAGAAGTTCGAGAAGTCAGGTTTTTAAAAAGTGTTCAAATAAAGTGTATACAATTTTGTAAAACTATATTTTATGAAGGAATATTTTAGAATGGAATTCGTTTTATTCTGTCTAAAGAATCTATTGGTTCGACGATCGTTTGAAGTTAATTGTGAGGACATGGGAAGGGACTAAATTTAAGCTCAAAGTTAAAAACGTGATTAATGTAGTGGACTAGTCTTTAGGGGATGCAGGAAAGTACAATTAGATTAAGGTCATTATCGGGAATAGCTCCAACTGCTTCATAGCTTCATCCTGGATCAATGTACATTTTCAATGTGCTTCCACTGTATTAATTTTATTAAGAGTGTAATTCAATTTCCTGATACTGGAAAATATAATATTTAAAAATAGAAATCATGATTATCGAAGAAAGGTATCTTTCAAGGGTAACAGGTAAAATCAATAAATTCCGTTTTTAAACTTCACAGAATTCTCAACAATTCACAGAAAATTTATTCTTGAAGGCGACAGTCGCCAAATTTAAGCGTTTGGTGATAATTTTTTTTCTAGTGGACTTTTTTTAAGAAAAAAATTTGTTAAAGGGTACTTTACAAAATACGTTCGCTTAGTGCCGCAGAGTGGGAAAAACGTGACCAAAACCTAGGGTAACTATTCATCCTGGATTTTTTGGAACAGTCCCGGATTCGGGTTCTGTATCCTACACGAGTAACCATCTCGGAAAATTTTCCGTATCAGTAAGCGTCCTTCAAAATTTCACAGATTTTGTAAGAGAATTTGATTTTTAATAAATTTTGCATATACTTTTAGTACAACGTTACCCCCTCCCTCTCTCCACGAAGGTCACTAAAACAAAAATGATCACCCTAATATAATCTTTTTTGTCCTAGGTACCTAGTTAGATGTTTTTGGCCGACCATTTTAGAGCCGCCATTTGTGTTTTTGGCAAAAATGTCAAATTCGAAATGAGATACCTTAAAAATCACAACATACTTTTTTTTTGGAAGAAATGTCAAATTCGATATCGAAGATCTCGAAAATATGTCTTAGTATTAGAAGTTTTTCAGTTGATGATTAAGTTCAAAAGTGACGAAGTTTGAACTTTATGAAAGTAGAATCTAAAATAGTTCAAAATTTTGAAAATAAAAATATTTACTGAATATTTTGAGGTTTCCTCTATATTGTTATTGAAGGCTTCATAAATATAAAGTAAATTAAAAAAAAATGTTTAGATACTTTTTTAATAATATTAATTTAAAAATTATCTTTTCGTGCAAGTTTAGAGGCAAAAATATGATTAAAGTTTTAAAGTTCCAAATTTCTTTAGGCTTGACAATTTAGAATTCAATTTTTGAACTTGAACTTCTTTTGAACTACATATTTTTTCTACTTTTGGTTAATCCTCGAACAGTTATTTTTTTAAAGTTAGAACTTTTGAAATAATTATCAAGCTTACAAATATTTGAAGTGCGTACAGTTCCAGTAGAAGAAGCTAAGGCTCTAAGGATCATTCAAATGACTTTTGAGGTTAGGATGAGTTTTCCTTCATAGCATACTATTCAAGGTAGTGCTGTTCACCAAACCCGAACTTTTTGAGGTTCGAACTTTAAAAAATAAAAAGTTCGAACTGTTCGAACCCGTTGGACATAATAATAAAAATGCGAACTTTCAGAAGTTCTAACTCTATAAAGTTCGAACTCGATAAAGTTGGAACTCAATAATGTTCGAACTTAATAAATTTTGAACTCAATAAAGTTTGAACTCCGCTAAGTTCGAACTCTATCTGAATAAACTTGTACAAAAAATATGTTTGACTAATTTTTTAAGAATATTTATTGTTTAATAATGACTTTTCAAAATAGAACTTTTTCCGAACTCGAATTTTTTTCAAATCCGAACTTTTTCCGAACTTTTGCATAATGTTCGAACGGTTCGAACTTTTGAATCGAATGTTCGAACTTTAAAGAATATGGAGTTCGTATAGTACTAATTCCAGGTAGAATAAATTAAGATTTTGATATTAAATGAATTCTTCTTTAATTGGTTTTTAGCAATATTTATTTTTGTTTAAATACATTAGATATTATAGGTATATTTTATAGTGCATTTTTTGAGAAGATACTCAATTTTATAGTAGTCATTAGTCACGTTTGAGTGATTTCAAATAAAATCCTTTCTAAACCTGTAAAATTGTCAAAACCAAGGAAGTTTTCTAAAGAAAAAGAGAATTCCTGCAAGTAAACAAACGTAACTCATAAAAAGCTAATATTATAATCCATTTATGAGTTTTTGGCCCCGTATAAGCTTCCCTGCACGTCAGTTATTAAAAGTAATAAATCCACTAACGTCAGAAATTACGATATAAATCCTCGATTTCCGGAAAGCGACAAGAAAGCGAGATGGAACGCAACTTGCCGCCAACCACAATCCTCCGATAAAGGATCCAGGATCGCACCAGGAAAGCGCATGAATTTAATTGCTCAAAAATAAATTGCCCTCTATTTTTTTATAGGTCTTCAACTTAACGAGGATAATACCGGCAAAAAATAAAGCCCTTTTCTGCTTTGCAACTTTTCAAATAAAAATAACACGCAAATCTACTCCAGAGATTTAAACAGATGAAATAAACTTTAATATAAACTTACTTTTCCTAATAAAATTTTCTGGATACGTATTAATATTATTAATCTTACTTGACAATTATGCAGGGTAAATATTTACGTTCAGAAATCTTTTAATTAATTAACAGATACTTTAATCCTTTTAAAAGTCTTTGTCAAACATCCCTGGCTTGATGGTGCCGTGCAGTAAGACGAATCCCAAGGGGTATAATCTCAGAATTGGCATTTCTATTTTATTTGATGCTGCTTGTTTCCCAACTTGGCTATTCAGATTTGTAAAAATAAATTAAACGTGCTTCCTTGAATAAATTTAAATTAATTAGTTGCATTTAACTTATTTTTTTCAGTTTGAAAACTTTACACTTGGTTAATTAATTTTTCCTTGTCTTTTTGCAGGAAAGGGGAGGTTGTATCCCGCGTATAGTGTAAGCGGGTCTGAGGGTGAAGAATCTCCGCGTAGGTACGGTTCAGGGCATACCTATCAACACCCTCTTTATCAACAACCTGCAGGACTTAGTGATACTCCTTCCTCCGAAAACGCCTCGGACGCAACTCTTACAGACTCAGAATTAGCTCTTGCCAGAGATTCCACACTCTTAGTTCACAACGGTAAGTACTTAAAATTGTACTGTAATATCTTCCATCACTGGTGCACTTATTAGTTTAATAATGTATGGTTTAAATTGGGAAATAATGAGCTGCAGAACGCTGTAGGTTTGTAACGCAGTGGAGCAGCACATCACAATTAGACTTTCAGTTTGAGATGATTCTGAAGCACATTAAAACAAAACGATTCGTTCAATTCATGAACAAATTTCTTGTTGCTCGAGGGCGGTAGGGAAAGAAGGGAAGTGCATTGAGCTCCTGAGGTGCTCTCCACCAATCGAACATGCTAAAGTGTCGTTGAAGACTTCTGGAGCTGAACAGGTGCACTTATTCGTAAATACGGCTACAATAAAAAATAATTAGGATTTAAATTTAAATATCTTGAGTAGTTTATCGAAAGTATAAGTAAGACCAATTTGCAATTATTATTTTACTCATTCAAATTCACTATGGTTGGTATATTTAAATCAAGCAAAGGAAATCTTGAAAAACTATCCTTGGCTGGATTTGAATCTGGGTGCATATTCTCGAACCACTCTACACCATCTCGTATACGACTTCTAGCATTATATCTTTGTCCATCAAATGCAAAGATAAGACAATTGTCTTTGTCATGTCGTACACGATATCGTGTTGAGTGATTCAAGAATGATCTCTCTGGGACCTCCAAATCGCATGGTTCTGTGATAACCACTACACCACCGAGGTCCTATAAATAAACGTAGTTCAATTCAAGCTTCATCCACCAGGAAGTCATTGCGAACACCAACCAAGGGCTGTTCTCGTTTTAAGGTCAAATTAAATACAAAGAGTTCTTATTTTTAAATGTAGGAGCGGAAATACTGAAAAACCTACAAAACTTTTAAAAATTTGGAGTACAAATCCGGCCCTGGTATGCGTACTTTTTATCTGTTAAAAATTATATTAGCATTTTCTAGTAGAGAAGCCTTTCCTTCAAAGTTTACGCTCTGAAAGGTCACGATTAGTATAATAATTTTGCTAAATGTAGAAATTTTTCGGTTAAAATTACTGAAATTTCTGACCATAACTTCGGAACGAATAAACATTTCGGTACAAATCTTTTTTGCTGTTTATAGGACTTAATGAGACTTTATTACAATAGCTGCAGGCTAAAAGAGTAAATTAATTTGAAAAGACGTGCGTTTGCAAAATTGTAGCGCTTTTCGAGCTGGTGAAAGAGAAATAATAGACCAAAATAGGAACTGATCAATTTTAATAATGAAGTAAAAACAACTTTATGGTTTTGTAGCGGAAACTTCTTTATTTTCTGTTTGTCAATACATCCAGGAAACGTTTCGATCTACATCAAGATCATCACCAGTCCTTCGATATTGTGAAGTAGAAAATAGACGTCAAAAGTCAAAATTTATATGCAAAATAAGTTTGATCGCCAATAGTGCAAATAATTATGAAAAAATTGTTGTAATTTTCATTAAGGTGGATCTTGTTGTTTACTTTGTATCGGACGTTCCATGCAACTTCATATGTACGACTTGTTAATAATTTTAAAGATGACATATTTTCTAGTTCATAATAACGAAGGACTGATAATGATCTCGATGTACATCGAAACGTTTCCTGGATGTATTAACATACAGAAAATAAAGAATTTTCCGCTACAAAACCATAAAGTTGTTTTTCCTTAAATAATAATCGGAACAAAGTTCACTTCTCTCAAGTTTTTAATAATGTTTCATTTGGGGGATCGTTTTTTGCGAGAATTCTAAAACATTTGGTTTCAAAATTTTTGGGTTTGATTTTTTTTTGAAAATTTTCGTTTCTCTTAATTTTCTCAAAAAGTATTCACAATAGCAAGCTAAAAATTTTACTCAATATTAGGATCCAAAATTGATGTACTTTACGTTACGTTTGATAAAAATTGACCAAATACTTTTTCTAAAAAAATTCCAAAGTTTTTGTAAATTTCGAGTTCAAATTCAGCCACGAAGGGTGAATTTTTGATACTACACCAACCGGTTTCGAGTTTTTCGATGGAGAAAAGTAATCTGCAAATTTTAAGCGGGGTAAAAAAATAATCGAAATCGTAGCTTTTTTGCAAAGTTTTGAACGTAGAGTTAAAATTTTGAGTTTTTTTTCGAAATTCAAAAAAATCATACGTTTCCTCATAGTGTCCTTACCTTGCAGCAATAATTTGTGGCGCGATTAGTTGAATTTTGACTCTGGTAGGTTGGTGTGATGCCAAATGAAAAGATAGACATTTCAAAATTTCAATCCGACCTTGCTCAAACAATTCTTTGAAAAATCACGATTTATCATTTCTTCTCATGTTTTGGCCTAATTTATTCTACGCATTTTCTCTAAGCGCCGTTTTTAATTAATATTTTTTTATTTATATTTTGGAAAAAAAATCAAGACGCCGCACAGTGGAAAAAAAGCCCGAAAACATGACCAAAACTTCTTTTTGTTTTTAAATTTTTATGAAAATTGGTAAAGACATATTTTTGAAGTCACTGATTTCGAACTTAAAGTTTTTTCGAAAAAAAACAAAATGGCGGATCCAAAATGGCCGACTTTTTCTATTATAAAATGGTTTATAGTGCTAAAAATCAGTATGTGAAAAAGAAATACAAACGTCCAAAAACAGTTATCCAATTTCAAATCTTCCGAAAAGGGTTTAAAATATCTTTTTCGGTATAAACACCCGCCTATTTTACCCCCTACAAGTTCCTTTTTTATGAAAACGACATTCTTCCCATTGGTCCAACTTTCAAAATTTGTAATACAGTTTCTTTTCCGTTTTTTCTCTACAAAACGTGTCATTTCGACGTTTTCCAAGAAAAATTCGATCTTTTTGACGGGTTGACCTAAGAAAATCTAAATGTCTGGATCTTTTAAATGAAGATATGGGAAAAAATGGGCCCAGATTTTGTCGCACCGATTCAAGACCCGGCGGAGCCGCGATTTATCAAAATCGGACGCTCGAAATAATTCGCGAAAAAATTTACTTTTTCAGGAGCGTTTTTGGAATCCTTCCCTTAGCCCAAAAAATACAAATTGGCCTTCAAGACGCCAATGAGTTTTTGAAATTCGGTTAAACAATGTACCCGCTATCGTGATAAAACTCTAAAGGCCGATTTATAACTTTACCAATACCTAAGACCTAGAACCCGCAAATATCAACTATACAATTTCAATACTTTCATTTAT
Organism: Stenus bimaculatus; assembly: GCA_963971135.1. NCBI lineage: Eukaryota > Metazoa > Arthropoda > Insecta > Coleoptera > Staphylinidae > Stenus > Stenus bimaculatus. Next base: position 80,483,941 of record OZ020180.1, on the reverse strand, counting down.
AACCCAAACATAAAATCCCCGACATAAGAAATGAATTTTTTTTATTTCTGGGTCCTTGGTATTTCTGCACAAGCGCAGTTAACGGGAGTGAAGTTGGTTGGTAGTTCATTTGTGGTTCCGAATCTGAACGAATTGGCATTAATATTTGAAAATTTATTAATAAAATTGTAACATTGTTTTTGTTTGGTTTTAAAATAATAATATTCGTTTGATTTTAAAGAACAGAGCTTCTAGGAGATTTGTTAACACAATTTTATATTCCGTCAAAACGAACTTTATGCTTTGTTTATGTTTGTGTTTATTTCGTTTATGTTTAGCTGTTTTTTTATTAACAATAATTAATATATTTAATGGGTATATTATTGTATATTTTGGTTAATAAATTATCAAACTTATTATTGAGAAAATGACAGTTGACACTAGGTTGACCCTGGGTTTTTAGGTAACGTTATAAATTAGAAAAAATCATTATGATGACCTTGAATTTCAGGTTCTGTGTCCTGGGTTATTGGTAACGTTATAAATCGGCCTTAACTCGTACCGATTTTACGCTTATGTGAAAAAATCGGGTTCAAAATTTTCAGTTTTCGATTCTAAACAACATACTGAAATTTAAAACCGTACGAAACCGAACAAAACTTTATAAGAAGGTTATTCAGGGACATCTCTTCCAGAGACAATAACTTTTTTCCTGGGTGTCCTACAAAAAATGTTTTCAGTAGATGTTCTATGCAACAAGTGCAAAAAGTGGATAATATTTGCACACGACCTAAAAACATGAAATTAATAAAGTCATTTATGATCAGTTGTCACTGCATAAAGTTATGTTTTTTGCACTAGTGCACAAAAGCAATACTTACGTCATGACTTTATGACAACTGTTCATAAATGGCCTATTTTTTCCCATATCCGTCCACTTACAAAATTTCAACCCTCTACGATCAAAACTTGGGCTATCCATCCTTGTCGCTTTAACGAATATCTATCAAAAGCGGTTCCTACATTATAGTGACCATAAAAGTTTTTGCAATTGTTAGATTATTTATGATGGCCAGCAAAAAAAATTGGGAAAATGTTGGGTCAGAATTAGTGGTGTATTTAAGTTTTTCGCTTCGCTTAGAGGTAATGCACACATCTCGTTTAACTTTAAAATTCATGAAAAATGTGCGAGCCAAGCAAAATAAATGCAAAGAGCATGTTTACCCGTTACCATAAAAAGTTACCACCTACGCAATTTAGCGAGGGCTGCCCATAACCGTTTTTTATGTTCAAAGATGTACAGCGATAACAGCCAGTAACCATTATCCTGGTCCGTCATAGCAATTCCTGTCTGGCGTTATTCCTGAGTGCCACCAGGACCAGTACAGCACACAAACACAACTTCATAATCTTGGACGCTTCCTTTCGTTTTTATCTCCTCCGCTTAACTGCTTTTCATATACCTACATACACTTTTCTGCGTTCGTGTAAAGAAGACGATCTTTTCTAAGCTAAGGTATCTGGTTCTACCCTTAAAATGTAAATAGGGCATTTTGTAAGCTTTCCAGATTGGACTGCGCGATAACGGGCTGATATTTAATTTTTGGGGGGAAAGGGCATAACTATATGATTACGTTTTATTTATGGCCTATTACAAAAGCAATTTAAAATAGGATTGTTATATGTGTATATGTATATACAGATGCGGGATTCACATAGGGGTGAATCACCTCTTGTTTTCGACTAAATTAGGCATTTTAAGCTACCCCTGACGTTTGTATCTGCATATAAATAGAAATTTTATGTATTCCACCACCCTGTATATAATTTTCAACGTGTTAAAAGACTCGACTATTAAAGAGAAAAAAGAGTACAAAACGCAAAAATGACCCGAGCTTTTAAGTGCATACCCACATTGGGTAAACTTTTACAGCGTGACCTTTAAAGCAACTCATCCAGAGCACACTGGGTTCGACACCTAATGCTTCCTGTCTGACGTTTTTATGACTCTGTTTTAGTAGAAGATTTGCAATAAAATAGTGAACGTAACTGCGCTTTAAAAGAAGTAGCTCTTATTTTAGCACTTAACGTTTTTAAGTGTAGAATTTAATAATTACACAACAATTATTTTTAATGCATGCATAATTTATGTGGGCGGATTATCTACGGTCCTCGCGAGATCCCAAAGCTTCCGGCGGCCCCTTTATTGAGGGGTTATAAACAGGAATCTTTACTGGGCTTTAGAGACTCGGCTTATAAACTCGTAACATACAGAGTTTTGATCACTTTATGTGATAAAAGAAACTCCCACATGATTACAATTTTAGTACTTGTTTAGTTGCAAGATTTCAAAATCAAACTTACTTTATTGCATTTTGCTCCTACAAGATTTATTGGAATTTTCTTTATTAACCAAACCACTAAAATTTCTTTCTTTTGTCCATTTTTTTATTATAACGAAAATGTGGCAAGTTATCAATTTTATTATTACGCATAAAAACTTTTTCCAATTATCGTTACCCTGACTTTCCTAATTTTGCTAAAAGGCTGCTAGTTTAGCCACTGGGATATTTGGAAATACCGATATGTGCTTAATGACTTCTCTTGCCGAATTTTATCACTGTTTTCAACTAAATTTTAGGCAATTGTATTTAATTAAATCCATAAATATTCTAACTGCTTGACTTAATTTTGACATTAGTGAACTCCGCATAAGGCTTTAGTAGAACTGCAGCTTCATCAGTTGTATTTCAAAATAAATCACTTCAATTTCAAAATAATCAATTATATTTCAAAAGCATCATAATATCTTTGATTCCGAGTAAATTTTGTTGCAGAAATTTTGGATTACCTAAATATTATATTTTAGTCACCAAATTTTAAAATAAAAACATCAAACTTGCTTCGGAGCTAACTACAAATCAACGTAACATCCTGAACAATCCCAGACGAGAGTTTGATGACAGGAAAAAGAAGGGAGAAGCAAACCTAACAATCAAATATATCAAGGCCCATCCAGAATTTGCCATGATGCTAAATACCACCCAAAAAACTAGTTTGTTCGGAAAATTTCATCTCCCATAATATCTATTATCAAAATATGGGAGACATTAGATCTAAACTACAAGGCTCAAGATTATCTAAATGACAAATTTATGAATAGTGTTTTACCTACTGAATTCAATATTTTTAGAAATGATGGAACTAGTACGAGTCTAGAAGGTGGTGTGGTCATCGGTGTTAAGAAATCATTAAAATCTCAGTTAGTTCCTACTGTTAATTCTATTGTTGAACAAGTGTTTGTGAGTGTTGTTATAAACATCATCATCATGTAAAAAGGTTTTGCTGTATTTTTATACTATTATAGTATCGATGAACCTACAAAAATACTTGTCGATGAAAAGGAAGGTTTTGTTAAAATCGGTCCTGTCGTTTGGTAGGTACGGTTTTTTAAATTTCGTTAGAAAATGTCCAAAATTGTACCCCGATTTTCAATCGTCAGATTATGAGATACAAACAAAAATTTCGAAAAATGTTCCGCTATGGGTACGTAAGTCTGTTTCCTCTTTACGAAAATGCCATTCGCCATTTTTCCCTCCTGCTACAGTCAAAAGCTAAGCAATATTACCTTTTTGTTTTTTCGATAAAAAACGCGATATTTTGACGTTTTCAAAGAAAAATTCGCCCTCGCCACAGGATTAACCTAGGAGGGTCGGAAATTTTGGATATGGTAAATAAGGATGTGGGAAAAAAGAGGGTCCGATTTGGTCGTATCGATTCCGTACTCTCAAAAGCAATATGCAGTATTTAACCTATTACTTTCCAAGAACTTTCGAAAAAATCAGTCATCTTCCGTATAAGTGTTCAACTGAACCTGGTGGTATCCGCAATTATTTCCTGAGAAACTGCGTTTTTTCTATTACCAATCGACTTATTATGTTATTTAATAGATCTTTCAACGAAATGTCCTTTCCGACGTGCTGGATAATCACTCCTATCTTCAAAAGCAGTAATAGACACGAGGTCACTAATTGTAGATTTCTAAAATTCTTAATAGCTTGTAAACCAACAATTGAATTTTTTTTGTGGGCCTTTAATTTTTGACCAACAACATGGCTTCTCAGAAAATAAATCAACGGTAACTAACCACCTGATGTTCGAAACTGAATTACGATAAACACTGATTTTTCGAATTTTTTTTTACATAAAGTTAATCATATTGTGCTGATAGAAGAAATAAAGAAATTAGATTTCTCTCTGTAAATGAATAAACAGCTACTACATAAATATCAGAACACAGATTGTGAAGCTTCAGAACTTCTTATCTGAGAATCTTTGGCAGGTCTGGTGTTCCTCAAGGCTCACACACTATGCTCCACTTCTCTTCAACCTTCTTTTCTGAAATTAAATTTATTTTTTTGAAATCCAATTGAAGCTTTCTAAAATACACTTGATTGTTTCTGAAATACAATTGATGATTTCTGAAATTCAATTGGAATATGCAGAGAAATTTATCTAGGATCAAGATGATTTGGAAGAGTAATTAATATGAAAAAAAGGAGAATAATTCACATCACTTCGTTAAATAAAAATTAGTTTTAAATTTCTGTAATACGAAAAGTTGTATTATGAAAGAGGGGAAATGAAATTAACTTAAGAAGTTTTGTTAAATTTTAAAGAGTTGTAAATAAATTAACCTATCTAATTAACCAACAAACTACCTTTGTTCTAAATAAAATATGTTATTGTCGGAATAAGTTAATGATAGCGTTTGAAGACGGAAGCTCTCGTGAGCACTTTATAAGCAATAAACGGCACCTCGGGGAAATAAGGATTTTGTTAGGGATTGTGCCTGGAGTATTGCATATGATTTTAGATTTATGTAGATAGGTATAAAAAAGTGTAAAATGGCTGTTACGTTTTACATACGGATATGATAATTTTCAGCAAAATTTCTTATTTATAAAGCTATTTTTTGGATAAATTACTTTTATTACTTTACCCTAAACGAATATTTAAATCTTCTTACTCAGTTATTTTTATTTTAGATTACCAAATTACTCAAATACTAATTAATTAGCAAACTACATAGTTATGTAATGCAACTCAAATTGGGACACCCTGTATACTGCACTTTTAGGTTCCTACTTTAACCACTACAGGATGAGCAGAATTCTAAAATTTCCAATTTTTTAAATTAACACAATATTTAAACAAAAAAATAATAACATAAAATTAAAAATGATACATTACTGTAGAAACAATTTTTTGTAGGTATTTTATAATTCTGGTAGAAGATAGCGAAACATTAATTTTTTAATAATGAAAATTTGTAACAGTTTCTTATTTTGGAATATAACAATTCACATTTAATTAATGAAAAGCTCTTAAATTATGGGTCCGCGCCTTGAATCATCGTTTCATTAATGTAATGAATCCTCTCTCCTCCTGACTGAACTATTGTGTATATTTTTCCATCATTAATAAGAACGTCATCGAAATTGGAAATAAATGACGTATCATCTACACTGATTACATTAATCTTTTATACCTCGTGGATCGTGGAAAAGTGGGGTTTATACTTCGTTAATAATATAACTTTAATAAATGGTTTTTATTGGGAGGCTTAAATAATTAAATAACCCACAAAATATTTTTAATGGAAGGTGTATTTTTAGAATTTTATTTAAGTGGTATTTTTACCTCGATTTTAACGAAAATAAAATAAAGAAAAATTCACCTCGTTTATATTCACTCATAATACAATTTTTTATTCAATGCCTTAAATAAAAAATTACGTTTACAAAATCTGTAAAATTGATTTATGGTTAGGTATTATTATAGAGAGAGTTAAATATTTGCCTTATGTAAACTGTTCATAACATACTGCATACTGAAGCATCAAAATATTTAATATTAATTAGGATATTAGTTACACTAAAGTATTTTTAAATACCTACTACATACTTATATTAAACTCAGCTTTTTACCTAATAATTAAGCACGTTTTTTGTTGTGAGGGGTGAAAATAACTATGTTAATATAATAACTAGTAGTATCCGTAATGCTTTTATACAGATTTATTCTATTAAAAATAATTACAAAAACTACCTACTAATTAACAAAATATCTATTTTTAGAAAATCAATAGCTTTAAAAATTATTTGTCGTTTGACACATTTTTTTTCCAAAAATTAAGCGAGGAATCCAACCAAACCATCTATATTTGTAAATAGTAAATTTACCCCAGTATGTTTTTTTATTTTATTTTTGGTTTTCTTTTAAAATTTTGAATGCTTGATTTTGAAATTTTCTTGATATTTGTGGTTTTGGTCATAACGTTTTCTCCAGAGGAGCTTTTTTTAAAAATTCTTTTTTTGGTATACAGATGAGATTTGTGGCTACCAATTCCTTCTTTTTTTGTTTTAATAAGTCAAACCAAATACTCATACGGCAGCAGTAAAACGGGTTCTTTACAAAAAACGTTCGTTTTGCGGCGTTTTTCCCAAAAATAAGAAAGTAATTAAAATAATATATATTTTCCAACGCTAGCAATAAGTTATGGTATAAACGAAGGGTTCGACGTTTCGTTTTTTGTTTTAAGTATATTTTTTAACTTTTTACAGCTATCCAAAAATTACTTAAAATTTTATTTAATATTTGAGATGCTGTAAAAAGTTTAAAAATATACTTTGAACAAAAACCAAAATGCCGAACTCTTCGTTTGTACCTTAACTTATGCTAGCGTTGGAAAATAGTATATTATTCAACGAGCGAGTAAAGATAGCCATTACTCACGAAGACCGAAATTGCGACACGAGCCGACAGGCGAGTGTCGTAAAAGGTCTGAGTGAGTAATGGCTATTTAATCGCGAGTAGAATACTATACTTTATCTACGACGATTTTTCACTTTTAGATTCCTATCTATTATTGTCATTTTGCTGGCCGTTATTTTCATTAAACACCTATGTTTACTCTAGATTTTTGTTCTATGGCGTAAAATTGACAGCCCAATTTAACCTCTAAAATCACCTGACACCTAATTATATTTCTTATATTTTTAATGTTTCTCCAATCCATAAAGGCTCTGTATTCCATATTATACCTGTCGTTTGATTTATTTGGTAATAAATTTTGGGTTGTTGTTAGCGCAGTTTCTAGTATTTCTGGGGGTGTGCAACTTTCACTTTCTGAATCCACTCACGCTTTTTATTATTTTTGTAATTATATTTTTTAAGAAATATGTTTTTAATTTGCAATAAATAATTACTTTTATTAATATAATGTAATTGTAAATTCACTTTGATTCACTTTCTTTAAAAAATTTATATTTCAAATTGAAATTATTTTGACAGCGGCGCACGCAAGTGAAGATGGCGCCGTCACATTCTATTCGTGTAACCTCGTTACCGGTCGGTTTTTAGCCAACTTCAGCCCGTTTGTTATGATAAATGTTTTGAAAATGCTGTCTCGTGATTGGTTGCAGCTAGTGTGTTATGGAGAGACATTTGATTTAAATGGAGATATAACACACGGCTAAATTGTAATGATTGTCATTAATTAATAAGAAATGGGTACGTAATTAACATGTTATTCAATAGTCGTAGATAAAATATATTATTTCAATTAGTTTCTTATTTTTGGAAAAAAACGCCGCAAAGCGAAAGTTTTTTGTAAAGAGTATTTTACTGCTGCTGTATGAGTATGTATTTGGTTTTACTTATTCTTAATCGGGAACTTAAACATGTCGTTAAGTTATCCCAAAAGTACTGTATGAATAATATTATTTAGTATTTGGTTTTCGTAGTATTTCTGCATCTCAGAGGAATAAAATAAGTTTTCCACCAATAAAAAAAAATGGGTGATATTGTCAAGTCTAATCTACGCTTTTGAGATAATACTACTATGTTGATAAGACGTGTATTTGCAGAGTTGAAGAGTATTTACACGAATAAGGATATTCTAAGTAGGAATTTGAAAATTATTAGATTTTTACTAAAGGTAAAGGTGAATGATTCAACTCCCAACTTTTCAATATATTTATTATCGTGCAACTAGTTTCGCCTTCATAAGGGCATCATCAGGCACATTAACAATTTATAGGTGTATTAACGCAATCTGGTACTCCTCATACTGTGATCGATAGGGCTATGAACGCCCAAGCAACTAGGCTTATATTGAGCGCCTGAGCAACTAGGCTTAAAGTGGGCGGCTGAGCAACTAGGCTAAAGGTGAGCGCCTGAGCAACTAGGCTTTCTAATGAGTGCCTAACTAAACCAGGCCGAATGTTGTGGTGCGCCTAACCAACTAGGCCTATTGTCTAGGAATTTACGCCCTAAATGTTAATAACAATATTTTTTACATCATTCTTTAGTGTCGTTAGCCCTGTTGTATGGGCATTCATTAAAACTATATACAGGGTGTCCAGAATATGGCGCCTAAGCTCTCCAGTACGTTGTTGGAGATCCTTCAGGGATCCCCAGAAAAATAGTTAAAAAAATCCTCGTGATCAATTGACCGAGATATGGAGGGTCAAAGTTTGGAATTTAACTTCTTTATTTTTGTGAATTTTGGAAAACCGTCAGTTGTCCTGTAAAGTTTGGCTTCTCTTTAGTCGCTTAGTAATAAATTTAATTTAAATCTCGTATTAATAACTTCACCATTTATTTTTATAAATTGAAAATTACCTGTCATAACCACTTGTCATAATTTTCAATTTAAAAAAATAAATTGTGAAGTTATTAAAACTCAATTTAAATTAAATTTATTACTAAAAGACTAAAGAGAAGCCAAACTTTACAGGACAATTGGCGGTTTTTGAAAATTCATAAAAATAAAGAATTTGAATTCCAAACTTTGACCCTCCATATCTCGGTCAATTGGTCACGGGGATTTTTTTAACTATTTTTCTGGACATCCCAGAATGGTCCCCAACTACGCACTGGAGAGCTTGGGCGCCATTTTCTGGACACCCTGTATATAAAGCCTAGTTGCTTAGGCATTCCTAGACAATAAGCCTAGTTGCTTAGGCGCACCACAACATTCGGCCTGGTTTGGTTAGGCACTCATTAGAAAGCCTAGTTGCTTAGGCGCTCACCTTTAGCCTAGTTGCTCAGGCTCTCACCTTTAGCCTAGTTGCTCAGCCGCCCACTTTAAGCCTAGTTGCTCAGGCGCTCAATATTAGCCTAGTTGCTTGGGCGTTCATAGCCCTATCGATCACAGTATGAGGAGTACCAGATTGCGTTAATACACCTATAAATTGTTAATGTGCCTGATGATGCCCTTATGAAGGCGAAACTAGTTGCACGATAATAAATATATTGAAAAGTTGGGAGTTGAATCATTCACCTTTACCTTTAGTAATTACTCTCCCAAATTATCAAGTTCTCATCTTATTAGATTTTTGGATCTTCCGGCTTTTTCCGTGTCGCAAAATTTCGGATGCTAGCAAGCGATCTTCGTTTTGTGGCTGAATGCGAAATTAATTGAATAACGTCACAAGTAGGATATTTAACATCATGTTTTCATTATTACCACATAATTTTCAGTTGTCACCGAGGTTACCTCCCTTTCCACTGACCTACTTCTGACGTCATTTTTGGTTACTTTAAGATGAAGCATATTTAATTTGTTTGAGTTTATGCTAAAAGCTTGATTAAATAACAATATGTTTGTAGATGAATTATTTATATATTTACATAAATTAACAGTTACCGATTGACCTTAATTATGCGTGATTGTAACCACAATTAATATAATCCAACATCGTTCGATAGATGTAATGAATTAATATTTGGTGCGAAGTAACTTGTAGTAGAGAATTGGTCAATAATAATTAATTAAGTTTAACACAATTATTTATCGCGCTTGGGAAAAGCTGACGAAAAGCCCCACAGGCTAGAAGTTCTGTATCAAATATCCGCAGTTAATTCATATTCTAAAGTTACTCCATTCTCTATAGAATCTTGTATAAAGTGATGTCGAAACTTGCGACCATCTATATATTCTGTTCTCATTAAACAAACCCTTTCCCCCTTCTCTCATGTAACACAATCACTTGAAACGTGTAAGGTTGCCTTGTGCTTATCAAAGATGCATTTTAATTTTTATGGTGCAAGTTTGTGGTAGATAATTGGAACACGGGACTGGGGAGAGACGTGCGTTGGTTGGCATTGGGTCGGAATGATTTGAGGGGGTGGGTGGTAAACGTAAATGTCGATGCACGTGGCTGGCATACAAAATGTGGCAGTAGCAGGAGGCGGTTAACAAAGCTAGCCGAGGTGAAACATTAACATGGACAGCACGTCACTAGGACCGCGGGCAAACGCGCGTGTAACTTTGCGGCATGGCTAAAATCAGGAGAGAAACCTGGATGAGAGCCAAGCATAATGTTGTATTCGAAAATCATTTCGGACTTTAAAATTTACTTTACAAAAAATATGTCAATGTATTCCAAAGTTATGTACAGCATAACTAACTACGAAAATGTGTCCCAGAATCTCTAATGAAATAATTATTACAAAATTAGATATTTTCTTCAAATATAATTCTAAAAATATTACTCCAGTAATAAACATAAGTTAACCTGACACTGAAGTTGGGTATGAACGAGAAGATGATCCATTGATCACTTGACAACAGAGCATAGGGTTTTCCACAAAATTCGTAATACTAAACGAAACCAATTTCAAGTCATTTACTCACATACAAGGAGAATATATTGATTAAATTATGCTAGTATATCACTTTTATAGAGTGTTGACGATGTTAAACCATTTCAATATATCATAATAATGTTGGACTACTCATATTATACCCCTTTTAAGCTGTTATGCAATTATCAGATCCAATTAAATTTAATTGTATATCAAGCTATCTATCGAAGGACAGTACTTTGATAATTTCTTAGACTTCAATGGTGATGATTTTATTGTCCTCATATCCAACCAATAATTTCAAACATACACAAAATTAATATAAATTTAGTTTAAGTGCTTCTAGCAGATTTTTGTTAAAAAAAAATTCTTTTCAAATAACTCCCGTAAAAATCGATAAAATTTTTTCGAAATTTGGTTAGATTTTATGAAAATACAATAAATAAAACGGTTTTGAAATTTTTTATCAAGAAATAAAAAAATCACAGTCTTACAGTATCTGTACAATGTGTCTCATGGTTAGTGGCGGATTAAGACATTTAGAGGCACTATAAAAATCAAATTTTTAGGACTTCATTCAAAAATTTTACTACATTGTGTATACGTGCTTTTTTGAAAATTCGTAAACTTTTGTACCTATTAGTTTCTATGGGAAAGAAGAAGAAATACTACAAAAAATTAGAAACAGCAAGCTTTTCCCCAACTTTTAGTAAAATCCAAACTAAACTACAGCGGTCACTCCGTATTGTGCAGCACAGCCAACTGAACGTTGTTCACGAAGTTCGCGTGTTTCCGTCGCCCATAACGAGCACCCCACCCCTTTTCTATTCTGCCCGGGTACCAAGTTCCGCCCCGGGTTCCCCTAAGTTATATTTGGCGAGTCGTCACCAAATAAACTTCTTTCATTTAGAAGTGCCTTTACTGTATCCAAAATACGTCAATGACTTTACACGACGCGATGTATCCACACGCTTTACTGTCTACGCTGATGATACTACTTCATGTCACAATAATAGCGATTTAAGTAAGTTGGTTGATGACGAAATGGTCTTGGTGAGCTTATAGGATACTAGACGCATCCCCGATGAAAAAAATCATTCGATAATGCCTTTAACATTGGCCTTCCAAATCCCTTCAAAATTAAAAATAAATATAGCTTATTGGATGATATTTTTTCAACATTTGTTAAAGTCTAGAGACGATTTTCTTGCAATTGTAAAATAAGGCAAGGGCTCTTAATACAATTTTTTGTCGATCAAAGTTGGTTAGTTTCGGAAATGGGGTCCTTCAATAAAGGTTGGTCATAGGCACTAACATGGTCTTCCTATGCCACTACTAATGGGACGAGTCCAGTAGTTTGGTGTTCCATGTTCCGTCATAAAATTCAAGGAAGACTAGATTTTTATAGTGCAATATCGTTGGTATATTTACAATTTGTTAGAAAAATAGTTTGATTTGAAGTGATTTTAGGAATACTTTATATGTGTAATTTATAAAGCTGTCATATAGTAATAAAACAGGTAGTCAAACAATTTCCTCCCTATTGGAGAATATAGGATATATTTGCTTTCAGTTTATAATATGAAATAATTGATTGATTTTTACCTGCTTTATATTAAATTTGCTTTATAATAATATTTTGGAAAAAAAAAACTATAATGGAACCCTTTGCTGGAAATATGGAAAAAGCTTGCTTTGATGTTGTATGCGTACTTATAACCGGTGCAAAATTTAATAGCAGGTCCACCAACTGTCACGTCACTCAACGTCATATACTCTTTTAATTACCATTGTTAAATCTCCGTATAAAGAGAATTTGTGCATAGCAGGCAAGCGAGCCCAATTAGTAGCGAATTTTGTGTCATAACTTTGCAATTAAATACATTTTGATAATCCACCCTTGCAACTTTTAATCCCCGACGCCGTCTTTTCCCTTCGGCACGTGTCGACTTCTGTCACTTCAATGTGTTGCAAATCAGAGCCCGGTGCGGTCACGTGTCTTTCTATCTCACCCGACATGTCTACTTAATACTGGCTAAATCAACAAAAGCGACACGAGTGATAAGGAAAGTCGATTTTTTCCGCAACCCTATTAGAAATAATGATTTATCAGCAGGGATCATAACTGTCGGGGTCACGTCACGAAGCATCCATGTTTGGAGATTGAAAAGACGCGTTTTATGTAAATACACCCCAGGCTTTATAAATGCAAGCTCTATGTCCTCTCGCTCCACCAGACAACTTCACTCCCCCATTTCCGCTTATCTTATAAAATAACTATGTTTGTAAAGCTGAAGGGTAACTAGACGCCTTCCAAGTTCCGTTTGATTCTACAACAGCTTCGTCAGCTGTTGATATTAGAGCAAACACTGTTAGTTTTGTTACTACATTGCGGGACTACAAAAGAAAAAATACAACTCGAGATGCATATTTATCAACACCCACCAAGTTGTAGACTTGTTCTTCAAAAAGGTCTATGCAAAGATTAAGGACTATCATAGCAAAAAAGTAATATGGTTTGAACTAAATCTAACCTAACCTACTCATGTAGATTAGTAAAAGAAACACTTTGAATACTAGTGTATAATTGGAAAACTTTAATTAGAAGAGCTTTATCCAATTCCAACTTTTTTAAAGTAATTGTAATACTATCTTGCGTTTATCCTTAAAAATAAAACGTAGTAAAAATGTAATTTATTCGGGAAATTGCATTCGACCTTCCATCTGTTTGGAGTATTAGTATAATTCGATATCAGAAATTGGATGCGCCCGGACATACACCGAAACATATATTATTGCATTGTATTCATGATGGGATATTATTGATGATCGTTATCAGGTCTCTCTGGGGAGTATTTGGTGTAAGTCATAGTCTCTAGCAGACATCCTATATCCTATTAGTGGGATGATCCCTCCAGGTTCACTAGTTCTGTCCGGCGACGGCTTTTATCGAACGTTGTCGTATATCCCATTAGAGAGGTCGCCCGTCTAACACGAACTGATGCGACTTCCCAACTTGTCTCCGTCAGTCCGGCTTTATTCTCACCATTATTTAAATGCAAACAGAAACCAAAAAGTTACAACGAAATACACTCAGACATCTCAGTAATTAGTATCACCTTCTATCATTTCATAAATAAAATCACACTCCAATTCCAAATATCAAGTGCAAATTTTTACGAAACAAATTAATCAATTTCTTTCATCGAATCGATAATAAAATATGTACCTGATCTTTCAACGAAAGGAAAACATGGTATAAAAGTCATTTTTCAAATAATAACACGAGAATTTATTTTCATTAGTTTGCCCCAATTTCACCCTTTGTCATATTCTTTTGTCAGTTTTACTCTGTTTTTCTACTACAATAACAAATAAAAATACCCCTTAATTTTTTCCAAGTTACTGCCCAATTAATAAAAAACCTATTTCCTCTATTAGCTTTTCTTTATTTTCCAAACAAAAAATATTTCAATATTTAATCTACATAACTAAATACTGGACACTAATATGTAAATTATTGTTAATCGGAATACAAATTTATAAAAAATTAAAAAAAAAATTAAACTAATTCCCTGAAAAATATATAAAGGATAGGTTAGTTTAGTTAATTAATGTAGTAAGTTGAATATTTCATTTTGAAAAGATTGACAATTACAATTGAAAATGACAATAATCAATATGGTTTTAAAAAAGACAAATCAACTATTGACGCAATAAACATGTGATTCTGAACTGCAGAATTAGAAAAGGGTAATTTCCAAAGTAAAAAGGTAAATCACTTAAAACTAAGACACTAGTAACCTGATATGAGAAACGCTTTAAATTGTGAATCCTGATAATCAATGAAGTTTCAAAAGAGTATGTACTCGTATCACCTTATGTATTTTAAACTTGTTTTAATATGGATACGTCATGTGATGTGCCGCAAGGTTCTATCTTAGGACCAACTTTATGGAATATTCTTTATGTTCCAATTTTGAATGTTAACATTGAAGATAATGTCCATTTAATAGGCTTTACTAACGATTTAGGTGCAATAGATGATAATACTGAAATTGAAGCATCTAAACGAGGTTATCTTTTTCTCAACTCTAAGGTATTTTTTATCAAGTTTTGGTAGTATGGGATAGATGGATGGAATCCCAAAAATCCATAAATGCTTCCAACTTATCCGTTTGTCTTATTTCGACTATAGTGTCTCTGTTATCAAACGGTATAACACAGGCGATCCTTTCGAAGGGTTCCAAAGACATGGTTGCCCTAAATATCCCTCCTCCATAATCAGCTGATCACAAACTTTGTAACGAGTCTCCATGTGAATAATAAACTTCTGCTAATATTAATAAACGTTTTAGATCCTTCCAAATTCGACATTTGAAGTACAGGAAAACGTCGTTTTGCTCCGGTTAGATTTATAAATGAGTAAATATGTATATCAAAACGAATTTTTTTTTGTGTGAAAGCCTACGCAAAAACCTTTAAGATAAG
Organism: Stenus bimaculatus; assembly: GCA_963971135.1. NCBI lineage: Eukaryota > Metazoa > Arthropoda > Insecta > Coleoptera > Staphylinidae > Stenus > Stenus bimaculatus. The sequence goes on along the minus strand of OZ020180.1, from coordinate 80,468,815 downwards.
CCGTCATTCTTTAAAATCCATGAAGGGGCAGGGGGGTAAAAAAATTGTCAAAATCGCATTTTTTACAAAGTTTTTTGCGCGATTAAAATTTTGATTTTTTTTTTACGAAATTGAAAAAATTCAACACGTCGCGTAGTAGTACTTGAAAATCTCATTTCAACGCATATTTTAATTAGACGATAGGATGTGTCGTTACTTTACAGCGATTATTTTAGTCGCTGGGGGTTGAAAAAACACAATTTTGACTTTAATAGGTCGGTGTGAGGTAAAATGAATAGATAGAGATTGCAAAACTACAAAGCGACATCGTTCAATCAATCCTCTTGTAGGTCACGTGTAGTGATTTTTCATTTTTTGTCCCATTTTGGCCCCATATCCTCTACCAATTTTCTATACGCACCGTTTTTTATCGAAATTTTTTTACGCTTTTGGAAAAAAAATTCCGACGCCGCTGGACGTGCCGGATAAAACCGATTATTTTTCTGGTTATTAACGGTACTTTTAGCCACAATATAACCCGCGTTTCGTTAAAATAGGTCCAGTCGTTTGGTAGGTACGATTTTTTAAATTTCGTTAATAAATGTCCAAAATTGTACTTCGATTTTCAAACGTCAGAATATTAGATACAAACAAAAATTTCGAAAAAGTGCTCTGCTATGGGTACGTAAGTCTGTTTCCTCTTTACGAAAATGCCATTCGCGATTTTCTTCCTTCGGCTACAGACAAAAGCTAAACAATATTAGCTTTTTGTTTTTTTTGCTAAAAAACGCGACATTTTGAAGTTTTGAAAGAAAAATTCGCCCTCGCCACAGGATTAACCTAGAACGGTCGAAAATTTTGGATATACTAAATGATGATGTGGGAAAAAAAGGGGTCGTTTCGATTCCGAACCCGGCGGAGCTACGATTTTTCAAAAATTTGCCATCAAGATGGATTCGCAGGCTTATTAATGTGAGGATGAAAATAAGGATTTCATCTATCCAGCTTGGTCATCGCAAGTTCTCACATCGTTGATATTTATTACTTTAAACATATACTTGTATTAATTGAAAACAAAAGCAGCCCCAAAATGGACCCTTGTGGTACACCTGAGGTAATAGCTTTACAGAGGAAATATTACTAGCACCATAAACTAATACCCTGCCATAAGTTTATGATTTAAAGTATCAAACGCCTTGAAATAGAATAAAAGAATGAAAACAGTTTCGAAGCCATCGTCAGTTGCTCTAATCAAGTCATCGGTTATACATGTTATGTCTGTGCAGCAACTGTAATCCGGTCGAAATCTGGATTGTACATTTGGAAGAATATTAGGGTTTCGAAAGTGTGTGTAAAATACTAATTATTTCTGGAGTAATAAAAATGAATTACTTAAATGCTATAATAAATTTAATATTTAAATGAAAATAAATTTTATTTGGAAGGAAAAGGGTGAGATGTAATTAAAGCTGCAAATTAGAAGAGTAGGTAGTAGTTTACAAACAGTCGATAATGAAAATAAATTACACGATAAGAATAAAAATAAATTTATCTTAACTTGTTAAATACTTGGATTTGTGTGAGCATAAATCTTCAATAATTAATCGTTTTTCGCTTTGAGGCGGCTTGTTAAAGTTGCGCCTTGTAGATATGCCGACGTGGTTAAGCGAAATTTGTAATTTAGATTCCTAACAGCATCTTAATCCATTAATCTTCAAGATTTTAGTTTCGTTCATTAGTTTGTTTCTGCAAGTCTGCTTTCGCTTATTGGAAATTACGGTTTTACTATAAAGCCCTAACCGTGCGTTAAATTATCCGCACAAAAATCGACAGTTTGCTTTAACGACTCGGGTACGGATTTCAAAGAAACTCATCAGCTTCTAACTAAAACATATTAAATAACTGATTTACAAAAAAATTTATTTGGGTATTATATGCGTATTTTTAATAAAAAAGAGAAAATTATTTTATATTTTAGATTTTCATTAAACAGAATGAAAATCCTTCAAAGACAAGTCTTCCCGATTAAAGTAAAATACGCTGCGTATATTTTGAGTCGATTTTAAATCATCATTTTGTCTTATTCTATATAGCGAGCGAATAATGATGTACGTTTGTAAAAGAAAAAGGATAATCGCCTTCGAACGGCTTCGATAATCAAAGCGAATACGTCCTGGGCCCCAATCTTTGCGTACCTCCCCCATTTCTCATACACTTTCATCTTTTTATCCGGAGAGTTCGAGAGCGAACGATAGAAAGTTAGTTCTTAAATTTAGTTTGCGCCGAAATTGGCAACGCGCTGGGGCGTGTAGGCCTCCAAGAACGAAGCAATCCATGCGGGCAGATTGTGTTCGGACAATCTGAGAATTTGCTACCCGATTCGAGGATTTCAGATTATGGATATTTACCCCCTCTTATCAAATTTAGGTTAAGAGGAATATATTTCTAAAACAATCTCCACTACGATAATTCACAACGAATTTAACATTTTTGGACAATATCAATACAACTGTAATTGATTACTAAATAGATCATAAAGTTTTTCAGCAAGATTAATAGAAATTTGGAAAGCCTCGATACTCAGATTCAAATAATAAATACGTAAATCTACAGGGTGTCGCAGAATTTACGCCGTGTTCTACGCTTCTTCTAGAGCTCACAGCATCATGAATGTAAAATTTGTCCCAAACGATTATTTATAGAACAATCCCTCTTTAATCACATCGATCCTCGCTAAAATGGTTGTTTTTATAATTTTGTAAATTGAGATATATGTATAGTTTTATACTAAATAAGTCATTATCAGAACTTTCAAAAACTAAACAATGAACAATGTAAAAGTTATTTCAATCTGTAATATTTCTATTGAAACACAATACCAATTTATTTATGCTTTGCTGTTATTAGTTTAATTTACTGTTGTAAATTTTAGGCTTAGGAATCAACGTTTGATGTCATTTTCTTTAATCATTATTCCAAATCATCTTTGGAATTCCTTTAATATATTATTACATCAGTCGTAGTTCCTTCAGTTTTTTTCGAGGTATATTAGTCCCATGAAAAAATTTTAATCTATTAAAATCATAAAAAATATAGTTTCTTAGGTTGTTTTTTTTTAATTTTACCCTAAATTTATTATTATTTTATATAATTATTTGCCAAAATATACAACATTCCTATATGCCTCACGGTATTTTTGAAAATATTTTTACTTTGAGTTTTTTTTGTTAACATGAACTAACTTTGTTACAAGAAAAATTAGAAAGTTTACGCAAAAAATAGCTAACAAATTGGTAATTATAAAACTTTGTACACACAAGTTTAGAAGTTGCTACCTACATTCTTATAAAGAATTCATGCTCCATATATACCAAGCGAAACTTTTAGGAAATAGTAAAATTAAAAAATGGAGTTTATTAACTTGGTCTATTTATAATATTGTCGCAAGAAGCTCATTTTAGTTTAAACTTAATGTTGCATATTAATGGATCTTTATAAAGCTTATCAATAGATAAACAATGTTAAAGTTCTTGAAAGAGAATATTATAAAGCAATTAATTTAAATTAGTACATGCAATTCATGAGGTTTATAAAATACGTACATCAAGTTTTACAAAATTATTTTTTCTTCAAACGTCATTAAAGTACAGTCTTCTGTGACGTTTGACAGGTTTTAAAATGTCACTTTTTATGTTCGTTGATTCTAAGGTCACTTTCACCGCCTAGGAGTAGAAAATACTACTTTGCACTGATAAGGATTAAAAGGGCGGAGTATTAATGAATTTTAGGCAACCCAATATACACTTACATTGTATTGTGTGTTGGATGTAAATTATATGTCAAATTTTAAAATTATTTATTATATTACTTTTGTGGCTCCTAATAAAACAATACTACTACTATTCTACGATCGTACAAAAACTAGGCCGTTTATGATCAGTTGTCAGTGCATAAAGTCATGCTTTCTTGCACGAGTGCACAAAAGAGTTACTTAGTGCAAAAAAGCATGACTTTATGCACTTACCACTGATCATAAATGACAAATTTAGAAATGTCATTAATTTCATGTTTTTATGGAATTTTATCATTTTCAATGACTGATGATCATCCATCGTAGAATTGTACAATTTTTATTGTATATCATCAAGTCATAAAAGTCCACTACACAATACAGGGTAATTTTTAAGTTGATACTTTTCATTTAACAGGATGTGGCAAAATTTCCGTATAAAGCGAAATCGAAGATATGTTTATAGAAAGCTTTTTTCTTGAAATTAGTTGTAGAATTGCCTCCAAAAATATTGTTGCCTAATTTTTGGTCACCCTGTATATAAAATATTTTACCAAACGACTTATTTTATTATGTATTTGCACTTTATATTTCTTTAGATACACATAATAATTTTAACAAAAGCAGCTTTATGGTCACCCAGAAAATACTAAAATTTTCAAAATTGCACCTTTACTTTTGCGTAAATAAATACAAAGCTCTAATAAGCTCGTAGGTAAGATTAGTAATCGTCATAAAATAATAAAATAGAAAGGTATACAGGGTGTGTCACTTTTTATCCAGAAAAAAAAATTTTAGATAGTAAATGTCATTCTGAACAAAAACTTTCCTATGAACTGTTATGTTTTTGAGACTCCTTAAAAAGTTACAGCATTCTAAAAATTTCAACAATTTAATGATTTTTGTGGGACACCCTGTATAAATTTCATTTTAGTTTAATTTTTTTTATTTAAATCAAGTATGCTGTGGATTTTGCATATCTTTAAGCCAATAAGATCCTAAATTTTACCGAGGGAATTTTAACTTCGTCGTTCACTTATTTTAAATACACTCAATAATGTTCAAAAAAACCAATTTGGCAAAAAAATCCAAATAATAATTGATTTAAATAAAAAAAATATAATAAGAAACAATATTATACAAAGTGTTCCACAAAAATTAATAAATTGCTGTAACTTTTTAAGGAGTCGAAAAAACATAATAGTTCATTGGAAAATTTTTGTTCAGAATGACATTCACTATATAAAAAAAAATTTTGCTGTATAAAAAGTAAGACACCCTGTATATGTACGTCTTATAAACCAAACCAAATTAATAATTTTGTCTTAAAACATGACTTTTTTGTTCTTTTCGCCTCTAACTCGAAAAAATAGTTTTTTGTAAGCTGACAAAAAATTCTACATTTTCTATTCTTACGGAAAGTTTCTATCTTCAACCATTCATGAGTTATTCGCTTCGGAAATCCCCCATTTCTAGAAAACGCTGTTTCGGATCATATTTTTTGTTAAACGATGCTGTTAACATGATGGGTTTCATGTTTTTTGCTGTAATATCATAGGTTTATTGCTTGAAATCTGTTTGGAGAATTTTTTTCGGGGGCAGCATTTCTGTCTAACCAAATTGTCACTCGCACTCACATCCAGGTATTTCTACAACCTACTCATCTGAGGGCAACACTGTTCCCAACCACTGCTGGATCTGGTAGTAGATTCAAGGTGAAGTATTGGTATTTCATGCTCCCCTCACTTGGTGGGAGTGTTGAAATGTAAGGTTTGATCGAGGCAGCTTTCAAAAAGGAACACGTATTTTTTCTGAAGAATCAATAGTTTTCGATCTATAAACGTAAAACCGAATAAAGTCAAAATCTAAGACCTCGATTCCCAAACGTTTAGAAGTTTACGCTATGAAATGGTAATCGTTCTTTACAACCCATCTGCACACCGGTAGTAACTTTGCTGATATCATGTGTTTCTAGCAATGTTAGTGACATAATAGCATTAGTTGAAAATACAATTTATCAACATGTTACAATTCTATTAAGAAAAGTTAATACCATTCTGCTGCCAACTTAATCAATAATATTCTTTTTCAGAATTTGTCATTATCAATGTTGTCAGCATTGTTGGCAGCACAAATTTTGCGATTGCTCTGGAAGCAGTTGGGATAAAAGAATGTTGAATAACAGAATGTTACCAACAATTAGGTTATCTCTTGCTGCAACAGTTTGCGTGGAAACACATAGCATGTGCGATTTTGTCGAGGAGAAAATAACATGTTGATACATTCAGCCTTCATATTAGAACACGTATCAATGAGTTGGACAGTGGCAGAATTGATCATGTTATCCAAACCAGGAAAGCCCCCAACGAAGTAAAATCCTGTAGAAAAATTTGATAGCTATTTGAGAAACTTCTTCCAAAAGAATAAAACCAATAAGAAATCTAAAACAGCTGATACCTGACCAACAATTTAGAAGCAAGACTATTAACCAGGTGTACAAAATTACTAGTAAAATAGAAATAGCACTGGAAGAAAAACAAGTGTGCTCAGCAATGTTTCTCTAGCACGAGGGTTTATATATATATATATATATATATATATATATAAATTTTCCAAAACAGTATGTCGAATTGCTGAAGTCATATATTTCTACTAGGGTATTTAGAATTAAACTGGAAGAAGACTATTCCGATCTCAAAGAAATAAAGGACGAGGTACCTCGGGGAAGTGTACTAGGTCTGTTGCTGTATTTGCTAGATAAATACAGGTAAACGTCGTTTTGCGCTGGTTCGCTTTACGCCGATTCACAATTACACCGGTTGGTGCAGGCGTGGGGTTTTCCGAGTTAGTTTTCGTTTTTTTTTAAATAAAAAAGATATGATTATATTTTTTATTCTATTATAAAATTAAAAGAATATTCAATTCGTAGTTTCATTAAGGGCGACAATAGTGATTCAGAACCCAAACATTGTGCGAAAAACGCAAACGAAAAATGTGTGTTCATTTTACGCCGATTTTTTTACGCCGGTGTCTCTCGGAACGCAACCCTGGCGTAAAACGACATTTACCTATATAACGAGTAACATACCCGAAACAAAAGACGGCATCATTGCCATTTGATTCTGTAACACAGTATCGACTAAAAACCGGAAAATTAAACGAAATGAAGCAAAATTTGCAGATACAGACTTTACGAAAAGAGAAGGACCAGATATGAAATTTAAAAAAATGTACTGACTTCTGGGAAGAAACTCAAAGCTGTTCATTGACAATAAAGTGTTCATTTACAACCAGACCTTAAAACCAATGTAGCAGTAACATATGTTTTGTTATCAACATGTTATTGTAAAAATTTTGGATTGTGGTACTTCTATTTTCTGTAAAATTTCGAGAATAGATTTGTATTTGTATTCATAAAATCAAAAAAGTGACTTGAATCGATTTTCAATGCTTGCTAAAGTTTGCTGGGTTGGGACTAATGAATACACTAAACAATCAATTAACTTGAGTGAAGGCCTTCACTTCCTCTTTCGCCAGTTTTAGGATTTCAGCTTTTAGGTTTAGGGATGAGTAATAACAACAAGTTCATGTTGAAACTTTAAAGCTTTAGGTACATTAAAAAACACATCATGAATTTTAAAAGAGCTTGTCACATTTATAAATAATTAAGGTTATGTATATTAACTTCCACATAGTTACAGACATTTTATTAACTAGGTTGTTTTTTATTCGAGTTAAGTCATTTTAAACTTGTTTAGGTGATGTTTGGGTTGGGTTTCCATTTTTAAGATGAAGCCATAAACTAAATTTTTTGTTTTAATGCCATAGTAAGCTTGTATAAAAACATATACTTTAAATCCAATTATGCGTTTCATTATCAGACTAAATTAATTTCGTACGTAGGAAGGTGAATTTCGTAAGTGCCAATATCTGTTTAAATGTCCGAAATTTCCTCGTTGTTGGGGTTTATAATGTATGTAGAAGCAAGGGTGGCTTTAATGCGAGGGTTTTCGAAGTGCAATGAGGGTAGTGTGGAAGTCAAATACGTGGCCATAATCCATCATGACCTGTCTATTTCACCGTGAGCATGGCACCAGCAATCCACGCATTTCATTCCCATATTTCATCGCGGATCATTTTCTGATAAGAATATTTCACATATGGAAAGTTAAGAGTCAGATATTGCTAAAAAGTCCTGACAGAATTTTAATCCCGCTTCACATCCAGAGCTCATAAATATGTCCAAATTGTTCATAAATTATTCAATAACGAGTTTATTTTTCCATCACTAATTTTAAATTATTTTTTATTATAGTGTATTAAGGCAATGCATGTGGAATTCGTTTTCAATTACGTTATATAGTCGACAGGATTCATCGCTTAGAAAGCTTTTCGATCCTCTATGACTTATCAGTCTCCCATTTTAGGACGGGCTTGAACCCAAATCGATCGCTCCACGTGGCAACGCGGAGACCCGGGAAGCATTCCTAACTTTAATTCAACCTCTTCAATGCTATTATAGATATCTCCTTTTGCCCATCTTATATGGGTATATACGAAAAAGTAAAGCAAAAAATAAATCGCATTTATAATTCGATGCCTCGAGGTAAGAGTTTGTAAAACTCACATATTTGTTTTTACGTCTTTAAGCATAATATTTGCTATATGGATTGAAAAATTTTATATGCCTTTCTTCATGGAATTACTTTTTTCTTTTGAAAGCAAAGAGCTTATTAAGGAGTCTTCAAAATTTCAAAAACAATTATTTAATCCTTCTCTAAAAATTATTCAATATTTAAAAAAAAACGTATTTTTATAGAATCCATATTTTAATACCTTTATAAGCTTTGTTCCAACAACGAGTTTTCTACCCGTCACGAGCACCGTATGAACGCGTTGTTTCTATTGCGCATGGCCGTGATCGCCAATGTACGGTTTTTCGTGCAGTTGGAACAAACCTATAATTGTCTTTGAAATTTAGTACATACGAAGAAATATTCGTATGTATTGTTGTTTGATGTGGAAACCATGAAATGTATTTAAATGTTGTAAATAATTCATATTTTGTTTAGTCTGCAAAGCACACGTCTCCAAATTTTCTTTATTGGAGCTCGAATTTTCAGGCGTAAGCGGACATTCGCTTGGTTTATCAAAAGCATTTTCTTTGAAAGCGTCGTGGAAAAGAGACGTTTGAGTTAAGCATGTGGAAGTAACACCGGCGAATGGGGTGTATAGTTATATATGTACGAATGGTGAAAAGCTCTTCAGGTTGAGTAAATGCAAAATGCAAGCAATACGCATTTTGCTCGGGAATTAATTGTGAATTCACAATAACTCATCAACTGCATCGAATGCAATTAGGAAAAACTAAGCTTATGAGGCAAAAACACGATTCAGCACATAAAATTAGCTATTCCAACAAACGGAAACAAAGAGGAACAACGACCTGCGCTAATAAATTGTCGCAAACAATTTAATTACAGGCAGCCATTGTTGGAAATAATCAGATATTATGCGACTTCGGGATGGATCCGATGTACGAAATCACAAAGTAAAACAACAAAGAAGCCATTGATTAATACTACCCACTCCGATTTTCCCTTTGCGAAAATTCAGAAGAGCAATTATGAAAATATAACCGGCTTCGCTTCCCTTCCCATAAAATGTTATCGAAACTTTCAACTTCTAATTCTATTGAAACCAAGCGCTATTACTTTTAATTTATTATTCCTGGTGAATAAAATAACATTATTACATACTTTACAAATTGTCAAAACAATTTCAAATTAATAAATTAAAACAAAACCTACACCAACTAATTTTATACCAAAGACTCCCTGCTCTTTAAATGCGATTTGCGATTATTAATTTTGTATCTCTTTCGTGAACATTAAACTATTAATTTTCTCTAAATTATTAAATGCAGTTAGTTTTGATTTTCATTAATATATATATATGAAAATAATAGTAATACACAATCAGCAGTGACAGACTTAACTGGAGAACTTTTTGTAAATGTTGATAAAAGAAAATTTTTATTGATTATAGTAGTGCTTTTGATAGTGTTCACTTTTTTATTTCATAAACTTTAAAAACTTGGTTTACGAGGAGTTGTGCTAAAACTATTTAAAAGTTATCTAACAAACCGTAATCAGGATGTTCTTCTTGGAAAGTATAAATGCTCCCAATAAAAATGGGTCAGTACTTGGACCTATTTTATACAGGGTGGTGATTATTTCGATGCTTACCATGCTTAAAGTGGAAAAGATACAAGGTCGCTTAAATTAAAGAAAAAATCTGTAAGAAAATTTAGTGCAAAAAACTAACTAATGATTTTAGAAAACAATTTATACAGGGTGTCCAGAAAATGGCGCCCAAGCTCTCCAGTGCGTAGTTGGGGACCATTCTGGGATGTCCAGAAAAATAGTTTAAAAAATCCCCGTGACCAATTTACCGAGATATGGAGGGTCAAAATTTGGAATTCAAATTCTTTATTTTTATGAATTTTCAAAAACCGCCAATTGTCCTGTAAAGTTTGCCTTCTCTTTAGTCTTTTAGTAATAAATTTAATTTAAATTGAGTTTTAATAACTTCTCAATTTATTTTTTTTAATTGAAAATTATGACAAGTGGTTATGACAGGTAATTTTCAATTTATAAAAATAAATGGTGAAGTTATTAATACGCGATTTAAATTAAATTTATTACTAAGCGACTAAAGAGAAGCCAAACTTTACAGGACAATTGACGGTTTTTCAAAATTCACAAAAATAAAGAAGTTAAATTCCAAACTTTGACCCTCCATATCTCGGTCAATTGATCACGAGGATTTTTTTAACAATTTTTCTGGGGATCCCTGAAGGATCCCCAACAACGTACTGGAGAGCTTAGGCGCCATTTTCTGGACACCCTGTATTTTCCAATCCATTACTGCTATATCAAATAAAATTTGCTACCTTTATTATTGACTATTCTTAGTTAAATGATGTCAAAAAATTTTTTTTTCTTCAAACGTCATTACAGTCTTCTGTGACGTTTAACAGGTTTTAAAATGTCACTTTTTATGTTCGTTGATTCTATGGTCATTTTGTACTATTTAGGAGTAGAAATTACTACTTTGCACTGACAAGGAATAAAAGGGTGGAGTAGAAATGAATTTTAGGCAACCCAATATACACTAACATTGTATTGTATGTTGTATGTAAATTAAATGTCAAATTTTAAAATTATTTATTATACAGTGCGGTCATAAAGTAAATCCCCCGCCTGTTAACTTTTGAACGGTTATGTTTTTGATTCTGAAAATTTGTCTACGGAGGAATCTAATTGCGAACTTTCTAATAAAGGTATTTTTGATTTTTTGGAACTTCTGGTTATACTAGAAGTGGATGGCAACTTTCTTATTTTAAATGGAACTCACATATTATAATAAAAATAATTGAACGAGATTTCACTTACTTTAAGATGTCCCAGGTTGTGGAAATTAGTTTTAATAAGTTGCTTACTGTTTAGTAAGCTCTGGTGAAGTTTATGGAGTATTAACGAAACGTTAGCTAAATAAACAAAAGGCGTTTTATTTCTTGTCCGATAACGAGGAAGGATTTTTTGTTTTGAAAGTTAAGAGGACGATATCAAATTTGGAAGTTATAAAAAATAATAATTTTCACATTACTAATTAGTATTAATGTGTACCTTTAGAAAATGTGTAAAATATGAAAATTTGCATGAAAAACAAATGAAAACAATGTTTTATAGACAGTTTCCACGGTTACTAAAAAACATGTTTTCAAATGAGAAATTATTTCAAAAATAAATTCAAAAAAACATTGAATTAACCAATGTCAAGAAAATTTTTATTTCTGGAATATGTTTATTACTAAATTTAAAAATTTTAAAAAATATCCTCAATTCCCAAAATGTGAAAAAATAAATGTAAAGTACCGACGCTCATCCATTAAAAAGGTGATGTATAAATGTAATGTATTTTAAATGAAAAAGCCCAATTTTGATTTAAAAACTTACAACTTTTGTTTTTGTAATCTTTAAAAATCAAAACAAGAGAATCTTTTCTTTTCGTATTTTACTTGGTTTTATTTTGTCATCGTATGATCTTGAAAGAAAACTACTAGTGTGTAATTTAAAATAAAAAAAAATGCAACATTAAACTTTTTTTAGGTTTCGGTTAATCCAAAAAAATTTTCTTAATAATAACGTTCAGTTATTGGAAACAAAAAATTTTTCGTGTCCCATTAACCAATTAGGTGACTATTTTTTGAAATTATACCGAGTATAATGTGCCACTAGTTTTCCGAATTTATGTTTTACAAAAATACAGAAAACGCATAATAGCTGTAACTTTTTATTTAAAAAGTTACATAAAAAATATAATTACAAAAGCTTTCCGTTAATTTTAGTGCATATTTTGACATTTTTTAGTTTTTGTATATCTTTGTCTATGTTGTTGCTAGAGTAACCAACTATTGTTCTTTAAATAGCATCAGTATGTTTTCTTTGAACTTTTTAAAAGAGCTAATTTTTCTGTATTTGGCAATGCTATTTTATAATAAAAAAAAGAATTTAGAAAAGAAAATATGGGTGTCCTTTTTATTAATCCTCAAACGATAGTAAATATCATTCCAAAGAAAATGTTTCCTATGAACCACCTATTTTTGTTTTACATATTTCCTAAAAAATTGTAACAATTTGAAAATTTTAATAATTTTTAGGTCATAAAAAATAAGGAATTATTTAAATAGAAAAACTTGTTATTTATTTTCTCTTAGCCCAACTTTATTATTTATACTTTTTGTATAAATTAAATTAATACAAAAAGTATAAATAATAAAGTTGGGCTAAAAGAAAATAAATAACAAGTTTTTCTATTTAATTGAAGCAGTCCAAATATTTGTGTTACCCTTTAATTTATTTAAGGAATTATTTGTTCAGAATGATATGTACTATACAAGTTACTGAAAATCTGTTGTATTTAACTTTTTTATGTAACTCTTTAAGGGTTACTTATGTTACTCGAATTTAAAGATTTCCACAAAATTTACTTCACCAAACGGCTTTTCAAAAACTTTTTGGATTTTTTTATGAATGCATGATCGTCTCTATGGGTTTCCTCTAGCAACAATTATAAATATTCAGTTATATTGTACCCAAACACAGTTTGCCTGGCAATGATAGAATCCTTGGACTAGGAAAATGCAAGGCCAACTTCCTGGATATAGGTCCCAATGGACTTGTATTATGGTCGACAAGAAGTCCTGAATACGGAAAAAGATTTGATCAAGAGAATAAAAAATTCTGCACAAACTGTAACTCATAGAATGTTACAAAAGGTCCAACAAAATAATAGGTACCGTACATTAATTTTCCTAAAGGTACAAGAACAAAATTTGGAATAATAGAGAAGTTTACTTAAAATTACATTTTAGTCTTTGGTTAATATCTCAAGAACGATAATTTTTTTACCACTGACGATTACTAGAGGGTCAACAACAAGACCATACCTACATTTTGGGGTCACCATGTATGTACACATGGTGTCACATGGGACGTTAGAATTAATAACTTTTGTTATTATTTGCTATAGAAAATCGGTTAAATTAGTGGAGATTTATTGGCAAATTAACAATTCTTGGACAAAACAGTCGAATTGCTATTTAGTGCTAATTTTTCTTAATAATAACGAAAAAATAGTCAGTTATTGGAAACAAAAATTTTTTCGTGTCCTATTAACCAATTAGCTGACTATTTTTTGAAATTATACCGAGTATAATGTGCCCCTAGTTTTCCGAATTTATTTTTAAAAAAAATACAGGGTATAACAGAAATCGCATAATAGCTGTAACTTTTTAATTTAAAAAGTTACATAAAAAATTTAATTACAAAAGCTTTCCGTTAATTTTAGTGCATATTTTGACATTTTTTAGTTTTTGTACATCTTTTCTATGTTGTTGCTAGAGTAACCAACTATTGTTCTTTAAATAGCATCAGTATATTTTCTTGAAAATTTTTAAAAGAGCTCTTTTTTCTGTATTTGACAATGCTATTTTATAATAAAAAAAAGAATTTAGAAAAGAAAATATGGGTGTTTTTTTATTAACCCTCAAACGATAGTAAATATCATTCTAAAGAAAATGTTTCCTATGAACCACCTATTTTTATTTTATTTCCTAAAAAATTATAACAATTTGAAAATTTTAATAAGTTTTAGAATTTTAGATCATAAAAAAATTCTAGTCCATAAGGAATTATATGTTCAGAATGATATGTACTATACAATTTACTGAAAATCTGTTGTATTTAACTTTTTTATGTAACTTATGTTACTCGAATTTAAAGATTTCCACGAAATTCACTTTACCAAACGACTTTTCAAAAACTTTTTGGATTTTTTTATGAATGCATGATCGTCTCTATGGGTTTCCTCTAGCAGCAATTATAAATATTCAGTTGTATTGTACCCAACCACAGTATGCCTGGCAATGATAGAATCCTTGGACTAGGAATATGCAAGACCAACTTCCTGGATATAGGTCGCAATGGACTTGTATTATGGTCGACAAGAAGTCCTGATTAAGGAAAAAGATTTGATCAAGAGAATAAAAAATTCTGCGAAAACTGTAACTCTTAAAATGTTACAAACGGTCCAACAAAATACCTTGCATTAATTTTCCTAAAGGTACAAGAACAAAATTTGGAATAATAGAGAAGTTTACTCTACTTTGGTTAATATCTCAAGAACGATAATTTTTTTACCCCTGACGATTACTAGAGGGTCAACAACAAGACCATACCTACATTTTGGGGTCACTATGTATGTACATATTGGGGGTCAATAAAAATCAAGTACACTTAGGTAACTAAGGAGAATTATTATTATGGTTATTTAATTAAGTGTCAGTTGTATTTGTTATTTTATTGTAATAAATAGAATCATTTAATATTTGATTGCTACAATTTGGTGACCCCGACGTGATCATGGCAGAACCGCACGTAGATGAAAAAATTGGTGCTATTTCGGTTAAATTGCCCACCTATTGGTCCACAGATGTGTTACTTTGGTTGTCTCAAGTTGATTCAACCTTCACCGTCCAAAGGATAACTAACCAACAACTCAAATATCACCATCTGGTTTCGGCAATAGCTCCTGAAGCGGCTATTTTAGTCAAGGATATAATTTTGAATCCTCCTGTCAACAATCCCTATGACGTTCTTAAAGAGGCATTGATTTCCCGCACGTCCATAAATGAAAAAGCGAAACTTCATCGGCTCATGTCAGCAGAAGAACTTGGTGATCGTCAACCTACCGAATTATTGCGGGCTATGAAGAATTTACTCGGTGACAAAGTTATGGACGAAACTATTTTAAAAGAACTCTTTCTTCAACGACTTCCTGTCCATGTTCAACGCATTTTAGCTGCATCTCCTGACACACCCTTAGAAGGTTTAGCAAAACTCGCAGATAATATTATGACCGTTTCAAACACATCTTGTAATGTTGTTTCTGGTATCAAATCAACTCCAAGTACTACACTAGATGATATCAAAGCTTTACTTATAAATTTGACATCGTCACGTTCGAGGAATGTTTCTCCCACTTCAAGGAATAGTTCTTCACAAGCCTGGTCACGTTCCAGTTCTCCTTCTACAAATAGTACATCGAATTTGATTCATCGAAACTCCAGAACTTCCAGATCTTCTTCTCAAAGTCGGTTACGAGATGGTATTTGCTGGTTTCATAAGAAGTTTGGTGACAAGGCTCATCGATGCATTTCTCCGTGTAGATTTTCGGAAAACTAAGTTGTCGGCGGAAAATTGTGACATCTTTCGCTGACTGTCAATTTTCAAAAAGTCACACTTTCCATATTACTGATTCGAAATCAAATTTGAAGTTTTTGGTCGACACCGGTGCTGATAGGAGCATTATTGGAAGTCGTTTCGTTAATACCTTTCAACCTGCATCGTGCACTACTGATCTACGCGCTATCAATGGCACATCTCTCAAAGTTTTAGGTGAGCGTTCCTTTACAATTTATTTAGACCAACATAAGCCTTTTAAATGGACTTTTTTAATAACAAACGTATCATGTTCAATTATTGGTGCTGATTTTCTCCATCATTATAATCTATTAGTTGATTTGCGTAACAAACGTTTACTACTTAATGAAAAGTCACATGTGGCACATTTTACTGAATCTGATCCAAATATTGAAAAAATCCTTAAATGTTTTCCATCCGTAATTGTTCCTTCAACTAATTCAGTTCCGGTTAAACATAATATTACTCATCACATTCAGACTACTGGCCCTCCAGTCTTTTCTAAATGTAGAAGACTTGCTCCTGATCGTTTATCAGCTGCCAAAGCTGAATTTGATGATTTACTTTTACAAGGTGTTATTCGTCGATCAAATAGTAACTGGTCATCTCCTCTTCATATGGTCTCTAAGAAAGATTCTTCTTGGAGACCTTGTGGAGATTATCGGGCTTTAAACTTTATAACACAACCTGATCGTTATCCATTACCACATTTGCATGATTTTAATTCAAAAGTAGCTGGTGCTAAATTTTTTTCTAAATTGGATTTAAAAAAAGCTTATCACCAAATTCCTATTGAGAAAAATTCTATATCCAAAACAGCAATCACAACTCCTTTTGGTTTATTTGAATACCTTAAGATGCCCTTTGGTTTAAGAAATGCTGCTCAAACCTTCCAAAGGTTCATGAGTGAAGTGTTGTTTAATATAGATTTTTGTTTTTCATATCTGGATGATATTTTGATTTTTAGTTCCTCTTTAAAAACACATTATGAGCATATTAAAATAATTTTCGAACGTTTATCTAAATACGGAATTTTAATTAACTTAGAAAAATGCCAATTTGCCAAAACAGAAATTGAATTTCTTGGTCATAAAGTGGATTTTAGAGGTATATTTCCATTAAAAACCAAGGTTGAAGCGATAACACAATTTCCTCAACCTACGTCTCAAAGCGAACTTCGTTTATTTCTTGGAATGATTAATTTTTATAACAGATTTATTCCTCATTGCGCTCAATTACTTCGACCCTTAAATGCTTTAATTAATCATTCTGTAAGTAAAAGTCATCCTGTAGAATTCAATTCTTCGCATATCCGATCTTTTAATTCTATCAAAGAGGCATTTGCTAAGGTTACTTTATTAACTCATCCAATAGCTAATACAAATATCAGTTTGTTAGTTGATGCTTCTGATGTGGCTATGGGAGCCTGTTTACAACAAGAGGTTGATAAAAAATTTCAACCAATAGCATTTTTCTCCAAAAAGTTTAGTAATACTGAAACAAAGTATAGCACTTTTGGACGAGAACTTTTGGCTATTTATTGTGCAATTAAACATTTTCGTTTTTTCTTAGAAGGTCGTGATTTCACGATTTTTACTGATCACAAACCAATTATCTTTGCAATTAAAAATTGTTCAGGTTCTCATAATCCGCGCGAGAATAGACATCTTGATTTCATTACTCAATTTACTTCAAATATTAATCATATTAAAGGTAATGCCAATGTTGTTGCGGATGCTTTATCAAGAATTGAGTTTAAGAATGACGATTCTACTATATCTTCTTTAATAAATGTTGTAGATTTTAGTACAATAGCTGAAGAGCAGTTTTTAGATAAAGAGTTACAATTTTTTATTAAAAGTAAATCCAATTCGTTAAAGCTAATTGCTGAAACATTGCCGAATTCTAAACACTGTTTGTGGTGTGATATTTCTTCAGGCATTAAACGTCCTCTTATACCTGTTAAACTACGTAAAAAAGTTTTCGATTCTTTACATTCTTTGACGCATCCAGGCATTAAAGCATCACGTGATTTAATTAGAAAATCTTTCGTTTGGCCTAAAATGAATACGGACATTAAAACTTATGTAAACAATTGTTCCTCTTGTCAGTCTAACAAAGTATTCAGACATACTAAAACTCCAGTTTCTACATTTCCAATTCCAAGTGGTCGTTTTACAAATGTTCATATTGATTTAGTAAAATTACCATCTTGCGAAGGAAATTCTTATATGCTTACCTGTATTGACAGATTTACTCGTTGGCCGGAAGTTTTTCCTTTAAAAGATACTTCTACAGTTTCTATTGTCAAAGCGTTCACTTCTGGTTGGGTTTCTCGTTTTGGAATTCCTTTAACTGTGACTTCTGATAGGGGGGCACAATTTTTGTCTACTTTATATCGACAATTTGTTGAATTGTTTGGTATCAAGTCTATTAGAACAACAGCTTATCATCCTTCCTCAAATGGTTTAATAGAACGTTTTCACCGTCAATTAAAAGTAGCTCTAACCACTTATAAGGATGCTAAACATTGGGTTACTATTTTACCTCTTGTGTTACTTAGTTTACGGAACACCTTGAAACAAGATTTAAATTGTACTTCAGCTGAATTAGTTTATGGAACAACTTTAAGACTTCCTGGTCAATATTTTGACAACTCAATTTCAGATGTGCCTCACACTCCTAATAATGATTACATAATCAATTTAAGAGAATTTTTCAAACATTGTAAATACAAACCTCCTCGTGTTGGTTGCAGGAAGTCATATACACCAGATGCTTTATACACATGTTCACATGTCTACATTCGAGATGACAAAATTAAAGGAACATTACAATCACCTTATGTTGGTCCTTATAAAGTGTTGGAACGTTTTCCAAAATTTTTTAAAGTTTTATTTTCTGATGGACGAGAGGATCATGTATCATTGGACAGGATCAAGCCAGCTCTAGTGGAACATGTTCTGTCTTTTGCGGCCGTTAAACGTGTTTCTTTTAATTGAAATTTTAATAATTGTATATTTTGTTAAATTGTTATTTAGAACTTCATCTATTAATTTTGTTTGATTTTTAAAATAATTGTATCATTTTATATTATTATTTACACTCCTTTTATCAAGTTATGTACTTATTTTTATTTTCCCTATCGTTGTACTTCGCTCTCTGGGGGGGAGTATTATTGGGGGTCAATAAAAATCAAGTACACTTAGGTAACTAAGGAGAATTATTATTATGGTTATTTAATTAAGTGTCAGTTGTATTTGTTATTTTATTGTAATAAATAGAATCATTTAATATTTGATTGCTACATACACATGGTGTCTCATGAGACGTTGGAATAAATTACTTCACTTTTGTTATTATTTGCTATAGAAAATTGGTTAAATTAGTGGAGATTTATTGGCAAATTAAGAATTCTTGGATAAAACAGTCGCATTTCGCATGGATTCTACACCATTTTTAAGATACCTGGGGTCCGATCTTCTTTATTGGGTTTTGGGGTAATATATCCTATAGAAAAAAGTCGTCTTCGCTCAAAATATTTGTTGTGCAATGATCGTTTTGGCAAGTTTTCTTAGAAACGTATTATTTTTCCTATCGGATATTTGATAAATGATGATACTGGTTCAGGAGCCCTATCTTCATTTTCGGGAATGAATTATCCTGTTGAAAAAAACTAAATTTTTTTGGCCAATTTCCATAGAAACGTGCTGTTTTTTTTTCTAGGATTATTATCCCCATAAAATGAGAATTGTTCTTACAAGTTTTCCTATTTTGTAGTAAATGACATTTTTGATTTTATTTAAGTACAGCATATAGACTTGTGTATTTTCATGCAAATGTTTCTATTAGAAGACCAAACAAAAATTTTTATGAATTATAAATTTGTTCATATATCAAGGACATAAATGTGAGTTACCTTTATGAAAGTAATATTAGGTATATTTAGAAATGTACAGGAAGGAAGCATATTATTGAAATGGTCTAGCTTTTGATGTATTCGAAGAGTTCACGTTTGAAATTCAAACATCCCCTAGAATTTTGGACTAAAACACGAATTACTACTTCGGCATGAAGAGTAACGTGCCAAAGCGTAGGTTGTGGGGTGACCTGGCGCATCTATTATATAATGTAACGAAGCAAAGGGTCCCCCATCAATCAAGGACCATCTAGACTACTTTAATGTTTCATCCTTACCACACCCTTCCCGCCTAATGGGATTACGGTCGGTTCTCTCTCAAATATTATTTTAAACTCTTTTGAAAATAAAGCGGCGTAAACAATTGCGACGGACGGTTTGTGGTGCGCCTCCGAAAACTTTTAATTTAAGCGTCGCGCTTACAATCTGCCGCATAAAATTGCACTTCCGAGAACGGAGTCACAAAAAAGTGAATTGTGCGCACAGAAAATTTTAACTGCTAGCGTTCTTTTAATCATTAAAAAATGTTGACGTTTTATAGTAAACGCGCAAACAAAAAATTTAGGCGGAGGCTTTTATCCGTAATTATTTTCCCTTTTGTATGCTGTTCACCTTTGTGAGCCGCTACAAAATGTTTTTTAATTTACGAAAAATGTCGCATCGACAAATGTTTGTTTGAATGATGGAAATTGGGACCGTGTTAATTATAATTTAAATCGTTTACAGCCAGAAATAAGATTTAGAGCAAAAGCTTATGACGAAGCGGCACTTCCTGCAAGCTGGATAAAATTAAACTTTGGGACAACCTAAGTTACTCTTTCTCTTAATGTTTCTCTCGATCTAATGAGGTTACTTTAGCAAGAGTTTGACGTACAAATTAAAACATTCTAATGATAAACTCAACATTTTTCCACCAAGAAACCATAAAATAATTAATAACGAACATAATTTATAATAAAGGCTTTACTTCTACAGGAAATCTTATATTTCACAAAAAGTGAAATTATAAAAAAAAATTCCTTAGGATGCTATTTAAAATAGAGCTTTTACTTTGAGCCACAGCTCAGGTTCAGCAACACAAAATGAAACAACGCAAATCGAGTTGCTCTACCTATTTTTAGCAACCCAATATGTCAATTTTAAATTCATCATTTATGCGACATCTACGAACAAACTTTTGCATGAGAAACTCATTACATCAAATACATTTTTACTTTTTAAAAAATATACAAATATTTCCTGCGATAAAACAACCTTGAACTAAAAATATTATTTATATTGGATCCCTTCGAATATAGACTGTATTAAAGACAATAATTGGATTGGAGTTAAAATCTGTAGACTCCTTCGTACTTAATGAATAGGTGCCAAAGAGGGAAAGTAGCCCAATATCTATCAAATAATCAATTTCTGAAAATTGGGGTCCCCCAAGGATCAATCCTGAGACCACTTTTAATATGAATGCAGAGGGAGCTGCAAGAGTCTATTAGTGAAAGGAATCCAGCTAGAAGCCATCCAACTTCTCATATTATGGGCTTGATACAGTGGATAATTCGGATGTTAACACCAGTCTCTGGACCAGATAGTGTTCATCCTCGACAAGTGTTGTCTCTTAACATCCAGGAACAAATCCTGAAACCATCGAATGCAGTTGATTTAAAATGTTCCCATGAACTTCATTTCATCAAAAATTCAACACATTTCAAGAGTAGATATTAAAGAAGCTAATGTTTCGAGAGATTGATCCTTCAACCTTCAACCAACACAATTGTTATCTCTACACCAATAATATCGATTGAATGGAGAAAACTATTTTGAATTTTTGATTAATAATGTAGAAGATCTACTTCCTTTCTTCTACAGAAATTAGAAATTTTTGGATTAAATTAAGGCACCTTTTTCCCAAATCTTGTACAAGATGATGTAAATTAGCAATTTTCAACCTAATCATATTTAATGCCACAAATAATATCATAAATTCTATCTCTAAAAAAGGATCAATCCTATTCATCTGAAATCTTCGATTCAATTTTGCGAAAATCAATCTTATGCAGACGATACTTCTTTGTGTTTGAAGAGAACAATAAATAAATTTGGATCTGGATAACCTAAAGAATTTTGATGAAATTCCAATTTATCATTAATTTAAATAAAACTGAAATTCTTTTTGGTCCTAAAATAATCCTGAATTCTGGAAATTTAAATATTAATCTGGATGATGTATAACTGCTGCACAAAGATAAGTATGAATGACAGCCTAATCACCTATGCAGATGACACAAATCAAATTATTGCAGGAAAAAATGTCACAGAAATTGGTGCAGTGATTTAGAAAGCAAAGACATATTATTTTTGTTTTATTTTTATTTTAACTGGTACAGTTGCATTCCAATCAAATGACAATTTTAAGCGTCTGCACAGAAACTTGCATCTATTGTCCAAATTTGTCAGATTTTTTCATTTCGTGTATTTTTCAATTTTTCATTATTTTGTCACTGGATATTTGACGCACCTATCATGGACTAAGTATGATTGGTATTTTTGTCCGGGCGGTTTGTTTCTATGGTATAAACAGTGAATATGGATCTGCTCCAGTAAAGTTTCCCATCCAGGTTTATCCAGGTATTGGTTCTTGTTTTTTTTGAATAATTTGTAGAGTTTATTGATGATCTTTGGAAGGTTATTTTTTGGAAACGATAAAACATGAACTTGTTTTGTTCTATATTTTCTGTTGCTTTGTTACATAATCTTCATTTATCAGAAGCGATAATATGATCTTTTATGATGAGCTTCCTGTAGTTAAGGGTGGGTACTACTGCATCCTGAATGGAAATCACAAACCTATCAGTTTCTACAAATAAATTTGAATTAGATATGCAATTGTGGGTCAAATTTTGGCCAATGTACTCATCATTTAACCTCAATGAATAACTTCCATGAATTTATTTTCCTGTCCATTGATTTATTCTCTCGTCTAAGCTTTTATTTCTAAAATAGGTTCTTAATTAACAAATGTATTGAAAGAAATAAGTGAATCCATAAAGGAACCACTAAGTTACCTAGTTAATCTGACAATCGAATCTGGGGTTTATCCAAACTCCCTAAAACTAGCTCGAGTGATACCTGTACATAAAAAGGGGAGCGAGGTATTAACTGATAACTATAGGCGAATCTCTATATTAAGTTCTTTCTCAAAGGTCTACGAAAAATGTATAGTCAAAATCCTGTGGGAACACATATTAAAGTATAATATACTATCTACACACGAACATGGTTTCTGCCCCGGCAAATCCACAGAGACAGCAACAATTGACACTGTACAAAGAATATGTGAGCACGTCGATAACAACATATACTGCTGTGCCATAATGTACGATTTCACAAAGGCATTCGACACGGTGGACAGTACTTTCGTTTATAGTAAAATACTTGCCATAGGCGTCAGAGGAAAAGTCCTGGACATTATAATATCATTTCTGAGAGGAAGGAGATTGTATGTAGAGATTGAAAGTAAATCGTCAACAACATATGAGGTTAATGATGGGGTAGCACAGGGGTCAGTCCTTGGACCTTTCCTCTTCTTAATGTACATAAATGATGTGGCGAACACGTAAAGGATGGGTATATAGTGCACTATGTGGATGACCATCATCACTGCGGCAGAAAGTCTAGAACAACTGGAGGAACAAGTATGTAATGTCAATAAGCAAGCAACTGCTCCGAAAATAAGCTCATACTTAATAAAGACAAGACAATTACAATAAATTTCTTTAATTCAAAACCAAAGAGTAGGTCACTGGAAAACAATACCACATCTGCAAAATTCCTGGGAATATACCTCGATGAAAATCTACAATGGAATGAACAAGTGGACAAGATATGTAAGAAGCTTTCATCTGCTTTCTATGCAATATTGAAGCTGAAACCTCTAATGACGCAGGAATCGCTACTGAATGTGTACTATGCATTAGCCTACTCGCACCTATCATACAACACAATACTATGGGGTAAATCCACAAAAATAAATTGAGATATAATTGCTCAGAAAAGAATACTGAGGCTTATCTTCAATAAGAACCAAAGAGATTCCTGCAAACCGATTTTCATAGAAAACAACATTCTAACCGTATGCAGCATCTACATTTTTTGGTGCTGCTTGTATGTGTCCCATAATATGGATGTTTTCGTTCAAAATGGAGACCTCCATCATTATCCAACTCGAAATAGGACTGAGCTCAGGATACCTCAACACAACTCCAGCTTCTTGGAAAGATCACCACACTACTCTTGCATCAAAATCTACAACAAACTGGATATCTTAAAGATCTGAGGGATGCTACGTTTAAAAACAGAGTCCGAGAATTCCTAGTCGAGAAATGTATCTACAGCTTTAATGAATTCGTGAATATGTAAAAATATTACATTTTTAATATGTCTGTGACGTTCATATCTAATTTTTATATGTCCATTAATGTGTATATATAATGTAATTGGCCTACGTGAATAAACTTATCTTATCTTAATTTTGTGTACTTAGTTTCAAAGAAGTACATTTTTTATCGACTTTCCAGATTGTTTCTGGTGCATGAAACGAAGATTAAGAATTCCTCTTTTCCCTTTCTTTCTGGGTGTATGGAAACGTTCAAGAATTGATTTGGAGTGATGAGCTTTATGGTTTGTGAATTTTACTCTTATTTTGCGATCAAACGCCTCCAGTTCAGTTCTTGTCCATCGAATGATTCCAAAGCTATAGGTTACTGATGGTATAGTGTACGCTATCATTGATTTAGTAAAATTTGTGGCAGATAATTTCGTTTTAACATTTCCAGACAATCACTGAATTATCCTGAATAATTTTAAATCATCAGCATAAAATAGTTTCAACGATTTCAGTAAGGAGAAGACACCATTAATGAAAAGAAGAAAGAGAAGTTTCCCTAAGGTGGATCCTTGAGGAACACATCTTTTAGAAGTGTAAACCTTGGAGCTGCATCCATTGTAAAGAACTTTTTGAGGATGATCACCAAGATATGATGACATGATATGAACAATACTGTGACTTATACCATAATGCTGTAGATTTTCTAAAAGTTTAGAATGACTAATACAATCGAATGCCTTTGTAAGATTAGTATTTGTATATTATATCCACTTGAGTACGTGACTCTAAATTATCAGAAGTACATTCTGTACTTTTATTAATTTGAAATATATTTTAGCATTATTATGGAAGCTGCTGTAAATTTCCGCAAATGAATAGAAAACCTTATAAAAGTCTTCTTTTTAGATCATTCAAATTCACCTTGAGTATAAATTGTAAGATGAACGTAATTTCGCATTGCGTATGTATGTGCAAAGTACTGTAAAGCTCTCGCCGATTTCATCACTGATTCAGGACTATTGCCCACTTGAGAATTTCAACTCCACCGGATGTTTTCTGATTGGCTATTGAAATAAAATAAAATATATTTTCCGAAATACATTACCATGATTGGCGCAAGCATGTGAATACGAAAAGCTGATATACGAAGTAATTTAATGCTGGTACAAGAATAATTTTATATTCACAAATTATGTGTAGAACTATGGAACAAGACAAATTATTTCCCTGACGTGTGTTTCGTGGAATCTAAAATGGTGTGTGGAATGGGTCGAAATTTGTTACATGTTGGATTTGAATTATGACGTTTTTGAGTTGCATGTGGCTCGTTTAAATATTTCACTGACACTTGCAAAGAGCTTAGTAGGCGCGTGTAAAGTTGTTGGGATCGTGTAATGTGTAAAGGGGTGCTGGGTGGTGAGTTCGTACCACCTTGTACTGTCCACATTCAAATCGATTCATTTTAAAAATACTCCAACTTCACGCGAGATTAACGATTAAAATTATTTTAATTCAGTGGAGTAGCGAAATAATTTCATAAATTCAGCGTTAATGAAATGTTGTTATTTTAAAATAGCCTCAGGATACTACATACTATACGGTTGGAAGTTTGTTATTGAATTTAAACATGCATCAACACATTCAGCGTTGTAATTATTTAGAAGTTAAGAGATCCTATGCGCTTTGGGGTTCGAGTATGCGTGGTTCCGTCCTAAACGTTCCCTTTAAACTGGGAAGTTAGGCACTACTACCAGTATTACAATGTAGTCTTGTGAAGGACAAATTAATCGGATTTGGAATCATGAAGCCGTGCAAAGGCCGTTTTCAGTCCGCTTCGATAATTGCACTTCATTCAAATAGAAGCAATTTTAATTCGCCATTTCTATAATCTCCTAAAAGAGTTTAACAACACGTGTACTTTTATGAAAACTTATATAATTAAATTTTATCTAGAAGTTTTACAATTTATTTCAAATTTTAAAATTGTATAAGTTTCGGATAAATACTAAATTTAGATACTAAAAACTCGTTGAATTATTTAGTTGAAGAAAACTATCACGAGGCGACCATTGTTTATTATCTCCTTCTTATTGCATTTCCACATGCATTAAAGGAATTTCCATAATTTAAAGGTTCTTGGCATTAAAGTTAATCATATCGGAAGTTACAAAAAAAATTACAAAAGAATGCATTTATCTTTTGTAATTTTTTTTTCTAAATGAAACAGTACTTACCTTTAATTTACCTACAATATACAATACACAATACAATGTTAGTGTAGATTGGGTTGCCTAAAATACATTTCTACTCCGCCTTTCTAATCCTTGTCAATGGAAAGTATACCCTATTCCTATTGTAACCGATTTACTTCGGAAATGCACGAACATGACTATAGAATCAGGGAACATAAAAATTACTTGTTGAAGCATGTCAAGCGTCACATAAGGATATACTTTAATGACGTTTGAAGAAAAAAGTCTTTTACAAATTTGAATGTGTTACATTTTGTTTCTATACAGGGTGTTTCATTCAAAACGTACCACTCTTAATAACTTTTAAAAAATATTTCATGGAAAAATTTTCTTAAACTTTCTTTTTACATTAACATTAGTTGAATGATAATTTTTTATAACAAAAAATTATTAAAAAGGTATGGTATCTGGTTTTTTCAAAAATAATAAATTTTTCAATAATAATAAATTGAAGTTTGATAATCCTTAGCAGAGTTGCGATAATTTTATCAGAATTTAGGTGATTTTTTTCGATTTTGAGGAAGGTAAAAATTTAAGAAGTTGTCAAATTAATTAATGCTACAATTATTAGAGTAAAAAAATGTATTTAAATGTGAACACGTGTCTGCCATTTTATAGGGAAATTTGTTTCCCAAAAAACAATGAAAGATTCCTTTAGAAAAATCGAAGTATTATAATTTTGATAACCAATAAACATACAGGGTGGTGATAAAGTTTGGAACCAAGGTCATAACTTCCGTAAAAATTTTTTTTGTAAAAATCGCTCGGACAGGTCAATTTTTGTTTTAAAAATGCCATCTTATGGAATAAAAAAATATTCATGACGTCACTGATAACTTCACTATGACGTCATCATCAATTTTTTTAAATGGAAACCCCTACTTTTTTTACACATTTTTCATAGACCTTTTTATCATATTAATGATCACATAAAAATATTTAAAAAATTTCAACCATTTTTGTAAAAATAAAATAAATTTACTCAAAAAAAAAATTATTAATTCTCAATGAAAATATGGCAAGAAAAATAAATTAAACTAATTTTTAGTTTAAAAATAACAAATTATTATTGAAAATATTCGAATTGTTCTTCTTTACACAATTGGAATTTTCTTAAAACTAATTTTAAATAACTTTTAATGAAAAAGGTACTTAAAATAAAATGTTTGAGTAATAATAAACTTTAAATAAAATTGTAATTTATTATAAATTTGAAAAAGCTTTTGATATTCAAAATTTATTGAAATAAAAATTGCCTTTATAAAAGTGCTTTAGTTGACGTTATTTTGTATGGCAAATAAAATTTTAAATCCATTTACCAATGCTTGAATAGCTTACTTCGTTTGTTTAATAATAATCAACAATTATTAAGTTTTGCGAAATTAAAAATGCCTCGTTTAAGCGAACGCGAAAGAATCGCAATTTTAATTATGGTAGGATACGGCGATAGAAAAAGAACCCATGGGGAAGCTTGTGCTTTTTTTAATGAGCAATATCCAAATAGACCGCAAATCTCAAGATCTACAGTAAGTAAGTTAGTTACCAAATTTGCAGAAACAGGATCTGTAGGAGATTTGCCTCGACAAGGACGGCCTCAAGTGAATGAAGAAACCAAATTAAATTTATTACTTGCGATTGAAGAAAATCCCAATATTTCAACAAGAGATATTTCAAGAAATAATAATGTGGATCATTCCTATGTCGCAAAATTATTAAAAAAGGAAAAGTATCACCCATACAAAATAAAACTCATACAAGAGTTAAATGAAGATGATCCCGATCGCCGACTGCAATTTTGTGAAGAAATGATGGCGCGATGTGATCAAAATCCAAATTTTTTAAGTAGTATAATTTTCTCCGATGAAGCTACCTTTCAATTGAATGGATCAGTGAATCGACATAATTGTAGGTATTGGTCACAGGAAAATCCTCATTCTGCCGTAGAAACCCATAGTCAAAGACAGGGAAAGTTAAATGTATGGGTGGGAATGATTGGCAGACGTTTTATAGGACCTTACTTTTTTAATGAAAACCTTACTGCCGAAAGATACTTGAATTTTTTGCGGACTGATTTGCTACCAGTTTTACTTCGAATTTTCCCCAATTATGAAAATCGCAACATTCCTAACCAAAACATTTGGTTTCAACAAAATGGGGCTCCTCCACACTTTGGCAGGGCGGTGCGAGAATTCCGTAACACCACGTTTCCCAACAAATGGATAGGTCGGAGGGGACCAATTGAGTGGCCTCCGCGATCACCCGACCTAACGCCCTTAGATTTTTTTGTGGGGACATTTAAAATCAAAAGTTTATTTCAATAGACCTAATAATTTACAAGAATTGGAGCTTAGAATTAGGACGGAATTGCAACAAATGGACGAAGAAGCTATTAACAATAGTATTCAGAGTGTCTACACTCGAATGGGACAATGCCAAATGGTCAATGGGGAACAATTTGAACATTTTCGTTAAAATTTGTTACTTGTAAATTAAAAATTTACTTTTTTTTTGTAATATTTTCATTGAGAATTAATAATTTTTTTTTTGAGTAAATTTATTTTTTTTTTCAAAAATGGTTGAAGTTTTTTTAAATATTTTTATGTGATCATTAATATGATAAAAAGGTCTATGAAAAATGTGTAAAAAAAGTAGGGGTTTCCATTTAAAAAAATTGATGATGACGTCATAGTGAAGTTATCAGTGACGTCATGAATATTTTTTTCATTCCAAAAGATGGCATTTTTAAAACGAGAATTGACCTGTCCGAGCGATTTTTACAAAAAAAAATTTTTACGGAAGTTATGACCTTGGTTCCAAACTTTATCACCACCCTGTATATGGTCTACAATCAACAGTATAAAATAACTAATTATTTAGAATTTGCAAATATTTTGGCTACATGATTTGACTTAAAATGACAATAAAAATCCTGATATAAATATTTATCCTGTAAATCTTTCTCAGATATAACTGAACATTCTAAAAGTTTATGGTAAATTTATTTTTTTGTTTACAAATTAAAGAAACTTCAATGATTGATAATACACAACTTATTTACAAAAAACGGTAGTAATTATAGTTTTCTTATTGCTAATTAGATAATTAGTGGAACATATGCTGCATATGTAGCCAGCTATGCGTTCCGAGTGGAGTATTTGCAGCATACTGTGGGTTTACCTCTTGCAGTGATGCTCCGTATGCAAGCATGCGCACTTACTATCTATTCATAACCTATTGCATTTAGTTATCGGTTGTAGGTTGTTGTTACATGAATTTTTAGGTTCCATTTTAATAATTTTAAATTGAGCGGGATATTAGAATTATTTATTATTAACTGCTACTAATAATAACTACAAACATTAATCAGCTGAAGATTGACAATGCAAGATTTCAAAACAGATATACACAGCATATACTTCACTCGGAATGCACCCTATGTCATATTTGGTACAAAGTTGTAAGTAAATATCTTTCCAAACCAAGTAAATTAAATATGATAATCATTTTTGTACTAGTGGTAAGGTCATTAATAATTCAGATATTCTTAAATTATTTATAAACAAGAGTAACGAGACTGGTGAATTTTATATGTTTAATTAATAATATAATCTGTGAAACCAATTCCGGTCTTTTTCTTCCGGAGTTTCTGGAAAGTACGGAAGAGAAAGATCGATAGCCCGACCCAAACAATAAAAGAACGGGATTTGTTTTTCCTGCAAAAATGCGCTCGCCTGCGTAATTCCCCAAAAAACATTTTTATCAAATTGTAAACAGCATGGCAAATAAGTAAAAGCTTTTAAAATATGATAATTTCTTAAATCCACTTAAAGTTGATTAATTTAAAAAAGTTGAAGAAGATAAAGTATAGTTATTTACGTGGTTCATTTAAAATTTTAGCCTCGGGACCTAAATGGTCTTTAAAATTGAATCCATAAAATACTTGAGATGAAATTCAGTAGAATGAAATATGAGTAAAAAGTTGGCAAGCTTATCTGCTTGTATATGATGTTACGTACCTAGAGTAAAGGCATAAAAAGCTCTCGTTTTAGCATGTATGTATATGAGAAAATTTGCATATTTTGCGACAGGTAGTCGATAAAATGGAGCAATTGAAAACGTAGCTCCTATTGTGCAATGTCCGCGCTTTATTTGCGATGGACCAACTTTTGAGCTTTCACGGCATTATAATATTAAAGCTTTCCTTAAAAGGTATACGAATATTCCAGTTGCAAAAGGAGGTATTTGCATTAATACTGAAGCTTTTGAAAGGATTTGGATTTGGTCGAGCTAACGACCGCACTATGAAATCTGTTTATTGCATATTAAGACTAATTTAAGTGCAAATTGTGAAGCCACAAATGATGCATAGTGAGAAAAATTGTTAATTCCCTACCATCCTTCTTAAAAGTACATAGTTACTATAAGAAAAGTCCTGCACGCTACATAAAACCCAAACTTTTCCGTCTAGAACTATAAAAGTTAAATTATCCTAAATAAGCGCTATTTATTACAGCGCATTTAAAGCTTTAATTAAAGAAAGTTTTACCCAAAGTGCGTGCTTTTTTTAAGACTTCTCCCAACCCATTTCATCTACTTTAAAATAATTTATCACCTAAGTTCATTCGAAATTAAAAATTTCAGGTAGGCATAAATATTTATTAAGTTTTATGTTTTCAGAGTAAAATTTATTAGTAGTTTTCATTTAATGGAGTATTGCACCACATATTAATGGGAAATCACCCGGAACGCAATAAAAATCATGGTATAAAGACGGGCATCTTAAGACCCCAAGTTTCCAAATAAAAAGGGACGCCGAGGGAGCGAACCGCCTTGATCCGAGCTATTTCAAAGACGATTTATCACATTTAAACAAGTAAACTTGCTGTGAGCAATAAAATAGAGCTGAAGAAGTGATCGTAAACCGACTGGTCATTTACGTTGGAAAAAAATTAAGCCTAAACATCATTTACTTGAATTTACTACCCTGAAATTTAATTGCTACAAAAAGTCGCAATCAATCATAAACTATTAAAAAACCGAACAATAGAATGACATGTATAATATTTCATGTTGCATATTTTAATTTGAAAGCGACCCTCTTCTAAAGCCCATCACCCCATGTGACATAGAAATAATTAGGGAAACGAAAAGTGATTATGTCCGCATTCGCGCATGCACGAGATCGATGTTATTAAATCACAGATGGAGATAGGGTAGGAAATTGGGTCCCTTTGTCAAATACATTTTCATTTCCTATAATCGGATTCCGGTCTTGGTTTAGCTCTTATCAATAAGTTTAATCTACACCAAAACACTGTGTCTCTCTACTTATCAGGACGAGCGTACCTTCCCTAATCTGTTATTTTTATTATTCAGGATTAAATCTCTATTCAATACACATCTAAAGAACGAGGGCCCCTTTAAAAGCCAAATTATTTTTACGATGCTTTTATTACAAGTCAAAATGATTTCGGATGAAGCGGAATTGGACTTTAAAATAATGATTGATACGTCGATATCTCTGATTGTGCTGAATAATTCATTTTTATGTTTAAACCATTTTTTTTGAAATGTTACTCTTTTATATTTTATGCCTCATATAATTTTTATATCAAAATAAGTATCAAATCTAAAATAATTTGTACCTACCCGTTTCTGGAAAATCTCTATAAAACAATATTTTTTAATTAAATTATTTGTGTATTTTACAACAGTAATTAAAATTTTTAATGATTAACTTTTTTGTTTCAGGTAAGCCAAAACCAAACAGAATATTTGTCTTCAATCTTCATACTTGTAATAACGAAGTAGTAAGTTATTTTAAGAAAATAGCACATGCTTGAAATTATTGTGCCTACGCCACCGTTGACCATGTTATTGGTTGTTTGCATATAACGTTATTTTTAGTGATATCAAAAACCATAAGAAACAAACCCAAAAAATAAACGTTAGTTAAATACCTATAATATTTAGTGTACCGTAAACTGAGGTAACTTTGGCCCAAATTTTGGAAAATAATTTTTTGATCCACTGTTAGTTACCAACTTCCATTTAACAGAATACTAACTGATCACTAACAGTAGATCAAACTAAATTTTTCCAAAATTTGGGCCAAAGTTACCTCACTTTACGGTATACCAAGGTCTATTAAAATATTTCCATATATAACCAACCTCTTCAAAAATAATGTTTAAGATAAAAGTCCAGGGTCTTCGACAAATGACCAAAGGAGTACTTTGTAGGGATCTTCCAGGAAACTTCAGAAAATTCATAAAGTAAGATTTTGAGATATGCAAAGCCAAATTTCAGAATTCAATATTTTAGAAACCGCAGTCTTTTCTATAAAAGTCGACTCCTCGGTGGTCTTAGTTTTGATTTATATAGTTTTCGATAAATGACTATAAAGGAGTATTTTGTTGGGATCTTCCAGGAAACTTCAGAAAATTCAAAAAGTAAGCCATTGATAATTTTTGAGATATGCAGAGCCAAATTTTAGAATTCAATATTTTTGAAACCGCAGTTTTTCCTATAAAAGTCGACTCCTCAGTGGTCTTAGTTTTGTTTTATACAGAGTTTTCGATATATGACTAAAATAGTATTCTGTAGTGATCTTCCCAAAAAATTCAGAAAATTCAAAAAGTAAACCTTTCATCATTTTTGAGATATGCAGAGCCAAATTTCATAATTCAATATTTTAGAAACAGCAGTTTTTCTTATAAAAGTGAACACGTCAGTGGTCTTAGTTTTGCTTTATATAGGGTTTTCGATAAATGACTAAAGGAGTATTTTGTAGGGATCTTCCCGGAAAATTCAAAAAGTAAACCTTTCATAATTTTTGAGATATACAGAGCCAAATTTCAGAATTCAATATTTTAGAAACTATAGTTTTTCCTATAAAAGTCGACTCCTCGGTGGTCTTAGTTTTAGTTTATATATGGTTTTGGACAAATTACTAAAGGAGTACTTTCCAGAGATCTTCCATGGAAACTTCAGAGAATTCAAAAAGTAAAAGTCAACTCCTCAGTGGTCTTAGTTTAGGTTTGGATTGCGAAAGGGGTCAAATTTACGTATGTGGATGGTTAAGTTTATTTTTGTGGTAAATTGCCTTTGGTAACAAAATGTGAAGAATGAACATCTATAGGTCATTTGTGTACCTCAAATACCATGAAAGTAGACTCAAGGCAACTTTAAATCTCGTATTTTCAAATTTGGGAATTTGCACATTCGTGGATATTCCTTAGGACCGATGATATGTATTGTTTATTATCAATGACCTTTTGCAGTGCTATGTCGGTACTATATGGTAGATGTAGCAACACATCCCAACATTTTTGTCGAGTTTCTAAAAACATCTATGGCCTAGCAGTATCTTGGTGGAAAAATCCTTTTCGGTATCCCAGTTCCGGTCTCTTTTCTTAAATTGCAGCATGGTTAGTGGTTGAATCTATACATCTGAGTTCTCGTTTCAGTGCATGGTAAAAGTTCAAAATTTAAACTGTCATTTTTTTTGATGAATATCAGATTTTGATGTTGTTTGTGCTGTTTCACCTGGATGTTTTCCATGATCTTTTTCGATCAATATTGTACAATACAATCCACTTTTCATCCACAGTTATCCTTTTTTTAAAAAGTTGATTCATTTTCATACTATGACAATCGAACCTAATTTTCCTCATCAGTAAAAACATCACCTGAACAAAATTTGGTATACCAATTTAGCAGTGACGTTCTTTTTAAAGCTCCATCACCTGATACAGCACATAACTGTGAGCTTACGAAAATAAAAAAGGAAAATATGACTAGAATTTTCGTTTTCTTTTATCCTATTTTGAATTCAACCATAAATAGAAATGATAAAACAGATCGGTGCAGGTTTTCTACCAAATGTTCAATTGAGTATCAACTAATAACATATCAAATGACCTTGACAGTTCTAAGACATAAACATGTATTAAAATTCAAATAACAGCTACTATCAGTAAAATCCGTGATTACTTAGTTACTAATCCAAAATTTCAATTTTTTCGTGTCACATATTTTGTCACATGTGAAGTTGTCATAGATTTTATTTGACCATTGATACCCAAATTTTTTTTGAAGTTTTATGAAAAAAAAGAAGTGTGAAGCAATTGCTTTTCCTGTACGTTTTCTACCAAAAGGTCCACCATTTTTGGACCTCCTCTATTTTTAATTTACCTTCTCATTTTTTTTTAATTTATTCAATACTTCGCTCAATGAGATAAGAAATTTCAACTTGTTGTCAAAATTAATAATTATTTAAATTTTAGAATTTTTTATAATTTTTTTTCGTTTATTCAGTATTATTAAAATAAGAACAAATCAAAAGAATAAATGTACTTTATTGACTAAAACAGTTTCCATTGTCATATACCGGGTGGAAATGAAACTAGGGCCACCCCTGGCATTTCTTTATTTATGGAAATAAAAAATTAAAATTTTAGTATATTATATGATCTAAGAAAACAAATCTTATGGATCGAATAAATTTTACTACCGGTTTGTCAGAAAAATGGCATCCACTTTCTTATTTTAAATATAACCCCCTGATTTTTTCTACGTAAAATCAAACATTGGTTAATTTTAAGTATGTTTATGACAAAAAAATATTTTTTTCAAAACTTTAAGAAAAAAATTTGAATTTTTTTTTGGTAAAAAATTTGAGAAAAACCTACAAAATCATACATATGGGATATCACAGTAACCGGAAAAAACCCTCTATTTAATTAGGGGGTGGCCCTTATATCATCCCATTTAAAAAAGTAAAGATATTTCCAAAAAACGCTTCTTGAAAATTAAAAAAAATAATATCTCAAGAACGGTGAAATAAATTTTATAAATTTCAATTTATTTTACGTATTTGTATTATTTAAAAATAGTTTTTGTAGGTTTTACTCAAATTTTTTAGCAAAAAAAAATTCAACATTGTTTCTTAAAGTTTTGAAAAATAAATTTTTTTTGTCATAAACATACTTAAAACTAACCAATGTTTGATTTTACGTAGAAAAAATCAGGGGGTTACATTTAAAATAAGAAAGTGGGTGCCATTTCCTGATAAACCGGAAGTAAAATGAAAGATTTATTCGATCCATAAAATTTGTTTTCTTAGATCATATAAGATACTAGAATTCTAATTTTTTATTTTCATAAATAAAGAAATGCCAGGGATGGCCCTAGTTTCATTTCCACCCGGTATAATACTGCCAATTATCAGAAAGAGAAAAAATACCAGATTACGAAATTCGTGATTCTTGGAAGAAAGGAATTGTTCAAGGGTCAATTTAACATAGTTGTCATTTTTAAGTGTCATATTTCTTACAAAGTATTCCAGTGACCGAAATAAGTGATAGTTTGAATAAGGAGGGTGTGGAAGAATCTAACAATCATGTTAAAACAATCACTTGTTTTTTTACATGAGTAAGATTGGGTATTGTCATATTAAAGAATAACTCCTCTTCTATTCACAATTTCGCATCAGAGTTTCATGATAAATGATACCTTTATAATCCCCCTTGGTATAGCTTTATATTTAGTGATGAACTCAGGTTTCCAGAACTTGCTAATGTTTTTCATAATATGCTGTTGTACTACTGACGAGAGGGGTTATTCTCAAATTACTCGACACAATATCGTATACGACATGACAAGGACGGACTCTAATTTTTGCATTTGAATGACAAGAATAGAATAAGAAAAATTGTATATGAGTTATTGTCGTATCATCCGACATGATCTCGTATACGACATGACAAGGGCAGTCTCTTATTTTTGTATTTAAATGACAAAGATAAAAGTCCTATACGACTTCGTGTCGTGCGATTCGAGAATAATTCTCGAAGGAGTACTGAAGTCTATCAGATAATTTTGGAATCTGGATTAGATTCGACGTTTGCTAGCAAAACTGCTTCATCCAATACTTCGGGCCTTCCAGATCGGGTTTCATCACCGAATGCATTCAAACGTCGAAATTTACAAAATAATAATGTAAAAAATAACTTTAAAATTTGACATTTAATTTACTTATGCCATATGTCATGAGCCTAATTTCTACTCCGCCTTTCTACTCCTTGGAAGTACAAAGTATACCCAATTGTATCCGATTTACGTCGAAAATGCACTAACATGACCATAGAGTCAACGAACATAAAAACTACATATTAAAGCCTGTCAAGCGTCACAGAAGGCTGTACTTTAATGACGTTTAAAGAAGCATGTGTTTGTAGCAACTGTAGCAGAATTTTGTATAGTATTCACACAAAATTAAACAGCGTAAAAATGTTTTAATGGAACTTCTTCCGCCATTTAAAAATTCAGATGTTTAAAATTTCAAAATTAGCCATCTACGGAACAGAAATATATAAAACATGATTTAGGATACCACATTGTACATAAATATCTAATGAGAATAGCTGAAGTAAAAACAAAACTACTTTAAAATTTATTAATAATAATTTTTTACTATTGTGTGGTTAGTGTAAAAAAGGAACTTATAAAGGCCGACAAAAGCAATTTTGTTCCAAACGCTAAAATATCTCGAAGCCCAATCCCAATTCCTAAATTGCGGTGCTTTAGAATTGGAGAGTCGCCAATAAAAAGATAGCAATACTAATAAATTTTCGATTCCACACTTAAATATTTTTTCTCCAAATATTATGTTAAACCTATTTTATAATGTTTTTTCTAACCTAACCTTATATCATCTACTACTTCTCCGGAAAGTGTAAATAAAAATTTATAGATATACCTTATGTAGATTAGAGTCTATTGACAACAAATTCCGTCAAAAATTTCGAAGATAAAATGTCTCGAGTGGTTCCAAAATTAATTTGAACGGACATCAAATGACCTGTAACTTTTAGTGTTTATTAAGAGTTTAAAATTGTTCCCATATACGTAATCCTTGAAGTAAAAATCATTAGAACTCTATTTAGTTTATTCAATTACATAGTGAAATTGCATTCGCTCCGGCTTTAATGATAATAGTGTAAATTTCACTTCAATTTCATTTATTTCAATCTTGCTTTTACTATTTGCATTTATAAAAAGTAATAACGAGTTGAATTGATAA
Organism: Stenus bimaculatus; assembly: GCA_963971135.1. NCBI lineage: Eukaryota > Metazoa > Arthropoda > Insecta > Coleoptera > Staphylinidae > Stenus > Stenus bimaculatus. The sequence continues at coordinate 80,431,580 of OZ020180.1, read as the reverse complement.
CCAATGAGGTTGCTAACTTTACACACTTACTGCACGATCCTAATTATATACATTGCCATGAAACTAGACATGCGAGGCATACACTCAGTTCCCTCGAAGGGCACGTGCACGGCGAGCAAATTACCCTTCGCTCTTCACTCTCATTACCGCAAATCGCATACTGCACAACGATACCAATCCTTGAAAGCATGTCGATAGACTCTAAATTACGAATTATTCGAAAAATCCTAACTATCTCTTCATCTAGAAAATTCATGATTAACTTGCTATGTAGAATAGCAGGACCAAAGACTTGGATAATACTGGTTTTAAACCAACCCTTATTATAGCTATGCGTTTCAAGAAACCTTTTTTGTGAAAATTCAGTAGACAAAAAATGCGTCCAAAAAATTTAATGAAAAATACAAGATTTAAGTTTCCAGTTGAATCAATAAAGATGTTTAGTATAAAAGCTATAAAAAATTTTATAGGTGTAATTATAAAACTTTTGAAATCCTTCTTAGTATTTTAGTAAGTAAATATTAAAATAGGATGGTTTATAAAAAGTTGGCTTCTTTTAAGAACTGTATTTTAAAAATTTAATGTAGGCTTTAAAAAATTTTCTTGTTCCATTCGAAATGCTTATGACGGAATTAGGCTTTAAACCATTTATACAGCACAAAGCAATAACTCTCGAGGTATAATCCTTAGGCTCCGTGCTAATATCATGTGCGTGTAATGCGAGCAATGCTTCAAGCTGTCTACCTTCGAAAGACGCATAGGTGCTGTTCATGAAGCTTTATATGTGAGAGTGTGTTGACTTTTATTATCGCCATCGTTCTTCCATTATCTCCGGCTATTATTATCTGTTTCACTTTTATTACTCCTGCACCTCTGCTCCGCCAGTAACTAATCTGCTGTGATTACACTCTCGAGACTGCAACCTCTGCAGTTATTACGGACCTCCTAGACTACATCGCATATAGATTGCCTCTTCCTCCACTGATTGGTTTACTTCCTCTCTACCTGCATGTTTTAAGTGTTGGTGCAAGGCCTCTACTTTATGATTACACTCTTCACAAATTATGAGATTAGCTTACGTAACTTAATGGAACACCTTTAATATCTTAACATCCAAAACTTATCCCAGGAGTAAATACCAAATACTAATCTTCATTACTTATTTTCAGCATGGAGCATGGAATTATATCACATTCACATTTGTAGGATTAATGTCCATAATAATGTAGTTACAACATTTTAATACACCAAAAAGAAGAAATAAAATAAATAAAATTTACTTGAACCAAAAATGTAAATGTATTAAACAGAATTCAAAATCAACGTATGGTACTTGTAAATTAAATACAAAAACTGTACAACTAAATATTCATCTAAATCAAAAATACATCCGTCTTGGAATAATTGATCAAACTTTCAAAATTGTAGCATAGTCTTCAATTGCCTCGTTCTTACAGCAGTCTTTAATTGGTTTAAGTCCTTGCTTTGTTCACTGTAGTTAGGTTTGATAGGTTCAAAACGAAACTGCTAGACCATGTTGTAACTGAAAAGCTACCTGCTCACATAAGGTTTTCAGCATCAAGGCCAATTTATCAGTACAGACGTTTCATCGACTTCGACTTCCAAAGCTTCCATAAGTAACTTCCATAGCTTCCATACCGTCCCTAGTTTCCATTGCTTCCATAGCATCCATAGCTACCATAGCTTCCATAGATTCTTATAGTTTCCATAGTTTTTATTTTTTCCTTGTTCCTTAGTGTAAGAAGAAAAAAGGTTTTAGGGAGATTTGTCCAAATAGATTTGAAGGTAGTAAACATTGATGCTCTTATTACGCCCAAGCTCTTTATAATATTCCAAAATGTTTTGCACCATTTCTGGATATTTTTTAGACTTGTGATTTCCTAAAAAATTGACGAGATCTACAAAATAAATCCAACATGACGATTCTAAAAAATTCATGGAATGCTCGAAATTATTGTCTTTTAACCTGGTCTATCGAAAATACCAGCTTTTACTTTCTCCTTACTTAAACCAGGAAATTTCCTGGTTATATAAGGTGTCCCGTTATTCGACCGACAACGTTTAACTGAAGATTCCTCACCTCAAAATAAGTCGATATGACCCTATTTATCTATTACCAAAAGTGAACCCCTGAGGAGTTATAAGCTTTTGAAGTTGAACTAAAAAAATACATTTTCCTTTATTGCGTCCAAACCAATGAAGATTTTATGACGAAATTTGGCGTACTTGAGTTTTTATAAGAAACGCGCACTTTGTAAAAAATTAGACCAAATTCAACATCTGCAAAGGGTTTAAATTGGAGAGGATGGGCATAAACCTCCTTATAAGTTTTTAGTCTCTTAAGATATTAATATTAAAGTTACCAATTCCCATTTAATCATTCAATTGTAAGATTTTTTGTCTCTTATGTCTTCCAAATAAATTATGCCGTTCCTGCGAAAAATGTAAAAAAGAAATTCGGTGAAAGACTAATTTAATTAATAACTTCAGATTATCTAAGTGAAGTTGCATAAACTTAAATTTTAATTTTTTGGAGAATATCTAATGTATTGTTAAAGTTTACCAGTTTAAACGGTATTAATTTAAAATAAAACAAATGAAGAAGAATTAATTTAACAGTTTTATTAAAAAAAATATTGTAATAAATAAAGTGCATGTTCAACGTGAGTGCCATCTGAACGAATAAAAGAATTAATACGGCGCAAAAATAAAAATCGAATAGATTCAAAGACGTTTGGGATTTCACGTATCTCATTGGTTGCGTTGACGATTCGTACCCAAAGATCTTCTCTACTTTCGACTGGAGTACTGTAAACTTTTTCTTTTAAACAACCCCAAAAAGAAAAATCTAGAGGATTTAGATCCGGTGATCGCGGTGGCCAAGTGACTAGAGCATCACCACCCCGACCAATCCATCGACGAGGAAATTTATCATTTAAATAATTTCTCACATTTATTGAAAATTGAAAGGGGCTCCATCTTGCATAAACCACATCTGTGCTCTGATGTCAAGGGGTACTTCTTTTAGTAGTCCAGTAAGATTATTTCTTAGAAAATCTAAATACGACACACCATTCAGTCTTGGTGGTAATTCAAATGGCCCTATAATATGATTGTCGATTATACCTACCCACAGGATGATGGAAAACTGGCTTTGATAATTGGCTACAATTTTCTCATGGGGATTTTCATCCGGGCAGCTATGCAAATTATGCAAATTAATCATTCCGCTTCTTGAGAAGCAAGATTCGTCAGTAAACAAAATTATTCTGGCCATATTTGGATTTTGGTCGTATTTGCGTTTGAACCATTGGCAAAATAACAATCTATTGTTCAAATCAATCGGCAGCAATTCTCGAACTTTGCGAAAATGGTATGGATGAAGTAACTGTTCTTGAAGTCTTCTGTATACGGCATTTTTTTGAATTTGTAATTGCGTAGAAATCTCTCTTACACTTACTCTGCGATTCTCCTCCACACATCCCAATATTTGTTCTTCTGCCTCTACTGTTCTTATTGTTCGTGGGCGCCCTACATTTCTACGATCAGTTTCCAGTTTACCATATTCACGCAAACGACGATCTAAGTTAGCAAATGTTGTATGATGAGGAGTTTGACGATTTGGATACTTCTCAGCATATCTTTTAGCAGCAGCTCTACCATTACTGTGACATTCACCGAATACTAGGTGTATGTCGGCATATTCATTAAATGAATAGATTGCATCTATTTTATAAGTAATTTTTATAAATTGAAAGTTACTGTATTATCTATTATGACATCAATGTTCTTACTATGGTTTTGGTTTCAAAGGGCGACTTAATATTGAAACAATAGGAAAAAGTACTTTGTGTTGCCTAACTTTGCTGTTTTGCACTAGTTTTATTTTTCTCATTTTCTGCAAGAACGGCATAATTTATTTGGAAGACATAAGAGACAAAAAATCTTACAATTGAATGATTAAATGGGAATTGGTAACTTTAATGTTAATATCTTAAGAGACTAAAAACTTATAATGAAGTTTATACCCATCCTCTTCCATTTAAACCCTTTGCAGATGTTAAATTTTGTCTAATTTTTTACAAAGTGCACGTTTCTTATAAAAACTCAAGTACACCAAATTTCGTCATAAAATCTTCATTGGTTTGGATGCAATAAAGAAAAATGTAATTTTTTAGTTCAACTTCAAAAGCTTATAACTCCTCAGGGGTTCACTTTTGGTAATAGATAAGTAGGGTCATATCGAATTATTTTGAGGTGAGGAATCTTCAGTTAAACGTTGTCGGTAGAATAACGGGACACCTTGTATAATTAAAACAGCGGCCACTTTTGTCTATATCTTTTATGAACTGTATCATTAGTCCTAATTTTAGGAGCAATGGAGGCAATATTTTTCTATCCCTATTCCCTTATGGTGGGTTTATCTTATTCTGCATCCTTATGGTCAAGTTTTTTCTTGGAGGACACTTTATTTTACTCCAGTATTTGCTATCCGACAAACAGAGGAATATGGAAACTTTTTATAGCCAGTTTGGTATTCCAGTATGAATAAATAAGATAATAGCCTTTCGAAAGGCTATTATCTTATTTATTCACACATCTACGAACGCGAAATCATCCATTATTAGTATTCCAGTATAAAATTGACCATTTTTATACCACGCATATAACCCATTCTTGATATTTAATTTTTTTGACACAAGAGATATGTTTTGATACTCTTCCTTTAATTTTGTAGTATACGCTATAGGAACCACCTCAGACTTATTGCCATTATACCGAAAAAACACATTTTAAACTGCACTTGGAACTACCTATAAAGAGTCTCTACTCAGTTAGTTGGTAGTTCAACCGATCCATTTTAGTTAAAAGACCTCTGATATCATCACAAAACACCACATTATCTTCTGAGGAAAATAGGAGTACGATAAAAAGTTATATTAGTATACTAGCATAAAGCAAATTGCTCTCTATAAGTCTGGACGCTAAAAGTTCTCTCATTTGAAAGATCAAGGTCTCTGTTAAGATCACTTAAATCAATTTGAGTAAATAGAAGGGGCTCAGATGATGTCGTTGCCTCAAAATCACAGCTAATTTTTCGTTGTTAGCATCACTTTCTGGATTACTTTCAAACTGTGTGTCTAACTGATCTGGTATATCACAAACAGTATGAACAGGAACATCTTCTGAATGAGCCACATATCTTCTAGCAGATATCAATCGGGATACGTCATTTTTTCCGTTAACACGATGTAACTTAACCAAACAAAAGTAATAGCCATCAAAGTGATATTACGGTTCCATCCAAATCATAAGAACCCCAAACTTTAATTGACTTTTTTTTCCATCTACCCACTAAATTTAATTTGGAATACAAGGTTTATCAGCGGGCTTATTCTTGGACCGGTCAAGATCGTGTCGTCTACGAGACTAGTCTCGTAGACGACACTTATTTTTGCATGTCAATGAAAAGAACAGAATGATGAATGTCGTCTACGACACGATGTCGACCGGTCCAAGAATAAACCCCCAGTGCCGACACTTTTCACCGTGTATTCGCCACAAACGTAATAAAATGTATTTGTAACGTTTCATAATTTATCTTGAAACTGAATTATTAAAGTTCTCTTTCGAAAAGAAATTATAAAAATAGAAAATAACAAACATTATGAAAATGGAGTAAAATTCATATTTGTTGAACCGTTTTATAAAAATAAATTGTATTTTCCGGATCAAATTTAACAAATATTTAAATAAATCGTTTTGTAGAGAATACGATAAGAAGACGTTTGGTGCATGTATGCAATTGTTATCCCTTATTGATATTCCGCACTCGCCTTTGTTTTATTTAAAATCTTTTTATGCCGAAAAGCAATGACTCAACAATTGACGTCTTTCCTTATCAACTCTAACAAACCGTGAATACTAAGTTGAGATACTTCTTATTCTGCTGTGGTTAAACTTTCCTGCCAGTAAAAAAGAATTGTGTTTTATCTTCCATCCTATTTTTGTAACTACTTGTAAAGGTTGTTGTAAATAATTTTATTGTATCCTATAACTTTACAATACTAACAAGAATCACAACAAAAGCGTTTGTATTGGAAAGCACACTTTATGATAAAAAATTGTTTCAATTTTATATTTTATTCGCATATTCTTATTACAATGTAATCTTATATTTTAAAACTAGTAATAATATATAAAGTAGGTTGAATTACTGTAATTGCTATTGAAGTATTTCGTTTGACGTTTTTCTAAGAAAGAATGATTTTAAATAAATAACTCACTCTTTGAACTTATGATTCATTATGAGTAATTCTACTAGTATATCCTTTTTGATTTAAATTATTCTATTATTTCCAGTGATAATTTTATATTTCTCTGCATTAAGCTTTGTTCCAACAACGAGCGTCGCTTGCACCAAGTATTTACTATCCAAAGTCTATCTCTAGTAACGACTTCTTCCGTACAGTCACGATCTCATGAACTGCTGAAGTTTAGTTGGATCACAAATTGAACGTACCGTCACGTCTTTGATGGACCGCGTTTTATCTATTGCGCATGACCATGACCGTCAATGCATGACTTTACGGTGTGTTGGAACAAACCTATAAAGATTGGATTTTGTAAATTTTTTTCATTTGTCTTATTTCTCATGTAATTTTTTTATGATACGAAATTCATGCATTTTGGATAACCGTGTATTTTAAAGTTATTACATTTTAATTATGTACTAAAAACGAAATATATTTTAAAATAAAATAAAATTAAATAGTAGGAGTATATAAAATAGCTGGTTTGCGCAAAGTTTTATGCGTAATTAATATTTTATAGCTGTTGCTCAGGTATAGCACGATAAGTTAATAAATAAATAATGCAGGATAAAACTACTAATAACAAGTACCCCTGGGAGTTTCTAAATATTGAAAACAAAATATTTGTTATTATAAATTAAAGACCTGTAAATTATTTAATGCTATAATAAAATAAACAAGGTTTATTTACTTAAAGCTTATTATCCAACATTGGCCGTATTAAAAAATTTATAAAGATGTAGAAAGCTTTTCCGTTCGTTTGTAATAAAGCCCTGTTTATATTACACCCTTTACACCAGTAAAATAGTTAACTTTGGTTTGTTCGAGTGTTTCAGCTCTGATAAAATCGTTGGAAATACCTTAGTTTGGCGTGGGCCACGTTTGAAGGCCCCTTAACGGTTCTGTTTCGGTTTTCTGGCCTCTCGAAAAGCAACGAAATTATTCAGCGTGAATAAATGAATGGAAGAATCGAGCGTGCGTTGATAAATGCGATACCTTCCTTAGGTAGCCTGCATTATGTAAGAGTGTGTAACAAATACGTCTTTTTTATACAGGGACAATTGATAAACTTGTCACGGTTTTGTTGTCGGCAGGGAATCAATAGAAATCGGCTTTGCTTTCTTACAACCGGAGATTTAAAAGTGGAGAGGACGATGAACGTATGCTCCTTGTACCCTTAAAAGTTATGAATGAACGGAATTTTAAGTATGACAGTATTGAAAAGTTGATATTATTTTTTTACAAAAGGTGAGAATAATTCGAAATAGTGGTAACAAAAAATTCAACTCGTAAAGCATAGTGCATAGTTTATAAAAAGGCCTGCAATAAATCTTAAAGATTTGATCTCTCTGTCAATGAAATTAACAACGTACAAGCACTTTAACTTGACAATTATAACGAAAATTTTAGTCCTAAAATAATTTCCAAATGTTCGTATTGCCAACCAATTTTTTGGCTAATTTTGGAAACTCAAATGCAATCAAAAGGAAATTGGTTGAAACCATAAATTTCTACGTCGTCCATTTCAAAATATATTTCGCCTTTAAGTTAAGTTCAGTTGCTCTTCCTTGAGATGACATAGTAGTATGTGTTCTTCATGTTCAAATATATCATTGTTGATTTCGTGTGAATCAATTAAACGTTTAAAAATGCTATGTATAGAAGTTCTGATTGTGGTTGTATGAAGTTCCTCTTGAGAAGAGTCCAATCCCAAACCTAGATTATAAAAAATTTTGAACGATTTGTGATATTTATTATTCAAAATACAGGTAGACGTCGTTTTACGCCGGTTCTCTTTACGCCGATTCACAATTACGCCGGTTGGGGCCGGTGTGGGATTTTCCGAGTTAGTTTTCGTTTTGTTTTTAAGAAAAATAAAAAGATATGATTATATTTTTTATTTTATTATAAAATTAAAAGAATATTCAATTTGTAGTTTCATTATGAGCGACAATAGAGATTCAAAACCCAAACATTGTGCGAAAAATGTGTGTTCATTTTACGCCGATTTTCTTTTACGAAGATGTCTCTCGGAACGGAACCCCGGCGTAAAACGACGTCTACCTCTATAGCAGTTTCTACTAATTTTATTATTTTTCAACTCAACAGAAATAATATTTATAGTAATAACATGAAGATATCCACAAAAAGTATGTAATGCAGAAGACTGTTATTTTCAGACACGTCACATTGTATGCAAGGTATTGTCAATAACAATAACATCACTTACCTTCACCTATCAATCACCTTCAGGCCCTTGCGTTAATGCACCGTATCAGGTAGTTGCCACCTGAAAAGACCTTAGAAGTAATGGACGCAACTGTATACAGTGTGCTCCGAAATTAAGCAACCAAATTTTAGGAAGTGATTCTACTATTAATTTTAAGAAAAAATATGTCATATTTCGCTTCCTAAGAGTCCTTTAAATATTGTGCTAAAAGTAGTATTTTAATATTTTTTTTTAAACGGATTGATGTAGAGATTTGAAATTTGGTGCGAATCATACAACCTTTCAGTAAATTGAGAGAAACAGTTTATTTTACTGATCACTTTTACGTGTAAATTACTTTCTAGAAACAGTCCCAGAAACTTTACTGGAAGGTGAATCAACCATATTAACAGTGGACTTTCCAATCTACCACTACTCCTAATTCTGTGACATTTTCTCCTGCAATAATTTGGTTTTTGTCTTCTGCGTAAGTTATTAGGCTGTCATTCAAATTTAGTTTTTCTAAATCATTTACATAGATTATGAATAGTATAGGTCTAAGTATGCTTCCCTGTGGTATATCCTGATTTATCAAGAGTGATTGTGAATGAATGTACTCAAGTATAACTTTCTGTTTTTTATCTGATACATTTCTTCAACGATATTTCTTTTATCTGTTGTCCTAGTTTGCTACTTTTACCTGAATTTTTGTTTTTAATTTTCCTTGTATTTTTCAGAAGACATGATTTTTTAAATTAGAAAAAATTTGTGATGTATTTTCTTTAAGTCCAACTTTATTATTTATTTTTCTAAAATAAATTAAAAACTATCGATTTCGGGATAATTATATCCCATCTTCAGGTATTTAAAGAATTTCTATTGTCAAGATAATAGTGACATGTTCTTGACATATCTGGACAATAAAGATTCTTTAAATACCTGAAGATGGGATATAATTATCCCGAAATCGATAGTTTTTAATTTATTTTAGAAAAATAAATAATAAAGTTGGACTTAAAGAAAATACATCACAATTTTTTTCTAATTTATTGAAGCAGTCCAAATATTTGTGTTATTATTGTTATTATCCTTTAATTTATTTAGATGATTTTTTGTTCAATGTTGCGTTGTTGCACTTCTTATATGAGAATTTTATACATTCTTCTGAATTATATCTTCCTATAACAAACAATGAGACTAGAAAACTTTTGCACTGCAATTTTTTTGTTCCGAGGTGTTCTGCAGAAGAAACTCATCAATTTAAAGTTTGGTGCTTATATTTGTAAATTCTTCTTGTTCCTTTGAAGTTCTGCTTGTATCCATGTTGAAGTCTCCTAAAAATACCAAAAGTCTTTACATTGTCTATGACTTTGTTAAGACGTAATCGTCTTTAACAATTCCAAGACGATGAAAAATTGGTCGATTGATGTATCTGTAGCCCTGGAAACAGCCATACAAGTGATGATGGAGTTGTCTTCTTCTTGTTCCACGCCTATAATTTCAAATATTCCTTCTATTACCAGATTATATATATCAGTACGTTTTTGACTGTAACCTTTGGTGTTTTTGCAATTTTTGGTGTTCTGCAGAAGTACCTTATCAATTTAAAGTTTTGTAGTTTTCCGAGTAGCTTTCTGATTGCCAATGTTCTGTGATTGTAACCATAGAATAATCTGCCACTTTTTCTAACATTACTTCTATTTTTTAGAAACAACTACGCTTTATTCATTTTCAGGATTTAATAGTTTTTCAATTATTTCGTTTTACTTATAATTCAACCCAACCAAAGTGTCCATCGCAACATTACTAACTTTTAAGGAATAATTTATTTCTGCTATTAGCCAAACCAAGCAACCCTTAATCTTAGATTGAAAATTCCTTAATTGTATCACATATTTTGTAATTTCAACGTGTTCCAAATCTAACATGGACATCAGTAATATCCTACGATTATCCATATCAAGCCACTTTGTGTCTAATAACTTTATAGAAATTCTTCTTATATTGTTTTTTGACTGTAACCTTTGTTTTGCAATTTTTTGTTCCGAGGTATTCTGCAGAAGTAACTTATCAATTTAAAGTTTGGTGCGTATATTTGTAAATTCTTCTTGTTCTTTTGAAGCTCTGCTTGTATCCATGTTGAAGTCTCCTAACAATATCAAAGGTCTTTACAATGTATATGACTTTGTTTAGACGTATCGTCTTGGACAATTCCAAGACGATGAAAAATTGGTCGATTGATGTATCTGTAGCCCTGGAAACAGCCATACAAGTGATAATGGAATTGTCTTCTTCTAGTTCCACGCCTGTAATTTCAAATATTCCTTCTATTACCAGATTATATATATCAGTACGTTTTTTGACTGTAACCTTTGCTTTTTTTCTATTCCGAGGTGTTCTGCAGAAGTAACTTATCAATTTAAAGTTTTGTAGCTGTCCGATTAGCTTTCTGATTGCAAATATTCTGTGATTGTAACCATAGAATAATCTGCCACTTTTTCTAACATTACTTCTATTTTTTAGAAACAACTACGTTTTATTCATTTTCGGGATCTAATAGTTTTTCAATTATTTCGTTTTACTTATAATTCAACCCAAGCAAAGTGTCGATCGCAACATTACTAACTTTTAAGGAATAATTTATTTCTGGTATTAGCCAAACCAAGCATCGCCTAATCTTAAATTGAAAATTCCTTAATTGTATCACATATTTTGTAATTTCAACGTGTTCCTAATCTGACATGGACATCAGTAATATCCTACGATTATCCATATCAAGCCACTTAGTGTCTAATAACTTTATAGAAATTCTTCTTATATTGTAAATTACTCTGTCCCATGAGTTTTGGCCTCTCTGAATTCTTACACTTGTTAATGTATCAAGACTGACATAACAATAGTAAAAATTCGGAAGAGCTAAAGCATCAAAAAGTAGTTGTTCGAGGAGCTCGGTACAAATCTAGAAATGCTCGATGAATAAATTGAATTTACCCTAAATCTAAGTGATGAATCTATAATTACACCAAGGCTTTTTTCCCTGGAAGAAAATTTAATGTTAATGTTCTTTATCTTGATGTTTAAGTTCCGAATAACACTAGTATTTTTACCTTCCCACATACAACAGCATGTGTGTTGTTTGGTTTTATTACAAGGCAGTGTTTTTCAGAATTAGTAATTAACTCTTTAATATCCGTGTTTATAGAGCATTCAGCTTGTGTTATGTTGCAATAATTGAAGGAATGATATAATTGCGTATCGTCATCATCATATACATATATGGTAAGAACACGCTTTTAGGGATGTATGCAAGTTACTAGTATAAATTGCAAATAGCAGAGGACCTAGTAGGGATCCCTGCGGAACTTCTGAAACAACTGTTTTTTGTTTTTATGATAAATTATTTAAAACCACCTTTTGAGGACGATTATCGAGAATCGAATGTATCGCGTGATGGCAATGATTGTATTGTTAATTGGAGTATTCTAAAAATTATCGAAATATAATCATATTTATTTTATAAATTCGTTGGTTACTTTTGAAGTAAATATTTAATTGTTGTATTTAATGAGACTATTTATTAGAGTTATGATGTTATTACTTAAATTTTCAGCTTGGTATTCATAAATTAATTTGTAATAAATATTAAGGGATAAATTTTGAGAATTTGAGTGTTCTCAGCTCATTTCCGGTAAATGAAGCCCTGACGTTCTACGACATGTTGTAGGACTATGTTCCGCACCAATGAGTTTGTAAACGTTTTATTACTTCAGCAAGTCTCTTCTACCGTCAGAGGAGTAAAGTGATTTAAGGTTCACTCTTGTATATCACTGAAGGCCATGTTCGATGTCAGGAGCAAACAACATTCGCTTCTCATCTGTCTATCAACCGAGATCATAGCAATGACAATTCAATTTATTTTATAAACCAGTATTTTTATGTAGTTTAGATTAAAGTTTTTTACTAGATTTGGGGATAGGATAAGAATTCTTCTAAACAACGTAAAACAATTTGATCTTATAGGCACTTATAAAAATGTTACAAATAGTTATAAGTTAAACGAAAAACCCATAAAATAAAACGATTATTTGAAAGTTGTTAAGGTATTTATGTTTCATTAAAATTTTATGTGATTGTTAAAATAGAATTTCCCAAGTGAATGAGTTTATAACACCATTATCAAGTTGCATAGTTTGATCACGTTAGTGTTCACTAATATAACATGTCCTATTTCTGCTCTGGAGCATGTAGGTGACTTGCCATATACACACATCACTATTTATATGTAATGCATGCATTGCATGTGGATATTTGCGCCAATCCACCGGCCAATTTCAATTCCACTCGCACATTCAACGGAAAACAAATACGCCAGAAAATCAATTGTTCTACAAAACGTCCAAAACGGTTTATCTGAAAATCTTTTATTAAAACCGAAATCATTTAGAATTGTTTTAATTAAATTGTCATAGAAAATAAAATAGATTTATGCTTTTTCGATAATAATTCGTGACAAAATACAAAAGGGTTGTTTTAATAAAGGTGTTCAACCCTTGCAGCCATTCGCCTACAACCAAACTAATATAGCGAAATGTATCCAATCGATTAAACGTGTTGAACTTTATTAACGCCACGTGTGGTCCCAGACAGCAATTATTCCTTTATTTCCACCACCCTCATAATTAAAGATCCTGCTGAAATATTATACCCACTCCAAAAAAACTCCACATTCCAGAAATAACATTTAATGTCACTCATCAAGATATGCATCAAAACTTTTGTCAAATGCGTGTACAGTTGTCGAGATTCGGGGATTTAAAAATTTAAATTGTGCAAATCCTGCGGAGCTAGATGATACCATTAAATGCTATCTCGCGGATTCCCTGTTGTATTATCCCTTGAAGACCCGCTCTATCTATCTATCAAATGAGGGGAGAGGAAATACTTGGCCCTGCGGTCGCTTTAGATATGGGGGATTGGGATATGAAGACCGTCGTTGCCCACCGTCATCTTGCGTTGACGTAAATCGGAAAATCCATGAAATTACACCCCCAAAAATATATTTCTTATATTTGTGAAAAATCCCCACAAAAACAGCTCTTGACTTCGAGTTTTATTTATCTACATGATATATTGCATATTTATTTTCGTTTTTATTTATTATATGAATTTTCTTTGGAATTAATCTGTTGTACATTTTAAAACCACTTTAGATAACTGACATAAATTATTTTTTTAAATGATAAAACTACGTATTAAGTCTTAAAAGCGATTAAAATCATTTTTATTACAGGTATTAATGCCAAATTTTTGTACCTACATTATCTTTAGATCTATAGAAATAAAGTAGCATGAATTTAAATTTAAGATGATTTTCTCTAAGAATTATTTAAGTTTGGATGGATTTTTTAGTACGTTATTGATATCTTTTAGTATCGTGTTAAGCTAGAATTTTATCAAGATGGCATGATACGAGATACGGCAGTTGGTTTATGGGATACGATTACCTTAACCCCAACGGTCTATTAGAGGTATCGGTTGATTTTACTTTTGTGATTTAAGCTTGTGTACTTTGAATTGATGAAATGATTGACGTAAAGGTAGGGTTTCTTGACATGATAAATATCTATCTTGTATTACAAAGAGAAACGAAAAATTAGCTTCTATTTTAATGCCTTTTAAAATAAAGTAAATATTAGTTACTTAAAGAAAACTTGTAGTGTGTGTTAATTTCACTCATACTTCAAATCATATGATCGATGATCTTATTTTAAAAATTTGCGCAAGAAACCGATTTTTAGCATTACTATAACAAATTAAAATAATTCATAGTATCCTATTATTTTTGGATAACTTAAGATTAAAATTTAAATTGTTGAATCCGTGACGTCATTTTCCAAATATTCAATTCATTGGCCGTTTTAACTTTAAGAGGAGTAAAACTAGATTTTTTATCTTTTTGAACTTGCATTGTTTCTTCCACCTCATTTGTAATTGGCGAATCTTTAATATTTTCAATTGACAATAAAGTCAAAGAAAGGTTGCGTTGTTTTCATCTGACTCAACTGTTTGTCCAGAAAATTTACTAGATTTTTTCTTTCGAAAAGATTTTTCACCTTATTTAAAGTTGTGGTTGCTTCTAGGGTTTAATCTTTTTTGAGCATTTCTGAAATTTCTGAAGGCATTGTACCTTCAACTTCTAATCATATTCAACGCTATCTTTTCCCAAGTTTTCATCAGAATCTTTTGAATCATTTATAGTAGATCCATATGAAATCTTCGGGGTTTTACAAAAATCATCAAAAACTTCATCACATACTGGAGTCATCTTCTTTGAGTAATAAGCTGATATTTGATTCCTCAGACTTTTCTTCATTTTTGTGGGACCTTTTTGTCTTTATTTGTGTTTTGATTTTCTATTTCTATTTTCTAATAATCCAAGATTTTCAATTGGGGACTTATCTGATTTGCTCTTATCCTGCTCTTCTGCTGAAGATAAATAAACACTTCTCAATTTCATCAGCTGTATTTTTCTCATTTAATTCTTCATTTTTTTAACATCTGAACCATCAATGCTACATTTTCCCTTCATTGCTTATCATTAATTTGATTTTTTCGATTGAGGCGCTGAAGAACAAAGTGGTGTAAGTCAAATTGGTGTCATTTTGGGAAATACGGAGTTTTACTACAAAAACTATAGCCGTTTGTAAACTTATGCTGAGTCTAGATCGCACACCATCTTTCCCCTTAACAAAATTGAATTTCCAGATTATATTTTTGCTTTTATCTAAAATAAGTTGAAAATGTGACTTAAGTACACCACTTTGCCTTTCAGCGCCTCAAATCATAAGCTTGTTTTACTTTCAGCAGATTTTAAATCTTCCATGCTGGATTCAGGTTCTGCTACAGTTTCTTCTATTTTATCATTATCTTGGATTTTTTCAGTAGACAAGAGAAAACCATAAAAACTTGGACGCCGAAATTATAGAGAGACTTGTGTCAGATAGGCGGTCAAGAATAAATTGACATTTGAAATGGCCCATTGCGTTTACATTTTCAATTTTTTCAGAATTTTTATTAAATGTCTTAAAAATAATTAACAATTTGGATTTTTAAAGATGATATAGGTCTAAAAAAGAACTATTTTAAATCGAGTTTTTTTGAAAGAAAAATCCGAAGTCTGCACTGATTAACGTTATTTTGCAGTTTTGGAATAGTTTTCGAGGTATTATATTTTTTGGAAATGAAGGGTTGGATAAAAAATCTCGTTGTATCTTGACTCAACTTTATTTACGGGTTTTGTGGTGATCTTGGATTTGATTTGTTAGGCCAAATACAGATTAACACAATACGTTGCGATCGATTTCGAGAACTAGTCTCATCATCAGGCAAATGGTCTATAAAAAGTTATACAAATAATAAACGTAAGAACAATTACAATGAATATGATGATATATGAATATGATATATTTTTTATCAAACCCTTCATTTCTAATACTAACTCAACACATCTGTGCTTTTCAGTTTTATCAATTATATTTTTTGTTGATTGTTGAAATTTTCTAATCAAAATTGTATTTTCATGTATGTGACATTTTGGCTCATAACTCTGAATCGAATAAAGATTTCAATTCGAATATTTTTGCTAATTTAACAGGACTTGATGCTTTTAAATAAGCTAAAAAGGGTAAAAAATTTGAATCTCGTATTTGTCCAAAAATTTAGCATTTATCAAAATAATCGGTTTTTTTAGCAAAATTTCCTTTTTTTAATTTTGGAAAGGTGCTTCTTGTGCTTAATTTTTTACCGGTATTTCGTTATTATAATGAATGGACAATGGACTTTTGTAAATTTTAAGTACAAATTAGACCCTGGAGAGCGTATTTTACATGCCATGGGAACTGTTTTCCTGTTTTTTGATAGAGAAAAGTACTTCTGTAAATTTTAAACCATCAAGCTTCTCAAACGACCAAGTTCGCCCAAAATTAATTTTCGATTAAGAGGATAGTCGACAAATTCTCTGTTCCTTGGAAATGCGATGTGCGTATGAAACATTTAACTGCGCGAAAGAGATGCCAATAATTGAACCTCCTGCTTATATTGACATTTTATTTCCAATATAATTTAAAAACTAATTAATAAAATTATTTTTTTTTCAGATTATCTTAAAAGTACATTAAACAAAGTATCTTTTGTATGGATTAATTTTAAAAAATACTCTTTTTATAAGGTTGTAATTTAAACCCAAAAGTTGCCTTTTTTGGACGTTTTCAACAAGTATTAAGTATAAGAAAAAATGAAAATTATACAAAAAAACAATATACAAAAGATGCAATATAGAATTCTTAAAGAATACAAAAAAGAATTATTCGATTTCAAAAATGATATTTTCATATTTTCAGGTTAGTAACTTTTAAACAAAAAGAGATATTGTTACGAAGTTTTTTTTTATCTTAAAGCTTTCACGTGGACCTTTAAAGTAAGCTATCTTTTGTTAAAATCTGTGAAGGGATAGAGGGATAAAATGTAAACTTTCGATATTTGTTTTTCTTAGTTTTATCTATACTGGAAATCCACATTTTATAACGGAACCGCAGTATTTCCATAAACTTCTTGAATCCCAGCAGAAAAAATGTAATATGTGGATATTTTTTTAATTATATCTGAATTTTGCTCCTGGGCTTTTGGAGAATATTTAAAAGTAAATCCATATATTTTATAATAAGCAAATTAATTTAGAAATATTATTTTCAATTTAAACATAAGACAAATAAATGACAAAAATAAAAAATAATAATTATAAACATAAAACAAAAAATAAACAAAACAATTTTCATTTCATCATAAGTGTGACAATTCACTGATAACTCATAAAATATAATAAAATGCTCACAAGTAACTGTGTATTTTTTGAAAATTTTTGTCAAATCAGAATAATTGTATTGAAGCCATTCCTGTCAGAAATGGTATTTAGATTATTTACAAAAAGTAGTGTAATGTCCACTGTAAGATGTAGCACAGTGGTTACTGACAGCGTATAAATTGTATGGACACTTTGTACCTGATTTGGCAGACTGATTTGTCAAATCTAATCCCTCCAGAAGAAAATCATAAATCTTATTATTTTTTTTCCGTAACCTTCTTTTTAAAGAAAACATTTTCAAATGAATAACTTAAATTTTAGGGAATTGTAGATCTTAAAGAACTTTGTAAATATTTTTCGGTCTTCTTCGACATTTTGAGCACAGAGGCATCTCATCACTATCCAATATTTCTTCACTTGTAAAACTATCAAGACACTGAGAAAGTTGTATACTTCTTGTTTTATGAGGTAATGGAAGCGACAAATCTCAGAATCTATCAGACTGGAATTTTCTTCAATTAAATCTCTATCCCAAAAATCTATATCAATTACTGAATCACTTTTTTAAATAATAAGTTGGTATAACTGAATCACTTAGTTTTTGAACAATTTAGACATTTGGTTTGGTAGTAATGCTATTGATATTTTCGAAATGAGCATCTTCATGTGACCTAGCTATAAAACCTGGTGCAAAATGTTTGACGTGCAATTTTAATAGTTTTGTATTCACTACACATTCTGAAGAATCCAAAATTCTCTTATCACTAGCGTAATTGCTTATATTAGAGCTCCTTCCATTCCGGAGATGGAGGTGTTGATGTAACTTAGATAACAATTTTTTTAAGATAGTCTAAAATTGGGCTTTGTGTTGAAGAGGCACTGAATCACAAAGTTCATGAAGCAGGTGTTTCAGATAATTCCCAACCCTAAATCAACAGATGACTAAAAGATTTATTTAGAAATTTTTGACGGAATAATAAAAGCTTTTATATCTACAGAATTTCTTATGAAACTTTCGGTGTCGGTTCCACTTTAATTTCGGCCATTAGTGAACAATTTAAACTTAAAGAAGTTGTTAAATCAATGATAACAGAAGAAACTTGTAAACCCAAAAACCAAGTAAATGTATTTTAGAGAATTTCTTTTAGGAAGTGTTCCAAAAATAATTGAATAATAAATAAAATTACTTTATTAAGATGTTTTATTTTTTTCTCTAATTAAAGCAACTGCACCAGCTATTCTGTCAACCCAAGTCCCATACCAAATACTTCAAGGAATCATGGTCATTCCGTCAAGTCTATATTAGAGCTCCTTCCATTCCGGAGATGGAGGTGTTGATGTAACTTAGATAACAATTTTTTGAAGATATTCTAATATTGGGTTTTGTGTTGAAGAGGCACTGAATCACAAAGTTCATGAAGCAGGTGTTTCAGATAATTCCCAAACCTAAATCAACAGATGACTAAAAGATTTATTTAGAAATTTTTGACGGAATAATAAAAGCTTTTATATCTACAGAATTTCTTATGAAACTTTCGGTGTCGGTTCCACTTTAATTTCGGCCATTAGTGAACAATTTAAACTTGAAGGAGTTGTTAAATCAATGATAACAGAAGAAACTTTTAAACCCAAAAACCAAGTAAATGTATTTTAGAGAATTTCTTTTAGGAAGTGTTCCAAAAATAATTGAATAATAAATAAAATTACTTTATTTAGATGTTTTATTTTTTTCTCTAATTAAAGCAACTGCACCAGCTATTCTGTCAACCCAAGTCCCATACCAAATACTTCAAGGAATCATGGTCATTCCGTCAAGTCTATATTAGAGCTCCTTCCATTCCGGAGATGGAGGTGTTGATGTAACTTAGATAACAATTTTTTGAAGATATTCTAATATTGGGTTTTGTGTTGAAGAGGCACTGAATCACAAAGTTCATGAAGCAGGTGTTTCAAATAATTCCCAAACCTAAATCAACAGATGACTAAAAGATTTATTTAGAAATTTTTGACGGAATAATAAAAGCTTTTATATCTACAGAATTTCTTCTGAAACTTTCGTTGTCGGTTCCACTTTAATTTCAGCCATTAGTGAACAATTTAAACTTGAAGAAGTTGTTAAATCAATGATAACAGAAGAAACTTGTAAACCCAAAAACCAAGTAAATGTCTTCTAGAGAATTTCCTTTAGGAAGTGTTCCAAAAATAATTGGATAATAAATAAAATTACTTTATCAGGTCTTTTCCCATCATCTCTACTGGTTCCTAATGGTTACAAAATGGGAGGAATACCAGAAGAACTAAGCCATGTAAACCATTTTCATCAATCGAAAAACCATAAAGACCTATGCTTATTCTAAAAGAGTTATCATCCAGTAATGTACCCAAAGATGACGCTGGTGATGCATTAAGCCATGCACCAATAATTTAGAGTTCATTTTTCAGAGCTGAATCTACATAATATATTGGATCTATAAACTTGATATTCAAGGAAATTATTTTCTTACAATAAGTGAAAATTTAATAAATGGAAGTAAGCAATAGAGAGTAGGAAACATAAGCGTGTGATAAAAACTTAAGTGTAGAATATTTTTCGTAATTTAATTAATTAATCCATTTACTTATTTTGGGAAAAACGTTTTCTTTGAATTTTCTTAGAGCCCAGTGTGATTGCAATTATCATCTTTTTCTCTTTGCTTCGAGACCCACTTTGCTTTCCTTTGTGCGGATTCAAATTTATTTCTCCCGGCAGCTTTAATAGTCACGTAATCACCATTTATTTACTCGTATTTTTAGCGTTCTCGCTTACACCCGATAGGAAGCCGGTCACCATCTCTATATCAAATAAATGCGTGAGCCAGGCCAAGATGGCTCCTGGCTAATTTACGTTTTTACGCTTAATCCTTTTTGCATTTCGTATGACGCGCGTTGCTGTTTTCATTTTCGTTCTCGCAGGAAACGGACGCATAAAAAAATTATTTTCCTCGGTTTTAATGTTAATGTTGCCCGTTTTCATATTCCGCTTTGCATAAAAAATATGTTTGTTCTTTAATAAATGAATTTTTAAAACGAAACAATATTAATTGCTTGTTGAATTTGAGTGGTTCTGATTTCGTTGGGTGCACGCACTTGGGTAATATTATGTATATTAATTTGAAACAGTGGCAACTTTGTCGGATGTTAACACGCTCGTATCAAATATTATGGTTTCTTAGTTCCCCAGGGCGACATTCGCATCAACATTAATTCTGTTTGTTTGAAACTTCTTTATGATACGCCGCACGACACAGCACCATGTATGATAAACTGCTTATACAAATACAGGAAGCGATGCCACAATTTATCGTTGTTCGTTCTTAGTCCGCGAATATCTTTTTTCATATAAGTTTAGTCGGACCACCTCACCCGAACACAAATAGAAACGATCAAAATGAAATAAGAAAACTTTGTTAAATATGATCTCGAGTTCCCATTTTTTGCCAAACGCCTCGATATATCTACCAACATATATGGATTCACCCGGGCAGAATTGAAGTTTTATTAGATTCCACCCCTATATTAAACTGTATTTTTTTGCATAAAATGATTTTCAAATATATTTACAGATATCACCTTTATGGAAACTTCATCTGCACAATGGATATGAAAACTTTCCTTTCTCTTACACAACTACTCATCTTTCAAATGATTTATGTATCAACTTATTATTGACCAAATATTATGAATCAAACATGACTCATAAATTTTAAAACCAGAATTGCATTTTTAACCAATCATAACTTTTCCTATTATTTTCAACTACATACTTCACTTGCTTCGCTTTTAACTCCCAAAATTTTGAAATATTTGTAAACGAACTAATTTTATATTGAATTAAACAATATATTAATAATTTATGTTTGTTTTAGGTAAGTCAACTTTATCTCTTTTCAATACTCGGAAGGTAAGACTAAACCATCGTAACATTAACTCGTAGATACTTTACAATGTCTTTAAATAATAAAAATGACATCTATTGTAGGTTTTAAAACATTTACAGATGCAACACTCTACTTTTATCTCGTGTAATAATCATGATGAAGGAAAGTTTAAATTTATCTTTGCATTTTTTTCACTACGGTTTTCATAAGTAAAGTCAACCCACAAAATCAACTAACATTCTAAGAATTTCAATTCCGAGTGCAATTAAACTCCCAACTACCTATTTTAGTTTATACTTTCCCCATTTCAGAGCGAGTAAAGTTTTAAATGTGCTAATATATTCTAAAAGACAGATGCATAAATAATATTTCCAATAAGTCTCTCATATCTTTAGAGGATATAAGAAATAATCATAAATTGCACTTCGTAATTTAGAAATATCAAAGATAAAATCTTCTCGAGATGAATTTCCCCTGTTGAGAAAAAATAAATATAGGTAAACGTCATTTTGCGCCGATTCGATTTACACCGTTTAACAATTACGCCGGTTATTGCCGGCGTGGGATTTTCCGAGTTATTTTTCGTTTTGTTTTTATGAAAAATATATGATTATATTTTTTATTTTATTATAAAAAAGAATATTCAGTTTGTAGTTTCATTATGGGCAACAATAGTAATTCAGAACCCAAACATTGTTATAAAAAAGCATGAAAAATGTGTGTTCATTTTACGCCGATTTTTTTTACTCCACTGTCTCTCGGAACGAAACCCCGGCGTAAAACGACGTTTACCAGTATTCATAAAATAGCATTCTTCCTAATCAAATTTAAGCTTCAAAAGGTGTGATTTTATTAAAATTTATTGTACTCATGCTCGTGGTCATATTACATCCAGTCTGTGATCTTTGTGTCCTGTACTAGGAGGGTGAGTTTGGTTCTGCGATTCACTTCCCAAAAATGCTGAATCTCTTTCATCCCAAAGCATCGCAATTTCATAAAATGGGGTCTCCATTAAACTTTCCAATTTTCCACAGGTTAATGTGTCTTGTGGCAGTTCTGAGCTGTGTTCTTCTGTTTAGAGACAATAGAACAACTGATTTGTTGTTGCAAGATCTGTAGCATAGCTCCTTGCTGTAATTTTGTTCTGGTATATTTTTCCAGTATTTTACGTGTTCAGTGGGAATCCAGATGTTTAGATAAAACCTCATTCCACTTTTTGGTATTCCTATTGCTAGTTCTGGAGCTGTGAAACTGATTTCAGATTCCATACTCCACAGTGTCTTATGACCCAGAGCAACTTGACTCTGTTGCGAGCACTGAGTTCATTCAGATACCCTCAAACCAGTTTTGACGTCATCCGTTTTTTGAAGATCCGTTTGAAAAACCGAGAAGTACTATTCTAAGGAAAAGTTAATGCTCTTCCTAGGTCTTTTTCCGTAAAAACCTGACCCACGTCTTATACCCATCGGTGTACCATGTTAGGCTTCTAGGGAGGATTTATTGAATAATTGAAATCGTATATTATAATAAGTATTAACTTTCTCAACAGTTGAGTACTGTTCTTGGTGATTCCTTATGTAAACTAAACATTGCAAAAAGAATAAGCATGGGAAAGGACGGCTTTTAATTTCAGGATGCAGCAGGGAAACATTCCTTCATGAATGTAGCACGGTGAAGCGATGAAAATTAGTGAAGTGGGAGGAAAGAAGATCTATGGTTGGAAACTTTGTGCTTGAACTTTTCCACAATCATCAAAATCTTTAGGTCAAAATACTTTTCACGAATATATCAAAATACTATCGTGCTTGGTATTTTCGAAAAATTTAGTCACTTTGGATTATTTCCTATGAAAATCGAATGTTTACAACAATTCTGGAAGAACTGTATTTGTGACGAAATAGTTCTCATACCGGTTGCTACTGAAAGGACTTGAAAGAAACTGCAGAATCCTGTTTTATAAGTTTGAAAGGTTTAAGGAACAAACTTTGGAGATATGTCTGTACCTATCACCACTTTTAGGTTATTCAAAAACCACACCGAAAAAGTTGATTTAGTTGCCAGTAACCATTTGAGGTACAGATATATTCAGTGAAGCATTTTGATGAATCATGGCAATAGAAAAATTGATTGATATGCTCTTCCCTAAATCTACATTCGTTTGACCAATCAGAATCTTATTCAATGCTCTAATTTACATGGTTATTGACTAGTTCATCAGTTTCACCTTTAATGATTATGGATCATCACCGTATTGAATAGTGTTTTCAGTGATCATGCAGTAAGCTTCCTTGAGGTACACCAATGATTATATGTATATTTTAAAGTTGGGACTACATTAGCTTTCTCGAAAATTTTTAGGAATGTCAGCAAAATTAATACTGGACGGTAATTTGGTTATGTATTATCTTTTTTATGAATCGCAAATACTCATTTTTGAAAATCCGATAATTAACCTGGAGGCAAGATTCATCTGTTGTAGTAATGGATGGATGTAATTTCATAAGGGACAATCCTGGTATCTTCGAAAATCGATCAGGAGAAGATTGGATTCGTGTATTCTAGGTGATGATTGTTATTTTGAACAACTTTTGCAAATTGTATTTCGAATTCTGTATTTTTTTAATCTTTATTTTCCTGTATCTTCGAAACGAAGCAATTTTCGAAAAATCACTATACAGGGTGGCCCAACTAAGAGTTCCCACCCAGGTTATTTCGAAAACTAATAATTTTTGAAAAAACCCTGAAACAGGTCAATATTTATTTGGCGGGGGACCAATTTTTATGGTAACGCAAGGCACAACCCCTCACCCAGTTATGCAGGGAAACTACCCCTTCAGAAATTTTAAATGGCAATATGGGTCAAGTGATACATCATTGTAAAGCTCCTACCATTCTCTATACAGGTGTCATATGTTTTTTTAATTTGATGGAATATTTAAGAAGTTGTACCATTTTTACGTTAGTCATCTAAATCGCGTTTTTAACAGGTAACATGGGTTTAAAAGGCTTATAAAGCTTGATTTTGTTAAAAGTTACAATAAAAATAAATACAAGCATACATTGGTCCCCCACTAAATAACAATTGATCAGTTTCAGGCTATTTTTCAAAAATTACTTGTTTTCATAATAACCTGGGTGGGAACTAAAAGTATTTTGTAAATAGACCTTGAAACCGGCCAATCCTTATTAAATGGGGAATCAAAGTATTATTGTAATTATTTTTAACAAAATCAAGCTTTAAAACCCTTTTTAGTCCATGTGACCTGTTAAAAACACGTTTTACATGTCTAACGTGAAAATGCTATAACTTCTCAAATATTCCATCAAATTAAAAAAATATGACAGTTGTATAGAGAATAGTAGAAGCTTTACAATGATGTATTACTCGATCACTATTGCTATTTAAGATTTTTGAAGGGGTAGTTTCCCTGCATAACTGGGTGAGGGGTTGTTCCTTGCGTTACCATAAAAATTGATCCCCCGCCAAATAAAAATTGACCAGTTTCAGGGTTTTTTTCAAAAATTATTGGTTTTCGAAATAACCTGGGTGGGAACTCTTAGTTGGGCCACCCTGTATATTTGATTAACACCCTGTATGCTAAGATTACTCCATAAAAAATAGTTTTTTATTTTCCAAATGGTTTTATAAATATTCTCAATTTCAAAATATTTTCAGGAAAAACTTCTACGCATTTTGACACCCAGATTATCCTATCGAAATGGCTATACAAAAATTTGTTTTGATACTAAAACTTTCCCCCAGCTGTTCAAAATTCTTAGGCATTTTAGAGACTATTTTGTCATTTTCTGGTGCGTTTTGGTGTACCAACAATTTTTAGATAACAAAAGTAATCCATGCTTCCAATTCAATCATTTGTGAAATGATTGTCTTTTATAAGAGAACGGTAACACCCTGTATGCTCCATAGAAAATATTGTTTTTTATTTTTCAAATGGTTTTATAAATATTCTCAATTTAAAAAAAATTCAGGAAAAACTCCTACGCATTTTCACACCCAGATTATCCCATCCAAATGGCTATACAAAAAATTTATTTTTATACTCAAACTTAGCCCCAGTTTTTCAAAATTCTTCGGCATTTTAGGGACTATTTTGTCATTTTCTGGTGCGTTTTGGTTTCCCAAAAATTTTTAGGTAACATGCTTCCAATTCAACCTGTGTTATGTGA
Organism: Stenus bimaculatus; assembly: GCA_963971135.1. Classification (NCBI taxonomy): domain Eukaryota; kingdom Metazoa; phylum Arthropoda; class Insecta; order Coleoptera; family Staphylinidae; genus Stenus; species Stenus bimaculatus. Next base: position 80,406,071 of record OZ020180.1, on the reverse strand, counting down.
TTTGTGTGACTTTTATAATACAACGGTAACACTTAAATTACTCCATAGAAAATACGATTTTTTATTTTCCAAACGCTTTTATGAATATTTTCAATTTCAAAATATTTTCAGGAAAAACTACCATGCATTTTTCCCCTCAGATTGTCTCCAAATTCGTCGTTATTTTGGAGACTTTTTTGACATACTCTGTGCGTTGTGGTTTTCCAAAAAAATAATTAGATAAAGTGGTCCAGTTTAACCTGAACGGTTTTATAAATATTCTCAATTTCAAAATATTTTCAGGAAAAACTTCTGTGCATTTTGCAACCATCCACTATTAATATAAAGACATGTTGGTACGACTGTTCGGGCTCAAAAAATTCCTAATTTATTAACACAAAATTTTTGGGCTTCATTTGACTCTGAGCTTCTCAAATTTACCATCCAACAAAATTTAAATATACTAAAAACATAGTTTTTATTCGATTGAAAGTACGTTCGAGTATAGTTGATAGGTAGAAAAAACAACAGCCTATACGAACACCATTATTAAGCGATGCCAAATCTACAATTTGCCAACGTTTCGACAGTAATTTACTGTCTTCTTCAGGGCTACAAAATTTAATAAACCTTAGCAATTAATGTAAAAGCATAGAGAAAATTAACATGTTAAAATATTTTTTTTAAGTTGAAACATTTATAATTAAAACAAATAATCGCACATATAAAAAACAGTTAATTAAATAAATAATAGTTTTTATGAAAATTCGTTTTTTCTAGTTTGTCGTAGATTTTTATTTAAAACTTTTATGATGTATATTTGATGGCAAAAGCTTTATGTTGTTGATATCCAAGCAAACTCTAAACCGTAAAAAAATTACACAATTACTAGCTTATGTTTGTAATCAACTAAAATTAACACCAATTAATATTTGGGAAATATCTTTGGACATACTTTACTGCTCCTTAAGCACTACAATTTCATAAATAATTCATAGAATCGTAAGGGGGGAACGAAGTCATAATCTGAGCGATTATAATTTTGAACAGTAGAAGGAATCATCGTGCTCAAATCATGAATTTAAACAATATTAACGTAATTAATATTCAATATGGTATTAAAAATTTCTTTCTGCCTTTAATTTTAATAATCTGATGAAACATTAAGGGGATATAGTCTCTAACCTAGTTTGAAATTCTTTTATACACGACTATTGAATAATACAAACACAAGTTTCTTTTAGGAATGCAGTTAGATAACTTCACCCCATCAGCAATGAATCCAAAAGTCACGGACTGTAGCCAATCAATTCCGCATATTTTCTTTATTCACGGGGTGAAGCTAGCTACTAATGCATTGTTTTGCGTTGGTAGCTTAGCAACTGTTATAGAATAAAAAACCGTCGATAAAGTATAGTATTCAACTTGTGAAGTCGCGGACTTACGGTTCTAGGCTTTCGCCTCGTGCAGCAATTCGCCACCGCAACTAATGGCTTGTTATACCCGCTCTTCTTTACTCTAATATTTTTTTTGTGGAATTTGGTGGGTATTTAATGTGGTTACATGTAATATCTGTCATACTTAAATAACACTGAAAAAGTTTTTGCAGTTTAATAAATATGTGAATAATTATAATGCAATAGAAATGATGTAATAAATGTTATGATATTCTAATAAAGTAGGAATAAGCCAGAAATTATTTTATGAAGACAGTAAAAAAAGGTAAATTTGAAACAAGCCAACCGTTTCAGAGGACAGCCCTAATTTAAAAGTCAATTTTACTTCTGCAGTCATTTCATGTTATGAATGAAGGGGAGACGACAGTATAAATTGTTTAATTTATCAATAAAAGTCTTATATAAATTTTCCCTTGGAAAACCTCTCGAAGCGTTTTAATTCTGAGTACCTAAGCTGCTCTCTAAAATATTCAAACGCGTTTTCTTCGCGGATTCTATTGTTGTTTTAATTAGACTTGCATAGGGGAAAAGTTTTCGGATGTTATTGTGAACTTAATGAAATTACAAACTGGCGTTGCAGGCACAGGAAGGCGGAAGCCCGACTTGTTCCCTATATTCATTTTTTGTGCTTCTCCTCCTCTGGACTCGGTATTTGCCGTATACACGAGCACGAAACTTTTCCTATTCACCAGAGACTCAAACAAGTACATACAAAGGGTAATTTTCAAATCACATCCCATTTATCAACATTTTTCTACTACTTACAAAGTTTTTTCTTTTCAATATTCTAAGACCGTAATTATTTTACGCCAGCTTAGCGTAGAATCCACTCATGCATTTTCCTAAAAATTATTTAAGAAAAATGCATTAAAGGGGAAGATATTAAATTTTCAGAACATAAATTCTTTAAACTAAAATTTTGTTGTAAATAAAATATGGTGATATTATACATACAGGGTGTCCCAGCGCTGCGAGGAAGTAACTCTACTCTAAAATGAAAAAAGATTCGGTTTTCTATACCGGGTGGAAATGAAACTAGGGTCACCCCTGGCATTTCTTTATTTATGAAAATAAAAAATTAGAATTTTAGTATCTTATATGATCTAAGAAAACAAATTTTATGGATCGAATAAATCTTTCATTTTACTTCCGGTTTATCAGGAAATGGCACCCACTTTCTTATTTTAAATGTAACCCCCTGATTTTTTCTACGTAAAATCAAACATTGGTTAGTTTTAAGTATGTTTATGACAAAAAAAATGTTGAATTCTTTTTTGGTAAAAAATTTCAGTAAAACCTACAAAAACTATTTTTAAATAATACAAATACGTAAAATAAATTGTAATTTATAAAATTTATTTCACCGTTCTAGAGATATTATTTTTTTTAATTTTCAAGAAGCGTTTTTTGGAAATACCTTTACTTTTTTAAATGGGCCACCCCCTAATTAAGTAGAGGGTTTTTTTCCGGTTACTGTGATCTGTGATATCCCATATGTATGTTTAAAAATAGTTTTTGTAGGTTTTACTCAAATTTTTTACCAAAAAAAAATTCAAATTTTTTTCTTAAAGTTTTGAAAAAAAATATTTTTTTGTCAAAAACATAATTAAAATTAACCAATGTTTGATTTTACTTAGAAAAAATCAGGGGGTTATATTTAAAATAAGAAAGTGGATGCTATTTCCTGATAAACCGGAAGTAAAATTAAAAATTTATTCGATCCATAAGATTTGTTTTCTTAGATCATATAATATACTAAAATTTTAATTTTTTTTTCCATAAATAAAGAAATGCCAGGGGTGGCCCTAGTTTCATTTCCACCCGGTAGAATATGCAATACCTTTAAGAGCGCATTTTAAAAATACTTTAGTAATATACCGGGTGTTCATTCCAAGATGGCGGACCAAAGTTATGTTTTTTTAAATGGAACACCCAGTATATTATGACATTTTTGGATTCCTTATAAAAAAATAGATATACTTTGTATAAACTTTTATGGGTCTATCATCACTCGTTTTTGAAAATTCACTGCTCTAAAACAAATGAACATTTTGGGTTGAAATTTTCTCAAAATTTTTTAACATCGTCTAGTCTTCAACTGTCATGTCAAATTTAAGTTCGTGATAATTAAAAAATTATCACGAAAAATCAGGCTGCCTTATGAAACGCAAATTGATCAATTAAACGAAATTTTCAAATAGAACACCCTGTATATTTTAACATCATTCGATGGCATTTTTAACAAGCTTTCTACTGATATAATGGTTGTATGGTCGAATGTCTATGGTTTAGGAGATATTAATATCCAAACTGAGAAACATTGAAAAATACACAAAATAGCCCTCTTGATGAATTTTCTTGAGATTTTTTTTGTTAATTTACCTAATATTTATTTCTGTCTTTCTCTATTTTGCTTTTTTTACAATGTTGTTTTATTACAACAGTAGTTTTTCTTCTTTTACAACAAAAATAAAATGGAAACTTGCAATTATCAATTATCAATTTTGGTTTTCTAAGTCTCAGCATGCTTTAAAAATTTAGCAACTGATGTTACCAAGGAAACCCTTATTTTGATTTTTGAAGTTGCATTTAAATTCATTCACTTTTACATTCACTAATAATAAAAATTAAAAATCAATGTTCGTCCTTTAATTTATAAATGTTGTCGTATAATATCAAATTTATACGAAAGCATTTATTTTATTACTTCAACCCTCGGTGGACACTTTTTATAATATTAATGTACTAATAATATTATTCAAAGGCATTTTCCATGTATTTTTATTAAAAATAAGAACAAAAAACAATTCTCTTCTGAATTTTTAATATGTTGTTAGGTAATGAAAAATAAAAAGAAAAATATTTATTTCATTACCCCCACTCCCGTAGGAAACATTTTATATAGTTATATGTACACTTATTTTACAAGTGTTTTTCCAAGTTTTTAATGGTTAAAAAAAAGAAAAAAATCGCTTCTGAATTTTTAGTATGTTGTTAGGTATTGAAAAACACAAAGGAAAATTTTCATTTCATTACCCCGACTCCTGTAGGAGACTTTTTATATTTTTATTTCCACACTTTACAAGCATTTTTTAAGTTATTTAAAAAATAAATATTAGTATTTGTACACTTTTGCAAAAAAAGTAGGATCATTTTTATAATATACGAAATAAACGACTACACTATTTTGATAAAAAATGTCCGATGAACTTATGTTTATATTCGATTCGTTTTAGTTTTAGTTTTGGAGTTATGAGGGCACAAAATTTTACACTTTAATGGTTTATAAATTATTATCGTATTCCTATAATTTGCATCTATAATATTGCTATTTCTAAACCGAGTAATGTCACCATATTGGATTAAATTTGTAATTTGCAATTCTAAATTCAATGGTACCAGATAAGCACGGAACTCTATGGTATTAGGATAGACAAGGGAACAAAATGGAGGAAGACGAGTAAAGGCTTTGTTGTGCTTTGATTTTTTATTGGTTTTAGTAACTGCACTAACCGTTATAACATTTTTTTGATTTAGAAGTACCCACAGGTAAAGTTTACATAAACAGGTTTTCAATTATTACTCCATTACTAGCTTTATCAAATAACCAGGACTCCTATGCTAATTTTCGAGGATAAAATATCCTATAGGAAAAACAGTACGTTTCTATAATTATCCAAAACAACCAATAAGTATTTTGCTTGAGCACGCCTTTTTTTTCTTATAGAATATTTTATCCTTGAAAATGAGGATACGGCAAACGGCCCTGTGGTCGTATCTGATCTCCCAAATCGCGAATAAATTAATGAAAATTTATGGTGTGTAAAATTAAATGACATCATTAAATAGAAACGTTTTTAAAGTGACATTGCCAACCATTTTTAAAGTGTAATGTTGACTTCCCTAAAACATCTAATGACAGCAAATATGCTCCTTCCATCTAAATTAGTTCTATGGTACTGAATAATGTTAATAATTGTCATATGTCATGTTACGAAATCTTTGATTCGTATATGTGTGGCATGCATTTCATTTTATGATGGATATTTTCATAGTAAACTGGAGCTTTGACATTAGTACCAAAATTTACTTGATTGGGCAAAAGAATATTGACTATAATAGACACACCACAAATAAGTTCTAATACCCGTATGACATCTACGCTATTTAGCTCGCGAATTCTCGAGACAGCATACACATTTTTCAGCTCGCTAAATCGCATTTAGCGTAGAGGACAATGTCGTTTCTAGCAACGTGTTATTTAGAAATAGTTCAAGTGTCATACGGGTATAATATGATAGATAAAAAAGTAAAGCTTTTTATTAAAATTAACCTTGATAATTCACTATAAATTAAATTTGATCTCGCGTTGGCACGTTCAATAAATAAATTAAGAATAATTGTTGGAAAATAGGTTAGTTTCTGCTTTAGTTATTTGTCTTTGAAAAGTAATTGTATAAATACTTGTATGTAAAAAACTGAAAGTATCAATGACAAAAAGACAGGACATAATCATTCATAATTATTATAATCGCTTATCATGGATCGCATTATGAATTATAAAACAAGAGTTACTATTGTTTAGCAAATGTGCGAGGATATTGTCCCTAGTGCATTATTAAGTGACCAAGCTTTATGTAAACAACCATTTTTATGCCAGAAGCTTATAATTATGAATGTTTTATTTTAAAAATATTTAATTATTTTTAGATAAACATAGATTTTACGATAATATAAAAATAGTGAGCTAATAAAAATCAAGTTATAAATGAATGAATTATCAATTATTAAATCTCTATTTATAGCTATAATTCAAGCTTGACTCCCACTACTAATAGGTACTATTTTTATTATTGTTTGAATATTTAATGTACGTTGGCGTTTATCGTCACCAAAAAAATCATAATTTTTTTCGCAAAAAAGAAGTATTAATACATCCCTAACCCCAGTGGCTTTAATGTATATATCGTTTCCTTTCCGTTTGCGTGTGTCCCACTCAGACGTCCGCACTTCCGCAATAATTCTCGCCCGATCTTTGTGCACGTTTATATTTATATGCGGTTATCAGTTTTCTTATCGTACGTCCGCTCCGTCTATCTGCTGTTTTCCGGCCATCTTGCAAGACACCCATTTTAATAGCACGCGATCGCTTTTTGTTTAAATAATAATTCACTCGTTCTGTCTTCTCCCCCTTTTACTTCCCCTCACAGAGATTTATTAAGCGAATATTTCCAGAATGTTTACACACTTAATTTTACAAGTTGACGTTAAAATCACCTACTCTTTAAAGAATTACTAATAAAAATGTTTCCTAATTTTTCTACTAAATTGTCTTTATTCAAATTTAAGAGGTTGTTAACCACAAATCTACCCATACACAAGAAAATCTTTAAAAAAAATTTTCCGGAGTGGTAGTTATTATCATAAAACTATCGTTTTTCAATTTTTATCATGGTAAAAATCTATATGTAGACACTTTCGTTTTAAGTTAAAAATTGGTATAACGCCAAAAATTGATAAGCAAAATTTAATATGGGTCAATCAAAAATAAATGTTTTCATAGTTGGTATTTTTTATTTTCATATACCATAAACATTTAAAAAATATTCGGTTAAATTGTACTAAATATACATATTTTCTTAAAAAAATTTTCTTAGTGAATCAATATACAGTAGAAATGACGGAGTAAATTTTAAGCTATCAAACGTCCTGGTGGAGTCAGTTTCAAAGATATTAATTATTTTGTAATAAGTGGAAAATTTTTACTCTAAATGGAGTTTTTGATTATTTTAGCAACTTTTTCTGTCATAACTCGAAAACGAAATGATATATCAAAGAGATTTTTTTTGTCAAAAAGAAGACCTTAAAATTTTTTTCTTGACGTAAAATACGTAGAAGAAAATCAATTTTTAGGGTTTGATTTCTTTGAATTTTTTTAAAATTAATCTCAAAAAAAATAATTTTTTGTTGTTTTTAAAAAGATCCAAAAACCCTATGAGTGGATCGTTTTTGTATAGATTCGATAGAGCTTTTAATAGAAAATCCGTTAGACAATGGCCGAACAGGAAATTTCGTTTATATTTATTCATAATTTCTGAATAATTTTTTATAAAATTTAATTATTCAAAAATTTTATTAGAAGATTTTTTTAAATTTTTGTTTCAAAAATTAAATTTTTTCGATTTTTTTAACTTGATTTTTATTTGATTAATTTAAAAAAAAAATAGAAATTTTTAAATTTATAAAAAATTAAAAAATTAAAAAAAAAAATTAAATTTCTACCAAAATTTTAAAATTAGTCAAATTTTTACAAATAAATTTTAAAATTAAGGCGATAGTCGGCAAATTTGAGCGCTTGATTTTTAAATTCTCTTGATATTTGCAATTTTGGTCATAACTTTTTTCCAGTGAAGCTTTTTTAAAATTTATTTTTTTGGTATAAAGAAGAGTCATCTGGCTACTAATTTCTTCTTTTTTTGTTTTGGTAAGTCAAACCAAATAATCATACGGCAGCAGTAAAGCGGGGTCTTTACAAAAAATGTTCGCTTAGCGGCTCTTTGAAACATTCTAAAAAACTAATTGAAATAATATTTTTTTTCCAACGCTAGGAATAAGTTAAGATATAAACGAAGTTTTTTGTTTTAAATATATTTTTAAATTTTTTACAGCATTCCAAAAATTTCTTAAAATTTTACCTAATTTTTGGGATGCTGTAAATAGTTTAAAAATATATTTAAATGAAAAAAAATCAAAATCAAAGTCTTCGTTTATATCTTAACTTATTTCTAGCGTTGGAAAAAAATATTATTTCAATTATTTTTTTAGAATGTTTCAAAGAGCCGCTAAGCGAACATCTTTTGTAAAGAGCCCGTTTTTGGTTTGGCTTACCAAAACAAAAAAAGAAGAAATTGGTAGCGACAAGACTCTTCTATGTACCAAAAAAGGAAATTTTAAAAAAGCTTTAATGGAAAAAAAATATGACCAAAACCACAAATATCAAGCGAATTTCAAAATCAAGCGCTCAAATTTGCCGACTATCTTAAAAAAAAATTTTTAGTTAAATTTTAAGATTTATATAAAATTTTTGAGTAATCTCTTAAAACAAAAATATTTTTCACTGTGGAAAAAAACGACTTTTAACCATTTTTTCTCATTTTTAAGAGAATTTTTGGTGGAATTTTAATAAATTAAATAATTTTCCAAAAAAAAATTATTTTAAAACTTTATAATTCTAAAAAAATGTAATCCACACTTAAATTACTCTCTATATTTATATACAGGGTCCGCCAGAAAAATGGAAACACCTAAATATTTTTTGAACCATAATGAATTTAAAAAAAAGTTTAAACAAAAGTTTATTCAATTGAAACAAGCTACCATGTAAACTTGTTTTTAATATACAGGGTGTTCGATTTATTAGTGATACGGCACCTAACTTTAGTTTTTTAAATGCAACACCCTGTATCTTTTTATATTTTAATATTCTACGTTTCATTTGAGTAAACTTTTGTAGAAATCATTTTTTTATAAAACTCGTTGTTCTTGAGTTATAAGCAGTTGTTTAATGTTAAGTTCACCAAAAAGGATAAGGTATTATTAACTTTTTATAAACATTAAAGAGTTTTTAAAAAAGCTAATCCGATTTTTTAACTTTAAGTAACATAAATTTAAAATTTAGTCACTCATACTTTGTTTAAACAATTTTTTGAATTTAACAAATTAACCTAACCTAACCTATTTTTTAAATTAAAAAATAGTTTAAACAAAAGTATAAGTGAATTAATTTTTAATGTATGTTACTTAAACTTAAAAAAATCTGTTTGGTTTTTGTTAGAACTCCTAAGTATTTATAAAAAGTTAATACACAATGCCTTATCTTTTTGGCCGATTTCTTGTGCCTCAATACTAATGAGTTTTATAAAAAAATGATTTCTACAAAAGTTTACTCAAATTTAACGTGGAATCCAAAAATATAAAAATATACAGGGTGTTGCATATAAAAAACTAAAGTTAGGAGCCGTATTACTAATAAAACAAACACTCTGTATATTAAAAACATGTTTAAATAATAGCTTGTTTAAATTGAATAAACTTTTGTTTAAACTTATTTTTTAAATTCATTATGGTTTAAAAAATATTTAGGTGTTTCCATTTTTTTGGCGGACCCTGTATACATATTTTAAGTTCTATATACATATGTATAAAAAGTGGTCACTCTTATGGTACACACTATTGGGATCTGAAATTATGTATTTATGAAATCTAGTTAATCTAATATTTTCTTCTTAAGGCCAATCGATAGAGAATGTCAAATTATGTAAAACTGCCTAATGGCAATCGAAAAAGTTACGCGATTACAAAAATATGGAAGGAAAACGAAAATAGGAAATTTCAGATTTTTCATGATATTTCAGGATATTTCAGGACTAGAGCAAGATATCTCGGATTTCTAAATAGATTCTAAACAAGTTAGAAAAGGGGCAACTTTTTTCTAATTTAAGCAACTTTGTAACTCTTTAGGTTCACAAGATAACAATGGTGTGCACCGTAGGAGTGACAACCCTGTATATCATTAATTAAACGTAATTTTTCTCTATAAAAAATATATACAGGGTGATGATAAAGTTTGGAACTTTATTCATAACTGCCGTATTTAATTTTTTTGAAAAAATCGCTCGGACAGGTCAATTTTAGTTTTTAAAATCCCATCTCTTGGTATAATAAAAATATTAATGTCACTGGTGATTTAGCAATTAGGTCATCATCGATTTTTTTAAATGGAAACCCCCACTTTTTTCACTGTTTTTTGATAGACATTTATGTCACTTAAACGATGATATAAAAAAATTGTTGCATTTGAAAACAAATTTTCGTTTAAAAATTTTTTAATATAAACTTAAAATTAATTTGTACTATTAAATTTGAAGAATTTTTTATAAGATTTATTTTGGCCGATTTCAATAAAAGGTAAATTTAAAATTTAATTTTTTGTAAATTTCCTTACATTTAAATGGAATCAAAAAATTAGTTTTTCAAGACTATTTATTAAATTTTGTTAAATATATTTAACATTTTACATTTGCATTAGAATGCGCATTATTTAAACATTTACTTTCTTTTGTTATTATTGGTAACTTCAAATTCATTTTAATTTATTTTTATAAAGCCTTTTTCGTTATAATAAAAATTTCCTTTTTTGAATTAAAAAGATTTTTTATTCAAAAATTTGTTTAAAAATTTAATTGTTTTTTATATCATTGTTTAAGTGACATGAATTTCTATCGACAATGAGTAAAAAAGTGGGGGCTTCCATTTAAAAAAATCGCTGATGACGTCAATGTTAAAGCACCAGTGACGTCATTAATATTTTTTTATATCAAGAGATGGCATTTTAAAAACTAAAATTGAACTGTCCGAGCGATTTTCTCAAAACAATTAAATACGGCAGTTATGAATAAGGTTCCAAACTTTATCATCACCCTGTATAGTATTTATATTACCATTTTTGGGCCTATATTCCCAGTATAATAAAAAATAATTTTAATTAAAAAATTCCCAAATAAAATGAAATTAACCCTTAAGAAATTATTATAAAATTTTTCAATATAAAATTTTTACTTTTATAAACCATGAAAAATTTCCTTTTTTTCGAAAATTATTGCATTTTTTCAATTTTTTTTATTATTTAAAAAAATTATATAAAATTTGTAATAAATTTTCAAAATAATTTAATTTTAAGTTTTTGATTTAAATATGTATATATGTATAATATATGTATAAAAAAAAATAAAAAATATCGTATTCTATATAGAAATTACTGCTTTAAAGAAAACTAAGCAAATATTGGAAAAATTGAAAACTATGTGCGTTAGTGCGTTAGTGGTACAACCATCCTTCATATTTTGCACATTTTCTTTTTGGACATTTTATATTCGATTTTTTCTGGGGTCCAGGATTAAAACCAAGTAGTACCAATTTTTATTACATATAAAGAATTAGGTAAAGACAAGAATAAAAAATATTCGCTGGATAAAAGAGATCAAAAGTTACGATATCAATTGTTTTTTTAATCATGTGGCTATCATTTTTCCTATCTTTTTTGGTGAAGTAAACCATATGATTATGGTGACGTAATAAAAAATCAAGTTGGAGTGGAAACTTTTGAATCTTAAACCTTAGTTTGTAGCAACTGAGTTCTTTACTAATTTGATGATTAACAATAAACGAAACAAACAATTTAAACTTTTGAAATGAAACAATAGTTAAAGATATAGAGGGGTAATAAAGTAGCGTGAAGACTTAAAGCTAATTTGTTTTATCGATAATTGTAACAAGCATGTCCCTTGAAGAATCGAAATTTCCTTCACGTTATAACTTCGATAGGTAATAACTTCCGTTAGCCGTCAATGTTATTTTGTAAATTGGTGCTTTAAATTCTACTCAGGACGTAATTATGAAATAGTTCGCTTTACGATGCACCGTGCTAGTCACGTCAAATATTAAAAAGTGCACATCGTACGTTAAGTCGTAGGTATAGTAACGTTAACATTAACGTTAACGTTGGTTGACCCTTGCAGCCGCCGGTCACGAACGCCCACACACGACCATCCCGGATAATTATAAATAAAATGAATCAATGACTACGAAGCCCATTGATTTATTTTTTACTTTTGATGAATAAGTTTAACCTGATTTTTAGCGTGGGCTCTTTTAAAAGCTACTCAGCCGTGAACCCGTCAATTTTCAACACCGCCAAAGGCACCATAACACGCTCCCGATACATCAAATGTGAAAACGCTAATTAGATTTTCTTCAAAAGAACTGCCAATTGAGCAACTCAGATTCGTTTAAAACTTTAGTTTTTACATTAAAACTGATTAATTACTCCAGTAAATATAAAAAACCTTTTACAATAAAGAAATTTAAAAATTACCAAAAGAAGCCATAAAACTTGCAAATCTTGAGTGTTTTCATCATAAAAAAATTTCGAAGAAAAACTACTTAGGAGAATTTTAAAGGAACACTAAAACATAATGAGTGTTGGGAGATCATGAAATTTTATGATATTAAGTGCATTTGAGGCTACAATATGTTTGTCCAAAGGTCGAAGTGAATGGAGAAATATTTATTTATCTTGGATTAGAGACTTTATTTTTGCAGCCATTCACCAGGGTCCTATGCAAACATTTCGATGGGCTAATCTCTTGCATAACAGCACGGCTCGTATATCCTTTTTAAATGCTTGTTTTTCTCCATCTTATCATCTAAGGGCATCTTAGTCAAAAGGTCTTTTGTGTTTATTTTATGTCCCGGATTGGCCCGGGCCTCCGCCTTATTGCTCGCTTTAACCCAAAGCATCCATCTATATAATTCAGTATATAGTAAGTAGAAGGGCCTTCGAAATATTCGACGTGATTAAATCCAATCTTTACCATCTGCCTCCAAGATGTTCTTAGATAACATCAACTAAAATTTTGTAAGTAAATATTGTTTCACTTGTACATTACATTTCAGGTCATGACCTATTTTACAGGTCGTCATTATTATAAAGCTATTATTTTTAATTGTTATAATTCTATTTATTGATTCAACCGTAGAAATGAAGGGAAGACTTTATTTTCTTGCCATTGTTAATTGTTGGTATTAATTGCAAAATATCTTCATAATAATTAAAATATAAATAAATAAAATGGAAAATTATACGTACACTTGCTAGAAGCTGCGTTATCGGATGTCGTGACATAATAAAAGAAATTGCAAATGTACCATTAAATTTATTTATGACTCTCTTTATTGTACAGTTTATTGCAAATAAAAGTAGGATACAAACTTCTACTTCCGATTGACAGAAACTATACGTTGTTCTGTAAACGGGGCAGAAAAGATAATTAATTTATCGACACTTTTTTGAAGTGGTCACACTATTTTGTAGGTCTCTTGCAAAAAAAATATGAACAATTGTTTAATTTGAGTTTAATAATTTAAAAAAAAATAATTTGTTATAAATATACAACAAAAATACATAAAATAAAATAGAAATGGCTCTGTTAATCTTTTATTTTTGGTGTTTTCTTCAAAGTACTACTAAAAAATATGTGAGATGTGGAATTTTGGCATTTTTGAACAGGTGTAATATAAATTTTTACTATATTAATCTGACCGGTTTCGGATTTATTGGTTGATCCCTCTTCAGAGCTACGACGATAACAAATAACGTTATAAATCACATAAGCGTTAAATAATAAATGTTTTGTTATTATCGTAACTCTGAAGAAGGATCAACCAGGATCAGCTTAAAGTCAAAAATCCACTGCAATTTTAACGAATCAGTTCCTGTCTTGAAATAGTGCTGTTTATCCCACAAAGACAAATTTTACAACAAATAATAGCTGCAAAACTTTTTCAAACAGAAATATTAAAAAAACTGGAATGGAAAATTTATTATGACCAAAAATGCAAGTATTGAGCGGATTTTGAAAGCAACTTAAAAGATTTGCCGACTATCCTCTAAAGAACACTCAAATTTGACGAAATGAATTTTTTTTGCAAAGTGTCCTAAAATCAGGATATACAAATAAAGCCAAGACGAGGAATAGTAATATACAAATAAAACAAAAATAGTTATTATATTGATATATAGGATTTTGAGACGGTGAGATCCCTTAAAAGGATAATGAGCCAATGGAGAATAGTAAGCCAATAATATCCAAATTTTTATGGTCATACATTTTAAAAAAATATATATTTATAAAAAAACGCAAATATCATACAAAATATCAACAAAATCTTCATATAAGAACCCAACACTAATTTCGTCGAAATAACGTTCTCTTTAGTCCTGGATTAATACCTAAATTTTTACAACATTCTTCGAAAATTCAATAAACCAATTTTTTTTTACAACAAAGTTGCAATCGATGACGTAGATCTTGGTTTGATAAAAATCAGAAAAGGGATAATTCCTTAGATCTACCTTTATAGTGGCCAGGTGTAGCAAGCTGCAATTACACAAGTTTGCAGAGTGATGGATGGAGATTTTTTTTTGTTAATTTAAGAGTCACTTCTTAATAGGTAAAAATAGCGGTTTACGGCTGCCACTGGATATGCTAGTAGAAACCATATTCTTATATATTTTTTTTTAGATTCGTTATACTAAATTTGGGAAGCGGGAAAAAAAATTAGAGAATCTATAAAAAAAATATAATTACTCAAAAGTACCTTAACTTTGGTCGCTTATAATTAATTCTGCAAAAAATACAACACAAAAGCTTCTTCCCAGTTTTAGTTTAATTAATCTAGTTTGCAAATCAGAATGCAATTTGAAAATCTATCAAGAAAAATTTGAGATACAGTGGCAGCTGTCATGCTCGATTTCATGATTTATCCCAATTTTTCAACTTTAACAGCAACAAAAAGAAACTCATAAAAAATTTGAAATTTCATTTTGTCAATGTTCACATTATTTTACCCATAAAGTCACATTTATTACCATAGATATTGTTATTTTTACCTGATGATGGAGCATAATGTTCCGAAATCGTTAGTTTTTTAATGCCTACGGTATATTTAATAAAGTTGGACATAAGAACTTAAATCTGTTTCTAATTAAAAATATAAATATTACCAATATTCTAAAAATAGTACCCGAGACTTAGGTGAGGGTCCTAATCAAACGAGTGATTAAATTACTTTGCTCACGTGTGCTAAACCTGATTTTTTTTCATTTTTGTACAATTTCCATTTTGTTAATTTTTGAGGCAATTGTTGCACTATTCACAATTACCAAAATGTCGGTTTCATTTATCAATACTTAATTTTTTATTTCTAAGATTAGTTATCAAAAATTTTTAATGGTCACGTAAATAAGACTTAAGATTTATGCTAAAGGTAAAGGTGAATGATTCAACTCCCAACTTTTCATCGTCAAGTTCTCATCTTAAGATTTATGATTTAAGATTTTAGAAAATTATAGAATTTTTGCACCCAGTCTTAGAAAGGGTAAATCTTAATTTTTAAATCTCAGATCTTAGGTCTTAAATCTTAAATCTTAAATCACAAATCTTAAGTCTTAAATCTTTGAGCATAAATAGACCGTAAATTTAAATTTATGTGATAATCTACTTAAAAAATTATTTTCTAATGACCAAACTGTTGGTTTTTAACTTGTGGAACAAAAGTTTGTACTCGTATTTATAACTAAATGATAACAACATTCATTAGTAAGTTATATTCTAGGAATCGTCGTAAAATAAGCTTTCGGATAATACAGTATGGTGATAAAGTTTGGAACAAAATTCATAACTACCGTATTTAATGTTTTTGAGAAAATCGCTCGGACAGGTCAATTTTTGTTTTTAAAATGCCATCTCTTGGTATAAAAAAATTATTAATGACGTCACTGGTGATTTAGCAACGACGTCATCATCGATTTTTTTAAATGAAAACCCCCACTTTTTTACTCGTTTTTGATAAACATTCATGTCACTTAAACGATGATACAAAAAAATGATTACATTTGTAAAAAAAATTATGAATAAAATTAATTTATACTATTAAATTTGAAAGATTTGAATGTTTTATAAGATTTATTTTGACTGATAAATTTTCTTACATTTAAATAGATCCAAAGAATTTGTTTTTCAAGTTTATCGAGGTAAAAATTTTTTTATTCAAACATTTTTTTACAAATGTAATCATTGTTTTGTATCATCGTTTAATTGACATGAATGTCTATAATAAAATTAAAAAAATCGACGATGGCGTTATTGCAAAATCACTAGGGACGTCATTAATATTTTTTTATACCAAGAGATGGCATTTTAAAAACAAAAATGACTTTTCCGAGCGATTTTATCAAAAATATTAAATACGGCAGTTACGAATTTTATCACCACCCTGTATAAGAAATAGCTGTAATTTTTTAATTTAAATAACAATCACACGTTTTTCAATTAATTTTACCCTTATTTTTTCTCCAACATTTTTATTTATGTTTTTATTTATTATAAAAGTGCAAAGAAAACATAATAATGCTATTTAAAAACCAATAGTTAGTTACTTTAACAAAAAAATAGAAAAAGGCTTGTTACTTTTGTTACACCCTGTATTAGGTTTTATTATATTTTTTTGCCTTTTTTTAAATCAGCCTAATACCAGGTCAAATTGCCCAAGCTGATTTTGGGTAATTTTCAAAATGTTTTTTTATATACAGGGTGTCCTTGAAGAACTGTACCACCATTTTTTTTGGGTGATAGAGGAAGTAAATTCTTCCTTAAAAAGTTATACCACTTTAAAATTTTGTTTTATTTAAGAACAAAAATATATTCTTTTTTGAAAAATTTCTAAGTTTTTTTAAGGAAGCATTTCTGGATATTTTTTTATTAAAAATGCTTAGTTTTAATCCCTCTATCACCTCAAAAAATTGGCACAGTTATTTAGGGACGCCCTGTATACAAGGTGATTTTTAAGTTGGTACTTTTTTTATTCAGGATGTAAAGCTCAATAAATATCGTCGTTTGTCAAAATTATTTTGTATACAGGGTGAGTTTTTAATGCGAAAACGGAAAATATATCTTTTATTTTAAGAGATAGAAAAAAAACTTAAATTATAAAATTGGATGGTTTATTGACAGGCTTAACCAGAAATACCTTTTTTAAAATGGACACCCTATACCGGGTGGAAATGAAAACCGGGTCATCTCGATAACTTTTTTATTTATGAATAAAAAAATTTGAAATTTGGCTATGTTCTATGGTTTAAAAAAACAAATTTTATGTGCATTTTTTATTTTCGAAATCACTTCCGGTTTCACCGGAAACACCATGAACTTTGTTTTTTTAAATGTAACATCTCATATTTTTAACCATGGCTTAAAATACTTTTAAAAAAGAAGTATTTTTGAGATATTAGTTTTTATTTTTTTTGTAAAAAAAATTTTTTTCAAAAAAAAAAAAGGTTTTCGAAGTCGGTGAAAAGTACCAAAACTAATTCTAAATAATTCAAATACCTAAATAAAATTGTAATTTGAAAAAAAATTTAAGTGGTTTTTGAACTATTAATTTTTAAACTTAGTTAATGAAGATTTTATCAAATATCTCACTTTTTTTAAATGCAATGATGCCGGGTCATTCGACTTTTTAAAAAGAGGATTTTATAACGATTATTTATTTTATGTATTTGAATTATTTAGAATTAGTTTTGGTAATTTTCACCGACTTCAAAAACCTTTTTTTTTTTGAAAAAAAATTTTTTTTCGCAAAAACTAAAAACTAATATCTCAAAAATACTTCTTATTTAATAGTATTTTAAGCCATGAATAAAAATATGGGATGTTACATTTAAAAAAATAAAGTTCATGGTGTTTCCGGTGAAACCGGAAGTGATTTCGAAAATAAAAAATGCACATAAAATTTGTTTTTTTGAACCATAGAATATAGCCAAATTTCAAATTTTTCTATTCATAAATAAAAAAGTTATAGAGGTGACCCGGTTTTCATTTCCACCCGGTATATTTTTTGATATTTCCATTTTTTATCCGAAATTTTCTATAAAATTTATCACATTTATATGTATATTTTTTTAGCAATTGATATTGACCTTATTATGAACATTTTGAAAACAATTTTCATGTCGTTTTGTAAAATTGATTTTGAGGTATTTTTAGTACATTTTTTCGAATTATAATATAAATGGTGGCGTGAACTATCAAAACTCGAAAGGGATTTATTTGAATTTTTTAAAAGCAACACCCTGTATCTTTTTACAAAATATTATTTTTCTTTAACTTTTATACAAATCATTTTTCGAAAAAATTTTGTAAAAACATGTGTAAATTTGATAAATTTTATAGAAAATCCCTGAAAAAAATTAAGTGAGCGTTCAAAAAAATATCGTTGTATTCTGTGAGTTAATGTTAATCTAAATTTCAAAAAAATATTCCATTTAAAAAAAGGTGGAATAGGTTGCTCTGCAACTATGAAACACCCTGTACAAACAAAAATGGTATAGACTTGTTATCTCCATCAATAAACCATCCAATTTTGAAATTTAATTTTTTTCCTATCTCTCAAAATAAAATTTTTTATGCTATTTTTTGACACAACAATCTAAAATTCAAATAACTTTCTTATTTAAAGACTTTTTTATATTTTGCCAAACAACTTATTTTATTGATTTTACATGCTGTAACATGTATTAACTTAAAAATCACCCTGAATATTTAATCTTTTTATATTATTAAAAGTTGTAAGTTGATGAATAAAACATATATTTTTGAAAACAACGTTTATAAAAAATATAACTTACTGAAAGTTTTGTTGTTAACATATGGCCCCAAATATTGGGTCATAAGAAATTAAAATAAATATTAATTAATAATGAAATTGATAGCTAAATGAAAATAATATTAAACCAATTATACATGTTGATAGCCTTGATTTTATTTAATGTTTAAATAAATTTCCAAGAAATAATTCTATAAACGAAAATATCAGTGTATACAACAAATATTGCCAAGTTATATCAATAACATCACGTTACTCGATTCTAAAAGCAAATACATGTGACAAATTTTAAATTTTTGGATTATACATATTTTTTTCTCTTAAAATATGTATTTTTCAGTATAAGTTTTAGAGGTTGTATGAAAATTTGTCAGTAGAGTTGCTCATATTGTTGAAAAAGTGCATTAGAAATGCAGGTGTACAGTGCAGGCAATAGATCTCACCATGTTACAGCATTTCTTTTCGTAAAAGGTAGAAAGAAGGTTAATCCTCTCTATTCACCTCAAAGCTTTACAAATGTGCATTGGTCTTCCTTATTAAATTCCAGTTTTTGCGTTAGTGTCGAACATTCCTATTTTGGAAGCGCGATAAAAGCGAGTTTGAACACCATAAAGGCTGTAATATATGTGAGAACGCATGCAAAAATAAATTTCAGATAAAATATTTCGTCCAGGTGGAAATTCAACCTATTTACTTCAAACATATGTTTCGTATAGCTCATATCCTTCAATTAATAAGGACAGTAATGACCATTGTTGATTATTGGCTCTACAACAATTCCTGAAATGTCTAATTTGGAACATCAATTCTCCTATTTAGTAAAATTTAACTGGAGAATGATTTAACTTGAATAATATTAACCAATCTCTTATTCTTTGTAATTGATGAAAATAAAATTCGCGGAATTTTAGGGTTTATCTCAAACTATTTCGTGCTATTTCGAAAATATTTTTCCTTCAGTCAATAAATTTCCGATAAGAGCGACATTCCATGCGAGAATAATAACGCAACATCAATATCTAAAAATAGGAATTTTATTGGTCGTGTAAATACTAGCGGGAGTTGGGACTACAATGCAAATGCAGTTCGGCCCATTATAACTGGCGCCTGATTTTTTATTTTTATGAACGGCTATAAACATCAAAATATTAATTTTACCTGCCAAATTAGTCATACTAAACTGAAATACGTGCACAAAAAAACATAAAATCTACTTTCATAAAAAGAACACGCTTACTATTTCTTGGTAATTGAAGATTAGATTTGATTGTACAGGGTGTACCAAAAAAAAATAAAATTTTATTCTGATCACTTATTTTTGAGTACCCTGTATATGTATTGTATGTTTGTTGGATTAAAAAAATGTACCTATAAATTATTGAATTTTTGCGAAGTAATATTTTTTATTGAAAATGGTGTTTAAAAAATATATTGAAAAAAATATATTCGTAGCCTTTTTGTCGACACATCATTTATAACAGTCAGTGACTGTTATAGTCAGGTTCATTCATCTTGATCAATTTCAAATCGCGACTCATCAACTCCCACAGCTTGTACAAGGAAGTTTTCGATTCATATCCACCCCCTTGAAAACACATATAGCTTTCACATCATAATTTTATTTCGCAGTCATGTACCCCAATAAAAGTTGTCCCGTCTCCCTACGAACTCATTATTTAACGCCCCCCGCCGGTTCTAATATATTAGCTTCAATAGACTACAAAATTGGATACGCATTATTATTTTCATATTTTCCAAGCTCCAGGTCTCAGTTTAATATCTAAGCAAAAGCTCATTTTGTAACAACGGCGTAAGCTTTTTTATTATTCGTCTTTCCGTCGCCACTTTCCGCGCAAGTTAAAACAAATTAAAAAATAATTAAGCTTGTCATTTTAAGTCTTTGTTTTGCTTACGTATTTTTTAAATTGAGAAAAAGTTTGCTGATAAAAGTTTCGTTTGTTTTGCGCTTATTAATTGCGTTCCATTAAAATGTAAATTTTCCGTTTCAGAAATGAAGAGATTTGTGATGTGCGCTTTAAATTATTATTTGCTGCACGCTATTTTTTATTAACTCGTAAATTTACGAAATAAATGTTATTGTTTCCTTTTCCTGATAAGTTTTATTTGCTTTTTGGTCTTTAAAAATTTAATTACCGTCACCGTCTGTTAAATTTCAACAATGCACAATTTGAGATGATACTATTTTAAGAAACACTATTCATGCATACAAAAAAAGTAAAATAACTTCGGAAGAAAAAAATAAAGTGGGTAATTTAATTTCCGCTTTAAAATTGGTTGTTTGTGTGAAGTCATTTGGAAATTGGACGGCTGTTTACTGCCAGTGGGTGCCACCTGGTCATTACAGGACCTACACGTTAAGTAACAATTTCGGTTTTTTTACATTTGATTATAGTATTCGTATGTACTTTATTCATACCATCACATATGTTAAGTTATTGTAGAAAGTTGATATGGGCATCCTAAATGGACCCAATTTAAATTTTAATAGCCATAAGCTTAAAAACTTTTATTGTAGAAATATGTTTCAATTAATTTCACATATTTTTCTTTTGAAAAATACCTGGAGACCAGGTTTTGGATAATAAAAATTAAGCAATTAATTTAACTCTGTACCTAATGACATTTATCTTATTTAAAAAAAATTTCGTCCACCAGCTACTTATTCATATTTCTTTATTATACATTATACCTACTCATAATATTTTGACCACTCTTCAAAAAGTCAATAAGATAAACAATTACTCAGAGGTGTTCCAGCTCTTCAAAACTCAACACTACGAAAAATTTATCAACGAAGCAAAAACTATTTACTACCATGTTATATCCAAGTAAAGTCTTGTTACATTATAGAATCTTTAGTAAATCTGAAAAAAAGAAACAAACAAATGTACCATAAAGCGTGATTGCTGAAATTCATAATCCAAAAGTACCCCGAGGCTCAGTTTTAGGACCCCTGCAATTCTTGATCTATTCCCAAACGGAAGTCCTTAAGCGGTTGGAGTTCCATTTCAGTTATTAACTGAGGTTGTTTGTAAGATGTTGTTTTCATTTCCCTGATTCTTGATTTATGTTAATCTTATCTAACCATGCTCTTCTTCCTTTGGTTGTCTGTTGCTACATATGGTATCATACTACAGGAGCACCGTTTCACTTCATTTCCACTTGAGAGGAAAGTACTAAGAACTTCGAAGTATATCTAGCATCCGGTGTAAGGGAGAATGTAAAAAATAAGTACACCAGCGTAAAAAAGCGTTTTTTTTCGAAATTTTATAACTAATTTCAAATTCGTCCTTTTCTTGTTCGTTGGCCCACCCTGTATATGCTTAAAAAACAAATTATTGTCTTGTTGGTTTTTTTTTTTTCGGATAATAAAGTAATAATCTGCTTTGTAACTCAATAATTTAAAAGAATTTTATAATTCTATTTGTTCAAATCTTTTCCAATTTGTCTGAATTGAATCAATATATCAGATTTGCCATACACAATTTTTAAAAGAGTTTTGGTGTCCTCAAAAAATAAAAAAACTACATTTGATACATTCATTTAGTTTTATTTTATACATCTTTTAGGGCTGGAAAGTTTTCGGAACATTCTGTATAATAATAAAGAAATACGAATTTATTATACAGTGAAGTCAAATAAGATTGATACCGCAACTATGCAACCAGACATACTCTGTGATGATTTTAGACTTGCCAAGTTGGTGTACATGTTAATTTTCATTTATCACTTTAACCAAAGCGTCTCTCAGCAGCCAATTCTCAGTGTGTTGCAAATTTTATAAAAAGCAGTTTTTTTTTCAAAACTAAAATTGCTGCAGTTATAATATTCGCGATGATTTTTTCACCGAAGCACAACGGATTTATTTCACTGTGGAAAACTTAAGTTTCCTACCATGCAATGTCAACAGTATCAATCATTTTTGAAGACCGAGTAGATGTGTGAATCCGTGTAAAGAAACATGTTAAATAAACAGGATTGTTTGTTGTAACCTAATGTTCCACTTTATTAAATAAAGAGGAACATTAGTGGAACAAACACGTATTTGTTTCAAATATTTTTTTAAATAAGTATTTTCTCAAATTTAATTAAATAAAAATTCGAATATTAAATTGTTTTTCTATATGGTTTTATTTAACGAAACCTATCGAATTGATAAATAAAATTTGTTTTTATTTGATTTAATATTTGTTTTTTCATATTTTTTGATAAATATTTATTATTTACATAACATGTTCAGTTTATCTATTTAAATTCCAACATGTAATGTAATTATATTTTAGAAATTACTTTAATAATATAAAAAGGCTAATTGGCAACCTGTATGAAATTTAAGTTGAACGAAATTCTCTTACAAACATGGCCTTAAAGAAGATTACTGCTGGTACTTCTAGTGGCTGTTGCTGTTATACGGGCTTATTATTATCTCGCCAATGTAATTTGATAGAAAAGTATATAAAAAATATATTTCCTCACGTATAAAAAGTAAATTAAATTTCTTCCGCAACGTTTTATGTTCAATAATTAAATTTATTGATATGGCCCTTGTTTTCTTAGAAAAAAAAATTTATTCTTTTGCAAAATAAAATCAGAAACGTTTTTTTATTTAATTTAAATCTAAATAATGTACATCCTTCGCTAAAATTATTATACAACCTATAAAACTTTACTAATTCAATGTGAATATGTATTTTGAACCAAATATACAACTTCATATATTGTACAAAAAATAAAGAGTTAATATTTTCTTCGTCCTCTTCTTTAGTTTTTTGGAATATACTAGTTATACTAACGCAATCTTTAGTACCGTCAACTCAAGTCATTTTGGCCCATAATGGTAACTTTGGCCCAAATTTTGGGAATAGATAGTTTGATCAGCTGTTAGTTATCAGATAATATTCTGATACTAACTGAAAGACACACTTTTAAAATATGTGTTAAATAAAAGTTGGTAACTAACAGTAGATCAAACTGTCTTTTTCCAAAATTTGGGCTAAAGTTACGTCAGTTTACGGTACATATTATATCCCAATCTTGTAAAGCATTTAATATTTTCTTGGTCCTTCTCTTTGATTTTAATACAGCCTGTATTTTTTTAAACATGCTGTCTCTACAAGCCTTTTGCAATCTGTAGTACCATGAACTCAGGTAATTTTGCCCCTTAAAGGTAACTTTAGCCCAAATTTTTGAAAAATATAGTTTGATCTACTGTTAGTTATCAGATAGTTCTGAAAGACGTACTTAAAATTGGTAATTAGCAGTAGATCAAACTTCTTTTTCCAACATTTGGGCAAAAATTAGTTTAGTTTACGGTGGACTCTTCTAAAGCATTTTTTAGAGTTCCTTTTGAAATTATACTGTACTCACGAATTTTACGCTTTAGTATATTCCAAAGGTGCTAAATTCTATTGAGATGGTGACTGCGGAGGCCAATCCAGTACAAAAAAAACTGTTTTCTTTAACAGAGCTTATGGTTTTGGATGATTCTGGCAAGAAGCATTATTTTGTTAAAATTTTATAAATTGATATCTCCATAAATTCTGGATAATAACCGATTGTAATATGGATATGTCGTTGTCGATGTTCATGGGATCCTAGCCAATGAAAATTTCTTCGACAGCATCATGCCCATATCATAAGACCGTATTTTAGTGTGGGTGCTGGATCTAGGTCAAAATCTCGACAATTACAATAACGATAATCAAAATCTCTACATACCAGAATCTTGACAATTCAAAATACCGAGAAATCTAAATCTTTACAATTCAAAATACCGACATATCAACGTTTTTGATCAATAAAGCGACATATCCAATATCCAACATCCCACATGAAGCTCATGAGGTGGTCGAATAGTTTGAACAAAATTACGAAGAGTAATTTTAGAAATGGTACAGCCAGTGGCGGCTCTAGAGTAAAATTCTAGGGGGGGCGATGAGCAATTATACAGGGTGTCCCACTTTTCAGCATTTATTTTAAATAGTAAATGTCATTAACAAAAATTCTTACATTATAAATTATAGCTCTTTGAACGCCCAAAAATAATATTTCCACTGAAGCTAGACTTACAAAATTAGTTTTATTAAAATTGACGTATTTAAATAATATCTTTCTCATAGGAACATTTTTGAAAATTGATTATAAAAAATACTCATTTTTGGTGTTCAAAAAAACTTGATTAAAATCTTAAAAACTGCTAGTTTCGATGAAATTATAAAAATATTTTTTGAGTTTAAATTTAAGATTAGGGTATAATCTATAATACGAAAGTCTAAAATGAATCCTGGGCCAACTAATTGAAATTAAAGTTATTTTTTGTGGAATTTTTTAATCGTACTTTAATGACCTAACAAGGGTATTTATAGTCAAGATATAATTATAAAATAAGTTTTATTACAAAATTTGGATATTTTTTTATAAAATGGACCATTTAAAAAATAAAATTCGCAATGGGAACTTTTTTGAAATCCCATTTAAAATGGGGAAAGAAATAAAAAAATGACAGTTATAAACAACCGTGGAATTGTGACATTATTATATTATATAATCGATAATTTCTTGAATTTGGGAATTTCTCGGATAGGGTAAATGAAGCACCTTCTATGTTTAGCTAACGTTTCGTTTACTATCTGTAAACTTCCTCAGAGATACACAGTACATGTTTGTTCTTACTTAATACATGAATATCGCAGCACAACGGAATTATTAAGAACATATATTGTTAATGGCCTCATTAAAACGTCTTTGCGAGGAGCATTTTTTTTTAATTATAATACAACCAAGCTTTTTCCAAATCACAATTTTCAACTTAAAGTCCGTAAATAACCACAGTTTACAGTTTAATGTTATAATTTATAATACTACTTTAATAGAGATGTAAGAACTGATTCTACAAGTCACGATGACACTTTCACCATCTTTAACAATAATCGATAATGATATAATGTAATTATACAGGGTGTCCCGAAATTAAGCGGCCAAACTTTAGAAGGCGATTCTACAACTAATTTTAAGCTACAGCCCTTTAACTATTGTGACTAAAACTAGGTTTTTTGTCATTTATTTGAAAACGGTTGGTAATAAAGATTTGAAATTTTTTGAAAGCTTTCAAAAATCTGAAAAAAATTGAGAAATTATATCTTAAACGTATTAGTCTTCACACCAAATTTCAAATCTATATTAAAAACCGTTTTCAAATAAATGACAAAAAACCTAGTTTTAGTCACAATATTTAAAGGGCTGTAGCTCTCTTAGGAAGCGAAATCGGACACATGTTTAAAGGAAGTTTTTTTCTTAAAATTAGTTTTAGTATCGCCTCCTAAAGTTTAGCCGCTTAATTTCGGGACACCCTGTATAATCGATTTATTTTTTTCATATTATGGGATGACCCAGTAAACCTTATCCAATTTTTCACTTATCGGGATGAGGATATGTCGGGAGTTTGATTTTTTTAAATTTTGATATGTCGAGATTTTGATTGTAAGGATAATGGAGTTTTAAACACAGTAGCGTATATACAGCGACCGTGATGAAAAATTTAGAGACGTCGTTATCGTTAATCACGTGATTAAAAAATATTTCTTCATAAGAAATATTTTCTTAAAGGCGTGATTGACTTTAACGACGTCTCTAAAATTTTCATCATGGTCGTTGAATACATGCTAATATCATTCTAACTCAGATGTCTACTTGCTAATATATAGTTGTATTTGTTTATATAAAACTAAAGGAGACCTACTATAAAGTTAGACTTGCCTGACCAAACTGCGATTGACTGATCTTAAGACTTTAAATGTTGGTGTTGAAAAACCCACTTTGGACGAGATTTTTTGTTATGCTCTGATATCTATGGTTTTTTTCTCGTTATCCAACACTTCGGGTTTTAGGTGTATTATCTTGTCATTTGATCGGCCTTCTAATGTCTTCTGATAAGTCAGTAGCAAGTTAACAGACGTTTTCTTCCAATTTTTACCAGATTCAACTTTCGGTCTTCACGCTCTGTTGGTATGAGTTTTCGGCTTGATACCTTTTTATTTGTGAAGATTTGGAATTTGTACTTAAGATTTTCCAAGATCATATAATAACTGAATTTTTAGGTTTTGGTATTCGCTAAGGTTACTTTTTTGGCATTTTCGGAAGAAAAATTATTAAATAATAATGATTCCTATAAATTGTAATACCACACAAATTCAAACTCAGCTAGCAGACACAAAAGACTGACTATTGTTTAAATAACTTACACAACACAAGCCTGTATTCAGCGACCGTGATGAAAAATTTAGAGGCACGTGATTAAAAAACATTTCTTCATATGAAATATTTTTTTAAAGACGAGATTAACTTTAGCGACGTCTCTAAGATTTTCATCACGGTCGCTGATTACAGGTTATTGTGTTTACAACTTCAATAAAATATTGCGGAAATGTATATATTTAATATTTACACAATATTGTAAGTAAAAAGATGTTTACACAAGATGATAAGAACTATATTGTCTAAATGTCGCTGGAATGTTGTACTCACAATATTGTACTTCCATTGTTTCACAATATTGTGAATATATTGAAAAACGATATCACAACAATGGGATGGTTAAATTTATTTGACAAAAATAATTAAAACACAAAAAATATACAGCAGACCAATAAAAAGTCGTCGATTAAGAGTCGCGGGTATTCGCCATTATACGCTCGGACTTAGGGCGCTCGGCTTTCGCCTCGTGCCGCAATTAGTCCTCGTTAATAATGGCTTGTCATACCCGCTCATTAATTAAGATACTATTTAAGGTATAAATAGGCCAATATAACTTAATATTTCAGTTTTTCCTTGTATCTGGTAATTCTCAAGATTAGTTTACCCATTTTTGAGGTAGATGTGTCATACTTCCTTTTTAAAATTCCTTAATTTATGGTGACTCATCCTTTAAACCTAAAATTAAATAGCTTGGGATCTAAAATAATGATTTGATTAAAAAGTTATAATCCTATCATAATCAATGTCTTTTATTATTTTTTGGAACATATTGTTTCTTGACTCACCTGCGGTAACACCCTCCTTGTCATGATAATAATAGGGTCGAAATTCCTTCGTTATTTTAAAGTTTAATTACTAAATTTTGTGATAGGATAAAGTGAAAACCGCCGGCGCTGAAACAATGGGAACTCTAAACAATAACTGCATTCTTCGCCCTAAAAAGGATATTTAAGCGAGGATCAACGGCCCTAACTCTCTTATACTTTGGGGTCGTGTATTATTGCTTAAAATTCATAAAAGAGCTCGTACATGTTATTACTGTGTTACCATTATTACACATAATTCGCTTATTATAAATCTATGAAAATTAAATGTTTCTCGTTAAATTCCTATTTAATAAAATAAAATATAAATTTTTAAATTAATGCAGAGTTTTATAGCAAATAAACGTCAGCATGCATAAATCACGCTAAAAAATTCATAATGTGGTAATCTCATAATGTAATTAGTATGCAAAATCAACTGAATTTAATACTTAATTAAGTGTTATCAGGCAGACAGATCTGAAGCGAGCGTTGCATATTTGATTTAAAGGGGTTGCTACAAAAATTGTTTGAGCAAGTGAAATATTGCAGATTGTGCATTTAATAATATCCTAGTAAACGAGTACCTTTCATGGAAGCGTGTTGTAATTACTCTCATAAAAACATGTGTGATTACAAACATATTGCGGCTTTTATAACATGTTTCCATAAATTTAGAACTAAGTATTATAATTAACTTGTGACACCCTTCTGTACGCGAAGCGCGTTAAAAAAATGGAAGTCATTATACTCGTTTTAACTGATTGTAAATTATAGTGCTGAAATTATTATTTTTTACATTGCATTTATAAATTTTCAAAAATATTTAAATTAGTGAAAATTTAAGTTATGTAAATACACCAACAAATCGATTTTTAAATAAAAAATGCACACATTGTCATAAAGACAGAAAAAACACTATAAAATATTAAAATCATTAATAATTCTTTTGGTATTCTTAAAAGACTTAATCGCCGCTTTTGTAATACTGTGTTTATAATTCTAAATTAGATTTAATTTTCCGCTGTGGTTTTTTGTGGGCGTTTATATACTAAATTATGTATGTTGCAATATGTTTATAATTGATAGCAGTGAGGAAATGACGGAGGTGTTTCCTACAATGACAAAATTATACGATAATGTAACAATTATTGCACACTGATAAACCACTTATTTTAAGAACATATTATGAGGTAATTTAAAATTTTTATATGAGTAAATATTTTTTCCATTGAATTGTGACACTGATAGTGTTAGAATACATGAAAGTCACCCGAGCAATCATGGATAATTTGAAAAATCGTTGGAGAATGTATATCGTTTTGTAATATATGGCCATCTTAGCTAATAAAAATAGTTGTGTAATGAAATGTCATTTAGGAATAGAGGTAATTAGTCTATGATTTTCATTCATTTTGATTGCATTAATGACAACTTAACCAAACGGTCAACGGAAAAGTATTGTAATCTATTCTTGAGATAATGTGGGATTAAAAAGCTCGACAGCATTATTAACGCCTTGCTTTATAATCGTCCTTTTTACCTCACTCGAACTAGTTACTGCGTTTGGTTATAAAAATCATAGGAATTTTTGAAATTTTTTTAAATATTTCTCATTTATGAGATACTTATTTTGTTGCCTAATAATTCACGCTTATATCCAAGTTTTATTTTCATTTTTATCTATTTTGAAGCATTTTATGTTACAGTTATTTTTTCCTGAAAGTACACAACACACGACTAGTATTGTATTGTTCCTATTGTAAAAAATATACAAGCTTTCCATTTTTTTTTTAAATCCGCTGATTGGTTTTTACTTTATACGCGTATCTAAGTGCTACAAGAGGCTTGTTGGAATTGCAAATGGCTTTAATTTGCCCCAGAAGCTTTAGTAACTTTTTTATAAAATCATCTTGTAAAAAAATGCATTTATTAATGAAGACACATAAAACACAAAAACTGTATCTGAAAAATAAATTCAATTTTAGAGAGCTTTTTTTAAGTTGTGCATTAATTACTAATTAAATTTTGAAAAGTTTTTTAAGGTAAAATAAAAATTACTTTTTTCTTCAAACATCAATAAAGTTCAACCTTCTGTGACGCTATACATGCTTTCTTTCTGTTCGTAGAGTCTATGGTAATGTTCGTACATTTTCGACGTAAATCGGATACAATTGGGTATACTTTGTACTTCAAAGGAGTAGAAATACAAATTCTACTCCGCGTATTTGACAGCAACATGACATGACGTATGTAAATTAAATTTTAAAATTATATCTATACATTTGGACAAACCTACATGGTTGCCACAAAAAGTACTTTTATTACTTCTATTAAAACAATACAATTTTCTTCAAACGTCAATAAAATACAGCGTTCTATGACGCTTCACAGGTTATAACAAGTTCTTTCTCTAATAGTTGAGTCTATGGTCTTCATCGTACCACATCGTATATTTCCAATGTAGATCGGGTTTACTTTTTATTGCGAAAAAGTGGGTACTTTTTTGCCACTTCAAGAAAATTGATATAATTAATTGTTTCTTAAATTTTGACATTTCATATTTTTTCTGACAATTTTTCAAATTATAATGCTACAAAATTTTATACACACTCTATGAAGTTTTATTTATTACAGATTTTTGATATTAACTAAAATATAGGAAAAATCAGTGAACATTTTTTTGCTTAATATTTTGACAGGAAATATTTTTATTTGAACAGTAAACATTTTCCATAACTTTTTAACCGCTTCGAAAACTATTTAAAAAGAACCATCTTTTTAACAAATATAATAAAAAACTATTTTTGAAATAATCAAAAATCTATTATTTGAGCTGAAGGAGAATAAATAAGATGTTAATATGTATGAAGTTTTTTCTTTTTTTAGTTTTTTTCTTAATCTTTTAGTCAAGTGGATCCAATACTATTATTGATAAATCATTCAAAAATATAAAAGTATTATAATAATATTGTAATAATATTGTAATAATATTGTAATAATATTGTAATAACATTGTAATAATATTGTAAAAAGGACTAACATAGACACAAGACCGAAGGAAGGAGGCGAAAAGTTAAAAAAACCAAGAATCGAAAAAAATTGTTGATTTGGACGTAAAGCCAATTTTTACAAAAAAACCCGTTAGGCCGAAAGAAAAAATTGACAATTTTGACAAAACACTAACTTGGACATGAAGTTTTCATCTGAACAAAAATGTTATCCGTAACAGCGCTGTTAAAGGTGACAGTCACCCCGATGTCAAAAAATAGCAATTTTGTAAACTTTGCTGTAACTTAACGGATATTTAAAATAACATTTTCGGTGTTAAAATAACATCGATCAAAATAATAATAATACATTAATGTATAATAGATCAAAATAATACATTATATAGATGTACAATACATTTTAACACCGAAAATGTTATTTTATACGGCCGTCAAGTTACTTTACAATTTACAGAATAGCGTTTTTTGACATTAGGGTGACTGACAAATTTAACATCGCTGTTACGGCTAACATTTTCTGTTCAGAATTGCCCCATTAGTCTGATTTTTTTCACATCGGCCTTTTCTTCACATCAAATATTATTGATTCAACTATTTACTTCTGCCTATATTATTTCATCATATTTTTTTGGGCTCTGGTTAACGTTGGCCTTTTATTATCACCTTTGACCCATTTTTATTCCTTTCGGTCTCTTCTTCACACCGAAAATTTTTGAATCGACTATTTTACTTGTGTCTTTTATTATTCGACCGTATTTTTCGGACTTTGGTTCAACTTACCATTATAACATCAATTTTGGCCTCATTTTTTTTCCTTTTTATAAAATAAAAATAATATTTGCCTCGGTCTTTTCTTTACATCGAAAATTTTTGATTCGATTATTTTACTTCGGATCTTTAGGCCCACTAATCCTTAAGGAACACTTAGAATTTTTAAGTGACAACATTTTCATTGTTTTTCAGTCAAATTTTGTATTTAAGTGTTGCTTCAATTTTATCAAATCGGCCCTTATTATTCAACCATATTTTTTGGACTTTGGTTCCCGATGGTTTATTGTCATCAATTTTGACCTGATTTTTGTCCTTTCGGTCGCGGTCTTCTATATTTTTTGGACTTTTCACGTTGGCCTATTATCACCAACTATGAGCTGATTTTTATCCTTCCGGCTTTTTCTTCACATCGAATATTTTTGATTAGACTAAATATATTATTCGGGCTTTGATTCACGTTGGCCAATTATCGGCAACTTTGACCCGATTTTTCTCCGTTGGGTCGTTTCGTCACATCGAATATATTTGATTCCACTGTTTAACTTCTGCCTTTTAAAATTAAGCCAAATTTTTCGGACTGAGTATAAGTTGGCCTATTTTTGATTCGACTATATTATTCGGACTTGCATTCAAGTTGGCCTATTATCACCAACTTTGACCTGAATGTTTTTTTCTTTTGGTCTTTTCTTCACATCGAATATTTTTTATTCGACTGTCTAACTCCTGCCATTTAATATTTGGCCATATTTTTCGGACTTGGTATCATGTTGACCTATTACCATAAACTTTTACCTGATTTTTCTCCTTTCGGCATTTTCTTCACATCGAATATTTTTTGTTCGGCTATATTATTCGGAATTTTATTCACGTTGACCTATTATCACCAACTTTGACCTGATTTTTCTCCTTTGCGTCTTTTCTTCCCATCGAATATTTTTGATTCGACTGTTTAATTCCTTCCTTTTAATATTTTGCCATATTTTTCCTACTATGTGTCACGTTTGCCTATTACCATAAACTTTGACCTGATTTTTCTCCTTTCGGCCTTTTCTTCGCATCGAATATTTCTGATTCTACTATTTTACTTATTTTTTTGACTTTGCTTCACGTTGGCCTTTTATCATCAACTTTGAACTGATTTTTCGCCTTTTTCGACCTTTACTTTATATCGAATATTATTGATTTGGCTATTTTATTATTTGACCATATTTTCGGAAATTAAAAAGTAAGATTAGATCTTTAGGATGGAAATAAGAAAAGCCCGAATAAGTTATTTAAAAATCGATCGTGCTGATCCAAAAATCTTAATAATAATATTAAAATTCCTACTAAATTAAGCTGAGGAATGTATACAACGACCTACTAAAAATAATTAAGATTTTTGCTATAGTTCAAAGCACAAATCTTATAAATAGAGCTTCATGTACGAAATTTTTGAACGTTTTTTGCCGTTAATCACGCTAGACCAGCAATACAAAGGCACGTGAGGCTTTTTTGCCCACGCAAATGCAAAATAAAAGGGTTTGTAAATAAATATGCAAATGCAGATCGATTATTCATTTTGAGTTACGCAAAGCTAAATACAATCATTAAAGCCACAGAAGTATTGAATTGTTGGGCGTGAATCGCGAATGTGAAGTAAAAGATTTCAATACATAAAAGCACTGTTTTACATCTATATTATATACCTACGTATATATTTCATAAAACACTTAAATTCTTAGTTCAAATTAATTTAAAAATTATTATTTAGGTTTGTATGACACGCGAGTAAACACTAGTATTAAAATTTTATTAATTTATTAAAGCTTCACACGTTGTTTATGGATTATTTAAATTCTTTTACGATTCAGTTTCCTGCTGACCAAGCTTTTTATGCAACTCATAAACTTTAAAATCAATTTTAATACAGCAGAAATTCTCACCTTTATGTGTTAAAAATGAGAAATAAAATTTTTACGGTTTGGTGTTTTAATATGCTTTAATTAGATATAAAATATAGAAGGAAAGACTAGAAAAAGACTAACCCATTTAACGAGTCGTATAAAATCTAATTAAGCCAAGAAACGTAATGAAACGCTTAAGATTTTTACCATTGCACGCTGCTAAAAGGGCATTTATATCCTTCTCAACTCAATAACTTCCAGTTAGAATATGCACACGTGCATTAAAACAATGAAGCTAAAGTGAAAATAATTATTGTATTTTCTTTAGACTTAATCTGGTATTGTTACAGTTATAGACCGCACGCAACGTGTTTAGATAGCATCAGGACTCAGGTAAAAAAGGCGAGGGTATTATTTACCTCTAAAAGTTTAACATGAAAACAAACCCACACATACGTTCCAATAAAAAAAGGAGCATGTCCATTACTCAAATGCGCTATTTACTTTTGAAAGAAATTTTAAGTTCTGTTTTGTTTGAAAATATTTTTACAACCGCCTCATTTGTCTTAAATTGTTTGTAAAGATTTATGAGAACACATCTTTCTTAGTATTGTTTGAAGATAAAATAGATACATACAATAAAAGAATTACAAGAAGGTAACATATGTTCCCAAAATAACAAGATATAAATATTTAATTATAACCTAAACAAAAAATTTGTAGCTACTTAGTTTTTTTTTTTTCTATTAAAAATTAATACCAGGATTATATTGATTAAAAAGAATTTTTGTAATAAATTGTGGCAAATTTGTTAATTTTTCGTGCAATGCGGAATCCCATCCAATTTTAAATACCGAAGAGACTTTCAAAGAAAAAGTGTTTTTTTCAAAATATAAAAAATTGTAGAATGTGCTAGAAGTGCCTAGACATTTTTTTGAATTTTTTTATAATAATAAATAGTTTATTTACCAACTTACAACTTTTAGTAATTAACCAATATTCTAAATTACTTGAGCAGTTTAATCAGAACATAAAAATATAGCATCATCTGCAAAAACTATAAAATAAATAAAGAAGTGGTCCTTGAACATAACATTGAGGAACACCTATTTTCGTATACAGGATAAATCGAAATTAAACCGCCAAAATTTTTAGGCAGATTATACGACTAATTTTAAGATAAAAACTACATATAAACATATGTACGATATAGCTTCCTAGGGGAGCTACAGCCCTTCAAGGCGCCTTTTTTGGCATTGTATATTTTTTAAATTAGGTGCCTTTTTAGAGTCAGTACTCTGCTAACCAAAATTCTTAACCATTTTAATTAAAACTTTTTCAAAAAACATTAATAATAATATTTTAGATTTTATCGACAATATTTAAAGAAGCTACTGAATTTTAAAATTACAAAAAAAAATTTTTGTCTAAAACATGAAAAAATTAAAGATTTTTTGCACAAAATTAAACAAGAATTATTAAAATCGGTTGATAAACAAAAGAGTTACACGTGAATTTCGATTTTTAGAACCGAAATTTTTAATTTTTGTCAAAAAAAAGTGGTTTAAAATCATAATGTAATTTAAACAAAATAAAAATTACTTAAATTGAAGTTCGAACTGCAATTAAAATCTCTTTTGTAATTTATTTTTTTAATGTTTTTGGGTTATATTGGGCTTAAACTATGATTTACTTTAAAAATAGTCAATTTCAAGTCAAAATTTCTCGACGAATATTAATAACTCCGCCATTTCCTAAACAAATTTTAATAATCAAAATCGGTTGATAAACAAAAAAGTTATGCACGAATTTTAATTTTGGGAACATGAAATCACCAATTTTAGTATAAAATATGGTTTAGAATCGAAAATAAATTTAATAAAGTTGTAAAAATTACTCAAATTAAAATTTGTACTGTAATTTAAGCCAAAATTGTAGGTTTTGTAATTTTAGTCTTTTATTAACCCTAAACTCGCGAGTTACCTTAAAAATTGATAATTTCTCATAATTTTTTTACGAAAAGAGTTATAATTCCGCAATTTCTTAAGCAATTTTTGAGTTTAAAAAATCAATATAAACCACTAAGTATTATCTTCATAGTGACTTATTAAACTCATATGTGGTTTCAATAATTTTGATTTTATTGTCGATTTTTTAAGATCCTGCAAAATGTTAAAATTACAAAAATCTTAAAATTACACTGAAACATCAAATTTTATTTTTTTACATTTACACCACGGAATAATAAAGACTTTTAGGTACAAAATGAAAAAAGAATAATGATAATAAAGAATCCGAAAATAATTTAAAAAGTTATAGAAAAATTTTAATTTTTAGAACACAAAAATTTCAATTTAATCTAAGAAATGGTATAAAATCAAAATGTGGTTACTTTTAACATTTAAAATTTTGAAAAATTTTGGTATTTAAGAAAATACTTTACATCTAGTAAATTTGGATACGTATACTCAGTATTATGAATTTTGAATCTAAAAAAACACATCCTGGCTACGCCGTTGATCTTCCCCAAATATACAGGGTGTCCCGTTCGTGGTTCACCAAACGTCAAGGTTAGAAAGTGGAGCAAATTTTATCAGGACAAAACCAAAAAAGTAGGGGTCTATCTTTTATCGTTTGAAAGTTACAGGGGTTTGAATTTGGCATGCCAGAAATCAGTAAATGATCAATAGCTGCTTAAAACCATAGTAAAAAGATTTAAAAAAAAATTATTTTAAAGCTGAAAGTATCCTCTTTCCATTGGTAACAATGATGAAACACAATTCGTTTATCAAGAATTAAAAAAATCGAAAAGAAAAAAAATCCATAAAAAATTGTTTTTTTTAGCAGTTTTTGAACATTTTCTCCAAGATATGACCAATTATGGGCGTGTTTTTTTTAATTTTCTAAAAATTCGTTAAATTCTCTAGAAATTGTGAAAATTTTTGAAACCCTAACTCTTTTTATGCACTCAGTAGAGCCTTCTAAACTTACTCCTATGAGAATTGATTCTAAGCATAGTCAGTTAAAATTGAGGTGCGCCTTCATTTTTGTTATTATTTAATAATACAACTGTTTCAAAAGCCATCAAAATTTAACTTTTGCTTATAAAAATTGATTACTAAGCAACTATTGATCATTTACTGATTTCTGGCAAAAACAGGGGATGCCAAAGTCAAACCCCTGTAACTTTCAAACCATAAAAGATTTGCTCAACTTTCTAACCTTGACGTTTGGTGAACCACGAACGGGACACCCTGTATAAATAAATATATCCTACCAAATGAAGAAATTCCTTTTAAAGGATCAAGAAGCAAAGTGTTAAAATCTGTGAGAGCCAATGGTACAACCAATCAGCCTCGTTTTATGTGATTTTCAAAGGTCCTCGGTTAAAATTGAAACATTACGATTTTTTAGAATAAAATTTGTGTGTAAATAAAAATATTTCACGATTAAAGTTAGTTACGAAAATTGAGAGTTTAATTAATTAATTGTTTAGTTATTAACGG
The DNA here is from genome assembly GCA_963971135.1 of Stenus bimaculatus. Lineage (NCBI taxonomy): Eukaryota > Metazoa > Arthropoda > Insecta > Coleoptera > Staphylinidae > Stenus > Stenus bimaculatus. The sequence continues at coordinate 80,369,101 of OZ020180.1, read as the reverse complement.
AAAACGTTGCTGTTATATTTATTTTCAGGATTATACCATAGTTTATTTCCAACTTTTAAAATTAAATTGTTAAAAATTATTATAAAATAAATCACTATTTAAAATTTATTTATTACTAAACGATAAATTGCAGAAAAAATAGCGATTTTCGAAAATATAATACATAAAAATAAAAAAAAATATTAATTTTTATTTTATGGATATACATATTAAATATTTAGATAAGGAATAGAGTTTTTGATATTTTTTTATAGATGTAATTTGTAAATAAAAGGCGTAGCGTCCTTTGCCCTTAGTAAAGCAAGGATAAAGTCCAAATAAAATAAAATATTATTACCTAATTATAAATTTGGGACTATTGTAAAATTAGTAGATAGGTCTACAGGGTGGTGATTATTTCGATGCTCACCATTGGTATCTTTTAAAGTTGAAGAGATACGAGGTCAGTTAAATGAAAGAAAAGTTGCACATTTTTATGGCCATTAAAAATCTGAAAGAAAATTTAAGATATTTAGACTCACTTCAAAATATTGGCCAAAAATCTAAAAAATGTGATTTTAGAAAATAACTTATATTTTCCAAACCATTACTGCTACATCAATGAAATTTGGTACCTTTAAATTGTTGTCTATTCTGAGTTAAATGACGTCAAAAATAATTTTTTAGCCTCCTAGATTCGAAGCAACGATATTCAACTTTTTTATTTCTTATGGCTGCCATATTGGATTTTTACCTCATTATAACCGGGTGGAAATGAAAACCGGGTCACCTCTATAACTTTTTTATTTATGAATAGAAAAATTTGAAATTTGGCTATGTTCTATGGTTCAAAAAACAAATTTTATGTTCATTTTTTATTTTCGAAATCACTTCCGGTTTGACCGGAAACACCATGAACTTTGTTTTTTTAAATGTAACATCCCATATTTTTATTCATGGGTTAAAATACTTTTAAAAAAGAAGTATTTTTGAGATATTAGTTTTTATTAATAAAACAACTTGTTGTTACAGAGGTAACTATAACCTACATTTTGTAAAATTGTCTTGTTATGTCTAATTGTTATAAAGTTTTCATGTAAACCTAATTCGTAGGAACTGATGATGATTGCGAAGTCAATCGAAACGTTTTCCATATTGTAAAAACCATGCAATAAGAAATAAACATACATCCGTATTAAGGCATAAGTTGTTTTATTAATTGAAGTCAACGGAAGAAGTTCTCACCTATATTGATTAGTTTTTATTTTTTTTGTAAAAAAAATTTTTTTCAAAAAAAAAAAAAAGGTTTTCGAAGTCGGTGAAAAGTACCAAAACTAATTCTAAATAATTCAAATACCTAAATAAAATTGTAATTTGAAAAAAAATTTAAGTGGTTTTTGAACTATTAATTTTTAAACTTAGTTAATGAAGATTTTATCAAATATCTCACTTTTTTTAAATGCAATGATGCCGGGTCATTCGACTTTTTAAAAAGAGGATTTTATAAAGATTATTTTGGTACCCCATATGTAGGGGTATTATTTTGCATGTGCCTGTAAAATTATTTATTTCTTAAGTTGGAAAATACTAGCTATTAAGTATCTTTATTACAGGCACATGCAAAATAGTACCCCTACATATGGGATACCAAAATAATCGTTATAAAATCCTCTTTTTAAAAAGTCGAATGATCCGGCATCATTGCATTTAAAAAAAGTGAGATATTTGATAAAATCTTCATTAACTAAGTTTAAAAATTAATAGTTCAAAAACCACTTAAATTTTTTTTCAAATTACAATTTTATTTAGGTATTTGAATTATTTAGAATTAGTTTTGGAACTTTTCACCGACTTCGAAAACCTTTTTTTTTTGTGAAAAAAATTTTTTTTACAAAAAAAATAAAAACTAATATCTCAAAAATACTTCTTTTTTAAAAGTATTTTAAGCCATGAATAAAAATATGGGATGTTACATTTAAAAAAACAAAGTTCATGGTGTTTCCGGTGAAACCGGAAGTGATTTCGAAAATAAAAAATAAACATAAAATTTGTTTTTTTGAAACATAGAACATAGCCAAATTTCAAATTTTTTTATTTATAAATAAAAAAGTTATCGAGGTGACCCGGTTTTCATTTCCACCCGGTATAATAAATAATAATATATTTTCAGATTGCTAATTAAGCCAAAAAATGTTTTGACGTCATATAACTCAGAATAGTCAACAATTTAAAGGTACCAAATTTCATTGATATAGCAGTAATGGTTTGGCAAATATAAATTATTTTTCAAAATCACATTTTTTTGCCATAACTTTACAACGAGTTTAAATATTCTAATTTTTTTTTCAGATTTTTAATGGCCATCAAAATGAGCAACTTTTATCTAATTTAACCGGCCTCGTATCTCCTCCACTTTAAAAGATACCAATGGTGAGCATCGAAATAGTCACCACCCTGTATAAAATAATTTGTATCATTTCAATTTAACTGAAAAACATAGTTATTCCATTCGTGTTTGAAATTCGAAATAAAAAATTAGGGTAATAAAAATAACGTATAACGAAACGATTAAAACTGTAAAAATCAATAAGTTATTAGTGCCGTAACAAGATTTAACATTGTGAGTTGGATGGACATATTAATCCAATCATTCATTTGTTACTTTTGTTTTTTCGAAACCGCGTCGCTAAATTTAAGTAGATTATAAAATTAAGCTTGCAATGCAATAAATTATGGCACGCCTAGTTGCACTTTTTTAATTTTAATGCAGAAATCGCATAAAATCAATAATTTCCGCACGTATTCCCACAAAACCAAAAATGTTGGCTTTACCATTTGAATTCGTAATATAATACACGCCACACTGCTACTATTTTGTTAACATTTTCAAACCAGTTAATTCTTTAATCATTTTATTACACATACCAAAATAGTATATTAAGCAACGAGTTTCATAAGTCAAGTATTATTGCACGCGTCCAAGTTTAAAAAAACCAGCCGCGTAGCGGCGAGTTTTTTAATGGACGAATACAATAATTAACTTATGCTATATACTGGTTTTAATAGCTTTTTTATGCATTCTCCCTATCAAATATTAAAAGGAATTAGCGGTTAAACATTGAAAAAGTCATTTAAAACGTATTTTTAGCTAATTTCTCGAGCAATTTGGCCGGATAAGCATGATGACCTATACTATCCTATTTTACATCGTAAATGCTGTCTTTTGCAATCTCAATTGTTGCTGTGAGTTGATTAGGGGAAAAAATCTTTAATTGACTTATGCCGCAAATTTGGTGAATTTTTTAAAGTTGTCGTTGGCTTCTGGTTAATTAATTTCTAACGGACAAGGTACATGTCATATGTCATTTTAATCAAAATTTAATGCTGTATCTAATGATGTTAATATCTTTTTTATGTAAGTTACCTGTAAACAATAATTCCCGTTTAAAGTTGAAAAATGTTGAAAAAAACACTTTTATTATTAATTACTCGCTTAGTTGGGTCGGACAAGCATAGTGACTAATACTATTGTTATCTACAGGTCAAATGCTATATTTTGACCTATCATTTGTCTTTGTACGATAATAATTAAAAATGTGTAAATTCGTGATTGAGTTTTGATTGAAGGGCTATAAAATGTTTATTTTAAACGGACAAGCAAAGCGGTTAGTACCAGCTTATGGGGCTTTTATTGAGCTTTAATATGATATATTTATTTTTGATGTAAGTTAATTAAGAACAGAAGTTATTCCCAAAAAACCTCTTATGGAGAATTTTTAATTTCAATAACAAAATAATTACTTTATTGTGATTACCTATATTAAATTTCGAGCTTTCAAATGATTCATTATAATTTTCAAGGTATTTGATTTATAATTTATTATAATTTATTTCTCAGAAAAAATATCGAGAATTCAAAGCCATTCAACGCCTTTTAATTACATAGTACCATTGAATATAATACTTTTTTATTTACTTGTACTAATTTATGATGACATTAATAAACATTTTAGGTAGGTACGTGAAAACATATTTATTTGGTAATTTTTTTAATAAATTTAACAAGCCGCTTTTAATTCCGAGTAATTAAAATCGATAAAATTAATTAAACCTTAAGCGCCTGAATTTTATTTTGGGATAAATTATTTTTTTTTTCAGTTCTCGTAAAAATTTAAAATATAATAATATGAATTATTGTAAAATATTAAGAATTGTGTTATTAATTAGTTCCCTGGAGATATTTTCAGTAACATATGTTTTGGATATTTAGAAGGCGTCTTCTAGGTATTTTAGTTAGGAAAAATAAACAGATAAAAAGCAACGCCTTCTTGCGTAGAAACCGTGCACGGTTGGAATTCTCATTAACATAAAGAAGAACCAAAGCCGATTCGATTTTATTATGTAAGCCGAAAAATTAACTCGAAATTCTTGAGATAATCGGATTAGACAGCAGTGACAGAAGGGAGACGGACGCTGGCTTAAAGCGAAGCTAATCAATAATGTATTTATATTATTAATTTTAAGAAAAATTGAATCTGACTTAGAATATTTAAAAAGAGCTTTATTTTTATATTAAACCATAATTTATTTAGGTATTTTCATGGTTCATATCTTCAAATGTAATTAAGTAAACAAATGTATTGCGCAAAATTTGCTGAAGTCAGCGCATTTTTTCATGCCGCAATTATAAATATTTGTATACGAGCTTGTAAACAATTTTGATCATGAAAATAAAGTACCTTGTGATTTTATTACTCAAGAGTTTGTTACTCCCCGTTGTTACATTTTTAATAACATATTGAATAGTGGCGTAGCCACGATTTATCAAGAGGGGATGTTGGGAATTTTTATTCATCTTAAGTAAAATTTCTATTACAATCTTGAGTTTCATTGGAAAATGTATACTAAGTTTTTCTATGACTTCAATATTTATTTTCTTCATTTTGTTTAAAGTTATCAACATGTTTGATGTATTAAATTGAAGAAATATGTGTTGAAATTACAGAAAATAATGTTCCTCAAAAGATATCAACTACTAATTAGGCATTAATTCAATGCAAAAGGGATAAATTCATAGTTATCAAAAAATTACAAAAACAATTACAGTGGTCGAAAAATGTATAGAAACTTTTATTTATTTTCCAAATGTCACTGTTGACTCACACTTTTTCTTCATCAAATGTTTATTTGCAATTAATACAAGATTTCTGGGTTTTATTTCTTAAAATTATGCACCGGCGAGAAGTTAGCCATAAAATTTCCTGCCACAGTTTTTTACATGTATTTCTCCATAAGAAGAAAAATCATTATAACTTGTTTATTTTACATGTTATAACAAAACTAATTATACCACTGGAAAGCTCAAAGAAACAACTATAAAACAGTACTACTGTCAATGCTTGCCTCATAATAATAAATCCGCAATTTGTATTTAATCAGATGACTACCTTAAAATATCAAATACACTTAAATAGGTGTAACTTCTTTTAAAATAAACTGATAACTTAAATAAAATAATCAGTAAAATCTGCATTAAATTCCCTACATTCTCATGTATAAAACAATGTCAGCTACTAATTATTAACGTGTTAATTAACCAAAAACACTAATTTCTGAGTAATTCTAATGGCTACCAAAAACCGACCATATAAAAGTTATTGGTTTCATTTGATAGAAAATTTAATAAGATTTCCAACGGTGTATCACTCAATGCTAGCCTCATCACGATAATGCATTATTTAGTTTTCGCGGCGAATTTAATTAAAAGTTTAAATTTTTATTTATCATGATGAGGCAAGCATTGTGTGATATATCGTTGGAAAGCTTATTAAATTTTCTATTAAATGAAACCAATAACTTTTTTATGGCGGGTTTTTGGTAGCCATTAGATCCAAAAATTACTCAAAAATTAGTGTTTTTGGTTAATTAAAAAATCAGTAATTAGTGGCTAACATTGTGTTACACATCATTGTTTTCATTTTCCAATATAGATTCCAAAAGTGGTTTTAGTTTTTTTCTGCTATCATTCTCTCAAAAGTTAGAGCGCATAATGCATTATTTAATTTTCGCGGCGAATTTAATTAAGTTTAAATTTTTTATTATCATGATGAGGCAAGCATTGTGTGATATATCGTATATCGTTGGAAAGCTTATTAAATTTTCTATCAAATGGAACCAATAACTTTTTATGGCCGGTTTTTGGTAGCCATTAGAACCAAAAATTACTCAAAAATTAGTGTTTTTGGTTAATTAATACGTTAATAAATAGTGGCTGACATTGTTTTATTTAATTTAATACAGATTCTACTGATTATTTTATTTTAGTTGTCAGTTTATTTTAGTAGAAGTTACACCCATTTAAGTGTTTTTGATATTTTGAGGTAGTCATCTGATTAAATGCAAATTGCGGATTTATTATTATGAGGCAACCATTTACAGTAGTACTGTTATATAGATATTTCTTTGAGCTTTCCAGTGTTATAATTAGTTTTGTTATAAAATGTAAAATAAAGAAGTTTTAATGATTTTTCTTCTTATGGAGAAATACATGTAAAAAACTGTGGCTGGAAATTTTATGGCTAACTTCTCGCCGATAAATTATGTTCAAGAAATTTTATTTTTGTCACATTTAAGTTTTTGCTGGAAAAAAGTATGGAAACTTATTTTTATTTAAAACTCACATATGTAAATTTGATATTTTCTTTAAAATGCCCAAAGCCTTTATTTTGTATTTAGTATTTCAAACGATAAATTAAAAAAAATAATTTACAATTTGTTTATAGTAATTTCGTTTTTTTTTTGTAATTTTTAGATTTTAGAGCTTCTAAAAAATCTAAATTCTTGTATAACTCTTTTGTTTATCAACCAATTTTAATAATTCTTGTTTAATTTTGTCAACAAAAAATGTTGTTGTATTAATTTTTATTTTTTGTAATTTTAAAATTTAGTAGCTTCTTAAAAAATTGTCGATAAAATTTAAAATATTTAAGACTGAAACAAGTCTAATATTCCATTAAAAATTTATGTTTTGCAATTTTATGCACAATTGATTATAAAGTCCCAAAGTTAAGGCACTTTTAGGTCATTATGTATTTTTTTATACATTCTGCAATGTTTTTCCTGTTGTTTTTGCCTATTAGGAAAACACTCGCAATTTCCTGCAATTTGTGTATCCCGAATTTGGAAAATTTCAAGACTTTACTTTCTTACGTTTCTTCGTTTCAATTCAATTTCATTTTTTTTTTCGTTTCTACCTTTGTGTCAGATGGTACCAAAGTTAAAGTTTCCCTTAAAATATAAACCTGGACTACGAATTTCGAATGTAGGCGACAAATTATCGTATACTTTTTCTGCCAACATTTTTTGTAGTAGTTACCTACTTTTTCACAAATATTATTTTAAAAATTTCAATATTTTTGTCTAGTATTAAACCAATTTTTATTAACTACATATCTCGATAGAAACAAGAAAGAAGAGTAATTATTGCCAACATTTGGAAAAAAATATCTACGTACATTTAGCCAAATTTAACGTGACTAAAGTAATTTTTCATTCATAAAAAATTATCAAAGCAACAAGTCCATCATTTTGAACAATATTTTTTCATTTTTATCATCAGAAAAAAAAAATCTTTTCTAAGATTTAATAAGATTTAAATTATACTTAAGGTAAAGGTAAAAAAAAACAAAAAAAAACCGTGACAGGGTGGGGGGGTGATGTTATTCAAAAAATAAAAAAAATTGCTCCATTTTTATGAAGTTTCATTTAAACCAAAAAACAGTTATAAAAAAAAACAACATTATCAGCAAGAAACAAACCAAATTTGACATATATTAAACAAAAAATCCAAAAAAATGTTCAAGACAAAAAGCGGGACTTTTTTAACATTCCACGAGACGCGGGACAAATGTTAAAAAATCGGGACGTTTGGGCACCTTAATTATACTCCCTATGTCCTATAATACTTGATAGTTTTCGATTCGTGGCCGCTGCTTATCAAAATATATGATTCAATTTCAATGTATTTTCCTTATAAATTTAATTGATGATATTTATTTATAAAAACATCATTCACCATAAATATAACCATATTTTCTTGCTTTATATCATCATTATTTCATAAAAGGTTAAAAAAATTCGAAAATTGTTGTCCCACATTACTGGATAGTTTTTTTTATCTTTTCAAGATGTATGATTGAAACAATCAAAGTCAATGGAGGAAATAATTACCAGCAACCACATATGGCCAAGTATCGTCAAATCAATAATGACACGTTACCTGTATCTTTAGAAGTAAAGGCAGAAGTATTAGCTCTTTCTATTTAAAATAAATAAAAATTTTCATTTCCACAAATACTATTTTTATTGATGTACTTATGTAATAGAACTATAATTTTTAAAACTACTCTTAAATAAAAATATATTAGCTTTTTTGTCAAAAAAATTATTTTAAAGAAACATATCCAGTAATAAGGGACAAAAAAGGAGAAAACTATCAAGTACAACTACAGAGGGAGTAGTTTTTAAAAACCCAGACCCAAGTAAGTCCAGACATAATAACTAGATTTTTATATAAAATAAAATTTATAGTTAATAGAACTTTGTCTTATAGTTTTGCATAGAAACTACCCATTAATTATAAAGTAAACGAAGTAGAAAGTAATAATTAACCTAATTAAAACAACAGTGTTTTACATGCGTTGACGTTTTAAATACATAATATACTTCTTTATAGTATTTCTAAAAACTCCTAATTATCAAATTTAAGGAATAACATTATATTTATCATTCAACAGTTTATTTTATTTGTCAGGTAGTTATTGAAAAGCAGATAATAACAGGTTACCCTCTTTGGTTTTTATACAAGATGATTGACCCGACATGAAAAGTGAAAATCGTCTGTTATTTTATTGACTGGTATATTTTTGTCAAATTTTAATGATAGGTGTTTTTTAAATACAACAAATTATTTAAGATCATACACATTGTTTAAAAAGTGATTAGCCAGATTTCATTTACTAAAATTCCATTTAATTTTACCAAAATTTGAAATCAAAAATCAGCTAAAAGTGAACAAACGTGAAATTTGAGGAAGTACCTACACAAAAAATTATAATTATTTTTTTTATTTTATTTTCATTATGTAAACATCATTTCCATTCAAAATTCTGGCTATTAGATTTATGCACTTGTTCCAACGATTTTTCCACTGATCGAAACCGTTTTTATATTCTTCTTCACTACACCTTTTCCAATTGTATTTCAGAAAATATCAGTTCAATTTCAGAAATCATCAATTGTAATTCAAAATAATCAATTTCAGAAAGTATCAATTGTATTTTAGTGTAGTCAATTGTATTTCAGAATAGTGAAATTTATTTCAGAAAAATCAATTGTATTTCAGAATAGTGAAATGTATTTCAGAATTCAATTATATTTCAGAAAGCATCAATTTAATTTTAGAAAGGACCAATTGTAAAAAATTGAGGAAACCTTTCTAAAATTAATTTCCGAATACTGCTTTAATCTTAAAACAATTTCTTTTAATTTGGTTTAATATTGTAATGTTAAATTGCAAAAGCACATTTTTGACGTATTGTATGTGGTGTTCCTCATTTTTTTACAATTCGTCCTTTCTGAAATTGAATTGATTTTTGTTAAATACAATTGATGCTTTCTGAAATACAATTCATATTTTCTGAAATACAATGGAATATTCTGAAATACAATTCATACTTTCTGAAAATAAATTGATCTTTTTTAAAATACAATTGATAATTTCTGAAATACAATTGGAAAAGATGTAGTACCTCCAACGATTTTTACGTAATCTCTGATACATCCTGGAAATTTTTTCCTTTAATTTTTTCTTCATTTTTGGGAATAACAAAAAGTCGGCATGGCCTGGGTCGGGCAATTAAAGGGGTTGAAAACCCTTCATCGTGCCTTTTTCATGAAAACCTGGATGAAGCAGCTTCACGTCCGTCGATTTAACTCACTGCTTCAAGCAAACACTTTTTGACAGTACAGTTTGGTACTTCTTCATGCCCTAAGGAAAATAAAAGAAAAATCACCAAAAGCCTTGTGAAGAGCTTATGAAAAAATCACTCTAACTGCTACGATGGTTTTTCATGAACTCTATTTGGCCAATTTTCATATTATTTTATATTATTTTTGCACCAATGAAAATTTTATAACAACAATTAAATATATCTCAAATTTTTTAAACTGAAGTTGAAGCCTATCCTCAAAACCCATAAACCATAAGAACACACGTTTTTTGGCTCAAACCCAGGAACTAGGAAAACGCATCTTTTGAATATGTATTTTATAAAATTACATTAAATTCTTTGTTTAATTGTTTTTTAAACAAGTTTCGAGATGTCATTGACGTGGTTTGGAACTATTCCTTCTGCATTCGTTACTTTTTATTTACAAACACAAATGTTCCAAAATGAAACCAGTAAAATGCTTCGTTAATCCTATAAATAAGTTTTTTTTTTATTTTGTTAATTTTATTTTAATTTAAATTAAAAACGAAGCATTTTAGAGAAAATATTTTTTCTCTGTTTTCGTCTTAAAAGTGGTCAAATAGTCTTCTAGGAAGTCTCTGGTATTTATTTTTTTAAAAAAGCCACCCCTGTTTAAAGCAAAATTGGCATACAACTTCGTACATGTTTTTAAATAACTTCTAAACCGTACCAGCTGTGAAAAAATTAAATAGATCAAAAATTTTCAGAAAAAAGCAAGGAATTAGAATATCTCATTTAAAATGTTAAGTTGGGTAGCACAAAAAAGTTATGGCATAAAAAATGGGGTCTATACCCCCAAAATACATCCCCCTGTATTTTATTTCGATATTTGATATTTTTATCCTGTTACGACTATAATAACTAGAGTGTGTTTCAAATTTGATCAAATTATCTTAAAAAATAAAGAAGTTATACTCAAAAAATGAAAAAAATATATAAAGTTTGACACCCCATAACTAAAAAATAGAGCACTTTTGAGAAAATTTTTATTCTTTACTTTTGTCTTAGAATTGGTCAAGGAATCGCCTGTAGAATTTCTTCGCATATATTTAGAAACACCCTGTATTTAAATCTCTTCTACATGTACATGAAAATATTTTCCTTTGGGTTTTTTTTATTCTTCGGAATAACAAAAATTGGAATTCGCTGGGTCGAGCAAGTAAAGGGGTTGAAATTTCTACAAAAAGTACAGTTATAGGTGTGATGCTTATATATTATTTTATAAGGTTGAGGGAAAATTGTCACATCAGTTATGAGACATTTTGTTTTTTTAATATATTTTTTGTTTTTGCTTTATACACCATTCTTTATAGATATTTTATACACATTATTATATTGAAAATAAATAATTAGAAACAGATATAACATCTTACGTCTAACTTTATTAAATATGCCTATCGATTTCGGAGCTTTATGCTCCATCATCAGGTAAAAATAAGAATAACGTGATCTGTTTCTAATTAACATTAGTTCAAATCATCGTGTCAACCCCAATTTACTTTGAAAATAAATAATTTCTTCATTGTATATTCAAATATATTTGCTTCTAAATGTATTTACACATTTATTAAACTTTATGGATTTTACGCACGCTAAAAATCACTTACAACTTCTTGACCAACTGAAAACTCAAGTACAAAACTTGAATTGAAAATAGAATGTAATTTATTGGACATCAATAATCGTAAAATTTATAACTATTGCCCTTGAAAGTGAACCATTTTTAGTTTAAAAGTACCAACTTTTCAAAAATTTGTTCTTGTAAAAATTGATACTATGAAACGCATTAGCACTAATTTATTTGGTAGTTTGGTGGTATATTAGCTTTTTAGTAGTGGGAGTAACCAGTTTTATTGTAATTCTGAAAGGGGATGTAAAGAGAGAATTTGAGAAAATCAATACAATAGAAAGGACCTTTGATCAAGATTTGCTTTTTAAGTTGTAGTATAACCATGATTAAGGAATGTAGCGTTAGTAATTTAAATAGTAAAGCATTAGGTAGTCCTTATCAGGGTTAAGAATGTCATTTAGGATGGGTCGTAAACAACGAAGTGAAGTTACCATTTCTGAGAATGCTTATAATTAGGTTTATGATAAGCATGCTTGTGATGAACTGTATATTATCCAAAAGAATAATTAGTGTTAATTGAGTTATTTCGTTAATTAGTTCATGAATCGTGTGAAACACGGTTTATAAATTAAAGTTTTATCTGTGTAATTAATCCGAATGATAATTTTAAGGGTTAATCGAATCGAAGGACCATATGGTCGTGCATCATAAAGTTTCTAACAAAGCACGCCCTATAATTACAAACGCAATCTTTTATTTGAAAAAAAGAATCCGTTCCGGTTATATGTTGTACCATATGATCTGCGGTTTTCGTGCTTCGTGCCTCATCCAGAGTTAGTCTTTAATGCTTAAAAGCTCTGTTCTTTTTCAGGTTGTCTATTAGACAGCGCCACTCGGCCGCCAGATGTGCCCCCTAGAAATCCAACAATGAGTCGTCTTAACGGGCGGTTGGCAAGTGCTCCTCCCGCCGATCCCAGTCAAGATTTCGAGCCCTCCTGTCTTGTCCGGACACCTTCAGGGAACGTATACATTCCGACCGGTACCCTCAGTAAGTTCACTCTAGTTCTAGTTCTGCGTTAATGTTAACGTTAACCTCGGCGTTAACATAGCACTGATCGGACGAATCGAATACTCCACACTTCCATGCGCGTTTTATCTACTTCTACCTCTACCTCCACCGCATCTACTCTTTTCAGTGCGCGTTCTTCTTCCTTCTGCACTAACATTTCAGCCGTTTCACTCCCTCGTTTCAGTATTAAGTGAGCTTTTATGCGGGATGGTTGTGTGCTTTCGGCTCACGAAATGGCTCGTACGTTCGCGCAATTAGACGATCCTTATTAGATGTGAGCTCGCCTTAATTATATTCGCTTTTGTGTTTGTTTTTTTATTATTTTAAACGTTTTTGTGTTTGTGGTGTGCGTTATTTGTGCTTTATTTTCTTTTGGATATGGCTTTCCTTAATGGTAGCTGCGAGGATAATTATTACAGCTCCAATCTTCACGAACATATGTATGAACACATACATCACTCACATTGTAAGTCGGGCTTTAATCGAAAATTAGTCACGCTGATCGCGTTTTGATTTTTAATAAGCCACTAGATACCAACCAATACTTTTTCAATTTCATCCACCGATTATTTTTAAAGACATATAAATTGAGTTTTAATTTTAAATTTTATGCTCTCACCAAACTTCATTCTCCCCTCCAAAAAGAAATTTTTAGATTTTTCCACATATAATATCTTCCAGTCATAAGTCTTAATTTGACTTCAAAACTTTCCTTGTAAGATGGACGTATAAAAGAAAATTTAAATCTTGGGTTTTCCATGTGTTGTTAAACTTAAGAGGAACTTGATTATTTCGAGCTTTGGAGCTTTTACTCCTTAAGCGCAATCCTATTATGCACAAAATTATTCAGTTCTCCTTTTCTTCGCCATTTAGCGCGAAATGCAATACAATAAATAAAAAAACAATAACAAGCGCTTCAAGCGACATTATTCCTTATTAATTTTATATTAAATAATAACAAAATAATTATTTTCGAATTTCGAGAACAAAAAAACTGAGATATACAACTTGTACACAAATGTATTTTTTAATAAAAATACAATAATTCTCTGCAAAAAGTTTAATATGTTAAAAGTGGTACATTCTCAATGAAAATATTGATTCTTGAAGATGTACCATTTTGTTATGACTTACAAAAATCAACATTAGTATATTAATTCTACGAAAATAATTTATTATTTATAATATGACAACGTTAATTTTTTTTAATTTTTACCATTTTTAGAAAATCAAAAATACTCCAACCCAAAAAAAGAAAGCTTTTGTTAATTTACAGGATGGTCCATTTAATCTGAATAGTGGAAATATCTCTAATAGTAAGAATTTTAGAAAAACAATTGATACAAAAATTGTTTAGTTTGAAAGGACCCTCAGACCATAGTTATTTTTCACCTGAAGGTCTTCTTCATAAATCTACCCCAACTCGACTCAGTTTCTTAATATGGAAACCCATATTTTTAAAGAAATCTGAATCTAGACCTTCTGGGGGTCTTCTAAAAATGAAATTCTGATACAGGATGAGAAAAACATAATCCTTTAATTTTTCTATAATAGTTTTAATTTTTTCAAGTTGCCCATTCAAACAGATCAAAATCCTACACCAAAAAATGACAGTACTAGAAACCTCTTTTGATGGAAATATCTCTAAAAGTAAGAGTTTTAAAAAAAAATGTACTAAAAAGTGTTTAGTTTGAAAGGATCTTCAGACTCGACATAGTTATTTTTTACTTGGAGGTCTTCTTCATGGTAATTCTACCCCAACTCAGTTTCTTCAAATGGAAACCCATATTTTTTAATGGAACCTTCTGGGGGTCTTCTGAAAATGAAATTCTGATACAGGATGAGAAAAACATAATCCTTAAACTTTTGCATGATAGTTTTATTTTTTTCAAGCTATGCATTCAAACAGATCAAAACCCAATACCAAAAAATGACAGTACTAGTTCATTTTGGTGATGGAAACTATAAACTTCTTTTAATTGGCCATGATTTGAAAACACTTATTTCAAGACTACTTCAAATTATTTTGGTAAACTTCTAAAATCTAAATACATTTCTTAGAAATCCCATCAATTTTTGCAATTTCCTAATTATTTGCAAACTTCTTAATTCGGTGTATTTGGTTGACACTTTTGTTTTTTGATCATAAAAATTTTTCTTCCATCTGTTTTTTTTTTAATTTTCTGATTTTGATACACTGTAAAATCTTGTGACTATACTTTTTTGTGGAATAAGCATTGCGCCTTTTTTACTGCCTTTTCTTCTCAAAACAAACCCCGAATTTTCGTTTATTTTTCAAAGTTAATTTAAAAAATGTAACCCGCCTAGGGTGATCCTTTTAATCTAGGAGTGGAAATATCATAAGTAAGAGTTTTAGAAAAAATGTACTAAAAATTATTTAAGATATATTTAATTCTTGCGATGATTCGGATTTTTAAATTCAACAGAATATTTTTTTTGAATATTCTTTTAATCCACCTTTTATTGATCAGCAATATTTAATATTTGGGTGACAAGTTTCGCAAATCATTGGCTTCATCAAGCTCTTAAACTACAAATTAAAGTAAATAATAAATATAAAAATGATATATTTTTTTTAAACTTAGGTACATTGCGAATTGTAAAATAGAAGTCTTGCAACAAAAAATTCAAAAATAATTGTAGAAGTTTAAGTTAATGAAAAAAAAAATTTATCAAAATTTTTATTTATTTTTATTTTTAAATAGTTACTTATGCAACAATTAAAACATCATAATTCGCAATTTGTCAAATAAACTTAAACTTCTACCATTATTTTTGAATTTATTTATTATTGTTTTGAATTTTTCGTTGCAAGACTTCTATTTTGCAATTCGCAATGTAAGTTTTTTAAAAAAATATCATTTTTATATTTATTATTTACTTTAATTTGTAGTTTAAAGTGATAAGGAGTCAAATGTTGTAAAACCTACGTATTTGTCTTTCATTAATTTTTTTAAAGACTTTCGACCTGGAAAGTCAAAAAAATATCAAACTAAAGTAAGAATTTTACTTTCATTTACATTTTTTTTATTTATGTATCTACAATTACAATTGTGTAATTTTGCAAGAAAAACTTTTATTTATATTTTATTTTTGCAAAACTGCGCCATATAAATTTAGATACATAAAAAACAAAAATTTCGTATAAAAGTACAATTCTTTTGTAAGTTCGGTATTTAATTATTTTTTTTTAATTTCCAATTTGAAACATTTCAAAAAAATTCAGGAAAGACAAATTCGTGGGTTTTTCTACATTTGAATCCCCATGACCTTAAGAGCCTGATGAAGCCAATGATTTGGCGAAACTTGTCACTCAAATATTAAATATTGATGATTAAAAATATTGGATTAAAAGAATATTCAAAAAAAAAACTTCTATTGAAAAATCATTTAGTTTGAAAGGATCTGGACATAGTTATTTTTCACCTGGAGGTCTGCATCTTGGTTATTCTAACCCTAACTCGGTGTTTTCAAGTGGAAACCCAATTTTTTTTAATAGAATCTAAATCTAGACCTTTAAGAGGTTCTTCTAAAAGTTAAATTCCTATACAGGATGTGCCAATGCAAATTTCTTTTGGTTGTCCAAGTTTTGAAAAAAATTATTTCAAGACTACTTTAAAATTTTCAATTAAATTTCTAAAATCTGCACCTTTTCCAATTGTATTTCAGAAAAGATGAAATGGATTTCAGAATAGTAAATTTCTATTTCAGAATTGTCAATTGTATTTCAAAAAAGATCAATTGTATTTCAGAAAGCATCAATTGTATTTCAGAAAGCATCAATTGTATTTCAAAAATATCAATTTAATTTCAGAAAGGACCAATTATAAAAAAATAAGTAAGTCAAGTCAAGGTGATTATGCACGTGAACCACAATAGCACACAAATTTCATAAAAAATGTGCCTTCGAAATTTTTACATAACACCAATAACACCTTGCTTCGGTCCATATTCACCAAAATGTTAAACCTACTAAAAATAATCTGCCAAAAACTCTTTGCTTCCTCAATATTTTACAAAAGGTCTTTTCTAAAATTAAATTAATTTATCTGAAATACAACTGATGTTTTCTGAAATACAATTGATCTTTTCTGAATTTCAGTTGATGATTTCTGAAATAGAATTGACTATTCTCAAATACAATTAATACTTTCTAAAATTAAATTGATCTGAAATACAATTGTTGCTTTTTGAAATACAATTGATTATTTCAATTGATGATTTCTGAAATTGAATTTTCTTTTCTGAAATACAATTGGAAAAGGTGTAGTTAAGAGTAGATACAATTTTTTAGAAGTCCCATCAATGAGTTTTGCAATTACCTATTTGAAATTGATTGCAAATTCTTCTGAGCTTAATAGAATGGCCGGTGTATTCGATTGAAACTTATGTTTTTGATCATAAAAATTTTTCTTACAGAGCTTTGTCTTTGTGGAATAAAATTTTATATTGTTTTCTTCTTCTCAAAAAAATCCCTACAAAAATAGGAGTATTTTGGTTTCTTTTGGTGTTGACAAAAAAGAAGTTTTTGAACATTTATTCCAGAACAGAACCTTGTAGAGCATCTAAATTTTGTAAAGTACTTAATTTATACTTAAATTACTTCCATGATTTTTTCCTGATTTATTTGCTTCGTTTTTCAGTGGTATTTTGAAGTTTCTTGGGTAAAAACAATGGAAAATTTTTAATCAAAATCGTATTCTTGAATCACATTTATGCCTTGATAGTTGTCATGGTTACCTCACTAATATTTCTTGTAGGGCCTATTATTTTACAAAAATTATCGCAAAAATTTAAAACAAAGATTCTTAGATAATTTCAAAGTGAAATATTCACTTTTAATAAAATATAAGTGAAATTAATTACAAACAAAAATAAGATCAATTTGAGCCCACATATTAAGATACACCCTGTATATGTGAAACTAATTTTGGTTTTCTTGATCTTCTATTATCTTAAATCTTAGATTTCTTATTTTTTGTAAAACTAAAAAAGGCAAAATTGTTATTTATTTAAAGTTAATTCCTTATTTATTCTAAAATTATCTTAAATTAATGACTAATATTTTAATCGCGTTTGATTATTTCCTAATTATTATGCTTATAAAAATTTAATAACGAGAAAGTTCAGCTCAATCATTAAAAGTCAAATTAAACTATTTAATACCTCATAAAGTTCCTAACTTAAATAATTTTAAATACGTTATTAACCTTATTAAATATTAAATCTGCTTATTATCATAATCGTCTTGTTTATGATAACCTGTTTAGTTTAAGATTTAATCAATATTACACTTTTCAATAAAACTTACGCTTTAATCCTATTAAAACATAAAATAAACGAAAGTGAAATAAATTTCTTCCAGTTTTTAAAACAAACTTATTTATTTATTTAACGTTCTATTTGTATATACAGAGGGGTTCACAAAAAACGGCCAACGATGTAGCTTCGTTATTTCTTATCCGATTTTAATAAGTGATATGTCAAATTAAATGGTTTGAAAAATACTACTATCAGATAATAAAGGATTAATTTTATTTTTGAAAACATCAGAGGAGGAGGAGGCAACTTTTCTTTTTCAAATGGCAACATATTTTTTTCGATTGAAAAAAATCATTAGCAAAAATAATTTAAACCAATTGTTAATTTTTTTAAATTTAATTCAATTGTTTTTTTTTGTTTTTGAGTTTTGAGTTTTTTATTTTTTTTAAGTTTTGTTTTTTAATTTATTATTAATAAATTAATAATAGAAAAATCTACTTTGAAAAATCCTTATTTCTTAATAAATTTCAACATTTTTTTGACTATTTTAATAGAAAATTTGTATTTCTGTATGCGAAAACTGCTTCAATTTGTGTTGGTTTTAGAGAATACATAAAAGGATTTTTTGAAATATTTTTTTTCGAGAGCGCCAGTTTTGGGACACCCTGTATGTTACATTTAACTTTTGCAAAAATTAGTAGAATTTTAAAACATGTTTTAGTATTTAACTCGGTATTTAATAATAAAAATAATATATTTTTGGATTTATCCAAAAAAAGGCAACAAAAATTGGTGCGGAGCTTTTTAGTCTACCAAAAAAATAAATCAAAAGCTCTGGTAAAAAAATGTTTTGGCTAACATTGTAAGTATTTAGATTTTAGCTCCGATTTTAGATCTAACGGCTAGGATCCTAATGTAGGCAACCCAAAAAGCCACCAAATATCTTGAGTCCATCTAAACTATTTTGAAATATTGAAGCTTCATTTTTTATTGTAAAACTTACCAATTTAATTTGGATTAGTATCTGTAGGTCCACTTAATTTCTGAACATTATTGGTGTTGGTTGTTTTTTTTTGGTATTGTATTGGAATTTCAAAATGTGTTATTTAAAAATTATATTATGAAATACAGTTACCATTTAAAAATCAGTGATGATGAATTTAAGCCCGACGTATCAGATTATTATAAAAATGAAAAGCAACAACGAAATTGAAATAGAAAAAACATGGATTTGTTGATTAAACAGTTACAATTCAATAAAACCAGTAAATTCTGATACAACTAAATTATTATTATTATTCTCTCTATTTTCTAAATTAATAATATTAAACATTGATTAATTGGTGAATTATTTATTGTTTGTAAATTTATGAGTATTTACTAATTGAAAATATTATTAGTGAATAACCAATGTTTTATCAATATTTGGCTTTATTTAATTTTAAGATTTATAGATAATATAATAATTAGTGACAATATAAAGTTTTAATTCATCAATAATCAGTTAAAATTACCCAATTGTTTTTTACAATGATTTTTTTAATTTACACTATATTTTTGAGATATAAATCACGGTTAATTTATTTACAAGTCAAAAATTATATGCACATTATAAATTGGGCTTGAAATTGGACAATAAAACTGACTATTTTTATTTTAGGTCGGTTAATTTAAAATCAAATAAAAACAGCGGTAAAGGTTTTATTATCAGGCGTTAAACGTTTTTTTGTTTTAATTAATTTACGCGCTAAATGCAAACAGAAAACATTTTTATTTTTTATATAAATTAATTAAACGTAGGCGGTAAAACAAGTTTTATTTACTTAGAAAATTTTAGTTTTTACAGTTACAAGGTAAATTTCTTGTAAATTAAGGTACATTAATTTAAATATGTAATTATTATTTTATATTAAAATAAAAGTTGGTAAAATTTATTTAGTAGTTTTAAAATATTAAATTTACTTGGTTGTGCTTTTATGTTTTGTTAAGGAAAAGATAAATATTATCGTTTTCAAAAAAATATGACAAATTCGATTTTCGAGATAACGATAGCAACTTACTTATTTTAAATAGTCATTAGTCCGATCAATTTAGTCCTAAAAATAGTAGTAAAGTTGCAAAAATTAGTGTAAAGCTAAAAATTGGTATGAATGTTCGGAACACCATTATAAATGAATTCTGGAAAGTCCCCATGGATCCCTTACCTAGAAAAAATTTTATTCAAAGTCAAAGCTCTTAAAAATGGGGTTTTCGCGTTTTTCAGAAAAACGGTAAGTTTTATCAAAAAATTTGGTCAGACAAAAATTGTAGATCATATAATTATCTATAAAAAATGACTTAATACTTTTTTTCCTAAGAGCCACCGTTTCTGAGATATAACGATTATAATAGTTGAAAAAGTTGTAATATTCATAGTATGCATAAGTACGCCACGTATACACATCAGTGAAGCTGTAATACAAGTAAAAATATTTTTCTATCGGTCAAAGTAAGCCATAAATCGTTCTAATCGGCCAACTGATTCGGTCAAAATTAATTATTTTCCGATTAATCAAAAATTTTATAGCAATGTCTTCGTCCAAAAGTGAAATTTTCAAATTTTCAACGGTTATTCGGTCATAACTTCTAAACGAATAAAGATATCAAAACGAATCTTTTTTTGTGTGAAAGCCTACGCAAAAACTTTTAAGATAAGCCATCATTCGTTAAAACCGATGACGGGGCAGGGAGGTAAAAAAAATTGTTAAAATCGCATTTTTTTACAAAGTTTTTGCGCGATTAAAATTTTGAGTTTTTTTTTTCGAAATTGAAACAAGTCAATGCGTGGCGTAGTAGTACTTGAAAATCACATTCCGACGCATACTTTAGTTAGACGATAGGATGTGTCGTTACCTTACAGCGATTATTTTGGTCGCTGGGGGTTGAAAAAACACAATTTTGATTTTAATAGGTTGGTGTGTTGTGAAATAAAAAGATAGAGATTTCAAAACTTCAAACCGACCTCGTTTGATCAATCCTCTTGCAGGTCACGTGTAGCGATTTTTCATTTTTTGTCCCGTTTTCCTCTACCAATTTTCTCTACGCGCCGTTTTTTATCGATATTTTTCTACGCTTTTGGAAAAAAAAAATCCCGATGCCGCTAGACGCGCCGGATAAAACCGATTATTTTTCTGGATATTACCGGTACTTTTAGCCACAATATAGGTTGCATTTCGTTAAAATCGGTCTATCCGTTTGGTGGGTACGATTTTTTAAATTTCGTTAAAAAATATGTCCAAAATTGTACTCCAATTTTCAAAAGTCAGAATATGAGATACAAACAAAAAATTTCGAAAAAGTGCTCCACTATTGGTACTGTAAGTCTATTTCCTCTTTACGAAAATGCCATTCGCGATTTTTTTCCTCCGGCTACAGTCAAAAGCTAGGCAATATTACCTTTTTGTTTTTTTCGGTAAAAAACACTACATTTTGAAGTTTTCAAAGAAAAATTCGCCCTCGCCTCAGGATTAACCTAGGAGGGTCGGAAATTTTGGATATAGTAAATGAGGATGTAAGAAAAAAGGGGGCCCGATTTGGTCGTTTCGATTCTGAACCCGGCGGAGCTACGATTTTTCAAAGTCTGCGCTCGGAAAAACCGCAAAAAAAATACTATTTCGGGAGCGCTTTTGAAAGCTTTCCCGTCGCTTAAAAAAATCCATTCCGATAGGATTATAAAACTAACATCCCCCTTTAATTCCAGACCGGGTTTTTGAAATTTGGTTAAAAAATGTACCCGTTATCGTGAATATTAGACGATTATGAATCTGACGAATAATTATGAAGATTACAACTTTTATAATCGTTATATCTCAGAAACGGCGGCTCTTAGGGAAAAAAATATTAAGACATTTTTTATAGGTAATTATATGATCTACAATTTTCGTCTGACCTAAGTTTATGATAAAACATACCGTTTTTCTGAAAAACGAGAAAAACCCATTTTTAAGATCTTTGACCTTAAATAAAAATTTTTTCCATTCATTTATAATGGTATTCTGAACATTAATCAAAAAGTCATGGCTTACTTAATTTAATTCAAATAATGTCAAATATTTCATAGATTGTATAACATCGTTGAAATTTGAAACGTAAAATTTCTAAAAAAAAAATGTAGGTACTCGCTTATTTACCTGTTCGCTGACCATATTTTTAAGATTTTAACCGGATATTTGATATCCGGCCGGAATATCCCAATTGACCGGAAACAGTAGGTGGTCTGGTATCGGTATGACCAATTTATTTTTAGAATGATGGGAAGAATTTTAATCTGCAACCTGTTATTTTTTACATAAAGTCTAAAATTTATTTGAAGCTAACAGCCTTTTAAAATCTCATGTAACGGTCCATAAATTGAAGGGTTTGCTACAAAATGCAGGTAGCTTCATCCTGGATCCTACACCAGAAATTACTCGTTTTATACGGATTTTTGAAAATTTGATAAGTTGGAGTTATCACTTCTTAAATTATTTTTTCGACATGCTTTGGAATTAACTTGTAATCCACTCATTTTTATAAAATATGAATTCATTTTAAAATCAATATTACCTTCTTATGATTAAATCAATATGTCTGTACTTTCGGATGAAATATTTACTAGTCATTTTAAAATCAAAAAGAATTATAATTTTGTTTGAATTCCAATCGATAAAGCTAATAAAACGAATAGGAAATACGTTTAATTTATAAAATGAATCGAAGCACTCGGTGAATAACCAGAAAACGCCCTAAAACGCTATTCCTTTTATAAATTAAGGGGGATATACACCGGAAGTATAGTATTGCTGCCATGGTGAAAAATAAACGAGAGCCTAACTAAAAATTATATGGGTTACAACAGGATAGGTAGAGCAACATAAAAAAGATATCAAGTTTAAATTATTTCAAGCACTTTTATCTTGAGTAGATGATCAAATATAATTAAAAAGTATTTAAGTAACAAATATTGTAGAGATATATTTATTCATTTATAAATTCTTTCAATATTAATACAGGTAAACGTCGTTTTGCGCCGGTTCGATTTACGCCGATTCACAATTACGCCGGTTGGTGGCGGCGTGGGATTTTCCGAGTTAATTTTCGTTTGGTTTTTAAGAAAAATGATTATATTTTTTATTTTATAATAAAATTAAAAGAATATTCAATTTTTAGTTCCATTATGGGCGACAATAGTGATTCAGAACCCAAACATTGTGCGAAAAAAGCACGAAAAATGTATGATCATTTTACGCCGATTTTTTGTACGCCGGTGTCCCCGGTGTAAAACGACATTTACCTGTAATAATATTATAAACGTCATTCTTAACTTAAAGACAGAAATCAGGTTCTTACATATAGCAATGCTTACTCAAGATCTTATACAGCGTAGTGTGGGATACCTCAGGGTTCTACAATAGGTCCTCTACTTTTTGTTCTTTACACGAATCATGTCTGTAACATTACAGTGAAATTCTCTCAAAGATATCTCTTAATCAGGATTCATGACAAGAAGACAATAAATGTATATAATTAAAAAATATTAGAAATATGTTCCATACTTGTATTGGATATTTTAGATATTTGTGTGGAGATATATTAATTTATTTATAAATGTATCCATGCATACCATATTATACTTTGATGGAATATGCGATATAATTCTGGTGTAATTTAAGATTTTCTGGGAAAATCTTAGGAGTTTGTGGTGAAGATATATTCTGTAATTAATTTTCTAAATATACAGGCATCAGTTTTGGTAGTTGTAGGCTTTAGTATCGGCGCCTGAAATAGGGAGAAGGCTGAGAGGAGGTTATTTCTGAAAGGCATGGGAACGGTATTGCGGGCGAGGATGGAAATTAATGAAATGTAAACAATAAACACACTGAAATTAGGTTGTAATAAATTTTAAAGATCTAATAATAACTTAATAGCTTAACAAAACAGAATTAAACGAAAAATTAATTTCTAAGAAAAACAAATAATTTAATTAAGCTTTTAATTAAACGTTTTAAATTCAGGAGTTGTAATTTTGAATATCCTTTGTAGGTATTTAATGTATTACCCTAACATATATTTGTATAGGTTCTGATATCTCTTCCTGCGCTTCAAGGCAAATAAAACAAACCCCTAATCACAATATTAAACAATAATTCCCTGTACCAAGTAATTCCAAAAGTAAAATTCATTAAATTAATCAAAGTCCATGTTTATTTATTTACAAATCTAAATTACTTAAAATGCAGCCATTAAAAATCACTTTTTCGTGTCAAGCTGAGCTAGGGTGAAAACAAACTGATTTAATGATTTCTTAACAATGGTTACAGAGGCCATAACTTTGTATAATGAATGTTTCTTGACCTTTGTTAGAAGTACCCCGGGACCCCAGGCACAAAAGCCAGGTACTTGATGTTCGTTCAACAGATGCCGAATTTCGAAGAAATAGGGGAACCTATGTATTAACCTTTTTAGGTATAATCTTCATCATGCCATATGTTCTTTTGCCTGACTGCACTCAAATCCAATTCGCTTCCTTTTTTAAATGCACAATATAACCTAAATTACTTACTGCAAAGTTAAAACCCATCGATTTTATTTTCAATATTTCTAAACACGAATCAATTTATTCTAAATAATTTATATTTTTACATCATTAATGTGATTAAATAATTTTCATATCTCTCGTACGAAATTGTATAAAAATCGTTGTTTAGGTATGTATTTTCAATTGTTTTTTTTATCAACAAACAATACATTGTTCACCCTACCTCGAGATAAAATACATTTTCTGTCGTTTGTTTCTAAAGTCTACAATTATAGTATACAACTTTTTGTGGGTGTAACTCATGAGTATACGAATATAAGATGCCCTTTGTTTGTTTCATCCAGGATTTTTTTTATAATGTAACCAAAATATTTCATAGTATCTAATCTAAAAAGTCTTATGGCTCGTCTTCTTTCAGATAAAACAGTCAATTTGTAGAATTACTCTTTTTGTTAAACTTAAACAAATCTAAATTTTTTTTAATAAATCCTTAGGTCAGTTTTATTGAAGTCCCCATCGACACCGTACCTGGAAAAAATTGTATTCAAGGTCAAAGGGTACTGTTTTGCTGAAAAACGCGAAAAACCCATTTTTAAGACCTTGATCCCATGTCAACGTATGCGTAGATTTCCACTTTTTGTCATAGTTTCTTATCTTAAAGACATAAACCAGGCAATGTTTACTCAAGATCTTATACAGCAAAGAGTGGGATACCTCAGGTATCTACTTTTGGTCCTGTAGTTTTTTTTGTACATGAATGACGTCTGTAACATCTTAAATTCATCAACGTTACTTAGTGATATTTCGTATAATGAGTTAATATGATATGCAATTTATTGTTTAAATTTGGATATAATATGTTATTTTATTTTCAGATCACCCAAAGAATAGCACGATGGATTACAAATCGAACTCGTCGTGCAGCAGTCCATCAAAGGACATGAAAAACTCAGATAGGTGTGGATTACCGCCATACGGTACTCCGGTACCAGTTTTGCCCGTCCGAAATAATTTACGCCGCCCAAATTCGAGTCATTTTCCACCAGCCAGTAGATTTCACTTCAGGAAAGGTCTGGCGTCAAAATGTAGTTGGAAATGCACAGCAATAGTCTTCATAATGCTGTCGGTTGTTCTCACCGCCGCTTTGTCCTATATATCAGGTAAATACTTACAACCATAAATCCTCATTAACCTTAACTGATGAAATTTCCAGCGTCGAGTCTTTTAAATTGGTCATATCAAAGCACAAAAGCATGCACCGTGTTAGTAGGCGAGAGTCCCCCGTCTTCGGAAGTGTTGGCTCCATCAAAGGCCACTACTTCGGATACGAATCTTTCTACATCGAGTAAACCGCGAACTTCATCCGGAGGTAATTATTTAAGAAAACGTAGAGAGATTAACCAAAATCCGCATGCATCTGTGTGGGCAATTTTCAATAGTACCAGGTCTACAGATACACTTCAGCATGCCAATTTTAGTTCAGCTAGTACACCTTTGCATGATGTTTTTAGTAGTAGTACTAGTACTGATAATCCACTTACTTCCATTGATACACAAAGTAGTACCGATTTTACATCACCTACCACAAATTCCGAAGAAATCCAATATTCTACCACAGAAGTCAATTTGGAAAACAAAACGTACGATAGTATAATCAGTAGCGAAGATAATCAAGAAATTAGATTTGATAATAATGATGAAGTATCAAGTACTGATTTTAGTAATATTGATGAACAAATTAATACATCACCTAATATAAACGATATTAAAAACATGTTTACTTTAATAATACCAAATAGTAGTAATAATGATGATGCAGTAACAAGTGAAGCAATAATTGATAACACAACTATTCAACCAGAAACTGATGATTTAGATATGTTACAACAAGATTTTCCAGCAGACTCCAAGGAAGACTATGCTTCACCAGAAATATTTAATATTGATACCCCAATTCTAAAAAATAAATTGAACTATCGTTTGGATGATGATAGCAAAGAATTGATTAATTCAATAAAAGATCATCAAAGTGAAGAGACTTCAAAAGAGTTAACCGACAATAATTTATCAACGTCAATCCATTTGAGTGAAACCGCTACCAATTTCAAAAATCCTCTTGTGATTAATCAAGGCTTACAAATGCATGGCCCTCTTAACAACACTAATAAATTAGGAGAAAACCAAGAAAACCACCCGAAACGTGTTTTTGTTAATGTTACTATTACCACAGACCTTGATGTTAATAATCCCCATTCTTCACAATCGGTATACATGCTTTCCGTAGCTGTCCCCACAGGTGAATACCCAATCAATCAACCTGATATTTACATCCAACCATTAAACCAAAACAAAATCCAAGACGAGCGTCCTAGTGAACTAACTAAAGCAGTAGAAACACCAAAAGCAGTTTTAGAAGGAGGCGAGTGTCAGTGTTCATGTCCATGCTTAGATAATGATAATTTTACAGAAAATTTGGAAGAAATTTATAACTTATTATCTGAAAATGAATCTGATGCATCTACTAGTTTAGAAGAAGGTCTTGTTAATATAACCACAACTGATACAAGTACTGAAAGCGATTTTACAACCGAAACTGCCGAGACTTCGAAATCTTCTTGTAGTGAAGTATGTGCAAAAACGCCTATACTGCCACCGCCCATACTTATTTTAGAAGGTAGGATTAAAATATTATGCTTGGCAATTTAACCAAGCTCTTTAAAAAAATCGGTGTAGAAATTGATGCATGTAGTATTAACACTAAATAAATACCATACACAATTATAATATTATAACGTATTTGCTTGAAAAGTAACTCTTCTTTATTGCATTTTAAATAAATTTCGTAAACCAATAAAGTAAAGTAGGTACTAATTTTGATAATTAAACCTTAGTCTATTTTACTTTATTGGCTTACTCTTCAATAATAAGCATGCTATATTTAGTATTTAAACTTTTATAAAATCTACTACAGTTTTGTGCTTTGCTTTTGTGTAATTACTTACGAAATAGTTGGATGCAACTTAATTTTGAACTAAAAATTGTTTTTCTACTAGGAGCAAGAACTTTTCCGGCTCAATCCTTCCCTCCAGATGGAACAACCTTTGCACAAATTTCTTTAGGGCAGAGATTGTCGAAAGAAATCCCACCTTACGGTTATTGGAACATGCAGTTTTATCAATCGGAAGCAGCTTACGTTAAATTCGATTATAACATTCCACGTGGAGCTAGCATAGGTGCCTATGCTCGGCGAAACGCTCTTCCAACGCATACCCAATACCATATCTTAGAAGTCTTAAGTGGTTTCAAAGCAAGAACTACCAGGGCATCACATGTAAGTCATAATATTAAATATGAATGGAATTTTTGAATAATGTTTTTTAAATAGTCCACTGTGAAGAAGGAAGTCACTCACTACATGGAGCAGGGTCATTGGTTCTTATCCCTCTACAACGACGATGGTGATCCCCAAGAAGTCAGCTTCATTGCTGAAGTGGCTGATGACATGACACACAACTGCCCCAATGGATGCAGCGGAAAAGGTGAATGTTTAATGGGTCATTGCCAGTGCAATCCAGGATTCGGAGGTGATGATTGTAGTGAAAGTAAGTACTTTCTTGAACAAAACTAAACTAACAATTGTCCATGAAATCTTCAACCTAACAGCATGATACATGAATGTGCTTCTTTGCTAGGTGTATGCCCTGTGCTATGCAGTCAAAGAGGGGAATATATTAACGGGGAATGCCAATGTAACCCTGGTTGGAAAGGCAAGGAGTGCTCTTTGCGTCATGATGAATGCGAAGTGCCTGATTGCAACGGCCATGGCCACTGTTCTAATGGAAAATGCGGTTGCATTCGTGGTTACAAAGGAAAGTTTTGCGAGGAAGGTAAGAACCGAACAATATTGAAAATAAAATTGGCATGTTCAATATAATTAAATAACAATTTTGAATGTGCATAAGGATATACTAAAATAACATTAATGGTGATACAAATTAACATTTTGATAAAATGAAATAATATAAAGTTTTTTTGTTATTTAGTTGATTGTCCTCATCCAACTTGTTCTGGTCATGGTTACTGCGTTGAAGGATCATGCATTTGCAAGAAAGGCTGGAAAGGTCCTGATTGTGGGCAAATGGACAAAGATGCACTTCAATGCCTACCAGATTGCTCAGGTCATGGTACTTTTGATCTTGATACACAAACATGCACTTGCGAACCTTTATGGTCCGGAGAAGATTGCTCTAGAGGTAAGATACAAATAAATAAATTCATTAAGTATAATAATAGCTACAAATTTTCATGGAATGTGATTTTAATGTTAACTTAATTTTCCAAGAATTGTGCGATTTGGATTGTGGATACCATGGACATTGTGTATCTGATGCTTGTCACTGTGATTCGGGATGGGGTGGTGAAACATGCAATTTAAAACTTTGCGATCCTCGATGTAACGAGCATGGACAGTGTAAAAATGGAACTTGTTTATGTGTTACGGGTTGGAACGGGAAACATTGCACGATGGAAGGTTGTCCTAACAGTTGTTCAAGTCATGGCCAGTGTCGATTCAATACTGAGGGAGCTTGGGAATGTCGCTGTGAGAATGGTTGGGATGGACCTGATTGCAGTGTATTATTGGAACAAAACTGCAATGATGGACGCGATAATGATAAAGGTAATTATTTTTTTTTTGGAATTTCGCCTGCCTTCCGAAGGTACTCCAAAAAATGATCACATGAAATAGTATAGTATATTTCGCAAATCTTAAACAAGTTTTCTACAAGGTATTTTTTTGGTAGAGATTACAAAAAAGTTTAAAATCGGCACCTTGAAATTTTTAACCTGGGCCTTGGAAAAAAATCGAACGTAAAACGTTCAAAAAAACGGTTAAAACGCGGTTCAACCTGGGCCCATCTGGCTCCCGCAATTTTCAAAATTTCAAAATGCCACACTCTTGTCATCCAATATTCAAAGTTTAGTGGGAGTTTAAAAGTACTTATACATTGTTTTCTTTTAAAGATGGTTTAGTTGATTGTGAAGATCCCGAATGCTGTTCCAATCGTCTCTGCAGAAACAGTCAGTTGTGTGTTTCTGCACCGAAACCAATAGATATTTTATTAAGGAAGCAACCGCCTGCAATCACAGCATCGTTTTTCGAACGAATGAAATTCTTGATTGATGAAGGCAGTCTACAAAACTACGCTCGCCAAGAAACTTTCAACGAAAGGTAAGGTCTTCTATTAAATAATTGTCTTCAATATTTCTAACACATGGGTGTTTTATCTGTCTTTTTTAAATGCAATCTAGTGTTAATTGTAATCTTCGTCCGAATTTTGATAGTTGCGTTGTTGTGCCCCATGTCGAACACTGTCCCAATTTATTATTTGATGTAACATTTTAAAAAGCTCACTATGTTTATTATTTTTTTAAATTAAATTTTAGCTTGGTTAACAACTATGTTAATTATCATTGTAGAGCAGATGATTTCATTTCCAATAATCACTAATAAAAAAGGGTAGATTTATTTTCAATATTAATATTGGTTGATTGCTAATTATAAAATGCTCTTTAAATATATTTGCTAAATTTTGCTAACACTCAGCTTTCTTATTTTTGCTGCTACAATCAGTGTATTTTGGAATCACTTCAATACGAGGTAAGAACGGTAATTTTTCACTCGAAAACCTTTATAGTCTCGAGTTTGTAATGTTTGTGCCTGGTTGATTTTATTTTTAATCCACTTGTGTTTGTCAGTATTTTCTTTTGCTTTACTTTAATCTGTGATTGCTGTTTCTTAATACCATATTCAGACTCTAATTTGTTTGTTTGTAATAGTCGATCTGCTGTTGTGCGAGGTCGCGTCATCACTCCAATGGGAATGGGACTAATGGGAGTCCGCGTTAGTACTAGCACACCTCTTGAAGGATTTACGTTAACCAGAGATGATGGTTGGTTCGACCTTTTGGTGAATGGTGGTGGAGTTGTAACTTTGCAATTTGGTCGTTCTCCATTTAGACCTCAAACACATATCACTTTTGTACCATGGAACGAAGTTGTTATTATAGATAATGTAGTAATGACAACAGGCGAAGAAAAAATGTTGCCACCATTACCACAACCATGCCTTGCACATGATTTTGATATAATGAAGCCAGTTGTATTGGCTACGTGGAAACACGGTTTCCAAGGTGCATGTGCTGATAAAAGTGCTATATTAGCGGAGTCGCAAGTTGTACAAGAAAGCCTTCAAATTCCTGGCACTGGTCTCAATTTAGTATATCACAGCTCACGTGCGGCAGGATATTTATCAACCATACAACTGCAATTGACTCCTGAAGTTATACCTAACACCCTTAATCTCATTCACTTGCGAATAACAATTGAAGGAATACTTTTTGAGAAAACCTTTGAAGCCGATCCTGTCATAAAGTTTACTTACGCTTGGAATAGACTAAACGTATATCGTCAACGAGTTTATGGCGTAACAACAGCCATTGTTAAAGTTGGTTATCAATACACAGACTGCAAAGAAATTATTTGGGATGTTCAATCAACTAAACTTAGCGGTCATGACATGAGCATTTCTGAAGTGGGCGGATGGAATTTAGATATCCACCATCGATATAATTTCCATGAAGGTAAAACAATTTAATATAATTCTTATGACTTTTATTAACAAAATTATTATGTTAGGTATACTACAAAAAGGTGATGGATCAAATATTTACCTTAAACATAAACCACGCGTTATTTTAACCACAATGGGTGATGGTCACCAACGGCCTTTAGATTGTACCGATTGCGAAGGTCAAGCTTCAAAACAACGATTATTAGCTCCTGTAGCGTTAGCTACTGCACCAGATGGATCAATTTTTGTAGGCGATTTCAATCTCGTTAGAAAAATTTTAACAGATGGAACAGTTCATACCGTTGTACGGTTAAAGTAAGTTATCTTAATCAAAGACTTTTTAAAATATTTACTTTTTTTATTTTTTTTTAGTGCAACACGTGTGTCTTACCGTTATCATATGGCTTTAAGTCCACTGGATGGTACCTTATACATCTCAGACCCTGAATCTCATCAAATTATTCGTGTTAGAAATACTGAAGAGTATAGTGATCCTGATCATAATTGGGAAACAGTAGTTGGTTCAGGTGAACGTTGTCTTCCTGGTGATGAAGCTCATTGTGGCGATGGAGCGTTAGCAAGAGATGCAAAACTTGCTTATCCAAAAGGCATTGCAATTTCCAACGATAATGTGCTTTACTTCGCTGATGGTACAAATATAAGAATGGTCGACCGCGACGGTATTGTAACTACAGTTATTGGAAATCATATGCACAAATCTCATTGGAAACCCATCCCATGTGAAGGTACTTTAAATTTGGAAGAAGTTCATCTAAGATGGCCTACGGAGTTAGCTATAAATCCAATTGATAACTCACTTCATGTAATTGATGATCACATGATATTACAATTAACATCCGATGGTCGTGTGAAAGTAGTGGCGGGTCGCCCGCTACATTGTGCCACGCCAATTAGTGGATTTGATGTTGAACTAGCTACACATGCCACTTTAGTAATGCCACAAAGCATAGCTTTCAGTGCTTCTGGAGATTTATATGTTGCTGAAAGTGATTCTCAAAGAATCAATCGTGTAAGAGTGATTGGTACAGACAGTAAAATTGCGCCATATGCTGGAGCTGAATCGAAATGCAATTGTCTAGAACGTGGATGTGATTGTTTTGAAGCCGACCACTACTTAGCGTCGAATTCTAAATTTAACACAATTTCTGCTGTTGCGGTAAGTCCAGATGGTCATGTTCACATTGGAGACCAAGCTAATTACAGAATACGATCTGTAATGGCCAGCATTCCCGACTCGAGTGCTTCAAGAGAATACGAGATTTATTCACCAGAAAGCCAGGAGATTTATATCTTCAATCGATTTGGTCAACATATCATTACCAAAAATATTTTAACAGGAGAAAGTAACTACTTATTTACTTATAACGTTAATACTTATAACGGAAAATTAAGTACAGTTACCGACGCAGCCGGCAATAAAGTATTCTTACTTAGAGACTACTCAAGTCAAGTAAACTCAATAGAGAATACAAAAGGGCAGAAATGTCGACTAAAAATGTCTCGCATGCGAATGTTACATGAATTAAGCACACCAGATAACTACAATGTAACTTTTGATTATCATGGTCCTACAGGACTTTTGAAAACTAAACTAGATAGCAGTGGTAGAAGTTACGTTTATAATTACGACGAATTTGGTCGACTTACCTCAGCAGTTACACCAACAGGCAAAGTCATAAGCTTATCTTTCGATTTAAGTATCAAAGGAGCTACTGTGCAAGTTAGACAAAATTACAAAAATCCAATCAATATGCTAATTAAAGGATCAAGTGTTTCTACTATAGTTGGAGAAGCTGAACAAAAAATATTATTATTGGCTGATAGTGGAGTTGAATATACTACACCTTGGGGGCACAGTATTACAACAGACACTATCCCTTACAGTGTTTTAGCAGAGATCGATCCATTATTAGGAGAGAGCTACCCCGTACCAGCCAAACAAAGATCCGAAATTGGAAGCGATTTAGCCAACAGATTTGAATGGAGATACTTCCTCAGAAGAATTCAAAGTAAACCAAAGACATCTAATTCTAAAGGAATTGCTCAAGTAGGAAGAAAACTAAGAGTTAATGGAGAAAACTTATTAACTCTCGAGTATGATAGAGAATCTGCTTCAGTTTCTGTATTTATGGATGATAGAGTTGAATTACTAAATGTCACCTATGATAAAACAGCAAGACCAGTTAAATGGGGACCTAGAAATGGAATATTCGCTGAAGTTGAATTAGAATATGACCGATTTAGTAGACTTACCAGCTGGAAATGGGGAGATATTAGTGAAACCTACGGCTTTGATAGAGCAGGACGTCTTTACGAAATTAAATATGGCGATGGTTCATCTATGATTTATGCTTTCAAGGACATGTTTAGCAGTTTGGTGAGTAAAATATCTTATTACAATTTAGATCATTTATCGATGACTATTGAATAATACGAACACGTTTCTAATTTAGCTAACTTCACCCCATAAGCAATTAATCCAAAAGTCACGGGCGGTAGCCTATCAAAAAGCTGTATTTCCGCATATCCACCGGCTGAAGCTAACTACTAATGCATTGTTTTGTGTTCGTAGTTTAGCAACCCCGAGTAGAATCACGATATTGCAACAATGTTGTGATAATATCGTACACATTGTATAAACATTGTATACAATATTTGCACATGTAAAAATGTTGAAAACCCGAAAAAAGCGAAAAAAATCGACCATTTTCGGGAATTTTTTTCAAAGTTTCGGAGATGTCAAAAAAATTTAAAATTTGAACCACACTTGGAATCAACATCCCTCTTTACATCGGAACCGGAATTTTTAAAATCTGACGAAAAAACCACCCTTTCGGCCGCTCCTCGCAAAAAACGTCCGAATTCGGGGTCGTTTCTCCGCCCCCTTAATTAATAAATCCGGGCGGGTCAAAACCGCCGTCTTCAGATTACAGGCCCCATAACATAATAAAATTTAGTGCGATTCGCAGTGAATTTCGGACACTTAGGGGATGAACTCGATTTTTCGTTCGGGGCGGAATAACTTTTTTCGGGGGGGGTCCGATTGAAAATGGACATTTAAACTTTTTTCTTAATATTTTCTCCTCCTTCCACCTACAAAATTTGACAACATTGTGTTTACAACTTCACTAAAATATTGCGGATATGTATAAATTTAATATTTACACAATATTGAAAAAAGATGTGTACACAAGATGATAAGAACCATATTGTCTAAATATCGCTGGAATGTTGTACTCACAATATTGTACTTCCATTGTTTCACAGCGGGTATTCGCTTGTCCTCGTGAATAATGGCTTCTCATAACTGCTCCCCACTTATTGAATGATATACTATTAAATATTTACATTGATTAATCATATCCCTATTATAATTATTCATTTTATTATTACAGCCATTGAAAGTGACAACTCCAAGAGGTTCAGATTATCTTCTTCAATATGATGAGGCAGGTGCGCTTCAGTCTTTAACTACACCAAGAGGTCACATCCACACCTTCTCTCTGCAAACATCTCTTGGGTTCTTCAAATATCAATACTTTTCCCCAATGAATCGACACCCTTACGAAGTAATCTATAATGATGAAGGGCAGATTTTGGCGAAAGTTTACCCCCACCAATCCGGTAGAGTGGCCTATGTTTATGATGGTACTGGAAAATTGGAAACGAGTTTAGCCGGCCTAAGTTCAACTCATTACGTTTACCAAGATTCAACGAATCTAGTTAAAAGCGTTGATATTGTTGCGCCTAATTTCGAATTAAAGCAAGAGTATAAATATCATTCCGGTATTTTGAAGGACGAGAAGTTGAAATTTAATAGTAAGAGTGGTTTAGATAATGCTCATTATAAATACTCATATGATGGTAATGCTCGATTATCAGCAATAGATATGGATATTAATGGAAAAGAAATTCCGCAATTACGGCTTAAATATAATCAAAATTTGGGTATACTTGAAGGTATTAGTGACTTGAGAATTTACAGAAATACTTTCAATCGATCAGTGATGCAAGATACTAGTAAACAATTCTTTACAATCACTGATTATGATGATCATGGTAGAATTAAGTCGATTTTAATAAATATAAAATCGTTTGATGTGTTTAGATTGGAAGTTGAATATGATACTCGTAATAGGATAAAAACGCAGAAGTTACTAGTAGGTCGTGCTACAAGTATGGATAGAGTAAGTTATAATGCTGATGGACATGTCTTGGAAGTGGTCGGATCAAGCAATTGGAAGTATGTTTATGATGAAAATGGTAATGTTATTGGAGTAATTAAGGAAAACGAAAAAATATCTTTGGGATATGATAGTGGTGATCGCGTTGTACAATATGGCGATGTTGAATTTAATAATTATGATAACAGAGGGTTCGTGGTAAGAAGAGGCGAGCAAAAATACCGTTATAATTCTAAAGGTCAATTAATACATGCATTTGAACGAGACAAATTCCAAACATGGTATCAGTATGATGATAGGGAAAGATTAATATCGTGGAACGATGATAAGGGCAATGTAACACAGTACTTCTACTCAAATCCCATGACTCCTAATCTTATAACACATGTGCACTTCCCGAAATCTGGAAGAACGTTTAGGTTCTTGTATGATCAACGTAATGTTATTATTACAGTGGAAACTAATGAACAGAGATTCTATGTTGGAACTGATCAAAATGGTTCACCACTTGCATTATTCGATATTAACGGAAATTTGATCAAAGAAATGAAAAGAACACCTTTCGGTAGTATTATAATGGATACAAATCCAGATTTCTATCTTCCAGTTGATTTTCATGGTGGTATTTACGATCCGAATACAAAATTAATTTATTTGAACAAGCGGTTATATGATCCAGTTGTTGGACAATGGATGACACCTGCTTGGGAACAATTGGCAACCAAATTAACTACACCAACTGATGTATTTATATACAGGTTTAATAATAATGATCCTATTAATCAACAAACCAAAGTTGAATACATGACTGATTTAAATAGTTGGTTGAAACTATATGGATATGATATTAATAGCATGATGGGGTCGGAATATTTGAGTAAACTAATCTACAAGCCGCAAGCAACTGTGACGTCTCGACAATTGGCGCCCGATTTTGGAGTCATGTCTGGTTTACAATGCATTGTTGAAAAGGTAAATATAAAAATCTGAAATAATTTGCGTTTTATTTATGTTTTTGTTTATTTTAAAGGTGAATGCAATGTTCTCGAATTTGGGTTTCGTACCGAAGCCTCTTCTCAAAATGGAACCCAAGACGAGAAATCTTCTTCCAAGAGTAGCTTATAGAAAAGCAGTATTTGGAGATGGTTTATTAATATCGCGTGTAGATGGACGCGCTTTAGTGAGTGTTGTAGAAGGTGTTAATGGTGTCGTACAAGATGTCGTCACTTCGGTGTTTAATAATTCATTCTTCTTAGAACTACACTTTAGTATACACGATCAAGATGTATTTTACTTTGTTAAAGACAATGTGTTAAAAATAAGAGATGACTTGGAAGAATTAAAACGCTTAGGTGGAATGTTTAATGTATCAACTCATGAAACTACTGAGCATGGATCACCGGCTGGTAAAGAGTTGCGGCTTCATAATCCAGATGCTGTTGTTATCATCAAATACGGTGTAGACCCAGAACAAGAACGCCATAGGATTTTACGCCACGCACATAAAAGGGCAGTAGAAAGGGCGTGGGAATTGGAGAAACAACTTGTCGCAATAGGTTTTCAAGGACGTGGCGATTGGACTGAAGAAGAAAAAGAGGAGTTGATTTCGCATGGTTATGTCGATGGGTATGAAGGAGTAGACATACATAGTATACATAAATATCCTCAACTTGCGGATGATCCTGGTAACGTAGCATTTCAAAGAGATACGAAGAGGAAGCGAAGAAAGAGTGGTCAACGTAAATCAAGAAGTCATCGACACGATTCGTGATTTCTTTACGTAACGTAAGTTGAAATAAATGTGCCATGAAACAACATCAAATAAAATACTAGTCGTTCATAAAGTACATAATTAATTTAAGAAAGTAAATAATATATAAAAGATATTTTTATTAAAAAATAAAAACTGGCGTAAATATTTACCGAAATTACCTTGAAGTGTCCAGTTAGACTGTGTCATTAAGAAGCAATCAAAGAGCCTATCAGATGAATGTTGCAACAGGGTGAGGCGAAAATAAAATCTACAATGTAGACCTGCACATAATTTATATAGAAAAATATATTGTAAGGCAATATGTATTAATTACGAATTGTAAATATTATCAGAAGCTTTTTATATGGAAAATATAGTGATCTTAAAAAATATATATATTACAGTAAATTGTATAATTTAGTCATTTAGCTTGTTTAATTGTGATGTCTGATGAAAATTGAATCATTTTTATGAGTGATATCACATAGGACCGACTGACATTATTTGCGTATTAGATTAATTATTAAAAGTTTAGTCCCTAAATGTGTATATATTGTGAGAGACTTTTAAAAACAGCCATTTTTAAGTTAATATATCTTGGTGCTTATATTTCCATAACTGAATGTAGTTTCGGACCGAACAAATATTAAAATATATTTCCACTGGTCCATTAATCATTAAAATAGCGTACTTTTAATCGTTTAAAGATTGCTCTCATTTACCTTGCCTAATAATATTCGAATAATTCGAAAATAGTAAATCTCCTGAATGTGAAACACTACCAACGCCATTTATGCCATAGAATGTTCTCATAAAACTAAATGTAATGTAATAGGTACTGCTGTTGTAATGATGAATGAACTCTCCATGTATCAGTCATACTTTACATGTCTTAGCATTTTTATTTTGTAATTATAATAAATTAATAAATGATTAGGTGGCATGTAAGTTGCCAAACGCGGATAAGTGATATTTTTTCAAATGTGACTAATAAAGCAATACTTTGTATTTTATACATTTAACTGTATTTATTATTTTTATGTGCAATTGTTGTCTGGTTGCAAATAAAAGTACAACCGTCAGAGATGCATTTAAATGAAAATATTGTGACCATTACTAGCCATGGTAAATATTTTATGTGTGTATATAAATTATTGTGAATATTGTTTTTAATATGTAAATATATTTTGTTTAATTCAGTAATATAAACGTTTATTATTAAATGCAAAAGTATTTATTAAATAAAATAATTGTGTTTTATTTATTTATTTTTCTTTACCAATACCAATTTGCTATGAATATCAAGGTAAAACTCAAATATAGTCTAATCCGAAAAAAAAATTCTCAAGCCAAAAACCTGTAGTGAGGTGTACCAAAAACAGACAGAAATTTCGGTCAGCAAGGTACAGATTCTAAAAATAGTCAGGTCAATTTAGCCCTAAAAATATGTAGTAGTAAAGGTGCAAATATTAGTGTAGAGCTAAAAATTGGTATGAATGTTGGGAACACCATGAATGCTAAAAAGTCTTCATCGTACCTGGAAAAAATTTTATTAAAAATGGGGTTTTCGCGTTTTTTAGCAAACCGGTAAGTTTTATCATAAAATTAGCTCAGACCAAAATTGTAAATCATATAATTATCTATAAAAAATGACTTAATACTTTTTCTCCTAAGAGCCACCGTTTCTGAGATATAACGATTATAAGAGTTGGGAAAAAGTTGTAAAGTTTTTCAAGACTAGCTCGTTTACTCTGTGCACAGGACATGCGGACTGAGTCAATGGCTTTTCAATTCAATCCAGATCGAGTTACACGAAATTAAAGTAGTCTGTAGTCTATCAAAGAAAGTTTACAATAACTGGTATAGTATATTGGGCATTTATCAAAAAGTCACTTGGAAAGTAAAAGTCTTGGTTTCAACTGTCCCATAGACTTAAGCTATCCCAAACAATCGACATACAATCACAAAAATAAACAATAATATAAATGTTAGAACAACGTTGCTTGACTTTTCAGTGATTATCAGATAATCTATATAATAACGGAATTTTTTAGAACCAGATTCAACTTCTAGCTAAATTTGACTGCACTCCCAATTTTAGTAAAACTGAACATTACCTTTGAAATTAGATACGTTTTCAATCATTCTCATCAATGGAAACTCTAAGGCAGAGATAGCAATTAAAGAAACTAGCTCTAGAAGATATGAGAAATCAAGGTAAAATTTGAGAAAACGACTGATATTTTTTGAATTTTTTCACTCCTGATCTGATTTTGAATAAACTTTTACTTTTTATGTAGTTTCACTTTTGACTGTATGTGTAACAAAAAATTAAAAAAAATCGGCTCATTTTTATTTTCGTTTAAACAAAATCAATCTGAAAAATAAGTGACGGTTTTTTGACTCCTGAGGTGGAAGTCTGTAAGCTATACGATTATTTTCGTACAACGAAAAAATCGTTTATTGAATCTGTTGCTATAGTGACGGATTTTGCCTTCTTTTAACAAATACAAAACGTCCATAAGGAAGGGTGATAGAAAATCTGTCACCAAGCAACTTACGTCAACAAACGATCTTTTCGTTATACGAAAACAATCGTATAGCTTACAGACTTCCACCTCTGGTCTGATTTTGAATAAACTTTTTATGTATAGTTTTACTTTGGCCGGTATGTGTAACAAAATATAAAAAAAATAATTCGTTACATTTTTTGTTTTGGTTTAAAAAATTAAATCTTTAAAATATTTTTTTCCTAATTTTTTGACTCTTGTTCTTATTTTGAAAACACTTATTTTTATGTAGTTTTACTTAGAATAACTGTGTGTGTAACAAAATATTAAAAAAAAATAAAAATAAGCGACTTAGTGGTAGTTTTTAACATCCATATTAATGCACATTTAAAAAAAAAATAAGATTTTAATAAATATTTTGTAATAAAAAATACTAAAAAATTGACACACCATATTTTTATAATTCTTATAATTTTGCCCAACCATTTAATCCCCTTTAAGTATTCCGTGTAACATAAATCTACTTATTTATTTTTATTCTTCTTAATATCCTTATTAGATTTTCCTTTGGGTTTCTTAACTTTGTATGGACCCAATTTTCGACGAACCATAACTCCTCTCCACCAGGCTTGAATTTTTGTCGCTTTACAATTAAGGAAGGATATTTTCTCTGCTTCTAAACGTTTAGCTTCTTTAAATTTTGCATACTGGATCATTTCATTTTCCCGATCCTTAAACTAAATCAATATTTAAAAAAAATTAATGAAATTAATGTAAATTTACCGTTTTTAAAATATTTGTAAATTTTTCTTTTTGTTCAGATCTTTTCTTTTTTAGTCCAATTATTTTTTGCTTGTACATTTCTAGCTCTGCATTGTACTTATCTTGCCAAAAAGATATATTCTTAGAAGTATCCTAAAATTTTACAAATTATTTAAAGAACTCCAGCCCTCGGAAATTTTATTTACTTTTATAATTTCCTCAGTAAAAGCGATAATTTCGCAATGTACTCTTAACTCCCATTCATGTTTCTGTTCAAAATTTTGAAGTGTAGATATAATCCCTTCTCCTTTTTTCTTATGTTTTATTAACATTTGATCTAACCTTGCCATCTCCCAACTTTTTATAAATTCTTCTTTAATTTGAAATTCGTAAATTGAGTCCTGTAAATACATTTTTTATATTGAAGATATAAGGTGTGTTTTATTTGCCTCTTATAACTGATATGTTCAGATAATTTTGATCATATCACTTGTATCACTGACCGTTTTATTTGCTCATTATAACTGATATTATTCGATCTAATGTTAAATTATCATCAGTTATCAGTTCACAAGTGATATTTTGCTAATCCTAATAAATCACACCTATTATAATAATAAAAAACCTATAATTACCTCATAATGATCTTTTAATTTTCCAATAAACTCTTCGTTTTCTTTAATGGCACAATAACTTTCCAAAGTTTCATTTTCCATTTTTTTATTAAAATTATCCAGTTCGTCATTTAGAATTTTAATTTTTTCTTCCATGAGTAAAATTTCTCCATGAGATTTTTCAAATTTATCTACCTCTGAATTTATGCTACATATTTTTTTATTATCAGATATTTCTTCGATAGTTGAGTTAAGTGTTTTGTAAACTAAATTTAAAATATTTTTATATCGCAAAGAATAATCAGATAAACTTTCTGTTGGCACTTTAGTATTCTTTAGTAACTCAATATCATATATTACGTTTTTTAATAAATAAATTACAAGAACTTTATTCATTTTTAAAGCAAATCCAAATACCAAAATACTATTTATATCGTTTCTAGTTTATTTCGTAAATTGATCAAACTTTTTATTTGTTTGACTAATTTCTTTAGCATCGATCAAACAATTAAACAAGTAGTTAGAATTTGAAATCCTTTAGTTAGATTATACTTTTTAAAAATGTACATTCACAACGCTATACCGGGTGGAACTAGGAC
This sequence comes from Stenus bimaculatus, assembly GCA_963971135.1. Lineage (NCBI taxonomy): Eukaryota > Metazoa > Arthropoda > Insecta > Coleoptera > Staphylinidae > Stenus > Stenus bimaculatus. Next base: position 80,327,539 of record OZ020180.1, on the reverse strand, counting down.
TACCTCTAAAGTTCAGAAAAAGAAATTTTGTACTAAACATACAGGGTGAACAAAGAGTTCGCAAACACCCGTTTATTTTTCAAATGAAGCATTTTGGAGAAAAATGTGTAATATAAAACCTTGAACCTCAAATGTCAAATGTCAAATGATAACAACTTATCTTTTTTTAAATAGCAATCCCCTCTATTTTTATTGCATATTATTATAGCTTGCTTTTAGAGGTTTGCGGAACATATTTTTTATTTTTCTAAAGTAAACAGTTTAAAAGCTACAAGGGTTTAAATTTTGAATACATAAAGTTCGGCAACGCTGCATTATTTTGGAAATTAAGCATTTTACCGAAAAATTTTTCAAATAAAAGTTGTATTATTCTTAGAGCCGTACTTTCTTGAAATATTGTCATGACATTTAACAGCAAGTTGAAGGTCAGGCGATAATCAGTTAACTTTTTTAAATAGCTTCCACCCATTTTTATTAGATAGTATTAAAGCTTGCTTCTAAATATTTGCGGAACAAATTTTTTTATTTTGCTAGAATAAATAATTCAGAAGTTACAAGAGTTTGAAGTTTTAATAGGTAAGTTCGGCAACGCCGCGCCGATTTATTTTGAAAGTTGAGAAAATTTTTTTAAATAAGTTGTACGGTTTGTGGTTATTAAAAAAATCAGCGCGGCATTGCCAAACTTACCTATTAAAACTTTAAACTCTTGTAACTTCGAAAATATTTACTTCAGTAAAATAAAAAAATATGCTCCATAAACCTCTGAAAGCAAACTTTAATAACAAGCAATAAAAATGGGTGGTTGCTATTTAAAAAAAGTTTTTCAAAAATGCTTTGTTTCAAAACTAACCCGGCGGTGCCGAACTTTTTATTTACCCTGTATAATAACTACAAAAAATAGGGTTACATTTTTATATTCATAAATAAAGAAATTACAGGAGTTTCGTGGCACCCGGTGTACTTGTAGTTGTCGTTAATTTCAAAAATTGCATTTTCTGGCAAATAATTTGGTGATTTGTGGGGATGAATTGTGAGAACGTGCTTTCTGCTTTTACATCGTAAGATTTGGCAACGGTGTCTTGTACAGTCTGGTGGAAAATTACACCATATTGTTTTTTTTCTATGGTCAGATTTGGAAACGTCAATATTAATATTTGACGTTTGACAAATCTGATAAACGTCAATTGTGGTAATCGGTAATCCACCACCACTTAACTATTTATTTAAATTTAAATAAAGTTTGGTATATGTAAACAATAGAAAAATGGACCTACATAAACCAGTAGATTTAGGAAATAGAGTAAGTTTATTTCATTTAATTTCGAAGCTTGTTATAAATTAAATTATTGAAAAATATGTATAAGGAGTAAGGAAATACTTTTATAATCAATATTTATTCATTATTAGTAAATGAATAATGAATTAAATTTTCATAAATTTATAAATGAAAGGTTATTTGAAAATATTACTGCTTAACTAGATAAGTAAAATTCTTATCCTAATTTAATAGCTATTTTTTAAATATAGACGTTAGATGAATTAACATCGGAAGAAAAATGGAGACTAGAGCATCAAAAATTGCACGCTCAACATGAAGGACACGATAAAATGCATGCAGAAATGGTTCTTATATTAATTTTAACTTTAGTTACAGCTCAATTCTTGTTAATAGAATGGAAAAAGCGTTATTATAGGTCCTACTTGGTAAAAGTTTTTTTAATGGTCCAAAACAATTAAATAAATAATCAGTTTTTAGATAATCACTTTAATGGGTATGTGGACGATACCATTAATAGTATGTTTAAAAAATTATTGGTGGCGCTTTATATTTATATGGCTATTGTTTTCATGTATTACTGGCTTAATTGTAAGAAAAGCCTTACAAAAACCTATAGAAGGAACAACCCCAAGGTAACAGAATTAATGTATTTTATTTCACGTAAATATTTTTGGTTTTAGACTTGTGTACAAGTGGTTTCTCTTCCTGTACAAATTAAGCTATGTCCTTGGTATAATTGGATATGTTATTATAATGTGTGCATTTTTTGGTTTAAATATGATTTTTGATATTAAATCGAGTGTTTGGATGGATTGTGGACTTTTATTCGTCTTTTACGGCTTATATTATGGAGTTCTCGGAAGAGACATTTCGGAGATTTGTGCAGATAAAATGGCATCTCATGTTGGGGTAATAATTATTTATTTATTACTTTAGTCTTAAGAATTTTTTACACCGCTCCAAAAATTAAGTAAAATTTTTAGAAATTTTTGGAACGCTACAAAATTTTAAAAATATACTTAAAACAAAAAAAAACGAATTATTGAACTCTTCGTTTATACCTTAACTTTTTGTTAGCGTTCGAAAATAATATTGTTTCAATTATGTGTTATAAGCGCTGCAAAGCGAACGTTTCTTGTAAAGAGCACGTTTTACTGGTGCCGTATGACTATTTTAGTCTTAGAACTTAGTCATTTAGCGTGACCGACATCCCAAAAATGTTAAAATGAAGAAATTATAAAATTGATTAACACCAATCTGATTTTTTCAGAATTTTTAAATAAAAATATTTAAAATGAGGTGGTAACTTTGTCCGACAAATTTTCTAAGCCATACTATACTTCCTGTGCGACGCATTGAAAATGCGATTTCGTGTAAAACCCAAAATTGACTAACGCCCTTTTAATTTTCATTTGGTTGTTCTTGTAATAAAGTATACAACACACTGAACTGGTTGTCCGACAAAAAAACTGCGCCATTAAAAAAAATTAAATAAAAGTATTGAAAAGAAAATATTATTTTAAATTAAAACCCTTGGAACAATATTCAACTTTTTATATTTACTTTTAGATATAATTAAGCAGTGCACAAATCCATTTTCTACGGACTTGTCGGATGAACATTTATACAATATCTCATCGGTGTTAAGCACCATTAACCCCTGTGCCGTTTTCTTTGTGTCATAATGATGGTATTATATGCAAAGCTCCAAAATAAATTATTCTGGAAGAGTTAAAATCACACCAAGCTGAAAATGTTGATCTCCCAGAGCCTGATATTGCATTTATGATGGTTTTTATTTCCTGCACAAGTTGAAGAATCTTCCAAATTCATTTGGAGAAATTTCGAAATATATATTTAAATTATTGGTATTAAATAGAAAACAGGTACACATTGTTTTTGATAAATATAAAAACCGAAGTATCAAAGATCATGAACATCAACTGAAAGGAGAGGATGATACTAGGTACATTATCAGTAAAAACCATAAACGGTCTACAGACTTCGGGAAATTATTACGAAGTTCAAGTTTCAAGGAAACGTTCATAAAATTTTTGATAGAAGATTGGGCAAACGATGAATTTGTCAACTTATGTAAAGGTTAAAGTTAATTACGATAATTGCTACATTTATGAAGTTAAACAGCAAAGCTATTTGCTTGTCTACACCACTCCTGTTTGCTGAGAAATTCTCCTATACTAAAAATTTTCTTCAGCATTATCATTATAATCTCAGTCAATTTCAATACAAATAAATATCCTGCTCTCCGAGCGGTGGGACCGCAGCAGTCGACTGCCAACCGTCGTGACGTCACAGCGGTTGACTGCTCAGCAGTTGCAGCAAAATGCCTCGTATTTGATCTCATATAAACCAGTGGACGATTGCTGGCAGTCGCGGCGGGTAGTTTCAGCGAAATCCTACCTTTAGGTTACCAGCATTTTAATAAATAAATACAGTATTTAATAATAAATATAAATTATACAGGGTGTCCCTAAAAGGTCTGTACAAAACAATACCACATACTCTTGAGACCAAAATGGAACGATTTAACCACTTTTATCTTTATCCAAAAGTGCTTCCTTAAGCCTCTATTGACCATGAAAGTTATTTAAAAAGATAAGATATTTGAAGGTCGCTAGACACTTAACGAAGCACTTTTCGATTAAAATAAGTTTGCTTAAATCATTTTATTTTGGTCTCTAGAATATGTGTAGTTACTTTGTACAGACCTTTTCACGAAAAATTTTAATATTTTTCTAAAGTTAGGTTATGCACCACATGAAAATATTTTTTTCTGTCTAAACTAAAGGAGTTAGAAAAATTGTATAAGAGACAAAAAAAGTTTATAATTACACTGTTTAGCTACAAGTAAAGTTTTATGAATTTTTATTCAGCCATTAAAAAGTTACAAGAAAACTTGCATGTCGAACTGTTTTTGACCACTTACATAACGTGAAAAAGTAAAAACAAATTGTCTAAAAATACCTTTTTTCATTACATAGCCACATACCAAATTTTGTTATGATCATATGAACCAATTTTTAGTAATTTAAAAAAAAACAAAATAGTTTTAAGAACTTTAATGTAGCGCCTTAACGAAGAACTTTTGAATAGAGATAAGTTTGGTTAAATCGTCTTATTTTGGTCTCAGGAGTATGAGGTATTGTTTTGTACAGACCTTTCAGGGACACCCTGTATATTATGAAAGAATTTTATCTTTATATTGTCGGACTACGAGTACAGCCCAATATTTTTGTCGGACAACAACATCAGTGATCATAAAATAAGCTATTCTACATACTTCATTTTCTGTCCACCAGGTGTTAGTCAATTATGGGTTATACACGAAATCGAATCTCCAATGCGTCGGACAGCAACTGTGGCTTAGAAAATTTGTCGGACAAAGTTACCATCTCATTTTAAATATTTCTATTTAATAATTCTGAAAAAATCAGATTGGAGTTAATCAATTTTATAATTTCTTTATTTTAACATTTTTGCGTCGTCGGTCACGCTAAATGACCCAATATTTTTTATTAAAGTAAAAAAGAAATGGGTGTTCATAAATTTAAAAATTGCACCAAATTAACAAGTTTCCGGGAGCCTTGAAAGAAAACGCCGCATATTTGAGAATTTTCCCAAATAAAAATGTGGCAGATTCGTCATAATGAAGGTACACACTAAGTTACAGCCGGGTGTTAGTCATCTTTCAAAAGTGTTACAGGCCCAAGGACTATTACTATTATATTAACAATCTGTAAAAAATTGGGGGGTATACATTTTCTTGATTACGAGAAATTAATTAATTACCATTCGTGGCTTCCTAATTTATCGATTTTTTCAATTTTTTTACACGTCAGACCCTACCTAGATCAAATATTTTTACTAACATTTATTGCTTACCCTTATATTACCATAATATAGAAAAATTGCGGGTATACATTTTCTGAAAAAATAACGAATGTAAAAATGAAGCTAGAATCGAATCCGAATGCATTCGAATGTAACTTCAGCCTGGTAAAATCATTGTATAGTTATATTTTTGTTTTGTACATTGGTTTGTGATTTTACTTACCTGGTAAACCTAATTTTAGTATTATACTGCTAATGGAATGCCCACTAGAAACCTAGAACCATCTGTATGTGCTGTATGTGGTAATAAATTATTAGTATCAGAAAATGAAGAGGGTGTCATAGAAAATACTTACAAATTATCATGTGAGCATGTGTAAGTAACATATTAACTTGTGTATAAAATATCATTTAGGTTAAAAATTTTCGTTGGTAGCTAAATTATTTTCTCTCACTGTACCTTAGATTTTTGTATTTATAAACAGTGGGTTTTTTTAGATTTCATGAATTTTGTATACGAGGTTGGTGCATAGTTGGTAAAAAACAGACATGTCCATATTGTAAAGAAAAAGTTGACCTTAAAAAGATGTTTTGCAATCCTTGGGAAAGACCGCATGTTCTTTTTGGGCAATTACTGGATTGGTTAAGGTGGCTTGTAGCTTGGCAGCCAATGATTTTGTCTATAGTCCAAGGTATCAACTGGGTTCTTGGCTTAGAATAAATTCAATGGGTATAAAAGCACTTCATTCAAAAAACAATATTTTTATAAGTTATGAAGGTGTACTAAATAAACTATTTTTGTGATTTTAAGTAATTATTATCTGTTATACTTTGTACATTATCTAAATGTAAATAAATTATATATGTTTTATGTAAAATCTGATTTTCTATTGTTTTTATTTATTAACCATATGATAACTCATAAAATTTCCAGGCCCTGTTTCCAACTGAGAATGTTTTCGTATTCGGAAAAATTGTTTGTTGAATAAGTTGCTATGATAACGGATTTTGTCTCACTTCAACAAATACAAAACATGCATACGGAAAAGAGATGGTAAATCTGTCAACAAGCAACTTAGTCAACAAATGACAGTTTCCGTATATGAAAATCTTACTTGACCATAACCACCACACCACAATTTATTATTAACTGCCAAAAATTTTCATATTTACATATTACTATCACGAGTGGTCAAATTTAAGTCGAATATTTTTCACTGTCATTACCACGAATGTCATTTGGGGTTAAGTTTTAATTTTTAACCCCAAACGACATGAGTGGTAATTTATGAAAATATTCGACTTATAATTTGGACAAGAGTGCATGTTTAAGGTACTATTTCACGAACATTTTTTATGCAAAATTTGACAGGCAACTTAAAACTTATTGAAATTTGAGTCACAAAATAATCGCTGATATTTCTGACGTTTTACTTGTCACAAAAAAAAATCACTTGCGAGTCAAAAAAAACTTCCTTTTTCGTTCAAAAGATATACAGAGTGTGCCAGCGCTGCGAGGAAGTAACATTACTCTAAAAGATATCGACATGAGGTTGTCGATAGAATATACAATATTACCTTTAAGTGCATATTATAAAAATATTTTAGTAATATACCAGGTGTCCATTCCAAGATGGCGGACCAAATGAATTCATTTTAATTTAGTGTACTGGGATTTTTTGATGTTAAGGACACAAAAGAAAACAACGATTTTGTTACATTTTCTTTTGTGTCCTTAACACCAAAAAATCCCAGTACACTAAGTTATATTATGACATTTTTGGATTCCTTATGAAAAAATAATTATACCTACTTTGTATTACTTGTAAGATGGTCAAATTACGTTTCATAAGCCATCCTGATAAAAAATTATCACTAATTTAAATTTGACATGATAGACATAGACTAGACGATTTTGGAAATTTTAACCCAATCTTTCAAAAATTGATCTTTTTTTGGCTAAATAGCAAATATCTGCATAACAGGTGATAATAGATCCATAAAAATATAATTATTTTTTCATAAGGAATCCAAAAATGTCATAATATACTGGGTGTTCCGTTAAAAAAAAAAACTTTGGTCCGCCATCTTGGAATGGACACCCGGTATATTACTAAAATATTTTTAAAATGTGCGTTTAAAGGTATTGTATATTCTATCGAAAACCGCATGTTGATATCTTTTTTCATTTTAGAGTAATGTTACTTTCTCGAAACGCTAGGACACCCTGTATCTGTCCGATATCCAATCACAGCTTGTTTTAGGGTTTGCAATGAAGTGATTATAATCTTTTTGACAAATTTATTTCTCTTGCATTTCCGAATAGGTTTTTCTTAACTTGATCAAAGGAATCATCACCCGACATATTGCAACTTAAATAACCAACACTGTTTGTTTATTTTAAAATTGACTGCTAGGTGGGGGTAAATTCATAAAAATATAAAAACATCTACTTCAGTTTGTATGTCATTGTTTATTGAATTATTTGTAATGGGAAGATATAAATTAAAACTTCAAAATTATTAATAAACATCATCATAACGGTACTAAAATAACATAAATTATCTAGTTGAGTTCGCAAGCATATTTAAAAGAGCTGCTTTTTCTTTCTCTTTCTTCCTTACTACTTCTACACTTCTGTTTTTCCAACAACTTTTTCGGAGTTTTATAGGTCTACTTCCAACATAGCGACCTAAAACAAAAATTTACATATAATCTCATAAAGATGTACAATCATGCGCAAAGATATCGAGGACACAAAAGAAACATCTGGCCCAATAGACACGAAGTGACACGAAATTTGAAAGAAACGAATACAACTTAAGATGCAGAGGCTCCTTTCGAATTTCGTGTTCTCTGACGTCACAACTTCTCTTTTTACATCTGACAACGCTGCAGGTTGTCTGTAGTATTGTTATTCTGTGGTAGGTTTCGTCGGCCGTAGTCGGCTCCGTCGGTTTTATTAACGATTACGAATCGAGTTTTTATTGTGTTATAAATGACATCGGAAATAAGCTTCGGTGCCGATCGTGAATGTTCGTAAAATATTACAAGGCTGCCGGGCAAAATGGAAGTTGTGACGTCACGAATCCAAAATTTAAAAAAATATATTTATCCAATTAAAAAAATAATTAGCCAATGTAATTATTTCCTAAAGGGCTATCCGTGACGATAAAATATTTAAATCCGTTTCACCTGGGAAAGACCCATTTTTTAACTGTATTGTCGAAGATAATTTATGAGTTTCTCTTTTCCACCATAATAATAACATACAAATAAAGTGAAAAAGATCATTTTACAACACGACATGACCAATTCATCGACAACCATTTCGTCGACACTACCTTTTTCGACATTACTTTTTCATTGACACAGACGTTATCAACATTAATTTTCATCGACAACCGTTTCATCAACATTACTTCTACAATGTCGCTTCATCGCTACATCGTCACTACCTTTTCATCACCAATATTGTTTTATCAACACACTACACAGACGTTCAAGAGTGGTAGATATTATATGTTAATCATTTTCACTGGTATAAAATATATTAAAAGGTAGTGTCGATAAAATGGTTGTCAATGAAACTACATTGTCGAAGAATTGGTAATGTCGATGAAATTGTTTATCAATGAAAGTGAATGTCGATGAAACGTTTGTGTCGATTGTCGGTGAAACGTCCTTGTCGATGAAAAGGTAGTGTCGATGAAAAATGAAACGTCCGTGTTGATGAATTATCCATATCGATGAAACAATCGATGTAAAGGTGATGTCGATGAAAAAGCACTGTTGATGCAATGGACTGTCAATGAAGTGGTAGCACGTCGTTGCATACTGTAGCTTAACGTAATTCAGCATACTGAAAAGCAGCATAATGCAACCGTAAAATCATAATCCAGAAAGGGTAATTCGGCATAACTCAATACAGCAGAACTGTAAAATAACAAAATCCAAAATCCGTAATTTAGCATATTGAAATTGAGCATAACGATTCATCGACACGACAGGTTCATCCACACAAGGTTTATCGACATGACCAATTCATCAACACAACGGTTTCATCGACATTACCTTTTCATCAACACCACCCTTTCACCGACACAAATGTTTAATCGACATTACCTTTTCATCGATAATCGATAATGGTTTTATCAACACTACCTTTTCATCGACAAGGACGTTCATCGACACTACTTTTTCATCAACACTATCTTTTCATCGACAAACGTTTTCTTCTACAACGGACGTTTCATCGAGACAGATGTTTCATCGACGTTACCTTCTCATCGACATTACCAATTCTTTGAAAATATCATTTCATCCTCTGCAATATCATCGACATTACCAATTCTTCGAAAATATCGTTTCATCGTCTGCAGTACCGTCGACACTACCTTTTTAAACAAAGACATGTTTCACCGCCAAACCTTCTCATCGCTAATATCGACTGTGGTCGATGAAACGACATTTTCGAAAAATTGGTAATGTCGATGAAATTGTTTGTCGATGAAACGGTTGTCGATAAAAAGTTGAAAAAGTAATGTCTATGAAACGTCCTTGTCGAAGAAAAGGTAATGTCGATGAATTCCCCATGTCAATGAAACGTTCGTGTCGATGAAGTGTAACACGCCTATTTTACGATCCTGCTACATTGCGTTAGTGAACAAACACAAACAAAGTAGGTTACCAGCTTTTGCCCGCTTTCAGATTACCGGCGCCGATTACACGCGCATGCCTGAGTCAGTCCGCGCCATGTTATGGACATACAAAAAGCGTATAAGGGTAAAAACACAAACAAAGCAGGTATGTCCATAGCGGACTGACTCGGGCATGCGCGTGTAATCGGCGCCGGTAATCTAAAACCTGGTAACCTGCTTTGTTTCCGTTTGACATTTATGCTGAATTACGTTACAGCGCACTTTAGATTATATTTATTTAGTAATTTTTATTCCATTTTTATTAGGATCATTTCAAAACTCCAAAAAGTTCTTAAAATATAAAATGTAAAGGCCCTACTTTTATTTTACTTTATTCATTACACTTCCATTAGAAGCAAGTCAATCCAATATGTCTATAAAAACATTGGAAGTTACTTAATTAAACGCTTCATTTTATAAATTGTGTTCGCGTTGCTTTTATATAAATAAAGGTCGTTTCTATTTCTAATTTTGGGTATGTATAAATTAATAAAAGTTTTTATGTCTATATTATTGTATGCCCTAATTTTTTACGTAACACTGAATATTGACGATTATATGACCATCTTCGAGGATTTGATATAATTGGAATTAATTTAATCTAAATTTAAATAGTCTTAACATAAAAATAAAATTTCTGGTTGTCATTAACGCTTGACGGATTTATTAGACCTGCGTGTAAATGCGATTTGCCACAGATTCATTATTTTGTTTGGCAGTTCTTCCAAATCCAAAACACCGATCACCAGCATCAATTAACAAGTGCGTATACGTTTTTATCGTTTAATTTTTGGTTTTACTCCTCATTTTTAAAATTAATAATGTTTAAACAAAAATATTTATATATTTAAAAAAATATATTATTTTTATTAAAAACGGAATTTTACTAAAAAGTTAGCGAATATAATACTTAATTTATATTAATTAATAAACCATGATAGAAAAAGTTATAGTAAGTATTATTAAAAAATTATCACTTCAGGACATTTTAAAAATCAATTTTTTTATTTCCCTTATTAATGACTGATTACAAACCTTTCGACTTCTGTCCGAGTTTCTTATTTTTGTGATTTAATGAAGTCTAAACTTTAAAAGATTATTACAATCAAACAAAATGATAATAACAAAACTTAGGTTTTATTTAGTTAATAATTTAATAATCTGCTTTTGCACTTGTGCTTTGCTGATTTAAGAAATAACAGAAACTTAAATATTATCTTCGTGATATTTTAATGTCCCTAATATAAAACTTTGAAGGTATAAATCCCTCAAAACGGTTTTGTAAAATTTTGTAAAATTGTTTGGGGAATTTTAAACTAAGATTTTTAAAATAATTAAGGACTATTGTCACTTTTAAAATTTAAGGAACGCTTTTATTCTAAATTTTACAAAAACACATTGGAAAATGAGTCAATTAAAAATTCCTTAAGGCTTAAGAATTAGTGGTGAGAAGTTTAATGAATTTTTGGTATTTTTAAAACAAATTTGAAATCTTCAAAATCGGGTCAAAAGTACTTAGATGTAGAAATGGAAAGCGCCTGTATATTAAACAAAAATTAAAAATACTAGTGTGTAACAAAAATCGCATTGTTACTTTAAATATGTGTTTATTTTTATGTAATAAATAATTTAATATTATTTCATCGATTTTCGTTTGCATGTGGTAAACTAATTTAGTTTTTAGATCATAATTGGTTCTATTCACTTGTTAAATTCGACGTGAAACTAAAATTTAAATATATTTTAATACGTGAATTTGTTTATTATTCATTTGCCTAGAAATTTATAATTAATAGTTATTTATGCACCAAGGGAGTAAAGTGAGTATTTTAATCCTGAGTGTGGAAATTGTTGCCCGAGACGTAGTCGAGGGCAACAACCACACGAAGGATTAAATGCACTTTGCTCCAGCGGTGCATATTAAATTTTTTGCACTTCCAATTAATTATTTGAACAAACGTTTTCAATTTTGGGACAATGGTTATTTCGAATGCAAATAACTACTGAGCCAGACATAACCGTCACCTTATTAAAGAAAATAATTGAACACGTTGTACCTCCTTTATTTGGTCTAACAAATTGTATTGATTGTAATGTTAGAGTAAACGTACATATTTATATTTACTAATTGTAAATGTACATATCTATTAATAAATTTGTGTTGTTTTCTCCAATCTGTGTATAATTTTGAAGCACATCGGAAACCTAAAATCAATTGATCGGTTAATTTATGATAAATTAAATATTATTAAAAATTTAAGTACCTATACCATGATTCGGTACGGATCATTCTGCATGAACTTCCGAGTGATGATGAAACATTTTATCGTTTATCTTGTAGAAACTTAAACAATTAACAAAAATCTTTTGAATTGTATAAATATATAAGCATTTAGCATACTACATTAGATAAAACCATTAGATATCTTAATAAATAATACAAGGCAATTTAGAGGTTAGAATTTCTTGTCAATAAAATTTTTCGAATTTAAGACAAAAAACTATAATAGATTCCTTTCCCAAATAAAAAAACCCTAAAAATTATTGTAGTTATATTAGAAATATACTTACCTATTAAATTATCAAATACAATTCAGAATTTAGAAATATTTATTTTTAAAAACTTGCGCGCCATCTGTGTTTGTAATATCTAACTACGGAAATTTTTTAATACCTAGGGATTAAATGAACCGTTATGGGACTTTTAATCCCTAGAGATTAAATGAATACTTGGTAGTAAATGTGTTACTTTTACTTCTGCCATTAAGAGAGTAAAATGGCTCATTATTGTTTGGAAGTGCAAAAAATAAATTATCCGTTTTAATTCAATTGAAATAAATTGTTATTATATTTTTTAAATCATACATATGTACATACGAATTGATAAAAAAATGTGGCATCAAAAATTTAAATCATTAATTAGTTGCATATTTAATTTATTTAACTTTTTTATGTAATTTTTTAAATTTATTTATTTATTCTGTTAATGGCCGGGAAGATTAAAATTGGCACAGACAAGAATTTAGAATTTCCATTCACTGCCCTGGAATTAAAAAAAAACACGTTTTTTTCTTCAAACGTTTGACAGGCTTTAAAATGTCACTTTTTATGTTCGTTAATTCTATGATCACTTTGTACTGCCTAGGAGTAGAAACATTGTATTGTTTTTTATGTAAATTAAATGTCAAATTTTAAAATTATTTATTATATTACTATTTTATTTCGACGTTTAAAGAAAAAATAGCATGTTTTATTCGGAGGAAAAGAAGTGCGTTACAACTGCTCGCAGAACCTATCAACAAGCAGTTACTAGGGGCGCCTTCCACTAAAGACTCGCAATGCCCACAACTACCGTAAAGTCGTTCCACATGAGACCGCGGTTGTTTCTTTCGTGCATAAAAACGTTATAGATGGCGACCCCAAGAAGCTTACAACGACCGTATTTATTCGTGGGTTTCTGTGGTCTATTGTTGAATGGTGACGTTTTGAGCTAGTGGAACGGGAAAATTTTGCGGTCGTGGGCTTTAGTGTTCATTAGTGGAACGCGCCCTAGTTGGACTGACATGCGCACGTCAGCTGTGTACGTCTCCATTCTTATGGGGAAATTCTGAACAAAAAATGTTAGCCGTAACAGCGATGTTAAATTTGACAGTCACCCCGATGTCAAAAAAACGCTATTCTGTAAACTTTAAGGGGTGATTCTGAACAAAAATGTTAGCCGTAACAGCGATGTTAAATTTGACAGTCACCCTGATGTCAAAAAAAACGCAATTTTGTAAACTTTACTGCAACTTAACGGTTATTTAAAATAAAATTTTCGTGTTAAAATAACATACAGCAAAGTAATAATAATACATTAATGTATAATTGATCAAATTAATACATTATATAAATGTACAATGCATTTTAATACCGAAAATGTTATTTTATATCGTCGTTAAGTTACACTAAAGTTTACAGAATAGCGTTTTTTGACATCGGGGTGACTGTCAAATTTAACATCGCTGTTACGGCTAACATTTTTTGTTCAGAATTACCCCATTAGTGTGGATATTTAACTTCTGCAATCTTGGGATGACTTAATTAGAGGAGTCCAAAGTTAAGGTACTTTTATGTCATATTTTTTTTGTATAGTCTCGATTTTTCTTTTCATCCGATTAAATTTAGTTCAAAGTTTCAAAAATTTTAATATCTATGAAAAATAATATTGTTTACGTGAGCATACAAACCACACAACACTTTAGTTCAAATCGGAACCCTTTAAATAAAACATTGTTTCCTTTGCTCCTTACTCCTCACTTGTTTATAAGTTTATTGAAGGAGTCATTCTTTTTTACTGAACTGTACGTTACCAGCTCACATTACTGAGTCGTTCAAATACAACCCATCACTGTATCGGGTGACTCATGTGATCCACTACATTTAAATCGATGTACCTCAAAAACCAAAAATACAACTGCACAAAACGCGACTTCATACTCAGGGCCTAGAGCAGGGTTCTCATGATTCAAGTTTAGTGGATCAACAAAAGTTTAACGAAATCTATAGTGAGAACCTTTGTTTAAATGGAGATGATCACCTTTTTAGTGGATCAACTGCTGCTGGCGCTCCTGCAAAATACTTCTGTGGGAGTATTGAAGGCAATGAGCAGGCAGAGAGTGTTTACATTTTGCTTCATAACTTACTTCGAATTCCATTTTGCAATGGCAGACGTCAAAATAGTTACGGCTTCAGTGCCTCTTAAGCAGTTAAGCAGACTTTAGGCCACTTTCGAAAGGGTAATTTCAGGGATGGTTGAGGTTAAAAGTATCGTGAACTTTTGTATGGTCAAACTAAAATGATTTTTTTTCATAATCTTGTTGTTAAGTAACGGTGAAAAAGAAATGCAATTGATGTTTAAAAGGAAATATATTAGTCGAATTAATAAGCGCGTATTACTATCAAACATTACATTAATAATCAGTTAGTTACTAACACACTAGATATATTACTAATAATAATAGCTATGTTCGTTTGTCACAAAACTAATATTAATACAGGGTGTTATTTATAAGCAAATAATTAACACTTGTTCTGTATTTAATTTTGGACAAAAAGGTACAGCTATACCAATTCGGTAAAGCATACCACTCTCGAGAAAATTTAACTCAGTGGCAACTGAGCGAGATAGCAGCATGTAAACTGTATATACCCACAACCTCTTGCGCTGCCTGTCGTTCCGAACGAAAAATCGCCAATTTGAGGAGCGTTGCATCAGCGTCATGAGTTTACATACTCGCGCTACCCTCTTCCATGGTCACTGTCAGGGAGTTGGGCCGAATATAAACCAGGCATTAAATCTTGAAGCAAACTCGTATGGCTGCTTAATCCATGAATTCGACTACTTCAATTTGTTTTTCTCTTTTAAAAGATATTTTGCCACAGCATACATTCCTCTTGCTAACACCACGATCTTCTTCCGATATGAGGAAAGTAAAAAGTAATGACATATGAGTTCAAATTAATTTTTCCCACCAAAAATGACAGAAGTAAGTAAGGGAAAAGAGGCGTAACCTCGGTGACAACTGAAATTTATGTGGCAACCATGACAACGTCATAGCAACTAATCTACTTTTGGCGTCGCTTACATAGATAGTTGCTTAGGTCGCTCTCCTTGAAAAGCCAATTGCGTAACTCCACGTGACCCCCTACCCCTACGAAATTCATAATGCGGAGTAGTATAAAATAGAAACACACAGTGTAAACAACAATGAAAACCGTGATCCATTTCTGCAGAGACGGAAGTTTGTGTAACCTTATCAATTTGATATCGGTCTAGATTTTTAGAAACACGAGGTGCAAGGTCATGTTCACATCATTTCGTAATATAACCGACATTCGACCGCAAGCAATGTAAAACACTTTGTCGTTTATATTCCGACACAGGACCGGAAAGAGTTAAAACTGAAATGTTAATCATTCATGAGAACGCGTCTTAAGTTCGATTGGTCACTCGACACTCATAATAGCATTAATTTAAACTTGAGCCTGCACGAATTACATATTTGCCTCGTTCCCCGATCCGTGAGAAATTGTAAATATGGCATGAAGAGACAGAAACAAAATTTTCTAAAGGGCAAAGAACACTAAAAATTAAAATAATGAAAAAAGTTAGTATAAATGTATTTTTCAATTTCTGAGGAGAAAGCAGCAGCTCTTTAAAGGTGTTCACACGGAACAGGTCAAAAATTGTGGTTCCAATGTAGCATTAAAAAAAGTATGATTTTACATTTAAAAAATAAATTTGATTTTACTTCCGGTAAAGCCGGAAGTGAAGTTATTTTGAAAAGAATTTTCTTCGAGGTCTTTTGAACCATACAAAATATAGTCATAAATTTATATTCATAAATAAAGAGATGACCCATATTTCATTTACACCCAGTATAATTATTCTTTAAACAATTAACTTGTGTGTAATTGTTCTTTAAATTAAATTACTCAATAATACTTATTTTCAGAAAAAATGGAGACTCTTTACCTATACTTAATCTTCATATCAGTCCACCATGTTTTTGTTTGTGAGCAAGTTTCAAATCCTAATAACGAAATGGCTGGAAAAATGGGAACAGTGGAAGAAAAACTGATCAAAAGGGATTTGTTTAGTTCGAGCCACTGGGGAGCAAGTGGAACAGCATTTGGATTAATTTTTCCAAAACATAATAACCAACACCGACAAAAACTAAATTCGCAAAAATCGGAAAAAAATAGTCACCTTCACAAAACAAGTACTCATGTACCACAATTGTTTGTTTCCTTTGATTGGGGTGACTTTTCCAGAAATTAATAAAAAATTGTTTTTTGTTACAATTTTTTTAAAGCAGTATTTAAAAATATCAAAAACTATTTAAATGTCGGGAATAATAATAGATTTTTTCTATGACTATTGTATAATGGGTACTTTATGAACGTTTCTAGATAAGCAATGATAGCTATTAATCACGCCCGTGAGTTTTGGTTACCTGTAACCAAAACTCACTAGTGATTCTCTATTACCAAATTCAAACAATTATTAAAATACCGATGACTCAAAATTTATACAAGCTTTTTTATTATTTAATGAATGCTGACGTTGTTATGTCAAATAACCTAACTTTTTAGAAAAATATTTTTGCGTTTACCAAATAGTCATAGAAAAAGTATAGTATTCTACTCGCGAGTAAATAGCCATTACTCACTCAGGCCTGTTAGGACACTCGCCTACCGGCTCGAGTTGCAATTTTGGCCTTCGTGAGTAATGGCCATCATTATTCGCTCGTTGAATAATATACTATTAAATGTTTTTTCTTCAAACGTCATTAAAGTACAGCCTTCTGTGACGTTTGACAGGTTTTAAAATGTCACTTTGTATGTTCGTTGATTCTATGGTCACTTTGTACTGTCTAGGAGTAGAAATTAAATTTCTACTCCGCTTATTCCGCAACCAAATATACATGTCGTATTGAAATTAAACAATGTTAATTATAATTAATATTAAATTATAATTTAAAAAAAGTAGAACTGAATTTTAGGCAACCCAATATACATTAACATTGTTTTCTGTGTTGTATGTAAATTAAATGTCAAATTTTAATATTATTTATTATGTTACTATTTTAAAAATTTCGACGTTTGAAGAAAAATAGCAAGTTTTATTCAGTTTAATCCTAATAAGACAATATACTACTTATTTTATGTAAAATCATCATTTACTGTACTTTCATCTTTTAAAATCTCATTTATCAATAGTATTTAAAATAAATCTTACCATTCATCTCCTTCATAGCTTTGGTAAAATCTCCAGGTTCCTTAAAACTAATAAATCCATATCCTTTACTTTTGTTTGTTCTTTTATCTCTAATAACTTTAGCTTTTATAAACGAGGGAAATTTATTAAATGTTCTCGTTAATAACTCATCAGTAACATCATTTCCCAAGTCACCGCAGAAGATTCTAAAATCATCTTCAATCCAATCTGCTAAACTATGATCTTCCCATGTAGTACCACCTGCAGTTCTCATTAATTTTTTATTTTTACCTCGCCTTTTATAATCGTCAGGACCAAATGATTGCAGAGCACTACTCGCTTTACCTATAAATACAGGAATTTAATACTAATTTATTAACTTAATTGCAAAACAAGTACCTTGTGAAATAGCCAACTCCGCACTAACTTTCTCATTTTTCAATTTCTTTAACTTCTTTTCTACCTCTGATTGTAAAGACATGAAATCGACAGACGATGAAGATGAACTTGTTTGTTGCGAATGTTGTTGTTGTTGTGGAATTGGTTTAGGTTTTGAATATAATGTTGGTTTGGCACTTACAACTGCAGGTTGTGCAAAAACAGCAGGAGAATATGATTCATAAGGTTTTTTTCTATTTACCTGATGTGGAATAAGTACTGGCGGCATCGGTGGTGGAGGAATGTTACCGAAACCTGGCAAACTAAATCCATTATACGATCCCATTCCCATAACCGTTCCAGATATTTCAGCTTCAAATCTAAAATTTTAAAAGTATAGCGTTCATGGATTTACTGTTAGTTTTTCTTATACAAACCTACTCATTTCGTCTTCCATTTGACGAAATTTGTCGCCACCTTTATCCATGATTAATTGGTTTAGTTTTATAACATTAATTTAATACTTTACACCACTTTCCTTTTTGAACAAGCCAAGGGGTATTTTAAAGTTAATTAATATTTTTCTTCTTCTATATAATTATTTATTTGATTAATTATTAAAAAAACAAGCTATTTGCTTGACAATGGAAATTTTCTGAAAAATTGACATATTTTGACATACATTTGACATAAGATTTATGATCATAGAAACCTGAAGCGAGAGTTGAAATACATTTCGAATTTATGTACTATACCGTGTGTTAAGAAAGAACTGAACTGCAAGATTTTCCGCAACGATGCAACCTTACAGTCTCCATTTAATCTTCCTCATATAGATCATTGTAAAATATCAATTCGTAGAAGAACAACCGCAGATTAATGATTTTTTTCACTATTTTTCACTATCATATTCGCGATTTTAGGGGGGCGTTGTTTTGACAGAAACAGCTAATCCTGAGGTAAAAAATTATCTATTGGCCATTCTAGCTAAGCGATGTCTCCCTCTTGCGGCCTAGCGCGGAACTATGAAATAACGTCACGTGCATGATAGTTGTGCAGACGAATTTAGCGTTTAACGTTTGCTAACGTCTGTTATAGTCAAGTAAATAACCTCAATGTATTGGCCTTTGCTTGTGGTTATTTATGGGGTTTTTTATTAACTGCACTTAATGCACTTTTGCACTGACAATTCCTTTCCAGCACATTATTAGGACAATTTCAGGGATATCCTTGAAATTAACCATTGCTGACAGAGGCGAAAAAAATGAACAGGTTAGGCAAATTTCATTTCTACACCTAGAAAATGCAAGTTAAAACTTGAATTTGACACTTAAAATTGCACCAGAGTGCATGCCAGAGCAAATAATCCGAAAACGCTATTAGTTATATGAAGTTAAGGCCGATTCATGAACATGAAGGATAAGATTGTGATAAACCTAAATAATGAAATATACAATGTCAATACTTCCATTTATAACAAAAGTATAGGCTTAGGTTATAAACTAATGATTAAAGCATTGAAATAAATATATATAGTTTATTAGGTTTATCACCATACATATGCTTAGATAGGTTATAAATCGGACGCCAATACCTAATGCCATTGATGACAAACGCGTGAACCCACAACGGTTGATTTATTCGTGTGTTTTTGATGTCGGTTCTTGAATCTTCTCAAGTACGCTTGTTTAATGTAATCTAACGAATCAGAACACTGCATACATTAATTATGTTTTTTGCATCATTTTGCTCATTTCAATTTAGATAATTATGCTATAACGTCGCTAACTAATTTATTATTTACTTAATATTTGTTTATTGAGGTTATATCAGACTCGGATGATTGATAATCCTTTTATTTCATGCTACCACTTCAGAAATCCAACATTACGTGTTTATTGGTTGACTTAGAAACTTGTTAATTTCGTAGGGCTAGGGAGTCACGTGGAGTTACGTAATTGGCTTTTCAAGGCAAGCGACTCAACCGACGACAAAAGGTTAGTTGCTATGACGTTGTCATGGTTGCCTCATAAATTTCAGTTGTCACCGAGGTTACGCCGCTTTGCCCTGACTTACTTCTAACGTCATTTTTGGTGGGAAAAAATGATTTGAACTCATATGTCATTACTTTTTACTTTCCTCATATCGAAATTAATATTAGACTCCTAACTTAACTTTTCTATTATATTTAAATTTTATACAAAAATGGCTTCCCGAATTGGTAACTTGAAAAATAGCGTACGCAACTCGTTCGCTTATTTTCAAACTCTCACGATATTTATCACTTTCTTGACTCGTTATGTAATATACTATTATTTCCGATGACGAATACGTGAAATATCTGCATTGACAGCTATGTTTATCAATTTGATATTACGAATTTTAAGGCTGTCAGCATACTTTTACTTCCATTTAAGTTTTTTTAGAACTAGTGGAATTTTGCGGTCATCGTCGTGGGCGTTTGTGTTTTAAGGGAACGTACCCCAATATTACACCCCATCCAAAAAATCACCCTGTATATTGAAGATGAGCTTGTCAACCACTTGTCAACATTTTAAGGTTATCAATTTTGTCACATTTAAAAATATGGCGGTAGAAGTTGATGAAATTGTAAATAAAGCCTGGAAGATGTGGTTTCCTATAATAGTGAATGGAATAATGTCAATTTTTGCATATATGGTAACAATAAAGCTTATACCAAAATTAAAAGAAATGTTTATAAAGGCAAATTTATTTGGGATTGATATGAGCAAAAGAACTAGTGAAAAAGTGTAAGGCTTGCTGACTTGGCTATAGATAAGACTATGTTTATGTAATTTTGTCTTGTTTCTAGTCCTGAGGCACTCGGAGTTGTATCCGGCTGTACCTTCCTGGTTACAATGTTTTTATTTATACCTGTTCCATTTGGTGCTTCACTTTTTAGCGGATCTTTTCCGCATGATGAAGTAATAACCCTAATTCTTCGATTAACATATGTTAATATAAAAATTAGTTTGTAGAATTAATCGCTGCACTGTTGTCAATTTGTTGTATGTTACTGCTTGGCTTCGCCGATGATGTCTTAGATTTACGATGGAGATACAAATTATTATTGCCAACTATCGCTTCATTACCCTTACTTATGGTTTATTACGTTAACTTTAATTCTACTACTATTGTAGTGCCAAAACCGTTACAAGTATATTTCGGATTTACTGTAAATTTGGGTATTTTATATTACGTATATATGGGAATGTTGGCAGTATTTTGCACAAATGCTATTAATATATTAGCTGGAGTAAATGGACTGGAAGTTGGTCAAAGTATTGTAATCGCTATGTCAATTGCTACTTTTAATTTTATGGAACTCTCCAAGGACTTATGGAAACACCAATTTAGTTTGTATTTTATGATGCCTTACATTGCTACCTCAATGGCTTTATTAAAGTTTAATTGGTAAGTTGTTTATCCAATACTAAATATTTATGAAGGGTTGATTAGACCGAAACTCGAATGATAATGCGACTTTTTTAAAATTGATCTTAAAAAATTTCGTTGTTTTTTCAAAATTTATAAAACCCTATGCGTGAGCGGTTTTGATTCTTAGAGTAGATTCAGCAGAGTTTTTAAAAATGAAAATCCGTTAGAAAATAGGCTATCGGGAGCTGCCCACCCCTAATTTCAAAAATTCGACTTTTTTGTGCCATAAGTTTTTAACCCCGCAAAATTTAAAAATTCCCTATGCGCTACACACTGTAGCAATTCCTTTTAAGGGAAAAGAAGCGAATTGTGAAAATATTTAAAAACTTTGGCCTCCAAAGCAGCTCCCATCTGACTTAAGGGTTGCCAGATGTCCGGCTTTAGGCCGGACCGTCCTCCTTTTGAGGTTGGTAAATGGCGTCCTACCTTATACTCGAGCCGGACGCCAAACTGTCCGGCTTTTCGATATTATGAAATAATTGTCCGGTTTTTTACTTAAATTAAAAAATTTAATTTTCGTCTTAAGACGTAAGCATATTTTTTAAAAATAAAAACCTTTTAAATGCGGCACACGAAAATAAGAAGTATACAGGGTGAGTCGAAATTAAACCGCCAAAATTTTTAGGCAGATTCTACGACTAATTTTAAGATAAAAACTTAAAATTAACATATGTCCAATTTTGCTTCCTAAGGGAGCTACAGCCCTTCAAAGGTGTTGAGGAAAAGAAAGGTTATAAAAATTAAAAATACCCTTAATTTAATTAAAACATCCAAAATAATCAAATAAAGACATAGATTTTTTTAGCTACCTAATAATAAAAGACGTGTATTGTAGAAAAAAGTAGATACCTAACGTGCCGTAAAATATCGTTAAAACGACCAGCGCATGATTATGTGCATTTTTCTCTAAAATGGTGCATTCTACAGAGTTCGTACAAGAATACCTTTTTTATCTGAAATTGTTTGGCCAACATTATTTTGGAAAAAAAATCTTAAAAAATGAACCCCTAAAAAGTTATCACAGTTTTTATTACCATCCCTCTCTAAAACTACCCTTTAGAAGCATGCAAAAAAATTCAAAATAATCAGGGAAACACATCCAAAGCGTATTATGATTTACACCAAATTTTGAAGTTTCTACTATAAAGCGTTTTCAAATAAACCTACAAAAACCTTCTTTTTTACACCATCTTTAATGGGCTGTAGCTCCCTTAGGAAGCGAAATCGGACATAAGTTAATTTGAAGTTTTTATCTTAAATTTAGTCGTAGAATCTGCCTAAAAATTTTGGCGGTTTAAATTCGACTGACCCTGTATAAAGTATACAGGGTGGAGCGCTTCTTTTTTCAGCAAAAAATTTTTTTAGATAGTAAATGTCATTCTGAACAAAAAATATCCTATGAACCATCTGTGAACTAATATTTTTTTGGACTCTTAGAAGTTGCAGCAGTTTTAAAATTGATAAATTTTCATGATTTTTTTGGGACACCTTGAATTAATTTTCTTAAAAAAAAAAAAATATTAAAAAGAGAGGTATCTTCGAATAACAAAAAATATATTTATATAAGCTAGTGCACTTTCGGATAATAATCCATCATCAGGCAATAAACATAAGGAAAAAGATGTTGTATAATAAAAAAGAATATTTTTGAGTGACTTTAATGGATTATTTTATTATTAATTTAATTTTCTTATTTATGATATTTTTTTACTTAAATCATTATTTGAATTTTTCCTTTGCCAAATAGCTTTTTTGAATATTTTTGGCTGTTTTTTTTAAATAAGTGGATTTAAATAAAAAAATTCAAATAAAATGAAATATATGCAGGGTGCCCACAAAAATCTTTAAATTTTTAACTTGATCTAACTTTTCAAAAACATAATAATTCATAGGGAAATTTTTGTTCAGAAACTTAAAAAAAATTGCTGGAAAATAGTGGGACACACTGTATATTATGTGATGTAATGTTTAAGTATTATAAATTTGTTGATTTTTGACATTTTTTGTAAGAATGATGTTTATTTTTACAATTTATTATAAGTGGAATAAAAATTTTAAGTTTATGAGTTTTTTGGACATGTCCGGCTTTCTGACTTTTGGCAACCCTAATCTGACTTTAGTTGGAAAAAACTTAATAACTTTTTTATTTTTATAAATATTTTGCCAAACTTTTGTACAATCTTGTATGCTACTATTACTTATTGGTGGTACAATTTTCGCCGGAAAATTCCAAGAAAATGTCGATTTCTTGAATTATTTTGTTTTTAATCACGTTTTTTGGGACTTTAGTTGGAAAAAACTTAATAACTTTTTTATTTGTATAAACATTTTTACAAAATTTTGTACAGTCGTGTATACTACTATTACTTATCACTGGTACAATTTTCGCAGGAAAATTCCAAGAAAATCGTCGATTTCTTGAATTATTTTGTATTTTAATCACGTTTTTTGGGACTTTAGTTGGAAAAAACTTAATAACTTTTTTATTTTTATAAACATTTTTACAAAATTTTATACAGTCGTGTATACTACTATTACTTAACAGTGGTATAATTTTCGCCGAAATTTCTTGAATTATTTTGTTTTTATTCACTTTTTTTTGGATAGTTGGAAAAACTTAATAACTTTTTTATTTTTAAAAACATTTTTACAAAATTTTGTACAATCGTGTATGCTACTATTACTTATTGGTGATACAATTTTCGCCGAAATTTCTTGAATTATTTTGTTTTTATTCACTTTTTTTTGGATAGTTGGAAAAAACTTAATAACTTTTTTATTTTTAAAAACATTTTTACAAAATTTTGTACAATCGTGTATGCTACTATTACTTATTGGTGGTACAATTTTCGCCGGAAAATTCCAAGAAAATGTCGATTTCTTGAATTATTTTGTATTTTAATCACGTTTTTTGGGACTTTAGTTGGAAAAAACTTAATAACTTTTTTATTTTTATAAACATTTTTACAAAATTTTGTAGTCGTGTATACTACTATTACTTATCAGTGGTACAATTTTCGCAGGAAAATTCCAAGAAAATCGTCGATTTCTTGAATTATTTTGTAAGGTGGTTAAAGTAAAGAAAAACTTTCTAGTATTAATATCTTTATCTTTCCATATAACAAAACAATATTTAAATTAAAAATTATTATCACAGACAATTGACTTATAAAAAAGCATGTTAATTTCTTAGGATTTCTAGATACTATTCGTAATAATCCATTTTTGAGTATATATTAATCATTAAATAATCATACTTCCAACTCTTTTCCATTAAATATTTTGGTGCAAAATAAATTTCTCTAAATCGATGTCCTCGAAGCAGCTCCGTCTTTCCATCTAAATACAACCCATTTTCAATAAGTTCTTCTACATAATTTACGTTGAACTCTTTATTTCCATAACTTTTTATATCGACTTCATTCTGGGCGTAATTTAGTTGATCAATAATTCTTCCGGGATCATTACAATACTCGCAAAACCATCCTCCAAAATGATTTAAATCACCCACAATAAAATTATTGCTACTTTTATTATTATCATTAATAACTAAACGGATATCATAATTGAGAGATTCATATAAATATTTGACACTAAACGCAGTTGTTTTAATTAAAGTTTTTGTGGGATGTATCCAAAAAAATCCATAAACCGACCATCGCAATCGAAATTTAATCGGCTCAGTTAAATAAGAATATAATTTAAAAAAATTTAAAGCTGCTGCATTTGGTATCTCATTATACCCTGATGTTATTATCAGATCATCGTTATTTAACCTCTTGATTATCTCTTTAGTCATTAACTTCAATTCGGTATATGAGTTTAATTGCATGTAAAATATTTTCGTATGAAATTCTTTTAAAAATCCATATTTCAATTGATTTCCTATTAAATTAGTCCCAACTTCATACAAAACAAATAAATCAACAGAACTGTTTAATTCATTCACTCGAATATCAGTAATTACTTTAGTTACTTCGTTCGCTTCAAAAAAATAAACGATTCGTCTGGGAATTTTTCGTGGTGTAATCATTGGATTGAATTTTTGATTTGCTAGTAAAGCCCTCCAAATTACCTCAGGTTGACCACAATCAGCTCCGTGATAACCAGGCAAACATTCGCATTTCCAAGATTTGTTCGTTTTTCTCATAACTTTTATATCGGTTCCATTTTTATAACAAACGGTTGAGTTAAAGTCTTCAAACAACTCTCCACTATTTATATATGATAAATTAATATCTTTAACATTTGTGTGATATGTAGTTTTATTTTTATTATTATTTAAAGATGATTTAATGAACGAAACCGGGCTGCTGATTGTCTTTTGTGGTTTTTCGTTTTGTAAAAATATGTATGATATTATTAAAAGTGTTTGCAGTATTAAAATAATCCATATGGATAGTTTTTTGTATGATATTTTTAGTTTAAACATTTATTTATTTGTTTAAAACATTTCTTCAAAATTATAACCTCACTTTTTATTTTATTTTAACAACCCTTTGGATTCTTGTAAGTCGATATTTCAGTGGTTTTTCTTTTTAACATGATCATTTCTTCATTTTACGTTATAACCATTTCTTTTGTTAAGTTATAAATAAACTTTTAAACCCGATCAACGAACAAGTACAAGTAAGGTTAGGGTGGGGCAGCCTGGGAGTCATGCAGAGTTGCAAAATTCACAATCCACAGAACAACCATTGAATATTTTTTCTCTTCATTCGTTTACCGGTGTGAAGTTATCCTGTATTTCCGAAGAAAGCCGATCGTAGCGCGGCGTTGCCACACCTAACACGTGCCGACTGATGCATCTCCTAGGGCGCGTTCCAGTAATGAACACTAAAGCCCACGACGACCGCAAAATCGTTCTACATAAGACCGCGATTTTTTCTTTCGTGCATCGATGGCGACCGCAAGAAGCTCACAACGACCGTATTTATTCGTGGGTTTCCGTGGTTGTTTGTTGAATGGTGACCTTTTGAGCTAGTGGAACGGGAAAATTTTGCGGTCGTGGGCTTTAGTGTTCATTACTGGAACGCGCCCCTAGAGATATTACAATATAAAAATATAAAACTATTCGCCTAACAACAAAAATTTAATAAATAAACTGAAATTAAATAAAAACACATTTTAAAACATTACATCATATGCTGCAATGTTTATTTAAACTAAGTATGTAATTTTGAGTTCAAGTCGTTCGCGTTGCATTAAAACCTACTCGATTTTTAATTTTTTTGCATTTTTGTATTCCTCAATCATCCTAGTTTAACGAGGTGTTAATCATTTTCAG
Organism: Stenus bimaculatus; assembly: GCA_963971135.1. NCBI lineage: Eukaryota > Metazoa > Arthropoda > Insecta > Coleoptera > Staphylinidae > Stenus > Stenus bimaculatus. Next base: position 80,300,822 of record OZ020180.1, on the reverse strand, counting down.
GGAAAATTAGTAGAAATGGCCGTCAAAAGTTATACTATAGTTTGACATTTTTCATGGGAATCGGTAATTATTGTTTTTCTCGAAAACTATAAAAGTTATAGCTATTTCAAATTTTTACCAAAGGTTGGATAGACGTATTTTAAAAAATATTTGGTTAAAATCTGTTAGATAGATTTTTTGGAAAAAATTCGCAAAGTTTTGTTGGCTACATTTTCGGTGATAACCCGAAAACGAAAAGATATAGCGTAGTGATTCTTTTTTTGGCGTATAGTGGACATTGAAAGCTTTTAGAGAAGGTGTATTACGTGGGGATGAAATAGAATATCAGGGGTTGATTACATCGAAACGCGTAAAATATTGCGACTTTTTTAAATGCGATCTTAAAAAAATTACTTTTTCGTTATTTTTTCGAAATTCAAAAAACCGTATGCGTGGGTGATTTTGGTACCGGAACTAGATTGGACTGAACCTTTAGAATTGAAAATCGGTTAAGAAATGGCCCGACGGAAGCCACTCACCCAAAAATTCAAAATTTCGAGTTTATTTAGGCATAACTTCGGAACCCCTTCAAATATAAAAATTCCCTACGCGCTACAGGTTGTAGAAATTATTCTTTTATAAGGCAGTATAGAAAAATTTAATCATGTTTGGATACTGTGGGCTACAGTGGTAGAACCAATCGGCCGCGTTTGGCGCAATTTTTTGAACAATTTACGTTCGATTTTTTTCTGAAGAAAAGGGTAAAATTTTAGCAGTGTTGATTTTTTTGCTCATAAATATGAATGTAATAAGCAAAATAAAAAATATTCGACCTTAATAGCCGACCCCTATCAAAGGTTACGAATTTTCAAATTCCGCGTCGAAAAAGCATGAAAAACGATGCGCGATTTGGAGAGCCCCAAAAGTACATAAAAAAAATGAGATATGAAAGCGGGCATTCGCCTATGCAACAATAAATGGAATGCTGATCACGAATCAAAAAACCACATTTTTTTAGCATCGGTGGATCTTGAGATGAGACTCGTGGTACTTTTGCCGCCAGAAAAAACGCTAAATCTGTACACTAGGTTGCGCCTGGAGACTTAAAAATGGCCGCGGTCCATCCCCTGGATGTGAGAATAAAATGGCCCAAATTTCGTCGCTTCCCTTAAAAACCGGACGGGGGTGCGATTTTTCAAAGTTGACGCCGACGAAAACCGAAAAAAATCGACCATTTTCGAGAATATTTTTCAGAGTGTTAGAGCGCTCGGAAAAATTTAAAATTCGAACCCCGCTTAGAATCCGCATCCCTCTTCACGATGCAATCGGAATTTTTTAAAACTGGCTAAAAAAACTGCCCTTTTCGCGACTTGTCGCAAATAACGTCCGATTTTGGGGTAAAAATACCAAAGGGATCTTATCTCCGCCCCCTTAATAGATATGTTCGAATGGGTCAAAACCTTCATGTTCAGAATTTGGTCCTCTATCTCTATAACATACTAAAATTTGATGCGATTCGGGGTGAATTCGATTTTTTTTCGGGGGGGGTCCGATCGAAAAGGGACATTTAAACTATTTTCTTAAATGATGATGAAGATTGACGATGATTTGGGATTAAATTTGATGTTGAAAAAGACAAGGACGATTCCTATCCCAACTGTTATCATAGGTGATTTCAATAAAACAAGGAATGTGCTACTAGTTTCGCCTTTATTAGGGCATCATCAGGCACTGTAAAAACAAATTACATTATAGAAACAAAATATTTAGAGAATAGAAAACATACCTTCTAATTAATATTAAGTGTACCAAGAGTTTTTTCTTAAAATTTTCTCCTCCTTCCACCTACAAAATTTCAACTCGATACGAAAAAAATACCTTCCACGTTTCTTACGGTTTTAGTATTATCGAAGAAGATAATATTTTTTGCAAAAAATATATTTCGTTATTCTTTATCAGAAACCAATAATTAGTAAAATTTTATTATTTTCAGGTATCCGTCCAAAGTATTCGTGGGTGATACTTTCTGTTACTTATCAGGTATGACATTTGCAGTGGTTGGAATCCTGGGCCATTTTGGAAAAACAACTTTACTGTTCTTCATACCTCAAGTTTTTAATTTTTTGTATTCTATTCCTCAATTATTTCATTTAGTTCCTTGTCCAAGACATCGCCTTCCCAAGTTTGATTCTAAAACTGATAGATTGGAAATGAGTACTACAATATTTAGGTATAATGATCTTCCATTTCTAGGAAAGTTTATTATAAAACTCTTTAAAATATTTGGGTTAGTAAAATGGCAAGAAAAGGATGGTTGTGTTGTTATTAATAATCTTACTTTATTAAATTTAGTTTTAAAATTTTTAGGACCTTTACACGAAAAAAAATTGACTTCCATTATTATAGGTATACAAGTCTTTTGTACAATTATTGCATTTATTATAAGATATCCGTTGGCTCATTATTTTTATGACTAAATTTATTAGAAGGTTTTCCAAAACATATCAATAATTTCTTTTAGGGAGGTAATTTGATATTAAAATTGAGTCCTAGAAAAGTAGCACACAAGGGTAGCACCTAGACAATCCTAAAAAACACACTGTGCCATGCCTAATAAATATTAAGCTAAAGTTAAATGTGATAGCATGTTTTCAGATTTCATACAATAAATATTAATTTGCTACTTATTTTTATCTTAATTTTTTCGTATCGTAAAGGATGTAAATAAAATGTCTTGTAATTATTATTTAATAATTTCCATGCATTGTTAAATACCAAAGATTTTTTTTAATCTTTTTACTTATAGTGCAGCAATTTCATAGGTGCAAAGCTGTTAATATTGTAAATAACTTGTTTTTATCTGAAAAGTTTTGAGAAATGCTCTGTACATAATATTGACAAATAAATTACTTAACGTTGATTTACTCTTTATTTATTTCCTCTATTACTTATTATTAAAACCTAGTAAAAACGTCTCCTTTATTTTGACAATGGAGACTTTTGACAAAAAAAAACCAAACATTTGTAAAAATATGTTACAAGTGTTGTATAAAGCATCTGAGCATGTACGCGAAAAGGTGAGGCAAATGCTTTTTCTTCAGGGCTGAATTCCTGAAATCTCACACAGCGAATGTTAAATTCACCTTCCTCGAAGCGCATGGGTCAAAATCTCATCAGCGAATCCAAATTCACTTGGTAAATTTGAAAAAAACTCTCCGTCTGACAATGGCGAGCTCAATTGGGACCTCGAAGCGATTTACCGCACATCCGTTGGATGATTTTCTGATTTTTCCCAGTTTCCCCCAATTTGCAAGTCCGTTTTTTTCAAGAAAATTTTCGATCCGCTCCTGTTAAATTTGGGTGCCCCGGAGCGAAAAAGATAAAGAATAAAAAAGGATGCGGATAGGTTAGGTTAGGTTAGGATGCGGATAGGTTAGAAGAAAAGAATAGAAAAAGAATTTTGAAAATCCATCGAGCCGTTTTCGAAAAATTACCGAAAAACACTTTATTTCAACACCCTGTATATCGGTCATATTTATACCTAGTGTTTCAAAAAAAAAGTTAAAAAAATACTTTTTCGTTCCGAACAATGTGGTAAAATTTCAATTTGCTAACGTGATCGGAAATGTAAAATCTAAAACACACCTCTTTTGCTACTTGGCACCTATCTCTTTTTTTTTTAAGTTGCCTTAGGTCTGCCCATAATAATAATTAACAATACACTTGCCGACTTGCCACTAAACAGAGAACCGGACCCCGTTTGTTTTCTGCACGCGATGTACGAGCGAAAGGTAAAATTGCAGAAGAGAGATGCCAACAGATCAACACTTGGAATTACTCCTATTTATAATGTCATTGTATTCCTCACACAATTTAAAAACGAATTAATAAAATTGACTTTTTTTTAATTATCTTAAAAGTACATTAAACAAACTACCTTTTCCCATTTTTAATTTAAAAGAATACTGTTTTTGTTAGGCTTAAATTTGAACCAAAAAGTTGCCTATTTTTGGACGTTTTCAACACCTATTAAGTATAACAAAAAAATGAATATTACAAAAAAACCAAAAATGGGAAAAGATACATTAAGGAATTCTTAAACATTGCAAAAAAGAATTATTCGATTTCAATTAACCGTTTGTCTTTTCTTTGAAAACTACGAAACCGAAATGTACATTTGAAAGTCCTATACCTAATTTCACCGACTATATCTTCTTAAGTAATTTTTATTTTTTTTTAAATTACATTATGATTTTGAACCACTTTTTTGACAAAAATGAAAAATTTTTGTTCTAAAAATCAAAATTCTTATATAACTCTTTGTTTATCAACCGATTTTAATAATTCTTGTTTAAAAAAAATTGAAAACAATTTTTAAACATTTTTATTTTTATGGGTACTTTAGAATTTCTTCGTTTATAGGTTAACCCAAAATCAGAATAATGGTCTACTCATTAAACGGTTTATGTCCTACTTTTATGATTCAACTAAAAATTTTCAAGGTTAAAATAAGAAAAAAAATGATTAAAAAGAAGACTTTGCACTATAGTTTATATAAAATTCTAACCTTTAGATATTACATCTAAAGCTTACAAAGTGTGCTCATTACACATCAATTTTAAATTACTTTTTCCAAAAATGGAAGTAGTTGAATCAAAAGTACCTGTACCTTGGGGCCATGTTGCTGGTAAGTATGTAAAATGTACATTACAATGTTTATAAAATTTAAGTGCGGGGGCAAGGCAAAGATAACCTATTTGAAATCAAATCAATCCGGTTTATATTCAATCTACTCCTAAGTATTTTGAGAAAAAGTCATATTTTTGATTTACATTTTTTTTGCCGCAATATCATCGTGGCACCTTGGCACATTTATAACCTATTTGAAATCAAATCAATCCGGTTTATATTCAATCTACTCCTAAGTATTTTGAGAAAAAGTCATATTTTTGATTTACATTTTTTTTGCCGCATAATCATCGTAGCACCTTGGCACATTTATTTACGAGTATTATTTTTAATTGCAGTTCAACTAATCGGTGATGAAAAAGATGAACCAGTGCTATGCGTACATGGTATTTTCGATAATGCAGGTTCTTTTGAACGTCTCATACCACACCTTCCGAAACATTACTACTACATCGTCATTGATCTTCCGAGTCATGGAAGATCAAGTCAATGGCCTCAGTATTCCTTAATTCATTCGTCTGATAACTTACTGGTTTACAAAATAATCGTAGATTATTTTAAATTCAATCAGTACATTATATTAGGTCATAGTTACGGTGGACAAATTGGTCTTATGTTTGCACAAGTATACCCCGAGCATGTAAAAAAAGTAATCCTATTGGACACCCTTTATTTCTACCCAATTCAAGCAGGCCAACTTTCAAACTGGGTGAAATCAACAAATGATGATTACTTGAATTATATAACTAAACTCAAAACGAAGTCACCCCCCGAGTATACCTACGAGGAGGCCTTAGAGAAAATTGAAAAAAATCGAAGATATGGTGAAATTAGTAGGGAAGCAGCTGAAGCCTTGCTTAAAAGGACGATGGTTCCTGTAGGAAATGGAAAATATAATATTTCTGGTGATCAAAGACGAAAGTTTTTTTGTAACCCCTTCATGGGCTTTGAGTTCATACTGGAATTTTTAAGGAGATCACCAGTCAAATGTCCAGTATTGATAATATTGGGTTCAGAGTCTAAACTCCAAAGGATTTACTTTAAAGATGTTATAAAAAAATTTAAATCATTAAAAAAATTTCGCATTGTTGTTGTTGAAGGACATCACGACGTGCATAATGTTACCCCTGAACTCATTGCGCCTCACATAAACAAGTTTTTAAATTATAAATCTAGTAAATTGTGATTATAAATTGTTTTTTGGTATGAGGGATGGTTTTATAAGGAACAGTATTTTTCTAGCTTTTATGTTACTAAGAGGATAGTCAGCAAATGTGAGCGCATGATATTTACGGTTTTTCTCATAATTTTTCTTCTAGTAAAGCTTTTTTAAAATTTCTTTTTTTAGTACACAGAAGAGTCTTGTGGCTACCAATTTCTTGTTTTGTTTTAGTAAGTCAAACCAAATACTCATACGGCAGTAGTAAAGCGGAATCTACAGAAAAAAAGTTCGATTAGCGGCGTTTTCCCCAAAAATAAGAAACTAATTGAAATAATATTTTTTTTCAAACGCTAGTAATAAGTTAAGGTATAAACGAAGAGTTTGACGTTTTGTTTTTTGTTCTAAGTACATTTTTAAACTTTTTACAGCATCCCAAAAATTAAGTAAAATTTTAAGAAATTTTTGGACATAATTTTTGGATAAACGAAACGTCAAACTCTTCGTTTATACCTTAACTTATTGTTAGCGTTGGAAAAAAATATTATTTTAATTAGTTTCTTATTTTTGGAGAAAATGGTGTTAAGCGAATGTATTTTTGTAAAGAGTTCGTTTTACTGCTGCCGTATGAGTATTTGATTTGACTTACTAAAACAAAAAAAGAAGAAATTGGTAGTTACAAAACTCATCAGTATACCACAAAAATAAATTTTAAAAAATCTGCTCTGAAAAAAAAGTTATGACCAAAATCGCAAATATCAAGAGAATTTCAAAATCAAGCGCTCAAATTTACAGACTATCACCTTAAGTCATGATTCCAGTATTTTTGGAAACGGTTTATTTAACACATATTTTCATATACCATACACTTCTTAGACATTCTATTTATCAGTTTTTTTTATATTACATTGGTTGAATCAGCTTTTAAGAAGTTAAACTTTAATTGCCCAGTGAATCGACCGATTTAATTTTGCTTCCTTATTAGCACTTGAGTCATATTAATATTAAGTAGAGAATTTCTACAACAAATGAATTTCCAGATCACCTTCTTTACTCAGTGGACATGATATATTTTAGTTTAATTTATCAATAATTTTATTTGTATATTTTTGTTAAATAAATAATTTTTGTTGTATTTTTAAGTATATTTTCTTCTAATATTGTAACGTCAGCAAACCAGTTTCAATTATTTTTCCATAATTGTCCCTCTGGCTCTGTCGACATATTCAGCATGTTTTTGGGATAACACTGGATACCTTTGTAGAAAAGCATAATACCATTTTTTTAACAAATGCTGTTTTTAATGTTCGTCTTTTCAACATTTTTTTGACAGAATGAAGATGGCATTTTTTATTTATTGGAAATCCCATTTTGAAACAGTTTAACAGCCAGTCAAAAATTTTTTTACATAAAAATAGGTACAGAATAGTCACAATATTCTTGTTACTTTTAAGAATCTTTCAATATTTTAAGAGTTGATTTTTTTTTTTTTTTAATTCAAAAACTTGAAAAGTTAAAAATTAAATCTATCTGGTCAATTTTTTTTGTCACAATTTTTTAAAAAACTTTGACTAGATAGACTTAATATTTAACTACGTTTTATTCAACCACCAAAGTAAAACATGTATTTGTTTATTTTGTTAATTAGCAGTGGCTTAGCTGGGGGGGTGTCAGAGAGGATGATTGACACCCAAATCCAGTTAAAAACGGCTTAGCATTAAATGGTTGTCCCAATTTTTTTCAGCAAAATATGATAGTAAAAATGTGTTTCTGAAAAAAAGATTTAAATCAAAAATACTTTGGATTTTTCTTTAAGAGCATTCATTTGTAAATTTGGTTGCCTAAAAATTAAAGAACAACTTCTCATTTTTTTACTTTATTTTAAAATAGCAAGAATAAATGCTTTTATTTTATTTTTCAATTTTTTTAAATTAAAAAGTATCAAAATCCAACTTTAAACATCTAAGAATTAATATAACTTAATTTTCGACCGAAAAAAACATTAATATGTATATTTAAAAATAAATTAAAAAATGAGAAGTTGTTTTCTAATTTTTAGGTTAGTGGTGAACCCTCTTAAATTTAAGCCCATTGGGGGCGTATTTAACAATTGGGGTACTGGGGAAAAATTGCTAATATGAGGGCCTCGGAATACTACAAACCTGTGGTCTCATCCTAAAATATTAGAGCATATTTTTTAAGTTGCAATTTAGCTTCTTGAGGGCTCCAAAAAGAGAGGTGGTCCTGGGCTGCAGCCCTATTAGACTGTATATAAATCCATCCCTGTTCTGCCAGAAATAAATCCAAGTTTTTTGAAAAAATCCAAGAGCAACATTAAAAAAAATTAAGATTTTGTAAAAATTGCACTATTTTACTTATTGAAGTTGTAAGATGACTTTCAAAAATTTGTAAAAAAATAACCACGTGAGCTAGAATTAATTTTGCGGTTGATTTGAATAAACTAAAGAATTATGCAAAAAATAAACTCGAATTTGTTGAAAAATTCCAAGGACATTACAAAAATAGAGATTTTGTAAAAATTGCTCTATTTTACTTTTTAAAGCAGTAAAGTGGTTTTTAAAAATTTATAAAAAAATAACTAAGTGCGCTAGAATTAATTTTGCAGTAAATTTAAATAAATTAGAGAATTCTGGAAAAAGTTAACCAGAGTTTATTGAAAAATTCCAAGAAAAACATTAAAAAAATTAAGATTTTGTAAAAATTACACTATTTTACTTGTTAAAGTTGTAAGACGACTTTACAAAATTTGTAAAAAAATAACCACATGAGCTAGAATTAATTTTGCGGTTGAGTTGAGTAAATTAAAGAATTCTACAAAAAGTTAACCTGAATTTAATAAAAAATTCCAAGGGGAACATTAAGAAAATTGAGATTTTATAAAAATTGCACTATTTTACTTCTTAAAGCTGTAAAGTGTGCTAGAATTAATTTTGCGGTAGATTTAAATATATTTGAGAATGCTGCCCATTCAAAAATTGCTATGAGGGGTCCAGGGATACCACAAAGCTGGTCTCATCCCGAAATATTTTTAAGTGATAAAGCAGCAAATTGTAAACAAAATTTATTTACCGTTTAAAAATAATCAAAATAACATCAAATTTCCTAAAAAAACGGTAAAAAAATAAACAATTCATCTTATTAATATTGAAGGAAATTACATTAATCTAATATGTACATATTTTTATAAACGAAAGTGGTTTATTACAAAAGTATCAAATAATTGAACAAAAATGAAAAATATAATTTTTTTTGATTTACCTATTCATTGATGTTTTTAATATTTTGCAGATAATCGGCAAATTCATTTTAAAATCAGGTCGATACTTGCATTTTTGGTCGTAATAAATTTTCTACGCAAGTTTTTTCAAAATTTTTTGGTCTTTAGAAAGTCTTGCAGATATTATTTGTTGTAAATTTGTCTTTGTGGGATAAACCAAAAAAATTTTATCGGCGCAATAAAAAGTGTATTTCGAAAAAATTGCGCTCTTTTAACTGTTTTAGTAAATACGAAAAAAACAAAAAGTGATGACATATTTTTTTGTTCTACTTTCTAGAAAATACTAAAAATTAAAGATTAATAGAGCCATTTTTTGTTTAAAATGCTTTCATTATTTTTTATCGGGTTTTGAAAATAGTTAATTAAAAAAAGCCACTGCAGAAAAAAGTTATAATCAAAAGCGTAAGTATCAAAGCAAATTTAAAATTAGATTTACCGACTACACGCTTAAATTCTGTAAAAACAGATTACATGATTCTTAAGTTTCGTTGTTTTGAATATCTAATTTTATATACTGAAAAAAAAAACGTATTTTTGTAATTTCTGAAATGAAAAGTGATAATTATTGGATACTTTTGTTATTACAATCTTAAAATACTGAAATAATTGGATATTACATCCATAACTTTTTATAAAATATTAAAAAAACAAAAAATTGATAGAAACAAATTATTCCAACATACAATTTAATTTAATAATACCTAAATGCTGCTTTTTGGTAAATGTTATTTTATTGCCTTTTACGACATTAAATGGCTTCTCTAAAATGAATGCAGCTTTATTATAATAAAAGCTTTTTTTGGTGGAATAAAAATTATTATTAAAATCAATAAAGTACCAATATAAAATTGAATCTGCCACGCCATCTTCTTCGATCATAAGGGAACAGCTGGAAGTACAATCTTCAACTTCACTATTTAAAGGTAATCTTGCTGATTTGGTTAATGGTTTATATTCCAAGTGGTTATCGATACCCAAATGTTCATTAATCTACAGAAGAATAAATAAAAGTACCGGTGAGATGTTAGCAATAAAACTTCCAGCAATAGAAATTTTACATGTAATTCTCCATAAGAGGTTTTTCTTAAATAACTTGCATTCTATTTAAACTAGAACGAAACAATGTACATCATTTGAAAGCTACATTCAAGAGGATTGCACAGGTATAAGTGACTTTGCATGTTCGTTCCGATTTACCTAACAATCGGGGTAAAAATAAAAACCCTACCGAAAAATTTATTGAAAATAAAAATTAAGTCAGAATAAACTTTGACCACTCAAATGAAACGATTTTTCCTGTAGATTAACGTGGTGTAGGTGGTTTTGCTTGTTCGTTTCAATTTACTCAAAAAACCGCAAGAAACTTACTTTTTATGGCATTTTTCCATAAAAATTTATGCTTAAACGTGAATAGAATTTTGCGCACAGGTTGCATAAAAAAGTTAATTATACCCAAAGGTAGATAATTTAAGTCTGAATCCAAGTGTATGTGTCACTTTTCTTGTTCGTTAAGATTTAATTAGAAATCGTACCGGCAATAAAACTCTACACTGCAAATTTCTATTGCTGGAAGTTTTATTGCTAACATCTCAGCAGTAATAAAAGTGAGCGTTTATAATGTTGAAAATGTTAGCTTACCCTGAATTCGTTAATGAGTCTAGGAATAAGATCGTCCAAAACATTTTCTTCCTTAACTTTTTGGCAGTATTCAAAATATTCGCAATTAACAACTTCAAATTCTACATAAACATTTTTAGGCAAAATCACACCATTTTCTTTCAAGATGTTTACATATAATCCATAATTTGCATAGATTAATTCATTAACCATACCATTTTTAGCAATTGGATTAAAAAATATTACATCACAAAAATTTACTGGTGTGATTATCATTTCGTCGAATTCATCTTTGGTTACAAAAGTAATCAGTTCATGATTAATATTATTAAGAAAACAAAATTTTTCCACTAATTCCACTAGATCGCCAGATTCCATTATAGCAATTACTCGATTGTTCCGAGCTGCCATTAAAATTCCGAAAATTGGAAAAGGTAGTAAATCTATAACTACTAGATCGGACACTTTAAAATCATTTACAACAGAACAAATATTATTAATTAAATCCGAATCATTTAAAAATTGAATTATTTCTTCTGGGATGTAAAAACAGTGATAATAATGCACGTTAGAGTCACCTATTTCTATTTTCAACAGACTATCACATGAAGTCATTTGTATTTTTTCAATACTTGTACCTTCAGTAATATGAAATTGATGTTTCGGAAATAGCACGGCTTGTTCCCAACACTTGCAAGAATTGTCATCAAAGGGATTTGTGGTAATCGTTTCGTTTCCTAGTTTTAATTCAAACCATACTATAAAGGCCTGTACAAATCCAGAATCAATGGCTTTTAAATCAAACTTGGGAATAAAATTGACGTTTTCATATAAATTCTTTAATTGGTCCAAATTTTCAAAATCCACAGTTATAAATTTATATGGCTCAGTTATTTTTTTAAAATTATAATCCTTAATGAACTGTGCATCGTATGTATAATCGTCTGCATGAAGACACACACTTTGAATATTTAAAGAATTAATGTTTTCAGTAGGAACCCAGTATTTTCGTTGCAAATCTGGACATTCAATCGCCATGATATAAACATCTGCGCTGGATGGAATAATTTTAAAATCATCTTCTAGCAAATTCTCATGTGCATGAATAAGACTTTTAAGGACGTGCTCACCAAATAATGCTGTATCAAAAATTTCAGTAACTAAAATATTTGATAATGACGTTGAATTTTTATTCAATGCTAATGATGAAGAATTAATAACTTGAAGTTTCTCAAACTTAATAGCTTGTTCACAAATATTACTAAGATTTTCGGACTCTTCTATTGCAATAATTTGTTTTGTATTCTTATTTTTCGAAGCATAAACACTTAACAGCCCACAACCTGCTCCGATATCTAAAACTTTATTATATTTTGAAGTGATTTCCAAATTAATCGCATTAAAATAAGCTTTATTTCGTACAATATCGTTTAACATACGATAATGCCATCTTGGCAATAATCTTAATTTTGTTGTTTTCAAGTTTGATTCGTTAGGTAAATAATCTTTATCAATTTCGTATGCCTTAGTTAAATATGTGTATGCATTCCAGCAATGATCTATTTCCATCAAGCATTTTCCAAACTCATTTAATATTTTTACACTTCTCGGAAAAAATTCTAAAGACTGGTTATAAATGTCATACAAGTCTGCTGTTTTTATTACGTCCTGGAAAATCAAGCTCTTCCCGTAAGAATATAAAAATTCAGAAAATCGTAGTTCATAGCGCGATCTCTCTGAATCTGGTATTTGAGAAAAGAAATGTAAATACACTGCTAAAGCACTAGCATTATCTTCATTGCCTAAATATTCCTTTAGCATTCCCAACACAGCATAAGGACATTCATCGTCTTCTTCCATTTTTAAGTTCGTTTAATGAAACTTCGTTGTAGCTATTTTCTAATGTAAAGCGGATTAAATTTGTTGTTTATGGAGGAATCCTAATTTTCTTTTAATGATCCTTGAGGAAGACCGCACAGACGATTACCAGTAACTATTTTCTTCTTCTTTTATATGAGAACAAATAAAATAACCGACTGCAATTTAAACTACATTTTCTAGGTTAGGGTTATTAAAAAAACCAGTGTTGCCGTTTGAAAATCATAGAATGTACTCAATGTTACGCCAAAATTGTACTATTTTGTACTTAACCTAAGCGCCATCTATTGTACTATTTTGTACTGACAGTGAGCGCCATCTATTGAAGAACAAAAAAATTGGAGGAAATTTAAAATCTTTGTCGGAAGAAATATCTTCCAGAATAAGTAAATTTGGTATAGGAAATGTGGATAAAAAATATAAAACACTTTATATTGAAAATAAAACCCTCTTAAAAAAATATTTATTTAAAATAAAAAAAAATATACATAGGTATATCAGTCTTATGTTTCACGACTAAACATTATACATAAAATTAACAAAAAGCAGACCAGTCCATCTTAATATTTCTTCAATTAACGCAATACTAAATGAGTAACAAAACAATAAACTGAACCACTGCTAAAAGATTTACTAATTGTATTAACATTATGTCAAAAGTCAACTTGTAAGTATACATGGTTGTATAATTTTAGAAAAAATGGATTCTAACTACAGTGCTGCCAAAATCGTATTTTTTATCGAACACCGCCTTGAAATATACAGGGTGGAACGTGGTACAAGTTCTTAAATTAGGGGGTACGGATCGTCCGGATATTATTTAAAAAAGTACAATAACGTTTGGTACTGTATACACTAACGTCCGAAAGTCAAATACTTAAAATAATTTAACCGTCCGACGGTTAAGAAATTTAAATTATTCAACCGTCGGGCCCGTCGGTAAAATAATAATAGTATATTGTTTTATTAGGAGATAAAGAAGTATTTTTTGTGGGTAACATGTACGTTCGCGGGACGAGCAAAACAAAAAGTTCTTTTTCTCCGAATATAACATGCTATTTTTTTCTTCAAACGCTAAAATTTTAAATGCGACATATTGGCCCAGTTGCATGATAATTGGGTTGCCAAACCAGCCTGAAGCTAGAACAAAACAAACAAAAGCGCATCATTTAAATTCAAAAAATTGTTTTTCAAATCGCACATCCGTATTCATTGTTGGTGGTATTTAGTGAGTGTAACCCCCAGTATTATCAACAGACATTTAATTTTAAATGAGGTTTTATTTGACATATACAGGGTGTCCCGAAATTCTACAACTAATTTTAAGAAAAAAACTTCCTATAAACATATGTCCGATTTCGCTTCCTAAGGGAGCTACAGACCTTTAACTATTGTGACTAAAACTATGTTTTTTGTAATTTTTTTGAAAACGGTTTGTAATAAAGATTTGAAATTTGGTGTGAAGACTAATACGTTTAAGATATAATTTCTCAATTTTTTTCAGATTTTTTGAAACCTCTGAAATTTTTTTAAATTTTTTGGAAACTTTCAAAAAATCTGAAAAAAATTGAGAAATTATATCATAAACGTATTAGTCTTCACACCAAATTTCAAATCATTATTACAAACCGTTTTCAAATAAATGACAAAAAACCTAGTTTTAGTCACAATATTTAAAGAGCTCTCTTAGGAAGCGAAATCAGACACATGTTTATAGGAAGTTTTTTTCTTAAAATTAGTTGTAGAATCGCCTCCTAAAGTTTGGCCGTTTAATTTCGGGACACCCTGTATAATCTATTTTGCAGATAAATGTCATTTAAACTATATTCAAACTTCATTAATATACTACATATATATGTCAAATTAAACCTCATTTAATTAAATGTCTGTTGATAATACTGGGGCATTCGCATACGAACTTACATCAAAATTTCGAGTGAAATCTAAAAAGTGTTCTTTCGTGCACTCGAATTTGATTCGTATGCGAAATTTTTTGAACGAATTATTTCGAGTGGGTAGGAACCAATCGAATTTCAAATCCGAATACGAAATTGAGCTTTGAGCATGCGTCATTTTGACGTTTCCTTTTTGATTTGGAGAAGATTAATGTTTTTAATAATCTTGGATAGTTATTTAATCATGTTCCTCAATACCGATTCTTCTATTTAGAAAATTAATGTTATTGGTTGTTTTTATTTAAATATGTTTCTAATCAAAAATGCTTTTTTAAGCACCAGAGCCGGGTTTACCTAAAGGCTTAGTATATGCTATAGCCTAGAGCGGCAAATTTTCGTAAATATAAAGTATGTATTTACGATTTCGACGGAACAGTTTTTAACAATTATTAAAAACTGCTTTTTTGATTGAAATTAAATTTCACGAAAATAAGCAATTTCTTTAATATTGTTAAAATTGTCCATTACAACGCATATAACAAATTTAAATTTGGTGGCAAAACTACTAAACTAAAGGTCGTCAAATAGAAACAAATAAGGTAACCATGGAAATTGTCCATTACAACGCAAATGTATTTTTCTTCATAGATTTTGCCTCATTTTTTAGTTCTGTATAAAGTTTATCTAAAACCTATAACGTTTATTCGCAATTTATCCCATTAATGTGTCTACACCTGTCTTTCCAGCAAATCTTGTGATTTCTTTTTTTTTTGGATTTTATAATCTATATTATTTCTGTCGCTTAGGTTTTTTGCGGACTACTCATGATAAGACAACTTATCCTCTGATTTTTTTCTAATTTCGCCAAGAAAATCGTCAACCGAGGAAATTAGATTTGAACCCTGTGTGATATATCTAATCCTGGTGTTTGTAGTTTTTTACTAACTTTATTGTTTCGTTCTAATATTTCTTCCCAAAATATAGCATATTCCAAACTTAATACTTTTAAATATAAGCTTTTAGCATCTTTTTTATTGTCCGCTTTTTTATCCGCATCATTGTAATGTTGTCTAGTGTAAGTAAAATACTGTGGTAACCAATTTTAAGTGATCTAACAGCATCATTGTGGCTACTCCTCCTAGTTTTTCCCATTTTTTTTTTAAAGAATATTGCTTTTGATCCGTCATCTCCATCTAAAATAGCCCACTTTCTTGTAGATGAGGGGAAAAAGACAAACAGTTGTTGAAACAACGTCATTTGCAGCTTCAACGCCTACTAAATTTAAACTATGTGCAACGCAAGGAGTATAAACGGCAAATTCATTTTCGCTTTGGAGATGTGCCTGCAAATGCAAACCATCCTATTTTGGCAAATTAATTTCCCAAAATCATAGATAATATAATTTATATAGAATGCAAACTCAATGCTAAATTTTGATAACACAAAAAAACTTGGCCCCAAAAGTACAGATGGCGCTTTATGAACCTAAAGAAAAAATCAACTTGGCGAATCATTTTTTTGTTGTCAGAATTGATAGTTATGTGATAGTTCGCTTTCAAAATGCATCAGTTTTATGTTTTTTAGAGAAATGATACTTGAGTTTAAAAGGGTCTCGTTACTGTTACCGTTGGATTTTCAGCAAATGTTTTAATTCTAGATCTAGGTATGTTTACTTTTTCTACTAACATCCTATGCTTACATCTCACATTTTTAAAATATTTTATTAATTTTCAAGAATACTTTTAAACTGGGTTTATACAATTGTCCTTGCAACATCTAAGTGAGACATTGTACGGTTTTCCAGATAATCCTAGGAGAATGGATTTGGATTTCCAAAAGACGTAAAAGTTTAAAATTTATATTTTCTAATTTATTTTTGAGTAAATCATACTTCTACTTTTATAACATCTAAAATCTTCTTTAAATCTGTTTTACTGATTTACAGTTTGTATGTAACTCTATACAATTTCTAATTTTTAAATAAAATGTTTAAATATAAAATTTTGTTTATTATGTTATATTCTACAAATTGGGTGGTTTGTGTAAATATGTATCTTTAATTATAGTTAATAAGTAATAAATTTGTTTGAAAATATAAAAATAACCGTTTCAAACTAAAGATACATCTTTATAAAATAATAAAACTACAAAATACAAATATAAAAATTGCAGATTCAAAATTCCCGCGCGTCTAAAAATACTTGGCCCCAAAAAACCAGAGGGTGCTTTTACGTTATCAAAAGGTACTATTGAGTTAGCATTCTATACGTATTATGTTATCTATGCCCAAAATCAAACTCCTGACAAGAAAAATCCCAAAATGTTGACGCTTGACACACGTTACTTTTAATTACAAAAAAAGTTTTAATTTAGCTTTTGGGGGCCCCCAAACGGCAGGGGGCCCTGGGCTGGGCCCTATTAGCCCTTGTATAAATCCGCCCCTGAGTATGACCCTTCGAATTTCAATTCCGCATACGAGCATAACTTCGACGACGTCTCGAAAATACGTTTAGGCGATATCCATCGAATTTTTTCACTCGAATTTAGGCTACCTGAGTTTAACATAACCTAAACTGTGACAAAGTCTAAAAAAATTAATAGGGTCTTACAGGCCTTGAAAAAACAGAGAGGGAATGGTCTCACATGCCCATCTCTCTCTGCGTTGCCAACCCCAAAAAAATAAATAAATAATAAGAAAATATTGCTTATTTCTGTATTTCAAACATACTAAAAATAATTAAATAAATTATTAAACAATATCTTATTGTTTTACAAATTTTATTTGCTTTAAATATTATTTTCGCATCACGTAAAATTTCTAGGTTGTGTAAATCTAAACAATAAACACACGCACAAACGCATAACCATGAATCATACTGGAATTAAATAAAATTTGTAAAACAATAAGAAATTGTTTAATAATTTATTTAATTATTTTTAGTATGTTTGAAATACAGAAATAAGCAATATTTTCTGTTGTTTATTGTTTTGATTTACATAACCTAGAAATTTTACGTGATACGAAAATAATATTTAAAGCAAATAAAATTTGTAAAACAATAAGAAATTGTTTAATAATTTATTTAATTATTTTTAGTATGTTTGAAATACAGAAATAAGCAATATTTTCTTATTATTTATTTATTTTTTTGGGGTTGGCAACGCAGAGAGAGATGGGCATGTGAGACCATTCCCTCTCTGTTTTTTCAAGGCCTGTAAGACCCCATTTACAAATATGGATATCTATGATATGGAGGGCTCAAGGAATATTACTCATCAAATTCAAGAACTACATCCATGAAACTTTTAATTTTTGGGACTTATTTTTTATTTTCTCAACGTAAATGAAAATTTTATCGTTTTCCGATGAAGATGATAACAAAACATCTGCAACATTTCCATTTTTATAAAAATTTTTAATTTTTGTACTTTTTACACTCAATGCATTCCTAGTGCACATTTCCCTTTAAGTCGAACACTCCGCACTGAGAAAATGCGAGCTGAAACTGTAAGCCGAACACCCGAAACGCACTCAGTGCAACGTAGTGCAAGGTAGTGCAGGCCAGTGAGTGCAAGTAAGCCGAAAACGCAATTAGACACCCTGTATAAATTCCATATGTAACCTCTTAGTAGCTAGTAACTTTATTTTCTTCGCGTTGGCAATACAAACTAAACAGTTGTTGGTTTGGTAATATGTAATATTTGACAGATTGTAAAGCAATGGGAGTAGTGAAATGAGTGAAATTTTCCGTGTGATTGTTTATGTATTATTTTATTTACACGATTAAAGTTAAATTTTTTCTGATTTTCCAGAACATTAACTTTAAATATCACAATGAATGGTATGTTTTAAAATTATTAGAAGTTTATATTTAAAGCGTCCAAATTAATTAGATTTCCTTGTTGGTAATCAAACACACCATGGTTGTATTAACTTTCATAAATAATAAATTTGATTTTCCTTTGCTTAGCGATGTTATTTATGGGAATTCATAATTAAAGATGCAAGTTAAACATTAGTATTTTTTATTATAAATTTGGTACTTCTAATTCATTAAATTGTCTCGTAAGAATGATTTTCTTTTATTTGTATTTTTAAATAATTGTAATTACTATTCCAGTGTTAATTAATGAAATACCTTTTACTTACGTTAATTAAATACTTAAACTTTTAGCTAACGAAACTGTTTAAGCATGAACGTTTATTTTCAAATCCACAGACAAACGACTGCGACTAAAGAATAGATTTGTATTTATGTTCATATACTATTTTGATATAATGAGAAGTAGAAGTTTGAAACCTAACCGAGTTCTGATTTGATTAGTGTTGTGAGTTGACTCGTTACATATTTTCTGTCTCCCTTTTATGGTCATGAGGTAGAAACGAGATAAAAATCGTAACCATAGTAATATAGTAAACATTCTGCCATTCTTGTTACATTAGGCAATACAGACCTCTGTTGCGGCCTCAAATCAAAGGACATTTCTGACCTACTTGCACTGACATCTATTGAGTACTTCATATACAGGGTCCGCCAAAAAAACAGAAACACCTGAATATTTTTTGATTCAATGATTATAGTCCGGGAGCCAACAATAGAAAAAAAATGTATTAAATAGTACCAGTACAAACCCATAAAATCTTAATTAATAGCACATGTCGATCGTAAAAATTTATTCGCCATACAAATTCGATGGCTAGTGGTTTTAATATTTCCCAAAGAAAATGTTTGGAAAATATACAATTTTCAAATCATTCTACACCATCTGGCATTTGTTTTAGTTTACTTAGGGCACGTTCCAGTAATGAACACTAAAGCCTACGACCATGACCGCAAAATTTTTCCGTTCCACTAGCTCTAAACGACACCATTCAACAAACGACCACACAAACCCACGAATAAATACGGTCGTTGTGACCTTCTTGCGGTCGCCATCGATGACATTTTTATGCACGAAAGAAACAACTGCGGTCTTATGTGGAACGAGTTTGCGGTCGTTGTGGGCATTGCGAGTCTTTAGTGGAACGCGCCCTTAAATAAAGAAAAAGTCCAACGGAAGATAGTTGCCATACATTTTGGGTGGGTACCGAGGACTCTTGGACTGTTCGATTATGTCTTTTTATTGGCCACTTTTAGAATTTCGTTACACCGTCTGGCATTTTGATAGTTTCATAGATTTACATCCCAAAAACCGATATTATATATTAGTCATACATTTTTGTTGGCTAGAAGACTCCTCGTCTCTGCACGTTTTCTTTAAAAACACTGGTAGTTTTGTATTATGGTACACTGTATGGCCTTGAATTTAAACGTTTTGTATAATACAATAATTGCAGTTGTACATATACCAGAGAAATTCTATGGATATTATTGTCAGCAACTTCAAAATACTAATAATATGTAATTAAAATAAAATAAAAATGAAGTTTGGCATGAGATAGATCAATACTATATTATACCTTTTATTGCCTATTATAATAAATATTAATTATTCAACACGACTACTTTCCTATCTTGAATTTAAAATTGAATTGTTTGAAAAAAATACTGGCGACAATTAAGAAATAATCGCTTAGAAATTGTTATTTTTATTTGATGGTCCTAAAATATTTTGTTACAATTAAACAAAATTATACCATACAAAATTATGCAAACGCCATAGATTTTTGTGGGGACGGAGAGGAACCCTAACTATCATAATTTTGGAGATACAAAGAACTGTTTATCAACAATAGGTTTATATATCATCAAAATCTTAATTTGTAGAATATGTATATCGCAAAAATTAATTCGCCAGACAAATTCGCTGGCTAGTGGTTATACAGGGTGTCTTACTTTTTTCCCAGCAAAATTTTTTTTAGATAGTAAATGTCATTCTGAGCAAAAAATTTCCTATGAACTATTATGATTTTTAGACTCCTTAAAAAGTTACAGCAATTTTAAAATTTCATAAATTTAATGATTTTTGTGGGACACCCTGTATAAATTCCATTTAATTTAATTTTTTTTTATTTAAATCAAGTATGCTTCAGATTTTGAATATCTTTAAGCCAATAAGATGCTAAGTTTTACCGAGGGAAATTTAACCTTGTCGTTTACTTATTTTAAAAACAGCCAATAATGTTCAAAAGAACCACCTTTTAATATTGGCAAATATGAGAAAATTTTCTTAAAATCGTGTTTAAGTAAATAATAATTTTATTATCTTATTTTTATAATAAATAACATTATCTACAATAATATTTTTTGTTATATTTAATTAAAATCCATCCTCAGAATCCTCGATTTCTGAAGCCTACAACGATCTTTGGCGACGTTGATCATGTTTTTATTAAAATATCCAACGATGTGTACGATTAAACAAAGAAAATAATACCTTAACTTAAAATCCAAAAAAATAATAAAATATATGTTTAGTATTCTTTAAAAACAGATATGTACCCACTTTTTATTTTTAATACTTTACTTTAATGTCTACTTCATGATAAACTCCAAAATTAAATAGTTGCCATACAGTGCGAAATCATTTTTAGATATTAAAGAAAAGGTGTCATATTACTACCTTTCTAATAACATTAGTATCCATCCTACACGTATGACTATCGTTAATACATGATTTATGTAGTAAAAATAATATATTATTAAAAAATCAGGCAGTACGATATTATACAAAAGTACTGATCTTTCGAACTAAAGCGCGAAGAGAGGGAGTGTTTTCTAGCCAACAAAAATGTATGACTCTTATATAATTTCGGTTTTTGGATATAAATCTATGAAACTATCAAATTGCCAGATAATGTAACAAAATTCAAAAAGTGGCCAATAACAAGGCATAATCGAACAGCCCAAGAGTCCTTGGGATCCACCCAAAATGTATGGCGACTATTTTGCATTGGACTTTTTCTTTAGTTAAGTAAAATAAAACAAATCCCAGATGGTGTGGAATGATTTGAAAATTATATATTTTCCAAGCATTTTCTTTGGGAAATATTAAAACCACTAGCCATCGAATTTGTATGTCGAATAAATTTTTACTATCGACATGTGCTATTAATTAAGATTTTGTGGGTTTGTACTGGTACTATTTAATACATTTTTTTTTCTATTGTTGGCTCCTCGACTATTACTCACTACCGTGGATTTTGGTTACCATGAAATAATATAATTTTTTAGAATAATTTTTTAGAAAAATTTTTTTTCGTTTAACAAATACTCGCTAGTTGAATAATGCAGGTGTCCCAATTTAAGTTGCATTACACGGGTATTTTTGTTATTAATAAAGTTACAGATTCGGTTAAATGGGCAATGTTTTGCAGTTTTTTATACTTATGCAGATGCTGTTTAAAAAAAATAAAAAATTCCGAGCCATTCCGAAGATAAAAGGATAAACAATAGTTACAAAAAAATGTTTCGGATAAAAGTTATTCGATTCCTAAAGAAGGATGTAAATATGTTTACTACAAAAATATCACAAATTCGTTAACAGTTAAATTGCATTTTTTTACCGAATGTTTGTTGGAGTTTTTTTTTTGGTTTAGATTCGGGATGGCAAGGATTAATTAATTTTATTAGAGTTGTTGTTTGGAGTTCAATTCTTATTCTTAATCTAGTGAATTATTTATTTTAAATTATTTTTATTATTTTTCAGTATACACAATGCCTGGAATGGCTGACATGGGGATGGTTTGGATGGGAGCAGGTCAAACTTCAGATATGTCAATTGGCCTCATGTCGACAGATTCAAATGAAATGCTCATGGATCAGGAAACATATTACCAATCTTCTCATCACAGTGCATCCAATCATTCTTTGGATGACATCCCACATCTACACAGCTCACCAATGGTAAATTTTTAGTAGAGATAGAGAAGAATGTGTTGCATGCAGGAGATTACAGTATTACACTTAGAACGAAGTAAAAGAAATTCCATATATCCCACTTGAATATCCAATTTTTAAATATTCCTGTCCACCTGAAAATTATTGGAGAAACAAAAAGTTAATGCCATTTATGTATGTATATTTAACATTTAGAATATTTAAGCGACTTGCAAAAGTCAATAATTAATTATTAATAAATTTACACTTAGTACACACCGAGATAGAGAAGAATGCGTTGCATGCAGGAGATTTGGATAAAGTAGTATACTTATAGGGTTTTCGAATTACATGCACTGAGAGCGCATTTAGTGCCCCTTGATACTACCCCGGTGCATTAGTAGTTTTCCTACTCCAGTGCAATGAATAACCCGAACACATTTTTTGGTTTTCAGGGCAGTTTTTCTAACTTTAATTTCTCGTTCACGTGTTTGCATACATTCACGTTTGTCAAGCATATTTGCACTGGGACCAAGCAAAACCCAGCACGAGTGTGTTGAGGTAATGCCAAAATAACTGCACTCAGTGCATACTTGTTCATAATTCGAACACTTGACACTGTCGCAGTGCGCACGGAATATCTAATCCGAATACTCAACACAGTTTCCGTGCAACCCAGTGCATGGTGCCAGTTAAGATGAGGGTCTTCAAATTTTAAGAGAGAAGATTCGGTCACTACAAATTTGTTTATTTAGCGAGTTTGTACACGTCACATAAAAAACTGAGTGACCCCCAACCAGAGTTATGTAGTTTTTCAAATAAAAGTGTTTCATGTAAAAGTATTTAAAATAGTTTAAGTATTTAGTATTTCAAATAGTTTTTTAAAAAGTATTTTTTCTACAAACGCGTACAAAATAACACTTTTGACACTCATCACAAACGTTAAAAACGTCATTTTTTTATTAGAGTAGAAAGTAAATTACTTTTTACACTAGTGCAGAAAGTATGTAACAAAACCATAGTCACTATGTAAACAACTACTAATATTTTCATAAATTTCATTAATAATTATTCGTTTATAGAAAAAATATTGTATGATCTGCGGTGCGTGTTATAAATGCAATATGGCACTTGTATGAATTGTACAACTCAATCCGCTTCGCTTTGCTCGTTCTACAAACTTTCATACAGGTACCATAAACATGTATTTTTAACACTTACATCATAAATAACTATTGTATCTTGATATTTTCAAGTCTTTATGTATCTAAAGAAATATACAAACAAAAGAAATTTTCGCATGTTTATTATTTGTGTTAAGTGTGTTTATGATTTTGGTTTCAGTTGGGTGTTGGGTCTGGTGTAGATTGTTAGAAGGAATTATTAGAACTGGAAAGTGTTCGAATCGAAAAGTGTTAGAACAGTAATATGTTAGAATCGAAAATTCTTAAAACTGTTAAGTGTTCAAATTGAAAAATGGCGAAACGAAAGTTATTAGAATAATAGAACGTTAAGTGTTCAGGGTTTGGGACCCGCTAGAGTTTTTTTTGCCAGAGCTGACAGAGATTGTCAGAGACGTGTGAAGCCATGACAAAGTGACTGCCAGAGTGAGGAAATGCACTCTGCCGAACACTGGCGACAGATTTTTATTTAGCATGTAAACGCAATTCTTTCTCTGGCATCGCTTATTATTTCTGACACTCTGGTTGTTGGCTTTACCAGACTTTTTACTCTAGGCAAAGAGTTTGTGTGTTGTTCTGTAATTATGCGGGGGTAAGCAAATGTATGCAAGAATCAGGAGACGATTCCTTGGCTAAATATAATATAAAAATAAAGAATAAATTTTTACTTTTTTTATTTTTTTTTAAATTTTTACTGTGGATACTAATTTTATCTCATTAGAAATTTAAAAACTAGAGTTTCCTCCAAATTTAAAAAAATGAATGACAGGTTTAGGAGTTATGCTAAAAAATAGGAAAAAAACAAAAAAACGTTGACAGTTTCTGCATCAAAAATGAAACATGTTAGACAAAAAACTTATTCTTTACTTTTATCTTAGATTTTGCCAAGGAATCACCACCTGATTTTTTTTTGCATACATTTGCTTACTCTTTATACAGGTTGTCCAGAAATTAAGCGCCATAACTTTAGGAGGCGTTTCTACAACTAATTTTAAGAAAAAAACTTCCTATAAACATGTGTCCGATTTCGCTTCCTAAGGGAGCTACAGCCCTTTAACTATTGTGACTAAAACTAGTTTTTTGTCATTTATTTGAAAACGGTTTGTAATAAAGATTTGAAATTTGGTGTGAAGACTAATACGTTTAAAATATAATTTCTCAATTTTTTTTAGATTTTTTGAAAGATTTTTTTTTTTCAGAGCTTTCAAAAAATCTGAAAAGAATTAAGAAATTATATCTTAAATGTATTAGTCTTCACACCAAATTTCAAATCTTTATTACAAACCGTTTTCAAATAAATGACAAAAAACCTAGTTTTAGTCACAATAGCTTCCTTAGAAAGCGAAATCAGACACATGTTTATAGGAAGTTTTTTTCTTAAAATTAGTTGTAGAATCGCCTACTAAAGTTTGGCCGCTTAATTTCTGGACACCCTGTATATGTATTAAGAGAAATGACCAGTTCAATTTAAGGAGAAAATAAAAAAGGAAGAAAAGCAAGATGCATTTTTCCATTTTTATACCATAGTCAAAAGAAGAAACCAAGCAATTAATAACATTATTCGAAGCTAACATTATTTTGTGGGACATAACTCTCGAAAAATATAGGAACATAAATAAAAAAAATATTTAAAGAAATTGCTGATGACATTACTAAAGATCCACAAGATGTTTGCTATCTTTTTTCTTTTTACTTCTTCATATTCCTCTTCCAATAGTAAATAAACCACAATAGCAGCTGTCATTGGAGGGTCAGCTGTCATGTTTATTCTATATCTACTTTTTTTGCAAAAGATTTATGTCCAGAGAAAAGGTCAGGTGTAAACAGTTACCAAAGTTTGTGACAGAGACTTGCCAGAGCTCTCTGGGATATACGCTGTCAGAGAAAATTTTGCCAGATGTTGTCCTAAGTGTAAAGGATACGACAGAGCTCTGTCATAAAAACTCTAGCTTGTCCCAAAACTTTTAGAATGAAAACTATTAGAACAAATCGCAGCAGAACGAAAATTGTTATAATGAAGATAGATAGCAGCAATTGTAAAAACAATGTAGCGTTTATATAAAGCGAAAATTACCTGTTTTGTTGGTTTTCTGAAATAAAATCATCAAACCGTAGGGTTTTATCTATGGTAAAATAAATTTCATATTTTAATTTAAATACTGTTTAAATACCTTTTTTGTTGATCGTATATTTATAGACTGTGACATTGTATACGTGAAATGAACATGTAAAGACCTACTTTACGTGGTGATTTACTTTACATTACAATTGCAGTATAGGCAAAAAAGTTACAAATGACATTTTATTTTTAACTTTAAGGGTTATCTAATATTTTGAACTAAAAATTTATTTAAAATAAATGTTATTTATAATTTTTACACATTTTTAACTTCGATTAATTAGTAAAATAAACTCTACCATTAAATTTTTATAATTTCAAATGGTAAACATTACTTACTTTGGTTATCGGTAGATGGCGCTGTGTTGATGGACAACGTGAATGAAATTAATAATTTTTATTAATATAATTGTATAATTATTGCTTTCAATTATAATAATAATTAAAAAGTAATTTATTATAAATTTTAATAAATGTAAATGTCAATGCAAATGATACATGATACTTACGTTCGTTTTGAATCGTAAAATAGGTTTTCTGAAATTAAATTAAATGCGATCAACCAAAAAATATTGCAACCAACTCGTTGGTTAATTAGGCGTTTAATAAACTCAATAATTAAAAAAACTTTCGTTTATTAAACGCCTTTATTAACCAACATGTTGGTTAAACTACTATTGTTTCAACTATTAATTGTTTTTATTTAAAACTGTAAAGATTATCTATGAACTTACACATAAATAAATTATCGTATCTCCAAAAAATTAAATTGAGCAATTTATTATTTGTCAACTACAGAATTAAAAAATCAGTTTACCGTTCTAAACTCAATGGTACCAGATACACAGGCATTTTCAAGGACACCAAAAACGTATCCCGTTTTTTATATGAAGTGTTGCTACTGGTAGTTGCCTATACTGTGGTTTTGTGCCAATTATAAAGAAAATAGGTGAACTTTTACCTCACTGGGATCCGCTAGTTCTGTCTAAATAGCGCCCCCTACTGATAGTCGAAATCGTGAATACATAACGGATATAGTAAATATACAGGGTGATTTTTAGGTATGGATCCAAAGTGGTCATGCCCAAATGGTTTTAAATTAAAATTTGAAATTTGACCTTGTCCTTTACGATAGTCTAAAATTATTATTTAAATCATAAAGAAAAACATTAATAAAATTTTTGTATCCAACTTTAGGCGAGTTTATGCGACTAACTATAGTTAGGAGTTGTAACGAATTTCCGTGACTACTCTTATTTATGTGACCAAAGCAGCGGTATGTGATGTCATGAATGACGTCATAGCTATAACTACGGTTAGCAAATTGGTAACTACCTCAAGGGAGTAGGTTATGAGTGGTTAGTGCTAATGTTTGCTAACTTCTGTTCATTTAATTTCGGTTATTTCGTGTTTGCTTTATGTTTTTAGGTTAGTTTTTTCATTGTTACGTTTTAAAGTAGTTTAATCCTTTAATAATATATGACGCAACGAGCTAGAAAGTGACGAATTTTGAGCGAGTGTGAAAATAGCCGAACAAGGCGCCACGAGCACGAAATTTACTTTCTTGCGAGTTGCGTACGCTATTTTTCCGACGACCTCGGAGATTTTGCGACCTTTATTAATATTTTGTAAAACATATCAATAAATCACGTCATAACAAATAACTAGCCTCTTTATTATTTTTCTTTCAAAATAAATATACAGGGTGACCTAAAATGATTGTTGTTAGATATGTAGGCAACCAAAAATGCAGGTTGGTAATTTACAATCATTCCAATGAGGGGCGTGGGGGTGAGTGCGCAGAACATGTTTGCTTCAGATATTATACTAAACAGTTTTAATGGTCTGAGGTATATTTTCGTTTTTCTTGTCATTCGTGATTTTGTGTCGTACTAAATTATTGCTAAAGGTGCGTTTAGCTTCCGATGTAAATTTTCGGTCGCGGACGTCGTAAACACGCATTACACATTGCTAAGCAAAGTATTCCGCACGGCGTTTCCGTCGCTAGCAAAACGCACCTTTACAAAAATCAACATCAGTACATTAATTTTAGTAATAATTTTTATTGTTTATAATTGTCTTGAAATTTTTAATTTTTATCGCAATTTCCTACCGAAAAACCATTCATTTAATTTTATATTATGGTGCAACGTTTCTATGTATAAGCAAAAATCAGACCCCAACCTTAAAAATTTTTTCCTGCAATTGATTTTTTTTCACTAGCACATTATCCGCCTCTATAGTCTTTCCACTCTTTCCACTTTTAAATTAACCATTACATTTACAATCAATGGTAATTAATATTATTAGGAAATTTAATACTTATTGTTCTTGGTTTATCATATCGTTTCTTATCATTTATTGCTTGTTGAATTACAATAAATATCTTTTCAAAACAAATTCTAGTTTTATACATAGATTATATTCCGAATATTTTTATTTAATTAGATTATACAGAGATTTTGACAAAATTTAAGGATGAGAATTTTTAAATTCTTAAAGTAAGAATTTTCTAATTTTTATTAAAGATTTTTTAATAAAATACATTTCTTTGGGGGGGGCAAGGCCCCCTCGTACCCCCCCTCCAACTGGGTGTGCCCCTGTATAGAGGCAGTGTTAAGAAGTTAATATTCATTAACAGTGTTCATAATTCCAAAAGAATTAAAAGACTAAACTAATTAATATAATAACTATTTTCCCAATGTCTTACATTAGTACCAAGACTGTAAAACTTAAATTTAATTACATGTGAATAAAATGTACTTAAGTTTAATTGAAAAGTTTATTTGTAGACAATGGATGGTTTGGAAATGTTAAACATGGCAGATAGTAACGATAGTAGTTACACAGAGGATGATTCTCAACAAGTTTATATGATAACCACAGCGACCCAAACCTTACCATGCCCTACCAGAAAAATCAAACCAGTAAAACACCCCGGCTTAGTTTTAAAAACACCTATTGCTTATCAAGGAAACACAGATCCCTCAGTTATTCCTATACAAAAAGATGGAATAGCTGTTTGCCAAAAATGTGGTGCCATTGGAGTTAAACATGCATTTTACACTCGCGAACGCCGATTTTGTAGCATGGCTTGTGCTCGTGGCTACAGTGGACTAATTCCCGAAACTTTACCTCAACACTCATCCACACAAACTCAAGAGTATGCTCATCATGAATTTAAAATTGAAGATCAGGAGGATCTTGAAGGATGTCACTTTGACCCTCCCTTTCCACAAATTCCTAAGCAAGAAGAAGTTCATGCTTTTGAGGAAAACATTAAATTAATTCGCTCGAAACGTACTGAGATTGCTAATAGCTATGATTGGGATGCAGATTTAAATGATGACTCATTTCTTGCTGCACCAGTCACCTGTTTTCCAGCAGCACCAATGTCGGATATTTGGGATAATATTTTGGTTGGGATGAAAGTAGAGGTGGAAAATATGGATTGCGATAATGTTTCTGAAGCATTTCCTGATTCATTTTGGGTTGCTAGTGTTGTAAGAATTGTTGGCTATAAAGCATTGTTGAGATATGAGGGTTTTGGATTAAATACCTCTAAAGATTTTTGGGTTTCATTTTGCTCAAATCAGGTACATCCAGTAGGTTGGTGTGCATCTATTGGAAAACCACTAATTCCTCCGAAGACTATTGAAAATAAGTATAGTGATTGGAAAGAGTTTTTAAGAAAGCGATTGACAGGTGCAAGAACTCTTCCTTCGAATTTTGCAACTAAAGTCAGTGATGCCTTGAAATCTAGATTTAAGTGCGGAATAAACTTGGAAGTCGTAGATAAAAATAGGATATCACAAGTCAAAGTTGCAATGATACATAAAATAGTTGGAAAACGTTTAAATGTTAAATATTATGATATGACACCTGAGGATCCAGGATTTTGGTGCCATGAAGATTCGCCTCTTTTGCATCCAGTAGGTTGGGCTAAAAGGGTTGGTCATAACATTATTGCTCCGGTAAATTATTTTGAACGTGTTAATGCTGGAATGTTTGATGAGGATGATGCTACTGATAATTTGTTCCTTCCTATTCAAGTTGGTACCAATCAAAAATGCACTGAATTTATAGTCGGGATGAAATTAGAAGCAATCGATCCTTTGAATTTGAGCTCTATTTGTGCAGCGACAGTTATGGATGTTTTGAATTGTGGTTATATAATGATTAGAATCGATACTTATGAAACTGATGCATCTGGGGCGGATTGGTTTTGTTATCATAAAAACTCGCCTTGTATTTTTACTGTTGGTTTCTGTAGAGTAAATCATATATCTCTTACACCACCAAAAGGTTATGATGCAGCTACATTTAATTGGCGAATGTACCTGCAAACTACCAATACTGTGCCTATTCCGGGATCATTGATTAGCCAGTATATTCCTGATCATGGTTTTAAGGATGGTATGAAAATTGAAGCGGCTGATTTGATGGATCCACGACTTGTTTGTGTAGCAACAGTTGCTAAAGTTGTTGGAAGATTATTGAAGGTAAATAAAAAAATGATTTTTAAATATTTTGTTTAATACCATTATTTTAGGTGCATTTTGATGGCTGGGAAGAAGAATATGATCAATGGTTGGATTGTGCCTCTCCTGATGTTTATCCACTGGGTTGGTGTTCAAGTGTTGGCCATAAATTAGAAGGCCCTCCAGTTGTTCAGAAACCTGTATTAAAGGCACAAGGTCCTATTAAGGGTATAAAGCGAAAAGGAAGAAAAAAGAAGCTTAAGGATAGTCCTCCAAAAGCTTCAGTGCCGAAATCAATCAAAAAAGATGAAATATTCCTTCCTCCTACCAAGATTGAAGGTTTAAATGAAGATCCGGATATTGATATTGAAGATCTACCTGAGCCAGAGACTGGCTCCGAGTCAGTAGGACCTGATCAAAGCATGCCTGTTTCGACAGAACCAACTCCCACTCCACCACCTGAAAGAAAAGCTACTTCTTACATTGCTGTAAGTTTATTTGTTTATCTATATTACTAAAACTCTAAGAAAGGGGAAAGTAATTTTTTCGTAGAAAGTTGAAATTTTGCAGGTGTACGGACGAGAAAATTTCAAAGTGTCACTTTTCTATCGGACCGCCCCTAAAAAAGTTATTCTACCCCACTGTCCGAAATTAACCCCAAATCGCACCAAATTTTAGTATGTTATGGGGGGCCGGATTCTAAAGATGGCGGTTTTGACCCACCCGGATCTATCTATTAAGGGGGCGGAGATACGACCCCTTTTGTATTTTTACCCCGAATTCGGACGTTTTTTGCGAGGAGCGGCCGAAAGGGTGGTTTTTTTTCGTCTGATTTTAAGAATTCCGGCTGCGATGTAAAAAGGGATGTTGATTCCAAGTGTGGTTCGAATTTTAAATTTTTTGGAGATCCCCGACACTTTGAAAAAAGTTCCCGAAAACGGTCGATTTTTCTCGCTTTTTTCGGGTTTTCGGCTGCGTTAACTTTGAAAAATCGCAACTCCGTCGGATTCTAAAGGGAAGCGACGAAATTTTGTCCCTTTTATTCTAACATCCTGGGGATTACCGTGTCCGATTTTTAAGCCTCCCGGCGCAAAGGTGTAACGTCGCGGCCCCGAGACGCAAACTGTACAATTCTACCGTTTTTTCGGAAGGAAAAAGTACCAAAACGTTTTGGCTTCGATTAGAAGTTCGGCAGGAGGAAAAAATCGCGATTGCTTTATTCCTCATTTAAAATTCCACGTTATACCTTAAAACGGAAGTTTTTTTTTGATGCGTTTACTCTTTATGTCGTTTTGGTGCCCCCAAAGTGACGCTTTATTTTACGCGCTCTTTCGACGCGTACTTTGAAAATTTGTAACTTTTCATCGGAACAACCTGTAATACTCGAATATTTTTTATTTTACTTATTTGGTATTTACTTATGAGAGAAAAAATCGACACCTTGAAATTTTTACCCATGACCTTGGAAAAAAATCGAACGCAAAATGTTCAAAAAATCGGGTAAAACGCGGCGCAACCTGGGCCCATCTGGCTCCCGCAGTTTTCAACATTTTTGCAATTTTCTTTCGCCACTTTAAAAAGGAATATTTTCTCCAGTGTATAGGCTGCTCAGATTTTTTATATTTGGTAGGGTTGGGAAATTACGTACAAACAAACTCGAAATTTTGATTTTAGGGGTGAGTGGCTCCCGCTGGGTCACTTTTTAACGGATTTTCAATTTTAAAAACACTTTAGAATCTACTCTTTGAACTGAAAGCTCCCACGCATAGAGTATTTTAAATTTCGAAAAAAAAAATTTTTTATATAGCATTTTTAAAAGTCGTATTTATGGGTCAATTTCACCCTTTATGCACCTTCCCTAAAAGCTCTTTAGGTCCACTTTACGTCAAAACAAGAATCACTTTCCTATCTCTTTCCGTTTTCGAGCTGTCACCGAAAATGTATCTAAAATAAGTAAAATCTGTTTGGAGCCAGAATTTCGTTCTGAAATTTTTCACTAAATAATTAATATCTTCGAAACTATTAGCACCACCGAGACGTTTAATAGCTTAAAATTCGCACAGTCACCTCCTCTACCAAATTTTAATTTTCGGTTTAAAATTGGGCCGTCCAGAACCGTATTTGTACCAAAATTTTGCCAAAAGTTTGCGAATTTTTTCCAAAAAAACTATTTAACCGATTTTAATCAAATATTTTTAAAAACGCGTCTGACCACGGTGTTTACTTTTGTTAAAAATTTGAAACCAGTAACTTTTATAGTTTTCGAGAAAAAAAATAAAAACCGATTTTCTTTCAAAATTTCAATTTCGAATTTTTTCAAAATCGACCCCGCAAATGAAAGATAATAGAAAATGAATGATATGTAGGGGGTCACTTGCCCTCTAGACCCCCCAAAAAAAATTTTACACCACAAAAACTCAAAAAAATCAATTTTTTTTTAGGTAATGTACCTTAAAAAATAATTACATTTTAAAAAATTTAATAAGATAATATCGATAATTTTTCGAAACTTATCTGTACGAGTTATTGTTTCTGAATTTTATTTTACGTAATTTTTCTATTGAGTATTCTTTGTTTCGTTTCAGGCCACAAATAACTCAAACTCTGGTAATAAATTGATACCACGTTTAATTGATTCTACTGGAGGATCTTGTGATTCATCTGAATTATGTCCAAATGATTGGAATGTGTTTGATGTCGCACAGTTTTTAAGGGTGAATGACTGTGCAAACTACTGCGATAGTTTTAAAAAACAGGTTAGTTCGATATTTTCTTTATTTACTTTATGGTACAAACTATCTGTAAAACATTTGACTCTATCCTATTAATAGTTATTTATAGTGAAGAGAATTCTATTTTATATATAATGTTATTTTAGCGGATTGATGGAAAAGCTCTAATGGTTTTGTGTAAAGAAGACATTTTGGAGTTTACAGGTGGAAAAGTGGGACCTTCTTTAAAGATCTTTGATCTAGTGCAACAATTAAAAATGAAAGTGTACCCCTCACAAACTCGTCATTTAAAAGCTAATATCAAAAAATATTTATAGTGCCTATAAAAATACTTATATTCAGATTTATTGCTTTTATTTGTGCATTCATTTTTATTCTCTGAAAACTGTTGTCAACTATAATTGAAGCATTTTGCACAATTATATTTGCTTTGTACATTTTTTTAATAGGTAATTAGTGATATTAGGGTAATTTTCATCCAAAATGATAAAGGTGTGTTTTGCTAGCGACCGAAAACGATGAGTGGAATAGTTTGCATAGCTGACATGTTGCTAAAATACCTATTGTGTAACCACATGAATCGAAATTCGCATGCAAAAAAAAATATGTTAATCAAAAATTGTACGATATAGACAGAACATAGTTCTCTTGGTCGAAAAAGTTACAAAATAGGTACCTAAGCAAACTACACTCAAGTCTGTTTTTACATGATAGATACGTTCCATGTAAAAATCTAAATCCTAATCAAACCAAATCGTGTAAAAATAAAATTATTACTACAAAAATATTGTGTAAAATAATTCTTGTTAAATCAAATTCGTGCAAAAACAGACTTGTGTACTCAGCTCTGCGTTTCAATCGTTAGCAAAACGCACCTTAAAGTAGAAAAGATATACAATTTCTGTGCAATCATTTCAGATGAAAAATAGTCTAAGCAAAATTTTTATAAACGATGGTATTTTAATGAATGAAACCGAAATTTAGAGTGTAATTAATTTTCCTAAATTGAATTTGGAAACAGTTTTGATGATTTAAAATGTGCTTATAAGGTAAAAAATTTTATTTTTAGGAATAATCTTATTTATATTATTTAGAAAAATAAAAAGACAAAATAAGAACAACTAATTATATTTTATTAAATACACCTAGAATTTATACAAACTTTGTAGCAATTGCTAGAAGTTTTGTGTAATCAGCTCCTTTGGTATGCGTTTTGCTTTTTAATATTGTCCTCAAAACAGTGGGTATGGGTACGTGAATACGGGTGCCGAGTGGTGAACCATTATCATCAATTAGCACTAAATTATTGCTATCAAATTTGGGAACTTTATTCTTCTGATTTTGTTTTAAACCAACCAAAATACCTTTCTTCATTTCTCCTTTTATCGCTACTAAAACTTTATCACCTAAAAAAATTAGATTAGGTAAAATATAAGGTTATTTCGAAGCTTGCAAATTATCATCCCAAAACGATCACGAATATGCGCATTAGTTATAAAGCAATGAATTATAACTAATGTTCAAGTCCGTAATCGTTCTCGGACGATAATTTGAAACCTTGGAAATAAGCTACATATATTGTAATATTTAGAATAGTATACTGTTTTATTAAGAGTAAAAGTTCTTTTACTCCGAATAAAACATGTTATTTTTTCTTCAAACTTTTAAAATAGTAATATAATAAATAATTTTAAAATTTGACATTTAATTTACATACAATACAATGTTAGTGTATAATGGGTTGCTTAAAATTCATTTCTACTCCGCCCTTCTATTCCTTGTATAATAATAAATAATAATAGTGTGAGTATCGAGCATTATGGTCACCAATTTTTTCCTAAAAAAATTACATACTTTCATCTGTTAAAGTTGGTATGACCAAATAGTTGAATTTTGCATCGTTTATACGATGCACCATTTTGTCAAAACAGGAAAATCCAAATAACTCAATCAGAAAATTCAAAAATGATTCAAAATTTGCAGAACATGTAAACAATCATAATCACAATTTCAAACCAAAATCATTCGCTACAATTTTACATAATTTAGACAAGGGAAAGAAATTGAATGTAGCTGAATCTTTTGAAATTAATATTTCAAAACGTAAGGGAAATAATTTAAACGATATTGAAAATTTTAATTCAACCAAATTCTTTAGTAAAATTAATCTATAAGTAGTCTGTTTTTAATACCATTTTAATGTTTTAATAAAACAAAAAAATTTTATTGTCAATCAATTTTTTGATTAACGGTCATATTTTTAAACTTTTTTGGTAAATATTTTTCTTATATTACATATTTAATTATTTATTTATTTTATTAATAACATAAAACCATTTGCTTTTTAGCCTGATGATGAATTAGTCTTAATTCGAAAGTGCGCTAGCTTGTTTATTTATAAAAACGTTATTTGTATACAGATACACCTTTATTTATTTATAATAAATTTATTAATACAAATAACTATATAATGGATTATTCAATAATTGAATTAAGGAAAATCCAATTTTTAAAATATGGTTTTATTTTGAGTCATACCAAAATTCAGAATTAACAAAAAAAATCTGCAATACTTTGTTTATTTCACCGACTGACTATCTGCAATAATAACAAACAACAAAAATACCCATGCACAGTGGCGCACCCAGGATTAATTTTTGGGGGGGCCGACATCCTTGGAGTTGAAAGACAAAAAACTGTAGGGGGGTTTTATTATATTGAAAAAATAAAAAAATTTAATTCGGGACGTATTCTAATTTTAATAAAATACATTCCTTTGGGGGGGGGGGTGCCATGGCTCCCCTCCCGGGTACGCCACTGCCCATGCATTCCAACGTTCTAAATCTGTGAGACACCCTGTATATCATAAGAACATCCAAACATCATCCAAAGCTTTAGAGATGTTAAATGATTTTGTAATAATTAGTTACAGTATTTAATAAATTACCTATAAATCCCATTCCCTTTTTGTTGTAAACGTGTATACACTTTGGAGGTTTTCCTTCGGCCATTGCTCGCTTTCCAATTTCACTGTTGTCAACAACCCTTAAGCGAGTTTGTTTTTGTATTTCGTAGCAGCATGCTGTTGAGTGAATTGTCCTTGTTAATTGTGTTTTAATTACATTATTAACAGCCAGCATTGTAATGTTTTGATTTTGGAAGATTTGGAGCTTGAAATTTTTTTAGGTTATGTCAACATTAATAGTGATTATTTGGTTGCTTATTACTTTTATGTTAATTATTACTACGATAAAATTTCTTAAGATAAATATTATTATTTATTTCGTTTTTAAAATTGTTGTTTTTATTATTTATTAATATATACCCGTTTATTTTACATAGTTGTTACTATTAAATACTAGATGGCGCCACCAATCTTTTTTTTAGTTCAAATGATGATCATAGGCGTACGCTTTAAATTTTAAATTATCTTATATGGAATTAGGACAACTTAAGAAAAGCGATAATTGTTTCATATATGTAATGATACCGTATAACATTAATTATCATATAATTATAATAATATAAAAATTTGTGGCTTTCGGCTTTGCCAATTTTTTGTAGTATCTACTAAGGGATTTATAATTTTTCCGCTTATGTTATTTTTTAGTATATAAAATCTTAGAGTGGTTTCACGAATAAGTTAACACATATGACAGATAATGTTTTAACTAAAACCGAGAGTTTAAACTGTTTCATGCAAGAAAGAGTTTAGTTTTGTGAGATGAAATGAGCAGGGATTATTTTAGTAAATTTAAAATCTCCAAAAACTTAGAGGGAAAATTGTTAATAGGGTTAATTAAACTTAAAATAATGGTGTAGTCATTCCGGACTTTACCACTCCCGAAATTTTTTTAAACTCTTTTAATGGACTAGAATAAGCGCACTAATGTGAGGAAACAATTGCCAAATTTTTAAATTATAATATCAAAAATAAGATTTTTTGAATCCCTATTTGAGTTGAAATATCTCCCTAACGAAGGATTTCCGGATTTATAGGATTTTATTCTTATTTTTATCCAAGGAATCGCCACCCGAGAAATTTTACCATAAATGTGGATCACCCTGTATGGTAAAAGGTACAAAATAAAACTAAAAAGTTCGATTTTTGGTAATTAACTTCCCGGAAATAAATAAACCTGACTCATGTCTTTAAAAGAAATTGATGAAAATTTTAAAATTTAGAGAAATTTTAGGCACCAATGAGGGCTTTACTTTTATAGTTTCTGGTTTTGTCTGATAAACTAGGCTATATTGGAAAGTTTATTGAGTAAATTTTTGAAAAATTATTATTTTATAGATAAAAAGTTCTTTTGACTATATTTTGCCAAAACTCAAAGAACAAAGTGTTAAAAAATAATTTTAAAAATTCAAAAAAATTAATCATTAACCGGGCATCAGGCCACGATACTTTCACGGGCCCCTCATGTTTCGTATAAATCTTTTTTCTATTTTTTCGAAAAACGATTAAAGAGTTTTAATGAAATTATTTCTATCCATTTTCATTCGGATGACCGTTTCTTTTTTGATCCTCTCTGTCAATTCAGAACAAGACCCAAAATCGAGATTTCGAAATTTTCAAAAAGAAGTAATTTCTAATAAAAAAAAGTTTTTAAATCAGATATTACGAATTCTTTGCAAAGTTCGTTTGTTTTACCTTAATTTTTCAAAAATTTTCAAGAATTTTTGTAATATGCATTTTTTAAATTTAAGTAAATCTCTTACAATTTGAAATTTTTTCGAAGTTTTTCATGAAAACCAATTAACTGTACAGGGTGTCCCATAAATGGCACAAGAACTCTTCAGTTGTTGTTTTCGTCATTTTTGGAACATCCTGAATGACCTGAATAAAATTCTCTAAATATTTTATATTTTTCCATGATGCAGATATCAAAGGGCTTTAACTACAAGAAAATTATTTAAAATATTTAATCTTAAAGTTGCCTTTTATATAAAATTGCAAAAGCAGATATTTTCCCGGAGAATATTTTATTTTTAAATATTCAAGTCTTTTGATCACCATTTTTAAATTTTTTTTTGTACGGTAAACCAAATAATTATAGGAGAGTGATGTTTAATAAAGAAAATATAAAAATTTATTACCACCATCAAGGATATACTTGTTGAGAAAGTATGCCCGTTTTTTGTTTTTGTTAAAGTTTATTTTTTTAATTTTGACAATTTCTTAAAATGCTCTAAGAAATGACCAAAAGTATTTAAAATAGAAAACTTAAAACAGATTTTACTGCTCAGTGCAGTGGTACTATTAAAAATAAATTGTGTCATTTTGATTTTTTGTTAATCATTAAAATATTGAAGAGATTGTGTAATTTTTTGAGCTACGCCAAAATGATAATAATAATAATAATTGCAAAAAGTAAGCCCCAGTGCTTTTAACAGTACTAAAAAATATTGCAAGGTGTAGTAGTTATTTTTTTAAGAACAAATTCAAAATATTTAATAAAAATAAAATCTTCGAATTTATCAAAGTTAAAAATTACTTAAAAAAAGACTAAAATCACGACTTTAAATTTGTTTTACTTAAAAATATTTTGTTACATACATGCTTAGGTGCTTTTTGGGGAAAGCTGAGAACTGAATCAATAAAATAAAAATAACCCTGAATATATAAGTTAAATCGTTAAAATTTTTTGAAATTTGCTTCATTTTGACTAAAATTTAACAAGTTGATACTTTTAAATTTTTTCATGTGAACAGAATTTTCAAAAAAAAAATTTATATTTGTTATTGTTTTAGAAGAAAAATAAAATAAATAAGGTGACTGAAGTTTTGAAAAGACTTCAAGAAAAAAGGAAAATGTAGTTGTAACAGTCAATTTTCAGGGGTGTTATTATTCAAATTAACAAAACCACCAAAATATTAAATATAAATAGAAAAAAACCAAAAAGACTTTTTGTTATCCTAATGTAGTTTTTGGTATTTAATTTAAAAAAAAATAATTGTTTGTAATTGATCGGATTTAAAGTTGGCGTGTGAAAGGTGGCCGAATGGTCGATGAGGTGATTTCGGGGAGAAATGAATTGTAAAAATTACTATTGCGAATGAACCAATTTAAAATGATTCATTATGAAATCAAGGGTGGCAATTCGAATTTCCTGCGGTGACAGGCGCCATTTTCACGCACACTTCATTTCATATAAAATGATTTTAATTCGCACTTAGTTGTCATTTCTATTTGAACCCTCAAAAACTTTTACTTTTTATAAAAAAAAACTTGTTAGGCAATTCTTTAATTTAACCCAAATCAATATAAAAGTAGGTAATCGACTTTTAACTACTCGAAGTTTCTAATTCTGAAGTTGTGTTGCATATTTTATAAAACCTTTCTTAATTTTTTTAGAATATTCCTCATTAATTTATAATCAAAATAAATTTTTAGAAAATAAAACTAAATTTGTTCCTAGGTAGTAGTAAAGATTAAAGATTAAATCAACTTTACTTATTCTAGTTTTATTTTCACATTGATTTCTTTCGTATTCCTGTTTACTTTATTTTGTTGTTATGGTTTTTAATTTAAGGATACATTTTTTTGAACAGGATATCAAAACTGCAGGGGCATATTAAAATGCAGCAAGCATTAAAAGTTAACGCATCGATGAGCAGCGTGGGTGAGCTTTAGACAAAAGCTCTGCCGTAGCATGCCTATTTTTGCATTTTTCAAGAGAAACATGTTTAAATTGTTAAAAGTTCAAATCATTTAAAAACATTTTAAATTAACAATACCGATAATCTAAATAATTTTACTTCTAAAAGAAAATTGATTTTTTTCAAAATACAAAATATTGTCTATTTTCATAGTGGGATTTATTTTAATAGGATTATTGGTGTAAAATTTCAGGACACTAAAATTTACACCCCAGAATTATTTGGTGTAGAATTGTTCATTTGAACAGCTTTCTCTTGTAAAGGGATATCTAATCTTTAAATATTTTGACAATGTCCGGTTTGAATGATATGAATAGCATCAACAGAATACCTCTCCTCTCCCACTTGCAGTGGTCAACAAATGAAAATGTGGTCAGCACTGAATGCTTTTCTTAAATCACACAAAAGAGCAATAAAATTCTCTTATCCGATTCTTATTCAGTATAACTTTAAAATACATATTTCGTGTGAATAAATGTTTAATTTATATCTAGGTATAAAATATACATAAATAGACGTCATTTAGTACAAAAATAAAATAGATTTTTTGATATACTTTAAATAAAAAAATATATGTTATTTTGTACTAATCTTGTAGAGGAGAAGAATTATTTTCAATTTTATCTTAAACAAGAACCAATTAGGTTTCTGTAATTATTTTTATCTACGACTAATATGTAAAATGTAAATTATTCATTACAAACGTGTTTTCTGGCATATAATGAAATTCATTACACCACTAGTGACTTTACGGCACCATTACACTGCAGGTTGTAGCTTGCAGCCAATCAGAAAGCTCTATTTGTAAAGTATAGTCACGGGCTGAAGTTAGCTAAAGCCGAAATGTGTCGAAATTAAACGAAAAAAAGACGATGCTATATGTTTACTGGTACTGGTAAATTAATAATTTTAGGACATTAGGGTCTACAAGAACTACTTTAATGCAATTATTTATTGTAAAAAAGCATATCTATGAAGTATTAAAGGCATGTACATTGATAATAAAATATCAAATAAGTTAGGTTATGTTCAAAATGACATTAAACATTAATACCCAGATTCTGGTCAAATCATTTAAGTTTAAAGGCCTTTAAATTTAAATTTGTTATATGGGTTGTAATGGACAATTTTCATGGTTACCTTATTTGTATCTATTTAATGACCTTCAATTTTGACCAGAATCTGCCTATAAATCCAAATAATTTTGTTTTTAAAATAAAAGAAAGTAGCCAAAACATTTTAATTACGATACTCGCCTGGCGGCTCTTGTCGCAAACTTTAATCCTCGTGTGTAATAGCAACTTTACACACTCGTTGAATAATATACTATTACCAAATTTACTAAAGTGCTACAGGATGAATAGGCTGGTGAATCAACGATTTAGGCAAAACTTTTTATAGAGTAAAATTTATGCTGTATTTAAAATTTGCCAAAAGTTTGCTGAAAATTCTAGCAAATGAACAGAAATTGACCAAAGTCACTTTGAAAAGAACCATTGATCAATTTGTTGAAGCACATGTAGTGTTGCTATTTAAAATATACCATTAAAAGCAGTGAAACGTTAATTCCTTATTAAATTTAAAAAAACAAAGAATTGTTTATTCATTAGCCTATTCCCTCTATAGGTCTTTTACATGTCATTAATTTTCTCCAATAATTAAGCTTCATTTACTGTTTTTGGTCTAATTAAATGGAATTATCGAAAGTAAAAAAATATTTGAGTGTAGTAGTCTCGTAAATACCATTCGTGGGCAAATTACTTTTATGCAGATTATAGATTATATGTAATTCTCTAGTAATGTTATTTAGGGATTAAATATTTCGACTACATCCTAGAGCAACATAACAACATCCGTAATATTATTTAAAGATTTTAGGTTTTTTTTATGAAAGTAGACGTAGGATTTTTCTTCTACTTCTTACTCCTACATTAGGAAAGAAGACTGTTAGGTTAAATAACATCTAATTATTACTTACAAAAGTCAAATATAGAATGTTTATTTACTTCAACTAAAATATAAATTTGGGGAAAATATAAAACACCTTTTATTGTGAGCAGATACTTTATGTCATTTGATGCGGATGCTAATATTATAAAAGTCTAAATATATTTTTCTAGATGAATTGGACCATGATTATCTAAAAGGGACCAAGTGACATTTTTTTAGAAAAATGGGATTATGGCACCAAACGACATAGTTGAACTCCGTAATTATTCTGAAGCCATAATCCAATTTTTCTAAAAAATGTCGCTTGGTCCCTTTTTGATGAGCATGGTTCAATTACATGTATAAAATTTGACTCAACAAAAGATGAAGTAGAATAAATTACAAACTTATACTAAAAACTGAAAAAATCTGAAATGTTGAAGTATAAAAATTTATCTTTGTCAGATCACATAGAAATCGTTAACCATTTACAATTCGTTGATTTGACGATGTTGGAGATGAAATATTTATTGTAATTGCAGATCCAAAGAGCTTATTTTTTAATTTGGGAAGAAAATATCAAAAGCTCATGAAGAAAATTGTCCTTAAATTTATCCTGAGACTACTTCACATCCCATAATTTCAATTAAAGTATAAAATCTTGCTCTGATATTTCAAATATACCACTAAGGTGCCCACACACCAAAATTGTTATTATAACAATGTTGATAAAAACGCAGCAAAAATATTGTTATGAGCATCTTCCTAGACGCTCGCGATAAATTTTCCATTGGAGATAATAACAAGGAATAGAAAATCATTCCCACTTTTCTGGAGCTTCTTTGCAAATTATCAGCAAATAACTGATAATTAATGCAATTCCCAAGAGGACCCGCGAGTTTGGGAGGAAAAATTGTGAAAAATCATGGGATCGAGCACTAGTTCTACAGTCAAAACTCAAGTTTCCCTCGTTAGATTTTCAATTCTTTTTTAGATTTATAATCTAAATTGATTAGGCTACACCCTGCCAGAAAGTTACCTTCCGCAACCTAGCACAAAATTAATTAGAGGGGTCCAAAGTTAAGGTTTTTTTGTACATTCTCCAATTATTTTTCCTTCCGCTAGGAATTATATAATTTACGTCTAAATCATCTACAAAAAAAAATATATAAAAATGTTATTCGTACTAGAGTTTTTGATTGCAGAATTTTCCGTTTAGGGATTTGCTTTTATGTCAGAAACAATGTTGATAACTTAAATAACATGCGGTTAGGAACATTTATTTACATAGGTTTATTGATAACATTTATCAGCATCCAAATTACGTCTCCTTAGTAATGTAACCAGTTGATAAAATTTTTTCTGCTAACGTTTTTTCCATCAACATATTATTTCCACCTCTACAAAGTTGCACAAGAAAGTTTTGCATCTGCATGACATTAGAACAAGTTGCAGCAAGAAAGTCAAGAAATAACTTGATGATAACTTTTTCTTATTCAAAATCCTTTGATCCGGACCACTTCCAGAGTGATCGCAAAATTTGAACTTCCTACAATACTAGCAACATTGTTATTGAAAATAATAACAAATTCTGGAAATAAATGTTACTGAAACAGTTCGCAGTAATAGCATGTTGATAACAAATGCTTCAACGTTTCTGCGTGCTGAATTTTAAATTTGTCACTAACATTAGTAGAGGCAAAGTTACCACCGGTGTGCAGAGACCTTTATGAACAAAATATCCCGATACTAGAAAATTTGGAAAAGTTTGTGATATAAGCAATATATCCGCTCAATTATTGTATGGCTTAACTTTTCTATGATATTGGAATTCGTAATATTAGTTATAACTGTTCGAAACAAAGAGCTTTGAAGACGAAATTAACAAATACAATATAATACAGGTTCCGACAAAAAAACTATTATTTTTTCTAATTTGTATAAAACTTGCAATTTTTTCTTTTACTACTTATCGTTTTCGAATTAAAACAAGTTTTCCAAAAAATAACAAAAAAAAACGAAAAATTAATTGGGTGGAATGTTAACAACAATTTCAAAAAGACTTTCCTATGACTTTAATGCTTCTAGTATTACTAATCAAATTATTTTCTCCTCTGTCAAAAACTCAGAAAGCCAGAAAGCTTATTAAAACTTGAATGGTGTTTTTGAATTTCTTTATAAACTACAAATACTTGCATATAAACAATTCTGATTTACAGAAATCATATCTGAAATATTTAGAAAAAACTCTTATACTTACAAATTATTGTAATATATTTAACTAATGAATATATGTAAGATTTTGAATTACAGTTACCTATATTATTTTAGAATTTTTAATTCTTCTGTTTTTGAAATTATAAAACTATTTTCCATATTTGATTATACCTATATCATTTAAGGTCACAAGTTGTGAAAGAGAATGGTTCTTCCTTAAAAAATTTAAAAAAAAAATCAAAAACAAATGAGAACCTCTGCATATACGTTTAAATTGATTTATAATAGTAATTTTATATTCTATCGTCATTAAAGAAATATTCGAGAAATAAAATGGACCAAGACAAATTTAACAATCTTTCTTTAATGACCATAGAACATGAACTTATATGTATAAATTAATTTAAACTTTTATGTTGTAATTTTTTTGCCATAAAGTGTATGACACATACCATAAAGCGACTAATAGTTATAGTTTTATGAATTTTTATTCGGTTAATAAAAAGTTACAAGAAAATCTGCATGTCGATGACCTATTTTTGACCACTTACATAACGTGAAAAGGTAAAAGCAAATTGTCTACAAATACGTTTTTTCATTAGATAGCCACATACCAACTTTTGTTATGATCGTATGAACCAATTTTTAGTAATTTAAAAAATACAAAATAGTTTTAATGGTCTGTAGCACATTAACAAAGAACTTTTGGATAGAGATAAGTTTGGTTAAATCATCATATTTTGGTCTCAGGAGTATGAGGTATTGCTTTGTACAGACCTTTCAGGGACACCC
Source organism: Stenus bimaculatus (assembly GCA_963971135.1). Lineage (NCBI taxonomy): Eukaryota > Metazoa > Arthropoda > Insecta > Coleoptera > Staphylinidae > Stenus > Stenus bimaculatus. Next base: position 80,256,370 of record OZ020180.1, on the reverse strand, counting down.
TGTATAGTATAGCTCATTTTTTTTCAAAAGTGTTTCATAAAATTATATAAATTGCAGAAACTGTAGTCAAATTTCCACAATATCTGAATCACATCAGAGTAATCCAGAATTGGAAGTAATCAAGCTTCAAAAGATTTGTATTTGAAATCCAAAGATAATATTTGAAAATATACTAAGGGCTTACCTTATCTATTCAATTGTCAATTCGCCAATTGCCGCACAAAAACTGATGATTTCTTTTGGTTCTATATATCGAGGGTTTTATAGAAGAGGAGCATATAAACCACTACTTGGAAAATCGTTTTTTAAACTTTCTAACATCAAAAAATTTGAATTTCTATTTGTCTTGAAAAAATGCGAATGTGTAGATTTATGCATCAAATACAATTTTTAATTTTTTTTTTAACATTTTCCCATTTCAAAATAGTAAATACCAAATTTTCAGATTTTTTTTTCTTATAAAATTCTGAAATTGGCTCATACAATCTCATACAATCTCATACAAGTATGTCGAACTCGATGTGTTTATTTAGGATGCACCATTCAGACAAGCCATTAATATCACTCTGTAGCATATCAGTCTATCATTTTCATCATTCATCATTCATTGTTATTTTGAATTTCTTTAGGTCATTGGAAAATAAAAGAAACTTGTTTTTTTGATGTAATTGCCAATATTGTTAATAAATAATAAAAAAAATCGGACCACTATGGGATCCCTGAAGTACACCCGAAACATGGGTTTGGAAACTGATGATCACATTAAGTAGGATTACTTAAAAAGTAATTAAACCAGTCTGATCCAATAAGCGCCTGTGATTGATTCTATTATATCTCTGTCAAATGCTCTAGAAGAATCAGTATAGATTGAATCAACCTCATACAAAATTAAGTTGGAGGTTAGTTGAATTACCTGTTTATTGGCTCGCATAAGTTGTATAGATATAATCGTTTTGAATATTTTAGGAATAGTCGACTGCAGACAAATACCTCTGTAAATGTCAACATTATTCTTTTTACCTAAGTACCTGATTTAAAAATTTAAATTTTTTGCCAAAATTGTGGAAAGACTTTGGGTTTTAATGAATTTGACATTAATAAGTAGATATTTTTTAAATGATGAGAGGAATGCGATCCAGGTCCGCTGTTGAATGAATCTTTTAATAAATTTATCCCGTCAAATGTCAGAAGAGTAGTCGCATTTAGAAGAAACATTTCCAATTACATTAAAAGTGTAGTCACGAGCAGACGGAGGTTGGTTATCTTTACAGTAAACGACCTAAATATACTCTGCAAAAAGATTGACATTTGTGCTTCTGGCATTTCGATAGCTCATGACGACAAGGAAATCCTCTATCCTTAAGCATGTCATTGATGAAATTCTAGAAAAAGTTTGGGTTTGAAAATTGTTTACAACTTTATCTTTATATTTACCAAAATGATGTAATAAATAATGGTAGATGCTATTGAAGAAAAAGTTGGTTGTATATTAAAAAAGTTTGGACTGCTTTGGTTCTGAGATTAATCCATGTTAGTACCAAATAATGCATCATGGTTTATGAATCATAGTTCTACTTTTTGTAAATAGATAAAACCTTGGATTCAGTCAAAATTTAAAAAAAATCAGACAAAAAATTAAGAATTACTGATTTTTTTATATTTTCATTGGACTGTATTTAATGTTGTTCTTATTCTTATTTTAAGAAGATAAAAGCTATATTTAAGGTGACCAATACAACCCATATTCCATTACATTGATCATAAATGATCTGACGAGAATCTGAGTTCTAAAGGAGTAAATCAGCGACCTTACTTACATAAGCCATTACCATCTTTAGCTTGAATTTCCAGATCCATATCAATACATTTTTCTTCTTTCTACTTTTGTTTAGTTTAAGGAATCAATCAACATCCAAAATAATGCAACCCAAATAAGGAATCTCAGAATACTCGAAAATAAGATTATTTGGTAAATGAATAAAACATCATAGCTACCAGAAGTATTTATTTTGGCAAGATTTTCTATCTATACATTTCTATTCCCCTTTTATTAACATGGTTGTGGGGGTGATTGAAGCCCCAGGAACGCCCCAGTAATAGGACTTGTAAGAAGCAGTTACATGTAATTCAAATCATGATGAAAAAATAGTACACTGGATAAATTGATTACCAATTTAAAATAACTTGTAAATTATTAAGGAGCAGTAGATTTTTTGTAATAGTGATGATTTACATGGAATTTGCAGTTGATATGATGTGTGGTCTGTAGTATAAATTATGAATGGCATGGGAGTTAGAAGTGGAAAAAATGTTGTAATAGAGTGGTGAAGTAATTTACAAAGGCGCAATTATACAATCAATACCCTAAAACTTAGATGAGCGACATGAGTGGCATTTGATAGTGAATGGTTTACATGTTATGAATTGTTTTGAATGAAAGTTTAATTTGAAAGCATCGCATCGGTCGTGCAATTTGATATTTTTGCGGGATCCATGGCAAATGTAATGCGGCCGGACTTAAACATATTGAGAGAGGAATGTTTGTGTTTGTAAGAAGGGCTTTGATTGAAGGGCAGGTGAATTGCGAGGTTTCCGGGTCCTATCACTCTTGGAAGAAAACGGCTATTCAAAAAGGTGTGGACAGGCATAGAGCGCTTGTCAAACAACCCGTCATGTCAGCTACACTCTCGTTGCTTTCGGCTCCCGCGGAGACCACTACACACTTCTTTACTTTGTACCCACACACAATGCTCATACATCTATGCACATATGTATAAGATGAACAACTTTCATTTTAATATCTGCACATCAAAGACAGCACAAGACTAGTATCAAACGCAATTTCCTACATGCAACGTGCAACTTTACCTTTTAGTATATTACTTCTTAGTTCTTCACAAAGGAAAAACATTAATTGTTTTCCTCAGCGAACATTACCACTTACATAAATTGGCACATATACTTTTCATAAGCTCTCATAAATGCGAAACATAAAAAGTATCATATACTTAGATTGAAATATTCTCATTTTTTTTTCAAAGTACATTTTCCAACATTTCTCTTTGGAACTTACATACAAAAGCAACTGGTGTAGCTACAATTAACCAATTTCATTTTTGCAATCACAAAAGTAATTTCTTCTAAACCTCAAAATTAAGCAAATTTCGATTTTAATGATTTCTTAAAATATTAATATACCTTACTTTTTCAAAGTTCGAAAAAATTATACTGTAATATCGTAATGCACAGTGTTCCGTAAAAGTTATTATAAAAAGTGACATTGCAAAAACGAAAAAAGTCCTTTATAAAAAACAAATTATAATAGGAGTTTTGAATTTTCTACAGGATGTTTCTAAATGTATGTACAATCACACGCAAATATATCGAGGATACAAAAGACATATTCTTACCCAATAAAAAGCCTTCGCAAACACTAGCTAAATTTGAAAGAATCCCACCCGCATCTTCCTTCAAATTTCGGGTCATTTCGTGTCTGCGATCGCTCAGAATATTTCTTTTGTGTCCTCTATATCTTTGCGCGTAATTGTACATACCAGAAAGTATTTTGGTCAATATTTTACTATACGTATATTTTTTTCGATAAAATGCTTCATGTTCGAACTGCAAGACTCAACAATTTTTTTATTCAAGGTATCCTATAAATAGCGCAAGACCTCTTCAATACATTTTTGGGCACCCTCTCGTGATCCTTAGAAGTATAGTAATTAAATTATCAACCATCATTCCAGACAGCAAAAAATAAAAGGTAAATTTGTCAACATGGGTGCAGAGTTGTAGTTAAAGGTAACTTTGACAATAGAAAATAGTCTAGGTAAATAAATTAATGACGTATATGTGGAGTTTTGACCACAAATCCTGCAAAGAAACAAGGAAATTAAATATTTATAACTACAAAAAAAACACCTAAGAAAGTTTGTACTTGCGCATCTGGACAAAGGTCTCTAATATTTTGTTGGAAACCTTCATTACAGATCCTTGCAGCATCCCCTGTATTCGTAGCATTCACTAGTGCTATACTTACTTCAAGTATTTGTAAGTTCGAACATTTCATTCAAAATAGTTCAAATCATTCGAACACAGGGGCGTTTTCAGCCAACTGGTTTAGGGGGGTAATTAAAAATAATAATGAAATATTCGTAATTTTTAAGAATAAAAATAAATAAGCGAACAAGAAATTCTTAGGGGAGGGGTAAACGAAAAATTCATAAGGGGGGGGGGGGTAATTACTCAATTACCAGCCGCCCTGAAGCCGCCACTGTTCGAACATTAAGTAAAAGTTCGAAAAATATTCGAATTCGCAAAAAGTTTGGGTTCGAAAAAGTTTCAAAAAGATTGATGTACGTAATTTTAAAATTATGTGACTTCGTCGTATAACCTGCAAAATTTTATTGACTTAACTCCAGTCATCCCGATCATATGGTCAATCAAAATAAAGTTTTTTATAATGATTAGCGCCGTTTCAAACCTAATAAAAAATATTTTAAAATAATTATTTATAAAATGCTTCAGCTATAAGCTTCAATAAGTACAGTAGATTTCGTAGGTTCGACCTACCTCAAGTTATAACTTCATCGATACTTTATTGGGTTCAAATTACATAAAATTCGAACTTTATCAAGTTCGAACATTATTAGCTTCGAACTTCGTCGAGTTCGAACTTTAATCTATTGCGAGCTTTATCGAGTTCAAACTTCAAACAACTTTGAACTAATTATGTTGAATTATAAGAAACAAGTTCATACAGTTCCAACTTTTTATGTTTTAAAATTCGAACTAAGCTCGAATCTCAAATCTCAATGTTTTGGTTCGATGAACTGCACTAGCATTCACTTCATATTGACACAAACTAATTAAATATTAGAATGGTGAAAAACGGAACTAAAATAACAAGTAGTACAAATTCAACACTAAATGGAACTAAACACAGCAAAAATTAATTAAAATGAACAAAACTGAAACTCAAAAACCTTAGAAAATCTAAAAAAAAACTATAGTGGTGCTGGGATTTTCGGCTTTTAGGACAAAAATTAAAACTAATAATTCCACGTTTTAGCTGACCGGTTTCGGTAATTTTATTGACCTTCTTCAGGGCTACAAAGATAACAATAACTTAGTTATTTACTAATTACACTTATATTATTTGCAATTATTAACACAATTAACATGCGGTCATTGTCAAAACATTAAAATATCTACATATTTGAGCAACTAAAATTGAGGAAATAAAATTCACTTAAAATTGTGAAAAATAATGAAATTGAGCATTAGTTTTGCAGTCATAACTCAAGTTTCCCTCGTTAGATTTTCATTTTTTTTTCAGATTTATAATCTAAATTGATTAGGCTACATCCTGTCAGAGAGTTACCTTCTGCAACATAGCACAAAATTAATTAGAGGGGTCCAAAGTTAAGGTACTTTTAGATCATTATATTTTTTTTTGTACATTCTCCAATTTTTTGTCCTTCTGGCAGGAATTAAAGAAATGTCTTCTAAATCATCTACAAAAAAAATTATATCAAAATGTTGTTCGTACTAGCTTTTATGACTGCAAAACTAAACCACTATATTTTCCGTTTAGCAAATTGTACTTAAGCTATGTCTATCAAGATTCACAGTTAGTCCAAATAAATGACAGGGATGCCATCATACAAAGATTGACAATCAATATTACCAATTTTCTAAAATTTGAAATCCTTAAAAACATCAGCTCAATTAAAAAAAAAATAATTACTACTAAAATGTTTCCATATTATGCTAAAACTACTATAAAATTATAAACAACATTTTTATACCTAATTAAACAATATTACAAATTGTTAACTTATTTACAAATTTTTTCTCTTAAGCAATACAACATTTAACTAATTTACTGTACATATGGTTGTCTATTAATTTAATTTTTACACACCAAAAATACCACCCTAATTCTATAATTAATATCATATTAATCAATATCATCTCTTACTTTTATGTTTACATTTATCTATAAAATTTTGTAGATTATATTTAAATTTTTAAGATCCGATCTCAAATTAAAAAAACAACATTAAAATTACGAGAGGCTTAATTAATTCGTTTTGAAACTCTGTTGCCAGATTGAGGTTTATTAAAGGAAATTTTCAATTTTTTAAAATAAAATGTGAAGTTAACTGAGTATGATTTACATTTATTTTTTTAGAACACGATGAAAGATATGAGTCTTTATCGGAAATATTATGATTCTCTAAAATTTATAAAAATAAAGAACTATAACTTTTCATATCTCGATGACGAAGCTAAGATGGTCTCAACAACGTACTGACTAGCTCTTCCACTTTTTATGGGACACCCTGTATATTTAAAAATATTATTGGAAATTTTAAAATTCCGCTCGCCCTCTGGTGGCAAAAATATGAACTTTTATATTCGGTACATACTTATTTTGATTTAACGCTATGGTACATGTTATTTGAACTTTACTTATAAATGTATTTGTCTTTTGTTGAATACGTAGTTATAAGATACAATAATACATTTTAAACACAATTTTTGACATTTAAAAGTAGCGAATATCCTCCATTTATAGGGATTTTAATACTACTACAAATCTTGAAAACTTGGTGAATTTTGAGTTTTTGCTGGACAACAGAAAGTTATGTGGCAAACATGAAAACTCGATGCCCACTAACCTACGTCTGACGTCATCCCATTAGTTCCGCATTCGGCGGCAAGAGGGAATATCACATAGCTTGAAAAGCCAATATTTGCTACATATATGCTAAAATTTTCTTGTTTTGAAGTCAATATTGGACAAAAATGCAAATGTTCAAAAACTATCTTAAAATACAAAAAACAAATTGAGAGATAATGTAAAACAGGAGGACGATACTTTTCAAAACATTTTTTTAATTCGCAGTTTTATGATGACTGTAAAAAAGAAGCTGGGTGTAAAATTCGAAGATATAATCTTTAAAAATATAGAAGATATTTTTAAAAAAAGTTAAAATTTTGAAACAGAATTTTGAAATGGCATTTTGGTGAATAAATTAATTCTTACTTTTTGTATTAGAAATGATTAAATTAGATATCACTTTCTTAAGTTTTCTACATACATATTTTTATAGACAACGTGTTTATAAGAGTTATTTATATTTTGTATAAAGTATGGCTAAAAATAGCTCAAAATAAACGAAAATAAAATAATTTCTTTTCAAATTTCAAATAATGACACTGAAATGTACACCACGGAGGAGATATCTTGCAGAGTTTTTACCAAGGAAAGATGATGCCAAGTATTTAACAAGTACGTTTACAAACCAGAAAATTTCGTTGTTTGTACTTATCCAAGTACGATTTCTCCTAGGTTGGAAGTTATGTAAATTATTGTCTATTTAAATTAATTTTCATAGAATCGATTCAAAAGATTTAGTTTAGGATAGTTTTTATGTATTTTGGCATTGAAGAAATTAAAACGTTGAGTTATTATTTTAGTATTGTAAACAGCTTTCTCCAGTAAGTGTTACTGTGAATTTGATTACGTATAGATAGTGCTATTTTGACATAAAGTTTGTAACAAAATGGAGGAAGACAAGTAAAGGCTCTTCTGAGCTTTGTGTTTTTCTGTTATTAATGATGTGAAGACTTGCGATGATTTGGATAAAGTTTTAATGTGAAAATGAAAATAACTATTCCATCTATCCAACTTAGTAGAGTTTTCATTTATCACTTCACTACTAGCTCTATCAAAAGACCACCAGAGATCGTATCTGATCTCCGAAATCGTGAATAGGCTTAGTTTAGTTGATGTTCAATGTTCAATATTGTCTAGTTCTATTTACATTGGCGTAACTAGAATAATTTTCTAGGGGGGGGGGGTCTGGGCCCATGACCACTTTCCAAAAAGGGAACCAAATAAGAAAATTTTGAAATAAATTTACTAAATATACACCCTGTATACTTTTTTTACAGACTCACCCTGAGTTTGTAAAAAAAGTCAAAGACGGTCGGATTTTCAAAAAACGACTTAACACATCAAATTATGTTTGTAATTTTGGACAGTTTGCATCATTTAAAATATCATCGAACAATGGTCTCGTGATGTCATCGCATTTTTTTAACTGGAAACCCACAATTTGAAAAGAACTATTTCTGCAAAATTTCATAATATCGCCCAACGCCCTCCTGACATCTTCATATTTGAATCGAAAATTGATAATTTTGGGGCCTAGCCCCCCCCCCCCCCCCCCCGTTACGCCTATGTTTATTTATAATAAATATAATGTTATTTATGAAAAGTTCCATTTATTTCATTTAGTATTATAAGGCGCAGATTGATTTGAGTTACCAAATTTTCGATTTACGAAAATATCTCAAAATTTTTGATGTGAAAAAGAAGACAAAAATAGTAAACATCCAATTCTTATAAAAAAACATTTCGTATTCTATAGATACTTTTATTTTTCGAAAATTTATATTCTACCTTCTATAATATTTGATGAAAACTGGAAATTGGCCGATTTTTTCGTGGTCCTGAAGATTTTTGAAAAAAAAACAGGTTAACTTAAACTTACATTTTTTCTAATTTTTGTAAACGTATAAAAAAATTCTTAATTGAAAATAATACACTGTGTCCCAAAAAGTAGACGAGATTTCATCGACAAAAAAACCTAGTAGTCAAAAAAATAAATAAGAATTAACTTTTATCTTGATATTTTCACTCATATCTTTGAAATAATCCCCATAAAGGTACCAATTTTTGGGCCTTAGGCAATTATGATTTCAAGGACCCTTTCAAAAAATCAATTTCATTTTCTATCACAGATTTTTTTATTGTCTATTACTTTTTTCCAAAAACTTTTAATTTTAAATAAACACTACTATAAGCCATAAAATGCGCCACAGGCGAAAATTTTTGAAATATTTATGGTCATTGATTTAATAGATATTAAACTTAAAGAATATTGATTACTGAAAAAATTAAAAGTTATTTCAAATTCTGTTACAATTTTAAAATTTTCCTTTTAAGATTATTCAAAATTCTACAAATACAAAAGCTTTCTAAAAATTTAAGAAAAAAAAAGATTTTCTAAAATTTAAAATCCCCCAAAAACCATAAAGTACCTATATTGGGCCATGAGAATAATTCAGTGCTAAAAGCTGAATATAATTATTTATTTTAAAATTTTTATTTTTGTCGAATATTTTAAAAACGAAAAAATTTAAAAATTTAAGCCAAATATTAATCGTCTTTAGGAGCTCAAATTTGGTATAGTCTTGCCGACTCATATGTTCAATATTTTAATGATAATCCTCTGAAAACCTGTGTTACATAAGATACATATGACAGTATTTGTTTTAACATTCAAAGATTGTTTCTTACTAAGATTTTCTTCTACACTGTCACAAGTTACTTAATGTAATGTCCAAAAATTTCTCAAAATCTTTATTCAATATAGTCATATATTATGTATGTCTACCAATTTTTTTTTGTTATTTTGAGAATATAGTCATGTTGTGACGCTCTTGTCGCAAATGGAAATCAGATTATTTTTCCAAAATAATAATGTTTTTTTTAAGTTTTAGACAAATTCTTTGTTTAAAAAAATTCTAGCATGATTTCAGCCCTGTAGTAATAATTGTGATTACAGAATGACTTTAGAATATTTTTTGGCTTTAGGACTGAAAGCATGATATCATATTTATTTCTGATTTTCGAAATGTGCTATAACAATATAGTATTGACTATTTGTTTTCTTTAATATGTAAGTGGTTATACCAGAGGTGAAAATTGTAATACAAAATATACTTTAGACTAGTTTCCTCATTTTTTTACAATTTTTGCAAATTTTTTTAAAATTGTTGTAGATTTTAAATTTGAACTGCAATTTTTAATAATAAATTGATATACTTTTGTAATATAATATGTGGTTACAGTATTATGTATGTATTTATTGTGGTATAAAATTTTACAATTTGATAATAGTTGGTACGAAAATCTAGCATGAAAATAACTGAAATGTCATGAAATGTAGTAGCGACACTGGTGTTACTAATAGGTCGTTATCTCTGATATTGTAGAAGTTGAATAATAAATGAAAATTACCTTCATAACAAAAAGTTTCATTTTAATTGTATGTTTTCCGTAATTAACCTAGTTTTTTAATATTAACTTGGGTGACGTGATGCAATTTGAAATAGTAACAATATTATTTTTCGCAAGGCAGTAGTAGTATTTCGATTCGGCATTGTTCTCGTACATAATTATATTGCATGCAACCATCCATTGTTTATGATAAAATAACAAATGTTTGAACAAATCAGCAAAATAATTTAATTAGAAAATGATTTCATGTTGCAAATTAATTAAACTTCAGCCGCTTAACGTTACCAATTGCAGCAATTATTTTTGATGGCGTTACAAGTATTTGAATAATACAAAAAAACACACACAAGTAATCATCAAAGTGCAAGCATTTATGAATCCAACATCCCCGCATATTTATTTATATAAATATGTGGAAATGGGAGTAAAGGCAAAGAGAATAGTACAGCTCTTAATATGGGTTTACAATTAGAGATAATTAGAGCCGCTGCAATCCCCCACTACCCTTTAATATTCAAGTGCTAGCCGTCAGATTAACTAACGATGTTTAATTGGATAAGTCATTCAAAGAATTAAAAAAATTCGTCATTCGAGAAATAATGAATGTTTAAACTGCAATATTTTTTTTCGTCCCTAGTTTTTGCTTACTATTTACGTTTTTCATAAATTTTGCGAGTGGTTTAAATTGAATGAAGCTTTAAATTTATTTACTTTAATTAAAAAACTAAACATGTTTTATGCAAGAAAAAGTACATATCCACAGGGATAAAAATGCGTCTCTATTAAAATAGTTTTTACATTCACAAATTTATAAAACGCAATAAAGTAATTCTTTATGTTTGACATTTTTACACCACAATGTATTAAAATAGGTGTAAACGTTGGACAAATACAAAAAAAATATTTCTTTCTTTTTATAACACTCTTAAATAATCAGGGGTTGGTAATAATATCCCTGAGAAAATCAAAATCGCAGTTAAAATAGCATTAATATTTTTAAATAAAAATGTGGTTAATACAGGGTGTTCAAATACTACCGGAAAAATATTTTAAGAAATCATAGGTTTTCCATGAGAAAAATTGCAAATTAAACTATTTTCAAATTATTCAAATAAACTTTTCAAATTTATTAAGAAATAAGGATTTTCCAAATTTTTTGAAATGACATGTCAAGAAAATTGGGAATTTTGGTTACGTATAGATGGCGCTATAAAGGGAAGATATTTGGTACTTGTCAGTGTCAAAAAGTGTGTTTAAAATGCATTATTGTACCTTATAATTACACATTCAACAAAACTAAAATAGATTTATTATTTAAAGCTTCAGTAAAGCTTAAAAAACATGTACCAATGCTTTAAATTAGAAAACCGAATGTAGAAGTTCATATTTTTGCCACCAGAGGGCGAGCGGAATCTAAAAATTTCCAATAAATCTGGTACTGAAGTTATTTTAATTAATTTCAATTCTGCCAATTTTTGTTAAAACTGTCAATATATGAAATGGTATCTTGACAATCTCCACCAAAATACAGTAGGATAACTAACCATATAATATAATATTATGAGAATTTGGTATGTCACAGTTAAGGGGGTAGTATGTCTTTTATGACACGTTCAAATTTACTAACCACACGCGAATACAAAAAATAGTTTTGACAAATGTAATTGTCAGCAATGTTTGATGAAATTTTTAGAAGAAAGATTCCTTAATATAAAAATAAAACTTACTGCCAATGGGTTCATGTTTTAAAATTATTTTATTTACATACTTTTATTTAGTTGTCAATGTTGACATTATTTTTGACATACCATTCCATGAAACCACCGTTCGAGTATAGTTACATATTTGATAAACCACTATTCATACAATTTTGAAATCTGACGTTATTAAAACCACGCGAAAATGAATGTATTTCAAAATCACATACCATACCCCATAAATGACAATACACTCCGCACGTATTATTAGATGTTGCCAAAAAATATTTTAAATAGATTTTTTAAATATTTTTTTTCGATACTGTACCAAAAGTTCCTGACAATGTACCGAGAGTTTATGCGCGATGGTTGGAACACCCTGTATTAACAATATTTTAGAAATGCATAAAAAATAATTCAAAATTAAGGCGCCTCAATACCAAATGTGTTTTCTTTATAATTTTTTGTTGGCTAAAAAAATCCGAAAAAGTGAACTTACCGCAAATCTAATATTATGTGTTATGATACAAAATTGTTTTTACTTTTTTGAAAAAATCACAATAAAATTAAAACAAAATAATATTTTACAAGTTTTCCTGAGTTGTACAAAAAATATAAATAATTTTTTATCATAATATTAGTTTTGCCGGTACGTTCAGTTATTTGGAATTTGTTTGGTAATTAAGGCCCTTTAGTCGAACTATTGGATATCATGAATCACCAAACTACTGGAACCTTCAATTTTGAAGTTATTTGGAATTTATTTGCCAACTGAATATTAAAAGTACTAAAATTCGGTACATATAAAAATGTAAATACAAGAAATTAAAAAGAAGTAAAATTTTTATGAAAGTCAAGAAACTTAAAAAGGAAATCTTATATGTTTTTATTGAACTTTTTTTTGGACCATTAATCACAAACTTTTTTTTATTTGACACCCTGTATATTTTCAGTATTTTTTCTCTAGTTTTTAAAGTAAGTCCTAAAATAACGAAGATCAATCACTGAGTTAACTAAGTACAGATAACCGTCGTTTTACGCCAGGGTTCCGTTCCGAGAGACATCGGCGTAAAATGAACACACATTTTTCGTACAATATTTGGGTTCTGAATCAGTATTGTCGCCCATAATGAAACTACAAATTGAATATTCTTTTAATTTTATAATAAAATAAAAAATACCAACCGGCGTAATTGTGAATCAGCGTAAATCGAACCGGCGCAAAACGACCTTTACCTGTACCTATTATTATTATTTTATCCTGTTAATACCTAGTGTCATAGTATATACCTACATATTATGCATAATAGGTATATAGAATTAAAAATGTAATACAGGAAGTCCCATTTTATTTATTCCAACTGAATATCTTAAAATCTAAAAAATTTCCTTAAAAATGTTTAGACAAAAATTGTAGCTGCTTGAAGGAGACATTTAATAGTACCATAAGTTTTTAATTTTTATGGGGTTTTAGGGCGTACTAGGAACCCATAATTTATATAGGGTGATTCTAAACAAGTGTCGGATAATCAATTTTAAGACACAATGTAAGAATAATTTTTTCTGCTAAAAAAAAACTCCAAAAAAAAACTCGAAAAACTTCACACTAACTTTTTTTTTGAAAATTAACAAATTTATCTCAAGGCGCCTGCAAAAAGCTGTGCAAAATTTTGTGCCAATTATCATGAACAATGGATTTTATGTTAAAGTATTGAAAAAAAATGAGTAAACTTCAATGCCCTGCATTTCCGAAATGGAATTTTAGCGGAAAAATTACTTTCTTACTTTTTGTCTTAAAATTGGTCCAAAAATCCATTCCTAAATTATTCAGAAACACCCTGTTTTGTAGATTCGCAATCTATGAAAATTAATAAGCAACATTTGGTTGAAAAGTTTTTTAGAAAATTTGGATTTTTGGTCACATTCGCTAAAATGAACAAAAATTTTGGAATTTTTATGTAACTTTTATTCATGTACGAATATTCAAGTACTTATGCTTATGCCAATTTATTTTGATTACAACAAACCATTACGTAAACTGAGGTTACTTTGTCAAAGTAAATAATAATAATAATTGTCAATTAAAGTTAATTTTGCCCCAAATTTTAGAAAACGGTAGTTTGTTCTACTGTTAGTTACCAACTTTCATTTTCTAGCTAGATTAAACTATCTTTTTCCAAAATTTTGCCTAAAGTTACCTCAGTTTATTTTTGATTTAGCAAAATTTCGATAAAAAAGGAATTTTTTTAATGCATTTTTTTGACCATTTAAAAAAGTTATATTAAAATTTAATAAGGAATATTTTTCCTCCATACAACTTTTTCCGAAGGTTGGGAGGGGGGGGGGGGTGGTCGTATATGTACAAAAAAATTCAATATTTTTTAAATACCTTTTTTTATTTGAAAATGAAAATAAAAATTATACTCATAAAGAGTTTTTATTTTCATTTTCAAATAAAAAAATTAGTATTTAAAAAATATTGAATTATCTTGTACACATCCCCCCCTCCCAACCTTCGGAAAAAATATATGGACGACGATAGTAAAAAAATATAATTATAAATATAATCTAAAAAAAATATTGAAAATTTTAAATAAAGTTAAACGGTTTATTGTCCAACGATTGAATATTTAAAAACAGGGCCTTTGGACGAAAATGACAAAACACAGTTACTTTTATTATTTTTGTCCAAAAAATTCAAAATCCCTGTTTAAAAAGAATATTAAAAATATCTAAAAAATAATGACAAATATATCCTTAAAAAATTATATAAATTCAAGATATAAATTTCTCTGGTATTTTAAAAATTGACCTTCTCTGCGAAGTCATCTGCCATTCATTTTTGGTAAGGACTTAATTAAATGGGCCATTAATAAAATTATGAGGGGCTCATAAACAGGTAAAAAATCACACTGGCTTAAAAGTAGTTCTCTTCATTAAATATTTTATATTTCGAAAAATCGTTCCATAATAAAGACTAAGAATTTTTCCAAGAAATTATGTAGTTTATAAATTTAATTTTTGTTGCAAAAAATATTCAGGGATCCCATGGGGGTCGTTGCCCCCCTTGCCTCACCCCAGATGAATGCTCACTAAAAAAAACTTAAATCGGTATTATTCAGTTTTGCTGATTTTTTTTTATTCGTATTTTATTATATATTTTTGGTTTAATGTTTTTTACTAGCATTTTAATCACTAAAAACAAAAATACATATTATTTTTCCAGTAATTAGCCCAAAAAAAGTATAAAATGCATCCATTACATTTAAGACAATTTTTTCATCGTTGAACTATGTTATTTTAGTTGCCCAAATTTTTAAATAATATTTGAAAATATAAATATCAGTCATTATGTTCTAAAATACAAAATATTATTTTATTTCTCTTTTTTGTATTATTATGATGAAATTTTTTAAAAAACAAATATAACTCATATAAAAAAATCTCCATGATCAAACTTATTATTTATAACATAATTCATTTATTGTTTAATATTTTTAATAAAATCTATTTTAATATAAAATGACTAAATACAAGAATATTAAGAAAAACTTCCGCTTTGTTTTAACTTAAAAAGAAGTTCTGAAATGTATTAATCTTTTGTTTGTTTATGAGAATTGGCAACATACAACTTTGAGTTAGGTACTGAAAATCTTTCATCTTGAAATATTCTGGCTTTATTAGAAATTTTAAAAAGTACCTATTTTGAATGTTGGTAGTATTTATATAACGATTCTTGAAGCGATCCGACGGAAAACCAATACATCGTGTTCTACAGACGACGGAAAAAGTATACACATATTTTTACTACAATATTTATTTTTTTATTAATTATTATTGAATATATTAATATGTGTATATTTACAACAATTTAGATGAACGATTTTATTTTTTTTAATTTAGAAAATATAAGGTATTAAAGAAAATTTTAATCTCCAAATTAAAATAATAATAAAACACGAATTTTTATGCACTTATTTTTATTCCAACATATTAATATTATTTTTTTTATAAATATCTTGTATCTTGATTGAACTTTTTAGATTTTTGGAAATTAAGTAAACTGTAACAGTAACTAAGTACCAAAAAAAATTAATCATAATTAATTTAAAGTAAATAATATTTTCTAGCAGTTACTGTTTGACTTTTTGTTGATTTTTCGCGCTGTGCTCAAAATTATTATACAGGGTGTCCCAATTTGAGTTGCATTACATGGGTATCTTTGTTATTGATAAAGTTGTTTATACTTATTCACATGCTATTTAAAACAATCAAAAATTTCAAATCCTTACGAAGATAAAAAAAAACCAAAAAATTCAATTTTTTAAAAAAAGTCCATTATTTCGGTAACTAGAAAATTTACAAAAATAATGTAGTGTGAAGAAAGATGATTCTAATCCCAACTGTTACAGTAACAAACAGTTGGGATTAGAATCATCATTCTTCACACTACATTAAACTCTATCCCAATTCATCGTCAAATTCCAGTATTACAAAAATAAGTTTTGTTTTATGTTACGATGAACTTAAATATGATTTTCAAAAATATATTACCAACGCCATATTGAATCGCATTTTTTTTTTCTGATTTCAATGTTTGAAGTTTGAAGTAATACACTACGGAAAATTTGATTTTTATTTTTAAATTAAGTAAGCTATGACTTTTTTGCAGAACTTCTTTAAACAAATGACAATTCAAACTGTAATTTTAGATTATTGTATAGGATATAAGTCCAAAACATGTCAAATTATTTATTTAGTTAGTGGAACGGTTTCCATTTGTAAATGATTAATCAATCACTAAAACTTTTTAATTCCAACTTGCCGTGCAATAAACTGATATAATAATCTAAAGTGACAGCTTGAATCGTCTTTTGTTTAAAGAAAACCTGTCAAAATGTAATGGGTTACTTGATTTATTAATTCAATAATGTCAAATTGTCTGTTACTTCAAACATAGATTGTAATACATCGTTTATTCATAACACAGATACCCATGCAATGCAACTCAAATTGGGACACCCTGTATAATATATTATTTAAAATTTGTGTTTTCATTCATATTTTTTTTAAATAATGTCAACTAAAGGTACGATTTTTAAATTAAATATTAAGATTAATGATTTGGCCTTTATTTTAAAAATGAGACAATTGTGTAATAAATATATAAATTGCATACTCGTTAAATGCATGGAAGAAAAAGGAGCTTTAAGTGAATAATTTAAATCATGTCCTCCATTTATAATAATTTTTATTAAAAATAATGTATTTCTTGCATTTCCAACCCTATTAAATGTAGAAATTGAAGATAGTATTAAATTAAAAATTGAAACATCTGCTGATAGAGAAAGAAGCAGCTTTGCTATCGACGACATTTACACCTCAATTTGAGAGGGCAACAAAGGCGTTTGTATACAGTAATTTCACGTGTATTTAGTAAAATGACAACCCAAAGCATTTACCTGTCATGGAAGCATCTGCATTGCTTTAAACAAGTGCGGCTAATTTGGTGAGAAAAGGACGTTGATCACAATGCTGGGCCCTCGTCACCGTCTGACAAACTACTCGCACTCGGCATAAAGGAAATAAATTTCATTCTCGCGGTTGCTGAGCTTTTTTAATTGTAAAAATCTAGATGCTAGATGCCAACCAACACCATGAGATGTTTTGATACAAATAGCACTTTTGTTATTTGATACCGACCGATGCGATCCGAAAAGAATGCAGGGAAAATGTTAATATCCACTACTCACTACTCTTTACCAACAAAAGCTTCTTAAAGAAAAGATTAATATTTGAAAAATAAACAAATGCATGTTTTAATTTCTTTTCTAAACAACCCTTTTCATTATTACTTACTTGCTTTGTTACAACAATTCACAACTTTTGTATATTTTCATGTTTCTAATTATAACTCACATCACCACTACATGAGGTTCCTACCTCCTTATCATCTTCAACGTCCTAAAATCCCACCAAAGTATCTTTCTACTAAACAATTTAATCACTGATTATTTTTTCAAAAACAATTTCTTGGTTAATCTAAATATGGAATCCTTTGGTAGATCTTTATTACAAGGAAAATCGTAGTAACGCATTATTATTAAGACATTTGCAACATCACCAAATTTTGGGAAAATATTAATAATGCACCAGAAAATAATTTAATTCTGTTTCGTTGAAAGTTTTCATCCGGATAAAATTATGATTTATCGTAGTCTAAACTTATCAGAACTAGTGGTTTTAGCAGATTATACTGGGATTGGGTTACAAAGTTGCGTGAATTCCAAAACTGTGGGTGGGATTTCGAAAATCAAACCAGTTGGGACTAGTTTGGCTTTTATAATAGAATAAACTAGATAGGAGTAGACTAAACCCGTTAGTTCTAATACCCTGAGGAAAAACTAGTTTGTCCTGAAATCGGATTTGGGTGGTAACTCAAAAAGTGCTCAAATAAGATACTTCAATATTCATTGCATATTAGTAAGTCAAAAATATTATAACTAATAGATCTAATGAACCTGTTTTGGTATAACTCAATCAATTGTCTTACCTTCTACTAGGTATAAGAAATCAGAATTTTGTTGGAATTGACCACAGTACAAAAATGTGATAAAATCGTTACATATTCCAATTCGAAACTACTTAGGATTTAAAATCTATTAAAATGTTGTCCAAATTTATTTATTCTCTAATAAAAATAGCAACAAAATTTTTAAATGATTAAATAAGGTAATACTACGAAAATGTTGTAAATTTCAAATTTGACTATCTCTAAAAAGTTTCGCCTGAATTTTCTAGTAGATTTTTTTATCTATTCCTTCAGACTTTTAAGAACTAAGATATCTATTAAGATGATATGACTGAGTTTCGTTTCTTTGAATGACTGCTCGAGTCATCAATTTAAAGGTACTTGATGGGAAAAGCGTTTTTTGTGAATAAAGTATTTATAGTAAAGATCAATTTTGATGTGAAAGTAGTGAGAGTTTAAGTATCAATTTTTGTAATAAGTAGGTATAAACATTTGCACTCACCTCTGCACTGAAATGGCTTCCTTATGTTTTTCTTGGCAAGCTGAGGACACTACATCTAGCAAGTCGATAAGTCAAGACTTGTTATCCAGATTTTTTCAAGATGTCTGATGGATAAAGGACTTGGGAGTGGCTTTGGGGTAAGTAGGCCGAGGGTTGGGTTAATTGTTATCGCAAGGTGAATGGCCGCGCTATTTAAGAGTTACAACCCTTGCTTATTACACCTAAGTGCGTTGCACGCATTGATTAACTTCGACAGCACTTTTTCTTTCTTTTTTTTCTTTCTACGTCATCAAATTTACATTAGCCACATGGCGAATGTTCAAAACCTAATGGTCATCATTTTGTCCTTTCTTATAGTAAGCAATTATGGCTTACATGTTTTCAAAATTCAACTTTGATTTAAATCATTTAAGATTTATACTAAGACATATTTGAAGAAAAATTTCTAATGTCCCAGACTATTTATCGATTCCAGATTGTAATCAGAATCGAGCTGAAATCACACAGTAACGTACAATTTTATTCGCATTGGATGCTTTTGAGAATAGCAATCCAATGTAAAAAATGTTATACAGGGTCTTTCTACAATGTAGATTAGTTTAGTACCATTAAATTAATATACATGGACGGAGCATATCTGCTGTCATTCGTTGTTTTAGTAAAGCTAACACAACAGTCAGTGTGGGCAAAATATTTTCAAAACGTTTTTATTATAATTTTCGTCAATATACAATTTTGGACTTATACCAAATTCATTATTTATAAATAATGTGCTCTATTATGATGAGAAAACTATATAAAATGTAAAACAAAGTCGGTAATGAATTTTTTGCATTAGGTTTAGTAAGCCAGAGGCTAAATCTACTGGTTTCAAGATCTGACATGATTTTTCCTTCCATTCTTTTTAGTTCAATGTTTAGTACATGCATACAAACTACCACCAAAAGTTTATATAAACTTATATCCTAACCAAAATGCAAGACTGGTTAATATATTAATTCTGTTTAGCTTTTCATCTTTCTGCACTGAATGAAGGAAAGTTGATAAAATTTTTATGGCAGAGTTCTAACTAGTAACTAATTTCTAGGTGTAATTCAATTTGATATGCCTCTCTAATTTTTTTGAATTAATGTATTTACCAATTTTATGTCTATTATTTGATAAAAAAGAATAGATTAAAGAAATATGTTTTTTTACGCTTCACAAACTGTCATTTTTTTGTTAGTTTAGTCATTTTCATATTACTTCGTATATTTTTGACGTAGATCGGCTGTATTTATGAATGCCTAGGCGTAAAAGTTGATACTTTATCTCAATATCCTAAAAAATAATATTATATTTTTTAACTTTGAAATCTATAGAACTATGTATGTATTTATTATTTTTTCAAAATGAAAATTTTATAATTGAGGAGCAAACATGCAAAACGTGTTAAATATATTTTATTCATAATTAAGTAAATTGCAAAAATGTTGCTACTTCTTTTTTGGTATGCTTTTTCAATATGATTTATTACAGATAGCTCAATTCTATGTTCACCTATGTATTTAGCTCATAGCTAAAGGCCTCTGCACACCGGAAGTAACTTTGTTGATAACATAATATGTTTGTAACAATGTTAGGGACAAATTTAAAATCTAGTACGCAGCATTTGTTATTAACATTTTATGCAGACAACAATTTTTATCAACATGTTACAAATCTATTATAAAATGTTAGTAACATTTTTGCTTCCAACTTTTGCTGCCAACATTTATTGACAGCATTTGTTACTATTTTCAATAACATGTTGGCAACAATGTTGTTAGCATTGTTGGCAGCACAAATTTCTCGATCGCTCTGGAAGCGGTCAGGATAAAAGGATGTTAATAAAATCTTGATAATATGTTGGCAGCAAACATTGACATTAAGCCTATGTTAATACATGTTACTATCCTAACATTGTTTCTGGCATTTGGATAGCAGCATTTATTTACAGAGGCTTAATGCACGTTGAAAATATTTTTGCTTCTAACATGTTTTGCTGCCAACATGTTATTGTAACAGTTTTGGTATGTGCGCTTGTTGATGTATAAAGTATATAACAAGAAACCTGGATTTAATTATCATTTATTCTAAAAAAATTATAAAAATAGTCATATTTACCTTCTTATTAAATTAAATTAATTAAAGGAACCATATTATATGTATTTATATTTTAGCTAATAAGATTTATAAATTTGGAAAATTCATTAAACTGGAGACAAATAAATATCTAACAGAACAAATGGCTTAGAAAAAAATATTTTTGCTCTTTTGGAAGTTTATTTAAAATCTTGAAAAAACAAATAAATATCTAACAGAACAAATGGCTTAGAAAAAAATATTTTTGCTTTTTTGGAAGTTTATTTAAAATCTTGAAAAAACAAATAAATATCTAACAGAACAAATGGCTTAGAAAAAAATATTTTTGCGTTTTTGGAAGTTTATTTAAAATCTTGAAAAACTCGAACGAATGTTGCTTATAAAGTTTTTCCTACTTTTCCAAAAGTATTATAATTTAATAAAATAATTATTAATTATTTAAATGTTAATAAATCACAAAAATATGAATTATGTTGGCAGCACTTTTATATACAGCAGTGGCGTAGGCAAGGGGGGGGGGGTGAAACCTTTCCCAATAAAATTATTTTTAAGATTAAATGATTATATTTTATTTCAAATTTATAATTTGAATTTTTGCATATGAGTCCTGGCTACCCCACAGATATACAGGGTGCTCAAACAATCGCGAACACGCTCCACGCTATTTATAAAAAAAATGCGTTTTTATTTTTATTCAAAAAGTACCCCCCTATCATAGACTCTACATGAAAAACAAAAATTCTATATGAAAACTAAATTCAATTTGATTGGAACTAGGCATCGTTTTTGTTAAATTATTGATTACAAATGCCCAAAAAACAATCGTTACTTGCGAAAA
Organism: Stenus bimaculatus; assembly: GCA_963971135.1. Taxonomy (NCBI): domain Eukaryota; kingdom Metazoa; phylum Arthropoda; class Insecta; order Coleoptera; family Staphylinidae; genus Stenus; species Stenus bimaculatus. The sequence goes on along the minus strand of OZ020180.1, from coordinate 80,234,575 downwards.
GTACGCTTTTCAAACATTTCGCCAAGTATCTTCTTAAGAAGCACTCGTTAGACAAGGGAAAATATTCAAAACAATCCTTCTAGCAGATTATTCAAGATATGAGTGCTCAAAGTTTAAAATTTTATTTGTATATTTTTAGTTATTTTCGCTCTTTATAGTACAGAAAATAAAGATAATTGTGTTCTTTCTCAACAATAAATATTAATTTAGGTTGAGAATGTAAAGACATTTGCATTTTAAAATTTATAATTTGTCATAAAATTGGACAAAAATGATATATGGCAACAATGTAAAAATCTTACAATTATTTCTTCGTTTCCTGAAACTTTAATCTCATAAAATTAACTTCGAACATCTACTTAAAAATTAATTTTTCTTTATTTGTTTTAAATAAAAATTACTAATAATAAATTGGTCTATATTTTGACTAATTAATTCTTGCACTTTTAAAGAATGTCATGTTAATTTCAACTTTATCGCCTTTATTAGATTGTAATGATAACTTATCAAAAATTTGAATTAAATATTAAGAGGTAATGATTTCTTCAAAGTCTACTTTGAAAACAATGTTTCAAGTTTACTTCTTTAAAATATGCCAATTACTTCGGAATTTCCATCCAAATATTTTTAAAATTATTTTTCTTTAACGATTGCTTCAAAACAACGTATCGTGGAACGTGTCCGCGACTTTTTAAGCACCCTGTATAAGCAGAAAATGTCATTTAATGTGTTATATACTACACTATGAATTACTTTTTTCTTGTATATTTCACTCAATCATAACAAGCAACTTTTGAAATATATCAATAGTACGAAAAGTATAACCATTGAAGTTAATGCAGGATTTTATTTTCTGTGGTGCAAAAAGTAGACTATTTAAGATCAGTTGTTAGTGCACAAACTCATCTTAGTGCATGAAAGTATAAAATATTATCCACTTTTTACACTTGTTACATAAATAACTATTTTATAGAAAGTTTTGAAATTAGAAATATTCCAATATAGTTTCTTAAAAACAACTTTGGATTAAGCAAATATTTTCTAGAAAGATTTACCAAAGCTAATATAGCATATAGCTTAATTTCGAAAATGTCCAAAGGTCTTAAATAAAGGGGAATATATAATTGCACTTTAAATAGATGGCTTTAACTTCGGACAAACAAACTATAAAATGATTAGCTGTATTTTGGATAAGAATGATTTAAACTTCAAAATTACTATTTTAAAATAACAGGTGTTAACTTTAATAAGTATGTTTAAACTTTAATCCCACCACAATAAAATGAATGGTGAGTACTTAAAATTAATTTTAAATTTGAGCGTTCAGCTATAAATTGAAGGGTGTCCAATTTTTATAAGGTATATATTTAGATTATCGGGTTTTCTGTAAAAAAATCACAGGTTTGTATTTTATTTAAAAAATCTTAGTTTATTTTAGGTTAGCTTAGGTTAGTTTCTACAGTGTGAATATTTTTTTAAGTGAAAAACTATTTTCTTATGTTTTGTTAACTTTAAAAATGCGAAGGATGTTTTTTTAGAAGTGAAATATCTTTCTATAATCGCTATAAACTATTATTTAAGGTTGTGACATATTTTTTTAAGTTTTGTCAACTTTAATTAAAGTTAATGCTGTTTATTCAAAGTGAAACTTATTTCAAGAAAGTGATATTTATTAAATTTCCTTGAATCGAAATGATGTTATTGCTCGAATATATTTTTTCAATCAAGTCTACCCATATTTTTTAACGTTTTAAAGCGATTCCATACAGACTTTTCTATTTATTAGAGTTCAGAAACTGAGATTATATTTATATTTTTGTCATTATCTACTAAATAATAATATTATTAAAAATGCTTAACAAATCTATAACATCAAATTGGGTAAAATTTTAGTTCATGAGAAAGTTGGATCATTTTTAACTTTGAAATTCCCAAAGTTTTTTATTTTTTTTAAGAGGATGTGAACATAAATTAATAAAAAAGGGCTCGCAATGTAATTTAACAAAAATTATGTTTCACGTACAATTTTGTTTTTCATATATTAAAATTTATACATGAGTAAAATTATTTTTTAATTCCCCATTTTTAACAAATTAATATAACGATTTCTGGTACTTGAACTTATTTTTTTTCAGTGTCTTTGAAATAATAAGAGTTTAAACAGTTGGAGTAGTTCTTCCTAATTGACCATCTTCAAATGTAATTTTTGTAATAACTACTGTATATACAGCATGTCCCAAAAATGGCGGAAAAGCTCTACAATATGTATATGCAGGAATCCCTAGAAAAATAGTTTAAAAAATTCTCTTGATCAATTGACTGAGATATGAAGGTTCAAAGTTTGGAATTCAACTTCTATATTTTTGTGAAATTAAAAAAAAAACACTAGTTGTTATGTAATGTTAAGCTTCTTTTTCATTGTTAAGTAATAAATCCTATTCTAATAATTTTACAATTTATTTTATTAATTGAAAATTATGACAGGTAATTAGGTAATTATCTATTTATAAAAATAAATTTTGAACTTATAAATAAAGAATTCCAAACTGACATTTTATATCTAATTAATTAACAATACAACGCATTGGAGCTTATCCCATATCGTTTGAACACTCTGTATAAATTCCCAAAAATTGTAAAATTGTAAATTCACTCGTTAAAAAGTTATGATAAACACATTATGGATTTTCATCAACTTGATATGTTTAAAAAACCAGATACGCACTGAAATAACTATAATTAAAAAATGAAAAAATTAGTTTTTGACTGACAATAATAAAATTTATATTTATCATGTAAAATGTGACCTGTTTTATTTCATTTGTAATATCTACTCCTACATTTTAAATTTATTTAAATTTTCTAAAATTTTAAGTTAACTCTGTAAATTTTTAGTTTTCACAATACCTTATATAAGTGATGTACGAAAATTTTAAAAATATTAATAAGATGTAGAGTATTTAAAAAAATGCCAAATCCAACTTTTCCAATATGAATGGCCAAAAAATATTTAAACTACCTATGAAATATTACTGATTTTGTTTTAATAATAATTCTAACGTCAAATACCTACTGTTTATTTTTTGTTAGTAAAAAAAAATATTTGGAAATGATGGTGTGGTTAAAAAATTGTGTTGCAACTTTATTGCAACGAAGAGTAGTCATTTACAAACAAATAAAATTTTAATGATGAACTTATGAATAAATTTTAGTCTTGACTCTTAATATTGTGATTTTTTATCCATACCTTCATTTTAAAAATTAACTCAACACATACATATTTTAAGTTTTCTTAAAAAATATATTTTTTCTATTTCTTTCAGACTTTATTTTTAAATTCTAAGTTACGAGTATTACGAATGGGTCTATTATCAGTAATAATATAAAAAATAAGCATTTGAATTTTCCTAAAAAATATTTTGTAATGTTAAGATTTACATGAATGATAATCGTCAAAAATTCGGTTTTCAGAAACTTTTGATCACATATCCATTAAAATTAATATACTTGGTTAAAATATTTTAGAACATTTTTAATTACACGGTGTATCATAATATATGTATTGTACAAAATTAGTCCATTTTTTGTAATTAATTTTAGTGATGTGTATTTTATTAAAAGTTACATATTACACCTTATTTTGAATTTTTGAAAAATCTTGCAAAAATAAAATTCCTAAGCCGTATAAAAAATATTAGTATTCTAACCATGAGAACATATTGTCCAGGTATGCATTTTTCTAAATGACAGATTATAGAGCAACTTTTTTGTATAAATTTGATTCAGGAATACTATTTTGAAGAAAGAATATTACAAACATGAATTGCTGAAAAATGTATCATTCTTTTCATATCCATGATCTATTAAAATATAACTTTTAGCGAAGCAAAAAAATCAAGATGAAATCAGCTTACCGATCAAAATGATAATGAGTTGTTTAACAACACGTTTAAACTACAACAGTTTCTTTAGGAAGCGAAATAGGACATTGTTTGTTGGAACTTTTTTCAATAATTTCATATCCCTTATCTACTGGTAAAATTTTGTTCCTCATATTATGATACACTTTGTATATATGAGTAACAAATTTCACATACATAATCAATAAAGTAAGAAGAAACATAAATTGATCATTGAAAATATGTTTAAAGTTAAAATGATGAGTTATGAATTTTGGTAAAGATTTGTTTACATGAAATAATACTTAAAAACATTTATGTCGATGGTCATCATTGTCTACAATGGAAGTATGAAGATAATATGTTGTAGGGTTTATTAAAGTGCGAAGCAGATGTGGATAAAAATGGTGAAATAAATATAATTATAGGTAAATATAATTGGATAAGTAATTTGTAGGAATAAAAGTTGATTGTGTAGTTGTGGATGTGGATCGGGGCTCGGGGATGGTAAAAAAAATGTTGAAGCACCGGTAAATATCTCGACCGCGAAAAATATCAGAAGCCATCATTACTAATGATTACTACCTCCCTATAAAAAAGAAGGAGCTAAACCGCAAATTATTCTGAATGCGAATGTACTTTCAGCCATTACTGCAATAATTCCGTGCATCTCGCTCCGACGCAATAATTGCAGAAGATGGCTGGCTTTGTCCTCTGAAAGGAATATTACCAAACCAACTGAAACCAACACATCCATCCTTCGCTCGCGCATTATGCATATTCAGGATTCCATGTTCCATCCCAGAAAGAGATTACATCGTCAATTTTCATCTTTCGCATGCAAAAATATGCAAATCTCGCTGAAAGCTCTCGCTGGAAAGAGCTTTAGCTCTAGAATTTTTTGTCCTCCTCTTTTTTCCATCCCCCTCTTGTTGAGCGAGCAAAAGCTACGCCTCCTTGCGGGAAACTCCCCAGCTCAAACAACTTCTGCGACCATAAAGAACCCGGATAAAAAGAGGGAGCCGCACTATTTTCCATCACTAAATAATATCCCTGCACTGCACTGCATGCTAATGACAACTTATTAAATATACTCGCAATGGCGACCCTCTCGCTCAACCCTCCGCCCAACCATTCTTTATTTATTATAAATTATTCATATTTCAAACACATTTCCACATTTCTCATAAATATTTATTGATAAAAATACATTTAAGCTACTATCTCCACTTACATTTTCTATCCATTTCTTCTAAATAATCCAATACAAACACATTATATTATGAGAATGTTAACTTCTTGATTACTGAAGCATTGGAAAGGTTGAGAGCCACTGTATGACGGAAACTTTTAAACCAAATAGTTTACTGATCCAAACTACTATAATCTAAATGTTACGGCTTCTTGAAGATTCAGAAGTTCATAAGTTGTACTGGGATACGGGATCCTCAATCATGTTTTAGAAAGGAATAATATTATGTTCTAAAAGTTGGTGTTCCTATTTGTAGACATCGATGGCGTATTAATCGAATTAGAAGTTCTAATTATTGAATTAATGGAGTATTGAAAATTAATTTATATTATGGTCCCGTAGGTTTGTACATTAAAAAAGTAGGAGTCTATATAATATACTTAAATAGTGGTTCATTGAGTATATAATTAACCGTAAACCTAGGATCATATTACTATATCTTTTCCATTGTTCCTGTTGATTCTGGAAATCAGTACGTCATATGTTATATTCATTTCGGAAAGCTGAAACGTCATATCTTCATCAGGTATTTATGGTATCATAAAAATAATAATTACAACAATCTGTGTTCCATAAAGACGTTAGTAGTTCACCCTGACCGTCCTATTATGTACATATCTCTGTTTTTTACATTTATTGTAATTTGTAGTGATATTATACATTTTAGAGTAATTTCCTGGAAAATCTTAAGGCGATAGAGAGTCAAATGTGGCAAGAAATATTAATTTCTAATCCCCGCAAGTTAGCAGACTTTATTTACTCCTAAAATGATGTCCCAAACAATGGAAAAAAGAATCTATTATTATTTAAAAAATTCTTTAAACTTTGAAGCGAATATCAGTAATTTTAACTGTAAAACGGGTATCATTTTACACAAATTATATTTTCTTTTTGCATTAGTTAAATGATAATATAATATAATAATTGGATGTGCCTCCGTATGTAATGAAGATTAGGTAAATGAAGAAAGTTGGTGCTTTATTATTGCATATAATCATAAATTAAAAAAAAACAGATCTACATGTTTCGGCGATTACTCGTCATCTTCAGAATCAACTGAAAGTAATCACAAAAATAGTATATTCCAGGATTCTAGGGCCCTCGATGAAGAAAATTTTAAAATCATAACATTTTAGCTGCGAAAATGGAACGTTAAAAACTCAATTATTTTGCACTATGGGAGATTTTATTTTGGGGCGTTTAAAGTTAAAATACACAAAATATCGCTTTATATGGCCCTTAAGAAATCATTCTACTTTCACATTCAATTTTTCTTTTTTTTGTGTCTGTACCCATATTGGTACAATCCTTGCAAAATAAACCGGTAAATTTGCTGCAATTTAATTTGACTCTCTATCCTCTTAAACTAGATGTTATAACATTCAACTCACAACTTTAACAATATAAATTGATGTCAAACATTTTGTTCTAAGATCATTTATTTCGCTAAATGGTCATTCTAATATTTGTAGTAATATCATTATTATAAACATAAATAGTTTTTTAAGTTTCTTAATCAAAACATATTGCTGGAAAAGTGAAAAGTCCGAAGAAGATTTATCATACCTTATTTTAATCTTAACAAAGTCATAAATTTTGGAGTGAAAAATAGCGTATTTTGATTAAAGTAAACAATTCGCATTTTGTATATTTAATGAATTATCTAAACATAATCGTAATTAAAGTATGAATTCAGAAACTGCTCCTTATCCTTAAAAAAATTAAATTACTCCCTTAAATTGTGGATAATTAAAGTTACTTTGGATAGACTTTAGATAATGGCAAAGTGAGTGCTATCAATTGTGTTAGATTAGGTAGAACGCTGAGAGTCTTTCTGAACTGTGACCAGTAAAATCTTCTGTTTCAAATTTTAATGGCTCAACAAACCTAATCAAATCACCAACAGATTATGATTTCATCAGAAATCAACGTTATCCAACCAAGATTTTTTATAGCCTTTAAGTGACTTTTTCGAACTTCGTTGGATTTTAAAATTATTTATACAATATTCTACATCCTTCCAGTTATTGTAACCTTCCTTTAATAGACTAGAAGAAGAAGCAGATTCAAATAGCAGAAGAGTATGTCCTTTTGGACAGAATAAAAAAACCAGTTCCGAAAAACTTTTTCTCCATAATTAAGACATCTTTTATAGTTTTAGGAAGAAAATTTTCGATATTTTGTATCAGAAGGAAAGTTATACTAATACAGCGGATTTCGAACCTCACTTTTAACTAAAAATGTCCTTTCAGGATTTCTTATATGTGTCCAGGATTTCCTTAAATATAGGATACATCTGAGACAACCAAGAGTTGATCTTTTTTCATAGAAAAAACCTGTAAATTTGTATCAAACACAGTTATTTCCCGAGCACCTAAGTTCCTTGCCTATGTGATGGTTAAAGAAGTACCTAAAATTAACGGAATCCGTCAATGGGGCAGTAGATGCGTATGACCTTCCATTGATTTCGATCCATTAATGATCCACAAGGATGCATTAGAATCCAAGTGATTCAGATCTCATTGCCATTATACAGTGTGTTTCAAGACACTTATCCATAACTTCAAAAATTCATTATTTGATCTATTTGAAAATAAAAAGTAACAATCAATTAAGTATTTACAAAAATGCTTTTTTGCGAAATATAAGGTGTTAAAGTTCTACTTTTACCAATCCCTATTGAATGAAACTGTAAAGACTCCGAACTAATTTTATGATGCATTTTTTTCGAGAGTATCGACAATTTTTATCCCCCTGTTCTGTGGTTTGACGTCACCGTCCAAAATAGTTCAATTTTTTACTTTTTTAAATATTCCAAAATCCTTTGCCGTTTATAAATTATGGGACAAAATGTGCGACGTTGTTTAATAATTATTGTTCAAAATCTGCACTAACAAAATGATTATTTTCAAAAAACAGTGCCCAGTGGCCCTTCCCGATTGTTTGTGGTGGGCTCTAATAGTAGCCTATCAGTGACTCAAAAAAAAAATCTAATCTTCTTGAATTTAATAAGTCTTTTACTCTAATGAAGATTTTACATTTAAAATTTAACAAAGATGTTTTAATTTTAGTTATATTGTCTATTTCAATTTTTTCTTATATTTTTAAATTAAATACAAATGCTGGCACAACCAAATGTATTTCAATAAAAAATAAAAAACTAATGCATTAAGGCGCGATTACCCATTAAACTTTTTAAAAAATATACAGGGTGTTACACAGTGGCGTGCCATGTCGTTTTTTTGGACCGATACTCATAAAACATCACTTTTAAGCTTAAATTATTTTGGAAAAACTAATAACTTTAGATCGGTACAAGATTTTTCAAAAATTCTTTATGCACCATAAACTGCAATTCAATACGTAATTATAATCAAATTTTTCAATATTTTGTAGTTACTCAGTAGCATACCATGTCGTTTCTTGCACCAACATTCATAAAAAATCAATTTTAATCTTAAATTATTTTGGAAAAACTTCAATATGTTAAAATTTAGTCATATGTTAAAGTTAGGCTTTCTAAGTGCATTATCTAGACCGAAGAAATATTTTTCCTGATTTTCGAAAAATGAACGATAATGGATAATTTTAAGAAAATTATATTTTTACAGGAGCGAAAACAAAAATTCATAAAGCTCTATTTTTGGCCCACGAAAATTATATTTTTTATAAGCCATTGTTACTATAATATAAAGTTATAAAAAGTATGGATTAATACTTAAAGAAGGGTTTCTCCATTTTCCAGAAATGTCCAATAAAACCCCATAAAAGCGTTCCCATTTTTTAAGCAAATCACTTAGTTTTCACGATATTCATCAGCTGGATTAATTATAATAGAACACATTGTATATAATAAAAAATAGGTCCAGATAGGGTGAGATTTCTAAAAGATTGGTGGCTCCAGGCACATGCTTGCCCGGGTGGCCCCCAATGAGCCAGTCCGACACTGTCAAAAAATTCAATAAAGAGGTACTAAATAACCTATTGTTAAAAAAGAATGGGAAGAGATTTATTAAAAGAAACCATATAGGCCCCATTATTTGATTTAAAATTTCACAGTTGTATTCAATGACGTTTGGCAAAAGTAAGCTTTCTACAAAATTTCAGTAAATTATCTTTAGAAATATAGATGTTATGTTAAAAAATTTAAAAATATTGTACATATTGTACAGGGAATTCAATTAATACTGTTAACGAAACTAGGCAACCAAATATACTTTGTGGTAAATTTTAGGGATTTTAGTATTACTGTATATCTATAGAAGTCTAACAAAACTTTATTTCTGATCTATTATTTTACACAAGCATTTTATCGTAGCTTTATTTTTGGGTATTATTTAAACACTGAAAATAAAAATTTATATTTAAATTAACCTCAAACTTAATTTTTTAAGAACGTCACTGAAGTACTCATTAATTATTATCAATGTTGCCAACTACAGTAAAATTATGTTTCCTACCTTGCAAATTACCAGTAACAACCGTTTTTTTGCAAAAAAAATTATTCTTACTTTTTATCTTAAAATAGGTAAGTCAAAAGATCTATTTCTGAAGTTAGAGTGACTTCTTTAGGAACACCCTGTATACGATGGTTTTGTTGAAAAGTCGGGTCTATTGATTCCAGAATCAGTTTCTTAAGGTATTTGCTTTTGAGAAATTATTAATTTTTAAGGTATTAGTACGCAGAGTTTCTCTGCATATACCAACTATCTTACCAACCAGCGGCGTAACCAGTAATTTTGAATAAAGGGTGCACAAAGCAGCAAGATTCAAACTCAATACTTCTTTAAATTTTCTAAAAATATTATTTTTTTTTTCAATTATCTACAATTACCTACATAATACATATCTATATTAGTACAAGGTGTCCCGTCAGTGAATGATCAATCTTCGGGTAAGAAAGTCGATCAACGTGAAAAGAGAAGAGCTATAGAGAGTGAGTCTGTAACGTAGAATAAATTCAAAAAATCAGAAAAAATGGCTTGATTTTTGCTAACCACAATGCTAATAAAAATTGAATCAATGTTGATAACTTCTAAAAAAAAATTTAATTGAGAGAATTTTTTTTGTCTTCTAAAACAGCATTATTACCACTACAAATTAACAAAATTTTCAACTCCTAGTTCTTTCCCTTTACTTACCAAAATATTTTGAATTTAACTACTTTAATGATTTTTAAAAAGACTTGTTTGATATACAGAATGATTTTTATTTATGGAACCAAATATTTTTTATCCAGCTTTGGTTCCATACATAAAAATCACCCTGTACAAAAAATTTTTTTCATTTAATTTTCTTTGTGGCTTCGGTAGATGAAGGAAAAGAAGTAGAAACTCAAAACTTTCATGATTTTTAGAGATAATAATGTAGTTGGTAATCCTTTTTAACGTTACTTTAATCTTGTAAATAACATCTGTTGGTATTTAATTGCTTCAATAAAAACGTTGGTACGTCATTTGTTAACAAATGGTGGACCAAGTTAGGTCGTAATTTTTTCAATCTTCCAACAACAAGTAATGTTTGTCAGTTTTGTGCGTTTCTACATATTTCCAATTTTAAAAAACCAAAAATTTAAAGTAAATTTTATTATTTTTCATGGATCTTTCAATTAAAATCCATGTGTCAACGCTAGGGTTATGTTACCCCTTTACAATATTAATTATGTGGTGATCACACATATTCAGGTAAATAACCTTTTTTTAAAAATTAAAAATGTTGTTAGTAAAAAAATTATTGTTTTATACCAAATTTCAATGTAATTTTAAATTTATTGTCTTATACTTGTAATTGTTTGTCAAACATTTCAATTATGTATGTTAATTTGTGGTTTACTGTAAACTTTACAATTTTAAAAGAATTTTCTTGGTAATAAAAACCATGTTCTAAACTATATATATTTTAGTTATGAATAAGGTAGGAATCTCTACCGAAACGTCAACTGGTTTTATGTAAATGAATTACACCAAATAAATTGTTCGATACAACTGTAATCTAAGGTTTTTTTTTCTTGAAAGAGACATCCTTTTCCAACAATACTTACACCGAACGGAAATTTTCCTAATATGATAATGTATTTCCAGAAGATAACATTGGCACGTTTTGAGAAAAATCGAAAAATCGAAAAACTGAAAAAAATAAAATTTTCAATTCGTTTTTTTTGTAATTTTTTTCCAACATTTTGTCAAAGATTTCTGTATTAGTGTTTTTACCAATTGAAAGACTGATCTTAGCTCTCTAATGATAGATTTTTTAAATCTCTATACAGATTTCGCAGACTTAACGGAACACCCTGCATATTTATTTAATCAAACATAAGTTAACACTTTAATATTTTAGTCTCTTTATATTTACTATTTTATTTAAAATTCAGCGAATGGAAAAAATCACAGTTGAAAAATCTGGTCATGTAAAAAGGGTGCATATGCTCCCATGTACAACCACGCGCAAAGATATCGAGGACACAAAAGAAATATTCTGACCCAATACCAAGCAATCGAAGACACGAGATGACACAAAATTTGAAAGAATTGAATACGACTTATGATGCGTGTTAGCTTTTTTCAAATTTCGAGTGATCTCGTGTTTACGAAGGTTTGCTATTGGGTCACAAAATTTCTTTTGTGTCCTCGATATCATTGCGAGTGATTGTACACCCTTCCCTGATTGCTCCACTGTTTCCAACTGTTCCAAATGTTCCTAATGTGTGAAATTTTGATATAATAATTTAAAATTGATTTATAAAATTCAAAACAAAAAAATGCCTACTTAATTTTTTCCAACTCGTCGTTTTAAATTTTGATTTGTTAGAAAAAACTTGCTTTATAAAACTCGTTCTTTAATATACTATTTTTGAAACATTCACCTACTTATTTAAACTCTTTTGTGCGTCCATTAAAACCACTTATAAATGATTCCATTTGAAAATAATTTAACTTTGTTTGAAATTTAGGAAATTGTATATTGTAAATATGCTAAAATGTAGTAAAGTAAAGGGTCGGTTATATAAAATGGCGTAAGTACACACTAAATGCATTTTTTAATGGATTCATATTTGGTATTTAAACAGCACATATAAAACTCTTGTTAAAATACAAAAGAAGGGATTTTGAAGAGCACCTGTAGGATGAAGTACTTTCCTCGGAATAATTAAATAAAACGGACAAGTGCAGATTTTCGAGCCCAATTCAAGCACCACAAAAAATTAAGCGTCAACTCTGAAATTATTTCAAGTAATTTTTAAGTGATAAATTGCGACGATTTATTTATACCGAAATAAATAAATTTACTTTACTACCTTACCTGAATATGTTGGAAATTTTGGCCATTATTGCTTTATTCTAATGCACATTTTTAGAGTTTCGTTTTTTTTTTATGAATATGGTATATTTTATTCATTTAAAATGTTTAAAGGTGTATGTATGTAAATTCAGGAGTAATATATAAATATTGAGTAAAGCTCTTGTGAGTAGTATAAAAATGTGGGGCAAAAAATTGGAGAAGTCACTTTAGGCGAGAGTTGGTGAAATTCAATTTTAAAAAAGGTGAAAATGGGATTTAGTAAAGGGACTTTTATGGAACGATATTTTATTTATATGTATTTACATGACAACGCAAGTTAGATTCGCCGCTATTCATATTTTTAAGCATGAGTTTTCTGTGATAGAAGGAGAGCAAGAGCAACAGCAGCAGCAGAGTTGAATCGTTGATGAATTAAAACTTAATTTTGCAAATGAATAAGTAATCCCTTTGAGGTACGCTGCCCTAACATCGAGAATAGTTGATTAAAAAGCTGTCTTGTCATCAAATTACAATCACCAATAGGCTAGAAATTCGCCGCAGGGGTGCAAGACTTTCATCATCCAATCGCGTTAAGGAACGGAAATGTAAATAACTTGATATTTTATGCATAAATTCACAGACTAATGGGGCTACCGCCTCAATTGTATAATATTATCCGATTTGGAGCTGGAGCATTCCACAATTCCACACGACAAAAGCGAGTAATCAAAATCTCAATACTTGAAATAATTATTTTCCAAATTTTATTATACTTCTTCCTCGATTTTCAAACCATCGCACCTAAGGCAGAAACCCTCTTTCTCCACCTACATTACTCACTGCATGAATGCACTTTCCTCATTAAAATATTGCAATTATAATACCACACATTAAAAATGATCAAAAACAAACGAATAAAACTCACAAAGCTTTTAAATCAAAGTTACAGCAGTGCAACTCAGTTTACATCCTTCAATGCGTTCTTTTTTTCCAAGCTTCTACTTCGTCCGATTTAATCCACATGCATCAGGCATACTTAAAACTGATTGTTAAATCACACTCTTTTCAACAAGCAGTTTTCTATTTTCAACTCAAAAAATCCTGGAATTAAAACATTTTTTATTTTCCTCTAATAAAATTCTATAAAATATTTTTTAATGGAATGGAAAATGAAAGAATTTCATTTACTTTTTAGTTTTGGTTTTATTAATGATGTCTGCTATAATTTAAATCTAGCAATTTAAAGAATCTTCCACGATACCTACTTACTAAAGATTGATGTAAATTTTTTTACATAAAATATATTTAGTAACATCTTCTCATATGATAAGTCCATTGTAGAATAGTTATAAATTCCTAACAATAGCTACTATATATGTAAAATCGAAATTCTTATTTTTGAATTGTATTTGCAGATTTTTGCCAGCAAATATGAAAATCTACAAATATCAATATTTCAATTAAAATGACCGATAAATGATATTTCTTAGCAATTCATTAAATTTCTCATATTTTCCAATAGATAACTAAAAACTTTTGTTTTCAATTAAAACCACAAAGCAACAAATATAAACATGTTCATTCTTTTTAGGACCATACTTGAATTTCTAAGATTTAAAAAATCTTCCCTATGAAGAGAATTTACAAATATACGAAGAAATTCCAGCCGACAACGTATCAAAAGATGATGAAGATGATTTAAGAGGATGTTCAAAACCCAAAATTTCAAAAGTATGAAGGTTTCGAATCCTTCACCATGGATGTTCAAGTTCAGGATGAAAGTGAAGATGAGCAGTACTGCGATGACGATCTACATATAACCTTAGCCGAACTAACAAAAAGTAAATACAAAGAAATTTATTTGGAGAAGACTTGTATAAGTACACACCACCTATGGATTTCTCCTGCAACAATGCAGAGGCCTGTAGAAATATTCCTTACACTATTTTCAAACTCTCTTTGTTGTTCAAGAAACAAATCTTTTATGCAATACAGGGTTGGAGGTAGAAAATTTCAACCTACCAATATCAAGAAAATGAAAAAATTCTATGCAATTAATATACTTACGGGCATCAAAAACCTCCAAAGTTACCGAGACTGTTGGTCAACTAAAATGGAGGCCAGTTTTATGCCCAACAAATTTATAAAAAGTCGATATAAAGTATGGATACGAGCAGTAATAGTATAGATCAATTTAAAATCTACAATCTAATGTTGTCGTGAAAGATTTGGGCTCTAGAGTTGTCATAGACCCTACTACCTATATAGATAATTATTTTACTTCAAAAAACAGGAAAGGAATTCCGAATTCCCACAGATTTATTAGAAGATAAGTTGATGAAAAGAGGAAGCTTCGACTGGCTAGTGAATTTCCATTTCCATCCTGAAATATATCGATAAACAATATCTACACCTTTTCCAATTGTATTTCAGAAAAGATCAATTCGATTTCAGAATAGTCAATTGTATTTCAGAAAAGATCAATTCGATTTCAGAATAGGCAATTGTATTTCAGAAAGTATCAATTATATTTCAGAGTAATCAATTCAATTTCAGAAATTATCAATTGTGTTTCAACATAGTCAATTGTATTTCAGAAAAAATCAATTCGATTTCAGAATAGGCATTTGTATTTCAGAAAGCATCAATTGTATTTGAGAAAAATCAATTCAATTTCAGAAAGTATCAATTGTAATTTAGAAAAGATCAATTGTATTTCAGAAAAGATCAATTGTATTTCAGATAGCATCAATTGTATTTGAGAAAAATCAACTCAATTTCAGAAAGTATCAATTGTATATCAGAATTGTCAATTGTATTTCAGAAAAGATCAATTGTATTTCAGAAAGCTTCAATTTAATTTCAGCAAGGAGCAATTAAGAAAATGAGGAAGTCAAGAGTTTTCGGTGGTGATAGTGCACGTGAACCACAACAGGACAAACATTTAATCAAAAATGTGCTAAATTTAACATTACACCAGTTACCAGTAACACCAGACTTAGGCTTAATATTAAAACCAATTAAAATAATTTGACAACAACTCTTGGGTTCCTCAATGGTTTACAAAAGTTACAAATTTCCTAAAACTACATTAATTTTTCTAAAATACAATTGATGTTTTCTGAAATACAATTGATCTTTTCTGAATTACAATTGACTATTCTGAATTACAATTGATGATTTTTGAAATTGAATTGATCTTTTCTGAAATATAATTGGAAAAGGCGTAGTAACTATCATATGCTCGATCTCTGATGTATAATATCCTATGATAGTGCGAAGAAAGGAATTTGAGATTTTTGACTATCTGTACTAACTGGACTTGTAGGATCAAATACTTGGATTTCAATAGGTATACAAACCTAATAACAATAAACTCTCTAAAAATTACTACAAAATATTTTTTGAAACATTTAATTAAGTAAATAAGTAATTCCAAAATGTTGCCTTGAAAGGGCTAAAACAAAATAAAATATAAATTTTGGTTCAAAATTGAAGAACGTAATCAACTAAGTGACAAAAGTGTAATTTTCCCGGTATAGGCAATTTTGGAAATAGTTCCTAAAATTTTATTTTTTTGTAAAACGTAGAGTTAAGATCCATGATTACGTTTATCTGGAGCAACTAAACCCAGCTTGAATTCGGCTACCATTTGAAGTACATGTAAAAGGTCAAATCAAGCCCGAAGCTGGCTTGACCTGCTCGAGCTAAACGTAATCTATGTTACGAACAAGCCAGCTTCTATTACTCATCAAGTTTAGGAACCCACTCTTGACTGGGAGTCACTAACTCCTAACATGGATTTTAGTTATTTTATAATTAGAATGGGAAATCCATCATCGATTCAACAACTGCACTATTTACGACTGCAATGTGCAATTCTTGTAAAGAACGCGAACCAGCGAACCAGTCTTTCATGTCCATAAATATCTTGAACAAAATAAAGGACCTATTAATACTTTGAATAGTTTTGGTGAAGTAATAGAAAAAGTTGATCGTAGAAAAACATGGGTTTTTAAGAAATTGGACATGAAGAAAGCTGTAAGAAAAAGTATGCTTGTTTGTTCAAAACATTTCAACCAAAAAGATTATTTGTTAGTTTTATATTTCCTTATTAATACAATAATGTAAAGCAACATGATTGTGTTAGCAAGGTGCAGAAAAACTGGTTGTGGAGAATGAATTGAGCAGGAATTAGATGAATCTACCTCTAAAAGTGGAATATCGTAAACTAAAGTAACGTTGGTCAAAATTTTTGGAAAAAGGCAGTTTGATCTACTATTAGTAGTTATCAGTTAGTATCAAAAACGAAATTCTGCACATCACTAGAAGAAAATTTAAACGTTTTTAATGAAAGTTCTTTAATATTTTCATTTTTTTTTTGGGAAAGGGAAGAAACTCATAAGTACTTATACCTATACACTTTCTTTGTTTACAGCACTTAAAACTACTATTTCCTCTTTAGGCTCTAAAGAAGAAATAGTGGTATTTGTAATATTTACAGTTTTCAGTAATCAGGGTTTGCGCTGAATTACTTGAATGTATTTTAAAAACAATCAGTCCACTTTACTTTTAACAAAAAAGAGTTGGTAGCCACAGGACTCTTCTGTGTACCACAAAAAGAAATTTTAAAACAGCTTCAATAAAAAAAAATTATGAGCAAAACCGCACATATCAAGCGAATTTCAAAATCAAGTGCTCATATTTGACCTTTTAACCAAATAAATTAATAAATATAAAATCCTCTAAATTTTATACGTTACATATTGTACATATACTTTAATAATACATATAAAAGTTTCCCTTTGGTCGTGCAATTAAGACAAGGCCAAGGATGAAAAATATATTGCCCTTACAATTGGGGGTCCAATTTTTCCCAAAAGATATCAACTACTCCTACTAGTTAGGCATTAATTGAATGTTAATAGGAAAGTTATCAAAAAATCACAAAAAATATCTTGAAAACTGGGATACATTGTATAAAAGTTAATTTAGAACTACAATCATTTCCTTAAATTAACACATCGAGCTACAAAATACCCTAAAATTTGTAATGATTAACTCAAAATAGACAAAATAGAATAAACAGGGTGTTACGTCCATGGTTCACTTAAAGTTATTGTTAGAAACTAGAGCAAAAGTTGAAGTCTTTTTTAGTTTTGGAGCTTGGAGCTACAGCGTTTGAATTTTAGGTCATCAATTTTTGTCATAATTCACAAAATCGTTAATTATAATGTACATAGAATTAAAAAATACTAGGTATAATTAAAAACCTAAAACCAACCTATTTCAACTGGTGAGAAAATTAATACAGAAATATTTGACAGCAAAGCAAAATAAATAAAAAATACTTCTATTTTGGTATTTTCATATTTTTTTAATTTTTTTCCAAGAATTCCATCCGATGTCACTTATAGTTTAGAAACTATACATCCCATTTGACAAACATTACATTCTATTTGACAAACTATGCTCAGGACTATTTCTCATAGAAGTACCTTCAAAACTGATTTGTTCAGAATACGAATAAGTTTCAGAAAATTAAAAAAAACATAACCCTAAAACTAATAGAATATTTCTTAATCAACTATTTTTGTATACTGTTGTTACCAATTGAAAGATTTCTAGTAACAATTTTTTAAATTTTTGTGATTTTTGAAGAAAAAAACGTTGATTTAAAATTCAAAACACTGAAACTCCAAAACTAAGAAAGTAAGACTTCAATTTTTAGTTTTTTCCCCATTAACTTTGCTCTAGTTTCTAACGTCAACATTTGATAAATCATGAAAGGAACATTATATTTTTCTTAAAATAAAAAAAAGTGTAACAAAAAGCTAGACACAATTTCAGAATTCCGTATTTTTAGAAGCATAAGTCAATAAATGGCTTGTAAGTTAGGTTGGGTTCGTCATTACTCCTACTAGTTAGTCATTAGCAAATTGAAAGCTTAAAATTTAGACTAAGATTAATCAATTAACTTAATTTCCATAAAAATATCGGTTGGTTCTTTGTTGTCTAAGTATTTCTTTTGGAACTCATTAAATATCCTCATATAATTATCCTATTTGTGAAAAAAAGCGTTGGTAGGTGGTAGACATAAATAAGATACTTCCAGGTACTATTTATTTGTCTATTATTGGATATAATAGTTTAGTAACTAAGTTATCCGCATGATGTGACCAAGTTAATTCAGCAACCAAACTTAAACCAACAAGCTTAAATACAAGGATTAATATTATACTACTATTTCTTGTAGCTTTGTTTTTCGTGAAAAAAATATTCTTTAAATAGCAGTTATTAATTAATTTTTATAAAAAATATTTTTACGTAATCGATTTTTCTTATTTAAAACTCAATACTTAATTTCCAAAAAGTTTATTAGTTACAACTTTTAATAAATATTTCAATTTCAATATTTTATTATTCTTTTTATTCAATTAATTAAATATTATACAGGGTATCCCACTTTTATTCAGAAATTTAATATGAACATATATTTTTCCTTCAAACGTCATTCTTTCATAACTTTCGACTTCTTAATTTCAAAATTTTAATGATTTTTGTGGGACATCCTGTATAAATCTACTTTTATTGTGATTTTCTTTAAAATATGCTTTGGATCTTTATCAAAACGTTCAAAAAAGTTATTGGGTAAAAACAAAATCTAAAGCATAATTGGTTTAATTATAAAAATGATTATACAGGGTGTCCCACAAAAATCATATATATTTTTCAACTTTAAAATGGCTTTAAGGAGCTAAAAAAATATTAGCTCATACGATTTTTTTTCTTCAAAAAAATTGGGCAACCTGTATATTAATGGATATACAGAGTGACCCACGGAAAACTTCACCAGGCCGGTTTTGGAAAAGCGCTCGGATAGGTCGATTTTGTTTTTATGGCATTATGAGAAATATTTTAATAATATACAGTGTGTCCATTCCATGATGACGGACCAAAGTTATGTTTTTTTAAATGGAACATCTAGTATATGTATTATGACATTAATATAATTAGATATATTGCACACTAAAATTGTTATTTATAGTTAATACAGTAAGTAATTTTAAAACGTGGTTCTATTCAACCATGAAAAAAAAATAATGGCATAGCATTTTTTTTATAATAACCACATTTTTCCACTTTCAATATGTAATTAGTATTTACTGAAAATAATTAAAATTAATTTCCTTTGTTTTAACACAAATAACCTTGTTTTTTTTTAATTTCATTCAAAAACCGTTATCCAAACGCTTCAACCCTTCACAACCCACAATTCCTTTATTTATTTTTTTGGTAAGTAACCTCTTGAAGTTTTGTTTACACGTATAATTCCACCTTCGACTCTCATTATAGTAATTGATGGAGCAGTTGTTGTGACAGTCCAAATTGATCAGATTAAATATCAGCGAGTTAAATAGAGTTGACGAAGGGGATGCGTTTTGTTTTGATTTTTCGTGAATGGCTTCCGGTACATGTCTTTAAAATATAATTACTTCCCAAAGGATCCTTTTTGTTAGATTTCAATTCATTAAATTTTAATTACTGAAGGAAAAAGTGTAATGCTATATTTTATAATAGAAAATGGATGCTTTCTCGAATTACTTGACATAAAAATTCTGAGAAATAAAAAAGCTATAAATATTTATTGATAGTGTGTTGGCGTGGTTTAAAATGATATAATAAATAAGATGGCGTATTTTATTCGAAGCAATATTCTCTTGTGGAAGTATGAAGATTGGATAAGTGTTCGCGTCACTCTACGTTAGGAGAAAATGCTTTCCGACACATTTCCCAGGCTTGACAGTTGAGTAAATACTTTCAAGCGGTCGTAGTTCTTATAGTTGGGGGAGCTTAGGATGAAAATTGGATGGTCGCTCGTTTAGAAATGATGAGCTATTGTGAAAACTCTACAAGTCACTACCAGGAGCAGCCTTTAATCCAATTTATTTTGTCATTGTTGTATTGGGAGCCGATATAGCTCTCCTTTCACCCACACCAGCGGTTACTTTTATCTCCGTAGATACGTTTTACTCACCAAACTACTAAACTTTCTTACAAATTCTATTATTTAATAAATTGATGCTTTTCATTTCATCTCTTATCAATTTTCTTATTTCTTATTAAACTCATATTTTCCATCTATTTCCTAAAGCAATATATTTTCACGATAATTTAATAACTTTTACTTAAATTATATTAAAAAAACACAATAGCTTAAGAAATATATATATAATTGTAATTATTTTGTAATACAATTTGATTAAATTGAACATTTAAAGCTCGTATTTTTAAAATGTTTAAGTATTTCTTTGTTTCATAAACTAAGCAAAAATGAAGAGCTTGTAAATAAATAAAAATATTAAGATTGCAAGAGTTTGTTGTTGTCTATTTTATGAGTAAATTGACAAAGATTGAAGCGAATCAATATAAGAATAACGAGATAGAATAAAATAACAAGTTTCATGCCAAAGAAGTGAATTTCCATATTAACAACCCTTGGAATCATTAATTAAAAAAAATTTAAAAATAATAATAAGTAAAACAATTTTTCTAAAAACATAATATCTATTATCAGTAGAAATTTTATGAAATATTTATTGAAACATAAAAAATATTAAACCACATCAACATAATATTCTGTTCTAATACATATAATTTTTTTAGCTATTTAACGAGTATTCAAATTTGCTTGCTTATAGTTTTTAAGAATATTTGAATTTTCTAAGTAATTTATTATTAATTTAGAATTATACCCAATTATAGCTAAATTTTCAACATATTTTTGTCTACTTTTAAAATTTTACCAGTAAACCAAAGAATTAAGGAAAGTGTTTGCATATTATTATTTTTAAATTTTTTAGTGTTAATTAATTTTTATTAAATTAATTATTTTTTCAATTCCTAAAAAAATTAAAACTTTCAACATATACAGTGATTGAAAAAAGAATGAAAATTTTTAATTATTTTAATTATTTCCCAAATGTCTCTGTTAAACTTACACTTTTTCTTTATAAAATGATTAATTACAATAAAAGTAATTTTTTGGGGTTTCATTCTTTGAAAGTGTATTTAATAAATTTTATTTTTGTCACAGGCAAGTTATTGCTGGGAAAATTAATGGAAACTTGTTTCTATTTTAATCTAAATCGCTTTATTTTTGATTTTATTCAAAATTGATTATTTTCCAACAAAATAGTAAAATAGCATTAAAAATTACTAAATGTGTTGTATCCGAAAATTTCCTCGCAAAATGACAAAGCAAACTCAAGAGGAATTATTGGACCAATTCAACATTCAGCTGACTTCCAAAACCATCATTATCTTATAGTTGTAGATATAAAGGAACGCGTTGCTGTTAAAAATTCCGTTAATTTCCAAGAATGGAATATCGCTTTTGACATGGACCATGAAAAAATGGAATACTGTCTTTTGTAGCGATGAAAGTAAGTTTATGTTATTTGGTTCAGATAGTAGACAGTATGTTTAAATATGGTGTCTATTATGCTATCAGGCTCTTTTTCCCGATCTGGGAACTGGGGTTGTGTCAATTATGCCAGCAATAGATTATTTTCGGTATGGAAACATTTTAGAAAATCATTTTCTTCAGAAGAAATATGAATGAAGTGGAGATTTCAGAAGGTTAGTGAAACAATGGTTTTTGGGTGTTCCAAAAAAATGTCAATCTACTGAATGGTTGTCACAATTTGCAGACCGAAACTCTGAACATTTTAGATTTTCTCAATTGGCTAAGAAAACTAAAAAAATAAAGAAGATTTATACACAGTAATTAAAGAATAATCGAACGAAATTTCTCTGGATACTCTATATAAATTAGAAGATCAAAATATGTCGTGTTTTCATATTTTGCTTTCTTTAAGTAAGAAAAACAAAAGTTTTTATACTTATTTTTGATCAAGTTTTTGGTTATTTAGATAATTTTAATGACCACCATGAGTATAGTTTTACTATTAACTAAAAAGACTTATTGTAATATGATATTGACTAATATTTTTAAGATTTGTAGTTTCCATACTTTTTTTCCACAAGTGTATCTATAAAGTTTCTTAAACATTTTATGTGTTAAAAAATATTCATTTAAAATGTGAAAAAATTGTAATTAATTATAAGTGGGCAGAAAGTCTCTTCAAATAATTTGTAACATTTTTATAAGAACAATATGAAAAGATATTGCAATTAAAAAAAAACTACTTACATATAAAGAAGTAGGTACTCTTATAAAGTGCAACCCTTCATTGTGTACGTAATTTTTGATAGTCGCATCTTCTGATTATAATACGCATAAAACGCATGTATTCTAGTTGTCATGATGTATGCCAGATAGTCATTCTCATTACTTTTGTAAACAATTCTTCTTTTTCTAAACAAGGGAAAAACAATTAGTTGTCTAATAATGGTCAACTTTAATGAAAATCAAAAGCATGTCAAGAGCATAGCTACTTTTTAGATTTAAAAATACCAAAAAGATCGGAATCCAATAATTATTTTTTCCATAAAATTATATTACTTCTCAGGTTACTACTTTTAAATATTGTTTGAATATACGTATGGAGTTTATGTTTCAGTTTCAGGTAAGAAACGCATTCGTATTGATTTACAGAAAAAGTTGAATTCGTACGAATTTAAACATTCAAAAGAAATATTTTAAAATACTTCTTTATAATATTTATTAATAGTTTATATTACAATATATTGGAGATTTTGGAAAAAATAAATGTTTCCGTTCAAATAGACATCATCATTAATTTGTATTGATACTTGAGCCAAAAGATTATGAAGGTCTTTACAATCGGATTTAGTTATTCTAATCAAATTCGGAAAGAAGTTACCATAATTTAACATTAATTCCAACAGTAGCTTATCTTCATAGTAGCAGCATTTAGCAAGAATTTTCTTTAGATCCAACTTTCACTAAATTTGGTTTCGACGTGCATTGTTGGCCAGACAAAAGTTGCAGTGTCCAAGAAATTTGTTCCCAACATTTGTCAAAATGTTCCGCACAAATGTTTTTCGAAGAAAAGTGGAAAAGGTTGTTGGTCGAAATGAAGATCACGATGTATCTTTACTCAGCTTTATTCATTAAATATTTAAGTAAGATTTGTCAGATCTTACTTAAATGTTGGCATTTAACATGAAATGTTTTTCGGTTTATACTTAGCTCAAGCTAAACTTCCAATCATCACTTTTATCAACTTAAAAACAACCAACTTTTTTAAATTCCATATCAGATTATAAATAAGGATTACAATACCAAAAAATTTACACCGTTATTTCGGTATTTAATTTTTGAAATCGGTATTAATACCAGCATTGTGACCTATACATTTTTTTGTAATGATTTTTCGCGATTTCGGAATAACAGATGTTTTGTCATTTACACTCAAAACATTCCGAATTTTTGTGAAGATTTGTCACGAAGCTGAAAAAGCCCTTTTTGACTCTACACTAGTTAAGGAAGTACATTTTTCTTCACAAATGTTGCAAAATATTTGACACAAAATATTATTTGTGTTTATGTAAATTAGTAATTTTCAACCAAATCATATTTTATGTCTCATATTATAAGGAAAGTAAACCATGTTCTATTTGAGAAACACATTTTTTACGAGCCCGTGCATACGTACATTATAATTTGAGGCATAAGATATGATTAGTTTGAAAATTTACACGATCAAATCAAATATTATGAACATTTGGTAACAAAAATGTTCTCCTCTAAAATTGCAAACATTCCAAATTGACATCATAGCCGAGAGGTTGGTTACTCTATGCAATAGTTGGGACATGATTATATGTGATGCTATACCCCATATAATATGGTTGTATACCGTTTCATCGACAATACACTTTTATCGACATAGCCATTTTATCGAATACAATTTCATCAACAGTCCGTTTATCGACACGACCGTTTCATCGATGCAGACGTTTCATCGACATTACCTTTTGATCGACAACACCATTTCGTCGACACTACCTTTTCATCGACAAACATTTTCTTCGAGAAGGACGATTCATCGACATTACCTTTTCATTGACAACTGTTTCACCGACATAAAATTTTATCGACATTACCGTTTCTTCTACAATGTCGTTTCATCGACAACAGCTTCATTGCCACTACCTTGTTTTATCGCCATGTTTCATCACCAATATTGTTTTCTCGACACAGGACGCAGACATTTAAAAATTTTCACTAGTGCTAAATATATTAAAAGGTAGTGTCGATAAAACTGTTGTCAATGAAACGACATTGTCGAAGAATTGGTAATTTCGATGAAAAGGAATGTCGATTGATCGTCTGTGTCGATGAAACGTCCTTGTCGAAGAAAAGGTTTGTCGATGAAAAAGGTAGTGTTGATGAAATGGTTGTCGATGAAAAGGTAATGTCGATGACACGTCCTTGTCGTAGAAAAGGTTTGTCGATGAAAAAGGTAGTGTTGATGTTATGGTTGTCGATGAAAAGGTAATGTTGATGAAACATCTGTGTCGATGAATTGGCCTTCTCCATGAAACGTCCGTGTCGATGAAACAGTCGTGTCTATGTAAAGGTCATGTCGATGAACATTCTCGATAAAAAAGCACTGTCGATGAAATGGACTATCGATGAAGTGATATCACGTCACATAATATTCGTGCAATACTCATGCAATAGCAATATGCAATATATTGTCATACTTAGGCAATACCATGTCATAGTTTTGATAATCGTAATCTTTTGCGTGGTTTTTGAGCTCATCCCAGTACAAGTGAAAAAGTTACTTCATTCGTTTTATTCACAATATTTATATTATAACTGAACTTTTAAATACAAAATATTTTGTGCCCAAAGTGTGAAAATTAAAAGAAAAGAATATTTCAATTTTAGTCTCTAGAAAATTCAGTCTATAATCCACTTACACGTCCTGAGATCGAATTTTTTTACAGATATCATATTATGATACATTATTACTGAGAACGTAATTTTTTATTTTACATTTTGCAATTTGCACCGATTTTCAAAATAATTTTTTATATTTTAGTTCCTATTGACATTAACACCCGATAAGGTAGAAAGTAGTAAAGGAGTAATTATTTTGAAATATTCTCTTCTGAAGACTAAAATTGACCTATCCTAGCATTTTTCCAAAAACTTACAATACCAAGAAAAACATACTTGTGAAGTTTTCGTTTGACTATCCTATTGAATCGTACTTAATTTTTTTTTCCAAATTTCTGTGAATTATCGTTGTTGAATATTTTAACCATAATTAGGCACAAAGAACTAGGATTATTTAATTGTTTCATATATTATAAAAAAATAAGGTGTTTCTATTTAACAAAACTGAGTTTATTGGGTTCGATTAACCACGAAGAAGTCCTCCAAGTGAAAAATGTCTACGCCCGTTTTCATGTAAAATTTCTTTCTAAAACCAAGAATTAAAAAAAATTATCAGGACAAAGGAACCACCTAGTATTTAGTTATATTGAAATTTTAACTTCAATATCAGGTGATTTGAACAAACTTTTGACAAATATTTGTCTGTGGAAAGATTAAATTTACGGTTAAATTTACAGGTCAATATTATGAAACCTGTAAATTCATACAGAAAATTCAGTAACCATATAAACTTTCCACTAAAGTTCAATAACTAACCTTACAGGTATTTCTTGTAAGGACTTACAGTTTTGCGCCCAGATTTTCTCCATTGGTCATTTGAAGAAATCACAAATCCATTTAATATTGATTCCAACCTACTGATTATGAGAAGTTGTGAATCGTATGTGGAGATATAAAAGATAAGGACTAAGGACTTTCCAGAATGAAAAGTATCGTGTGGTATCTAACTTTAAGCTGCCAGGTTCTATTTTAACACTATTAATTGTTGTTGAATGATTTCATATTAAAAGCTAAAAGACTTAAAAAATACTGCATTTGCTGTCAGGTCTTATAAACGTCAGCGTATCTCTTTCAGCTTAGATTGGCGAAGGTTAGAAGGTTGATCTTTCTGCAGACTCTAAAAACAAATATCAACTGATGGAATCGTTACCACGAAAGATTTTAATCGCAGATAACCTTTTACTATTACTGTGAACTACACATGTTTTGGTTATTTCTATTCTAAATTTTTAAACTTTTACGTTTCCACAGTTAAGGATAAAATATGTAGGCGCTATCTAATATAGTATTAAATTGAAATTCTGAGGAATTGGCAAAAATGAACTATGATGGTTTTAATACTTTGACTTTTATTTGGATTATTGATTGTTTACACCAACACCATGTTGCCGTTGATCATATCTAGATTTTGGAACAATATTTTATAATAATAATATCGTAATTACCCACTTTTTCTTATTGGATTATTATTTTTATTATTTATAAAATATCTATTTTCTCATTAATTTCAAAATCCGTTTTTATATATTTTTAAATATAAATTTGTTGCTTCGTTTAATTTTAGAGATTTTACAAAAAAAACTAAAAAACTATAGTATTATTTTTAGCTGAAATTAATAATAAAAAAGTAGTTACTTCGTTAATTAAGAATGCAATTTTTTACTGTAATTATTTTGCTTGCTTGTAATTATGAAATATTTTTAAAATTTTAAGTAAAAATATAATCGTGCAATAATAATTACATTATGATAAAAGGTACTTGTATTTTGTAACAAAAAAAAGTATATCAAAGAAAAAGCTTCTTTTATAGACTGTACATACTCAAAATTAAAATGTGAGTAAGTACTAAAACGCCCTTCATCCTTCATCTCTGCATCTCTGCATCTTTCATCCAGCAACGATGCAGCTCGATATTTTCCAGCTTTGTGTGAAAAGAGAGCACTGCCTAATTGCAGTCCACGTTTATTATTCACACCTAAATTATGCATTAAAAAGAATGAGCTCCTCCAATGAGAAGCAGTCTCCTTTTCATCACATCCCCGCCAATGAGAACACAAGCAACGACAAGGTGTTTTATTCTCACGTTACGTTTCTTGTCCCTTACGTATGCATATGTCAATGTGGGTAGTTTTTTTTTACTTCTTCTCACAAATGATGTGCGGTTACTCGACTTTAGGCCCTAAACTTGACAGGCATTAGGACTCGCACACTGTTAAAGGGGAGATTTGTAATCAGCGGTAGACATGTGGAGAGTAAATATGGCGTAGATTGTCCCTCAAAGACAACTTCATAAAATTATAGGGAACAATTTTATATGTAATGCCTACAACAGATGGCTGATAAAATGCGACAGTTTTTCAAAAGAAGTCATTAGTGATTAAAAAAATTATATTCACCAGAAATATACACAAAGGGTTATTTCATCAAGTTTTTAACGAACTTCTTCAATATAAATCTCAACATTTCAGTATTTGCTGCATCTCTAAAAATTAATGGAATGAAACACCAACAAATCTTTCCTCTATAAAATCTACAATATGTATACAATATACATCTATGTCATGGCGCGAATCTCGGTCATTTCTAGGTTTCACTAGTATATCCTATCCTCAATTATCTTGATTGGTGGCAGAAATTGTTGTATTTTTAATAGTTATCCTTATGATGAGTGCTACCATTTAATCAAAGAGAAAACGATATTATTTAAGTTTGATCTTTGACTATAGTCAATTCCAGATAGGGCTCCAATGAGGTAATCATATTTACCAACAAAGACAAAAATAAAATATTCTTGCAGCATCATAACTACATCTCCCGCACCATTTGGGCATTTGGGGATCAAAAGGAACATTTATGCCCGTTTTCACCAACTATTCCTAAAACTTAGGCATTGCGTATAGCACTAGTTGCTAGGTATTTTTAATCATTTAATAAAAAATACCTAGCAACTAGCACTGTAAGCAATGCCTAAATTTTAGGGTTGACTAGATAAATTCACAAATCTGTAGTTCGCCCTTTGACTGTAAACTCCCTGTACTAATAAGTCAATAGCGAAAGGAACCATGCTAAACTGCTTAGGTGGTATAAGGTATTTACAATATAGTATGTTGCTCATTGTATTTTCCTGTACAGACATATTCTAGAAATTTTAAACCCATGTTATTCAAGTTTGTGCAAAAATGAAAACTACTTAAATTTTTCTAATATCTTTTTTCCAACCAAGTCTCCTTTTAGGTTTATACACTTCGTCCGTTGCTGCTACAATTTGTTGATTCCTTCCAACTCAAAAATAGGCTTTTGTTTCGGTTTAACTTTAAATGAAATCATTTTCCAGTCAACCATTTTTTATTAGGAAACATATAGTAGTCTGACGGACGGCGAAGAAAAATCTGGAGAATATAGGGGTGTGGATGTGGAACAAGGAACCAGTTGGAACCACAAATCTATTATTTCCGGCTATAGTTGCATATTAGTAAGCTTGTGCATTGTCATGATGAAAGAGGACTTGGACGTTTCTCTGCAATAAGGATGCATAGTAAGTTTCACTTACATTTTCACCTTCTTCCAAATGGTCAATAAAAATTATCCCTCGCAAATTTCAAAAAACAGTCGCCATGGCTATCCTTGTATAAGAAGTCTTCAGCTTTTTTGGTGCAAATTCTTCTATGGCAACCCATTACTTGGACTGTTCGGATGGATGTAGAAAATTCTGCTTATCAAGTATTTGTCCCAAATATTGGACTTTGCACGGACTTTTCAAATAGCCCTCATTTTTGTAATTTGATTTAATACACATTATGTTTGATATGTTTCTGTCCAAGGATGGGAAAAATTGTTTTCGAAATATATTACAGCTTATTTATGAAAATCTGGTTTCCCTCTAATTACATTGTCGTAAGATTTTGAATCTTATAAGGGTATATCTATATTTTTCTCACTTGGCCTTTTCTCTACTTTACCTATAACATATTCACTTGTTACTACTCATTAGTAAAAGCACGTATAATTACTTAAAAACACTGGTATCTTCTTAACGTTTGCATGACAGCTAGTAAAGCACCGCTAGCAATGCTATAATAAACCTACATAATTAAAAAAATAATAAAGCAATTAAAACATGTTGCACATTACTCATTATCTCTTTCACCTTCTGATGTGAATTTTTTTTCTGCTTTTTGGACCTGACTTTATTTTACACTTTATTAGCGGCATACTTTTGCTCTTTTTCTAATATGAATTTGTATTCTCACGATTCCAAAATACTTAGTATGTCTATGCGCATGTGTAAGTATTAAATTTAGTATAACATTTCATAGGTAAATGTTTAAAGGTTATCTTCTCAATTCCTCGATTCTTGTCAAAACAAGCTTTTAAGAAGATACATACTTTTGGAAAATATCAATATTATTTATTACAACCCACGGGTACAATAAATGCCTATGAATTCAATAAACAAATTTTAGAAGAAGATAGGTATTGGAATCTGATGATATGCGTCATATGTTTAATGATTGATGATAACGACTTCTAAGTCAAAGAGCAAATAGATATTTAAAAGTATCAAGAACTCTGTGTCTTTGGCCCACCAACCACTAGTAAAACCAAAGTCTAAACATCTCAAGATAAACCAAAGTGGTGCTTCGATTTCATATTTTCTCATACTCAAAATTTGTCTTCATTAGCTCTAGTGTTGTTCTTTCCAAAGATATCTTGCAGGTTCCTCTAGTATTCTGTAGAAATTCTAAATTTAAATCAAAATAAAACCATTGTTATAAAGCTAATTCTTTGTACCTTTTACTTTTATAGATTTTTACCCTTATTGTTATTTGAAATTTTTATTTTTACTGTTATATCAAATATCACGGAGTAATTATTTTATAATGTGTCTTTCTCAAGACTAAAATTGATCTGGTGGAGCGTTTTTCCAAATTAGCTAGTTATCTTGGATCACCCAGAAATTCACAATATCATGTTAGATATAGTTCCAAATTACTTAAAAATATCAGTTATGGGTGATTACTGATTAAAAATGTCGTGATATTTAGTATCACCAAAGTGTTTCGAAATTACATATCAAAAAAATACATGTCACCAGTCGAGAATCTACCTAAATCCTCCATTCGTTTTTCTTATGTACACTGAAAATTAATAAAACAACGTTTTTTGGTTATTCAGATAAATTCTTTATTAATTAAGGGCTCCAGTTTGCCTAGATCTAAATCTCAAACTATTTGAACCCATTATTTATACTTTAACACAATAATGAAAGTTCAAACTTTCGTAAGCTTAAACTGGTTCAAGTTAGAATTCGATGAAATTAGAACCTACTAAATTTCGAACTCTATACAGCTGAGAAAATTCGCACTCGATAAAGTTCAAACTTAAGGAAGTTCAAAAATGACCAAGGTCGAACTTGATGAAAGTCAATCCTAAGAAAACTTAAACTTTGGAAATTTTGTGATTCTCTTGTGTTTGGTCTGTTGTGCTGAAGCCTTCATAAATTATTTTCAAATAATTCATTCTGAATTTGAAAAAAGAGTGTTTGATTTAATCTGAGACAAATGAATATCTAAAAAACTTAAAATAATGAACTGATCAATTTTTCGTCAAGTTTCAAAAAAACTTTATTTCTACAATTGACGAAGTAACTGACAAAATATACTTTTTGAGAGAAAATTGATTCCAAGTTTTAATCCTATAAAAAAATTGTGGTGATTATAAAATGAAAATGATAATTTCATGTAATTTTTTTAACTTTACTTAATCTTATCTACTAGGAAAAAGAGGGGACATTTTTTCATTTTTTGAAATAATAAAGACTTCAATTTTATCTTCCTACCTTATTTTGAAGAAACTGTAGGTACTCTCACACTTTTAGATTTTGACAAAAAAATTCAATTCTTTAACTTTTTTTTTAACACGTTAACTGCCATACGACGCGCCGGTCGTCGTACGCATTTCTGACTGAATGCGCCATACGACGACCGGTCGTCGTAATAACGCTTGTAGTTTCAGCAACATAAAGTCAATCTTTCTCTACATTTATTAGTGTTATATGTGAGCAGTTGCCACATATGAATGTTTATGATGTGAAAAACATCGACTGCTCGTCCTAGAAACCTATTACATTTCGAAAGAAAATGATAATTGTTTGAATATGTTTTCAATAGTAGGTAAATGTAAGTGAATGTTCAAAATGACAAAAACTTTGTAGAAAACTATTTTATTTACATATAAGTAATTAAACAAGTAAATTCTAAATTAAATTAAATTTATGGACCTTTCAATGATTTTTTATAAAACAATTGGCACACATTGGAGGTTTTTCCGGGCATTGTGAGCAGTATGTAATAACTCGAGGTGTTACACTTCCTTTATCTGCTTCACGGCTTCCATATTTTCGACGATTTTTAGAATAACAGCTGACACAACGTCTTCTGATTTTTCTATTTCGTTCATCGACTTCTCCATTTTCTTCTAATTTATGTTTTCTTGAATTATTTGTTATATTTTCGTCATTATCGTCGTCGACGTCAAGTAAACTTTCGACTAAATACTCCCTGAATTCAGTAATGGATAATTTCTTTTGAGATATCTTTTTATAGATAATATACGCATTTACCACAGAAGTACCAAAAATAAGTTCCATTGCAACTTTGTGATACCACTTCACAGATTTTCGTATTGCATTGGAGTAACTGGAGAATTGATCAGATAAATCAATACCTGCTTTTCCTGCATTGTAGTCTTGAACTATTTTCGGTTTAAAAATTTCTTCTTTTTTTCTATTGTTTTTACCTGTGGAGGTTATTTCTGTTGCATGTCTTGTAGACAACATAAGAACATCTCGTTTATCTTTCCATTTAACTACAACTATTCCTTTTTCATTATGCATTCCAATAATTTCGTTTTTGGAGAGGTTTTTGTTTACCACCTGTTTCGGAATGCGTTTTCTATTTTTTCTAAGTGTCCCTGTAAGATGTGTATTTCTGTTTAATAAATATTCTGCAAGTTCTACTGACGTGTAATAATTATCCGTAATAAATAAACGGCCTTCGTCAAGATAATTTTCTCCTAGCTTGAGAACAATATCAGTTGATAGTGAAACGTTTATTTGATTTTTTTCTTGCTTCCCTTGATAAATTTCTATTCCGTAGGTGTATCCAGTAATATCACAAATTTTGAACAATTTAATTCCATACTTATGTCGTTTATTTGGAATGTATTGACGGAATAATAAACGTCCTCTAAATGGAACTACTGTCTCATCCACACATAGACATTCGCCGGGTACATTATAATGTTGATAAAGGTCTTGAAGTTTGTTCCTGAGAATATTTATTTTATGTAGTCGATCGCCATGAGCTTCTTTGTTATTTGAAAAATGCCACATGGTTAATAATATTTCAAATCTGTTACGCGGCATTGTTTTTGGGGCAATACTATTCTTATATATTCGCTTTGTACTCCAATAATCACATAATTTTGGATATCTAACCAATCCCATCCATAAAAGAAGCCCAAAAAATTTTTTCATTTCCTGTGGACTGGAATCTTTCCATTGATTCAATCGACTACTTCTACTGACTATTTTTGTTGACAATAATTGTGCAGCATAAAGGTTAGTTTGATCCGTTATGTGTTCCATAATGTCTTGAGTTATAAATATTTCGTAATATTTTATCGGTTGGTCACTTGCAGTTAAATTTATATTTTTGATTCCTTCCTTGAACGTTTGTATAAAAACCGGCTGTTGTACAGACGAGTTACTGCCTATAGTTTTCCATTCATCATTTGAAGAAGTACAAAAATTATTGTCATTCGTTTCAACTAATTCATCTTCGATATTTAATAGTTGTTGATAAATGGATTCACTTAATTCCGATTCACTTTCACTTTCATTTTCAGAATAATTTGGATCTCCTTTCATATCATCACTATCAAAATCGTCTTCACTAGAATTATCACTATATGAACGAGTTGTTGAATTCTTACTAAAATTTGCCATTTTCGAATCACTACAGACGATAAACTCCAACAACCACTTTCAAAAATACAACTGGCGCTTTATTTAGAAAGAAATTATTTTTATAAGGAAATATTATAATATTGTTAAATATACAATAAAATAACACAATAAAATAATACAATAAAATAATAAATAAATACATACGACGACTGGTCGTCGTACGGCCTCCTAATAAATACTATTCATTATCAGGCCATACGACGGCCGGTCGTCGTTTATA
Source organism: Stenus bimaculatus (assembly GCA_963971135.1). Lineage (NCBI taxonomy): Eukaryota > Metazoa > Arthropoda > Insecta > Coleoptera > Staphylinidae > Stenus > Stenus bimaculatus. The sequence continues at coordinate 80,200,996 of OZ020180.1, read as the reverse complement.
TATTTTTACTTATTTTATCTAAATTAAGTACTATAAAAAAGTCTCTGCATTCAAAATTTTAATTAAATAAAAAATGCCCAAGATATTTACTTTGGCTCTCAGCGTTCCACGATATCAATATATGGGCGGCAGTTAACGTGTTAATAATACAAAAATGTATTCATCAGTGTCCAAATATGTTTCTACCTATTTGGACCCTGATGACAATCTTCATTTTCTTGTCTGGGCTTAATATAAAAATCATGATGCACTGGAGGTAGATATTCCAGCAGTTTTCGAAGATACTTGTACTTTTTCGTTTCCATTGGGACTCCACGTTCCTCGTGTTCCAAAGTAAGAATCAAAAATAGGTAGAGTTCAAAGAAACTTTGGACTCGGAAACTTTCATTATGTATTTACTTCTGAACATTAATCATGTAAAGTCATTTTTAAACAAATGTTCAGTTTACTACAAGATTAAACTCTCTTTTTGAAACTCTGAATGAATTATTTTAAAATAATTTATGAAGGCTTCAGTAATAACAGACACTACTCAAAATAGTCACAAATTTTCTAAAGTTTAAGCTTTCTTAGGTTTGACTTTCATCAAGTCCGAAAGTGGCCCGACATTGGGTGTAGTTATTCAAGATGGACGAATAAGATAACATGGTCTTAGATCAAATGTGTCAAATGTGTCAAATGGTACATCTTTATCCAGAGCATATTTTGTTAGAATATAGTACAAATATAGTCTCTTTTTTGAAATACAGTAAGTATTTAATAAAAGCAACATTGACAAAAGTAAGAACTTGATAAAAGGAACATTTGAAGAAGCAAGCTTTGAAAAAGCAACTTTATTTAAATTCAGGTTCTTGATAAAAGGAACTTTTTTTATGAGAATTTTAAATTTAAAGTAAGAAATGTACTAAAATCAGTTTTATAATTAAGGTTTACTCACTTAAGTACAAATGTCATGCTCTCTCGTGTGACTTAGTTCTATAGTTTTAGTGAAACCTAACCTAAAATAACTTCAAATTTAAATTTAAGATTTTAAATTAATTAAAATCCTAAGAAGCCAGATATTGTAAAAAAATCCTACATACATACACAATAATAATAAAGAACATAAATATAGGTAATTTGCATTGAAAACGAATAACAAGCAAAACCAGAGCTAACTATGGCAAATAAGTGCATCGTCCTAGAACGATTACGGACATGCGCATTACTCGTAAAGCAATGCGTTATAGCTACTGCGCATAATTTATAACTAGTGCGCATGTCCATAATCGTCCTAGGACGATAATTTGCAGGGTTGGAAATAACCTATTATTTCTCGAATCGAAAAGAAAGGAAAGTCAAAAAGTATTTGTTTACTTTATGGTGTAAATAACTGCACAATTCATCGAACAAAGAATAAATTCACAGGTTTGCTAAAGAAACTATTATACCTATGAATAAAGTAAAGAAGGCTCCAAAACTAGTAGTTTCTGAAACTTTAGCCACACTTTATAACTGGTTTGTCGAGAAACGTTTAAACCATGTTATAATAACAAATGAAATGCTCAAGTATAAGCCACGTGACTTTCATTCAACATTAAATCCCACTGTTACATTTGAAGCAAGTATTATGGCTGGATACAAAATTTCAAAAAACGTTGATTAAAAAATTGTGGAGAAAAACTGTCTTCTAAACAATCTGCAGTACATCTATTTCTTGAAACATTACAACAACATATGAGGCATCTTTACTTTTTAAGAGTCTGAACAGCTGAACTTTAGTTACTATGAATGAAAAATATGCACCTGAACGGAAAATGAAAAATTAACAATAATGGCTTGTGTCAATGCAAGAGATAATCACCACCTTCCTTTAATGGGAAAATAAAAAAAACACGTTGTTTAAAAATGTAATTATCCCTGAGGTGTATTATCGCTCTTCAAAAAATGCTTGGCAAATCAGAGCCCTCTTTATTGAGTGGTTTCATAACCAGTTTATACCACAAGTCACAAGATACTAAAATTTTGAACCAAAAATGGATTGCTACTCGACAATGCTTCTTGCCACAATGACTTCGGTGAGCTATTATCAGTTGATGGTAATATTAAGGCATATTTTCTTCCACCAAATGTAACATCTATCAATCAACCGCTCGATCAACAAATTATTAAATCCATGGAGGACGCATACAGAAATAAAATTATTGATGGAATTAAATTCAAGTGATGACACGTCAAAATTGAAAACTATTTGCATTAAGGATGTTGGGTATATGATTACCGAATCATGGAATGAAGTTCCGACAAGTGTAATTAAAAATGGATTTAAGGTTATATTTAACCCAATAAGTTCAGAAAATAATCATGCATGGGATTATTCTATTAGAAGAACTTCTACAACGAAATTAAATTATAATTCCAAACTTATATAGACGAATTGTTCCTGACGAAATGTTAACAGATGCAGAAATCATGGGATGATCTTCAGGAGTAGGCGAGAATTATAATATGGTTACGGATGAAGAAATAATAAGAGGTAATCATTCAGGAAACTCTCATGAATTGAACGATCTAAATAATGAAGAAGTTGATATGACAGACAACATTAATTCTTCCAATATTTGAGATCAAAAGTTTAGGTGTTGCTGTTGATTGCGCAGAGGCTTCTCCGTCATTGGAGGATGTATTACCATTAAGAGAAAAAGCTTTTGTAAAAAAATTAAGTTGCTTTTGTCAAGTACTTGGTGTATAAAGTATAACCACTGCATAGAACGAATGATATTGATATCTTTTGAGCAAGAGTTTGGATATATTATTTGGGTGATCCATTTGAAGGGTTTAATCTTTATTATCATATAAAAGAACCATTCTTTACATTTATTTCTTAGAAATAATTTCTTTCAAGTGTTGGCCGTAGCTGTGGCTAAGATAGTGAATTCTGAAGTTCGAGCATTTCGAGTGATATTTGGCGAAAAACGCGAGTAATGATAGCTCCCAATTCCTCAATCATAGCCGGGTTATCTATGTAGACTTTACATATACCCAAAGGAAAAAGTCGAAGGGTGTGATATCACATGACCAAGGCGGCCAATTCACCGATACGAAGCGTCCAAAGTCAACATGGATAAGTTAGATATGATTGAGGAATTGGAAGCCAACATTACTCTTGTTATTCGCCAAATAGTAGTCGAAATGCTCGAACGCGTCATCAAAAATTGGAACTTCGGATTGGTACCAGTTCTTTAGATTTATATTGAGCTGATGAGTTTCCGCAAAGCTTTTTAGATAAGCAAGATCTGCAGACATAAGCTGAGATGTGTACAATCACGCGCAAAGATATCGAGGACACAAAAGAAATATTCTGACCCACTAGCAGGCGATCGAAAACACAAGATGACACGAAGTTTGGAAAAAATAAATACGAGGAGGCTCATATTTGTGGTGTGTTCTCGTGTTTGCGAAGGCTTGTTATTGGGTTCTATTGTGTCCTCTATATCTTTGTGCGTGGTTGTACATTGCGAATAAGAGCGGACCGAGTATTAAACCTTGCGGTACACCATTGCTAAGAGGAAAACTAGACAGGAATTTTTCAATTTTCACTCTTTGGTGCCTAGGAATATTATTTTTATTTAATAGTTGAAAATAATTATTATAATAGATAAGTAAAGTGATTTGGAAAAAATATTAATTGATGATAGCTTTTTTGCTTGTAAAATAAGTTGAAAATGTAATTTAATGAGAGGGAAATGCGGAGGAAAGCGTGCGGATCGGATCAATCACCTTTTAATTTAACAAGCCTACCGCGACTCAAACACGATCCCGATTCATTTCCGAAACAAATCATTGTAATTTAATATCCAAGGCGAGAGGTGATCCGGTAAATAAGTTGAATTAGTGTGTCAGAACATCGACGGCTCATAATCATTTTCTCGTTTATTCCTACAATACAGAACGAAATTTCTATTATATTTTAATAGCATGCGGAGGACGTAACGCTTTAAACTTTAAATTGTTCCAATCAGAAATTAATGAACAACTTCGCTTACTTGTAATAATCCGCGATCGCGAGATTATTATTAATTCTTGCTTAACTATACAATCACCACATTAAATATAATAATATATACATACATATAATTATGAATTCTACACAACTAATAATTTTATTCAATAAATCTTTTGTATTTTCAATTTTTCCAATATAATTGAAAACTTTAAAATAAATCAAAATATATAAAACGATGATTAAACGACAATTTTTAAATAAAAACCAAGATTTACCCAAAGTCTTTTCGAATACTGATATGACTGATCTATAGTCTTGTTTTATTATTTTTAACGAGTTCGTTACGATTTACGTATTTTCTTAAATGCTTGAGAATCAATCTTAAAGAAGCATAATGAGGGTATAATGCATTCGTTTGATCTTATATTAAATTTTTCAACCCTTAGTGTCTTTTGATTATCGTTTCACCAGATATCAAATTACTTCTTGGTATTTTTAATAAAGTTTACATAATAAAGCATTATTTTTAAAACATTATCAAATTACTTGAAGCTCCTGAAAAGAAAATTAATTATTTATTGAAAATATTGATAATAAAAAGTAATTAGGAAAAGTGTATGTAGTTTTATAGAATTTATATGAAAAAAAAGTTTTTAACGACTAGTAGAGTGTAGAGATTATTTTGTAACAAGAAGATAAGTTTATTTTAAGTGAGCTAAAAGGAGGAAATTGTGCTGACAGGTGAGAACGATGTGAGATACTCTAAAAGCACAAGTTAGGCCAATCAAATTTGATAAACAAGCAGTTAAAGTATAAAAATGTTATTCTTATTATTATTATTAAACATGTCGTCGTGTGTGTTATTTTTTTTTTTAAATTTAGAGTAGAGGGTGCAGTAGTAGGTATTATTGAAAATGAAATTTGGGAAGAGATAATGATCGAAATGTGACATGGTGAGCACTCTCGTTAAAGAATCGTGACATTTTAACGACAAGACGATGGCAATGATAAGCGAAGGAAGGGAGGCCCTTGGTATGGGTGCCGGGCGCGTGTGACATTCTAATCGGTAATTAACTTAGTTAAATTGTTAGTAACTTGTTGAAATTACAGCGACTGAATTGCGACATCACGTACTTTTACCACACGCACCGTCTGTGACGTGGCGCTGTCATATTTAGCAAATATTTTACTAATTAAATTCATTTACCAGCCCTCGCTTTAAAACGATCAACCTTTATTATAAACATATACGTATCCAATTTGTAATTGTTCATGTTTCAAATTAACAATATATTTACAAAACCATCAATTCGTTGAATTTACAATATTTTACTAAATTAAAAATTATTTCCAAATTGTATTTAATTATTTAAAATATTTCAATTTATAAATGGGAAAAAGTCCAAGACCTAACATGAAATTTCAGGAAGGTTTTTTTTGCAAATGACTATTTACATCTTCTTAGAACTAACATATTTTACACGAAAAATATAAACGATATTTTATATGAAAAGGCATTGAAAAGACAATTGATTATATCATCGAAAACATGAATCAGAATTTATTCCAAAAACACAAATCTTTCTTAAACTAAAATTGGGTACCTGCAGGCTTACATTAGACCAAAGTTTCACCAAATATAGTCGTAACTTCTGTCTTTACTTAAGCAAACTTAATTGGACCTCCAAATTCACCGTCTTCACCTTCAATCACATATTTCTTTATTCAAGAAAGCTATATTCATCTTTCTCATTGTAGCTCTTAGTTAATCCTCCTATTACCCTCACAACTTTACTCGCAAAAGCTACAGAGAAAATCTTATCAAAAACGATACCATATACCGAGCATTATAAAGATGCCCACACACCAAAATTGTTTCAATAACATGTTGGCAGCAAATCATGTTAGCAGCATAAATATTTTCAACATTCATTAAGCCTGTACAAATAAATACTGCTATCCACATGTCAGAAACGATGCTGATAACTTAAATAACATACGGATAGTAACATGAATTCACACAGGCATAATCAATGTTGATAACATATTTGCTGCAAACATGTTTTGCTGTCCTGACCGCTTCCAGAGTGATAGCAAAATTTGTGCTGCAATAATGCTGACAACATTGTTGTCAATATGTTATTGAAAATAATAATAAATGCAAAAGTTGTCAGCAAAAATGTTACTTACATTTTATAATAAAATTGTAACATGTTGATAAAAATTGTTGTCAGCAAATGTTGACATATCTGCGTTCTAGATTTTAAATTTTTCGCAAAAATTGCTAGAAACATATGTTATCAGCAATGCGGTGTGCAGAGGTCTTAAGAACCCCCTCCACCAAACTGGCAAATATACAGCCTTACGTTTTTTGAAAATATATAGAACTGGAATGCATTTGGCACCAAGAGGCAATGGAACTATTTATATAGACATAAAGTATGTCCTTAACTTCACCCCTGACGTGGTAGACTGACGGCAGCACTGGGTCAGGTGTACAAAGAGAAAGATCTAGGATGAGAATTTTCCTTGTGAAAGTACTCATAGATCTTTCAGTCTAAGATTCATGCAAAACTATATACAATCTGGATTAGATAACAAAAAAAGAGCTTGCAATCAAGCTGCTCTGGGTCCTGACACACTATGAAGTACCAGACAACGAAAAATGCTAAGAAACTACCAAGAATGGAATCTGAGGGGGAATATAACGTGGAAGCGAGACAAAAAGTCGTAACCATAGTAACAATCTTCCGATTTCGCTACGTTAGACTTTACAAAATTCCACCTCTGAAATAAGTTTCAAAGGCCCTGAGTCAGCAGTAGGAATACCAAAAAGTGCAATACCATTGCAACTAATCTAAACAACTGATGAACAAAATCAAAGCAAACACCTAAGAGACCTTGCAACAACAATGATCTGTCATAGGACCTTTCATAGGACACATATGACTGTAAAGCAGCCCCTGTGAAAAATTGGAAAATTTGATAGAGACCTTAAAGGTCTGGCGGTGGTATGAGGAATAGTATGATTTGACACACAATTCATTTTAACGTGGCTCTAATGACGTCATGAACTAATGTTGTGTGCCCATCCACATGTACCATGTGTGTTATCATAAACAATATGTTTATTAACATTTTTAATATTAATTTAGTGTTTTGTATGTAATCCAGTTCTAAGAAATTTGTATATCTATTGCTATCATTTCCTTAATCCTTCTATGAAATGTCTACCTTCCACTTCCATTACAACGACCTTGTTCCTGGAAGATTATCTTAAATCCCTAAATTAGGTATTTCTAGTATTAAGCAGAATTTTGTAATTGAACATATTTAATTTAAGTACCTGTGAGTTTAACCAATCAGAGAGATACTACGAACTACGAGACCATCGACTACGAGCACCCTTAAAAGGGCTGCACACGAAGAACTCACTCTCTTTCACTCTTTCATCAAACACTCTTTCAAGTTACCAAGTTCTAGTGAACAACATCGTCGGTTAAACCTAGTAACTGTATATTTGTAAAACCAACTGTTAGTATTTTTCTCCAAATAAACTTGTTGTATAGTAGTTAAAGTTGTTTCTTGCAAATTTAATTATTTGTCACCTTAACTACGACACCTATCGTCCTGACCGAGTAGGTACACAACACTAAATAGTACAAACGAGAGTGGTATGTCATACTACTAACCATGCTCACAAGGTGGTTAGAGGACTGTAGTACGTAAAAAGTGAGGATAATCATTGGAACATGGTTCATTGGAACCTGGTTCATCAAAAAATTAAATTTATAGGTGTAATTCTAGATGCCAAATTAACATGGGAGAATCATGTAAATTTAGTCACCAAAAACCTTAGTGCTAGCTGTTTTTTAATAAGACATTTCAGTTTCCTCAGATTTTCTTAGGCTAGGATATTTTGGTATAGTGCAAAGTACACTACAATATAGATTAATATTTTAGGGAAACTCGTCCTACATGAGCAATGGATTAATTAGCCAAAAACAAATATTGAGATGTATATTTAAAGAACAACCGGGTGCACCATGTCGTGACCTATTCAAAATATTTCACGTATAACCCTGCCATCTCTATACATTCAATCAATAGTTATGTACGTTAGGGAGATTGAAAATACATTTAACAAAAATTCGGAAATACATAATTATGAAACAAGAAAGAACAATGAAATACATCAGGGTTTCTCAAGATTACCAGTGGGACAAAACTCACATGTATATCAAGGAGTCAAGTGTAACAACAAATTTTTGGAGATATTTGGCTACATAGACAGCAAAAGTGAATCTAAAAGTTCACTGAATAGGTTTCTTATGGAAGAAGCCTTTTACAATGTAAATGAATACATGAAATACAAGAAATGGATTATACCAGTTTATTGTAATGTTGACTTGTCCCATAAGGTTTTTTTATCAATTGTAATATTTGAAGAATTAATAATGTTATTATTATTAGTATTATGATGAATATTTGGTTTTCGCGTGTGGTAGGTGATATGTCATAAACATCATACTATCCATTAACTATCATACCATTTTTACATAATATTATAATCATACTATTCGACAAGCAACCAAGCACTGCTCTGGGTGAAAGAGACAGCGCTGGTTTGGGAAGTTAATCAAAGAACCAAAATAGGTGCTTTCCGGGTAACCGCTCTGAGTAGTCCAGAGCGGTCCAGAGTAGCTCCCGACTACTTGAGTGTGTTCCAGGTGGTCGGAATGAACTACTCTGAAGCACTACATTTTACCTCGTCCCCGTCACCTAGAGAACTATCACCAATGAAGAGCGCGAATCAGAACCCCCACTCCACTGGAGTAGTTCACGCTAAAAATTAAGTGCTTTGTAGGTAAATTTTAACTACTCTGGAGTGAGTTGCTTTTAGTACTCAAAATAAAAAAGCACTTGGAACACGTAAGGATTTTGCTCTGTTAACATAACCACAAAATCCGAATTATAACCTATAAAGAGCGCGAATCAGGCCCACACTCCACTGGAGTAGTTCAAGCTAAAAATTAGGTAGGTACTTCAGGGGACGGAGACGAGGTAAAATGGAGTGCTTCAGAGTAGTTCACTCCGATCCGCCTGAAACAGACTCGAGTCGTTGGGAGTTACTCTGGACCGCTCTGGACAACTCCGAGCGGTTACCTGGAAAGCACCTCAAATTCCAGGTAACCGCTCTGAGTAGTCCAGAGCGCTCCAGAGCAACTCCGAACTACTTCAGTATGCTCCAAGCGGATCGGAGTGAACTACTCTGAAGCACTCCATTTTACCTCATCCTCGTCCCCTACAGCACCTACCTAATTTTTAGCGTGGAACTACTCCTGAGGTTTTTTTTACAGACCAAACTCCTTACGTGTTCCAAGCGCATTTTTTACTTTGAGTAGTTTAAAGTAACTTACTTCAAAGTAGCTAAACTTGGAAAGCACCTAATATGTCGCCACTCACTCTGTGGAGACCTGTTTCTACTAGTACAGGGCACAAACATCATAGACTGGGTGTACTACGAACACGGGTGTGGGAACAATAAGCAGACGGATCCATGGAAGGAAAAGAACGTATTTAATATCATTTTTTATCAATATAAATCGTAATGAGCCTTCCTCTACTCCACAGTGGTCTAGTGCTTACTACTAAAATTCTTACGACCTCTCATCGAAGGGCCAAAATCCAAAATGTCTGTAACCAAGGTAAGGTCCTATAGCCTATATTTTGCTCAAGAACGATAAGTTTTAGAAACTGAACAACAAAGGCCACATGCACTAGGATACGCAGACAATTTGACAGTTAACATCCTACTGCTTCAAAACGCCTTAATCTAAATTAGCAACACCATGATTCAGTTTTTAAGATGTAGAAATTCAAAAACATTAACTAAATGGTTCAGAAATCGATTTTATCAGAAACAATATATGTATACCTATCTCAGAATTCACCTGTACACAATTTTGATCTAAAGCTCAAATAATCAAATGTAAAGTTGCTCCCAGCTCCAAGTAGGACAGAGAATACGCGAGCGTGATTACTTTTGTCCTACATCCAGCTGGGACCAACTGTACACTAATGATTTTTAATGCAACGACATGCGTAAGCTGTTCGTAAAACATAAGAATATAACTTAAGGCTATTCGTTGGGTTTTCAAGATCTATGTTCATGTATCAGTACGTATCAAACCTCAAAGGTAGTGTGTAAAAAACTAAAGGTAATTTAAAATAAGGTGCAAAAAGGTCAATTTCTATGATGGTCATTGGGAGTAGCCTTTAATGGTAAACCGTTTCAACTGCAGGATATTCTACCATAAAAGTTTTCCAACATAACAATCCCAATTGTCTATTCCAGCAAATTCTGGAATTTTTAATTCAACCCAAGATTTCAATACCGTAAAAAGCATAGCATCACAAGTTGTTAAATCACTGAAAACTTATGTCAATCAGTACATCCAGTGAAGAAACCGATAGAACTGACGGGATAGGTATAGGCACTTATGGACACAACTACAGAGTTTCTAAGATCTTTGGAACATCTCCCCATTACACAGGAGGAAACTCTAGTTGTCGATCTATATACCCATAAATGGTAATATCCCACACCTTTTGAGCTTATCGCTAGATGGGTTTCTAATATATGGCAACGAATAAATTGCGCATATGATTTGACGAGACCCACCTCAGTGGGGTACGAAATAGTACTGGGTAGTTTTGAAAGATTTTATATCGTTTCGGGAGAAGTATCTATATTTTGACACTCCTTTCATCAAACTTATTTTTGTAACTCCTTCTTCAAAAAAATATTATCATACAATTTTACTTATTTATAAACAAATAATGTATGTCCTATAAAACTACACAAGCCGATTGTTGAAAATTCGAAGAATCTATTATTGATGAATGAAAAAACTCGTAAGTATAAAAGTTAGTATTTCTTTTATTGTTTGGTTTTTGGTAAAGTTATTTGATTTTATTATATTATGTAACATAGACTACGATTATTTTCAAAGTTTTCTTTGCGATTTTTTTTTTAACATTTTGTCAACGAATTTGCTCTTACTGTTGTTACCAATTAATAGTTTACTTACATTTTTGTTGTCATTTTTGTTAACCTGGAAAACTTAACTTAAAACAAGTATGAAAATATAAAAATTGTTTATAAACAATAAATAAGATAATCTTTAAAAAACTTTAAATTGTGGCGATTTTTATTGAGTTACAGTCGAGCTTCCATAACTCGAATTTTGTTTGTAATGTGTTTGTAAAAATATTCGAAATTATTTCTATATTTTTTAAAGTCCCCTGAGTATTTGAGTTAGAGAAGTTTGACTGTATTTTGTTCAAGTTCAAGGTGAACTTTAAAGGGATGTAACTTTGGATGGATAGATTTTTGGGACTAGTGTCTTATCTTAATTTGAGGTGAAAAACTCATTCTACCTTGTCTGCCCATGATATAACGGAACACCCTGTATAGTTGTGTACGAAAAAGTTTATTATAATTAGTAAAATTGTTTAAAATTTTAAAACTATATAAAATTTTGAAATGTTTTAACCCGGTAGGGGCATCTAGTGGTGGATGGCTCAAGTTAGAACCTTTAGGAGATGAAGGGTGTTGCATACACAACTTGTGGGGGTGTAATAATGCCCACTCATAGGCGTACTGTTGGGCTGGTCGAATAAATCTGTATTTTATTAAATAAAAATAGTTATTTATATTTACAGCAATAAAATTTTTATTTTTTAAATAGTGTTATGCATTAAATAAATAAATAGGAATAAATAACTTTTCAAACTCTAAAACCTACTTTTCTTAGAATTTTACTACATGAATTAAAATTAATCTATCTAATTCTTTTACTTAATTAATATTATGTATACCTAATAATTTTTAAAGTTAATTTTTGGGTTGATTTTATTAATAATTATTATTGATTTTTAATTTTTTTTCAGATAATTAAATAAGTTAAAATTATTTATTTAGTAAACAAATTTTGAAAAATTTGCTTTCAAGAAATATGTTACTACGTTAGAAATACTTCTTCATGTTAAAATAGTTTATGTATAAAAAATAATTAATATTAGTAATTATTAACACTATTGTGATGTTCAAATTTAGTTTACGAATATATTTATATTATCTTCGGGTCAACTTGAATTTATTAATTTAAAAAAAAAAATTAGGCCAAAATAAAACAAAATAACTTAAGAAACTACTTTTATTTAAATTAACGTTTATTTAATTATTCAAAATGATTTTAACATAAATTAAATTTTATAATGTGTCAAATAAATCCCGAACAGAACAGAAGTTTAAAATGGTTATTTTTCATTTCAACATTTTTTATATATTTTTAATACACAGAATTATACACAAAATAAAGTTTTATGAGTATGTGACTTATGACGAAATAATTTACTTACTTAAACTATTTTTTTTATTATATTTTAACGATACCATCACCCAAATAAATAATGTTTTCTTAAATAAAAAAATAATATATAAATAGTTACTTTATTTTAAAAATGTAATAAAAAAAGTGATGTTATATAAAGAGCGACGGAAGTTCTTCTTATTATGGAGCATACATGTGACAGGGAAAATACTTGTTTATTTCAAAATTTATTTTGATAAAATATTTAATTTTAAATATTGGTGATAAACTCTTCTATTAAATGGGTTACAATTTAATTTCTTATATAGTGTGATTTTTAAGCTGATACTTTCCTTCTAAATGGATGTAAAACTCAATAAAATCAGTCTTTTATAGCAAAATATTTTGTATACAAAAGTCTTTAAATAAGAAAGTTTTAAAATTAACATGTGTGTTTGCTTTTTTGACGTGTTTCTGGGTAATAAAGAAAAAAATAGTACAAAAAATGAAATAAAAATAAAATAAAACAACTAATTTTGTTAATTTTGAATATATTGGTTAAGATGCGCATCTACAGTTTCCTGTTAAAAGGAAAATATCAACTTGAAAATTAATATAAGGGAAACAAGTTGATATTGCAAATATCGATATGTTTTAAATCAAAACCTATGAAATAAACCTTATAAAAAAATAATAATTTTATACCATAAATAAAAAATGAAGATAAGTATAAGTATAATAAAAAGACAAATTGGAATAAGGAATAATTATTAAATATGGATGAACGATGTATTTACATTTATAAATTTATTTTACCAGAATTATAAGTTTTTACTGTAATTTTCAAGATTTATACTATAACTGCATTGCTAATGAAAATTATTCAATGAATATGATTCCTAAATTTTATGTAATAAATAACTTTTACTAAATATATATTTCTAACTGTCAAAATGCTTTTTATAAGTTTATTCCAAAGTAATATACTTACAAGTTTTTATTGAGTTTTAAAAATTTCTATGTATCTGAAAAATGAAAACTTACAGGAAACCTACTAAATTTTTTTATAGAAGAATTAAAAACTAGCAGAGACATTTAATTTAAGAAAGATTACTTTGAGAAGTCTTACAAAGTACGTATTTTTATTTAAATCTTCGAACACCACCACCCTCATTAAATTATTTTTTTGTAAATGTCAGAAACTGAAATTACTCATTCTAAAGATTGAATCAACTTGGTAATATTTTTTTAAGAATTAAAAAATTAACAGTAGTAATACAATGATTAGGTTAAGATCTGTGATAATTCTGTCAATAAAGCATGTGATTTTAACCTACGAATTGTATTCGATTAGATTATTTCAAGTCTTATTTCTGCAAATAGATTGTTTGTAAATTTTAACGCTAGCCATTTATTCAAATGTCAAATTTTTAAAGAAAGTCTTGTAAAATTAAAACGTTTGACTTGATAATTTAGGCTGGACTAAAATTATCACCATAATTCAATGGCAAATGGACCAATCAGAAGGGTTATCAAGCCAAAGGCGTGGTTGAAATCCGTGATAATTATTTCAATTTATTGACAAATTAATTTTTGTTCCTTTGAAACACAATTGACTTGTCAGAATTATTAACCCTTTCAGTCCTGAATTTTTATTTTTTGGAAAAAGCATTTTTGAATTCTAAATTCCTTATTATACTAATTTTATAAAAAGATAAACGTAATGTAAATATAATGTGTACAATTGTGACCGCTGTGAGTGAAAGGGTCAAGTTATTTAAACTTACGAATTGTATTTGGTAAGATTATTTCAAGTTTAATTTCCGCAAAATACAAAGAGGTTTGTAAATTTTAACGCCAGTCTTTACTTTAAATATCCTATTAGAAATTTAAAAACAATACAAAACTTTTGACTTAAGGTAAGGCCCAAATTATCACTATAAGCAACGGTAAATGGATCAATCAAAGGCGTGAAATAATCTGTAAACATTGTACTTTTGGTAAACTTTTTGTGATAACTTGTAATTATAATGTACTTATAAAAGAGACCCCATTTTGATAAATTTGTAAATAACAATGTATTTTAATGTTTTATGTATCTAATGTATTTAGTTGGTACTACATATTTAATTAGGACCAAGTTTTTTGGCTCCATCTTGATGAAAGTATTACCTGAGGGTTATTTGAGGTTAATTAAAAAAAAATTAATGCAAAAAAATTACAAGTGAATTTAAAGGAATCAAAATTTTGAGGTTTTGAAGATTTTTATCAAATTCCCAGTAAAGTTGAATTTTGGCTTTCTACAATTTTAAAAATGACATAAGAGAATACAATTACCTAAAATCAGTGCTAAAATTTAGGAAATTTTAAATGTATTTTTGACTTAATTTAGTAGTTTCCCAGGAACTAAATTCTAGACATCAATTATATCAAATAACTAGTGCTGTTCACCGTACCTAAACTTTTTAGCATGTATTCGGCGACCGTGATGAAACTTTTAGAGACGTCATTAAAGTTAATCACGTCTTTAAGAAAATATTTCTTATGAAGAAATATTTTTTAATCACGTGTTTAACGTTAAAGATGTTTCTAAATTTTTCATCACGGTCGCTGAATTCACGCTTTTATGTTCGAACTTTCATAAGTTTAAAAGTAACGAAGTTCTCACTTGAGAAAGGTCGAACATAAGAAAGTTTCGATTTTCGTAAAAACGACTTGACACGTCAAATTCTGGGTTTCCATTTAAAAAATTGTGATGACGTCACGTGGGCATTGTACTATGATGTCACATAAATGTTAAATGACGCAAAATAGCCGCAATTAGAAACATAATTTGACCTGTCAAGTCGTTTTCTTTTAAATCAAACCGTTTCTGATATTTTAAATTAATTTCTTGTTACAGACTCACCCTGTATATTTTTTTATAAATATACTATTTTTACGCAAGTCTTTACAATATCATGGATAATATTGGCGTAACGTAATGTAAATATATCAAATTTTATTAATTTGTTTGTTATTAATAAATAGAGTTACTAAAATTACTGCTACTACTACTCATAAAGCGGTGCTTATTTGAATATACAATTTTCCAACACTAATTTTTTTCGAAGTTGGACTTTTTGGGAATTTTACCTATTACGAACTCTAAATTTTTTCGAACGATTGCTTAATATTCGAGCGATTTGAACTAGAAATATTTGAAGTTCCTACAGCACTACAAATAAAATTAAAAATTCTTTATATATTTTAAATGAGTGAGGGAAAATAATTTAGCACAATCGTTGGATGTCAAAAGATTATTTATTTTTAATAATTTAAATTTTGGAAAAAAAAGTTACTGCATAAACAAGTATAAACCAAATACTAAAGATCGAAAAATAGAAGAAACATTTTATTACATGTTTATATTTGGAATGGCACTATTTAGCACAATCGACGCACTAACAAAAAATACGAAATACTTTAATGTTTTTGTAAAGAGGGAAATGAGCCATATTGTTTTATTTTACCATAACTTTTATTTTCTAGTTATTCTCTGAATATTATTATAATGGCACTAAACTAAAGGGGCACTTAAGTTTTTATGTAAAATATGTTTTTTCTAGTTTATCGCTAATTTCAACTTTTAAAAGGAGTCGTAGAAGCGTGCTCCAATAGTAAACGTATATTTTGAGCTTCTTCTTGAATTTGGTTAAGAAATCTTGACCCACAGTACATCCCACATAATCAGGCTGAAAGTACCAATAATAATCGTCATTTCTGGTATATTTTAAAATTTGTATCATCTAGAATCTACAAAGGTATCAGTTGCTTTTACAGTTAAAATTTTCGTTTCAAAATTTACGAAATATGCCTTGCAATTATTTCAAACTACAACCATATTTCATAAAATACATTCAGTTTTATAATTGCATAGTTTAAATAACGTTCAAGGCTAGACTTCTAAAGTACGAATTTTTCAAAAATTAAATTATTAAGTCCAAAAAAATAAGTATAAAATACGCCATATTTTAAATATTTTTAATAATTTTTTTGTCCATTTTTGGATAAAAAATATTAAAAAACTGTCCCATACAAGTCTAAAACAGAGGTTCTTTTTTCATATGATATTCTTATTTAGTATGTAGATTAATACATAATCGCGTAGTTTGATAAATAAAAACAGGTATAAACCCATATAATTTTGTAAACTCGATATCCTCCTATTGCTTTATACTAATTTTAAGTTAAAAAATCGAGTAATGATTAGTTTTTTATACTAAAATTTAATAGAGTGTGTAAATAGAACCTAAAATCCCTTTTATTTAGTCCAACTTTGTACTCATACCTAAGCGAATATTCATTATATTCGCTATTTCACCTATGTTAAAAATTAAACTAAAGTTATTAAAGATAAAAATAATGATGACATTTTTATCAAGAATATTTTATTAAAATTGAAATTTTAATAAAGTGTATTTTATATTACTTGCATGGTACTTGTGCACACTACTACTATTTAATTTTTGTAGTGGAACGATTTTCTAGATTTATTTTCATGTTTTAAATAAATATAATTAAATTTGAGCATAGAAGAAATTTTGATTTTAAACTTGTACAGTAAACAGTAAAGCTTTGAAATTTTAATGAATTTAATCATAACTGAAATGAATGAAAACAAACCGAAATAATAAACGGTGATGACTTAAATAAATTTAGTTCCTTTTCCAATAAGATCCCAAACCAAATACTTCATCTAATATTTAATACGTAATAATTTAAATATCCGTTAAATTGCTGATTGAGCTTTCTATAAATACACAACCGCGTATGAATCGCGAATTAAGAAAACCTTTTAACGCAATCTGGTGCAGACCTTAGAATTAATTTGAATTTAGTACTGTGTGTAGTATACGCGCGACTCTTATAAATTTGCTGAGCCCGCTCCTCTCTTGCGGCTTTTTCTTTGAGAAATAATTTGTATTTATATGCTTTCTCTAACTTCGGATTCATTTCCGCCATCCTGTTTAGGATTATACTCCTACTTCAAAAGAAAAACTGGCCACTGTGCAAATTTCATCCGGCCCTTTAAACATAATTACAAACTTACAAAACATCAATCATAATCGCATACACAAATTGACAACATTTTTTGTCCATAATTACATCAACAGTTTTTTTTACGAATTTTATAGTAGGTATTCTTGTTTCTAGCTGTGAACATGGCCAATCTAGTTTAACTAAAATTTTTAAGAATTTGGAATTAAGTAAGTACTATTTTTTTGCTGTTATCACCTTACAAGAGTCATAATAACACTATGTAAAGTCGCTCCCAGCTGGAAGTAGGACAAAGAATACGCGATCGTGATTACTTTTGTCCTACTTCTAGCTGGGAGCAACTGTACATTAATGGCATGAAATGACCAAACCTTTATCAAATCTTCAACGTTAAATCGAAGGATTTATCATCATACAATTAATTACTAAAATAAGCTGAGATGTAAGTACTATTAATTTAAGTTTTGCCAATTTATACCATAGTGTTCAATACCATTATTAAGAAGATAGGTGCAAAAATCTTTGAATAGCGTACTTTTTGCTGGTAAATATCGAATTTTGGGCATTTATAATCAAAAATTTAACAAAAATGCTACTTGTTGCCCTTTAAAATGAATTTAGTTTTCATATAAATTTTTTTGCTTTTCAAGTATAATATACATATTATAGGGAGTACTTTTGGAAAAATGATAAAATTGCATTTTTCCAAAAGTAGGCCCTCATAATAGACTATACATGAAAAACAAAAATTCTATATGCAAAATAAACTCAATTTGAGTTCTGTTTTTGTTAAATATTTGGTTACATATGTCAATAAATCAATATTTCCTACCGAAAAATTTGCGACTATCTTCTTAATGTTCTTTCAAATTTTAATAAGTCGATTTTTATAAATTCTGGTTCTGGTTTGAATAAAACTGTAAAATCACTCTCTAACGTTGAATTTCTTGTTGAGTGCAATGTTGTTCTCGGATCTTGTTTTTTTACCATTTGGCAAATGTTACATCTCGACACCTGCATATTTTTTAATTACCCACAGAAATTGGATAGATTTGACAATTCAAGTGAGGTAAAAAGGGAAATCGTAATCAATTGTTAGTAGACATATAGAAAATAAGAGGGGGGAATAAAAGAAAAAGTAAGGTAACATGGCAAACTAAACGAAGGAGTAGTACAGATAAGATTAGGATTGGATTACTATTACATCTACATAGATATGTTACAGTGAAAGTAATTGTAAACAATCACTAGTGAATGTAAACACTAAATACTCATTGGAAGTGCCCTAAACCATGTTTAAATCATTTTCACTAGTAAATGTAAACAATCTCTGAGCGTGATTAGTGAAAGTAAGAACTAATTTATAATTTAGATATTTCAAGGACATTTTAATGATTTATTGCTTTTTTGCAATAAGTATGTAATACCGTTATTTATTTTTAATTTCGTATTTATTCATATTATATGGTTCAAAAATTTGAATAATAATTTTTTACAAATTTTATTTTAATACAATTGTTTTAATAACTTAACCCTTGGAATTTATAAGGAAATACTTTGATCTTATTGTTAAGAAATTAATTAATAATGTTTTATTTTTGTTTGTTAATTTTATGAATAAAACTTTTTTTACAATTTTTTATTGGCCACATTCACTATTAGTTCATAGTGAATGTTAATAATTCCTAGTAATAATTGACATTCCCTAGTGATAGTAGCATCTAATACTTTAAAATGTTTTATTTTAAACTTTCACTGATTTCATAAGTGAATGTTTACACTCACTAGTAATTGTAAACAATCACTCTATTTTCACTGTAACAGATATACTTAGATGTTTATACCGGGTGTCCACAAAACTAGTGTCACCCCTGTAATTTCTTTATTTATGAAAATAGAAATTTGAAATTTGACTAAGTAATATGGTATAAGATAACGCATTTTCACCGGAAATTACATCAACTTTCTTATTTTAAACGTAACACCCTATTTTTATGTTACACATAAAATTAGAAAGTTGAGGTAATTTCCGGTATTACCGGAAGTGAAATTGAAATTTTTTGTAGTTCACTAAATGCGTTTCCTTATGCTACATAACATAGTAAAATTTCAAATTTTTATTTTCTTAAATAAAGAAATTACAGGAGTGAACCGGTATACGGGTGTCCCACTTTTTTCCAGGAAATTTTTTTACAGATAATATATAGCATAATAAACATAAATTTTCCGTTGAACTTTTATGTTTTTTTCGCGAACAATGTACAAGTATACTGGTAATTTTTTTTTCTGGTTACGCTAGCATATAGATCAAACATACTCAAGAGAAGAAAAAAAATTGAAAAAATATTTCAGGCATATCTGTGTTTATAATTCTTATGCAATCACGTTATAACTACTTTTTAAAGTTCAAAGTTTTCATTCAAAAGTTCGAACTTTGGAATTGTTCGAAACGTTCGAACATTAAGCAAAAGTTCGGGTTCGGAGAAAGTTCCAGTTCGCCAGAAGTTCGACTTCGCAAAAAGATCGGATTCGAAAAAAGTTCGAGTTTGAGAAAATTTCGAGTTCAAAAAAAGTTCGGAAAAAGTTCGATAATATTAAATTTCGGCTACTGGCCGAATGCAGCAATTGAGTACAAATGTCGTGTGGTATATGATACCGGGTGTCCACGAAACTAGGGCCACTACAGTAATTTCTTTATGAAAATAAAAATTTGAAATTTTACCATGTTTGACATAAGAAATCGCATTTATGGAATTGAAAAATTTTTTGAATTTTACTTCCGATTTTACCGGAAATTACATAAATTTTCCCATTTTAAACGGAAAACCCCCTATTTTGTTGTAGTTTGTTTAATAATATATTGGTAAATTGTAAATATGATTGTGATAAAAAAATTTTTTTTCTGAACTTTCAACGTTGTTTTGGTAATTTTTTTAATAAAATTATTAAAACTATTCTTAAATAATTTAAATACGTAAAATGAAAATGAAAATCATTCGGCCGTTTTTTAGAAACTAATTTCTGCAATTTTTAAAATGCGTTTTTTGCAAATATCTTTATTTTTCAAATGGCACGATAGTCAACATGTAGGTTCGAACTGTATCGATTTCGAACATTATTGAGTTCGAACTTTATCGAGTTCGAACTTATGAAATTTCGAACTTTATCGAGTTCGAAGATTTATTATTATGTCAAACGAGTTCGAACAGTTCGAACTTTGTATTTATTAAAGTTCAAACTCTAAGTTCGAACCTCAAAAATTTCGAGTTCGGTGAACAGCACTAGTTATAACTTAAGCTATTTGTCCTGACACACAATGGTCATAAGACCAATGCCTTAAAAATGGGCTGTAAACTGGGACGTTTGACAGGAATCGCAAATGTGTGACCCCTTGTCACACAAATCCATGCCAAAAATACTTTGATATTGTTTCTCTATATTTCCAACGTCTTTGTTTTTATGGGACACACTGTATAAACATTAGAAAAAATCATAATTGAATAATTGTTAGGAGTTAGAAGCAAGAGGAGTTTGAAAGATTTGAGATAAACAGAAAATGAAAATTTGAGAGAGGAACATTAGGAAAAGGATATAAATGGCATGAAAATCCAAATATTAATATGAAATGTGCTAGGAACTTAAAAAGTATGTGATAATATTGTAGGTTCAGATTTAAATAAAATGGCTATTTTTAATTTTGTTTTAGGGATTATTTTGTTAAAATTATCTTTATTACTGCTGTTACTAATTGAACCATGAAAAAGGACCAAGTCACTTTTTAGAAAAATGGGATTATGGCCCCAAACGATATAGTTGATCTCCAGAATTATTTTGGAACCATAATCCGATTTATCTAAAAATGTCGGACAATTGTACCATGATTATCAAAAATGAACCAAGCGACATATTTAGAAAAATTGGATTATGGCACCAAACTATATATGTAGTTGAACTCCAGAATTATTCTGGAGCTCTTCAAAATGAGATGCATTCAAGACTCTATGGGTCTATTTTTGAAATTATCGACATGTATCATATTAGATATTACAAGAACAGACTCTTATTTTTTCATGTAAATGCAAGGTCGCATTTATAGGGCTGGAGCCAAGGTTCTGCTCTAATATTTGGAGATGAGAGCAGTTTTGTAGTATCCCCATAGCATTTTCTGCCCAGTACCCCCTAAGGGCTAAGTGTAAATGATAAAAACTGAATGAAAGTCGTATTTCAAAAATAAATCTCTTGAACTATGAATATTTCTGAAAATATACAGGGTGTCCCATTTGATGTTGGACTGTATGGCTACCTTCTACCTTTGTTATTATTGAAGACAGAAAGTCGGTTAAATGGACAAAGTAGTAGAGATTTGTTCGTATATTAGTAATTCGTTGATAAAACATTTGAATATCAAATAGTTCCTGCGATATCTTAAAAAAACAAGAAAATGCGATTGTCAAAATATGGCTATAATTTCTATATTTTCGGTGGTACCAAAATTTTTTATTAACATTATGTAGGCATTTTTTTGTGTAGAATGAAGCAAGATAAATGAATATTTTTTCTCCAACGGATTGACCGAAAATGAACCAAACATATTTTTTTCTTATGGCGACTATATTGGATTTATACATATTCGAAATCAGTGAATTTTTCTGAGTAATTTGGTATATTATATCTTTATTTCAACCGAGCAGAGACTAAATAAACCCAAACTTCTACTGTGGATTACTTCTCTAATATTTTCTTCCAGATCTATAAAATCGGTGAAAATTCTACAAAAAAAAATGAAATTGATGAACTAAAAATACCAATTGGTTTGTAATCGGGTAGTGGGTATATTTTTTTTTAATTTATAATATTGTGCAAAATTCTTGATTCCCAAAAGCCTCAAAGTAAAATGAATCCTTAAGAGCTAGTACAGATAATGACAAATACAGCAGTTTCATTTACAAAATCTTATCAGAATCCAGATAAAATAGTCCTTTAGATTGGTTTAGATTCTCTTAGAGACTTTCAAGATTATAACATACTCAGAAAGACTAGAATAACTTCCTCTTGCTGGAATTTCTGAGTTTCTGAAAGGGAAAACTCTAATTTATTAATAATATTCATGGTCCATGGCTGAGCATAAAATTATTTAAAAAACAATTTTAAGAAATTAAACTATTACATAATATACTAATTTTAGAAATAAAAGTTTGTTTATAATTCGCATTAAAATTATTACAAAAATTCTCAATTTTTTATAAAGATTAAAAAACTGTATCTATAGCTACTTTTTAGATAAAGTTTTGAAATTCATATTTAATCTTTTGAATTATTATAAAATTTGATAATAAATATATTGCAGGTTGTAGTGTGGTGTTAATTGGTTAGGAATTACAATGGATCTACGGTTTGAACTTGATATAATATGGTGGGAGAAACCACTTATATTCTGTGAGGCCATTTTGGAATTTCTCTTTTAATAACTCCATTAATGACCCTATCAACCTGCTCAAGTAATGCATCCCATCATGGTGTTAATTACTTAAACGCCCATATCACGTAAGTTAACGAAACCACATTCATCAACCAACTCCAATAGAGAATCTTGAATTACAATACAATTCTTCTATAATCTAGCTGTGTTAATTAGTTAAATCGAGAATTAAAATATCTGTACATTTTTTGGAAGTTTAGCTTTTTTTACATTTTTTCGTAATCCTGATCCTGAATGCAGTAGTTAAATAAAAGATCTTTAGGAACCCCCGAAATTTGTACAAATAACTTTTTAATTTTAATTTAATATAAAAAAATTAAGTATTAAGTTTTATAGAGTGAACTAACACGTTACATTTTATTTCACTGTATTAATCAATACCTTTTTTATTCTTTTCGAAATACAGAGTGTCCCAAAATTCGACCGACAACGATTAACTGGAGATATTAGTAAAACTAAAAATAAGTTGATATGACCCTATGATATTTACATTAAAAAATGAACCCCTGAGCAGTTATAAGCCTCCAAAGTTGATTTCTTAAAATTGAATTTTTTTAATGGAAGCAAAGCAGTAAAGATTTTTTATGAAATTTTGAATATGTTCTATTTGAATACTGAATGCTCCATAGTTAAAAATTTGGCTAATCCTCGACTCTTGAAAATAGTGTCGGATGGAAGAAGACGGTATAATAGAGTCAAAAACTGTTATTTATGGCATAAAATCTTATAAGGAGGTTCTGAATAAAATTAAACACCTTTATATCCAGATTATGGTCAAGCTATTTAAAAATAAAAGTCTTTTAGTTATATGGTTGAATTGACCAATTTTTTTGTTTATAAATAAAGGTCTTTTATTTTAACCAGAATCTTCCTTCCATCAGAAAATATTTAAGGTAAACATGGAAACTGTTCATTACAATCCATATAACAAATTTAAATTTAAAGGCCTTTAAACTTAAATATTTTGCCCAGAATCTAGGTATCTATGAGAGATTATTACATAAGCAAAGAAGTAATATTTGTCAATATTTTATTCAATTTCATATTTAACATTGAATTTTACACAATTAAATTTATCTGATTACCCGATCAATTCTTTTATACTTTATTAAGTAACAGGATTACTAATTCAGAGAAGAGTACCATAAAATATATTCGAAGGACGAGCTTCTTTTTTATGTAAATGTTAAGAATAGAATGATGAATGATTAAAATGGTATACGGCATCCTGGTTCAAGAATGCTCCATTATGAATATCTATACCTTTTTTCAACATGATTATTCATTATCTTTTATTTGGGGAGTGTGATTTCATCGTTACTGTTGTTTTATTTTATAATTGAATCGGTGAGTCCAAGACAATATGTGTCAAAAAAGTTTTGAGATTTGAGATAATATTTTCTCTACTAGTTGAGTCTATGGTTATGTTGGTACCAATCGTGCAATTTCGAGATAGATCGAGTATACTTTTTAATGTCTGGGCAAAGAAGTAAGTACCTCATTATAGCTATACAGCTATTAAATTTATTTTATGCATTTGAGTAGTCGTTTTGATTTACATTTGCGTACTACCAACTTCAAAAAAAAAATTTACTACTCAGTAAAGCACCAAAAGCGGTGCTTTACTAAATATTATAGCACTGCTTTCAGTGCTTTAGTAGTCATAGTAACGAACCAAAATAGAAAAAAATTATTATAAATAACGTTTCATTAATTTTGGCGTACGATTTTTTTTTTGCACTTTTAGGTCCCTTAGACCTTCCAAAAGATGGGACAAACCCTGCCGCCGTTAAATCTGAAGTATCGATACGATTTGGCGATAGAAATCGAGAAAAACACATTCCAAAAAATTAAACGCTTTTCTGGAAGCACCAGTTTTAAAACTGGTTCTCCTGGTTCTATTAACCAAAATAGTTGCCATTTGGTACCAGCATTTATCAAATACGTTGTTTTCGGCCAAACCTCACTCCAAAATAGATTTAACATATGAAGGTCGATTTTTACCGTTTAAGATGATAGTCGCTGAAATTAGGCATAGGACTTGGCAATGTAAATTTCGATTAATTTAAAGAATCAGAAAAGTCGAACGGTTAATTGAAATCGAATAATTTTTTTAATGCTGCTTAACGATTCCATAGTTCAGTCAATGGGATTTGTACTTTTTATTTTTTTTTTTAATTTTCACCTTTTGGTTGGGTCCAAAAATATGCAACTTTTAGGCTCAATTTACAACCTTATTATGAAACTATTTTAAAAAATTATAAACGCCATTTGGTAGTCCCTTTAAAATACTTTCAGGATTAATTTACAAAATTCAAATCGATTAACTCTTAATTAAGTTATGATTATTTAAAAACCTCCATGTAATCGCCAAAAATTCTAGTGGCATCTTTTTCGCACAGTTATATGTTTCATTCGCCTATCGCAGTTCCAAGAGACAGAGAATTCGGAGTTACACATATTGCCTACTATCCTCTTAAATTACAAATGTTACTGAAATTTTCAAAACGTCATACTATATGTGTGTTTTGAGGGCAGTTATCTTGTCATCAGCTTAATGACCGATGTACCCACTAGAATTACATCCTTTTCGATTAAAAAAGTAAACTCCATGTTTTTCAGACGTTTTGTTCGGTTTGGAAAATGCCCACTGTTTAAGATTGAGTTTCGTGTATAATGTTTTTTTTTATTTTTTAAGGCTAATGACCTCGAATATAAGATTTTATGACTTATAGGTTAACTTTATGAACTTTGTAGTGTTTTATGAAAAATAGGTAAGTGTGAACAATAAAATGAAATATTTTCTACTTCACTTCGGTATTTAACTAGAAAAAATACAGTAGGTACTTTCCTTGTTGAGTTTTAAAACATAGTTGCTTATTCTACTTGTGTATAAAAATTGATGACGAAAAACTTAATTAATATTTAATATTAAAATAAAATACTCACTCTATTTTAAAGATATTTAGTGAGTCAGAACGTTTTCGTCAACCAATGTTGACATTATCAATGGCATTATCAATGACATTATCAATGACGAAAAACTTACCTTGATCTAAAATCGAAATATCGATAAAGCCTTTTCAATTTGTGAACTCTCACTTGTACTACAAAATTCATACAAGCGAGTGTTCACATGGGGGAAGAAGGAATTGTCATAAAATACATGGAAAACGTCGATGAATCGTGAATGTCCTTGAAAGATAGGCTAGAAGAAACTCGTGCCTATTTTGCCAATGATTCATTATTGCTCAAAAACTGATACTTTCAATGAAGTGCTTTTTTAATGAAATAGTTGTGTCAATAAAACACATCTATCCTTTAGCGAAGAAAACGTAGTGTCTATAATCTATAAAACTATAGTCGTGATGATTTATTTGCTCAAAGAGAAGAACCTATTAAATATTAATAAATTGTGATATATTATATTCCAAATAATCAAATCTTAATTTATAAAAACTAAAGATTTTTATCCTCTGGCCTTCATTATACCTACAAAATTACTTAATACGTTACGATAAGGAAAAAGGAAAAGACTTTTAATTACAAGCAGTAAAAACTTAGGTTAGTTTCTAAATTAATTGGATATAGGTACTCTAAAAGGATAAAAATAATTAATTTTTTTATCATATTCAATTTTATTTATTAGGTATAGGTTATAAAGTTAATAATAATTAATACTAACTAAGCACAAACTAAGATAAGTAGTACTTGTAAATAATCTTGATAAAATTTATCTTATAGAGTATATTAATTTGTTATTTTAGTTGAATTAGTCGACTTCTTTAAGCAAATGTTTAGAGCAGCTCCTTTGGAAATTGCCATAAGATTAATTAGGAATTAAAGCATGAATTTTCTGTTGTATGAGCTATGAGTGATCCATTTTTATAGAATTATCGAATATTCTTTAATTATAGATTTCATAAATACTCTACAAACTAAGGTATTGTAGTAAGTAAAAATATTAAAAAACACCCTTTTCTTCAAACGTCATAAAAGTACAGTCTTCTGTGACGTTTGACAGGCTTTAAAATGTCACTTTTTATGTTCGTTGATTCTATGGTCACTTTGTACTGCCTAGGAGCAGATATTACTACTTTGCACTGCAAAGGAATAAAAGGGCGGAGTAGAAACCAATTTTAGGCAACCCAATATACACTAACATTTTATTGTGTGTTGTATGTAAATTAAATGTCAAATTTTAAAATTATTTATTATATTACTATTTAAAAAATTTCGATGTTTGAAGAAAAAATAGAATGATTTATTTGGAGTAAAAGAATTTCCTATGGCTCGCATGTATCTTCTTTTACTCCTAACAAAACAATATACTACTTTTAAATGTTGTAGATTTTACAGGAAATCTCCTCAAACTCATCAAACTGGATCCTACAGCTCAAATCAAATGATGGGATTCCGAAAATTCATGCCAAATAATTTATCAGAGAATTTTTTTTATTACTCTCTTTCTATCTGACCGTAGGCAATGATCATCTTATGTTTTGACAATGATACATGGAGAGGATAGATCCAATGAGACAATATACTATATTAACTTCATTTCTTAAATATGAAACATCACTAGCTACTAAAATCGGTTTAATAAGTCAAATGGTGTAACCCTTTTTAAATACATATACAATAAAATTGATTTGCTAGAATAATTGACTGCATTGACATTCTTTTGCAATATTTCTCACTAAACTGGGTTAATATCTCTTGTACTAAGGGTAGTGGAATATTACGTTCGATAACTTCGTGGGTCATATAGGAGCATCAACGATGGCACTCAGCACCTTATTTAAATCTCTGCAGAATGGCTATGTTGGAATTGCTGGCTGTATCATAAATTTGAATTCCACAAGTCGAAGTTGGTTTTAAAATGGCTTTGTACAGCAGTATCTTATTGTCTACGGACATCTGTGATTTCCGGCCAATAAACTAGTACATTTGGATTAGTTTGATTGGTAATTGTTTACTTTTTGTAATTATATTATTAATCAGATCTGGATTTTATTAAAATTGATTTATAGGTTTTCCGAAACTGAATTGAGTGGAAATCGAGAATATCGCAAATATTGCGCCTCCATTGGACTCCAGTTTTTGGTAAATCACTTGTATAAAGAAGGTAAAGGATAGGACCCACAACGCTACCTTGGAGTACATCAGATTGGATAGACATTATATCTGAGATCTGAGTATTGATTGTTCCATTTTACATGAAAGTGTCTATCAGTTAGGTTGGATTTAATTAGTCCTTGTGCCAAACTTCGTCGAATGCTTGGCTGAGATATCCAGAAAGGCAGCCGAGCAAAATTCATGAAACTTTACCATGGGAAAATATGAAAATTCATCACAAGGAGAAATATAAATCGTAGGAATAAATGTAATTTAAGAAATGAGCTGTAAATTTTCTCAAAATAAATTTTCTTGCAATTAATTTTCCTGACTTAATTTTCTTGTGATGAATTTTCTTGCGATACTTCTAAAGTTTCTGACGACTAATTTTACTTACTACATGAATAAAGTCAATTCATTCCACAGTAGAGTAGGATGAGATTACAAAAACTTATTCAATATTTTATTTGAATATTAATTCTATATTTAATACCTCTGAAACCTTTGGCGAGTTTTCATTGCTTTCAACGTATTTAAACGTTTCATGATCTACTGAAGTAATAAATATTTTCTTTTCCAATGAACCAATTCAGTGCTACATTACTATTCTTATAAGAGGATATTTAGAAAAGGTGTATAATAAGATACTTAAACATAAAAAACTCGAAACTGTTCGAATCTATTCCGTATAGTTTGATATTAGACAATGATGAATGTTCGAACTATTTTGAAGTTCGAATATTTGAATGAAATGTTAGAAGTTCGTACTGTACTAGTTTTAACGGAAGATTTTCATAGTAGTTATTTCCTCCACGGATTTATAGTTTTGAACGGAAACGACCCACTTAGTATATTTAAAAATAAATTCCAGACTTTTGAGTTTGTTGAGCAATGAAGGAATTTGCAATTAAAATTTAATAAATTTCAATTTGAAAATTAAAGTCTTTCGATACTTTTCACAATACTTTCCCTACCAGCACATTTCATGATAATTATATCAGGTAACACAATTTACATAATTACAACTTCCGATTACATACTTGATATAATTTTTAATTTGAAACACGTCGGTTGCGAATTGCGATGCGTTGTAGGAGTAAGTTGGAATGATGGAGGCCTTGTTAAAATGAAAATTAATAATCAATTAGAGCGCAATTGGATATTTGAGAATCTGCATAGAATCTTGGCTTAATATTCCCTGTCAAGTGCTGGAAGGGTGTGGTAACTGTGGACTGGGAAAATCGCGAAGAGTATGCAGATACGAACCAATGAGAAAAAAGGCATTATGGCCGTGTGAATTTTTAATTATGCGCCAGCCCACAACTCTTTGTTTGTGTTTACTGATTTAAAAAGTGCTCTTTATTCACTGGCATTGCATTCAAGATGGTTGTGGTGCAATGTATTGCACACATCGCCGTTCTTCGTTATTTCCGCCCTGCGATCCTTCTCTTTAATCTATTCACTCTCTTCTCTTTTTTCCTCTAACTACCAGAGCTCAACTTTTATTGGAGCTTATTATCAAGCACTTTCTAATTACTGGTCAGCACTTTTTTTTCCACCATACCTCACCTGCTAATAAGAGATCATCATTAAGGTACTCCATATTTTTTGCCAACCTCACAAGCACCACTTCTTCTAAGCAAATTACGAAATTCACGTAATCGTACATTTTTTAAATGCTACAATTTATGTAATAGCTTTTTTAAAATGGAGCACGTCACGATGTGTTTTTGCATTATGTTAATTCATCAAATTGGAACAAAGACATTGAAGAACAAATGAGGAGTGTTTTTTATTCCCATGTTAGACTGCTTAAAACTCATCCTTAAACAATTAAATCAATGAGGAAAACACGATACACCTTATTAGAATATATATTTTCAATAAAACATTTAAGTACATCCACACAGGTTTCCTTTCGCATTCATTTTGTATGAATCAAAATTGCTCGCTCGTTCATATTGAATAATTTTAATTTCCGCTTGGAACAAAAAAAAATTTAATTTACTTTTTTTTTCAAAGGAAAAATAAAAAAATAATCATAATTATTGTAGATTTAGCTAAATTATTTCTGATTTAATGTATATTTGCTCCATTTAGATTTACATAAATTCATTATTAGTACAAACAACTATAAGTACGAAAGAAATGACCCCACTTCTGACATTTGTAGTTCAGACATCCAATCCTTTAGATTTTTGATACAAAGGACCTTTGGCCAGGATTTGCATCTGGCACCTCCAAATCTCAGGTTTTGTAGTTTGATAATACCTGAAAATGACATATATCAAGAAGAACCATGATTTCTAGCCAACATTCAATTGATTGAATTCTCCTTCTAACGAATAGACTCTTCAAGAGATATTGGGATAATATGGATAACATTGGGAATTGAAACGGAAGTTAGTTAGAAGACAGGGTATGTATTTCAAAATAATACACCCAAATATGATCATTTTGAAGAAATATATGTATAAGAAAGTTTCAAAAGAGAAAAAAGTCTTCTTTTGGAGGAAAAAGTTGATGTTTATCCATGGCTTCTCCACATATTTTTATTAACAAATCCGTACTCATGTAACATTATTTTAAAGGAAATTAAAGGTATAATATTCCAAACACGCTTCTAACTTTGGTGAATGTTCCGGGAGTTATGGAGTACAATAGTAGCTTCTACGTCCAAAGATCCACAAAAAAATAATCCATATTCTTAGAGGGTCATTATTTTAGGTCTTGAATACTTCTGCTAGCAGATTAACAAATCCGTTAAGGTAACTTCAGGATACAATGCTGGCTTATCAATTGAATCTTTCCATCACATGTTGTAGAGCGTTTTCCTTGCAGACGTATGTATTTATTTTATAAGTATTGATCCTAATATGTATTTAACTTTTTATTGTATCTCCAAAACTCCAGCAACATCAATATTTTATGGTTTGTCGGTGTGAACTTCATATGTAATATAAAGGGCGATTTAACCCAAAGAGTGAAAATATTTCCAAAAGTATCATTTTTTATGATAATGCAAACATGGAAAGAGAATACTGGTGAATACTCATGTTGACGCTTACAATTATGACAAGATAAACATAAATTCAGTACATATTTTAAATAGTAATTGTCATTCAAAAAAATACTTATTTTATTTTAATTTAAATTAGCGTTAATCAAAAATTTTTGAAAATTTCTTTTTTATAATTTCTATAAAATTTATTTATAAAAAAGTGGGTAGCAAATAAGGTTTTTTAATAAATCATGATTGAAATTAAGTTAAATTATTTTAAACGATTTTTTTGATAAAAACATTACAATACTTTGAATGCCCAAAAATGACATTTCCACTAAAGTTAGACTTACAAAATTAGTTGCATTAACAAATTTAGAAAATTTCCTATAAAATAGACTTATTTAAGTAATAATTTTCTCATAGGAACTGTTTTGAAAATTGATTATAAAAATACTCATTTTGGTGTATAAAAAAATTCTAAAAACTTGATAAAAAAAACTACTAGTTTCGATAAAATTATAACAAACTTTTTGAGTTTATATTAAATATTAGGGTATAATCTATAATACGAAAGTAAAAAATCAATCATGGGACAAAAAATACGTTCAGTATAACCAATTGAAGTTAAAGTTATTTTTTGAGGAAATTTTTAATCGTACTTTAATGACCTAAAAAGGGTATTTATAGTCAAGATATAATTATAAAATAAGTTTTATTATAAAATTTAGTTAATTTTTTATATAATGGATCATTTAAAAAATAAAATTCGCAATGGGGCCTTTTTTGAAATCCCATTTAAAAATTTTTAACGCTTTTATTTAAACTGACGTTTTTGATGAAAACTATGTATGCACTTTGAACGCCAAAAAATGACATTTCCACTAAAGCTAGACTTACAAAATTAGTTCCAATATAAAATTTAGACAATTTTCTATAAAATAAGCTTAATTAAGTATTTTTTTTCCTCATATTATTAATTTATTTTAAAAAATACTCATTTTTGGTGTGTTACAACTTTCTTAAATAAATCATAAGAACTAGAAATACTTGTAACCCTCATAAAAATTCTAAAACTTAAGAGAAGAAAAATTGCAAATTTTTTTGGGTTTCTAGGGGGGTAATCGCCCCCTTTCTGTGTCCACCACTGAATAGAGCTCGTGCTCTATAGTACATCATAAGTTTATTAGTACCTATATTATTTTGAAATCGCTTTTGCAGTATATTTTAATATATTTTGTGCAACTCCATAATTGGATGCTATAAGTAAACACTGGTTTCAGTACTTCCTTATAAAGCAAAAAATTGTTTTGAATTGACAAAGAGGAACTTCTTCCTGCCTTTTAGTATATCTCGGTCCTAATTCTAGTCGTTTCTTTTTGACGTGCGCTACTGTTCTTTGATCGTCCAGTGTCATTATAAGCTTTTTCGTTTATTGCTGAAATTTATACGAACCCATTTATCTTCTTTTAGAGTCATTTTCCATTTTTTCGTCTTCGTCTTCAATTTGGGTTATGTTTAACTGTAATGCCTCCTGGGTTTTTTCCTTATTGGTGTTTCGAAGTGATAGTATAGCAGTATCATCCGCGAATGTTACTAATGCATTTTCTGGGTGTGAAATGTCAGAAGTATAGAATAAGTACAGGAATGCTGACCTGACTTTGGTCCTATTACACTTCCCTGAGGCACTACTGCCTTTATTACTGTCAATTCCAAGTAACCGCCTTTCTGTTTAATTCTGAACAATCTTTCTGATAAGTAGGAACCCAAGAACGTAATACATTTGTTTTCTGTTCAATTGCTTTTCCCAAATTGATGATTTGGTATTAGGTTTCCATTTTGTATTATGAACCTACATAATAATTCATCAAAGCCTTTTGACTTACCTAATTGGAAAAGCGATACATTGATCAATAAGATATCACCTCATAAAGTTATTCTAGCATATTTAAGAAGATGTCAATTTTTTTTAAAAGACTGTTATAGTAAGATTAAAGTAGTTGACAATTTTATCAAGTTTTGTGATGAGAACAAGTATTTGTTGTTTCTTTATAGGAATTACGATTGGAATTTTCTTCTCCTCTTATTTGTGAGTGGTAAGCTGGAATCATTGACACATCTTTTAAAGATTAATAAAAAAATATGCACCTCTGAGAGGAGAGTAGATTGCAGATTTAGTTTGGTATGTGATTGCTTTTCTCAGCTTCATCTCATATACATATTATTTTGAATTTGAAAAGAAATCATTCACTTCTCTCCTTTGTTGTCACGACAATAAATAAATAAGTTCGTTATTTTTGTCATAACCTAAACAATTTCATTCCCCAACTGAAATCTTTTAAAACTAAGATAAGAATAATGTAGATTTCATACATAAAATTTATAAAACTATGATCTTTAAATACAAATTTAGCTATTTTCCTTTCAAAGATTTTGTATAACATAAGGATAACAAATATAAGTGGAAGAATGTTATTAGGTTTTTCATTTTTGTTTCCAAAAAATTTTAGTAAAACCATTCAAATATAATATTTTAAATTATCAAACACTCTTACAATATATGATTTGAATCACCTAAACAATTAAAGTTCTGAGTAGACTCGAAACACCAATAACTTTGATTTTTTTTTCAAATGTTTAAATATCCCGTATATGTATAATAATAAAAATTTCAGAAAAGCACTCATTAAAGATTTTTATAAAAAGAGAAATACAATGTTTTATTCTCTACACATAATGACTTCTTTATAAAACAATGGACCAACGCGATAATTATTATTTAATGGCCTATATGCAACACAAATTACAAGGGCCATTTAGATTTAAAATGAATCTTAAATATAATTGTTAGAGAAGATATGATCAAAGTTACATAAAATTAATACACATTTAAAATATACGTCAAATAATTTCCAAGTAATTAAAATTTTTTAATCGAAGTTTTAGAGGGAAAATGTTCTTACTTGATCGTTGGGAATTGCTTGTGTATTATTTATAAAAATATCTCGAAAATATTGGAATTAAATGAAATATAATAATAGTAATATGTTAAAGGTTGTATATTCAGCCATTTTACTTCTTACAAAATGGAAGGTATTCATTTAATATTGCAGAGATTTTATACTATTCTGTCATTTCTTGCTTCATGAAAGTCAACTTATAAATATACATAAAATGGAGGAAATTAGGGTTTTATCCTATATTTTATAGTTTAAAAAAAAATAGTTTCATAGTTTCGTCTTTTTGGGCCATCATGGGGCCGTGTTCACGTGGAGATCCCATTTCTGTTTACAAAAGTAGGGGTGCCATTTAAAAAAAAAAGTTCTTGGAATACCAATTTACTGCCATTATTAGCCATTTTTTTTATTTGATTTTATGTTTCTTCAACTAACGTAGATATGGTCTGTATACTGAATTGTGGGACACCCTGTAGATGAACGGTGGTATAATTGCCAAGAATTGAAAAAAAGAGTCAAACACCTTCATACCAATGTATCATCGTCTTCTTCTGATTAGTAATTTGGGAGATATCTATCTTTAATTTTGAAGGTTTTTTAACATTGGTGTCTTAAGTTTTTAAAGATCAATATAATTTAGCTTTATCGTGGTTTTCTTAAATAAAAAAGAAACTACAGAAATCTTCATAAAAATAACATTCTTTAAATCCTTTGGCAACTCCAAATCTTAAAACCTTCTATACTAATGAATCAAATACAACAGGGGGTTATTCTCGAATCACACGACACTACACAATGTCGTATACGATATGACAAAGATAGACTCTTATTTTTGCATTTAAAATACAAGGATAGAATGATAAAAGTCGTATACAACATCGTGTCGTGTGATTCTAGAATAACGAATAACCCCCCAAATATTGCTGCATATTGTGGTATAAAATATAGATATTAGACACCACATACAATAATTCAAATAATTATTATCAATAGTAGAGCAGCATCAATTTGTAAAAAAAAATGTATAGAGTGCATAATTTAACCAATAAAAATCAATTTTCAAAGGAGAATTTGAAACCTAATCAAATCAACAGAAATTCTCAAAAATTATAGTATCAATTAATTTATCCACGATGTTCTAAATTCTAAGATAATTAATTCAAAAGTGGTTGATTATTTTTCACTTATTTGTAACAAGTTAACAAACACATCTCGAAAAAATAAATATATTTTATGGATATTTTGTTGTATAATTTGAAATCTTCAGAAACTTTATAGTCACCGTTGTGTTTTTAAAATTATAGTATATCAATATGAAACACCTTATATTTGATTTTAAATCACTAGGTGCATATGAATGGTAAGACATAACGTTATAGAGTCATTTGATTGATAATAAATTAGTAATTATTCTTACAGAACTGCAAAAAAACTATGCTTACACTCATTACAGTAAAAAGTAAACAAAATAAAGTATACAGTATCTGAAATGTTATGGTTGCCTAATACTCTAATTTTATCAATCTGCAGGTTATTCCCAGAGAAGGATGTAAAATTTTCTGGAGTGATAGAGGGGATAAAACAATGCTTAAAAATAAATTATTTCCCGGCAATGATTTTTCAAAAGGCTATACATTTTTTCTTTCAAATCACTCTTGTTAAAATATTTAGGAAATCTTTTTGGATAACACTGAAAGTTGAGAATTACCTTTAATGAATCTAAAAAAAATGAATCTAGCAATAGTATTTAATAACTAATTAATTAGTCAAATCTGATAAATCGAATTCTCTTCATCATAGGGTTTTCAAACTTCAAAGTTACTAACTGTCAAAATTTTTGAGGTCGACCAGATTGCGTTAGTATGTGTATAAATTGTTGATGTTCCTGATGATGTCCTTATGAAGGCGAAACTGGTTGCACTTTTTATGTACCTAATAAATATTTTCTATCGTTTGAAAAGTTGGGAGTTGAATCATTCACCTTTACCTTTAGTAATAACTCTCCCAAATTATCGCCAAGTTATCATCTTAATATTTTTAAGTTTTAAACACTTCATGAAGCTAACTTTAATAATAATTTTGAAAAACCTACTCGGGTTGTTTAAAATTTCATGGCGCCTAAATTTTTTAATAATTGAAATTACGCGCTGATCCAAAAAGTCTTCGGGTTCTTAAAAAATGTACTGGAAACTTCACGTACATTCTAATGAGAGTGTGGAATTGTTTTTTTAAATAAATCATAAAAACTAGAAATATTAGCAAAAACGTAAAAATTTTGACAGTTAAAAACTATGAAGGCTAAAACCCCCTTAACGTTTTTTAATTACCTAAACTCAGGAAAGTCAACAAATTAAAAAAATCTTTCCTGAGTTTAGGTTTTGTTTTTTTTTAATAAGTTTTCTATTCTTTTAAGTTTCAATTAGGGTTAGATTTTATTATTTTATGGTGCAATTCAATGCAAAACTGTAAGTTTGTTATATGGATCGTTTCCATGGTTACCTTACAAATATTTATAGGTCGATTCTGGGCAAACCTGTAAGCCCATACAGAAAATATCTCTAAGGTAATTATGGAAACCGTCTATTACAACCCATACAACAAACCTTACAGATTCTTCCTGTAGGGACTTACAGATTCGCACAGAATTGCACGATTAATGTAAGGGGTTACTAATTATTTGCACAGAATTGATCAATTGGTTTCGTTTTTTACCTTATTAATATTTATTTAGTTAGTGACAGATAGATTAAAATGTTTACACTAATCTAGAATAAAGATAAGCGGAAGATACTGCAGAGGAACCTAAGTAAATGCCAAAACTATATTTGTTAAATAAAACTAATTCATTTATCTATTTTATGTGTCGATTCTAGGCCAACCTGTAAGCCCTTACAGGTGAGATCTGTAAGATAACCATGGAAACCTTCTACTACTACCTTACACAGAATTGCACCATTATTTTGTATTTTCAAAGTTACCGTCAATTACAAACCTGTACCAATGTAACCAAATGTACTTTAGTTTCTTGTTAATATCTCAAGAATGATGATCGATAACTTACTTTTACAATTATCACTAGAGGGTGGCTAACAACGTACCGATGAGCAATTTAGGGTACACTTTGTATATTTCATTTAAATAATAAAAATTAAAAACTGATATTGGAATAATATCTATTTTCTTTTCCTATAAACTATCTACTGAAGTAATTGTTTTGTATCTCACTGTAGCCTGTAGCCAAATATTGCAAATTTGGGTTTCTTTCCTTGTAAATCAAAAGTGACATTTTATTTTGAAGACCTGATAGTACCTATCCTCATAAATTTAGTAAAAAAATAAAATTGTCTATTTCAGTGAATTAATTTGGAACTGTATTCGACTAGTTGTTTTAGTTGCCTAACAAACAGGCGCAGATATAATGTCAATGATGCCAACCTTTTATTTTTTGAAGTAGTTTTGTGAGGTCACTATGTGTACAGGTCTAAAATAATTCCTTTTTGGTGAAAAAAATTCTTTTGAATCGCCAATAACGACGATCGATCGATTGAAATCTTTGATCGATAGCATTGTCGATAGTTACAAAATAAAGAGGTTAATTCGTAAAGTAAATATTCAAAACAAATTCATTAGAATTTAAAGTTTATTAAAATGATTCTCTTAAGAAATCTGCCTGGACATTCACATTTTTTAAATAATTGTGGAAGTGGAAATGAAGATGGAAAACAAAGTAGGTACCTATTAAAAAAATATAATTAATTGATAGCAAATGATAATATTAAAGTATAGTAGTTTGAGGAGTGGCAGTGGTAAGTTGCGCCACTCAGGGGTGGGAATATATTTTAATGGACAAGAATTTTGGAAAAAAATATTAGGGAAAGAAGCAAAAAAATAATTTAGTTTTCTTTGAGGTAAAGATATTTTTTTTGTAAAGTATCTTAGATTAATGGTGCAATTCTGTGCAAATAATCTGTAAGCACTTATAGAAAATATCAAATATTTGTACGGTAACCATGGAAACCGTCCATGACAACCCATATAACAAACCTTATAGATTTTTCCTATAAGGACAAATTAAAGATTTGTACAGAATTGCACCATAAATAGCTCAAACTAGCAATAAATAATTGGCGTAAAATTTTGTTCAAATATTTCATTATGGATAAGTACCAAAATATTTTTTTTTTCATTTTTGAGTAAACTTCACTTGTGAAAAAAAAATCTAATATTATCTCGTATAGAAACTTTCTTTTCGTATAATTCAAAATATTTTATGGTGCAATTGTGTGCAAAACTGTAAGTCCTTACAGGAAAACTCTGTAAAGTTTGTTATATGGGTAGACCCCATGGACGGTTTCCATGGTTACCTTCCAGATATTGCCTGTAAGAATTTACAGTTCTACACCGAATTGTACCATTACTTTCTGTACTATAAAAATGTTCTGTCAACATACATCCGGTTCATTGAACC
Organism: Stenus bimaculatus; assembly: GCA_963971135.1. Classification (NCBI taxonomy): domain Eukaryota; kingdom Metazoa; phylum Arthropoda; class Insecta; order Coleoptera; family Staphylinidae; genus Stenus; species Stenus bimaculatus. The sequence continues at coordinate 80,162,570 of OZ020180.1, read as the reverse complement.
TTTGGAGTTATGAGGGTATGAAATTTTAATAAAATTTATATAATTTCTTAAAAAAGATAAAGAAATCAGTACTACATCTTTTCAAATTGTATTTCAGAAAAGATCAATTCAATTTCAGAAATCATCAACTGTAATTCAGAATAGTCAATTACAGAAAGCCCCAATTGTATTTCAGAAAGATCAATTTAATTTCATAATAATCAATTTAATTTCAGAAAGTATCAATTGTGTTTCAGAATAGTCAATTCAATTTCAGAATTCTGAAAAGATAAATTGTATTTCTAAAAAAATAATTTAATTTTAGAAAAAACCTTTTGATAAATATTGAAAACTTCGAAAGCATATTTTTTGATGAAATGTATTTGCTGTTGTGGTTCACGCGTACAATCACCGTCAAAAAGTCTGGACATTTCTAATTTTTTTATAATTGGTCGATTCTGAAATATGCTCTCTGAAATATAGTTATTTTTTTCTGAAACATAATTGGCCATTCCGAAATACAATTGATACTTTCTGAAATTGAATTGATTATTCTGAAGTACAATTGATGCTTTCTGAAATAGATAGATAGATAGATAGATAGATAGATAATTTATTAAACCAAAAGATCACAGTACATGATATAGGTTAAGTCGTAAATAGTGATACAATACAAATTAAAACTAATAGCATTAATACTAAAACTATCAAAAGCAATAATAATATTACATTTGAAAATTTTGAAATCGAATTGATCTTTTCTGAAATACAATTGGAAAAGGTGTAGATAAAATTGGTTTGGAAAAAAAAATAAAAATTGCTTGTCACTTCCACAAATTATTTTAAAGTAGTTTTGAATAAAAATGTATGAATTTCAGACAGAAGAGTATAATTTTTTATATGGATTATGTAACGAAACGCGTTTTACGTTTTCTATTTTTTCATTACTATAGTCAACTTTATTTAGTACTGATTTCCATGGTTAACTTCATCTATTTTCTATAAATGAATTCAATTATATTAAAACTTCCGTAATACTCCAATGCTATTGTTGCAATTCTGTACAAATCTGTAAGTACTTACAGGAAAACTCTATAAGGTTTGTTATATGGGTTGGAATGGATGGTTGCCTTACAGATATTTTCTGTGAGGTTTTACAGTTTTGCACAGATTTTTTTATGTAACACAGACTAGCGATTAAAAAAATTGTCTGAATGTGAAGTACTTTATGTATCCTTTTAATGAAATTTGGCGTACCTACTATCTACTATAATGATTTGCGCAGAACCTAGTGATGACTGCTGCTATTTTGGTCCTGTATTGTAGATCATTTTAATCAAATAGATATATTTCGTCAGCCATACGCACAGTTCCTCATGGCTCTTGTATATACCTGTTCTTTTCCTTCCTCCCAAGGTTGATAAGAGAAAATTTGCGAAAATTTAGAAATAATGCCTGAAATATAATATGGTATTATAGCGATGATAGTGGAAGTGACTCTTATGAACCCGATATCATTAAAAAACCAAAAATTTTCACTCTCTCAGAGTTAAATGACATTACAAGAGATTTAAATTTTTCTAAGAATTGGGAAGAATTATTAAGTTCCAGATTAAAGGAAAAAATATGTTGGCTTCTAGTATTTCTTTGTGCCAGTTGGATATTCTACTCATTTCGCCACACATCATAGTCATTAATACTGTGATTGTGTGTGTGACAATACCCGATACATCTAATGATGTCTTATGGGAAGTAGAACTTACAATACAATACAATTTCAAATAATGTTTTGAGAATTCGTACATTGATCATGGATGAACAATTTGGGGCAACCTAAAAGTAATTTCTATGTTCAATGTCAATAATGTCCTAGAATCAAAAATACTGCGAAGAAATTTTTGGTTGATCTGAGATTTTACTTCCATTGCTACATATAGAATTATAAGAAAGAAGAATGTTTTATATACCTTTGTGTCAGATTTTCTAGTTTATTTGAAGCTAAGTTGAAGAAAATAATTTTTATTAGGCCTGATATAAAACTCATGAAAAAAATGCAATTTAAACATAATTTTTGACACTGACAAGTACCGAATATCCTCCATTTATAGCATGTTTATAGCGCCCTCTATGCGTAGTTAAAATTCCCAATAAATGAAGGATCCAAAGTGAATATTATAGTCGATTCAAATAATGTTTTACAATGAGGAAAATTTTTGCATTTTCTTCATTTGAAAATAACCACAATTACTGACAGTTACATTTTCTATAATTTGATCAAGACGTGCTGAAAGTACGTTTTACACATCTCAAATTTCCTTGTCCACTTTTTTTGCAACCGACTGTAAATTAATGATTTAAGCTATGTATAATATTTTATTAAGTCTTTTTTATTATAATTATATATACAAGCCAGCAGTTTGTAAAAAAAACCCACGCGATGGAAAAAAATGTTATTATTTTTGGAACAAGCACTAAAAAATACATCAAAATCAGTTTTCAAAACTCTAACAATTATTAGAAACTATTTTCTTACAAACCTGTATAGTCAAAGTTTTACATTTATAAGTGCGTTATTTTTTATTTTCAACTTATTTATAAAAGGACAAAGATTTTATAAGAAAATATTGTCTTTTTAAGGAATTGAATAATATTCTATTATCTCATTATTTGGTACGTAGTTTTTTAAATACTAAATTATCCTGAAATCTGATCGTCATTGTTTATTTTGTAGGTATTTGCATATAAATGTACAATGTAATTAAATTATTCAATAAACTAACATTCTTATTAATTACTTTTGTTTTATATTAATTATGTATTTAAATTTATGGTTTTAATTACCTAATTACATGCATTAAAATATAATAAAATAGACATTTGACGTAAGTGGTCATTGAATATTTTTTTACTTTACTACAATTATCTAGTTTTACTAAACTACTATTTATAATATTAAATCTAGAACTGTGAAAAATAAATATATTAAAGCTTGTAAGTTCCACTTAAACAAAAAATATCATAGTACATTTTTTATATGTAGAAAAATTAATTCAAAGACCCTTCTCAATTTTGTAATTGATCTTTACCTTTTGTGTTTTGTACTCCAATTGTGAAAACAATACTTCTAAAGTTGCTAAAGGTTTATAGATAAGTTATTTCTATAAGGTTACAATATGTCTGGATAGTTTAAATGATGATATTTACATTAAAAAATCCAATATTTTAAAATAAATTCCAAATTATGTTGTTTGGACACGAATTTGGCTTTTCTGGTTTATTCTAATCATCTTATGTGGGAAAACATTTTCTGGGATTCTAAAATGCACCTATTTACTGAAGATAATGGCAATATTTAAGTAACTTTGTTGGATTTAATTTAGAAAAAAAAGCTTTCTTTATTACGAGATAGATTTGCTAGAAATAAAAATAAATAGATCTTATCGAAAATAGGGAATATAGGAAAATAAGGATATATTACGCTCAAAAATGGACGAAACAGGAGCTTTCCTTTTTTGCAGCCATGTCCTGAATTGGGTATTTTGAAATTGATAAATATCATTCATAGATATTTTATGATTTTATTTATTTCTAAAATCGATGACACATTTGTATATCCACATTATAAAATATTAAAAACTAAAGCCTGAATCAAAGTAATTTTAGTTTATGATCTTACCAAAAAACACTTACAAATTATCATTTTAAAAATAGTTTTATACATTTATTAGTTTTTTTTTTATTTTTCATTTTATAAAAATGTGGATTCATTAAAGAAAGTGTTGTTAAGGAATTGTAGGATAATATTTAGGTTAGATTAATTTTAAATAAAATAATTTGTATAAATTCCTGATAAACATGAAAATATTTTTATTTAATATTATTATTAATTATAAAAGAATATTTTTTTAACGAACCATGTTTTATTTTGATAAAAAACTATCTTAAAATGCAAAATGTACAATTTATATAATACAATACAATATAATATTTATTTTAATTTTTACAATTCATTTTAATTAATTTTAATAATTCATATTAATTATAATGCAATATCCTAAATTAAAATTTAGATCTAAAATGATTTTATTATGTTCCACATGTTGTTAAATAAAAATACAAGAAATAGTTTAAATACAGACGTATTACAAAAAAAATCAATTTTTTTTATTATCAGTGATTATGTTTTAATTTACTGTTTTAGTCATTTTTCAATTTAAAATAATTATTTTAATTTTAATTATTTAAATTCTAATATAATTTTTTTAAATAATTAAAATAATAAAAATTATAAAATAAATTTAATTTTAAATCTTTAAAAAATATTTTTAATTTAAAAAAAATTTGTAGCTGAAAATTTGCTGTTTAAATTAAAATATCAAACATTTCTATTTTAAAATAAAATGTTGCTTGTAGTTTTGTGTGTAGATAAATTAAAAAAAATAATTAATAATTAATCATATTGGATGTAATAATTAAAATGTTAAATTTGATTCAAAAATTTGTTATAGCCAGGATAAAAATGAGTAATGGTTAATTAATTAGTACTAATTACTATAATTGAGAGCATAGCGAGCTTTCCCAATTATAATGCTAAACATTTGACAGCTATTGTAGAAATAGGGACAGACAACTAGCCACCTTATAAACGAGCGTATTAAGACGAGAAAAAAAAGAACAATGCAGTAAAAAGCTCCACCCGCCGAGCTTTTGCTCCGCAAGGAAACGTGCGCTTAAAATTAAGGCCGCATTAAGGCCACATTTGTCGTGCGCAGATTGTAATGTGTGCGCATTTGTTAGTTTCCGATTGGAGGCGCCCGCTCCACGCCTATTTTAAGGGTCCTTTACAAACGGGAATATTAGGGAGTATCTTGCCAGGACTCCTTTTTCAAATTGGAGATTGGAGTCGTCAGTTAGCACCCACATTTACTGCTGAACGGTTCTATTTATCATTTCACTATACATTTTTCAATTTTTTCATATCTACTACTCCCAAATAACAATGATGTGCTGCAACAACCAAACCAACTTCTCTTAACTAACGTGACCACAACGAATAAACGCGCAAAATTGTGATTTGTGATAAAAAAAGTGATTTTACCTAAAATTTTTAAACAACCATCAACGAAATGAAAATGCTCGACTGTTGAGAATAAATAACTGATTTGTGGAGTGATTTGTGAGTAGAGCTATCAAAGGATAGTTGTGCAAGAATGATTCGTTTGCCGTCGCTGAGTTGAGTTTCCTTGTGGGCACTTTGTGAACTGATCAGGGTGAAAAATGAACAATGAGACTTTAGAGAGCACGGTTCACGTTACGGCCCCGAGTATTTTGAATAAAACACCTCAAACCATGCCTCAAAGGTCACCTTTCGCGATCCAGGAGCTTTTAGGCTTAGGAGATTCCCAACACAGATCGCCCACAGCCGCCGTTTCCGCAATCACTCCCAATGTTTACCCACAAAGACACATCCAAGCCCCGACGTGTTTTCCGTCGGAACACGGCTTCAACCACCATCACATGACCATGGCGGCGAGCAGGATGGCCTATTTTAACGCCCAGGCGGCGGTGGCCGCGGCCTTCTTTCCCAACAACATTGCTGGAATGAACGGAAACCACGGAGGATCTCCTGCAGCTGTTCTAGGTTTGGCCCATCAAGGTGCCGGCGCTCCTGGTAAGTCCTATTATTACACAATCAGCTTCATTAATTATCGATTTTGTAGTCAATACTAATTGGTAATTTGCATCAGGACGATTAGAGCGGTGTAATTTAATAACCAACCATCAATTATACTGCTACAAATAGGAAATCAGCAATACATTCGATCTCTTCAACCGTTAACAAGCCCAAACCTATTTCAATTTTACCTCCAACAACAAAAATATCTCCATCTATCTACTCAATACTAGCACTTTTTCATTTCAAAATAATACGTTTATTTTTAAAAATTATGAACAAAATCCAAATTGTAGATATCTACATCATCAAGTATCTAAAAAATTATAGATAAACCATGTCCAAAATAATATTTCATATACTCATAAACAATAATGCAGGAAACTAAATCAATAGAATAATTATAGCAAGAAAATTTATGAAGAGGAAAATTGTGTAGAAAATTATTTTTAAAAAAATTAAAAAAATATATAATAAAGTTGGACTAAAAGAAAATAATAATAACAAGTTTTTCGATTTAAAAAAAATATATATTTTTTTATTTCATTCATTCATTGATTTCATTATTGGAATGTTGATTATAGTGAGTTATAAAAATAAATATGTAAATAATTACCAAAATATTAAAATTCTATAAAGTTGCTAAAAAAACTCAAGTCAATATTATTCAGTCTTTTTGTTTTTTTTTTTATTTTCATTTTATTTTTTCCATTTCTATTACAAAAGATTAATTATATTTTTCTGATATAATTACTACTCGATTTGGAACTTTCAATTTCTAAAAAATCGTTAATTTTGAATTATAAAATTACATTCTATAAGATGATAAACTTCTATTATTTTTAGACAAAACTAAATTTATGCCTTGATAACTTTAGATCTTTATTGATCATCAAATAAAAATATTTAAAATCAATTATCAATGCTCACTTTTAGAGCTTAATGACATTTATAGTTTTGGATAGAAAGAAGAATAGTATAATAGTATATAATTAACTAAAACCAAGCTTAAACTGACAAATATGACAGTTTTATTGCATAAATTTTCTATCATAATCGTCAGTTTAAAACCAGTTTTACCTTTTTTGTGCAACCCACCCTAAGAAAAATTAATTCAATATAAAAAATGAAAAACAAAACGAATGGTGGCTCCATCTAATAAGTCTGCCGTTTCTCAGGAACTACAATGAGTGAGAGAGTCATAAACAGAGATAAACTACGTAAGCGGGAATTTCAAATTAAATATAGTTCATTTTTTGAGGATATATTTTAAAATTAATACCTAAACAAAAGGAAGCATTGATAGAAATACAATAATAAGCGATTTTTCTAAATCTTAACATATCATGAAGCCGTTCCTACTACTTTGGGGGTAAGCTAGGTTAAACCCAAAAAAGCTTGCTGTTAACTGTCTTGAAGCTTGGTTCGATAATGATATTTTTGCATCAAAAATTGAGCAATTTGAAAAATCAAAATAAAAGCGGAAACATATTTCATCATGAAAAAATCTAAAAAATTAATCCTTATTAAAAAAGACGCTTGCTACAAACTGATATTATGGAAATTCCAAAATATTTATAAACTTTATGAGTTACTCCCAAGTTTGTGCTATAAGAACCTAGAAGTAAACTGATGTACATCTACAAACGAGATGATTACTTGAAATGGTTATCGTCCAAAATTCGATGTAAGAGTTTTGGCTATTAGGACACATTGAAAAATAATTTAACATTTAAACTTTAAACTTTAAACTTTATTCTTCCAGTAAAGTTTCGGTTATCTTTTAATTATTTCAATGTATCCTAATACCCAATAACTCCAACAAACTTGATGATTTTGTACTTTGTCTAAAAATATTTAATTTGATACTTCACTTTAAAAATAAATTTCGACTTTAAACTTACTAGGAAGTCAAATGACAATAGATAAAATTTAAAAGTATCTTAGCAATGAACCGTTTTAGTTCCACAAAATAAATGGCAAACTTATTAGTAGGCTCCAGTGGTAATTTGAAAAATTTTAACCCTCTAATGTCCAAATTTTTTTCTTTCTAATAAAATTACAGTAGACTACGGAAATTCTACACAAGATTTTATATCGCCCGCATCAAGGCGGTTTTAGGAACTAGAGGGTTAAAATATAAATACAGCAATAATTATATTTCTTGTAAGCCAGCATTTGGGTCCTTTTAACTTTTTGATCAGTTTCTGTGTTTAAAAGTAATGTAATTATAAACAAGGCAATTAACATAAGAAAAACATTCACTGGGAAGAGCAAATGCTGGAGTATACTAACTCACTTTTTGGTCAAAAAGTACCTTACAAATTTATTTAAGTAACTGTATTCATTGGTATAGTTGCGGTTGAGTAGAGCAAAAAATGGCAATAGGAGAAAGCAAGTGACAGAGTTACTCTATTCATAAAAGTTCTGTAAATTTCCACTCACCCTGTATATTTCAAATTAATTATTGCTACAGTTTAGGCGCCTTTGAATCCAATATGTTCAGTTTTCACTTTAACTGTTCATAGTTAATTGGTATTATAATTTGGCAAAGATATCTCGGATATCTCCTGAAGTTTTAGTTATGAAGATTCATGTTCGAATGTTGTTAATTGATCAAAATAAAATTAGAAACACTAACGAGTCGACGTTTCGAAATGGATTATTATCCACTTCAGGACTAGAAAATACAATATATTTTAATATTTATGAACATTACAAAGAATAAATAGATAATTCGTTAAAAAAAACTTGATTTTTTATTTTTCAAGTATAGATTGATTGGTCATCAAAAAAACAAAATTTTTAAAGTCATTTATCTAAGTTTACTTAATTTCTTTAAAAAAAAAACTTGAAATGTGCTCACTTTTTGGCTTAATTTTATTTAATTATGCTTTTATTAAATATGAAGATCTGTTAAAACCTTTCCTTGAATTTTAAGGAGTTAAATACATCTTTGAGACTTGAATTTTACGATATAATGCAGTAATATTCTTCTTTGTAAGGTATTTTGGTCATTTTAACTTTTTGAACACTTTTTGTATTTAATAGTAGGTAATGTCGTTAAGACATTATTTTATTTCTTCCCCTTTTTCAGTAATCTGGCCGTAGGCAATCAAAATCTCTATTTTGACAATGATTCATAAATAGGATGGCTCCAAAGAAATAACCTATATTCTTAACTTAATGTTCTTAAATATCACTAACTAATGGAGTCTGCTTATTAAGTCAAATAAACATAACGAAACCATTTTTTTTAATTTAAAACGAATACATTTAAAATAAAAATTAAAGGTCAAAATAAATATTCGAAAACCAATTATTTAATAAAACAATATTTTTATAAATTATACTTCTTCATCTAGTACTTACTAACCATAAGCCTTGGAAGAGAATTTGGTAGAGTATATTAGCTCACTTTTCAGCTAAAAGCTATTTTACTCTTCCAAAAATTTGGCTTAATAACTGTTTTCATTGGTGTTGTTGCTGTTGAGTAGAGTAATTATCGTTTAAATCGTTCCATCTTCTTGTCAAATAATAAAATTGAACTATGTAAATTAAATACACTATAAATTAAATACAAAGAGTACTGACTTACAGCAAGTAAAGCAAATAATGAAAAATCTCCAATCTATCAAAATTGAACTGGATTTGAACGGGTCCTAGGTAGTGTATGCGATTTGCAGGTCCCAGATTCAAATCCTGGCTAAGGGCAATTTTTCATGAAATACAGTATAGTTTAAGGACACGCCAGTTTACCTTTTCGAGAATTTCACGAAAATGGATTGGTATAAACCATCGCCTGATATGACTTCCTCTTCTGCTGGATGACTTTGAAGGTTATTTAGAAGAAGCAGTATTTTTGGAGAAAACTGATCAAATTTGATGCATTTTCCACAAGAAAAACATAACTTACTTATACATTTTAGCACTTACTTCAGAAATAAACATTAAAAAAGATTCTGTAAATTTTTAACATAAATGAAGTAAATTTTTTGAAACCTTTTGGCTTTTCTGATTTTCTGATAACTAGAAATTTTATTTTGTGTTAATCCATTGCATTGTTAAAAAAACTGCATGTTTTGGTTCTTGTTGTTTGTTCACGTTATAAGATGTACACAAATATTTTACAAAAAAAATTGAAATTCAATGAAGAATTTCAAGCAAAATCTCTACATTTTGAACCAAAAATTTTTTTAGTTTCATAATTTGACTTTTATATCATATTTTACCATTCATCCATACAAATTTCATCTTTATTTCTGTTTTCTTTATTAGGGAGGTTATAAACTGCTTTGCCCTCTTTCATAATTTCTGTTCTATCATTATCAAAGGTTTACAAATATATCTTTACCGTACTGTAGGCCTGTTTTAAATAAAAGTAAAAGTGAATGATTCAAATCTCAACTGTTTCAACAACAAATTTTTTTATTCAAATTGCACTGCGAGTAGTTTCAGCTTCATAAGGGCGTCATCAGGTACATTAACAATTTACATCTACCGAACTCTTCTTTTTGTGACAAACTTCTGATCGAAATATGAGCAACACTTTTGTACTACCTAGGGCACCCAAGTACTATTGAATAAAAATATTGGTATGAACATTTGGATGTTGAAACAACGATTAAAACCCATGGATGACATTAATTAAAAAAAAATGACAAGATTTATCGTTGCAGAAGATCACGCTATTTATTTATTTTTACTATTTATTATAATATGTATTATAAGAAATATTATATAAACAAATTTACATTTTAAAAGTAACATTTTCTAGGCTTATCAGAGAAAAACTGATTTATAATCCCATGTATTTCAAACAAAAAATCCTGCTCTATAGTCATTAAAGAAATATTGTTTAATTTTTAATTCATTTTAGTTTGGAAAATGAATTTATCCTTCTTAGAGTGTACTAATTTGAGATAAATAAATGTGAGAAGCAGTTTCAGTCTCCAAAGAATTATCAAACAAAATAACTCCAATTCTATAATATTTTGCTTAAAACTAATAAAACAAAAGAAAAATATGTTTTAGTTCTTCAGTAATCTGTAATAATTCTTTATTTAGATTTATTTCTAAATCATTGAGGTACGATATTTTTTTTAAATTTTTTTTAAATGAATTTTTAGTTTGAATTTTTACATACCACTAAAACGAAATTTGTAATCCTACTTGTTTAGCACCTATATTTTTCAAATAAATTGTTCCTAAATACAGTTGTTTTGATTATTAAAAAATTCTGCGGACAATTTTATATTTTTCCCTACTCTTATTTTTAAATTACAATAATAATTTCGCAGATTTTCATACATTGTAGTGGGAAAAAATGGCTCCCAATCTTACTTTACGTTTTTAGGAAAAACTCAATTTACTAAAAAAAAATTTGGACACTACCAACCACTAACCTGACCTAACTTACATCTTTATGAGTAATTATAATAATATAAATAATTGAATATGAATCTACCGAGAGTAAATATCATAAAATATTTAACTGACACTAAATGGTATCAGATTTTTAAATATGGTAAAACTTAGACAAATATATTTTCAAATTTTGTTATTTCAAAATCTGTAGAATATTAAAATAACTTTAGGTTTTCTGGAAATCCAGCTTACTGAGAATAACAATCTAACCATCCTAAAACCTAGGTATTAAATGTTTTTTGGTTTTCCATCCAAATTTTATGAAACTTTTTAATCAATTACAAAACAAGTATTTTAATAATAAAGTTAATAATTCATAAATTAACCTATAAACTTTAAAGGAATTATAATTATAAGCACGTGTATCAATTTACAAATTTATTAATCACAAACCTACTCATAATTCAACAGATTACAATTTTTTATTAAGTATAACATTTTAAATATTTTTAAACGTTTACAATTTTGATTTGCTTCTTTGCTACCCTTCCTGGTTTTTCTATAAAATTCGTTTTACTATTAAAAGATTGATTAAATTTTTAGTGTTAAAACGAGTCATTTTAAATTAATTAAATAATATTAAATTTTCCAAGTAATTGGGGTTTGTAGAGTTTTGTTCGCTGTCTTTGTTGAATATGTACTAATTAGGTATAAAGCTGCGTTTTAAATAAAATTTTTGACAGTGACCAGTACCTGATATCCTCCATTTGATGCAATTTAGAGCGCCCTCTACCGGTAGGGAATTTTAGCACAATAATATTAAATAATTAACTATTATACAATTAATAAAAAGCTTCCTTGAATTGCCTTCAATATACTAAAACAAACAATTTAAATACTAATATTTTAAAAATTGGCCATTTATTGATTTTAGCATAATCATGTATAAACCCATTGTTTTACTAAACTAGAAAACTAGATAAGGCAATAATCATTTCATGTTTTCGAATGTTGTATTAACCAAAAATTTTACGAAAGCTTGAGTTTTTTAGAGCTTTTCATTCCAGAATGTTAACTTATTAAGCAACAGGTTACCTATTTTTAAAAGATTTGTTTTATAGTTTTGAATTAATTTTTATAAATTATTATCTGCTTACAGATTGAGGTGTATAATAATCTTCTGATGGTAAGATAAGTAAACATTTAAGTTTGTGAAGAAAGCTGTCAAGATCATTCTTTCATCAAAACGATAGAATTAAAATCATGAAATTAAAAGATTAGAAATAATTAAGTTGTAAGAAAAAAATTTCTACAATACTATTCGAGCGAACCAATTAAAATTGCCTTATACAATGCTATCATTAGAATAATTTAATAAATCAGCAGCGTATGAAGGTGTTAAATAATTAATTATAAAGTTTAGGCCTTCCTGTTTATTCAAAATTTCATTTTATTAATTTACTTTATATGCGCGAAGGATTCCTATAATTTGTAACAAACAATTACCCAATGAAAATATGCAAAGTCATTCGATTCCGTTCCTATTATTAAATTATACACATCATTTTTTAATGAATCATTGTCGGGAATAACCGTTATAAAGCCTCTTTAACAATGCATTTGCAAATAATAATACCGTGTGCGTGTGTGTTCGCCTATAAAATAATATAATTTCCAAGAAACAGATAAAACTGTTTCTTATACTAAACTGATGATGAGATGATCATGGGATAATCATGCTCCAACAAACTTTTCCTTCTTCAACTAAAAGAAATTTCTACATATATGTAAATTTAAAGATGCTTCTTAACAAGATAAGAAAAATAAATAGTGCAATTCTGTGCAAATCTGTAAGCCTTTACAGAAGAAACCTATAAAGTTTGTTATATCGGTTATAATGAACAATTTGCATGGTTTTCTTACAGAAACTTCCTGTAAGGAATTACAGTTTTGCACAGAATTGCACCATTTGAAGAAACTCAATATTTTTATTATGTGGTTCTATTACATGTTTTTCAATTTTGTTTAGTGACGATGTACCAATAGAAAGTATGTTCCATGTTATGTTTTATATGCGTTTTTTAAATCTGTATACTTTTACATTTTAGACACATTCATCTGATGCCAATGAAAAATTACTAATAATTAAAAGCTCTATTGGTCATATTCACTTCCAAATTAGTAGTAGTATTTTGGGCAGAATCTTGGTTCCTGGTTCCTGGCAAAACAGATGCCATTTTCAATACTTATCCTTAAAATCTGTTATTTAAGTAAAATCTCTCTAGATATTTTCTTGATTTTTAAAAAAATATAGGATTATCTCCATTCATTTAAGGCTGTTTTAGACGAGCACATTTTTGTTCCAAGATCTTGTACAATAAATGAAAAATAAATGTCGTATTTTATTCTTTAATGGCTACTCGTTTCTTACTTGCTACTTTTCCTCAATTTTTTGGATACTACACCTTTTCCAATTCTATTTTAGAAAAAATCACTTTGAATTTCAGAAATCATCAATTGTAATTCAGAAAAGATCAATTCTATTTCAGAAAGCCTCAATTGTATTTCAAAAAAGACCTTTTGTAAAATATTGAGGAAGCAAAGAGTTTTTGGCATATTATTTTATTTGGTTTTAGCTTTGGTGAATAAGGACCTAAGCCTATGAAATGTGTGTGCTATTGTGGTTCACGTGCACAATCACCGCAAAAAATTCTTGAATTTCTAATTTTTTTTGAAATTTAATTGATTATTCTGAAATACAATTGGAAAAGGTGTAAATATGACATTGACACCATTACCAATATAATATGCTATTAAAACACTTTCAACCTTATTATTACTTTCATATTATTTTGACAACTGCATGTACTCATCCATGTGGAAGCTTTTAAAAATTTGAAGATAAAAAATACAACTGCATCAGGAAATTTACAATAACCTCAAGATGCGAATGAAAACAAAATAAAAAAGTTTAAAAAAAATTGTATATCAAATCACTTTTTATTAATTATATTCTAAATACCAATGTGAAGCTGATGTCCGATTTGATAAGATTTTCTTTTACTATTCTATTATACAGAATGTTGCAGGAGGAATATCCAACATTTTAGGAGATGATATAGCATGGAGTATTTCAGAGCTTTTTTAATGTTTTTCTCAAAAAAAAAACATAACTAACTTTAATAAATAATAAGACAAAACTATACAAATATATTCATGATAAAATTATTTTCAAGGAGTGGTTTCAATTTGAATATAGAGTCCTTACTATTATCTTGAGTATTTTTTTTTATACCTGATTTTAGCCCTCTAGATGGGAGTAATTTTTAAATACTAAGGATTGTATTTTAATGCTTGTAGTCATTCTTTAATAACCAATGTAACTTCTTTAAACATTTTCAGCTATGATAACTATATTTATAACTTTTTTTGAATTTCAGTGTTGTTTAAGAAATGGTTAAGGTGATAAAGATTCCTAATTTCCAAAGAATCAGGATATAAAATTTTATTAACAAAAAATAGCCGATGTTAATTTTTTGTAATTTTGGAGTTATCTAGCTATTGAGAACTATAACCACCGTCAGGTGGCGTTTCCAATTGCTTTGAATGGAAAATAGCCAGTCAAAAATTGGGTTTAAAAATTTTTGAACCTAATTCAACAAAACCCAAATAGATTTATTATCTAAATCTCAAGTAAAACCCATCAAATAACTGCTAATGCTCAAGGGCGTATTTAGGGGGTGGCTGAAGGGGCAAAAGCCCCCCCCCCCCCCCCAAGATCAGTTTTTATTTATTTTTGCCCAATCTTTAAAATTAACCATATAAGGTTAAAAGCACTGAATATTTTTTAAACTTTTTGTAAAGTTTTACTGGGTACCTTAAAATATTGGTAACTTTCAAAGATATGAGCATCAAGAAAATAAGTGGATTCTTATTTATTTTTCGAAAGAATATTTTGTTCCATCAAAATAATTATTTGATGATCTTGAACAATTTTGAATTAAGGACAATTTCCAAAAAAATGGGTTAGAACGACCTTGACTATTGGGTTTTTTTGCGATGAAATCACGTCTACTTTCTACGATATTGTACTTGTTTTTGGATCACACTGTATTAGAAAAAATGTAAGGTTAGGTTAACTTAAGCTGGTTTTGTTTTCAAATAATTTTGTGACCTCGAAAAAAATGCCCAATACCGAGTTTTCATCATAAATTTTGCCCTCCCCAAGACGAAATTCTAGATAGGCCATTGCTAATGCTTGTAATCAAATAAAAATACTCGCTTTTTAGGTTCATACTTTTGTCACCAGAGGTGAATTCTAAAATTCTCAATATTAACAATATTTGTGAAGGGAAATTAATTAGGATTGTTACTGCAACTATGTAACAAAACATACTACTAAGGTTTTAAAATTTCTAGGTTGGTATACCTGTTAACTTTCATTCAAAGTTTTTTTTACAAATTATTTCTCAAGTGTCACAAATTCTATAAAAACTATCAGTTAAAATTTTCGCGATGTTTGCAGTAATTTTGACACTATTTTGTTTTTTTCTAAAAAACACTAGTGAAGTATCAATTGTTTACTTGCATTACAGCCAACTGTAGCAAACTTGGGTTTCCTACCATAAAAGTCACCATTAACATTCATTTTTGAAGATCCTGTACATGGTTTTTAACTGCAAAATATTTTTGTCCAAAAAATCAACATTTATTACTTTAAAAATCTTGTATAAGAAAATACCTACATAATTTTCTGACTTTTTTTAAATTAAGATTTCGTTGGAGATATACAGGGTATCTCACTTTTTTTCCAGCAATTTTTTTTAAATAGTAAATGTCATTCTGAACAAAAATTTTCTTATGAACTAATGTTTTTTCGACTCTTTAAAAAATAACAGCAATTTTAAAATTGATAAATTTTGATGATTTTTGTGGAACACCCTGTATAATATTCTTTCTTTATTTAAATCAATTATTATTTGGATTTTATCTTTGCCAAATTGATTTTTTGAACATTATTGGTTGATTTTAAAATAAGTGAACGGCGAGGTTAAATTGCCCTCAGTAAAATTTAGCATCTTATTGGCTTAAACATATACAAAATCCAAGGCATACTTGATTTAATAAAAAAAATAAAATTTAATTTAATTTATACAGGGTGTCCCACAAAAATCATTAAATTTTTGCTGTAACTTTTTAAGGAGTCGAAAAAAAAATATTTCATAGGAACATTTTTGTTCAGAATGACATTTACTATATAAAAAATGATTTTGCTGGAAAAAAGTGGGACACCCTGTATAAAAAATCTTCTATTTTTTTCTAAAATCGTTATCATACCTGGTACAAATTATGAAAGCTTGAAACTCGATTTTTTGCTCCCGGCACCAACCAAAGATTCGACTCTTTAAATTTTTTTTAAAACATTGCTCATTTTAGATGTCCACGTGTAGGAAACAACGAATTTGGTTTTTACTACTTCTACTGGATGTAATTTGAAAATGCTCTGGCAAGACTCTTACTGTAAGATACGCAAAAGATCTAAAAAATAACTTTTGGAACAAAATATGATGCAGTATTGGAAAAAATTTAAACCTTATTGGTTATCTAAAAAAAAGATTTTTGAACAAATTATCTAATCAAAAGATGAAATAATTTGATATCTTAGCAACAGATTTCTATAAATCCCTTCTTTGTTTGGTTTTTCTTTTACTTTATAATAGTGACGTTTGGTGTACCATGAACGTACAACGTACCCCGTGTTTTACTTTGAATATAGACAACCAATCTTCCATATATATTCTCTGATAAATTGGTGAAGATAGGGTCTTATCTGATTATCTGAAGACCAAGTCATCAGTTCTAAAGATTTAACGTATATAATACAAACTTTATAAAAGGATTATACCACAATTCCAAATATTAACGTTACCTTATTTGGTTTCTTATATCATCAGGACCAATTTTGTCCGCCTTTGATCAAAGACCTAACATTTCTGAAAACTAAATTATCAAATGGTTACCAAAATGTTGGTTTTACTGCTGAAGTATATACAACATCTTGTAAGATATTTTTCAGATTTAGGTCAGTAAAAAATTTAAATAAAATCTTCTCGAAATTGTATTTTTGCTAAATATTTTTCTAATCTTCCTCCTTTTATACTTTATTTTTGTTTATACATCAAGTCATGATAATGCTTTCTTCTGTTACCGCATCCTTCTATTATCTTCTTACCTAGAATTTTAAAAGATACCACTTTCCATTCCATGATTACCCCAGAAAACCCAAGATGGCCGTAAAAAACAGGTGGTATTGTTTCCTTGAGGAAATTTGTAAGATAGTTCAAGTTAGTGATGGATTTTGGCCTTACTGCTTAAAGACCTTACTTTGCTGTTTTTCTGTTTTGCTGCTACCAGTACTAATTATATCAAATGGTAAATATTATAGTATGATCGAGTATGTAAACTCGATTTATTTTCATCAATATTTAATATATAGAAAACGTTGCGGCTTAATTAATTCCATCATCAGTTTCTTCTTATAATTTCATATAACAAAATAAGCAAGAGAATCTTTGCTGCTGGATTGGGAAGCACTTTTAATCATTTATTTCATATTAATTTTTTTTTTAATTTTAATTTATATTTAAAAGCAGAATTATTTAATAATTAAAACAAGATCTTTCAAAAAATTTTATAAAATTTAAAATATTTTTAGCCTTTTCGTTTTTCAGTCTCCTCTCATAGGTACATTAATTTATATCAAGTTGATGAGGTGTTCTCCCCCAGTGCGTTTTGGAAGCAAGAAATATGTATAATAGAGGTGGGGGTTCATTTATTCTGAAGCCCCATTGCACGAGTTTGGTGTTTTTTAATCATCAGTATGTGCTTTTAATTTTGTTAATATAAATATAAGGTACCTTCTCATTACTAATCTTAAAATTTACCAACGAATAAAAAGCCAAAAAATAGATAAAAATTTATGTAAAAAACGTCACTAATAATAATAAATTCGTTTATTAAAAACAGGAGAGAAAGAATTTTTTGCTTCACATGCATTTTTATCTACTTTCACTAAGTATTTAGTAAATATACAGATTCACCAGTAACTGTTTAAAATGATTTATGATCTTGAATAATATTTATTCAACCAATTAATTAATTTTATTTTTATTGAACTCTTGAAAAGGTAAAATTGGGTAAAATAAGGTATTATAACCTTTGCGTAGGTTTTTTTGAATATTCCATTAGGATGATTAAAGTGTTTGAGGAAATTTTTGGGACTATTAATTTTCGGGCGTAGGAATTTCTCATAGATAAAAATGCACAATCTTGTCGACTGACGAAAAAATCTCTTCTAACTGTGGCCTTAAATTAAAATCTTAAACATTACACCAAGCTCTTTGATTAAAAGGAAAAGTTCTCCCCCTGCATTTTTGTGTACAGCTTTAATAGCGACATACTAATTTTGCGGTGTGCTCTATTGTACTTTTTGAATGCCTGGGCCATACCATTCGCACAACTCCAAGGATTAAATTTCACTTCCCCGTCAGTTCTCTCTATCTGCGATTTACTATTACCTCATCGTAATTTATATTGGCCAACTTTAAATCTTCTTAACTATAGATTATATTACAACCTGATAAAAGGTACACAAACATATTATTAACAAAAGCACGAACAATAAATTTTTGTATAAACACTCTAAATATTTCTAAAATTTAAAGGGAATTAAGATAAATCTTCTTTACAGATAAGTTTGCTTTAACGAGTTATAGGTTATGTTTTGAAGCTTAAGAGGTCAAAACGCCAATAGGACGAGATTTCGGCGTGGCGCAAGTTGAACGTGCGTCTTGAGACGCAGCTTAAAATTTAGTTGAGACCCAAGACTTTAGTGTTAACCTCAAAATAAGTGTTTTTTTTCGAACTGTAGTTAATATTAATATTTTTATTTATTTATTGGTAAACTCTTGATATTGAAGTATATAAATTTGTTTTTTAGATAAAATTGAATAAAAGGAGTAAAATTTAATTTACAATTGGATTTCCGAATAATTTGTTACTTTACAAACCACAAACTAGGAAAAAGAGGATTTAAATTGGAAATTTTTAGCAAAACTGCTTCGAATTGCATTCCCCTATAAAATAATTGCATTAAAATATTTAATTGCCATACAACAAAAAAAAAACGCAACTCAATTTGTTCCATCCTCGTTTATAAAAAAGTGCGGGTCCCGATTATTCCACATTTAATTTCGCAACAATAAAAAAGCAATTACTTACACATTCGGAAACACACGAACGCCGGCTGAAAATATAGGCGTACAAACAATTTGTGAAAATTTTTCGATTGCACGAAGTGTCTGGTTTAATCAGATCGAAACGCGCGCCTGGTGCAGAAGGGCTTAGGTTAGGTTAGATTAAGGGCTGTTTTCGCCCAGGAGAGGCACAAAACGGTGGCAGCGTGTTACCCTGTCACCCTTCGCCTCTCCTCATGAAGCTTTGTGTTCTTGTCACCAACGGATCACAAGCGTCTACGGGACCCCGGTTTTGTCGTTGACGATTAGTTTCCAGCCAGAACTAAGAACTTAATTAAAATGTTTGTTTGTTAATTTGCTTCACGAGATAACCATTTTTAAATTTAACACTTTCTTTTTTATCACCTCATTTTTAATTAAATACCCATTTTTTTCAAATTATCACTAAAATCTTCAATCATTTTTAAACCTTTATTCCAACTAAATAAAATCAATAGATCCAACACCAAGTCTTTTTTAAATATTAGGTTGGTACTCTTGGTTCAAAGAAAAATAACAGTCTTTCAATATTCTTGGTATCAAAATATCTAAAACAAATTTGGAACAGCTTTTTTCTTTAAATTTAGGCCTAAAATCTTAATTCTTAATTTTTCTTGATTTTGTTGGTTTACTACAACAAATAGATATTTTCATTACCAGAAACTACTATACAATACAGGGTTTTTCAAAACATGCATCCCTAACTTCAGGAATAGATTTTTTGACGTATTTGAAAACAAAAAGGTAGAATAAATTTTTTCACCAAAATACTCCATTTTTGAAATACATGGTGTTAAAATTTCTTCATTTTTTCAATATTTACCATAACATTGAATTGTACATCTTTAAAGAATAGGAAAGATGAATCTTGATCAAAAATTATTTTGATATGGGTCCTTAAAAAGGTTAATTCGATACGATTAATTTTGGGATAAATATAGGGTGTCTCAAAATTCTTCTACCTAACTAATTGGAAATATTACACCAGTGGTTTTTAAGAGACTATCGAATATCAAGACTCTTCATTTTGGTGCCATTAACCTTTTTTATTTTCTGGGTTACTAAGGTAGATAGATGTTTAAAACAAAAATAACTCGTCTTTAAAAAAGTTCAAAGGTTTTTCCTCCCCAATGATCAAGGTTTTAAAACTTGTGCAACAATTAAGTATAAAAGAAGACGATAAGAATTTTTTTCTTGTAGACCAGAAAAATGAAATTTTTAAGATTTTCATGGATTTATTCTAAAACCATAAAAACTACTAAATACCACCATTATATGAAACTTTAGTTAATTAGGTGTTAAATATTAAATATGCTTTTTCTATTAGCTATCTTGTGAGACCCTAAAAAAGATGAAATAAATCATTTTATACATTTTTATTCCATTAGAAAAACCACCACTGAAAAGAACTCCCTACAAATACAAATTGAACTACAGATTTTAGAACTTTAACAGTCTTGAATCTTGAAAAGTCTCTACATTCTTACAAAAATATCAATCTTCCCACTAGGTAGATAAACTAAAATTCCTCAGTTCCTCAATTCCTCAATTTCAAGATTTCAAGAATTACTAATTACAGTGTAGTTTCTATAACGTGCACGAACAATTAAATTGCTACATATTCTAAAACGTGAATTGAGCAAACTGAACAAATCCATGTTTGTCCAGAATTTTGTTGTATACTGTGAGGATTTATCAGAATTGTTTTATGTTTGTGTTATTAATAATTAAACAATAATTATGACATCTAATCACAAACCACATTACCTGACACTAGAAAAAAGACTGAACTTTTATCAGATGCAAACAGAAACTGTGGAGTAACACACTAAATCTGACGTCTGTACTGAAAAAAAATAGAAAACCTTTTTGAGCTTCGAACATTCTGTAATGTTTGTGTTACTAATAAAAAGCGAAGTTATAAATTTTGAAGCTCATTTCTAACAGAATGACCCAAAATTTTATAAATATACTTATACCCATCAAGTTTCTTAAAACACTCTAAAAGGTGAACTAATCAGTAATCATCACCCTGGGAAAGAACTCAGTTCACAAAGTGAAGATCATGTTAATTGCCCTCAAACCAAAAGTTAATATACCTGAAATAATGATTCATTTGGTAGTTCAAAAAAATTTGTTACAAGAATTTTGCACCAAGATTTAAAAATTTCAGAAGTACCTTTAGGAATGTGGTACTGAGGCTGAATTTTCGAAGGTTAACTTCAAAATAATATAGCAGTTTATAGAAGTCTGGAAATTTCCAAGCAAAAATATCGCTGTAGAAAAATTACAAAAAAAAATGAACAAAATTTTTCTTTTTTCGAAAAGACCAATATTTTGGAGTTATCGTTGTTTGACACTACATTCGATTTATGCCAGGTATCCCATTTTGTTTTCAGTAGTTTTTTAGATACCTTAAATTGAGGTAACTTTGGTCCTTTAAGGTAAGTTTGGCCCAAATTTTGGAAAAAGATAGTTTTATCTACTGTTAGTTATCAGTTACAATTCGGATGCTAGCTGTAAGACACACTTAAAATATGTAGATCAAACTACGATTTTCCAAAATTTGGGTAAAAGTTACTTCCATTTACAATAATAAATGACATTTTGATCGAAAAAAGTCCTATGAATTATTTTCAAAATTACATATATTGATATTTATGGGACATTCTGTATAAATTTCCGTTTTATTATTTTTTTAGTTTAATCAGGTAAATTTTAGTGCGAACAATTTAAAACGCTCTTTTTAGTTAAAAAAGAGGATGTCTTAAAAGCCGTTAGTCTAGAACAAAATACGAAGCGAAATTAATTTAAATAAAAATGGTAATTATAAAGGGTGTCCTAAAAAAACATAAGGAGTTGAAAACAGTTCATAGAAAAATTTGTGTCTCCACGAATTTAAAGAAATAAATGCTGGAAAGAAGTAATATGCCTTAAAAAGGGTGTTTCATAGGTTGGTATTTTTTTTTTGATAGTTTAGATAGTTGTAGATAGTTTTGAAGTAAAACTTTATAAAATAACGCATTTGGTAAAAAAAACTGTTTATAACTAACTAAAATGTTAAAAATTGCCAAAATTATATATTTTTTGCACTTTCTATATATAATGAGCTAGTTTAGTCCTTATTGATAGAGACTAAAACGTTACATTTCCTGTCTCTTGTCAAATTTTACTTTACTCCCTGTCTTGTCATTACTTTACTCCCGCCCACGTCATTTGTCATCACTTTACTCCCGCTCACGTAACTTGTCATTAAAAATTAAAATTAGTCATAATCTTGTAATTTGTCTGAATTTGCCGCGAAATCACAATCGTTGCAAACTTCAGTCTAGTCTAAACACCACCAATATATTGAGTGAATTCTAACCTCTAATAAATTTATTTGGTTTGGTTTGGAAGGGATCTTGATTTTTATTCTGGGGTCGGGGATTGTATTATGTACGGTTTATTATTTTATAGATTGATACTAAATTTAAAATTTAAAGGTGTTTTAAGTGTACACAGAATCGATTCAATCAATTAGTTAGATCTGTAAATGTGGCAAAATCTTTTATACTTGGTAAACTTTATTCCTGCATCAAAACTTACCTACTTTATTTATTGTGAAGTTAATTATTATTTTTTTAAATTTATAAAATCAATTACAATAATTATAATATTAATCTACAATTATCTATATTATGAAAGTTGCTGTATAAATCATTATGACGGGCGAATAAAAATACCCGTCGCCGTCCGATAACAACCGATATTAGTCACAGCGATAGCCATATAATTAAATTATTGTGGAAACTTTTACCTATTAAAAAAGTGCAAAAAATTCTATATGCACCGAGGTAGTAAAGTGAATTTAATCCCTCCTCTGATTGTTTCCCTCGGCTTTGCCTCGGGAAACAAAACATCGTCGGGATTAAAATCAGTCACTTTACTACCTAGGTGCATAAATAACTATTATTATCTTTTTTTTGTGCTGCTTTTATTTATTTCATTTATACCCAGAAAAAAGTGAATAAAAGGAACCATATACAAATGGCTTATTTTATAGTTTTAAATCCTATTAAAAAAATATCAATTTATGAAACTCCCTGTATACTTGAGGAATCTTTTACATGATAGCTGATAGGTATATTAGAAAATACAGAGTGTCGGATTTTTAAGGCTCAATATTATCTTGTTTTTTTGAAGAGATACAAAATTGATTAAGTTGGTACATACTTGGTGCGTAATTTTTGTATGATTAATTACTTGAAGAAAAAATTAACTTGCCATTTTCAAAACGACGCAGAAGAATTAAAAATTACCATTTTTTCTTCGAAAATATTTCGATTTTTTAAAATTACTAAAAATCGCTTGTTTGATCGGTATAAAATTTGGTATATGAATTTATTTAGAAAAAGGTATTTTTGAACAAAATGTTTTTGCTTATGCTTGTTATCTAAGTGGTCAAAAAAGGGGGTCCTCAACATCCAAAATGTCTTTTACCATTTAAGTGGCTGAATAAAAATGCATAATGCATAAAATTTGAAGCTAAATAAAAATGGAAATTATACAGGGTGTCCTACAAAAATTTGAAAACAGTTCATAGAAAAATCTGTATCATCTTGAATTAAAAAAAAATAAAAGATGCCTTATACAGGGTGTTTCATAGGTTGGTATTTTTTTTTATAGTTTAGATAGTTTTGAAGTAAAACTTTATAAAATAATGCATTTGGTAAAAATTTTTTTTATAACCAACTAAAATGTTCAAAATTGGCAAAATTAGATTCTTTATTTTCATTTTATTATGCTGTTTTTTTTAATTTCTTTCTTTTATACCCAGAAAAACGCGAACAAAAGGAACCATACACAAATGGCTTATTTTATAGTTTTACATAAAATATCAATTTATGAAACACCCTGTATACTTGGTTCAATAAAAATTTTAACTTTTTTCTTGTTTTCAGGCTTTATTTATTTTATCCTCATTGAAATATTAAATTGCGTAATTTAGAAGAATTTTTTACATGGTAGCTGATATGTACGAAAATACAGAGTGTTGGATTTTTAAGGTTCAATATTACCTTGCTTATTTGAAGATATAAAAAATTGATTAAGTTGGTGCATACTTGGTGCGTATTTTTTGCCATTTTCAAAATAACCCATAAGAATGGAAAATTACCATTTTTTCTCCGAAAACCAAGTAATTTGGATATTTGTAACCCAAACACTTTTGAATGAGGAACCAAAAATACTATGACATCCCGTCTATCGTTTAAACCAAAAAATATCAAGAGTCAACTCTTTTTCTTACGGGATAATACCTTTTCCAATATCCGTATCAATTTTGATTTCATTGTATTTCTTTTTTAAAATCAAATTATTTTGACCAATTAAAGTAGGTACTTCAAATCTAAAAATCGAAACGGGGTGTTCCACTTTTTTTATTGGAAAGAAAATATTATTCTAAAAAAAGAGTAGGTAGGTGGTTGTCTTAAATTAAAAAAAAAATGTTAACAAAATTTATACAGGGTGTCCAGAACCACCCGTACCACCTTTTTATATCGACAACTCTTTGTTGTACAGTTGGTCCCAGCTGGAAGTAGGACAAAAGTAATCATGATCGCGTATTCTTTATCCTACTTCCAGTTGGGAGCAACTTCACATTGTTGATAAAAAATTTACCAGCAAAGAGAACCTAAAGAATCTTTTGGTGTAATTTGTAATTTCCAAAACAAGCCGGAAGTATCCAAAACCAAAGGAACTTGGAAATTTTAAATGGCAACCTATGTGGAGTGTGGTATTGTTGGAAAGGTTTTTTAAAAATAAACAATGTTTATTAAAATATTCTTTTAATATCTTGCATAATTAACAAATTAAACGAAAAAATAACATGACAAATAAAACACTACCATCATCCTCAATGGCATAACCCTAGTTTTTAGGAAAGTATTTCTTCAGAATTGCATTTGTTGCCTAAAAAAATTATTTGCATGAAAAAAGTGGGGCACCCTGTATACAGTGCCCTTATACAGGATGTCCCTGGCATCGTGCTTTTAAATCACTGCATAGGACTGGGACAGTAATGTTTGTTCGGGGCTGGAAATAAACATAGTTTTTACTTATATAGTGTTGCATAAATATTGGAACAAGCTGTATACCTATATTTTCTTCTTTGGAGTGGTACAATTCTAAAAAATAGAGTAGTAATATTGAAATTAGTTCTATTTTTGCCAATATAGAAATTGTTTAAATAATATAGTTGCTTAAAGGTGTTTATGTAATGCAGGCAATCGTTTTCTATGCTTGAAATGTTGAATAGAGGTTGGCGAGGAGCGCGTTTTAGAACGAGTGCATGATGTCTATAGAAGTATAGAGTATGTTGATCAGGTGAGGCAATAGAACGTGTGAACAGCTTAGCACATGTCAAGTGGAGGGCGGGGGACTTCCTGCCACTGAATGGGTTCCGTGTAATACCTTCAGACAACTGAATAGAGGTGCGAGCCTCTAACTTGGCACTCAGCACCTTCAACATTACCACTACACACTACACTAATTTTACCTGTTCGTCCACCCGAGAATCAAAAAAACTTATTGACACTAATTGACGAGCGTTGGTAAATTCAGCATATTAAATTGGAAAATTGGGACGTTACACCCATATGCAGATTTCCTTTTTCTTTTTTATTTGCGAAAGGAAGTTGTCAGTTTTTTATGGTTAACAAGCTTATTAATTTTGTTATGGCCGCTTGCCTTATAAAATGTTGTATACAAAGGCTATAATTTTGATAATTAATGAAATTACACTTGCTATTAAATGTTTCATTAAAGCACATAATTTGTGACATTGTGTTTATTCCAGGTAAACTAGTTATTAGCGATTAATTATTTAGGAAACAATTAAGCGGGGAAAATTAAATATTTGTCGGCTGTGTAAGCGCGAATAAAATTAAGAACAACTTAATTTGTGCAGTTATAAAGTAAGAATGTGCGGTAGTTATTAAATTACCCTCTACTGATTTGCGACTTGCTCCGCCAGTAAATGAAATTCCAAACGGTAATTGCGCCTCAAGATAGCTTATTGTAGATTTCTCGTCTGCGTTGTAGGGCTAACGCCATCACAGCCCCCAGATCCAGACTCTGACCTGACAGATATATGGCCATAAAATACCTCACATTCTCTCATTATATTATTCTTGTGTAATTATGTTGCATTGTGTTTCAACAACAGTGCATAGCATATAGCTTATACACTTGCCATTATCATAACTAAAAGCACCCCAACTTCACTGAAGACACCTTAATTTAAAAAAAGGATTAATACTTTAAACTAATTGCTTTTCAAAAAGCCACAACTTACTCTCACCTCACATCTTTAAAAACATCAAACTGAATCAAAAATGAACTAACGGTCAAAAAAGGAAACTGTAATTTTTATCTTCAATATAAAACATAAACGACACAAACTAAAGAAACAACTAATTAAATGATAATTAATCCAGTTTTAACATTCTACATTTCGCACAATTTATTTTCGTCGTGGTGGAATAAAACTACATATTCCCTAACAACCAGCGTTGTTCTTAAAATTACTAATTAGGTTATTTCAAATTGGCACTTGAAATTATAAAAGATGACGTACATGTTAAGTGGACGAGACGTAGTCTGTGAAGCTAATAAGCTAAGAGCATTTTAGTATTTTTTGTCGGTTATAACTTCTAATTAGTCCCTGCAAATTTAAAAACAGCACAAAACAAAAACCACACTCTGAAAATGATTAAATCAAAAAAAGCGATTTATATTTTTAATGAGTTTAAATATTCATTTGAAAAGGTGATAGGAGCTCTAAATTCTTTAGAATCCAATCGAATAAGAAAATATCAAATGTCACCCGGAACAGCGATCAAAAAACGGTATTTCATTGCTTCCGCAAACGGCACAATGAACTTAATACCCACGTTAAGTGGCCGTCAAATAGTGACAACATAAAGTACCTTGAAGATAAACCCCAAGACAGCTAAACATTCCATTCAGATATAATAGAGCGTCTCTTATCCTTGTACAACCGATGTAAAGACGATTTCGGTTTTTGTGTGTAATATTAGTGCCCAACTTAAGAGGGCAGATCGATTTAAAGGTGTATTTTGACCAGGAGAATTGCCTTTATGTCGTATTAACCAGTAGAAGAAAGAAAGAAATTTTAAAGGTGTCAAAGGAAAGGTTTCAAAAAGAAAATGAAATAACACTGAAAGAGGAACGAAAATAAACCAATTATTTTTTTAAATATCCTTGAATTTTTTATATTTAATTTTCTTGAATTCAAAACACATACAGGGTCTTCTCAAAGATCTGTACAAAATGATACCACATATTCAGTTATAAAATATTTTCCCTAATCATTATTGATTTTCATCATTGAAGGGTCAAGGTATCATCAATATTCAATTAGATATTTTCAATGATTTAACCACCAAATCCTGTGTAGGTTGTTTGACTATTGGGAATTTTAACCACCAATAGATCGCGCCGTTTTATACTAGCTTCACTGTTTCACAAATTCTTCGATTGGAGGAGAGCTCTTTCCCAAAATTCCCAATAGACCATTAAAGTTCTTTAAAATATGGCGATTTTTTAAGATTACTAAAAATCGGTTTGGACGATCGGTATAAAATTTGGTATATGTATTCATTTCGAAAATGGCTATTTTTGAACAAAATGTTTTTACTTCTGCATGTTATCTAAGTGATCAAAAGAGTAATATCAACATCTTGGCCCATTTTAGTGGATGAATAAAAATGCATATTATTTGAAGCTAACTATAAACTTTTTTGTCTCCTATACGATTTTTCTATCTACTTTAGTTTATTAGGCAGTAATTGATGGATAGCCTAACTCAAAAAAAAATCAAAATTTTCGCCAAAGGTCTATGCAAAAAACACTATACAGGGTGGACCATTTATCTTGAGACAAATAAATAATTGAAAAACTTTGGACAAAAAAATTTCAAATAAAAGTTGTTAGTCATCTTTGTGTTAATATCAATGTAATTCAAGTTTTTTTAAATGAAAACGTATAATTTTTTAGCAACTTTAAAATTTACTCAAAAAACAAATAACTTTTACATAAATCATTTTTTTGACACCTTTCAAATTTAAAAAAAAAATTTGACGCTTGACGAAAAAATTAAATCTGTGGACGACAAACAAATTATTAAAAATTAGTATGTTCTTTATTTTCCCCCATTTAAACCTAACAATTTTTATTTGACGCATTTTTTTCAAAACCATTTTTTTCTTAGCTTTTTAGTTTGTTAAATATTTATTTGTCTTAAGTTAAATGGTCCACCCTGTATAATTTCGAGACCAAAATAAAATGATTTAATCAATTTTATCTTTATCCAAAAATGCTACCTAAAGCTTCAATGGACTATGAAAAAAAATAAATGGTGTTACTCCTATTTTTTACAGTCCTTTCAGCGAAATTGTTGAAAAAAATGAGGTTATGTTGCACGCCAAAGGGAAATAATTATAATCTCATACCAAATATTATACCAATCGTTAAAACTGAACTTGGCTTTATTTTGGTCTGATGGTATGTGGTATTATTTTCTACAGATCTATTAGAAACACTCTGTACAACCAATAATACTAAAAATTATTATTTTTTTACGGATGCCTTCATTGATTATTATCTTTATGAAATAATATGTTCAATCAATTTTTACATGAAATTCAAAATCAATGGAAAATCAGATAATCTGATTTTGAGTCATATACTTTCAGTGGTTAAGAGCGAGTTTCAAAAAGTGATTTACTACAGAAATGAGCCATACCTACCAAATTTTGGAATTTGAAGGAATACTTTTTAATGGTTTTGGGGACTTATTCTTGGGCCGGTCGAGATCGTGTCGTCGACGAGACTACAAGGATAGACTCTTATTTTTCCATGTAAATAAAAAGGACAGAATGATGAAAGTCGTCGACGACACGATCTCGACCGGTCCAAGAATAAGCCCTCTGATACTTGAATGTTAAATACTGAACTTTAGGGATATATTTACCAATATACATTTGCATGATTAGACCCAGTTTTCTCAATAAATTTTATTTTAAAATCAAAATTACCTGCAGCAGGTCTTGAGACGAAGCTTGATTCAAGCTTAACTTATATTTGTGCACTGTTCATAGTTTAAGTTCCAGGGATCAAAACCCCTTGACCTTAAAAATGATTAGCAGCCTTTGAAGCACGGTTTCATTACCAGCTAACCTGTTTTTTCTAGATAAGTAGATTTTAAGCTACGTCTTACAACATAAACTCATCTTATTCTGTTGTACCATAATATCAAAACTCGTGTTATTCTTATGCTCTAAAATATAAGTCAAATATCAGAAACTTTGTTAAACCATTTTTATTAAATTCGTGTTGAGCTAAAAAATATGTACAGAGGTTAGCTATAATCTAAGCTTGAATTGTCTCAAGACCTACTGGAGTTGTTGGCTAATTTTGATTTTTAAATAAAATGTGTCGAAAAAAATTAGGTTTAATAATGCAACTGTATATTTGCAAATATTTTCCTAAATGTTTGTATTGAACATTCAAATATCTGTACTATTAAGTATGGTTATAATTATTTTTTTAATCATTGATTTCGTATGTCAGGTAATTTACTATCGAAAGGCAAAAGGTCAATTAATATGGGCAATATTTGGTACAAAAGTTTTAAATGAGTTTAAAAATATAAATAATAAACCTGCCTACCAAGAGACATTTGAACTACCACCAAAATTTCAAAATAATGTCTGCAAAGTAATTTTATTTTTTAACCTTACCTAACCTATACCGAGTGAAATTTTCACTTCAATTTCTTTCTATTCAAGTGTGTGATCCTGAAGCTCCTTTGCGATCTTCCTGACTCTTCCTGTAAGGATTTATTATGAAGACAGAAAGTTCTAAATCCTGAATTTGAATAATTGCAGCAAACTTCAAGTTGATCCAATTTTTAGATTTTAATTGATTCAAAACTTTCATAAGTACTTTTAAAGTTGTCGATGATGTTTGAACCTTCTAAAATTCGAAATTGGAAATGTTTGAACTCGATGAAGTTAGAAAGTGATGAAGTTCGAAATCTACTGTTCCTTTTAAACTTGAAAATCTAATTCAACATAATAATGAAACTTCATAAGTACCTACTCGTTAAAGTTGTCGATGAAGTTCGAAGCTTCTAAACTTTAAACTGGATGAACTTTAGAAAGTTCGAACTCGATGAAGTTCGAAGTTTGGTCTATTGTTCCTTTTGTACTCTTCTTCTTTCAGAATAAAATTTAAAGTTTCATAAGTAATTTTTAAAGTTGTCGATAAAGTTCGATCCTTCAAAACTTTGAACTCGATAAACTTGAGAAACTTCGAACTCGATGAGGAAGTACGAAAGTGACGAAGTTTGAAATTTAAGGCATTGTTCCTTCCTAAATCTAACTTTTTTCATACACGTACGTTTTTCAAAAAAGAACTAATTTCGAAGTCGAACTTATTTTGAACTGGAACTACTTTAAAACACGAACTTCTTTCGAACTTGAACTTTTTTCAACTTTTTCCTAATTTTCGAATGGTTCGAACTATTTTTGAACTTTTGAATGAAAATTTCGAACTTACAAATACAGATTTCTATAATTCCACTGAGAGGTGTTTTGGCATTAAAATTTTGAATGTATGTGCCTATTTAAAAATACAAAAATTCAGTAATTTTAAAACATTATTATAAACTGTACATAGCGTTCAGCAATAACCAAACATTGTTTCATAACCTACAAAAAAGCAAAAAAATATGAATATTTGAGACATCTCAGTATCATTTGGGAGTAACTATTTTAATTTAGTACAAAGTCGGACAAAATTGTTAATCAGTATTTTAAATACTTTACAGTAATTCCTAAATGTACACAAATTTCATAGAAATTCTGTCAGTCTACTCTAAAAATTATTTAATGGCGATTGGTGCAAAAATATATTTCAGTATACGTCAAAATATTCTCATTTCTTTTCAAGATCCAAAATATATTTAGGTGTTTCAGTCTCTTTAAAAAAATATATTTTACTTTGATCTACATCTTTTCCAATTGTATTTCAGAAAAGATCAATTCAATTTTGGAAATCATCAATTGTAATTCAGAATAGTAAAATGTATTTCAGAAAACATCAATTGGATTTCAGAAAGCATTAATTGTATTTCATAAAAATTAATTTACTTTTAGAATAGACCTTTTGTAAAATGTTGAGGAAGCCAAGAGTTTTTGGCTGATTATTTTAATTGGGTTTAACATTAATGAATATGGACCTAAACCTGGGATTACTGGTGTAATGTTAAATTTCGAAAGCACATTTTTGATGAAACGTATGTGATGTTTGGTCCTTTCTGAAATTAAATTGATGTTTCTGAAATACAATTGACCTTCCCTGAAATACAATTGACTATTCTGAAATACAATTGATATTTTCTGAAATTGAATTGAATATTCTGAAATACAGTTAATGCTTTCTGAAATACAATTGACTATTCCGAAAGTTAATTGATCTTTTCTGAAATTCAATTGGAAAAGATGTAGTCTTAAAAGTATATGTGTGATTGTTGGAGTTACTTTTTTCTTGTCACAGAATGGATGTTCCATCTAGATAGTTTTGGGAAAAAAAAATTACAAAAAAATACAATTTACTATCATAATATTTAGTTTAAAGATTTTTTTTAAATACATGATGTTTTTTGGCTTTAAAAACAGGAAATTAGTAACCTCTTATAAATTAATAAACCCAGAGCTATGAATAGCCTTTCTTCTTCCAAATCACTAATTACTCATTTTTGATTTAATAATATTATGTTTATTAGAACCAAAAAAACGAGACACTACTAAAAAATACTCAGCAACTGATAAATTCTGGAAATTCTAAACGAATTATCTTTTTAGTAGTACTAAAACCATCCAACTTTTTTGTACCAAACGAAATAGTTTTTTGATACAAAATAATACATCTAACTCCAAACCACATCAGCATGAAGATATTCTTTTTGCAGTTTGCAGCATACCCTTCAATTTCTAATTTTCGACCTTTTTAGTTCATTAGATTTCCCATAGAGCCTTAGCGTACATCTCTTCTTTAATTTAAAGCTCATATTTTTCTTCAATGAAGAGACTGTTTTAATTTGAATAGCAGAAAGCAGTTCTGAAGCCTTGAAATGATTTTCGCCAAAATTAAAACCTACTACTTAGAATGAAATATTTTTTTCACTCACGATAGTCAGCTACCTTAATACAAGAATCTTGAAATTGAGGAAAACTTTTCTTTCAGGATTTCATCGTTAACTTGAGTATTGACCAATCAAAATGCGAATTTTGATCAGATTTTGGGTTTTACCTTGACGATACAATCACAAGTATTTTAATATTTTAATTAAAAAAAAATGTTGCGCATGATTTGGAAAACACACTGTACATGGGGGAGTAATGAGCGAGTCCTTTGTAATAAAAGGTGGTCGGGTTAATATTGACCCACGTCTCACACATGTGCCATAAATTTGAACCAATAATTATAAAGCAATTGTTGGAAAAAAAACTACCAAGATTTACAGGAGTTGGGCCAAAATTTCGGTTGATGGTCCAAGAATATACCATAATATTTAATTGTGGTACAATCCATAGAATAATATCTCCAAAAGTGATTTCGTTGATGATATTAAGATTTTATGTATAAAAGCAAAAAACGATAAACACTTAATTGCTGTTGTTCTTCTGTGGAGAAACAAAGGATGATTTGATTAGCTTTTATGTAGTGCATACTTTTAATTAAAAAATACCTGTTATGATTGTATCGTATATTCCCACACATTTCTATTTATAACGATGCTGCGTGGTGAAAAAGTAAGCAATATTTTGTTATCGAAAATTCGCACTAGTGGAAAATAATAAATGAAAAACAACCCTTTTCCGTCTAAATACTTTAGCCGACAATAAAGCATGTAGGGTCGATATCTACATACAAATAGGCGGGATTCTCTGCTCAAAGAACCCAGCGTGAGTGGCGCCGCCGAACAGAGCTTGTTGGAACTAATTAATTATCGAGTCGTAGTTAATTACTGCCTTAACGAATACCCCAACCGCTCAGCCCGCGCCTCCCCCTACGCCTGTCCCCTTGTTTTCTCCTAATTCAATTTTCTACGTGTATAGATGCTATTCTGCAGTAAATTACATTGTTACACTGTTTTCATTATTATGCCCTCGCATTAACACCGAGTTAAATAATAAACTTACTAAATTATTATAACAAAACATTACGAATTACGAATTGCAAATTACTCTTTACACACCACCAAAAAAGAAACAAACAACTTACAAATGAATCTTCCCCAAAATTATAATACATTACTTGCAAACATCAGAAATAATTCAATTTATCCCACATACTTTTATAAAATAATATGGTACCTATAATAAAAGCCCATTATATTAATGAAAGGATCCCCTAAAAGTACTTTAAATTAGGCAACCAAATTTACGGTTATGTTTTATGAATGTAAATATATATATTTTGTGGTATATTATTTAAAATGTTGGCAAATAAAAGCTAAAGATTAATTTAATTTATTTTAATCGGAATAAAATGTGGTACTAGTTATTTTGGTCTTAACGCTTCTTAAAGATTATTCAATAAGGTCGATTTTCGCGTATTGTTACCCGAGCGCAAAGGTAACGTGGTCTTTATTTTAACCAGAAAGAAAACTGGTGGTACCATCTTTTTATTAAATTAAAATCTAGAAAATACAGGGTGTCCCGTTCGTGGTTCACCAAACGTCAAGGTTAGAAAGTAGAGCAAATTTTATCAAGAAAAACCAAAAACGTAGTGGTCTATCTTTTATGCTTTGAAAGTTACAGGGGTTTGAATTTGGCATGCCATAAATCAGTAAATGATCAATAGCTGCTTTAAAACTTAGTAAAAAGATTTTAATAAAATATAATTTTAAAGCTGAAAGTATCTTTCCATTGGTAACATTGATAAAACACAATTCGTTTATCAAGTATTAAAAAAATAGAAAAGAAAAAAAATCCATAAAAAATTGTTTTTTTAGCAGTTTTTGAAGATTTTCTCCAAGATATGACCTATTAAGGGCGTGTTTTTTTTAATGTTTTTTTTCAAAAATCGGGACAAAACAAATTAAAAAACTGGAAAATAATAAATGAATTATTAAAAAATAAAAATTACGACAATAAAAATAGAATTTTAGAATTAAACTATAACAACAATCACTTAAAAAATCCAATTGACATATCAAATGCATTAAATGATCACTTTATTAATATTGGTTACAATATTAATAATGCTGCCAAAATAAATAAAAATATATATTTTGAAGATGATCATTCTTCATCATCTATATTTTTTGAACCATGTTCGGATATTGAAATATTTAACATAGTACATAATTTAAATAAAAACACATGTCCTGATATTAATAATATTTCAGTAATAGACATTATTAATATTTTACCATTAATTTCAAATTATTTAGTAGAAATTTTTAATAAAATTTTTATAACAGGTGAATATCCAAGTATTTAAAAAAAAAATAAAATTACTCCAATATTTAAAACGGGAAATACAAATGATCCAAAAAATTATAGACCTATATCGATAATTTCAATATTTTCAAAAATTTTAGAAAAACTTATTTATATTAGATTAAACAACTTTTTTAATACAAATAAAGACTTTGATTTAAATAAGTTTCAATATGGCTTCCAAGCAAAAAGTAATACACAGGCTGCAATTACTGATCTAACTAATTTTATTTATAATGGTTTAAATGAAAAATTAATTGTAATAGCAATTTCAATTGATCTTCAAAAAGCGTTTGATTGTGTCAATCATGAAATTCTTTTAAATATTCTATATAAAATGGGAATTAGAGGTACACCTCATAAAATGTTAACTAATTTTTTAACTAATAGATATCAGGCCACGTGTGTAGATACAAATCTAAGTAAATTTGAAATAGTGAAAACTGGGGTTCCACAAGGATCCGTTCTGGGTCCCTTATTATACTCATTATATATTAATAACATTCATAAAATTAAAATTAAAGGTAATTTTTTTATTTATGCTGATGATACCATTATTGTTTATAAAGGCAAAAATTTAAAACAATTAGAAATAGAAATCAATAATGATATTATTATTTTTAATAATTGGCTTGAACAGAAAAAACTTAAAATTAATGAAAACAAATCTGAATCAATTATTTTTCAATCTCATCAAAATTTAAATTTAAATAATAATATAAATATTAAAATTAACAATAATATTTTAAATAAAGTTAATTGTATTAAATATCTTGGAATATATATTGATAATAAATTAAATTGGGAAAAACATGTCAACTACATTATTAAAAAAATTACATCTACAATAGGTGCATTAGGTCGATGTTCAAAATTATTGCCTTCAAATATGAAAAGAGCAATTTATTTTTCATTAATAGATTCACATTTAAAATATGGACTTAATATTTGGGGATCTGCAAATAAAAAATTATTAAATAAACTACAAAAAATTCAAAGTAAATCAATTAAAGTAATTTATAATTTAGATCATTTCACCCCAACAAAATTTTCATATTTAAATTATAAAATATTTAATATTGAAATATCTTACAAAATTGAAAATATAAAACTTCAACATAAAATTAACAATCAATTAATTAAATGTAATACAAAAATTAATTTTAATAAAAATATATATCAACATGAAACGAGAAGTATTAATAATTTACATATTACACAGGCAAATAATATATTTGGCAAAAGAATTAATGTTTCAAAATTTGAATATAATAAGATACCAGAAGATTTAAAAAAAAATAAAAGAAATAAATAACTTTAATACTTTAATTAAAAGATTTATGTTTCAATTGTATTTAGATAACTAAATAATTATTTCTATTGATTATTTTTTATTATATGTGATTTTATTGTTCGTACGTATTTTATTTTATTTTTTTTGTTTTTGTTCCTTTTTTTTGTATTTTTATATTTTATTTATATCTTTTGTATTATACCAAAAACCTTGTAAAGTATTTTATATACGATTAGGTTAAAGGTGATTAAATAAATAAATAAAATAAAATAATTTTCTAAAAATTCGTTAAATTCTCTAGAAATTGTGAAAAATTTTGAAACCCCAACTCTTTTTATGCACTCACTATGGCCTTCTAAACTTACTCCTATGAGAATTGATTCTAAGCATAGTTAGTTACAATTGAGGTGCACCTTCATTTTTGCTGTTATTTAATAATACAACTGTTTCAAAAGCCATCAAAATTTAACTTTTGCTTATAAAAATTGATTATTAAGCAACTATTGATCATTTACTGATTTCTGGCAAAAATGGGCGATGCCAAAGTCAAACCACTGTAACTTTCAAACCATAAAAGATAGACCCTTACTTTTTTGGTTTTTTCTTGATAAAATTTGATCAACATTCTAATCTCGACGTTTGGTGAACCACGAACGGGACACCCTGTATATTCTTGCTGGAAAAGTAATAATTTTAGTTTGTGCTTTATATTCATCTTCTTTGATATATTAAAAAAAATATTTTTGTATTAAGAATATGCTTTAATTTCAAAAGAAAAAATTTAAGGTTTTTCCGGCATTTCAAATCAAAAGATATTTAATTGTAGATGCTTTTATAACTTGGAATAGTCTCACCTAGATTTTTAAGGGCGATTTATTTTTACTGTCTTAATTTGTGGGTCTGGAAGTAAAATTTTGCCTGGAAATGAATTCATTCGAAATTAAATACATAGCTTAATTACGTCAAAAATGTTAAGAATTTAAACTTCTTAATTAAATGCAGTTTTCAGAGACTCCCGGTTTAGTGAGAGATGAATAACTTTAATTAAACCCTTGTATTTTATTAGTTACCAGCAAGATCTGCGTTTTATGCTTGGTGTTACGTGCTACAGTGCTACAGTGTTACGTTGACGCTTTTCCACGCTATTATATTTGCGCAATGAATTCAGTTTTTATTTCTCACCTCAATAGAAACTTTAAAAATATGAATTTAAATTTACACGAATTTAATTTATACAAAGCTTGTTCTGGAAATTGGTTTTAAAATTGTTTTTTTAGATGTTTTTCATACAATACTCTTAGCTTATAAAAATTTAATTAAAATCATGTTTTACCGTTTTTATTGTTCATTTTAATTCAAATAATTTTAATAACACACATCGTTAATTAAGAGCTAATATTTAAGGGCTCATGAAAAATTTCAAGATTCATATCTATGGTTAGAAAATAAATATTGAAACCAATAGACTTTTCAAATGATACAACTAATCCTCCTATTAAAATAGATCCATTTATAAATGATATACAGGTAAACGTCGTTTTGCGCCGGTTCCATTTACCCCGGTTCGTTTTACGCCGACTCACAATTGGTGCCGGCGTGGGATTTTCCGAGTTAGTTTTCGTTTTGTTTTTAAGAAAAATAAAAAGATGATTATATTTTTTATTTTATTATAAAGTTAAAAGAATATTCAATTTGTAGTTTCATTATGGGCGACAAAAGTGATTCAGAACCCAAACATTGTGCGAAAAAAGCAGCAAAATGTGTGTTCATTTTACGCCGGTGTCTCTCGAAACGGAACCCCGGCGTAAAACGACGTTTACCTGTATTTTGGAAAAATCGGAAGTTGGAATTCTTTTTGACAAGATGCAAAACTCAATAAAATAAGTCGTTTAGCAAAATATTTTGTATATAAAAGTCTTCATTAAAGAAAAACACTGCAGCCAACTAAAATGTTCAAGACTAACAAAATATATTGCCAAATAACTTCACAAATTTTGAGACGAGATAAGTTGCACTTGCCGGAATCTTAATGGGAAATATTTGTGCCTTTATGACGCTCCATTTATGCGTTTTT
This sequence comes from Stenus bimaculatus, assembly GCA_963971135.1. Lineage (NCBI taxonomy): Eukaryota > Metazoa > Arthropoda > Insecta > Coleoptera > Staphylinidae > Stenus > Stenus bimaculatus. Next base: position 80,124,310 of record OZ020180.1, on the reverse strand, counting down.
CGTGGGAAAACAACAAATTGTTCGAATTATAACTTAGTTCTAAATACAGGCTGATTTATAATTGAGTGTAAAAAATCGAACACATATATATAATATTTGAAACAATAAAGTATTAAGAATTTTTTTCCTATCTATCGTCCCATCATAGTTATTTAAGTTCAAACATGAATAAAATCGAAAGAATTTTGCATCCTGTCAAAAAGAAAGTATGAACTTAAAAATCACCCTGTAGATAACTAAAATGGTAAAATTTTCAGTAAATCCGCTTTAAGATTTTAAATTCTTTAAGAAGAAGTACAGTTTGCCCCAGTCAGAAGTAGGACACAAAAGGTCCACGAGTAAATACGGAGAAAAACGTGCCGGCGTACGCAGAGTAGCCTGAGCTCATTAAGCAGTCGAATTTTGTGTGTCCTACTTGTGTGTGCTATGAACTGTACCTACCATATTTTAAAATAAAAATTTATTAAATTTCAGATACATGAGAAAACTTCATTTCAAAATCTATGCAAATTCCGAAAAATGCAGTATATTTATTAAACAATTATTTTACCATATCGCATAATTCACTATTTTTTAAAGGTTAGATTTAATTGCACTTTAAAATAGATCAAAAAAAGATCTTTGTAAAAATTAAAGAAAACTTAATTAAAATTCAATCAACGAACTTGTCGGTACAAAGTATGCAGTAATTTCTACTCCTAGACAGTACAAAGTGACCATAGAATCAACGAACATAAAAAATGACATTTTAAAGCCTGTCAAACAGAAGACTGTACTTTAATGACGTTTGAAGAAAAATTTCCCAATATTGGGAATTTTAACTACGTATAGATGGCGCTATAAATGGAGGATATTCGGTACTTGTCAGTGTCAAAAATTGTGTTTAAAATCCATTATTTTACCTTATAACTACATATTTAACAAAACACAAATAGATTTATAATTTAAAGCTTCAGTAAAGCTCAAAAAACATGTACCAATGCATTAAACAGAAAAAGTACTAAATATAGAAGTTCATATTTTTGCCACCAGAGCGCGAGCGTATTCTTAAAATTCCCAATCACAAAGAGAAAACTACAAAATATGATAGCCTCGCTAATTTTTAGTGTAGAAATAGGAAATGAAAATTGTTCTAGATGAAACATGTTTAATACTAGCTAACGTTGAACAATATAATTGATAAAACAAATTGATTGCTTCATTACAATATAAGATCAATCTTATTAAATTATTGTGTATATTAACTCAATCAGATTGATCAACTAAATTAAAAACGTCTATGTTGGCTATTACACAGTTTTTTTCAGTTATACCGTTTACAATTTTGAAAATATAATATTTTTTGTAAATGTTCAAAAATTTATTTTTATTTTCTTAAATTTATTTTATGTTAAATTTACTGAAGTATTTAATATTCTAAATACCTGTATAAAGCTGAAAAACATGCTTATTAAATTTATCAGGTCTTTTTTCTTCCTTTTTAAATCATAGCTTTTTATTTGCAAGAATTTTAGATCCATAATTTATAATTAGCAGTATACTAGATTAATGGATTTTGTAGATCAATGTAAGTCAATTACTATTCAAACAACTTTTATTTCTTAGCCAACGTTTCAAGTCATATTATAGACTCATCTTCAGGACACTACAAAATAGTTTTATAAACAAAACAATAAAGCTTAAAACTGTGCATATATCAGCTAGCACAAATTAAACATTTAAAATTATTAAAATTTTATCAAAAATATTTACAAAAAAAGTCTTCTGTTTAATCAGCGTTAAAAAGTACTTGGGTGTGATTTATAATAATAATCCAATATTTACATCATTTATTAGAATTTAGATTTTTACTTTTCTAGAAGTAGTATGTAGTATCAAATACAGGGTGAGCTAAAATGATTGTGGTTTAGTATGTAGGCAACCAAATACGCATGTTGGTACAACTGAAAATTTAAAATGAAAATCGCCTAGTAATCCAATATTTTTTTCCCAAAATAAATACAATATTTAACCATGAACCATACTTATTTAGGTATTTGAAAATTTTTACAAATCAATAATTTTAAACACAAGGACCTTATCGTTCTCTGGGAGGATCGTGTTGCAAAGTTTATATTCATACCACATCTACAGAAAAGTAAAATATTTAATTTTGTAAAAAGTTATTTATTAAGTGTTTGTATTTTTGAAAATTAAAAATATAGAATTAGCTCCATAATTTTACAACAATTGTCAAATGTTGAAAATGATGACGTTCATTTTCGAGCCAGAGAAGGCACAATAATTAAATATAAAAATTTGAAGTGAACAAATTCCCTAGATTTTTACGCGGAAAATTTGAATCATTTTACTACACTCTGTAGAATGTATAATTTTGATGCTAAAAGTTTTTTTTTAATTTTAATAAAATACCATTAAAACAATTATTTATGTTTACTACGTTTTATTTCTACAACTTCACCAAAAATGGCACAAGTACAACATTTGTTTCACTGTTTTTCGAAGGTGCGATTTAACGTTAAGTTTTCTCAAAATTTTACCTATTCAACCATTTAAGAAATACTGCCATAATTTGAACAAGAATAATTTATTTTTTCATTTTGTCTCTTATTTCAATGAGTGCTAATGTTGAAGTCTAAACATGGTATCAATCACTATAATTAATAATTAAGCTTTTTATCTAATATATGGTAAATTTTACCCCTAAAAACCTTATCTAAAAAATAGTCCTTAATCACTGATAAAACCTAATTCCAAAAATCATACAGAAAAAATATCTGAGTTTACTGTGACGAAGAAAAAATAATAAGTTTATAATAAACAAAATTTACTATTTCAAAGGGTATCATTTTTAGTAGCTTTAAACCATTACAATTTAAGATTTATTAGCCTCTATTCAGCGATGAAAAATTTAGAGACGTTGTTAATGTTAAAACACGTCTTTAACATTAACGACATCTCAAAATTTTTATCACAGTCGCTGAATATAAGCTAATAAAATTTTGTACTTAAATAAAATATATATTCCAAGAAAATATATTTGAAATTTTTGTGGTAGTTTTTTTATATGAAGATACACATTTAAGTATAATAAAAGTTTTATAAATATTTTCATGGGCTTTACATTTGGAAGGTCACTGATTACTTTTGATCTAATCTTTTTTCTTTTTACTATTTTTTATAATTCAAAAACTGGAATAATCAACGTTCTACAGAAAAGATAGTCAGTAAAAGTAGGTTTTATAATTTGTAGCTAAAAATATAAATTAACCAAACACACAAAGTAACCTAAGCTTTTTTTATTTAAAATTTAGTTTACTAAATATGTACAATGAATATTTTTATTTATTATTAGTTATAAGAATATTAAAAATTTTTGAATAGTTCCATTCGATTTTTTTGAAAAAATTTCAAAGTAGCATAACTTTTTAAGGGATAATTTCTGGACAATACTTTATAATTAAAAAATCCCTCTATATAGCCAGAAAATTTGGCACTGTTATCCAGGGACACCCTGTAAAAATGTAGTAATTTAAATAAATCCTAGTTTTTGTCCAATAAGTGCAAAGTTAAATTAGATTGTCCCATGAAGGAATCGAATTCTGAGTCAATGAAAATGGCGTGGTACCACTTCATCGACAATCCATTTCATCCATCAACAGTACTTTTTCATAGACATGACCTTTACGTACACACGACAGTTTCATCGACACTTCTTTTTCATTGACATAAACGTTTCATCGACATTACCTTTTCATCGACAACCATTTTATCGACATTACCAATCCTGCGTTATCATCGTTTCATCGACATTGCCATTTTATCGACAAGGTTTTCATCATCAATATCGTTTTATTGACTCAGATATATTAGGAATGTTCGGAAAAATGTGTAAACGATAAATGACGAACGTGTATTTTTAAAATTACTAAGAAAAAATGAGTTCTTCGTTCGCCGTTTTCACATTTTCCAAAAAATACTAAGCAACAAAGAATATTATACAACAAGAAACCGTCCTTGTATATGCAAAAAGTCCTGTCGATGAAGAGGTAGTGTCGATGAAAGGGCAATGTCGATGAAACGTCGTTTTCGATGAAATGGTAGTGTCGACCTAATAGTTGCGATAAAAAGGTAATGTCGATGAAACGTCTGTGTCTATGAATTGGCCATGTCAATGAAATTGTCGTGTCGATGAAACGGTCGTGTCGATGAATCGGTCATGTCGATTAAACGTACTAACGATGAAATTGCATTCGATGAAAAGTATATGTCGATGAAATGGTATACAACCAATCAAAATGCCTTATTTAGTAAGATGGTCAAGTATTACACTGGCCATATTTTTTGACGTTTTCGAAAATATTTCTCCAAGATGGCAACTTAAAATAAATTAGATTATTAAAGTAGTGATATATTTAAAACTGTACCCATCATGTTATTTGGGTTGCCTAACAAATAGAAATATTTACTTTTATTAGGTTGTTTTCCTTGTCAACTTATAGTCTGGTTATGTCATAAAAAGTCACTTTATAAGCCTGTTGAAAAATTTTTACACGTGTATTACTTATTACGTATACATTTTCATTTATTACAAATTTTACTTACATCTAAATATAACCCCATAAAATAATGATGTTTTACCATAATGAAATTTCAAGATTTTTGACTTCTATTTATTAAGGTTTAAATGTAAACATTAATGTTTAAAATCGCTGCCATGGAAAATGTTGATTTTTGAGTCGTGACACTTTTCTTCCGGACGCGCGAATTAATTTTATTATAAATATCGTCAATAGAGAGCGCCTCTGAAATCGTTTATTAAACAAAAATCATTCATCAATAGAGGTCATTAATGTATGATTTTGTATACAATAAAAATTATTCGATCGTGATATTAAATGGCACAATTTCATTCATAATTCAAAAATCACTGTTTCGTGATTTTGTGTCAAATTATTCATTAAATTTAACCACTTTTGATATCATTCCTCTTTAACATCATTAATGTAGTTATACATTCTTAATCTTGAATTTGCATGAATACTGAAATTATTATTATGGACATGTTTTTCTGACATTGTTATTTATTAATATCTGTACATTACAAACCTTTTAGTATTGCCAATTATAATTATGGAAAATTATATTTTTTTATCGAATTTAATAGTGTTTTATTGAATATTAATCCCCAAGCATTTATCCGCAAAAATGGAGGGTGACTTTTTACAGCCTTATCACAAATATGCACTGTAAGCATATTTTTTTATAGAAATAGAGAGCAGTGGGTAGAGTTTAAATATTTGATGTTTCAAGTATAAGTACCTAACTAGTAAATTAATTCACCTTATCGAAACTCAATTACATAAATGCCAATAAAATACAATAAAGCAATTAATTAAGAGTACATTTGTTTTTTATCAATTATATCGGTGAGTGTGTGAGAAGATTTAATTTTTTTTTGTTTTTAGGTTTTGCTCAATTAAAATCTTCTTTCGGATCGAGCGGAGCTGGTTCCTGTTTGTCTGGTAATAATTTTTGCTTATTTAATGAATGGTAGTTTGCAATTAGTATTTAGAAATTGTTTAAGCTGGTTAAAAGCAGCAATTCATCAAAAATGCCTTTTGGTGTGTGAAAATAAATGGTGTAGGAAAATAGACCAATGTATTCTTTCGGAGCATCCGCGAAATTATTAAATTATAGTCGTGTGCAAGAGAGCAGCACCGTATTAAATGTTTTAAAAGCTCAGCAATGTTGCATTAGCCTAATCTAATTACATAGCGTTGAAGTCATTTATCAGGATGTTTTATGGAGGGAAGGGCTACCAACATACATTACACGAGCCATTAATTGTCGTATATACGAAGAGCGCATCCCCCTTCTGTGTGTTGTGTTCCTACTATTGATAATTATTAACATTAACTCGTTTATCAAATTATTGTCAAATTATGCCCGCATAACTTATTACCAATATATAAATTTATTTTTATCGACTCATTTATAAAAATCACTTCGTTTTATCAATTCCATTAATTCGATTATAACATAATCACATTAGTATTCTTTCTAAACCACCCCTAAGCACATAACCGGCATAACGATTTATAAAGATTGCAAATTAGGAATTCTAATTAAGTGTAAATAAATTTAAAGCCAAGATCCGATATGGCGTCTTACTCAGAAAGGGATATTAACATGGAAAGAAGGGCGTTTATGGATAATGAGCTTTTGACGAGATGTCTTCCCCCAACATCCCTTTAAGCAGTTTTGCTTCAATGCGAAATATAACATAAAATACTTATAACAGACAAAACTTTCAAAAGATTTTTCTTCATAAATATCCTTTTAATTTTTTAAATTAAAGTATGCAAAAGCCGCGAAATCAAACCAAAATGTACTTGTCTTTTATTTTACACTATAGAAACTATTAAAATGATGGTGGTAATTATCTATCATCATTATTTTGGACAATATTAACAACTTTGTTGCAAAATTCATGCATATGGATCAAAAATCGTATTAAACGTTGTTTTAGGAAAGAATATTAATGAAACTCCAAAAAAATCCTTTTATATATTTAAAAAATTAAAATATTTCTCAGTCATTAATTTGCAAAATTATTGGATTTTCGTTCGCAGAAATTATGGTTTCCTTTTCTTTCCAAATTTTGAAATTGAACCTACATTTGCATTTTCATTTTTTTTGCTACTAAACAACTCTTCTCATTCTTTTTTTCTGAGAAATGTTGGTACTAAATATGTGACTGTACTATTAAAGATAATCCGAGCATCCTGATCTCTAGATTTTGATATTGAGTTCAAGAACAGTATACAGTTCAGTTTGAGATAATCAATTTAAATTTAATACATTCATATTTTGTAAAGATGCAGCTTTGGTATGTACAAAAGACTTGTACTACATCTTGACACAATTTTTATCATGACAACATTTTTAGAAGAAAAAAAAAGAGTTAGATTTGGTAATACCATAAAAAGTAATAATTTTTAATAGGTTCTATTCAGGCTTAATACAATGATGTATAACTTATACATTTTGTTACTTTCCTCTTTTTTCTAGTTTAATCAAAGTTAGTATTAGTGTTTCAGGAAGATATGTGTTAACATACTCTAAAATCTGGTCTCAAATATATTGCATGGTATTAACGACGTGACCTATTCATCGACAACCGTTTCACCGACACTACCTTTCATCGACAAATCTTTTATTCGAATAGAACGTTTCATAAACATTACTTTTCCATCGACATTACCTTTTCATCGAAAACCGTTTGATCGACAGTACCTTTTCATCGACAAACAATTTCATCGACATTACAAATTCTTCGATAATGTCGTTTCATGGATTACAGTTGATATTCGCCATGAGAAGCTTTGGCGAAGAAACATGTCTTTGCAATAAAAAGGTAGTATCGATGAAACGACATTGCTGAAGAATTGGTAATGCGATAAACTTTTATGTCGATGAAAAGGTGGTGTCGATGAAACGGTTTTCGGTGATAAGGTAATGTCGATGAAACGTTTGTGTCGATGAAAGAGTAGTGTTAATTAAACGTCCTTGTCCAAGAAAAGGTTTGTCAATGAAACGGTAGTATCGATGAAATGGTTGTCCAAGAAAAGTAATGTCGTTGAAACTTCTGTGTCGATGAAAAAATGGTGTCGATGAAAGGTCCTTGTCGAACAAAAGATTTCTTGATGAAAAGCCAGTTTCAACGAAATGGTTGTCGATGAAAAGGTAATGTCGATGAACGGTCATGTCGATGAAAAGGAATGTCGATGAAATTGCATTCGATGAAAAGACTATGTCGATGAAACTGTATTGTCGATGAAACCGTATACAACCTAACTTTATTGATTTCATTTGTCCAATTTTTTTTTAAGAGAAACTTTTATGTACTTTGAGTATCTCAACTCAAAACAGCAATTTTTGAACTCGTACTGTTCTTGGACTCACCGATTCAAATTCAAAATCACTTCGTCATTATAATTTTATGAGCAGTTGCGACTAATGTTAATGCAAATAATTCAAAATTTTAATGGAAACAATTTTCTAGTTTAACCTTAAAACTATGATCTTTGATATTTACATCTAATAATGTACAATTCATTTTCTGTTAGAAAATATCGATGAATTGTAATGGACGCTTACCAAAGTTTACTTCCAAATAATTCCTCTAAGAGGTAACAGTTTTACATGGAATTATATCATAATTTAATGAGAAATCATTGCCTATTTTACCACATAAAATAGTTTAGGGGATAGAATCAAATGCAAAAAAAATGGACAAAGAAAATAGAGCTGTGTAAAAAGTACTTTCAAAACATCTTTTAAATTATCAGAAATTTAACTGTCAGTAATTATGTTTATTTTCAAATGAAAATACCAAAATTATTTTCACTGATTTATAAATAAAATATTCGATTAGTCATTAATTCCCACAAATTTTTTATAATATCTAAATCCGGACTTCTTGAAGGAAAATCAACTACAAATACATTATTTTGTCTAAACCAAGTTTTCACTATATTAGATGTACATATGAACTAGACAATTATCTTGCTGAAAATTGAAATAGCCATTTGGAAAAATGGTGTTTACTTATGGTGACATCTTCCAAAATTCTAATGTACAAATTTGAATTTCCTTAAATCTTCCATAAAACACCAGTTCCATAAATTGAAATCCAACTCCAAAAATTTTCTTCAAATCATATAATTTTCCTCAAATATTTGCCCTCTTGGTCGGTATATATGGATTATTTTTGCTTCGGAAAGTTTGAAAATTGAGCCTGGAAAGTTAATAATAATAGCAGAATTTACAACTGAAGAAATTGGTTTTTCTCTGATCATCGCTATTAGTTGATGGTCAGCTGTAGAAATTTTTATTCTACCAGACCCAGATATTCTGGAAATCATTTCGCCACTTTATGGTTGTCAATACTTTTTTGCATTCATTGTACTTTTCATTTTAAAGATATAATACATACCTCGTTTTTATTATTATCGATTTAATCGATTTACCATTTGATCTTCAAACCCAAAAGGTGTATTTGATAATAAATTAATTCAGTGCGCATACTCATAATTATTATTGTAGAGCAACTTGATCCTTAATTGAAACTCCTTTTTAGAATTATGTATAAAGAGCTGGGTGAAACATCTGTCAACAAACCTCCCCAAATCTCGCAACCTGTCATTACCTTTTATGATGATAATGGTGTTAGGACATGCGACTCGTATATCGCCACCATCGCACTTTTACAAACCTATTTATAGTGAAGGGTTAGGTCGCTCCGGGGCCATATTATACATTGTTGCTTACGACCTTTTCTATTGGCCCTACTTTTTATTGTTACAATTGAATTAGGTAAAATAAACGTGATGGCTGATGCTTTAGGGAGGAAAGGGTTTAACGGGTTTATGTATACATCAGGAAAAGTTAGAATAGGTGAGGTGCAAAAAAATATATAATACCATCTTAGGATTAATATTATAGCCAATATGAATGATAATAATAAACTGTAACTAAAAAATACCGTTAATATTAAATGGGAAGATTAGCCGTAAGGAAAAAATTGGTAAAGTCGTATTTAGACAAAGGATCCATGTAGTTTTAATTATGAAAAGTTAAATTTGTTCAAAGTGGTTTGTCATTTTAAGTTGTATTGAAAATCATTAGAGGAAATGCTTTGACTACAAGTATTTTTTAGACCTGCATTTAATTTATATGCAGATAAAATTTGTTGTTAACTTTTGCCAACATTTTGATAATTGTTGGGAACAAATTTGTTGGATACAGCAACATTTATCTGAAAACCTGTGGCCAATAATGTTAAAGTCAGTGCTATCAATAAACTTCCCAAAATAGAAAAGGAAGATCATGGTCTTCCACCTTCTCTAAAATTTTTTTCCAAAAAGGCACGAGAAAACAGACAACCTAAAGTCGGAATTACTTTTAAGTGAGTTCTTTAAAATGACAAATTTTGAAAATTTTCTGTATCCTGTGCCTCCAAAAATTTACAAAAAGAATAACCCAGCTTAAGTATAATTTTCCATGAAACCGATCGAGGTTTTCCATTTGAACGGAATGCACAGGAAACAAAAATAAGCAATATTTTTCTTGGTATTCGTGTTTTGCAAAATCTCCAACATGTTCAAGAGTTATTGACGACATTCTTTTTTCGAATTACCGCCAACTTGTTGCCAAAATTGCTGTCAGACGTTTTCTGGCCGGTTTATGCCTTTTATAAACCGATCTACATTTCTTCAACTAAAAATTGCATTGTTCAATGTCTATTTTTCGTCCATTTTTAGTCCATTTTTAATCCAATTTTAGTCCAATGTTAATTAATAAGCTTTATTGATCGCAAGCATGTCAAATGGATAATTAAAACCTTTTTTCGTGGAGGTTTTAATAGAACAATATGGAGGCTTCCATTAAAATGTTTTTGGATTAACCTTTTGACATCCTTTGAATCCATAAACCTTATTAAATAGATACTAAAAGTGAACATTGAAAAAACCAAATTTTGAGGATGATTTGTTGAAAACTGACCCAAAATATTGCTTACTGTTGAGAACATTTCTTGGTTACGGCAAAATTTATTTGAAAACTTGTGGCCAACAATGTTATGCGTCTAAATGATGGTAGATCCTGTAAAATTGAGCAATATTGTTTATTAAGAAAGAAAACAAAAAGATTTAAAAGATTTTTCTTCGTATTTGTATATCGCAAAATGTCCAAAATTTGTTTTTGATTTGCCACCAACCGATTAAGCTATTTTTTATGCGCTGGACATGTTTTTTTTATTTTTTGGAAACTGTTTCAGTTTTCTCGATAAAAGTTTTTCCCAACGATTTAATAATTCAACGAAAATCTGGCCTAAAACAAAAAACGTTAGTCCAAAAACTAAAAAAAGTGGAAACCTTTCTAAAAATTTCAAATAGTAAGAACGTCCAATACATCAATAAAGTTTATGATAAAAAAGGGGTTTTTGAAAACGATTTTTAAAGTACATAATGCATAATTATGAAAAAGTATGTAAAAGATCAAGCATTAACAAAATAGGTGTTGAAAAGCTTAAACAAAAAAAAAATGATGTATAAAACTCAACTTATTAAAATAGGAAAATTTTAAAACTTTTCTTAGGTCTTCCAATACAAATCGTATCATTAATAATAGGTACAAAAATAAATAATTTTAAAGAATATTCAATTTAGTTACTTGGACTTACGCAATTCGTCGTCGTGAATAATGACTTGTCATACCCACTCCTCATTAATAATATACTATAATTACCGAAAATCGCAACTGTTAAAATTTTTTCGTACCTTGAAAAAGACTACTGACTGAAAGTACTTATTTGTGTAACGCAGAGGAAATTGTTACTTTCTACTTACGCAAGTAACCTTGCGTTGCAAATTTACTAGTGAAAAATAATTTCTGCAGGTAATTTTTAAGCTTTAATAAGGCTCTTGGTTTCATCGGTGTTAAATGTGTAAAAAAACTACTTATGGGCTTTAATTGCACTACTTGAGAATTTTCTTTTGTTCAAAATCTTTAAGATCGGTGTTTAAACATAAATTATATTTGTTAAAATTCCTTTATTTTAATTAATTAAATTAAAATATGATTCGCTGTAAAGGTAAAAAGAATTTTTCATTGAATTTCATTAATTATGAGCTTATTCCTAGTACCCGAAATTAATTACAGGCGTCTTTATCGGAATAAAGAAAATTCCCTCAGGCTACTACCACTTAGTTAATTCGTTCTAAAGTGACAATTACTCCAGCTCTGATAATTTCATAATTAGAGATTTGTCTCCTTAATCACATCACGCCCTACCGGGTCTCACTTTTAAAGCAACTTTCACACCTAAATAATTATCAGTTTAGCTTTTAAATTGTTTATAAGAAATCTGTTCCTAACTTTTAATATAATATTTATTTTACTTTTAAGTACCCACATATTCAATTGTATACTCAATTAAAAAAATTAAAAAACTTGAATTTTAATTCCTAATAACTTGTGTTATTCCGAATTAACTTAATTTTTGAGGTTAAATATTTTTCTACTGATTAGGAATGTGTTATTTTTTATAATACATTTTGGTAACGCTCATATGACAATTTGATTTACAAAAACTAAAATGATTTATATACATTAAAAACTTAAAGAAGCAATACTAATTATAGTTGTAAAAAAATTTTAAGGGCTAATATTGGTATGATGTTTTTTGTAAAATAATGAATTCATTCCTTGGGTAACTTTGAGACTTTTGATATTATAAATCCAAAGTTAAACCAATAAAAAATAAAAAGATTATTATTTGTACATATTAGTTACATTTTTTGTAGAGTAGGTAGCCTGTAACTTTATACCTTTTATTTTCTAATTAAAAGCTTCATTATCTGTTTAATAGCCATATTTGAGAATAACTCTAGGTTCTAAGATAATCCACTAAATTTTTATTAATAATATTACTGGTTCACTGCCAAATATTTTTTTTCAATTCTTTCTAAAACTTTTTGGTGTTATATTTTTTGATAAGTCCTTCTAAGAAAAAATTATTAGAACTAAAAATAAACTAAACTGAAGATCAATAATGAAAAATAAAGAGTGATCAAAATTAAAAAATAATAATATTTATTGTTATAAAAACATTAATTTGTTGACAACTGAAATTTCCTCTATTATTAATAAATGATTTTCTATGGATTTGAATAATCATGAACAGAAGTCCAAATATAAATCTTCTGTTTGATAAAAAGATTTTGTGTATTTATTTTGGGTGCGTTGAATTTTATTTAAAACATTTTTATTGGTGCATCCCTATGTTGAATTAAATACCGAATGAGATTCAATAAATAAAAATTTTGTCCTTAGATCCTAATCATTATCAGATCTTCATAGTACTCCAATTAATTGAAAATAGAACCGGTGTATTTTTATTTCGATAAATTGCAACTCGATGAATTTTCCAATTGGTTAGGTTAGGTTACCTCAAGGATCAGTCTTAGGACCTTTGTTATAGAGTATTTGTTATGATGATATATTGAGATTTACCATTGGGAGTGGAATTAGTTGGTTTCGCTGATGATCTAGGTGTGATATGTTCGGATTGTGATATGAAGAAGATTATAGATAAAAATAAATATTCTTTGTATTTGATTTGACAGCTGGATGAGTAATAATGGCTTACATTTGCTCCACATAAGACAGAACTTGTCATACTGGAGAAAAGAAATAGTCTGAAAAGTTTAGAGATTAATATCGACAATATAACTATATAAAGTAGAAGATGTATTAAATATCTTGGACTCTCGTTAGGACATAATCAAAATTTTAGTAGTCGTATTTAAGAAATAACCAAGAAGGCCCTTGGTTTTGTCCAATATTGCCGGGTTACGTATAGTAGAAGGAAGATTTCTAATTTAATAGTTATAAAGACATAGAGATCAACGAAACAATTGGAAAGCATTCTAAGAAAGATGGCCTTAAAAATAAGCAGTGCATTCAGCACTGAGAGCACTCGAGCAATTTAAGTGATTGCATCTTTAAATTTTCTATTTGGACATGGTTGTTTTCAGTATTATTTAACTAAAATGAAAATAATAAATTGTGATAAATCAATAAATTTCAATGCCCAACATGGCATAGATTAAAATATGAAGTGGAAATTTTGTTGGATAATAAATTAAGGTTCAATTGATGTTCAGCGATATTAATAATAATTGGTCACTTATTAACAACTTTATATGCAGAGTTTTAAAAGTCAAAGAAGATGATGAGAAAATAAGACAGTCTTCTAATAACACTGTTCTTTACTCTAACACATCAAGTTTTTGAGATATTATTATTTGAATATTTGAGGACAAAATATATTTTTGTGACAAATAATTATTTTTTTTATTAAACTAATATAAAGTTGAGACATTTCTATACTTTATTTTAATTTGAAATTAATAAATATAATTCTAAACTGATGCTCTGCTGGAGAAATAAGTACTACAATTGTTGTCCCTGAAAAATATGTTCTGATGCTTCTTGAGAAATTAGTACTGCAACTGTTTCTCCTGAGGAAACTACAACTGATTTTTCTAGAGAAAAATCAACTGTTGTTCCTGAAGAGATATTTACAACTCTACTGAAACTTTTGAAGAACTAAGTACAACAACTGATGCTTCTGGAGAAATTAGTTTTACAGTTTTTGATGCTGCAGAAATAAGCACTACTGCTGATGTTTCTGGAGAAATAAGTACAACAACTGTTGTTCCTGAAGTAATAAGTACTAAAATTGTTGTTCCTGAAAAATTATGTACTAGAACTAATGCGTCTGGAGAAATTAGTATTACAACTGTTCTTCCTGAGGAAACTACAACTGCTTTTTCTAGAGAAATCAGCACAACAAATGTTGTTCCTGAAGTAATAAGTACTACAATTGTTGTTCCTGAAAAAATATGTACTACAACTAATGCTTCTGGAGAAATTAGTACTACAACTGTTCCACCTGAGGAAACTAAAACTGCTTTTTCTAGAGAAATCAGCACAACAACTGTTGGTCCTGATGAAATAAGTACTACTGCTGATGTTTCTGGGGAAATAAGTACAACAACTGTTGTTCCTGAAGTAATAAGTACTACAATTGTTGTCCCTGAAAAAATATGTACTACAACTTACGTTTCTGGAGAAATTACTTCTACAGCTGTTCCTCCTGAGGAAACTACAACTGATTTTTTAAGAGAAATCAGTACATCAACTGTTGTTCCTGAAGAAATATGTACAACTCTACTCAAGCCTTTGAAGAACTAAATACTACAACTGGTGCTTCTGGAGAAATTAGTTTAACAACTGTTCCTCCTGAAGAACTAATTACTACAACCATGTTCTGGAGAAATAAGTACTGCAACTGTTTCTTCTGAAGTAATAAATACTGCAACTGTTGTTTCTGAGGTTACATGTTCTACAACTGATGCTTTTTGAGAAATTAGTACAATCGGCCGAATTTAACTAATATTGAGGGACTTCATTTCCGTTATGGTTTTATATTTTACTGATATCTTGATAGAATCTTTATGTTCATTAGATACAGCGCCAAAACAACTTCGAGCAAAAATATAAATCGTGGTGCAAGAAATTAATTGTTAAAGACATATTGCACCCAAGCGCTTGGTATGAAATAGGAAAATCTTGTTTCTAATGAATAAACTATTACTTTTCTTAACATACTGATGTGCCAGAATATTTGAAAGAAATACGACATCGGCCGGGTCCAATCCTACTGGAATATGACGGCTTAAAGGAAAATTACCAGAAAAAAATACTATTTTTCGGGGATTTTTTAAATTTTAAATTTGAATAATTTAAAATCTGATCTAAATAAAGTAATGGCGAGAGCTGATTGTACCGTTAATATCAGGGTAAAGATAACCTTAGCTGGAAATCTGGTATTCAAGGCTAGAGGGGTTTTAGTGGGTATAAGAGTCCGGCAGTATCAAGTACATAGACTACAGTACTTGATGTTCATGATGGATTTCCCCTCACCAAAAAAGAGGGTTAGGTTAGGTTATTTTAGAATTAAATATTAATAAAATATCATCGGTATATGAATTAGATCATTTAATTTAAATCAAAGTTCCTTCTTAATATCTTGAACATATAAAATAAACAAGATCCCAGTACTGAACCTTGAGGTATGAATATTTTTACTTTTCTTTGGGAAAATTTCCAAGAATAACACATTTATTTCGAATTGTTAGACAAGTTTTAAATAGTTATAGCATATCTCCTCTATACCAAGTTTTGATGTCCATATTGATGAAAATCAAATCCAATTGTATTTTCTTCTGTAAATCGCCTTTTCAAGTATAATGTTGGAAGAACAGAAATTTCCTTTTTTATATATTGGAATAACTTTAGGAATTTTAAGAATATCAGGACACTTACATTCCATTCAATAATATATTATTTACAATTCTGGCGATAATTGAACTCGATTCTGTCTTTAAACATTTAATAAGGGTGTAATTAGAGGCTATTTGGATACTCGTTAGAGCTAATTCATTTTCTCAATGGTTCGCTTTAGTGGAGTATGATAATCTTCACACATATTAAAAACTTCATTGGTATGCATTCCGAACTTGTCATCCTGGGTTGAAAAGGAAAAATGTAAAGGAACAAGCTCAGCGTCTTTTTAAAAGGATAACGCATTTTTTCACACTTGTGTCATCGATAAGGGGGTGATGGAAAAATAAAATATTGAGGACAAAAATCTTGGCTTAATTATGTATGGACCATGCGTACAGATAAAAGTTGCATACATACATGTAGAGATGAGAAAATATGGATTGGCGCATACGCAGGAGCATGTTTTGATTTGAGTTCCACGTGCGATGTTGCTTGTTGTGAGATGTTTGGAGAAGGTTAGGTTGAAGGATTTGGATATATTTAGTAACGTTCGTTTGTTTATTTAAAATTAAGTAATTTGGAAGTGTGTAACCAAATATATTTACAAAGAAAACAATATTCGGCGGAAACGTCGGCGAGATGTGTAATTCTATATAGGAGCAGTAGGCAGTGGCGCCACAAACAAAGTGTTCGGGAGGCCAATTTGTCCGCCCCGTTTGCCAAACGAGTATTCGACTTCTTATTAAAGTTTCAGATAATTCCCTTTTTAAAAATATGTGTGCGCGTCGAAGTGGAGGATGAATAGAGCCGCCTCGAGTTTTCTTTATAGCTCCCTCGGTCCAATATATTCCGTGTCGTTTGCTATTTTTAACAAACATGAATGTCTCGCAGCAGCTCCTGCATGCAAAATTTTGAGGAGAGAAAGTAGGGAAAAATAATTGGTGATGGAGGTTTTTGCGCAGCTCGCCCCGTGCACCTTCAATTACTCACATATTTGATAAAAATCAGTTTTAGGTTTACGAACGCCATTCTTCATTTTATTCCCAATCCTGCGAAAACATTTGGCCGCTCTAATTTTTTATAGTCAATTCCTTTACGAAAATAAAGTTTAAAAGAGACGCGAAATAATAGAATTGGAGGTTTATAGCTAACTTGATATTGATCCAGTGCGCAGAAACAAGGGGAAATGTACGAATTCCAGGGTTTAACATAACTCCAACAAATTGCCACCCAATTCAGGTGAAGCGAAGTTCTCAAAATGTCCTCTACGTTTAGTCACACAATCTCGAGCTAAAAACACCTTCAAAATCATTCCATTCTTCCTTAACGACGGTTAATTGACTTTTTTATTACAGAAAATAAATTCCATCCTCAAGTATAAAATACCCCTCACATCAGATTATCAACTCAACTAAATGAGTAGATTATCAGGAAAGTTAAACAGAAATATTTGGTATTATGAACTCTAATTTGGGTTCAAAGGTTAATCAAAAAGCCTTCTTTAAAATTTCACATCATTCACCGGAAATGAATGAAGTAGTACTTGATTTAATGTCTTAGTGATGGTATTGTAAATGGAAGATAAACTGGAGTTAAATTTCATATTTCGTGGGGTAGATAATTGTAAAAATATTTTGAAGAAATAAACAAGTACAAAAAAAGGAAGTAAAGAATTTGGAGGTTTATTTGAAAGAGCTTTATCCGCAAAGGTGTCACGTTACCATTTAATTATAGGTATTAAAACGGTTGGCATTATTTTCACTGGCCGGCTCCCATTCAATATCTCAAACTCGTATTTGATTTAGGTGTGAAGTTAAAACAATGCAGGTGTGAAAATTCATTTGGCACATTCTTCTAGCTCATTGTAGTTGTGCGCATACATTATTACACCTAGCTTGACGAGAAAAGGTGTGCAAGAGTGTGCTCTTTAAGCACCGCGAGAGGACTGCTTGCTACGTTCTTCAAAACTTAAACTTAACCTCGAAACTTTCTAAAATCTGAATATAAAAATATATTATAATAAATGCTATTTAACTTATTTTCTAATTATACTAAAGGACACTAATGATTCCACAGCTTTTTTATTTAAATATTCTTTATTATTCTTTTTATTTATGGTCTTGAAACAGGTAATGTCTCCAAATCACCTTTTTTAAAAGTAAAAGTCTTTGCTTTTGAAGAATACGAACTTACTTAGATTCATTGATGAACAGGTGTAATAATGTAATTTTGCAGAAAAGAATAAAATCAACAAATCTACCTACCGTAAACTGAGGTGACTTTTGCCCAAATTTTAGAAAAATATAGTTATAAAAAGACGCACTTAAAATACTTAGAATGTATGTTAAAAAAAGTTTGGTAACTAGCAGTAGATCAAAGTATCTTTTCCCAAAATTTGGACCAAAGTTACCTCAGTTTACGGTGGTTTTATTTTAAATTTTTGAAAAGTGGGCTCTATACAAATGGTATTCAACGATTTGACCAAACTCTTATTCCAGTTCAATAATTCTAAAACTTTTCCTTTGGTCAACTAAATTGATTTGGGGTACATATTAAATATTAATACAAAAATAACATATAAAGAGCTCCAAATATTCGGCACTATACTTCATTTTAAAACTAAGAAGAGTAAATAGGAAAGACAGCTTACACTATAAAAGTTACCAGAAAAGTAACCAGGATGATTTTGGGTTTTTTTTACACAAACATAATTAAATTCTCAATTTCTTTATATTGAATACAAATTTATACATCTAAATACATTAGTAGTTCAAAATTAATAGTAAATATTTTGAGGTTATATACCAAATAATTATCCGGTGTAAATTCTGCTGACGAATCAGAGACATTAATTTTTGACATTTTAGGGCGGGAAATTAAAAACGCTTCTCCTAGTTTAAAAATCAAAAACAAAATAGGCTAGTATTTGGTACTATAGCAGTAAAATGGAAAATTAATAAGGAAAGGAACAATGATTTTATGCTAAAATTTTGTTACACTAAGGAACAATAGTATGACGAATATAAAAAACTGGATAAGAATTCAAATTCTTCATCTGCGACCTTCTTCAGATCTGTTAAATCTTGTAGTAGGAATTCTTAATTTTGTAAAAAGTTGATTACACATCTATTAATTACTTATTTATTTCATGAAGATATAACAACACAATACATAATACTAATGAAAATGTTTTTGGATTTTTTTGGTTGGTTTAAATGTACTTCCTATTTTGTTTGTGACTGGTCAATATGGTCCAGTTTCTAAGGACCAAGATAACAGTGCATAACAAAACGAAGAATGTACTTACTAAAGTGTTGTTAACTTTTCGCTACCAATAAAACCTATATAAATATTTTTATTTTTGAAGACGATAAAAACTGAACGACTTTTTTTGTCTTTAATTTTTGAATTGAATCATCCTGCATAAATTGAGGTATTTTGAATAAAATTTTCAAACTCAATTGGAGTATTATGTTTCTTCGAATATACAAATACAAAGCGAAATAAATTAAATTGGATTGTTTGATATCTAAAGAATGTTAATTTTATTTTTCTAATATTAGGTCCGTTATGCACAAATTTTGGAAATGTAAACTATGGGTTCAATTCTAAAACCACAAAATTTGTAGGTCTATTTTTTTAAGTTACAGGCCACCGATTCTCCAATTTGTACGTTCATTTCATTTCCTATAAAATGATCCGCATACAGAACTTGAATTGTATTCTCCAACGGTCTTATTTTCTACTTTTAGTATACGACGAATCGGTCGAGTGAGTTCTTGGCAACATCGTCAAATTGCTGTAGGAAGACTTGATTTTAAGTGTCAAAATTTCTTTAATAATGTCTAAAAGGCCGGTAACAGGTCTGAGGAGCAGAAAGCTTTGTAGAAATACCGGTGAAGTCTGACTTTGGAATAATAGTGGTTTTGTTCCAACATCGAGTTTTATGTAAGTCACGATTCCGTAATAAACCTTTTACTATCTATCGTACAATTTCACGTCTTGTGATTATAAGAATGGATGGGTAGGTTTCAACTAACGAATGTGACATGTACATTGCTTCTTGGCGTGTACCAAAATTACGGCACCGTACGAAAGCGTTCTTCCATTGCGCATGACCGTAATCATCAATGTACGGTTTTTCGGGCTGCTGGAACAAATCTATTATCGAATTGAAGGTTATAAACACAAACCAACAAATCAAGAGAGCACGCGTCGTTTTTTGAACCGAATGAAAAAACTTACGCTCGTCGAAAATCCACTTTTAGATACTAATATAATCTTGACAGAAAAAGTATTCATAACTCCGTCGTATACACTGGAGAATTGGTGCCCAGGACTATAAAATTTAAACTCTAATACCCAGATTCTGGTCAAATTATTAAAGTTTAAAGGCCTTTAAATTAGTTATATGGGTTGAAATCGACAATTTCCATGGTTACCTTCAATATTTCTAATTAAATGGGGTGATTCTAAACCAAAATGTTAGCCATAACAACCTGATGCCTGATGTCAAAAAAACGCTATTTTGTAAACTTTGTTAAAATACATTGTACATCATTGTAATGTTATTATTTTAACCAATTATACATTAATGTAATATTATTATTTTGATTAATCTTATTTTAACACCGAAAATGTTATTTTACGTAGTCGTTAAGGTACATTAAAGTTTAGAGTTTAGAGAATAGCGTTTTTTGGCATCAGGGCGACTGTCAAATTTAACAGAAGCTAACGGCTAACATTAATTTTGACGAGAATCTCCATATAACAGAAAATCTTCTTGGAATAAAAAAATGTATTTGAACTAACAAAAATTTAATTAATATTATTTTCAAAGCGTCCTCCCGTTTTATGTACACAATCTTGTGCTCTTACTACATAAAGATGAAGTTACATTTTTTATTTTGCATTTCAAAATTCGCCAAATTCTTGAATTTGGTATTCCAATTTGCCTACTAATTCGGCCTACACCAGTGTTAGATTTTTGATTTTTGTGATAGTATCTAACACGTGTTTCTGCTGGTAAATTTAATGGAATATTTTTTTTCTATTTCTGTTTTAGAGTTTCGAAATTTCATAGTTCTGTAATTTCTAAATAAAAAAAAATAAACCTACAACTTTTGTGTTTTATAGTCTTAAAATTGAAAGTAGTTCATGCTCAGAAAATTTATGCACTTTAAGGAACACCATATAACACCTCAAATAATTCTAATATTTACAATACCTTTTTGAATATTAATATTAGGTATTTCTAACAGTAGCAAATTATTTTTTCATTAAAAAGATGGTTTTTAGCAAGGAAAAGTTTTTAAAAGAACTGATCTTTTTATTATTGTTATACCAGAACAACTCGAATGAAACCATTTTATTTTTGTTTTTCGTTTTCAGTAGGATTTATTTAGTTTCAAAATAAGGGATGAGAAAATTTGAAATGAGCATTAGAAGTCTATAGAGAAGAATTTTCCAATTACATATCGGCGATGATTTAACCGAAATACTGTTAACTGAAATATGTAGAGGGTTTTTATACAAATCGGATTTTAACTATGAAAACACCCAATAGCCAAAAGCTATCGTTATGAGTACGGATTTTATTTTGACGACCTTTTCGTGAAATGGATTTTATCTACCAACCTTCCAATTGGGAACGACAATATTAAGATTTTTTGATCTTCTACTAAAAGATCAAATATGCACTTACAAGGTACATATTTTCAGCAGCCTTGTTTTTAAACCACTCAACATGATGTCGCATGTCACATCACAAGGACAAACTTTTATTTTTTCATGAAACTAATAAGGACAGAATTATGAAAATGATATGCAACATCGTGTGGATTGTTCAAAAATAAGGCCCCAGATCAATTATATTTTTGATAAAATTAAGATTCCTTTTCATCAGATTTTTCAACTTCTCCAAATCTACATAAATTGCAATTTACTCTCTAAATTAGCTATATACGGTTACAGATTTTTGACTTTAATTAGTAATGAAAATTAATCAATCACAAGTTATTTTAAGGAATTTATTAGATTTTAATGATTTATTTAAATAGTACTGTCATACCTTATCTGAATACAAAAATTAGTTTACTTGACATGGAAAAATTAAACAAAATCAAATTATTTGAAGATCCAATATGTAAAAATCTTATTGACAATAAATAAATAATAAATTTTGGTTTTAATTAATCAATTGTGAAAGAAAAAACTAACGTGAACATTTTCTTCTCTAAATCAATAGTACATACAATTAACTCAAAGTTCCATGTAATTTATATGGATCTTTCACTTAATTGGTGTTAATTTGGAGGAGAATAGCCGTATTCTGTAACCACACGAATCGAAATTCGCATGCGAAAAAAGAGTGGGAGTCAATAATATAGTGTAAGATAAAAACAGAACAATTGTTTAATGAAATTACAATTTTTATTAAACTAAATTTTACATAAGCAACATTACGTTTTAATTTGTATTAATTGCATTTTCAAAAAAAAAACCTTTGAACTTCAAAAAATATCTTAAAAATATCAAAAATCGAAGTATATTTATTATTAATTACTTAAAATCTTCAAAAAGCTAAATGGACTGTTCTATCCAAAATTTTGCAAGATTTCGAGGTTTTTCTTATTATTCTACTACACAATAAATTTCAAAGCAAAGTCATGTATAAAATTTATTCTGCGTGCATTTCGAAATCTATAATTTCATCTTCAGGGCCAAAATGCAGTATTTAGTTTTCATTGGATAAGAATAAAAAAAACTTATTTCAAATTTTTTAACGAAAAGACATAAAACTTCAAATATTTTTAAAATAGCAAAAATGTTCAAATGTAAGAAAATAATAAATTTAATGTTATATCATTTTAAACCCAAAATTTACCAAATAGACCCAAATAAGATATCATGTCTGAGACTCGTTATTTCTATGTTTGGTAAAAATTACATAGCACGACTCTACCTCGTTATTCTGTCCCAATGGGTTAACATTATCAAATTCCAAATTCCTGAAAATTATTGGGTACTAAGCAAGTAAATAAAACTATGCATATGTTCATTAATTTTTAATAAAATTTTGGAAAGAAGTAAGTTAACATGTGGTGAGTTAAAAACATGAAATTACTTTAGGTCAACTCTTTCCCAGAAGTAGAGATAAACATAATTTCTTTATTTTTGGTACGCAAAAATTACAGCAATATAATATTAATATACTTCTTCTTTCATAAATTTAGAACATTTATTTTTATGTCAAGTTTGGGACGAAAGATTCGGAGATAGCATTTCTGATATTTTTTTCTTGTAGTATAAAAATGAAACGGAGAAATTCTCTGTGGTTTCTTTTGTTCACCTAAATTATACTATTAGTTTTTTTTTAATTTTATGAGTTTATTTTCACATCCTTCCCTTCTAAGGTTTAACCATACAATAATTTATATTAAGATTTTTTTTTTCTACTCTACTTTAGGTACATTTGGCAAGGGTTGCATTACCTATCTAAAAATTATTGTCACCTAAAAAGGAAGTGTAGAATTATTGATAAATGAGAAGATCTCAATATTATTATTTTAATTTTAGATATTTTTTTCAAGATGGAATTTAATGGATAATTTTTTTTTTGCTCTTGTATTTTGGGAATAGAAATAATTATAGGAGTTTCTTTTTGTGTTGTTAGAAATGGAATTGTAATTTTGAATATTTTGATTCGTTTTGTTAAAAAACCATAAGATATTTTTTTTTTCAAATCAGTAACAGAAAATCACACTTCTTGGTCTATCATTAAGTATTTAATCAAGATAAATATAATAAGACAAAATCAATCAATTAATCTGTAATTTATGAAAATATTAATTTTAAATCTCCAAACTAGATATTTAATTTTTCTGGACTTTATACTGTAGAAGAATTACCAACACAAACCACACCAACAAAGTAATGATGCAATTCTATGCAAAACCGTAAGGTCTTACAGAAAATATCTGTAAGGTTTGTTATGTGGATTGTCATGGACTGTTTTCATATACTTCCCTCGGGATGAAACTAACCTTAAGTTGTTCGTTTGTTAAAACCATATCTATTATATCAATAAAAATGCATCATTCATATTTATTAAAGGATAGTATTAATATCTTTCAAACAACATTGTTTTTTGGAAAATAAAGTTTTAGACGAATTGCTGATAAAATTTCCATTTATACATTCATCTAATAGTATATTGTTTTATTAGGAGTAAAAGAAGTACTTTTTGTGGTGACCATGTAGGTTTGCGTGTGCCGCTGATACATGCGAGCCACAAAAAGTTCTTTTACTCCGAATAAAACATGCTATTTTTTCTTCAAACGTCGAAATTTTTAAAATAGTAATATTATAAATAATTTTAAGATTTGACATTTAATTTACATACAATGTACAATACAATGTTAGTGTATATTGGGTTGCCTAAAATTTATTTCTACTCCGCCTTTTTATTCCTTGTCAGTGCAAAGTAGTAATTTCTACTCCTAGGCAGTACAAAGTGACCATAGAATCAACGAACATAAAAAATGACATTTTAAAGCCTGTCAAACGTCACAGAAGACTGTACTTTAATGAAGTTTGGATTTTTTGTTGAAATATGTTTTTAATTTTGGTATTAAAAAATAAATTATTACAACAGGAGCTTGATTACCCATAGAATTTGAGAACAGAGAGGTTATAATTAGTCAAACAATCTAAAAAAGCCTTTATTTGAATTTGAATACATGGGCCTTATATTCGTGCTCTAGAAACTACTAAACTACGAAATTACTTTTTACTGCTTCGGCATGCTTGTTTTCAGTACAAATAACAGAACAAAAATGTATTGTAAGCACCAAACATGAACACAACAAACACAGAAAGCCCTAAATAGGTCCATACATCAGTTTTACCTTGAAATTATTTCTTTAGAGCTCACATAGGTAATTATTGTACATTTTTTACATTCATCATAGATGTAGGTATAATATACACATGACTTACATAAGAGCTGGTGATAATTTTAGAATAACTTTAGAAAATATTTAATAATACTAAAAATGGTAATTTCGTACGAAAGAATTTTCGTAATACAAGCATATTGTAGATGTAAATATTTTCAATTAGAGCTTTTATGTAGATATTTTCAATCGAAATGAATAAAAAGTAAATAAATGTTTGAAGTATCATTAAATGGAAATCAAATAATATAAAACCACTCGATGCTTAATTATTGTTATTTATTTTATAACTCGTTAATTTGTTTATGTATAAAAAGGGCATTAGAGTCATTTTTAATTTGCCTTTAAGATTTTTCCAATGGGTAAGATAAGTTTAGGAAAGGAAATAAAGTTTATTAGACTTATATTTACATAATGTAAAGTGCGTGTGGAATAATAAAGTTGAAGGTAAGCAGGTGCGAAAAGCTCGTGTGTGCTCCACCTCGATTGCCGCCCCAGAACAATCATGGTCGCTACTTGCCCTTACAAGCCATCCCCCTTTAATAATTATGTCTGTTTTGCTTAACATCCATGTACAAAAACAATGTGCCTTCATCTATATACCTACAACAGTACAGCAGCCAGAAGCAATACATACAAGAGGCGAATTAAATAAATTTCCAGCCACTGTTTAGAGTTGCGGACATAAATTACGCTTTATGAGAGTCTAATATTCTAGGGAGGTTGTTGATAGTAAATCTTTGGAATGGTCCTAAATATCAATCGACTTAATTTAGTATATGTTGACACAATTGGATTTGCAGACCGCCCGCGGCTAAATTTACAAGCCTCTGTTCTCATAAATCCGCACTGATTGGATGTTATGGTCGCATTACCAACATTATCAACCCAAATCTACGAGTTACAGATCGTTTGGCTCTGTTCGCATTTTGCATCCAGTTTATTTAATAACTTACAAAATACTATTTTTGTTTACAAACTTTTTATTTTATATTTATACTTGTCTCAACTGTCAACTTGACTCTCACTCATTCTTTTCCAAATATACGACCACTTCTTTTTAGAAATATATTAAATTTATTATTCCTTTTTTCGCATTTTCTTAGAAAACTGTTTTCCAATTGAAAATAATTTTTCAGTTAATTATAAAATATTATACTTCGTTTTCGATCTCATAATAAGACTACTATATAAAGCCTATTATTAGATTCAGCGCAAAATTATACCGTTGGCTATACCAAAACCGTTTTCATTGGTATAGTTGCTCTAGAGTAGAGTAATCGGAGAAGGCAAGTGGTAGAGTTACTCTACTACCATGCAATCCTACTCTAGCTATAGCTATTACATTTTCATTGGTAGAGTTACAAGAATAGTTAGTACTCACCAAAATTACTCCACCACTTTTAAGACTAGTTTTCATTTTAATAACTGTATTAAATTTGTTGTTGTAGTAAGAACTGTAATATTCCATTATGCTGATGGTTAAAAGTTATTCGGTCTCTTCTTATACACACTATAAATATTTTCACTGATTATATCTTCCATATTTTCTCTTAATAGGTGCGATTTTGATTTTCTGTTTTTTTTTGTATTTTTTTCAATTAACAAGAACAAAATGCCCAAATTTGTTTTGAGCAAAGACAACTATAAAAGTATTAAGAATATATATTTTTTTTTCAACATGAAATGATTGAAACTCATTAACTTCTGTAAATTTCAATAATCAAAGGATTTTGAAGAAATGTATACCATAATTTGGGACAGAGCGAGTACTAAATATAGCTCTACCAATGAAATCGTAATTGGTAGAGAAGAGAAGTAAATTAGACTTGATTTTGTTTAGACTGCTGTAGGATTACACAGTAGTAGAATAACTCTATCACTTGCTTTTTCCTCCTACTGATTTTACGATGTTTACTCTACTCTACCCAAGAAAAACTATACCAATGAAAATAGTTTTGGCATAGTCGAAGATATGAGAAGTGCATTTTAATTTTGCACTGAACGACCAATCTGGAACATATTTTAAAATGTGAGTAAACGGAAGTCTCCAAAATTTGGTAGAGTAGATTGGATATAAAGTCTAATCTATTAAACCTAGTTTTCATTAGTAGAATAAACGGTCGAGTTAGAAGGGCGAGTTAATACTATCCTTACAACTCGACCAATAAAATTCTTGGAGGAGTTGCAAGAATAGTACTAACTCGCCCTACTAACTCGACCGTTTACTCTACTAATGAAAACTAGGCTTTACCATTAACTCTACCAAGTAAAATCTAGGCTTTACTCTAATGACATGAAATTTTTAACGTGGTCTGTAGTTTTATTTATTTAATTATTTAGAAATTACTTTATGTTTAACAATCTAATGAAAAGTAAAAAAGCACTTTTACAATTTAGAAGTTTTGTAGTGGGTAGAAGTTTTTTTATCGAGAAAGCTCCTTCTACTTAGAATATTCATAAAAGGATTTTTTGATTTTTAGTAATAGATTCGTGTTTCAAAATTTTAAAGTAGCAAAATCTTTAAATTTTGTCTTTTTTTGTAGTTTTTCATTTATTTCTAAAAAATGCAAATTAGAGTTTTTTTTGTTTTCTAAAAATACTTTATTATCCCTACAATTCAAGACATTTTAAAGTTTCTAGTTCTTTTCCTTCACTTATCACAAAATTCTGAAATTAATCATTTTTTGGGATGAATTTTCCAAGTGTAAATGAAAGTATAACAAATTTGTTTCATTTTATTTTTTTGCACTTTCGAAATTAAAGTCAAAATTTTCATGATTTGTAGTGATAATAGCTTTATTCCAGCAATGAGTCACGAAACCGTAATTAAATGAGTTTATGCGCTTGCGCTAATTTCTTACCGACCAAAGGGTAACTACTTCTAAGGCTAAGTTTCGTTACAAATATAAATATTTATCTAAGTATTTTTGATTTAGCAGCTTGGTTACGGTCAGAACTCCTTGTTGGAACAAAGCTAAAATTTTGGTGACCAAAAATTCAAAATGCTCTTATTTTAAAGCAAGGAAAAATAAAATGTGATCTACTTAAAACAAAACAAAAACAATATTTTATTTATTGAGAAATCTGGTTATCTAAACGGGGTGCATATCCACCCATGCAATTGTATTTCAGAATCTTCAATTGTATTTCAGAAAGCTTCATTTGAAAGTCAGAATTAGTCAATTTAATTTCAGAAAGTATGATTTGTATTTTAGAAAAGGTACTTTAATTTCGGAAATCATTAATTGTATTTCAGAAACGTTAATTGTATTTCAGTAAAACCAGTTTATTTTCAGAAAGTATCAATTGTATTTCAGAAAGCATCATTTGAAAATCAGAAATAGTCAATTTAATTTCAGAAAGTATGATTTGTATTTCAGAAGCAATCAATTGTATTTCAGAAGGAATTTGTGTTTCGTTCAAAGTAAATTTTGCCCGAGAAATTTTGGATTACCTTAATATAATATTTTATCCACCTACAACCATGTTTTCCATTTTCAAAGTAGATCGATTGTTGTGTGTTGTGCTGCACGAGCACAATCACCACCAACAATTGCATTTTTGTCTTCATCAATAATTGTTTCTAAATAAACAAATATTACCAGGAGTCATAACAGGAATAATTTGAAGTTTTAAGCACATTTTTGATGAATTTTACGTGTCTGTTGTGGTTCACGTACACAATCACCGCCAAAATCTATTCAATTTACAAATTTTCTATAATTGACCATTTCTGAAATTATATTGATTTTTCTAAAATACAGTTGCTGCTTTTTGAAATACAATTAAAAATTCTAAAATACAATTGGTATTTTTTGAAATTAAATTAATTTATTTGAAATACAATTGATTCCTGTCTTTCGACTAACCATCTTTAATTTTTTGGCATTCAAAAATAAAGTTTCTAAAATGGTTACTCAAAAATATTCTAGGTAAGATTTTTAGAAAAACTAACCAACAATTGTAATTTATTTTATGCATTATGCATGTATTACCTTATTTAGGGAACTCGTTGGATATACATATTTTTATCTTCTAATTGACAATATAAGTACTGTCCGTATATCTAAGCTGTTATTACCCCTCAATACAATTGATACTTTTAGAAATACAATTGGAAAAGGTATAGTAGAAAACTTGATCAAATTAGTGGCCAAAATTGAAGTACCATTAGCACCTACAACAGTGTTGGAAAAAATTATCGCGTTTTGCAATTTTCGTGGGTTGCATTATATCTGCAGTATTTTGGGAAAATTTATTTTGGGACTCTTAAGACTAACTAATAATATTTTGGTTATACCAAAATACTATCCAAGTTTTCAAAGAAAACTCCAATAAATCTTCTCCTAATGTACTTAGTTTGAAAACCAAAATTTTCCACATATTAATCTACTTTATTTTGTTCAACATTTTTGTAAATGAAGCAGTCAACTCTATTTTTTTTATTTGTCCTAGTAACTAAAAGACTTATTTCGGACATGGGTTTATTGACAAAAGTTGGTTGTATTATTGCAATTTGCAATGGTTATTTGACACCCTGCATAGAAAACTTAAAAACTTTATAGTAAAAGTTCTACTGAGTTTATTCTATTATTCAGGACGAAAATTAAACATAAATTCTGGTACACCTAATTCAAAAATCACAAATGAGTCTGATAAACATCAGACTAAAGTTATAATATGGAGTAGAAATTATTGAAGCATAAACTTTAGTTTAATCATAATATAAAATATTAGAAAATACTCACTCAGATTTATATACCTACAAGAGTACTCACACTGATCTTATGCTTTAGTTTTTTTTTCTTATGACTTCTTATTTACTTCAATACATTGAGATTGAGATATTGTTGTTGCTCATAAACTGGTCTGAAAGGAAAATTATAGTTAAAACTGAGAACGTTCCTTTAAAGTCTACTTAAAAATGTTTATTTATGTATTGAAGATTTATCTATTTACTATCAATTATTGTACTTTTTATAAAACCATGACAAATGTTCAGTCAAATATTTGGAATTACAAGGAAATAAAAAATATTGAAAGTTAAAAATTAATATCAGAAATGACCACTTTTTATAATTAAATCAATTTTCTTTTTTTAAAAATTATGTTATTTTTAATAATAAAAAATAATAGAGTAGCTATAATATTTAAAAGCCATAAATATTATCCAAACGTGGAGTAAACTATTATAAATTAATGTTATTTTTTGTATTTGAAGTAACAACTGTCTAGACTGGCATATAAGTTCACGTATTTAAATTTACGAGGTTTGAATTAGTAATTTCGTATACGGATGCTAAGCTACATGGAGGTGAATTTGCGACCATTTGCTATTTGGTTTTATTACCCTCTGCACTGCGGCTTGTTCTACAACGAGAAAACTTTATTCCACCTATCCTCGCTACGAATACCAAATAAACTTTACACCTCTATTATTTACAACTTACAAACAAACAAATTTAGCCAATAAAATGAGACATGCAATTTCAAACCTATTGATCATTCAACCACTCACAGAAGTACCAAAACCAATACAATTTTTTTTCCATCAAAATTGAGTTAAGTAGAAAAAAATCAAAAAAATTTACAAATGTACAAAATATAGGTCTATAGTTCAGAGGAGGATCTTAATACAAAAAATATGGTTTTTGTCGATGAAATCGTTTTTTTTTTTTTAGGAACACCCTGTATAATAAAATTTATGGATTTTCATACCTATATCTTCGAGTTTCAAATTTCGATTGATGATGATTTCGGGTTTTTACAGGATGAATCATTTGACTTGAGACAAGTTTATGAGAAAATTAAAGTTTAGCAGTTCTCTACTAAAAAAATATGTAACTTGTGTAAATTATTTTTTTGATAGATTTTTATTTTCAAAATTTTTTATACTTTCATATTTACTTTCCTTATAATATTTTATAAAAAATTAAAAATATTTTAAACCATAATATACAACATTACTGACATGTTTGAAAATTTAATCAGTTTTGAATATATTAGTATTTATTTATTAGTAGGTATAAATGCAAGGAAATGAGTATTTTTATTAAAAATTTGTTGTAATCTTGTGAATTTGCAATTTGGAATTTGAAAATTGGCGAATTAGTTTGTAAAATTGGCCATATGTTAAGATTCATCGGCAGGCAATAACTAATCGACACAGAGAAGCAATCTTCCTACCAATAAGCTGCCGGTTGAAAATTCAATTATGCCCAAGTGGAGCGATTCCCCGAGGGAAAAAGGGAAAATCCCTCCCACAGGAACCCCAACTTTTCCGCGTGGGATTTCGGCTTACTACCACTTTATAATATGCCACTCTTTTACAACAAATTATTCAGTTTAGATTTTTTCTTGATTACTTTTTCAAAACCACTCTCTCAACTAGGCGTCGTTAATTAATTTGTGCGCGAAATTATCTTCAAACTGAATAATTAATTATATGGGTAATTAAAAAATAACGCCATCATACTCATTCGAATATTAATTATTAGGTATTAACACCTAATTAAATCTTAAATTTCCATACAAAAATCAAATAGTCAAATAGCAAAATATAAATTATTTATATTGGTGTAATTAAAATTGTATTAATCAATATTATAGATTTAAAAAAAACCTGTAACACATTTTGATTTAATTATAAAAAAAATTAAAAATAGGTTGTTGCCGAAAAAATATATTGAATAATTAGGAATATCATTGGTAAAACAAATAATCAATTTTATTTAACATTACGAAGAAAAAATTATGATTGAAGGTGAAATCTTGTATACAGTGTGTCTCGTTTGTGGTAGATAAAACTGTAGGATTAAAGAGTAAAACAAGTTTCATCTTCGAAAAGTTAAGAAACTAGTGGTTCATCATTTATAATTTTGGAGTTTTTTTATTTTTGGTCACCAATATTTGCCCCACATCAGTACATCCATAAAAACAACTTTAACAAGTTGTGCAGTGAATAAAAAAATATCAGTAGAAAACTAAAATCATCGTTTTTTATTTTGTAATAACGAAACAACAGAAATTGTTGATATGGTAAATAAAATGTATACAAATAAAAAAATAATTTTTGGCATTTCTGAAAATAATTAAATTAATCCAATTAAAGGGATTTTTTTTCTGTTGTCTTCTAAAACTACATTATTATCCCTACAAATCATAAAAGTTTTGATTTCCTAATTATTTTCCTTTACTTACTAAATCAATCTCAAATTTACATTTTCATCTTGTAAGTACATTTTATGATTTTTTTCTATTAACTTTGGATACTATTTCAATAGGATTAAGTTAAAATATTTTATATTATATTAAGAAAAAGTGCAAAGTTAACTACTTTAAAAATTTAATTAAGTAAGTAATCAACAACCTTAATGGTTAACTTTCCTCTTTTTAAAAATTTTCTACAAATAAAATGTAAACTGAAGCCTAACTAAGTTACATAAAATCTATTCCAATATCATCCAAAATTAATGGAAAAATTTCATGAAATTTAAAAGCCGTTAAACTCTTTGCAACAGTACATGAAAAAAATGTAAATAGAAGTTAAAGCAGATTAAATTTTACAATGGTTTGGTAAGTGAAGATAAATAATTGGGAACTCAACATTTTCAGAATTTGTAGAGATAATAATGTTGTTTTCGAAAACGGAAAAAAAACACCGCCTTGATTGGTTTTATTTTGAGAAATTTTCAGAAAATACAAATTAATTTTTCGAATATTTTATTCAACATTTTGTCAACAATTTCTGTTGTTTTGTTATTACTAAATAAAAGAAGATGGTTGATGGTTTGAGCCTACTAGTGATAAATTTTTAAATCTCTACACACATTTGTTAAATTGTTATTGTCGTTGTACTGATATGTGGCAAAAATAGATTACTTACAATTCAAGACGTGTTGTAACTCTAAAACTATAAATGACAGATCCCTAATTTTTGGATTTTTAATAATGAAATTTGTTCTACCTTCAAATTCTAAAATATCATCTAGCATCTAGATCGGGATACTCTATATAAATAGTAAATAATGCATATGTTCTTGTCCCAAATTCATGAGTAAGTACCCTTCGTGAAGTAAATTTTAAAAATAATTAGATTAACTTATTCTAAACAATATACTATGGTAGACACCAAAAAAGAACATTTCTGTAATAATTTAAATGTATTTTTCATATTTAAAATATAATTTATATTTTCAAGAGATTTGTTCCAAGAATTTAATTCTTGCGATGATTTGGATTTTTACAATTTTTAGAATCTTCAAAAAAAATTTTCTATTGAAGATTTGTTCCAGTTTAAAAAAAATAATTTTTATTAGAAGTTTAAGATTTAATACTAGACTAGGCTACTGAGACAATCAGACTAGACGACAGCAATATTAGTACCATCGTTTTTTCATTTTTAGAAATGTATTTTTTCTGAATTAAAATTTATGAGCTATTGAATTTTTGAAATTTACTTTTTATTTATTTATAGTTTTTGATTTTTGAATAGTTTTTTGTTTTTTAATTTTCATGTACCATTTTATGATGTTTATTTTTGTGAATCTATTGTTTTTTTATTTTTTATTTTGAGAAAAATCATTTGCCGATTTCTGG
Organism: Stenus bimaculatus; assembly: GCA_963971135.1. Taxonomy (NCBI): domain Eukaryota; kingdom Metazoa; phylum Arthropoda; class Insecta; order Coleoptera; family Staphylinidae; genus Stenus; species Stenus bimaculatus. The sequence continues at coordinate 80,090,831 of OZ020180.1, read as the reverse complement.
CAAAAACGGGCGATTCCAAATTCAAACTCCTGTAACTTTCAAACCATAAAAGATAGGTTTTTTCGTGATAAAATTTCCTTTACTTACTAACCTTGACGATTGGTGAACCACGAACGGGACACCCTGTATACAAGGTAATTTTTAAGGCGATACTTTTTTTTTGACAGAATGTAAAACTCAATAAATATATCGTTTGGCAAAATATTTTGTATATAAAAGTGTTCATATAAAAAAGTACATTGTAGGTGCGTGTCTTAACTAAAATGTTTAAAATTGGCAAAATTAACATTTTGTTATTTTCTTTTTACTTCATTTTTTGTGCTATTTTTTTTATTTTTTCTTTTTTACACAGAAGAACGTGAAGAAAACCGACCACACTCGTTAATTTTAAATTCAAATAACGTTCTTATTTAAAGACATTTATATACAAAATATTTTGCCAAACGATTTATTTTATTGAGTTTTACACCCTGTCAAAACAAAGTATCAACTTAAAAATCACCCTGTATATTTTCTACATTATTTATAATTTTAGTGTCTGATTATGTCTTAATTAAGACGAAACAAGTTGTACACTAATTAAAAATAAAAATTTCTACACTGTTAGAATTTATAATTTTTCCTGTTTTTCAAAAAATAATTACTATTTTAAATCATCGTCAACTGTTATTTTAATTTTAATACCTAATTTGTTGTTTCTGTATTTTTACGATTTGATACTTCGTATTTTAAGGCGAAACACTTAATATTAATTCATAAAAAATATGAATTTCAGAAAAAAACCATTTTTAATATTAGTAGTACCTACATCAATTTTCAATTTTCATTATTTATTATTTTAAATATTATGAAATTTATTAATTTTTTTAATTATAATATTTTTCAAGAACCATTTTTTTTTCTAAATAATAAAAATGTTAAATTTACTGAAGTTTATTAAAAATATTTATTTATTACCAACCAAAAATGTGTGACAATCTATAATTCTAAGAATAAAATATTATTATTATGAAATTTATTAATTTTTTCAATTATAATATTTTTCAAGAACCGTTTTTTTTTTTCTAAACAATAAAAATGTTAAATTTACTGAAGTTTATTAAAAATATTTATTTATTACCAACCAAAAATGTGTGACAATCTTTAATTCTAAGAATAAAAATTTAAATATAAATACGTGATCATAAAAATTCTATTGAAGTTTTTGTCCATACTTTTTTGCATATTTTTATCAAGAATTGTTTGAATAAGGAATTAGGTGATAAAAATGTTTTGTAATTTCACTCATTTTTTTTACAAAAAAAAACTATAAAATTTAGATAAAAGATTTATATTTTAACCCCCACTTTCTTCGTGGCGCAAATAAAAGTAAAATGAATAATTTTGTTATTTGTAAGTAATAGTAATAAGCGTTCGATTTATACAAAGAAATCTTCCGTGGAAAAACTTGGTTTACTTTACAAAATTTAAAAAAAATTAGATTTCTTTGATAAAATTATAATTGTTCAATAAGGCAAATTTTATGCTACATTTTGATTTTATATTTTATGGAAGCTAATGTATAAGGCAAATATATGTGGATAATCCATCATTGGCGCCATCTAGGTAGTAAATTACGAACCGCAAATTAATGAATATGAAAGAGAGACGACTGCAGTGCGAATGATGCATATGAAGGCTGATGAATACATGAATACGCACGAGGCGTGAGTAAAAGGGAGGGAGTCAATAAATGTGACTCACAATTTAATGAACGCCAAAACAAGAGTTCAATTAAAATTTAACTTATCTTATACACATCGATCAGTCTCATAAATAATCTTCCTATTTCAGCACTAATTACATAATTTTAATACCTTTATTAATCTTCTCTTATACATTGGATCAAAAATTAATCCAAACATTGAGAGCTGTAATTTTGATTTAAAATATTTTTTAAGAAAATCATCACTGGGAGCATCTTCTAAAAATTTTAATCTATATTGTTCCCTTATCTCAATCCTGCAATAATTGTAAAGAAAATTACTAAAACTTATTTTAGAAAGTCGTGAATGATCTCCATCTGAAAATATTTGATTAAGACACATTTGACACAAGACATAAATTGGCTGTTGAATACCAAATACACAAAATTATTATTATTATTATTATTTACACTGTGTCAAAACATGTGTCCCTAACTTCAGGTAAAGATTCTGAAGATAAAAAGTTAGAATCAAAATTTTCGCAAAAAAACGGGGTGTTAAATTTATTTTCAATTTTTTTAATATGGCATTATGTTTCTAACGATAATTTTCTCAAATTTTGGCAAAGTTGAGGCCGATCAGCAACTGCGAAAATTATTTTTACGCAGTAGTTTTTTCGGGGGTATTTTGCCACTTTTCACCCCCCTCTTTTTGGAATTAACGCCACTGTTAACTATAAATGTTTTTTCATTTCTTGACTTTATTTATATCTTTTGGCATTTTGAAGTTATGAGATAAAATGTTCAACATTGTTAAAAAATGTGTTCCAAATGTGCAATAAATAAAATAATTCTTTCTAAATGTAATGTGCAAAGAAGTAGAAAATTGAAATTGTATTGTACGGTGCAAAGAAGAAATTTTAACACTTTGTGTTTTGAAAATGGAGCCTTTTGCCCAAAAATATTTTTGATCTTCAAATAGGTCGACGAATATATTCCTGAAGTTAGGGACAGTGGCGTATGCAGGGGGTGGGGGTGCATTGGGTTCATATGCACCCCCAAAAGCTCCTTTTTTTTGTTTTTCACTAGCATTGTCCAGTCTGGGTCTTTTCAAAGTTAATTTTTTCAAAAAGTGTCGTGTGATTCGAGAATAATTTGAAGGGAAGCGTCATAAAAAAATGTAGTTAGGTTAGGTTTCTCGGTGGCCGGAATTTTTTTGTCCTGCGCCCCCAAAAAAATTTTTTGGATACGCCACTAGTTAGGGACATATGTTTTGAAACATTTTATATATTTCTAAGAATCGTAGAATCTCGGCACGACCAAACCCAAGAATTAGGAAAATTTTAAGTAATTTATAGAAAATTTGTACCAACTAAAAACACATATTTAAAAATAGTAAAATATTTATTATTTATCAATATTTTTAAATTGAACCGATAAGTTTATGGCAAGAAAGCGTATCATCATCTTAAGCTCATGGTTTTATCCATACATTAACATCATCAACATTTGTTTTTTCGCTCTTCTGTCTTTCTGAAATTTTGGGAATGGCAATTACTCTAAGTAAAGCCCTGCAAAATGAAAACTTAGATGAAGCCTCAGCTGAAATTGCAGATAAGGGTACGATTTCAGCAATTCAGAAAAACGTGAAAATGCAGATGTTGCATTTTACTCAATCTTCGAGGAAATTCAAAAGTTTTCTCAAACTTTATACTTGGACCTTAAAATACCTCGATTAAGTGGAAAACAAATTCATCGAGATAACTTACAAACTGACTCAGTAGAAGACTATTTTAAAATATCAGTTTTTATTCCCCTTTGTGATAACATTTTAAATGATCTTATCAGTAGATTTAATAATGAAACATTGAACATCTATTTGTTAAATGCCATATGCCATATTACCTAACAAAATTAAAGATACAAGTGATATTGAGTTTAAAAATGACATTTGTAGTATTGTCAACTACATTAAATATATATTAAACATAAAGATAATATTACTATTGTGCAAAAACTACTAAAATCAGAAGTAGAAGTTTGGATTCAATTTTGGAAAAATAAAGAAAATGTACCTGACTCTGTTTTTAATATGTGCAATAAAGAAGTCTTTCCTATGAGTTTAGCAATAATGCATATTCATAGGGATGTTGCAATTGATATTGATGAAATTATCAACAAATTTAGTTTCATAAAAAATAGAAAACATGAGTTTTTATTATAAATGTGAAAAAATCAAAAATATTAACAGCCTATCGTTTTGTTTTGAATTTGTATTTTTTTATTTATATAATAATATGCTTGTGTATTATTTATTACTTATTAGGTATATTTATTGTTTTGAATTTTATTGAATAAATGTTTTATTTTTGTCATTTTTTTTTTAATTTAAGTTTTAAGTTTAATTTTGATTTCAAAACCCACAGAAACAATTTAAAGTTAAGTACATATTTTCAACTCACTATAAGAATCATTGACCTTGAAAATTTTTCAAAAATTTAAAAATTTTGCCTTGCGCATTCGCCATGGAGGCATCTTCTAGAAAAAAATACCCCCCCCCAATTTTTTTTTCTAGATCCGCCCCTGGTAGAATACAAATGGTTTAAGGAATTAAAGGCCTTGGTTGGTTCGACACGACGATTTTGTAGAAATTATAGGTACAATCTCGCGCAAAGATATCGAGGACATAAAGGAAATATTCTGACCCAATAGCAAGCGTTCGCAGATCACACGAAATTTAAAAGATATTCTCGTGTTTACGAAGGCTTGCTATTGGTTTAGAATATTACTTTGTGTCCTCGACATCTTTGAGCGTAACTGTACTAACTAATAGTAGAGTAACAACATTACTTTGTTAAAAGTTTTATTAATTTTTGAACATTAGCAATGATTTGAACCAATTTTGAGTAAAAAGTCAATTTCTACAAATGAGTCAAGTTAAGGCTAAATAAAGTAAAAAATGTAGAATTATAGATAATAAAATAGAAGTACAGAGAGAAGTTGAAATTAAACATAAAATGTGTAGCAGGGTGATATTGTGTTGAGTGGTTTAATTGTGTTTTGGGGTAATTTGTTTTAGTAAAAATGTAATTAAATGAAATTCTTTGGTTTGCAAAAACAATTATGTGGAGTAATAGGATTAAGTGAATTTGTAAGTGGGGATTTTTGGGTGGTGGTGTAACTAATTTAATTGATAAAGTGTAGATTATACGTGAAGGTCCAGCACATGTGTAAAACATCCCCTAAGCGGTCTTAATCGAGCGTCAAGTCATCCCCAGAGATAGGGTAACTCCCTTAACCTTTTGAAACGGCATCATACTCATACACATGTTTTATTTATTGGATTGCAGGACGCGCTAAACGCAAAACTAGAAAAGTGATGAATAAATCGAGGCGGTCGCCGGGTATTGATTTATTTAAAATAAAGGCAGCGTTTGCTTGAACAAATAAATCCGGTCGTGAAATAAAAAAATAAATGAAATAGGGGCTGGAATGGGAAGCGCACAGCGCACAAAAAGGGCACACATAACATAATTTGCGAAAATCCTGATTGTACAATAAGGATATAAATTCCCTAAACAAAGCCGGCAAAGGAAGAAAAAAGTTTTCTAAGGAAGTGAAATTTAAACTCCAATCGGTGACTCTGTTAAATGAAGTCTTTAAGGGGAATAAATGGGATCTTTTTTAGACTTCTTACCAACTGTAGGAGGGTTGTTTACACCCGTGCGAGGGGCTTGCCTCGCCAACAGATTGGGGTGCTAGCTAAAGCCAGCGTTTTTACCAAATTTAAGCAATGTCTTCATTATTTTTATTATAGCAAACAACCCCCTTTTCACCCGCTTTCCTCAAGGATTGTTAGGCATTGAATTGCCCATTACCAATTTTCATAATATCACTTTCAAATACTTCCTGCTCCCGCCTTATTCTACCTCAAAAGCAAATTTATTCAACTAATGAATTATTTAACTTCAATTACCAAATCCAACACATCAACTACTTATTATGTAGTTACACACTAATTAATTTTAATTATAACCCAACACCAGATATAATTATTTTTTCTATTAATTGTTTTAGGTCAATTGGATAACGCAAAAGACTTCTCAGTGTCGGAAGGAATCGGGAGCTTCAGTAAGAAGAAAAAGAAGAAGAGGCGTCATAGGTAACTATTAATTCTGATAATTCTGGTTATTTAGCTGTTTAAATAATAAAGGTGTGATTAGAGTCATTGTGGGGGTGGGGATTTAGTGTGTTACATTTTATACTACCCTTGGTGGGTGTGTGGTAGGACGATTTTCACCAGCTACCAGTTGGAGGAGCTTGAAAAGGCCTTCAAGGATGCGCATTATCCGGATGTGTACGCGAGGGAAATGCTTAGTTTAAAAACGGACCTTCCAGAGGACAGGATACAGGTATGTTCTTTTTTTAAATATACCTTAATCTTAAGAGAAAATATTGTTAATTCAAAAATGTAAATAGTGAAAAAGCTATAATGTAAATTTTATATTTAGTTTCTAAGTTACTTTTATAAAATGTTGCTATGTTGCTTCTCATTCGAATTACAAATTTGTGTATCTACAATATTTATTTTGACTAATTAGCTATAGCCAATAAGTCTAAATGCCAAATTTCTTGTTTCGCTTTTTCTATATTTTGGGTTTGTAAGGTAAGCCAAATAGTTAGGCGGTATTAGGCAAAAGGGAATCTATATCCATAATAAACTCAGTTTTTGCCAGTGTATGGGTTGGGTCCTTTTTGAATAAAACCGTCAATAGACTTTGTAAAAATCGAAGCAAGAAAAGAAATTTCTAAAAAAACCTTTGGTATAATTTTGGACTAAAAATGTGATTTTCGAAATCAATCTTATTCGATCAAATATTGGACTACAGATTCTTTCCCAAGTAAATATTGTTGTTTATAAAAAAATTTGAGAAATAACTGTCTCTTTGATTATCGCAGGAAAATCTTAGTCCCAAAAGTTTATCCTGACATGTTTATTTGGTACAGAGTTGTTGTTATCTAAATAGTATGTTATTGAGAAAAACAAATGTGAAAAATTTTGAGTGTGAGCTATAAATATTACTCAGTAGCCAGTAGCAGCTACTACTTATCACTTATCACAAGTTGTCTACATTATCAAACGTTTTAAGATTATTTTCTTATTTTTGCGAATATTTGGTGAGTTAAAATTGAAGAGTAGCTGTTTCTTCCACAAAATTTTCTTCAAAATTTTAGAATTAAAATATGACAAAACTTTATACACATTACATCCTGCTATTAGAATAAACATTTGTTTTATGTTCCAAATTGTCCACAGTCTAAAACATAATTAGTATTTTATCAAATCTAAAAACAAAATCGTAATCTCAAAAACTCTTTAGTTAAAAAATTAAAAAATTTCAACCTACGAATTGTATTTGGATAGATTATTTCACGCCTTATTTCTGCAAAATACAAATATTGTAAATTTTAACGTAAGTCTTTATTTCAAATATGTCGAATTTGAAATTTAAACAAATTTCTTTGTATTTTGCATAAATAATCTAATCAAATACAATTCGTAGATTGAAATCACTAATAATCCTGTCGCTTTAAAATGTTCTGAATATTTGATTTATATAATGGAAATTCAATCTGTTTATTAATTATTTTATGATCACAAAATTAATTTTGAAACAAATGATCATTGGGTATTTTATATTAGTGACTATTCAACTCGCAAATGATTATTTTTTTGTGACAAGTAAAATATCAAAAATATCAGCGATTATTTATTATTTTTAAGTCAAATTTATTATTTTTAAGTCAAATTTATTATTTTTAAGTCAAATTTTAAAAAGTATGAAGCTGGATATCATATTCTGCACAAAAAGTTGTAAATTTTCGTTAAATAGTCCCTTAAATATGTACTCTTATTTAAATTCGAATATTTTTCACACATTACCACATATGACATTTGGGGTTAAAAACTCGGGAATTAAAACTTAACCTCAAATGACATTCGTGGTAATGAGAGTCAAAAGTATTCGAAATAAATTTGACCACTCGTGATATTACATATGATTATTTCATGCCTTTGTCTTGACAAGCGTTCTGATTGGTCAATTTACCATTAGATTATTTATCAATAGTAATACCATGAGCAGGTTGAAATTCGCAATAATTCTGTAAAATTTTTGAGATATGAAATTGTGTTTCTAAAAAGCCATACAATTGAATTGTCGATTTTTGACTTGATAATTTAGGCAGGACCCAAATTATTACGATTACCCAATGGCAAACGGACCAATCAGAACACTTTCGTCAAAGGCATGAAACAATCGTGAAAATTTGGGCCCTACCTAAGTCTAAATATAAAATTTGACATTTGACATTTGAAGTCAAGATAGACGGTAAAATTTACAAACCTCTTTGTATTTTACGAAAATAAGGTTCGAAATAGTCTAATCAAATACAATTCGTAAATTGAAATCACTAATAATTCTGTCGCTTTATTGACAATTCAATTATGTCGCTTTTAAGAAACACGATTTCATTTGTCAATAAATTGACAAAATTAAGGCGGATTTTAACTATATACTCATGACTGATGGTGTTACTACTGACTACTGACTATCTATGCTACTGACTATTTAACGAACCTAGGTGTGTTGAAGTACTTAATTACAACAGTTTTATACAATAGCAACTATTTTCTGCTCTTATCGAAGTAAATATAGCAGAATCTCAAAGTTTAACATTATCTACTAGAAATACTATAGCAATGAAATGCACCTTGCTAAATTATTCATAAAATAATGCATTCTTTATTTAATCGAATGTTAATTTTTCAAAAATGATCTTAAATTTCATTTGCGGCGGTACCTCTTCGGGGAATTTTCAAAAATTCTGATTCACATACACACTATTTTTTCTAAATTATTCAAATAAATCTACTCGTTAGACATTTTTATTTAGGCTATATGCGTCTTTTTGGATTTCTTGATTCATATATAGATGATAAATCTCCAAAATAAAATGTCTCACCATTGATTAAATTTTATTTTTGGTTTATAAAGTTTATAACAACTATGTACTAAAGTTAACCACTATAAGTTGAAGCTGTTGGGAATAGACCAACGAATTTTTGTAAGCTTCTATTGTTACAAAAGTCTTTTTCATAACAAAAATATAAACAAAAACCAAAAATTTGTTAATTACTTCTTAAAGCACGTGTTTTAAGTAAGAATCTTTACCGTGAAATTAAAAATTTTTATGCTAATAATTTGTAGTCTTATCAACTTTTGCCATAACCTTCACTTGATCAAATTATGTTCAAAATATGTCAAAATCTAATTTTAAAAAACACACCTTTTGTGAATTATCGTTTCAAAAAAATTTCTAAAAGTTACTATTTCATTTCTATAGGTTCACTTTGGTATCTAAAGTTTCTATCACAAATTTTCTAAATAAAGAAATATTACGAATAACTGGGATGACACCCTGTATACAGGGTGGTCACTCTTACGGTGCACACCATTGGGATCTTGTGAACCTAAAGAGTTACAAAGTTGCTGAAATTAGAAAAAAGTTGCCCCTTTAAAATTCCTTTAGAATCCATTTAGAAATCCGAGATATCTTGCTCTAGTCCTGAAATATCATGAAAAATCTGAAATTTCGCATTTTCGTTTTCCTACCATATGTTTGTAATTGCTTAACTTTTTCGATTGCAATTTGGCAGTTTTACATCATTTGACTTTCTCTATCGATTGACCTTAAGAAAAAAATTTTAGGTTAACTAGATTTCATTTATTTTAAACCAACTTTTGATTTTATTATGGGCGTGATATTTGATTTTTATACCATTGGACAGAGAAAAAAAATGCCATTTAAATGATGTAACACACATTGTTCTTTTAATTTAATTTTAAAAAAATAAAAAAAAAATATTAAAATTTTTATTTACAAAATAAAGTTGGTCTAAAATAATCATCTGTTTATTTTTAAATAAAATAATAAAATTATTCTTTTATTATTTTATGTCAACTTGATTTTGTAAATAAAAACTTAATATTTTTTTTAAATTAACGGGAAAGTACAATGTGTGTTACATCATTTAAATTGTATTTTTTTTTCTCTATCCAATGATATAAAAATCAAATATCGCGCCCATGAGAAAATCAAAAGTTGATTTAAAATAAATGAAATCTTTTCTTCTTAAGGTTAATCGATAAAGAATGTCAAATTATGTAAAACTACCAAATTGCAATCGACAAAGTTAAGCGATAACAAAAATATGGAAGGAAAACGAAAATGCCAAATTTCAGATTTCAGATTTTTCATGATATTTCAGGACTAGAGCAAGATATCTCGGATTTCTAAATAGATTCTAAAGAAGTTTGAAAAGGGGCAACTTTTTTCTAATTTAAGCAACTTTGTAACTCTGTAGCTTCACAAGATCCCAATGGTGTGCACCGTAAGAGTGACCACTCTGTATGCATATAAATTTATGAAAAAGGTAATAATAGTGATGTTTAAAAAATACCTCCTACTGAAAATAAGTGATTTATTGAAGATGATGTTAATATTAAGATCAAGTAAGTATATTTATAATTGACACATCCTCAACAAAAGATTTTGGAAACACCGTTAAATACTCTTCATTAATCTGAAATGCACTATTCTATTGGGATAATAGAGTTTACAGATAGGATTTAAAAAAATCCAAAAATGGTACTACACTACCATGTTGGGCTTCTCCAGTAATATTGTTTTTTTTTTAAATTAGAATTTGCATAATCAAAACCCTCAAGTATATTTTGAAAACGGTTTCCGGTTCATTTGTCATGTTTGTATCTCGCAGATTCAGTAGACTATACCTGGCTTGTAAAACTCGTTTTTTTTTAAATATATCATATATCATCCCTTCTCCAGTTTTAAAAAAATATACATATAAATATTGTAGTTACGTTTGGTAGATTAATTGATGAAAGATATGAAGAGTATAATCTGTCCTGTGATGAAGGAAAAGTGATTGTATTTCGTTATCGATTGTGGTATATGGTAAAAAGTCATAATACGACACTCAAAAGAGCTTGGTGCTTATTAGAGATTTTTTTTTGAAAAAAATTAGTACTTGAAAACGTTTTAAGAAACAAAACAGCGTAATCTCCTCCTCTTGCCATTATTCGTGAAATTTCGAAAAGACTTAAAGCTCACAACAGCCCTAGACACAAAAAAGCCCAAATTAGTTTCCTCGAAGCGGCTTGCAAAAAGAGGAAGAGAAAATAATGAAAAGCGCGCGTGTGTTGAAGTCAATGTTTTCGAGCAAGAAACAATGAGAAGGAGGAGGAGGAGAGGAGAATGAAAAGGCAACAATTATAAATCATGCAACGCGGCCCACTAATTTTCTGTCTTGTGTCCCTCGGCCTGGGTTGCAGCAAAAGCAAAGCAGTAAACATTCAGTTCAGGCAGGATGAATGTGTTTTGTTGCAGTGAGCAACCGATTGGTGTCGCGGCAGTCGCGGCGTCTGATTGGCCATACACTCGACGCCCCGTAATGGCCGCTGGCTTGTTAATCCGGATGAATGAATCCACTGTTTTCGTGGGGAATTACACGATACGGAATCCGACAACTCCAACGCTCCGCCGTGCACTGCACTTTCCAATTCCTATTCAACATTACCCCTGCAGGAATCAAATATGTCTTTCACATCTTTCATTCCAATCAAAAACCAATTCGATTGGATGATTATATTTCATTTATACCTAACCTAAACAGCAACCAAAAATGACAGCTACCGTTTAAAAACATTTCATTGTACCATACCTAACCTAACTAAATATGAGCATCTACTCTCTTAATATTTTATTAAACTATTCAATTTAGACGGACACTCAAATTATTCTACCACGTTTAGGATTGAATCAACCTTTATATCAATATAGGTTAGTTTAGTATATCCCACTTAAGAGCAATTTCCTAAACGGAAAATATAGTGGTTTAATTCTGCTGTCATAAAAACTAGTACGAACAACATTTTTGTATAATTTTTTTTGTAGATGATTTAGAAGTCATTCCTTTAATTTTGCCAGTAGGAAAAAAAAATTGGAGAATGTACAAAAAAAATATAATGATCTAAAAGTACCTTAACTTTGGACCCCTCAAATTAATTTTGTGCTAGGTTGCAGAAGGTAACTCTCTGGCAGAATGTAGCCTAATCAATTTAGATTATAAATCTGAAAAAAATTGAAAATCTAACGAGGGGAAACTTGAGTTATGACTGCAGAACTAATGCTCGATTTGATGATTTTTCACAATTTTTCCTCCCAAACTCGCGCGCCCTCTAGGGATTCGCATTAATTATCAGTTATTTGGTAATAATTTGCAAAGAAAGCTCCAGAAAAGTGGGATGGATTTTCTATTCCTTGTTATTTTCTCCAACGGAAAATTTATCGCGGGTGTCTAGGAAGATGCTCTTAAGAGCATATAATAAGAAGTAAAACTGAGATCATTGTACTTTTTAGTGGCTAATAATAGTTTTATGGGATTAAGGGGTAGAGTAGGTTTATATGTGCGAACTGAATACGCGAGAAAATCACAGGACACTATTTTATTAAATCTAAAAATATTTCAAAGTGCAAATTTATGTAAAACGTAATGTGGTTTTATATGATTTTATTAAATTATCAAGACCAGACCAAATAAATCGCTGGTAATAGAAGAAGAAGAGAATCTAATAAATCTGGTTTTATAGTTTGAGATTTACACCACTCTCATTTTTAGGATTTGTTTATGAGTAATGTACATATAGCTTACGAATGACGTTATGTAAAGGTTTCCAAATATTGTTCCAGTAAATGATAAGTATCAGAATATATTTTTGCTAGATTTTGCTTTTCAACTTATTTATTTACCTAAAAAATTAACATGGATTTTCCAAGATTTATATGACAAATGTTATAATCACACACAACCAATCAAAATTATCTATAACGAATACACGTCGTTGATGTATTTTTTGGAAAACTGTGGTCTGTTATACTGGGTGATCATTTGAAAACGATCCACCCTTAATAACTCTAGTATGACAAGATATATAAAAATTCGACGAAATACATCAATTTTGATTTCGAGGGGGAAACTTAATTACGTTTAAAAGTAACCGTTAGGTCTCTAGTTTTGCGATAGCCACCTTGAATTCAAAATTTTAAACGGCAACCCCTAACACGCAATACTCCATTTTAAAGGAAATTAAAAGGACTTTTAAGTGGTGTGAAAAATTTTGGAATCGGATCACCACATCAAAAGTTATAACAAAAAATGTCAGACCAGAACTACAATTTTGGGGTAAAATTTGTCCCCTATAAGTCTGTAAAAATTGATATAACATACTCCTCAGACGAAATTGGGATGATTTAATCTAACTTATCTTTATCCAAAAACGATTCCTTGAAGCGCAATCGAATGATAAAAATCTGCAAATTTTGTTATCTTTGAGTTTCAATAGCGCTTTAGCAAACTGTTTTTGAATAGAGATAATATGGGCTAAAAAAAGTCAATTTTGGTCTCAGGAATATGTTATACTAATTTATACCGATTTCTAGGGGGCAAATTTTACCCCAAAATTGTAGTTCAGGTCTGACATTTTTGATGTGGTGATCCGATTTCAAAATTTTGCACACCAATTTAAAGTCCTTTTAATTTGCTTTAAAATGAGGTATTGCGTGTGAGGGGTTACCATTTAAAATTTTGAAGACGAGGTGGCTATGACAAAAGTAGAGACATCTAGCGGTTATTTTTATACGTAATTAAGTTTCCTCCTCGAAAACAAAATTGACGTGTTTCGTCGAATTTTTATATATTTCGTCATACTAGAGTTATTAAGGGTGTATCGTTTTCAAATGATCACCCAGTATATGAAGCAATACAGAAATCTGAGAAATAAGTATATTTTGTACTAAGGGAGAAATGTATATGTATAAGATGAAGTGGAAGAGGAAGTGGACTGACTCGTCGAAATCTTTAAATAAAGATTAGTACAAGTAAACGTCGTTTTACGCCGGCGAAAAAAAAATCGGCGTAAAGTGAACACACATTTTTCGTGCTTTTTTCGCACAATGTTTGGGATCTGAATCACTGTTGTCGCCCATAATGAAACTACAAATTGAATATTCTTTTAATTTTATAATAAAATAAAAAATATACCTAATCATTTTTCTTAAAAACAAATCGAAAAGTAACTCGGAAAATCCCACGCAGGCACCAACCGGCGTAATTGTGAATCGGCGTAAATCGAACCGGCGCAAAACGACGTATTATGATCTTTGCCAACATTGTAGGCTTTACATAGAATCATTAAATTTTATGTAATAAACTACATTGATTTTATACAGGATATTAGTTGGATCCTTTAGATTAGAGAAACTATCATTGACTGTTTTTATTAGATAACCACCATGCTTGTGTTCGGAGTGATAAGGATTTTTTTTTCAATTTATAAAAAAAAGGAACTCTATAATTTATTGAAGGACTGGATATTTTGGAATAGTGGAACATTAAAATCTTTCAAGATATTTTTTAGTATTTTTTTATAAAATCTATTTCTCTGTATTATCAAAAAATCACCAAGAGCATAAAATTTCATAAAATAACCCAATGAAGCACCTTTTAAATTTATTACATTTGTCTTAGTCAAATCTAGTATATAATTTAATATTTTATACTTTATACTTTAGGCCTCAGAGATATCCACCATGACTAATATATAACGAAATAAATAGTTATTTATGTCAGAGAGATTCTAACGCCAATTATTATGGTACTAGGACCATAATGAACTCATTATCCGATAAAGAATGTTATTAAGTTACTCAAATTGACACACGTACGCAAGAAGATAAACTATTTAATAAGCTAATTTATATTAAATTACTAACGTCAAAATTAGACCAAATAGAGCTTTTTGAATGGCCAAGAATTAATCTAAAATCTAAATTTCTGAAAGTTCTATGATTGGGTACCATAAGCTGAGATAACTTTGGCCCTTAAAGGTAACTTTGGAAGAAGATAGTTCGATCTATTAGTTAATTTTCGTTAGTATTCTGATTCTGAAAGTTGATAACTAGCAGTAGATCAAACTATCTTTTCCAAAATTTGAGCCAAAGTTGCTTCAACTTACGGTAATAAATAATAGAATCCCCCCATTTTAAACCTACATTTTTACATACTTTTTCTTGTAAGAATGATTTCTTATAGCCTTTCTTATTTTTAGAATTCAGCAATACTCATAACCAAAAAAGTTCATGAATCTTTGTCAATTATTTTATCAAGGTAATCTATTAACATCCGGTTTCTCTACCTTGTCTTGAAATTTTGATTTTTAGTTTGCTAAATCTTAAGATGCTTGTCAACAGTGGCGGACACAGAAAGGGGGGGATAGGGGCGATCGCCCCCCCCCCTTAGACACCCCAAAAAATACACAATTTTTCTTCTCTTGAGTTTTAGAATTTTTATGAGGGTTACAAGTATTTCCTGTTTTTATGATTTATTTAAAACAGTTGTAACACACCAAAAATGAGTATTTTTTTAAATATATTTTCAAAAAAGTTTCTATGAGGAAAAAATGCTTAATTAAGCCTATTTTATAGGAAATTATCTAAATTTTATAATTAAACTAATTTTGTAAGTCTAGCTTCAGTGGAAAGGTTATTTTTTGGCGTTCAAAGTGCATACAAAGTTTTCATCAAAAACGTCAGTTTAAACAAAAGCCTTAAAAAATTTTAAATGGGATTTCCAAAAAGGTCCCATTGCGAATTTTATTTTTTAAATAATCCATTTTATAAAAAATTAACCAAATTTTATAATAAAACTTACTTTATAATTATATCTTGACTATAAATACCCTTTTTAGGTCATTAAAGTACGATTAAAAATTTCCTCAAAAAATAACTTTAACTTCAATTGGTTATACTAAACCTATTTTTTGGTCCATGATTGATTTTTGACTTTCGTATTATAGATTATACCTTAATCTTTAATTTTAACTCAAAAATTTTATTATAATTTTATCAAAACTAGCAGTTTTTAAGTTTTTTATCAAGTGTTTAAAATTTTTTTATACACAAAAAATGAGTAATTTTATAATCAATTTTCAAAACAGTTCCTATGAGAAAAATATTACTTAAATAAGTCTATTTTATAGGAAATTTTCTAAATTTGTTAATGAAACTAATGTTTTAAGTCCAACTTTAGTGGAAATGTCATTTTGGGCGTTCAAAGTGTTGTAATGTTTTTATCAAAAAAATCATTTTAAATAATTTAACTTCATTTATCAATTATTATTATTATTATTAAAAAACCTTATTTGCTACCCACTTTTCATAAATAAATTTTAAGAAAAAATTATAATTTTTTTTTTCAAAAATCAAGTTAAGCTCACTCGGTTGCACCACGCCGAAATCTTCATAATGTTGATATAAGAATTACTTACTAAATATGTATAGTTGCATGTTATTTTGACTTTTTTATGATAAGGAACAGGTTTTTAAAGATGCATTCCCAAACGTGAATAATGTATTCTCTTTGATCTAGCACTGCTTATTGTTTTTAAAAGGAATATCTTAAGATGAGCTTGATGATCTGCGTCTAAAGACATGTTGGACAAACCGCGCGAAAATGACCAGTTTCTACGCTTTTGTAGCTGATCATTTCTAGTTTCACTGAAAATTTATGTATTTTTATAATATCTCGTTTTTTTTTGAAACTATTACCTCTCCTACTGATGAAGATAAATTAAAAAATAAATCAAGGTGGAAATTACTTCAATAATTGTAGTAAAATGGTTTGCTTTTCATCAGACGAAAAACTTATGTAAATACTGTAATAAAGAAAAAAACGTAATGAGAATATTTTTCTTTATATTCTGATTTAATGTTTTGTGTGATGTCTAGTGGTGTTTTTAGGAGGAAAGTTGAAGGTTTAAGTAAAAGCCGTAAATTTTAAACAATTCCCCTTTCAGAAACTAATTTAATAGTTGGAGTAGATAAGTTCTGGATGCACTCCTTAGGATTAAAGATGAGAGGAGTTTTAATAACGATTTTACATCAAAAAGCCCGTCAACAATTTGCATTTTAACTCGTCTTAATTAAATTAAACTCGGAAAGATAGGTCTCGCGTAGTTGGCAAGAATTCTACTAACGAAATAATTATCTGGTCTGCTAATAGAGGGAAGTTTTGTTCCGACATTCAGTTGTTTAGCCCTGCCCTGCCTAATGACGTAACTCGAGCAGTACTGCTTAGTTTTAATGAACTCTGCCTTCGATAATTGTTAATTGTAACTTATATACAACGCTACATTATATAAGTACATAACTTTATCTACGTAAATCAAGATCACGGATTATCATTACTTTACTAATTTATTGGTTAACAATCAATACAACCATCTACTCCTACTTTTACGTCAAGAATAATACATACATCAAAAGTTGAACTGAAATATATAAGCAAAAAAGTGAGGTATATAACACTTTTCTGCATATATATTAAAGCTCTGCCAACCTAGGATAAATAAATATCAGTTGATGCTCTACATAATCCATACTACTTGAAAATAATTAATATTAGGCCTATTGTATACCTTATTATTTCAATAGAAATGTGTACTAGAATTTTAAACTTGTTCTTTTCGAATTTAAGGTTTAAAAATCATTGATCTTCATAAACCATTAAAGCAAGATTGAGGCAATCTTTGTAATTAAATCTTTTCCTAATAGCCATCCGTTCATTCGTAATAACATGTTGTTTCGATTCGTTTGTTAATTCAACATATAATTTGGTGTGAGCTTAGATAATGGGAATATGCATCATTTATTTAAAGCACGTGCCGTAGACACCCGCTGAGCCGAAAATATGAAAGTGTTTTTATCAGGGGTTGCTCAAAAACAGGGAGAATAAAACAGATTTGGTTAGCAATGAGTAACACTAAGGACGCAATTATTTAATCTTTAAATTATAAAACAAATACGAGTTTGGACGAGTCATTTCTGAAACAAAAATAACAAAACTTTCTTCACAACTCAACCTGCTCTTCAAAACTTTTAAGGAGATAATCATGACTTACAGTTTTTTTGTACGTAAAATTTCAAACATCATAATTAAGGCTTATTTGCTGATATTATTGATTATTTAAATAAATACTGTATTTTTCGTTAAATAAATTCAACGAGACATTTTGGATTGGTATAGAGGAGTTAATAACAACTGGAAATACTAATTGAGTGAGCACCCAATATCCAATATGCAACACCCAACATACACACACCTTTTTTTTCATTCTAAAACTGGCAGCTCTTAACAAGAATATAACAAGTATCATTATATGGAGAATAAAATAGCAAGTCGAATAATAAAGGCAAAAGGTTTTAATCATTAAAACAGGACGGGTGTTTGACAGACAGGTAAATCAGACAAGTGCTATATCAATAGTCATCATGAGTGGGCTATTTTTAGTGGCCATATGTCATTGCCTCATCTACCAGCGTTACATGTAATATACTTCATGCCAAACATTGCAATCTGCCTTATTTTATTTCTAATTCCTATCCCTTCACATCGCGTTTCTTTCAGCTTTTATGTGTAATACAATATTTGCGCGCTTCAAAAGTATCAGTTACTAATAGCTACTTGTTAGTTACATGTGTGTTTTCTCACCAATATATGCTATTACCATAAACTACCCACATTGCAGAAAATATACAAAACTATATTGTTGTAATCACTTATCTATACCAGTAGCAAAATATGATTCAAAAATTTTTGGTTAATTGCCTATATAAGTTTATCCATAATTTATTAGATTTTTGATTTATAACTGTTAATACAATTCAAGGGTTTGCTGTAAAAAGGAGGTAACTTCAATTTTGAAAAAATCGTAAAAAACATCTTAAAAAATTTATTTTAGGTATATTTTTAAACATTTTATAGCATCCCAAAAATTAAAATTTTAAGAAATATTTGAAGAGCTGTAAAAAGTTTAAAAATATACTTAAAACAAAACGAAACGTCAAACTCTTCGTTTATACCTTAACTTATTGCTGGCCTTGAAAAAAAATATTATTTCAATTAGTTTTTTATTTTTGTGGAAAACGCGAAAAAGCAAACGTTTTTTGTTACGAACCCGTTTTACTGCTGCCGTATGAGTATTTGGTTTGACTTACTAAAACAGAAAAAGGAGAAATTGGTAGCCACAAAACTCATCTGTGTACCAAAAAAAGAAATTTTAAAAAAGCTCCTCTGGAAAAAAAGTTATGACCAAAGCCGCAAATATCAAAATTAAGGGCTCAAATTTGCCGACTATCGCCTTAATCACGTGTTTCGCGTCTCTAAATTTTTCATCACGGTCGCTGAATACAGGCTCATGGCTCATTTTGACACACAGTAATACATGTAAGTCCAAACTCCTCCTTTTTGCAGAAGACTAGTTCCTTCGTCCGAAAATATGGTATACATTTTGAACAAATATTGGGATCAACAAATAAACAAATCGAAAAGAATTATTATGCAATATGTTAAAAATTAATCATAGACTTAAAAGTCACTTATTGTTTAAAAATATATAATAACACCCGCTGCTGTTAGGAAATGTCGAATTTTGATGAAAGTTGTGTTGAAATGAACAGAAGAAGTTCCAAATGGAAGAAATTAATCCTTAATAACCTGGTAATAATTACTGGAAAACAGTTTTGAAAATGTTTTATTCTTAAATGTGATAAATTGTGGAAAATAAAAGACTTAAAGTTGTTTTTCAGTATTTTTTGTTTTATTCTTTGTTGTACTATTTCATAAAAAAAATCATTCTATTTACCTAAATTAAAAATCTAGGTATATTACGTAAATTTAGGTTTCCGAATACTTTAATTTACTGATCAGTTTGACCTCCCAGTAAGGAAATAATGAGAAGATTATAACCTCAAATTTGAAAAAAAATAGGGATTTTGTTAGGTATTCTCTTTCAATTCAAATAGATATTATTGATGCCATGAATATAATCCTCGATGAAATTAATAACGAATTTGATAATTTGTATTGTCGCTCTTAGTTCAGTTGGTTTCAATAATTGGATAATTCAAATTATTGGGATGATGTGGAGTATTTTCTTCCAGGGTGTACTTGCTGCAAGTTCTGCAACACCACCGGTTTAAACTGTTCGGATTTTCATTTGCTATATTTTTGTTCTTTTTAATTCCATCATATTCAATTTTTAACATTACAAATTCCTCGAAGTAAGGGTAATAAATTTAAATTAGTTTCTACAATCTTTCAAAAGTCTGGAACATTCGACGTTTTTGCGTTTCGACATTTTTGCGTTCTGTGGGTTTACGAATCGCCGATTTGACATTTTTGCCTTTCGAGATTTTCTACAGTCGACGTTTTTACGGATTTGTGATTCAACAATTTTGCGTTTCGACGTTTTTGAGTTCGACACGTTTACGTGCGTTATGCGAATTTACGGATTTAGCAGTTCGACATAACTTCTTAAGTCGAAAAAAATATTAGTTCAGAGGAAATTGTTTGGCCATAATGACATTTATAATCTAAAGAAATTTTTTTCTGGAAAAAAAGTGGAACACTCTGTATAATTATTTTAGATGGTTTGAAGTAAGATTTTTACAAAAAATGAAGTATTTAAAAAATTTCAAAAATTTTTGAGTTTAGTTGAAAATAATGAAATAAAAGAAGATAAAATATTTAATACATTTGAATAATGGAACAGAATACACAATTAAAGAGTTTGATGTATTTTTGAAATAAAAATAAATGGAAAGGAAATTAACAGTTCCTTATAATCCTGAACAAAGCGGAATTTCAAAAACAAAAACAGAACTTTATTGAATACTGCAAAATGCTTCTTAGGCAGAATAATTCACAATCATCTTTTTGGGCTGAAGTTATAAATACTGCGAAAATTTGGATGGAAGAACTCTTTATGATGTGTGGATGAGGAAGAGACCAGATGTTAGTAATTTCAGGGAATTTGGATGTTGTGTAGTTTGCCTCAACAGAGAATCGGGTAAAGGGAAAATTCGATTCGCGATGTAAAGATACCACAATTGAAGAAAGTTGAAATTATGTAAGATGTAAGATTATTTAAAAATAATGAAACTATATCGGAAAATTTCATCGATTTTACAAATAATTTTCAAAGAATGAACAGAAAAAACGAATCCTCGTCACGTAGAAATTAAAATCAGCGAGATGGAAAAAATTAATACGCAAAACAATTTTACTAACTACGAAGCAGAAGAAATTGATATTTTGCAAAGAACTTCAGGAAGACCATCATGTAATAACAGGTTTGAGGGAAAGACCCAGGAAATTATACCATTTCGAACAAGAAGAAATTAAATTTACTGAATCTTCAGAATACATCTATGTATCTGAAATTTCCATGAAACAAATTATAACCAGTACTTAAGCAAATGAATAACTTGATGCTGAATCATCTGAAATTAACAGTTTTATTAAAAATAATACATGGAAACTGATAGGACGATCAAGAAATTTAGAAATAACGGTATGAAGACTTGCGATGATTTGGATAGTATATTAATGAAAGGATGAAAAAAAATAGAATTCCATCTATCCAACTTGTAAATATCTTCAATTTACAAGTTAGATAGACGGAATTCTTTTTTCTTTTTTGTTCATCCTTACATTAAATTTAGAAATTATAAAGAAATTTAAGAAACTACTCATGAATGAGTTTGATATTAAGGATTACGTTAAAATTAAATATTATTTTGAATTCCAAAACGTCCCCAAATAATAATCGGATGTTAGAGAACTTTTCAAATAAAATTCTACGTTATCAACCTGCTAAACGGTTTCGGAAAATGTTTTTTCCTTCTTCAGACCTACAAAATACTGTGGTCTTAGATAAATATTTAACAAGATTAAAAGTATTACAAAAAACTTTTTTCTTTAAGAAGAAATCATCTAAGTCTGAACTATCAATTTTGGTTGTTATGTGCCCATATCTTAGATTGTTTAAATTGTAGAATTGTTTGTCAAAAACATTAAAAATATCAATAATCTTATGTACATCTTTAAAATCAGGTGTCTAAGCGTTAAAAAATATTTTTTAGAAAACACTAAACTTAAAAAACTTAACGTGATCATGGATTGTAATTTTTTTTTTAATTTTTTTAAATATTGATATTGAAATTAATTTAAATAAAAATGAAATAAATTTTGACCAAACAGGCTACACCAACAAAATTTTAAAGAAATTTGAAATAAGTAATTACAAACATGTACACTTTTACGTTCGAAAATTTAATGTGTCACCCAAAACTTGATTCTTTTTGGAATATAATTCACGTTTCTAAATTACAATTGATTGAATTGATCTTTTCTGAAAAACAACTGCACCTCGTTATAATACAATCTTTATGAACAATTTTTTAGATCAAATCATAAAAAAACCATTCAAAAAAATTTGATGTAACTTTTGAATAAAAAAATATATGTAGACCTACATCGTTTGTGTTTTTTATCTAAAAATTGAAACTAGATTATGCTCACAAAATTTGATAGCCCAATTTATTTTAAGTTTCCAAGTTGAATGGTATTTTCTTAAATGTCATAAGATTGCCAGTGTAATATTTGATCATCTGACTAAATCCAAATGAAGCATTTAGATTGGCTAAGCATTCAATAAGTTATACAGGGTGTTAAATGTTAAATACATGCGAACAAGTTTAGAAGGCATTTTTTTGTCAAAGATAAAAGTTAATAATATTTTCTTTCCAATTTTTTTGCATATTTTTTTTAGTATAAAGTGATAAAATTTGGAAGATACAAAATAAAGAAATTTTAACACCCTGGGTATCATAAACAAAACATTTTAGAAAAAACTTTTATTTTTGATCAAAGACTCTAGTCTTTTATTATTCTGCAAAAAGTTTTAAAAGAATTTATGAAATTTAAAAATTTTGTAAAATTTTACTCATTACTCAGCAAACACTATGTACTATAAAATTTTTAGGTCTTAGTCTTGTAATTTATAACACAGGGTGTCGCAAAATAGGGAGTTATAAGCCTCGAAAGTTTATTTTTTAACATACAATTTTTTTATGGCAGCCAAAGCAGTAAACATTTTAACGACTTTTGTAAATATTGTTTGAAGAAAGAAGAAGACATGAAACAGTCAAAAACTTTTTAGGTATTAAAAAATTATTTATTTTTGTAGAGAAAATCAAGTGAAAGTTTTTTTGACTTTTTACGTAGGTTGTCACGCTTTTGAATCATCATCATATTTGGAGAATATTTTTTAAAAAATCAACTTTGGAGTTTTATAACTCATCAGGGGTGCATTTTTTATTTAAATGATTTTGGTCATATCGACTTATTTTTAGGTTTACTATCTCCAGTTAAGCGTTATCGGTCGAATTTTGCGACACTCTGTATACTTATTAAAAATTCTTTGAGCTCAAGAAAATGTATAATTTTTGTTGGGTTTCTTATATTATTATTTAAATGAAATTGTTTAGTATTTTTTTTTGTAAATGAATATGTATATGTCGTAGGCATAATGAAATATTAGGCATTTTGTTAAAATCCGCCGTAGAACCAAAATCCAACCTCTGAACTCCATTTTCCAACTTACATCGAATGTATGATTTTCTATAATTTACTGTAACTGAGTTTATGAAGACATTACAAGTACAGGTAAACGTCGTTTTGCGCCGGTTCTATTTACGCCGGTTGTTGCTGGCGTAGGATTTTCCGAGTTTCCGGAACCCCGCCGTAAAACGATACGACGTTTACTTGTACATCAATACAAGTAAAAAATTTATCCAAAAAAATCGCAACAAATTTATTAGTGTAACTTTTCCATTATTTTATAAAAGTAGTTTAAATAAATTAGAAAAACTTGAGAAAATTTTCTTTAAGTCCAACTTTATAATTTATACTTTTTGTATAAAATAAATTAAATCCTATCGATTTCGGGATTATTAAAGAAAATTTTCTCAAGTTTTTCTAATTTATTGAAGCAGTCCAAATATCTGTGTCATCCTTTAATTTATTTAAAAGTTGCTTAATTTAAAATTTGATATAATCGATTCCCTAAAAATAACA
Source organism: Stenus bimaculatus (assembly GCA_963971135.1). NCBI lineage: Eukaryota > Metazoa > Arthropoda > Insecta > Coleoptera > Staphylinidae > Stenus > Stenus bimaculatus. The sequence goes on along the minus strand of OZ020180.1, from coordinate 80,067,024 downwards.
AAAAATTGGAATGCAAGTTTTTTTTGTTAAATAACTTTTACATGATTTTCGGTTAAGTAAAAACGTTATAATGTAATTATTTTTCTGGTTTTTATAAGATGTTGAATGAAAGGAGATTAATAAAATAGATATATCTATTATGATTATAGCGATGTCAACAATTTGGAGTTTGATCGTTCAGAAAGATTAAATTTATTTATTTAAAGTTCGGGTGGTGGTTGTGAGCAGTTGTTGGCTTTTCTATTGATATATTTGGAAGGATAAGAGTTCTCGAAAAGTGGTCGAAGGAAAAAGCACAATAGCCATTGTTGTCATAAGGATGGCCAGAACTTGTTGAAAGATACACGTCAAATTGATCAATCCTTGATTTGATTACTAAATAGAAGTCATTTAAAATAATTAACCCTCGTCCTCTCGTTCAAAATTAATACCGATAATAGCCATTATATAAATACTCTTTGTAACAATGGTAACACGTTGTATTATTAAAATTATTTCATTGTGTCGAGTAGTTGGATTTAAGTTATCACAAGTTGTAGTTTATAATTGATGAAAAAGGCGAGCAGCGAGCAATGAATTCGAATGTGTGGTTCAGAAAGCAACTAATTTTAACGAAAGCGAACACACGCTGCTATTCAATAAACTGAAAAATTGCGACTGGCAGATCAATTTGAAAACACTTTATTTGGTTTGCAAGAGAAACGAGAGAGCGAGGTAAAAAAGTTTATTTATGTCCTGACGTATAATATGTTCTCATATTGGGGGCGGTCGACTGATTATTCCAAAGACACGCACTATGCATACTCCACACACTCTGTCAATGACAGATTCTCACCAATAAATATTACAAATGTCCACCTATTTCCACATCCAATTTAATTTCATTTTTTATCAATTCAAGAAAATCTTCTACTGAGTACTGATGAATGGAAAACCAACTGCTAAGAAAACCCTAGCAACTTTACAATTTATCACGTGTGCGGATTAAAACTCATTTAATTTGAAAAATGATTTATTATGTTTTAATTATTTATTACCTTAATAACTGGCGGCTTTATTTGCGAGGTGGCCCTTTCGGGTGGTGGCAACGCATTCAGATATTTTATACCAGTCATCCTGCAGGAATGCAAAGCTCGCCGAAGGGTGCGGACCATTCTTAATTGACTAATTCCTGGCATAATAGGCAATTGCTATTCCGCTTCTATATTGACTAAGGCCCTCAAATATTCTGGACAAATTTCATTCCAACTAATCAATAAGTAGTGGCTTTTTCACTGGGTCGACTGATAATAAAATCCTTAATTTCATCAAAAAAAATAACTTTCGCTTTCAAATTCATCCATAATTTACAATTTGGTTAAAATAAAATTCGTTCGTGGTAATAAATTGAAAATGAAGCTGCTCTAAGCGACAATAAATAAGATTAGGGGATATTATAACCCGCAAAGTTTTTGAATATGAGGGTTCCTTCTCTCGCATTATCCTCGATCACTGTATTTTTACGTTTATGGTGTTTCTTTTCCACCTCATTACACCAGGGAGTTCCAAACAGCCCCAGAATTGAGATATAAAAGCGTCTTCTCTCTTCCATATTCATTTTCATACTTTGTTTGATGATTTGTTTTTTAAAATAACTTTTGTTTTATGGTAATTTGGCTAAAATCGCGTTAAATTTGCACATTAAACTCATTCATTTGAAGGGATGTAAAAATTTATTACCGACATTAACTTAAAAAGCGAATAAAGGTTGTTAATCTAATTATTTAGAAAAGACAAATTGAATTATGTAAATATCTCGTTTCAACTTCGTTTACGCTAACTATAATATCATTATCTACTCCGATTCATATAATTATATTTTTAGATAACCCATATTCACAGGGTACATCCAAATATTTTTCAGATATATTCTAAACATGTTAAATAAATATCAATGTTAGCATTCTAATTTTGTTTATTATTATTTATATATCTAAATTTTTCAAATCCCAGGAATATTTATATATTTCTTCAAGAAACTGACATTATTCCAGAAGAGTTATTTCAATTCAGTTTATGGTTATGTTCCAACATTTTTTTAATTCCGGTTCAATTAGGGTTCGGCCTCTAACTTTAACTTTCTTGAGATTAAAGAATTATTAATTATATTAAATAATACAAATTGTCCAGAGAGTCGAACCGAATTTTATTTTGTTTCAGTTTAAGGTTATCATGTTCCTACATTTTTAGGTTTGGGTTTCAATCGACGGTTAGGGCTCTAATTTCGATTCGGTTCCGGTACACTTTCTGTTCAATTTAACTTACCTTAACCGTTATTCGTTTATTTCGTCCAAACCGAAATTAATCGTTAATAATAAATTTTGGACTAGCAAGCAAAAGACATTAGATCAAAAAAGTTGAATTTGACGACGCCTCTAAATGATATCACAAGTTTTTCGTGAAATTTTAACACCACCCCTTTTTGTCAGAGAATCAAAATTATGTTCAAAATTTTATAAAATATTATTAAATATATGAAGAACGACTTTGTTTTAATAAAAATCTTTTAAAGTAAACTCGATCACTTTTGTGCAATATTTTTTTAAAGGCGCAACCCCGACGGTCATAGAATGTCACAATTTGCTACCTAAGCTTTCAACATCATTTGTGGACGCTGCCTAATTTGAATTATAAACGTTTATACCATTCGAAAATGTGGTTTTTAAAATGACTTTGCTAATTCTAAGGTACACTCAAATTAATCTACACCTTTTCCAATTGTATATCAGAAAAGATCAATTCAATTTCAGAAATCATCAATTGTACATCAGAATAATCAATTGTATTTCAGAAATCATCAATTGTACATCAGAATAATCAATTGTATTTCAGAAAGAATCAATTGTATGTATTTCAGAACAATAAATTTAATTTTAGAAACTATCAATTGTATTTCAGAAAAGTCAATTTTATTTCAGAAATCATCAATTGTAATTCAGAAAAATTCAATTGTACTTCTGAAACCATCAATTGTATTTCAGAAAAAATAATTTAATTTTTGAAAAGACCCTGGTGTTACAGGTGAATTATTAAATTTCGAAAGCACATTTTTGATGGAATTGAATTGATTTTTCTGATATACAATTGATGCTTTCTGAAATACAATTGACCTTTTCTGAAATACAATTGACTATTCTGAAATACAATCGATATTTTCTGAAATTGTATGGATTATTCTGAAATACAATTGATGCTTTTTGAAATACAATTTACTTTTCTGAAATCGAATTGATCTTTTCTGAAATTCAATTGACTAATTTGAAATCGAATTGATCTTTTTTGAAATACGATTGGAAAAGGTGTAGATGACAAATTAAAACTAAATATTTTTTATAATAGTTAAATATTTAAACAATAATATACTACCCGTTTTCGGGTTTCAGTTTTAATTTTTTTTCGTTTTGATTACGGTTTCGGTTCTGTTGATAATTTTGGTTATTTTTGGTTTACGGTTTTTGGTTCGGTACCAGCTCTCTGCATTACAGTGTTAAGACCATTAATATCATAACAGTTATTGTAGATTTTCATCAAGAAGAAGGAAATTCATAAATGTTTGATACAAATTGTGAAGTGTTCCTTGAATAATACTGATTCTTAGTTCACCATTTTTTAACAATTGAGGTACCGGAACTTTTGAGAAACGCAGATACAAAGAAGAATGTTGCTTGTTTTAGTTTCCCCAATTTCCGTTCAAATTGACAACATCGCTCGGTTTCATCGACAATTTACATTGATACTTGAGTCACAAAACAATGAAAAGTTTTTCAAAATTGGATTATGTCATTCTAACAATTTTATTAGTTTTTTGTACATATTATTAAATATTGGCAGGTTTAAAATATTGTATTGGTGACAATTTTATTTTAGGAAAAAAATATTTAGGTTTTTTTTGATTAAAAAAGTTAGCAAGATTGTTACCACTATTTTAGGTACCGTAATATTCGGAAAAAAACATCTATTTAGATTAACCTAATTAGTTAGGTGGTTCCACTATCAAGTCGTTTAAAAAATAGAAGATATTTGCAAAAAACCCATTATGAAAATCATAAATCTTAAAAATGGGCAAATAAATTTCAAAAATTATTTATGTATTTAAATTATAAAAAAATGGATTTTTCCAAAAGCACGCCCCTATAATAGACTACATATGATGAACAAAAATTCTATATGAAAAATAAACTCAATTTGAAGAGCGACAAGTTACGTTTTTGTTAAATTTTTTAGTACAAATGCCCAAAAACCAATTTTTACTAGCGAAAAGTATGCTTTTAAAGCATTTTGCCGATTATTCTTTTAAGTCAGATTTTGAAATTATTACAAAATTAAGAAAAACAATATTTGTTTTAAATTTTTTTGGAGACCCCTCCTTAGCTTGAGACCTTAGGCAATTGCCTATTTTGTCTATATGGAAACGTGCCACTGCAACAAATGTTGTCCGGAGATAAAACAAAGAAAATTCCGTATATCCAACTCAATTACTTTGGATATATGGAATCTTCTTTGTTTCATACCTAAATTACTATCCAAATTACCGCAAGATTTTCTATTTCCAAATGTTGTCTAGTTTATACTTACTTTAAAACTGACAATCGCAATTTTGAAGTGAAGTTATCCATAGTTACAATTTGGCAACTGTTACACATTGCACCATAAACCCGATGTTAGAATAAATAACTTTTAAGAAAAAGAGTAATCGCAATTTGTAAATTAAAACGGAACAAATTTTACTGAGATCATCCAAGTCTATTTTTTGATTAACTGCAATGTTCCCAAATCTTTTTATTTGTTTAAAAAATATATCACAAAATTCCTCAGAAATTGGAATCAAAATTTCTATCTGTCATAGTTCTTCCCAATAATACTGGTTTGAAAAATTGCAATTCTAACAAGGATGCATCTTCGTCTTACAATCCATTCGAAAGATTTTTTATATTTGAAACATTTAACATTTTTTGCGAGAAAAATCAAATTTTGCAATTGAGTCCTCCATTTTGAAGAGAGATGTAGATTTTCCGATAGTTTGATACGTAACAAAATAATGCGAACTTTTGTTAGTTTTGTCTTTATTAATCAATGTTTCTCGTATCTAAACAACATTTTTATTCACACCTAATCAAAGTTTTGATTTTAATTTTTAGTACAATTTTCTATTCGTTATGTTTTAGTAGTTTTATTGGCCAGCACATTTTTCAAATTTCTTGATAGTTTTATGATAAATACAATGATTTTTATTTGAAATTTTGGAACGGATAAGAAAAAAATCTTTGAATTTTGAATTATTACATTCACTTTTTGGGATAATCGATGATTTGAATGAAAGCTAAACATATCTGTAGATTCTTGATAAAGATATTTTGATTTTTGTTTTCAACAATTACCAAAACATCGTGAAAAGGTAATTTATAAATTATCAAGTCCTCCTTGCTGATTTTCGGAAATAAAGACCTAACATCTAATGAAAACATTACGTAGATCGTTTTGTAATAATATAGTAACTTGGTTATACTTTCTTCAAATTCATGAATGTTAAATCTAAAAGTTGGAATTGGTTGTTTAAGTATCTTCTCCAAAAAAATTTTGAAGACCCTAAGTTTTGACATCTTACCAAAAATTTAAAAAAACACCTGGCATTAATGAGTTCCATATTAGATGATTGACTAAAACTAATTAACATTTAAAAAGCTTGAAAAAGATTTCAAACGAAATTGGTCGCTGAATAAAGTTGTACGAAAAAGTAGTTTGGAGTAATTTGTCCTAACACCCATCATCTCACTCCAAATTTAACATAACAACAGCATCGCAAACCCTAAGTAAAACTGTATTTTCAAGAAACTATGGTTCGATTATCTTTGTGGGTTTTAGCACTCCATAAATTCCTGATCTACTAAATATTTAAGTGATTTCAAAAATCCATTTTCGTATTTATCGGCTTGTGACACTACTAATTTCTTGTGATTTTTCAAAAATTCTTTTTTCAATTCAAAATTCTTGGGTGTTTTTATTTTTATTTTCAAAATATTCCCAGAAATACTAATATGAAGTTAATATTATTATAACATGATTCAGATCATAAATTCTCTGTTGATATGACTCAAAATAATTGTGGGATTATAATAGTATAGTCTTTCCCAAATCACAGGCCATAAATCTTCGATATTCTTCTAATCAAATTAGCCCTAATTTTATTTGCTGGTGATTATTTATCGTTCCAGGACTTTATTTAATAATAAATGAGTAAAATAAGTCGAGTGTGAGAGTTAAACTAGTGTAACTTGCTGGTGTTAAAATAGGGGTGCATTAATATTACAAATAGATGTACCAAGGGAGAGATATGTGTTATGTGTCGAACGCATGTTCTGCACTTGCTTAGGGATTGCCTCCTTACTCCTTGGGGAGTATTGCAACTTCCAAACATTTAACTAAAATTAATTAAAAAAGCTTATGTAGTATCAACACGTGTTACTAATAGTTTGTTACATCATTTGTAAATTTCTTGTTTTTAAAATACGTCAAAATAGAAATGAAATCCTAAATGTTTACTGAGACAACAAACTCCTATTTCAAAATTTTGATGGATATTATTTAGAGTCTTCCTGTCTTTTTTTGAAATATTGTTTTTGGGATTAGGATATTATTGAATCAGATAATTTCAATTTGAGAAACTTAATCATAGTAGAAGATCCTCTGCATGTAATTTGTTGAGTGATTAGTAGTTCGGTCAATTGACGGGTTGATCGGCTTATCGAGTCCTGGATTATTTGTCGTGTACGCGTAACCCTTTCGGCTCTGTTCTATGGTGAACATTCCTAGGGCTCATGACTAGCAACCCCTGCAAACGGCCAATTTGTACTTGATGCTTTCCCAAACCAAATCACTGGTATAACTCGCGTGGTCCACTACAAGCCGACTAGTTAATCATAGGGTTCAAGTGAAGTATTACCGTATTAGTCAATTATTTCGCGTGTTTGTGACCGGCCCTTTATTTATTTGCTCGCAAGAATTTCGCCATCTACCCCAATGAATGTGGATAATTGGAAAAGGCACGGTGGATTTGTTGACTACTTTCCAAATTGCATGGCTTACTATAATTAACTTAATTTTAACAAATTTCCTACCAACCGATAATTTTTCTTCATATTTTTCAAAATAATAATATCAATATAACATTTTTAATTTTTGGATTTGTATTAGTTAATTATGCAGAGAAAAAAATGTGTGTAGTTGTTTTAGATGCTTTTGTTTATGTATCTTTAGCCTAGTAAAGGTTATGAAAAGATATTTTTTTAATAATGTGCAGGGTGCGTTCGCACCAAGCATTGTTATTGACACGTGTTTCACACGCGTTGAAAGCTCGAAACAGTATAAAACACGTATCTAACGAACTAAAGGTCACGTGTCCGGTGTATGTTCAATTACTTTGTGGTATTATTAAAGCATAATTAACAGAAAATCGTGCTTGCCTCGCTAGTTTGCTTTCCCTCTCGTTCAGGATTTGTACTGTATTCATTGCCTCATTAAAATTAAAATCGCTTATTTATCTATTATTAACTATAATAATATAATGCTATACTGTATTTCATCAATACTCTTTATATGTACCAAAAAATATGATCTCTCTGAATTAGCAATAAAGGTCACTTGTTATTTTACCAATAAAGTAAGTTTGTGTCGTTAGGTCAAATCATTATTGTTTGAGTATTTTTTTTGGATTGAGACAATTTCGTAGGAATAGGTATTTAGTAATAATACGATTTTGACTTAGAACCTGAAGTAAGTACAATGATGCTCAAAGATATCGAGGACACAAAAGAAATATTCTGATCCAATAGCAAGCGTTCGAAGACACGAGATCACACGAAATTTGAAAGAAATGAACTCAGTTGAAGGTTAAACTTCATGTCACAATACACTGGGATATCTGTTCATTTTTTAGTTGATGCGTCGCTTGAAATTTTGTAGTTTTGACTCTAGTTTATCATTTTCATATCATACTACAGATATCATAAGACACCAGGATACGCATGTGGTGATTTTAATATTTCCTCGCTGACAATATCATATTCTGCATTTGTTAGAAGCCAATTGGAGTACACTTTTCATATGTTTTTAGGCACCACAATAAACCACCTGGTTAAATGATGTAGAACTAATTCAACCTAAGTTTCTACGTGTCTTAGCTTTTAAAATGGGTATTCCAAGTAAGTACAGTCGAACTTTTGGCAGTAGTTCTTAGATTAAATATTCAAAATAAATTTTTACTACTGGGCGTACTGGGAGGTAAATAAATAGTTATTCTTATTAATATGTGATAGATCCATCTAGTTATTAATATTATTAATAATTAATTATTATTAATACTAGTTATTCTTATGTATAAATATATTATAAATTGACCTCTCAGTAGCGAAAACCTTTGGGTATTTTGAATAGTTTAATTTACTGATCACTTTTACATGTAAATAACTCCTTAGTAACACTACTGAACACTTTACTGAAAGGTGAATAAACCGGCCCTTAAAAAAACAAATGTAAATATGATAATAGACATAATATTTTTGGACTTCTATGAAAAGGCTACTTGATGATTCCTCCAAATTTACAACTTTCCTAATCCCTTGAATGTTTTCCTCTCCAGATCTTAGCAAGTCGATATGGTTCACTTTTGGTATAGCGTTTGTCGGAACCCAGCTATGAATTTTTGGACCAACCCATCTATGAACTTTTAAACACTAATTACCTCGAGGAGGAATAGATTTAAACGATTATTTCTTAGTTAATTACTCAAAGAAAACTTCACGTAGCTCTATGAAAATTCAAATAAATGAATGTTTGTGGATCGGTAAAAGGTAAAATTGTTTTACCTTTATCTTTTTTCTTCACAGATTGTAACAAGTCAATTGTCATTTCTATATAAATTGTGTCAATGGACATGTCCGTACATTTTCGACATAATTCGGGTATATTTAGGTAAAGAAATAGATACTTGTTCGCCTTCTTAAGAAAATAAAAATATTGAAGAAACTTCTTCCCAATAAAACAATATTTTTCACCTTCTGGCGATAAAAACGTAGTCCCTAAAAAGGTTAAGATTTTCCAAAATTCATAATGATTAAAATTAATTCGGTAATAGTCAATTTTTAGTAAAAAACAAATGGGATATTTTCCGGTGGGTCTTACGTTTAATAATTGCTTTATTACCTATTTTCAGAACAACAAATTAATTAATTTTGAAATTTCTTTGGTCAATACACCAATTTTTTATTTGGATTATGCATTATAATTAAAATAATAAAAATGGAAACAGTAGGTATTTTGCTATACCTTTGGTTTTATAAACTTAATATTTCTCTGACAAGACTTGTTAATTTGTTAATGTTAATCAAAGACTTAGGTCAGATTGATCTATGCCAATAAATAAATATTACATCTCGAGAAATTATATTTTTGGGGCTGCTACTGTGCTGTTTATCCACCCCTCTTATTTTGGACATAAAACTAATGTTTCGTTCAAAAACCTAGCAGTAATAAATGTCACTACTGCATCAAATTTCTGAATTCATCTACCGAGAACCTTTCATTAAACAAGTTGTATTTTTTTTCGAAAATATGTACCACATACCCTACTGATAATTTTTTCTCTGTAGTCTTTCGAAGATTAGGAAATTTACCATCAGTTACGTCGTTACGTGGCGGAACTATTTTATTTTATCTGAACCCAATCTTGGCCCACTTTCTATTATGAATCAGAGGGTTAATTTATTTATATGATCATTGTCGTTGAAGGAAAAAAATTTTTTGATCACATAGGTATATTTAGAGTGAAATAAAATATTTAAAATCGAACTTCTTATTTCTGATGCTTTTGGCTCTTTATTACAAATTTGTAATAAAAAGTTCGATTTTAACTGTTGTATCAATAATAATTATTATAATCTGATCACATAGGATTTTATTGACTTTTGAATATTAATATTTTCAGTATGTAGGTAAATACTGGAGTTATTAATGAAATAACAGAATTAAGATGTTTGCTGGATTAGGCCTCCTTTGAATAAAAGCATATCATAATCTTCGAAATCCGAAAATATCCACAAAATCTAAAAAAGTATTGACAATCAAATTTTAATTAAAATTGGCAAAAAAAATCTGGATTATAGTAACTATATTTTAAATAGCTTAAATTTAAGTTCTTTCTAATATTTGTGATTATGAATAAACGAACACAAATTTCGAAAACTAGCCACAAATTTATTTTGATTTGTACAAAATATCCTTCACATCTGCACTGCAAGTTGTTTTATTAACTTGATGATAAGGATTAATAATTAGTAGTTATTTTTAAAACAACAGTATTTTTTATTATAAAAAAATATAACCCGAGGAACATTTTTGGTATTTTTTTGATTAAGAGACATATAGCAATGAGATTGAGTTAAGTAGCAATCCAAATCCGCAGGACGATATTTAAACAAGACAACAATTATTGGGAAATTTATAATTCTGCTCGCCCAGTGGTGACAAAAGTATGAACCTAGAACGCACGTGCTTTTTATTTGATTACAAGTATTAATACTTATTTGAAATTTAAATAATAAATCTATTTGGGTTTTGTTGAATATGTATTAAACACAATTTTAAGTTTAGATGGAAAATAAATAAATTCTCCACGAATATACTTTAATCAAGTATTTTTTTAAATTTTTGTACGTTTTCATTGATTTATAACAATATTTCCTAATTTGGACTTATCCGTATTGTTATTGGGGATGTAATAAAATTTGACGTGCCTCTAATGATCTCTTCTAAAAAAAATCACGTCTGGATTACTTTTAAGTGTCCATTATTTTTATACTGCAACTTCCAGCCGATGGGCAATTAAACCGCTACTTTTCACTTACATTTCGATTGATATCAGTTAATTGAATTCCGGAAATATTATTTTGCTCAACATGATTGGAAAATCTTCCTCCGCTACTGTAGTTTTTTTGGGGGATCTGTTTCTACTGTGCAATCTACTTTTTTATTGTCTGATGTATTTTTTCGTGGTTTTTTTTATATACAATATGTATATCTGGAGTACCACTTTTATTTTGTCGTTGGCTCATTTATAATTGCTCTCAGGAGGCTGTCGTGAATTAGAAAAAAATATTCTGGCGTGCCAATATACAGGGTGTTCCGTAAATATACTTTGATCGTGATCAAACAAAATGAGCCCACAGAGAAGGTCATTTGGAATAAATATAATCACATTTTTTGTTATAAAATTGTTGATGGTTCAAGAGTTTTTTAGTCGGTGTAGCACGAAATTTCTGAAAAAATACGAAAATTGAAATAACTCTTGAACCATCAACAATTTTATACGAAAAATATGGTTATATTGATTGGAAATTACCTACTCTGTTAGCTCAGCAATCCTAGAATAAATTTTCAAGAAAATTTGAAACTAAGTATTACATTTTTAAAACGGTTTCTTTTAGTTATAACAATAAAGAGATTATATTATTATTATTAAAATTCTAGTACATCACGCCTACAAAATCCCTAAATAAATAATAATTACGTTTATATGCAATATTGAAATCGGATTGAAAACACTAAGCTTATTTCTGATTGTAAGATTTCTTTTTCAAACCAATCAGAATAAAGTATACCGTTTTTAATACATTTTCAAAACTCGCCTTTTTTGGCATTATATATTTTTTAAATTAGGCGCTTTTTTAGAGTCAGTAAAGTGCTAACCAAAATTCTTAAACATTTTAAATAAAACTTTTTCCAAAAACGTTAATAACTCCGCCATTTTTTTACCAGTTTTTGATTTTAAACGCACATTAAAAACCTACATTTATTGACTTTTTAATGGAATATTAAAATTGTTTCAGACTTAAATATTTAAGAAGCTACTAAATTTTAAAATCACAAAAAATGAAAATTTCAAAAATAATTTTTTTTTGGCTGAGCACATGAAAAATTAAAGGTTTTGTGCACAAAATTAAGCAAGAATTATTAAAATCGGTTGATAAACAAAAGAGTTGTACAAGAATTTTTAGAACAGAAATTTTTCATTTTTGTCAAAAAAAAATGGTTTAAAATCATAATGTAATTTAAATAAAATAAAAATTACTTAAATTGAAATTCTAACTGCAATTAAAATTATTTTTCTAATGTATTTTTTAATATTTTGGGCTTAAACAATGATTTACTTTAAAAATAGTCAATTTCAAGTCAAAATTTCTCCAAAAAATTAATAACTCCGCCATTTCCTAAACAAATTTTTATTTTAAAAACACTTTAAAAACCTGGAACTATTGCTTTTGCAATAGAAAAGTAAATTTGTGTGAGTTTTAATTTTCTCGTAATTGGTTATTATCGCCATTTTTTTAGAAGCTGTAAAATCTAAAAATTACAAAAAAAATTGCTATAAACAAATTGAAAATTATTTTTTTAAATTATCATATAAGATATTAAACACAAAATAAATCAAGAATAATCAAAATCGGTTGATAAATAAAAAAGTTACCCAAGAATAACCAATTATAAATATAAAAAATGGATTAAAATCGAAATTAAATTTAATAAAATTACAAAAATTACTCAAATTAAAATTTGTACTGTAATTTAAGCCACAATAGTAGGTTTTGTAATTTTAGTCCTTTTTTAGCTCTAAAATCGCGAGTTAACTTAAAAATTTATTAATTTCACATCATTTTTTTTTTTCGAAAAAAGTTATAATTCCTCCATTTCTTAAACAATTTTTGACTTTAAAATATTAATAAAAACCAAATAAGTTTTATCTTTGCAGTGACTTATTAAACTCGTGTGTTGTTTCAATAATTTTGATTTTATTGCCGATTTTCTAAGAACCTGCAAAATGTGAAAATTACAAAAATCGAAAAATTATACTAAAACATCAAATTTTTTTTTTTTTAGATTTACACCACCAATAAAAACTTTTAGGTACAAAATGAAAAAAGAATCATTAAAATCCAAAAATAATTAAAAAAATTTAGTTATTAGAACACAAAAATGTCAATTTAATTTTAAAAAATGCTTGCCTTTTTAGAATCTGTACCCTGGTGACTGAATTTCCTGGCTACGCCACTGAAAGTATAATAAAGCTTGGAAAGCTCGGTTGAATTTTATGGAGGCTAACAGTATGCAACCAAGATTACACACTTCCTGCTTTAGTAGCTACAGCCATTACAGGAGCGCTTTTTAACTGTAGTTCGCATATGAAAGGCAAATACATACAATGGTATTTACATACGCGATATTACACATACATATATTATACGTGGGTAATAAAAATGTTCTAGTTAACGGTAAACAGAATAAATGAAAGTTTTTAACGCTTTCTAAACTTAATTTTCTTTCATGCACACAACCAAAACTCTACAAATTCATACTATATACATACTACAAAGTTATTAATTTTAAATGAATTTTTTTAAACTACCTATAGCCTTCCTTAAATGGAAGGTTTATTAAAATTAAACTTTAATTATTTTTATTAATAAAAACAAACAAATAGGGGAAATAAATTTGTTTGTAATAAATGGCTGTAGTGTGTAACATTTTGAAAACTAAAGCTGCACAAACTCGTTTAATTTAAATTATTTTTGAGTATTTATTAATTAATATAAAAGCATCATATTTTGGCTTTATGCAATTATTAAATAAAACAAGTTATTGATTTAATAAAAGTTATAGCTTTAATATTTTTGTTTTAAATAGCATTTATAAATTCAATCACAATTAAAACATATTTCGTATAATTAAATGCGTCAATCGAATGTATTTTTCGTGCAAATAAATTTCATTTACACACATATATTATGACATAAATCAATGCAGCATGCTGAATTTACCCATTAAATTATTTAATAAAACGCGTTTAATTATTAATAACGGTGGATATTTTTGCATCATTAAATAAATAGAGGCGCATTTTGAAAGCTGAAAGAGCTCTTTGTATTAAAATAATTGTAGATCAATAAGGAAGTTACAAAATATTAGCTGCAAACTGAATAATTGCAATCTTTTGTGTCGAACAAGTTAATTTCTAATTTAATTTGGTAATTAATTTCGAACCACTGCTCTGCAGGGGCTAATCGCTTTTATTGTGTTTGGAATTAGATATTGAAAACCCACCCCCAGTTACTCCACTTCCTACGGATTATATTTGTATGAATACATCGTCTGCTACTATTCGATACATCGCTTTACATCAAAGTTTTATCTACAAATTATTTAATCATAGTTTAATACTATTAAAAGATTTAATACTAGAGCGATTTTAAGGTTGTTAATGTTGATATTTTAGATTGGATTAAGTACTCAATTAATTCGCACTAAATCAATATTTTTTTAATTTATTTTACTTTACTTATTCTTTAATTAATATGATATACTTACATATTCATTCTATAAACTCGTTACATTTATTTTTTATCGCAGAGCTTTTTTTGTATATACATGTATAGTTACGGTCATAATGATCGTATAAATTGTAATAATATCCAACAAAGAGGAAATAATCATGAGGAATTAAAAATTCCATATTGCAAAAAACTGTTTTTTTTTTAATTCATCAATCACATAGAACTGAGTAGCGAACACTTATTATAATATTAAAAAAAAAGTTTACAATTGAACTGGATTTTAAATAATAAAATACATATACAGTATTGAAAAAAAGTTGAGCAACAATTAGAAACTTATTATTTATTCATATAAAAATACAAAAATTAAAGTGTGAACTAATATTTTGTCCAATATCCGTTGTTCTTAAATACCGGGTGTCCCAGCGCTGCGAGGAAGTAACTTTACTCTAAAATGAAAAAAGATATCGGCATGCTGTTTTTGGTAGAATATACAATACCTTTAAGCAAGCGCACATTTTAAAAATATTTTAGTAATATATCGGGTGTCCATTCCAAGATGGCGGACCAAAGCAATATTTTTTTAAATGGAACACCCAGTATATTATGACACTTTTGGATTCCTTATAAAAAAATAATTATACTTTGTTTAAACTTTTATGGGTCTACCATCAAGCGATAAAAAGATCCATTTTTGAAAAATCACTGCTCTAAAACAGATGAATATTTTGGGTTGAAATTTTCTCAAAAATTTTCAACATCGTGTAGTCTACAACTATCATGTCAAATTTAAGTTTGTGATAATTTTTCATCAGAGTGGCTTATGAAACGCAAATTGAACAATTAAACGAAATTTTCAAATGGAACACCCTGTATATTTTAACATCAGTCGATATCATTTTTTACAAGCTTTCTATTGATATAATGTTTGTATGGTCGCTTATCAATGGTTTGGGAGATATTAATATCCAAACTGAGAAACAGTGAAAAATACACAAAATAGCACTCTTCATGAATTTTTTAAAGGTTTTTTTTTAAATTTGCCTAATACTTATTTGTGTCTTTCTTTATTTTGCTTTTTTAATAATGTTTTTATATTATAGTAACAGTTTTTGATGTTTTACAACACAAATAAAATCGAAACTTGCCATTATCAATTTTGGTTTTCTAAATCTAAGCTTATTTTGAAATTTTAACAATTAATGTTACCAAGGAATCCCTTATTTTGTTGAATATCGTTTTTACGCTCTTTTCTGATAACCAGAAACGGATTTCTTTCAGCTTCACCAAGCGCTTACAGCATGTTTTCCATTTCTTATTTAGAAGAGTTCATTATTTCGGTTTAGTTATTATCAAAAGTAGAGAAAAGGGCGTCAAAACAAAATTCCACAAAATAAGGGTTTCCTTGGTAACATCAGTTGCTAAATTTTTAAAGCATGCTGAGACTTAGAAAACCAAAATTGATAATTGAAAGTTTCGATTTTATTTTGTTGTAAAAGAAGAAAAACTACTATTATAATAAAACAACATTATAAAAAAGCAAAATAGAGAAAGACAGAAATAAATATTAGGCAAATTAACAAAAAAATTCTCAACAAAATTCATCAAGAGGGCTATTTTGTGTAGTTTTCAATGTTTCTCAGTTTGGATATTAATATCTCCTAAACTATAGACATTCGATCATACAACCATTATATCAGTAGAAAGCTTGTTAAAAATTCCATCGAATGATCTTAAAATATACAGGGTGTTCCATTTGAAAATTTCGTTTAATTGTTCAATTTGCGTTTCATAAGGCAGCCTGATAAAAAATTATCACAAACTTAAATTTCACATGACAGTTGAAGACTAGACGATGTTGAAAAATTTTTGAGAAAATTTCAACCCAAAATATTCATCTATTTTAGAGCAGTGATTTTTCAAAAATGGATCTTTTTTTGGCTTAAATGACAAATATCAGCAAAACGAGTGATGATATACCCATAAAAGTTTATACAAGGTATAATTATTTTTTATAAGGAATCCAAAAACGTCATAATATACTGGGTGTTCCATTTAATAAAATATAACTTTGGTCCGCCATCTTGGAATGGACACCCGGTATATTACTAAAATATTTTTAAAATGTGCTCTTACAGTTATTGTATATTCTATCGAAAACCGCAGGCCCATATCTTTTTCATTTTAGAGTAAAGTTACTACTACTGTATATCAGCACATGTTCTGGGCATTGATTTTAAAAGATTATTAATTAAAATTGGATCTACTTCATCCCAAACATTTTGAAGCGCTGAAAAGAGTTCGTCCAAATTTTTGTAAGTTTTATAGCGAATTTTGTTACCCAAAATACTCCAAAGGTTTCCAATTGGGTATAAATCCGGAGATTGTGATGGCCATTTCAATAAATTAATTTTTTCTTCCGCAAACCATTGTTTTACAAACTTTGATGTATGCTTCGGATCATTATCGTGCTGAAAGAAGTGACGTAATGGGAGAGTACTATCAGCATATGGGACCATAACGTTCTCTAAAATATTTTGATACACAAAACATTTTGATACGATGAATGGGGCCCATTCCGAAACCAGAGAAGCACCCCCAAACCATTACAGATCCACCAACATATTTGGGATGTAATCTTTTGCCCTCAGGACGTCTCACATATTGCATTCCATCACTACTTATCAAGTTAAAGTTTGACTCGTCACTGGATATTGCAATCTTCCAAAGTCCAATTAATGTGGTCTTGAACAAATTTAGTTCGGGCACGTCTGTTTTTCTTTGAAAGTAGAGGTTTCTTTGCTGGTCTTCTAGCTATAAGATTGTTCTCATTTAGTCTATTTCTGACACTGCCTGATGTAATATTTGAAAACTGATTGTTATCAAATTGGGCCTTAATTTGCTTTGAAGATAAAAATGGGGTTTGTTTTGAAATATTTATAAGCGCTCTATCTTCACGTAAAGTTGTTTTTCGTGGCCGTCCAGACTTTTTTTTTGAAATCTACTGTTCCACTTTCATTATACCTTTTTATAATTCTGGATATAATGCATATATGCAGCGAATACTTTCTAGAAATATCAGCTAGTGACACTTTTTTTATTAAAATCACTAATTATCAAAATTTTAATTTCTTTTGAAATTTTTATTCCTCTCGGCATGATGGATAAACTAAGTATTTGAGTAAAATGTGAAATAAAATTTTTCATTATTTTGTGTATTATAATAAAATGTTGTACATGTTTCTCTACTTTTTTTCAACAATAAAGCGTGAATGATAAAAATTCTTTAGAAATACTTAAATTTTCAAAGAAATTTATTTTAAAATAAACTTTATAAATTCGATACTAAATACTGAGTGTTAAAATTAAACATTATTTTCGCTATTTTTAAAAATTTTAGAAAAAAAAACTAAATGTTGCTCTACTTTTTTCCAATACTGTATCTCTCCAAAGCTGGAGAGGTAAATCCTCTATCAAATCTGATAATGTATTTTGTAGGTTTTGCAAATAAATTTCTCCCGTTAATATTGGTGGTAGAATGACAGGACCAACAATAAAATTGGCAATAATGCCAGTCCACACATTAATTTGAAATTCGTGTTGAAAATTGTTTACCTTGATTGCTTGCAGATTTTCTTCTGCATAAACGTGTTCAGTATGGAAATTTGTTATCTCTCTTCTTGTGAAACATGTTTCGTCTGTGAACAAAATATTGTTGCCAAAACTTATTTTCAATTTTTCTTGGGATATTAACGAACCGACAAAAATCAAGGCGTCTTTCAGGATCATGAACTAAGAGATTTTGAACTGACGTTTTATGGTGTGGATATAGCAACTGTTCTTGAAACACTTTATGAAAGACATCTTTTCGTACTCCTAGTTCCCTGCCTATTCGTCTAGTACTTAGTTCTGAATCTTTTTCAACACGTTCTAAAATTTCTACTTCAGGAACCCTTACAAAACGCCGCCATCCATAATTAGTGGTCAGAGGAGGACTTCTCTCGATGGTGGCTTGGTGTGCGACGATTTGGAAATTTTTCAGAGTACACTCTAACACACTCCCATCCATTACAAAATCCATTACAAAATCCAAATACCAATAACATATCGGTATACATTCTGCATTTTTTGTACTGCACGACCATGATCAATTACGAAAATTTAATAACTCAAAATACTTTTGGAATATCCCGAAACGAATTAACGTCTTACTAAAGTAAAGAACACGTATTTGTTACAATTTTAAATAAAATTTTATTTCAAAATGTCTTTATTCGAAAAAATACAGTTCAATAGGTTGAGACACATTCGGCGCTGTAAATTATTGTATTTGTGTAAATTTTGAACAGTTTTTATGATTTTTCTATTTTTATAGGCAGATTCGGGCCAAAATTAAAGGCCTTTAATTAGACACAAATAATGTAACCATGGAAATTATCCATTACAACCCATATAACAAATTTAAATTTAAAGGCCTTTAAACTTAAATGATTTGACCGGAATCTGGGTATTAGTATTGCGTTTTGGTAAATATTTTTTTTTTGTAAAATTTACTGCAAATTATTAAATTTCAAATTTCTCGAAAACCGTGAGAGTAATCGAATCTTATCAAGAGTACCTTTTGTTTAGTAAATACCCAGATTCTGGTCAAATAATTTAAGTTAAAGACCTTTTAAATTAAATTTGTTATATGGGTTGTAATGAACAATTTCCATGGTTACCATATTTGTTTCTAATTAAAGGCCTTTAATTTTGACCAGAATCTGCCTATTAATCTAAAAACCGTACCTAAACCTATTTTCTTCCATTGGCGTAGAAATTTGAAACATTTATTTATTAAAAAAAATAAGTTCTACGCTCCTGGATTGAATATTTGGTAAGCTGTTGGAAAGACCTTTTACAGGCACCCTGTATATGTAAATGCAGATGATACGTTTGTTAGTTTGGCAAATTGGAAAATGGTTTTCCGAAAATACATTGTTTTAATTAATTAATAAATCACTGAAAACACTCAACATTTAATGTTATTTCATAGCAAGCATACGATTTTCATAATAAATCATGAAAATATCTCCAATGTTCAATTCATTGCAGATAAACATTTCCAAGTGGTATTTTTAGGCGTAAAAATTGCAAATACTTTTCATTGGTCTTGGACCAAATTAATTTAAAAAATAATTCTATAAGATAACTTTTATAAGTATTAATAAACAATTTGAATCTTGTAGGATTTACTTATAATAAATACTATAACGTTTGCACTTTACTGTTTATTAATTTTAGATTGGGTAATACAAGCTCCTTTAAAAATAAAGTATCGTTAAATTTACGAATTCGCCCAATAATTTACTACTTAAAATAATATAAACTTGTCAACTGTATTCACAAATCTTTTAAGATCCCGACTATTAAAATTACCAACGTAACTAACTGAGCAGTTTAAGTTTAGACAATTATAGTTTTCCATTTTCTTTATCCTCTAAATATTGCTTTTTCTTTATAATAATATGAAATCGCTTCTGATTTGACAAACCAATCAAAATCAAACATTTCAATAAGTACCGAATTGCTGTTAATAAATATCATTTCATTATTAAATTTCGTTTTTTGTTCTAAGTAAATTTTTAAACTTTTTACAGCTCTCCAAAAATTTCCTAAAATTTTAATTAATTTTTGGAATGCTGTAAGAAGTGTAAAAATATACTTAAAACAAAAAACTAAACGGCAAACTCTTCGTTTATACCTTAACTTATTGCTAGCGTTGAAACAAAAATATTATTTCAATTAGTTTTTTAATTTTGTGGAAAACGCCGCTATGCGAACGATTTTTTAAAGAACCCGTTTTACTGCCACCGTATAAGTATTTGGTTTGACTTACTAAAACAAAAAAAGAAGAAATTGGTAGTCACAAAACTCATCTGTGTACCAAAAAAAGAAATTCTAAAAAAGCTCCTCTAGAAAAAAAGTTATGACTAAAACCGCAAATATCTAGAGATTTCAAAATCAAGCGCTTCATTTGCCGATTATCGCCTTAAGTAAGCTCTAAATAAAAATACATAAAATTGAGCAAATTACATTTTCGTAACCAGTTTTGGCTTACTGATTTGAATATAAACAAAAAGTTTTAACTTTCCGATGACTATGGGAAATTTAAAGCACCAAGCACCAGGTGGGGTCACTTTATAACCCCATTAGTTAAAAACTTTTATTGAGTGCTAATTTCAAGTAAAACTTATTAGTTGAACATAAACTATTTATAGTGTATATTTAAATATAATATTACATGCAAATAGCTGATTACCATTATTATTCTGTACAAGAGGTACAATCACGCGCAATTGTATCGAGGACCCATAGGAAATATTCTGACCTAATAACAAGCGGACACGAGAAATTTCGAGTGATCTCGGGTTTGCAAAGGCTTGCTATTGTGTCCTCGATATCTTTGCGCGTAATTGTACATATTTTTGATTTCACTACATTTACATGGTTTTTAAAAATTTATCGAATTTATTCTTTATTCATTATTAGGCGTTTCGGACCAGTTTCAGCTGTTTCACTTGTTTCTTTTTATTCCTCGGTATCATTAGTGTCCAAAATTATACAAATTGTGATTTGTGATTTTTATTTAATTATTTATTTTCTTTTAGTCGATCACCCTAAACACAAAATGTTTTTTTACGAATATATTATACTGATTTTAAAAATAAATGCATTTTAATAAGTTGTAGGAAAGTGGAAAACTCGGCCAAAAAAATAATTGAGCTCCATATGTATAAACTTTAAAAAATACGATAAAAAATAAGCACATAGTGACGCCACCTGGTAATCGGAAAATACTGCACTCGTTTGTTTTCAAAACACTCTTTAAAAAATGTCAAAAATTTGATAATTTCAATAATACAAATCTTAAGACATCAAGTGTATTTTACATTTTTATACAGGCATTCGTGGTTCACCAAACGTTATGGTTAGAAACTACACCAAATGTATAAAAAAATTCAGTTTTTTTTCTCCAAAATAAAACCTATTAAGATTGTGTGCTTTTTAAGTTTCTGTAACTTCTTCATATTCTCAACAAAGTAAGGAAAATTTTGACTACTAAAATTACAACTTTAGTTTTTTTGCGATACTTAAAAAATTAAAATGTCATATCTTTTAAGATTATAATAAGTATAAAAATTAACTTGGGAGTATGAAAATTCCTTATAATCAAGTTGGATATAAGGAATTTTCATACCCCCAGGTTAATAAACAACTATCCAAATTTCCGTAAGTTCACATACTTCCATGTATAAAAATATTTATTTATTTTACTAAACCGAACAGACAATAGTTGTCCAATTACAGGGTAGGTACAAATGGTACTACTTAAATATAGGCATTTAAGAAGAAAATAAAACATATAACAATCAGTTAATATGATGCACTCTACATTTTTGAGTGCAATAAAATGAGATAGAATCATAAAAAATAACTGGATTATTTTATTTTTTAATTTATTATTTAGATAATGGATGATTTCGTGTTCGTAGATGTATGAATAAATAAAATGGTAGCTTTTCGAACCAATTTTATTCCAAGAATACAATGTACAACACCGTCTACATTTCGGAGATAGATTTTCTCTTCTTCAGGTCTAAAAATTACAATGTTTTTAGGAAATATTTGGCTGAAAAGTAACAAAATACAATATTTGTCCCAGCTATTATTTAGATAATGTTTTTTTTATATTTGATTCCTTTTTATTGAATTTAAAAATATTAAGAAATAAAGAAAATATCTTGGCAGGGTGGTTTAAAAAATATAAATATATATAAATATATATATATATATAAAATGGCGTCAATTTAAATCCAAAGTTAAATCGACAAACATTAATAATATGCGCAATAGTTTTCAATAAATGTTTAAAAATTTTCCAAAGGGTGCTATTTGTTATTTAAATCAGGTATTTAAAATTGCTACATCGGCGTGACAATGACCGTTAAGTATGTCCTCATTTTCAAGGTATATTGAATTAAATTTAGGGAACATATTAGCATGTATTCAGCGAGAGTGATGAAAATTTTAGAGACGTCGTTAAAGTTAATCACGCCTTTAAGAAAATATTTCTTATTAAGAAATATTTTTTAATCACGTGATTAACGATAACGATGTCTCTAAATTTTTCATTACGGTCGCTAAATACACGCTATTGTTGGTGTGACTAAAGTTTCATTGGAAGGTAACTTGATGTTTATTTCTGGCATATGCTCTGGGTATTTCAAATTTGACATCAGATCAATAGAGTTCGCATTATTATGAATCAATTTATGAAGGAACTTGACTGAAAATATGCTTCTATTATCTTCTACTTTCTGAAAGTTGAATTCGACTTATTAGTTTAGTTGTTGTAACCAACTTTCAAATAATCAGGATATGTTTTGTACTTTACAAAGTATAAAGTAGAGATTTTTTTAAAAGTTTGTCCCAATTTAAATAGTTTGCAGTTTGCACCTAATAAGAAAGATTTAACCTAGAAAATCTGTTTTTTTAAACAAATTAGAAAGATATCCTCCAAAATCGTATCCTAGCTCCCCAATAAACAAAATTAACATTATAAGCGGAATACTGGTGACATTAATTTAGTCGAATAACATTTGAATTCGGCTTATAAATTTTTTTTGAATATTTCATCACATAATACAACCCACATAACAAAGAGATATTTCTTGATGATGGCTCTTTTCTTTTCTACTGCAATCAACAATTCAGTTGGATCCCTATGGAAAGAACTTAAGCAAGCAGTATTTGCTACTGATGAGTGTTAATATGCACGAAACGCAGCTTCCATAACTGAAGCTTGTGTAGTTGCTGGTACACCTTCAACTCTAATATTGAAAAAAAAGTTGATAAAATGTAAACATAAATAAAGAAAATATAAAGATATGCTATGATACAAATAATACAAACTTTGAAAGAAATTGGTAATAATGTGAGATATTTTTTATACTGTATGTTTTCTATTAGACTATTTTTTTGGAACAAAATAATTGCTATAGGAGGTGTAACATTGAACACAATTTTAAAACAAAAACAAAGAAATAAGATGATAAAAAGAAGATCATAAAGTTCTTAAAGAAAGGGTAGATCTGCGAAAATCTTCCAAGATTCTGATACCTGAAGGATTTCATCATTTTAAGAGATTGTATGGGGAATGATAATACAATTTTCCAAATTGGTAGTTATTTGAAGTTTTGATTCCTACCAGCAAACAAACAACAAAAAGTTGTTTGAAAAATTAGATTGATATCAACTTTTCAAAAACAAACACGGGATATGGACAGTATTAAATAAAACTACATAGTTCTTAAAATCGCCGACTAGTTTCGGAATGGTTTTATTCCTTCTTCAGGGCTAAAAAAAAATTATTTAAAAAACACTCTCAACATTTTTTTTTAATTATTGGTAAATATAACCAAAAATTATTCTTTTTTTTTCATTTTAGCTCTCTCTCTCTTTAATTTAGTCAAAATAAATTTGAACTTAAATATCAATAAATTTAACAGATAAATGAAAATTAAGGCTCCCCCTAAACATAAGTTAACAGGTATAATATATTTACTACGTTTACATGCAATATTGAAATCGGATTTAAAACGGTATGCTTACTTCTGATTGATATATTTGTAAAACCAATCAGAGTCAAGTGTATCGTTTTCAATACGTTTTCAAAACTGCATGTAAACGTGGTAATTGTCTATTTCCAATCTACACGTTATAAATACTTTTTCACTACTTTACAGAATAAAAGTTATAATTTTAAAGAAACATTAAAAAAATTAAGTAGTTTTTAATTGTAATAAGTTTTGCCGATTTATTAAATTCAATAAATAAAAAAAATATTTTTTCTTCTAAAGAAAATTAATAATAATTAACGATATTTTCTAGGATAATTATTAAATAAAATGTTGTTTTAAGCATTGAAAACCGAACTCTACCCCATTACAATTCCAATTCATATTTGTTTTAATTAATCATGACGGTGGCATTGTTTTTCAGGTGTGGTTTCAGAATAGGAGGGCGAAGTGGAGGAAAACGGAAAAGTGTTGGGGTAGAAGTACGATAATGGCGGAGTATGGTTTGTATGGAGCCATGGTGAGGCACTCATTGCCACTTCCGGAGACCATTTTGAAAAGCGCGAAGGAAAACGAGAGCGTAGCCCCTTGGCTATTAGGTAATGAGTGTATGTCTTTTTTAATATTTTAGGTTTAAGTTCACCTGCTTCACAAATTCCTAAATTTCTTTCAATTTAGAACATAAAGAATTTTAGGACTTTTATCTAAGATTTTTTTATTTTTTTACAAAATAACCTACGAAACCACAAAACAAGCTCAAAACTGTTCATAAAATCTATTGCATTTTTTGAGATAAAGTTTTCCCATTCTTATTTCTTAAAACATGTTAGGTGTTGGGCGCTCGTACTTCACACATCAGAATATTTTTGCAGAATATCAATATCATTCCAATGATTTTCATTAAAAAAGATATCAAAATCTTATTTGTCTTATTAAAACTTTAGTTTTTATTAAAATAACTGATTGATTCTTTACTATAACATGTAAATATTCTGATGACTTTTTACAAACTTCCCAGAGAAAAAATATTAAAATAAGTATAATTTATAAAAATTGGTACCTACTATAAAATCCAAAATTTTTCGAAAATGTTTTTGGTTGCCTAATTAAATGAAATTCTTACTGAACTTAAGACTTATTTCAATGGATCGATTCTATGCGAAACTATAAGTTATTTCAGGTTCAGGTTGTCATAGTAGTTTAATTGTTTCGTATAGAATTGATTCTATAATTTTAATGTTTTGTGTTTGTAATTGGATTGGAAAGTGATTAATCCTAAAGTCAAATTTTCTTATATAATTGAAGGAATGCACCGGAAATCCATGGAGGCGGCAGAGCATCTAAAAGATGACAACTGTAATAGCAATAGTGATCATGAGGAGACAACAAGCATGCGCACGGAAGAAAGCGACGCCAGCGCCGTTTCGGCTCAACCACCCCAACCCTCACCCTCATCCCTGTGCAACTCGGTTAAAAAGGAACACCAACAACACCAGCCTCAACCGTACCCTGAAGACCCCGAAGCGTTCCGAAACAACTCCATCGCTTGCCTAAGGGCGAAAGCACAAGAGCACAGCGCTAAAATACTCAACCACGGCCTTATGCTTCATCCTAGGCCTAATGCAACGCAGCAAGATGCCAACGCCAACAACTTGCACCACCAGGAAGTTAATAATCCGGACAGTAATTCCAGTGTGTTTTGATAAACAGGACGAAATTGTGTAAAAATGTGTATAGATGAGCGTACTGATGTTCCTTTATAAAATTTACATAATGGGGACGTACCTATGTAAGGCATTAATACTATAGAGAAAGAGAATTATTGCAATCTTTATTTTCTTTAAATTTGGTTTAATTTTTATGAAAAACAAAATCAAACAAATGCCTACATCATACTTTTAAAATAATAACTAAATTTCAAATAATAAGCAGGTTTAGAATACAAATTACGAAATTGTAGGAAGCCTAGGTGTAAAATACTTGTAAGTATCTAGCAGAGTTTATTATATTTTTTTTCTTAAATTTGATACTTCATATCATTTATCTAAAATATCCCAATAAAATTTTACTTACTTTAGTGAAAAAACAGAAGAGGCTCTAATAAATAGTACACATTCAATTCTTAATTGGAACATGCTTATCAAAAAGGAACCAAGCGACATTTTTAGAAAAATAGGATTATCACACCAAACGACATATTTGAACTCCAGAAAAGTTCTGGAGATTAATAATCCAAATTTTCGCTTGGTCCCTTTTTGATAAGCATGATTCAATTTAAAATTGGCAAAAAGAAATATCTGTCCTTAGTCAAAAAGCTCTAGATAGTTGGAGATATAATATATAATACACAGGGTGTCCTAAGTAAAACTTGTCCTCTTTAAAATATTAGTCTCTTTGAAAATTACGAGAAAATGATAAAGCAAGTCAATTTTTATTTCCAATGCGACGAAATTTAATGACGTTTCCAAATTCTTGTGAAAAAGGGACCAAGCCACATTTTTTAGAAAAATAGGATTATCGCACCAAACGACATATTTGAACTCCAGGGAAATTCTGGAGTTTAATAATCCAAATTTTCGCTTGCTCCCTTTTTGATAAGCATAATTTAATTTAAAATTGGCAAAAAGAAATATCTATCCTTACTCAAAAAGCTCTAGATAGTAGGAGATGTAATATACAGGGTGTCCCAACTAAAAGTTGTCCGCTTTAAAATGTTGACCTCTTTTAAAATACGATAAAATGTTAAAAGAAGTCAATTTTTAATTCCAACGGAACGAAATTTGATGACAGTTTCCAAATTCTACTTTCAACCCCTAACCCTCAGTACCAAGTCACAAAAAAATCTTAAATAGAAAATGGAGACTTGTGATATCATAAATTCTTCTTCTTTATTGAAACCTTCAGACGAATAGATTAAAGTTAAAAACAGTAGTAATCTGTTTGAAAGATAAAAATTTAATGTATTACTCGACCCTTTCCTAATTTTTAATTGGGACACCCTGTATAATTTTAGTACACTTATTTTTGTTGGTTTTTTTAAATAAAGGTATGAAAGAAAATATTGGTATATTCAAGATAAAAATATCAATTAAATAATGTTAAAACATACAGTGTTTTATTTGAAAAAATTATTTTTCTACGAGTGCAAAAAGTATGAAATACTTTTCACCACTGGTGCAAAAAAGCATGGCTTTTTACACTTACAACTGATCGTAAATGACGACGGTCTACGGTCCCGTTGTACAAATATTATCCACTTTTTGCACTTGTTGCATAAATAACTAGTTTTAATTAAATGAACTTTCTGTACATTTTTATAACTAAAAATATAATTTTTCTGCAAAATTGATATTTACAAAGTATCCGGACTAATATTTATTTAAAAAAATGATCATATACATACACCTAACACCTACGCTTTTCTATTATTTTATTACGAAGTATTCTGAATCCCATGATAAATTCAGTTCCCACTGAATGATTCAAAACGTAATCATTAATATATCTCCTGATAAAATACTTGCGCAATCTAAAACTTTTCTTCGTATCAGAAGAAACGTGATAAAAATGTTTTTGATTCCAAAAATGTTATCAGAATTATAGCAATAAAACAGAAAACCATTCGCTCCGTAGTAATTTAAGAAGGCATTTGTTTTGTTTTTGCGTATTGAATTACGACGAAAATATTCTACATTCAACGATACTAAGCGGGTTCTAAAATAAACACAAACAAAGAAATTAAACAATAAATAATTAATCCTCGCAATTAAAATCCCTGTATATATTTATAAAAAATAGTGCAATATATATTATTTTAATGTTTTATTAAACATGCAGATTTTATTTATTTTGCTATTGCACCTCAGAATTCGAAAGGGTTTTGCCAACGAATAATAATAATCATCTAACTTAATTTTCTCAATGTATATTCGTGTAAATATTAAAGTATAAAAAACGTGATTCCAAGAAATATTCAACGATTTATGTGTGTCGAGTTTTTGTAGGCTTACTTTTCGAATTTTTCTGTAAGATATTTATTATTATTATACCATTATTATTATTACACATCATACTAAAATAAAGGCAGTTAGTAATTTTTGTCATGTCGAGATTATTGTTACTGTGCATTATTGATAATAATTCTTATGTATTTAAATACTGTATGAAGTGCAAAAGAGTAGCCATTGTCAAAGTTTAGAAACTAGGCCCTATAGTAGATAACGTACTTATGTATAAAGCAACTTAAAACTGCAATGTTTATTTTACCTAGTAATATGTGTAACTTTGAAATGTCTCAAATTATAAAAATAAATTAAAAATATTCACTATACTTTCATGTTTTACTTCACACAACACCTTTTCCCATAATTCCAAACACAACTAAACAAAATCGTATTCAAAACTAAAAACATGGTCCAATATAAACCCTCAAAATTATTTTTAATGTGTTTTTTTCAATAATTTTACATTAGAGATCCAAAAAATATTTCCGACCATAAAATTTCCAGCCACAATTTTTTACATGTATTTCTCAGTAAGAAGAAAAAGCATTATAACTTTTTTATTTTACATTGTATAACAAAACAAATTATACCACTAGAAACCTCAAAGAAATATCTACATTACAGTACTACTGACAATGTTTGCCTCATAATAATAAATCTGCATTTTGCAAATAATCAGATGACTACCTTAAAATATCAAATGTATTTCTCCGTAAGAAGAAAAAGCATCATAACATTCTTATTTTACATTGTACAAAAAAACTAATTATACCTCTAGGAAGGTCAAAGAAATATCTACATTAGAGTACTTCTGCTAATGATTGCCTCATAATAATAAATCCGCAATTTGCAATTAATCAGATGACTACCTTAAAATATCAAAAACACTTAAATGGATGTAACTTTTGCTTAAATAAACTTTTCAACTAAAATAAAACAATCAATGAAATCTGCATTAAATTCCCTACATTTTCATATATAAATTTATGCCAGCTACTAATATTACCTTATTAATTAACCAAAAAGAGCAATTTTTGAATAATTTTTTATTCCAATGGCCTCCAATGAGGAAGCAGAAAAAAGTTATTCAGTTCATTTGATAGGAAATTTAAGTAGCTTTGCAACCCCATATATCACAATGCTTGCCTAAGCAGGATAATTGTTTACTCGAACTATTTCTCAAAAAATTCTCAGAAATTATTGTTTTTGGTTAATCAATAAGTCTATAATTAGTGGCTAGTATTGTATTATACACCAATATTTTCAAAACCCAAAACAGATTCCAAAAGTGGTTTTATTATTTTTCTACTAAATTTCTGTCAAAAGTTAGTGCGTATAATGCGTTAATTAATTTTCGCTGTGATTTTATTGAAAGTTCAATTAAACAATTATCCTGATGAGGCCTAGCATTGTGTAATACACCGTAGGAAAGCTTATTAAATTTCCCATCAAATGAACCCAATAACATTTTATGGCCGGTTATTGGTAGCCATTAGAACCAAAAATTACTCAAAAATTAGTGTTTTTGGTTAATTTATAAGTCAATAATTAGTGGGAGGCATTGAGTTATACTTCAGTGCTTACAAAATTGAATACAGATTTTAAAAGGTGCTTCAGTATTTTTTTACAATTAATCTGTCAAATGTTAGGGAGAATATCTATCTATCTAAAAATTACTTAGATATTAGTGTTTTTGGTTAATTAATAAGTTAATAATTAGTGGCTGGCATTGTATTATATGTATATGGAAATGTAGAGAATTTTATGCAGATTCCACTGATTGTTTTATTTTAGTTGTAAGTTTATTTAAAAAAAAATACACCTATTTAAGTTTTTTTGATTTTTTACCGTAGGCATCTGATTAATTGCAAATTACGGATTTATTATTATGAGGCAAGCATTGGCAGTACTACAACAATGTAGATAATTTTTTGAGCTTTCCAGTGGTATAATTAGTTTTGTTATACATTGTAAAATAAAAAAGTTATAATGGTTTTTCTTCTCGTGGAAAAATCTATGTATAAATCTGTGGCTGGAAATTTTACTACCCGCTGGTAAATTCCATGTAGTCTGAAATATTTGGGATCCTTGTAAGATGTTGCGTTGACGTCATGCTATAATTAAGAATATATGTTGTGCTTCTGGATTAAAATAAGTAAGAATTACTTTTTGTGGCTAGCATGTAGGTTTGCGGGACGAGCTTTACGAGTCCCGCGGATACATGCGAGCCACAAAAAGTTCTTTTACTCCGAATAAAACATGCTATTTTTCTTGAAACGTCGAAATATTTAAAATAGTAATATAATAAATAATTTTAAAATTTGACATTTAATTTACATACAACACAAAATACAATGTTAGTGTATATTGGGTTGCCTAAAATTCATTTTTACTCCTCCCTTTTATTCCTTGTCAGTGCAAAGTAGTAATTTCTACTCCTAGGCAGTACAAAGTCACCATAGAATCAACGAACGTACAAATTGACATTTGAAAGTCTGTCAAACGTCACAGAAGATGTTTGAAGAAAAATAAATTTAAATACACCTGACAACAGAAATTGTTTCAATATTTTTGGTAGTGATTTCTTGAAATCGCCATCAGAAAGATTGAAACATAAATATAAAACATACTGCATATTTATTATTTACTTTAAAATTGTAAGTGAACTAAAGGAATTTTATGTGTATAATATTCTTCTTTGACTTTCAACACTATAATTATTGTACTTTAATAACTCTGTCTTATCTTACTTTGTCCATGGTCTAGTGTTTTATTTATTTAAGTAACCCTTTCAAATCACCCACACAATTTTTTTAATTCAACTTTTTTACCACAGTAAATGAAATAAAATACAGCTTTTTAATTTTTTTTAATAATGAACGCTCAAAAAATTTGATATGTCTACGGGTAGCTTTTTCATGTAAATAATGAAGGTACAGGTCACTAATATGCTTGACCAATCCATTAAAAAATTTAATAAGTAATTTACAATAAAAACATATCTTTCAATAAATCTCTACTTTAAACCCAAATTAAATGTTATACCTTTCATAAAAAAATATTTGGACCTGAACATTTTATCTGTGATTTATGATTACAGTGATAAGATGTAACACTTTGCTTGTCTAAAAAAATATCCCCGTAGCTCGTAGGTATCCAATAATTTGATTTATTAAAAAAAAGTTTATATTTCGTTCTAAAAGGGCTTAAGTCATAAAATGTTTTTTTTTGAAAATCGATCTTAAAGTTTTAACATTAAATTTTATGCACTAAATTCTCTTTACATAATTTTTTTTTCTTATTAAATGTAATTTTTGGCCATTATTATTATGTTTGGAGCTCAAAATGTACATTATTAATTTATAACAAAGATTTTGTTAATAAACTTTAGTATGTAGTTCTTAAATGAACTTTCAAAAACTGTAAAATACCTTGAAAATTATAACAAAAAGTTGGTAAAATAAGAAAAATTTAATTTACTTGACATAATTTCTGATAATACAGTGAATTCAAAAAAGACTGAAACCGCAACTATGCAACCAAACATACTCTGTAATGATTTTTGACTTGTTAAGTTGATGTACCTGTTAATTTTCATTCAAATTTAAATCTGATCTGTCAATTTAATCAAAGCGTCTCTCGGCAGTTTTTCTTCGGGTATTTTTTCAAGTAATTTCTCAGAGTGAAGCAATTTTATAAAAAACGGTGCTTTTCAAAACTAAAATTAGTGCAGTTAAAATATTCGCGATGGTTTTTTCATACAACGCATTCATTTCAGTGTAGCCAAGTGTGGGAAACTTAGGTTTTTAATTTATTATTAATAATTTTTAATTTATTTATAATTTTTTAATTTATTATTAATATATTAAAAAACAAAACTTAAAAAAAATAAAAAACTCGAAAACTCGAAAACAAAAAAAAAAACAATTGAATTAAATAAAAAAAAATAATAAAAGAAATTAAAAAAAATAAAAACAAAATTAAAAAAAAAATTATTTAAAAATATTATTGGTATGATAATATACTTTCCATTGGGAAAACTTGGCTCTATGAGAGAGTGTTTGATACTGAAAATTTCATTTTCAATAAACATTTCAATATCTATGTAACTACATTAATCGTAGAGAAGCTGGTTCTCTTTGAAATCAAAATTTTTATAAATTCAGCTTAATATGTATACATTGTGAATATTTAGTATTTGGAAAGCTAAATAAATCCTATAACTACAAATTTTCTCTTTTCTAATAAGACAATATATTTTTTTTAAAAATAAATGATTTTGATATGAAACGTAATATAATATTTGTTGTTCTGCCAAAATATTCATAAATTGGTAAACGAAACCAAAAAAAAGGAAATTCTTATACGTTTTATTTTATTCAAAAAATTCAAAAATCACTCATGACAAAGATTTAAAACATTTTAAAATGAAAGGGTAACATATTATAAAAACCAAATCTCATCCCATTGACGTTTTTTTTTAAACTCGAAAGTGTTGATACATAAAAACTTCTTTATCATCCAAATAATTAAATAATATGATACAAAATTGTACAAAAACTAGTTACTGGAAATAAAAATATTGACGTCTTGGTACTGAGTTTAGTTTTTAGTTGAATTTTTGTATTAAAACATGTTTAAATTATATAATCGGTTTAGGAAATACTTTATGTTACGACCGTTATCCGTTATAATGCAGATAATTAAGATGTGCATTTATTTAGGAAAAGGCTAGTGAAAACAAAGAGAAATTCCTCATAATTGTTTACAATATATGATTGCCCATACGCATTTTTTAACATTAGGATGAAAGTTACTAATATTTAACTTAAAGTTATTCATAATCTAAATGGAAGCTTGTTAATGATTTAGAACTAATCGTTAAAAGTAAATATTCAGGATAGGCCAAAAGTATTACACTAAATGTCAAACAGCATTACATAAATTGGTCAAAATCAAGACGAGTAAATGGTTTTAGACATCGCATATTTTCCCTATATTTTCAAATTTTTAGTGCCTATAGTTTACGAGTGGTAGCGCCATAGGAGTTTTTTTAAATATTAATGTGGGTTATGTCATACAATACCTATTTTTCGAGAATATGATAAATTATAATAAATAAGATGTAAAATACCAAAATATATTTAAGACAAATCAAGTAAATGTCAAAAATAATGTGGTGGTTCAAAATCTTGAACACCTCAATTTTTACAAATGGTCCTTTCGGTCAGGACCGGCTCTAGGGCTAGGGTATACTACGCCCCGATGCAAAATAGAATTTTGGCGCCTTTTTTGCTGAAATATTTGGGGGGGGGGGGGGGGGTGGAGTTTAACTCTCGAAAATTTTTGGTATGTGGAATTTGAGGAGGGGGCACTTCCAAAATAATTGGAAAAAGTTCATTGTACAGGGTGTATCACTTGTTTCCAGCAAAAAAATTCTTTAGATGGTAAATGTCATTGTGAACAAAGAAATCCTATGAACTAATATTTAGTTTAAGAACAGCCAATACTTTTCAAGAAATTGATTTAAATAAACAATTGATAATAAGAAAGAAAAAATATACAGTGTTCCACAAAAATCATGAAAATTTACCAAATTTTAAATTTGTTGTAACTTCATAAGGAGTTGAAAAAAAAATATTAGTTCATGGGAATTTTCTTATTGATTTACTTTAAGTGGGAAGACGGTTGATTTTATAATTTCGTCGCTTTTGGTCATAACTTATTTTTTGCTGAAGCTTTTTTAAATTTTCTTTCTTTGGTGTACTAACGGATCTTGTGTCTATTATTTTATGCATTTTTTGTCTTTATGGGGAAAATCAAATAGTTTTAATGGAGCACTAAAAAGAACACTTCGCGCCTTTAACTGCGCTTTTGACTTTTAACTATTTCTCAAAATACTAAAAAGACAAAGTGTTAACAAATTCTTTTTTATGCCACTTTAAAGAAAATGCTTAAGGTGAAAAACTTGTGCTATCCTGTTTTGTTTTATGTATTTTTGTTTTATTTTGAAAAGAACATATATTTTTTTTAATTTTGCCTGTTTTTCAAATGCCCATAAAAACTTAATAAAGGCGTTTAAAACAAAATCTCCGTTAATAGAAGAGATAAAAAAGCAAATCAAAAAATGCTTTTAATGGCATCAAATTAACATTGCAATTCTACCCTTAATATACTATTGACTTCGGTCCTCTTCAAGAAGCCATCATCAACTTTTTTTAAATGGCACCCCCTATTTTTTTTGATCCCAACTTAATTTTAAATATGAAAACACGTTACTCACTTAAAAAAATGTTATAAAATTAAACATATTTCTTTATTTTATAATAAAACAAGTACAAAAATAAATTATAATAAATGTTCAAAATTGGCTCCTGCACATTTTGCACAAACTTCAAAATGTCGAAAATGATTATATTTTCTTAGTTATACATATAAACAAAGCCACCTTTGAAAAAATACCTTTATAGTTATTTGGAGACTTAAATACAAACAAAATACTCACAATACACATTCACATTCCGTGTATCAAAAATAGTATAAACTGTCGTTTCAGTAATATGTTCACATCACATTTCTGTTAACAAAAGTAGGGGATACAGTACACCGGGTACCATTTAAACAAAGTCCACCATCACTCTGAAAGGTGGTCAAAACCAATAATATTTTAAGTATGGAATTGGAATGCCAATTTGATGCCATTAAAAACTTTTATTTATTTGATTTTTTATCTCTTCAACTAACGAAGATATGGTCTGTAAACCGAATCTTGGGACACCCTGTATAAATTATTAACCATATCGCCTATTAAGTAATAGTTGTATAACAAACGGAAAAGTTAAAAAAGTCAATTAATAATTGTGAAGTTTTATGAAAACTTGCAAGACCGTGAATTTTCTTAGAAAGCTTCGGAAAAATGACTAAACTTTATCAGATTCTTATATTGCTTTCCAAAATGGACCAATAAAACGGTCACTAAAGATTTTCTCTTTAAATTGAATATCATGTATATACAATAGGATGACAGATAAAAAACCTTATGCTACCCTTAGTGTATTCTTTTTCTCTTGCTGATATAATAATAATGATTAAATTCAATCACATAGAAATATACAGGTTATTCTTTTTAACTTAGAATGAAATTTCGATAATACAATGAAGGGTATATTAAAATAAGGCCCTCTAATTTATAAGAAACGATTGATAAATAAATATACCAAAGCTCAAGGCGTTTATAGAATTAAGGTTTACTTTCTCTTTAGACCAATAGTGTTTAAAAACCACATGCATTTTCGTAATGTAATAATTGATTAACATTCTCCTAATGAACCTAAGCAATTTGATATCCATCAATTTAATATTTACTAAATCGATTCTAGTTGCAAGTTGCAGATAACCACACGTGTAATATATTGATTTGATTTTGTTTTTGAAAAGTGAATGTTTCGTATTTTGAATAAATAAAACCATTTTACTAAACTAATATTTTACCAAAATTTTTATTTTTTGTAATTTTATATATTACTAAAATCGAATCATCCGAGCAGTTTTTCCAGAATATATCATAACCCTGCATATATAGCATATTTTGCATTACTTATAGATTGTAATTGTTGCAAACCATTTAACTAATACAAAATTTGTAATACATATTGATTTTGGTTTAGAAAATATAGAAAAATATAAATAAGTAGCATTTTCTAAACTTATATGTATCTTGAAATTTCTGTTCTAAATAATAAACAAATGTCACAAGTGTTTAGTTTCAATTAAGAATTAAAAAACCATTAACTTTTGAAAGCAGATAGTCAACAGTTCAAATTTCCAAACTATATGATTATAATTTCAAAAACGAAACAATACTAGAAGTATCAAGTTTATCTTAAAATAGAATTCGAAAGCATTTAAAACTATTTTATCAGTATTAATAACAATGATAAGACAACGCCAGACAACACACGTTAAAGTATCGAATGAAATATAATAATTAGTTTATCTTCATAATGGTATCTGATAAAATTGTTTTAGATACGTTTCTATATAGCTATTTTAAATAAATTGATACCCTATTTAGCACAAAATAAAATTACCTATGATATAAATAATAAAAATTGTTACATCCCATTTTTTGATGGAAATACATATTAATAATATAATCATCTTTTTTTAAACATTTTTTTACATTTATAATACAGGAAACAACAATTTACATTTTTTGCGGTTTATCATTAAAAATATTTTTTCTTCAAACGTCATTAAATTACAGTCTTCTGTGACGTCTGACAGGCTTTAAAATGTTCTTTTTATGTTCGTTGTACTCAGTACAATGTACTGCCTAGGAGTAGAAATTACTACTTTGCACTGACAATGAATAAAAGGGCGGAGTAGAAATGAATTTTAGGTAACCCAATATACACTAACATTGTATTGTGTGTTGTATGTAAATTAAATGTCAAATTTTGAAGTTATTTATTATATTACTATTTTAAAAATTTCTAAATTTGAAGAAAAAATAGCATGTTTTATTCGGAGTAAAAGAACTTTTTGTTGCTCGCATGTATCCACCGGACTCGTAAAACTCGTCCCGCAAACCTACATGCTCGCCACAAAAAGTACTTCTTTTACTCCTAATAAAACAATATACTATTAACTTTTTAGAAGTATCAGATTTTAGGTTGCTTTTAAATCTAAGTGGTACACATTAATGTCAATTCAACTGACTTATTTTCTATCAAGTTATTTTAACCAATATTAATAAATCAAAAGAAATCTTGGTTGGTTTTTGTAGTTTTTACCTAAGAAGCTTTATCGCAATCTTAAGTAACATAAAAATACAGTTTGAAAAGTGTTACCGGGAAAAATGAAAACTGATTAATCTTTATTCTTAATCTTTTTTAAGGGATAAGGCGTGGTCCCACTTCATCGACAGTAGATTTCATCGACAGTGCTTTTTCATCGAAATCGGATTCATCAACATCACTTTTTCATCGACACGGACGTTTCATCAACACGACCAATCCATCGACACAGACGTTTCATCGACATTACCTTTTCATCGACAAACTGGTTCTTTGACAAGGACGTTTCCTCGATACTACTTTTTCATGACACAAACATTTCATCGACATTACCCTTTTATCGACTACCGTTTCATCGACAGATCTTTTCTTCAACAAGGACGTTTCATCGACATTACTTTTTTATCGACACAGACGTTCATCGACGTTGCTTTTTCATCGACAAACCTCTTCTTCTCAACAAGGACGTTTCATTGACACTACCTTTTCATCAACAAACAATTTCTCGAAAATTCTTTAGCAATGTCGTTTCATCGACTACCAAGACATATTTCATCGCCAAAGCAATTCATGGCATGACACAGACATATAAAATATGTTAGAATGTTCTGGAAAATGTGAAATCGGCAAATGACGAATATGTTTCTTTTAAATTACTAAGAAAACAGGAGTTCGTCATTCGCCGTTTTCATATTTTCCCTAATGTATTAAAGAATTAAGAATATTATATAACAATAAAATAAATCGTGCAAAAAGGATCTGCCATATTTTTTTGTACCATTACAGTGTCGATGAACCGTCCTGGTGCATACAAAAATACTTGTCGATGAAGAACTACTGTCGATGAAAGGTCATGTCTATGAAACGTCTGTGTCGATGAAAAAGTTGTGTCGATGAAACTTCCTTGTCGAAGAAAATGTAGTGTCGATGAAATGGTTGTCGATGAAAAGGTCCTGTCGATGAAAAAGTAGTGGCGATGAAACGACTATCTCGATGAAACGGTATACAACCAAAATTTACCCTGTTTAAGACTTAAACATATTGTATAATATAAAAGTCTTTAAATAAGAAAGCTACTTGAATTTTAAATTTACGTTTGGGTTGCTTTTGTTCACGTTTTGCTGAGTTTAAAAGAATATAACATAAAAATAGCACAAAAAATGAAGTAAAAAGAAACTTACAAAAAAAATAAAGTTTATTTTGAATAGTAAAATTTTCTCTTATCTAAATACACAACTTCACAAAAGTGTTATTCTGTTTTTCCGATTATATCGAGTATAAGGTATAAAACAGCAAGCAAAACTTGCTCATTTTTAGGTCAGATTTGATTGTCTATAAATCTAAAAATTCAATAAAAAATACAAAAACAAAATAATAGACATGTTATGCCAAGTATTAATGAACTACTACTACAAAAAAAACAGAATTTCATTTACTGGTTTGTCTAAAAAATGGTATTCCGTAGAGTCACATTTTACGATCACAAAATTTCGCCGACTATCGTCTTAATAGATATGTATTATACATGATACATGAAGTTTACTCCATTAGTCGAAGAGAGAAGAAGAGTGGTAACGCTTAACAACGGTTATGTCATTCTCTTTCTTACGCATGTAAAATAAACTTTTATTTTATTTCATATATCGTTCTGAATATGTAAGATAACGGCATTAATCTTATAGATGGTGTAATTATTGAAGCCATCCAAAAGAAGAAAATAATTTCTTTTCAAAAATGCTTCGTTACAAAAAAAGTTAAATACAATAATTTTTCAGTTAGTTTCAATTTGATTTGGCGAACACTATATTATGTTACATTATTTAATATTTTTAACAAGTATATTTGTTTTATACGTATAACGGTCAGTTCCTTAAACATCTAAGTGGCACTTAAATTCATAAATTGACAGAAATATAATGAAAAATATTTAAGTGTCACTTTGCAATTTAAGTAGTAGTGGCGCAAATTGCCCTAAGTATTTTTTATTATATCATCAAAGATTTGTAAATGATAATAACACCCTTATTTTCGGAAGAAAATATCATCATTAAAGATCTTTAAAATATGGATGTCAACCCCTACCTTTAAAAAAGGGATCTAATATGGATGATAAGTAACGTATCGATCTCTTTGGTTTGGACCAGCAGAAGAACAATCGATCGCTTTTGTTTTTTCCCAGCAGAAGAACAACACCTCTTACACTTTGACCACTAGGAAACTTTCATCTCTACATTATAATAACAACATTAATCGATGAAACTAAAAATATTACAATTAAAACATAAGAAAACTTTCCCTTCCACCTCATAAAAAACCATCTGTTTTTGCAAAGTTTGCGTGGTTTTTACGTTAGGAATGGAAATATTTCCTGGAATTTGAAGTGAGCTTTGAATTATTATTTGTATTTTATTTTTTCATAAATTTTCATGAATTTGTGAAATATGCCCTCTTACAAACCTGAAAAAGTTCTACATTTTAAATAAATTAAAGGATAACACATAACACAAATATTTGGACTGCTTCAATAAATTAGAAAAACTTGTGATGTATTTTCCTTGTATCCAACTTTATTATAACTTTAAACAGTTTAAAGTTATAATAAAGTTGGATACAAGGAATTCTTGTTTTTTTTATTAGTATAATTAACGATCCAAATATTTAACATCAATCTTCAAATTAAAAACTATCGATTTCGGTATAATTATATCCCATCTTCAGGTATTTAAAGAATCTTTATTGTCAAGATAATAGTGACATATTTCTAATTTATTCTACATTTTACTTAAATGTAAGTGAATTTAAATAAAATTTTGAAGATTTTCAGTGTAATTTCTGCTTAAATTTCAAGAAAACTATTTAATTGTACAGGGTGTCCCATAAATTGCGGAAGAACTCTTCAGTTCTCTATTGGGAACTCTTAGAAAAATAATAACGTATTAAATAATCCTTCGTCATTAATGAAACATTCTGAATAAAATTCATTTCCGTACAAGTACAAAATTCACTAAATGCAAAACGTTTTATGATAATTTTAAATTTAAATTCAAAAGAAGCACCACATTTTTTAAAGCGGCCATGGCGTTTTTGTCCTAATGGGTAAAACGGTCCTGAATTTTTACATCATAAAAAATAATATATTTTCAGATTGTTAATTAACATTAATATGTCCTTTTGAAAATTTGTATACAAAACAAATGAAAGCAATGTTTTATGGTCAGATTCCATAGTTAACATAAAAAAATGTCCTCAAATGCAGTGGCCTAAGTGGACTAAGTGGACTAAGACATTTGGGTGGCACTAATGACATTTTGCGCCCTCTCACCATTTTTTAGGCATATTTTTCTTGAATACTATTAAAATAAAAAAAGTGTAACTTCAATATTTTTTATTAAAAAAATTCTAAAACAATTTAAAAATAAAATGATGTAATTCCATTTGGTTGCCATCTATACTGTAATATAGTTTATTAATATTGTATTTTAATTGTCTCTTATTAATTATATTTTATCTGTATTACAAATGTTTCTATGTGCAAAGGGTTTATTATTATTATTATTAAAGATATTTCAATATTTTTAAAACTGTAGACAGACTGTAGAAAGCTAAAACTCTGATAAAATCAAAACAGACTGAGTTTTAATGATGTACAGTTGAACTCGGTTATAATGAGCATCCAGGGATGGCGAATTATGCTCGTAATAACCGTGAAAAAGTATTTACCTACTATTATTCTAATTCGAAATATACAGGGTGTTTGCAACCAAGTGTAGGTAACTTTGGGAATTAATTTTATGAGCAATATCAAAATAAATAATAAGAAATACATGTATTTGCTTAAAAAATAATCTTGAAATACATAATGTTATAGTTTACTCAATATCTACATTTTTATTGATAATTTGCTAAAATTTTGACAAAAGCTTTCTCTTGGCAGTAGTTTTGAGATAAAATTGTGAATAATCAAAACAAGTTTCAAGATGAAGTTTTTTGGGGGGTATCCACCCTCTTCACTCTTTACTCTCTTTATCTCCTAAGGGTCAATTGCATTTTAAATTTTAAGTGAAAGTGTGGTGCCATCGGCATTTTCAAATCCCACGAGTGGCAATATAAATTTTATAAATGGAAAAACTCTTTAAGGGTGGGTTGTAAGAAAAAGAGTTTAAGCTCGGTTTTAACTAAAACCAAGCTCAATCTGACAAGTATGACATTTTTTGCATGTATTTTCTGTCATACTTCTGGTTTTAACTAAAACTTTTTCGTGCACCCCACCCTAAAGTGAAATGAACGAAAATCGTCGAAAAATTATTTACTCGGAATATCCGTGAAAAGGCTAGTAATAACCGTGAAATTTTGAATTGAAATTTGAAATACATCGGAACCAAAATATGTATCCGGTTTTACTCGTTATATCCGTTCTCGTTATAACCAAGTTCTACTGTATTTACTTATTCAAGTTATCAAGTATTCTGTGTTGTTGTCACTTCACGTACAGTTGGTCCTAGCTGGAAGTAGGACAAAAACAATCACGATCGCGTATTCTTTGTCCTACTTCCAGCTGGGAGCAACTTTACACCAAGCTCTTCGTTGTGCCTTTATTTTATATTTATATGTATCTGTTAATACATTTTAATAACTTGTTATTCGCATAATATTTATAAATAATTTGCTGTAAATTAGCTGTAAGTGGGGCCCTTCGAAAATCCGAGGCCCTAGGTACTAGCCTAGGTATCTAGGCCTCAAACAAGGGAGGGAC
The DNA here is from genome assembly GCA_963971135.1 of Stenus bimaculatus. Classification (NCBI taxonomy): domain Eukaryota; kingdom Metazoa; phylum Arthropoda; class Insecta; order Coleoptera; family Staphylinidae; genus Stenus; species Stenus bimaculatus. The sequence goes on along the minus strand of OZ020180.1, from coordinate 80,025,432 downwards.
CTCCAAATAAATTTAAAAAAATAATATTGTTATCCTCAATTTTCTTATTACAGTCGAACTTGATTATAAGGAGCACGGATATAACGAGTTCACGGATATAACGAGCAAATCTTGATACATATTGTGGTTCCAATTAATTTCAATTCAAAAATTCACTGTTATTACGACCCTTCTCACAAATATACCGAGTAAATATTTTTTCGGCAAATTTCGTTAATTTCTTTTTGATGGATTAATAAAATTTATATAGCTACCCCTGGGTTTCGAAAATATTAATTAGTATACCTTCCTGATTTCTCGCTATTAGGTTATGAAGAGCGGGTGCTTCCATTAAAAATGCAATCGAAATAATTGTAAAAATTTGATTTAATTAAGGATAATAGCGTCGTACAAGAAATGGGGAGTGTAAATTGAGTGGATGCCCCAGAAAAAGCTTCTTGAAACACCCGGTATATTTCGAATTAAAATAATACCTGGGAAAAACCTTTCCTTGGTCATATTAACTCCTCAGCTATCTCAGATCACAGCTTGGGTTTCCACTGTTTTCAAAGTTTTGTGCGCTGAGTCTGTACATAGAAAAGTAAATTAAGTTGAATTGTTGTTAGCCACACATTATAGTCATTAATGTGTGTTTGTGAGTCCAAGAATAGTACGAGTCCAATAATTGCGGTTATGAGTGAAGATACAAATACATAAAATTCGTTCCACCATAAACTGAGCTTAAGAACAATATGCTTGAGATTCTCACAAAGGCAAACATTCATTCAAATTTCCCAGAAGTATAGAGGAATGAGGAACAGTATGAATCCTGGACATCAAGAAAGTCATGCAATAGATTTTAAAGTTTTATTATCAAATAACTTTCTTGAAGACTATGTAATTTTTGTTAGATTCTTCATTAGATCTAGCTCGTTGAAATGAACTTTAGTAGGAGTTGTTGGAGGCTGGACTAAGTTGATTTATACCCAACATTGTATTTCTTAAAGTTACTCATAAAAACTGCTTCAGCTGATTTAGTTCCTTTATAACAAAGTCTATAACATACTTTTTTTCAAAATCAAACAGAATTATTTTACTTGGGTATGTATGCTGATGCTTTTTCCAATTCCTTGATTTTTCTTGTGATGAATTAGTTATTGATCAGTTTCATCTAGCAAGGAAATCAAAACTGCTACTGACCGTATCCATGGGTTGATAACGATTAATTAAAGAGATGGCGTACAACTGTTCAAGAGCTTGCATCGGACCTAATAATATCGTGCATGTCAATTTCCAACTCCTTCCGAGAAAGTCAAAAAACTAGACAATGGGTGCTTCACAATTTGCACGAAAGCCAAGCAATTCGTTTGGAGTTGTTTGCTCATCTTCTTCGAACCAAAACGTGGCGTTTCTCGTTTCTTAGTCGCATTGTAGCGTGTGACGAAAATTGTATTTTGTATAACAAAAACGAATCCCAGAAAAACTTTGCTAAGCCCAAACTGTATTAAAAAATATGACCCTGATGAGTACCATTTTTTGAACATTTTGGTTAGGAGAAAAATACTTCAGATACCAAAGCAATGCAAAAAATGCATTTAACTAATTCTTCGTTTCCAGAACTTCAGAGTTTTATTCAATTGGTATAAAAAACCTTGTATCTGTTAGGTACAAATGTACTGAATCAAATGGTTACTATTTTGATTAATACAGTTTTGTTTGACCAAAATATATGCTCTTGAAGTTAATGGTTAAAATTCGCAATCATTTTTGCTATAACCAAATAGCTTGACTAAAAAGAAAATTTTATACAGGGTGTATCAGACCACCCGTGCCACCCATTTATCTCGAGAACGCGTTATCGTACATGACTGAAATAAAAAAATTAATTACCAAAGTGAACCTAAACAATCCATTCCTGAACTTATTTATTTTCCGGAACAACCCGGAAATATCCGAAACTGGAGATCACTTTGATTTTTTAAATAGCAAAATAGGTCAAGTTTGGTATGTAGTCTTTTAAAAACCAACAGCTTTTATCAAAATATTTTTTTATGTTTTCCATAGTTCAGAATTTATTCGAAAAACAAAAAAAAATTGTTAAAAAAAGTAAATAAAAATTATTGCATATTTTGAAGAATTTTGTTGAAATATGGACAAGTATGATATTTAAAGTTGATAAAACATTAGAATTTGTAGAAAGAGTTTATAAATTTATAAAATTCTTCAAACTATGCAATACTTATTATAGCGGCCCAGCGCGGAATTACGAAACGACGTAACGAGAAAATAAAAAAAATTTATAAAAATTCAATTTTTATAAGAAAACAAGTTAACCCGTTGTTATTTTTGGGGACGTTATAAATTCCATTTTTTTTCGTTCAATCTTTGAAATAAACCATATACTGAATCTTTTTTAAATTAATATAGTTTACTGTAAAGTTTTATGGACTCAAAAAGTACTACCTTTGTGGGTTTTATTTCAAAGATATGAGCCAAAATATCAAGAATCAAGAATAATTCGTATTTAGTTTTCAAAAAATAATTAGTTGATGGTGATCTTATAACCTTAGGCCAAAGTGGCATTAATTTAGCTTTGCTTTCCAATTTTTTTCATTTAAATTGACCTAATAGTTTATGAACTATGATATAATTTTGAATTAACGACATTTTGTGTTGTGTAGAAAGAAGTCCCTCCAAAAAAAAAAAACTGAAATGTTCCGACCCTGAAATTGGGTTTTTTGTAGATGATCTATATTGTATTATATTCTTCTCATCACTTATTACTTCATTTTGGGATACACTGTAATTATTTTCGGTTAACTCAGAAAAATAGTTAAAAAAATCTTCTTGGTCAATTAATCAAAATATGAAGAGACTTTTTGTGAATTCAATTAGTATTTTTTAATTTAAAATTACCGTCATAATTTTCAATTTAAAAAAATAAATTATGCAGTTAATATAATACGATTTAAATTTAATTTATTACTTCACTACTAAACACTACTCAAAGTTTAGAGGTTTTCAAAATTCATGCTAAAAAAAGTTAAATACCCAAATTTGCCTAATAATTCGGTCAATTGGTCGAAAGGATTATTTTAACTATTTTTCTGATGATCTCTTTGAAGGGTCTCCAAAGAGCTCTTCCCCCATTTTAGAAAAATTTAAGGATAGGTTAACCTGTTTTCTTTCAAAACATTTCGGGATCTCGAAAAAATTGCCCAATTTAGAGTTTTCATCAATAATTTTGCCCTCCCCAAGCCCCAAGATGAAATCCTAGATACGCCCTTGTCAATTTTATAGTTAAGTAAATAACGTTAATTTACCTAATTTTCTTAGTATTATCATACGTGTTTAATTGTATTTTTGAAACCCAAATATGTACTCGAGATTATAGGAGTTTATATTTTGGGACCTCAAAATTCAAAATTGCCTAAGGCCTCCTAAAGGTATATAACGCGCCAATGCTAGGTTGCCACATTATGTTTAATAAACATTGGTATTAAAAAGTATCGTATTACAAATAAAATTTACTTCTCATTTGATGTGATAAGCTTTAAATAAATTAGGCTTTTATTGGTTGAAATTTTCAACATTTGTGACCTTTTGAAGCTTGAAGCTGAACGAATACGAATCCAATGGCGTAGCCAGGGAGGGTTCACAGGGGGATTTTCACCCCCTGGCGGTCAAATCCAGTTCAGGGCGCCTTTTTTGGGAGTATATATTTTCTAAATAAATAAAAAAAAAATAAATAAATTAGGCGCCTTTTTAGAATCAGTACTCTGCTAACCAAAATTCATAATCATTTTAATTAAAATTTTTTCAAAAAACGTTAATAACTCCGCCATTTTTTAACCAATTTATGATTTTTAACGTATATTAAAAAATACATTTATTGACTTTTTAATGGAGTGTTAGACTTGTTTCAGTCTTCAATATTTTAGATTTTATCGACAATTTTTAAAGAAGCTACAAAATTTTAAAATTACAACAATAAATTTTTTTTTGCTTAAGACATGAAAAAATTAAAGGTTTTATGCACAAAATTAAACAAGAATTATTAAAATCTGTTGATAAACAAAATAGTTATTATACATGAATTTCGGTTTTTAGAACAGAAATGATTAATATTATTTAATTTTAAGTCCAAATATAAATTATCTTAATAATAAAATAATCCATTAAGGTATATAGTTATTCGATATATAATAAAATATATTAAAAAGAGAGGTATCTTCGAATAACAAAAAATATATTTATATAAGCTAGCGCACTTTCGGATAATAATCCATCATCAGGCAATAAACATAAGGAAAAAGATGAAAAAATGTTGTATAATAAAAAAGAATATTTTTGAGTGACAAGTTCAACTATATAGTTGAACTTGTCACTCAAAAATATTCTTAACTATATAGTTGAACTTGTCACTCAAAAATATTCTTTTTTATTATACAACATTTTTTCATCTTTTTCCTTATGTTTATTGCCTGATGATGGATTATTATCCGAAAGTGCGCTAGCTTATATAAATATATTTTTTGTTATTCGAAGATACCTCTCTTTTTAATATTTTTTTTTTTTTTTTTTTTTTTTTTTTTTTTTTTTTATAAATTATCTGTTGGATAAAATTTATCAATTCCAAATAACGATTTTATGTATTTATTTTGGGTACGTTGAATTTTATTTAAAATATTTTTGTTGGTGCATCCCCATGTTGTAATTAAATATCGAATGTGAGATTCAATAAATGAATAATATACTAAAAATGTTGTCCTAAGATCCAATTCATTATCACATCTTCGTAATACACCAATTAAAGGAATAATTTTATTTTCTATTTCACAAACATGTTTCTTCCATTTTAATGTTTCATCAATCCATAATCTTAAATATCATGTTTCTGAAACTTTTTGAAGATTTTTTCCATTTATCATTAATTTTAAATTTATACACTTTTTGTTAATATCATTAAAGGTCATATAACTGTTTTTTCTTCATTTAGTTTTAGGTTATTATTATTAGACCAATCATGTATAATTTTTAAATCTTCATTAACTTTTGATTCAATTTCTACTATATTATTTGAATAAAATATTAATGCTATATCATCAGCATATGAATAATATGTACAATTTAAATCAAGATTCATAATGTCTTGAACATATACATTATATAAAATAGATCCAAGTACTGACCCTTGAGGTACAACAATTTTAATTTTTCTTTGGGGACTTTTAAAATTTCCAAGAAGAACATATTTATATCGATTAGTTAGGTAACTTTTGAGTAGTTTAAGTGCAACTCCTCGTATAGCAAGTTTTTCAAGTTTATAAAATAAAAATTCATGGTAAACACTATCAAAAGCACTACTAAAATCAATAAAAATCGACGTTGCATATTGTCCATTATCAAAATTCAACAAAAGTTCTTCAGTTAAGTCTGTCACTGCCGATTGAGTATTACTATTATTTTGATATCCATATTGATGAAAATCAAACCCAATTGTATTTTCAATAAAGTTGACAAGTCTTCTATTAATCACTTTTTCTAAAATTTTGTTAAATGTTGAAAGAATTGAAATTGGCCTATAGTTATTAGGATGTTTCTTATTTCCTTTTTTATATATTGGAATTACTTTGGCAATTTTAAGAATATCAGGATACTTTCCAATTAATAATATATTATTTATAATTCTCGCTATAATCGAACTTAATTCAGTCTTTAAACATTTGATATCCATTGTTGTTATATTATCATAGCCAGGTGAACATTTATTAGATAAACCACAAAAAATATTTTTAATTTCTTCAGTATCAGTTGGTAACATAAACATAGTTTCATTATTATTTTCTAATTTTAAATTATTTACATTACCCATTGTATAATTAATTTGATTAATGTAGAAATCGTTAAATATTGTAGCTACTTCTTCTTGATCTTCGATTTTATTTTCATTGATATATAATATTATTTGTTCTTTTTTAATTTGCGGTTTTTTTAAAACTTGATTTAAAATACTATATGTAGTTCTTAAATTTTTACAATTATCTTGAAGTTTTTCATGATAATAGTTTTTCTTAGTTTGTTTAATTATACGTTATTTACCATATTTTTAAAAATTTTAAATTCTTTCTTTGCATCTTGATTATCAATATTTCTGTCAAAAAAGTGATTAAAAATCATAATGTAATTTGAAAAAAATAAAAATTACTTAAAGTGAAGTTTGAACTGCAATAAAAATCTCTTTTGTAATTTATTTTTTAATATTTTTGGGTTATATTGGGCTTAAACTATGATTTACTTTAATAATAGTCAATTTCAAGGCAAAATTTCTCGATAAATATTAATAACTCCATCATTTTCTAAACAAATTTTTATTTTAAAAACATAGAACTATTACTTTTGTAATGGAAAAGTAAATTTGTTTGACTTTTAACTATTTCGTTATTATCGCCATTTTTTTAGAAGCTGTAAAATCTAAAAATTACAATAAAACGAAATTACTATACAGGGTGTCCCATTTGACGTTGGATGTATGGGTATCTTTGTTATTATTGATGATAGAAAGTCGGTTAAATGGACAAAGTTGTAGAGATTTTTCGAATATTTATAATTCATTTACAAAAAATTTGAATATCGCATCGTTCTAACGCTATCTTGAAAAAACAAGAAAATGCGATTTTTAAAATATGGCTATAACTTCGTTATTTTCGGTGGTACCAAAAAAGTTTTTTGACATAATACAGACATTTTTTTGTGTACAATGCAGTAAAACAAATGAATATTTTTTTTCGCCAACGGATTGACCGGAAATGAACCAAACTTATTTTATTCTTATGGTAGGCATATTGGATTTACACATATTCGGAATCAGTATTTTTTTCTGAGTAATTTGGTATACCAAATGTCATATTTAAAAAAAAAATAAAATTATTTGATTTTACAAACTAACATTGGACTTTAAGAGATGTAAATTGTCAATAACATAAATGTAACTATTTAAAATATTAAATGTAAAATAAATCTTAACACATATGTATTGGCAGTTTACATCTATTCAAGGCCATTTTTGGTTAGTAAAATAAAATTATTTCTATTTTTCTTAAAATATTACATATGATATATCAAATTACTCAGAAAAATACACTAATTCCGAATATGTGTAAATCCAATATGGCTGCCATAATAAAAAAAGGGGTTTGGTTCATTTCCGGTCAATCCGTTGGCGAAAAATAATATTCATTTGTTTTACTGCATTGTACACAAAAAATTGTCTGTATTTTTCTGAGTAATTTGATATATCATATGTAATATTTTAAGAAAAATAGAAATAATTTTATTTTACTAACCAAAAATGGCCTGAATAGATGTAAACTGTCAATGCATATGTGTTAAGATTTATTTTACATTTAATATTTTAAATAGTTACATTTATGTTATTGACAATTTATATCTCTTAAAGTCCAATGTTAGTTTGTAAAATCAAATAATTTTATTTTTTTTTAAATATGACATTTGGTATACCAAATTACTCAGAAAAAAATACCGATTCCGAATATGTGTAAGTCCAATATGCCTACCATAAGAATAAAATAAGTTTGGTTCATTTCCGGTCAATCCGTTGGCGAAAAAAAATATTCATTTGTTTTACTGCATTGTACACAAAAAATTGTATGTATTATGTCAAAAAAATTTTTTGGTACCACCGAAAATAACGAAGTTATAGCTATATTTTAAAAATCGTGTTTTCTTGTTTTTTCATGATAGCGTTGGAACGATGCGATATTCAAATTTTTTTTAAATGAATTATTAATATTCGATAAAATCTCTACTATTTTGTCCATTTAACCGACTTTCTATCTCCAATAACAACAAAGATACCCATACAGTCCAACGTCAAATGGGACACCCTGTATAAACAAATTGAAAATTTAATTTTTTAATTTATCATATGAGATATTGAACACAAGATAAAATAAGAATAATCAAAATCGGTTGATAAACAAAGAAGTTAGCAAGAATTATAATTTTTATTATTTTATTATAAAAAAATAGTTTAAAATCGAATTTAATAAAATTGCAAAAATTACTCAAATTAAAGTTTGTACTGTAATTTAAGCCACAAATGTAGGTTTTATAATTTTAGTCCTTTTTTAGCCTTAAAATCGCGAGTTAACTTAAAAATTGATAATTTCACATCAATTTTTTTTCGAAAAAAGTTAAAATTTCTTAAACAATTTTTGACTTTAAAAAACCAAATTTTGCAGTGACTAATTAAACTCGTGTGTGGTTTCAATAATTTTGATTTTATTGCCGATTTTCTAAGAACTTGCAAAATGTTAAAATGAGAAAAATTTAAAAATTACTTAATACATCAATTTTTATTTTTTTACATTTACACCACGGAGTAATAAAAACTTTTACGTACAAAATGAAAAGAGTATCATTAAAATCCCAAAATAACTAAAAATTTTTAATTTTTAGAACATTGAAATGACAATTTAATCTAAAAAATGGTTTAACATTCAGTATTCGGAATTTAAAAAAACCTTCAAATATCGCCGCCACATCCTTAGCACCCCCGTCCCCTTTGGTGCCATTTTTTTAATCTGTACACTTCTGACCGAAATTCCTGGCTACGCCATTGGAGTAATCCAACATTTTCCGGCAAATACATTAAGCCTATAAATAAATAATTATAGAGAGTGTACGCAAACGACTTCATGTATCAGTTTTTAGGTGGTTTAAAAATTTATGTATAATTTTATATTACATTGATTATTTTAATATGTAAATGGTATTTGTGTATTACTTTGTGGATATTGAATAAATTATAAAAGGATATTATGGAGGATGTAAGAGGTTGTATGATAAAACGTAAAACGTTTATTTTAATTTAAATCCTTTTATTAGAAGGACGTGAATCAAAGCGTAGATAATTAAAATACGCTATGTTAATACAGTTGTTTCCTTTGGTGAATTCACTTGGCGTTTTTAATAGCTACGACGGTCAACCATGCCCATACAGCATAAATAAGTCAGCCACGTTCTTACGGATTACGGACCTTGAACCTATAGCATTATAAATTAGCCTGTTGCCAGCGCTGCCTGGAAAATGAATATGAATAATATGAGGCGATTTGTGCGCCTTGCTTTGCGCCGCGTCGCCTGTTTGCGTTTGCAACGATACCTCCAACAACACCCAACACTCCCAACGCCAACAACTTTCATAAACTTGCATCTAAAATAATTAACAAGCAACAATCGAGAATCGTTATAGCAGAATTATTTAGCGACGTTGATTCTACCAGGCGTAATTAATAGTAAGTTGGGAACTGCAAATCGCTAAAATAAAGGATTGTGTTTTAAGGATGGGGTTTAAAAATACATGGGAGAAAATCGGGGGAAAACACGACGTAACGTCGCGTCGTGAGCGTTTTGGAAGGTTCGGCTGACCTCGTGCCTTTCCGTCGCTCGTACGTGCTTTCAGTTCGATAGCGACATTTCTAGTATAGGTGGCGTTTGTGTGCTGTGGTGAATCGAGGAACGTAAGTAACCCTTACAATGTTTTTACATAAAATAATCAATTTGTTAACTTTAAAACCTCGAATATCGATTCATTTTTAACTGTGCATGATCCCTTCGTTTCAATTACCACTTTAAAGCAGCTTTTGGCGTTTAAATAAGCCCAGTCCTTCCAACCTCAATGAGGAAATTGTCTAACAGGTCATTATGTATATGCTTTGTTTATATTGCTGAAAGTCTTAAAGTGCTAATAGGGATATGTTTGACATAAATGTTGAAGGTAGTACTGTAAATTGTTGGTAAAAGCGTTTATTATTGCCGTGTTGTGGCGAGACAGGAGGTATTATTCGCGTTTGTCTTGTAAGGTTGGTTAGGACGGCCGAGGCTGAAGTTAGCGTAGTTTACGAGCCGGGCATGTTGGCAGAAGCAGAGCTCCGGCAGAGGCACAGCAGCCCCCGGATTAGGAGTGGGGCCGCATCCTGTCTATGCCTTGTGCCTAATTAATAGGATGCTTTTGCATGCAGGGGGCGCTTCGTTTCGTATCATAGCATAGCATTTCCGTGATATATGCATGCTACCACGGCCAACAGCTACTAAACTCATGATATCCCTCTACCTACCTACCTTTATTTTATATACCTTTATAGCGTGCCTTTACTTGCCTTATGCCAACCAACTCGTTTGCCGTTTTATATTTTATTTTATACAACCTTATTTTCCAACCAACAACTCTTAACCATTATGCGTTTCTAATTAATTAATTAATGAAGATAACATGTATGTAGGTAATTATGAAATTCTATACACTCACATTTTACCATAATAAACATTTTTCATTCAATCTATACACCTATAAAGCGAGCAAATAAAAACAAAATAATAATAGCTCATAAATTTCAGATTTATTAAAGGATAATTTCTTGGAATTGGAGTAACGTTTTGTTACTGGAATAGTTTAAACTGCGACATACGATAAAAGATAAATTTATTTGAACATTTCTAAATTATGAATATGTATTCACCAGATAAAACAATAATAACTTATGTTATATTCAATTTAATTAAATAAAACCATTACAAAACTAGTTTTAATTTGCGATACTTAACAATAATTAAATTAATAATACAACTACAAACATATCATAAATTTGAAATTCGCACTTTCGATCAAACTGGCATTTCACACAGTTTTTCAGAACGAAAAAGTAGATTTTTTGATATTTTTTCTGGATCGCTAGGTATAAATTTAACCAATATACAGGGTGTTGAAAAAAAAATTTATTTTTTCTATTTTTTTAAAACGCTACGGCCGATTTTCGAAAAAAATTTTTTCCTTTCGCTTCTACTCGAAAATCGGCAACTTTTTTTATTCCTTACCTTTTTCGCTCCGGGGCGCCGTTTTCTTACAGGACCGGATCCGAGATTTTTTCAAAAAACGGGCACTTTTCATCGGGGGAAGTATTTAAAAATCAGGAGATTTTTTTAGAAATTTGCCGTATAGCAGTTCTAATTTGCAATTGAACAAAGGGTTGCGTGACGTCGAGTTTTTTTTAAATTTCTCCTCCCAAGTCGAAATATCGACCTCTTTTGTTTTTACCTTTTTTCTACTTTTCTCGAGAACGGATCGACCGATTTTTACCAAATTTCATACTGCTCCCGCAGGCCACCTTTTTGATTTTTGAAAAAATCTTGAAAAAAAAAAATGCTTTCGCTCTGGACCGAAATTTTCAAGTTTTCAAAATTCACCTAAATTTCGAGCGAACCTACAACTTTTTTTTTCGTTTTTCGTCAATAAAGTCTCTCAAAATTTCAATTTTCTCTTCGGATTATTAAAGAACTCCTCCGAACCCGCGCATAACCTAAAAAATCCCTACACGTGGCGGCAAGCGTACAAGTTTCAAGACGAACAATAACTATATTCGATGAAGATGTCTTAAAATTTAACCAAATGCGAGCCGAATCAAAATTTTCCATTTTTTCGACGTTTTTCCGGAATATTTTTTTTATTTTTCATTTTAGAAAAATAAAAATTAACGGAAAATTTTCAGGAGAACGTTCTTCATCCGACGCAAACAAATTTAACTATATTTCGTGACGGTAGCTTAAAATTTGACTTTACACGAGCCTCATCAATACGGTCAATTTTTGTCTTATTTTTTTTAATTTTTGGGGTGTAAAATTTTTTTTAGGGTTGTAGGGGACAACCGACCCCCCCAAACATCATCGACTTTTTATTATCTTTCATTTGCGGGGTCGATCTTGAAAATATTCGAAAAAATTTTTTCACATATTTTTAAGGCTGCGGGCTTGAAATTTTTCATGGAAATTGGTTTTTAATTATTTTCTCGAAAACTATAAGAGATGCCGGTTTCAAATTTTTACCAAAGATAAACACCGTAGATGGACGCAATTTAAAATATATTCGGTAAAAATCGGTTCATTAGTTTTTTCGTAAAAAAATCGCAAAGTTTTTGTATAATTGTGGTACAAATACGGTCCTGGACGACGCAATTTTCAACAGACAATAATAATTTCAACGGAATTTGGTGGGGCAGGTGACCGGGCAAATTTTAAGGTATTAAACGTCCTGTTGGATTGAATACTTTCAAAGATATTAATTATATTGTGAAAAGTAAAAGAAAAAAAATCAGCAAAATTTTTCATAAATTTTATAATTTTCATACTATTCCACATATGGTCAGTTTCTAGTTATTACTATAATTTATTTAAAATCATTGATACAAATACCTTGCAGCTAAATACAAAGTATACCAAAAACTTCAATTGTTATAGGTCGGTCACATGACATGTGAAATTAGCAATAGAACTTTTTTCGTATAAACATTTGTTTTTTTTTATATTTTTCTTTCATAATTAGCTTCAATTGAATAATACAAACCTGAGTTATGCCTTTTCCTAAGTTTTCAATAAATTTTAAGGATACAAACCTCCCCTTTTTTTTGAACGCATGATTTGATTTGAGTTGGGTATCTTTGTTATTAATAAAGTTACAAATTCGATTAAATAGCCAATGTTTTGGCGTTTTTGATACTTATTCAGCTGCCATTTAGAAAAAATAAAAAATTCCGAGCCATTCCGAAGATAAACGTAAATAACCGAAAAATGCAATTTTTTAAAAAGTCAGTTATTTCGTTAACTACAATAGTTACAAAAAAATGTTTCGAATAAAAGTTATTCAATTCGTAAAGACGGATGTAAATATTAGAAGTAGAAGAAAAACTTGCAGGGGATTTGGATAATTGTTTTACAGTAGTGTAGAAATGAAATTCCGTATATCCAACTTGATTATGATTTCATACGAATCATAATCAAGTTGGATATACGGAATTTCATTTCTACACTACTGGATGTAAATATGTTTATTACAATAATATCACAAACTTGGTTTTCAAGATATTAATAGCAACTTTCTTATTTTAAATGGACGCCATATTGAATTTTTCAACAGTTAAATTGCATTTTTTTTCTGATTACAACGATGTATTATAATCTATGTTCGAAATAATACACTACGGAATACTTGAAATTATTTGAATTAAATTAAGTAAGCTATGACTTTTTGACAGGATTTCTTTAAACAATTCGAGCTGTCATTTTAGATTATTGTATAGGATATAAATCCAAAACTTATCATATTGTTCATTTAGTAAGTGAAAAGTAATTAATTCTAACTTGATGTACAATAAACCGATATAATAATCTAAAGTAACAGCTTGAATCGTCATTTGTTTAAAGAAGACCTGTGAAAAAATCATGGCTTACTTAATTTAATTCAAATAATGTCAAATATTTCATAGTTTGTTACTTCAAACATAGATTTTAATACATTGTTAAAACCAAAAAAAATATGCAATTTATTTGTGGAAAAATCCAATATTATGCCCATTTAAAATAAGAAAGTTGCTATAAATATCTTGAAAACCGAGTTTGTTATAATATGTTTGTAAAAACATATTTAGATTAGTCTTTACGAAACAAATACCTTTTATCCAAAACATTTTTTTGTAACTTTTCTAGTTAAAGAAATAATCGTCTTTTTCAAAAATTTCAATTTTTCGGTTTTTTTCGTTTGTCTCCGGTATGGCTCGGATTTTTTTTATAATTTTAGATGCCATCCAAATGAGTATAAAAAACTGCAAAACATTGCCCATTTAACCGAATCTGTAACTTTATTAATATATTTTTTTTCATTGGAGTCTTCACAGCCACCTACTTTTTTTTACCTTTTTCAACTCATTACTTTTTTTCGTAGGTACTTTATTCAAAAATTCGTTACTTTTTAGATTTCTTTACCTTTTATATGATAAACCAAAATAGTTTAATCTCCAAGTTATCAAAAAAGCTAAAATTTCAAACTGTAATTGTTATACATAGCATTTGATTTTATACTTTTTATGATGTTCTTTTTCTAAATATTTTTTTGGTGAAAAACACCAAAACTAGAATGTTATTTATTTTTATTAAAAATTAAGAATATTGATGTTGATTCAAAGTAAAGAATGTTATTTATATGAACAATAATAAGATTTCATTTAATTATTTTTGAACATTGAATAAAACGTTAACTTGAAGGATCAATATATACAGGGTGAGTTTTTAGTGGGAAATCGGAAGATATATCTTTTATTTTAACAGATTCCAAAAAAATTTAAATTACAAAATTGCATGGTTTATGGATGCGAATAACCAGAAATTATTTTTGTCTATACTGGGTGTTTCGTAATTTTTTTAAATGTAACACCCTATATATTTTTTGATATTTGCATTAATATTAAGTTAAAGAATAAAACGATATTTTTTTTGAAAATTTGAGGGTGTCCTTAATTTTTTATCGAAAATTTTCTATAAAGTTTATCACATTTAACCATATTTTTAGAAATTTATATTGGCCTTATTATGAACATTTAAATAACAATTTTTATGTCATTTTCTAATATTTATTTGGATGCATTTTTGGTACATTTATTTTTTTTCGAATTTTATTATAAATTGTGGTAGCTATGGAAGCGTGAAATATAAAAATTCGATTGGGATGTATTTTAATTTTTTTAAATGGAACACCCTGTATTTTTTACAAAATATTGTTCCTCTTTAAGTGTTCGTCGCTAAAATTTTGTAAAAATATGATAAATTTTATAGAAATTGCGCGAATAACAAAAAATATCGTTGTATACTTTAAGTTAATGTTAATCCAAATAGCAAAAAATATACAGGGTGTTCCATTAAAAAAAAGGTGGAATAGCTTGCGTTCCAACTACGAAACACCCTGTATAGATAAAAATAATTTCTGGTTATGCGCATCCATAAACCATGCAATTTTGTAATTTAAGTTTTTTTCCTATCTCTTAAAATAAAAGATATATCTTCCGATTTCGCACTAAAAACTCATCCTGCATACAGGGTGATTAGTAGCTCGATGCGGTAATTTCAGGAGGTGAATGGGGATCTTAATGGAAGCACTTTTAACCAAATTTATTGTTATACATATAATTACCACGTTTACATGCAATTTTTAAAACGATATTCTTGATTCTGATTGGTTTGCCAAATAAATTCAAAAGAAAGTACACCATTTTCTATCCCATTTTAATATTGCATGTAAACGTAGTTAGAGTATCACGGTTTTCTAGATATAAAATATAATAATTGTTTTGTGATTTTTTGATAACCATAAATCTTATCGGATTTACATTGAATTAATTCTAGGTAGTAGTTGATATCTTTTGGATTTTTTTTTGGGTTACTTAAACACGTATTACTTTAATTTCATACTTTAAAGTTGTTGATAACCTTTTACAGAATGAAGAAAAAAATATTGAAGTCTGACGAACTGTTAATTGTAGTTTTGGGTTTTAACTTTAATATTAAGTATCTACTAATTTCTTATTAAAAATTATAAATGTTTAAATAATCTTAAAATTTCTCGGTTCATTATCCTTTTAAATAATTTGACATACATTGAAAAAAATATCCTATAAATATTTCTTCAAGGTTTCCTCTGACTTCAATATTTTTTTTATAATTTTAATAAATGTTACTTCTACTATATTTAAACAATACAATAAAATAATCAATGTGCATTGCCATTGGAAATATTAAAGTTATCTTCAGTTTTGGGTAATACTTCTCGATTTATTTAAAAAATAATTAGTTCACCAATTGTTTGTATGCATTCAATTTTGGTTTACTTTTTTCTTACTTTTCTGGTCTGTGGTTTTACTTTTTCTTAGGCCTATAGTAATTGTGAACCCTGAGCTTTTTTAAAATTTCTTTTTTGGTACAAAAACGAGTTTTGTGGCTACCAATTTCTTCTTTTTTTGTAAAACCGCTTCAAAAATTTCTTAAAATTTTACTTAATTTTTGGAGCGCTGTAAAAAGTGTAAAAATATACTTATAACAAAAACCTGAACTATACACTCTTCGTTTACACCTTAACTTATTCCTAACGTTGGAAAAAAGATATTATTTCAATTAGTTTTTAAGAATTTTTCAAAACGCCGCTAAACGAACATTTTTGTAAGAAGCCCATTTTACTGCTGCTGTACGACTATTGGGTTTGACTTACAAAAACAAAAAAAAGAAGAAATTGCTAGCCACAAGACTATTCTGTATACTAAAAAAGAGAAATGTCAAAAAAGCTGCACTGAAAAAAAATTATAACCAAAACAGGAAATATCCAGTTCTCAAATTTGCTGACTATCGCCTTAAAATAATTCCAAGTAACATATCAAAAATTTTAGTAGCAGTCATTTTTTGTTTCTTTGTGATACAGGTTTAAAGGTCCTCGATTGAACAATATTACTAGTATATTCTTCAAAAACAGAAAAAATGAGTTATTTTTTTGATTGTTTTCTTCTTGAATTATTCTCTTGTAAATCGTGTTTATACACCCGCTATTTTGCAAGGTTGATCGTTGATCATATCTACATGTGTCCATTTTATAGATATACATTTTTTTACATAACCTGAATAAATATTAACTAATATTACAGACCACAAAACTATACAAGGTGTTTCATATTTATATTTCAAAACTTCTGGTGGTGATTCCTGGAATCAAGATGAGAAAAAAAAGTTCCTATAAACATAATATCTCCCATTCCACTTCCTAAGGAATAAGATGGCTTCAGCTCATTAAAAGAGTAGCCAAAAAAGTGGTTTTTGGTTAATTTTTTGGAAACGATTCCTAATAAATTTTGAACAGTACCTTATTTATACATCATCCACTTTCATGATATTTTTGCATGGTTCTAAGTGACATTGGTGTTAAAAACAATGTTGAATTTAAACGTATTTTTAAACCGTTACAATTTATTTTATTTTTTATTATTTATTTGAAAAGTATCTTCAATAATCATAATTTTCAATTTAAAAAAATAAATAGTAAAGTTTATAAAATACGTTTTAAGTTTTATTTATTACTGAACAATATACAAATAAAAAGAAGCCAACCTTTACATGGCAACAAGCAATTTTCCCACATTTATGATGATAATAAGTGGAATTCCCAATTTATCTCATATCTATAGGTTAAGTGACCGAGAGGATTTTTTAACTATTTTTCCATATATCCACGAAAGGTCCCCAACAAAGTGGCGAAAGGTTATGCGCGAGTTCTCGGACACCCTGTATTAACTGTTTGCACCTTTTTCAAGATTTAAATTATTTAATTTAATTTGTACCCCGTATATTTTTCGAGAAATCAACCTTTTACTAAGAAGTCTAAATTTTCAGAACTAAATTTGACTCTAAAGTGGGATTTTGCACATCTTTGTCCAGAACTCAAAAACTAAAAGTGATAATTCTTTTTTAGCCAAAATCTTATCTAAAGCCCTTTCCAAAAAGACGTAAAATATTAATTTAATTACTAAATTTAAAGAATTTATTATTTTAATATTTTCCAAGTTTACGATTTCAATATTTTTCTTGAAAACTACTAAAGTTATCAACACCAAAATTTTATAGGTACCCGAAACAGATACCACCTAGATTTAAAAAAAAATTGGTGACAATCGGTCGCTTAGTTTTTCCATAATAAAATCGCAATGTATTTGCTAACATTTGGGCATAAATCCGGCCCTGGAGAGTTTATTTGAAGTCTTTGAAACATTTTATTAGAATCATCGGAAAATACAATTCATCTATTAAACGTTTTTGTACCCCGTATAGTTTTCGAGAAATTAGATCACGTGATTTTTCAGAACTCAAAAACCAAAAGTGACAAAACAGTCCAGGAGCCAGTAACAGAAAAATATGTATTAAACAGAACCATTGGAAATCCCCAAAATCTTAATTTGTACAACATGTAAAATTGCTCCCAGCTTGAAGTAGGACAAAGAATACGCGATCGTGATAACTTTTGTACTACTTTGAGCTGGGAGCAATTGTACATAGCAAAAATTGATTCGCCAGACAATTTCGCTGGCTAGTTTGTATAATATCTTCCAAATAAATTGTTTGGAAAATCTACAATTTTAAATCCTTTGGCACCATCTGGCATTTGGTTTAAATTATTTAAACGAAAACAAAAAAACAACGGAAAATCGTGGCCATACATTTTGGCCGGATAAAAATGAATCTAGAGCTGTTCAAATTTGGAACTGACATACAAAAGTGTCGGATGATAATAATAATAATAACTGACAAATTATACAAATTTTTGTAGTGCTTTGGCCAACTAAATTGTATGGCGATCACATTACCTCGATGTTTATACGAAAGTCTATGAAATTATCTAATTACCCAAGAAAATTATAAAATTGGTCAAAAAAGTTTCCGTTCGGCTTTTTCTATTTATGTAATTTAAACCAAATGCCAGATGATTTAAAATTTTCGATAAATTCTCATCAGGAAATTTTAAAACCGCCAGCGAATTTGTCTGGTGAATCAATTTTTGCGATATAGATGTATACAAATCTAGATTTTGGGTGTTTATAATGGTTCTGGTTAATACACTTTTTTCTATTACTGACTCCCAGACTATAACAAAATTATTGTTTTTTTGGCTAAAAACTTAAATAATCGACAAATTTTAATTCTATGAATGTATAATATTTTTATGATTATAAAATGTATGTTTTAATATTTGTTTTATTAATATGTTCAGGTTTATGCTATTTTTAAAAGAGTATCATGAAAACAAAACAATACATTGTTTTTTAAATATTTTGCTTCAATTACAGATTTATTGTAATTTTTATATACTATTCTAGTTAATTAATTTAATTTGTTTATTATTGAACATTCACAGAATTAAAAATCCAATATACCGGGTGAAAACGAAACATGGTTCACCTTTATAACTTCAAAATAAAAATTTGACTATAAACTAAGTTTAATGAAATTAATAATGATGCAATTATGCACTAAAACTTTTTCAATATCACTTCCAGTTTTACCAGAAATAACATAAACTTTGTTTTTTTTCTCCATGTAATGTCTCGGAAAACCCTGCCTAACATCAATAAATTACAAAGTAAATCCAGTTATTTTTATAGGAATTTAGAATTGGATTTTAAAAATAATAATATGATTATTGTCGTTTAAAGGTAATTATTTTGGTTAATTTTGGTCTTAAAGGGTTTCCTAGTATATATTCACTCATCATTTTACTTAAATGATTTAAACGAAAAAGATGAGTAAGTCCTTTGGTGTGAAGAATAAGGAATTGCTTTAGGTAGCAACCTATTTCGTTCATCCCTAGTAAAGTGAGTCTTTTGAAAATGCTGCAAACTCTCCGAGCTTTAATAGTTTTTAATTCTAAAATAAAATCAATTTTTTTGTTAGAAAATTGTCTGCAGTGAATGGTTTATTTTATATTTTTATTTGTGTCTCAGCGATTTCTACAACCAAATACGGCACATAGAGTTGGCATGATGGATAATTGTAATTATTTTTTATTTAATTACATGTCCTAATTCCCAATTAGCTGTAATTTGATCAGAACATTAAAACAGTAGAGCGGCATATAGATGAATAGTCAAGTTTTGAATAGCCGCCATACTTCACACCGAATAGTGGCACTAGATTATATGGGGAATTATATAGAAATGATTAACATGTCGGGTGTAAGTATAATAATAGAAAGCATAGAAGTATCTGGTCTCTGGAGTATCATAATAAGGGTTGGTTTACCCGTAGCTAGGCAAATGTACACCCGGCGCGTGTATTTTTGGAGGGGTGTTCTAAAGTCGTTGGTTTTAAATCTTAAAGGAAAATAAAACAGACGAAATTTTGATTTTAATCGATAGCAGAGGTTCTTTCAGGATGATTTTTTCATCTCAAAATTCACTCATGTATGGTGTTTTTATTTTCAACAACGACATATTTTTAGATAATTTTTTGGGGCTTTGCGACAAAATCAATTTCTAATATTTGAGTTCACCCCTGATATTGCACCTTCACAAGTTTTGTAGTACCTTTTTACGACAAAATGAATCCTTCTTCTATTTTTGTTCGTTTGTTTCGAACTTTTACAAAATATGTATCTTCGAAACCATTTGGGTACATGTAACCTAACACTCATTGGGATGTTTAGGCTGGTCACACATTATATCCGATTTATGCGAATTTCATTCGTTCAAAATTCTGGCAAATCAAGTCGTCCAAACTCGAAATTTTAATGCACATAATGTGTGAGAAGGTAATTTTGTCAGTTTTACGAGGAATACGAAATTAACCCCACATTTCGTTTTGTGAAATGTTGGAAAACCCCATCAAAATAAGATTCGCATTAGCAGAATTTCGCTATAATTTTGAACACTTGAACCGTCGTCAAAGGATATTCGCACATTTTTAAACGAAATTCGCATAAATTCAGATGTAATAGCTTTGTTCCAACAACGAGTTTTCTGTCCGTCACGAAACCGTAACAAGCTTTTTACCATATTAAAGTCTATCGAACAAGTTCACGTCTTGTGATTATAAGTATAGACCGTGGTCATCAATGTACGGTTTTTTGGGCTGTTGGAACAAACCTATTAATTTTCGAGTCTATATGTACTTTAAAATTTTCTGCATCGGCTTTACTACACGACCTCAAAAAATAATTTATCATCAAAATTGAGCCACCCAGGGCCTGATTTCAGTCAAAAATTTTCAAATTTTACACTTCGCTAACATTTACTTTCAAATCTCAAACGGTACCCTTGTTATTATTGGAGATAGAAAGTTAAATAAACAATGTAGTGCAGAGTTGTTGGTATGTTAGCAATTAGTTGTGAAAACATTAGAATTGAGCATCGTTTCTGCGATTTCCTTATTTTGATTGTTACCAAAAACTTTTTGACTTTATTGAGACTCGTTTTTTTCGCCTATATTTTGACTGCAAATGAACCGAATTTAATTTTTTCTGAGGGTGGTTATATTAGATTTGCCTGTGTGAAGTTAACAATCACGTATACTTAAAAAATATGCAAAAATAAAATAAAACAATTGATTAAAATATAATGTTATAAGTATTTCTGAAGGGGTATGACTAAAGATCAAAACAAGTCCACGAGTACCCCACCCCTCAAATATTCAGGTCAAAGCAAGTAAAAACATAACTATACAATTGGTAAGTTCACTTTCAAATATGCAACAAATGAGGGTCTTTGAGTTTTTACGAGGGTATCCAAAACAGGTTTTAATGATATTTTAATTTATTAAAGAAAAACTATTCCAGAACCGCTTAAACTAATTAATTCTCTTAAAAGAGCTGCTAGTTTTAATTCCTTTTTAGAATCTTTCATTAGCGCAAATTCTATCAAAATCCACTTTTATTCCCATTTTATATTCAATTCTGGTGTATATTAAAATATCATTTTTATAAACAATAACATTAATTCTACCTAATAGAATCTCTATTAGGACCTAGAAGATTTTCTATTCTCGTTAAGAGATGTAACAAAATGGCGTATAATCTATATAGATTTACTACACCTTTTCCAACTGTATTTCAGAAAATATCAATTCGATTTCAAAATGGTCAATTGTATTTCAGAATAGTCAATTTAATTTTAGAAAGGACCAATTATAAAAAAATGAGGAAGTCAAGAGTACAACAGTACACATAATTCATCAAAACTGTGCTTTCGAAATTTAACATTACACCAGTAACACCAGGCTTGGGTTCTTTTCACCAATGTAAAACCCAATTGAAATAATCTGCCAAAAACTCTTAGCTTCCTCAATATTTTACAATAGCTCTTTTCTAAAATTAAATTAATTTTTCTGAAATACAATTGATGATATCTGAAATACAATTGGACTTTTCTGAATTACAATTGATGATTTCTGAAATTGAATTGATCTTTTACAATTGGAAAAGGTGTAGAACTTGACAGTATATTTTAAGGTTTTAAACTATTTTTTGAAACCTGATTATCTATTTAACTTCGAGATATTGGGTTGTACTCAATTTGTTACATCGCTACGTGATATTTAGCTTCTATTTGAACGCTGTAATTAAATGCCTGATGATGCCCTAATAAAGGCGAAACTAGTAGCACAAACTGTTTTTTATTTATGGTAATAGTTGGGATTCGTTCTTCACCACATCATCAACTTTTTTCATTCCATAACTGGGGAAGAATTTTATGCAATTCAATGTTACTAAAACCATTCCTTAAACCTACAACAGGAAAAATAATTTTCCAGGTAGTTTTGAAGTAACCTATGTTGGAAAAATTGCTGGTTCTTTTATTTTAGACTTTCAGATCCAAGGATAATATTAACTACCAAATTAATTACCCTTACTATGTCATCTAAATAATTAAAATAATTCAAGAAGTATTGATCTTTCTTACTTATATTGATAGTCATTATAAATGATTTATACGTATAGATTTTTTAGTATGCGGCAGAACGCCAATCCAATCTATGGTGCCAAAGGCCAAACGTTTGGCAAAAAAATAAAATTAATTATTTTTTACATAGTAACAGCATTTTTCGGAAGAGTTTACTGATGTAAAAATTATATAAAATATTTAAGATTCGATTTAGTCGTTTCGTAGAATATGTATAAATAAAATGCTACTCAGCGTGAATTCATTGATATTTTGCAATAATTTGTGTGAGCACAAGAGCGAAAGAGGTGCAATTGTTAGAATTCGTCTTAATTCGACCTTTAGTCGAAAGGATAATAATATGGCAGGTAAAGAAAACCCTAATTACCATGTACTCTTCTGCAAGCGAGTTGCTCCAGTACAGGCTACGCGTTCTCCAAACACTGAAAGTGTCTCCAGTAAATTATTTATTTGTATGTGAATACGGGGAGTTAAAAAGTTATTTATTGTATGTATAACAAGAAAGAAGTAGTAACGATAGCTTAAAGATCAGGTATCGTAATTTTTTCTTGTACTCGTATTTTTTTATATCCATAAAAGTATAAGATAGTAATATACCTAAGAAATGAAGTATAACATTGGTTATACATTGAAGTATTGGAATTGTATATTTCAATAGCAAGACATAAAATCATTTAATCATTTTCTGGACCAAAGGTTTACCGAAATTAAACTTTTACAAACATTTATGTAAAATTGATAAATACAGTCAAACTTCCCTAACTCAAAATTTTCAAGAGACTTTAAAAAATTCGAGATATAGAAATTATTTCGCAAAGTTCAAAACGACTGCAGTCAAACTTCCCTAACTCAAATCTTCAAGGGACTTTAAAAAAATTCGAGATATAGAAATTATTTCGCAAAGTTAAAAACGAATATTTTTACAAATACATTACAAACAAAATTCGAGTTATGGAAAAATTCGACTTATAGAAGTTCGACTGTATAAGATTAATTTAGTATCTGGTATAATATAAATTTTCAGTGTCGAAGAAACTAGAAACCAAAAAGAGATAAATCTATATTTCAAAAATAGTTGATGCACTTCGGTAACATTTGCAGGTTTTTGCTAAAGTATATTACGATTTATTTTGAACAACATTTTTAACTAAATCCTTTTGATTTTTATACCTACTTAAAACATTAGAAATATCACGTTGGTTTGTTTCGACTTATTTAAAATTTCGGAATCGTTTGATAGATCTATGCATCTGTAGTAAAGCTATAAAATTAGAAAACATGGCTACTATAATTATTAAAATATAATTATTTCAAAATTCTCCAAATTCTTGTACATATATTTTGTAGTAGATTTTTATAATAAATTCGCTATAGTTCATTTCATTAATAGATCACCTTTTCAGGAGGTATTTCGACTCAAATATAGAGAGTCTTCGTTTAACAATACTAAAAGCACTTAGTTATTTAGTCATACTACATACTTCTAATGTTTTTAGGCGTAGACACTATTGAAAGAACTGTCTATATTTGAGTTTAAATTCCTGCTGAAAAGGTGATCTATTAATGAAATGAACTATATTACATATTTTAAGTTTCAACTAGCAATTCATTTTATCGAGTGTTTCGCTGTTCATATTATTTCATAGTTGAGAAAAAAGACAGTGATGATAATAGTGGAGTGTGGAAATAACAGCATTAACGAACTCAGGATAATTCAGTAACTTTTTTATTTTGACATTCACCAACGTTTCGTTATTGGTTCAAAATCTTAATCCTTGCTAAAACAATTTTATTGAAAATTACAAAGATATATTTTTAGTATCAACAATTGAATTTTTTTACAATTTAACATCCTAGTTCATATATTCTTTAATCAGTGGCACGTTAACATATAGGCACTTGCTAAGGGAGGGGCCTCCAAATAAATTAAAAAAAAATTGTTTTCCTCAACAAAATAAATAGAGTGGATGTCCCAGAAAAAGCTTCAGGTTTAAATTTGTTATAAATATTCATATTTTATCAAAGTTTACTGCCAAAATGTGTTAAAATTTAAGCAAAATACCTTCTTCTTCATAATGCGCTCTTCCTTGACCTCTGCCATGAAGCCCTGTTGACAAATAACCAGTATGATTATGGATTAATGATTAAAATACATATCATTAAAATTGTACATGTTAAAAAAATTAAAAATAATCCGTAAACATCCTGTATTTCGAAAATGGAGCTTTTAACAAGTATATGTACAAATTCTTGTTTTTTCTTTTGAAATTTGTCTAAAATTTGATTCCAACTCTTGGTTTGTTTATTTTGAATTAGAATAATAGCAGGAAAGAACCTAACGATTAACGGTCATAACGAGCAAAATTGGCAGTCGCTTGGTACTCGTTATAACCGAATTCGACTGTAATTTCCAAATCCTTCTTAAAAATATCAATATTTTGGGGCCTTAAAATTTTCTAAGGTCTCATAAAGGCATAACACGACACTGCCTTTAATACCTACTTAAAAAGTAAAAAATTGGTGTACAGGATAATTGTTATAATATAGTAAAGGAGGATTTCTCCGTATGATAAATTTATAAAAAGAAATTAAAAACTTTTTTAAAATGTTAATTTACTGAGTTACCCTGAGTTCATTAATGCAGTTATTACCACACTCCACTATTATTTTATAGAAAAAATTGCTTTACGAAATAAAAAATAGGATAATTTTTTAACCACCAAAAGATGAACAATATCCAAATGTATCATATTTACTTTATATTATTTTTCAAGTATATTAAAAGGATTTACTCAATTTCCCAGACAAAAATATATTTCTACTGCATAAGTAAAAACTGTAATTGCCCGTGACTGGATTCTAAAATTTACCTGCAATTCCTATTAAAATTAAATGTAAAACTTTACTTTATACTTTGATACTTTACTTGCATAATTTGGTATTTAAAAGCGAAAGCTATTTTTTTGATATTGGCTAACCATTTTTTAAAACAGCATTTAATAATTTCATTGAGAAAATTCCAAAAAAAATTGTTTTACTCAACTGTGTCATGTGTACCGGCTTCGTCCAACTCCAACTATGAGTAAAATATAGTATTTTGTATTAGTTTGGTTTAACCATCGACTTCTCAATTCTCCACCTAGATAAAATTACTAAACTATTCAAAATCAAAACTAATTGGCTTATCAGACTTTTTATTAATTGTTGTAAGGCTTACGGTTGTAAGGCGAAACGTCAGCGTTAATGTAAAATTACAACAATTAATAAAAAGTCTGATAAGCCAATTAGTTTTGATTTTGAATTCAGTAACAGACATTAACAACGATCCTATTACTAAACTATACTTCAGATTCGCCGACTTCATGGCCATATGTCTTTTACTTAATCCAAGAATTATAAATCTTGTTTCCAGAGTCATTATATTTTATTGAATTGGAATTAAAGTACCTTCTGTATCTTTAAAAGTTTGCAACTATTTTTTCTACTAAATACCTCCCTAACTCTATACTATAATTGTTCTTTTTCTGAAATTACCAAATCAATAGGGCTCTCTTATACAGGGTGTTTTATGAAAAACGCCCTACACTATAAATTCTTTATGTATTGTCGGATTTAAATGATTCAAAAATCATTTGAAATGTCTTTGAAAATACTAACAAATGACCTAAATTTTTTTTTCGTTCATGACAATAGATATGACAATTGGCAGTCGTCTTTTGTTTTTTCAATTGACACCTTTTTTTATTTTTTTTTTTTGGTACATTTTTTTTTTTGAATCCATTAGTATAATTTCTTTTTAATTTTTTTAATGGATTTAGAAAAGAAAAATGTACCAAAAAATAAAAAAAATAGGTGTCTATTGAAAAAACAAAAGACGACTACCGTTAAAATTATTTTTGAATCATTTAAATCCGGAAATAAATTTGAAAGTTATAGCGTGGGGCGTTTTTCATAAAACACCCTGTATATTGCAGTTAAGTTCAAATGGAGCTTAAAGCTCTTGACAGTCCAAACTTCTTCAATATTTTTTGTGTATTTTCTTTTGCTAAGTACGGGATTTCTTTTTTTATCATTATAACATTATGTACTAGTATCATTGTATTACATTTGTGGTACTAAGTCAAAATCCGAAGTACAAACATCGAGTTTTTTCTAAACATTGAAAAACGAATTCTGAAGAATCAGAGATTTTGACATATCGGGTTTTGTGTTATATATTAGTACCACAGGCATAGTCGTTCTAAAATCTCCAAAATTTTGGCTATTCATATTGTACTGAGGTAAGGTAAAGTCATCATCAACCAAAAAAACCAAAAACGATGTTATAATCTTTATTAAATTAAGCTTTTGGCATTCTGTATTACACCAAATTTTATTTTAAATATCTAAAAACCACACCCCTTGGGATTTTCATTATTTAGAAAAATTTATTTTTCTTTGATCATTGTAAACATCGTTTCGTAGATTCCATGTACAGCGATGAAATTATAAAAACGTATTTTACTTACTTTTTACAGCAGTAAACAGTAAACTTTGTCTATCTTTAGACGACGATTCTGATTTATTATCGAATAACACGACACGATGTCGTATACGACTTTTATCATTCTATCCTTGTCATTCAAATGCAAAAATAAGAGTTTGGCCTTGTCATGTCGTATACGACAACGTGTCGTGTGATTCAAGAATACCCCACAGGACAAGATTTTACAAAAATATGTATGAAATGTGAAATTGTATCACTATTGAATCATTCACTGTTGTGGTAGACAGAATCTATGAAATGTTGTTTTACAATAATTTGTATGAGTAAGAGAATAGTCGCGACTATACCAAATCCCTTTTCCATTTTTATGCTCAAAAGATTACAATTCAAGCAGCAAATTGGCCTATTTGAATTATTTCATTAGCCCAGAAGAAGAGAATCCTTAAATTATCCTTTATATCAAAGCATATGCCTGAGGTTTTCTTAGTCCGGGCTATATAAGGCTTTTCCCTTTTCCTGTCGTTAAAACAGTATCAGTGAGAGAGCTGAATGATTTTTATAAGTAACTATGTAACTTTCTAAAATTGGAAGGTCCTTAAAATTATACAAAAGATCGTGTTTTACGTATAGCTTACACTAATTAACAATATGCGATTTTATTAATATTATAAACTGAGAAAAAACATTGATTCATCAAAGTTGAGATCTAGCTCTAGATTATATTCGTTTTATTTTTATTACACGTGTTTCGTATTGACTAAAATCTATTTTTATTATTCTTTTGCAGTGAAATTCAATGTTATCAAATTGTAAGCCGAACATTAAGCGATAAACTTCAACCATAATTCTTAATGAAATTGTTTTCTTATTAATTTGATGGTTTAAGCATGCACGAGCATTTACGTTAACAATCGCTTTATTTCGCCATAATATCTCGAAGAATCGTTCAAAATCGCGCTGAAAAACAATATGGAGTTCGGGTTTAGTTTAGTAACGTCCAAGCATATGAGTAATCTGTACGTGATTATTCGAATTCAAGCTAAATCCTTTATGTAGCTCCGACATTTTACGGTAATTTATAATTAATACTTATAATATTTTAATTAAAAATTTATATTAATAATCATAATTATTAATCTTTTTTTAATTAATTTTTTAAATGATTTTTTAAGAACTTTTACAAATTTTAGAGTAATTTAAATTTTTAATATTTCTTTCGATTTTTTGTTGTATTTTATAAATTTTTCAAAAATCGTACTTCTATTATACTTATTATTGATTCGTTCTGTTAATACCTTTTTAAATTTTCGACATTTTACAGGTTTTTGAAATTTCTCGTGTGGGGGGGGGGGTTGTAATTAATTACCCAATAACCCTTGTATCCACTCCTACTATTATAGAACTATTTTCTACTTTTATATATAATATATAACGTTTTGAAATTACATATCCACATACTTGCAGTATTTAATATACGCCATACATAATAATATTAATAATTTTCACATTTTACTAAACTTCTTTTAAAATAAATGTTCAACAAAATATGACAAATATTAATACTACAAGATTGCATAATATTATAATTCTATTGCGCAATATTATTACAAATTTATGCTAACAGGCCTTACATTTTACATTAACATTTTTTGGTACGTCACGTCGATTTATTTAGTAACTAGTCGACACAAAGCAAAGCTTTGAAAAGCTATAGCATTTTTTAAATGCCCCTGAGTGTATCAGGGTTGAAATTTTCAAAAAATTCAAATTGTTCAATTGTGATCATTCCTTCTTTTAGTATTTACATTCATCCTTTAAATTGATTCAAAGTTTATCTTTGACCATAGAATTCATAAGTTTTACATCTACCATTTGAAAAAAAATATTTTAATTAGCACTATTATCGAAGTTCTACATAGACGAATATTTAATGTAGTGTTATTCTATTAAAAAAAAATTGTTCCATTTTCATGAAATTTCAACAAAATTTTTGTACACGAGTATTTTCTCCAAAAATTAGTTTCAAGGATTGGGGGGGGTGCCATGATATCTGTATTACTGTCATTACCAATTGAAATTGGATGGTTTTAGATCTTCACTTTTTGAACAAAAATTCAGAACGCTGTAGGTTTCATTTCTGTCCATTCAATTTGCTTTAAAAGGTGATGTATCAGGTATTTTCAAGTACAATCACAGAATTTACTTAAAATTCACAATACAGAACCTGGAAAGTGTAGAAAACCAAACTGAGATGGCAGACCGTACGTCAAAATACCAGTAGATGATTCTAATTTCTAATGGATTTACGGACGGCTGTATTAACTTGTTTTCGAAAGTTCTGTGCTTAAAGATTTGTGATGCAATTCTGTGCAAATCTGTAAGCCCTCATAGGAAATTTTTTTAGCAAAAACAACAAAAAGGTGATATTGCTTAGCTTTTGACTGTAACCGGAGGGAAAAAATCGCGAATGGCATTTTCGTAAAGAGGAAATAGACTTACGTACTCATAGCGGAGCACTTTTTCGAAATTTTTGTTTGTATCTCATATTCTGACGTTTGAAAATCGGGGTACAATTTTGGACATTTTTTAACGAAATTTAAAAAATCGTACCTACCAAACCATTGGACCGATTTTAACGAAACGTGGCTTATATTGTGGATAAAAGTACCGTTAATACTCAGAAAAATAATCGGTTTTATCCGGGCTCGTCCAGCGGCGTCGGGATTTTTTTTTTTTCCAAAAGCGTAGAAAAATATCGATAAAAAACTACTGCTGCGCGACGCGTTGACTTTTTTTTACCCCCCTGCCTCTTCATCGATTTAACGAATGATGGCTTATCTTAATGGTTTTTGCGTAGGCTTTCACACAAAAAAAGATTCGTTTTGATATCTTTATTCGTTTAGAAGTTATGACCGAATAAACGTTGGAAATTTAAAAATTTCACTTTTGGACGAAAAAATTGCTATAAAATTTTTGATTAATCGAAAAATAATTAATTTTGACCGATTGAGCAATTTATGGCTTACATTGACCGATAGAAAAATATTTTTACTTATATTACAGCTTCAGTGATGTGTATACGTGGCGTACTTATGCATATTATGAAGATTTCAACTTTTATAATCGTTATATTTCAGAAACGGTGGCTCTTAGGAGAAAAAGTATTAAATCATTTTTTATAGATGATCTACAATTTTTGCCTTGTCGTTTTGCAGGAAAATGCGAAAAACCCTTTTTAAGACCTTTGACCTTGAATAAAATTTTTTCCAGGTACGGGATCGATGGGGACTTTATTTATAATGGTGTTTCGAACATTCATACCCATTTTTAGGGCTAAATTGACCGGACTATTAGATAAGGATTTAAATAGTTTCTATTATATAATTTACGGTTTTATGATGTAAAACGAGAACTTCAAAATAATAACGAAAATAGAGCATATTCAACCATCAAATATTAATAACAAACTACTCAAAGGGATATTAATTATTCATATAATATTTATAATTTATGAAAATATGTTGTAGATTATAAACAACCTGAAGAAATACATAAAGAAAGTTGATTTCTTTTGTATATAGCAATATGGTAATGTGATTTTAAATTTAAAGCCTGATTTGTATTTTTATCGACATTAAGTTAACTATAAAAATTAAAATCAGAAAATTTTTGAAGAAAAAATGCGCCGTTGCTAATACTTATGTAAATATTTAAGTATAAAATTGTTTCAAACCAATTTAATATAACTTATACATGTTTTAAAACCACGTACCGGCTTAATACTAGCAGGATTTATTTCATTTCTATACAATTAAATATTCATCTTGCACTCTTGTGTTTCCACGTTATTTTTAAAATCTGCTGATTATAAAATCAATTATTTAATTAAACTTGTGAAATTGGTTTCTAATAATTTTCAATATTTACAGGTCATGCATGAGAAGAAAAATTGTCATGGCTACGCGGGATAAAAAGCCACAAGCAAAGAAACAGTCTACCTCCATCGACCCTCCAAAAATTGACGCAGAAGCCCAAGAAGGCCTATCAGCAAATCTAGCACAAGTAATTAGCACCGCACCGGAGCAAGAACCTGCTAAAAAGTTACCTGCCAAAAGGAAAGCCAAATCAATAAAAAAGACATTTAAAATTAAAATACGCCCCAAAGCGAAAAACCAAACAGTTGCCAAAAAAATAATTCAGACCCCGGGAGTGAAAAAAACATTAATTAAAAATGGTTTATCCAAAAAGAGAATCGTTCGCAAAAAGATTGTTTCCGCGAAGGAAGTAGATGATGGACCGCCGGTTTTGGAGCCTATGCTGCCTTTAGACAATTTGGAGAAGAATATTAAAAAGAAAGTTCTTAAAAAACATGAAGATAAAGGTAATTATTGCTCAATTATGGCCACGATTGAATCGATAATTAGTCAATCGCGCGGAGCTACACCTACACCGAAGAAACAACCTAAAACTAAAGTAATATCCACAATTGACACCATTGCTGAAAGCATTGAAGACGTCGTTAATAACATACAAGTCCAATTGAAAACTGAAAAGAAAGAAGTGATTGATATTAAAATGGAAGTGACTGATGATACAGTTAAGGAAGAGGAGATGAATTTAGAAAATGCGGCTACTAAACCTGTAAATAATGTGATTGATAATTTGGACTTAGATGTGCACAATATAACAAATAAGACTGTATCCATTGATAATAGAAGGCATAGTATAGACAAAATAATGATAACAAATACTAACGAAGAAGTGAAACCAGAAACCACTACACAAACCACTAGTCTGAAATCTAAACGCCCGATAAGGCTACGACAAAGTTTAGACGCTAAACGTTTAACGCGCTCAGATTCTCCGGTTAGAATTTTGAGAAACGGAAAGAAGAGAAAAGGTTTTCATTTACTCGAAGGCATTGATTCAGAATATAAAAAACGACGACGGCTTTGCTCAGATTTTAGCGGAAGTGAGGTTTCAAAATTCTCCGGCTATGAATCAGATAGCAGCTTTTCCGATTTAGCCTCATTATCCGGAGTGGAAACTACTGAAAACGTGGATAATACCACAAAAGATTTTCTGCTTAAAAAAGAACTTTTAGAAACGTTGGAAAATAATCCACCCGATTCAAACGACGCGAAAATTGTATCCGAAAATTTCTCAACTGCACTGCGTAAGAGTTTGGAATTGGAAAGTAGGGTTAATGAAAATAATGCGACTGATAGTAATTTTAATTTATGTCCACAAAAAGAAAAAGAGGAAGTGAAAGAGGAGAATATTACTTACACCGAGGAAGTGACCCCAAGTTTTAAGGTTCCAGAAAAAATGCTTTTATTAAATATTATGAAACAAACATTTAATGACGTAGTAATTGAAGATCAGCAAGAGAAGGAACGAAGAAAAACACGGTCTTCTGCTAAAAAACAAGGCGAAGATGATGATATGACTCTAAGCCCAACGAAATTTTACGGAAATTCTTCTGAAGATAAAAAAGTAGAGGACGATAAAAACGTAGAGGACGAAACTATAGACGTTGAAATAGTTGTAATAGAAAATGCTATAGACCTAAAAATCGATGATACTACAGACAAGGTTGATCATACAATCGAAACTGATGAATTAAAAAAAGATGATGCTGTAAACGTAATTCCCGAGGAACCTTTTGAAGAAGAAGTAGCGAGTGTGATAAATCCTACTTTGGATGAGGTGGAAAAAATAGAAAGTAAGGAAATTGTGGAGAATCAAAATACAATTGAAATAAATCCTCCATTGGAATCTCCTGAAAGGTTGGTTATAAAGAACCAGATTTTAAATGCGTTGGGTTTGCAAAGTTTAAAGGCAGCAGAGGAGGCTAAACTCCGTAGCTTAGTTCCTAAAAATATAGGTTATACCGGTACTCTAAAAACTGTGATTAAATTAAATAAGAACGATAAGAAGAGGAGTCGGACTATCAAGATATCCCAGAAGAAGGGGAAGATTGTCAATAAGGAGGAGGAGGTGGAGAAGATGCAGACTTCAGGAAAAGAGGTGTGTACTATTTTTTTACTTAAAGGTTAAGTTTTTTGTGATTTTTGAAAGTGAATTGAAAAATAAACGTTCTCCCTTAAAAAATCTTGAATGTTGCAAATTAATATCTTAAATTAAACTTTTCTTTGGAATATACCGTACAACGTGGGTTGTGTTCGGCGGTCTCGTTTACAAAGAAACATCAAATTTAAGATATTAGCATTTAACTAACCGATTTTTTGAGGTCAGTGCAATAATTTTGGCCGATTTTGTGAGGTTGAAGCCCTATTTTTGGGCGATTTTGTGAGGTTAGAGCTCTATATAAATATAACATGGGATATTCCCACGAACCAATTTTGCGCAAAGGCCAAAACCCTACAAAAAAATAGCATTTTTTGTAGTTCTTGAGCCATAAAAAAATAAGTTATAGGACAGTAGATATGGTTCATAATGCATCCAAAAATTTGAAAAATTAGGCGTCGTTTAATTCCACAATGAAGAATATCGGTTCCATATGAAAGATTTTAGACCCGGGTTAGATTTTTTCAAATTTTAAATTTTCTGAACGCTATTACTTCCAAAATTGTAGTCGGAGGTGAATTTTTTTGCAGATTCGTTCGTTTTAGAACATTTCGAATGAGATGGAAAAAAATTCAAATTGACAAAAAAAAAATATAGAACTAATACCCCCCTCTTATGGTTTTGAGAAAATTCAACTTGCGAATTCTTCGCAGAAAAATGTCATTTCCTGTAGATGTCGACATTCTGAATACAGTGGTTATTTTTGGTCTACGTTGTATGGTTCTTCAGATACAACCAATTTAAGGTGATAAGGAGTCAAATGTAGAAAAACCGACGTTTTTACCTTTCATGATTTTTTTCAAAGTTTTTCGAATTGGAAAGTCAAAAGAATAAGAAAATACCAAACTAAAGTAAGAATTTTACTTTCATTTATAATTTTTATTATTTATTATTTATTTATCTACAATTAAATTTGTGTAATTTTGCAAAATAAATCTAGATAAATGAAAAATAAAAATTGCATATAAAAGTACAATTCTTACTTAAGTTCGGTATTTAATTATTTTTTGTTTCCAATTTGAAACTCTTTAAAAAAAAATCAGGTTAATATTAAGGTAGCATTTTAGTAAAAAAATCTATCAAAGTCCAAAAATTTTTTTTTAAGTTTTTAAATTTTTTTAAAATTGTCAGATCTTTGAAAGTGGACAAATTTTCAAAATTTTCAAAAATCTCGAAAATTGTCAAAAGTTGTAAAATTTTCGGAAATTGTCAAAAGTTGTCAAATTTTCGAAAATTGAAAAAATGTCAAATGTTCGGAAAAAAATTGTCAAATTTTTTTAACAATTTATACATAAAAGGAAAATATAGTGATTTCATGTGTTTCATATTTTGTTAGGTTAGGTTATAGACCCTTTCACAGTCACTTCGTACCGTGCAATATGTCGTTGGCGGGGCCTTTTCAAGAGCTTTCCACTGATATATGATACTGATACTCTAGGAGCCGTTTGAGCACAAAAGCGAAAAAACGATAAAAAAAGTCACCTTTTCGCAGTTTTTGAACTGCCAAAAATAAAGTTAAAGGGCCACAAACTTGGATTATACAAAGCGACAAAATTTCAATAATTTTGAGTCGTTTAAAAATAACGAAGAAAATCGCTACAAAAATAAAAATCCCACTTTTCTCGAACTTCTTTGCAAATTATGACCAAATAACTGATAATTAATGCGAATCCCTAGAGGGCGCGCGAGTTTGGGAGGAAAAATTGTGAAAAATCATGAAATCAAGCATTAGTTCTGCAGTCATAACTCAAGTTTCCCTCGTTAGATTTTCAATTTTTTTTCAGATTTATAATCTAAATTTATTAGGCTACATCCTGCCAGAGAGCTACTTTCTGCAACCTAGCACAAAATTAATTAGAGGGGTCCAAAGTTAAGGTACTTTTAGATCATGATAATTTTTTTTGTACATTCTCCAATTTTTTTTTCCTTCTGGCAGGAATTAAAGAAATGACTTCTAAATCATCTACAAAAAAATTATACAAAAATGTTTTTCGTACTAGCTTTTATGACTGCAGAACTAAACCACTGTACTTCATTTTATTATTTGTATTCAATTTATGGTTATAAACTCCTGGGAAAAGCCCATTTTATGTCCATCGTGCCGTGAAGGAAAGGACTACAGATGGCAACCTTTAATTTTATTACTCAGGGAAATTCTAGATTTTTAGTCCTGGTTACAAATGAATCCCCACTATGTCTCTTGTTTTATTTTGGTATATAAGTGTAAATTTTAGACTAGTAAGTCTCTTATATTTTTTGTAGTGATATCAGTAACTTGCCGTCAATAAATGTTTAGTAACGCACCAGTCTATTTTTAACGTATCTAACATTTTCCACTACAAATGGTCCTTCGAATTTTGAACTATTGGTTAGTGAACGCACCAAGATTCATGTTTAACTAACAAAATTCCCCAACAATTTGTTTAAAATAAAAAAATACCAACTGTTTTTTTTTGTTTTAGAGTACCTTAGCATCTTGGAAAGCACAACTTGGGACCAACTCTTCAGATACAGCTGGTGGGCAGCGCAAATCACACTATTCTAACCGCTCTAACATGGGTAATAATGGTTTTGGGTTTAATCTTTCATTACCTTCCTCGTCCACATCCAGAAAATCACCATTACCTTACTTCACTCCTAACCTCGCTCCTAACCTTTATTCTGCACTTGCGAATATTGTAAGTTTTTTTAGACCAACACTAATTTAGTATTGAGTATTGTTTATTCCAGTAGAACTAATTCCATTAACTTAAAACTGGATGATAAATACTCCATTACATTATATTTTTTAAATTTATATTCTTATTTAAAGAAATCGCTTGAACTCATACCTCATATACCACAGGAACATTTTTTTGATGTGTTAAAACAATACAAATAAATTTTCGTGTTTCACTTTCTCTGAAAAGATCAGATTTTTAAGAGATGCGGCTGTTTGGTTTGCCAATTCCTTATAACCCATTTTTTAGCAAAAAAGCGATTACATAAGTATTTATTAGATACTGTTTAGAACTTAAAACTAATTACGGGATTTTGGTTTAATCTATTTAAAATTTTAATAATTTAGCATTCTTTTAAAATAAAATAGCAACTGCACTTTCTGCCTGATCCTTCTAAATCGAATATTTTAAATTGGGCAGAATCGGAAACTTTTCTAATGAGTTATGAAAAAAAGTGCGAAATAATATATGTTTTATTAAGAGTAAAAGAAGTATTTTTTGTGGCGAGCATGTAGGTTTGCTTGACGAGCTTGGCGAGTAGCGCAGATACATGCCAGTCACAAAAAGTTCTTTTACTCCGAATAAAACATGCTATTTTTTCTTCAAACGTCGAAATTTTTAAAATAGTAATATAATAAATAATTTTAAAATTTGACATTTAATTTACATTCAACACACCATACAATGTTAGTTTATTATTATTATTAGGTTGCATAAAATTCATTTCTACTCCGCCCTCTTATTCCTTGTCAGTGCAAAGTAGTAATTTCTACTCCTAGGCAGTACAAAGTGACCATAGAATCAACGAACATAAAAAGTGACATTTTAAAGCCTGTCAAACGTCACAGAAGACTACTTTAATGACGTTTGAAAAAAAAAAATTTATTACTTTAAACATTAATAATGCTAAAATATTAAATAATTTTTATTACTCTTTTCGAATCTTAAAAATTTTCCTATGGTCTTTCTTCCAAAGCTTGTTCATTAATTCCTAGTACTTTATTTAAACTTATATCAAATTCAAACTTAGTAGCATAAGTAAACTTGCATTATCAATATTTGTAAATTAATTTATTGGTACTAAATCTTTTTTATTCTTCAGATGGCAGCAGCGAGCATAACTCTGATGGTGATACAAATACGGTTGAGGAGGAAAAACTATTGGTTATTCCTGAAAAAGCAAGCTCATTTAGTATTCATCCAGACAGATTATGCAAGGACGAGTGCTCATATTGTTTTGGCAAGTTTGGACTTTTTGATACCCCTTGTCACATAGCTCAAATGAAAAGCTTCGATCGACAAAATAAAATCTTAGCAGGTAAATTCATAAATTCAAGTTTATTGTGCTTCATCGTTATATACAATCCTTTTTTTTTTTTTTAGCTGAGAAACATTTGACACGTGACTCTTGCCTTTGTGATGCCTGCTACCGACATGTTGACCGGAAACTGAATAATCCTTTATACCAAAACCCACGACTGAAGAGAAATATGTTTGTGGCTCCAGGCCCCCGACAAAATCACTGCCATGTTTTGGGTTGTGGTGCCGTCGCCTCCAATATTCTTAGGAGGAAGTGGCTAATTAAGATGAAAAAGGCGGTTAGTCAAGTGGTAAGGATTTTCTTTTGCTAAAACTAAAATTTTTATCATTTATCTCAATATCACACATTAAATACTAGTACCGTTCAGCGAATCCGAACTTATTGAGTTTCAAACTTAAAGTTCAAGCTTTAAAACATAACATGTTCGAAATGTTTCAATCTGTTCCATATAGTTTGACATAAAAATAAAAGTTCGAACTTTCATAAGTTCGAAGGCAATGAAGTTTGAAGTCGATAAAGTTTGAACTCCATTACTTCTGAAGGTATCACTACAAGTTTCTCTAGATTTGATGTTAAATAGTAGACGGCTTCTGGGCTACAGAGATTCTGTTCGTATCAATTGCGCCTCCCCATATTACTATATTATAACTCATGTATGAGTATCCTAGCGCATAATTCATGTTTTCGAAGCTATTTATTGACATTTTGTTTTGGAGTTTTAATATAGCATAGTTTGGAGACAACAGTGTCCACTTGATTACTCCAAAACAACCGTTGGTCGAGAAAGATGCCTAGGAATTTTGTTACTTCCATTGTATTTCCTTGTTGTCCCGTGGTTTTCGATTAAAGAACTGAATTCTAACAGTTTTCTCAGCATTAAGAATTATTTTGTTGTTAAAGCACCACTTTTCAACTTCACTATTTACCTCATTTATTTTTCTATTAAGACTATCTTGTGTATCAGCAAAGATGGTAATTTTCCGAGGTTATCGCATCGCATAGATCATTGATAAACAGCAAGAAAATGAGAGGATCCAGGGTTGAACCCTGTGCTACCCCTTCGTTGGTCTGGAAGACATCAAACTTTTCATTTTCAACTTCAACAAACATTTTTCTGTTGTTTAGAAGTGACCGCAGTAGATCTAAAATGTTACCTCTTATTCCAACGTAATACAATTTTTCTGCGCCAAAGCTGCTGTCGATTGTATCAAATGCTTGTGAAAAATCATAAAATAATCTCGCAACTAGCAGTTTATTATCCAAGAAGTTATTGATATTTTCTACCAGCTCGAAGGAGGCTGATTCTGTAGATTTACCGGGTGTGAAACCATGTTGTCTGCTATTTATAAGACCGGATTTGCTTAAATATTGCTGTATGCTATCACAGATGCATTTCTCGAAGATTTTAGAGAAGATACTAAGGACAAAGATGGGTCTGTAGTTTGATAGTTCGCCTCTGTCTCCTTTTTTAAAGATTGTGATCACGCGGGCAATTTTTGGCTTATCTACTGACATCTACGACATACTGTGATTGTAAAGGTTTCAAAAACGTGCTGCATTCTCTCATACTAAATGTTGTAGGATTTTGTGATACCTCTTGGCCAAAATGTTCCCGGATCTTGGTTCTTGTTACTTGAGAAATATTCCCCAAACATATTCGCAATTCGGGTGGGGTTGGTTTCCTTTTCAATTTCAATTTGTTTTGATGTAGATTTACAACTTAGTTCTTCATGTACTACATCCCATGTTGTTTTGTGTATATTGCTTGAGTGTTCTATAATGCCACCAAATGCTGTAGACTCTAGCGATAAACAACACAGTGGAAATCGTCTGGATTAAAGGACGAGTTAGTTCGAAGCAGTGCCAGCCAGCAATTTGTTGTTTCGCAGCCTTCGATGCCCCTAGCGAAGTCCACTATAAATGCCTTGATAAAAGAGCACTCGCTGCGACAACATGCCAACAGATGGCTAAATATAAAAGGATGCAGACAGAGTAAGATGCTCATACGAGCATCTAACCTGAAAACTGTGAACTACTGCCTGCATCTAACGAGGGATAAACTCAGAAAGCTCATAGGAATATGGAGGCACTGCCACGTAAACAATCACCTACATCAGCTGGGAATAACCAAAGATCCCAGCTATCGCAAATGTGAAAGAGAAGATGAGACAGTAGAGCACTTGCTCTGCTACTGCCTCACGCTATCATCAATCAGAGGATCCATGCTTGGGGACTGCTGGCCAAGTATGGCCGACATCAGTGAGATTCCACCTGGAGATCTTCTCAGGCTAGCTGATACAATCGGATGGCCGGGGTGGATGGACGGGAAGGAAGCTCACTGAACGGAGGGGAGTTGGTAAAATGGGTCCAATTATAACGGCCTAATTGCCCGTGGAACTCATAACCACACCCACGACCTAAATCCAGATCCAGAGTGTTCTATTTTTTCATCCCAATATTTCCGTTTATGTTCTGTTATAAGTCGCTTATGTAGATTTTTGCATTCTTTGTAATTGTTGATGTCACTTTCTAGTTTTGATTCTTTCCTTAAGTTATAGGTTTGTTTCAACTTGACACTTGACTTCCTGATATCTTCGGTTATCCAGTTTTTCTCGGTATCATTTCCTATGTTTACTATTATAGATTTCTCTAGGCAGATAGCACTGTAGTAGTGCAGAAATTCATCGTAGAAGTTGTTAAATGTGTATCAATATAGTTTAATGTAAATTCATCGATGAAGTTATGATTTAAGAGATGACGAACGTAACAATGTTACTTTATTGTAGCTTGGGCATTATAAATAATTATTTTAAAGTAACTTTAACCTACAAAACTGCGCAGAGCATTTTAAAAAAGTATATTTTGATTGACCAGATCTTCGGACGGGCTGAAGATAAGTCAATGATATTTTTCCGAAGTATCCAACTATAGACGTCCTTTAAATTTTTTTCAATTACGAAGTATTTTCGAAGTCAAACTTTTTATGAACCCAAACTTTTTACGAACTCGAACTTTTGCTTAATGTTCGAATAGTTCGAACTATTTTGAAGTTTGAACTTTTGAATGGAAAGTTATAAAAATTTTAATCAATGATTTCTTTTGTTTTCAGATCAACATTGATTTGGATAATCCTGGACTTCATTCTATACCTGTATGCGAGCATCACTACGCTGCGTTGGAACATTTAATGGTGTGCGCCATGTGTAAACGAAGATTGGCAAGAAACCACATTCATTACTTGGGCTCAGAGTCAAACGACTTGAATGCTGCTTTAAATGAAATGATGATCCCTGTTAAACTGCATGATAAACCGGTGGTCTGTAAACTTTGCCGCTATTATGCCACTCTTCTACTGAAAAATGAAGAAGATAGGCCTGAAAATAGTTCCAGCTTTTTTGCTGAGTACACTAAACGGTAAGCAGTTATTTTTAAACTATTAGGTGCTTTCCAAGTAAATTTTAATTACTCTGGAATGAGTTGCTATACACTACTCAAAATCCCTAAAAACGACTTGGGACACGTAAGAGTCTGCTATGTTAACATAACCTCAAAATCCGAATTATACAGGGACGAGGTAAAATGGAGTGGTTCGAGTAGTTCACTCTGATCCTCTTGTAGCACCCTCGAGTAGTTCGGAGCTACTCTGGACTACTCAGAGTGGTCACCTGGAAAGCACCTATTGTTATCACATATTGTAATTATTTTTTATAATAAATACTTAATACTTATAATTTTTTTGCAGGTTGCTTCATTTCCATGATGTTGAAATTGTGAATGTAGAGGAAGTTCATGAACCAATACCCGCATCGGTGAAAGATAAGTCAGATAAAGAAAATTTCAAAAAGAGTAAGCGTTCTTACCTTAAAAATAATAATTTGGATCCACCGGTTTTGAAACCACAAGTGGATTTGTGTGATAAAAAAGATGATTTAAAAAATAGAGTGCCTTTAATTGATTCGGGAGCAGAAGGTTCATTGGATTATTTTGCTGAATATAATATAAATCTAAATGCTCCCGATGTTGATTTACCCTTTAAAGACAGTAAGAGTACTTCAGTATCAGTTAAAAGGGTGATTAAGATAGATAATGTTAAAGATGCTGTTGAGAAGTCAAAGAAAATTAAAAATAATAGTGATATTGCTGTGCAAAAATTGGGATCCAATCCGTCTATTTCAGTACGCCAATTGTTTCCTTGTGAGGAGGAGCTACCTTTAATAGGAAATATAGAGTTTAATAATGTTAAAGAAAAAACTCCTGAAGGTTGGGAGAAGTGTAGTACAACAATTCAGTATGATCAAGAAACTAAAATGCTGTGGAATGAACTACAAAAGCCGTATGGTAATCAAAGCAGTTTCTTGCGACATTTAGTATTATTGGAGAAATATTTTCGTAATGGAGATCTTACTCTATCTCCGAATGCTACCCACCATTCAATCAATTACACGGAATCCGTTCAGAATAGATTAAGAGCTTATGATAATATACCCAGTAATCTATTTCCAAGTCAGTCAGTAACAATTGTACCATTCAATAAGCAACATCAGAAAAGCGTTAGTGGAATAATAACAAGTAATAGCAAAAAAAGCAGTACATCAACAAGTACTCAATCACATTTACCACCACTACCTCCTTTGTATCCTTGCATATCAACTAAACCTACAGTGCCTTCTTCTTCACTGGCTACAAGTGAACCTGAGATAAATAAAGCTAAACCGCCACCACCACCACTTAAATTAACAGGTCCTAATAAAAATTTAGTACCAAATCCAATTGCTATAGCTGCTGCCAACAATGCTAACTTGATCTTGAATAACACCAATATGAATTGTAATAACAATAACTTGAACTGCAATACTAATTTGAATCATACTAACAAAAATAATATTAGCAATGCTAGTACGAACAATACTGGTATTAACAATATTAGTATTAACGTCAGTAATGCCACTACTATTAGTAATGATAGTCTTCTCACAAGTAAAGCTAGTAATACTGTTAATATTAGCAATGATAGCACTGTTAGCATTAGCAACGCAAATATAAACGCTTCAAGCTTAAGCAACAATACTGACAACCATACTAATATAATGAATACCATCAATAACGTCGTAAATAATATCCCTGCTCCTAATATTAATGGTGGACCATTATTAACTAGCACACCCATAGCAATTTCCGTTGCATCAACACCATCAACTTCAAATCCAATTCCAATAAGACCAAAACTTCCTCCTGGCCTTATCTCAATCCAAAGTGGAGGTAAACTACCTCAAAAATCGCATCAATCACACAAAATTAAATTTCCAATCACAAAAAACTGGCGTCCAAATTTAATCCCAATTGATCCTAACAAAAAACCCGAGAGAAAACAGGGCTTAGTTCAAGTAATCTCTGGTGGAAAGCCTTATCACATAACACTAGAAGATTACAAAAAAATGTGTGCAATAAAGCGCACATTTGATCTTCGCCAAAAACGATTGCAAGAAGCTCAAAAAAATGCTCTTACAAACTCAAATTCAATTTTGAAAAAAATTAGCCCGAAAAAACCATCAGTGACCATTTCTAAGACGTCTACTGCGACTAAAATTGATGCAGCTGTTTCTGATCAAGAAATCGAAAATAGTTTGGAAAAGTTGGATAAAACAGTAGAAAAATTAGAAGCCACCTTGATTGATAAGAATCTGATTATACCAAAAATACCAAAAAGCTTAACAGTTATTCCACAAACAGTGACCAAGAAGACCTCCCGACCTTCTTCACCTACTTTACTAATTGCCCCAAAAAATGTCGATAATAATAATTCATGATTATTAAGTGCCTCTGAAAATTCTAAAAGAACATAAAATAAGAGAAAATGTGATTTTTTACTACTATTATTTCAGTTTATAAAAAAATAAAATACTTATTTTATGTAAACGTTTAAGAACTGTTAATTTTTAAATATGTATACAAAAATATATATTATATTTAAAAATAAATACCTAATCATAAACTTATTCTTATTAAATGATACTGATTTTGGTTATAATGTTATTCTTTATATTATAAAGTTTCAAAATGTTGTATATTTGTTAAGATTTATTCTTAAATTTGTAATTATTCAAGACTTCCACAATATTTTTAGAATCTAGCAAATATTTAATTTTTGTCAAGACTTCCATGAAAAATCTAAAATCAGTACAATACTTTTCATTTTGTAATTTATTTATTACCAAAGTACTTTATTTAGCACATTCGTTCATTATTATTTTCTTATAATTAATAAATATTATGTTTTTTTAAAGTGAGTCCATTACTAATCTTTAGTTATATAATTTTTAGTTCATTGTATAAATTTAATATTTAGTTAATGTATTTTACTTATCACGTAATTATAATAATTTGAGAGGTTATTTGTTGATTTTAATTTTAATTAACGTTGGATGTTGGAAAAAGGCTGATGTGTTACATATGAAATTTTTGGATTGAATGTTACAGAATACCCCTTAATAATTTGTTCTCTAATAATGTTACAGATTGTAAATATATTGGGCAAACAATATTGAATAAACAATGCAAATTAAAGTAGTGTTTTTAATTTCATCCTTTTTTTAAAGTTATTTATTCTTATTTCAGTATTTGGTAATTACGCAAATAAAATATAACCTGAAACTTGATAAGTACAGGTAAAATTATAAAATTAAAAGAATATTCAATTTGTAGTTTCATTATGGGCAACAATAGTGATTTCTGAATCAATCAAACATTGTGTGAAAAATTCATTTTACGCCGATTTTTTTTACGTCGGTGTCTCTGAACCCCGGCGTAAAAAGACGTTTACCTGTATAAGTAACAAAATTACAAAAAATAGTGGGAGCCTCTCCCCC
Organism: Stenus bimaculatus; assembly: GCA_963971135.1. Classification (NCBI taxonomy): domain Eukaryota; kingdom Metazoa; phylum Arthropoda; class Insecta; order Coleoptera; family Staphylinidae; genus Stenus; species Stenus bimaculatus. The sequence goes on along the minus strand of OZ020180.1, from coordinate 79,981,639 downwards.
CTAAATTCAAAATTTCGACTTAATTCAGGCATAACTTCCGAACCCCTTCTAAAATAAAAGTTTCTTACGCGCTACCGGATGTAGAAGTTATTCTTTTATAAGCAGTGTCGAAAAAATTAGTCATTTTTGGAAACTGCGGGCCCCAGTGGTAGAAACCTCAAGGTGGTGTGGGAATGAGGTTTTTGCAAAAGCGCCTTTTGAAGTACATTTTGCGGCGCTCGTACAACAAAACTATTGATTTTACGAAAAAAATGTTATTACATAAATTGTAGGAAATTTTGACTAGTTTAATTTTGAATATAAATCTTTTCACCGTAAAGTGAGTCGGAAAGGAGATATTGTCAAAAAACTGCTTTTAGGCGCCATTTTTCCAATATGGCGGAGCGAGCGGCAAAGATACGAGATAGCAAAGTTGAAATTCGGAAAGAGCACATCGAAAACTATAAAATTATCCATTTTCAAAACTCCAGGAAAACTTTCCAAGTAACCTCCTTTCATACACTTAACAAATTTTGAGTTTTTTTAAGTTTTTGGGATGTAAAAATTGTTTTAAGGGGTTTAGAGGGTAACTGATCTTTCATTTTGAAAAAATCGAAAAAAAATTTTTGAGGTGGTTTTTTATTTTTTTTTCTTGAAAACTATGAAAGTTACCGGCTTCAAATTTTTACCAAAGGTAAACAACGTGGGTAGACGCATTTAAAAAATATCTGATTAAAATCGGCTGTTTTATTTTTGCGGATAAAATCGCAAATTTTTACAAAATTTTAATTATAAAAAAATTATAATTTTTACGGAATTTGAAGCTATTAAACATAGAAATCTATAAAATTATCCATTATCAAAACTCCCGGAAAACTTTCCAGGTAACCTCCTTTTTTATTTCTTTTTCTCGAAAACAATGAAAGTTACAAGCTTCAAATTTTTACTAAAGGTAAACACCGCACCGTGGGTAAACGCATTTAAAAAAATATTTGATTAAAATCGGTTGTTTTATTTTTGCGGAAAAAATTGCAAAATTTTGGTACAAATGCGGCCCTGAGTGACACAATTTTCAACCGAAAATTATAATTTTTACGGAATTTGGTGCGAATTTGAAGCTCACGGTGTTTTGAAGATTTTTAATTACTTTGTGAAAATTGAAAAATTTTAGAGCAAAATTCTGGCTCAGAACAGCAATATAAAATAACATCGTGCTAATAATAAATAATAATATTACATTAATCAAAATAATAATAATAATGTACAATGTATTTTAACACAAAATGTTATTTTACATCGCCGTTAAGTTACATTTACAGCGTTTTTTGACATCAGGATGACTGTCAAATTTAACAGCGCTATTACGGCTAATAACATTTTTATTCAGACAGCATTAGCAACATTTTCAGTCATAAATTCAAAAAAATCTATGCTTTGGCTCTGTTTTGGTTGTAAAAGTAGATTTAGTATAATTTTTTCTAAATTCAAAATTTCTATCTTCTTTTGGCATAACTTCCCAACTCTCCTTCGAATATAAAATCAAAAAGTAGCCTATACTATTTAGAAATTATTCCTTTTAAGGGTAATGAAGTAAAATTTAAAAAAATTAAAAACTGGGCGTATAACCGTCCGACCGCGTTTTTTTTACATTTTAGATTCGATTTTTTTCTGAAGCTACGGGTGAAAACTTAGAAGTGTTGATTTTTAACTCGTAAGTATTAATGTAGGTAATAAAGCAAAATAAAAAATATTTGATTGTTATCCTATGAAAACTTAAAAAATTTCAAAGTCGGCGTCGAAAAACCTAAAAAATTTTGAGAGCGCCAAAAGTACAGAAAAAATTGAGATATAATAAAAGCGCTCGTTTCAAGGGAATGTACACAGATCGGGAATCAAAAAACGGCGTTTCTTACCATTGGCTGAATTTGAGAAAAAAATTCAGTTAAATTTTTGTACAACACACTGCTCTCTTATTAAATGAGGGGTATAATTTAGTTTCCTCAGATACAAATCTCTAAATTACATTTAAATTATTATATCATTATTTAAAAAATATAATAATTTGTTTTTAACTCATTATTATTAGTTGTTGTCATAATAATATTTTGTTTCCTTTTCCAAATATGAACCGAACAACTTTTATAAGCTGTTTACTATTCAGTATTTTAATTTTTATAATAAACGTAAGCCATGAAAAGGTATTAAAACTAAAATTAAAGTACCACACGTAATTTTTTATGGATACCGTTATTTTTTAGGGTTTTATAAAAGTGGCAACTTTAGAAGACGTTCATATGCATTGTCATAAAAATAATTGTATTATTAACCACAAAGTTACGTACTATAACCGATCAACCAGAATAGTTAATTTTAATTTAACTCCCATGCTAGAATTTAATGACAATTCTATGGTAAGAATAAGATTAACAAATTTTATTGAAATTTAAACTTTTTCTTTAGGTAAACATTGAATTTTATAAATGGATTAATAGCCAATATATGAATTTTGCTCCAATGAATTTTAAGTTGTCATTAAAAAATGCTTTAAGTAGTGATTACTTTGGATTTACTTATTATTTAAGGAAGTACACAAAACCGCCTTTAATATGGCCAGTATTATTTAACACGGTAAATTATAGTAATTTAAATTAAATATTTTAATACTTCAATTTTAGACTTATGTTGGTACTAGTTGGATTATACCTTCTGACAAATTTCCACCAAATATTCCTACTGGAAGGTACAAAGCCGTATTGAAACTTTATCAAAAACGAATAGATCGGGATCCTGCAGGGTTTTGTGAAATGTTTTTTAAGTATGAACAGGTTTATAAGTATAATTAGAAATAAGCTTTTGTATACTTTCGTTTAATCAATGGATGATTTTATGATTAATATACTATTATAATTTATTATTTATTTTCTACAAAAACATTAATACCTGGTAAAGGTCATCCTGCAGGATCATGATTATTCATAATAAAAGCTAAATTTTATGTATTGTAATAATTATAATGTTTTGATGTAATATTATATAATAATATGCAAGCTGCTTTTTCTTATATTATGACTTGACCGGTTTCGACCTAATAAGTCATCTTCAGAAGTGAACTGAAATACATATTGTATTTTATAATATAAAATTTTTAAAAAATTATAAAATGGTTTAAGTTATTATAATTAATTAAATGGACTATTGTCATACATAATATGTATGATAAAATTCGATTTAAAAAATTTGTAAAAATTGTAAAAAAAAGGTACAAAGTATAATCACAGGTGTATGTATTAGTCAACGAAAGATTTAGACATTATTTTATAAAAAATTTATTTTTGTTTTCAAAATAACCTGGGGGGAGGGGGGATTTTTTAGTTAGGATAGGCTAATTGAACACATTTGTAAATTTGAATACTAGATATTTTCTGTGTTTTATTTTAGTAAAATCGGATTATATTATAATAGTCGCTTATAAAAACTGAAATATAATTTTGTTTTAGGAAATTGTCATAAATAAGGCGTTAGAAAAATTAATTTTATTTTTAAAATCAGATCAAAATAACAAAAAAATAATCATAACTAATTTAACTAGTGTCGATCCAAGGATATTCCATCAATAGACCACAAAGTTTTATAATGTTTTGAAAAGGGCTTTAAATAAAAGTTTTTAGTCAAAAAAATAATAAGTTTGATACCACTTTTGGGTTTTGATTTCTGAATAAAAATGTGTAAAATCATCTACTTTCGAGCCAAATTTAGTCCAGTCTTCAAATGAACTCTCCGGAGGTGGAAGTCTGTAACCCTAACAAGTTGATCTCGGTTGAAGGTTTACTCTTAATCTTAGAAAATGCAACGAGTGCGTCGTTGGGATTAAAATTCGCGCATTTCTAAATAATTTTCGATAATATTCTTACTACTTGTGATATTACCTTTAAAAACAACAATAATGTAGGCAAATTTGCATTTTGTTCCAATGAATTTCAAATTTTCATTTAAACATTTTATAAGTAGTGATTATTTTGGATTTGGTTCTTATTTAAGGAAACACACAGAGCCTCCTATGAATTGGCCAGTATTATTTAACACGGTAAATTATAATAATTTAAATTCTATATTTTAATATTTTAATTTTAGACTTATGTTGGTACTAATTGGATTATACCTTCTGAAAAATTTCCACCAAATATTCCTACTGGAAGGTACAAAGCTCTTATGAAACTTTATGTAAACCGAAAAGATCAGAAACCTGGGGGTTGCAGTGAAATTTTTTTTAATTATGAACAGGTTTATGATAATAATTAGAAAGTTTAATTTGGTTAAATCATTCATTATTTAATCATTAAAATATATTTTTAATACTTATTCTCATATTTTATAAAAACATTGGTTTGCGACTACTTGTGATATTACCTTTAAAAACAAAAATAATGTAGGCAAATTTATTTAAAATTTTCTCTTCCTAAAATGTACTAGGAAATACATATGTTAATGATTTTATTAATTACTTCTTATAAGAGAATTAATCATCTTATTACAAAAAGTACTGAATGTTATTGTACCGCCATGTTCCATTACCATTCATTAAAAAAATTTCAAGGTGGTAAGTATAACTTTTAGTGGATTTTCAAACAATACTTTATACTTTAAAAAACTGCTCAACTTAATTACCTCTATCACCGCCAAAAAAATGGCATAGTATACAGGGTGTCCCGAAATTAAGCGGCCAAACTTTAGGAGGCGATTCTACAACTAGTTTTCAAAAAATTTCAGAGCTTTCAAAAAATCTGAAAAAAAATTGAGAAATTATATCTTAAACGTATTAGTCTTCACACCAAATTTTAAATCCTTATTACAAACCGTTTTCAAATAAATGACAAAAAACCTAGTTTTAGTCACAATATTGGGTGGCCCAGATTTTACTTCCCAGGTTCTCGGTTATTTGAAGAGATAAAAATATAAATCAAAAAGTGCTTTGAATGACAGCACTTATACCTTATAATTTCATTCTAAAAAAAATATTTTTATTTACCACTCTTAAGATGCCATCATCATCTTTTTTTTCTTTAATAGGACACCCTATTTTTTATAACTGATATTGCATCTACAATTTATTCTAGAAACAGTGATATGCTACACTTAGTATTTGAAGTACATTTTGTGAATAAAGAAAATTAAAATATTGATCGAAGTAGTATGCAAAATTATTTATTTAGTTTTTTAAGAAAATTTTTTAAATCTAAACTAACTTAACTTAACTGAACCTAACTGTAAATTACAAATATTGTTAAAAATAAACTAAATAAATAATTTTCCATAATAATACATACTTCGATCAATATTTTAATTTTTTTATTCACAAAATGTACTTAAAATACTAAGTGTAGCATATCATTGTTGCTAGAATAAATTGTAGATGCAATATCAATTATAAAAAATAGGGTGTCCCATTAAAGAAAAAAAAATGATGATGGCTTCTTAAGAGTGGTAAATACCAATAATTTTTTTAGAATGAAATTATGAAGTATGAGTGCTGCCATTCAAAGCACTTTTTGATTTATATTTTTATCTCTTCAAATAACTGAGATATTTCCTGGGAAGTAAAATCTGGGCCACCCTGTATACAGGGCGTCCCAAAATTCGACCGACAACGATTAACTGTAAATAGTAGACTTAAAAATAAGTTGATATGACTCTATTTATCTATATCCAAAAATGCACCCCTCCAAAGTTGATTTTTTTTATTTCAACCAAAGTAGTAAAGATTTTTTAATGAAATTTTGTATACGTGCATTTTAATACTGGATGCTCAATTGGTAAAAATTTGGCTAATCCTCGAGTTTTGTAAATAGTGTTGGATGAATCAAGAAGGCATAAAACAGTCAAAACCTTTTTAGGTATTTAAAAATTTTATCTAAAACTTATTTGCTTTAGGGGAGAAATTCAAATGTAAGATTTTTTGCCCCTTACGAATTTTGCATAGATTGTACCGCTTTTGAATAAATTTACAAAGACAATTTGGAAAACGGCAAGAATTTAGTCGTTTCCATGGTAACAAGCTACAATTTCAACATAAACTGATAACTTTGAAAAAAATTTACCTATTAATTTTAACAATTAAATTCACGTTTAAGAAATACGCTAATAAGCCATTAATATCGAGTATTAAATGCAATGGTTTTTTTGAACTTTAAAAAGTATTTTATTAAAAACGTATGTTGAGTGGCCTAACTTACCAATCGTTTTTTTAATTTTAGTCCGACTCAGCTTACGAAAAATGTTTCTACATGAAAAAATTATTTTTAAATAAATTTTTAAATACTTAAAAAGTTTTGTGTCTTCTTCTTCCATCCAACACCATTTACAAAAGTCGAGGATTGATCAAATCCAAATTTCATTAAAAAATCTTTACTGCTTTGGCTGAAATAAAAAAAATCTAGTTTAAAAAAATCAACTTTGGAGGCTTATAACTGCTCAGGGGTGCTTTATTGGATATAGATAAATAGGGTCATATCAACTTATTTTCAGTTCTACTATCTCCAGTTAATCGTTGACGATCGAATTTTGGGACACCCTGTATATCAAATTAAACCTCATTTAAAATTAAATCTCTGTTGATAATACTGGAGGTAAATGATTTTTATTTTCGAAATAAACGGAGGTTGCTCATTATATCAATTTAGTAACCTCAGATATAAATCTATAATTTTATTCTAAATTGTTATATCGTTACTGAAAAAAATATAGTAATTTAATATTATTTAAATTTTTACCTAATGACTATTATTATCAAATAATATTTTGTTTATTCCTCCTCAAAATATGAACCGATCAACATTTTTAAGATGTTTATTATTCAGTATTTTAATTTGTATAATAAACATAAGCCACGAAAAAGTATTAAAGCTAAAATTAACGTACCACACGTAATTTCTTATAAGCACCAGGTATATTTTTTAGGGTTTTGTAAAAGTGGGAACTTTAGAAAATATTCGCATCTACTGTAATAAATGTATTACTAATTACAAAGTTACATTCTATAACAGAACAACCAAAATCGTTAATTTTAATGTAACTTTCTTGAGAAAATATGATGACAATACTTGGGTAAGATTAAGGGATTTATAATGTATTTTATAGTAATTTAATTTTCTTGTTTAGATACACGTTGAATTCTATAAATGGATTAATAATCAATATATGCATTTTGTTCCAATGAATTTCAAATTTTCATTTAAACATTTTATAAGTGGTGATTATTTTGGATTTGGTTCTAATTTAAGGAAACACACAGAACCTCCTATGAATTGGCCAGTATTATTTAACACGGTAAATTATAATAATTTAAATTCTATATTTTAATATTTTAATTTTAGACTTATGTTGGTACTAATTGGATTATACCTTATGAAAGATTTCCACCTAATATTCCTACTGGAAGGTACAAAACTCTTATGAAACTTTATGGAAACCGAAAAGATGAGGAACCTGAGTGGTGCACTGAAATATTTTTTAATTATGAACAGGTTTATGATAATAATTAGAAAGTTTAATTTAGTTAAATCATTCATTATTTAATCATTAAAATATATTTTTAATACTTATTCTCATATTTTATAAAAACATTGGTTTGCGACTAAGAGACTTTATGTGAAGAAATGAAAATGAGAAATAAAAAACGCTTTCAGAAAAACTATAAAAAGAAAAATAGTTTCTCCTGCACCTATATTCATAAACATTTTGACTAAAAATTGTATATACATCAGTGTAGCTCTATAGTATAATAGTATGAATATATTAAAAATGAGCTTCGTAATAATTAATAATCCACATTTTTTTTATTATCACAAACATTCATCTTACATAGAAACTAAAAAATATTAGAAATATACAGGATGTTTCTAAATATACGCGGCATGAAGATTGTATTTCCCATCTTATTTTTAAAGCCACCCCTGTTTATCAATCGAACTTTTCTTAAATAATTTCTAAATTGTACTAAATGTGAAAAAATTAAGCAGAGCAGGTCAAACATTTTATGAAAACTTTATATCATTACGGCTGCAATAACTTATAACTTTCCAATTTTAATCAAATTATCAAAAACAAATAAAAATTTTATTAATTTTTATTATTAAATAAACACAGCGTGGATCAAAATAATTTTTAATTCGTTTAAATAAGTTAAAAATCAAGAAGAAAACCAAAGTCAACCAAAATTACTAAAATTACAAAAAATACTAATACTAAACTAAAAAAAATTATTAACAAGGATCCAATAGCGTTTCCACCAACTCATAAAAAGCACATAAGCCTCAAAATGCTTTTGGCGAAATTGCTGTAACCTGTGAATCATTATATTCATGCTAAACTTTTGAGTGAGGTTGTCGACAATAAGCAGAATAATGTCCTGAGAAAGATGTGCCACGGTGGCTACTTTTTCTACGTATTGTGCACTTTGAACATGAAGGATTCTCATTTTCTCATAGCCATCGCAGGTTTTCTCTCCAGTAAAGTTGACGAGGCACTAAGAAAGTTGAAAAGGCCATGTTTTTTGAGGTATTGGAAGTGAAAGGTCCCAGAATGGATCAAATTTTAGAGTTGATTAATCGACCAACAAAAATTTCAAAATTCTTGAAATTTTCATCAATTTCAGTGAGAATAGGCAGTGGCAGTGGTTTGGTTGTACCCCTATTGATATATTCGTGTAAACCTTTTAATAAATACGAGTACCTGCGACCTGCGAAATTCTCGAGTGTTCTGTTGTGAGTGGCTTGCAAATATGAAACAAAACGTGGGATTTTAGATTTTAAAGATTCACCTCACAACCCTAAGTATCATGTGACCATCTTTAATTAGTCGTACAAATAAAGTTCCTTTTCATTCCATTTTAGACTAGCAGATTTTGGTTCCAAAATCTTGCACAAGATCGACTCAAGATCTATGCTCAAAATTTTAAGACTTAAGATTTATGATTTAAGATTTTAGAATTAAATCTCTGAGTATAAGCAGACCTTAAGAGTCTATTTATGCTCAGAGATTTAAGACCTAAGATTTGAGATTTAAAATTTAAGATTTGCCATTTCTTAAAAACGGGTTCATAAGTCCTATAATTTTCTAAATTCTAAAATCATAAGTCTTAAAACTTTGAGCATAAATAGACCTTTATTTGATAATGCACAAAATTAAAATTAGCTAGAGCTGCACAATAAAATGGCGGAGGCTGGCGCGGGGGTGGGGGGGGGTGTACCTTAAGTTAAGAATTTGTATAGAGAAGCTGACGTATTTTAAGCTATCAGATGTGTTCCACCAGGGATAATTATTTTAAAGATATTAAATAATTATTTTGTCAAAAGTGTTTTAGATCAAAATTATCAGACTAACATCGAAACATCGATTCATCGAAACATCCCAGTAAACACAGAAGTCCCAGGGACGTCCTTGAGATCTTTCTTTGTTACTTTATTGAGACGTTACAAAAAAATTTCGCATAGATGTCCCAGTGATTTAACGATAGGTCGCGACCTCAATGGAACATCTTTGAGAATTTTTAATGTTACCTTATTGAGAGGTTACAAAAAAATCGCATAGATCTCCCAGTGATTTCACAATAGGTCTCGACCTCAATGGAACATCCCTAAGAATTCCTAATCTTACTTTATTGCGAGATTACAAAAAGTTTACGCATAGATCTCCCAGGGACTTCCTGTCAGGTTTTGACGCAATTGTATCATCTCTGAGAATTCCCAATGTTACCTTATTGAGAGATTACAAAAAGTTTACGCAATGATCTCCCAGGAATTTCCGCCAGGTCTTGACGCAATTGTAACATCTCTGAGATTTCATAATGCGAGGTTAATACAACCAAACGACCAAACTCTGTAAACCAACTTATAAATTCTATACCTGGTGTCCATGAAACTTGGGCCAAAAGTTACGAATTTTTGTCTAAAATGCGTCAATGTGTAAGTTTGAAAAAAAAATCCTTTATGTACAATTTATATACAAAAAAGGTATACCGTGTGTCCACTAAACTACGAAACTAGGGCCATCCCTGTAATTTCTTTATTTATGAAAATAAAAATTTGAAATTTTAGCATTTTATATGGCATAAGAAAACGCATTTATTTAAAAAAGCTTTCTATTGTACTTGTAAGAAAATATTGATATATTATACTTGTGATAGCCTGTTAGCAGCTGATTACCTACAGTACGGCAACGTCCAAGCAAATAAAACTTCATACAATAGTATTTTTATATTCTATATTTTTTATAGAATCTCATAATAGTTATGTAGTGCGTTAAAAGTGAGTCGCAAAGTAAGTTACAATAGAATCGCATGGCGAAGTGTTTGTGACTTCACTTGCGACTTCCCCAGGACTTCTAGGCAATTTCCTGTGTGGCGGACATTTGGCAGTCCCAGAGAGGTTCTGGAGAGTTTAAGGGGAGGTCTAATGTGAAGTAAATAGGAGCTCGAAAAGATGTCTGTAGGAGGTAACTGTGCTGACTGGGATCGAAATAATCAAAAAATTATAATCAACAGGCACACCTTAGGTGCCTTACAACTACCTAGTCATTTATACTTAGTAATTATTATTTTTGCTTGAAAAAAATGTCTTCAGATTTAATTTTTTTAAGTGTTTTATGTTATTTATTGGTTTTTCTAATAAATGTTTTTTGTCGAAAAAATAACTTTTTTTGAAACCGTATTTTATTTAAGATATAATTTTTTAGAAATAAATAAAAAAAGGTCGCTCGCAGTCATCCTTAGCCTTAGAAACGGCCCGGGATAGGTTTTATAAGGTTTTTAGTTTTTTTAACATTTTTTTTAATGATTTTTAATATCGAAATAAACGGAGGTTGCTGAACTTATTAATTTAGTAACCTTAGATGCAAGATATAAATCTCTAACTTTTATTATTTGTTCCAAATTATTATATCGTTACCAAAAAAAATATAGTTATTTAATAATATTTAAATTTTTCACTAATGACTATTATTATAAAATAATATTTTGTTTATTCCTCCTCAAAATATGAATAGATCAACATTTTTAAGCTGTTTATTAATCAGTATTTTAATTTGTATAATAAACATAAGCCTCGAAAAAGTATTAAAACTAAAATTAATATACCACACGTAATTTCTTATAAGCAGCTGCTTTAATTTTTAGGGTTTTGTAAAAGTAGCAACTTTAGAAAATGTTCGCTCGTACTGTTCTAATAATAATTGTATTACTAATTACAAAGTTACATTCTATAACAGAACAACCAAAATCGTTAATTTTAATATGACTTTCTTGGTAAAACTTGATGACAATACTTGGGTAAGATTAAGTGATTTATGACGTATTTTATTGAAAATAAAATTTTTTGTTTAGATACACGTTGAATTCTATAAATGGATTAATAATCAATATATGCATTTTGTTCCAATGAATTTCAAGTTTTCATTAAAACATTTTATAAGTGGTGATTATTTTGGATTTGGTTATTATTTAAGGAAACACACAAAGCCTCCTATAAATTGGCCAGTATTATATAACACGGTAAATTACAATAATTTAAATTCTATATTTTAATATTTTAATTTTAGACTTATGTTGGTACTAATTGGATTATACCTTCTGATAAATTTCCACCAAATATTCCTACTGGAAGGTACAAAACTCTTATGAAAATTTATGTAAACCGAAAATATCAGGAACCTGGAGGGTACTGTGAAATTTTTTTTAAGTATGAACAGGTTTATGATAATAATTAGAAAGTTTAATTTAGATAAATCATTTATCATTTAATCATTAATACATATTTTTAATACTTATTCATAAAATGAGAAATAAAAAAGGCTTTCAGAAAAACTATAAGGAAAAATAGTTAGGTTCAAGATAGTTCCAGTGGCGGATCAAGACAGTTTGGGGACCTAGGCACAAATGATTATTATCTTCACTTACCGACCTACCATTTCCCCTGCACCTATATTCATAAACATTTTGACTAAGAATTGTAAACAGTGTAGTCTCTATAGTATGAACTAATTAAGAACAAGTTAGTTCACATTTTCGAGTATACAAGAATGAATTTTAAGTGTATATGTTAAAAATGAGCTTCATAATAAATAATAACCCACATTTTATTTATAACCACTAACATTCATTTTTCATATAAATTAAAAAATGATAGAAATATACAGGGTGTTTCTAGACAGGTATATGCGACAAAAATCAGGAGACAATTCTTTGACCAATTCCAAGATAAAAATAAAAATTTTCTTAAAAAAGCTTTTTGGGGAATTAAGTTTCTATAAGTACATTTTTTTAAATTTTATTTGCCTTTTTTGAAATGTTTTTTGTGTTTTTATCTTAAAATTAGCCAAATAATCCATGAAGTTTTTCCCATCTTATTTTTAAAGAAACCCCTGATTATTAATGTGCACCATCGAATATTTTTAATCATTTATATAACTGTACAAAATGTGAAAAAATACGGTCAAACGTTTTAAGAAAACTTTATATCATTATCAATTTGATCAAATTTGGAAAGTTATTGCAGCACTCTCAAAATTTGATCAAATTAGCAAAAACAAATAAGAAATCAAGAAGAAAACTTATTGAAAATGTGGTGACTTTTATTCAATTTGAAAAATTTTGTCAACCAACATTAACAAAATTACAAAATTAATATTACTACTAAACAATTCTTTAATTACTCATGCAAAAGCTATTAATAAAGTTCCTATCGTTCCGGAAATATTGTTGATGTCATTCATCTTTAGTGGGATATTCTATAAAAGGCGTTGTATTACTGTATTAGGTACATGATATCTCAGAGTTCATGAAAAGGCTATTTCCAATATTTTTAAGCCATTTAATCCCAACTGATTAATTTCACAAATAGCACAGTTATTAAATATTTTCTTCTCATTCAAATTCTTTTTGTTTTTTTTTTTCGGAATAATAATTTTTTTGTATTCCAATTGATTTCGATAAGAACTTTCGGTATCAGTCGAATTTTGGGAAATTGGTGATATTGCTAGTCTTGGATGACTCCTTGGTTTCATTACCTCCATTATCAGTAAGAATTATTACTGTTTTTACTTTTCGCCTTTTTCCTGTAACATTGGAAGCATATTGGGACCCGTATTCTTATTCATTATCTACATGAACAACCTGGGAAAGACTCTTTGACAATGGGTAAATAAATACAAATATGCAGATGCCATAACATGCATTATAGATAGTGGGGTACGTGGCTCTTGGAAAACATTTCAAATTAAAAAATACCGTAGAATCGTTGTTTTTGTGAAATATTGCCGGAGACTAAGGTACAGCTCACTTTTTGGGAGTACAATTCGATAGAAAACTGAATTTCGTGTCACAATGTGACTCCATAGCAATTATGCTAAGTCACACGTCACATTTGTGACTCTAGATGTCCTTAAATTAATTTACTTCGGGTATATCCAATCTAGATTAGTTTACGGAATATACAGGGTCTCCCTTAATAACCGTGCCAAAATTTTTGGGGCGATGTGATGGAGGAAATAAAACCAAGCATTTTTGACTTATAAAGTAATGTCCGTAAATGCTTCCTTAAAAAGTTATACCACTTAAAACTTTTTCAAAAAAAAGTATTTTTTTGTAAAAAAAATAAATATTACAAGAGATATTAATTTGAAATTTGGCGACAGTTTTTTCACACAAGGATACACATTCATAGCCAATAAAAGTTTTAAAAATATTTTCAGGGGCGTTACCTTGGGGGGGTCATCAACTGTTTTTGATCATATTTTTTGTTTTTTTATGATTTTGATAATTTTAAAATAATCCTTGATCAATGTTTTACAGAAAAGGTTTCAGAATGCTAAACTTTGTAATTCTTGAAAATCATTAACTTAGAACGTATACCTTCTGTTTTTATTTTCTTTATTTGGGTAGGTACTTTTTTATTTTATTCTCTATGAACCTACAAGTATTTTTATAATTTAGAATGAAAATTTTTTTATCCAGATTCTAGATGATGGAAGACTATTTAATACAGAAGCTGCATTTCCTCTTTGTATCTTTTTCTCTAGATATACTCGGTGTCTCAGACCACCCGTCCTATCCTTTAATTTTGGGAATCCTTGGTCGAGTTTGACTGGGATGAAAAATGTTATCACCAAAATGACTACAAAGAATCTATTGGTTTAATTTTTATTTTTCGGAACAAACCGGAAGTATTCGGAGCCGGAAGTAACTTTGAAATTTCAAATGCCAACATGGGTCGAGTGTGGTACGTTTGGAAAGGTATTTTAAAAAGAAACAATTTTTATTAAAAGCTGCAAAATGAGTTGGGCAGCCGTTTTGTTGCAATACATTACCACACGTGATGCATAGTTATATAACATCATCTAGAAGTTCTAAAAAGTCACTCTATTTGGCTCCGTTTAATGTTTAATGAACCTTCGTAAAAATCAATTATTTTGTTTCCTAAATTTAGGCTCCAAACATGTTGATTATCAACTTCCAACTTCTCCTAACCACTGAGGGTTCTCGTTACATTAGTAGATTTGCACTTCCTTGCTTTTGAACGACGCCTCATCTATCCATAAAATTCGGTTGGTGAAAATTATGGTTTTTGGTAGACAACCATTCACAAAAATTGAACCTACTTTAAAAATTTTATTCTTTAAGTTTCTGGTGTGAAGAAATATGGTAAGGATGAAATTATTTGAATTCAAAATTCTCCAAGAGGCCATGCGACTTATTCCAGAATCAATATTGAATCGACTTGAGTCTTCTGGTCGAAATATGTGGGTTCAAAGCAACTGCCGTAAGAATATCCGGCGTTCATTCATCATCTACAATCTACACGTTTCCCAATACTCTGAATTTTATTTAGGCTCGATTGTATCTTACCACTCGTCTTAACTCGTGCTGCAAGGCGCAGGAAAACCTTCCTCGACTGATTAGGTTGCTGAGGGTATCGCTCAGTATAAATCCTTTCAGCAGCGTGATAATTTTGGCGTCATTCGCCCAATATTATTGGCATATCAAAACCTTCGCGGTTGGTAAACACCATTTTGACTCGTGCAATTTATTGATAATATGAAGATTATAACTACATTTTATTTTTCGTATATCTTTTTTGGCTTATTTTGTTTTATAAGGAAATAGAAAGTAAGTTTGAATTTTTCTTTTATCGTTTATTTCTTTTAATATTCAATTGTTTCTTTTTAAAAGACCTGTCCAACAATACCACACTCGACTCAGAGAGCCATTTGAAATTTCAAAGTTACTTCCGGTTTGTTCCTGAAAATAAACATTATACCAATAGTTTTCTTTGTAGTCATTTTGGTGACAAAATTTTTATCCCAGTCAAATTCGACAAAGGGTTCCCAAAATAAAAGGGTGAGACGGGTGGTATATCAATTATTTTTTTTCCAAATGAATTAATAAATGTTCAAGATTCTGATCTCCAAGCCCAAAAGAATCAAGAGCTACAGGAATATAAATGAGCAGCCTCCAACATATTTTAGCTTTTAGCGAATGTACTAAATTGGAGTCAACTTAGGTTTCAACACACTGGAAGTTAAGATCGCGTATTCTTTGGAAAATTCTAAACTAAAAATTTGAATACGAAAATGTAGAACTAGCTTCGTTTGGCTACAAAAGATCATCAAAGTTAAAAATTTTTGGTAATAAAAATAATTTTAGTATGGGATGTACAGTTGCTCCCAACTGGAAGTAGGATAAAAGCAATCACGATCGCATAGTTTTGGCAAAATTTTGGAATAGATGCGGCCCGACTTTTTTTACCGGATTTATCCGATATCTCGGTAAAGATAAAACCGCGTTTGTTTGGAAAATAAATTTTTTTCACATTATTATATCGTTAGTGAAAAAAATATAGCAATTATAATAATATTTAAATTGTTCACTAATGGCTATTATTAGGTATCAAATAATATTCTGGTTATTCCTGATCAAAATATGAACAGATCAACATTTTTAAGCGGTTTATTATTCAGCATTTTGATTTGTATAATAAATATAAGCCATGAAAAAGTATCAAAACTAAAATTAAAGTACGTAATTTCTTATTCGCACCTGCATTATTTTTTTAGGGTTTCGTAAAAGTGGGAACTTTAGAACATATTCGCTTGTTCTGTTATAATAATAATTGTATTGGTAACTACGAAGATAAATTTTATAACAGAACAACCAAAGTCCTTAATTTTAATATTACTATGTTGGTAAAATTTGATGATAATTCTTTGGTAAGATTGAGGGATTTATAATATTTTATTGTAATTTAAATTTTTGGTTTAGGCACAATGTGAATTCTATAGATGGATTAATAGTCAATATATGCAATTTGTTCCAATGGATTTCAAGTTTTCATTAAAATATTATATAAGCAGTGGTTACTTTGGATATCGTTATTATTTAAGGGAGCACACTAAGCCCTCGGTAAAATGGCCAGTATTATTTAACACTGTAAGTTATAATAATTTAAATTCTATATTTTAATACTTCAATTTTAGACCTATGTTGGTACTAATTGGCTTATAGTTTCTGAAAAATTTCCACAATATTTTCCTACTGGAAGGTACAAAGCTGATTTTAAAATATATCTAGACCGAAAGGATCACGAACCTGTAGGACGTAGTGAAATTTTTTTTAAGTATGAACAGGTTTATAATTATAATTAGAAAGTTTATATAAGTGTATAATTTAGTTTAATCATTGATATAATTAAATTTGCGAGCTCCAAAAGCTCCTCAACTTTTTATGTAGTTTTTATTTACTTACTTATTTATTAACAGCTGTTGATAAATTAAAAACATTAAAAAAATGGGTAAGTTCACTTAATGTATATACTTACATGTTTGGTATCACAGGGGGTGGCCATGGTATGACATTTGAAAAAATAAAGATATTTGCAAAAAATGCATTTTAAAAATTATAAAAATTATTCTCAAAAACGGCCGAATGAATTTCATAATTTACAATTTATTTTACCTACTTAAACTATTTAAAAGTAGTTTTAATAGATTTTATTAAAAAAAAATTCCCAAAAAAATATCCAATATACAGGGTGTCCCAATTTGAGTTGCATTGCATTTGCATCTTTGTTATTAATAAAGTTACAGATTCGATTAAATGGGCAATGTCTTGCAGTTTTTTATACTCATTTAAATGGCATCTAAAATTATCAAAAATTCAGAGCGGAGCGGAGATAAACGAAAAAAACCGAAAAATTCAATTTTTTAAAAAGTCGATTATTTCATTAACTAGAAAAGTTACAAAAAAAATGTTTTAGTTAAAACTTATTTGTTTCGTAAAGACTAATCTAAATATGTTTTTTACAAACAAATAACAAACTCGGTTTTCAAGATATCAATAGCAACTTTCTTATTTTAAAAGGGCATCATATTGGATTTTTTTACAAACAAACTGCATATTTTTTTCTGTTTACAACAATGTATTAAAATCTATGTTTGAAGTAACAGACTATGAAATATTTGACATTATTTGAATTAAATTAAGTAAGCTTTGACTTTTTGACAGGTTTTCTTTAAACAAATGACGATTCCAGCTGTCACTTTAGATTATTATATCGGTTTATTGTATATCAAGTTAGAATTAATAAGTTTTTAGTGATTGATTAATCATTTATAAATGGCAACCTTTCCACTAACTAAATGAACAATATGACAAGTTTTGGAAGTTAACGAAATAATCGAGTTTTTAAAAAATTTAAAATTTTCGGTTTTTCACGTTTATCTTCGGAATAGCTCGGAATTTTTCAATTTTTTTAAACGGCATCTAAATATGTATCAAAAACTGCAAAACGCTGTCCATTTAACCGAATCTGTAACTTTATTAATAACAAAGATACCCATGTAATGCAACTAAAATTGGGACACCCTGTATTTTTTGAAAAGTTCAGAAAAAAAAATTTTTAAATGCACAAACATACTTGGAACTTACCAGTGTTTAATAATAAGTACAAAAATAGGGTGTAACATTTAAGATAAAGAAATTGATTTAATTTCCGGTGAAATTTTCCTTCATGAGCTAGGCAACTAAATATGCAGCATACTTAGATGCCTACAATCATTTCTATATAAACTTTTGTATCATTTTTATACATAAGTATTTATTAAATGTATATATTTATTTTAGATATCTTTATCGAGTAAAGTCAATATTTGAACTGGCAAAGATATTTAAGCAAGAACAAATTTAATTTTCCAAACACATACACAAGAGCAATAACCTCAATTCTCCTGTGTTAAACGAAATAAATTAATAAATAGCACATAGCACACACTGCTGTTGTTGTTATGAAAAATACGTGAAAATGTTTAAAAAATGCATTGTAATATTTGGAATATTTTAACTATCAACTGTCTTCAAATAATATATTTAGACGTAGTTTAGAAAATGTTGTTAAATAAATTGTTAAATTTATCAAGTTCAAGACGCAAAATAAAATTTATCTTATTTATTTTAATATGTGTTATATTTGTAATTTACTGGAAGAAGAATGAAGGTAATTAAACCTTATTTTTCAGACGTTCTAATTTTAAATAATTAATAATTTAAAAATTCCAAATTTTCTTGGTATTAATTAAGTAGCTCATTATCGAATACGAATATAATTATCATAAATTTTTTAATTATTTTATATCCATGGCTGCCATGTTCAAAAAATTAAACAACAATCTGTTGCTAAAGTATTGCCAACTGTACTTACCCGAGTAATTTGGATACAATACGATTCCCCGAAATCAGAGCACAAAAGAAATTTTCAAATTTTGAGGATAGTCAGCAAATTAGAGCGCTTCATTTTAAAATTTGCTTGATATTTGCGGTTTTGATTATAATTAAGTAGAATCGAGGGTAGAATTTTAAGACATTTCAGAAGCGTTGTAAAAATATACCGAAAAGAAAAAATCAAACTCTTCGTTTATATCTTAACTTCTTACTAGCGTTGGAAAAAAATATTTTTTCAATTAGTTTTTTTTCTGTATAGAGCACGTTTTACTGTTGCCGTATGAGTATTTGGTTTGAAAAAGAAACAATGAAGAAATTGGTAGCCACAAGACTCTTCTATGTGCCAAAAAAAGGGATTTTAAAAACGCTCTACTGGAAAAAAAATTTTGAGCAAAACCGCAAATACCAAGCGAATTTCAAAATCAAGCGCTCAAATTTGTCGACTATCGCCTTAAGGAAAAGAAAACTCACTTTTGGCATAACAGAAAATTAAAAAATATAGGTACATTAAATTATTTTGGGCCACATAAAGGATTTACACCTGTTGAATCAACCAATCAAATCCCTCTAAAATAAAAAATTCTGTATTCTGTAGGCAATTTTACTGCTATTTTTTTTCTAAAATCTGATAGCATATTTAATTGTTTTATTTACAATACCCTACCCTGATTGGAACTACTAAAATGTTTTGGGTGATTTTGAAAATTCTGAAAAAAATAATTGCAAAAACTGAAGCCTGGAGAAATCATTTAAACTGGTCACTCCGGAGTCTCCAGGTCACCCTACGTTGCTAAGCTTCCCAATTATTTCTGCGATTTCAACAACTTTTTTTATAAACCAACTTTATTTACGTATTTCTTTTTTTTTTAGTTTTTATTACACAAACAAATCATGAGTTTAAAGGAATACCGCTGAATGTGAATACAAATGAAATTCCAAAAGTAATTAGTAGAAACTCATCGAATGCTTCTTTAAAAGCTCACAACTGTGATACGATTCATGTTGCTTTAGTGTGTTCTGGTCTTAAGTCCAATTTATACACCTATACCCTATTAAAATCCATATTATTTTACCGTACAAATCCTTTACACTTCCATTTTTTAGTCAACAACTTTTCAGAGAACGTTCTAAGAAAATTAATTTTAACATGGGATATAAGTGAAGGTAAGCCATAATTTTTTCACTCATTTAAAAAAAGTGGACTTGACCGGTTCTTGTATTTTGGACCCCTCATTTATACTCTTTTGACGGTGCTCCTGTAACTTGGCCTCACAGATTCTCTGAAGAAAGGCAATCAAGGAAGGGGCCTTCAAATAAATGTGAAAAAAAAAATTAAAATTATCTTCCACAATTTTTTAATACGGGTATACGTCGTTTTGCGCCGGTTCGCTTTACGCCGATTCACAATTATTTTCCGAGATAGTTTTCGTTTTGTTTTTAAGAAAAATGATTATATTTTTTATTTTATTATAAAATTAAAAGAATATTTAATTTGTAGTTTCATTATGGGCGATAATAGTGATTCAGAACCCAAACATTGTGCGAAAAAAAGCACGAAAAATGTGTGTTCATTTTACGCCGGTGTCTCGGAACGGAACCCCGGTGTAAAACGACGTATACCTGTAATTTTAAAATCCTACTTAAAAACATCAATATTTTCGAGCCTCAATTAACATCAAGAAATTGATTGAAAAAAAATCATGGTGATACTGCCGTTATTGACCAAGGCAGTTTATTTTTCAGTGCAGTTTTTAACTTTCTTACATTTTTTATTATTTCAGTTGAAACTAGTTTTTATAATATATCAAATTACGTTTATAAAGTACAATGGGTTCCTAACACTCATTATTCTGGAATTTATGGACTTTTAAAATTAATAATTCCAAATATTTTACCAAGCAATGTTAAAAAAATAATAGTATTGGACACGGATTTATTATTTGCAGCTAATATCTTAGACCTTTGGAATATTTTTGATAAAATGAAAGAAGAGAATGTAAGTTGTACAAAACGTTATTAAATAAATATATATTTTTTATTATTTGTAATTAAAGGCTATAGGCTTGGTTGAAAATCAAAGTAATTATTACTTAAATTCTAAAAAAATAATATGGCCGGCTTTAGGAAGAGGGTAAGATATATTTATGTTTCTTTATTATACTTACTTATTATACAGGGTCTTTTTTATAAAAGGTCTTTTACCACATATTCCTTAGACCAAAATAAATCGATTTAAGTAAACTTATCTTGGTCTAAAGTTGCTTAGTCTGGCGCTATAATATGGCTAAGAAATATGTGGTAAGACCCTTTACAAACACCCTGTAAATAAAAACCTTATTCCAATAAATCAAATTTTAGGTTCAATTCGGGACTAGTTTTATACAACTTGGAGAAAATTAGGAATTTAAATTGGTACTCGACTTGGTCTACTGTAGCAAAACATACATCATTAATCTATGGCCAAACTTTATTGGGAGATCAGGATATTTTAAATAGCGTGATTAAAGAAAATAACGAACTCCTTTATAACTTACCTTGTTATTGGAATGTACAGCTAAGTGATCATACTATAAGTAAAGAATGTTATGATCGGTATTCTATAAAAGTAAGAAGAATATTACAATACTCAAACATAATTTACATTACAAGGCACAATCTACATTTTGCACAAGTGCAATAATATGAAATACCAATTTTTTTTATATAATATACCGAAGTTTTGTTAAAGTTTTCAATATGTTACAGGTATTACATTGGAATTCTCCTAGAAAACTTGACGTTATTAATCAAGATAGTGAATACTTTCTTGATATTTATTCTGTAATGCTTGAATTAAATGGGTACCTTGTGAAGAGGACTCTCAATAAATGTTCTTCCAGAAACGATACTACAAAACAGGTATTTGGAAAATAATCACAGGCATAAACACTAATTTTCATAATGGGTATCACACATTTACTTAACATTTTCCATTTACTAATTACAACTTAAATTAATGCTGCTAAAAAGTGTTTCTATTCCTTAGTGGGAGATCAGTTGTATATGTTGTATCATATATTTTTTTATTTTTCTTTTGTATACGTATATTTTTAACTTTAAGATATTAGTCCAGTCATTTGGTAGTTTTACCTGGTACGTTTTCCGGGAGTTTTGAAAATGATAAATTTTATAGATTTTGATGTGCTCTTTCCGAATTTCAACAAAAATGGCCCCTAAAAGCAGTTTTTTGACATGTTCGGGTTGTTCATTTCACTCTTGTAATGCATGTAATGCAAAAATGGTATAAATAAATTATAAAAAACCAACCAACAAGCAATTTAGGTTACAGGCTGTGTAAAGCTACGATGTGGATGGCAACGGGACTCTGGTTCAAATTATGACGTTACTTTTTATTCTGATTCCTTCTAACATTTATAAAAGTCAAGTACAATATACTCTCGTTTATTGTTTTAGTGTTAGAAGGAGACACGATAAATGGTAACGTCTTAATTTGAACCAAAGTCCGGTCGCCATCCACATCCTAGCTTTACACAGCCTTTAGGATGTATTTTTTATTATTACTATTGGTTTACGAATCAAAGAAATTTATAATCAAAACACACTTTTATGACCAAAAAACAAATTTTAGTAAAGATTTAGAAACAATATTTTTCCAAAAATCCATAATTTTAAATTATTCACTCTAAGCCTCGGTTGTACAGTTAAAGCTTCAACCGATACTTAAATTAAGAAATTGGCAGATTTTCCATTGCGTATTCCGGTAAATTTTTTAGTGTAAGTCTCACTTGAAACTTAAATTCACCTGCACCTTAAAGTCTGTAGTGTGCCACACTACGCTTTTTATGTAAAATATAAAAAAAGTACCTACCTATTTCTTTGAAAATAACTAAGCTTTATTTTTTAGAATGACATTAATGATGTTTGTAAGAAATATACTAATGCTGCTTTTTCACCCAAAAGAACTTTGCTTTTCTTTCGAAATTATTCCTACTTTCCCCAAAGTAATGATGTTACCTATATTGCACATTTATCTTATGAACGTGTGCAAATGGTTGAAGATTTGTGCAAATATTGGGAAGGTTGTTAGAATAGCAATTAAAAAATTATTAACTTTCTAATACTCTTAACATTTGTAGGTCCTATTAGTTTAACTTTTTATTTAACCGATCCTGAATTTCAAATGGTCAATAAGTTTATTGATAATTCTTTAATTTTAGGAAAAAGAAATAATATAGCGTTTCACGTTGTTTTTAAAATCAATGTAAGTAATAAATGTTTTGTATTTTTCATAAATATTCACAGTTAATTATTATCATATACCTAAAGTCTTCGTTCTACTTGTGTCAATTATGAATTAATTAGTGGAGACTTTCGATTTGAAAAAATTAATTATGAATTATTATTATTATGATAAGGAATAATCCTCTTTAGTTATTTAATTATTTCAGGAATTTTATCCTATAAATTATTTAAGAAATATTGGATTACAAAATGTAAATACACCATTTGTATTTCTGGCAGATATAGATTTTTTACCGATGATTGGATTGTATGGAACAATTAGAAAGGAAATTAAACTAAGTGGAGATTTAAGTAGAAAGGTATTGGCTTTTAATTTTAATTAACTTTTCTAATTTTTCTTAAAACTTCATAAATAATTTACTTAAAACTTAAGGCTCTGATAATTCCTGCATTTGAATCTCAAAGATATAAGACTAAAATACCGAATAACAAAAAAGAACTGCTGCATTTAATGAAACTAAAAGAAATATTTCCATTTCGTTTTGATGTATGGTCGTCAGGACACATTCCAACAAACTACACAATGTGGCAAATTGCAAGTTCGCCTTACCAAGTAAGTAAATAAAAATACAGTTTGTCTTTAAATAGACAATGCATAAAATTTTTATTAAGTATATGAAACCACGGGTAGTTGTTTCAACTTTGGAAATGGAGCTTTTTTAAAATTTCTTTTTTTGATACACAGATGAGTTTTGTGGCTACCAATTTCTTTTTTTGGTTTTAGTAAGTCAAATCAAATACTCATACGGCAGCGGTAAAACAGGCTCCTTACAATAATCGTTCGCTTAGCGGCGTTTTTCACAGAAACAAATAACTAATTGAAATAATATTTTTTTTCCAACGCTAGCAATAAGTTAAAGTATACACGAAGAGTTTGACATTTCGATTTTTATTTTAAATATATTTTTAAAGTTTTTACAGCCTTCCATATATTAAGTAAAATTTTAAGAAATTTTTGGAGAGCTGTAAAAAGTTTAAAAATATACATAAAACAAAAAACGAAACGGGAAACTCTTTGTTTATACCTTAACTTATTGCTAGTGTTGGAAAAAAATTATTATTTCAATTAGTTTTTTATTTCTGTGGAAAACGACGCTAAGCGAACGTTTTTTGTAAAGAACCTGTTTTACTGCTGCCGTATGAGTATTTGGTTTGATTTACTAAAACAAAACAAGAAGAAATTGGTAGCCACAAGACTCTTCTGTGTATCAAAGAAAGAAATTTAAAAAAAGCATCAATGGAAAAAAAATTATGAGCAAAACCACAAATATCAAGGCCTCACATTTGCCAATCTCTTAAGAATTAAAATCTTAAAAAAACTGAACGACAATTAAATTTAAGAAAATTAATATAACAAAAACAAATTTTTAGGTTCAATGGAAACCAGATTACGAGCCATATGTTGTTGTAGATAAAAATGTTGTTGAGTATGACACTCGTTTTGTTGGATTTGGTTGGAATAAGGTGTCGCATATAATGGAATTGGCCTGTTTAAATTATAACTTTACTGTTTTGCATAATGCGTTTATTTTGCATCGTTCACATTCCCCTAGTGACGACATATCAAAGTTTAGAAGCTCACCTGTATACAGAATGTAATTATAAATAACATCTAGAAAATTAGTTTTAAAACGTTTTTAATAATTTGTAGGTGTTTACAACGGTTAAAAGAGGATTTTCTAGAATTACTTTACCAGAAATATAATGGCCAATGTAATGATATAACAAGTAATAACCAAAGATAACAATTAATAAAGTTTACAATTTTTTCTTTACAATACTAAAACTTTTTTAATTAAAGCCTCCCCTTTTCGGTTTGCTACGAAATCAAGCATTGGCCAACATAACGAAATGTTTTAAGTGTTAAAATTTTAGCTACTCATATTTCAAAATTACCATCAGGATTAGAAAATTACCATCAGGATTAGGAATACTATAGGTTTATTAAAAAACAAGGATTGAAACATTTATAAAATATATATTTTTCTAAACAACAGTCATAAGCCATTTATAATAACTATTAACTATACAATTTATTACTTAAAAAATGACAATGAATTGATTCAAATTTAGGAATAGTTTTAAAATGGCAGTGGTGATCAATTTTGATTTATAGTTTGATATTTGATTAGTGCATGATTTGCTGGGTAGAATATTGTAAATTTTATATAAAAAAAGTTATTGTATAAAAGGTAGCTATAAATTATATTATTTTAAATTTAAATTAATTTAAAGTATTGTGATTACTATTGTAATTAGGAACAATAATTTCATTAAAAGGACCGGGCTGAAGTTACATTTAAATACATTCATTTTTACATTCATATTTTTTTAATCGAAAACAAATAAATGCAAGGGGTGAATTTTTTTATATTTTATAGACATATAGTCTATAGTAAAATAGCAAAAAATTTTTTTTCAGAATCAGACCAGGTTTCAAAAAATTATCTAAAAAATTTTTAAAAAATCAGCCACTTTTTCAGATTTTATTTTTTTAATCCAAAACAAAAAAAAGTATGGACGCAATTTTTTTATATTTTGTTACTCATACAATCCTAAGTAAATTTAAATAATAAGTTTTTTCAAAATCAGACCACAAGTAAAAAAAAATCAGTCACTGCTTTTCCAGTTTTTATTTTTTAATCGAAAACAAAAAAATGTAAGTGCACATTTTTTTATTTTAGTTTTTTAAATTTTTGACTCCTGATCTGATTTTGAAAAGTTTTAATGCATTTTTACTAAGGACTGTATGTATAATAAAATATAAAAAAAATCACCACTTAAATTTTTCTGTTTTTGATTAAAAAAATAAAATCTAAAAGTGACTCATTTTATAATTTTTTAAAATTCTTGACAAATGGTTGATTAAAAAAAATTTTTACAAAGTTTTACAAAAGAACCGTATTTCTAATGAAATATAAAAAAAATGAGTTTTTGATTTTTGTTTAAAAAAATAAAATGTGAAAAAGTAATTATTTTCATTTCTTTTAATAATTTTTTGACTTCTGGTCTGATTTTGAAAAAACGTTTTATGCAGTTTTAGTAAGGACTGTAGGTATGTGTAACAAAATATAAAATAATTGAACCCTTATAATTTTTTGTTTTCGAATAAAAAAATATCAGCCCTTAAATTTTTGTTTTTAATTAAAAAAATTAAATCTGATAAAGTGACTCATTTTTTAATTTTTATTTTCTTGACTAATGGTTTGATTAAAAAAAATTTTTTATACAGTTTTACTAAGAACTGTATTTCTAATGAAATTTAAAAAAAAATGATTCCTTACATTTTTTGGTTTTTGATTAAAAAAATAAACTGTGAAAAGGTGATTACTTTCATTTCTTTTAATAATTTTTTGACTTCTGGTCTGATTTTGGAAAATCTTTTTATGCAGTTTTACTAAGGACTGTAGGTATGTGTAACAAAATATAAAATAATTGAACCCTTATAATTTTTTGTTTTCGAATAAAAAAATATGAATGTACAAATGAATTCATTTACGTGTCAGTCCGGTAATAAAATAAAGAGTATGATTCTGTATTAACTTTATAAAAATTTTAATGATTTATCAAAAGTTTAACTTTTTAATTATATTAAATTCAAGGATTCTAACCGAACCATTTTATTAATTCGGTTAAAACCATTTTATTTGAACTAACCGTAACACAAACAGAAACCGTTTTTAGAAATTTTTTAACGGAAACCAGTTCTTAACTGATTTTTAATCGATATCTAACCGGCCTTCAACCGTTTTACTAACCGATTTTTAACCGTTTTACTAACCGGTTTTTAACTGTTTTACTAACCTGTTTTTAACCGTTAAACTATCGGTTTTACAATCAAAATGAAAAAAAAAATTAGGTACAACACCTTTAAACCGAAACAGTTTTTTGAAATTTTTAAAAACCAAAACCGTTTTTAGAAATTTTTAAAAACCGAAACCGTTTTTAGAAAAAAATTATTAACCAAAACCATTTTGAAATTTTAAACGGTTAGAATCCATGATTGAATTTAAATAAAGGGAACTTATAAAAATAAAAATCGTTCGATTTATAAACACAAACTATTAAAATCCTCATACTACAACTTTATTTTTAGTTGAAGTATTTCGAAGTTTCAAAAGTTAAATTTTTTTGAATTACCACAAAATGTTATTGCATTTGTAAGATAAATTTGTTTAAAAACATAATATCTTTCGAAGCTCCAATTTTGAGTTGAGTTAAATCAGATAAAAACTAAAAATAGTTCTAGAGGTGTTACGATAAAAATGAAACTTCAGATAGATAAATTCACAGTGGTAAAAAAATTAAAATCTTTATCATACTCTTTATTTGTAAAATACCATCAAATTTTTGTATATAAAATTGATATGTTTTTATTTTTCCAATAGAATGTACACCATTATTTACATACTTTTGGAAATAAAGTTAAAATAATGCAGATATTTTTTCTCAAAACCCGAACATTCATTATTTTTCCGGTTGTATATGAAACACCCTAATAATAATTAGTGATTCTACATCCTAATTAATACGCTCATATAAATTTAGATAATAAAAGAAATTTTAGAACAGTTTTGCAAAGAATTGACCTTCAAGGCATGATATTTATTGGCGATTCAAATTAATTGTAACGAAGAAAGATGACATCACAAGTATATCAATGCAAAGTGCATAACCGCGGTGAAAATTGAAAGTTATGTGGCAAACATGAGATTGTGATAGCAACTAACCTACCTCTGACGTCATCCCATTAGTTCCAAATTTGGGCGCAAGAGGGAAATCGCTTAGCTTGTAAAGCCAATATATTTTGAAATGAAAAGTAATTAGAATATACAATATAAGAGATCAAAGTTTCTTTTGGATATTTTTTATACTCCTTTCTTCATACTTTATAGATTATAGAGCTTATAGCATTTTCGCTTGTTGCACTAGTGCGCACCAGTGCTGCACTGAGTCAGTGAGTTGTTTTTTGTTTACTTCTTCGGTGCGAGCTTTTCCAGTGTTCCTGTTTTCTGCTTGACATCACATGTTGCTCTTGGTGCGCACTTGCACTGTCGAAGCAGAAAACGCTATTAATTTTTTATTGTGTATTGCATGTTGTGATGCATTTTTGTAAAATAAAATTTATATTTAATTAAAATACCATTATAGCACCTTTTTCTGTTTTCAAGTGTAAATTAATAAAAATTACCCTTTCTATCTGAAAACTTTAAACCTTCCTATTATATAAATATTGTCATTTCTTTTCTTAGTAAGCTCTTCTATCATCAAACTAAATTTAAATATGACGATCACAGAAAATACGAAGCTATACAATAATTATTGAGTTAATTTTAATCTATGTCACATCCACGTCTACTCGAAACCACTGTAACGCATCAAACTGCCTTTTCATATGGTAATAATTTTTTAATCCAATCTAACACATCTTGCATTTCGTTCTTTTTAAGTTCATGGAGTGTGTTTTTTAAAGGCACAAATTCACCTTTTATCCCCAGCTCTGTGAGTTTTTCAAACGACTCTTTACCCCATACCATGGGCACTAAAGTATCACGCTCCCCGTGGTACATGAGTAGTGGTGTCCTTGATGGTTTCTCTTTTAAGGAATGGTAGACAATCGAATCATTATTCAAAAAGGACGACAGAGCAAATACTCCTGCCAGGCCAGGAACTAATCGGTAAGCTGTGTGTAGGGCCAAAGCACCTCCCATTGAAAATCCTCCTGAGAAATTTTTATTTTAACTTTTCACTAATTTCTTTGATAATAGTGAATTTAATAATAGTCCGGTCAATTTAGCCCTAAAAATAGTAGTAAAGGTGCAAAAATTAGCGTAGAGCTAAAAATTGGTATGAATGTTCGGAACACCATTATAAATGAATTCTGAAAAGTCCCCATCGATCCCGTACCTGGAAAGAATTTTATTCAAGGTCAAAGTTCTTAAAAATGAGTTTTTTGCATTTTTCAGCGAAACGGTAAGTTTTATCATAAAATTAGCCCAGACAAAAATTGTAGATCATATAATTATCTATAAAAAATGACTTAATACTTTTTCTCCTAAGAGCCACCGGTTCTGAGATAAATAAATAAAATTTGAAAAAGTTATAATCTTCATAATATGCATAAGTACGCCACATATACATATCACTGAAGCTGTAATACAAGTAAAAATATTATTCTATCGGTCAATGTGAGCCAGAAATCGTTCTAATCGGCCAATTAACCTATTAACCAAAAATTTCATAGCAATTTCTTCGTCCAAAAGTGAAATTTTCAAATTTTTAACGGTTATTCTAAACGAATAAAGATATCAAAACGAATCTTTTTTGTGTGAAAGCCTACGCAAAAACCTTTAAGATAAGCCATCATTCGTTAAAATCGATGAAGGGGCAGGGGGTAAAAAAATTGTAAAAACCGCATATTTTTACAAAGTTTTTTGCGCGATTAAAATTTTGAGTTTTTTTTCGAAATTGAAACAAGTCAACGCGTCGCGTAGTAGTACTTAAAAATCTCATTCCAACGCATATTTTAGTTAGACAATAGGATGTGTCGATACCTTACAGCGATAATTTTGGTCACTGGGGGTTGAAAAAACACAATTTTGAGTTTAATAGGTTGGTGTGAGGTGAAATGAAAAGATAGAAATTTCATAACTTCAAACCGACCTCGTTCGATCAATCCTCTTGCAGGTCACGTGTAGCGATTTTTCATTTTTTGTCCCGTTTTGGCCCCATTTCGTCTACCAATTTTCTGTACGCTCCGTTTTTTATCGATATTTTTCTACGCTTTTGAAAAAAAAAATCCCGACGCCACTGGACGCGCCGGATAAAACCGATTATTTTTCTGGGTATTAA
The DNA here is from genome assembly GCA_963971135.1 of Stenus bimaculatus. Taxonomy (NCBI): domain Eukaryota; kingdom Metazoa; phylum Arthropoda; class Insecta; order Coleoptera; family Staphylinidae; genus Stenus; species Stenus bimaculatus. Next base: position 79,951,746 of record OZ020180.1, on the reverse strand, counting down.
CGGTAGTTTTAACCATAATATAAGCCGCGTTTCGTTAAAATCGGTCCAGTCGTTTGGTAGGTACGATTTTTTAAATTTCGTTAAAAAATGTCCAAAATTGTAACCCGATTTCAAACATCAGAATATGAGATACAAACAAAAATTTCGAAAAAGTATGGGTACGTAAGTCTGTTTCCTCTTTACGAAAATGCCATTCGCGATTTTTTCGCTCTGTCTACAGTGAAAAGCTGTTTTTTTTCGCTAAAAAACGCGACATTTTGATGTTTTCAAAGAAAAATTCGCCCTCGCCACAGGATTAACCTAGGAGGGTCGGAAATTTTGGATATAGTAAATGAGGATGTAGGAAAAAAGGAGGCCCGATTTGGTCGTTTTGATTCCGAACCCGGCGGAGCTACGATTTTTCAAAGTCGACGCTCGAAAAAAACCGCGAAAAAATGAAGTTTCTCGGGACGCCTTTGAAAGCTTTCCCGTCTCTTAAAAAAAATCCATTATGATAGGATTATAAAACATACATTCCCATTTAATTTGAGACCGCGTTTTTGAAATTTGGTTATAAAATGTACCCGTTATCGTGAATATTAGAAGATTATGAATCTGACGAATAATGTGCATATTATGAAGATTATATTTATAATCGTTACATCTCAGAAACGGTGGCTCTTAGGAAAAAAAGTATTAAGACATTTTTTATAGATAATTATACGATCTACAATTTTTGTCCGACCTAATTTTATAATAAAACTTACCGTTTTGCTGAAAAAAGCGAAAAACCCATTTTCAAGACCTTTAACCTTGAATAAAATTTTTTCCAGGTATAGGATCTATGGGAACTTTTCAGCATTCATTTATAATGGTGTTCCGAACATTCATACCAAGTTTTAGCTCTACACTAATTTGTGCACCCTTGCATGTATAAATTGACTGGACTACAACACTGATCAACAAATTTTATACAATAACTTTTATTTTTGAATTTTTACATTTATGTAGAAAAACATGTATAAGGCACGAACAAGTGCCGAAACGTTGGTTTAATTGTAAATAAAATTTTCCAAGTTAATTAATGTTCGTTTTACTGCCTGAGAGTTAAACGTAAGGATACAAATTAATAGTAAAACTTACCGACAATGATTTTATCCAATGGAATGCCTGCTTTAACTTCTGAGTCAATTAATTTTAATACCTCATTTCCAATTGAGTCGAGGGTTTCCTTATGTTCAACAGCGTCAGGTGTTATATTTAATCTATCAAACCAAACATTGGAATGCTAAAATAAAAAAAAAAAATAAAAACAAGCAGGGTATACATTATTCCACTTAAAACTTTAAAAATTATGCGTTTTCTCGAAACAAATTTTTCTTGGAAACCACTTGACGGTGATCATGATATCTTAAGAACCATTGAACCGATGTTGATGAAATTTGGAACATACTTTCTGTATATCAAGGGATTATTTTTAACCGAAGGAATTTTGATTTGGATGAGGACTCTATTTTTAAGCAGCAAAACTATAAAAAGTGGCAACATATTTTTTTCACTTTTTCATTTAAATCAACGACATTAATGAAAATTTTTTTTTTTGAGAAATCCCTTGGTTAAGGACCAGATTTAATCTTAAGTAAACTAATTTTCGGCCATTTGTTTAATTCGGCCTTTTGTCCTAGTCAGTATCCAAGTTGGCTTTTGGTCTAGGGCGGTGTTTTGTCCCGCTCCCCTATTACAAAGCTATTACTCACATCCGTGAGTTTTGGTTACCGGTAACAGAGCTCCACAGGCTACCTGTGGATCTCTGTTACCAAATTCAAACAACTTACAAAAATAAAAGTGTTAATGATCGATGTACGAACCCATGATCTTTGAATCTACAGTCAACGTATTAATCAACTGAGCTACCGAAAATTCAAATTTTATACAAGTTTTTTTACTATTTAATGAATGCAGAGGTTGTTACGTAAAATAACCTAATTTTTTTAATATTTTTAAATAGTCATAGAAAAAGTATAGTATTCTACTCGCGAGTAAAAAGCCATTACTCACTCAGGCCTGATACAACACACGCCTACCGGCTTTTAAATATTTTGTTCAATATAAATAGTTAATTTAATATTATTAAATAAAATTTTACTTACTTCTCCGTTAAGTGGTGTATAAGGTCGTGATGGTGCGGTAGGAAACAAAAACTTGATATGAGGCATGGAAAAATCCCCGATCAGGAATCTAATCCAATCCAGAATTCCTTGCCCAGTATCTCCTGAATAATAAAGATACTTATGAAGAAAAGATAAAATAGATATAATTTTTGAAATTTAAATTTAAAAATATATAGGTTATAAAATACCTGAACCGTGAAAAAATATAACTGAGGATGTTTGAACTTTGCTGGTCTGCTTGATAATTTTAAGAGACGCAAATTTACCCGTCATATTAGAAATTGATTTTATTTCTTTAAAAATTTACAAACTAATACAAAGCAAATAAAGATTTTTATACAAAACGTTTGTAACAAAGGAAAAGTAGGCAACCAAATTACCATTTCTTAAACAATCATACCAACCTAACATAAATGAAAATATAAAGCAGTGGCGTCGCTAGGAAATACAGGGTGATTCAAATTTATGTTAAAAACTCTCGGGTGGTGATTCCTTGGATAAAAATAAGAAAAAATATTCCTATAAACATGGGTCCGGTAATGCATCGTTAGGGAGATATTTCAACTCAAAGAGTAACGCAATTTTTCTAGAAAATAACAAAGTAGGCGTGACAAATATTAAAAAACGATATTAAAATTTTTAGAAAATTAAATAAGTTGGTAAGCTTAGGCAATTGCCACGCCTACTTTGTGTTTTTCTTAAAAAATAGAAATGTCAGCACCTGACCTAGTGGAATAAAATCCGCATTTACAAGAAAACGAAGAACATTGGTTATATGAATCATGAGACCTTCTCTGTGAATAAATGAGCAGGGATTATTTTAGTAAAGTTATCAACAAGTTTACCAACCCCGAAATTTTTTTAAACTCTTTTAATGGACTAGAATATGCGCCCTACCATCAGAAAACAATTGCCAAACTTTTAAAGTAATACCTCTAATAACTTTTTATTAACAAAAATAATATTTCTTGCATCAAGGAATCACCACCCGATAGATTTTAACATAAATGTGAATCACTCTGTATTTGTTAAAACTATACAGGGTGTTACAAACTGAGCAGAACATATTTTCTTTCACACTATATTGGGAATTTCGACTACATACGCGATTAGGGAGAAATTTATAATAAAGTAACATCAAAACAATGAAATTTATTAAAAAACTGGTTACTTTCGAACCCCCTTTTAAGACGGATTTTAAAAACATTACAAAATAAAAACCACTAAATAGTACCCTTAAAGACGAATAAAACAGCATATAACACAAAGTTAGTCCGTTCGATTTAGTCTATAAAATTTCAAAACAAAAAAATGCCCTCTTTCGACATAAACTAAAAAATGCATTAATAATTTATACAAAATTGTCTGCGAGACGAGCTTTGCGAGTCCCGCGGATACATGCGAGTCACAAAAAGTTATTTTTCTTCGAATAAATTTTTTCTTCAGACGTCGACATTTTTAAAATAGTAATATTATAAATAAATTTAAAATTTGACATTTAATTTATACACAACACACAATACAATGTTAGTGTATATTGAGTTGCCTAAAATTCATTTCTAGTTTTTCTAAAATTATAATTTAATGTTAATTATAATTAACATTGTTTAATTTCAATACGACATGTATATTGAATTGCGGAATAACCCGCACATAAATAGGTCGAATAGTATAAGAACAACAGAAATTTTTAAAAGTGGGTAACCCGTAACCCCTTTTTATATTTTATTGTTACGCCTTTGACTTTTATAGTATCTCATTTGGGTTGGTGACACTGATTTTGAACAAGGTTATGTTATTTAAAGTAAAAAGTCAAGTTAAAAGTGATTTAAAAACAATCGCGTTTGATATGTTGTTTTAAATGTACGCGTTAATTATTCCACTTTCTACTTTAATTGTACTTACGTAAAATATTCAAGATAATTAATTTTAATACTTTTATAATAAAATAGTCTGTGATTTTAATTGTGATAAATATTAGTAGTTATAATAGGGTAAGGTTATTAGCATTTTTATGTTTAAAATTAATTGCTTTAAAACATAAAATATTTATGGTACTATTGTTTTACGATACTTATTTTAATTCACTAATTTACATTATTGACTTACCAAACTTGTTAACGATTGAAATTGTTTTTATTAAATTTTTAAGCGCAAAGTCAATGAAATATTCAAGGTAAAACAAAACAAATATTTATATACAAATAAAATAATAATTCTAGTATTATACAAATACTTTCATGTGAGTATGAATTTACTAATTATTTTAAAGTGGTGTATCTTCTGTTTTTTTCACTGGAATGTTATGCTCTTCTCTTCTAGTAATGAAAGAAGGGGGCGTTAACATTAAGAAATTATGCAGAGGTGATAGCCGACTCCGGATCCATTGAAGTTCGAAAACTAAGGCCCGAGGATGATTAATACCTTGCTATGTTTCATTACTATATTTTTTTTAGGGTTTCATCTTCGGGCTTCAGGTTTAAAATAAATTTCTCTTGTCGAATTTGGATTTTTTTTTAATTTTATTCATTTCCTACTATTTTAATAAATCAATAATAGCAGCTACATTTTTTTGTTGATAATTAAAAAGAAGGGGAATGTGCCTATACCTCCGGTCACGTCGAGTAGTCGGCCATAAAAAATAACATATTATTCAAATTAAGAAATTAACAACATTATTTGTAGTTAAAAGTAAAGTATTCCTAAAATTTTATTTTTAAATAAATTTTGGAAAAAATATAATTTTTAAAATAATTTTAGAAAAAATATAATTTTTAAAAAAATTCTGGAAAGAATATTATTTTTATAAAAATTTTGAAAAAAATATAATTTTTGAAATAATTTTGGAAAAAATACAGTCGAACTTCCATATAACGTTTTATCACGGGAACCTTAAAAAAATTCGTTATACAGGGTGATTCAAAACTATTCCGCATCCTTTTAAGGGCAGATTCCTCTCATGAAAATAAGAAGAAAAGTTCCTATAAACATGTGTCCGATCTCGCTTCATAAGGGAGCTAGGGCCTCTTAAAGGTGTTGTTAATAAGAAGGTTTTTCTTCGATTATTTCAAAACGAATTAAAGTACAGCTTTCAAATTTGGTACGAATCATAATACAGTTGGGACACATTTTTGTGAATTTTTTCAAATTTTTTGCATGTTTTAAAAGGGTAAATTTAACGATGGTTGAGGTTGCAAATGATCATAGCGTTTTTATGATCAACTTTTACAACAGTTTTTTTTTTAAATTAATGTTCCCCATTTAATTCTTAACAAAAAAGATACTCTTATTTAAAGTCGCTAGAATGCACCGTTTTCGGAGAAAATGCATTTTTCTTTTTTATTGATTGTCAACACAATTTAAAATAAAAAAAATCATGTTAGCCATGGATTATTTTATTATTTGTATTATCCAGAAAAAATCGTATTAGCCATGAATTCTTTTGTTTCATTGCATTATCCATTATTGTTTCTTGTAAATCTCAATTGTTTACTAAGTTTTTAAAACATCATGCGTTATAACTTTGCGGAACAAACTGATATGCATATTATGTTTGCTAGAGCTTATGGTAATTGTGTAGAAGCACGACGATTGTACCACGAAACTTTTCCTAACCGCCGTTTACCGGACCGTTCCTTGTTTCAACGTGTAGATCGCTGTTTAAGAGAAAGGGGTAAATTAAGGAAAGCAAAAAAATATCCTAGATCCTATCCTATTATGTTTCTTGTCATAGGAAAATTAAAAGTACCTAATGGCGGTGGACGCCCGAGAACTGTTAGAACAGTTGCTGTAGAAGAAGAGGTGCTAACCCGTATTGAGGAAGAACCCCATTCTAGCACCCGTCTTATTGCTTCTCAATTACAAACCACCCAATCAACGGTCTGGAGAATTCTGCGTGAAGTAATACTTTACCCATATCATTTTCAAAGAGTTCAGGGATTGAATGAGAATGATTTTCCTCCTCGTTTAGAGTTTTGTAGGTGGCTATTAAGGAAGTGTGCCAATGAACAAAATTTTCATAGAAGAATATTATATACCGATGAAGCTGGATTTACAAGAAATGGTATTTTTAATTATCATAATAACCACATATGGGCCTACGAAAATCCACATGCAATGGTACAAGCAAATCACCAGCAACAGTTTAGTCTAAATGTATGGGGAGGAATTATAGGAAATTTTTTGATTGGACCTGTTTTTCTTCCAAAACCTTTAATTGGAGAAAATTACACCCATTTCTTACAAAATCAATTACCTGAACTTTTTGACAACCTTCCGATTCTTTTAAGATGGAGAATGTGGTTTATGCACGATGGTGCTCCTCCTCATTTTAGTCGTCAAGCTAGAGGTCATCTAAATAACGCTTACCCAAACCGATGGATAGGTCGTGGAGGACCTACTCAATGGCCAGCAAGATCACCCGACCTAACTCCTTTAGATTATTATTTATGGGGTCATGTGAAATCTATCGTCTACTCAGAGCCAATTAATGATATTATTACTCTTAGACAGAAAATCATAAATGCGTTTGAAATTATTCAAAATTCACCAGTAATTTTAGAAAGAGTTAATCGAAATTTAATTCGACGTGTACAAGCCTGTAGAGAAGCCAATGGAGGACATTTTGAACACTTTCTTTAAAGGTCGCTGCACAATTAACGGAATGAGAACGTTATAAGAGGCTAAAATTTTTTCATTTCATAACTTATTTAATGTAATGTACTCGTAGTTTTTAGATATGATTTTATTTTATTTTTCTGGTTCTTGTTTTCTCTTTATAAAATAAATTATTTTGATATTTAAGTTTATTCCTTAAAGTAATAACGCATAATCATTTAAAAGTAATGCAATAAAACAAAAGAATCCATGGCTAACATGATTCTTTTTATTTTAAATTTTAAATTGTGTTGACAATCAATAAAAAAGAAAAATGCATTTTCTCCGAAAACGGTGCATTCTAGCGACTTTAAATAAGAGTATCTTTTTTGTTAAGAATTAAATGGGGAACTTTAATTTAAAAAAAAACTGTTGTAAAAGTTGATCAAAAAAAAGTTATGATCATTTGCAACCTCAACCATCGTTAAATTTACCCTTTTAAAACATGCAAAAAATTTGAAAAAATTCACAAAAATGTGTCCCAACTGTATTATGATTCGTACCAAATTTGAAAGCTGTACTTTAATTCGTTTTGAAATAATCGAAGAAAAACCTTCTTATTAACAACACCTTTAAGAGGCCCTAGCTCCCTTATGAAGCGAGATCGGACACATGTTTATAGGAACTTTTCTTCTTATTTTCATGAGAGGAATCTGCCCTTAAAAGGATGCGGAATAGTTTTGAATCACCCTGTATAGAAAATTTGCTATATAGGAATTCGTAATTTTCTCGGTAATTTTGATATAAAAAATTTGTAATTTACATTATAGCTCTTTATTTTAACTAAAAATATGAAAAGGCGTTGTATTTAATGCTCTTGTTTTACAAAAACTAAATTTGCTCCAAGTTGGAGGTGTAACTTATAAGTAAACCTTATAAAAAGACTCGACAAATCTCGGAATTTACGTTCATTTCTAAAAATGTAGGACTATTAAAATTCGATACCTTAAATAAGCACGTATCGCGTGTATCAGTTCCACATACGTTCTCTCCTTATTTGACGAGGTTTTAAATGTAAAAGAGAGTGAGCGAAACTGTTATAACTATAAGAGGATATTAGGCAAATTTGAGAGCACGATGTTTAAATTCGCTTGATATTTGCGGTTTTGGCTATAATTTTTTTTCCAGTGGAGCTTTTTTAAAATTTCTTTTTTTGGTACACAGAAGAATGTGGTGGCTACCAATTTCTTCTTCATTTGTTTTTGTAAGTCAAACCAAATACTCATATGGCAGCAGTAAAAAGTTAAGAGCATATTTGAAGAATGACAAATCGTGTTCAACTTGCTCATCAATAACTACCAGGTGTATAAGTATGAAATGCAGATTTTTTCAAAGAAAAAATCACCTTAAATTTGAAAAAGTATTAAAAACTGTTTTATTCAAAATATTTGCCAACATTCTTTATACATTCTTCCCACCTTTCGGGCAATTTATGAATACCGCGCCAATAAAAATCTTCTCCTTTTGCTGCGAACCATGTGTCGACCCAATTTTTCACATCTTCGTACGAACCAAAGTGCTGCTCAGCAAGTGCATGTCCCATCGATGCAAACAAGTGAAAATCGGAGGGAGCTAGGTCGGGTGAGTAAGCCGCATGGGGTAGAATTTCCCAGCTAAATGACTCTAAGGTGTCACGAACGGGTTATGCCATATGTGATGGAGCATTATCGTACAGGAAAATGACTTTTCGTTGTGGTACCCATCTACCGGTCTTCTGAATTTTTCCCATCTTTCGTTAGTGATTAGAAACAGCTTGTTAAGTAACGCTCAATTGCTCTGCGAGTTGTTTTTGCATTTGCGAATCATCTTCGTTTAATATTGCGTGCAATCCAACATCTTCGTACTTTTTCGGTTGTTTTCCATGTTCCTTGCCAGCAACATCAAAGTCATCACTTTTGAAACGCTGAAACCATCGTTCGCACGTATCTTGCGATGGAGCATGTTCGCCATAAGCTTCTCGAAGTAATCGGTATGATTCAGCAGCCGTTTTCTTCAAATGAAAACAAAAAATTAATTCTGTCCGCAAATGCTCTTTATTTGGTATAAATTTCGACATTTTTAGTAGACGAAAACCACACTATGCACACCCTGTTTTAATGTAATATTCGTGCGAGTCTGAAACTTGTTGATTACTCAACGAAATGGCTGCGTGTCGAATGTTTACAGCAAAAACTGCATTTTCTGAAATCCGCATTTCATACTTGTACACCTGGTATATGTAAACTAATGATTATTCTTACACCAATTTTTTGTCACTTATAAAAATATGTGTAATGCGAAAAATTAGAAAAAGTTATAAAAATATATTAATATATGGTTTATAATCAGGAGTTCAAAAGTACTCATACTTTAAATTGCGTTTATTTAAAAAGTAAATAAATAAATTTGTTTAAGACACAAACCACCTTTTGATTTTGGTAAATGTGAGCAATTATTTATTTTTAAACACAGTTGTTTCTTTTTTCGAAGGCCCATATTTTTGAGTTCTAGGCCAATATACGCTTAATATTTCAATTTTTTTGTTTAAATAAATCTTAACATTTTCAAATAAATTTTAAAAAAAGACTATGCTAATTGCTTATACAGAGGGGTCCGTAAAAAACGGCCAACAATGTAGTTTTGTTATTTCTTATCCGATTGTAATAAGTGATATGTCAAATTAAATGGTTTGAAGAATATCAGATAATAAAAGATTATTTTTATTTTTGAAAACATCAGAGGAGGAGGAGGCAAGTTTTCTTTTTCAAATGGCTACATATTTTTTTCTATTGAAAAAAATCATTAACAAAAATAATCTAAACCAATTTTACCAATAATTTTTTTTAATTTAATTCAATTGTTTTTTTTGTTATTGAGTTTTCAGTTTTTTAAATTTTGTTTATCAATTTATTATTAATAAATTAAAAAAATTATTAGTAAATTAATATAAAAAAATAAAAAACTGAAAACTCAATAACAATAAAAAAAAACAAGAGAATTAAATTTAAAAAAATAACAATAATAAAAAAAAATAAATAAAAATAATTGGTATAATTGGTTTAGATTATTTTTGTTAATGATTTTTTTCAATCCAAAAAAATATTTTGCCATTTGAAAAAAAATAGTTGTCTCCTCCTCCTCTGATGTTTTCAAAAATAAAATTAATCTTTAATTATCTTTTATCTAGTATTCTTCAAACCATTTAATTTGACATATCATTTATTAAAATAGGATAAAAAATAGCGAAGCTACATCATTGGTAGTTTTTTGTGCACCCCTCTGTATATTCTATTTTCCGTAAACTTCCAAAATACAAACTTTTTAAATTAAACAAAGATCAATTGGTTTAATACATTTTTTATTTCTGAAGAGCAATGAAAAGGCAAGTATTACTTATTCAATTTTCTAATTGCAAAATTTATATTAAATAGGTATGTAATGAAGGTAAAAATATATTAAAGTATTGTTAAAAAACAATTTTTTTAAGATAAATATTAATGAAACATGCATGCGATAACAATTTTCATATTTTTTCTAATTTGGTATTTAAATTAACTGGAATTATTGCATGCACAGGGCCCCTTAGATAAGAGAATTTTATAAATTTAACGTTGTGAGTATTATGACGTAATTAGTTTTAATTTAAACAAGCAGTGTAATACTTTATAAACTAAAAAACATGTTTAGTGACCAGTGCTTATCTTTGATTGTAAAACATTAATGAGTCATATATTAAAACGTAGTATCTAAAATATTTTCTGTGCTTCTCATATTATCTTTTTAATGATAGGTATAATTTTATTTATGATAAACTAATCTTGAATACTATAAATATTATTTCGATTTATCTTTAAACTAATGAGGCTTTTTATGTTTTTAATAAAATGTAAAATTTAAATCTCAAACTTTTTCAATCAAATTAGGTAAGTACTTTTCATTTTAAATGATACGTACTAAAAAATATTTTTTTATTATAATAATAATAAACTTTACAATACAATAATTATAAAACTAGTAAATAATATTAACATAATATTTAAAATTACATATTCAATAAAATACTTACCTACAGGGTGTTTCATTGAAAACTTCAAATGTCGATTATTTGATAACTAATTTTTTTTCAAAAAAATAACTGAACACGTCAATTTTTGTTTGGAGGGTGACACATATGACCGATTTAAGCACTCTCACGCCACTCCCTTAAGCGGGGGGCGTTAACCCCAAAAGGGCAAGAGGGGTTGAGTAACATATCATTTGAAAGCTGCTTATAATTGGAATTGAAAGGTATAAATTAAATTAAAATTGATCGATTCGTTTTAAAGAAAAAAAAAATAAAAACCTATTGTAATGTTGATTCCAGCTTATTGACAAATAAACGTAATTATTATTTAATAATTATTTCAATATATTAAAGATGTGACAATGTAGTGAATGTGTGAACGGTACAGTGCAATATATTGCACAATACAGGGTGTTTCATAAGTAGCATATAAATTTGAAACCCCATGTAGGAAATACTTTTTTAAGAAGAAAAGTTCATATAAACATGTCCAATATTCATTCATAAAAAAGTTATAAGAATTTGAAAAAAAAAAATTAAATCAATTTATTACTAAATAAATATAATTTAGCATGCTTTGAAAATTACATAATTCATTTAAATTTTGTTCGAATACACCTCCTCTTGCTGTTATGCAGGCACGGGATCGACGTAACATCTCTTCGTTAACATTGAAATTAAAATTATTTTGTACTTCAGCAACCGCATTGTTTACACTCTCAAGTAATTGTGCTTGAGTATTTATCTCAATCGTGTACACATTTGTTTTGAGAGTACCCAAAGATAAAAATCTAACGGATTTAAGTCTGGAGATCGCTGTGGCCACGATATTGGTCCTCCAAAACCTATCCAATTATTATTGAAATTAACATTCAACCAATTAGTCACATTTCTTCCCCTATGAGGTGGCGCTCCATCGTGTTTATACCAAACCTGATTTAAGACATTTAAGGCTACGTTGTCAACAATATCCTGTACATTGGTATTTATTAGAATCAAATAATCATTCGATGTCAGTCTATTAGCCAGTACTTGCATTGATATTAATTGATTATTAAAAATTCCTGCCCTGACATTTATTGAGAATCTTTGCTGAAATCCTCTTCTTTTTATTAACTTGGGATTTTCCAATGACCACGCATGTTCATTGTGGTAATTTGGTGTAGTTCCTCTGCCAATTTTTGAGCAAAAATGATTGCCAACAACCATTGACAAAAGTTTTAACGTCTGATCTCATATCCTGGCCTAAGGGCTTGTACTTGTTGAGAATGGTATGGATGCATTACTTCCCTCTTTAGCATCTTCCAAATAAATGATTGAGAAAAACCTTGCATTGAAGAAACACTGTGTATACTTGCTTCTTCTTCTTCAAATGTATGTTTTTCAGGGGCACCAATTTTTACGCCACTGCCCAAAATTGCTTAAACAGAAAGAATTTAATTTTTTTGTGCTGTTTAAAATGAAAACATATCATTTGTTTATGACTGCAATTATATAGTATTTTTAACTATTATTTTACTATAATTATGAAAATTAAAGTTTATTGATGTAATACTTATTCTCTGAAAACGATTAATAACTATATGTTACTGGGGCATAAATTCAAGGTCAACTCTATTATTTTATGTGTTTTGTGTAACTTCAAAGCTAATTCAATTTTTATGTCCCTAAAATATCTTTATTACATTTTTATGGTGGTAATATGTTATAAATTCTGATAATATATCCTATACAGAGTGTACAAAAAGTTTGGCAACACCCGTTTGTTTTTGAAATAAAGCATTTTTGAGAAAAATGTTTCAAATAAAAGTTGTACGATTCTTAGTGACACACTATTTACAAATATTTCCATGACCTTAGTCAGAAAGCGGAAGGTCAGGCTATAATCACTTTACCATTTTTATTGCATATTATAGCTTGCTTTCAGAGGTTTATGGGCCATATTTTCGTATTTTTTTAAAGTAAATAGTGTGAAAGTTACAAGAGTTTAAATTTTCAATACCTAAAGTTCGACAACGCTGCTTAATTTTTGAAATTAAGCATTTTAAAAAATGTTTTGCCGTTGCCGAACTTACATATTAAAAATTTTAACTCTTGTAACTTCTCAACTATTTAAATAAAATAAAAAATATACTCTATAAACCTCAAAAAGCAAGCTTTAATAATATGCAATAAAAATGGGTGGTTGCTCTTTAAAAAAATTAAGTTATTATCGCCTGACCTTCAACCTACTGGTCAAAGTCATGGCAACATTCGTAATTAATTCGTCAAAAAGAATCGTACAACTTTTATTTGAAACAGTATTGAAAATTTAAACCCTTGAAACTTTAAACTATTTGCTTCAGAAAAATGAAAAAATATATTCCATAAACCTCTGAAAGCAAGCTATAATATTATGCAATAAAAATGGGTGGTTACTACTTAAAAAAGTCAACTAACCTTCAACTTGCTGTTCAGGGTCATGGCAATATTTCTAGATAGTCACTAAGAATCGTACAACTTTTATTTTAAAAATTTTTCTCAAAAATGCTTCATTTCAAAAATATACGGGCGTTGCCGAACTTTTTGTATACCCTGTATAATTTTTTTTTCAAGGATTAGGAGATGTTTCCTTCATGTTAATCTCTTATGTACATGTAAATTAGAGCACTATAATTAGAGCAGTATAATATATTATGCATAAAATACATATTATCTCTAAATATTTTATGTCCTACAATAAATTTATACATTATATGTATATTCATGATTTATTCATCTTTGGATTGGTGTTTTCCTAAATATGTACCTATTATCATTTATCATGCCCCTTGAGTTTCACCTGATACTACATGTAATATAGTAATTCATAATTATTGGTAAAACGCATAAAAATATTGCTAAAATCACTTTGTTATTAGTGTGAAATGATTTATTACTTCATTTGTTGCTTCTTGTAATATTATATATTATGCATAGATAAAAGTTGCATCCTGTGATAATATAATATTATTCATCCAGTGCAGTGTGTTTATTATTGCTACATTGTGCAAAATAATTACCCTGGTTTAAAATTATTAATGGTGAGGACATTTTTGGGTATTATAAAATTCAATATTACAAGAGTAGAGGATACTCGGCAAAATGTTTGCAAAACGTAGTTTTCGTTAGTAAAAATTGATTTTGTAAACCAAAAGTTCGTATTATCCATAAAATTTGAATTAATTTTTCATATACAATTTTTGTTATTCATGTATATTCAAGTGCCTAGTTTTGGTAAAATGCGTTTTTATAATTTTTCCAAAAGTACGCTCATGTAAATAATGACAATACGGATTTTTTGGTTAAATTTTCTTTCAGAATTGTTACGTTTTGCTAACATTTTGCGAAGTATGCACCTAAAATAAAAATATTTCTTGTTTAAAAATTTTATGCAATTGCGGTTATAATGACAAAATTATATAAATAGAAATTATGCATTAATAAAAGGATGTTTAATTTTAAAACATAGCTGTATTATGAATATATTAAACTTGCATAATCAGAATTTGTTTAAAATACTTTAGACTTTGAGCTTTAGCAGTTTTGCGCCTATATTTTTGTAATAGACAATACCTAATATTTTTTTATGTCATTATATTATTAATATTTCATTTATAATGACTAGATTATGCATTTTATTTAAACCACTACAACAAACGCATTTAATCTCAATTTAAGTGGCCCACAAATTATCCTTAATCACCTTAGTGTATAAAATATTAGTAGTATCAATTTTCAAGGTCTACAAAAATTAAGTCAGGTTGTTCAATTGTTAAAAACGTTTGTAAGTATTTCACAGGTACAGACTGAACTTTGAAGCAATAACCACTTGACTTTTGAGGTCCTCCCTACTATTACATTATGTTTGACCATACTGAAATATTTTCTTTTAGAATTAAAAAAAAAATACCGTTAGGTGACGCAAATAATGTAAAAAGAGTTGGTAAATTTGAGCGCATGATTTTGAAATACATATTTTAAATTTTTTACAGCACTCCAGAATTTGGATTGTAAAAAATTATACCGGGAGCCACGAAACTAGGACCATTCCCGTAATTTCTTTATTTATGAAAATAAAAATTTGAAATTTTAGTATGTCATATGGCATAAGAAAACGCATTTATTGAACAAAAAATTTTTTCTATTTCACTTCCGGTTTCACTGGAAGTGACATCAGCTTTCTTATTTTAAATGTAACACACTATTATTTGTACTTATTATTAAACATTGATAAATTCCAAGTATTTTTGTGACAAATTTTTTTTTTAATTTAAATAGGTAAAATAATGCCATTTCCGGTGAAACCAGAAGTGAAATTGTTAGAAAATCAGCTGTAACTTCTAAACTATTGATCGCTGATTATTTTTAGAAAAAAAAAATTTTTTCGATTTTTTAACAATTTTCTAAACTCTGTAATTTAAAAAGTACGCGTTGGATCCATAAGATAGGACTTTTTTTTAATTCAATAAATGCGTTATTTATGCCACAAAACAGTTAAATTTAAAATTTTTATTTTCATAAGTAAAAAAAATACTGGGGTGGTCCTCTGTACTTTTTAAGACAATTTTATATAAATAACTGTTTTTTGTAAAAATCAATTAGGGTTAATACTACCCCAAATAAGCATCAGAATTAATATCCTTTCATTAAAAATGTTTTAATAATAATTTTAATATTTTTTGTTTGTTTTAGCTATTATGATTTGTACCAAAAGATGCCAAAAGTACACAGCTTTTTCAACAGCAGTAACGCTTATTACATTAGGCACCCTCCTCATATTTCTTTGGGGTAGTCTTTTTGAATCGATATTAAAAAGTGTATGTATAAAATAGTTATTAAGTACATAGAATATAAAATTAATGAACTAAAAAACATTATTTTAAAACATGAAATTGTAGCAACCATAAAAAAAACAAAGTCGGAGAGTCGAACTGAAATTTATTTTGTTCCGGTTTCTGGTTGGGTTCAGTCTCTAATTTCAGTTTGTTTTTGTTAAATGTCGGAGTTTCGTTACAGTTTCTGTTTATTTCCGGTTCGGTATAATGTTTTTAAATTATAGAAATTAAAAGAAAATACAATTTTAAACTGTTAATCGTTAAATAGGAAGCCTCGCAAACTTTTTAGTTTATTTCTAGGAATTTTCGAGAAATCCTGGCGTATGATGCTTGAAGGTGCATTTCCTTTAAAGCGGCGGACGCTAGCGGTCACCGCAAAGCGTCAGACGCTACTTAAGTGTTTCCTTTAAATGCGGCTGACGCATGTCTAACGCCAGTTGACAATTTATTTTAAAATCATCTTTCGTCTTCTTTGAATAAGTCAGTATACAGTTGCTTGCTGCTTGCGATTGGTTCTATACAAAGCACGGTTTTTTCGCTATTATTGAACTTATTTAAAATAATGCTTTTATGTTGTTTACTTGCGACATAGTCACGTTCAAGTTCCTCAGCTGCGCGTCTCCACTGCTCATGAAGCAGTAGAGCCGCGGCGACCGCATCGACTATAGACGCCCGACGGCTGCGCATCAAAGGAATAAATGACTCCATTGAATTTCATAGTAGGAGTATTCTGGAGCGGCAGCCGCTAGCGTCTGCCGCTTCAAAGGAAATGCAACTTGAGTTATCCCACGTGTATGTACTCCTTTAGTTTATTTATGGTTGATATCCAAAATAATAAATAAATATTTTTTTTAAGAAAACAGGTACTTATAATTACTATACTTCCTTTGATTGTACAATTTTCAAATAAAGTTATAATTGTAAATTTGTTTAACTTCAGGAACTATCATTATCACCAAAATCAAAAGGTTTTAATTTATGGAAAGAAACCCCAATTCCTATGTACATGTGGTTGTATTTGTATAACTGGACAAATGCAGAAGAGGTTAAAAATAATTGGAATACAAAACCCAATTTTGAAGAATGTGGACCTTATGTATTTTTAGAACACCACAAACGAGTTGATTTAGAATGGTTTCCCAATGATACTATATTTTATAGGACAAAAAGAACATGGCATTTTGACCCGAAACTATCAGGTGGAAGTTTGGATGATAAAATAACCACCTTAAATCCAATTGCTGCTGTAAGTACAGTTTAAAAAAGTGTAACTCAAAATAAAGAACTTCGTTTTACATCATTCTGTATAAATCTGTAAGCCTTTAAAGCATCGTACAGACCTGAACAATGAGACGAACGACAAAGAGAACAACGAACCGAACGGCAAAAACTCCAAAAAACGCGTTTTTATCAAATCCTACCCATTCGCGTTTATGCGCGCGTTCTATCCATTAGTCTTCGTTTTTTTGCTAAAGCTGCCTCAAGACGATGCAGCAAACATCCACGAATGTTGGCGTTCGTCAATTTGTTCTGGGTCAAAATTCGTCGAGTTTGCTGAACGTAACGTTTGCACCTAACACGTTGCGTCCAACGTTGGCGTTCGCAGTTTTAACCGAACTTGGCACCAACGTAATAACGAACTTAGAGCGTAAGTTCCAGTACCAAAAACCAACTCATTGGTACATTCTAAAATGGTAATTTTTCCATTTGAGCTGAAAATTAGATAAATGACGTTGAAAGCTCAACTAAATAATGATTAAACCAATACTAAATTCTGTACAAATCATTACAAGTCTAGGTTCATTGTCTGGGGGGAATTACGAATGCATTCGCGCATTTGGGCCAACATTCGTCTAGTCCTTTGATGTGTGGTAGATTTACCGCCACCAAGGCGAACCTCCACAAACGCCAACATGAGTCCCAACATTCGTGATGCGTCGAGCCTCCACACGATTTGGCAAACGTACATACATTCGGCCAACGTTGGCCTACGTTCGACGCATCGTCTGGAGGCCGCTTTACCGCCACCGAGGCGAACCTCCACAAATTCCAACACGAGTCCGAACATTCGTGCATTCATGATGCGTCGAGCCTCCACACGATGTGGCAAACGTACATTCGGCCAACGTTCGACGCATCGTCTGGAGGCCGCTTTATCGCCACCGAGGCGTTTGTAGGTTTGTACGGGTCTACAAACAAAACGGCGAATTTGAACAGCAGCAATGGAATGGTCCGAAGATATGTGTTTTAAATTTGATGTAGACCAAGAACACCACCATTGCATTGATTTCCTTCCTTTTTTCTCCTTGGTTCATAAATAATGAATGTGCAGCAGAGTACATTTATAAATGTTCGCTGCTGCAGCTTCCATAGTTGTTTGAGAATCTCTGGGAAAACACAAACCCGTTCCGTTCGTTGTTCAGTTGGTGAAATTATTGTTTATTCTCCGTACTGTTTGATGTTCAGTTCGTTGTTCTGTTTGACGTTCGGCGCATTATTCAGGTCAATGCGGCGAATGCAGGCTGTTACATTGCTCTGAGGTTAAGACCCAACGACGTTAATTTTTTTGGAGTAAAAGTAGAATTTTGAGATTATCTCATTTCTAATATATCTTCACTCCAAATACTCAAAATATCTTTATCATAAAATACAATTTTAGACTGCAGCAAATTTCGTTAAAGGCAAAAGTATAATAATACGAAAAGCAGTCGATTTTATATTACAAGAAAAAGAAAGGGATTTAGTTGTGACCAAATCAGCTATAGAGTGGATATTTGACGGTTATAAGGACGAATTATTAGATTTGGCAGCACAACTAAAAATACCTGGATTAGGCTCAATGAACAAGTTTGGTTGGCTTTATGGTGTAAGATATAACTGTGGCAATTTAGAATTTTTGGAAACATTAATCTTACATCTTTTAGAGAAATAATTCGAAAGAATATGATGGAACATATTTAATGTATACTGGTGTAGATGATATTGAACGTCTTGGTATTATTGAAGAATGGAATAATAATTCAAGAACTGATTATTATAAATCATATTGTGGTTACGTTAATGGAACTTCTGGTGAATTATGGCCACCTGTTAAACAATACGATAAGGTGGATGTTTTTAGCTCTGATGTTTGCAGGTATTAATTTAATTTCTTCTTATTTACAACCAACTATTAGAGAATTATAGATGTAAAGTTGCTCCCAGCTAGAAGTAGGACAAAGAATACGCGGTCGTGATTACTTTTGTCCTACTTCCAGCTGGGACCAACTGTACAGGTAAACATCGTTTTGCGCCGGTGGGATTTTCCGAGTTTGTTTTCATTTTGTTTTTAAGAAAAATAAAAAGATATAATTTTTTTTATTTTATTATAAAATTAAAAGAATATTAAATTTTTAGTTTCATTATGGGCGGCAATAGTGATTCAGAACCCAAACATTGTGCGAAAAAAGCACGAAAAATGTGTGTTCATTTTACGCCGATTTTTTTTACGCCGGTGTCTCGGAACGGAATCCCGGCGTAAAACGACAATTACCTGTATTAATATTTTTAATTTTCGATAAAATATTATTTTTTATTTCAGCACAGTCGCTTTGTTTCATTCAAATGTAACTAAGGAAATTGAAGGCGTCGTTGGTAAAAATTTTATTGGAACAGATTTTAATTGGGATAATGGAAACAAATATAAAGAACAGGCCTGTTTTACCAAGGGTAATCCAAGACCATCAGGTGTTAGAGATGTATCTAAATGCAGGTAATTATAGTTTTATTACAAAAGAAATCTCAGAATTTACTAAATGATTTAGAATTGTTCAGACAACGAGTTTCCTGACCGTCACGATACCGTAACAAAAATGCTTGAATCGTGTTTATGCGCTTGCGCCAACTTTTTACCGTAGTAAGCTTATACTACAGCGATTTTGGAACGCTTTTATTTACCTGTCGAGATTGTTAAGAATTGAAGGTTAGGTTTCAGATAACGAGTGCGATGGGAGCGGGACAAAAGACCGACTTAGACAAAAGGCCGAAAGACAAAAGCCTGACATGAAAAATGGCTGAAGGGGAAAGGGCGAACGATAAAAGGCAGACTTGAACAAAAGGCCGGCATGGACAAAAAGCCGACGTGAACAAAAGGCTGAAAGAAAAAAAGCCTAATGACAAAAGTTTGACATTAAAAATGGCCGAAGGAGAAAAGGCCGAACGATAAAAGGCAGACTAGGACAAAAGACCGACTAGGGCAAAAGGCCGAACGATATTAGGCCGACATGGACAAAACGCCGAGGTGAACAAAAGGCCGAAAGAAAAAAACCCGAGCGATAAAATGCCGACTTGACTAAAAGGCCGACGCGGATAAAAGGCCGAAGGAGAAAGGGCCGAAATTTTATCCAGGTCGGCCTTTTTTCTTTCGGCTATTTGTCTGCGTCGGCCATTTGTTTTACTCGGCTTTTTTTCCGTTCAGCCATTTCTCCTTCGGCCTTTTGTCCGCGTCGGCCTTTTATCATTCGGCCTCTTTTCTTTGGGCCTTTCGTTTACGTCGGCCTTTTGCTGTTCGGCCTTTTATCGTTCTGCCTTTTCTCATTCTTCGTTTTGTCCTATTCGACCTTTAGTCTATGTCGGTCTTTTGTACATGTCGACTTATTGTCCCTGTCGGCCTTTTGGGCTAGACATGATCTGTACATCGACACGACCGTTTCATCGACATGGACATTTCATCGACAACCATTTCATCGACACTACCTTTTCATCGACAAACCTTATCATCGACAAATCTTTTCTTCGACAAGGACGTTTCGTCGACAAAAACGTTTCATAGACATTGCCTTTTCATCGACAACCGTTTCACCGACAAATCTTTTCTTTGACAAAGTCCTTTCATCGACGAACAATTTCATCGACATTATCAATTCTTGGACAATGTTGTTATATCGATCACAGTCGATATAGGCGATGAGAAGCTTTGGCGATAAAACATGCGATAAAAAGGTAGTGTCGATGATACTGTACTAGATGAAACATTGTCGAAGAATTGGTAATGTCGATGAAACATCCTTGTCGAAGAAAAGATTTGTCGATTAAAAGGCAGTATCGATGAATCATGTCTACGATAAAAAGGTAGTGTCGATGATACTGTAGTCGATGAATTGGTAACGCCGATGAAACGGTTGTCGATGTAACGTTAATGTCGATGAAAGCGTAGTGTCGAAGAAAATGTTTGTCTATGAAAAGGTAGTATCTATGAAACAATTGTCGATGGAACGTCTGTGTCAATGAAAAAATAGTGTCCATGAAGGGTTCTTGTCAATGAAGAGTTTGTCCAAGAAAATGTAGTGTCGATGAAATTGTTGTCGATGAAACGTCCGTATCGATGAATTGGCCATGTTGATGAAACGTCCGTGTCGATGAAATTGCATTCGATGAAAAGGCTATGTCGATGAAAGTGTATTGTCGATGAAACGGTTGGAACACAAACTTAGACCACCGACCGTCTTACGTACGGTTACGTCTCAGATAGAACGCGTTTTGAGTATTGCGCATGACCATGATTGTTGATCGTCAACGTACGGTTTTTCGGGCTGTCGAAACAAACCTATCGCTTTTCCAGTCGACGACGCCCATTTTGTATCATTGCGTAAACCAAGAGACACCGTGTATCTATCATTTTATCAATATTTACTTAAAAATATAAAAATTTTTGTTAAATATATCAAGGAAATTTTAAATTTGTTTTCTAGGTTTGGAGCTCCTGCATTTGTTTCCTACCCACATTTCTATTTAGCTGATAAATCATATATTAATAGTATTAGTGGTATGAAACCAGATCCAGAAAAACATACATTCTCTCTAACTGTAGAACCTATAACTGGCGTTCCTTTAGAAGTCGATGCAAAAATACAAATTAATCTACTTTTACCGAAAGTTAACGGAATAAAGTGAGTAAAAAACTCAATAATCAATAAAATAATAAATATGGTATCAATTATATTTTAGAATGTTCGAAAATGTTAAAGAAAACTTGTTACCCATTCTGTGGTTTAGACAAACCGCAAAATTAACAGATGAGTTTTCTGGTCAAATTAAATTGTTGTTAATTTTACCTGATATTGGTTTGTACACCGGTTACGGATTTTTAGGCTGTGGAAGTTTGATTGCATTTATTGCAATGTTTATTACTCTTAAAAGGGGTTGGGTTGAAGATACTGAACAACTTATTGAGGCTGAGAAATCTCCAGAAGTAAGTTGATATATTTTAGTTGGAAACAATATGTCAACGCAATAATTGTTTAATATTAATAAATATGTTTGTAAGCCCATTGTATTTACATATTCTAGTAATATTATATACTTAATTATTTTTATTAAATGTTTTATATTATTTATTATTTACTATCCTAATTTTAAATCAACTGTTACTTTTAAATGATTATATTAATTAGAAGTTAGAAGATTAATTATCCACTAGAATTCTAAATACAATGGCACTATTAAGATGTGATATGACCAAGTCAGTAAAGTTTTTATAAAGGATGTGATTGAAAGTGATTTAAATCTGCCATTTTTTGTTTAAAAATTATGCACTGCATAGAAAATAAAAAAAAATGAAGCAAAACATATACGTATAAAAATATGAATTTTAAATTTAACGATATTGTGTTATAGTTTATAGTTGTTGAATAAAATTATAATGAATAAAACAAAGAATTGTAGCTATATTATTAGAACTGGCACCTGGATTTAACACAATTACTTCAACAATTATTTTTGGGCTTTACATTGAACGTCAATAAAGTACATGTTTCTTTGACGTTCCACAAGCTGTAACAGGTAATTTCTCTGTTGGACCGCTCTTTCGACATGCCTGGCCATAGCAAATAAGCGACTCTTCTTTCTTATTTCAAAAGTAGCTCAACGCTTAGCTGAATCTTTGAATTTAGCAAACAAACAACGGGCAATCAATTGATTCTTGAGCCAGGTTCAAGGAGAGGTTGATGAGTGAGGAGCATGCTGCCCAGCTGCGTGCAATCTCATTTAACGATTTAAACCGATGCGTTAACTTTTCCATTCGATCAGTGACGAGCGTCTCAATCAGTATTGAGTCATGAGCATTATTGGATTTTCAACTTCAATAATTTTTAAGTTCGAACTTTTCATTCAAAATTTCGAACTTCCGAAATAGTTCGAACCGTTCGAACATTGTTCGAGTTCGTAAAAAGTTCGGGTTCGGAAGATAATCGAGTTCGCAAAAATTTCGAGTTCGGAAAAAGTTCGGATTCGAAAGAAGTTCGAGTTCGGAAATTGTTTGGGTTCGGAAAAAGTTCGGGTTCAGAAATAGTTCGGGTTCGAAAGAAGCTCGAGTTCGGAAAAAGTTCTATTTCAAAATAGTTAGAATTTGAAAAGAGGTGAAACCAGTTTAAACAACTAATTGCAACGCGATCTGACTAAGTATATTTGTAAGAAACATGAATTGTAGAATTCGTGATCTCTCAAACTCAAACCAATATGTGGTCATTAATAAATAATAATACGCTTAGAAAATAAATTCAAGAATCCAGGAGGGTTGGATTTAAAAAAAAAACGGATAGATGCTTTAATTATGTTGACAATTGCGGTCATTTTGCGCAATTCAAAATTTACGTAACGTCATCGTACAACGCTCTCATGATCTCATGACTCCTCACATTTTATTTAAATGAAAACCCATATTTCTAAGTAAATGAATTGAATGGACCTCTAAACCTGGAATCTTATGCAAAATTTTATTGACTTATCTGCACTCTTTCCGAAGATATGGTGAATTCAAAATAAACTTTTTTAAATGCTTTGTGCAGTTTTGTAGGTTAAAGTCGTCGTTATAATTCTCCAGCTACAAATTTCATTAAGTTCGAAGTTTATTTGGTTTGAAGTTTATTTGGTTCGAATTACATCAAGGTCGAACTTTATTAGGTTCTAACCATGTTCTAACTAAATCGAATTCTAACTTTGCCGAGTTATGAAAGTTCGAATTTATATTTTATCAGTTCGAAAATATTAGCTAGCTAATATACAGGGTGTTTCTGAACAAGTGCCGGATAATCTAGGAATGGAACTTGAGCCAATTCTAATTAACAATGTAGATTCTATGTTAAAAAAATTGAAAAAATAAGTAAACTTCAATGCTCTGCATTTCCGAAATGGAGCATTTTAGCGGAAAAAATTATTCTTACTTTTTGTCTTAGAATTGGTCCAAAAATCAATTCCTACATTATCCGAAATTTCTTCAGAAACACCTTGTAGTGTATTTTTTATGTACAGCTGTGATCATTTGAAAGTAGCACACAAATGAAAATGAGCGCCAATGAGAAGCTGTCGTGCAGCTTGGAAAGTCCCTTCATCTCGCCCCACCGTCAGTTTGAGTGTGGAAATAACCTGCACTCCTCGACTTTGCGACTTAAACAACTGTACTTAGAATTCTCCTCGATTAAGCTTAACCGATGATGCGCATAATATAATGGTGCGGCGGAATAAGGGAAGTTCCAAGCCACACAAAAGCGTGTGCTTATTGGCTGCCTTAGCATTTATTTTGTGTGCTACTTTGGATGGCCCTATATTGTACAATCACGCTCAATGATATCGAAAACACCAAACAAATATTCTGACCCAATAGGAAGCGTTCGTAGATAGGAGATCTCATGAAATTTGAAAGGGTGGGAAACGAGACATGAAATGCCGGCGGGGTCCTTTTGAATTTCGTGTGATCTCCCTCTTCCCTGTAGTCTAAAACGTCATGTGTAATAAAATAAAAATTATTTCTTAAAAATGTTTAATAAAAAATCTATTATTGCATTATTTATACCAAATCCAATAATATGTCTCATAATTAAGAGCCAGTTTAAAATAGAATCTTTTGAAAACAGATCAATAAAAAATGTTTGTGATTAGAGAATTTTATATTTAATAGGAAGATTATGATAAATAGTGAAACACTTAAGTACATAATTCAACATTGTTTAATTGTTACTATGTAGTTATACAAATAGATTAAAATCAAACCTAAAATTTCATTAGAATACAACAAATACTGTAAATAATAAATATATTACTTTATTCACGTTTAGTCTGTGTACTTTACTTATCAAATAAATCTCAAAAGTGCCTGTATTTTATTTTTTATTAATTCATACTTGTAGATATTTTGTTATAAAATAAAAAATATTATTTGCCAGTTTATTCGTGTCATTATTTTAGAATGATATTGAAAAAATAACAAATTAAAAGATTTATGATTCAGACGCCGAATTTCGATTTCACTCATTCACTGTGTGAGATTTCAGGAATCTAAATCTAATATCATATAGAGTTCCTAAGTTTCCCCGGAACACTACGCGATGGCGCTGTTTTATCAATTTTTTACGCAACTTTTTCTACAAATCGTTACCCTGGACGCGTTCCACTAATGAACACTAAGGCCCACGACCGCAAAATTTTCCTGTTCCACTAGCTCAAAACGTCACCATTCAACAAATGACCACAGAAACCCAAGAATAAATACGGTCGTTGTAAGCTTCTTGCGGTCGCCATCGATGACGTTTCTATGCACGAAACAAACATCCGCGGTCTTATGTGGAACGACTTTGCGGTCGTCATGAGCATTGCGATTCTTTAGTGGAACGCGCCCCCTGTATGCTTCCCCTTAATTAAAAAAAATATAAAAATAAACCTTACTTATTTAAATGATATATTATACTTATAAGCTATTCAACATCTCTTTCAATTTCAAAAGTGGTACCATCTCCTCTAAATGTATTAATTGGCAAACACCATAAACCCGGATTGGTGCCACAAAAATCCTTAAAATTTGTACAAGCACCTCTCGTGAAGGTTACAGGATACAACGAGGAAAACGTAGGAGTATGTAGTGATTCTAAGGTGGTTTCGTTATCACAAATAGATCTTAATTGATAGTATAAGAGAAACATAATTGCCACTCCAATAATAAGAGTCAAAAAGCACCTAAAATTTGCAAAATATTTTCTAAATTTTTGCATGTTTTCAAATGAAATGTGAAAACTCACGTAATAACAACATTAATACTTCGTAAATTATCTTGCCACTTTGAGTTACCGAAAAAATATGTTACATATTCAATGGTAGTTCCAAAGTAGTAGAAGCAATAAATAATTCCGTAAAGTACTGTTACCATAAAATATTTATGATTAGTGAAACCAATGCAATTATTTAACCACGGACAATGGTGATCCATTCTGAGAACGCAACTGTTGCATTTGGAGCAATGGTGTGTACGATCAGGTTTTAATAATTGACAAATATCACAAAATCTGGAAAAATATTCTAAGTATAAGTTTATGCTATTTTCATTGCTACTTCTCACCTAAAACCTCCTGTGGATGTCCTTGTAAAAACTTTTATCCTTCTTTCTTTGCAAAAGTTTAAAATTAGAGCGTATTCTTGCTCTGGCGTTTTCGCTGCTTTGACTTTTCCAAAAAAATCTGTACTAAACCAATACTGATCAGGTACTGTCCAGGATTTGTGGCAAGAAGTTATAAAACACATCACAAAGAACGTAATAAATATAATATGGAAAAATATTAAATAAATAATTTTTTTAAACAATAATGTGATCATTATATGGCACAATTCTATTACGTACACATAATATGCATAAACTAAGATTAAAATCATGGATAAAAACGGTATAACATCAAAAAATTTCGACATTTATCGTGACATTTTAAGATGTAAGTCAAATTTGGCAGATCACACACTAATATTGACACCACATAAAACGGCTTTGCGTTTTTCGATGGAGGAAAGTATTCTGAAAATTTTAACCCATAAATCGTCTTAATCGGTTAAGTGGTTCGGCCAAAATTAATTAGTTTCCGATTATTCAAAAATTTCATAGCAATTTGTACGTCCAAAAGTGAAATTTTCAACAGTTATTCGGTCATAACTTCTAAACCAAACAATATATCAAAACGATTCTTTTTTTATTTTAAAGCTTACGTAAGGACATTTAAAATAAGTCATCACTTGTTAAAATCGATAAAGGGGTAGAAGGGTAGAAAATTTTTCGAAAACGCGATTATTTAAAAAGTTTTATACGCGGTTAAAATTGTGATTTTTTTTTTCTAAATTAAAAATTTTTTATACGTGACGTCGTAGTGTTTTAAACACCCTTTCCATCGCATATTTTACTTTGACGATCGGTTATGTATTTACTTCACAGCGATTTTTTTGTTGAGGGATGTTAAAAAAACACAATTTTGAATTTGGAAGGTCGGTGAAAGGCCAAATGAACAGTTAGAAGGTTCTAAAATCTAAACCAGGATGAACTGAACTTTTGTTTTTAACTCCACGTGTAGCGATTTTTAATTTTTGAATTACGATTTTCGAAAAAAAAAATCAAACGCCGCCGGATGAGCCGAACAAAACTATTACTCGTATTTTTTTCTGCGTTTTAAGGGTACCTTAAGGTGATAGGGAGTCAAATGTTGAAAAACCGACGTTGTTACCTTTCATGATTTTTTTATAAGTTTTTCGAATTGGAAAGTCAAAAAAATAAGAAAATACCAAACTAAAATAAGAATTTTACTTTCATTTATAATTTTTGTTATTTATGTATCTACAATTACATTTGTGTAATTTTGCAAGAAATTTATATATTATAGCTTTCTGATTAGTTCAAAAAGCGTGATTATATTGTGATGAATACCCTATTTCTCTTCAAAAAACAAATAGAACATATTAATAAACATTTCCTACATTGAAAAAATAGGATTGAAGACTTCCTGTTTGATTAGGACAAATTAAAGTTTACAATAATATACTTTGATCCTTGCTCCTATGTGCTGCTGAAAATTATTTTATTTTATTTTTACTTAAAAGTGTGTGTAAATGTAATTCGGTCTGTATCCGTGTAAAGCCCGGTGATAATAAATGTCTTGCTTTATTTCTTGTATTTTGCTGGCAAAGCTAACTATATCCCCATTTCGAGCTTTACCCTTAACACGTAACATATTGCAATAGTTTTTTGCAAAAAGCATTTTATTCAGAATAATCAATAACGAGCTTTTATGTATATTGTATATTGCTGCCTCGACTTCAGTGTCAAGTCCCGTATAACTCTATAAACATCTTCTTAAATTTGAGCAGAAATTAGTTCAGTTTTACATCTATTATGTTATAAAAACGCGCGTGGGTTTGTTTTATAAATTATGTTAGAATGAATGTATTTATTTCACTCCAGGTCGAATATTAATATTATTTTAACGCACTTTCGTTTTCTAATCTGGCGAACGAGTTGGCCATGAAGTTTGCCGTAGAAGTAGGACTATGTTTGCTAATCAATGGGAAATGGATTTGAATTTTTTAACTAGTAGAAGTGATTCAAATTTCCCGCGCAACGCTTTGGTTATTTTTGTGCAAATAAACGAACACGGAAAAAGTATCTATGTCAAATGTAAAATCTTAAAACAAGTTAGGTTTATTATTATATTTTATTTTTATTTAGGGCGCGTTCCACTAATGAAAACTAAAGCTCAAGACCACGACCGCAAAATTTTCCGTTCCACTAGCTCAAAACGTTGCGATCGAAAACATAAGTGGAATGGGTTTTGAACTATGCGTTGCGAATGCATTACATAACTCCAAAATTCTTAATAACAGTTTCATAAACATGGCTATTAACGCTTTAATTTTTATAAACATGGGTGCAGAAAGAATACGTGATGTCGGAAAACAGTTATCAGTTATCCAAGTCTGATAGTTTATACAGTTCTAAGGAAGATTGAGAAGTACTCTTGCTTGGATGGCTTCATTTAATAAAGGCAGTGTCTATAAACATATGTATCATATATTTATCAAGGTTTTAAAGAAACTCCTTGGGGAAGAGAAAAAATTGTAGATAACCCTACTTTACTCAACCGCAAATACCAATTTCGTCATGTACCGCGTCTTCTAGGGATATCTGAAGTTAAATAACTTGTTCTGTTTCAGGATTAAATAAAATGATTGATTTTGTTGCTATGTTCTTATAATAAACCACCCCAAATGTCACCGTTCAACAAACGACCACAGAAACCCACGATAAATACGGTCGTTGTGGGCTTCTTGCGGTCGCCATTCATTACGTTATCGATGACGTTTTTATGCACGAACGAAACAACCGGTGTCTTATGTGGAACGACTTTGCGGTCGTCCTGAGTATTGCGAGTCTTTAGTGGAACGCGCCCTTAGACAAACACAAAAATTATCAGTACAAATTCATATTATAATTATGATTTATGATTATAATCTTCTTTATTTAGCATTGCTATTCCGAAGCAGTTTGATAACACACGATGAACATAACCACAAACCATAAACTTCAGCTGACTGGGCCTTGACGCACCAGAATTTATATAAGTGCGTCAGGGGTAAGGGGAAGCAAGATTTAGAGCTCCTTAAGATGGATTTATAACCATACATAAACACAAGGACTTAAGATACCTAAAATTTCAACTATACGTTTTTAGCTACCATTTATAACATATGCCCAAGAACCGCAACATACGAAATAAATTCATTTCATTTCTTAAGTTCTTGAAGTTAAGAAGTAGTTCATTTCTCTACAACAATTGAACTATTTGTGTTGTGTTTCCAATTGTTGATGGAACAATTTAAATTCGAAGTAAAATTGCTTGAAGCTATTCAGCAATACAATTACATTTAATTATTTCTTTTTCATCTTCATGTAGCAAAGCAACTGCTCCCAAAACTACTGATAAATTTTTTAAATATGGATCCATTTCGCATTTTAATTTAACTCTACCCAATACCAATGAAAATAGGTTAGATTCTTGTGTCAAGTTATAAATAGGGAAAATTCTTATGCTATGTTTGGATTTTGTGTATATTCTTCCTTATGTTTATGTATAGTTACAAATCCACCTTTGGGGCGTCACGCACCGCGTAATCGAACAGAATTTAGTAACTCATCGGTATTGCTCGGTACCGAGGTGGAATTCTGTAAGGTCTATCGTACCGAAAACGGTAGACAGTTTACTTCATTTCTATGGAAACGACTTTCGTCTCGCTTCCACGTTATGACTTTTGTTGTGTGTTAGAAGGATAAAATATCTAACGAATCAATTGACCACCGATATCAATTTGTTGGCTTACAGAATTCCACCTCTGTACCGAGCAGCTAAAAGCAAAGACTTCTTTCTATCTTTTCTATTGTTATACATAGACCGGACACGTGTCAATTTTTGTGTATCACTGGCGGCCATTTTAAAAGTGTCCTTTTTGGCGGTAAATTTTAAATATTGGATCACATAACCTATAATACTCATAGAAACTTGTCAAATTCGATTTTCATTTGATCAGAGAACATCAAAAATTAAGAAAATAACCAAGGTGAATATAGCTAACGGACACTTTTAAAATGGCCGCCGTAGTTCACGCTGATACACATTGGGGGCGCTAGTGTCTATTTTAAAATAGATATATTTTTCTTTATTTTACAAATGACTAGATACAACAAACAACTAATGCGATTCATTAAGATAACTTCGGTTATTAAAGGATTGAATGGTAAAACTTATACGTCAAAAGTTACCTCATTAGCAAGTAAAAGTGGGAAATAAAAAACACCTATTTTTTCGAAATGTCAAGCGTGTCCGGTCTATGTATAAGAACAGAAAACATAGAAGTCTTTGGCTAAAAGTGAATAAACGAAAACGCCTACCGGATAATTATTTTGAATGATATTATACATATAACCTCAAAATATTAATTATAACATTTGAATTACTAATGTGTTAACTTGTATAAATTTGTATTCAGTACAAAGACACTGGCAACTTAATTATGTTTGTGCACATATTTTATCATTAAAAAGACAAAATAACCTAAAATTGTTGCCAAAAGGACCTTATCGTTTTCCTATGTGTTTTTGGGCAAACATGAAAAATAAGTTAAACCTACAAAAATTAACTAAAATACCCCCAATATTAATTATATTTCCAATTTCTTCAATAAATATGAATTATAAATACATTTATGAGATTTTACATTATTTAAAAAAATATTTATTAACACGACAACAGCGGATTTTAAAATTCAAATTTTGACAAGTACTGTCAGATAAATTTTAATTACCTTTCATTTACGTTTAAATTGAAAGCAAATGACAGTTAAAACTAATAGGGTGTTTTCCTTGTGGAACCTATGTTAATAATCGAATACAATCGCCAAAAGGATTAACCTGATGGTAGATATAAATGACCTTTATTATAAGACACTTTAGAACAATGGTTACTGTTACAAACAAGAAGTAATGCCCGGGCTAACAAATTCGTACGCGCTTTACAAAGGTATCTGGCGACTGACTCACTGTGACTCACACCTCACGCTGGATTGAAATGTTTCCCACATTGGGTGTTATTGTCATGCGCACACATTGTTTGCGTTTGTACGTTTATTTATAAAAACAGCTAAAACCGGCGCGTACACATAAAAAGAAATCCGGTACGCGCTCATGTAACATACTGGAATGAAACATTCTAGCAAAGGAGAAATAACTTGCCGAATGTCGTAAATAGTATCTTGCCTACTTGACAGGATGTCCTTAGAAGTGCCAGAGGTGTGTCCTACAAAAATAGAAGGAATTTACAAGCTCTTTGCCGCCACCGAGGTCCCTTATCGGTTCTACTTTTTACTAATAATTATTCTGCATAATCATTCTGCATTTAATTTGGACGTTTCGTTTGAGAGGTAATAATTTCAATGTTGCCTGATTGTGCAATAAAGTCTTACGATAACCTGTAAAAGATATTTTATTTTTAATTGACGCCGTAATATTACAAATCTTATTACAACTATTAAAACTATAGTCATTGAATTTACAGTAAAAGTTTCAGAGCTCCAGGGAACTGGAAAAGTCATTTTTTATCAAATATTTTAAAAATTGCAAAAAAACGACAACTGTGTAAAAATTGTTTAATTGTAAAAAATATATTCTTAAATTATAAGTTTATTTGAATAAAATAAATACTTAAAAATTAATTTCTAATCAAGTCATAACAAATATGTACTTAATTGTATAATTGTTATACTATTAAAGTCAATAAATCATAGTAAATAAATGGCATAGGCAACCAAACTACTTTGTATGTTAGAAACATCGAGGAAAACACCAGCATCGTTGTCTAATTGTGCAAAAATTAATTAATTTCAATTGCGTTTTTTGGCGAAAGCGGTCTCCTAAAGAGCGAAATATTTTACACTATTGTATATTTATTTCTTATTTATATGTGGCATAAGTTTCATTCTTGTACAAAATGCTCCCAAAACCCGATAAGGTCCTTTGTTTGGTTAATTTTCTAGTAACTTTTATAGTGTAAGCTGTCTTTCCCTGTCACTCCTCCAAGTTAAAAAATGAAGTATAACAATTTTGTTATAAAATATTTGTTAGACCTTGTATATTTTATTCTTAAGAACATTTGCTGTATACTTAGTTGCCTTTAATGATTATGAAAATTATTAACATTATAATATAATTGTAAATTAAAAATACCCTAATAAAATATAATTTTTATTATATTATTGGTAGAAAATTAATGTTTTAGTATTTAAGTTAAAAACACCATCCTGCCATCTGTGATTGAAAGGTTTAACCTTTAAACGTCAAACTTTTCAGTGACTCTCTCGTCTTTTTTTCTATGGTTTATTTCTGCATATGGCGATTAGCTGAGTAAGATATTTTATTGCATCAGCACGTTTCGTACTTCACAAAACGCGAATAACCGTTTTATTTTTATTTCACTTAGTTCAAAAACTGCTAAGCTACTTTTATTAGCGACTTGTGGAATTTTTGATTTCAACCTGAGTAAGTATTTTCACCATTTATGGGTGACGTATCACACGTCTGGTAGCTAAAAATAATTAATATTATATTTCTTTTTGCATGTAATTCCTTGATAATTAAGCCAATCAATTTTATATTTATTTCTATTCTATTTTGTTTTTAAATTGAGTGATTTTTTGGTACCATATAATTTAACACATTATTAAGTGGCTGCTTGTGTGTTTGCATAGATAATATGTAGATAAAATATAAATCATAAAATTGCACTTATTATACACAAGGGCAAGGTAATTTATTTTTTAAGATTGTAAATACAAGGGAATTTCAGGTACCTAGCCATGAACTGTGAATAAAGTATGGTAATAATCTTTATTTTAATAGTTTGTTACTAAGCAGATATTGGGAGTCATACGTAGATAACTTTGTTTTCCACAAATTCTAGAATATTCTAAAAATTTTTTGTATAATTTTATTTTTACTACTGTAAATATCGTCAAATTATGTAGATTATTTATTGAACCAATAAAATTTGTTTTTTTGCACTGCTTTACTATGTGATTTCTATTAATTATTACCTAATAATTTTGTGAAGTTGTTTACTTTAAATTGCAAATAATCCAAGGTTCATAAGCATAACGTTGCAGAGTACCTCACAAAAATATGTATACCGGGTGTCCACGTATCAAGGGCCACACCTGTAATTTCTTTATTTATTAAAATAAAATTTTGGAATTTTATGTGTTATATGACATAAGAAAACGCATTTATTGAAACAAAAAAAATTTCATTTCCGGTTTCACCGGAAATGACATCAACTTTCTTATTTTAAATGTAACACCCTATTTTTTTGTACTTATTATTAAACATTGGTAAGCTTCAAGTATGTTTGTGACAAAAAAAAATTTTTTTTCTGAATTTTCAAAAAAGAAAATTATACATATTTTCAAAATTACAGAAATTAATTTAAAATTTATTTTACCAATTTAAATTATGTAAGAGTAGTTTTAATAGATTTTATTAAAAAAATTGCAAAAAAAAATCAAATTTTTTTTTTGAAAGTTCAGAAAAAAAAAATTTGTCAGAAACATACTTGGAACTTACCAATGTTTAATAATATGTACAAAAAAGTAGGGTGTTACGTTTAAAATAAGAAAGTTGATGTAATTTCCGGTGAAACCGGAAGTGAAATTAAAATTTCTTTTAGTTCAATAAATGCGTTTTCTTATGCCATATAACAAACTAAAATTTTAAATTTTTATTTTCATAAATAAAGAAATTACATTAGCCAATCACTGATAATTAATGCGGACCGTTAGAGCGCGCGCGAGTTTGGTAAGAAAAATCATGATATCGAACATTTATTAGGGCTTCCAAAGTTAAGGTACTTTTATCTCATATTTTTTATGTATTCTGAATTTTCTTCACACGAAAGAATTTAGAATAAAAAATATACAGGGTGTCTCAATTTAAGTTGCATTACTTGGGTATCTTGGTTATTAATAAAGTTACAGATTCGGTTAAATGGACAATGTTTGCAGTTTTCCGAGCCATTCCGAATATCAGCGGAATAAACCAAAAAATTTAATTTCTTAAAAATCAATTTCTTTGTTTGAAAAATCCAAGGCGACTATTTATAATAATAAAGTTGCTATTGAAACCAAAGCTTGTCATATTTTTTTGAAAAACATTTAATTTAACAAAACATGGCTTTTAAATTTTTTTCGTAACTTTCGTAGTACCTAAACGAAACAATCACTATTAAAAAAAACATGTTTCTGTTTTATCATTTATTTTCAGAATTGTTGAAAATTTCGGATTATTAAGTCCGTATGACAGCTGCTCTATTCGTAAAACCTGGACGCAAGCTAAAAATCACAATTAGCATTCTCACTCTGCAGCAACAAAAAAATATGTTAACTCTTTCTGTTTTTTTTTAATTTTCTAATAGACTCTAAAACGGTCTCTTAAGTGCAACAAAAAGTTTCTGTACCCCACACATAGGGTTTATACAAAATTTTGAAAAACCGGTTTTCGAATTCTAATTTTCCAAAAAAATCGGTTTAACCGTTTTTCAAATTTTTATAAACAAAGTAGAATCGGGAAAAATATTTTAATGTTAAAGTACAGGGTGTCTCACTTTTTTTCAGCAATTTTTTTTAGATAGTAAATGTCATTCTAAACAAAAAATTCCTATAAACTAATATTTTTTTTGGATTCTTTAAGAAGTTTTAGCAGTTTTAAAAATTCAAAATAATAATGATTTTTTGGGACACCCTGTACTGGGTGATGATAAGGTTTAGAACCTAATTCATAACTGCCGTATTTAATTTTTTTTTTGAGAAAATCGCTCGGACAGGTCAATTTTAGTTTTTAAAATCCCATCTCTTGGTATAATAAAAATATTATCGACATCACTGGTGATTTAACAATGACGTCATCATCTATTTTTTTAAACGGATGTCATCATCGATTTTTTAATGGATGATATAAAAAAAATTGTTGCATTTGTAAACAAATTTTCGTTTAAAAATTTTTTAATATAAACTTAAAATTAATTTGTTCTATTAAATTTGAAAAATTTGAATGTTGTATAAGATTTATTTTGGCCGATTTCAATAAATGGTAAATTTAAAATTTTATTTTTTGTAAATTTTCTTACATTTAAATGGAATCAAAAAATTAGTTTTTCAAGACTATTAAATTTTGTTAAATGCATTTTAGTAAAATGATTTTACATTTGTATTAGAATGCGCATTATTTAAACATTTACTTTCTTTTGTTATTATTGCTAACTTCAAATTCATTTAAATTTATTTTTATAAAACCTTTTTCATTAGAATAAAAATTTCCTTTTTTGAATAGATTTTTTAATCAAAAATTTGTTTAAAAATTTAATTGTTTTTTATGTCATTGTTTAAGTGACATGGATTTCTATCGATAATTAGTAAAAAAAGTGGGGGCTTCCATTTAAAAAAAATTGCTGATGACGTCATTAATATTTTTTATATCAAGAGATGGCATTTTAAAAACTAAAATTTACCTGTCCGAGCGATTTTCTCAAAACAATTAAATGCGGCAGTTATGAATAAGGTTCCAAACTTTATCATCACCCTGTATAAATTTCCTTTTATTTCAATTTTTTAAATTTAAATCAAGTATGCTTTGGATTTTGACATTATCTCTAAGCCAATCAGAAAGGTTAATTTTCTTGTCAGAAATTTTAAACGAGTCCACTTATTTTAAAAACAGCCATTAATGTTCATAAAAGCAAGTTGGGAAAGACAAAATCCGAACCATAAATCTTTTAAATAAAAATATTAGTTTATTGGAAATTTTTTGTTCACAATGACATTTACTATCTAAAAAAAATATTTGCTGGAAAAAAAGTGAGACACACTGTATATAAAATAATTATTAAAAATCGGAAATCAGAAAATCGAACCGAAAACCGTAAGCCGAAAATAACGGAAATTAACAACCGAAACGAAAAAAATTAAATTCCAAAACAGTAACCAAAACCGGAAAAATATTTTGATTGGAACAAAAGTAATGAATCTACAGTTTAAAACCATACCGGACCGAAATAGAACATAAACTGCCAGAACCAAACCGAAACTAAAACGAAATCGAAACGAAATTAGAGTACAAATCGTAACTAAAAAATTTTCGTTCGACTCTCTGATTTTGTACATATTATGTATTATTTGATTTTTTAAAACCGGTTTTCCTAATTTAAAAACCGGTTTTCCTAATTTAAAAACCGGTTTTAGAACTTTACAAATATATTTAAAAATCTGGTTTTTAAACCCGGTTTTTAAAAACCGTCAAACCCTACCCACACATTTAAAGTTACGAAATTGCTAGACGCACAATAGACAATTTTTGCAATGACAAAAGAAATAAAAACAATATCCAAAAAAATTAATCCTTGAATGATATATGGTAAGATTATTTCATGCCTTGACAAGCGTTCTGATTGGTCGAGTAGTCATTGGGTTACCGTGATAATTTAGGTCCCTAAATTATCAATTCAAACGTTCTGACTTGACGTTTACATGACATATAAAAACACGTTAAAATTTATAAACAATTTTTGTATTTTGCGAAAGTAATAATAATCTATTCAAATACAATTCGTAGATTGAAATCACTATAATAATTATATCGCTTTATTCACAATTGTGTTGCTTTTTAGAAACACAATTTCATTTGTCAATAAATTGACAGAAGTATTACAGATTCCAACCTACTCATGGTATTACTATTGATATTTTATGAGTTGATAAACTGTAAAATTCATTATACAGGGTGTTTCTAAATATATGCGAAGAAATTCTACAGGCGATTCCTTGACCAATTCTAAGACAAAAGTAAAGAATAAAAATGTTCTCAAAAGTGCTCTATTTTTTAGTTATGGGGTGTCAAACTTTCTATATTTTTTTCATTTTTTGAGTATAACTTCTTTATTTTTTAAGATAATTTGATCAAATTTGAAACACACTCTAGTTATTATAGTCGTAACAAGATAAAAATATCAAATATCGAAATAAAATACAGGGGGATGTATTTTGGGGGTATAGACCCCATTTTTTATGCCATAACTTTTTTGTGCTACCCTACTTAACATTTTAAATGAGATATTCTAATTCCTTGCTTTTTTCTGAAAATTTTTGATCTCTTTAATTTTTTCACAGCTGGTACGGTTTAGAAGTTATTTAAAAACATGTACGAAGTTGTATGCCAATTTTGCATTAAACAGGGGTGGCATTTTTAAAAAAATAAATACCAGAGACTTCCTCGAAGACTATTTGACCAATTTTAAGACGAAAACAGAGAATAAATATTTTCTCTAAAATGCTTCGTTTTTAATTTAAATTAAAATAAAATTAACAAAATAATTTAAATTAAAAACGAAGCATTTTAGAGAAAATATTTATTCTAAATATAAAGTACACATCTGAGCGCGAACGAGGCAAGCCGAGGCGATGCTTTTTCTCCTATCTGTTTTGTGCGATGCAGAAGTAGATAGGAGAAAAAGCATTGCCTCGCCTTGCCTCATTCGAGTACGTGCTCAGATGTGTACACAAATTTTAAGGTAAATTCCAAATTTAAAATTACACACTAGGATCAATAGGAAAGAAAATTAAATACTCAGTTCAAATACATTCTAGGAATTGTTGCTTCTTTTAAAAATTTACCTGAAAAAGCAGGTATCATAAGAAACACAATTATATTTTTAGATTATATACCTGTTTGAGGTACCAATTCAGGTATCCGCTTTTACGTACATGGTGATTTTCATGTCAAAATTGTCTGCATGATCTCCTGTCTTCAAACTTTAATAAACTATGGAGTATGTTTTTAAATACTTGACCAAGCAGTGAACGTTTGATTTATCTTCTATAAAATGCTCATACATTCCAAAATCAGATTATTTAAATACAGGGACTTCATTACCGATTTTACCCGTAGTGACTTCAAAAAGTTGGCAATGTTGACATAGCTGCGTTTAGTTTTTAACTCGCCCTAAATGAATAAGTCTTTTGATAAGGTCCGTATCCACCAAACACCCCAAACGTTTGCGAATTTTTGGAAATGAAAATAGAATCATATCAAAACTGTTTTACGCGCTCATAGAATGTTACATAGTAGCTATAAAAAATTCTTGTTTCTAGGAAATTGTAAATAATTTTCTGATCTCTTTTTTTCAGATTGTACTAGATAAGGGGCGTTGAGTAAAATCGTATAATTGGATTTTTTTTATTTGTTTCCTGGAGTGAAGTCCATCGTCCAAAAGGGCGCAAACTTCTTATATGACTTTAGCAAAACACAAAGGTAAGATGCTTTTATAAATAATTTCTAAAAAATGTAAAGGTAATGTATTCACAATTTTAAGAAATTAAATTTTAATCTAGCTATATTTTCAATAGATAAAAGCGATTTCGGGTAGCTTTAATGGTAGGTGATTAACAATGAATTTGACATAATCGGTGATGTAACACAGGTTCAAATATGACGAACCCGAGGACGGACCAATCAAACACGAATTAATGCCATTCGAAATCGCTTAAAGCTTCTAGTTTAGACTACGTTTAGGTCGAGCAGGTGAAGCCAGCTTGAATTCAGCCTGGCTTGACCTCTGCCATATGAAGTACCAGTAAAAGGTCAAATCAACCCCGAATTTAAGCTGGCTTGACCTGCTTGAGCTAAACGTAGTCCTAGTAACACAAAAATACCTACGGGCTTATTCTTGGGCCGGTCGAGATCGTGTCGTCAACGAGACAAGAAGGACAGAATGACGAAAGTCGTCGACGACACGATCTCGACCGGTCCAAGAATACGCCTCCTGATCAATAATGTGTGCAAGATGACAGAAAATTTGATAAAAAATGTGAAATTCCACAAAAATTTGTCCACATCCAAAATATAACACAGAGATACACAAAATTTCATTAAAGTATTTGAATCCGAAAACGTGGATTTTAATTTTATTGAAAATTACTTTATGGACATTTTTGAGGTCACTGATTTCAAATTTGAAATTTTTTATAAAAAACATAATCTTGCTGCAATCTGTACCTGGGTGTAGTTAAAATATTCACGTAGTTTTACGTCGGGGTTCCGTTCCCAGAGACACCGGCGTAAAATGAACACATATTTTTGCCTAACCAGGGCCTAAGTGCCTAGGATAAAAATGTCCCAAAATCTAAAATTCAACTTTGGTGTTTTGGACACGTTTTCGGCCTTTATTTTTGAAAAATATTTAGGTAGATTTCTGACAAATAACACCCATGGATTTTATTTAATGAGACCTTCACATGCACATTTTCCCTTCGGTTAATTTAAAACTATTTTTTTACAATTTCATTCAAATGTGAAAAGTGTAAAAATTAAATGTCACTTCAGAATTTTCTGCTATTTTATTTTTCAAATATTTACGTTTTTATTATTGTCTGTTTTCAACCGTTATTTTTGGTAGCATAATCGAAGCAGGACTTTTGTTAAAAAGAAATTTGACCTATGATTTGACCTGCTTTGCGAGATGAGAATGTATATACGTTGCCAGGGCAGACAAAGAGAACATGGCGTCACAAAATTTAAAATTCTTGTTATTTAGAAATGATAATATCAAAAATAAAATCGGATATTAATCATATACAGGGTGTTTCTAAAATGGCGGTCACGACTTTGTGTGCTATATGTACTAGTAAAAATAAGACAAAAATACATCGTCCAAAACTCAATTGTTACGTTTAAATTTCTTTTTGTTTTTACGATTAATATATTTATTTTCTCTGGATCGGTTAAATGAAAATTAATAAAAATTTTACGGTGAGTACTTCTCATAGGTAGTCATTTTTGGTTACTACTTTCGTTTTAATTTAATAATCCAGTAGCGTAGAAACGGGTTAAGGTGCCCCCTTTTTGAATTTATTTGATACGTCAGCGCCACTGCAAAATTTTAAAATTTCGTTTAGATTTTTGGAATCCTTCTACAGTTTACCACAAAAATGTACACCTGTTACGTCGTTTTGCGCCGGTTCGATTTAGGCCGATTCACAATTACGACGGTTGGTTTCATTGTGCGAAAAAAGCACGAAAAATGTGTGTTCATTTTACGCCGGTGTCTCTCGAAACGGAACCCCGGCGTAAAACGATGTTTACCTGTATATTCAAAAAAAAGGGGTACCTTAATACGTTTCAACGCTACTGGATTGTTAAATGAAGACAAAAGTAGTAGCCAAAAATGACTAACCATGAGAAGTACTCACCGAAATTTTTTTTAATTTTCATTCCACACAAAACAAATAAAAAGCAAAAATAAAAATAAATTTCAACACCCTGTATCTCGGTAACAGTTGTGATTTCGAATAATGTTTATATAGACTTTTTGTCAAAGCCATGACCACAATTTTAAAAACATCCTGTATAACAAAATATATAAAATTGGGGAGAGGCATATTCCAAACCCTCTAAAAAATTGCAGTTAGAATTTCAAAATATTTATACTTTTTTTAGTATGACATTATTTGGTTTAACTTTAATGTTGGTAAATATTTGTATACCTACTTCAAATCTAATTGCAACATGGGAAATATTTATCATTAAGTGTTTGTAAATCTATTTTTAGAATTTTTAAAATGTAAGAGTTAAGATAAGTTAAGTATTCAATGATTTACTACTTAAAAAAATGTAACAATTTTTTTATTAATTCATCGACACCGACGTTTCATCGACATTACCTTTTCATCGACAACCATTCCATCGACAATACCTGTTTATTGATAAACCTCTTCTTCGAAAAGGACGTTTCATCGACACAAAAGATTCATTCACAAATCTTTACTTCGAGAAGGACGTTTCATGAGAAGCTTTGGTCATGTCTTTGCGATAAAAAGATAGTGTCGATGGTACTGTAGACCATGAGAACCGACACTGTGAAAGAACTGGTAATGTCGATGAAAACGTAGTATCGATGAAACGTCTGTGTCGATGAAATAGTAGAAACATCCTTATCTAAGAAACGGTTTGTCGATAAAAAGGTAAGGTCGATGAAACGTCTGTGTCTATGAAAAAATAGTGTGGATGAATAGCTTTGTCAATGAAAAGGTTGTGTCAACGAAATGGTTGTCGATGAAAGGTCATGTCGATGAAACGTCCGTGTCAATGAAACGTACTGTCGATGAATTTGCATTGCATAGCTTTTTCAATGTCGATGAAAGTGTATTGTCGATCGAACCATGTAAAAAAGCGGAATAATGGCGTTGAGTACCTCACTGATAGGTTCGCTTGTTTGCCGCCAGAGGGCGAGCAAAAGGCTAGAATTACAATAATATATGGTATAAATATCTAGTTTCAGATTTCTAAAAACTACACATTTTAAACCTTTTTCGAAAAATAACTAAAATAATTTAGAATTTCGTGAATACATTAGTTATTTCGATATTTCAGACCGGAATGGTAGGAACGACTTTTGCTTTCTGTATTTCTGAAAATTTTCAATAATGCCAACGTTTCAAAATTTCTTAAAATTTTTATTTTATTGTTATTATTGATTAGGACAATTTGGAATTATTGGTAATATTATTTGAAGTCTTTGTCAAAATTGGATAATGGATGTAATAATATTCTGTGTAAAACTGTAAACACTTTAGAAAATATCTTTGATAGAAGTTTCCGTGGTTACTGGTTACCTTCATAGGTTACCTTACAAATGTTTCCTTGAAGGCCTTGGGGAATTTATAGAATCGACATTTCAGTTCTTAGCCCCGTAACAAAAAAAAAAACTAAAATGCCAAACGATATAAATACATCATAAGGCCAGGGAATTTTGAATAGTCTATGAAGTGTTTTGATAGAAAAATTTTGACGTACAAAAATTTTATTATTTCCTGTGTTTATAGATACTATTTGGGTATCGAATCCAAATTTTCAAAAAAAAAATCTTAAAAAAAATAAAATTTTTTTTTTTTTTGAAGATGCATATTTGTAAATTAACATCAAAATAAAATAGTATTACAGGAATTTCACTTTTCTATTTTGATCATTTTGTAAGCAAAAACATATAAAAACTTCAGTTCTTTTTTGAAAATTATATGATTCGATACTCACCTAATATCTACAAACATGGTTAATAATAAAATTTTCATGTCAAAATTTTTATATCAAAACACTTCATGAACTATAATTTTTCCGCATTCCCAGCCCATAAAGTAAAAAAGATGGAGGTTCACTTTTTCTATCTACTTTCTACTATCTAACCTTGAAATTTGATCCATCTTTCTCTGTATTATTCTAATCATTCCCAACATAATTTTTACATTTGATATGTTTTTTATATTTTAAGATAGAAGGGAATTTTCATACAAACTACAATCATGTCAAAAATGTTCAAAATTTTGGTCTTATTTTAAAGGTTATGTAGATATTTTATTTACTCTCTCTTTAAAAGGAATGAAAGTAACACGGAACATGACTTTCATATTCGTAATTTCTTGCGTGCATTTAAAGTCGATTAAAATTTGCGTGAAAATAAGCTGCAGGGCGCACTTTTATCATCATAGGCGGCTAAAAGTGATCGATAGAAGTTCGCGCACAGCTGATGCGTCGGCGTCGTTGCGGTAACTACTGGGTACGTGTCAGTGGTGCAGTGCCGCTGAACGGGAGGTCCGCAAAACTAAAAACGTCTTTTTGCTGCTTGTATTTCCAGCAGCCCCTGACCGCTTCCATGGTGCGACCATCGCGTCATGGTGAGCAATATTACAATAATTATCAACCACCACAACGGATAAAACAAAAAGGACGACCTTGTGATGTAATTGGTCTAATATCTCGGGATACGACGGGAAAGAGTTCCTTTTATTAGCACTCAGCATGCTCAATTGCTTTTATTTAAACAAAAGGGTAAGATAGCCTTTCTTCAACAAATCACTTAAACCACCTCATATTCACCGACTTATACCAAAAAAATCACTTTTTGTTTCCATCAATTCTACCCAACATATGGATGAGTTTATTTTACTTTTTCAATGCGTAATTCTTCATAAATTTGATCTATTAATAGAAATATTTGCGTTGGCATTTTAATGTCGTCTTTTAAAATAAATAGAGGAACAACGTAATGTATTGTTTGGTTATACTAGTAAACTATACAGGATATATGTGCTACTTTTTGGCTCTCAACTAGATTTCATTTTTTTACCGAAATGTCGCGATTACGTGCTGGAATACAAATAAAATTAAAATTCAACAAAAGCTAGTTGATAACACCCATTAACCTTGAATCTAGTAACGTGTTATTAAAATGGGATATTTACGCCAGGAAATATATTTTTTATTTAATTAGAAACCATAATTAATTGAATGAACGAATTTATGACTGACATGATTCAAGTTTAGAATTTGTGGGCTTTAATATAATTACCTACACATTTAATTAATATTTTTGGCAATACTGGATGAACTTCTATGTACTCAATTACTACTTTTTTGGAATCATCTAGTCTTAAAATTGGAACTAAACTAAACCTGATTTTTGGCGTTACTAATTGAAAGAGAATAGGTTTTTACAATGTAATTAGACATGTATGTTTATTGATTAAGGAAAAATCTGTGAAGTAAAACTATTTTCGGTAGTTTTTATTACGTAATGTTTTGCAAGTATAAATGAAATGGCTAGACTGAAGGGAACCACCATTTATTGTATGTAATCCCCATATAAAATAAAAATCTGTACAATCAACAGTAGTCAAAAGTCTCAAAAAAGCTTGCCTTAATTCACTAAAATTCGGTATTTGAAAATTTTAATAATTGGTACCCCTGGCATAGTTTGAGAACGTCAGTTGTAGTTTATGATCAGTTGTCTGAGCATATAGTAATGCTTTTTTGCACTAGTGCACAAACACGTTATTTAGTGCAAAAAAGTATGACTTAGGTACAGAGCTGGGCAAAGTACAAATTAAAAGTAATTAAATACAAAGTACAATTACTTTGATTTTTTTGTAATTAAGTCCAAGTACAAATACTTTGATCTACAAATGTACTTTTGTACTTAAAGTACTTTTTTAAAGTACATTTTAAATACTTTTTAAAGTACAATAGTTTAACTGAAAATCTTAATTAAAAATTAATAAATACGTCCTACACAATATAGAAAAAAAAATTATTATACATGTATTTATATTATTCACATACAGGGTGTTCCATTTGACATTGGACTGCAATGCAATGTTTTTTCAAAAACTCAGGTTAAATACCGGAAAACGGGCTTGCGAAGTTTTCGTTGGACCACCCTGTATAAAAATCACTAAGAATCGTACAACTTTTATTTGAAACATTTGTCTCCAAAATGCTTCATTTCATAAATAAACGTGCGTTGCCGATTTTTTTGTTTACCCTGTATATGACAACTTCAAAATAAGAATTGACTGCGATTTTTTAATAGTAGTATTATTTTACGCCGGTAAAAATAGAGTTTAGAAAAAAATCTTGCGACTGTGATGAAAAATTTAGAGATGTCGTTAACGTTAAACACGTGATTAAAAAACATTTCTTCGTAAGAAATATTTTCTTAAAGACGTCATTAACTTTAATGACGTCTCTAAATTTTTCATCACGGTCGCTGAATACATGCTATTGTTTTTAGTTGCTAACTTTATGTTTTTTGGTGTGCTGAACACGGATTTGAAGTTGTTCAACAACTTTTTTCTCGGAAAAAACACCAAAATTCCGAGTTTTCTTTTGGTTTTTGGCTTATTGCAAAATAAGCTTTTTTCGCAAAAAGTCTCAATTTTTTTGTACTCACAGAGTTTACGCTCAAGGAAGCTTCGAAAAAGCAG
This sequence comes from Stenus bimaculatus, assembly GCA_963971135.1. Classification (NCBI taxonomy): domain Eukaryota; kingdom Metazoa; phylum Arthropoda; class Insecta; order Coleoptera; family Staphylinidae; genus Stenus; species Stenus bimaculatus. The sequence continues at coordinate 79,906,861 of OZ020180.1, read as the reverse complement.
CAATTTAGTAGCCAACTTTATGTTTTTTTGGTGTGCTGAACAGGAACAATCATTTTTTCGGTTAAAATGAGAAATCTTCAAAAATTCTCATAACTTGCAAAGTACATACATAAACAGTGATCCTGAATTAAAATCAAAAGGAGAAAAGTACCTAGAATTCATATTTTCATCATTTTTTTGTACGACATATCAAAAAACAAAAAAAACTGAAAATTTTACTGTTTTTTGAAGATTTCTCATTTTAGCCCAAAAATGGTTATTCCTGTTCAGCTCACCAAAAAAAACATGAAGTTAGCTACTAAAAGCAATATGTTTTTTGCTAATTTCTCATATTTGCCGAAAAAAAATTGTTGGACAACTTCAGATTCGAGTGCACCGAAATTCACTTTTTAGGTTTCGTCCGAAAATTTAACGCAAGATTGCGAATATGTAAATTTTTATTTTTTTTCGATCTTTTATCAATTCTGATCAACAAAATCAACATCCACTTGGTAAATGAACAAAATACTATTTTTTTCTAGATACTGGAGCAATACTAATATTATGAGAGCCGGCCGCATGATATATGTATACCTCGAAGGGGTAAAAGTGGTTGCCTATTTTTGAAAATTATCTTTTTTTGCACCACTTCGAATTAACTGATTTGGGGGGTGGCACAGCGTTCATTACTATAAATCAGCTGGAAAAGTTTTTTTGTGGCCGCCTTGAATTGGTAGATATTACAAAAAATAAGCACGAATTTTGATCGATTTCCGGAAATCGCAACTGGATTTGGACCGGCACAGTTTCGATCAAATCACATTCTATTATTTTAAAACAACCTCCCATTTATGCGGCCGGCTCTCATAATATAAGCAGGAATTCTTATTAGTAATTCTTATTCTCGAAAAATTGAATATTTACGACAATTATTTGCCATTTTGTGTCTGCCATTTTGTTTTTTTTTTTGGAAAACCAATCTCAGATTCGTAATCAGCAATTCCAAAAATCCCCTAGTAAGAAAATTTATCGCAAAAAGATCTTATTTTCTAATTATGGGCAGCTTTTTAGGATTTTTGACCACTGCGATGGCCATTAACAATAAAAACTTTGACTTCTTTATGACGAAAATTGCAAGTATCCTCTTAAGATAATTATTTTTTAAAACAAAGTGCATCTAAGTAATCTATCTTGATAAATAATCAACACGGCTATGAATGTCGTAATGACAGTACCTTTAATTAATCTTTAGAACTATTGCAAATGCAGAACAAACATCCGTCATAGTGTTTCGGATGTAATTAAAAATTGTCGAAGTTTTTGGGGTTTCGTAAATATGTGGAAAAGTAGTACTGGTGGTTTCCCAAATCAGTTGAGAAAATAATGTACATCTAATCACCCAGAAAAAATAAATTAAAAATAAAACTTGTAACTATAAAATTAGAAGTGGGATGCCGTACCAGATTTTAGAAGTGGAAATCTTTGTAAATGCAGCAACTAACCTGGTTTGTAAAAATGATAAAATCTTAAAAGTTGCCTATGCGTTATTTTGTTTTGCGTGTCAAAACTTCAAGTCAATTCTTGATGCCTTGTAACGTTTTTCACGCAAAGTACCTTTCGTGTAGTAAGTTGTGTATATTCATGCATTTCATAATAATACTTCATTAAAATGCAATCTAATCTATAATCTTAAATCAAAAAAATTTCATTAAAATTTATTTTGATAAGTAATGAAAGGTGCATTATTTTATTCAAATATTTGTGTTTTAATCTAAATACTTGATAGTTTTATTATGCTTTCAGAGACATTATTAAACCAAGGCATAGTTGGGAGTACAGGTACTGCGCAGGCGGGGTGCATGACTTCGCAGCGACAGCCTACCACCTGTTATAGGTTAGTTTTTAAATCTTGTAGTACATGATGATTGGATTATATTTTCACCATTTCAAGTCTTCATGATGCATTTTTTTACTAGGAAAACAACATTTTCATCCAATAGGCATCGAAAACTACAACCTTTTAGAGAAACTTGACTGGGAGTGGTAGGATTGTTAGAAAATTGTATTGTAGTAAAGGAAGCCATCATCATTGAAGGAAGTAAACCAAAAGTCATCATCATACCTTCTTCAGATTCATTTCTCACCATCCCAAATCATCCTGACCGTGCAAGGCTGTTACTATTTAAATTTTAAGTAACCTCCATCAGCCACCATGGGGAGTGTAAACGTCAACAGGAGCGTAAGCGATGTCTTCTATCGCTATAAAATGCCCAGGATTCAAGCCAAAGTAGAAGGCAAAGGAAATGGAATAAAAACCGTTAGTTTACTCGAAAATAAAGTAAAATGAGTTGTAATTTTACATATTTTTAGGTAATTGTTAACATGGCGGAAGTGGCAAAGGCACTGGGCAGACCACCAACTTATCCCACCAAGTATTTCGGCTGCGAATTGGGCGCTCAAACTCAATTCGATTTCAAAAACGAAAGATTCATTGTTAATGGTTCGCATAACGCCATCAAATTGCAAGATCTTCTAGATGGATTTATCCGAAAGTAAAAATATTAATAACTTCAGCTTAATATAAAATTAATCGTTATTTTTACAGATTTGTTCTTTGTCCCGAGTGCGATAATCCTGAAACCGATTTGATTATATCATCTAAACGCGGCACCATTTCTCAAGGGTGCAAAGCATGTGGTTATCATGGCATGCTCGAATCCAACCATAAATTGATCACTTACATTTTAAAAAATCCTCCTAATCTTAATCCAGCTACTCAAGGGTCTTCTCTGACTGAAGGAAAGAGGTCTAAAAGAAGCAAGCGTACTAATGGAGATGCCACCAACGGCGAAGGAGAAGGAGACAACAACGAAACTGATATCACCGCCGATTCATTTAATGTAAGTATCCAATTAGGCAATTTGATAATCGATCTTTTTTCGGATAATGAAAGGGAATAGTTTTGATATAAAAGGTTCATGTAGAGATTTCTCCGGTTCCGTTATTTGTCCGATCATCTTTCATATTTTCTTTACTTATATTTTATCGTTATCTATAATACCGTAAGAAACGGGGAAGGTCTTCGTAGAGAGTTGAAATTTGGTAGGTGTAAGGAGAAGAAAATTTTAAGAAAAAAGTTTAAATGTACTTTTTCGATCGGTCCACCCCGAAAAAAATTATTCCACCCCGAACGAAAAATCGAGTTCATCCCCTAAGTATCCGAAGTTCACCCCGACTCGCACCAAATTTTAGTATGTTATGGGGGACCGGATTCTGAAAACGGTGGTTTTGACCCGTCCGGATCTATCTATTAAGGGGGCGGAGATACGAACCCTTTCGTATTTTTATCTCGAATTCGGACATTTTTTGCGAGGAACGGCTGAATGGGTGGTTTTTTCGTCCGATTTTAAGAATTCCGGTTCCGATGTAAAGAGGGATGTTGATTCCAAGTGTGGTTTAAATTTTTTGGACCTCCCCGACACTTTGAAAAAAATTCCCGAAAATGCTCGATTTTTTTCCATTTTTAACCATTTTTTTAAAACGCGTCTATCCATGGCGTTTACTTTTGGTAAAAATTTGAAACAGGTAACTTTTATGGTTTTCGAAAAAAAATATAAAAACCGATTTCCATGAAAAATTTCATGCCTTAAAAATATCTCAAAATTTTTTTTTCGAATTTTTTCAAATTCGACCCCGCAAATGAAAGATAATAAAAAATGGATGAAATGTAGGGGTTTACCTGCCCTCTACACCACCCCCCCTCCCACCCAAAATTTTACTCCCCAAAAGCTCAAAAAAATCAAAATTTTTTTAGTTTTTTTTTATCTTTTTAATATATCTTTTTAATATATTTTATTATATATCGAATAACTATATACTTTAATGGATTATTTTATTATTAATTTAGTTAATGTATCTCAAAAAATAATTAAATTAAGCTGTTTTTAGTTGGCCGATTCTTTTATTGAACCTCGTCTTTCCGTTCATTCGAATTTTTAACACCAGCTTTGATTTATACCTTATTTTAAATTCCATTTACAAAAAAATTCCTTGGGATTGGATCAGAATATTTATCTGTAGTGTCGCGACATTATTGTTCCACTTTAACGAACCATATATTTATGTTTCTCGACCACATTCCACGTTTTATTACATATAAATTTTGTACATTTGTGTATGTATTTCTTATTAGGATAATGAAGATGAAACTGAGTGGGCTGTTGATGTATCTGAGGAGGCGGTAAGAGCACGTATGCAAGATTTAACCGACGGAGCTAAAAATATGACGATCAGTGATGATTTGGAGAAATCTGAAAAGGAGCGTCTTGATATCTTATACAATATGATGAAATCGAAACGGGATGCCGACCAGTTAGATTCTGCGCAAGTTCAAAAGGATCTGCTAGGTGAATCTGAGAGACTCGAGGTTAAGAACAAGGTGCCTCTAATTTTGGCTGAGTTACTTTTTGATCAAAACATTCTCGTTCAAATAAAGAAGCATCGTATGTTGCTTTTGAGGTTTACATTGAATGATAAAAAAGCAGAAAAGTACTTTATGGGTGGTTTGGAGCAGGCGATTGCTCTTCACAAGGATGCTCTGATGGGGAAAGTTCCTGTTATCTTGAAGCTCTTGTATGATCTGGATGTGTTAACAGAGGCCGGCATTTTGGATTGGGCCGATAAGGTAATAGTAATTAATCCAATATAGTTACAATTTTTTTAAAATCATTTTGTTAGGTTTCTAAAAAATATGTGTCGAAAGAAATTTCTCAAGAAATACACGCTAAGGCTGAACCCTTCATTAAATGGTTAAAGGAAGCAGAGGAAGAAGAAACGGACAGCGAGGAGGATGAAGAGAGCGATGTTGAGATTGAATATAATGACCGAGCACCAGTCAAGCCAGTGCTCCAATCAACTCCTAAAAAATCAGCTGTTGAAGAAGATGGTGATGATTTTGACATCGATGCCATTTAATTAGGTTCAACAGGGTGTTTAATCATATAAATTGGATGATATATGTGTTAATGACTTGCTTTTTACACACCAAAAATATAAAAAAAAAAAAAAAATGTGCGCAAAAAGCATGGGTCATCAGAGAAAATCTATCTTGGATTTTCTTTGCACACTTTGTTCTCCTAGTGTTTGCATTACAAAAATTCCACTTTTATTTACAATTTTAAACTATTTTACATATTTTAATTACAATGAAATGTAGATTCGATTATAGAGGTTAGTCATTTATTTGAAGCTCTTCTATAATTGAATTCTATCATAATTTTATATTTGTATAACTTCGGTACTGATACAAAACCTAGCTTATTGTTTCTAGATATTGTACTAGATAATATTAATTATTTGGCCAATTAATTGATTTGGAGTATATTAGATTTTGTTTACTAATTGTAATAAAGGCATTTACGAAACCTATATCTTATCTTATTATTACCTAATAAACCTTACATTCTTCATGTAAAAAAGTGTTTTTTTTCATTAGATTTTAAAAATTCGAGTTCCGTCATAAAGGGGATGTTCATTCTAAGAGGCGTATGAGTTTAAAATTTTTCAAAGCATGCTAACGCTCTGAAAAATCATTTTAATAAGGGTCAATATATTTCGATTGTCGGCACTTGAAATAGGCAGTTCATCATTGCTCTTGCTTTACTTCATGCATGCTCTGCATGTGTACCTTGCCTCACTATTATTCTTTTTCATGACTGCTCTAATTTAATGCTTTGCTGTAAGGCTTTGCTTTAAGCGTGATGGGCATGTGGGTACCCTTATCCAAAGGGAACCCAACAGCCATATTGTAGTTTGTATTAAGCATCTAGTTTCAATATTAAAACTACTGAAATATTTCAAAGGAGTATAAAATAATTCTTAGTACAGTCCCTGATAATGGTTTTTCTATTGTTTAGAAAAGTTTTGTGATAGAAAATGATATTTTTAATAAATCTGTATATAAAAATAAGAGAAACAAGTGTAAGCAAAACAATGACATTGATTTTTTTGAAGTTTTGAAGCAGTTGTAAGTCAGAAAAGTGTCAAATATTGCGAAAAATGGAAACCTACCAGGAATTTTTAAAAAAGCTTTTGAAAAGCAAAAAACCGAAAAAAAAGAAGGAATTAATAATCGAAATAGAATTAAAAACTATTGTGGATGATATTATTGACAGAGCTGTTGATATAGTTGAAGGACAAAGCGAAGTATAATTTTAGTTATTACTCAAGAAACCTGCTTAATATTATTTATCCTCTTGCAGCACTCCTACCAACATAATAATTCCATGGAAGAACTTGAAAATAATCTTCTGGCGTTGCATTTCGATTATTATTGGGTTTCATTTATTTGTTTATGCGATCTTGTAACTTTCTTTATTCGAAGTTACATTGTTAGTTAAATGTGATGTGTAATATTTTACTATTCAAAAATATTGAATTTTAGAAATTTTTTGATTCCACTGCGGAAACTGTTGCAGTAATAACTTTCGAAGTTGTTATTTACATTATGATTATTTTGAATTTGATCCTTGCAATCGTGCACAAATTTAAAAGGCGAAGGAATATTATTGTCACACCTCATGGATTTTCAATTAGTATAAATGCTTAATAACACTAATATTGATATATTTTAATTCAAATTATTTTAGCTTTGATTGTTATTAATTTTAGTGTTATAGCATTGATGATCACTGCAATTATTTTGAATAATACGATTATTGATTATGCTGCACTCGGAGCAAATTTCCTGAGAACAACAATTGGAATTTATTATTTTTTTTGTAAGTATACAGAGTGTTCCGTTCGTGGTCCACCAAACGTCAGGGTTGGAAACTATACTCCATTCAGTTTCAAGATAGTGACTGACAACAAATTTATATCAACGTCACCTTCTACAGGACCGTATTTAGCTACCAAGTGTTATTCCCCTTCGTAGGGACCAACGCTGAGATAATTTTCTGAAACTTCTTCATATTTACAAATAATCAGGGAAAAATTGAAACCTTTTCCTTCTCTTACTAATATAGCTTTCTGAACTATTATAAAATATTTGGCATTCCATCAAGTATCCCTTATAGCGTATTGACAAACTGTGCACCCTTTACGATATACCGTATAGCCTATTTGGCAAACTCTGCTCAGGACTACTTCTGTTAGAAGTAACTTCATAAGGTTTTAGTAAGTGAAGGGAAAGAGCTACGGTTTCAAAATTTTCCTTAGTTTGTTGAGAATATGAACAAGTTTCAGAAAATAAAAAAACACACTACCGTGATAGGTCTTATCTAGGAGAAAATTATTTTTTTTTTAATTTTTTGGTTTTTTGTTGATTAAATTTGGTCTATTTGTAACCCAGACGTTCGGTTAATCATGAACACCCTGTATAACGACAAATTATTTACAATTATTTAAAATTAAGTAATAATTTTTTACTTATTTTAGATTATGTTTCAAAATATCAGGTGACTAAACGTTATACGAGTTTCATTATAAAATACGGACTTCAATTAATGTTACTTGTGCACTCATTCGCAATTATTTGGAAAGTATTATGTCTGGTAAACTAAAATAATTCTAATTTTTTATACCTTTGGTACAGAGATTTTTATATTTATCACATCTGCGAGATAAACATGGTAATTGATTAACTATGATTTTCTCTTTAAGAAATGTACAAAGGAAGGACGTGCTACGTGGTTTCAGCAGGATTACATAGAGGTCCTTCTTGATGGTCCAGAATATTTCTTTCGATTATCTAAACAGCCTTTAAATAGAACACTTACTCCACTAGAATATTATACTTTTTGTGTCTTTTCTGCTTACGGTATCATTTTTGATACAGGGTAAGAAATTATTTTGGCACGCATTTATAAATTAAGCGACTCTAAATTACATATACACAAATTACTATTATTATATACAATTTAATAAATCTTCTATATAATTTAGGTATGTTGGTGCTTCTTGGCAAAATGTGCCAGAACAAGTTTTTGTTTTAATCACCGCTTTCTTATCAATAGTTGTATTTCAAGGAAATTGTCTGGCAACCTACACCATCTTAAAATGTTCAAAATATACAAAGTACTACGAAATTCTTACCAAAAACCTTATACTATCGAAACAATTGGTAAGTATTTCAAGTTACAGAAAAAAATTGAATGGAGTGGGGGGGGGCAGAATTTTTGATTTCAGGGATGGGTTTGGGGTAGGTAGGAGGTAAATATCCTAAAAGTCGCCGGGCAAAGGAGGCGAGCCAAGCATATAGGGACTTCCGGATGGTCTTAATTTTTTTTTTATGGCCTAAGGTGTTGGCTGGTGGAAAAAAATGCCATGAGGCCTATTGTATTTTTTATTCTACTGCTTGTGTAAGTTTAATCACAATAAATAAACGAATAAGGAGAGAAGATCTGCCTTATTCGTTCAAAGTGGTGAAGGTGCACCAAGCAACAATCTGATATCAAACTAGATATAATGCAAAAACCAAGCAATTTATCTTTATTCTATGAAATCAATCATCAATTATAGTAAACAACAACAAAGTTGCAATCAATCCATATCTATCGAATCTGTATTTGCAACAAATCAGACTATGATCTCAATAATTTCTTCAAGGACGATAGAATGAGGAAATCTAATAAGCCGACAATGACAGCATCTTATGGTACCCACATAGCTATGATGTATAAAGCAGAGCCTTAAACTAAAGCATTAAAGTAGCGCAGTCATGGAAAAGCATAATAATGAGGCAAAATTGACCTTTTTTAAGATGATTTTTCAGAGCATTAGCATACTTTAAAAAATGTAAAACTCATACGCCTCTTAGAATGAACATCCCCCTTTATGCCGGCACTCGAATTTTTAAAATCGACTGAAAAAAACACCTTTTTCGTGAAGAATACCAGGCCCAAATTACGTCGCTTTTTTCATAGTCTTACCAAACTTCGAAAAATTTATACTTCGTACAGCTTTGAGAATAAATATTCCCCTTTACCATACCCCTTGAATTTTTACAATCGGACGAAAAAAACACCCGTTTCGTGCCTCCGCGCAAAAAGTCCGAATTCCGGGTAAAAATACAAAAGGGGTTGTATATCTGCCCTCTAAAACATACTAAAATTTGATGCGATTCGGGGTAACATTTGGATATTTAGAGGGTGAAACGAAAATAAGCTCTGGGGGCGAATATCTTTTTTCGGTGTGGTCCGATCAGAAAGTAGCATCAACACTTTTGTCTTGAAATTTAATCATCCATCCACCTACAAAATTACAGCTCTCTATACAAAAAAATCTTTTTCGCAGTTATAACCATCACGTGCTGTCGCCCGACCAATCAGAGACGGCCCCACAGTAGAGCACTGATCCAAAAGCAAACAGGCTTGCTTTATAAATCGTGCTCGTTCATGACGTTACTCTGGTATGTGTAGCACCATTGAAATGCTTTTTCATGACTGCTCTACTTTAATTCTTTGCTTTAAGGCTCTACTTTAAGGTTTGATTGCTATGTGGACACCTTTAAAAGCAACAGAAAAGGATGTAAAATTCATTAACCATGGCATAGTTGTTGAAGGGGGATTTCTATTTAACATGGTCATTTGGCAAAAAGAGACTAACAAAATATCATCTATTTGTGATAGATACTATAGATACGTACGATTCCCAAATAACCACTATCAGGAGGTGGATTCCTGATATCTCAAACAGTGAATGTTAAATACACCTTCCTCGAAGCGTATGCGTCAAAATCTCATCAGCGAATCCAAATTCACTTGGTCTGAACCAGGCGAAAGTTTGCGCATGCGGTCGAGGAAGGTGAATTTAACATTCACTGTGTGAGATTTCAGGAATCCACGTCCAGGGAAGAAGTTATAATGTGTGGTTTTTTATGTCTACACCAACACATTAAAAAGTACAAAAGTAACAGAACCGAATCGTAGATATTGAATTGACTAAAGAAGTCTGTGGATATAAAGTTCACCACGCAAACTGAAATCACAGTCAAGCAAGAGATCTTTCTTTCGAATGCCAAGAAGAGCGTATTCTAATCAAGCTGTTGATGCAAAAACTGGCGGAATATAATATCAATCATCTCCAAGCCGAGGATGATGCAGATGTGAAAATTATATCCACAGCCATTGAAGTCGGTTTCCTCTTCGGTGGCTGTTAATGTCGAAAATGTGGACTCGGCAGTCCTTTTTTTTGGAGAAAACAATACAATCTTCCTCGTAAAACCTGACAGTGGAAACCTATGCACAGCGGCATACTCTTCTCAAGAGCTACAAAAAGAACAGATTTATAAAAGAAGCAGTTGAAGTGTTTTCCAGCTTTTCACACCATCTGGGGTTGAAAGAGCTGGAAATAATTCCACCTTCAGAGGGCATGGTGCTCCATATAAGGACTCATTCTTGAAAGAGTTCAGATACCGTTCCTTCAGAAAACCAGTTGCCTCGATTAAGCCAATCGATCAACACACTCCCCAATTAAGGGGCACGAAATACCACTCCTATAAGGTGTACTACCACATCCAGCAGTGGATGGGAACGGTACTGCCCTCAGATGTGTTGGATATAGGAATACCTGATTGGAAGAAGCAAAATGGGCAGCTGGTACCCAAACTGTCAGACTGTTTCGCACTGTTTGGAGTATTGTTATACCAAATGCATCAACTTTCAGCAATAAATAGATAAAAATGACAAATGAATAGAATAAAATGTAGGTACTGATATCAAGCAATTAACCTATTACATTACAGCAAAAAACCTTGAAATCCACCATGTACCATGTAAACAATAAACAACACAGTTTGACGAAAAATGTGATCCGAAACAACGTTCTCTGGAAATAGACGATTTTCAGAAGCGGATAACTCGAGAACGCTTGAAGATAAAAACTTCTTGTTGAAATAAAAAATGTAGGAAATAATTTTAGAGTTATAAGAGACATGCCAATTAATTTAAGACCTTCCGGGAGCCGTAAAGTCTAAAATTTGGCCCCCCCCCCACTACCATGAAACTGAATTTATTTAGGGCGATCACCCTTAATTGCTATTTATAACCTCGTAGGAGCGGTATCAACTTCCTTCAACACTTTATAAAGATATAAGATCTTATTATAAAAAATTTCTCAAGAAAAAGATTGGCTTAAGTGAGCCTCCTTTTTTTAAAGAACTTCCTGAATCAAAACAAATTGAAATTAATATGGATAAATATTGGTATGCACTACAAAAAGTAAGCTCCTTGTAAATAGTAATATTTCAAAAAATAATTCGTATATTTTAGTCCTATTATTTTAATAAAGCTTCTGATTCTGTAAAACGCGAAGTATCAAAACTAATGAAAACAGTTATTTACAACACGGATGAATCAGTTTTTAAAATTGGAGAAAATAAGCAAGCTATGATTTTTATAGCCAAAGGATCTGTCTCCATTCTTTCGCAAGAAGATGCTGAAAGTCCTTTAATTTCATTGGGAATCGGATCTTGCATTGGATGCATCAACTTGATTTATAATTATAAAAGGAAATGGGAGGTAGTTTATTATAATTCTAATGGTTTATATAGGGTGAATAAAAAGTTCGGCAACGCTCGTTTATTTTTGAACGCATTTTTGATGCACCATCTGGAAATATCACTAAGAACCGTACAACTTTTATTTGAAGCAATTTTCTCAAAAATGCTTCATTTCAAAAATCAACGAGCGGTGCCGAACTTTTTGTACACCCTGTGTTAATTTAATGTAAATTATGTTTTATAACTTACTTAAGGTACGAGCATCTAGCTATTGTGTAATCTACACACTATCAAAAAAAGATTTATGGATTTGCTTAAGTCAAAAATGTAGAACATATACATTTGCGAAGGAATTATTTCGTACATCTTTGGTGAGTTTAAGACAAAATATTATCCAATCGGATGCTAAAATGCTTAATTTTTTAGATTAAAATTAGGCAAGCTAAACATGATAGATCAAAACGAAAAATAAAAAATATGTAAGAATATTAAACATATCTTTTATAACCTAATTTAAAATCCATTTAAGTCCTTTTGTAGATATTCCTGAAGCAAAAAATAACTTACCGATGGAGGAGGATATTTGGAAAGTCACTGCTAAACCAGACCTTAACAAACTTTACCTTCAAAGCAAAGTAAAATAATTTTCTTCATTTTTACTTGAAACACAATTAAATGTAGACGTTTATCTCGCGTAACTCGATCAGGATTGAATCGAATAGCGATTGATTCAATCCGAATTTTTTTCGAAATAAACATGTCGGATTGGATTCATTCATTCAATTCAGTCCAATCGGATGTGTCTATTTCGAAAAAAAAATGCAGATCCACATCGAGTTACACGAGATAAACGTAATCAATGACTACATTTATCTCGCGTTACTCAATCCGGATTGGATTTGATTGAATTGAATAGGGATTGGTTCGGTCTGCATTTTTTTCGAAATAAACACCTCGGATTGTTTCACTTTTTGGATAATTGAACTGAATCCAAAAACTGAATCCAATCCGACGTGTAAATGTCGGAAAAAATGCGGAAAGAGTCAATCGATATTCAATCCAATCTGGATCGAGTTTCATGACATAAACGTAGTCAATGATTTTATTTTTAGATTTCGGGGATTACTATTAATGACAGAATTTTTTTGAAAATGACTTGGCCGTATATTTTTCAACCAAATTCGGATGTGCTTAAATATTGGCATATGTTTATATTTGGCTTAACGTTGTTGGTTTGTTACTTGTACCCTTACTTCCTCGTGTTTGCCAAGCCCGTAGAAATTCCGTATTATTTTCAAATTATGCAATTATTTGTGGCTATACTTTTTCCTGTGGATGTCATTGTAGATATGCTTACAGCAATTGAGCATGAAGATGGTAAGTCTGATATAACATCAAAATTCGTGTGAAACTACATAATCTTTTCAGAATACGTTACTAGTGTCAAAAGAATAACGGAACTTCGCCTAAAATCTTTAATTTTTATATGTGACATAATCTCTGCAATGCCTTGGTCATTGGCCAATCTTTTTATGAATCTTTTTAGCGGATGGAATGTTGATAAGACTATCGTAATGGCTATTCAACTGAACAGATTGTTTAAGGTTTTTAAGGTACCCAAATGTCTTTTACACATTTTTCATACCTACAACATTTATATTTTTTTTAGCTTTCTTTCTACGCACATATTCTAGAAAAATATTTCCATATTATATTCTTCAGAATGGTAAAATATTTTTTCCTGCTCACTTATATTACGTACTTAACTTCAGCCTTATACTATAAATTTAATTGCATTGACAAGTAAGTGCTTAAAAATTTAATGTATTTTTTAGATTTTCCAAGAATAGCTAAACATTTTTAAATCTTACATATCTGAAATCGGTGCTAAGATTTTTTTCAGTTATAATTTTAACAACATAAATAAGAATCCGACCAACATTTTATTCGCACCTTGTACATGTGCTGCAGTAGGGTTGTATACAGTTTCATCGACAATACATTTTAATCGACATAGCCTTTTCATCGAATGCAATTTCATCGACACGACCGTTTCATCGACACAGACGTTTCATAGACATGACAAATTCATCGAAACTACTTTTTCATCGACACAGACGTTTCATCGACAACCGTTTCCTCGATACTACCTTTTCATCGACAAACCTTTCCTTCGACAAGGCCGTTTCATCGACACTACTTTTTCATCGACAAATACGTTTCATCGACATTATCTTTTCATCAACAACAGTTTCTTAAACACTACCTTCTCATCGAAAATTACGTTTCATCGACATTACTTTTTCATCGACAACCGTTTCTTCGACACTACCTTTTCATCGACAAGGACGTTTCATCGAGAAGGATGTTTCATCGACACTTCTTTTTCATCGACAAGGACGTTTCATCGATACTACTTTTTCATTGACAAGGACGTCTCATCGACACTAGTTTTTCATCGACAAGGAAGTTTCATCAACCTTATCTTTTCATCGACAACCGTTTGTTCGACACAACCTTTTCATCGACAAACTTTTTTCTCCGACAAGGACGTTTCATCGACACTACTTTTTCATCGACAAGGACGTTTGTCGATGTCGATGAAAAGGTAATATCCATGAAACGTCTGTGTCGATCAATTGGACATGTCGATGAAACGTTTGTGTCAATGCGACGGTCGTGTTGATGAGACGGTGTGTTGATGAAGGGCCATGTCGATGAAACTATTGTCGACGAAAAAGTAATGTCGATAAAATGGCAGCACGCCGCTGCAGTAGATGTTGCCAAATCGCCCATTTATTCTTTGATTAATAATTCAAAATTATGTGAATAGATTTTTTGAAACAATATTCCAGTAGTCCTTAAAGATGTGAGGAGATCTTAGGTGCCAGTTTTGAGACACCCTGTATAGGCGAGCACACAATTGCTACAATGCATACCTGGCATGTGTGGCTTCAGGATTTTGATCATTTACTTTTTGGCAAATAACCTAGGAATACTAGATTATTCTATACTTTCAAGGATTCCTAATAGTTAAATTTTAAAATATCACAAAAGGTTCTACCTAGTAGTGATTTCAGATAGCAAATGTTTAGCCTAATAATTCTACTAATTTTTTCAAAAGATTATCTGATCAAAATTTGCTTGTTGTTTTATTTTTCAGTATACATTACTCAAAACATAGTTTTTTTGATATATGGTTAAAAAACGACACGAGTTTTAGAAAATTTTTAAATGTATATTTATGGTCATTCACTTTAATGACCAAATCAGAACTACTGACAATTACCCAAGGATCAGATATGATATTCATCATATATATTACATTAGTTGCATTTGTTCTTTCAATGTATATAATCTCGGATTTACAAGCAATTTTAATTTTAAAGTCTCTACAAAAGTAAGTAAATTGCGTTTTATATTTTAATTTGGATTAAAAAATATTATTTTGCCGTAAATTTTGAAATATAGGGACTCTTATTACTCAGAAATGCAACATTTGATATCATTCATGAAAGGGCATGGAACAAATCTGACAACGCAAAGGAGAATCGAAAGATTGTTAACTTTAAACTGGGAACAATTTAACGGAGTGCATGAAAATTTATTCATGAATGATTTGTCATTAATTTTACATCAAGAATTATGTAATATAAGGTAGGAAAGCTGAGAATTAGTATAAATTAATATTTTGTAAATTTAATTAAATGTAGATTTTTGGATATCATAATGGATACACCTTTATTTGATGCCTTTAAAACGGATTTATTAAAGGCTTTAATAATAAAATGCAAGACACACTTTCTTCCACCTAACGAAATCGTTGTTTACGAGGGCCAAATGGTGGACAGTGTTTTTATTATCGAAAGAGGATATTGCGAGGTATTTTTAAAACTTTTAAAATATTAGCAGTAAAGGTGCAAAAATTAGCGTAGCTTCAGTGATGTGTATACGTGGCGTACTTATACATATTATGAGGATTACAACTATTTCAACTTTTATAGTCGTTATATCTCAGAAACGGTGACTTTTAGGAGAAAAAGCGTTGAGTCGTTTTTTATAGATAATTATTTGATCTACAAATTTTGTTTGATCTAATTTTATGATAAAACTTACCGTTTTGCTAAAAAACGCGAAAAATCAATTTTTATGACTTTTGAAAATTTTTTCCTTGCACGGGATAGATGGGGACTTTTAGCATTCATTTATAATAGTGTTCCGAATATTCATACCAATTTTTAGCTTTACGCTAATTTGTGCACCCTCGCATGTCTAAATTAACCGGATTTGGTTGCATTGATATTGATAGATTGATAACACATTTTTCGAACTGCAACCATCTTGTTCAACATTTATTCTACACCTTCTCCAATTTTCATCGATTTTATTTCAGATAAAACAATTTAAATTCAGAAAGTATCAACTCTATTTCAGAAAGCATCAATTGTATTTTGAGATTAATCAATTTGATTTCAGAAAGCTTAATTGTATTTCAGAATCATCAATAATTTCAGTAGGCATCAATTGTGTTTCAAAAAGCATCAATAAATATATTTCAGAAAAATCAATATAATTTCAGATAGGATCAATTGTCAAAAATGAGGAAGCCAAGAATATCTGGCGGTGCATAAAATATCATATTTAGGTAATCCAAAATTTCTGTGACAAAAATTAATTTGTATGAAAGAAATACTATTGAAATACAAATCACACTTCTGAAATCCAATTGATGAATTATCATGAGGCTTTCTGAAATTGAATTGAAGCTTACTAAAATGCTATTCTGAATTAAAATTGACGAATTCTGAACTTGAATTGATCTTTTCTGAAATACAACTGAAAAAGATGTAGTTCTCCAAAAATGTTTTTTCTAAAGATTCTTCTGAGCTTGGATCCTTGTTACAAGTTGGGAGTTCGGGAAGTGGGTCTGAAACTAAAACTGTCACAGTAGTTCTATCTGTGACTCCAATTTGAATGTTTCATCAGATTAATTGTATTTGAAAGGGATTTTTGTAGGCTGCGGAAAATTGTTTTATATCCAAGCAATATTTTTTCTTAGATTTCCTTATAGTTCTTTTTGATATTACCAATATTAATCATGTTGAACATTAAAAACTCATAATCTGCATTTTAAGAAACGCTTAAAAACGAACATTCAGTATGTGCTTGCTCGCAGTCTTAATAATTTCTATATTTATAATTTAGGTGGTTTGTTCCTGGTCCCAAAAGGTGATCAAAATTTTAGAGCCAAGGGATAGTTTTTGTGTATTGGAGATGATGTTAAGTGAGTATGACTTTTCAACAATTATTTTTCCCTTTTAATTCATAATTACAAAAATATAGAAAACAACCTGCATTTTTTTATTAAAGTAAATGTTAATTAAAGGCAATTAGCAAGTCCATGCGCATCTTTGCCAATTAAGTAATTTTACTTTTTTTAGAGAAACCATCATTCTATTCATATAGAGCTAGTACGCACTTATCAGTGGTAAAATTGAAAAGAAAACATATTTTCGATGTACTAGGATCCTATCGCGAACTAAGGAATCAAATTGAAGTGACTGCATCTGAAATAGAAAATAGCTTGGTAAATATCAAAGATGATTATTTAAAAATATACGTAAGGTGGAGAAGCTATTAGGTTTGTTCCAACAACTCGAAAAACCGCACATTCACGAACACGATCATGCGCAATAGGAAGTTTATGTTTCAACCAATCTCATTCAGATCATGGGACCATTTTTAACAATCATAATACCTGTATAATAATCGCGGATGTACAAAACTATTCCAACAATGGGAGCGGGACAAAAGGTCGCCATAGACAAAAGGCCGACTTGGGCAAATGCCCGAAAGAAAATAGGCCGAATGACAAAAGGCCAACTAATTTTATATTTATAAAATAAGCAAATAACTACCCGCAGTTAACGCAGCAAAAGATAAGGACGAAATAAAAACTGCGCATAAATATCTTTCAGCCTTTTCTTTTCGTCGGCTATTTTTCTTTCGACCTTTTGTCCAGATCCGCCTTTTTGTCTGCGTCGGCCATTTGATCAATTCGGCCATTTTTCTTTCGGCCTTTTGTTCACGTCGACCTTTTGCCATTCGCTCTTTTCTCCTTCGGCCTTTTGTCCTAATCGACCTTTTATCGTTCGGCCTTTTCTCATTCGGCCTTTTGTCCCATTCGGTTTTTTCTCCACGTCTGCTTTGTGTCCATTTCCGCTTTTTGTCCCATTCGGCATTTAGGGATTCGGCCTTTTGGGGTAGACTCTCCAACAACGGTATTTTGTGAGATAGACTTCGCATAAACTCGATTCAAGCAGTTTTGCTTCGGTTTGGAAATGTTCAGAAAACTCGTTGTTGGAACAAAGCTATTATTAATAAAAGCACAGCGATCGTATTCGCATTACAATTAAAGTAATTTGCACCTAAAAGACATGAAATGAACAACTATCGGACGACCACCGAACTACTAGTGAAATTTGATGAGCACCGCTTAAACCAACATATTCAAAAGTTGCCCTTTAAACCAACATAGAATTGCTAGCAACATTACTGTTGTTTTTTGTTTCTTAAAAATTCATTGGGAAACAACGGACAATAGACAATAATTTTCTAAATAATGTGTATTATTGGAAAGCTTGTCATTGTTTGTTTTAGGCCTCAAAAAGAGTTTTTAAAAATCAAAATTTATTATTGGAAGTAAATATCATCAAAGAAAGAAAGTCATGGGTGATATTTTCGAAAAATAAAAGGGATCGTTCGTGCAAGGATTTTGATAATCAGCTTAAGGGAAGAGCTATAAAACGAATTTGCAAGTAAGTATTCTTTATGTAAACTATCTGTCATTTCTTTGTTTATGAAAATATAAAACTGAAATTTTGTTATAATACAGGGTACCTCAAACCATTCGTATCATCCTGTTATTTCGATAACACTTTGTCGTACATTGCTCGCACATTTCACCGACACTACTTTTTCATCGACACAGACATCTCATCGACATGGTCAATTCATTGACACATACGTTTCATCGCCCTGGCCAATTCATAGACACAGAGTTCATCGACATTACCTATTCATCGGCAACCATTTCGTAGACAAACCTTTTCTTCAACAAGGACGCTCCATCAACACGACTGTTTCATCGACAGAGACGTTTCATCGGCATGTCCAATTCATTTAGACAGACGTTCCATCGACAACCATTTCGTCGACACTATCTTTTCATGGACAAACTTTTTCTTCGACAAGGAAGTTTCATCAACATTACGTGTTTATCTAGAACAGTTTCATGGACATTACCTTTTCATCGACAAATCTTTTCTTCGACAAGGACGTTTCACTGACAATACTTTTTTTTTCAGTAAACATTTTCATCGACAGGACTATTACATTATCATGGCCGTTTCATTGATATGGCCAACCTTTTCATCGATTACCGTTTCATCGACACTACCTTTTCATCTCACTTTTCATCGACATATCTTCTCTTCGACAAGGACGTTTCATCGACATTACGAATTCTTTGAGAATCTCATTTCATCGACTACAGTGGATATTGACGGTGACAGGCTTTCGTTGAGATAAAAAGGTATAGTGTCGATGAAACTGTAGTCGATGAAACGACATTCTTGAACAGTTGATAATATCGATTAACTTTTATGTCAATCAAAAGGGTAGTGACGATGAAACGGTTGTTGATGCAACGGATGTCGATGAAACGCCTGTGTCGATGAACATCCTTGTCGATGAAAAGGTAGTATCGATGAAACGGTTGTCGATAAAACGTTTGTGTCATATCGTATTGGCAAAAGTGTTTTGAATGGTTACTATATTAATTAGTATAATTTTTTAACCAAAATAAAATGTATATTTATATTTTTATTAATTTCAGGTATTTCTTGCTAAGAAGAACTTTAACACCAAATGGAAACTTTTTAATTTTCTATGAAAAATTCCATTCTATTGTGATATTTATAGCCGCTTTGTATTTTCCATACCTTGCATTTTACATGAAGTACGTTTATAATTATTTCAACTTCAGTTATATTTTTGATATACTTGGACTTGCAGACATGTAAGTAAAAATAAATGCAAATTTTCAGCTTTTATACCGAATAGCAAACGTTTTCTCTAAAGTTGAGCCCAAATTGCTATTTGTAGGCACATTGTATTTAGCAATAATGCAGAGCAGGATTTACACATTTTCTCATTCTAAGCAACGTAGCAATTTGGTACCCCCTCCAAAAAAATTAAAATTTCTTAAAGGAAAATGTCGTTATTGTTTTTTTTTGTAAAAAATTGTTATCAATTGCAAAAAAAATGTTTTTTAAAAATTATTTTTGGCGACCCTAAAAAAGAATTTGCATAGAACTATAGTTAGAAGGCACTGAGCTAAAATATATTTACGGGCCCCAAAATACTACAAAACGCTTCAAACTTTAAGTTTTTTTTTTTTTAAATGCAGCAAAAAAAATTACAAAAAATGGAAGAACAATATAAACTTAATTTTATCTAAAATCTTTTTTGGTATTTTTTGTTTAGCCGTAACAACTCTTCAAACTTAAAAATTCTTGAAAATATCGGAAAAAAATTAGAAAAAAAAGCATAAAAAATATAAACTTTTTTTGTATTTTTTATTTGGCCGTATAACAACACTTCAAACTTAAAAATTCTTGAAATTGCAGCAAGAAATGCGAAAAAAAGTATAACTTCATTGTATTATGTAAAATCGTTACAATTATAACTAATAATCAAAATGAGAAAATAAATATTGTATAGAAGGCTCCACGTAGTGCCTCACTTATATCGATAAAATTACCTCAGAGGTGTGATGTTTCGTATTTGGGCCTTGTAAATAACAACAAATTGATTATTTATTACTTCACAAAGGGAACGAAGTAGAAAGTATCTAAATGAAACTAAGATTATTGTCTGTATCAAGAATGGTTAATGCATGAAAGTCAGTCGCGCACTTCATTGGCAACTACGTTTTAAATGTACAAACTTTGTTTTGTTTCGGCAGTTAAATACACCGCGCGTAAAACTAATCTAAGCTTGATTTGTTTAGGCAGCCGCATGCCGCGCTTAACTATATCGAACCGCTCCTCGCGAAGCTTGAAGATCGACTGACTTGTTTGCCTGCGCACTGCACCAACTTGCCGAAACTTGTTTTAGATCGCTCATTGTTTATGACTCCTCAACAACAGAAAGCGCTCGCACGCCCCGCACCTTTCTAGCATTCACATGCGCTACAATATATTATTTGTATTTTTTTTGGCCCCTATAACGCTTCAAACTTAAAAATTCTTTAAAATGCAGCAAAAAGATGAGAAAAAAATCATAAAAATTGAAAGAAAATATAAATTTCATTTTTATGTAAAATCCTAAGAATTAATTCTGAGAGGAGGGCCTGGGTTAAAACCCTTATTAGACTATACAGAGGGGTGCACAAAAACGACCAACGATGTAGTTTCGTTATTTCTTATCCGATTTTAATAAGTGATATGTCAAATTAAATGGTTTCAAGAGTACTACTATCATAAAATAAAAAATTAATTTTATTTTTGAAAACATCATATGAGGGGGAGGCAACTTTTCATTTTCAAATGGCAATACCGGGTGGAAATGAAAACCGGGTCACCTCGATAACTTTTTTATTTATAAATAGAAAAATTTGAAATTTGGCTATGTTCTATGGTTCAAAAAAACAAATTTTATGTGCATTTTTTATTTTCGAAATCACTTCCGGTTTCACCGGAAACACCATGAACTTTGTTTTTTTAAATGTAACATCCCATATTTTTATTCATGGCTTAAAATACTTTTAAAAAAGAAGTATTTTTGAGATATTAGTTTTTATTTTTTTTGTAAAAAAATTTTTTTTTCAAAAAAAAAAAAAGGTTTTCGTAGTCGGTGAAAAGTACCAAAACTAATTCTAAATAATTCAAATACGTAAATAAAATTGTAATTTGAAAAAAAATTTAAGTGGTTTTGGAACTATTAATTTTTAAACTTAGTTAATGAAGATTTTATCAAATATCTCACTTTATTTAAATGCAATGATGCCGGGTCATTCGACTTTTTAAAAAGAGGATCTTATAGCGATTATTTTGGTACCCCATATGTAGGGGTATTATTTTGCATGTGCCTGTAAAATTATTTATTTCTTAAGTTGGAAAATACTAGCTATTGAGTATCTTTATTACAGGCACATGCAAAATAATACCCCTACATATGGGGTACCAAAATAATCGTTATAAAATCCTCTTTTTAAAAAGTCGAATGACCCGGCATCATTGCATTTAAAAAAAGTGAGATATTTGATAAAATCTTCATTAACTAAGTTTAAAAATTAATAGTTCAAAAACCACTTAATCTATTTTTCAAATTACAATTTTATTTAGGTATTTGAATTATTTAGAATTAGTTTTGGTACTTTTCACCGACTTCAAAAACCTTTTTTTTTTTTGAATAAAATTTTTTTTACAAAAAAAATAAAAACTAATATCTCAAAAATACTTCTTTTTTAAAAGTATTTTAAGCCATGAATAAAAATATGGGATGTTACATTTAAAAAAACAAAGTTCATGGTGTTTCCGGTGAAACCGGAAGTGATTTCGAAAATAAAAAATGCACATAAAATTTGTTTTTTTGAACCATAGAACATAGCCAAATTTCAAATTTTTCTATTCATAAATAAAAAAGTTGTAGAGGTTACCCGGTTTTCATTTCCACCCAGTATAACCTTTTCGATTGAAAAAAATCATTAACAAAAATAATCTAAACTAATTATACCAATAACTTTTTTTAAATTAATTTATTTATTTTTTTTTTATTCAATTAAATTTTTTGTTTTGTTTTTGAGTTTTTTATTTAAAAATCTCAAAAACAGGAAAAAAACAATAGAATTAAATTTTAAAAAAATAGTAATAAAAAAATTTAAAAAAATAAGAAAAAAAAAGTTTAAAAACATTAATTTAAAAAAAAAAAATGTTGGTGTAATTGCTTTATTGGATTATTTTTGTAAATGATTTTTTTCAATTGAAAAAAATATGTTGCTATTTGAAAAAGAAAAGTTGCCTCCTCCTCCTCCTCCTCTGATGTTTTCAAAAATAAATTTAATTTTTTATTATCTAAAAGTAGTATTCTTCAAACCAATTAATTTGACATATCACTTATTAAAATCGGATAAGAAGAAACGAAGCTACAACGTTGGCCGTTTTTTGTGCACCCTTCTTTATATAAATCCGCCCCTGGAAATGTACTCACTCGGCTCTCAAAATTTAATTATTTAATCGAATTATTTTCTTAATTTTTTAAGCTATAACCTTAATTTATATTAACTTTAAGGTCCTAATAAATATCATATTTTAATTATTTTACTCTTAATCTAAACTGTAGTATTTATTATACAGGGTGTCTCATTTTTTTTCAGCAAATATGTTATTTAGATAGTAAATATCATTCTGATTTTAATGATTTTTGTGGGCACTCTGTATAATTTTGTTTCTTATTATCATTTTTACGGTTAAATCAATTATGACTTGGATTTTGTCTTTGCCAATTTGTTTTGAACATTTTTGGTTGTTTTTAAACTAAGTGAACCACGAAATTTCCATCGATGAAACCAATGAATCTAATTTGCTAAAATATAAAGACAAAATCCAAAACACGCTTGATTTAAATAAAAAAATAAAAATAAAATAAAATTTATACAGGGTGTCCTACAAAAATCATGTGTTAACAATTTCAGGTATTTGCGATTACATGTTTGTTACTACAACGAGAAAGGAATTTTGGTGTCTCATCCGAAATTTACTGCATTGAAATATTTAAAATCAGCCTTCGTTGTAGATCTAATTTCAATGTTTCCTTTTGAAAAAATTGTGTACTTGAATGAAATATATTTCAAAATGCACCTGCTCAATCTGGAATTCTACATAACCCTCAATCGGCTTTTAGCCCTTTACAGGTTCAAATTCTTATTTTATAGCAAAAATGTCTTCAGAAAAATCAGCGTTATAAAGTAATCTTGAAGTTATAAATACTTTTAAATATTTATAATCTGTCAATTTTTTAGAGTTTTTTTCTTTTTTATTACAATTGAAACTCTACTTATAAATACAATGACTTCCATCAATTTGTGCATTACTGTTGAACGGGATATATTTGTAGCTAATAGCAGTGTTGCACGTACCAATAGTAAGTTCCTAAATTGAAACACAAAAATGACATAAATAAGTGTACAAACACAAACAAAGCAGGTTACCCGCTTTTGTCCGCTTTCAGATTACACCGATTACACGCGCATGCCTGAGTCAGTCCGCCATGGACTGACTCAGGCATGCGCGTGTAATCGGCGCCGGTAATCTGAAAGAAGACAAAAGCGGGTAACCTGCTTTGTTTGTGTTTGTATACTAAGAACGCATCTAGAATTACAAACGCGGAATCGATTGAAAAAAAAAATAACATCTCGAACGGGTACGGTTTTGTGGAAACTGACCTAATCTTTTAGCTAATCACTTATGCCAGTTTTCACCAACGATTCCTAAAATTTAGGCCTAGCTTATAGCTCTAGTTGCTAGATATTTTTAATCATTTACTAAAAAATACCTAGCAACTAGAGCCATAAGCAATGCCCAAGATTTAGGAATCGTTGATGAAAAAGGGGTATTAATGTATAATTAAAATTCATCACATTATAAAAACGAAAAGTAATCCAGCGTTTGGTATTCTAAACGCTTCCTGTAAATTATACATTAATTAAAGATATTAACTATAAAAATTCTAATTTTAGGAGAAGCAATTGATAAAATTTTAGAGTTTCATAGTAAAAGTCTGGCTTGGACGTGTATGCACTTTCATAACTCTCCTACTAGGCCGCCCCATGAAATGAATTTTAAAACCAAGTTTATATTTTTGAATACAATATCGATGCTTATTGGTAATACTCTTCAAAAACATTTAAAAACCTTTTAACAAATAATATTTTTAAGGCTATTTTTATTTTACATTGGTTTTGGGAATGATGACTGTTGCTATCGCAAAATCAAACAAATTATTACGCGAAAACCAGCGACAGGCTATAGCCTTGAAAGACTTTATGAAGACACAAGCTTTACCTAAAAAATTAACAAAGTTTGTATTTTAATTAAGTATTAGATTTTACAAATACACCCAGTGGCTATGAAATTGCAACACCAAAAACTTTTGTAGGTGGAAGGAGGAGAAAATTTAAAAAAAGTTTTTATGTCCCTTGGATTGTACCACCCCGAAAATAGTTATTCCACCCCGAACGAAATTTCGAGTTCATCCCCTACGTGTCCGAAATTCACTCCGAATCGCACCAAATTTTAGTACGTTATGAGGGACCGGATTCTGAAGACGGTGGTTTCGATCCACCCGGATCTATCTATTAAGGGGGTGGAGATACTACCCCTTTTGTATTTTTACCCAGAATTCTGACGTTTTTTTGCGAGGAGCGGCCGAAAGGGTGGTTTTTTTCGTGCGATTTTAAGAATTCCGGTTCCGATGTAAAGAGGAATGTTAATTCCAAGTCTGGTTCGAATTTTAAATTTTTTGGACCTCCCCGACACTTTGAAAAAAATTCCCGATCATGGTCGATTTTTTTTCGCCTTTTTCTGGTTTCTGCGGCGTTAACTTTGAAAAATCCGAACTCCTGTGGATTCTAAAGGGAAGCGACGAAATTTGGCCCCTTTTGGTCTAATATCCAGGGGATTACCGTAACCGATTTTTAAACCTACCGACGCAAAGGTGTGACGTCACGGCTCCGAGACGCAAACTGTACAATTCTACCGTTTTTTCGGACGGCAAAAGTACCAAAATTTGTTGGCTTCGATTAGAAGTTCGTCAGGAGGAAAAAAATTGCGGTTGCTTTATTCCTCATCTAAATTCCACGTTTTACCTTAAAACGGGAGTTTTTTTTATGCGTTTACTTTTTATGTCGTTTTGGTGACCCCAAAGTGACTATATTTTTCGAGCAACTTTGACGCGGGCTTAGAAAATTCGTAACTTTTCATCGGAATAACCTGTAATACTCGAATATTTTTTATTTTACTGATTTGGTATTTACTTACGAGAGAAAAAATTGGCATCTTGAAATTTTTACCCTGGACCTTGGAAAAAAATCGAACGTAAAATGTTCAAAAAATCGGGTAAAATGCCGTCCAACCTGGACCCATTTTTAGAAATTTATCTGTACGAATTTTCTCTTCCTAATTTTAGTTATTAAGCGAAATATTAATTTTTCAAAATACACCTTTACTCATTTCCAAAATGCCATGTTTTATATAAAAATTCATAACTTTTGAACAAAACATCGTAGAGACTTGAATTTTTTAATTTTTTATTTCTACTTTCTTTATACGTACTTTGAATATAAATTATGAACTTTCAATTTTTTAATTTGAAACGGAACACACTTGTTATTCAACTACTAAATCAACTAACGCTTTTGATTAGAGGTAATATAACATATAGATCAAAAAATTATTTCTACCAAGTTTTGGTCAAATAATGTGTTGCAATTTTAATTTCACTAAGCTAAGTTCTTGTTCGGAGAGTAGTGAATCCATATTACTCTCTGAACAAACATGTATATTCACCAAACAAAAATATTACTTGTTATAGGGCAATTATTTCATATTTCGATTATTTTTGGAAGAGTACTCGTGGAGTACAACCTGTAGAAACATTAAAATTTTGTCATGATGCTTTAAAAGAAGACTATGCAGCAAAATTCTATATGCCAGTTTTGGTGAAAGTATCAATTTTAAAGAATATAGGTAGTGATACTGGTAGAAAATTGGGAGATAAATTTGAGGAGTCTCATTTTCCAGAAGATTCTTTAATTATTGATATTAACGAAATCGTTAGCAAAGTAAGTAGCTATAAAATATATCCATTCTTGCCATCTTTCTTTTAATTTAAATACACTCTTCATGGTTTAGTTTCATTAAATTATATACAATACAGGTAAACGTCGTTTTGCGCCGGTTCAATTTACACTGATTAACAATTACGCCGGCGTGAGATTTTCCGAGTTAGTTTTCGTTTTGTTTTTAAGAAAAATGATTATATTTTTTATTTTATTATAAAATTAAAAGAATATTCAATTTGTAGTTTCATTATGGGCAACAATAGTGATTCAGAACCCAAACATTATGCGAAAAATGCACGACAAATGTGTGTTCATTTTACGCCGATTTGTTTTACGCCGGTGTCTCTTGGAACAGAACCCCAGCGTAAAACGACGTTTGCCTCTACAGTAATTTCAATTTTCAATTTTAGGTGTATATTTTAAGACATGGTGAAGTAGGTGTATATGATGCAAGTTTAAGTCTTGTGGAAGTATTAAGTCCTGGAAGTATTTTTGGTAATTTAGATATGGTCAAATATACACGAAGTATGGTTAGATATAAATGTGTAAATCCAGTGGATATGTGGTGTATTAATACCACAGATATGTACGAAGTTTTATCTGACCATCCTCTTATAATTGAGAAATTAAAACAACAGTTAGCAGTTGAGTGTTTAGTAAGGAACCACTTTTATTCTACGTTATCTCTTAAATGTATCATGCTTTTTCTAGTCATATCTGAAAGGCAAAACCACCAAAGATAGTTTATATCTAGATTCAGAAGCTTTTGAAGAAGTTGAAACGAAAAGGTCTTTAATTTTTTACTATTTTAAATTATTAAATCACATATTATTTCTTAAAGGAACATAATAATCGCCTTAATGGAGTCAAACGAACTCGAATGGTTCTTTATTTTATCATCATATTTATCAATAATGTGGGCTTTTTATATTCTGGCATTTATGAAAAAAGAAAATGAGTTTGTCTTTCTTGCCGTATTTTACTTTTTTGACGTCGTTTTTTATTTCCAAATTATTACTCAATTTTTCGTAAAACATTATAACTTCTTTAATGTGGAGATACGTAAGGATGAGGCCAGAAAATGGTAGTGTATGCACTTCGATTATTTTTATCACTTAATATCTATGTTTAGGTATTTAAAAAAGCGATTTCCATTGGACGTCTTATCTACATTACCATTTGAATTATTCGCTAAATTAGATTTTGGTACAGACATAAAAGTTGCGGAATGCCTTAGATTAAACAGAACTCTTAGGCTGGTAAGTATCATACATCTCGAATGTATTATTGAAAGATTAAATTATAGAATAAAAAGAATATAGGTACTGAGCTAGAATCTGGAGTTCTAAAGGTTTATTATGCCAACGCATCTAATTAGTTCACATCCAATTTTTGATATTTTTATCGTACACCAGAAGATACAGGTTCTTCAGAAGGCTAGCGGATAAATGTTGAGTCTTTTATATACATTTCCATATTCCGTAAGAAACGGGGAAGGTGTTTTTTCTTCGTAGAGAGTTGAAATTGTAGATGGAAGGAGGAGAAAATTTTAAGAAATAAGTGTAAATATCCCTCTTCGATCGGACCGCCCCGAAAAAAGTTATTCCACCCCGAACGAAAAATCGACTTCATCCCGTAAGTTTCCAAAATTCACCCCGAATCGCACCAAATTTTAGTATGTTATGGGGGACCAGATTCTGAAGACCCGCACGAACCTATCTATTAAGGGGGCCATCGGCTTGGCTAGTAAATTTGCTTTTCATCACCATTTACAAATCATCTGCATATCTAAGTTGAAAGAAGGCTTCTTTATTATGTTTCCTTAGAAGCTCATCGCCCATCCATGACAAAGTTTCACGGTAGAGGTGAATCTCTATCATTTTTGTCTCGTAGGGTTTTCTTTTGATTTCGGCATAAGGAACATAAGACAATAGGTCTGAAACTTTCGATCAAGCTATCATAAACACCATATTGGCCAGGCCCTAAATTCTTGGTAAATAATATAAATCTAAGATCACTTCAGACTGTTTGAATATTATCTACTTCTGGTGATTCAAGGTGTTTAAAGGAGCTAGCGGGAACTCTGCCTACTCCAATCTAAATATTGGAAATCAACTAAGGTTTGTCCATAAAAAAGCTTGAGTTGTAAGAGATCTTCCAATCCTCACAAGACCTCCTCGGAATAGTCCATTTTGATCACACTATTTCGAAGGCTGTGAATAATTTTCTATACGCTAGATTATTAAAAAATCTTTATCAACATAAAGTCATACGCGAGCGAGGCAATTCTTTTTCTTCTATCTGTTTCTGCGTCTCACCAAACAGATAGGAGAAAAAGCTTTGCCTCGCCTTGCCTCATCCGCGTACGTGCTCAGATGTTGACGCGCCATAGTAATACTTATGTATTTTTCATGTTCTAGGTGAATATATATTTATTTTTTAAAAGATACTACAATAATTTAAACTTAAACATCATTGTCATAAATACTCTGGTACTAATAGTGGAGTCAACTATGTTTCTACATATTTGGTCATGTATTTTATATTTCATTGCTTGCCCTACATTAACGACTTGCATTTCAAACTCTTGGATTTATGAAAAATTTAAAAATAAGATTGGTAACTTTGCAGGATTTTTTTGTTATTAATTATAAATCTTGGTTTTTTTTAAGAGGAGCTATGTGATGTCAGATATGTTTGTAGTTTATACTATTCCATGTCATTGTTTACACAAAGTATGTGGCCAAACTGGGTTACTGACCGCTCACCTGGTAGAGCTGTAATTTTTATCATTACGGCGACTTCAAGATATTTATTGTTTATATTATTTGGGCAGATGTATGTGATGGTTAGGTACTTTACCTATCCAAGAATTGAATTTTATCAAAACCTGGTGATGTTAATGGTAAGTTTTTCTTTTAACTTACTAACTTAAATATAACTAATAGTATATGTATTGTTTTATTTGGAGTAAAAGTTCTTTTACTCCGAATAAAACATGCTATTTTTTCTTCAAACGTCGAAATTTTAAAAAAAGTAATATAATAAATAATTTTAAAATTTGACATATAATTTACCTACAACACACAATACAATATTAGTGTATATTGGGTTGCCTAAAATTCATTCTTACCCGTTCTTTTAATTCCTTGTCATTGCAAAGTAGTAATTTCTACTCCTAGGCAGTACAAAGTGACCATAGAATCAACAAACATAAAAAGTGTCATTTTAAAACCTGTCAAACTGTACTTTAATGACGTTTGAAGAAAAAATCTTTTCTGATCTTTTAATAATTTTTTATAGAATTATTTAAGAAATTCAATGATTTCTCCCACGCTGATTAACAATGTATATGTTTATTTTAACTCAATTTGGATCTACAGAAAAGGACGACAGGCTCCAGAATTTTTAGATAAAATGCCGTCTCACCTAACTGTTACTTTAAAAATTAAACTTTATGGACATCACATTTATGATAATGCAGTTTGTACTTGGGTTTTTACTTTGGCAATCTGCTTATTTAAAGTTATTTTTAGTTTTTTCAAAACTCCCATCCAGATTTTTTGAGGCAAGTTATACAACAGTTAAAAATACAGGTGTATTTTAAAGGAGATGTGATTTGTTTGCCAGGAGATATCAATGATACTATGTATTTTATTCATTCTGGAGAAGTTGAGGTTTTTGAAACAAACGATAAGGAAATTATTGTCATTGACAGATTAACTCAAGGCGATACATTTGGAATGGTAAGATATTTGTAGGTTTTTTTCCAAAATTATTTTTAAAAACTTTTTAAAATGAATAGTTTTGAATTGTTATAGCAGTTATTGGCTGATTCGGTTTTGTTCAAATAAAAGTAATGAATGATTTACAAAAGAATTCCACAAAGCATGAATACCCACAAATATTCAAAATATGTATAAATTTCTTTTGAGATAAGCGCATTTTAGGTGATTTTCATACGTTTTCTTAAATTTTCAAAATACCTTTAAAAATAGTTTGCTTTGAATTTTTTCCTATCAAAACATTAGCATTTTTAAAACATCTTTTTACGGTCGGAATTTAACTACAGTTATTTTGTATGTTTATTGGTAGACGAAATATAAATTTTAAAAACAACAATTCTGAATTTTAATAAATTACTTTTGAATTTTTCAACTTCAATTTATTCAATTGTATTTCTGAAAATATCAATTCAATTTCAGATATCGTTAATTGTAATTCAGAAACGTGAATTTTAGAAAGCATCGATTGTATTTCAGAAAAAAAAACCATTTAATTTCAGAAGCATTATTTGTATTTGAGCAACCATCATTTTAAAATCAGAATTCGTCGATTTAATTCCAGAATGTATGATTTGTATTACAGACAGAATATTTTTTTACAATTGGCCCTTTCTAAAATTACATTTATTTTTCTAAAATAAAATTTTCCTTTCTGAAATACAACTTTTTGTCGATAAATGCCTTAATTTTAATCATAAAATTAGTAATCGTTTTAATTGTCAAAATTGTCAAGTTTGGTTAAAATTACTTCAAATAAAATTAAATTCAATGAAAAATTACAATGCAGGTTTTCCTATCATGCGTGTTCTTTATGCAAGTTTGCTTATTTTAGCAGGAATTCACATATATAATCATCTTGTCTTTCCTGGATATCAAAAACAAATGGAAAAGAAGGGGAAACGAAAAGATGATTAAAAGTATGTGATTAAATTTGATATAACATTTTGCGAAATTTGAGGCTAGGGGAAAAATCATACAGTCAAGGTTCGAAATCATAAATATTATCGGTTTTTAATAAGAAATAAGTTATTCATTATTGTGCTTTTCTAGCTTTGTATAAAGAATTTTTAATTCCAAAATAGTATTTTTTGTATGTTCAGGTTTTTAATCAGTTTTGTAAATACAGATTGTTGCGTAAATCATTTTACACCCTGTATAATACTTTTTATTTTGTTTTAGGTACAAGGACTTTTTTATTGTATTCCTCATAATTATGGATTTGCTGCCGTTTGTATTACCAACATTTTGGCACTTAACAAAGGAGATTGGGACTATTTATTATTATTTTTTCCACAATCAAAATATAATATTTATAGCAAATTTGAAGTACGCAACTCATAAATAAAGTCCACTAAGGAATTGTACATCTTTACTGTGATTTATAGCTGACTATTTGTCGAAAGTGTCATTATTTTTCATACAATAAATGATTTAAATACAAATTTATATAGAAAGTATAACTTGTGTTTTCACTTTTTAATTCAAGTAGTTATACAGGGTGATTATTTAGGTTTGTGACAAACTTTGCAATATGAAGGCTAATGCTATTTTAAGAAAAAAAATGTCCTATGAACATACATCTGATTCATATTAGTTAGTAGAGTTATGAGGCTGGAAAATTTTTATAGAAGAGTTTTGCACTTCGTTTTTTGTTTTAAATATAGTTTAACTCCCAGTACTATCAACAGACATTTAATTTTAAATGAGGTGTAATTTGACATATATAGTATTTTTATGAAATTTGTATATAGTTTAAATGACATTTAGCTGCAAAATAGACTATATACGTCAAATTAAACCTCATTTAAAATTAAATGTCTGTTGATAATACTGGGGGT
Source organism: Stenus bimaculatus (assembly GCA_963971135.1). Classification (NCBI taxonomy): domain Eukaryota; kingdom Metazoa; phylum Arthropoda; class Insecta; order Coleoptera; family Staphylinidae; genus Stenus; species Stenus bimaculatus. The sequence continues at coordinate 79,874,854 of OZ020180.1, read as the reverse complement.
ATATATATCAAATTAAACCTCATTTAAAATTAAATGTATGTTGATAATACTGGGGGTTAAACTTTTTACAGCGTCCCAAAAATTGAGTTAAATTTTAGAAATTTTTGGAGCGCTGTAAAAACTTATAAAATATACTTAACACAAAAAATGAAGTGTCAAACTCTTGGTTTATACCCTTACTTATTGCTTGCTTTGGAAAAAATATTATTTCAATTAGTTTTTTTAGAATTTTGGAAAGCGCCGTTAAGCGAACGTTTTATTACTGTCGTATGAGTATTTGGTTTAATTTACAAAAACAAAAAAAGAAGAAGTTAAGTAGCATAAGCCCCATCTGTGTATTAAAAAAAGGATTTTTAAAAAAGCTCTACTGGAAACGAAGTTATGATCAAAACCGCAAATATCAAGCGAATTTCAAAATCAAGCGCTCAAAAAGCGATAAAAATTTGGTATTCCCTTTAATGAAATTAGGTCGATTTATGCAATAAAAAATCAATAAAAAAATGGTACCCTGTACCCTGATAGTTCCTTTAATTAAAGAATATGTAAATAACTTATAGGTGTCAAGTAAAAGCCTTTTATTATCTTCATACATCTTTATTTTTTTTGGTATTCGTATTTGATGATCTTTTCAAAAGACTCAAATTTTAATTCGCCTCATTTTGAGGTTTCAAATCTCGAAATTAATAGCAATTTAACAAAAGTTTATGTCGATTAAATCGATCGTGTAAGAAATTTGGATTAAGATAATAAAAGTTTTATTCGTTATCTATAAGTTGACCCGTTCAAATATGATGACACTTTAGGGTACGAAAATGCATCAAGTAAAGTAGTCGATTTTTTTAGTTTTGAAGATCAAGCGTTTTGAATTTTTCAGCAAATTTCCAATAGAGTTAAAAAAAACTATCAACACAAAACTAAAACATTAGCAATACAGAAATCTATGAAAAAAGTTAAAAAATAACGTCCTTTTTTCAAGTTTGTGAAGATATCGCTTAGTTTTCAAGATTAATGGACTGATTAAAATGAAACAAAATGATTTAAAAAATGGTAATTAGATATTAAGATTTCGTTAAACTGTAACAAAAATTAAAAAATCGGGAAAGGCCAATTGGGATAATTTTTGAGATAGTATTGAAAAACTGAAAATAAAATTAATGATTGTTTTCCTTGCGATTTTTTTTCCTACATGTCGGTAGGGATTTCTGTATTAATGTTATTATTAATTGAAAAAGACTGGAATTGCCTCTTTTTGTGTACTACTGTTTCGCAAAAATCGTTCATCAAAAATGTGATCTACTTTTTTACCCTGAAGTTCGATCTTTTACAAACATTCTCTTACTAATTAAATCCTGGTTATAATATTTTTTTCGATTCCTTACGTTTGAGTTTTTTGGAAAGTAATGAAATTCATTACTAAATTTTTGGTGTTATTCAACTGACGTGTGGGGACCATTGGCAAAGCTCTATTTCATTATTCAAGGGGCAATCCAGTGGCATAACTACCTATAAGCAAGGTTAAGCAATGCTCAAGGGCCGAAAATATACATCGAATACAATTTGTTTTTTTTTTATATTTTACCACTATAACTTTGCTACGCTCTGGCTCTTTGAAATGGCCTAAAATGACCGAAAGAGAAAAAGCCATACGATAAATGGTCGAAAGGGAAAAACCGAACTATAAAAGGCCGACTTGGATAAATGGCCGACACGGACAATAAGCCGAACGTCAAATAGCCGAATAGAACAAAAGGCCGACTGAAAAATGGCCGAATTCGATAAAAGACACTATGATGAAATGCCGCAAAGGACAAAAATGACAAATTGTCGATGTAAAAAAACCGAAGTATTTTTCAACTAAAACCCCAAAAGCGTGATAAAAATACGTCATCATTCAAGAAATTGACGAAGTTTTTCTTGGAATTTTCCGGCGAAAACTGTACCACTGATAAGTGATAGTACCATACACGATTGAACAAAATTCTTTAAAATGTTTATAAAAATAAAAAAGTTATTAAGGTTTTTCCAACTTAAGTCCCAAAAAAGGTGAATAAAATACAAAATAATTCAAGAAATTCAACGATTTTCTCAAGTTTTTCTTGGAATTTTCCGGCAAAAAATGTACCAATGATAAATAATATTACAACACATGATTGTATAATTTTGGCAAAATATTTATAAAGATAAAAAAGTATTTAAGTTTTTTTCAACAAAACCCCCAAAAACGTGATTAAAATATAAAATAATTTAAGAAATCGGCGATTTTCTGAAGTTTTCCTTGGAATTTTCTGGCGAAAACTGTACCACTAATAAGCCATAGTACCATCCACGATTGAACAAAATTTTGTAAAAATGTTTATAAAAGAACAAAATACAAAATAATTCAAGAAATATTGACGATTTTTTTCAAGTTTTTCTTGTAATTTTCCTGCAAAAATGTACCAGTGGTAAATAGTAGTACAACCCACGATTGTACAAAATTTTGGCAAAATATTTATACAAATAAAAAAGTAATTAAGTTTTTTTCAACTAAAACCCTCAAAAAACGTGATTAAAATACAAAATCATTCAAGAAATCAGCGATTTTCTGAAGTTTCCTTGGATTTTTTCGGCGAAAACTGTACCACTTATCAGTGATAGTACCATACACGATTGAACAAAATTTTGTAAAAATGTTTATAAAAATAAAAAGTTATTAAGTTTACTAAAGTCCCAAAAAAAATCAAGAAATTGACGTTTTTCTTGAAATTTTCCGGCAGAAAATGTATCAGTGATAAATAATAGGAAAAAACACACGATTGTAAAAAAATTTGGTAAAATATTTATAGAAATAAAGTAATTAAATTTTTTTCAACCAAGGCCCCAAAAAAGGTGATTAAAATACAAAAATTAGTTTTATGTATTTTCGTCCAATTTGCTTTTTTGTCTTTCCTCTGTTTCTCCAATTCGTCCATTTATCGCTCGCCCTCGTTTCTTTGGTTCTTTTGTCAATGTTGGTCTTTTGGTTGGGGTAGACACCTTTACATTGTTATTTCTGTTATCAATTTTGTCCCCAAAATCATAAAATATATTTTTATTATTAAGGAGAATTTTTTCTATTTTTAAGTTTGACCGTTTGTTTCAAATTACAGAGAATGTTTGTCCCGAATTCAATCAATTTAGGGGGCCAATTTTATAAACTTTCTTAATGGCCAAAAATTACTAGTTATGTCTCTGGGGCAACCTATTTGGTAATTCAGCCACCGAGTAAAGGTTTCATAGGAGAAATGTCAAAAATATGAAAAATAACCACCGATGTCATGAATTTTTCATAAAATGTCATCCAAATAAATTTAAAAATATATCATCGTAAAGACCATCTTAAGAGCTGTGGTACAATGGTACCAAATTCATAGTTAGTTCGTCGATAATTGAGGAGAAATTAATACTAAAATGATATGATCTTTGAAATGTCCTATTCCGAATTATAATTAAGTACATATAATTAAAAGTGATCATTTTAAAAGTAAATTAAAGCATTAAATAGCCATTTTTAACAATTAATTACAAAAATATTTTTTTTGCTAGTGAATAAATTTGTATAGCTTCTGAAATGTATCTTACCAAAACTTAAAAAAAATTAGGATAAAATTAAGAAAAAAACCTAAGACTATACTTGAAAAGTTTTGATTCAGGCTTTAATAAATCCTGCAGCCTTGCCCAGTTCAATTTTAATAATTTTTTTAATGAAATGCTACTGTGGATAAGTAATTAAAATTATTCATATCACTTTCTAGAAGGCTAGTAATTTTATGTATCACAATACATACGAATACGAAAATAATATAATTACTATTATTATTATTTTAGGCGAGATATCATAATTATAAAGGACTCCGAAATAAAATAGTTGTAAACATTCTAATTTATCTATTTAATTTACCCAGTAACATGAACAAAGCACTCCATCTTTAGATTAATTTGAAGATCATTCATTGTACAATTTTATTTATTTTGAGATATTTATAGAAATTTATAAATACCGTAAATTGAGGTAATTTTGGCCCAAATTTTTGAAAATGCTGGTTTATCTACTGTTAGTTACCAACTTTTATTTAACTCATATTTTAAATATGTCTTTCAGCTTTCAGTTAATAGCAGAATAACTAATGATAGATGAAACTAGTTTTTTCAAAAATTTGACCTAAAGTTACCTTAGTTTACGGTAATAACTTTTTGGCTTATTACCTATAAAGATTTTTATGGGATTACCGATGATTTTGAATGTATTAAGAAAACCACATGTTTTTAATTTAAAAATATTTTTTAATTTATATTTAAAACGTCGATAATAATGTTAATGACGCTTAATAATATTTATTACGACTACTTTAACAATAAAATGTCTAATATTTACCAAGGGCATGGTAGAGCGGAATTATATTTTTCAAATTAGTACATTGTTTTAATGCATTGTCTGAAAGATTTAAGGCATGTGGAATAAAATGGAATGTAAAGTATGAAAAGAAACTTTACTGGTCAACAAACAAATTTCCGTTTGTATTTCTATTGAAAAAGTTATTGCATATCTCTGAAAAATTCCAACACATTTATGTCGCATTTTTGAAGCTCTTTGAACAAACAAGCAGCAATTATCCGCATTGGTCAAAGCGACACTCAAAATTAGCATATCGCAAATTAGTCTCAACATTTTTCCCTGGGAATTTCGGAGTGTTTTTCCCCGATAAGCTTCGACAAGGATGAATTATTGCAAAAATAATACGAGCTTGGACCGGACAGGGCTGGTATCTGAAAAATGTATAATATCTAACAACCTATCCGACAGAAATATGCCTGCATATCACTAATTTTCCAAATAATTTCAAATATTGTGGACAACTTGACTATATATATTTAAAATTGTTACGTTATTAGGAAGTAGTACACATCAGTTTTGGCTTGGTTGCATCCAGTAACCAACATGAAGTTTGCTATTGCCTTTGCAATAATTAGCTTGCTGATTTGCAGCACTACTATAGAGGGTAAGAAATAAAAAAAAAACTTCAAAATATTAAAAAATATTAGTCAATTAAATTGTAGGAAGCAGATATTTATTACTTATAAAAATAAATATTTTTTAAGTCTAGTTAAACTATATTTTCATTTTTATTTTTATTTGGTTTCTCTATATTTTTAATTTTTTTAAACGAAGAAAGCAAATGCATTTAAAAAAATAGTATCGTTTTGTTCAATAATATTTAAAAGGTTTTTAATTTTAATTTTTATGCTTTAAATACTAATAAACTATTTATTATTTAAATTATTTTTTTAAATATCTATTGGCTATTATTTTTTATTATTTCCTATTTCTCTTAAATATTTTTTTTAAAATTACATTCTAAATTATATTTGAATATCTTTTTCGTTTTAAATTTGATAATTTTCGTCATTTATATTTACATTATTTAGTGTAGAAGAAATTGGTACAAAAAAATTGTTTTCTCAAAAAGTAATAAATAAAGTCACAAAAATTTTACTAAATATAAATTTAACATTAATTAAAGTAAACTAAATTTTAAGACACAACCTAGAATCTTCATAATCAATAATCAAACTGAAAATATTTGTTAAGCGTATTTTTTAAAGATTTTAAAAATTCAAAAAAATAAGTAGTATTTAAATTAAAAAAAATGATTTTTTGTTGCTTTCTTATGATTATTTGGTTTATCCCGACAAAACAGGAAACTTTTGTAATGTCTAAAATAAAATTAGTTTCGTAGTTTATTTATTCAAATTTATGAAAATGTAAGATGAGATTTTATTTTTACAGTTGAACATCATTAAATAAAATTTGATTTAAATTTAGGGCAGGCTCGCCCTAAAATTGTACACGAGCGGGCGCGCTGTGTAAATTTTGCACAATACAATATTTTTTGTTTTAAGAAGATACTCGGCGAAATATTTGAAAAGCGTACTTTTCGCTAGTAAACATTGTTTTTTGGGCATTTGTAATCAAAAATTTAACAAAAACGATGCCTAGTGCCAATCAAATTGAATTTAGTTTTCATATAGAATTTTTGCTTTTCATGTAGAGTGTATGATAGGGGCGTACATCATAGACTCTACATGAAAAACAAAAATTCTATATGAAAACTAAATTCAATTTGAATGGCACTAGGCATCGTTTTTGTTATATTTTTGATTACAAATGCCAAAAAATCAATTTTTACTAGCGAAAAGTACGCTTTTCAAACATTTCGCCGACTACTTTCTTAAGTAATACTTAATTAATTTTTATGTAGTATGGTCACTAAATTAGTGATTTTGTAGATAAATAAAATTTTTGATCACTATCATTTAAAATTCATCTTTCCTTTCCTTGAAGTTCCTCTGGCCCAAGAGGCCTTTAAGTAAAAAATTCAAAATGTTTCTGCCCGTTCAAAAAAATAAACAGTGATGGATTAGTGATTGTTTCATTTTTCATTATTGCTGATATTTTAATTTCTGAATATTTGTTTACTTATTTCTGCAATTTATTTATATATTGTCAACAGCCCGATCCAAGCATGAGAAACATCATAGCGAAGAGAAACATCATGGCCATAACAAACATCACTCTGAAGTGAAACATCACGGTGCTGCAAAACATCATGGAGAAGCAAAACATCATGGAGAAGCAAAACATCATGGGGAAGCAAAACACCATGGAGAAGCAAAACACCATGGAGAAGCAAAACACCACGGTGAATCAAAACACCATGGGGAAGCTAAACACCATGAAGAAGCAAAACATCACGGCAAAGCGAAGCATCATGCTGAAACAAAACATCGCGCAAATTATCAGGAACGTGCCCATCACGATTCTATATTCAGAAACGCCCACAGACAGAACCGTGATTACAATACTTGCGTACTTCAATGCCAAGTCGATAGTAAGTAAATATGTTATCCAATAATTCAAATAATTTTAATAATATTTCTTAGATCCAACTACTGATGGTACCACTATTGGTGAAACAGGTACACCTACTAATGGCGAAACAGGTACACCTACTAATGGTGAAACAGGTACACCTACTAATGGTGAAACAGGTTCACCAACAAACGGTGAAACAGGTTCACCTACCAACGGTGAAACAGGTACACCAACCAACGGTGAAACAGGTACACCTACCAACGGTGAAACAGGTTCACCTACCAATGGTGGAACAGATGGGCCTACTACTGGTTCTATTAGTAACAAGAAAAACTGGATAATCCAAATTGACATTAATCTTTCCTTGGTCTACAACGCTGATAGTAACTATTTCGGAATTTTCAATAAAAAAACAGGAATGGCAATTATAATTGATGGTACGAATGGCATTGAATTGACCATCAACGTAAAAACTGGTTGTACAATTATTACAAACATCAAAACAGGAATATCATTTGTCATCAAGGGTTCAGGAGCTATAACTGAATTTGATTCAGACTCTACAGTAATCGATGGATTTGATATTGTTTATCAAATATTAGTAGAAAACATGGGCAAAGTTTCTGGTGATGCAGATACATCGTCTGGAGATTGTTTCAGTATTATCGATCTAATTATCGCCATCTCAGTGAATATTGATATTTCTCTTTCCAATGAATTTAAGAATCGCGGTGATTTAGTTGCAACACTTCAAGCTGATTTCGGTGATTTAATTAAAGCCATTGGTGATGCTATTGAAAAAGGAGGTGTATCTATAGGGGTAGGAGCAGCAATGCTTATTGCTCCAATTTTGGAAATTGGAGGAAAGGCTACAGAGGTAGCAGCCAAACTTTTTGAAATTCTCGTTGCCCTTAAACTTAGAGTAGATTTGTTCTTTACGGAAGAAGTATTTGGATTTATTTACAATGCCTTGACTACCGGAAAAGAGTTGGTTGTCGAAACTTTAGGAATGATTGAATCAGCCCTTAATGGTTTAAAGACATTCTACGTTACTATTACAGATGCTTTGGAGGCTGTTGTAGATAAAGCTGTTGCTGATATGCAAGTACTATTCATTGAAATTAATAAGAAGGTATATTCGATAACAACTGGTATCTTCGAAAAATCTTGGGTATTTGAGATTAGCTCTTCTGCAGACGCTCATGGAGAAGGGGCATTTGATATCATTATTGCATTCAGCGCAAAAACTAATTATTTGGCATTCTACAATGTAAATACTGGATACGCTGTAGTTTTTGTAGGAGGAAAGTCACTTTTCGCAGTTTATAATGTCTCTTCTGGTGTAGGAATGGCTATTAACGGAATGGGGTATGCTAAAATATTGGAAATAAACTCACAGGATATTGTTGACGCCTTTAATAAGGAAGATTATTCAGCAGGCTTTGCAGTAATTACTGCAATACTCAGTAAAACTAAAATTTCAATAACTGATTACTTCTCCACATTTAACTTTAAATCATTCTTAGAGAGAATAAGTGAAGGTAAAGACATCTCACTATTATTCGGTCTAACTTCTGGATCACTAAAACAAAAAGTATTAGATAACTTTAGCGTACTGATTGAAACATTTAAGAATGTTAGTTACAATAGAGCTTTAGGAATTTATAATGTGGTAGGATTTATATTTGGTGGCTTTGATTTTGGAGGATTGGTTGATGGTTTTGTTAGTCTCGTTGCTATGTTCTACACCAAGTTGAACGGATTCTTTAACGCTGATATTTTGGTTGAAGTATTTAACAGCCTTAGGATCGCTCTTAGTGGTGGTGGCGGAGGTGGTATCAGTATCAACTTTCAAGGAGTTTTTGATGTCATTTTTAAATTCTTTGCCGACATCAAGACCGGAATCATTTCAAGCTTCTTTGACTTTTCAAAATGGGTTACATCTATCGGCGCAGATCTTGCATCAGCTATTAAGGGCAGCGTTACTATCAACGCGGGGGGTAGCGGCAGCGGTTCAGGAAGCACTGGCGGCGGGGGAACCGGTAGCGGTGGAATAAGCATTGGCAGCGGGGTAACCGGTAGCGGTGGAATCAGCGTTGGCGGTGGAATAAGCATTGGCGGAGGCGGAGGCGGCCAGATCGTCGGAGGACCAGGCAGCACCGGTTTCTTCACTAAATCACCATAATGGTAAAATAATCCTTTTTATAAAATCTAAACTAATATTAATAAAAATTATTTCACCCTTTTACATTTTAAGTATTATAACCAATGAAAATAAATGTTATTTAAAGTATGTTTTGTTTTATTGTTTCAGAACATAATGGCACACAAATTGGTCTGTACAAGGTGGATGTAAAATAGTTATTGTTTAATTTATTTAGTGATATGTAGTTAGAAATGCATAAAAGTAAAGGGCATATTCGATAAACTTTTTTTTTATTTTTCAAACATTTATTCCCTAAATCACATAAGAACTGACCAATCTATGCGCAAATTTGTCCAAATGTATCTCTGATAATTCTTGTGACTCTCTTATTCTTATTCGATGAAAAATAACGTATTATTGGGTTGATAGTGGCAATTATCGTCAAAACCTAAAAATTTTAATAATATACCGTTTGCCATTCAAAAATGGCGGACCAAAGTTACGTTTTCTTAAATGGAATACCCAGAATATCATGACTCGTTTTGCTGATATTTGTCATTTAAGCAAAAAAGATCCATTTTTGAAAAATCACTGCTCTAAAAGAAATGACAGTTTTAGGTTGAATTTTTGACAAAAATAGTTTACCTGCAGCTATAATCTCAAATTTAGATTTGTGATAAGTTTTTATCAAGGTGCTTCATAAAACGTAAATTGCCCAATTAAAAGAAATTTTCAAATAGAACACCCTGTATATTTTATTATCAATCGATGTCATTTTTGTAAACTTTCTATTGACAATGTTTGTATGGTTGCGTGTTAATAGCATAGGAGTTATTCAAATTAACCTTGTCATCTTGTTAAAAATAACAAAACAATTTATTGTGAATTTGAACAAAAAAATTAATATTAACAAATATGTTTTTATATGGCCACCTAAAGGGCCATTTATGCAGATTTAAGAATAAAGATTTAGGACGTAAGATTTAAGATTTATGATTTAAAAGATAAAGTACTTGGTTTAAATGAAACCGTTTATGCACCAGATTTAAGAACTGTTTAAGATTTAATAGTTGGTGATAGTCGTATCTTCGGTCTTAAATGTTAAATTTTACGTGAACTGCGCATGCGTTAAAATAAATATAGTTGAAATTCGCTGTTTTTCTTTGTGTAGATTTTAAATAACATAGGAACATTTTCATTCGTTTCGATCAGTTGCATCCATCAAAACAGCGCCATCTACAATTAGGTACATTTAACTAAAAATAATGGATAACTTCAATGTCAGCTGACACAGGTTATGTTATGACTTGTTTCTAAAACATATTAATAATAGTCGCAAAATCTCCGTGGTCGTCTAAAAAATAGCGTACGCAACACGCAAGAAAGTGAATTTCGTGCTCGTGTAATATCCTCACTCGGCTGGCGCCTCGTTCGGCTATTTTCACACTCGCACAAAATTCGTCACTTTCTAGCTCGTTGCGTAATATACTATACGAAACTCTTATGTCCGTATTTGTTTCCGCGTATGACAAAAAATGTAATTAACTAAACCGTACACAAGATAGAACCCGTATAAAGTAAAAAAATGGTCGGGCCCAAAATAATCAATATTTTAAAAACCGATTCGAAATTCAAAAAATGATTTGTCGATGAATTATTAATATTGGAACAAATCCGTACTACTATGTTCATCCGTTTTTTCGGGTACCAATGTAGTTTTCCCTCCGTAACACTCTGTATATTGTTAATTCCAGTGGCAGTGTCTAAAGAATTATTTAGCATCTAGAAGATTTAAATTAAAAATCGGTGCAGGAGACAGATTTAGATAAAATGGGGACGGCATGCAAAATTTTGTCCATTTTCGACTATTAACATTTCTAGCAGCTTTGATGCAAATTCGCCCATTTCTTAGAAGTTTTCAAAGCTAAAGTATATGTCATATTAAATTCAATTGATTACAATCTACAGTAATCTCAGAAAATAGTTGCCAAATTTTCTAATTAATAGAGGAGAATACCCAAATTCGGACCCGTCGTCTCCGGGATGTGCATTTGTATGATCTTTAGCGAAAACAAGAGAAACTAGTTGGTTGACAGTCCGTCATTACGATGTCTCCTAGTGCATCCTAGTGAACTAGTAGATCGATTCTGTGAAACCTTTATAGGAAATATCTGTAAGGCAATGACGGAAACCGTCCATTACAACCCATATAAGAAACCTTACAGATATTTGCTGTAAGGACTTACAGTTCTGCACAGAATTGGACCATAAGTTAAGTTCCAGTTTTTTCCTCACTGTTTCTGAATATTGGCAAATAAGTAGTTTGACGTTTCCTTTGAACATTAGGTTAAAAATTTATTGGTTTTCGAACACTCAATTTTTCAGACTCAGTCTCCTTTTATTTTTTGCACCCTTATGCTCTACAATCCGTTGCAGATTGAACCAGAATAATATGGGAAAGACAGATAAAAGAAAGTGGAGCAAATCAGAACCCCTATCCTCTTTTTCTGGGATAAAATATCCTGTAGGAAAAACATTGCGTTTCTATGGAAATTTTCCGAAACAAACAATAAATAACGAGTATTTTACTTGACCACGCCTTTTTTCCTATAGGATATTTTATCCCCGAAAATGAGGATACATCTCCTGATATATCAAAAGCAATTGACGTAGTTCAAAAAAAGAAGGTGGGATGGAAGAAGATCAGTAAACAGTTCAATGTACCATATACCACTCTTATGAGATTGTCTAACATACGGAATACCCGAGGAAACAGCAAAAACAAATAAAGGAAGGCCTACAGCTTTGGGTTAGGATATTGAAGAAGACCTGGTTCGCCATTATCTTGATAATGCAGGCGTCTATTTTTGGGGTTACTCGTGCTGGCTTGCCAAGAATAACCGTGCAACTGGTAGAGAGAAATTACATTTCACATCCTTTCAAAAATGAAATTTCTAGGAAAAAAATTGATTGGTCTATTCCTAAAACGCCACAGGAAACGAACCCTACCGGAAGATTCTATAATGGGGTCGGTCCTTGGATTTAGCAAAGAAAACCTACAAAAATCCTATTATCTCTTTAAAGATGTATACGAATAGGATAAATTCATCCCTGACAGAATTTAAATCCTCGATAAGAGTGGTATTACAGACAATAATGGTATTACTATTGTACAATCAAAAGTAATTTAGACATAATTACCCGTCCCCGAATATGGCTGACATCCTGACATGATTTCTCTCTAGATTTCTCTCTAGATTTTACATATATTTTCTTACATGTTATATATATTTTACATCAATAATACATCTTTTGGTTTACTGGGATACTATTTTTAAATAATCACCCTGTGTATGAGTACGCAATATAGATTTATAAAAACACATTTTTCTTTCGCCATTAAAATTCAATTAATAATAATTGTTGCAATACGAGTTTTATATAGTTGTTTACAAAATAATATTGCATTACCTACAAAAACAAACATCACCATTACCTATTAAATACCATAAAGTCTTGCCGAGTGAAGAAGTTAATTCAAAAAAGTTATTGTTACAGATACAAAATGAAAATTACGTTTATTAATTGCATTCTAATTTCTGGCTTGGCATTAACAATACCATCTCATATTACATATTTAAATAACACTAACGATTTAGAAGAAATAGGAGTGTGTACTTATAATATTATGAAATATTATAGCCATGTTAAACAGTTTGTATTGTACGGTTTTGAGGAACATTTTAATTTAATACGTTTTTTACATATTAATGATTTAAAAACGCATTTATTAATAAATTTAGCAGACAGTTTTAATTTTATTAATAAATTAGATAAATATTATATCTATTTATTCAGTTTAAGCAACTTAGACTTTCTCAATACATTTGTTACAAAATTAAGCAGGACGTTTTGTTTTAATAACGACGCTTACGTTTTTCTGGTGTATTTTGGCGATGATAATTTAGACGATGTATTTAAAATATTTTGGAAAAATCATTTACTTAATGTTGTTGTTATAACTAAAAATTTAAAAATATTTACTTATTATCCCATAACACGCCATTCTTGCAATTATATCAAAGCCACATTTTTAAATGATTGCAAAAATATTACCTTAACGCCATTCATTGTTCATACTGAAAGCAAGACGATGAGATTTAATTATTGCGATCTTATTATTCGAGGAAATCCTATCATTCCATTTGTAGATTATAACGATTTTGAAAATAATAAAGGTTTAGAAATAATAATTCTAAGAAATATTTTGGGAAAACTTCAGCTAAATCCTATCTATAAGCTACATGGCTTCCCTAATTATGGAAGTGTTTATCCTAATGGAACGCTGACTTATACTTTAAAAGATATATATGAAAGAAATGTTGATTTAGCTGTTGGGTTAATGTATAACGTAATTGAATATAACATGAAGATCAGTGTAGTTCGCATTTTTGTAGAAACAGAATTGGCATTTTTTGGTCCGGTAGCACAGCCAGTGCCAAAGTGGACAAATTTGTTCAAAGTTTTTAATTATTTGGTATGGTTAGCTATTTTCACTATACTAGTGTTATTGCCATTATTTTGGTTCGCATTTTCCAAGGAATCTTTAAGTAAAAGCTACTTTATTATAGTTTTAATGTTGATATCGCCTATTGAAATAAAACCAAGTGGAAAAAGCTAATTTATGTATTTATCATGGGTACTTGCTATTTTAATTTTATCTACTTTATATCAAGGCAGCTTGATATCGTTCCTAAATGCTGTTAGGTACGAAAATCAAATTAATACAATAAATGAATTAGTAAACTCTAAACTACGCTATGGAGGTTTTCAAAATAGTTTATCACTTTTTAAGAATACAAATCCAACAGAGGCAATTATAATAAAAAATTGGATAAATTGTAGCTTCACAGGAAAAGAATGCATGGAAGCTTTCAAAACTAACACATTTGCATATTATAGAAACTCTCGTACAATGATGTATGACGCGAAACAAAATAAATCAATTAAATTAAATAAAATGGATCATTTATATAATCTAAAACAATACGTTTTAATGCCATATGGATCACCCTTTAAAAGTAGAATTAGTGAGATGGCTATGACTATAGCAGAGAGTGGGCTAATACAACATTGGGATCTATATCAGTATAGCTTTGTTCCTGAAAATACGCCTTACACTGATAAAGCAGCTTTAAAAGTTAATCACCTGATTGGGGCTTTCTGCTTGTATGGAGGGGGAATCATCATAGCAATGATCTCTTTTATCTTAGAAATTTTTGTTCTAAAAGTGCCCAATTCTGGCTAAAAAGGATTCACCAATATATGCTGACCTAGCAGAAACCTACATAACTTTTAAAGTTTACTAGAAAAATAATGACACCGTATTTCTCTCTATAGTTTTCAACAGATTTAATTCGTGCAACTGGCGACCTTAAAAATTTTGCGATAAAGGTTTCCACACTATTTGTGCTGCATAAGTACACTGCGTTATTAATGAATAAATAAACACCAATTAACCACTAATATTTGAATATACTGAAAACTAGTTTTAATCAGTTTTTGCTTTTCTGCTCTCTTAGCCCCTCTGCACGCACAACATTATAAAAGAAATAATGGTTAACTGGAAAAGCTTGTAATGAAACAGAAAGGACTTATACCAGAATTATTTTGAAGAAAATCTTAACTTTTCTAATACCTTGGTAATAATCAAGGTGATAAATTCATCAATATAGAAATGAAATCACGGAAGACCAAAAAATGTTGAGGGATAATGGATAAAAAATCATAACATAATTTTTAATTTAATTTAAGTTACGATATTGTGTGATATTTGTATTAATTTGGATGTAATGTTAAAAAACAAATAAGATTAACTTATATTTTGCATTACTTTTTTTAAAGACTCATGATCTTTTTGTGATAATGGTAATAACTCAGGTAATCGTGATGGTCAGGTCACTGTACTTCTTCGACATATTATTATTAGATTATTTTAGAGAAGTGAATTTTGTTCCGATTATTATTTAAGGAAAAACAACTTTATGGTTTGTACCAGAAAATTTTTTATTTTCTGTTTGTTAATACATCCAGGAAACGTTTCGATCTACATCGATATCATCATCAGTCCTATAAACGAAGAACTTATTACAATAAATAATTAAAAACATCCAATGATACCAGTACATATCCATCTGGTATTGTATCGTTAGATTATTTCTATCAATTGAAAGCTATTGTTAATACTATATATGATGGGTTTTTATGAAGACACTGCAAATATATATGGAAACGATATAGTAAAGCAGCTGAAACTTTTATCAAGCAGCAACAAGAAGTTAATCAACATAAAGAACCAACGTATTTTCTTGAAACGATGTAAAAAGGACAATATTCTACCAAAACATCTAGGTCAGAATTACAATTACACTTTATGCGCCTTAGTCAAAGATCATCCTTATAAAAAGAAAATAGAAAAATGTCGAAAGTCGAGAGTCCGTTTCATCGACACAGACGTTTCATTGATATGGCCATAGACACGGACGTTTAATCGACAACCATTTCGTCGACATTACATTTTCAACGACAAACCTCTTCATCGACAAAGACACAAAGACACTACTTTTTCATCGACTCAGATATTTCACTGACATTACCTTCTCATCGATAATCGTTTCATCGATACTACCTTTTCATCGACAAACCTTTTCTTCGACAAGGACGCTTCATCGACTCCAGTCATTTATCGACATTACCTTTTCATCGACATAAAAGTTCATTGACATTACCAATTCTTCGGCAATGTAGTTTGATCGAATACAGTATCATCGACACTACCTTTTTATCGCCATCCCTTTTTATCGTCTCATCGCCAATATTAGCTGTGGTCGATGAAACGACATTCTCGAATGTTGATGAAATTGTTTGTCCATGAATAAGTAATGTCGATGAAACGGTGGTCGATGAATCGTTTGTGTCGATGAAGAAGTAGTGTTGATGAAACGTCCTTGCCGATGAAATGGTAGTGTCGATGAAATGGTTGTCCATGAAGGTAATGTCAATGAAACTTCCACCAGTTTGACGTTTCCTTTGAATTTATTGATTTTCGAAAACCCTATTTTTCGGACTCAGTCTCCTTTTATTTTTTTTGCAATATTATTCGCTGCAAACTGTTGCAGAAAGAAGGTCAGTAAACAGTACAATGTAACAAAAACCAGGAAACCGAAGAAACAGCAAAGACAAATAAAGGAATGCCTACAGTTTTGGGTAAGGATATTGAAGAAGTCCTGGACGTCGATTCCTGAAATCTCACATAGTGAATGTTAATCTTACTTTCCTCGAACGTATGCGTCAAAATCTCACACGTGAATCTTGATTCGCTTTGTGCAGATCAAGAGAATTTGGATTCGTCGGTGAGATTGTCACGCATGCGCTTCGAGAAAGGTGAGATTAACATTCACTATGTGAGATTTCAGGAATACACGTCCTGGTTCGGTATTGTCTTGCTATGGAGGCGTCTATTTTTGGGCTTACTCATGCTGGCTTGCCAAGAATAACCGTGCAACTGGCAGAGAGTACTAACATTTCACATCCTCTTAAAGATGAAACTTCTGGAAAGAATGGATTAGTCTATTCCTAAAACCCCATAGGAAACGAAGCCTACCCCTACATTCTATAGTAGGGTCCTTGGATTTAGCAAAGAAAACCCACAAAAATCCTTTAATCGCCTTAAAGATGTTTACGAAAAGGATAAATTCCCTCCTGACAGAATTTATAACGTGGATGAGAGTGGTATTACTATTATACAATCAAAAGTACCATAAATAGTTGACCTTCGATGCAAAAAAACTGGTAACTGCTTTTACATCAGGCTCTTTTTGCTTGCAAGAACGCAGCTTGTTCTTTTGTACCTCCCTAATTTTTCCGAGAAAAAATATGAATGAACAGGTAAAGAAGGAGGTTCCATTAAGAACAATTTTTACAGCGATCCAGACTCCATCACGCAGTGGTTTCGACACTTCATATTTCATTCTTACAAAGGAAAAGCTGTGTTGTTACTTTTGGAGTAATCTGAAAGTCTACCGTAGCGAAGAAATGAGGCACAAATAAGCGTTCTCTTACTTGATGCACAAATAGCAATTAACAGATTTAAAGTAACAGGCTTGAACAAAAACCAGTTCTCAGGTGCTAAATACATTGAGTAAACCAACAAAGCGCAATATCCTTTTTTTTATTAATCTCGGTAAAAAGAGAAGACCGCAGTAAACCCTCTGAGCCTCTGAAAGATCAAAGAAGAATGCGCTGAGGACAAACTACTAGTTATTGTACTAAATCAAACATCAATATCTTCAGCTCAGGAAATTTCTCTGTCACCAGTTTATAGTAAATAACAGATTCTGGAAGATTCCAAAAACTCGAAAAGAGCACGAAAGGCCTGCAGGTCTGTGGTCTGTATATCTATGGCTTACAAAAGTAAATTGGTGGAAACTAAAAAGCAACCAGGTAATCGGGATAGTAGGCGTAGGATCA
This sequence comes from Stenus bimaculatus, assembly GCA_963971135.1. Lineage (NCBI taxonomy): Eukaryota > Metazoa > Arthropoda > Insecta > Coleoptera > Staphylinidae > Stenus > Stenus bimaculatus. The sequence goes on along the minus strand of OZ020180.1, from coordinate 79,857,287 downwards.
ACGTGACCGAGGACTCCTAAGTTATGAAAGAACAGTCGAAGAGTTCAGCAGGTTGTTTGAAAAAAGTAGCAGTTTCTGAGTAAAAGTTTCTTTTTTTGGCTCGTACGTATTTGCAGGACTCACCGCTTCGCTAGCTCGTCCTGCAAACGCAGCGTACAAAAAGTGTCACTTTGGCTCCTAATTAAACAATATACTACTTATTTGCCCCACTGACTAAAAGGTTCATTTCATAAAGGGATTTTTTAAATAACAATCCTGTATCCTGTACGCAATACAGATTCAAAAAAACACACCATTAAAATTCAATTAATAAATAATAATTGATGCAATATGAGTTTTATATAGTTGTTTACAAAATAATATTGCTTTACCCACAAAAACAAACATTACCATTACCTATTAAATACCATAAAGTCTTGCCGAGTGAAGAAGTTAATTCGAAAAAGTTATAGTTACAAATACAAAATGAAAATAACGTTTATTAATTGCATTCTAATTTCTGGATTAGCATTAACAGTACAATCTAATATTACATATTTAAATGATACTAACGATTTAGAAGAAATAGGAGTATGTACTAATAATATTATAAAATATTATAGCCATGTTAAACAGTTTGTATTGTACGGTTTTGAAGACAATTTTAATTTAATACGTTTTTTACATATTAAAGACTTACAAACGTATTTATTAATAAATTTAGCAGAGAGTTTTAATTTGATTGATAAATTAGATAATTATTATTATATCTATTTATTCAGTTTAAGCAACTTAGACTTCCTCAATACATTTGTTACAAAATTAAGCAGAACGTTTTGTTTTAATAACGACGCTTACGTTTTTCTTGTGTATTTTGGCGATGATAATTTAGACGAAGTATTTAAAATATTTTGGAAAAATCATTTACTTAATGTTGTTGTTATAACTAAAAATTTAAAAATATTTACTTATTATCCGATAACACGCAATTCTTGCAAATATATCAAAGCCACATTTTTAAATGATTGCAAAAATATTACCTTAACGCCATTCATTGTTCATACTGAAAGCAAGACGATGAGATTTAATTATTGCGATCTTATTATTCGAGGAAATCCTATTATTCCAATGGTAGATTATAACGATTTTGAAAATAATAAGGGTTTAGAAATAATAATTCTAAGAAATATTTTGGGAAAACTTCAGCTAAATCCTATCTATAAGCTACATGGCTTCCCTAATTATGGAAGTATATATCCTAATGAAACTCTGACTTATACTTTAAAAGATCTTTATGAAAGAAATGTTGATTTAGCTGTTGGGTTAATGTATAACATAAATGAATATAACATGAAGATCAGTGTAGCTCCCATTTTTGTCGTCACAGAAATTGCATTTTTTGCTCCAGTAGCACAGCCTGTGCCAAAGTGGACAAATTTGTTCAAAGTATTCAATTACTCGGTATGGTTAGCTATTTTGACTATACTAGTTTTATTGCCATTATTTTGGTTCGCATTATCCAAGGAATCTTTAAGTAAAAGCTACTTTATTATAGTTTTAATGTTGATATCGCCGATTGAAATAAAACCAATTGGAAAGAGCAAATATTTGTATTTATCATGGGTACTTGCTATTTTAATTTTATCTAGTTTATATCAAGGCAGCATGATATCGTTCCTAAATGCTGTTAGGTACGAAAATCAAATTAATACAATAAATGAATTAGTAAACTCTAAACTACGCTATGGAGGTTTTCAACATAGTTTATCACTTTTTATGAATACAGATCCAACACAGGCAGTTATAATTAAAAATTGGATAAATTGTAGCTTTACAGGAAAAGAATGCATGGAAGCTTTCAAAACTAACACATTTGCATATTGTAGAAACTCTCGTACAATGATATATGACGTGAAACAAAATAAATCAATTAAATTAAATAAAATGGATTATTTATATAATCTAAACCATTACGTTTTAATGCCCTATGGATCACCTTTTAAAAGTAGAATTAGCGAGATGTCTATGACTATAGCAGAGAGTGGGCTAATACAATATTGGGATCTCTATCAGTATAGGTATGTTCCCGAAAATTCGCCTTATACTGATAAAGCACCCTTAAAAGTTAATCACCTGATTGGGGCTTTCTGCTTGTATGGCGGGGGAATCATCATAGCAATGATCTCTTTTATCTTAGAAATTTTTGTTGTAAAAGTTCCCAATTCTGGGTAAAATGGATTCACCAATATATCCTGACCTAGCAGAAACCTACATAACTTGTACTGGAAAAGCAATGAAAACGGATTTTTCTCATTAGTTTTGAACACAGTAAATTTGTTCAACTAACGATTTTGCGAAAACAGTGTCCACACTATTTGTGCTGCATAAGTACACTGCGTTATTAATGAACAAATAAACACCAATTAACCACGAATATTTGAATATACTGAGAACTAGTTTTAATCAGTTTTTGCTTTTCTGCTTCTCTTATCCCCTCTGCTTGCACAATATTATAAAAGAAATAATGATTAACTGGAAAAGCTTGTCATGAAACAGAAAGGATTTATATCAGAAACATTTTGAGGAAAATCTTAACTTTTCGAATAGCTTAGTGATAATCAAGGTGATTAAATTCATCAAAATATAAATGAAATCACGGAAGACCAAAAAATGTTAAGGGATAATGGATAAAAAAACATAACATAATTTTTTATTATGTTTTGATCACTTTAGTTAATTATAAGTTACGATATTGTGTGATATTTGTATTAATTTGGTTGTAAAGTTAAAAAATAAATAAGATTAACTTATAATTTGCATTACTTTTTTTAAAGACTCATAATCTTTTTGTGATAATGGTAATAAGTCAGGTGATCGTGATGGTCAGGTCAGTGTACTTCTTGGACCTATTATTATTAGGTTTTATTAAAATGAATTTAAAGTTTACTAAAAACAAAAGTTTTCTGGCATTGGTACAAACCTAAATTTTTTATATTTTCGATCACTTTTAATTCAAGGTGATTAATGAAATATTTTCGTTGAATGGAGATTTTTTTACGTCGTCAACAATAAGTAAACAATTACTGTTCTTAATGTGTATAATGTCGTTCAGGAAAAGCAAAAATAGAATTGGACCAATTTGAGATCCCTGAGGGTCGCAGGTATACCGTTTCATCGACATAGTCTTTTCATACAATGAAATTTCATTGAAAGTCCGTTTCTTCGACACAGAGGTTTCATCGATATGTCCAATTCATAGACAAGGACGTTTAATAGACAACCATTTCGTCGACATTACATATTCATCGACAAAGACCTTTCATCGACACTACTTTTTCATCGACTAAGCCATTTTATCGACATTATCTTCTCATCGATATCCGTTTCATCGATACTACATTTTCATCGACAAACTTTTCTACTTTTTCTTCGACAAGGACGTTTCATCGACATGGCTAGTTCATCGACACATACGTTTCATCGACATTACCTTTTCATCGACATTACCTTTTCATCGACAAGGACGCTTCATCGACACCACTCTTTCATCGACATTACCTTTTCATCGACCGCCGTTTCATCGATACAAAAGCAGTATCATCGACACTACCTTTTTATCGCCAACCCTTTTCATCGTCTTATCGCCAATATTAACCGTGGTCGATTAAATGACATCCTCGAAGTATTGGTAATGTCGATGAAACGTCGGTGTTAATGTAATAGTCGTGTCGATGAAAATGTAGTGTTGATGAAACGTCCTTGTCGATGAAATGGTAGTGTCGATGAAATGGTTTTCGATGAAAAGGTAATATCAATGAAACGTCCGTGTCGATGAATTGGCCATGTCGTTGTAAAGGTCATGTCGATGAAAAGTTGTCGACGAAAAAGCAGGCCATGAGGGACACCCGACGTCTGAGTTAATAATTTTAGATGCACTGTCCCCAATCCCCAATCCTAACACACCGAGTCCTGTTCAAGAGAAAACTCGAAAACCAATTAACAATATCGGAAAGTGTGTAAGACAGTCAACCCTATCAAATGCCTTGAAAAAAAGCGTGTGTATTTATATAGAATCCACCTCACAAGATTCCTCCAAGGGAGTAGATAAGAACTCGTGATACTAAAGAAGGTTTGTGACTGAGAACGACACCCAAGAAACCCGTGCTGTTCCTCAATAATACGATTTTTAGAAGCCCAAGAAAGTTTAGAAGAGATTAGTTTATCCAGAATTTTAGGAATTGCTGATTGGATAGAAACTCCTCTATAATTTTCGTTTATATTGCGCCTTATGGATTGGCTGAATAAAAAGATTTTGTTTGTTTTATTCCATAAAATTTTCATTTACTTCAATATATTTTCTAAACGATCAATCTATAAATATATCGAAACTATGGCAAAGATGTTTACAAAGTCATATTTAATACATTGCTCATAAGAAAAACAAATATTAGTGTATAATAACTGGGAGGCGTTCAGGTTTGTCACCCGGCGTGTGAGAGTTATGCCAGCGCGCGCCCGAAGTCGTTCAGAAATCGCCAGGGCGCGCCCGGTGTGTCAGCACCAAGTCGTTCAGATTTGCGACGGGCGACGCACCAAGTCACTCCGTCCTCAAGTTTCGAACATGCGCATTATAAGTATATAAGCCTTATTTACTTGTAACACCCTCAAGTCGCCGCGCTCTCGAGACGGCGAGAAGTCGTCCCGCATGCGCATTATCGATAAAATCTACCAAAAACCAAAACAAACTTTTGTTTATTGTTGATTTGGGTTAGGTTATTATTTTGATTTCATATTACATAGGTTCACGAAGGCATCAAACCTTCCTACAAAATATTTTTATCATATTAAATATAAATATCCTATCACGATTTCTATTCAAAAACGATTTGAGTTAAAAATTTTAGTGGCCAATTTAATTTCATTTAATTTGTCTTTAAATGAGGATGATTACAACAAGTCGTACTATCAATCTCAATAATACTTTAATTACATTTATTTTAAGATCAATATAAATACGAATAAAATAATTTGGGATAGGAATCCAATTTATTTGCGTAAAATTGTATTAGATTAGAAGGTTTATTATTGTTTAATTATTCTGTCATTTGACGTTTCTGTTTTGTTGACACACCGTGGACGCCCAAAGCCGTTCATAAATACCAACGCTCGTGTGACACACTACGAGATGTAAATAAATGACGTCAGAGTGCGCGCCCGAAGCCCGGTGTGACAAACCTGAACGCCTCCCTGGTAAAGAGGCTAAAGTGTTGTTGTTTGCATTTATTACTTTTATTTTCAACACTTATAAAGTAAACAACAAACAACAACCTTTTACTTACTTAAATAGTATTTTCATTTTTGAAATTCCACTAAAAACGTAATTAAGATTTATAAAAATATACAGGGCGAGTCGGGAGGAATGAAGAACCAAACTCCAGGAGTGTATTCTGGACCCAAATATAATAATAATTTTATAAATCAAAATGATTTCTTGCGATGATTTGGATAAGTTAATAATTTGAAGAAATAAAAATAAATTCTTTTAAATAAAAGTTGGATAAAAGGAATTTATTTTTATTTCTTCAAATTAATAATTTTATAATTTATTATGTTCTATGACCCAAAATTTAAACCCATTTGAAACCAAAATATTTTTTTAATATTAGTTATTTAGTTTTTTTTTATTTTTGTGAATACATTTGTGGACAAATAAATCGAAACACTAAATATGTTCGATTTTGATTGAATTTGAAGGTGAAATTTTAAAGGAGATTGAAGTCTGAATTTAAGTAAAGAAAGAAATAGATATATAAAATTTTCTTAAAATTATGCACAATAAAGACAAAAAACGTCAATTGTTAAAAATTAAAAAAATGTTTGTTTTTAATATAAAATGTTGAAAGATATGTCTTAATTACAACTAATAGTGGGTGTCGACTTTCCTTGCCCGAGTGAAAGCTTCCATCCTTCTCAGATTGGATCTGATGAGAGTTTTCTTGAGGAATATTGTCCCACTCTTAAAGAAGTTTTCAACTGCAGGATTGAGATTGTAACTCATCCTTGTGTTGGATTTAGGTCTGGACTGCGCGATGGCCAGTCCATAACCTATACTTCGACCTTTGTAAGATACAGATAGACCTTGACTGCCGCGCGAGGTCTAGCATTATCTTGCATAACCACGAAGTTATCACCAATGAACCCGGAGTACGGTACTACAATATGGTCAGCCAGAATCCACATTAGGATCGGTAGCCCTCTTATATTACCGTGAAAACCTTCGTCATCGATAAAGACGACTCCATGGAAATAGCAGCCCAGGCTCATAGTGGAATCTCCTCAAAAACTGTATTCTAATTCTATAAAGCAGGTTGCAAAATGCTCTCCTGTTATTCTGCAAACACTTCTTCTTCCATTCTTCCCAAAAAGGAATACCCTGCTTTCATCAGATAATACAATCGCACTCATGACCTTAAGCAAATCGGAGTCGTACTCGGCAATGAGCTGCAGTAAGCTTGGTGCCATTTGAAGGTATCCGACTTACCTAGTTGGATTCCCTTAAACTTCGCCTTATTGTTCGCCCACTTACAGCTACCCCGCATGTTGCCTAAAATTAATTTTTAATTTGTACCGGATTAACGCTTCAGTTTTGCAATGACGTTGTTACAATCTCAACGATCATCCCAGTGTAACGTAGCCCGATGTCTTCCTGATCCTGGGTCCTTATTCTTGAACCATTAGTCATGATGTCGCATACGACACTACAAGGACATATATCTATCTTTTAATGTAAATTAAAAGGACAGAATGATAAAAGTCGAAGGCGATATCATGTCGAGTAGTTCAAGAATACGCCCCCTGGTCGTCGATTAAACGTATCAATCTGTCGATAGCTTTGGTACAGTCGATGGACAGAAAACAAGCACTTCCAGTAAGACCACAACTAGGTTTAGATTTAATCAGATGTAATACGTTAAGAAGATACTCGGCGAAATGTTTGAAAAGCGTACTTTTCACTAGTAAACATTGTTATTTGGGCATTTGTAATCAAAAATTTAACAAAAACGGTGCAACAAAAATTCCATATGAAAACTAAATTCAATTTGATTGGAACTAGGCATCATTTTTGTAAAATTTTTGAGTACCAATGCCCAAAAAACAATGTTTACTAGCGAAAAGTACGCTTTTCAAACATTTCGCCGAGTATCTTCTTAATAATATTGTTGGTTTAATGTTGATAAATGAGCAATGAGCAATGGTTGTTTTCAGCACACAATTTTTTTATAGCTCCCTAATTGTGGGTGATCGGTTTTCGTATACAACCCCGAAAATGGAAAATTTGGAATTCGAATGATGTACTTTAAATACTCTAATAAAATTTTAAGTTTTTGAAACATTAATTATTAATCGAAATCCTTTAGGTAAATCCTTAAATAATATATTTAATAAGTAGGTACTAAAGCTTTAATTATATTAAAAGGAGTTTCCAAGAAACTTTCTCAACATAATAATTTTGATCCTTCTTCCAAGATCCATCTCACAAGAACTGAAACTCTCATAAATTGAATTACTAGCAAACGTGTTTTGAGGATACCGGGTGAGGTTAAAATTATGCTAAGACAAATCGAAGATTTATACAAAGTAGTCTTGATAAAACAGATGTTTATGAAACAGAAGACACAACAACTAAATACAAAAATCCAAATTATTAACACAACGCTAAAAATACGACCTACGCCTCTGCTTTTGTGGAGTTACTTTATTTTAAATTTAGCAAGATTTTGTGTTACTAAGAATTTGAAGCGAACAAATTCTCCAAATTTTTAGGCGGGATATTTGAATTGACCACAATTATTTTAGCTTACAAGGATGACAAGGAAGATAGGGATGGAGTATTTTTCAAATTATCAAAATAAATGTATTATTAGAAATTTATGCTTTTACTTCAGAGTGAATATTTATTTTGAAATACCATGTAAACATTAAACAAACACGTCATTAAAGAATTCATTAGTGCTGTTGTGTAGAATTAAGTAAAATGTGGAACTATCTATTTCGAAAAAAATTCAAAAATAAAAACCAATATGGAAATTATAAGTCCACCTCCATACAAACAGAACGCTCCAATTAAATGACTTATTTTTAAAGCAGTTTTGTCTTGTGGTACCAATTTTTCTTGAACGTATTTATATTTGTCCCAATGATGTATCAATCCAGATTCAACGATTCTTGAATAAATAAAATTGAACCTCTTTAGATACGGCGATCCAAAAGGTAACAGAAAGCAATTTACTAATATAAATTCATAATCCAATTTATTTAATACTATTGTCTTGTTATGTTTAAGATCGTACATAGTTGTGCGTGTGTTTCTAAAATAGGCAAATTTTCCAGCTAAAAGAGCATCCATGCATTCTGGTCCGAAATATGGGCAATAAACCCAATTTTCTCTAATAATTTTATGCGCTGGTATATCATCATAAAAGCAAATTCTGGTGTTTTGGTAACCCCCATAAGATAACTTGGATTTCACAAGTTGTTCTATAGTATTAATTTGATTTTCATAGTTTGCAATGTTCAGAAAAGAAATCATACTACTTTGGTACAAGCTTGAAAAAATTAAAGCTGCAAATGTCCATAAAAGATAGAGAAATTTTAATTTTCCAGTTGGGTTTATTGAAATTGGTGATATTAACATTGACGAAATGATCAAATAACTGTTTATTATATTTTCATTTGAATAAAAGTACCAAATTATAGGAAGAAACGTAAGTACAAATAAAATTCCAAGCCACACTGTGTAATGAAATACAAGGAACAGATTCTTCCACGGTTCGATAGGCTGAGCAACAGGGCCAAAAAATGCTATTTCTGAATAAAGAAACGGATAAGTCATTGCAATATCAGGGTAATACTCTTGTAGCATATATAAAAATCCAACAACTAAATCAATTTTTTTATCGTATATATCTTTTAACGCATAAGTACTTGTACCATTAGGAAATACTTTTCCAAAATTGGGATACGTATGTATCTTAAAAATTGGATTAACTTGCAGCTTTGTTAAAATACGTTTTAGAATTATCATTTCCAAACCATTATTATGTTCATAATCATCATGAAATACAAAAGGTATGACAGGGTTCCCATAAATAACCATATCGCAATTATTAAAATATAAAGTTTTGCTCTCTATGTAAACATCACTTAATTTGTTATTAAAATTTTCACAAGAACTTAGAAAAGTTGGTGAAATATTTTTACAAGAAGTCTGGGTTAAAGGATGGTAAGTGAAAATTTTATTTTCTGTAGTTAAAACTAACACGTTTGTTAATCGACTTTCCCAAAATATATTAAACGCCTTTTGTAGATTTAATTCATGACCAAAATAGATGAGAAGAATATACGCTTCATTATTAAAATAAAAAATTCTTATAATTTTTTTTAAAAACACTTTAAGTAACGTTAAATTTTCGAGACTAAACATGTAGATGTGGTATTTACCTATTTTGGTAATGTAGTCGTATGGTTTTTCCAAATTTATTAATAAAAAACTTTTATTGTGATATTCCAGAAAATAATTAATAAGATTATAGTTTGGTTCATAACCATAAAGGGTTTGTAAATTCTCGTTGGTTTCTAATATCTTTTTTGCACAATTGCTCATATCGTTAATATTATATGCTAGAGAACTCACATGTTTATTTAATATAATTATTAGCGTTAATAGGTTTATTTTTCTAGACTTCATTATATCCTAGTATATAATATTATAATATTAGACAGTAGCAATAAGTGCTTTTTATTCTGTGGATATTTTGAAAGTTATGTTGTTAAGTACCTACGTAAAATAAAAAAACAATTCTTATTGTTATAAATAAGATCATTATAGGTTTTGTAAGAATAAACAATACTTAAACTACATTTATGATTCATTTTGAGTGTTAGTGAATGTAATTAGTCCACTTTATTTTTACAAAATAAGAAAAAACAAACATTTTTATGAAATGTGTAATTTTAAAAAAGGAGATACAACCTCTTTTGTATTTTAATCCCGAAATCGTGAGAAGCCGCCAAGGAATGTTTATTCTCAACAGCATAAGAATTTTAACTTTTTGTTGTACCCTAAGGCTTTGAAAAAATTTTCCGAAGTCGGTCGATTTTTCTTGCTTTTTTTTCCGGTTTTCGTCGGCGTCAACTTTGAAAAATCATTAAAACGTTTTTGTCAAGTTAATCTTGATAATGTTAAAACAAATTAACTTTCTTGCCTTTTCAATTTATATTTCTTGGAGCAAAAACAAAAAAAAAAATGCATATTTTACAAGCTAGTTTTCTTTATTAATAAACGTATTTTATTAAGTTTCAAGCATGAAATACAAATTTTCTCAAAAACAAAATTCATTTTTCAAAATCAAATTCGTACAAAATAAAAAGTAAACATTTTAAGGGTACAAACATGGTGCAGCACCGACTTAAGCACCGATCCAAGCGTCGATCTAAGCACCGACTCATTCAACGACTTAACGTGACGAAGCACCGACTCAGAAATAACTCCAGACTTTTTCACTTTAATTTCAGTTTACGTATGCTAAGGAGGAGTGTTATTTAATTTCATTTTTAAAACGTCGTTCAAATTAATTTGCGAATGGTGCTGTAAAATTAATATTTTAAAACCTGTAAAATATTACAAATATAGTATACATACAGGGTGGGCCAACGAAAACGAAACAGACGAGTTTTGAAATAGTTAATAAAAAAATTTGAAAAAATGCTCGGACAGGTCAACTTTAGTTTCGAGAGGGACATATTTTGCAATAGAGCTGATTCAAAAATCCATTCATCCCTGCGCCCTATGGACACAACCCCTTAAATTTTAATAGGGATGATGGGGTATGTAATACCTCGTTGGAAAGATCTTTTTATCCAGAATAACATACAAAAAAAAGTTAAATCGATCGATTCGTTTTAAAGATATTCAAAATTTAGCAAGTAGAGATTTCATGCCTTTTAAAATTGTGCCATGAACACCACACCTTCAATTTTAAGTGTAAGTATGATCGGGAGATCGCGGCGGCCACTCCAAAGATCCTCTACACCCAATCCATTGCCCAGGAAACGTCATATCGAAGAATTCCCTAACAGGCCGTGTGTAATGAGGTCTAGTTGGAAAATCAGATGGTCTTCTAAATAACGATCGTCATTTTCGATAATATCGTCAAGAAATGGATGAACAAAGTTTTGAAGTAGATCCAAGTACATATCCCCTGTTAGATTACCATCTAGAAAATAAGGACCAATAAGACGGTCTCCAAACATTCAATTTTTGAGGAGTTTGAGTGTGAACCTCATGAAATACCCTAGGATTCTCATCTGACCAATATCGACAATTATGACGATTAACGGTTGAGTTTAAGAAAAAAGTGCACTCATCAGAAAAACAGATATTATAAAGATAATTTTCATCATCAATTATCCGTTCCGTCATCACCTCACAAAATTGCAGTCGCCTATCAAAATCATCTTCATTTAACTCATGAATTAAATGAATTTTATAGGGATGATATTTGTGACCTTTCAATATTCGGCGACTTGTTGTTCTGCTGATGTTAGTCACAGTCTCCAGTTTTCTTGTGCTTAAAGTTGGATCTCCAGCAACTTGTCCCAAAACACCTATTTCAACGACCAAGATCGCGTTTCTTATTACCAACAGAACCAGTATTTTTAAATTTTGCAACCAACTCCAGAACGTATTTTCGGTTACAATGTTAGTTTGGATGTTGTTCATTAAATAAATTAGCTGCACGATGAGCATTCTCATCGTTTTTAAAATAAAAAGTGATTAATTCAACCCTTTCTGGAATTGTATAAACCATTGCTAGCAGAAGCTTTTACAGAAGTTCACAAAATTTTAAATGTTGATTTCTAATAATTAGTCATAAACAGTTTTAACACGATGAAAATCACCACTAATACAAAATACAACTGATAAAAAGAATCTCAATGTGGTTATAAATCGTTTTATGTTTTGCATTGTTTTGTTCCAGATGTTACAAAATTTTAAACAATTCCTCGAATAAATTTAAATTTGTTTTCTAAAATCTCTCTTTTGTAGAAAATGAAAATAAATTGCGTTTTACATGATTTTGTAAGTTACTTTGGGTTAAACGATCTTTCCCAGGGGGTATTACTTACCCTATCAAAACACTTAAAATTGAAGCACAATTTTAAAGGCATGAAAACTCTACATGTTAAATTTTGAATATCTTCAAAACGAATCGAAGGATTTAACTTTTTTTTGGCATGTTACTCTGGGTAAAAAGATCTTTCTAACGAGGTATTACTTACCCCACCATCCCTATTAAATTTTTTGGGGTTGTGTCCAAAGGGCGAGGGATGAATGGATTTTTGAAACAGGTCTATTGCAAAATATGCCCCCCTCGAAACGATATTACTTACCCTATCATATACTTAAAATTGACGGAGTGGTGTTCATAGCACAATCTTAAAAGACATGAAATCTCTACTTGCTAAATTTTGAATATCTTTAAAACGAATCGATCGATTTAACTTTTGTTTTTGTATGTTACTCTGAGTAAAAAGATCTTTCTAACAAGGTATTACTTACCCCACCATCCCTATTAAAATTTTAGGGGTTGTGTCCATAGGGCACAGGGGTTAATGTATTTTTGAATCACTTCTATTGAAAAATATGTCCCCCTCGAAACCAAAGTTGACCTGTCCGAGCGTTTTTTCAAAATTTTTTATTAACTATCTATTTTAAAACTCGTCTGTTTCGTTTTCTTGGCCCACCCTGTATAATTATAATGTAATATACATATGTAATGTCAGTATTTTATATAAAAAAAACTGAAATACCTACACAGGCTGTCAGGTAAAGAGAATAAACTCAACACAACTTAGCACACCTAGTGAAACGACCATTTGTTTTTAATGCGTGAGTTGGTGCTTGGAACGATTCTTGAGTCGGTGCTGCACTATGTGTGTACCCTAACGGAGCTGCAAGTGCGCTGCGAATAGCACATTTTAATTAATTAATTCAAAGAGTGGGAATGGTTACAGGCTCTTCTAAATGGTCTCGTTATGTGCCAAAAATATCTAACTAAGTACGTAGGACAAAAGTACGTAGGACAAAAGTCCCAAAATCAAAAACTTTAATTTTGGGGCTTTCACCACGTTTTTGGGCATTTTCCCATTGTGCGCCTGCGCCAATAAAATAACTTGGAGACTTAAAGGAATTGACAATAATATTTATTTCTACTAACAAAGATTGTGCCAAACAATTAACTATTAATTAAATTTGATTTAACACATTATTGCAAGCACATCTATGAAGTGGAGACGTTTTCTTGGTTCCTGCGGTGTAACATTATCCTAAGGCGGTTTTGGATTATTGACTCATTTGGTTATTTAGTCGTATCAATATGTTATAATGTTTAATATTTCCTCAAATGTTTATACCACGAACGATAACAGATTTCTTCTTAAACTAATTTTACATATATTTCATAGGTTTTTATAATCCTTTAGATAATTTTAAGAACTTCCAAAATTAAAACCAATATTGCTATTCCAATCCCAGCTCCATATAGACAAAAAGCTCCAATTAAATGATTTATCTTCAAAGCAGTTTTATCAGTTGGTAAAACTTTTGTTTGAACGTATTTATATTCATCCCAATAATAAACAAGTCCAGATTCAAATACTCTAGATAAAATGAGATTGAATCGTTTAATAAATGGTGAACCAAACGGTAATAGAAAACAATTTACTACTGCATAGTGATAATCGAGTTTATTTACCATTACTGATTTATTATGTCTAAGAAAAAATACCACTGTGCGAGTGTTTTTAAATAAAGCAAATTTTCCAGAAAGAAAAGCGTCCCAACATTCAGTACCGTAATAAGAACAAATATAATAATTTTTTAATAAAATTTTATGAGATGGTAGGTTTGGATAAAATAAGATCATAGAATCTTTGTTACCTCCATACTTCAGTTTGGATTTTACAAGTTCTTCTAAAGTATTGACTTGATCTTCATAACTTGCAATATTTAGGAATGACACCATGCTACTTTGGTATAAACTTGTAAAAATTATTGTAGCAAATGACCACAATAAAAAAAGAAACTTTAATTTTCCAATCGGATTTATTGAAATTGGTGATATTAACATTGATGTGATCATAAAGTAGCTGTTAGAAATGTTTTCATTTGAATTATAGTACCAAATAATGGGTAAAAATATGAGCACAGAAAAAATTGCTATCCAAACATAGTAATGAAAAACAATGAATAAGTTTTTCCAAGGTTCCACAGGTTTTGCAACCGGCCCAAAAAACACGTAATCTGAATAAACAACATTTGGATAAGTTGCTACAATATTATTTAAAAAGAACGAACTCAGCATGTATAAATAACCAATAGCCAAATCAATTTTTCTATCATATAAATCTTTTAAGGTGTAAGTTATAGTTCCATTAGGAAATATATTTCCAACAGTAGGATAATTGTGTATTTTAAAAACTGGATTAATCTTCAGATGACTTATAACGGTTTTTAGAATTAACATCTCATAGCCGATATTATTTTCATAATCCTCATGAAATACATAAGGAGGGATAGGATTTCCGTAGATAATCATATCGCAATTATTAAACATTAAAGTATTGCTCTCTATATAAACTTCACTTATTTCGTAATTAAAATCCTCGCAAAGGCCTAAAAAATTAGGCGTAATATTTTTACATGATGTTTTGGTTAAGGGATAATATGTAAAAATATTAAGTTTTTGAGTTACAAATAAAACGTTAGTTAATCGATTGTCCCATAATATATTAAATATTTCTTGTATATTTAAGTCATCCCCAAAATATGTAAGAAGAATATGAGCATCAGTATTGTAAGTAAAAATTCTTGAAAACTTCTTTAAAAAAGTATCAAGTAATGTTAAGTTTTCCATACTGAAAATATAGAAATCAAACTTTCGTATTTTCTTTAGGAAATCAACACTTGCATTTAAATTCATTAACATAAAACTTCTCATTTTGTCTTCAAGTAAATGGTTGATTAAATTGTAGTTTTGTTCATAGGCATAAAGCGTAAGTAAATTCTGGTCCGTTTTTAATATCTTCTTTGCACACTCGCCTACTTTGGTGAAATTATAATCCACCGAATTGGCATTGTTTTTTGAAATAAATATTATCATTATCAAGATTTTTAGAATCATATTGTATGTTTTTTCTTATTTTATTAAAATAAGTGTTCTTAGTTCTTGAGCTTTTATTTTATATCGTTTAAGCTAATGTTTTACTAAGAGGTTTTATTGTTAAAAGCCAAGTTTTGTTGAACTTCTTTGATTTTCTTTAATGCAATAAATATACACCATTATATGTCTATGAAAATACAATTACCAAACTCTAATATTAGGTAAACTTTCTTGAGAAAAAAAGAACTTATCATTAGTAAGCAAGTTTTAGAAAATTATTAAAATCTAACAATAAAACAATTTCGTCAACTTGACTAAAAAGATATGATTATTTTATACCATATTATTAATTAATTTTTAGATGATTTTAATACATATTAAAATTCTTATAGATGGTTGATTCCAAATTTTTATCAGAATCTTCTTGGAAATACTCAAATTAAAAATCATTAGAGCAAAGAGCAACAAGGCCTTGAGTTTAGACATCCGTTTGAGTTCCCTAGATATAAAGTCTTTTGGATCAGAGCTCCTAAATTAAGTTTGGGGATGTGGTCTATTACGGCGGTAGCGCTTGATTTTGAAATTCTCTTGATATTTTTTTAAAATTTATTTTTTGGTACACAGACGAGTTTTCTGCCTACCAATTTCTTCTTTTTTTGTTTTAGTAAGTCAAACCATTTGGTAGTAAAAGTAGAAGAAACGTTCGCTTAGCGGCGTTTTCCGCAAAACTAAAAAACTAATATTTTTTTCCAACGCTAGTAATAAGTTAAGGTAAAAACAAAGAATTTGTCGTTTCGTTTGTTGTTTTAAGTATATTTTTATATTTTACTCTCAGATGTTCTGAATCTTCGAGGAAAATCCATATTTTATCAGAAATTGACATTGTTGTTAAGACTTGCTTAATATCTATTACAAATTGTAACATTAATGATAAATCTTGAAGACAATCTTCATTTCCAGTTAATTTAAGTGAATTTGGAATTCGTCAGACAGCTGAACTAGCGCTTCCAGCTTATTTGGCTTGGATTTGTGCTGCTTCTGATTTGATTTCAGTGATTATACCACTCCTAATGTATTTACGTCCTATGCGCCAACTTGCTTATTAAGCGGTAAGCACTCTCGCCGGCGTGTGATTATCGTTTTTGATTATCGTTTTTGATTATCGATTCTGATTATAAACAATAATCTCAAAAAAATTAGATGCCCGGGTGGGATTCGAACCCGCGTCCGCCGATCGAGAGACCGGCGCCTTAGCGCATGTGCTCACCACTACAGTTGTTATTTGAGATACAATACAGGAATATAAACTTATTATCTCTTGGTATAATCTAATGAATATAACTCGTGAAATCGTGATTAAATGATAATCACATAGGTTGCCACTCAACATGTTGTCAATTAATTCCACTCGTCTTCGACTCGTGGAATTAATTTTTGACAACACGTTTCGTGGCAACCAACGTGATTATCGCTAATCACGATTTCACTAGTTATATTACATATGATAATAAATAAATTTGAAATGGAATTTGTGATTTCTGAGCCTTTAGATTTATGGAAAATAAACCCTGGATTATATATTCCAAAATCTCCAAAAGTACAAAAAGAATGGGATCTTCCAATTATTTCAAAAATTTAAGAAAATTTCTTATCATCTTCTTCAATTAGAGACCAGATTAGAATTCAAGCAACTGCAAGTAAAGAGTCTGGATCTTGGTTTAATCACATATGCCATTGTGGAAGTGAATATGATGTTTTTGGTCACCATGGTTTAATTTGTAAGAAAAGTAAGGATCGTTATATTCATCATGCTGGTATCAATGATGTTATCTTACGTGCTTTAAATTCAGCAAATATCAATGCTATCTTAGAACCTCCAGGACTAGCAAGGGAAGATGGAAAAAGACCAGAGGGAATGACATTAACTCCTTATGAATTTGGAAAATCGTTAGTATGTAACTTGTGTTGAAACCTTAGCAGACACTAATAATTTAGCACATTTCCTAAAAGGTTGTTGTATCCACCCATATACATACGTACATATATTTTAATTTATTAATGTAAATAATTCACTTATATTTTATAATATCATTTTTAATATTTTTAATTGTAAATTCGAGGAAAATCCATTTACTAAATTATGATTGAGATTTATTTCCAAGTTTGGAAATTACAATAATTTGTAGGATTATCCTTTTAGTTTCATAAATCCATTGAATATTTTACATCTTTAATCTCTGCATATTTAATTTTATTACTTTAGGATAGGTCATTTAGTTTAAGGTACTTGGTATTCCCAAAATTAAGATTATATTAACCATTAAGGGTTGACTACCCCCACCTTTGGGAATAACAAGTTGTTGTTAGAGTTTAAGTTTAGTTTTTAAGATCAGTTCCAATTGAGGGTTCCAGTTAGACATTGGTCCTGACCAGCTTTAGTTAAGTTAGTTAAGTCTTGTAAAAATTTAATAAACAGTAAATTCGGAAAAACTACGCCCATCTTTTATTTAAATAAGTGCTGTGACTTCTAGAGCAGAAGAGCAGTACGTGTTGTGTTCCAAGTTTTCACGCGGGCACAACAAGGTGTTAGAAGGACTGCTATGGAAGCTAAAAGAAAAAAGATAACGTAATTGAATATAACATGAAGACCAGTGTAGTTCGCATTTTTGTAGAAACAGAAATGGCATTTTTTGGTCCGGTAGCACAGCCAGTGCCAAAGTGGACAAATTTGTTCAAAGTTTTCAATTATTTGGTATGGTTAGCTATTTTCACTATACTAGTGTTATTGCCATTATTTTGGTTTGCCTTTTCCAAGGAATCTTTAAGTAAAAGCTACTTTATTATAGTTTTAATGTTGATATCGCCTATTGAAATAAAACCAAGTGGAAAAAGCAAATTTATGTATTTATCATGGGTACTTGCTATTTTAATTTTATCTACTTTATATCAAGGCAGCTTGATATCGTTCCTAAATGCTGTTAGGTACGAAAATCAAATTAATACAATAAATGAATTAGTAAACTCTAAACTACGCTATGGAGGTTTTCAAAATAGTTTATCACTTTTTAAGAATACAAATCCAACAGAGGCAATTATAATAAAAAATTGGATAAATTGTAGCTTCACAGGAAAAGAATGCATGGAAGCTTTCAAAACTAACACATTTGCATATTATAGAAACTCTCGTACAATGATGTATGACGCGAAACAAAATAAATCAATTAAATTAAATAAAATGGATCATTTATATAATCTAAAACAATACGTTTTAATGCCATATGGATCACCCTTTAAAAGTAGAATTAGTGAGATGGCTATGACTATAGCAGAGAGTGGGCTAATACAACATTGGGATCTATATCAGTATAGCTTTGTTCCTGAAAATACGCCTTACACTGATAAAGCAGCTTTAACAGTTAATCACCTGATTGGGGCTTTCTGCTTGTATGGAGGGGGAATCATCATAGCAATGATCTCTTTTATCTTAGAAATTTTTGTTCTAAAAGTGCCCAATTCTGGCTAAAAAGGATTCACCAATATATGCTGACCTAGCAGAAACCTACATAACTTTTAAAGTTTACTAGAAAAATAATGACACCGTATTTCTCTCTATAGTTTTCAACAGAGTTAATTCGTGCAACTGGCGACCTTAAAAATTTTGCGATAAAGGTTTCCACACTATTTGTGCTGCATAAGTACACTGCGTTATTAATGAACAAATAAACACCAATTAACCACTAATATTTGAATATACTGAAAACTAGTTTTAATCAGTTTTTGCTTTTTTGCTCTCTTAGCCCCTCTGCACGCACAACATTATAAAAGAAATAATGGTTAACTGGAAAAGCTTGTCATGAAACAGAAAGGACTTATACCAGAATTATTTTGAAGAAAATCTTAACTTTTCTAATACCTTGGTGATAATCAAGGTGATAAATTCATCAATATATAAATGAAATCACGGGAGATCAAAAAATGTTGAGGGATAATGGATAAAAAAACAACATAATTTTTAATTTAATTTAAGTTACGATATTGTGTGATATTTGTATTAATTTGGATGTAAAGTTAAAAAATAAATAAGATTATCTTATATTTTGCATTACTTTTTTTAAAGACTCATGATCTTTTTGTGATAATGGTAATAACTCAGGTGATCGTGATGGTCAGGTCACTGTACCTCTTCGACCTATTATTATTAGATTATTTGAGAGAAGCGAATTTTGTTCCGATTATTATTTAAGGAAAAACATCTTTATGGTTTGTACCGGAAAATTATTTATTTTCTGTTTGTTAATACATCCAGGAAACGTTTCGATCTACATCGATATCATCATCAGTCCTATAAACGAAGAACTTATTACAATAAATAATTCAAAACATCCAATGATACCAGTACATATCCATCTGGTATTGTATCGTTAGATTATTTCTATCAATTGAAAGCTATTGTTAATACTATATATGATGGGTTTTTATGAAGACACTACAAATATATATGGAAACGATACAGTAAAGCAGCTGAAACTTTTATCAAGCAGCAACAAGAAGTTAATCAACATAAAGACCCAATGTATTTTCTTGAAACGATGTAAAAAGGACAACATTCTACCAAAACATCTAGGTCAGAATTACAATTACACTTTTTGCGCCTTAGTCAAAGATCATCCTTATAAAAAGAAAATAGAAAAAAGTCGAAAGTCCGTTTCATCGACACAGACGTTTCATCGATATGGCAAAATCATAGACACGGACGTTTAATCGTCAACCATTTCGTCGACATTACATTTTCAAAGACAAACTTCTTCATCGACAAAGACCTTTTATCGACACTACATTTCATTGACATTACCTTCTCATCGATAACCGTTTCATCGATACTACCTTTTCATCGACAAGGACGCTTCATCGACTCCACTCTTTTATCGACATTACCTTTTCATCGACATAAAAGTTCATCGACATTACCAATTCTTCGGCAATGTAGTTTGATCGAATACAGTATCATCGACACTACCTTTTTATCGCCACCCCTTCTTATCGTCTTATCGCAAATATTAGCTGTGGTCGATGAAACGACATTCTCGAATGTTGATGAAATTGTTTGTCCATGAATAAGTAATGTCGATGAAACGGTTGTCGATGAATCGTTTGAGTCGATGAAGAAGTTTCATCTTTGAGAGGATGTGAAATGTTATTACTCTCTGCCAGTTGCACGGTTATTCTTACCAAGCCAGCACGAGTAATCCTAAAAATAGACGCCTCCATAGCAAGACAATACCGAACCTGAGGTGGAAGACTGTAAGCTATATGGTTTTTTCGTTATATGAAAACTATCGTATAGCTTTACAGACTTCCACCTCAGGACGTTTATTCCTGAAATCTCACATAGTGAATGTTAATCTCACCTTTCTCGAAGCGCATGCGTCAAAATCTCACCGACGAATCCAAATTCTCTTGATCTACACAAGGCGAATCAAGATTCACGTGTGAGATTTTGACGCATGCGCTCGACGAAAGTGAGATTAACATTCACTATGTGAGATTTCAGGAATCGACGTCCAGGTCTTCTTTGATATCCTTACCCAAAACTGTAGGCATACCTTTATTTGTCTTTGCTGTTTCCTCGGTTTCCTGGTTTTTGATACATTGAACTGTTTACTGACCTTCTTTCAGCCGATATTCTTTTTTCGAACTGCGTCAATTACTTTTGACATATTCAGATGTACTCCACTTTTTTTGATCTATCTTTTTGCAACAGTTTGCAAAGAATAAGAGTGCAAAAAAATAAAAGGAGACTGAGTCCGAAAAATAGAGTTTTCGAAAATCAATAAATTTTCTAACATTCAAAGGAAACGTCAGACTGGTGGAAATCATCGACACTACCATTTTATCGACAAGAACGTTTCATCGACATGGCTAGTTCATCGACATTACCTTTTCATCGACAAGGACGTTTCATCGACACCACTCTTTCATCGACATTACCTTTTCATCGACCGCCGTTTCATCGATACAAACGTTCATCTACATTACCAATTCTTCGACAATATAGTTTGATCGACTGCAGTATCATCGACACTACCTTTTTATCGCCAACCCTTTTAATCGCCTTATGGCCAATATTAGCTGTGGTCGATTAAATGACATCCTCGAAGAATTGGTAATGTCGATGAAACGTCTGTGTTAATGTAATAGTCGTGTCGATGAAAATGTAGTGTTGATGAAACTTCCTTGTCGATGAAATGGTAGTGTCGATGAAATGGTTTTCGATGAAAAGGTAATATCAATGAAACGTCCGTGTCGATGAATTGGCCATTTTGTTGTAAAGGTCATGTCGATGAAACCGTTGTCGACGAAAAAGCAGGCCATGAGGGACAACCGACGTCAGAGTTAAAATTTTTAGATGTACTGTCCCCAATCCCCAATCCTAACACACTGAGTCCTGTTCAAGAGAAAACTCTAAAACCAAATAACAATATCGGAAAGTGTGTAAGACAGTCAACCCTATCAAATGCCTTAAAAAAAAGCGTGTATATTTATATAGAATCCACCTCACAAGATTCCTTCAAGGGAGTAGATAAGAACTCGTGATACTAAAGAAAGTTTGTGACTGAGAACTACACCCAAGGAACCCGTGCTGTTCCTCAATAATAAGATTTTTAGAAGCCCAAGAAAGTTTAGAAGAGATTAGTTTATCCACAATTTTAGGAATTGCTGATTGGATAGAAACTCTTCTATAATTTTCGTTTATATTGCGCCTCATGGATTGGTTGAATAAAAAGATTTTGTTTGTTTTATTCTATAAAATTTCCATTTACTTCAACATATTTTCTAAATGATTAATCTATAAATATATCGAAACTATGGTAAAGATGTTTACAAACTCATATTTAATACATTGCTCATAAGAAAAACAAATATTAGTGTAAAAAAACTGGTAAAGAGGCTAAAGTGTTTTTGTTTGCATTTATTACTTTTATTTTCAACACTTATAAAGTAAACAACAAACAACAACCTTTTACTTACTTAAATACTATTTTCATTTTCGAAATTACACTAAAAACGTAATTAATATTTATAAAAATATACAGGGCGAGTCGGGAGGAATGAAGAACCAAACTCCAGGAGTGTATTCTGGACCCAAATATAATAATAATTTTATAAATCAAAATGATTTCTTGCGATGATTTGGATAAGTTAATAATTTGAAGAAATAAAAATAAATTCTTTTAAATAAAAGTTGGATAAAAGGAATAATTTTATAATTTATTATGTTCTATGCGCCAAAATTTAAACCCATTTGAAACCAAAATATTTTTTTAATATTAGTTATTTAGTTTTTTTTTTATTTTTGTGAATACATTTGTGGACAAATAAATCGAAACACTAAATATGTTCGATTTTGATTGAATTTGAAGGTGAAATTATAAAGGAGATTGGAGTCTGAATTTAAGTAAAGAAAGAAATAGATATATAAAATTTTCTTAAAATTATGCACAATAAAGACAAAAAACGTCAATTGTTAAAAATTAAAAAAATGTTTGTTTTTAATATAAAATGTTGAAAGATATGTCTTAATTACAACTAATAGTGGGTGTCGACTTTCCTTGCCCGAGTGAAAGCTTCCATCCTTCTCAGATTGGATCTGATGAGAGTTTTCTTGAGGAATATTGTCCCACTCTTAAAGAAGTTTTCAACTGCAGGATTGAGTTTGGAACCGCTACTCTTGATTTTATTCTTCATTGTAACTCATCCTTGTGTTGAATTTAGGTCTGGACTGCGCGATGGCCAGTCCATAACCTACACTTCGACCTTTGTAAGATACAGGTAGACCTTGACTGCCGCGCGAGGTCTAGCATTATCTTGCATAACCACGAAGTTATCCCCAATAAACCCGGAGTACGGTACTACAATATGGTCAGCCAGAATCCACATTAGGATCGGTAGCCCTCTTCTATTACCGTGAAAACCTTCGTCATCGATAAAGACGACTCCATGGAAATAGCAGCCCAGGCTCATAGTGGAATCTCCTCAAAAACTGTATTCTAATTCTATAAAGCAGGTTGCAAAATGCTATCCTGTTATTCTGCAAACACTTCTTCTTCCATTCTTCCCAAAAAGGAATACCCTGCTTTCATCAGATAATACAATCGCACTCATGACCTTAAGCAAATCGGAGTCGTACTCGGCAATGAGCTGCAGTAAGCTTGGTGCCATTTGAAGGTATCCGACTTACCTAGTTGGATTCCCTTAAACTTCGCCTTATTGTTCGCCCACTTACAGCTACCCCGCATGTTGCCTAAAATTATTTTTTAATTTGTACCGCATTAACGCTTCAGTTTTGCAATGACGTTGTTACAATCTCAACGATCATCCCAGTGTAACGTAGCCCGATGTCTTCCTGATCCTGGGTACTTATTCTTGAACCACTAGTCATGATGTCGCATACGACACTACAAGGACATATATCTATCTTTTAATGTAAATTAAAAGGACAGAATGATAAAAGTCGAAGGCGATATCATGTCGAGTAGTTCAAGAATACGCCCCCTGGTCGTCGATTAAATGTATCAATCTGTCGATAGCTTTGGTACAGTCGATGGACAGAAAACAAGCACTTCCAGTAAGACCACAACTAGGTTTAGATTTAATCAGATGTAATACGTTAAGAAGATACTCGGCGAAATGTTTGAAAAGCGTACTTTTCACTAGTAAACATTGTTTTTTGGGCATTTGCAATCAAAAATTTAACAAAAACGGTGCAACAAAAATTCCATATGAAAACTAAATTCTTCTTAATAATATTGTTGGTTTAATGTTGATAAATGAGCAATGAGCAATGGTTGTTTTCAGCACACAATTTCTTTATAGCTCCCTAATTGTGGGTGATCGGTTTTCGTATACAACCCCGAAAATGGAAAATTTGGAATTCGAATGATGTACTTTAAATACTCTAATAAAATTTTAAGTTTTTGAAACATTAATTATTAATCGAAATCCTTTAGGTAAATCCTTAAATAATATATTTAATAAGTAGGTACTAAAGCTTTAATTATATTAAAAGGAGTTTCCAAGAAACTTTCTCAACATAATAATTTTGATCCTTCTTCCAAGATCCATCTCACAAGAACTGAAACTCTCATAAATTGAATCTTAGACATTCAGGCTTATCCAGGACATTGTTAGCAACCGTGTTTTGCGGATACCGGGTGAGGTTAAAATTAAGCTAACAGAAATCGAAGATTTATACAAAGTAGTCTTGATAAAACAGATGTTTATGAAACAGAAGGCACAACAACTAAATACAAAAAACCAAATTATTAACACAACGCTCAAAATACGACCTACGCCTCTGCTTTGGTGGAGTTACTTTATTTTAATTTTAGCAAGATTTTGTGTTACTATGAATTTGAAGCGAACAAATTCTCCAAAGTTTTAGGCGGGAAATTTGAATTGACTACAATCATTTTAGCTTACAAGGATGACAAGGAAGACAGGGATGGAGTATTTTTCTAATTATCGAAATAAAGTTGTATTATTAAAAATTTATGCTATTACTGCAGAGTGAATATTTATTTTGAAATACCAAATACCATGTAAACATTAAACAAACACGTCATTAAAGAATTCATTAGTGCTGTTGTGTAGAATTAAGTAATACGTGGAACTATCTAATTCGAAAAAAATTCAAAAATATAAACCAATATTGAAATTATAAGTCCACCTCCATACAAACAGAACGCTCCAATTAAATGACTTATTTTTAAAGCAGTTTTGTCTTGTGGTACCAATTTTTCTTGAACGTATTTATATTTATCCCAATGATGTATCAATCCAGATTCAACGATTCTTGAATAAATAAAATTGAACCTCTTTAGATACGGCGATCCTAAAGGTAACAGAAAGCAATTGACTAATATAAATTCATAATCCAATTTATTTAATACTATTGTTTTGTTATGTTTAAGATCATACATAGTTGTGCGTGTGTTTCTAAAATAGGCAAATTTTCCAGCTAAAAGAGCATCCATGCACTCTGGTCCGAAATATGGGCAATAAACCCAATTTTCTCTAATAATTTTATGCGCCGGTATATCATCATAAAAGCAAATTCTAGTGTTTTGATAACCTCCATAAGATAGCTTGGATTTCACAAGTTGTTCTATAGTATTAATTTGATTTTCATAGTTTGCAATGTTCAGAAAAGAAATCATACTACTTTGGTACAAGCTTGAAAAAATTAATGCTGCAAATGTCCATAAAAGATAGAGAAATTTTAATTTTCCAGTTGGGTTTATTGAAATTGGTGATATTAACATTGACGAAATGATCAAATAACTGTTTATTATATTTTCATTTGAATAAAAGTACCAAATTATAGGAAGAAACGTAAGTACAAATAAAATTCCAAGCCACACTGTGTAATGAAATACAAGGAACAGATTCTTCCACGGTTCGATAGGCTGAGCAACAGGGCCAAAAAATGCTATTTCTGAATAAAGAAACGGATAAGTCATTGCAATATCAGGGTAATACTCTTGTAGCATATATAAAAATCCAACAACTAAATCAATTTTTTTATCGTATATATCTTTTAACGCATAAGTACTTGTACCATTAGGAAATACTTTTCCAAAATTGGAATACGTATGTATCTTAAAAATTGGATTAACTTGCAGCTTTGTTAAAATACGTTTTAGAATTATCATTTCCAAACCATTATTATTTTCATAATCATCATGAAATACAAAAGGTATGACAGGGTTCCCATAAATAACCATATCGCAATTATTAAAATATAAAGTTTTGCTCTCTACGTAAACATCACTTAATTTGTAATTAAAACTTTCACAAGAACTTAAAAAAGTTGGTGAAATATTTTTACAAGAAGTCTGTGTTAAAGGATGGTAAGTGAAAATTTTATTTTCTGTAGTTAAAACTAACACGTTTGTTAATCTACTTTCCCAAAATATATTAAACGCCTTTTGTAGATTTAATTCATGACCAAAATAGATGAGAAGAATATACGCTTCATTATTAAAATAAAAAATTCTTATAATTTTTTTTAAAAACACTTTAAGTAACGTTAAATTTTCGAGACTAAACATGTAGATGTGGTATTTACCTATTTTGGTAATGTAGTCGTATGGTTTTTCCAAATTTATTAATAAAAAACTTTTATTGTGATATTCCAGAAAATACTTAATAAGATTATAGTTTGGTTCATAACCATAAAGGGTTTATAAATTCTCGTTGGTTTCTAATATCTTTTTTGCACAATTGCTCATATCGTTAATATTATATGCTAGAGAACTCACATGTTTATTTAATATAATTATTAGCGTTAATAGGTTTATTTTTCTAGACTTCATTATATCTGAGTATATAATATTATAATATTAGACAGTAGCAATAAGTGCTTTTTATTCTTTGGATATTTTGAAAGTTATGTTGTTAAGTACCTACGTAAAATAAAAAAGCAATTCTTATTGTTATAAATAAGATCATTATAGGTTTTGTAAGAATAAACAATACTTAAACTACATTTATGATTCATTTTGAGTGTTAGTGAATGTAATTAGTCCACTTTATTTTTACAAAATAAGAAAAAACAAACATTTTTAAGAACATAAATAGCATACAAAAAATGAGGTAAATGAAATGTGTAATTTTAAAAAAGGAGATACAACCTCTTTTGTATTTTAATCCCGAAATCGTGAGAAGCCGCCAAAGGAATGTTTATTCTCAACAGCATAAGAATTTTAACTTTTTGTTGTAACCTAAGGCTTTGAAAAAATTTTCCAAAGTCGGTCGATTTTTCTTGCTTTTTTTTTTCTGGTTTTCGTCGGCGTCAACTTTAAAAAATCATTAAAACGTTTTTTTAATTTATATTTCTTGGAGCAAAAACAAAAAAAAATGCATATTTTACAAGCTAGTTTTCTTTATTAATAAACGTATTTTACTAAGTTTCAAGCATGAAATACAAATTTTCTCAAAAACAAAATTCATTTTTCAAAATCAAATTCGTACAAAATAAAAAGTAAACATTTTAAGGGTACAAACATGGTGCAGCACCGACTTAAGCACCGATCCAAGCGTCGATCTAAGCACCGACTCCTTCAACGACTTAACGTGACGAAGCACCGACTCAGAAATAACTCCAGACTTTTTCACTTTAATTTCAGTTTACGTATGCTAAGGAGGAGTGTTATTTAATTTCATTTTTAAAACGTCGTTCAAATTAATTTGCGAATGGTGCTGTAAAATTAATATTTTAAAACCTGTAAAATATTACAAATATAGTATACATACAGGGTGGGCCAACGAAAACGAAACAGACGAGTTTTGAAATAGTTAATAAAAAAATTTGAAAAAATGCTCGGACAGGTCAACTTTAGTTTCGAGGGGGACATATTTTGCAATAGAGCTGATTCAAAAATCCATTCATCCCTGCGCCCTATGGACACAACCCCTTAAATTTTAATAGGGACGATGGGGTATGTAATACCTCGTTGGAAAGATCTTTTTATCCAGAGTAACATACAAAAAAAAAGTTAAATCGATCGATTCGTTTTAAAGATATTCAAAATTTAGCAAGTAGAGATTTCATGCCTTTTAAAATTGTGCCATGAACACCACACCTTCAATTTTAAGTGTTTTGATAAGGTAAGTAATACCGTTTCGAGAGGGATATACTTTGCAATAGAGTTGATTCAAAAATCCATTCATCCCTCGCCCTTTGGACACAACCCCTAAAATTTTAATAGGGGTGGTAGGGTAAGTAATACCTCGTTGGAAAGATCTTTTTACCCAGAGTAACAAACAAAAAAAAAGTTAAATCGATCGATTCGTTTTAAAGATATTCAAAATTTAGCAAGTAGAGTTTTCATACCTTTTAAAATTGTGCTATGAACACCACGCCTTCAATTTTAAGTCTTTTGATAGGGTAAGTAATACCTCCTTGGAAAGTTCTTTTTACCACAAGTAACATATAAAAAAACAAAAGTGAAATCGATTGTTTTAAAGAATTCAAAATAAAACAGTATTGCACATTATTTTTTATTTAACCAAACTAAACTTAACTAATCTTTTTGAAGAAAACTTAACACTTTAAAGAATCCCATCGATCCCGACACTTTCAAGGATGTTTTTATTATTTTATTAAATGTTCGAATTGAGTTCCACCCAACCTCCTTGCAAACGTACAAATTTTGCTCAAAGCGAATTCTTACATTTTGTAACATTTCAGCAGTAATTTCTCGGCATTCATTAATAATTCTCTGTCGTAACTCTGCTAGAGATCCTGGTTCCGTTGCGTAAATCTTACTTTTTAAATACCCCCAAAGGAAAAAATCAAGGGGAGTATGATCGGGAGATCGCGGCGGCCACTCCAAAGATCCTCTACACCCAATCCATTGCCCAGGAAACGTCATATCGAAGAATTCCCTAACAGGCCGTGTGTAATGAGGTCTAGTTGGAAAATCAGATGGTCTTCTAAATAACGATCGTCATTTTCGATAATATCGTCAAGAAATGGATGAACAAAGTTTTGAAGTAGATCCAAGTACATATCCCCTGTTAGATTGCCATCTAGAAAATAAGGACCAATAAGACGGTCTCCAAACATTCAATTTTTGAGGAGTTTGAGTGTGAACTTCATGAAATACCCTAGAATTCTCATCTGACCAATATCGACAATTATGACGATTAACGGTTGAGTTTAAGAAAAAAGTGCACTCATCAGAAAAACAGATATTATAAAGATAATTTTCATCAGCAATTATCCGTTCCGTCATCACCTCACAAAATTGCAGTCGCCTATCAAAATCATCTTCATTTAACTCATGAATTAAATGAATTTTATAGGGATGATATTTGTGACCTTTCAATATTCGGCGAATTGTTGTTCTGCTGATGTTAGTCACAGTCTCCAGTTTTCTTGTGCTTAAAGTTGGATCTCCAGCAACTTGTCCCAAAACACCTATTTCAACGACCTCATTTCTTATCGGACGAACATTACCAAGATCGCGTTTCTTATTACCAACAGAACCAGTATTTTTAAATTTTGCAACCAACTCCAGAACGTATTTTCGGTTACAATGTTAGTTTGGATGTTGTTCATTAAATAAATTAGCTGCACGATGAGCATTCTCATCGTTTTTAAAATAAAAAGTGATTAATTCAACCCTTTCTGGAATTGTATAAGCCATTGCTAGCAGAAGCTTTTACAGAAGTTCACAAAATTTTAAATGTTGATTTCTAATAATTAGTCATAAACAGTTTTAACACGATGAAAATCACCACTAATACAAAATACAACTGATAAAAAGAATCTCAATGTGGTTATAAATCGTTTTATGTTTTGCATTGTTTTGTTCCAGATGTTACAAAATTTTAAACAATTCCTCGAATAAATTTAAATTTGTTTTCTAAAATCTCTCTTTTGTAGAAAATGAAAATAAATTGCGTTTTACATGATTTTGTATGTTACTTTGGGTTAAAAGATCTTTCCCAGGAGGTATTACTTACCCTATCAAAACACTTAAAATTGAAGCACAATTTTAAAGGCATGAAAACTCTACATGTTAAATTTTGAATATCTTCAAAACGAATCGAAGGATTTAACTTTTTTTTTGGCATGTTACTCTGGGTAAAAAGATCTTTCTAACGAGGTATTACTTACCCCACCATCCCTATTAAATTTTTTGGGGTGTCCAAAGGGCGAGGGATGAATGGATTTTTGAAACAGGTCTATTGCAAAATATGCCCCCCTCGAAACGATATTACTTACCCTATCATATACTTAAAATTGACGGAGTGGTGTTCATAGCACAATTTTAAAAGACATGAAATCTCTACTTGCTAAATTTTGAATATCTTTAAAACGAATCGATCGATTTAACTTTTTTTTTTGTATGTTACTCTGAGTAAAAAGATCTTTCTAACAAGGTATTACTTACCCCAACATCCCTATTAAAATTTTAGGGGTTGTGTCCATAGGGCACAGGGGTGAATGTATTTTTGAATCACTTCTATTGAAAAATATGTCCCCCTCGAAACCAAAGTTGACCTGTCCGAGCGTTTTTTCAAAATTTTTTTTTAACTATCTATTTTAAAACTCGTCTGTTTCGTTTTCGTTGGCCCACCCTGTATAATTATAATGTAATATATGTAATGTCAGTATTTTATATAAAAAAAACTGAAATACCTACACAGCCTGTCAGGTAAAGAGAATAAACTGAACACAACTTAGCACACCTAGTGAAACGACCATTTGTTTTTAATGCTTGAGTTGGTGCTTGGAACGATTCTTGAGTCGGTGCTGCACCATGTGTGTACCCTAACGGAGCTGCAAGTGCGCTGCGAATGGCACATTTTAATTAATTAATTCCAAGAGTGGGAATGGTTACAGGCTCTTCTAAATGGTCTCGTTATGTGCCAAAAATATCTAACTAAGTACGTAGGACAAAAAAGTCCCAAAATCGAAAACTTCAATTTTGAGACTTAAAGGAATTAACAAAAATATTTATTTCTACTAAGAAAGATTGTGCCAAACAATTAACTAATAATTAAATTTGATATAACACATTATTGCAAGCACATCTATGAAGTGGAGACGTTTTCTTGGTTCCTGCGGTGTAACATTATCCTAAGGCGGTTTTGGATTATTGACTCATTTGATTATTTAGTCGTATCAATATATTATAATGTTTAATATTTCCTCAAATCTTTATACTACGAACGTCAACAGATTTTTTCTTAAACTAATTTTACATATATTTCATAGGTTTTTGTAATCCTTTATATAATTTTAAGAACTTCCAAAATTAAAACCAATATTGCTATTCCAATCCCAGCTCCATATAGACAAAAAGCTCCAATTAAATGAGTTATCTTCAAAGCAGTTTTATCATTTGTAAAAACTTTTGTTTGAACGTATTTATATTCATCCCAATAATAAACAAGTCCAGATTCAAATACTCTAGATAAAATGAGATTGAATCGTTTAATAAATGGTGAACCAAACGGTAATAGAAAAGAATTTATTACTGAATAGTGATAATCGAGTTTATCTACCATTACTGATTTATTATGTCTAAGAAAAAATACCACTGTGCGAGTGTTTTTAAACAAAGCAAATTTTCCAGAAAGAAAAGCGTCCCAACATTCATTACCGAAATAAGAACAAATATAATAATTTTTTAATATAATTTTATGAGATGGTAGGGTTGGATAAAATAAGGTCATAGAATCTTTGTTACCTCCATACTTCAGTTTGGATTTTACAAGTTCTTCTAAAGTATTGACTTGATCTTCATAACTTGCAATATTTAGGAATGACACCATGCTACTTTGGTATAAACTTGTAAAAATTATTGTAGCAAATGACCACAATAAAAAAAGAAACTTTAATTTTCCAATCGGATTAATTGAAATTGGTGATATTAACATTGATGTGATCATAAAGTAGCTGTTTAAAATATTTTCATTTGAATTATAGTACCAAATAATGGGTAAAAATATGAGCACAGAAAAAATTGCTATCCAAACATAGTAATGAAAAACAATGAATAAGTTTTTCCAAGGTTCCACAGGTTTTGCAACCGGCCCAAAAAACACGTAATCTGAATAAACAACATTTGGATAAGTTGCTACAATATTATTTAACAAGTACGAATTCAGCATGTATAAATAACCAATAGCCAAATCAATTTTTCTATCATATAAATCTTTTAAGGTGTAAGTTATAGTTCCATTAGGAAATATATTTCCAACAGTAGGATAATTGTGTATTTTAAAAACTGGATTAATCTTCAGATGACTTATAACGGTTTTTAGAATTAACATCTCATAGCCGATATTATTTTCATAATCCTCATGAAATACATAAGGAGGGATAGGATTTCCGTATATAATCATATCGCAATTTTTAAACAATAAAGTATTGCTCTCTATATAAGCTTCACTTATTTCGTAATTAAAATCCTCGCAAAGGCCTAAAAAATTAGGCATAATATTTTTACAAGATGTTTTGGTTAAGGGATAATATGTAAAAATATTAAGTTTTTGAGTTACAATTAAAACGTTAGTTAATCGATTGTCCCATAATATATTAAATATTTCTTGTATATTTAAATCATCCCCAAAATATGTAAGAAGAATATGAGCATCAGTATTGTAAGTAAAAATTCTTGAAAACTTCTTTAAAAAAGTATTAAGTAATGTTAAGTTTTCCATACTGAAAATATAGAAATCAAACTTTCGTATTTTCTTTAGGAAATCAACACTTGCATCTAAATTCATTAACATAAAACTTCTCATTTTGTCTGCAAGTAAATGGTTGATTAAATTGTAGTTTTGTTCATAGGCATAAAGCGTAAGTAAATTCTGGTCCGTTTTTAATATCTTGTTTGCACACTCGCCTACTTTGGTGAAATTATAATCCACCGAATTGGCAAGGTTTTTTGAAATAAATATTATCATTATCAAGATTTTCAGAATCATATTGTATGTTTTTTCTTATTTTATTAAAATAAGTGTTCTTAGTTTTTGAGCTTTTATTTTATATCGTTTAAGCTAATGTTTTACTAAGAGGTTTTATTGTTAAAAGCCAAGTTTTGTTGAACCGCTTTGATTTTCTTTAATGCAATAAATATACACCATTATATGTTTATGAAAATACAATTACCAAACTTTAATATTAGGTAAAGTTTCTTGAGAAAAAAAGAACTTATCATTAGTAAGCAAGTTTTAGAAAATTATTAAAATCTAACAATAAAACAATTTCGTCAACTTGACTAAAAAGATATGATTATTTTATAAAATATTATTAATTAATTTTTAGATGATTTTAATACATATTGAAATTCTTATAGATGGTTGATTCCAAATTTTTATCAGAATCTTCTTGGAAATACTCAAATTAAAAATCATTAGAGCAAAGAGAAACAAGGCCTTGAGTTTAGACATCTGTTTGAGTTCCCTAGATATAAAGTCTTTTGGATCAGAGCTCCTAAATTAAGTTTGGGGATATGGTCTATTACGGCGGTAGCGCTAGATTTTGAAATTCTCTTGATATTTTTTTAAAATTTATTTTTTGGTACACAGACGAGTTTTCTGCCTACCAATTTCTTATTTTTTGCTTTAGTAAGTCAAACCATTTGGTAGTAAAACAGGCTCTTTAGAAGAAACGTTCGCTTAGCGGCGTTTTCCGCAAAACTAAAAAACTAATATTTTTTTCCAACGCTAGTAAAAAGTTAAGGTAAAAACAAAGAAGTTGTCGTTTCGTTTGTTGTTTTAAGTATATTTTTATATTTTACTCTCAGATGTTCTGAATCTTCGAGGAAAATCCATATTTTATCAGAAATTGACATTGTTGTTAAGACTTGCTTAATATCTATTACAAATTGTAACATTAATGATAAATCTTGGAGACAATCTTCATTTCCACTTAATTTAGGTGAATTTGGAATTCGTCAGACAGCTGAACTAGCGCTTCAAGCCTATTTGGCTTGGGTTTGTGGTGCTTCTGATTTGATGTCAGTGATAATAAATAAATTTGAAACGGAATTTGTGATTTCTGAGCCTTTAGATTTATGGAAACTAAACCCTGGATTATATATTCCAAAAATCTCCAAAAGTACAAAAAGAATGGGATCTTCCAATTATTTCAAAAATTTAAGAAAATTTCTTATCATCTTCTTCAATTAGAGACCAGATTAGAATTCAAGCAACTGCAAGTAAAGAGACTGGATCTTGGATTAATCACATATGCTATTGTGGAATTGAATATGATGTTTTTGGTCCCCATGGTTTAATTTGTAAGAAAAGTAAGGGTCGTTATATTCGTCATGCTGGTATCATTGATGTTATCTTACGTGCTTTAAATTCAGCAAATATCAATGCTATCTTAGAACCTCCAGGACTAGCAAGGGAAGATGGAAAAAGACCAGAGGGAATGACATTAACTCCTTATGAATTTGGAAAATCGTTAGTATGGAATGTAACTTGTATTGAAACCTTAGCAGACACTAATAATTTAGCACATTTCCTAAAAGGTGTTGGAAGGACTGCTATGGAAGCTAAAAGAAAAAACATTTTAAAATACCAATGTTTAAAAGATAGATTTATTTTTATTCCTTTCGCTTTTGAATCTTTTGGACCTTGGGGATCAGAATCTAAGAAACTGAATTGGTAAAAAAATTATTGACATATCTGGAGAAACTAGATCTATTTAGTTTATAAAACAAAAAAAACTAGTTTGGAAATACAAATAGGGAATGCAGCTTCAATTTTAAATACTCTTCCATCTTCTAGAGGCCTGGATGAAATTTTTTACATCCTAAATAATAAAAATACTCATAGTTTCATAGAGGATAAAATAAACGAAAACAAAAAAAAATTAAACAGAAGATATTTTAAATAAACGATTTTCAGGAAACAATATCATCAATTTCTCAAAATATAACTGATACCGAAAGTTATCAGCGAAATCAATTGGAATACGAAAATGTTATTATCCCATCAAACAAACACAATTTTAATGAGATGAAAGTATTCAATAACAGTAATAGCATAATTTATAATTTGGGGCTAAATGGCTTAAAAAATATTGGAAACACCTGTTTTATGAATTCTATGATACAATGTCTATCCAACACAATGCCTCTTTTAGAATATTTCATAAAAGGTTTTTTTGTAAATGATATTAAAAATATTTCCGGAATGAAGGGAACTTTATTTAATGCATTTGGACGAGTAATTAAAAACTTGTGGCCAGAGTACACTTTGGGTTGTGTTGTGAATACAACATCTTTAAAATCTAAAATCCAACGTTTTGCTCCACATTTTATGGGATGTTCACAACGAGATTCACAAGAATTCCTCAGGTATTTATAAGAAGGTTTGCACGAAAATATCAATAAGATTACAACCAAATAATTGCCTATTCCCACTGTAATTGGTAATAATTTAAATGATTCAGAAAAAGCATTGGAGTCTTGGCAAACGTATGTAAGACGAGAAAATTCCAAAATGGTAGATATTTTTGTTGGTCAGTTTAAGTTAACTCTAAAATGCACTCACTTATGTGGTAACTGTTCAGTAACATTTGATCCATTCTGGGATATTTCACTTCCAATTCCTCATAAATCAGAGCCTTTTCAACTTTCTCAATGCCTCGATAATTTTTGTAGAAAGAAAACCTTGGATGGTGATGAGAAGCCTACAGAGAAGTCAAAATGCAAAAAACGAAAAAAATGTATAAAAAAGATTAAGATTCATAAGTTCCCTAAAATCTTAGTTATGCATTTGAAGAGATTTTCAACACAAATAAGATGTAGTAGGAAATTGAATATGTGAATATGACGAATTACGCTACCGAACATCATATAAAATATAAATATAATTTATACAGGGTGTTTACGGTTGACCCGTTAATATTTAAACTCGTGAAAGTAGAGGTCAAAATAGGTAGATTAAGAAAAAATCATCTTAGTAAAAGTTGCTTTATAAAGGAGCTACACCCTTTTAAAGAGGATATATTTTTTAAATTCAATATGATCAAAAAATATTTAGGTGTTTACATTTTTTTGGCGGAACCTATATAATTTTGTAGACATGGTGTTCCGAAATTAAGCAGTTAAATTCTACGATTAATGACGATGTCTTGACCTTGAAACGAGAGACAGGAAAGTTATTACATTCCCCATCTCTCTCTTAATAGTACAGCCAATTTAACCTGAGAAATTGAAATAACCCTAAATAATAAATCAATAAAACAAGGTATTTTCTGGGTTTAAGTATTCCAGATATCATTTAAAAGATTAATAACAATAACATAAAATATTAATTAATAGTAAATTTGTAAAATAAGTAATTGTCACTGACAATCAATAAAATAAGTATTTTAGACAATCCCTGTAAAGAATACGAACAAAATTTCATTCTTCATTGGTCCACTTTGATACTTTTGATTTTTTTTTGCATAAATCAAAGTACTTTACAAAAATATCATTTAGGACAATTCAAAATCTGTATAAGTTCACATATTTCCAATAAACAATAAATATCTAAATAAATATTCGTAACTCCAAAAATTGGACAATTCTTTATTATTGTTGATTTATTATTTGGTAACTTTTTATTTTCTTAAATGAGAGTAGCAGCAATGACAAGAGAGAGACGGAGATTGACAGAACTTCTTTCTCTCTCGTTTCAAGGTTTACACAACGCCATTGATAAATTGTAAAAAAATACCTTCTATCATCATATGTTCGATTTCGCTTTCTTAGGAAGCTACAACCATTGAAATATTGTGTCAAAAGTAGGTTTTTCCTCATTTCTTTGAAAACAGATGGTATTCACGATTTTAAATTTCTGGTAATAGGCTAAACCTTTTCAGTACTGAGTTTTCATTTTTTGGAAAAAAAAATTTTTGACTGCTGATCTAAATTCCAAATGCTATATACCTTATTTTTTAATAGTTTTCTATAAAGAAAATTACTGGCCTTCTTGAACTTATTGCTTGTTACAAGCTTACTTTACTTTACAATATTTGATCGATCATATCTTCGGAATGAGTGGGGATCAGTCAATGATATTTTGTATAGATATTTACTTAAAACTGTTGGATTCCATTAAAAAAAATCGCGATGAAGTCACGTGGGCATTGTACGATGACGTGTCATAAATTTTAAATGACGGAAAATCCAAAATTAGAAACATAATTTGACGTGTCAACCTGTTGTTCCGAAAATCGAACCGTTTCTGACGTCTTGAATTTATTCCATGTTACAGACTCACGCCATATAATATTTTAAAGTAACGAAATAAAAAAAAAATGTTACTCAAACTATGCTTTTATTTGTTCTATTTGTTGGAATATATTGAATTAACCTTCGTCCTACTGAGTTATATAAATTAAATGCCATATTGTGTGCGGTAAATTTTTGTTTTGTTTTTTTTGTATCAATTTCTTAATTACCCATTAAATGAACTAAATTTAAACATAAAGTATTTATTTTATTAGAGGACAAAGCTCAAGTTAAGAGTTTTTTTTAAGTATTACTTCTTTAAGTATTACTTTTTTAAGTATTACTTCCTCACATATTTTAAACCTGGAGTACATTTGTCCCCGTTTTGTACGACGAAGGTTAAAAAATATATCCTAATACATTATATAATTTTAAATAATTCTAAGACTAGAACAAATGTTGACACTCCAATTCCTCCTGCATATAAACAAAAAGCTCCAATTAGATGGGTTACCTTCAAAGCAGTTTTCCCACCAGGAATTATTTTTTCTGGAACATATTTAAATTCATCCCAATGTTGAGCTAGTCCAGATGCTAGCATTCTAGAGAAGATTTTATCGATCCTTTTTACATAAGGTGAACCAAATGGTAGTAAAAAAGAATTAACTACCAGGTATTTATAATCGAGTTTGTTTAATATAATAGACTTATTATTTTTTATTACATAACCTGTTGTACGAGTATTTTGGAACAAAACCAACTTTCCAGAAACAAGAGCATCCCAACATTCTGTTCCAAAAAAGGGACAGATATAATAATTTTGTATTATAGTCTTATGAGATGGTAAGTCTTCGTAAAAGCATAGAAAAGCGTTCTTGTTGCCTCCATATTTTACTTTGGAATTTATAAGTTGTTCTAAGCTATTTATTTGATTTTCGTAGGTTGCAATAT
The DNA here is from genome assembly GCA_963971135.1 of Stenus bimaculatus. Taxonomy (NCBI): domain Eukaryota; kingdom Metazoa; phylum Arthropoda; class Insecta; order Coleoptera; family Staphylinidae; genus Stenus; species Stenus bimaculatus. The sequence continues at coordinate 79,819,375 of OZ020180.1, read as the reverse complement.
TTAGGAATGAAACCAAGCTGCTTTGGTATAAACTTGAAAAAATTAGAGTTGCAAATGTCCACAATGAAAATATAAATTTTAATTTGCCCGTTGGGCTTATTGTAATTGGAGATAATAACATTGTTGAGATAATAAAGTAACTACTTACTATAGTTTCATTTGAAAAAGAACACCAAAGAATTGGTAGAAATATAAGAATAACAAAAATTCCAAGCCAAACATAGTTATCAAAAACAATAAACAAATTTTTCCATGGTTCTACAGGTTTTGCTGCAGGTCCGTAAAAAACATTATACGAATGAAGAGCTGGATAAGTTGATATAATACCATTTGGAAGATAGGATTTTAGTAAGTACAAAAAACCAACAGCTAAGTCAATTTTCTTATCATGTAAATCTTTTAAAGTGTATGTAATAGTACCATTAGGAAATATGCTTCCATAATTAGGGTAGTCCGGTATTCTAAAAATTGGCTTCACCTTCATTACCTTTAAAATATTTTTTAACATTATAATTTCATAACCTTTATTTTTGTCAAAATCTTGTCGAAACACATACGGTTCAACTGGATTTCCATAAATAATCATATCGCAATTATTAAAATATAAAGTATTGCTTTCTTTATAAACACCACTAAATTTATAATTAAAATCGTCGCAAACGCTTACAAAACTGGGTTCGATATTTTTGCAGGAGCCTTTGGTTAAAGGATAGTAAGTAAAAATATTAAGATCTGGAGTTAAAATCAAAACGTTTGTCAATCGATTGTCCCAAAATGTATCAAATGCGTCTTGTATATTTAATTCATCCCCAAAATAAATTAGAAGTGCTTTTGCTTCACTTTTATAAGTTGTAATTCTTGAAAACATATTTAGAAAACTTTTAAGCAACGTCAAGTTTTCGACACTGAATATATAGAAATCAAATTTTCCAATTTTCTGAAGAATATCAAAACTTTTATCCAAACTTATTAATATGAAGGTTTGCATATTGTCTTCAAAAAAGTAGTGGATCAAATTGAATTTTTGATCATAGACGTAAAGCATATGTTCTTTTTCACCAGCTTTCATTATTTTCTTAGCACAATTGGATATTTTAGTAACATTATGATCTAGCAAATTAGCATGGATTTTCAAAATAATTATTAATATTAGCAGGTTTCTCAAAATCATATTTAATTCTTCATACACCTACTTTTAAAAAAAAAAATCATTGTTAGGTCTTTGACCTTCTTTTGTTTTTGTTTTAATAGAGATGTACTATTAATGCCTATGGGCGGGAAAATTGTAAATCCGTCCCCGTTCAATTTCCATTAGTAAAAGCAATAAAATTCTATTGCACACAAGTAGATGTATTCGATAGACTGTCTATACACAAAGTCTCTTCCAGTTACCTCAACTTTACTTTTTTCGAAGAAAAATTTTCTTAATCTTTATTTAAAAAATAGACCACTTTTTCGTTATTTATGATTAAAATAGTAGATGAAAGTATCTTTGAAGGTTTTTGGCATTTCCTAGTCAGTTAAAGTTAACTTATTTACTTGTCAAACTAATTAGTATTATAGAAGCACTTATTCTCATTAATGATAATGACCTCGTTAACGACTTTCACTTAATGACGTAATTAATGACATTGAAAATACATGTTTATGTTGGTGTTAGCTGGGTAGCATCGCAACGTTTTGAATACAACGTATTCTAACATTTAGCACACGTTTTGAGCGATACGTAATTTTCACTACGTTTCGGTGGGTTATTAATTAGGTAGCATTTGTTACGTTATTCTCATAACGTTCTCGTTTATTTAAATAAACGTAATAAGTACAACGTGGTTTTTAAGTTAATTTTAATAAGTAGCATTTCAGAAAAAAATTTCTGATTTTTCCCAGTTTCCCCCAATTTGTAAGTCCGTTTTTTCAAGAACATTTTCGATCCGCTCCTTTAAAATTTGGGTACCCCGGAGTGAAAGAGGGGAAGAATAAAAGAAAAGAATAAAAAAAGAATTTTTAAAATCCATCGTCCCGTTTTCGAAAAATTACTTTTTTCAACACCCTGTATATCGGTCAAATTTATACCTAGCGTTTCAAAAAGAAATTCAAAAAATCACTCAATATAATATCGTTATTTTATTGTTTTTAATAGCTTCTTAAAAATCAAATATTTTTTTCTATATTAATAAAAATTAAGCCTACCTTTAAGTATGAGTAACACTGGAAGGTAAATTGGACAAATGTTGATAAATCGCAGAATCACCTCCTACCTAATTTCGGAACACCCTGTATTTCATTTCATTTGGTGGGTTCAAGGAAAAAAGTAAGCAAATAAAACGAAGATAAAATCTCACACAAACTATAAATTTATTTGATCTATTTGTTTAAAAATATCTAATAAAAAAAAATAATATTATATAACTTTAAATATTTCTAATATTAGTACAAATGTTGATAGTCCAATTCCTCCTGCGTATAAACAGAAAGCACCAATTAGATGGGTTACCTTCAAAGCAGTTTTAGGATCAGGAATGATTTTTTCTGGAACATATTTATAATCATCCCATTGTATAGTGAGTCCAGATTCTAGAATTCTGGAGAAGACTTGATTGAGCCTATTTTCATAAGGTGAACCAAGTGGTAGTAAAAAAGAATTAAATACTGGGCATTCGTAATCCAGTTTGTTTAATATTATTGACTTATTAGTCTTAATGTCATAAATGGTTGAACGAATATTTCTGAACAAAGCAAATTCTCCCTTAAAAAGAGCATCCCAACATTCTGTTCCAAAATAGGGACAGTTATGATAATTTTGTATTATAGTTTTATGAGATGGTAACTCATCGTAAAAGCACATTAAAGTGTTCTTGTTGCCTCCATATTTTAGTTTGGAATTTATAAGTTGCTCTAAGTTATCGATTTGATTCTCGTAGCTTGCGACATTTAGGAATGATACCATGCTGCTTTGATATAAACTTGAAAAAATTAAAGTTGCAAATGTCCACAATGTATACAGAAACTTTAATTTGCCAGTTGGGCTTATTTCAATTGGTGTAAATAACATTGTTGAAATAATGAGGTAACTCATTATGATAGTTTCATTTGAATAAAAGTACCAAAGTATTGGTAGAAACATAAGCACAACAAAAATTCCTAACCAAACATAGTTATCAAACACAATGAATAAATTTTTCCAAGGTTCTACAGGTTTTGCTATAGGACCGTAAAACACGTCATAAGTATTAAGAGATGGATAAGTTGTTATGATACCATTTTGAAGAAAGTGTTTTACTATGTACAAATGTCCAACAGCTAAATCAATTTTTCTATCATGTAAATCTTTTAAAATGTATGTAATAGTACCATTTGGATAAATGCTTCCATAATTAGGATAGTCAGATACTGTAAAAACTGGGTTCATCTTCATTATATTTAAAATATTTTTTAAGATTATAATTTCATAACCTTTATTACTTTCAAAATCATCTCGAAATACATAAGGTGTATTTGGATTTCCCACAATAACCATATCACAATTATTAAAATATAAAGTTTTGCTTTCTTTATATACATCACTTAATTTATAATTAAAATCGTCGCAAATGCTTAAAAAACTGGGTTCTATATTTTTACAGGAACCTTTACTTAAAGGATAATATGTAATAATATTAAGATCTGGAGTTAATATTAAAACGTTGGTTAATCGACTATCCCAAAATATATCAAATGCTTCCTGTATTTTTAATTCATCCCCAAAATAAATAAGAAGAACGTAGGCCTCACTATTATAAGTTATAACTCTTGAAAATATATTTAAAAATTTTTTAAGCAACGTTAAGTTTTCGAGACTAAATATATAGAAATCAAATTTTCCTATTTCATTAAGAATATCAAAACTGTTATCCAAACTTATTAATATGAAGCTTTGAATGCTGTCTTCAATAAAGTAGTTAATTAAATTGTATTCTTGATCATAGGCGTAAATTGTATGTAAGTTTTCACCTGTTTTCATTATTTTTTTAGCACAATCGGATAATTTTGTAACATTATGATCTAGCAAATTCGCTTGGATCTCCCCAAAAATTACGAAAATTAGCAGGTTTTTCAAAGTCATACTTAATGTTTCTTGGACTATGTCAATAAAGAAAATGTTAATGGTTTAAGCGTTATTTGTAGTCTTTTTAAGTGAAATGTATTATTAAGGAACTTATAAGTTTTGTTATAATTCTTCGATTTTTCTAAAGCACTAAGTATAGCCTTATAAGTAGTTTACGAAAATGTCATTACTGAAGATTAAACAAACTTTACTTTCTTTTTTAGTACCCCATAAAAATAATAAAAGTAGTTAAAGAGACAAAGGAAATTGCAGATTTTTCTTCTAGCGCCTTTTTAGTAATTGGCAACAGAAAAAAATAAATTATCAGTATTTGTTTTTTATTTATACATGGTGTAATGATATGGGCAGACATAGTAAAATTACTTTATAACATCAAATTAAGATGACAAGTTTCTCTAAAGCTCTATTTATGGGTGCTTTTAGGGTCGCTAATTTCGAATTTAACATTTATTCTAAAAAACAAAATGGCGGATCCAAAATGGACGACATTTTTTATTAAAAAATGGTTTATACTGCTCAAAATCATTATATCGGCCATTTTGGAACCGCCTTTTTGTTTTTTTAGAAAAAAAAATTTAAATTCGAAATCAGTGACCTCAAAAGTATGTCTTTACCAATTTTCATAAAAATTTTAAAAACAAAAAGGAGTTTTGGCCACGATTTTGGGCTTTTTTCCCACTGTGCGCCGCGACACACAAAAAGTTAAATAACAAAAAAATAGCCACAATTATCCGCAGCTAGCTTTTTGCAGTATTATAAGGGAAGGTTCATAGAACACGAAAAACCATATTTTAGAGTGGAATGTACTGGGACTTTTGACTTTTGGAATTTACATTTTCTGATGCATATTTTGCATGCTATATTTCGTTAACAATGAATACATTTTAACAAAATTCAAGAATCCAGCTATAATATACTTACTTTCAGAAACACAATACATTTTTCAAAATCAAATTCGGACAACTACAAAACCCACAGTGGACCTTTGAATTGAGTGCTATCAAGGGCGCGAGATCGGGCGCGCTCGTTACCTCTAAAAGCGCTTTTTCAATAATTAATTACAAAGGTGGAAATGGTCACAGGACCTTCTAAAAGGTCACGTTACATGCCAAATATATCTAACTAAGAATCTAGGACAAAAAAGTTGGAATATCGTATCTTCATTTTTGGGGTTTTGGCCAGGATTTCGGGATTTTTTCCCACTGTGCGCCGTTTACCAACGTCAAAAAGAGGACGGTCCAGTCCAAAGCCGAACATCTGACAACCCTATGCGAGCCACAAAAATTCTTTTGATCCGAATAAAACATGGTACCTATTTTTTCTTCAAACGTCGAAATTTTTAAAATAGTAATATAATAAATAATTTTAAAATTTGACATTTAAAATACATACAACTCACAATACAATGTTAGTGTATATGGGGTTGCCTAAAATGAATTTCTACTCCGCTTCACAAAAGGCCATACTATAATGACGTTTGAAGAAACAAAATTTTTGACTTCTAACTGCTAAATACCATATTTTTAATAGTTTTGTATAAAAAACTCCTGGCCTGTTTAAATTTATTGCTTGTTACGACCTTAATTTAATTTACAATAATTGATACCTTTAATATTTTCGGAATGAGGGACGATAAGTCAATAAAATTTTGCATAGATACAGAAGCATAGACTTCCTTTCAAATAGTTTACTTAAAGTTGTGGTTTTCATTTAAAAAAATCGCTATGAAGTCACGTGGGCATTAAACGATGACGTCTCATAAACTTTAAATGACGCAAAATCTCAAAAATTAGAAAGATAATTTGACGTGTCAACCCGTTTTTCCGAAAATCGAACCGTTTCTGACTTTTTGAATTTATTCCATGTTATAGACTCACCCTGTATAATATTTTAAAGCAATGAAATAAAATAAAAAAATGTTACTCAAACTATGCTTTTATTTGTTCTATTTTTTGGAAAATATCCAATTAACCTTCGTCCTACTGATTTAAATAAATTATATGGCATATTATGTAGGGTCAATTTTAGTTTTGTTTTTTTTGTATCAATTTCTTAATTACTCATTAAATGAACAAAATTTAAACATAAAGTATTTATTTTAATTAAAGAACAAAGCTCAGGCTAACAGAATTTTTTTTTAAAGTAGTAATACTTTATATAATTTTAAATAATTCTAACATTAGAACAAATGTTGACACTCCAATTCCTCCTGCAAGTAAACAAAAAGCTCCAATTAAATGAGTTACTTTGAAAGCAGTTTTACGACCAGGAACAATTTTCTCTGGAACATATTTATATTCATCCCAATGTTGAACTAGTCCAGATTCTAGAATTCTAGAAAATATTTTATCGATCCTTTTTACATAAGGTGAACCAAATGGTAGTAAAAAGGAATTAACTACTGGGTATTCATAATCGAGGTTGTTTAATATTATAGACTTATTAGTTTTAATATCATAACCTGTTGTGCGAGTATTTCTGAAGAAAATAAACTTTCCAGAAACAAGATCATCCCAACATTCTGTTCCAAAAAAAGGACAGATATAATAATTTTGCATTATAGTCTTATGAGATGGCAAGTCTTCGTAAAAGCATAGAAAAGTATTCTTTTTGCCTCCATATTTTACTTTGGAATTTATAAGTTGTTCCAAGGTATTTATTGGATTTTCGTAGGTTGCGATATTTAGGAATGAAACCAAGCTGCTTTGGTATAAACTTGATAAAATTAAAGTTGCAAATGTCCACAATGAAAATATATATTTTAATTTGCCCGTTGGACTTTGTTGACATTGTTGAGATAATAAAGTAACTACTTACTATAGTTTCATTTGAATAAAAATACCAAACGATTGGTAAAAATAAAAGCACAACAAAAATTCCAAGCAAAACATAGTTATCAAAAACAATAAACAAATTTTTCCATGGTTCTACAGGTTTTGCGGTAGGTCCGTAAAATACATCATGCGAATGAAGAACTGGATAAGTTGATATGATACCATTTGGAGGATAGTGTTTTAGTATGTACAAATATCAGCTAAGTCAATTTTTTTATCATGTTAATCTTTTAAAGTGTATGTAATAGTACCATTAGGAAATATGCTTCCATAATTAGGGTAGTCGGGTATTTTAAAAGCCGGCTTCACCTTCATTACCTTTAAAATATTTTTTAATATTATAATTTCATAACCAATATTGGTGTCAAAATCCTGTCGAAACACAAGTGGTGCAATTGGATTTCCATAAATAATAATATCGCAATTATTAAAATATAAAGTATTGCTTTCTTTATAAACACCACTTAATTTATAATTAAATTCGCAAACGCTTAAAAAACTAGGTTCGGTATTTTTACAGGAACCTTTGGTTAAAGGATAGTATGTAAAAATATTAAGATCCGTAGTTAAAATCAAAACGTTTGTTAATCGACTGTCCCAAAATGTATCAAATGTTTCCTGTATATTTAATTCATCCCCAAAGTAAATAAGAAAAACGTGGGCCTCACTATTATAAGTTATAATTCTTGAAAATATATTTAGAAAACGTTTAAGCAACGTCAAGTTTTAGACACAGAATATATAGAAATCATATTTTCCAATTTTCTGAAGAATATCAAAACTTTTATGCAAACTTATTAATATGAAGCTTTGAATATTGTCTTCAAAAAAGTAGTTGATTAAATTGTATTTTGAATCATAGATGTAAAGCGTATGTAAGTTTTCACCAGTTTTCATTATTATCCTAGCACAATCGGATATTTTAGTAACATTATGATCTAGCAAATGTGCATGGATTTTCAAACTGATTATTAATATTAGCAGGTTTTTCAAATTCATATTTAATGCTTCAAAAACCTACTTTTTTGATAAAATCTGTATTAGGACTTTGACCTTCCTTTGTTGTCATTTTCATACAAATGTACTATTAATGGTAGTTTTATTAAAGCCAGGGGATATTATATTACTTTGATTTCTTCAATGCAATAAATATATACTTTTATATGTTTACGATAATGATTTTTATGATCGTTAAATGTAGTTAAGTAGGTTCCTCAATTTATATTAGTAAAAGCAATGTCAACATTAAAATTTTATTGCACAAGTACTCACGATGATGTTCTAATTGAACAAACTGTTTTTACACAAACAAAGTTCCTTCTAGTTTCTTCAACTATTCTTTACTGGAAGAAAAATTTGCTGAATCTTTATTTAAAAATAAAATAGACCGGGTAATTATCCTCCTCAATCTTGCGATTTAACTCCTCCAGTTTTTCTTTGAGGCTATGTTATTTCACTTATTTATGATTAAAATAGTGGATGAAAATATATTTGGAAGCGTTTGGTATTTTCACTTTAGAGTTTAGAGTTTAGTTTAGAAATTACATGATGTTTTTGAACTGTTGCAAGCATCCCTTTTGCGTTTTCCTTGTAACTTCATTTGCTTACAAATTATAGTTTTGTACTTCTTCTGAATAATTCTATGTTTTTTATTTTGTTTCTTTCGCCTAATTCTTCTCCTTCGGGTGCATCTGGAGATCAAGAAACAATTTTCTTAAATATAAAAATCGCGCCTTTGACAATTTTGGTCGGTATGTCTAAGAGTCATTATTTTAACTACTGATGATCCTAAAATAAAATGACAAATGACAAAAAAATCTAAAATAAAAATAAAGTTAAAAGTCTTGTTTTTTCAAAAAATATAAATAGACATGTATGTATTTTAAAATATGGCGAGTTTGCTAGGCTCCTCTTTAGTACCTAGTTGGCGTTTTTGTAAATTAAATTTGAAAATTATTCTTACTAATTAAAAAAGATACCTTAAAAACAAATAGTTGGCGAAATGAACATTTTTTCCTCATCAAACGGATTATTACGGCACTTGCCTTGCGTCATTTATCGTAAACATGTTAAAGTATCACTTAAATATTCATAAGTTTAAGTGTCGTTAGTATAAAACAACTTGAAAGTACTTTTCATAGTCAATCTTTATCGTCGGAATGAGAGGGGATAAGTCAATGAAATTTTGTATAGATACAGAAGCAAAGACTTCCTTTCAAATTGTTCACTTAAAATTGTGGGTTTTCATTTAAAGAAATCGCGATGAAGTCACGTGGGCATTGTAAGATGACGTCTCATAAATTTTAAATGACGCAAAATGTCCAAAATTTAAACATAATTTGGTGTCAAGTCGTTTTCCGGAAATCGAGCTGTTTTTGACTTTTTGAATTTATTCCATGTTATAGACATACCCTGTATAATATTTTAAAGCAATGAAATAAAATAAAAAAATGTTACTCAAACTATGATTTAATTTGTTCAATTTGTTGGAAAATATCCAATTAACCTGACGAAGGTTAAAAAATATATCCTAATACATTATATAATTTTAAATAATTCTAACACTAGAACAAATGTTGACACTCCAATTCCTCCTGCATATAAACAAAAAGCTCCAATTAGATGAGTTACCTTTAGAGTGGTTTTACCACAAGTAACGATTTTTTCTGGAACATATTTATATTCATCCCAATATTGAGCTAGTCCAGATGCTAGAATCCTAGAGAAGATTTTATCGATCCTTTTTACATAAGGTGAACCAAATGGTAGTAGAAAAGAATTAACTACTGGGTATTCATAATCGAGTTTATTTAATATTATAGACTTATGGTTTTTAATATCATAACCTGTTGTACGAGTATTTCTGAAGAAAATAAACTTTCCAGAAACAAGAGCATCCCAACATTCTGTTCCAAAAAAGGGACAGATATAATAATTTTGTATTATAGTCTTATGAGATGGCAACTCTTCGTAAAAACATAGAAAAGTGTCCTTGTTGCCTCCATATTTTACTTTGGAATTTATTAGTTGTTCTAGGTTATTTATTTGATTTTCGTAGGTTGCGATATTTAGGAATGAAACCAAGCTGCTTTGGTATAAACTTGAAAAAATTAAAGCTGCAAATGTCCACAATGAAAATATAAATGTTAATTTGCCCCTTGGCCTTATTGTAATTGGTGATAATAACATTGTTGAGATAATAAAATAACTACTTACTATAGTTTCATTTGAATAAGAATACCAAAGTATTGGTACAAATATAAGCACAACAAAAATTCCAAGCTAAACATAGTTATCAAAAATAATAAACAAATTTTTTATATACGAATTAAGAGCTGGATAAGTTGATATGATACCATTTGGAAGATAGTGTCTTAGTATATACAAATTTCCAACAGCTAAGTCAATTTTCTTATCATGTAAATCTTTTAAAGTGTATGTAATAGTACCATTAGGAAATATGCTTCCATAATTTGCGTAGTCAGGTATTATAAAAATCGGCTTCACCTTCATTACCTTTAAAATATTTTTTAATATTATAATTTCATAACCAATATTGTAGTCAAAATCCTGTCGAAACACATACGGTGCAATTGGATTTCCATGAATAATCATATCGCAATTATTAAAATATAAAGTATTGCTTTCTTTATAAAGACCATTTAATTTATAATTAAAATCGTCGCAAATGCTTAAAAAACTGGGTTCGATATTTTTACAGGAACCTTTGGTTAAAGGATAATAAGTAAAAATATTAAGATCTGCAGTTAAAATCAAAACGTTTGTTAATCGACTGTCCCAAAATGTATCAAATACTTCCTGTATATTAATTCATCCCCAAAATAAATAAGAAGAACGTAGGCCTCATTATTATAAGTTATAATTCTTGAAAATATATTTAGAAAACTAAGCAACGTCAAGTTTTCGACACTGAATATATAGAAATCATATTTTCTAATTTTCTTAAGAATATCAAAACTTTTATCCAAACTTATTAATATGAAGGTTTGAATATTGTCTTCAAAAAAGTAGTGGATCAAATTGTATTTTTGATCATAAACGTATAGCATATGTAAGTTTTCACCTGTTTTCATTATTTTCTTAGCACAATTGGATATTTTAGTAACATTATGATCTAGCAAATTAGCATGGATTTTCAAAATAATTATTAATATTAGCAGATTTTTTAAAATCATATTTAATTCTTCATACACCTACTTTAAAAAAAAATCAGTGTTAGGACTTTAACCTTATTTTGTTTCGTTTTTATAAAAATGTACTATTAATGGTAGTTTTGTTTAAAGCCAGGAAATATTAGAATACTTAGAATTTTGTAATGCAATATAAATACAGTTTTATAAGTTTACGGAAATGTCTTTTATGATTATTAAATGCAGTTAGGTAGATTTTTCAATTTCCATTAGTAAAAGCATTAGAATTCTATTACACAAAAGTTGATGTATTGGATAGACTGTCTATACACAAAATCCCTTCCAGTTACCTCAATTTTACTTTTCTCGAAGAAAAATTTCCTTAATCCTTATTTAAAAAATAGACCAGTTAATTATCCTCCTCATTTTTGCGATTTACCTCCTCTAGGTGGTTTTTTTTCTGTGGGGTTATGTTATTTCGTTTATTTATGATTAAAATAGTAGATGTTACTTACTTGTAAAAAACTAATTAGTATTATAGAAGCACTTTATTCTCATTAGTGATAATGACCTCGTTAATAACTTTCACGTAATGAGATAATTAATGACATTGAAAATACATGTTATTATGGTAATAATGTAATAAAATGTAGGAAGAAAAAAAGAAATTTTATTTTTCAAAAATTAAGAAAAAATCTTGAAGAGATAATCTGAATCTAGTTCAATAAAAATTTATATTTCAAAATTAATAATCTTTTAGATGATGTGTATATATTTTACGTCAGTTTTAAATATGAAATACTAATTATCGTTAAATTTTTTAAAGAAAAACGAGTGTCAATTTTCAAGTAAAAGTATGTAAAATTTCAAAATTGAATTTGAGAAAGCTTGTAACCAACAAAAAACAGGTAAAAGATTTTAATAGAATGGAAATTATTGGTTTTGAAAAACGCCCGTTTATGTTTGAAATGAAGCATATTTGAGAAAAATGTTTAATATAAATGTTATACCATTCTTAGTGACGCACAATTTGAGAATATTGCCATGACCTTGAAACGCAAGTTGAAGGTCAGACGATAATCACTATTGCTTAACAGAGGAGGACATTCTCGATTAAAGTTTATATATTTTTCGAGAAAATCGGACATACCATATAAAAACGCTATTTTACATTTCATTAGTTTAGCTTGTTCTCCAATAGTCGTTTTATTAATAATAATCATTCTATATAATTAATGGTAGATTTTTTTCTCTTGATATCACAATTATGAATTAAAATAAAAAAAAATCTACCTTTAATTTAAGAAACAAGGAAGTTAAGTATTTAGTTGATTCTATATAATATTATTTCATTGTTTTTAATAGCTTCTTAAAAATAAAATTTTTTCTACATTAATAAAAATTAAACCTACCTTTGAGGATGAGTGACCCTGCAAGTGAAATTGGGCATATGTTGATAGAAAGTTTTTTCTTAAAATAAGTCGCAGAATCACCTCCTACTTAATTTCGGAACACCCTGTATATAATTCCATTTGGTGGGTTCAAGAAAAAAAAGTTATGAAATAAAACGATGATAAAATCTCACACAAGCTATACTATAATTTTATTTCTTCTATTTGCTCAAAAATATCTAATTCAAAAAAATATTATATTATATTATATAACTTTAAATAATTCTAATATTAGAACAAATGTTGACAGTCCAATTCCTCCTGCGTATAAACAGAAAGCACCAATTAGATGGGTTACCTTCAAAGCAGTTTTAGGATCAGGAACGACTTTTTCTGGAACATATTTATAATCATCCCATTGTAGAGCCAGTCCAGATTCTAGAATTCTGAAGATGACTTGATTGAGCCTATTTTGATAAGGTGAACCAAGTGGTAGTAAAAAAGAATTAAGTACTGGACATTCGTAATCGAGTTTGTTTAATATTATAGACTTATTAGTCTTGATGTCAAAACCGGTTGAACGAATATTTCTGAACAAAGCAAATTCTCCCTTAACAAGAGCATCCCAACATTCTGTTCCAAAAAAGGGACAGATATGATAATTTTCTATTATAGTTTTATGAGATGGTAGCTCATCGTAAAAGCACATTAAAGTGTTTTTGTTGCCTCCATATTTTAGTTTGGAATTTATAAGTTGCTCCAAGTTATCTATTTGATTCTCGTAGCTTGCGATATTTAGGAACGAAACCATGCTGCTTTGGTATAAACTTGAAAAAATTAAAGTTGCAAATGTCCATAATGTATATAGAAATTTTAATTTGCCAGGTGAGCTTATTTCAATTGGTGTAAATAACATTGTTGAAATAATAAAGTAACTCATTACGATAGTTTCATTTGAAAAAAAGTACCAAAGTATTGGTAGAAACATAAGCACAACAAAAATTCCTAACCAAACATAGTTATCAAAAACAATAAATAAATTTTTCCAAGGTTCTACAGGTTTTGCTATAGGACCGTAAAATACGTCATAAGAATGAAGAGCTGGATAAGTTGATATGATACCATTTGGAGGATAGTGTTTTAGTATGTACAAATATCCAACAGCTAAATCAATTTTTTTATCATGTAAATCTTTTAAAATGTATGTAATAGTTCCATTTGGATAAATGCTTCCATAACTAGGATAGTCAGATACTGTAAAAACTGGGTTCATCTTCATTATATTTAAAATATTTTTTAAGATTATAATTTCATAACCTTTATTACTTTCAAAATCATCTCGAAATACATAAGGTGTAGTTGGATATCCTTCAATAACCATATCACAATTATTAAAATATAAAGTTTGGCTTTCTTTATAAACATCACTTAATTTATAATTAAAATCGTCGCAAATGCTTAAAAAACTGGGTTCTATATTTTTACAGGAGCCTTTACTTAAAGGATAATATGTAAAAATATTAAGATCTGGAGTTAAAATTAAAACGTTGGTTAATCGATTATCCCAAAATATATCAAATGCTTCCTGTATATTTAATTTTTCCCCAAAATAAATAAGAAGAACGTAGGCATCACTTTTATAAGTTATTACTCTTGAAAATATATTTAAAAATTTTTTAAGCAACGTTAAGTTTTCGAGACTGAATATATAGAAATCAAATTTTCCTATTTGCTTAAGAATATCAAAACTGTTATCCAAATTAATTAATATGAAGCTTTGAATACTGTCTTTAAAAAAGTAGTTAATTAAATTGTATTTTTGATCATAGGCGTAAATTGTATGTAAGTTTTCACCTGTTTTCATTATTTTTTTAGCACAATCGGATATTTTTGTATCATTATGATCTAGCAAATTCGCTTGGATCTTCGCAATAATTACAAAAATTAACAGGTTTTTTAAATTCATACTTATTAATGTTTCTTGGACTCTTTCAATAAAGAAAGTGATAATGGTTTGAGCGTTTTTGTTGTCTTTTTAAGTTAAATGGATTATTAAAGAACTTATAAGTTTTGTTATTATTCTTTGATTTTTCTAATGCACTAAATATACGCTTATAAGTAGTTTACGAAAATGTCGTTACTGAAGATTAAACAATTATGTAAACTTTACTTTCTGTTTTAGTACCCCATAGTATATTAAAAGTAGTTATAGAGACAAAGGATATTGCAGATATTTCTTTTAACGCGTTTTTAGTAATTTGGAACAGAGAAAATATGATGTATTATCACTTTTTGTTCTTTATTTATACAGGGTGTAATGACATGGACAGACATGGCAGAATTAATATCAGTAGAGAGGATTAGCCGGTTCTGGATCACACATTCCACATTTTGCTGGGCCCGCCTCCCATGTAAAGTGTCCATAAGGAGTGTCACGCCCACCCCCCACCTAAATCCCTCCCACCTGAGCTCTGATTGGTCGGTTCTCCCCTCCTTTCTGAGCTCTGATTGGTCCTTCCCCCTCCTAAGCTCCTCCTTCTTGAGCTCCTATTGGTCCTCCAGTTGCCCCTCTCTAATTTTATTGGACGGCGACCATTTTCCTAATTAGGGCCCCACCCCAAGTACGCTGATTGGTTACCTGCTTAAAGTAAGTGCTGCCATCTGCGACTCGGTAGCTTAAGTTACTAATTCTAGTGGCGCCATCTGAAGTTTGCGGCAAAGCGTCAAAGCTTAAAAAAAACACTCGCCACCGTGAATCGAAGCCACAGTCTTTGTTTCGCGTTTTTTTAAGTCCAACGACTTAGCGGTTGAGACCACCAAGCAGTTATTATTAGTAAAGATAAATATGCAATATATTTAATTGTTGATAAAATACACATGTGCAAATTAATATAAAAATCGCCAACTGTACGCATTCAGAGGTTCATTAACCTTAATTTAAAGAAAAGACTTCTTCTTTAAAAGTATATTTTCAAAATTCATCTTTACAAAAAACAATTAATTACAATAATAAAATAAACTAACATAATTATTTTTTTAATTTCTTTAACATTGTGATTATTTTTAAGGAATTAACACATGTTTAAATAAATTGATATGTTTCATTTTCTATTATTTACCTTTGAAAAAAAAAGTACTAAACCAATTGATAATTAACTTTAATGTAAACAATCAATCAAATATTTAAAATAATGTAAAACAGAATCATACATATTTTTGTTTAAAAGAAAATGCTATTTAAAGCGCCTTAATATTTTTAAGATTATACAACTTTATAATTACTAAAAATTTAACGAAATGTACAGTTAAAAAAATATTAATTTCTTAAAATAGTTTGATTTTTATTTAAAAATGATTTTGTTTTATATGTATATATTATTCGGTAATTTATTATAATATTTATTTTTGAAAAAGTGAAAAGAAAATATAAGTTGAATGAAAATAAATTTTAGTTTAGTACACAATAAATCACATATTTAATACAATCTAAAACTTAATATTTTTGTTTAAAAAAAATGTCGTTCAAAGCGATTTAACAATTTAGATCGTTCAACTTTTAAATCAGCAAAAATTTAATGAAACAGAAAATATAATTTGTAGAATTTACAAATTTTTTGTATAAATATTGTCAAGGTACAAGTGCACAATCAGTTCGAGTTTATAACACGCAACAGAACGAGAAGCAAAACAACGATGTTTAAGAAGACAATTTTATCCAAGCAGTTGAGGAATCCCTACTACAGATCTGGAAATGGTCAAACGAAAGAAGAATTCGGCAAGCTGAAGATGTTGGAACAACAACAACCATCATTAGAAGATCTGGATGAGCTGACAACATCCCAGCTCCAAACAATTGACAAGGACGTCCAGAACTATTGGAAGAGGAGAGCATCTCCAGTCACCTTAACCCCCTTCTGTGGACCAGGTCAAACGAAAGAAGAATTTGGCAACCTCAAGTTTATTGGACCACTACAACCACAACCCCATACATCATCTCAAGATCTGGGGCTAACCACATCGCATGACTACAATGTTCAAAATCATTGGAAGGGAAGATCATCTCAAAACACCTTCGTGGAGAAACCAACACCAACACCCCAGTCCAATTATGGGTTGAAGTATGAGGAAAAAAGATTGGTATTTGAGGAGACATTCCCCATAAACACCTGCGGATCAAAAGTCATCCGATTTGGACTGGATCCTTTTACGAAATTCCAACCAGTTGCGGCAATCACTAAATCCAATTATGAGGATGGTAATGGTATTCAGTTCGTCTACTCAACATTCAACGAATTGCTGCTTTTCCTGCCCAATATTATTAGTTTATTAAATGGTAAGCAGGAAGATACCATTTACTTAACCGAATACGTGGCGACCATTCAAAGTAATTGGGTGCAACTAAAGGGAAATGTTGATGGAAAGGTGTTTTATCTGGGAATACAATCTCTCCAAAATATTCATGACATGGCTCAATTCTACGTAGATGTTTTTAATCGAGTGGGACTTCGAGATGTTCAACCCTTCCAGATGCTCATTGACAAAGTATTTACAAAATGTGTTAATGAAAATCGATTCACAGTGCAAAACAGTGACATAATAGGACTATTGCAAAGTGATGAAGAACTCGCTGAAGTCAAATTATTGTATGAATTGTATATAAAATTTAATTATTTTTTAAGAAACTCCATACAAAAACATTTAGATGATAGTTTAAGTAATAATTTTTATAGAAATAATGTATAAATCTTGTAAATAATATTTTTTATAAATAAATTAATTAATAAAAAAAACGTGAACTTCAATTTTTTACTTTTTATTTTTCCATTATAAACCTTTTCTTTTATTATAATTACAATTGTAAAAAAAAGGTAAGTACAATTTAAATATTTAAAAGGGTAAGTATAATTTAAATTATTTGAATATATTATCTTGGTTAAATGAGGTTAAAGTAACTTCAAGTATGTGCTTACTTATAAATACTTTTAATTTAGTGTTTATTATGCAATGATTTAATAGACTTAATGAAATTTAAGTAAGTAGAGATGAAACAAGGAACGTTTATAAACATCTTATTTTACAAAACATTATTTTTGTTGATCCAGCTATTATGCGATTTATCAAGCCCAAGCCACTTTACAAACACTTTATTATTCTTTTTTCTAACAATTTTTTCCACAAGATATGCATCTTCATGTTTAGCCTTTTGCAATTCCTCCGAGTAAAATGTTCCTTTTATGGATTGGCCCTGCATATCCTCTAATAAATACGTTATTGGATTGGTAATATTTATTTTTTTTACACGAAATAGCTCAGTGGTCCAGTTTACCAAATAACTTTTGTCGAAAACCGCTTTTTGCTTGCTAATTCTTACGACATCACCAACATTTAGTTTACCACGTCCGGCTATTTTTATATGAGAATAAACTGTATTTAATAAAAAATATTCATTTTTCTTTGAAACGTCAGCAGGCTTCATTTTTATTGTTGTGTGTTTAGTATTATTGTAAGATTCGATAATTTTGTCCAGAACATCACACCACTTATACTTTCCAGCTAAACTGAAGTGTTTGTAAATTTTTTCCTTTAATGTGCGAATAACACGTTCAGCAATGGACGCCTTCATGATGCTAAATGTTGAATAGTGATTTATTCCGTTGATTTTCATAAGTTCTGAAAAGTTTTTATTGTAAAATTCTTTGCCTTGATCTGTCTGCAAATTTGAAGGTTTTCTCCCCATTTTAAATATTGCTATCATCGCGTTTGTTATGGTGGATCCACTTTTATCTTTTACAGGAACAGCCCATAAGTATTTAGAAAAACAATCAATAACAACCAATATATACTTGAATCCTTTATTTTCCCGTGCGTAAAGTTGAAATTCAGCTAAATCCGCTTGCCATAAATCATCAATGCCCTTAATAATAGTTCTTCGTCTTTGAAATTTTTTTCTAGCCGGTTTATGAAGTTCATTTACAATATCTTGCTTCACGTCGCTCATTTTTCTTGATATAAATATTGATTGTGAATGTACGATTTAATTTCTGTTGTACTCTTATCGATTTTTGTATCCATCTGATAGAGAAGTTTATTTGTAACTGAGTCCAGAGTTTTCTCTAAATTTGATATAAGCTGGTTAACATCTTTTAATATATTGTTTATATTTTCATTATGCTCATTTTCTAAAGTAGTTTTTAAGTTATTTATTTTTCTTATTATTTCTAATTCTAAATCATCAACGAATTTTTTATTTACAGCATCCATTGAATCGATTGGTGTTGATAGTTCTGTTAATCGTCTATTTTCGAGATTAAAATTCCCATCTCTGGTAAACAAAAAGCCTGGACCTGGAGGACCAGGTTTTATCGAATTGATATTTTTTAGGTGACGTCCAAATTTATCGACGCTCATGATGTCAATCATAAATGATAACTGCATATTTTTGACTTAGCACACCCATTTATGTGAATTATAAAATTAAATTTGCCTCTCTAAGTTCTTCCTCAATTCTAATAATTTCGTTTTCATGAGAATTATTGCCCACACCTCTTGACGCATGTAATAAACACAATCGATCTACCAGCTCATTAGGGTCATCCCAGTAAACATATTCCAATGGTTTTTGTATTAATTTCAAAAAGCCGGTTCCAATTCTATTTCGTGATGCTCTTGTTGTAGGACCGCTGTAACTCTGAAGTCGGTTTGGAAGAGTTGGTTCGACAAATAAAGGTTTTATTATATTTTGATATTTGTAAGACTTTGAACCTTTAATTTGCTGACTTGGATCACCGTTTCTTCTCAGTGCAGAACTCTTTTCCAATATTTCCTTATATGCTTCTTTATCATTATTATTAAATCTCTCAGGATCTTTCTTAAATAAAAGTTCATAAAGACCTGGGGTTCCTTTGTAGATCTTCTTTTCAATAATCAAATCTGCACCATTTAACACAATGTTAGATTTTCCAATTTGCCATTTTTCCGTAAGTGGGTTATATATAATGCCATAGGTGGTATCATATTCATCTTTTGTATCCTTCATTAAACCATTAATGTACTGCTTTGGAAGTTCATCAAATTGTTCTAAAAACTGATCATAAACTTCAGGTGTTACATCTTCAAGATATGATTGATAGAATGGTCTCTCCTCCTCAAATACATAATCATCCAAATCATCATGTACCACATCCTCATATACAGTATCTGTCAATTTAGGTGTTTTAACAGGTGCTTTATATTTGTTAGAAGTAGCTTTTCTTTTATAACTTCTTAATGATTCATCATTATTCGCTTCCAATTTTTCTTCTTTCGGTTCCTTTTTCGGTTCAGCTTTAACTGCAATTTTATCTGACTGAAGTAAAATTCTTTTTAATGGCTCTAAGATTGGCTTATAAGATTTAGCTAGTTGCTCTTCTGCATCAGATCGTCCTAATTTTAAGGCAAGAACCTTTTTCCTAATGTCGTTTTGAATTTTAATTAAACTTTTCTTAACCTCAACGCCTTTCTTATTCATTTTAGCAAGATATTATCAATATTAAAGACAAAATAATAGATGTACGACCTGGAACAGCTTTTTAACAGGTCTTGAACAGGTTTTATCAGCTTTTTATCAGCTTTTGAACAGGTTTTATCAGCTTTTATCAGCTATTTATCAGGTTTTATCAGGTTTTGAACAGGTTTTATCAGCTTTTTATCAGCTTTGAACAGGTTTTATCAGCTTTTGAACAGGTTTTATCAGGTTTTATCAGGTCTTGAACAGGTTTTATTAGGTCTACGTATGACTTGTTTCGATAAAGGATTAATTGTTACTAACAAGTTTTGTAAAAAATCTGTCTAAATATTTTCTATATCTTCCTTTGTTAACATCACTCTCCTTATCAATTACAAAAAATCCGAACTTCTCGTTCCAACATTGCGAGCATAATTCCTTAAATTCTTCAAATTTCATATCACCACCCACGTGATCATTATAAACATGCTTTAAATTCAAATCATCTTGCTTAAATAATATGATGAAATTAGCGTTGTCTCTGATAAGATGCTTAGGTATGCGGGTATAAGTTTGGCATAAATAAAACGAATCGAGACTTTTATGACGACCCATAGAAAAAAAATCTCTCATCTTCTGTTGATTTTCACAGGCCACATCATCGAAAATAAAAATCGAATTTTCTTTGGCATCATTTATGTTAATAATTTCGGTATTCTCCGAATATGGAAAAAATCCAATTTCGGGCAAGGAGCACATAACCTCTTTAAGTAACTGGTATTTGGGCTGGTACAATGACTTTGAATACATGTATATATTTTTAAACTTTAAACCATTTGGATCAAAGATTAAACTAAGCATAACATTCGTTTTTCCACAATTCGAGGGACCACATATAATTGCTCGAATCGAGTTTGGCAATAAATTGCTATGTTTCTTTTTCACTTTATTTAATCCTTGACCCACGTACTCATCTAAGTTTACCACCGCCAGGGTATCTTTTTGTTTTACAGTTTCCATCGTACTAACAAATTTTAGTATCGACATATCTATATATAATGATTGTTTCTTAAAAAAAATCTCTCAAATGGCTTCACACGTTGGAAGAGGAATCATCAACACGCTAATAAATAAATTACCGATTGAGTTGCATATTCCCGGGTATCAGTATTGCGGACCTGGTACAAAATTGGAGGAAAGATTAAATCGACAAGACCCCGGCGTAAATCCTTTAGACGCGGCTTGTAAACAACACGATATTTCCTATTCTCAGAACATGGATTTGGGTGAGCGTCATAAGGCAGATAAAGTTCTAGAAAAGGCTGCATGGCAGAGATTTAAATCAAAAGATGCAAAATTTGGTGAAAAAGCGAGTGCCTTGGCTGTAGCATCGGCTATGAAAGTAAAACGAAAATTGGGTATGGGTATGGGTATAAGATCCTGTAACAAAAATGCTAAAAATCATTCATTTACTGGTGGTGTTGTAAAAAAAGCAAAACATGCGATTAAAGGACTCAAGCATAAAAACAATAAAAGTAAGCAAACACGAGACTTATTAAAGGAGGGAACCAATATTGCATTAGCCGCGGCTAGGGCTGCTGTACGCGATGTGGGTGGAAGAAAAAAGATAAAAACTCCACGTATTATTCCGATACCCAAAACTGGAGGAGTTTTGCCGCTTATCCCCATTTTCGCTGGACTTAGTGCATTGGGAAGTTTGGCTGGAGGTACAGCTGCAATTGCTAAAGCAGTTTCGGATACGAAAACAGCCTCAAAAAAACTTGAAGAAGCGGAACGACATAATAAAACAATGGAAGCAATAGCCTTGGGGAAAAAAGGAACAGGACTCTACTTAAAGCCATATCGAAAGGGATTTGGAATTTGTTTTCGCAATTCAAAAAACTTTTAAGTCAGCTACCCCGCAGAGCACTTAGTGATGTGGACATTTTGAAATTTATTAAACAAAATAAGATTAAATTCTTTAGAGGTGTTTTTATGCGAGATAAATTACCGAATAAACCATTTTTTAGAGAAAGTGGAATTGTGAATATGGATAATTACTCGGGACCCGGAACCCATTGGGTAGCATACAAAAAGCAAGGCAGTACTGTTAAATATTTTGACAGTTTTGGTAACTTAGCACCACCTAAAGAAATTCAAAATTATTTTGGGGGTAGCGAAATAATGTACAATCACGATAGATATCAGAAATTTAATACGTATAACTGCGGCCATTTATGTATCGAATTTTTATTATAAATAAAGTATTTTTAACAATGTCCTGTTAGTCATGTCTCGTACTTTCACCTTAACAGGTAACACGTCTGTTTTAAGTAGAAACTATTACCCACCAATTGAGCTGAATTCGGCCGAATATTGTTTGGGGCTTATTGCATTTCATACGTTCAATACGATACCTAACATAGAAGAAGGTTGTAATAAATTTTATTTTGGATCGTCATCAATTACAATCCCAACTGGTTCCTATGAAATAACTGATATAGAAAAATATTTGCGACGACATTTAATTTTGCCCGCTGATGCCCAAAACGCTACAGATCCGGACAAGTCGTTTAGCCTAAAACCGAATAATAATACTTTACAGTGCGAATTATTTAGTACATATGACGTGGATTTTCAACCAGCAGATTCGATAGGAAGACTATTGGGATTTTCGGGTAAACAAATTCTTCAAGCCAACAAATTGCATGTTTCTGATCAACCGGTTGAAATAATTAAAGTTTCAAGTGTGAGAATTGAATGTAATATTATTTCGGGGTCATATTACGATGATAAATCGGGTCATACGTTGCGTGAATTTTTTCCTTCGGTAGATCCCGGATTTGCCATAAATATTGAACCTAATAATATCTCATATTTATCAGTAAATACGAAAACCATTGATAATATAACAATTAGACTTTTGGACCAAAACGGAGAGCTGGTTAACTTTAGAAACGAAAAAATCATTGTTCGTCTTGAATTAATTGAACGGTCTAAGATAAAATAATGGGGATAGTATTTGTCCAAGAAGAAGAAGAGCATAAAACGCTGACAGAAGAGTCTGCAACAGCCAGTAAGAAAAAAATCATCAAACGGTTAACACTAAAAAGTATTAATTTGTTAAAAGCTCTCGGCTATCATGTCAAAACTTAAAATATTTAACGATATTTCTTTTGATGAGACAATCGTAAAAGAGGAATATCACACATACTTGCCCAGGACGCAAAATTTTGAAAATAACGATGAAATAAGAATATTAATTCAAAATCAAGACTTGTACACTTTACCATGTGAGAGTTACATTTACCTCGAGGGAATAATAAAAAAACCGACACCTGAAGCAGGACAAACTTTGGACTTTAAATTAATAAATAATTCGTATTTGTTTTTATTTGAAGAAATTAGATACGAGCTAAATGGGGTGGAGGTTGACAAAATTAGAGATCCTGGGATTACATCAACGATGAAAGGTTACGTTTCCTTCGGGGAAAGAGAATCTAAAGTGTTAAATTTAGCTGGATGGTGTCCACATATGGAAAATCATTTTCAACAAAAAGACTCATTTTTTGCTTGCATTCCTTTAAAAATGATTATGGGGTTTGGTGAAGATTATAAAAAAATAATCATCAATGCGAAACAAGAATTGGTATTACTTCGTTCTAGGACGGACTTAAACGCTTACAAAGGATCTGAAAACTTTAAATTTCAAATAAATAAATTAGAATGGCGAATTCCCCACGTTATGATAAATGATGAGGTGAAACTTCAGATGCTTCAAAAAGTTAATATGGATGTTTCAATAAAAATTCCCTTCCGAAAGTGGCAGTTGTTGGAACTTCCGGGACTAAAAAACACCAAAAAAGAAATATGGAGTGTAAAAACTTCAACAAACATGGAAAAACCCCGTTACGTCATCCTCGGTTTTCAAAATAATAAAAAGGATACCGCCAATAAAAATATGTCTCAATTTGATCATGTGAATATCGAAAACATTAAAGTTTACCTAAATTCAGAGTGCTACCCGTATGATAACATGAAACAAAATATGGATTTGGATAATTATGCCCTAACGTACTACATGTACTCCCAATTTCAATCTAGTTACTATGCACGAGCAACAAATGAACCTCTTTTTAATTATAGCCAATTCAAAGGTCGTATGCTTTTTGTCTTTGATTGTTCTAAGCAAAAGGAAAGTTTAAAATCTTCGACTGTTGATCTAAAAATAGAGATGGAGACAACTGCATCATTTAATGAAAATATAAGAGCATATTGCCTCATTTTGAGTGATGCAGTAGTTGAGTACACACCTCTTTCCGGAATTGTACGCATTATACACTAAATAAAAAAATAAAATGGCAAATCCTAATTTAATCATAGTTGACGTTCAGGGATTTATCATTAATGGAAAATTTGTCCCAAAAGAAATGTCAGTTTCCAAAAATGGTGTGGATGTCGACACTTATCTTTTTAAACCAGAGAAAGCATTTTTTGTTTTAAATAAAGAAGATAAGAAAATGGTTACCTGGCTCGAAAATAATCATCATTGTCTAAAATATAGCACAGGATTTATTAAAACTAAAGAAATTAAAAATATATTGGATAGTTACACCAACAGTTTTGAAGATACATTTTATGTGAAAGGACATCAAAAAAAGAATTTTTTAATGAACTTTACCCGAAACAGTATAATAAATTTAGAAGAGGAAAAAAATTGTGATATTTTAGTTGAAAATAAACATAATTGTGTAAATCACTTAAAAAATATTTGTATATGCAGTAAATCAAATGTAAAAAAATATCTAACTGTTTATATTTTCATAATAAATAAAAAATCTTATTTAAAAGTATATTTCCTTTAGTTTAATTTACCCATTTTAAAATTTCCAAATATTTACTATAAATCATTGAGGTGAATAAACCTCGGATGTAAAAATTGCAGGATTGCAGTTTTAATTTGTAATAAATTGCAATAACTAATAAGTTTATAAATCATTTAAACAAAGTCGAGCAAAGAAAACATTCATGCTTTGTCGCATTTTTTAAGTTCGTTGTACTTTAAAGTGTTGTGTCTTTGGTTTCATTTATAAATATTATATTACGGTGAGTAATTAAAACACTAATTCGACAAATCTTTTGTAAAGTAATTTTATGTTTTTAAAAGATTAAAACCGAAATGCATACATTAATTAATTTTGTTTTTAGGTTAGAGCAAGATGAAAAAAAATTTAAATAACCGTGTTTCTTGCAAAATTTGCGAAAAATATTTTTCTAGGGAAGATGCTTTGAAACGTCATATTAAAACCATACATGTTGGGTCAATGCTATGTTCGGAATGTGGACAATTGTTTAATTCAGGGTTGGAATATATCGCACACAATCATAGTCAAACTTTTTCGCGGAAAAGAAAAATTATTTCGGATGAAGAAGATAAAAGCAACAAAAGGTATTGCCATAATTGTGATGAGACCCTCGACACTCCAACACTTTTTTCGGCCCATTTAAAATCAAGGAAACACCAAAGCAATCTTCCCCATTCAATAGAAAATAATGTTATAAAAATTACAAGTAGCTTTAAGAACCGTATAGCTACATACAGAATAAATGCACCAAATGAACCGATTGAACTTGATTTTGTTACATTTTTAGAAATTGTTAAAGATACAGCATGCAATTGTATTAGAGAATCAACTCAAAATTTTAGTGTTAAAGTAAATTTAGAATTGTTTGGTTTTTTTATTAAGCCTAATGGCACGGATCAAAACATTAAAACAGAATTAAAATCATTTAATACAAAATTTACGATTGTAACAAAATCAAGTGATATTGGGGACTTATACAAAAGCTGGTGCAATATCCTTAAAACGAAGAGTGAGGAATTTCAAGTAAGTTTGCATTTCACATAATTTTCGTTACGTATTTTAATGATTTATTTTTTAAGGAAAGGGATAGTGGATGGGCCTTTTATGCTGTATCCCATTTGGATATTAATATAAATAAGTATACACCGCTGAAAGGATCTTCGTTCATAAGTTTACCATCTGACATAGAACTCAAAAAAGCATGTATAAATATCCGAAACGCGGATGATGCCTGTTTTGCTTGGTGCATCGTTGCAGCTTTGTATCCAGCGCAAGCAAACGTGAGTTATCCGAAATATGAGGACGTATTAAATTTAGATAGTATTAAGTTTCCAGTTAAATTAGATGATATTAAAAAAATTGAAAATTTAAATAATATAAGTATAAACATTTATGGTTTAGAGTTTAACAAAAAAACAAATAAAAACATCGTAGTAGGTCCGATACATTTTACAGAAAATAAAAAAAGTAAACACATTAACTTATTGTACATTGAAGAGGGTGCCAAAAGTCACTATGTATTGATTAAAAATCTTTCAAGATTAATTTCATCCCAAGTATCCAGCCACGAGCATAAAAAATTTTTATGTGATGCATGTTTAACTTTCTTTTCATCTCAATCACTTTTAGATCGCCATTCTTTAAATGACTGTAATTATGTTTACACAATTCTTCCCTCGCAAAATTTAAAATTACAAAGAAATGGTGATTTACTTCCTGGCAATATACTTAAATTTCAAAATTATCAAAACAAAATGAAAGTGCCTTTCTGCATTTACGCTGATTTTGAGTCGCTAATTCAGCCAATTTCAACATGTCACCCGAATCCAACAAGTACAAGTTTCACAGAAAATACTCATATACATGTTCCCTACAGTTTTGCTTATTATATTGTGTGTTCATATAATAATTCCTTAAATAAATTTAAAACATATACGGGCTTAGATTGCCAACAAGAATTTATAAAATCGATAGAAAATGAAATTCAGATAATATATGATAATTACCTTAAACCTATAGTTAAAATGCGCGAATTAGATAATTTAGATAAATTGTTATTTTATGGAACAGATGACTGCCATATATGTGGAAAAATTTTGGGCGATGACAGGGTCGCTGATCATTGCCATCTCACAGGGCGATTTAATGGACCCGCTCATAAAAGATGCAACTTAAATTATAAAATACCTAATTTCATACCAATATTTTTTCACAATTTAAGTGGATATGACAGTCATCTTTTCATAAAAGAATTATGTGAACACACAGATAATAACCTAAATGAGAATATTGATAATGACGAAAAAGACGACATTTATAGCGATGACGATGAGGACGAAAAATACAAAGACTTCCCAAAAATTGATTGCATTGCACAAACCAAAGAAAAATATATTTCTTTCTCCAAAAAACTTAAAGTTGATTCGATTTTGGACGAATGTGATAAAATAAAAGGTGTATATATAAAATTAAGATTTTTAGATTCATTTAAGTTTATGAATTACAGCCTAGATAAATTAGCAAAAAATTTGGTAACTGAAAAATTTTGTCATTTAAAAAAGCATTTTGGCATTTTAGAACAATTTAATTTAGTCATGAAAAAAGGGGTATTTCCTTACAATTTTATGGATTCGATAGAAAAATTATCATACGAAAGGCTACCCGATAAAAAATATTTTTTTAATTCTTTAACAAATTCGAACATATCCAACGAAGATTATGAGCATGCAATTAATGTTTGGACGTCATTTTCATGTAAAAACTTGGGGGACTATTCAAACGTTTACCTTAAGACTGACGTATTACTTTTAGCTGACATATTTGAAAATTTTAGATTAATTTGTTTAAATACATATGACTTAGATCCGGCTCATTATTATACTGCCCCCGGCTTAAGTTGGGATGCCATGCTTAAATATACTGATGTTGAATTGGAACTGTTAACAGATTTAGATATGTATCAAATGATAAAAAGGGGTTTACGGGGAGGAATTTGCCAATGTAGCCTACGTTATGCAAGATCTAATAATAAATACATGTCTACATTTGATCCACAGAAAGCATCGTCATATTTAACATACATCGACGCTAATAATTTATATGGGTGGGCAATGTCTCAATTTTTACCTTGTGGGGAATTTAAGTGGTTGTCAGGGGAAGAAATTAACGCCTTTAATGTTTCAAATATTTCAGATGAATCACCAATTGGATATTTCTTAGAAGTAGATATTGAGTACCCAAAAGAATTACACAATGACCATTGTGAACTTCCATTTTTAGCAGAAAATATTCAACCTCCAAATTCAAAATTTACTATCAAAAAACTTATTCCAAATTTATATAATAAAGAAAATTATATAATTCATTATAAAAATTTAAAACAAGCTTTAGAACATGGTCTAAAAATTAAAAAAACACATCGGGTCTTGTCTTTTAAACAAAATAATTGGCTTAAAAAATATATTGATTTAAATACTAGTTTAAGACAAGAGTCTGAGAATGAATTCGATAAAGATTTTTATAAATTAATGAATAACAGTATATTTGGAAAAACACTTGAAAATGTTGACAAACGAAGAGATATTCAATTGGTAAATCATTGGAGAGATATAGGGAAACGTAGAGGTGCTGAAAGCTTGATAGCTAAATTAAATTTTAAAAGTGCAACCATATTTTCTGAAAATTTCGTTGCCATACATTTAGAAAAACTTAAAGTTATCTATAATAAACCAATTTATGTGGGATTTTCGGTGTTAGAAACGTCAAAATTTTTAATGTATGATTTTTATTATAATTTTATTAAAAAGAAATATGAAAGCAAAGTTAAACTTTGTTATATGGATACGGACAGCTTTATCTTATATATTGAGACAGAAGATTTCTATAAAGACATAAAAAATAATAATGAGCTTTTTGACACTTCAAATTTTAATTTACATAATCCATATGGAATACCATTAATTAATAAAGCAGTATTAGGTTTAATGAAGGAAGAAAATCGTGGCCTGATAATGTACGAATTTGTTGGATTACGACCCAAAATGTACGCATACAATGTGGTTGGTGAATGGACAAAAAAAGTTAAAGGTGTTAAAACTAGCGTTGTAAAAAATGATCTAACCGAAAAAGACTTTAAAGATACCCTGTTTGATCCCAAAAATATAAAAATTTATAAAAAACAAAATTTATTTAAATCTATATATCACACTATTTTTTCGCAAACACAGAATAAAATTGCATTATCAAGTAACGATGATAAGCGCTACATTTGTGAAGATAGAGTTACAACATTAGCTTGGGGGCATCACGATGTTAAAGAAATTACAAAAATAATAAATAATTAGGTACTTAATGTGTTTATTTTTTAATAATTAGGTTAGGTTAGTTTATTATTGTAAAGATGAATTCTGAAAGTGTTTTTGTTTTTGTTTTTAAATTCCTTTTTATTGATTAGGTATGTCTTCATTATCTGTTATTTTTTTAATAAATATTTTTATTTGAGAAAATGTGTTTTATTTTAAAAAATATGTTTTTAAACACGAAGTCTTTTCTTTAAATTAAGGTTAATGAACCTCTGAATGCGTACAGTTGGCGATTTTTATATTAATTTGCACATGTGTATTTTATCAACAATTAAATATATTGCATATTTATCTTTACTAATAATAACTGCTTGGTGGTCTCAACCGCTAAGTCGTTGGACTTAAAAAAACGCGAAACAAAGACTGTGGCTTCGATTCACGGTGGCGAGTGTTTTTTTTAAGCTTTGACGCTTTGCCGCAAACTTCAGATGGCGCCACTAGAATTAGTAACTTAAGCTACCGAGTCGCAGATGGCAGCACTTACTTTAAGCAGGTAACCAATCAGCGTACTTGGGGTGGGGCCCTAATTAGGAAAATGGTCGCCGTCCAATAAAATTAGAGAGGGGCAACTGGAGGACCAATAGGAGCTCAAGAAGGAGGAGCTTAGGAGGGGGAAGGACCAATCAGAGCTCAGAAAGGAGGGGAGAACCGACCAATCAGAGCTCAGGTGGGAGGGATTTAGGTGGGGGGTGGGCGTGACACTCCTTATGGACACTTTACATGGGAGGCGGGCCCAGCAAAATGTGGAATGTGTGATCCAGAACCGGCTAATCCTCTCTACTAATATCAATTTTTAATTCTTAGGCTTTTTTGTTAAATGTTAAGTGTGGTACAGAAAAATCGCAAAAGTCATGGCTCATAATTTTATTTTTTCATCCATTGTTGTGTTCATGTTGTAAATATTTTCATTGCTCTTCTCATTTTCTGAAACATTTTTAGCATTAGTATTTATGTATGTTTGTAGAAGTACCTATCTCAGTACCTGTACTACTATAGAGTACCTATTGTATCAATACTAGTTGGACCATTAAGTTTCAAAAATAAATCGATTACACTTCAGATGTTTTCCCTTTGCTGATAGACCATGAATTGTCCTTTAAATCTAAAATCAAATTATGCTCCAAAAAAATCTATTCCCAATTAATATTGAGTATAGAATAGCTGGTTTTTAAAGAACGTGTGACTAAAATCTTTTTCCCATAACACTATGACTTGCTGTAGTATCAACAAGTGCTAAAAAGATTTACCCTAACATAAGGATGATTATCCCTAATCACATCTACAAAAATTGGGGCTATTTCACACTAGGTATTCAAAAAAGACGTCACTTTCTGTTTCCAAAAACTCCAATCCTTCTTCAGCTAGAGTTTGTCGACATAAATGGGCATATAAAGCCGACACGATACTTCCTGACTGTCTGTTTTTTGAAAACTGAACATATTTAAAATATGGCATCTTTCCGACCACAACCAAAACAGAATCTTGATTTTCTAGCTTCTTTACAATTATTAAAGGAGCGCCCTTTTTCTTTGTTGTTGATTGATTTCTACTTTTCAGCACAAGTCAGACATCAGATTTAAACTGGGTACTTTAGTCCAGTCAATCGGTGTTCAAACCTACCGGCTTCGTAACACAATTGCGGAACTTGCTTTCCTAACAGTTCGCTATGTTTTTTGGTATGCTGAATCCGAATTTCAAGTTTGCTGCCTTGTCGGTTTCACAACGAAAAATGCAAAAACCCTC
The DNA here is from genome assembly GCA_963971135.1 of Stenus bimaculatus. Taxonomy (NCBI): domain Eukaryota; kingdom Metazoa; phylum Arthropoda; class Insecta; order Coleoptera; family Staphylinidae; genus Stenus; species Stenus bimaculatus. Next base: position 79,788,442 of record OZ020180.1, on the reverse strand, counting down.
AAAATGTTCGAAGTTTTTCGCTTAAAATTCAATGAAGAATTAGAGTTTATTATTTGAAATCTTAAAAATTGGACAATTCTTTGTTATTGTTGTTTTATTATTTAGTAACTTTTTTATTTTCATTAGAGTGGCAGCACTGACAAGAGAGAGACGGAGTTTGTAAGAACTTCCCTCTGTCTCGTTTTAAGGTCTAGACAAAGCCATTGAATAATTCTAAGAAAAAAACTTTCTATCATGATATGTTCGACTTCGCATCCTAAGCAAGCCCAGCGTACTAATTCTTAAACCACTCGAGATGATGTCGCATGCGAGATATTGGCAAATCTCGATCACTTTTCGTGAAATACTATTCTTGAGCCATCGAGATCATCTCGCATGCGAGAATTTTCGATCGAGATATCTCGAGTGCCTAAAACTTATCGAGATGGAGTGGTAAGTGATCGTGGTATGTCAAATCACTAACCATGCTTTGTGTATATTAAGTGAGAATGGTATGTGAGAAGTGACGAAATAAAATAAAAAAATAAACTATGCTTTTATTTGTTCTATTTGTTTGAAGACTAAAATATAAAATATATCCTAATACATTATATAATTTTAAATAATTCTAACACTAGAACAAATGTTGACACTCCGATTCCTCCTGCATATAAACAAAAAGCTCCAATTAGATGAGTTACCTTCAAAGCAGTTTTCCCACCAGGAACTATTTTTTCTGGAACATATTTATATTTATCCCAATGTTGAGCCAGTCCAGATGCTAGAATTCTTGAGAAGATTTTATCGATCCTTTTTACATAAGGTGAACCAAATGGTAGTAAAAAAGAATTAACTACTGGGTATTCATAATCGAGTTTATTTAATATTATAGACTTATTGTTTTTAATATCATAACCTGTTGTACGTGTATTTCTGAAGAAAATAAACTTTCCAGAAACAAGAGCATCCCAACATTCTGTTCCAAAAAAGGGACAGATATAATAATTTTGTATTATAGTCTTATGAGATGGCAACTCTTCGTAAAAGCATAGAAAAGTGTCCTTGTTGCCTCCATATTTTACTTTGGAATTTATAAGTTGTTCTAGGTTATTTATTTGATTTTCGTAGGTTGCGATATTTAGGAATGAAACCAAGCTGCTTTGGTATAAACTTGAAAAAATTAAAGCTGCAAATGTCCACAATGAAAATATAAATTTTAATTTGCCCCTTGGCCTTATTGTAATTGGTGATAATAACATTGTTGAGATAATAAAGTAACTACTTACTATAGTTTCATTTGAATAAGAATACCAAAGTATTGGTAGAAATATAAGCACAACAAAAATTCCAAGCCAAACATAATTATCAAATACAATGAACAAATTTTTCCATGGTTGTACAGGTTTTGCTACGGGTCCGTAAAATACATCATACGAATTAAGAGCTGGATAACTTGATATGATACCATTTGGAGGATAGTGTCTTAGTAAGTATAAAAATCCAACAGCTAAGTCAATTTTCTTATCATGTAAATCTTTTAAAGTGTATGTAATAGTACCATTTGAAAATATGCTTCCATAATTAGGGTAGTCAGGTATTTTAAAAATTGGCTTCACCTTCATTACCTTTAAAATATTTTTTAACATTATAATTTCGTAACCTTTATTGTTGTCAAAATCCTGTCGTAACACATACGGTGCAACTGGATTTCCATTTATAATCATATCGCAATTATTAAAATATAAAGTATTGCTTTCTTTATAAACACCACTTAATTTATAATTAAAATCATCGCAAACGCTTAGAAAACTGGGTTCGATATTTTTACAGGAACCTTTTGATAAAGGATAATAAGTAAAAATATTAAGATCTGTAGTTAAAATCAAAACGTTTGTTAATCGATTGTCCCAAAATGTATTAAATGCTTCCTGTATATTTAATTCATCCCCAAAATAAATAAGAAGAACGTAGGCCTCACTTTTATAAGTTATAATTTTTGAAAATTTATTTAGAAAACATTTAAGCAACGTCAAGTTTTCGACACTGAATATATAGAAATCAAATTTTCCAATTTTTTGAAGTATATCAAAACTTTTATCTAAACTTATTAATGTGAAGCTTTGAAAATTGTCTCCAAAAAAGTAGTTGATTAAATTATATTTTTGATCATACACGTAAAGCATATGTAATTTGTCACCAGTTTTCATTATTTTCTTAGCACAATCGGATATTTTAGTAACATTATGATCTAGCAAATTCGCATGGATTTTCAAAAGAATTATTAATATTAGAAGGTTTCGCAAATTCATATTTATTGCTTCATACACCTACTTTTTTTGATAAAATTAGGAGTAGGACTTTGATCTTCTTTTGTGTTCGTTTTAATATAAATTTACTATTAATGGTAGTTTTGGTAAAACCCAGGGGATATTATAATACTATTATTTTTCTAATGCAATAAATATAGTTTTATAAGTTTACGAAAACGATTTTTATGATCATTAAATACAGTTAAGTGGGTTCTTCAATTTAAATTTGTAAAAGCAATATCAACATTAAAATTCTATTGCACAAGTACACACGATGATTTATAATTGGACAAACTGTCTTTACACCAACAAAGTTCCTTCCAGTTTGCTCAATATTTTAAAAAAATAGACAGTTTAATTATCCTCCTCCAGATTTTTTTCTGTGAGGTTATGTTATTTCCTGTATTTATGAATATATTTTGTATTTAAAAATATCTTTGGAGGCGTTTGGAATTTCCAAGTCAGTTTAGTTTAGAAATTGCATGATGTTTTTGAAATGTTGGAAGCATCCCTTTTTCGTTTTCCTTGTAACTTCATTTGCGTACAAATTACTTACAGTTTGGTATTTATTCTCAATAATTCAATGTTTCTTTTTTTGATTCTTTCACCTAATTCTTCAAGAAACAGTTTTTTAAACTCGGCGCTATCCTTTCGCTATGTGCCCACCCAAGGATATAAACACTGCCTTTGACAATTTTTGTCGCTATGTCTAAGAGTCATTATTTTAACTCCTGATGATCCTAAAACAAATTATGACAACTAAAATCTAAAATTAAAATAAAGTAAAAAGTCTATTACAAAGCACACTTTCCCCTGTAGAAATCAAAATTATGTTTAGCTTGTAGTAATGTTGTGGCAATGTTGTGACAATATTGTGGCAATATTGTTATGTTGTGACATCGTTTTTCAATACTTTCACATTATATTCAAAATATTGTGTAACAATGGAAGCACAATATTGTGAAACAATGGAAGTACAATATTGTGTATCACAATTTACGCACGATGTTGTCACAACGTTCCACAATATTGTCACTATATTAAAAAGATATTCTCAAAATATTGTCACAACATTATTTGGGTCAACACTTTAACATGTGCAAATATTGTGACACAATGTTTACACAATATTATAACATTGTGTACGATATTATCACAATATCGTGTTTCTACTCGGGTTGCTGAATAATTTATACAAAGTAAATAAACAATTACTTGGCTCGATATCTTGTTGGACATATTCCGATATAGGACCGAAAAAGGATTACCCACTAATAAATATGGAGTAGAAATCAGATGATCCTATTTGTGTTATTTATGTAATAAACCAAATTTGTATAAGGTGATAACCATAAATCATTTTCCTATTCAACATATTTGGTTTAATTTCAGTAAAAGCTTCGCAATAATTTTATTATTATAAAATAAATATATATGATTAGCCTTCAGACCAAGCCAAGAATTAAAGAAAACTAGTCGACAAATTTGTACCCCTATAAAATTTCTATGTATCAAAATCGCCATTTTAATTACTCAAGATGAAACTCCAATTATTAGTTATTACTGTAATATTATTTACAAATTCTTGCTTATCTGACAAAACAGCAGAGTGCGCTAAAAAAATCATCAAGACTTATGAAATGAAAAACTTAATATATGGATTTGATGCACACAATATTTATGAATACACTCCTAAAGAAAACGCTTCATATTTGCTAATAAATCTAGAAGGACCTTATGATGTTTTAAATATTTTAAATACCACCGAATTTAATTCCTACGTATTTATAATTAATCGTTTAAATTTATTAGTTAGCTTTTTAAAAACATTTTCAAGATCTCCATTTTATATTTCCAAAGCACATGTTATATTAGTTTATTTTGGAGATTATAAAGAAGACAAATTAACAGACATTTTAAAAATGTTTTGGAGTTTTTATCTGGTAAATGTTATAATTATAACTGAAAACTTAAACATGTATACGTACTACCCATTAACACAAAGTCAATGTAAAGATATTAAACCATTTTATTTAAGTGACTGCGTGAATTTTGATTTTTATTTAAAACACGTTTATTTTGAAAGTCAAACTTTATTTTTTCCAAACTGCGATTTTAAAATTCATGGTAATATAATCATACCGTACATTGATTTTAATGATTACGAAAATAATAAAGGTTTTGAAATGGAAGTATTACGGAATATTGTAAAAACTTTAAGGGTTAATCCAGTTTATATAAAACACGGTTATCCATTTTTCGGTGAGGCGTACCCAAATGGTACTTTTACATATACATTGAAGGATCTTGATGAAAGGAAAATTGATATTGCTTTGGGTTTAACTTATCATTTTTCAACATTTTTGCCTAGTATTGTACCAATTCATCCGTTTATTTATACACCAATAGCATTTTTTAGTCCTTTGCCGAAGAGAATTGAGCCTTGGAAGAATTTATTCATCGTATTTAATTATAAACTATGGCTTGCTCTTCTATTAATGCTCCTAGTATTACCACCAGCATGGTTTATTTTGTCAAGAGATGAAACTTTAGTAAACTGCTTTTTGATAGTATTTTCTATGTTAATATCTTCGATAAAACTTCATCCTATTGGAAAAATTAAATTTATCTATGTCTTATGGACTTTTGCTGCTGTAATAATTGCAAGCTCATATCAAGGAAGCATGATTTCATTTTTAAATATAATTACATACCAAAATAAAATTTCAACATTAAACGATTTAATTGCATCTAAAATACCTTGGGGTGGATTTGTAAATAACTTAGTTCTCTTCGACAGAAATAGTACAGAGAATAAAATAATACGTGATCGTTGGGTTAGTTGCCCATATACTAGCAGTGAATGTTTCGATAAATTAATTACAGGAAAATTTGTCTTATTTAAAAACGAACGTTTTGTAGTTTTTCAAATGAAGCAAAATAAAACTTTAAAATTTAATAAGGTGAAAGCAGATTTCATTATATATCAAGATTTTCTTGTACCTTTTGGAAATCCTTTTAATAAAAGAGTTGCCTTTATAGCAAAAAAATTGTTTGAAGCGGGATTAATCAAACATTGGGACACTTACAGGTATGTGGAGGAAAAACAAGATTCTTTTCAAAAAGTTTCTTTAAAGTTGAATCATCTGCTTGGTGCATTTGTGTTATTTGGTGCTGGGCTATCATTAACTGTCATTGTTTTTATTTGTGAGATATTTAAAATATTGTAAATAATTTAATAAATTAATTATTGCAGAAGTTTTATGTATTTGATTGGCCAAAATAATGCGGAACTTTTTCCCTAGCCAGTATGCAAAACACTATAAACTGTATTCAGCGTCTGTGATGAAAATATTTAGAGACGTCGCTAACGTTAAAGACATAAATATTTCTTGTGAAGAACTTAAAATAGTCAAAATCACACCAATATTAAAACAAGAAAACAAACTCAATCCCTAAAACTAAAGCATTCTTACATGCATTTGCCAACATTTTCGAAAAAAACTTTCCTCTTTCGCCTAATTGAGTACTTTGAAACCATTTATTAGAACGGGGAATATAGTAAGAGGGTTTTTTATTGGTTTCAGAAAAACCTTTGGCCTGGAAAATCATAAAACTACTTATCCAAATAAATAATATAGGAATCGCCCCTAACTTCTACAACATCTTGAGACTTACATGATAAACAGTTTGTGAGAATAAACAATGAATATATTTCCTTACGTTTACTAGAAACTGTGGTACCCCAGGGCTAAAGCCTCGATCCAAATCTTTTTTTTACTATTCTTGATATTAAAATAGTTTAAATCACCTCAACATCCAAACAAGGAAACAACCTCAATCCCTAAAACTATAGACTAACAGCATTTTTACCTTCATTTGCCAAATTTTCGAGAAAAGTTTCCTCTCTCACCTAATTGAATACTTTGAAATCATTTATTAGAATTTGGAATATAGTAAGTTTTTTATTGGTTTCAAAAAAGATTTTCACCTGATAAATCATCAAATACTACTTACCAAAATAAATAATATAGGAATCTCCCCTAACTTCTAGAAAATTATTGAGACTTAATGTGAGAATAAATAATGAAGAATCTCCTTACGTATACTATAAACTGGGGTACCCCAGGGCTAATGTCTCGGTCCAATTCTTTTTTGCCATTCATTAATTATATTAAAATACTTAACTGGGAGAATGAAAATAAAATGATATAAATACTGCCATACCAATATATAAAATAGACGATTTTAATAAACAATAAAGTATTAAATATCTTGACCTACACATGGATAACAATGTTAATTACAAAATGTTAAATAAATAATTAGGAAGTCTTGCCTACCACTTTAAAAGAATCACTATAAGCTGAATGATAATGGAAAGATATTATTTATAACTCGCTTGTGCAATATTATCTAGACCACATTGTATATTATCCATTTTTTAGGTTTCTGAAACAAGGCAACACTGGATTACGCAGGTTCTCCACAAGACAAATTTGTATCTACTGAAGTCCTGATAAGCTATTTTCATTATGTGGATTGGATGATAATTCCTTAAACTATAGAAAATACCTATATACTAATTTTCGGATTCGTTTTGTGATTTATTCAGAATTCACTTTATTGTACTATTGTACTATTAAGTCTAAATATTTATATTGATCACTTTCTTCAATCGCTTTTGTGGAGAAATTCAAGCGTGCGATTTTTTGCCTCTTATGAATATTGTGTGGATGGTGCCGCTTTGGAATAAATTTAAAAAAATAATTTGGAAAACGGTAAGAATTTAATCGTTTCCATGGTAACAAGCTACAGTTTCAACATAAACTGATAACTTTGAAAAAAATGTATTATGCCCGTTTTCACCAACGATTCCTAAAATTTAGGCATTGCTTATAGTGCTAGTGCTAGGTATTTTTAATTATTTAATAAAAAAATACCTAGCAACTAGCTCAATTAAGTAAATGCAATGGTTTTAGTTGTAATTTAAAAAGTATTTTATTAAAAATGTATGTTAAGTGGCCTAACTTTCCTGCAATTTTTTTTTAATTTTATTCAAAAACTACTCAGCTTACGAAAAATTCATAAGGCACAGAAAATGTTCGTTTTTCAGTTTTCTACATGAAAACATTATTTTTAAATAAAATTTGTAAATATCTAAAAAAATTTTGACTGTTTTGTGTCTTCTTCTTCCATACACCACCATTTACAAAAGTTGAGTATTAGCCAATTTTTTACATTAAATTGAGAGTCTCAATTCAAAATCACTTATAAAAAATTTCATAACAAACTTTGGCTGTAATAAAAAAAATTCTATTTTAAAAAATCAACTTTGGAGGCTTATAACTCCTGAGGGATCCATTTTTGGATATAGATAAATAGGGTCATATCAACTTATTTTCAGGTCTACCATCTCCAGTTAATCGTTGTCGGTCGAATTTTGGGACACCCTGTATAACCAGCATGCAACATATATACATATGTATAGGCCAATTTTTCCAAGTTTTGTATCTCTTCCCACGTTTTGCATAGAAAATTAATACGGTATCATCAGGGTATGAGATAATTTCTCCTAAAATGTCTAAGCTGAACATTTCAATAATAAATTTTTTATATAAATTTTTAATAATAGCAGACCCTGCACAGTTATTGGGAGATACATAATGTTTACAGTATTATTTAAATGACTTTTTCTTTTAAATAATCATTGAGTAATGAATGCCTAGAACGTCTAATCCCACATTTCTCCAGAATTGACAAGAGCAATCTATGTGAAGCACTATCAAAAGCTTTTGCCAAGTCTAGAAAAATAATTTGTTCGTTTTAACTTTTGCTTGATAAAATGCCAAAGCATATTTTTGATACACGTGCACGTGCACCGCCAAAAACTCTTGGCTTCCTCAATTTTACACAATTGGTCCTTTCTGAAATGAAGTTGATTTTTGTGAAATACCTAAAATTGATGTTTTCTGAAATACAACTGATCTTTTCTGAAAAACAATTGAAATTGCATATTCTGAAATATAATTGATACTTTCTGAAATTGAATTGCATTTATCTCGCGTAATTCGATCCGGATTGCATTGAATGGCGGTTGCCCTGAGTCTGCAGATTTTCGAAATAATTGGATTGAGTTCAATTATCAAAAATCGTGGGATTGGACTTAATAATCTCAGTCTGTCACTGTTACTTGAAAAATTTGTTAGTTTTATGTTAAGATTAGCCCAATCACTTTAATTGGCTTCAAGAAAATTCAAAACAATAGAGCACATACCACAAAATAACATTACAAAAAGGAGAAAAAGACCATAGGCTAACAAAAATGAAGGTAATCACTAGTTTTAGTAATTTTATTTCTCTTTAGTTTGTAACTAGACTATATAGTACAATTCTGTGCAGACTTGTAAGTCCTTACAGGAAATATCTGTAAGGTTTGTTATATGGGTTGTAATGGATGGTTTCCATGATTACCTTACAGATATTTTCCGTAAGGACTTGCTTTACACAAAATACATCATAACCTCGAATTGAAAAAATCGAATCCTGTCCAAATGAGATAAACGCGTTGTTTACATATTCAGTCCAATCACAATCCAACCCCGTGAGATAAATGCAGTCATAGACTACGTTTATGTAATGAAACTCGATCCGGATTGGATTGAATAGCTATTGACTCAATCCTCATTTTTTCAGAAATATACACGTCGGATTGGATTCAGTTTTAGGATTCAGTTCAATTATCCAAGAAGCCAACTAATCCGATGTTTTTATTTCGATTCAATCCAACCGGATCGAGTTACGCGAGATAAATGTAGTCATAGATGATTTCTAAAGTACAATTGGTTGTTCGCTTGTGCCTTTCCACATGTAGATAATATTGTTTTATTTATTTATTAACAAAAAAATCTCAACGAAATTGTTCTTGTGAATAATCTCAATCAAGAGTTTTTATAAATTTGTTTTTCAAGAATAGTTGTTTCAAAAGGATTAAGGTAAATGTCTGGTGGACCATCTTGTATTTGATAATAAGAATAATGTGTAAATATTCTTACTATACAATGAACCATAACATTTTCGAATTTCAATGAAATTTGGTTCCTCGTTACGATAACTTGAATTAAATAACTTTTAGTATTCCACCTAAGTTCTTTGGTTTTTGGTTTGTGTTAAAAACTTTTCAAGTATGAGTTCAAGCAATTTTTAAAGAGAAGTGATTAATTTGAGACAATTTTTTTAAAGCCGTTATGTAATTTTTGAATAAAACATTATTTGTAGTTTATTTGGTTTTATTGAAACAATTTATTAAGAGAAAAACGATTTTAAAATTAGGAATATGTATTTTTTTATAAATTTATTAGAAGTTTGTGTTTGCATTTAACATCTAAATCTAAACCCTCCATGATTTTAATAAAAAATAGATAAATCGGTAAGTGTTTTTCGAATTTCTTTTATTTATATAAAATTATCATAAATGTTAAAAGCAAATCATTTATGATTTACGTTTGTTGAGCACTTCCTATAATGAATACCTGAATATACATTAGTAAATATTAAACCTAAAAATGGAGCTTAAATTGCTAAAATGTTTCAAATTATTACTTAAAAAGTAGTTTAGTTTGGTATATGTATTTCCTAGATAGTGCATTAAACAAAATAATCTAAATAGGTACTTTGTACTTTATGAAAATCGCTACTTTAATATTTAATTTAATATTTTTAGGGCTAAGTTAAATAACTTAAATTATATGTTGAAGTATGTATTAAATCCCTAAACAGTTATGCTTAAAATTTATAAAGTATACTGGGTGTCCACGGAACTAGGGCCACCTCTGTAATTTCTTTATTTATGAAAATACAAATTTGAAATTTTAGTATAATATATGGCATAAGAAAACGCATTAATTAAACTAAAAAATTTCACCGGAAATGGGTATACTTATTATTATACAATAGTAACTTTCAAGATGATTGTGACAAAAAAAAAATTTTTTCGGAAATTCAAAAAAAAATTTGATTTTTTTTGGTAATTTTTTTTAATAAATAAACTACTTAAGAGTAGTATTTAAGAATAATTTAAATAGATAAAATAAATTTACAATTATGAAATTAATTAACAATAAGCCGTTTTTGAGAAATTAATATTTATAATTTTTTAAATATACATATATATCATATGTATATACATATATCACTATCGAAATAGGAGGTGGCTCCACTATCATGGCTTTTGAAAAAAAAATGATATTTGCAAAAAACGCATTTTAAAAATTGTAAAAATTAATACCTCAAAAAAAGCCGAATGAATTTCATAATCATAATTTACAATTTATTTTACCTATTTAAATTATTAAGGAGTAGTTTTAATAGAATTTATTAACAAAAATTCCAAAAAATAATCCGAATTTTTTTTTGAAAGTTCAGCAAAAACAATTTTTTTGTCACATACATACTTGGAACTTACCAACGTTTAATAATAAGTAGAAAAATAGGATGTTACATTTAAAATAAGAAAGTTGATGTAATTTCCGGTGAAACCGGAAGTGGAATTGAAAATTATTTTGGTTCAATAAATGCGATTTCTTATGCCATATAACATACTAAAATTTTAAATTTTTATTATCATAAATAAAGAAATTACAGGGGTTACTTTAGTTTCGTGTACCGCCGGTATGTAATTTTATGTTTGAACAAATTTACTCTGTCAAAAATATATAGAATTTACCAACTGTTATTTGTAAATCACCTAAAAAAAATTAATAAAAAGTAACACATTTTTAATTCTTGCGATGATTTGAATTAATAACTTCAATAGAATTTTTTTTTTTGAAGATCCAACTTTATATTAATAAATTTATTAATAAAGTTGGATTTAAAGAATCTTCAAAAAAAATTACTATTGAATAAAAAATCATGAATGAAAGGACGATATAGATATAGAAAGCCCAATTTGTTAAAGCCTGAAAGAAAAAAATCCCAATGAAAAAAAACCTATAACAATAGAGATATCAAAAGACTGAAGTGAACAATTCTGAAGGAAATTTCTTTTATAGCGACATCTAGCGAAACTATCTATTCAAAATGTTATCTTTGAAAAATGTAATTCTTAACACAAGATAACTCTATATTTTGACTTTTGGCTTAATCCTACCTTTTTACTGACTCTTTCACTTATGTAACCACTTTGTCGTTTGGTTATTTGTTACTTGTCCAATTTGGATCAGCTATTTTTAAAAATGTCCCTTTCAGCCTTTATTACGAAATCCCTTTTTCATTCGCTTTATTTTTCGAGAGAAAGTCAAAATGAACTAAAAAATAATCATTAAAATTAATAAATAATAATAATATACTGAGTGTCCCATAAATGCCTCAAGAGCTCTCCAGTAAGTTATTTGGGACCCTTCTATTAATATGCGATTTAAATATAATTTATTACTTAACAATGAAAAAAAGGCCAACTTTATAGGACAATTAGTGTTTTTTCAAAATTCATAATAATAAAGAAGCTGAATTCCAAACTTTGACCTTTCATATCTCTGTAAATTGGTCAAGAGGATTTTTTAACAAATTTTCTGGGGATCCCTGAAGGGTCCCCAAAAAGGTACTGGAGAGCTCTTGGGCCATTTGTGGTACACCCCGTAGAAAAGTTAAATTTTTTAAAATATTTTGTGCATTTGAAATGTCTAGGTGTTATATTTATATTTTCATATCTGACCTAATCAGCATTGACAAGTCAGTTGGAGTTGGAGATGGAGTTGCTAAATTATCCCAAATAACCACCATTGTACTTGACATATGAAATTTGTAACATTTTTGTTATTTTACTTTATTTACTTTTAATATTCGTCATCAATCATACTTATAAATCACCCCATTATTATAAAACCAATTCAAATAGGTGTAAAACAATAAAGTTCATATGTACTTAAATAAAAAGAGTTTAGCGAATACACAATGAAAGGCTTAATATCAATTTTAATGATAACAATTGTGTGTAAAAAATTAAAAAGTGAAAGTTATGTCGAAATAGAATCATGCATTAGTAAAGTAATAGAAAAATACCCAAGAAGCAAAGCACTATATGCCTTCGAAGAAGAACTAGGAATTTCACAGTTCTTATCCAAAATGAATTTAACATGCGCTTTAATTAATTTAAATAAAACTGTTAATTTTAACTTTTTGAATAATAAGTTTGACTATTATATTTTTAACATTATAAATATTAATATAATGAGCAAATTTTTGAAAAAAATTTATAGATCCAGTACTTTTAATTCTAAAGCATTGGTGCTTATTATTTTTCAAGGCAATTTTACACTATTTCGAAGAATGTTTGCAGCACTTTGGGATGTATACTTGGTAAATGCTTTGATAATATCCACGAATGAAATTTATACGTACCATCCGTTAACTAAAAATGGTTGTAAAAATTTTGAACCGCAGTTTATAAGTATTTGTAATGAATTTGATTACAGTAATGAAATTTTGAAGGAAAGCGAAGCTTTATTTTTCCATAAATGTGATTTTAAAATATACGCTCATCCTTTAATTCCTTATATCGATTTTGGTACGGATTACGAGAATAATCCAGGTTTAGAAATGATAATACTCAGACACATTCTGCGTAATATTAAAGTGAATGCCATATATAAAAATCATAGTTATCCTAGTTATGGTAAAAAATACCCTAATGGTTCTTTTAGTAATACTTTAGAAAAACTTTACAATAAAGAAGCTGATTTGGTTCTAGGATATGCTTATATTCTCAGTGAATATCAACCAGATATTCGTGCAACGTATCCGCTTCTCCATACAAGAATATCATTCTTCGGACCAATTGCTAAACCAATACAACCCTGGAAGAATATGTTCATAGTTTTTACTAAAGAAATTTGGGTAAATATTTTGATTATTCTAATCATCTTACCTATAGTATGGTATTTAGATACTAAATACAATTTAGTTATGAGCTTTTTAATTATCATATCAATGATTATTGCGTCTGTTAATGTGGATTTTAAAAAATTAAGAAGACTATCAAAAAATATATACTTATTCTGGAGTTTTGCTGCTTTAATCTTTTCAAGCTTATACCAAGGAAGTTTGATTTTTTATATGAATATTATAAGCTACGAAAATCAAGTTACTTCAGTTGAACAATTAGTGAAATCAAATTTAAAATACGGTGGATTTCCTACTGGCCTAGTTTGCTTTTTCGATGATATTGAAGCTCATAGGATTATCAAAAAAAATTGGGTAAACTGTAGTTTTCTTGGACAAGAATGTTTAGAAGAACTACACGCAGGAAGATTTGCATATTTCAAGAATGTACGGAGTATGGTTTATAATTTACGTTATAATAAGACTTTTCGCTTATATAAACTTGATTATAACTACAAGATGATTCAATCGTTTTTGCTACCGCAAGGATCTCCATTTTTTGATCGCGTTGAACGACTGTTTTCAAGTATACTAGAAACTGGGTTACTTTACCGTTGGGATTTGTACGAATATGTTCCTGAAAAGGTTTTAGAATCTAATGAGCATGTTCCTATTAATTTGACGCATTTATTAGGAGCATTTTTTATTTTTATTTGTGGGTTGAGTTTATCAGTATTTGTTTTCGTTTGGGAAATTTTAGAGAAAAAAGGATTGATACATTTATAAAGAAAATAGTATACAGTAAAAGTTCTTTTAGTCCGAATAAAACATGCTATTTTTTCTTCAAACGTCGAAATTTTTAAAATAGTAATATAATAAATAATTTTATAATTTGACATTTTATTTACATACAACACACAATACAATGTTAGTGTATATTGGATTGTCTAAAATTCATTTCTACTCCTCCCTTTTAATCCTTGTCAATGCAAAGTAGTAATTTCTACTCCTAGGCAGTACAAAGTGACCATAGGATCAACGAACATAAAAAGTGACATTTTAAAGCCTGTCAAACGTCACAGAAGACTGTACTTTAATGACGTTTGAAGAAAAAAAATTTTATTTGGATTTCATAAATTTATACCTACTATTTTTGTAAGGTGTTGTTGTAAGATGAGAAAGGGTACAAAAAAAATAAATAATAACTTTGTATAAATTGTATTTATGAAAATTATTTGGTATCACATTTATAACTTTTAACATTTGGCACTTTGTGCATTTATAAATGAGTCACAAATTTTGAGATTGTAAAAAATAATAAATAATATACCAACATAAAGTCCCTAAACTTAATATATTTAAATAAAGCAACGAAGAATATTAAATTATTGACGTACTTAAAGTAGGAAATATATTTATTAATTACGTAAGGTCGATTATTGAAAAAAAAACCACATTATTTGAGTATTTAACAAATTATAGTAAAATATGTCGTGAAAATTCATCTACATAAGCGCATGTACAAAAACTGTTTTTTCGGTGAATACTGTTTTTCACTAAATAGCCAGGATTTTCACCATAGAAGAAAAAACAGAATGAAAAGTTCAAGTATGTAAGAATAACATTTTGTTTGCAAAACTATAAAATAATCTTAAATAAATAAAGAGCATCTTTTATACACACATAAGGAATAATACGAATTTTATCATTTATAATTTTTAATATTATACTTTTGATAAATATACTTATTTTAAAAATTGTTTTTTTTTTTTAAATTAACTAGTAACTTATAGGTATCTTTTATATCACTTTTCTTAGTTCGTGTCATAGGATTTGTAAGAGTGATTCGATCGGTGGTTTTTCACAGTGCAAAACAATATCATGGAACATATCAATCCAAAAAGCTAAAACAAACAAAAAATATAAAAATGTTGGAAATTCATTGAAAAAGTGGTCTTATATACAATATGAGAAATACAATTTTTTTTTTAAAGATCAGAATAAGCACTTTTTCTGTCACAAACATACCATTGTTAAGTAATTATAATAGTACCAAAAAAATGGGTGTTACATTTAAAATAAGAAAGTTGATGTAATGGATTCTGGACTTTTTTTAAGGAAATTTAAAAATTCACAGTTTCCAGAAGACTTGACCGAAGGTGACCATAAGGGACCCAAGATATGGTCCAGGGTTCCCTTAATCTATAGAAAAAAATTCGGCCCCTCTTGATTATTTCAGTGGCGTAAGGAATTATTTTCCTATAGACGTGGAAAAAGAGACCCCAAAAACGGCCCGTCGAACAATTTTGTGTTCCATTTTTAGACAATACAGGAGCAAATATCGAAAATCGCTACACGTGACGTTTAAAAGAATTGTTCAATATCGGTCACCAGGTGGTTTATTTTTTCTGTAATTATTTTCTTTCCTCGCACTGACCTTTCAAAGTCAAAATTATGTTTTTTCGACCCTGTTCGACAAAAAGGAGCGAGGTAAAGAAACATCGGATCGTCGACTTTCACCTGAGGTAAAGATTTTTATGATTTCCGAAAAAAAATTCTATCAATTTTTTACCCCTCTTTGCCAAAACGGATTTCAACGCGCAATAGCTTATTTTAAAGGTCTTGCCGTACACTTTAATCTAAAAAAAGATTTGTGTCGATATCATTTTTCGTTCAGAAGTTATAACTCAAAAACCGATATATTCCCTAAAACGAGGAGCACCCATGTTCATGATTCTTTTTGTAATTTGTTGTTTTCGGGAATATAATCAAAGAAGGAGTTGAATCCAATATATTTTTTCGTTTCTGTCGGGGACATGTTCAGACTCACACCAAAAAGCACGACATTTTTCGGAAACACGCATTAATATTAAAAATTACTACATGAGACTACAAGGTCCGAAGTCATGAGACGATAAAAATCAAAAAATGGGTCCATACACTAAAATTTGACGCTAAACGAGTAAAAAAAGGCCAATATAGTATGTTTTTTTCCAAATTTTAATACTTTTTCTTTCTTTAATAGAACTAAAACGAGAGGAACCACGGCAGAAGGACGAGAATATTTAGAGACAATTTGGTTTTAAGAAAAAATCGCATTTTTTTTTTAACTTAAAAAAATCCAAAATTACGGTTTCTACAAAATACCACTAAAATGATTCGTATTTAAAACATGTCCTCATAAATTAATTTATTTATCTGAAGCAACTAAAAAGTCCATGAAGATATCAATTTGATCAATTTTAAATGTTTTTTTTTTGATAATTGTATGATTTGTGTTTTTCGTATCGTTTTTAAATAATAATTTTTTAAACAAAAAAAAGGTGAATTTATAGGGCGATTCATATAAAATGATCAAAGGATTTTAATGATATTTTTTGTTGTATCCATTTTGATTTGGATTGTTTTTCTCCAGGCCACCATTTAAATTGAGGATAAGACCCAAAATCACATCGGGATTTCGAAATAAAAAATGAAAAACATTTTGATTTCCAAGAATAATCATAAGTGGTGATTATATTTACCTGAATGAAAGCAACAAATAATCCTAGAATTCCTATAATATGCAGCCTCTCTAAAAACCAAGTGTGAATTTGATTGGAACATCCGTTAGAATACCACAAATCTGGGTTTCCCGATCTTCCGCAGTTGGGACCAGCTGATGCCGAAAATTCAGCTCCAGGTAAGCAGCAGGAAGAAGGCACTATCTTCTCATTGGGCCAAGCATCAATTGCATACCAATCCACGTAATCTCTCACCCCACAACATCCAAACTAAAATATGAAATAATTTTAAGAATTTTAAATACAAATTATTATTTTGAATAAAAAAATATCGTTGGCTCACTCGAAAACTCACTTGTCAAAAAAACCATGATGAGAAAATTTTTATTAAAGTTATAAATTTACATTAATGTATAGTGTATAGGAAGTAACAATTTAATTCATTATATTGCAGTTTTGCCATCAACTATTTTACTGTTCCAAAATTGGGTAAGCCAATGATATATCCCTACCTCTGATTGTAAATGATCCCAAATTGATACCAAGCTATTAGGTCCATGAGCTGTTACATTGTAATGATGTTTTAAACCATTAGTCAATTCCTCTTTTAAAACATGACCAATTCCTTCCCTGAATAGAAAAGCTGTAGATCCAACTAGAAATTGGGCCATGAACATGAATACAACCAATGCAAAGTACTGAAAAATATAATTTAGTTAGTCCATTTCTACTTCTTACGTGTGCTTTACACGTACCACTATAAGCATATATCTGCTTTGGAACCATGAACCGCAACATCCGAAAAATGCTATACCAAAAGTTATAGCACCTACGGCTATTGCTAAGGAATCGGCACTTAAAAGAGCGTATTGAGGTAATAAACTAGTGTAGCCTTCGTAGGAAACTCGTAACCATATTCCTACACCCAGGACTCCACATCCAGTTACCTAAAAAAGTTTGGTATTGTTGCAATTTTTTCGAAAATTGGGTCACTCGAAACTTACTTCATGTTTATTATCTATTTACTAAATTTTATGGTTGTATTAATTTTTATATCAAAAAAATTAGCTGTACTGTAAACTGAGGTAAGTTTGGCCCATAAAGGTAACATTGACCCAAATTTTGAAAAAAGATATTTGGATCTACTGTTAGTTATCCAAAGGTATTCTGATACTAACTGAAAGTAAATCAAAGTTGATAGTATATCAAACTATCTTTTTCCAAAAATTGGGTCACAGTTACCTTTAAGGGCCAAAGTCACCTCATAAATAATTCTATTTGGAAACTAGCATAAAAAATATGATAAAAATACTTGATTCAAAATCGAAATATGAAGTTAGATTGTTTTGGTATAATTAAAAGAGTATTTTTGTTCAATAAAAAATATTTTTATGTTTGCTTTGAAAATTAATACTCTTTTAATTAAAAAAAGTGAAAGTGTAGATATTGAAAATGTAGTAAGTGAATATTAGTTAACTTAATACATAATATGAAAATTAGTAAGTAAGTGCATGTGAAATAATCCTTCATGGGTAAAATTTATGTTTTTTAATTATGCAACACAATGTTTTGTGTAATAAATAGTAAATACATGTATTAATTTCTTTTTGTAACAATTGTATTATAAGTGATTCAATAATAAATATGAATTCTTCACATCATCAACAATTAATATTAAATCAATACAATATAAAATTGTGCTTACCCACATGATTACATTCATCCAACAAAATGTGTGCCTTACACATGTGTAAAAACTCGTCGCCATTTTTTTCTAAAAAAAGAAGAAACATAAAATAATCGTAAAAAAATAAAGTAATTAATAGTGATGAGAGGATATATACAAGAAACGGAATTAAAATATTTAAAAAAAATAAAGTAATATCCATTTCTTTAAAAAACTATCGTTCTGTCTCACTCTCACTTACGAATGAATCCTATACTTATAATGTGTAAGAGCGAGACAAAAAAGGTGATTTGTAAAATAAATCAAATTACGAAAACCGTAATAACTTTCTTACATCAAAGAAAACATCCTGTACATTTACCGATATTTCTTTATAAGTATTATAATTTATATTCGACATTTTTAATATGGCTTTCTCTATATTTTTTTACAATTTTATAATTAAGTTGTGTATATTAGTATTAAATAACTCATAATTATAAGAATAGAAAAAAAATGAAAAGTTTCTAAATTTAATAAAACAATGCCTGTTATTATTACAAGCTAATAATTTAAAAAAAATATTAATATTTTTAGTATCAATAAACTCTAGTAACAAATTGAGCGGGGATTGTTGTAATGGGAATGTGATTTTAAACAAGCGTTTCCCTTTCCCACATTCCATCACCGCCAATTATTAACAATAATCATTACTGGTAATTTAACAAGAGACAAGAGGATATATTATATGTTTGAAAATTTGCAGAGAACGTAGTTTGATTTGAATATTTAAATTGAAAATAACATAGCATTATTAAAGATAAAAGCTGTTTTACTAGTTACATCATATGCAATTAAAATGATTAATTTTTTAAAATTCCCAGGAAATTATTTTAAAAAAAGTTTAATATAAACAAAATACGTTTATTATCTTTAAGTATTTATTGAAAATGTAAAAAAACGTGGAGAAAATATTTAAATAATTTTAAACGTTTTTACTATGCCAGGTGCTATCAAATGCAATAAATAACTGTTAAATTGAATTAAATCTTTATTAAAGAGTGTAAGTTTTTTAAAGCTTTTTGAGGTGAAAAATATCAAAAAAATTAGTTCCTACAAAACTCAAGCAAGATTAACTTTACTTTCTTATACAATTTTTGATTTTCATGTATTTAGCTCAAATAAGATATACTGGGTGAAATACCAAATTAATCGTTATATAGTCTACTTTTTGAAAAACAGAGTGTCCTGCCATCCTCCATCTTTGTATTTAATAAACAGTTATTGGCTAAAAAGCTCCTCAAAAATTATTTGAATAATTTTACAAATTACATTTTATTTAGGTATTTTTGTTTTATTTAAAATGAGATTTGGTCAGATCATGAAAAAACACTTTTTTATTTTTTTTTTAAATTTCAGAAAATATACAGAGGGGTGCACAAAAAACGGCCAACGATATAACTTCGTTGTTTCTTATCCGATTTTAGTAAGTGATATGTTAAATGGTTTGAAGAATACTACTATCAGATAATAAAAGATTAATTTTATTTTTGAAAACATCAGAAAAGGAGGAGGCAACTTTTCTTTTATAAATGACCACATATTTTTTTCGATTGAAAAAAATCATTAACCAAAATAATCTAAGCCAATTATACCAATATTTTTTTTTTTATTATTTTTTTATTTTTTTTTATTATTATATTTTTTTTTAATTTAATTCAATTCTTGTTTTTTCGTTTTTGAGTTTTTTATTTCTTTAAGTTTTGTTTTTTAATTTATTCTTAATACATATTAATTTATTAATAATTTTTTTAATTTATTAATAATAAATTAAAAAACAAAACTTTAAAAAATAAAAAATTTAATAAACAATGATAAAAAATGCGTTTTTATTTTTATTCAAAAAGTACGCCTCTATCATAGACTCTACATGAAAAACAAAAATTCTATATGAAAACTAAATTTAATTTAAATGGCACTAGTCATCGTTTTTGTTAATTTTTTGATTACAAATGCCCAAAAATCAATTTTTACTAGCGAAAAGTATGCTTTTCAAACATTTCGCCGACTAGATAGAAGATTCTTAAATATATTTTTTTTATTTTTCAACCCGAGAAAAATAAAAACGTAGGTTTCTCTACAATTTATTCGATTTCCAATAGTCAATCATTTATATATAATTGTTTAGCCTATGGGGACTTAATTTTTTGATAGCGCTTAACAATATTGACTTTTAGCAGATTTCTAAAATTATAGGTAATTTTCAGTTACCATAACAAGTGAACAAAATCTCTCCACACAAACCATAAAAGACATTTCTCTTTTGTGGTTTAATTATTTTAATTTAAAGGCGCCATATTAATGTCATCATTTTTAGAAGCTATATTAAATGTTTTTAATACTGCAATTGCAGAAAATATACAGGGTGTCCCTGAATAACTGTGATTTTTTGGGATGATGGAGGAACTAAGCATTTTTGCTTCCTTAAAAAGTTATACCACTTCAAAATTTTTCAAAAAAGAGATATTAATTTGAAATTTTGGCGACAGTTTTTTCACAGAAGTATACACATTACTGCTAATAGTTTTTTTAATTTTCTTTTTTTTTGGGGTACTAATATAAGGTCTTGTGGCTGTAATTTGTTGCGCTTTTGATTGTTTTAGAAAATTTGAAAAGATTGAAAGTGATGATAATATATCTTTCTTGTACTATTTTGAAGAAAATACTTAAACCCTGTCAAGGTCTTTTTCAAAACCCCGTAAAAAATAAAAAAAAAAAAAAAAAACAAAAAACCCCGTTCAAGTTGTTATTTTAAGTATTTTCTTCAAAATATGTTTGTTTTTTCAAATTTTCTAAAACGCGTAATTTTTACGAAGCACTTTTTTTGCTCCCTTATTATTTTGGTTTTCCCCACGTGGATATAATTTACAAAAAATGATAGTTGCAAAACTATTTAATACACAAAAAAAAAGAAATATAAAAAAACTAGGGTGGTAATTGATTTTGAACAAAAAGTACGTATCAACCGGACTTCAAAATCAACTTAGTGTGTTTTTAAAGTTATATGAAACTTCTTCATATTTTCAATAATCCAAGGACATTGAAACTGTACTAATTTTTGACAAAATATTACCTAAAATTCCTCAATCTTTTTCGATTTTTTCGATCATATTTGATCTAGTTTGTAACTAAGTTGGCTAACCATGAACAGAAAAACCATAAAAAAATATTGAATCGAAAATCAGCAATAATTTTTTACGTACGAAATATATGGTCACTTTGGGGTACAAAGTACAAACGATCTTCGGGGAAACTGATACACCTAGTATAATAAGAAAAATCAATATACAATCTTGTCGAAAAAAATAGTGGTCTATTTTTAGTTTTGGAACACCGTTTTGAAAAATATTTTACCGATTTTTATCTAAAACCAGTACGTTACCAATAATAATTTAAGCAATAAGTGTGTAGATTAAAAAAAATCCAAAAAACATCCTCTTTAATTTGGTAACAATAGTAATACAACACATAAAATGTTGAAAAACAGTTAAAAAGATAAAACAATCAAAACAGATATTTTGTTTTCAGTTTTTGAAAATTTTCTCCAAGAAAAGACTTATTAAGTGGGTAGTCGGCAAATCTAAGCGATTATTTTCAAATTCTGTCAATAGTTACGTTTTTGGTCATAATTTTTTTTCTGTTAATACTTTTTATAATTTTCCTTTTTTAGTCTACTATATAGGATCTTGTGGCTATTATTTGTTGCACTTTTGATTGTTTTAGAAAGCTTGAAAAGATGGAAAGCGGTGATAACATACTTTTCAGGTATTATTTTGAAAAATAATACTGAAAATAACAACTTGACGCAGCATTTTTGTGTTTTATATATTTTTGTTGTATTTTTAATTTTTTTTAATTTTATATTTCTAAACCCCATAAAAAATAAAAAATGCAATTAAAACAAAAAAAGGCCTGTCAAGTTGTTACTTTTAAGCATTTTTTTCAAAATGCAGGTAAACGTCGTTTTACGCCGGGGTTACGTTCCGAAAGACATCGATGTAAAAAAAATCGGCGTAAAATGAACACACATTTTTCGCTGAATGTTTGGGTTCTGAATCACTATTGATATTGAAACTACAAATTCAATATTCTTTTAATTTTATAATAAAATAAAAAATATAATCATATCTTTTTATTTTTCTTAAAAACAAAACGAAAACTAACTCGGAAACTCTGAAAATACCACGCCGGCACCAACCGGTGTAATTGTGAAACGGTGTAAATCGAACCGGCGCAAAATGACGTTTACCCGTAGTACAAAAAAATGATGTTATCAATTTCTGTTTTTCCAATTTTCTAAAACGGTCAAAAACGCGAAATTTTTACGAAGCACTCCTTCTTTGGCTTCCTTAAAATATTTTGGTTTACCCCGCAAAAGTAAAATTTTCAACAAATGATAGCCGCTAAACTTTTGAATACATCAAAAAAAGAAGTTTCAAAAAAATCTAGGGTGGTAAATTGACTATGACCAAAACGCACGTATGAACCGGATTTCAAAACCAACTTTTTATGTGTTTTGAAGTTAATTGAAACTTCTTTATATTTTCAATATTACAAAGACATTTTTGAAACTGTATTGATTTTTGACAAAAATTGGTGACCTAAAATTCCTCATCCTTTTTCGATTTTTTCGATCATAGTTTTTCATTTTTTGATCTAGTTTGTGACTAAATTCTAAATTTCTTTTTTGGTCAAGAATTTAGTAAATAGGAGTTTGGTTAACCAAGAACAGAAAAACCATACAAAAAAATATTGAATCGAAAATCAGCAATAAATTTTTACGTACGAAATATTTGGTCTGATTTGGACTCGGATTTTGACCATAAAAAAACTACATGTCATTTAGCGTTTGTAACCCTCTTACTTCAAAACGCTAAAATTTTGAGCAAAAGATTTTCCGACCCCTGACCACGTGAATGGGCCTTTAGGACAGAAATACCCAGCCCAAATTTGTCTGGGTGGTAGGACTGAGTACAAGAACTGAAGGAACAGCTCTTTACACAGAATAAGTACATAGAAAAAGAAAAAAATTGCACTTTTTCCGTTTTCTAAAATTTAATGGTTTTTAAGGTTTTGACATTAAGGTGACGATATGTATGATACACTCATCAAATATACTGGGTAAGGTTTTTTTGATGGCAAATAAAAAAAAATTACGAATCAATATCAATGTAAAGAAAAATATTACAATACACGATCAAAATTTAGTTTGCAATCCATGTTTTAGAATTGTTCCATTATAGGGTGTTTCTAAATATATGCGAAGAAATTCAACAGGTGATTCCTTGGCTAATTCTAAGACAAAAATAAAGAATAAAAATTTTCTCAAAAGTGCTCTATTTTTTAGTTATGGGGTGTCAAACTTTCTATATTTTTTTCATTTTTTGAGTATAACTTCTTTATTTTTTAAGATAATTTGATCAAATTTGAAACACACTCTAGTTATTATAGTCGTAGCAAGATAAAAATATCAAATATCGAAATAAAATACAGGGGGATGTATTTTGGGGGTATAGACACCATTTTTTATGCCATAACTTTTTTGTGCTACCCCACTTAAAATTTTAAATGAGATATTCTAATTCCTTGCTTTTTTCTGAAGATTTTTTATCCCTTTAAGTTTTTCACAACAGGTACGGTTTAGAAGTTATTTAAAAACATGTACGAAGTTGTATGCCAATTTTGCAATAAACAGGGGTGGCTTTTTTAAAAAAATAAATACCAGAGACTTCCTAGAAGACTATTTAGTGGATTTTATATTTCCCAAAGAAATTGTTTTGAAAAAAGTTCAACCGAAAATAATCGCCATACATTTTGAGCGGATACAGACTAATCTAAGGTTTGTTTTTTTATGTGCGATTATGTCCCTTTTTTGACCATTTTTATAATTTTGTTGGGCCATTTAATAATTTCTTAGATTTTCGTCTAAAAAATGTGATTGTCATATAATTTAGTTTCTAAAAAACAGTGCATTTTAGTCCGAAATATCGGTACTTTTGTATATTACATCGCCAAATTCGAACAGCTCAAGAGTCATTTGTACCAAAAGCCAAAATAAATGGCGACTATTTTTGGTTGGTTTTTTTTTGGTTTAAGTAATTTAAAAGATGCTGCAAGATGATTTAATTTTTCAATTTCAAATGTTGCGAATTACATGTTCTATCTATAATTAGGAATTTGAAAATTTGTAATGGTTATAATTTTTTTAGTATTTTAAATCAATCTATATTATTCTATAATTACAAAACATTATGTAATAAATACACAGGATGTGACCTAAAATGCATCTTCCTCGCTAAGAATTTTTTTATAGTCTACTTTTTATTTTACGCATCCTACATAATAAATAATTGAAATAATGTTCAGTTCAGGTTTAACAAATATTTTTTAATTATTTTAGAAATCGAAGTATATAACTTTACCGCCAAAAGAATAACAATAAAACGTAGCAATACTGGTAAAACAATAAAAAGACAGGAAAAAACCAATATTAAATTATTAATTTCCTTTTAAAAAAGCGGTTAATATAACTTAATGACACACTTCCATCAATATTAAATAAATATCATAGCTCCTTTCCTTTTATGGGTCTTTTTTATTGACGAGGATTAGAAAACGCAATTTAATTCTTAGGAAATCGTGGACGCACGTTCCAAAGTGTCCATCTAGTGAGGCTTTTATTTCCAAGCCAATTGCCTACTTCTTACTTCTTCTTTAGTCTTCAGACACAAGACCTAGATTCTTGATATTGAACTTAAACGACCTAACCTTCAGAGAGCGGATTTTAAAGTGTTTCTGCGCTAAACGATGTCATTTATTTTATTTATTTTTAGCATACGAATCTTCATGTTATATAAATTTATAAAAATACACCTAATTAAAAATAAGCAAAACATTTCGAAAACAAATCTAAAATTTTTATATAAATTTTTCTAGTATAAATAACATTTACAAGAACGAATGGCGCTATAAATTTGTAATTATTTAACAATATTATTATTTTTTTAAAAATACAATATTTTTAAATATGTTATCAAACGTTACATGAGTATAATATTAAAACATGTTATTTTCCTTACCCAATTAATGATTACTTCTCACAAAAAATTATGCTGATAAAAACATTAATCTTTGGCACTTTTTACATTATTAGTAACTCGAAGAGAATTGCAAATTAACGAAGAATTGTTTCTTGCAATTTACATAACCATCACAATTTATCACTTTTTCGCTTCAATAACAAATTTGAATAATTTCATTTTAAAGTGTCTTTCGTTTTGTTTTTATTATGAGCACTCGACTTTCATTCAACAGTTTGAATAGTTTGATTACAGCTTGAAAGACTCGTTCAAACATCCCACCTTAATTCCATCGTTATTGTTCGTCTCGTTTCGTGTAATTAGCGCTAATGTTGGGATTATTTAAGTCGACTTTAGCGCTAATTCTTCGGTTTTAGTTGTATAATAAATTAAGCTCAATTGACTTAATTTTGAAACTGAAAATTATACATTAATATAACTTGTTAATTTGTGGTTGAAACAAAATAACGGTTTTGTAAAACCAGGCTACTTTCTTTATCATTTTTAAGAACAAAACAATTAATTTAAAAATTATGTAGATTGGTTAGGTAAGTTGCGTTATTTACACTCCGGAAGAATCCGAGATTAGTTTCCAAAATTCATCACTATAAATACCCAAATTCAAATAAAAAATACTTTTGCACATTACGCAGTCTAAAAAAACCAGATAGGTCAGGTCAATTACAGGTAAATGTCGTTTTACGCCGACGTTCCGAGAGACACCGGCGTAAAATGAACAAACATTTTTCGTGTATTCTTTAAATTTTATAATAAAATCAAAAATACAATCATATCTTTTTATTTTTCTTAAAAACAAAATGAAAACTAACTCGGAAAATCCCACACCGGCCCCAACCGGCGTAATTGTGAATCGGCGCGGCGTAAATCGAACCGACGCAAATTCATAAAATTTAGGCGCCATGCAATTTTTAGTGACCACAGTAGATTTTTCAAAATTATTATGAAAGCTACTAGACTTAAAACCTTTAAAAAAGATAACAAAAAAGAAAACTATAATCAGATTCAGTTTTTCGAAAATATATCCGACAAATGATAAGCAACTTTTGTTTTTCAAGTGGCAAAACATGAGAACAAAAAATTAATAACAAGAACAATAACCAGGGGTCCCATTTTAACTTCAAAATGAAGTTTTTCAAAACAACTAGATTTCATGCTGAACAAAATTACCTCTTAAGGTCCTTTTTCGAATTTTATTTTATAAATGCTTCATTATATGTATAATTTCAGGTCATTAAAGTACGATTAAAAATTTTTCCAAAAAATTACCTTAGCTGCTTAGCTTCAATTGGTTATATTATATTTATTTTTTGGCCCATGATTGATATCAGACTTTCGTATTATAGACTATACCCTAATCTTTAATTTAAACTCAAAAATTTTGCTATAATTTTATCGAAACTAGCAGTTTTTAAACAGTTGCTCCATTATAAAGAAAATTAACCAAATTTTATAATAAAACTTATTTTATAGTTATATCTTGAATATAAATACTCTTTTTAGGTCATTAAAGTACGATGAATTTTTTATACACCAAAAATTAGTTTTATTATAATCAATTTTCAAAAAAGTTCCAATGAGGGAAAATTTCTAAAATTAGCCTACTTTATAGAAAATTGTCAAAATTTTACAATGGAACTAATTTTGTAAGTCTAGCTTCAGTGAAAATGTCATTTTTTGGCGTTCAAAGTGCATACACAGTTTTTATTAAAGAACGTCAGTTTAAATAACAGCTTAAAGAAATTTTAAATGGGATTTCAAAAAAGGTCCCATTACGAATTTTATTTTATAAATGCTCCATTATAAAGAAAATTAACCAAATTTTATAATAAAACTTATTTTATAGTCATATCTTGACTATAAATACTCTTTTTAGGTCATTAAAGTACGATGAATTTTGTATGTACCAAAAATTAGTTTTATTATAATCAATTTTCAAAAAAGTTCTAATGAGGGAAAATTTCTTAAATTAGCCTACTTTATAGAAAATTGTCAAAATTTTACAATGGAACTAATTTTGTAAGTCTAGCTTCAGTGAAAGTGTCATTTTTTGGCGTTCAAAGTGCATAAACAGTTTTTATCAAAGAACGTCAGTTTAAATAACAGCTTTAAAGAAATTTTAAATGGGATTTCAAAAAAGGTCCTTTTTCGAATTTTATTTTATAAATGCTTCATTATATGTATGTATAATTTCAGGTCATTAAAGTACGATTAAAAATTTCTCCAAAAAATTACCTTAGCTGCTTAGCTTCAATTGGTTATATTAAATTTATTTTTTGGCCATGATTGATTTCAGACTTTCGTATTATAGACTATACCCTAATCTTTAATTTAAACTCAAAAATTTTGTTATAATTTTATCGAAACTAGCAGTTTTTAAACAGTTTTTGAATTTTTTTATGCACCAAAAATTAGTTTTTTATAATCAATTTTCAAAAAAGTTCCAATGAGGGAAAATTTCTTAAATTAGCCTACTTTATAGAAAATTCTCAAAATTTTACAATGGAACTAATTTTGTAAGTCTAGCTTCAGTGAAAATGTCATTTTTTGGCGTTCAAAGAGCATACACACTTTTCATCAAAGAAGTCAGTTTAACTAAAAGCGTTAAAAAAATTTAAATGGAATTTCAAAGAAGGTCCCATTTCGAATTTTATTTTATAAATGCTCCATTATATAATTTTATGTCATTAAAGTACAATTAAATTTTTCTCCAAAAAAATACTTTACCTTCAATTGGTTATATTAAATTTATTTTTTGGCCCATGATTGATTTTATACTTTCGTATTATAGACTATACGCTCATCTTTAATTTAAACTCAAAAATTTTGTTATAATAATTTTATCGAAACTAGTTTTAGAATTTTTTATTCACCAAAAATTAGTTATTTTATAATCAATTTTCAAAAAAGTTACTATGAGGGAAAAATTTCTTAAATTAGCCTATATTACTTTATAGGAAATCGTCTACATTTTACAATGGAACTAATTTTGTAAGTCTAGCTTCAGTGAAAATCTCATTTTTTGGCGTTCAACGTGCATACACAGTTTTCATCAAAGAAGTCAGTTTAACTAAAAGCGTTAAAAAAATTTTAAATGGAATTTCAAAAAGCTCCCATTTCGAATTTTATTTTATAAATTATTTTAAAATTTGACATTTAATTTATATACAACACACAATACAATGTTAGTGTATATTGGGTTGCCTAAAATTCATTTCTACTCCGCCCTTTTATTCCTCGTCAGTGCAAAATAATAATTTCTACTCCTAGGCAGTACAAAGTAACCACAGAATCAACGAACATAAAAAGTGACATTTTAAAGCCTGTCAAACGTCACAGAAGACTACTTTATTGACATTTGAAGAAAAATATAATTTTAGAAAAGGTAAAATTATCTAAAATTTGATGAAAAATCTCTCTGTCTTGTAGACTTGATCGAATAGTTTATTCAATAACAAAAATTATGCCAATTAAAACTTTCGGGAATACGGAATTTTGGATTATTCCTTCTTCTGGACCTTCCAGTGTCCGGGAATCAACCAAGTGCAATGTAATATCTTAGGTTTAAAAGAAAACAATTGCAGATTAGTTTCAAATAGTAAAATTTATTATTGAACAACAAAATAAATAGGTACATTTAAAAAAAATTAAAAATTAATTACACCAAGGCTCATCATCCGATTTATATTGAGACAAAGGTAGATCATACATAAATGGAAACAATTTCACATTCTTATCCTGACTATCGATAGTAAAATACTCTTCATCAAAAAATTTAGGTAAAAATAAGACCCCAACTTCACATGATCGAACGTAGCAGCTGGAATCTTTGTTGATGCTTGTTCCCCAAGCAGATTTAGATATATTTGAACTAGTCAACAAAAACCAGGCTAATTTTGTAAGACAAGGTGAAACTCGGCAGTAAGTTTTTATGTGTGGCATTGCTCGAGATCTTCCACTTCTCTCAGCCTTCCATTCGCTAAAATAAAATAAATATTATCTTCGATAGATAATTTCTAACCTCAATATAATTACTGTAAATAATCTTGCAACCATTTCTGCTTATCATTTGTGACTTTTGAGTAAGGCAGGCAACCTCCACCGTTAGCACCAAAAAGACTGTGCATGACATTATGTCCTGTTGGAAAAACCACACTCAAAGTTGAAGGTGAATTTGATGGTAGCGGTACTTTCGTATGGCTTGCTAGACTTCGAAGTAGTACTTTACGTAGCCAATCACCGGGAGTTTTTCCTAAAGAACCAATACTTGAAGCCTGCGCTATGATACCCCATGCTAAAGGTCCTTCACTTTCAGGACTAGTTTTCTGAGGCAGCTCACAGTTTTTACTTAACAGTTTACCAACTGTGTGCAAATGGCATCCAGGTTCATTCGGAAAATGCTTGCCTGGTGTTGATGTAACTAAACAAACTCTGAAAAACGAAAAATATAAGTTGTAGATTTCCATCCCAAAATTGACTGTTATTCCATGTAATGGAATCTCCACACGATCCGATTTGATCGGACCATTTGTGTGGTGGCAAGTTGTCAATAAAATTATCAGATCGGATATCTCGAGCGTTCGATAAAATCGGACCGTGTTGAGACTCCTTCCGATCGATTTGAATGCTTCATCCGATGGCCCCACTATTTTTTCAATGTTTTAATGACGTCCACCTACTGCTCATTGCTCTAAAAATTGATGCGGTAAGTAAAAACCCTCTTATTTTTATTAAGTTCCCGAATTAAAATCATATGACCATTTTTAGCTTTCGATTAACCATTTTCTGTTGATAGAATCTCAATGCAAATATCAAAATTGAACTGATCAAATAATATTTTAGTGCGGGAAGTGCGCAGAATTGGCGGTCAGTCAGATGGGCAAATCGGACGGTGTGGTTGTAGCATCTAATTTAGTCATTCATAGAATCTGACCATGCAATCAAATTGGATCGTGTGGAGATTCCTTTCGATTGGCTTCTTTGGTTGGTTAGTGGTTAACCAAAAATTTGACAGCTTCTCTGGTTCTTTCTTCCCCATTCGAACCGATATAAAGAGATGGAGCGAATAACCAAAGGTCAAACCGTAGTCCCGAGCACGATTCATATTTCGGTTAACCAAACTTAAATTGGCTAGAATCAAATGATCTAAGATGTCATTCGAATGCGGTTGGTCCAAATATGACTGACCAATCTAAGAACCAAATACGAATCAAAGCCATTCGAAATCGCTTCTTAATTAAATCGGGATAGAGATCGATTAGGATTGGTTCCATCGAAATTTCCGGAATAAAAAGTTTCAATTGTATGTAGTTTTAGGATTCAGTTTGTTCTAAATCACGAAAACTGCCAATCCACGATTCAGAAAAATCTTTGTTTCGGTGTTTGTTTACAAAATAATACCTACTTAAAAGAAAGAGCATTTTTAAAATACTTATTTATCATTGTATAATTTTAATGATTCATTAGTTCCAATGTCATTCAATGATATACAATATCATGAGTAAATTCTCTTAATTAGCAGTGGCTTATTCAAAGATGCATATGCACCCCCCAAAAGCTGCTGGTATTTTTTACATATTTAATTTTCTTTAATGCTTTTTTGATTCTACAATATCAAATTAAAAAGAAACATTTATAAAACATGAACTAATATTAAAGCTTTTGAAAATTTTGTAAATTCTGACAAGTTTGAAAATTTTGAAAAATTTGACAATTTTAAAAATGTAAAAATTTTGAGAATTGTGAAAATTTTAAAAAATTTGACAACTTTGACAATTTTATCAATTTTCAAAAAATTTGACAATTTTCAAATTTTTAAAAATTTTGAAAGTTTTGAAAAATTTTGAATTTTTTTTTTCAAAATTCTGTGTTAACTAAATGAAAATTCATCCTTTTCATTTTCGTTAGTATTCTATGTGGCAAATGCTCAAATTTTTAACAGAATGTTCATAAACGTTATTTTAATGTAAGTAGATACTACAAGAAAGTGTTACCAAAAATTTTTGTCATTTACCTTATTTGACTAAAATCGGCTCTTTTAACAACTTGTATCCAATCATTTAAAATAGGCAGATTATAATGTTTTAAATAATTAATCAGATCAATTTTAAATCCTGTTGGTCCTGAGCATTCATAATCCGGTTGGGATTCATCCATTTTTGGACATGCGGGGCTTACCCATAAACTAAAATAGAATAATCATGATCACAATCATCATCCTTGAAATTATTTATTACCCTTGATTATAATAATTCCAGTCTTCAAAATATAGATTAGCAGTGGATATAACAACCCTAATACTTCCATCTTCATACGAGTAAATACCAACTTTTCTAAATGACAAAGAAATTATATTAATTATCTTACATTCGATTATTGCTAGATTTATCTTACGAATGATGTATTCCAAAAGCATTTTCCATTTTAATCATGTGATGTTTCACATTTTTTAATTTCATTTCCATGTATTCTTTCATTTTGGGAAATTCATAACCATACAACACAGTCATAGGTTTATCACTAGAATTATCCTTTATTTCAGTTTAAACTTATAATTTGAATGAAATGGAGTTAGAAAAAATTTTAAAATGAAGCCTGTTCTAACTAAAAATTTGTCTAAGACTACAAAATTATATCAAATTTTAGGAAGAATTTTATAAGATTTAATTTAGCCCTAAAAATAGTAGTAAAGGTGCAAAAATTAGCGTAGAGCTAAAACTTGATATGAAAATTCGGAACACCATTATAAATGAATTCTGAAAAGTCCTCATCGATCCTGTATCTGGAAAAAATTTTATTCAAGATCAAAGGTCTTAAAAATGGGTTTTTCGTGTTTTTCAGTAAAACGGTAAGTTTTATCATAAAATTAAGTCAAACAAAAATTTGTAGATCATATAATTATCTATAAAAAATGACTTAATACTTTATCTCCTAAGAGCCACCGTTTCTGAGATATAACGATTATAAAAGCTGAAAAAGCTGTAATCTTCATAATATGCATAAGTACACCACATATACACATCACTGAAGCTGTAATACAAGTAAAAATATTTTTCTATCGGTCAATATAAGCCATAAATTGTTCTAATCGGCCAACTGGTTCAGTCAAAATTAATTATTTTCCGATTAATCAAAAATTTAATAGCAATTTCTTCGTCCAAAAGTGAAACTTTCAAATTTTCAACGGTTATTCGGTCATAACTTCTAAACGAGTAAAGATATCAAAACGAATCTTTTTTTGTCTGAAAGCCTAAGCAAAAACCTTTAAGATAAGCCATCATTCGTTAAAATCGATGAAGGGGCAGGGGGGTAAAAAAATTGTCAAAATCGCATTTTTTTACAAAGTTTTTTGCGCGATTAAAATTTTTAGTTTTTTTTCGAAAGTCAACGCGTCGGGTAGTAGTACTTGAAAATCTCATTCTAACGCATATTTTAGTAAGACGATTACAACTTTTATAATCGTTATATCTCGGTGGCTCTTAGGAAAAAAAGTATAAACACATTTTTTATAGATAATTATATGATCTACAATTTTTGCCTGACCTAATTTTGTGATAAAACTTACCGTTTTGCTGAAAAACGCGAAAAACTCATTTTTAAGACCTTTGACCTTGAATAAATTTTTTTCCAGGTAGGGGATCGATGGGGACTTTTCAGCATTAATTTATAATGGCTCTACAAACATTCATAACAATTTTTAGCTCTAGGCTAATTTGTGCATTGACCGGACTAAAATGTTTATAAAAGTATATTTATACCCTAATCCATGTACTTTGTATTGTTCATGCAACCACATTATATCAATCATAAAGTTCATTTGAAGTGACTCCTTTAAAACTCCTAAACTAGGACAAAGTAAATCTAAAATTTAAAAAAAAATAGTTCATAAATATCTTCAGTAAATAATGTTGTTTTACCTGGGAATGAAATGCTATTATATTGGTCTA
This sequence comes from Stenus bimaculatus, assembly GCA_963971135.1. Taxonomy (NCBI): domain Eukaryota; kingdom Metazoa; phylum Arthropoda; class Insecta; order Coleoptera; family Staphylinidae; genus Stenus; species Stenus bimaculatus. The sequence continues at coordinate 79,755,001 of OZ020180.1, read as the reverse complement.
ACGTTTGGTACGCATCAGGGACTTTCGTGAAAAAATAATTATAAGGATGAGCTTCCTCTAATCGCTCTTTCATATTACTACAATTTTTTTTATTAAAACCACTTCTACTTTGCGAGTTAGGCACATAAACTGTAGTTTTAACCATTTTCTTGTTGAACGGTGAATGGTTTTTATTCACAGGAGTATTGATGGATGTACTTGAACCTGCTGCAGTTGTATCATCTCCTTTTACTTTTTCACTATTATTAATTTTTGTTTCAACTGGTTTGGAAACTTTGATGTGCGCTAATTCTCTGATTACTTCCAATTGTTCTTTATAGACATGTTCATCTTGTACAAAACTTGAAGGAAAATCTATTTCTCCTGTTTTATGAACAAAATCCGATACTGAAAATGTTAAATTTAGTGCGAGGTTGGAAAGAAAACAATAAACTAACCTAACCTAGTATCATAATATACAGGGTGATGATAAAGTTTGGAACCTTATTCATAACTGCTGTATTTAATTGTTTTGAGAAAATCGTTCGGACAGGTCAATTTTAGTTTTTTAAATGCCATCACTTAATACTGGGTGGAAATGAAAACTGGGTCACCTCGATAACTTTTTTATTTATGAATAAACAAATTTGAAATTTGGCTATGTTCTATGGTTCGAAAAAAAAAAAATTTTATGTGCATTTTTTATTTTCGAAATCACTTCTGGTTTCACCGGAAACACCATGAACTTTGTTTTTTTAAATGTAACATCCCATATTTTTATTCATGGCTTAAAATACTTTTAAAAAAGAAGTATTTTTGAGAGATTAGTTTTTATTTTTTTTGGAAAAAAAATTTTTCAAAAAAAAAAAAGGTTTTCGAAGTCGGTGAAAAGTACCAAAACTAATTCTAAATAATTCAAATACCTAAATAAAATTGTAATTTGAAAAAAAATTTAAGTGGCTTTTGAACTATTAATTTTTAAACTTAGTTAATGAAGATTTTATAAAATATCTCACTTTTTTTAAATGCAATGATGCCGGGTCATTCGACTTTTTAAAAAGAGGATTTTATAAGGATTATATTGGTACCCCATATGTAGGGGTATTATTTTGCATGTGCCTGTAATAAAGATACTTAATAGCTAGTATTTTCCAACTTAAGAAATAAATAATTTTACCAAGAGATGGGATTTTAAAAACTAAAATTGACCTGTCCGAGCGATTTTCTAAAAAAAATTAAATACGGCAGTTATGAATTAGGTTCCAAACTTTATCATCACAGGGTGTTTGTAGTAGATGAGAGAACTTCAATAAAACAATAAGCTATTTTGAATTGCTTGTTTGTGTTTGGGTCATGAATTGCTCATATTTTGAAGAACCAAATTTGAATGACAAAGTTGGAAATCATAGATCATTCGGTTCAACCTCGGTTGGTCAGAATAAGAACTATCCAAATAAGTCACTAAGAACCGAAGAAATTATATTTTTGGTCAACCATTAACAAATCAAAACAACAATCTGAAATCGCTTAATGTGTAATGATTTCTTAATATTACATCGATTATTCAGGTGATCGTAAATAAAAATTAAACTGACTGCTAAGGAAGAAAATATAAAATTCATAAATATGCTATCAAAGGAAATATACTCCTGCTCAAAATGAACACACAAATATTAGGATATTTCAATATAGCGTTACAGAGTAGTCAGTCAATCAGGGATGAGCGTAACTATATACTCTGATTATAAGTGGGTTGTCATGATAAATCAATCTTGATGAGATCCCAAGATTATTTTTTTGAAGTTGCAGTTCAAGGTCATTGAATCAATTAGTTTCAAATACATGAATCGACCACGTCATTTAACAAATAATGAGTGTGTAAGACGTGGTGTAACAGCATCAACTTTGGTAGATGAAGGACGTAGCAAGGGTTATGTGGCCAATCTGGTAGGTGTCAATCATTCAACAATTAGATGAATCATTATAAGATTTAGAGAAACTGGATCACACTCTAGTAAATATGGCCAGAGTAGCAAAATAGTCTAAGGGACCAGCGTTTTCTTTAACAACAAGGTTTGAGAGACTGAAAATGCTGAAGTAGGTAACTCAGCAATAAACTCAAACCAGTCAGAGATGTTAGGATTTCCTCTCTATCAGAACAAGATTAAAGAAAGCAGAATTAGTCAGTAAAGCCTCATTTTCACGGAGATTGTATTATCATGAAAGCACTGTCATGATAGTCACCGCAAAAGTGCTATCATGTGATACAATATAGTTCCTATCATGAACAACTATCACTGTGAAATCGAGGCTTTAGAAGCCTGCAATTGTTCCATTGCTCACCGCAGTACACAGACTACGACAAATCATGAGAATGAAACCAGGATAAACTTGAAATCTCCAGATGGCTGTGATAGAGTGTATCGAAGACCTGGAGAAGATTTTCATGGCTAACTTGATCTTTTTTTATAAATTAATTAAAAACTTTACACCCTCATAAAACTAAAATGAATCGATGATCTTCATAGGACATTTTATTCTCAAAATAGCATCAGCTTTCATATGACAAAGTTTGTTCTCAGAGCTACAGAATCACTGTGTATAAACCATAACTTTAGTAATGCGTTTATTTTGAACAGGAGTTTAGAGATGTATACAGGGTGAGTCAGACCACCCGTAACAGCCTTTTATCTCAAACACAGTTTGTCGAACATAGATAGAATAAAAATTTTAATTACCAAACTGAACCCAAAGAATTCATTGGTGCATTTATTATTTTCCGGAACAATCCGGAAGTCCCGGAATCATAAGTTACTTTGAAATTTCAAATGGCAACATAGGTTGAGTATGGTATCGTTTGAAAGGTCTTAAAAAGGAACAACTTTTATTAAAATATTTTTGTAATATCTTGCATAATTAACAATTTAAACGAAAAAAAAATATGCAAACAAGTGACCATTGGTCTCTTAAATTATGGAAAAATGAAATCGTTACCATCATCCCCAAATGGGCGAGAGAGATTTTTTTAAATAGAAACTCTTTTTTGAATCTATTCATTAAAAATAATCAACATTTTTTTATTTTTTGACTTAAGGAAAATACATAACCTAAAAGAGTTGATTATTTTTAACAACCGAAGCGAAAAATATAAGTTTCCATTTAAAAAATCATAATTGCCTCTACCCTTACCTATTGAGGATGATGGTGGTGTTTTATTTATTCCATAATTTAAGAGACCATTTGTCACTTGTTTGGTATTGATTTTATCGTTTAATTTGTTAATTATGCAAGATATTAAAAAAATATTTTAATAAAAGTTGTTTCTTTTTAAAAGACCTTTCAAACGATACCATACTCGACCTATGTTGCCATTTGAAATTTCATAGTAACTTCCGATTCCGGGCACTTCCGGATTGTTCCGGAAAATAGTAAGTGCACCAATAGATTTTTTGGGTTCACTTTCGTAATAAAAATTTTTATTCTATCTATTTGCAACAAACGGTTTCCGAGATAAAAGGCTGTTACGGGTGGTCTGACTCACCCTGTATACAAGTCATATTTAAAAAATTTCAACGAAGATTCTAAAATATAAAGACGTTTGACCTGATAATAATTTAATATAAACGATAAGTTCTAACTCGATCAATTTTGATATTTTTACACTTACAATGAGGGTGATCATATTCTTTGAAGTGATGTGGATTTCTTCGGTAACATTTAACACCATGTGGACAAACTTCCATCTTTTGTTTCTTAATATCCGTATTATCTTCTTTATTCAAATTCATAAAAAGCAAGTACTATTACTGGGAACATTATTTTTTTGAGGTTAAAATAAATAGTTGTTCAATTTTCCATTACCTTCGTGTTTCCTTTTCACTCCTTCCATTTTAAAATCACGTATTAACGTACAGTTAAAATTTATATAATTTATTATTCTGCTCTACTTTGAATACAAGAAATTTTAGTTCAATGTTAGCATAGTTTTAATGTTTCGTTTGCATACATTTACCACAGAGTACCTAACAATTTTCTAACAACTAACAAGCAATTGCAACCAATAACACACAATAACAAGGCTTTTGTGTTGTTTGGGTTGCATTGGATTTTTCAAAAATATTAAAAAAAATAGATTTTGGTTGACAAGATTTATTTATTTAAAAGTATTAAGGTATACAGGGTGAGTCAGATCACCCGTAACAGCCCTTTATCTCGAAAAAAGTTGTCGCACATAGATAGAATAAAAATTTTAATTACCAAAGTTAACCCAAAGAATCCATTGGTGCACTTATTATTTTCCGGAACAAACCGGAAGTGCCCGGAACCGGAGGTAACTTTGATTTTTTAAATGGCAACATAGGTCGAGTATGGTATCGTTTGAAAGGTCTTTTAAAAAGGAACAACTTTTATTCAAATATTTTTTTAATATCTTGCATAATTAACAAATTAAACGAAAAAAACATAAGCAAACAAGTGACAAATGGTTTCTTAAGATATGGAAAAATTAAAACACTAGCATCATCCTTAATATGGGTAAGGGTAGAGGCAATTATGTATTTTAAATGGAAACTTGTAACTTTTGCATTTTTCATTTCGCTTGTTAAAAATAATCAACTTTTTTAGGTTATGTATTTTCCTTAATTCAAAAAATACAAAAATTTGATTATTTTTAACGAATAAAACGACAATAACTGCAAAAAAGAGTTTCTATTTAAAATATCTCTCTTGCCCATTTGCCGACGACGGTAACGATTTAATTCTTTCCTTTAAGAAACCAATGGTCACTTGTTTGCATATTTTTTTCGTTTAATTTGTTAATTATGCAAGATATTAAATAAACATTTTAATAAAAGTTGTTTCTTTTTAAAAGATCTTTCCAACGATACCATACTCGACCTATGTTGCCATTTGAAATTTAAAAGTAACTTCCGATTTCGGGCAAATTCGGATTGTTCCGAAAAATAATAAGTGCACCAAGGAATCCCTACTTTGAAATTTCAAAAGGAAACATAGGTCGAGTATGGTATCGTTGGAAAGGTCTTTTAAAAAGAAACAACTTTTATTAAAATATTTATGTAATATCTTGCATAATTAACAAATTAAACGAAAAAAATATGCAAACAAGTGACCATTGGTCTCTTAAAGGGAAAAATTAAATCGTTACCATCATCGGAAAATGGGCAAGAGAGATTTTTTTAAATGGAAACTCTTTTTTGCAGTTATTATCGTTTTATTCGTTAAAAATAATCAACTTTTTTTATTTTTTGAATTAAGGATAATACATAACCTAAAAAAGTTGATTATTTTTAACAGCGAAACGAAAAATGCAAAAGTTACAAGTTTCCATTTAAAATACATAATTGCCTCTACCCTTACCCATATCAAGGATGATGGCAGTGTTTTAATTTCTCCATAATTTAAGAAACCATTTGTCATATGTTTGCTTGTTTTTTCGTTTAATTTGTTAATTATGCAAGATATTAAAAAAATATTTTAATAAAAGTTGTTTCTTTTTAAAAGACCTTTCAAACGATACCATACTCGACCTATGTTGTCATTTAAAAAATCAAAGTTACCTCCGGTTCCGGGTACTTCCGGTTTGTTCCGGAAAATAACAAGTGCACCAACTATCTATGTGCGACAAACTGTTTTTGAGATAAAAGGCTGTTACGGGTGGTCTGACTCACCCAGTATATACGGTGGCTCAGCTCACATTTCAAGCTAACAAAAAAGTTAACCACAGTTTTCTTCTTCGACCGTTATTCAACCGGCCGCCATCTTGATTTTTTAAATTGCAATACTCCATGCTTCACTGGAAATTGGAAATTAATATAGGGATCCAATAAATATAGTATTTCACTTAGGACCTATACAATTGACACTTCGGTGTTTTTTTCTTCTATTTTTAACCGATTTTAACCAAATTACTTTCAAATCTTACAGTTTTGAACTAAGGGCCGGTTGTACAGTTGAAGCTTAAGCTTGAAGCGGCACTTAAACTAAAAAATTGACAGATTTCCTGTTGTATTTCTGTCATAGTGTCAAGTGTCACTTGAAGCTTAAGCTTGAACTGTGTAACCGCGGCCCTTATTATACTTATATGTATACAGGGTGAGCTAAAATGATTGTGGTCAATTTTTTCCCGCCTAAAAATCTGGGGAATTTGTTTGCTTCAAGTTCATAGTAACACAAAATCATGTCAAACAAAACAAAGTAACTAGACTAGACAAAAGCAGAGGCGTAGGTGTAATTTTTACCGTTGTGTCAAAACTTCAGATTTAAGAATTTCGTTATTGTGCCTTTTATTTCGTAAACGTCAGTTTTTATCAAAATTAATTTGCGTAAGTCTTTGTTTTGTGTTAGCATCTGCCTCGAAAATGAAGAAAAACATTTTCAATATTTGACATTTGCTGTGAAATTAGAGATTTTGGAAAAAATCTTGCTACGTATTTGGTTGCCTAAATATCAAACGACAATCATTTTAGCTCACCCTGTACTTCAAAGAGCCCTTACGATGCTAAATTAATCGCAAGGAACCGAAAAACCTTATTTGAAGACCTTTAAGGCCCTATACAGCTATACAGTTTGTCCTGTGGATATTATTGATCACGAAACTACTGGAATTTTCAACTTTTAACTTATTTGACATGTTTTAGAAAAAAAAAAATCATAAACAAAAGTTGTTCATAAGATTCATCCAAAATGCATAATTACAACTTACCTAATCAAAATTAAATTCAAACAAACTTTTTAGTTTTTCCTTAGATTTTGGACGAATCTGAACAACCTTTGTTAACGACCAATTTTCTCAAAAAATGCTTAATATGAAATATGATTTGTTTGTTAATGAGAAATGAACTCTAAAATTTAGGAGTGATTTTTTTTAAACGAATAAATTTAAAAAAATAGAAGCAGGGCGGCCTTAAGTAAAAGACAGTGTATATGAAAAAAAAATAAAGAAATAATTTTAAATATGGAGCTATAAAATGAATTTGAAAAAATTACTGGAAACACATTTTTGACCTGTAAAAAACTAATAGCAATAGATTTCAACAATTATATCATTTTTTTTGGATTAAAATTATCTAGGCAAAATAGGTGATTTTTTTTTCTGGGAGTAAAAACCAACCCCAAAACAATCGCTGTGTTTTCGTCTTCAAATTTTCCTAATGTAATTTATAGCTAATTATAAGTTTTCAAAATCAATGAATACTAAAAATTTCATATTTTAAATAATTTCGAATAAAATACGTATTAAAAAATTGGACATATATTTTTTGTTATTTAACTTTACAAAATTAACAAAATATGTACCTTCCATTTTTTAACAAGTTATTGTACATATTTTATGAAAATAACTCAAAGAAATGCAGTGGCGTAGCTTCAAATTTGGCGGCCTGGAGCAATTTCTCGGTGTGCGCTTACCCCCACAAAAATTAAATACCGGGTGTCCACGAAACTAGGGCCACCCCTGTAATTTCTTTATTTATGAAAATACAAATTTGAAATTTTAGTAAGTTATATGGCATAAGAAAACGCATTTATTGGACTATAAAAAAATTCAATATTTTTTTTTTTAATTTTATTGGTAATGTTTTTTAATAAAATCTATTAAAACTACTCTTAAATAATTTTAATAGGTAAAATTAATTGTAAATTATGAAATTCATTCGGCCGTTTTTGAGAAACTAATTTTTAAAATGAGTTTTTTGCAAATATTTTTATTTTTTCAAATGGCATGATATCCAAAATTTTATTTGAAAGTTCAAAACAAAATTTTGTCACAGACATACTTGGAACTTACCAATGTTTAATAATAAGTACAAAAAATAGGATGTTACATTTAAAATAAAAAAGTTGATGAAATTCAAATCTTTTTTTAGTTCAATAAATGCGTTTTCTTATGCCATACAATATACTAAAATTTCAAATTTGTATTTTCATAAATAAAGAAATTACAGGGGTGGTGATAGCTTATTCGTGGACACCCGGTATATTTCAAAAACCAAAATTTGTTTCATACACCAAAAACAAAGATACCAGCGAAAAAAAGTTACAATTTCATAAGTTCTTTATCGCTTTGCGAATTTTTTGTTTCTGTCGGTTTTTAAAGTGCTCGTAATTTTAAATTTCGCTTTTTTAGATTTTGCGCCTAGAGCAGTCTGCTCCAACTGCTCCACAGTAGCTACGCCACTGAACAAATGGCAATCAAATTTACCAAAAATTGGCTTTTTTGCAAGAATTACCTCTCTTTTTGCTTATTTATGATCTATTGCAGTAACTAAAAAGATGCGTAGGGTGCGCCAATCCCGATTTTTTGAATTTTTATTTACAAAATTACAAAAAATATGTGTTCTTTAATTTTGTATTATCTTAAAATACTTTTATGAAATATACATATTGATGCTAATACATATTTGGAAATGGATTAATATTTTTTATGTTTAAAGTTTTTTTAGATATTGCTATTTTTGTTTGAGCTCCCAAAATATTGATATTTTTAAGTAGGATTTTGAGATAAAAAAAAACGGAGGAAAATAATGTTAATTTTATTAAATGTTATTGGAGCCATGTTCCTTGTTTCTGGCCTTAGGCCATTGCTTATTTTGCCTATATGATAATACGCCACTGATGATGTCACATATGGTTTCATCTTCAATTTCAGAAAACATCAATTGTAATTCAGAAAAGTGATTTGCATTTTGGAAAGCATCAGTTGTATTTCAGAAAAACCAATTTAATTTCTGAAAGTATCAAAGGTTCTTATAAGATGTTTTTGGGATATTTAGCGAAATTACTTTAAATAATTGGACCAATGTAATTTTAAGATTTTTACAATTTTCCGTAGGTAATTATTAATAGTTTAGAATGTTGACTTTTGGCAAATTGGCAAAAAATTTAATTAAAAATAAATATATTATTTATGTAAAATATCAGGAAAATAAAAACAAACGTTAATTCTTTGAATAATATAAAAATAAATATCACATCCATCACAAATTATAAATTTGAAACAAAATATTATCATTTAATCTTAAAAATAAATTTTGTGGGAAAGGTTTCAAGGGGGCACGTGCCCCCTGGCTACGCCACTGGATTATCCTATAAGAACCTTGTTCTTCTAAAGGATACAACTTTTCTAGAAATCGTGGTTTTGTGCATTCATCTTATTTTTCAACATTTCGTGACGTACATTGTATAAATGAAAACGTCTAATTTATTATCAAATTTAAATATAAAATGGAAATCTTAATCAAAATGAAACCTCCATTTGTATGGTCTTTGAAAACAGGAACTAACGTATATTTTGAGGAATTTGGGCATAGCGTTCTTTAATTTTTTTGCAACCAATTACATGGATTTGTCCAAGTTTTTGCTACGATTATCCCATCATGCCATCTGAAATTTTAAAGATTGTTTTAATTGTGAGGAGTTTACAGGTGTTTGAATTAAATTCGAAAGATAGTGGGTAACAGTAAGAAATACAATATTTTAAAAATACAATATGATATATTATTAATATCATTTAACAAACATACAGAAAAATCACAATTAATTTAAGCACTTTACAGTCAAATAGTAATAAATGAAAGAATAAATATACCATCTTCCAATTGGTTTCTTCCACTAAGTTAAAGCTAAACAAACCAGTGCCTAAAACTTATACCTACTACCATATCTAACTTACTTTGGATTAAAATTAGTTCGAAAGAATTTGTTTTCCAGTTTTCATGTCGCATTAGTACTTTATTGGAAAGATGCGCTAAATTTAAACTGAAAATACTGAATTTTATCAGTACATCATCTTCTAAATAATTTTTAGATTTTTTGAAATTAAAATATTACATAAAGTTACATTTGATTAAATTGCATTGAAAATGAAAATTATTTAAATTTGGAACTTAGGAACAAAATCAGTCTTTCTTGCGCAATCTCCTACTGGAAGCTTCAATACTAGTAATCCATAATTTCAATTCTTCGGGCATTTCAGGTCTATAAGACGGGTCTTTTTCCAAAAGTTTTCCCATAGTTTCTGCTACGTTAAGATTTAAAACTTTGTTTTGACTTATTAGAACTGCTCTTATAAATCCATCAGTGGTTATAAATTGTTGTTCAAAGTATATACTTTTCTCATCCCAGTACATAATCTACAAAAAAAATAAAATTTTCATAATATGTAATATGTATATCACCGGTAAGATTTATTGAAACAATTTGATCAATCTAATACGAATGAAATTGTGCAAAAAACTCGTGTGGAGTTAATAAATTTTAAGAAATCATTGTGCTCTTTAGTCAGTTAAGATCGTCTTACCCTAGTTGTGACCTTAAATGTTGTAAATAATGGTATGGGTTTCCTATATCTAATGTTACAGGCTCCTTGAAGAATGTGGGCTTTAGCCGCAAGAATGATCTTGTAGAGTCCAGTTCTTTCATAAAAATGAAATCTTCCAAAATCTGCTTCACGAATATATCTTGCATTATTCATGTGATTTAACATCAAATCCATGTCATTAGTGGTCGTGAAACCTAAAAAGGAATCAATACGAAAATATGAAGTTAATATTAATATTTTTTTCTTAAATAAATTTGCCTTGAAATTTTAATGCTTTTTTAATTTTAATCATTTTGATGTTATTAAATAAATTAGGAATGTAATACGTAAATTAAAAATAAATGCTTCCCACTATGGAAACGTTTTTTACAGAAATATTAAATATTGATTGATAAATACATTATTTAATTGATTTTTAAACTAAAACTACAAAGAAAATTTTATAAGAAATATCGATATCCCAATACTTTTGTGTACAGTGGGGTGCACAAAAAACGGGCAAAAAGTTTCATTATTATTTATCCGGTTTGATTTCTATTCATACTTCAAAAAATACTAAAATCAGAATAAAAGATTTTTAATTTTTCTAAAAATAACGCGATGAGTACAAAAAATTAATTCCAAAAGTAAAGTTAAAATTAATAATTATAAAATAGTAGGTATTAAAATTTAAATATCGTAAAAAAAACACGAGGCAGCTACTTAAGGCATTTCTGGGAAGTCACAGGTTTCGAGAATTTAAAAAAAAAATAATGTAAAAAATTAATAAAAATAAAATACATTATTTTTTCTACAAATATGTTGAAAGTTGCTATTATGACACTCAAATCAAGCATTTAAAGTATCATTTTCTTGCGTCAGTGTTATAAGTAAATCAAGTGATTTAGTGACTAGTGTTAAAAGTAGGTAACTGACAGTAACTTAGTCATGTTTACTATCTAAACAACTTCTAATATTTTCATAATTTGTCCCATGGTATTCCTGGTTCAGCAACCCTACTAAGTATTTAATTTGAATCGAATCAATAATAACTAATAAACTTCTATTACCATTTTTGTGCACACCTTTGTATAAAATTCCAAAAAAATAAAGGGCTAAAATTTTTTATCGTCTTATCCAATTTCAATTAAAGATAAACCAAATTTGGCTCAGTTAATTAAGATTAAGATAAAGAAGGTTTCCTAATGGATTTTTTAAGTAAGTGTTATTTTTAATTCAAAAGAAAATATTGTTGCCATTTGAAGGAAGTCGACTATCGTTCCAACAAAAATTTTGAAATTGAGAACATTCATGTAATATGTAAGTATTAGTAGAATTATGTATTTGGTTGCTTTATAATTTATAACTTACTATGCATTTCCGCTGTACTTAGCACATCAACTTCAGTTTGAAATTTTCCGAGGTAGTATAAGTAAGCAATTCTTATAAAATAATTAACTTCAATAAATAAGTAAAGAAGAGAAATAATTCCAAGTATTATAGCGATAAGAGTCACTAAAATATTTAAATCGAACTCAACTTTAATCATTTTGAGAAAAAAAAACTGGTAAAAGGTGTTTCACGTAACTAAATCGAGCGTTTCGATGAGAGGAACACAATGCAATGTGAAAATTGTATAGGCTAGCCTGATGATAATTTCGTGATTTGTAAAGCCAAGGTTGATTTTTTATGACCATCAAAATGGGAAAATCAGTGGAAACTTGTTTTTTGCATGATGTATATTTAATGCTTCATCTAAATACATATTGTCAATTGTTTAATTTCGTTATTGTTTTAATTATCATTATAATTGATTCATAAATAAGAAGAAATTATTAAAATTATAAAATAATTCTCCTATTATTTATTTATGTTAGGAATTTCCAAATAAACCCATGACCAGGTAGTCATTTTATTTAAAAATAGATTTTTTAGAATGTCAAGTGTTATGTTAAATTATCCTGTGTATTTTAATAAATATAGGAGAAGGAGAATTAAGGACGAATAAAATAATCATTTTGTGTAACTAATTGATCCCAAAATTTTGAATAATAAAAATGTGGGCGAAGTGTACCTATTAATATTATAATATTTTTAATAATAAATTTTTACTTTAGGCAATAAAATCCTGATTCGCTCAGAAAAACCAAAAAAGAAAAGTAATAGGAGAAAATAATAATAAAAAAATAAAATTTATCCCACAATTTCCTTTATTAAATTTCATTGAAATTTTCACCTTTTTAAAACCAAATTCGTCATAAAAATATTTTTTTTAATTTACCGATCTTTGTTATTAATTTGTTTTTATCAACTGCAGGCTTATTCATTTAGATTTTAGAAAATTAGTATTTGAAACACTTCTGAATATACAAAGAAAAATTTGCAAAAGCTTTACCAAAAGCAAATTATTATGTTTGTTTTCGACAAATAGTTTACGGGCCTGGGATGAGGAATATTTTTAGTTGAAAATTTTATTATTGACCCTGTTTGTATGTACGTTTGTAGATATCGAGTATTATAATTTTCAAAAAAAATGAAGTTGTTATGTTTTGGTTTACACATTGATTTAAATAAAAACCTGAAATTCGTGTAATATTTAGATGTTAATTTACACATAGTTTAAAAAAAAAATAATTTTTTGGATTCGATACCCAAATAGTATCTTTAAACAGAAAAATCAAAATAAAATTTTTGTACATCAATTTTTTTTATCAAAACACCTCATAAACTAATCAAAATTAATTTTATTATTTTGCAAATTTTGATATTTGATATTGCCTAAAATTTAAATATAAAGAACACAAAATGTTTTTGGAAAAACATTGTATAATTATTTTACATTTCAAAAATTTCGAGAACAGCATATGTTTTTTTATAATTTTAGCTAATTGGCAAAAATTGAAAACTTATTACAATTTCTAACAATACCGAAAGTTTTAAAATTTAAAACAACCAATTTATTCTGCCTTGCACATGGTGAGTGTCAATTTATTCTCCCAGACTTAATTTTTAAAACTCTAGACATTTTTTACAATTGTATTTCAGAAAAGATCATTTAATTTCAGAAATCATCAATTGTATTTCAGAATAATCATATGTAATATCACGAGTGGTCAAATTTGAGTCGAATATTTTTCACTGTCATTACCACGAATGTCATTTGGGGTTAAGTTTTAATTTTCAACCCCAAATGACATGAGTGGTAATGCATGAAAAATATTCGACTTTTAATTTGAACAAGAGTGCATATTTAAGGGACTATTTAACGAACATTTTCTACTTTTTTGTGCAAAATTTGACAGCCAACTTCAAACTTTTTGAAATTTGACATTAACGTCATAAAATAATCGCTGATATTTTTGACGTTTTACTTGTCACAAAAATAATCACTTGTGAGTTGAATAGTCAATTTAGTTTCAGAAAGTATCAATTATATTTCAGAGTAGTCAATTCAATTTCAGAAAATATCAATTATATTTCAGAATAGTCATTGCATTTCAGAAAGCATCAATTGTATATCAGAATAATCAATTCAATTTCAGAGAATATCAATTGTATTTCAGAATAGTCAATTGTATTTCAGAAAAGATCAATTGTATTTTAGAAAGCCTCAAATATATTTCAGAAAAATTAATGCACTTTTAGAAAAGACCTTTTGTAAAATATTTATTTCTAAAATAAAATTGATTTTTCTGAAAAACAATTGATGCTTTCTGAAATAATATTGATCTTTTTTGAAATATAATTGATTATTCTGATATACAATTGATGGTTGCTGAAATACAATTGACTATTCTGAAATCGAAGTGATCTTTTCTGAAATCCAATTGGAAAAGATGTAGTCTTATTATTAGATATTAAATTTCAAAGGTAATGCCAAATGACATTCGAGAGTTGCTACGTCAGCAAATTATTATAGCCTTGAGGAATCCCACGAGTCGAATTATAAGTTTCTGATAATGATTGTACATTAAATTTTATGTTCTCTAGTAAAATATAATGAGCTTGATCGAAAACCTTCGATATACTTCAATTCACTAGTTATCATCCATGTTTCATTATTCTATTTTGTGTGTTATTTAATGAATTACTTAAAGTTACCTCTTTGGGACATATTTTAGAAAGTTTTTGAAAATTGTCAAGGTCAAGCAACTCGGTATTCCCATCTTACTTGTGTATACAATGAATGTTCTTTTATTTTGAAACTATTTGAAAGTTTAAACATTTTATTAAAAAAAAGAAGACATAAAAGTTTTTCCTTCCACTCGAATGAGCCTGAAATCAGCGAGTCAAAAATACACAAAACGCATCAGAAATAGATGGATTTAGGCGAGTTGATGACAGATTACAAGATTTTTGAAACTTTTGGGGAGAACGCATGTGCCACGCTTAAAAAACTAGTTTTTTTTTTAATTTTAACAACTGGTACTGAACCGGTGCGAACCGGTTAAATCCCACGGTGCCGGTGTTCTGTAGCATGATCAGACTCTACAGCATCTATTCAGTAATTGCGAAGCTTTCAGACTTCAAAGAATAGCCATCATTATGAAGTAAAAGTGAATCGAAGAATTTCATGGCAGAAAATCCTGGATTAAAAACACAGGATTTCAGGAAAAATAAAAATAAGAGGAGGGCAATAGGCTGATCTAAGGGGCACCAAAATTAATTCGTAAAATAGACAATAAATATGGCCTTCCTGCCAAAATGTAACCAAAGTTGGAAGAGTTCCATTTGTAACAAATTGCCTGAGTTTATCACCCATCCAAATTTCAGGCGACGACCCTATTGTATGGTTTTGGGTTTAAGGTGTCCAAATTTGATCGTCCATGACTATAACAAATCACTTTTTATTAGTTATGAAGCCAAAAAAGTCGAGTTTAGTTTTTATGCAGTTCACAATAATTATTTTATTTAGTTTTTCTTCAAATCCTTGAAACCATCCATATTACAAAAATTTCACCATAAATAACCAAATTTTTGGGAATTTCTATTGAAATAAGAAACCTGTAATTAATTTTGAGATTTGTAAATATAAAGATGTGATTGTAGTTCTGGAGTTATGTGCTTTAAAAATAAATTAATTTGTAATTAGAAAATTGATCATGATTTCAAAATTTCTGCAAAATTTTTAATTATGTAATAGTTCTACCATTTTTAGTTCTATCTTGCAAAAAGATTTGAAATGAAGAAAATGTACCATAATTAAAAATGCAGACAATTTTTTTTATTCTAACCTATTTTTAACGTCAATACCAAAAAAAAATTATGATTGATCTCAAGTCGGTCACCAGTTTACAATCTTTGTTTTTTATATGAGTTATAATTTATATAAACTAAATATTAATTAATATGTGATAAATCCATCTAAAATTAATTAATTAGTATTTAATATTAAAATAAAAAACTCATTAATGCCATTGATAATGTCAACATTGGTTGACGAAAACGTTTTGGCTGATTAAATATCTTTAAAAAGAGTGAGTTTTTTATTTTAATATTAAATACTAATTAAATATTAATACTGTCTGAAAAGGTTAATTTATTTTCTTTGTGTTTCTTTAAAATTTTTAGGAGTATTTAAAAGTCCGAATTCAAATGTACGAAAAAAAATACCTTAACTTTGGACTGCTCTAATTAAGTCAGTGCTAGGTTATAGGAGATAAATATACATTAGATTGTAGCCCAAAGAATTTAGCTTATAAATCAGAAAAAAAATTGAAAATATGATGGAGGAAACGTGAGATATTTTTCCTCTCAAACTCGCGCTCTCTCTAGCCATTCGCATTAATTTTCGGTGAATCTCTTTTAATTTCCAAAGAATTTCCAGAAACGTGGGATGGATTTTCTATTCTCTGTTATTATATCCGACTGAAAATGTATTCTTTTCTAAATATAATTTTATAGCTGTAACAATATACCCATATTGTTTTTACTAATCTGGTCTATTGAAACAGTTTAACAAGTTAGAGGAAAGGAATCTTTTCTAAACCTTAAGACTGGGGAATTGTGAAAAGGAGAGGGAAACACAGCAACCGTTTGTTATTTTAATATTTTTACATAGAAATCATAAAAAATAATAAATAAAAACTATCTGACCCTTACAATTATAAGTAGGACTTTAAGTTTTACCTAATTTTTCTTCTAAATAAAATTCTGGGAAAGCGTAGAAGTGGAAATATGATGAAATGTGTAAAAAAATGTGCTAGTTCTACTACAACCCTCTTCCAGCGGCACATATTTAAAAAAAATATGCTGGAACCCAAAGAGTTATTTATAAGGAAGGGGATCATGTAAATTTTATTTAGTTTTGTTAATGGTTACTATGCAAAAAAAATAAAATAACACATGGTTGCTATACTTCTCTCTTTTTCTCACAATTTCCCCATCCTAATTCTAATTATTTCTAAGATTTAAATCCATCACACGATATAAAAGTTTTTAAAAAACAAAATACCAAAATTTCAATCCACGAAATAACCATAGAAGGGAAAACTTAATAATTAAAAAAAAAATTAAAAAAATTGATGTACCATTAATTAATTAAAATCTTTGATTACTTTATGTATTAAAATATCTTACCTTTAAGAACGGAAGTGCCATCAATCTTTACTGGTTTTTGAAAATATTTGCCGCAAACATAATTATATCCTATTCGCAAGAAATATCTAACATCAAAAAGACTTTTCAATATTACTATAAATGATAGCACAAATATGATATATACGTTAACAAAATTAATATCAAACTCAATTTTCAACATTTTTCTCTAAAATTATGAACAACGTATTCGAAGAAAGTTCCACGCAATAATAACTCAACCTTCTCGCCCTTCTCACGTTTATAATTTACCGGTGGCTTTTGCTCCAACAAACAATACAGGTTAAGCACTCAGCAACATCGCTATTTACATCTATTAAAATGGTATAAGGTATAAATATAAAATTATGCTAATTCGTTACTAGGTACACAATTAGAAATCGATTTTGACTTCTTCATAAAAGCTTGGAGTGTAATTAGCTTTAATTATATTTTCTAATATTTTAAGACGTCTTGAGGTAGGTAAGTTATGTAGGATAACATCGGCAACATTGAAGTTGACTTTAGTCTTGAACTTAAGTTACCTTTTACTTTGGCTTATTTACTCATTGCAATCCTATCAGGTGGTAAGCATAACTTCTTTTTTAGTGAAAAAACGAATAGAATTCTTAGTTAGATTTTGCTTTGAAGATTTGAAGATTAATCATTTTGTTTGTATATCTTGTTCGAAATTATTAATTTACAAAATGTTAATTTTTCAAAACAATAAAATTGCCAAGTAATGAATGAATAATTAAGCATAAATTGTTATATATTATGTACGAAGTTTAAATATATTAAAATGATAGTAATGTAAATAAATTATGGATGGTTTAAATTAATTCTAAATATAAATTGAAAAGTAGTATTTACTATGATTTGAGCATAGTACTTTACATCGTTCTACATTATTTTAATATTCCCAATAAAAATTGTAGGTATTAGTATGAAAAATTAATTTTCCAAAAGTTTTAAGTAATGTAATATTAAAAAAAGGCGTTAAGATGGGGAAATTATGAGAAAGAGAGAGAAGTATAGCAACCATGTGTTATTTTTTTTGCATAGTAACCATTACCAAAACTAAATAAAATTTACATGACCCCTTTCCTTATAAATAACTCTTTAGGTTCCAGCATATTTTTTTAAATATGTGCCCCTGGAAGAGAGTAGAAGTGGAACTATCACATTTTTTTCCACATTTCATCGTATTTCCACTTCTACGCTTTCCCAGAATTTTATTTCGAAGAAAAATTAGGCAAAACTTAAAGTACTACTTATAATTATAAGAGTCAGATAGTTTTTATTTATTATATTTTATGATTTCTATGTAAAAATATTAAAATAACAAACGGTTGCTATGTTTCCCTCTCTTTTTCATAATTCCCCAGTCTTAAACGTTTTATAAATATCATTGTTTCCAAAAATATATTTTGCATACAAACACAGGCACTATTTAAAATTTAAATTTTTGTAATAAAAAGAGGAGTATTTTAATCATAAGGGTGCGCAAATCGAAAGGTTGACCCAGAAATTTAATCATCTCAAATCAAATGAAATCAAGGCTTAGAAGTCATTCCACCCCGAACGTATTTTCAATTTCATCCAGTGGTTTTGAGCGGCCAGGAGACCTATCCATTAAGAGGGTGGAGATACAAGCCTTTTGTATTTTTATCCCGACATGGGACGATTTTTGTTTGTTTGAAAAAATCCTGAAAATGGTCGATTTTTCTTGCTTTTTTTCGATTGTCAGCGGCGTCAACTTTGAAAATTCACACCTCCATTGGGTTTTATAGGGAAGCGACGAAATTTGACCCCTTTTATTCTCACATCTTGAGAATAATTAAATGTGAAGTTAAAATTAAAATCGACAGTGCGAAGCCACATATAAAGCATCATATCGTCAGACCTATCACTAAGATAGGCTACTACCACCTACATCAAAATCTTCTGCATTGTGATTTTGGCTTTATAGATGAAAACCTATTTGGCATCGAAGAAAAAGCGGAAAATTTTATAAAGCTTATACAAACTAGTGTGGAAAGTGCTTTTCCTGAAAAAAAGTGTAACACTAATTCTAAAAACAAAACAGTTATGTGGTTTAACAGTGAACTTAAAATAATTCGTGAACAGTTACAACTCCTAAACGAAATGCTGCACAGGTATCCAGATAATGATAACCTAAGAACTAATAGAAATCAGTTGCGCTCAACATATCGCATGAAAATCAAGGAGGCCAAGATCCAAGAAAACGAAGATTTCCTGGCATCATCAAACAACCACCCTAAGGCAATGTGGAGGCTAATAAACAATCATAGAACCAACAAAATCGGTGGTGAGTGCGTAAGTGATCTTAGTCCGGACGATTTTAATCAATTTTTCACAAGTGTTGCGCTACAAGTTACTACCAACTTGCCCCTTAGCAATAAGGACCCCATAACATACGCGCTAGATTCTAATACACAAAAAAACTGCTTAACTTTTATCTTTGAACCTGTATCATGCGCCAAAATAAGAGATATAATAAAAAGCTTGAAGCCAAGTAAAAGTTTATATGTTTTTAATATATCTACTGACATGCTTAAGTCTATAAGGGAGATAATACTCTTACCCCTAACAAAACTTATCAATCAATGCATTGAGTCCTCAACATTCCCCAAGATATTTAAAATTGGTAAAGTGGTCCCCATCCATAAAAAGGGTGACAAAAATAATGTTGACAATTTTCGACCTATATCCCTGCTTCCCATTGCATCAAAAATACTCGAGAAAGTCCTACATGAACAACTCTCAAACTATTTTGAAACAAATGGATTATTATGTAACAACCAATATGGTTTTAGACCCTCCAGATCAACAAAACATGCTGTCTTGGATTTTGTTGAGGACTGCATGCTTGCGTTCGAGAATGGTTTGTATCTTAATGCATCATTCATAGACTTATCCAAGGCATTCGACTGCGTTTCTCATCAAACCCTACTAAGAAAACTATATATATATAACCTATTACCATCAAGTTGTCGTATGTTGTCATCATATCTGACACACAGAAATCAACTGGTGAGACTTAGGGGTCGCAACTCACAGCTATTACCAATAAACATGGGGTGCCCCAGGGTTCAATACTCGGGCCACTTCTATTTCTAGTCTACACTAATGATTTACCAGACGCGGTTGCTGCTAGAGTAATACAATATGCTGACGACACAACGCTAACTAGCAAGGGTTCCTCAATTAATGAAGTAGAAATACTCAAACGAGAATCGCTATCGATGGCCCATGAATGGTTCAATAGCATTGGTCTGCTCTTAAATAAAGATAAAACTGTAAATATAACTTTAAGCTTAAGACACATAAACCAAGATACTATATTCACAAAATTCCTGGGTTTCTATATTGATCCAAAACTAACATGGAATGTGCACGGAGAGCATCTCCAAAAAAAATTAAACTCCACAATCTTCCTTCTAAGAAACTTAAAAAACGAAGTCTCCACTTTTGTATTAACCAATGCATATCATGGTCTCTTCCAATCTCAACTGCAATATGGCCTTCTCATTTGGGGCCACTCTACTATAAAAACTAAAATGTTTGCTTTACAACGCAGAGCTGTCCGAATTCTTGCAGGACTAGGCTACAAGGAAGATTGTAGGGAAGCTTTTTTAAACCTTAAAATCCTTACACTCCCATATCTATATATAATGGAATGTTTATTACACGTGAAGTCTAATCTAGCAAGCTATACTGAAAAAAAGACTGACCATCCCTATGAAACAAGATCTAATCACCTTCTCGAACCACAATTTACTAGACTAAGCAAAAATATGACCGGTATTAATAACCTTGGCATAAAATTCTACAATGCTCTCCCAGATAGTCTTAAAAAACTCAAAGTTAGCGCTTTCAAAAATAATATAAAAGCTTTACTTATGAATAAAGCATTTTACTCGAATGATGAATTTTTGCAATATGTTAAAACTACTAAGTCCTAGAATGTTCTATATTTCTGTGATCTTAAATTATTTTAAAGCATTCTATTCTAAATGTATAGTGTATGTATTGTAAAGTAACTACTCGAATTTTAAATCTGGTAATGTCTATTGCTTTTTATTATTGTACCCTTCTTGACGTATGTAAAATACTTTGTATTTATTTCAGAAATAAATTATTATTATTATTAATAGAGTAAAACAATTTTCATGCTTCCAGGTGCAACAGTGTGGCGTCATGGCGCCGGAACTTGGAGCGTACAATTTTAGCGTTTTTCGCGAGTTAAAAGTGCCAACACTTGTATGGCTTTTATATCAAGATCCATCAATGCAAAATATCGTGGTTTCTTTATTTGTAATTGGTAAACACGTTATTACCATGTTCTTAGAGATCTTTTTGATACCATAATTGTTTATGTCTTTTCGGCGTCCTGAAAATCGCGGATTCTTTTCAAGTTTTTTCGACCCGGACTTCAAACAAATCGTAATTTTTGCTTCAGACTTCCTAGAAACGTTAAAATTTCTTTATTTGCCTCCCTACTTCATTCTTTATGCACAGAAAAATCAGCATATTTTAATTTTACCCCTGGACTTCGAAAAAAATCGAAATTGTTCAAAAAATCAGGCCAGACGCGGTCAATTGGTTGTACGTTGTACGACTGGAGCCCACATTTTACAAAAATTATTAATTTTTTCTACACTGTCTTATAAATAAGGAATATTTTCTACATCCAGTAGCGCGTAGTGATTTTTCATTTTCCAAAGGTTCGGAAATTATGCCCAAATAAATTCGAAATTTTTAATTTAGAGGTGGGCGTTCATTTTTTACCCGATTTTTTATTTTAATAACTCAATCGAATGAACTCCTCGAACCAAAATCGCTTACGCGTAGGGTTTTTTCAATTTTGTAAAAACAACCACAAAATGTTATTTGTAAGATCGCATTTTAAAAAGTAAAATTAACGCCTCAAATTCCACTTACAACCACGTAATATACCTTTCTTAAAAGCTTTTAAAGTCCACTTTATGACAAAAAATAATCACTTTGATATCTCTTTTCAGCAAAATGGGTAAACGAGTGATTTTCCCGTGTTTTGACTAAGCAAATTATAAAATTCCGGCAGAATTAAAGGTCCAGAATACAAATTTCGTTATCCCTGCTTATTTTTAGGCATTTTACAATTCACCTAGCATAACATAGTCAAAACAGAAAGTACCTTTAATTTATAGTCAAAACAGAAATGTACCTTCAATTCTGGTACTAAACGATGTGCTTGTTTTACAAATTAAAACCTGAGTTTTTCCAAATGGATGACTATAGATATTTTTTAATAAGAGTTATATATTTTCTTTGATGTTCAATTCAAAATACGTATGTTTAGACTACTCCATTCTAGGCAAATTATAAAATGCCTTGAAATAAGCAGGCATAACGAAATTTTTGTTTGGATGCTTTTGGTCTGCCGAAATTTTATGATTTGCCTAGGCAAAACACGAGAAAGTCACTTGCTTACCCATTTTGCTTTTTACAAATTACCTACGCATTTTGACAAAATGCCTTTTATTATATTATGCCTACGACATAGCTTAAATAAGCAAAATTTTTGTGTTGAGCCAATATTTTGGTTTTGATTTACTTTTTACAAAATAATTAATATCTTCCTAAAAAATTAATACCACCACACAGTGGGAAAAAAGCCCGAAAACTTGGCCAAAACAACTTTTTGGTTTTCAAAACACCCCTAAAAAAATAATTTACACTCCAAAAACTAAAAAAAAATCAAAAATTTTTAGGTAATATACCTTAAAAAATAATTAAATTTATATTTGTTTCTACTTTCTTTATACGTTGAAATATAAAATTAAACTTTTAAATTTAATTTGAAAACTGTCAGTAGATATGACTTTAATATGGAAAAATAAGTACTAGAAAATTATGATAATAAGAAATTATTTTATTTATTTTCCTACCAAACATACACACATTGCTTTATAATAATTTTTTATAGTAAATTATCACATAGTTAAACATTTTTCTTAAACCTATTTATAAACAACTACAATGGCAATTAAATATTTTTTAATATCACTGGACTCATTAATAATAATTTTAAAAATAAATTTATACATGTATTAAAATTATTGTACGGTTGGTTTCAGTTGGAAGTAGGACAAAAATAATCACGATCGCGTATTCTTCGTCCTACTTCCAACTGAGACCAACTGTACAAATAAATATATGTTTAAGGAAACCATTTTACATTTAAAATTTTAAAAGATATCTTATTTCAATTTTTTGATAAATAATACACTTCTGTCAATAACAAGGTTTAGAAACTAATAAGGAATATTTAACTTATTACGACAATTAGCATCAATAATATTTGTTACTTAATATTATAACAGGTTTTAATAAAATAGTGTTTAACAAAGAAATATATTTTTACTGTTTCTTATTAGCTACATCAGAAAATATTGTAATAATTTTTAAATCTATATACTTCCTATTTTGTTTTTAAAGCTTGGGCCCTAATCAATTAATTTTTGTTACTTCGAAATTTAATAATTAATTTTTTATGAATTTTCTGAAACTACTTTTTTATTAAAAATACCTTGGGTTATATTATTAAAAATGTTTTAGGTTTAAAAGGCATGGGTAATAATTTTTATAATTCTACTTCTATTTAAAGACAACAACGGTTTAAATGCGTTTATGGATATTAAAGCGTTATTAAATATGACAACATTTAAAAATTATGGTAGCGTTAATTTATATCCAACTTAATTATAATTATGGGACACTAAACTTCTGAAGAGTTTCGTTTCGATGCTGCAGTTTATCACCCAAATTAATTATTTTTTCAAATACTTTTGATAATATCCAAGAATCTATATACCTTTAGTATTATGGTGGAGAATTTAAGTTGGATACAAAACGTTTATGATATTCGTTTGTTATATGCTATGAACTTACGATTTTGCAAGGCTTGATTATATTTGGAATTTGAAAGAATACCTTCATTCGCAAGAGCTTTAGATTTTTTAGAAAACGCCCTGAAACTCGATTCCTGAAATCTCAAACAGTGAATGTTAATCTCACCTTCCTCGATCGCAGGCGCAAAATCTCACCCGTTCAGACCAACTGAATTTGGATTCGCCGGTAAGATTTTGACGCATGCGCTTCGAGGAAGGTGAGATTGAGATTCACTGTGCGAGATTTCAGGAATCCACGTCCTGTCGAAAAATATAATTAATTAATTCAGGTATATACATTACAGGGGTAACTAAAATACAACTTGGATTATTTGTTTTGGTAAAAACACAACTCTTAAAAAACTCCACAAAAATGGAATAAGATACTTTTTTTTGTAGGGCCTTTTCATCTTAACATTTTGCATGGGCGAATTACTATATTTTTTGCCTTGCGCTTCTTTCTATTTCTCTATTTGTGCTTTTAGGAATATTTTTTCATGTGCTCTTTTTTTAAAGGAACTGTAGTTATATTAAATATAGAGAGCTAAAATATTATAGATTTTTCTAGAATAGGTTTGGAAATTGTTCTGTTCTTTTTTAGGCAATACCATTAACTAAAAATTGCGTTATGATGAGTTTGACAATTTTATTTATAATCCTTGATTTTGAAACTTTCACTCGCGCGTGATTTATTAAGGAACTATAAGACGAACTAACCTTTTCAAATTTTAATTGGTATAATTTTGATATGCACAAACAGCCCACTAGGGTTTTAAAAGCAGCTCAAGTAGTATTGACTATAATGTAGGTTATTATTATATTATTAATCCCAATTTGTCAAAAGGGAGCTACAAATATCCAAATGTTAATATTGTTCTAATAAAATAAAGTAATCTGCCAAAAAATGCAACGTGCTTGGTAGAGTAATCAGTGGACAAAAAAGATATTAGCTTTGTTCCAACTGCCAGTTTACTGGCCGTCAAGATACGATAACAAAACTGCTTGAATCGATTTTAAGCGCTTGCGCCAATTTTCTACCATCCAAAGCCGATCTGACAACTCAACTTTGTTGGGACGCTTTTATGCACAATTCGTGCACGTGTTGTGATAGTTCAGAAAGGAAAGTTGGGTTTCTGGTAACTACACCATTTATAAGAAAAGATCCATTTAATTTCAGAAATCATCAATTGTAATTCAGAAGCGCCAATTACAAAGCATCAATTGTATTTCAGAAAAAACAATTTAGTCTCAATTTCAAAAAGCTTCAATTGTATTTCACAATATTTCAAAAAAATTCTTTGCATTTCATTCAAAGTAAATTTTGCAGCAGAAATTTTGGATTACCTAAATAAAATATTTGTGCCACCAGAGTCATATATTTTAAGTAAAGCAACATTTTTTCCATAATAACAATTGCCTTAAAAGGAGAAATCCAAACACTATCCCATAAACTGCCTAAGTTTGGTTGGAACACAAAGTTGGATCGTCCTGTGCACCGGCACTTCTCTGATGGAACACGTTTTATCTATTGGTCGACAATGTATGTTTGATCATGCCGTTGGAACAAACCTATTGTTCCAAAGAACAACAAAAAAGTAAATGAAGCTGATGTTCCTATTGCTAGAACTATAACTTATAAACTAGAGAATCTAGGATTAAGAGGATCAATTAGCAAGTGAGTTGATTTAGGGTTCAAGCAGGTGGTCTAGCAATTAATGACTTCTCAGATTACATCAAAACTGAAAAATTATCAGTCTATGTAGATGATACGTCAATTGGAAATAGTAGAAATATCATTAGAAAAATGCAGAATAAAAGCAAGTAAAATAATTTGATTTCTAACAAAATGAAAAACCAATAACCTGATTTAGCTGTTAAATTTTACAATAAATATATAGTTAATATCCAAATGTGAAACAAAATATTTGGATATGACAATTTTGACAATTCAATGACATTTGAAAATAAAAAAAAAATAATTAAATAAATTTTTCAGATATTCTTCATCGTATCTTGCAAAATTATACAATTATCTACCAGATGCTTATAAAAACCAGAATACAAATTTTGAAGCAAATTATTTAGAGAATACAGGTAAACGTCGTTTTGCGCTGGTTCGATTTACGCCAATCACAATAGTGATTGAGAACACAAACATTGTGCGAAAAAAGCACGAAAAATATGTGCCCCCCGGCGTAAAACGACGTTTACCTGTAATCTGACAGATTTTCAATTTATACTAATTTTAATTATTGTGTGGGTGTGCATTATTTTTCTACGTGCATCTTAAAGTTTATGATAATTTAAGTAATTTTATGTAAAAAAACTCGATTGATATACATTTTAATATTATTATTATTATTCAAAATATTTTCAGGCATCATGTCAATTGAGTGATAAACTAACTGCTGTTTTTTTACAGAACTTTATTTATAATTAGGGTTTATTCTGTTAAACCGGTGATTATATCTGTTAATCACTAGTTTTGGATTATTATCATCAAACTCATCATATCTTTAAATATTTCAATTTTCATTGCAATCCACGATAAAAATATTCATTTCTGTATATTACAAACAATAATGTTTGACCTTTCTTAACTTTGCTAAACATTTATAGGAGGTATTAAATTAGTAACACTTGTGCTGCCGTTCCTGTAACTAACGGCCATCTCGTCTTGTCAGCAATGTGTCGTTTCCGATTTAAGATTAACACTAGAAATATTATTGCTTTCCATCCACTTGGTGAGTTCTGGAGGTACTACAGGTTTAATTTTTGTTGTACATTCTACATCAGTGGCCGACAACATTTCATCCATAATCTCTTCAGCGTTGCAATTTATCAAACGCGTTTTTGAAATAATAATTGCATTGATGAATTTGTCCCTTGGAGTTATAAAACGATGCTCCATAAAGATGCTTTGACTATCCCAATAAATTACCTAAAAATGGTTTTAAAATCAGAACCATATATCATTAATAAATTATGATTTAAGAACCATAACGAAATCATTATGCTCCTAGGACTATAATAAATATTCCTTATAACACAAAGAACTATTATTTAAGTACTAAATGTTTTATAAATTCCTTATAGTTTACACGAAGAAGAAAAAATGTTTCGGTATATGAATGTACATCAATTGTCAATTATTTTAAAAGAAATGTCATGTTATGCACTCAATAAATAAATGTAGATGAATACTACCGATTTTTATCTAACAAGGTTATTGTAAAATTCTTACTTTAGAAGTAATGATGTATCTGCTGAAGACCTTGATAAATCTCCTATACCGAATGGTTGTTGCTGCCATAGCAATGCTGCCACCTTTGCTTCTAATTAGTCTAAATATTCCAGTCCTTTCGAAAAAATCCATTCGTGCAAAATCCAATTCTCGTATGTATCGGGCGTTGTTCATATGGTATAGAAACGTGTCTATATCAGTCATTAAACATATACCTAAAATAAAAATGAAAATTAATGCCCTTAATTTCTTGGGAGTTTGAGGATATTTTTGATTAAAAATTATTTACTAAATATAAGTTATAGGAGCACATAAAATTTCCATAAATTAAAATTGTAATATTTTAAAAATATAATTTTATTATACATATACTAGGCTAAAATTATAGTAAAACCTCTACTATCGACTTAATCAAACTTTTAAAATATATTTTCAGTTTTTTCATTAAATGAGCTTTAGCTAGAAAACTGTGAAATTAAAATATATGCTTAAGCATTATCTATAATTACCTAAAAAATCGAAAATTTTATTTTACTTTAATAAAGTAAACTGCATTTTTGTTAATGTGGGTATGTATTTGCGAAGTTTCATTTTCCTAATTAAAAACTTATTTTAATCTAGGCAGTAGTTTAAATACAAGTATTTGTTATTTATTTTATATTGTTTAAGTAAGATTAAGTATTTAATTAAAGGAACCTTTTTATGTTCTTCTGTGTAGGTTTTTATTGTTAATTTTATTTTTATAATAATTACTTATTATTTATTAATGGCTCTGAAAGTTTAAGTCCTAACTCCTTTAATTTTACAAAAAAAGATTTAATTTTCAAAAAATCTTAAATTGAAAAAAATTATATAAAAATTCATGAAGTGATGAAGTAATAGAAAGATTTTATAATACTGAAACTATCACACAATAAACGCATTCTGCTGTTAAAATGGGTGTAAATTTCAAAATTTTCGAAAAATTAAAAAAGGATGTCATCGAGAATTTCATAAGGAATATGATGGCGTAATTAGATTTTTAATATTTCACACGAAAATGTCCTAAATTTCTTGAAAACTCGGACGGCGCAAAGAAAATCAAATTAGTGGCTGGGCTAAAATAGGTGTAAATTTTAAAATTTTCGAAAAATTAAAAAAGACTGTTTTAGACAATTTCATCAGGAACATGATGACGGAATTAGTTGTTTGATATTTCACAGGGAAATGTCCTAAATTCCTTTAAAACTCGGTTTGAGTCTAGCAGTACATTCCTGCAACAGATTTATTCCAAAATTTAAGGCAGGTTTTGGCAATCAGGAGTAGGACACAGAAGAATCACGAGTAAATACAGAGAAAAACGTGAAGGCTTACGCAGAATAGCCTCATATCTAAACTTATTCTTTTAAGTCCTCTTGGCCGCCGACAGAATTGTTTTTAGGGGGGGTGCAACCAGATTTTTTTGAGTCTGTATAATTCGTCAACAAGGGTTATTTTTAAGGAGAATTGAGAATTGCACAAATAAGAGTTTGTGATTTCGGGCTGCATACAACACCGCAGGAATTTTTATTTAACAACAAGTTTCAAGGTCAAGCATTTTTCTGATACTTTAAAAAAAACCGATTGGACATTTTTGGGTTTAGAAGATATCCAGGAGTTCAAAAAAAAAGGAAAAATTAAAAATTATGTAACATGTTCACTCTAAAACCGACATATTTTAAATTTCCTGGATAGCACTACTACTACACGTAATGACGGTACCTCCATTTTACTAAGGTACCATCTAAAAATTATATTTTCCTGATGTAAAAATTTAAAAGAATCAGAATCAGTGCTTTTTTAAAATTGTCAATAAATTAATGTTTGTTCTTTAATTAATGGTGCAATTATGTGCAAAAGTGTAAGGCCTTACAGAAAATATCTAAAAGGTAACTTTGAAATCCTTCCATTACAACCCATATAACAAACCTAACAGGTTTTTCGTTTCCTGTATCCTTTACACAGATTTCCACAGAATTGCACCATTAAAATGATAAGTTGGATTTGCCCAATAAAATAACCCTAAGACCTACGATAAAGTCCCATCCAAATTATTCGACAGACCTAGGGCAATATTAAGTTTCTGTGATTCTGTTAAATTAAAATGTTCAATTTAAAATACATAGGTATTGTACGAGACCTTGGTTTTTCCTTTAGTTTCTATTTTTTATATTATTAATTTTGCTGAATTTATCAATGATTGCAAAACTAATATTATGGTTGGAGGTCAGCTGATTTTGATGTGTTCAGTCGTTCAGTGTTCAGTACCTCCAGGGGTGAGAATTACAGGTGCACCAAGAAAAATATCATCAAGTAACCTGGTGTTTAGTAAGTCTTTCCCCAAAGTTTGATTGCAATGAATGTCCTTCAGACTATATCGCATTATAACACAATCCGAATGTATAAAGTTTATGTAGCTCTGTGCTCTGTTTAAGTTTCTTAGAGATTCCGGAATTAAACTCGAACATTTCATTTTTCAGAAATCACTAACCACTTGGGTCTTTAGTAATTCTTTCTTGAATTCTGTCTTTTTCTGGTATCTATGTCGATCTGCAGAAGGTCCTTGAATAGTCTAAACCTTTATGTATCCTGTCTAATCTTATAATGACATTAATTAAACTTGTGACTGTAAGATAAGTATTGGAAGGTACAGAGATCCATTAATCGTTTTTAGAAGAAGAAGATACCTGTAAATTAGTCTTACTAAGTAAATTCCTAATTTCTGGCGTACGACCCTAGGTTAGTTATCATTATTTTTTTAATCAAAATTCACGACCAGTAAAACATGCCCCTATAGAAAGCAAAATTTTCACATTTCAACAGGTAAACGAACTCTTTATCTTAACTAAATTTAGTAATAATTTAAAACCTTAATATCTGAATAATAAAATAATCTATAATATATAGAGGTAGTGGTGGAAATGTGGAAACCCTGTTATTATTCTTCATTTAATATCTTTTTTATTTAAACACGAAATCTTTCAAAAATCTGTATAAACCTCTCAAGTAATTATTAACAATAAATTTAGTTTTACCCTAAAATAATAAATAAATTAAAATAATATATATTTTTTTTAATCAGACACTTAATCAGATTCTCAAAATGTGCTGGTAATGTGGATACATACCGTGCGGACATAAAGTAAATATAATAAAAATTTGAAATGTTATAATGTTATATTGTATTAGAAAACGCATTTATTGAACTAAAAAATCATCAACTTTCATATTTTCTTATATTCATATATTAATATTTCAAAAAATTGTTAACTAATGTCTGTTATTTCTCTGATTTACAACATTTATTAAATAAATTTCGCGTATTTTTATAGCCCGAAGATGGATTATTATTCGAAAGGACGCTAGCTATTGTTATTATATTTTAGTGTACTTTTTACTCATAACCAATTTATTATTATTTTAACACCAGGTGTTAAATTAAGAGGTAAGCGAACTACTTACGTTAACCAAATTTATTAGTAATTTAACACCTGGTTTTCCTACATTGAATTAAAATTTACCTAAATATCTAATTCTTAAGGTGAGGAAAAACCATTTATTTGTCATCAGCTGCAATAAAATAAAGTCGTTTTCCTCGACCTCAACCCAAGAATTAGATATCTATCAATTTCTAAGGACAAGAAACTAAGCATTTTACATTAAAATTTACCTCTTAATTTTATTCCTACATTATTTCCTCTATTATTGAATTTTAATTCATTTTATAATATTTACAACATTCAAATAAGATTTGAAAAAGCTAAATGGTTTTTTGGTAGTTATTTTCTATATTATTCAATTTAAGATAATTTTTACAAATTTTTAAGCTGGTGTAGTTTGCTTTTTAAATGGGTATAAGTTTAATATTGGTCGGGTAGGTCAATTATTTTGTTAAGATGAGAACTTGACGATGATTTGGGAGAGTAATTACTAAAGGCCAGGAAATGGCCAAAAATTAAACAAAACTCAGGTATTTATTTTGCATATGAGGATTGTTGTAGGAGTTATCTATTTCCTCAATAAAAAAATACAAAATCCCAATCTTGACGAAAAAATAATCTATGATGAAATCCATTACTAGTTTTACTGTCATCACCTGATCATATTTTAAAATTAAATATACCACTATATTCTGCTTTTTAAATCCTTATGAATGAGGTATCACAAGTGCGGGGGTCAATTTAAAATTTTAAAGTCAAGGGAAATATGGATGACATGTGGGGCATACTTTTATACGCCCAGGGCCGCGTCTGGACACTTTCGGGCTTTAGGGACAAATTTTAATCACGGGTCCCTTGCAGAGGCGGATTTAGCACTTAGGGGTCCTGGGAAAAAATTGTTATGGGGACCCCGGGATTCCACAAAACTGGTTTATTGAAAAATTCCAAGGGGAACATTAAAAAAATTAAGATTTTGTAAAAATTGCACCATTTTACTTGTTAAAGCTGTAAGATGACTTTCAAAAATTTGTAAAAAAATAACCACGTAATCTAGAATTAATTTTGCAGTTGATTTGAATAAATTAGAG
Organism: Stenus bimaculatus; assembly: GCA_963971135.1. NCBI lineage: Eukaryota > Metazoa > Arthropoda > Insecta > Coleoptera > Staphylinidae > Stenus > Stenus bimaculatus. Next base: position 79,723,382 of record OZ020180.1, on the reverse strand, counting down.
AATTCTGCAAAAAATAAACCCGAATTTGTTTAAAGATTTCAAGAAGAACATTAAAAAAAATAGAGATTTTGTAAAAATTGCACAATTTTACTTTTTATAGCTGTAAAGTAGTTTTTAAAGATTTATAAAAAAATAACTAAGTGCGGTAGAATTAATTTTGGGTAGATTTAAATAAATTAGAGAATTCTGGAAAAAGTTAATCCAAGTTTGTTGAAAAATACCAATAGGAACATTAAAAAAATTAAGATTTTGTAAAAATTACATTATTTTACTTGTTAAAGTTGTAAGATGACTTTCAAAAATTTGTAAAAAAAAAAATAACCACGTGAGCTGAAATTAATTTTGCGGTCGATTTGAATAAATTAGATAATTCTACAAGAAATAAACCCGAGTTTCCGAGAAGAACATTAAAAAAATTGATATTTTGTAAAAATTGCAATATTTTACTTTTTAAAGCAGTAAAGTGATTTTTAAAAATTTATAAAAAAATAACTAAGCGAGCTGGAACTAATTTTGCGGTCGATTTAAATAAATTTGAGAATTCTGGAAAAACTTAAACCGAGTTTGTTGAAAAATTACAAGAGGAGCACTAAAAAAATTAGGATTTTGTAAAAATTGCACTATTTTAATTGGTGTTGTTAGATGACTTTCAAAAATTCGTAAAAAACTAACCCGGCGTGCTAGAATTAATTTTGCAGCCGATTTGAATAAATTAGAGAATTATGCAAAAAATAAACCCGAATTTGTTTAAAAATTCCAAGAAGAGCATTAAAAAAATAGAGATTTTGTAAAAATTGCACAATTTTACTTTTTAAAGCTGTAAAGTGGTTTTTAAAGATTTATAAAAAAATAACTAAGTGTGCTAGAAAGAATTAATTTTGCGGTCGATTTAAATATATTTCAGAATTCTGCCCATGGACGGATTTAGCACTTAGGGGCCAAAATTGCTATGGGGCCCTCTGGCCCCTTCTACTTTTTAAAAACACTTTTTGACCATGTTGATTTAAACTTCTAAATTTTATTGATATAATTTAATTCTTCTTTTTTATATTTTTTTATCATTTCTGTTTATACAGGGTGATGAAAAAGTTTGGAACCTAATTCATAACTGCCGTATTTAATTTTTTTGAGAAAATCTCAAATACGTGCCCCCTAAATTTTCGAACCCTAGACAAGTCCTTACTTGTCAAAATATTTTCTATACAGTCTTTAAACAATCGCCTGATTGGGATTTATTTTTACTTCGTGTCAAACAATATGTGTCTAGTTAAAAGTCTTCTTGTATTAGAAAATGTGAAAGTTAAAAAAAAGGAAAAACGATTATCTTCGTTATTCGTTAAACCATTAGAACTTAATTATTATTAAGATTTTCTCATTTTACTTTTAAAATGTATTTTTTCACTAAAATAAGTTTCGGAATCGACGTAATTTTGTTCGCTAGCAAAAAATACAGGCATGGTGTAATGTAAAGTAACTCATCAAATTAATAATTTCTGTATGATTTGAAATTTTCAAAAACAGTAAAAAAAACGTGTTTCAAATGGTAACACGTTTTATTCTAATAAGGAAAATTAATGCCATTAATTATAGGAGTGATTAATAGGTACTATTAATTTTTCATAAATGACTAAACCTTTGATCGGTTGGTTATTGTTTTCATTTTTATTACAAATAATATTTTCTTATGTAATTTTTTTATGCCGTTTAATTTGACATATACCGGGTGTATCAAAAACTAGAATTTCTTTATTTATGACAATTTTTTGGTACCCAGCAGACAATGTTACATTTCTGTTATGCTTCATAAACGTTTCAACACATCAGAAAACGTTTCAGAAACCATTGCGGTTACGTTTCCGAAACGTGAAAATGCATTTTACGTTAGGATGCTTACATGTCAGATACACAACTTAATTTTAGTTTAAACCTTTTCTTGAAATACTAATAAATAATATGTACATATATTAATAATTAATATATTACCCTACAATCTACAATATAATTATATGCATGTATTTTAATTATTATTTTATTATAAATATTATAATAATCCGCTTCTATAATTTTTTATGAATTACGAAACCATAAATATGATTTAAAAAACACTTATACCGAAAATAACCTACTTTTTTTAAGTGTAACACCCTATTTTTTGATTACTGACTTATCTTTAGAATAACTAAAATAAATAAAAAATGAGTTAGGTAGTAAATTAATTAGAGATATAAATAAAAACATAAATTCAAATATAATCATATCCTTACTGTTGCATATTGCAATAAAACAGACCGGTTTTTAAATGAAGAATTTGATTAGAATTTTTTTTTAACCATCCAATTGTAAATTAAATTTTAGATAATCGATTTTACCTGAAATAGATGTTTCCTCCATAATGTGCACCTTCTTTTTGCAAAACCTAGCTAAAATAACCGTCAATGCAGTCCTTAAGAAGTAGTGTAATTCCAAAGAGGCGTAAAGCATGAGAATAAAAATAAATATCACACCAAACGCATAGCACGCAAACATCACAGAAACAATTTTTATAAATGACAATTAAAAAAGGAAATATCACAGCGCAGGTTTTCACTTATTTCACGTTTTAAGGTTAGACAAGTTGGAAATTCAAGGCATCATTCGCACCTAATTGTAATCGAGTAGTTGCGAAAAATAATAAATAAAACACTTAATGCTTGCCATAGCAAACATTATTTTGCTGATGTATTAAAAAATATTAAAATTAAATTCGGACGGTAGTCGATAATGTAGGCGCATGCGCTGAGAAGCGTTTGAACGGCCGCTAAAATCAATTCAAATTCTTTCATATTGTTATAGCGTCTTTCAGTAATCTTGACTTTTGAAACAAATCATTTAATTAATGTGGCTATTATTTTATTTTAAAATAGGTAAAACATGTTGTTTTTCTTAATTTAATGCATGAATCATCAGAAATAAATGTCAACTTATAATAGTTTCTCGATTTAAATAGACTTTTAAGTAATTATACTCATTAGACAAATTGCGTGATACATACAACAAAACTACTACAATTATGCGCAAAATACGCTTTTTATATCGTTTTATTTATTTATAATACAACAAAATAAACAATAATTTGTTATGTTGTATTAGGTAAATAGAAAGTTAGAAGAGGTGATAAATGTAATGTTTATATCTGCATATAATATGAAACACTCAGTTTGATGAGACGAAGTATAAACATAAAATTTTTAATTTTGCTGTTTTAATGATTTTTTTTTTACTTAAAACCAAATTATTTCCAGTCTCTTAAAAATCTGATAAAGTCTTAAAATTGGAGTTTTTATTAGTTGTAGTCCTTGCCGAGGATTTACAAAGCTTCCTGTAGGCGACGAGGACATCTAAACACAATTTTATTCTTTATTTATACTTTTTAAATTAGCAAATCTACTAAATTGTGTCAAACAAATTGATTAATTATGGGTAATTTAGATACGCTCTGCTATTATTTTTGATTAAGTAGACTGTTAGCTTAATTTGTCACCTATGTAATAATTAATTAATATTTAAGTAATAATTAAACCAATTTAATTATTTATTTAAATAATTTATGCTGTAATAAGTATAATCATAGTATAATCTAGAAGAACGTTTATGTATACAGGGTGGTGATAAAGTTTGGAACCAAGGTCATAACTTCCGTAAAAATTTTTTTTGTAAAAATCGCTCGGATAGGTCAATTTTTGTTTTAAAAATGCCATCTTTTGGAATGAAAAAAATATTCATGACGTCACTGATAACTTCACTATGACGTCATCATCAGCTTTTTTAAATGAAAACCCCTACTTTTTTTACACATTTTTCATAGACCTTTTTATCATATTAATGATCACATAAAAATATTTACAAAAATTTCAACCATTTTTGAAAAAAAAAATAAATTAACTCAAAAAAAAATTATTAATTCTCCATCAAAATATTACAAAAAAAAAGTAAATTTTTAATTTACAAGTAACAAATTTTAACAAAAATATTCAAATTGTTCCCCATTGACCATTTGGCATTGTCCCATTCGAGTGTAGACACTCTGAATACTATTGTTAATAGCTTCTTCGTCAATTTGTTGCAATTTCGTCCTAATTCTAAGCTCCAATTCTTGTAAATTATTAGGTCTATTGAAATAAACTTTTGATTTTAAATGTCCCCACAAAAAAAATCTAAGGGCGTTAGGTCGGGAGATCGCGGAGGCCACTCAATTGGTCCCCTCCGACATATCCATTTGTTGGGAAACGTGGTGTTAAGGAATTTTGAAACCAAATGTTTTGGTTAGGAATGTTGCGATTTTCATAATTGGGGAAAATACGAAGTAAAACTGGTAGCAAATCAGTCCGCAAAAAATTCAAGTATCTTTCGGCACTAAGGTTTTCATTACAAAAGTAAGGTCCTATAAAACGTCTGCCAATCATTCCCACCCATACATTTAACTTTCCCTGTCTTTGACTATGGGATTCTACGGCCCAATGAGGATTTTCCTGTGACCAATACCTACAATTATGTCGATTCACAGATCCATTCAATTGAAAGGTAGCTTCATCGGAGAAAATTATACTACTTAAAAAATTTGGATTTTGATCACATCGCGCCATCATTTCTTCACAAAATTGCAGTCGGCTATCGGGATCATCTTCATTTAACTCTTGTATGAGTTTTATTTTGTATGGGTGATACCTTTCCTTTTTTAATAATTTTGCGACATAGGAATGATCCACATTATTATTTCTTGAAATATCTCTTGTTGAAATATTGGGATTTTCTTCAATCGCAAGTAATAAATTTAATTTGGTTTCTTCATTCACTTGAGGCCGTCCTTGTCGAGGCAAATCTCCTACAGATCCTGTTTCTGCAAATTTGGTAACTAACTTACTTACTGTAGATCTTGAGATTTGCGGTCTATTTGGATATTGCTCATTAAACAAAGCACAAGCTTCCCCATGGGTTCTTTTTCTATCGCCGTATCCTACCATAATTAAAATTTCGATTCTTTCGCGTTCGCTTAAACGAGGCATTTTTAATTTCGCAAAACTTAATAATTGTTGATTATTATTAAACAAACGAAGTAAGCTATTCAAGCATTGGTAAATGGATTTAAAATTATATTTTCCATACAAAATAACGTCAACTAAAGCACTTTTATAAAGGCAATTTTTATTTCAATAAATTTTGAATATCAAAAGCTTTTTCAAATTTATAATAAATTACAATTTTATTTAAAGTTTATTATTACTCAAACATTTTATTTTAATTACCTTTTTCATTAACAGTTATTTAAAATTAGTTTTAAGAAAATTCCAATTGTGTAAAGAAGAACAATTCGAATATTTTCAATAATAATTTGTTATTTTTAAACTAAAAATTAGTTTAATTTATTTTTCTTGCCATATTTTCATTGAGAATTAATAATTTTTTTTTGAGTAAATTTATTTTTTTTTCAAAAATGGTTGAAATTTTTTTAAATATTTTTATGTGATCATTAATATGATAAAAAGGTCTATGAAAAATGTGTAAAAAAAGTAGGGGTTTCCATTTAAAAAAATTGATGATGACGTCATAGTGAAGTTATCAGTGACGTCATGAATATTTTTTTCATTCCAAAAGATGGCATTTATAAAACAAAAATTGACCTGTCCGAGCGATTTTTACAAAAAAATTTTTTACGGAAGTTATGACCTTGGTTCCAAACTATATCACCACCCTGTATACAGAGGGGTGCACAAAAAACGGCCAACGATGTGGCTTCGTTATTTCGTATCCGATTTGAATAAGTTAGATGTCAAATTAAATGGTTTGAACAATACTACTATCAGATAATAATAGATTAATTTTATTTTTTAAAACATCAGAGGAGGAGGAGGCAACTTTTCTTTTTCAAATGGCAACATATTTTTTCGATTGAAAAAAATCATTAACAAAAATAATCTAAACCAAGTACAGTGAACATTCGATAATGTCTACTTGACTGACAAATTTCAAAAAAGTTGCCTTTATAAAGAAAGTTGATTAAATCAAGGTGAGTAGTCAAAATTAAAAAAAATAATTAAAGTCAAATGTTTGGAAGGTAACATGAGTTTTTATTATTAAAAGAATATATTTTGTTATAACATGTTTATTCAAACTATTGAAGAACTGCTTTTTCTCGAATATCATTTATAGGAAGGCAAACACTATCTGACCACTCAATAACTAAATTGAACGAGTTGATAACTTTTTCAATATCAAATATTTGAACATTGTTCCTCTCAACAAAATTTTCTTCGACATGTTCCATGTTCATGACGGAATCCAAATCATGAACGTGTAATAGTTCCTTTTGTCCTTCCGCCCATTCCATTATTTCATCATCAGTTGCGACATTTTCTTTTATAACTGAATTGAATAATTAGCCATAGGAATATCATCCTCTTCTGTAAAATGGCCAATTTGTGATTTACAATTACACTGTGGAACTTCGTTCCAAGACTCCACTGCCATATAAGCTATATCTTTAAGCGTAATTCTGTTTACAGCAATGGTAATGTCCACAATTCGGGATGCTACTGTTGTTAACAAATGCTGCGGTAACGGATTTTAAGAGATTTGATTATGTACTGATCGAGGGGTTGTAGGTAAGGGGTCATATTTGGAGGGATAAACAAAATTTTGAAATTTTCATTTTCAATTGCCCCATGACACGTTGCATTATCGATGATTAGTAGAACTTTGATAAGTAACTTTTTTGATGACAAGTACGATGTTACTTCAGGAATAAATTGTTTCAAAAACCATTCCTGAAATAAATTTGTCGTCTACCGGGCATTTTTGAATGATATAACTGAATTGTAACTTGTAACATTTTTAAAACACCTTGGATGAGCTGCCTTTTCTATCATCATTAAAGGTAATTTGTGATTGCCTGTAGCATTAACACAGGGCATTAAAATAACCCTTTCCTTCCTATTTTTTCGACCAGGAGCTGTTACTACATTTCGATGAACGTTAGTTTTATTTGGCAATTCTTTGTACACTAGTTCTGTTTCGTCACAATTATAGATTTGCTCCATTACATATTGGTTTTCATTAATTATTTCTTTAAAATTTTCTAGGAAAACTGGAATCTGCGAAGCGTCGCATGACAGTTTTTCACCGGATATAGTTAATAAGCGAATGCCATGTCTTCTTTTAAAGTTTTTCACACGCCCATCACTTGCTAAAAATGTCCCAGTAAATCCCATTTTAACATAAATTTCCTTACCCTTTAATTTTAAAATTTCATTAGTGACGATAATTTTCAAGTCCCGCTGTTGTAAAAACCATGTATATAATGCTTTCTCCATTTCAGGAAATTCGAGATTGTCATCCTATTTTTCTTTTTTGGAATATTACAGCATGAGGCGATGTAGGTTTCTAAATTTTCTTTATTTTTCATAATTTTTGAAATTGTAGATTTCGTCACATCAAATTCAACACATCGCGCTTTTAGCTTCATCCCCTTTTCGATTTCACTTAAAATATTAAGTTTTTGTTCAATAGTTAATGAGTGTCTCTTGTTTTTTCATCTTTATTAGAGTTTATAGGATTGAAAAGATTATTTTATCGAATATAAAAAACTTATTTTTTCATAGGTGACTATATTGAATGACAGAAAACTAAAATTGTTGACTATATCAATGGTTGCTTATAGCAAAAGTTTCTTTTATCAAAGGTGACTATAGTTTATTTATTTAGAAAACCACCTTTTCAGCAGCTATTATTTATTTGGCCAACTTGGTCAAACTCGTCAGCGGTCGCGTCCCCCGATTTCCTACTCCAGCATACGCGTCCCACCAAACTCCCGCTCAGCCGTCCAATCATGATCGACAGGCAGGTCACGTGATTATTAAGCTCTGGCATCTTAGTGCGACGAATTCTCCTGCGAAAAAGGTGGTTTTCTAAATAAATAAACTATATATCGAATGTTCACTGTATACCAATAATTTTTTTTTAATTAATTTTTTTAATTCTGTTTCTTATTTTTTTTTTAATTTTTTTTTTAAATTTATTTCAATTGTTTTTTTTTGTTTTTTTGTTTTTTTGTTTTTTTGTTTTTTTGTTTTTTTGTTTTTTTGTTTTTTTGTTTTTTTGTTTTTTTGTTTTTCAGTTTTCAGTTTTTTACTTTTTTTAGGTTTTGTTCTTTTAATTTATTATTAATAAATTAAAAAATTATTAATGAATTAAAAATTATTAATAATAAATTAAAAAACAAAACTTAATAAAATAAAAAACTGAAAACAAAAAAAAAACAATTGAATTAAATTAAAAAAAAAAAAATAATAATAATAAAAAAATTAAAAAAAATTCATAGAAAAGTTTCCTCCTCCTCTGATGTTTTCAAAAATAAAATTAATCTTTTAGTATCTGATAGTAGTATTCTTCAAACCATTTAATTTCACATTTCACTTATTAAAATCAGATAAGAAATAACGAAGCTACATCGTTGGGCGTTTTTTGTGCACCCCTCTATATTTAAGTAATATTAATTATAAATTTTAGAATTCAATTGTTCCTAATCTGTTGTTACCTAAATATTGTTTATCGTAATTAAATTTTAATAAACAAAAAAATTAATTAAGAATCTATAAGCCTGTAGTAAAAATTAGTGAATATTAAGTCATGTATTGCTGAAAAACGCTGTAACAATATTCGACTGCATTTTGGTGTTGCAATATTGAGTAAAATTCGGAAATTCCTTATATCCAACATAATAAGGAATTTCCGAATTTTACTCATTACTTATTTATCCCAATCTTTCAAAACCGGTTCTTCTTTGTTACAATACTGCAAAATTACCATTTCGAACTGATTTAAAAAACATTTTTCAAAATTTTTTTAATAAAGAAAATTCAAGTCATTAACTTAACTTTAGGGTGTTTATTTTTATATTTTATATAGATTTCTCATAAAAATACATTTCCTTTTTCAAGTTTTTGGGAGCGCTATTTCTAAATATAAATAAATAAAACTAGGATGAATTTTGTGTTCTTTTTCCTTAAAATTAAACAAAATCATTAAATTCGTTTTTTAAAGGAGATATTTAATTACACTCTGAAGAAATGTTTTATTTGCAGTTTGCAAAACTATAAAATGATTAGATCCACACTGAAAAAATATATTTAAACTTTAATACCACCACTAAAATTTTAAGTTTCTATTCAGCCAAAAATTGTTGGGTTTTCCTTTTTCAGGGAGGTGCAGTATACTTGTAGGATTCAACAGTAAGAATTGAGAATAAATAAAGCAAGAATTATGTGAATTTAAACAAATATGGCCGTGTATGCAGTGTGAACTTACTCTTCAAAGTACTTATCCATCGTTTATAATGACTGATAGATAGATGGTAGAACCAAATTTCATTGTCAAAAATCCAAAAAAATAGAGGTGTATCATGTATACTATTAAATTGTTATTACCGATTTACTGATATGAGGCAAAAATCGGTGAACAAAACTTTAAAACCTGCACTCTTACACACTCTGTATAGCGTAAATATTTTTTTAGTCAATGAAAATTAAAAATAGTGAAATATTTTTTTATAGGGAAAACCATTTTTTGTTTAAGTTAGAAAAACTTGAGAAAATTTTCTTTAAGTCCAACTTTATTATTTATATTTTTTGTATAAAATAAATTAAATACTATCGATTTCGGGATTATTAAATAGTGACATGTCACATATCACTATCATCTTGACAATTACGATTCTTAAATACCTGAAGATGGGATTTTAATTGATAAAATTTGAAAAAAAAGTATACACAGGCCGATTTTTATGTATGGAACCAAAGCAGTCAGTCCCAAATGGCTGGATAAAATAAAGAAATTTGTTGGGATCAAATGAGGCTTTGTTACAAGTATATTAAGATGAAATTTTTTTTTTTTCTTAAATGTCATTAAAGCACGCCCTTATGTGACGCTTGACAGGCCTTAACAAGTCATTTTTATGTTCCTTGACTCTATGGTTTTATTCGTGCATTTCTATTTTGAGATTGACAAGGATTAGAAAGGCGGAGTAGAAATGCATTTTAGGCAACTCAATATACACTAACATTGTATTGTGTGTTGTATGTAAATTAAATGTCAAATTTTAAAATTATTTATTATATTACTATTTTAAAAATTTCGACGTTTGAAGAAAAAATTGCATGTTTTATTCGGAGTAATAGAACTTTTTGTGGCTTGCATTTATCCGCAAGGACTCGCTGAACTCGTCTCGCAAACCTACTTCTTTTACTCCAAATAAAACAATATACTATTTTATCGCTCGAATTTTTGACTCGGCAGCCATCTTGAATTTTTATAAGGGGCAACATGTCATGCAGTATCTCATTAGAAACCTAATTTTTAGTACTTTACAACAGTCCATAGAATTATTATTTAAATCATAAAAAATTATGTGTCTGCCTTTTTTATTATTTTCCTTCCATAATAAAAATATTTTAGCCTTCAAAAAGTGCTAAAAATTTTGATGGTTGTTACAGGATTTTACTGATTTATTTAAATAAAATATTATTTCATTTAAAAAATAGTTTTAGCTCTTTTTCGAAGGCAAATTATTTTTATTTTGTTTATTTTGAAAGGAAAATATTAAAAAGGATATTTTTTGTAATTTACGACAGTCCAAAAAAGTAAAATTAGATAACAAAATTGTATCAATGTTTATTTTTTATGAATTAAATAATATCCACTGATGTATTGCATTACATATGTTGCCATTTAAGAAAATTCAAAATTTCTGCCGTGTAAAAAATCCGGGTTTTGGTTTCATACATAAAAATCAACCTGTATATTTTAATCACAGCGTTTAAAAAAATATCACTAGAAAGCCTAAGCCATCCTCTTTCAATAGGTTATAACAGTAACAAAGAAATAGTTGAAGTATAAATCGTAAAACAATAAAAAATATTTTTTTAATTTTTTGGATATTTTTTCCAAAATATGGAAAAGCGGTATGGTTTCAAAATTTAAAGAAAATACCAATTTGTAGACATATTTATAATAAAAGTTTTGTGGACTTTAAGGAAAACCTTTTTTTTTAATTTATATTTTTCTTTAAATATTTTAACAGATCAGTCTTAAAAATATTAACACAAACTTAATCGTAAGCCAAATCACATAATGATAAATAATATTTACATAAAATAGATTTTCTTTTAAAATAAATAAGTTAAAAATAGTACTAAAGTCCAACCAGAGTTGCACCGACTTGATTTAATGCCGCTGTTAATGTTCTTGAAATTTGATTCTTTTTCTTTTCAGGAGCCTGAAATTTTAAATAAATATTTTTATATTATAATTTCTATTTATACTGAATATAAAAAAAATAAATGTAGGTACTTATCGCCATCTGGACGTCGATTCCTGAAATCTCACTCAGTGCTCAGTGAATCTCTATCTCACCTTCCTCGAAGCGCATGCGTCAAAAACTCACTGGTGAATCCAAATTCTCTTCTTCTGAACCTGGCGAATCACGGGTGAGATTTTGACGCTCGAGGAAGGTGAGATTGAGATTAACTGAGTGTGATGTGAGATTCACTTGGATGAAATTTAGGAATGCGATGAGCTTTACAATTAAATATTCAAAAAATGGTAGTGTTTAAATAATTTAACTTACTGCTAATAACGAGGAACCAATAATGGAAAATCTTTCGTAACCATTGACAATTATGTCCGCTTTACTTCTAAAAGCACTTGCATCATTGCCATATTTCTCGTGTTCTTGAATAGTATCAACTAAAGGTTTGACATTTTTTAAATGTCCCACGAAGTTCAAAGCGTTGGAGTATGCATTATCCGCTCTACTCAATTTTGATTCGGTACCTTGAAATGCACGCTCTCTTCCTGGTGACCCGAAATCTGGAGTCAAAAAAGGCTAAAAAAATTTAAAATAATGTATATTTTATGATAATAAATTTTAATTTTGTGACAATAAATTATTTTAACAATAAAATTGTGTATAGGTTATAATTGATTGATGATGAGTCCTATAATAAAATATGTTTATGCAAAAGCACGTAGAATGTTAAACCAATTATTCTATGCTTCGAGATTTTAATAAAAAATTGTTTTTTATAGTTTTATGGTTGCCTTGAAGTAATTAATAATTATTATAGTTGGCTTTTACTAAAATTTCTTTATTGATTCCAATTTATCAAGCTTCAGGTATAACAGGAATTTAAATAAAAAATTAGGAGTATTTTATATGTAAAATAACGTTAATCAATTTTATTAGTAAATCTTAAAAACTACTTTAGTTCTTGTTTTAATTATGATATGTTAAGTATTATAACTTACTCTGTTTTCTTGAAATGTATCAATAATTCCTTTTCCAAAGCCATCATTGCTTAAAAATCCAACTGGAATACTTGTAGTTGTTGTAAAAAAATAGAAAATTATAAAATAGACCTTCATGATTTTTACATTTGCTACAAAAAATAAATTAAAATTTTTTTAAATTAATAAAACATTGTAAGATTTACATTATACAGGGTGTCCCTGAATAACTGTAAAATTTTTTTTGTGGTGATAGAGGAAGTGAAACTAAGCATTTTTGACACAAAATATTATCCGGAAATGCTTCCTTAAAAAATTATACCACTTCAAAAAATTTAAAAAAATTTATTTTTTTGTAAATAAAATAAATATTATAAGAGATATTAATTTGAAATTTTGGCCACAGTTTTTTCACATAAGGATATAAATTTTCAGGCAATAAAGTTTAAAAATATTTCCAGGTGCGTTACATGTGGGGGGTCCTGAACTTTTTTGATCATATCTTTTATTTCTTTACGATTTTGATAATTTTAAAAGTACTAAAATAATCTTTGACCAATGTTCTACAGAAAAGGTAGAGGTAAAAGTAGATTTTATTATTTTTAGCTAAAAATATGAATTTAAAAAACATCATCAAATTAGGCTTTTTCATAAAAAAATTCGTGATTTATCCAAAAACATACAAATATCGAAGTAGGCGAATTAGCACAATATTTTATTAATATTAATTCTAAGTTCTACGCAGCCTTTAATATTTTCTAATTAGTGTTTGATAGTTAGTCGTATTATTGCAATATTAAAAATGCATAGATTTTCAAATTCGGTATTACCAGACATGCATCTTGCATATGGAGCAGCCCACATGATATTTTAGGTAAATAAATACTTTGAAGTTGTTTTTTAAATTCCTATTTTTAGATAAAAATAATAAAATTTACTTTTACCCCAAATGAAGCAAATAATCTTTTCTGTAGAACATTGAACGAGGATTATTTTAGTACTTTTAAAATTATCAAAAATGTAAAGAAAAAAAGATATAATCAAAATAAGTTGTTGACCACCCTACATGTAACGCCCCTGAACATTTTTTTTAAACTTTTATTGGCAGAAAATGTGTATTCTTATCTGAAAAAACTCTGGCCAAAATTTCAAATTAATATCTCTTATGATATTTATATTATTTACAAAAAAATATTTTTTTTGTAAATTTTTGAAGTGAACTTCAATACTTTATGAGTCAAAAATGCTTAGTTTCACTTCCTCTATCACCATAAAAAAATTGTCACAGTTATTCAGGGACACCCTGTACTTATGCAAATTAATAAAAATATTAAATAATAAAAATAATATTTTAATAATACTTCTTAATTAAATCTTTAAAATCGTGACGTAAAAATATTTCAATTAAAAATAAATATTGCAAATTAGAAATTTATATAAATATTTTTTCTATAAATTAAATGATTATAATTAATTTATCTTAACTTTATTACAAAATATTGGATATAATTTGATGAAACACGACTATAAATTATTTAAAAACTTTAATTCTCCCATAATTAATTTATTTTAATATTTTTTGTTGTTATTTATTCAATCGTTCTGTGACCTTTTAAAATTCCTGAAATATTTTAAACACAAAATTAAAATTTATTACATTGTTTAAATTTATTTTAATCGTTATAAAATAATCGTTAATTAAATTAAATTAAATAATAGAATACCCTTAATTTATTTTAAGGCAATTATAAATAAAATTTTAGTTCCTAGACTTTAAATAAGATCCAGATATTATAACTAATTTAAATAATATTATAGTTAACATAAAATTACCTGGGAAAATACCAAAATATTAACTAACTTAATAATTTCTTTCCAATTTATGATCACATCTACCTAAAAATTAAAATACCATTTTATTTTTTTACGCAGAAATCAGGAATTGAAAAGTATTTTTAAATGATTAATTTTATCATAAAATAATGCCTTCTACATACATTTAAAACACGTGATTGGTTTTTTATTCAGAATTGATAATAAAAATTATTTAAATAAAAGTTATCTTTTTTATTACCAAGAATTTTTAGTTATTAAAAATTGCTTATTTATATCCATATATGTATAAAAAAATTAGCACTTCACTTGATTATGTACTTATATTAAAAAGTATGACTATAAAATTTAAAGTGCAACTGCATAAAACGGACACAGGTGTTGCAATTTTGCAATGTTCTTTTAAAAAGTTCTTCAGCTAAGTGCAGTTACTACAACATGATCACGTGCGTTGTCTTTATGGAAAGTTGATTACCCAACATTTTAATATAGAATAATGAAATAATAATTTTTTCAATTATTTTTAAAAGCAATATCGTTAACCTTGCATTTTCTCATTAGTAAATTGAATGTATATGACCTTTCAAGATTTTTATTGTCAATTTTGTGAGTAATTTTGCGCTTTAGCATTGAATTATAATTAGCATATTTGAAATTTTTGCAATGAAAACAACGACTTTATTACCCGAATTTACGGTATTGAAATAGTAATAACTTAAAATTGCATAACAGTTTTGATAAAAAAAATAATTACCAAGGTATTTTTTTTATAATTTATTAACCAAATTAATATTTGTAATTTTTTAACAAAATTATAATTCTTTTTCATAATATTTTTGTAATTCTTTCTATTTTAATACAGGGTGATTAGGGGACTAGCTTTGCGGATACATGCGAGCCACGAAAAGTTCTTTTACTCCGAATAAAACATGCTATTTTTTCTTCAAACGTAGAAATTATTAAAACAATAATATAATAAATATATTAAAATTTGACATTTAATTTACATACAACACACAATACAATGTTAGTGTATATTGGGTTGCCTAAAATTCATTTCTACTCCGCCCTTTTATTCCTTATCAGTGCAAAGTAGTAATTTCTACTCCTAGGCAGTACAAAGTGACCATAGAATCAACGAACATTAAAAGTGATATTTTTTAGCCTGTCAAACGTCACAGAAGACTGTACTTTAATGAAATTTTTTTTTCATCTCAAAATATTTGTACCTAGGCTCTATTTGCTCCCACCAAATTTTAAAGCTGGCTTTGGTTTTATACATAAAATCACCCTATATAATAAATTATATTTTAAAAACACATTCGAATAAATATACAGGATGTCCCACCATTTTCTCAGCACTTTTTTATATATTAATTGCAGTTCTGAACAAAAAGATATTCTTAAAAAATTAAGGCCCTTTTAATAATTTTTTGTGGAACTTCCTTCTAATCCATGTATTTGGAAATTTTAACTACAAATAGATGGCGCTGTTGGCTCTCTGTGTCAAATTAATGAACTATCGAAGTATTTTTTTACAAAGTTTTTATTGGATATTCTTCTAATTTTTATTTAAAATTAATATTTATTTAAAATCGACAAAGTTACTGACGTTTTATACTAGCTTGACAGTTTCACAATTTCGCCGACAGGGGAAGAGCCTTTTTCTAAAATCGCGAATAAATTTCATTTAAGGTGATAGTCGGCAAATTTGAGCGCTTGATTTTGAAATTCTCTCGACATTTGCGATTTTGGTCATAACTTTTTTTCCAGAGGAGCTTTTTTAAAATTTCTTTTTTTGGAGCAAAGATGAGTTTTGTGGCTACCAATTTTTCTTTTTTTGTTTTAGTAAGAAAAACCAAATACTCATACGCCAGAAATAAAACGGGCTCTTTACAAAAAATCTCCAAAAATTTCTTAAAATTTTACTTAATTTTTGGGATGCTGTAAAAAGTTTAAAAATATACATAAAACAAAAAACGAAACGACAAACTCTTCGTTTGTACCTTAACTTATTGCTAGCTTTGGAAAAACAGTATTATTTCAATTAGTTTTTTATGTTTGTGGAAAACGCCGCTAAGCGAACGCTTTCTCTGAAGAGCCCGTTTTACTGCTGTAGTAGGAGTATTTGGTTTCACTTACTAAAACAAAACAAGAAGAAATTGGTAGCCACAAGACTCTTCTGTGTTCCAAAAAAAAAATTAAAAAAGCTTCAATGGAAAAAAAATATGAGCAAAACCGTAAATATCAAGCGAATTTCAAAATCAAGTGCTTATTGGAAGCCCAGATGTTCAAAAAAGCAATCCGGCATTATAATTGATTTAAAAAAATTATACAGTGTGTCCCACAAAAATCGTGAATATTTTGAAATTTTAAAAACTTCTTAATTTTTAATTCAACGACCTTTTCTAACTAAAAAATGTTGCCAGAAAAATAGTTGTATCTTAATTTTATGCAAAATAAATGTATGTATGTACAAAACAAAGAGAAAAACAAAAGATAAAGAACACTGTTTTGGCTAAAATGGCTAATTTTCGATATTCAGGAATAGAACAGGAAGCTAAATAATTCACTGCTTGCTCCACTATAAACCATTTTTTATTTATTTATTTATTTAAATATTTTTAAATCATTTATATTTAGAATTGTTAAATAAAAAATATTCGACGTTGATATCGGATAAATTTTTGGCATATTAACACTAATTAAATATGGACTATAAAAAACTGATCCATATTTCTTTGCTATCATAAAAGTATCTTTACTTATCTTATTTTCTAAAAAAGTTTATTTATAAAAGATATAGTCTAAGAAATTATGGTAATCGGTTTATTTGAAAATAAATAAAAATCAGATATTCCCTTTTGTCATAAGTGATCTTCCAAAGTTTAAAAATGGTTTAATCTTTAAAATTAACCAAAATAAATAATATAAAGTATTTATTTAAATAATTTCCAATTATATATTTTAACCGGTTTTTTAATCAGTTTATTTTAAAAATCAATTAAAATTCAAATATAAAAAAAATTCTCTAGTTTTTCTTTAACCAAAATTATTTGTTTATATATTTATTTAAAATTATATACTTGCCTATAATTTAAAAGTTAATTCCTAAAAAATCCTAAACCAAAAAAATACACTGCACCAATAAAAAAAATTGGATCAATTTACTTAAAAACAACCTTAATGTTAAAGAGTTAAAAATTAACTACATATACGGCACCAAACATGGTTTACTCAATATTTACTTTCTATGAGTGGTTTTATGTCAAGGTGGTGCCTGCGTAGTTGCAATTATAATCTTGATAAAATAAACAACTCGGCCTAATGTATTTATATTACATATTTTATTATTTTAATTTAGTTCCGTTGTTCATTTTGCAAGAACAATATCCGTTTTGTAATGGATACTAACCCACAACTTACTTTAGACAAAAGTAGGTATACGATTTCATTGGATGATTTTAATCAAGTATTAAAAAAATGTCATTAAAGTACAATCTTCTGTGACGTTTGGCAGGTTTTAATTAAAACGTCACTTTTTATGTTCGTTGATTCTATGGTGACTGTGTACTGCCTAGGAGTAGAAATTACTACTTTGCACTGACAAGGAATAAAAGGGCGGATTAGAAATAAATTTTAGGCAACCCAATATACACTAACATTGTATTGTGTGTTGTATGTAAATTAAATGTCAAATTTTAAAATTATTTATTATATTACTATTTTAAAAATTTCGACGTTTGAAGAAAAAATAGCATGTTTTATTCGGAGTAAAAGAACTTTTTGTGGCTCGGATGTATTCACGGGACTCGCAAAGTTTCTACTGAATACGAATGCTAACAAGTATGATTTTACATATTTGAGTTATGGTTGTCATAAGACATAAGATTAATAATACGAAATGTCTCAATGAACGCCGGTGGTATTATGTTTTCAAATCAAAAAATCCGCCGGACGTCGATATTTTTATCATTGCAATAAAAATATCGCCAAGCAACCAAAATTACAATTTATTGCTGAAGTTTTCCTGAAGTTTTCTGATTACAATGATAACAATACCATCGTACGGCGGATTTTTTTGGTTTGAAAACATAATACCGCCGGCGGTCATTTAACCTCAGCCTTAATAATAAAGGTACTTTTGGCAAGAAACCCTTTAACATATCGAGAGTTTCATGGAAGAGGGGAGTATGAACCATTTTTCAGAAAATCGTTTTAACTACTTTAGCATGTATTCAGCGACCTAGATGAAAATTTTAGAGACGTCGTTAAAGTTAATCACGTCTTTAAGAATATATTTCTTATGAAGAAATATTTTTTAATCACGTGATTAACGATAATGACGTGTCTAAATTTTTCATCTAGGTCGCTGAATACATGCTAAAGTAGTTAAAACGATTTTCTGAAAAATGGTTCATACTCCCCTCTTCCATGAAACTCTCGATATGTTAAAGGGTTTCTTGCCAAAAGTACCTTTATTATTAAGGCTGAGGTTAAATGACCGCCGGCGGTATTATGTTTTCAAACCAAAAAAATCTAATGTCTCTTCCGTATACGTAGGTTTATGCATTCAATACCAATGTACGAAAATCTATTAAAATTTGTTGTTGTTCTTTTGAAATTTTGAATTGGCTTATACGTCTCTCATATACATATATTTTAAAAGTCTTAAGTTTAAAATGTAGATTTTTCCTACAAAAAAATATAAGTACACTTTGCACTAAAATAATTGAGAAACCATCTCTACCAAACATAAGACCACTGGCAACACTAATTCACCACCCTGTATACATGGAGTTAAACAACTTACAGATTTGCAAAGAATTCGGTTCATGAATTTATGAAAATGGCGAAATATTGCAAAGTATTATTAAATTAATATTTAATAAAAATTAATTACATCAGTAGCCTGTCAAATTAACGAGATGAGAAATAAGAAATGTAAGTCAAGAAAAATTAATAGATGATTAGCAAATAAATTAGTTAATTTCCCATTATATTCATAAAAAACTGACCTTGATGTATTTCATATTGCAATTTAGGCTTTAAAATTATTATCGCTTTCCTAACATTCGTAATTAATCCATTCATGGCGTGTCAACAGGTGTTGTTCACCTTTACAAGACGAAAGTGAGTCAAGTTTAAGTTGCATAATTTGTATTTACAAAATTATTAACTGCTTATTAGACCAAATAATTAATGACACATGCACATTTAGCTCACTTAATTAATATTTAAATTAACGAGCTTACAGGTAAAGTATAAATTGGTTAATTTTTTTCTTTTTTTGGAAAATTGTGCAACGGTTTCTATTTCAATCTATTAGAAAAGAAAACTATGCAAGTAGGGTCATTTTAAAGAAACAAATAAACGTAAAACTATACAGGTAAACGTAGTTTTGCGCCGGTTCGATTTACGCCGATTCACAATTACGCCGGTTGGTGACGGTGTGGGATTTTCCGATTTTCCGAGTTGTTTTTAAGAAAAATAAAAAGATATGATTATATTCTTTATTTTATTATAAAATTAAAAGAATATTCAATTTTTAGTTTCATTATGGGCGACAATAGTGATTCAGAACCCAAACATTGTGCGAAAAAGTACGGAAAATGTGTGTACATTTTACGGCGATTTTTTTTACGCCGGTGTCTCTCGGAACGGAACCTGTATAGTCATAGTAAATAGTCCAATCTTATGAAAATAAAAGAAATTTCCCTGCAACACTCTCCAATTAATTTTTTAGAGAAGGTTGCAATTGGGATATAAAGTTAAAGTGATAAATGTATTCTTGACTGCCATCGAATCACATCATAGAAACATAAACTCTGTAATCTAAATCGAATTAGACAAAAGGCCGAAAAGCCGAAAGGAAAAATACAAAACCATAAATGGCCGAAACAAAAAAAAACGAAGAATACAAATCTAAATTGGAAAAAAGCGAAACGAGAAAGGCCGAATTTGAACAAACGTCGAAATAACCTTACATAACTTGAAAGATGAAAATATTTCAAAAACTAAGCATTGTAAAAATTAAATTAATAATAGTTTTTGGTTTTAAAGACAGAATGGATATAGCGATTTAATATAACCAAGCTTTTTTTTAAATAAAATTTTAGTTAGTTTATAAGGGCATTTTATCAATAGGTCATTTGTCTACTTCGGCCTTATCTCCAAGTCAGCCATTTATCGTTCGGCCTTATTTCTGCATCGCGTTGGCCTTATATTCAATTCGGCCTTTTAACATTCGGTTGTTTTTCTTTCGGCTTCAACTTTTCGGTTCTAATTGAGGCCCTCTTCAGTGTCTTCGTGTGGAGTATGGAATAAGTGATTTTCAATGTTTTAATAGTGAAATTGTAATAAAACAACTTCCGAAAATAAAGGCCAAAGCTGCTTAGAATTTTAGTTGTAACACCCTGTATAGTTACTACTTTTTCTAGCATTTTCAGATTTGTTCTAGGACCTATACTTTTATGCAATACATCTTAAATTAATTGATTTACAGCAATTTTATAGAATTTAGTCATTTATCGTTGATTAAATAATTTAGTAATTTTGTTAATAAGTTTATAAGTGCCGACACAAAGTACATACAAGTAGGTTAAATTTACTTTCTAAGTGAGTGACGTTTATGATGCACGTACGCAAAGCGCATGGTCAATTCGTTCTTTTACATAATATTCGAATAGTTATGTAATTATTTATTTGGACAATACTAAATGCTAATTCATTGAATCATTGCCAAGTTCAAGATTAATGTTAACAATAGCAAGAAGCAAAAAGAAAATAATTAAATATTTAAAATTCTTCTTATTAGGGAAATTTTGTTTAGAATTTTTTACCTTTAAAACATAAAACTTGATAAAATAAGTTGTTAGAAACAATTTTTGCTTCATTGGTGGTACTTTTACATTAATTTAAATAATCAAAATATATTTAGTTTTCTATGAAAAGGTAATATTAAAAAAAATAATGCGTTTCTAAAGAAGTCATTATACAGGTTCCTCAAAAAATCTATACAAAATTGTACCACAATTTCCCGAGGCCCTAATAAGACGATTTAAAAAAAACTAACTTTGACCTAAATGTGATATGTAAATTTCTTCTATTTTTTTTGAAATTACAAAACATTGTTTTGAATGAAATCAAATTAATGAAAAAGGTTTTTTGTTTTATCCTAATAGGTTATACTTCATTGGTTTTCTATTTTTTACTCATTAAACTGGGTTAATAAATTCTACAGAAAATAGAAAATAAAACGAAAGTGAAGTACGACTTTAATATAATTTTTTGAATCCAAATGGCAGGTACAATCACGTTCAATGATATGGAGGACACAAAAGAAAAATTATGAGCTAACTTCACTTCATTACATATGAAGTTTGTTATTATACAGGGTGGTGATAAAGTTTGGAACCAAGGTCATAACTTCCGTAAAAATTTTTTTTGTAAAAATCGCTCGGACAGGTCAATTTTTGTTTTAAAAATGCCATCTTTTGGAATGAAAAAAATATTCATGACGTCACTGATAACTTCACTATGACGTCATCATCAATTTTTTAAATAGAAGCCCCTACTTTTTTTACACATTTTTCATAGACCTTTTTATCATATTAATGATCACATAAAAATATTTAAAAAAATTTCAACCATTTTTAAAAAAAAAAATTTACTCAAAAAAAAATTATTAATTCTTAATGAAAATATGGCAAGAAAAATAAATTAAACTAATTTCTAGTTTAAAAATTACACATTATTATTGAAAATATTCGAATTGTTCTTCTTTACACAATTGGAATTTTCTTAAAACTAATTTTAAATAACTTTTAATGAAAAAGGTAATTAAAATAAAATGTTTGAGTAATAATAAACTTTAAATAAAATTGTAATTTATTATAAATTTGAAAAAGCTTTTGATATTCAAAATTTATTGAAATAAAAATTGCCTTTATAAAAGTGCTTTAGTTGACGTTATTTTGTATGGCAAATAAAATTTTAAATCCATTTACCAATGCTTGAATAGCTTACTTTGTTTGTTTAATAATAATCAACAATTATTAAGTTTTGCGAAATTAAAAATGCCTCGTTTAAGCTAACGCGAAAGAATCGAAATTTTAATTATGGTAGGATACGGCGATAGAAAAAGAACCCATGGGGAATCTTGTGCTTTGTTTAATGAGCAATATCCAAATAGACCGCAAATCTCAAGATCTACAGTAAGTAAGTTAGTTACCAAATTTGCAGAAACAGGATCTGTAGGAGATTAGCATCGACAAGAACGGCCTCAAGTGAATGAAGAAACCAAATTAAATTTATTACTTGCGATTGAAGAAAATCCCAATATTTCAACAAGAGATATTTCAAGAAATAATAATGTGGATCATTCCTATGTCGCAAAATTATTAAAAAAGGAAAAGTATCACCCATACAAAATAAAACTCATACAAGAGTTAAATGAAGATGATCCCGATCGCCGACTGCAATTTTGTGAAGAAATGATGGCGCGATGTGATCAAAATCCAAATTTTTTAAGTAGTATAATTTTCTCCGATGAAGCTACCTTTCAATTGAATGGATTAGTGAATCGACATAATTGTAGGTATTGGTCACAGGAAAATCCTCAATGGGCCGTAGAATCCCATAGTCAAAGACAGGGAAAGTTAAATGCATGGATGGCAATGATTGGCAGACGTTTTATAGGACCTTACTTTTTTAATGAAAACCTTACTGCCGAAAGATACTTGAATTTTTTGCGGACTGATTTGTTATCAGTTTTGCTTCGTATTTTCCCCAATTATGAAAATCGCAACATTCCTAACCAAAACATTTGGTTTCAACAAGATGGGGCTCCTCCACACTTTGGCAGGGCGGTGCGAGAATTCCTTAACACCACGTTTCCCAACAAATGGATAGGTCGGAGGGGACCAATTGAGTGGCCTCCGCGATCTCCCGACCTAACGCCCTTAGATTTCTTTTGTGGGGACATTTAAAATCAAAAGTTTATTTCAATAGACCTAATAATTTACAAGAATTGGAGCTTAGAATTGCAACAAATTGACGAAGAAGCTATTAACAATAGTATTCAGAGTGTCTACACTCGAATGGGACAATGCCAAATGGTCAATGGGGAACAATTTGAACATTTTCGTTAAAATTTGTTACTTGTAAATTTTTTAAATATTTTTATGTGATCATTAATATGATAAAAAAGTCTATGAAAAATGTGTAAAAAAAGTAGGGGTTTCCATTTAAAAAAATTGATGATGACGTCATAGTGAAGTTATCAGTGACGTCATGAATACTTTTTTCATTCCAAAAGATGGCATTTTTAAAACAAAAATTGACCTGTCCGAGCGATTTTTACAAAAAAAAATTTTACGGAAGTTATGACCTTGGTTCCAAACTTTATCACCACCCTGTTTTGTACTATTGTACAAAGTTTAGAGTTTATTTTTGTCGAATATCTCGAAAACAGTATAACGTAAATAGGGGTAGAAATAAAATTTTACTTTTTGAAAATTTTGTTAAATGGAGAACACCGCACCTTTTATGTTAGAATATTTTCAAAATTGGTGATATTTTGCTTATGCTTATGCTCTTATGATTTTTTTGACTTTATGCACATTCTTTAAGTTTTTTTTGTTTTTTAACGAAGAATTAAAAGACTAATAAAAACTATAAGAAAAAAGTAAGCTTAAATAGAAGAAATGTTTCCTCAACAGTCACCTTGAAACAAACAAAGTCTATAATTAACTCGATACAATAGCTTTGTTCCAACAACTAGATCTGACCGTCACGAAATCGTAACCAAAATGCTAGAATCGAGTTTATGCGCTTGCGCTAACTTCTTACCGACCTCTAATGCGAAGATTGGTTACAAATTTATATTTTATTTATTTTTAATTTAGCACTTTGGTTACGATAATGTGACGGTCAGAACTCGTTGTTGGAACAAATCAATTATAATTTCAAAAAAATGATCTAACAGAAAAGACGCGTTGTTTTCCATTGAACATCTCCAGTATCACAAAATTTTTAAAAATTTTATCTCCACCTTTATTATTGATTTCCTTTGCACCCGCTTGGCAAAATTAACCAAACAAAAACACAAGACATTCCAAGATACCCTTTATGAAGTTACTAGTCAAAAAAGTGATAAGTTTCCTGAAAGTTTGAAAAGAGGATATTAAACGAGTCAAAAAATAAACTTATTTTAAATAATTGGAGATTTTTTTACTAATATCGTAGTGATTTCAGAAGACGATCTTTGAAAACAAAAATTTGATAACGTTTACAATATAAGCTTTGTTCTAACAACGATAGTTATGACCGTCGCAAAACTGTCACTAAACTGTTAGAATCGAGTTTATGCTTTTGCGCTAACTTCTTACCGACCTAAGGGTAACTACTTCTAAGGCTAAGTTTGGTTATAAATTTACATTTTATTTATATTTTAATTTATTTTAATTAAACAGTTTGGTTACGGTTTCGTGATGGTCAGAACTCATTGTTGGAACAACAGGGTTTATTGGAAAAATTTGTAAAAAATGAAAAAGATATAATATTGTAATAATATAATAAGAACAATGGGAAAACAATCTAATAAAAACATAGATGAACTGATGCTTTATGATTTGGATCGCTAGTGCAATACTCAACACAAGAAAATTCTAAATGCAACTTTTTATTTTCCAAATTTTGCTACATGTTTCGGGGAATCCCCATCATTCGGCAAACAAAATATTAGTTTAAGTTATTCCAAAAATATTCAATTTCAAAACCATAAACGTTAGGAACCATTACAAACTCGAATTTCCTTAGTTAAAATATTTTGTTTATAGAAAAAATTTTATATTTTATGTTACTACTTAAAATTCAATTTTTTAAAATTTAAAATTTAATAATATTTGTTGCCAGAACAAATAAAAACCAAAGGCACCTACTGCGCCGGGCATATCATTCCAAAAATCCAAAAAATCCGAAAAACAGGTCATATGAGTTAAATTTATTCCCAAAAAATCCCCAAAAAACAGTTCATATGAGTTTAATTTAATTTAATATTTTGGGAATAGAAAAAAGAAATAATATTTTATTTTGATACTTAAAATTAAATAAAATAAATAATTTTTTTCTAAAAACAACTTTTAACTAAAGACATTTCGAGTTTGTAATATTTTTGGAATAAATTAAACTCATAATTTCTTTGCCTGGTGATGGGGATTCGAAACATGCAAATTTGGATAAAAAGTAAAGTTGGATATAAAATTTTCTTGTGTTAATTATTTTATTGAATCTAATAAAACTAAAAATTCCTAGAACGCTTGTTTGTTAGGCAACTGAAGTAACACATCGGGAATAATAGTTCTAAATAAATTCCCAGTTTTCATTTCCATTGAAATGATGAGCAAGTGAAAATAATTGGTCGAAAAGAAATTGGAAGAAAAAGAGGAGAAAATATCAAAAAAACTTAGGTAGGTAGGTCAATTTACTTATTTTAGGAATGGTTCCTTATACTAGACAATTCAATTAGGATTGTTACCGCAACTATGCAACCGAAAATATTCTGTAGTGATTTTAGACTTGGTATGTTGGTATACCTGTTGACATTCTTTCAAATTTAAATCTGATCTGTCATTTTAACCAACGCGTCTCTCAGCAGTTATTCTAGGGTTATTTTTTACAAAATTATTTCTCAAGTCTCTTGCGAATTTTATTAAAAACAGTTTATATCAATTAATATGTGATAGATCCATCTAAAATTAATTAATTAGTATTTAATATTAAAATAAAAAACTCACTCTTTTTAAAGATATTTAATAAGCCAGAACGTTTTCGTCAACTAATGTTGACATTATCAATGGCATTAAATTTAATGCCATTGATAATGTCTTTAAAAAGAGTGAGTTTTTTATTTTAATATTAAATACTAGTTTATATCAAAACTAAACTAAAGTAAACTTAAAATTTTCACTATTAGTTTTTCGTCGGAGTACAATGCACCTAAAAACTCCACTGAAGAAGTTTTTTACTGTGACAAGCTTAGGTTTCCTACCATGCAAGGTATCTGTAATATTAATTTTTGAAGACCCTGTATTTAGATGTACTAGATACAGGAAATTCGGAAAATGATGTGAAACCTTTTTAATTTTATATTTTATAAAAGGAGAAATATTAAATTATAATTTACTTAGAAATAATTTTAATACAAAATATACATATACAAATATGAGATAGATACAAGGTCTTAAAAACAACTACCTCAATCAATTATTTGATGATTTTTAACTACAATTTTTCTTATTTAAATCTTATATTAAACCTGTTTAATTGTTCACAGTGCATAGAGGAAGAGAACGCTTTTATATACTTGATTTACCATTGAGGTTACAATTTTTATTATTGGAAGGTCATTAATAAATAAATTATTTGCATTGAAATACCAGAATCATAAGCTGAAACGCAAAATTTTCATTTGTAACACATACAAATTATGTATTTATTTCATCAGAAATTTCTTTCCGACCCTGTATAACAAAAATATGGTTAATATTTACAATCATATACCTAACATTTAATACTTTTATTATAAATTAATTGTAAATTAAATAATTAACTCAAATTAATTATTTAATGTTTTCCAAAATTGGAGACCAATGTCGCAACTGATTCAAGAATTGTGATTGGAATCTAAAAAAGAAAAAAATATATTAGGACATTAGGAGATTACACTAAACTTTTAGAGAAAGTAGTGTGAGTTTTTTAAATAAATAGAAATGTTATCGTTTTAGACGTTTTGAAAATTTCAGTTCGTTTGGAAACTATGGACAACATTCTTTGATTTTGTGTTTGGTGTCAGTAATTTTAGGTGCCTTCCTAGTGGAGCATATACTGCATATGTAGCCTGCTATGCGTTCCGTGTGGAGCATATGCAGTATAGGCTGGGTTTCAAGGTCGTGCATTTGGTATACACTGTGCAGTACCTCTTGCGGTGATGCTCCATATGCAAGCATGCGTACTTACTATTTCTTCATTCTATTTCTTCCCCAATTGCAATTAGTTGTGGGTTCTAGTTGGTTGTTACTTGAATTTTTAGGTTTAATTTTAATAATTTTAAAATGTCCGCGATTTTATAATTGTTTTTTGTTATCTACTACAAGCAATAAACAGCTGACTTGACAGTTCAAAATTTAAAAAAACCGATTCGAGTGAATTTGCTGCATATGCGCGCATTTCTCTCGGAACGCAATATGTACATATGCAGAATATGTTCCACTCGGAAGGCACACTTTAAAAAAGAATTTAAGAAATACTTGATTTAGTATTAAAAAATTAATTAAGCTGGTTGTTTCGATAAACTAATTATTAACTTTTCTGCAGAAAGTTGTACTTAATACTAGATGAATGATTGAAACATTATTATACCCTAAAAATGTCGTGAATCAGTTTTGGAAATCCTGATTGTGGTTGTTGTGGTGGTTTAGTTTCATCTTGATCATGGGAAGGTGGTGGTGATGGTTGTTCATTAATGTTACTTCCACTTGTATGTACATTTGCAATATCTTCTAATTTGGTAATTGACGGATTTACCTCATTGGAAGATACGTCATTTTCAGACACCTAAAACATAATACAGCAGAATGGAATTAATCCCAACTTTATATTAGTTATGACTTATGACTACGTTTATCTCGCATAACTCAATCCGGATTGGAGGAAAAAAAATGGATCTAATCCGGATCGAGTTACGCGAGATAAAAGTAGTCAATGACTCATTTTATAGTTATTTTAACTAATTTAACAACAATTGACTTTTTGTGGTTTGAAATTTAGATTTATGCACCAATAAGCACGAAAAATATAAAATAAAGTGCAATACCTTTACACACACAATATTTTATTTTCTGTATTTTTAAAGATTAATAATTTACATGTTACCAATTGGTTACTTTCAACAAAATTTATAATTAGTAAGTTAAAAAATGTTAATTGCAGAATTTAAGAAGTTTATTACCCGGAAATGTTTTCCGAAGAATAAAAATATAAAAATCTTTGTAAATTTAAGTAGCCACTCTTCTTTTTTTATAAACTTGTTTGTCTCTATTAAATGAAATTAGCTACTTTATAAAATTACTTAATTGCACAATTACCAGCACAATACTTTTCAGCCTAATTGATTATTATTGTAGATTTAATTTAGGTTTAATTTGTTTTCTACTAACCTTATCCAGACCGTCATTCCTGGCAGGTAATGAATATGCAAAAGCGAATACCACACATAACATGACCGTCGTTTTCATCATTTCCTGAAAATGAAAAAGTTGTTTTAATGTTCCATATTGTAATATTGTATAACCACAATTATTACATTTACAAACAGTAAGGTATGTTAATTTGAAGAAAGTTTATGAAGTGATATTAATGCGAGTGTGGTTTTATAATTATAATTTTCTGAATAAAATTTAGAAATACACTATTTTAAAAATATTTAAGAATAAACTATATTTTAGGTTTGGTAATATAAAATATTTTATAGAAATAAAGATCCTTTTTTTAGTCTCTCTACTTTTTTTTGCTTTGTAAAGTTGCTCCCAGCTGGAAGTAGGACAAAGAATACGCGATCGTGATTACTTTTGTCCTACTTCCAGCTGGGAACAACTGTACAATCATGCGCAATATCGAGGATATAAAAGAATTATTCTGAGCCAATAGTAAGTGATCCCAGACACAAGATGACACGAAATTTGAAATAAATTAATACGAGTTAAAATACGGGTGGGATTCTTTCAAATTTTGTGTGATCTCATGGTTGCGAAGGCTTGTTATTGGGTCAGTGTTTTTCTTATGTGTCCTCAATATTTTTACACCTGATTGTACATTGCACTGTTATACAGGATTTACCAAAATTCCCGGTTCTTTTAAAACGAGTTGAGGAAATTTTGAGATATGTTTTCAAATTTATTGAGGCTCTTTTACTATGACCACTGGAAGAAAGTCCGGGGTGGGGCGTTGAATTTGTATACAAAATGATCAGGAGGGTTATATTCTTGAATCACACGACAAGATTTCGTATACGCCATGACAAGGGCACCCTCCCAATTTTGCATTTGAATGACAAGGATAGAATGATAAAAGTCATATACGATATCGTGTCGGGTGAATCGAGAATATGCACCCAGGGCCACGTCAAAACGTTTTGGAGCTCAATTAGGCAATTATGATTTCAAGGTCCCTATTGAACCATCAATTTTATTAACTATTACATATTTATTTATAAAATGCCCCACAGTCAACATTTTTTGAAATCTTTAAGATCATTGTTTTTTTTCACGCTTAATAAATTTTGAAGATAAATATTTAAAAATATTTATGTTACAATTGAAAAAATATTCAGATATTATACAAAATTTTACAAATTATATGTTTTCTCAAAATTTTTGAATTCTAAAAGACCACAATAACCATAAGATCCCTATATTGGGGCCTGGAAATAATTCAGTCCTGAATGCCGAATAAGAATGTGTTTTATTTATAATTTTTTATTTTTGTAGCATATTTTTAAAAAGAAAAATTTAACTCAAAAATTAATGTCAAAAAGGGACCCATACATTTTCTGATCGCCAGACAAGTATTCAATTTGGCTTAATTTTGGCGGCTCATTAAATAGATATTCTGATGATTCTTATCCAATTTGAAATAGAAAATTTGAAATTTGACGCTACGCCATTGCAAGAAAATCATTACT
Organism: Stenus bimaculatus; assembly: GCA_963971135.1. Taxonomy (NCBI): domain Eukaryota; kingdom Metazoa; phylum Arthropoda; class Insecta; order Coleoptera; family Staphylinidae; genus Stenus; species Stenus bimaculatus. Next base: position 79,693,492 of record OZ020180.1, on the reverse strand, counting down.
CGTGCAGATATGGCATTGAAACTCTTGGAAAACATTTCAAAAACATTACAAAAATTTGGTATTGTAAAAACTCTTAATCATCTTTTATGAAATGGATTTCCAGCAATGTTATGAATCATAAAATATGCGTTTTTATCCTTGATATTTTTAAGGTGTAAGCAAGTTAAAAATTAATTTATGGCAATAATTAATATTATCACATAATTCACATACCATAAAATTTTTTAATAAGTTAAGTTTGTCGAATTGTGACTTTAACCTTCATGGATTTGATACTTTATTGCAAATTCTAAAAATTAATTAGGTATAATGTGTAATTACCTAGGAGCCATAAGCTTTCAAAAATGATTTCCTACCTCTTATTTGTTTTATTGACTAAAATTAAATTGTTAAAAATTTGATTTGAACGTGAAATACATGGGATGAATCTTTTAATATTGTGCCTCCGTATACAATTTTAGTATTGAAGTGTTGGAAATACTGCTTTTATTATTGGATATACAACAATAAACTTTTTTACGACTAGGTCAATATGTTTCGACACTTATAGTGTCATCTTCTGGACCAACTGAAAATTAAAAATTCTACAATATAAAAAAACTTCATTTTACTTGTCAGTCTGAAGTCCTATATTAAAATAATGAGACATGTAAATCTTTTAACTTATAAATCAATATGGAAGAAACTAAATGGTTTAGAGAAAAAAGTTTTAAGTAAAAGTTGTTTGGATTAAAGGAGAAAAAAGGAAGGTCTTAGTTACTTTTTGACTAGGGATCATCCTTAGGTTAGTTTCAATAATAACCAAGTATCTTTTTTTAAATGGCAACCTATTAATCTTTTAGCTATTTAAAATCTACTTCAAAAAAAAACAAATAACCTACATAATTTTTTTCATTTTTCAGATTTTTAGTTTAAAAAATTATAAAGACGAAAAAATATGGTTTGTTCCTTATTTTCCTCATTTCAAATGGGGATTTTTTTTTGCATGGTAACGGTTAATAAAACTAAATAAAATTTACATGGTCCTCGTCCTTATAAATAACTCTTTGATTTTTTTTAGAATTATGATTATATCGTTCTGTATGTATGTAAGGTTCTATGTTTTTATTGCTTCTTTGGTCTTTCTGACATCTGTAGGTTAACTTCATTCTTAGCCAAATGTGCGTTGAGTGTTTACACATTGATTCGTTTATCCTACTAAATCTTAAATTATATTTCAACAATCGTGAGATTGATCATTTTAATTAATGGCTACATACCGATTGCTAAGCGATCCTTCATGTATTTTTGTGTTGACAAGAGACAATTTCAATTTTTAAGGTAAACAATGCCCTTGTAGAAAAAATTTTATATACAATTTTAATTAGTTGTTGTTATATATTTGTCTCAAGGTAAATGAGATTGTAAAAATGTATTTTTATTTGTAGCTCTGATGATGGTTCAGCAATAAAAACCGAAACTAGTAAGCTTATGCAGAGAAATTAGTCGTTCATTTGTTGGTCCTTGCTTTTTAAATATGTGCCCCTGAAAAAGAGTAGAAGTTGAAGTAGCACGTTTTTTCGATATTTCGTCGTATTTCCACTTCTATATCCATCCAGAATTTTATTTAGAAGAAAAATTAGGTAAAACTTAAAGACCTACTTATAATTATAAGGATCATATAGTTTTTAATTATTATTTTTTGTAAAAATTTTTTTGTTTATGAATTTCCGATTTTCGCGATATTCCATGTTCACTTTTCTCACAGTATTAAAAGATTAAAGGTAATGTAATAAATTAAGCAACATAATAAACACGTTGACAATTACAAAGGATGTTTGAATCAACTTGACAAAGAGTTTAAAATATAAAACATGTCACGTCTCATAAAATTTTTCAACCATAATTACATTAGATTTACATTGCATTCCTTGCACAATATGTTAATAATTTTTGTGATTTAATAAAGCAAGTGTCTTAAATGTATGTGAAATATAAATAGTTTAATTATCAAAAAAATTGTAGCCTTTAAAGTCCAACAAACTAAAAATAAACGAATAAATGTCTAATTTTAATTATTTATTTATATTTTTTGAGAATTATGACTCATTTATTATTTAAAATAATTCAAAAAAATCAAAAACATCTCAAGAAAGTTTAAAATGGAAAACAAGAGCCTTTTTTAGCAATTTCGCAAAATTTTATTTATAGAATTAAAAATTACGACTAAGAACAAATATTTACAACAAATAAAATTTTCATATATAATATAACTAGTGAAATCGTGATTAGCGATAATCACGTTGGTTGCCACGAAACGTGTTGTCAAAAATTAATTCCACGAGTCGAAGACGAGTGGAATTAATTGACAACATGTTGAGTGGCAACCTATGTGATTATCATTTAATCACGATTTCACGAGTTATATTCATTAGATTATACCAAGAGTTAATAATTTTATATTCTTGTATTGTATCTCAAATATTAACTGTAGTGGTGAGCACATGCGCTAAGGTGCCGATCTCTCGATCGGCGGACGCGGTTTCGAATCCCACCCAGGCATGTAGTTTTTTTTGAGATTATTGTTTATAATCAGAGGTGGGATTTTATTTCTCTGGCGATATTTATCACTTCGCCAAAACGTCATGGTTTTCCGCCAATACGTCATGACTTCCCGCGTCAAGCGATAAATATCGAAATCGGTATTTTGTTTCTCGAAATATCGCTATTTACATGCGGTATCCCATGGATACCTATCGCAAGGAGTAATACAGGCGATATGCGTTTCGCCACGTTCGTTATCGTACACATAACCTCAAAATTTAAAATTTGTGTGTGAAGAAAAGTGCAAACAACTGTAAAATGAATGGAATGAAGATACTATGAAACGTAATTATTATGCATATTCAAATTAATATCTTTTCGTTTGTATAAAGATTTTTTTCCAAAAGTGTATTATTAAAAGATTTTCAAGTTTGAGGTAATTGAGGATGGATAATATGCTTTGGGAGGAGCAGTAACAAAAATTAAACACTGATGGAGAGACCTTAAGACTGTAAAACAGTTGAAAAAGGTAGGATACAATTTTTAGTCTCTATAATACCAAAATTTAATATTCATTCAGGCAGAGTTAAAGCAAAAATGCTAAAATTTAACAAAAATTGATATTGAACAGGAGGATATTGCACATTGCGCAATTGCATCCGAGTCGGTTTGGGAACAAAATTTTGGTAACAAATTGTGCCCGTCTAAAACGGCCTTTAAGTTTAGACCTAAGGTTTTTTCTCTCACCGGGTAAATAATAGAAAATCATAAGTTACAATAGGTAGGTGTCGAGTGTGGTTTGGTATTGTTTAATAGCTTTTTTAAATTTACTTTTAGTCAAAAAACCTATAATTTCCAATAATGAAAGACCGAATATGTTCCCATTGTAAACTTTATAGTTAAAATCCATGTAACAAATAAGTCAGGCTATCATCGAACTCCCACTCAAGTGTGGGACCTTAGTAAGAACGATACTAAAAAGGTGACTTATTCGAGACTCGGACTAAACTTCTGGTTCTCTTGACTTTAAAAGTAGATCAATATATTTTTTGAGTTTACTTTATAAATACAATACCATTCAAGACTAACCGATGATTTTCAAAATAAAAAGCTATAACGTTTGGTCTAAATCGCCCTGCATTAAATAATAAAGAAAGCAATTTCTAAAGATGGTTTCAAAATGATTAATTTGTTCAATAGATTAAATTTTGAAATTTAAGGAATTTCCTTATTTTTCAACACAATATGTAGAATTTCAATATTGGTGCGCAGGCAGGATTCTGGGAGAATGTTGTCTTTCCCAGCAAAAAAAGATATAATAATCAAAAATATAGAAGTATATTTTTTAGTACAAACTGAATAAACATGTTTATATAAATAATAATGTATATTAATTTTTAGCCCCTAACCATAGATGCAACAATCTGGATGAGCTTGGAGTGGTATTTTTTCCTTTTGATGTAATTATATGCTCAAGATTTTTACCTGGATTACATGAGTAAAATCAATGCAACTGATATAAAGTCCATGAGTCAACTCAAGTAAAGTTTTCCCAACATAACATACAGATGTTTTTTGTTAAATCGGTAGTTTTTTTAAGTATTCGAGAATGTCCCATCATCTTTTTAAACATCAACTCCGTTATAGAAAATAAAATTGAAAGTTGTACCAGTCAGTTAAGAATTTTAAGCAAATTCATAGAAATATGTGCTACCCCGGGCACAAGTTTCAGCTATGTTAAGTTGTATAGTGAATTTGGGGTTTCAAAAAAGGTACCGGAGGCATTTTTTAATATTTCGGTCAAGTTTCAGCAGAAACACATTTCTGAATATAAAAAAACAAGAAACATCTCTGTCTTATGTTAGGGAGACTTTAGTGCAGTCGGTTCTCCTACTAATAATTTAAGGAAAGTTTTAATTTTGTACAAACCTAAAAAAGAAACTGTAAATAAAATGATTTGATTTTATCAATTTCTTGGTATCTTTCTTGGTCCAAATGCTGAATAGCGCCTCCCCACAAAAGTCTTGTAACACAGAGCCTTTGCGATATTTAAAAAACTTATTTGTTTTTACCCTTTTGAAAATGAAATTATAGTATTATTCATTATGGTGATAAAGGGTTTGGTTAGTTTAAGTATAGTTTGATACTTATTTTTACGGTAAAGGTTTTTAAATTATTTATTCTGGTGATACAGGGAGGTTTGGTTAGCTTCGTTAAGTACAGGTTGATACTTCTTGATACGGTAAAGGTTTTTAAATTATTTATTCTGGTAATACGGGGGAGATAGTTTAGGGATAGTTTAATTTTATTTTTATGTTACTTTAGTTTTTATCCATATTACGCTACTTTTTTTTGAAACGGCAAAGATTTTTATAATATATTTTGCCATTTAGTTAGAAAAATATCGATATTTTTGGCTAATAAATATAAATTTGAATAAAGTTTTGTAGCCGCATGGTGGCGCCATCTTTCGGAAACGCGTTTTATTAGGGAATGCGCTATTCAGCACTCTCACCCCTTTCTTTTATTGGGCCCTATTGTCTCACATCATGGGGACATGTTGGTCACAATAAGTCCTGCTACTTCATTGATAGCCAGCGATAGCTGAGCTGCGACAGTTTAATGCCATCTCTTTTAACTACCCTGACCAAAAAACATCATCGCTGTGAAAATCTTTGTTTATTTTGGAATCTTGTGAATGTTTGCCTCAACCTCTTGTTGATACGAAATAATTGTTTAAATCTAAAATATCTCTACCACTTTGTATATCCATTTTATCAATTCTAATGCTCAAACCTCCACCTTCTTGAAACTTCTTAAGCTTTTCCTTTAATTTAGTGGTGTACTTTGTTTTACTTTTGGCTTTCTTTTAGACCTTACAAAAGTGATGCTGGTCAACAGATATTTTTCCTAGAGACTACAGGAATTAGCATTAAGAAGAAGAAATGTTTTTGTTGCCAGTTCGAGTAAATCAGAGTAAACCGCAAACTTTAATATTTATTTTTACCAGTAGTCACTTCTTTATTAACTGTTTAATGTGTTAATGCCTGCATTATTTAGTAAAACAGACTGGTTTAATGGTACGACACAATTTTTATTAGAAATTTAGTAGTTTGCCGATAATATGGCAACTCGAAGGTTGAAAAAATCAATTTAACTTTATAAAAAGTACTTTTTCCTCTGGAAATAACGTCTCTCTTTTTCGAATTTATTCACTATAGGTAAAAACTTAGTAATTGCACTAAAAATAATTAAATTACAATTCACAAACTTGCGTTGCGTTCGCATTATGTATTTTGTAAAACTTTTTTGAGGTTATGTTTTTGGTTATTTTGATTTCTTGTGTATACAATTAAACGACGTGAAGTTCGCCCATATACGAAAATGTATAGAATATAGACAAAATATTATCGGCAACGTCGCTTGGCGATATCTCGATTCATTCCGCTTCGCAAGGCGATATGTCAGGAAACAAAATACCGATTTATCGAACGAGGTGATAAATGACTGGCGATACGTATCGCTAGCGATATTTATCACCAGAGAAACAAAATCCCACTTCTGAATCGATAATCAAAAACGATAATCAAAAACGATAATCACACGCCGGCGAGAGTGCTTACCGCTTAATAAGCAAGTTGGCACATAGGACGTAAATACATTAGGAGTGGTATAATCTGAGAAATCCCATTTCTTAGATACTTGCTGGAATACGTTTACGATAATTTATACTTAAAATAATAATAATATTTAACTAACTAAATACAGAGTGTTCAGAAAAGTGTTGAAACAATAATAGAGAAATAATAAAAATTACAAGAGAATTAAAGAACAAAAAATAAATTTGTTTTACCTAAGTTAACTAATAATTAATTAATTAATTTAGAATTTTTTTTGGATTGTTTTCGAAGAAAAACTACTCCTACAATTTGTTAAAATTAAAAAAATTTTGTCCTCAAAAGCTGAAATTAACGCCTGTTTAAGCTTTGTTCCAACAACGAGTTCTGACCGTCACAAAATCGTAACCAAACTGCTAGAACCGAGTTTATATACCGGGTGGAAACGAAACACTTCTTTATTTATGAAAATAAAAATTTGAAATTTGATCATTTTATATGGTTCAAGAAAACACATTTTAGGCACTAAAAAGTTTTTTCAATATGTCAATATGTCACTTCCGGTAAAACCGGAAGTGACATCAACTTTATTTTTTTAAATGTTACACCTAATTTTTTTGTTAATAATTTAAGACTATTTTAGAAAAGCAGTATGTTTGTGGTACATTTTTATTGTAAAAAATGTTTAGTGCCCAAAATGTATTTTCTTGAATCATACAACATATTCAAATTTCTATTTTCATAAATAAAAAAGTTATAAAGGTGACCCGTATTTTGTTTCCACCCGGTATATAATATTTTGTTTTGCAAATTTTATTATTTTCTTCAACAAAATTTAAGTTTTCCTAAAAAAATCAAATATTGTTACATTTCTATGTAAATTGAATTAAGTCTAAAAAATACCAAACCTCAATAAAAAAGTGAAGGAGTCCTCTAAAAAGTAGTGATCAAATTTTAACAACGTAAAAAATAACTAATGGTTACTAATTTGAAGGCTACATTAAATTTGTGCAATTTAATGTTATAAAAGCATTAAAAGATTTAAATAAAAAATAGTGTGACTAATAGATTTTTACTTTGTTAAGTATACAAAACATTGTATTTATATTTTACTAAATAATGCAGAAGCATTATTGGTTTAACCTTAAAAATGTTAAGTATTTATACATTTATTGATTGCGTGATAAATGCATAATGCAAGAATGTTTTAAATATGTAGGTGTGTTTCCACAAATTTATAAACCGTTTTTATTATTTATCTATATTTAAAAAAGTACACAAAAAACGTAAAATAGACCAAAAATATTATTAACAATTTTTTTGTCGTATGAAAATTTCTAAGGTCCTTTTCTGTCTCTCTCTTACTAACTGCAAGTATATGACTCTTTTGTGAGTAATAGTGAGATGAAAGGGCGATTTATAAATGAAATATAGACTACAGGGTGTTCCGTTCGTGGTTCACCAAACGTCAGGGTTAGAAACTAGAGCAAATTTAATCGCGAAAAAACAAAAAAAATGGGGATCTATCTTTTTTAGTTTTAGAGCTACACCGTTTTGAATTTTACATCAACGATTTTTGTCAGAAATCACAAAAACGCTAATAACAAATTAACCAAAGTGCATAGAGATTTAAAAAAATTATCACTAGTTAGCTAAAACCATCCTCTTTTGGTGACAATAGTAGTACAAAAACATTTGCTAAAATGTTGAAAAAAAAATCGCAAAGAAAAAAAAATGTAAAAAAATTTTTTTTTTGAGTTTTTGTATTTTTTTCCAAAATAAGATCCATTAAGGTTGTATATTTTTGAGTTTTCTTAAAGTTCTTCATATTCTTAACAAATCAAAAAAAATTGAAACCGTAGTTCTATCACTTTACTTACTATAGGCTTCTAAGTTACTCCTACAAGAAGCATTTTGAGGTTAGACTAATTGACAATTTATGCACCCCTTTTGACAAACCGTATACTCTATTTAACAAACTATGCCCAGTACTACTTTTCGTAGAAATAACTTCAGAAGGCTTTAGTAAGTAGAGCTACGGTTTGAAAATTTTACCTGGTTTAGTAAGAATATGAACAAGTTTCCGAAAATTAAAAATAAGACAACCGTAACGGTGTTGTCTTGGAAAAAAATTTCAAAAACTAAAAAAAAAAATATTTTTTTTTTACATTTTTTTTTCAAAATTTTAACAACTATTTTTGTATTAATGTAGTTACCAATTGAAAAAAGATAGTTCTAGCTTGCTAATGATAATTTTTTTGAATCCCTACGCACTTTGGTTAAAATGTTATTATCGTTTTTGTGATTTTTAACAAAAATCCATGACCAAAATTCAAAACGCTATAGCTCCCAAACTAAAAAAGATAGACCTCCACTTTTTGTTTTTTCTCGATAAAATTTACTATAGTTTCTAATCTCGACGTTTGGTGAACCACGAACGAAACACCCTGTATAGTCTTATTGTACATGAGTTAGTATTTTATAATTTTAATTCGATATTCATGTATTGAATTCTTCAAATATTATGTCTGATCACTATAAAATAAATATTTTACCTAATAATTTATAACTTAAGTAAAAAATACTAGTCTAATATTGCGAACCTAGGTGGATTTTTTTTTAAATTTAGAAGAAGTACAAAAATATGGGTATAAATTATAAGTAGTTTTATTAATTATTTACTTGAGACATTACTTAAAACTACTTCTTAAATAAAAACAAAAACTATTTAATAAATAATAGACATTTTTTCTTTTTCGAGGAAATTTCATTAGAATGTTTTTAATAGTAATATCTTATTTATTACTATTTTTGCAAAGCTCAAGGTATATAAAAACAATCTATTATGGTTAACCATGTAATGAAAATTATAATAATTATCTGGTTAATAAAGAAGCAAAAGCCCTCCAGCTGTTTGTTTGAATATATTTAATAATTTCACTACGTAAAAAGTGATAATTATATTATGCTATTATGCACAGAAACATTTTAAATTGATTTTGTTGAGTAATATCTTGAAAAAAATTAAAAATATTTGGATTTTTTTGTAGCTAGTGTGGTAATAATATTTTTAATTGTTAACTTACGTTTGTGTATTAACTGCGTTTATGTAACAAAGTCAACTTTTTTCAGATGCAGACTAGAGAAGCAATGTGAGTTTGGACTGGTTTCTTGACTGCACTGTAATTGAAATCTCCAACTCCCCACGGCGCTAAAATTCTAAAAGTTCCGCCTTTTATTCACCTCTCTCTTTCAGCAATTTTCCTCACAGGTTAATTACACAATATTTCAAGAAATGTTAGTTCTCCACTGTACTTATAAGCTTAATTAAACTTTATTCAATAATTATTGATGAATGATAGAGATTACAAAATTGTTCTTGTATTAAAAACTGTAAAAATTCCGAGGATTCTCAATCAAGGGGTTAAAAACATATATTTATAACCCCACTACACTCATTATTTATTACTTTTTTAAAACCATCACAAAAACTGCTGTTAAAATGCAGAAAACTCCAATAAAAATTTAGTAATATTGGAATTTGAATCGAAAAGTAGGTAAGTACTTATTTTTTGAAGCCATAAAATGAAAAAGACTGTTTATAAATTTACCTACTAAATTCTGAACTAATTTGAAACTAGATTCCATATTATTATTGAGAAGAGCTTTTAGTTTCAATATAATAAGACCTCTTTTACCTTTGGAGATTTTTACTTCAATATGAAATAATAAATTATATTGAATTCAAAATGCTCACGAAATTCTAGTATATTAACTTAAAAGACCACTCATATATAGAGTGTCCCAAAAAGTAGTGATCAGAAGAAAATTATTCAAAGTAGACGAGATCACTTCTTTTTGGGCACCCTGTATACAGTGTGCCCAGAAATTAAGCAGCAAAAAATTTTAAGAGTCTTAAAATTACATTAGGTTTATGGGAAATGCAATTATTTTTTTGGTATAAAATTATTAAAAAATAAGGAATTTAGAGCTTAGATCTACAGTAAAAAAAATTTTTTTCCAAAAGAATTAAAATTCCGGAGTGAAAGGGTTGAAATCTTGCAGTACCCTGTATAAAGGTCTATTTATGCTCAAGGATTTAAAACTTATGATTTAAGATTTTTTTAAAATTATAGGATTTATGCACCCATAAATTTAAATCTTAAATCATAGTTATGTCTTAAACCTTTGAGCTTAAATAGACCTTTATTTTTCAATTTAAAAAATATAAATAACGTCAAGTTTTAGATTGCCACAATCTAGTTTAAATACAAAAACATGAGTTGTTTACCTGAAGATTTATTTTGAGCCCACGAGTTGTTATTTTTAATAAATAATAAAAATTTTCATGACAAAATCACATAATAGTTACTTTAGTTAAACTAAATACTTACCACTTACTACATAAGTAACGAATAATACCTTTTACATTTCCCTTCATCATTTGATTTTACTTTCTCCTAAATAATAAGATTATATTCATTTGTTTTTATTTTCATTGCAATTTAACTCACGTATGTGCATCCTTTGAATGAAAGGTAATAATTTTCTTTGTTTAGTTTTCTTTTAGAACTGTTTATTTTTTCTAAGAAGTCAGTGACCGTAATTTTTAATATTTATTATTGAGGTCGCTAAATGTGCGTTAAATTGGTAAAGGTTTACTGTACTTTGTATTGACTTAGTATTAAATTTACCTCGTAACTAAGAGTAATTTCCTTTTTTATTTAATCACCTTAAATTACAAATCAAAAACCGCAAAAATTCTAACGGATTTTGATTAATTAGTTTGGAGGCAAATTTTGATTAGTATTACAGTTTCTAATGTAATACAATTTTCTAAAGTTTATGTACACTTTTTTTTAGTTTTAATTTATGTTCCTACCAACTTGATAATAAAAATAAACTATGTAGTTGAATCGGTGAGTCCAAGAATAGTATGAGTCAAAAAATTACAGTTTTGAGTTAAGATAGCCAAAATGCATGAAAGTCCTGGACTTATACTGTTACTAATTAATCAAAATAAACCGAATAACATCAAGAAAGTCATGCAATATACCGAATGTCCACGAAACTAGGGCCACTCTTGTAATTTCTTTATTTATGAAAATAAATATTTAAAATTTTAGTACATTATATGGCGTAAGAAGGCGCATTTATTGAACTAAATTTTTTTTGAATTTAACATTAACTTTCTTATTTTAAATGTAACACCTTATTTCTTTTGTACTTATTATTAAACATTGGTAAGTTGGGCATCACTGTAATTAGAAAAATATCTAAATTCGGGGTGGCCCCACTATCATGCCATTTGAAAAAAATAAAGATATTTGCAAAAACGCATTTTAAAAATTATATTAATGAATTTCATAATTTACAAATTTATTTTACCTTGTCGGAGGTTGGCCGGACTAATTAATAATATTTAACACTAAAATATATTTATTAACTATATTTTACACAACTAAATTAATAACCAAAAGTGGGCGCTTTTAACTAATGTATTCAATGGTTGTGTCTTGTATAACGGATGTCGGCTATCTGCCCTCCTTTTACCAAAAACAGTCTACTCAACATCATCTTCCCAAAACTGTCCACTCAACACCATTTTTCCAAAACACCTCGTCAACATTATTTCCCACATTCGTCCATCCTGACTATGAGCTCGTCCTCGTGCTCACCACCATCATCTTTTTATTTTGGCTTCTTCATTTGTTAACCTATGAACACATTAACACATATAAGTCTTATTTATTAATAAGAGAATGCCCTGCTATTAATCAAACTTCGTCTAATTTAGTTCCTAACTAGACTTTTATAATTTAACTAGGCCTAATTTTCAATTAAACCTTTCAAATTTCATCTAATCAGACTCAACTTCTAATTAGACTTTTCATATTTTACATAGGTTTAATTTTTTATTAAACCTTTCAAATTTCATCTAATCAGGCTCAAGTTCTAATTAGACTTTTCATATTTTACCTAGGTATAATTTTTAATTAAACCTTTCAATTTTCATCTAATCAGACTCAACTTCTAATTAGACTTTTCATATTTTACCTAGGTTTAATTTTTAATTAAACTTTTCAATTTTCATCTAATCAGACTCAACTTCTAATTAGACTTTTAAACCCTCTTTTCTTATTTACCCATTTAATTAAACTCTTTTGAAATTCAAAAGTGCCTTTTTTTATTTCGATTATCATCAAATCATTTTTTTAAATTTCATCTAATTAGGATCATCATCTAATTAGGCTCTCAAAACGTTATTTAATTAGGATCATCATCTAATTAAACCTGTTCAATTTCATCTAATTAGGCTCATCATCTAATTAGGCTCTCGTTTTTTTTTTAAATTTCATCTAATTAGGATCATCATCTAATTAGGCTCACAAAACGTTATTTAATTAGGATCATCATCTAATTAAACCTGTTCAATTTCATCTAATTAGGCTCACCATCTAATTAGGCTCTCGATTTTTTTTAAATTTCATCTAATTAGGATCATCATCTAATTAGGCTCTCAAAACGTTATTTAATTAGGATCATCATCTAATTAAACCTGTTCAATTTCATCTAATTAGGCTCATCATCTAATTAGGCTCTCGATTTTTTTTTTTTTAAATTTCATCTAATTAGTATCATCATCTAATTAGGCTCTCGTTATTTAATTAGGATCATCACCTAATTAAACCTGTTTCAAATTCATTTAATTACACTTCATTTTTAATTAAAATCTCAAAATCTAATTTAATTGGGGTCATCACTTGATTATACTTTTTCAAATTTAATCTAATTAGACTGAATTTCTAATTATGATCTCAAAACTTAATTTAATTATGCTCATCATCTAATTAAAAAATTTCAAACTTCATCAAAGTAGACTTAATTACTAATTAGGATCTCAAAACCTAATTTAATTAGGCTCATCATCTAATTAAACTTTTTCAAAATTCATCTAATTAAACTTGAATTTCTAATTAAGATCTCAAAACTTAATTTAATTAGGCTCATCATCTAATTAAACTTTTGCAAACTTCATCTAATTAGACTTAATAACTAATTAGGATCTCAAAACTTAATTTCATTAGGCTCATCATCTAATTAAACTTTTTCAAAATTCATCTAATTAGACTGAATTTCCAATTAGGATCTCAAAACTTAATTTAATTAACCTCATCATCTAATTAAATTTTTTCAAATTGCATCTAATTAGACTGAATTTCCAATTAGGATCTCAAAACTTAATTTAATTAGCCTCATCATCTAATTAAACTTTTTCAAATTGCATCTAATTAGACTGAATTTCTAATTAGGATCTTAGAACTTATTTTAATTAGGATCATCATCTAATTAAACATTTTCAACTTTCATCTAATTAGATTGAATTACTAATTAGGATCGCAAAATTTTACCTAATTAGGTTTTCCTTCTAATTAGATCTTTTTTTTCACTTAATTTAATTAAAATTTCATTATCAACTTACGAAATTGATTATTCATTATCATTACTACATTACTACTCATGGTTTCATACTATTGAACTGTTTTAAATTTGGATGTACCTTTTAAGTCATTTACAAAGTACCTATCGTGAGGCAATACTTTTACAATTTTAAATGGTCCTTTATAGGCAGGAATTCATTTTTTTTACTACCAGTTGCTGGCTTACTAGTTATTAATTTTTTAATTTTACTAACACCAGGTCACCCTGTTCGTACACTTTTTCTTTTCTTATTTTATCAAACGCTTCTTTTTCTTTTGCCTGTTTATTTGCAATCTTATTTCCTATTTTCTCTCGTATTTCATTTAAACCTTTGAATATTCTCACCTACTTTGTTTATAATAACAGCATCGCTTTATACGGAATTTAGCCCGTTGTTTTATTTACTGCACTATTAATAGTAAACTGAATATTCTTAAGATGCTTATTCCGACCATCTTCAGAATCATCATCAGCAGACAATCATCGAAGTGATTCTAGAATACTAAAGTTAAATCTTTCACCCTGCCCATTTGCACGTGGTGTAGCTACAGCATTTAAAACATGTTTAATATTATGTTTTGTTGTGAATTCTTTCATTTTATTTGAGGTAAATGCTGTCTGTACCTCCATCTGATATTATCCGACTTGGTGTTCCGAAAATACACATAAAATTATCAAGTGCCCTCAACACTTCTTTTGTTTTTGTATTTTTGACTGGTTCCAAGAAAACAAATCTTGTAAAACCATCAATAATTGTTAATAAGTGAATATTTTTTCCTTTGACTTAACAAATGAACCAACATGATCCATATGAATCGAATCAAATGGAATTTATATCGAATGTAATAAACCTGGACGTTTATCTGCTTGACTTTTCAAGTAAAGACAATTTAAACACAATGAGGTATATTTTTTTCAAAATGTCTCATTTTTGAAAACCAATAATTTCTTTGTATTTTTCAAAAGTTTTTCAAACCCAAAATGTCCCGAGTGATCATGATTTAAACGACAAATTAACCACCTACAATTCTTTGGTACCATCCATTTGAATTCATTTTTCTGTAAAGGAAATCGCCTTTACGAATCGCGTATTAGTTAAAGAAATTATTGTTTTCCTTAGTTTTGTCCGATTTTAAAATATTTATAATTTTTACTAATTTTTCATCTTGACGTTGAACTGTCCGAACCCAATCTGGTTCCGTTAAATTGATTATTTACGTTATTAATGTTCTTTATTGGGTTTCTGCTTAAATAATCAACACGGGTCATTTTAGTACGAGGTCAATTTCCACCATTGCGCTACCCGGGGAACTAAATCTTTTTTTTTAATAGTGGCCTTTATAGCTGCACAATCAGTAATATAAACTCAAAAGTGGTTCCCAATAAGTAAGTTCTAAATTGCCACAAAGAAAATACAATACCCATCGTCTCTAATTCATAAGAGTGATATTTACTTTGCTCATAGGAAGTTTTTTGTTTTTTTTTTTTTTTTTTTTTTTTTACTCCCACTCCTACATTACTTGCATCTGTATACTTAATTACCATTACTGCTGACTAGTTACTTACTAAACTTTATCCAATTTGCAAACAAGACTTTTCTCTCGCTTGCACTTATAAACTGTTTCCATTCCTGCAGTGTGTAAGAGTGCAGTAGAAAATCCTGCCTGCAAAGCGGACAGACTATAGTTTCCAATACTTGAATTGGAGTTGCCACACAATCTAAAGTGTCTAGACATTTCGAATGCATTCCAAAATTTAAAATCTGAACCTTTCTTTACAAAAGTACTACGTTGGATTTACCAATAAATGAATTTAGTTTCTAGTATCATTAGGTTTTTACTAACTAAATCAATGTACTTATATAAAACTGCTCTACATACTTCTACTTCTTCATCGGTTAAAGACTTTATAAAATAAGTTAACATTAATTAGGACCCAGAGCTGATATTTGAAATTTGTTTCTAAAACAAATATTTGAGTATTTTGTGTAAAATTCGTTGTATTTTTAATGTGTAAATTTCTGTAATTGTCTTGTAATTATAAAAATCTCATTTTAGTGCCCTGAGGATGAAAATAAAAATTTTCGAAACGTTGGCTATAAAACGAATGGACAGATTTTTTCTTTGACCATTTTTGATCCTGAAACCCTAATAAAAACAAATTTCATTTTATAAAATAAGGTTTTATTTCTCTTTGTTTCAAATCCAAACCTTTTACCGTACTATTTATAATTATGGTAACCTTACTACCCGTATTTACCACTGCTGTTAATGTATGGACTTCATTTATAGTGAGTTTTTCTTTTTATACAATAACTTTTATTTGTTATTTGGATGAGTCACGGTTGAAGTTAATTTGGTGTTTTGTTTTATTTTAATTTTCTCTACCTGATTTTTTTCCGTGTTTTACTTACTGACTCGGTATGCCTATTTTTTCAATATGTACAGTTTTTACTTGCATCTTGCACTTTGCTTATTTTAGTTATTATTATTATTCCCCAAAAATTAAAATCTATTTTTTTTAGGACATATTATTTGCTTAAGTCACAGTTCATTATAATTGTAACAATATATTTGGTACTTCTAGTTTAGTTGAAGAACATTAACATTACTATCGCTATTTTGATTTCGATCCGATGGTTTTAAAATGATTTTAATTCAGCTAACGTTGAATAATTACTTTCAATTGCAGTTGGTTTTATTTATATAAATTATTATTATATTTACTTTCCCTTTATCAGAAATGTCCCAATTCAATTTTAAAATTTTACTTAATTATAAATTAAAATAATTTATTAACGAATGTTTTCCTTTAGGAAAAAATATGCTGCGTCATTAAATTAAGCTCTGATTGTGGCGGCATCGATATCAAACATCTCACGCATGTTTGTCTTAAGATTATTAGTCCAACTAGGACTTAAATAATTGCTCGCTAAGTACTATTCACGCGCCCTTCCCTGTAACTTGTGTAGAAAACTATCTTTCATCCCATAGTGAAAAATATGCTTTTTCATCAATTAATCTTAACCACTTATTTACTGAGATTTTATTTTCAGCCGGGTTATATTATCTAGCGTAAAGCGTGCATTGCTCACCTGAGTATTCCTTTTTATCTTTTCAATTTGCTTACTCAGTAACTCATTTTTTTTCATTTTCAAGGGTGGCGTTCGTGATTAGCGACATTTATTTTCTCGTTCTCGATCACATATCGAAAAAGTATCTTCCATTTTTATTGGGTTTTCTTTAATCCCTCTTCTGACTACTGTCGGAGGTTGGCCGGACTAATTAATAATATTTAACACTAAAATATATTTATTAACTATATTTTACACAACTAAATTAATAACCAAAAGTGGGCGCTTTTAACTAATGTATTCAATGGTTGTGTCTTGTATAACGGATGTCGGCTATCTGCCCTCCTTTTACCAAAAACAGTCTACTCAACATCATCTTCCCAAAACTGTCCACTCAACACCATTTTTCCAAAACACCTCGTCAACATTATTTCCCACAACCTATTTAAATGATTTATGAGTAGTTTTAATAGATTTTATTTAAAAAAATTACCAAAAAAAAATCCAAAATTTTTTTTAAAAGTTCAGAAATAAAATTTTGTTTTGTCACAAACATACTTGGATCGTACCAATGTTTAATAATAAGTATAAAAAATAGGTGTTATATTTAAAATAAGAAAGTTGATGTATTTTTCAGTTAAACCGTAAGTGATATAGAAATTTTTTTAATTCAATAAATGCGTTTCCTTATGCCATATAACATACTGAAATTTCAAATTATTATTTTTATAAATAAAGAAATTACAAGGGTGTCCCCAGTATCTTGGACTCCCGCTAAAACAGGCAAGATTTTGAAGTTTGACGAGGACTAAAAAAAGAAAAACAAAGCAGCACATGATTTAAGTTGTACAATCACGCGCAAAGATATCGATGCCACAAAAGAGGTATTCTGACCCAATAGCAATGCATTCGCAAACACGAGATGATTCAAAATTTGAATGGACCCCGCCCGCATTTAAGGATTTTTAATTTCTTTTAACTTTTGATTAATATCCTGTCTGCAGACGCTTGCTATTGGGTCTATTTCTTTTGTGTCCTCGATATCTTTGCGCGTGAGTGTACAACAGTGCATTGTACCTGAATAAAACGTAATAAAAATTTGTATTAGTTTTTGTGGTAATCCCAGACATAACATTGCCCAACTATTTATCTTGATAAGCCAAGAACTTAACTCACTTTTAAATAAATCCATAACCTGAAAATATATTGAGTCCAAAAAGTACAAGTTCATACTATTTTTTGAAAATTGTTCTGTACATACCAAAGCTGCCTTTTTACAAAATAAAAATATGTTCAATAACTGCTTATCTCAAAATTAACTTTTTAAATTCATAATATTTTTCAAATTACTGGCCAATTATACTTTGTAATTGAATGGTAATATTTAATAGAATTTTTGTTAAAAAATAAACCCGATTCTATTACTTTCCAATCAAAAGATCCAACTGTTCGTACATCAAGAAGCAATTAAAACGAAAAAATTCAAAAAATTTCGATCCCTCATAATATCTGAGACATCTAAAAATGGTACGAGGATGCTGGGATGGTATACATAGTGAATCTGTAATAAATAATGATAGTAATTTTATTTTTTAATCACAACTCACAACCGACAATACCCATACAAAGTTCGTTCTGAAGATACAGTCAATCAAATATTGCAAATTAAATTGAGATCTGTTATAGGTAAGTAGATGGAATTTTATTTTGTTAGTATAAAGTACAGGTAAACGTCGATTTGCGCCGGTTCGATTTACGCCAATTAACAATTACGCCTATTGGTGCCGGCGTGTTTCCGAGTTAGTTTTCGTTTTGTATAAAAGGTATGATTATATTTTTTATTTTATTATAAAATTGAAAGAATATTCACTTTGTAGTTTCATTGTAGGCGACAATAGTGATTCAGAACCAAAATATTTTGCGAAAAAAACATGCCTGGAGACTTATATCGTCCATTATATTTGTGTTCATTTTACGCCGATTTTTTTTTACGCCGGTGTCTCTCGAAACGGAACCTCGTCGTAAAACGACCTGTTTTAGATCAGTGTGATTAGTTCTGATGATGCCGGTACTCCAAGTAACGTACAAAAATCAATCCTATGGATTAGGATTTATTAATTCAAAAAGGGAAATATTATCTTGCTTCTGAAAATTCGGATAGAGACAGGAGATTTCTTTATCCAACTTTATTAACGGTTAATAAAACAAACAATATTACTACATGTTTCTTCCTTAGGGCATCTTCAGGCACTTGAACAAAATTATTTACACAATTACAACAATATAATCGATATTCCGCAACTCATCAAAATAACACCTATTCGTCGAAATAAAAAAATTTGTAGGAACGTTTAGAAAAACGTACAAAAGATAAATAAATAAAGTAATTGTTAGCGGAGACTAAAGTTGGAATAACAAAGTTGTATCATAGCTGTAGAACTAGCTTGATCAAATCCAAAATTCTTTAAGACCTGTTTAGACGGGCATACTGCATACTGCATACTGCACATTGCACAGTTGTATCTGAGTCGATTTGGGAACAAAGTTTGGTAACAAAATATGCCCATCTATGGCCTGGTCAAACACAAAATTCTTTAATAGTTTTATTAGCATGATTAGAAAGTTTTATATTTTCCTTAAGATTCTCTAATCCTTTGCAACAAATCATTTAAAGATTCTAGTTTCGTTGCATGGGTTTTAAACTTTTACTGTGTTCGCAAAAATTAATCTAGAAATCAGGCCAGAAATTTCAAATTTCTTATAGATCCAATTCAATTCACAAAAAATGTCGGTTCCAAATAATTAAGTACCGATTGTTAGAGGCAATGATACCAAGAAGGAATACCAAAATACCTCTGTTAGATTAGCATAATCAAATGGACGTGAAAACATACCGAAAGTTTCTTCATCTGAGAATTGTTGGTACAAATTTCATTGAATTTAGGCTGAATATAACTAATGAACAAAAAATGTATACAATGTGTTCCGTATCTTTATGCACATATATTGCGAGGTTCAATTCTAATTCTAAAAAAACACAAAAATTGTATGTCTATCCTTTTTTATTCAAATGCTACAGCACTTTGATATATTTAAACTCTAAACCAGAAAATAAACATTCTTAGAATAAAAAAAAATATTTCAGCTACCAAATGTTTAATTACTAACATTTTCAAAATGCCCTCCTGCTTGATGCTCGTTGGTGTTCACAAAATACATTGTTGTAATAACTGAATGCACAAACGGAATTTTAGAATACCAATATTTAAATTCTACATGCTTAAAAATTAAATTTTATTTTAAATTCACTCTTAAATCATATTATTTATACTCTTCAAATTTATTTTGTTTTGGAGTTTGAAAATTTCAATAAAAAGATAGACCCACAATGATTTTAATAATAAAATAAGTTATATTAGCGGGGTTTAAGATACATTTTTATTTGAACTGTCCTTTTTTGCAAGTTTAAAAAAATCCAAGAGAGGTCTTTAGGAATTCCTTCGCAGCGCCTCTATCGAAAATTACAAGAAGTATTTCAGAGTTACAAAACAGAAAATCAAAATCACTAGTGTAGCAATGATAGATTTTCTAAACCACGTTTTTCTCATATGGACGTCGGAAAAATAAATTTCTCTACTAAAATCTAATTTTTCAAAATCTGCATAATAATTCGATGGATATAATTTATTTTTGTACAGTACACTGTTTGTGTTGGATTCATTACAAAATTTTGCTTAGGCTATGATATTACAATATTTTTTCAAAATTTTACCAATAAGCACAAAATTATTTTTGTGTTTTCATATTTCGGTTAACGATGCGTTTCAATAAAGCGTATTGTTTGTTTATTTTTTTATTTAAAAAAATATAATACTAGTAATAGAACCGCTTTTAATAATCAGAAGCGTAATGGTTTGAAAATCCGACAGATCCTGATCCTGAACCACCAATACCATTTAATAAATTCCTTACGGCTCCCAAAGTGGATATTGGAATCTGCAAATAAAAAAATATATAACGCATACATAAATAATACCCAATATTATATAATAATTATTCAGTGAGTCAACTTGTATACATATATTGAATTTTCAATAAATTATCTTATATAATATTATTTCTATGCAAAATAAGTCATAAATTAGTTTAATTTAATAATAAACTGTGACAATAATCAAAAATAATTAAAAAAGTCATAAATCATTTTATATGACGCATTTCGCTTTTATTAAAAAAATTAAAAATGATTTAAATTTATCAATATATTTTTCTACAATTAAAAATAATATTGTAATTTAAATTTATTTTTTTGAATATATGTCGCACTCGTGATTTAAAAAAACAATATGTTACTAACGTTAATAACTACTGAAAACATCATAGCAAATATTTATTTGCCAATAATTTTACTCTCGTTTTTTGAGCATTTATTGGTATTATGTAAGAGTCATTTTATGAGTTTGACTGATGCAGTAGCAAGCAGCCTTAATTTTAATAGATCTTTATTTTTTAAATATGCGTTACTTACGTACATAAAAATAAGGTTAGTAACAGTGAAAAATATTTCAATAAAAATTATGCACGACACTTTAATTAATTAATATTAAAAATATATTTATGACTTTATAATTGCTGTTATAATTAAAACATAAATCCTAGACCTACATTAAAAATATCAGTAAATAAGGAGGGTGATTTTTGAGCATATCCTCCAGCACCTCCAACAGCGCCGCCTTGTGCTGCTCCTCCAGCTCCAAAACCAAAACCACCTCCAGCAGTAAAAGCAGCACCACCTCTTGAACCAGCAGAACCAACGTGTGCACCACTGGCGGAACCTGCATGGGCGATTGAACTTGCACTTGCGCTAGCACTTGCACTAGCACTGGCACCAGAACTGCCCCTAGAAAAAAAAATCACATAAATTTTCTTGACATAAAATATGTACGAAAATTAAATACTACTAAATAAATAAATTATTAAAATATCCTGTGGCTTCTAAAAGTGATTTAATAATATTTTTTTTTCTTACCCTGATATTCTTCTGTGACCTCCTCCTGATCTATACCCGGTATTTGTTTCGTCATAAGTATTTTCTACAATTTTTGGTTTTACAGCAACTCTTACTTTATGTTCTTCAACTGTAGGAACTCTGATTGTCTTCTCGACATAACTGGGTACTTGAATAGTCTTCTCCACATACTGAGGAATAACTGTCTTTTCGATAATAGTTCTATGAACTACAGGTGTTTCTTGAAATGTCTTCTCAGAAATTACCTTCGGAGCTTCACTATAAGACTTTTCCGCTATCACCTGTAATTAAAATAAAATTTACGAATTATCTGTAGGTACAAAATCTTGAAATTGTAGTATCATAAGATAGTGTAATTTGTAAATTGTTAGCGTTTTTTAATTTAATGTATACCTGGGATCCTTGATACAAAGTTTTGTGACCATAAGTAGCACCGCCCACGCCTGCTCCTCCAACTGCTCCAGCACTAGCACTGGCACTAGCTGCTGCACCTGCCGATGCTCCGGAATATAGGGCTCCTCCAGCTTTACCTAAAATAATTATATGATTATTATTTAATGCGAATATGGTGTTTATCCATATTTATAGATCTTAGAGTGGATTTCATCTGAAGTGAACCTTTCCTGAGCCGCGAGCGCTTTTACCCGAGCGATTATTATTAAAACTAAATAATGTCGATTCATACATTACAGGAATTCAGATTATGTGTGAAACCTTAATTCTAGATGACCAGTACATCATCACGTACATCAATCATAAACTAAGTTAATCTAAATATTCTTAAACATTGATTTCTGAGCAGGGTTCTCTTCAGATGAAAACCAATCTACTTCTTTTTAGCTTTACCATATATACTTGGCTAAAGGACCACTGTATATGAAATGTTATGGTACTTAAGTTTAAAATATTAAAATTCAAAAATTACCACTGCCCAGAACTGCTCCACCTAATCCTGCAACAGCTTGCTGTCCATGAGGAGTTCCTGCTGAAGCATGTAGGCCACCTTTAGCAGCTCCTCCACCTAATAATCCTCCCAGTCCTGCTGATGCATGATATCCACCAAAATTAACACCCACGTTTCCCCCATCAAGCACAATTGGGCTCTAAAAATAAGTAATTATCATATTTGCATTTTTTTGTTTCAAATCTTTTAGAAAACCATTGTTATATGTTCTCATTAAAATAAAGACTGATACAAAGCGTTGATGTATTTAGTGAATTTAAGTAATGTTAATTTGACTTTGTTTCTACTTACATCAACCGAAGCACCAGCAGAAGCAACTGCTGCTGCGGAAGCGTGGGAATGTTTATGTGGAATGGCCACAGCTACAGTTGTACCAACCAGCAGGGATACAAGAAAAAATATATTCCTGAAAAAACAAATTTTTAGAAGAATCTTGTTTGACGATGATTTTAGTTCAATAGTAGTAAGTTGAATAAATCAGACACCTCTAATAGAATACATCTTACTACTTTAAACTAACCTTACTAATTTAACTACTAAAATATTTTGACTTTCCATAAAATTGGGATTAATGCATCATGGATGATGCAGCTTTAATATGATATAGTGTCGAATCTCTATTATTTGTAAAAATATTTTTTGATAATTAAGAAAATTACAAAGAATATATTTTAATTTTTGTTATTATCAGAAAGGTATTTCGTTTTTTCACAAGCATACCTAAAACTTACTTATGTTTAAACCGGAAGTGAAATTGATATTGTTTTTAGTTCAATGCGTTTTCTTACGTCATATATATAGTAAAATTTCAAATTCTTATTTTCATAAAGAAAACAAAAATTACAGGGGTGGTCCAAGTTTCCTGGACACCCGGTATATATCTAATATCTAAGACAAAATAGAAAAAACTTTTCTCATTACTATTTTAATTATTAATATTAGCATTTAAATATAGTTTATAATTTAATTATTCTGTTTAAAATATTTTTTGACACATTATTTTATGATTGATTCTTCAACCTTGATATTTATGTTAATATACCAATTAATTAGTTCCAGAAACCAAAGCTTGACTCTTAACTTAAATATAGTCTTAAAATTAGTAAGCAGGAAGCATCGTTATTTTATTGCCAAGGAAGTTTATTGTGTTGAAATTTAATAACTGTATGAGATGTTTGTTATTTTGTATATTTTTTGCGTAAATTGTTACGAATCATAAATTTTATGGACGAACAAATCTTCTCAAAATGTATTTAGAAGTAAACAATGATAGAATAATTATTATGAATTAAATAAACAAAACAGCAATAAAATTATTTTAATTAATGACTTAATAAAGCCAAATTGTCTATTTTTGAATTACAAAATAACATTTACTAATTCTGGGTGAAAAAAAACACAGGTCACTTTAATATTTTCTAAAAATTTATAAGGCAATTTATGCACTATTCTTTTTCAATATAAATTGTGGTGCAACTAGAAATAACATCAGGGTACAAATAGTCAAAATTAATAAGATTTTGTGATTGTTAACGTTATATCTGGTATTCCTCAAGGGACTCACTTGGGTCGAATTTGATTTTATTAATTTATTAAGAGTCAGTACTTAACACGTAAAAATAGCGGTTTACGGCTGCCACTAGTAAATGCTAATGCAAACAATATTTTTATATATTTTTTTTTATTTTAGGTTCTAGAGTCGTTCTACTAAATTTGGGAAGCGGGAAAAAATTGGAAAATCTATAAAAAAAATATAATTACCCAAAAGTACCTTAACTTTGGTCGCTTATAATTAATTCTGCATAAAATTACAACACAAAAGCTTCTTCCCAGTTTTAGTTTAATTAATCTAGTTTACAAATCAGAAACAAATTTGAAAATCTGTCAAGAAAAACTTGAGATACAGTGGCAGCCGTCATGCTCGATTTCATGATTTTTCACATTTATGAAACGCAGCAACAAAAGAACTCATAAACATAAATAATATGTACAATAGTTTTCAATTATCATGCAAAACTGTGTATATTGTTGCTAGTGACCCTTAACGACATAAGAGAAGTATTTGAAAGAGAAACTGGTGGTTAGTTAGCTATAGGATTGCAACATAATTTATATAATTTATCATCTTGTTATAAATAGTATATAATATAAAATGACGTTTTTATTTTACTTTTTTAAATTAAAAGTGAATCTACTACATCAATGGTTCCTAAATACAAAAAGTACAACAAGACTCTCGAACCTAACGGTCACGAATGAAAGAATAGAGTTTCCAACATTTAAATTATATAAAAGTTTTCCATAAACCGTTTTTATTTTAAGATTCTGTGAATTTTTTTCAAATCATTCATTATAACCTATTTTATTATCGTATTTTCTATCCTTGAAATCAAGAAATTTTTGATTTATTAGTAATTCTTTGCAGTTTATTGGAAATGATTTTGTGGGTTTTTATGTTAATTACTATTAAAAAACATGCTTACAGGAACGTTAATAAATGATTAATTTGCAATTATTTCTAAATACAGAAATTAAGTGTGTCCCGCTTTAAGGAAATTCCATTTTTGCAATAAAAATATTCCCAATAATAATTGATTCATAAATTAAATTAAGCGTTTGAAGGTTATTGGATGCAGTCATTATTTAGCATGTAGTATCCAAGTTAATTAATTGTAATTTTATTTTGTATAAACATTTTGAATTACAAATCACACAAAAACAAAGAAAATAATATACCGAGTGTACACAAAACTAGGGCCACCCCTATTATATGAGCTAAGGAAACACAATTATTGATCAAATTACACCCTAGATTTTTATACATATTATTGAACATTGGAAGGTTTAAAATAAGTTACTGCCAAATGTATTTTTTCAAAACTTTAGGAAAGAATTTTTCTTCAAAGGGAAAGATCCAATAGTATGGTGAACGAATTTATTATTTAGGAAAGAATTTTGGCTTCTTTTTGGTAAACAAATTTAGTAAACTTAAGATTTATGCCTGCATGTGGAGTATCATAGTAAAATAGGAAAAAATATCCTCCAATTAAAAAAATGAAGATATTTGCAAAAAAAGCACTTCGAAAATTATAAAAATTAATATTTCAAAACCCCAATTTTTGTTATAAACATGCTTTAAACTTAGCAATGTTTAATAATATGTACAGTTGCTCCCAGCAGGAAGTAGGACAAAAGTTGTCACGATCGCGTATTCTTTGTCCTATTACCAGCTGGGAGCAACTTTACAAAAAATTAGGTGTTACATTTAAAATACTGATGCAATTTCCTGTGAAACCGGCACCAATATTTATTTTTTTTTAGTTCAATGTTTGCGTTTTCTTATGTCATATAATATAGTATAATTCTAAATTTTTATTTTTGTAAATAAAGAAATGCCAGGGGTGACCCTAGTTACATGTACACCCGGTAGATCATACATAAGTACAGTTCATTGCAAACATAAATAGGACACCAGACTCAACTACTGGCTGCTTTGTATTTACGCGTGAGTTTTTTGTGTCGTACTTTCGACTGGGACGAACTGTACATGGTAACATATATTAAATAAAATTAAACATGTACATTAATTGTTTAAAAAACCTTTTGTAACTCCTTTCGTATATAAAAGTATATCTATTGAAGCCAAATATCAAATATTACAATAAAAAACAAAGGATAAAGATCAAGAGAAAATCTTTTTTAATGTTTATCTTTAAAATACTTTTAACTTTTATTAAAACATTATTGGAAAATTCCAGGAGGAAAATCTGTAAAATGTTTTCTTTATATTAATGGCCGGGAATACGAAAAAATTTTAGTTTATGAAGTGTTTTGATAGGAAAATTTTGACATGAAAATTTTATTAATAACCCTATTTGTAGATAATAGGTGGGTATCGAATCATATAATTTTCAAAAAAAATATAAAAAAAACTGCACTTTTTATGTTTTTGCTTACAAAATGATTAAAATAAAAAAGTGAAATTCATTTAATTTGAAAACATTTTCAAAATAAAAAAAAAAATTTTTAATTTTTTTTACTTCTTTAATTTTAAGATTTTTTTTTAAATTATATGATTCGATACCACATCTATAAACACAGTAAATAATAAAATTTTTGTACGTCAAATTTTTTTTATCAAAACACTTTATAAACTAATCAAAATTCCCTAGCCTTAATTCCGAAAATGCATACGAAATATTTATGTACACACGGTACGAAATACAAAATAAAATCGATGATTTATAATAATAGGAAGTACATATTTTGAGAAATATAATCTGTTGTAATAATGCATTTTTAATTGTCATTTTTTATATCTCATTAATTTAGATTAAAGACAATATTAATTATTATTCAAAACAAAACTCCTGGGATAAGGACAATAATAAATTCAATAAATTTGGATCTTTTATTCGCGAATAAAAGGAGTTTTGTTTTGAGTTGAAATTAAGGACAGGAAACGATATGAGTTATTAATTATTATGATTTAATATACAGGGTGTCCAAAATTGGCGGATAAGATCTCCAGTGATCCACAGAAAGATGGTTAAAAAAACCTCTTGACCCATGGGTCCAGATATGATGGGTCAATGTTTAGAATTCAATTTCTTTATTTTTATGAATTTTGAAAAACCACTAGTTGCCATGTAAAGTTGTTCTTCTTTTTCGTTGTTAAGTAGGAATAGTATATTAAATTTTAATCGTATTTTAATAACTTTACAATTTATTTTTTCACGACAGTTAATTTTCAAGATTAAATCAAAATTCGTAAAAATTAAGTTGAATTCCAAACTTTGACCCATCATATACATATCAATCGGTCAAGAGGGTTCTTATTATAACTTTCTGGGGATCACTGAAGGGTCACCAATAAAGTACGCAAGAGCTTATCCGCCATTTTTTGGACACCCTATACATTACACCTAACCATTCTTATTTGAATTTTATACAGCTTCTTACAACTTAACTTTTTAGTACTTAAGCCAATTTTTTACATTTTTAAAAAAATATTTACGCACGTAAAGACAATTATCCAATAGTTTACATTATCTATGTTCACAATAAATTATGATATGAGAGTAATTACCAACAAACAATTTTAATTGAAACGCTGGAAACATGATCTGAAACTAGAACTAATTAAATTTAAATGATAAATAATTTAAAAAAAATCAGTTAATTATATTCAAGATACAAACTTTAAATTAAATCTTTGAAATATTTTTTCATTTTAATTTTTTTTTATGTTTTAAATATTAAAGGATAACCAGTTTTGCAAGATAAAATATATTTTTTTATTTATATGGTTTTAATTATTTAAATTAAAGCAACTGGCATGAAAATATATATTACAAAAAAAAATCTGAAAGGTTGTGCACATATTAAAATGGATTATATATGTATTATAAAATGTGCTCCTATCTTTTTTAAAAAATATTAAAAATTAAGTAGAAGATTTTAATGTATGTTTTTATAATTTTATTTTCAACATATATTTTTTTTTATTTTTATTTAGAATACATTTCGGAAACAATTTTTTGTTCGCTAGCAAAAAAACAATTATTTATAGGAGAATCGATTTTATCTCTAATAATAGTTATTTTTAACAATGAGTTGGGCAATTGAATAATTACGTTTAAGTTTTTTTAATTTAAAACTTGTATAAGTAAACTTTTAATTGATTTTTGTATTATAAGATAAATGGTAAAGTCCAAAGCAAATTTTTTTATTTTTTTGTGTACTTTTAATTTCAGTATTTTAACTTTCCTTTTAGAAATATTTTTATTGAAAATTTTATTTAAAAATAACTTCCAAAATAGATAATATAGTTGGTAGATTTAAAATTTCCTATGCATTAATTTTTTTCTAAATTACTATATTAAGAAAGAGAAAATAAATACATAAAATATTTTTTAACTTAAACTGAAAATTACTCACATTTTTAGTATTATTAAAATTTTTGTCAAACTTAATGAATTGGCACAATTGCAACCGGTAGTCGGATGTTTCTTGCGAGATTCAAATTGCTACTACATTATAAATAAACAATCCAGTTCTACAAATACTTTGCTGGAAACGTATCTGCTGCAATTACAAGGTTAACATCGATGAGTTTTGTGAACTTTTACGTGAATTATATTTAAAAAATTTAGAGGGAAAACCAGTAACAAGTCTTCAGGTTACCTTTAAAATGCACCTGCTCTCACAACCTTGCCTTCTTTTTATTTATGTTGCCTTAGTATCATGTTGTTGGTGTTTTTTTTTATTTTTTCTTAGCAAAAAAATGATCCTTTAAAAATGTTTGTATCTTGTATAAAAACCAAATCACCCCAAAATTAATTGGACATTGTTATTGACTGTTACCTTGCTAACTGAAGTTGAAATCGCAAAATTTTTATTGAACGAGTCAAATCGACTAAAGTATTGTATCTATTCAGTGGGCTTTGGATTCTTAAAAAATGCATTGGAGGGTATAGAATAAGTAATTAAGAAATTAAATAATTTATTAATTAGATAATTTGGGATAGTAATTATGTGTTCTTCAACACGAAACTCTTATTCTTTCTGAAGGTCCTTACAGCCTTCAAATTTTTCATGTAAAAACATTTGACTTACTAACTAAATAAATATTTAAAATTTAGTGAAATATCTCTTTCTACTTTTATTTTCTTTTTTAAGGATATACAGGGTGTCCCTGAATAACTGTGACAATTTTTTTGTGGTGATAGAAGAAGTGAAACTAAGCACGTTTTCAGATAAATCACGAAATTTTCATTAAAAAGCCTAATTTGATGATGATTTTTAAATTCATATTTTTAGGCTTTTTAATGAAAACTTCGTGATTTATCTGAAAACGTGCTTAGTTTTACTTCTTCTATCACCACAAAAAAATTGTCACAGTTATTCAGGGACACCCTGTATACAACCCCGACTTTTATGTTTCCACATTACCAACATCGTCATAGTTTTCAAGTTTTTAAATTACTTAATTGCACAATAATGTAGTGTTTTTCTTCCTTAACAATTTTTGATAGCCCATAATCCAATAACACCGAATTTGAAAACTTTTTTTTTAAATATTGACAAGTTGAGAAAAACTTCGGGAGAACAATCCACTGACAGCATTATGCTGGCCCACTACCGGCAATCCTAGGAACTAAAAATGGAACTTACCAAAAGGTTTAAGCGATTGCCACCACATTGCAACACCTGTCAAGCTCTACAGGCAACGTTTCCACTTTTGCACCACTTCCTCTAAGCTTCCATTTTTCTTAATTGATTTTTTTAAATTAAAAAGCATTTATACTCATTTTAAAAACAACATTTTGGTATTGTTTATATTTATTTAGTATAAGGTATATTATCAGATGTATATTGAATTAATGGAAGATCATATATAAGAGGGAATAACTGAACACTATTCTCCTCAGTAGAAATTGTAAACAATTCCTCATCAAAATATTTAGGTAAAAATAGAACACCAACTTCAATATTCCGTAAATCGCAACTACCATCACCATTAATTCTGTCACCCCAAGCAGCCTTTGAGGCATTAGCACTTGTTAATAAAAACCAAGCCAATTTAGTATGACATGGGGAAACTCGACAGTAAGTTTTACAATGGGGCATTGCTCGGGTTCTTCCAGTTTTCTCAGCTTTCCATTCGCTACAAAAAATGTTTTTAATTTTTTATTTAAAGTGCAATAATTTTTTTACTGTAAATAAAAATTCGTCCATTTTTGCCTAATGCAAACGCGATGTGGGTAAGACAAACATCCTCCTCCCTTTTTACCAAAGTAGTTTTTATCTACATTATTCATGGATGGGAAGATAATTTTTACATCGCAAAGTGAACTAGATGGTAGTATTTCTTTTGTATGACTGGCTAAACTTCTAAGTAACAGGTTTCCTAGCCAGTGATTAAAATTATATCCATAAGAACCTAGACTCGAACTTTGCACTATTACACTCCATTCTAGTGGATCTGTATTCTCGGGTAGTTCACAATGGCGGCTTAATAATTTCCCTACTGTATGTAAATGGGAACCTGCTTCGTTAGGATAGTAACTTCCTCGCAATGAAGTTACCAAACAAACTCTAAAAACCAATTAAATATTATTGAAAATAATTTTAGATTACAAAATATTTTCAGAAATAACATACTGCTTCAACTCCAGAGACTATCAGTAAAATCTAATATAATATACTTTTGCAGATAAACCTTACAGGGTCTCGTATCTTTGTTATTATATTGAATTTTGAAAAAAAATCTTAGAAAGACTTACACATCCAACTTTTTAGATCAGGATTATGATAGCTTTGTTGCAACAACAAGTTTTATGACCGTCACGAAACGATGCACATGAAGTGTCCTACGTATCGACACGTTTTTCATGGAACGTGTTTTACCATTACGCATGGACGTGATCATCAACGTATGGTTTTTTGGGCTGTAGGAACAAACCTATTTGTAAACTTTGCTTACTATTTGTCGTTCCAATAAATCAAGTCTTAGATTTTTTTTTAATTCTTGTGTTAAATATTTGTTTTGTCCATTTAGTAAAAATACAAATACCTTATTTGACTAAAGTCGGTTCTTTTAACCAGGTGTATCCAATCATTTAATATATTCAGATTATATGATTTTAAATAATTTATCAAGTGAACTTTAAATCTTGTCACTCCTAGACAACTATGATCAGGTTCTGAATCATTCATTTTCGGACACGCAGGGCTTACCCATATACTTAAAAATAAGATTTTTATAAATTGTATCTTAAATTGATGATAAAAGGTACCAATTGTTATAGCAATTCCAATCAGGAAAGTAAAGGTTCGCTGAGGATACTATAATTCTAAGGCTACCATCTTCATATAGAAGAATACCAACTTTTCTAAATTACAAATTATTTATTAATATAAAATTTTTCGTTAAATTAAAATTCTTTACGGATGATGTATTCCAAAATCATTTTTCTGCTTTATAAAATAATGCTCTACATTTTTATATTCTATATCCATGTATTCATCCATATCTTCTATAGTGTCAAAACCATATACAAGTGTTAGGGGCTTTTCACTAAAACCAACATCAATTATGCAACGAGATGTTTTAGAACAAGTACTAAAATATTTAATTAACTATGCAGTAATTGGTTTACACATAACCATATTGTGTTATTGTCAAAAACAACACTTTTGTGTTGAAAAACAGGAATAAATTCAAAATCCCAACTGTGTAGAAAACTTTATTTCTGTATAACTCATTTTGTGTGCCTGATGATGACCGAACTAAGGCGAAACATGTCGCACACAAACTGATGATTAATAAAGTTTTGTACAAACTTGGGATTTTGAATTTTTCCTGTTTTTTATCACATTATTAATATCCGAAATAATCATCAATCAATCTTCTAAACCTCAATCTATATTATTACAACTTTTTCCAAAAAATTGTAGACCATGAAATTATCTATAAAAACTGATTTAATACTTTTTCTCCTAATGTTTTTGAGATATAACGAACATTCATACCAATTTTTAGCTCTACGCTAATTCTTGCACCCTTGCATGTCTAAATTGACCGAACTTATTTCTTTTTTTTTCAGTACTGATTTTTAAGTACCAATAAGAAATAGTGTGATAATTCAAAATTGTATTCTCCCAAATTCGGTTTGCAATAAATAAGTATAATATAACTTAGTTAAAAATGAAATTTATATACCCCAATCCATGGATTTCATATTGAGTCATCAGCCAATCAATGTCAACCAAAAAATTAATGTGCAGCGAATTTACTAATACACCTAAGCTGGGGCATAGTAAGTCTAAAAAATAAGCTTCATTTTATTTTAAATAAAACAGATTAACTATAATTCCCATTTGATTTTTTTTAGCATTTATTAGCCCCTATATTACAGGGTGAATCATTTATTAACCTGAGACAAATAAATATTTGAGAAAGTAATATTCCAGGCAAATTAGACAAACAAAGCCACAGTTGTTCATTTAACCATTAATAATAACATACCAAAAATGTCTAAGCTTCCGGCGCTTGCATCGTCCGTTATTTCGAAATATGTATGACCTTGAACGGTTTTTTTTATCTATAAGTCTTGTAATTTCAATTATATCAATAAAACATTTGTGACTAAAAATAAAGAAATTTAATCTTTCAATAAAAAAAAAAGGCTCTTATGATTTTTTCACAAAAGTTGTATTTTTTTCGAAAAATCGTTAAGTAAATTTTAGTTCTTCGAAAAAACATCGGAAATTTTTTTAATTTGTCAAATGAAGCTATTACGTTTGTTAGATATTTATTTCTTTCAAGTTAAATGAATTTCTTATCCGATTTTAATACGTGATGTCAAATTAAATGGTTTGAAGAATACTACTATCAGATAATAAGAGATTAATTTTATTTTTGAAAACCTCAGGGAAGGAGAAGGCAACTTTTCTCTTTCAAATGTCAACATATTTTTTTCGATTGAAAAAAATCATTAACAAAAATAATCTAAACCAATTATACCAATAATTTTTTTTTATATTATTTTTTTTTAAATTTTTATTAAATTTTTTTATTAATTTTTTTAAATTGAATTCAATTGTATTTTTGTTTTTGAGTTTTTTCAAGTTTTGTTTTTTTCAAATGAAAAACTAAAAACTCAAAAACAAAACAATTGAATTAAATTAAAAAAAATTAATAATTATAATAAAAATTAAAAAAAAATTAAAAAAATATTGGTATATTTGGGTTAGATTATTTTTGTTGATTGTTTTCAATTTTGCAATTTGTAAAAAAAAATTGCTACCTCTTCCTCTGATGTTTTCCAAAAATAAAATTAATCTTTTATTATCTGATAGTAGTATTCTTCAAAGCGTTTAATTTGACATATCTCTTATTAAAATTGGATAAGAAATAACGAAGCTACATCGTTGGTCGTTTTTTGTGCAACCCTCTGTATATTAATTAAAATTTTGAAAATTTAACATATCTACCTGAAAATGCAATACTGTTGTATCTACGATATGTTTCAGCAGAAGCAATAATTCTATTATAAAATATATTATAAGGTTTAACTTTTTCTAGTCGTTCTTTCATTGTGAAAGCATATTTTTCAGGTTCATCTGTATTAAAAAACACTGTATCATCTTCCTTTATGATATCATCATCTTCCATCATATTATCTTCCCTGTTATCATCAAATATATCTTCGTCAACATTGGTTTCATCCATAAAATTATTAATTGCATCCATTTTCTTTTGGGTTAATTAGTATTCACTTTAGTAATAAAGATACAACAAATAGGCGCTATAAATTTTCATTACTACTAAAATTCTATTATCAATTTTTATCAAAGAAAAATAACAATCATCAAGATAAAAAAAGATAATAGGAGAAATGAGTATTATAATATATGCAATTTCTGCACGATAGTTGATAATCAATAATCATAATTATTTAACTTACATTTGTTGGTGTCCGTAATGTAAATGATATATAAAAAGAAAAATTATCTTGAAATTATGTATAATCATTTCATAATAATCATCACATTGACATTTATGTCATTTATCTTTTAAAGCATTCTTGCATGGCTTTGGTTTTTCAATTAAAGGTTTTGTCATCAAAATCAGATTTAGCGAATTGAAATAATAAACTAAAAAGTTTGGTTCAAACTTATTTTTGAAAATACATTTTATGTTTCTATTCAGAAGAAACTAAAGTATTATTTTATTTTTAAATAGAAACCATTTATAAAATTCAAATGAAATCTAAAAACATTTTGTCCGTTTTTATTTAAGAAACTATAAGTAAATTTATGGTGAAATTCTGTGGAAAACTGTAAGCCCTTACTGAAAATATCTGGGGCCGAGGATTGCCTCGTTTTGGGGGTTAAAATATCCTATATGAAAAAAGGCGTGTTCGGCAAAAATACTTATTACTCATCGGTTATTTTGACAAATTTCAATGGAAACGTGCTGTTTTTCCTATAGGCATTAGGATATTTTATTCCAGAAAATGAGGATAGGGATTCTGTTAGATATGAGGTTGTAATGGGCGATTTGCATTAGTTATATAACAGAAGATGGCAATCGATATACACACCGAGAAATTTAGTTACTTTGGAGGAGTATACATATAGTAGTTCCATTCCAGTTCAAATCGCCTCTTAGGGAGATGAGGAGAAATTTTTTACCTCTCTTCAAAATTCCAAAAAATAAGGTAGTTATGAATTGTATGCAATACTAATAACAATCCTTTAAGGTGAATTTTAATATTTTTTAGTGACATCTAGATGGCATTAGTATAAAGGTTTTGGTACCGTTGTAAAACACTCTTAATAAGGTATTGTTTTATGATATAAAAATCATATCAATCCTTTAAAAAAATGATGACGTCATAGGGACGTCATGTGAACCGAAATTTTTTTTTGAGTTCAGAATAAAGTTTTTTAAAAACAATGCGACACGTCTTTTACTGTTTTTGAAAATTCTAAAAAATAAGGTAGTTATGATTTTTATGCGTTACTTTAAACTCACCCTGTATGTAGGTATAGAAAGTAGACAATATTTTAAAAAATATAAAAATATAAAATTTATTTATTAAAGTCTTATTTTATAACAGTACAAAATTTTTGTATCACAATTTCGCTTAAAAATATATAACAAAACAACAACGTTTAGAAAAACGCCCTACAAATATAAACAAAATAAATTTATATAATACACAATACAAAAAAAATGGGCATATATCTGTGCTTATAATACTAAAATTGATAAAAGTTAAGTGGGTAAATGATATAAGCCCCAGTTTAATAGATAGATACATTAATATTTTTATGTATAGAATATTTTCAATTGAAAACTATAGTCAAAAATTACAAAACTACAATTATTATTGTGCATTGTGGATATATTTTTTTTAGTACATATTAAGAAAATATTCACAAAAACAAAATCTCTTTACATAAGAATATTTTTTTCTGAAAACTAAGTATTATTATACAAATCGCTAATGTTTTGAATCTGATAAATTTTATTAAAAATATTATTTTTTTAATTACTCTGGTCAAATTTTTAAAAAATATTTTTGTAAATATTTCTTTATTACGATTTTTTTTATACAATTTTTATTTTTTGTTTTTACGTTTATATGTATGCAATTTAAAAAAATAAGTTTTTGATTTTAAAAAGTAATTTTTTTAAATAGCCATGGCAAAATGTGAAAAACTAAAATAGCATTGCAATTTAATACCCACTAAAGCATTTTTAAAAAATTGTAAATAAGTTCTGAATATTTTTTAGTAGATTTGAGTAATACGAACTTCAAGATAATAAAATATTAAACAGTTATGTAAAATCTAGTTTTTTAGTTTAAAACTGGATTTCACAGAAAAGTTGAATTTTAAATAAACAATAAATGCAAATAAAACTACACCTTTTCCAATTGCATTTCAGAAAACATCAATTTTATTTCAGATAAATCGATTTAATTTCAGAAAGCATGTCAATTGTAGTTCAAAATTAACAAAATTGTATTTCAGAAAGAATCAATTGTGTTACAGAAAGCAGCAATTATATGCAGAAAAAACAATTCACTTTCTGAAAGGACCAATTGTAAAAAGTGAGGAATTCATGGAAAATCTGCCTTGGCAATTTAATAATTGATTTGAATGAAATACAATTGATTACTTCTGAAATGTATTTATAATAAAACTTTATGAAATTAAATTGATGAATTCTGATTTTTATATGATGGTTTCTGAAATATAATTGATAATTCTGAAATATAATTGATTTTTTCTGAAATGCAATTGATGATTTTAAAATACAATTGATGCTATCTGAAATACAATTGATGATTCTAAAATACAATTGATACTTTTCGAAATTCAATTGAATTTTTGGAAATACAATTTATGTTTTCTGAAATACAATTGACGTTTCTGAATTACAATTGGCGATTTCGGAAATTCAATTGATATTTTCTGAAATACAATTGGAAAAGGTGTAGTAAAAATATTATTATCTAATAAAACTAATTCATATTTGATTCCACTATGTTCAAAATAGCTGAATATTAAATTGTACCCTTTAATTTTTACCTTAGGCTAACCTAAAATTTTAAAATTTACTCTAATTTTACCAACACGTGGATTCAAATCGATACTTAGCATGTGTTTAAAAATATTGACTAAGATCTTTCTTTACAGTTTTCTTTATTCTAATTAAATTTGTATGAAATTTGTTATACATTAATTTGAAATCTAGGACTTGGACTTGGACTTATCTCCCTTTGTACTTTTGAAGCATTAAATTTTTGTTGATTAGCTCTCTGGTAGCGAATGAGATTTTCTTTAGTTGCGTCATATCCTTTTTGTGCAGCTTCTC
Source organism: Stenus bimaculatus (assembly GCA_963971135.1). Classification (NCBI taxonomy): domain Eukaryota; kingdom Metazoa; phylum Arthropoda; class Insecta; order Coleoptera; family Staphylinidae; genus Stenus; species Stenus bimaculatus. The sequence goes on along the minus strand of OZ020180.1, from coordinate 79,656,406 downwards.
TAAATCTTTGAAAAACAGGACGGGAACTTTGAAGTAATTCATTAACAGCCGTTAATGTTGCTATGGGCACCTACAAAAAAATCATTTTATTATAGTTTATATATAAAAATTATAGATCTAAATTTTACACATGCTTTAGTTGAAAAGATGGATGTTTTAAGAATTTCAAAAATGAAGAAGAGGAATAATATTCGTGGAATGACCAAATGATGATAAGAACGGTGAAGTTTATTTTTGATAAATTGTTTGGGCGACATTTTTTCGTCTACCTTCCTTTTTTAATTGAACAATTTTAGAGAAGTTGATAATTTCAATATTAAAGGAATAAAATAGGAAGTATAAGATCAATGTACAGGGTGTTTCACTTCTTTTCCAGCAAAACATTTTTTTAGATAGTAAATGTCATTCTGAGCAAAAAATTCCTATAAACAAATATTTTATTATACAGGGTGTTTCACAAAAAACATAAAAATTTACCACTTTTAAAATTGAGGTAACTTCTTAAGGAGTCGAAAAAATATTAGTTCTTAGGAAATTTTTTGTTCAGACTGACATTTACTAATTAAAAAAAATTTTACTGGAAAAAAAGCGAGACGTCCTCTGTGTATTTCTGATTTGTACGAAATAGAGATTAGTTAATGTAATTTACATTCAAGTATTTTGTTAACAACGACTATAAATCACTGTTAGATGTTTGCTAAAATAATTTTAATGAGAATGAGACGAGATGATTTAATCAATGAACATATTTACTAATAATGTTATTTTTTTCTACAAGAAGAATAATATAGTTTAAAATTTATTTACCAACTTACTCGTCACATTTTTGCTCTGATAACTTTTGGAACTTTTGGCTGCGGCAAGTATTCACCTTCATATCGCCCCTAATAATAAATGTGCTGTTGTAAAAGTGTTTAAAGTATTTTCGTATTAATAAGAAAAATATTTTTCCTGGAATTACTTTGTTTTTAGGTAAATAAGATAGAGATAATTTTCGGTACGAGTGTTTTAGAAACTCAACTCGACAACTATCCCAAAATTAAAGTATCAAATAGTAAAATGTATTTTATACAGGGTGATTTTTAAATTACTACTTTTGACCGAATGTAAAACTCAATTAAATAAGTCGTTTGGCAAAATATTTTTTATACATATAAAAGTCTACATATAAAAAAGTACACTGTAAGCTCGCATCATGAGGTGCCCACATAGCAATCAAACCTTAAAGTAGAGCCTTAAAGCAAAGCATTAAAGTAGAGCAGTCATGAAAAAGCAAACCCAAAGCTTATGTTGGTTTCACCCTCTAAATATCCAAAAGTTACCCCGGATCGCATAAAATGTTAGTATGTTTTAGAGGATGAAATTCTAAAGATCGTGGCTTTAACTCGCCTGGACCTATTTGTTAAATGGGCAGAGATAGAACCCCTTTTATATTTTTACCCGGAATTCGGACGTTTTTTGGACGGAGACACGAAACGGGAAGTTTTTTTCGTCCGATTGTAAAAATTCGAGGGGTACCGTAAGGGGAATGCTTATTCTAAAAGTTTGGTAACACTTTGAAAAAAAAATTTCCGACGGTCGGCGGCGTCACTTTGAAAAGCAAAGAATTTGGCCATGGTATTCTTCATGAAAAAGGTATTTTTTTTCATTCGATTTTAAAAATTAGAGTACCGTTATAAAGCCAAGGATATTCATTCTAAGAGGCGTATGAGTTTTAAATTTTTTAAAGTATACTAACGCTCTGAAAAATCATTCTCTTATTTTTTTGTTATTTTCTTTTTAATTCATTTTTGTGCTATTTTTAATTTATTTTTTCTTTTATACCCAGAAAAACATGACTTTTATATACAAAAAAAATTTCTAAAGGACTTATTTTATTGCGTTTTGTACCTCGCCAAAAAAAGTGTAACTTAAAAATTGCCCTGTATTTTCTTAGTGAATTTAAAATAATATTGTAATTTGAATATCTTAGGTAACTTACATTAAAAAGGCTGTCCAGTAATGGTGACCTATCGCCAGCTTGCCTTCGTAGCCGATTTTGGTCCCGCATTGAAATTTTGTATTCAAATTGCTGGTTATTCTGAAAATTAAAAATAATATTAAAATATCAAACAAAATATTAAATAAATCGAAATTATTCGGTTATTTTTGTCATTTATTTTTCCAAAATTACGCTTATTATACAGGGTGTCTCAAAGTTCGACCAGTATATCGGGGCCTTTAAAGTTGATTTTTGCAAAAATATTTTTCTTCATTGCAGGAAAGCTTTATAATTTTAATACTAAACTCTTACATTTTTTTACAAAAGCATTTTCAAACGTCGAAAGTTTTAAAATTGTGATATCAAAAATTATTTTAAAATTTGACATTTAATTTACAAACAATACATAATATGTATGTTTATTGTGTGGCCTAAAATGAATTTCTACTCCGCGTTTCTAATCCTGGTCAATGCAAAGTATACCCGATTGTAACCGATTTACTTGGGAAATGCACGAATATGACCATAGAGTCAAGGAACATAAAAATGACTTGTTAAAACGTGTCAAACGTCACATAAGACTGTACTTTAATGACGTTTGAAGAAAAAATATATTTTTTTAAATTATATTGCTCAGGACTGCATATCAACTCATTTTTAGGTCTATACTTTCCAGTTAGCTATTGTAGGTTGTCGGTCAAAATTTGGGATACTCTGTATAAAAGTTTTTCCTACAGGCTCTACCATTTCACACTGATGCAACAAACAAGGCCTAATTTTTTTATTTTTACTGCCGACTATATTTTAAGTAAAAGTAGTATACTTATTCCAAAATAATAATAAAAACAGCAATAATAATTATAATTATTATACAGGGTGATTTTTAAGTTGATACTTATTTGAGAGGATGTAGAATTCAATAAAATAAGTCGATTGAAAAAATATTTTGTGTATTAAACGAAGAATGTTATTGGATATTTAAATTAACATACGTGTGGTTCCTTTTATTTGAAAAAAAAAACAAAATTAAAATAAAAAAGCTAATTTTAAACATTTTATCTGAGCGTACATTTTAATTTAAATTTCAAATATTTTTTTATACAAGAATATTTTGCTAAATAACTTTGTTCATCCTGTCAAAATACAAATTTGAAAATTTCTATACAGAGTGGCCCAAACTTCACCAGCCCGGTTTTGGTATTTTACTTCAATTTTTAGAAAAGCGCTCGGATAGGTCGATCTCGGTTTTCAGGGGGACGCATTATGAGAAATATTTCAATAATATACAGGGTGTCAATTACAAGATGTTTTTTTAAATGGAACACCCAGTATATTATTATATACCGGGTGGAAACGAAACACGGGCACCATTATAACTTCTTTATTTATGAAAATAAAAACTTGAAATTTGACTATGTTGTATGATTCAAGAAATCATATTTTATACACTAAAAATTTTTACCGGAAGTGACATAAACTTTTTTTTTTTTTAATGTAACACCCATGTTTTTTTGTTCAAAATATGAAATTATTTTATAAAATTATTTTATGAAAGGAGTATGTTTGTGATAAATTTTTTAATTTTTTTTGTAATATTGAAAAAGAAAAAAAAAATGTTTTTTTTCATCCGAAGTTGATGAAAACTACCAAAACACATTCCAAATAATACAAATACCTAAGGAAAATTGTATTTTGTAAAATTATTTAAGCAGTTTTTGAGGTATTAATTTATGAACTTTTTTGAGTTACGTTTTTGCAAATAACTCTTTTTTTTAATGGAAAGATGACGGGTCACTTGGTTTTTCAAAAAGAAAATTTTAATACGATTATTTTGGTATCTCATATGTAGGGTGTAATCAAATTACTTGTGCCAGTTTTTCTTATTTTTGTACTCGAGATTTTTCAAAATTTAAAAAAAAATAAAAAATGTATCACAAACATACTGCTTTTCTAAAATAGTATTAAATTATGAACAACAAAACTAGGTGTTACATTAAAAAAAATAAAGTTGATGTCACTTCCGGTTTTTAGTGCCTAAAATGTGTTTTCTTGGACCATACAACATAGTAAAATTTCAAAGTTACAGACGTGACCCGTGATTCGTTTCCACCCGGTAAACATTTTTGGATTCCTTATCAAAAAATAATCATACTTTATATCTTCACTCGTTTTGGTGATATTTGCCATTTAAGGGAAAAAAGATCCATTTTTGAAAAATCACTGCTCTAAAACAAAAGACAATTTTGAGTTGAAATTCTGGCAAAACATTTTCAATATCGTCTAGTTTACAGCTATCATGTCAAATTTAAATATGTGATAAACTTTTATCAGGGTGCCTCATGAAACGCAAATTAACTAATTAAACGAAATTTTCAAATGGAATATCCTGCATATTTTAACGTCAATCGCGTGTCAATGGTTTAAACAATTTAATTTGGAGATATTAATATTCAAATAGAGAAAAGTGAAAAATAGACAAAATACCACTGTTGATGACTTTTGTTGGGTTTTGGCTAATATTTATTTGTGTGTTTCTCTAATTTGCTTTTTTATTACAATAAATTAAAAAAATATAGCTTTGGTCCACAATCTTGGAATGTACACCCTGTATATTATTAAAATATTTGTCATAGTGCGTCCCCCTGAAAACAAATATCGACCTATCTGAGTGCTTTTCCAAAAATTGAAGTAAAATACCAAAACCGGGCTGGTGAAATTTTCGGTGGGCCACACTGTATACGTTTAGCTTGTTAAAGAAGTTGCCTATAAACAGTACAAGTATTTAAAATTTTATCCAAGTTTTTTACTTATTTTTATTTATTTGGAATGCGCAATTATTACACCTATACATTTTTTATTTATTTTTCTGCCAAAAAAAAAAATCAAAAATTGCTTAAACTTAAATTTTTCATGTAGAACTTTTGTTTAATTTTAGGCACAATATATGCATATTTTTAAGAATTACCATCTCGTAATTAACCATTTAAGTATTTTTATGGATTTGGATTTAATTTTCTTGCAAATCAAAATAATTGTTAACCTTTCTGTTTATTGTTGTAAAAGTTATTACAAACATTACAGTTATATAAATTTGAGTTCTTTTAAGGAATAATATCAATTAATTTTTTTCATTCTTGGTTTTATAGTTTATAGCAGCCGTTTTAGAAGAAACCCATTAAAACTTTTATTGTAATTTACAATAAACACGACTTAGTTTTCAAAAAGTGAAACCATAACCGCTGTGGTGAAATTTTTATGAAAATGAAAGTTGTGCGTCATTTTACGACGTGTTTTATTATTATTTTATCTTAGATCATAATTTTATACTTACGTTACTGTAAACAGTATCACCCAAAGTTGAAGCTTTTGGCGATTCTACAACACCAGCTATTTGTAATGCCTGGGTGGTCAAAACAGCGACAAGAAGCATCCAGACAAACTTGTCCAAAATATATACTATCATCTGTAAATTAGACAATAAAAATATTTAAAAAAAAATAATAATAGAGCTTCAAACTCGAGATTTTTTGAATTTTTTTAAATAAAAAGTTTGAGATTCAAGATATCAGATTTATAGTTTTATAAATTTAAACCCTTAATGATTCTTGAAATTATTTGGAAAAAAATCCTTTAATTTGTTTCAATTAAAATATATCAAATTGATTCCCGCCGCGTTTTGGAAAAGCGTAGAAAAGTTTTACTATTTTTTTCCGAAAATTTTTGAATTGCTGCCTTAGATCATCCTAATTAATATTCTATTGCATCATAAATGTTATAAAGACTTGAATATGGAATAATTTTTTATATCAATAAATTTTGGATAAATTTAAGCAATATTTGATGGCTTAAAAAATGGAAATTATCAAAAAGCAGTGTTCTGGTTGTTCAAACATTTATCATGTTGAATAAGAAAACAAACAAAATATTTGTAATTTACCTATAGAAATAAATCAGCTTCATTTAATTGGATCAAGATCATTGAAATAACACGTTCTTAAATTAATCATTATTAAGCATTTATTTACATGTCCCTGATTTTACATTTGCTTAACCACTTTAATTCGCAAAATTTTTATATAAAGTTTAATTAAAGTTATTTTACTTTATTAACTTATAATAACGCTTCTACAGTTATCGAGGTAATAAAATAAAACATAATTATAAAGCTGTATTTCGAAATGAGGAAAAATTGCGATTATAAGAAAATAAAATCATTAATCAGTGTCTTATCAAGTACGTAAATAAGTTCTGCAGGTGATGTTTGTTATTTAAAATGCAGCTTTATAAAAACATAAAAGATAAAAGTATACGAGATACAAAAATATGTTTGTGTGTTAAAAACGGTACCAATTCACGCCACCAAGGAGTTATGACCTAGAATTTTATCTTGACTTTCTCGTTTCGTTCAGTACCTACTCAAAACCTAAAAATAAACTTTAAAAATTCAAAGAATTTATAAATAACTGTTTGTTTTGATTATTTCTTTCATTATTATAAGATAATTAATTATAGTTGTTTATCAATCAATTTTAGAAAAATAATTAATCAAAATTAATTCAGGAAATTATGTATACTAAGATTTTTTTTGTTTTTATCTGAAAATTAGGAATATAATAAATTTGTGGTAAAACAGAAAATATATACTTTGATTTTAAAAAATGTGTACCCTGTGGTATACCCTATAGTCAATAATACCAAAAAAGAGTAAGGAACGGGGAAGGTGTATTTTTTTCGTAGAAACCGCCAAATAGTTGGTTGCCTTCATCCGATTTTAAAAATTCGGGTTGCATTGTAAAGGGGAATGTTCATTCTAAGTAAGGTATGAATTTCAGTTTTTTCAAGCATTCTAAGACTTTGAAAAAAATTTTCAAAAACATTCGATTTTTCTTACTTTTTTTCTGGTTTTGGGCGGCGTCAACTTTGAAAAATGACTGCATCTGGTTTTAAAGGCAAGCGACGTAATTTGGCCCTTTTTATTCTCACATCCTGGGGATAGACTGTAACCATTTTTAAGTGTCCAGGCGCAACGGTGTGGCGCCACGGCGCTAAGACGCGAAAGGTACAATATTAGCGTTTTTTCGAACGGTAAAAGTGCTCCAACTATGTAGCCTATATTTCTAAATCTACAGGTGGAAAAAAAATCACGGTATTTTATTCCTAATCATAATACCACCTATTGTGTAAAAACGGAAGTTTTTTTTGATATCTCAGTTTTTTCTCTGTTTTTTGGCGCCCTCAAATGCATGCGGAATTCAAAAATACGTAACTTTTGATCTATGCCAGCTACGTGAGTCGAATATTTTTTATTTTCTTTAATAAATTAATACTTATAAGTATAAAAATCAACACTTCTAAAGTTTCACCCCGTGCTTCACAAAAATATCGAACGTAAAATGTTCAAAAATCGCGGCCGCGACCCGGTAGGACTTTTGTACGAGTGCCGCCACAGTTTTTAAATTTTTTTGTATTTTACTTTATATACTTTAAAAGGAATAATGTCTACATCGGTTAGGATATTTTTGATTTTTATTTTCGAAATGGTTTGGAAGTTATACTAAAATAAATTCGAAGTATTCAATTTTGGGGGCTGCTCTTGTCGGTCCAGTTTTCTATTTTTAAAGCTCAGTAGAATGTACTTCTCAAGCTAAAATCGCACAAATAAAGCTTTTTTAAATATCAAAAAACAAAAAAAAAATTCACAAAGGAATGTATAGTTAAAGTCTTAATTTGTGAATATGCTAAACCAAGTTTCTGGAGGTTTTGCTACTTCGAAAAAAAAAATACTTTATGATTGTATTAAAAAAAGTGTTTCGGCCTAATCAACCCCTCAAATTCCATTTCATCCCCACGCAATACAACTTTTCTAAAAGCTTTCAAAATACAATATACGGCAAAAATAGAATTACTCTCTTCTCGTTTTCGAGTTATTACTGAAAATGTGTCTAAAATAAGCAAAATATCCGATTTGTGCTAAAACTTCAGTATTTTCACTTTTCACAAAATAATTATTTTCTTCGAAAGTATTAGTACAAAGGACACGTTTACCAGGTTTATACCGTCATTTCAAATTTTGTTTTTTCAAAAATTTTCAAGATCGTCACCGCAAATAAACGATAATAAAAAATGGATAAAATGTGGGGGGCCAGTTACCCTTTGCATCTCCTAAAAAAAATTTGTACTCTCTAATATCTCAAAAAAAAGCTTTTTAGGTAATGTACCTTAAAAAATAATTAAATTTTCAAAAAATTAATAAGATATGATAATTTTTAGAAACTTATCTGTACAAATTATTATTTCTTCGAAAATTTTAGTTAATTTCGTTAAAACTATGATTTTCTTGTGAAAATTACGACGACCAGGGACGTATTGTAAAAGAAAATTAGCCAAAATTTTACGATTTTTTTCTTTAATAACTAAACTACCAATTTTAACGATTTTTTTTTAATTGTGTCTATTCACGGTATTTTCCTTGGATAAAAATTTGAAACCGCTAACTTTTATAGTTTTCGAGTAAAAAAAATTAACCGATTTCCATAAAAAATTTCAATTTCAAGATCGTCACCGCAAATAAACGATAATAATAAAATGGATAAAATGTGGGGGGCCAGTTACCCTTTGCATCTCCTAAAAAAAATTTGTACTCTCTAATATCTCAAAAAAAAGCTTTTTAGGTAATGTACCTTAAAAAATAATTAAATTTTCAAAAAATTAATAAGATATGATAATTTTTATCTGTACAAATTTTTATTTCTTCGAAAATTTTAGTTAATTTCGTTAAAACTATGATTTTCTTGTGAAAATTACGACGACCAGGGACGTATTGTAAAAGAAAATTAGCCAAAATTTTACGTTATGTGGGGGGTCAGTTACCCTTTGCACCCCCTAAAAAAATGTTGTACACTCCAATATCTCAAAAAAAAATAAAAACTTTTTAGGTAATGTACCTTAAAAAATAATTAAATTTTTTAAAAATTAATAAGATATGATAATTTTTAGAAACTTATCTGTACAAATTTTTATTTTTTCGAAAATTTTAGTACCACCAAAACGTTTAACAGGTTAATATTTGCAGCATCACCTCCCGCTAAATTTCGTTAAAATTATGATTTACTGGTGAAAATTGCGGCGTCCAGGGCCGTAATTGTAAAAGAAAATTAGACAAAATTTTACGATTTTTTTCTTCAATAACTAAACTACCAATTTTAACGATTTTTTTTTAAATTGTGTCTTTCCACGGTATTTTCCTTGGATAAAAATTTGAAACCGCTAACTTTTATAGTTTTCGAGTAAAAAAAATTAACCGATTTCCATAAAAAAATTCAAAATTTGTTTTTTCAAAAATTTTCGTCACCGCAAATGAACGATAATAAAAAAAATGGATAAAATGTGGGGGGTCAGTTACCCTTTGCACCCCCTAAAAAATGTTGTACACTCCAATATCTCAAAAAAAATAAAAACTTTTTAGGTAATGTACCTTAAAAAATAATTTAATTTTTAGAAACTTATCTGTAAACATTTTTATTTTTTCGAAAATTTTAGTACCACGAAAACGTTTAACAGGTTAATATTTGCAGCATCAGCTCCCGCCAAATTTTGTTAAAATTATGAATTTCTGGTGAAAATTGCGGCGTCCAGGGCCGTAATTTTAAATGAAAATTAGCCAAAATTTTACGATTTTTTTCTTCAATAACTAAACTACCAATTTTAACGATTTTTTTTTAAATTGTGTCTTTCCACGGTATTTTCCTTGGATAAAAATTTGAAACCGCTAACTTTTATAGTTTTCGAGTAAAAAAAATAAACCGATTTCCATAAAAAATTTCAAATTTTGTTTTTTCAAAAATTTTGAAGATCGACACCGCAAATGAACGATAATAAAAAAATGGATGAAATGTGGGGGGTCAGTTACCCTTTGAGCCCCCTAAAAAATGTTGTACACTCCAATATCTCAAAGAAAAATAAAATTTTTTTAAGTAATGTACCTTAAAAAATAATTAAATTTTTAAAAAATTAATAAGATATGATAATTTTTAGAAACTTATCTGTACAAATTTTTATTTTTTCGAAAATTTTAGTACCACCAAAACGTTTAACAGGTTAATATTTGCAGCATCACCTCCCGCTAAATTTCGTTAAAATTATGATTTACTGGTGAAAATTGCGGCCGTAATTGTAAAAGAAAATTAGACAAAATTTTACGATTTTTTTCTTCAATAACTAAACTACCAATTTTAACGATTTTTTTTTTAAATTGTGTCTTTCCACGGTATTTTCCTTGGATAAAAATTTGAAACCGCTAACTCTTATAGTTTTCGAGTAAAAAAAATAAACCGATTTCCATAAAAAAATTCAAATTTTGTTTTTTCAAAATTTTTCAAGATCGACACCACAACTGAACAATAATAAAAAAAATGGATAAAATGTAGAGGGCAGTTATTCTTTGCACCCCCAAAAAATGTTACACACTCAAGATAATAAACTTACGATTTTTTGGTGAAAATTAGCCAAAATTTTACGATTTTTTTCTTCAATAACTAAGCAACCAATTTTATCATTTTTTTTTAAATTGTGTCTTTCCACGGTATTTTCCTTGGATAAAAATTTGAAACCGCTAACTTTTATAGTTTTCGAGTAAAAAAAATAAACCGATTTCCATAAAAAATTTCAAATTTTGTTTTTTCAAAAAATTTCAAGATCGACACCGCAAATGAACGATAATAAAAAAATGGATGAAATGTGGGGTGTCAGTTACCCTTTGCACCCCCTAAAAATGTTGTACAGTCCAATATCTAAAAAAAAATAAAAACTTTTTAGGTAATGTACCTTAAAAAATAATTAATTTTCAAAAAATTAATCCGAATGTAACTTTTCAACAAAACATCGGTAGAGACCAATTTTTTCATTTGTTTATAGTACAGCTAATAATGATTAACTTTACTAATTTACTCATTGCCCTACTCATTTCTCATAATAATGACATAATTTATATAGGGTGTCTCACTTTTTTTCCAGCAAAAATTTTTATACATAGTTTTTTTATATAGATTTCATGACTTTTGAGAAACACCGTGTATAATATTTTTTTTTATTATATTTTTCTATTTAAATCAATCATTATTTTGATTTTTTCTTTACCAAATTGGTTTTTTTGAACATTATTGGCTGTATTTAAAATAACGACAAGGTTAAATTTCCTTCGGTAAAATTTAGCATTTCATTGGGTTAAAGATATAGAAAATCCAAAGCAAACTTGATTTAAATAACAAAAATTAAAATGAAATTATATTTATACAGGGTGTCTCACAAAAATCATTAAATTTTAGAAATTTTAAAATTGCTTTTTAAGAAGTCGAAAAAACATAATAGTTCATAGGAAATTTTTTGTTCAGAATGACAGTTACTATCTATAAAAAAATTGCTGGATAATAAGTGGGACACCCGGTATAAAAAAATTCATAACTTTGGAACGAAAAGTCGTAAAAAATTTTTTTTGTTTTTTTAATTTCTTAAGAGCATCTTCCTAGACGCCCGCGATAAATTTTCCGTTGGAGATAATAACAAGGAATAGAAAATCCATCCCACTTTTCTGGAGCTTCTTTGCAAATTATTCACAAATAACTGACAATTAATGCGAATCCATAGAGGGCGCGCGAGTTTGGGAGGAATAATTGTGATAAATCATGAAATCGAGCATTAGTAGCCCAGAAAAAACTCAAGTTTGCTTCGTTAGATTTTCAATTTTTTTTCAGATTTATAATCTTAATTAATTAGGCTACAACTTAACCGATAGTCACCTTCTGCAACCTAACACAAAATTAATTAGAGGGGTCCAAAGTTAAGGTACTTTTAGGTCAATATATTTTTTTTTGTAGATTCTCCAATTTTTTTTCCTTCCCCTGGGAGGTATAGAAATGACTTCTAAATCGTCTACAAAAAAAATTATACAAAAATCTTTTTCGTACTAGCCTATTTTTCTGGGGTACTAAACCACTATATTTTCTGTTTAGGAAGATGCTCTTAACACTATACATTTCTAAATTATCTTTCAAATTGTAAATTTGAAACGTGATTACTAGTATACATAGACTTATTATCACCTAGGTAATCTGTAATTAGATTAACTATTAATAATTTAAATTTTTCGCTAGGTATTACTTAAAAGTTCGTAAAGGTCCCAACAAAAACAAGTCTAGCCATTATATTCATTTTCTCATGTTATTAGAACAACCAGCCGCCATAAAATTGCGAAGCTGCTCGATTTAACTGATACCCTTGAAAGGTTCGTTGCCTGTTTATTACAACTTAAAATTTAAATAAACGGTTTATATTAAAATTTTTAGCTATAAATCACAGCCCACGATATTACTAATACTAATATAACATCATTCTCTCTTAAAAGGATAATGGTTTAGTCGCTAGACTCTAATGTAAAAAGAGTGTTTTAAAACAACCTTTTAATCATACCATCGTGTTGAGGTTCTTTGGTGCTTAGTTACCGGAAGATTGTCTTTTTTTGTAAAAAATTGAGCGAAAAATTATAATTTTTAAGTTATTCCTGTCAGACTTACACAAAATTATTTTTTTGGCAGGGTGATTAATAGTATTTAGTATCATATGCACCTCACGAAAAAATGTAATGGATTAATCCAATAAAATACCACTCGTAAGTTGATTTTAATTTACAATCCTTTATTGATTAATGAAACTTCAAAAGATTTATGATATTTTTACACAACATGATTTGTCGATAAATTACCGTTTGAATATAATATTTTTGTGGTATAAGATAAGTAGGATTTATGTATGTATATAGTACATAGAAATTCCATTCAACATTTTTGCACCTTTTAATGTAATTTTTATTAAAGGTCAATTTATTGGAGGCGGAAAAGCTGGTCGTCGCTTACGTGATATAATAATTATTGTTTATGGAGCAATAATTTTAATAAGTTACTTTCAATTACGCGCCGCATTTGTTAATCACTTTGCCTTGTTAAGATCATGGCCAGATTATTGAGTATTTCAATGTAAGATAAAATATTTCCGAGAAAGGCAGAAATGTATATTTAAACACTAAGTAAATGCCGCTATTTTTTTATTTTTAGTTTATATATTGCATACGTAAATAAAATTTCATTAATTATGACTTTTGTAAAACAAATGATTTCAGGAGCACAAATATCTTAAAAAAATTATTTGCGTATTATCTAAATAAAACTGCTATTTTTAAGTCATTGTTTATTTCAATTATTTGAACATCATAAACATTTATATGTTTATTTAAAAATCAAGTATTATTTGATTAAATTTATCTTGCATTTTGTGTCAATGTTAAAGCATATTTCAAATAAATAAATAAACTAGAAAGTAGGTAACTTTTATTCCTTCCTAGTTTATTTTTAAAGATATTCAAAGAAATACTTTAAAATATTTGAATTTATAAAAATAAAGATTTAAACAAAGGTAGCCCGTAAAGTAAACAAGGTGATAATTTTTAATGCGATGATAATTATTAGTATTTATACAGATAGCAACTTATTAAAATTAAGCTAAAGTTGTCATTCATTTTTTATCTCTAAATGGTAGGTTTAAAATTCTTTTAAAATTGGTCGGTGATCATGACCAATTAACAAATAAAAAATAGTCCAAATTCCTCACTAAAGCAATAAATATGCTACATTTAAAAACTGATAGGCTGGCTTATTACCATATTTTTTACCATATTATTTTCTACATTAGAGTTTTAATAATTTTGATGTTCATGGAATTTTTGATATGTACAAAAAAAGACTCTTATCGTTTTAAAGTAATATTTTAGATATAATAAAGTATACCAATAATTGTTTTTAGAAATTCCAAAAAAATTTTGAATTTTTTTTTTGGTATTTCTTTTAATAAAATCTATCAAAACTAAAAATCCTCTGTCTAAATAGTGTGTGCTCCCACTAGTACGCCATTTGAAAGTAAAAATAAAAATATTTCCAAGAAATGCATTTTAAAAAATATGAAATTAATATTATTTTCTCCAAAACTGCCGAATGAATTTCATAATTTACAATTTATTTACGCATTTAAATTATTTAAGAGTAATTTTATTAAAAAAATTACCAAAAAAAAATCCAAAATTTTCATTGTTGAAAAAAAAATTGTCATTTCATTGTGAATTTTTTTTTAGTGTAGGTAACAAATGCGTTTCATCATGCTATATAAAATCGTAAATTTTCAAATTTTTATTTTCATAAATAAAGAAATAACAGGGGTGGCCCCACTTTCATGGACACCCAGTATAACTCAACTTTTAATTTGAACATTTTACTCAAGCCTGAAATAACATTTTGAATTATTACTTTATAGAATTGGTTAAAAAATTTACTTAACAAAAAAATACAAACGGAATATTTTGGAAAAATACCTATAACTATTAATATACCGTGTGTGTAAGAAGAGGGTGAAGTTAACAACAAACATGAAGCAGAAATTAAAAAAATAAGCTAACAATTTAGTTCTTCATTTGTGCCTTTTAGTGCTTTTGTTAAGTCAGTAATAAATTGATTAAAAAATTACAACAGAATTTCTAAAATTTTATTTTATTATATTTAACTTTAGTGCTGCATTTCTGCCACGTAGTGCTTCAGAAAAAATTAAAATAATCTAAAATACAAAAGTAAAGTAAACAAAGTTCGACAACCAGGCATTTTTAATTTTGTTATTAATTTTAGGTCTTATTCTTTAGTGCTTCGGTTCTAGTTACTTTTGCTTAAATATATGTCAAATATTAGCAATTTTTTAACAATTATTGCCAGTATTTTATTATTTTTTAATTTATTTTTGATTTTGCCTTTTAGTGCTTCTATAACGAAACTCAGCAATAAATTAATTAAAAAGTTACAATAGATTTTTTAAATTTTTGTGTCACACAGTGCTTAATAAAAAATAATAAAAAAAATCTAAAATAAAATAGTTACGGTGCAAAAAAAGTTAGACAACCAGCAATTTTTAATTTTTTTTAATTTTTGTCTTAATCTTTAGTCTCGTCTTTAGTACTTCAGTTCTAATTATTTCTGCTAAAAAATAATTATATGTCAAATATTAACAATTTTATAAAAAAAAACTAAGTTTATCATTATTTTTTAAAATATTTTTTATTCCAAACGTAAATGTATTTTTGTGCTTCATTGTGAATGAAAAAAAAATATTTTCAAAATTTAAACAAATTTCAGTAGATAATAATTTTGAGATTTGGAAATTTCATGTATGCATATTTTGTTGCTTCATCAAAAATGAAAAAAAAAATCTCAAATAAAAAAGTTATAATGTAAACAAAAGTTAGACATTCAGGAATTTTTTATTTTTTTAATGTTGGTCTTGGTATTTCAGATTTTCAGTTCAACACCTTTTCCAATTGTATTTCAGAAAAGATCAATTTCAGAAATCATTAACTGTAATTCAGAATAGTCATTTGTATTTTAGAAAGCATCAATTGTATTTCAGAACAATTCATATAAATTCAGAAAGTATCAATTGTTTTCAGAATAGTCAATTCAATTTCAGAAATCATCAATTGTAATTCAGAAAAGATCAAGTATTTCAGAAAGTAAATAAGACTCAGTGATGGTTGATTCCTTTATTCCAACTTTTTAAATTCCTTTTAATAAAAATACGCAACAAGTTTCGATACTAGTTGCGTATTTTTATTAAAAGGAATTTAAAAAGTTGGAATAAAGGAATCAACCATCACTGAGTCTTATTTAAATACTGTTCCAAATCACCGTTGGGCATCACACCTTGTTATTTCAGAAAGCATGGATTGGATTTCAGAAAAATTAATTTAATTTTACACCTTTTCCAATTGCATTTCAAAAAAGATCAATTCGATTTTAGAATAATCAATTGTGTATTTCAGAAAATATCAATTCGATTTCAGAATAGTTGATTGTATTTCAGAAAGCATCAATCGTATTTCAGAATAAACAATTCAATATCAGAATGTATCAATTGTATTTCAGAATAGTTAATTGTATTTTAAAAAAGATCAATTGTATTTCAGAAAGCATCAATTATATTTCAGAAAAATCAATTTAATTTCAGAAAGGACCAACTATCAAGAAAATGAGGAAGTCAAGAGTTTTTGGCGGTGATTGTGCACGTGAATTACAAAATCAAAAATGTACTTTCGAAATTAAATATTACACCAGTAATATCAGGCTTAATGTTGGTCTTGGTATTTCGGATTTTTAGTTCTACACCTTTTCCAATTGTATTTCAGAAAAGCCCAATTTCAAAAATCATCAACTGTAATTTAGAATAGTCATTTGTATTTCAGAAAAGGCCAATTTCAAAAATCATCAACTGTAATTCAGAATAGTCATTTGTATTTCAGAAAGCATCAAGTGTATTTTAGAATAATCAATTTAAATTCAGAAAGTATCAATTGTATTTCAGAATAGACAATTCAATTTCAGAAATCATCAATTGTAATTCAGAAAAGATCAAGTATTTAGAAAGCTTCGATTGTATTTCAGAAAAATTAATTTAATTTTACACCTTTTCCAATTGTATTTCAAAAAAGATCAATTCGATTTTAGAATAGTCAATTGTATTTCAGAAAATATTAAATTCGATTGCAGAATAGTCATTTGTATTTCAGAAAGCATCAATTGTATTTCAGAATAATCAATTCATATTCAGAAAGAATCAATTGTATATCAGAATAGTTAATTGTATTTCAAAAAAGACCAATTGTATTTCAGAAATATCAATTTAATTTTAGAAAGGACCAATTATAATAAACATGAGGAAGTCACGAGTTTTTGGCGGTGATTCTGCACGTGAACCACAAACATCAAAAATGTACTTTCGAAATTAAACATTACACCAGTAATACCAGTCCTTATTTACCAATGTTAAACCCAATTGAAATAATCTGCCAAAAACTCTCGGTTTACTTAATATTTTACAAAAAGTCTTTTTTAACATTAAATAAATTTTTCTGAAATACAAATGATGCATTTTATAGATAGCTGTTTAAAAGATATTTATAAATACCATTTTTTTTTCAATTGGTGCAGCCGTTTTTTTTTATTTTAAATTTTCTATCGTAGTGACAACAAATGAGAACGATCCGAACTGACTCGAACGATCCGCCATTTGTTATTTGCGGCGTGCAACCACGTGCAACATCTTTTGACTGCTTTTGACAGGTGTGTTTTGGCTTCAACAATGATGCCAACCTTAAATCAGTTTCTGGAGCTTCACGGAGGTTGAGACGACAGGGACTTACTGCTTACTGCAATGTTGCCAGATGTAAATCTCCGAAGCGCGAGGCCAGAGCCACATAAAATTTTTGACCGTTGTACAAACTATATAAAAAAACTGATTGAATATATGTATTTAGTTCTTGATCTTTATAATGAAATAAAAATTAAAAAATCAGCGATAGGCCCATTGATGCTTTCTGAAATACAATTGATCTTTTCTGAAACACAATTGACTATTCTGAATTGGAAATGGTATAGTTATTTCTGCTTAAAAAATGACTATTTGCTAAATATTTGCAATTTTATAACAAAAACTAAGCAATTTTGTAATATTTTTTATTCCAAACGTAAAAGCTTCGCTTCGTTTGTGCTTCATACCGATTAAGAAAAAAATTCAAAATTTAAACAAGTTTTGGCAGAAACTAATTTTGACATCTGGCAAGTTCTTTGTATATTTTTTTATTTCCTTGCAAAAACGATTACAGCTTAGAATGAGCTTTACTCTTCTTCACAAAAAACTAAAATATTAAAAAAAATAAAAAGTTATAAGAAAATAGATTTTTTACTCAACCTTGTTTCTTTTTTTATTTTTAGAGTTTTTATCCACAAAAATTTAATGCCTGGTTTGTGCTTCGTTGTGTTTTATAAAACGCTATTTTAACATTATTTCTTAATTTATAAACAGAAATTAATTATATTTTAAAAATGTAAATATCAAAAAAATTGATAATTGCCCAAAAATTTTCCTGTACCTCTTTAATTTTTATATATTATTATAAAGCACAATGAAGCACTCAGACACTAAATTTTTGTAAAAAAAAAATTTTTAAAAACAATGGCATGTGACTAAATTCATTCTTTTATAAGTTTTTATTTTTTTAAATATTTAAATAAAGAATTGACAGGGGTTGGAAATTATTATTTAAGTAAATTTTGAAAATCCTTCTCAGTTGTTTAATAAAATATTGATATTTTGTTAAAACCTGTTTTATTTGTTTAAAAATTATTATACTTTGTATATTTTACCTCCACTCCCTCTCGTTAATTTTCAGTGCGTTAACCTAACGCTTTGCAAATTTGATATAATGTAAGGCAAACATATCACAGTAAAACTTAATTTAAATTATTTAATTAGAACGTGTATAAAAAATTAATTTAAATTTAAGTTTTTAATGCTTTAATCCTCTTAAGGTATTATGAAGAAAAAAAATAAAATGACAGTGTTTTTGATGTGTCACTTTATATCCTTACTCATGAAACGAATAAATCATTTTTACATTAACCACAGTAAACAAATATTATTTACATTTAGGATATTATGAAGCCTGTAGTATGAAGAATACTTAAAAAATGTATAAGCTTTTTACCCTTTGGAAAAAAATTTAGACTAAATTTTTTTAAATTTTTATTAATTTTTATTTATTTCTTTAGTATATAGTGTATATGGAATAAACAAAAATATCTACTAGTTATTCTCATTGTATTAACATTAACTTAATTAAAACCTAATCAAGTTAGAAACACTTCCTGTAATGACTAACATTATCTAATATGTACATATACAAACATCATACATTACTTAACATTTTATATGCCATAAGTAGAGATATACTAAGTATGATATTAAATAACAATTTAAAATTTACATACATCCTTATTGCTAACAAATACTTAATTCTAGATTAATAACAAATTATGTCATAAATCCATACAAAAAAATCTTAGTTTTCACTTTTCACAAATTTAATATCCGTATTTATTAATAATTTTATACATAGGTATAATTAGGAGAAATTCCATTTATAGCAATAAAACCACAGCAAACTCGCCAAAACCTTTTACATCGCGATTGACGTCAATTTGAACTTTTTTACAATCCTGATTCCAGCAAAAAAATGATTAGTCTTAAGATAAGCTGATGGACTTGTCAAGTTAAATTCAAGGCTTACGATTGAAAAAAATACCAATTATTTATGCAATTAATATCTCATGCTTGATTTATTTATTATTATGTTTTGATAATGCGCACTTTTTCGTTATAGCCTTGTCCTGACCATTACAATTGCTCTTGTAACGTCCAACACTTTTCAACAAGCGTGACGACCTTTTGGATTCAATTGCATGTTTTGAACTTCTGCATTTAACCAAGCGGTTATGGCTTACATTACCGTAAATGATCATTTTTTCTTGGATCTATTATGTATTATTAATTTATTTGATTTGATGTCAAATTACTTTAATAGTCGATTTTGTAATCACGTAATAAACATGACATTATTTTTTATTTCTCATTAACAAAGGCAATGTACTTATACCCTATTTTTTTAGGAATATTAAGGAAATTATTTTAAAAATATTGCTCAATGGCAATTAAACGAAATTAAATGAAGGTATATTCGAGAAAATTGTAAAATTTAGGGGAATTTAATTCAAGGACTTATTCCAAAGATATGAGCGAAAATATCCAGAAATAAGTTCTCAATAATTATTTGAAGGAAGAAAATTTTTTTCTATCAAAATAATTTTTACCAAAAGTAAACACAATGGATAAACGCATTTTAAAAAATATTTGGTTAAAATCGGTTAAATAGTTTTTTTGGAAAAAAATCGCAAAGTTTTGGCAAAATTTTGGTACAAAAATTAAAACGGAATTTTGTGGAGGAGGTGACTGTGCGAATTTTAAGCTATTAAACGTCTCAGTGGTGCTAACATTTTCGAAGATATTAATTATTTTGTGAAAAGTTAAAAATTTCAGACCGAAAATTTACCTCCAAACGGAGATTTTGCTTATTTTAGCTACATTTTCGGTGATAACTCGAAAACGGAAAGAGATAGCGAAGTGATTCCTTTTTTTGTAGTAAAGTAGACCAAAAAAGCTTTTAGGGAAGGTGCATAAAGTAGGGTTGAAATGTAATTTGAAGGGTGAATTTGACCCATAAATACGATATAAAAAAATTTTTTTTTCGTTATTTTTTCGAAATTTAAAATACCCTATGCGTGGGAGCTTGCAGTTCAAAGAGTAGATTCTAAAGTGCTTTTAAAATTGAAAATCCGTTAAAAAATGACCTAGCGGGAGCCACTCACCCAAAAAATCAAAATTTAGAGTTTATTTCTACATAATTTCCCAACCCTACCAAATAAAAAAAATCTGAGTAGCCTATACATTGTCAAAAATATTCCTTTTTAAAATTGCGAAAGAAAATTGCAAAAATTTTGAAAACTGCGGGAGCCAGATGGGCTCAGGTTGGACCAAGTTTTACCCGATTTTTTGAATATCTTACGTTCGATTTTTTTCCAAGGTCCAGGATAAAAATGTCAAGATGGCATTTTTTTTTATCAGAAACAAATACCAAATAAATAAAATAAAAAATATTCGAGTATTATAGGTTGTTCCGATGAAAAGTTACGAATTTTCAAAGTTCGCGTCAAAATAGCGCGAAAAATAAAGCGTCAATTTCGGGGCACCAAAACGACATAAAGAGTAAACGCATCAAAAAAAACTCCCGTTTTAAGGTTAAACGTGGAATTTAGATGAGGAATAATGAACCGCCTTTTTTTTTCCTCGTGCCGAACTTCTAATCGAAGCTAAAAAGTTTTGGTACTTTTGACGTCCGAAAAAACGATAGAATTGAACAGTTTGCGTCTCGGGGCCGTGACGTCACACCTTTGCGCCGGGATGCTTAAGAATCGGTCATGGTAATCCCCAGGGTGTTAGAATAAAAGGCGCCAAATTTCTTCGCTTTCCTTTAGAATTCGACGGAGTTGCGATTTTTTAAAGTTAACGCCGCCGAAAACCCGAAAAACAGCGAAGAAAAATCGACTATTTTCGGGAATTTTATTCAAAGTGTCGGGTAGGTCCAAAAATATTAAAATTCGAACCACACTTGGAATCAACATCCCTCTTTACATCGTAACTATAATTCTTAAAATTTAGTATTTTTAAGTATACGTTTTGTTCAAGAACTTGGTTATTGTTCAAAGTTGGAAAATAATTTTATGTGAATGAAACTAAATAAGTACCTGCAATCTGGGAAAAGTGTGATAGTGCTATTTCTTCTTAGTGGCAACCTTTGAAAGTCATAGATTAAATTATTTCTGACAAAATTTTAAAATATTCAAAAAAATATTTTTTTCAATATTTCTAAAGTGGCGTCTTCACGATTCATCGATAATAGTTGATGAACAAAAGTTGAACAAGAACCGAGAAAGCCTGTTTTCACGTTTCAGGTTTAATTGACCGATTATATACTTGATCAACAATTGTTGAATATGACTTGACTCGATTTTTCTTCATACGTTTCAATAGAAACTGATTAACGCTTCAGTTTTAAAATGGCGTTGAAATAAGTTATTCGTGAAGATCAGAGGAATTTTCATTTCTTTGAGAATAGAATCCAAAGCATTTTCGCATGCATCTCTATTTTTATATTTCCCTATTCGATGGTTCCAAAGACAATCGACAATAAGTCTAAAAACTTTATCATTACATTTTCCGGCCACGTAACTCTCATTTTTGAACTTAAATAAAAGTTGACAGTCAATATAAAATTCATGTAGCATATAGAGGGTTAATGTCAGCTAACTAGATTTTTGAAATTATGTAAAAAGTACATTACTTTTTAATGTAGAAACATTACTATATAATTATTACATAAATGTGTTATATATTTATTATATACGCGTATTTATATAAAAAATACCTAATTGCATTTACATATATTAACTATAATATAAAAATCATATAACTTGTGGACTGATGTTAAAATAAAATGAATTTGGTCGTCAATTGGATCAAACAGGAATATTCCTTATCTACAATTATCAAAGTAGACTGCAACAAAACCACAAAGCACATTCGGCATTCGTCTACAAACATCCGAAATAAATGGCGTTTTTATTAATCAAAATTATTATAAGATAGATAAATAGTACATAACCTATTGGCGAACGATTTATACAGGGTGTCCCATTTTAATTAATCCAGCTGAATATCTTGGAAACTAAGCGATTTTATTAAACATGTTTCAGACAAAAATTGTAGCAGCTCGAGGGGGACATATAATTGAGCCATGGGTTTTTAATTTATATGGGATTTTATGGGGAAAAATTTTTTTCAAATGGGAACCTATAAATTTTATTATTGATTCACAATCCATGAAAAATAATAAGCAACTTTTGGTTGAAAATATTTTTTAGGAAATTTCAATTTTTCATGATATTCGCCAAAATTAACAGACATTTTGAGATTTCGATTCAGGTTTTCTAGAAAACTAATTTTTTTTAAGAAAAATCCCCAAAGGCAAAATGTGTTTTCTTTTAATGTAAAGATTTAGAAAAACCAGTAAAAAGTTTTTAAAATTTATTTAATTTTTTTTTTCAATTTATTTAAAAAAAAATATTTTTTTACGAAAATGTAAAATTATTTTTTTAATATTAAAATTAAAGGTTAAGTCAAAGATTATCATAAAGATCACTTTTTGCCTTTTGCGATTTTTCTATCACGAAAAATTGAAATTATATAAAAAAATTGTTCAACCAAAAGTTGCTTATTATTGTTTAAAGATTACGAATCTACAATAAAAATTATGGGTTCCCATTAAAAAAAAATGTTTTTCCAAAAAAACACCACAAAATCCCATAAAAATTAAATGGTACTGTTAAATGTCCCCCTCGAAACGCTATAATTTTTGTCTAAAACATTTTTAAGGAAATCGCTTAGTTTCCAAGATATTCAGCTGGATTAATTAAAATGGGACACCCTGTATATTGCGAAGCACGTAATAAATACATAAAAATTATAAAGCCTATTGACGTATGCTTTATATTTTCAAAACATATAATAAATACATAAATAGTACGTATCTTATTTGCGTATGAGTTACATATTTAGAATTGTATAAACTGTACCTAACTTTTGTTAAATTTTTTCATAGGACATAATAATGATATATTCTCTATGTAAAAAAATATTCCCGATGGAAACGAAACACGGGACACCTCTATAACTTCTTTATTTATGAAAATAAAAATTTAAAAGTTGACTATGTTGAATGGTTCAAGAAAACACCTTTTAGGCACTAAAAAGTTTTTCAATATCACTTCCGGTTTTACAGAAAGTGACATCAACTTTATTTTTTTAAATGTAACACCTAATTTTGTTGTTCATAATTTTAGACTATTTTAGAAAAGCAGTATGTTTGTGGTACATTTTTTATTTTTTTGAAATTTTGAAAAATCCCGAGTACAAAAAATATGAAAAATTGGCACAAGTAAATTGATTACACCCTACATATGGGATACCAAAATAATCGTATTAAAATCTTTTTTTTGAAAAACCAAGTGACCCGGCACCTTTTCATTAAAAAAAGAGTTATTTACAAAAACGTTACTAAAAAAAGTTCAAAAAGTAATATCTCAAATACTGCTTAAATAATTTTAAATATACAATTTTTCTTAGGTATTTATATTATTTGGAATGAGTTTTGGTAGTTTTTATCAATTTCGGATGAAGACAAAAAAATCTTATTTTTCAAATTTTCAGAAAAAAATTAAAAAATTTATCACAAACATACTCTTTTTATAAAATAATTTCATATTTTAAACAAAAAAAAATGGGTGTTACATTTAAAAAAATTAAGTTCCGGTAAAACCAGAAGTGATATTAAGAAAATTTTTAGTGCCTAAAATTGACAGATTTTCCTATGGTATGTATGTCACTATTTTAGTTTAAGTGTTACTTGAAGCTTAAGCTTCAACAGTGCAATCGAGCTTTTGTGTCACCTCAAAATTTATACATCACAAATCCATACATCAAATTATTAATAGAAACAACACATCAGAATTTAATAAAAAATTTTTTTTGGATGTTCCATTAAAAATTAGCTATAGATAATAATAAAATCAGTCTTGAACCATTTAAAAATAACCTTTGTGTCTATTTTATTCTTTCAATGCCAAAAACGTGTTCTAAATTATTGTTTAAAATTGTTAACTTTGAAAGGTGCCAAGTTATAAATCACTTTAAATTCAGAAGAAGACTTAATAATTGATAAAGATTTTTAAAAAATTAAAATTTTTTTAACAGTAATCTATTAAAAAAATTAATTAGGTCAGGCCTTCCATAGAAAGTTAATAGTATTATCATCAAGATAAAATAAAATTACATTTATTGATTAAAAAATATGTAAATCAAATTTTAATTATATTTAATGGTTGAGGTAGATTCGAAAGATTCTTATAATTGATATCTATTTTACTTGCTTGGACTCGAGAAACCTTGAATATCCTAACAGAAAATTCTTCGAATAATCAAAAAGAATGCTTTGCGTTATATTAAAATTAAATACCAGTAAAACATTTTTTTAAACATGCACAAGATTCAGTTTGTAACAACATATATTATGTAAATGGAAAATTTATATTTTTGTTTTTATGAAAAGTAAAAAAAATAGTTTAGGTAACAAAAATGCAATAACTACTTTGTTTACATACATATGAAAATTAATAAGTCAACAGTAAATAAAGTATATTTTCTCTAAGGAAAACACTAAAAAAATTATATTGTTTATGACGACTATATTTCTAATAATATTTAGCACTTACGATAAACTGTAATTTTTATAAAATTCTATCAAAAAACAAATAATAAAAGTAATCGTACCTTACTCATTGTATTGGCTTAATATAGAAAAAAGAAAAAATCACAGATAAACTCTCGACTATCGTAGAAATGTCCTGATAAAAACTAGTTCAAGTGCAGAATTCAAGTTTATCACAGCGCGCACTGAGTCAACTCAACTAGACTCAACTCCTTGTAGATTAAAAGAGCGTAACGTTATGCAGTATAAATATCTGCAGGATTGTGCCGATTCCGCGCGCTCCGCAGATAACTGCACAAGGACTCGTCGCAGTATAAAACTTACTGCTAAACTCGGCCACTTTTAAAACCTTTCTCTATCACTTTCTCCGACTACAACTACAAACGCCGGTCGTTTATACCGAGGTTCTCGCCCGACGTAATATCATTTCGAGTAGTAAAGTTCAATACACTCCAGCAAAGTATAGCCAAACCAAGTCAAGCACTGAGCTTTCTGCTGGAGAAAGGAGGAAATCTCTGTGCTTTGTAAAGGGTAGCTGATACTGTTATTTCAGATGCAGTAAAATAGGCTGGTTATGTTTTCTGTGCTTTATAGCGGACGTTCGTATGTAGGACAAGCAGGTCATAAGATTTTTATGGACAAAGCGAAAGGGGTTTATTTAATATTTCAATTTTTAATTAATTTTCTCTGTCTATTATTTAATTTTATGAATAAGACATATTTCACATTCATAATCCAATTTAAATAAAATATGTGAAGTATTATACAATACAAATAAGTAATTAATATAGGAGTACTAAATATAAGCAGAAATTTAAGAATTTCAATAAATTTCTAAATAATTGAGATGTATCCAAAAAATACTGTAGGTAATTGAAGTTAACCAAAAGGGTAAAGACTGGAGAGACAAAAGTCCTTTCCAAAGTACATTGCTAGTTTCAACCGAATGAATCACCTGAGAAGGTGAATGTATCGTTGACAAAGAAACTATGGATACACTTAAACGTACACTCGTTAAATCTTCTAATTCGATCAATGTTTACTCAAAGCGACATTGGGTGTTTTGTCAATAAAATTCCTGCAAGAATAAAATTTAGATAAGTGCAGTAAGTTTCTGGTAAAACAATTAAAAGTTACTTTTTAGGCGAGTATTGCACTATAAAAGTTCTTCGACAGAGATATTTTAAAAAAAAAATCTTTGTCAAAGATATATGATAGTGTACTGGGTGTCCCATAATATATGGGTGGGTAGTAGATGTCAAGAGAATAAGAAAAGTTCATATAAACTTATGTCCAATTTCGCCTCATAAGGGAGCTACAGCTCTTTAAAGGTGTTGTTAAAAAGTAGGTTTTTCTTCTGTTTATTTCTATATATTGAAGTACAAATTAACAGATTTGATATTTGAATCATAATACAGTTAGGATACGATTTCGTGATTTTTTTCAATTTCTTAAACAGTCTTGGGTACAATTTAATAAAATAATCCATGGCTAACATGATTTTCTTAAATTTAAATTATGTTGACCATCAATAAAATAATAAAATGGATTTTCTTCGAAAACAGCGCATTCTACCAACTTTAAATAAGAGTACCTTTTTTGTTAATAATTAAATGGGGAACATTAATTTGAAGAAACAATGTTGTAAAAGTTAACTACAAAAAAATTAGGACAATTTTTAACCTTAATTCTCCCCGAATCTACCCTTTCAAAGCGAGCAAAAAATTTGAAAAAATTCACATAAATGTATCCTAGGTGTGTTATGATTCACACCAAATTTCAAATCTCTACTCGAATTTGTTTTGAAATAAACGAGCAAAAACCTACTTTTTAACAACACCTTTAAAGAGCTGTAGCTCCCTTATCAGGCGAAATTGGACAAAAGTTTATACGAACTTTTTTTATTCTTTTGACACCTACTACCCACCCTAGAAGAGGGTCCCAAATATTATGGGACACCTTGTATAATAAATTATATTTAAAAATCACAATCGAATAAATGTACAGGATGTCCCACCATTTACTCAGCATTTTTTTATATAGTAATTGCAGTTTTCAACAAAAATATATTCTTAAAAAATTAAGGCCCTTTTAATAATTTTTGTGGAACTTTCGGCTCCTTGTATTTGGGAATTTTAACTACAAATAGATGGCGCTGTTGGCTCTCTGTGTCAAATTAATGAACTATCGAAGTATTTTTTTACAAAGTTTTTATTAGATATTCTTCTAATTTTTATTTAAAATTTTTATTTATTTAAAATGGACAAAGTTACTGACGTCACACCAAATGTCAAATCTCTACTCCAATTTGTTTTGAAATAAACGAGCAAAAACCTACTTTTTAACAACACATTTAAAGAGCTGTAGCTCCCTTATCAGGCGAAATTGGACAAAAGTTTATATGAACTTTTCTTATTCTATTGACATCTACTACCTACCCAGAAGTGGGTCCCACATATTATGGGACACCCTGTATAATACCCCAACTTTTATGACTTTTCAAATGTCTTTGATCATATTTAGAGTTTTCATACAATATTTTATGCAGTTGTTTGATCATGGCTACATCACTGTGGCGTAACTAGATATTTTCGGTCAAAATTAGGAAAGTCGAAATTCGACCTTTTCCAAAATTGTATACAGGGTGAACAAAATATTCGGCAACGTCCGCTTATTTATGAAAAAAATGTTTTAACTAAAAGTTGTACGATTCTTAGTAACGCACTATCTGGAAATATTGCCCATGACCTTGATCTGCAGATAAAGGCCAGGCGATAATCACTTAACTTTTTTAAAAAAGGAACAATCCATTTTTATTGCATATTATTATAGCTTGCATTTAGTGGTTTACGAAACATATTTTTTTATTTTTCTAAAGTAAATAGTTTGAAAGTTACAAGTTCGGCAACTCTGTTTTATTTTGAAAATTAGGCAGTTTACAGAAAAATGTTTCAAATAAAAGTTGTTTTTTTAAATAGCAACCACCCATTTTAATTACGTATTATTAAAACTTGCTTTCAGAGGTTTATGGAGCATTTTTTTATACTAAAGTAAATAGTTTAGAAGTTACAAAAGTTTTTTTTTAAATAACCACAAACCGTACAAGTTTTATTCAAAATATTTTTCTCAAGAATGCTTATTTTCAAATTTGTTCACCCTGTATAATTCAACGAAATATTAGCCATTATAGGTCTGAGTGAATAATGGCTATTATAGATTGTTGAATCGGTGTAGAGGAACATTATTAATAATTAATGGGTGGTTAGTGGTTAGTTGTAGCCAAATATTCCACTTATTCCATAAATGTTTATTAAAATAAATAAATTAAACATACACATGAACGTTTTCGATTTATTAAATCATCTTCAGATGTGACAGTAAATTTTGTATCAACTAGAAACAATAGAAAAATAAAATAGTTAATTATTAATTTATTTTAATAAACATTTGTGGAATAAGTGGAATATTTGGCACAACTAACCACCCATTAATGAATAATAGCTATTTATCGCGATTGGAGTACTACTTTTTTTCCAGGACTATTTTTATTTTAGGGCATTTTTATGAAATTATATTGCAAGGTTAACAAAAATACCGTGTCAGAATTAAAATGCACCTTTCTGATTCGTCCAAGATGCGTGTGGTAAAGTAACACCGTGGCGGAAAGATAGGGTATGTTGATAATGTATAATGTATAGCATTACTTTTCAGAAAACAAACACATAATATACGTATTATTCAATGGTCGTGGAAAATAAACCGTAATAAATAATAAAAAATGATTATAAAAATAAAAGATAGAGAACAAAATTGAAATACGCATATTGTGAATATTATTGATTGCTTAAAAAACTATTTTCCCACAAACCTGTAAAAAAATTGCACTTTTTACACTCATGCCAAACGTTAAAAACATATTTTTTTATTACTGTAGAAAGTAGCACCACTGTAGAAAGTAATTTACTTTCTACACTAGTGCAGAAAGTACGTAACAAACCCCTGGTTACTATATAAACAACTACTACTTCTTTAATAAATTTCATTAATATTATTCGTTTGTAGAAAAAATATTGTATGATGTGCGTATTAAAAATGCAATATGGCACTTGTGTGAATTGTGGAACTTTCATTCACATGCCATAAATATGCATTTTTAACACTTACATCATAAATACTTAAATTAAAACTTAAAAATAAGTGCTAATATTTCGAGATGATAGATGATTTGTAGTATCCCGGGGCCCCCATGGCAATGTTTGCCCCCAAGTGATAAATCCGTTCCTGAGCAGAATTCTCAAATATATTTAAATCGATTGCAAAATTTCTTATAAAATTTTAAAAATCACCTTACAGCTTCAAAAAGTAAAATAGTATAATTTTTACAAAATCTCAATTTTTTTAATGTTTTTCTTGTAATTTTTCAAAAAAATCAGATTTACTTTTTGCAGAATTCTCTAATTTATTCAAACCGACCGTAAAATTCTAGCTCACTTGGTTATTTTTTAAAAAAATTTTAAAAATCAGTTTACTCTTTCAACACGTAATTTTTACAAAATCACATTTTGTTTTTTTAATTTTTCCCTTGGATTATTTCAACAGACTCTAGTTTATCTTCTCCAGATTTCTCTAATTTACTCAAATCAACCACAAAATTAATTCTAGGTCACTTGGCTATTTTTTATAAATTTTTAAAAAACATTTCACAGCTTCAACAAGAAAATGGTGTAATTTTTAAAAATCCCATTTTTTTAATGTACCCTTGGAATTTTTCAACAAAGTCGGATTTATTTTTTGTAAAATTCTCTAATTTATTCAAATCGAGTGCCAAATTAATTATAGTTTAATTGGATATTTTTTATAACTTTTAAAAATCATTTTAATTCAAGAAGTAAAAATAATTGTGCAATTTTTATAAAATTTTAATGTCTTCAAAGTTCCCCTTGGAATTTTTCAACAAGCTTTTGGTTATTTTTAAAAATCATCATGGAGCTTCAACAAGTTAATAAATAGTGCAACTTTTTTGAAATCTCCATTTTTTATTGTTCTTCTTAGAATTTTTCAATAAACTTGGTTTCATTTTTTGCATAATTCTGTAATTTATTTAAATCAACCGCAAAATTAATTCTAGCTCACATAGTTCCTTTTTTACAAATTTATGAAAGTCATCTTACAATTGCAAGAACTAAAATAGTGTAATTTTTACAATATCTTAATATTTTTAACGTTCTGGACCAGTTTTGTGGTATCCTAGGGTAGTAGTAATAATAGTAGTAATTTTTGCCTTGGGCTCCCCCAAGTACCAAATCCGCCCCTGCATAAATAACTATAATTAAATCTTTTGTATCTTATTTTTCAGCTTTTTGACCTTTAATTTAAAATAATGATCAACCGATCTTGTCACCCTTTCATCTATAATAAAATTCTTGGATATTTGAAAATATGAATAGAGAAAGGACCATGTCGAGCTCTCGGCCCAAAATCAATTTTCACTCACAGCATTCTCCATTTGCACACTTGTACATTACCATAAACTAATGAATTTCCCAAAGTTGTATCGTCGAGAAAAAACACTTTTTGAGATATCAATGTTCAAAACTGTTTATTTAAACAATTATTGTTCAAAATGGCAACACTGTAAACCTAAGTTTTTAGTTTAAGATTTATTAGAGCGTCAACATATTGTTAGGCCCAATCCACTAGCTTCTAAGAGACTGATGATGCAAATGTTGTACTCAATTACCGAATTACCCAGAACGCGTTGTGAGCATTAGACGGTATTAAAATTCGTTCAATGGCCGATACAATTATTAGAAATTTACCCACAACGCGATCTGGGTATTTAGCAAAGTCCAAAACGCGGTGTGGGTATAAATTTCGGCCAATGGCCGAATTCGGCAATTGAGTTCAACATATACATTTTGTAAATGCAAACCAGCTAAATTAATTATATTCTCGAACAGCTCCTTGGAAGAAAATTATTCAATATTCGCTTGGTGTCGAGCATAACCAAGAAACCATATTACGGAGGCATATGTTCACACCCTCCCAACACGATTAGCTTTAGATTTGCACGTATATACCTATCCACTAATGGATTCAGGTCCATTTAGGTTAGTATTGAAAGAAATGAAACAGTTCTTTTTAATTGCACCTTGAAACCTACAGAAAACGTATAAAAAATGTTACTAAGTACTTAATATACTAAGCAGTATTAAACATGTAGCAAGCAACAAATCAGTCCTCAATGGGCGCGTTCCCAGAGGGAGCAGTGTATAAAGTGCTCCGAATGGGACATATCCTGTATAAAATTGCATTTTTCGGCCATTTGGGTTCTCGAATAACGTGCATATCGTGCCTTAGATCTAGCTGAGTAGTTTCATATGCAATGTGTAATTTGGGCAATAAATGGCATATTACCCAATATAAACAGTATTATTTTTTTGTCCTGTCTCTTGGTAGTGGTTAGAAGTTTCACTTCAACAAATTGTCAAAATCAATTGATAGATTCAGAAATGGAAATGAGTTCAAAAGATTTAGAATTATATTTTATATACTTATTTATAAAATTAAATATTAATTTTCGAAACAGAAGCGTGTTACGTACATATAAGCGTTCCGAATTGAAGAAGTGCATATGCGCGCATACCATTCGGAACGCTATATCTAGCATATGCACTACACAATTCATATATCCCACTAGGAAGGCACCCTCTATTGGACAATATGGAGTGAGCTTAGTCGCTCAGGGACACCCTATACATTATATAAAACACAGGTAACATCAAGAGTGCCTTCCGAGTGGGGATATGCTGCATATGTAGCCTGCTATGCGTTCCGTGTGAAGCCACCTCTTGCAGTAATGCACCGTATGTAAGCATGCGCGCTTACTATTTCATCATTTTATTTCTTCACCTGTTGCAGTTAGTTGTGGGTTCTAGATGCTTGTTACTTGAATTTTTAGGTTCTATTTTAATAATTTTTACATTGGAGCATCAACCTGGCGACAACCCGCGTCATTTTGCTGCTGTTGCGTGCGTCAGATAATTCACAAAAGTAAACTTCTAATTTTTGTAAACCATTTAAGAGTAACCTTATTGACGGTACCCTTTGGTTTCACTAATCTTTGATCATGTTCATATTACATCAAATATTAAGCAATTTCAGAAGAAGACAATTCCTGGATTTTTTTCCTAAATTGAAACTTTTTTAAAACATATAAAATCCAAAATTAAAGGTCTTAGGTTGAAATTCGGTTTTTATCATTTCCGATTATACCATTCTTCCATCTAAATTTTATAAAAACAATGTTGCAGAAATAAATTAAAACAGGTTTTTTTTATCAATCTTAATTAATTTTATAAACTCATAAATTGTATAAAACCACACCTATAGGATAAAATTAAATTTAAAACTAAACCAAAACAGGTGCTATCAGTATCAGACTTAAATGTGAAAAGGTAAAAAATCACAAAAAACAATAACTGATAAAAATTATGAGCCATTCTAATTTTAACTACATTACACCATAGTTGGAGTTAGTCATCATGCGAACTTTATCATGCTTTGAGAGAAAATTATAACCCTGTTTCATTAACAAATGACTCAAATAATGTGAATAAACATTAATTTCAGAATAAATGAAAAAAAAATGTTTTATTACAGTTATTTAATAATTATACTTTCAATTAAAATCTTATTGAAGTAAAATTAGGGTAATAATTTATATATAATAAATTCAAACTTGCCTTCCTAATGGTGATTATACGAAACCGTATAGTTTTAATTTGAAATGTTATTTCGGTCGGCAAAATTAAAAGGATTCTTGTAATTACTTTTAATGATTCCAGTCCTCTATATTAAATTGTCAGTATAATACAGGTAAACGTCGTCTTAAAATGAACACACATTTTTCGTGCCATTTTCGCAAAATGTTTGTATTCTGAATTACTATTGTCGCCTATAATGAAACTACAAATTCAATATTCTTTTAATTTTATAATAAAATAAAAAAATATATTTTTAATCGAAAATCCTTGAACGGTTGGTGTTCCATAATAGGGTAATAAAACAACGTCTTAAAACCAACCTCAGTTACTTATATTTAATAATATCTTATCCAATGCATTTCGAGGATATGATTCCTCATCTTCAGAGATACATTTAGTTATTAAACATCTACAAAATAATAGAAAAAACTAATATTAAAAGAACACATATAAGGTGTAAGGAAATACTTACAGAACCACTTAACTGAAAACTTGTTACTTGTACATCTAATAGGTTCTGTAAGTATTTCCTTACACCTTAGTCGAGACCTACTGGCGAGGTTTCGTTCGAGGTGTCCAAAACTAAAAGCGATTTAAGTTGTTTATATTAGTTAGTTTTTTGGGAGTTGAGGATAAAGGTGCACCTTTAAAGAAACCAATGTATTTAATTTAAAGTACGTGTACTGGCGAGTTTTTGCAAGAGGCGAGGCGAGACTCGAGGAGAAAGAAGTCTATCAGCAAATGTTGCTAATAAAATGATTTAAGTAATTACAATTATTGTGTTAAAATTTATTTTTTTAAATGTTTATACAAGGTAAAGATGCCCAGTATGTTAAACGAAAACTCTACTCTATCCTCGACTCTTAACTATGCGAGCATTCTACATCGTAGAACCTTCACCGAAATTCATCTTTTAATGTAGCCATTTTTACTTCAACTTTAAACTTTTTTGTATTCGCTCGGAAACTGATAATAACTACTTATGTAAGTAATAAAAAATAACATAAATTATTTAAATACTGTCACTTTTAGAATAGACCCACGGAAGCACGTTATTTACCCATGAAAAAGTAGTCGTTCACTTACCATAGACCAACTCGTTTATTTTGTTGGAAATTTTTTGTATGCGCGTCGACTTACGCCAGTCGAGCATATGACTTTTAGAAACTAGTCGACAGCAAAAGTATCGCATAAATTGGAGAATCGGTGCCCTGGAGTTGATCCTAATGATGCGTAATTGAATTAAGATCAAGCTGCTTGTCAGTTAAGTCTTCGAATACCTAATTAATTTATTCAGTAAAGACTCGTACGATATTTCACCTGACATTGTCCTGCATTTGAACAAAACGATAAAAGGAGAAAATGGAATTAAAGCTTCTTGAAGGATATCTTCTCCACAATTTATAAAAAAAAAATTATTCTAAAATTAAAAATTAAATGTAAATATGTACCTAATATGAAAGAATATTCGTACATTTTAAAGAATATTTGAATTTAGCTATTTAATTTAACAAAATCGAATAAAAAAATCAAAAAATTAGAACTCTGCTCGATTTTCAGTAGCGTAACTACAATGAGGCAGAGGAGGCACCCGTATTATTAGTTCGGTTAAAAATTATTTTTGAATTTTTCTCTAAAGCAACTTCTCCTGTAAAGGTAAGGCCCCTAATTGTCACGATGGGCTAAATCCGTTTTTAACATCATTTTTGAAGTTTTCGGAAAAAAATCCTGAAGCCACACGATTAATCATTTGGCAACAATTATGTTTTGTAAACTAACAGTAAACTGGGCTTTAAATAATGGGAACTACGGTCATTTTTGGTTAAAACTTGTGGTCACACCAAAGTTCTGCTTCCGTCAATTTTTATTAAATTGACTACCTGAAAATACAAGAATATTTGTATAAAAGATCGTAAGAAATCAGTAGCTTTCCGACATATTCGATTCGATTCGAAGGCTATCATTTTAGTTTCATTAATTATTATCTTCGACCCTTGAAGGAGTGCCATACTTGTAAAAAATGACACTTATTTTGCTGTCACTATCTTCCGGTCTACAACGCCATTTATGTACCAAAGGTTATTTGGTGTAAAACAATGGATCCTTTTTTGAATGTCGAGTTGCTGTTATGAATTAATAAATTACCATGTAAACTTTTGTCACGAAAATAGAATCTACCTATCGTGAACTCGTAAAAAAATATATTCACAATAAAATAAAATAATATGTTTTTTGTTTTCTTGTTTTTATTTGAAAACTAGTTTAGGGGGGGGGGGGTACCACATTGGGAGGTAGATGTGAATGCAACATACAATGAAAAAATGCATATCCCTCCCACTTCCCATTCAGAGCGGCCCATAAAAATTCTTACCTCTGGGCCCAAAATTTTTAGTTATG
The DNA here is from genome assembly GCA_963971135.1 of Stenus bimaculatus. NCBI lineage: Eukaryota > Metazoa > Arthropoda > Insecta > Coleoptera > Staphylinidae > Stenus > Stenus bimaculatus. The sequence continues at coordinate 79,621,407 of OZ020180.1, read as the reverse complement.
CCACTGTCGATTTTGTTAATATTTTAATTTTTTGGATTAACTAAAAATAACGGGTTTACAAGAAACAAGGGCCAACAAATTAAATACGGTAGTTATTTTATTCCAAACTTTTTTGAAAAATTAATTTTTATAATGGGTTTTTAATTATTTTTTTGTCACAAATATACTTAGAACTTACCAATGTTTAATAATAACTACAAAAAATAGGGTGTTACATTTAATATAAGAACGTTGCTGTCATTTTCGTTGAAACCAGAAGTGAAATTGAAATTTTTTTTGTTCAATAAATGCCTTTTATTATGCCATATAACATAGTAAAAATTCAAATATTTATTTAAAGAAATTTCAGAGGTGTCCACGAAACTAGGACCACCTTTCGTGGACACCCAATATATGTGGAACAACTTGGGGCTAATTTAATTAAATATCTCATAAAAAGTAGCTTTTGCAGACTACCAAAATTTAATAATAATTAAATATTTAAAAAATATTTGCCTTTAGAAATTTTTACTACTACCTATTAATTATTCGACCATTATTTTTTTATGTCCTGTTATTTTTAACATAAACGTTCTTCGTTATATTTTCTTATTTCAAATAAATTGGCTAGTTGAAAACTTCCTGAATCCTCCAATCCATCATATAAAATTGATCGATCAAAATAAATAAGTAATTTTACGTCGTTTGGTTGGAACTATCAATAATTAACTGAATATACATATTTATTTGACGCCTCTTAATTCATGATGGATGACTGGAACGATACTTGGTTTTTTATAGTAATTAATTAATTAATTAATATTATATAAATATTTATTTTTTAATTATTCACAACTAACCATGATACTATTATTAATATTTTTACTTTTTACGTCCTATTAATCAGGTAATTGGGTTTGCCACAAAAATAAGAAATACACAGTTAAAATATATCCATTTACAAGGACCAATTTAAGAAATTAGATTTTACGAACTTGCAGATGGTTATTGTCTATTAACCAACAAAATTCCTAAATAACGATATTTCTAATCAAAAATTTAAACCAGCTTCATGAAGATTGTTTCTGATAGACTAATTGCTTATTCAGACAATAAAAATTTTGTATCCAATTGGTAATATGGTAAAGTAATGAAACGACTACGATTGCTGTATTTAATATCGCTAAATATTCTACCTCAATACATCAATAAAAACATTTAAAAAAAAACAGGAATTATGAAATTTTTTTAAACACCTTGTGCACTATTAAATTTTACGAAATTATATTTGTTAAATGAATGACATTTTAAGGTCTCTTTTTTGGACTTATAATTATGAGTATATAAAAAAATTAACATCTGTACATGTCAAATTATTTAATCATAATATATTTATTTATGTACGTATCAATCAAAGCACATATTTATTATTTAACTCCCTATGCAAAAAAGTATGGTAATTAATAAATTAATTCCTACATTCAAAAATAAAAAAAAACTAGGATGTTTATTTTGAAATTATTATTTGTCAGAAAGAATTATGAATGATGTTAGATAAAAATGATTTATGTTGTCCATTATATTAATGTATGTAGGTAGATGTATATCGAAACAAAAAATATTAGTATATGGAATGGATGGTATTTGAATTAATAATTTAATATGTTATATATGTCAATATAATTATTTGCAGAAAAAACTTTAAAAAGTAATTATTGCAACAAAAGAACATAACAAAAATCGCTTGACTATAATTACAATCAAAATATATTTTTTATTTTAGCAAAAAAATGAACCTTGTATAAATCAATAAACACATAAAATTTTAATAAAGTAGTCTTAAAATACCAATTGGTTTTTAAATGCAAATTTTGTAAACCATTAAAATTTTTCTTAATACCATCGAATTAATAACTTCATAAAATGTGAAAAATTTAGTACATAACATTGAAGAGTGTTTATAATTTAATTAATTTATAATTTGCTTAAACACGAATTAATAATAAAACAGATTTCATTGCCCTTTCAAAACTTGAACATAATTGTCATTGGAAATAGAAACAATGTGGAGCGTCAACCTACTCAGAAGTAAAAATGATTATAATTCCAAACCTTCACCTATTTAACATTAAGATATAAAATTGACAAAGCAGGCTCTAAATAACAATGAATTTGCTTTATTTATGAGGAAAGAAAAGTGAAATTAAACAGACATACGTTTTTATGTTTGTATTATAAAAACATTAGTAACGCTGAATATGTTATATTATAATTCTTCTCATATTTTATTCAGAAAAAAATTAACAGGTTAAGTAGGTACATGTTATTAATAAACATGTTTTTCTAATTAATATTTGTAATGAATTATGTGGCTAAGAATGTGAGCATTATATTTATTGTATTTACTGGACACTAGCTACAAAAATTCACCTCACATAGTGTATTAAATAATTCATAGGGGTTCTTTAGTAAAAATCGAAGAAAATTTTTTGAAGATTTGTAAATTTTTGATTACTTTGAAAAACTGAGCCCAATTTTTAATATTCACAAAAGGGAAAAAGTTTACAAAAAAATAAATACGTAAGTTACATTAATGATTCTCAAAGCTCAATATCAAAAACTCTAATTGGGTTTTTAAGAGGTTATTGAAGAAAAATTACCATTTTTCATTTAAGTTCCATCTAAGTAGTTCTTGAATTAAATTATTTGAAGATAGAGGGTTGTAATTCTACTAAATTATACATGTGAAAATGGGACCCGGATAAAATAAAAATATTCTTGATTAGTTGTTTTCTCTGATAAGCCTAGTTTCTATATGAATGGTTATGTAATAATTAGAACATTTATCGTTATTGCGCAGATACAAGTTCATTTAATACATTCATCATACATCATACCCAAACGTAGAAGATAATTAATATATGAGGATTTTTGGATTAAATGTCCTAATATAAGCTAGTGAACAGAGGTCATCAAAACGATGAAAAAACTTTTCATAGTCCCATTTTTTGGCTTGCCAAAAAGAATTCCGTTGTATCTAAAGAGATACTAGGAAAGCCTAGTCACAAATGCAAAACATCATTTCTAAGATTCCATGTAACACATCAATGAATTGATTAATAAATTTCAAATTTGGAAAACTTATCTCTGCAAAACGTCCTAATCTAGTTTTAAAAAGAAAAGCAAATCTTTGTCGAAATCTTGTCTAAAGATAACCTATGTAAATATACAGGGTGGATTTTATCTATGGAACCAAAGCCGCCATTCCCAAATGGCTAAATAAAAAAATTGAAATTTTGTGCGATCAAATGGGGCCTTGGAACAAATATTTTAAGATGAGAAAAAAAATTTATCCCTCGGAATTTTGACACGTTTTTGTACTTTATGACAGTTCATAAAATTATTATTTCAATCATAAAAAATAAACAATGATAACATTTTGATATCCAACTATAATTTTTTTGGAATGTCGAAAATTAAAAAAAATAGCCTTTTTATTAGTTTCCTTTCAAAATAAAATATTTTAGCCTTCAAAAAACCTTTTTTTTTAAATCAAATAATATTTTATTTAAATAAAACAAAAAAATGTTTTAGAAGTAAAAAAATTTCTTAGCCGTTTTTTGAAGCCTATTTTTTGTAATTTCCGATAGTCCAAAAAAGTTAAAGTTTGAAAAAAAAAATTATCAATGTTTATTTTTTATGATTTATATAGTATAATTTTATAGACTGTCAGAAAGTACTAAAAATTTATGAAACTAAAATGAAAGCCTGCGAATCGAATTGAACTTGTCGGAAAATTACGGATTTCCTACGATCTTTTATACAAAGATTCTTGTATTTTCAGGTAGTCAATTAAATAAAAATTGGCGGAAGCAGAACTTTGAAAATTTGTAGTGACCACAAATTTTAACCAAAAGTAACCGTAGTTCCCATTATTACTGTTAGTTTACCAAAAAATAATTGTTACCAAATCGTGTGGTTTCTGGATTTTTTTCCGAAAATTTCAAAAATAATGTTAAAAACGATTTGAAAAAAATCCAACAGAAATTTGAACATCCCTGCACGTGGCTCATTTTTTAAGTGTCCAAAACAGCGAAAAGTGGAATTTTCTAATCGATAACTCTTCATTAGGCTCCACACTGACCTTCCAAACTCAAAATTTCATTTTTTTCGACTCCTTTAGTGAAAAATGGCCGTTATAAGATTATTTAGAAACGAATCGACAATCTTAAAATCGTATTAGAATGAACTTTCTTGGTACTCTAAGACCATGAGTGGAGTTAGACATTAAAAAAAAATCAGTAAAATAACTGAAAATTTCGAAAAAAAAATATTTTTTGTGCTGATTTTAAAGCCTTTCGGGTGCTCTTTAATTTAAAACTAGATTGGTTTCCATCGATTTCGAAGTTGTGTCCCAAAAATTGTTAAAAAATTAAATAGTTAATTTTTAGCAAAATCTTTAATGGGAAAATTTATGTTAATCGAATAATAATTAATTTTGGAAGAACCACCTGGCCGATTTAACTTGTCTTTACCGAAAAACAGCAAAACGGCTTAAAATTTAAAAAAAAATACGTCCCCCAGGACCTCATTTTTATTCAGAACTTATAAGAACTTTTCGGAAGAAACGAATAAACCGATTTTTTAAAAACTAAACGCATATACTCAAATTCAAGCCTTTTATCAGCAATAAAAATTTCAACTTGCTTCTTTCAATGGTTTTAGAAATAAAAAAATAATTATAATAAAAGAATCCTAATTCCTGAAAAAAATCAAGCCTTAAAATTCTCAAATTATTCAATATTTCACAAATAAATCATTTTCTCGAAAAGTATTTAACCGATCGTGACAATTAAGGGCTTTAACTTTACAGGAGAAGTTGCTTTACAGAAAAATTCAATAACAATTTTTAACCGAATAACACGCGCTCCAGGGTCCGGGACCCCGAACTTCAATGGGCCCGGAGTCGGTTGCCTCCTCTGCCTCATTGTAGTTACGCCACTGGTTGTAGTTCTGAAAGCGTTAACTGATATAATGAAAAATGAAGATTGGTTAAAACATCTGGTTCTTAAATTTGATATTTATAGAGGAAATAATTATGGTGATTATTATTAATTTTTTGCTGCTATAAATAGTACTTAACCGATTAGTTTTCATCGCGTTTTTATTGTTTAATAAAGCGGAATTCTTGTTAAATACAGTCTTGATTTAAAAACTTAATTGTTTGATTTATGACTTTTAGATTGGTCAGTGTAAAAAAAATAGAAGGTGGGTTTAAATGATGTTGCCAATTATAAGAAGCTAAGAGAATGTGTGTAATAATAAATAGTTATAAAACGTATAATGTATTAATTCGTTTTTATTATGACAAGGAACAAATTCCACGAGTTTTATTATTGAATGTTCACCCAACAACAAATAGTATATTGTTTTATTAGGAGTAAAAGAAGTACATAGTTTTTGTGGCGAGCATGTACGTTTGTGGGACGAGCTTTGCGAGTCCCGCGGATTCATGCAAGCCACAAAAAGTTCTTTTACTCCAAATAAAACATGCTTCTTTTTTTCAAACATCCAAATTTTTAAAATAGTAATACAGGGTGTAACTTAAATGCACGGCAAAAATTTAAGGGGTGCTTCCTTGGGTCATTTTAAGAACATTTATACCTTATATGAAGCGTTTTTCGAAAAATCACCTAAGGTATAAATGTTCTTAAAATGACCCAAGGAAGCACCCCTTAAATTTATGCCGTGCATTTAAGTTACACCCTGTACAATAAATAATTTTAAAATTTGACATTTAATTTACATACAACACACAAAACAATGTTAGTGTATATTGGATTGCCTAAAATTCATTTCTACTCTGCCCTTTTATTCCTTGTCAGTGCAAAGTAGTAATGTCTACTCCTAGGCAGTATAAAGTGACCATAGAATCAACGAACATAAAAAGTGATATTTTAAAGCATGTCAAACATCACAGAAGACTGTACTTAATGACGTTTGAAGAAAAAAAATATTTTTGCACTTGCAGTGGAGGATAAAAAAAAGAGTATTGCTAACATAAAAAATTAATTTCCACTTATAAAAGTTTTTAAAAATAAAATATCTGACTTTTGCATTTTATAAAACAATTGTTAAACTATTTATACTGTGTGTCCCAGACCATCCGTACCCCTTTTTTTTGTTCGAGAACCTTTCATCGTATATTAATAAGTAAAAAAAATTTACCACCAAAGTTAACCTAAATTTTTTTTGGTGTAATTCGTAATTTGCCAAACAAGCCGGAAGTATCCGAAACAAATAAATAGATTTTTACTGCATTTATATCCAAAATCTTGGCGAAAATTAAATGGTACCGTGTACCAACTTACATGAATTGTTCCTAGAGCCACTACTAGAATTTCTGCACCAGTATTTAGGCGATTGAGTAGCACATTAACAGCAATCGCAGTCCCGAAACATACCAATATTGTGAATGATAAAACTGTCTGCATTTTGGTTATCAATATTAGAGCCGTACTTTCCTTTTTTGATTTTATATTTGCAAATTATCTATCAACAATAAAATTACCGATTAGATTTTAAAGTAATAAAAACTTTAATTATGGAAAATCACAATTACTTTAATTTATGATATAATTTATCATCAAAGCTAAATATAAATTGGTTTTTCAGACTTAAAATATAGAACTATATTAATGTGGGTAATAGTATTTTTTTCTGAGTATACCATATATCATATTAAAAAAAAATAAAATTATTTAATTTTACAAACTAATATTGGATTTTAAGAGATGTAAATTGTCAATAACATAAGTCTAACTATTTGAAATATTAAATCTAAAATAAATCTTAACACATATGCATTGACAGTTTACATCTATTCAAGGCCATTTGTGGTTAGTAAAATAAAATTATTTATATTTTTCTTAAAATATTACATATGATATACCAAATACACTGATTCTGAATATGTATAAATCCAATAAGACTGCCATAAGAAAAGAATAAGTTTGGTTTATTTCCAGTCAATCCGTTGGCGAAAAAAAATATTTGTAATTTGTTTTACTGCATTGTACAGAAAAAATTATGTGTATTATGTCAAAAAACTTCTTTGGTACCTCCGAAAATAAAGAAGTTATAGCCATATTTTGCATTTACTTATTTTTTCAAGATAACGTTGGAACGATGCGATGTTCAAATGTTTTGTCAACGAATTATTAATATATGAACAAATCTCTACTACTTTGTGTGTTTAACCGACTTTCTATCTCCAATTATAACAAAGATACCCATACAGTCCCACGTCAAATGGGACACCTTGTAAATTGAAAATATTCCCCCTAAATTTTATTAGTTAAATATGGTTTGATAAAATGTAGGAGTATAAAAATTCGGCAAAACACATCAATTTTTTTTTGGAAGAGGAAAACTCTTCATTTTTTTTAATATTATTGGTAATAATAATAGGTACTTACTTTTTATAGTGCATCTCATTAAAGAGCCTTGGATATGCGATGGGCGAAACAGGTGCCAAAAATTTCCTACGATCAAATTGAATTGTGTAAATTAATCTACTTTCAGGATTAATTTAGGATACTATCAAATCTCTTTTAATTTTTTAAAATTGTTTTATAATAAGGTTGTAAATTGAGCTTATTTTTGGACGTTTTCAACACAAACAAAAAGACATTACATTAAAAATAAAATTTAAAAAAAAATTAAAAAAAATATAAAAATAAATTTAAAAAAAAATAAATAGTAAAAAATATATAAAATGAACTATGGAATGGGTATTGTAATGTCATGAGCCTTAATTAAAAAAATAGTAATAAGAAAACAACTTATTTATGTCATTTATTACTTATAAATTCTTATCTCGCACGAAACTTCAATAAAAAAATTACAATACATTTTTAAATACCTATACAAAATCCATACAATTTACAAAAAACATAAATTTTACACCAAATTTTAAATCACATTCTATATTTTTGTAATGGTAAATTTATTAAACCAATACAGACAGTGTGGCCCAAAAAGGAGTGGTGATATTTATTGCTAATTAATTTTTTATATTAAAAACATTATAAAAATAATTTAATTAGTACACCTACATATTAAATTACTATTGATTATACATTGAATAAATTATAAATATTGGATCTATCTATTTTTGGTAACACGCTACGGTGAAGCAAAAAAATAAAAAAAAAGTACCGGTGGCATTGTTTTTAAATGTAAATTTTTAATTTGGTGTAAAAAATAATTACACTTATTTCCTCGAAAAATAATTAAAATGAGTAGGAATATTATCGCTTATGAATATAAACAAAAATTTCTAAAAATATATCACAGCAAAACCCTAAACTAAAAATCTCACAAAACCATATCAAAGAAATTTGGATACCTCCAGTGATGCGTTCCGCTTGAAGTCCACGTAGTTCTTATCAGATTGCTGTAACAAATCATTAAATCATTAGAGAGAAAAATTTGCATTAATTTCCAGCTTGAGTATACGGTTCAGGAGTTATTTAAATCAGTTTTTTTGCTCTTGTAACATTAATCTTGTTGGAGCAGACTGTTTACAAGAAGCAGGTAAGAAAACAGCTGCTGAGCCTACGTGACTTAAGTCAGATCGGGGTATAATTCAACTAGAATTAATTCGGATCAATGTTTCTAATAATGGAGTACCTTATACATGTTTATCATTTCCATTTTAATAGGTTCAGTACAAATATGCTTCTCATGACGGCCTGACACGAAACACATTTACAAATAATTAATAGTAAATAGTAGTTTAAGTGTTTCATTTGAAAGTAATTACTTAATTAGTGGAATAAAAATGTTATAACATCTCAAAACTTAATAGTCATCTTATCGCAAAAAAATTGATATTGATTACCCATATTTGTATTTTCATTGACATCAAATTATTCATATAAATTACTGATAATAGTAGTATAATTCAGTAGAAGTATGTATGCCATAAATTTAAATTTACGTAAGGGTTTTTGGTTTTTTATAAAAAATTGTAATTTATTGTTTAAAGTTATTAATATTTAAATATGACAGGAATGTTCTTTCTTTGCGATTCTTAAAAAGTTGTTCATGGTAATTGCTACAAACTGTCCATAGTAAGCTGTATCTAAAAATAAAGTTAATAATGGATGATGTGCAATTTACATGAAAGATGTTTCTTTATGGGTATTGAGGATAGGGACTGAGGACGTTAACATTGAAACGTTACTTATGTATGTTACATGTTACCCACACCGACTTGTTCTTCATGAAAAGACATGCAGACTGAAATTACGCATATTTCTTAAGATGCTATTGCAGTAGTAATATTTAACAACATTATTTTTTATTATAATAAGCGGCTACATAATTATCCTAAAGTCCTACTGCAATAAATTTTATTTCATATGAATGCGAAAACTGGATGTACTATAATATAAAAATGTTTTTTTAAATAATGAAAATAGTTCAAGAAACACCATGTCAGATTTAGCTTTTGAAATGATAAATGACCAAAAATCATTTTTATCAGAACGTGTAGCTTCCTTAGGAAGCGAAATTGGACATAATTTTTTCTTATTTTTTTGATATTTTCTACCCATTGGCTACTTCTGTCTCATATTTTATGATAGGTACACCCTGTATTTCTAATTTTCACCAAGAAACTAATAACAATAGTTGCGTTTTATGCATTTCTAGTTCAGTTCTCTTTCAGTTAGAGAGGTGATCAAACATGTACTGAATGTATTCCAATGGAGTAAACTGAACAAGTGATCTCTTTATAACATTCGTCAAAACTGTTCGGGTAAAAGAAACAAACATAAATTATAAATTAAACTGAACAACTGATATATTTGATCGGATCATCCTAATACAGGCATAATTAATTCAAGGGTGTTAGAAACAGGAACCTGAGAAACATAATTGATCTTCAGTACACTAAGAAGTCTTTCGAAGGTTTCAAAGACTATCAAACCACAAAATACTCAGTTTTTCTTATAAATAGTAGTAGTTCTACATTCTAAAGTTTTTTAAAGTGCCATTAGTTTAAAATCTTCTTTTTTCACAAATGATATTCGTGTTACGATTTCGATCATTTTTTTACCCCACTTTGCCGAAACTGATTTCAACGAACAATAGCTTATTTTAAAGGTCTTACCGTGCGATTTAATCTTTAGATTCGTGCCGATATCTCTTTTCGTTCAAAAGTTACGATTCAATAACCTCAGAAAATTTGAAAAAGTCAATTTTCGCTTTATCAGAAAATAATTAATTGTTGCAGATCGAGACGTTTGATGGCTTAAAATTTGCAAGATCATTTTCTCCGTCGAAGAATGAGACGACAGCTCTGATCGATTGAAAAATGCACCCTCCGGGGCTGGATTTGTACTCGAATTTTACAAAAACTTTTAAATTTTTTTTAGCAAAAACTATTTAGTCGATTTTTATCCTAAATGACTAAAATTACCAATTTCGGGTCTTTATCGTCGGTAAAAATTTTAAGACTTTGGTGTCGTGGTGTGTGGTGTCAATACTTTTTGAAAAATTAAATAAAAACGAAATTTCAGAAAATTCAAGCCCAAAACCAACGAACATTTTGAAAAATTTTATTTTCGAATTTTTGAAAAAATTACCTCTTAAATGAAAGATAATTAAAAAATGGATAAAATTGATAACTCATTTCCATTTAAGGTCCGTTATTTTTTTCCACCATGCTGAAAAGTACTACAATTTTGGAAATAACACGAGATTAAAATTATTTTAAACCATTTAGCTGCAATTTATTTCAACGAGCGATGGCTTATTCCCAAGGTCTTACCGTGCGCTTTAATCTAGAGAAAGATTCGTGTCGATATCTCTTTTCGTTCATACGTTACGACTGAAAAACCGCCGAAATTTTGGAAAAGTCATTTTTTGACATAAAAACTGCTCTGAAATCGGTTTATCGGAAAATAATTAATTTTGGAAGAACTACTTGGCCGATCTAGACGCTTTATGGCTTAAAATTTGCAAGATCATTTTCTCTGTCCAAGAAATGGACAGCATTTCTGTTCCCATGAAAAATGCGCCCTCCTTGGCCGGATTTGTACTCGAATTTTACAAAAATTTTGGAAAAACTATTTAGCCGAATTTAATCGCAAATGACTAAAAATACTCCTTTTCCGGGTCTTTATCTTCGGTAAAAATTTCTAATCTCTGCTATCAATACTTTTTGAGAAATTAAATAAAAACGAAATTTCAGAAAAAAAAATTATTTTCGAATTTTTGTAAAAACGACCACTCAAATAAAAGATAATTAAAAAATGATTAAAATTTACCACTCAGTTCTGCTCAGGTCCGTTGTTGTATCGAAATCTTTATTTGACTTATGAGCAAATTTAATTTTAAAACGCACAAGCCTAGTTTCAAACTACAACCATATCTTGTAAATAACATTAAGTTTTATAATTGCATAGTTTAAATAACATTCATGGCTAGACTTTTATACGACGATTTTTCATAAAATTAAATTATTAAGTCCAAAAAATAAGTTTAAAATAGGCCAAATTTTACGTATTTTTAATGATTTTTTTTTGGCCACTTTGGATATAAAATATGAAGAAACTGCCCCATACAAGTCATAAATAAAGGTTTCACTTTCATATAATATTCTTATTTTGTATGTAGCTCAATACATATTCGCGTAGTTTGATACATAAAAACAGAGAAAAACCCATATAATTTTGTAGACTCCATATCCTCTTAACAACCCCATTTAGGGTTTTATTGATTTTTACTTTCAGTATGTAGATAACATCTTAATTGTTTAATCAATTATAAGATTTTCTTTCATTTGTGAATGGAATTCACTGTAAAAAGTCAGAACTATTTAAATTTCTTGGACTTAACGTTGACTCAAGTCAACAATTATGAGTAGCTCTTAACAATTTTAGAAAGCCTCATTTTTGTAGACTTCAACGAGTCCCTCTATCTTCTTCCAATATTACTCTTCAGCTAAATTTAATTAAACATATCGCTATTAACAGCGGTTTTAATATACTCCTGATTGATAGATTGCGTACTCGTAAAACTTCAAAACAACTTCCGGATTCGGCTACAGCAAATACTCTTGAACCTACTTCATCAACTTTTCTGAGTCTACCAATGTAATGACAATTAGCTAACCTTTCCATCAAAATTTCATTTGACTTCGCTAAAATATTTGAAAGTGCAATCTTGAAAACTGTAGATAGTTTCTAAACTTTCCTCCTCTTTAGTCAGGAACAAAAACTTAATTCCTTTGAACAGGAGATCTGGAGTTTATCAAATATGGTGACTTCAGGCTTCTTACACTGGTAGTACAGTGGGTATCAGGGGTAAAGAGCTCTCTAAGAGAAAAAAAGCTTCTGTTTTCGGACTTCATTTGAAAGTTAATAATCATGATTTATATTTTAAACATGTTAAACCTTTGGATGTTTTGAGTTTTAAGAATGTATCATTGAAGATGAATGTAATATTCGAAATGCATCAGATAATATAATTGCAAATACGTAAAAAATGGGTTAGTGAACAGGCCAGCATTTTGGTTTCCTGAAAATTTGGATTAGATTGCTTGAATATAATATATACTCTGTTTCTATTAACGTGTAACTCCCGTAATTTCGGACCCCCTAGATTTATAAAAAAATATTTTACCTGCAATGCGTCTTTTAACTCTATATTGTATAACCTAACCAATCCTCTTAGATTTCTTCGTAATATCTTGTTAAATTCACTACGACTAATCTTAAAAGGTGCTGCTGTGGTGCTTGCATTTGGATCTGGATTTGGATTCACGGTAGGTGGCTGTAAGTAGTAATTATAGTAGTACTTTATTTAAAAGTCGGATTTTTGGAATACCCAACAACCAATAATGTATTACTTTTAGCGTTGAAAATAATCTTTGAAGAAATTTATAAAATATTTGAAACTGGTATAAAATATTTATACAAATTTGAATAAACCAAATATGGATTTACAAACGTTCAACATATTTAAATTTGTAATTGATGAAAACACCTAATATGAGGAATCAATAAAAAGAAGCATTGGAATAATTTATTATTTATACAAATTTTACATATAAAAGCAAACAACAATTAACAAAATCTATAATCTTCTTCTCGTTTCCTTGGTTCAGCAGTAATAATATTATCAACGCGTAAAATCATCTCAGCTGCTTCACTTGCCGATAATAAAATTTGCCGTTTATAAACAAGAGATTCAGTAACTCCTAATTTACTCATATCCCCAATTTTACCATTATTCATATCTAAACCCATCATACTATTAGTATTACAGGCATGACCGGCCCGTAATTCGGTTACCAACTGTGCTGAATCATACCCACCATTATCAGCTATTATCTTTGGTAGCATTTCCAAAGCTTCAGCAAAAGCTTCCATCGCGACGGCTTCTTTCGCAGGGGTTCTCTTCGCTGCATTATTAACGGCAACAGCCATTATCATTTCACTGCAACCTCCCCCAAAAACCACTCTTGATTCCTTTATCGTGACAGCTAATACACTTAAAGCGTCATGTAAAGATCTCTCAGCTTCATCAATAATCTGCTGTGTAGCACCTCTAATAACTATAGTGCAAGCTTCTCCCAGAGCAACACCAGAGAATCGTAAGAGATTATCCTCCCCTATCATAATTGTTTCTATCAATTCACATCTGCCTAACTTAACTAGCTTCGGGCAATCAAACGTGGATACGATTTCTCCTCCAGTTACAAGAGCTAAACGCTCAATACCATCAAAATCAGCATGATCTATTGCCATAACACCTGCATCTGCAAATAATTGCTCCGGGTAATTATAAATTAATTGCCTGTTGATAAACACATTGCAATTGTGTTGTAAAATCTTTTTCACTTTATCTTTCATTTTATCCCTTTCTGCACATTCCAACTTTGCCATTGTCGCCAATGAATCGACTTTAATATGAGAGCCAAATACTTTAATCCTATCTGCATCCATAGGTGTATTAGCTAATAAAATTTTCGCGTTTATTACTTTTTTCGGTTGGTGCATTCCAATTGTTTTATCCAATAAAAATCCTGCGTCTAAAAATGAATCTTCGAGAGTACCACCTTGTTTTTTAATAATTTGTATAGCATTTAACTGCCCTGAACCTTTCAAGCGCAAAACAGCATTAACAGCTAATTGGGAAAATTGTTCCTTGTGTTGCGATAAAATTTTTGAGCTTAAAGTTGTTCTTGCTATATTCAACAAATCTTCACGAAATATCTCGATATTGGAACTATTATCAACTGAAGCTGCTTGCAAAGCTGCTCTTGCTACATCAGTTGCTTTGCGCCACCCTGCAATAATTGTCTGAGGATGAAGTTTTTGTTCCACTAATTTCTCAGCTCGTTTTAGCAACTCGGAAGCTAAAACTACTATGGATGTAGTTCCATCACCCACTTCGTAGTCTTGCACTTTGGAAATATCCACAAGGATTTTCGACGCAGGATTATTAACGCCTATTGATTTTAATATTGTTGCACCATCATTGGTGACTTCCACCTGACCTGCGTTTCGACCTGTAGATAATAGGATTTTATCCATACCTTTAGGTCCTAGCGTGGTTTTAACTAATTCACCAATTTCAATTGCCCCAATAAAACTGGACAAACGAGCATTTTCTGCTTTTTCCACCTCCGCTTCATACTTTAGGACACGAATAGGATTTAACGATAGCATTATTATAATACCTTTTATCTTATATTTTGTCTAGAAGTTATTAAATTTACTGTTCAAAATATGTCTCTCTAACTATCAAGTGAACTATTGTCAATGTCATAGAATGATCATAGAGACATCTGCGTGGAATTAAAGTGGGTGATAAAAATCGATTTCGTGAAAAGTATTATAATTTTAAAAACAATTGTAGAATTTAAGAATTTTAACAAGCAATATTATACGTAATATTAAATTAATTAATAACATTGTATATTTGGTTGCCTATACAAATATCATTTTCAGGAGGCTTATTCTTGAACCACTCGATACATTGTCGTATTCGACTTTGATTATTCTGTCGTCTTCATAAATATGTGTCATGTGTCCTTATTATTTGTGTCGTATGCAACATCATGCCGAATGATTCAAGAACTTAGTATATGTAGTAGTTTTTATTATAAACTATAAAGACAATAAAAATATGAATAATCGTACTTACTGGAGCATTATCTGGCAGGAAATTGTCATCTATCAGTCTATTAACGCTACCAAACGTATTTTTGGTGTCGTTCCATTGCTGAAAATTTTTGAAATATAAAAAAAAATATGTTCATACGAATTTTTTAAAAAAGGCTTTGACGTAAATATTATAAATAAATGTAATTCCTGTACAACGCAAAACATATATAATTTCGCTAAAATTTAGATCGAAAAATCAGGTATACAGGGTGTCCAGAATTTAAGCAGCAGAAAAGGGAGTTTAGTCCAATAAATGTGGTGACAAAGACAAATGGGATTTTTTGGCTCGTTTATTTGAAGACGTTTTATGGTAAAGAATTCGTGTGAATCATGAATCAAAAAACACATTAGATATAATATGATAATTAGTAAAAAATCATAAACTTTTTAATGGTTTACGTAAAATGATTATTATTCGTAATATTGTTCTGTATTGAATTTTGGACAAAAAACGGACTACTATACAGGGTGGCCCAACTAAGAGTTCCCACCCAGGTTATTTCGAAAACCAATAATTTTTCAAAAAAACCCTAAAACCGGTCAATTTTTATTTGGCGGGGGACCAATTTTTATGGTAACGCAAGAGACAACCCCTCACCCAGTTATGCAGGGACACTACCCCTTCAGAAATCTTAAATGGCAATAGGGGTCGAGTGATACATCATTGTAAAGTTCCTACGATTTTCTATACAGATGTCATTTTTTTTTTAATTTGATGGAATATTTGAGAAGTTGTAGTATTTTCACGTTAGACATCTAAAACGGGTTTTTAATGGGTAACATGGGTTTAAAAGGCTTTTAAATCATGATTTTGTTAAAAGTTACAATAAAAATAAATACAACCTTACATTGGTCCCCCACTAAATAACAAATGATCAGTTTGAGGCTATTTTTCAAAAATTACTTGTTTTCATAGTAACCTGGGTGGGAACTAAGTCTTTTGAAAAAAGACTCTGAAACCGGTCAACACTTATTAAATGGGGAATCAAAGTATGATTGTAATTATTTTTAACAAAATCAAGCTTTAAAACCCTTTTTAGCCCATGTCACCTGTTAAAAACACGTTTTACATGCCTAACCTGAAAATGCTATAACTTCTCAAATATTCCATCAAATTAAAAAAAAATATGATAGTTGTATAGAGAATAGTAGGAGCTTTACAATGATGTATCACTCGAGCCCTATTGCCATTTAAGATTTCTGAAGGGGTAGTTTCCCTGCATAACTGGGAGAGGGGTTGTCCCTTGAGTTTCCATGAAAATTGGTCCCCTGCCAAATAAAAATTGACCGGTTTCAGGGTTTTTTTCAAAAATTATTGTTTTTCGAAATAACCTGGGTGGGAACTCTTAGTTGGGCCACCCTGTATATGTATACCTTACACCAACTCGGGAGGACCGTTTTTGAGAAAATTGGAAGGTTATAAATGGTATTTTACAACCAGTGGCGCACCTTTATGGACTTTAGGCACTTTTGAATTTTTAGGCTCAAAAATATTGATATTTTTAAGAAGAATTTTGAAATTACAGTCGAAATCGGTTATAACGAGCATCATTTTGTGCTCGCTATAACCGTGAAATAATTTTTATTCGAAATATTGAGGTAACTCTGGAACCTAATTTTTGATCAAGTTCAAAAGAATGTGTACATATGTATACTGTCAACAGGGCTTTCGTACCAGAGACAAAGGAAGAGCGCATTAAGAAGAAGGTAGTTTGCTCAAATTTTAGCAGAAGTCAAATTAAATGGTTTTAAGTTTGAAGAATACTACTATCAGATAATAAAAGATTAATTTTATTTTTGAAAACATCAGAGGAGGGGGCAACTTTTCAACAATCGAAAAAAATATGTTGCCATTTGAAAAAGATAAGTTGCCTCCTCCTCTGATGTTTAAAAAAATAAAATTAATGTTTTATTATCTGATAGTAGTGTTCTTCAAACCATTTAATTTGACATATCACTTATTAAAATCGGATGAGAAATAACGAAGCTACATCGTTGGCCGTTTTTTGTGCACCTCCCTGTATGTATAATAATGCAGTAATGTAAGTAGAGTGGAAAAATAAGAGAATTATCTAGGCAACTAAAACATCTTGTACATAAAGTAGCCTAAAATGGATTTTAGCAAACCTTTAAAAATTTTCAAGGTATGTATTTCAAATTATAGTTTTCAAAATAAGCCAATGGTTCATAAAAGCAACAAAAAAAATTGTCCAATTTGTTGACAAAGAACAAGTTATTTATTTCATCGGAATGACTCCTATAGTTTTTAGTTTTAAACTGGCAATATCACCCTTATAAACATTTTTATTTATTTCTTTTATTTGGGCGTATGTGGTAAGTACCTGCAGAGATGTTTTAACAAAACAAGATGATATAAATTTTTATATCAGTTTTTCTTTTTTATTATTTAAGTAATACCCAAAAATAAAGCTACTGAAAGGTTCTATGGTTAAAATAAAAGATCAGAAATAAAGTTTAGTTCGATTTAAACAAGTATACAAACCTAGTAACATTAAAATCCCTAAAAAGTACTGTAAAGTATATTTGGTTGCCTAGTTTAAGTATCAGTCCTTATTGAATTCCCTGTATAAAAAAAGAAATTCAATGAAATGAGTGGTTTAATATTTAAGAGAAAAACCAAAGAAATTGCCGAGGTCGTTCCAAACATTTTTGTTGATTTAAATCTTAAAAAAAATTATCAAATTCAAATAAACCTTTTAATATTTTTTTTACATGAAGAACATTGTTCATAAAGTTCGCATATAGTTTACCAAACATTAAACAACTTATTTTACAAACTTTTTTGAATGTTTGATGAGTATCCTCTATTCACTGTGGCCATGTTTTTACAAATTAGTTGAGCATGAATTATTTCAGTGAAATCAAATTTATGAAAACCGAAGAGATAAATTCTAAAAAAATAGGGGTCTATCAATAATAATTATATTATAGATACAGCGTTTTTTTATTTTTGCCACACATCAGTAAAAATTGGTAATAAAGTGCACAAATAAAAAAAATTGAAAATTAATTTATTTTTTCAATTTATTAGCATTTTCTGAAAATAAATCCAATTAAGAGAATGTTTTTTTGCCTTCTAAAACTATACATTATTATTCCTAGAAACTAGAAAACATGAAAATTTTGAGTTCCTAGTTATTTTCTTTTGCTTAGCAAATCATTTTCAAATTTATACTTTCTACTTCTAAGTACCATTTTCATAAAAATTAATTTTGGATGTATTGTTTCAATGGGATTAAGTTAAAATTTGACAATGATTGACGATGTGAAGGAAAATAATTAGGACCTCGACATTTTCATGATTTGAAGAGATAATAATTTAATTTTTGAAGACGAGAAAATCAAAAAATATTTTTCAATTTATTTTCTTTGTTATTTTTTGCAAACAAAGTTGCAATCGATGATGTAAATCTAACATTAAAGTAATTAATTTAATGAGTAATTTTTATTCAAGAATTTGTCAACGTTTTCTGTTGTTTTGTTATTACTAATTGAAAGAGGATGGTTTTGGCCTTCTAGTGATAAATTTTTAATTTCTACACATTTTTTAAATGGTTTTTACCGATGTACTGACGTTTTGAAAATTAATTGACCTATAATTCAAAACACTGTAACTCGAAAAATATAAATGATAAGACCATAGATGATTAGACTACTTCTTTGATTTTTTGACAATCAAATTTGTTCTGCTTTCTTACTCTCAAGACATATATGCCACGAACGGGACAACCTGTATGTTTAAAAAAAAATATAAATAGTATATTGTTCTTTTACTCTGAATAAAACATTCTATTTTTTCTTTAAACTTCGAGTTTTTTAAAATAGTAATATAATAAATAATGTAAGTGTATATTGGGTTGCCTAAAATTCATTTCCACTCCGCCCTTTTATTCATTGTCAGTGCAAAGTGGTAATTTCTACTCCTAGGCAGTACAAAGTGGCCATAGAATCAAGGAACATAAAAAGTGTCATTTTAAAGCCTGTTAAACGTCACAGAAGACTGTACTTTAATGACGTTTGAAGAAAAAAATTATTTTATGACTTAACATTAAGAAAAATGATAAACACAAATAAGTTTTTATATCGTACCTCAAATACTACAGAAAATAAAGTTCGAAAAAATCCAGGTTTCCTTGCAGTAGCTCGTCTAAATCTTTGGTGATCTACATGTGAGGATAATTCCTAAAATAATGTAAATAGTATAAATTATTTTACTTTTACGAAAATTACCTTTTTGTAAACTTTATGATGATTTTCTTCTTGAATTTGTAGTGTAAATGCAATGAATGTTACTAACAACAAAATAATCAGTCTTCTTCCGAGACGTCCACTATACATATCCTGGAAAATAATAGAAATGTATTGAAAAAATTAAATAATGTTATTGTATTACATAAAATCATAAATCTTGGTAATCGATAATTCAATTTAAACACCGACACCGACTATTTAAATTCAATTTATTAAAATTTTCTTTAACTGGTCTTACACCAGATGTTAAAAATATTTTGGCATAGAAATCACATTTATCCTTTCTTGTATCAACGCCACTTTTTTAAAATTAATTTTGAGATAATCCACTGAAATTAAAATAATAAAAAAAATTTGAATTCCTTCGTTGTTGCTGAAAAACTAAAAAATTTTAATTAAAAGTAATTTTTGCTTGTCGTCTTCAACCGACATCTTGTTTTTAAAAAACAATTTTTTCTGAAATCTTAAGTTATGCTTTTTGACAAAAAACATATATTTTATAAGCTCTGAAGAGGGAAATATAATAATTTCCGAAGAAAACTACAAATTTGTTTTATTAAGTTCTCTTCTACCCGATCACGTTTTCTCAACATGATTTCTGAAATGGTAGATATTAAAAATATTTATTGGATCAAAAAAGGTTAATATAGTCTCAGCTTAATATTAAATTGTAAATTTGCAGAAACTTCTTCATTTCCTAAAGATTTCAAAGAAAATAATGAATCTTTCTCAATTTTGTATTTCATCAAAGAAGAGATGAAAATGGTGAAGTATTGTATTTTATATTTTGCAATTAAAAAAAAAACGACCTGATTGGGTTTAGTTTAGCTATTCATCTTAAAAGAGTATTGAAATAGGGAAATAATCTTTTTTATAATCTCATTATCTTTTGTTCTTAACTGCATTTCTAAATTAATTATTCCTTTTGTTAATATAATTAATTATGTGAGCTGCTTGAAAAGCTCCTTATTAGGTTAATTTTTGCTTAAATTATTCTACAGTCATGCAATTACAATCAATAATATTAATTATTTTCACCAATGAGTTGAATAATAGCGTGCGAGTTCAACTTTCTTTTTTTTCCCTCAACAAACTTTTATTCCTGCAATTACCATTTCATCACAGTAGGTACTCTTCGGGTGTTAATTCCGAATTGTAATTAAAAACTTCTTTTCTTTACACTTGTATAACTGCTTATTTAAAAAACGTTTGTTTGTGGAATATACTAACAAGACTATTACATAAAATCTTTGCTTTTGTATCTAATTTGTACTAAAATATATTATGTAAAAAGAAATTAAAATATATTTATATAGGGCAATGTACCATGGAGGTAAATACGATATTATAGTATTTAGACTACAAAAATTACAGGTTTCAGAAAATGTTTTATATAAAAGTTAATTGTGATAAGAGTATATTATTTTTTACAAAAATAAATTCATTTTTGGGCAACAAAAGATTATTATAAAAGTATAGAGATTTCCTTTAAAACTATCTGAATGAGCTCATTTGAAATATTTCTCCAATTTGGATTCAAAGCCCGCCGCCACATTTTTATGAACATACAGGGTGGTGATAGAGTTTGGAACCAAGGTCATAACTTCCGTAAAAAATTTTTTTGTAAAAATCGCTCGGACAGGTCAATTTTTGTTTTAAAAATGCAATCTTTTGGAATGAAAAAAATATTCATGACGTCACTGATAACTTCACTATGACGTCATCATCAATTTTTTTAAATGGAAACCCCTACTTTTTTTACACATTTTTCATAGATATTTTTATCATATTAATGATCACATAAAAATATTTAAAAAAATTTCAACCATTTTTGAAAAAAAAAAAAATTACTCTAAAAAAAATTTATTAATTCTCAATGAAAATATTACAAAAAAAAGTAAATTTTCAATTTACAAGTAACAAATTTTAACGAAAATGTTCAAATTGTTCCCCATTGACCATTTGGCATTGTCCCAATCGAGTGTAGACACTCTGAATACTATTGTTAATAGCTTCTTCGTCAATTTGTTGCAAATCCGTCCTAATTCTAAGCTCCAATTCTTGTAAATTATTAGGTCTATTGAAATAAACTTTTGATTTTAAATGTCCCCACAAAAAAAATCTAAGGGCGTTAGGTCGGGAGATCGCGGAGGCCACTCAATTGGTCCCCTCCGACCTATCCATTTGT
The DNA here is from genome assembly GCA_963971135.1 of Stenus bimaculatus. Classification (NCBI taxonomy): domain Eukaryota; kingdom Metazoa; phylum Arthropoda; class Insecta; order Coleoptera; family Staphylinidae; genus Stenus; species Stenus bimaculatus. Next base: position 79,599,723 of record OZ020180.1, on the reverse strand, counting down.
TGGGAAACGTGGTGTTAAGGAATTCTCGCACCGCCCTGCCAAAGTGTGGAGGAGCCCCAACTTGTTGGAACCAAATGTTTTGGTTAGGAATGTTGCGGTTTTCATAATTGGGGAAAATACGAAGTAAAACTGGTAGCAAATCAGTCCGCAAAAAATTCAAGTATCTTTCGCCAGTAAGGTTTTCATTAAAAAAGTAAGATATAAGTATAAAACGTCTGCCAATCATTCCCACCCGTACCTTTAACTTTCCCTGTCTTTGACTATGGGATTCTACGGCCCAATGAGGATTTTCCTGTGACCAATATCTACAATTATGTCGATTCACTGATCCATTCAATTGAAAGGTAGCTTCATCGGAGAAAATTATACTACTTAAAAAATTTGGATTTTAATCACATCGCGCCATCATTTCTTCACAAAATTGCAGTCGGCGATCAGGCTCATCTTCATTTAACTCTTGTATGAGTTTTATTTTGTATGGGTGATACTTTTCCTTTTTTAATAATTTTGCGATATAGGAATGATCCACATTATTATTTCTTGAAATATCTCTTGTTGAAATATTGGGATTTTCTTCAATCGCAAGTAATAAATTTAATTTGGTTTCTTCATTCACTTGAGGCCGTCCTTGTCGAGGCAAATCTCCTACAGATCCTGTTTCTGCAAATTTGGTAACTAACTTACTTACTGTAGATCTTGAGATTTGCGGTCTATTTGGATATTGCTCATTAAACAAAGCACAAGCTTCCCCATGGGTTCTTTTTCTATCGCCGTATCCTACCATAATTAAAATTTCGATTCTTTCGCGTTCGCTTAAACGAGGCATTTTTAATTTTGCAAAACTTAATAATTGTTGATTATTATTAAACAAACGAAGTAAGCTATTCAAGCATTGGTAAATGGATTTAAAATTTTATTTGCCATACAAAATAACGTCAACTAAAGCACTTTTATAAAGGCAATTTTTATTTCAATAAATTTTGAATATCAAAAGCTTTTTCAAATTTATAATAAATTACAATTTTATTTAAAGTTTATTATTACTCAAACATTTTATTTTAATTACCTTTTTCATTAAAAGTTATTTAAAATTAGTTTTAAGAAAATTGCAATTGTGTAAAGAAGAACAATTCGAATATTTTCAATAATAATTTGTTATTTTTAAACTAAAAATTAGTTTAATTTATTTTTCTTGCCATATTTTCATTGAGAATTAATAATTTTTTTTTGAGTAAATTTATTTTTTTTTTCAAAAATGGCTGAAATTTTTTTAAATAATTTTATGTGATCATTAATATGATAAAAAGTTCTATGAAAAATGTGTAAAAAAAGAAGGGGTTTCCATTTAAAAAAATTGATGATGACGTCATAGTGAAGTTATCAGTGACGTCATGAATATTTTTTTCATTCCAAAAGATGGCATTTTTAAAACAAATATTGACCTATCCGAGCGATTTTTACAAAAAAAATTTTTACGGAAGTTATGACTTTGGTTCCAAACTTTATCACCACCCTGTATATTCCTATATAAGGAAGTTAAGGTATTGGCAACAAAAGTAGTTTCGCAATAATTTGGAAACACTGTACAATATTTATGATTTTAGTAGAAAAACCGAAATTAAGATGTTTACGTAACCAAATATTATACCGAACTAAAAACAAACAATGAGCAATAAATAATCTAAGATTTCATAACCACACAGCCTAGTTATATTTATTGCTATTGCATTTTTTGTTTCATAAATTAATTCAATGCTATAATTTTATTGGCAATATTAAATTTTGATGGTCACTAAAATAATTAAAAACCTCGTGTTACTAACAGACATTTTAAGAAATACAAAAAAAACCTTTAAGTTTTTTTTTAAATAATTTATAGACAAGCTAGTTTTACGTGTAAACATTTTTATAATCCAATTAAAGAAAGCGCAAAATGCCGCTTATTGCAATTAGACAAAAATATTGTCCTAACTAAACGATTTATTTAATTCTTAATCGTAGTAGTTAAATTTATATTATTTTATTATAGTGCTAAATTAAATTTTAATTTGTTTTTGAATGATCTTCATTGAGTAATTCAGGTGGTTGTACAGAAAGTATATAATTTATAATGATTGCGAGTCTTGTGCGTTAATTAAGCTAATATTAAAGCGTGGTATTAATTATCTTTGTGTTGGCCATTAGTAATTAAATGAAGAAAAACAAATTGCTTCCGTTTTGCGTTATAAAAGTAGGTAAGGTCGTTAGTATTTTCTACATTTCAAAATAAGATTTTTTTATTTAAATTTTATTTTCAAAAACCTTTATGTTTAGTAAATTTTAATGTATACAATAGAGAAAAGTTAGGAAGGAAAACATATAGACAAAAAATTCAAAATCTAAAATTTATGAAATTATAATTACTATATTTGTGTTGTCCTAGAATTGTAGGTAGGTATGTGACAAGGTGAAATTTGAAACTTATTAATTTAAATTGAAAGTATAAAAAAATTAGAAAAAAATAAATTAGGTCTCGACGACTTTTCATTCAAAAGTTCAAAATTATTTTATATTAAATATGACACAAAATTGTTCTTGCCTGTGACATTCTGAGAAATTATCATATTTTGCTTAACAAATTTAAATTAAGAAACAAAAATTCGTAGAAAACTGTCGATATTATCAGATTTTTAATGTAAATTATTTTTTTGAGTTTTTGGGGTGTAAAATTTTTTTGCAGGTGAATAGGGCTATTTTTTATGATCTTTCATTTACGGGGTCAGTCGTGAAAAAATTGTAAAAAAATATTTTTCATTTTTTTTAAGACTACAGGCGTTTTTTTCATGGGATTCGGGTTATTTTTTTCTAGAAAGCTATAAAAGTTAATGATTTTAAATCTTTACCGAAGGTAGAGAATGTGTATAGACGTTTTTTTTTAAATATTTGGTTAAAATCGGTTAATTTGTTTTTTTGGAAAAAATTCGAAAAATGTCGGCAAATTGTTGGTAATTTTTATCCGAAATTTATACATTTTGCGAATTTTTGTGAGGGAGGTGATGAAGCAAAATTTAGACTATTAAATGTTAGTCGTTTCGAAGATATTAATTATTTTGTGAAAAGTGAAAAATGTTGGCTCAAAAACAGGTTTTTGCTTATTTTAACTACGTTTACGGTCATAACTCAAAAAAATAGAGACATCAAAATGATTTTTTTTATCGTGAAGAGGACCTTAAAATCTTTATGGGAAGAAGCAATATGTGGGGGCAACATGCAATTTTAGGAGTTAATATCATAGAAGCTCAAAAAATGATTTAATAAAAATATTTTTAAATTTCAAGTTTCGAAATACTTAGAATTTACTGAGTAAACGTGTCGCGTTAAAATATCACCACGGGTTAATTTTTTATCGAGTTTTAAACAAACGTTAATTGAGAAATGTGCTCGAATTTTGTAGTCTTTTATAAAAATCGCTATAAAAAATTTGTTTATAACAATATTTTTAAATTTCAAGTTAAAGAATACGTAGAATTTAATGAATTTTGAGAAAAAAATGTGTCGAATTAAAATATCACCACGGGTTAATTTCTTATTAAGTTTTAAACAAATTTTAATTAAGAAATGTGCTCGAATTTTGTAGTCTTTTATAAAAATCGCTATAAAAAATTTGTTTATCACAATATTTTTAAATTTGAAGTGGAAAAATACGTAGAATTTAATGATTTTTTCGAGAAAATTTGTCGCCTTAAAATGTATTAACGGATTAATTTCTTATCACTTTCTAAACAAACCCTAATTATGGAATGTGCTCGAATTTTGTAGTTTTTTGTAAAAATTGCTATTAAAAATTTATTTATAACAATATTTTTAAATTTTAAGTTGCAAAATACGTAGAATTTAATGAAGTTTCTCGAAAAAACTAGTCGCGTTAAAATTCACCACGGGTTAATTTTTTATCGTTCTTTTTTCAAACGTTATTTGAGAAATGTGTTCGAATTTTGTAGTCTTTTATAAAAATCGCTATAAAAAATTTGTTTACCACAATATTTTTAAATTTTAAGTTGTAAAATATGTAGAATTTAATGAATTTTTCGAAAAAATTTGTCGCGTTAAAATATCACTTCGGGTTAATTTTTATCGTAACAAACGTTAGTTTTAACTAACACATTCTTTAGAATGTGCTCGAAATTTATAAAAATCGCTGTAAAAAATTTGTTTATCTAAATATTTTTAAATTTCAAGTTCAAAAATACGTAGAACTTAATGAATTTTTTTGAAAAAATTTGGCGCGTTGAAATTTCACTAACGGTTAATTTTTTTATCTCGTTTTAAACAAACGTTAATTAAGAAATGTGATTGAAATTTGTACTCTTAGATAAAAATGGCTGTAAAAAATTTGTATATAAAAATATTTTAAAATTTTAAGTTGCAAAATACGTTGAATTTAATCAGTTTTTCGAAAAAACTTGTGGCGTAAAAATGTACGTTGTTTTATTGATATTCAAAAAATCCTATATGCTTGGGTGGTTTTAGTTCTTATGAGTTCTTAAAATTGAAAATCGGTTAAGAAATGGGAGCCGTCCACCCCTAAAATTTTGGTATAACTTCAAAACTCCTTCGAAAATAAAAAATCTCTACACACGTTTTTTCGGTCAACATTTTATTTCTACCATTCTTTAGAATGTGTTTGTCTGCATGCCCTAGACCCATTCACTCGTTTTTCTCGATATTTGTAACATTCAACCCCCCTTTCTCCCATTGGAGAATATATTTTGGACAGTAGTAGACTTTTGACAGAAAATGTGTGCGATAACTTGTCGCATAGATTCGAGAATCGCAGTCCTGGGATAAAATTGAATTAAATGCAGACTTTTTTGTGGATTAAGTGCATAAAGTGCATAATGAACAAAGTAGGGTGTCAAATAAGAAATATTTGACGTTTCTAGGTGTTCCGAATCAAAAGTTACGAATTTTCAAAGTCTGCGTAGAAAAAGCGCCAATCTCAAATTTCAGGGCGCCAAAATTAAGAAATAATTAATGTATCAAAAAATGCGCCCATTTAAATAAAAGGGACCAAATTTCATCGCTGTCATTTAAAACCCGACAATTTTTCTAAATTGACACCGCCTTCAATCGAAAAAAAGGAATCCCGTTTTTGGAATTTTTTTTCAAAATGTTTCCCAGCTCCAAAAAATTTAAGATTCGTACTCCCGTTAAAATGAAAATTCCCCTTTACGACGGAACTCGCATTTTTAAAATCGAACTGAAAAACACCTATTTTTGGGGCTCTGCGATTTCGGGGTAAACATATAAAAAGGATCGTATCTCAGCACCCTTAAAATATAGGGCCAGGCAGTAGTCCGGTCAATTTAACCCTAAAAATAGTAGTAAAGCTGCAAAAATTAGCGTACAGCTAAAACTTGGTATGAATGTTCGGAACACCATTATAAATAAATTCTGAAAAGTCCCCATCAATCACGTACCTGAAAAAGAATTTATTCAAGGTCAAAGGTCTTAAAAATGGGTTTTTCGCATTTTTCAGCAAAACGGTAAGTTTTATCATAAAATTAGGTTTGATAAAAGTTGTAGATCATATAATAAACTATAAAAATGATCCTATACTTTTTCTCCTAAGAGCAACCGTTTCTGAGATATATAAGTTGAAAAAGTTGTCTTCATATAATTCATAAGTACGCCACGTATACACATCACTGAAACTGTAATACAAGTAAAAATATTTTTCTATCGGTCTATGTAAGTCATTCTACTCGGCGAACTGGTTTGGTCAAAATTAAATATTTTCCGATTAAGCAAAAATATCATAGCAATTTCTTCGCCCAAAAGTGAAATTTTCAAATTTTCAACGGTTATTCGGTCATAACTTCTAAACTAATAAAGATATTAAAACAAATCTTTTTCTATGTAAAAGCCTACGCAAAAACCTTTAAGATAAGCTATCATTCGTAAAAATCGATGAAGGGGTAGGGGGGTAAAAAAATTGTCAAAATCGCACTTTTTTTAAGAAGTTTTTTGCGCAATTAAAATTTTGAGTTTTTTTCGAAATTGAAAAAACTCAACGCGTCGCGTAGTAGTACTTGAAAATCTCACTGGATCGCATATTTTAGCTAGACTATAGGATGTGTCGTTACCTTACAGCAATTATTTTGGTCGCTGGGGGTTAAAAAAACACAATTTTGAATTTAATAGGTCGGTGTGAGGTAAAATGAAAGGATAGAGATTTCAAAACTTTAAACCCACCTTGTTTGGTCAATTCTCTGGCAGGTAACGTGTAGCGATTTTTCATTTTTTGTCCCGTTTTAGCCCCATTTTCTCTACCAATTTTATCTACGCGCCGTTTTTTACCGATTTTTCTCTACGCTTTTGGAAAAAAAATCCCGGCGCCGCTGGACGCGCCGGATAAAACCGATTATTTTTCTGGGTATTAACGGTACTTTTTGCTACAATATTAGCTGCGTTTCGTTAAAATCAGTCCAGTCGTTTGGTAGGTATAATGTGCATATTATGGAGATTATAACTTATATAATCGGTATATCTCAGAAACGGTGGCTCTTAAGAAAAAAAGTATTAAGACATTTTTATAGATAATTATATGATCTACAAGTTTTGCTGAAAAACGCGAAAACCCCATTTTTAAGACCTTTGACCTTGAATAAAATTTTTTCCAGGTACGGGATCGATGAGGACTTTTTAGCATTCATTTATAATGGTTTTCCTAACATTCATACCAATTTTTAGTTCTACGCTAATTTTTGCACCCTTGCATGTCTAAATTGACCGAACTACAGGTCATAACCACGTTCTTCAGAATATGGACTTCACTAAAAGTGGTTTTTACACTATCGTCTTGGAATTTTCTCATCCATCGACCTACAAAATTACAACTTTCTACAATTTGATGTTTTTTACAACAGTATTCATATTCACGAATATACAGCAAGGTGTTCCAAGTAAAACTTCCTCCCGGAAATATCGTTCTTTTTGAAAATTGAAAATGGAGACTGTCATAATTTCTGTCCCTCTTGAACAAAAATTGACATGTATAATTTTTACGAAATTTTCAAAACGACTGATATTTCAGAGAGGAAAGGTTTTAGTTGGGACATCCTGTATACAAAGTTCATAACAATGTAGCGAGAGCTTATGCGCGAATTTTGGGCACCCTACATGCAATTATGTTAGCTATTAAAATTAAGTAGTAATTATTTTAAAACGCTTGGTCATTTGAGTATGGTTATTAAAACAACTATAATAGATTAAAACTGGTTGCTTGTTTAAAATAAATAAATTATTACGAAAATTGGGACGAGGTAAATACTTCTCACTATGATTTCATTCAATAAAATAACCTTAGCGAATAGTTTTTTATGTGTATGTCAAAAAATTAAAAGTTTATATTTGACAAATGACCTCCAAAATTTAAAACATGCAACTGTTGAAATACCCACTTGAGATATTAATATTTTAATTTTAAAAAATAGTCTCATTATGAGGTTGCAAATTGAGCCTAAAAGTTGAATATTTTTGGACGTTTTAATTACGACAAAAATAAAGAAAATAAAAAAAATAACTATAAGCTAAGATATGAGGAATTTTTAAGCAGTACAAAAATTTTTTGGATGCTCTAAAAGATATATACTTCAGTTTTGACCATAAGTTCGATTAGTTTTGATACGTTTAAAAATATATAATTACCAAAAAAATATTTTGCTTTCAAAAAAAAAAAACGATAATATAAAAACTAATAAATATATATTTTTAAAAATACTCACTTTAAATGGAAAGTATCCTTAGGTTGAAAAACAATCAGCTATATCAATTGAGCACTAATAAAAGTATAACGATTTTTACCTTTCAAATGAAATTCTACACAATCAAAAGCCCTTGAGTTACAGTTTCTTGTTTCTATTTTCCACCAACGTAAAAAATTGCATCAAATTCCTTTCGTATTGAAAAAATCCTTGACTTTTCATTGGAATTAATAAATCCACAATCACACATTATAATCCAATGCTTCATAATTATAATAATTAACTATAGCAAAAATAGTAAACCGTATTATTTTAGCACTCATAAATTAGGAGGTTAACGAGACCCATAGTAAGCTACCGAAGTGAGTGAATGAAGTGAAGTGAAGTGCAAACTTTGGTATTTTTATCATACAATTTTCTTAAAAGTGTGTCTTTCGCCTTTACAGCAAATTTCTGCCACAAACCGGCCGCACTCTCACTTACGGTTAGGTAATCTTGGTTTACTTAGTAATAACCCGTGCTCTTGTTTAATATAATTGATATTTTAATTCCTGCTCTGGGACCATTCAGAAAAACTCGTTGTGGTTATCTAATTCGAACGTTAACAACTATTTTGGTACATTTTTTAAAAGTTACGCACTTTCTTTTACTATAGTGATGATTAATGATTATGGATCCAGCTTTTTTACTTTGCATTCCAGAGTAAAGTGTTTAGTTATTAATTTGATAATGACATGTTTTCAATTTTGTATAATTTGTTAAGTAGTTTAAATTTCATTTCATTTAGCATAATTGGAATATAATTATTATTAAAGCTAAATTGAGTCTGTTAAATGTTGGAGTTAGATTAACTGAGCAGTTTTAAGAGAAAATTAGAAATAATCATTGATAGAAATGCAATCGGAGATGCAGACCGTTATTTACAATAAATAATAAACGAATAAGGAGAGAAGATTCCTTAGGCAAGCAACAATTCCAAGCCGCAGAGTGATGGATGCTGCGTTTCGTGCTTATTAGCACTCATCAGCATCACATACCGCACACGCTTGTGTCCTTTCCAAAAGAATTGGACGAATTGTTGATTGCTACACCTTCAAGCTCTGGCTTTTAAAGCAGTAATAGGAGCATTCCACTGAGTAGAATAAAGCATGCCCAATGAAGGCTTGTGTAGACCATGATGCTGATGAGTGCTAATAAGTACGAAACGCAGCGTCCACCACTCTGGGGTTTGGAATTGTTGCACCGCTTCACCGCTTCACCGCCTTCTATCCGTATTCGTTTATTTATTGAATAAAATAAAGTCATTAAAATGGAATTCATTTTTTAAATTTTCGTTTTTAAAAACTTTAAAAAAATACGTCGTATTTCTTCAAAAGTATGAAAAACAAAATTTTTATACTTTTAATGAAATTACTGATTCTTTTTTTTTAAATTTTTGTTAATGTCCCAAAAATCAATTTGGTTTATTTTTGCTGAAAGTATGTTTTGCTGAGTAGGCTCTAAAGAATTTAAATAGTGCATGAATATCACAACTCACAATTATTTGTAAACACAGTCGTTAAAAGCATAACTAATGACACTCATTTTATGCAATCTTTATTTATAATATTCATTATGAGTACAATTCCAAATATGCTAATGGAATAAATATTATGTCTTAAGCAAAAACAAATTTACTGTTAATTACATAATGGAAATAAATATAACAAGTCATGATACAATTTAATAAGCAGTGCCTAAAAGTAATGGTACATACTTTCTTCAAAGTAAGAGATAATTTAAATTCGTATAATAGTATCAATACGGCGTTCCTAAATTTTGTAAGATGAAAAAATACTTCAAATTTCAATAGTTATTAACAGTTTAAAAACCTCTTTGTTTAGATTTTAATTTGGTTTAATTTTTAATAAGTGGAAATTTACCACTTTAAATTTTGTTTATCATCATCTTACAAATAAACTTCATTTTTTTTTTCAATAAAGGACTTTTAATGTTTAATTTTTATAAAATAATTTAGTTATTCTTAAGGTCTATTTATGCTCAGAGATTTAATAGTTAAGATTTAAAATTGTGGATTTAACATTTAAGATATAAAGTATGTGCTTTAAATACCACCTTTTAAATCTTAACTATAAAATCTGGTGCATAAATGGTGCTACGTTTGGTGCTACCCCACCCAGAACTCTTATGTCCAGGATTTCAGCAGAATATCGTGCATATTTCGCATTTTAAAGAATAGGAATTGTTGGGAACCAAAAGCTAAGAGATATGGAGCTGAAAATAATACTAGTATAGAAAAGCCTGAACTAAATCGAAGTATCAAAGAATCAAAAACCATGATTTTTCGTAATTGTTCGATATGGTGATATGAGGCCCACTAAACTCTTTCTTGTTGCTAGGACCAAATCAAACCAACAGGATTAACTAATAACTGTTTTTTCGTCTAATTTAAAGACAAGAGAAAAATGAAGTTGTCTATCCCTTGGAAGTTCACAGCATCTACTAAGTGCTATAAATTCTTAATATTTCAAAGAACAGCCTTCCTTGGGAAGCAAAAGATAATTGAAGAAGAGGTGCAAACACTACTAACGAAGAAAATCCTGAACTTCATCGAAAACTAAATAATTATTCGGAATTTTTCGATATAAAACTTTGGGTATCTTCGATGCATGATAATAACAGCACCTCATCTTCCATATTTAGTTTTGTTATTTCTTTCACTCTATATTTCGTAGACCTTTTAATTGGTTCTTTTGACTATTAATTTTTGAGATTCGTGAAACAATTTTTACTATATTTTAAGTGAATGTAATTTTCTAGTTCATTTGAGAGAATTTAGATGTCCCGGATTTCATTAAAATAAAAATGGTCACCCTACTCGTTTTTGGTACGTCTTTTATGACATTTAGCAATATATTAATTAAAAAGCTACAAAGAAATTAAGTTCTGTAGCAACCTTTCCACTTAGCAAGATAATTTTAATTGTAGTTTTTATTATATTTAACTTTAGAACTTCTTCTGGGTGCCATAAAAAATAAAAATACATCTAAAATTAAAAACTTATTGGGAAAGAGAATTAAGCAAATGGCAACTTCGAAATCGATTTTTTTAAAATAGGTTTTAATTCTATGAAAGTACTTCGGTTGGAGTTATTTCTTCTTAAAAAAAGTTTGTCATCTCTCCATTTTTTGATATTATGTTCATTTGTACCATTAAGAATAAAATATTATATTCCAAATATAGACAAGTTTCAGCTAGAACTAATCTTGACATCTAGCAAGGTTCGTGCATATACAGGGTGTCCATATGTCACTTATAAGCATTTATTTTATCGTTTAATTTGTTAATTATCCAAAATATTAAAAAATATTTTTAAAAAAAGTTGTTTATTTTTAAAAGGCCTTTTTAAGAATACCAGACTCAACCCAGATTTCCATTTAAAATGTCAAAGTTACTCCTGGTTTCGGATACTTCGGGCTTATTTTGGAAATAACGAATTACATCTAAAGAATTTTTTAGGTTCACTTTGGTGGTAATTATTTTTATGTATGAAAAGGTTCTTCAAATAAATTTTGGGACACCCTGTGTATGTATAAAGTTATTGGATAGTCAAGTAACCTACGATGACAAGAGATTGCCCGTGCCAGCCCATCCCTGATTGACAGATTAATTAGATACAAATAATGAAATTGGCCATTTTCACATTTTTTAATTTTTGTTTAATATTTTATATAGTTCATACAGGGTGTACCGTTCATGGTTCACCAAACGTCGGGTTAAGAAATTAGACCAAATTTAATCGATAAAAACTCAAAAAAGTTGGGTCTAGCTCTTAGTTTTAGAGCTATATCCTTTTGAATTATACGTCAGCGATTTTTATCACAAATCACAAATTCTTTAATTACATCTTAACCAATGCAGGGATAAAAACAAATTTTATTAAAAAGCTATAACCATCCTTTTTCAATAGGTAATAACAGTAATACAAAAAATGTTGTTAAAGTGTGAAAAAAAAAATCAAAATGAAAAAAATTGAAAAATAAAGACTTATTTTTTCAGTTTTTAAAATTTTCTCCTAGATGTGATCCATTGCGGTTGTTTTTCTTTTATTTTTCTGAAACTTGTTAATATTCTCAATCAAGAAACCAGGGAAAATTTTAAAACTGTAGCTCTTTTCCTTCATTTAGTAAACCATTCTGAAGTTATTTCTTTCAGAAGTAGTCCTGAGCATCAGAGCCGTATCTGCGCAATTTGTTACCCTGGGCAAAATGCAAATTTGGCACTCCCAACTTTTTAAACTGTTCACAGCGATTGGTTGTCTTCTGCAATGACACCATGATAATGCCTTATTAGCTCCACTAAATTTAAGAAAATCTCTGCATTTGAACTACCAATATTTTCATTTGTACCTATTAGTGGTAAATTTGTTTTTGGCACAAAATAATAGCCTCCCTTAATATGCTTGGTCACTTTCCCTCCCTGACTAATATTTTTTAATTGAATCATCTATTAAACCGACTTTTTTAATTTTCCTTTCCAGGAGTTATCATTTGAAATTAGAATTGCGATATGGGTTGTGGAATTTTCATGTTCACAATTTTTTTGGATTTCCGAGAGTTGATTATTATCTATTACTAAAGAGAATACAGAAGAGCGACATTGCTGTTTTGAGTACATGAGCCAATTACGATCAACCGTAACTCACTGTTGGAATAGTTTTTAAACCGCTCCTTCGAAAACTTTCATCTTTTACAGCAGATTCTTTAAGGTTTGCGTATTTCTGTGCAAGTTGCTGGATAGTTGAAATTGATGTTATCTATAACCATTGCCATCCATCCTCTCCAGTGATTTCTGAGACGACAACTGTTTCGTCTTCTGTTGATGCAGATGCAGATGCAATAGTTTCCGTTGCATTGGTTTTTGTAGCAGAACTTGAACTACCCAATTTTCCTAACCAGGTCTTCAATAAATTTGCCCGAGATTATGAGATTTGTTTACTACTTCTCTTAATCTCTATATTTTTTTTATATTCCTCACCACTAGGTTTTTTGCAAGATCTATTTAGAGATAGTTCTTTGAATTAGAGCAGGACTTAACTAAATATTTTATATCAAAAGATGGTATTTTAGAAATAAAACACGACCTATCCAAATTGTAAACATTTTTTTTTAATAAAAAAATATATTTTTTCGCGCCCCCTTTGCTTTTCACCCGGGACGAGTGCCCCACTCGCTCTACCCTAGATCTGGCTCTGCTGGGGATAGTCTATAAAATAGGCTGAATGGTATAATGCCAAATATTTAGTACCAGTTTCACACCAGTCCTCCTTCAGAAGGCTATAGTACGAGAAGGAAAATGAAGAACTTTCAGAAAATTTAGAAAAGATGGGTCTTATCTTGGAAAAAAAATTCAAAAACTGAAAAATTTCTTTCTTTTTTTTCATTGCGATTTCTTATCAACATATATCAACAATTTTCGTATTACTGTTGTTACCAATTGAAAGAGGATGGTTTCAGCTTCCTAGTGATAATTTTATTAATTCCACGTATATTTGTATAATACAGGGTGTTCCACTTTTTTTCCATCAAATTTTTTTTAGATAGTAAATGTCATTCTGAACAAAAAATTTCCTATGAACTAATATTTTTTTCAACTCCTTAAGAAGTTACAGCAATTTTATAATTCTGTAATTTTCATAAAATTTGTGGAACACTTGGTACAATTTTTCTTTCTCATTATAAAGTTAATCTATCTCATCGGCTTAAAAATAAAGACAAAATCCAAAGCATACTTGACTTAAATAAAAAAAAATAAAAATAAAATGAAATTTATACAGGGTGTCCCAAAAATATCATATACCTTTTGAAATTTTAAAATCTCTGTAAATTTTTAAGGAGTCGAAAAAAGATACTAGTTCATAGGATTTTTTTTGTTCAGAATGACATTTACTATAAGTATAAAAAAATTTTGGCTGTAAAAAAAGTGAGATACCTTGTATGTTTATAAAGTAATTAGCTACTTTGTGATTTTTGGAAAAAATTGATGACCTAAAATTCAAAATGTTACATAACTAAAAAAGATAGACCCCTACATTTTTTTCGATTTTCTCGATTAAATTTACTCTAGTTTGGAACCCTGACGTTTGGTGAATCATGAACTATCTGTATAAACGCTAAAAATTAAAATTTAAAATTTCGTCACGTCACAGTTTGGAATAGGCGACATGGCAACGTAGGTGCACTGGGGAATCGGGGGTGTCGTCTCACCCTCCACAAAAGCCGGCGAATACCCATAAACTGATTTGGCAGTATTGACAGTTTCTGTCATAATATTTTATTTAAAAATAAAGACTAAAATAATTGATTAACACGTTCACGCCGGCGCCAATGTTCATGTTTTTCGCTGTGAGACGGCGCTATAATTCATGCTGCGCGGCAACTGGCGGTGCACATGTTCGATGAGACAGTCTAGTGCGGGCCACCGGTGGTACGCGCCGGCGTGAACGTGTTAAATCACAGGTAAAGACGCCAAACACGTGTCGAAAATGTCGAAATAGATAAAATGGCATCCTAAATTTAAACATAATATATTCAACGTTGCCAATCGAAAATCCAAGGAGTTTAAAAATATTAAATAAAAAAGTTTCTACTGCAATAACTAATAATAAGTGATTAGGTACAAACATATGTAATTGAAATATATTATTTTGAAAAAAGCCTATTATTATTTTTTTTTCAAAATTGTATTTTGTTTCTTCGCCATTAAATATTTTTTTAATAAATTTATTCGTTATTTCCAACTTTAAACTTACTTAATTATGTATTATTCAACTGCCTCGTTAATATAGAATTTTGCCTTCCTTAATGCTTCGCTTAACCTAAAGGCGTTCTCTTCAATTAATGACCAAGATAAATAATTTCTAAGAGTGACCTTAAAATTAAAAAGTGCACGCTGAATCAAATCCATCATGCAACGTGAGGTTGCATCAGCGATTGCAAAATACACTAATTACTCGTAAAAGACGTGTAAAACTTGAATGCAAGAAGAAGCCAGTCAGAAGAAAGGTCGTTCATTTCCATATCCTATGAGTTGAAATTGGAAGTCCCATAATATTGTAGTTAAATGTTACAAATTGCATCATAACGGATATTTTAGCGAAATTTGTTTCGTTAGACAAATAAATAGGTATGAGTAATAATTTGCATGAGTAATTTTTGTATATTTTATATTCTAGCGTTTTTTTTTGTTCATGAACAACTTTAAAAGTGTAATATACAGGGTGTCCCACTTTTTTTCCAGCAAAAATTTTTGTAGAGAGTAAATGTCATTCTGAACAAAAATTTTCCTGTGAACTATTATGTTTTTTCGACTTCTTAGAAAGTTATAGCAATTTTAAAATTGATAAATTTTCATGATTTTTGTGGAACACCCTGTATAATATTCTTTCTTATTATATTTTTTTATTTAAATCAATTATTATTTAGATTTTTTCTTTACCAAACTGGTTTTTTGAACATTATTGGCTGTATTTAAAATAAGTGAACGACGAGGTTAAATTTCCCTCAGTAAAATTTAGCATCTTATTCGCTAAAAGATATACAAAATCCAAAGCATACTTGATTTAAATAAAAAAATTAAAATTCAATATAATTAATACCGGGTGTCCCACAAAAATCATAAAATTTTTGAAATTGTAAAATTACTGTAGCTTTTTAAGGAGTCGAAAAACCTAATAGTTCATAGGAAAATTTTTGTTCAGAATTTTTTTTGCTGGAATAAAAGTGGGACACGCTGTATGATGATCATTGCTGATATTCCCCCCAATTTAAAAGGCGGTTTTAATCAATAATAGATCGTTTATCTATTGTTTGGAGCATCGTTTAAGACGTAAATACCACCTTTTAATTTCAGCCAATTTCAACACTTTTATTTAAAGATTTCATTAAACCAAGTTTGTTGATGGTCATCTTCATATCAGAGCCAAGGATAAAGAATGTTATAATATTTAAAAAAACAACAATATTTTTAATTATGTATAGATGTCCCTATTTTGACATAAATTTTGTAACAAAATGGAGGAAGATGAGTAAAGTTTTTGTTCAGCTTTGAGGTTTTATTGGTTTTAGTAAATACACCTAGCGTTTATAGCACATTAAGTGTTATTTGTTCTTCAAAATTTAGTAATTTCTTAAAATAAGTGACTGAACGTAAAGAAAATTTGGATCCTACCTCAAGAGGATGTTTAGTTGGTGATGATAACTGAAGTTATTAAATATAGGAATGAACCCACTTAGTACTCTAAAAAGTTATGACTTTCAAGGAAACAAAACTTTACTCATTAACCTATAAGAGGATAAATTTGGTACTTTTGGTCATTTTGGTAATTTCAATTTAAAATATTTGTAGATTTTAAAGTGATTTTTGAAAGAATCTGAAATTTACCAATTTTTCAATTTATTAAGCTGAATCTATTTTTATAAATAATTTAACAATAACAATCCCAAAGCAAAAGTGAATATTACTGAATTACTAGTATTTAGTAAACTTATACTTACGAAATAATAAAAATTAATCCTTTTAAGTACACAAATCACTTTAAATCCTAAAATTCAGGCCCAACTGTCAAGCGTCAAAGTACACTATCATTTAAATTTGTAGATGTAATTAGCCAAAGTTTGCATAAAAAAACACTTTTATTTAATCACCAACACCGTATCCAAAGTGCATTAATTGAATGCGTAAAGTCAGAAACTCGCAACAACTTTTGTCCCCGTTTTTCATACTTCGCCACTAATGAGTCAAGGCCGATGTCTTAATACCTTACATAAGTATTAGTTTAAAACCAATTTTGCATATTATCAACATTTACAAGCTTTATGTTTACGATCATTAGTAACTGAATAAACCCGCATTCTGACCGATAAAACTTTCTTAGACTTTCCACATTACGAGTGTCTTTCGTCTTTGACACTTTTTCTAAACGCATTGCATGCTTCTAAGTATTGAGTGATTGATACAATTTACTTCAAATCGAGTGGAACAAATATTATTAAATATAATAACATTGTTTAAAATATCTTCGAAATTTAGCAATTTTTAAAATTTTGACTTTTGGAAATTACTAATTTAATAAATTTTTATAATAATAATAATAATAATAGTCGATATGGTAGTTTTTATTTTTACCATAAAAAAGATTTGAAAAAAATAAATCGTAAATATTTTACCAACGCATTGAAATTTCTAGGTATCCTAATTGTTATTCGTAATTTGTCTCTTGAAAGTATTATACATAAAAGGATGAAAGCACTTTTATTGCATTTGGAAAGATCATTCATTAATTATTTATGGAGTGCAATAAATATTTTTTATTGTTATATTATTTAAGTGTGCCTGTAGAATACGTACGGTTGATTAAAATCAAAAGTTTTAAACCTTATGCATAAGTGGAGAAAGTTTTTTGAGAACAATTGCTATTATTTCCTTACGTTTTTGTTAAAAAAAACATCCCTAACAATATTCACGATTTCGGAGATCAAATATGACCTCTGGTGTCCATTTCATAAAACTAGTAGTGGAGTAATAAATACAATCCTGTTTCATTTTATGTGTGGGTACTTATAAATCAATTTTTCACCAAAAATGCTATGAATGCTAGTCTTCTTCTATAATACTAAAACCGTAAGAAACAGGGAAGGTGTTTTTTTTGTAGAGAGTTGAAATTTTTTAGGTGGATATTCCACCCCGAATGAAAAATCGAGTTCATCCCCTAAGTGTCCGAAATTCACACCGAATCACACCAAATTTTAGTATGTTAAGGTGGGTCGGATTCTGAAGCTACTATTACTATTTTTACCGCGAATTCGGACGTTTTTTGCGAGGAGCGGCCGAAAGGGTGTTTTTTTCATCCGATGTTGAGAATTCCGGTTTCGATGTAAGGAGGAATGTTGTTTCCAAGTGTGTTTTGAATTTTAAATTTTTTGCACCTCCCGACACTTTGAAAAAAATTCCCGGAAATAGTCGATTTTTCTCGCTTTTTTTCGGATTCTAAAGGGAAGCGACGAAATTTGGCCCCTTTTATTCTAACATCCTGGGGATTACCGTGATTTTTAAGCTTCCCGGCGCAAAGGTGTGACGTCACGGCCCTGAGACGCAAACTGTACAATTCTACCGTTTTTTCGGACGGAAAAAGTTCCAAAACTTTTTGGCTTCGATTAGAAGTTCGGCAGGAGAAAAAAAATTGCGGTTGCTTTATTCCTCATCTAAATTACACGCTTTACCTTAAAACGGGAGTTTTACTCTTTATGACGTTTTGGTGCCCCCAAAATGATGCTTTATTTTTCGCGCTATTTTGACGCAGATTTTGAAAATTCGTAACTTTTCATCCGAACAAACTGTAATACTCGAATATTTTTTATTTTACTTATTTGCTATGTACTCATGAGACAAAAAATCGGCACCTTCAAATTTCTACCCCAGACCTTAGAAAAAAATCCAACGTAAAATGTTAAAAAAATCGGGTAAAACCCGCTCCAACCTGGGCCTATCTGGCTCCCCCAGATTTCAAAATTTTTGCAATTTTCTTACTTTTAAAAGGAATATTTTCTACTAAGATTTTTTTTATATTTGGTAGGGTTGGGAAATTACGTACAAATAAACTCGAAATTTTGATTTTAGGGGAGAGAGGCTCCGGCTAGGTAACTTTTTAACGGATTTTTAATTTTAAAAATACTTTAGAATCTACTCTTTCAACCGAAAGCTCCCACGCATAATGTATTTGAAATTTCGAAAAAAAAACGAAAAAAAAAAATATCGTATTTTTAAAAGTCAAATTTATGGGTCAAATTCACCCTTCAAATTACATTTCAGCACCTTCCGTAAAAGCTCCTTAGGTCCACTTTACGTCAAAAAAAGATTCACTTCGCTATCTCTTTCCGTTTTCGAGTTATCACCGAAAATGTAGCTCAAATAAGCAAAATCTCCGGTTAAAGCCAAAATTTCGGTCTGAAATTTTTCACTTTACACAAAATAATTAATATCTTTGAAACTATTACCACCACCGAGACGTTTAATAGCTTAAAATTTGCACAGTCATATCCTCCGTCAAATTCCGTGAAAGTTTTAATTTTCGGTTTAATATTGCGCCGTCCAGAACCGTATTTGTACCAACATTTTGCCAGAATTTTGCCAAAATTTTGCGAATTTTTTCCAAAAAATCTATTTTACCGATTTTGACCAAATATTTTTTAAAACGCGTCTATCTATGGTGTTTATTTTTGGTAAAAATTTTAAACCGGTAGCTTTTATTGTTTTCGAGAAAAAAATAAAAACCGATTTCCATTAAAACTTTAAAAAAGTTTTTTCGAATTTTTTCAAAATCGACTCAGCAAATGAAAAATAATAAAAAATGGATGAAATGTAGGGGTTTACTTTACCTTTACACCCCCAAAACAATATTACTCCCCAAAAACTCAAAAAAATCAAAATTTTATTAGGTAATGTATCTCAAAAATAATTAAATTTAAAAAAATTTAATATTTAATATCAGTAATTTTTAGAAATTTATTTGTACGAATTTTTGTTTCTCAATTTTGGTTATTAAGCGAATTTTTCAAAATTCAAAATACATTTACTCATTTACCAGAATGCCATATTTTGTATAAAAATTCATAACTTTTGAACTAAACATCGTAGAGAATTTTTTTTATTTTTTTTTCTACTTTTTTTATGCTTTAAATATAAATTATTAACTTTCAAATTTTTAATTTGAAACGATACATTGTTGGCCATTTACTAAAACCAATAAAACCTCAAAGCAAACCAAAGTCTTTACTCGCCTTGTTATAAAATGTATGTCAAAATAGCGCCATCTATACCTAATTCCAGTTTTGAGACACCCATTATTAAAATCGACTACATCTGTAAAAGTTCTTTACAACAGCTTACCACATATTTCTTAGATTAATAAATCGATTTAAGTAAACTTATCTTATGCGATTTTGTTCAAATTTAGTAGGTTGCCATAGTTTTATGAGATAAACAACTTATATCAAAATTTTGATCAAATCAATCCAGGGGCGTAGAACTTCTTTTTTTTTAATAAATGTTTCAAATTTCTACGCCAGTGGAAGAAATCGGGTTTAGGTATGGTTTTTAGATTAAATAACTTATTTACTAAACAAAAGGTACTCTAGATAAGACTCGATTACTCTCACGGTTTTCGAAAAATTTGTAATTCAATAATTTGCAGTAAATTTTATAAAAAAATAATATTTACCAAAACACAATACTAAAAATAAAAAAAAAATCATAAAAACTACTTACTTAAATCGATTTATTTTGGTCTAAGGAATATGTGGTAAGCTTTAGTAAAGACCCTTTACAAACACCCTGTAGATCTTCGCCGAAAACATAATTTAGAAATTCAAAAATTTAAAAAACTTTATTTATGTATGAAATAAAATATATCTATAATTTAACGAATACTACTTCTTCTTTTTGGCTGCTTCGCGTCTCATTTCGTCCGTTGTGTCAAAAATGAAACCAAAAACTAATTTTAGAGCTTTGGTCCAAGCTTGGTTTGTGTTTGAAGTGAAAACCGCTGGTCCCAACTGCTGTTCAAAAGTCCTAACAATCCCGATTCGCATGGCATTATAATCTTCCGCTGTTACATTCCTCGGGATATGCTTCTGTGCGTTTACTGTCAATATCTTAAGAATTGCATCAGGTTTATCAATACATTTGACTAATACAGCCAATTCACGCATAAAACGATCACAGTGTTTTTCGAAACCTTCATCTTCTGTAGAAGTAAAAGGGAAATGTTCCATTATTTTAGGGTACTCCGTGAAGAGTATTACAAATAATCCGACACCGCATTCTTTTAAAAAGTTGCGTAGTAATTGAAAACTATCTTTTATTAAGACCTTTTCATCTTCCGTGAGACTTTGGTAACGAGTTGAGGTTTGACCCATTGAAAGATTTTCGTACGTCAAACTAGAAACAAAAACATGACTTACTTGATTAACGGACATACTATTATTTTCATTGATTTTACCATCACTTTACGTTAATAAAAAATAACAAAAAAGAAGTATTTAAGCAAAATATTTTTTACATTTTTTTATTGTAGTAACATCAGATTCTGGGTACGCAATCAACACTTTATTTTAAACGTCAAAATTTTTGTAAGTCATATTCTAGTAATTTTGTGACATGGGTAAAGATTACTATAAAATATTAGGCCTTTCTAAAGGTGCTACCGATGAAGATATCAAAAAATCTTATAGAAAATTGGCATTAAAGTATCATCCTGATAAAAATAAAAGCTCAGATGCTGCAGAAAAATTCAAAGAAGTTGCAGAGGCTTATGAAGTACTTTCAGATAAGAAAAAACGCGATATTTATGATACGTTCGGTGAACATGGACTTAAAAATGGAGGTTCTAATAACTTTGGAAGAACAGGATTTAATTACACTTTTCATGGTGACCCAAGAGCTACATTTGCGCAGTTTTTTGGTAATTCCAATCCGTTTGGTAGCTTTTTTGATGGTAGTTTTGGATTTCAAGAAGGTGATGAAGATCCAGATTTCATAAGTATTTATAATAATCGTAAGACCGATGGTACTAAAAGTAGTTTTAAGGAAAATCAAGATACTCAAGATCCTCCGGTAGAATTTGATCTTTACGTAACCTTGGAAGAAGTAGATAAAGGTTGTTCAAAGAAGATGAAAATTACACGTAAGATTCAGAAAAGTGATGGTTCTATTAAGCATGAAGAAAAAATTCTACAAATCAACGTTAAACCCGGGTGGAAGGAAGGTACGAAAATAACTTTTGCTAAAGAAGGCGATCAATGTAGGAATAAGGTACCTGCGGATGTAATTTTTACAATACGTGATAAACGTCATCCTGTTTATACGAGACAAGGAAGTGATATTGTTTATACTGCTAAAGTAAATTTAAAGGATGCACTTTGTGGTTGTTCAGTTAATGTCACCTCCTTAAATGGAACTAATAAAACGTTAAACTTTAAAGATCAAATTCTTACACCACAGACAATTAGAAGATTATCTGGTCTAGGATTACCTACTACAAAAGAACCTTCTTCTAGAGGAGATTTAATTGTAAAGTTCGATATTATATTCCCAAATTACTTGAGTGAAGAAAGAAAACGTGGCTTAGTAGAACTCCTTAGCATTTAATTAAAAAAAGTAAATAAAATTCAACATTTTAATTTTATTAGTTTTATTTTTAAAGCAATGCGTTTAAAGGTAACTTAAACTCTTGATTACTTTTGGGGCCGTGACATTTCATAAACAGTGATAAATAATTTTCTAATTCTATTTTTTTCCTGATTTCACGTTGTGATTTTATTTTTACGGCAGCACTGGTTCCCTCATGTCGATGCATAAATGCACATGTTCGAATTTTCTGTAAAGAAAAATGTTGACTGATTATTTGTATGGCATTAAGAAATTCGCTTTATATTTGCGGTTTTGCTCATATTTTTTTTTTCATTACAGCTTTTTCAAAATTTCTTTTTGTGGTACACAGAAGAGTCCTATGGCTACCAATTTGTTCTTTTTTTATTTTTGTAAGTCAAGCCAAATGATCATACGGCAGTAGTAAAGTGGACTCTTTTCAAAATACGTTCGCTTAGCGGCGTTCTCCACACAGATAAAAAACTAATTAAAATAATATTTTTTTCCAACGCTAGCAATAAGTTAAGGTATATACGAAAAGTTTCCCATTTCGTTTTTTGTTTTAAGTATATTTTTAAACTTTTTACAGAATCCCAAAAATTAAGTAATATTTTATGAAATTTTTGGGATGCTGTAAAAAGTTTAAAAATAAACCTAAAACAAAATATGAAATGGGAAACTCTTCGTTTATACCATTACTTATTGCTAGCGTTGGGAAAAAAATATTATTTTAATTAGTTTTTTATCTGTGTGGAAAACGCCGCTAAGCGAACGTATTTTGTAAAGTGCACGTTTTGCTGCTGCCGTATGAGTATTTGGATTGACTTACTAAAACAAAAAACGAAGAAATTATTAGCCAGAAAACTCATCTGTGTACCAAAAAAAGAAATTTTAAAAAAGCTCCCCTGGGAAAAAAGTTATGACCAAAACCGCAAATATCAAGAGAATTTCAAAATAAAGCGCTCAAATTTGTCGACTATCGCCTTATACCTTATAGGTTAAGAGTTCTTTTTCTGTAAAAATTTCATGTAATCTATGCTCTTCATTCATGCAGAAATTACATAAATAGGTGGAGTAATTTTTATGCCAATGATCCCCAAACTCAAATGGCTCACCACATTTCACACAATTCTCAGTTGGGTAGTTTATACATATCATTTCAACGGCTGGTACGATACATGGATGACCAAAATTATAATCAAATCTTGTTCTTTTGCATAGATTTACTTTATGGGCATTATGAGCAGTTGGACTAAAACAACTTAAATTACTTGGTGATTTTAGTTTACAGGTAAACGTCGTTTTACGCCGGGGTTCCGTTCCGAGAGACACCGGCGTAAAATAAACACACATTTTTCGTGCTTTTTTCGCACAATTTTTGGGTTCTGAATCAGTATTGTCGCCCATAATGAAACTACAACACCAACCGGCGTAATTGTGAATGGGCGTAAGTCGAGCCGGCGCAAAACGACGTTTACCTGTATTTTGTTATAAATAACCTTACCCTGGTCCGTCTCTAATTGGCATACCACCTCTTTTAGAGCAAGAATTAAAAGGGGCAAAGGAGGGTTTAGAAACTTTTTTAGGTTCAATTACATATTTATCAGGTGATGGATAATTATTATCACCTCCAATTTTAAAACCCCTTTTGGTCTTATTTGAAATACCCGGCATGCCTTTCGTACTCCGTGGCTAAAATTTAGTTCATAATTTTTTGGTAATAATAATAATAAATAACCTTTTTAAAACCACAAAATGTATAAGTTTGAGGTCCCACATTGTGTTGGAACTTTTGGTTCTCAGCAAATGTTTTTCTTTCTACTCCAGAACCAAAACATATTTTTGGAGGTTCTTTTTTCGGTATAATATATTTAAATGTTGCTAAAATTAAAAAAAAGATAATTTAAATAGTTTAATTTTTATTGATACGTACCTTCATAATCAATATCTTTGTATAACGTCATGTTTTATTCCTATGCAAATATTAGAGCAAATCACCTACATTCTTTGAGGAAAGATGGGTTTGGAACTGAAAGGATGTAATCAAAAATACAATTCGCGTGATCGCTTAGAAATTTACAAATCGGTTGTCGTGACCTGTCTTCTATTTGGGACATAAAATTATTGATAAATGCATAAATAATAGTCCAATATTATTTTCAGTCTTTATTTCCTTTATTAGGTACCTACAATAAAAGAAAAAGGAAGTATTTAAAATTAGAAATTAATAAAATACAAGGAGTTAATATATTTTAATGAATTTAATTTGAGTTTTTGATAAATTATAATAGTTTTTTAGATACATACAAAAATATTATATTATAAAAAACAAAAACAATTTCTTAAAATAAAATATGTGTTTTTTTACATCAATAAATAGCAAAATATAATATTAAAAATAATCAATCACTTCTCTTACCTATTGCAATTTTTATTTTTACAAAAAGATAACAATCTTTTACAATAAATTTAAAAATGCGCTAATATGACGTATGGTGACATTTTGGTTCAAATTTGACTTTATGCATTCAACTATGATTGGATGAAACTCAAGAGTTAAGAATTTTTGAAAAACATATTTAACCATATTTATTTTTATTTAAAAAATGACTACGTTTAGCTCGAACAGGTCAAGCCAGCTTGAATCTGATTTGGCTTGACCTCTACCATTTGAAGTGCATGTAAAAGGTCAAATCAAACCCGAATTAAAGCTGGCTTGACCTGCTCGAGCTAAACGTATTTAATATTTCAGGTATTCGCGATTTCAGAGAAGAGATGCGACTTCTGGTGTTCATTTAATAAAGTAGAGGAGTGCCATTACTAAAACCGTAAAACCAATAAAAATTCAAAACAAAATGACGTATTTACTCGCCTTCCTCCAGTTTTCTTACAAAATTTGAGTCCAAATAGCGCCATCTATACGTTGTCAAAATTTCCATTCATTCAAGTGGTCGAAAGGTTTTTTTATAGCTGCCCCCTAAAAAAGTTATTGCGGAAAATACGTAGGCGGGTACTTATCTCAAAAATTTGCTTTTTAACTTTATTTCAGCGTTTTCAATTTTTGGTACGATTTTTGGATTTTTTTAAGGAAATTTGAAAACTCCCAGCGTCTACAAGACTTGACCGAAGATGACTGTAAGTGGCTCACGTTGTGGCCCTGGGTGGGTTCTCTTTATGTGTAGAAAAATATTCCTGGATTATTTTTGTGGCGTAGGGAATTTTTTTCCCAAAGGCATAGAAAAATTAGGCTTAAATACGGCGCGTTGAGCGTTGAACAATTTTGTGTTCCATTTTTAGGCAACACAGGAGCAAATATCGAAAATCGCTACACGTGACGTTTAAACGAATTACTTAAACCAGGTCGCCAGGTGGTTTATTTTTTTTAGTTGGCCTCGCACCGACCCTCCAAATTCAAAATTGCGTTTTCCGACCCCGCCTGACCAAAATTAAGGGTGAGAGGGAAGGAAAAGTCAGATCGTCGATCTAAAATATGCGTTGGAAAAGTTTACGAGTTTCGAAAAAAAATTAAAATTTAGATCCCAAGAAAATGTTAGCAATACGTCACGATTTCCATCATTTACCTCACTTTGACAAAACGGATTTCAACGAACAATAGTATTTTTAAAGGTCTTATCGGGCGTTTTAATCTAAAAAATATTCGTACCGATATCTCTTTTCGTTTAGAAGTTTTGAAAAAGTCATATTTTGCTGTAAAATTTTTGGTTTATCAGAAAATAATTAATTTTGAGGGAACTACTAGGTCGATCGAGACGCTTGATGGCTTAAAATTTGTAAGATCGTTTTCTCCGTCGAGGAATGAGACAATGGCTATGATCGCATGAAAAGTGCGCCCCCCTTGGGCCGTCTTTGTGATCGAATTTTACAAAAACTTTAGAATTTTTTTTCGCAAAAACTATTAAGCCCATTTCTGTCGTAAGCTAGTCAAAATACTCCAATTCTGTGCCTTTATCTTCGGTAAAAACTTCAAAACTCTGCTACCAATATTTTTTGAAAAATTAAATAAAAACGAAATTTCAGAAAAAAATCAAGCCCAACAAAGCCCACGAAAATTATGAAAAATTTTATTTTCGAATTTTTGAAAAAACAATCTCACAAATGAAAGATAATTAAAAAATGATTAAAATTGACCACTCTGTCCGTTATTTTTTGCCACCATCCAGAAAAGTACAAAAATTTTGGAAATCCTCCAAGATTAAAATTATTTTAAACCCTTTAGCTTAAAGTTATTTCAACAGGCGATTTTTTAAAGTTCCTATCGTGCGCTTTAAACTAGAAAAAAAATCGTGTCGATATCTCTTTCCATTTCGAAGTTATGACTAAAAATTTGAAAAAGTCACTTTTTCACATAAAAACTGCTATGACATATTCGGTTTATCGGAAAATAATTAATTTTGACGCTTGATGGCTTAAAATGTGCGGCATTCTTTTCTCTGTCAAATTAAGAGAATCCGTTCTGATCGCATAAAAAATGCACCCTCCTGGGCCGGATTGTACTTGAATTTTTCAAAAAATTTGGATTTTTTTTTCGCAAAAACAATTTAGCCGAGTTTTATAGTAAATAACTTAAAATATTTCAATTCCAGGTCTTTATCTTCGGTAAAAATTTCAAGTCTCTGCTATCAATACTTTTTGAGAAATTAAAAAAATACGAAATTTCATAAAAAAATCCAAGCCCAAGAAAATTTTGAAAAATTTTATTTTCGAATTTATAAAAAAACGACCTCTCAAATAAAATATAATTAAAAAATGATTAAAATTGACCACTTAGTTCTACTATATGTCCGTTATTTTTTTGCCACCATCCTGAAAAGTACAAAAAGTTTTGAAATCGCACGAGATTAAAATTATTTTAAACCCTTTAGCTTAAAGTCATTTCAAAGAGCGATAGCTTATTTTAAAGGTCTTACAATTCGTTTTAATCATAAAAAAGATTCGTGTCGATATCTTTTTTCGTTTAGAAGTTACAACTCAAAATCCGGTGAAAATTTGAAAAAGTCATTTTTGACATAAGATCTGCTCTGAAATTTTCGGTATAACGTAAAATAATTAATTTTGAAGGAACTACTTGGCCGACCTAGACGCATGATAGCTTAAAATTTGCAGGATCGTTTTCTCTATCAAATAAAGAGACATCCGTTGTGATCGCATAAAAAATGCGCCCTCCAGAGCCGGATTTGTACTCTAATTTTACAAAAAATTTGGATTTGTTTTAGCAAAAACTATTGAGCCAATTATTATCGTAAACGTCCTAAAATACTTCCATATGGGGTCTTTAATATCTTCGGTGAAAATTTCAATTCTCTGCTATCATACTTTTTGAGAAATTAAATAAAAGCGAATTTTCATAAAAAAATCCTCTCAAATGAAATATAAATAATCGACTCAAATTTGATCAATCATGATACCAAAAATTAGCTGTGTTGAAAATTTGAGCAGTATTTGGAAAAATGGAATATGTTGGCGAATAAACTTGTTCTTACGTTTTATCTTGAAATTAGTGAAAAAGTCCCAAAGTTGTGACGAGTGGGAACAAGGGTCATATGTTTATAAACACCCTGTACGTTCGCAATACGAGTTGATTTCAAAATAAAATCACCTGTTGATTTTTAATTACACGGTTTTAAAAAATGATTGATATTGTTAACATTGCATTGTAGGAAATCTAAGTTTTACCCAGTTGGCTACACTGAAATGAATACCTTGTGCTCCGGTGAAAAAATCATCGCGAATATTTTAACGAAATTTTGGTTTTGAAAAAAAAAAGTGTTTTGAGAATAACTTGAAAGAACACCCGAAGAAAAACTGCGAAGAGACGCTTTGGTTAAAGAGGCATATCAGATTTAAATTTGACTGAAAATTAACAGGTACACCAACTAAAATTTCTGCAGAGTATGTTTGGTTGCATAGTTGCGGTATTAATCTTATTTGAATTCTCTGTATTACCAATATCAAAGTAAGAATTTCAATAAAATAATTACATTTATTTTTAGTGATTTTTTAAAATCTTAAAATAATTAGAAAATCTGGAAAATACAACAAATACTGTACTAATTTTGCAAAGTTTATGTTAAAATAACTACATAAATCAACACAAGCTGGTTAAAATAAAACGTGAGCTCAAATACAACAGTTTTGTTTATCTGGTTGCCTATGGTAAAGCTTTATTCATTTTATTTTTATGAGGTTAACGGTTTTGATCGTTGGTAAATTATTATGTACTAACAAGTAAAATGTTAGTTGGGTTTCTAAAATATGCTTTTAAGGTTTTGTTATATTTTGATTTATAAAGTAAAATAGAGTTTTATTGATAATTTTAAAATATGATAATTTTATTATGTTTGTACCTTAATTAAGATAAATATGAAACTACTGATAAAAAATCCCTGCCACAAGTAAACCATGAATATGTAAAAGAAATTATTTTATATTATATTTAAGAATAAACAAAAACGAATGTAAATAATATAAAATTTTGAAAAATTAATATTTTGAAATCAAATTTTATGTCATTGCAGTAAAATGTTTTTTTCTTCAAACGTCATAAAAGTATGGCGTTTTTTGACACTTCGTAGGCATTAACAAGTCATTTTTTTGTTGATTGATTTTAGGGTTATGTTCGCACATTTCCGACGTAAATCGGTTTTTTTAACTCCTAGGCGTTAAAATCAATTTTTAACTCCGCGTATTTGGCAACCCAATATACATTGTAGCAACATGACATAACGTATTAAAATTAAATGTAACAATGTTGTAATAACCTGTATGAGATTCTTCGGTTATAATATATGTATAATAAATCTTTAATAAATAAAAAAAAATTATAATTTTTACTGAATTGGTTTTATACAGCTCAGTTTTTAAAAATTATGTTGGTTGTAACAATGCTTGTAGTTAACTTTGAAATCAATTTAATTACTTTTTAGGTTATGGTATTTATCAGTGGAATAATATTATTAGCAGTCCACAATAAAATTTGTACTTTGTACGTTGATGGAAAAATTCTACAACTGTAAATGAATAATACCTAAATGCCTTTAGAGTGTGTATGTGTATGAGTGCACAATGTAGAGAAATGAGTGTAAGAGTTCGGCCAGTGGTGTAGTTGCTTTCATAATATAAACACAACCCTGAATAAATCGTAAGTCATCTCAAAAACTCACAGAATGTATGCAATTGTGTAAGGTATCACAAATGAATGTATCAATTTTTTATAGTGTACGAAACCTACAAGTTTTTAATGAAAATAATGGAGACTAAATATAAGAAATAGAGCACTTTACCAATTTGACAAAAATACAACCTTAAAGCAGTAAAAGCTTAGTTACAACAAATGCCGAATTAAAATAAAAACCTATAAAGCTGATTGTTTTTTTATTATTATTGCTTACAAATCTATTAATTTAAATACAATATTAATATAATTTTATATGTTTTTATCGACATAACTTATATTGAATGTACAATTTGTAATTGTAGCATTTTGAAAATTGAATGCGGAGGAAGACGCTGAACTTGTAGCTGCGGTTATACAAGTTTTTTTCGCATTACATCCTATTATACTGGGAATCGGATTAAGTGGTATTAGCTCAGGAAGGGCTAATTCTTCGTTATCAATTAACTCAACGGAATTACTTGTAATCGTCTCTGGCTTTAAAATTCTCTGAGCAACATCTTTCTTTTCGGTTACAGATTCTTGGTTTATAATTAATTGAACGGGATTACTTGTAATCGGCTCTGGATTCAAAATTCTCCGCGCAACATCTTTCTTCTTGGTTAAAGATTCTTCGATGTATCCCTCGGCGACACTGGTGGACTTCCAACCTCCATGTTGTTTTAGAGATGTAATATCGGCTCCCCCATCTATAAGAAAAGTAGCTGATGTTCGTCTTAAACAGTGCCCCGTGTATTCATGAGAATTTGGCAATTTTAAATAAGATGCTACATCCCTAGAAGCGTTACCAATTTTGTGTATTCCCATTACTTGTCCATAACATTTTCCATTTACATATTTAATAAAAAAACGATTATCTTTCATATTGTTTGGGCGTAAAGAAAGATATTTTCTATATATATTTAAAAAGTTTTCTCCCACTATTGTAAAAGATCTTGATTTGTTAGTTTTGCTATCTGGTATTTTAATAAATAATAACGATCCAAAATCTTCAATATTGTCCATTCTCATTTTGACCAACTCGTCACATCGACAAGCACCAGAAACCCCAAATAACAAAATGATCTATATAAAAAATGGTTTTCAATATAAATATATGTAAAAAGATTTATTGTATAATGTATTATTTATTTGTTATATGTATATGTACTAATTTTGTTGAATGTTGTATATTTTGTGATCTTTGTTAATTTAGCCAAGGGCTATTAAATAAACTTATTATTGTTATTAATAACTATGTACTATAAATGGTTGTACTGTAAACTTACCTTGATGCCCAAATATTGTTCATCAGAAGCTTCGTTTAAAAATTTATCAAACTGTTCTTTTGTAAATACTCTCGACTTTTTAGGAGTATACCCTTCATTTTGTTTTTTTAGGAATGCTCGAAGTTTCATGTATTTATTTGTATCCACTCCCTTTTTTATATTAAGTAATGATTTTATCATCGAATATTGCGACCACATTGTTGAACTCTTCCATTTCATTTTATTTTTCTGTTCGGAAAAGTAGGCCAATAAAACATTTTCCGAGTAATTTTTTACTTTTTGATCATCGCACCATGAAATAAATTTATCATAAGCATGTTCATAAATTTTAGATGATTTTGTTGGGAGCAGATTATTTGCTGCTTCATTTGCGGCTTGCAAAATAAATGGTGGCGTACATTCCATATCATTTTCAGAATCGGATGACATTATAAATACTAGGAACAATAAATAATTGTTTTACAATAAATAATTAATACTCCAATAAACTAAGTATTACTTACTTTTCCAGCTATCACTAAACACTGTAAATACAATAAACAAGAAGTATGATTTCGATTATGGATTTCAAAAATAATTTTTTTGAATTCAAATCAGAGTCACAGGTGCGCTTTCGTTTGTTTCATAGCTAACTTCACTTCATATTTCACTTTGTTGGAAGTAGGTAACCCAATATACATTAATGACATGACGTAGTAAATTAAATGTCACATTTTAAAATTATTTTTTTCAATTATTATTTTATAAATTGAGGCGTTTGAAGAAAAAATAGCATGTTTTATTCGGAGTAAAATAACTTTTTGTGGCTCGCATGTATCCGCGGGACTCGCAGAGCTCGTCCCGCGAACTTACATGCTCGTCACAAAAAGTACTTATTTTACTCCTAATAAAACAATATACTATTATACTAATATTACTCTTTTTTGATGTCTGATGATGCCGATAGGGCGAAACATGTAAATTAGAGAATAATAAATTTACTAAATACAGGGGGGTGCACAAAAAACGCCCAAAACGATGTAGCTTCGTTATTTCTCATCCGATTTTAATAAATGATACGTCAAATTAAATGGTTTGAAGAATACTACTAATAAAAGATAAATTTTAGTTTTGAAAA
This sequence comes from Stenus bimaculatus, assembly GCA_963971135.1. Classification (NCBI taxonomy): domain Eukaryota; kingdom Metazoa; phylum Arthropoda; class Insecta; order Coleoptera; family Staphylinidae; genus Stenus; species Stenus bimaculatus. The sequence goes on along the minus strand of OZ020180.1, from coordinate 79,568,196 downwards.
CAACAGAGGAAGAGGAGGCAACTTTTCTTTTTCAAATGGCTACAATTTTTTTCGGTTGAAAAAAATCATGAAACAAAAATAATCTAAACCAAATATACCAATAATTTTTTTTCTTGTAGTAGTAGTAGTTGAATTAAATTAAAATCAAATTATTAATAATAAAAAAACATAAAAAAATAAGATAAAAAAATTAATTTAAAAATACTTATTGGTAGAGGAAGAGGGGGCAACTTTTTTTTTCAAATGGCAACATATTTTTTTCGATTGGAAAAAATTATTAACAAAAATAATCTAAACCAATTATGCCAATAATTTCGTGTTTTCAGTTTTTTGTTTTTTTAAGTTTTGTTTTTTTAATTTATTATTAAATAAAAAATTATTAATAAATTAAAAAGTATTAAGAATAAATTAAAAAACAAAACTTAAAAAAATCAAAAACTGGAAAATCAAAAACACGAAAAAAAAAACAATTGAATTAAATTTAAAAAAAATAAAAGTAATAAAAAAAAATTAAAAAAAAAGATTAAAAAATTAAAAAAATTATTGATATAATTGGTTTAGATTATTTTTGTTCATGATTTTTTTTTCAATCAAAAAAAATAGTTTGCTTTTTGAAAAAGAAAAGTTTCCTCCTCCTCCTCCTCTGATGTTTTCAAAAATAAAATTAATCTTTTATTATTTGATAGTAGTATTCTTCAAACAATTTGACATATCACTTACTAAAATCGAATAAGAAATAACGAAGCTACATCGTTGGCCGTTAAATAGTAGCGCCATCTTTCAGTAGTTGCAGGAACTAATAAGTCTAAGCTACTAATGCGCATAGTAATCGGACTGAAATAGCTTAGCAGCGTTCTATTGCTTAAGTCACATCAACATCGCTATAAGTCGTTATAAACCGGAATGTTCAAAAGAACAGTACTAAACCACTGGAAAGTAGACTTACTTTTGTTTTACGAGCTTAATTGACGTTCAGAAATCATGGCGCTCGCGGAGTGCCAGCACCATTGACGTGCGTGCTCCAACTTACGCTATTTTTGAAAAATGTTACCTGAACTGTTGAGGATCTTTAAAAGATGTGTCTTTTGTGTTAAAGTCCGTATGGCTTGAGTGTTTCCATTAATTTTTGTGTCTGTTTTATTTTATGTTTTTGTGTCGTACCTGTTGCGATTGGTGATTGGTGTACAATGACAAGATATTCGCTAATTTACTTCGTCTACGCCTGCTTTACTGTTCTACTTTTTCAATTAAAGGTAAAAAGAGTTCGAGATTTTGTTCTCGTTTTGTTTAGGTGAATGTGGCACGTCTAATAAAATGGTTCTGGGAGAATTTGCTTTTGTTGGCGAAGAGAACTCTCGAGAGTATACCAGTAGTACCTGTCATTTCCGAACTACCTGATGAGTGAAAATAATTTATTCCCTCATTTGTAATTTTTTATTTATAGTATTTAAAGTCCCCATTTAAAAATAAAAATATTTTTAATAATTTGAATATGTTAAATTTGGAATTAAAAAATTTAAAAAAATATGGATTTTTATTCAATTATTGAGTAATCGATAAGTGATTTTTTTTGTTAAAACCTGGTCCAAATTGAAAGAAAAAATTTAGAACAAAAATAAAAAAAATATATATCAATTTAGAATTTACCTAATTGAAATCGGTAAACATAAAAATGATTGCTGATCAAGATTTGATCCTTGGACCTTAAGAAGGTCAGCGTTTAATATTGATTATTAATTATTTTATATTTAACAGTACCTCAATATAATTGCGTAAATTTAGAGGTCGCGACTTTTTGTTTTTTATTTTATGTGTAAGCGAAATGCAAATATATTTTGCCCAATTATAAGATGAGTCATGCAAATATACAGGGTGTCCCATTTGACGTTCGACTCTATGGGTATCTTTGTTATTATTGGAGATAGAAAGTCGGTTAAATGGACAAAGTAGTAGACATTTTTTCGAATATTAATAATTCATTTACAAAAAATTTGAATATCGCATCGTTCCAACGCTATCTTGAAAAAACAAGAAAATGCGATTTTTAAAATATGGCTATAACTTCTTTATTTTCTGTGGTACCAAAAAGTTTTTTGACATAATACAGACAATTTTTTGTGTACGATGCAGTAAAACAAATGAATATTTTTTTTCACCAACGGATTGACCGGAAATGAACCCAACTTATTTTTTTCTTATGGCAGCCATATTGGATTTTCACATATTCGGAATCAGTATTTTTTTCTGAGTAATTTGGTATACCATATGTCATATTTAAAAAAAATTAAATTATTTGATTTTACAAACTAACATTGGACTTTAAGAGATGTAAATTGTCAATAACATAAATGTAACTATTTAAAATATTAAATGTAAAATAAATCTTACCACATATGTATTGACAGTTTACATATATTCAAGGTCATTTTTGGTTAGTAAAATATAATTATTTCTATTTTTCTTAAAATATTACATATGATATATCAAATTACTCAGAAAAATTCAGTAATTCCGAATATGTGTAAATCCAATATGGCTGCCATAAGAAAAAAATAAGTTTGGTTCATTTCCGGTCAATCCGTTGGCGAAAAAAAATATTCATATGTTTTACTGCATTGTACACAAAGAATTATCTCCATTAAGTCAAAAAAATTTTTTTGGTACCACCGAAAATAACGAAGTTATAGCCATATTTTGAAAATCGCATTTTCTTGTTTTTTAAGATAGCGTTGGATCGATGCGATTTTCAAATTTTTTGTAAATGAATTATTAATATTCGAAAAAATCTCTACTACTTTGTCCATTTAACCGACTTTCTATCTCCAATAATAACCATACAGTCCAACGACAAAAGGGACACCCTGTATACTCGATTTCAAATTCCAAAAGAAAATTTTTTTGAAAAAATAACATTAGTTTTTCTACCATGACTTGAATTCCCAAAACCTATGAATAATTATTATAATTAAGAACCGAGATAAGAACTTTCACCTATTCATTTCTAAAATATTGTTTGTTAATGTGATAATTAATCATAACAATTACAAAAACAAATGATATAATAGTAAATTATTTCCAATGCAATTTATTTATAATTTAATTTTTTTACTCGGTTTTAGTTATTTGGATTTACTAGAATTTTTTAGAAAAATATTTACATTTTGACAATTTTCCAAATTGATTTTAGGAAAAAAAATGTCTGAAAATAAATGATTACACAAGTCGTTTAAGTAATAAAAATTAACATTAATATACTGAGTGTCTAATAAAATCACACTTCGTCAGTTTTTAAGGAGCAGTGGAAATAAAATTGTAATAAACTTGTTTCTTTAATTTTGTCCAATTTAGAGGAGCATTTTTAAAATTTATACAGAAACTACTCTTTGTGTAATTAAGAGCAGCCGAAAGGCAAAATTTGACTTTTGATCATTTTTAGCCCAGACTAATAAATAAATATTTTTTGGCAGCGAACAATAGAATTTCGAATTATAGTAAAAAAAATAAACTTTTATTCTTGTGTCCAACTTTATTAATATACCTAAAAAAATATACCTATATAAAAGTTTATTTTTTTTACTATAATTGGTAATAGTCCAAATAATATTGTCAATACTTTCAACATTATAAAAGTATTTCGCATCCAAGACGTATTCTACTGAAAAAAATTTTTTTGAAAATATTTTAGTGTAAATTTATGTTAATAATGGAATTCTACGAAGACTACCAAGTCTCCTGCGAACTATTCTTGAAAACAAAAAAAATGCATATACAGGGTGTCCCATTTGACGTTGGACTCTATGGGTATCTTTGTTATTATTGGAGATAGAAAGTCGATTAAATGGACAAAGTAGTAGAGATTTTTTCGAATATTAATAATTCATTTACAAAAAATTTGAATATCGCATCGAACCAACGCTATCTTGAAAAAACAAGAAAATACGATTTTCAAAATATGGCTATAACTTCGATATTTTCGGTGGTACCAAAAATTTTTTTTGACTTAGTACTGACAATTTTTTGTATACAATGCAGTAATACAAATGAATATTTTTTTTCACCAACGGATTGACCGGAAATGAAGCAAACTTATTTTTTTCTTATGGCAGCCATATTGGATTTACACATATTCGGAATTAGTGTATTTTTCTGAGTAATTTGATATATCATATGTAATATTTTAAGAAAAATATAATTAATTTTATTTTACTAACCAAAAATGGCCTTGAATAGATGTAAACTATCAATATATATGTGTTAAGATTTATTTTATATTTAATATTTTAAATAGTTACATTTATGTTATTGACAATTAAAAGTCCAATGTTAGTTTGTAAAATCAAATAATTTAATTTTTTTAAATATGACATATGGTATACCAAATTACTCAGAAAAATATACTGATTCCGAATATGTGTAAATCCAATATGGTTGACATAAGAAAAAAACAAGCTGGGTTCATTTCCGGTCAATCCGTTAGCGAAAAAAAATATTCATTTGTTTTACTGCATTGTACACAAAAAATTGTCTGTATTATGTCAAAAAAATTTTGGTACCACAGGAAATAAAGAAGTTATAGCCATATTTTAAAAATCGCAGTTTCTTGTTTTTTCAAGATAGCGTTGGAACAATGTGATATTCAAATTTTTTGTAAATGAATTATTAATATTCGAAAAAATCTCTACTACTTTGTCCATTTAACCGACTTTCTATCTCCAATAATAACAAAGATACCCATACAGTCCAACGTCAAATGGGACACCCTGTAGCTACATTACTTATCCAGATCTACTCAAGATTTTATTTAATTTTTTAATAAAAAATTGTAAATTGAGTTAAGTCTAAACATAATATAATACATTCAAGAAGCCCAGAACGGGTAAATTTTCAAAAAAAATGGATGCATACGTGAAATAATGATAGTCATTTTAGCATCATATGTCATTTTAAATTTATATGAAGTCATAGCATATGTGACGTCTTCGTATATTTTTAATGGGAACTCGTAATTGTTAAGTCCAGAAATTGAAAGGACGACTATTCCAGTTAACACAAACAAAATTTTGGCCACTTATCTCCACTCCTTCCGAAGATATGGTAAATCGAAAATTGAAAATTTGATTGATCTTCGGAACCAAAGAAGGTAAATCAATGAAATTTTGCATGTGTACTCATATTTAGACGTCCTTCCGAATTATTTACTGAAAATTGTAGGTTTCTACTTAAAACAAATGTGATGACGTCACGTGGACATTGTACGATGACGTAACATAAATTTTATATGACGCAAAATGTCCGGAATTACAAAAATAATTTGAGGTGTCAAGCCATATTTTAGAAATTCGAACCGTCTCTGACTTTTTGAATTTATTCCATGTTACAGACTCACCCTGTATATCGAAAATTACATTCATTCCTGTACATCAAAAATTAATTCTAGTAGATAAAAAAATATTCCTGTAAATTATAAATTATTTCTGTGGATTACAAATATTATGTAATTTGTAGAGCGTAGAGCATTTATAAATAATATCCATAGATCAAAAACTACTTTTATACAGAGTGTCTCGCTTTTTTCCAACGAATTTTTTTTAAATAAAAATGTTATTCTGAACAAAAAAATCCTATGAATTAATATCGACTACTTAAAAAGTTATAGAAATTATAAAATTGTAACATTTTAATGATTTTTGTGGGACATTTCATTTTATTATGATTTTTTTTAATAAAGTGTGCTGTGGATTTTGTCTTTATTTTTAACCCAATCAGATTAAATTTGTCCATCTCGTAGTTCACTTGGTTAAAAAAAAGCCAATAATATTAAAAAAAACAATTTGCAAAGACAAAATCCAAGTCATAATTGATTTAACCCTAAAAATTATAAAAAGAAATTATAAAGGGTGTTCCTTAAGAATCATTAAATTTTTACAATTTTCAAATTGCCATAACTTTCTAGTTATGTAGATCAAAATTTATATCTGTACTTTAAAAATTTATTCAGAGCATCAAACTTATGTCATTAGATCAAAAATTAATTCTTCGGATCAAAAATTATTTTTATAAAAAAATGTAATATAATGATTAATTTTTAGGTTAATTTATTAAAACAATCTTTTCTAATGATGATTTAATTGTAGGAATATCTCAAAAAGTAAGGAATTTTGGAAAAAAATGTTACCAGTAGTATTTTTTTAATTTTAAGTGGCGTCAGAAGATAAGCATAGTTGATTTTACCTGGATGACTTCTTCATGGATTTTCCGAGAGTTTTTCTAACTTCAACCAATTTTTTTTTTAAATAAAAAAGCCTGTTTTCTCAGCGACCGTCGTTTAAGGCTGGGAATTCTGAAAATTATTTTTAGTTTTTGAAGTGTTTTGATAGGAAAATTTGACATATGAAAATTTTATTATTGACGCTGTTTGTAGTAGGAATCACATACTTTGATAAATTTTAATTTTTTTCATTACTTATTTATTTAAGCAATAGTAGGAAAGTTTACTTATGTGAAGTTAGCAATAGATTCCAGCAATAGATTATGTTTGGTAAAATATCCAAAAATAAAACTAAAAAAACAGTTCCCATAGTATATTTTTGATATTACTAAGAGGGTAAAGCAAAACCAACCCTTAATCGGCTCCTACCCATAAATTTTGGGGGTAAAATTGAAAAAAAATATATAGTTTTTTGCGAAGTTCACTTTTTTTTTAAGTTTTTATTTTTCAGAACTAAACTTAAGAGTATTATCAACAAAATGTGCGAAAATTAAAATTAAAAATTAAAAATACTATTTTTTGTTTTCTATTTATGGCGCCTCAAAGTTAGCTCGAATAGCGCCGACTAAGGCTAATTCGCGCAGTTAGCAAAATCTTCACAAAATATGTAGTTCACCTTTTATTTTAATTTTTTTTTTCAAATATGCATTCCCAATAATATTCTTAACAAATTTTGAGAAAATAAAATTGATACTATTTTCCGTTTTTAAATTACAACCCTTCAAAGTTGATAAATTTGTCTTTTCCGTGAGTGCGCTACAAGAAAAACTTACATAAAATGTGGTGTTCACCTTTTATTTTTAATTTTATTTCATATAAGCTTTCCTAATAATATTCTAAACAAATTTTAAAAAAATAAAATTGATACTATTTTTTGTTTTTAAATTACAACCCTTCAAAGTTGATAAATTTGTCTTTTCGTGAGTGCGTTACCAGAAAAACTTACATAAAATGTGGAGTTCACCTTATACTTTTAATTTTATTTTATATATGCACTCCTAATAATATTCTAAACAAATTAAAAAAAATAAAATTGATACTATTTTTTGTTTTTAAATTACAACCCTTCAAAGTTGATAAATTTGTCTTTTCGTGAGTGCGTTACCGGAAAAACTTACATAAAATGTGGAGTTCACCCTTTATTTTTAATTTTATTTTATATAAGCATTCCTAATAATATTCTAAACAAATTTTAAAAAAATAAAATTGATACTATTTTTTGTTTTTAAATTACAACCCTTCAAAGTTGATAAATTTGTCTTTTCGTGAGTGCGTTACCAGGAAAACTTACATAAAATGTGGAGTTCGCCTTTTATTTTTAATTTTATTTTATATAAGCATTCCTAATAATATTCTAAACAAATTTAAAAAAAATAAAATTGATACTATTTTTTGTTTTTAAATTACAACCCTTCAAAGTTGATAAATTTGTCTTTTCGTGAGTGCGTTACCGGAAAAACTTACATAAAATGTGGAGTTCACCTTTTACTTTAAATTTTATTTTATATATGCACTCCTAATAATATTCTAAACAAATTAAAAAAAAATAAAATTGATACTATTTTTTGTTTTTAAATTACAACCCTTCAAAGTTGATAAATTTGTCTTTTCGTGAGTGCGTTACCGGAAAAACTTACATAAAATGTGGAGTTCACCTTTTATTTTTAATTTTATTTTATATAAGCATTCCTAATAATATTCTAAACAAATTTAAAAAAAATAAAATTGATACTATTTTTTGTTTTTAAATTACAACCCTTCAAAGTTGATAAATTTGTCTTTTCGTGAGTGCGTTACCAGAAAAACTTACATAAAATGTGGAGTTCACCTTTTACTTTTAATTTTATTTTATATATGCACTCCTAATAATATTCTAAACAAATTAAAAAAAATAAAATTAATACTATTTTTTATTTTTAAATTACAACCCTTCAAAGTTGATAAATTTGTCTTTTCGTGAGTGCGTTACCGGAAAAACTTACATAAAATGTGGAGTTCACCTTTTATTTTTAATTTTATTTTATATAAGCATTCCTAATAATATTCTAAACAAATTTAAAAAAAATAAAATTGATACTATTTTTTGTTTTTAAATTACAACCCTTCAAAGTTGATAAATTTGTCTTTTCGTGAGTGCGTTACCAGAAAAACTTACATAAAATGTGGAGTTCACCTTATACTTTTAATTTTATTTTATATATGCACTCCTAATAATATTCTAAACAAATTAAAAAAAAATAAAATTGATACTATTTTTTGTTTTTAAATTACAACCCTTCAAAGTTGATAAATTTGTCTTTTCGTGAGTGCGTTACCGGAAAAACTTACATAAAATGTGGAGTTCACCTTTTATTTTTAATTTTATTTTATATAAGCATTCCTAATAATATTCTAAACAAATTTAAAAAAAATAAAATTGATACTATTTTTTGTTTTTAAATTACAACCCTTCAAAGTTGATAAATTTGTCTTTTCCGTGAGTGCGCTACCAGAAAAACAAAAAATAGTATCAATTTTATTTTTTTTAAATTTGTTTAGAATATTATTAGGAATGCTTATATGAAATAAAATTAAAAATAAAAGGTGAACTCCACATTCTATGTAAATTTTTTTGTGCACCCCTATGTATATTATCTTAAATATTACCAGATTTTCAAATAATTTAAATTTTTTTAAATAGACCATCCAGAATATAATTCTTTCACAAAATGTTGTTTGAAATGTCATAAAAATGATGGGAATCACGAGATTGATATCTGTATCATATAAATTATTGACCCCAAAATTAACCAGTTTAAAAAGATAGTACCAAATAAAAACTGGCTGATCTTTCAGGTGATGTAATTTATGAATCAAAAACTCCACCGCATCAGTAGCTCAACAAGTTAATACAACTTTCAAAAAATTACCATATACCTCAAAGCTACAAGTTACAAACAATTCGTTTTTAAAATATTAACAAACCAGGTCAACTTTATCAGCAAGGTATTATTTTAAAATACTTCTGAAAAAATTAATTAAAAAAAAACAAAATATATGTACCAGCTTTATACAACACGCTTTGCTAATTTGGTTAGATAATTTAGTTATGCAACAACATTTAATGAATCCAATCGCAGGGAAATAATTTGCATTGGAAAAAAGTAGATTTTGCCTGTTTATTGTTACCGTGTTATCTAAGACTAAAACTAATTATTTGTTATTTTTAATTAATTACCTATAATTAGCAACCGGTAAATCAGCAAATTATATCGTATTGTTATAATGATGCTTAACAAAGTGAATTGGTTTGTTGGTTTTATTTATTTGCAAACACCTTTGTCTCGACTTTCTAGTTAATAAAAATTTAAATTAGTTGCATTAATTACTTTTTAATTGCTAATTCATTATATAGGTCTTGACACATTAGCAAAGAATTCTGTTATGAAATGTAAGAAGATACCAAGATTAAAAATTGAGATTTTGATTAATAATATAATTTTGTGGTTTTATACCATCAGTTAAAAAATGCAAATAAGGAAAGGAAAAGTTTGTGATAAACATTTTTGACCTGCATAGGTGCATTAATTCCACTAAATGGAATTTTTCGTTAATAAAATTTTTCCAATAAAATACTAAATGATAAGCACGAGGATAAGCATTATTATTACTTTGGGTACTTTTTAGGACAAATATATTTTTATTACTTTCATTAAATTTAAACGGTTTTTTTTTTAATTTGAATTGTTGAGATATTTGTAGAGTAACGAAATTGGTTTGAAATTTAGTAGCGACAATTAAATTTGTTTATGTTTAATGGTTTCAAGTATTATTATCCTTCTAACTTTGCTTATAATAATCTATTTAGGATAAATATTTATGTCTATCAAAAGCTTAATTTACTTCGTATTCAAATAGTGCTAACCCATTGATAAAGAGGTTAATCCACGCTATGTTTATTTAACCGCACTTAGAGCAAATTGGTTTACATTGAGGATTCTAATAATAACCAGCAGTCGATATTTTTATTCAAATTATTTTCATCAGCTCACGTTTATTTTTATTATAAACTGATTTTGTTTTGAACGATTGATGCATCCGTGTTAAATGATATGGCATCTATTGACGCAAGAGGAAAGATTAATAGGCACATGTTTGAAATTTGACAAATATGACAAGAAGCACTTTTTCTAACGTCTGTATTATAACCGTGGAAACCAGGAAATAACCACATGTGACGCTATATTTACGCACATCCTAAAGCCTTGAGTGGGATCCAATATTTTTGAATTTCCCAACATATGCCTTTTATAGAGGGTTTTTTGATATTTATTCTTATTGAAAAAAAAAATAATTTTTGGTAAAAAACTTTTTGATTCGCCCACAATTAGAGTTTAATTGTTACAAAATATGGTAATATTTTTATCATTGTGGAATTTTTTATCATCGTAAATTCATAGTTTTTACGTCCAAGGAAATTCCTTGCATCCTTCGTTTCTAACCGTTGCTTTTTGTATCATTTACTTTATGAAATACCACGTTTCCCACAAGTAATGTGCAATTAAAAATCGTTTATTATTTTGAAGGTTAATTTCAAGACATGAAGACATATTTATGATACCTACATAGTGTTTTTGTTCACTTTAAATTACCTGTAATAAAAATTAAGCTTTAGATATTGTTACAAATTGTTTCCATAATTGAATTCTTTGTTTTATTGTTTAAATTTTAACCAATCACCCTGTACCAGTTAATAAATATTTTACTTAAACTTAATTAATTTTTAAAGGAGTTTATAAAATTATAAATTATTTTAAGAAACTGAACATTGTTTTAAAAATAACACAGAACGTGCTATAACTTCTTTATTTCTTTATAAAAAAAAATTGAAATCTGTTTTATTTTTTGCATTTTCATGAAATCTAATAAATAAGACCGTTTCAAAATTTTTTTAACGATATTCCGTTACTACCAAATAATGTTAATTTTACGAAAAAACGTTTATTATTAAAAATAACAGAAAGTGATGTAACTTTTTCATTTCTCAATAAAAAAAATTGTACTTAGTAGAACTACATAATCTTTTTTTCAAAATCAGACAAGAAGTAAAAGTAAAAAAAAATAAATAATCAGTCACTTTTTCACATTTTCTTTTTTTTTATCAAAAACAAAAAAAATGTAATAGCTCAATTTTTTTATATTTTGTTACACAAGCAGTCCTAAGTGAAATTACATAAAAAAGTTTTTTCCAAATCAGACTAGGAATTAAAAAATTATAAAAAATGAAAAAAATCAATTTAGTCACGGGGCTCGTACGGAGGTGGGGATAATAAACCAAATATTTTTTAGCGTATTACATCCTTAGTAAGAACATAGTTAAAATTGAAAGGCTTACATTTTTTGGGTTTTGGAAATATTTAAAAAAAACTTAAACTTTTATGAGAAATTTATGAATTAACTTAAATCACGGGCCTTGTACGAGGGTGGGGATAATAAACCAAATATTTTTTAGCGTATTACGTTCTTAGTAAGAACATAGTTAAAATTGAAAGGCTTACATTTTTTTGGTTTTGGAAATATTTAAAAAAAACTTAAACTTTTATGAGAAATTTATGAATTAAATTAAATCACGGGGCTTGTACGAGGGTGGGGATAATAAACCTAATATTTTTTAGCGTATTACATCCTTAGTAAGAACATAGTAAAATATGAAAGGCTTACATTTTTTTGGTTTTGGAAATATTAAAAAAAAACTTAAACTTTGATGAGAAATTTATGAATTAAATTAAATCACGGGGCTTGTACGAGGGTGGGGATAATAAACCTAATATTTTTTAGCGTATTACGTCCTTAGTAAGAACATAGTAAAAAATGAAAGGCTTCCAATTGTTTGTTTTGGACATATTTTGAAAAAAATTAAACTTTTATGAGAAATTTATGAATTAAATTAAATCACGGGGCTTGTACGAGGGTGGGGATAATAAACCTAAAATTTTTTAGCGTATTACAACCTTAGTAAGAACATAGTAATATATGAAAGGCTTACATTTTTTTGGTTTTGGAAATATTAAAAAAAAACTTAAACTTTTATGAGAAATTTATGAATTAAATTAAATCACGGGGCTTGTACAGGGGTGGGGATAATAAACCCAATATTTTTTAGCGTATTACATCCTTAGTAAGAACATAGTAAAAAATGAAAGGCTTCCAATTTTTTGTTTTGGACATATTTTGAAAAAAATTAAACTTTTATGAGAAATTTACTCGGAAATTTATGAATTAAATTAAATGACGGGGCTCGAGCGGAGGTGGGGATAATAAACCAAATATTTTTTACCGTATTACATCCTTAGTAAGAACATAGTAAAATATGAAAGGCTTACATTTTTTTGGTTTTGGAAATATTAAAAAAAAACTTAAACTTTTATGAGAAATTTATGAATTAAATTAAATCACGGGGCTTGTACAGGGGTGGGGATAATAAACCCAATATTTTTTAGCGTATTACATCCTTAGTAAGAACATAGTAAAAAATGAAAGGCTTCCAATTTTTTGTTTTGGACATATTTTGAAAAAAATTTAACTTTTATGAGAAATTTATGAATTAAATTAAATCACGGGGCTTGTACGAGGGTGGGGATAATAAACCAAATATTTTTTAGCGTATTACATCCTTAGTAAGAACATAGTAAAATATGAAAGGCTTACATTTTTTTGGTTTTGGAAATATTAAAAAAAAACTTAAACTTTTATGAGAAATTTATGAATTAAATTAAATCACGGGGCTTGTACGGGGGTGGGGATAATAAACCCAATAGTTTTTAGCGTATTTCATCCTTAGTAAGAACATAGTAAAAAATGAAAGGCTTCCAATTTTTTGTTTTGGACATATTTTGAAAAAAATTAAACTTTTATGAGAAATTTATGAATTAAATTAAATGACGGGGCTCGAACGGAGGTGGGGATAATAAACCAAATATTTTTTAGCGTATTACATCCTTAGTAAGAACATAGTAAAATATGCAAGGCTTACATTTTTTTGGTTTTGGAAAAATTAAAAAAAAACTTAAACTTTTATGAGAAATTTATGAATTAAATTAAATCACGGGGCTTGTACAGGGGTGGGGATAATAAACCCAATATTTTTTAGCGTATTACATCCTTAGTAAGAACATAGTAAAAAATGAAAGGCTTCCAATTTTTTGTTTTGGACATATTTTGAAAAAAATTAAACTTTTATGAGAAATTTATGAATTAAATTAAATGACTGGGCTCGAACGGAGGTGGGGATAATTAACCAAATATTTTTTAGCGTATTACATCCTTAGTAAGAACATAGTAAAATATGAAAGGCTTACATTTTTTTGGTTTTGGAAATATTAAAAAAAAACTTAAACTTTTATGAGAAATTTATGAATTAAATTAAATCACTGGGCTTGTACAGGGGTGGGGATAATAAACCCAATATTTTTTAGCGTATTACATCCTTAGTAAGAACATAGTAAAAAATGAAAGGCTTCCAATTTTTTGTTTTGGACATATTTTGAAAAAAATTAAACTTTTATGAGAAATTTATGAATTAAATTAAAGGACGGGGCTCGAACGGAGGTGGGGATAATAAACCAAATATTTTTAGCGTATTACATCCTTAGTAAGAACATAGTAAAACATGAAAGGCTTACATTTTTTTGTTTTGGAAATATTTTGAAAAGACTTAAAGTGGGATGAGAAATTTATCTTTTATGGTGCAATTCTGTGTAAATCTGTAGGCCCTTACAGGAAATATCTGTAAGGTATCCATGGAAACCGTCCATTACAACCCATATAACAAATCTTACAGATTTTTCCTGTAAGGAGTTACAGATTGTCACAGAATTGCACCACTAAATTTAATCACGGGGCTCGTATGGGAGTGGGGATAACCAAACAAATATTTTTTAAGGTATTTGATCCTATAAAAGATCACACTAATAAAATTATGATCTACATATGTATATTTTTTTAGGAAATATTATTAATAAAATTTGTTAGAAGTTTTTTAAAGAAATTAAATTGAGGAGATGGGGATGTTCAATTAATTATGATTTTTAAATGTTTGAGCAAGTTTACGACCATATAGAATTTTTTCTTTTTTTTTTTGGAAACGAATGTAAAATTGAATGCATTCGAATGTAACTTCAAGGTGTAAATTTTTTGACTCCTGGTCTGATTTTGAAAAAAACTTTTTATTAAAAAATATAAAATTAGAACCCTTTAATTAAATAAGTTATTACAAAAAAACCTTGTTTTTACGAAAAACAAAACGTTTTTTCTTAAGAAAAATATTTAATGTTTATCATGGCTAAAAATATATTTAAAATAATAAAAATTCCACATGCATATTAATTAAGTATTGTAGGTAATAAATAAACGTAATAATTTTCAAGATATTATATGTTATCATGGAAGCATCCACAATCTAACGAAACAATCATTAAAATTAATATTAACTTCCTAGCAAATTAGTTGAGGTTAACAACTTTAATTGGCCTTAATGGAATAAAGTCTAGCACTCAATTGGTTTGTTGACTGAAAATTTTTTAACAAAGATTTATTATGATTAAGTATCAGATTTAGATTTAAATCGACGGTTTCTTCACATCATTTCTTATTTTGACATATACCTATTTCTAATTTTTATAATTCATAGCTTACGATTTAATTTTGTTCTAAAAATTGCACAATTTTTGAAAAAAAAAATAAGTAAGAAATATTTATCAAAATTTAAAAAACTGAATCAAATTATAGAAAATATTGAGTCCACTTCAATTCTTTCTATCATTTAAACATACAACAAACTGTATATTTAAAAAAAAAATAATAATCTAAATTTTCTTTATTTAAATTAATTTTAAGTAGTACTGCAACTTTTGAATAGGTAAAATGTTGTCAATTCTTTTATAAAAAAAATGAAGGAAAAGCATAATTAAATCTTTCATGTTATATTTTGTTAGTATAATTTGCGTTTTCCGCAAATCGTAATCGAGTAATGTGTAGTGACATATAAAAACCATTTCCTTAATTATTATATTTGTACACAATATTGGAGTATGGTTATGAAACAATATTTATTTAAAACCGTTTACTTATTAGCCTTATTTCAGTTTTAAATCTGAAATTTCAAATTAATATTCATAATTATAATAAAATTAAAATATAACTTTATCTTGAAATTAATTAATTTAAATAGGTATTAGAAATTTTTAGTATTTTAATTAATAATTAGTATGAACGTCAACCTTATTTAATTACAAAAAATTGAAATATCAGTTTAAATGAAAGTTAGTTCCTAATTAATATTTTAAATAATAATTTATTCCTTATAATTTACAATTTTTGTGTAACGATTCAATCAAGTGAATTATATTTAGAGCTATTGCAATTATTAATAATGCTTTTGCAACTTAGTTTCTTCTAATCATTTTTATTAAAATAACTTTAACAATGGTATTACTCACAACAATAATAATTGTAATTCAGCTATTCTATATTCTATTGAGATAGTAATTAAAATGATTATATTCATACAGAATCTTTTGGAAAAACTTACACATACATCATTAGTAATCAGAAAACAACTAGATGAAGTCATACGCATAGAAACCCTTTACAATATAATAATTTAAAAGATACAATAAAAAATCTGTCACATAAAAAATAAAAGTGTTAGGAATTTAAGGACTAATGGTGCAATTGATTTAGTTTTCAATAAAACTTTTAATTATCGAAAAAAATTTGGGTCGCATGAAGGTTTAAAAAAATTATTTTCTTTTAATACATAGTACATCATTACGTGCACCAATCATTGTATTCTCTTCAGATGAAAACGTCTCTAATCCGGTTTCATATTTTGCTTCCAATGTATTTCGATTCAAAATGGCACGGTTATTACGAGCCTTTTCACGGATATACCGAGTAAATATTTTTTCGGTGAAATTTGTATCGTCACCCGTGTGATTCGAAAATGTTAATTACTACCTGCGCGATTTCTCGGTATTGTGTTATTAAGAGCTAACTTTCACTGAAAATTTAAAATACAATCGATCTTCAGCAGATTATCCTTATTTTGCAACATAAATAGTAGTAAAAACTGGGTGGGCAAAGTGAGTGTATGCCTCCGAAAATATTTATTTTAAAACTTGTGCGAAATGTAAGCTTTTGTCAAAATTTGAGTAAATTATCATTAAAAATGTGTGATGAGGGTAATACAGCTTAGGTTTATGGACAGCAAAAATATATTTTCAATAAAAGTACTGAATACAAATTCAGTGTGACGTTTCGACCTTCATGCAGGCTATTATCAACGAAAATTTTAAATAGCACAAATATGCAATTATCAAGAAATTCCTCATAGAGGTTACAAAGCTACATAAACAAATTAAAGTAAGTTTGTATTGAGTACTTATTGACAATATATTTTTGCTGTCCGAAAACTTGAACTGTAATTACCCTCATCACACAATTCCATATGTTAAAAAAATGAAAAAAAATCAGTAAACTTCTCCTGTATTTCGAAAATGTGGCTTTAAAAAAAATAAATATACGTACCTACTCCTATTTTTTCTATCAAATCTAACAAATTCATATAAAAATCAATAATTTTAAGAATATCTTCTTTTGTGCACAAAAAAATGTAGTAATTTTTGTGTTGGGAATTATCACTTGAATAATGATGCTAATTTGAAAGATCAAAACAGATAAAAATTAGAAACCCAATAATATGTGTAATAGTTTTCAATGTTTCTGCGAAAAATTTATTTAGATTCTGAAAACTGTCCTTATTGTAGGAAACATAAATGCAAAATTAACGGTTGTATACCATTTTATCGACAATATCTCGGACAATATACTTTCATCGACACAGACTTTTCATCGAATGCAATTTCATCAACAATCCGTTGCATCGACACAGACGTTTCATCGATATTTCCTTTTCATCGGCAAACCTTACCTTCGACAAGGACGTTTCATTGACACTACTCTTCCATCAAAGCAGACGATTCATTGACATTACCTTTTCATCGACACTACCTCTTCATCGAGGGTGACCAGAAGTATTTTCATAAAACTAGGATATCCATTTGATAAACCAGGACATTTGGAATTTTTAAAACCAGGAAAAAATCAGGACATTTTTATAAATAAATAACATAATCAGTATGATTGTAAATGTTTAATTTTCTTTCAATATTACTATACATTCTTTGCCAAATACAAAATAATAACATTTTTACTTAATATATGCTCTAACAAGAGATTCTCCAACAAAAATAAACATATTTTTTCATAAATAAAATAAAAATAATCTTTGGTAACTAAAATAATACTTTTTCATAAAAATAAAAATAAAATCCAGATTTAAAACCAGGATAAGATTTAAAAACTACCCAGGAAATTCCCGCCTGAGTGACAAACAGGACATGTTCTGGGAAAACAGGACGTCTGGTCACCCTATCGACAGATCTTTTGGTAAGGATAAAGACGGTTCGTCGCCACTATAATAGTTTAAACAATTACGGCAGAACCATTTAACATGATTTATTTTATTATTGTATAATATTCTTTATTTTTTAGTATATTTGGGAAAATGTGAAAACGGCGAATGACGAACTCCGTTTTCACATTTTCCCAAACATTCTAAAATATTTGAAATGTCTTTGTCGATAAATCGATATTGGCGATGAAAAGATTTGGCAATACAACATATCTTTGTAGATGAAGCGGTCTTGTCGATAAACAGGCAGAGTCGATGAATCGACATTGTCGAAGAATTGGTAATGTCGATGAAATTGTTTGTCCATGAAAAGGTTAATGTTGATGAAACGTCTATGTCGATGGAAAGGTTTGTCGATGAATTTTTTGTCGATGAAAAGGTTATATCGATGAAACGTTCCTTGTCGAAGAAAAAGTTTGTCGATGAAGAGGTAGTGTCGATGAAACGTCTGTGACGATGAAAAAGTAGTGCCGAAGAAAAGGATTGTCGATACAATGGTTGTCGATAAATTATTCGTGTCGATGTCGAGGGTCATGTCGATATGATTATAAAAGTTGTATCTTGGATTCCAATCAGTGGGTATTAGCATGGAGTATGGATACTAGAAGAGACACAGATTGCGTACTCAAGCAAATAGACCTGTGGCGTGCTGCCACCTGGTGACTGGAAGTTTAATGGCTTACAGAGTTCTGCAATTGAAATATTTCGTACCTCTTGGAACGCTGCAAACAAATGTTTTGGTTATGTTTGTTTATGTTCCATGCTTTATGCTAGAGGTTAGCTGTTTATTACGTGTTTCGTTAAAAGTTTAAAAATGGTGCGAATAATTGATTTAAACTATTTTTTAAATAAATAAAAGCGACATCTTTTGGCTACTCAAAACACGGAATTAGTTCTACGGTCCACTAATAGATGGCAAGCGAAAAAAATCCTAGTAGTGAGCCGCTTTTAGCTATACGCAAGGTCTTATGAAAACTGGCTCGCTTATTGAATCCATACTCCATGGTATTAGTTTCACTTTTTAGAGAAATTGGAAGACCTTTATACAACTGCCATGATCCTTTTTTTGTACTAAAAATGAACTATGAGTAACTAACTGAAGCATCTACATTATATTTCTTAATCAAATTTTAGAAGAACAATGAAACTGTAATTGATTAGGAACCGAATGAAAATTTTTCTTATTCTTATAACCTAGAATCGATCTGATATACAGGGTGAACTAAAATGATTGTGGTTTCATATGTAGGCAACCAAATACGCAGGTTGGTACAACTGAAATCTTAAAAAGAAAATCTCCTAGTAATCCAATGGCGTAGCAAAAATGTTTTCCAAAATTTCTAATTTCTCAGCAAATGTCAAACATTGAAAATGTTTTTATTCATTTTCGAGACAGATGCTAACACAAAACAAAGATTTAGGCAAATTTATTTTGATAAAAACCGACGTTTATGAAATAGAAGGCACAATAACGAAATTCATAAATCTGAAGTTTTGATACAACCGTAAAAATTACACCTACGCCTCTGCTTTTGTGTAGTCTGATTACTTTGTTTTGATTTTGGCATGATTTTGTGTTACTATGAACTTGAAGCAAACAAATTCCCCAGATTATGGGACGGGAAATTTAAATTGACCACAATCATTTTAGCTCACCCTGTACCTACTGATGGTATTAACTTCTTATCTTGAACTTTTATTTACCTTTGTAAAAAATTTAAATGATAAACAAACTTTTGAGTTGGAAGACATGTTAATGTATCCTGTTTGTTACTTATAACCTATAACAAAAATCAGAAATTATAGAGTATCTACAGTGGCGCCACTACGTCATTTTTAATAAATCATTTGAGAAGAAAATGTGATAAAAAATGTTCCGGATAAGGCTTTTCCACCAATTTTAATGTTTCCTTATCTAACTGCGCCAAGGTATTTTTGTGTATAAGAAAGATGATTAATCACGGTTTTTCTTACCAAACTCGCGCGCCCTATAGCGGCACGTATTAATTATCAGTGATTCTCCGATAATTTGCAACGAAGCTCCAAAAAAGTGGTATGGATAGGCTATTATTAGGATCTCGAACGGAAAAATTATCGCGGGTGTCTATGAAATCATTCTTTAGAAATTTGGAATATTCGAAATATTCAAAACAATTTCCTCAATGTTTTGTCATTTTTTTGATATTTTTTTTCTTTGTGCAATTGGCTTCTTGCGAGCAACGCGAAAATGAACTTTTTTATTATCAAAAATGCCTGTGTAATTTAAAAACTTATTATACTACAAATTCCGTCTTCTCTTGCAAACAGAAATTGAAATTATATACCGAGTGTCCACGGAACAAGGGCCACCTCTGTAACTTCTTTATTTATATACAGGGTGGTGATAAAGTTTGGAACCAAGGTCATAACTTCCGTAAAAATTTTTATTGTAAAAATCGCTCGGACAGGTCAATTTTTGTTTTAAAAATGCCATCTTTTGGAATAAAAAAAATTTTCATGACGTCATCATCAATTTTTTTAAATGGAAACCCCTACTTTTTTACACATTTTTCATAGACCTTTTTATCATATTAATGATCACATAAAAATATTTAAAAAAATTTCAACCATTTTTGAAAAAAAAAAAAAATTTACTCAAAAAAAAAATTATTAATTCTCAAAGAAAATATGGCAAGAAAAATAAATTAAACTAATTTTTAGTTTAAAAATAACAAATTATTATTGAAAATATTCGAATTGTTCTTCTTTACACAATTGCAATTTTCTTAAAACTAATTTTAAATAACTTTTAATGAAAAAGGTAATTAAAATAAAATGTTTGAGTAATAATAAACTTTAAATAAAATTGTAATTTATTATAAATTTGAAAAAGCTTTTGATATTCAAAATTTATTGAAATAAAAATTGCCTTTATAAAAGTGCTTTAGTTGACGTTATTTTGTATGGCAAATAAAATTTTAAATCCATTTACCAATGCTTGAATAGCTTACTTCGTTTGTTTAATAATAATCAACAATTATTAAGTTTTGCGAAATTAAAAATGCCTCGTTTAAGCGAACGCGAAAGAATCGAAATTTTAATTATGGTAGGATACGGCGATAGAAAAAGAACCCATGGGGAAGCTTGTGCTTTGTTTAATGAGCAATATCCAAATAGACCGCAAA
The DNA here is from genome assembly GCA_963971135.1 of Stenus bimaculatus. NCBI lineage: Eukaryota > Metazoa > Arthropoda > Insecta > Coleoptera > Staphylinidae > Stenus > Stenus bimaculatus. The sequence goes on along the minus strand of OZ020180.1, from coordinate 79,547,252 downwards.
TCTCAAGATCTACAGTAAGTAAGTTAGTTACCAAATTTGCAGAAACAGGATCTGTAGGAGATTTGCCTCGACAAGTGAATGAAGAAACCAAATTAAATTTATTACTTGCGATTGAAGAAAATCCCAATATTTCAACAAGAGATATTTCAAGAAATAATAATGTGGATTATTAAAAAAGGAAAAGTATCACCCATACAAAATAAAACTCATACAAGAGTTAAATGAAGATGATCCCGATCGGCGACTGCAATTTTGTGATGAAATGATGGCGCGATGTGATCAAAATCCAAATTTTTTAAGTAGTATAATTTTCTCCGATGAAGCTAGCTTTCAATTGAATGGATCAGTGAATCGACATAATTGTAGGTATTGGTCACAGGAAAATCCTCATTGGGCCGTAGAATCCCATAGTCAAAGACAGGGAAAGTTAAATGTATGGGTGGGAATGATTGGCAGACGTTTTATAGGACCTTACTTTTTTAATGAAAATCTTACTGCCGAAAGATACTTGAATTTTTTGCGGACTGATTTGCTACCAGTTTTACTTCGTATTTTCCCCAATTATGAAAATCGCAACATTCCTAACCAAAACATTTGGTTTCAACAAGATGGGGCTCCTCCACACTTTGGCAGGGCGGTGCGAGAATTCCTTAACACCACGTTTCCCAACAAATGGATAGGTCGGAGGGGACCAATTGAGTGCCCTCCGCGATCTCCCGACCTAACGCCCTTAGATTTTTTTTTTGTGGGGACATTTAAAATCAAAAGTTTATATCAATACACCTAATAATTTACAAGAATTGGAGCTTAGAATTAGGACGGAATTGCAACAAATTGACGAAGAAGCTATTAACAATAGTATTCAGAGTGTCTACACTCGAATGGGACAATGCCAAATGGTCAATGGGGAACAATTTGAACATTTTCGTTAAAATTTGTTACTTGTAAATTAAAAATTTATTTTTTTTGTAATATTTTCATTGAGAATTAATAATTTTTTTTTGAGTAAATTTATTTTTTTTTTCAAAAATGGTTGAAATTTTTTTAAATATTTTTATGTGATCATTAATGTGATAAAAAGGTCTATGAAAAATGTGTAAAAAAAGTATGGGTTTCCATTTAAAAAAATTGATGATGGCGTCATAGTGAAGTTATCAGTGACGTCATGAATATTTTTTTCATTCCAAAAGATGGTATTTTTAAATCAAAAATTGACCTGTCCGAGCGATTTTTACAAAAAAAATTTTTACGGAAATTCCAAACTTTATCACCACCCTGTATACATAAGAAAACGAATTTATAGAACTAAAAAAATGTAATTTCACTTCAGGTGTTTAAATGTAACACCCTGTTTTTTGTACATACTTATTATTAAACAATGGTTACTTCTAAGTATGTTTTCAAAAAAAAAAAAATTTTTTTTATTTCTTTTTTATTTTTTAATAAAATCTATTAAAAATTCCTACATGAAAAACGGCTGAATGAATTTCATAATTTACAATTTATTTTACCTTTTTTGAATTATTTAGGATTAGTTTTAATAGGTTTTATTAAAAAAATCCAAAAAATTTTTATGAAACTTAAAAAAACATTAGAAGTTTCCAGTGTTTTATAATAAATAGAAAAAATAGGGTGTTACATTTGAAAAAAAAAAGTTTATATCATTTGTGGTGAAACCAGAAGTGAAATTGAAATACATAACATAGTGAAATTTCAGATTTTTATTTTCATAAATAAAGAAGTTACAGGGGTGGCCCTACTTCCGTGTCACCCGGTATAATAATTTGTATGTTACTTTTGATAAAAATACTTATATTAGGTTTTTAACTGATTATTTAGTTAATTTTGCGTAATGAATTTTAACTCTTTCTAAAAGTAATCAAGATAAAAGTAACCTTCCTTTTATTCTTCAAGTATACGTTAATAATTTCAGTAAAACCACTACGCCAAAAAATACAATTTCTAACAAAACCAACAAATATCTTACTTTTCTCATAAATTATTCTAAAAAGCTCATTAGCTAGCAGTAAGTAAAAAGAACTTATTGTTGTAAATGTTAATAAACCATTAGAGAAATCGCTTGAAGACTCAAATCATTAAATTTATATTCTTGGCATGAACAAACTGTAACTCGGCAATACCACAATGAATTTGTGTCACTGCAAAAATAAAACGAAACCTCTGAGAATGGAGGCGAAATCTAATGACATCATTAGATAAATTTTGTAGATGTAAATTAATATCCAGGTTGTAATGACTTAAAACCATATCATACTTGGCCTTGCAGCAGGTTAAATTATCGTCTATTAAAAATTAATTATTACTGTAAGACGCAACTTGAGAGTAAATTGAAGAAATAAATAAAAAAACCTTGAGGTAATAATTACTATACTTGTATTACCAATATTTAATCTAATTAAAAATTATCCCTTGTACATAGGAATATATGTATGATAGTGTTTTATAATAAAAATCGTTGGGTTTATTGGTTACGCCTGAAATAACCTGTATAAAGCGCTCACCACCATTTCGACCTTCATCACAGTAATTTAAATATGTTAAACTAAAAGAAACAATAAGGGTATTATTAGTTTTAAGACCTGGCCTTGCTTTGCAGTTTCAAATCCGTTATTAAAAATTTACAGCGCAACGCGCTTTAATTTAAATATAGATTATGACAAAATTATGTATGCATGTACGATTTTGTTTTAATTTTATTATTATGATAGAAAAGTTTCTATGATTAGCCTTTATTATGCTCTATTCACTTGAAACGAAACAATAAAATTATTGGGTTGGTAAAAAGTATAGTCATTTCGAAGGTGATGTATTTGTAATTTATATTTTATTGATCCTGTTTTATGTATTGGTACCAAAAAATATTTATTGCATATTGCACATAATATTTGTAGCGCATATCCGTCTGTACAAAACAACACTTAAAATATGCTTAAAATATGCAAATCCACATATAAATAAAGATGAAATATACAGGGTGGCCCACGACGCCATGGCTAGCTCGTCGTGGGCCACCCTGTATAATGGGTAATAGAAAGATAATTCCAATAAAATTAAAGAAAATACTTTTTGTATAGTTTTTTAAAGTAGATTAAAAATAAAAATATCAAAATCAAAAATATGAAAAACTAAGGAATTGAATATAAAAAAAATTGAAAGATTTAAATTTTTGATTTTTAAAATCCATTCCTTGAAAATATTATACATGAAATTTTTTAATTTTGGTATTGTAGAGGAACGTAAAAATTGTTAACTTAGTTTCTCTTTTTTTTTCAGAATTCTTACTCCGCTGAGTTGGTAATACACATTCCAGGAAATTTGAACCAAGATGGAGTCGTCTACAGGTTGGACTATTATCCACCATTTGGTTATCCTGAACCAAATACGACAATAGCATCAAAAGATATACATGATGTGATTAAATTCTCAAAAGCACTTCCTGGAACCAAATACGACTTTTGGTTGTACTACTCAAATTCAACTCACAATACTCTAACATGGACAGCTAATTTTACCACAGGTAAATGCATTATTAGGCTTATAGCAATCAAGCAACATACCGTGCGGACATAAAGTAACCCCCCCCCCCCTCCCTGCTAAGTTTTGAATGGTTATGTTTTTGATTCAGAAAACTTGTCTACCTAGGAATCTAATTGCGAACTTTCTAATAAAGGTATTTTTGATTTCGTGGAACTTGTGGTTATACCGGAAGTGGATGGCAACTTTCTTATTTTAAATGGAACACCCAGTATATTTTTACATTTTCGTATTCTCCATAAAAATACCATTAAATTGACCTAGCGTAGTGTACTCTACTAATACTTTCGGAATTACGTCCATTTGAAAATCGCATTTTTATGCAACTTCATTTACACCGAAAGTTGGACCCAACTGCCCCAACTTCGTTATTTTAAATGAAATATTTTGCAATTAAGTTAATAATATTAAATTTAAACAAAATTATGTGTAATAGTAAGTTCGTTAATTTTGCTGATTAACATAACCATCTTCAATCTCTTGACAGTAATAAAATCTACAGGAAATCTCTTGGATAAAAATTTTGTTTAAATTTAATGTTATTAACTTAATTGCAAAAAAAATCATTTAAAATAAGGGGCACTTGGGTCCAACTTCTGGTGTAAATGAAGTTGCATAAAAATGCGATTTTCAAATGGGCGTAATTCCGAAAGTATTAATCCTAGACCACACTATGCTAGGTCTATTTAATAGTATTTTTATGGAGAACACGAAAATGCAAAAATATACTGGGTGTTCCATTTAAAATAAGAAAGTTGCCATCCAGTTTCGGTATAACCGGAAGTTCCACAAAATCAAAAATACATTTATTAGCAAGTTCGCAATTAGATTCCTCAGTAGACAAATTTTCAGAATTAAAAACATAACCGTTCAAAAGTTAGCAGGGGGGATTTACTTTATGACCGCACTGTATAGTTTTTAATTTTGCTTCAAAAATAATGAATAATTCTTTAAAAAATTAGTTCTGAAAAAGTGACTATTTCAAATTTTTTACTTCGGCTCTGATTTTGATTTACCTTTTTAAGTACTTTTATTTAGAACTATACACGGTGTAACAAAAGTAACGCAAAATAGCTGTAACTTTTTAATTTATATTTTTAGTTTTTGTATAAATTTCTCTATTTTGTTGCTAGAGCTCCCAACTATTGTTTTTTAAATAGCGTTAGTATATTTTCTTTGTACCTTTTAAACAAGCGATTTTTTCTGTTTTTTACAATGCTATCTTATAATAAAAAAGTAAAATTAGAAAATTTAAATTTTGAAAATAAATCATTCATTTTTAGTAACCCTTAAAAAATTTTTTGGATAGTAAATATCATTCTGAAGAAAAAGTTTTCTATGAAGTTTTACGTTTTTTATTCCTTAATAAGTTACAACATTTTGAAAAATATATTAATTTTATGTGTCCAAAAAAATAATAGATAATTTGAAATTTGTTCAAAATATGCTATTTACAACCCAAATAAAATTTTTCGGGTTTATAAATTCGACCCTTAAATTATCTTCACAATTGTTTTCTTTTATTATAGCATTGCCGAAAATAGAAAAAATGCCCTCTTTTAAAACACACTAATGCTATTTAAAAAACAATAGTTGGTTGTTCTAGCAATAAAATGGAGAAATATGTAGAAAAATTAAAATGCCAAAATATACACAATATTGAACTGAAAAACTTTTAATTATTTTAACTTTTTTATGTAACTCTTTAAAGTAAAACGTTACAGCTATTATACCCTGTATCCTGTATGTGAAATAATACATACAGGGTCCGCCAAAAAAATGGAATCACCTAAATATTTTTTGAACCATAATGAATTTAAAAAAAATTTAAACAAAAGTTTATTCAATTGAAACCAGCTACCATATAAACTTGTTTTTAATATACAGGGTGTTCGTTTTATTAGTAATACGGCACCTAACTTTAGTTTTTTAAATGCAACACCCTGTATCTTTTTATATTTTTAGGTTTTACGTTTCATTTTTTTAAATTAAAAAAATAGTTTAAACAAAAGTATAAGTGAATTAATTTTTAATGTATGTTACTTAAACTTAAAAAAAATGTTTGGTTTTTGTTAGATCTCCTAAATATTTATAAAAAGTTAATACATAATGCTTTATCTTTTTGGCCGAACTTAACATAAATGAATTTCTTGTGCCTCGATACTAATGAGTTTTATAAAAAATGATTTTTACAAAAGTTTACTCAAATTTAACGTGGAATCCAAAAATATAAAAATATACAGGGTGTTGCATATAAAAAACTAAACTTAGGAGCCGTATTACTAATAAAACGAACACTCTGTATATTAGAAACATGTTTAAATAATAGCTTGTTTAAATTGAATAAACTTTTGTTTAAATTTTTTTTTAAATTCATTATGGTTTAAAAAATATTTAGGTGTTTCCATTTTTTTGGCGGACCCTGTATAAAATTGCTCCATTAAATTTTTTTCGATGAAACAAAATCTGAAAAAAATTACAATTTAAATAGAAAAACTTGTGATTTATTTTCTTTAAGTCCAACTTTATTATTAATAATGAAGCAGTCCAAATATTTGTGTTATCCTTTAATTTATTTTAATTTTTTTATGTTTTTGATTTTGGGTCTGATTTTGAATAATAAGTAGTTTTACTTAAGACTATATGTGTAATAAAATATAAAAAAATTGTGCAATTACATTTTTTGTTTTCGATTAGAGAATAAAATCTGAAAATTTACTTTATTTTTTTTTAATTTGGGTCTGATTTTGAATAAACTTTTTAGGTATTTTAAATTAGAGCTATATGTGTAATAAAATATAAAAAATGGAGGCATTAAATTTCTTTGTTTTCGATTAAAAAATAAAATCTGAAAATGTGACAATTTATTTTGATTTTTTTGAATTTGGGTCTGATTTTGAATAAACTTTTTAGGTATTTTTAATTAGGGCTAAATGTGTAATAAAATATAAAAAATGGCGCAATTAATTTTTTTTGGTTGTAAAATAAATTCTGAAGAAGTGACAATTTATTTTGATTTTTTAAATTTACGACTGATTTTGAATACAGTTTTTAGGTATTTTTAATTAGAGCTATATGTGTAATAAAATATGAAAATTTGAGCCATTACATTTCGTTATTTTCGATTAAAAAATAAAATCTGCAAAAGTGACAATTTATTTTGATTTTTTTGAAGTTGGGTCTGATTTTGATTAAACTTTTTAGGTATTGATCGGGGTATTGACAACTAAAAAATTGCGCATTTTATTTTTTTTTTTTCGATTATAAAATAAAATCTGAAAAAGTAACAATTTATTTTGATTTTTTGAATTTGGGTCTGATTCTGATAAAATATAAAAAATGGAGGCATTAAATTTCTTTGTTTTCGGTAAAAAAATAAAATCTGAAAAAGTAACAATTTATTTTAATATTTTTGAATTTTGATCTGATTTTGAATAAACTTTTTAGGTATTTTTTATTAGGGCTATATGTGTAATAAAATATAAAAAATTGAGCCATTCCATTTCTTTGTTTTCGATTATTATTTTAATTTTTTGATGTTTTTTTTCATTTTAGATCTAATTTTTAATAAAATTATATTTTTGTTTTCGATTAAAAAATAAAATCTGAAAAAGTGACAATGTATTTTAATTTTTTGAAATATTTGATTTTAGATCTGATTTTGTACAAACTTCTTAAGTATTTTTTGCTTACGACGATATGTGTAATAAAATAAAAATTGCGCTATTACATTTTTCGTTTTCAAAAAAAAATAATAAAATCTGAAAAAGTGACAACTTAGATTTTAATTTTTAGATATTTTTGATTTTGGGTCTGACTTCTGAGATAGATTTACTCAGGTGTATATGTATAATAAAATATAAACAATTGCCCATTACTTTTTTTTTGTTTTCGATTAAAAAAATAAAACCTGAAAAATCGTCAAATTATTTAATTTTTTTTTAATATCTGATTTTGTTTAAGCTTCTTAGGTATTTTTATTTAGTACTATACACATAACAAAATTTTAAAAATTTGGCTATTACATTTTTTTGTTTTCAATTAAAAAAATAAATTCTGAAAAATGACAAAAGTTATTTTTATTTTATTTTTGGTATGGTTTTTAGTTACCTTTTTGTATATTTCTACTGAGAAATGGATGTATATTAGTATTTTAAAATTATGACAATCAAAATTTTTCTTATTAAATTTAAATAAAAAAATGAATGTACAAATGAATGCCTTTAAATAACTGTAAAGATAGGAAAAAGAGGATACAAAAACACTCGTAATATTCTTCCATGATAGCCTTAAATTGTTTAATATTAAAACACGAGTTGCAAATTCCACTAAAACAATTAAATTATAAATCAAAAAATTGCAATCATGATATCATTTATTTATCAAGAAATAAAAATTTTCCTTGTGTTACAAGACCGGTTTAACAAGAAAAATGTTAATATTTTTTTTCAATCATAACTATAAATTCACTGAATTTCAATGTTATATTTTATTGCATTGCCCAATTAAGTAAATGTTAACAATGTTAAATCAAAACACAAACTTAAAATTTATAGCCTTTATTTTAATTCGATTAATTTTATATCACTGAAAATTTATTGATGTAAAAAATAAATTATATGTTTGTTTTAAAAAGGTCAACCTATTTATTATGTAATTAATTAATATTATACATATGCAAAATCAAAACTTGTCATTTATGCGATTTTCATGGCTCATTGTAACGAAACATATTTTTTTCATAGGAATTTCATTATATCAAATATTATTTTGTAGAAAATGTACACAACAATTTTGCAATAAGTGATAACACAACCTCGTATTTAAGGCTTCCCCTGAAATATTTTAAGTCGTTTAAATAAACTATAAAAATCCAATTCTAAAATCTTTCGACCCAACCTTAAATCAGCTTTATAATTGTTTAATTTTTGAAAGAAGTTATGAATTATGGTTCTCTTATTTGGTGCAAATGGGTGATCTCTAGTTTTCACTTCATAGGCAAACTACCACCTAACATCTGGCAAAATATTATAAGAAAATAAGAAAGTAATATTAATTGGTGTCAGTTTAAACTTTTACTTTTCCCAGTTTATGTGTGCAAAATTCGAGTACAAAAATAAAAGTGTAACCAGTAATTAACATATATGTGGATACTGATTTCACGAAATGAGGTAAATTGTTTTTCGTGTTCAACAGCACGTAAAAATATTCGATAGGTGTAAAAATATAAATAAAATCAAAATATTATGTAAAAATTTTAATTCAATTTCTTTTGTAAACCTGCTGTGGTTAAAAGATTATTGGTTTTCATTACATAATTTTTATTAAAATCTTTTTATTTATTACAAGAAGTATTGAGTTATTACTTAACTTTATTATGCAGAACGATAATTAATATTCCTGCTTTATAGCATACAGGGTGTTCCAAAAATCGTCGAAAGTAGGCGAGATTTCATCGATAAAAAAACCAATAGTCAGGTTCGGAACAGCCCAGTATTGAATTTTGTTCTCACAGAAAATGTCGTTAAATCGAAATTCTGTTGCAATTCATAAACTATTTGGTCAATTGAAATGAAGAAAAATCAAAAGTAAAGCTAATTAAAGCCACTTATATTTAAAATTATAAAATAATTATAAAAAAATATTTTGATATTCTTTCGTTCGGTCAAAATTAATTATTTTCCGATTAATCAAAAATTTCATAGCAATTTCTTTGTCCAATTTCTATGATTTTCTTGTGATCACTTATTTTTGGGCCACCCTGTATTTAATTTGTAATATTACTAAATTACACTACTCAAAAATTAAAGCCTCAATTAAATCCATTAAGCGTTTCGAAATTATAATTTTAAAGGGAAATCTTTATGCATGTATGTCTAGGATTATTTCACCTTTTAAATTTTAGTGAAACCCAGTTTTAACGTTTAACTTAATTACTAATTAAATTCAGTGTCCGAGTTCTACTTAAAAAATCAAACCATTAATTGTTGTTTTTAAGTTTCGACATAAAAAGCTTAAAAGCGTTTTTGCTTGAATGTGTTTCTATTTATAAAATTTCAAGAGTCAAGGTTCTTACGGTGGTTTTGCCACAACTCTTGAGCAAATCTGCAAGATTGTAACAAACGATGAATTTTAATTTAATAACATTAATCGTAAACACTTCATATTCACTTTGATGAGAAAGGAGAAGGTCAGGGGAGCTATTTGAATGTTAATACCTAAGTCTCTTTTAAATCTTTAACTGCAGTTTTATATGAAAGAATATAAAGTAGAAATTTTTTTTCTTCAAACGTAATTAAAGTACAGTTTTCTGTGACGTTTGACAGGCTTTAAAATGTCACTTTTTATGTTCCCTGATTCTATGGTCACTTTGTACTGCCTAGGAGAAGAAATTACTACTTTGCACTGCCAAAGTATAAAAGGGCGGAGTAGAAATGAATTTTAGGCAACGCAATATACACTAACATTGTATTGTGTGTTGTATGTAAATTAAATGTCAAATTTTAAAATAATTTATTATATTACTATTTTAAAAATTTCGACGTTTGAAGAAAAAATAGCATGTTTTATTCGAAGTAAAAGAACCTTTACTCCTAATAAAACAATATAATAATTTTTATAATAAAATTTTAAAACTATATACAGGGTGATTCACTTAGCTTGAGGCAATTTTTTAGTAGATTTCGAAACTCCTAAAAATGTGTAAGTTGTTATTTAAAAATAACTTGCTTATCATAAAAATTAATACAAAGATGTCAATTGTACCATTTTAAATCCTTTTTTTGAGGCAAGAATTTTAAATTTTTTTCAAAAATATTAAAGAAAATTCCCCATACTTTTTCTAAATTTATAAATAATTCCTTATTTAAATAAAAAAACAAACAAATTAATTTATATATCAGTAATTTCTTTAATTTTTTGTTTAATTTTTTTGGTTTTAATGATTAAAAGGATATTAGCCTGCGAATTTTTAAGTTTCTTTTATCATGCAAGCTCTCAAAAATAGTCTAACTTTCTATAAGAATATTAACAATTATTCACTTGTTTTATAACAAAAGCTCTCAGGCGCTTTTACTCAAAAAGAATGCAATTCGAAAAGTTTACTCACAATTCATTATTATTTTTATCATCATTAAAAATTAGAATAGGAAGTAAAAGCAGTTACCAAATTACTTAACATTAGTTAATTAGATGAAATACATTGTTAATTTAGTTTTAATTACGTGTACCTTTTTGTTCATTCATTAAAATTAAAATATAACATCAAAACATGTAATTGCGAATTGTTAATAGCTTTTTAAATTTTTCCTTTTCAAAATATTTTTCCATATGACCTTATTTATATACGAAAACAAAATTAATTATTCAAATTTTTATAGAAAAATGTAATTATTTATATAAACTTAGTAATTATAGTAGGTGGGATCCTTAATTTATTATAAAAAATTAAAATTAAACTTTAATTAACTTTCTTTTAGAATTCATATAATTTTACTATGTTTTAAATTAGGTATAAATAAGTAGGTAGTTATTTTTAAAATGGCAATACATTATTTTCTTTGCCATCTGCGTTTTCATGTCAACATTTAAAAGTTGTCGAGTACATGGTAATTTTACTATTTTAAGTTGTTCCTTATTAATTTTAAGTACCAGTTAAAAACTGCAATTATTTTAAAATGCGTTGGTTCAAAAATTCCTAAAATGCTTTTCTAAATATACAGGGTGTCCCAGAAAGAAGTGATCAGAAGAAAATCGTTGAAAGTAGACGAGGTTTCATCGTCAAAAAACCCAAAGGTTAGGGTTGGAACAGTCCAGTTATTTTGCCGGACCTTCGAATTTTTTTCCCACAGATAATTTGGATAGACTCAACTATTATTTTTTCGAAAAGTAAATGAGAATTTACTTTTTTTGATATTCTCAATCAAATTTTTGAAATAAGCCCTATAAAGGTACCACTTTTTTAACGTCCATAATGATTATTTTATAATTTTTGGACAAAGTGGCATTAATTAGCTTCTTTTTACATTTCCTTTCATTTAAATTGACCGACAAGTTTATGAACTATGATAAAATTTATCTCGCGTAACTCGATCCGGATTGGATTGAATAACGATTGACTCTGTCCGCATTTTTTCGAAATAAACATGTCGCATTGGATTCCTCAATCCAATTCAATACAATCCAATCCGTTAATTTCGATAAAAAATGCGGATTGAGTCAATCCAGATCGAGTTACTCGAGATGAACGTTGTCAAAGAGTGCGTTTATCTCGTGTAACTCGATCCGGATTGGATTACATAGCGATTGACACGATTCGCATTTTTACGAAATTAATACGTCGGATTGAATTCACTTTTAGTATTGAGTTCCAGTATCCAATCCTATAAAGTACGAAACAATAGAATTAAAACATTATAGACAGACCAAATATTATTAATAGTTGGCTCAAAAACATTTTAGAGTAATTTTATTTCTCTTGACTTAGTAATTAGGATAGACCTTGGATTAAAAAATTCCAATAGAAGCTCTTGAGATAAACGCGTTGTTTAAGTGACTGATCAGTCCCGTATTCAGTCTGTAACCCAATTGAATTAACGACATTTTTTGCGAGAACAAAATTGGAAGACCCGGCAAAAACTGGCTCATTTCGTCACTGACTATTGAGTTTTTTGACGATGAAACCTCGTCCACTTTCTACGATCTCCTTCTGTTCACATTATTTTAAAGACACACTGTATAAATAATTTTAACTAAAGATACTAAATTGATGATTAGCTCTAACTTCTTAGTCATTAGATAAAATACATTATAAAATAATATTTTTATATGCAATTTTCAGTACCTGATCCTCCGTCCAATTTATCAGTAACAGTCCGAAGTGGAAAGACAGCTGTAATCTCATGGAGTCCACCAGCTCAGGGCAGCTACTCAAATTTTAAGTTAAAAATTAATGCATTGTCCAACTCCCAAGAACCTAAACCACAAACGATTACCATTGACGATGTGGAAAACTCTCCATACACCCTAAGAGACCTTACACCAGGAGCTACCTACCAAGTACAAGCCTATACCGTTTTCGAAAATAAGGAAAGTTCAGCATATACTTCAAGAAACTTTACCACAAGTAAGTAGTAAAGAAAATTATTTTGCAACACCTCATTTTAATTTCTTATTTTTTAAGAGCCAAATACTCCTGGAAAATTCATTGTGTGGTTTAGAAATGAAACAACTTTACTAGTACTATGGCAGCCACCTTATCCTCCAGCTATTTATACTCATTATAAAGTATCAATAGATCCACCAGATGCAATTGAAAGTGTGTTATACGTAGAAAAAGAAGGGGAGCCTCCAGGACCAGCACAAGCAGCTTTTAAAGGGCTGGTACCTGGAAGAGCCTACAATATTTCAGTACAAACAATGTCGGAAGACGAAATTTCATTACCCACTACAGCACAATATCGCACTGTACCATTAAGACCTTTAAATATTACTTTTGATAAGGTTTCAATTACTTCTTACTCGTTTATTGTTCATTGGGATCCTCCAAATGGAAAAAGGTATATAGTTCCCAGTAAACAAAATAACATTGAAATAATATCTTATAAATGTTTTCTGGAAACATGCAATGTTACCATGTATTGATACAATTGCGTTGCAGTAACTTTTCATAAACGTTTACTTGTCGTAGCGCAACAACATTGTTACGGAAACGTTTCCAATTAAACATTTCATAATATGGAACGTTGATTAAACCTAATTTTTTACACTGCTTTAAAATATATTACAAAACTTATATGTTTAACTATTTACAATTTGCACTGAAACGTTTAAAATACGTAACGTAACATTACATGTTTACCGAATAACATTTTTTCAATGTTTCATTGAAACGTTGCATTAATGTTGCAATGAAACGTTTAAAATTCGTAATGAAACATTGCATGTTTACTGGGTTACAAAAATTCCTAACTTTAGTAACCAATTTAATTTTAGCGAATTTGATAAGTACCAAATATCTTTGGGATCTGTAAGAAAACAACCTGCTGTGACTCGTTTACGAGAAGACCCAACATTTTGGAAATTTAAAGATAATTTAGAACCAGGAAAAACGTATCAAGTGGTTGTAAAGACAGTTTCTGGAAAAGTCACTTCTTGGCCAATGTCTGGAGACGTGACATTAAGTAATTACCAATAAGATTTTAGTAAAATTTAGGATATTTATATTTATTTTTAGAACCACTACCTGTGCTTAACTTGCGTGCCGAAAATGACGAAAAAAGTAATGTTGTAAATATATCGTGGACACCAAATCAAAATAGTTTCCAGGAAAGCTTTCTTATTTCTTATCATGAAGCTGAAAGCTCTTCAGGAGACTCGAATACAGTTACAACTAACGAAACCAAAGTTGCTTTGGATACATTGCTTCCAGGCAGAAATTATAGCCTTTCAGTTCAAGCAGCTGCTAGAAAAGTAAGTTACTTTTATTCTGAAATTTATTGATTATTCGCAATTTTTTTTCTTAAAATTTTAGGCCGAATCAAATGAAAGTTATTTATATATCGTAACGCGGCCTAGTGCTCCTATTATAGAAGATTTACGGCCAATTATAGATGGCTTAAATATTAGTTGGAAGTCGGACGTAAATTCAAGACAAGATAAATATGAAGTTGAGTGCATTCGAAATGATACTTCGGATAAACTTATAAGAACAACCTATGAGTCAAGAATTGTACTAAAAAGTTTGTATCCAGGAGCTGGTTATTTAGTTAAAGTTTTTGCAATATCGTATGGATTGAAGAGCGAACCTCATGAATACTTTCAACCTGTCTGTAAGTAAAATCAGTAATTCTTAGAAACTGTTAATTTTTTAAAAAAAATTAGTTCCCAGACCACCGAGACATATGACTATAGAAAAAACGACAACAAATTCTGTGATAGTGCAATGGGTAGCTCCCGTAGACTCCCTGATTTCTGAGTATGCAATAAGGTATAGAACCGACTCAGAACGAACTTGGGTTCGTTTACCTGCTGTTCAAAATACAGAAGCTGAAGTTGCTGATATGACTCCTGGTGAACGATACACGATACAAGTTAATACAGTAAGTTACGGATTGGAGAGCAACGAACCTCAACAGCTTAATCATACAGTCCGTAAGTTCAAAACTTTACTTTTAATCCCAGTAAACAAAATAACATTGAAATAATATCTTATAAATGTTTCCTGGAAACTTGCAATGTTACCATGTATTGATACAATTGCGTCGCAGTAACGTTTCATAAACGGTTACATGTCGTAGCGCAACAACGTTGTCACGGAAACGTTTCAAATTAAACATTTCATAAATATTACAATGGAACGTTCATTAAAGATATTTTTTACACTGCTTTCAATAAGCGATACTTTTAAATTTAAAGAAGGGTCGATTTCTAAAAAGGACATTGGTATGTAAAAATTACAGGTGTCGTTCCATCTAGTTCCATCATGTAACTGCACGCTGCACGTAACTATAACGTACCTACCCCGCCCCTATTTGGTTGGGCAAAATTTAAAATATGTAGTTTTCAAAACATTTCCTACACATCACAAAAAACATTACAATAATTTTATTTAGAAATGTCTAAAATATATTACAAAACATCGCATGTTTAACTTTTTACAAGATTTCAATGTTTCATTGCAACGTTGTATTAATGTTGCAATGAAACGTTTAAAATACGTAACGTAACATTACATGTTTACTGAATAATTTTTTTTTCAATGTTTCATTGCAACGTTGCAATAATGTTGCAATGAAACGTTTAAAATACGAAACATTAGGTTTACTGGGATAGTTCTTTCAAAATAATTTTTGACTAGTGTATGAATAAGAAATATATATTTTTTATAGGACCAAATCCAGTTTCAAATATAGCTCCACTTGTGGATTCGAATAATGTAACTTTGGAGTGGCCAAGACCAGAAGGTCGGGTTGAAATTTATATTGTGCGTTGGTGGGAAGCAACAAATCCTACTCACATTAATCGCAGAAATGTTTCCCAAAATAATAACTCTACTGGGCCTGTGAGGTTGCTTGTTGGTGACCTTATGCCTGGAGTCGAATACGAGTTTGATATCCAAGCTACTAGTAATGACTTGGAAAGTGATGTCACCCAACTAAAAACAAGAACAAGTAATTCATAAATTATTATATTTTATGGCTTTATTAATGTGTTCTAATATTTATAGTGCCATTAATTCAATCTGAAGTAGTTGTGGTAAACAACCAACAGTCCACTGATTCAATTAGCTTACGCTACACACCAACGCCACAGGTGTCATCAAAATTTGATATCTACAGATTTTCATTATCAGAATCAAATATTCCCGACCAGGAGAAGACTGCAAATGATTCTGATCGTTTAGTTACATTCACGTCATTAATTCCTGGAAGATTATACAACATTACTGTTTGGACAGTTTCGCAAAATGTTCCTAGTCAGCCTTTACAACGTCAGGACCGATTATGTAATAAATACTTTTTAATCTTTTTAGCACCTTGTATTAATTAATTCCCAATATTTTAGATCCTGAACCTATTACCGGTATAAATGCTACGCATATTACTGATACGGATGTTACTTTAGCTTGGGCATCACCTACTGGAGAATTTAATGCGTTTGAAGTACAATACTTGACTTCGGAAAATATTTTAATTCAGAATTTAACTTTGTATAACTCAATTACGATTAGTGATCTGAAACCACATCGGAACTATACTTTCACTGTGGTAAGGAATTTTTTCATCGGTAATATCAGTACTTCACAGTCATTGGAACAAGTTACTTGTATTGATTTTTTGTTTGAAATTATATACATGAAAATTGTTATTATTTTATGTTTTACATAAATTTTGAGCTAGATGATTTTTTTCAGGTTGTAAGAAGTGGTACCGAATCAAGTATTTTACGTCGTTCATTACCAGTATCGGCAATTTTTACTACGAAGGAATCCGTTCCAGGAAAAGTTGATAAATTTTACCCAATTGATATTCAACCAAGTGACATTACCTTCCGTTGGTCGTTACCAAGCACCGAGCAAAATGGAATTATTAGGAAATTTACCATAACTTATGGACTTGAGGTACTAGTCCGGTCAATTTAGCCCTAAAAATAGTAGTAAAGGTGCACAAATTACTGTAGAGCTAAACATTCGTATGAATGATGAATGTTCGGAACACCATTATAAATGAATGCTAAAAAGTTCCCATCAATCCTGTATCTGGAAAAAAATTTATTCAAGGTCAAAGGTCTTAAAAATGGGGTTTTATCATTAAATTGGGTCAAACAAAAATATTAGATCATATAATTATCTATAAAAAATGACTTTATACAAACATTCCCCTTTAATACGAGACCGGGTTTTTGAAATTTGGTCAAAAAATGTTCCCGTTATCGTGAATATTAGACGATTATGAATCTGACGAATAATATGCATATTATGAAGATTACAACTTTTATAATCGTTACATCTTAGAAACGGTGACTTTGGAGAAAAAGTATTAAGTCATTTTTTATAGATAATTATATGATCAACAATTTTTGTTTAACCTAATTTTATGATAAAAACCGTTTTGCTGAAAAATGCAAAAAACTCATTTTTAGACCATTGACGGGGACTTTTCAGTATTCATTTTTAATAGTGTTCTGAACATCCATACCATTTTTTAGCTATACGCTAATTTCTGCACCCTTGCATGTCTAACTTGATGGGACTAACTTTAAATAATTTTATGACTATTTAGGGATCAACACATACGCTATTTAGAGATTTTAGTCCTGAAGAATTCACGGGAACTATTAGACTTTTAATCCCTGGCAGGACTTACATATTTAGGATACAAGCAGAGACCAAAGTTGGGTTTGGACCTGAAACTATTTTCAAACAAAAGATGCCGATTTTAGCACCACCAATACCCATGGGTGTAGCTCCAACAGAAGTTTGTAAGAGCTCAAGTTCAATACAAATAAGGTTTAGAAAGAATTACTTTAGTGAACAAAATGGACCTGTAAGAATGAATTTTCAAAATTTACATAACGTTATTGAATATCTTAATTATTTTTAGATTATTTCATATACTATAATAGTAGCTGAAGATGATTCCAAGAATGCATCAGGTCTTGAAATGCCTTCTTGGCGTGATGTGCAAGCATATTCAATATGGCCACCTTACCAAGCAGTCGAACCCTATTATCCTTTCCATAATGGCACAGTTGAAGATTTTACTATTGGTTCCGAATCTTGCGATCTTAGACACACTGGGTACTGCAATGGTCCTCTTAAATCAGGATCTACGTATAAAGTTAAAATCAGAGCTTTTACTGCACCTGATAAGTTTACTGATACTAGTTATAGTTTCGCCATACAAACAGGTAATTTCGGAACTAATTCCTTTAATTTTATTACTGCTTTCAACTTAGTCTAAAAAACAGTATATTGTTTTATTGGGAGTAAAAGAAGTACTTTTGTGGCGAGCATGTAGGTTTGCTGGACGAGCTTCGGGAATCCCGCGGATACATACGAGCCACAAAAAGTTCTTTTACTCCGAATAAAACGTGCTATTTTTTTTCAAACTTCGAGATTTTTAAAATAGTAAAATATAATAAATAATTTTAAAATTTGGCATTTAATTTACATACAAACACAATACAATGTTAGTGTATATTGGGTTCCTAAAATTCATTTCTACTCCGTCCTTTTGTTCCTTGTCAGTGTAAAGTAGTAATTTCTACTCCTAGGCAGTACAAAGTGATCATAGAATCAACGAACATAAATAGTGACATTTTAAAGCCTGTCAAACGTCACAGAAGACTGTACTTTAATGACGTTTGAACAAAAACCAATTTATTATACAATAACTTTATATTTAAAAAGTATTGTCATAAAATATCACTCCAAAATATTTCAGTTTCACCAATTTTCCATAAAGATCAAATGACACATAAATCTTCTTAAATTTTTGTCAAGAATTGTAACAATTATGAAATATGACTACTTTATTTTCAAATTGAAAACAAATGATTATTCAGTAGTTGCCAAAGTTATTTTTGTACTTCAAATGATTCAGATTTATTTTTAGACCAAAACAACACTCCTATAATATTGGGCATTGTGATACCAATAATTTTATTGGCTCCAATTATAATCATCTTAATTATCAGAAAAAGGCGAGCTCAAGGAAGAAAAGCAACAGAATCAAGAGCCAACGATAACATGTCTCTTCCTGATTCTGTTATTGAAACCAGTAAACCGATTAGGATCGAAAATTTCGCTAATCATTATAGAATTATGTCAGCGGACTCAGATTTCAGGTAATTATCATATTTATTTATACCTACAACACTTCAGTTCGATGTAAAAATAGTACTTTATCACGAGTATTTTGTATGTTTCTTATAAATTATAAATAATTTTACATTTTTATAATTTTTTTTTATTTTTAATTTATTTAGGTTTAGTGAAGAATTTGAAGAGTTAAAACATGTAGGAAGAGAGCAAGCTTGCAGTTTTGCAGATTTACCATGCAATCGACCAAAGAATAGATTTACAAATATTCTTCCTTATGATCATTCACGCTATAAACTACAACCAGTAGATGATGAGGAAGGTTCAGATTATATAAACGCAAATTACATTCCAGTAAGTTTCATAATTTATAATGTTTACACAATATATTCAGATAAACTTATACTCTACCTGTAGATTTGGGGGAAAATCTCCAAGAACAGAACAAGATCAACAAAAAATATTTAAAATTTTTAGATTTTATTATTGTTTTAGGGTCATAATTCTCCAAGAGAGTTCATAGTTACTCAGGGACCACTCCATTCCACCAAAGATGACTTTTGGCGAATGTGTTGGGAAAGCAACTCACGAGCTATTGTTATGTTAACACGATGTGTGGAAAAGGGGCGAGAGAAGTGTGACCACTACTGGCCTTATGATACCATGCCTGCTTATTACGACGACATTTCTGTACAAATTTTAAACGAAAGTCGGTATCAGGATTGGAATATTTCCGAATTTATGGTTTGTCGGGTAAGTTTTCTATTTTTCTTTTTATACCTAAACATATTTTCTTATTTTATTTTGTCATACTTACACTTAAATTAGTTAAGTTATCCTTTAAAAAATGATTAATTCTTATATTTTTAGGGTGACACGCAAAGAGTCATAAGACATTTCCATTTCTCAACGTGGCCAGATTTTGGCGTACCAAATCCTCCACATACTTTAGTAAGGTTCGTTAGAGCATTTAGAGAAAGGGTTGGACCTGATCAAAGACCAATAGTAGTACATTGCAGGTAAGTTATCAAAAATTAAAAAAAAATATTCTATTAGCCATTTAAATTTTTGGGCTTTTCTACTTTAATTATATTATTAATATTATTAGTATCAGGAGTATTTTCAAAATGTTATTTTGTAGTGCTGGTGTTGGAAGGTCTGGTACGTTTATATGTTTGGATAGGATATTACAACAAATTTTGGTATCAGATTACGTAGATATTTTCGGAATTGTGTACGCAATGAGAAAAGAGAGAGTTTGGATGGTACAAACCGAACAACAATATATTTGTATACATCAATGTCTTTTAGCAGTCCTTGAAGGAAAAGAAGTGACTGGATCTCCAAGAGAAATTCACGAAAACCAAGGATTTGAAGGTAGGGTTTTATTTTAAACTTGTGACATTGTTTACTATTTTTTTCTTAATAATTAAGAAAAAATAGGTTAATTATTATCCTATCAAGTTATTATCAGGATTTGATTATAGTGTAATTATTAACAAATGCTGTTATAACATTTCACTGTTATGTGACATAAATTATGTCAAAACTGACAGCACTAGCGAAAATCGTATTCTGAACAATCCAGTTTAATATAGTGTAATTCTGGGAAAATCTGTCAGCTCTTACCAGAAACATATGTAAGATAACCATGGAAACCGTCCATTACAACTCATACAGGGTGAGCTAAAATGATTGTGGTCAATTCAAATTCCCCGCCTAAAAATCTGGGGAATTTGTTGACTTCAAGTTCATAGTAACTCAAAATCATGCCAAAATCAAAACAAAGTAACTAGACTTCACAAAAGCAGAGGCGTGGGTGTAATTTTTACCGTTGTGTCAAAACTTCAAATTTTCGAATTTCGTTATTGTGGCTTCTTAAAGGTAAGTTTTTATCAAAATTAATTTGCATAAATCTTTCTTTTGTGTTGGCATCTGCACGAGAATGAAGAAAAACATTTTCAATCTTTGACATTTGCTGTGAATTTAGAGACTTTGGAAAAAAAATTTGATACGCCATTGGATTAAACAGATCAAACCACAATCATTTTAGCCCACCCTGTATAAGAAACTTTTTCTACGTTCGTGCAAAAAGTAGGCACAAAAGCCTTTTACTTAGTGCAAAAAAGCATGACTTCAGTAATGCTTTTCTGCACTAGTGCAATAAAATCATGCCAACCGATCATAAATAACAAATTTAGAAGTGTCAATATTTGTTACTACTGTCATGTTTGCATGGAATTTTATTATATTCAATGGTTGATGATCATCGAAAAAGCAATTTGAACTTAACGTACAGTTTTTACGTTGCGTGGAAATATTATCCACTTTTTGCACTTGTTGCATAAATAAATATTATATATTTTTCCTGCCAGGACTAACAGATTTGCACTTAATTGCCCTGTTAGTGTATGGAATAGTCTTTTTTTCTTTTTTAACATTAAGGTGAGATTTAAATTTGACAGCGCTGTTACTGCTAACATGTTTGTTCAGAATAACACCATAAATTTGATTGTTCAGACTATTCGCGCTGTCAGTTTAGAAATAAGTTATGTCCTATAGCAGTGAAGTGTTAAGAATAAACAGCAATGATAATTTTACAGCATTTTTTCAGAATGACACCATTTAATTTTTAATAAAAATGAATTAAATGATTAAATGGTATATTGTTTTATAAGGAGTAAAAGAAGTACTTTTACCCCGTTTTTTTTCTTCAAACGTCAAAATTTACAAAATAATAGTTGTGTACTTTTTACAAAAATTTGACTGACAAATCACATTCTTTTGTCTTTTCAGTTCTATAGGAGAAAATGTGATAGAATATCATTTTGAACATTGGTAACAAGGACATAACTATTAATGTAAAAAGATAATTTAAAAATGTGACATTTAATTTACAAACATCATTTCACGTTGCTAATGTATATTGGGTTGTCAAATAAGTGGAGTAGAATTTGTATTTCTACTCCTTGAAAATTTAAAGTACAACCCGATTGTACTGGATTCCTGAATCATCGAAGCACATGCGTCAAAATCTCACCCGTGTATCTTGATTCGCCTGGTTCAATCTAAGTGAATTTAGATTCGCCGGTGAGATTTTGACGCATGCGCTTCGAGGAAAGTGAGATTGGGATTTACTGTTTGAGATTTCAGGACTTCACGTCTAGAAGGCTGTACTTTATTGACGTTTGAAGAAAAAATTTATTGAAATTAAAAATTATTGCTTGGAATACATACTTATTTTAAATTACTATACAATAAGAGTTATTTGGCAGAAGTCAAATACAATGTTAATGCATTTTTCACTCTTGACGCCTAAAATATTTTTCCTACGATATGCAAATTTTAGCATCATCGAAATTAAAAGTGTATAGGAGTAAATAAACTTCTTAATTTATGTAGACTGTTATTTATAATTCACCATGCTGTTTATTTGTACAATTAAAGAGGCTTTTCACAGAGGTGACTACACCTTTTCCAATTATTGTATTTCAAAAAAGATCAATTCGATTTTATTTCAGAAAAGATCAGTTGTATTTCCGAATGCATCATTTGTATTTCAGAAAGTATCAATTGTATTTCAGAAAAATCAATTTAATTTCAAAAAGAACCAATTATAAAAAAAATGAGGAAGTCAAGAGTTTTTGCCGGTGATTGTGCACGCGAACCACAACAGCGCACACATTTCATCAAAAATGTGCTTTCGAAATTTAACATTTCACCAGTAACACTAGGCTAAGGTCCTTATTCACCAATGTTAAAATTATCTACTAAAAACAAAACAAAGGGTCTTTTCTAAAATTAAACTAATTTTTCTGAAATACAATTGGTGCTTTCTGAAATACAATTGATATTTTCTGAATAACAATTGATGATTTCTGAAATTGGAGTGATTTTTTCTGAATTAGAATTGGAAAAGGTGTAGTTTTTGGTTTAAAGCAGTCGTAGGAAAAACGTAATCAGGACCACAGTCAGCAAAATGTTAAATAAACGTACACATTTTTGAGTAATTTTAAACTAAAAAAGATAAAAGAATTTATTTGCTGGAAGTGTTTGTCCAAAAAATTAAATATGTTTTTAAAAACACTTTGCTATCTATGGTCTCAATAATTAAAATTACTTGCTTATATCTATATGAATTTATCTTTTCACTCACATACTATTCTATTCTAATAAATTATTTCTTACTTACTATGGTATTAGGCAAGGGTGTTGGTAATGGTACTGTTGAGCAATCTCTTGGTCCTGGGGAAAAGGAAAGGTAGTAACTACATGCTAAATTCGAAAATGCTGAAGTACAGCATCGAAATAACTTTGGTAAAAATGCTTTTTTTAAACTTCTTAGCTTGCTCTTTGCATAAATATTAAAAAAATACATTTTCCTTTATAGTGTGATTCATATTTATGTTAAAAATCTCTCAATCGATGATTCCTTGGATCAAAATAAGAAAAAATCGTATAAAAAATGGTCCAGAAATACTTCATTAATTAAGAAAATATTTCAATTCAAAAAGTTATAAAAAAAATGAAATAATGAATAGCCTATTTATTTTTTTATCCAAAAGTGTCGTGATTTTAGGCGGTGTTTATAGTGACGAGATTTTACCAGTTGATGATTTTTTATATTTCTTACTAGGTTATAAGAGGTATTTTAAGAAATCATTGTTGTTAAAAAACAATCGTAAATTCTCATAAGATGTTTTTCTTATCTTGATCCAATATCAGAAATATTTGCCTAAACATAAATATAAAACAACAGACTTTGTACGCTTATGCGATTATTATTATTATTTTAAGATTTAAGCCCAATTAATAATTTTAATTTGGCACTCTAAAAATGGTTTATATTTTGCAATATTCTAGAAAATTTGTTGCAAAAAATGGCATTCAATTATACCAAATATTTTCCTTTAATCTCTAAATTATTAAGTCAAAAAATGTAACATGACATGTGTTCAAATTTCAAACTTGACATTTAAATTAAAGCCTGACGTTAAAATTTATAAATAAATTTTGTATTTTACAGAAATAAGACTTGAAATAATCTATCCAATACAATTTGTAGGTTGAAATCACTCTGTCACTTTTTTGACAATTCAATTGTGTTTCTAAGCAACAAAGTATCATTTGTTAATAAATTGACAATATTATTCCTGATTTCAACCTACTCATAGTATTACTATTGATAATTTGGGTCCTACATAACGTTTTGACGTTTAAATCAATTTCAAATTTGACATTTCAAGCAAAGATTGATGTTAAAACTCAAATTCCTTTTCGTCTTTAAAACTTCAACTGCTGTAAATGTTTTTCCCGATTAGGACTAAATAAAATTGCCTTTTGTTATATCGCGATATTTTATATGTTAAAATTTACAAATAATTTTTGTATTTTGCGGAAATAAAAGGCCTGAAATAATCTAAGCAAATACAATTCGTAGGTTAAAACCACCAATAATTCATCAGTTTATTAAGTTGCTTTTTAAGTTGACGATAAATTGAGAAATTATTGCGGATTTCAACCTACTGCATTCCTACCTATAATCTATCCACTGCTTTTGATACTAATAGTTTTAACATATCTTACCTTCACTACAATAGAAGAATCAATCTGTCTAAAAACTTTGAAAGGATAGAAATCTAAATTTAACGACGAATTTCAACCTAAAGCACTGTAACAAATTTTTGAATATTGCAAACTATGAGCTTTTTTAACATTTGACTCTATCCGCTTAAATATAGTTTACTTTTTATGAAAAATATGACCTTGCTTTTATTTTATA
This sequence comes from Stenus bimaculatus, assembly GCA_963971135.1. Taxonomy (NCBI): domain Eukaryota; kingdom Metazoa; phylum Arthropoda; class Insecta; order Coleoptera; family Staphylinidae; genus Stenus; species Stenus bimaculatus. The sequence continues at coordinate 79,522,593 of OZ020180.1, read as the reverse complement.
ACAAAATAAACAATAAGTTATTAAATGTTAATAAAATTATGATAACTAATATAATATTACATTTTTATTGATAAATGATTAATTTTTTTTAGATGACGAGGGTATAGCAGAATCAGGAATGTAAAAATTCTTCGAAGATAAAGGCGAATTTTAAAAATGACATTGTCCGTAATAAAAGTCAAGTTAAACTAATTTTTATATTTTTTTATATAAATCTGATAATATTATTCAAACCATTTTAATTAAAAATATTGTAAATTTGTAAGTAAGTACTTATTTTTAAATAAGTACCTAATTATTATAAATTCATATTTAAAAAAAATTGTCGAAAAAATCGTAGACCAGATATTTAGAGATTATTATTTAAATTTTTATTGTGCCTATAATGTTTATTATGATATTTAAAGATTTTTATTGTTTTACTATAATTGATTGTTGATGTAAATATTATACATATACTATTTTTTTAAATTTATCATATACCTTTTTACTAGGGACTAAAATGTTTCTTCATTTAAACTTTGAATGACGTAAAAAATATAATAAAACCATAAGCAACTTTTAAGTCGAAAACTTCTCAAATTCATGTTTAGGTTTCATTATCATCAAAAAAATATGTTTTTCTATTACAATGGAACAAAATTTGTAGTCTGTCAGTCGTTTTTGATTTGAAAAACAAATAAAAAAAATTTTCAAATAGAAGTATTGTAGATAAGGTTAAATCAAAATACTATTTTAAAATATTTCGGTTTAAACTCGAAATCATATACCTAAACCCATTTTTTGTATAATTTAATATTGTCAAAACTATTTATTCCTAAAAATACGTAAATTTTTCATGTTGTATGTATGTTTCGTTTTTAATTTATTTTTGTATTTAAAAAGTGACTAAATTATTTTAGGTGAAAAAGTTGCTAAATGTTTTCGATGTAAATTCTGTGTACTTAAGGGATATTAAAAGAATCTGTTTAGATACTGGAATTAAAAAACTGTGATAACTCTCTTTAAGTTGACAAATGATTTTCATTGATTTTCAAACAAACTTTTTTTATAAGTTATTGCATATTTTTATGTACTTAATGTAAGTAAATTTTATTGTGACAAATATATTGTATACTATATTAATAAAATTATTTTATAAATATTAGTTTTAATTTTCTTCTTTTTTATTTAAAAGTTGATTTGGTAAATTGCTAAAAAATCATCTTCGAATGCTACCAGTATTTTCATTGATGTTGATTTTTGGTGCCCAATTGACACGTCTAGGCCTTTTTTCGGCATCTTCTTTCTTTTCTTTGACATCCTCTTCTTTGTCATTCTCAGTCTGTGGTTCAGCCATTTTAGTTGTTTTCTTCATACCACGCTCGGGAACTTCTACTTTTTTTTGTTCCTTATCATCAAAGGTTGCTTCCTTAGCTTTCTCCGTGTCACTTTTACCAGGTCTTCCTCTTTTAGCTAGTTCCTTTTTTTCTGCAGGAGTGGTCTTTACGTCGACGTCCTTTTTTAACAGGCTCCTTTTCTTCCTTGCTGTTTTCTTCTTCATCTTCAAGTGATTCCTCAACCTGGTCTTCAACATCGGCATCACCAGTTGAGATGTTCTTTTGGTGTGGATTATTTGATATCTCCGATGAACCCATAACTGGATCTATTGAAGGAACAAAGGAGCCATCAAATAATAAATTACAAACATCTTCTTTCTTCGAAAACGACAAGCCATAGGAAGACAAATTTTTCTGAACATCGGAATATGGAATTAAGAAAAGTTCATCAAAGGATTTTCCTTTAGGAAGCGCCCCCAAGACAGACGCGGCAGTACCCCTCTGAATAGCAATACTAATACGCTGTCTTAGAAAAGATGTGGATCTTGGTTCCTTGGTTACATTTGCTAATCTTTTTCCTATTTCACTAATAAATCATAAACCAAGAAGACCCCAAACACCAAAAGTTTTGATGCTAACTGGGAAAAATGAATTTTTTATTCAAGATTTCTGTATTTAGAAATTTTAATCTTTTCTCCAGTTAATGATGCAGCTCCAGACAAAATTGAAGTACCTGATAAATGAGACGGAGCCATGGTATCGATACAAGTAAAATCCCAAACTAGAGGTTTCCTGCAACTCCAAGGAATCATGCTCATTCCATTAGGCCTTTTTCCATCATCTCTGCTTGTTCCTAAAGGTTCCAAAATGGAAGGAATATTTGCGGAAGATAATGCTCTTTTAAGAATATCATTAACTTCATGGTGTCGAGAAAATCTTCCTGCACTAAATCGACAGCTTAATCCATGAAGTCCATCCTCATTGATAGTAGCGCCACAGGAACAAGTGTGTTGGATACACAGAGAAGTACCAAGACGAAGACCAATTGCTATTCTGAAGAAATCATTATCAAGTAATGTTCCTAAAGAAGCGACAGGAAGAGCATTGAGCTATGCACCAGATTCCTTAGACAAGGAAGCAAAAAGGCGCCTTCTTATGAGAATTGTCAGCAGATGACAAAATATTATTTAAAGTTAAGTCCAAAAGAGGAGTATCCCAGGCTTCTTAATAGATTTTTCACGAGCATCCAAGATAATATTCGGAATTTTATAAGTCCATAGAGATTCACATTCAATTAAAAGGTTGTCCATAATTATTTTAAAATAAGAAGGAAAAATCACATCAATTTTATAAAAAACAGGAAGATAGGAAAGCGGGCAAAGATAAAGACGAGGCCAAACGAATACCAAGACCACCCCTACGTATAGTTAAAGTTGCATGGGACCAAATTTCTCGAGTAAAAAAATTATTTGTATTTTTTTCAATGGAAATTTTTAAAATATTGTCAAAATTTAAAATTCCAGAAGATTCATGTCAAGTAGGAATACATCTTAATAAATAAATATGAGTTTTGGAATAGCCAAACAATTTATTAAAAGGAAGAAGGTGGAAGCTTTAAAAAGCCATAAGTTCCAATGCATTGGAATTCGCTTGAAAGCGGTTGGAGAGAGCAGTGTGAGAAAGGAGAGTACCAAGAAGAATCCATTCTTGTTTTTTTTAACTTTTATAGCTGGGGCGAGAATATCGAAATTATTAATAATCTGTTGATCAGGTTTATCCAAGAAAAATTATTCACATTTAATAAAATTCAGTTCAAGGCCAATTTTTTTAGAACTCTTAATAATTCTTCCAAGGTTATCAAGCACAATGTCCGATTGATCACCTATAGAGCCGTCATCAAAATACCAAGCATTAAATTGAGTTGTAATTGATTTAGTAAGTTTGTGAATAGCTAAACAAAAAAGAGCAGGCCCAAGAGGATCCCTGTTGAACACCACATTCAGACAAATTCTGTGTTCAACAAAAGTAAGGAAAGTGGTATCTTTACAAGTTTGACAGATAAAATGAAAGATTTCGGCAGCATAATCTATAACCAAATTAAGAAAGGTATTTCACCTTATAAAATTGAATGCATTGTTGAAATCAAGTTTAAGGAAAACTCTTTTGGATGGATTGGGATGTTGAGTAAGATATTTTCTAGCTGAATGAATGACAGTTTCTCAACCTCCTTACAACCAAATCCAAATTGTATGGGATGAAAAAGGTCTCCAAGAGAATCTTTAATTTTGAAGCAAAACATCTTCGCAACCAATCGTCTAAAAAATGTTCCAATAGTAATAGGGTCAATTCCTTCATCCTTCTTCTTTAAAGTAGATAAAGAGGCACCATATAGAATTGGACAAACAAGGGTTTACATTACCAGACAGCATAAGGTTGCAAAGAGAGGTAATAGAATTTAAAAGTTTTTCCCCAAAAGAAAGAGGAGTAAATAAGCATATCCATGACATGGGACGGTCTTAGGGCACCAAGACCACCAGCAGAACCCATATTGAAAGATTTAATAGCAAATAAAACTTCTTTTGAAGATACTTGCAAAGGAAAAACTGGATTATTTGTGTCAGAGATGATAATCTTAGGTTTATTTGCAATAGGGTGTTTAGAAAGTTGGGACTCAAATGTAGAAAAATCATGAGCAGCGAACGAGTCATTAGAACTTATTACTCTTATTGCACCAGAAAGATCTCCATCGGATACTTTTCCAATAACTTTATCAATAAAATCATCTTCATTAACTATACGCTTTTTCTTATTTCTAGGAGATATATTTTCTGATTGAAAGTTTCTTTCATTATTTAAATTTTTAATAAATATTGAAGTAAAAGACTTATTTTTGTCAGTTTTAACTTTAGGAATATTAAATGATTTAATAGAAAATAAAAAAAGATTATTGCAAGATTCCACTGAATTTTCTTTTACACAAAAATCAATAATTTCAGAAAAAAATTTCGCAGAAAGAAGTCTTGATCCTTTTGGAATTCCTTTTATAATATTTAAAGTACATTTCAAGTTGGATAAAATACTCTCAAAATCTTATGGATTTGTAATTTTTTTTATGAAAGGTTGATTTGGATGAGCCTTTGATATGTGAATATTTTTTTACCACAAATATTGTATGCAGTATTTAATGACTTTTCATTCTTGTCAGTTATTAAATTCATATTCGTTTTGTGGTTCGTACAAGAATCTTCATTCAAGTGTGTGAAGCATAGCATGTACAAGTACCGCATGCACTGAAAACATTTCCGCAACAATTAAAAATTTCACAAGTTTTTAATCCAGGGTGTGAATCCAAATTAGATCTTCTAATTGATTTCATATTGCATATTTAAAAAATTTGGGGTACTACTCAGTTGACAAGTGACAGACCAAACCCAATAAATTTGAATGAATTTTCCAAATCTTCAATACCACCAATGTATAATGACCAAAAAAAAGGAACTGTTCTTATAAAACACTTTAAAAGTTAATAAATCAATAAAAAAAACGGGAGTAAAAATTTCGTAACTTTGACAATTGTTCGACAATGTTGTTCAATTTGAGTTTCGTAAGGCACCCTGATAAAAATTATCACAAACTTAAATTTGACATGATAGTTTTCACAAAATTTCAACCCAAAATGTTCATCTGTTTTATAGCGGAAGGAATCCAAAAATCTCATAATATACTGGGTGTTCGATAGCTTTGGTCCGCCATATTGGAATGGATACCCGGTATATTATTAAAATATTTTTAAAATGTGCGCTTAAAGATATTGTATATTCTATCGAAAACCGCATGTCGATATCCTTTTTTCATTTTAGAGTACTTCCTCGCAGCGCTGGGACACCCTATATAAATTATATTTTCATTAAAATTTTCTTGCATTGTATTTGGGATAAAATGAATTCCAAAAATGGTCATATTTGGAATAATTTTTGTTGTGCGCAGACGTTTCTAGAAACACATAAATATCGTGTTAAGTCAGTTCTCCTCACAGTGTAAAATCAGCGCCTGTACGAAGATATTTCCAAGTATTTTGTAAACCGCATTCAAGTGCATAAATAATATTTTATATTTTTACCAAAAAAAAAGATCAAAGAACATGTCTTTCCTACCACTTATTTTGGTTGATGCATTTCTAAACTCGCAAAATTCGCGACTTCTGGAAGCAGCCTCTAAAGAAAATAGCGGCTCCGTTGTGACCATGGACAAGGACAAATTCCAAGTGGATCTTGATGTAAGTCAATACTCACCTCATGAAATTTCCGTTAAAAGGTATGGAAATCATATTATAATTGAAACGAAGCATGAGGAGAAGAAGAACGGTCATGGGTTTACTTCTCGTCATTTTGTGAGGAAATATGAAATTCCAGAGGGACATGATATGGGAAATGTTACGTCAACCATTTCTTCTAATAGGATTTTGAGCGTTTCGGTACCAAAGGTGACTCCAGAAGCAGCTACGCGTAAGGATATTCCAGTTTTGTCAACAGGAAGACCTGCTATTGAGGAGCCGAAATAAAGATCAGTAGAATAAAATGGAGTACGTTAATTTTTAATTCCAATTTTTGTGATCTATCGTTTTTACAATTTCCATTTGTTAATTAAGTATTTTAGCTTTATATGTATTTAAATAAATAATATTAATAAACTGAATTCCATACTAAACTCGTTTATTTTTTTTTAAATATGATAATAGCAATTGGTTCAATAAAATTTATTTACATTGTTAAATTCAATTTTTAAATCTGCAAGTATGTAAAAACTTTTTTATTATTTAGAATAAAGTGTATTTTTGAACTTAAAATTTGTTTATTTACTTTAAGTTAGACAACTACACTAACGGTACTTTTAGTTCCCTTTTTTTTTAATATATTTTATTTTTATTTTAACTATAATTGCATTTAACTTGCATATTTTATATTAAGAAAAAATTACCCAGGTATTGTATTATGGCCAGACTAGCTGAACATTATTATTATGATTTTGGTTCCTTTTAATTTTTACCTTTTGCTATATTTTGGTTAATGTTTATGCTAATAAGTTATAGTGTTCATGTTGCAATAACAAAATTATTTGGGGATGAGAACAAGGTTTTAAGGTAGAAACCTATGATATGCATTATCCATTGATAAATTGGTAACATTTTGTTTTACAATATTAAAATATTTTTCCTAGCCTTGACTTGTTTTATTGGCTTTCAATGCATTTTTATTTATTTGAATTAAATGTATAAAATTCCAAAATAATCATTTTTCCAGATATTTAGACATAAATAATATCCTAATTTTTCTAAATGTAAAAGGTAAAAATACAATTATTTATAATTATAATAAAGAACATAAATAAGTTTTAAAATTAAACTTGATTTAAAAAGAAATTGTATGAGCAGCTATTGCATATTTTCATTTACATAATTTAAATAAAAGTTATTGCAAGAAAAATTACGATTAAAAGTATTTTATAAATTTTGATTAATATTCCTTTAATCTAATTATTTCTCCTTTTTAAGAGCACCTTCCTAGACACCCGCGATAAATTTTCCTTTGGAGATAATAACAAGGAATAGAAAATCCATCCCACTTTTCTGGAGCTTCTTTGCAAATTATGACCAAATAACTGATAATTAATGCAAAGTTTGGGAGGAAAAATTGTGAAAAATCATGAAATCGGGCATTAGTTCTGCAGGCATAACTCAAGTTTCCCTCGTTAGATTTTCATTTTTTTTTCAAATTTATAATCTAAATTGATTAGGCTACATCCTGCCAGAGATTTCCCGTCTGCAACCTAGCACAAAATTACTTATAGTGGTCCAAAGTAAAGGTACTTTTAGATCATTATATTTTTTTTGTACAATCTCCAGTTTTTTTTTCCTTCTGGCAAAAATTAAAGAAATGACTTCTAAATCAACTACAAAAAAATTATACAATAATGTTGTTCATACTAGCTTTTATGACTGCAGAACTAAACTACTATATTCGCCGTTTAGGAAATGGCTCTTAATGATGAATAATATTTATAAAAGTTTTTCGTTCTTGCTTCGAGCAAGAAAATTATTTTCTTTTCTAGGTTAATATAATTTAAATAATATTACCCGCATGCACCTTCGTGTTTCTGACCCTAAACAGAGTCTTACCAATTTTTACGGAAAAATTTTGGTTAAGATAGAAAATTTCATTCTAAACTTATAAAATATAAAAACAAAGATAAGGCTATACAGAGTAAAGCACATTTTGAAACTTTTTAAATTGCAGTAACTTTTATAAATTATAAGAAATTTTATTTATATTTATGTTACTGTAAAAGCCCGAAAACCGGTGAATCCTAGGTTTTACCGGTAAATACTAGCATTTGCCACAGTGAAGTGGTAAAAGCCCGAAAAAATACTTTGAACGGTTCCATTTCGGGCTTTTACCAAGTCATTTTAGTAAATGTTGACAATTACCATGACCCCGTGGTAAAAGCTGAAGTAATAAATAAATGTGTACTTCTGCAGATCTCGACTTGTTCTTATGCTAGTGACTAGTGACGTATGACGACTTTCGCATGTCAGTACTAGCCTAGCTTTTAGACAGTATACATTGCTGCCAGCAAAATGTTAGGATAAAAGTACCGGATATATAACAGCCGATATCACAGACATTAAAGATGAAGAATTTTATGAGCTTTCTACTAAGTTGGGGAAACTAAATGCATTGTACCCAACAAACCAATTTACCTTGTGCAAAATCTTTTTTATAAATATTGAAGAAGTCCGAAAGGAAGAAATAAGTTTACGGCAAGTGGTAAATAATCTTTCTTTAGTTGGTGGACAAGGGTTCAAAAAATGCAACTATACAAAGAAGTGTACTACGAAGAAGTGTTTGTGCAAATCAGCCAACTTACTCTGTAACTCAAAATGCCATAACAGTCAACCTTGTTGTAACAAGTAAGATTAGTTTTGATAATGTTAAAGGACACTCATACTTTTATTTAATTAACATGATAGTACGTTAATTAAATCTAGTGAAATTTTAATATACTTATTTCATAATACAATGCTGCATAAGTTTCCTATTCCATTTACACAATTTCTAAATAAAGTTTTAAAAAATAATTATTAAAAAAGAACAAGCTTACCTATAATTAAAACACATTCATAATGATACAAAACTAAATTAACCAACTGATCATGGTAAATGTCAGCATTTACTAAAGTGACTTGGTAAAAGCCCGAAATGGGAGAGTTCAAAGTATAACATTTATACCTACATTTTTTAACCGGCGAGATGTTAGCAATAAAACTTCCAACAATAGAAATTTTACATGTAATTCTCCATAAGAGGTTTTTCTTAAATAACTTACTTTCTATTTAAATTTGAAATCTACATTCAAGAGGATTGCACAGGTATAATTGACTTTGCTTGTTCGTTTTGATTTACTTAATAATCAGGGTAAAAACAAAAATCCTACCTAAAAATTCATTGAAAATAAAAATTAAGTCAGAATAAAGTTCGACCACTCAAATAAATGGATTTTTTCTGTAGATTAACGTGGTGTAGGTGGTTTTGCTTGTTCGTTTGGGTTTAATCAAAAAAACGCAAAAAACTTACTTTTTATGACATTTTTCTATAAAAATTTATGTTTAAACGTGAATAGAATTTTCTGCACACGTTGCATAAAAAAGTTAATTATACCTAAATAAATAAATTCTCATTATTTATTAAAATCCTCTAATAGTCCGTCACTTGACGATATGCTAACTATCAAACCAATTAATCAAAAATAAAAGAAAAACGTCCATTCCCGTTTAAACATAACTTTTTATAGAAAAGTGCCATAAAATGTAAGTTTTTTGAGTTTTTTCGATTAATTTGAAATGAACAAGCAAAACCATCTATATCATCTTAATCTACATAAAAAATGTTTTCCTTTGTGTGATCAAACTTTTTTAGGGGATAATCGAATCAGAAAATACAATTTATTGTTATTATTCGAAATTTCTTGAAATTCGCAGCGTAGAGGTTTGGTGCAGGTTCGATCACTAATTAAATCCTAACGAACAAGCAAAGTGACATATACACCTGGGTTCATTATTAAATTATCTATCCTTCGGTATAATTAACTTTTTTATGCAACGTGTGCAGAAAATTCTATTCGCGTTCAAACATAAATTTTTATGGAAAAATGCAATAAAAAGTAAGTTTTTTGCGGTTTTTTGATTAAATCGAAATGAATAAGCAAAACCACCTAGACCACGTTAATCTACAGGAAAAATCCTTTCATTTGAGTAGTCAAACTTTATTCTGACTTAATTTTTATTTTCAAAGAATTTGTAGGTAGGGTTTTTGTTTTTACCCTGATTATTAGGTAAACCGGAACGAACAAGCAAAGCCAATTAAACCTGTGCAACCCTCTTGAATGTAGCTTTCAAATAGTGTACTTTGTTTTGTTCTAGTTTAAATAGAATGTAAGTTATTTAAGAAAAACCTCTTACGGAGAATTACATGTAAAATTTCTATTGCTCGAAATTTTATTGCTAACATCTCGCCGGTACTAAATTTTAGTTTCGATAAGAACTATTGAACTTAAATAATTAATTAACAACAAATGGAAAATTTTAGCAATAAATTTAGAGATTATATTTATGGAAAGCCTAATATAAATAACCAATTTTTATTAAAAAAAATCAGGACATTGAAAAAATTAATTTTTAAAAAACTACTCTTATTAGAGAATATTAAGACTGGGGAATTGTGAAAAAGAGAGGGAAACACAGCAACCGTTTGTTATTTTAATATTTTTACATAGAAATCATAAAAAAATAATAAATAAAAAGTATCTGACCATTATAATTATAAGTAGTACTTATACCTAATTTTTTTTCTAAATAAAATTCTGGGAAAGTGTAGAAGTGGAAATACGATGAAATGTGGAAAAAAATGTGCTAGTTCCACTACAACTCCCTTCCAGAGCCACATATTTAAAAAAAATATGCTGAAACCCAAAGAGTTATTTATAAGGAAGGGGATCATGTAAATTTTATTTAGTTTTGTTAATGGTTACTATGCAAAATAAATAAAATAACACATGGTTGCTATACTTCTCTCTCTTTCTCACAATTTCCCCATCTTAAATCTATTGGTTTTAATAATTATCAATATATTAATAATAATTGCAATAATTTTAAAGTTGATTTGGTAAATTTGGATAAACCTTAAAATAATAAACAATTTTTATTACAAAATTCGTAACAGAACATTTAAAAAAATCGGTTTTCAATAAATTTTACGGGTATTTTCGTCTTAAATTTAAACAATTGACTTTAATAATTAATTCCTGACAAATAAATAATTATAGCAAAAATTTACGATTTGATTTAGTAAATTTAGATAAATCTTTAAGTAAATAACAATTTTTTATCACAAAATTCTTAGTAGAACATTCAAAAATTTCGATTTTTAAAAATTGTGCACTTATTTTAGGCTCGAATATTTAATACTAACTTTAATTTCCGAGTTAATATTGTAAATTTGGTTAAATTCTGTTGTGAATCCCTAATTTTTATTAAAAAATTTTGCTAAATCATTGAAAAAACTCACTAGTGATTCTCTGTTACCAAATTTAAACAACTTAAGAAGGGGAAATTGTGAGAAAGAGAGAGAAGTATAGCAACCATGTGTTATTTTATTTTTTTTGTATAGTAACTCTTTGGGTTCCAGCATATTTTTTTAAATATGTGCCCCTGGAAGAGAGTAGAAGTGGAACTAGGACATTTTTTTTCCACATTTCATCGCATTTCCACTTCTACGCTTTCCCAGAATTTTATTTAGAAGAAAAATTAGGTAAAATTTAAAGTACTATTTATAATTATAAGGGTCAGATAGTTTTTATTTATTATTTTTTATGATTACTATTATATGTAAAAATATTAAAATAACAAATGGTTGCTGTGTTTCCCTCTCTTTTTCACAATTCCCCAGGCTTAAGAGCATTCACAGCTAACCTAAAAATCAAGAAACAACTTCTCATTTTTTTGATTTATTTTTAAATATATAAATTTTATTTTTCGGTTGAAAATTAAGTTACATTAATTCTTAGATGATTAAAGTTCGTTATTGTTTCTATTTTTTTTTTTTTTATAAAAAATTTAAAATTGAAATAGAATCAAAAACCAACTTTAAACAACTAAGAATTAATGTTACTTAATTTTCGGCCGAAAAATAAAATTATTATATTTGAAAATAAATTAAAAAAATGAGAAGTAGTCTTAAATTTTTAGGCAACCAAAATTACACGTGAATGCTCTTAACATAATAAAATAGTCAGTGATCGGGATTCGAAACCGTGACCTTTGGATCAACAGTTGACATATCAATCAACTGAGCTACCGATGTCTCAAAATATGTACAAGCTTTTTTATTATTTAATGAATGCTGATGAAGGCCTGTTACGACTTTCGCCTACCGGCTCGTGTCGCAATTTTGGCCTTCGTGAGTAATGGCTATCATTACTCGCTCGTTGAATAATATACTATTAAATTTATTTTTATTTTGTTATTTTAGAAAATTAAATAAACTTCGTAATTTATTTATCTTATAATTGTAGTCCATTTACTAGATTTTTTAGTTAAAAAAATTAAAACTACTGTATTTGTGTTTCATGGTTCTAAAATATAAAAATCTCTATATTGTGAGTTTTGCCTAAGTCTTTATTCTTAGCTCCAGTTGCATAGTTAGAGCTTAACAGGATATGGAGTCTACAAAATTATATGCGTTTTTCCCTTTTTTTATATTTCAAACTACGCGAATATTTATTGAGCTATATACAAAATAAGAATATCATATGAAAGTGGAACCTCTGCTTAAGACTTGTGTGCGGCAGTTTTTTAATATATTATATCCAAAATGGCCAAAAAAAATCATTAAAAATACGTAAAACTTGGCCTATTTTAAACTTATTTTTTGGACTTAATAATTTAATTTTTGAAAAAGTCGTCGTATAGAAGTCTAGCCATGAATGTTATTTAAACTATGCAATTATAAAACTTAATGTTATTTACAAAATATGGTTGTAGTTTGAAATAATTGCAGGGTATATTTCGTAAATTTTGAACGCGGATTTTAACTGTAAAAGCAGCAAATACCTTCTTAGTCTAGGTGATACAAATTTTAAAATATAACAGAAATGAAGATTTTTATTGGTACTTTCAGCCTAATTATGTGGGATGTAATTTGGGTCAAAATTTCTTCCCCAAATTCAAGAAGAAGCTCAAAATACATATATAATGTATACGTTTACTAACGAAGCGCGGTTCTACTTAGACTCCCAATCCTCTTAAGCTTCAAGTGACACTAAAACTAAAAAAATGACATAAATATAATAGGAAATCTGTATTTTTTTTAGTTTTACCCCCAGTATTATATAACACGTTTAATGTTCATTTAATAAATTAATTAATAATAAAATTTAAGGACCATTAAAAATTTTGATATTATATCGGCCGTAAGCGTCGTTAAGTTTCAACTGGGCCGTAATCATCTAATAATATCAATTAAATTTTTATTAAAATTTTCTTGCATTGTATTTGGGATAAGATAAATTTTAAAAATGGTAATATTTGTAATAATTTTTGTTGTGCGCAGATGTTTCTAGAAACACATAAATAGCGTGTTAAGCCAGTTCTCCTCACAGTTTAAATTCAGCACGTGTACGAAGATAATTCCAAGCATTTTTTAAATCGCATTCAAGTGCATCAATAATATTTTAGATTTTTGCCAAAAAAGATCAAACAAGATGTCTTATTTGATACCAATTGTTTTGGGTGATGCACTTCTAAACTCGCGAGCATCGCGACTTCTGGAAGAAGCGTCTACAGAAGACCACGACTCCGTTGTGACCATGGACGAGGACAAATTCCATGTGAAGCTGGATGTTAATGAATTTATGCCTGAAGAAATCACTATTAACATCATCGAAGAAAATCAGATAACAGTGGAAGGAAGACACGACGAGAAGCCGGACCAACACGGGTTAATTTCTCGGCACATTGTGAGGAAGTATGTAATTCCAAAAGGATATGATATGGAAAGGGTTGAGTCGCAGCTTTTTTCTGATGGCATTTTGAGCATTTCGGTACCAAAGGTGACTAAAGAAGCAGTTCCGCGCAGGGAGATTCCACTTTTGCTAGCAGGAAGACCTTATGATTTGAAGCCGAAACAAAGATCAGTAGGAGAGTAGAATAAAATGGAGTACGTTAATTTTTAATTCCAATTTTTGTTATCTATCGTTTTTACAATTTCCATTTGTTAATTAAGTATTAGCTTCATATGTATTTAAATAAATAATATTAATAAACTGAATTCCAAAAAACTCGTTTATTTTTATTTAAAAATATGATAATAACAATTGGCTCAATAAAATTTATTAACATTGTTAAATTCAATTTTTAAATCTGCAAGTATGTAAAAACTTTTTTATTATCCACAATTTAGAATAAAGTGTATTTTTGAACTAAAATTTGTTTAATTTTTCCTTTTTAATGATGACTAATATTTTTAATAATTTGAAGAAATAAAAATAAATTCCTATTATCCAACTTTATTTCACAAATAATTAAATCCAACAAAATCAAACAATAAAAATGTAAAATATAATAACAATAAAACGATGCAGAAATATTCAAAATGATGTAGGCAAAAGTATTTACATAATGAAAATTCATGTCATGTCAAACTAATTTATTCTTTATAAAACTACTTTAATGTAATAATAAAATAATAAAAGATTGAATAGTTTGTTTAGAAAATCAAAATGAGGGCATTGCAATTGTGCATTTAAATTTTTAACTAAAATATTATTATTACTTCTTGTAGGTAATTTCTAAATTTTCTAAATAATTTAGTAATGAATTATCTATTACTGTATGTAAAATAAAAATATTTGAATTTTCTATAAAAGAATGACTACTGTTACTGATGTGCTCATCCCAATGTGAGCTTCACAATTGTTGTAATTTTAATTTATAAATTCCACTTTTAGAAAGAATATTATCTTTTTGTTTATTATTTTTTAAAGAATTTATAGAATTATTCGTTTTAAACGAAATATTAATATTGTAGTGACTAAATAATTTTAAAAATTCGTAACAGTTTATATTAATCAAAGTTAGGTTCTAAATGTTGATTTGAAATATTTTGTGAGTATGCATTTTTATACAATAAATTTTATCTAATATTTTTAAAAGTTTTTCGTTTTTACTTCGAGCAGGAAGATTATTTTCTTTTCCAAGTTAAAATAATTAAATTAATATTTTCTTATCATATTTTTCAGCAATAACCTATTACTGCTTTATAAAAAAATCAAATTTTATTGGCGAATGTTTTTTATTGTTTTAAAAATTGCATATTAATAATCTTCTATTATGACTTAAGTCATTGTTTAAAGTTTAAACAGTTAAAGGTTTTAAAGTATTTTTGAAGCCGATATAACTGAAATTCATTTTTGCTACAGCATTATTTATTTTCCTTATCATAGGTACATATAGTTGGTTGCCTCAGTCATAAAAGCTAGTACGAACAACATTTTTGTAAAAATTTTATTGTAAATGATTTGGAAGTCATTTCTTTAATTTTTCCCAGAAGGAAAATAGAATTTGAGAATGTACAAAAAAAATATAATGATCTAAAAGTACCTTAACTTTGGACCCCTCTAATTAATTTTGTGCTAGGTTGCTGAAGGTAACTCTGGCAGGATGTAGCCTAATCAATTTAGACTATAAATCTGAAAAAAAATTGAAAATCTAACAAGGGAAACTGGAGTTATGACTGCAGAACTAATGCTCGATTTCATGATTTTTCACAATTTTTATTCCCAAACTCGTTCGCCCTCTAGGGATTCGCATTAATTATCAGTTATTTGGTCATAATTTGCAAAGAAGCTCCAGAAAAGTGGAATGGATTTTCTATTCCTTGTTATTATCTCCAACGGAGAATTTATCGCGAGTGTCTAGGAAGATGCTCTTAAAAATCCATTTAATAAAAGTTAATAATTTGTATGTACTTGCTTTCCAATTAAATTTAATTATTTTATTATTTATATTCACACATTCATAAAATATAATAAATAAAACTAATAAGTTCAAGAAAATCATCCATCAAAGTTCCAATTGCAAACTAAAAAAAAATTGTTAGAAACTTTTGGTAACTTTTGTTAATTAAAATTACTATTCCAGTTGCTTGTTTCTACAATTTTAAGTCGAATTTCAGCCTCAGATCTTATTATAATATCTTCTTCTTTTGTTTTGTAGCATTGAGGATTCGAACTAGGAAAATATTCCATGTTGGCTGGGATAGACTAAGATTATAAAAAAACGTGATAAAACAAGTAAATTAAAAATCTATTGTTCGCACAAAATTTAAAAATAAACCCAATTTCTGTCCGAAGCTCATTTTTTAATTGTAGTAGAAAATAAAACTTATAAACTTATGTCCGACTTTATTAATTTAGAATAATGGTATATTGTGATGGTCTCTCGGCCAGGAGCGTTATTTGGTTTAGATAGAAAATATCACTCTGAAGATTAAATATAAACTTATACTTTTGTGACTAATAAAATATTAAAACAAAGATTGGGTTATATAGAGTGAGCCATATTTTGAAAAATTTTAAATTGGAGTAACTTTTATAAATTATAAGAAATGTTATATTTATACCTACATTTTTTATTAAAATAAAATTGAGAACGTAAATTATTCGTCATAATATCTTCTTTTTAATAAACAAGGTAATTTCGTATCTCGAATTATTTAAATAAACGGGTTCTTTGCAAAATTTGTTAATAAAAAATAAGCCCACGTTTCGTACAATTTATGGCAAGTACTTAGTGTAATTTCAGGGTGGGCCAACGATAACGAAAAGAACGAATTATTCAATAATTTTTTTAAATTAATTTCTTTACGTTCGCGTTCATGTCTGAACGAGGCAAGGCGAGGCAATTTTTTCCTATTTATTTGGTGCGACACTGAAACAGATAGGAGAAAAAGCATTGCCTTGCCTTGCCTCGATCATATGTGTACGCAGTTGAAAGTGTATCACATAATATATTTTGTAAAAATTTCTGTTTTAAAGCGTTTCATAAAATTACAATTTTTACATTACATGATGAATCTTTAAATAAAAAATTCTGTGAGTTTATTACAAAACGTGAACTTAATAATAAACCAATTTTGTACATTTACTCTAGATCAGAAAGATGTATACACAAAAAAATATACAGCGTGTTCCAAAAAAAGTGCTTAGAAGAAAATCCTAGAAATTATTTAAAAAGCCCAATAGTCAGGGTTAGAACAGCCTAGTTTTTTTTGAGGAGTCATTGAATTTTGTTCCCACCGAAAATGTCGTTAATTCGAAAGTTTGGTATAGTTCATAAACTATTTGGTCAATTTAAATGAAAAAAATTGTAAAGTTAAGCTAATTAATGCCACTTTGGCTTGAAGTTATAAAATCGTCATCAAAAAAGTTATTTTGATACAAAAAATTCTTCAAACAAAAATTAATTTTTTTTCTTGATATTTTCGCTCATATCTTTGAAATAAGCCCCATAAAGATACCACTTTTTTTACATACATTTTATGATTGCGTGAATATTTTTTTTCAAAAATTTGCTTACGTATACGGTATTCTAATAACTACTTTTTGAGAAGGTTTAGAACTGTCCCGTCTTTTGGAGTATCTTGTGGGGAAAACTACCCCATTTTTTTATATTTCAACCCTTATCGAGTTTCACCTCATTTTAATGGCAATGAGAAAAGAATCACATTTCTGCAAACCAAAAGCTATTATGTTGTCTTGCTAAAAAGTTATTTAGTCACCTTTGGCTATTCTAAAATTTTTTTGCAATATAATAATTTATTAAATGGCATCGAATAATACATAATTTTGAAGCTAATAAAAATTAATTAATCTGGCGTTAACGGAAAGTCTTTACTGGTTCCCATTAAATAAATTAATGAAATAAAATACCAAATTTTATTATTCTACAAATATCAAGTATTTATTTTTTAAATTTATAACAAATGCTCAAATTGTCGGTCTGTTTCAATTTCACAGGAATCCAAGTGGTGATAAGTCGAATTTTGAACATTTTGGAGGAAAAGGTGAAAACAATTCTTAGACAGTTAATCCTTAATAACTAACCAATACTTCTGGTTTGCAGGAATGTATTTCTTTCTTTATAAGGTGAAACTCAATAGGGGCTCCAATATAAAAAAATGGGGTAATTTTCTCCAAATGACACGAAAGTTCTAAACCATTTCAGAATTCAGTATTTTTTATAATACCATAGTATGAAAGTATGCAAATTTTTGAAAAAAATTATTCACGCAATCAAAAAATACGCCGTTGTTACTCAACTTTTGCATGACCCTGTATAACATAATTTTATTTAGGTCAAAGTAACGTTATTTTGTTTATGTAAATTTTAAGAAGATTTTGATGCCGTTTTACTTGTAGATGTAGATACTATGTGCGTATCGAATCATATAATAAAAAAAAACAATCTTAAAAATAAAAAAAATATTTTTCAACATACCGGGTGGAAACGAAACACGGGTCACCTTTATTAATTTTTTTATGAATTTTGTGGAGTACCCTGTATAATTTACATTTTTTTAATTTAACTCAAGTATACTTTGGATTTTCTTTTCACCTAGTTGCTATTGTTTTTGAAACTAAGAGGGACAATATAAATTTGTCAATTTTCGTCAACCTCTTAGATTATAGCCCTTGTACTGGTTCTTATTTTATTGGGAGACGTGAATTAAAATATTAATTATGATTCGTTTGGGCAAAGGCTGACGTTGCATGTTTTAACTAACCAGTATTTATAATAAATAAAAATATTAAACTGGGCAAAACAATATAATGACAAAAACTCGTCCTTTTCTCTTAACTCTCCTGGATTTTGTTCATCTTCCTCTCGGAACGACTACCATTCACTTAGTATTTAAAATTCCAATTTTTATCTTAATTTAGATTATTTAGGCAAATAAAATTTCTAATAAAACTAAACAATTCTGTTGTTAAAATATAAAAATGAATAAAACTAAATAAAACTTGAAACGAATTAAAACATTAATATACTTTCAAGATAATCCTCAATAAAATTAAGATTACTTTCGCTAGTTTCCAGGAAGATACTATCTTTACATCGCATAATAAATAAAATAATATCTAACGTAATTAAATTGGTAATATTTTCCAGAACTTTCATATACTAAAATTTCTTATCACTGAAATTTATTGCTTGGTTAAAACAAAATCAATTTCTTATATTCGAAGGGTGGTTTTATCTTCTTGGTACTTTGACCTAAGATAGGGCATTATTAAACTCACATCAACAAAATATAAAAAAAACACCTTTTATACAAAATAAATATTCATAAATATAATGCCAAAAATATCTGAATATTTACAAATTCCGCATTAAAATTAAAATATCTGGATGAAATTTAAAGACATACTCCAAAACACAATTGTTTCTAATATAAATATTGATAAAAAAAAAATTATGCAGGACCCCAAAACTAATTAAAATTTTGAACTTTTAAAATGCCTGTAATTTTTTCGGAGTGGAAAAAAAATCACACTCACCGATGAAAGTCATTTGTGTAAATTGTTGCAAGATGAACGAAAATTGACGAGTGGTTTCGAGAGCATGCGATAAAGTATAAATAGCGCCTTCAAACCCCAAAGTCGCTAACTACTTCGTGTTTCCACCCTCACAGTTCATAATCAGCCCCTGAACGAATTGTACGAAAGTAATTCCAAGTAAAATTCGTAAATTGTCAATCCTGTACCAGTGCATAGTGCATAAATTTTTATAAACACCTACGATTTTCATTTTTCTAGAAAAGAATAAGAAAAATGTCGCGTGTGCCAATAATTTCCCTTGATTATCCACTAAACTCGTTGTTATCGCGGCTTCAGGTTCTACATATCGGAGTTCCAATTGAAGCCGAAGGCCTCTTCTCTCCATTAACCATCCCAAGTGATCGTCGCAACATAATGCAACATCCTTGCTATTATCGCCGTAAATCAGAGACCGGCTCCGTTGTGACCATGGACAACAACAAATTCGAAGTGAATGTGGATGTTCATGAATTCCAACCTGAGGAAATCACTGTTAAAATCACCGGGAAAAATGAGATAACAATTGAAGGAAAGCACGAGGAGAAGCAGGTCCAATACGGGTTTATTTCTCGGCACATTGTGAGGAAGTATGTAATTCCAAAAGGACATGATATGGAAAGGGTTGAGTCGGAGCTTTCTTCTGATGGAATTTTGACCTTTTCTGTACCAATAGTTAAGAGAGCAATTCCAATAATACTATTGGGAAGACCTGCATTGGCAGGATAGAAAATGAGGATAATTAATGACTTCAAACGTTAAGAATTAATTGAAAATTTTGTTCCTATTACCTTATTTATCCAATTTTGTACTGTTTTAAAGTATATTTTTGTAAATGCATATAAGTATCAATAAAATGGATAAAAAATATTTGTATTTTTTTGTTATTTTTAAATAATGATGTTTTTGAAAACAAGCATTCACGGGCGTTCCCTGAAAATAAAAAAAAAACAGATAAGGAGATAGAAAATGAGGATAATTAATGACTACAAACGTTAAAAATTAATTGAAACTTTTATGGGTTCCTATTACCTTATTTTTCCAATTTTGTATTATTTTAAGGTATAATTTTGTATATTCATTTAAGTCTCAATAAAATGGATAAAAAATATTTTTATTTTTTTGTAATTTTTAAATAATGATGTTTTTAAAAACAAGCATTCACGGGCGTAAATTTGGTTGCCTTTATATAAAAAACATCTTCTAATTTTGATTTTAATAAAAAAATATAAAATAGAAACAAAAACCAACTTTAAACATCTAATAATTAACATAACTTAATTTTCGATCGAAAAAATATTAATAAATTTAAAAATAAATTAAAAAATGAGAAGATGTTCTTTAAGATTTAGGCAACCAAATTTACTCCTGTGAATGCTCCTAAGTAATAATACATAGTGCATTACCGCAATAACTTTAACCGTTTCTAAAAAAAAATCAGTAGTTTATTTTTTTTGTAATACTTTAATTTTAAGAGGATACTCGCTTGCGGATTTGCTCAAAAAAATTTTCCATTCATTTTTTAAAATGTCTTTTCTTTGGTACATAGAACAGTCTTGTGGCTACCAATTTCGTTTTGTTTTGATAAGTCAAACCAAATACTCATACGGCAACAGTAAAACCGACTCTTTACAAAAAACGTTCGCTTAGCGGCGTTTTACACAAAAACTACTTGAAATAATATTTTTTTTTCTAACGACAGCAATAAGGTAAGGTATAAGCGAAGAGTTTGATATTTCTTCTTTTGTTTTATGTATATTCTTAAACTTTTTACAGTATCCCAAAAATTAGGTAAAATTTTAGAATTTTTTGGAGAGCTATAAAAAGTTTAAAAATATACTTAAATTTCCTATGAACTAATATTTTTTTCGACTCCAGCAAATTTAAAAACTTTTACAATTTTTGTGAAACACCCTGTATACATTTTTTTCTTATCAACATTTTTTTGTTAAAATCAATTATGGTTTAGATATTTTCTTTGTCAACTTGTTTCTTTGAACATTATTGACTATTTTTAAATCAAGTGGACCATTTAAATTTCTTCTTGATGAAATTAATCTATCTTAAAGATAAAGACAAAATCCAAAGAATTAAACTAAAAAAATATTTCAATTTTTTGGCAAAAATTTTTGTTGATAAAATCTATTAAAACTGCTATTAAATAAATTAAATAGGTAAAATAAATTGTAAATTATAAAAGTCATTCAGCCGTTTTTGAGAAAATAATTTTTATAATTTAAAAAATGCGTTTCTTGCAAGTATCTTTATTTTTTTAAATGGCATGATAGTGGGGCAATCCCATATTTAGATAAAGGATGTTTTTCCGATTACATTCATACCCAACATGTAGGTAATATGTAGGAAAAAATTAAAAAAAAATGAAAATTTTTTTTAAAAGTTCAAAAAAAATTTTTTTTTGTCAAAAACATACTTAGAAGTTACCAGTGTTTAATAATAAGTACAAAAAATTAGGGTGATACTTTAAAAAAAAAGTTGATGTCATTTCCGGTAAAACCGTAGGTGATATTGAAATTTTTTTTAGTTCAATAAATTCGTTATCTTATGCCATATAACAGCAAAATTTATATTTTTATAAATAAAGAAGTTACAGGGGTGGCCCATGTTCCGTGGACACCCGGTATACGGCAGAAGAATTTTATATTTAAAAAATTATAGTTCGTTTTGGTAAGATAGATTTTAATTTCATTCTACCCAAATTCCCATATGAAATCGATAAGGTCCTTTGATTGATTGTTTTGAGATTAGGCCCCGACGACCAGCGGTGAGGCTAACATTTTCGTTTCTTTAATTATGATATTTGACCCCTGAAGGGGTGCCATACTTGTAAAAAATGACACCCATTTTTCTGTCACTATCTCCCGGTCTATAAGAGGGACATTATAAATCCCGCATTAAAGTTAACATATCTGGATGAAATTTAAAGCCAAAATCCAAATATAAATATTGATAATAAAAAAATTATACAGGGCTCCCAAAAATAATTGAAATTTTGAACTTCTAAAATGGCTGTAATTTTTTCGGAGTCGAAAAATAAATTAACAAAACACTCACCGATGAATGTCGTTTGAGTAAATTGTTGCAAAATTAGCGAAAATTGACGAGTGGTTTCGAGAGCATAGCGCCTCCAAACCCCAAAGTCACAAACTACTTCCTATTTCCAGCCTTTAATATGGGATTAGGACATTTCCTCACCTTCACCCTCACAATTCATAATCAGCCCCTGAACGAATTATACGAAAGTAATTCCAAGTAATTCATAAATTGGCATACCTGCACCAGTGCATAAATTTTTATTAATACCAATGATTTTCTGTGATTATCCCCTAAACTCGTTGTTATCGCGGTTAGGGGTTCAACATTCCATCAGACACCGACTCCGTTGTGACCATTGAGAACAACAAATTCGAAGTGAATCTGGATGTTCGAGAATTCCAACCTGAGGAAATCACTGTTAAAATCACCGGAGAAAATAAGATAAGAATTGAAGGAAAGCACGAAGATAAGCAGGTCCAACACTTGTTTATTTCTCGGCACATTGTGAGGAAGTATGTAATTCCAAAAGGACATGATATGGAAAGGGTTCAGTCGGAGCTTTCTTCTGATGGAATTCTGACCTTTTCTGTACCAAAAGTTGGGACAGGGTAATTCCAGTACCAGTAATACTAACAGGAAACCACCCAATGAGAAGAGGATAGAAAATGAGGATAATTAATGACTACAAAAGTTAAAAATTAATTGAAACTTCTGTCGGTTCCTATTACCTTATTTTTCCAATTTTGTACTGTTTTAAGTTAAATTTTTGTAAATTCATATAATAGTAGGAGAGCCGACCGCACTAAAGTCTCCCTCATAGAATATAGCGGGGTTTTCTGTTGAGATGGTAGTTTTTTATGTAGTCAAGAGTGTGCCATCTTTGTTATGTTCTGAAACTTGACCGAACTATTAAAAAGTGACCACTTCCGGTACCTCTTTTTGAACTGTTTGTCCCTCATAACATATAGCTCAACAATTGTTCCAGTCGATGAAGAGTGTTAAGCAAATTGATAAAAAAATGTGCTGCCACCCCCAAACCTGACAGGGACCGAGACAGCAACCCGAAAGTGGGAATCATTTTAAAAATAGACAATCACTTTTACGAGGCGTCCGTAAAAGTAGTTGCTTGTTTTTGAAAATGATTTCCACTTTTACGAGAAGTCAGTAAAAGAGGTTGCTTATTTTTGAAAATGATTTCCACTTTTACAAAACATCAGTAAAAGTGGTCTATCGCCTTAATTTTTCTTTTTGTCAGGCAAATTGTGCCACTTTTTTTCCAGCAAAAATTATTTTTGATTGATTTAAATAAAAAAAATTATAAATTAATTGGAATTTATACAGGGTGTCTGAATAAAATCATTAAAATTTTAAAATTGCTGTAACTTTTTAAGGAGTCGAAAAAAAATATTAGTTCATGAGAAATTTTTTGTTGAGAATCACATTTACTATCTAAAAAAAAATTTGCTGGAAAAAAAGTGGGGCACCCTGTATAGTCTAAAATTCTTCTATTATTATTATATTATATGGCACAAGAAATCGAATTTATTGAACTAAAAAAAAAATCAATTTCGATTCCGGTTTCAACGGAAATGACATCAACTTTCCATTTTTAAATGTAACACCCTATTTTTTGTATTTATTATTAAACACTATAACTTATTATGTTTTAGACAAAAAAACTTTCAAAAAAAAAATAAAATCTATTAAAACTGCTATTAAATAAATTAAATAGGTAAAATAAATTGTAAATTATGAAATTCATTCAGCTTTTGAGAAAATAATTTTTATAATTTAAAAAATGCGATTTTTTTCAAATAACTATATTTGAAAAGTTGTTTTTTAAAAATAAACAAACGTTTTGGTTAATTTTCGATGTAAAAAATAAGAAAATATGTAGTTATTATAATAAAAATTCAAAAAAAATATATTTTTTGTTGGCTTGTGTCATTCATTACTTATACAGAGTCCGCCAAAAAGTTTAAACACACCTAAATATTCTTTGAACCATATTGAATTTGAAAAAAAGTGTATACAAAAGTTTAATTAATTTAAACGAGCTATCATTTAAACATATTTTTAATATACAGGGTGTTCGTTTGATTAGTGATACGGCACCTAAATTTCGTTTTTTAAATGCAACGTCCTGTATATTTTTATATTTTTTGATTCTACGTTTAATTTGAGTAAACTTTTGTTAGAAACAAGTGAGAAAAATCGTTATGCTTCTTAAATTAGTTTGAAATATTTTTAGTGCTTTTATGGTGGTTAGAAAAATAAAAAAATAGGAAGAAATAAAAATTCGCATTTTTTAAAGATTTTTTATTAATCCATGAAATAAAAAACATTAAACTTTAAATATATAATTTATTATTATAACAAGTGTAGACTGGAAAAATATATATTTTGATCTACATTTAAAGAAAACGCAAATATTGTGGAAAATAAAATGCAAAATAAACACATTTTTGTGAAACTGAATTAAATTTAAGTATGTGTTATTTTTCAAAAAAAAGGCGTTAGGTTATAAAAACTTATATTAAAGTGGCGTAAATTCTACTACAGTCACAAAAACTACTAAAAACTACGAGTCAATAAAATACTGTTTTTTAAATGAACAAACATAATAGATTATTACGAGAAGATTCAGTTATTATTATTTAGGTACTGGCAAAATCGAAATAAAAATTTTCGATTATTCAGTAATAGGTACTTAAAGTAGGTTAATAAATATGTACAATTCAACGTTTTTTTTTTGAATTTTTGCGAAACTTAACATTCTTAAGTAGTAATAAAGATTTACATATAAATATTGCAGTATAACAATCGTTGTCCAAAGACGAAATCGTGTAAAGTTGCCCTAAAATTCTGCAGCACCATATTCAAAAAGTTATGAAGCACCAGAATTTTTCAGGTGAAAAATATGGAACGTGTTAAAGTTTAGAAAATTCCCTAATAAATAAGATTTTAACCTAAACCAATTTTTACAAAACGCTCATTTTTATTGAAATCTAACTATACAAGAAATATGTGCAATTTTTTTTCTAAATTCTAACAACGCTCCATGTTTCTTTAAGTTAAATAAAATTATTATTAATATAATATAAAATTATTTTTGGATAATACTATACACATATGTCGCTATAACTAAAACATCTTAAATAACCCCCAAAAAACCAGTCACCGATTGCACAAAAAACCCGATTTTTATGTTATAAGACGTAATAACAAAACATATCAGTTCATAAGAGTTCTAAGCTTAATCATTTCTGTTAATTATTAACAGGTTACATTAAGTACTGATTTTATTTTTAATTTCTTAAAAAACAATTTCCTGTACGACATGAATATTAAAATCTTGCATGCGTATAATTAAGTGAGTGGTAGGAATTTGCATTTTCAAAAAAGTCAAAACAATTAAACAGAGACGTTCTTCGTTTTTATATAATTATTAAAAAAATATATAAATTATCACAGAAGGTATAAAAACAGATACAATTTGTCGCATCGCTCCCAGCTGATTTTGAAGTACCAAATAACTGATAATTCCATCAATTTAACTTTCAACCTTCAAATTCAAGCCCTGCAAGAGAGATCGACACAATCTGAATTAATATCTGGACACGTAAAATTAAAATTGCAACGGACGGTTTTTAACTAATAAATAAATATAGATCTAAACTCCTCCAGGGCCGGATCTAGTTTGGGTCACAAATTTGAACCTGCGCTCTAAACCCGACCCTGAACTTCGTGCTTGTGTCCAATGATTCTTCGTATCACTGGAAATAAAAGCGCGAATGTAATGAAAGTACATAAAAGGATAGAAAATTAGGCAAGTAGAGATTAATATTTTAGGTACGTACCTGTAAGAGCATATTTGCAAAATTTGAGTTCGTAAATTTAAAATGTCTTTTGTCGTAAAATTTCAGAAGGGCTGGACTGTACGGGTGTTTTTCTTTTAGGTGAATGTAGTGAACTTCGGGTTCGCTCGTCGTGTGACCACATTCTTCGCACACGTACACTTTGGTTCTCCTCTCTTTGTATGCATATGCGTGTTGTACACCATGAACTTTCAAACAGTGAGATTCTAAGGAACAGCGTTGGGTAAAGGACTTTTCGCACAGTGCGCATTTGTAAGGTCGTACACCTATAACAAAATATTTAGAAATCATTACAATTGCAAAAACCTCCAACTAATCTATAGAAACATAAAAATTCCATAAATTTACAGAATTATACATTCGTTACTTACCTGTATGTGTCCTCGTGTGTCTTTTAAGATCAAAGGTATCGTTAAATCCTTTTCCACAGAAAGTGCATAGGTACCTCTTCACATCAGAATGACATTTCATGTGCCTGTTTAGTAAGCGTTGTAAGGCGAAAGTTTTATTGCAAATCCTACAACAGAAATGTCCATCTTCAGTTGTAATCGTCGCGACTTTTGGTTTTTCTTCAGTTCTTGTACCAGTTCGCAAAGTATCTTGACTAGCTAAGGGGTTTTTAATACCATGTCCACCGTTGACAAATTCGAGCTGAACTTCAGAAGATAAACCCAGCTGCAAAGAAAACAATTATTAGATTTGTAATTTTTGATTATTCGAGTAAAGCAACAATTTTGATTTTGGCATTATAATAATAATCTAACAGCAAGCATCAGAACGACGCAGCTTTGCCTTTATCAATATGTTTGCTTACCCTCTGCTGTAAAACATTGACTCTTCCCGGAGAATCATTGCTAGATGAATCCCTACTAACACTCACGTTAGAAGGAGGGCTCAAGCTTCCGTTATCATTATTTGAACCTCCATCCAGTGAACAACTTGCAGCTCCAGGTGAGGGCAAAGACATCGTTGTAGGCGAATCCAAATCCAAACCACTACCATTAAAAGATAGGCTAGGTGATAACATTTGTTGCTGCTGCTGCATTTGGACCATGTTATTATCATTCCCAATTGAAGCTTGGTAGGAAGGAAGATTATCAGGATAAATTTTAGAAAATTGACTTTGTTGATTAAAACGATCACCATTCTGATAATTTCTATTGAGTATATGGTCAGAAAATTGATCCAAGTTATCTACATTATGCATTTGCACGTTATCAGGAGTTATCGCAGGCGAATGAAGAATTTCTTCCTCGTTCTCATCATTAGGTAATCTTTGTAAGAAGGTACTTAAGTCTGCAGCATCAGAAAGGCTCTCCAATAACGCGTGTTCCGCAGAACTAGAAAAAGTTAATGTGGCTGTAAATTGCAAAGGATCCACTACACCTCCTGAAACCATATCCACCATCATTGTATCATCGTAAGGCGCATATGAATTAGGAAGTAAATTACCCATAGGATCAAGTTTAGTTTCATAAATATCTAAATCAACCTCGTCCTTCATTGCTAAACCATAGGAAGCGTTTTGAAGTGTGGAATACTGTTTCGGAGGACTTTGATTCCCATTCACGTTTATACCGATTTCTTGACCTGTATCCATATTTTGATGTCCATTAATTAGATTATAAGTAAAATTACTATTTGCGTTGTAGTTATTATTATTGTTTCCACCCTTGAGAGATTCATAAAACGGTGGCAGGCTTCCAGTTGGCGGACTGCTAGGGCCGTAGTTTTGTCTACCATCGCGTCCAGGATTCATTCCACCACCTCCAGTGCCGCCACCCAAAGCCCCACCGGAACCTCCAGAAGCACCAGTGGAGAAATTGATAGAACCTCCACCTGATGTAGTATTCGAAGTAGTTTGATTTGAGCTATTTTGGGCTCCACTGTTTCCTCTTCCATGACCTGCAGCTGCTGAAGTAGTTACAGGCATTTTTCCCACTATCGTCCTTACGGATATTAAGGGTTTACTAATTTTGTGACAATTACTTCGCCTTTGTTCGCGATCTCGTTTTTCTTCATTTTCATCCTCTTTCTCGCCTCGACGTTTTGGAATGTGATAGTCGATTGGTTGTTCTTGTTCCGGTTCTTGCATGACAATCGATGATACTTGTATATCCGTGTCTTCATCACGTTTTCCTGTTTGTGGGGTGCGTTGTATTACTGAGCAGCGAACTGGAGCAAGGGTTTTCGATGGTGCTGGTACTGACTCTGGAGGTTTTTGAGGGGTGGGTATTGTTAACTTATCAGGGGGGACTATTGGGGCGTATTCTTTTCTTTCTGCGCGTGTTAGGACGTGTCCCCTGCTTCCGTAGGGAACATCACCTCCAAGAATGGATGAGATGAAGCGACGAGGTGGAATGGATTCTTTTTTAGCAGGTGATGGGGTGGCTGAAGTGTCATCTTGAGGTGGAGGTGTTTTGCGTTCTTCATTTCTTTGATCAGATTTTTCACTTTCTGAAACAAAATTAAATTAAATTAGATTTGTAATAAGTATATGGTTGTTTTTAGAATTAAAATAAAAAAGTTGTTTAGTTAAGAGTACAGGTTATTATGTACGAGAATTAGCATAGTAAAATGTCCTTGTATCTTTAAACTTGTGCATGGTCCGTGCTGTTATTTTATTGAAATAAACATATTACAGCTATCTTGCTGTTAAATCGTCTGATTGTTCGTCCCTGAAATAAACCGTCGCTGGCGAACACAATTAACAATGAGTAATGATATACTTTTGTAGGTACTTCATTTGCAAGAGCAAGTTGACCTTAAGATACTTGTAATACTTTTAATTAAAATGTAACATTTGCGAACCAACAGAACAATGCTTTTTTATGGCGAAAATTTTATTCAAACTTTTAGTTTCAATGTTTGCGCTTTTGCCTAATTTCAATTACACATTGTGAGAAAGTGATAAAGTTAATTAATTATCCTATTTGCAAACAATTAAAGATTAATTTAATTGTAAAATCTAAACCAGGTAAATAAATAAAAACACCTACTCCTAATTAATTAAATTTTTTTAGGAAATTATTTGACTGTTTTGGAAAATTTGAGAAAAAAACAAAAAGTGGTTATATAGTTTTTTTTGTACAATTTTGAAGAAAGTGCTTAAAATAACAACTTAATAGGACCTTTTTTGTTTTATGTATTTTTGTTGCATTTTTATAACAGGTTATTTTTTTTAAATATGGTTTTTCAAATTTTTTTAAACAAATAAGAGACCTCAATCGGTGTAAAATGAACACACATCGCAAATAATGAAACTACAAATAGATTTTTTTTAAATTTTATAATAAAATAAAAAATATAATCATATCATTATATTTTTCTTAAAAACAAAACGAAAACTAACTCGGAAAATTGTGAATCGGCGTAAATCGAACCGGCGCAAAACGACGTTTATCTGTAACTTTTATTGCTTAATAAATAATTGAGTAATTAATCATATGAATAATGAATTTTATTTTTAAAAAAGTTTACTTCAGATGGTAACTTTACTTCCATTTCTTCTTCTGCAAATCTTCCCATCGTAAAACGTAAACAGTCATTATTTATCATTTAATTGCATCCATTTAAAGCAAAACAATCAATCTTCCACGCACCAGATCAAGATAATCGTATAACATTCCTTTCTTTTCATGTAATATTTATTACTTCAATTGTGCATGATGCCCTGTGGACAGGAAGACTTTGTTGCCTTTTTGCCCTTACTTCTAAGGCACTGAAAAAACAAACTTTCCTGGAAATTCTGCAGTTAGTTCTTCTAAGCTAAATTTAAAAATACAGTGGCTAAAAAATATGTCCTTAAAGTAATATTTCGGAATCGATTATTTAGTTTTGGTTATTAAAGGCACCGTGCATCAATATATAATGTGAACAACCATATACCCATTTTGCATTTTTGTTGTTGCGTAAAAACTAGGTTTCGTACCGCGCTAATAACTAATTAAATGAATTTTTGTTTATCAAGTTTGTAGTACCAATCTATTCAAATTTCATGGCTTAGCAAATTGAGAGAAATTTAACATCATGCATTGATTGGTTTTTGAATAATTTTACTATAAAATAGTTGTAGTTTAAAGGCCTTAAAAATACAGTTATTGTTAATATTTTAAAATTATTTTCTCTTATTTTGCTCTTTATAAATATTATTATATGTTATCAAAATTTGGTACAAAAATATGAAGGAGTTAATGAGTTATCCGTGAGGCCGTAGCACCATATTTAGTATACTTCAAAAATGACTCATAAAAATGAAATTTGACAAATTTATTTTATGAGAATCAATCCCATGACTAAATTTTATTAGCATTACAATGCGTATACACCACGTTAATAAAAAATTGAAATTAGTGTTTTTATAAATAATTTATAAAGTTAAAACACAGTACGTGGAGTTATAAAAAATCAGCCTTGAAAAATGAAATTACTTTTCGGTTTCACTGACCCTACATTAGTTATATAGTAACCAAAATCCTTGATTTTGAAGAACGAGAAGCCAATTAAAAGTTAAAACATTAAAAATTAAAACACCTGCTTAATAATTAATTTAAACGAAATAATTTTGCAGATGCGAAATGAAGACACGAAAGCGCGCTTCCTTTGTAAATTTGTTAAAATAAAACATCTGCGTTAATTTGAAATTTTTAACTCGCACTTTGATGGCCGATATTTTATTTTTCATAAAAAATGTTCCTGAACATAACTGGAGTTGACGAAGAAGGCAGGAAGATGTCTGAAGGTTACAGATCGCCCCAAGCACCTGCAGGGTGAAACAAACCGGTATTTGGTATTTTAAAATAATAAAATAAAAAGGCCTTTTTACGGTTCTTTAGCGTACATAATGACAAGGCTGGAGATTTTAAAATAAATAGTGAGGAAAATTGATTCTAGTACTCGATAGTCGCACGAAATTGATGAATCAATAAATTGTAAATTATTTAAAAATTATCTTCGAATAAATATTCTAATGATCTCCATAATACGAGTTAATAGATTAGGATATGCTAATAATTGCGGGTCATTGGAACCTGACGCAAATTATAAATTTTAATTTGTTTGTTGGAAAAATAGTCAACGCTAGTAAAGTTTATAAGAAGAACCGTTACATATGCAAATTGCATGATTTTTAAGCGGATTTTTTTTATTTTCTATTGTTTTAATTAGTTGATTACGAAATTGATGCCTGTGTTCTCACCTACTTTAATTATGTTGGCTTTTAAATATTCATTTCAAACAATTTTGGTCATAATTTCACTTTTTAAAAATTAATATTCCATGTATGCAAATCTACTAAATGGTGCAATTCTGCGGAAATCTGTAAGTTTTTACAGGAAATTTCTGTGAGGTTTGTTATACGGGTTGTAATGGACGGTTTCCATGGTTACCTTACAGATATTGCCTGTAAGGATTAAAGGATTTACAGTTCTACACATAATTGCACAATTAGAGACAACAGGGTTGATAATAAAATTTCAATGCAAAACTGCAAGCCATTACTGGTAACATTTATTTAGTTCAAACATTTTTAATCCTAACCTAACCTGACCTAATCTTCGGAATTAAAGGAGTAATTGAAAAAAGTTGTGAGGTTAAGAGGATTTTAAATAAAGATTAATTGACAAATTGTAATGAATGAACATTGTGGTCTCATACAGGTAACGTATGAAACAATAATTATAATTAAAAGTGCTGTAATGGTTGCACCGAGACATCTAAGTGGTCTGCTATCCTTGACACCCTTAGCAGTCTGAGTGTCTGGTCTGTTGGTTGGTAATTATGTAAATCACCAACAGGATACAATGTCAAGTTTTATACTTAAAGGTAATCCATTGCAATTTTATTCACGCCAATATTTTAATTAACTAACGAACTATCATTTTTTTGAAATAATTAAACTTCCTCTTCCAATTATTAATTACCATAAATAGGCAATATTTTTTTCACACTTTTCCCACCTTCAATTTTATTAATGAACGCATAAAGCGTATTTTTAATCAAAAATATTAACCTGTCCACACAAACCATATAGGCACAATTATGCATATTTAATTTCTTCCACATTTGGGCAGAATGAGAGTAGTTATAAATTTTTTATTTTATTATTAAAAAGCCTCCACACGATCCGATTTGGTCGGACGGTCGGATACTCTGACTAAATCGGGTCCGTTAGCCCATCCGACTAACCGCCAATTCTACACACCTTCTGCAGCAAAATGTTAATTTGATCAGTTCAGTTTTGTACTTGCATTCAGAGACTATCAAGAAATTAATATTATGGCTGTCGTTTTAACAAAACGACAAAAAATCGGTGTAGGAATTGCGTTGACACTAGCTACGAAGGAACAGGAGGAAATGAGGGAAAAAACAGAATTTGCACGTGGCTTGAATCGTTAAACATTGCAAAAATAGTCGGATAGTCGTCGGTTGAAGCATTCAAACCAACCTTCCGATCTGATAATTTGGTTGACAATAAGCCTCCAGACGATCCGATTTACCTTCCGATCTGACCTAATTAATAGGACCTACACACGATCCGACGCGGTCGGATTCCATGAATAAATCGTATGCCGCTTCCACACGTTTCAATCAGCCCATCCGACCCACCAATTCTGCCACATGCACTAAAATATATATTCCGATCTGGTAATTTCCCTCTACACGGTCCGATTTACCTTCCGATCTCACTAAATTCCTAGTCAGATCATGCGTAGGCTCCTAAATCGAATCTGATCGAATCCAACCGTCCGATCAAATCGGATGCAGCATCCACAAGGTCCGATTAGCCCATCCAACCGACCGCCGATTCTACGCACCTTCTGCACCAAAATGTTAATTTGAAATGAATTCAGACTATCAAGAAATTAATATTATGGCTCCCGTTTTAACAAAACGACAAAAAATCGGTGTAGGAATTGCGTTGCCACTAGCTACGAAGGAACAAAAAGAAATGAGGAAAAAAACAGTATTTGCACGTGGCTTGAATCGTTAAAAATTGTATAAATAGTCGGATAGTCGTCGGTTGAAGGATTCAAATTGGTCAGACACATTTGATGCTTGGGATACTCCGATCGCTCAGCATCCAATCTTCCGATCTGATAATTTGGTTGGCAGCAAGCCTCCACACGGTCCGGTTTACCTTCCGATATGACCAAATTAATAGGATCTCCACCCGAACCGACGCGGTCAAACGATCGGATTCGATGAATAAATCGGATGCCGCATCCACACATCTCAATCTGACCGATTCTGCCACCTGCACTAAAATGTCTGTAAAGTCCAGACCTTCCGATCTGATATATTATCAGATTTGCTTCTACACCCTCTGATTTACCTTCCGATCTAACAAAATCCCATCCGCCCGCCTCGGAGCGTTTATAGGCCCCTATATTTAATCCGATCGAATCCGACCTTCCGATCAAAATCGGATCGTGTGGAGGCATATTACATCCGACCATCCGATCAAATCGAATCGTGTGTAAGCCCTATTAAACACAATTTTTCTGAAAATTTGAGAAGGTAAAATGATTTAAAATATTCTTTAACTCATGTCTTTTTTTTAAATAAACTTGTACTCCTATTTTATTTTATACTTTTTTTTAATTTAAAATTAATTAACTTCTTATAATCATTCATCCAGTTATAATAAGTGGTTTACTACAAAAGTAACTTCCCATGAGACTCGCAACCTTCGATTGAGTTCAAGTCTCACGGGAATTCACTTTTTTATTCAAAATTTTTACCATGTCTGCATCTTTTAACGCAATTATTTGTAAGAATATTTTACAAGATTTTTTCTGTATTTATAATTATAATAAAGTAATTATTCCAAATTAAAATTTTTTTTTTTTTAATTTTAGCTGAAAAATGTAAGATACCAAAAATTATAGTTAAAACGAAAAAATAGTTGCTTTTATAGGTCTTGGAACTATGAAGTTTATAGAAATATTTTTTAATTAGCTGGTATCAGTGGTTTAGTTTTATTTTATTAAAGACATTCCGATAATAAATTAAATGTGCATCTAATTTGGGTGGGAACGTGTTCATGACCCACTGCGGTCGTTATATCACAGGGAGAAAGTAGTGCTCTTGCATGTTAAACACTTTCTAAACAATCTTGAAGATGCGGTAATGTTGAAAAAGGATGTTACATCATAGAGAAATGGGGTTCAGGCCTTGAACTTGCACGTTCTGCTTTCTTATTTTACTTCATTTCAAATACATAATTCTTATACAATTAGAATTTATAATACACGTGTTTGAATTGTTTTTATAAAAATCAAGAAGAGGATTTGATCCATAATTTTTCTGCCCTATTTTTGGTTTTTGATTTATCCACACTTTAGAATATTCAATAAAATTTTGAGGGTTACGATTTATTAGTAAAAAGGTCTACGCACGATCCAATTTGGTCGGGTTGGTTCAATCAACCATCCGACTGTGTGGACGCCGATTCCAACCAAGTTGGTTTCACGAAATCAGAACTGCTCTGGATATTTTCAAAAATAGTTTCGTAACGACTTGACTTCTTTTTTGTGATTTTTTTTTCGCCTCTTATTCTCTAGAATTTGAAATTGGAAAAATATGTCCAAAAAAATGGCTAATTTAAGAAAACAATTGGTTAATCCAACCTACCACCAATAAAATCCTTGTACAGGTAAACATCGTTTTGCACCGGTTCGATTTACGCCGAATCACAATTAAGCCGGTTGGTGCCGGTTTTTATTTTATTATAAAATTAAAAGAATATTCAATTTATAGTTTCATTATGGGCGACAATAGTGATTTAGAACCCAAACATTGTGCGAAAAAAGCACGAAAAATGTGTGTTAATATTACACCGATTTTTTTTACGCCTGTGTCTCTCGGAACGGAACTACGGCGTAAAACGACGCTTACCTGTATTGGTATTCATATAACTATTTTTTCTTCAATTTGGTTAATCCTTGTATTTATAGCTACTAAACAAAATTAACAAAGAAATATATTTTGGGTATTTTTTGATTGGCCGTTAGAGTTCTTCAAACTAAAAAATTCTTGAAAATGTAGCAACAAGAGGCGAAATAAAAAATAAAAAAGGAAGAAAAAATTATACCTCGTTTTTTATGAAAAATTCTTGCAATAATATCTAATAAATAAAATGAGCCACAAAAATATTTTTGGTATTTTTATTTGGTCTTTAAAACGCATTAAACATAACAGTTCTTGAAATCAAAAAAATAAAAAAAAAATCATAAAAAATCAAAAAAAATATACTTAAACTTAATTTTTTAAGTAAAGAAATATACCGGGTGGAAATGAAACTAGGGCCGCCCCTGGCATTTCTTTATTTATGGAAATAAAAAATTAAAATTTTAGTATATTATATGATCTAAGAAAACAAATCTTATGGATCGAATAAATTTTTAATTTTACTTCCGGTTTATCAGGAAATGGCATCCACTTTCTTATTTTAAATATAACCCCCTGATTTTTTCTACGTAAAATCAAACATTGGTTAATTTTAAGTATGTTTATGACAAAAAAATATTTTTTTTCAAAACTTTAAGAAAAAAATTTGAATTTTTTTTGATAAAAAATTTGAGTAAAACCTACAAAAAATATTTTTAAACATACATATGGGATATCACAGTATCCAGAAAAAAACCCTCTATTTAATTAGGGGGTGGCCCTTATATCATCCCATTTAAAAAAATAAAGATATTTCCAAAAAAAGCTTCTTGAAAATTAAAAAAAATAATATCTCAAGAACGGTGAAATAAATTTTATAAATTACAATTTATTTTACGTATTTGTATTATTTAAAAATAGTTTTTGTAGGTTTTACTCAAATTTTTTACCAAAAAAAAATTCAACATTTTTTCTTAAAGTTTTGGAAAAAAAATTTTTTTTTGTCATAAACATACTTAAAACTAACCAAAAATCAGGGGGTTACATTTAAAATAAGATCCTGATAAACCGGAAGTAAAATGAAAGATTTATTCGATCCATAAAATTTGTTTTCTTAGATCATATAAGATACTAAAATTCTAATTTTATATTTTCATAAATAAAGAAATGCCAAGGGTGACCCTAGTTTCATTTCCACCCGGTATTTTTAGTATTTTTTGTTTTGGCTATTACTAACTAATATAAAGTCAAAAATTCTTGAAAATACAGCAAAAATGTGAGAAAAAAAAATAAAAAATAAAATAGAAATTTTTTTTTTAAAATTAAATTACAATAATGTTTTTGTGGAGATGTGTTTTAATATTGGTCGTTTTTGTTGCGCATTACAGTTATAACATTGAAAAAACAATTGCAATCTAATTAAATTTTCTGGTTACTTTTCCTTGGTACTAAAACTTTGAGTAATCCCTTTTGTTCTGGCATTGGACACTAATTGTAAATTTGTTGATGAGGTCGTGCAACGAAATGATCAATTTACTTTTTATACACCACAGTATATACTTCGTTTTGAAATTACTTCTTTCATTCAACCTTAATCTCAACCTTCACGCTTTTTAGTTATTTAATTCTAAAGAAACCTGAACTACGCTTTTCCAGTAGTTTACAACAAGAATTATTTCAAGTTTTCCTGTAGTTTAATTAAAAAATATAATTTTTTTAATTTTTTAAATGTACAAGGTGTTTTACCTCGCTATAGTCACGAAAGTAAAAATTTTTATTTTATTAAGAGCCTCGTTAATAATTTTTTTAACCGAATAAAACAAAACTAAATTCAGGATTGAAGTATTCGTTTGTGATAATTTAATATTACAGTGGAAACTTTTCAGCAAAATAATTTATTTTAATAATATTACCAAATGAATAATAGAAATTTCAATTTTCCAAATAAAATAAATACTGCTGAATTTTGGGTATAAATTTTATTCAGCTATATTTTTCAAAAATTGTCTAGACAGTTACTTTTTCAAATAAAAAAATATGGGTAATATTTTTTCTTTATTTTTTTTTCAAAAATAATTCTACACTTTTCCAGTTGTATTTCAAAAAAGATCAATTTAATTTCAGAAACGTCAATTATTGTCGTTTTGCGCCGGTTCGATTTACGCCGGTTTGTACCGGCGTGGGATTTTCCGAATTTCCGAGTTAGTTTTCGTTTTGTTTTTAAGAAAAATACAAAGATATGATTATATTTTTTATTTAACTATAAAATTAAATATTGAATTTGTAGTTTCATTATGGGCGACACTAGTGATTCAGAAATCAAACATTCTTCGAAAAAAGCACGAAAAATGTATGTTCATTTTACGCCGGTGTGTCTCGGAAGAAAATTACTTTGTCCATCAAAAATGATGATAATTGCTTGGAATGAAGTTTCAACAACCAGGAAAACCTTAGAAAAGTTTGAATTTCTATTTAAGCAAAATAATAAGATCAATTTAACATGTTTTTATAAAAAACGAATTTATTGATGGTGTTTAATGTCTTACAAATTTTAGCACTAATGCAGAATTCCGGTCGAAATAATAAATACTTTAAAAAGGAATTAGTTGGGGCGTACATCCGCCCTATTGGCATGTTAACTACATGAATCACACAATGTAATGACACCATTTTTTACCCAGAATTATTATAAACCTGTAGTGTATAAATAAGTATATATTCAAATTTTATTAAAGCTTTGTTGACCTTCATTGAAAATAAGTGAAATTACTGTTAATGCTATTCAGATTAATTCTACGAAAAGATTTTTATCCATTTTTCTACAAGGCTAGTTCTGATGTTATGAAATCTTGCCCAATATTCTAACTTTTTGTGGTAACTTATTAAAAATACAGTTATCCCAGGTAGTCGGAATTGTTGGCACCGGTCTCGTCTGCAATATCATAAACTGTTGCTCGGGATATTAAAATGAAGTTGGCCTTGAAAAATGGCACTTACGTAAGTCGCGAAACTCGTCCTTATACCATCATGAGCAGATCAGGTAAAAAATAATGTGATATAACTAATATTCTTAATTTTTTGTTACGTTTAGATATTTTTACGTTCATTTTATGGTAATTTTATTTTATTTGAATATTTTCACTTTTTTATTCGGTGGCGCAAGTAGAGCGTAACTTTGAGCATTTGACCCTTCGTGTCGTATACATAACAAAGGTGACACACTTTTCGGTTTTTTTTTGTTAATGTCGATAGCACCGGCATTTTTATTTGAATCTATTGATGACCATAAAGGAAGATTTCAAAAGCGTATGCTAATTCACTCAATGCTTCATAAATATATTTTGGAACAATACAATTAGGTAACCCTACCAAATTTATTTCAGGTTTCGTAATGTTATTGATTAAATTATAATGTATGTAGAATCAGCTTTATTGTGATTCCATTTATTGTTCTATAAATTTTGATAAAAACCAATACATGTATACGTCGTTTTGCACCGGTTCGTTATACGCCGATTCACAATTATTCAATTTGTAGTTTCATTATGGGCGACAATAGTGATTCAGTGACCCAAACATTGTGCGAAAAAAGCACGAAAAATGTGTGTTCATTTTACGCCGGTATATCTCGGAACAGAACCCCGGCGTAAAACGACGTATACCTGTATTTTATGGTACATTTATTAAATTAAGTATTAAATTATTAAAATTTTCACACTTTAATTTTAGGCAAGTTAATTACGTTACAGGTTTATCAAACTAATTGCATTTTCTTGTTCTACGTGATGATTATTCCCAACCTCGCAAGCAAACAATAAAACCATTTTACGCAATAAAAAATCACAATTATCCGAAACCGCCTTGCACCTTTTTTTTTCTTTGAATTTAAAAGGCTGTTATATTCGAATAATTTGAAATCGCCGCTTTTATTATCTCGTGATTTGAAAGATTCTTTCGTCGATATCTTTCGAAATACTCGATGCGTATACAAGGTGTAGAATTACGTTTGGATTTTTAAGGTAATTTGATATTTTACCGTTAAATTGAGCATGGATTGAAGACCTCTAACAAAGAAAACAATAAAATTTAATTTAATACTTTAAGGTCAGGTATTATTTGATGTTATTTACAACGTTTTATGAATAATGCATGTTTTTTCTATGAAATTTCAGACAGAATTTGTAATTTTGCAAAGTAATTTGAAGGAAAATTAGGAGTATTATGTAATCTTTTTTATTGGCATGATTTTCAAGCGTAAAATAATTTTAAATTTTAACCCAATTCTAGTTGTATTAATATAAACTAATTTTACAAATTTTGTCAATTATACAATATTCCTAGGTTTAACTATTTACAAGAAAAATCACTTGGAATTATCATCACTTAAACCAAAATAAATCAATCACGAATTTTTGGAGAATTACTCATAACCCCGTTATTCAACACAAATCTGTTGATAAATTTACTACTTAGTATGCAGCTCACCGATAAAATATTTTCAAAAAAGTGTCGCCTTAGTTAATCGAGTAATGGACGGAAACTCGAAGGAATGACATTGACATTTACATTCAAGCGGCTAATTGTATAAAGCCTATTTAATCGTACAAGAAATAAATACATTCACATTCATTATCAGGTGCAAATATAAAGAAGGAAACGGGTATGTAATATGTGTTTATTCGTTTATTGTATATGTATAAACAGGGAGCCCATTTTTATAGACATGCACAAACACGTTGAGGTCAACCAGAATTTTATTTGTACAGATTTTTCTTCAGTTTACTTCTTTCTAGTTAGAAGGTTTCACAAATCGGTTTTAAGCATGTAGGTGTAAATAAATTTTACGTAAAAATGGAAATTTAAATATTTATTTATAACGTTTCTTTTAAAATAAACCAAAAAGTAATAATCAAAATATTTTGTCTACTATTGTGCAAAATAAATGAAGAACAATCAAATCATGTATGACCAATTGTCAGAGCGTAAAGGTGTGCTTTCTTGCACTAGTGCATAAAAGCGTTACTCAGTGCAAAACAGCACGTCATAAATGACAAATTTGGAAATGTCCATATCTATCATGTTTTTAAGAAATTTTATTATTTTTAATGGTTGATGATCAACGATTGTAGAAAAAATTGTATAAGCAACACGTGCAAAAAGATTATTTGCACTTAAGCCGAATCCGGAGAGTGGCGACTTTCTCTCTCTTACTCACGCAAATCATTGCTAAACATCATTTTGTAGATTTCAAATACCACATTTATGAATTGACCAATATGGATGAATTTTCACACATGTGTTTGGAAAACTTTATTCTGCGTAAGCTTCTGACCAAATTTTATTTTTTTTAATATTTTGTATAGTTTTTACACCAGTAAACTTTGTCTATCTTTAGAGAAATTTAAACACTATTTACGCAAAGATTCTGATTTATTTTTTAAATTTGGTCAGAAGCTTACGCAGAATAAACTTTTCCAAATACATGTGTGAAATTGATACATATTTGAAAAATTATTTTAAGCATTTTTCTGTTTAAATTAAAATAAAAAATATAAGTTCCAAAACTCAAAAATGGCCAAACTAAACGAGGTTTAATGTGAGGTGAGTCAAATGTTGGAAAACCGATATTTTATTTTTCCTGAATTTATTTAAACTGTTTCAAATTGGAAACTAAAAAAATAATTAAATACCAAACTTAAGTAAAAATTGTACTTTTATATGCAATTTTTATTTTTCATTTATCCAGATTTATATGAGCGTAGTTTTGCAAAAATAAAAATATAAATATAAAAGTTTTTCTTGCAAAATTACACAAATGTAATTGTAGATACATAAATATCAAAAATTGTAATTGAAAGTAAAATTCTTACTAAAGTTTGGTATTTTTTTATTCTTTTGACTTTCCAATTCGAAAGACTGAAAAAAATCAGGAAAGGTAAAACGCCGGGTTTTCAACATTTGACACCCTTTCACCTTAAGTCCAGCCTTTTAAATTTTCGATATTTTAAAGAGAAAATCGTTGGATTACTTAAAAAAAATATTTTTCTATTTAAGTGGAAATAAAAAAATAAATTATAAAGCACAAAAATCGCCAAAAATTAGGTTTAAATTCAAAGTCTTAGATTAATTTTCAATGATTTAACAAGAAAATCGTTATCAAGAATTTTTAAAAAATTGTCTGAAATTAAATATTGAAGTTAAAAAACTGAAAAAATCGCCAAAAAATTAGGTTAAAAAAATATTTGTTTTTTAAATTTTCTCGTTAAATTAAAATTGCTTTGAACAAATATCAGAACCGTTTAGATAATTAAAAAGAAGTAAAAAAACAAATAACAAAATTGAAGGAAACAAATTTGAAAAATATCCAATAAATTCAGATTTTAATACGCATACTTTAAATTTTTGATGTTTCAATGAAAAAAACTTATTGAAAATTATTGTTTTGCATAATTATTTTTCTGTTGTCGTGTAAACGAGGCTTAAATAATATTCAAAAATTTCTTGGATTTATAGGTTTATAATGGTTACAAAATTTTATCCATTTTTTAAAGAATAATATTTCTTATTTAATTTTTAGAAATTATAATTTGAAGATAAAAGTATGACCAATAAAATATTTTACTATTATTATTTATTTAAATATTTTATTGTATTATCATTACTCATCTTTAATATATTCAATCTCAATTGTCTTCTTACTTCAACGTTAAAAAATAATTTTGGGTTGTTGGGAAAACTCAGTCTATGGCTAGAAATTCGCCGATTCAGTCGTAGTAAATTTAATCGATCGTAATTTCATCCTAAAATAATTGTTAATTAATTTTCTCTTTCCTTTCGTTTAAAACAATGTGTGCTCAACTGGAGGTGTATAAGTGAGGTGAAAATTTGAAAAGAAAATTCATACAAAGCAAAATATGCGCGAGTGAAAATTATTTCCAAAATTTCTACACGTTTTTGTTCGATTAAATCGCGAAATCCGAATCAACCAAAATCCAAAATATTTAAAGTAAGTACCTTTTCTTTAAAAAAGAAACCATAGATTAAGTCTGGTAAAATTGAATAAAATTTATACAATTTTAATGAGGAAACCACTTTAAGATATGATTTTACCCGGTAATCGAGAAAATACAGCAAGCTGAGCCCAGTGATTTTCCTAGCACAAAGATGGTGGTGATTGGATAATTTGAAACTGTTGCTAATTTTTTGATATGTATTTTAATACAAAAATTTGAATTAAAAAGACAACAAGAAGAAAATTTGAAAAAAAAAACAGGGACATTGCCCCTATTTGTTTATTTGGATAATATTGCTGTTTTGGGGGTAGTTATTACCCCAAGAAGGCAGCAAGATGTTTGTTTTGCATTTTGCCCTCATATTTTGCTAAGATGATTATTAATTCAAAAAGAAAAATTAATAAAATCCTTATAAACACTTACGGGAAAAAAATTATTGCTGGAATCTATTTCTAGTTTTACACAAGTCCTTAACTTTGGGTCCTAATAATTAATTCTGCATAAAACTACAACATATAAATAACTATCCAGTAGTAGTTTAGATAATCTAATTTATAAAACAGAAAAAAATTGAAAATCTGCCAAGAAAAACTTGAGATACAGCCGGAAACGTAATTTCATGAATTATCACTATTTTTCTTCCCAAACTCGCGCACGCTCTTGCGGTCCGCATTGATTCTCAGTGATTGGCTGATAATCAATGCGGACATCCTGAAAAATGCTCTTAAGGTAAATACAGTACTCAATCTTTATATTCTGATTACTGATGCTAATACTAAGACGCAATTACGATAAAAAAACCTTGAGCGTAAAGGAATTTATTTATATAAAAAGAAGATAAGAAAAAGTTTAAATTGTAAATTTTTAAAAATCATAATATTATTACTTAGTTAATTATTTATCTTTGAATAAATTAACGGTATCTGCACTTTATGGATGAAAAAGATTGTTTCTTTATCACCTAAAGTCGGTTTGTTCCAAGGATTTGAACCTTCTAATATTTTTGTTAATGCAATAGTAAACAAATAACCTGCGAATTTACAATTTTATTTTTTACGAGATGACTACAATATGTTGCACTGGGATTTTTTCTAAAAAAAATTGTAAGGATGAGATTATAAAAATTAAATTGGGAAACTTATTTTTCCGAAACCCATAAATCAGTATTGTTTGCTGGGGAAATTACCTCGGAATTGACCTGAAAATTCACACAATCATTGAGAATTTAGTAATTGTAAGTACCAGATTAAAGCCCTTTTTACCCACCCTACTATTTATATTAGTGGAATACATCTCGGTTTTTGAACTCGTCCTCCTACTCGCCCACTTACTCGCTCGTTTACTCGACCAATATAAACTAGGCTTTATGGCTGCCACTAGA
Source organism: Stenus bimaculatus (assembly GCA_963971135.1). Lineage (NCBI taxonomy): Eukaryota > Metazoa > Arthropoda > Insecta > Coleoptera > Staphylinidae > Stenus > Stenus bimaculatus. The sequence goes on along the minus strand of OZ020180.1, from coordinate 79,479,353 downwards.
TATGCTAGTGCAAACAATATTTTTATATAATTTTTTTTATTTCAGATTCTAGAGTCGTTCTACTAAATTTGGGAAGCGGGAAAAAATTGGAGAATCTATAAAAAAAATACAATTACCCAAAAGTAACTTTGGTCGCTTATAATTAATTCTACATAAAATTATAATACAAAAGCTTCTTCCCAGTTTTGGTTTAATTAATCTAGTTTACAAATCAGAAGGAAATTTGAAAATCTGTCAAGAAAAACTTGAGATACAGTGGCAGCCGTAATTCTCGATTTTATGATTTTAAACGCAGCAACAAAAAAAAGTCATAATCCCAAAATGTATGTAGGTATTAAAAATTATTTTCTATATTATACTATAAGAAAAGTTATTGGCCAAAGATGTTTGAATATTTCTAGTATTTAATTCAAAATTAGTAACTAGTATCAAAACTGTTTCTCGGACTTCGATATTTTTTTTCTCCATTTTGTAACAGCTGCTTGTTTGGTGGTGTATGATATTAAAGTAATTCGTATTAAAATTACAAAAAATATTTTTTTCTCAAAAAATTTTAAAAACTAATAAAGCTTTAATCCAATTTCAACGTGATGAGATTTATAGTCACAAAAATTATATTTTTAATAATTTTTTTTTTAAAACCCCATTAAATCGTTATTCTATTGATATTTTTAAAAGAGTTTAAAAATATTAGAATATAAAAATTTCGGAAAATACAAATTTTAATGTGTATTTTATTACTGACAGTTACGAAAACATACTGTAAATATTTATTTGCCTTTAAAATAAACCGACATGCCCATAAAATTAATTAAACAAGAAAACAACAAAAATTGTTTTACAGATTTATTGTTTTATTTCTTATAAGAATAGGGATGGAAATCATTTACGACATGAGTCATTAAACGAAAATAAAATCTATCAAAAATAAATCTGCAAATTTTAAAAATTGAACCCTAGCCCTTTTACTTTTAAGATACAAATTTTCCTAAAATATAATTATCATATTTTGTTTTTTGAATTTTTTTTAATTATTTATACGGTAACTGACCACATTCTAGAATATAATCTTAACGTTTTACACCTTTTAGTTTATTATTTAAGGAAATTTGACACCGACTAGCTAACATGTCAAAATATGTTAATTTGGTGTGCTATCTTGTTAGAATTTACTCAAATAGAAGTTACATAAAATCTTCTACGCAATTACAAAAAAAATTACACCACTATGCTTCGCTCTTTCTACAATTTTTAGTAAATTTCTTGATACAATTTTTTCTAGTTAATAAAATTGAAAAATTAATGTTATTATTTTTAGGTATTAATATATCCAATTGGACATTTATTGATTCATTTTTCTGACTTAACTGTGTGATGTCACATCCATTTGTAAATAATGTACAGCGCATTGTAAATAATTTTAAGCGAAAGATTTTAAATATTGAAATTAAAATTTTATGTCATTTCATCACACAGTTAAGTCAGAAAAATGAATCAATAAATGTCCAATTGGATATATTAATACCTACAAATGTATTATCCAAGTTTAAAAAGTTATTATTTTTGTGTAATGTATTCAATTCGAATCCATTTAAGTTGTTGATCAATGAAAATTCCCAGATACTTTACTTTTGACATTGTTTCTATTTTCAGTTTTACATTTTGATTAATTACAATTTTGATCGTGTGCAGTTATAGTTTTCTATTAATTATTACAAAATGTAAGCACTTTTTCTAAATTATAGACATTTTTCCAACTTTTAGCTTTAGTCAAAAGAACATTTATATCGAAAGTAAAAAGCAAAGGTCCTAGTACAGTTCCCTGAAGTACACCGTATTCTACCACGTATTCATCACTAATGACAATACCCAAGCAGAAACCAAAGTTGTGATAATATTGTTATAATATAATAATACAATTTTAAATAATTGTGTTGAGGTTGTGTACAATATTGTGGAAACAGCAAATGTTGATCGGCGATAATATTGTGTTGATATTGTGCTGGGATATTACTACAAGTTGTGGTACGTGACTGAATATTCTAACGTTAAAAAAAGAGATGGGACGGAGATTTGAACCCTGAACCAGAAGACTTCTAAGTAATGAAATATGAACACAATTTTTTGACTACAACATTGTCAGAATTTTATCACAATATTTCTCAAACATTGTTACACAAATGTTTGTACAATATTTTCACAACAATTCCATACGATCTACAACATTTGCATGTTCCTACAATATTACCACGTTCAAACTACAATTTTTGTTTCTACTAGGGTACCTATTCCTCTATCTCTATGAGTTCTGTCTCTAAGATAAGATTTTGTAATGTCCAAACAATACCAATTATTTTGAAACCTGAGTCTAGGTTTATTACTAATGAAATTTGTTAGATTCTCGATTCTCGATGCGAGTCATAAAATATTTTTGGTTTTTATTTTTAATCGATTTTTTTAAGAAAAACTTCTAGGCTAAACTATTATAGGTAAGCCTCACAATGTTGGGTTCGTGTAATATGTTACAGTTTTATACAAAGCAACTCCATAAAAGTAAATTTTTAAATTGCTGTATAATTTTCGGGTATTTTTATTTAAATTATACTTTAATATAAGCCTCATGTTTTTTGATAGAAATGTAAATGTGCAAATAAATAATGCTTTTCAAGCATATTATTAAAATAAATTTATTTAATTATATAAACGAATTAATTATCAAATACTTGTTTGCAAGTGTGTCTATTTTCGTTTTTTGTACATCTAAGGCCACTGGAATAAAATTGTTTGTAAAGGCAGTTGACCCTAGAAGTGTTAATTTTTTAAATAAATTACAGAGAAATTAAAGCCAAATTGTTGATTAGATTAAAACGCAAATAGGAAAATTATATTTAAAAAATTATTCAACATGTATGCAAAATAGCAAAATCATAAAAATTTAGCGTATTTATTCAAAAATTATCGAGGTTAGTTATTTTCGAGGTCGTTTCATTTATTTACTGTTAAAAAATACTCCGAAAATTTTGGCAAAAATCTTACAGTTTTATTTTGCATTTATAAACAAAATTTTTAATTTATATTTTAATCAACACCAGTAAAATGTTGGTGACATTAACCAAAATTATATAATTTTTTATAAAATTTTAATTAAATAGAATTCTTCGTTTTTTTATGTAAACTTATTTTTTCGAATTTTTGGAATTTTTGGAATTTTTTTTTTAAGTGTATGTCAATGAAGTTTCAAGTTTATGACAACGTACTTATTAATTTTTATCATCAAATATTAAAAAATTAATAGCGTTAACTGCCGGTTATCCTCAGTATCCTTTACTTCGTGGCATGAGCTTTAAAGCTCGGGTTGGGTTCGTCGCTTGATCCAGTAATACCGCATTGAAGTTTCCCACTAGGTGCGGTAAACGATAAAATTGGGCGACGTTAAAGCTTACTTGCGGGTTATTTAAGTTGAAGTAAATATACTTTTATAATCCAACTTACCCTCCTTTTTCTGGACGATAAGTGATAGAGGTTGTTGGAGAGTAGTATCACCTAAAAGTTCATTTTTGTTCGAAGCAGCATTTTGCGATTCGATCAATTTAAGTTGCTGTTGGTGTAGTCTATTTTTAATAAGAAATATTTTCGGCATTTTGTGTTATCCAAATAATTAAGGCATCCACAATAATCCAATAAAAGTGCACAAAAACACTCAACTATAAAACTATATACAACACAATCCGGCGCGAGCACTCAGAACTATGCGTCAAGAATTGTGCGCACAATTTTTCAAGTTTAACTGTCTTTTTTTGAGAGACTTTAACATAGTGTGTTAACAGCACAAGGTTGTAACGAAGACTGTTGACCGCTAGCAAAGGTATAGCAGTGAACCGTTGTCTCTCCCCACTTTGAGGCGTTTTTGAGTTAACTACAGCTTACCTGAGCTGTGACGACCTGTAGAGGTTATCTATTCTAACTCACTTGTTTTGGCCACTACCTGCGAACACACGTAGCGCGTAACATCAACCTGTTGCGTTTTTGCCATTTTCTAAGCTTTGCACTCATTCAGTTGTGAAGCGTAACTACACGCTATAAACTCAATTATAGGGGCTTAATTTTTTTTCATGTTTCCTCGATAGTTCTGCAATATTTTCCGATAGAATATTATAATTCATATAAGTCTATGATTTAAAGCCAAACCACTTGCAGGTAAAAGTGGTTTCCACTAAACATTAACTAAATTACCATAGATAAATCATCTTTACAACCACCAGTGAAGGGAACGTCTCGTCCTTTACTTATGAACTTACATTCTAAATTATGATGACCGAAAATATTTTAGCGTCCCAACAAAATTTGCAATAATTCATAGCCAAAGTAAAACTCTGGAAAAATTAGTAATACAATAGTAGACAATATGGTAATTATATACACAATATCGAAAATGATTTAATATGTAATCCCAAGAATTTCTGGCAATTTGTGAACGAGAAAAAGAAAATAAATAACATACCTAATAATATGTACCTTGGAACAGACAAGGCAAACTCAATATCAGGATCGGTTAACTTATTTGCCAAGTTTTTCTCTCAAGTATATTCTACTAACAGTGTACCTACTCCAGTTATAAATTATAAAAATCATGAAAATTCTATAGATTCCAATTTTAATTTTCATATTGATTCGCAAACCATTTTTAAAAGCATTACTGATCTTAGATTTTCTTCATCCCACGGGCCTGACTTGATACCAAGTATGTTCCTGAAGAATTGTGTTTGTACTATATCTAAACCACTAGAAATTTTGTTCAATCGTTCTCTGAATGAGAAAACATTTCCTGAAATGTGGAAATCCAGTTTCTTAACTCCTATACATAAAAAAGGCGATAGATCGGATATATCCAATTACAGAGGAGTTTGCATCCAGTCTGCAATTCCAAAACTTTTTGACTACCTTATTGCTGAACAATTCAAGTATCTGTCCAAAAATATTATTATAGAACAGCAACATGGTTTTCATTTAGGTAGATCGACGACTTCCAATCTAATGATTTTTGAGACATATGTATCGGAGGCCCTGGAGAAGGGGTATCAGGTCGACTCGATTTATACAGACTTCTCCAAGGCCTTTGATCGTGTCAATCACGATATTCTAACATCTAAATTAAGTTGCTTGGGGTTTGGGGAGGGTATTGTCCAGTGGGATAATAGCTTCCTCAAAGGCAGAAAACAATTCGTTAGACTGAATGGAAACATTTCAGGAGAAATAAGCATTACCTCGGGTGTCCCTCAAGGCTCACACATCGGGCCTATTTTATTTTATTTATTTATAAATGACCTCTCTGACATGATCCTAAATTCTGAATTTCTTTTCTATGCGGACGATTTAAAATTGTTTAAAGTAGTGAATACCATCGTCGATGCAAACAGACTTCAAGATGATTTAAACAGAATTTTGACTTGGTGTCAACGTAACAACTTAGATTTAAACATAAGTAAATGCTATCACATTTCATTTTTTCGTAAGTTGAGCTACAATCATGAATACTACATTGATGGGCATAAGCTTGTTAGAGTTCAAGAAATTTCTGATTTGGGTGTAACATTCGCATCATCTCTATCATTTAAATGTCATATCATTCACATAGTAAATAAGGCAGTAAAGTTGTGGGGTTTTATCTTTAGATTATGTAGAGAACTCAACATTGAAACATTGAAAAGTCTTTACACTTCTCTAGTCCGTCCAATCCTTGAGTATGGGTCTTCAATTTGGTGCCCATATCAAAATTACCTTATTAAATTATTGGAAGGAGTACAGCATAGATTTTTGAGAACAGTGGCCTTTAGGAAAGATATTCCGAGAGATGCTATAATTTACGATCATTTAATGGATGAACTTAACATACATACTTTGGAATCTAGAAGGATTGTAAATGATTTATGCTTGTTATATAAAATTATTCATAGTCAAATTGATTGTTCAGAACTTCTTGGGAAGTTAAGTTTTTATTTTCAAAACTCTGGAGCTACTAGGAGAAATAACCCTTTATTTAGACTAGTTTTACATAAAACTAATTACTCGTATTACAGTTCACTACCAAGAATATTACGGTATGGGAATGAAATATACAATAATACAACATGTGACTTATTTGCGACAAATGTTCATATTTTTAAGAAGACTGTGTATCAAAATATTGTAAACATTAACTTTAAAACTTCTAGCACATTGTATCTACTCAAAAATAAATTATAATCTATATGTTATGTAAAGGGAATATTCCCGTTTATATTTAAATAAATAAAAAAAAAATAGTAGACAATAGAAGCAACAATCCACATAAGCACAAGTGAAATCAAATCATCTCATATCTCAAGAGACAGGTTCGATCACTGCTTTGGATATTTCTGGATAAATAGATAAATAAATAGAGGATAGGCAACGCCAAAGCAGAAAGATAATAATATTTCGGAATTCTCTTCATCTTTCTCGAAGCAACAAACAGATGAGATAAGAATATACAGTATTGGAAAAAAGTGGAGCAACATTAACTTATTCTTCTAAAAATTTTTAAAATAGTGAAAATAATGTTTAATTTTAACACTCAGTATTTAGTATCGAATTTATAAAGTTAATTTTAAAATAAATTTCATTGACTAATCAACTCACAAGTGATCATTTTTTGTGACAAGTAAAACGTCAAAAATATCAACGATTATTTCATGACGCTTATGTCAAACTTCAATAAGTTTGAAGTTGGCTGTCAAATTTGGCATAAGAAAGTGAAAAATGTTCGTTAAATAGTCCCTTAAATATGCACTCTTGTTCAAATTATAAGTCGAATAATTTTCATACATTACCACTCATGTCATTTGGGGTTAAAAATTAAAACTTAACCCCAAATGATATTCGTGATAATGACAGTGAAAAATATTCGACTTAAATTTGACCACTCGTGATATTACATATTACATATGAAAATTTAAATATTTCCAAAGAATTGTTATCATTCACGCTTTATTGTTGGAAAAAAGTATAGAAACATGTGCAACATTTTATTATAACACACAAAATAATGAAAAATTTTATTTCACATTTTACTCAAATACTTAGTTTATGCTTATCCATCATGCCGCGAGGAATAAAAATTTCAAAAGAAATTAAAATTTTCATAATTAGTGATTTAATAAAAAAGTGTCACAAGCTGATATTTTTAGAAAGTATTCGCTGAATAGATGCATTATATCCAGAATTATAAAAAGGCATAATGAAAGTGGAACAGTAGATTTCAAAAAAAGACTGGACGGCCACGAAAAATAACATTACGTGAAGATAGAGCGCTTACAAATATTTCTTCAAGCCAAATTAAGGCCCAATTTGATAACAATCAATTTTCAAATATTACATCACGCACTGTCAGAAATAGACTAATGGTGCAGTTCTGGGCAAATCTGTAAGTCCTTACAGGAAAAATCTGTAAGGTTTGTTTTATGGGTTGCAATGGACGGTTTCCTTGGATACCTTACAGATATTTCCTGTAAGGGCTTACAGATTTGCTCAGAATTACACCATAAGTGAAAACAATCTTATAGCTAGAAGACCAGCAAAGAAACCTCTACTTTCCAAGAAAAACAGGCGTGCCCGAATAAAATTTGCTGAAGACCACATTAATTGGACTTTAGAAGATTGGAATAGGGTAATATTCAGTGACGAACCAAAGTTTAGCTTGATAAGTAGTGATGGAATCCAATATGTGAGACGTCCTGAGGGCAAAAGATGACATCCCAAATGTGTTCGACATACAGTAAAACATGGTGGTGGATCTGTAATGATTTGGGGGTACTTCTCTGGTTTCGGAATGGGCCCCATTCATCGTATAAATGGCACAATGGATCGTTTTGTGTATAAAAATATTTTAGAGAACGTTATCGTTCCATATGCTGATAGCAGTCTCCCATTACGTCACTTCTTTCAGCAGGGTAATGATCCGAAGCATACATCAAAGTTTGTAAAATAATGGTTTGCGAAAGAAAAAATTAATTTATTGAAATGGCCATCACAATCTCCGGATTTGAATCAAATTGAAAACCATTGGAGTATTTTGGATAACAAAATTCCCTATAAAACTTACAAAAATTTGGACGAACTCTTTTCAGCGCTTTAAAATACTTGGGATGAAGTAGATCCAATTTTAATTAATAATCTTTTAAAATCAATGCCCAGAAGATGTGCTGATATACTTAAGAACAACGGGTAATGGACAAAATATTAGTTTACACTTTAATTTTTGTATTTTTGTATTTATATATGAATAAATTGTTTCTAATTATTGCTCTACTTTTTTCCAGCCTTATTACTAAATTATTTTACTAAACCTGCAATTTTTATTTTTATTTAATAAAAATTATGAAATATTGTATATATTAAGAAAATGTAAATATTGCTCTCCTTTTTTCCAATACTGTAACTAAAATTAACAATAGCTGCACAATGTTGTTTTGGACCTACGTTATGTATGTAGGTGAAAAGAAGATTGATAATGGGTAGGAGATTTCTAGACCCATTAAACCTATTTTTAATGATGTTACGATTCTGATAAAGGTCTTGAAAGCTTGTATTGAAAACTTGTTTCTGATATAAAAATAGAAATGGAGAGGTAAACGCAAATCAAAACTCTTGAAATTCACCTTCTAAAATCTTTAGTAATGGTGATTTTAGCCAATATAACCTGGGTAATAAATTCAGTATACAGGGTGACTCACTTTTTTTAAAAAAAAAATGTAGATACCTATACTGTCATTTCAAACAAAAAAATTCTATGAACTAGTCTTTCTTTGGTTACAGCAATTTTAAAATTTTAATGTTTTTTGGAACACCCTGTATAAACTTAAATTTATTTTGATTTTTTGTATATAAATCAAGTACGTTTTGGATTTTGTCTTTATTTTTAAGCAAATAAGATGGATTAATATCGAGAAAAATTTTCAAAGGGTCCACTTAGTTCAAAAACAACCAATATTGTACAAAAAGACAAGTTGATGAAGACTAAATCCAAACCATAATTGATTTAAATAAAAAATTGATAATAAGAAAGACAAATTGTTCCACAAAAATCATGAAAATTTACCAATTTTAAAATTGATGTAACTTTTTAAGAGTAAGTCGAACCACGCTCCGATAGTGAACGTATATTTTGAGCTTTTTCTTGAATTTGGTGAAGAAATCTTAACCCGCAGTACCAATAAAAATCTCCATAACTGTTATATTTTAAAATTTGTATCACCTAGAGTACGAATGATGCTATATCAAGATAATTTCTAATTTCTGGATCAGGATCCATAATTTTGAAACCTTTTTTTGAAGTCTTGAAAATGCTTTTATCTAGTCTAAAGGTTATACATATAAACATGCATACTGTATGTGCAAATAGCCATTTATTCATACATACTATATGTGCAAATAGTACTATCTAAAAAATTTGCTGGAAAAAAGCGAGACACCCTGTAGATTTATCCTCTACCATAGTACAAAAGTACTTAAAAATTTTATTAAAGATCTTATTGTATACCAAATAACTTCGTGTTTCATTACGTATTTTCTATTTCGAGGAAGGTCTTGCATATTCACTGTTAGAAGAAACGATTCCAAAAGATTTGAACTAACTATAGTGAAATGATTTTTGACAAAACTATCTTTTTCGATGAGCTATAGACTTCTGTTGTACTTCACCAGCTGTTAAAGGTGAATCTATGATCATACCAATACTGCTTTCATAATTTACAAAGTAAGTCGGGTGTACTATTCATATCTAAGGAAAATAGTAGGTATGTAAATTTACGCCACGTAAGAAAAGTATTATAAATAAAGCTCTATAACTATTGAAGAAATTTGAAGAAAAAATAGCATATTCGGAGTAAAAAAACTTTTTATGGCTCGTATGAATCCGCGATTCGTGGGACGTACAAGCTCATCACAAAAACTACTTTTTTTATCCTAATAAAACAATGCACTATTTTTTAACAGTCATTGATGTGTGAAAATATAATACTAAAACAACAACATGGGTTCGTAGCAGAACGTTGTACCAGTTAAATATAAAAAGTTGGAATGATACTTCCGGAGTAATAGGTTCTTCTTCATTTTTCATTAATTAAGTTGGTAAATTAATGGAAATTTGTTTTACTTGTAGATGATCTTAAATTGCTTAGTATTGACCAACCCCAAGGTAATTCAAAAAATAACAATAATTAGTGTCAGACTAGCAAATTATACGTACCTTATTATCAAAAAAAATATTTTATTAACTTCACGGCAGTCATGGAGATCCTTTTAGACTTTCCTCCGTTTCATTTAGTAATAGAAAATGATGCAAGGATGGGAAACCAAACTCTTGAGAAGGATCTGCCGACTCTACATGAGACAGCAGGATACATGAAGCTTTAGGAAGAATCCCATTCTAGAAATGTGGACGGACTCAATGACTCCTAGAGAACATGCAGAAAAATCCTTCGAGGTAATTATAAAGGATCGAAGAGCCAGGAGCAATTATTCAGGAAATAAGATAACAAGTTCCAAGATTTTTAGTTTTTACACTTAGAATTGGCAAGGATATTTCGTTAAATGTTTATGGTTGATGTTAGTTACATCCACTATGCCTTGATGATCAGATCACTAAGCTATCCATATTGGTAATTTTAACTATGTATAGAGAGCGCTATAAATGGAGGATATTCTGTACTAGTTGTATTTAGAATGCATTCTTGTACCTTACTACATACTACATGTTCAACAAAACACAAATGAATTTATTATTTAAAGCTTCAGTAAATCTCAAAAAACATGTACCAATACATTAAACCAAAAAGTAAGTACCGAATATCGAAGTTCATATTTTGCCACTAGAGGGCGAGCGGAATCTAAAAATTCTCAATATGGTCAAGAATTTATTTTTACATTTAAATGAGTATCCCAAAATTAGTCTTCGAAAATATAATGTACTTTTTGGGATTTAAACCCTTTAAAGTCAATAGATGTATTGGCGTTTTTTTGGTTTCTTCACAAACTTACTAATGGTCTGATCTGCTTCAGCAAATTAATTTCAGGATTTCTAACCACAATACTAGGTTAATTTAAATGTTTTCATTAAATTCCACAACTTATAGTTCCCACACGGTGCGATTGAAAGAATGATGCGTTTGGGTAATAATTATTGTCACAATCATAACTACTAATATTTTATCTGGGTCAATTAAGATGGTTAGCAGAGAGTTTAGTTCATATCTGCGCCACAGAGGGCGAACAGCGCCATCAGTTAGTAGTTGAAGTTGCCAACAGTTCAAATCAGAACCAATGACCAATAAGTTAGCTTAATTTTTCACCCATGAATTGTGACTATTATTAAAATTATTATATTTAAAAATATTTGAGCTAGTAAACAATTTCTTTTGAATAGGGGAATTTTTCGTAATGGAAGAAAAAAGGCAAAGGAAGTGGTGCAAAAATGGATGCGTGGTGGTAATGTGGAAACATTGCCTGTATAGCTTGACAGGTCTTGCGATGTATTAGGAATCGCTTTTAATCCTATTGCTAAAGTGGGTCCGCATGGTGCTGTCAGTGGAGTGTTCTCTCAAAGTTTTTCTGAACTTTTCATTATTTTAAGGAAAGTTTTCAAATTCGTTTTTATCAGATAACCTGTTAAGTTAATGGAAATGTGCTAACAAAAATTGTTATGGAAGAAAACCACCATAATTACTTGATGAAGGTTTATAAAGATTTTTGAAAGATGTCATGGTTAAATAAAAAGATATTAAAAGATTAATAACAGGGTTTCCACATTTTCACTACTACCTCTATTATCTCTTAGGTTAGGTCTATAAAAATAATCCAAAAAATCCAAATGATCATTTTTTTGAACTGGGTAAGTCTATATGTTTTGATGTATCGTGCATTGTTACACTTAATCCAATCCAGATTTAACGAAATGAACTTGGAAAACTGTCGAAAATACCTAGGCGTAATATTATGTAATATTTGCTACTACACCTCACTTTATGAAGAGATTTTTCCATCCAAATAAAAACAATTGATTTGTATTAAAGATATTCCAAGAATAAAAAGTTAACACGACAAAGATCTAGAAAAAATGTTTAAGAATCTATTTTATTTTATTTTTTTCAAAAATATACTAAATATTTTGTCAAGATTTATAGTGGTGCAAATTTAAAACCTGCAAAACCCAAATACATAAATAATCAAAAAAATAGAAACCTTATGATGATGATTTTATAGATATTATTGATCACAGCAATTTTTACTAACGTAAGTTTCTTAAAAACACAAGTATTGTGTCACTAAATATTAAGTTAGACAAAATTATATTCAAACATGTAATGTAACATTCCAAAGAAACAATAGTATATAGTGTAATAACCTTGGTACCGCAAAGCAAAAATTAGAGTTTGTAAGGTTTTTCTCCAACCTTCAGTAAAATTCAAACTAAGCGCACTTTGAGACTTAAAGTAGAAAAAACTTTGTAAGTCAAAGAAGAGACAAATATAATTTTAAAAAGGCAAATTACATCGATTTATATGAAGATATGTGCAACCTTAACTGGGATGACCTATACGCAATAAAAGATGTAAATAGTTGTTGTGAGTACATGTATAACAATATTTATTGTCTTTTTGACAAACATGTTCCAAAATCAAAAATGAAACCGAAAACATACTCAGAACCTATTTGGTTCAATGAAGATATTAGGAACAAAATCAAAGAAAAGAATATTTTACGTTGAAAATATCTACGGTCCAAAAACGATATTGATAAAGAGAAATTTCAGCAATCACGGAAATTGGTCAAACAGGAAATAACTGCTGCTAAAAAAATTTTTATTAAAAACTCTGAAAATAACATTACCAAAGACCCATAGGATTTCTGGACATATATAAACTCCTTGAAAAACTGTAGCAGAATTCCTGGAGAATAAAGTTATGACAATGATCAGCTCTCAACGCCCAATGAGATTGTTAATGGTTTTGCGAAGTATTTTAATACCACATATGGAAATAGCAATGAAGCGGAAAACACTAATAACAAGCCTCAAACAAACCAAAGTGAACTACTTGCAATCTTTTTAATTAAGGACGACCAAGTTCTGAAACACCTTAAGAAACTTAATAATAAATTTACAATGGGATTAGATATGATCCCGTCGTTTTTTTTTTTTAAGACTGCGCATGTGTAATTTACAAACCCTTAACACACATCTTTAATCAAATACTTATAACTGGCTGCTTTCCTAAAATATGGAAATCTGTTCGAGTTTGTCCTATTTTTAAAAATGGTTCTAAGAGCAAAATAGAAAATTATAGGCCCATATCTATTTTAAGTAACTTCTCGAAGGCTTTCGAATAAGTGAATATATATTATATAATAAACAAAATATAACACCTCACCAACATGGTTTTATTTCAAAGAGATCAACAAATACAAATCTTTGTTCGATAGCTCAACATATCTCAGAAGCTCTAGACCATAAACAACAAACTGATGTAATTTATTTGGACTTTAGTAAGGCTTTCGATAGAATGCAACACCACATATTAATCAGGAAATTGCGCATGTTTGATATCAGTGAAAATATAATCACTGTCTTAGCATCATATCTAAAAAATAGAACACAGGTAGTAGAATACGAAGGTACTAGATCATCAACCTATATTCCATCCAGCGGGGTACCACAGGGTTCTAACCTTGGACCTTTTCTTTTTGTGTTATTCATTAATGAAATTATTGATGACATCGAATCAAAAATTCTGTTATACGCAGATGATGTAAAATTATAAAGAAACATCAATACTATTGAGGATTGTATTATACTCCAGAAAGACATTATGCGAATCTCTAATTGGTGCGACAAAAATGATTTAAATATCAACTTAAAAAAATGTTATGTGATGTCTTATAATAGGAAATTAAATCCATGTTTGTTTGATTACATTACAGACGATACGAAAATTAACAGAGTCAATGAGTTTAAAGACTTGGGTATACTATTCGATGAAAAACTAACATTCAATTCACATTTTCTTCAACTTACAAAGGAATGCTACCGAACAATGGGATTTATAATACGGAACTCGAAATCTTTTAATTCAAATCAAACTCTGGAAATTCTTTTCAACGCACTTATTCGTAGCAAATTGGAATATTGCTGCACTGTTTGGTCGCCTACCTACCAGAAATATAAACTGTTAATTGAAAAAGTCCAGAAAAGATTCTTAAAACATTTATATTTTTTTAAGCATAAAGTTTACCCAGATAGAGATACCTCATACCAAACCTTATTAGATCATTTTGAATATAAGACCATTCATAGCAAACACAAGACAATAGGAATTTGCTATCTGTACAAAATAATACACAACATGGTTGATGATCAACAGACATTGGAATCAATAAATATACATGTACCGCCAAAACAACTAAGAAATTCTTTAACATTTGGCTTAGATACCCCCAGAACTTTTCACCATCTGAATTTTCAACTTTATAAGACGTTTAACGACTACCATCATATCCAAAAAGCCGCCGATATCTTATGCTGCAACTTTCATGAATTCAAGAATATTGTCGATGAGAACATTTGCTCTTGTGTGGAATAATTTTTCTTTCTTGTTTATTGTTTATATTACCTATATTAAATTTTTCATTCAAACATATTATGTTATAATAATTTAAATATCTTAATTTTTTTTTATAGTATGTAATATATTTTTATATTCTTTAATGTTACCCTGTAATTGGATTACTATCTGTTGGGTAATAAACTCTATTTATTTCTTTATTTAAATCAGCCACTCCGTTTTGCTCAGAAAGGCGAACCGAACGTTGTGCGCGAAGCTCGCGTATTTCCGTTGCCTGTATCGAGCACCCCACCACTTTCCCGTTCTGCACCGGTATCCCATTCCACCCGGGTTCCCATACATATAAAAATTTTAAAACCTTTTAAGAGTAGTCTATATTTTCGGAATGGTATATTAACGATGTTGGCGAATGTGCTTTTTTAAATTTTTGCTTTAATTTAATAGTTTGTTACTTCAAAAAGTTATTTCCTTCTTTTTACGCTATTATATAATTTTTAGAGTGCTTGTGGTTAAAAATCTAAGCCAGTGCAATTAAATTAATAAAAATCTTGTTTTTACACGCATGTATTTTATGCGACAAGGCAAACGAAGAAACAAAAGCTATAAAAATCGAACGTGTTTGAAGCTCACCAACAACCATTTGTTATGACCAATGTGTCCTAGTTTGGGCTACTTACTATTGTACACTTCCTTTGGACAAACGAGTTTTTAATTTGTTTTAACAGTATAATGAAAATAGATTTTATTCATTTAGAAGCACAAAGTGCTTATGTATTTTTCAAATTGCACTCTTATGACTAGCATAGTATTTAAGATAGGAAGTTAAATTTTCTAAAAGATTCTACTCCATTCTTGAAGAATATTCTAATAATAATATATTCATTAATAATAATCTAAAATTATTGCTTTCAGGATTAAAATAGATACTACTATCTAGGACCCATTTTTGAATATTGTTCAATTTTTTTCAAACATGAGATTTTTAGCAGGTCCCAGGTTTGAATCCAGGACGAGGACACTTTTGCATGAAATCTTACCCTATAAATTAT
This sequence comes from Stenus bimaculatus, assembly GCA_963971135.1. Lineage (NCBI taxonomy): Eukaryota > Metazoa > Arthropoda > Insecta > Coleoptera > Staphylinidae > Stenus > Stenus bimaculatus. Next base: position 79,463,671 of record OZ020180.1, on the reverse strand, counting down.
TTCAATACAAAAAATATGTATTTTTAAAATTATTTTTCGGAATGTACAATATTATCTAAATTAAATGTTTAATGTTCACCATAAAAAAATCAATTCAATTCAATATAAAAAGGAATGAACAATAGAATTGAATATACATAGTTATAAAGGCTTCATCTTGCGAATCCAATAAGATTCGCACAACAGGTGGTTTTAATAGGTAACCATCTTAATTATCCTTGATAATAATAGAAGTAATGATAGTTTTGTGCTTTCATCTAAGCGCGCTCGCTGTCAACGACTCCTGAAGCAGAGCGGGTTCGCTGACTGAATATTCAGACACGCTTTTTTTAATGAATACTGCTAAATTATATAACAATTACAGCGTTTTAATTTTCATTTTAAAATACCCGTTACTCGTGCTTTTTTGACCAAATATAGTTTTAATTAGTTCTATATGAACTTTTTAATGAGTTAATTTCAAAGAATTTTTTTCCTATTTTTTTCAAATGACAATAAACTTAAACTATAAGTCATAATAAGGAATTTATATCAAATTTCTACCGGTTAATTTTTCATGCACACTAGATGTAATATCTTGTGTGCAAAATTTAAAGAGAAAGAGAAGTCTATACAGATAAACGTCGTTTTGCTCCGGTTCGATTTACGCCGATTCACAATTACGCCGGTTGGTGTCGGCGTGGGATTTTCCGAGTTAGTTTTCGTTTTGTTTTAAGAAAAATAAAAAGATATGATTATATTTTTTATTTTATTATAAAATTAAAAGAATATTCAGTTTGTAGTTTCATTAGAACCAAAATATTGTGCGAAAAAAGCACGAAAAATTTGTGTTCATTTTACGCTGATTTTTTTTATGCCGGTGTCTCTCTTAACGGAACCCTGGCGAAAAACGACGGTTACCTGTAATTGGTTTATTAAAATATTGGTTTAGTATTGTTGAAAGCTAAATCATACAATTTGGTTGGTTCTCTCGGACAATTCAAAAGAGCAATACTATTTCATTCTAACATGATATTGAAGCTATTTTTCCAATTTTTGGGATGTACAAATTTAGATTTTGGAAGTTTGTATTGGTTCTGTTTAATACACTTTTTTCTATTCCTGGTTTCCGGACTAATACTGATACATACAGGGTGGGCCAACGAAAACGAAACAGACGAGTTTTGAAATAGTTAATAAAAAAATTTGAAAAAATGCTCGGACAGGTCAACTTTTTTTTCGAGGTGACATATTTTGCACAACCCTTTAAATTTTAATAGGGATGGTGGGGTAAGTAATACCTCGTTGGAAAGATCTTTTTATCCAGAGTAACATACAAAAAAAAGTTAAATCGATCGATTTCATGCCTTTTAAAATTGTGCCATGAACACCAAACACCACACCTTCAATTTTAAGTGTTTTGATAAGGTAAGTAATACCGTTTCGAGAGGGACATACTTTGCAATAGAGTTGATTCAAAAATTCATTCATCCCTCGCCCTTTGGACACAACCCCTAAAATTTTAATAGGGATGGTAGGGTAAGTAATACCTCGTTGGAAAAATCTTTTTACCCAGAGTAACATACAAAAAAAAGTTAAATCGATCGATTCGTTTTAAAGATATTCAAAATTTGGCAAGTAGAGTCTTCATACCTTTTAAAATTGTGCTATGAACACCACGCCTTCAATTTTAAGTCTTTTGATAGGGTAAGTTAAACCTCCTTGAAAAGTTCTTTTTACCACAAGTAACATACAAAAAAAACCAAAGTGAAATCGATTGGTTTGTTTTAAAGAATTCAAAATAAAACAGTATTGCACATTATTTTTTATTTAACCAAACTAAACTTAACTAATCTTTTTGAAGAAAACTTAACACTTTAAAGAATCCCATCGATCCCGACACTTTCAAGGATGTTTTTATTATTTTATTAAATGTTCGAATTGAGTTCCACCAACCTCCATGCAAACGTACAAATTTTGCTCAAAGCGAATTCTTACATTTTGTAACATTTCAGCAGTAATTTCTCGGCATTCATTAATAATTCTCTGTCGTAACTTTGCTAGAGATCCTGGTTCCGTTGCGTAAATCTTACTTTTTAAATGCCCCCAAAGGAAAAAATCAAGGGGAGTAAGAACGGGAGATCGCGGTGGCCACTCCAAAGGTCCTCTACGCCCAATCCATTGCCCAGGAAACGTCGTATCCAAGAATTCCCTAACAGGCCGTGTGTAATGAGGAGGGGCTCCGTCTTGTTGGAAAATCAGATGGTCTTCTAAATAACGATCGTCATTTTCGATAATATCGTCAAGAAATGGATGAACAAAGTTTTGAAGTAGATCCAAGTACATATCCCCTGTTAGATTGCCATCTAGAAAATAAGGACCAATAAGACGGTCTCTAAAAATTCCAACCCACACATTCAATTATTGAGGAGTTTGATTGTGAACTTCATGAAATACCCTAGGATTCTCATCTGACCAATATCGACAATTATGACGATTAACGGTTGAGTTTAAGAAAAAAGTGCACTCATCAGAAAAACAGATATTATAAAGATAATTTTCATCAGCAATTATCCGTTCCGTCATCACCTCACAAAATTGCAGTCGCCTATCAAAATCATCTTCATTTAACTCATGAATTAAATGAATTTTATAGGGATGATATTTGTGACCTTTCAATATTCGGCGAATGGTTGTTCTGCTGATGTTAGTCACAGTCTCCAGTTTTCTTGTGCTTGAAGTTGGATCTGCAGCAACTTGTCCCAAAACACCTATTTCAACGACCTCATTTCTTATTGGACGAACATTACCAGGATCGCGTTTCTTATTACCAACAGAACCAGTATTTTTAAATTTTGCAACCAACTCCAGAACGTGTTTTCGGTTACAATGTTTGTTTGGATGTTGTTCATTAAATAAATTAGCTGCACGATGAGCATTCTCATCGTTTTTAAAATAAAAAGTGATTAATTCAACCCTTTCTGGAATTGTATAAACCATTGCTAGCAGAAGCTTTTACAGAAGTTCACAAAATTTTAAGTGTTGATTTCTAATAATTAGTCATAAACAGTTTTAACACGATGAAAATCACAACTAATACAAAATACAACTGATAAAAAGAATCTCAATGTGGTTATAAATCGTTTTATGTTTTGCATTGTTTTGTTCCAGATGTTACAAAATCTTAAACAATTCCTCGAATAAATTTAAATTTGTTTTATAAAATATCTCTTTTGTAGAAAATGAAAATAAATTGCGTTTTACATGTTTTTATATGTTACTTTGGGTTAAAAGATCTTTCCCAGGAGGTATTACTTACCCTATCAAAACACTTAAAATTGAAAACGTGGTGTTCATAGCACAATTTTAAAGGCATGAAAACTCTACATGTTAAATTTTGAATATCTTCAAAACGAATCGAAGGATTTAACTTTTTTTTTGGCATGTTAGTCTGGGTAAAAAGATCTTTCTAACGAGGTACTACTTACCCCACCATCCCTATTAAATTTTTAGGGGTTGTACCCAAAGGGCGAGGGATGAATGGATTTTTGAATCAGTTCTATTGCAAAATATGTCCCCCTCGAAACGATATTACTTACCTATCAAAACACTTAAAATTGAAGCCGTGGTGTTCATAGCACAATTTTAAAAGACATGAAATCTCTACTTGCTAAATTTTGAATATCTTTAAAACGCATCGATCGATTTAACTTTTTTTTGTATGTTACTCTGAGTAAAAAGGTATTACTTACCCCACCATCCCTATTAAAATTTTAGGGGTTGTGTCTAAAGGGCACAGGGGTGAATGGATTTTTGAATCACTTCTATTGCAAAATATGTCCCCCTCGAAACCAAAGTTGACCTGTCCGAGCGTTTTTTCAAAATTTTTTATTAACTATTTTAAAACACGTCTGTTTCGTTTTCGTTGGCCCACCCTGTATAATAAAAAGATGATTGAAGGGGAAATGTTAATGATTAAGTATAATCCTCCTTGTAAGGTTTTGTAGAAATAATAAAACACAAGTAAATGTTAAGAACGTGCGAGTAATTATATAAGTTAGAATTTCCTGATGTGATAAATGCGAAGGCATATAAATAAATTTTGAAATGCCATAACACGTTATACGGCAACAGGTGTTTGATGCAAATACTCGACTGATTCAAAAAGTAGTGGAATGGGCAAGTACTACGAATGAGGTAGATTGGTTACGGTCGATGGGTGGAATGCCAAGATCCAAGATCACGGACATGGTCTCTGTTACAGCGGTGTTGTCCGATCTATCAGAAATACGCGCGTAATCTGTATCACAAAAAACCGTTTTTACTATTCGCTATTGCCTGTATTAGATGGCAATCACGGCGGGTTGTGGGTAGGGTAGTTCATACCATCAGCTAAACCAACCGCCGACCAACAGTTCTCACAACAAATATCCAATTGTTTCCTATGGGCTTGTTTTTATTCAGTTACCCATCGTACTTTTTTGTTTTTAGATGCCATTGTTTCGCGTAGCTTAAGAATTCAAAAACAAGATTGCATCACGGTCTTAAGTTTTAACTTTTTATACCTACAACATGCATCATAATAATGCCTATAGGCTTTCTTATCAATACATTATACTAATCTCATACTACTTATCATTTAAGCAATGTTATTTGTACTGAATATTATATTTATATTACGCATATTATATTATTCTTCCTTATTACTGTACTGTTATAAAATGACGTATTTATCTCATAGGTTTTGTATTTTAATTAACAATTTATCTTTGCCATTTATTTAGTAGTTTTATTGCAAGTAACATTTGTTATTTATTTATTAAAGATCATTAATAAATATGGAAAAATTATTAAAGTGCGATACACTTATTTTTCAGACCTAGTGAGTAATAGATTCATTACGCAATCAATTTTAGTTGAGTAATGAACTGTATTAGTAATCTACTTTATTTTTATGAAATAATATTAATATACAGCGTGTCCCAGAACTCGCGCATAAAATAATAAAAAGGCTATTTTTAGTAATTTGCGACAGTTCCAATAAGTAAAAGCTGTATTACAAAATTTTGTTTTAAATAGTAAATTTATGGACTGACATAAAGTACTAAAAATTAGCTATACAATGATGTATTGCATGACCTATGTTGCCATTTAAAAGAAATCAAGATGCCTGCCATGTCAAAACCCCTAGCTATAACATTTTTTTCGTCTTAAAGTATTTGCTCCAAGGCCCCATTTGATCCCACCAATTATCAAATTTTTTTTCCAGCCATTTGGGCATGACCGCTTTGGTTCCATAAATATAAATCGCCCTGTATAAATCTTTTGGCACATGTGATTTTAAACAAGATTTTATTCATAATTTTTATTTGGAGGAAATGTTATTTCAGTGACTCATACGCAGCTGCAGGATTCGTCTTTAAAACGCCTTATATTCACTACAAAATGTCACTTTTGCTCCTAATTAAACAATATGTACTCTTTTTTATAGTGGAATTAATTTTTTATGGTATCTTATAATAAATTCAAAATAATCGTTAAAAAACTCTTGTAAAATGTCACATGATGATTATCAAAGTATTTTAAATTGAAAAAATAAGAATTAATTAAAAACAATTATGTATTTGAAATTTTACAATTTTTTTTGTATTTAAAATATTTTTTACCACAATTACAATAAAACATCAAGAATTTGTGTGAAACTATACCGGGTGTCCACCCCTTTAATTTCTTCATTTATGATAATAATAATTTGAAATTTTACAATGTTATATGGCATAAGAAAACGCATTTATTGAACCCAAAAAATTTAAATTTCATTTCCGTTTTCTCTGGAATGATATTAATTTTCGTATTTTAAATATAAGACCATATTTTTTGTAAATATTATAAAACATTAGTATATATTTTTGAAGTTTGAAAAAAAAAATTGGATTTCTTTTGGTAATGTTTTTTTAATAAAATCTTTTAAAACTACTATTAAATAATTTAAATACGTAAAATGAAATGTAAATTATAAAATTCCTTTTGCCGTTTTTTAGAAACTAATTTTTCAATAGATTTAGATAGAGGATTTTTTCCCATTACAGTGATACATAATATGTATTTATAAACAGCGGTTGATAAATTTAAAAATTATAAACATATAAAAAAAGGTAAGTACACCAAACAAAAATCCAAAATATTTTTTGAAAGTTCAGAAAAAAAATTTGTCTTAAACATACTTGCAATATATGTACTAATGTTTAATAATAACTACAAAAAATAGGGTGTTACATTTAATATAAGAAGGTTGATGTAATTTCCGGTGAAACCGGAAGTGAAATTGAAAATTTTTCTTGTGCCATATAACATAGTAAAGCTTTAAATTTTTATTTTCATAAATAAATTACAGTGGTGACCCTAGATTCGTGGACACCCAGTATATCGTTAACATTTAAGGTGCAACTGGAAATTATTTTTAATTGAGACTTTTAATAAAACTAGGATGACTTACATAATACAGGAGGTCCCAAATTCTTCTCCTCTCCAAAATATCGATCTTTTTGAAAGTTTCGAAAAAATTAGGAAACAGGTCAAATTTTCTTTCAGAGGACGAGGTCACAGTTTCTACTTCAAATTTTGAAAAAGAAGATTCGGTCACTACAAATTGGTTTATTTAGCGAGTAGAAATTTCGGTATTTAGGGGGTGGCTGAAGGGGCAAAAGCCCCCCCCCCCCAAGAATGATCTTATGAAGATCATCTTATCTATGAAGATATTAGCGAAAATAATAAAAAAAAATAATAAAAATTCAATTTTTATAAGAAAACAAATTAACCCGTTGTTTTCTTATCAATTATTTTTGGAGACGTTACTTTATAAAAATAAATTCCATTTTTATTTATTTTCTTTCAATCTTTGAAATAAATCGTGTAAGGGTACCAACACTGAATTTTGGGGCATATTTCAAAGATATGGGCGATAATACCAAGAATAATTCGTATTTATTTTTTGAAAAAAATCCAACCAAATAATTATTTGATGGTCATCTTATAACCCTAGGCCATAATGGCGTTAATAAGCTTTACATTCCAATTTTTTCATTTAAATTCACCTATTAGCTTATGTACTATGGTATAATTTTGAATAAACGACATTTTCTGTGAAAAATGTCCCTCCAAAAAAAACTGGGGTGTTCCGACCCTGAAACTTGTTTTTTTTTGTAGATGAGTACTTTCTACGATATTATTCTCATCACTTCATTTTGAGATACACTGTAATTATTTTCAATTAATTTTTAAAATACAGGATGTCCCAAGTTCCAAAAATGACGCCAGAGCTCTCTAGTACGAAATTTTCAGGCATCCTTAGAAAAATAGTTTAAAAAATCCTCTTCACCAATTGACCGAGATATGATGAGACAACGTTGGGAATTCAATTTTTAATTTAAGAAATAATTTTCAATCAAAAAAAAATAAATTGTGTATTATAGGATATAAATTTAAATTATTACTTCACGACTATAGAGAACACAAACTGTTAAAGAGCACTGGCGGGTTTTCAAAATTCATGCCAAAAATAAATTGATTCCCCAACTTTGTCTCTTCATATCTCAATAGGTCAAAAGGACCTTTTAACTATTTTTCCGAGGAACTTCCTCAAGGGTCTCCAACAACATACTACGCTCTTGTGCCATTTTTGAGACATCCTGAATATGTTTGCAAAATTACAAAATATTAAGATTAGATTAGGTTAACCTGTTTTTTTTTTTAATTTCGGGATCTCGACAAAATCGCACAATTCTGAGTTTTCATCAATAATTTTGCCCTCCCCAAGATGAAATCCTAGATACGCCCGTGATTTCGGGGTACGGACTCTAAAAAGCCCCCTTTAAGATTCAAATTTCACAATAAAAAAATTACTACACATTTAATGTTTTTTTTTTAATGCAAAAATTTTTTTAGAATTTTAAATATAAACGTGATTTCTAAAGAAGGGAGGCTTTGATATGTATATATTTTTTTAATTATTACAAAAATAATATTTTTATAAAGTTTTTACAAGAACATAAAGATATTTTACAATGTTGTCGTTCTAATTTTGCGACACCCTGTATACAAGGTGTCTCACTTTATTCCAGCTACATTTTAAGTAATTAATGTCATTCAGAAGTAAGAATTTTGTATTAAATAATATTTTTTTTGACTCTAAGAAATTACACCATTTATAAAATTACAAAATATTCATGAATTTTGTAGAACCAGTATTTTTTTTTAATTTAAATCAATACTTTGATGTATGGTAAAAGGAAGTCAAGATTTTTCAGTTTTACTAAATTTTTTATTTTAATGTTATTACATATTTTTTTATTTCAATTTTTTTATTATAACATTTCAATCACAAAAGACAAAAATACATTTTTCATAAAATTAATCTACTGATTGGCATAAAAATTTATAAAAAGTCAAAAGTTGACTTGATTTATAAAAAAATTCCACATAAAATGAAATTCTCCGAAAAATATCTTTCAAATTTTCATATTTTAAAACTGCTGTAACTTAAATAAAATTAAGTACCCAGTACCCACCCTATTTAATTAAATAATAACAACAATATAAACAGTTTTGGATCATAATTAAAATCTATTATGCATATTATTTATTTTTATGATTTTTTTGTTGCTGCGTTTATTTGGGCTATTTTTGCGCAAAAACAACGTTTCGTAGAACCACAATAACTGGCCAAAGAAATTTTGTATTGTCATGTTTATGATACCAGTCGATTCATATTTTATGTCTTAGCTTGATATGGCGAAATTAACTTCATACTTTGATTGGTTTTTGAGAAATTTTTCTCTAAATTAGGTGTACTCTAAGATCCTTAAAAAATATACTTGCTGGTAATATTTTTAATTATTTTATGAAAATTTGGTCCTAAAAAATAATTTTAAATTCTACTACAATTTGCTACAAAAATATAAAGTGGTTTATTGGAGTTTCCGTAGCACCCTATTTAGCATACTTCAAAATTTAGCATAGTCAAAAAGTTGTTCAGAATGACATTAATTATCTAAAAAAAAATTTGCTGGAAATAAGTAAACCTACAAGGTGCTTTTATCTTTAAAAAATATTTAATGCCAATAAAGGCGCCTTAAACTGGATTTGGGCGTCAGAGGGTGAAAATTCCCCTTTGAACATCTACTGGCTACGCCACTGGGTATTACTTGTCTTATTAAGATACTTAAAGTTTAAGGGATAGTGTTCATACCACAATTTAAAAAGGCATGATAGATACCTCGTTGGAAATATCTTTTTACCATGAGTAACATACATTAAACAAAAGATTGATTTATTTTATAGAAACTTTTTTTCATTATTTTGATGTCCTTTGCCCACTACCAAATTTTGTCCCACATATTATGATACACCCTGTATAGACCACAACCTTAAGGAAAATACCTTTTTTACTACAAATTCCCAGAGAAGCTACTATTTTCAAAAATATGCACAAGTTGAAAGGAGAAATTCCTCTTTTTATGATTTTATTAGCGAGATTGTAACTTTTACGTATTGGGTCATTAACTACCCTGTGGGTAATAATGGGTTAACCAGATTTAATAATGTTGAGAAAACGTTTTCATATTGTATTTAAGATGGTCACGTTCAAGTACAATACATATGTATGGAAAAAAGTTTTTTGAAGTATGTAAAGTGAGCAAACCACTCGTTAACAGTGGGACATTTACGAGTTTAAAGTTGTTTGCCTTTTAATAAATAAAAAACGTAAATAAAGGTGTAAATATAAAGTTGACCGGTCACTGAGTAATAGCTGGAGCATGTGCGGATTGTAAGAGGATCATGAGGTGCAGCCACTTTGGGGCCCTGGCTGGAAGTACCACGGGCTCAATGTCAAGGCTAGTACTTGCCCACGTATAATCGCCTTTTTTTCGTCAACCTCAACCTCAACCCGCATGTTTTGGACCCACATTGTTTTTTTAAATATTCGCAAAATAACATTAAATGACAGGATGGTATGCTTGTTTATTATTTATGAACTCAAAAAGGAAACTCATGGAAATTTATGCTAATTTATTTTCAGTTATATTATAAGCATAATATTTTATTTGGTTAATTAAAGAGCGGGATCATTTCTTAATTCTATCTATTTTTCAAATCAATTAATTATAATAGAAGCTCTTTAAAAAACTTAAGGGGTTCCACTGGGTTCCACTCATCAGCAATTATCTTACATGAACTGAAAGCTCGCATATCAAAACCTAAAGTGGGTACTGAACCCCATTTTTTTCTTCCAGTGACTCACTATGTTATCATTTAAATAGAGATATACTTTAACCGAATAACAAATTTTACAATTTAAGTTTTATAACCGAAATTATTGAAATCGAAATATCTTAGATTCTGAAACAAAGTTGAAAGTATGAGTAACTTCGAAGTATGTAGTTTATGGTCTATTGTATTCCATAATATAATCTTCTCAATGTGTGTGGTCTGTATAAAAATTAAACTCAATGAATGTTAGATATGCTCTTTTTTAGCATTTTTCAGTAAATCTTGGTTATAAACAATGTTTTCGTGTAAATTTCATATACAGTGGGGTGCACAAGAAACGACCAACGATGTAGCTTCGTTATTTCTTATCCGATTTTAATAAGTATATCCCAAATTAAATGGTTTGAAGAATACTACTATCACATAATAAAAGATTAATTTTATTTTTGAAAACAAAAGGGAGTTGGTGGGGGCAACTTTTCTTTTTCAAATGGCAACATATTTTTTTCGATTAAAAAAAATCATTAATAAAAATAATCTAAACCAATTATACCAATATTTTTTTTTAATCTTTTTTTTATTTTTTTTTTACTATTATTATATTTTTTTGAGTTTTGAGTTTTTTAAGTTTTGTTTTTTAATTTATTATTAATAAATTAAAAGGAATAAATTAAGAATAAATAAAAAATAAAACTTAAAAAAATAAAAAGATTTAAAAAAATTAATTAAAAAAAATTATTGGTATTATTTTTGTTAATGATTTTTTTAATCGAAAAAAAATATCTTGCCATTTGGAAAAGAAAAGTTGCCTCCTCCTCTGATGTTTTCAAAAATAAAATTAATCTTTTATTATCTGATAGTAGTATTCTTTAAACCATTTAATTTGACATAGAACTTACTAAAATCGGATAAGAAATAACGAAGCTACATCGCTGGCCGTTTTTGTGCACCTCTGTGTGTATTATAATTTTCGAATTTTGGCCCTAAATAAATTATTAATTAATCTTGGGCAGGGTGAGTGAACCCAGGAATTTATCACATTATAAAAATTAAAACATATAATTTTTTCACTATGGTTTAATTATAAAAATTGATAGTACAAGGAACTGTAAAACATGTAATAAATAGTAAACCTAAAAAGTACCTACACATATAATTACTTGATGAAAAGACGTCAGCATTACAAAGACGTCACAGAAGCTAAAAAATTAATGACTTGGAAACATTAAAATTCCTTAAGTACTTGATATAATTTTTTTGGGCAAAAAGCATCATATTATTACTTGTAAATTATCAGAACTGGTCATGAATTGGAGTTATATTTCTTAATTTAAGTACACAAATTAAACGTTAAATTAAGACATAGTTTTGTTGAATTTTCTTAAAAAAAAATCAATTGTTAAGCTTGAATAACTCGAATTGAATTCCAATCAAATATTTTTTCAGTCATATTAAAGTACAATAAAATTTTTTGCCGACAAAGAAGGTAAAAGGCAAATAGAGAAGTTGGGACAACACAAAACCAACCGCTTTATAGAGAATTATAAAAAGGACCCAATTTTATGACTCGTGCTGCAACAAACCAGCCCTTGCATAATTTTATATTGCATGAAAACTTTTACTTTCGAAAATTTTATGACCATGAACAAATATGCCCAAAAGGTCTACCAAGAATTTAATTGTCTCATAAAAAAGGGTTCAAATTTTTGGAGTAAAGGGTTGGTTTATTTTTTTATTGAGTAAAAGGATTTAAAAAAGTTTATTGAAAGAAATAAGGGGACTATAAAAAGAAATTATTGGAAAAAAAGAGTTTTTTTACAACGTTTACAATAAATTTATACAATTAATATAATAAAAAAATAAAATTTAATAAAATAATAAAAAATATGATTTTTATTTTATTTTTGTTTGGAGAAAAATTTTACAAGGAAGTAGATCCGAAAAATTAAATAGTAGTGCAATTGTTCATCAATAAATTAACTGAAATGCATTAAGGTTAAAATTAGCATAAATTATAAAATGTTTAAAAATACATTTACGAGTATGTAGTGCCTATAAGGAATAATTATAGTGCTGGATTTATAAATTTAATACAAGTTCTAATTTGTTTTGTATAAATATTTCATCATCCGTTAACACAAGTATATTAAATAAATCAAGGCAGCTGATTAAATTAAAAAGTGCATTAAAAGTAACAAATAAATTTGTTTATTATTCTGCAGTTAGCTGTTTAATAACTGTGCAAATGTTGGAATGCTAAATTACGACGTAAAAATTATAACTGCTAACTCCAGGTAGATAACATCTAGCAACTGACCATGGTTATATTATGTTGTAATCGCAATCAAACATATGTCATTGAATTGAAATTGAAATTACTTTACAAACAAAAGCATTTCCTTAATTTCTAAACGAATAGATGACAGTTAAGTAAATAAGTTTTCTTGGGTTGCTGACTTGCTCTTGCGTTCAAGTTTCTGTATGCATAATCCATTTTCATAAACTACTACTTTACGGATTAACTTAATTATCTTATATGCATTATATGACATAATTGCTTTACTTATTTACCATAACTTTTGTTTTTATTGAATATGTTTTAATATTAAAGCAATATTTTAATTATTAATTTAATTAAACTAAATGACTTCCTTTTAAATATTTATTAGGTATGTTAAATTATTTTATTTTGTTTAATACTTTGTATGTATAATTCCAGAAGAAGAAATTCTTGGCATTCTAAGAAAATGTATTACATTAAAATAATAGATAACGAAAATGATTCTAGCAATCCTGATAACTATAAAATTAAATTCCTAGGGTACATTTAGCCTGCAGCTTTGCTGCTCGTTGCTCGCACATCGCAAGGCTGCTCGCCATGTACATTCTATAAGACGTTTGCTTCTCGAATGAAGAACTAATTAGAACGCTAATTTGAAGAGGTTTGGTGATGATCTATATCGCGCAAATTGAAGCACGAAGCCTGGCGAGCAGCAGGACTGCAGGATAAATACACCAGTACAAATGAATAGGTTTTTATATCATGCGAGCAGCGAATATCTTTGGTGATATGCAAGCAGCGAGTGTGAGGCTGCAGGCTAAATGTACCCTTAAAAATAATTCATTTAAGATTGAACCAATCAAAAATAGATTTTTTTTATTTTGGCGGTTTTACTTTTATTGTTCAAGTTCAATAAAACCCTTAAAATTTCAACATAAATTGTAGAAATTTTAATTACACATTTATAATAAATTCTCTTGAAATAACGTCAAACTTTTTACTATTCTAGCATTTTTCCTGGATTTTAGACAAAAGATTTTTTACTCAGAAAACGAGTATTCATCTTTTTTCCAGAAGTATCATTTTTGTAGATAAATAAATTTACTGCAATAAAGGAAGTTAGAAATTTAAGGATAGCATATTGACGAAATTTTTTGTGATTTTCTGACTAAAGGTTTTGAATTTTGTTCTTTTGATAATTTCAAAGAAAATCATCGTTGTTTTTGGAAAGACGATTCATGCAAATCGTGAACTTAAATATGTTTAGCCTACCAACCAAATTTAAGGTAACCTGTGAACTCTATTTAATTAATTTTTGTATCATAAAATTAAGTTTTCAAAATAAGTAAAACTTCAGTCTAAGAAGGTAATTGTCAAAAAACTTTTAAAACTTGTGATATAGTTATGCATTTGTAACTTTATGCTATAAGTGCCCATCTCACAAAAAATAATTTTATTGTATGCAATAATTAGTGCTTAATTAGTGCTAATTGGAAGCCAGCACTTCATCCATTTTATTAAGTTCACTTGCAAGCTAGGAAACCTAAGTTTCCCACAGTTGGCTACACTGAAATAAATGCGTGCTGTTCCGGTTTAAAATCCCTCGAGAATATTTTAACTGCACTATTTTTAGTTTTGAAAAAAATTTGTTTTTTTTATAAAATTTGCAACATACTGAGAAATAACTTGAAAAATACCCGAAGAAAAACTGCTGCGGGACGCTTTTGTTAAAGTGACAGATCAGATTTAAATTTGAATGAAAATTAACAGGTACACCAACTTAGCAAGTCCAAAATTACCACAGAGTATGTTTGGTTGCATAGTAATATTTTTTATTTTTTCGCAGAAACCGTTTAAGCACAAATACACAAATTGTTACATCACAAATGAGCATAAATAAAGTTGGTCACACAAGCGTGAGATTGACGGGGCTAATATATTTTTTTATTTTTGCTAAAAAGGGTTGTGCACAAAATATAATTTTCACGGCTCAAATTGGCACAAATTAAGCACGAATATAAATATTAGAATATAAATAGGGTTCCCCCAGTATGAAGTTTGCAGGGCCAACGATTTTTCTAGTTTTCACCAAAAATATATTCTTTTACAGCACAAATTAGCACAAATTAAGTACTGGTCAATAACAAGAATTTAATAAAAACTAAAAGTTATTTCCGGCAAAAATTATTTTTTGTAACATGAGCACTTTTAGCTTGACTAAAAAATTAAAACACAAATTTTAAAATTTCCAGCACAAATTAGCACTAACTAAGCACAAATTATTACATATGATAAAGTAAATTTTAGTGAGATGAGCAATTTAAGCCTGAAGTTGCATATGCCCAGCAAATATAACGCGTTTTTCTAGCAAAATACAAAACCACAATTTTTTTAATTTACAGCACAAATTAGCACTAATTAATGAAGAACCTGTTAAAATTATTCTCTTTTAATTAGTAATAATAAAACAACAGATATTTTTGACCAAATGTTGAATAAAAAATACACAAAGAACAAAATCGAAAAATAATTTTTGTTTCTCAGTTTTCTGACATTTTTTTAAAATAAAGTCAATTAAGGGGGTGTTTCTTTCTCTTTCGTTACACCCTGTATGTTGGACATTAAAAAGATTATTATTATTGTTGTTTAAATAAAACACAAAACACATCATTTCTTGTGAAAATAAAAACATTAATGAAATATTGCAAGGGTCAAAAAACAACTTTAATGCTTCAATTTTGTCTGTTTAAATTATAAGTATAAAAAAAGTTGGTTTTTAATATTGGTTTTTTAATATGAAGTAATTTTTTCACCGTAAACACTGAGCATTCTACAAAACTCATAATGTAAATTATACAGGGTGCGGTAAAAGTCCTGCATAATGGCTTTAACTTTTTTAATATTAGCTTGATCAAAAATGTTTTATACAAATATTGTACGATTTAAAAATTGAAAATGCCGAGAAGTTCTTTATTTTTAATGATCTTAGGAGCATGTAACCACATTTCTCGAATGTTTGACTTCGAAAGGTAGCAATTAGTGCTGAACGAACTTCAAATATTTATAAGTTCGAACTTCCATTAAAAGTTCGAATTTCAGCTTCGGAAGAAGTTCGTGTTCGAAAAAGTTCGTGTTCGACAAAAGTTCGACTTGGAAAGATGTTCCAGTTCGAAAAAGTTGGGATTTGCAAATTGAAGGTTCCGAAATTTCGATTTCGAAAACAGTTCGGGCTCGAAAAAAATTGAGTTAACAGACGATAACTCTACCCAATCAAGAGATAGTTTTGTAGGTTAAAGAATTATTTTAAAATAATTATTTATACTTATCCAAGTACAACAAAATAGCTTAAATAGGGTCGACCTAAGCAAGATAAAAATACATCGAATTCGAACTATATTGGGTTCGAAATACATCGAATTCCAACTATATTAGGTTCGAACTTCATCGACTATTCTTTTCTATTGAATTTTTTAAATTTACAAAAAATTTGATTTTTTTAAATATTTTTTTTAATAACCCTAGTAAATAGATCTGTATTTTATCTAATGATAATCCTGCCAATCTGAAATTTTTTTCTTAAAAGTATAAAAATGGTTTTACAATTAAAATTTTAACTAATACTTTATTATAATGTGTGAAAACCCTGCGAGCTTATTTTCCTGTTCTGTGGGAAAAAATACAGCCTAATTTGTTTTTAAGCTTAATTATCGTAAATTTTGAACTAATTTTAAATTATATCTTATTGAAAAATATCACAAATATCATTAATGATGGTGGTAAATTTATTCGTTTATTTCTTTTTTTAATAATTTCTTGTGTGATAGATACATAGGTATACAGGCATCCCATTTTTTTCAATAAAATAATTTTTTGGATAGTAAATATCATTCTGAACAAAAATGTTCCTCTAAAGTAATAGGTTTTTTTTTTTAAATTTTTGTGGGACATACTGTATAAATTTTATTTTATTTTGACTTTTTCTTGTTTAAATCAAGTATGTTTTAAACAAAATCCAATCATAATTGATTTACCTAAAAACATGATGATAAGAAAGAAAATTATACAGGGTGTACCACAAAAATCATGAAAATTTTCCAATTTTAAAATTTCTGTAACATCTTAAACAGTCGCTAAAAATATTAGTTCATACGAATTTCTTTTGTTCAGAATGTCATTTACTATCCAAAAAAATTGTTCGAAAATCAATGGGACACCCTGTATATGTATATTTGTAAATATTTTTATTTATATTGATTATTTACATGTTAATTCTTTTATATGGGATCATTTAATTTTTAAGTCAAATTATTTTATGGTCAGCCAAGCAGAGATTATGTAAATAAAATTTAAATCTAAAGTTGTAGCATCACGTTTTTGGCAGTGAACTTTCGTGAAGCACTTGCGCTTCAATATTTAAGAATTTCCCCTTCACCTAGCCAGGATTTGTTTATAACTTGAGGCCGAGTTCAATAAACTTTTATTATTAATCATTTAAACAGGTTTTTTCTTAATTAAAAACGCTGTTTTATAAGGAACTTCGATAGAATTTGTGAAATTAATTAATATTATTGCGTGAAGGTTTAACACTGATTAACAAAATCACCAATTTATTTAAAAGGTTTTCAATAAAAATTATCTTTATTGGTATCTAAATAGATGAATAACTTTAGTGAATGACAAAAATTTAGATTAATAATAATTGCAATTCGATGTTGGTATGTTAAAATGATCATCATTTTTGGATACCAAAATTAATTATTCACTTTTATAAAAATATTAAATAATTTATCAAATATGATCATCTCATCAACATGACCAATTTATCAACGTAGAAAATTCATCGACTACTGTATGTTTTCCAATTTATTTTGGATTCCTATCCTAATTATAATATAGATGCTTTTTCTGCAAATCTAATTCATTCAGATAATAATTAAACCTCGTGTCTTGATTAAGATGTTAAAATATGAAAACTGCACTAGGAAATTAAAACTGATAATATAAGATAACAATTTTAATTAATTATATCATATTTAACTTATTGATTTAATTATGAATATAATATTAATAAATTTTCGCTATAAAATTCTTTGGTAAGTAGTTGCTTAATTTCGATCAGTAATGTCTCACTGTTATATTAATATTTAAAAATTTCGAAAAATAAGATTTATATAATTTAAAAAAATTAGTTATGATCGTAAACGTCAATGTATTTAAAAATAATGTCATTTATAGCTGTAGCTTTGTTTTTATCTTGACTGAAGTAAAGCCTTAAGGAAACGTGGTATTTTCCAGTTGGTATATTTGGTGGAAAAAGTTCCGGAATAATTTCCCAGTTGGATCCAACATAAGTCTAAAACTGTATTAATCAACTCGACAAAAAACTTTACCTATCTACATACTGTATTCACCAAAAAAGGCCATTTTAAGGGTGGTTTTACTCGATTTTCCATTAGATATTTAAAACCAAACATATTTGTTGAAAATGCACTTTTAATCAGAAGAGTAAATTTTAATGGGGCGAATTCTATAAATTGATTATTAATCCATTTACTAAATCTTACTTTGACCTAAAATGAAATGATTTACTATTTTTCCCTAAATAAAAAACTAAAAGCTAAGAATTAAACTTGAAATAGAGTATTCTCCCAAAAAATTGGATTTCCAACCTAAAATGATGCTAAATTTTCCCACTGATGCTGCCGACCACTGTATTTCGATTCCTATGATTGTAAATTTAAGGTACCTCAACGGAAGGAAATTTTTCTTAGCTCAACATCCGTTCACGAGAAAGTTACCGCGCTTATAGTCCGGTCAATTTAGCTCTAAAAATAGTAGTAAAGGTGCAAAAATTAGCGTAGAGCTAAAAATTGGTATGAATGTTCGGAACACCATTATAAATGAATTCGGAAAAGTCCCCATCAATCCTGTATCTGGAAAAAAAATTATTCAAGGTCAAAGGTCTTAAAAATGGTTTTTCGCGTTTTTCAGCAAAACGGTAAGTTTTATCATAAAATTATGTCAGACAAATTGTAGATCATATAATTATCTATAAAAAATGACTACATACTTCTTCTCCTAAGAGCCACCGTTTCTGAGATATACCGATTATAAAAGTTAAAAAAGTTCTAACCTTCATAATATGCATAAGTACGCCACGTATACACATCACTGAAGCTGTAATACAAGTAAAAATATTTTTCTATCGGTCAATGTAAGCCATAAATCGTTCTAATCGGGTAACTGGAGCGGTCAAAATTAATTATTTTCCGATTAATGAAAAAATTCCAAAGCAATTTCTTCGTCCAAAAGCGAAATTTTTAAAGACATCAAAACGAATTTTTTTTGTGTAAATTGACTACTTCGGGAGCGCCTTTGAAAGCTTTCCCGTCGCTTAAAAAAAATCCATTCCGATAGGATTATAAAACAAACATTCCCTTTTAATTCGAGATTGGGTTTTTGAAATTTGGTTAAAAAAGGTACCTTTATCGTGAATTAGATGATTATGAATTACAACTTTTATAATCGTTATACAATATCAGAAATGGTGGCTCTTAGGTCAAAAAGTATTTAAAATTTTTTTATAGATATGATCTACAATTTTTTTGACCTAATTTTATGATAAAACTTACAGTTTTGCTAAAAAACGCGAATCACCCATTTTAAAGACCTTTGACATTGAATAAAATTTTTTCCAGGTACGGGATCGATTGGGACTTTTCAGCATTCATTTATAATGGTGTTCCGAACATTCTTACCAATTTTTAGCTCTACGCCAATTTGCGCACCCTTGCATGTCTAAATTGACCCGGGAGTAGCAGTCGATAAATTGGAAACTCGCCATATAAAATGGAAATAGAAAATCAAACTTTTAACATACAAAAGCAGTATCAGCCACTTCATGATAAACGGTTAAATTGAAATATAGATATTTTGTTGTTCGATTATAATGCTGAACCCTCTCAGATGCTTGGCAAAAATCGTCAATGCATTTTAAAGAACCATCCTCTAAAAAACCAATTTTTTTAAACCCCTAGAAATTAAATAACTCAGGTTAAGTAATTCTTTATTTTATGGGCACTGAGTAACTTACCTTTGCATTAATGTAATTTATATCATATAAAAGTATTATAACAAGCTGAATGGCAAAGTAATGTTTCATTTGAAATAACTTCATTGCTAATAAAATACATATTTATTAGACTAAAAGCGCAAAGCCCAACAATGTTTAGAAAATTAAACTTTTTTCTAAAATAATTGCAATATAATGATATGTTTTTGTTATTCAGTAAATAAATGCTTGAAAAAAATCTACAAATAACAGATTTCATATATCATTAAACTAATTGAAGGATTTTACATACAGATTCTATCTGTGAATAATTTCTTCCCATTTATAAAATAAAAAAAAATTATACATGGTGTCCATCATATGTTCATCTTGTATTCCTCAATTAATCTTATTTGTCCGACAAGTCGTACCATCAAATATAAGTTTTCTTTGCTTAAATGGCAAATATCAGCAAAACCAGTGAAGATAAACTGGTGGATGATTATCATTTGTAATTTGTCATTGAATATACATAATTATAAAATCTAAATTTGGCAAAAATTTCAAAAATACAATATAAATTTGTCTTCTTAACAAAACTTACAATGGTTTAGCATACAGGGTGATCATGTTGAAACGATCGACCCTAAATAACTTCAGTTTGATGAGATTTAAATTTGGCAAATAGAAGAAACTATATTATATTCTGTTTTGACTGAGAAGTCGTAATAGTAGAAGCGGCGGCGACATTAGGTCTAGTGTGATAAACTTTTCAAGGTGTTGCATATAATTCGAAGAAGGGTTGATTGGTTATAACGTTGTGTGTGTGTGAATGAAATAAAGACATTGTACTTTCCCTTATATTATAGAAAATTCTCACTTGACCTGTTTCGACAAAGTCATCTTCAGAAGTGAACTAAAATTATACAATTTGTAAATTAGAAGGTGTAGTGATAAGTTGAAATCATTTAAACATTGAAGTGATTGAAAAGATTTTTAAACATTTTTGATTTATGTTTGAGGTTAAAATTTTGATTAAAAAGTGTACAAATTACAAAATAGAAAAATATAAAAAGTCAAAATTGTGTGTGTGTATAGTCAAATATTATTTGTGTCTTACCGTCTTAGAACATTTAAAAAAAATTCAAGATGTGTCATTATAATTTTGTCAACCATTTTGTTGTTTACAATTCACCTTTATCTTCTTAATTTCTTCTTAATTTAAACCATACAACATCATCCCTGCATACAAAACACCCTATAACATCAGCAACTATCTAATGAAGAATAATAGTGTATCACTTCTAGATAAAAATGGGGTCTACTCCCTTAAATGCGACAACTGTAATTCAATGTATGTTGGTCAAACAGGCAGAGGTCTCAGAACTAGAATTAAAGAACACAAAAATAATACAACATCAAACTTTGGCAAACATCTAACAGAAAATAATCATTCATTCAATGAAAATAGAAACACAAAATTACTACACAACCAAAGTAAAGGTTTCAAACTAGATCTTCTAGTAATTTTAGAAATACAAAACATCAAGAAAGATAATAATATCAACTGTCTAAATGACCAACTTAACTTGAATTTCAAGCCACTATTCGATTATCTAAAATCAACAGAAAACATAAATAAAAATCCAACAATCACACACAACAAAATTTAGATATTTCAAAAACAGATGTCACTAGTGCTTCCTCGCCAACTTAAGTTCAAGTCATATGTCATATTTTACTGCACAGTCATCCATCATCATTTGCCAATACTAGTCGGAAAACTCAAATTCTTTCCGTCATTTAGCTTCATAATTATTTTATTATCTACAAGTAATTTTCACATGCATCACCCTATTTAAGTTAAATTTTAAAAATAAATTAAGAAGATATCTAGTATCATAAAACTTCCCATTCTGATTATTCTGATTATTCCTCGTGACAGGGGAAGGTTAGAGCTATAAAAAAATCCCCCCCAAACCTGACAGGAACCGAGGCAGCAACCGCTAAAGTGGGAATCATTTTCAAAAATAAGCAACCACTTTTACGAGACGTCAGTAAAAGTGGTTGCCAATTTTTGAAAATCCAATTTATGGGATCTCTTATTTTCCTGCTGCCACTGACTGACAGCACCGCATTTTTTATACTCCTAACCCTCCCCTGTCGCGAGAAGAAATCAGAATCCGGAAGATTTATGATACTAGATATTAAAAAAAAAATAAAAATTTTTAAAAAAAAAAATTTTATAGTGGCGTTCGGTCTACACGTGGCAGCAGTGCCATTTTGTGCCCTCAATGACGTAACGAATTATATGTACGACCTTGAAAAGTTTTATCACACTAGACTTAGTGTCGCCGCCGCTTAGACTATAATGTGATAAATGTACTAGGAAAATAAAAACAATAAAGTATTAATTTTAATTATATTGGTATCATATGTATTTTACATATTATTGATTTAATTATGAATACAATATTAACAATATTTTAGTAATATTAAAGTTTAATATATTTTCTTTGTTTCGATCACCAATTTTCTATTATATTAGAAGTAATATTTATAAAAAAATCGGAAAGTAGAAATGTACAAACACAAACAAAGAAGGTTACCCGCTTTTCCCGCTTTCAGATTACCGGCACTGAATACACGCGCGTGCCTGAGTCAGTCCGCTGTGGACATACCTGCTTTGTTTGTGTTTATACCCTTGCACCCTTTTTGTGTGTCCATAGCATGGCGCGGACTGACTCAGGCATGCGCGTGAATCGGCGACTGTAATCTGAAAGCGGGTAATCTGCTTTGTTTGTGTTTGTACACTAAGTTAGTATAAAAAATTAGTTATGATCGTAAACTTCAATGTATTTAAAAGTAAGAACGTTCAAAGCTGTAACTTCGTTTTTATTTGGACTAAAGAAATACCTTAAGGAAACGTTGTATTTTCCACTTGGTATATTTGGTGGAAAAAGTTCAGGAAGAATTTCCCAGTTGTATCCAAAATAAGTCTAAAACCTGAAATTAACAACTTGACAAAAATCGTTTCCTGTCTACATACTGTGTTCACCAAAAAAGGCCATTTTAAGGGTGGTTTTACTCGATTTTCCAATAGATATTTAAAACCAAAGAAACTAGTTGAAAATATACTTTTCATACGAATCGTAAATTTTAATGGTGCGAATTCCATAAAATGATTATTAATCCATTTACTAAAAGATGTTTTCAACTAAAATAAAATGTTTTAATCATTTTTCTTTAAAATATACTACTATAACTACAGGGTGTCCACTTTTTTCCCACCAATTTTTTTTAGTGAGTAAATGTCATTCTGAACAAAAAATTTTTCCTCTCCTTAAAAAGTTACAGCATTTATAAAATTTAAAAATTTTAATGATTTTATTGGGACATCCTGTATAAATTTCATTTTTTTTATTTTGAACTTTTTTATTTAAATCAAGTATTTTTTCGATGTTGTCTTTATGTTTAAGCTAATCAGATAGATTAATTTCATCAAGAAAATTTTTAAATGGTCCTCTTAGTTTAAAAATAGCCAATAATTTTCAAAGAAACAAGTTGGCAAAGACAAAATCTAAACCATAATTGATTTAAATAAAGAAAGAAAATATATATTATAGATATACAGGGTGGCCCAACTAAGAGTTCCCACCCAGGTTATTTCCAAAACTAATAATTTTTGAAAAAAACCCTGAAACCGGTCAATTTTTATTTGGCGGGGGACCAATTTTTATGGTTATGCAAGGGACAACCCCTCACCCAGTTATGCAGGGAAACTGCCCCTTCAGAAATCTTAAATGGCAATAGGGGTCGAGTGATACATCATTGTAAAGCTCCGACTATTCTCTATACAACTGTCATATTTTTTTTAATTTGATGGAATTTTTGAGAAGTTATAGCATTTTCACGTTAGACATGTAAAACGTGTTTTAAATAGGTGACATGGGCTAAAAAGGGTTTTAAAGCTTGATTTTGTTAAAAATAATTACAATCATACTTTGATTCCCCATTTAATAAGGATTGACCGGTTTCAGAGTCTTTTTTCAAAATACTTTTAGTTCCCACCCAGGTTATTATGAAAACAAGTAATTTTTGAAAAATAGCCTTAAACTGAACAATTGTTATTTAGTGGGGGTTCAATGTATGGCTGTATTTATTTTTATTGTAACTTTTAACAAAATCAAGCTTTAAAAGCCTTTTGAACCCATGTTACCTGTTACAAACACGTTTTAGATGTCTAACATGAAAATGTTACCACTTGTCAAAAATTCCATCAAATTAAAAAAAAATCTGACACCTGTATAGAGAATAGTAGGAGCTTTACAATGATGTATCACTTGACCCCTATTGCCTTTTAAGATTTCTGAAGGGGTAGTTACCCTGCATAACTGGGTGAGGGGTTGTCCCTTGCGTTACCATAAAAATTGGTCCCCCGCTAAATAAAAATTGACCAGTTTCAGGGTTTTTTTAAAAAATTATTGGTTTTCGAAATAACCTGGGTGGGAACTCTTAGTTGGGCCACCCTGTATATATAGATAATAATATATACAGCGTGTTTCAGAAAAATCATAAAAATTTACCAGTTTCAAAATTGGTGAAACTTCTTAAGGAGTCGAAAAAAATTAGTTCATAAGAATTTTTTTGTTCAGAATGACATTTACTATCTAGTAAAAAAATTTGCCTGAAAAAAAGTGGGTCATCCTGTATATTTTTGACGGCTGTAAACACAGAAATAAAACAATCTTTTGGTGATATACATATAGTATAACTTATTTTTACCAGATGTTTGGGATCTTGATTATAATTTTGTCGTTTACATTCTTAAAAATAAATTCGAAATTTCTATTTTTCAAAAAAATGTGTTTTAAATCTTCTAATTTGGTTTAGATGTGCTTATCTCTTTTATTATCTACCTGTACGACTTGTATACAGTTTTTGTTTGAACGACTAGCATTTTGATCAAATTTCATATCATCGACACTGAAGGATGAAGGACTTTTTCCATCTAAACTACATTTTTAGCAAAGAACATGTTTATCTACTGTCAGTGTCGATGAAAACGCCATGATGATGAAAAAGTAGTCGAAGAAAGAGATGTGTCGATCAAAATATAATATCATTTAAATGAGGAATTGATAGTATCGATGAAAATGTAATTCGGTAGATAATCAAACTTTTAACTTACTAAAGCATTATCATCAACTTCACGATAAGTGGTAAAATTAAAGAATCCTATTTTTGTTGTTCGATTATAATGCCGAAGCCTCGCAGATGCTTGGCAAAATTTATTATCAAAACATTGAAATGTAGCATCTTGTAAAACACCAATTTTCTTAAAACCCTAAAAATTATATAATTCAGGACCAGTAAGTCTCTATTTTATGGGCACTGAGTAACTTACCTTTGGATTACTGAGATTTATCAGATATAAAACTATAATAAGCAGAGGGATAATGTAATAGTTCATCGCTAATGTATTTTACATGATTATTAGACTAAAAGCGCAAAGCCTAGCAATTTTTAATAATTGTAGTATTTCCTGAAATAATTCCATTATAATTATACGTATTTAAGTAAATCAATAAAATCTGCGATTAACAGATTTCATATATCATTAAACTAAATGAAGGATTTTACATACAGATTATATCTGTGTGCAATTTATTCTTATTTACAAAATAAATCAAAATTATACATGATGTCCATCGTACATATACATATAAGAATAAAATGGACATTTATCAAAACTTACATATATCCAATATAAATTTGTCTTCCTAACAAAACTTACAATAGATAAGAATTCAGGATGATCATGAAATTGTACAAGGAAAATAAAATAATAATTTTAATTATATCATATTTTACATATGTATTATTGATTTATTTATGAATACAATATTAATAAATTTCCGCTATATAATAATACTTTCCAAGAACCATGTTTAAAGTTTAATATTTTACTTGGTTAGCTTAATATTTAAATAAAATTCGAAAAGTTTAATTTAAATAAATAATTCAAAAAATTAGTTATGATCGTAAACCTCAATGTATTTAAAAGTAAAGACGTTTAAAACTGTAGCTTTGTTTTTATTATCTTGATTCAAGTATAATCTTAATGAAACGTTGTATTTTCCGGTTGGTATGTTTGATGGAAAAAGTTCAGACATAACACCCCAGTCGTATCCAATATAAGTCTAAAAACGGAAATTAGCAACTTTACAAAAAAGTTTTCTATCTACATACTCTGTTCGACAAAAAAGGCCATTTTAAGGGTGGTTTTACTCGATTTTCCAATAGATATTTGAAACCAAACAAATTAGATGAAAATACACTTTTAATACGAATTCCAAATTTTAATGGTGCGAATTCTATAAAATGATTATTAATCCATTTACTAAATGTTGCTTTCACCTAAAATAATGTTTTACTATTTTTCGCTATAATATACTACTAAAACTATATTTCTAACAGCTGTTAACACAGAAACAAAACAATCTTCTAGTGGTATGTCTGAATCAAACCATGAACCATCAAAATTCGTAATTTCCATTTTTGAAAAAAATGTGATTTAAAACTTTCAATTGGGTATTATTATCTACCAATACGACTTGTATAAAGTTTTTGTTTCATCGACTACCGAATTTAACGAATTTCATATCATCGACATTGAAGGATGAAGAATTTTTTCCATCCAAACTGCATTTTTAGCAAAATATATGTGTATCTACTTGAAAACATCAAAATATTGAAATAATAATCTCGATGAATAAACAGATCTATCCATGAAAATATGATAGCAATGATGTAATGATTGATTATGTGAGTGAATTGAAATTGGTGAAAATTCGGTGCGGTTGGCAGTTGCAATAAAAAATCGCAAAACTAATGAGGTGAAAAGAAATCGTACACATATTCTACATAATATTTGAAGCAATATAGTGTTAAATTTTTTTTTTCAATCTATCTTCCTAACGAAGTTATTGTTATTTGAGTTAAAAAATAAGAAAAATTGAACTGCTTTCATATTTATTTATATTCTCCTATTGTATAAATATTTCTGGGTAACCAACTTTAAAAACGACAATTTTGACCATTGTATGATGTTTGTTTCCATACAAATATAATAAATTTTCTTTTAAATATGAAAGTAGTACGATTTTTCTTATTTTTGAACTTAAATAACTTTGTTAGGAATATTTTTTTTCATCTCATTATAAATCACCCTGTATACTGAGGAAACTTATAACATACGAGAGCGTTATCATCCACTTCACGATAAAAAGTAACATTAAAGTATGCTAGTTTTGTGGTTCGATTATAATGCTGAAGTCTAGCTGATGCTTGGCAAAATTTATTATCAAGGCATTTCAATGAGGCATCCTCTAATACACCAATTTTTTTAAAGCCCTAAAAATTATATTACTCAGGTTAAGTAAGTCTTTATTTTATGGGCACTGCTGAACTCACCTTTGAATTATTGTGACCAATCATAGATAAAACTGCAATAAGGAGGGGGATAAAGTAATATTTCAGTTGAAATAATTTCATCGCTAATAAGATAGATATTTCGTCAAAAAACACTTTTTTCAGGAGGAGGTATTTTATAATTTAAATAATAATAGAAATATAATGATGGGTATTTAAGTAAATAAATAATATCTGCGGAAAACAGATTTCATATAACATTAAACTAAATACAGATGTTATCATTGAATAATTTATTCCTTTCTCTAAAGTAAATAAAAATAATACATTGTGTCCATCATATATTAATATTGTTTTACTCAAAAAATATATTACTTGTCCGAAAACTCGTATTTTTTAATCGACTCTCTATAACAAAATATTGATGCTGAAATAATTACTTTAAAGCAGGAGTGGAACACGAGTGCATTAATTTTCGAGATTATTAATCGCTTTTTAACCTACGAGTTGGTTACAATATTTTTTCGTTGATCCTGCATTTGATTAACTACAGGGTGAGCTAAAATGATTGTGGTAAATTTCCCGCCTAAAAATCTGGGGAATTTGTTTACTTCAAGTTCGGAGTTACACAAAATCATGTCAAAATCAAAACAAAGTAACTGGACTTAATAAAAGCAGAGGCGTAGGTGTAATTTTTACCGATGTGTCAAAACTTCTGATTCTTGAATTTCGTTATTGTGCTATCTATTTCATAAACGTCAGTTTTTATCAAAATTAATTTGCACAAATCTTTGTTGTGTGCTATCACTGCCTGGAAAATGAAAAAAAAAAGAATTTTCAATATTTTACATTTGCTGTTAAATTAGAGATGTTGGAAAAAAATTTTGCTACGCCATTGGATTACTAGGAGATTTTCTTTTTAAGATTTCAGTTATACCAACCTACGTATTTGGTTACCTACAATCATTTTAGCTCACCCTGTAGAAAAAACTATGGTCACAGTATAGGCAACTACCAGTAGCGACACTTCATGCAAATTACATGTTATTTGAAGGGACAATTTTTGGTGACCTTGACGATATATATATGTATACTCAGATACGCACGCGGTAAATTTAAATTTACGTCACTTTTTCTAACGATTAAAATGTAACATACATTTGCAAAGTTTTGATTAAAATTGTAGTTTTTAATGATTTTTACAAGCTTAAATGTAATAATATACAGTTTTTATCAATTATTACATTAATTACGGTATTTAAATTCAAATGGCGACGGCTTTAAAATTATTTTGATCATAGAGAAATGTCACCTTTTGTAATTTGCAGTTCTAAACTCAATGGTACCAGATACGCACCATAGAAATGGTACTAGGTTAGACACGGGAGAGTGTCGCTACTGGTAGTTATTTATACTGTGCTATGGTTTCTACAAGACTTTTTGAAATGCCACCATTAAAAAATACGAACCTGATCGATCATAACCAAAGTCGAATTAAACGAACAGGGTTGTCTATTATCACAGAGTTCTATAGTGAATTGCTGATGACTTGAGGTGTACATAACCTCACTTTTAGAAAATATACAGTGCGGACATAAAGCAAATCCCCCCCTGCTAACTTTTGAACGGTTATGTTTTTGATTCTAAAAATTTGTCTACTGAGGAATCTAATTGCGAACTTTCTAATAAAGGTTTTTTGATTTTGTGGAACTTCCGGTTATACCGAAAGTGGATGGCAACTTTCTTATTTTAAATAGAACACCCAGTATATTTTTGCATTTTCGTGTTCTCCATAAAAATACTATTAAATAGACCTAACATAGTGTGGTCTAGGATTAATACTTTCGGAATTACGCCCATTTGAAAATCGCATTTTTATGCAACTTCATTTACACCAGAAGTTGGACCCAAGTGCCCCAACTTCCTTATTTTAAATGATTTTTTTGCAATTAAGTTAATAACATTAAGTTTAAACAAAATGTTAATCCAAGAGATTTCCTGTTGATTTTATTACTGTCAAGACATGGAGGGTGGGTATGTTAATCAGCAAAATTAACGAACTTACTATTAAACATAATTTTGTTTAAATTTAATATTTTTAACTTAAATGCAAAATATTTCATTTAAAATAATGAAGTTGGGGCAGTTGGGTCCAACTTCCGGTGTAAATGAATTTGCATAAAAATACTATTTTCAAATGTGAGTAATTCCGAAAGTATTAATCGGAGATGAAATTCGATTTATCAATAAGATGATAAAAATCTTTTATAATTAATAATCTAAATTAACGTCATTATAAAAGAAGAGAATAGTGTAGCAAAATGTCTTTTGAAAATATCTTCTAACAAATCTCTTCTATTATCTGCCTGAAAGTGTTTTATAGCACGTGATTTTTTAATATTTAAGTTTACCAATTCAGTTTTAGTTTTATTGACATCGAATTTCGTATCATCGTCATTGTGGGTTTAAGGATTTTTTTCCATCCACACTGTCAGAATAATATATATACATGATGATGAAAATTTAACTCGATGAATTGTTCTAGTCAAAGAAACAGGCCTATCGATGAAAATGTGATATCAATGAATTGATCGTATAGATTAAAGTGTTAGTGAACCTAAACTTGATGATAATTTTGTGCAGTTGCAATGGAAAACCGAAAAACTAGTAACTCGCCAGGTATAGAAGAGAACTAGAAAATAGAAATTAAACTTTTAACATACGAAATCAGTTTCATCCAGTTCACGATAAATGTTAAAATTAAAATTTACTGCTTTTGTTGTTCGTTATGATGCTGAAGCCTCTCAGATGCTTCGGAAATTTTATTATCAAGGCATTTCCATGAAGCATCCTCTAGAATCTAGAGCAACAATGTTTTTAAAGCCCTAAAAATTATATAACTCTGGTTAAGTAAGTCTTTATTTTATGTGCACTGAGGAACTGAGGAACTTACCTTTGCATTAGTGTCATTTATCACATATAAAACTATAATAAGGAGAGGGAAAAAGTAATGTTTCAATTAAAATAATTTCATCGCTAATAAAATAGATATTTCGTCAGTCTTATGCAGTCAAAAAATACTTTTTTCAGGAGGAGGTATTTTTTACTTTATATATGTACAAATTTAGTGATATGATAAAATTAGACTTTCTAAGGACATTGTCCAAATTTACTGAATTTAAGTTTGGATATTTGAAAGTGTTATATATTTTGAACTTTAAATTGGCCCATTTCATGTAAAATGTGACTTAGGAGGTATTTTTTACTTTATATATGTACAAATTTAGTGATATGATAAAATTAGACTTTCTAAGGACATTATCCAAAATGTTTTATTTTACTGAATTTAAGTTTGGATGTTTGAAAGTGTTATATATTTTGAACTGCAAATTGGCCCGTTTCATGTAAAATTTGACTTAGGAGAGTTCTGCATTAGACCGACGATTTATTAGACTAATAGCGCAAAATTTTTTAAAAAATTTACTGCAATAATTGCAATATAATGATAGGTATTTAAGTAAATAAATAAATTATGGGGTAAACAGATTTCATATATCATTAAACTAAATGAAGGATTTTGCATACAGATTCTATCTATGAATAATTTCTTCCTATTTATCAAATAAATAAAAACAATGGTGTCCATCTACATTCATATTTTATATGTTTACAAAATAATATATAATTTTTAGAAAACAATTTGGCATAAATCATTTTTCTAAATGAGGCAAAGATGACCAAAATCCAAGATGAATTTGTCTTTTTAACCCAACATAGTCATTACGTTAGATAAATTAAGAACCAAAATTAATTATAAAATAATCGAAAGGTCCATACTTACTAATTTATGTAACTAGTGTTTACTATAATTAAGAAAAAAATATCTACTTTTGATAAATACATAGATCATATCATATCACATAGATGCATTGATAAAATGGTTTTGATTTAAAATAATTTTTAAATGTTACGATATTTGACTATTTCAAAGATTATTAAGACTAAGTATTTCATAAAATTACTAGCATTCGATAGCAAATCACCAATTCAAAAAATTTATATCATGATACATCGAGAAGATATAAAACAAAATCTAAAACCTGAGGAAGAAGAGATATAATTTATAGAAATTTTAGTAAGAACTGGCACCGTTCTAATTAGTACCTTCATTAAGCCCCAGATTCATTTCCAATTCTACTCCGGGATTGGGACAGAATGGGAAATTTTGCATTTTTTAAGATACTAATTTTTGATAATAGGTATAATTATTAATTTTGGTAGGTTTTTTGTAGATAAATAAGTAAATATTCGTACAAACTGACAAATAATGGTGTCATTTCTTTCAAATTCTCTCAAATTGTAATCCGGGTTCCCATATTTTGTGTTTTTATCAATTTTGAATTTAAGCGTTCCTTAAATTTTCTAATTCTAGATATTTTATAGCAAAATTTGTTGTAATATATGTATGTATGCAGGGTGTATCAAAATACGAGGGACAAAATTTGTAGAGTGAAAATACATAATAAAATTTTATATGAAAAACTAATGTTTATTTTGTGAAATTTCGGATACTATTTGTTTTGTTACGTTTAATCAATATTTTTGTCAATCAGTCATTACTCATATATTTTAGTTATAATCATAAACTTCAGTATATTTAAATAAAATTTCAATAATCCCTGCAGAATTCCCCTTAATTCCGTTTGGATAGAGTCTCATGGCGACTTTGTATCTTCCAGTAGGAATATTAGGTGGGAATTTTTCAGAAGGTACAATCCAATTAGTGCCCACATAAACCTAAAATTCGATTAAATATATAAATATGAAAACAGAACTAAAGTAGTATACCTTGTTAACGTCCACCGGCCATGTCATAGGAGGCTTTGTGTGAGTCCTTAGTAAAGAACCAAAACCAAAATAATCACTACTCATAAAATGTTTTAAAGAAAACTTAAAATTCATTGGAAGAAAAAGCACATATTGATTGTTAATCCATTTATAGAATTCATTGCTTAGCTAAATTTAGATTTATTTAAAATAAAGTAATATGTTATGAATGGGCAAAACTTACAACAGCATTATCATCGAGTGCTCGTAAGTAAGTCATATTAAAATTAACTACCCTGGTTGATCGGTTGTAGTACGTAACTTTGCTGTCACTTAGGCAGCCATTTTTATAACAATTGATATTACAGTCCTCTAAACTACCTACTTTTTTAAAACCCTAAAAAAGTTAAAAATTATTTTGTATAAATTTTAGTGTTAGTTGTTAGGATAAATACTTTTTCGCGGGTTAAATTTATTAGATATAAAATACTAAACATTTGAAACATCAAGCAGCTAATCGACGTTAATCTGCTCATTTTTTCAAATGGGAAATGAAGCTTTAGGTTTCTGATAGCACTAGTATCTGATAAGTGAGTAATTTCAAATTTTTTAAACGAGCAATTATTGTTTATGTCTGAGGTCACGATATAACAATATTTGTATAAAAATATAATTTAGTATAATAATTCGACCGACAACGATTAACTGGAGATAGTAGACTTAAAAATAAGTTGAAATGTAGTCCGGTCAATTTAGCCCTAAAAATACATTGTAGTAAAGGTGCAAAAATTAGAGTAGAGCTAAAAATTGGTATGAATGTACGGAACACCATTATAAATTAATTCTAAAGTCCCCATCGATCCCGTAGCTGGAAAAAATTTTATTCAAGGTCAAAGGTCTTAAAAATGGGTTTTTCACGTCAAACAGTCAAAACCTTTTTTGGTATTTTAAATTTTTATTTTGTTATAAACTACTCACCCTAGAGAAAAAATGAATAAAATCATTTTTGTAGGGAATTTTATTAATTTTGCATATAAAAACTTTTCCACTATAGGCAGCGGTTTACGAGTAATTCAAGAAAAACGTGAAAAAGTAACCTAAAAACGACCCCCCACCATCCCGCACAACCCCCAGAGGTCAGAATTTTTAGTATATTTATGGAACTCTCCCCTAGGACAGTACAACAAAAATTACTTCTTCGCGAATTATTTCCTTCGTCAGATGCACCGTAGTACCGCGAAACGTGGCTTAAGTCAAATGAGGCGGCGCGTGCGTACCAGGCAACTCCTCCTACAGTAGTCAGATGCGCCGTGGAAACGCAAACGAAGCTTAAGTCAACTGCAGTCGCGCATTCGTACTAGCTAACTCCTCCTATTCCCATAGTGATGTCAACGAAGACAATAAATGATCGAATAGGGGAAATATTTATTTAACCCCTAGTCGAAAATTTTAGTATAGTAGGAGTACCATGAACAACATGCAATTTTTGATGGGGGTCGTTTTATGGTCAAATTTCCACATTTCTCCTAAATTACTCGTAAATCGCTGCCTCTAGTAAAAAAGTGTCTGTGCAAAATGAAACTACATTAACCTCTCTAGAAAAAAGGTCATATTTACTTATTCTATAGACAGAGAAGTTTAAGTAGTAATGGGGATAGAAATACCTGCGGATAATTCTTTTTGTGGTGAATTTTATGTAGTTTAGTTTTACACAAAAATATTTTTCGGTCTAGGCAGCGGTTTGCGAGTTATTTAAGAAAAATTTGAAAAGGGACCTTTAAACGAAGCCCCCCCCCCACCCACCTCCCTACTCACTACTCAGCCCCAAGCAGTAAGTTTCATGAAATTCCTCTATGTTTGGGATTGTACCAGGTTTTAAATAAAAAAATCAGGATTCTTTTAATAACAATAGTAATATTTTTTATTAAATCTTTCAAGTCTATAACTATTTTAATAAAGAAATAATAAAATAATTTTTAAAAATGCTTTAAAATAAAGTTGTTGACAGTTTTACCATAAATAGTATCATATTAAACTAATTATGATCATAAATTTGGGAATATTTAAAAAAAACGTCAGTAGTTGCAAGAATATAGTCATTATTACGATTTGGAAAAAGTTTTACACTCAGTTTGTAACTACCAATGGGTATATTTGGTGGGAAATATTCAGCATGAATATGCCAATTTGTAGCAACATACGGCTAAAACATAAATGAAATAATAACAAGAAATTCATATAAAAATACTTTACTGTATTAACCAATACTGGCCATTTAATTGGGGGTTTCATATGAGTTTTTACTAAGTATCCAAATCCAAAATAATCAGTACTCATAAAATGTTTCATTGTAAACTTAAAACTCATTGGAAGAAAATGCATATATTGACCATTC
Source organism: Stenus bimaculatus (assembly GCA_963971135.1). NCBI lineage: Eukaryota > Metazoa > Arthropoda > Insecta > Coleoptera > Staphylinidae > Stenus > Stenus bimaculatus. The sequence continues at coordinate 79,429,435 of OZ020180.1, read as the reverse complement.
ATCCATTTATAGAATTCAATCGTTGTCTAAAGTAAATATTATTAAATCAGCTTAATTTAAAACGTAAAACTTACAAAAGCATTATCATCCAATTTTCTCAAAAAAGTCATATTAAAATTAACAACTCTAGTCGATCTATTGTAGTGTACAATTTTTTGATGAGAGATGCATCCTTCTTTATCACAGGTTATGCTACAATCTTCTAAATTTCCCACTTTTTTAAACTCCTAAAAGTAAAACTCTGTAGGTCTTATATTATACTCTTAGCTTAAATACTTTTTCTAAACTTGATTTAAGTAATAATAATTTAATTAATACGAAAAACACAGTCCTCTCCATTGTTAACGATTATTTTTTAACATAACTGATGAATAAAAACTATAATTATAATAATTTTCGTTATTACATAATAGGATAAATAGTTTTAAATGCGAATGTAAATTTTTAGATATTTATCTCTCTGATTTACTCGATAATAAATAAAAATAACATAATAATAAAACAGATATTTCGTTGGCCTAAACCAGTCAAAAAACACTTTTTCAGGAGGAGGTATTTTTTAATTTAGGGTGATTTTTATGTATGGAAACCAACCGGTAATGCCCATATGGGTAAATAAAAAAAATTGAAATTTGGTGGGATACAAATATTTTAAGTTGAAAAAAAAAAATTTTATCGCTCGTATTTTTTACACGGCAGCCATCTTGAATTTTTTATTATTAATATGTCATGTCATACATCATTAGAAAGGTAATTTTTAATACTTTACGATAGTCTATAAAATTATTATTTAAATTATTTAAAAAATAAATATCGATAATATACTTTTTTCACGACTTTTTTTTATTTTACGCCGCGTTTATGCAAATTTTTTTAGATAATTTTTCGTATTTTTGATATTTCTTCGATGTAAATTTTATTCGGTGGTTAAAACTACCCATTATCCATTGCTCATTCCCCAATAGGTTGTCCAGTGATTAATGAAACTACCCATAGTCATTACCCAATGGGTTGGCAATACTGCAGCTTTGTGATTGATCCGCACATGAGGTGGAACCCTACCGAGTTGTTCTCGGTTGAGAGTTGACTTTTATATCTCTCTCATACACACACAAACGTCTATAATGTGGAAATGAGACAAAATCCGTAACTATAAAGTAATGCAGTAAACAATTCCCCGTTCTCGTTAATTAGGTGTTGCAGACTTCCACCTCTGTCCCGAGTGTGTTGACTAATGCCAAAATTTTAGTAATGAATTTCATTACTTATGAAAAAATTCAAATGTAATGAATCGTTTATTCAATAGTCGTGGAAAAAATTTTGTTATGGAACTTTTTTTAATGCTTACTTTCAAAATAAATCGGCGCGGCGTTGCCGAACTTACATACTAAAAAAATTAAACTATTTAAGGTAGGATGAGTAGTTTACGAGATATTTTAAAAATTCAAAATTTTCGAAATTTTTTTTTCGTTTTTTATGTTTATATTGACGGTTCCAGTAAAGTTCACTAAAAAAAATTTTTTATTGAACCAAAATTTTGCAACTTTTTTGACTGGGACAAATTTTCGTTACTTTTTGTGTCCGACCGTGAAAACCTAACCCGGGTCTAAAATTTTTATTTTTGGAGCGATTTTCTTCGTTTTTTTTAATGACATACAATTAATGAAATTTTGTCGCTTTGTATAATCCAAGTTCGTGGTCCTATAACTTTATTTTTGGCTGTTCAAAAACTACAATAAATGTCAATTTTTTATATTTTTTTCGGTTTTGCGCCCAAGAAGACCCCACATATCATATCAGTGGAAAGCTCTCGAAAAGGCGCGTTCAACGACATATAGCACGGTACTAAGTGACTGTGAAAGGGTCTATAACCTAATCTGAGAATTTATTGAAAATTTGAAAAATTTTTAAAATTTTTAAAATTTTGAAATTTCTATAAATTTTATGAAATTTAACTACTCATCCGATCGGAATAAAACAAACTGATTTATAATCAGCGCACGCGAATCTATGGGATTGCGTATAAAAATTTTCCCTATCCGCCAGTTTTAACTTTTCAAATAGCTATGGTGTTTTTTCGAAAACGCGAAATCAACGGATTTTAAAAATATGTAACAGCTTATTTTATAAATTTTTGCTTTCTGAGTCCTAAACAACAAGTCGTTTTCGAGATCGGGCGTTTTGAAAATTCAAGATTTTCGTAATTTTTTTTCGTTTTTTATGTTTAGAATGACGATTCCAGAAAAGTGTAAAAAAAAATTTCTTTGAACCAAATTTTAATAATTAACTTCCAAACTATTTACTTTAGTAAAATAAAAAAAACTTCTGAAAGCAAGCAGGCAATAAAAATGGGTGATCTTCAACCTCCTTGTCAAGGTCATGCGAATATTTCTAATTACTGCGTCACTAAAAATCGTACAACTTTTGCTTGAAATTTTTTTCTCAAAAATGAACGGGCGTTGCCGAACTTTATGTAAACCCTGTATGTTTAAATTTCGTTAGACTTTCTAAATACATTATCCAGACTGGTTTATTTTATTACATTTAAGTTTGGATATTTTTGCACTAAAAGTATTTTGAACTGTAAATTGGCTTTATTTATGTAAAATTTTACTTGAGATAGTTCTGGATTAGACCGATGATTTATTAGACTAAATGCGCAAAACCTAAAATTTTTTGAAAATTACAACTTTTTTCTGAAATAAGTTCAATATGTCAAATAGGGGAAATAATTCGTGTAGTCTCAAATTTTTGTTTGGGGGTAAGGAGAAGTTTCATGAACAACATACTAAAATTTCCGATTGCTGGGGGTTGAGCGGGAGGGTAGGGGGTCGCTTTAAGATCACTTTACCACTTTTTTCTAAAATAACTATATTATTTATGCGACTCCCCCCTAGGACAGTACAAAAAATTACTACTACACGAATTATTTCCTTCGTTGACTAGATGCACCGTAGTAACGCGAAACGTGGCTTAAGTCAACTGATGCGGCGCGTGCGCATCAGGCAAATCCTCTTACAGCAGTCAAATGCGCCTAGGAAACGCAAAAAAGCATAAGTCAACTGCAACCGCACATTCGTTCTATGTAACTCCTTCTATAGTGCAGTCAACGAAGCAATAAATTGTCGAATAGGGAAAATAATTCCTGTATCACGTAATCGGAAATTTTAGTGCAGTAAATCCCGATCGCTGGGGGATGAGCGGGTTGATTAGGGTCGTTTTATGGTCATTTTTTCAGTATTTTCCTAAATAACTCTTAAACCGTTGTTTCCAGAAAAACATGTACTTGTGCAAAATTAACCCTCATGAAATTCCCTACAAAAAAATCCATTTTCAATTTTTCTCCAAGATGAATAGTTTCAGAAATAAAGTGAATGGAAATATCTGCCGATTATAATAAATAATATTCGCAGATTTTCCATTCACTGTATCTCGCTAAATATTTATCCTACAGAAAAAATGTATATGATCTTATTTATAGAAAATTTTATGTAATTTAATTTTGCACATAAATAATATTTTGATATAGTCAGCGGTTTACGAGTTATTCAAGAAAAACTGTTAAAAAGTAACCTATAAACGTCCCCCCACCTTCCCGCTCAACCCCCAGAGGTCAGGATTTTTAATATATTATTTATGCGACTCCTCCCTAGGACAGTACAAAAAATTACTACCACATGAATTATTTCCTTCGTTGATGGAACTGTAGTTAGATGCGCCGTACTCCTGCGAAACGTGTCTTAAGTAAACTGAAGCGGCGCGTGCGTACCAGGCAACTCCTCCTACAGTAGTCAGAAACGCCGTGGAAACGCAAGAAGCTTAAGTCAATTGCAGTCGCGGATTCGTACTAGGTAAACTCCTCCTATTCCTACAGTGATTTCAACGAAGACAATTAATTATCGAATAGGGGAAATATTTGGTGAACCCGTAGGCGGAAATTTTAGTACAGTAGAAGTATCTTGAACAACATGAAAATCCTGATCGCTCACCCACACACAGCGGTCAGGATTTTAAGTATATTATTTTTGGAATTTCTCCTACCACTGTCCAAATATTTTCTACCACAAGAATTATGTTTCCTTCGTTGATTGGACTACTTCGAGTCAGATGCGCCGTGGTAACGCGAAACGAGGTTTAAATCAACTGCAGCGGCGCATGCGTACCAGGCCACTCCTACTATTGTCTGATGTGCCGTGGTAACGCAAACGAATCTTAAGTCAACTGCTGCGGCGCATGCGTACTAGGTAAGTCCTCCTATAGTCCAGTCAACAAAAACAAAAGATGATCGCATAGGGGAAATAGTTCGTGTAGGTCAAATTTTCACGTTTTTTCTTAAATAATTCGTACACCAATGACTCTAGCAAAAAGGTATGCATGTGGAAAATTAAAGTACAAAAATTCTCTACAAAAAGGGTTATATTTGTTTTTTCTATAGGATGAATAGTTTGAGATATAGGGGGCGGTTCTGCGAGTTATTTAAGAAAAACGTGAAGAAGTGACCTTCAAAGGAGCTGCTCCCACGCCGTTCAATCCCAAGCAGTCAGAGTGCTTAGTATATTGTTTATAGCACTCCCCCAGCACTTAATTATTTTGTATATTGTAAGAACCTCAAAAATATTGAGAAACATCAATAAATGATAATTAATTTTATTTTTTATTTTTTTTTTGATAAAACTCCCAAAAATAAAGTACAGAAAAATATTTGCCCTTTGTTAAATATTGTACAAAACATAATACTCCTAATTAATAAATGTTGTTAAAAATTAAATAAAATTTTAAAATATTTGATAAAATTAAATAAAACATTTAAATTTCCCACGGTTTGTCAATGGTTTCCGGGATTTATGCTACGAGCGCTAGTATCGCCGGTAGAAAATTTTGTATTTCACATATCATATATCTATGCCTCAAACCGATAAATAGCGTCATTAGGTCAATCAAATTGACACACGTAAAAGTCACATAACAAGCAGTAGTATAATATATATTAAACTAATTATAATCATAAATTTGGGAATATTTAAAAAGAACGTCAGTAGTTGCAAGAATATAGTCATCATTACGATTTGGAAAAAGTTTTATACTCAGTTTGTAACTACCAATGGGTATATTTGGTGGGAAATATTCAGCATGAATATGCCAATTTGTAGCAACATACGGCTAAAACATAAACAAAATAATAATATGAAATTCAAATAAAAATACTTTACTGTATTAACCAATATGGGCCATTTCATTGGGGGCTTCATATGAGCTTTTATTAAGTATGCGTAACCAAAGTAATCCCTACTCATACAATGTTTTATTGTAAACTTAAAACTCATTGGAAGAAAATGCATATATTGACCATTGGTCCATTTATAAAATTCGATCATGGCCTAAAGTAAATATTATTAAACATCTTAAATTAAAATGAAAAACTTACGAAAGCATTATCATCCAATTTTCTCAAAAAAGTCACATTAAAATTCACAACTCTAGTTGATCTATTATAGTATAGAATTTGTTGATGAGCAATGCATACTTTTTTATCACATTTTATGGTACAATCTTCTAAAGTTCCCACTTTTTTAAACCCCTAAAAATAAAACTTAAATATAACTTCTTATATCTTAGTCTTAACTTAAATACTTTTTCTAAACTTGATTTAAGTAATAATAATGCAGTTAATGCAAAAACGGTTTTAAAAACAGATCTATCCATTTTTAACGACGAAATATGACGAATAAAAACTGTAATTATATTATGTTTGTAACTGCATGATAGGATAAATACTTTTAAATATCAATGTAAATTGTTGAAGATATTTATCTAGGTGATTTACTCGATATTACTGTACAAACACAAAATAAGCAGTTTACCCGCTTTTGTCCACTTTTAGATTGCCGGGGCCGATTATATGCGCATGCCTGAGTCAGTCCGCGCCATACTATGTTCATACAAAAAGCGTGTAAGGGTAAAAACACAAACAAAGCAGGTATGTCCATAGCGGACTGACTCGGGCATGCGCGTGTAATCGGCGCCGGTAATTTGAAAGCGGGCAAAAGCGGGTAATCTGCTTTGTTTGTGTTTGTACACTTACTACGAAAATGTATTCTATAGTAGACAATTTTATGAGTATTATGAGGATTAGAGTCTACTTTATTTTTTTCTTAATTTTTAACAGGTGGTTAATTACACCCCAGAATTTTAATTTTGAAAATCGGACTACAATTGTTGAAAAAATAATTATATTAATTAACCCGCTAAAAAAATTAAAATAACTTTGATCGTGTAAGCACTTTATCAAAGTCTTTGATGTAAGATGATAAGATTTTTGCAATGCCGCCTAAAGAGTCCCGCATCTGTTGAATTTAATAAATAATTTATTAAATAGTCAATAACGTTGATTAATTACATTCGTTCTAAAGAAAAGATAATTAACTTAATCACGTCGTAACGTTTTTCATAATATTTTTTAAGTTATAAGGAAAAAACTTAAAATACTAAACAGTAAGCTGCTTTAGAATGCTTTTTTTATGAAAAAGAAATAAAAATATGGATTGAAATATTAACACCTGGTTTCCAAATAATCATTAAGAGTGATTTTCTGTAATTGAAAATCCATCCCATTTTTTAAGCAACGTTACACATTATAGAGAATCACTGATAACTAATGCGGAGCGCTAGAGGGTGCGTGAGTTTGGGTAGAAAAACCGCGATAAAACTTAAGAAATCGACCATTACGCCTGCCGCTGTATCCAAGTTTTTCTTCGAAGATTTTCAAATGTCTTTCTGATCTGTAAACTACAATAATTAAACTACAACTGGTCAGTTTATATTTTGCATTTTTTTCCACAATTAATTATAAGGTCTTAAATTTAAGACATTATATACTTTTTTATACATTCTGTATTTTATTTTCTGTTGTCCTGATTTAGTAGAATAATTTGGCAGGCATTAACTGCTATTTCTCAAAACATCGCAAACTTGTTGCGATAACATGTTAATAAAATATTATTTAGCAACATGTTACCCAGTGTGGACCAGCTTTAACATGTTGGTCACTTTTTAGAGTAAACATACGGAACTTTCTTGTACACAGTATCTTGATGAAGGTCCTTTTACACAAGGTAGATCAAAATTTGTTATTAAGACCCTGTCCACTCTTGATAAATTCTTGGTGAATGAAATAATTTTTTTAGATGTTCTCACAAGAATTTACTGAAATGTGGAAAGAGTCTTAGTAACATGTTACCCAATGTGGGTGAGGCTTAATATTTGATTATTTCTTACAGAATCGGAGAAAATAAATACCTTTTCTTAAAAAAAATAAAATACTAATATTACAGGAACTTTATTAAATTTAATATCCAGGTAAAATTTAAAACTACGAACTCTTAATAGAGAGACTAAGATTGGAGTTTTAGACAAGTAGCTGAAGACCCAATTTTAAGCACGAGGAAGATTTTGATCAGCAACTGCAATTTTTTGAAGTGATGAATTTATTGTAAGTTTTTCTCATGGGTGTAGGAAATTTTTTCTAAAACTCAATTTAAATTTTACTGTCATACATTGTCAATATTATTCAAATAATAGTCTGACTGCTGTCTTGCCAACTTTAATAAATATTTTAATGGATCGATGTTGTGGATGTGCAATGAAGGATACAAAAAAATCAAATCAATAGTAGTTTCAATAAAATATTACTATAATTGTATAATAATATATTATTCAATGAGCGGAGAGCGTGTATGACAAGCTATTATTTACGAGGACGAATTGCGGCACGAGGCGAAAGCCGAGTGCTGTAAGTACGAGCGGATAATGGCTCACTATACTTTATCGACGACTTTTTGTTGTTCTGCTATATATTTTTATATTTTAATTAATTTAGTCAAATGCCGTAATACAGCTTTTTGATTGGCTACCGCCTGAGGTTCAATACTCTTCGATAAAATTATATTTTTCATGAAATTAAGTAAAAGCAGTGTGGTGGATTCCTAAATATGAAATGATTTATCATTTCAAGGTATTAATATAAAATAATGTCACACATAATAATAAACAATAAAAATACATTTCATATCTATGACGCAACTAGTTATTTTTCCACGTGATTTAATATTTATTAAATGTTAAATAATTAATTAGTTTTCTATAATCATAAATATAAACGCATTATCTATAAATAAATTGCTGTTTCTAATTAAACTATTCTTTTAATTAAAATATGTATAACCAACATTAAAAAAACTTATAAAATCAGGTGGTATTTATCCATGATACATAAATTATTTATAAGTAACCTTGTTAAAATTTTTACACTAAATTAAATTACTTCCCAAACGGGGTTGTGATCATTTTTGTGATATAATTAGGGCATGTGTGCAGTCGGGCCAGCCAATGATTTATTAAACTGGTTAATACCTCAGCTGATGCAGTTTTGTGTAAGCCGATCGACATTCTTTGTTGCACGCGAGATTTTTTCTGGAGAAGTTAGAAGTCCATCAACGTCTTGCACAATAACCGTAAGGTCTGGGTCTCCAACGCGTGCTCTGCTTGTATCATAATCTTCGAAAGAAAGTCCTTTCTCTCAACACTGTATCCCTTCACTACTTTCATTCTTTCTCGCTCTTTATTTCTTCATTGTAATGTGTACGTACTCTATCGATATTTATATGAAAATTTATATTTATGATCCAGAAGAAAAATTTGTAATTTTTAATTATTATTTCCTAAATTTTGTATTGCTTTACAACAAATATCAAAATACAAGTAAACGTCGTTTTGCGCCAGTTCGATTTTCGCCGATTCACAATTACGCCGGTTGGTACCCGTGTGGGATTTTCCGAGTTAGTTTTCGTTTTGAGTTTAAGACAAATGAAAACATATGATTATATTTTTTATTTTATAAACTTAAAAGAATATTAAATTTGTAGTTTCATTATGGGTGGCAATAGTAATTCAGAACCCAAACATTGTGCGAAAAAAGCACGAAAAATGACGCTTACCTGTACTTGAAATTGTAAGATTAGATTCCTTATTTCAAACAATAAATGAAACAAGTATTCTGGTACAAAAAACACCCAACGAATTATCTATGGGCTTAGATAGACTTAAAAGTAGTTTATTAGAGGTAATAGTTCTTTCGTATTTGATAAATGAGTAGCTACGACTCTGTAGAAAATGTTTAGCAAACATTATTTTGAAAAAAAAATCTAAAACTTTATGACTTTTTTTATTACCAATCCTGTCAAAAACTATCCTTTAAAAACCTGCAAAAATGTTTATATGAAGTTTTTTATCTTGACATTGATCGTGATCGTAAACTTTCGACTCACCCTGTATAATAATATAAATTCACAGTATTGGACTCAAAATTAATTTCTGAAGTTCCTCGTTTAGTTTTATAACCACTGGAATCTTTAACATGACTAAAATTTACATTCTATAAAATCTCGACACTACTTTTTCATTGAGACAAACGTTTCATCGACATTACCAACACTTCGACGTTGTCGTTTCATCGACTACAGTCGATATTAGCGATGAGAAGCTTTGGCGATCAAACATGCCTTTGCGATAAAAAAAAGATAGTGTCGATAATACTGTAGTCGGTGAAACGACACCGTCGAAGAATTGGTAATGTTGATGAACTTTTATGTCGATAAAAAGGTAGTGTCCATGAAAATATTTGTCGATGAAAAGGTAATATCGATGAAACGGTTGTTGATGTTAAGCTAATGTCGATGAAAAAGTAATGTCGATGAAAGGTCCTTGTCGATGAAAAGGTAGTGTCGATGAAAAGATAATAGAAACATAGAAAATACTGTAACATTTTACATCGACAAATATTTTCTTCGACAAGGGCGTTTCATCGACATTACTTTTTCATCGACACAGAAGTTTTATCAACATTACGTTTTCATTGACAATCAATTTCATCGACATTACCAATTTTTCGACAATGTCGTATCATCGACCACAGTCAATATTGGCGATGGAGCATGTTTATGTGATAAAAATGTATTGTCGATGATGGGGTAGTCGATGAAACGTCCGTGTCGATGAATTGGTCATATCGATGAAACTTCAGTATCGATGAAATGGTTGTGTCGATGAAATGACATTGGATGAAAAGGCTATACCGATGAAAGCGTATTGTCGATGAAACTATATACAAACATGTAATATACAGAATGTTTAATAACTTTTTTTAGATAAACTAAAATTATTGTGAAGAATACCAAAGTAATAAAATTTTCCAATAAACCACTAAGTATCCGAAAATAAGCCGTTTAGTCAATAAGGCGAATCAAACAAAAACTGAAGTTCGATCATTCATTGAAAAACTGCTAAAAATTAACAAATATGTTAATGATGGGGGTTTATGATGTTCCTCTCTCATACAAAATTTTTTTACGAATACCTAGAAATGTAGAATTAACCTATTTATCGAAATTTCTGCAAATAAACTATTCAAGTTCATTTCTTATTCACTCTAGCCATAGTGACTAAATGGTTTATTTTGAAATGAAAGTTTATTGAAAGTTGCTCTATTCATTGCGTATAAATAGTTATTGGACACCCTGTATAAAGTTTTTTAGTAGAAAAACCTAGATAAGATAAATGTTAGTTTTAAGTATTTTGTCTGTTATTAATAATTTTAATTATTAGTAAATTAATAATTTTTAAATGTTTGTAGTGCCCTGAGGATGAACCAATAACATTGGCTTTAATTAAAAACTGGTCGAATTTAATTTTGACTTTTTTCATCCATAAATACCAACTAAAACAAATTTATATCTAGATAAATTTTGTTATTTGTAGTTTTATAATTATTATCTAATTTACAATAAATATGAATTTAAATTTAAAAAATTAAAAAGAAATTATGAGTTATAAACTGGATGAACTATATCGATATAAATCTTGTAATTATTTTAATTGATTTTTAATAGTCAATTGTGAATTACTGCAAAAAATTACTATTTAGTATTTTACTTCCTACTAACAACCACACATGGACCGATTATCATGTACAATCGGATTTTTTCTAAGTATGTTTTTTGTAATAAATATAAGTTATGAGAAGGTATCAACAAATTAAGATTTATAACACAAACAATTTATATTTACTCTTGTAGGGTTTTGTAAAGGTGGGTTATGTAGAAGCCTGTAACATACACTGTTATGGAAATGGATGCCTTAGTGATGTCAAAGTAACCTACTATAACCGAACAACAAGGGCAATCAATTTTAATATGACTTTTACACGAGAATTTGATGATAACTCTTTTGTAAGATTTTTACATACATATTAATTTTTTATAATTGTAAAATTTTTAATTTAGATAAACATTGTATTCTACCGATGGATCAATAGACAGTATATACATTTTCTTCCAATGAGTTTTAAATTCTCATTAAAACATTTCATGAGTGGCGATTATTTTGGTTTTGGATACTTATTAAGGACCAGTACAAAACCTCCTATTACATGGCCAGTAACCCCAAAAATGGTGAATTACCATTATTTTTAGTTTATATTTTTATTTTAATTTTAATTTTAGACATATGTAGGTACTAATTGGGTTATACCTACAGATAAATTTCCACCAAATATTCCTCTCGGAAAATACAAAGTTGACATAAAACTTATCCCAAATGTAAACGATCGGTATCATTCAGGATTTATTGAACTTCGTTTTAAGTATACTCAAGTGTATGATGATAATTAAGAAATTTTTATTTGGTGCTCTTATTACATTTTTAATAGATTATATTTTTTCCAATAATAATTTAAATTATTTCTTAATAATACAATTTTTGTAAGCTATAATTTTGTCGTAATATTTTCGAATAAAATGGAGACATTGCATGTTTATCATTAGTTTATTAATATTCTTGATGTTTCTTAATACCCAGAAGTTGTAATAAAATGGACTTATTTATCTTAGATTAACGCTTATTATAAAGTGCTATTTAGTATTATGAAACGTTAATCGTTTTTACATGACATTGCTCCAATACACTAAAAAACTTATAACTATTCATATGATTTTATTCATACGAAGGTAAGTAGCATTAAGGAATTACATAACTTAGATATTTATACGACTTTCATTTTTCATTAAGTCCACATTTTTATTAATTATGAAAAATTAGTTTTGTGTGGATATACATAAAATGTTTTCAATTGACTGTAATTAAATATTAGAAATATATTTTTGTACAAGGACTTAGTTTGTAAGTAACTAATCAAAAGAAAGTTTTATAAGTTTAATTATTTTTTATAAGTATTTCTATTTTGAAACATATTTGTATTCATCACTTCTTTAAATAGTGAATAATAATTTTAGTACTTAAAACTCTAATGCACATGAAATTGAATTATCCAACTTAAGCAATAAATCATAATTAAATAAAACATTAACAATAATTTAAATACTTAATGTTAAAAATATAATTTAATAATAATAAAATAGTTATTATTTTTATTAAAGATAAAATGCAACTTTTATGATTGTTTAAGAAGGTTAAAATAACAGAATATTGTTTTATTAGGAGGAAAAGAACTGTCACAATAGTATATTACGCAACGAGCTAGAAAGTGACGAATTTTGTGCGAGTGTGAAAATAGCCGAACGAGCACCAAATTTACTTTCTTGCGGGTTGCGTACGCTATTTTTCCGACGACCACGGAGATTTTGCGACCATTATTATTATTTTGTAGTAACAACTAAAAAGTCATAACATCACCTATGTTTACATCATCTGACATTGAAGTTATTTTTAGTTAAATGTACCTAATTGTAGGTGGCGCTCTTTTGACAGAAGCAACTGAAAATTTTCCTATTTAATTTAAAATTTATACAAAAGATAATTATACAATGATTTTATTAATAAAATAAGTAATATTAGCTGGGTTAAATATATTTTTTTATTTAAACTGTCCTTTTTTTGCAAGATCAAAAAAATCCAAGAAAGGGCTTTCGGAATTCCTTCGCAGCGCCTCTATAGAAAATCACAAGAAGTATTTCAGAGTTACAAAACGGAAAACCAAAGTCACTAGTGTAGCAATATTAGTTTATGTCAATTATTCATATTTATATAACATCTATGAAACTTCACAGGCTGTAATAAGTCTTAAAAGACATAGATCGATTATATTTTTAAGGCCTAGGCAAAAAAGTAAGTACTTTTTCGCCGCCTCAAGAAAATTATTGTATTAAATGTTTCATAATGCGTATGAAGAAAAAATAGCAGAATTATAGAAGATTTTATGACACTTCTTTTCCTCCTAATAAAACAACATACTGTTATTTTAACCTTGTAAAAAAATTATAAAAGTTGCAATCGGAAATTTTAAATTTCTTTCAGTGTAAAATAGCAGTTCAAAATTGTAATATTTTTTGTATCTTTTTAAAATTTTGGTATTAGTTAATTAGTTATTTATTGCTCTTTAATATGAAAAAATAATAAAAATGGAAGTAATTTCCAGAAATTATTGATCAACTTAATGATCACAAGTAAAAAAAGATCCAATTAGCACCCTTTTCATCCAGCCGTCTCACCTTTTGCCGCCAACTCTAATTGCCCTACATTGGGAGGCTCCTTGTAAACTCTCCTTGGTACAACTTAATTAAATATTATTGCAATTTAGCATGACCCACATTACACTTTTTCAATAATTACTTATTAATAAAAATTATGGTTGTAAAAACATAGAAATTAATTGAAATTCTAAATATTTTTTTCTAAAAAAATCTCATAAATGAAAAATTAAGTATTTATTAAATGTATTCAATTTATTAATTAATTTATTTAATTTGTGAATAATAATAATATAAAGTAGGAATTCTCCTGGATGTATACTAGTGCTATAGTTATTATTAGTGCTGTTTAACGAACCCGAACTTTTTTAGGACCTACAAAACTGGGAATAGCGTTTTAAAAAAGTTAATTTTGATTCAGCATATTTTCGGAACGACTTTTTGAAATCAAACATTTTGCGAAATCTAAATTTGTTAAGCTCCGAGCTTTTTTTTAAATCGAAGTTTTTTCGAACTCGCACTTTTTTCAAACTTTTACTTAATGTTCGAACGGTTCAAACAATTCTGAACTTCAAACTTTTGAATCGAAAGTTCGAATTTACAAAAATTTAAAGTACGTACAGCACCAGTTATATTAGTGATTAATATCATATTTAGCAATACATTACCAGTTACCATGCTAATATTTCTGGTTGTATATACCGTTTCATCGAGACTGACGTTTCATCGACATTAACTTTCATAGACAACCATTTCGTCGACACTACCTTTTCATCGACAAACCCATTCATCGTGAAGGACCTTTCATCGACAAAACTTTTTCATCGACACAGCCGTTTCATTGACATTAGCTTTTCATCGACAAACGTTTAATCGACACTACCTTTTCATCGACAAACCTTTTCTTCGTCAAGGACGCTTTATCTATACTACTCTTTTTGTTGTCGATGAAATGGTAATAGAAACATAGAAAATATTGTAACATTTAACATCGACTAATCCTTTCTTCGACAAGGACGTTTCATCGACATTACTTTTTGAACGATAAAGGCGTTTCATCAACATTACGTTTTCATCGACAAAAAATTTCATCGACATTACCAATTTTTCGACAATGTCGTTTCATCGACCACAGTCAATATTTTTACCGACGAAACGTGCTTGTCGAAGAATAGGTTTGTCAATGAAAAGGAAGTGTCGATGAAATGGACTGTCGATCAAGTGATAGCACGCCAATATTTCCAAAATTTTAGCAAATCTAATACAATACGGAAAAGACTTATGAAAATTAAAAGAAAATATAAAAAAACCTCCTTTATTAACCACATTTCCTTGGTTTTAGCTTCTGCAAAATATTCTTTAATTACCAAATATCGCAAATTTTTTAAAGTAGGAAAACCTCGTTTGATTTCCATGTCACTTAAATGTTTGCTGTTTCTGAAATTGAAAATTTTTTCGGAGGAACCTGAAAAAAATAAAAAACTTACTTCTACGATATTCTTTTCAGAAATCTCAATATATCCCTGTAGAAATTAAAATTGTGTTTGGCATGTGATAACATTGTGACAATATTGTTATATCGATATATTGTCCAACACAATATTATTAATACAATACGTTATAAAAGTCAAATATTTTACAACTCACATAACTTAGGTTGAATTGGAAGCTTGGACCTGTTTTGTATGTAAGCACCAGAATATGCCAAAATAGTGGACAAAATACCGAAGAATTTTGAAAAACAGGTAGCTAATATGAGTATTAAAATATATTTTTTGCATAGCCATTTAGATAGATTTCTAGACAATCTGGGTGATTACAGCGAAGAACAAGAGGAACCATTCCTCCAGGATAATGGAGGAAAGATATCAAGGCCGGTGTAAACGTCATACGACTACTGTTGGGCCTTACAAAGGAATTGTCTGGATTAAATCTACAGTACACGATCATATAGAAAATAATTTTCATAATTTAGGTACTTTTATGTATTTTTGTTTATTTTTTTTTAATTTATATTCAATATTTTAATTTTAATTAAAGAAGGCTGCTTGTATATCAAAAACTAGTGTAAATTCTATTAATGACGCAAAATCACTGTTCCGCAGTGTGGTCACGTCATCATCTTCACGAAAATCTTCACGTCATCTACACGACCGTTTCATTGACACAGACGTTCCATCGACAAGGACCTTTCATCAACACTAC
The DNA here is from genome assembly GCA_963971135.1 of Stenus bimaculatus. Taxonomy (NCBI): domain Eukaryota; kingdom Metazoa; phylum Arthropoda; class Insecta; order Coleoptera; family Staphylinidae; genus Stenus; species Stenus bimaculatus. The sequence continues at coordinate 79,413,692 of OZ020180.1, read as the reverse complement.
TTTTTCATCAAGACAAACGTTTCATCGACATAACCGTTCATCGACAACCATTTTATCGATAATACATTTCATCGACATAAAAGTTCATCGACATTACCAATTCTTTGACAATGTCGTTTCATCGACTACAGTATCATCGACACTACCTTTATAAATCAAAGACATATTTCATCGCCAAAGCTTCTCATCCCCAGTATGGATACCGATTGATGAAACGACATATTCTAAGGATTGGTCGATGTCGATGAAATTGTTAGTCGATGAAAAGAAAGTGTCATTAAAATGGTTGTCAACAAAATGCTAATGTCGATGAAACGTCTGGTTCAATGAGACAGTAATGTCGATGAAACAGTCTTGTCGAAAAAAAGATTTGTCGATAGATATGTAGTGACGATGAAGCGGTTGTCGATACAAAGGTAATTTCGATAAAACATTTTTGTTGTAGAAAATATTTTTCGATGAAATGATTGTCGATGAAAAGGAAATGTTGATTAAACGCCCGTGTCGATAAACTGGCCATGTCGATTAAGCGTCCGTGTCGATGTAAAGGTCATGTCGATGAAACCGTTGTCGATGAAATTGACTATCTTTCATCCTTCATTTATATATTCTTTTGCATATAACTAAGAATACAAGTATACCATGGAAAATTTGAATATTTATTGATTGGTCTCTAATAGCTTATTGGAAAAATATTTTATTAATATTACAGTATTTTCTATGTGAAAATATATTTTGTGGCCACCTTGTATACATGATGAGTCTATTAAAGTGGAGAACGCTCCGGAACGAACGGTAAAGGTAATATTATCTTCTAAATTATGGAAGACTTTTTTAAGGAACAAATTCCCAAAAAAAACTATTCTGAAATAGAAGAGGCATTCCTTCCCACGTATTTCCTGGTGATCCTCCAATTAAAAAGATCTACCCTTAAACGAAAAATACAGAATCAATTGGATTTTTAATTAAATTTTCTTACTATATTATGAGAAACTTACTAAGTTTTTCGCTTTATGTTTCTATTTATGTTTTGGAAAAAATGAAAAACGCTTTTAATTGCAGGATGGATAAGACTGCAGGAAATACACACGTGTATAGTCTAGCTGTTATCTTTAATGCCACATTTTATGACATTGTTGATGAACGATGAACAAGAGATTTTTGATCGATGGTACCACCCAGGATGATTGTAAAAATATGCAAATTAGCTAGTTGGTAGAGGATGTTATGTTAAAAGTGTATTAATTTTGCCCAAAATAAATTTGCATTTTAGTTTTATATTTTGAATGAAAAAAAACTATAAGCTGTATAATAAAGTAGAATTATTACTAGGAAATTTTATAAATAATGATTATATTATCTTATTTTGTTTATATATAGTTTAATTTTAATGCCCATTAATGGTTAAGAACCCGATGTTGGTGATTTGCAAAAGAAAAAGAAAATTTTACCAGGTTTGCATTAAACGGGGTCTTAAAGACTAACTTAGCTAAGGAGAGATTAATTGTTTACTGCCATCTGTTGTAATTAGCATAATACATCTGCGATCGTTTATAAACATGTAATATAATCATAAATCTGAATAATAAAATATATAATTTGAAAATACTGTAAATAAGGTAAACAACAACAAAAATTTATTTTCTTATATTTTATGGTAAAGAAAATTTAAAGAAAAAGATTTTTTTAAAAATTGATATAAGCAAAAGAGCAAATAAGAAATGGCTATCTTGGTAATGGTCATACCTATAGCATCAGTTTGGAAGAACTATCAAAAAAGTGGTAGCAGATCTGGGAACCAAAAACCAAGGAAACAAAATATAAAAGAAACCGGCTTTTGAAAACCCTTACGACACAGGAAGTATGGAAAAATTCTTTAACATCGAACACCTATAGAATGTTTACATGTATTAATAAGTGCAAACTGCGCGAGCTCAAATTATAGTAATTACGGGACACTGAAGAGTAACCAAATAAATTATGCAAAGAATGGGACTGAAGTCATTTACGTGGATACTGGGAGAACTGTGAAACTTTACAGCATCTACTGAGTGAATGGAAAACCATCCTTGGAAAGCAATAGCTATCCAAAAAAGATCTGAAAACAATATCGTAGACTTCATTAAACGCGGATTAAGATCAGAGGAGCACAGTACAAGGAAGCAAGCCACCTTCCATTAGACCCAATAAGGAAACAATACATGCATATTTGTATTCTCGTTCAAGTTAGTAGTAATACATGTAAACTAAAACTTGGTTGTACTTTATACGAGTGTTTTATTTAATAGAAGACCAATTTAGTAAGATTTCAAGCAAAAACTGCTCTACCTTATCTCAAAAACAATAATTAGAACCTCCAGCCCAATTTTCTAAGATAAAATTTTAAAATACGAATCTAGCAATTTATATTCTTGATCTTCAAGAAAACACTTGTATACATATACTTAAATCTATGTTAATGTACGTATAAACGTTTAAATAATTAAGGTCGCGATATCTTTAGGTTTTTGCAAATTTTTAAATGATGCTAATTCTCTAAATTACAACGAATTATGAAATCGTTTGCAAAATTGGTAAACACCATCCATTTTTTTGAAGAGTAATGACCTTACAAGTAAAGTAGGTTAAATCTAGCTTAATTTTAATTTTGTTTTTCATACTTTGTTTCCGGCTACTTTATAATAAACACCTCGCCAAAATACAAACAAAAAATCAAACATTTGTATTGGTCTCTGGTGTTGAAGAGTGAAGAGGACAAGAGGAAGGGATCCTTGGGTAGTTGTTACAGTGACCAATTTGTGATGCGCGGATATTTCTGATTTGTGGCTGAAATCACCTGTGAAGGACCTTGGCCGAGGTGCCCACCTTTCCGCGGTACCTCTTCCAGCAAATACACGGTGGTGGTGGGGAAACACGCGACGTGTGCGAGCGAGTTGGGTGTACCACAAGGTTCATTGCACCTGACGGAATGGCGACTATCGGCCACTGACGTGCCGAACTCACCGTTATGTTGCGCTAATGGGTTCCGCTAATGTCATTCTGCATCTGCCGAGGAGCATTATAATACCATACTTCACATCTATGTGCACATTCTTCAATTCTATGCGACAAGTTGTAAAGAGTGTTTGGATTGAATTATATTTGGGACTACATAAATACTTACCTTCTAAAAGAGTAGGATGTTAGCTATTTTAAGAACGAAGATTAAACTACACCTTCCTTACTACAGTAATTATACTTCATATATTTTAGAACCTAACACAAGTATAATTACAATACGAGTCTTGGTACGAAATTCACTTTAAAGTAAACCAAATTATTATCAAGAATAAAACTGTATCGTATATACAGGGTGCCTCAGCGCTGCGAGGGAGTAACATTACTATAAAATGAAAAACAAGATATCGAAATGCGGTTTTCGACAGAATATACAACCTTTTAGGAGTCTACTCGTTTTGGTGATATTTGCGGAAAAAATTCAATTTTTGCTCTAAAACAAATTTTGACAAAATAATTTCAATATCGTCTAGTTTACAGCTATCACATCAAATTTAAATTTGTGATAAGCCTTTATCAGGATGCCTCATGAAACGCAAATTGACCAATTTCACGAAATTTTCAAATGACACACCCTCTATATTCGAGAATCAATTAATGGCATTTTTAGGAGCTTTCTATTGATATGTTTGTATGATTGCATGTCGCATGGTATTAATTTAGGAAATATTAATATCCTAGCAGAAAAAGTCAAAAATAGACAAAATAGTACTTATTTGAGGATTTTTTTCAAGTTTGTTTACCAAAAAAGTTTTTTATCATTATACATGCACTTTTTTGTGTACAATGCAGTAAGATAAATGAATATTTTTTTTAGCCAAGAGATTGACCGAAAATAACCCAAAACTAGTTTTTCTTATGGATTTACACATATTTGGAATCAGTGTTCGTTTCTGTATAATTTGGTATACATCATTGGAAATTCCTTTCAATGCTTTAAATCCTCGAAAAATAAAATGGTTTTTGAATTATGATAAAAAAATGTGTATTTTGAAAAAATGTTGATTTTTCTGAAAAAATGTTTTTCTTGAAACACCAAAACGATTAAGGCTCTAAATTTGTAGTATTACCTACTGTTTCAGCTGATCCAAAAAAAATTTTAATTCCATAATATAGACGGTCGATTTTGTGCCGCAATTTCCACAAAAAAAACTTTGGAATTTTTTTTGTCAAAAACCAGTCTTTAGATTTTCACCAATTTTTTTTAAAACATACCTAGTCCGCATTTGTTTATAAAAATATTTCGATTTAGTGGCTCCTTTTAGTTTTTTGAAAAATATGATTTTTTTAAAGTGTAGTTTAATAATTTTTTCAATTTTTTGTAGGGTTTTTATAATATTTGGTGCATCAACGAATATTTATATACTTCATTGGAATTTAATCCTTTAAATCCTCGAAGAAAAATCATGTTGATATCACTATTAGTTTTTGAGATATGACCAAAAATGTGACGTTAAAACCGAAATTACGCTAAAAACTTGTTGATTTTTCCAAAAAAAATTTATTTCTTGAAAACTACTTTAGGTACCAAAACGTTTAAAGGGTCAAAATTTTTAGAATTACCTAGTCTATCAGGTGATCCCAAAATATATTTTTTAAATTACATAATAAAGCTCAAGAGTCGGTTATGTGCGACACTTTCCACAAAAAAAATCTTTAGAAATTTTTTGTGGAAAAACAAATCGTTAGATTTTTAACAATTTTTCTTAAAACATACCTATTCCGCATATTTATCCATAAAAATATTTGGATTTAATCACTTCTTTTAGTTTTTTTGAAAAGAAATATTTTTTAAAAGTCTAGTTAATTTTTTTAATGTTTGAAAAGTTTTCATAATATTTGGCGCATCAATGGATATTATTAAACCTCATTGCAAAGCCATTTTAATAATTTAAATCATCGAAGAAAAATCATGTTGATATCACTATTAGTTTTTGAGTTATGACCCAAAATGTGACGTTCGTACCGAAATTTCGTTATAAACTTGTTGAATTTTTTGAAAAAAGGCTAATTTCTTGAAAATTACTTTAGGTACTAAAATGTTTAAGGCGTCAACATTATTAGAATTATCTACTCTATCAGGTGATCTCAAAATATTTTTTTTTAAATTGCACAATAAAGCTTTTTTTGTGAAAAAACCAATCATTACATTTTCACCGATTTATTTTTACATATAGTCTTTTAGATTTTTTAAAATTAAATTTTTTAAAAGTGTAGTTTAATAATTTTTTTTTAATTTTTGCAAAGTTTTCATAATATTTGCTCCATCAACGGATATTAATATATCTCATTGGAAACCCCTTTTAATCCTTTAAATTTAGAAAAAAAAATCATGTTGGTATCACTATTAGTTTTAGAGTTATGACCAAAAATGTGATGACATTCCGTTAAAAACTTGTTGATTTTTCTGGAAAAAAAATAATTTCTTGAAAACTACTTGAGGTCCCAAAACGTTTAAGAAGTCAAAAATTTTAAAATTACTTACTCTATTAGTTGATCTCAAAATATTTTTTTAAATTGCATAGTAAAGGGTCCAGGGTCGGTTTTGTGCCACAATTTCCATAAAAACGCTTTGAAATTTTTTTGTGGATAACAAACAATTGTTAGATTTAACCGAATATTTTTTAAAATATGCCTAGACTCCATATTTATTTATAAAAAAAATTTAGTGTACTATTCTTCTTAGTTTTTTGAAAAATTGAAATTTTTAGAAGTGTATTTTAATAATTTTAATTTTTGCAAAACTTTCATAATATTTGGTGCATCAACGGATATTAATATACCTCATTGGAACGCCCTTTTAATCCTTTAAATCCTCGAAGAAAAATCATGTTGATATCACTATTAAGTTTTGAATTATGACCCAAAATGTTAGAACCGAAATTTCGTTAAAAACTTGATTTTTCTGAAAAAAAAAATAATTTCATTTTTTGTGGAAAAACCAATAGTTAGATTTTTACTGATTTTTTTTAAACATACCCAGTCCGCATATTTATTTTTAAAAATATTTGTATTTAATCACTCATTTTTGTTTTTTGGAAAATTTTATTTTTGTAAAGTGTAGTTTAATAATTTTTTTTAATTATTGCAAAGTTTTCATAATATTTGATGCATCAACGGATATTAATATGCATTAATATACCTCATTAGAAAGACCTTTCAATCCTTTAAATCCTCGTACAAAAAATCATGTTGATATCACTATTAATTTTTGAGTTTCGTCCAAAAATGTAATGTTAGAACCGAAATTTCGTTAAACTCTTGTTGATTTTTCTAAAAAAAAATAATTTCTTGAAACTATTTAAAGTACCAAAACGTTTGAGGCGTAAAAGTTTTTAGAATTACCTACTCTATCAGGTTATCTTAAAATATTTTTTTAAGTTGCATATTAATGTCTCCATTGTTGGTTTTGTGCCAGAATTTCCACAAAAATAATCTTTGGATTTTGTTTGTGGAAAAACCAATCGTTAGATTTTCAACAATTTTTCTTAAAACATACCTATTCAGCATATTTATTTATAAAAATATTTAGATTTAATCACTCCTTTTTGATTTTTGAAAAATTTGATTTTTTTAAAGTATAGTTTATTAATTTTTTCCTAATTTTTGCAAATTTTTCATAATATTTGGTGCATAAATGGATATTAATATACCTCGTTGAAAAGCTCCTAAGTCCTTTAAATCCTCGAAGAAAAATCATGGTAATATCACTATTACTTTTTGAGTTACAACCAAAAATGTAACGTTCGAACCGAAATTTCGTTAAAAACTTGATTTTTCTGAAAACAAATAATTTCTTGAAAACTACCAAAACGTTTACAGGGTCAACGTTTTTAGAATTACCTACTCTATCAGGTTATAGTAAAATATATTCTATTAATAACAAAGCATCCAGGGTCGGTTTTGAGCCGCGAAAAATGCTTTGAAAATTTTTTGTCGAAAAACCTAGAATATTGAGTGTACTGCTTCTTTTAGTTATTTGAGAAATCTAAATTTTTAAAAGTGTATTTTAATAATTTTAATTTTTGAAAAATTTTCATGATAATTGGTGCATTAACGGATATTAAAATATACCTCATTGAAAAGCCATTTTAACCCTTTAAATCCTTGAAAAAACTCATGTTGATGTCACTTTTAGTTTTTCAGTTATGACCAAAAATATGACGTTCGAACCGAAATTTTTTTAAAAAATTGTTGATTTTTCAGGTACCATATTTTGAAAATCATTTTTTTTCAAGATAGCGCAGAAATGATGCAAAATTTTGACAACTAATTATAAATATACGAACAAATCTCTACTACTTTGTCCATTTAACGATTTAACCGACTTTCTATCTTCAATAATAACGAAGAAACCCATGAAATCCAACGTCTCGTGGGACACCCTGTATATATTTTGTAATGTGTATTGGTTGTGATAAATTAAAATATTTAATGTTTATTTTTAACAATGGTCAATCATCTTATGTTGTATGTTACTAAATATTAGGTAGTAAAATGTTACCTATAAAATTATGAATAATATTCTATGAATTTTAATTTGAAATGCAGCTATAAATTTAAACTAACGTGTGAAATAAAAAATAAATATTTGTATTTTAATACGTCTCATGCTAATTTCAACCGCCTCCATGTTTAACACCGTTATTTGGTTAATCCCAGCGTGAGTAATATTTTCCTTCCAGAAAAAATTTCGTTGCCAATTTTATTAACGCTGACCTAAAATCTCGGAAAAATGCGTAATGGCGCCTCACTTCAGATCAAACTTGTTTTATTTAATTGCTAATTCCTATAACTCCAATTAAATCTATGTACATAACTGTACAATTTTTAATAATATGTTATACGCTAAAATTTAAGTAAAAAATCTATTTTTAAAATTCAGTAATTACTATTTTTTTATATTTATAATTACCGAGATAAAATTTTACATATTTGAATTGAATTAACAATGGAAAATATTATAAAAAATACACAAATAAATTTTATTTACAGAAATTATGTATGGTATTAAAATACTGAAAACTATGAAAATATCAGTAAAAACATTCAGAATTTAAGTTTTTTTTAAAACAAGTGACTAGTTATGAAAAAATATAATACCTAAAAGTTGGTTCTTGGATGTATGTTGGTAATTTCTGAAATCTCGTGGTCTCTTTCGAAGCCTACTTCAAAATTCTAAGCATAAATGAACTTGCTTGAAGTTGCAATCTAAACATAATAAACGGAAATTCCGATCTATAACAACAATTTAATCTACTTAAGCATTTAAATGCAGTAAAATGATGTAAGGAAGTGATGTTCTTGTGCTTGTAATGGCAGGAATCGTGTTATTTCAAGCTCTACTTACAACTACAAGATCTAAAAATCAAAGAACACTTTTAAATAACCACTCAATCAATAAACGCTGTAATGCAAAATAACTGTTTTGGAAATTTTAATATAAATAATAACACAAGCTTGAATCTAAATATTTTATCTTAATGCGTGGTTAAAGATAAAAATGGAGCCAACGAACAGTATTTATGGAAAAGAATAAAAATTATGAATCTAGTTAGATACATAACGTATGAAATTGATTGTTGCATACTAAGTAATACAAGTTTTAATCTAAATAATTTATCTAAGTAATATGTGGTTAGTACCAAAGCGTATTCATAGAACTCAGGGCAAAATTTTCAGTACACATAAATTTATGACATGATAATTCTAGATATAACATTTTTAATAACATAAATTGTCATTCATTTACTGATAATTTTTGCTAAATTAAGTACAAGTACATGAAAAAAGGTCTCTGCACAGGCTTAAAGTTATTGTAAGAATATGAGGTCAGCCTTTCTCAAAAATGATACAAGGCAAATTTTGACATGGTAATAAATTATGTATATAAATGATGCGTCATTTGTTTTCGCGACATTTTATTGTTTGAGATACGTACATTCGGAGAAAATAAAAATATGCGAATGAAAATAAAAACAACTTGTTTTAGATTAGTTATTCATCAAAGATGCCGTTATTTTTTAATAATAAACAAAATAAAGCCACCACGAAATGCTAATTGAATGCTTGGTTTGACGTGCGTTGTTATTATCACACTTATGAGGGACAGATATTATAATATTTGTACACATTATATAAGTAAGTTTTGTTTTTTTCTTTCGCAAAGTTATAAATACATAATTATTGGATGTGGATGATATGTATTCATTATCATAACAGTTATTTAAAAAATTAATTTATTATGTAAGGATATTATTAAAATTAATAAATATTTATGTGACATTGCACTTCGGTGTTTATCTCCTTTCATATGCATATTGTTGCAGCATTTTTAATCAATTTTCAAGGTCCAATTTCAGACAAAATATAATAAATTTTTATGGCTAAATAAACTTGAAATGTAAAACATAAATCGACTCATCGGAAAGTTTTCAAGAACCACATTATAAGAGGTAAATGTACAGGGTGAGCAAAAAGTTCGGTAACGTCCTTTCAAAAATCATTATTGAATTGACAGTATTATTAACGGGACAACCTTATACACCTAATTTTGAAACTATTTCAATGTACAGTATGGGAAAAAAGTAGAACAACAATACCTTTTTTTCTAAAATTTTTAAAAATAATGAAAATATTGTTTAATTTTAACACTCGGTATTTAGTAACAAATTTATAACGTTCATTTTACAATAAATTTCTTTGAAATTTTAAATATTTCTAAAGAATTTTTATCATTCACGCTTTATTGTTGAAAAAATGTAGAGAAACATGTGCAAGATTTTATTATAATACACATAATAATGAAAAATTTTATTTCACATTTTACTCAAATACTTAGTTTATGCTTATCCATCATCCCACGAGGAATAAAAATTTCAAAGGAAATTAAAAATTTGATAATTGGTGATTTTAATAAAAAAGTGTCACTAGCTGATATTTCTAGAAAGTATTCGCTGCATAGATGCATTATATCATGCATGCATTATATCATGGAGTATGGATACTAGTCATTAGATACTAGTTATATAGATTAAGTGAGAACAATCTTATAGCTAGAAGACCAGCAAAAAGAAACCTCTACAAAGAAAAACAGACGCGCATTAATTGGACTTTCGAAGATTTGAATAGGATAATATTCAGTGACGTTTAGCTTGATAAGTAGTGATGGAATCCAATATGTGAGACGTCCTGAGGGCAAAAGATTACATCCCAAATATGTTCGACATACGGTAAAACATGGTGGTGGATCTGTAATGATTTGGAGGTGCTTCTCTGGTTTCGGAATGGGCCCCATTCATCGTATAAATGCCATAATGGTCCCATATGCTGATAGCACACTCCCATTACATCACTTCTTTCAGCAGGATAATGATCCAAAGCATACATCAAAGTTTGCAAAGCAATGGTTTGCGGAAGAAAAAATTAATTTATTGAAATGGCCATGACAATCTGCACATTTAAATCCAATTGAAAACCTTTGGAGTATTTTGGATATCAAAATTCGCTATAAAACTTACAAAAATTTGGACGAACTCTTTTTCAGCGCTTCAAAATGCTTGGGATGAAGTAGATAAAATTTTAATTAATAATAATCTTTTAAAATCAATGCCCAGAAGATGGGCTGATATACTTAAGAACAATGGGTATTGGACAAAATATTAGTGTACACTTTATTTTTTGTATTTTTATATGAATAAATAATAAGTTTCTAATTGCTGCTATTCTTTTTTCCAGCCTTATAACTAAATTATTTTACTAAACTTGCAATGTTTATTTTTATTTAATAAAAAATTATGAAATAATGTAGATTCTGTAATAAGTAACTTTAATATTTCAAAATAAGAATGCTTTAATTCTTATTTTGAAATATTAAAGTTACTTATTACAGAATATTATAACCTATATATTCAGAAAATGTAAATGTTGCTCTACTTTTTTCCAATACTGTATATCTTTAGTCGTTTTTCTGATATTTGCCATTTAACCGAAAAAAAGATCAATTTCTAAAAAATCATTACTTTAACAGAAATGACAAAATTGAAAAAAAAATCAAGAAAAGCTCTTTTCATGTACTTACTATACTTAAAAAATATAATCTTAATGGGACTTATTTTGGAAAAAAATTCAGAAACTGAAAAAAATATATTTGTTTTACATTTTTTTTCTTTGCAAATTTTTTTCAACATTTTAACAAATACATTTGTATTACTGATGTCACCAATTGATAGAGGATTGTTTTAGCTTACTAAAGATAATTTTCTTAAATCCCTACGCACTGAGAAAAATCGGTGTTGAAAAATTCAAAACGCTGTAGCTCCAAAAAATAAAAAAGATAGACCCCCAATTTTTATGATTTTTCTCGATTAAATTTGCTTTAGTTTCTTATCCCGACGTTTAGTGAACCACGAACGGAGCACCCTGTATAGTATGGCAGGAACCCTTCTTGGTAATTTTTATTTATTTATTTCCTGAAAGTCTTCTGAAATGTTATTCAATTTTGCTTAAATAGGACAAGATCATCCACTAATTCTTCATTAACTTCAGCATCCATCTCACAAAAATGTCAAAATTTTCTATACTCACTTTAAAGCATGCATCAATAGGTTCAGAAAAAGAAACCTGGAAAATTTTATTCACAGAATGATAAAATTTAATGGTTAATTTCAGTTCTGTATTTATCACATATTATAAGGAATGCTTTTATCTTGAGGTTTCCGGTTCAATTTGAAGTTATGTCGCTGGTCCTTCATTAAAAAAAATGTTCTTAAAACCTCAATTTTTGGCTTCTATTTCAATTTCATAGAACTGTTCTATAAAATTTCTATTATACAGAGTGTCCCTGAATAATTGTGATAAATTTGTTGTGGTGTTAGAGGAAGTGAAACTAAGCATTTTTGACTTATAAAGTATTGTCTAGAAATATGCTTCCTTAAAAAGTTATACCACTTCAAAAATTGTCAAAAAAAATATGTTTTTATAAATAAAATAAATATTATCAAAGATATTAATTTGAAATTTTTGCCACAGTTGTTTCACATAAGGATACACGTTTTCGGGCAATAAAAGTTTAAAAAATATTTTCAGAGGCGTTACATGTGGGAGGGTCATCAAATTTTTTTGATCATATCTTTTGTTTCTTTACGTTTTTGATAATTTTAAAAGTACTAAAAGAATCCTTGATCAATGTCCCACAGAAAAGTACTCTTAGTCCGGTGCTTCATTTCGGAGTAAAAGTAGATTTTATAATTTTTAGCTAAAAATATGAATTTAAAAAACAACTTCAAAGTAGGCTAATTTTATTTACAAACAAATATTTTTTTTGAAAATTTTTGAAGTGGTATAACTTTTTAAAAAACCATTTCCAGACAATACTTTATAAGTCAAAAATGCTTAGTTTCACTTCCTCTATCACCACAAAAAATTTGTCACAGTTATTCCTGGACACCCTGTATGTATTATACAGGATGTCACATAAATGGCGGAAGAGCGTTATTGGAGACTCTCTTAGGTTCCTGGTTTCAATAACTTGCAGAGATTTACTAGTGAACATGAGGGTAAATTCAAATGTAACCATTTACGTCTGAACACCTTTCTACAGTGCTTGTCTAGAACTAGAACATGGTTCGAAATGTGCATTTTTGACCTTTCTTTTATTTTTGCCTGAATTCACTGGACGCTAGGCCCAGTCCTAACTGGTCTAATGGTAAAATAGCCACTGTGGCCTTTATTTTGAAAACTGCAATTTTCGGTATAGCTACTTTACCATGATCGGATTCACAAATCAAAATAGTATAACATTCACACTCATCCCACATTTACTTTTAAATACTTAAGTCTAGTTACATTGGTTGAGTAAACGGGCTAGTACAAAAAAGCAAGATATACTTGATTAATGTAATTAAAATGGCGAGTTGAAAGGGTAGTCGAGAATAAATAATAAAATACCACAAAATCTTATCATACTTGCATAAAATTTAAATAGTATTCCAGTCGAATACTGGGGTTAGTTGACTGGACCCAGTCACTCGACCAATGTAAACTTTATGGTTCCCTTCGTTTGTATCGAAAAAAGTATATTTTTTAGTTGCTATAGAGAGGTGTTTAGTTACACCTTTAAAAACCTTTTTGTGGCATAACATTAATTTTACTGCTTAAGGACTTAAATGGTTTGTATGATTCGTAAATTATTTTATGGTTAAGCTTTGTTTACAATTTATTTATGTTAACCCAAACGAAATAAAACATAATTAGTGTCAGTAGTAATAAATAATTATTTAAACAGCAATAACATGTTGCAAGTTATAACATTGAAGAGATTGAATGCGAAGGCAACAGACGTCTCACAAATGGCACAAGTTTGAGGTTAAAGTCCTGACTCTAGTAGGCTCTGAAAACTACGTGAACTTCCGGTCGCGGATTCACCGTTACTTCTTATTCTTACTCATGGCTCAAACCATTAGATCATTGCCCCACCTTCCTTCCTTCATTCCCCATATGCGATTTTATATTGGATAAAAAGAGACGAATTACCATTACCATGATGAGAGGAATCGAATTATGTAATTTATTTTACAAGCAAATTCTTTAAAAGGATTCTTACAACAATAGATTTTATTATTGTAATAAGAACTATTGAATTATTTATTAATTTTATTATTTCTACTACTAAAAAGCAGTATTAATGGGGGTTTTCTTGATTTTATTAATATTGATTACTGTTGGTTATTCATAAAGCAGTAAAAATACACATCATTTATTTTATTTAACTACAAACTAGTCGCGTGTCAATCTTTATGCTGGTAGGTGATAAGTTTGATATCAAAAATATGTAACCACTTTACTCTACCTACATAAAAAACGCTTTTATTTCCTCTCAAGATTAGAACGTTTGTTGTAATTGAAGCTCGTGTGATTAACATAAGTGGCACGTGCCTTTATATCATATCGGTACATAAAATATTTATTGAATTAAAATTGGAATCTACTCTACTATTGGTACTTAAGTTTTCGTTTTTCTTGCCTTAATTTAGGAAAACAGAAGACTTGGAGTCCTTTTATTTCCTAAGGCAATAATCTTGGAGCGTTTTTCATAAGATATAATTTAGAAATGTTTGGTTGATTTCACAAGAGCATACGTTAAATTATCTAGAATTAAGCTAGTTGAGCATATCAAAAATGGTAGTTACCATACGTAGATGCAATAATTTATAATACGGGTCAGAGACGTGTTGGTGCTTGCACTTCCATTGACTAGCATAACAATTATGTCACAGATGAACATAAATGGTGCATAAATACCGTTAGACTGTAATATAAAATATAATATGCATTTATTTTAATACCAACATGTTTAAACATAAACACTTTTTTTATAAAGCCAGGATTCTTGTGCATAGATTAACATTTCTTAACTTTTGAATAATGTCAGGTAATAACAGGTGTAATAAGATTTAAAAATAAAATTTATGCTAGAGAAAAATAATGTTTCTCTATTTAAAGCTATTTAAGTATTATTAAAATAATTTTGTATAGCATTCTCTTAAAAATTTTAATAATATACTGGGTATCCATTAGTAAATGGCAAACCAAAGTTTCTTTTTTTAATGGAACATCCAGTATATTATGACATTTTTGGATTTCTTCTCAAAAATAATCATACTTTATAAAACCTTTTATGGGTCTATCTTCACTCGTTTTGAAAACCAGTACTTTAAATTACAAATGACAATTTTGGGTTGAAATTTTGACAAAAGATTTTACAGCTATCTTGTCAAATTTAAATTTATAGTAAGTTTTTATCAGAGTGCCTCATGAAACGCAAATTGACCAATTAAACGAAATTTTCAAATGCAACACCCTGTATATTTAACAGCAATCGATAGAACTTTTTACAAGCTTTGTACAATGTTTGTATGGTCGCTTGGTAATGATTTAGGAGATAGTGAAAAATTTGTCTATTTCTGGCCCTTTTTTTGTTTGTTACCATAAAAAATCGTAATCAATCGAAGAATTAGCAAATATTAACCGTAAATGATCAAAAATATTTAATATTAAAATTATAATAGATGTTCAAAAATCTACACATTTTTCTCACGACAAATATTAATTCTATGTGCAAATGAATGCTTGACATTATTGAGAATATCCGGTATAACGGATTGAATCAGCTCGTCTTATTGGGAACTCCATGTTATCAGATATTGTGGGTTGAGTCTGAAACACTAAACATTTTAATAAAAAAAAAATTTCGGTTTTTCGGATACATTTTAAAAAATTTTTCCGAGGTTAAGTCACGAGATCTGGCTAGTCAATTTACAGGCCCATTTCTGCAAATTTGGTGTCCAAGTAGCCATTTATTTAAATATTGTTTAACAATCCAAAGAAAGTGCACACAGGTATATCTTGTTGAAGCCACATGTATCTTCTTGTCACTAATTCAATATTTTCTAACAATAATGGTGGTCTCTTAAAAACTCGAAGTAAATCTCCCCAGTTATGGTTCCATCAAAAAAGTAGGAGCCAATAACATGGTTACCTATTAATCTTCCATAAACATTTAAGGACCATTTCTTTTGATGATCAATATTATGCACCCAATTGCATATTATATCTTTTGACAGGTCCATTCTATTTGAAGGTGGCTTCGTCACTAAAAAAAATTTTGTTTATAAAATTTACAACCGTGGTCATCTTCATAGATCATCATGTTTTGTTTCAAAACAGAAAATTCCACTCTGGTCTCGAAGTCATTACCTTACAATGTCTGGTGAAATTCAATGTGATGTGGATGTTTTTTCAAAATGTGGTTGACCGAAAATTTTGAGACAGCAGTCTAGGTGAATACTTCTCTTGTACTAATAATCGATGGATTTTCTTCAACCATCAATAAAACAGCCAGAACAGAATTGAGGATAATACTTTGATTAGTCAATAGTTTTTTTATTGTACAAAAAGTGTACCCGAATTTTCAAAATGCTCCATCAATTTTCTTATTGCTTCAATTCTTTTTTTGTCTTTTGTTAAATACAAGAGTTTCCTTGGGAACATTAACTGTTAAATTTTCAAAGCATAGGTATTATTTGTGTTCTAAAACAACAAAAATTACTACTGCGATAAAACATCATTATTAAAAATTTTTAAACAAAAGTTAGGCAAATTTGAAAAAAGATCCTCAATAAAAGTCATTTGGATAATAATATCTCCTAAACCATTAACATGACCATACAAATAATACATATATCAATAGCAAGCTTGTAAAATTGACAAATTGTGATATAAAGCTTATCACAAATTTAAGGCACTTTATCGTTTTGGGGTTTTGGGCAATAATAAAAAATCTGCTAAAATTACCAAAGTGATCGAGAATAGTCCCAATATTAATAAAGTACCTTAGTTCTTAAACGATTAAGACTGTGTAAAAAGTGAATAATTGCGTTCAGCGCCTCTATCGTCGGTTCAATGAATTTTTTAAGGTAAAACTTCTATGGTTGGAACTATCAAGTTAAAAGTTATTTTGATTTGATTTCAGTTGATTTCAGTGAAAATAAACATTATTAATTTTTATTTTTATTATAGTCAACACCTTTTCCAATTGTATTTCAGAAAAGATCAATTTGATTTCAGAATAGTCAATTGTATTTCAGAATAATATAAAATATAAGTTAAAAAATCATCTGCGAATGCAACCAGTATTTTCACTGTAGTTGATTTTATGTGCCCGATTGCCACGTCTAGGCCTTTCTTGAGCATCTTCTTTCTTTTCTTTGACTTCTTCTTCTTCTTTGTCATCTTCAGTCTCTGATTCAGTCTATTTAGATGCTTTCTTCATACCACGCTCGGGAACTTCTACTTCTTTTTGTTCCTTATTATCAGAGGTTGTATCCTCAGCTTTCTCTGCGGCCCTTTTTCCAGGTCTTCCTCTTTTAGCTGGTTCCTTTTTTCTGCTGGTGCGGTCTTGGGTTTACGTCGACGTCCTTTCTTAACAGGCTCAGGCTCCTCTTCTTCCTTGCCGTTTTCTTCTTCATCTTTAAGTGATTCCTCATTCTGGTCTTCAACTTCAGCATCACCAGTTGAAATGTTCTTTTGATGTTGATTATTTGATATCTCCGATAACCCATAACTGGATCTATTGAAGGAACAAAGGAGCCATTAAATAATAAATTCCAAACATCTTCTTTCTTCGAAGAGGACAAGCCATACAAAGACAAAATATTCTGAACATCGGAATATGGAATTGAGAATAGTTCATCAAAGGATTGTCCTTTAGGAAGCGCATTCAGAATAATCAATTTAATTTCAGAAAGTGTCAATTGTATTGCAGAATAGTCAATTGTAATTCAGAAAAGATCAATTGTATTTTAGAGAAGATCAATTGTATTTCAGAAAGCATCAATTGTATTTCAGAAAAATCAATTTAATTTTAGAAAAGACCAATTATAAAAAAAATTGGGAGTTAGGAGCTTTCGAAATTTAACATTACATCAATAACACCAGGCTTAGGTTATTCACCAATGTGAAACCTAATTAATAAGTCGTCCAAAACTTTGGCTTCCTTAATATTTTACAGAAGGTCTTTTCTACAATTAAATTATTTTTTTCTGAAACACAATTGATGCTTTCTGAAATACAATTGATCTTTTCTGAACATATTGTTACACAAATGTTTGAAAAATATTTTCACAACAATTTCATACGATCAACAATATTTACAAGTTTCTACAATATTACAACCAAAGTTACATAATTCTGCAAAAACTAATTATTTAGAAGAGTATTTTTTGGGCGCTGCTCAGAATGGAAAAGCATAATATTTTGACAATTGTATATTTTTGTCTTATTTACACACGTGTATGCCTACCAGTATAAAAAAACAATATATTCAGTACCTACCTATATAACATAAAATAAATGGCAGTAATACTTTGAAATGAAAACAAAACAATATTATTTTAATAAAACGTTGGCCCCTAACACGTCGTAGGTCCTAGGCACTGTGCCTCATGTGCCTTATGGATAAGATATGGATAAGATATTATAATTAATATTTACTGCTTTAAATTCAATTAGTCAAAAAACATGTATTTTATTACAGTGATTATTTTAGAAAAAATATGAACAAAATACTGTCGAATAATGTTGATAAAAAACAAAGAACCTCTAGATTGAAAAAATCATGCCAAAAACTTAAACTCAACTTCAAAATCATACTTTAAAATATATGTATTTTGTTTTTAAATTGCGTTTTAAATATTTTTCCAAAAGTATGCTTATAAAAGTAAAGATTCTATTTTTGGTGCCCTAAAAACCTTCTTCTAATAATTGGGTATTTCAAAAATCAGCTGTTTAATGTGCAACTAGTTGCAAGCCCTAACATAACCGATATTCGTACTGTAAACATAAAACATGTGGCAAAATATTTTAAAAAACTGTTCCTCGTCATAAAAAAAATAAAATAATTTGCACCTACCTACATTTATTTGACGAGGAATTCTAATATTTGGTATATTGTCCACATAATATAAATCTACCTCATCTACAATATCAACATTTTCCTAAGTCATGTTTGCTGAACAAATAGGATTGCTTTAACGAGTTTAGGTTATGTTTTGATGCTTAAGCGCTCAAAATCGACTACTCATGTATAAGCTTTGCTTGGCGCCATTTTAGCATACTGCAACCGAGTAAGCTGAACTTGTGTCTTTGGACGCAGCTTAAGCTTTGGTTTGGTCTAAAGACATGGTGAAGAAACCGGACGTTTTAGTGAATTTTTGCAGGAAGGGGGCGAATTATTTGTTGTAAGTAAGTCATAAAAATTATTATCAGGAATTAACAGGACTTATAAGGTCAATAAAACGTCAAGAAATGATTAACCATTTCCTATTTTTATTTTTTAAATCACTAATTACTAGTTTTTTAAACAACTTACTGAATATATCCCATCATCACCATTAAAACATAATTTTTTACCTTACAAATAAATGAATCACTTACATAACGATTACCAGACTTTTTAGGGAATTAATCATTTCATTTAAAAGACAGGAAACACGTTAAGCTCGACAGGAAATCATTTGTAATCTCAAAATCATAAAATTCAGTTTTCTGTTGTGAGTAACGAAGATGAATGATACATTAAAAATGCGTTTGTGTAAAAAATGTTTCGATTTTAAATACTGTTAGCCCAATGAAAGGGTAAAAGTATCAAATAGTATTGAGAAGAAGCAGTGAAATGATATTTTCATTTTTTAAAACAGTTAACGCTCTCGCCCATCAGGTGAATCGAGCATAAACAAATGAAAAGAAGAACCGTTAATCGCTGCTCGTTTCGTTTAACCTAATATGTAATGTATGAAGAATCCGGTGACCGCGAGTTTTCCAAGGACGAGAACTTGATGAAAATTTGACCTAACTGTTTTGCGCAGAATGCAAAATATAGAAATATGAGGAAATTAATTATTAAGTTAACGTTAACGTAAGACGCACGTGCTCATATTTTATTCGATTTACGATTTGTTGTAAGGCTTTAGTTTAATTACAGCATAAATAATCTTGTTGACTAAAATTAGAGTAATGCTTTAGTTTTAATTTACAAAACGGAAATATTTATCTTGCCTTGAAATAATTAATTTACATGTTTTAATTGCTTAATTTACCTTAGTATTAAATGTCACTGACTATTGAAGTTATAATTAAGTACCAAAAAATAGACATTAATTGATAATTTTTTAAGCTTTATTGATTAATTACAATAATAATAAGTTATATCAATTAAAGTCCGGATATATAAATTGAGATCAAACTTGCGCCTTATACTACTGGATAAATTATTTTTTATCTAAATGTAATTTGCATTTACATTATTTCAACCAATTTACTCTATTTGAATCCATTAATAAAGCTGTACTCTGACATCTGATCGTAAAATTTGCGATTTAATAAAGCGAGAATATCACATTAAAAATTAATGTGATTTTAAAGCAGTAAAATAATTTAAATGAAAAAATTGCGAATGGACCTTTATTTTATCGTCGCACATCGGAAAGCTTTGGATAAGTCAAATAAGTGGCTTTAAATAAGAAATTAATTATTATTTATTGGAATTTAAAATATTTTTAATCATTAGCTTCTTTCATCCATAAAAAAACTCAATAATTAAATTATATATTAACAAATTAAACATACTAAAAGTTTCCTATATTTTAGTCCAAAATTCCAAATACAATAATAATAATAAAAATTATATTAAAAATAATAAATGGAAAAGTCAATCCAAAATTTGGTCGTTTTAAGAAATGAACAGGTAGTAAATTTTGGATCAGATGTGGAAGTCTGTAAATAAACGATTGTCTTCGTATACTAAAAATGTCCAGATGATCCTAAAAACTTTCGGCTGATATCACTTCTATGTTGTCAAATACAGATGATCAATGAATTCCAGAGCAAGCTGGATTTTGCCCTAGTATAATTTTTTTGTGGTCAAATTTTAAAAATAACTCAATATATTGAAGATAGTTATGAAAAAAATTGATTACTCGAGCAGTATTTGTTGATCTCTCAGCTGCTTATGATACTGCGAATCATCATAAACTTTTGCTACAATTATACGACATACACCATTATTCTTATTAAGATCATCTACTTACTATTAGCGTTGTTAGAAAAAAGATGTGAACATCAGAGAATGTTATAAAAATTTCTAATATGGGCAAGGCACAAAGACAGCAGATAATAGAAGCAAAACAGAGAATGGATGAAAAAATAAAAAGAAGAAAAAATAGAAAGAAGAGAAAGAGTTGCAGGAAATAAGGCAAAGAAGAATATAAACAACGATAAGCTTAGAAGAGTGGAAGACTCACTTCGAAGAACTATACAAAGACGATGAAGCAGAGATATTGACGAGAAGTCTCCTGTGGCATGAAGAGAAAATAAGTAAAGCAGAGATAGCGGCAGTGATACAGAACTGAAAATCAAAAAGGCAACAGGGGCAAATGGTATTCCAGGATAGGAGTGGATAGACGCCAGTGTGTTAACGAAATAAGGCTAAGTAACATAATGAACGATATAATTCGCGGAAGAGAAGAGTGGCCAGAGGTATCACGCTAATAGACTCATCATACTACAAGGTATTCAGTAATATAGTAGCAGAAAAACTGCAGAAAGAATTTTAGAGGCACAACAGAATTAGTAATATTGAATTATGCTATAGCGCAGGAACTAGAGAAGAAAAGTGGCAAGCTCTATGTAAAGTTTTATCAAAAAAACAGGATTTGACACAGTAAACAGAAGGATGCTAATGCAGAAGTAAGTACGGAAAAAGGAGCTAACCAGGTGGACGATTCAAGGCATATACAATATAATAAGATGTAGAGTTAGAGTAGGATCGAAGGTAACGGAGGAGTTTGAACAGTGAGAGGTCTTGGGCGAAGGTAAACTCACTATTATTCAATGTCTTTAGGGCAGAAAATGCTAAAATATGGACAAACGGGAGGAGCGGTTATAGAAGGAAAGAAAATGTGGATGGTAGCATACGCAGATAATATAGCAATCATGCCCAGAACAAATTCAGAAATGGACGAAATGATTAGAAGGTTAGAAAGATGCAAGGATAAGAGAAAATTAGTAGTCATTGTAGAAAATACAAAGATGATAAACAGTACAAAGGAAGGAAGACAAAAATTAGAGGGTTTTTGGTGGAAAGATCAAGAGACAGAACAAGTAAAGGAATTCAAAATCTGGGATACGTGATGACACAAATGGAAAACATACAGAGCATATAATGATAGATGGAGCAGGATATGGAAGGAATGGAAATCAAAGATAGCAAACACATTTATAGGTGACATAACGATATGAAAAACTTGTGTCAGAACATTCTAGTACACGGGACCCGGGTGAACAAAAATATGTAAAGAAAACGCAGATATACAGATGCGATTATACTACAAGACATAGGAAGTAACAAAGTATGGGCAGAGGCTCTAAAAGTCTTCAAATGTGGGTTACAAATAGGAGAAGTGACTCAAAATTACAAAATGCAGAAGAAAACCATTTGATAATTTGGCTGATTAAGATGAAGACGCTGAAGATGGTGAAGAACTTCCTCAAGGTAGTGTTCTAGCTCCTATTCTTTTTAGTATCTATACCAATGATCAATATGCGAACAACTAAGTCTTAAATGATATAATCAACAAATTGAGGAACGCATACCCAACATATTTAAGAGTTACTTTGAATAGATCATTATCTTTTAACAAGCACATAGAGAAAACTAAAACTAAAGTTTCAACTAGAAAGAATCTACTTCAAAAATTAGTGTAAGTACCCTATGAACATTGCGCTCAGTGTATTAACCAATTCACAGTTTATTGATTATATTCACACAACCGTATGTACACTCGTATTAAAGTCGAGAATCCTATCAAAGAAAAATTCATGACTCAAGTGCCCTCATGTGGTTTCACCTTCGTACAAGATTGGTGCGGGTGGAAAACATAACTTCACAAAAAATACAGTAGTAGGTTTTATTCACCTGACACACCTTAAATATTCAAAGACAAGAATTATGAGATCCAGCATTAAAATGTTGACGTGTAACCAGTTGGACTATTAACAATAAAAATTATTGGGAATATTCAAAAGGTTTCTTTCCTAGGAAACCTATACATAAAATCATCTCTGTCAACTATTAATGACAAATATAACACTACACCCTTGAAGGAAATTCGGGTGTCTCATAGTTAACGCGAGAAAAGGGGCAAAAATTTGAATATAAAATGAGCCACATTTGGGACAAAAAGTCAGTCTGTTTCCAAGATTCCACCAAGTCCAACTCCAGTGTGAAGAAGTTACAAGCCACCATCAGAAGGAAGCCAACCTCCAAAAGGAATCCAACCACCAGAAGGAAGTCTCCAAAGACCAGAAGGAAGTCTCCAGGACCTTTGCTAATTGACAGAGCAAGTGTACATGCAACTAGTTGTTTTGATCTTTTTAGGTAAGTCGCTCTTGATCGGATCTTTAATAATACGGACTTAAAATAATTTGTGTGGACTGGTCTAGTTAAGTTCTCTTTATATATCTTTTATTTTAATGTATGTTAGATTTAGCTAATAAATGATTAATATAAAGACTAATACCTTTCGGAAAATAAATGATTAAGGCAAATGATGTTTCTTAGTGCATACCTTGCCCATAACTCCAAGACCCCACAAGTTTAGTAGAGCGCGCTTGCCAATTCATACAGGTGGTTAGAATGTTTATTTTGAGTTGCTCCCTTAAGTATAGTAAGTGGGTATGGGGTGGCTTACATTAGTTTGTTCTAAATAAGATGCTTCTCCTCACACCTTAAGAACTACTGCACTGTCTTTTTAGAAGAATATGCCGCTTCAGTTTGGGAAAAACCTTATCATACCAAAAAATTACGTCCTGTTTTACATCAAAATTGTAGAATAATTACTGGATGTTTTAGACCAACATTTACTACCTACAATTATATTGTTTACTAACACTGACCGCTTCTCAAAATATAAGAAGATCTGTAGCGAGCATATAATATGGTAATATTCCCCAAAATGACATATTAGATCCTCTCTATGGTAAAACTGCAAAATTTAATCATCTAAAATCTCGTATAATCTTTTTATCTACTGTTTGACCTCTTTAGGGTTCTGAATCTATAAACAGAATACAATTGTGGGAACAATCATTGAATAATAAAGATAGGAATTTACTTTTATGGCCTAAAGAATATCTTCCTCCTGGTGCCAATGAAGATTGGGTAAGTTAGAAAACCCTGTATAGATTAAGTACATCAGTTGGTCATTGCAAGTATAATATGAAACGTTGGGGTTTTTATGATTGATCTCTTTCTTATTCATGTGATGACGAATTGCCAAATATCTAAAATTCTTAAATTTGCAAATTACTTGAAAATTTAACAAATAAATTTAAACTGGTTGTAGCATCTGTCTGCAATTAATTATTTATGTCCAGTGATTCTATCATATCTCAAGACCCAACTAAAGCTGAGTTCAGCTTACTTGTTGGACCACGGCGAAATCTCGTCTTATTCGCAGTCAACCAGAGCTTATGCATAAGTCGTCGAATTTATCTGCCCAGCAAACATAATTTTTGAAAACGCTGATATTGTAGATGCGGAAGATTTAAATGAATAAGGTAGATATTGTAGATGCGGAAGATTTAAATGAATAAGGTAGATTTAAATATTTATGTGGACAATATATTAAATATAGGTAAACGTCGTTTTGCGCCGGTTCGCTTTACGCCGATTCACAATGGGATTTTCCGAGTTAGTTTCGTATTGTTTTTAAGAAAAATAAATTCGTTTTACGCCGGTGTCTCACGGAACGGAACCACGGCGTAAAACGACGTTTACCTGTATAAGAATTCCTCATCAAAAATATACAAGTTATGTTAAGTTTTATGATGAGGAGCAGTTTTTCAGAATATTTATATTCAAATGTAGCAAGTAGTTGAACATTAAACAGGTGATTTTGAAACAGCCAATTGGAAGAAATCTGGAAGCATTGGATCCGCTACGCAGCGTTGTTGCCAAATATATCCATACCCTAGCCATGGTGCAATGCAATCTGGACTTAAGCCAAGCTTGAAACGAAGATGAGCTTGGTGAAGCTGCGTCTAAAGACCTGTTGTAGAAAGTGAGCAATTTAACTTCATAATGTTATTATTATTTCTTTTTGGACACGAATATACACATACTGTACAAAAAGAATGTTAAAAACTTTAACAAACATTTAAATGTGTGGATATTGCAATGAAAGCTTAATTTAATTATATAAAAGTAAATCTTGCATCACCTTCATCAATCATCGAAATTTAGATATTCTTTCATAGCTTTCAAATCTTCGTTTAAATGTAATAAATCATAAAATATTTGGTAACAAAATCTTATTGCACACCTCCAAAAATATAAATTCAGTAATAAAAAACTGGATTATCGTTCATGAAAGCCAATAATTTCTTTTAATTAAAAAGTCATCGACCAGAAATATTTTGCTTCAAGGTCTTTCTTTGCCGCCAATATAGGCGGAAGTTTAGTTTGTCATTCGTGTAATCTAAGCCATGTCTGTGACTAATTGCTCCTCATCATTACAGCTTGAACGTTGCTATTTCTTTTGTATTTGCATGTAAATTTTTATCGTTTTATAAAAATTCAATAAGGAATGTTATTGCTTTAATTTAATACCTATCTACACTTGATTAAATATTAGGTTTTATTATAATTTGCATAAAACATTTAAAAACTCATGGCCTTATATGGGTAATTTTGATATAAGGCTTTTATTAAAATTATAGCTAGAATTATAGTAAATTTAAGGAGCAAGAGATAAATAGGATAAATTAATCGCCTTGAGGTTCGTTTTTTATAATTAATTATTTTAGTATCTGGAAGCTTGACTATTTAGACGCCTGCAATTAACTATGATTAAAATATGGTTTCTTTTATCGCTGCCAATAGCTGAAATTATTTGAATTACCAGTCTTCAAATTGGCGCTATTAATACTATTATAAATTACCTTGAAATTAATTTTTGATCAACGACCTGCAAGATACGAACCTTGAGAACTGAGAACTGAGAACGTTCCGTTACCAAATTTGTTTGCGGAAATTTAAAAAATATATCTACATATTTTTCTATAATAAATCAATCGAACAGATGTTGAATGACCATACCTCATCCGTGCATTAGTCCCAGCATGAGGGGGCAGAAGAATACATAGTAACCATTTTTTTGCCATGTACGGATATACCACGCTACATTAGAATTACGAGGTTCAATTTACCTGAAATTCTTAAGTGCACTTCAGACACCTCCACCACCCCATATCAGGTTCGTTTGGTCGCGGCGTGGGAATCATAAATAAAATGCGTGACGGGTTCCAGGCAGATTTTAACAACGCGATTTCTTTATCTTTTTATGAAAAACTTCTATAAGGACTTAATGGAATTAATCATGAATTATTAATAATATTTTTAATGATAAATATTGCTGGATTTTCTATTGCAAGACTTGGTTTTAATAAGATTTATTCTAAAACGCTGTGTTCTAAAGGAAGTACTGGATAAAAATTAATTGGGTTTAGTGATGTTATAATTATACTTATAAGCATTATGCTTAAGTAGTTATAATTATAATTTATCATTGGGTATAATTTGCATTTTGTGAGGAAAATCAATAATAAATCCTTGGTGATATGCCTTGAAGTATACAGTGTACAAACAAATTTAAATAGAACATTAAAAATTAAAAGCAAATAACAAAACTAATCGCCATGGAAGCTTTAAAAGGTAACTTAATTCTAAAAAATCAAGGCGATAATATTGATCTTCTATAAAAATATAAGACTTTTCATAAAAACATGGAGTAATGGAATAATATTTCATAAATGTCATGGTATTTTTATAGCATATCGAAAAATTACCAGGATTCAAAACAGCTCCAGATCAGCGATCAAACCATAGGAGTCATCAATTGTAATTCAAAAACGAATTGTTTTTCAAAAACCATGTATTTCTAACAAACCAATTTAATTTCAGGAAATATCATTTATATTTCAGAAAACATCATTTGAAAATAAAAATCAGAAAGAAATTTTTTTCGCAGAAATTTTGGGTTACCTAAATATAATATTTTAGCCACCAACAACCATGTCTATCATTGCTAAAGCAGCTACATGAACTACTGTAGTATCTTATGCTGCACGAGCACAATCACCACCAATAATTGTATTTTTGGCTTCGTCAATATTTGTTTCTAAGTAAACCATGATACAAGGAGTTATAACAGGAAAAATCCGAAGTTGTCTTTTATTTAAAAAAAAAATAAATAAAAAATATCACAAATAGGTATCAGTACTTATTTTCTAAAAATTATGTATATGAGTTAATGCCATGTTTCATTATTCCCCAGTATTTAAAAGTGTAAATTGTGTATCAACTGCTCTTGTCTCTAAAAGTTATTATTGTGATATACATTAAATTAAGGCATACATATGCTCTTGCCCCAAATTCTGGGGCAAGTGTGTTTCGTGCTGGAAGTTTTAAAAATAATTAAATTCGGGTATTGTTTGGCTTTTCTATTTATTTATCTTTCTA
Source organism: Stenus bimaculatus (assembly GCA_963971135.1). NCBI lineage: Eukaryota > Metazoa > Arthropoda > Insecta > Coleoptera > Staphylinidae > Stenus > Stenus bimaculatus. The sequence continues at coordinate 79,386,499 of OZ020180.1, read as the reverse complement.
CCTTAATTCTCTAATAATTTAAAAATAATTCTCTAAATTTTGGTAAAAGCAGATTATGCGGCACCATTGGCACTTACCCCAACTCAACTTACTCATTTCTGTATAACTCAGTCAAAGTTATTAAAGGGTTATAGGCGATGGAAATCACCAATTTTTAGTAATCCTTAATATGGAAGCGATTTGCTCACTTTTTTTTAAACGACGCGCATTTCTCCAAATTGTCATTTTTTTCGATTTGACGGCGACACGGCCCGTGGGATGACCCAGATGTTATACATCAGTAGAAAGCTCTCGGAAAGACGCGTCCAACGACATATTGCACTACCCAAGTTTACTGCGGGTCTATAACCTATGAAAAAAAAGGAAAAATGGGGGTCTGATCTCACAAAAAAACTGGAAAATAGGTATTTTACCTCAAATAACTGAAAATTTGACGTTTTTTAACAATTTCCGAAAATTTGACATTTTTTACACTTTTCGAAAATTTTACAATTTTTGACAATTTTCTAAAATTTGAAATATAGGTATCTATAAAATTTTTTTTCTTAAAATCTGAATCTTTTCTATCTCATTGGAAATATTCTAAAACGAACGAATCTGCAAAAAATTTCACCTCCGACTACAATTTTGGAAGTTATAGCGTTCAGAAAATTTAAAATTAGATAAACATTTTAAAATACAGAAAAAATCTAACCAGGGTCTAAAATCTTTCATATGGAACCGATTTTCTTCATTCTGGTCTTAAGCGACGCCAAATTTTTCAAATTTTTGGATGTATTATAAACCATGGCTACTGTCCTATAAAATATTTTTTTATGGCTCAAAAACTACAAAAAAAAAGCTATTTTTGTAGTTTTTTGGCTTTTGCACAAAATTGGTTCGTGGGAATATCCTAACATCCTATCATTGGAAAGCTTACGAAAAGACGAGTCAAATGACATCTTGCATGAAAAGATCCAGTTTGGGACGGGGTATATAACCTATCAAAAAAAGGAGAAAACGGGGGTCTCACCAAAATTTTCAAACGAAATTAATCTATTGTAAAATTGGTTTGTATCCATGAAGAGAGTGGCTTGTTATCTCTGAAGGTTCAGTAAAAATAAAAGAGAAAAAGTATTTTTACTGAACCTTCAGAGAGAAATTAATCTAACCCGGGTGTAAATCTTTTATTTTTCGAGCGATGTTCTTCATTTTCTTTTAAACGACGCACAATTAATGAAATGTTGTCACTTTTTATAATCCAAGTTCGTGGTCCTTTAACTTTATTTTTGGCAGTTCAAAAACTACGAAAATTGTCCATTTTTTATGGTTTTTTCGCTTTTGAGAATCGGAAAATAATTCTGAATAAAAATATAGACTTCCCAAAAAAAATAAAAATAATTTAATAAATAATAAAAATTAATAAACATCCAAATTCCAAATAATCTTAGAAATTAGTGATTAGTTGTAATTACCTATTTTTTAGAATTGACATTGATGTAATTAATAGAATCTGAGGTAAAATTTTCTAATTTTACAAAAGAAAATACTTTTTGCAATCTTTTTTTATGAGACTTTTTTATAGCAGTGTTGTTGAATTACAAGCTTATTGTTACAATAATGAGTAAATTTTAGAATTGAATGTGTAGTTCGCAATTTTGGAGATCACAGGTTGAAGTTAGTAACCCTAACGAGTTGATCTCGGTTGAGAGTTGACTCATTAGATATTTTATGTCCCTCTCTTACACACAAAGTCGTTCATAATGTGGAAAAGAGACAAAAATCGTAACCATAGTAATGTAGTAAACAATCAACCGTTCTCGGTACGTTAGGAGTTACAAACTTCCACCTCAGATACGACATCTGGTGGTCATTTATAAAGCTAGTAGTGGAGTAACAAATAGAAACCTGTTTATGTAAACTTTATGTGTAGGTAGCCCAACTTTGGACGACAACTAGTGGTTTTTCAAAACTATTTTTCTAGGGATATACAGGATTTACCTTGAGACAAATAAATAATTGAAAAAGTAAAAGGTTTGGAGAAAAAACTTTTATATAAAAGTTATATTTTTGTTAAGGGTCATCTTTGTGTTAATTTCAATGACTACGTTTATCTCGTGTAACTCGATCCGGATTGGATTGGAAATAGGATTATGACAGGATTCAGTCAATCACGTAAACAACGCGCTTATCTCGACAGAGTTCATTTAGCATGGATTGTATTTTTTAATCCATGATTAATCCTATAGTTATCAACTAAAGAGAGTGGAAATTCCTAAAATAGTTTTTGCGTCGAATTTTAGTGGTCTGATTTTAATTCTTTTGTTTCGTATTTTATTGAAGAGGTTATGTTAATTAAAAACGTCTAAGTCAAGGAAAATGCAAGAAAATTACGTGTATTTTGCAATTGTTAGTCAGCAGTCAGATGTGCCAACTTCGATAACATAATTTCCTTGTAACTTTTGTAAAGTCAATCGCGTTTATGTCGCTACAAATTTTTATTCAATCGCGATTACAAAGTCCAATCCCATGATTTTGTAGGATTGGATTATTAAACAGAATGCTGAAAGTGAATCCAATCCTACGTGTTTATATCGCAAAAAATGTGGACTGAGTCAATCGCTTTTCAATTCAATCCGGATCGAGTTACACCAGATAAACTTAGTCAATGTAAACGAAGTTTTTTTAAATGAAAATCTATAATTTTTTAGCAATTTTAAAATTAACTCAAAAAAACAAATAATTTTTTTATTTAACACATTTTAAATTTAAATTTTTTTTATAAAAAACCGAACAATTTTAATTTGACACATTTTTTTCAAATCCATTTTTTCTAAGCTTTTTAGCTTGTTAGATATTTATTTGTCTCAAGTTAAATGGTCTACTCTGTATATAACTGGAGAGCTTATCTGCCTTTTTTGAACACCCTGTATAGACATTATTTTATCTACAAAATGGATGTCACACCTAATGATTTTTGATCAAATTGTGCAATAAACTCGAGTGGATTCAAAAAACTAGCAATTAAATTTAATCACGAGTAATGTTCATGATGTATACAGGGTGAGTCGAAATTAAACGGCCAATTTTTTAAGCCGATTCTACGATTAAATCTTAAGATAAAAACTTCAAATTAACATATATCCGATTTAAATTGTTGTTATCATCATAAAATTAATCGGTTTAAAATACTTGGCCGATTAATTTCGACTCACCCTGTATACAAAACGAACAAAAACATTTAATACTTTAACTTATTTTAAATAGTCAACATGGAGTGAGATTTCCTTAAATGTCAAAAAAGTGAATTAAATATAATATGTGAACCATAACATGGCTGGTTAGTTTTTATTTTTCTTTCTCGTCACAAGGATGATAAAAATAACAATTTGGCTAAAATAATATTAACGATTACAATAATGCACCAAATCTGAAATGTTTATAAAACATTTAACACCCCGAGATTATCTTGGAAGTAAACTATCACGACATTTTTTTGTAATAATATTTTACTATCTTTTGTAATAAGTTTTTAATTACCTACTATGACTTTTACGAAACATTTCCGGATACTATACACACGGTATATTGGAAATGTCCTTTTAGGAATTTAATACTTCTGTTATCATACTATAACATAATTTAAAACCTTCAGAAACAAAATGACCAATAACTTTTTATGAGCACCTTTCAAAAGCAACATTTGTTTATACAGGGTGATTATAAAATAGTGATACTTAAAGTACAATTAGCACAAATAGTGATTTTTTATTAATTTTTTTTAATCAGCTAGAGGAATATTAATAAATATTTTATTTTAATTTAATGTAACATTCCAGTGGTTTAGAAACGTGTCAATGTCCTCCCATTTCTGTATTTGTTTATCACCCCACTCATTAGAGTGGGGTAATAAAATATTATAATTAAAATATTAATTTTACAATTCTACTTACATTTTTAAAATCTTCAATCAATTAACCATAAAACGCATATTTGTTAAGTTATGACTGGGATTTTGTCCTACCCAAATTGTTTTTTGAATATTATTGGCCATTTTTAAACTAAGTGAACCACAAGGTGGACCATTTTAAATTTCCCTGGATATGATTTAAATCAATTAATCTGATTGGCTTAGCGGTCAAGACAAAATCAAATATATTTTTTGTTCATAACGACATTTACTATCTAAAGGAATTTTTTATGGAAAAAATTGAGATACCCTGTAGATTTCGACTTTAGCATTAAACTTGGACCAAATTGCTATATTGCCCACAACGGTTGTAAGTCCAAACTTCCAATAAATAAAGAGTTTTTCATAAAAATATGCCACTATTTACAACAAAATGACTATTTTTCAATTTCAATGGATGTTTTGTTACTCTGGTCGAGTCTTCTGAACTAATTCCAGATAAAATGTTTGATGACCATTTTGTAACCCTTAAGTAATTTTAAAACTATCAAATATCATTATTTCCTGTAAATATACTCTTTTTGACATGTCAAAATACTTTTTAAGTAAAAAATCTAATTTGTGTTGTCCAGCTTATAAGTTTTAAATCTTTTTGGTTTTAACGTATATTTGGTAATTATATCGTGCAATGTTCCATTTATATTCTAATAATTTGGTTAAATTATCTCTAAAACAAGCTTCTTGAATTTTTTTTGATTTTCTAATAATTTAACCTTGTAATTGCTATACCATTTGAAAGAAACATTATATAACAAATAAAAGTTCATTAAATTAACAGAAAGTTCAAAGCATTTGTTGGTTCGTGTCCTACTTTGCGGGCATTCCTGGCAAAGCTCGACGTTCCCCCACAAGGCTCACATTTGCGCCAATGGTGATTGTCAAGTTGTTACGGTCAAGGCCTGCGGATTGCGGAAGCGCACGTCAAACACTTCTTTTTAGTTACTAGTTACCTCGTGCGTCTAATGGCTCCTTCTTCACAAAACTACACACGCACTTATTTTTTACCCTATCTACAATCGCAATGCTTGTTAACTTTGGCAAAACAGACTTTTTATTTTAACTGTTTTAAGTGCCTTACATCGTTTTCATATAATTTACCCAGCCATTAATGAATGCTTCACGCTTGACACTTAATGCTTCAACCAGGAAAGATCTTTATTAAATAGTGTATTGTTATCTTTCAGTAATTTATAGCTTAAATGTATCTCTAAAATCATTATTAATTTTAAGGAAGTGGAGCTTTCAAGAAAATTTACTGGTACTTATAACAATCTTTGATGTAACTTAGAAATTGCTTCTGTTGTTAATCTAAATACATTGTACACATTAATAATATTTAATCGCGTTTTTTGATTAATGTATCGGCGTTCAAATCAAATCCAAACTGACTCCACGTCTGAAACATTTTGCACACATGATGCTTGTACCGTAAACTGAGGTAACAAATTTTGGAAAAAAATAGTTTGATCTACTTTAGTTATCAGTTAGTAGTCTGATACTAACGGAAAGACACACTTATAATATTTAGAATAACTTGGTAACTAACAGTAGATCAAACTATCCTTTTCCAAAATTTGTATCAAAATACATTTACGTTGTACGAGTTTTCAACAAAAAAGTATTTTTTTATTTCATCTAATGGACTTTAAAATAAGATATATTAAAAATTAATAAATGTAACTAATTGGTTCCCATGATCATTTTTTATGTTTTGTTTAATTTTGCACGGCAGCTGTTTCAAATAGAATCCTGCTGGTCATTTGTAATCTAATTAAATCTCATCCTGATTTGGTGGTCGGTGTAGATAATGCGAGCCTCTCGGCTTGTCAGCAATGGTTATTTATCATAGACTTATAAAGGTTCAAATTTTATGAAAGAACAGGCTCGCCGTAAATGGGCTTATGATGATGAAGCTCATATTGTGGCTTTTGACTTTAATGTCTGCTGTGGTCTGCGCTGCTCTCAAAGAAATGTAGTAATTGCTAAGTAAGGCCTGATTCCCGGAGGAAAAATTGTAGGTTGTTTTACTCGGTATAAATACATTATATTAAATTATGGTTATTAAGACCAAAATGCAAGGACTGTTTGTATTCTTTTAATGAAAAAAACACAAAAATGGATTTAAAATACCTACCCTAACAACAACAACAATATTTTAAATTCATAATAATCACATTAATAATACCAGGTCAGGTATTAACCCCAATAATCTAGCATTGGTTTTATATTAAAATACAATAAATGAGCTTCGATAGTCTATAAGTAACAATTGTAAGAAAATATTTAAAATTTTGTTATTTTCAAAAAATCCTGCATTATTTTATTTCTAACTAATATAATAAAACAAAAAATAATAAAAATTATAATTTAATCTTTTTGATATTTACATACTTAAAAAAATCAAATATATATTAACTTATAGTATTTATCAAGAAACTATGTATATTATTTCAAAAATTAAAAATAAATATACAGGTTTGGTATGTACCATCTTATGTTTAAAGTATTTGAGTGTCAGCTTGTTGATAGGAAAATCTTTAAAGCTCCATAATAAGCGCATAATTTATCCGTTAGTGTCTGCAAACAGTTCATGGAGCCAATAAACTGTCTTCCACCTTTCAATTTATAGGCAATGTGTAAATACGGAAGAACTAAATCATATTTATAAAAAAGATGTCTCGATTAAACTTAAGACATTAATAATTTATGAGATCCTATTATAAAAAAATTGCAAATTTGTTTTTCTACCTATTTAATTTTTCCTTTAAACTTTTTAGTTTGCATTTATATTATGTTAGATAAATTAGAAAATGAACAAAAAGACATTTTGCAAATAGTCTTGAAAATAGAGGTTTTGTAGAGTATTGCAATTGTGGGTCAAATAAAATGGGAAAAAAGAAAGGAATGTAGTACCTAATAAATAATGAAAATTAATAAAATTTAATGATATTTATCATCAGGAGTGTTTTATTTACCACTATTATCAGCAACTAATTTTGGACGTATCACTTTTACTATCCAATGAAATGTTAAGCTTTGAAATCGCAACACCCTGATCTTAAAAATCACTGATACATAAAGTTTCAAAATAACTATATTTTACTTGCTTTTACAATTTTCAGATAAATTATTGGAAAAAGAATTGAAAAACGAACACATTTGTTTTGTAGAATAAAGATTTATCAAAAACAAGGGTTCGTTTTTGCTCTTTTTTAACAAAAAATTTATCTGATCATTTATACAGGGTTAGAAACTAAAGCAAATTTAAACAACAAAAAAAACGAAGAAAGTATAGGTCTTTATTTTTTAGTTTTTACTACAGTGTTTTTAATTTTAGACCGCCGATTTTGGACAATAATCATAAATTTGCTAATAATAACACTGGTCTACAACAAAATTTGCTCAAACAAAATTGTATATGCAATTTGAAGATTTTCGTATGCTGAACTATGCTAATAATATTTTTTTTGCACTTCCAAACAATAATGAGCCATTTTACTCTCTTAATGGCAGAAGTAAAAGTAACACTTTTACTACCAAGTATTCATTTAATCTCTAGGGATTAAAAGTCCCATAACGGTTCATTTAATCCCTTGGTATTAAAAATATTTCGTAGTTAGATATTACAAACACAGATGGCGCGCAAGTTTTTAAAAATAATTGTTTCTGAATTCTGAATTATATTTGATAATTTAATACGTAAGTATATTTCTAATATTACTACAATAATTTTTAGGGTTTTTTTATTTGGGAAAGGAATTTATTATGGTTTTTTGTCTTAAATTCAAAAAATTTTATTGACAAGAAATTCTAACCTCTAAATTGTCTTGTATTATTTATTAAGATATCTAATGGTTTTATCTAATGTAGTATGCTAAATGCTTATATTTATACAATTCAAAAGATTTTTGTTAGTTGTTTAAGTTTCTAGAAGATAAACGATAGAATGTTTCATCATCACTCGGAAGTTCATGCAGACTGATCCGTATCGAATCATGGTATAGGTACTTAAATTTTTAATAATATTTAATTTATCATAAATTAACCGATCAATTGATTTTAGGTTTCCGATGTGCTTCAAAATTATACAAGATTGGTGAAAACAACACAAATTTATTAATAGATATGTACATTTTCAAATTAGTAAATATAAATATGTACGTTTACTCTAACATTACAAACAATACAATTTGTTATACCAAATAAGGGAGGTACAACTAGTTCAATTATTTTTTTAAATAAGATGACGGTTATGTCTGGCTCAGTAGAGTTATTTGCATTCGAAATAACCATTGTCCCAAAATTGAAAACGTTTGTTCAAATAATTAATTGGAAGTGCAAAAAATTTAATATGCACCGCTGGAGCAAAGTGCATTTAATCCTTCGTGTGATTGTTGCCCTCGACTACGTCTCGGGCAACAATTTCCACACTCAGGATTAAATTACTCACTTTACTCCCTTGGTGCATAAATAACTATTATCGGCTTTTTAAATTATAAATTTGAAAAATCCTCTAAAAATTCTTGTGACTAATTTATCTTATGAACATAAAGATTCTATCACGATATTGTACAAATGGAAAAACCTTATAACAGAAAATAGACTCACTCAATATTAGCTTAATTCTGTTGATTGTACTAATTTCTCCAGAAGCATCATAATTCTTCAGAAACAATAGTTGTAGTACTTATTTCTTTAGAAAAACAGTTGTTGTACCTAGGTATTTCTCCAGAAACATCAGTTGTAGTAATTATTTCTTCAGTAGAAACAGTTGTACTAATTTCCCCAAAAGCATCAGTTGTAGTATTTATTTCTTTAGAATCAGCACTTCGTCCACTTCCTTCAAAAGAATTAGTTGTAGTACTTAGTTCTCCAACGGCTTCAGTAGACACATATTTCTTCAGGAACAACAGTTTTATTGATTTCTCCAGAAACATCAGTTGTAGAGCATATGTCACCGGGAACGATAGATGTACTTATTTCTTCCAGAACAACTGCTGTTGCAGTAGTAGTAGTACTTATTTCTTTAGGAATAGCAATTGATGTTGTTCGTATTTCTTCAAAAACATCATTTGTTTTAGAAGAATTAGTTGTAGTACTTATTTCTTCAGGAAGAAAAGTTGTTGTAATGATTTCTTTAGAAACATGAGTTGTAGTATTAATTTTTCCAGAAGCATCAGTTATAGTACATGTTTTTTCAAGAACAACAATTGTTGTATCTATTTCTCCATAAACATCAGGTGTAGTAATTATTTCTTCAGAAGGAACAGTTGTACTAAATTCCCCAAAAACATCAGTTGTAGTACTTATTTCTTTAGAACCGGCACTTCTTCAACTTTCTTCAGAAGCATCAGTTGTAGTACTTAGTTCTCCAAAGGCTTAAGTAACTTATTTCTTCAGGAACAACAGTTGTACTGATTTCTACAGAAACATCAGTTGTAGTACTTATTCTCTCAGGAGCAACATAGGTACTTATTTCTCCAGAAGCATCAGTTGTAGTGCATATATCACCAGGAACGATAGATGTACTTATTTCTTCAGGAACAACTGTTTTTGCAGTAGTAGCAATACTTATTTCTTTAGGAATAGCAACTGATGTTGTACGTATTTCTCCACAAACATCATTTGTTTAAGAAGAATTAGTTGTAGTACCTACTTCTTTCTTCAGGAAGATAAGTTGTACTGATTTCTCTAGAAACATGAGTTGTAGTATTAATATCTCCAAAAGCATCAGTTGTAGTACATGTTTTTTCAGGAACAACAATTGTAGTACTTATTTTTTCAGGAAAAACAGTAGATGTTCATATTTCTCCAGAAGCATCAGTTTAATATTATATTTATTAATTTTATATTAAAATAAAATAAAATATAGAACTTTATATGTTTCATAAAAAAATATTATTTGCCAATAAAATTATGATTTTGTCCTTAAATATTCAATTGATAATATCTCAAAAACTTGATGCGCTAGAGTAAATCTGGTTACAGATTTAAATTCTGCTTTAAAAAACCTACAAAAGTTGTATATATAATTATTTCAGAGCCAGCACTTTTCTATTTTTTTGTAGAACATTGTAATTTAATTTTTCAAATTCTCAACAAATCAGTGTAAAATTTGAAACCGTACTTTTATATTTTAATTTATTTTGCGATTTTTTTTAACTTTTGAAGAACTATATTTGTATTGCTGTTGTTACCAATTGAAAGAGGATGGTTTTATCTTTCTAATAATAATTTTTATGGATCCTTAAGCACAGTGATTAAAATATAATTAGCGATTTTGGATAAAAATCAGTGAAGTAAAATTCAAAACGATGTAGCTCCAAAACTAAAAAAGATAGGAGTATACCACTACATTTTTGTTTTTTGTCGATAAAATTTGCTCTAGTTTCTAACATCTGCGTTTGCTGAACCACTAACGGAATACATCCTGTATAGTAGGTACATCTGGATATTAATATATCATATTATATCTACTCTTATATTGATATTTCGAAATAGCAAAAACTTCAAGAAAATGATCTTACAAATGAAAATAATTTATACACCCATATTTATTTCGTCTTTTGTTGTTCTTGCTAAAAAATCATTTTGAGTTGTGACGTTTGTACAATACCTCCACCCAAAGCTATCAAAAACTGGACTTGGGAATTATTTATCTGGAACTCGTTAGATACAGAGACTATTTTACATTATAATCTTATATTATACACAAATTCTGTAAAACTATTCTAAACTGATTTGGTTAAAGACGAAATTATAAAAATGAAGTAAACTGAAGTTAGGAAGAGTCCAAAGCTATGCATAACATGCATTTTTCAAAATTTTCTGCAGTGACAACGAATCTTACTAAAAATTGGTTAAAAAAATTTCAGCCAATAATGAATAAGAACATCGACATTTCACTGAAGATGAAATTAAGAACGTCTGAAACGTTTTTGATAAAAAAATCATTAAATTGACAATAGTCTATGGCAAAAAACATAAAAATGAAAGATGCGTTTTTGTTTATTGAAAAGTTAATTACACATTCTAAACAAAACATTTCCTATGAACTAATATTTTTTATGATATTTGTACAATATTCTGTATAATTTTTGGTCTTACTATCATTTTTTTCGTTAAATCAATTATGATTTGGATTTTGTCTTTGCCAAATTAGTTTTTTGAAAATTATTGGCAGTTTTTAAACTATGTGCAACACAAAGTCGATCATTTTAAATTTTCCTCTATAAAATCAATTGATTTAACTAAAAAATTCAAAATGGACTGAAATTTATATAGTGTCGCTGAAAAAAATCGGGACATCCTGTATACATAAATAAACAAAATAATTTTTGGGTGGTAGAAAATAGTTATTTATGCACCAAGGGAGCAAAGTGAGTAATTTAATCCTGAGTGTGGAAATTGTTGCCCGAGACGTAGTCGAGGGCAACAACCACACGAAGGATTAAATGCACTTTGCTCCAGCAGTGCATATTAAATTTTTTGCACTTCCAATTAATTATTTGAACAAACGTTTTCAATTTTGGGACAATGGTTATTTTGAATGCAAATAACTACTGAGCCAGACATAAAACCGTCACATTATTAAAAAAATAATTGAACAAGTTGTACCTCCTTTATTTGGTCTAACAAATTGTATTGATTGTAATTTTAGAGTAAACGTACATATTTATATTTAGTAATTTGTAAATGTACATATCTATTAATAAATTTGTGTTGTTTTCTCCAGTCTTGTATAATTTTGAAGCACATCGGAAACCTAAAATCAATTGATCGGTTAATTTATGATAAATTAAATATTATTAAAAATTTAAGTACCTGTACCATAATTCGATACGGATCACTCTGCATGAACTTCCGAGTGATGGTGAAACATTCTATCGTTTATCTTCTAGAAACTTAAACAACTAACAAAAATCTTTTGAATTGTATAAATATAAGCATTTAGCATACTACATTAGATAAAAGATAAAACCATTAGATATCTTAATAAATAATACAAGACAATTTAGAGGTTAGAATTTCTTGTCAATAAAATTTTTTGAATTTAAGACAAAAAACTATAATAAATTCCTTTCCCAAATAAAAAAAACCCTAAAAATTATTGTAGTAATATTAGAAATATACTTACGTATTAAATTATCAAATATAATTCAGAATTCAGAAACAATTATTTTTAAAAACTTGCGCGCCATCTGTGTATGTAATATCTAACTACGAAATATTTTTAATACCAAGGGATTAAATGAACCGTTATGGGACTTTTAATCCCTAGAGATTAAATGAATACTTGGTAGTAAATGTGTTACTTTTACTTCTGCCATTAAGAGAGTAAAATGGCTCATTATTGTTTGGAAGTGCAAAAATACATTTTTGTGTATAGAATATTTTTCAGGAACAATGAACATTAAAGACCTTCCTGAGAATTTTAACATAAGTGTTGATTTTAGATTTCCTGTTTTACTTGATTTCGAAGAAAACAGCAACAAAAATTTTTTGTGTAGTAAGAAGGCTTATACAAATTTACTAATTTAAAGATAAATTTAGTATGAAAGAATCCTCGAGTTATTTTCCCGTAAGTGGGTGTAAATACTGCAAATGAAAAGAAAATCGCAGGCGTCGTCAAAACAAACGGGCAACTCTTCGTTTCATCAGCGGACTCAAAGCAACGGCATCAAAGATTACTTTTATAACCCCGTTATGGCCCTCATCTTGGAAGCCTTGGCTACCATTATGTATACTGGCCTGGCTAACAGCCTAGCAATAACAACACCAGCAACCATGCGGTATTTAAATTGCAGACCTTGAACAGAGCGTACCCACTTCTTTACATAACAGACACAGGCTAAAAAAATGGTAGATAAATCGATTTATGCATATTTTTATCTAAACTATTCCGGGTTAGGTGTAATTGCGTTCCGTTTACCTGACACGAGATAAAAATTAAATAACTCTTACGTAAGATGTCAATAGCATTAATTATAAAGTCACTAGAAAAATCACTTCAGGTTTTATGTATTGTAATGAGCTGCGATTTTTTTTCTATTAAATGCCGTGGTATTTATAAAAGGTATTTATGATCTCGTAGGGAAAATATGTGGATATAAAATTATATCATTTTGCATAAAATAACATTTTTGATAACAATGTTGTTGAAATTATAATTATTTTCTTGATTTATGCAAATACGATATTTTTAAATTGGTAAAAATACTAATAATTAATACTAACAGTTTAAGAAATGAAAGTAAAGTATTAATAAAACTTTAATTATAAAAAGTATCGAAGGTTAAGGGTACAAATTTATTTACCCAAAATTAAGAAGATATCGTAGGACTTGGAAAATTTTTAGATTTTAAGATATCTTTGTTTAGAAATGTGCTAAGTTAATTCACTTTGGTTGCAAATATAGTATTAAGAGGCTTAGTCCTAGGTATTATTGTAAAATGTATTTGGGCTGTTGGAATTGGTGCTAATGAAAGTCTTTAACATGGACGTGATAAAAAATGTTATTGTAAACTCGTCGTCGGAAGCACGAAGCTTAGGCGTGGATGGAGCCAGGACTGGCCTACTTTTTGCAGGCAAGATTCTTCGAAAAGTCGTTGCTGGTTTTTCTTTTTCTTCGAGTCTGAGGAGAATTGCGCAACTTGCGAAGAGAGTGGAGCGCTTCGGCGATGATGACGGCGAACGCGAGGGCCACGGCCAAAGAAGCAACGACCTCGGTTTGCCTACTGGTGAATCAAACCCGTTCAGCGTGTGATACAACCATTCCGAGCCTCCGTCACGTCACTTAGCATCAGCAAATGCAAGAACCATGTCTTCCATAATTATACGACTCGGATGGGATATTCATTTCACTCGGTTTGATGATGCAAAACTTAAAATTCTTCTACATCCTAAAAGATCCAGTCAAATCTCATATAAATTATTCCATAATATCAATAGAAAAATATTTAATACCTCTCTTTACTCTGATTTTAAATAACAACGAATCGTAGGAAAAGGAGGTTATTTTTAATTGACCTTACTGAGTTTTTTGGATTAAATCAATTATAACATTTTGGGTAAATAAAACACTTCATGAAACATGGAAAGGATAATTCTTTAATTTGTGTTACAACAGTACCTGCCATTCGATTTTTATCAAAATGATGGTGTATAGCTATTTTCTTACACTATAATTTTTTTGAATGTGCTTTAAATAACAAGACGTGCATAAAATACATATAGGGTGTCCCAATTAAAACGTCTCCACTATAAAATTTTCAAAAATTTCGAGTAAATTATAATACAGTGATCAACACAAATACAATATCCTTATATCTAACTCTATTACATCAAATATTTTCTTGCTAGATGATTCGGAATTTACATCCCATCATCAGGCAAAATTAGAGGAAACCAGTATCGCGTGGGTCAAACACCCTTACAATCAAGAACGAACATTTGATTGAAGCAATTGACCTGGGTATGATACTGGATACGCTATTATTGTTCCAACTACTTATGTACATGATATTTACAACTATCCTCTAGAAAACGTCAATTTTTAAAATATCTTCGTGGCTTATTTAAAAAAAAGCAGAGTAAAATTGACCGATATGTCATCGATTTAAAACCAAAGTCATAAATGTGTTGAATTTCAAATAAGTTTAAAGTTTAAACTTATTTGAAATTTAAACTTTAAACCATGTGGTTTTACTTAAGTAACGGCGTATCCAGTATCATAGCCAGGTCAACTCCATCAATCAATTGTTGGTTCATAATTGATGGAATAGGCCTGGCTATGCTACTGGATACTGTTGGTTCATGATTGATGGAATTGTCCTGGGTATGATCCTGAATACTGGTTGAAACTTTTCTGAACTTTTCACACAATTGAAGTACATAGGGATGACAGCTCGGATGTATGTACAACACATATTTTAACACACGTTGTAAGAGTGTTTGACCCAAGACGTTCTGATTTCCTCTAATTTGACCTGATGATGAGATGTAAATCCCGAAACAGGTATTAAGAAAATCTTTGATGTAATAAAGTTGGATGTAAGGAATATAGGATTTTGACACCCTTTATATTTAGAGACTGACGGCTGGCAAGAAAATTGAAAATTATTCGATTCCCTGAAATACAAACTATTCAAACATTGAAGATACGAAATTTTTTAATTTAAGGTTTACATCTAAAAAGAACTTAGCCTGTATTCAGCGACGGTGATGAAAAATATAAAGACGTCGTTTTTCATAATAAATATTTTTTAACGTTAACGACATCTCTAAAATTTTCATCATGGTCGATGAATACAGGCTAGTGTGTTCAAGTTTTCTATGTAATTTTATTTATTTATTGTTCCAATTTTATCTGCTACGTACCTACAACAAAACTAACTTCTAAGTAAAAGATCTGACGGGATATTTTCCACCTCACTCGAACTTGTTCGCATGCGATCAAGTTCGAGTAAAAAAGTTAGATGAATAATCCATAATCGTATTTTCGAGATTGCCTCGAAGCTGAGTTCGTATGCGACGTAAAAGTTCGAGTGGTTCTACTTGACAACGTTGCAAATTCATCAATACCAACTATAGAGTTTAAAAAACTCTGTCACAAATTGTAAACAAACAACAAAATCTAACCTCATTCTAACCTGCATGAACTTAATTAATTACTAGTTCTCGTAGTTACGCTATTAATAAAATGGAAAATAAGCGAAGTGCACAGTTGCACGTGGCACTTGTTTCAGAGAGACCACGTTATTGCTTTTATTGAAGAACATCCTGAATTAAAGAGTGGGAAGTTCAATAATGATTTTACATTCAAAAAGCAGCACAAGATTTGTGAGAACAATTAACAAATGCACTAAATTCAATGCCTGGTGTAATGAAAAACTGGAAGCAATAGATAAGGTTGCTTGATGAAATAAAACGTTTTTCAATAAAAAAATTTATATTTTTTCATTTATATGATCATTAATAATCCCACCATGTTCTGCCAAAATTTCTACCTCTTCCAAAGCCTCCATTGCCGCAAAATTAACGATTTCGTCAATTTTTGTTTATACATAGTTAGAAATATAAGATTAATAATAGTTTGGTAATAACAATGAAATAACTAACTTATTAACCTTTAATTAAAATTCGGAAACGTCAAAACGATGACCGATGACTGGCTTTGCGCATTCTTGGAGTCAATTTCGTGTACGAACTTGATATGCTTCGATCGAAAAAGTTCGTATACGATGCACCAAAATGCACTTTTTTCATTTCATTCGAACTTTTGACATATGCTCGTATGCGAATCAAGTTCGAACGCTACGAAAATAGCCCCCCTGAACTTTTTTATCATTCATTCACTTTCTTATAATTACAGTTAGATATAATAGCAAATCCTTCAGAAATTTTCAGTTTATATTTTGAATGTAAAAAATAGGGATATTTTGAAACATGTTGATGTAAGTTTAGGGCTGATTTTTAACAAAACAACCTGTGGCGTGACTACCTATAAACAAGGTTTTATATTCTACTATTCTAAGTTGCTTTTCCACGTTCTGGCTAATTTAAAATCGCTGCATTGTGGGAGCGGTAAAAAGGGCCGAAACAAAACAGGCCGAAAAACAAAAGCCGACATGGAATAATGACCGATAGAAAAAAAAACCGAACGATAAAAGGTCGACTTCTATAAATGGCCAACAGCGGATAATAGGCCGAATGTAAAAATGGCCGAACGTTAAATGGCCATAAAAGACAAATCGCCGACTGATAAATGTCGAAATTGCACAAATGTCGCTATGATAAAATGCCGAAATGGACAAAATATCAATACAAACAAACCGAAAAATTATTTTTTAAAAAATTAAACAGGTATGTTCATTTATTACCCTTTAAAACCACAGTGCTTAGTTTTCGAAATATTTTCAACTTTCAGGTTGGGTTGGTTTCGCTTTTTTCTTTCGGTATCTATATCTTTCTCCAATTCGTCTTCGCCGTCGTTTCTTTGGGTCTATGTCAACATCGGTCTTTTGGGGTAGATCCTTGCATTGTTATTTATATTTAAGAGGATAGTTGGCAAATCTGAGCGCATGATTTTGAAATTCGCTTGATTTTTGCAGTTTTGATCATAATTTTTTTTCCATTGAAGCATTTTTATAATTTCTTTTTTCGGTACACAGAAGAGTCTTGTGGCTACCAATTTCTTCTTTATTTATTTTTTTAAGTCAAACCAAATAGTCATACCGCAGCAGTAAAACGGGCTCTTTACAAAAATCGTTCGCCTAGCGGCATTTTTAAAAATTCTAAAAAACTAATTGAAATAATATATTTTTTCTAAAACTAGCAATAAGTTAAGGTATAAACGAAGAGTTTATAGTTTAACTTATTGTTGTAAGTTTTTTTAAAACTTAAAAACAGCGCTCCAAAAATTTCTTACAGTTTTACTTAGTTTTTAGAGCGCTACAAATAGTTTAAAAATATACTTACAACAAAAAACTAAACTATACACTTTTTGTTTATACCTTAACTTATAGCTAGCATTGGATAAATTTTATTATTTCACTTAGTTTTTTAGAATTTGTCAAGAGGCCGCTAAGCGAACGTTTTTGGTAATGAACCCATTTTATTGCTACCGTATGACTAGTTCGTTTGTCTTACAACAACAAGAAAAGAAGAAATTGGTAGCCACAAGACTCTTCTGTGTCTCAAAAAAATTAACTTTAAAAAAGCTCAACTCGAAAAAAAATTATAACCAAAACCGCAAATATCGAGCGAATTTCAAAATCCAAAATCGCCTAAAGATTTATAATTTATTTATATAAAGTCATAATATTCTTTTATTGATAAAGTTTATTTTATTTTTATTTTTGTAAAGTATCGAAATAAAATCAAAAAACAATATTTTAAAAACATGTTATTTGTCCCAAAAATCGTAAAATATTTTTTTTTTATTTATTGAGGTGATTTTTTTTCTGTTTTAAATTTCGACCGTTTGTTTCTAATTTTTTCACAGACAATGTTTTTTCCAAATTCTTTAAATTTGGGGAGCCAATTTTATAAACTCGCTTAAGGGCCTTAAATTAGTAGTTACACCTCTGTAGGCAACATCGAGCTTTTTAAAAACTTTCCACACCAAATCCGATGATTTCCTCTAAGGTGTTTTGTTTCTGCATTTTAGTTGGTCAACAAGAACGTCATTTTCCTAGCTGCCTAATAACTAGTCACAAAATTTTTTGTTTTTCGTATTATCGTATGATGTAAAGTAGAAGCACTTTAAAGGACTTAAAAAATACAGTTACGTTTAATATTTTTAAATTATTTTCTCCAATTTTGCTTAATATAAATATTTTTTAATTCAAGCAAAATTAGGAACATAATTATTAAGTAATTTATAAGTTATCGCCCAGCCTGTAGCACCCTATTTAACATACTTCAAAAATGACTCTTGAAGGGATGCGAATTTTTCCAAAATTACGCCCCTGTAATTGAATATAAATCAAAAACAAAACCACTATTTGAAAATATATTCAAATTTAATGAAACGCGTTCTTGTTATCATTTTACTGAGTATCTTCTTAATAAAAAAACTTAAGATTTTAAGTTAGCTGCGTGCAAGCAAAACGTGCACTCAGAGTAAATATTGCCGCAGGTTTTGCTCTAAGACCTCGTGTCAGCTGGCCAAGTACCTGTTCATCTCTATAAGTACATTGTCTACAAGTAGTTTCAAAGAACAACTTGAGAAAGTTGTACTATTTTACTATTTGAAACATCAAAATTTGGGATCTTAAAACTTTTATTAGGTATATTTGGTTGGTACATAGGTAATTGTTTTCGCGTCCTTCTGATTTTTAAATTGGCAGATTAAATTCACATTTTTTCAAAGGTACATTCTTTAATATTTTTGATAAACCAAGTACCACATTATGCTGTACTACTTCGAGAACGAGTGGAAAGACATTTCGTTACTTCAACGATCTTTTCGGCGAAGGAACGTTTAACTCTTCAAAATACCAGATTAAACCGCAAGTTAGGAAGAAGTCTATCTTTGGATTTTGATGACCAGGAACCTTATTCTTGAATCACTCGACATGATGTTGCATACCACACTAAAATGACAGATTCTTATTTGTTTATGAAACTTACAAAGACAGAATGATGAAAGTGGCATACGACATCCTGTGGACCGTTTCAAAAATGAGAATATCGGATGTGGAAGAGGGCGATAGTTGGACCACTAGGACACTGGATGAAGACTTTAACATCGATCAATCCATTTCAATAATTTGTAATTTCTGAAAATTGACTAGACGAGAAATTTTTATCGATTTCCTCCGGAGAAGTAAAAAAATCATCAATATTCTGTTGATATTATTCTAAAAATAATATTATATTATAGACTTACATGAGGCATAGTTGGGCATAGACAGCCTTTTTTGGCTACTTCCAGTTTAAATGAAACTATCTATTATAAAAATTTAAATAGTACCCTACAATTTTCATTAACAAATTCTCTATAATAGAATAGGAAATTAATTATCAAATAACTTAAATTAAAACACAGGTTGTCATATGATTTTATACACATCAACGTTTTTATTTTAAAAGTCTTAAAGAAAATATCATTAGGTAATCACGGAAAAGGATCATTTTAATCCACATAAAAAATTTAAATTATAAAGTCTTTAAACTTAAATTATGCGACCAGAACCTGGGTACTAAAATCAACAAGAATCATTAAAATATCGATAACAAGATTTTAATTTTTAGTTGGCACCATCTTCAGAGAACCGATTTTATTAAAATCAGGTAGTTAAAAATTGCTTTATACCAGTTATAATTTATCGAAGCCAAAAAACTAAAAACTGAAAGCTTCTCAATATATTTTAGATTGAAACCACCGGAAACTTCAAAACTTGAAAATAAATACAGCTTAATATAATGATAATCAATTAATTAATACTGGATTAGATTTAAAAAAATAATGCGTTGGCTCAAATATTCCATGATTACATCTAGGAACTTATATACCATTTACGATTTTGAAGGTTTCACAAATTATTTTTGAAAGAATCAAATTAAAAAATGACAATCCAAGATTTAGTATAAATTTATGTTCTAACTTTTTTATTATATTGGTCAGTTTATTTGTGTTTTTTTCTGAAGATAATCGTATTATCCTGATTTTCCAGTCTTCTGGAGACTGGCAACATGGCACGTTACGATTCGCTAATGTTACCTTCATTACACGCAAATAAAGTCATATTTAACAACATATAATTTAATTGGATAAACTTAAAATTACATAATTATTTCTTAAAAAATTATAAAAGGAGTAAGTGATGCGTACTAAGATCGTGTGAGCATAAAATTCGTATGCAAGCACGTCAGCAGGACTGGGTTGGCATACACATACAGCAGTGGAGTACAAGGTGAATGACTCTATGTTACCTGGACACCGAGTTCTCTCCTGCTGTATTCAGAAACCGTCATCGTCCTGCGAATACGCGATTATATCATGGTAACTGACTGCGTTTACACGGTACCCGATTTAGCGAATCGTTGTATAGCAGTGTGAGAGCTAAGAACAACATAATGCTTCCAAGGTCAACTTGTCCATAATAAAGGTCAATTTTCACAAGTATTAAAACAATTACATTTTTACGAGAAACAATCCTTAAATTAATTTAATTAATTTATTTTACATTAAATTTTATGTTTAATTATGATTTAATGCTGTATTGTTCAAGACAGCTAGGAGGTATAACATTCGAATAAAACACCATCAGTGCTATAATTTCTACTAAAAAAAGCAATGATTAATGTATATAATTTGCAATCCTTTAAGGGAACACATGTTCCTTTTGCAGCATATGGTTTACCACTAATCATTAAAACACCTTTCAAGAGATTAAACAATTTCAAAATACCAGCATAACTCGAAACAAACTTTTCTCACATTTACCAACAAATTAATTCTTCCTTAAAGATACTTTAAACTTGAAAAGAAACAATGAAAAGATGAACATGCGAAAATATTTTGGAGACCAAAAAATGCAAATTAGTGAGCAACACGTTTTCCTTTCAGCATAAGTAATGAGGAGTTATGGGAACAAAGAGTTCTACAGCAGTGAGAAGCGTGACCAAATTTTCAAGCAATGTTCCTGGGCCAAGTCACGCATCCAATCCAATAACTTGAGAACTGCTAAGTACCTTGGGGTATAGCAATATTTTTTATTACTTAAGTATCTTCTATGGCTGGGATTTTGCTGTAAATACAGGTAATTTTAAAGGAAAAGGAAATGGAGAATAATTATAATAACGTACACTGCATATGATTCTGGATGGGACAATGAGTGTTGATGCTAACTATGTGGTGTTAATATTTTATTTTTAACAATAGTGGTGCCTAATGATATGACTAGCCATTGTACTTAGTTTCTGTTCTGTAACGGTCCACGGAAGAGATTTTTTCGCTTAAAAAACAAAAGGTAAGGTAATGATACAATCATTCCTAATCAAATTAAATACTTATTTTAAAGAGTAAACCATTTGTCAAATAAATATTAAATATTTATTGCTTTGAGTTCCACTTTTATTTCCTATGAGAAGTTTTTGCAAGCAATAAAATTAAAATAAATCTAGAATAATGTAAAGTGGGGTAGTTTTTTGCTACATTAGTGTTTGAATATTTGTAATATACAGGATGTCACATAAATGGTGGAAGGAGCTATTCAGTACGTTATTGGAGACTCTCTTCGGTTCCTCAGAAAATGGGGCAAGTGCATAAATACGGAACGGCTATTCAAACCAAACATTTTGCCCATTTTATTTATACTTTAAACAAAAGTTATTTTGATAATTAAACATACAGGCTAAATTAGCCTACTTTGAAGTTTTTTTTTAAATTCATATTTTTAGCTGAAAATTATAAAATCAATTTTTACTCCAAAATGAAGCACCGGAGCGACATACAATAAGAATACCTTTTCTGTAGAACATTCATCAAGGATTATTTTAATACTTTTAAAATTATCAAAAACGTAAAGAAACAAAAGATATGATCAAAAAAAGTTGATGACCCCCCCACATGTAACGACCCTGAAAATATTTTTTAATCTTTTATTGGCCGAAAATGTGTATCATTTTGTGACAAAACTGTAGCAAAAATTTCAAATTTTATTTACAAAAAAATATTTTTTTTGAAAATTTTTGAAGTGGTAACTTTTTAAGGAAGCATTTCCGGAATACTTGATAAGTCAAAAATGCTTAGTTTCACTTCCTCTATCACCATAAATAATTGTCACAGTTATTCCGGGACACCCTGTATAATCTAATCGTAAATATTGCTCTGGTCGTTAATTAGTTCGTGTCTAGAATCTAAAAATCGACAATAATAGGATTGTAAAAAAGTATGAACTTGGAAACCGATCATTTAAATTTTTTATAAAACCATAAGAATAGAGTAAAATTTTAAAGTTTAGTATTAGTGTAGAGGTTGTTGACTCAAACTTTGTGCACAAAGCCATGAAATATTTGCGGAGACATTTCTTGAGCTATTTCAACGTTTTTTCGTAGTAAGTTGTTATTATTACTAACTGTGGAACCAATAGTTTCCGCTGAGACAAAAACATGTAATCTATCTTAGATAATAACAGCACGTTTTGCTCTTCGGCCATGAATTATTTGTTACTTTTGCGCAACGTTGTGATTATTTAGAACAGATCGATTTTAAGATTTTTAACGGATTATTAATCATTTTCCTTGCAGTTCACGGATTATTAAATTTGTTAAACATCTGCAAATAGATTACTAATAACAAAACAAAATCATATAATGTGGTTTTGCCCATAAAATTTTGATTACAACTTAAAATATTCAATTTTTTTTTCAAACAATACTCTATTCCTATTACTAATGAGATTTTTTTCTATTTTCATAACGTTATCTTTTTTAAGTGGTACATATTTAAAATTAAATAAAAGGACTACTTTATGCTTTTCACTATAAAATTTTTTTGAAATTTCTCCTACAAGACCTTTTATAATTAACTTGATTCAATATGTTTGTGAACTTGGTGGGGTATAAGCTGGAGAAAACAGTTTATTTTCATAATATCGTACCCTTAAAATAATAAATCTTACATTGACTTTAAAAGATGGTACTCGTTTTTGACTTCTAAGAAAAAAATATAGAAAAAAAAGTTTTTCAATTTCTTTTACCTAATATTTTTAAATTTTTCCAAGAACTTTTACTTGCTTGTTACAACGCACATTGGGAAAAAACCCGAAAACGTGGCCAAGAGTCCTAAATTTATGTTTTGATTTTGAGACTTTTTGGACCTAGGTATTTTGTTAGATATTTTTGGCATATAACGTAACCATTTAAAGGCCCTGTGACCATTAGCACCCTCTGAATTAATTAAATAAGAAGGGTCTTTCGCGGCCATCCCAGATGTCGCGCTCGCTCTCGCGATTGCTCTACATTTAACTGTCCACTGTATTGTGTAGTTGTCCGATTTTGATTTTGAAAAATGGATTTTGTTTTTGAGAGTTTGTATATTTTAACTACATGCTTAAAATTTATTAGAATAGTGCTACAACATAAACATTTCACTATAAACTATTTTTTTTAGGGTCTCTTATTTCAAAATTAACATTTTCGCCTTCACATACTGATTTTCAGCACTAGATACCATTTTTTAACAAAAAATGACGGCCATATTGGATCCGCCATTTTGTTTTTTTAGACAAGATGTCAAATTCGAAATTAGCGACCCTAAAACCCCCACATACTGATTTTGAGCACTATAAACCATTTTTTTATAAAAAAATGTCGGCCATTTTGGATCCGCCATTTCGTTTTTTTAGAAAAAATGTCAAATTCGAAATTAGCGACCCTAAAAGCTTCCACATACTTATTTTGAGCAATACAAACCATTTTTTAATAAAAAAATGTCGGACATTTTGGATCCGCCATTTTGTTATTTTTTTAGAAAAAAATGTCAAATCCGAAATCAGTGAAGTCAAAAATATGTCTATACCAATTATCATAAAAATTGAAAAACAAAAAGTAGTTTTGGGCTTTTTCCTACTGTGCAACGGTACCATTTTATATATTTTTAAACTGTAATATTATAAATGCTTGTATCTTATAAATTGACAAATTTCTACAAAAAACTTGGGCTTGGTAATTTCAACAAATTTGTTACAACACTGAGTTTACCGTACTCCGTAACTGAGGTAACTTTGGACCTTAAAGGTAACTTTAGAACAAATTTTGGAAAAATATAGTTTGATCTACCGTTTACACACTTAAAATACTTAGAATATGTGTTAAATGAAAGTTGATAAATAAATAGATCAAACTATCTTTTTCCAAAATTTGGGCCGAAGTTACCTCAGTTTTCGGTACTTTTTTATTCATCACTTTATTATATTCGTTTTCAAACAACAAAACTTTTCTCCAAAATATCTTTTTGTAAATTTTAATTTTTTCTTCCAAACTACATTCAAATATACATGGTGCAAGAAAAGTAACGCATATTAGATATAACTTTTTAATTTAAAAAGATACATAAAAAGGTTATGTATGTATATTATAGTTTTTCAGTAAATTTCAGTGCATATTTTGACATTTTTAATTCTTTTTTATCCTTCTCTATTTTGTTGCTGTAGCAACCAATTGTTTTCTTTGAGCAGCAATAATGTTTTCTTTGCAAATTTAAAAAGAGCGCATTTTTCTGTATTCGGTAATGCTATTTTGTATATAAAAAAAAAATTAAATAAAAATTTTAGAAAAAAATTAAGGGTGTCCCTTTTTTTAACTCGCAAAAAGTGTATTTGTATTTTAAATATTATTCTGAACAACTTATTAATAATGGACTACTATTTATTTTGACTCCTTAAAAAGTTTTGGCAATATGACGTAGAAATTAATAAAACTTTTTAAGAAATCAAAAAAATAAACACCTATTTTTAGAAAACTTTTACTTCAAAATAATATTTACTATCCAAAAATATTTTGAGGGTTAAAAAAAGAACACCCTTAATTATTTTTTTCAAAATTTAAATATTTTTATTATAAAATAGCATTGGTAAATACAGAAAAATTTGTTATTTTAAAAATTGTAAAGAAAACATACTAAGGCTGTTTAAAAAACAATCAATGGTTGCTCTAGCAACAAAATAGAGAAAGATATACAAAAACTGTAAATGTCAAAATAAGCACTGAAATTTACTGAAAAACTTTTTTTCTATAACATTTATATATAACTCTTTAAATTAAAAAGATACAGATATTATGCGTTACTTTTGTTCCACCCTGAATAATAACTTTTGTTTTTTTATCGGTTAATCTATAGAATTCTGAGCCAAAAAATATATTCATATTTTAAGAGAAACCTATTGTTTTACACTTAAAAATTTAATTGAAATAATAGTTATTTAAGCACCAAGGGAGTAAAGTGAGTGTTATAATACCGACTATAAAAGTTCAAGTTTTCTCTTGTACTCCACTTCATATTAAAGAAAAAGCGTGGTCGCATTTAGATGACTTAGGTCAAGAAAAATTTATGAGAAGATTTACTAATGACTTTAAGAACTAGTGATCAAACTAAGACGTTAAAAATATTACAAAAAATCTGCTTCTTACATAATTTGGGACCAAATCAGAAAATTATAAATGTTCTACATTTTGGTCATTTAATTTTTAATTTTCTATAAAATTATAAAATGTATCAGAAATTGAAAACTTAAAGAATAATGTCATTTTGTAATATTGATTTTGAGGTATTTTTGGTACATTTTTTTTTAATTTTATCATAACTGGTGACAGCTATAGAGGTGGATAATATTGTATTTTTTTACAAAACATTTTTCCTCTTCTGTGTTCAATCACCCAATTTTTCGTTAATATTTTCTAAAAATATGTGATAATTTTATAAAATATGTCCTATAAAATATACTCAAATTTTGAAAAATAAAAAATATCGATGGATTATTTAACTTAGTGTTAATGCAAATATAAGAAAATATACAGGGTGTTTCATGTTCCATTTTACTCCCACTTGCTAAAGAGTAAAGTAGGTCATTATTATAAGGAAGTGGAAAAAATATAAAATATGATACCTAACAGCATATTTTGTGGCATTTTTATAAAAAAACATTCATATAACATCTATTTAATTAAAAAATAATAATAGTAATAAAATAATAATTGGAAAAAGTGGTATTTTTAATTATTTTCCATATTAAAACATTATACATAGATAATCCTGTTATGTAAGTTATATATGTAAAGTTTGCGTCATAAAATGATTTATATTTACTTAAAGGTTAAAAAGGTAAAAATGTTTTCTTCATATTCGCACATATGTCTTGTAAGTTTGCATGAAATTTACTTTACCAACACTGGCTACACACATTAAACATTGTAGAGTTTTGTTTAAAGAAATAAGTAACGGAAATTTTTTAAATTTTGTACAATATTTACTTTCTTTTAAGCTTAGTAAATATATTTATTCATTACATATTTTTAACTAACTAACATTAATATTTTATTTAACAACTTTTAGATGCAATTGTAATACCGTAAAATTAAAAAATCTAAACATACTTAAATTAAAAATAAATCTAAGCAAATTTTTATTTAAGAGTTTTTGTTTTTCTTAATAATTTGAGTTTTATTTGTAGCTTATTAAGGTTGTAGTGATTGATGTTGTATTTAAGTATTCCAGGGCGTAAGATGAAGGGTTGAGTCAGCTGTATTTTAGGGTGTGGGAAAAGTTCACAGGTGGTAGGTGTCTTAGCATCCTTTGTGTGCACTAAATTTGGATGTATGCTCTAGTCATGGGAACCGTACATTAAATGCGGAGCTTTTGCACATCCTGTTTCCACTTTTTTGTCCCAAACCCAACAATTTTACTTATTTTTTAAGTTATTTCCTAAAAGGCAAATATAGTAGTTATGGGCACCACCAGATATCCTATTGCGAAAAAATATTTCCATAGAAGATTTTAAAATCACTTAATTAAATTTTGACAACTGAAACAAAAATTCAAAATAAAATTACCTTAATTTTGGGCCCTATTTCTGCATAAAGTTTCAACACATAAATATCTGTCAAATAGTAGCCTAATTACTTTAATTTATAAATCAGAAAAAATTAAAAATCTATCAGAAGAAACTAGAGATATCCTATTTTCTGTAATATTCGATTATCACGATTATTCTCAAACTCACGCGCCCTCCAACGGTCTGCATTTATTATCACTAAATCGCTAATCATTTTGAAGAGACCTCTTCCCATAAATGGGATAAATTTTTATCTTCTCTTAAGATCCCATACCATAAATTTAAGAAATCTTGAAAAGTTTTCTCCAGATTCAAAATCTTTAGGTAGGTACATGAAGTTACTTACTTCTACTTGTAATATTCATTGTAAGATAAAATTTTATAAATTAAATTAAATTTGATTTTTGACTCCCCCTTTTTATAAACTCTTTAATTTAAAGAAGAATTTGATTGCTTGTTACTTGTTTTATTATTTATTTATGAATTTTCTTTAATCTTAAATGATGAAAAGATTTTCTCATCGATATAAAACCCGCAAAAACGAAATCTGGACATAAAAAAACCATTTATCGATTCACAATAATTCATACCTGCTTCCTTCCTCTTGCACTCAAGCACCCTATTATTAAGTTTACCTGCTTCTGTAACCACCCCCTTATTGATCCCCGATCAATTCATTTTCCCAAATTTTTGCAGCCCAAGGAAAAGTGAAAGGGTTCCCAAAACTATTTTGAGTGCGTGGGAATTCGAACGCATATGGTCTGCGTGTTTGCCTAACAAAAGGGGTAGGTGTTTTTATAAATAAGGGAGAAATGAGCATATTCTTTCTTAGAAACTCTTATAAACATCCGTTGCGAGATGCGATTTCTATCTTACTGTTTCGGTTAGGAGGATAGGTCATGCTTTAGATTCTTCAGATGTATGTTATAAATTCTTGGAGATTATCCGATATAGATTTTTCTTAAATTTATAAGGTTTCGTGTTTTATTTATAAAAGCTTCTTTCGCTCTGAAATATTAGACACGAATTTACAATTTATTCGACAGGTACTTTGTAAAGTAAAAGTATAAATACTTTATTTTATTTATTTTTGTCACACGTTCTATGATATGAGTAAATTAACACAAAAACTACGTAAAATGCATATATACTTCCATTAATAACAATAGATCTTTATGTTTACACATTATTATAAAAGCTTTTTCAAAAAAATATTTTTCTACAACAGTTTTTTTAATCAATAATCTTCAAGTTCTTGGGGGTAAATTTTTCAGGATTGGGCATATTTAGCTCATTGGCCATGTTTCGTCTATCTTAATTCTTTTCTTTTACTTTTTGATAATTATATAAGTTAGAATTTTGAAATTATCGTAGATGCATACATAAGTTTTTAAATGATCATTTTATGAAAATGCAAAATATAATTTTTGAAATGATGACTTTTACTTTTCAAAAATTTAATTCTTGATCTGGACACTTACCTTTATAGACACAATAAAACTTTTCAAAAATAATTGATAAGCAACGTAAGTAACTAACTTTTTTAACTTTTTTGGACCAGTTTCTGCACCAACGGATTATTACCTAAAGTTTTCCATTGTATTTTTGTCAATTTTAGAATTTAAGTGGCACTTAGGGGTTTAAGGAAAAGCGGTCAAGTCCGCCCTTATAGTAAATCAAGCAAAACAAATAATAAGGTAATAAGAAGTTATGTGTAACTTAATACATATTATAAGTAACATACGTTGCATACTCTAATATAAAAAGCATGAATCAAAAAGGTAAGGTTAACATTTTATTACCTTAAAATAGCATTTGTTTCTTTTCTCATTAGAAATTGCATAAATTGGAAAAAAGTTAACATTTGGATTGGAAAACGCCATTATTTTGGAAGTACAATAGATGGATTTTCCAGGAATACGGGATCAAGGATCAATTATATTCCCAAATCCACTCTTTTCATATAGGGGTAGATTTATACCGGGTGTCTACGAAACTAGGACCACCCATGATTTTTTTTATTTATGAATATAAAAATTTGAAATTTTACTGTTATATGGCATAAGAAAACGCATTTATTGAACTCGAAAACTTTTCAACTTTCTTATTTTAAATATACATAACACCCTATTTTTTGTACGTATTATTAAACATTGGTTAGTTCCAAATATGTTTGTGACAAAAAAAATTTCTTCTGAACTTTTTTCAAAATTTTTTTAAATAAAATCTATTAAAACTACTCTTAAGAGCAATCTATCCTCTATTTTTTTATGTGTTTTAGAGTCTATTGAATGTACAACAATTATTAATTGAAATTCTTCAATTTTTTTTTCTGATCCTAAAATAGATTATGTGGTCTACAGATTGGGTATTTTTATAAATTTTTGTGCATTGATTAAACACCTTAAATTTTACTTTTTTCAAAACTTTAGTTACCTACTCTGTAGAACAAACATTTATTTATAAGTGTGCAAAATTTCAAACTCTTTAATTAATTAGAGTGCTACATTCGATTAACAAAGTGATGTTTCGTGAAAATAATTTCTTTTTTTGGAGTGTACGTCTTTTACTCGAGTTTTGGGCACTCCACGTGAAATTTAGGGAACGGAGGAAACCAATCGAATTTAAAACAGTTGCTTTCTACTACTGGATGTCGATTCCTGAAATCTCACACATTGAATGTTAATCTCACCTTCCTCGAGCGGTATATGCACAGTGGTTCAAACAGTCAAATCAATACAAAAAAATACGTTTTTGGTGTCGCTGAATTCGAATCTGACATCAAAATTTCAAAATTCAAAATGGCGAAAAGGTGGCTGTTTTTTGGTACAAAAAATTTAATAGTTTTAAAATAAAAATCAGCCAGTGAGTAAATCAATACGAAAATTGGTACATTTACGCTCTCGATGTTGCTGAATTCAAATCTGCCATCTGAATTTCAAAATTCAAAATAGCGAATGCAAATTGGCGTTTTTGGTAAAATAATCAATGCTTTTAATATACACAAATATAGTATATTTATACTTATAGTAAGGCCTCCATAGTCCCCCCCCACCCCCTGAAAAAAATTATTTTGAAAAAACATATATTTCTGTTGGAATAAATAGTGTGCCGTTTATTGTTGTTATAGTGATGAGTTGTAGATTGATTGTTGTTAATAAAAAGTATTACGTGTGATTACGTGTATCAGATTTATTAAGAGAAGATATTTAATTCATAAATAGTCTAATTACTATTTACAATAGTTTCTTCCACGTTATTAATCTCTAATAATTTCTATATTGATTTTTTAGTTATAATGTGAGGATTTTACATAAGAAATATTTTTTATGACTTTGTTTGCATAATTTCGCTGCAATTTTGAATTTGAAGCGTGCTAACTGCCAAACAAAAAATACCAAAAATATATATAGGTAATTGCTTATTTTGTTTATTAGATATATTGGTAAAAAAAAATTTTATAAAAAAAATGTTTATATTTTTTGACGTTTTTTTATGATTTTTTTCTCGCATCTTGTTGTTGCATTTTCAAGAATTTTTAAGTTTGAAGAATTGTAATGGCGAACAAAAATATATTTATTTGTTATAATTGTAAGGATTTTTCATACGAAAATGAAGTTTATATTTTTTAATGATTTTTTTCGAATAAATTCGCTGCATTTTCAAACAGTATTAAATTTTTAGCGTAGTAAAAAATTAAAAAAAAAAGAAATTAAACTAAATAAAAAAAGAAGAAAAAATTTAAAAAAAATCAAGGCTGTTTTTTGTGCACACCTCGGAATATCTCTGTTTAGTGGATGTAATAGTAAGGATTTTTCATTAAGAAAATGAAGTTTATATTTTTTGACATTTTTTATGATTTTTTTCGCATCTTGTTAATCAATCACAACACTTCAAACTTAACTTGTTTTGAAATAAAACGACATTATGCAAAAATATAAAAATACATATAATAGGTAAACTTGATTTTCTTATGTAAATTCTTCATAATTATAACAAAATGATCAAAGAAATATATTTGTGGTATTTTTTGTTTTGCTGTAGGTATAACGCTTCAAACTAGAAAATTATTGAAAATGCAGTAACAAGATTCGAAAAAAAATCATAATAAAATTAAAAAATAAAAAAAATATAAACTTCATTTTCTTTTAAATAAAATCCTTACAATTATATCTAATAAACAAAATAAGCAAAGATATATATTTTTGGTATTTTTTGTTTGGCAGTTACACGCTTCAAACTTATTTTTTTATAAAATACAGCGAAATTAGGCAAAAAAATCATAATAAATATAAACTTAATTTTCATCCTCACAATTGTATCTAATAAAAAAATGATCAAAAAATATATTTTTGGAATTTTTTACTAGGCTTGTAACAGCCTAGTAAACCTTCAACCTTAAAAATTCTAGATGACGCGAAAAAAAAATTAAAAAAAAAACGAAAAAAACACAAATTTTTATGTAAAATCGTTGCAATTATATCCAATAAATAAAATAAGCGAAGATATGTATTTTTGGTATTATTTGTTTGGCTGATACAATGCTTCAAACTTATTTTTTTAAACGGAACGTAATTATGGGAAAAAGAAATTATAAAAATGTATAAAATTAATTTTCTTATGTAAATTCCTCACAATTGTAACTAATAACGAAAAATATATTTTTTGTGTTTTTGTTTGGCTGTTAGAACGCTTCAAACGTAAAAATTTAAGAAAATGCATTAACAAGATGCGAAAAAAAAATCATAAAAAATTCAAAAAATGTCAAAAAATATAAACTTCATTTTTTAATGATAAATCCTTACAATTGCATCTAATAAACAATGATATACAGAGGTGTGCACAAAAAACGGCCTTACTTTTTTTTATGATTTTTTATTCGCATCTTGTTGCGTTTTCTAGAATTTTTAAGGTTGAAGCAAGCAAGCCAAGCAAAAAACACTAAAAATATATTTCTTTGATCATTTTGTTTATTAGTTACAATTGTGAGGATTTTACATAAGAAAATTCAGTTTATATGTTTTATGGATTTTTTTTCGCATAATCTCGGTGCATTTTCGAAAAAAAGTTTGCATCGTTGTAACTGCCAAACAAAAAGTACTAAAAATATAATCTTTGTTTATTTTGTTTGGTAGATATAATTGTAAGGATATTATTTAAAGAAATGAAGTTTATATTTTTTGAATTTTTTTTTTGTATTTGCTGCATTTTCAATAATTTCCAAGTTTGAAGCATTGAACGCCAAAAAAATATATTTTTTTGATAATTTTGTTTATTAGATATAATTGTGAAGATTTTACAAAAGAAAATGTTTATGTTTTTATGATTTTTTTTCGGATAATGTCGTGAATTTTCAAAACAGTTACGTTTTAAAAGCCAAACAAAAAATACAAAAAAAATATGTCTGGTATTTTATTTAATAATGATAAGGAGTTTACATAAAAAAAGTTTAGTCCGGGGTATCCAAGACCTAAGTGTCCTGTTTTCATACTTTTTTTCTATGAATTGTTTTGGATGCAATTAACAAGCTTTCGAATTTTTGAACAAAGTGATTCAAACCTTATTTTACACACATTTTACAAAACACCTCGGAATCGCCAAAAAAATACAGTCGTTTTGCGCCGGTTCAATTTACGCCGGTTGGAACCGGCGTGGGATTTTCCGAGTTGGTTTTCGTTTTGTTTTTAAGAAAAATAAAAAGATATTATATTTTTTATTTTATTATAAAATTAAAAGAATATTTAATTTGTAGTTTCATTATGGGCAACAATAGAACCCAAACATTGTGCGAAAAAAGCATGAAAAATGTGTGTTGATTTTATGCCGGTGTCTCTCGGAACGGAAATGTAAAACGACGTTTACCTGTGTTAAAAAATTCAAATCCTATAATTTTTATTTCTTTTTCAAATATTTTCTATAGCTTATGGATTTAAATAATAATCAATATAAAGGTTTATACATAGAAGGTTCTGAAGATAGTTGATAGGAACAATCTCTAATCACCAATCACCAACCATAACAATTAAGGAAAAGCTCCACTCACTCTGCCGATTCAAAATAGTAAAATTACAAGCTTAACTTGTTTCAAATAAGTATCTAAGAAAAAGCAGTCAGTACCATAAACAGACTGATTAGTCAAAAGCTTTGAACCTTTTTAAGCCTTTCCATATAGCGATCGTCTGAAAAGCAATCATTTGTCATTTCTTTAGTGTCTATACGCATAACAGATGATTTATGGGCGTTAAAGTAAAAGAATTTTAATGCAACTTATTTTCGTCAGTTTCACCGAATGCAGCTTATAAGTATTATCACGCGGCAATGAAAAACTAGTTATAAAATTGTTAAATACCCACTATAAAGTCTACAAAACGGCTAAATTTTATAGCACATAAACCAGGTATAACAATAGACTTGGCGCAACAATGTCGCGTTTTCATGTCTCTTCACCGAGAGGCTTAAGTGAATATTGATTACATTTTGGAATTAATTATTTTGCTTAATTTGTGGTTTATGGGGGATTTGCGTTGGGTTTTATTGATTCTTGATTATTGGCATCATAAATGATGAAAGTTAATTGAAGTTTAGATAATCAATGTGAAAGAAAATTTATTTCAAAATTAATTAAATTTTATTTGTACACCGCTGAACTTTATTGATTAATCCAGTAATATATTGTTTTATTAGGAATAAAAGAAGTAGATACATGCGAGCCACAAAAAGATCTTTTACTCCGAATAAAACATGCTATTTTTTCTTCAAACGCCGAAGTTTTTAAAATAGTAATATAATAAATAATTTTAAAATTTGAATTTTATATACAACACATACAACACATAATACAAAATTGGGTTGCCTAAAATTCATTTGTACTCCGCACTTTTATTCCTTGTCAGTGCAAAGTAGTAATTTCTACTCCTAGGCAGTACAAAGTGACCATAGAATCAACGAACATTAAAAGTGACATTTTAAAGCCTGTCAAACGTCACAGAAGACTTTACTTTAATAAAGTTTGAAAAAAAGGTAAACCTTATTATTTTTGTTTTCTTTTGAAGTAATTTTTCTATGCGACTCCATAACAACTACAAAAATTAATTTAGATTTAATTTATTTAAAAAGTTTTACATTTATAACAAAATATATCTCTAAAATACAAATAGAAGAGAACAAACTAATTTTATAAGTGTAGATCTATTAAACTGAATTGATTTTGTTCATTCAAGGAGCAAAATCAAGTGCTGTAATATACCGAGTGTAACAAGATTTTTTTAAATGACAATAATAGGTATATTAAATGAAATAATCGAATTCATTAAAACATTTTTTTGATACTTTTAAAGAACCGACATTAATTCTCTATTTTAAATGAAACACATAGTATATTGCTTTTTGATTTCATATTTTGCTAGAAGTCTTTTTTTCTATATTAGTAGACTTACATCAGAGCAGACTTTATTAACTAAATTTAAAAGTCACTTTACCTTTTTGGACATATTTAATCGCCATTTTAATAACAACAAAGTGCTTGAACTAAATTACATTGATTGTGATTTTGGTATTTATTTAATCTAAACAAAAAATTAAGTTATAGTACAAATTATAATTATAAATTTATTAGTTCTCTATTTAGCCATGATTGCCTTAAAAAATATGGTAATAAGTAACAATTAATGAAAACAATTTTTTGTTTCGACCACGTTATGGTCATCATCAGTTTCTTCATATTTATTATAAAGTGATTTGGCTGGATCTACATTTTTTGTCGAAGGAAATGGGAAAAATTTATATCCCGACGATTAACTTTATAATAATTACGAAGAAACTGATGATGAACAGGACGTGGTCGAAACGTTTCTCATTATACCATATACCAAAGAGTTGTTTTCTAAATTTATCTCAATCAAATGTTGCTTAAAAAGTAAAGACTTTAGAGAAATTAACAATTTATAATGAAATAAATTGCCTATACCAATTTTTTACCAAATTAATTTTATTTTTAAACATGGACTCCTGATCGAGGTCTACCTTGGACATCAAGTTTCTTACTTGCATTCATAGAAGTGTTTGATGAACTCCTTTTTATAAGGCATTTTTCTACCTGAAAAAATTATTTAGCTTCCTTCATTTTGTTGCTAAAGCTTCCAATTGTTATTTTTTAGCAAGTTATAAAGTAGGTATTAACTCACCTGATTATCAATCGCACGAAATTGCCAAGACCAATTTGCCTTATATAAAAATGGGCGATGATCAAACCTGTTATCATCAGGACTGTACCCTTCTGCATGATATGCAGGTGTAATTACAGTCATCTTATGCCTATTTATTGCATAACATCTGAAAAATGTTAATTACAGATATTGTAGATGGAGCTTATTCAATTAAACATTTTAAAAGTAATTTCTTCGGAGATTAAAAATAAAAATCTAAACAAAATATGTTATACAGGGTGTCCCAGACCACCCGTATCACCAAAGTGAACATTAAGACTCGTTTGGAGTAATTCGTAATTTTTAAAACAAACCGGATACCTTAATTAATTATTGTAACATACCTAAAAAAATGTTTAACTTTTTCGGCAACTTCTTTAGGTGTATGTGAATCTGACCAGGTTTGCGCTAGTTTGCAAAACATAGAGAATGGCCCGCAAAACTGCTGTTTTCTTAATTTTCCAAATAAACTTAATTCCGCATATGTCATTCCCATATCTTGTTCGTCGGTTTGCACAACTTGGCCATCTTTTAAAGGTTCCAACTCAGCCGTAGGTGGTGCAGTTACAATTTCAGCAATTACAGGAATTTTAAACTAAAGTAAAGTAAAAAAAATGCGAATGACAATAAATTATTTAATAAATTACTTACTTTGTCTTTAATGTAATTTAAAAATAATCTTAAATCTGTTTTTGACAATCCTCCTATTGGGTTAATATCAGCACTGGAGCAATCATACTTCGTCATGTAGCCTCTAAGAGACTCATCCACATTTGCTGTACCTATTGAATTGTAAATTGACAAAGTTAACATAGTTATAATGGGTGCCGATCAAAATACCGACTTACCGATAATCATAATCCCGACAATAAAATCCCGACATATCAAAATACCGACATATCAAAATCTCGACAAATCAAAATCCCGACATATCAACATCCCGACCATATCCCGACAAGTCAAAATTCGGATAAGGTTTACTGGGTTACCCCATAATATGGAAAAGAACGAATCGCTATACAATCATGCGCAAATATATCGAGGACACAAAAGAAATATTCTGACCCAACAGCAAAAGACATAAAATTTGAAAGAAATGAATACGACTTATGATACGGGTGAGATCTTTCGAATTTCGTGTGAAATCGTGTTTGCAAAGGCATCTTATTGGGTCAGAATATTTCTTTTGTGTACTCGATATCTTCGCGCGTAATTGTACAATATTATATTTTTTTATTTAGTTATATGGGATCCTCCAAGTAATTAAACTAAAGCGTAGGCAATCTAATAATGTCAAATTTCCGCGGTTGTTTACTGTCAAGATCTTTTTATCTCTTTCCACTGCTGCTTTCTTTCGAAGGATGCACCATTTCTAAAATGGCGCCATATTCTTCCATGCACGTAATTTTGTTCAAACCATTCGACCACCTCATGAACTTTATGTAGGATTTGGGATATGTGGTTTTAATGCATCGAGGGCTTTGATATGTCGTGATTTTGATTATCGGTATTGTGATTGTCGGGATTGTAGTTGTCGGGTTTTTGACCTAGACTCAATTATATTTCCTATTTTTATTTAAACGCTTGCTTACCTAATACTAGTAAACCACCAGAACGTCCTCTGGCCCAGAGCATTAGTTGGGCAAACAAGTAAGATAAAACCATGCGCAATCGTGCTTGTATATTTTGCAAAGCTAAATTTTGTCGTGCACATCCACCTTTAGAAGCAAATTTGGGGAACAATCCAGTGACTGTACTGAATATTTCTAAGACAACCTTGACAGCTTTATCAATTGAAATAGCCATATGATAACTATAAAAACAAAATTTCACTTCAATATATTAAAATTTCCAACAGAACAAAAATGTCAATTTTAGAAAAAAAATTTTTCTTTAGTTTTGTTATTTTTTGGATTTCTTGGGCAGATTTAAATTAGCAATATTTACTGTCAAATTAATAATTTTATTGGACCAACCTTCCTATTTGTGCAGATAGAGTAGAGGCTCGTTGTTTTGTTTCTCTAGAAGAATGATCTGTTGCCATATAACATGTTACCAAAAGTCTGTTGCATAGTTCTGTTGGTGAGGTTGGTGTATATTCAGGGTCACCCAAAATTCTACGAACATTCTCTAATACTTTGGAATCTACAAATAATCAAAGGAGTTTATTATTATTTCCGAGATTCTGTGCAAAACTCTTATAAATAACTTAACTGTACTTTTAAAGGACATACTAATATTTTTAAGCTAGCAGTGAAATCGAAAAGATCTTATTAGTATTCTACATAGAGACAGATTGCCTAGTACAGGTAAACGTCGTTTTGCGCCGGTTCGCTTTACGCCGATTCACAATTACGCCGGTTGGTAACGACGTAGGATTTTCCGAGTTTCCGAGTTAGTTTTCGTTTTGTTTTTAAGAAAAATAAAAAGATATGATTATATTTTTTATTTCATTAAAAAATTAAAAGAATTGTACGAAAAAAGCAGGAAAAATGTGTGTTCATTTTACGCCGATTTTTTTTACGCCGGTGTCTCTCGGAACGGAATCCCGACGTAAAACGACGTTTACCTGTATAAGATAATAATAAACTTTTTAATAATTTCAGTAAATGGTGTCACAGAATTTACCTCCAGTATTAATTGAGTGCAAGACCATACGACACATAGAAAAAACTATTAAGGCTACAGCTGTTGAATCTACGCCACCACTCAATGGTAGAAAGAAACCACCCTGACCCGATCGTCTCAAATAATCCCATAACCAACAAGCTGGTCCCTAAAACAAAAGTTATAGTAGAGAATATAGCTTCAATTTAGTATTTTGCATATGGTTTGACTATAATAAGTAAATCTAGGAGATTCCTTGCATCCAACTTCATGAAAACACTTATCCTGATACATGTTTCAGGTTACCGAACCCATCATCTGGCAATAATAGAATTACCAAAATTATTATACAAGTCTTCAAATAACGAAGACTATCTATAAAATAACGAAGGTATTAGCTATGATCATTCGGGATCAAGCAACAACTTCACTAATTAAAATTATTGTCAAACGTAGGCTAAGTCAAGCATGATCAACAATCAACGTAAAGTCTTTTATCAGAGTATCGCCGAATTTAAGTTTACAGGCTTTTGAGGCTCACTATAGAGTAGTATGGTAAAGATTAACAAGAATTAAGGCACGTCTGATCACCTTGACGGTTTAACTGGATGTGGAAGTTGATAGAGCTTATACCTCGGTTATTTCATTGGTGTTTCTCGTTGTTTGAAGATTTGTATAATAATCTAGGTTCTTGATTGCTGTTCTATTAATGCCTGATGATGGGTTTGCTATCCCGAAACCCGAAACATATAGCAAAATAAGTTTTATATTGAACTAGGATACAAGGAATCTCCAGGATTTAGTTATAACTTTTTCTCTAATTTAAAGACAAACCTGAGCAATTTCTTCTTCCGCACGTAAATAATTCCATTCAATAGGGACAGAAAATGGAGACAATATATTATCATCACTTGATGATAAGGAAAAATCCACTTGTATTCTTCTATAATTAGGTGACTCCGAACTTAAACCTGATCTTGAACGTAAGTGATTACGATATGTTCTAATATCTTCTAAATCAATTACAGCTGTCGTTACTTCCTAATAGAAGAAAAAATGCAAAATGTAATAAATTGTACACAGATGCATCTTTGAGATCCTCAAAAGCCTTTTAATAATCTACAAAGACACCTAAGATTCCTGGTTCCTTTAGGCAAAAATTTGGACAAATTTTAAATTAATTTTATTGGACTTTTAGCAACAAATCTGCACCTTTTCCAATTGTATTTCAGAATAATCAATTCAATTTCAGAAAATATCAATTGTATTAAAAAAAATCAATTGTATTTCAGAAAGCATCAATTGTATTTCAGAAAGCATCAATTGTATTTCAAAAAATCAATTTCAGAAAGGACTTTTCTGAAATACAATTGGTCTTTTCTAAATTACAATTGATGATTTCTGAAATTGAATTGACTATTCTGAAATACAATTCTGAAATTAAATTGATTATTCTAAAATACAATTGATGCATTCTGAAATCCAATTGACTACTCTGAATTACAATTGATGATTTCTGAAATTGAATTGATCTTTTCTGTAATACAATTGGAAAAGCTGTAGTCAAACTAACACTTGTACTTACGACTTCTTGAAGACCAAACTGTTTTCCATGATTTAAAATATGTCCATTTAAAGCAATGCAAGAACCTCCATTAAAATAAACTCTTTGCCCATCACAACCTCTCAAATTACTATATAAATAACAACCACCTGACTTAAAAGTAGCACTTTTCACTAAATCGGTAAGAACATAAGCTTTTCTTAGTTCAGTATAACTCCCTGAGCTGTTTGAAATAATTTCAATACCATCTAGTCCCATGTTTATATGAGAACTTCTTGGATTCCATAATTCTTCACAAATTTCAAAACCTAAATGTTAAAGATATTAATTAACAGCCTATTTTTGGAAAAATTTGCATAGGGACTTTTGATAATGACAATTTTCTGCGTTATAAATTATGAAATTTATGGTACTCTTTTTTAGTTAGTTCTTTAAAACTAAGTCGAAAAGAGTTATTTGAAAATCAAATATTTTTCAAAAACATTACCAACCTATACAAGTATCTCGTGTTGCGATGACACCATCACCAAATGGTACTGTGGTTTGTCCTGTAATATTACTAACAATTCTTGGTAGATAATACTCGTCGACTTCTCTTACCTAAACAACAATCAATAACGAATTAAGATACAACATGAATAATTACACTAATCAAGAAGAATTTAATGCTGGATTATTTGAATCATGTCATGTATATAGTACAGACATAATACGTATTTTAGCACTGATGGAAAATTAATGCTATTATAATAAATTTTTAGTAAAGTGGTGTTGGACTACTAATAAGATTTTTGGAAGTTAATTTAAATTTTGTACCTTATGCCAGGATGAAAACCAACGCGATTCTCTATAATTCCCAACATCACACATAAGCAATTTTGGACGAATCAGAAGAATCTTCTGGTTAAAAAAAATTACTCTGCAATTGTAAGCTACATTCTTGTGCATTACAGGCATTCCTACATCGACTAATAAGTTTGAGCATATCGGTGACTTAAGAATATCACACAGCACCTCCCAGCTGTGCAAAAATGTGTCACTTTCGAAGAAATGGTCTTCGCAACTGTATCCACTAAAAAATGATTAAGTACCTATTTTAAAACTTAATTATTATGAATTAATATAATTATCTTAATTTTAATAGAAACCACAAAATAAAATTCCATACTGTAAATTGAGATAACTTTCGCCTTTAAAGGTAAATTTGGCCCAATTTTTTGAAAAAGATAGTTTAACAGATTCTGTTAGTTACCTTCATTTCTAGAATTTAGTGTACTAACTGATAACTAACAGTGGGTCAAAGTTATCTAAGTTTACGATATTTTTTCTGAATTTACATACCAATGAACTTTTCGGCGATACGTTTTCTTGAAATAAATTTAACTGGCTATGTAATACATGATAATATCAACAAGAATGATTGGTGAGCGTTTAGAGGAAAAATCCGAAGACAAAAATAGTAGAAACGTTATTTCTAGATAGATCATTACCGAAAAAAGTTATTTACCCTCACACGAACACGACCAAATTCTGAAAACTAATATCTAGACCTCCTTTTTTATCCGAAGCCACAAAAAATGGTATTCGTCCGATTTAAGGAAAACAATCTTGCAGTATAAATGTGGAAGTTTCTTAGCACGTTCACTTTATCCGAAATAAAAATTCGAAAAACCGAGAGTTTGTACCACTGACACCTACAGTTTTTTACTTTAGGTCCTTTAAAGGGAATGATTTCTATAGGGAATAGATATATTTTATTTTTATACTTCAAGAGGTTGAAAAATTATGGCTCAAAAAATTTTTATCTCGTTTCGTTTTCGAGGTATGGCTGACAATAGATAGAATAACCAAAAACTCCGTTTTAATCAAAAAAGGACCATGGGTAATTAATAATAATACTAGTAGATTTTTTAAAACTGGCATTTTCAAATTTCCAATTTTGACCGAAACCTGGTGAGTCCACCCTAAAACGCCGAATACCTGAAGACCGAAAGAAATAAAACCGAACGATAATGGGCATAATTGGACAAAAGGTCTAAGAAAATGACCCGCACGATAAAAGACCGACATTGAAAAGAACGCAAACGAAAGAATGGAAAATGCGGAAGTATTCAGCTTCAATTCATTTCACCGATTGACCTTTAGTCCACGTCGGCCTTTTGCCAAATTCGTCTTTATTTTCAATTCGGCCATTTGTCTTTAGGTCAATTGCGTGTGTCAGCCTTTTATCATTCGGTTTTATTCTTTCGGCTTTTTTTCCATGTCGACGTTGAGTTTATATTCGAGTATCAGCGAACCAGTTTATCGACTTTTTCATCGAAAACAGTTTTTGATATTGGTCTTTCATTAACATAGTCCAAAAACGGACTTGTCGATGAAACAGTATAATCCTAGAAAAAGAATAGTTTGTTTTGATGATTTCACACCAACGACAAAATAACACGCCGATGGTTGAATATAAACTGTAGATCGTCATGAAAAAATGCCCGAAAGAAAAAATAGAAGACTGACGCAGATAATTGACCAAAAAAATGGGTAAAGTGGATAAAATTAAAACCAAGAATTTTGTAACCCCACGAAACACAACTTGCATGCGAAAAAAACGGGTGAGTGAAGTTAGCGACACACTTGAAGCACTAACGCTTTTTTAATACATTCGTTAGTGCATCGTTAGTGCTCTTTAGTGCAACAATTACTAAAATTAGTGGCTAAGTATTAAGTGTATTTTTTTTTTCGTATTTCATTAGTGCTTCGTTAGTGCTTGTTACTGCATCAAAAAAACATACTATTTTTGGAAAAATAAGAAACTCACAGATCTTTTATTTTTTTCGACCTAGCGACAAGTTTTTTTATTTATTATTTTTTTCATATTTTCTTTTGTATTTCATTGGTGCTTCATCAGTGCTTCTTAGTTCATCAAAAAAACATACTATTTTTGGAAAAGTAAGAAAGTTACAGACCTTTCACTTTTTTCTACCTAGCGACACTTTCTTTTATTTACTATTTTTTTCAAATTTTCTTTTGTATTTCATTTGTGTTTTGTTAGTGCTTCTTAGTGCATCAAAAAAACATACTATTATAAAAAATAAGACATCAGTTACAGATCATTTACTTATTTCTTTCTTATTTTATAAAATATTTTGTTTTTCTGATGCACCAACAAGCACCAAAATTTGTAAAAAATGATAAATAGAAAACCTTGTCGCTGGGTAAAAAAACTAAAAAATGTACAATTTTCGTACTTTTTCAAAAATAGAATGTTTTTTGAAGCACTGGCAAGCACTAATGAAATTCAAAAGAAATTTTGAAAAAAATATAAATAAACAATTGTCGCTTGGTCGAAAATAGTATATGGTCTGTAACTGTCTTATTTGTTAAAATATGCACTAATGCACTAACAAGCACTAAATAAACACTAATGAAATTCAGAAAAAAATTAAAAAAAAAATTGTGGAAATAAGTAAAAATTCTGCAACTTTCATATTTTTTCAAAAATAGGATGATTTTTTGATGCACTAACAAGCAGTAATGAAGCACTAATGAAATAACAAAGAAAATTTGAAAAAATGTAATAATTAAAAAAAAATTGTCGCTAGGTCGAAAAAAGTAAAACATCTGTAACTTTCTTATTTTTCCAAAAAATAGTATGTTTTTTGATGCACTAACAAGCACTAACGAAGCTCTAATAAAATACAAAAGAAAATTTGAAAAAAAAATAATAAATAAAAACATGTCGCTAGGTCGAAAAAAGTAAAACATCTGTAACTTTCTTATTTTTCCAAAAATAGTATGTTTTTTTGATGAACTAAAAAGTACTAATGAAGCATTAATTAAATACAAAAGAAAATTTGAAAAAAGTAAAACATCTGTAACCATCATATTTTTCCAAAAATAGTATGTTTTTTTGATGCACTAACAAGCACTAACGAAGCACTAATGAAATACAAAAGAAAATTTGAAAAAAAAATTGTCGCTAGTTCGAAAAAAGTAAAACAATCTGTAACTTTCTTATTTTTCCAAAAATTGTATGTTTTTTGATGCACTAACAAGTACTAACGAAGCACTAATGAAATACAAAAGAAAATTTATAAAAATGTGAAGTTACCTTCAAAATTTAAATAAACTTAACTAACTTAATAAAATACTTAGCCGATAATTTTACTAATTGTTGCACTAAAGAGCACTAACGAATGTATTGAAAAAACGTTAGTGCTTCAACTCTGTCGCTAAATTCACGCACCTGAAAAAAACGAGTAGGATTATGTCGATAATTAGGTGTATGAAAAATATCGAAAATATTAGAGAATCACTCCGAAGGTCAGAACATGTTTGCATCGTATGCAACTAAAGTTACAGTCATTTCAAATGTTAAACCTAGATGTCGCTATAATATAAATTCTTCGCATCAATACATATTTAAATTTAAAATGTAATTGAAATAATTTCAAATGTGCCCATTTTTGCTTTCATATTTTAACAAACAAAATTGGTTTTTAACGAAGTTGAAAATTAAACTTGTAAACAATGAATCCTAACCTTAAAGTACAACTTGTTTGATCAATTTATCAATGAACTTATGATTATATAATAAATAATTGATAATTTATATCCTTAATTTCACCTTATTTCTAACTCTGGTCCAGTACGAAAACTAGCACCAGCATCCTTGGCTTCTAAAATGCTCATTAATATCCTTTCCCTGTTACCTTCAAAATCTAGTGCCCATTGATTTAAAGTACACACGGCTAAGGTAACTTTTCGACCCATGTTTAGGATTAATAACTTAACTAATTTTAAAACTTTAAAATTTTAAAATGCTCAACTTGAACTAGTTTTATTTCAAGAATTTCACACTTCAAGTCTTATAACACTTGAACCCGCCACTCGTGTTTTATGACTTTATTTACAAGTTAAAAGTTAAGAGCTAAGCAACTTCAGTGAGTAATGGTATAAGGAGTTGCATACACTGCATGTAAATTTCTCAGACTTCTTTCCAAAACTTTTTCTTTACCAAAACTTTATTGAAAGGAACAGATTTTATGGAAAAGAAATCAAAGGTCCACAGGTAAAAGATGTACAAGAGGAAAAAACGCCGAACGGCTGATATGGAAAAAAGCCGCTAAAAGCCGAACGATAAAAGGCCGAAGGTATTGGGAATATTAACTACGTATAGAGGGCGCTATAAATGGAGGATATTCGGTACTTCTCAGTGTAAAAAATTGTGTTTAAATGCATATTCGACAAAATACAAATAGATTTATTCTTTAAAGCTTCAGTAAATCTCAAAAAACATGTACCAATGTGCTAAATCAAAAAAGTAAGTACCGAATATCGAAGTTCATATTTTGCCACCAGAGGGCGAGCGTAATCTAAAAATTCCCAATAGAGGCCGATCGATAAAAAGGCATAAGACAAAGGAGAATAAAAGACAAAAGACCAAACATAAACGGCTAGTACTGCAAATCCGTACGAGCCACAAAATGGCACTTTTGCTCCGAATAAA
Source organism: Stenus bimaculatus (assembly GCA_963971135.1). Taxonomy (NCBI): domain Eukaryota; kingdom Metazoa; phylum Arthropoda; class Insecta; order Coleoptera; family Staphylinidae; genus Stenus; species Stenus bimaculatus. The sequence continues at coordinate 79,341,609 of OZ020180.1, read as the reverse complement.
ACATGCAATATTTTCTTGAAATGATCAAAATATGTTCAAAGTAAATACATATCAGAGACATAAAGGTCATGTCATGGTTTGAGATAACAAGCTTGGCAGGTTTGTGATTGTTTTTAAATTTCATGTTTCTCGGTATAAAATTCGATATTGCTCGCCACGGGGTGATTCAAAAAGTTTGCAAAATACGTTTTTATTTACCTCTTGAATTGTAGTTTAATATGCAAAAATAAATTTTGAAAAATTATAAGCCATTTAAAAGTTATTAACGGTTTTATGAATTTTTAAGTGAATTTCCTGAAGTGGGGCTCAAACTTTAATATTGCATGTCAAAAAAATTTACATGCTATGTTTAAATTTACCTATTTAATTGGGGTTTTAAATCCAAAAATATTTTTTTAAATAGTGTTTAAGGTTATTAACGTTTTTGTAAAATATGGGCAGTTTTTAAACAAATTTCAAGCATCGCGGTATAAAAATTGAGATTGTACTTCACTGGGTTATCAAAGAAAATAGCATAATATATTTTTAGAAACCTAATGAAGGGAAGTTAAAGGTACAAAATTACTTTTTGAAAAATCTTAAGTCGTCCAAAAGTTATTGTCGATTTTGAAAATATTTATGGATGAATGTCGTGCATGGTTGCACAAATTTTTAGATTCCGCGCCACTGGGTTATCCAAAAAATTAGCAAAATACGTTTTTAGAAACCTATTGAATACTTTTTTATGTTGCAACGTGCAACGTGGCACAACATTTGATATTGTACGCCACTGGATGATCCCAAAAAATTGCAAAATACGTTAAATTTTACCTACTTAAGATACAAAAATAATATTGTAAATATTATTAAATCGTTTAAAAGTTATTAACTATTTTGAACAATGTTTTAGTGAATTTCATCATCATCGCGGTACAAAATTTGAAATTGCACTCCTCTGGGTTATCCAAAAAATTAGTAAAAAAATAAATTGAATGCTTATTTAAGTTGCAACATGAGTCTTAAAAACTTTTAATCCGTTTAAAAGTTATTAACAATTTTGTAAAATCTTTTTAATTTTTAAATGAATTTCATGCGTCGTGACATGAATTTTTATATTGCAATGCACTGGGTGATTCAAATAATTAATAAAATATATTTTTTAGATCTTATTTAATGCTATTTTAAAGTGCAAAAACTATTTTTAAAAAATCTTAAGCCATTTAAAAACTGTACGCCACAGGACAAGAAATTTGCTAAATTGGTTTAAATATACGTACTTATTTGTGATTTAAGGTCCGAAAATGATTTTTGAAAAATCTTAAGTCGTTTTAAGTTATTAACTTTTTTGGAAAGTTTTTCTAATTTTTAAATGAATTTCATGCGTCGTGGATGAATTTTGATATTGCACGCCACTAGGTTATCCAAAAAATTAGTAAAATATATTTTTGGAAACCTGTTGAGTTGTAGTTTCAGATGCAAAAATAATTTTTGAAGAATCTTAAGCCATTTAAAAGTTATTAACGGTTTTATAAAATGTTTTTAATTTTTGAGCGTATTTCGTGCATCGTGGCATAAAATTTGATATTGCTCGCCACGGGATGATCCAAAAATTTACAAAATATATTTTTAGAAACCTGTTTAATACTGTAAAGTTTAACACATAATATGACATTTAACTGACGTTTGAAGAAAAAATCCAAATACAGATAATAAAGTTGGGATTTTTTTTATTTTTAATAGTTTTGGAATCTAAATTGCTTTTAAAAAAATTTACAAATGTATTCTAAAAAACTACCTAAAATGATTTTTTTTATTAAAATGTACAATAAAATTTAAAGCATGAACAAAAAGTACAAAAGTCAACCCTTTACCCTTCCACAAGTGAGTTTTGACATATTTTACAATATAGTTTATGGAGAACACAATTTACAAATTGACAATATTAGGGACTTGTTTGATTCAGTCTTTCAACTTGTTGACTCCTTTGGCAGTTTTTGGCTTCTTCTTGCGTTTAATCTTGACGTCCTTAGCGTCGATGTCCTCCACTATTTTAGCATCAAATGTTTTTAAGTGAGGACCTTTATAAGTATTAGACCGATTATACTTTGAATCTCTTTTAAAATTTTCGAATAAACTTTTGGATTTACGTAATTTCGTGGCTTTAATTGGAGGATTAAATTCAATCGCAGTTTGACGTTTTAAACTTTCTTTATTTTTCTTAACCACATCTTTATTATCATCTTTGATTTTTGCTGTTTCTTTTTTCTGATTTGTTTTATTGCGTTTCGTGTTTTTCTGATGGCTTGGGGACTTAGATTCTGGCCTAAAAAAATATTATTTATATTTGAAAGAATTTTAGTGTACAAACGCAAACAAAGCTGCTTACCCGCTATTGCCCGCTTTCAGTTTACCGGCGCCGATTACACGCACATGCCTGAGTCAGTCCGCGACATGCTATGGAAGCGTGTAAGGGTAAAAACACAAACAAAGCAGGTATGTCTATAGCGGACTGACTCAGGCATGCGCGTATAATCAGCGCAGGTAATCTGAAAGCGAGCTAAAGCGGGTAACCTGTTTGTACATTTAGTGTCCTTATACTTACTTGTTGCTGCTAAATCCCCAGGATAAAGGCGTTTGGGCTTCTATATCACCAACACCAAACCAAAATTTATTTTTTAAGGTCAAAAGTTTTGCTTGAACTTCATCTAACTTTTTACGAGTAGAATTCTTCCTATAATCGATCATACATCTAGGGAAAGCCCAAATTAAATTTCAATAATAATACTTACCCTATCAGACCTGGTAACAAAGACACTGATCTGAAAGGGTTTATTTAGTATTTTTTGATAAAGATAATATTTGGTATATTGGGAACACAATACCTTGGAATAGGAGTTTCTTTTCTTGTCAAAATTTTAGATTCGAATTTTCCATCAGGACTTATATCAATAATTGAATATTCGTTTAAGAATTGATGAGCATTTCCTAAGATATCATCATTTCCATTCTTTTTTACACCATTCCGTTTCTTTTTCTTCTTCCGTCTTCTACGTATCTTGCTGGTCTTTTCTGATTTAATTTCGTTTTCTGAATCCGAGCTTGTATCAGATAAATATTTATTTCTATCATCCACTGAGAATGATAAGTTGGCCCTGCATACCTACATTAAAGAAAAATAGTAAAATTACTTTTATGTAAGTGGAATTCATAATTGCGCAAAATTTTAATCATTTATATTTCACCTTTTAGTACGTACCTCAAAAGGTTTTCTTGCAGGACTTTTACAATTTAAAACCTTGGGAACTACCCGTTTCTGATTGGAACTTTTTCTAGTCTTTATAGGCGTAGGTGGAGGAGCTGCTGTAACAAACTCAGTAATATTTTTTCTCTTAATAGTATCATCATCTGAAGAACTTGTTGTATCACCACCATCACTGGAATAATCAGATAGCTTTATATTTGCTGGCTCGTCGGCGTTAGATCCTTCCTTCGCTAGCCTTGCTAAAATTTTGCTTCTAAGTTTTTCTTTTCTAGGATCTTCATCATAAAAATCCAAAAGCGTCTGGCAAAATGACTTTCCCATTAGTTCATAGTCACTGGTGTTGAAATGGGTGTCGCTTCTCATCCCCAAAGTTGTTCCACCAAAGGATGCTTCCATTGTAAAACTATTCGCGATCCCCATCATCCACATCACAACTCTTCCAGTCCCTTCCTTGCATTTTTGGATTCGGAATTTACAATTTTGGAAAGAAAACTAAAAATGATGCCAGGATAATTTTAGATCAATGATAATCTGACAATCCGAATAAAACATGCTATTTTTTCTTAAAACGTCGAAATTTTTAAAATAGCATTGTAAAAAGAGTGTTTGAAAGTTAATAATTTATATTTAAAGTATAAAGAAAGTAGAAAAAAAAAATAAAAAAAATCAAGTCTCTACGATGTTTCGTTCAAAAGTTATGAATTTTTATATAAAATATGGCATTCTGGTAAATAAGTAAAGGTGTATAACTAAAATTAAGTAACAAAAATTCGTACAGATAAATTTATTAAAATTACTGATATTAACATTAAATTTTTTTAAATTTAATTATTTTTTGAGATACATTACCTAAAAATTTTTTTATTTTTTTGAGTTTCTGGGAAGTAAAATTTTGGGGGGGGGCAGAGGGTAGGTGAACCCCTACATTTCATCCATTTTTTATTAACTTTCATTTGCGAGGTCGTTTTGAAAAAATCGAAAAAAAAATTTTTGAGATATTTTTAAAGACAATACAATGTTAGTGCATATTGGGTTGCCTAAAATTCATTTCTACTCCGCCCTTTTATTCCTTGTCAGTGCAAAGTAATAATTTCTACTCCTTGGCAGTACAAAGTGACCATAGAATCAACGAACATAAAAAGTGACATTTTATAGCCAGTACTTTAATGACGTTTGAAGAAAAAATATTTTTAAAATATATTTGGTAATATCACCTACCTTTTCTGAAGCATTTTTATGTAACATTAATGGAAAAACTTGTTCATAAAGTTTTCTATCACTTGCCCGACGACTTTCACAGCCAAAAATAAAAATATTGTGCTTTCTTGAATGCGCATGTAAATCACAGTACATTGCTACACCACATTCTTCCATAAGCCTATAAAAATATTTATTTAGAATTAAGGAAAATATAAATATAATTTTTTGAAAACATTTAATTTGGAAGATACTAAAATCATTTAGATTTCTCATAAATCAGACCTAATACAATTTCTGAATTCCTCTGATACTATCTGAAAAATTTATTGCTCGATGTCGTGCCAAGTATGCTCTTAATTTCGTTTGTTTAAAGAACCAACATCAATCCTCATACCTGCGTATCATGAGCTTCGTGTACCAAATCGAAGGATACGTTTCTCTGATAACAGTTCGATACTGCCTGTTTAAATCCTTCCCGGACAGGGAACACCTGTTATTCCCAACTATAACACCATCAGGATTCAACATTGGGACCAGCTTAAAAATGAAGTTATCACGCAATTCTTTGGCTGGGCTGGTCTCGCTCGTAAGAAATTCTAGAAATCCATGCATCATCCACGATGAAGGAGTTTCACCTGGATGAACTCTAGCTGTAATAACAATCGCTTTCTTTTTCTAAAAATTACATAAAGTTACCGTATAAATTAATAATTATTTATAGTATTATAGTACCTTATTTAAACTTTCGTCGGTAGAAGGAGGATTTGTAATTGTCACGTAATAAACATTATTTCCAGCTAAAGTTTTGCATAACAAGCGCAAAGTAGTATAAGTCGATTTAATTGGATGGACTGATATATCTAGTAAGTAATCTTGTAAATCTGAGTAGGTATAAGGATAACTATGCGCTAGATAAACTTCATCTTCATCATGAGGAAATTCGAGATTAAAGCTAAGAGTGTAATACTGGGTTTGGTCTGGATCCTCAGATGTTCTAAAAATTGATCAGTTAATATTTTCGATTTTATTAAATTTTTAGAACGGATTATTTGTTGTAATGAAAGCTGTGACAATTTCAGCTTACACGTTATCGTTACAAAAATATGTAATGTTTGTTCCGCATCTCCTCCAACCAATGGAATGAATGTGTGAATCTTTGACTGAATACATTAATGGCCTCATTCCTTGCCCATAAAGGCTTTCTTCTTTAGTGAAATTGACGATGGAAAATCTAAAATGATCACCACCATATTTTGTGATTAACATTATTAAACCAACCTGTAAAGGGAATTCTTTTTCATGTTTGTAATCCTAAAATAATACCACTGCATGTGTCGATTAGTATACAAATCTGTTCGTAAATATAATTCGTAATAATTGGCAGTTATTTTTATTGCTTTGGCAAGATTTCCCGACTCAAATCGGGATTCGAAGCGTAAGCTGTCTTCTTCTGGAGAAGGACATGTTGGCAGTAGGTATTTACTCCCACCTACACTAGATCTACAAAACTGATACAAGATTATGTTATAATTACAATATTTCGAAGAAATTTACATAGTTAACAGCACTTATTGGATAGTATTGGTAAACTATCACTCCTACTTCTTCTCCAACTGGTTTCGGCTGAACTTCTTTTCCAGTAGGCATGTAGTATGGTTCCGGAGGACAGGGTTTGTATGGAATATGTTTAACCCTTTCTTCCAGAACCTATCAAAAGGGATAAATTAATTAACTGTATTATCATTTCAATGAATGAAATTATTGGAATGATTATAACTGAAAGAGTAAAGTTTGTAATTTGCAGTATTTTTTCAAATAAGCATTTGAATTTATCCTGTATAGTGGATAAAACCACAGTAATGCTTCACCAACATAATTAAAACTTTTTGATGGTTCGTGATAGTTAAACAAAAGTTTGATCGCCCATTAGCAATACTTGGTATTGGTTTTGTGTTATTCCAATTGCAGTCTGTTAATATTCTTTTAAAATACCAAAGTAATAATAGATACAGGTAAACGTAGTTTTGCGCCGGTTCGATTTACGCCGATTCATAATTACGCCGGTTGGTGCCGGCGTGGGATTTTCGTTTTGTTTTTAAGAAAAACAAAAAGAACCCAAACATTGTGCCAAAAAAGCACGAAAAATGTGTGTTCATTTTACGCCGATTTTTTACGGCGGTGTCTCTCGGAACGGTACCTACTAATATCCGTTTCTTTAATAAATCACTCATTTGTCTCACTTTCACTTACGACTGAGTCATATACTAATAGTGAGGAGGACTGAGACGAAAAAGGTGGTTTATAAAAGAAATTAACCATAATTTTTAATCTAATTACCTGACATTCTGTCGGCCATCTTGGTGGTTGTCCAACATGGTCCAGAGGTGAAAATTCTTTTGTAAAAAGTTCCTTACTGTCGCGATTCTTCAGGAAAGAGTTTGCAATTTTCGATTCTTCATCTTGGTTCTTCTTGAGGTAGGAGTTGCTCAAGTAGCTTTCAGCTGAGTGAGATTTTCGAGGTGATGATATTGGAAAAAGAAGGGATTGCAAGTTTTTAACACTTGTTTCCGATGAATAAATGTTATTGTTTGAATTATTAATATAGCGCAAAATATAATCTATAAAAAAAGAAAACAGTGACAATAACAAATATTATTTTTAAATCACATAATTTTTAAATATTCTAAAATGAAAAGTATGTCACCCGTAACTAGTTACAAAGTTCATTGCTAATTTTATTATTATTAAGCTAAATTTTCCAGACAAATTTATGTCTTTCATTGTAAATATAATGTTATTTTAACATGAATCGTTCGCTGAAAGTGGAAATCGATTAAACTATAGTAATCTTCGTAAATTTAATATATTATGTATGTTTTAATATGTATAAAATAATTGCAGGTTTTAGTATTATTCAGAAAAATCTTCTGCTTTACGATATTTTTAAATTAGTTGTTTTTAAATTTATTTGATCACAATCTAATAATTTCTATCCGTGGTCTTCGTTAGTACAAAGTCCATCGCGGTGTGAACCGAATTTTACAGTAACACCCGATGAAGAATTATTATAGAATTAGTGGTAACCTAAACTTTGTCACCGGAAAGATATTTATCTTCTTCTCGTTCTTCGTCTTCTTCTTCCTCATCTTCTTCTTTCTGTTCTTTTTCTTTCTCTTTTTCTTCGTTCGTTCTTAATGTAGAGTATTTACATGTTGCAACAAAGAGTGTTTAAGCTTTGGTACTCAATTTTCGTAGATCTGTTCGGGCCATACACGGTAAAAATACCTATCGAGCAAACGTCAGATAAGCGGGTGTTTTAACAGTACTGGCAAATACTAGTATTCATGGCAAAAAGAAACTTAGCCAAATTTTTGGCCAATTACAGTGATCACTTCCTAGGAGCATACTAAGTTTCACTTTTAAGTCACAACTTTTTCGTTCAACATGATTACCGAAAGTAAAATATACTGGAGTAAAAAACTTGCTGCAAAATCTAATTTACAAACTGTTGTCCATTATCTGAGACAACTTTAAGAAGAGTAACGCTATGAAAGAACGGTCTAAAAAGGTCAATAGAAACAACCTCAAATCGGCAGGAAATACCACTTGAACGAAATAATCCTCCTAAATTGGAAGCCTTCATATTTTTGGTATTCAGAACGTTTTTTAAGATAACCAGATAACCAATAACCTCCTTTCTTATTCTAGGCCAATAATAAATTCGTTTTATGCGAGCCAGAGCACATTCAACTCCGATATGTCCAGTCTAAGAAGAATTATGGCTTCTTTCATAATTAAGTTTTGGCTAGGAATCACTAATTGTTTATCATCAGAAGAACGAATCGCGTAACGATGGGCGAGTAGATGGGAGCGTTGTAGAGTGTGGAAAAATAGTAGGAATACGAACGACAAAAATAGAAGATAAAATTTAATTAAAAATATAAGATAAAAGTGGTCGAAAGGTTTTTTGTGGTGTGCCCCTAAAAAAAGTTATTCCCACCCGAAGACTTTTTTCGTTGCACACGTTCAACTTTTTTCCAAATTCAAAATTGCTTCTTTTCGACCCCGGCCGACCAAATTTAACGGAGAGAGGTAAAGAAACATCGGATCGACGATTGAAAGGTCATTTTCGACACTTTGAGGACACGTAAAAGTATTTATGAATTTCGAGAACAAAATCAAATTTTCAACCCCTCACACAAGGTTGTAAAAAGTTACGATATCGACAATTTTTTATCTCTCTTTGTCGAAACGAATTTCAACTAACAATAGCTTATTTTAAAGGACTTACCGTGCGCTTTAATTTAAAAAAAGAATCGTGTCGATATCTCTTTTTGTTCTCAAGTTAAGTCTCAAAAACCGCTGAAAATTTGAAAAAGTCAGTTTCTGACAAAAACTGCTGTGAAATCTTAGGTTTATCGAAAAATAATTAATTTTGAAGAAACTACTTGGCCTATCGAGACGCTTGATGGCTTCAAATTTCCGGGATCGTTTTCTCCATCAAAGAATGAGATAGCAGTTCCAATCGCATGAAAAATGCACCCTCCAGGGCCGAATTTGTAATCGAATTTTACAAAAAACAAAGAATTTTTTTCCGCAAAAACTGTTCATCCGATTTTTGTCGTAATTGACTAAAAATACTCTCATTCTGTGTCTTTTTCTTCGGAAAAAATTTCAACTCGCTGATGTTATTATTTTTTGAGAAATTAAATAAAAACGAAATTTCAGAAAAAAATTTTAAATTTTTGAATAATTTTATTTCCGAATTTTTGAAAAACGACCTCTCAAATGAAAGATCAAAATTGACCGCTCAGTTCTACTTCAGGTCCGTTATTTTTTTGCAACCATCCTGAAAAGTACAAAAATTTTGGAAAAAACGAAATATCAGAAAAAAATTTAAGCCCAAAGCAAAGGAAAATTTAAAAAAATTTTTGTTCGAGTTTTTAGAAAAACGACCTCTCGAATGAACGATAATTACAAAATGAATAAAATTGATCACTCGGTTCTGCTTCATGCCCGTTATTTTTTTGCCACCATCCTAAAAAGTACTGCAATTTCGGAAATTACATGAGATTAAAATTATTTTACTTTTTTTAGCTTGAACTTGTTTTAACGTTTCGTGGCTTAATTTGTAGCCGTTTGAGTCCTTTTAAATAGGCAAAAATCCTATCAATTCTTTATTTGCTTTGGAGATATAGAATCGATTTTTTTCATAAACTATACTTCTAATAAATACTCCAAATTTTCACCAAATTTATTTTTATTTAAAAATTTAAGCGAATCATGATTATTATTTAGACAATACACTTTATTAGGCACAATATCGATACAAAATACCCCTCCACTCATAATGAATCTGTCCAAAAATATCTTTTCTTATTTCAGACTCAAAAGGTCACATAATTTCCTTTAATATTTCATATTTCATCTTTTCGTACTTTATTGAAAGGAAAATTGGAAAATAATTCACTTGCTTTTGTACGATTATTTTTTCAAAAATTTTATAAAAAATGTTATGAAAATCCATTCCACCTTTATGGAGCTTCCTTGGAAATTATCAGCCGATCACTGATAACACAGGCCAACGATGAAAAAACGTTTTCAATAACTTTAGCTATTTTCTATGTAATTTGGTGTGCTGATTCCGAAAAAAATAACAAAAAACACCCACCAATTTCTCACATTTTAATATTAAATAAAAATAAATGTTATTAACCACAATGTATAACAAATATTTTTTTCTATAACTATAGCATAATGAGTACTTTATGAACGCGTTTGTAGACAGGCAATGGTAGCTATTACTCACTCCCGTGAGTTTTGGTTACTGGTAACATAATTCCATGGGCTACCCGTGTCTCTCTGTTACCAAATTCAAACAACTTATGAAATAAAGTTGTTAATGATCTGGGTTCGAACCCGTAATCTTTGAATCTACAGTCAACGTAACTCAGGCCTGTTACGACACTCGCCTACTGGCTCGTGTCGCAAATTCGGTCTGCGTGAGTAATGGCTATCATTACTCGCTCGTTGAATAATATACTATTAACCGTTTTAAATATTTTTAACTTGGCAATATATTCTAGTGTTATAAGGTTGGCAATAAAATCAAATTTGATCACATTGGTAGTTCTGATAAATTACACAGTTGTTTGTTTTCTTCCAGTTAATATAACTTCACATTACAGTGTTTAATCTATGTGCTTTTTATTCACAGTTTAATATGGATAAACATGGTTGTAAAAATTCTCCTAACGCTTTTTGCTACATATGTGGTAAATTTGTAATTAAAAAACATCAAAGGAACATTACTGACTTTGTAAAAAAATTATACTTTGCATATTTTGGTGTAGAAATCGGTAATCAAGACAAATGTTGAGGATCGTAGGAAATTCAAAAAAATAAGCATCTAATATTTAGTAATTTTAGTAATCTAATATTTTTGTAAGTGAAAATTGGAACCTAATAACAAACTAATTTTTTAATTTTTATTTATAAAATTTTTCTCTATTTTCTGATATATACAGGGTGTCCCGAAATTAAGCGGCCATAATTTAGGAGGTGATTCTACAACTAATTTTAAGAAAAAAACTTCCTATAAACCTTGTGTCCGATTTCGCTTCCTAAGAGAGCTACAGCCCTTTAAATATTGTGATTAAAACTAGGTTTTTTGTCATTTATTTGAAAACGGTTTGTAATAAAGATTTTAAATTTGGTGTGAAGACTAATACGTTTAAGATATAAATTCTCAATTTTTTTCAGATTTTTTGAAAGCTTTCAAAAAATTTCAAAAATTTTCAGAGCTGTCAAAAAATCTGAAAAAAATTGAGAAATTATATCTTAAACGTATTAGTCTTCACACCAAATTTCAAATCTTTATTACCAACCGTTTTCAAATAAATGACAAAAAACCTAGTTTTTGTCACTGTATAATTGATGTCATATTGTGAGAGAATTGTGGGTGATAAAAAAAACTGATATCGAATACTGTTTCAGCACCCAAAAATACATAAGATTTAGGTAAATTAGTTTTTACAAACATTTTTTTTGTTGGCCAGTGTAATTAATGCGGTTCGTTAGAGCACGCGTGAGTTTGGAAAAAATGTAATATGTACCCGAATATCTTAAGTTCTCCTTCGATTTTCATATTTTTCTCTGATTTGTAAGTAAATTTAAATAGACTACTTGTATTCAGTGTTATGTTTTAATTCTATACAGAATCTATAGAGAGGTCCAAACTTAAGGTACTTTTAGGTCGTTATATGTATAGTTTTTATATACATATTTTGGGTTTTTTTGTAGTAGAGTGTCTATGAAATCTCCTCTAAAATATTTTTTGAAACGGCATAATCAAATCTTAAAGCTCTATTTTTGAAACCACATTTAACATTTAATTTTAAAATTTAACGATATAACCCAAAAAAATTAATAAATGTTTCTAAAATGATCTAATTTAAATATATTGATTAACCCTAAATTTTAAATTACTAATTGTAAATTTTTTTAGATTAAAAATTAAATGCTAAATCTGGGTGCATATATAGCGCTTAAATGTATCACTAAACATTATTTTTTTGTAAAAGGGTTACTAAAGTTATTTAAAGGTGAGTCAATTGTGGAAATTCATGTATATAAATTTGACAGCTGCTGGTTGGAAAAGTTTATTGCACCCCCTCGAAACATTGCGTGCTAATACCTAGATTAAAGTCTTAAAACGATTTATATATCAACAATACTAAAAAATGCATTTATTTGATTCTAATTTTTAAACATTTATCATTTAGAATATGTTAATTTTTATAATACTTTATTTTTTAGTACCAAATGACGCAATTTCGGGGATATCCTGCACACAATGTTAAAAATGTAAATAATGTTACCGATTAATTTTAAAAACTAATGAACTGGAATTATTAGTGATGAAAAATTTAGAGATAAGATAAGAAATTTTTTTTTAAAACGTCTTTAACGTTAAGGGCGTCTCTAAATTTTTCATCGCGGTCGCTGAATATATGTTACTATGTTTAAGATTTAAATTTTTTATCAAAACATTTTGTGATAAATTTATAAATTTGAAGGTCAAAAATCAATAGCACTTAACTAAAACGATTCATGTAATAGCAATCTCAAGAAAATTTACCATTTTTTTCCTTGTATTTATCAGTTTTTTATAGAATGAAAATATCTAATCATACCTCTACCGTCGTCCTGCTCTTCGTCCATTCTTAAACCAAAAAAACAGTAAATTTTGTTATCTACCTTTCATGGTGCATTTTCTAAGAAAACATTTTTTGGTTATTCGTTGGCCGTGTCATAATTGTAACTGATAATCAAAAGTGAATTTAAACGTCAGCGCGACCATCGTCATGGAGATTGGATTGTGATAAATCGATGGCATCGCGGAAATTCGACCCATTCTTAAACACTTTCAACCCAACACGACAACATACAAAACTTTTTCATTTAAAATGCAAATTAGGACTGTTTTAGTCATGTTTTAACAGCTTATCAGTTAAATCTATGCATTAGGCAGCTCGTTTTGGTAAATTGGCCGACTTAAATGAAACAACTTTCGGCATGAATTTATGAATTATCTTTGAAAATTGTAAAGTCTTTACTTATTTATAGTTTCTTCTTTAATAACAGATACTTTTTTATTTTTTATATTATTTTTGGATTACAATTTAAATTATAATTAGCTTTATACTTGTAATATTACACAAAGAAAATTGTTCATTTCTAAGAAATAAAAGGTGCTTGGAATTGCCTGGTTCTAAAATTTAGCTTTTCTTTATTTTAATTAAACATAGTGCACAATATAAGGTGTAAGTACATATTGTATACAATATTATAAAATTAGAAAAGTGTATAAAAGTGTATTATACCGTTTAGATCGAAATATACAGGGTGTGTCACTTATTTTTCCAACAGCAACTTTTTTAGATAGTAAATGTCATTCTGGGAAAAAATTTCCCTATGAACTATTATGTTTTTTCGACTCCCTAAAAAGTTACAGCAATTTTAAAATTGATAAATTTTCATGATTTTTGTGGAACAACCTGTATAATATTCTTTCTTATTATTTTTTTTTTAATTTAAATTAATTATTATTTGAATTTTTACTTTGTCAAATTGGTTATTTTGAACATTATTGGCTGTATTTAAAATAAGTGAACGACGAGGTTAAATTTCCCTCGGTAAAATTTAGCATCATATTGATTTAAAGATAAACAAAAATCCAAAGCATACTTAATTTAAATAATAATATAAAAGATAATAATACAGGGTGTTTCAAAACTGGCGCCTATGCTCCTGCTACATGCTGGTCAGGTACCCTTGGTAGAGTACCGGAAAACTATTTACAAAATACTTTTATGTGTTAAAATTTTTATCTTAAGAATTCTCTAGACTCTAGAACTATCACAAATAAAAGCGGATTTTGCATTGAGAAATACAAATTAAACCATTTTCAATTGAAATAGTCAACAAAATGTTCAAATTTATCAAGAAATAAAGAATTTTCATATACAGGGTGGTGATTTTTTTGATGCTCACCATTAGTATCTTTTAAAGTGAAACGAAATCGGTTAAATTAAAGAAAAAATCTGAAAGAAAATTTAAGATACTTGAACTCATTATGGCCAAAAAACTAAAAAATGTGATTTTAGAAAATTTATATTTTATATTGGTACCTTTTAATTATTGACTATTCTTAGGGAATTTAATAAATTTTAGTTTGAAAAATATAGTGAAATATATTTAATAACCTAATTTATTTGAAGTTTCCAACGTCTGATAATTAGTTTCTTGTAAAAAACAACCTTAAACGTCCGTCGCGCCGGTACGGATACACTCCGATGAATTTTATCAGTACGTCTGATTGGCTAGAATTCAATGAAATTATTGTCAATTTAATTCTTTGGAATGGCATGAGAAGAGAATCAATTTTACAGCTATTTTATTTATACAAATGACAATTCTGCCAAAAGTGGCATTACTTTGTTGAAGCTGTCAGCTGCCAGGGTTTGACAACTTTCATCAAAATGCAGTAGGGTACTGTAGGGTAGCCCTATCCTCATAAATAACCTATAGGGATAACAGTGCGTTTCTACAAAAATTTTCCAAAACAACCAATAAGAAAATAATTTCTTGCTTTTCTCCTGTAGGATATTTTATCCCCGAAAATGAAGATTGGGCTCCTGGGGGTTATTCTTGGACCGGTCGACATCCGTGTCGCCAACGAGACTACGAGGACAGACTCTTATTTTTTCATGTAAATGAAAAGCACAGAATTATAAAAGTCGTCGACGACATTGTGTCGCCTGGTTCAAGAATAATGCTGCTGGTTTCAGTAGTAAAAATGACAATTTAGAGAGAGCTCATATAAAAGTTATTGTTCTTTTTCGTAACCAATGTTAAAACAATGATTCGCGATTTGGGAGATCTAAAACGACCTCTGGTGGTCATTTGATAAAACTAGTAATTGAATAATAAATAAAAAAGAGCAGCCTTATTCTTGAACCAGTCGACACGATGTCGCCGACGACTTTTATCATTATGTCATTTTCATTTACACGAAAAAATAAAAGTCTGTCCTTGTAGTCTCGTCGACGACACGATCTCGACCGGCGACGGGCTCAAGAATAAACCCGCAGTTATGTAAACTTTATGTCTGGGGACTTTTTTAGTCACCAAAAATGCTATTAACGCTATTCTAGTTACTAAAACGAATAAACACCCAATGCACAACAAAGCTTTTACTCGCCTTCCACCATTTTGTTATAAAATTTATCACAAAATAGCGCCATCTATACTTAATCGATATTCCCACAGTTGTATGCCGATCGAACGTATTTTCGCCGATTTCGTGACAAAGGGAAATATGGGGTAATTCTAAAAAAACAATTCTTCAATTTTTAGAAGTAGGGCTTGAAATAATCTATCCAAATACAATTCGTAGGTTGAAATCATAATAATAATAATTCTGTCACTTTATTGACAATTCAGTTGTGTTGCTTTCTAATTGAAATTACGCGCAGATCCAAAAAGTCTTTGGGTTCTTGAAACTTTTGCTGGAAGCTTATTACTTTTTAATCAGGCTATGGGAGCGTTTTTTCTAATTTAAATAAACCATAAAAACTATATAGAAATATTAATAAAAATTTTGACAGTTAAAAATGGTTTTTTAATATTTAAAATAATAATTTCGAATATTTTACCCAAGCATTAAAAATTGAAAAATTGGGTGTGTCAACCGCTCCAATGTTTTTGGTCTAATAAATTATTTATTTTAATTATTACTTCTAATTAAGCGAATGTTGAAATTAACAATAACAATTTCGAGAAGTTTGTTTTATATAAAATTATTGTAAAAGTGATTATCTGGTGAATAAATAATATCCCTTATATTAAACTAAATGTGGTACGTATAAGTTTAGTAATTATTTGTTAATTGGTGGATACGTAAATAATTTATATTGTATCATTTCTTAACATTCGCTAATCAAGATGTATATAGCTGAAATTAGAAGCCTTTATTGAATATTTCAATACATTTACAAAAGGCCTTTAATAATCGTTTGATAAACGCTAACAATTTAACCTTTATTTAAATAGACGAATACGAAACAATATTTGAATTGAAGATGTATATGGAATTTTTTTTTACTTTATTTAAATTTGGTGCATATAATTATCTTGATGAAAATGCAAGTTTTGGAAGAAAATTGTTTCAATATTTTCATCGATACTTGTCAATGTTTTCAATATGTTTCATGGGAGCGTCATATATTTATGAAATTATTATATTGGAGGAATTTATAATAATTGACCAGTGTAATACCATTTTAAATATAGGTACGTACTTAAAAATTATAACTTAACTAATTAATTTTTTATACATGAAACATCCTTCTATTTTTTAATTTACTACAACTAAATTTTTCTTATCAATCACCAAAATTTATTCGCTAGAGAGCGCGCGAGTTTGCGAGAAAAAAATGTAAAAAAATATGAAATCGAACATTACGCGCGCCAAGATATTTTAAGTTTCGTTTGATAGATTTTCAATTTTTTTCTGATTAATAAACTAAAGTCTTTAGACTACAACTAAGTGCAACCTTGCGCTGACTTAATTAGAAGGGTCCAAAATTAAGATACATTAGGTTATTATATTTTTTTTGTACATTCTAGATTCTTTTTTCATCTTTTAAATTAAGTTCAATGACTAAAATGCTTTCATATTTTTAGGAATTTGCTTATCAGTTATTGTAAGACTGGGCTACTATTTTTGTTACGACAAGATATCACACAAACTTATTAAGGAAATGAGTTCTGAATTTAGAGAAATCAGCAATTCTGGAATTGGTGAAGAGAAAACTATGTCCGGTGTCCAAAAAACTACAAAAAAATTGGTTATTTTTTGGGTTACCTTTGATATGTGTAGTATTTCGGTTTTGCCCATTTTAGCTATCATAACTTATGTTTTTGGTAAAAAGTTAGTATTTCCATTGCTTCAAGAATATCGTTTCAGGAAATGTAAAAATATAATTTTATTATTTTAATTAATTTTTTAAGGACGAACCCATTTGGTGGTGCATTTCCTTATGATATGACTAAACCTATTAATTATGAAGTGACTTTATTTTTGCAAACACTAGCACATTATACAATGGGAACATCAGCCTATACAATTGATTCATTTTTCATTGCATCGATGTTACTTATAACTGGTCAGCTTAAACTCATTAGTAAGAAAAAATGGATATAATTTTATTTGGGAAATTTTAATATACTTATTTATTTAGCTTGGGAAGCAAAACATATACTTTATACCTCACTTTTAAACTTTGGGGTATCCAAAGAGGATGTAATGGAATTTAAAGCAATTATAGACGCCTCCAAAAAAGATCAGAAGCTTTATGGAAAGATTTTGAAAATTATTTATTTACCAGAATTTCAAGTGTGCATGAGGAATTATATGAACTCCTGTGCTAATCGTCATATTAAATTTTTAAAATATTTTATAGAATTCGAGGCTTTTGTTTCTCCTCCAGTTTTGGCTTTTATGGGATTTGAAACGTTATTTATCGCATTCTTAGTTTTTATGGTATCACAATTAGTTCAGTTTTTGATTTTTTAATTTTGTTCCAAGTATAATTTCGATTATTTTAGGAAGACATTGGTACTATTTTACACATGATTTCCTATCTATTTTTTGCTTTGATAACTGTGTTTTTTTATTCTTTCTTTCCTCAATTGCTTATAAATGAGGTATGTTGTATGGTTTTAACTACAATTAAAAACTCAATTTAATATTTTCAGGCTGAAAATTATGTAAAAGCTTTGAGCGAATTCCACTGGTATTACTGCACTGATCATTCAGCTAATCTTAATTATATATTCATGTTATCCAAAGCTCAAAAATTGATAACCGTTAGAGCTGGATATTTTCTTGAAATGGGCCTTCCGGTTTTTGTAGCGGTATACAATTTTTATGCTACTATCATTGATTTTTCTTTAAATATTTTTAACTTTTAGATTGTAAAGTCATCAATATCCTACTATGGAGTTTTGCATCATTTTACTGAAAATTAATTTATTATAGTTATACGTAATTTTTAAAGTTTTAGAAATCTAGGCTGCACAATCCATTAAAATACAATAAAACCTCACTGAAAATAGATACTAGTTTCGTAATAGAAGCTTAGTGTTTAATGCTTTACATAATTTCGAAGCTGAGTTTATGTAATATTTATAAGAGAAATAAATATGTATTATTATTATTTTATGAATTTTATTAATTTTTACCTTAAAATCAATTTAATTTTATTAGTGTCAGTTTTTTTTAATATCTCAAGAATGGAGAGGACACCAACAAGGTGCTCGTCCTTACGCTATTTTCGCGTGCACCCTGTATTTAAAATAATCATTTATGGACTACCGTTTTTAATTTTTCTTATTATACATATAGGTTAGGTTAGGCTTGACTTTTTTCCTGAGAAATTTCGTTTTTATTTAATTTCTCAAAAAGAATTGACAGCAGAAAATTGAAATTTTTACTGAAGACAAAGACCCAGAACAAGAGTTTTATATCATTTTCGACAAAAATAGACTAAATAGTTTTTGCGAAAAAAACTCTAAACTTTTTGTAAAATTCAAGTACAAATTCGTCCCTGGAGGTATCAATACCTCATCTCCACGGGCATCCAACAGGATGAGGCTCGCTTTTACACGCCTTAAAACCATTCGTCGCCTTAAAGGCCGAACAAAGGCCTAAACGAGCTCGATCAGATGGTAGCACACCAAACGACAACTAGCCTAAGTGTGGTAGGGAAGAGGTTGGAAGTAAAGCCTCCTACAGTCAAGTGACTGACGGTGTTAAGATTGAGGTCATTCACCCTAACTATCCAGAATATCTCCTGACAACGGACCAAATAAAGGCCGTTCAGGAATGCATCCTGGATAAAATTGTGGAGATGGGAAAAGGAGCTGCTGCAAAGCCCATCAAATTCACAGCAGACCAGGTTGGTTGGGTCTCACATGTGCTGATAAAGCCACAGCAGAGTGGCTAAAAAAATCAAGGCGACCTAAAACCCTGAGAGGGAGACATCCTCAAGGTGGCACAAGAGGCAGAATTGCCTCACGCGCAGATCCTTGTGAGATACCTACCCGCCAGTGAGGATTACTCGAAAAAATCCTGAAACTCATAGAGGACCAGAATGACCTCAATGCTTCTAGCTGGAGGATCCTAAGGAGAAATCCTGCGAGCCCAACACTACTGGTCACCTTCTCAGTAGATGCCAGGTCCGCTAAGACCCTGGAGAAGAAGTCCTGTCGGATCAAGTATGCTTTTGGTGACATCCAGTTGAGGCATAGATTCTGTGGCATAGAAGATGAAACTTCAGAGCACATCATTTGCGAATGCGATGCATTAGCTCGCTTTAGATTTGATCACTTTGGCTGGACCACACTAATACCAGACGAAGTGAAGGCTATGCCTCCTCAAAATCTAATCAGCTTTATTAAGCATTTAGATATCCCAGGACTTCACTAGAGTAAGGGTAGAACAAAAGATCAAAATGGTCGCAGTTCGGTAAGGCACAATTTTAGCCAATCGCCCTCCTATCTAATCGATCTATGTTAAAAAATTACTTTTTCAAATTTTCGGCGGTTTTCTGAATGAATACAGATATCGACACGAATCTTTTCTTAGATTTAAAATGAGCTGTTGTTCGTTCAAATCCGTTTTGATAAAGACGTAAAAACTTTGACGGTTAAAATTCTTGGATGCTTTTTTAATATTTGAAAATAATATTTCACCCAAGAATTAAAAAAATTGAAAATCGGTTGGGTTGTGTCAACCTGTCTAAAGTTTATAGTCTACTAATTTATTTATTTTAATTAATACTACCAATTAAGCGAATGTTGAAATTCACAATTACAATTTCGAGAAGTTTATTTTAAATAAAGTTATTGTATTGTGATTCCCTGGTGAATAAATAATATTAAATTATATTAAACTAAACGTATAAGTTTAGCAATTATTTGTTGGATAATTGGTGGATACGTAAATAATTAATATTGTTTCAAAGCCTTATTTCTTAAAATTACTTCAAATTTTTAAGTTCGCTAATCAAAATGTATGTAGCTGAAATTAGTAACCATTATTGAACATATTAACACTACATTTACAAAACGCCTTTAATAAATGTCTGTTAATATATGCTTAATTCGATAAACGCTAATAATTTCACCTTAATTTAAATAGACGAATGCAAAACAATATTTGAATTCAAGATGTTTATGGAGTTTCTTTTGACTTTATTTAATTTCGGTGCATATAATTATCTTGATGAAAATGCAACTTTTGGAAGAAAATTGTTTCAATATTTTCATCGATTCCTGTCAATGTTCTCAGTATGTTTTTTGGGAGCATCATATATTTATGAAATTATTATATCGGAGGAATTTATAATAATTGACCAGTGTAATAACATTTTAAATCTAGGTACGCACTTAAAATTATAACTAATTAATTTTTTATGCATGAAACATCCTTCTATTTTTTTAATTTACTACAACTAAACACAATGAAAGTTTTTAATAAGATCTTATGAATCACCAATAATTAATCGCTAGAGGGCGCGCGAGATTAGGAGAAAAAAATGTGAAAAAATATGAAATCGAATATTACGCGCACAAGGATATTTTAAGTTTCCTCTGATAGATTATCAATTTTTTTCTGATTAATAAACTAAATTTTCTAGACTACACCTAAGTGGATATTTACCTTCTGCAACGTTGGTCTGACTTAATTATAAGGGTCCAAAGTTAAGATACATTAGGTCATTATATTTTTGGTACATTCTCGATTCTGTTTTCATTCTTTAAATTAAGTTCAATGACTAAAATACTTTCATATTTTTAGGAATTTGCTTATTGGTTATTGTAAGACTGGTCTACTATTTTTGTTACGACAAGATATCATACAAACTTATCAAGGAAATGAGTTCTGAATTTAGAGAAATCAGTAATTCTGGAATTGGTGAAGAGAAAAATATGTACGGTGTTCAAAAAACTATTAAAAAAGTGGTTATCTTTTGCGTTACCTTTGATATGTGTAGTATTTTGTTTTTGCCTATTTTAGCTATCATAACTTATGTTTTTGGTAAAAAGTAAGTATTTCCCTTGCTTCAAGAATATCGTTTCAGGAAATGTTAAAATATAATTTTATTATTGTAATTAATTTTTAAGGACGAACCCATTTGGTGGTGCATTTCCTTATGATGTAACTAAATCTATTAATTATGAAGTGACTTTATTTTTGCAAACACTAGCGCATTATACAATGGGAACAGCAGGCTATACAATCGATTTATTTTTCATTACATCGATGTTACTTATAACTGATCAGTTTAAGCTCATTGGTAAGAAAAAATAGATATAATTTTATTTGGAAAAGTTTAATATATTCATTTAGCTTGGGAAGCAAAGCATATACTTTATACCTCACTTTTAAATTTTGGAGTACCCAAGGAGGATGTTATGGAATTTAAAGCACTTATAGACGCCTCCAAAGAAGATCAGAAGCTGTATCGAAAGATTTTGAAAATTATTTATTTGCCAGAATTTCAAGTGTGCATGAGGAATTATATGAACTCCTGTGCTAAGCGTCATATTAAATTTTTAAAATATTTTAAACAATTCGAGGCTTTTGCTTCTCCTCCAGTTTTGGCTTTTATGGGATTTGAAACGTTTCTTATCGCATTCTTAGTTTTCATATTATCACAATCAGTTCAGTTTTTATTTTTTTTATTCTGTTCCAAATATAATTTCGATTATTTTAGAAAGACATTGGTATTATTCTACACATGATTTCCTATCTATTTTTTTCATTGACAAATGTGTTTTATTATTCTTTCTTTCCTCAACTGCTAACAAATCAGGTATGTTGTATCGTTTTAAATACAATCAAAAATTCAATTTAATATTTTCAGGCTGAAAATTATGTAATAGCTTTGAGTGAATACCACTGGTATTACTGCACTGATCATTCAGCTAATCTTAATTATTTATTCATGTTATCCAAAGCTCAAAAATTGTTAACCGTTAGAGCTGGATATTTGCTAGAAATGGGCCTTCCGGTTTTTGTAGCGGTATACAATTTTTATCCTAATTGAATTTTTTTAAATATTTTTAACTTTTAGATTGTAAAGTCAGGAATATCCTTCTATGGAGTTTTGCATCACATAACTGAAAATTAATGTATTATAGTTATACGTAATTTTTAAAGTTTTGGAAATCTATTAGGCTACACAATTCATTCAAGAACAATAAAAACTCACTGAAAATAGATATTGGTCACTTAATAGAAGCTTTGTGTTTAATGCTTTACAAAATTTTGAAGCTGAGTTTATATAATATTTTTAAGAGAAATAAATATTTTATTATGTATTATTATATTATGAATTTTATTAGTTTTGACCTTAAAATCAATTTCATTTAATTAGTGTTAGTGTTAGTTCTTTTCAGACCTCAAGAAAGAAGGTCCTTGAAAGGACACCAATTACATCACTTGCTTATGCCATCTACGCGGGCGCCCTGTATTTAATAAAATTCTAAAAAAAATTTCTAACGTTTTTTTTAAGCGGCGACCCTGATCCGCACTTGAACAAACGATTGCGTCACGTCGGGTTTCTTTCAAATTTAACCCCCCACCCCCGCATCCGAGAAATCGACCTCTTTTGTTTTTCACTTTTTTGGACTTTTCTTCAGAACGGGTCCACGGATTTTTTCGAAATTTTGTACGGGACAACTTCCTAGTCACCTTTTTGATATTTAAAAAAGTTTCGAAAAAAAAATTTTTTCCGCTCTGGATAGGAATTTTTAAGTTTTCAAAATGATCAAAATTCAAGTTTCAACTTTGAGCCAAAATGGAAAACATGTGCCCTCGGAAATTGACACATTTCATCGGAAAAATAGCGCAATCAGCGACATTCTATTATGCAGAACCGTCTTAAAATGTGATATCTGGCCCTAGGAACTAATATTTCTTGCCCCCCTCCCCCCTCATTCAGATGAATAACTTTACCTAATACGATTTTTTTTTAATTATTTTTATTCTATACAGGACCAGATTTCTCTTTTTACTTTAAGAGAAAAATAATATTAGTTCTCTATAGAGCTAAGCCCAATCAAGATTCGACTTATGGAAAAATTCGACTTACAGAAGTTCGAGTTATGGAAGTTCGACTGTATTTTAAAATTATTAATACAGAAATCCTTGCCAAAATTTAAAAAATAATCGCAAGGAAAACAATAATATTTTTTTTCAATTTTTCAAGTATTTCTAAAAAAATCTCAATCTTCAGAAACCAAAACATTTTCACCATAAATCATGAAAATTCTGACTTCTTAGTTTATTTCCTTCAGTTACCAACACGCAAAAAAAGAAAGAAGATGAAACAAATTTGTCGTATTTTAACTTTCAACTTACCTGAATCATCTAAAAATGACTAAAACAGTTATGTTGAAAATGTCTTGTTCAATAAGAGAAAACAACTGCTAGGAACCCAAAAATTTTCTTGATTGGTAGGGATAATAATGGAAGACAAAACACTCTTAATTGACTTTTTAAATAATCGAAACCCTGAAGAAGTAAAACGTTGCTTTTTGAACTGTTTTGGTTTGATTTCAGTATTACTATTTTTACCATTTGAAGAGGGTGGTTTTAGTTTTATGTAATACCCGTAACACTTTGGATTTTCAGAAATAAAAATATAGATCCCTACTTTTTTGACGATGAAATATGATGTATTTTTGTACCCGGAAGTTTGATCATTCACAGCCGGGTAAAAAATAATGTTTTTTTTTATTACAAATTCGAAAGCTGTATTTTGCAGTTCCATGCACCCCCAATTTAAAATTCCAGGTTGCGCCACTGATACAATTTAATATCTATATGATATATGGTATATAATAGCTATTTATGATGTAAGTGTTAAAAATGCATGTTTATGGCACGCGTATGAAAATTCTACAATTCAGTGTCATATTATATTTTTAACACGTACATCATACAATATTTTTTTATAAACGAATAATATTAATAAATTTTATGGAAATATTAGTAGTTGTTCATATAGAAACCATGGTTTTGTTATGTACTTTCTGCACTAGTGGAGTAAATTACTTTCTACACTTGTCAAAAAAACTGACGTTTTGAATGTTTGTCTTGAGTGTAAAAAGTGCTACTTTTTACACGTTTGTAGATAAACAAATATCTAGAATTACTCAAATGTACCTTGTACCTAACTTTGTATAAATAAAAAAAATATGTAATAAGCAAGTGCCTATATTTAAAACCGTTATTTTGGGATTTCCGAAGAGGGCCCCTTTTAACATCGGGCTCTGCCCCCCCCCCCCTTACAGACGACCCTGGTATTATGAAGAGGTCAAATGGGTCCCGAGTCGGACCCTGTAACTTTTTTTTTAGGGTTTTTCGTCAATATCAAAAAAGTTTTTCAAAATTTTTCAATTTTCTCTTCGTATTACAAGACGAAGCGAAAAGTATTATTTTTTTTCACGCAAAAATTCCTCCAGGAATGGTTCAGGGTCAAAACAAAATAATTGATTTTTTTTTCGGACAAACACCGTTCATAATTTAAAGAACTCCTCCGAAGTCGCTCAAAGCCCCAAAAATCGGTACACGAGACGACGATTGCCCTAGTTTTAAGATGGGGAACGATATCAAAAAAATAACGTCACACAAGCCGAATAAAATTTTTCGGAATTTCTTAGTTTTACCGGAATATTTTATTTGTTTAACCTAAAAAAAATGAATACTGCGAATTCAGGAAAATGTTCTTACTCCAACGCAATCAAAATTTTTTAAAAATTTTTACATTTAACTCAAGAATCGAAGCCACTTCAAAATGGTCAATTTTGGCCTTACTTTTTTTAATTTATTTGGGTGTAAATTTTTTTTTTTTTTGGGTGAAGAAGGCAACCGTCCCCTCACACGTCATTCATTTTTTATTATCTTTTATGTGCGGGATCGATCTTAAGAAAAAAAAATTGAGATATTTGAAATTTTTCATGGGAATCGGTTTTTATTTTTTTACACGAAAATTATGAAACTTAGCGATTTAAATTTTTTACTTAAGGTGAGCATCATGGATGGCTCATTTTAAAAAATATTCGGTTAAAATTGCTTTTTCGGAAAAAGATCTGAAAGTTTTATCAAAATTTTGGTACAAATATGGGCCTCAGCTGTGCAATTTTGAACAGAAAATTATAGTTTTACCGGAATTTGGTGGGGCAAGTGACGGGGTGAATTTTATGCTATTGAACATCCTGCTGAATAGTTTCAAAAATATTTTGTGAAAAGTAAAAAATTTCAGGACCCCTATCCTCATTTTTGAGTGAAAAAATATCCTATAGGATACGTCACGTATTTCTCTCATAGTTAGGAGAAATATGACATCCTGATTTTATATCTCCTACTACAGGACTACAATTTTTAATTTTTAAAATAATTTCTAGCATTTCACCTAAGACATTAACAATTTGAAAATTTTTAGACCAGAAACTTTGGGTCGACTAGCTCAAAGTTTTTGGTCTAATAATATTTATTTTAATTACTACTACTAATTAAGCCAATCTTGAAAATAATAAATAAATTTCAGCAGTTTATTTTATAATTTTTATATTGCATAAAATTTTTGAAAAACTGATTAACTGCTGAATAAATAATATCCCTTAAATTGAAATAAATGTAATACGTATAACTTTAATAATTAGTAAAATTTAGAAATATTAGTAAATATTTTGACAGTTAAAAATGCTTTTTTAATATTTAAAATAATAATTTCAATATTTTACCCAAAACTTAAAAAATTGAAAATTTGGGTGTGTCAACCGGTCCAAAGTTTTGGTCTAATAAAATATTTATTTTAATTACTACTTCTAATTAAGCGAATGTTGAAATTAACAATAACAATTTCGAGAAGTTTATTCTAAATAAAATTATTGTAAAAGTGATTATCAGGTGAATAAATAATATTTCTTATATTAAACTAAATGTGGTACGTATAAGTTTAGTAATTATTTGTTAATTGGTGGATTTGTAATTAATTAATATTGTATCAAAGCCTTACGTCTTAACATTACTTCAAACTTTTGAGTTCGCTAATCAAGATGTACTTATATTGATGAAATTAGTAGCCTTTATCGAACAAATTATAATATTAACAATACATTTATAAAATGACTTTAATAAATAATTTGTTCGATAAAGGCTTCTAATTTGACTTCCATTTAAATAGACAAACACGAAACAATATTTGTAATCAAGATGTATATGGAATTTTTTTTGGCCTTATTTAATTTCGGTGCATATAATTATCTTGACGAAAATGCAACTTTTGGAAGAAAACTATTTCAATATTTTCACCGATTCCTATCAATTTTCTCGGTATCTTTTTTGGGAGCATCATACATTTATGAAATTTACATTGTGGAGGATTTTATAATAATTAACCAGTGTAATACCATATTACATATAGGTATGTACTTATACAATTGTAGTAATATTGTCTTTTTTATTCATTTTGATATTTTAAGGATTTTGCTTATCAGTTATTGTAAGATTGGGCTACTACTTTCGTTATGACAAGATATCATACAAACTTATCAAGAAAATGAGTTCTGAGTTTAGAAAAGAAAGCAATACTGGAATTGGTGAAGAGAAAAATATGTCCGGTGTTCAAAAATCTACAAAAAAAATGGTTATCTTTTGGGTTATTTTTGATTTATCTTGTATGATGCTATTGCCCATTGTAGCTATCATAAATTATCTTCTTGGTAAAAAGTAAGTATTTCTCTTCTTTCAAGAATATCGTTAATTCCAAGGAAAAGTAAAATATATCATTTTTTTAGGGAAAACCTATTTGGTGGTGCATTTCCTTATGATATGACTAAATCTATTAATTACGAAGTAACTTTATTTTTACAAGCACTAGCGAATTATACAATGGGAACATCAGGATACACAGTCGATTTATTTTTCATTATATCCATGTTACTTACAACCGGTCAGTTGAAGCTCATAGGTAAAAAAAATGCTATAATTTTATTTACGAAACTTCAGTTTATTTATTTAGCCTGGGAAGCAAAACATATTCTTTATACCTCACTTTTAAATTTTGGTATACCCAAAGAGGATGTAATGGAATTTAAAGCACTTATTGACGCCTCTAAAGAAAATTCCAATCAGAAGCTTTATAGAAGGATTTTGAAAATTATTTATTTCCCAGAATTTCAAGTTCACATGAGGAATTATATGAACTCGTGTGCTGAGCATCATATTGAATTTATAAAATATTTTGAAGAATTAGAGGTTTTTTTGTCTCCTCCAGTTTTGGCTTTTATGGGATTTGAAATGTTGTTTATCGCATTCATAGTTTTTATAGTAACAAAATTAGTTCAGTTTTCTATTATTTACTTTTGTTCCAAGTATAACTTCGATTATTTTAGAAAGACATTGGTATTATTCTACAAATGATTTTTTATCTAATTTTTGCTTTACTAACTGTGTTTTTTTATACACTCTTTCCTCAACTGCTAATAAATGAGGTATTATGGTTTTAAATACAATCAAATACAAAATTTAATATTTTTAGGCTGAAAACTATGTTAAAGCGTTGAATGAATATCACTGGTATTACTGCACTGATTATTCAGCTAACCTTAATTATTTATTCATGTTGTCCAAAGCTCAAAGATTGATAACCGTTAGAGCTGGATATTTTCTTGAAATGGGCCTTCCTGTTTTTGTAGCTGTATATAATTTTTATGTTACCTTACTTGATTTTTTTTTTTAATTTTTAACTTTCAGGTTGTAAGATCATCAATATCTTATTATGGAGTTTTGCGTCAATTAACTGAAAATTAATTTATTATAGTTAAAGGTAGTTTTTTAAGATATGGAAATCAACTCATTGAAAAATTATAATAAAATCACTGAAAATGGTTTGTAGGACTCTACCAATACAAAGATTTATACAAATATCTTGAGTTTAATTTACTTACCAGAATTTAAAAAACAGTAAAGGGTTTTATAAAAATAACAAACAAAATATTTCATTTTTTAAATACTTTGACTTAAAGGCATTTGTAGAGCTATTTTGCCTGATACATTTGACCCTTTAAAAATAATAATGTTTTGTGATTTTATAAATTTTTCTATTCAGACTATTAAAACTTACACTCACACTAGTGAAAATTAGTTTATTTAATAGTTTCTGTTGGCGACTAAACAAATAAAATAAAAATTGTTAGAAAGGGCTATTTTTTAATTTCCCAATCTTTATCTAATAATAATCATTCTGTATTTTCCAAAAAATTAAAAGTATTTCTAAGAAATAAAATGAATATCTTGAGTTTGAAAATAAAGCCTTAAATAATAGTAAGTAAAAAGAAGAAATTTTTACAAATTAAAATTTGCCAAATAAACAATATCTCTTCTCATTTGAACTTAAAAAGCTATAGTTAATTTTTATCATTTTAATTATTACCTCCAAATTACATTCAAATGAAAAATTTTCAGGTATATTTTTAATTTTTCTTCATTTTTTCCTTAAAGTATTTTCAAATTTTTTTTTTAGTAGATCAGTAGGTTTTAAAAGCGAAATACTTTTGTTCGCTGGCATAAAAATATTTATTTTTAGTAGTTTCGGCTAAAAATTATCAAAAGTAAATCTTTGACTTCAGGCTGCCCTTTACTAAAGTCTAAAATAAATTTTTTCGCTTAAGTGTCGAAAATGTTTGTAAAAAAATGAATGTTCATGTTTATTATTTATTTTTAGTTTATTTTCTACTATTTCAGTGATATATTTTCGTCGATTTCTAACCTCCATATACTGGTAATTAGCATAAATAAACGTTA
This sequence comes from Stenus bimaculatus, assembly GCA_963971135.1. Lineage (NCBI taxonomy): Eukaryota > Metazoa > Arthropoda > Insecta > Coleoptera > Staphylinidae > Stenus > Stenus bimaculatus. Next base: position 79,312,720 of record OZ020180.1, on the reverse strand, counting down.
TTTAAAAATCTCCAAAAATTTTGATATAGAAATGAGACTATACTACAGGGTGAGCTAAGGGTCAATTCAAATTTCCCGCCTAAAAATCTGGGGAATTTATATGCTTCAAGTTCGTAGTAACACAAAATCAAAACAAAAGTAACTAGCTTCACAAAAGCAGAGGCGTAGGTATAATTTTTACTTTTTACCGTTGTGTCAAAACTTCAGACTTTTGAATTTCGCTATTTTGCCTTCTATTTCATAAACGTCAGTTTTTATCAACATTAATTTGCGGAAATCTTTGTTTTGTGTTAGCATCTGCCTCGAAAATGAAGAAAAAGATTTTCAATATTTGACATTTGCTGTGAAATTAGAGATTTTGGAAAAAATGTTTGCTATGCCATTGGATTACTAGGAGATTTTCTTTTTAAGATTTCAGTTGTACCAACCTGCGTATTTGGTTGCCTATATATGAAACCACAATCATTTTAACTCACCCTGTAGTATACAAACAAAACAGGTTACCCGCTCTTGCCCGCTTTCAGATTACCGGTGCCGAATACACGCGCATGCCTGAGTCAGTCCACGGCATGCTATGGGCATACAAAAAGCGTGTAAGGGTAAAAACACAAACAAAGTGGGTATGTCCATAGCAGACTGACTCAGGCATGCGCGTGTAATCTGCGCCGGTAATGTGATAGCGGGCAAAAGCGGGTAATCTGTTTTGTTTGTGTTTGTACACTTATAATATATTATTTAAATATAAAAAATATGGTGCTATACCTACAGAAGAATGTTCAAATTTTATTGGGAATCCTGAAAGTCTAGTTTTCATTTACTAAAGTGCCATATTCTACCAAATTTGGAAGAACACGTTTCGCACGCATTTTAAGATATGTGGTAGACTAGTCGTTCAGTGCAAAATTTAAACACAATTTTTGTACACTTGACTATATAGAAACCATTTTCATTGGTATAGTTGCGGTTGAGTAAAAAATCGGTAGTAGGTGGAGACAAGTGGTAGAGTTTCTATCTATACCACTCTACCGTAACCGTACTAAAATCCGGTACTTTAGTCTACTTATTATGTTTTCAATGATAGAGTTATAAGGATAGTTCGAACTCGCCGAAATCATGCGCTATAAAATTACCGAAAGTACAAATGTCGAACATAAATGTGACAAATCGTAAATGTGTCGAATCGCAAATCCGTACATTCGCTGAAGGCAAAAATATCGAACGTATAAGTGTGGAACGTAAATTTCGAAATGCAAAATTGTCGAAAAGGAAATCCTTAAGCTCGCGGAACCAAAAAATGTCGAACGTATAAACCTTGTTTATGTATACTTAAGTATATACAGGGTGTTCCGTAAGTAATGCATAATAATGAAAGGGGTTGTTCAGGATACCAAAACAAGCAACTTTTGTTAATAAACCCATATCCGAAAATTAACCATTAAGTCACTAGGTTGAGACAAAATTTTTTAAATTTAATTTACAAAAATAGCTTTATTTTCTTTTTTTTGTAAATAAATGTTTGCGATTTATTGTCATGTCTTTACAATAGACCGTGCACAATAGATTTTTAAAAAAACACGACACAATTTTTGTAAATTTTATTAAATAATTAACTTAATTACCTTAAATCTTTTTTATTTACTCTGGCTTAATGGTTAATTTCCGAATATGGGTTTATTAACAAAAGTTGGTTGTTTTGGTGTCCTGAACAACCCCTTTCTTTATTGTGCATTACTTACGGAACACCCTGTATAAACAAGGGATGCAAAAATATATCAAATCCGAAGTATCCCGAACTGAATCAATTTGGAGAAAAAACTTTACGTTTAATAGGTAAATAAATCATAGGACCTAATTTTTCTGTTTTTAAAAATGCATCCCTAAGCGGTTATAAGCCTATTTATTTGATTACGGCCAAAGTAGTAAATTTGAATTAGGCAATTTTGCGTATCGACAATTTTGCGATTCGACATTTTTATGTTCAGGAACTTTACGGATCGCCCATTCGAAAATTTGAGGTCGACGCTTTTACGGAAGACAGTTTCAAAAGGGCCAATGTCAATTTTTCTGGATTTGAGTCTATTTACATTTTTGAACTCCAATCATAATAAATGATAAGAAAAAACATAATGTAAAAAATTTTAGTGGATAAAATAAGGATTGGCATTTAATTTAATTTTATATTGGTTTACCAAAAATCACATTTTATGCTGACTTTGGCCTTTTTAGAATCAAACCTCGGAAATCCCGGGTGTCCACGAAACCAGGGCCATTTATGAAAATAAAAATTTGAAATGGTATAAGAAAACGTATTTATTGAACTAAAAAAAATTCAGTTTCACTTCCGGTTTCACCAAAAATGACATCAACTTTCTTATTTTAAATGTAACACCCCTTTTCATACTTATTTTTAAACATTGGTAAGTTCCAAGTAAGTTTGTGACAAAAAAATTTTATTTTCTGAATTTCCAAAAAAAATTTTGGTAATTTTTTTAATAAAATCTGTTAAAACTGCTCTTAAATAATTTAAATAGGTAAAATAAATTGCAAATTATGAAATACGTTCGACCGTTTTTGAGAAATTAATATTTATAAATTTTAAAATGCGTTTTTTACAAATGTGTCTTGATTTTTTTGAATGGCATGACAGTGGGATCACCCCCTACTTAGATAACGGTTTTTTTTTCTAAAGTTAGTATAAAAATAACTTTGCCAATTTTGAATAAATATTGGTTTTAAATAAAAATTAGAAGATTTATTAAAATTGTTGTAAAAAACCACTTAGGACGAATTTAATCTGTGTTAGTACACAGCAACATGTAGGTTCAATTTACACAGCGCCATCTATTGGTAGTTAAAATTCCCAATATATTTTATTAAAAAAAATACCAAAAAAAAAAATCCAAAAATATTTTTTGAAATTAAGAAAACATTTTTTTTACTAACATACTTGAAACTTACCAATGTTTAATATTAAGTACAAAAAAATAGAGTGGCCCTAGTTTCGTGGACACCCGGTATATGTAATTTCAAAAAGTAGTTAAATTCAAAATAAAAGTAATTTGAAAATAATATCTAAAGTTGCTATAATTTTAGAAAAGTATCATTATTTTTATTATTTTATAGAATTTTTTAAGCTGTACTTTTTAATGATAATGGTAATTTTAAGCTCTGCAGCCTTCAATAAATAAGTGTAAGTGTAGTTGCATATATTAAAAGTCCACTTGTTTCCTTGTATAAAGGATGCCGTATTTAGTTTATCCTTCATCCAATGAATCTTAAATTTTTATAATTTTTTCATGGTTAAATAATTTAATTCAATTCTCTCAAATTTTATCAACTATAAAATTAGGTACTGTTAAATAAATAATTAGTAGTATTATTTTGCAGATATACGACAATTCACCAAACTTTTCTTAATTTTTGTTTTCGAAACTTTCATTTCGTTATTAAACATATGTCGTTTTTCAGCACAAATCATTAAATAATTGCGTCCTTTGCAGCAATGATGTCAATGTTTTTCTCTCTTAAATAGCACACGCTATACTCGAATTACGATTTTGTAATGCTTCATCTTAACTCGAAAGAACGATGCCCTGTTTTTCTAATAAACTAAAAGATGCATTAAATATTTTAACGAAAAGCAAAAACGAATATTTACAAAATAGCAAAAAATGCTTTACTTCATCCAGAAGCTAATTTTATTAAAATTTTGTTTACTGATCATTCCAGTTATTAAATTTTTTAATGTTTTTCCATATTTATTAAGTAATTTAACCAGTAGACATTTGTATTAAGTAAATAATTTATCAAGTTTATTAAGGGCGCGTTCCACTAATGAACACTAAAGCCCACGACCACGACCGCAAAATTTTCCCGTCCCACTAGCTCAAAACATCACCATTCAACAAACGACCAGAGAAACCCACGAATAAATACGTGAGCTTCTTGCGGTAGCCATCGATGACGTTTTTATGCACGAAAGAAACAACCGCGGTCGTATGTGGAACGACGTTGCGGTCGTCGTGGGCATTGCGACTCTTTAGTGGAACGCGCCCTAAGTAATACAGTTTAAAAAAGGTAAATGTCATTGACAATGGTTTTGTGCTGTCTGTTTTTAAACATAGTGTACATCGGATATAAATGATTATCATAGACAGCATGTGTTTTCTGTATCTATAGGTGTGAAATAATGGGTCATCACTCTTTATTTTTGCCCGGAATGTTGATGTTTCAGCATAAAATATTATGCATGAATAGGATGCCAAGAAAAATGGATAGAGAATTGATATTTCTGCTAAGTAGGCAAGAATATCACGTCCTTGGCGGATTTTAATGAGAATTAAGCGCGGTTCAATCGAGAGGAAGCAATTTAAATAAGGTGTTATTATAACTTTTTTCTCTTCCATTCAGGATGTTCATAATTAATATCTAATATATGTGAGCTTGCCAAACCTGACCTCAGTAAAGTAAAAATAAGTAACAGCTCCTGTTGATTTGATTACTTGGCAATTTTTGCAGCCATAATTTACAAAACGTGAAAATAGGTTTAGGACAATTTACAAGTCTTCTTTTTAATTCATCTTTTTTAAACGGAAATTAAAATGTATTTTATGAATCGAAAAATAATATATCATAAAAACGTGTCTTCTTATTTCTAAGGTGGTGTTGATTTTTGTGGCGAATATTGCATGGAAAGTAATTACGAAATTTCCCATTTGTGGAATTATGTAGGTGATATCGAATTCTGCGAAAGTAATTTTAATAAATTTAAATTGGAATACAGTAATATTATATATCCGTCTGAATTATTATCAAAAAAATAATTACCGCATAAATAAGTGAGTAGACTTGCATGTTTCATAAATGAAATGAGGTTTATAGATTTGAAATTTTCTGAGAATACCACGTTTAATATGAAAAAGCATATAAAGTTAACATAAATAAATTTGCCCGCAATGCAAATATAGCGTGATTTAATTAAAAACGTATTGCAAGTGTCTGGCTTGAAGCGTAGGCAACATATCTCATTTACAACATGTCTAGATTTTATTCAGGTACACATATATTGTAGGATGGTGTGAAGGAGTCACCGAAGGAGTTTGCCAGATGGTAGATGTAACCATCTATATCAGGTAGACAACGAGAAAGCTACAAAATAATAAATTATTACTACGCGCGCTTTTTGAAAAAAAGGTGATTGTTTACGCGCCGAGATTTTAAGACGATTAGAAAATTCACGCGGACATCATAATGGGCAAGGTTGAGGCAAGGTGAAATCGCAAGGGAATTTTTATGTTATGTAATAAAAATAAATAAACGCATGGGAGAGCCTTTTATATTGCACGCCTACGCTTGCTTTAAACATTTCATTCATAAACTCATTAGTTTGGGATTAAAGGAGACCAACATTTCCTTAACAACTTCACAATTATTATTAATTAACTCCATTTATTATTTTAAATACTTCTTATAACTATTTATTACTCTGCCATTCATATTTTAATTACTAAAATAACATACATTGCTATTAAAAAATTTATTAACATAAATTCTCAATTAAAATACTCAACATTTTAAATTAACCATATACAATATTAATAATAAAAAAATTGGACTCTTTATTCAAATCCTTGCACCCTTATCAACCTTAATTTGTCAACCTTAATTTCAAGATAGGAATACTAAATTTAAAAAAGTCCTACCCAAATTTATTTATTCAAAATTGTTTGTTCCAATGACAGAAGGCAAAATCGAGCACTAGGTAACATTTTCATTCCAGACCAATTTTGGCGCTAGGGAGGTTTTTTTAAGAAAATGCAAAAAACTGCAGGAACATAATCGGACAAACATTTTATGAATTCAAAGAAGATTGATACCGCAACTATGCAACCAAACATACTCTGTAGTGATTTTAGACTTGCTAAGTTGGTGTACCTGTTAATTTTCATTCAAAATTAAATCTGATCTATTACTTTAACCAAAGCGTCTTTCTTCGAGTATATTTTATTAAGTTATTTCACAGTATGTTGCAAATTTTATAAAAAAATTGTTTTCTTTCAAAACTAAATGTTGTATGTTCAATTGAGAAAAGTTTCATGGGTTTTACGAAACATATGAAAAGACGGGTAAAGGTCTTACGGTGGATATCCTAGAATAATTTTAAAAAAATTACCGTTGATGAAAACGTTTTTTGGCAGAGTTCAAAATATATTTACGATTTTTCGGATTCGTTTATAAGATGGCATAAGTTATCAAAAACTCTTAAAATTATAAGGACACTCTACAACAAGATGCTGGTCAGCAATGGAAAAGGCTATCCAGTCATTCTCATTACAGAATAATGAAATTTATAAACTTTCATGTGACATATCTAAAGATTTAAGTGTAAATTCCGAAACACTAGCAACTGCTAAATCTTTAACTAAACAAATCGATTTTGAATTTATTTATCTTTTAAATTTTTGGTGCCCAATTTTATTAAGCACTGTTTGGGTAAACATCTGTTTGCAAAATAAAAGTATTGCAATAGATGTCGCATCAAAAATGATACAAGGACTTATACGTGACGTACCGTGGCCACCGCGCTCCCCCGATTTTGCTCCATTTGACTTCTTTTTATGGGGATATCTCAAATCCATTGTTTACAATGACAAACCACGGACTCTACAACACCTGAAGGACAACTTTTGCAAATCCATCGTCAACATTGCAGTCGATATTCTCGAAAGAGTGGGGTGAAACTTCAAAAAGCGGCTGGATCAGTGCATCACTAATGAAGGCCGCCATTGTCTGATGTCATTTTTAAAACCACTTAAAAAAAATCAGGGTGTACACAATACGATAAAAAAAGAATTATATCGATATGTGGAATGCTTTTTCATTTATTGACCTTTCAAATCAGCAAGTTTCCCTGCCGCACCCTGTATGTACCATGTGCGAAATGCGCAATGAGAAACTTTTTCAGAAAAATGCAAAAGAAACTCTTAGCATCTGAAGATGCAGAAGATGAAGAATGAAGGCGAAGACTCCGTGGACGTATTAAATATTATACATAAATATTCTATACAAGATGCTTATCCAAATATACAGGGTGGTGATAAAGTTTGGAACCAAGGTCATAAATTTTTTTTGTAAAAATCGCTCGGACAGGTCAATTTTTGTTTTAAAAATGCCATCTTTTGGAATGAAAAAAATATTCATGAAGTCACTGATAACTTTACTATGACGTCATCATCAATTTTTTTAAATGGAAACCCCTACTTTTTTTACACATTTTTCATAGACCTTTTTATCATTTTAATGATCACATAAAAATATTTAAAAAAATTTGAACCATTTTTGAAAAAAAAATAAATTTACTCAAAAAAAAAATTATTAATTCTCAATGAAAATATGGCAAGAAAAATAAATTAAACTAATTTTTAGTTTAAAAATAACAAATTATTATTGAAAATATTAGAATTGTTCTTCTTTACACAATTGGAATTTTCTTAAAACTAATTTTAAATAACTTTTAATGAAAAAGGTAATTAAAATAAAATGTTTGAGTAATAATAAGCTTTAAATAAAATTGTAATTTATTATAAATTTGAAAAAGCTTTTGATATTCAAAATTTATTGAATTAAAAATTGCCTTTATAAAAGTGCTTTAGTTGACGTTATTTTGTATGTGAATGAAGAAACCAAATTAAATTTATTACTTGGGATTGAAGAAAATGCCAATATTTCAACAAGAGATATTTCAAGAAATAATAATGTGGATCATTCCTATGTCGCAAAATTATTAAAAAAGGAAAAGTATCACCCAAACAAAATAAAACTCATACAAGAGTTAAATGAAGATGATCCCGATCGCCAACTGCAATTTTGTGAAGAAATGATGTGATCAAAATCCAAATTTTTTAAGTAGTATAATTTTCTCCGATGAAGCTACCTTTCAATTGAATGGATCAGTGAATCGACATAATTGTAGGTATTGGTCACAGGAAAATCCTCATTGGGCCGTAGAATCCCATAGTCAAAGACAGGGAAAGTTAAATATATGGGTGGGAATGATTGGCAGACGTTTTATAGGACCTTACTTTTTTAATGAAAACCTTACTGCCGAAAGATACTTGAATTTTTTGCGGACTGATTTGCTACCAGTTTTACTTCGTATTTTCCCCAATTATGAAAATCGCAACAAGATGGGGCTCCTCCACACTTTGGCAGGGCGGTGCGAGAATTCCTTAACACCACGTTTCCCAACAAATGGATAGGTCGGAGGGGACCAATTGAGTGGCCTCCGCGATCTCCCGACCTAACGCCCTTAGATTTTTTTTTGTGGGGACATTTAAAATCAAAAGTTTATTTCAATAGACCTAATAATTTACAAGAATTGGAGCTTAGAATTAGGACGGAATTGCAACAAATTGACGAAGAAGCTATTAACAATAGTATTCAGAGTCTCTACACTCGAATGGGACAATGCCAAATGGTCAATGTTCAATTTGAACATTTTCGTTAAAATTTGTTACTTGTAAATTAAAAATTTTTTTTGTAATATTTTCATTGAGAATTAATAATTTTTTTTTTGAGTAAATTTATTTTTTTTTCAAAAATGGTTGAAATTTTTTTAAATATTTTTATGTGATCATTAATATGATAAAAAGGTCTATGAAAATGTCTAAAAAAAGTAGGGGTATCAGTGACGTCATGAATATTTTTTTCATTCCAAAAGATGGCATTTTTAAAACAAAAATTGACCTGTCCGAGCGATTTTTACAAAAAAAATTTTTACGGAAGTTATGACCTTGGTTCCAAACTTTATCACCACCCTGTATAAATAGCATTACGTATATTTTTGACATTACCGGTTAGTGCAACCCCTTGCTAACGTATACAAAAAAAATTTTACACACAATAATAGGCGCCGAAAACGGCTCTTGCCTTAGGCGCGTAAAAACCTTGCTACGGCTCTGGCTACCATGCAATATCAACTGTATCAATCATTTTTGAAGACCGTGTATTTTGTTAACGTTTCGCCTAACTCATAGGTTTCAGCTGAACTCAGAAAAACTTATTAATATAGAGGGTGTTCCGTTGATGGTTCAACAAACGTCGTGGTTAAAAACTAAAAAAAATTACCAAAAAGTTTAAAAAAGGAGGGGTTTTGGAGCTACAGCCTTTTGAATTTTTACCCAATGTAGAAAATCATTAAAAATCTAAATAGATCTTTCATTAGGTAATAACAGTAATACAAAAATAATTGTTGAAATGTTGAAAAAAAAAATCACAAAGAAATTAAAATAAAAAAAATATATATTTTTAGCTTTTGAAAATTTTCTCCAAGATAATACCCATTACGGTTACGTTTTTTTAATTTTCTGAAATTCGTTCATAATCTCAACAAACCAGGGATTTTTTTGGAACCGCAGCACTTTTCCTTAATTTGGAACAAAATCAAAAAAATTAAATAAAAAATATTTATTATTTCTTTTTTTACGATTTATTATTCGGTATTTAATCAACTATTTCTGTGTAACTGTTATTATATTACCTTTTGAAAGAGGATGGTTTAAGCTTTCTAGTGATATTTTTTAAACGCTGTAATTAAAATACCGGGTGTCCACGAAACTAGGGTCACCTATTTATGAAAATAAAAATTTGAAATTGTAGTATGTTATAAAACGCATTTACTGAAAAATTTCAATATCACTTCCGGTTTCACCGAAAATGAACTCAAGTTTCTTATTTTAAACGTGACACCCTATTTTTTTGTACATATTATTAAACACTGGTAAGTTCTAACTATGTTTGTGACAAAAATTTTTTTTTCTGACCTTTGGTAATTTTTTTTAAATCTAATAATTTACAAACGTAAAATAAATTGTAAATTATGAAATTTATGCGGCAGTTTTTGAGAAATTAATTTTTATAATTTTTAAATTTAGTTTTTTGCAAATACATAATAGTGGGGCCACCCCCTATTTCGATATAGGATATTTTTCCGATTACATGACATGAAGCTATAAACCTTAATTATTTAACCTCATTTATTTTTAATCTTTTTATTTTATTTTAAGTTCCGAAAAACTTTTTTTTTTACACAAACACACTTGTAAGTTACCAATATGTAATAATAAGTACAAAAAATAGTGTGTTGCATTTTAAATAAGAAAGTTGATGTTATTTCCGGTAAAACCGGAAGTGGAATTGAAATATTTTTTAGTTCAGGAAATGCGTTTTCTTATGCCATATTACATACTAAAATGTAAAATTTTTAGTTTCATAAATAAAAAAATTACAGAGGTGGCCCTAGTTTCGTGGACACCCGGTATACAGTGGTGGAAAAAAGGAGAGAAATTTTTAATTTCACTTTAATATTCAAAAATAATTTATTTTATAAAACGTTTAACTTGATCAAGATAAAGTATTCTAAAAAACCTTTATTATCCCTAATTTGTTTAAATATTGCTCCATATCTAAAGATTTTTATAATAAGTAAAAGTAAATAATTAAACGTATTTTTACTGAATATTATTACTTTACTAAAATTTTGTAAAAAGACCATTGTTTTTTAATTCTTGACCACATTTTTGTGGCATAGACTGGAGCAAGTAGTCAATTGTGAGTTCAGTTAAAAATTTTTTTCAAAAAATTAAGATTTTTACAATTTCCTGGTCTCTTAAGGCGATAAGGGGTCAAATTTTGAAAAACCGACATATTTGTTTTTCATGATATTTTTATAGACTTTCGATGTGGAAAGTCAAAAAAAAAATATCAAACTAAATTAAGAATTTTACTTTCATTTACATTTTTTTATTTATGTATCTACAATTACAATTGTGTAATTTTGCAAGAAAAACTTCTATATTTATATTTAATTTTTGCAAAACTGTGCTCATATAAATCTAGATACATAAAAAACAAAAATTTCGTATAAAAGTACAATTCATTCTTAAGTTCGGTATTTAATTAGTTTTTTAATTTCCAATTTGAAACATTTCAAAAAAATTGAGGAAAGACAAATTCATGTGTTTTTTAACATTTGAATCTTTATCACCTCTACAATCAATGTAATGTGTAATTATGTCTATAAAAATAAAAACGCCGTCATCATGAAAAGATGCCTTTAGAAAAATTTAAAAAATATTTTGCATAGATTTTATTAAACAAAGCTTTTACTCTGTGGATGATTTTTTTAAATCTGATAATTTTTTTGAATCATAAATATTCTATACCTTACGTTTAGATGATTACATCAACTGTATCTAATTTTAAGTTAATTATCCTATGTGTTGACTATCAACTATCCTATACTATATGTACTTAGTCAAAAGGATTAAAAAAGCTCTGTTCTATTTTATTTATCTGAGCCCAACCGATTTCCAGAGCACTAAACATATCTGCTAAGTTTTTATAGGTTTCATGGTGTAATTATTTTTAGTGGCTAACTTTATATTTTTTGGTGTGCTGAACACGAATTTTAATAATTTTTTTTTTCGACAAATCTGAGACATCATCAAAAAACACTAAAAATCACAAGTTATTTTGGTTTTTCTCTTATGACTGGTAAAAGAAAGCTTTTTCCTCCAAAAGTTATTCCGTATTAAAATTAAGACCAGAAAATTACCTACAATTCATGTTCCTATCATTTTTTTATATGACATATGGTTATCGCGCTAAGGAGCGTCGAAAAATCGGCAAAAATCAGTAATTTTCGGAAAATAACAAAAAACACATTTTTTAGAGATTTTCTCTCCATAAAACGAAAAGTAACCATTTTACTGTAAACATTATCCTATACTTTGATAATGAAGATAAAATTCTCCACAATTAATTTACATCTTATACAGGGTGAGTCGAAATTAAACGGCCAAATTTTTTAAGCCGATTCAAAATCGGACATATGTTAATTTGAAGTTTTTATCTTAAAATTAGTCGTAGAATCGGTTTAAAAAATTTGGCCGCTTAATTTCGACTCACCCCGTATATTAGTATTTTTGGATGTTTCTCATATTTGCCGAAAAAATCTCTTGATCATCTTCAAATTCGTGTTCAGCACTCCGAAGTACATTTACTAAAATCAATTATACCAGAAGTTTCCAGTTCAAACTACCATTGGATTGGACTATAAAAAAATATTTTTTCGAGAGTTATTTAGCGTGGTTCGGTTTTAAATGAACACCCTGTACGTAATATGTATTATAGAAATTGGTAGATATAAATGTAATCTTCAGTACTTTAGAGCTCATTAAAGAGTTTCTAGAAAATTTAGGAAATTATTTTTAATAATATTCATCATATTATCTGGGTCACTTTACTTGTCAGATATTATGACTTAATTTTAATGGATCTTCCAGTACATAGTAATCAAATTATTATTAACGACCTCTAAAATTTGGACCTAATATGCGTAAGCCTAAATACGTCTCTGTGCTTGGGTCTTTTCTACAGTCTTAGCAAATTAAATCCATTTCGAAAAAAATTAAGTTACAGTTGAAGGGTTCTTGGGATTTATTCATGTACTTCAACGCAAGCGAAGACAAAAAATTGCTATTAAAAGTAGTGCTTTACAAACTTCAATAATTTGTAAGTTCGAATTTTCCATTCAAAACTTCAAAATAGTTCGAACCGTTCTAACATTAACCAAAAGTTCTAAAAAAAGTTCGGATTCGAAAAAGTTGGGTTCGGAAAAACTTCAAGGTCAGAAAAGTTCGATTAACAAATCACAAAATGTTGTACTATGAAAATAGTTATTTTCATTGCATCCATTTCATGAAAGTTTGGCTACGTCACCAAAAATATGTGAATAAACTAGTTCACAAGTTAACCACAAAGTAGGTTACTACAGGGCGTAAATTCTCCTTTGTGCCAAGTAATTTTTTACAACAAAATAGTTGAAATGTTTTTTTATAAAAAAAATGTTTTACATTCTAAAAGCCTGTTTAGTTACCAAAATATTGTTCCCAAATCGACACAGATGCATCTGCACATTGTGCAGTTATGTCCGTCTAAACAGGCCTTAACAAGTCAGTGTGAATTTCTTATGCCACGTACATACAGACCAAGCGAACAATGTTAGTCAACAAGGTTCGCGAACACATTATCGGCAAATGTTATCCGAAAAATTTGAAGTAAATAACATTGTTCGAAAAAATTACATAGTATCCACGAGTTACCGGTAAACTTCAAAGTAAAAAACATTCGCTGCGAACAAAGTAGGAAAAGTGATTTGTGATTTTATCCACGTCCTTCTATTTTCAAAGTAAGAAAAGTTTCCAGTTCATATGGTTATTAAATAATAATTAATGTTTATTTTATTATGTATTTATTGAATTGTGAAGATTTATGTGATGTATCTGGCTTTATAATTAAATTGTTTATTAAATTCTTTAATATACTGATGATAAAATCGTTTTCACATAATTTTATAAATTCACTTATATTATAGCCTATTGAAATTTTAGTAAAAGGGTTTTTAATTTATGTTTCTAGCTACTCTGGTAACGGCGATATGAATTTTCTTGTGAGACGCTACACTTTTATCACCCGGAGCGTTATTCTCGTTCACCGGAAAAGCGTAGGCTCGTACGAAAAATTCAATAACTCTGGCGCTAGTTGACTTAGAGACAGAGGCTATTACGTGGTGTTTATTAAAAAATCATGCAAATTTGCAATTTTAAAAAAAATTTATTATGGGCACTCAAACAAACTTAATTTTTATATAAGCGAAAACTAACTATTACTAATCGTTTACCGATAAATTTAGAAAATCATTCATTTTATAGCCTATTAAAATCGCAGTAAAATGGTGCTTAATTTGTGCTTCTAGCTGTTTTAGTAACAGAGATATGAATTTTCTTGTGGAGCGCTACACTTTTATCACCCGGAGCGCTATTCTCATTCATGGGAAAAGAGTAGGTTCGCACGAAAATCTTAATAACTCCAGTGATAGTTATCGTAGACTTACAAATATTAAAATTGAATAAATTTATTCCAATCAATGTTCTCCACTAGCTCATTTTTTGTGTAGACACTGACTTTTCGCTAACATTTCTAAAAATGCATAATATAATGCTCCTGAAGTTATTTTTTCAAACATTTGTTAGCAAACCTTGACATAACTAATTCATTATAACTAATTTTTTTGGTCTGTACGTGATATTATATTCCCAAGTGCTTCTTTTCTGTGGGTTTCTGAATTTGAGAATTGTTTAAAAAATTTTTAAGTATTTTGTATAATAGATTTATTAAACAAAATAGCATTTAAATAGTATCTTATAAATGTTTCCTGGAAACATACAATGTTACCATGTATTGATACAATTGTGTGGTAGTAACGTTTCTTAAACGGTTGCCTGTCGTAACTCAACAACGTTGCAAGAATAGTGACGGAAACGTTTCAAATTGAACATATCCTAAATATTACAATGGAATATTTAAAATAAATGTCATAGAAATGCTTAAAATTAATGTTTCACAAACAATTATTAAACATAACTTTTACAGTGTCTATTTCAATTAAGGCTACTTAAATTCAAAAAAGACATTGGTATATAAAAATTACATAATAGTTTCAAAATCTTTATGATTTGTTGGAAATTCCTGTCGTACACAATCTACAAAACCAATATACTTTTAATAAAAATTATTTATACATTTTTTTCCAGCAAAAAATTTTTTAGGTAGTAAATGTTATTCTGAAGAAAAAAAATCCTATGAACTAATATTTTTTGGACTCCTTAAGACAATAAGCAATTTTAAAACTATAAAACTTTTATGACTTTTGTGAAACACACTGTATAATTTTCTTTCTTATCTTGATTTTTTTATTTAAACCAATTATGTTTCTTTGAACATAATTAGCTATTTTTAAACTAAGTGGAACATTTAAAATTTTTCTTGGTGAAATTAATCTATCTGATCGGCTTAAAGATAAGACAAAATCCAAATATTTAAATAAAATGAATTCAAAATAAAATTAAATTTATACGGGGTGTCCTAATAAAATCATAAAAATTTTGAAAATAGCTGTAATATTTTGAGGAGTCGAAAAATAATAGGAAAATTTTTGTTCAGAATAACATTTACTATCTCAAAAAAAATGCTGGAGAAAAAGCAGTATACCCTGTATAATTGCATATACAGGGTATACAAAAATTTCAGCAACGGCTGTTTCATTTTGAAATGAAGTATTTTTGAGAAAATTTCCCATGACCTTGAACAACAAGTTGATGTCAGGCGATAATCACTTAACTTTTTTTAAATAGCAACCACCAATTTTTATTGCATTTTATTATATCTTGCTTGCTAAAATATTTTTTCATTTTTCTGAAGTAAATAGTTTGAAAGATACAAGGACTTAAATTTTGAATGCTTAAAGTCCGGCAACTCTGCTTTATTTTTGAAATTAAGCATTTTACAGAAAAATGGTTCAAATATAGAGTTTAAATTTTTAATTAGTAAGTCGCGCCGATTTATTTTGAAAGTAAGCATTCTTGAGAAAAATGTTTTCAATAAAATTTGTACGGTTTGTGGTAATTTAAAAAAAAATCGGCGCGGTGTTGCCGAACTTACATACTATAATTTAAACTCTTGTAACTTATAAACTATTTAGTTTAGTAAAATAAAAAATATGCTCCCAAAACCTCTAAAAGCGAGCTTTAATAATGCGCAAGAAAAATGGGTGGTTGCTAAGTAAAAAAAGTTAAGTAATTGCCTGACCTTCGACTTGCTGGTCAAGGTCATGGCCATATTCGTAAACAATTCGTCACTAAGAAACGTACAATTTTCGATTATAACATTTTTCTGTACACTGCTTAATTTCAAAAATAAAGTAGCGTTGCCGAACTTCAACTATTGAAAATTTAAAACCTTGTGACTTTCATATTATTTTCTTTGGAAAATAAAAAATTGCTACAATTAAAAAATAAACGGGCGTTTCAGATTTTTTTGTACACCCTGTATATCTATAATATCAAAATAAGTAAAAAGATACAGAAACCTTGTTTTCAACAAGTAAGAAAAAGTTAGATACAAAATTCTTAATAGTAAAATCAAATTGTTAGTACCTATTTTTTACTTCTATATTGCGAAATAGAATAATTAACCTCGTAAGGGTCGATTGCATTTTCAATTTTAAGTGGAAGCGAAGCACTCAGCTCTTAATAACCTAATAACAAGAAATCACCCAGGTAGTAATATACATTTTCGAATCCCTCGGGTGGTAATATAAATTTTATTTATAGAAAAACCTATTAAAAGGAATATTATTGGAACCAAAATATCTATACACATATGAAAAATTGTTTTAAGGAAAAATACTGCAAAGGTTGAACAACTAATCTTAAAAGTTAAAGGACACCCAAAAATATACTTAAAAAATATTAGTCAATCCCAGAAAAATCAGTTAGAAAATAAAGGTTTTTCGTTTCATGGTTCATGTTTCATGTTTAACAATTTACAAGAATTCAATGTTTCATTAAAACGTTGCATTAAAATTGCCATGAAACATTCGTAACATTACATGTTAACTGGATTACATTTTATCAATGTTTCATTAAAACGTTGCATTAAAATTGTAATGAAACGATTAAAATACGTAACGAAACATAACATGTTTACTGGGGAATATTTTCTTTGTTTTGAAAATTTTAACAGGAAAACGACAAAATATACAATATGACTCGTAACATTTTAACGTTCCCCCAATTTCGGAATTGGGAAGTTTAAACTAATAATGGCTACGTATTGCAAATATTAAAAAAAAATGCAAAATTATACTATTTAATTTCATGTGAATGTTCGAACATACAGGGTGGTGATAAAGTTTGGAACCAAGGTCATAACTTCCGTAAAAATTTTTTTTGTAAAAATCGCTCAGACAGGTCAATTTTTGTTTTAAAAATGCCATCTTTTGGAATGAAAAAAATATTCATGACGTCACTGATAACTTCACTATGACGTCATCATCAATTTTTTTTTAATGGAAACCCCTACTTTTTTTACACATTTTTCATAGACCTTTTTATCATATTAATGATCACATAAAAATATTAAAAAAAATTTCAACCATTTTTGAAAAAAAAAATAAATTTACTCAAAAAAAAATTATTAATTCTCAATGAAAATATGGCAAGAAAAATAAATTAAACTAATTTTTAGTTTAAAAATAACAAATTATTATTGAAAATATTCGAATAGTTTTTCTTTACACAATTGGAATTTTCTTAAAACTAATTTTAAATAACTTTTAATGAAAAAGGTAATTAAAAAAAAATGTTTGAGTAATAATAAACTTTAAATAAAATTGTAATTTATTATAAATTTGAAAAAGCTTTTGATATTCAAAATTTATTGAAATAAAAATTGCCTTTATAAAAGTGCTTTAGTTGACGTTATTTTGTATGGAAAATAAAATTTTAAATCCATTTACCAATGCTTGAATAGCTTACTTCGTTTGTTTAATAATAATCAACAATTATTAAGTTTTGCGAAATTAAAAATGCCTCGTTTAAGCGATCGCGAAAGAATCGAAATTTTAATTATGGTAGGATACGGCGATAGAAAAAGAACCCATGGGGAAGCTTGTGCTTTGTTTAATGAGCAATATCCAAATAGACCACAAATCTCAAGATCTACAGTAAGTAAGTTAGTTACCAAATTTGCAGAAACAGGATCTGTAGGAGATTTGCCTCGACAAGGACGGCCTCAAGTGAATGAAGAAACCAAATTAAATTTATTACTTGCGATTGAAGAAAATTCCAATATTTCAACAAGAGATATTTCAAGAAATAATAATGTGGATCATTCCTATGTCGCAAAATTATTAAAAAAGGAAAAGTATCACCCATACAAAATAAAACTCATACAAGAGTTAAATGAAGATGATCCCGATCGCCGACTGCAATTTTGTGAAGAAATGATGGCGCGATGTGATCAAAATCCAAATTTTTTAAGTAGTATAATTTTGTCCGATGAAGCTACCTTTCAATTGAATGGATCAGTGAATCGACATAATTGTAGGTATTGGTCACAGGAAAATCCTCATTGGGCCGTAGAATCTAGAATCAAAGACAGGGAAAGTTAAATGTATGGGTGGGAATGATTGGCAGACATTTTATAGGACCTTACTTTTTTAATGAAAACCTTACTGCCGAAAGATACTTCAATTTTTTGCGGACTGATTTGCTACCAGTTTTACTACGTATTTTCCCCAATTATGAAAATCGCAACATTCCTAACCAAAACATTTGGTTTTAACAAGATGGGGCTCCTCCACACTTTGGCAGGGCGGTGCGAGAATTCCTTAACACGTTTCCCAACAAATGGATAGGTCGGAGGGGACCAATTGAGTGGCCTCCGCGATCTCCCGACCTAACGCCCTTAGATTTTTTTTTGTGGGGACATTTAAAATCAAAAGTTTATTTCAATAGACCTAATAATTTACAAGAATTGGAGCTTAGAATTAGGACGGAATAGCAACAAATTGATGAAGAAGCTATTAACAATAGTATTCAGAGTGTCTACACTCGAATGGGACAATGCCAAATGGTCAATGGGGAACAATTTGAACATTTTCGTTAAAAATTGTTACTTGTAAATTAAAAATTTACTTTTTTTTGTAATATTTTCATTGAGAATTAATAGTTTTTTTTTTGAGTAAATTTATTTTTTTTTTCAAAAATGGTTGAAATTATTTAAAATATTTTTATGTGATCATTAATATGATAAAAAGGTCTATGGAAAATGTGTAAAAAAAGTAGGGGTTTCCATTTAAAAAAATTGATGATGACGTCATCGTGAAGTTATCAGTGACGTCATGAATATTTTTTTCATTCCAAAAGATGGCATTTTTAAAACAAAAATTGACCTGTCCGAGCGATTTTTACAAAAAAAATTTTTACGGAAGTTATAACCTTGGTTCCAAACTTTATCACCAGCCTGTATATTTAATTTATTTAAAAAAGTTAATCTCCGTATTTACGTTCATACAAGTTTTTATTTGATAAAACTAAAATAAGCAACAAAAATAATGAAAAATTTCTTATCAACACTTTAAGTTAGGTAAGGTCATATTTTTTTTTAAATATGAGCATAATAATTAAAAAGTTTCTGTATATTTTCCTGAAGGATATTTAAATTTAGTAACCATAAGTTCTATATTTAAAAAACTAATTTTCGATCATTCCAGAAAATTGGAAGCAGGAATTTTTATTGTCATTTCTTATCAAAAGTGAGTTACATTGGCTTTCCGACAAGAAATAAAAGTAAATTTGAATTCCTCCGCAATATCGAGATATCCGTATAATATTTCACTTGTTCTAAACCGTATTTTTGTTGTATTAAATGGGTTGTTTATATAATAAATAGATAAGGACGGATAGTTATGTACATGAATGAATCAAATATAATCGATATGAATATAATAGAGTATTGTTGGGCAGGAAATGTGTGGATATATTTAGTAAACATCCGTCACCGAAAATAGAACTCAAGCCAAGAACTTAAATATATGATTCAAATATTAATTAATTATTCAAATATTTTGAGTAGATTATACGTTTCAAAATATTACTATTATAAAACATTATTTGCTTGTATAATTTTCATTATCGATAATAAAAATTAATTTCTTGATTTATTAGATTATTTTTTTGTCAATTTTAGTGGTTAAAATAAAGAGCAAGGAGCAAGGATATGTCCATTTATTGATACTTTTTGAAAACCTTATACGAAATAATCAGTTATAAATTGTAGAGGGTACAGTGTTTTTTATTATTAGAGTAAATGGTTAATTAAATTAGTTGTGGATAAATATTTATGAATATGTTTGGTGTTGAAGTTAAATGATATTAAATATTTGCTACAAGAAGAGGGCTGCCGGTTAACAACACTAATAATAATAGTAATAAAAAAAGCGTAGTTGTAAATATTTTAGTGACAAATGTAGCGTATATCCGGTCTCGTGTTTCAAGCAGATGTAATAAATAATATTCACATTTCACTACAAGTTGTACGCACATATTTAAACGGAAATTATTTTTAATGCCGTCCTCAGTTTACAGCAAAAACAATTTGAATTACATAATCGCGCAGAAATAAATTTAATCAACATTTGTGGTGCTGTAATTAAGGTTTATTCGTGATTCGTGCCGCTTGAAATTTCCTTCACGGCCTCGTCATTATGAATAAACATTAACAAAATATAAGAGTATTATATTATCAAAGATGCTTGGACTTCCGGCGAGGGTCCGATGTCTGGATTATTCACTTCCTGTCTATTCAGCATGGACTCCCTCGCTTCTTGAACTTCCTCCCTTCGCTGAGAAGTACCGCATAAAATAATCTCTCCAGATATTGATAAAGGCACGTCTGGGATCTACACTTACACAACGGCCCTACTATTTAAAAAATCTGGGTTAAATCGATGCAACGCGAATTATCTATCTTAACACAAATAATTTATTAAGGTTGCATGTCGTCTGTTTAAATAATTGAATAAATAAACCAGTTTACTTAAGGTGCAAACGGGCATTCATTTCATTTTTATCAAATTTAAAAAAAAACAGCAATTATTGCAGTTTTACTAAAAATACATATTTATGCAAACTTTTTTGTTGCCCTTTAAAAATATGAAAGACAATATGAGCGGTCAAATTTTGGACTTGGTAAGTAAAAATCACGAAAAATTGAGATCCTAAAATATGTTATGGTCAAAAGCTCAAGCACGATTAATCCAAGAAATGCGGTTTGGCTAGTCAATCAAGCAGATTGATCAATTGCTGTGGACAAAGTCTGAAATAAAGTAAAGTCTTGGCTTTTGACTAGTACTCAGATTTCAAAATTGACTACATCTTTCCAGTCATACCTAGGTTTTACTAGGTAAAGTCGGAAGCGAGTTTCTTAGTTTCTGCCGTTGACCTGACATGGATTGATTAAATCCTAAAATTAATTGAAACTTCCCTAGTCAAAGGAAGACTTTCGCTTTGGGCTTTGGCCAAGGTAATTGGTCAATCCTCTAGATCAAGAACAGGATCAACACAGTCATGCAAAAATAAACAATGTAGCACATATTTTTCAAAGTAAAAGCAAACCCCTCATCATTTGATGAGACCAGGCGTCGCGTTTTAACCTAGAAATGGTCTCGGGTTATATCTCACATTTTAAATAATAGCCAAAAGTTTCCTCGTTTAGTAAAACGTATGTTCAATATATCTAATAAACCAGGAGAAAATACCAAAGAATATTACAGACCATCAATTTTTAATCCATATTTGGACTTTTTCACTTTTGCAACTTCACTCCGTAAAATGAGAATTTTGGAAAAAGAAGAAGCTATTAGAAATTGTGATTGCAACAATTTTATGGCTTGAGAAATTTTTTTAGTGAAGCTACAACGTGGTACAAAAATTGGGCCCTGGAGGAAGTGGATATAACTGTGATGGAATACATAATATTTATTTGTCAGATAAGGCTAAAAGTTTTCATTCTCTAATTTTCCGTTAAAATTGGCCTCACAAATTCAGTACAGTCATTCATGCAGCATTTTGTGAAGACTTAAGGTGATACGGAGTCAAATGTTGAAAAACCGACGTTTTTACCTTTCATGATTTTTTTAAAAGTGTTTCGAATTGGAAAGTCAAAAATATAAGAAAATACCAAACAAAATTAAGAATTTTACTTTCATTTATAATTTTTGTTATTTATGTACCTATAATTACATTTATGTAATTTTGCAAGAAAAACTTCTATATTTATATTTTAATTTTTGCAAAACTATGCTCGTATAAATTTAGATAAATGAAAAATAAAAATTGCTTAAAAAAGTGCAATTCTTACTTAAGTTCGGTATTTAATTATTTTTTTTAGTTTCCAATTTGAAACACTTTAAAAAAATTCAGGAAAGATAAAAACATCGGTTTTTCAACATTTGACTCGCTATCACCTTAACGAGTCAAGACCCGGTATGTTCAAAAACTACGGTCAGTATTGTGCATGATGAGTGTTCATCGGAAAAGAATTTCGAACAATGAATTTTTTTAAATTAATCTATTTCAAAGTTTGCTGAGAAACCGAGAAGGTTGCAAGTTTCATTTAAAAATGGGGAGAAAAACAGTCTTTGCAAGATTTTTATAATTTTATTACTCCTTCCGTCCGAGAATGTAGTATACATTTTGAAAAAAAATGGTATTAGCGAAAGTAAAATGTTTTGGTCTTTTTTATTTTTATTACAAATATGTGATTGTGAGGCAACAAATATAAAAATTGAACAGAAATATGTTAAAAAATATTCATAGATTTTAAAGTCGGTTATTGTTAAAAAAATGTAATAACACCCGCTGTTAGAAAATTCTGACTTTTAAGTTGTGTTGAAGTTAACCAAACAAGTTCTAAATCGAAAAAATTAACCCTTAATAACCTGGTAATAATTACTGGAAAACAACTTAAAGTCCTTCATTTTTGATAATTTTTTATTCTCTTAATGTTATAAATTGTCGAAAATTAAAGACTTTAAGTTGTTTTCTAGTATTCTTTGTATTATTCGTTGTTATACTACAGATTTATTATGATATTTTATAAGAAACTCATTTTAATTACCTAAATTAAAAATGTATATCATATTTTCGGACAACAAAATAACTCAAAATGTATACCTACGATATTTCTGAACGGAGGGAGTAAGTAATAGCTTTGTTCAGACAACGAGTTTTCTGAGCATCATGAACCGTAACAAAACTGATTGGACCGAGTTTATGCGCTTGCGCCAACATTTTTCCGTCCGAATTCTATCTCACAAGACAACGTTGTTCGAACGGTTTTATCCACATGCGGTAATTATTCACGTATTAAGATTGTTCAGAATGAAAGGTTAGATTTCAGGAGGCTTGTTCTTGTGCCGGTCGAGATCGTGTCGTCGACGAGACTAGAAGGACAGACTCTTATTTTTTCATGTGAATGAAAAGGACATAATGATGAAAATCGTCGACTCTTTACTCTTTTCAAAGTTAAAAACTAAATATTTTACATAAAAAACCTTCAAAAAGTTTAGGGATATTAAAAAAATGGTAAGAAAGAAAAATACGATGGGTGACAATGTTCCTGCTCTTTCGGCATTGTATATGTATAAAAAAAATTTCAATAAAGTTTGATATGACCTACTTTTATAACGAATACCAGGACCGTCTTATCCATAAGGCACATGAAGCACAGTGCCTAGGGTCTACGACGTATTAGGGGCCTACGAAGAAGGAAAAAGGGACTGATTTTTTTAGCATTTTATTAAAATAATGTTTTTTATGTTCATTTAAAAGTATTACTCCTATTTATTTTATGTTATATGGGAACTGAACATAGGTACTTAATATTTTGTTTTTTTATATACAAGGTAATTTTTATGTATGGAACCAAACCAGTGATGTCAAAATGCCCAATGTCTGGGCCACATCGGTATCAAATTTTCATTTATTATGAAATCTTAAATTCTTGTACGAACATTTATCTTCATAAATAGTACATATTTATACGACAAAAT
The DNA here is from genome assembly GCA_963971135.1 of Stenus bimaculatus. Taxonomy (NCBI): domain Eukaryota; kingdom Metazoa; phylum Arthropoda; class Insecta; order Coleoptera; family Staphylinidae; genus Stenus; species Stenus bimaculatus. The sequence goes on along the minus strand of OZ020180.1, from coordinate 79,289,202 downwards.
TATAAAGGAAAACAGGAGCATTATCCTCGAATTAATCGACATCATGTCGCATACCAAACTGCAAGGACATACTCTTATTTTTCATGAAACTGACAAGAACTTAATGATGAAAGTAGTATACAACACTTTGTAGACCGTTTCAAGAATTAAGTCCTCAGGATCCTTATCCTCATTTTTGGGGATAAAATATCCTATAGGAAAAACAGTACGTTTCTATGGGATATAGGATATTTTATCCCCGAAAACCAGGATGCCGCCCCTATACTAATTTTCGGGGATAAAATATCCTATAGGAAAACAGTACGTTTCTATGGAAATTCTTCCAAAACAACCAATAACTAACGAGTATTTTGCTTGACCACACCTTTTTTCTATTGGATATCACCGAAAATTAGGATACAGTCCCTAAGGTGTTTTCATGTACTAAAAAAAATCGATTCTTCAAAAAGCTGACATTGTTTTCTTTCCTATAAACGTTTTGTACAAGAAGAAATGAAACAAAACTCGTGACCATGATAACTTATTCAACAATTATTGTTTTTTTTTACCAAGTACTAAAGTTCGATCAAATTACATGATCTCAACAACTGTATGAGAAACCGTGTATTTTTAGATATCTTAAACAAAAGCACTGGTTATTCCACTACACAAAATAGGCAATGTTAACGATGTCCAAGATTTTCGAAAAATTATGAAGAATCAACTGATTTCTGTGAAGACCCCTTCTTCAGTGGCCAATATAGTTTCAGGAAAGCTCACTCTAAAAAGGAGGCTATTACAGAGTTTGTTCAGGAGACTCTTCGTTGTTTTGAGAAAGGTTAATTCTCATTTGCCACAGTTTTGGATTTTAGAAGGCATTTGACTCATGAATTTTTGCTAATTAAGCTTTATAAGTATAAACGAAGTACCAATTTTGTGCAAGATGCTCCTATGTTATCTATCTAATAGAAGTCAACCGTGGGTTGCAATGGCCAAGTATGTGATCCAATTAATATTCTTCGTGGTGTCCCACAAGGGTTTATATTGGGTCCCTTGTTATTCCTAATATTCCTCAATAACTTCCCAAGCCAAGTACTTTTTGCTGATGACTCAACAATTAGAATTGCCCATAAAGGTTTCAAATTGGGATGGGAGTTAAGTCAAAGAGCTCAGTAATATGCACTAACTTGGTCTAGTCATAATAGATACTGCGCAAACCTGAATTTGACATGGAAGAAGATTCAGGTAAATTTCTTGGACTCCAAATTGATATGGCATAAGCATGGTGACGACACAGCTCTGAAACTACATCTCTCGCTGTCTACTGAGGTATTAAGGATGGCTTATTTCTCGCTCTTTCACACTCATCTGGATTATGGCCTCCTTGTTTGAGGTCATTCTTCTATCATAAACAGACTCTTTGCTCTGTAAAGACGCATGATACGTGTCTTAGTTGGCCTAGGATAGACTGCAGGACACACTTCTCTTCATTAAAAATCCTTACCTTGCCATGCATGTACAACATGCTTCACCGAAAACTGGTACACAAAAGAAATGCTCGCGCCAATAAGAAGCTTTCGTGCGGCTCGAGTATATCTTAGTCTCGTCCACCGCTATTCAGTAGTTAAGTGGGTTTTGGCGATAGCATTTCTTTTGTATACCTGTTTTCAGTGAAGCATGTTGTACATTTTAAAATGTCTAATATACACAAAGAAAGCTGAAACAATGCTAGTCAAACATGAAGACTTGCAGAACTACAATACAAGAAACAAATCTTTATTATATCCCAATAGAGTCAGGCTTACTCGAAGTCAGAACTCTATCGACTATTATGGAATCAAGCTCTTCAGTGCACGTTCCATAGAATTTTAGATTATTTAGATTTAAAAATTAAAGAATTTCTTATTATTAAGGCTTTCTACTGAATTGATGAATTTTGTTCAATGTAATCATTTTATATAATTCTACTTTACTTGTTTTGTATATTTGTAAGCTCTTTGCATAGCCAAACAGTAGGCATGTATTCCTAGTATGTATTCAAGTGTAATTGTTTTATCTCATTAGTGTATTCTCAACATTTCTGGCAAATATCCACATTTTATACGCTTTATTGTATTGTACTATGACTTGTTTAAAAACATTTTTATGGCACTAAATAAATATCTTATCATGAATATTTTATGATATACTTCAAAGAATTTATTACCAATAGTTCAATAAAATTTTAAAAATCGATCAAATTGAACTGTATTTGGATGAATTAAAAAATGGTCCAATTCTTGTTGTTAGGAAGAAACTTGTGGTATCTTCGTATCTTGTGTCAATTCTTAAAGAAATTTAATAGAAAATTTGCAAGTGTGACTGGTTTTAGAGTATTGTAAATGGAAAATTTGCTATAAGAATTATAAATATAAAAAACTGTAAATATTTATTAGCGAATATAATTATGTGTAAAATTATTGGAAAAATATAAAAGTAATTGGTTTGTAAGTATGGTATATAATTTAAAATTTGTTGAGCTGTCTCTTGTGTAGACTGCTATGAACGAGGGCCGCCTAGTCATATGACCGGAAACGCTACTTATATACAGGCAGGATGATTTCCATCTGGTTACATCCTCATCAAGACTCCAAAGGAATTTTTAACCGACAAAAAACGCTATAGGTCGACAACACGTATTAACGAAAAAAACAATTTTTACTTTTTAGAAAAGCGCTTCAAGCCTCATCTTGATGTTGTGCAGTTCTAGATAGTAAAATAGGTACATATTTTCAATTTCCAATAAAGTGGTGGTTTTAATTGGGACACAGTTTAATTAATTGAAGAATGTAGTGAGTGCAACATTGTTGTAAGTAGTAATTTCAGGGGTCATTAAAAGAGCGCGTGTTTGAATACAATGTGAAAGTTGGTTAAAAATATTTATAACGTGAAAATTATAGCTAAGGTTCGTTATTTATAAAATCCCAATGGACGAGTATGTTGTGTTTGGCGTCCAAAAATAGCAATGTGTGTTGGTAGTTGGTTTTTGAATAAAATATTTTTCGTTGGGATAAGGTGGAGGTAGGAATAGTGGGCTACCTAGGACTTGTGTCTCATTGATTGTATTCGTTTTGAATGAAAGGTCGAACGGAACATAGGTGGGTGGTGATGGTTGTTTATTCCAAGAATCGTCCTCTACACTCTCGGCCGCGTTTCTCTCCCCGCCGCCAACCGCCGACCGCCCGCTGCCCGCTTCCTCTCAGCGCAGTCAAAGTCAAAGAGTTATTTCAGGACAGTCGCGACCACACTGCGTCTAGAAATTGCTTCCTACTACATACAAGATCTATATATTCGATGCTTAAATATAATTATCGAATTATGAAAGCGTTCATACCAAAATATATTCCACACTTAATTCGTTTAAATGGACTCTTTCAATTTTAAAACCAGCTTCGTTTCGATTGTTTTTCCAATAGACTATTCTTAGATTTTGAATTATTTTTAGATCATATTTATACTCGTCTACGCCAATTTACTTTTCTTTCTCAAAAAATATTCACTAATAGATTATGTAACAGCAAATCATTCATGTCTACCGACTACAAATTCTCCAACCTCATTGTGTACTTCAGACTTAGAGTTCCAATACTCTTTCTAAATAGGAAGACTTGTTTCATTTTATGTATTTAGCATTTTTGAGAATACCTAGATATTTATACCTAAATTAAAGATTTCCAGAATACTTTATCTAAATTGGAAGAGTAGTTTTATCTTATTCGAAAATACCTAGATATACGTAGGTTAAAGATTTCCAGAATACTCCACCGAAATAGGAGTGTAGTTTCATTTTATGTATTTAGCCATTTAGTACAGGTACAAAAGGAATTGTAGGTAATATTTGGTTCATTCGTGAAATTTTGTTTACAGGTCTTTTTGACCATTATTAATCAAAAAGTCATATTTTTAGTATGGCATAGGAATACATAGATGTAAATGTTGGTAATTGCCGATAGTAAATCTAGGCAATATGTATGTTGGATTCATTAGAAAGCTCTACCCCTTATAATTTTCAAAGGTTGTAAGGATCCTGACAAAATAAATAAAACTAAGCAATTACGCGACACAAAATCCAAATACATTGACTTGGAATTTTAGAAAGTACCACAGTCTATGAAAATCAGAACCGCTTTCTTGGCAATGTTAAAAAGAAAGAAGAGTTTATACAAATGCTAACGCATATGCTTTAAGCAATGGCTTTGAGGAGTCTTGTGGAGATGCCAAAATTATAACAGTATCAACAGATATTGAATCTCTTTAGTTGATAGTAACAGGTATAGTTGCACAAGATATTTATATTCTAATCTTGATATCAGCTCTCTCTCCAGTGAACTGAGAGATATGTATGTATATCTACTTAAAGCCAAAATAGGATGAACCAGGTAAAAGGCACTCTCCTCCTTCACTCTACAGGATCAGCATAAAGACGTGAAGAGCAATTTTCTCCTTGGACACGAATTCAATGGATGTGACGCTATGTATGCCATTGAGGAACAATAACTAGGTCTTCAAGTTACTTGACACGGAAACACTTTTAGTAGAGTGTGTCTCAACAAACTTGATGCCCAACTTGACGAGATTAAACCCCCAAATTCGTGGAGATTTTTAATTGGTTTTTATATAACGCACACCGGAGGTGGGGGACCCCCACTCATTGCCCCCCCCCCGGGCTGCTTTTTATCCCCCTCGAATTGAAAGGCCTGGATTCAACACTGGATATATTTCATTCCAAAAGTTGTTGATAAAATAATAGCAAAAATTGGAGTCAAGTCCATTATCTTCTGCAATCAGCAAGTGTAGCACAGCATTCATACCAAACCTACTACCAAGTTGAACTGTGGTTTGATAACAAATTGAACCCCCAAAGGTGGGGTTGGATTCGACACCAAGGAGTTGGATTCTACTTGAACTCATTGAAAACCACTTAGGAATCTGGTCCCGATGTCATTCTGCAGATGACTTCCTAATTCTGCAAAGCCAGCTTGTCATGTGCCCGGTATTCTTGTGTCAAAAGTGGTGTGAAATCTTCAGCCCTTTGCAAATTTTGTGAGGGGACAACTCAAATAATGAAGTTATCGAATACCGCGATGATTATGCGGGAATATTACAACATGATTATGACAACATCGATGAATTGTTGGCCTATGATAATGATTAAGACGCCATGCATATTTATGACTAATTTGCACTTTTCTTAACAAAAAGTATTTCTATAAATTTGATATTATTCTAATTCCAAAAACATGAAAAATGATACACCATTTCCTTCACTGATATTTCAAACTTCCCACTTACATACATGCGCACCTAAAATTTTTCGAGACTCTTTAGATACTGATGTTGAAACTAAATTCTAAATGAAGTTTCACGAATAGGCCTATTTTTTACCCAAATCCTTCTTTTGGGTTTATTTTAGCTGTATTGTTTTAAAAAATAATCTAGATATTTATACGTAGATTAAAGATTTCCAGGAAAATTTAATCAGTAGTATCATAATGCTTTTGGAAGATGTCCTAATAATAGAAGAATTTAAAGCCAACTATGCAATGTACTAAATATAATTTGGTCAAATTTTCATCTTATGATAATATCGATTTCATAATGTAGAGATCAACTGAGTGGGGTTTTTTAAGACTTAAGGACTAACAATCAGAAAACCAAGGTCAATACTATTTCTGTTTAATCATTTCCAAATATACTTCAAAAGAGGTTGTCCAATAAAAGAGCCCATTATTCTATGTCTAACATCAATGACCAACAGTTAATTCAAAAATTAAAGAACATGATTTTAATCGGATATTGCATTTAAGAAGCAGCTTGGGGTTTCTTCTTAAATGCAACCAATGATCTCTATGGTAGGATAATTTTCCATTAGTAACTCCATTACCAAAGATTTCGTTGCAAAGGTTTTGGTCACATACAGGGTGTCCCAGACCACCCGTGCCACCTCTTTATTTCGAGAAGCCTTTGGCGTACATTGATGAGAAAATAATTTATATCACCAAAGTGAACCTAAAGAATCTCATCAATGTGCGACAAAGAGTTCTCGAAATAAATAGGTGGTACGGGTAGTCTGGGACACCCTGTATGTACAACCCATTAGACGTACAGGTTCTATGGAGTAACTCTTCTCCTGATGTTGCTTTTTGAGTAAATATCTAAAACTTAACAACTGGCTTTTTTGCACGAAGGAGGCAGTAAAAAATTGCTATAGATTTCATGTACAATTTGAATTTTCAAGTATCCTCACTTGATCAGGGTGATCCATGTAACTTGAATACTGGATATTCGCCGAAGTTTTACACAAAGATGTTTCCAATAAAAATTGTTAAGTTTGAAAGGAAAAAACTGGCTGGGTGCTAAAATAACCATGAACCTCCGAAAGAAAAATATATATACCCAATCTATGGTTTTCAAACTAAACAATGTATACTCTTACCTTTGAAAATATTTCTACTCATCAAGTTAAATGGAACATCTTGTATAAAAATCTTGCATATTTAAAGACTAACCATCATAAAACCAAGATCGATTATTTCTGTGTAATAGTCATAATTTCAAATAGACTTCAAAAATAAGTTTCCAATAAAAGAGCCCATTTCTCCACGTCTAAAATTAATGATTTTGATACGATATTGTATTTTGAAAAATTCTGACGAAGCGAATAGTTGTTTGTTCTTCGTTACAATTTTCCAATAGTATCTTCATTACCAAACTACTCAAAACCATTATATTAATCCTTTATTTCATTGGTATTTTTCGTCTCTTTTTAAATGGGTACATACAAAAATGTTGGTCATAGTATGACACATATTATGTGCAATGAACTGGACTTACAGCTTCTAGGGAAGACTCGTCTTCTGATGTTACCTTTCAAGTATCATTGCCTTTTATATGCAATATTTATTTTTTAAGTATTTTTACTAAAACAAAGTGGTCCTTTAGCCTAAATACTGGAAAATCGCCAAAAACTTGGGAATAAAAAGTGCTAAGTTTGAGAGGAAAAAACTAAGTTGGGGTTAGAATAGAAGTGTTCAAGAAGAAAAATAAGTATGCCCAATCTGTGGCATTGAAACTAAACAATTTTTACCTTTGAAGATATTTCCACTCTCCATTCATCAGGTTAAATGGACCATCTCGTATTTCTTTTAGAAAAATAACAAAAAACGCATTTTTCGAAAATTAAAAAAATGTCGACTATTCTCTTAATAGCTTGAATATTGGTGGTCAATTAGAATATTTAACAGTATTCATTTTCTGTGAATTTTTGCACATTATTAAAAATAAGTATACCAATCTTCAAATAAATGATTTCAAGAAAATTCTTTAAATTTGAATACTATATAACAATAGATTTTTGATAATTAATCAATGAACATTACATGAGAGGTGAGAGACGAGGGTGCCACTTTGATCACCAGTTTATTATTTTTTTTTGGGACTGCATTTATAAAATGTGATGACATTGATGAATAAAGATTAATGCACCTGCAACCCTCGAAGGCATAATAATTTTAATTCGTCATAATCTAAAAGGCAGCTTTGAAACGAAATTTCCATAAAGGTGTGTCCATTAAAAATTATAAGAAAAACCCTTAACTAGGTACACCACAAGCCTTAAACCGAATTAATTGTAAAAATGGTAAAAAAATCATAAAACATTTAACCTAATAATTATAAACATTTGAGAACAAAGTTCATATAAGATGAACTGAAACATAAAGTGTTTTGTAGTTTTGGACATATTCGAATTGGTTATTACGAACACGGATATAACGAGTAAACATGTAACACGTAGATGTATTTTAAAAAAATATTTGGTGAAAATCGGTCGGTTAGTTTTTCTTTAATAAAATAGCAAAATATTTGCAAAAATTTGGGCACAAATCCAGCCCTGGAGTGTTTATTTAAAGACTTTTAAAGTTTTTCTTAGAATGATTAAAAAATACAATTCTTCCTTAAAATTTTAGCTCTTAAACATGTTTGAATCCCGTATAGTTTTCGAGGAATAAACTTATTTCTGAAAAATCAAAAATTTCTGGACTAAATTCAGAAGGTCTGAATACCTCCAAAAATTTTAAAAAGAATTATAGTTTTAAGATGAAAATTCTGCAAAGGTAAATAAAATTCAAAAACACATGCCTATTATTTTAAAATCGAAAAATCGAGAAGATAAATATGATTTATAATAAACTATACTAAATTGTCTGATATCTGACATTCTTTTTTGGAAAAACAAGATTATAAAATATTCAGGATATGGATGATTCTAGAAAAGTAGATGCAATTTTCAAACGAAATGCAATCGTCAAGAAAATCAAAAAGCTTAGGAAATCTGAGGCAAATAAAATTTTTGACAAATTCCATCTGACACCTCAAATAGAACGTAATTTGGGGTAGTTACTACTTAGACCATGAATGATACCGAATAACGAACATGGTTTCTTGTAGATATTTTGGCACAATCGAAATTTTGAGTAAATCCAATTAAAATCGACCTCGAAAAGATAAATATTTTGATTTTAATAATACTCATAAAACAATTGATAAAAATTCTGAGAGTTTTTTGTTTGGGTTTTTTATAAAGCTAGGTGACGATTGAAGAATCATAGTCTAGTAATATTATGAATCATATTCCTAACCTTTTCTTGTAAACCTTTAATTGACAAATAAAAAGGCCATGATTCATTAATTAAAGTGGAGTTTTCTCATTAATGATTTAACTGGAGATCTAATAAAAAGTGTGAATGTCGATCGATTTCTGGAGGAAAAGGTGCGGCTAAAGAGGAAGAAAGACGACCTAAGTTGCTTACATGAAACGACTTAAGTGTTCCCACGACCTAGCCCCCTCCACCGGAAGTGACGAGCCGCCCCTCCATCCCCACAAGAACGCCGCTCATCCTAGATCCACTCCGTGCACCCGACCGCTCATTTTTACAGCGTGAAGATCTTTTTTTGCAGCGTTTCCGGTTCTTTTACCAATTAGTTTCTGTACCACTTGAGTGGTTTGAAGAGGAGAATTTCAAGCGGCCACACGTGACAATCACAAAACAAATCAGGAAATTTTTTTGTAATAATTTATTGATTACCCTTGCATTTTTAAGAAGGACATTAAAAATCAATTGGGAGCGGCTTGCCAACACCTGGTTTTATTTTCCGTCCATCTACACCTTTCAAAATGCAATCTTCCATCTCTCTACATTTGTCGGCGCGGCTTTTCTGTATCAGCTCACAGCTCTGATGAATGAGATTGCTTTTACTAGAAACCGCGTGGAAACAATTTTAAACGGGATAGCATTTTAAAACAAGAATGAATATTTAATAAGTCATTTCGTCCATTGCCGTTTTATTAAGCGTTCATTAATAAATATTCATAGCTCCCGCTATTAATTTCAGGTAAAACCCAAAGGATCATAAAAATAAAATTAACTAGATTTTAGTTATTCTAAACGGATGTAACGAGATTCCTTCAATTTTATTACAAGATTTAGGTAAAGTGCCCACAGATAATATTCAGACTAATACCCAAATTCTGGTCAAATCATTTAAGTTTAAAGGCCTTTAACTTTAAATTTGTTATATGGGTTGTAATGGACAAATTCCATGGTTACCTTATTTGTTTCTTTAATTTTGACCAGAATCTGCCTATAAAACCAAAGAAATATAATTAAAATATAACAAAATTCGATAGTGCCCACAAATCTAATCAAAATTTTTAAGTATAATGTTTTTTCTGAATTATACTAATAACATGTAAAATGTTATATTAACCTGATTCTGATAAGTAGTTTAAATCGAAATACGATCTCTATTAGATCTGTTAGGAAATGCATTAATTCTTAGTAAGGTGTTACAAGTGATTAGAATTTTAGAATGTCGTAGGCCACCAAATAACCACCTTTTGATTTGAGTGGGCTAAGAATCACGCCCTGACTTAAAAGCACATGCCTTTCTCTATTAAACAAGCTAATAATCTTGCTCAACCTAAGTTTCCTTTGTGTAGGACATCGCCTTAAAACAGTTACATTAATCCAGATTTATCAGAAACAATTAAATTTATTGCCAAAAAATTAATTAAAACGGTATAAAATATGGTAATTGCCCACAGACACAATATGCAAAAAAAGAAGGGTAAACCAGACTCACATAAGGTAAAATTTCTTCATCTTTTTAACATCATTAATTTACATATTTTGAAATATTCTTATTATTAATTTTACTTTCCAATTAAAAAAAAAGATTTGCGTTTAAAAAAACGCTTCTTCTCTTTAATAATTGTGATTAATTTGGTTTGAACAAAAAATATGTCTACTTAGTTTTGTTGTACACTTATAAATTCTGTATTTGAAATTAATTTAATGTTTGTAAATAATGAATTAAGAAAAAAGGTTGTAGCTCTTCTCTGGACAGATTTATATATTTAACTTCCGAAAAGCGGCCGACTGCGAAGCAGCAGCTGCTCACTTCATCTTCCTTTTTCCGAGAAAAAATCTTTTGGCCAGGTTTGCCTTAAGGTGTGCGCACAAACTGCACATGACTTGCCCGAAATTTTCTCCACCAACCACCAAGTAATTTAAAAATAACAAAGGCTTGCATATTTACTAGTCTCAAAAAAACTTTTACAAAAACATATTCTAATGATACGAATTTTATATATTTTTACTTTTTTTTATAAATTTGAACGCTAATTATGATTGGGTTTATGATATCTTCTACATTCTCGTAAAGTGAAGTTTTCCAAAAATGTTTTTCTAAAATCGAAAAATTTTATCAGCTAGTATTCTGATTCTAACTGAAAAACACTTAAGGTATTTGTTAAGTAAAAGTTGGTAACTAACTACTGTTAGTTGATCTACTGATCAAACTATCTTTTTCCAAAATTTGGACCCAAGTTTCCTTCAAGGGCCAAAGTTACCTCAGTGCACCAAATCTTGAGAAATCCATAAAATATAAAGTTAGTTGATTTCAATAAAAATACGAAATAGGTTCCTAAAGAGGCTACGAATTTTATTCAATTCAGTAAGAGGGCTTGTTGCAAAAACGGTTCAACTCCATAATGTTTAATTTTTTTAAATTTTTGTACCAAAATATTCGGAATAACCTTTTGTACATAATATGGAAAAGAACAAAGTTTAGGAGAAAATGGTGTTGAGCCGATTTTGCACTAAGCCCTTCAATTATTAAGACGGACTCAAAAATCACACATAAAATTATGGCTTCTTCAAAACATTTTCACTACACTTCATAAAAAGACCAGGTGATAAATTTGTTATATTTTACGATTTGGGGGCCACTGGACAAAAAAACATTTTCCATTTGCACATTTCTAATGTAATTTAAAGAAAGTATTTACAAATATTGTATAAATCGGAAGATATATCTTTTATTTTAATAGATATGAAAAAACTTAAATTACAAAATTGCATGGTTTATGGATGCGCATAGCCAGAAATTATTTTTGCCTATACTGGATGTTTTGTAATTGGAGTGTAGGCTATTCCACCTTTTTTTTAATGGCACACCCGATATATTTTTTGATATTTTCATTAAAACTAGGTTAAAGAATACAGTGGCGTAGCCAGTAATTTTGGTCAGGAGGGTACAGATTTTAAAAAGGCCCCCAAAAAGCCCCCTTTCGTCGTTATTTGAAGTTCAAGAATTTTTTGAGATTTGAAATATACAATACTGAGTATACACGGTGGACCATTTAACTTGAGAGAAATAAATATCTAACAAACTAAAAGGCTTTGAAAAAAACGTTTCAAATAAAAATTGTTACATTTAAATGGGGGAAAATAAAGAACATACTAATTTTTTCGTCAAGCATCAAAAAAAATTTTATATAAAAATTTTTGAAATTTAAAATTGCTAAAAAAATTATAGGTTTTCATCAAGTTAAATTATCCACCCTATATAAAATTTACTACAGAAGTAAAGTTTTTTTAAATACTACCTAACATTTTTTAGAATTTTAAAAATTACAAAATATTCATGATTTTTTTATAACCTAAATAATTTTCTTTTTTATAATCTTTCAATTTAAATCCATTCTCTGAAGTTTGGTAAAAGAGACTTAAGTCTGAATTATTCAGTTTTACTGAAATCTTTGTTATATTACATATTTTTGTTTTTTTTTTATTATACCATTCCAATCACAAAACACCAAAATATATTATTATTTTATGTTACACGATTTATGGAACAATTTCGATCTTTTAATTTATATTTATACAAAAATCGTTGATTTTGACTTAAGCCCTTTTTAACAAACAAGTTATACTTTTGATTTTTTCTAGACCCAATTGCATTTTTTGACACCAAAAAGTACATTTTTTTTCGAATTTTGGTGGCAGCTATGGAGGCGTGAAATATGAAAATTCGATAGGGATGTATTTTATTTTTTTTAAACGGAACACCCTTTATGTTTACAAAATATTATTCCTCTTTAAATTTTGTAAAAATATGAAGAAATTTGATAAATATTATAGAAAATGTCCGGAAAAAATTAAGTTCGCTTTCAAATTTTCAAAAAACAAAAAATATCGTTGTATTCTTTAAGTTAGTTAACACATATCAAAAAATATACAGGGTGTTCCATTAGAAAAAAGGTGGAATAGCTTGCGCTCCAATTACGAAACATCCAGTATACACGAAAATAATTTCTGGTAACCACCTTTTTTAATTTTCTTTTTAATGAACTTCTTTTTTAAACTTTGTACTCTTTCCATTTCGGAAAACTTTAAATAATTTGGAGGCTCCTTTCAAGATTAGTTTTTTGGTTAAGTTTTTACATTTATCATTTTTAAAAAAATCGGCCAATATATAAATTAAAAGAAGAGAGAATTCATATTCGGCACTGAATTATTTCCATGGCCCAATTTAGGCACCAGTTGGCTTTTGGGGTCTCTTAGATTTTCTAGATTAGAATCTAAAAAATCTCTTGTCTCTCAAATCATGAGAAAATATTTAATTTTATATAATTTCGAAAGGAAAATTTTTCAATTATAACAGAATTTGTAATTTTTTTTTGAAATTTCTTTAACTTTAATATTTATTAAAAGTGAAAAAAACAATAACCTTGAAGATTTCAAAAAAATAAACCTAAAAGAAGAAAAGTGTTAACAAGATAAATATTTGTTTAAAATTAAAAGTTTTCGGAAAAATAATCTGTAACAAAAAATTAAATTGATCGATCATTTTTTTAAAGAGCTCTTGAAATTAGGGTTTATACAAAAACCGACTTTTTGAAAACTTGTTTTTCTAAATAAATTAAATTATTTAAAATTTATACAGGGTGAGTTTAAAGTAACGCGTAAAAACCATAACTATCTTATTTTTTGTAATTTTCAAAAATGGCAAAAGACGTATCGCACTGTTTTTGAAAAACTTTATTTTGAACTCAACAAAAAAAATTTCTCGTCATGTCAACCGAGAAATTTTATTAAAAAATTGATTTTTATTGAGTACCGAAAATAATGGGAATTATCAACAGAACCAAAACCGTAACCGAAACTAAAAAAATGTTCTAAAAGAAAAACTGAAATCAGAACGAAATATTAACGGTTAATTTTGGTTTCAACAAAAGTAATGAATAATAAATTAGGGTTAACTTGTATTCGTTTTCAAAAATGACAATTTAATAAAAAAATTTATATTTTTTTAAATCATATTTTCTTTGAAATAATTTTCAGTTTCTAAAGTTTAAAACCATACCAAACCGAATTTGAACTGAAACTTTACCGGAACCAAAGCGAAACTAAACCGAAACGAAATTAGAATCTGACTCGTAACTAAATAAATTTTGGTGTGATTCTCTGATTTTTACATATTAACCAGTTTTCGAATGTTAAAAATTTATTTTAAAAATCGTGAGACCCTACTTGAAATCATAATTGCCCAGGGCCCAAAAAGGTCTTGACTCGACCCTGTATGTCTCCCAGATGTTATTTGTGCAAAATTTTTGAGCGATTTTTCTGAACTTCGTAGACATAATAGTTTCATGATTGAACGTTGAAAAAATGGTCTTTACTAATTATGTCAAAATTTTTTTTAACCTGTTTCTTAATAATAAATTTTTCTTCGTTATCATTAAGGTGATAGGGAGTCAAATGTTGAAAAAACCGACGTTTTTACCTTTCATGATTTTTTTCAAAGGTTTTCGAATTGGAAAGTCATAGAATTAAAAAATACCAAACTAAAGTAAGAATTTTACTATCATTTATAATTTTTGTTATTTATGTATCTACAATTGGGTTTGTGTAATTTTGCAAGAAAAACTATATTTGTAAAATAGTTGTAAAACTCTTGAGTCTTCTTGTATCCAACTTTATTAATATTTATTAATTTAAGACTCAAGAGTTTTACTCAACTATTTAACATTAATCCAGATCAGCAGTGTCACTTATTACCCAATTCTTCTATATTTGTATTTTTATTTTTGCAAAACTACGCTCATATAAATCTAGATAAATGAAAAATAAAAATTGCGTATAAGAGTAAAATTTTTACTTAAGTGTGGTATTTAATTATTTTTTTAGTTTCCAATTTGAAACACTCCAAAAAAAATTCAGGATAAATTGGTATATAAATTAATATTTTGAAATCATCCTTCATCATAGATACCCGATACCCACGTAATATATGAGACAACTGGTGGGTTAATATTTAGAAAAAATATTTATCACTTACCTTATGTATGTGTTTCCATATTCGACTATTTTAATTTATTTCCACAAGATTTTTAATCAAATTATGGAGATTTTTTGACTAATTAAAATATATCTAATAATTCGTAAAAAAGTACTACTTCCAATTTTCCAATGTATGTTGTAATGTAAATTAAATTTGATAATAAATAATAATGAACTTGTTCTCAAAAAATGAATTTAAATATACAAAATATTATTGTTTTAAATTTAATCATTGCTCTTGTTTTTGTGTTGTTAAATTTTGTAGAAAATCCAAGTTTGATCCTTGATCCCAAAGTAAGGTGCAGTTTGTATGATTAATAGTCTGTTATAAAATAATCTTTGTTTAATAAATAAAAGGTGTAAAGGTAGGTGTAAATAAAAATCCAGAAATAATGTTGAGGTTGGTCTCTTGTGTTATTTAACATTAGATTGTAATATTACAGATTTATATTTACAAGTCATATATAGCTACATGCGCCATTTGGCACTTGAGAGTACATTTCCTCCTTTCAGAATAAAAGGAAATTCTTTAAGAAAACAGCGACGTCGGCGCTGGTTTCCTTAAAAAAACCTTATCCATCTTCACCCCAGGTTTATAAACAAACCTCAACACTCCCGCGCTAAAACATTTAATGCTTTTTTCTTCCTGAAACGCGGAAGAGTTGGGGCTCGCCTTTGCAAAGTTACGGCACAACTCGTTTACAATTTAACAAATAGAAAAAAAAAACGAGAAAAAAAGCAATTTAAACTTAGCTTTGCGTTTTACATAAAAAATCATTCGCGGTATAAAAATATACTATTCTTTTAAGCCTATCTATTAAAGCTAAATTCAAATCGTTTTTAAGTAAAATTTTTGAGATTTAAAATATCTAAAAAAAGTTGCAAGTTGTGCTATGTTATAAATTAATTTATTAATATTATCTTTGCAAATAATAAACTTTTGTAAGTTGTAAAATACATTTATAATTCTTTGTTACATGGAAATTACACGTATTCATTCATTCACAATTTTCACACATACTAATCGTTCTATTCATCCAGCGATAAAATTTAGGTATTTCCGTTCGAACTCAAAATTGTTTTGCAAATTTAAGATTACAAAGTAAGTGAGAGTAGGCTGGTGGTAAGTAGTAACGATCTATAAATTAGTAAATTAATAGTACGAATAGGCCAAGCCCAGTATATTCAGAAAGTTACTAATAATACCAGTTTCTGTTTTTCAAATAATTTTTAGAGTGGATCAGGTACAAGTTATGTAATTTACATAAGTGGTGAATTTCTGGTGTTTTTTTTTAGCAATTTAGAGTATGAACGGTGAAATTTTGATGAAATGTCGCTTTAAGCTTTTAGGAAGATTTTGGTTTATCGGTGGGTGAATGAACGATTTTAGTCTCATCACGCAGGACTAGATAATACTGGAGAGCCATTCCCTGACGCCCCCCTCTCCAATTTCCTCGCCCCCGGGCCCAGCCGAGAGTTACAAGGGACCATGAGGAAATCACCAAGCACTAAATTATCAGTTCACTGTTAGGGACACAGGGTGCTGGCGAACCATCAAAGCACTTTTTATTTAAATAATTAACAGTCGTTTTAAAAAATTTATACAGTTATACATCCCCATATTTACAAAAAAATAAATTAATATAAAGTATACTTGTTTTAGTTAGGTAGGAGCGCGCGCGCACTCAATTGTTATTTAATTGTTTAATTAGAAGTAAAACAATAGTTTTAGGAGACTTTAAAAGTCCGGGCTGGCGTCGAGCAAACGTTTTTCGGGCGTGTTAAGGTGCGTCGTGTTTTTTGGTCGACACCTACAGCCTTGTCTAGAATGTCGCGCATAACACGTTTCCACAGCTCTTTTACCGCACTGCAGGGGCCAGTACAGCCACAAACATGGCAGCACACAAGAAAGAGTGGCCAGGCAGCCCCATCGGGCGGCCCTCTTCTCCGGCCCGCAAGCACAAGGATTATCCGCACATGATGCACCACCGTCCGTTTCGGAGCAATGATAGAACAACCCCTTAACACAACATAAACACGAAGCGTAGTCGATAATCGTATCGGCCGAACATAGGCATTTGTTGTTGCACAGCCAACATTCGGGCAAAGGTCTCGGCTGTTGGCACGAGGGACATCTGCAGTTACCGCATTCCGCGCAAATGATGGACTGTCTCGAATTGCATTCGGCCTGCAGGGGTGTTTCTTTGCTGAAGGATGCTGTCGTAACCGGCTGTTTCGTAACCGGCACCGGCAGAGGCGGCAGGGCCAGCCGTGCTGGTCTCTGTATCCTGGGGGGTGGCGGCGGGCTGGCCTGCGGCACCGCCACCTGCGCCCTGAACGGCGTCTCCACATACTCATTGCTGGTTCTCTCGTTGTCGGGACGAGGGGCTGCCAACGAGACTTGCGGGATCGATGAAGATGATGAGGACTGTTGTTGCTGCTGCTGAACTTGCGTTATATTGGTATTCCTTAATGGTGCCAATGGGGCTGTTAATGGTGCCGGGACGCTCATGATAGGCGCCCGCGGACGGTGCACGCGCGGCAAGGATGTTGGGCCTCCATGGTGAGCCATGTGGCCTGGGGATCTAGCGCCCTAACCAGGCTCCACCTTGATCCGTCATCGTCGCCAGCTAAAACAAAAACAGTCAATCAGCAAAAGAAACACAAAAAATCTACTAAAACTAACAACTATAGGTAAACGTCGTTTTGCGCCGGTGTGGGATTTCCGAGTACTAACTAAGCGAACACTGAAACTTTTTCATTCTTGAACCACTCTACGCGATATCATATATTGACCGACAGCAGGCAACAATTCCGACTTTAAAACCCCACATGCTCGAGTCCAAATTGCCCTGGGAATACTAGCAATCTCTGAAGCTACCGACGAAATGAAACAAACTTGTCCTTATGTCGGTGCTAGGACAACAAGGAATAGAAGGCAATGAAATTTCTGATGAACCGTTCTGTGGGCTAAACAAGGCACATTTATGGAAGGAAATCCTGCGATGGGAAAGGTTCAATCCAGGCGAAGAAACTCATTGACTATTCACCTAAGAAACCCACTAGGGTTCTGAACCTTAGCAGGGATGAACTAAGGTTTTTAAACTGGACACCATTGAGGTATCATCATCTCCACAAAATGGGCTAACAACTTGCAGATTCTGTGGTCTGGAAGCTGAAACTTTGAAACACATCATCTCCTAGCATCAGATTTGATGCTGGACAACAATAATTCCAGACGAAGTCAAGACCATGTTTCCTAAAGATCTAATTGGCTTAATTAAGGATTTAGACATCCCAAAACTTCACTAGAGTAAGGATTGTCGTATACGAGTGTTTCAAGAATATGCCCCCAGTTACCAGAATATAGAATATCTTATCGTACAACTTCCCTAATATACTAAAACGTACTTTAAGGTAATACGGAGTCAAATCTGGAAAACCGGTGTTTTTAGCTATTCCGAATTTTGCTTCAAATTGGAAACTAAAAATAATAATAAAATACCGAACTTAAGTAAGAACTGTACTTTTATATTTTATATACAATTTTTGTTTTTTGTGTATCTAAATTTATACAAGCGTAGTTTTGCAAAAATAAAAATGTCAATATAAAAGTGTTTCTTGCAGAATTACATAAATTGTAGATACATAAAAAAACAAAAATTGCAAATGTAAGTAAAATTCTTGATTTAATTTGGTATTTTTAATTTTTTTGACTTCCTATTCGAAACACTTCAAATAATTGATGAAAGATAAAAACGCTAGTTATTCAGCATTTCACTGTCCATCACCTTAAGACGTTACGTGTAGAGCGTTCAGTTCTCAGCGTTTATTCGCGATACAAATTAATTTAGAAATACGCAGCCTACTTATGACGTCAATTCACTAGTTCCGCGCCCGGGCTCAAAAGGGAGATCGCTAAACCGGCGTTCTCGCGATTCAAGTTTAGATCGATAACAAAAGTTGAACGAAAACTATAATGAAAACCTTTGATTTAATCAAGAAAAGTTTGACCCAGTCCAACTTTATCGTTCAAGTGAGGAGTCTCCACCAAATTGCTATCAACGCAAAGTGATGGTCAAGGTGGTTTGGATAAATATTCAATACACAAGGAGAAGAAAGAATTTCCTAGTAGCCAACTTTATTGCAGTATACAATTGTGTTACTGGGAAACCCCATCATCAGACAACTACAAGTTAAAATTTCCTTTACGATATTTACCCAATTAAAGATTAGTTTAACAATTCACTTAAGGTGATGGGGATTCAAATGTTGAAAAACCCAAGAATTTATCTTTCCTGAATTTTTTGGAAATGTTTCAAATTGTAAATTAAAAAAATAATTAAATACCGAACTTAAGAAAGAATTGTACTTTTATACGAAATTTTTGTTTATTATAACGGGGGTCTTTTTTCCAGCAATTTTTTTAGATAGTAAATGTCATTCTGAACAAAAAAAATTCCTATGAACTAATATTTTTTTTCGAGTCCTTAAGAAGTTACAGCAATTTTAAAATATTAATGATTTTTTCTGACATCCTGTATAAATTTTATTTTATTTCAATTTTTTAAATTTAAATCAAGTATGCTTTGGATTTTGACATTATCTTTAAGCAAATCAGATAGATTAAGTTTCTTGTCAGAAATTTTAAATGAATCCACTTATTTTAAAAACGGGCAATAATGTTCAAAAAGGCAAGTTGGGAAAGACAAAATCCAAACCAGAAATCGTTTAAATAAAAACATGATGATAAGAAAGAAAAATTATATAGGGTGTCAGAAAAAATCGTTAATATGTTGAAATTTTTAAGGGCTTGCTATTAGTTCAGAATATTTGTTTGGTGTCCTCGATATCTTTGCGCGTGGTTGTACTTAATTCAATAATTTCAAAAAAAATCCAAAATGAGTGCGAAGTGGTCGAAAAGTGAGATGCTAATATTTTCAGACCAGATTGTCTTCGAAACCGGCTTGATTTTGAAATTCTCTTAATATTTGTGGTTTTAGTCATAACTTTTTTTCCAGATGAGCTATTTTAAAATTTCTTTTTTTGGTACACAGATGAGTTTTGTGGCTACCAATTTCTTCTTTTTTGTTTTAGTAAGTCAAACCAAATACTCATACGGCAGCAGTTAAACGGGCTCTTTACAAAATACATTCGCATAGCGGCGTTCTCCACACAGATAAAAAATTAATTAAAATAATATATTTTTTTCAATGCTAGCAATGAGTTAAGGTTTAAATGAATAGTTTCCCGTTTCGTTTTTTGTTTTAACTGTATTTTTAAACTTTCTACAACATCCCAAAAATTTTAAAAAATTTGGGATGCTGAAGAAAGTTAAAAAATTTACCTAAAACAAATAACGAAACGGAAAACTCTTCGTTTATAACTAAATTTATTGCTAGCGTTGGAAAAAAAATATTATTTTAAGTAGTTTTTTATCTGTGTGGAGAACGCCGCTAAGCGAACGTATTTTGTAAACAGCCCAATTTACTGCTGCCGTATGACTATATGGATTAACTTACAAAAACAAAAAAAAAGAACAAATTGGTAGCAAAAGGACTCTTCTGTGTACCAAAAAAAAAGAAATTTTAAAAAGCTTTAATGGAAAAAAATAATTTATAATTAGCATATAACCTAAATGACTTAACATAGTTTTTTGCGAACTTTTAGTTGGTTAGGTTAGGTTTATGGAACGACATCTACGTTCTGCTGCAATGCTAAAGTAGGTTTCCTACTTTCCGATTTCTGGATTATGCTGTTTTCTGTTTTCGCTATTTTCCGTTTCCGTTATACTAAAGTACGGTCTGCTACCGAGTCTGCTACTTTCCGTTTTTTTGGATTATGCCATTTTCCGATTAAGCTACTTTCCATTAAGCTAGAGTACGGTTAAGCTGATTTCCGTTCTACTGTTTTCCAGCGCACCGCAAAATCTAAATAAATAAAAATGATGTTTTAGAAACCCGAACAACGAACAATAATACAGTAAAAATTCGGGTTAAAATTCCAGGTCAACCAGGGTTAGTAGAAAAGAGAAGTAACTGTCATAAACACTTCGCGAATCCTCAATTTTTGTTGTTGACCAAAGTAGAGATGCGCAAGATTTAACTGATGTTTATATTCGTATTTTGCAGGTCGGAGATATTTCGAAATATTTACTATATCTAACTGACACTGTCTTGGAAAACTATTGAGGAAAAGTGGTAATATGGTCCTTGCAGATGTTATGGATCCTTTTGGTTTCTCGGCCCAAACGACCAACTAGAGATCGCTAAAAATGTACATGATTGAAAGTGTTTTATGTTGTTTCCAGTTTCATCCAATTTGCGAATTTGTATCAAGGTAAATGTTTGAAGAGTTTTATGGTTATTTTTATTGCACAATATGCTGATTTTAATATCATACCTTGAACTACACTAGTTCTAAACCAAACTTTTTGGATATGTTTGGGAGTAGCCATGCGATATTTTCAACAGATGTTGCTTCTAATATGGATACCAAGAGAGCGTGCAATATGGATCAGAGCAATATTACCAGCATATGAAAGGTTTTTTTTACATTTGAAGACATATTCCAAAACACAAAATGAATTGCATCACGGGAGGAAAGCCTCCTTCAGAAAATCTATTACCAGATCTTCCTACGAAAATTCTTTAATAGATTCTGCTGAAGAGAAAGAAAACAAGAAGGCTTCTCGGGGAAAACGTCAAAGAAGACTTGAATCTACTCCATATCAGTCTGAACCCCAACCTTCAATATCTAGAATTAGGTCGCACCGTTGCTATGAAGTAAAAACCTAAAGTGCCATCTTATGACGACTGTCACGAAGAACAATAGATTAGATGTATTATACAGGTTATGAGGATACAGTGAATAACCAGGATGGAAATAAAATTTTTACATGCGATTTTTTTTTTAAATTAATGGACACTACTATAAATTTATTCCAAGGAAGTAACTCCAGAAACTAAATGATAAAAATTTTTTTAAATTTCTTTAATGTTTAATTTAGCGTTAAAATTTAAAAAAACTTGAAACGGATTTGGCCCACGTTATTTAAAAAAACAATACAATTCCATAATGATCCATTCTTGGATCCATTCGTCTTCTCTAAATAAAATAAAGTAATAGGAAATCATAAATCTAAAGGGACATGTAAATAATGCTGCCTTAAAAGTCATTTTCTCCGACGTAAGCAAAATTCCTAGATGTTTGGTTTAAAACGAGGTTCAAGGATCAATAACTGCCAAGGGAAGATAAATTTCTTTGTGTGGGGGTAAGCTGCAGAAGAATTAGAACGTCCAACTAAAGTGTTACTAATATAATAAATAATGTTCATATACAATGCAGATTTTGTATTACTTGTTATTTTAAAAAATTTAATATCCACGATAAAATTATGGTAGTCTATATTTAGTTACTTTTTGTTTAAAAAAGAGGAAGTAGTTAAAATAAAAACAAACAACAATAATTCATTTTAGTAGTTAATAAATTCCTCGCTAGGCAATTATTCTCTCCAATTCCATTTGCAAACGAAATTGGCGTTTACCTTTTGCATTTCGATCGGATTGCTCGTAAACTTTGTTCGCCTGTTTTGCAACGGAGCTGTTGCACAAAAAGTGTTTACTGTTGAGCGTAGTAATTTTATTATTGCTTCATTTCCTGTTCGGCCGAGCAGCAAGGTTGAATTTTCATTCACATTTTTTTTCTACAGCAGGCATCTTTTACATACATTACATACACTCGCTTAATTAATAATTGATTACGAAAAACAATCAGCACCTCTATGAAAAATAAATTCTCGCTCTACCTAATGGCGAGTTCGTGTCTCAATAATTAATTACCCATTGGAATACTGTCTTCATTTATTATTATTTTTATAAAATTATCTATATATGTGTATGTTTTGAATTACGCAATATGCCAGAACTGGAAGTGGAAGTTATTTCTTTTGTATCCATTCCACGTTTAAATTGCTAATTTGCAAAACTCTAACTAATGAATTTTGATCAACAGTTAAAACTAGGTAATAATAATATTTTTTTAATGATCAAGAATAAAAAATGTACCCACAATTCCTAATTGATTACTTCCTTACGAGATCAAAAACCCAAGCTAATTTGGAAAAGTTATTTCCAAGGGCGTTTCTAGTTTCTAGAAATTTATAGCGTCCTTCCTAATAAATTAGGGATGGGGCGGATATCCGGGCAACCAGCTACCATCACCCAGCCTCCCGAGGTAAAAACCAAATCAAGAAATATTCGAAGAATAGATTTGTACACCTGTTCATAGATTTAAATTGGATATAATTGCTTTTCAATAGTTTCCACAAAATCAATTTAAAATATCCGAGTAAAAAAATATAAATTAGCTAATTAATAAAATAATTGTATAATGCTGTATTAAAATAAATCCAGACTAATTAAAAAAACGATTAGTGTAAAAAAATTATTGCTACGTCAGTGGTATTTATTAAATGCAACAAATCAATTAAAGCAGCGTGCGCAATCCTCGTAATTATATTAATCACATCTGCCTTTGTGGCTGGTCTTAAGTGATTATTAATTAGGTAGATTTAAAAAAAAATTCCACCGGAATTATTTAAATTTTCCTAGAGTTCGTTTTAAAATTTACTTTTAGTAATTATATCAAATTTTTTTTTAATTACACAAAATAGGGGAACATTAATCAGGAATACAAAACAAAACGAAGAAACTTAAGGTAAACCATTGTAAAATTGAAAAACGGATACCATTTAAGGGGTTTGGGTTCCAAGAAAGGTTTTTAAATCCTGGAAATCCAGCTTAAAATAAGGATATTCGGGTATATACCTAATAAAAGCGACTATTGTTCTTAAAAATCCCTTTAAGTGTTTCCAATAAACCTTAGAAACCAACTTACACGAAAACTTGTAAATATTTATGAACCGTTGGTGATGTGCTTACAGGTTTTTAGATTTTTTTAAAATTATAATAATGGAGATTTAAACCATTTTGTAGAAATTTATATTTATGCAATTTTTTTTTAAATTTAAAATGAAAAAAAATCGCATATTTTTTTGGTTGTCAATTTTTAGTTATTATAAATTATTTTTATTACACATGTATTTACATTTTAAATAAATATATAGTGTTATTTGCCAAATTATTCTGAAAAATGATTTTAAATTAAAGTAAAATTTTAATAAAATAACAATAGAACGCTAGTAAAAAATAATATTGTAAAAACTCAGATAAGATAAATTCAGAGATAAGAAGCTTAGCTAAGTTCAAAAATATGAAAATACATGAGGTTTAAAACTTGGAAATATTTAATAAAATTAAAAAGTATTTTTAAGAGTAATTTTAGTTTAAATATAAATATTTATCTAATACGAGAAATGTTTAATAAATAAAATTCTGGCTGCTTTTACCAGAAGGCGGAAGTAGTGTTTCCGGCCGGATTTCCATTTCGTCCCAGAAAATAATAAAAAAAACCTCATGATTTTATTGGTTTAAAATACAACCTTGAAAATCGAAAATAACAAATTTTAAGATAGTTTCATATGATATGTTAGCTGTGAAATTTTTACCATTTTTTTCAAAAATGCTCCAAAAAATTTTTGATTAGTTTCCTTTTTTCAATATTTATCTCTCATTTTTATATACAATTCAGGAAAATTTGTATGACTAATATAAAATTTAAAAGTAATCTAATTATAAGGAATCGTTCAATAAATAAAACAAGATTTTGTAAATAGTTTTACAAGTATTACCGAGAATTATAATGGAATTAAAAAGAATATTGTTCTATTTTTAAAATGTTGATAATGAATACCAAGAACAAATTATTAAACAAAAAATAATAAAACTAAATTTAATATTTCTGATAATAAAAATATGTACTCCAAAAATGTTCTAATCTTAAAATTAATGATTTTTAGTGTTTATTTGGAACAAAACTCAGATGTATAAAAAACTAAAACCTACACTAAAACAAAAGTTTTTTTATTTAATCTTACGGCGAGCGTGCCCGTGTAAAATTTATACAAAAAACAGCAATTTCTTAATAAAATCTTGTAAACAAAATGAACCATCCTAAAACCATTTTCAATTCCACAAATAAATTATCTCACGAGATTAGAATGAACTTTTTCAGTTTTAGTCTTGTTGCTAACAGACTTATTATTATTTTCTTAATATATTTTTATTCAATCTCTTCATATAATTTGCAATTTTGTTTTCTTAAAGACCTTTTATGCAGGAGGAACTTGAAAAACTTTTAAATAAATACATAAGGTATTTAAAAAAAAGGTGATTTTTTTTAAGTGTTTCAAATTGGAAATTAAAAAAATAATCAAATACCAAACTTAAGTAAAAACTGTACTATTATATGCAATTTTTATTTTTCATTTATCTAGATTTATATGAGCGTAGTTTTGCAAAAATAAAAATATAAATATAGAATTTTTTCTTGCAAAATTACACAAATGTAATTGTAGATACATAAATAACAAAAATTGTAATGAAAGTAAAATTCTTACTTTAGTTTGGTATTTTTTTATTCTTTAGACTTTCCAATTTGAAAATCATGAAAATTTAAAAACGTCGGCTTTTCAAAATTTTACTCCCTATGACTTTAAGAAACAATAATTTATCCATTAAATGACTATTCTACGTAAAAAATCAATTAATTTTTATTCAATTCGTGTAATATTGCATTGAGCAAAATTTACACGGCGCGCCTGTTCATGCAAAATTTTTGTATAATTAAGAATTTAGGCGATAGAGTCAAATGTGACAAGAAATATTAGTTTCTAATCCCCACAAATTAACAAACTGTATTTACTCCTAAAATGATGTCCCAAACAATGGAAAAAAGATTTATTATTAATAAACAACTCCCCTAAAACCCGTCTTACAAATAACGATGTCTTGGCCGTATCTTTAAATATATTTATAAATTTCAAAATACATTGTTTAAATAATACATAAATCCAGGCACGTATAGAAACAGAAATTACAAAGAAAAAATATTAACATCGAAAATAAGGTCTAAAGTGGAGCGTATTTTTGGATAATTTAGGAATTTATTTTTAATACTTTGGGACAAAATAAAGAAAAAGGGCTTCTATACAGGCCTAGTATACAATCCGCTCTTTCATTTCCAATTAAAAATTTTGATTTTGCTCCATTATTAACGAAATAGGAAGGTTATTGAAAACACCTAAATTTTATACCAATTATTTTGACTCACTGTCGCCTTAATATCCACTTGAATATTACTTTATTGGCACATGTTTTGTAAATAGAGGGAGTGTACCAAAAACTAATAAATAATCGAGTAAGTAATTCATTAATTTTTCTATAAACTTTCAAAAACAAGTCTAGAATTTGTGATGTTTTTGGTTTTCTTGCTGTAGTCATCAATTTTTGTAATTTAAGAACATATGTATTATGTTTATTTTTCAACATTTCGAATTTTCTGTTCGTTTATTAACAAAAAATATAAAATATCGCCTTTATAAAAAAAAATTATTAAAGCAATAAAAAATGAGAAAAATCTATAAAAGATAAAAACTTGTTTTTTGAAAAAATTACTTTAAAAATATTTGCAGAAAAATTTAATCTTCTTTTTTACTAGACATTAATGCCAACTGAAGAAAATAAATAAATAATAATAAAAAAACAAAAACTCGAAAATATTTAAAATTCCATCAAAATTTGCCAAACCAAACATTTAAAAAATATGTGAGGGTATCGACTCGGCTTTTCGATTTTTGATTTTTTGGCGAAAAGTCAAATACTGAAAATATGTCAAATTTAGCGTTTTAAAAAGATTTTGATTTTAATTGGAGTGTTTATGTAATAATCCACCAGTTTGAATTTTTAGTATTCCTTTTTATATTAAAATTTTTTAAAAAGAGGATTTTATAACGATTATTTTGGTACCCCATATGTAGGGGTATTATTTTGCATGTGCCTGTAAAATTATTTATTTCATAAGTTGGAAAATACTAGCTATTAAGTATCTTTATTACAGGCACATGCAAAATAATACCCCTACATATGGGGTATCAAAATAATCGTTATAAAATCCTCTTTTTAAAAAGTCGAATGACCCGCCATCATTGCTTTTAAAAAAAGTGAGATATTTGATAAAATCTTCATTAACTAAGTTTAAAAATTAATAGTTCAAAAACCACTTAAATTTTTTTTCAAATTACAATTTTATTTAGGTATTTGAATTATTTAGAATTAGTTTTGGTACTTTTCACCGACTTCGAAAACCTTTTTTTTTTTTTTTTAAATTTTTTTACAAAAAAAATAAAAACTAATATCTCAAAAATACTTCTTTTTTAAAAGTATTTTAAGCCATGAATAAAAATATGGGATGTTACATTTAAAAAAACGAAGTTCATGGTGTTTCCGGTGAAACCGGAAGTGATTTCGAAAATAAAAAATGCACATAAAATTTGTTTTTTTGAACCATAGAACATAGCCAAATTTCAATTTTTTTTATTCATAAGTAAAAAAGTTATCGAGGTGACCCGGTTTTCATTTCCACCCGGTATAATAAAATTTTACCTCGAATTTTACAATATTGTGATAAGGTTGTGTACAATATTGTGGAATCAACAAATGTTGATCGGCGATAATATTGTATTGATATTGTGCTGGAACATTACCATAAGTTGTGTGGTATGTGCCTGTGACAATATTCTTACACGTCAAATAAAAAGAGATGGAACGGAGGTTTGATCTATCTACTTGTGAAAGGTTGTATTAAATTTTAGTACGATATTTTTTCCTAAATTGTATCTAAAAAAAAAGATCATCCCCCTATTCTGGAAATCCTTTTTATTCTTATTATCTACCTACTTTAAAAAATCAATTTTTCATTTTAAATAAAGCAACTTCTGACTACCAATCAAATAGTTAAAAATTTAATCGTGAATATACACATTAAAATGTATTTGACATAATAAAAAATTTCCATAGTGACTTTTTACTTCCAAATTGTGCACATAATAAAACATAATATTGTATTATATTGTGTTCAAAATGTTTGCTCAACATTATGTACACATTAAAAGTATGTATTTCATACAATATTGTAATGAAATATGAACTCAATATTTAGACTACAATCATTTCAGAATCTTTAATCCACAATACTAGAACAATATTTAAACTACAATATTGTCAGAATTTTAGCACAAAATTTACTAAACATATTGTTACAAAAATGTTGTACAATATTTTTACAACAATTTCATACGATTTATAATATTTACACGTTCGAACAATATTTACCATGTAATAATTTTTACTATATTACTTTTTCTTATAACCAAAATGCACAATATTTTAAAAGAATTTAAAATTGTAGATTCCAAGAGTTTGAATTTTGATATAAAATTGATATTATTTTGTATATTTTATTTTAAACTTTTTAGTATTCTTCAATAATATCAGTTTAAATCAGTAAGAAGTTACTACTATTTCTATGTTCTGTTTGTAACATTTTTGCTCAGAACTCACAATTTTTAAAAAAAATGTTGAAGTAGAGAATTGAGGGGAAAATGAATATTGGTCCTATAAAGTTAATTCATTTACCCCTCAATTTAAAAAAAATCAAAATTTTAACTGACTCTTTCGAAAAAAAGCAAATCGGCACAAAATTATTAGTACAATCTTTGAAAGTGATTTGACAACATGGCTTGTTTCTGTAAGAACTATATTAATAGTCTGTTTTCAAGAATCGATTTCCAGGAAAATTGGTCCACGTTTTCATGTAATTTTGAAAACGATTTGAATACACCAAGGTTAATAATGATTGGGTTGCCAAATAAATCTTCAAATCAGAAAGAAGTAATTATAGCGTTTTCAATTCGCTTTCAATACTGCATAAATACATGGAAATTGTTTTCTATAGCAAAAAAAAACAATCTTATTTTTTGATTTTCAAAATTAAAGTTAAAGAATTCAACTCACAAGTGATTATTTTTTGGGACAAGTAAAACGTCAAAAATATCAGAGATTATTTTATGACGTTAATGTCAAATTTGAATAAGTTTGGCTGTCAAATATTGCACAAAAAAGTGAAAAATGTTTGTTAAGGCGATAGTCGGCAAATGATTTTGAAATTCGCTTGATATTTGGGGTTTTGCTCATAATATTTTTTCTATTGAAGCTTTTTTAAAATTTCTTTTTTTGGTACACAGAAGAGTCTTGTGGCTACCAATTTCTTCTGGTTTTGTTTTTGTAAGTCACACCAAATACTCATACGGCAGCAGTAAAATAGGCACTTTTAAAAAAACCTGGTCCTAGAAAATACCATTTTTCTTTAACAAGGGAACTTCAAATTGAGATTTGTAAAATTTTCTCTTATCTAAATACACAACTTTACAAAAGTGTTATTCTGTTTTTCCGATTATATCGAGTATAAGGTTTAAAACAGCAAGCAAAACTTGCTCATTTTTAGGTCAGATTTGATTGTCTATAAATCTAAAAATTCAATAAAAAAGACAAAAACAAAATAATAGACATGTTATGCCAAGTATTAATGAACTACTACTACAAAAAAAACAGAATTTCATTTACTGGTTTGACTAAAAAAATGGTATTCCGTAGAGTCACATTTTACGCTCACAAAATTTCGCCGACTATCGTCTTAAATAGTCTTTTAAATTGGACTATTGTTCAAATTATAAGTCGAATATTTTTCATACATTACCACTCATGTCATTTGGGGTTAAAAATTAAAACTTAACCCCAAATGACATTCGTGGTAAAGACAGTGAAAAATATTCGGCTCAAATTTGACCACTCGTGATATTACATATGATTATTTCATACTTTAGTTACACCCTGTATGTTAACATTTTTATTGGAGTGCATTAAATTGGCTGTGTTTCGATTCCGCTCAATTTACAACCCCAGTTGTAAATACAGGGTGGTGATAAAGTTTGGAACAAAATTCGTAATTAATTTTTTTTGAGAAAAAATTGCTCGGACAGGTCAATTATTATTTTTAAAATGCCATCTTTTCGTATAAAAAATATTAATGACGTCACTGGTGATTTAGCAATGACGTCATCATCGATTTTTTAAATGAAAACCCCCACTTTTTTACTCGTTTTTGGTAGACATTCGTGTCACTTAAGGTGATAAGAAGTCAAATTTTTAAAACCGGATGTTTTTATCTTTCATGATTTTTTTCAAAATTTTTCGAATTGGAAAATGAAAAAAATAAAAAAATACCAAACTAAAGTAAGAATTTTACTTTCATTTATAATTTTTGTTATTTATGTATCTACAATTACAATTGCGTAATTTTGCAGGAAAAAATTCTATATTTTTTTTTGCAAAACTACGCTCATATAAATATAGATAAATGAAAAATAAAAATTGCTTATAATAGTACAATTTTTACTTAAGGTTGGTATTGAATTATTTTTTTGGTTTTCGATTTGAAACATTTTAAAAAAAATTCAGAAAAAATAAAAACATCTACACTTTAAACAATGATACAAAAAAATGATTATATATACATTGTCAAAAAATTTATGAATTCAAAAAAATTGAAATTTTTTGAGGTTTTTGCTAAATTTGATTAGATTTTTGGAAAAAAATGTTGGTGCGTGTGTTGATGTGGAAGAGAAGAATTAAAAGTGTGTGAATTTCACCTGAAGAATGTTTTGAATATTTAGAGCTTCTAGAGACTAATTTGTAAACTGGACGTAATTATATCCTGTTAGTGTGCGGAGCTGCGGACGGATGTGATGTTCACAATAATTCGGGCCGGACGAACGAGGACGGACAAACGAAATACGTGTCCGTGTCAACGTACACTGAATAATCTGGCGCTGCCGCTGCCGGATAATCATTTCGCCACTTTTAATTAAAAAAATAGAGGCTCGTTGAGAAAAGAAGGAAAGAACGGAAACACTGTGCAATAATCCCACTCGTAGTAATTGTAATGAATTTCGCGTAATCGTATATTCGCAATTCGCACTGAGCAGTGTAAGGCTGGCTTTAATAATTAGATTTTGAACGTTCAACGTTAGAGAATGCGGTGGGCGCTGGATATATACCTACTAAATCTACAACCCCGCACTTTTTACAAACACTCATAAATATGCAATAATACGAGTTAGTCTTTTGAGTTTGGGCAGCATGTAGTGGGCAGCTTTGAAACACGGCCCACGCTAGGAAACGAGGATGGTGGGCGCGGCGTTACACCTGGTATACTCGAAGCACATAAGGAGAGAAGAAATAAAAGAAAAATAAAAGCGCACTATGGAAGATGAAGATTCCAACCCTGGCTCGCTCGCTGCTCAAGACTCGAGAGCACGAGCGCTATTTTTCAGGACACGAAAACGAAATCACGAATGGAATTCTTGAGACTTGAGAATTGACCACGAAGCGTTAGGCACGAGTTTAGCGACAGCGCCTACGTACGTACATTTAAATAAGAAAGTTCGTATACGATCGCGCGCGCGTTTCTTACTTAAAATAAGTTCACTATGTGGAAGAGCAGAAAAAAGGACCTCTAATTCAAACAACTCACATTGTATTATGGCTGTTTGTTAAATAAGTAGGTAAAGTCCTGTGTGGCACTATTTTAAAAGAACTGCACGTGAACATGTTTATTAATTCACTGGTTTGGCATTTTACGTTTGAAATTCGAGCGTTAGCACGTAACCGTTCGGAATATCGTGTGGTACTGAAGCAATGTAGTAAGGCGGGCGCGGAGCGGTGAACGGACCAGGAACTGTGGCGCCCCGAACGGCGGCCGTCCGCACTAAACATCTACGCTTTTTATGAATGAACTGGAAGCCATTATGAATGAATACGTAGTACATTCAGAAAAGACGCCTTTCTCTCTCTCGCCCGCTGCTCATGCCTGTGTTTGTGCACTTTATGCATACACATACGTCAACACACGCACATAGCTTTAAACTTTTACCTCAACACACGTTTAAACTGGCGTCGAACCATCAATTTATTACATACATCCCAACATTTTTAACCCACAAAAATATTAACTTTTTACTAACTACACAACACTTTCTTTCTTTTCAATCGCATATTTTTAGACCACGACACCTTGAGACTTCTCCAAAACCTGGACTCTCGGGATAAATACCTAACCACTACAAACTAGACACTTTGTTCTTACAACATACTTCGAGAATCGACCTTGAAACTCGTCTCCAAAACAATGTGGACATCGAAATTTCGGAAAAAACCCAAAGTCTTCGAGACCTGAAGAACTGGTAATAAGGCTATCCCAATTCAACTGAGAAACCTTATGACGTTTTTGTGCAAATCTGAAAGCTCTTACAAGAAATTGAAAGATTTTCGAAATACAGGGTGTCCCAGCGCTGCGAGGAAGTAACATTACTCTAAACTGAAAAAAGATATCGGCATGCGGTTTTCGATAGAATATACAATACCTTTAAGACGATAGTCGGCGAAATTTTGTGAGCGTAAAATGTGACTCTACGGAATACCATTTTTTAGACAAACCAGTAAATGAAATTCGGTTTTTTTTAGTAGTAGTAGTTCATTAATACTTGGCATAACATGTCCATTATTTTGTTTTTGTATTTTTTATTGAATTTTTAGATTTATAGACAATCAAATCTGACCTAAAAATGAGCAAGTTTTGCTTGCTGTTTTAAACCTTATACTCGATATAATCGGAAAAACAGAATAACACTTTTGTGAAGTTGTGTATTTAGATAAGAGAAAATTTTACAAATCTCAATTTGAAGGTCCCTTGTTAAAGAAAAATGGTATTTTCTAGGACCAGGTTTTTTTTAAAAGTGCCAATTTTACTGCTGCCGTATGAGTATTTGGTGTGACTTACAAAAACAAAACCAGAAGAAATTGGTAGCCACAAGACTCTTCTGTGTACCAAAAAAAGAAATTTTAAAAAAGCTTCAATAGAAAAAAAATTATGAGCAAAACCCCAAATATCAAGCGAATTTCAAAATCAAGCGCTCGCATTTGCCGACTATCGCCTTAAGCGCACATTTTAAAAATATTTTAGTAATATACCGGGCATCCATTCCAAGATAGCGGATCAAAGTTATGTTTTTTTTAAATGGAACACCCAGTATATTATAACATTTTTAGATTCCTTATAAAAAAATAATTATACTTTATATAAACTTTTATGGCTCTATAATCACTCGTTTTGCTGATATTTGCTATTTAAGCCATAAAAAGATCCATTTTTGAAAAATCACTGCTCTAAAACAGATGAATATTTTGGGTTGAAATCTTCTCAAAAATTTTTCAATATCGTGTAGTCTACAACTATCATGTCAAATTTAAGTTTGTGATAATTTTTCATCAGAGTGCCTTATGAAACGCAAATTGAACAATTAAACGAAATTTTCAAATGGAACACCCTGTATATTTTAACATCAATCGATATAATTTTTTACAAGCTTTCTATTGATATAATGTTTGTATGATCGCTTATCAATGATTTGGGAGATATTAATATCCAAACTGAGAAACAGTGAAAAATACACAAAATAGCACTCTTTATGAATTTTTTTAAGGTTTTTTTTTTAATTTGCCTAATACTTATTTGTGTCTTTCTCTATTTTGCTTTTTTAATAATGTTTTTATATTAAAGTAACAGTTTTTGTTGTTTTACAACACAAATAAAATCGAAACTTGCAATTATCAATTTTGGTTTTCTAAATCTCAATATATTTTGAAATTTTAACAATTAATGTTACCAAGGAATCCCTTATTTTGTTGAATATCGTTTTTACGCTCTTTTCTGATAACCAGAAGCGGATTTCTTTCAGCTTCACCAATTTTCCATTTTTTATTTAGAAGAGTTCATTATTTCGGTTTAGTTATTAACAAAAGTTCAAAAAAGGGCGTTAAAACAAAATTCCACAAAATAAGGGTTTCCTTGCTAACATCAGTTGCTAAATTTTTAAAGCGTGCTGAGACTTAGAAAACCAAAATTCATAATTGCAAGTTTCAATTTTATTTATTTTTTTTGTAAAAGAAGAACTACTATTGTAGTAAAACAACGTTATAAAAAAGCAAAATAAAGAAAGACAAAAATTAATATTAGGCAAATTAACAAAAAAATTCTCAACAAAATTCATCAAGAGGCCTATTTTGTGTATTTTTCAATGTTTCTCAGTTTGGATATTAATATCTCCTAAACCATAGACATTCGATCATACAACCTTTATATCAGTAGAAAGCTTGTTAAAAATGCCATCGAATGATGTTAAAATATACAGGGTGTTCCATTTGAAAATTTCGTTTAATTGTTCAATTTGCGTTTCATAAGGCAGCCTGATAAAAAATTATCACCAAACTTAAATTTGACATGACAGTTGAAGACTAGACGATGTTGAAAAATTTTTAAGAAAATTTCAACTTAAAATGTTCATCTGTTCTAGAGCAGTGATTTTTCAAAAATAGATCTTTTTTTGGCTTAAATGGCAAATATCAGCAAAACGAGTGATGATAGACTCATAAAAGTTTATACAAAGTATAATTATTTTTTTATAAGAAATCCAAAAATGTCATAATATACTGGGTGTTCCATTTAAAAAAACATAACTTTGGTCCGCCATCTTGGAATGGACACCCGGTATATTACTAAAATATTTTTAAAATATGCTCTTAAAGGTATTGTATATTCTATCGAAAACCGCATGCCGATATCTTTTTTCATTTTAGAGTAAAGTTACTTCCTCGCAGCGCTGGGACACCCTGTATAGAGGATATAGGTTAAACGCACAATGTCAAAGCTTTTTTGGCACACTTTTGATTCTTCCTTCCTTCTCACCCTCGTTTATAAATTAGATCCTCTTTATCACATAATTAGGGTTCTTGTCAAACTCATGGAACATAGTTTAGGGGCTATTTTTTACAACATTGAGCTCATGAGCACTGTGCGTAGACAAATAAGTATAA
The DNA here is from genome assembly GCA_963971135.1 of Stenus bimaculatus. Lineage (NCBI taxonomy): Eukaryota > Metazoa > Arthropoda > Insecta > Coleoptera > Staphylinidae > Stenus > Stenus bimaculatus. Next base: position 79,254,548 of record OZ020180.1, on the reverse strand, counting down.
CGTCAGTTATCGACCACTTTTTAACAATTTTACTTAAAATAAGATCTGTGTATCATATACAGTATACAGGGTGGTGATAAAGTTTGGAACAAAATTCGTATTTTATTTTTTGACAAAATCGCTCAGACTGGTCAATTTTTGTTTTTAAAATGCCATCTTTTGATATAAAAATATACTAATGACGTCCCTAGTGATTTAGCAATGACGTCAGCTCCGATTTTTTTAAATAAAAACACCCACTTTTTTACTTGTTTTTGATAGACATCCATGTTACTTAAACAATGATATAAAAAAATGATTACATTTGTAATTTTTCTTTTATTGATGTGAACTTAAAATAAATTTGTGCTATTAAATTTGAAAGATGTCAATGTTTTATAAGATTTATTTTCACTGATTTTAATTTTATTCTTTGTAAATTTTCGTACATTTAAATAGAATCCAAAGATTTTTTTTTCAAAGTTTATTGATGAAAAATATTTTTTATTCAAAAATTTGCTTATAAACTTAATCATTTTTTTATATCAGCGTTTAAATGACATAAATGTCTATCAAAAACGAGTAAATGGGGGTTTTCATTTAAAAAAATCGATGATGACATAATTGCTAAATCAGCAGTGACGTCATTAATTTTTTTTATATCAAAAGATGACATTTTAAAAACAAAAATTAACCTGTCCGAGCGATTTTCTCAAAAAAATTAAATACCGCGGATACGAATTTTGTTCCAAACTTTATCACCACCCTGCATTTATGAGTTAATAATTTTAAAAATAATGCTATACAGGGTGTCCCATTTGACGTTGGACTGTATGGGTATCTTTATTATTATTGGAGATAGAAAATGGGCTAAATGGACAAAGTAGTAGAGATTTTTTCGAATATTAATAATAATAATAATAATAATAATAACAAAAAATCTTCTTTATTTTCTGTAGTACCAAAATTTTTTTTGACATAATACAGACAATTTTTTGTGTACAATGCACTATTTTTTTTTCGCTAACGGATTGGCCAAAACTACTTGTAATTCATTCGTTGTTTTGGCAAATTTCCATAGAAATGTGCTGTTTTTCCTATAGGATATACCATGTTTATCAAAAAGAGACCAAGCGACATTTTTAGAAATATGGGATTATGGCATCAAGCGATATAGTTGAAGTATAGAGCCATAATTCATTTTTTCCATTTTAACCATAAAAATATAGACATGAGTCATGTACCAGTATCCTCAAATTTGGCAATAAAATATCTTATAGGAAAAACATCACGTTTCTATGGAAATTTGCCACTTTTTTAAGAATTATCTTCTATTAAAATGGGACCAAGCAAATTTAAAAAAAATGGGATTATGGCATCAAACGACATTTGAAGTACAAAGGCATAATCCCATTTTTCTAAAAAAATCGCTTGGTCCTATTTTAATAATCATGGTCCAGTTTATTCATAAAAATGTGGACATGATTCATGGATCAGTAGCTTCATTTTTGGCAATAAAATATCCTATAGGAAAAACATAACGTTTTATCGAAATTTTCTACATTTTTAGGAATTGCCTTCTATTAAAGTGGGACCAAGCAAAATTTTTAGAAAAATGGAATTATGGCATCAAACGACATTTAAAGTTAAGAGGCATAATCCCATTTTTCTAAAAATTTCCCTTGGTCCCATTTTAATAATCATGGTCCATTTTATTGATAAAAATGTGGACATGATTCATGGACCAGTATCCTCATTTTTGGCAATAAAATATCCTATAGGAAAAACATAACGTTTTATGGAAATTTGATACATTTTTAGGGATTGTCTCCTATCATTTAGGAAAAATAGCATGTTTCTATGGAAAGTTATCAATAGATCGAGCGGTAGTAGTGCATCTAACGTGTGGCATACACCGGTCGCCATTTTTACCACCGCTGTTTACCTTTAACAAAAGTGGAAATAAAGTTTTATAAATGAAATCTAATAACAGTTTTGGTCTCAATTATTCCCAAAAAGGTTTTGTTCATGCTCTTGAAGATACGCCCAAAAAACATGTTTAATTTGAAAGAAAAACTAAACATTTTTAAAAAGTCGTTCAGCAACTTATGTTTGGTTGTTTTTCCTATAGGATAATTTATCTCCAAAAATGTGGTCCAGGGACACGATCCTTATTTTCGGGGATAAAATATCCTATAAAAAAGGCGTGTTAGCCAAAATACTTGTTACTCATTAGTCGTTTTCGAAAATTTCCATAGAAACGTGCTGTATTTCCTAAAGGATATATTATCCCTGAAAATAACAAAATAAGGATTCTTGTCTTCCTGGTATTTACTGTAAGCACAAACGCTTTTGCACAGAATTGCACCATTAATTTAGACCTCAAACAAACCCAAAATTTCTAAACAATAGATTTGGTACAAAACCTTTGATTGATATTAAAATAAAAATATCACAAAGATTTATTTGGATGTACAGGAGAATCTTGATCTTTAAATTCCAAAATTAGAAGTCTTTAGAACATTCTTCATTGTAAATCTGGAGATCAATTGTCTACATTATGAGTAATGACTAGTAAAGAACTCCTAGGAAAGCCATTAAAATGAAATTTAGGTATTCTAACCCCCATATTCTCTGTAATTGTCGTTAATAAAACGATAGTCGTTAGAGAAATTTTAAAGTTCCAAAAGTAGCTAAAAATCTATTGATTAGTAACAATTAGTAATTTCTGATTGTAAGTATCCAGAATAAATCCACACTAAAAAACTGTAAGCACCCAATTTTCTTTTGGTTGCACTTACTCATCTGCAGTGGGTAAGAGTGCAATAAAAAGTCCTGTTTGTAAAAGAGGCATGTACATATATACAGCATGTCCAGAATTATTTTTCTAAAATTTAATACATACCAAGATTATGAAAAAATATTTTACCTTAACCTTAGAAAAGTTTTAGCTCAATCACTTTGTAAGACAACCAATTCTCTACCAAATGACGAAAACCTAAATTGGTTTGTTATTCTGTTCAAAAATAAATATAAGTTGCTTAATATCAAATATCTCAAAACCTTCGATTGAGAAAAAAAATCATTTTATAATAATCCAAAGAGAATCAAAGTTTATATAAAATATATTTCATTTACATTACCTGTAAGCAAAATAGCTTTATGAAACAGTGCAAAGGTAAAAGTGACCTTTGTAAGGTGATGATGTGTTTAATTAATTTTAAATAAATTAAAACTGCCGATTATACTATTTGTAAAAAAGTATAAACAGAGTAGCCTGTATACAGCGACAGTTAAACACGTGATTATTTTTTAAAGATGTCTTTAACGTTAACGACTCCGACGTCTCTAAAATTTTCATCAGGGACGCTGAATACAGGCTTGTGTATCTAAACAACTGTGCTTTAACTATAAATCATGGTTTTTAGAAATGATTTACCATAAAATGAAAAAATGCATTAAATTTGGAGTTATTTAGGTATGAGAAAAATTCTGCTTATCTTTATCCAACTTAATTAACTGTAAATCAATTTTGAAGTGCAATTAAGTTCATATGAATTTAATTCTAATCTTAAGAAAACATTAAATGCTTTCGAGAGGTTACTCAATTTAATCTTTGCAAAATCTGAAGAAAAGTACGGTTTCAGCCAAGTTGAGTGTTTTGAGTTAAAATACATTGTTTAATTAAAGCCTGAAACTAAATGTCAAAATATCTTCTGACATTTTATTTTATTTTATCTATTTTCCGCATTGGCAATTCGGGATAAATCTACATATTTCTAATCAAGATTTTGATACATTTTGTAAAGGTAAAAACTTTGAAATCAAAGATATTGCGTCACATGCCAGCCAATGGCATCGTAGACAATATAAAACATTGATCATAAAATATTTAGGTGTTTCCAATAGTAAACACGAATATATTTTGGTATTTTTTGAAATATTTATGATGTTCACTTTGATATTTTAAAGAATTAATATGGATTATCAAAATCTAAGAATGTGTATTAATTTCATGACCAGAAGCTGAATTGGTTTTGGGCAATTTTAATAATTTGTAGATTATTTAAGTGTGAATTTTAAAGGATTAAATTGCATAAATCTTGAAGGAGATATCAAATGTTCTTTTTTAAGGCGAAGCAAGCTTAAATCTTAAATTCGATTAGGTTTGAGTTGATGCTGGCGAGAAATTCTATAGGCTCAGAATATCCGTTCGTTTCGGCATCGCCGGATGTTGAAAGATTGCCGGCAAACGAGCAGGCCCACCCGTCACATAAAATACGTCCTGGAGGAAAAATATATTTCGAGTCTATAACTTATAAATATAATTAAAAATAAGTTGGCTTAAAATGTTTTAAAACGTAAATAAAGCAAGAGCCAAGAGCGGAAGTAAAAATTATAAAAGCATCAATGAGATTTGGGTGTTTGGGTGGCGGATAAATAAGTCAGATTGACGTGTAGCATTTTATGGTGCGCACTTAAAAATGTTATTTTTACAGCTGCCATTAAGTCTCGAGACTTAACAATGAATTTTCGCTAGACCTAAAATAAGAAGATCAAAAAGTAAAATCTCCCCATCGGCGAAGGATGCCCCGTCTCAGTTTTCACAATGCGGGGGACGGATGTGCCGATTTAAATATTTTATAAGCACGCCCGCCACATTTTTACGGGATGATGGCCGTAAAAAATCAAAGGAGAGAGATGCAACTAGTTCCGACCAATAAACTTGGATTAGAACTGTATACGACTTTTCACAATGTCTACAAATCCCCCTTATTTCCGTTTCCTTTTTAGCGGCCATTCATAAATGCGAAGATGTCGGACGGGCTCCTGTCTAATATTCCACTTCCGGTTTTTTAAGTGCAAGGAGCTTCCAGGAAATTGGAATTACGAAGGAGTAACATCTTGCCTCTGTGTACTCAATTAGAAACTTTTATGAATGGAGCCTTTTCAGGGGGATGTCCTCGATCACTACCCATCTGTTGTGCATCCTTTTTATTGATGTAATGTCATTCAAGACCAGATACCAAATAAAAATTTTATGTAATCTCATAAAATTTAATCTTATTCATTACCTCAAACTTGTATAAAATAAAATCCTTTAAATTCTAAAACTTCACCTATAGTAAATTGAAACTTTGAGAATTATTCTTTTTTAATTATTCTATACGCAGAGTTTACAATTACATTAAACTTTCATTATAATTAATCCCAGGAAGTTGTTTTTAATACCTACTTATCAGACTAGTATTCATTCATACATTTCAAACATTTTCAATGAGATAACTTACATAAAAACACAATAAAAATACATATACATTATACATTCATTGAATGATTTGCAACAAATATCAAATGTCATCAGAATTGAGTGGGTCAAGGAAGTTGTTTTTAATTGAATTAATCCAAAGAATTTGGAATAAATAAGCGAACAAGATTAATAAAAGATTCCTTAAAAAATATTTTTTTACTATTCATTTGTTAATTATTTTAACTACCATGATAATTATAATGTTAATCATTAATTGCAATCTATTTTTATATTTCGTAGCTTTCAATACTTAACACTTCCTTGCCAAATCCTAAAATAGAAAAAAAAAACAGAAAAATACCAACATTTTTCTAATATTTTAAGTATTTATTTCATAATTTCGTTGTTACTAAAATGCATGGATTGAATTTTTATAGATTTACATAAGGTGATATGTTTTATTCAAAAGACGTTACAAAATTTGGTAAGTGCCTAGTAAACTTTTAATTATCTTACGGAGGTCAACATTGATTTCAAAGGTCTTATAAATTGCATAGAAAATCGATTTATATATACTTTTTAAAATAAAAATTTTAAAGTTATTTTAGAAATGCTATTAGGCTTGTTTCTTAACCCTTAACAATTATATACATAAATTTGCTCGCAGATTAGGACTTTAAGATATTAAATTTAACATTCAAGATTTAAGAAAATTGAAATGTCCATGAATTTTCAATTAGTATTTATTAATCTAAAAATATCATACTCTTCCAAACATCGAAGATAAAAAGTTTAATTCACATGTACAAAGTTAAAAGGTTTTGTCAAATTAAAACAATAATTTTTAAAATACAGTATAATAGGATCTCAATTAATTCTAAAGCAGTAGTACAAAAAAGTACCATTAGTATTTCAAACAATTCAAAAAAAGTACCATTGATAACCAAAATTTCACCTAAACCAGCAATTGTTAATGACGTTTTTCAGGTTCGCTGTCTTACGAAGGAACTGATGATGGAAGCCAAAACGTTTTCCTATGTAAATTAACTTGAGAAGAATAAACTCCCGATCATAGCAAAAGTTGACTTTTATTTCACTTTGATAACGGGAAAAGGCTTCCTTATTGGATTTAAGAAAATTATAGGATTTATGACCCAGTTTTAAGACTTAAGAGTTATCACAGTTTGAAGTTTAAATTGCGTATTTTGTCAAAATTAGAGATACATTCGTATTGTAAATGAGTGTATGTTTATTTATGCTCAAAGATTTAAGATTTTAGAAAATTATAGGATTTATGCACCCGGTTTTAAGGAATGGTAAATCTAAAATTTCAAATCTTAAATCTTAGGTCTTAAAACTCTAAGCATAAATACTCTTAAGGTGCATCTTTTATGTTAAAAAAATATAACGTCGTTTTGGCGTCCCAAAGTCGAGAAATATGACACAACCGAAAAATAATCAAAACATAATTATTTTTATTTGATGGTTAGAATTTTAGATATGACAGAACAAAATTTATTTATGACGCACATTGGCAGTTTGGGCAAGATTTAAGATTTATGAACTAAAAGATAAATATAACTAACTTTCAAGTTTCAAGTCATAAATCGGATGCATAAACGGTTCATTTTAAAACACATACTTTACATCTTACATGTTAAATCTTAAACCTTTCTGAGCATAATACTTTTCCTGTTGAAGTGAAATCGGACACATCATGTTTAGATGAACTTTTCTTTCTATTATCATGAGATAAATTTGCTCATAAGATAATGCGGAATAATTTTTAGTCACCCTGTATACAATAGTTATTGTGCATATTTTGGTACTTACAAATTACAAAAATATTAAAAAGCTGGTTTTTGTAATGATTTTTTCAATTGCCCTCGTAAACTAATGAGGAATAGTAAAAAGTTTATTGGTCTTATCTTTTACCTTTTACTGCCGAATAGGACAAAAATATTTGCGGCACAAGATATTCCAGATTTTCTAACAACTTCTGTATTTTAGGCAACTTCACATTTTATAAACAAATCAAATAATATCTTGACAGTGGTATTATCGGACATAAATAAATACATACCGGGTGGAAACGAAACACGGGTCAAATTTTAGGCATAAAAATTTTTTTCAATCCGACTTCTGGTTTTACCGGAAGTGACATCAACTTTGTTTTTTTAAATGTAACACCCATTTTTCTTGTTCAAAATATGAAATTATTTTATAAAAAGAGTATGTTTGTGATAAATTTTTAATTTTTTTTTTAATTTGAAAAAAAAATATTTTTTTCTCCATCCGAAGTTGATAAAAACTACCAATATTTATTTAAGCAGTTTTTGAGATATTATTTTATAAACTTTTTTGAGTAAGTTTTTGCAAATAACCCTTTTTTTTTTTAAAGGAAAGATGCTGGGTTTTTCAAACAGAAGATTTTAATACGATTATTTTGGAATCCCATATGTAGGGTGTAATCAATTTACTTGTGCCAGTTTTTCATATTTTACTCGGGATTTTTCAAAATTTCAACAGAAATGAAAAATGTATCACAAACATAGTGCTTTTCTAAAATAGTCTTAAATTATGAACAAAAAAAATAGGTGTTATATTTAAAAAAAATAAACTTGATGTCACTTCCGGTTTTACAATAACTATTAAAGTCAAGTGAGAACATTTTGAACAGATAGTAGTTGTCAAAAACCTACGGCTGTATTTTGATATTCAAGGTTCTCCATTTTTCTTACATTGAAAAAAATCTCACCTTTCGCCGGACAAAAGACTGCTAGAAATTTAAGTAGGTATTTAAGTTATTTATATCATAAGGATCGTAATATAAATTATTATAGTATTAGAATACAGTGTTCAGAGTTGGGCCCACAACATGTACCATAATGATTGGTTACGATCCGACTTATACAGGGTGTTCCGTTCGTGGTTCACCAAACATCAGGGCTAGAAACTAGAGCAAACTTAACCAACAAAAATCCAAAAAAAGTGGCGGTCCATCTTTATTAGTTATGGAGCTACAACATATTGAATTTTATATGACCAATTTTTGCAAAAATCAAATAACTGTTTAACCAATATACGTAGAATTAAAAGAAAATTATCACTAGAAAGCTGAAACCATCCTCTTTCAATTGGTAACAACAGTAATTCAGAAATGGTTTAATGAAAAATTGTAAAGCAAAAAGAAGAAATAATAAATATATTTTTTTTTCAGTTTCTGAATTTTACAATAAATCAAGGTAAATTTTGAAACCATAGATCTTTTCCTTCTGAAGTTACTCCTAGCTGAAGTATTCTGAGCAAAATTTGACAAACTATGCTCAAAACTTCTTCTGATAGAAGTAATTTTAGAAGACTTTACCAGGTGAAGGAAAAGAGCTACTGTTCCAAAATTTCCCCTGGTTTGTTGAGAATATGAACAATTTTCAGAAAATTAAAAAAAAAACATAACAACCATAATGAGTCTTATCTATTAAAAAATTAAAAAAAAACTGAAAAAATCTTTTTTATTTTTTTGAACATTTTAACACCTGTTTTTGTATTACTTCTATTACTTTTTTGAAATAGGACGCTTTTACCTATTTAATGATATTTTTTGCTGATCCCTACATACATTGATTAAGATGTAATTAGCGATTTTGTAATATGTGATAGAATTCAAAAGTAAATAGAAAAACTTGCTATTATTATATTCTTTTAGTCCAACTTTATTATTTATACGTATTGTATAAATTAACTTAAAAAAAAAAAGTTTTTCTATTTAATTGAAGCAGTCCAAATAATTGTGTTGTCCTTTAATTTATTTAAGAATTCAAAAGGTTATAGCTCTAAAACTAAAAAAGCTAGACCACCACTTATTTTGGATTTTTGTTGGTTAAATTTGGTCTACTTTCTAACCCCAACGTTTGATAATCATGAATGAATCACCCTGTATTCAAAACTTTATCTGCTAGTATAAACCATAAAGAAATTGAAATATTAAACAATTTATTGACAGTCTTACTGATATCACTTGAAGTACCAAAAAGAAATAATTATGGTGCTTGGACCATAATAAGTGATATTATTTCATATTTAAAATTTTAGTCTATGATTATACATATATGATAATTTTGAGGTCGAAATAAATGTACAGGGTGATCCAATAGCTAGATAGTATTACTATCTTTATAGTTTTCAATAATACCAATAGTCAAGGCTTTTATATTTCCAATTAATTTCAGTTTCTACTAAACTCCAGTAAAAACATTTTGTTCCGGTTTTCCACCAAAAGGACAGAGCAAAAATAAAACTGAAACTCATATCAAAAAAAGCGAAGAACGTAATTTTTAAGTACCTGAAAGAATAAACTTCAAGAAATTTGAGAAATTTGGAGCAGGTCAGTCAAAAATGGTTTGGGACAACGCTATGAACGTTTCTTTAACTCCAGACCTCTGTACAGACCAAACCAAAAGCAAGGAATAAGAAATTTGTAGTTTTTGGACTTCAACTCAATTAAAAACGACTGGAAACAAAACGGAACTGGAACAATATCCTGTGTTTTTTGTGTTTATAAATTTAGAAAACCAGCATGACGCCTACACTAATTAATATTGTTATCCTACAAATTTTTGTAGACAGTAACTGAATAAAACATTTCCTATAAACTTTTATTTTTCTCGACTCCTTATAAAGTTACAGCAGTTTTAAAAAATCAAGACTTTTATGATTTTTGTGGTACACCCTCTATAAACTCCATTTTATCATGAGTCATGAGTATGAAGATGAAAAAGCAAATACAAAATCCAAACCATAATTGATTTAAATAAGAAGAATTGATAAGAAAATTATAAAATGTGCAATACAAAAAATCATGAAAATTTGGCAATTTTAAGAAATATAATATTAGAATCTTTGGTTCAGATTTATTTTGGGTTAATCTTCTGTTCAGTGCTTCTACTATAGTTTAACCACGAAAACAAGTAACATTTGGTCGACTTCGGTTAATTTGAAATTTTACAAAATTAAAATCCATCGTTGTTTATAAAGAAAATTCCTAATATTTCCGTAAATGTGGCAATGAATGCTATAACTATATTTTTACGGTATTTAATAATTTCTGTATGTGATGTAATATTTATTCACAAACAAATGTATAAAAACATATCAATTGAGTGATAATTCAAATACTTTGAATGATAGTACTTGATTGATTGGAACTCCTGCTATTTACATTATTTCGAATTAATTAAACAATATGAACTGAACAAGAGAGAGAATGTATAATGTGTAAGTACATTAAAAATAATTTATAATCAAGGTTGCAAGGTTTATAGGAAACAATAACTGACAAATGCACGTTTATTACAGCAAGGTAATTATAATAAAGTATGTAATCGTTTTTTTAATAGCAGCTAACATCTAATTGAATTATGCTTATATCACTGTGCAGTTTTTCTTTTTTTCCTTCCACAAAATTAAATTGAAGCGCATGCCGATCTTAAATTATTACATCACAGAGGTCAACAAACCAAAGACGTATCTTTCGCGATAGAAAATTTCAGAACATTCTTTGAAGTTATTTCATGGTGTCTGCTATAAAAAGCATTTATTCGTTCTATTTCCTGCTGTAGGAATCTAAAAGGACGAAATTTAATTAGGGAGTTAATTGATGAACAAAATCTGGCGGAAAGTTAATATCACGAAGATGATTTCCTTTTTTTGATTGCAGCTGATGGTTACGCTCATTGGACCACTTCAGGAATTACGGTTATTAGATATTGTTTTGGACAAAATCGTTCCGCATTCTGATCATACGTAAATCTATAAGAATATAATATACATGCACATACCATTTTTGACTATCACTCTCTAAACCACTTGCCCGGTAAGCTTTACTGTTTATCGAATTCCACAAAAGTCAATTAACATTTTTATTTTTATTCATTTTCTTTAATAATCAGCATTCTTGATTCGAGGTGTGGTTTTGAAATAAAGAAACGAATTTCGATGCCTCCTCCGCCTCTTTACAAATATTTCGACGAAAATAATTAATCTTTCAGGCGAATAATTACGATTTGTTATATCGATTCTTACTTTTCCACTTTGGACATATAAATTTTCATCAACGTTGCATTCCATTCACCGGCCTTTTATCCCAATGAATGATTGCCACTTCAATTTTAAACATTTGGGAGTGCCAAATTATGTAAATCGATCTACATATTTGACTAATCTAAATGGAGTTTTGTTTATATTGTAAATATTTTTTACGCTTTGTCCGTTTTGTAAGATGCCTATTACATCACTAATTAATTTCTCGATTTATTTATAACGCTATTTATTATAAACGAGGCAATAAAGTATAAATTAAATTACATAAATAAATTCCTTTAAAAGTGTAATCTTTACGAAAAGAAATCCAACAATATTTATTTTACACTACATAAACTTATGAAATATCACATTTATCATCAAACATAAAATGATTACCAGTAAAGACCTGGTTTGATAAACTAACCTAACCTGTAAAAACGGATTTCATTTTTCAAATTTTCCACATTTTAATCTCAAGGTCTTTAAAGAAATGGCTTAAATATTAAACGTCTTAGCATCTTATTTCATGAAATAGGCGTAAACAACACTTGAGTCGACACATAAATTTTTTTTTCAAACGTCATTAAAGTACAGTCTTCTGTGACGTTTGACAGGCTTTAAAATGTCACTTTTTATGTTCGTTGATTCTATGGTCACTTTGTACTGCCTAGGAGTAGAAATTACTACTTTGCACTGACAAGGAATGAAAGGGCGGAGTAGAAATGAATTTTAAGCAACCCAATATACACTAACATTGTATTGTGTGTTGTATGTAAATTATATGTCAAATTTTAACATTATTTATTATATTACTTTTTTAAAAATTTCGACGTTTGAAGACAAAATAGCATGTTTTATGAGGAGTAAAACAACTTTTTGTGGCTCGCAAAGCTTGTCCCGCAAACCTACACGTTCGCGACTTTTACTTTTACTCCTAATAAAACAATATACCTACTATTTTTTCTCGAAATTTCAGTTTTATTAAATTTTTCAAAAAGTGTTTATGTAAGACAATTAAATTTTAGTCTAGAATAAGAGTATTTTAAGTCATATTTGATGAAAATCGACTGAAGTTTTTTAAAAAAATTTTTTGTAAATTTCGAGTACAAATTCGGCCCTGGAGAGTGTAATTTTAATACCACACGAACTAGTTTCACATTTTTTTTTCAGAAGAAAGTATTCTGCAAACTTTAAGTCGTAAAGCGTCTTAATCGGACAAGTGGTTCGCTTAAAATCAATATTTGGTTATCAAACTTTCTGGTAGTGTTAAAATTTTGATTTTTTTTAGAAATTTCACAGGTTTTATGTACGTGCTTAAATACCCCCTTACAACGCATATTTTCGATCGATGATCCGATGTTCCAATATCTTACACTGTTAATTTTTGTCGGGCGTGCTCAAAAAACATAATTTCGATTTTGGAACGTCATTGTGGCGCCAAATAAAGTGGTAAACGTTTCAAAATGTCACTAACGGATGGTTGAAACATTTTTATTAAATGTAACGTGCAGCTATTTTTAATTTTCGAACAAATGCGCAAAAGCCTTGTGGAATACAGTTTTTTTATGCTTTTGAAAAAATAATTCCCGACGCCACTGGAATCATGGCGAAAAACCGAATGTTTTTCTGTGCAAAGTGTTTGGAAAGCCCTTTCCAACGCATATATTTTCAATCGACGATCCGATGTTACGTTACCTTACTCCGTTAATTTTGGTCGGACGGGATCGAAAAAACCCAATTTTGACTTTTTATCAAAAAATATTGTTTACCTTGAAACTTTTCCGCTTTGGATAATTTCCAGAAACGTCATGTGTAGTGATTTTTAATATTTAGATTCTTTTTGGTCATTTCTTAATACACAAAATTTTTCGTAATCCCGCTTTTTGGCGGCTTCTTTTTGCACTTTTGGCAAAAAAAAAATCCTGAAACCGCCATTTTGGTCGGAAGAAACTGATTTTTTTTTCTGTGCATTGAGGGTGACCTGAGTCATAATGTTAGTCGACTACAGTCATTATTGGTCAAGTTTTCTATAAGCTATAACTCTTCAAATTTCCTTAAAAAATTGATCAAAATCTCCAAATTTATATCCCCGAAAAAGTAAAAAAAAATCTTTTTCCGAAACCTGGCCACGCTGATTTTACGTGATTCTAGGTTACGAAAATGCCACGATGTGATTTTTGACTCCGGCCAAAATCTTCAAGTAATTGTTATAACTTTTTCGTTTTTTGCACTTTTTTGACGTTATCAAAGAAAAATTTGGCGAGCTTCCTGGGTTGACCAGGGAGACTCAAAACTCCTCTTGGATATTCCCAATTTGGTCGCTTCGAATCAAAACCGGACACTGCGATTTATCAAAATTGGCGGGCAACCGAAAAATGAGCAAGAATATCTACTTTTTCGGAGACGACTTCGAAAGTATTCCAGAAGTCCAAAAAAATTAAAATTTGCTCTATTTGCGTAGAAAATATTTCCCTTTAAGATGAAATCGGAATTTTTAAGATTGGTCAAGGAAAAATACTCGGAGCCGATTTAACGATTAAAAAGTATTTTGGTAATAACTCGGCCGTTTCAAGAGATCGATGTGGACAGATTGAGCTCAGAACATCCAGGGGGAATATTCTAGAATCAGTCGATACGATATCGTATACGACATGACAAGGACAAACTCTTATTCTTGCATTTCAATGACAAAGATATAATGATGAAAGTCGTATACGACATCGAGTCGAATGGTTCAATAATATGCCCCCAGTTTTCGATTCTACAAAACTCCTCATGAATATGAACTATTTGGTCACTGCGATTTTTCAAAATTGACGGACGCGTGAAAAAATGAGTCAGAAAATCTACTTTTTCGAGGACGACTTTGAAATGTTCTAGAAGTCTAAAAAATTAAATTTTGGTCCAGTTGCGTAAAAAACATTTCCCTTTAACATGAGATCGGAATTTTAAAGATTGGTCAAGGAGAAATGCTCGGAGTCGATTTCATGTTTAAAAACTATTTTGGCAATACCTCGACCGTATCAAGAGATCGATGTGAAGAAATTGAGCTCAGGACGTCCAGGGGGGTTATTCTTGAATCGCTCGGCACGATATCGTATACGAAATGACAAGGACAAACGCTTATTTTTGCATTTGAATGACAATCGTATACGACATCGTGTCGAATGGTTCAAGAATATGCCCCCAGTTTTCGATTCTACAAAACTACTCGTGAATATGAACTATTTGGTCACTTTGAATCAAAACTCAGGACACTGCGATTTTTCAAAATTGACGGACGCGTGAAAAAATGAGTCAGAAAATCTACTTTTTCGAGGACGACTTTGAAGTGTTCCAGAAGTCTAAAAAATTAAATTTTGGTCCAGTTGCGTAAAAAACATTTCCCTTTAACATGAGATCGGAATTTTAAAGATTGGTCAAGGAGAAATGCTCGGAGTCAATTTGATGTATAACAACTATTTTGGCAATACCTCGACCGTTTCAAGAGATCGATGTGAACAAATTGAGCTCAGGACGTCCAGGGGGGTTATTCTTGAATTGTTCGGCACGATATCGTATACGAAATGACAAGGACAAACGCTTATTTTTGCATTTGAATGACAATCGTATACGACATCGTGTCGAATGGTTCAAGAATATGCCCCCAGTTTTCGATTCTACAAAACTCCTCATGAATATGAACTATTTGGTCACTTTGAATCAAAACTCAGGACACTGCGATTTTTCAAAATTGACGGACGCGTGAAAAAATGAGTCAGAAAATCTACTTTTTCGAGGACGACTTTGAAGTGTTCCAGAAGTCTAAAAAATTAAATTTTGGTCCAGTTGCGTAAAAAACATTTCCCTTTAACATGAGATCGGAATTTTAAAGATTGGTCAAGGAGAAATGCTCGGAGTCAATTTGATGTTTAAAAACTATTTTGGCAATACCTCGACCGTTTCAAGAGATCGATGTGAACAAATTGAGCTCAGGACGTCCAGGGGGGTTATTCTTGAATCGCTCGGCACGATATACGAAATTACAAGGACAAACGCTTATTTTGCATTTTAATGACAATCGTATACGACGTCGTGTCGAATGGTTCAAGAATATACCCCCAATTTGAATTCTACACGAGATACCAAAAATGATTGAATATTTTTGAAAGAGCCCCTCGGGATAAGTTTTTCTCAAAATCATTAAAGATCCAAAAATCCGTTAAATGCAATTTTCGAAAGTAGCATTTTTTTCACAAGATTAATTACGTTTTTTAATCGAATTCATTTAATAGTTAACCTTGAGATAATTCTCAATGAAATTGTTATGTTTTACTCCTATATTTCTAAGAACTTTTTTTTTAAACAAATTATTATAATTATACTTTAAACTAACACATTTTCTGTAGATAAATAAAATAAATTTTAAACAATTTTGTTGAGTGATTATTATTGAAGTCAATTACGCAAGGTCCCAATTATTTTGCTTTAATGAACGCACACGTAAACTATGCTCATTATGAAAGCTAATTTTTTACATAACTTAAAAATTGTTGTTTGTTTTTCAATTATTTTAGCCAATAAAAATATGATTCTACCGCTATAATAACAATTACGAGAAGAAGATTTCCACCTGCAAGGTAGTTAATTAGTAACTATATTTATGTAGAAAATATTTTTTTAAACCAATTGAAGAAGTTTAATACAAATAGACGGAATAATAATTGGATATGTTTTTTTGTATTAAATTTTGGGAAGATGAATAGGATTTTGAGTCTTAAAATCTGTTAAACGCGAGGTGTTAAAAAGAGCGATGTGGGTTTAGTTTAGAAAAGGATGGTTTCCTATAGAAGAGCTGAAGAAGTGGAGTGTAGAAGGCGAGTGGACAAACCTATTTCCGCTGACCGCTACTGTGCACACACTGGCATGGCACAGCAGCTGAGTAAAGATGGTTTACAATTGAGTGTCTTCCCCCTTGCCCCGGCCCCCTTCAGGGCCAACACGACCCGATGCACTGCTAAACAAGAGGCATGCTGTGTCCGACCTTCCAGAGGCCGCGGTACACTCATGACCAAATCTCACGCTAGACCTGCACTTCTTTACCAGACTGTAGACACCACGGAGAACAATTCCTTCTTCAGAGCTCACGAACCAACGAATGTTACCAGTTACAGAGATTACAAACGTAAAATAAGCAGAATGTTAAAGCAAGATTTCAAAACGAAATTTTGGACTACGATTATTCGCTTCCACTCTAGATTTAGCTTCTATCAAATTGTAATTTCAAAATAATTTTAATAATATTGCACATTAAAAACTAATATTTGATGCTAAAATTAAAATTGAAATGTAAAAATTTAGTTATATCAAATTTGTAATTAATACAAGTTTATAAAGTATAACGGTTTTCGGTTTTTACAAAGTTGCTCTAGACGCGCTAAATAACGATCTACGTTATGTAGGGTGGAAGGGAAGGGGTAAGTTCCCTTAGACGGGGATAATACCTCTTACCCCTTCCAGTATTCATAACGACTACCGCTAACTACTTATCGTAAGTGCTTGTAATTCTTGGCTAGGATGAATTTCCTATACATATAAGACTATTAATTTGGGGACTCATAAATTCCTGAATAAAATTATTGATGTAATAAAGTAACTCTATAAAAATTTGGCAACCTGTTCATTTAATTCAGGGATTCAAATAATTTGTTCATTAATGTTTTTTAAGTTTTTCAACTATATCTAAATTTTCAATAAATGAAAATACTTTATTAAGTTGAGGAAGTTCTTATTCGTGATTTTTTTGTTGATGAGTGAATAAAATAATCGCCTTTTTCGGATTTTAATAAATAAATAATTTAAAAAGGCGACGTTTCGGAAGTACTGTTGCTTCCCTCTTCAGGACTTAAAACATTAATTTTTTATATTTACATACAGGGTGCGGGAAAAGTCCTGCATAATGGCTATAACTTTTATAATATTGGTTTGATGAAAAAATGTTTCATATAAATATTGTAAGATTTAAAAATTGACATATGCCGGGTGAAAACGAAACACGGGTCAACTATATTCTTCTTTATTTATGAAAATAAAAATTTGAAATTTAACTATGTTGTATGGTTCAAGAAAACACATTTTAGGGACTAAAAATTTCTTCAATATCAACTTTATTTTTTTAAATATAACACCTAATTTTTTTGTTCATAATTTAAGACTATTTTAGAAAAGCAGTATGTTTTTGATACATTTTTTATTGATTTTTTTGAAATTTTGAAAAATCCCGAGTACAAAAATATAAAAAAACCCGGCACAATTAAATTGATTAGACTCTACATATGGGGTACCAAAATATTCGTAGTAAAATCTTCTTTTTGAAAAACCAAGTGACCCGTCATCTTTACGTTAAAAAAAAGAGTTACTTGCAAAAACGTTACACAAAAAAGTTTATAAATTAATATCTCAAAAACTGCTGAAATAATTTTACAAAATACAATTTTCCTTAGTTATTTGTATTATTTGGAATGAGTTTTTAATTTAAAAAAAAAAAATTAAAAAAACTTATCACAAACATACTCTTTTTATAAAATAATTTCATATTTTGAACAAAAAAATGGATGTTACATTTAAAAAAATAAAGTTGATGTCACTGTAAAACCAGAAGTCATATACAAAAAAATTTTTAGTGCCTAAAATGTGTTTTCTTGAATCATACAACATAGTCAAATTTCAAATTTTTATTTTCATAAATAAAGAAGTTATAAAAGTGACCCGTGTTTCGTTTCCACCCGGTATAACTGACATTGCTTTTATTTTTCTACTTCACGTTTCACGTGACTGATTGTGAGATAACACTGCCAACTTTGGAATCTCAATTGTAATGTTAGAACTTTTTTTTAATTTGAATCTACATAATTTTCTGAATCCAACGACACTTAATAAGCGACATTTTTTTCAAAAAATTTTCTATCTTTTATATTTTTTTCAAAAATATCTTATTAGTTTTATGGTTGATTAAAAACAATCAATTAATATCTAAACCTACAACATTTTAATGACATGACACAAAATATTATTAAAGATAAAATAAACTCGAGAGTCACGTGTGCTCAGTAAAGTTAATTTTATAACCCAACATTTATAAAAATCACTTTTTAAAAAAATTTTTATACCTAAAGTTGAAAGAAAAAAATGACTTATGGGGTATTGTTGGATTCAGAAAATTATGTAGATTCAAATTATTAAAAAAAACTTGGACTATACCATTTGAAATTTCAAACTTGACAATCTAATCTCAATCACGTGAGAACAATACAATTTTTAAAAATAATTTATAAATTTTTTATGGTGTTAGGACCTTGGCAAAATTGTAAATTGTTCATGCATCGTCATAAAAATAACGTTATAAAAATGAAAATATAAGAAAAAAAAATTACCAAAAAAGCTAAGTATAATAACAAAATTTTTACTAATCAAAAATAGTTTTGAGATTTGTGTTTTTGTTCATAAAATTTTTTCGTGTAAAGATTTTTTAAGATTTTTTTTGGGGTTCAATGTTCAATCTTCTGGCTATAATTTTTTACAATTTTTGTCAGTGTGGAGTAAAAATTGCGCGTATTTTAATATTTTTTTAAAACAAACCCCAAGAAAAATACAAATAATTTTTGGATTTTTCTAAATTTATTTAAATAAGCATGTTTTGTAATTTCGAAATTTAGCAATTTTATTGCACTTTTAAACAACAATGTAGATAAATATAAAACGAAAAAAAGGTAATCTCGACATTTTCT
Organism: Stenus bimaculatus; assembly: GCA_963971135.1. Classification (NCBI taxonomy): domain Eukaryota; kingdom Metazoa; phylum Arthropoda; class Insecta; order Coleoptera; family Staphylinidae; genus Stenus; species Stenus bimaculatus. The sequence goes on along the minus strand of OZ020180.1, from coordinate 79,235,471 downwards.
TAAATGTCTAGAAAATATGTGAAAATAGATTTTGGTTTTATTGATTGGTATGGCTGTAGTTTCTCTTTGAAATCACCTATACCCAAAATACCCCAACTATCCTCTTAAAACAATAAAAATTCTACCAAAATCAAACAACATATAGATTAATTTTACTAAAGTACTGAAGAATTTGGTTGAATTAAAATTTCAATATCGTTGAAGTATTTACCTGCATTTAATTTCTTACCAATGGCGTACCCAAGGATTTTGGGTTCACGTGCAGCCCCCCCTCCACATTTGAGTTTTTACTTCACAAAAGTGCAACCCCCTGTTTCTTTCCCTTGTCTAACTTATGTAAAATTTTAGCGACTTATTTTGGTTTAAAATTATGATCAAGATTATTTATTATATGTTCTGCAAACTTTGAATCATTTTTGAATTTTCTAATTGAGTTTACGTATTCTTAAATTTTAACATCAAAATTGGTGAAATGAAAAATTACATTCTTTATTTGATTTTTCGACCACTTTTTTTAACTTTTGAACGAAAGATTATTTATAAAAGGGATTGAAAAAAAATATGAATTTGATTGCGAATTTTTAATAGATTTGCCGATTTCTTTTTGAAAACAAGTTTTTTGCTTTTATTAAAAGTTTTAACTAAAAAATAATGGATCAAATGATAAATTAAAAAATGTAAGTTAGATAGAATTAAAAAATTAAATTATATTAGTGTCTTTTTTAATAATAAAAAAATACCTTATCCAAAATAATCAACTATTTTTGAAAAATATATTAAAAAATACGTTCAATTTTGTACATGAAAATATTTGAAAATAAAAATAATAATGGTTGTCGCATAGGTAAACCATGTTTTTTGGACATAAATTTGATTATCATCCTGAAAGAAATTGTAATTAACCACAATTTTAGTTGACTCTAAAATTGCTTTTGATGTCAAATCATCAAAACTGAATTAAAAATAAATAAATTATCATCACTTAAAATTTCGATACATTCATTGGGAGGAATTGAAGTATTTTTGCATCACAATTTTCAAATTATTCTTTAATTTATTAAAAACAGTAATCATATTATTTTCGAAATTATTTACAAAAATGAAATCTTCAACTTTTTTCAAGTTATCATTTTTATATACAATAACTACCGCAAATTCAGGTAACTTCGGCCCTTAATGGTAACTTTGGCCCAAATTTTGGAAAAAGATAGTTTGATCTACTGTTATCGGTAGTTATTATACTGATACTAACTGAAAGACAAATTTGAGCGCTTGATTGATAAATTCGCTTGATATTTGCGGTTTTGGTCATAACTTTTTTCTGGTGGAGCTTTTTTAAATTTTTTTTTTTTGGTACACATATGAGTTTTGTGGCTACCAATTTCTCCTTCTTTTGTTTTTGTAAGTCAAAACAAATACGCTTGCCAAAATTAAAAAAAAATGAAGTAATATTTTTTCCAATGCAACTAGGTAAGGTATAAACGAAGAGTTTGATTAATCTTTTATTGTTTTAAGTATACATATTTTTACAGCGCTTCAAAAATTTCTTAAAATTCTACCTAATTTTTGGGACGCTATAAAAAGTTCCATTCAATAGTTATTTGAAGTTGACTTGATAGATTTATATGAAGAAATCTAAAACCCATTTTAGACTGGATATTTTGCTAACAAAATCTTGTCACAAATCGACTTGGAACTTTTCTGTGCAATCTGAGTCGATTTGGGACACAATTTTGTTACCTAATTATGCCTGGTCTAAAATGGCCCTAAGATTGAAGTAAATGCTGTCACATAAATTCTTTGAAGTCTGCGATATCGAAGAATTTTCTTGTAACAAATTTTGGGTAAATTTTATATTTCTCACATTTATTCAGGAACTCAATAATTAACTCTAAATAATGCTTAATATTGTTTGGGCAAATGTACTTTTTATGAAGTACCGACGTTTATACTTAAATAAATAGTATGTATTTCCTAGATAATTATAAGTATATTTGTTTAAAAATTAAAATTTCCTCGAAGTGGGAGTACTTGAATTTTTATGTTCAAATAATAAAACCACTCCAGATTAAGACTAATTTATTTATATTTACTGATAAATATCAGTATTTATTTATATAAATAAATTATTGCAATAATATTAAATTGATTTGTTTTACAATTATGGCGATTATAAAATGATAAGATAATTGTGGCGTGATTGGCTAATAATAAAAACGAAATCCATGTGTACTCATGCACAAAAATAATAATTAAACAAAAGCACTTGATAGATAAGCCCTAGGGCGTTTGTTAAATCCTAGTTTATGAATGAATTCTAATATCGAATATTATCGTGTTATCATAAAAATTAGCAATATCTCAGGGTCAAAAAGACAATAAGTCCTTTTAATTTGAAGTTTGATAAAAAAGAGGATGTTAAATCACCTTTTTGTACATTTACAAGAATCTTATTAATTTTAAATTGCGCAAATGTTTATTGCACTTTGCAACAAAATTAATTGCTTTCCTTTTGTGCTGGGAGTAAATAGCATTTTCATTGCGCTTAGCACTTGAATATTTATTTATTCACTTTCAAAGAAAAACACTATCGTATATTAAATAGTCAGCTGGGTTTAATCTGCTTGCAGAAAATGTAAACACGAAATTTTAATTTTAGAATTTTAAAACCAGCCACATCAATATTTATAATTTGCTTTGCATAAATTGAAAAATATTTAAATTATCCAAATTTATTTAAACAATTTTTATCTTTTTGAATGAAAATTATTTTTAATTATGTAAAAATAATACAGTTTCACTTTTTTAATATTTAGCCGCTTCATTACCTAGAAACTGATAACTTTTATCTTTTATGATAAAAAATGTAATTATTATTTCACTCAGGTGATTAGAATGAATCATTTTATTTTTGAATTACAAACGACTACATCAATTCAAATATGAGCTTTGAAGATAACACTAAAATTGCTATTTTCATAAACCTACATAAATATCACTAGTTACACTTTTTTAGAACATTAAAAAATTGAAATTTTGTAATGTTCTTCTTAGAATTTTTTTAACAAACTCCGGTTTATTTTTGCAGAATTCTCTAATTTATTCAGATCGACCGCAAAATTAATTCTAGCTCACTTGGTTATTTTTTTATAAATTTTTAAAAATCACTTTACAGCTTTACAAAGTAAAATATTGCAATTTTTACAAAATTTCAATTTTTTTAATGTTCTTCTTGGATTTTTTTTAATAAACTCCGGTTTATTTTTTATAGAATTCTCTAATTTGTTCAAATCGACCACAAAATTAATTCTAGCGCACTTAGTTATTTTTTTATAAATTTTTAAAAATCACTTTACAGCTTTAAAAAGTAAAATATTTCAATTTTTACAAAATCTCAATTTTTTTAAAGTTCCTTTTGGAATTTTTTAACAAACACAGGTTTATTTTTTGCAGAATTCTCCAATTTATTCAAATCGACTGCAAAATTAATTGTAGCTCACTTGATTGTTTTTTTATAAATTTCTGAAAATCGTTTTACTGTTTTAACAAGTAAAATATTGCACTTTTTACAAAATCTATTTTTTTTTTAATTTAGCCTTGGATTTTTTTCAACAGACTCGAGTTTATTTTTTGCAGAATTTTCTAATTTGCTCAAATCAACCACAAAATTAATTATAGCTCACTTGCTTATTCTTTTCGAAATTTTTAAAAAAATTTCAGAGCTTCAACAAGTAAAATAGTTGCAATTTTTACAAAATCTCAATTTTTTTAATATTCTTCTGGGAATATTTCAGCAAACTATGCTTTATTTTTTACAGAATTCTCTAGTTTATTCAAATCAATCATAAATTTTTTTCTAGCTTGCTTATTTATTTATTTATATTTTTTTTACAAATCATTTTACAACTTGAACAAGTAAAAAAGTGCAATTTTTACAAAATCTCAGTGTTTTTAATGTTCCCTTGGAATTTTTCAACAAATTCGGATTATATTTTTGTAGAATTCTTTAATTTATTCAAATCAATCGCAAAATTAAATCTAGCTCACGAGGTTAATTTTTTACAAATCTTTGAAAGTCATCCTACAACTTCAACAAGTAAAATAGTGCAATTTTTACAAAACCTTATTTTTTAATGTTTCCCTTGGAATTTTTCAATAAACTTGGATATATTTCTGGCAGAACAGGGACGGCTTTATGGCCCTGCTTCCAGCGTTAAAAGGGCTTTGAATAAAAAGTTGAAAATCAAGGGGTGTGAATGGCATTTGATAAGGTATGTTTTAACATATTTTCAATTTTTTTGTGTTTACCGTGGATCATGTTTGATGTCACATAACGTCTATATCCTATTTATGATGTCATATTCACAAAAAAATTGCTATCCAATGATATCAAATAAAACCCTCTTTGACAATAAAAACAATGCATATGACACCACCACTCAGAAACTATAGGCACTAAATATTTGGAAATGTCCTCTGTCAAATACCATTCACTCCCCTCGATTTTCTTGTTGTTATTCAAATCCGTTTTGACGGATGCTAAATGTGTTTCACCTTGTGTAATTTTCATAAAAGCATTTAAAAATTTCTATTTTGACACAAAGTTTATCAAATCAGGTAAAAAAGGGAAACTTTCTGCGTATGGACATGTAGATCATACCAAAATCAGAATATTGATAATTTCAACTTTTCCAAATTTCTGAACCTATAATAATTTTTAATAATTCTATTATTGATGAAAGAGTGTAAAAGTGGAAAGAAAAATATTAAAAGTTTTAACAAAGCTTCTGACGTCTGGAATTATTATATATTTATTTAATCATATTCGCCATTAAATTTATTGCCATTTAATTTTGCTTTAATAAAACATGAATGTGTGTTTGCAAGGAAATAAAAGAAAAAAATGATGAAGTTAAAAGACTTAAAAGGCAAGGCGTTTATTTATAAGATGGATATGAAGTTGTATTGTATAAAACAGTTGGAATTGTATTGAATGAATATAATAAGACCGGATGTCATTGGAAGGCAGTTATTTCTAGAATTGCCATTTTCGTTAACATCAATACATATACAATAAATTATATGCAACAGAATGATATTTTGCACGTTCTCTTGTTAGTATAAAAATTTATAGCCCCTTAAAGTAAGATTTTATTGTCTCATTTTGAATTTACAAGTATAATTCATCCATTTGTTCCTCGTTACCACTCGTTACGGTGCAACAATCCAAAATATCCCATTAATAAAACAATAATTTCAGAATATTATCGCAGAAACTTGTAGCTATTTTATTATTTTTTAATTAGCTTGATAATTTATGATTTTGAAAGCTTTAAAACCCTTAGATCTTAGAACTTGTGTATATTTTCGTTTATTTATAAACTAATGAAATTATAGATATTTTCAAAAAAAGTACAGTATTTTCGCCAGAATCCAGTGAATTGATTAATTGAAATATAAAAAATAATTTAGTGCGAAAAATAAATAGTGCCGATAATAAACAAAATTGGGCAGCAGTCTTTACATAAATCTAATATAAATCAAATAGATTGAATCTTTATACTGCATGCACTTTACAGTCTATAAATAATTTTATATGTCCTGCCTACGAAAATACCCACTTACATCTAATATAAATAATAATATGTGAACTTTTTAGCATAAATAAGTCAGTATGAAAGTTGTGTAGGGTTTTCCAGGAAATTTATATTACAACACATCGAAAGTAAAATAAAATAACTGAAAAAAGTACTCACTTCCATTATGTCTTTATTTCACTCCACGATGGGTCGAGTATTTTTATCTTTCGCCATTTTAGTATTTCCTGCAAGCAAAAAAGAGAATAAAAAATGAGAGGAGATTTTGATCATCATTTGTTTTGCGTAGTTGTCAACATAATTTAAAGACGCTTATTATAATGCGAGGACTATAAAATTAACAAAAAAAGGTTTTAAATCCATGTTTACACATTTTATGCGGTGATTCGTATCAATTCCGTTGCGGTTTGCAAGGACTGGTTTTTCGGGCTTATGCACGCTTATTAAAATTTCAGAATAATAATAAAATGTAATGCGATACCAAACTTTATGTTTCTTAAACAAATCTGACGTGGATTTATTAGGATTATGTGAGTGCCCTTTTTTGTATCTTACCGAATTAACATATTTTAATTTTATACCCAGTTTTACTTTTCAAATTTCATTCACCTCAATTAAATTTAGTTCACACAACAAAAACACACAAAAATTATAAATTTATTAAAAAATAGAACTAACACAAATTTTTCGTCATTTTACAATTAAATTTTATTTAATCTTACTTTTCTACTTCATATTATTTTTAGGGGTGGATTTAAATTTTTTTTTAATGGATATCTTTTAAATATTTGTTATATAGGTATTTCAAAGAATTTCTAAATTATACTTATACCTAATTTTGTCTGATTTGGAAATTCCCGAACAAAAGGATAATCGATTGTGAACCTTAAAGCAAGGATGTTAGCCCCCACCCCAGAGAAGGAATTAAAGCAACATGGAGGAAATATATAGAACAATCGCTCTCTTAGAAGAACAACATCTCTATCTACTGAAATTGAACCATAAGAAGAAAAACATCTCTTAGAATCCAACCACGAGAAGAACAACCTCTCCTTGAATTGAACCAAAAGAAGAACAAAATCTCTTAGAAATCAATCACGAGAAGAAGAACATAACTCTTAATGTCGATATCTGAGGGCACATATTTTTCATTTTTGCCCAAAATTTAAAAAAATTTAAAATTCAGGGCCGGACCGAAAATATTTTTTCCGAAATTTTTTTAAAAATCGGAAAGGCGGCCTCAGGGAGTCGTTTCGTACAAAATTTTGTAAAAATCCGTCGATCCGTTTTCGGGACAAGTGCAAAAAGTGAAAAACAAAAGAGGTCGATATCTCGGCTCAGGGGAGGGGGGAAATTTGAAAAAAAAACTCTCTGACAATGGCGAGCTCAATTGGGACCTCGTAGCAATTTACCGCACGTCCGTAGGATGATTTTCTGATTTTTCCCAGTTTCTCCCAATTTGCAAGTCCATTTCTTCAAGAAAATTTTCGATCCGTTCCCGTAAAATTTGGGTGCCCTGGAGCGAAAAAGGTAAAGAATAAAAAAGGATCTTTCCATTGAAATATAGGAAGAACACCTCTAAGAAATCAACTATAAGAAAGACAACATCTATTTGAATTGAAGCACAAGAAGAATAACATCTCGCTTACACTTGAACCACCAGAAGAATATGGATCTTATAATTCCATGAACAGAAGAACATCTTAATCTTCTAACCCACGAGACGAAGCATTTAATAACAAGCACTTCTTTCAATTGAACCATGGGAAGAACAAAATATCTTAGAATCTAACTATGAGAACATCTCTTTCAATTGAACCATCAGAAGAAGATCTCTTAGAAATCAACCACGAGAAGAACAACATCTATTTGAATTGAACCACGACAAGAAGAGCATTTATATCGATATCAACCCTTAGTTTTAAGCACTGAATTTACCCCCAAAAAGTCTTGACACGGACGAAACCAGTTATGTATAGGTCAGGATATATTATGTGGATATCAATAGATTGTGTCTAGAAAAGAACAAAATCGTAGACAGTAGACAACATTTTTTCGACAATTGAAAAAAACTCAATAGTCAGGGTAGAACGCTTGGTTTTTCCAAGATCTTTAATTTTTTTGCAGAATATATCATTAAACCCAAAATTTGTCTTGGTTCATAAACTAAAAATTTGTAAAAGGAGGGAATCCTGTGTAACGGCTCAAAAAATTGTTATTTTTTTGCTTTAACGATAGCTTGTGGAATCCCAATAACCGTTCTGCCTCGGCTTTTCACTGCTTTTCTCTCGCGTAGACATTCCCAGTTGCAGTTTTCGATTCTGAGTGCATACAGTGCATGCAGCACGTGTAAAAATGTCCAGTTATCCGAAAGGAAGTCGTGATAAAAAAAACAATTTTCACTATGTAAATTTTTAACCGCGATTTTCTCGGTTTCACATTTTTTAAAATTGCACGATTTATAGCTCAAAAATTATCTGATCGATCCACTTCACCTCGCGTAAAAATTGAAAAAAAACTGTTTCAACAATTTTTTTAACAAATTCAAACAAATTTTTTTAATGGACGTCATTTTGTGAAATATGTATTATTATTTTTCAAAATTTCTTTGATTCACTGACTAATTACGAATCTGAACTTTGAAAAACTTTTGGAGTTTTTTGTTTCGAACGCCTGAGTGAGGAGCTAGAAATCGGGCAAATTGACCTTTCGGAATTGGACATGTCGGATATCCACCCTTATAAATCAAAATATTATTGATGTATCGGGCTAAAAGGAATTTGTTTTATATTTCAAGAATACCATAATAAACCACAAAAGTTTTGGGAAGATTTGTTATCCTTTTCATCCCCAAAAATTTTCGGGTTGTTACCTGTTACCCCCTTAAATGGCATTCACCATTTTGACTTTCTGACTTATAGCAAGAAAAAAAGTAAAAATGAGCAATTCTTTCAACACCTAAAGTAGTTTCATTTTCGAATTCATAAGAAAGTTTTAATATTTTGCCAAAAATTTCCTGAAATTACTAAAATTTGTAGAAAAGTTCTGCTCTATACAATTGTTCGTTCCTGGGGCTCAGAAAGTATTGGAAATTTAGAAAAATATGAAAATAATACCCACTTCAAATAAAGAACCATAGCAGCCCTGTCAAGGTAAAATAGATTTTTGGTGCAGACCAATAAAAAAGAAACTTTGGAAGAAAACTACTACTAATAAACATATGCAAATATTATCTAACTTTCGAAACTTTTAAAAAGATATTTCAGGAGTGAGCATTGAAAAGTTACAAATATCCAGAATATCTTTGTTTTTAAATTATTCCAAAAAAATTTATACCATTTCATCCAGGATACTCAAACAGTTCGCTTGTGATATTGCTATAGAGACTTTAATTGACAACATCATTTCATCGACAAAATTACGTATTTCTTTGAAAGAACGTTTCATGGACACAATTTCTCGTCGATAAAATCACTACAATTCATTTAAAAAGCTGGTTAAATTGCCGGTTTTCCACCAAACGGAGATGATGGAAATAAAACAGAAACTCATGTCGAAAAAAATAAGACTGCGACTTTTTACAAACTTTTTGGAGATTTTCTTGTTTTACAACTGTTTCAGTTATGATTTTGTTTCGCGCTCGGAAGTGGTAACTTCAAAAGGTTTCAACATGTTTGCAAACTTAAGTATGCTTTGTGGAAACAGCAAGTTGGTGGTTTGTTGTGTTGTTGTGTTGTCTTGATTGCAAAGAAATAAATGGAACAGTATTGGCATAAACTTATCAAGAATTGAAAAAAAGAATTGATGAACGTAATTTCTTTGCACTAGTGGGAAAGAAGAAACTTCAAGAAATCAAAGAAATCCGGAAGATAATTTTATAATCCTAGACCCCAGACTACTGTAGAAATCAACCAAAAGCAAGGGATACGAAAACTTCCTACAATATCCTACAATATCCTACGATATCCTACAATATCCTATAATATCCTACAATATCCTACAATATCATACAATATCCTACAATATTATACAATATCCAACAATATCCAACAATATCCTACAATATCCTAAAACATCCTGCAATATCCTGTCCGCTCAGTGAAAATAGTTTTGGATTATTTTGGTTTTTATTCGTGGTTTTAAATTTAAAGACATCTCAAACTCAACTAGTCCGTTTGATCGAAAACCGGCACAACGATAGAGTAGTTTTATCAAAACTGTTTTGTTTTTATTCACACAACCGTTGAATGAACCACTTCGTCTTTATGGATGAAAAGGTAGTCGAAGAAACGGTGTTGTCCTATGTCGAGGATATGGTAAATGTGTTAGAAATAGTAGTGAAAGATAATTTCGAAAGACTACTAACAAAATGTACCTCAAAACAAATGACTTCTTATACATTTTTTAATAAAACTAATATAATTACCAATAGCTTTGGGAAAATGAATCAATCTAAAAATGTCCTTGGCCAGGATTCGAACCTGGGACCTCCAAATCGCATGTCTGAAATGGTTATCACACATTAATTACATTAATTTTTATTACCATCAAAGAATTTCGTGCTATCAAGGAATACATTTAGAAAATACTTCAAATTCTCTAAAATCTAAAACCATGAATTATCAAAAGGAGGATTCATTGAAGATTTTGTCTCAATTAACATTTAATCTCTCCTAACACCAACATAAAAAAATCCCGTCTGGTTTAGGGTTAGTGGTTTCTACTTAAAAAATAGCACGATTTTAGTCCCTTCCAGAGAAGAAGGCTGTGAACCATCTCAAAATTAAACTAAAAATGTGCTATTGTTTCTTCAAACGTCGAAATATATAAAATAGTAATATAATAAATAATTTTAAAATTTGAGATTTAATTTACATACAACACACAATACAATGTTAGTGTATATTGGGTATTGGGTTGCCTAAAATTCATTCTACTCCGCCCTTTTATTCCTTGTCGGTGCAAAGTAGTAATTTCTACTCCTAGGCAGTACAAAGTGACCATAGAATCAACGAAGATAAAAAGTGACATATTAAAGCCACAGAAGACTGTACTTTAATGACGTTTGCAGAAAAACTTATTTATTCATTCTATCCAACTTTACTTTACCATCATTAGGCGTTAATAATTTTGACACGTCTCAAAATTTTTAAAATTCATTTGAAGTTAAAAATACATTACTACATGGAAAATTATCTACAAAATTTACAAAGAGGTAGAAGGGGCACACATCACATCCATTAGACAACTCCGGTATTTACCAAAAATCGGTAAAATGCGTTTGGTATATGGTCAAATAAAGTTGGATAATATAAAATGTGAGAATGAATTAAAGTAAAATTGTCCTTGGCTAGGATTCAAACTTGAGGTGGAATTCTGCAAGATAGATTGATTGTTTTGATATACCGACAAAATCGTTTTTTCAAAATGTCGCTATGGCGATGGATTTTGTTTTCTTTCTATAAATTAATGCAAAAAGTGCATAAGGAAGAGAGGTAGAAAATCTGTCACCAACAGTGGCGTATCTATGGTCCCGCAGACTCCGGAGTGTGGGGGGGCGTTGTTATTTTGGGACCCAAGGCGACCAATTTGCATTTATCACATTCAAAAGGGCTCATTTTTTACCTATCGCGGGGGGGGGGCGAAATTTTACGCTACGCCACTGGTCACCAAACAAATTAGTCAACAAACAATAGTTTCCGTATACGAAAACAATCGTCTAATTTACAGACATCCACCTCTGGGACCTCCTAATCTCATGTTTGGTGTGATAACCACTACACTACCTAGGACCCATTTTCGAAGTGTTCAATTTTTGGCTTTAACTGGGAGAATCGATAACGGTTGTTATCATCATCCACAAATCAGGCAATTGTACATGACCAACGACTGTTCGAAAATGGGTCCTAGGTAATGTAGTGATTTTCACACCAAACATGAGATTTGGAGGTCCCAGGTTCGAATTTTACATAAATTCATTCTTCACAGCTATTAATATTTCTTTATCCGAAAGACACGAACACTCCTTGTTTGGTGTTCAATTGCCTGACTGGTGGATGATGATAATAACCATTATGGGTTCTCCCCGTTTAAGGCAAAATTGAATACATTCAAAAACGGGTTCTAGGTGTAATGTAGTGATTATCACACCAAAAATGAGAATTGGAGGTCCTAGGTTCGAATCCTGGAAAATTCTGGACAAAACCAATTTTACATTTATATAAAATTGGATAGAAGGAATTAATAAGTTTTACTGTTTCTTCAACTGTTATCCAAATCTACCTACTCATTTAAAGTTTTATGAATAATATTCAAATATAAAAAAATGACTTAAATAATAGAACCAAGTTATGAAGAATTTTTGAGAACAAATTCGTTACAAGATATTAGATAATGTTCTGATTTGTAAATATGATATTGAATAGAAGTTCTAAAAACTGAAGATCATTAAAAATGAGGAAAGTGTTTTGTAAGTTTCTAAGAAACCAACAATAATTTTGTAAAATACATAGTTATCGTCTTGTATTTTTTGTATGAGCGAAACGAATACCTGGCGAGGTGTAATAATGTAACACCTGTACAATAGGTTTGTGGATTGACTTTTGTCAACACAATGTACCGGAAATCGTCCGTTTTCATGCCTTCCATTCACACGTAACGCAAAAAAGAAGCATACAATTGTAAACTTAAATAATTGTCTCAAATTAACGCCAATTTAATGCGTTTCGCGAGGCTCGTCGCACTCAAACGACCGCTAACCGCTAAGGATATTTTTGGACCGTAATTTCTTAATATGCCTGCGCGCAAGTAAAAATAGAACGTTAGCGTCAATTTTTATTTGGTAATAAGAGAAAAACGCAATAACACATTAAACTGAATGATATTTTTAATTTAATCAGCAACTCCAACTTCCTTTTTAAAACCAACAAATTTTAATAGTGCTGCGTCAAGGGAGTATCGTGTTCGCGGTCGTAAGCACAACCAAAGGCACAACCAAAGCGGTTATTTCTTTACGATAAGATAATAAAAATGCAATTTCATTTCAACTATTATTCATTATAATATTGGTACTAATGTGAAACCAAAAGTACAGGACTACAAAAAAATTTCCAACATTTTATCCCAAAAAATTACCTCTAAATATTTATAAGCGAAAATCCTTAAACGGTTGGTGTTCCATAATAGGGTAATTACCCTATTACCTCTAAATACTTTTAATAAACAAGAATTCTTTTTGGTTGTTTTTTAAGAGCAAGATGATCTATTGCAAAATTTTAAATTAAAGTGAATGGTGTTTAATTGACACCAGTGGTGAAAAATTGACCGAAAAAGTCGAACGCATTCCATGGAGAAATGTGCTATTCAGTATATTCACCTTATATCCTTGGCTGAGCACCTACATTCGAAATGCGGGCCAAACAGAGATACCATCAGGCGAATCAAGTGCTGGGAATAGAGAGAGCACCTACGACCAGGTATGCGACCAAACGAGACGCTCTTATCTCAGTTTTAAGGAGCGGAAAAAGGAAAGGGGGCATTAACAGGTATCAGCGATAAAGACAAATCACATCCAGATGTAAGAACGAAGAAGGCACAAAACTAATGAAACAGACCGATCGTCTTCTTCAGGTATATGAGAGTGAAAGAAGGCCTATTTAAATAGTTCAAGTTGCTGGACAAAGAACTTTTTTAATTTTACCCCAAACACAAGTCTAAATTATTACCGAATCACTCAAAAATTTCTCGAAAAGGAACAACATTTTCTTCTCCTCAAATAAATTACATTAATTTAAAATTAAATTACCCAATTATTTGAATCTTTAACAAACCACTAAGAACTGAATTATTTAAATTGGGTTGAGCACAATTTTTGGAACTTTATCTTACGATCCGACATATACAAATTTTTAAGTTTCGATAATAGAAACGCTACTGGTCATCTAAGTATTTTATAAATTACTTACTACTTTATTCAAAAATCTAAATTTTTATAATTTTCCAATATAATACTAATGATTGATTGGTTATAAGCATGTAACCATAAAAAATACTAAAATGATCCGTTTATAATCTTTATGAGAGTTTCATATTATAATCCGTGTTATTAAAGCGTCTCATTTTCTCATTTCATTTCTTATAAATTGGGCACATCGAATTGAATCTGTGTTATTACCTCATGAGTCCATTAATACATATTCCGGTATGAAGGTATTTCAATTATTCCTTAATATACACTCCCTTGGTCTCTGGTTGTATGCCATGTTTGCTACATTATAAACGGAACTGTAGCATTTTTACCGCATTAAATACAGATACGTATCGTAGGGAAGCCATTCAAGATGTAAATAATAAATTAAAAAAACTCTGGCTGAATCTCTCCTTGGTTGCTTTGACCGTATCCACATTTATAACCTGCGGCGTTCGGAGAACAGGGACGGACTATTTAAAATTTTTATAATTTTTTTGCAAATAAAGATGTAAATTATTAGTTTTGAATGAAGCAAAACGCCAAAACAAGAAATTGTTTATTTCGTAAGACGGACGGATGTAAGTAATATCAGATTATCTCGACTGGACTCTAATATTAAAGCATGTTATGTTTTATTTAGTTTGTAATTAAAGCACAGGAAATCGTAGATTTGTCATATCCTTTTAATAATAGCTAGATAATAATTGGCCTTTTTATGAATTCTTTGCTACATGATTTCATTGATAATTCAGATTAGTTTTATCAAAGACTCACAAGTGACTCAATCGAAAATATGATTAAGAAAGGTAATATTTAAAAAGCAATTTTAATAACTTATAAGTTTTCTATTGTAATACAATCGTTTTCTTGTGGGGGCATATTCAGTTTCTAGAAGAAAAAATTTTTGCAAGATGCATTGCTAAAAGCAAATCCATGATCGAGTTTCAAAACAAAGTAGGCGTATTAAGCGGCAATACTGAGAAGGCCTAGATATAAATTAACTTAATAATTCCAAGGGCAATTAACAAATCATGCTATAACAATTAGTGGGTTTAATAAATGCCACAGTGTTAACGAGCTGAAAATTATGATTCCATAAACGCGTGTTGCTAAAACGTAGTACTCAATATTAAAGACAATTTTTTAAATTAGTTTACTTAAGGTGATGTTATTTATTCTGGCAAAACTGTTCAAAATTAACCTACAAGTCTCTAATTATTTTTTTACATGTCAATTCAATTAAAATCTTCACCGTGTGGATCTAAGACTATAACTTATACTATAAAAATTGTTTGACAAAGACCTTTATCAAAGAATTGTGACAGTGTAATAAACCCAACTGGTACTTTATTGACGTTTAAAGGAAAAAGTATATTGTCCCCCTTGATTGGAAATTTCAGATCACTGTTGACAAATATTTGGTAATTTATTGTCGATCCAAAGAGATACTTTAAAATTCTTTAGGATATCCTGAAGATAATAGTCATTTGCGATTACAGCTAAATAATTGACAACAAGATAATTACTGAAATGAGTAAGAATTACATTGAACTGTGTGGGACGTGGTGAAGCAGTGTCGAAGAGATCAGTTGTCATCGATGATACAACAAGTCTGAATTGAAATTTTTAATAACTTAAGATTTTTTATTTATTTTTTTCAATTTTTCTAGAAAATCTAAATGGTTCAGTAGCAAGAGTTTTGGAACACTTGTTGTATCATCGATGACAACTGATCTCTTGGCCATTGTTTCGCCACGTCCCACACAGTTCAATGTAATTCTTGCCCATTTCAGACTTATAAGTCCGAATTGAAATTTTTAATTTATTTTTTTCAATTTTTATGAAAAATCTAAATGGTTTAGTAGCAAGAATTTTGGAACACTTGTTGTAACATCGATGACATGACTTATATGTAAGTCTGGTCAATATTTTATCAAAATATTCAAACAGTGAGTAACAAAGAAAACATTTTTACCACATATCGTTCAGCAATTGATCTGAATAAATTTTACAAATTTTTGAATTGCAGGTGATTAAAACATTAATGTATCTTTGGAAAGATTTTATGAAAAGTTTTGGTTTTTACTCACTTCCCTACCAGAAATGAGAGCTTTAACGAAAAATTTTCACTAATATTATTCCGGTCAATTTATCCCTAAAAACAGTAGTAAAAAATTCACATCTACGATACGAACACGAAATCATCCGATATAGTAGTAAAGGTGCAAAAATTAGCGTGGAGCTAAAAATTGGTATGAATGTTCAGAACACCATTATAAATGAATTCTGAAAAGTCCCCATCGATCTCGTACCTGGTAAAAAATTTATTCAAAGTCATAGGTCTTAAAAATGGGTTTTTTGCGTTTTTGAGCAAAACGGTAAGTTTTATCATAAAATTAGGCCGGACAAAAATTGTAGATCATATAATTATCTATAAAAAATGACTTAATACTTTTTCTCCTAAGAGCCACCGTTTTTGAGATATAACGATTATACAGGATGAAAAAGTTGCAATCTTCATAATATGCATAAGTACGCCACGTATACACATCACTGAAGTTGTAATACAAGTAAAAATATATTTCTATCGGTCAATGTAAGCCACAAATTGTTCTAATCGGTTAACTGGTTCTTTCAAAATTAATTATTTTTCGATTAATCAAAAATTTCATAGCAATTTCCTCGTCCGAAAGTGAAATTTCCAAATTTTCAACGGTTATTCGGCCATAACTTCTAAACGAATAAAGATATCAAAACGAATCTTTTTTTGTGTGAAAGTGTACGCAAAAAACTTTAAGATAAGCCATCATTCGTTAAAATCGATGCAGGGGCAAGGGGGTAAAAAAAATTGTCAAAATCGCATTTTTTTACAAAGTTTTTTGCGCGATTAAAATTTTTTTAAAAAGTCAACGAGTCGTGTAGTACGACTTGAAAATCTCATTTTAGTTAGACGATAGGATGTGTCGTTACCTTACGGCGATTATTTTGGTCGCTGGGGGTTGAAAAAACACAATTTTGACTTTAATAGGTCAGTGTAAGGTGAAATGAAAAGATAGAGATTTCAAAACTTCAAATCGACCTCGTTCGATCAATCCTTTTACATGTCACGTGTAGGGATTTTTCATTTTTTGTCAACTTTTGGCCCTACTTCCTCTACCAATTTTCTCTACGCGCCGTTTGTATCGATATTTTTCTACGCTTTTGGAAAAAAAATCCCGACGCCTCTGGACGCGCCAGATAAAACCGATTATTTTTCTGGGTATTAACGGTACTTTTAGCCACAATATAAGCCGAGTTTCGTTAAAATCGGTCCAGTCATTTGGTAGGTACGATTTTTTAAATTTCGTTAAAAAATATCCAAAATTGTACCCCGATTTTCAAACGTCAAAATATGAGAAACAAACAAAAATTTCGAAAAATTGTTCAGTTCTGGGTACGTAAGTCTGTTTCCTCTTTACGATAATGCCATTCGCGATTTTTTCCCTCCTACTACAGTCAAAAGCTAAGAAATATTACCTTTTTGTTTTTTCGCTAAAAAACGCGACATTTTCACGTTTTCAAAGAAAAATTCGTCCTCGTCACAGGATTAATGTAGGGGGGGTCGGAAATTTTGTATATAGTAAATGAGGATGTGGGAAAAAAGGGGACCCGATTTGGTCATTTCGATTCCGAACCCAGCGGAGCTACGATTTTTCAAAGTCGGCGCTCGAAAAAAACCGCGAAAAAATTGACTTTTTCGGGGGCGCTTTTGAAAGCTTTCCCATCGCTTAAAAAAATCCATTCCGATTGGATTATAAAACCAACATTCCCCTTTAATTTGAGACCGGGTTTTTGAAATTTGGTTAAAAAATGTACCCGTTAACGTGAATATTAGGCGATTATGAATCTGACGAATAATGTGCATATTATGAAGATTACAACTTTTATAATCGTTATATCTCAGAAATGGTGGCTCTTAGGAAAAAAAGTATTAAGATATTTTTTATAGATAATTATATAACCTACAATTTTTGTCTGACCTAATTTTATGATAAAACTTCCCGTTTTGCTGAAAAACGCGAAAAACCTATTTTTAAGACCTTTGATCTTGAATAAAATTTTTTCCAGGTACGAGATCGATGGGGACTTTTCAGCATTCATTTATAATGGTGTTCCGAACATTCACACCAATTTTTAGCTCTACGCTAATTTGTGCACCCTTGCTTGTCTAAATTGACCCGACAATGCTCATATAATTATATTTGTAGTTGATGTAACAGTTAGAATTGATGAGGAAAACTACAAAGGAGAAGGTGTGAGGCGAAAGCTCAGGCTTTGCAGTTGTGCAATTTAAATAAACTGAAATTAAACAGAGAAAAAACTGTAAATATACGTTTTTCGTTAAAGATTCTGGCGTAAATGATACCATTGAAGCAAAATTATATGGAGTAGTTTTTCTCTTTAGAAGTTTGTCTAACAATGCTTAGAAGGAAAACCTTCGTGTTAGTTAATTTGCCCTTTTCAATTTCCACCTTAAATATGGTCTTCTTATTTGGGGTAACTCGGTAATCTAAACAGATTGTTTGCCCTCCGATGAAGAATAATTAGAACTATTGATAAAATGTGGGGTACAAAAGTGCTTGTTCCTTCGTTAATCTACATGTGATGACATTACCAGGAATGTATAATGTATATATTCAAGTGAAGAAAATGAAAATTCCTTCACCAGGATATACATGAGTACAACACCAGAAATAAACCACAACTGTATCCAAACAGGCTTTTTTCTTACTTTTGGAAACCAAAAATATCTTCAATAGTTGTTCAACCAGATTTTTGGATTTTGGAATAGGGAAGAACCTTTTACGCAAGTCAGAAAAGCGAAACAGCTTGAAAATCAGAAAAATATACATTTTGACTTCTTGCCCCCCTTCCTCCAAGACCTTACCACAACTGTATAAATTGATGTTCACCAAACGTATTAGAGTTTTGGGAAAAGTTGTCCAACTTTTTCTGAAAATTTCGAAAAGTTTGGTGATTTCAAATTGTTTGTTTAGATCTGGAACTGTATTGAAGGATTTTATGGTGTTGGATCAGAAAAAAGGATTAATAACAAGATTAAAACATTTGCGGTCATTAGTGAACGGCTAGAGCGATCTGGTTGTATTTCTTCGAGTTTCGCTCGACCGATTTCGATTGTTTTTATTTCGTGATTTTTTATTTCGTTAATACTTAAGTTTCATTGATGCAAACGGGGATAAAAAGGACGAGTTTCCTGTGAGCGAGGGAGAGAGTACAGTGGAGCCGTTGTGAAGAAAAGAGACAGAGAGCATTGACCTGCTGCCTACTGGACGGCTACCGAGCTACGCACTCGCGGTCGTATCCGCGGGGGTCACGGGGAACATTGGGGGGAAAAGGGGGCAGCCTGTACCGAACAGCTCTTATTCAGGACCGGATTGTGTAAGCACGTGCTAAGACGGCACATTTAAAACAAGAGTTGTTGGAGAAAATCGATCCTCGTAAAAAAGCACTTCCTATGATTTAAAAGCTCTGACCCTAATTAATATTATTTTTATTCGTTTGTTTCGTTTAAGTTATTTACATTTGATTTTTTTATATACCTCTTTCGCTCAAGAACTTTAAATCGTGAATGTCGCGGAGAAGAACCCAGAACCCGTGTCCGGTTTGTGAAGTAATTTGGGACGATGAATCAACACAAGAAATTCTTTTCTTCCTTAATTATTATTTTTCTTTCTTTCACATTAATTATACAGCAACAAATTATTTTTGTCGTGAAAACAGTACTCCCAAATCTCAGGCAAAAAGTATACGCTACATAACCACATAATTAAACCTTCCTTAAATCTTAACAAATTCTTGTACATATTTAGAAATATAAATTAGTTCAACAATATTTCTTCCTAAAAATACCTATAATTATCTATGTTCAGAAAGCACTTTTAATTAAAACTTGGATAATAGGGTTTATCCACATTTTCTTTTTTTAAATTCAGATTTAATAAAACTTTGTAAGTTATGAAATCATAGGTGTAATCTGGTAAAGTAAAAGATTTTATACAAACCTACTTTGTTATGTCTTAGGTTAGGCAACCAAATTTACATGTATTGTTGCTCAAATATTACTTTTCAATTTTTTTGGAAAATGTTTTAGTATAGGACTTGAAACTAAAAGGGTTTAAATTTTAGTCCCAGCCAAGAAAACTGAAACACTTTCCAATGAATTCAGCTTGTGAGAACGTCAAATAATTATTTTTATATGTATAGGTATATTTAGAATAATTACGGAAAATTTTCCTTTATTCTCTAAAATCAAAAAAGGAAAACGTTACCTTAAGAACCTGGTTTTTGCCACGTTTTCCTCACCATTTTTTTAATTTTTATTTAGTCTTGAAGATGAAGTTAAAATAATAACAGCAAAAGTGGAAGCGTGGTGGTAATGTGGAAACGTTGCCTGTAGAGCTTGACAGGTGTTGCAATGTGGTGGCAATCGCTTAAGCCTATTGCTAAGTTTCATTTTTTTAGTTCCTAGGATTGCTGGCAGTGGGTTCGCATGGTGCCGTCAGTGGATGTTCTCTCAAAATTTTTATCATCTTTTCAATATTTTAAGGAATGTTTTCAAATTCGTTTTAATCAGATAACCTGTTATGTTATTGGATAATGGGTTTTTGAAAGATTTCATGGTTAAATAAAAAATATATTAAAAGAATAATAACAGGGTTTCCACATTTGCACCACTACCTCTATATATATAATAAGGCCCATGTAACAAACAAGTCAGTTTTTGTATCTCGCTCTTACTCAACAAAAGCATAGTTCCCAGTATTGAGTACGAATGAGATGATAGTAGGTGTGTTTCTTTTACCAAAATTTGACTGATTTGCTCGAGCAAATCACTTCCTTCTCCTTTTAGTTCTAAAGGAAAAAATGAGACAGAATATGATTTGCTCATATTTGCTCGAGCAAAGTATGTAAAAAAACACAACTAATGTAACATGTTACATACTTGGCTCGAGCAAATCAATTAATTGCTCACTTGCTCAGTTTACTTTCAGCTTGTTTTTTACGCGCTCACTTTGATCAAAACTGAACCAATGCTGAATAAAAAGAATAAAAATTCAATGAATTCTTTGATAACTTTTGTCTCAGATTTTAAAATTAAAATTTTTCTATTGGGAATTTTTAGATTCCGCTCGCCCTCTGGTGGCAAAAATATGAACTTCTATATTCGGTACTTCCTCTTTTCATTTAACGCATTGGTACAGGTTTTTTGAGCTTTACTGAAGCTTTAAATAATAAATATAAATATTTGAGTTTTGTTAAATGTGTAGTTATAAGGTACAATGATTCATTTTAAACACAATTTTTGACACTGGCAAGTACCAAATACCCTTCATTTACAGCGCCATCTTATATGTAGGTAAATTTCCCAATTCATAACGTCATCTTTCAAATGTTTTAGTACGGCAACGTTGTTGTTGTCCACCGCAAAGCTTCCTAAACTATTTTGACACGTGACTATTGTCAAGGTACTTCGAGCTGTCCCGAGCATTAACGAGTGTTGGAATTATAGAGGGAGTGGTTTCGAATGGGCGACCAAGAAAAAGTATTTGAAAGCTGTTAACAAGAAGCGTCTGGAGCCTCATCAAGACCAAAATGGATCTAAGCAACCAATGTTGCATTTACAATCTATTATAGGCGATGAGCGAATTTTACTGCAGCGCCCCCTGTGGCAGTAATTTGCATTTTTGGTGGGAAAACAAATTGTTGGTTAGGTAGTTCTTATTTACAATTACTTGATTAAAAGTACATTGTAAATAGTTAGTACTACAATTAATATGAATAGAAGGTCAAACATATCTTGTTGTATTGTTGGATGCCATAATAGTTACTCCAACACACAGGAAAATAGAAAATTTTGTAGATTTCCTGTAAAGTCGTATGCGGTAAAAAGACCAAAAATTTGGATAAATAGGATTAAGAGAAGATCGTAAGTATAAAAATTAGTGTTGCATATTAATGTTATATTTTACGATAATACCTTTATTTCTAAAATATTTATTTTAGACCCATTGGTGAAGCTTGGAAACCAACAAAAAATGATAGGATTTGTAGTGCTCAATTCATTGAAATGAAAAATAAAACTTCCTAAGGAAATATTTATAATTTGTTAACAATAAGTTTAATTTATAATACATATTTTATGGTATTAGGAATATAAAATTCCTACAGAACCGAATAGTCCAAACTCAACCGATTTGAGAGGTTAAAAAATCTAGAATCAATTTCTGCAAGTACTTCATGAACCGTCCAAGTTCAAGAATTTTCACCAGAAATCTCTTCATACTTAACTATGGAAGATTTTAGTTGTTAAGCTAATTTTGACGAAGACTTTAAAGAAGAAGAAATTTGCATTTCGTTTGAATGTCATTTCTAAAAAGCTTCAAATAATATTGAAACTACTGCATATATCCCAAATAGTCATCTGCTTAAACGAACTAGTGATAAGTGTGTTAGCAATACTGATAATATTGAATGTGACGGTTTTCATGAGTTTAATTCAATGAAGACGATGAAAATTTGAATAGAATTCTACTGGAAAAAATCAAAAGTATGTTGTTGTATCCATTTACTGTTTATACACTAAGTTTTTTGTATAATAATGCTATATTACTAGAATAAAATCTTAAGAAAGCTAAAATATGTATTTATTTATATTTTATTTTCACTGAAATAACGCTAAAATCAAATTACATAACCTAAGTTTTTAACTTGACAGTTCCAACCATAGAAGTTTTACCTCCAAAAATGCATAGAGCCGACCGATAGAGGCGCTGATCGCAATTATTCGCTCGCCGCGTATAGAGTTATTTTTTATCCAACTCGATGGAATTAAACGAACAGGGTTGTCTATTATTAGAGAGTTCTATAGTCAATTACTGACAAGCGTCTAGCCCCTCATGAAGTGAAATATTGATGTAGGCAACCAATGTTGCTTTTAGAATTAATTACCATAATCTTAAAATATATTAATAAGTAACGACAACGATAAAGTACAGGGTGAGCTAAAATGATTGTGGTTTGATATATAGGCAACCAAATGCGCAGGTTGGTACAACTAAAATTTTAAAAAGAAAACCCCCTAGTTACCCAATGACGTAGCAAATATTTTTTCAAAATGAATATAATAATCATAGCAACTCAAGAATTCTAAACAAATATACAAATTTAAGTTATTTATTAAGGTTTAGTGTTTCTGAAAATAAAAAACGTAGAATTAGCTTTTCAATTTTACAACAAATGTCAAATGTTGAAAATGATAACCTTCATTTTCCAAGAAGATGCTAACATAAAATAAAGATTTGCGCAAAGTGATGTTTATAAAACAGAAGGCAGAATAACTATTTACAACAATCTGAAGTATTGACACAACGGTAAAAATTCGACCTACGCCTCTAATTTTGTGTAGTCTACTTATAATTTTGATATGATTTTGGGTTACTAAGAACTTGAAGCGAACAAATTCCCCAGATTTTTAGGCAGGAAATTTGAATTGACCACAATCATTTTAGCTCACCCTGTATTTATTTAAAATAAAATTAATTTGAGGTATCTTATTTAATTGATTGAAAAATATTATACTTTTATAGGAAGTACAGCGATTCCAAAAATTTACCAATGCTACTTATGTGGAAATATTTATAACAAAAAAAAACTTAGAGAGGCATG
This sequence comes from Stenus bimaculatus, assembly GCA_963971135.1. Lineage (NCBI taxonomy): Eukaryota > Metazoa > Arthropoda > Insecta > Coleoptera > Staphylinidae > Stenus > Stenus bimaculatus. Next base: position 79,212,179 of record OZ020180.1, on the reverse strand, counting down.
AAAAAAATTCTTCATTTGTGCTAATAGCCTATTCGAGCCCACTTGAACTTTCTGCAAGTCATAATTAAGCAAAAGGCAAACCATTTTAGTTGTAGTATTGCTGATCCAGATATTATAGTCTTCTTCACATTCAAAATCCATAAATTTTTCAATTAACGGCAGTTCGTGAGCACTTTAATAATGAGCAGCAACTGAAAGACAGTTAAAACTTATGAAACTTTGTTCTGAAGAACATTTTCTTTCATGCCTCTCAAAAATAAATTTTTGCAGTGGACATAATTCCCCAAAAAGTATATTTTTTAGTTAATCAATTAAATAAAAACCATGTTTACCTCAAATACATTTTATATTTTTTTAAAATCATTTCCTAATGAAATAATCTGAGGTTAAGTTCTAAATGCAACATTGGTTGCCTACATCCATTTTTCACTTGATGAGGTGCTAGGCGCTTGTTTGTTTACTAACGGTATGGTGTGTACATAACCTCACTTTTATAAAATAAATATAAAATGTATTGGCACATCCACTGTTTGAAGGGTATTAATTAGGTTAAAACAAATTAAATTAACTTAATACTTGAAATTGTCGTATACTGTATACTTCATAGAGCGCAAATCATTAATTAAACAAAAATCATGCATTAATAGAGGTCATTAATGAATGATTTTGTACACATTAATAATATTACTAATAAACGACCAACGAATAAATAAACTTCATGCAATCACGAAAAATAATACAGATTTATGCACAAATGTCAATATATTATTTTGCTTTACAATTTTATTATTTTAATATTTATAAATTTGTAGTATAACTAACTAACGAGGCTATTAAAAACGAGCTTACATAAAATAATTTGTATCGGGTTAGGAAACTTGTACTTCCTTTCTATTAAAAACTAATTATAATGAGGCTGCAGTAAAAAACGATAAGGGTCTTATGGTATGTTAATTAAAATTATGTTACCTTATGAGCAGCATTTTTAAGGAAGTTTATTAAAAAGCAACACATCCTTTTCATTAAGAAGATTAGGAGCGGTTCTATTTTACACACAATTAGTATTATTTTAAAAATAATTTATAATACCTATAAATTTTATATTAAAAAAAAAGGAAGAAGAACCTCTAAACCCATAATTGTAATAAAGATCTATTAGAGTTGCGTGGCAACTTGAGTAAGGAAAATCTTTAGCGCGATTTTACATTTTACAAGCGTAATTTCCTTCGGAAATTTGGTAGGTAATAGAAATTTCATTGGAATTTTCCCAGAAGCAATAAATATTTAAATCATTCCTAAAAAATAATAATATTCTTTACCTTTTTATGATGTTTGTTTTTATATCCAATATTATCCGGCATGGAGATGAGCTCTGGAAAAAAAATAAAAATATTGAACGTTGGTTTTTTGATTGATTTACTTCGTTTAAAATACGAGCACGTTATTTATTATGGAGCCTTAAATGAAATCTAATTTAATCACTAAGACAATAACAAAACGTTCCAATTTAAACAAACACTTATCAAGGCATTCATAAATAAGTGAATTATATAGGCACGTGATGTTTTAAAAATAAATTGTGCTTAGACTATAAACACTTGCTTATATTAAATCCACATAGACGTGTTAAATTTTCAAATATTAAGTCAATTAATTATGAAATTTTATAAAACAATCGAATGTTATTTTACCTAGAAGTCGCACTTAATATAATATTATATAATAACAATGGAAATCTTTATTCTCTGTTTTTATTTTTAAATCTTAATAGGCTTGAAGCTTGATCATGCCGACGCAATACGTTTGTATTTATTTTTACAAGATCAGTCATATTTTTAAATTATAATGGCACGGTTTGTTTATGCTATCAACATTATTCCATTTTTATTCACAGCTTAAGAGCGATTTCCTTGACGCCCGCGATAAATTTTCCGTCGGAAATAATAACACGGAATAGAAAATCCATCCCACTATTCTGGAGGTTCGTTGCAAAATGTCAGCGAATCACTGATAATTAATGCGGACCGCTAGAGAGCGCACGAGTTTAGGAGGAAAATTCATGATAAATCATGAAATCGAACATTATGTGCACCGGAATAACTTTAGTTTCCTTTAACAGATTTTCATTTTTTTTCTGATTTATAAGCTAAATTAATTAGGCTACCATTTAACAGATTTTTTTTACAACTTTATACAGAAATGATTAGAAAGGCCCACATTTAAGCTACTTATTTTCTTTTTGCATTGTGAATTTTTTTTCCGGTTGTCATAGGTATTACAGTTATATATGATAGAGATTTTTGAAAACAATTTCTCAAATTATCCAGAAACTCCTTGATGACCTTAAAGATATTCAAGGTTGATAATCACTTTTAGCATATTCATTTAAAATTTTTACTTAATTTATTTAGATAAGGCTATTTAGAATATCAATGAGCGCTATTTAATTTTTAAATAAATAAATCAACCTGGAGTAGTTGGTATTTTGGGCGCAGGATTTCATTTTTTTTTGTATTTTTATTGCTTTTATTTCGACCATATTTTTCCAATATTTTTCCTGGCAAGACTTTAAATTTGCATTTTTTCACACTTCATGTTGAATAAATACCAATAAAGAAAAAACTCAACTTTTAATGAATTTATTTTGCAAATCCTGTTTTCACTTGGAATTATTAGCAATTTTAAAAGATAGAAATTTTAAAAGTATCAATATTAATAAAGAATATTTTTAATCACTTTAACATTGATTTTCACTTCGTAATTTTAAAATTTTTTAAAGCTTTAAAATTTTTTTAAATGTTCTTAAATTTGAATGGAGAATAGATTCTGCAGACGACCATGATTATAGCCCAAAAAGTTTGAAATTAAAATTTTATTAGTACTCAAACAAGTTTTGGTATTTAGCTTTACGAATATTTAATATTAAACTTACCAATTTTTGTTGTATATGGAAAACCATAACATGGTATAGATCGGATATTTAAAAATTTGAATAGGTAATAGGTACTATTATTTTTCTCACTGAAATACAATTCATTGGTAATGTAAATATTATTAACAACTATTGGGGTTAAAATGTGCCAGTTTGGAGCAAGGATATGTAAATAACTATAACATTTTTAACTTAAAAATAAACCTACAAGATCCAAATTCAGTCGTTCCAGTGTGTAAACCAGGAGTGCGTTTTTAAGTGCAGCAGACGTATCTAAATTAAAATCATTGCAGAAATATTCTATAATTATGTAAACCTGACCTGCAATCTATCGGCGGACTGTCTGGGAACGCAGGAATTTATCTTATCTGTGTAACAAATTGTGAATTTAAGTTCTAAGAAATCAACAACTTAAAAATGATGCATTACATCCATGTTTGCATCGAGCAAATAAAGGTGCATATCGGTTATATCAAACAACCCTTTGCCCTAAGCGCAAAATTGCATCACAACGATATCTATCATTAACTTATTGTTAGTTTAGAGTAAATAGGAAGGTGTATTTGAAATTTAATACTACAAAGTCTTCATATTATTACCAACTAATATCTAAAAGCATCAATAAAATACTTAACTATAATGCTTTATCATTGATACAAACTTGGAATAGGTGACCCAATTTTTGTTTTGCATCAGCCCAAAAATTGCAAGTTCTATTGAAGAAGCTATTGGTTTAGTTCTGCAGTCAAATACGCTAGTGCGAAAAACATTTTTGTATAATTTTTTTTTGTAGATGATTTAGAAGTAATTTCTATAATTACTAGCGGAAGGAAAAACAATTGGAGAATGTACAAAAAAATATAATGACCTAAAAACACCTTTACCTTGGACCCCTCTAATTAATTTTGTGCTAGGTTTCAGAAGGTCACTATCCGTTAGGATGCAGCCTAATCAATTTAGATTATAAAGCTGAAAAAAAATTGAAAATCTAACGAGGGAAACTTGAGATTTGACTGGAGTCCTAATGCTCGATTTCATGATTTTTCACAATTTTTTCTGCCAAACTCACGCGCCCTCTAGGGATTCGGATTAATTAATTATCAATGATTCGCTGATAATTTGCAAAGAAGCTCCAGAAAAGTGGGATGGATTTTCTATTCCCTGTTATTATCTCCGACGGAAAATTTATCTCGGACGTCTAGGAAGATGCTCTTAAGCTCTAAAGGATCGTGATCGATCGAATATTTTCGAGATATCGGTATGTTTGTTAAATGTTGAAATTTTTCTATCAAAATTTCTTCCAAAAACTGAAATTTGAGTCTATAACTCCGGAACGAATAAAGATAGCTAAAGAAATGAAAATAATTTTAATCTGTATAGTATGATTTCCAAAATTATAGTAAGACTTTTTAGATTGGTGGCAAAAAATGACGGACCTAAAGTAGAACTGAGTGGTCAATTATAGGTAATAATTTTTAAGTATCTTTCATTTAAGATGTCGTTTTTTTTCCAAAAATTCGAAAATAACATTTTTCAAAAATCTTCGATGACTTTGATTTTTTTTAATTTCGTTTTTATTTAATTTGTAAAAAATCTTTACTTAAGACAAATACCCAGAATGGAAATATATTAAGTCATGTTCGACAAAAATTGGCTAAATAGTTTTTGGGATTTTTTTTAAGTTTTTGTAAATATCGAAAGAAAATTTGGTCTAGGAAATCGCACTTTTCATGTGATGACAACTACTGTCTCATTTTTTGACAGATCCTGCAAATGTTTAGCCATTAATCGTCTCGATAGGGCAAGTAGTTCCTTTAAAATTAATAATTTTCCGATCGTTTCAAAGCGATTTTTCTGTCAAAAGGTGACTTTTAATTTTCCACTTTTTCAGCGGTTTTTGAATCGTAACTTCAGAATGAATTTAGTTATCGAGAGATATAGATCGAAATCGTAACTTTCTTCAACCATTTGCGTGAGTTTTTTTTTGGAAATTCGTAAAGCTTTGTATGTGTCGTCAAATTGTTTAAAAAGCCCTTTCCAACCCATATTTTCTTTCGACGATCCGATATTTTATTACCTTATACCAATAATTTATATCGGGCGGGGTCGAAAAAAACGCAATTTTGACTTTGATGGATTGATACGGGGCCAAATAAAAAGATGGCTTTTTAAAACCTCACTCAGTGGTCCAAAAAATTCTCCAAAACGTCCCAAGAAGCGATTTTTAATTTTCGACCAAAGGCAAAAAACTTGTCGAACAACATTTTATCCGTTTTTAGGGTACTTGTATTCGCCTTTGGGTAAAAAAACCCGAAATAATGAATGGGTCCCGAATCTATTATAAGGGTATCCTGAACCACAATAATACCGATATTCGGTCATCATCGGTCAAGTCTTGTAAAAGCTGCGAATTTTCAAATTTCTTTAAAAAAATTACACCCCAAATTAAAAGCTTAAAAAAAAGTTTTGAAAAAAAAACTACCAATTCCATATGCTTCCGCTTTACAATAATGCTTTAGACGATTTTTTCCCAGAGAACTTAATTTTTTCGTTTCCGTTTTGCACCTGAAAAATGTGTCATTTTGACGTTTTTGAAGAAAAATTCGGGGACACCGTTGGGTTGGCAGGGGAAACTCAAAACTCCTCCTGGATATAAATCAGGATGTTCCAAAAAACGGCGACAAATTTGGTCGCTTTGATTAAAAACCTGTGGCGACGCGTCGCTGCGAGTTGCATTGGCGGACGATCAAAAAATACGCGAAAAATCAACTTTTTCGGTGAGGTTTCTGAAAGTGTTATGGAAGTCCAACAAATTTAAAATTTGGTCCGTTTGCGAAAAAAACATTTCCCTTTAATATGCGACCAGAATTTTGAAAATGGGCATAAGAATACCGCTTTTAAAATTACCCAAATAATATAAATGGCAACGAAAACCTGTTTTTCGGAATTTAAATTTTGCCAATTGCTATTTTGAAGTGGGCGCACTTCTCGGTAACTACCTTCTATTGTCTTAATAATAGGGAAGATCAAATTTATTTATTCAAACACAAAAGTTTGTTTAGATTATATTTGGGAACCTATAAAAAATTCTGAAAAGTTGCACATTAAACCCTATAATTACGAGCTGAATTTTCTGGTTTTTCTGGTATACTAAAGACAGTGGCGTAGCTATGGCCCCGCAGACCCGTTGAATTTTTGAGGTCCAAGCCGACCAATTTGCGATTTTCACATACAAAAGCGCCAATTTTTTTAACACGCGGGGGGGGGGCGGGGGCGAAATTTGACACTACGCCACTGACTAAAGATACTTAGTTATTGGTACTTCGACGATTCTCTTAATGGACTTTTGACATATTTTTTGTTGGGGTAAGCACTATACGTTTAATGCTTTTTCGTTATGAATTTACCCTAATATTACTTTGAACCCATAAACCTATCCAAAAAGAGGAATTTGTCAGTTTATGAAGATTCTACAAAACACTAAATTGTATTCCAAGGTTTTTATAATAAATGTTATAATTTATTCGATCATAAATGAGATTTTTTGACATGGTACCGTATTAAGATGTTTACTTGAAGTTTAGGAACATCTCTTTTGGTGCAATACTGGGTAAATCTGTAAGTCCTTACAGGACAAATCTGTAAGGTTTGTTATATGGGTTGTAATGGACGGTTTCCTTGGTTGCCTTACAGATATTTCCTGTAAGGGCTTACAGAATTGTTCAGAATAGCACCATTAATTTTCTCTCTACAGTATTTAATAATGACATAGTCAGGGAGTGTCAAGCTGTGCTACAAAGTAATTTGCAGTGAGAAAAATTAAGGGGATGCTGCAAATCAACACAAGCCTTATATCTATGATTTAATAATGGCCCTACAAATAACTGGTACGTAGTGAGAAAAAATTAAGAGGATGCTCCAAATCAACCTAAGCCTTATATTTGTGACCATAATATACTAATAGACCAATTGGACCAAGCTTATCAAAAATAGACCAAGCGATATTTTTAGAAAAATGGCATTATGGCACCTATGTTGTTTGGTGCCATAATCCCATTTTTATGAAAATGTCTCTTGGTCCCTTTTTGATAAGCATGGTCCAATTTTGCACTTTAAAAAATTTAAATTAAGTAAAAAATAAAATATTTAGGTTTAAAAACATCAGCTTCGTTTTAATAATTTTATAAAATAAAAATTAGTTTTTAATCTAAATTATATTATTATTAGATCTAAAAAATAATAAGTAAACTATAATTTTGAAACATCCGAGTCGTATTAAAATAATTGTTGATGAAATGTTAAGTCTTTATGAATGTAATTTATCAACATGTTTTAAAAACAATTAATGCAATACTAAAATAAAATTAAAGTTTTGATGTTTGTAGGATTAAAAAAGAAGTTAACTGGAAATAATTTCCTATTTATTTAAAAAAATTATACAACTATTTTATTACAAACGTACTTATCTTTAAACGTTCATTATCTAAAAGGTTATCTCTTTCGAAATATATCCGGGCCTAGCAAACAATCTAACCACTATGCTATTTTCATTTTTACATTTCTCTCACTCTAAAGCCATTGATTCCGCTTTAAACAGACCGATACTTATGATTATTACTTTATTTACTCCTCGTTTTATAATAATTATTTTTAAAGAGAGAGGTAAGGGATAAGAGCTGGAAAAAAATGCGATTATGCTTGGCTGGCACTTCAATCCTATCAGGAAGTGGTTTTGTTGCTTTTGTCACAAAGATTACCTCAAGCACTTCTACCGATTGTTCGCATCATCGTTAACTCAATAGCCCTTCGGACGAACGCCATAAATTTTATGGCTGTAAACATGATAAGAATCGCCGTGAAAACCGTTTTAAAGTGCTAAATGCTGCTGAAAGGGTATATCGACCAACTTCGCAGAAACGTTTTTCCCAGAAATGTGTCTTCGTGTTCGTTGGCATAAATATCTCCCACAAAAACGATATTACCTCTATCTAAATTGCTCTCGTATTAAAATTTTTATTTATATAACTAGAGACAGTTTGATACATTCTTTTTACAAAACCTATTATTTGAAAAATTTAAAGTATGTAGTCTTATAAGGATTTATAGGACATTAAGTGATGATTATTCAAATGAGTTATGGAGTCCATTTTTATTAAACAGGGGGTCTAAAATGCTTTCCAAATGTATAATTTGATTTAATAATTAATAAGTAAGTACAGCCTTTTAAATGTAACACATTAACAAATCTGGACACGTCTCGAGTATTTCCTGCCATTGAGATTAAGTAGTGGGGCACGTTCCTTCCGGCGTTTGCCCAGTTTCCGGCCACACAACATCCTTAAACACGATATCCGGCCCTTTTTTAAGACACCATGACTTCCCATACTCTAATCTTTATTTTACGGTGAGAACGCAGTGCTAATTACTTTTACATGCGTTCAAGACGATGTTTATAATTAACCTTTTCCTTCACATTCAAAAATTAACAAAAATATTACCTTTCCTTATTTAGACATATTAAAGATACTTTCACTAAAAATTACGTTATTTATGAACTCATCAGAAGGTCTTATAAACACAGAAGAAAAAGAAAAACCACGTTAAATTAATTTTTTTTGGAAATTTTTACAGGATGGTCAAGTTTTTTTTATTTTCATTAATTTTTTTCATTTTTGTGTCTCAAGTATTTATTGCTTATTTTTATTATTATTTTCATGATGGAGTCATTAGGTATTTCTTTGTCAATCTATAGAGCTTGATGGTCAGCGGTTTATGGATAATCTGCCTCCCCAATTGGTTTTTCAAAACGAAAGATAAAGTTTCTACTTCTTATTCCACTAAGAGCTGTTTTAAATTTAGTGATATTTTTATATAATTTGATAAGATAGTACAATAAAAAAAAATGATTTTAAAAGATTTTGATAAATTGGGTTGTCTGGGACTTGAAAAATAGAGAAGGGATGCTCTCACATGTCGATCGGTCTTAGCATTGCCAACCCAAAAAAAAGGGCATGACCGAACTGTCCCCCAAACACAGCTCTTACCCTAAAATGATTAAGGATTAACATTTCCAAAAAATTATTTAATAAAAATTTATTTTCTAACACTATAACCTCACCAAATTACAATGTATATTTTAAAAACCCTTTTCCGCATCAAAACGTATCAAACTCTACCCAAACCTAACCTAACCCGACCACCACAGAGTGTATTTTAAAAAAACAATAACCTAACCGAATCACCTGAAATAAAGATACTAGCTATTAAGTATCTTTATTACAGGCACATGCAAAATAATACCCCTACATATGGGGTACCAAAATAATCGTTATAAAATCCTCTTTTTAAAAAGTCGAATGACCCAGCATCATTGCATTTAAAAAAAGTGAGATATTTGATAAAATCTTCATTAACTAAGTTTAAAAATTAATAGTTCAAAAACCACTTAAATTTTTTTTCAAATTACATTTTTATTTGGGTATTTGAATTATTTAGAATTAGTTTTGGTACTTTTTACCGACTTCGAAAACCTTTTTTTTTTTTTTTGAAAAAAATAAAAACTAATATCTCAAAAATACTTCCTTTTTAAAAGTATTTTAAGCCATGAATAAAAATATGGGATGTTAAATTTAAAAAAACAAAGTTCATGGTGTTTCCGGTGAAACCGGAAGTGATTTCGAAAATAAAAAATGCACATAAAATTTGTTTTTTTGAACCATAGAACATAGCCAAATTTCAAATTTTTCTATTCATAAATAAAAAAGTTATAGAGGTAACCCGGTTTTCATTTCCACCCGGTATATTCCGGTAGTAGTGTGGCGGACTTTTCCTAACCCCTTTGCGGTCAAAATTTTATGTATGGCGGATTTTACCGCATCGTTAATCCCTTTACCTGATTATTGGCGTAGCTTGGAATCGCCCGAAATTACGGGAGACAATCCGAACCCTTTTTAAAACTACCTGAAATTACGGGAGACAGTCCGGCTCGACTCCAAAAAAACAAATTAAAAATATACTATTTTTGCTTATTTTTTAATTTAAAATATACTAAAAAAATTAAATAAATTATTAACAAATTCTTATTGTTTTATAGATTTTATTTGCTTTAAATATTATTTTCGCATCACTAAAATTTCTAGGTTATGACAAAAATGCGGGATAAGGCCTTTTCAAATAAAACTCCATAGGGGCGATAGAGACACCCAAAAATATGCAATTTTTATGGGGGTTTCAAACTTCAGATTTAATAACTGTCTTAATTTTTAGGTTTTTGCTAATATTTCTAGTTTTAAATGGCTTATTTAAAAAACGCTTAGCCTGATGAAAACGTTCATCCAGCTTGCAGCAAAATTTTCAAAAACCCAAAGACTTTTGGATCAGACCGTAATTTCAATTATTCATATATTTAGGCGCCATGCATTTTTAAGCAACCAAAGTAGGTTTTTCAAAATTATTATGAAAGTTACTGGAAGCTTGATGAGCGTTTTTTTTTTTAAACCCAAAAAACCCAAAAAAACTAGAAATATTAGAAAACTCGTAATCATTTTTACAGTTAAAAACTTTGGAGGTGAAAACCCTATTAAATGTACTATTAACTTTATATCATACAAAAGAGTGCATAAAAAAGTATAAAATGATTCAGTTTTTCCAAAATTTTCCGAGAAGTGAGTACAAAAAATTATACCAAAAACGATACCGGGGTGGCGTAGCTATCATAGAGCAAAGTTTTTCAAAAAAACTAATATTTTTCGGCTTCCAAAAAAGTTACAGCATGTTTAAAAAATTATGAATTTTGTGGAAAACCCTATGTAATTTACTTCTTTTCGTTATTTTTTTAAATTTAACTCAAGTACACTTTGGATTTTCTTTCCACCTTATTGCTATTTTGATTGTTTTTGAAACTTAGAGGTACCTTGGACTTTTTAAACCCCGGATTAAAATTAACATATCTGGATAAATTTAAAGACAAATTCCAAAGGACTATATTGTTTAAGAAAAACTCCTAGGTTAAATCGTTAACCGGTTTCGGAATTATTTTATTCCCTCATCAGAGCTGATTAACATTATTGTTTTTCCACGTCTTATTGTAATAAAATATAATCGAATTGGATGTTCCAAAGTTGAGGAAATTAATATTATATCATAAAATTACGTTAAAAAATGGTGAAACTTTAAATATAAAAATTAGTGATTTTAATAAAACTTTTATCCTAAATTTTATCTTAAATTCACAAATATTTAATTTCATCATGGATTGGTTTATTAAATCAAATTAAATATTACATACAAATAGTCATTATGACAATTTAAAAAACAAATAATTGCTCACAATAATTTACTAAAAATAAATTACGTTCCCTTGAAATCATTTAGATTGATCCAACTCGGACTCGTTTTTCAGGTAAGGATGAATTTTTGAAAAGTACAAAAAAATAAATAAGTGCATTTTTTCGTAAAAAATTGTTTTTAAATATTTTTCAAATTAAGTCAGAGATTTATTAAATTTTTTTATTGTAAGAATAATTTACACAAACTATTATAAAAATTTAAAAATTGGGTCCTATGTGCGCTTTGGCCACAAAATCAACTGGCTGCTATTATTCCCGGGAAACAAACCATTACAAATAAGTAGGATGTCCGTCAGGCACAGCTCACTTCATACGAATGACTATCATTCGTACACACGACACACGAAGTAGAGAAAGTCGTATTTTATAATAATTTTGTAAATTAAAATTTTTTATAAATTTTCGATAAATTTTATTGAGAAAAAATCATCAAAATTAAACAAATTATTTTATTAAATTCGAATTAAATTAAAAAAAATAACGATATTAACATTAAATCAAAATTAATATTAAAAATAAAAAATAGCAATAATACATATAATGTTAAAAATAAATGAAAAACAAATATGAAGGTTATGTTCTAATTTTCCTAAAATGAAAGACCTTGTGTCTTATTTTTTCAAGTAATGACAATAAAAATCATTAACAACCGCCATTTTAGGTTAATTCGGCATAATATCTTTATTTATGAAGCGACCGCCGTGTTTATTATTATTAAAAAGCGCCGCCGTCCGCCGTTATAATTTTACGAATATTGAAATTGTAAGTATATTTCAAATGCAAAGCAAAGTGTTCTAAATTCGTTGTTTTATAAATAGTCCACCGTTCAGAACGGATATATAAAAACGGTTTGTTTGGATTACGTCGAATTTTTGAGCTCGCTATGACGTCTGTGCAATTTAGCCACCATTTATCACCTTCGGACACCGCAATCAAAACAATCGAAAATTTAATTAATTTGAAGCTAAGCCTAAATTACCTAGGTAAACTTTAGCTTTTTCGTTTTTTTTTAATTCGAGCTATGAATACGCCCGCTGCTGGCGCCTACACCTTCCTGCAGTTTCAGATGTAAATTTCAACCGCAGATGTTTGCCTTTTACAATTATAAATTTAAATAAATTTGTTTAAATAAAATATTAAGAGTTTTTAGTATTAATAATTCAGTACTTATTAGACATACGAATAATTTACCACATTAGAAATTCAAGAAAAATTACATTTTCATTAAATAACCAAATATATTCCAAAAATTTTGGTTTTTCCTTTGAATGTAATTTTATTAATTTTGTGCACTAAAATAATTTAAAATATTTTTTTTTTCGTTGATAGTTTATTAAGGAGTATTTTTAATGTATACAAAATCGTTCATCAATGACCCCTATTAATGCATGATTTTGTTTAACGAATGATTTTGGAGGTGCCCTCTGTTGATGACGTTTCTAACGAAATTTTCTACGAAGTATAGGACAATCGTGAATATAAAGTTAATTTAATTTGTTTTAACCTAATTAAAATTATAAATAAAATAAATAAATGTAATTTTAAATAGACTTCAAATAATTGGTACACCAAGGGCGCGTTCCAGTAATGAACACTAAAGCCCACGACGACCGCAAAGTCGTTCTACATAAGACCGCCATTTTTTCTTTCGTGCATCGATGGCGACCGCAAGAAGCTCACAACGACCGTATTTATTGGTAGGTTTTTGTGGTTGTTTGTTGAATGGTGACCTTTTGAGCTAGTGGAACGGGAACATTTTGCGGTCGTGGGCTTTAGTGGTCATTACTGGAACGCGCCCTAATACATTTTATATTTATTTTATAAAAGTGAGGTTATGTATACATCAAGTCATCATTAATTGACTATAGAACTCTCTGATAATAGACAACTCTGTTCGTTTAATTCGACTTCGGTTATGATCGATCGGGTTCGTATTTTTTAATGGTGACATTTTGAAAGACTTGTAAAAATGATAGTTTTTTCTAGTTAATCAAATGCACGATCAACGAAAAAATATTGTAACCAACTCGTTGGTTAAATAACTATTAATACATTCCCTAAATAGAATAAATAGCCTACAGTATTATTAATATTTTTTCAGTCTATTTTGTGTTTTTTTTTGGTTATAAAATATCCTACTAGAAAAACAGCTTAAAGAGGCCTTTTTTATATAGGATATTTTATCCCCGAAAATGAGGATAGGAGTCGTATCCTCATTTTCGGGGATAAAATATAGGAAAAAAGGGGTGGTCAAGCAAAATACTCGTTACTTATTGGTTGTTTCGGAATATTACCATAGAAACGTAATGTTTTTCCTATAGGATATTTTATCCCCGAAAATGAGGATATGGGTCCTGGGATCATATACTCATTTCCGGAGATAATATATCCTATAGGAAAAAACGCGTGGTCAAGCAAAATACAGGTAAACGTCGTTTTAAAAAATCGGCTTGAATGAACGGGCAGGGCCGAGTTTTCACCCAAAATCTTAATTTTTACCTAAGCGGAAAAAGGTCACTACCGAATTCTCTCCCATGAGCTCCTCTGGGCGCACATCAACTTACGGGGTTTACCTGCAACGCTAATGATCATACCATTATATTTTTCAAGAAATGTGGAGATCTCGTTTCAAAACTTTAGTAAAATTTCTATTTATTAGCAAAAAATAACTAAATTTTTCTAACACTATAACATTACCAAATTACAAGGTATATTTTAAAAACTAACCTAACCTAACCTAACCCGACCACCTCAGAGTGTATTTTAATTTTCGTAATCCTTTCAGTACCTGTGTAGTATTTTATAATAAGATAAATAATAAATATTAAAATCCAATGGGTGAAGGTGAAAATTCGGCCCTTGATCGGTGAGAATTCGGTGCTGAAAAAATATACCTGCCAGTCTTGGGTGAAAACTCGTCTTCTCCGAAATGAACACAAATTTTTCGTGCTTTTTTCGTACAATGTTTTGTTTCTGAATCAGTATTGTTGTCCATAATGAAACTACAAATTAAATATTTTTTAGTTTTTAAATAAAATAAAAAACAAAACATTGTTTTGGAAAATTTACTTTATGAAAATCCATGAACCACCATGTTTCCTTGTGTATCTAACGCAATGGGAAAAATTTTGAGCAATTGTTATATTCACTGTAATAACTAAAAGGCTAATTTCCGGTCATGGGTCTATTGAGAACAGTTGCTTGTTTTGATGTCCCCTAAAACCTTTCCATTTATATGCAAGAATTTCTGAACGCCCTGTATGTTTGGTGCAGACAGATACTTTCAGCGTTTTGAAGCAATTTTGCTTAAGGTCCATTTATGCAGACACATTTAACAGTTAATGTAAGATTTAAAATTTAAGAATACTGTAGGATTTATACAGAAAATTAAGATTTAAGAAGTGAGAGTTCGTATTGGTTGGGCCATAGTCATGCGCACATGATTATACTTGTAGAATTATCCATTTTTGAAAAAAACCTTTCCTTTAATTTTTATTATTTATAAATAAAGTTTGAAATAAACAGCAGGTGATGAACAGGTTATGTTCTATGTTTACAATTTCGTGTTAAATGATAAATGTGGTGCATAAATGGGCCAATTTAAAGCATGCATTTTAACTTCTTAATTTTTTTATTTCTTAAATCTTAAATGTGTCTGCAAAAATAGACCTTTAGCGGATGAAACAGGAAATAATTTTAAAGATGGGTTATGTTGGGATATTTCAATTATGCTTTGGTTTATTCTTCTAAAATTTATTGCAATACATAGAATTTTAAAATACAAAATGGACTTTTTTGTCCAAGTGAAATAACCGCAATATCTCTTTTTGTTGGAATTAGTTCAAATTTTTGTTCAAATGAGTTCATATTTTTTTCATTTTTTATTTAATTTTGCTCATATTTTTTCATTTTTTTATTTAGTTTTGTCTATACTTTCATAATTTTTTGTGTATTTCATTGACTTATCTCCACTCGTTCGCCCATTTTCTTTTATTTGATGCGACTGTCCAATATAAATTCAATTTTTTACTTCTTTATTAAAAAAAAAATTATTGGTATAATTGGTTTAGATTATTTTTGTTAATGATTTTTTCAATCGTAAAAAATATGTTGCCATTTGAAAAAGAAAAGTTACATTTTTTATATTCCGTTAAGAAAATAAAATCTGAAAAAGTGACTGATTTTTTTAAATTTCTTGACTCCTGTTCTGATTTTGAAAAAATAATCTATGTAGTTTTATTAACGATTGTATTGAACTTAGGACTGTATGTCTAAATACATATAAAAAAATGAACCCTTGCATTTTTTGTTTTCGATTAAAAAAATAGAATCTGAAAAAGTTAAAAAGTGACTGTTACTTTCACTTTTATCCTAATTTTTTTGAGTCGGGTTTGATTTTGTATTTTTTTACTGAGAGAACTCTGTGTATATTTATAATACATCGTTGAAGACTTATGCAAAATGGTCTTAAAAATTCTCAACTTCAAAATTTTGTTTATAATTTGTTTTATAAAATTCCGATGATAAATTAAGAAATTATGGAAATTGGCATAATGTAACACTCTGTAGAATATTGGTTAAAAAAATTTATCTACTACACAGGGTCATTTTTTTATTTAAATTAGAATCCCTAAGAACTTAAAAAAAAACACCAAAAAAATTAAAAAGAAAATTGGAAGTAAAAATTAAAAAAAATTGAAATATAAACTCCGATGTGGGTCTTTTAAAGACCTGATATAATGGTGACAAATTCATAATTTATAGGTTGTTCATTTCAAAAAAGCCCAAATAAATCTCGGAAAATTAATTTTAATGAAAAAAAATGCCGAAACAGATCGATTTTTATATCCAGTCTAGTGATGCATTATTGTAATTCCCGATTTTAGGACATGATAAAAGTAAAAAGAAATTTATAACAAAAATTAATAAAAAAATTAAAAATATGGCAACTTACTATAAATAATTGGTTAAATTATGGATTATAGCACTTGACCTGCGGTCAAAACTTACAAAACTTGCTTTCAATTGATCACTCAACGGTTACTCCTTAAAAAAATTTAAGGGTGGAACTGTAAAAAAGGTGGTTTAAAGTTCAAAGACAACATCAATTGTATTTTAAAAATCAAACTGTAACTCTAACCCTATATAGGTTTTTTGAAGGTTCAGAAAGGTTATAGTAAAAACTTTATATCTCGATTGCTGTCTTATTTCTGGACCACAAATAATTGAAATTATAAAAATTAATAATAAATGATATTGTTTGATCACAACTTAAAAAAAACTGTTTGAATAAATCTGGTCTTTTCTGTGCTTACTATAGCTTTGTTCCAACAACGACTTTTCTGCCCGTCACGAAACCGTAACAATATTTTTACCATCCAAAGTCTATCGAACAAGTTCACGTGTAATTATAAGAATGAAAGGTTAGATTTCAACTAACGAGTGCGACATGTAAACCTCTTATTGGGGTGAACCGAAATTACGGTATTCTATTGCGCATGACTGTGATCGACAATGTACTGTTTTTCGGACTGTTGGAACAAACCACATGTAGCCACCCCTGCCGTTTATTAAAATTCATAATAATTATCTTTCTTATAATCAAATTTTGAATGTATGATACTTAGAAGGTTGCAATTTGTCTGAAACATTATAAAACTTGTAAATAATTTGCAGTTATTGACCTCAAAACTTTTACAAAACTTCTATTATTTCCAAAAAAATATTTCAAAAGAAAAATTCATTTTTTTTTAAATTAGGAACATAAAACAATATTGAATTAGATCGTACCATAATCTATTAGTTTGAAGTTTAAATTAACTTGGAGTTATTTGGTACTCTTACTTGTGATCTTCAAATTGGTCAGAAAAATAATGTTAGGGACACGTGTTTGGAAACACCCTGTAAAAAAGATTATTATCAATTGTTGTTCAGAATTTTTTGAACAAAGAACTGGTGCATTAACTAGTGGAATTTAAAAGATCAAATAACTAAAGATGATAGCGAGTAGAGTCCTTTCACCTTGGGCAAAAAAATAAATAAAAACTGAACGAGCTATTAAAAAACGCACACGTGTGCAAAATAAATTTATACATATGAAAGATGAGGCAAAACGCACAACAAAAGCGGAGTACTTCAAGCTACATAACTCCAACTGAATACAAAAAAAATCTATGATAAAACTTGGTGTAAACGAAGATAGGAGCGAGCGAGATTGATCCATGCTGCACGTGGGTGCCCGAATAAAAGCTTGCACATACGTTTATTAAACATTCAGATACCCCTTTGTAAATACAAACATCAGATGCGTGCAGCCTTTACATAAAGCGTCCTCGCTTATTCCACTTTATTATCCTTACGTATCATTTCTTGATCCCTTTGATGGATGCATAAAGGAAGAGCTCTCATGGAAAAAATGTTGGATAATACCAACGTAGGCGTGACTAAAAGAATAAAGATGTATTGTTTAATTTTTAAGAACCAAAAAGAATTTTGAAACAGATATTCTAAAATGAAACAATTCCTAGTAGAAATGAATAAATAATGTAGAATGCAGCTCTGAGAAAACAATAAATTGATAGAGATTCAGATCTTAGAGCGAGATATCAAAGTAAAACATGAAATTACACACGATACCCAGGAGTCATTTATCAAAGTAGGACTTTAATCGACGGTAGCTCAAAAATGGAAGGTATTTTATATACAACGGTCAGTGGTATGGGTATAAGTAGTGTTGGTGTTTATTTTTATTTCTTCAACTTATTAAAAATTATTGCACGTGTTCAAGAAATAAAACAAGCCGCATGTAGTGGGCTAAATGGGCATTTCCGTTGCGCGTTTTAGGAAAGTCTGTTATGCAGGTATTCAGCCTTGGTGACACCTAATAAGGTGTATGTCCCATAAAATGCAACACCTACAATGTTGTCGAAGCGACAACACATACCACATGCACCAATAATTAGCTTTAAATCGGTCGTAATTAACGCTGTAGCGATATCCTCCGAGGAGCGACAAGTGTAATCAAGCATCCACCGAAAAATCCAGAAAGGAAATATTACTTCTTAGCAATAAACAGCTACATCCTTAGTAAATTTAATGCGTGGAGCGAGAAAGCGTGTGTGTGGTTCTAAATATAACCAAAAACATGTTTGAAAAAGTCCCCATGCCGAACGGAAGCTGTACATTTAATACTTCTAGCCATAGCCATAGGCAATCCTACTTGCATTCGCATTCATAGGGTGAACGATCTCAATAACATTAGCTTCATTACAAATTCATGCAGCAAAAAATTCTAATCGATATATAATAACTACTCATAAAATGCACACCTTCAGGCTGCACTAAATTATTATCATTTTTACCAAAAGTATACATCACTACACTTTGTTTATTAAATGAAAAGCAATTATCAAAAAATCTAACCAAAACCAAGATTTCCAAAATTTTGGTCAGTCCAGGATTTTCCCCGATCTCACTTTCCTAAAATGGCGCTTTCTTCAAAGTTGGAAATGAGTGTGGGAACGTCGATCTACTCAGGTTGGAAAAAACTTACGGGTTCCATTTTCATAATCATTAAAATGGTGGCCCGACGACACATCTGACGGTTTACTTCCTAATTTGAAATTCTAAAAGTTCTTCTATACTTATTTGTAAATATTATTTTTCAAAAGTGGTAAAAGAAATAAGGTAGAAAACTACAGGCCTATATCTTGAGTAATTTTTCAAAAGTTTTCGAGTCAATATTAACCGAACATGTTTCCTTTAAAATTAGAGATCACCTATCTCCACTCCAGCACGGGTTCATAGCCAAGTAGTCAACTACAGATAAACGTCGTTTTGCCCCAGTTCGATTTACGCCGATTCACAATTACGCAGGTTGGTGCAAACGTGGGATTTTCCGAGTTACCGTGTTAGTTTTCGTTTTGTTTTTAAGAAAAATAAAAAGATATGATTATATTTTTTATTTTATTATAAAATTAAAAGAATGTTGAATTTGTAGTTTCATTATGGTCGACAATAGTGATTCAGAACGCAAACATTGTGCGAAAAAAGCACGAATAATGTGTGTCCATTTTACGCGGATTTTTTTTACGCTGGTGTCTCTCGGAACGGAACCCTGTTTACCTGTACTTCTTAAGAGATGACCATCATAACCACTTGCAGACTGATGTTATTTATATGGATTTTTCGAAGGCAGTTGATCGTATGGATCATAGACTTTTGGTTAAGAAATTGAGCACACTTGGTCTTGAAGGAAACATAATTGAAGTGGTGAATTCCTACTTAACGAATAACTCTATGGTGCAAGTAATAGGGTACCTCAAGGCTCTAACCTTGGTCCACTATTATTCCTAATTTTATTAAAGAAATCTGTGAAGAACTTCTCAGATATTATTGGTAAGTGAATAACTTAGGTATATACAATTATAGTAATAGTAATAGTAATGACATCCTTGTGTCGTTAGAAAGCGATGACACTGCATTGAATTTGTTACAAATATTGAAAACGGAATTTGAAGTCACTAAGAAAATACATACTCTTTAATTCGAGACTGGGTTTTTGAAATTTGGTTAAAAAATGTACCTGTTATCGTGAATATTATGAATCTGACGAATAATGTCCATATATGAAGATTACAACTTTTATAATCGTTATATCTCAGAAACGGTGGCTCTTAGGAAAAAAAGTATTAAGACATTTTTTATAGATAATTATATGATCTACAAGTTTTGTCTGACCTAATTTTATGATAAAACTTACCATTTTGCTGAAAAACGCAAAAAAAACATTTTTAAGAGTTTGTAGATGCTAACTGGGGTAGTGACAAAACGGATAGAAAATCATTCACTGGCGATTGTTTCTTATGGGCGAATTCTCCGATATCTTGGGAATCAAAGAAACAAAGTAGGGTGGCATTATCTTCAAATGAAGCAGGATACATGCCAATGGCTGAAGCGACTAAAGAAACTGATGTGGAAAATTTGCGTGGTTTAAGAGCCGTTACAAATATACAATGACAATCAGGGAGCATTGAAACTTTTTGAGAATCCAGTATTCCACAATCGAACCAAACACGTTGATATGAGGTACCATTTCTTACGAGGAAAGATAAAGAATGGAACCATCCAATTCAGGCACATCTCAATAAATTCAATAATAGCTGATATATCTTAACCGAAGTCTAATGATTTCACAAAGATGATGGGATTGAAGCGAACATCTAGACCAGGCAATTCAAATTTGAATTTTCGGGTAATACAGATCAGATTTCGGAGAAGGTTTCGTCAAAAACTGGAGTTACCTGGTTTTAGTTCCGCAATTATTTGATCATTTAGAGGTAATGAACATAGATAAAAGTAATGGACTCTTCAGTCAGGTTTTTCTTGAAGTGGGAAGTAGGTATTCGTTTTTATTCATGATCAAATTTTGAGACTAAACAACTTGAACTACAGGACTCTGAATAAACTGGAGGCTTATTATTTTACTAATCTAAGTCTATTCGTTTGGTATAAAGAAATAATTTCTGCGATTTTAGAAATACCCTAAGATTTAACAAACCATTAGCAATTTAGGAAGTATGCCAATTTTTTTAGACCAGTAGAGAATTTGAAATGTGTTCCAAAACTTGTTTTTCATTTATTTAAACATCGTCGAAGCGAGATAAAAAGCATTTCCTCGACCAAAACACACAATAAATAATTTTGGATCAGGATTTTCCTAAATTTGAAACTTCAATGAAGTGAGACACACATTATATATATTATTGTTGGCAATAAAATTATCCGATTTTAAATAAAATGCTCTTTTTTAAATATATTTTTGTAAGATACTTTTTGTATTTATTATACTTTTTCCTTACTTGCATATATTTTCTGTAATTCGATACAACTAAGTGACGAATAGTTCCGCGAAAGGCAGCAGGTTTTTTTAATCAGAAAAGAAGAGATAGGGAAAGCCTTAACCTGCACGGTGGTCGAGACGTTATTATTATCAGCGATGTTTATACTTGCAAAATAAAAACAAAATTACCCGGAGATCAACACGATTCGGCGTTTCTCTCGAACTTTTTTGCGCAGGAAGTGGCTAATAATGAGCTGGCCAATTGAACGCGTGTATATTGGCTATTACACACCAAATTATTATTTATTAAGTGTTTGTGAGAATTCTATAATCTTGTGGGAAATACGTTGCACGCATTAATTATTTTGTATGCTGCAATTTTTAGTAAATTACTCGAATTATTTTCGAAAAAGGGATGGTTGATTTGTTCAGTGGACGATGTGAGAATTATTAAATATTTAAGAAATAATTTCACTCAAAATCATTGGATTAGCACAGTTTAAACAATTTATTGTTAGTCCACAGAGTTGCCTAAATTGTAATTCCATATTTTACCAAAATTTTTGTTAAAAATAAATCAAAAAGAACGTATATAAAAGCAGTGATGCTAAAAGGTTATAGAAAACTTATTTATTTAATAGGGTCCACGTTGAGAGGTCAGAGACTTGTATTGCGACTAGTGTGGTTCTCCAAGGTTCCAATCTGGGAACGCTACTTTATCAATGATCTGTCAAGTCTTATAAGAAACCCTATTTTAATTCAGGCGGATGATGAGAAAATATATAAATCTATAAAAAAAATTTAAGACTGTGCTGATCTTTAAAATGATGTAGACACGATTTTACATTGGTGTACTCGTGGATTGGTTAAGGTACCTCTCCAGTGGCTTCTATGATGACTGGAACAACGATCACCTTTTTTCGTGCCAGATTTCCTTTATTTCGTTCGCTAGTGGAGTGTATTTTTGTATCTTTTCAGAATATTTGTTTTTCAGGTTAATTGCAAGAGGAACGGATTTTTTCTTAACGGTTTTCATACACAATGTTATGTGTTATTGTTCTGTCTGTTCCGGTAGAGTTTACCTTCTGCATTTTCAAGGACACTTTCAGGGTTGTACTGATAATATGGCGTAAACGTTTCTATTGCACCAATATTTTGGGTTAGCCTTTGGTGGATTTCTTTACCTATGTTGTCATGCCGTTGGGTGTATTCCAATTATACGAGACCTGCGCATCCGCCAATTATCAATTTTGCCCTAAAAATAGTAGTAAAGGTACAAAAATTAGCGTAGAGCTAAAAATTAGTATGAATGTTCGGACAACCATTATAAATGAATTCTGAAAAGTTCCCATCGATTCCGTACCTGGATAAAATTTTATTCCAATGGGGCCAAATTGGGACAAAAATGAAAAATCGTTACACGTGACCGGCGAGAATATTGATCGAACGAGGTCGGTTTGAACTTTTGAAATCTCTATCTTTTTATTTCTCAAAAACGCGAAAAACCCATTTTTAAAACCTTTGACCTTAAATAAAATTTTTTCCAGGTACGGGATCGATGGGGACTTTTTAGTATTCATTTATAATGGTGTTCCGAACATTCATACCAATTTTTAGCTCTACGCTAATTTTTGCACCGTTGCATGTCTAAATTGACCGGACTACTCGTTATTGAATACTTGTGCATTGAGAATGTCAGTGATGCCTTTTCCTCCATTTTTCCTGGACAGGTGAAATCTCTCTATGGAGGATCTCAGGTTATGGTTTCGGTATTTTGTGAGGAGAATCCTCAATTCCCTGTTTAGAGGTTCTAGTTCTGTCTTCGTCCATTTAATGATTCCAAAGCTATACGTGATTGAAGGTATTGCGGTTGTGTTTATTGCTTTAGTTTTGTTGATAGCTGAAAGCTGGGTTTTAAGAATGTTTTCAATTCATTAGTCAAGTTGTTTTTAACTTCTTTGTGATCAATTCCATTTTTTTTTGGGCGAAACCTAGATATTTTTGTATGTTTCCCTTTATTGTTTCTGGTTCTATCCTGTTTGTTGAATTTAGATGGTAGTCGTCTATTTCCTTCCTTCTTTTGTTGTGGAAAGTAGTTTTATATCATCCATATAAATTAGTAGGTATATTATTATTATTAATATAGAGCTTCATATGTATGTACTTATCGTGATAAGTGCAGGTGTATTTATTGGCCATGTATGTAGTCAATCTGTCGATTGACGTTCACATGATATTCTTAGAATTAATCATATTAACAGATATATAAATAAAATAATAATACAGTGACGTTCTGTAGATTTGGGTGAGTAATAATCTTATAAAATACCACTCGTAAGTTAAATATTTTCAATAAAACTATCGATTTGTTGATACCCATTGTATGTGCCTTTAAAATTAATACTATTCTGTGGATTTTTTTCTAATCATTTAATACTGGTTGTTAGTAAGTATAAAAATTTTGAGAATTGTGTTTTTTGATTAAAGTTTAGAATATCGGTAGTGGAAAAATTAAAACATTAGCAAAACGAGCGAACAAAAAATGCTGATGATAATCTAACAGATAATAAGTTGATTCCTGGTATAATTATGTTATCAAATTCTAAGGATTTTATTATACAGATATCATAAATAAAAATATGTGTTTGATCTTAAATAAACGTTGTTGGCGCTTAGAGCGATTAAACGTTCGCGTTTTAATGTAAAAAGCGTCATTTGTGGAGGAGCATACGAAGCATGATTCTATTTTCAGTTTTGGACAGTGCACACATGTAAGCGTATAAAGCTGTAAACATGACGATAGGAAAGCACGTGGTGGTACCCTTTAGCCAAGACGGGGGCGATATATTTGTTAGTTCAATTGCCAAACTTCATTCAAACTTTTCATTCATTTTAAATGATCTGCGTTTAAAATGCCAGTTCGTTCACCCCAATTCCATCGACATCTCTATAATTACGAGCTCATTCAACAATCTAAATCGCCTAACCAAATTATTAAATCAACACGGATATTCTTACGCAATCGTTTCTTCTTTTTTATATATTCCATCTTTAATTAAACGACTCATAGAAATATTCACTTCTTTACAGTTTTGAGAGATTATAATGAGGATATGATGACGTTATTTATGGCAGATTTAGATAAGTTTATAATCGTTCTGTTTACTTGCTGGATTTTATTTACCCTTTAGGTTTCAACGACTAATAAATTAAGCTCTGAATGCGATAGAGAAAATAGGATTACACTTCATGTGGCAACCAATAGGATTATTTTACCATAGAAAATTTTGGACGACCGCTATCGGCCGAAGACCTACTTTACTAAAAAAAAGTATACCTACTGTTAAAAAAATTGTATAAGAAGAAAAATTATATATAGGAGAATCTTATTGTTCACCGTCGAAAAGTTTTACAGATGCCTAAATATTAGCACAAACTAAAGAATAGAAAATCCATCTTACTTTTCTGGAGCTTCTTTGCAAATTGTGACCAAATAACTGATAATTAATGCGAATCCCTAGAGAGCGCGCGAGTTTGGGAGGAAAAATTGTGAAAAATCATGAAATCGACCATTCGTTCTGCAGTCATAACTCAAGTTTCCCTTGTTAGATTTTCAATTTTTTTTCAGATTTATAATCTAAATTCATAAGGCTACATCCTGCCAGAGAGTTACTTTCTGCAACCTAGCCCCGAATTAATTAGAGGGGTCCAAACTGAAGGTACTTTTAGATCATTATATTTTTTTTGTACATTTTCCAATTTTTTTTCCTTCTGGCAAGAATTAAATAAATGACTTCTAAATCATCTACAAAAAAAATTATACAAAAATGTTGTTCGTACTAGCTTTAATAACTGCAGAA
The DNA here is from genome assembly GCA_963971135.1 of Stenus bimaculatus. Lineage (NCBI taxonomy): Eukaryota > Metazoa > Arthropoda > Insecta > Coleoptera > Staphylinidae > Stenus > Stenus bimaculatus. Next base: position 79,187,198 of record OZ020180.1, on the reverse strand, counting down.
CAAAACCACTATATTTGCCGTTTAGGAAATGGCTCTTTGACATTTGAGAGGCATAGGTACCAATGAAATTATGTGGTCCCTCTATTTTTGAATTTGTTGATATGAACCTTTTCCATAAAATTATCAATAACCCATAATCCTGTTTCAGTTTTTTTTGTAGTTTTGGACAATGATTTGGCTTCTACTTGAGTTCTACTTTTTTCCTCAACATTACTACTTGTATCTTGTAAAAAATATTTACTACGTTTCCATCAGGGATTCAATCGGGTTTTAAAATATCAGAAATTTAGGGTTATGAATACAAAACCATCGATAATATAATGCATTGCGGCGATGAGATTATTCTTATGCGCATGATCGAAGCGTTTCCATTAGATATTTTTCAGCTTAAACTAGATACGATCCCAGAAAAAGGCCGAGTACGATATCGAAACGATAAATTGCGAGTTTTCATCCAGTTTTCAAGGAGAATCAAGAATTCACATCCGATTCAATTCTCGATCGAAACGTAGTAATTGTATGGCAGTTTTCAATGCATTTATGACGTCACCTCTCGCTGACCAACGAGTACCACAAATGCGTTTAATAGTAGTTGATGATTTTCTTTAATTTTTTATTGCAGCATATTCCATCTTCCGCAAGAAGCCGAGGAAAAAGGCGATTAGATTTTGAACATATTCTAAAAATGCAAGATGTTGATCATATGATCCTGCTGCCATATTTCCTACTAATGGTGCAATTCTGTGGAAAACGGCAAGTCCTTACACGAAATATCTGTAAGGTAACCATTTTTCCTGTAAGGATTTACAGATTTGCGCAGAATCGCACCAAAAATTAAGGAATGATTTGTGCATGGACAAAATATTGCTGACTACTAACATTTTTGGTTGCAACAGTTGTAACCCATTGTAATTTCCGGCCATATGCGAGGCATAATCATAATTCTGTCCCCTACAATTTTCAATACGAAGAGAGCAGTTTTCAATTTCTTCCTTAACAACTTGAAAACTATTTTAAGACTTAAAATGTTTATGTAAGTGTAATTCAGTAAACTTTTATCGAATCCAAACAACGGCTCATAACAATGTTGACTGTGAGGAGAACCTCTACTAAGATCATAAGTGTGAAGATAAACAAGCAGATAAGGATGATGACTCCACAATTATCAGTACAGCTCTTTAACTTGATTTCAAAACCAAAAACTTGGTCAGAGTTTTAAAAATGTAATTATTTTTGGGGAAGATCGACGAAGACATATAGACCTTGTGTTTTTGAAAGCAGCAACCCAGAAGCCTGGAAAAGCCAAACATGCAGATATACTTTACAGCCCGATGGGTTTCAAATACTACTTCAGCAATGTTCAGACAAGGATTACAGTAGCTCAACAGATTATTGCAACTTTGTATGCTGAATGAAATACGCTATCAGCAATGCTTTCCTAAAAAAAGAATTTAAACTTGCCAGTCTACCTCCTACTGAGGAACATTCTCTTCGGATTCACCTTCAAGTTGAAATTCGGAAAGGAAACAACCTCTATCTGTGAGTTGAAAGACTTTAATACAAGGGCCATTTCCATTGTTGACTTCTAAGTAGGCAGCACCACAGGAACTTCTCAATTCAATTTCTTGCAAGTACACTAAAAGATGTCGTGGCGGTTGCAGTTGCAAGAAGAATGACATAAAATGTATTTATCAACTCAGGTTCAATGGAGTCTGATTTAAACCTTGTCACCATAAACTCTGAAGAAGAAGATCAACCGTGTTCGGTCATGAAGAAAATGAAGAAGCGAGGAACTGGCCTGTGAATCGCTACCCCCCCCCCCCCCCCCCAATAATTGGTCAAACTTTCTCTTTTAAAAACTATAATTTTTACTTTTAGATTCAATTTTTATACAATCATTTTTTTACCAATTATTACACAGGCAATTTTTCACTTTACTCAATCGGCTCAGAAATTAACGCTTTTCAAATTGTAAAATTACCGAAAAAAAACTCTTTCCAGCTTTCCTCCATTTTTTTCGAACTAGATCCTGTTTTTCAGCTTATTTCACTGACCTATCTAGTATTCACCAAGAATCCTTAAATAATTTTCCTCTATCCATATACATAGCGTACTATAAAAGCCATGTGATATGTCAGGGATAACATCAAAAATTAGTGAAATAGATTCTATGGTGATTCACCACATCTTTTAGAATATTTTCTTGGTCACCTGATATTATTTATAAATACCTAATTTGCTTCAAACTGGTAAATGGAGCCTTTCGTCAATCCGGGGCTCTAGGCACTTTTCTGGGTTGCCATTTGCTTAATCCCCCACTGAGTTTGACTGATATTGAGCAAAACCGAAAACATATTGCGTACAGTTAAGTTTGTTAAATAATGTAAAATATTTGTTTTGGAAAACCTAATTTTTTTGGAAACACCATCTTAGCGCTTCATTCATAGCTTCCGATTCTGATAAATAGAAAAGTCTATGGGTAGGAAGATTTAATTAAAACGGTGTATAGGAGAGGCAGCGCAAAATATATGCAAAAATATTGATAATGAACCAGGTTGGATCCCGAATGAGATAAAGACGAAACTTGAACTTGAAACTGTCCTTGATAATGGTTTGATTAAAAACTAGATATGCAGTGACATTTCTTCAAATTCTGAGTTTATAAGTGGAAAACCCATAACAGATTTTACGAGTTTCAATTAAAGTATATTAGGGTAAACCCATAGTAATTGTAGACTGGACAGTTACTGGACACCTTATGTATAAATTTGGAAAGTAAGTTACAGGTTTTATAAAGATGTCCAAATTGCCCAAATATGACAACAATTTGTTGCCATTAAAGATGTGGAAAATGGGTCTTCGCGCAGAGAAGCTTCAAAAAAATATGGAATTCCAAAGTCTAGTATTGAATGTAAGATAAAAAAATGCCGGCACAAGGATACTTTTGGAACTGTATCAATTTTTTAATTTACCAAATATAGATGAATTAAAGAAACTATTAAAAGAGGTTTTCCAAGAAAAGCTACTGATTTGAAATCAATTGTATAAAAAATTTTAAGATTAAATCCACGATCATATCCCTTTAAAAATGAAATATTTATGGGCAATACTAATATTTGCTGAATTTATTAAAATTTATTATGATCACTTTTCATTTTAGGCTTTAGACTAATTTCCAAATTTGCCCTTCCAAATGACAATTTTTGACTGAAAAGGGATGCAAAAATGTATATAGTCCGGTCGATTTAGCCCTAAAAATAGTAGTAAAGGTGCAAAAATTAGCGTAGAGCTAAAAATTGGTATGAATGCTCGGAACACCATTATAAATGAATTCTGAAAAGTCCCCATCGATTCCGTACCTGAGGTGGAAGTCTGTAAGCTATACGATACTTTTCGTACAACGAAAAAAATCGTTTGTTTACTAAGTTGCTTGGTGACCGATTTTCTATCACTCTTCCTTATGCACGTTTTGTATTTGTTGAAAGAAGACAAAATGCGTTACCTTAGCAACGTATTCAACAAACGATTTTTTTCGTTGTACGAAAACAATCGTATAGCTTACAGACTTCCACCTCTGAGGTGGAAGTCTGTAAGCTATACGATTATTTTCGTACAACGAAAAAATCGTTTATTGAATATGTTGCTATAGTGACGGATTTTGTCTTCTTTCGACAAATACAAAACATGCATAAGGAAGAGATATAGAAAATCTGTTACCAAGCAACGTAGTCAACAAACGGTTTTTTCGTTGTACGAAAACTATCGTATAGCTGTACAGACTTCCACCTCTGGAAAAAAATATTCAAGGTCAAAGGTCCTAAAAATTGTTTTTTCGCGTTTTTCAGCAAAACGGTAAATTTTATCATAAAATTAGGTTGGACAAAAATTGTAGATCATATAATTATCTATAAAAATGACTTAATACTTTTTGTCGTAAGAGCCACCGTTTCTGAGATATAACGATTATAAAAGTTGAAAAAGTTGTAATCTTCATAGTATGCATAAGTACGCCGCGTATACACATCACTGAAGCTGTAATACAAGTAAAATTATTTTTCTATCGGTCAATGTAAGCCATAAATCGTTCTAATCGGCCAAATTGTTCTATCAAAATTAATTATTTTCCGATTACTTAAAGATTTCTTCGTCCAAAAGTGAAATTCTCAAATTTTCAACGGTTATTCGGTCATAACTTCTTAACGAATAAAGATATCAAAACGAATCTTTTTTTGTGTGAAAACCTTCGTAAAAACCTTTAAGATTTTTCATTATTTGTCCCGTTTTGGCCCTATTTCCTCTACCAATTTTCTCTAGGCGCCGTTTTTTTGAACCTCACGACATATTTCTTCTACGATTTCTTCGAATTTCTAAACCACGAACGACATATTTATTATATTTTTAAAGTTAAAATAAAGTTTTATTCGCAATTTTAATTAATGCCCTTTATTCCAACATCTTGCTTTCAATAGACAAAAAAACTTACCTATATTATTATTATTATTTAGCAGTAAATTAATGCCACTTAACAGCGATGAACAAGTATTTCTCTTATCGTAAGTGGTAAGTGGAACAACGAAATTATTAATTTTCCAATCAGTGCGAAGCCAATAACTTTATTTATATCTCCTAGATTGTACCCCAATTAAGTTGTTAAATAGTTGAGTTCAAAAGCATGGGGATACGTAAGGATGTTGTGTATTAAATTATTGTGCATTATGTTAATATCAACTTGAAGCAAAGCAAATTTGTTGCAGAAGCTACACAAGAGCCAAAACAAGGTTGCATGAAAAAAATTGGAAGAAATGGCTATTGTTTATTAATATTAAACCAAACATACATAAATTGCACATATAGAAATAAATAAATAAATGTAAAAGAAACCACAAGCATAGGTTTAGAAATGATTTAAGTTGAAACACAATTTTATAACAAACGCAGAGGATTACATATTTTATACTTTAGATGGAATAATCTTAAAATTTAGGTGCTCTAAGATTGCGATAAAAATCTAGAGTACAGTACAGCAATTATTTGAAAAAAGATCTTTTATATTAAAATATTTTGCGAACAATTTTCGATATAAAAACTTTAACATCATGCAACAAAATATAAGAAGTTCATTAAACCCGCTTTTATATTATATCATAAGCTATGACTAGTAAGAACATTTTAGTAACATGATTTATTTTTAATTTTTTTGTTGTTTTAGAACTATCAGATCACCTTAAAAATAAAATAGGCTAACACTGTATAAAATTCGTAGTATTAATAATTGTTTTAAAGTTGAATTGCACTTACATTCTTTGGTATCTTTTTCTGGCATAACATAAAAATAAAAAATACTAAACTAAATTACGCATGATCAAATACTGATATAAACAAGCGACTATTTTAGCAAAATGAATTAACATTTAATAAATATTTTATGAAAATCTAGTAACAATAGTTTGATATTTGGTACTTTTTGGGAATATTTAGAGGCATTTATACAATTCTAAAGTCAAGTTTCAAAAATATCCTCATTATTAGCTCCCAAAACCTCATCAAATATATCTTCAAATATGGCTCCTTCGTTTTGAGAACTTTGGTCAATAAGTTCTGTAATAAAATCGTCAACATCCATATCAATATCATAAGTAGAGCTTACAGAAATGTTGTTTTGAGAACTTTGGTTAATAAGTTCTGTAATAAAATCGTCAATATCCATATCACTATCATAAGTAGAGCTTACAGAAATGTTGTTCATATTATCAATTAGAAGTTCAGCAGCAACTTCATAGGGTCCATTATTTGGACTTTCTTTTATTATCGTCGGTGTTGAAACTGTATTAAAATCTATATCTTGTACACTTGGTACCGAAACTAACCTATTAAGTGAGTTACACATAGCAGGCGAATTAACTACGGAGTTTTCAATTATTGTCTCATCCATATTTAAGGTTTCCGTTTGGAGGTCAATCATCGGTTCCACCTCTGAAGACAAGTTTGGATACAAATCTGTGGACTCACTGCTTTTCATCACACTAGCACCGTCCTCAATTGTGCTCGATTCCATGTTTGTATTTGATTCACTGGAACTATTGAGAATTTTGTTTAAATTATCAATATCCTTAGCGCTATTAAAATGACGAAATTCGGCAATTATTTTATCGTACTCCTCACATTCTTCTCTGCCATCCTCGCCTTCAATACTTTTAGTTTCGTTAGAAAAAATTTTTTCCTTCATTGCAACCTCGCCTCCAATTTTTGATTCCCTAAAAACCAAATCTTCTCTTCCCAAGTATAGATAACAAGAAGCAACAATTTTACACAAAATTGTTTTAAATGAGCATAATTTATTTTCCTTTTCTCTAAAATCACATTTAACATTTTTAAAAGGTATATCCTTTGGCCACCAAGGTGGTTGAAAAAAAGATTCTTCCCAACCGGGATATGGTCTTCCTGTCGTAATTTTGATCAGTTTAGGAATAAGGGATTTTAATTGCCTCACGGTCATTTCATAAACAGGTACTTTAATGCTTTTAATTGTATCTTTTGAAATCTTGTACTCAACTTTACCATTTTTGTAAGCCATTTCTCGAAACTCTTTATTAATAGTGGATTTTAAATTCGTTACAACTGTTTTTAAAGAATCTGTTCCTTCAACTATGTGTCCATTTTTAGTTACCGCTAAAACAATGATTTCATGGTCCCCAAGTTCTCCAATTTCTTTAACAAGTTGAAGAATTTTAGTAAACTCGGTATTTTTAAATATTTTTGATTTTGACATTAAATTTTTGAATAACATATTTATTTTATTCGTCTTATTTACTTCCAAGCAGACAAATGTTGGTAGAAAAACCTGCAATAGAGTATTAATTAGGTAAAAACTAGTTAGGTGTGCATTAGGCCCCATTAATTCTACAGAACAAATTCGGAGATTTCCTATAGATTTACAAAAAAAAAAGTTAGTTCTACTTCTACTTGTTGGTGTTAGTAAACTACAAAAAAAAATTAAGCATCGCGATTTTTAAAATTCTTTGAGAAGGATTTATGAAAGTTATCTAACTTTCAATTTTCATTTTATAAAATGTTAATTTGAGTATTTACCATGTTTTTTTAATTGACTAAAAAATATTAAAGATTATACAAATACCTGGAGTGAGATCAGAGACTTCTATTTTCTGTCACTGTATTCCAATTACTTTGTGCAGAAACCGTTGAAATATTAAGAAGATATAAGGGAATATAATTACATTCCTATGTAAAATATGTACTTACCAAGTTGATCTTAAAAAAATATAAAAAGTTTGGGACTTTAAAGAACGGCACTGTTTTGAATGATTATAACTAAGTTTTATTAAAAACCCCGTTTTAGACGATCGTGTGTTTTTACAGATTTTTGGAAGACTTATGTTTTTGGCAATTGTTTTTCCTGTCTTGCTCGAAAACGGTAACTGAAAAGGTTTCGACATAGTTCTAAACTCAGTCTAAGTAAAGACAAAAAAAAATTGCTGGATATTTGTGCTTATCAGCAAATGAAGTACAAAGATCGAAGAAGAAACTTCAAGAAAATGAAGAAGTCCGGAGCAGCAAACCAATCGAAAGCAAATAATAAGAAATCCAGATACATAATTTTAGTTTTACAACTTCAACTTCTTTAACTTCTTTTGTTTTTTGCCAGGAGTTTTAAATATCTTTCATAAAAGACAAAAGAATCCCCTTTTTCTGAAGCTTCTTACGATTTTGAATTTTGATCAATCAGTTCTTGAGTCTCTATTATAGTTATAGAAAATTCCCGAAGTTTTTTTCGACTTTTGAAATTTGGGATTGTTCCTAAAAGTAATTAATAGATACGTGGTTATCTATGGGTACATGTCACAATTCATAATATATTTTTACTCTTATTCTGTCGCCAAAGTCACGATTCGTCAATATTAAAGCCTCGTTTTCATGGTGATAATCTGTCGCAGTGTAGACAACTTGAAAATTGCTATCGTATCATATAGTATCACATGATAGCACTTTCACGGTGACTATCATGACAGTGCTTTAATGATAGTACTATAACCGTGAACATGAGGCTCAACATAAAAAAGGTTATATTTTCCTTCTCAGTGAGTTTTTCGGTATTTCGCACCTTTTGAGATTTTGATGTTTTTTTCGTTACATTGTTGTCTTTTAAATTGGAGTAAGTATAAATCATCTATTCATCTCAATCTCATGAATAAGTCCTATTTGTAGTAAGAGCCAGGCAGAAAAGATGATTCATAAAAGTAATGCACCATAGATGTACTATTCTTTAAGACACCAGTAGCCATAACCTCATTTTGCGGGATAAAATATCCTATAGGAAAAACAGCATGTTTCTTTGGTAATCTATCAAAGCAACCAATAAGAAATAAATATTTTGAATGAACACGCCCTTTGTCCTATAGAATATTTAATCCCCGAAAATGAAGATAGGTGCCATCCTCATTTTGGGGATAAAATTACTTATAGGAAAAACAACATGTTTCTATGGAAATTTGCTAAAACAACCAATGAGTAAAAAGTATTTTGGCTTCATTTTCTCCTATTTTATCCTCATTTTGGGGGATAAAATATCCAATGGGAAGAACAGTACGTTTCTATCGAAATTTCCGAAAACAGCCAATAAGTATACAGGGTGTCTCACATTCCTTGAAAATGTGGATAGGGGTTCTGAGGCTCAGTCCTCAATTTCAGGGATAACATAATATTTCTAAGGAAATTTGCCAAACAATCAATAAGTAACAAGTATTTTGGCTAAACATGTTTTTTCTATTTAATCCTCATTTTGGGAGATAAATTATCCTATAGGAAGAACAGCGCATTTATATAAAATTTAAAAAAAACAGCCAATAAGTATATGGGATTATTCGACCGGGATTAGCAAAACTGGTTGTTTTTACAACCTTCAGTGCCTGTTCCAGACTTCGCGGATGGAGATCACTCGTAGACAAAGTGATGTAATCCATTTTTGATAATATTTTCGCGAGTATTTTCGTAACTTTTCTTCAATATTCCGCACTTTTTTTGGGCAATTCTCCGTACAACTCTGATTATTATGGCGAAGAAAATACGCAAGCAAGCTCCTCAAAAAGGTCAAAAAAATCGAAGAATAATACTGATTTCAAAATCTGATATGAAGTCTCTGTTTGTACAATCTATCGTCAAATTTGATTCTTTATGTGCCCAAAATCCTTTCAAGTACTTATGGTGGATACGAATGTATATTTTTCAATCGGTATTCCTAATACTCACAAATTCTCGCACAAATTTTCATAAACTCCAGAAGAGGTCTTCCTTGACAAAAAAGATATCTTCCTCAAACTATCAAAACTATAAAATGACAAGTTTTTAAGACAATGTGACCGATTTTTCTCTTTACTGGTCAAGAAAACCAAGGATAGTTAAAAAATGACTTGGTATTAGAATATTCTGAATTCATTAATTTTATAAATAATAATTAGTTATGACCACAAAAATATTATTTCCTTTCCAACTATTTTCTAAATTGGGGCGAATTTCCGCACGAGATGGAGTAAATCTCCGCAAACCCATATTTGGAAAAAAAAAAGATATACAGTGGATTGCAAAAAAAGTAGACAAAAACAGTTTCCTGTAATTATTCCAAAAAAATATCATGTAAATTGTAAATAGAACTTTATTGACAACCAATCAAATTCAACAATTAGAAAGCTATCAAAATTGACAATATCAAATTTTGGATGGAATTATTTTTAAAATGCTGCTAATAAATGATTTAATCAAGACGCTTTACACAGCTCACATTTCCTGGTCCACTTTTTTTTGCTATCGACTGTATCTCTCAAAATAATAACTTCAACTGCTCTTGTTGTAGAATAATGAGTTAAATCCTAATATTTTGTTTCCATACCAGAAACCGTCTAAAATCACGTAACTGATCACAAAAATGCAAAACCCAATATTGAGGACTATCAACTCACAAGTTGGCCGTGAAATTTTGCACAAAAAAATGGAAAATGTTCGTTAAATAGTCCCTTAAATATGCACTCTTGTTCAAATTATAAGTCGAATATTTTTCATACATTACCACTCGTGTCATTTGGGGTTAGGTTAGGCTACTTAACTTAACTTAACATAACAACAAATGACATTCGTAGTAATCACAATGAAAAATATTCGACTCAAATTTGACCGCTCGTGATATTAAATATGACAATTGCTTCTACCTACCCTAAGTAGTAGTAGTAGTGAGTATTTTGCTTGAACACGCTCTTTTTCCTATAGGATAATTTACCCCGGAAAATGAGAATAGGGGTCCTGGGGCGCAATCTTCAATTTTACAAATGAAATATCCTCCAGGAAAAACATCACGATTCTGTAGAAATTTTTGAAACAACTGATGAGTAGCAAGTATATTCGGTATAGGGCTTTTGATATCAATATACGCCATTACGCCGAATAGTAAAAAAGTGGCCGAATATTCGGTCTTTCGAATAGTTACCGAATACTCGGTGCACCTCTACATATTTTAAGTCCAAAATTTAAACATTACTTTCAAAATCTTTTCATGCAAAACATGTATGCTGAGCTCAAACAATGATGGGGGACGTTGGAGGTGGGATCGAATATTCGACGTGCATCTCTATTTTTTTCTCTAGGATATTTGAGATACTTGTTCTTTTTCGCTGCAAAGGTGGTGATACCAACTTAGACGACAAGTCAGGAAGAGGTCGATCTTTGGATTTTGAAAACTAGGTCCTTCTAGAGAAGAGAACAAAAGAGGACACTGGCTGAAAAATTTAACATTAATCATTCTATCCCAGTAGTGTAGAAATTAATCGGATTTTTTCAGCAAGAGCTTTTATACAAAAACAAGAGTTCAAATTTTTACCGATTTGTTCCAGAAAAAACGGTGGATAATTATCATACCTTAACCTTCTAATTCCCCTACATCAAACAATGGCTTTATTTGGAATTAGAGCAAGGTAAAAGAAGAATTAAGAGGAACACATGAAAATGGGGATAGGTTCTCTTGGCTGTGTAGTAAAAATGTATTCTATATACAATATGATTAGGCTGCAGTCTTCATTTTTAAATTTACTAATTATTCCATGACATTTATATGCCTTTCAAAAAGTTTACTATTTTTTTAGTAATTTGTATTATTATTATTTATTTTCATATACAGGGTGGAACAAAAGAAACGGAGCAAGCCATAACTTTTTTATTCCTTGTTCGATTGTTGAGAAATAAAAAACATCTATAAATATGTGTTCAATAATACAATTTCCCAAGCCGCTGTCATTTTTGACAGGTGTATATCAACTTTTGTTTTTCAAATGGAACTGTCAATTTTTTTTCTATGATTTAATAAAGGGTTTTTTTTTAATACAGTGGTGTGTAACATTATTTTTATTATTATTAAAAAACGAAAAAAAAAATTATTTAAATTTTTTTTATTTTTAAAATGAGGTAAAAAACGAATTTTTTTATAATTATTTATGAAAGAGGACCCCTCCACATGAATTTTGCAGTTTGAATTTTTTCTCTAGCACTTCAATTGGCTTCACAATTAATTTCCAAAGTTGGGCAAAAAGTTTTATATTGAATTGAAATAAAAACGAAAGTGTTTCTAAAAATGAACTCTAACACATTATGAATAAAAACATCAATTTTATTTTTCGTTTTCCAATCTCATTGCCAGATGTTGATTAAAATGTGTCCCTTTGAATTTTTTAACAAAGCTGCCATAAATTAAAACAAAATGCGAATGTTTGGTAAGTAAAAAGTTTACATTCTTTAAATCAAGTGATGAGAGTATTGTAGCGTGTAGTCAAAATAGTTATCATTTAATTATAAATATCCTGGCCACATTATGGACTACAGTCAAATTACTGATATGATTCAAATTTACTTTGAATGTAGAAAAGATAGTCATGAAGCAGTACGACTCTATCGCCAACGTTTTCCGAATAGAGATCCACCAAAACTTCAAAAGTTTGCTAAACTTGAAGGCAAATTTACTGGAATTTGGTGCTTTCAAGAAAGCCAAGAAGCCTAAAGGTCAGTATAATAATGAAGAAATGGAGTTTTACTAATGGTAGAAGAAAATTCAAGCACATCCATTCGCGAAATGGCTCATAACTTTGGAATATCGCATACAGAAGTACCTAGAATATTAAAAAAACGCAAACTGAAATCTTTTATCTCTCAGAAAGTACAAGCTCTTGAAGAAAATGACTTACAACGAAGACAAGTATTTTGTAATGTTTATTTAAATAAAATAAATGAAAACCGAAATTTCAATCGGCAAGTAATCTGGTCTGATGAATGTCACTTTAAATCAACAAAAATTACAGAAAATCTACACAAATTTTTAGATACCACTCGCCGAAGAAATTCGCATATTTTTTCAACAAGATGGGGCTACGCCACATAATGCAAGAATGAATGTTGAATTTTTTAATGAACAATTTGGAAGAAAGTGGATTGGAACATATGAACCAATTCCCCTGATCTCACACCGTTAGATATTTTTCTTTGGGGGTATATTCGAGATAAGGTATAGTTAACTACATCTAATACTGTTGAAATTTTACGACAAAAAATTATCGACGTTTGTCACTCTATACCACTGGGAATGATTTTGAATGCAACCTCAAGCGTAGCAAGAAGATGTCAGCTTTGTCTTGACCACGGTGGAGCCTACATTGAACAATTTGTATAAATTTCTTTTTTAATTTAATTTCGGTTGTAACTAAAATACTAATAAAGTTTGATAATTTTTGTGATATACGGAAATTAAAAAAATTAAAAAAAATTAAATAATTTTTTTTTGATTTTTAAATAATAATAAAAATATTGTTATACACCACTGTATTCAGAAAAAAAAAAACCCTTTATTAAATCATAGAAAAAAAATTGACAGTTCCATATGAAAAACAAAAGTTGATATACACCTGTCAAAAATGACAGCCAGCGGTTTGGGAAATTGTATTTAACACAGTTTTTCCTACAAAACAAATAATTATAGATGCTTTTTATTTCTCAACAATCGGAAAAGGAAAAAAAAAACGTTATGGCTTGCTCCGTTTTTTTTATTCCACCCTGTATGTCTTACAACTGAAAGCCGTTATCAAAAACACGTTACTAACGAGATTTAAGCCTACAGAATTTTGTCAATATCGGTTAGGAACGAAACTAATGACGTCAAGGAAACAAATAATGACGTACAACCGAGTAAACTCGAGACGTTAGCTGTTACAGACTTCCATCTCTTATAAGATTTTGCTCTTTGGGTGTGACACATGAGGAAGTCTATGTACACGCTTAAGGAAGTCCCAAGCAATTTTGGTGATTTCCGAATATTTACTAAACAAGCACGTGCATAAAAAATAATGAGGAAGCCCAAAGGAAGTATGTATGAGGAAGTCCTGGTAAGAGGAAGGAAGTCTCAAATAAATTTCGGAAGACGGTGCATCAAAAAAAAGTCCGGGAAATACAAAATACATTTTATCGTATCCCACCTCTCGTTTTTTATTACTTTATATTTTTTAAATTGAAATATAATTTACAATTATTTAAAAAAAAGATGTACCATTTTTTAAGACATTTGACATTTCCGAAAAAATGTAATGATTCTGTAAACCATTTTTTTTATAATTTTATTTATAATTTTATATAAAAGAGTACCTTTTAACTTGAATTTTGCAATTTGAATTTTTGGTCTAGCACTTAAAATGGCTTCGTAATTAATTAACAAAGTTTATGAAATCGCGTGGCGCTACTTTTATTCCTTGCGAGCTGAGTGACGTCATTATTTCCTAGTCGCCTCGCGCGTGTTATACGGTCGGCAAAAGTGCTAAAACTGTGCGGCTTCGATTAGAAGATCGGCAGGTAAAAAAAAATAGCGGTTTCTTGATTTGTCATTTACATACCGCGCTACCTCAGGAAACGAGCGGTTTTTTTGATATCTTTTTCTGTACTTTTGGCGCTCTCGAATTTGTAGTTTGAAATTAGTGCTTTTTCGACGCCGACTTTGAAAATTCGTAACTTATGATCCCTACCGTGTATAATATTCCAAACTTTTTTATTTCCCTTCTTTCTTTATTATTTATGCGAGAAAAAATCAGCACGATTATATTTTAACCCTGGAGTTGAAAAAAAAAATCCCAAGTGAAATGTTAATAAAATAGCTCAAACGCGCGCTTTGGTCAGCCCCCTCTGCAGCCGTCAATTTTTAAAATTTTCTCAATTTTACATCAGATTATCAAAGAACAACAATATTTGTGGTGTAATGAGTATAGTGCATTTTTAAATTTTGCGAGGTTAAAAAGTTATGGCGTAAAAATGTTGAATTTAGGGGTCGGCGGCCTATTTTTTAACGGATTTTCATTTTTAAAAATTCTGATAAATCTACTCTTGGTATTAAAACCGCCCACGCATAGGGTTTTTTAAATTCTGAAAAAACAACGAAATCTTAAATTTTTTAAGATCGCATTTAAAAAAGTCGCATTTTTATTCGAGTTTCGGTTTAATCAGTCCCTCAAATGTTATTCTACCCTAACGCAATGTACATTTTCGGAAAGCTTTCATGGTCCACTTTACGACAAAAAAAGAATCACTTTGCTATCTCCTTCCGTTATCGAGTTATGGCCGAAAATGTAGCAAAAATATGCAAAATCTCCGTTTGGAACCAAAATTGCGGTCTGAAATTTTTCACTTTTCACAAAATAATTAATATCTTCTAATCTATTATAACCGTTGGGACGAGTAATAGCTTAAATTTCGCACCGTTATCTCCCCCACCAAATTCCTTGAAAATTTTAATTTTCGGTATAAAATTACGTCGTCCAGGCCCGTATTTGTACCAAAATTTTGCCAATTTTCTCCAAAAAAAACTGTTTCACCGATTTTAACCAAATATTTTTTAAAACGCGTCTATCCATGGTTTTTACCTTTGGTAAAATTTTTAAATCGCTAACTTTTATAGTTTTCGAGAAAAACAATAAAAATCGATTTCCATGAAAAATTTTGAGCCTTAAAAATATCTCGAAAAATATTTTTTCGAATCTTTTCAAAATCGACCCCGCAAATGAAAGATAATAGAAAATATATGAAATGTCGGGGGTCACTTGCCCTCTACACCCCCCAAAAAAATTTTACACCCCAAAAAAACTCAAACAAAACAAAATTTTTCTAGGTAATGTACCTTAAAAAATAATTAAATTTTAAAAAATTTAATAAGATAATATCGATAATTTTTACAAACTTATCTGTACGAATTTTCGTTTTATAATTTTAGTTATTAAGCGAAATGTGAATTTTTTACAATACACCTTTACTCATTTGTTAGAAAGCCATGTTTTATATAAAAATTCATATCTTTTGAATAAAAAGTCGTACTGCCTTGAATTTTTTTTTATTTTTTTCTTATTTCTTTATACTACAACCCAAAATTATTAACTTTTAAATTTTTAATTTGAAACGCTACACACTTGTAAAAACCACACTAAAGTTGTATAACATTTAAAGTGAAATTTCATAAGTAAAAAATTATAAAGATGTAAATTTTAAATTAATAAATAATTCTCCTATTTTAATTAATAACTAATAGTAATATTTTATGAGAGTATTAAAAGATAATAATTATAAAACAATCAAGTGCACTATACGCGTGTACGGAACGGACAGCGTTCGGAAGAAATGACGTCAGAATACATCGCGTAGTTGAAGTGGAGGGGCTAATTTTTTTAAAATTCAAACGCTTATATTTACGTTAATATTTGTCGTATCGAATTGAAATAAAAAACAACTTATTTATAATAATGATTTCTAAAATATAAGATATAAAAATATCAATTATTTTTTTCGTTTTTCTTCCTCATTATCTCTGATTTTAAAAACAAAATTTCTTCCTAATCAGAGCGCTTTTTGGACACTCTGTATGATGTATTTGTTTTTTTTTTCCTCTTCAAGAAAGTAGTTTTCTTCGTCAAAAATTTGCTGAAATTATGACATTTGGCGATTACTAAGCTACTAATGTGATGTAAATAAACTCTTTTCGTTTGTTCGTCTTCTCTTGGGACACCCTGTGTATTAGAGATGAAATTGAGGAGAAAATAGTTTAAACGTTGATGAATTTTGTTGTAGTTGAAACTGTTGAGTATTTGCATGTAAGATTTGTTGCAGTAGTGTATGTAAATGTAAATTGTGCAGATATGAAAATTGAGACGAGAAGACAGGGCCGAGCGAGGTTATTGCCACAGATTGTGGTATGACATTGCAACATAGACACTTTTAATAACTTATTTAAAGCGTCCTAGTATCAAAATCAAATAAAATACCCTTAATCTAAAGAGTTATCTTTACTAAGTAACCAATACTTAGAAAAAGTGTAAATATTGTGGTAAGTAGTAAATAATGGTTGAAAAGTTATCACTGAATTTGTTTATATACTCGAGACATATCTGGTTAAAGAAAATAAAAAACGTTATGAGGTCAACGTGATGTCACAGATCGGCATTTGACATTCACGAGATTAACACCTAATTGGCAGCAGCGAGCTTGCGCTTTGCTGCTTTCAAATATGAAAGATGCGTTCTGCGTGCACCAAGTGCTGCTGCTGTTGCAAGTTGAAACATATTTAGCATTGTTTGCGGCAAGCGCTATTGCTCGTCTCTCGTCTAAAAAGTCAGGGCCAAGTTGGAGTCGGATCGGAATCGTCAGAGCGAGAAGCGAGCGTCTTGATTTTTTTTCATTTTTTTATTTACAAGTAGTAAGTGGTTGTGCAAGTAAACGGAGCATGCTGCAACTGCAATAGTAACAACAATAATAGAAGCTTGACGTACCCCAAGTTATGAGCTCCTTATTGGCGGACGTCGAAGATCGGGTTATGGGACCTCGTGGCCGGAAGGTCGCCTCCTTGTCGACCCGCAGCGGTGTGCATTAGTTTCGAACAAAACAAAAGCGCGGCGGGGGTGCGAAGCTGCGAAGCGCGGGACAGTACCGAGTACCCGTACACTTTTATTTATGTGTATTTATAAACTGAACGCACTGCGCTCCGTTTGTTCCTTTCGGAATTCGAGAAAAGCCTGTTGCTGGTTGCTGTTAAAACACTCTCGTATCAATGGTTGCAGAGTTACAAAATAAAAGTAAACTTGCTGTGCGTGTCAATCGAGAACGCTCCACGAGTCCGCTGGCTGTGACTCTTGTTTTTTATAGGTTTCGCACTCTTTCACTGCACAAAACACCTTTGACGCACTTTTCTGTGACACAATCACCGAAAACGCAACGTACGGCAGATGTTTAGTGATGGCTAACGACCACAGTCACCAGAGCTATCTCTATCTGTTAGTTTAGCCTCTGTGGCGAGCGTGTGTGATGGAGTAGCGGGGCGAGAGAGGAGCGCGCATGCGCATGCGCTCGCCCTAACCTCCTCGCAGCTTCCGTTCTGCCCTTGCTCCTTGCCTCTCCGACACCGCGCACCGCGCTTTTGTATTAGTATTCGTATTCATTCATATCTCTGGATCGGGCTTTATACATATACGGACATTAGAAATCATGAATGAGATTTTGCATCGCGACCTAACCTCTATCAACTAGAACACTTTTCTTATTGATTTTATCCAACACCGAACCAGTTTGCCAATATTTTATAACAAATTTCACTCTCCCATTAATTAAATTAACGTCGCACCATTCACCTTGTTTAACTATTGTCCCTCCTACTTCGACACGCGCGATTTACTCAACCAAACTATTTTTCAATTTCGCGCCAATATTTTTATTTTTTTACATTTGCCAACCTAAACAATTCTCAAATAGCTCTTAATTACATCCTAACATTCTTTCACAAAAATAAAAACATTCACCGTATTTCAATTCTCACATTCAACTTTTTTAAATTTCATTACATTATTCTCAAAATCTAAAGATCTACCCTGTGAACTGAATGGGCTTTTTTACAGTCTTCAACTAGCCCACCAGATTATTATATACAGGGTTTCCCATTTGACGTTGGACTCTATGGGTATCTTTCTTATTATTGAAGATAGATATGAAAGTCGGTTAAATTTCCAATATTAATAATTCATTTACAAAAAATTTGAATATCGCATCGTTCCAACGCTATCTTGAAAAAACAAGAAAATGCGATTTTCAAAATATGGCTATAACTTCGTTATTTTCGGTGATACCAAAAAACTTTTTTGACTTAATAGAGACAATTTTTTGTGTACAATGCAGAGAAACAAATGAATATTTTTTTTCGCCAACGGATTGACCGGAAATGAACCAAACTTATTTTTTTCTTATGGCAGCCATACTGGATTTACACATATTCGGAATTAGTGTATTCTTCTGAGTAATTTGATATATCATATGTAATATTTTAAGAAAAATAGAAATAATTTTATTTTACTAACCAAAAATGGCCTTGAATAGATGTAAACTGTCAATACATATGTGTTAAGATTTATTTTAGATTTAATATTTTAAATAGTTACATTTATGTTATTGACAATTTACATCTCTTAAAGTCCAATGTTAGTTTGTAAAATCAAATAATTTTATTTTTTTTTAAATATGACATATGGTACATCAAATTACTGATTCCGAATATGTGTAAATCCAATACGGCCGCAATAAGCAATAAAAAGGTTAGTTTATTTGCGGTCAATCCACTGGCGAAAAAAATAAATCAATTTACATTACTGAATTCTACTCAAAAAAGTGCCTGTATAATGCCGAAATGAAAAAGTTGTAAGCATATTTTGAAAATCGTATTTTTTTGGTTTTTTTTAAAGATATCTCATAAATGATAATATATTCAAATGATTTTTTAACGAATTATTAATATGTGATCAAATCTCTACTACATTGTCCATGTAATCGACTCTACAGGGTGTCCCATTTGACATTGGACTGTATGGGTATCTGTGTTATTATTGGAGATAGAAAGTCGCTTAAATTTCCAATATTAATAATGAGGAAGAAAAACGAAAAAAATAATTGATATTTGTATATCTTATATTTTAGAAATCATAATTATAAATAAGTTTCGTTTCGAAATATAAATAAGTTGTTTTTTGTTTCAATTTGATACGACAAATATTAACGTAAATATAAGCGTTTGAATTTTAAGAAAATTAGAAAACTACGCAATGTATTCTGACGTCATTTCTTCCGAACGCTGTCCGTTCCGTACTCGCGTATAGTGCACTTGATTGTCGTTTTTATAGTTATAACCTTTTAATACTCTGATAAAATATTACTATTAGTTATTAATTAATGTAGGAGAATTATTTATTAATTTAAAATTTACTTCTTTATAATTTTTTACTTATGAAATTTCACTTTAAATGTTATACAACTTTAGAGTGGTTTTTACAAGTGTGTAGCGTTTCAAATTAAAAATTTGAAAGTTAATAATTTTGGGTTGTAGTATAAAGATATAAGAAAAAAATTAAAAAAATTCAAGGCAGTACGACTTTTTGTTCAAACGATATGAATTTTTATGTAAAATATGGCTTTCTAACAAATGAGTAAAGGTGGATTGTTAAAAATTCATATTTCGCTTAATAACTAAAATTAAAAAACGAAAATTCGTACAGATAAGTTTGTAAAAATTATCGATATTATCTTATTAAATTTTTTTAAATTTAATTATTTTTTAAGGTACAATACCTAAAAAAATTTTGTTTTGTTTGAGTTTTTGGGTATAACATTTTTTTGGGGGGGGTGTAGAGGGCAAGTGACCCCCTACATTTCATCTATTTTCTATTATCTTTCATTTGCGGGGTCCATTTTGAAAAGATTCGAAAAAATATTTTTTGAGATATTTTTAAGGCTTAAAATTTTTCAAGGAATTCGGTTTTTATTGTTTTTTTCGAAAACTATAAAAGTTAGCGATTTCAATTTTTACCAAAAGTAAACATCATGGATAGACGCGTTTTAAAAAATATTTGATTAAAATCGGGTAATCTGTTTTTTTTGTAAAAAATTGGCAAAGTTTTGGCAAAATTTTGGTACAAATACGGGCCTGGACGACGTAATTTTATACCGAAAATTAAAATTTTCAGGGAATTTGGTGGGGGAGGTAACGGTGCGAATTTTAAGCTATTACTCGTCCCGGCGGTTCTAATAGATTAGAAGATATTAATTATTTTGTGTAAAGTAAAAAATTTCAGACCGCAATTTTGGTTCTAAACGGAGATTTTGCATATTTTTGCTACATTTTCGGCCACAACTCGATAACGAAAGGAGATAGCAAAGTGATTCTTTTTTTGTCGTAAAGTGGACCATGAAAACTTTCAGAAAATGTACATTGAGGGACTCATTAAACCGAAACTCGAATAAAAATGCGACTTTTTTAAATGCGATCTTAAAAAATTTAAGATTTCGTTGTTTTTTCAAAATTTAAAAAACCCTATGCGTAGGCGATTTTAATGCCAAGAGTAGATTTATCACAATTTTTAAAAACGAAAATCCGTTAAAAAATAGGCCGACGGGAGCCGCCGACCCCTAAATTCAACATTTTTACGCCATAACTTTTTAACCGCGCAAAATTTAAAAATGCACTATGCTCATTACACCACAAATATTGTTGTTCTTTGATATTCTAATGTAAAATTGAGATAATTTTAAAAATTGACGGCTGCAGAGGGGACTGACCAAAGCGCGCGTTTGAGCTATTTTATTAACATTTCACTTGGGATTTTTTTTTCAACTCCAGGGGTAAAATATAATCGTGCTGATTTTTTCTCGCATAAATAATAAAGAAAGAAGGGAAATAAAAAACATTGGAATATTATACACGGTCGGGATCATAAGTTACGAATTTTCAAAGTCGGCGTCGAAAAAGCACTAATTTCAAACTACAAATTCGAGGGCGCCAAAAGTACAGAAAAAATTAAGATATCAAAAAAAGCGCTCGTTTCCTGATGTAGCGCGGTATGTATCAAGAAACCGCGATTTTTTTTTCACCTGCCGATCTTCTAATCGAAGCCGCACAGTTTTAGCACTTTTGCCGACCGTATAACCCGCGCGAGGCGACTAGGAAATAATGATGTCACTCAGCTCGCAAGGAAAAAAAGTAGCGCCGCGCTATTTCATAAACTTTGTTAATTAATTGCGAAGCCATTTTAAGTACTAGACCAAAAATTCAAATTGCAAAATTCAAGTTAAAAGGTACTCTTTTATATAAAATTATAAAAAAAAAATGGTTTACAGACTCATTCATTTACAAAAAAATTGAATATTGCATCGTTCCAACGCTATCTTGAAAAAACAAGAAAATGCAATTTTTAAAATATGGCTATAACTTCTTTATTTTCTGTTATACCAAAAAAGTTTTTTTTTGACATAATACAGACAATTTTTGTGTACAATGCAGTAAAACAAATGAATATTTTTTTTCGCTAACGGATTGACCGGAAATGAACCAAACTTATTTTTTTCTTATGGCAGCCATATTGGATTTTCACATATTCGGAATCAGTATTTTTTTCTGAGTAATTTGGTGTACCATATGTCATATTTAAAAAAAAATAAAATTATTTGATTTTACAAACTAACATGACTTGAGATGTGAATTGTCAATAACATAAATGTAACTATTTAAAATATTAAATCTAAAATAAATCTTAACACATATGTATTGACAGTTTACATCTATTCAAGGCCATTTTTGGTTAGTAAATTAAAATTATTTCTATTTTTCTTAAAATATTACATATGATATATCAAATTACTCAGAAGAATACACTAATTCCGAATATGTGTAAATCCAGTATCGCTGCCATAAGAAAAAAATAAGTTTGGTTCATTTCCGGTCAATCCGTTGGCGAAAAAAAATATTCATTTGTTTCTCTGCATTGTACACAAAAAATTGTCTCTATTAAGTCAAAAAAGTTGTTTGGTATCACCGAAAATAACGAAGTTGTAGCCATATTTTGAAAATCGCATTTTCTTGTTTTTTCAAGATAGCGTTGGAACGATGCGATATTCAATTTTTTGTAAATGAATTATTACTTTGTCCATTTAACCGACTTTCTATCTCCAATAATAACAAAGATACCCATACAGTCCAACGTCAAATGGAACACCTTGTATACAGGGTGTTCCGAAATTAAGCGGCCAAACTTTAGGAGGCGATTGTACAACTAATTTTAAGAAAAAAACTTCCTATAAACATGTGTCCGATTTCGCTTCCTAAGAGAGCTACAGCCCATTAAATATTGTCACTAAAACTAGGTTTTTTGTCATTTATTTGAAAACGGTTTGTAATAAAGATTTGAAATTTGGTGTGAAGACTAATGCGTTTAAGATATTATTTCTCAATTTTTTTCAGATTTTTTGAAAGCTCTGAAATTTTTTGAAAGCTTGATGCGTTCTCTTCAAAAGTCTTGTTATCTGTCATCTCACCTAAATCCATCTGTTTCTGATGATGCGTTTTGTATTTTTATGACTTGCTGATTTTAGACTCTTTCGAGTTTTAATAAAATTATAATAATAGAAACACAGAAAAAATCTGTTATTTTTATTTATTAATAAAGTTGGATATTTGGAAAGCTAAAGAATTTTAAAGTAAATTGTGGTTGATATGATGATTTGGATTAATGTTAATTAAAAACAGAAAAATTCTCAAATGTAACTTCTTACGTCCAACTTTATTAATAAATAACGTTGAACGCATGAAGTTATATTTGAGATTTTTTCTCTACTTTTCTAATTTAAATTAGTCCAAATCATCATCTCAACATAAATTTACTTTAAAATTCGTAAACTTTCAGATATTTAAAAAAAAAGAAAATATTCATCGAGTGCATAGTAATTTCCTAAGATGGCAATACCGAATTGAGTTTCTAAAGTGTTAGAAAACTGCTTGACCTTGACAATTTTTAAAAATTTTCGCGGCGCGCTTTTTGAAACAGCTTACTATTTCGGTCAAATTCTTTTTTATATTATTATAACCACTTACTTTTTTATTAATGTTATTTACCGAATAGCCATTTAATATAGGAAGAAAGACATTTCTACCTTCTGCAGGTTCCTTTTGGAAAAAAGCATGAGCTTGAAATTTTGAAAACTTTCGCCTTTGAGGTGGAATTCTGTAATGTCTAACGTACTGAAAATGATAGATTCTTTACTTCATTGGTATGGTTACGATTGTTGTCTCGCTTCCACGTTATGATTATTGATGTGTATAAGAGGGAGACAGAATATCTCACCAATCAATTCATAACTGATATCAATTTGGTGCCTGATATAACAAGGCTACCAAGAGCATCCAACCGCTAAAAAGCGGATTTGGACATAATATACAGGAAGTCCACAAAACAATAAAAGTATATTATACAAAATTACTATCTTACAAAGTCTTAATTTATATAACGAAAAAATTCGCGGGCTAGTGGTTTTAAAATTTGAATCTTTTCTGCAACCCTCCTTCGTAATTGCACCGATTTTTCACATTCTTATTTTCTTGCTGACATAATTCTTAACTACCATGAAAGAAAGATCTGGGAGTCGCTGAAAAGTTGCGTTGTAACGGAATCGCGTTTCCAGTACTTAGTGTAGATTCAGTCTTCTTTGTCACGTATATTGGCTAAAATCTCAGCTGAAATGCTCCGGGCTCCAGGATTTCAAAATGAACTCCATACGGCGATCTTTTTATTTTGAAATGGTACGATGAATTTTTCTGACCACGTCGTACAGTTGTTCAAGATGTTCTCTACGTTCTTGACTAGCAGGATGATGTGGATAATCATTAGCTTTGTTCCAACAACGAGTTTTCTGCCCGTCACAAACTTTTTACTATCCAAAGTTTATCGAAATATCGTCAATGTACTGTTTTTCGAGCTGTTGGAACAAACCTATTACTAACTTTATATTCGAGCCACAAATTATCTAGTTCTTTATAGAAAATTTTTGAAAATACACAATTTTTAAATCAAACATCCAACAAGTTTTAAATCTTCATGCAATTTTGTTGGCCAAAAAACTCTCCTCCCTCTGCGTGTTACTGTCCAAAAAATATTTTGTATAATATCGAATCACCTAAATTCAAACAGCTCATTTGTATTCACCCAAAATGTATAGCGATTATTTTCAGTTGGACTTTGTTTGTTTAATTACAAATACCAGGTAGTGCAAGATTTCCTAAACCTTTTCTTCAGACAATATTAAAACCAGTAGCCAGTAACGAAAACAAAATTCCGAAAAATAAAAATAATTATAATAAAAATGCAGAATATTCATAAGACCAATGTCCAATCCTACTAGTGGCATTTTTCTCTCTCGGGTTGCACTATTGACATGAACAAAACGACCTGAAGTTTTAATGGAATAATTAATAAAAATTTCTAAACAAAAAGTCACTTGTTGACCCTTTAGCATTCAAATCTTCAGTAGAGCCAGGAGACCTATACCATCTATCTATCCTAAATTTTTACCTATCCAACCTACTATCTTGCCTACGTTGGAGTGAAACATATATGACCTAACAATGATTTTTCATTTCGTTATTACCTCCAAATGAAGGAACAGTAGAAATAATACTAAAATTATTATCAGTTTCAGCTCCAACTGCTAATTTTTAAATTGATATAATATTATTACCAAAATGTTGTTTTTTCAGGAAAAGGCAGTTTTAAAATAGTAGGAGTCTTATATAAAATTGGTTTACCATTTTCAGAATTACATTTAATGAAAACGAACAATTTGATGCCACTGTTTTTTTTATAAATTTTTGGTTAATATGGACCATATACGCTAAAAAGTGTACTGTTGTATAAAAATAGGTACAATATAGTATGTAATAAATTTCAAGAGTTTTCTATTGCTATTTTTGTTGTTGATGGTGTCAATATGTAAAAAATGATCTTGTATTGATTTTCCTTAACATTTAATATGCGTTAAATGTCACGTTCCAACCTTATTAAATTTAAAAGAGGTTAATAAAAATACGGGCACCCTCATCAAAATAGATTGGAATCCCTGATTTACTCTTTTAACAAGCAATTAACAATGCGTCACAAATTAATTCCCAACAGCTCGCGCTTTATGATATTAAAAGGGCAATGGGTGATGAAAATGAAAATGAAAAGCGGATTGGGTTGGTCACTCCTAATTCCAAATTCGTAGCCTATTTTTTATTTATCGTCTCATTTCGAATCGGCAATAACACGCGGACAATATTCGCGTGCATGAACATAAATTGCAGAGAGCAATAACAACCCACGCGGTGCTTTGGGGTTGGCTGTTGGGGATGGTGTGTAGGCGAAGGGGCGAGATCCAGGCTGTCCTAGACCCACGCTTTTCACGGTTATCACCATGGAAACCCGCCGACGACCAAGGCTAAGCCAACCCTTCGAATCCCACGCGCTTCCTAGAATATAACTAATTTCATTTTCCAAAAACTGAATATTGTATTAACCTTAATTATTATTATTTTATTTCATAGTCTTGTCTGCGGTCGTGTAAATATAAATTTAATGAATTACAGGTACCTACGTATGTACATCATGTGTTTTGCTTTTCCAAAACTACAACTAATTTTTACCAAATTTATAACAAATTTGTCTCGTAACCTAATTAAATTTACTTATAACCAAATTTTAATTTAAATTAAATATTTTAAAAATCTCATTTGTTTTAGTTAAAAATATCACCAATATAGGTATTTCAAAAATTCTACAGGATGTTCGGTAATCAGTACGTACGACAAGGTTAGAAACTAGAGCAAATCATCAACAAAGCTGGAGGTCTACCTTTTTGCGTTTTGGAGCTACAGCGGTGATGAATTTTGGGTAACCGATTTTTATAAAAAAATCACAAGTTTAACCAATTGGTGGTATTCTATTGCAGTCCATAGTAGTAATTCTGGCTTTAAAAATCCTGATTTTTTTGTTTTTTGATTTCAAAATTTAAAATTACTTCTGGACTGTGCCTATTTCCCATTGAAGCCATAAGCGTTACCAAATTTCGGGCCCCAGTCATGAATTGAATGTAATAATTTTAGCAAAAATAAGTAGATCCCAAATAAATTTTTGGATTTTAATGTGTTGCAACTCAATTGAAAGGTTTTTAAATTTTGTTTAATTAAAAGAAATTAAATGATGAAATTTTTTTTGGACAAATGAAACCACAAAAATCTCTTAAAAATGAATTTTTGTTGGTAAAATTTTTCAAAAGCTTCTGGGAGGAGACAATTTATACAGAATTAAGTATAATCAACAATTTAAGAATTTTTTCAGCAGAAAACAACCATTTTTTATATCTTTTCGAAACAAAAAACTATAAAAAAAACACCAAAATAATAAAATTAAATTTTTATAAACTCAAAAACTTTTAAATAAATTAAAGGATGACACAAATATTTGGACTGCTTCAATAAATTAGAAAATCTTGAGATGTAATTTCTTTAAGTCCAACTTTATTATTTATACTTTTTGTATAAAATAAAAAAACTTAAAAAAAATACATCTCAAGTTTTTCTAATTTATTCAAAAACTTTTATTCAATTTTTACATTATTAAAAAAAATACTTAAAAATTAGAAATTATTCCCAAACTCATGTCTTGTAAATTATTTGTGAATGGCCACAAAAAACTGCACCATAGTATCTAAAATAATTAATTAAATATGCATTAAAAATTTAAAAAAAATCTTGTATTTTAATTGTTAACAGCTTCTGGAGGCTTCTTCTGTACCATAAAATACACTTAAAAATTATGAATTTATAGACGAATGTTTGAGGAATAAGAATACGTCAATATCAAGTAAATAATTTAGTGATTAACATTTTTTTGTACAATTACTTAAATTACAAAAATGCATTTTTGTAGCTGAAGAAGTGGTAAAATTACTCAAAAGCTTCTGGTTGGTGAAATGTTATGTAGAATTAAGTGTAATCAATGATTTAAGAACTTCTTCCTTCGAAAAAAGCAATTTTTTACATATTTCCGATGCCAAAAACTATAAAAAAAATCCCCAAGAAAAAACCAAAAACCAACCATTTTTTTTTATTTTCATTAAGAGACCATACAAAATTTTAATTTAAAAAATTAAAAAAAAACAGTTAGATAAATAAATAAAATTAAAATAAACTTTTATTCCACAAAAACAATTTAACATAGAAATATACAGGGTGAGTTTAAAGTAACGCATTAAATTCATAACTACTTATTATTTGGAATTTTCAAAATCGCTTAAAGACAAGCATTGTTTTTAAAAAAACTTTATTATGAACCCAACAAAATTATTATCTCGGCTTATAGTACATCAATATGACTTCATTTTTTTTTTCAAATTGGTTGATATATTACTAAGAGTGTTTTACAACAGTACCAAAAAGTCTATAGTTTCGCCATCTCAACCCATTTAAAATTTTTTATTTTTTTTATTAAATAAATAGCATTGCCAAATACACAAAAAATATCTCCTTTAAAAAGGGCAAATAAATTATGCTAATACCCAGTTGCTCTTGTCTCTTACAACAAAATAGAGAAATATATGCAAAAATTGAAAATATCAAAATATGTACTGAAATTAACTGAAAAACTTTTGTATTTAACTTTTTTGTGTAACTATTTAAATTAAAAAGTTATGGCTATTATGTGTTATTTTTGTTACACCCTGTATATAAAATTGAGAGTAAATACAAATAATAAAAATTAAAAAAATCGACGATTACACACGTTTATTTTTTAATCCTTCCATTTATTTGCACAAAGATCATAGAAATAGCAATAAGATTAAAGGGATTAAAAAATTAAAAACTACAATCTCATTAAGAATTTTATTTCTAAATTTTGTAAAAATGTGTTGTGTTCTTATTTCTTAGGTGAAGATGTATGAAAAGCAAAACTTTTATATTAAAAAAGAAAAAACCATGTCCTTTTTTAAAATAAAGAATTTTTGTATTCTGGAATAACAATAAATTTGTTTAATTTTTAATAAAAATAATATACCGGGTGTCCACGAAACTAAGGCCAACTCTATTATTTTTTTATGTATAAAAATAAAAATTTTAAATTTTACTATGTTATATGAGATAAATAAACACATTTACTGAACTAAAAAAATTTCCAATTTCACTTCCGGTTTCGTCGGAAATGACATCAAGTTTCTTATTTTAAATGTAACATCATATATTTTGTTCTTATTATTAAACAATGGTAACTTCCAAGAAAGTTTGTGACAAAAAACTTTTTTTTCTCTGAACTTTCAAAAAGTTTTTGGGTTTTTTTGGTAAATTTTTTTAATAAAATAAATTCTTTATTATGAAATTCATTCAGCCATTTTTAGGAAATTAATTTTTATAAATTTTAAAATAATTTTTAAAATTCGTTTTTTGCAAAAATGTATCTTTATTTTTTCAAATGGTGTGATATTGAGGCCACTCCCCATTTCGACAGAGGATTTTTTTTACGATTTCGGTGATACTCAAGATGTACATAGGTGAAACCGGAAGTGAAGTTGAAATTTTTTTTAGATCAATAAATACGTTTTTTATGCCATATAACATACTAAAATTTTAAATTTTTTATTTCATAAATATAGAAATTACAGGGGTGGCGGGTGGCCCTAGTTTCGTGGAAACCCAGTATGTATACAGGGTGTCCCGTTCATGGTAAACAAAACTTCATGGTTAAAATGCAGAATAAAGTTCATACTTAATAAAACAAAAAACTAGGTTTATAATTTTGGAGTTTTTACTTTTGGTCACCGATTTTTTCAACACATCAGTACACAGAAAATTTAACCAAATTTTGTAAAGTTTAGAAAAATGATCACTAGAAAGCTAAAACTATTTTCTTTTAATTTGCAATAAGAAAACAACAGAAATCGTTGACAATATTCCAAAAAAAAATTGAAAAATAATTATTTTTTTTCGATATAATCAAAAATTAGTAAATTTCCTGAAATGAAAAAAAACTGTTTTATTCTATACGTCAACAATCCATGACAAATGTGTAGACAGAAGTTGGAGGAGAAAATTTGACAATGATTTGATAAGTGAAAGGAAATAATTGACAACTCAAAATTTTTATAATTTCTAGAGATAATGTATTTTTGAAGAAGATACAAAAACACCCTCTTAATTGATTTTAATTTGAGAAATCGTCAAAAAACTGACGCACAAAAATTATTTCTTGATTTTAGTTTCTTTGTGAATTTTTTTTCAAATTTTTTTTCAACATTTTCTTAACAATCTCTGTTATTTTGCTGTTTCTAAGTAAAAGAGGCTTCTAGTGATAATTTTTAAATCTCTACTACACACATTTGTTAAAATGTTATTACTGATGTATGTACCGAATAGTGGCAAAAATAGATGACCTACTATTCAAAACGCTGTAACTGCAAAACTATAAACGATAACACCCTACTTTTTTTGGTTTTGAGAATAAAATTTTTAGTACCTTTCAACTCACAAATGGGACACCCTGTATGTATATTTATTATAGAAAATTATATTATCAATATGTATTACGATTTTTTTCGAAAACAGAATCATTTAAGTTCGTATTCAGCTTTTTAGTAATTAAATTAACCAACTATTTTTGCTAAAAATGTTAAGTTCTAGATTTACTGAAAGAGTTATTAACTTAGATCAAAATCCAGTAATAAGTAATATTGCTATTAAGTTTCAATTAACTTAGTTATGATGAGTAGTATCATTACATTCCACGCTAATTACTTAAAATTGAAGGCAAATATTTGAAGAAATATAATAGGAATGAGAATGAAAAAGTAATATCGTGTAACCGGAAGTACGATCATTCACGTAAAGACTATCCCATTCATTGATCGAAAAGTGACGCTTGCGTACTTCTAGGAGACCTTCGCCATTCAACAATTTTGCGCATTCACTAATTTAGGCCAATGTCGTCTCCTCTAGATTTTAGACGATCACTATAAACTATAATCTATAAATAACACGCAATCTTGAAGCAAAGAAAAATATGATATGATTTGCAAACGATCTTCCATGCTGTACACGTAAGCAAATAACAAAAATTAACACGTCTGGAAGCCCTGCGCAAAATTAATATTTTTTATTTGCATAAATTATTTAACGCGGGATTTTGGCTCTTGTTATTGGTTTCGTAAAATTTACGCTGTACTTTCAGGCAAATATTTTCATTAATATGTTTGGATTACTAAATCAATATTTTAAAGTCCTGGTTAATGGAGTTTATATTTTTTCAAAAGTTGAGTTTACTTTGAAACTACACCTTCTAGATACTACCTAGAAATAAATCAAAATTTCTAAGATTCAAATGAAATTTTTGATGAAACATTTTGTATGGGACTGCGTTTCTTATTGTAATCTATCAAATTAAAAAATTAATCAATTTTGTGATGATTTTTTGGTTTCGAACTTGTTTAAAATTAGTGCCTGATTAACGCAGAATAGGGCTTGTAACAATTGTTATTAAAAGGCCTTATATAAACAGGAAAAATTAAGATAATTCGGCTAGATTTTTGTATAAGCCATATAATATTGTGTGTGTGTTGAAATTTATTTTTATTTTTACTTTTTATTTATTTTCACTGAATTAGCTGAATTAATTAATAAATAATTTTTAAATAATTACGTTTTTTATTGTCCTGTAAAGCCATAACTACATCTTTTACTATTGTAAAATAATAAAATTTTAAGAGTGAGTACTTCTCATGGATAACCACCTTTGGCCATTACTTTTGTCTTAATTTAAAAATTCAGTCGTGTAGAAACGGGTTAAGGTGCCCTCTTTTTTGAATTTATTTGGTACGCCACTGCAAAATTTTCCCGTTTTGTTTGAATTTTTAAAATCTTTACCCTGAATCTCGGCAACAGTTGAGTTTTAGACAACTGTTTATATGGACGTTTTGTCTAATTTTTACTTGTAGTACCTATAAGTATACGAAGCCGTGATCATCATTTTAGAAACACTCTGTATATAGTATAAAAATATGTTCTATGGTCATTATAGACAGATTATAAAATCTGCTTTGGGTCATTGTGTTTCTTATTCTCAGTTCTATTTTCTTTTTATTTTTAACCAGAGCTTTATGCCTTCACAGCTTGTGACAATAAATGATAAATGACTAAATTCGGAAAACAGGGTAAATATTCTTGAACCACTCGACATAATGTCGCATACGACACTGAACAACAGCCTCTTATTTTTTTATGTAAATGACGAGGATAGAATAATGTTTCAAGTAAAACGCGACATAGTGTCGACTGGTACAAGAATAGTTTCATGATTTGAAAAACAGAACTTTCCAATGAATTTTTGTTTGTAAATTATTACCTATGTACACTGTAATTCCAAAACATCCATGGTAGTGCTAGTACTACTTAAAGAAATTTAATTTTTTTTTTTAAATTCCAGCAGTTTTAGTTAAAAAGACAAAAAGAGCACGAAATTTTTGATGTTTTTTAGGTCAACTAGATTAAAAATAGTCTGCCCTTTTCAACGACATCAATTTCAAGGTGCGAACGGCACTGATAACACCTCCAGAACGGCATAATCTATTTTAAACGAAGAAATTATTTGAAAATTTCAAGTTCGAGCAGTTTTAGTAAAAACCACGAAATTTAAACTAGACTAAAAATTGTCTTCCCTTTTCATCGACATTAATGTCAAGGTGCGGACGGCACTGATTTTGACTAAATTTTTTTTTCCAGTTGTCAAGATACTTCCTGTAAGAGCTAATAGGTTTGCAAAGAATGGCATCATTAATTTCCTTTAAATTAAAAAAATCAGTCGTTCTTAAAAAAAAATACATTTCATTTATGATGGGGCCCAAAAAATACGTAAGTTGGAAGTTGGGCTCTGCTCGACGAATCCTGTTTAAATATTTTCATCTTCAAACCATTTACAATTTACTTATTACTGAAATTATTTATGTTTTGGGTGATTATTATTTTTATGGAAAAAGTGGGCATAGGATATTTCATCTGCAGAATGTTGAACATAAAATCCTGTTCAAAAATTTATCCATTTTATATTTACATGCTCTAAAGTATCCTTAAAACCAATCATTCACAGTCACAACGCTTAGCATTGTTTTTTTTGTATTTTTAATTGTCTTTTGACTATTTGGCGAAGCACATATCATATTCGATTAAAATTGAATAAAGATTAAATTCGAAAAATAAAATATTTATTTTCTACTACACAGTGAAGATTTTTGCTTCTGCTCCAAACTTGAATCAAACGCTTCAATCAACGTAAAACAACAACAGAATATAGTCCTGTCAATTTAGACATGCAAGGGTGCACAAATTAGTGTAGAGCTAAAAATTAAGGCTAAAAGTACCGTTAATACCCAGAAAAATAATTGGTTTTATCCGGCGCGTCCAGCGACGTCGGGATTTTTTTACCAAAAGCGTAGAAAAATATCGATAAAAAAGGCGCGTAGAGAAAATTGGTAGAAGAAATAACCCATTTTTAACACCTTTGACCTTGAATAAAATTTTTTCCAGGTACGGGATCGATGAGGACTTTGCAGAATTCATTTATAATGGTATTCCGAACATTCATACCAATTTTTAGCTCTACGCTAATTTTTGCACCTTTACTACTATTTTTAGGGCTAAATTGACTACGAAATCTCTATAGTTTTTTCCAAGAGATCCCTGATAAGGACCGAGGATATAAATGGGTTTTCCCCGACATTTCAAATAACTTTTACCATCGAGATATTTGAAAAATTATGTAAACAAAGTGTTGATAAATTATGACACCTTAATGATTTTTTCAGAGAATCCCATAGATACTCTATCGGATTCAGGTCTGGGATTCATTATGGAATGGTATCCTATAAATAGCGCAAAAGGCACGACATTGTCTTGAATAATATTTGCCAGATAGAACTGAGCATTCCTCCCCAGAACATACTAGATCCTCCATTAAACAGTTTCCTTGGAGAGATGGTACATGCAGCAAATATTTCTCCAAGTCTTCGTCACACTCTAACACGGCCATCTGAAGCAGTGGCGGATTTAGAGTAAAATTCTAGGGGGTGGGGGGCGATTATACAGGATGTCCCACTTTGTAAATTTCATTCAAAAAAAGTTCTTATTTTTTTTGATAAAAACATTGTAGCACTTTGAACGCCTAAAAATGACATTTCCACTGAAGTTAGACTTACAAAATTACTTTCATTATAAAATTTACACAATTTCCTATAGAATAGATTTATTTAAGTAATATTTTTCTCATAGGAACTTTTTTGAAAATTGATAATAAAAATACTAATTTTTGGTGTATAAAAAAATTCTAAATAACTTGATTAAAAAATTAAAAACTGCTGGTTTTGATAAAGTTATAACAACATTTTTGAGTTTAAATTAAAGATTAGGGTATAATCTATAATACGAAAGACTAAAATCAATAATGGGCCAAAAATAAATTTGATATAACCAATTGAAGTTAAAGTTATTTTTTGGGGAAATTTTTAATCGTACTTTATTGGCTTAAAAAGGGTATTTATAGTAAAGATATAATTATAAAATAAATTTTATTATAAAACTTGGTTAGTTCTTTATAAAATGGATTATTTAAAAAATGAAATTCACAATGTCCCATTGTGAATTTCTTTTTAAAATTTTTATAACGTTTTTATTTAAAATGGTGTTTTTGATATAAACTTTGTATGCACTTTGCACGCCAGAAAATGACATTTCCACTGAAGCTAGACTTAAAAAATTAGTTCCATTATAAAATTTAGAAATTCCCTATAATATAGGTTATTTAAGTAATATTTTCCTCATAAGAACTTTTTTAAAAATTTATTTTAAAAAAATACTAATTTTTAGTGTGTTACAACTGTTTTAAAAGGTTAAAATTTTAGTGATTTTTGTGGGATTCCTGAATATTTTTTTTAAATATTAATATTTTTATTAGAAACAAGTACGTTTTGAATTTTGTCTTTAAATTTCATCCATATACGTTAATTTTTATGCGGGAAGCTTAAAAGTCACTCTTAGTTTTAAAAACAATAAAAAAGCAATTATGTAAAAAGTAATTCCAAAGCATGCTTGATTAAAATTAAAAAAATAACGAAAAGAAGAAAATTATATACAGGGTGTTTCATAAAATTCATAGAAAAATTAACATTTTAAACATACTGTAACTTTTTTGGAACGAGAAATTATTTTGTTTAGAATAACATTTACTTTCAACTTCATTTTGAAGTAAAAATGGGATCCCTTTTATTGTTCTTGGTATTAATTTTTTGTACTCATGTTTTCTTTTTTTGTTTTCATTTCAAAGATTTAAACTCTAATAACTTTCATAATAAATTTGAAAAACCTTCTGTGGTCCATCCAAAAAGTCTTTTTGGGTTTTTGAAAATATTACTGGATGCTTGATGAACTTTTTAATCACAGCCTATTGGAGCGTTTTTTAAATAAATCATAAAAACTAAAAATATTAGCAAATACATAAAAATTCTAGAACTCAAGAGAAGAAAAGTTGAATATTTTGTTCGGATGTCTAGAAAGGGCGATCGTTCCAACCGCCCCCTCTCTATACCCGCCACTGATCTGGAGATTTTAAGCTTATCCTGGTTTCGTCGGTAAATAAAACTCGCTTCCAATCGTCGATAGTCCAATTCTCATGACTTCTAGCGAATCCTAAGCCGATGTACTCTATCTATGTCCTTCTGACTAATCCTGCTTTCTTTAGTCTTCTCCTGATAGAGCGGAAATCCTAACATTTCTGGCGATTTTGAGTTCATTCCTGAGCTCCCTACTTTTGTGCATTTTCTGTTTCTCAAAACTAGCTGACGCAGAAAACGCTCTTCCCTTAGATTTGTGACTCTATTTTCCCTAAATCTTGTAATGATTCGACTAATTGTTGAATAACAAAGACTACCTCCTTCATCTAACAAAGTTGATGCTCCTACACACTCATCATTGGTTAAATGACGTGGTCGCAAAAAAATTGAGTGGTGCGTTAATTTTAAAATTAGTAGTAATATTTTTTGCATAAACTTATTGGGTTACAAAAAATGATAATAAAAAAGGCGAAATGTTGTTAATTCCGCGAAAAACTCACACATTAATTGGTAATAAAAGAGCAGGAAATAACAACAATCGAAATGAAATTTATTACGAGATAATCTCATATGCGCTGTGTATTATTTTAAAGTCACTTCCGGGATATGGCGTCCGTTTCATATTGGAATATTTCAATGCTATATCGGATGTCGGTTTATCATTTTATTCAATAGCCCTAATAAATAATATACAATTTAAGCCTATTCATTCAAATGAAAGGAACTTGCAATAAATACATACAATCCTGTTTTTCTACGAGCCCTACTTAATATTCAAGGATAATTAGCTATGCCATTTTAATTAACTAATACTATTTACTCCAAACGTAAACATGATTACTGACTGCAAATGAATAAATGTATAACGAGACATAGAGTTATAAATTCAATTAAACTCTAAAAGCATTTCGTAAACTAATTTCTAGTTAAAACAACGAAATAACGAGTTGTAATTTCCTTTTACAATTTATCACACCAATTGCACATACGTATTTAAAAGAAAAATAAACACATTTATCTATATAACAAACAATTATGAATAAAAATAAAATAAAAAATGATCTTTCAATAAATTAAGTAATTAATGTTAATTTAATAGCTCTTATTGCCTTAACTTATGACGTACTAAATTTTTATTGCTGGAATAATGACTAAAAAATGCAAAAAGTTCTTATATAAATCCTGAAATCTGGTAATGCTACATTCAATAACAGTTTGAAAAATATAGTTTGTTTAAATCTGAAGACTTTATTTTGTCTCAAAAAGACTAAGAATTTTACTTATCGACCGCAAAAATACAAAAAAGCAGTATAATATATGTAGCTTTTAACTTGATAATTTATATACAAAACTCCAATGCGTTTCTAAAAAGTGAGAAGAGGATTCTTACTAATGGATTAAAAAAGAGTTAAACTATATTTACATACACATTACTATATCTTTAATATCAACTTTATTAATTCTCATTAATTCAGGTTGTCAGGCATGAATAGATTGTAAAGTTTCACATTTTATACCATGATTATCACAATATTTATCTACATAGTAGTACAGCAATTGGATTTACTAGTAAAATAAATTAAAATGTATGTGTATAGTCTAAGTTCGTATTAATTAATCTAGATCTCTAGTTATTACAGGTTTCAGTATAATTAGAAACAGATGGTTTATTTATTGAAAACTCATTCATAAATTCCCCATTTCCTACCGGATGTACTACCGGCATTCTTCGTAGCCAAGACGAGGAAGCGAACATAGTATGGGGTCATCGAGTTTAGGTGCTTACGTTCATTTCCATTCATAAACCTGCATATACGTCTTCTTCACGCAAGCACTAGTTCATTGACAATTTGCGCACAGGAAGTAACGGTCTATACGCATTTTTCCTTTCTTTCACGGTATGATCTAGGTGGTTGGTTGGCTGCCTCTTCATTCACAAGATTACAATTAACGAAACGTGGGAGACTGATTTTTCCAACCGTGCAACTCAAATTTGAATATTTATTCCAGATTACACACATACGCGCTATTTAATTATTTCCTCTATTATCTTAAAGATAAAAGGAAATTCAATCTTATAGCAAGGAATATTTTAAAATTTAATGAATGAAATACCAGCAACTATAAATTTTAATACCTGTACTTACATGTAATTTGTAATTTAGTGAAGGTAAATCAAATTTAGATAATTTCTTTACATACACATGGAAAATTTCAAATAAGATATAATTTTTAAGCTTTCATTTATTGGAAATAAGAGGACGATTTTAGATTCTGATCAAAACTAAAGACCTTTCACCGTCGAGAGGGCGCAATGTTCAAGGAACAATCATTTTCCCCATTCTTCTTCGTCATCCTAAAGGTCCTCTTCATCCAGAAAGTCTTCTAATTCTTCTAATTGATCATCATTGTTAGGTTGCATGTTTTAGACATTGTACAAGTTTAGTTCGTCATTCAATTTCATCTGGTGTATTGATGCAGGTCGTTCCTCTGCAATTATAGCATATTGGGGAACATTTCATCGCTTTCTTCTTGTAACCACAAGAATCTTGGAACCACTTCAAACATTTACAGGTAATCAGTTCCGACTGGGCTTGGTAATGAAAGCAATCAATACTTTTAGTAACCTTCCAACCCCATTTAAAAGTTCTATTTATCTTCAAGTTTTGGTTATCCACGCATTAAGGTGTGGAGTGTGCGTTGAAGTGAGATTTATGAAGTGTTTCTTCCGTGGTAATAATTTACAACGACATGTGACGACAGTAAAAAAAGGGCATCCTAAATTTCAGACATTAGTAAAAATTGAAAGGATAAAAATTTGATAGGAAACACGTTTTGTTGATAAAACTACACTAACTTTTCATGAAAATGAAGAAAGATCTACAAGCAGTCCTACATTGATATTGCACTAGTTGAGCCGTCTTCTGGGCCTATTGCCTAGAGAAAATCGAATGAACGATTTGTTCAAGAATTTACAACTTTACCTTCTATCCTTCATCCAACAATTTTTTGGAAAAATATTAAAGAGGATAACTTGGCTTGATTCTAAGATCAACTATTGGTCCACATAAAAGCCGAGCTGAGGACAACCTCAAAACAAAATTACATCTATCGCCAAAAAAATTATAGGTGCATCGGAAGAAGGGGAGAGTGAGATTTGTGATTTACAATCTTGAAATATTGTATACCCTGTTGATCATATCATATGTAAATTACTGGTGTTTTCATATGTTAGGATACCCTTTTCTTTTACTGGCTTGTAAACGGGACACGCTCAACTCGGCACCGGGACATTTCAGCACCACTATGCAGTCTGACCGTAATGCGTCTTACTTCCACTACACGTTTCTTGTACCTTGTACGCTCGTTTATCTTAACTGATATTATTAATGTTAGAAGGAGACAGAACAAAATGTATCGTCTTGGTTTGAACCGAAATTCCTGCTGCCATCCACATTCTAACTTTGGATAAACTGTAGGGATCTATGATTAAAGTCACATTTAAAATCATAAAAAGGCAAGTGAAACAGATTTATTACTCCGAGTAACGACCTCTTCAGTGCCGAGATATCCAGTGGAGACTTATCCAGTGCCGAGTTATCCGGTGCCGAAATGTCCCAGTGCCGACTTGGAATTGCCGAGTCGTCCGGTGCCGAAATGCCCCAGTGCCGACTTGGAATTGCCGAGTTGTCAAGTGCCGAGTTGTCATGTACCCCTTGTAAACAATCACCACGGACGAAACACTGTGAATTCACCATCACTTTTCACAAAATGTCACTTTAATGCACACTCCAATGCGTGGATGATTAAAACTTGAAAATAAATTGAACTTTTAAAGGGGTTGGAAGTTTACTAAGCATGGGCACCCATTACCACCAACAGCCTGACAAGCCCCTCAGGAACTGCTCAAAATAGTGCCTGTAATTCGAAGGTGTGCCAAAATGCTTGCGATTGCAGGAAGCAAAGGATTAACTGTTCCCCAAAATATGCTACAATTGCAGAGAAACGTCCTGCACAAACACTCCAGATTACAGATAAAATTGAAGACGAATCAAACTTGAACAACGGCGAAGATAAGCTACATAACAATGATGATGAATTAGAAGACCTTCTGGATGAACATCAATCGGATTTTTATTTATTTATTTTTTTTGCAACGGAAAACCCATATATCATCAATATAAATAGTCCTTAAATGTTTCGGGAGGAATAATAACCAAATTATTGGTCCTCACTTTTTTATGGAACCCCAACTGGGGAGATGGATGTTAATATACAGGGTGTCCCAGACCACCCGTACCACCTCTTTACTTCGAGAACCCTTTATCGCATATCAAATTTTATTTTTTTCCTTTAATTTGTCAATTACGCAAGATATTACAAAAATATTTTAATAAAAGTTGTTTCTTTTTAAAAGACCTTTCCAACAATACCATACTCGACCTAGGTTGCCATTTAAAATTCCAAAGTTACTTCAGGTTTCGGGTACTTCCGGTTTGATTTGGAAATTACGAATTACACCAAAATATTCTTAAGGTTCACAGAGGAGGTACGGGTGGTCTGGGACACCCTGTATATAGTGTTCCATTTGAAAATTTCGTTACGGATAATTTGCTTTTCATGAGGCACCCCAATAAAAGCTTATAACAAATTTAAATGATAGTTATAATTTTTTTGGTCTAAATTTCAACCCAGAATTGTCATTTGTTTTAGAGCAGTGATTTTTCAAAAATGGATCTCATTTTCGCTAAAATGGCAAACATCAGAAAAACCATAAAAGTTTATATAAAATATAATTATTTTTTGAGAAGGAATCCAAAAATGTCATAATACTGGAAATTCCATTTAAAAAAAACGTAACTTTGGTCCGCCATCTTGGAATGGACATCCGGTATATTAAAATATTTTTAGCGTGTTCGCCTAAAAGTATCTATTATATATTCAATCGAAAACCGCATATCGATATCTTTTTTATTTTTTTTAATGTTACTTCCTCGCAGCGCTGGAACATCCTGTATGTTCTCAAATAAAATATTTCAGGGGCAAAAAGTATCTTAGAGACGAGGAGTTATAAAAATTTCTCCACGAAGATTCACCAGAAGATAAACAGTCGATTGATTTTGAAGAGAATATAAAATAACAATTTTAGGAACTTTGAAAAAAATAAAACCGAATTAGCACCAGAATTTTTACCTCACAAAAACAAAGAAATAAATTCGTCTATTTTTGGATTTCAAATTCTCTTATGTTCCAGAAAAAAACTAACCAATTTTATTACTATCAACAATGCATCGCTCTGGAGAAATTGATGCAAAATCTCAAAAACCAGAAATATTTTTGGATTGTAACGCCGCGAAAGGAGTAATACCATTGACCAAACAAATGTGCAAAACATATTCTGTAAAAAGAGTTTTAAGTAGATGGCCCTTAGTAATATTTTTTCAATAATGGACATGGCTGGATTAAACCCACAAATGTTATACCATTGTAATCCCAAAAATCAAAAAAATAAAACGAAGAATATTTAAAAAAAATCTTGCGATGGAATTAATGAAACCTTTTCTCGTGGAGAGGGCGAACATTAATTCACTTCCGTTGGACATCAAAGCTTCTTTGGCGAAATACAAATTAAAAGAAGAAGTTGCAAATGAAACAGAACCTGGCCGAAAAAGAAAAGGACGTTGCGTCACATGTGGTCGATCCAAAAATGTAAACACCACTGTCAGATGTGATACGTGCAAAGATTTTGTATGCAAGAAACATGCAATTCACAAAATTAGTTGCCAAAAATATTTCAGAGAACCGGAAACAACTGACAATAGTGACTAAATTTTCAATATATTTTTTTAACAATATTTTCTATAAATATAATAAAATACTTTTACAAACAAGGTTGCAATCGATGATGTAGATCTTGGTTTGATAAAAATCAAAAGAAGGATAATTCCTTAGATCTACCTTTATAGTGGCCAGGTGTAGCAAGGAGCAATTATACAAGTTTGCAGAGTGATGGGCGCTGCGTTTCGTGCTTATTAGCACTCATCAGCATCATATACTGCTCACTTGACTCCTCTTCATAAGGTGCAATCAATGATTTATATAAAATACTTTTGTTTTTTTCAGCTTAGGTTAGTTAGTAAATATAGATTTTTTTTAATAAAATATGTAGATATTAATATTGTTACTTACCTGAATCTAGAAGATGTTGAGTTGATAAGGAGTGGAAAAAATAAAACACATTAACTTTTACCAACAACATTTCAATTTCAAAGACAAAAATCGAAGGAAAATTTCTAGAGGAAATAAAAAGCAACATCAATAAAAACACACCAATAATATTCCTGCATAATTAAAAAATGATAAAGTTAAGACATAATAAGATATAATTATAATACAATTAATTGAATATAGTAAGCCTTGTTCTCTTAAAAAAGAAATTATTAAAATCATTTAGAGGGGTACCTAAGTGGAAATTGATTTTCTCGCATTGTTGATATATCTTTGTGTACATAAAATATATATTTCTACAAAATTTGGAATATCTTCTTTAGCTCCACCATAAGTTGCCAATCAGTTTTGCACAGATCATCTCGGAAGTAGTCTTTGCAGGCATCAATAGATTGACGGGAAATCTTAAACAAAAAAAAATATCAAAACCATAATTGTGACATGTATGGTGCAGTTCTGTGGACAACTATAAATCCTTACAGAAAGTATATGTAAGGTTGTTTCTATGGGTTGTAAGGACTTACAGATTTGCACAGAATTGCAACAATAGTTATTTTTAATTTCCCATAAAACATGTTACTATATTCATGTTTATTTATCACACATTTGTAACATCATGACCTTTCGAAAGAATATAGTTTCAGATTTTCCATGATAGATTTTTTAGTATTTGTACGAATTAGTTAAGCAGTCATTAGCCTTACAATGACCAAAGATAAAATGTTTGGACACTTTATTTTTTCGTCCTGTGGGTTTTATGTATCGATTCTGTGCAAAGCTGTAAGCTCTTACAGGAAATATCTGTAAGGTAACTATCCATTACAACCCATAGAACAAACCTTACAAATATATCCTGTAAGGACTTACGGTTTTATACAAAATTGCACCATTAGTACCTGGAGGAAAAATCTTCCCACGTCAAACAGTAAAATATTCACAGATTTACTAAAATTTAACTTATGAGAGAAATACTTCGGTCCTCCAAATAACGTTTATTTCAGAATTGGATTACTTAAATTAATTTTGACCTTAGGTGGTCACTAGAAAATATCTTGGTTTTGAAGTCATTTTCTACCTATACAAGAAGTCAAATTATCTTCTTCAGGTGTAATTTAGAAATCAACTGACTAATGGAACGATACTGATATTTTTAATAATTATTCAGGTATTTTCGATAATTTCCTACAATGTTTATAAATTTACGTTGGATTGAAACGAACAACCCTTCTTGGATTCGCGAGGAAAGTTTTATCAATGAAATATAAAACTTCATAATCCATATAAATTAACCAACTTCTAGTATCCTAACCAAAAAGATCAAAAATAGAAATCTGCATTAAAAAACTGCACCAAAAGTTTATTCTATGTAAAGCAAATCCAGATGTAAATGTATGTATTTAAATGGAACGTGGTTGACCTATTTGAGTTCAAAACCCGTGCAACGTGAGCTCCAGCTACACGAGAGATCCCTATTCATTGATTAACCCCATTCTAGCTTTGTGCAGCTGCAGAGGAATTTGCTTACTGAACCAGAGACACGCCTTCGAATCAATACCTTGTCCCGCCAGCACAATTCATAACAACAGACACCCAACATGAAAAGCATATTCCTCTCACGCAATTATTTTTTTGCAACTTCACAAAAAACAACTTAAAATTATATAAACTGAAACTGTCATTGATATACAGAAATATTTTATGGAAACATGAAAAATCTCATATTATTTTTGGTACAAACATAATAGTTGCGTGGTTTAGGAAAATTGCGTAACATGTAAGAATTGAGATGAAGAATATGATCCGCTTTTAAGTGAACAACTCATGCTTCTTTACTAGATTTGGAATTCTACAGATATCCTCAAAAAATATTTTTGTACTTCATGGTGTAAGGTATCCTTGAATCCCAGTACATTTCAAAGAAGAAAATATTGAATGTAATACAGGGTGTTTCATAATATATGGGACAAATTTTGGCATTGGGCAGAGGACACTAATATTATGACAAACAAAAATCGTATAACATATATCCCATTTCGATTCCAAAGAAAGCTGCAGCTCTTTAAATGTTCTGAGAAGGAAGAGATTATTGGTCAATTATTTCAGAACGGTTCCTAGTAAGGTATTCAAATTTTTCACAATGCTTAATATATACTTCTTTCACTCCATGTTTTCTTTTAGATTTTTTGCTTGGTTGTAAATGGTATTTTAATAGATCGTTGGTGTTAAATACTATGCTAATTTTTTTTATTATCTTGGTGCCCTGTACCCACTAGCAAATTTTGTCGCACACATTGTGAAACGCCCTGTATAATTAGAACAGAAATTCATCCAAAAAAATGTATCGGGAAAATTTATGGTATTTCAATTGGTATCAGAGAACCTGAATTAAAAGATTTTATTTCCAAATTATTTGGTCAAACTTTAGAAGCGGATTCTATGCCTAATTTTAAGATAAAAGCTTCATATCAACATGTTTCGAAGAGACATATAACGTGTTGGGAAAAAAAGTTGATATTTGTTGATTTATTTTATAACAAAAAAAGTATTCTTCCACGACTATTGAATAAACGATTCATTACATTTGAATTATTTGATAAGTAATGAAACTCTTTACTTTACATTATTCTACATGCTCAGACCGTGTGCGGACCAATCACAAAGCTGCAG
This sequence comes from Stenus bimaculatus, assembly GCA_963971135.1. Lineage (NCBI taxonomy): Eukaryota > Metazoa > Arthropoda > Insecta > Coleoptera > Staphylinidae > Stenus > Stenus bimaculatus. The sequence goes on along the minus strand of OZ020180.1, from coordinate 79,143,749 downwards.
TATTGCCAACCCATTGGGTAATGTGCAATGGATTATGAGTAATTTTATTAATCACTGGGTAACCTATTGGGTAAAGAGCAAAGGATTATGGGTAATTTTATTAATCACTGGCCACAGAATAAACTTTACATAAAAAAAATCATGAAATTTCAAAAACACGAAAACTAACCTCAAAAAATTGCATAAAAGTGCCGTAAAATAAAAAAAGTCGTGGAAAAAATATAGTATTCTACTCACAAGAAAGTAGCCATTATTCACAAACACCTCTTACGACCCAATTTCGGTCTTGAATAATGGCTATAATTTAACGCTCGTTGAATAATATACTATTTTTTTAAATTCGATAAATAATCTAACCAATTTAAAAATATTTCTGGCACTTTTTTTTTGAAAAAATATTTTGCCGACTTTGTACCCACTATGTACAAAATTCATTTGAGAATATATTTTTTTTAATTAAAATTTAATACTATTTTGATTTTACATCCAATAGTCAAACCATTCGAAAATAAACAACCAAAAACTTACACATTGCGAGAACTTTAAAAGATATGATTTTAGATAAACGTACATAAATAAAATAAAATAAAATTAACAAAATAAAAAAAACTTAAAAACGAAGTATTTTAGAGAAAATATTTATTCTCTGTTTTCGTCTTAAAATTGGTCAAATAGTCTTCTAGGAATTCTCTGGTATTTATTTTTTTAAAAAAGCCACCCCTGTTTAATGCAAAATTGGCATACAACTTCGTACATGTTTTTAAATAACTTCTAAACCGTACCAGCTGTGAAAAAATTAAAAAAGATCAAAAATTTTAAGAAAAAAGCAAGGAATTAGAATATCTCATTTAAAATGATAAGTGGGGTAGCACAAAAAAGTTATGGTATAAAAAATGGGGTCTATACCCCCAAAATACATCCCCCTGTATTTTATTTCGATATTTGATATTTTTATCGACTATAATAACTAGAGTGTGTTTCAAATTTGATCAAATTATCTTACAAAATAAAGAAGTTATACTCAAAAAATATAGAAAGTTTGACACCCCATAACTAAAAATAGAGCACTTTTGAGAAAATTTTTATTGTTTACTTTTGTCTTAGAATTGGTCAAGGAATCGCCTGTAGAATTTCTTCGCATATATTTAGAAACACCCTGTATTTCTGGCAATGAACGATTTTTATTAACATGTTACATACAATTCTATTATAAAATGTTAATAACATTTAGTTTCCCAACTGTTTCAATAACATTTGTCATTAATTTCAATAACATGTTGACAACAATGTTGTCAGCATGGTTGAGGTAACACCAGAGGTAACTTTGCTGATAACATGTTTCCAGCAATGTTAGCGACAAATTTAAAATCTAGGACGCAGAAATGTTTACAGCATTTATTGAGAACAATTTTTATTAACTTGTTATATTTCTATTATAAAATATTAATAACATTTTTGCTGCCAACTTTTTTAATAACATTTGTTGTTGTTTTCAATAACATGTTGAGAACAAATGTTGTTAAGGATATTAATAACATTTTGATAACAAAGCATGTTACCAGCAAATATGTTATCAAGATTCATTAAGCCTATGTAAACAAAAGTTAGTATCCGCATGTTATTTAAGTTATCAACATTACTGACATGCGGATAGTAACATTTAGATAGTCTTAATGAATGTTGAAAACATTTTTGCTGTTAACATGATTTGCTGTCAACATTTTTTGGTGTGTGGGCACCTTTACCTTTGACAGAGAAAATTTTGCGATCGCTCTGGAAGCGGTCCGGATAAAAGGATGTTAATAACATGTTTACAGCAAATGTTATCAACATTGTTATTTAAGTTATCATCATTGTTTCTGACATGTGGATATTAGCAGCATGTATTTACACAGGCCTAATCATTTTGGAAAACATTTTTGCTGATAACATGTTGGCCGCCAACATGTTATTGTAACAACTTTGATGTGTGGCCACTTTTAAACTTTAAATAGAACCAATAGGAACTCGTAATTCGCCAAAATTCATTTGCCAGACAAATTTACTGACTATTGGTTTTAATAGTTTTCAAACAAAATGTTTGGAAAATATACCAATTTTAAAACATCTTGCGGCATCTCGCATTTCTTTTAAATTGCTTAAACAAAAAAAACCCAACAAAAAACAGTCTCCTTACATTTTGGCTGGAATCTTGGACTAAAACACAAATTGTATGAGGATAACATCATCTCGGTTTTTAGACGAAAATCTATGAAATTATAAAATTGCCGGATGACCCCAAAAAATTAAAATTGACGATCATTTTCCTTCGACTTTTTTGTTTGAGTAATTTGAAAAAAATGCCAGATGATTTAAAATTTGAATATTTTCCAAGATATTGGAGGTTTGTACACTGTTAAAATATAATAAGCTATATTTCACAATCTCAAATCTTAAGATACATTTCAAAAACACATTTTTTTTTTCATATCAAAATAATCTTTAGGGTGGAAATAGTTTTGAACCTAAAGATTTCTTTTTCATATCAAAATAATCTTTAGGGTGGAAATAGTTTTGAACCTTAAGATGTTCTTTTTACCGGAAATAGCTGATAAAAATAAGTTAAAATGTATCCTGTTTATTTCTGTTTTGAAGAAAATATAATAATTTATTTCAAATCTGCAATATTCGAGTTTTACCAGGACTGCGATTCTCGAATGTATGCAACAGATTATCCCACATTTTAATACGAAAATCTGCGCACTCCAACCAAATTTTATCATCTACAGATTCCATTGCAAGAAAACACGAAGAATATTGAAGAAAGATAACAACGGAGCTTATGATGATTCATAATAAGTTTTGACCTGATATTTATTGTGTAAATAAATTTGATTTGGATTTTATTCTGGTATCTTTCAAAAGCAGCCCTTAAAACTAACGAATCTAATTAAATAAAAGAAATATACCATGGGCATAATTAGGTGGTTAGAATAGTGAAATATATCCAGGAAGAAAACAATCTCTTAAACTTTTTAACAACGAGATGGACTTCTCACGAAACATTTTGAAAAATAATAACCCTAAAATTTCTTTATACTCAGAAAATTTTGAAGTATAAACAAAGAAACTGAAAATTATTTCATACAAAATCAAGAATTGATTTCAATTTATTTGAAAGTAGACCCCAAACTATAGTACTTTTATTTAGTTTAAGAGGATATTCGGCAAATTTAAGAAGTTCATTTTGAAATACGGTTGACAGTTTTAGTTATAAAAAATTTTCCATCCGAGTTTTTTTAAAAATTCTTTTTTTCATGCATTAAAGAGTCTTGCAGCTATCATTTGTTGTAAATTTTGCCTTTGTTGAGTAAACCATAAAACTTTAAAAATACGATAAAACAAAAAGGGATAACATGTCCTTTTCTGTGCCACTTTGAAGAAAATACTTAAAATGTGAACTTGTGCTATCCAGTTTTGTTTTAAGTGCCTTTATTAAGTTTTTAGGGGCAAAATTAAAAAAAATTATGTTGTTATAAGTGGCACAACATAGAATATGTTATCACTTTTTGTTTTATTGTATTTTCAGAAACAGTCAAAAGCTCGCAACTTTTACGAAGTGTGTTCTCTCCCACAAAGCCAAAAAAATCATAAAATAATAGACACAAGAAAGAAAATTAAAAAATCTTCAGCAGAAAAAAGTTATGAATAAAATCGTATGTATCGATGGAATTATAAAATCAACCGCTTAAATTTACCGACTTCCCACTTAATTGAGTTTCTTGATACTTACACATTAAATAGTACAAATAAGTTGGATTTCATGAACGACGAAATTGATCACAATATTTGAAAGGGTCTGAAGCACAACAAGAATTATCCATACGACCCAGTTTTTATAATTCAATAAAAAATCAGTTTTTGTGAAAGTTCATTCAAAGTTAAAGAAACCATATAATTATTTAAGAAGTAGGAAACAATTTAAGTTAAAATATTGTTATGGAAGAATTGCAGTCCTAATATTTATTTAGAACAAATTAATTTAAAATTGTTTATTAACTCGTCGGCGTCTGTTAATATGTGATTGAGTCGTTTGAGGCGCTAGCAAATTTTATTGCCAACCAACTCATTAATTTTCATTTAGAACTTTTTAACAATAGGAAACTTTGTGAATTAAAGAGCGTAGAATTTATTGATTTGTTTGGACTGTTACAACCATTGTTGAATGAAACTGGGTCTTCATTGATTGCGTTGCGTCTCGTCCTTTAAAAGCATTCACTGCTTCGACTCAGTTTCATTGATGTTTGCGAAAATGGGAGCACCAGGGAAATATTTCCGACAAGAAAAATCATCAAAAAAGGTGAAATAAAATAAAAATAAATCTAGAGACGCCAAAGGAAATACTTATTGATCAAAAATTTACTTTCAAACAAAAGTATTACTTGAAAGTTTAGTTAGAAAATTGATGAGATTTTAATATGGCTATTATTTTTTAATAAAATCACTTTTCAAAAACTTTAAACTCTTAAAACAATGTATTTAAATACAAATAAAAAGTTGTTAGGTTTTAAGAAATGAGTAGAAAAATTATCAAGCCAAAAATTGTTATTCTAGAATTTTTAGAATCACTACAAATCGCATGCAAATATGGTTGATTTTATGTTACTTACTTATAATCTTACAGTTATTTACTGTGTTTAGTATTACCAATTTTTTATTTTAGCATCTTTTAAAATTTGAAATAAATCATGTTAATACAAAAAAAACCAAAACGGCCATTGGTTCTGTAAATCTAGGATTTGGGGTGTAGTACTAGTTGTTGAAATTTAGGGAACATTTGCACCATTCTAGCTAACAATACTGGATTTTCAATAAAAATTATCCCTAAACTCCTCGGAATATGTCAAGTAGATCTGTCATTAGCAAATACGATTAATTTTAAAAATTAGTTTAAGAAATAAAGAACCAATCGACATATTTTGATTCTGCAATAAGAAAGAAAAGGATAAATTTTTATTTTGCTATGGGTTCCTTATTTCAGTAGAGGTTCTAATAATTGTTGTATTCTACATTTTTAAACTAAAGATCGCTTTTTTAACTCCTTTAGAATTCTATAAATCTGGGGCCATAAAAGTTAAAACTTAATTTTATTTAATTAAAAAATAACACGTGCCTTTTGTATCAAATACTTCTTGTTATTTGTCGAGATATTTGTTTAATTTATGGGATGCATTGTTTGTTAAAACCTTGATAAATCTGGAGGAGGATGGCAATTTCGTTGATTTATTAATACAAAATAAACATTTTCTGCGCTATAACGCAGACCCCATTGCCCTAGTTCATTGATGAGGTCAGTGATTACGTCATTTGTGCCCTATTTCCGGCACAACCACCTCTCAACTACGTGGAAATAATAACACTAAAACTTTTAAGCTGGATATAAAACAAATTATACATGTCAGACATTATTTTATCCAGGAGCTTTTATGCTTTTCTATAGGGTGTAATTATAAAATTCATTTTTATTTGTTTTTTTCGAAAAAAAAAACTCTCGGACATTTCAAGTACTTTAAATACTTAGTTGTTCTAGTTAACACATCCAGTTTTTTAATTATTTTTAAAATCAAACACGGGATATGGACAGTATTAAATAAAACTACGTTGTTCTTAAAATCGTCGACTAGTTTCGGAATGGATTTATTTCTTCTTCAGGGCCAAAAAATTTTTTATAAGGGAAAAAACGCACGTGTTCTCCAAAAATTATAAATTATTAAAACATAATTAAAAATAATTTTTTAAATATTAAATGTAAAGTTTTGTATTTTTGTATAAAAAAATTATTTGAAAGTGTTTTTTAAATAATTTTTTTTTTGCCCTGAAGAAGAAATAAAACAATTCCAGGGCCAAATTTATGCCCAAATTTTAGCAATTTTATTATGGGAAACTAATCTATAGTTTTCAAAAAAATAATTAAAATCATAAACTTGGAAAATATTTAAATAATGAAATCTTAAAAAAATTAAAATTCAATAATTAAATTAAAGTTTTATAATATGTTTTTGGAAAAAGCTTTGGATGAGTTTTCAGTCAAAAAAGAATAATTTTGTTATCACTTTTGGTTTTTGAGTTCTGGACAAATATGTGTAAAATCCCACTTTAGAGTAAAATTTACTCCTGAAATTTTAGGTTTTTCGGAAAAAAGTTGATTTCTCGAAAAGTATACACGATACAAAAAAGTTTAAGGGCTTAAAATGTAAGTAATAGATTGTATTTTCCAATCAATCTAGTAAAATGCTTGAAACTCTTGAAATAAACTCACCAGAGCCAGAATTGTCCCCAAATTTTTGCAAATAAATTACGATTAGTTTTTCCATAATAAACTAATCGACCGATTTAGACCAAATATTTTTTAAAATACATCTAGGTGCTATCTGTTTCTGGTATAAAATTTTTGGGTTGATAACTTTTGCAGCTTTCAAGAAAATTATTGAAATCTACAATATTTAAATAATGAAGTCTTAGGGTCGATCTCACCGACACGACTTAAAATTTAAGAACTACTTTAATGTGTAACTTGACAGGAACACAATACAAAATCTGTCAATTCAAAATTTAAGTACTACTTAGTGGCCTAAGTCGTGTCGGTAAGATCGGCCATTAAAGAAATTTTAAATTTACTAATTAAACCAAACTTTTATATGTTTTTGAAAAAGACTTTAAATAAGTTTGTAGCCAAAAAAATCTTTTAGTTATCACTTTTCGTTTTTGAGTTCTGGACAAATATGTATAAAATCCCACTTTAGAGTAAAATTTAGTCCTGAAATTTTAGGTTTTTCGGAAAAAAGTTGATTTCTCGAAAAGTATACACGATACAAAAAAGTTAAGGACTTTTAAAATGTAAGTAACAGATTGTATTTTCCAATCAATCTAATAAAATGCTTGAAACTCTTGAAATAAACTCACCAGAGCCAGGATTGTGCCCAAATTTTTGCAAATAAATTAGGAAATCGGTCGATTAGTTTTTCCATAATAAACTAATCGACCGATTTAGACCAAATATTTTTTTAAAATACATCTAGGTGCTATCTGTTTCTAGTATAACATTTTTGTGTTGATAACTTTTGTAGTTTTCAAGAAAATTATTAAAATCTACAATATTTAAATAATGAAGTCTTAGAGAAACTTTAAATCTACTAATTAAACCAAACTTTTATATGTTTTTGAAAAAGACTTTAAATAAGTTTAAGTTATCACTTTTCGTTTTTGAGTTTTGCATAAAAATGTGAAAACTCCTAAATTAGAGTCAAATTAAGTCATGAAATTCAAGACTTTTTGGAAAAAGGTTCAAAATAAAAAAAAAATGTGCAATCACCCTTATTTGACCCCCTTTGGATGTGCCACTGAATTTAAGGCCATTTTAGACGGGCATATTTTGTTACCAAAATTGTGCAGTTGCATCCGAGTCGATTTGGGAACAAAATTTTGGAAACAAAATATATCCATCTAAACAGGGCCTTTACACGATCACAAATATCTTGTGCCAAGTTTGGGGTCAAAACAGTGCTGGTCTAAAACGAGTATTCAATGAAAAAACAGCCCCCCATGTTTTATAGATTTTTTTTCTAAATATACTTATAGGTATTATACATATACAGGAAATTTCCTATGAATTAAATATTTTTTCGACTCCTTAAAAATTACAGCAGTTTTAAAATTGTATAATTTTAATGATTTTTTTGGGACACCCTGTATAATTTCCTTTCTTACTATACTGGGTGGAAACGAAGCACGGGTCACCTTTATAACTTATTATTATTTATGAAAATAAAGAAAAAAAAAGTTTGAAATTTGACTATGTTGTATGATTCAAGAAAACACATTTTAGGCACTAAAAATTTTTTCAATATGACTTCTGGTTTTACCGGAAGTGACATCAACTTCATTTTTTTAAATGTAACACCCATTTTTTGTTCAAAATATGAATTTATTTTATAAAAAGAGTATTTTTTAATTTCTTTTGAAATTTTGAAAAAAAAAATTTTTTTCTTCATTGAAGTTGATAAAAACTACCAAAACTCATTTCAAATAATACAAATACCTAACGAAAATTGTATTTTGTAAAATCATTTAAGCAGTTTGTGAGATATTAATTTATGAACTTTTTTGAGTAGGTAACGTTTTTGCAAGTAACGGTAACTCTTTTTTTTAAGATGCCGGGTCACTTGGCTTTTCAAAAAGAAGATTTTAATACGATTATTTTGGTATCCCATATGTAGGGTGTAATCAATTTACTTGTGGCAGTTTTTCATATTTTTTGTACTCGGGATTTTTCAAAATTTCAAAAAAAAAAAATAAAAAATGTATCACAAACATACCTACTGCTTTTTAAAAATAGTTTTAAATTATGAACAAAAAAATTAGTTTTTACATTTAAAAAAAATAAAGTTATACTTATATTGAAAAACTTTTTAGTGCCCAAAATGTGTTTTCTTGAAACATACAACATAGTCAAATTTCAAATCTTTATTTTCATAAATAAAGAAGTTATAGAGGTGACCCGTGTTTCGTTTTCACCCGGTATTTTTTATTTAAATCAATAGTGCTTTGAATCTTGTCTTTGCCCAGTTCAAAATGTTCCAAATGAAAAAATTACTAGAAAATAATTTTATACAGGGTGTCTCACAAAAATCATTAAAATTTTAAGATTTTAAAATTGCTAAATTTTTTATTCAGAATTACATTTACAATCTAAAAAAATGCTGTATACAGGGTGTCTCAAAATTGGCATTCAAGCTTTCCGCAACGTTAACAAAAAAAGAAAAAAATTTTGATTTTACAACCGTTTCCCGACAACTCTTGTAACTTGAAAGTTAGATTATAACTCAACACAGTAAAAAATATTTATTGTATTTACACGAACATTTTAAAGAACAATGGTAAAAGAATTTCATTTTAATTGAATTTGAATCTTAAGAAGTAAAATTATCTATTAATAATACTTCTACATTTTTAAATTTTTCTTCAAATTTTCACCCAGATTCTGCCGGCCCCTGACTCATGGAACCAGTTTTAATTAATTACCAGGTTTTGAATTTATATTCGTGTATTTTCTGTTTAACTAACTGAAACTGCACAACTGAACCTAAGGTGGTGGTGATGTGGCGAGTGGCATTTTTGGAATGATTTATACCGGGTACTGTGGCGCCCGCTCGGGTTGTGAGATAGTGGGGTGGAATTTTTCTAGTGGCGACTTTGGTTTACGCTATTGTGTTTGTTATAAAGTCTTTCGGAGGTGTCACTTTCTACTTTTTTGCCACGTCATCTGCATTCTGCATACCACTTTGGTGCGCGCTCGGCTTAACACTCACTGATTTTTGAAGGAAAATATCAAGAAAGGTACCTATGTATTTGTTTCTTTATTTTTGTTTTTCGAACACACATGACTAGACAATTTATTATTGCTGATTATAACCAATTTTTATATTAAATAAATCACATTCGATATTCTTTATTAAATTGAGTTTTCTAAATTATTTTTTCTTTTTTCACTTTTGGCCACCCCAAAAAATTGGCCGCCCGTCTTTTTCGCATCCAGGAACACGGGGTTGGTTTAATTTAAATAATGTGTCGTTTGTTCATGGTAACCAAGAAGTAGTTTCAATTAAGTGTTGCGGAATTTTCGTCACCGTGTGAATGAGGCATAATAATTTATGTTTAGTTCCTCTATCAGTTCTCACAATCAACGAATCAAACGTTTTATTATCAATCAAAAAGTACAAATAGAAATATGATCTTTTATATTGGACGCAAATATACTAATGGCAAAATTCTTACCTTACTAACAAGCATATCAGTTTCATCAAAATGTCTTCCATACATTTTAGGCGATTCTCCGGGAATAGGCTCGATTTTAATGCACACCTCCATACCTTTCGTCGCGCTCTCCACATTCTTATGATTATTCTCAATACTGGTTACAATACCTAATTCCACGAACTGCAAAAATATTAAATTTATTACTCCTACTTTATCAACAACAAGTGATTGAAAATCCATAAATTTTATATTAGATTAGCATCTCATCCCACACCTCCTTTAATAATTTAGGTTATCATTAGTTGATTAATAGTCGTTAAAAAAGCTATGACCTTTAAGGATAAGGCATTACTTACCTCTTTATTTGGGACGCAAATTGGAGTTCCCTCCTTAACAATTCCTGCCTCCACCATAACTCCCATGACAATAGGGTCACGTGAGTTAAAAATAAATTGAGGAAGGACTTTGATTTTGCACGGGAATACTGCGATGTGTTTGAACTCTTCTCGCTTTTTCTGTTTTAGTTCTTCACGGTAGGACATAAATTTATCGAAAAGATGATAAATTATATCCGCTTGGAAAATTTTAACTCCCAAGGAATCCGCCAACTCTTGAGCATCCCGCTCGATCTTCACGTCAAAGGCCAAAATCGTTGCATATCTAAAAACAATCTACATTTAAAACTAAATATGTTACTACATATATTGATTGGTCAAGATTTTTTAGCAACTCTGTATCTTAGTTTGTCTTAGGCCCACTATACACCTAGATATTAATTTTGCAATTTATTGCGCATTTTAATCTCAGAACGCAACTGCGTAATGTGCAGTTGCTACCGACTTGATACTGCGCAATGTGCAGTTGGTACTGAGTTGAAACTGTGCAATGTGCAGTTGCTACCGAGTTGGAAATGCGCAATAAATTGCACAATAAATATCTAGGTGTATGGTGGGCCCTAGATATAATAAAACCATCCAACAAATGTTAAAAAAATCGTTTACGGTGATCTCTTTCGTTTACCAAAAAATTATCATTTTATTATTTTTGCCCTCCTTAAATTTCCTTCCAATTAAAAAACATTTAAATTGCCTAAATTATTTAAGTAGTACTGATATAGTAAAGTCACAAAAATCTGTTTTGCAGAACAAATTGTTGTTGTACTTATTAATTTTCCAGAAATTTCCGTCTAAATTGCGTGGATGCGTTGAAATAATTTCTGGAAGATGAGGTTCTGAGAAGTTATCAAAAGGCAAACAAATCTGGCCAACTTGTGAACATATTTTAATGTTATTATAGGAAATATTTGGGTGTGTTTATTTAGGACCGACCCGAACATGTTGCCATAGCTGTGTACATGAGAAATGACAGTAGCTTTGCTTTAAATGGATATCATATTTAAATAAAGTAAGCAAATGTATGTATAATAAAATTAACAAATAAATAGAGTAAAGGAACTTACTGGCTTTCGTGCTCCAACATTATGGACGCCTTCATTACGTCCTTCTTCACAACAGGACCAATACGAATTCCAGAATACTGAAAAAAATTAATTAATTTTAGAAAATCAATAACTACAACTGACCGTTTTCTAATTAAATCTGAAGGTTAATAACTTAAATGTAAAGTACAGGTAAACGTCGTTTTGCGACGCTTCGATTCACGATTCACAATTACGCCGTTTGGTGCCGGCGTGGGATTTTCCTAGTTTCCGAGTTAGTTTTCGTTTTGTTTTTAAGAAAAATAAAAAGATATGATTATATTTTTTATTTTATTATAAAATTAAAAGAATATTCAATTCGTAGTTACATTATGGGCGACAAACATTGTTCAAAAAAGCACGAAAAATTTGTGTTCATTTTACGCCGGTGTCTTTCGTAACGGAACCCCGGCGTAAAACGACCTTTACCTGTATAAAGAAAGTAGAAAAAAAAATTCAAGCCTCTACGATGTTTCTGCTAATTTTTCATGGAAATTGGTTTTTATTATTTTTCTCGAAAACCATAACAGATAGCGGTTTCAAATTTTACCCGAAGGTAAACACCGTGGATAGACGCATTTTAGATAATATTTGGTTAAAATCGGTTGATTAGTTTCTTCGAAAAAAATTCGAAAAATTTTGGCAAAATTATATTATTTATGAGTGCAATATACTTAAACTTTTGACACTTTCAACCGCCATGGAGGCATAAACAAATCCATTTGTTGATATTGATGAATAACGATCCATAATACTTAGATTGTATACATGATGATTACTGATTACTACAAATTTCGGGAATTTACGAAGAAACTGAAGATGACCCAGATCAGGGTCTTTCTGATGTAAAAGAAGAAATGGTATGAACATTATTAAAATAAATTTTTGCCTCAAAACGGAGATTTTGCTTATTTTAGCCAAATTTTCAGTAATAACTCGAAAACGAAAAGAGGTAGCGAAGTGATTCTGTTTATGTGGTAAAGTGGACATTGAAAGCTTTCCGGGAGGTTTATTACAAGCGTTAAAAATTCGACTTTTTTTAAATGCGATCTAAAAGGAATTTTTTTTCGTTGTTTTTTCGATAAAAAAACCTATGAGTGGGTGCTTTTAGTTCAAAGAGTACATTCTAAATAGTCTTCAAAATTGAAAATCCGTTAAAAATTTGCCCGACAGTAGCCAACTACCCCTAAAATCGAAATTACGATTTTATTTTGATGTAATTTCCCAACCCCACCAAATATAAAAAATCTGTGTCCTCTAAACACTGTAAAAATTTTTAATGCTGCGAAAGAAAATTGGAAAAATTTTAAAAACTGCGTAAGCCATAACTGTCCAGGTTGGATGGCGTTTTACGTTCCGTTTTCCAACGTAAAAATGTTGATGTGCCGATTTTTGGGCTTATAAATAAATAGGTAAGAAGGAAAATAAAAAAATATTTGAGAGATATAGGTTGTTCCTATCAAAAGTAACGAATTTTCAAAGTCCACGTCAAAAAGCGTGAAAAACAAAGCGCCATTTTGAGGACGAAAAAGCGACATAAAAAAATAACGTATTAAAAAGAACTCCCGTTTTAAGGAAAATCGTTGAATTTATATAAGGAATAAAGAAACTGCTTGCATAAATTCTTATCGAAGCCAAAAAGTTTTGGTACTTTTGCCGCCCGAAAAAAAACGCTAAAATTGTACATTTCCTGTCTTGGCGCCGTTGCGCCTGAACATGTAAAAATTGTTCTGGTGAATTCTGAGGTTTGAGAATAAAAGGAGCAAAATTTTATCGGTTCCCTTTAAGACACGACGGAGATACGATTTTTCAAAGTTGACGCCGCCGACGAATGAGAAAAGAGAAAAAAAACGACCATTTTCTGTAATTTTTTTCAAAGTGTTCTTTTGTCAAAAAAATTTAAAATTCGTACCCCACGTAAAATAAACATGTCTCTATACGACGCAAATCGAATTTTTAAAATCGGACGAATAAAACCACCCATTTGGCGGTTCCTCGCAAAAATTGAGCTTTCGGGGTAAAAATACAAAAGAGGTTTTATCTTCGTCCCCTTAATAGATAGGTCTAAGCGGGTCAGAACCACCGTCTTCTAAAATTATATGATATTCATGGTGAATTTAGGACACTTAGGGGATGACGATTTTTCGTTCAGGGTGGAATAAAATTTTTCTGGGCAATCCGTTCGAAAAGTCGCGTAAACACTTTCGTGTTGAAATTTTCTCGTCCGTACACCTACAAAATTGCAACTCTATTATTGATTATAAATAAGATGGTTAACAAAGCATCTTATTATTTTATATTTTCATTTTGCCCTAAAAAAGTCGAAATTTCTGTTTCTGTTGTACTCGTAACAATTCTTTGTAGGAAATTTATAAAATTTCCCTTTATTAATTGAATCCATATAGATATTTTATCAACACACCCTTAAATTAAAAAAAAAATATTTGAGAGAACGTTCTAATAGAAAGTTGTTTTTCTTGGAAAAACAAGCTTTGTGTGCTTACAATAATTTTCTTTATATTATTATGTCATTTTATGTTTATTTTGTGGATTAGAGCTTTGGAATTCTGGTAAATTTGCATAATAATTTATAGTTCTTCATTTTTCCCACAATTACTTTTATTGATGAAAGCGAAAAAAATAATAAATTCCACCCCTCGAAGATTGATATGAGTTAAGTTAATTCGATTCATCTGCAGAGGCGTAACATTATAGTATTGATAAAATTTATGAGGCTCTTTAAAAAAATTTATTCAAAAAGAATAACGAATGTGCATAATTATATTAAATTAGTAAAGGATAATAAAAATAAATTATTAATAATAACTCAAGATGGCAATTAAATATAAAAATGTGAACAATTTCAATTTAAATAAAGCGATCAAATTTTTAAATTAAATCAAGTCGCTTCACATTTATTGTGGATCGTTTAAGAAACGAACGCCTAGTGTCTTGCATAAAAATAAATTATTATCATTTATTATAAAACTAAACATTCGTAATTACACTACCAAACGGGGATATTACTTAATTTAGGTTAATTCCAAGAAACGACATTCCGTCTTTTAAAAAACGTCTTTTTTTCTGGCCTGTGCCATAAAACGAACCGAGAAGTATTTAAAATTACTTAGCTCTCTGATGACAGCGAGGCACGTTTTTAACATCCGGTATGTTTTGATTCAAATGTCCTGACTTGCCATTACAAAAGCAGCGAGTCAAGTTTTATTGCTTGTCCTTGTTTGTACGCAGACACTCGAGCCCGCAAAAAAGGAAGAAATTTCGAAAAAATAAACTGACAAAAAGCGCCCAAATTTAAAATAAGAGAGGAATGCTGTTTATTAAATAAAAAGGAAGTTGGCAATTTGTTGAGTTTTTATTGCTAAATTATGTTAATGCCGCGTTCCTCGTGTGTTATTATGCGGTAAAAAAATCGGTTTTCTACTAAAATAATGCCCTCATATTATTAGCATAATTTCCTTTGGGAAATTCAAAAGCGTACATCGGTCGTCGTCCTGTCTTGCGTCTTTAGCTCGTCTGCTGCCAAACAGTGGGCTTCACTTAGCGCCCTAATGAGAGGTAAAATGTTAATGCAAGGTATAATAATAGGAAAATTTGATAAGTAGTAGGTAGATTTTATATAGAGTAGAGCGATTAGATATACTCAAGTCTTGCTAGTGTAGGACGAGCTGCTTTCTGGGAAGGCGGTACGCCCACAGTCATCCGGTGTAAATGAGCCGCCTTCTTACAAAAAAATTATCCATGCATAAACATCGAAATCGGAAAGGCTTAATAAATCGGCATACTTTAATTCGCTTTACGACTCAGATTCAATTTTCGCTTTAATTTGTAAAAAAATAAAATTCGAAGCTTTTAAGGCGGCTATTTATTAAGTGCTTTACTTTGAAGAAATGGTTCTATGTCAGTTTTTTGTTCATATCTCCAAGGACACAAAGTAATAGGGATTAAATGATTCCATACTGCAATATTTCCTAGGGAAACCCAGACGAAAAAAATGCACGTTTCCGCATATGAGATGATAGTTATTCTTTCAGGAATGCCTCGTCCTTATCAAACTTTCTATTTAAGGCCTAATTTTTCTCTGCACGGTGTAATATTATAATCATTTAGATGGCATTGTCACTTTTTCCTTTGTGATTATTTAAATTCTTTGTTATATCCCGTAATCGATAAAAATCCCAAGGAGAAAATTACCAAATTTGTATCAATGTTGTAAGCTAACATTTAAAAAATAAATTTTTCAATTTTTAGAGTTGACACTGATCTAGTATTGGGAAGTGAGGAAACCTTGATAACCGATTGCAGATCAAACGACTTAAATTTCTAATTTTGGGAAACTTATGTAATTTCTAAAATTACGGAAAAAACTTTCAATTCAATTTTATTCTATGGATTGATCCTTAAGACCAATCCTTCCATACGAATCGCAAAGAACTGATTATTTGCATTCAAATTGAAATCTTCTGGAAGTAAAAATCATTCCAGTGAATTTGGGACTTTATCGGGCACCAGGGGCGGACCGTGAGGTTTGGGGGCCTTGGGCTAATACTGTAAGGGGGCCTACCCAATAACCTAATTAACCCAAATATCAAAGTTTTTTTGCCATCCATTCGCTATTTGATGGAAATGGCGTTTTTTAAATTTTTTTAAATAGGAAAATTATAGACACCAAAAAACTTTCATTGCTATAATAAAAGTAAAACTAAACAAAGAAACAATTAACGCAAAACAATACACGTACTAAAACTAATTATTAAAAACGGACTACTTTACTTCAAAAAAACAATGTTTAAAATATATTGGAGAAGAATGCATATAGTCGGTTGAGATTCGTTTTTTAATTTGTTTGAATCCTTATTTTTATTTTTAGATGCAAAAACCTTGACCGTTTGGTACATTTAGGTACTTTTTTGTTTTTCTCTATTTAATTATATTTTACCTTTTTTCAGCTCTAAAATCCGTTTTTATACAGGGTGTTCCGTTCCTGATTCATCAAAAGTCAGAGTTAGAAACAAGATTTAATCTAGAGAAAAAGGAAAAACTAGGGGTCAATCTTTTTTATTTATGGAGCTACAGCATTTTGAGTTTCAGATCACCAATTTATGTCAAATATCACAAAATCGCTAATTACTTTTTAAACATTGTTCGTAGAATTAAAAAGATATCACTAGAAGAAAGTTAAAACCATTCTCTATCAATTGGTAGCAACAGTAATACAGAAATAGTTGATATAATAACGAATAAAAAATAAAACATTTTTTTTCAATTATTAAGTACCTTTTTCCAAAATAATTTTTTCATATTTACAACAAATCAGAGAAAACAGTGGCTCTATTCCTTTACTTTCAGAGCACAGAAGTAATTTCAATAGGATTTTATTTTACAGATTGGTTAATATGTATTGTAATTAGCGATTTTGTGATTTTTGAAAAAAATCGGCGACGTACAATTCAAAAGGCTGCAGCAACCAAAACTAAAAAGATATAGATGAGTAAAAATCTCCTAGAGTTAGGTCAGTCATCATTTAAAAAGTTAAAAAAAGTAGATTACCACTTTATTGTTTTTTCTCGATTAAATTTGGTCCAGCTTCTATCCGACATTTTTTGTTTTTATATTTTTAATTTGATAAGAAATAAAAAAGCCTAGAAGTCAATCCACCATCTACCACCATATTAAGTTAGTTTTATTTCAAAATAGAGGAAAAAATAATATTTTCAATTAATATTTATTCCAATGGTAATGTTTCACAAAAAATACATTTGGTCCATGTCACAAATAAGTCAGATTTTCTCTCTCGACCTTACTCACTACAAGTATAGGACCCTTTTGAGTGGGAGTGTGATAATAGCTTGACTTATTAAAGACATGGATTCTATTACATTTTTTTTTATAAATCAGTGTTTTTTCTTTTAACTCTGCCCGTTCGAAAGGTTGATGATTGTACTTTATTATAAAAAAAGGAAAGGAAAAAATATTAAAAAATAACGCGTCTAGGGGTCCTCAAGCAAACGTCTAAAAATGCACCAGGATGATTGCTGTTAATTTTACAAACGGCTAAAAGTAGAAATAAACAATATTTGTGCGAATTGTTGAACATATTACGTTGGATTTTTTTCTGAAGCTTTGGGTGAAAATTTAGCGATAAAAAAATCACGAATTTCGAAGCACGAATTTGATGGCGCCAAAAGTACAGAAAAATTGAGATATCAAGAAAAAAGCGCAGTATGTAGATGGCAAATTAAAAAACCGCGATTTTTTTTGCATCGGAGGATCTTCAGAGCGAAGCTACAAAGTTGAAGTACTTTTGCTGCTCGAAAAAAACGCTCAAATTGTACACTTTGCGTCTCGGCGTCGTGGCACCAAACCGTCGCGCCTGGAAACTTAAAAATGGTTCTGGTCTTTTCCCAGGATGTGAGAATAAAAGGGGTTAAATTTCTTCGCGTCCCTATGAAAACCGACGGAGTTGAAATATTTATTCAAAAATAGCACCGCTGAAGACCGGAAAACAGCAACAAAAATCGATTGTTTTCGGGATTTTTTTTAAGTGTTCAGGTAGTCCGAAAAATTTAAAAGTCCTACCCAGCTTAGAAGAAACATTCCTCTTTGTGCAACCCGAATTTCTAAAATCGGACGAAAAAACACCCTTTTGGCGGCTTCTCGCAAAAACGTCCGATTTTGAGGTAAAAATACAAAAATAGTTGTATCTAGTCCTCTACCTCTACAACATACTAAAGTTTGATAAGATTCGGAGTAAATTTCGGACACTTAAGAGCATTCTTTCCTAAACCGCGTGTTCAAAATCGTCTTCCTCAAAATAAGTTACATCCTTTTAGAAGTAGTACCCTATAATAATACAAACAATTTTAAAAACAATGCATACCTTGCCACCCCTTTCCGCCGCCCACAAACTGAATAAAATCCAATAAACAAAATTGTATGTGCAAAACGACAAATACTGGAGTACGTGCAGCACCTTTATTATTTAATCAATTATCATAAAAAAATACTTAAATATAGATAAATGTATGTTCTACAAAACAATATCTCAAAAAGTTCCTCTACAATATTCCAATAAAATTTGCATAAAAACGCCATTTTTAAACAATATAATTTAAAATATGTGTAATTTTTATATAAAATATGGCATTGTGATAAAAGAGTAAACGTGTATTTTGAAAAATTCATATTTCGCTTAATAACTAAAATTAAGAACTAAAAATTCGTACAGATAAGTGTGTAAAAATTATCGATATTATCTTATTAAATTTTTTAAAACTTAATTATTTTTTAAGGTACATTACCTAAAAAAAATTGATTTTTTTGAGTATTTGGGGTGTAAAATTTTTTAGGGGGGTGTAGAGGGGAAGTGCCCCCTACATTTCATCAACTTTCTATTATCTTTCATTTGCAGGGTAGTTTTTGAAAAAATTCAAAAAAAAAATTTTAAGATATTTTTAAGGTTTGAAATTTTTCATGGGAATCGGTTTTTATTGTTTTTCTAGAAAACTATAAAAGTTAGCAATTTCAAATTTTTACCAAAGATAAACACCGTCGATACACAAATATTTGGTTAAAATCGGGGAAATAGTTTTTTTGGAAAAAATTCGCAAAGATTTAACAAAATTTTCTTATAAACACGGCCCTGGGCGGTGTAATTTTCAACGGAATTTGTAGGGGGAGGAAACGCTGCGAATTTTAAGCTATTAAGCCGGTGGTGCTAATAGTTTTGAAGTTTTAATTATTTTCTGAAAAGTGAAAAATTTCAGACCAAAATTTTGGCGCCGAACGGAGATTTTGCCTAATTTTGCTACATTTTCAGTCATAACTCGATAGCGAAGTAATTTTTATCGTAAAGCGGACCTTGAAAGCTTTAAGAAAAGGTGTATTACATTGGGGTGAAATAGAATTTGAGGGGTTGATTAGAACGAAAAGCGTAAAAAATTACGACTTTTTAAAATGGGATGTTAAAAAAATTATTATTTCATTATTTTTTCAAAATTCAAGAAACCCTATGCGTGGACGGTTTTGGTTCGAGGAGCACATTCGATTGAGCTTTTAAAATTAAAAATCGGTTAAAAATACCCAGACGGGAGCCACTCACCCCTAAAATTAAAGTTTTGAATTAATTTGCGCATAACTTTCCAACCCCATCGAATTTAAAAACAAAATATAGCCTATCAAGTGCAGAAATTATTCCTGTTAAGGGAATTGATGTAAAGTATAAAAGAAATTAAAAACTCTGGGCTGCAGTGGTACAAAAGTACGACCGCCGGGCGCGATTTTTGAACATTTCACGTTCGATTTTTTTCTGAAGCTCGGGATGAAAATTTAAAAGTGTTGTTTTTTTTACTTATAAGTATTAATGTAATGAGGAAAATAAAAAATATTCGACTCACATAGCTGGCACCGATCAAAAGTTACGAATTTTCAAATTCCGCGTCGAAAATAAGTGAAAATCAAACCGCGAATTTGAGGGCCCCAAAAATAGAGAAAAAATTGAGATATTAAAAAAAAACTTCAGAATTAAGGCAATAGGTGGTATTGGGATTAGAAATATAGAAACCGCGATTTTTTTCCACCTGTCGATCTAGAAATATATGGGACACAGTTTGAGTACTTTTGTCGCCCGAAAAAACGGTAAATTAGTACACTTGGGGTGCCGGCGCCGCGACGCCACACGTATGCGTCCGGAGCCTTAAAAATTGTTCCGATTAATTCTCTGGATGTGATAATAAGAGGGATCAAATTTCGTCGCTTCCCTTTAAAACTGGACGGGGGTGAGATTTGCCGCCGACGAAAATCGGAAAAAAGCAAGAAAATCGACCAATTTCATGAAATTTTTTCAGAGTGTTAGCGTGCTTGTAAAAATGTAAAATTAGAACCTCGGTTAGAAACGACATCCCTCTTCACGATGCAACCGGAATTTTTAAAATCTAACGAAAAAAGCTACCCTTTTCGTGGCTCCGCGCAGAAAACGTCCGAATTCGGTTTTAGTATTATAGAAAATCCAGCTAACAAACTTTATGATGAAGTATTGTCCCGTAATGGTTTTGGAATAAATTTAATGGTTTGAATGTAAAAGCAAAATTATGTCGTTTGTCGCAAATAATAAATTAATTATTATAATTAAAACATTACATATTTGTGCCAATGTGGGATGTTGTCTGGAATCTGGCATTTGTAAATTAAAAAGTAACTTTAAGTTTTAATCAACTCTCACCACGCGCATTTAATTTTTCCCAGTACATTAAAATTAAGAGTTATTTCACGTATTTACATACATATTCATTAATATGCACATACATATTATTGCAAATTTTAGTTTAGCACTTTAAATTATTAATAAATGTAAATAAAAGCAATTGAATTTCTTTTAAAATAAAGAAATTCAAACTTACTGGAATTTTGCTTGTTTTCAAAAACTCCAACAAAGCCTCTAAGGAACCCAGTGTGGAAGCTTGGACGTATACACCTCGTTCCTGCAATTTTATGTTTAAAAGGGCAGATCTTAATTCTCTAGCAACTTCATCTCTAAGAATTTCAACTTCGTCCGGCTTATGAGCTACAAACAAATTTAACCCAGCAATCGCTTTTTCCAATTCTTTTGCAGCAATTTTTACACCCTGTGCCGCTTTAATTTCCTTATATTCCATATAAGCATTCTGAAAAACGATAAAAATTTAAGTAAATACTCGAATAATTTGATATTCTTTTGCTTATTTGTTAATCTAAATTTTATACAAAAACAATAATTTTTGGTTTACCTTTACTCGAAGTTCCCTCATAGGTTGAGGCATAAGGAGAGAACGAATTTGAGTAACAATAGGGCCATCTGTTCCTGCTAGTAGCATAGTTTCACCTTCTCTTAAAGTACCGTTTATTAAAATTACATCAATTGTTGTACCGAGTCCAGAAATTGCCTTAACTTCAAGTACTGTTGCCAATAACTCATCCGAATACATTAGTCGCTTGGCTAACATATTTTGAGAAGACTCAACGATTAAAGCCAATAAATTACCCATCCCTGAAATTATAAGAATTTTAAAATATGCTACAAATTAACTTATGTATTAAAAAAAATTAAATGGTTCGAAAAATAGTATATTATTTTATTAGGAGTAACAGAAGTACTTTTTGTGGCCAGCATGTAGGTTTGTGGGACGAGCTTGGCGAGTCCTGCGGATACATGCGAGCCACTAAAAGTTCTTTTACTCCGAATAAAACATGCTATTTTTTCTTCAAACTTGGAAATTTTTAAAATACTAATATAATAAATAATTTTAAAATTTCACATTTAATTTACATACAACACACAATACATTGTTAGTGTATATTGGGTTGCCTAAAATTCATTTCTACTTCGCCCTTTTATTCCTTGTCAGTGCAAAGTAGTAATTTCTACTCCTAGGCAGTACAAAGTGACCATAGAATCAACGAACATAAAAAGTGATATTTTAAAGCCTGTCAAACGTCACAGAAGACTGTACTTTAATGACGTTTGAAGAAAAATATAAAATTATAATACCTTCTCCGGTAACGGCACTTGTTGGAACTAAACTGACATAGCTTCTAACATCAGGATTTTCATAAAACAATGCAGCATTCATTCCTTGTTCAGCAAACTGCAAAACTACATCTTTTGTTCGCTTTTCGAATTCTAACTGAGTGTTGGGAGCTTGAGATTTAATTACATCGCGCACATCTTTCCTACTCATAGTTTGCCAATCATATAAACGATCGATTTTGTTTAGAGCAACTATAAATGGTGTTTTTCTTTGTTTCAACAGATTTAACGATTCAATCGTTTGTGGTTCTAGCCCATGCATTATGTCTACTACTAAAATAGCGATGTCACATAAAGAAGAACCACGGCTACGTAGATTGCTGAAAGATTCATGCCCAGGAGTGTCTATGATCAGAAGGCCAGGAATTTTTAATACCATTTCATTTGCCTAAAATATAAAAATTTATAATTACATAAATCCTATATTAGATCTTTAAATTATTAGTAAATTAAATTATTTTTAATTAATTGACTGAACATTAATGCACTGAATAGATGCAAGGTAAAGAAGTTAAAAATAATTTAAAACGCGTGTGATTCTCAAATTTTCTCAATTTTAGAGCTGGTGGCAGAAAAATAATAGACTAAAAGTGAAACTGAGTGATCAACTTTAATCAGTTTTTAAATATCTTTTATTTGGGGGGTCGATTTTGCAAAAATTCGAAAAAAAAATTTAACATATTTTTTTAAGGCTTTTTGGGCATGATTTTTTTTCAGGATTTTCGTTTTTCTTAATTTTCTCAAAAAGTATTCACAATTTATTCTATTATTTTTTTAAGGTTAAACGTATTACCATAGTATTTATGAATTTAACTAGATTTTTTGAAAGTTTTCCCGTAGCTCGAAAAATTTGAAATCGGTACGGTTATAAAACAAACATTTCTGTTTAATTTAAAATCGAGCGTTTGAAATTCGGTCAAAAATGTACCCGCTATAGTGAAAAAACCGCGATAACTCGGGGGTTTTGGAAAAAAAATATTATTTCAATTAGTTTTATAGAATTTTGGCTAACGCCCATTTTACTGCCGTTTGACTTACAAAACCAAAAAAAGAAGAAATTGGTAGCCACAAAACTCATCTGTGTACCAAAAAAAGAAATTTTAGAAAAGCTCCACTGGAAAAAATGTTGTGATCAAAACCGCAAATATAAAATTTTAAAATTAAATGCTCAAATTTGCCGACTATCCTCTTAATCGGTGCACTAAAGAAATCTTAATAAAAAATTAATTAAATTTATCAAACAAAAATTTACCCCTTTAACATTTCTAATATTTTCTTTGATAGCATCAATTGGCACATTAGTGGCACCTATTTGCTGTGTGATACCTCCCGCTTCTCCATCTTGGACATTAGTTCGACGGAGTTTGTCCAAAATTTTAGTTTTTCCAGTATCAACATGACCCAATACACACACAACAGCTGCTCTCAAATTGTCTAGAGATTTATTCTTTTCAGCCTCCTTACGACGAGCCTAAAAGATAAAACTTGTGAAAATAAATCGAATAATTTTTACCACAAAATATAATAAACATCAATAGTCCAGTCATTTCGTAGTTTTACCTGGAAAGTTTTCCGGGAATTTTAGAACTGGGTAATTTTATAGATTTTGATGTGCTATTTCCGAATTTCAACTTTGCCACAAAATGACGCCTAAAAGATACGAGCTGACAAAGTTGAAATTCGGAAAGAGCACATCGAAATCTATAAAATTACCCATTTTCAAAACTCCTGGAAAATTTCCAGATAAACCCTTTATTACTCCCAAATAACTGGACAACCATCAAAGTTTAAAAATACCTCAATTCTAGCCTTGGCTTTATCTCTCTTCTTCTCTGCATCAGTTCTGTGATCTTCTTCTTCCTCTTCGGACTCAGACTCATCAGATTCATCGCTTTCTGACTCTTCATCATCATCAGATTCATCGTCTCCACTTTCATCACTGGATTCATCATCCTTACTAGTTTTTTGATCATCTTTCTTTCCATCAGCTGAAAGTTCAGGAACAGAACCTAAAAATATAATATATTTGATGTTAAAAAAATATGTACCTGTTTTGGTATCGTTTAATGGATTCATAGATTGGCAGAAAACTGTTAGTCGTTAATTAAAGAAGTTAACATATTGTTTAACAAATTAACTTTTAAGTTAATCTTAAAAACGATTAACGGTCTTATTAACTTCCGTTGGCTTAGGTAAGTCCGTTAATCATTATTTATTTACTGATACGACTAAAAGGATAGCGCTAGATTTTGCAGAGGTAACAACAATGAGGATGAAAGAAGGAAGGAGATTTACTCAGTACTATCTCGGCCGTAAGTCATCTTTAAAAAGTAACGCTCAGAATTACATAAATGGTTAAAATACTCTTTTAATGATGCAGCGTTCCTTGGTGAACAAATTAGTGGATAGATTTTTTTTTTATTTCCCGATACTCAATTAAAGGTCTTCAACAACGTATCGTAGAGTTTGGGCGCCATTTTGGGGACACCATGTATATGTATATTAGGTGCTTTCCAGGTAACCGCTCTGAGTAGTCCAAAGTGGTCCAGAGTAGCTCCCAACTACTCGAGTGTGTTCCAGGCGGATCGGAGTGAACTACTCTGAAGCACTCCATTTTACCTCCTCCCCGTCTCCTGAAGTATCTACCTAATTTTTAGCGTGAACTAATCCAGTGGAGTGGGGGTCTTGATTTGCGCTCTTATTGGTTATAATTCGGATTTTGTACAGAGTACAGTGGGTGATCGGTTAACGAACAGTTCGGACTCCAAACAAATCGCACAACGAACACTTTAACAAAAGATTTTTGTGTTCGGACAACGAACAAATATTCAGATAATGACCTAAAACGAATTCTAACGAACGTTTTGGAAAGAAAAGTTTGGCATTCTTGAAGTTATTCGTATCATTCACATTAGAAGTCACACAGTGACAGTTGATTTCTACTTGACGAAAGCCGTGTCCATCCTTCATACAAGGAGACGGAGGTGATCAGGGAGACACCCCTGAAATTATGGAAGAAATTTTGACAATGGAATTGGAGGTGAACGAGGATGACATAGAAGAGCTCATAATGGAACATGAAGATGAACTAATGACAGAAGAACTCCAAGAAATCTTGAATGAAGAACACCAAGAAACACAGCGAAATGTGTCTCCTTCTGAACAAGAGGAAGACGAAAGAGAACCAATGTCGACATCTGCTATTAAAGATCTTTTGAAGAAGTGGCAGAATATCAGAGCAATGGTTTTAGAATTGCACCCAAACCAAGCTGATGTCAGTAGGGTTGGTGATCTCTACTAACTACGAAATTATTCATCCTTTCTTTAATTTAATTTTTAGGGTCTCCAGAACGAATTAATCGATTTTACAAAAAAACCTAGGTAAATCGATGATCGGTTAACGAAGAATTCGGATAGCGAACATAGTCTTGTGACAAATTATGTTCGATAACCAATCACCCACTCACTCCAGAGTAGTTAAAATTTACTTGGAAAGCATCTATTCATATCATAATATAATAGGTTCATTCCGAAAGCCCGAAAAACCGTGCAATAGACAAAATGCATTCGTGACCGTACGATTTAAGTTTGTGATCCAATCAAACTTAGGCAGTTTATGGGATCGTCTTCGGTACATGCCAAGAAGTAGTTACAGATTAGACCGACATGCACACTTCAACTGTGTACGTCTCGCACATGATTTACGAAACCTAACCTTTCATTCTTAACAATCACATCATGTTAATAATCACTGCATGTGCCCATAACCATTCGAACAACGACTTCAGACATTAAAATATTAACGATTACCATTTTGAATAACGGAATAACGATTAACGAAATTAAACTTTAGATTAACTTTGCCCACCTATGAATGGATTACACTTACTAGGTGCCGAGACTTCTTCAGAAGCTTCATCTCCGGAACTTTCCACATCCCAACTTTCTTTAATTTCTTCTACTTCTACTTTAGGTTCTTCAACTTCTGGCTTAGGTTCTTGTACATTTTCTTCAAGACCAACTTCTTCTTTAGGAGGATCTTCAACTTTTTCCTCTTCTGAATATTAAAAGGTTATATTGAATAAATAATATTATTGTAAAAGAATTTTTTTACCTTTTTCCACACTACTTCTGGGTTTTACTTTATTAGGTCGAATTCTAGTTCCTGGTCTTGGTTTCTTCTCTCCCACATCAGGTAAATCTAATCCCTGAGCTTTTCTTGCTTCAAGGAAAGCTTGTGCTCTTGCACGTTCAGCCTTCTGTTTTGGTGTTAACAATTTTCCCTCAGCTTTAAGTCGTTCTTTTCTTTCCTTTTCCTTCTTTTTCTTCCTATCCTTCTTTTCTTGCTCTATTCTCAATGCTTCCAAACGAGCAGTTTCTGCTTCCTCCTCTTTACGTATCCTCTCTTCTTCCTCTCTTTGTAAACGTTCTTCCTCTTCCTTAAGTTTCTTTAATGCATCTTGCATGGCAGCTATAGTTTTCTTACCAGGACCTACATAAAAAAAATTGTTGAAATTACTTCTGAATTTACAAATTAATAAAACTTACCTTTCTTTGCATCTTTTGGTTCTTCTTCTTTAGCCCCCTTTTTCTTTTTTTTCTTTTTACCATCGTCTTGAGCATCTTCGGACGGTTCAGGTTCATTACTTTCAATTTCCATTTTCTTTTCATCCTTTTCCTTCTCCACGCTGGATTCTTTAGGAGGAACAGGTCCTTCTTTTTTAGCAGCTTGTTTTTTTAGTTTTTCACGTTCCTTTTTCTCCTTCTTTTTTTGAGCTGCTGTTTTGATAGATATTTCTTCTTCATCTTTAAGATTTTCACCAGCAGGCTCGACAGAAGCTTCTTTGCTCAGTGGTGCCTTAGCCTTTTTACCTTTCTTCGTTTGCTTTTCGGTTGGAGCCTCTTTCTCAGCTTCTTTTTCTTCTACAGGTTTCTCTACTTTTACTCCTAAAAGAGGAATTTAATTATCTTGCCCATAGCAAAACTGTGTTTTAAAACATCAAATTTTTAAAAAAATTAAAATAAAGACCTCTCCTTTCTGCCCTAAGGGATATAAGCAAGAACAAGAGGTACAACACCCGAGGAAGTATTGTACATGATTAAGTCTCAAGAAAATTTTGGAAGACGTTGATTTCCAAACTTGCAAGTAAATCGAAAATGATCGGAAGTCCTACGAAGTTCAAGAAACTCATGGAGAAGTTCTCGGGAGGGGCCAAGCAAATTTCAAATTTCAGACGACAATAATGAATCCGAACTTTTGCGAAAGTTCCGAGAAGTCTGGGGAAGTACATTATGAAAGGAAGTCCTTGTACAAAAATTTTATATAATATATAACATATCGTTAATGTTGGTCTGGAAGATATAACTAAAAAATTGTCATTTTCCAAGGGAACAAAAACAAAAAGACTATTGGTGGTATGCGACACCGAGCTCGAGGGTACGTGAAAATTTCTTATTCTGCAATAAGATGTCGGTCTCTTAAGGAACAATTATTAATCTAGTCATAAATTAAACATCTGTGATAATTTAGTGATAATAATATTTTAATTAATTTTATCAATACTCCAAATACTTGTTTTAAACAATATTTTTATTAATCTAATTAAAAAATTATGACTTTAAGTAATTAAAACAAAAGCACATGTTGATCGAGCTGTAAATATTAAGTCGACATCTCGTAGCAGAAAAGAGTCCATTCGATGAGAAAAAAAAAAAAAAAAATTGTTATAACTATGCGCCAATGTTAAATGTTTAATTTCACATAGTTGTGTCTGATGATGCCCTCAATAAGGCGAAACTAGTCACATGAACATGAACACCAAATAAATATTGTCTAGAAACAGTTGGGATTGATTTATTTTTCCTAGTGATATTAATTGCTATCCCAAATCATCGGCAAATCGTTTACTCGTTCTTATTTTGCACTGCGAGTGAAATTTTTTGTTAAAATATACGATATGTATTTTTATGGTGGTATACCAAGAAGATTTTAACAAACATTGAAAAGGTTGGGAATCGCCGTTCTATAGGATTATAAAACTAATTATCATAGTTTTCAAGACGCAATCTTAAAAAAAGTGGTTAAATATAATTCGGCCAACTTTGGGCTTACTGGCCGATTACCAGTACACGAGCCACTACATTTACCCTAATTTTGAGATAGTTTAATTTCAAAGTTTCAAGATGCAATCATAAAAAAAGTGGTCAAATATAATGCGGCCAACTTGGAAGACCAAGAATCACAATTCCAGCCGAAGATAGGACGTTGGTGATCACATCCAAACAGAACAGGCGACTCACGGCTTCGGAAATCGCTGGCAGTATTAATTTATCCCGGGATGTTCCTGTAAGCACAACAACCGTGAAACGCCGACTATTACAGGCTGGTCTTAGCGGAAGAATTGCGGTAAAGAAACCACTTTCAGGGAAAGCCAATAAAGTCAAAAGGTTGCAGTGGGCTAAAAACATAAAGATTGGACAGTTGAAGAGTGGAAAAAAGTCTTATGGAGTGATGAATCCAAGTTTGAAATTTTTGGTAATAAACGACATGTTTTTGTGCGGAGAAAACCAGGTGAAAGAGTTTCTGACCAGTGTTTGGTGCCAAAAGTAAAACATGGGGGAGGCTCGGTGATGGTTTGGGGGTGTTTTGGTGGACATTCGGTGGGTAACATTTACAAAATTACCAGAATAATGAGGAAAGAACAATACCTGGAAATTCTAGAGCAGCAAATGATGCCCTCCGGGCAACGTATTTTTGGCCGAAAATTTTATTTTCAACAAGATAATGATCCCAAACATACCTCAAAAATTTGTAAAAATTATTTGGAGAAGTTAAAGGCAGAAAATAAACTCTATGTTATGTACTGGCCACCTCAATCTCCTGATCTTAATCCGATCGAGTTATTGTGGGATAGAAGTGTACGGAAACAATGCCCAACGAACAAGGAAACCTTGTGGATGATGCTTGAGGACGTTTGGATTAAAATTACATCTGAAAATCTAACAAAATTATTGCTAAGAATGCTCAGATTATGCGCTGCTGTAATAGACAAAAAAGGAGGTCGCATTGATGAGGCTAATGTGTGAAAAATAAATATCTCTTTTGCTTGATTTATTACATTTTGATAAATAAACATACTCATAAGCAAAAAACTATTATTTTTTATTTTTCTTAGCAGTAATTTCAAAATTTTGAGGTGGGCAAATACTTATGGACGGTAGTGTAATGTGGCAAACTTTGGGCTTACTGGCCGATAATCAGTACATTAACCCTGACTTTGAGATAGTTTATTCCCAAGTTTTTTTTTATAATTTAAGATATTAATATACACTTGCAGTAAGTTTAAAAAATGCGAACTTGGTGCTTAATGGCCGATTACCAGTACATGAGCCAAGTACATTTACCCTAATTTGGAGTAATTACATTTCAAAGTTCTTT
This sequence comes from Stenus bimaculatus, assembly GCA_963971135.1. Classification (NCBI taxonomy): domain Eukaryota; kingdom Metazoa; phylum Arthropoda; class Insecta; order Coleoptera; family Staphylinidae; genus Stenus; species Stenus bimaculatus. Next base: position 79,114,457 of record OZ020180.1, on the reverse strand, counting down.
TATGATTTCAGATTTTAAAATATACTTGCAGTAAGTTTGAAAAAGGCCAACTTTGGATTTACTGGCTGATAACCAGTACAGGAGCCAGTATATTTACCCTGATTTTGAGACTGTTTAATTTGAAAGTTTCAAAACGGAATCTTAAAAAAAGTGGTCAAATATAATGTGGCCAACTTTGGGCTTACTGGCCGATAACCAGTACAGGAGCCAGGACATTAACTCTGTCTTTGATATAGTTTACTCCCAAGTTTTATATTAATATACACTTGCAGAAAGTTTGAAAAAGGCCAACTTGGGACTTAATGGCCGATTACCAGTACACTACCCAAGTACATTTACTACCCTACTTTGGGATAATTTAATTTCAAAGTTCTTTTATGATTTCAGATTCTAAAATATACTTGCAGTAAGTTTGAAAAAGGCCAACTTTGGGCTCACCGGCCGATTACCACTACACGAGCCAAGTACATTTACCCTACTTTGGGGTAATTTAAGTTTTTTTTATAATTTAAGATATTAATTTTTTGCCAAACTTGATGAAACTAATTCAAAATCTAAAGAATTATTTACCAGAATATTCCATTTCCAATTCAGCGAGTGCCTTCTCAATATCATCATCACTTTCATCCTTTTTTCTTCGGTTTTTCTTTCCCTTTTTACCCTGTGTTTCCTTAGTCCGTTCATCACTATTATTACTTTTCTTTTTATTGTCCTTTTTATTAGGTTTAATCTCACTTTCACTATCATTTTTTTCTGACTGAACCTCTTCTTCATCAGGCGTTTCAGGTCCACTATCAACCTCCAATAAAGCGAAAGTTTTTTGGACTCGTGTTACTTGAACTTCACCATCATCCTCGGAATCAGAAGTAACTTTTTTCTTCTCCTTCTTTTTCGATTGCTTCTTCGTTTCCTTAGCTTTAATAGGTGCCGATTCATCATCGGAATCTTCCACTGGTTTTTGCCTGAAAACATGTTTATTAGGATAATAAAATTAATTAAATTAGTTTAAATTTACTTCTCATTCTTAGTTTTAGTTTTTTCGTTCTTTTCCGGCTCTCTGATTTCTACATCGTTCTCAGAATCACTGTAAAATATTGTGTTAAGTAATTTGCTGGCAATATTGTTGGGTAATTTTGTGCTATTTTTCTCACCTATTATCGCCTTTTCCGGCTTTTCGGCCTTTTTTCGCCTTACCCATGATTTATCTTTGTTGTTTAAATTTACTGCCCCTACAATTGTTGCTATTTTCATATGTATTTAAATAAAATCTTAGTTTTTCACTGCAATCTGGTTGACATGCTACTTTGAAAGGTTAGGTTATAAAATAGTAATTTTTAGGTATTTTTTTAGTTACTAAAGTAGTGGTTGTCAAATTGATAGTAATTTTTATAATGAAGCCTTTTTTAAATTTTAATTTTATAAAAATGATTTTCTAGTGTTATTTATAATATTTTGAATGTTTTCAATTCTAGAGTTATTCGTTTTTAAGCGTTACTTATTCAAGGTTAGGCTGCACATCAACAGCTTGGTAATTTTGGTTGCATACTATAAAATGTGAAAAAAAGCTGTTACAACCACGTTACAGCGTTTTTTATAATTAACGGGTCTTCAAAAATTAAAAATAAGTAATACTGGTGATTTGCATGGTAGGAAACCTAAATTTGTTACAGTTGGCCACAGTGAAATAAAAAATAAGAAATTCGGTTATTTTAGAAAAAATTAAATAGGGTGAATTTTAACATCAGTTTTTCTCTTTTATTATTTAAGTAATACTCAAAAATAAAGCTGTTAAGAGATTCTTTGGTTAAAATAAAAGATCAGAAATGAAGTTTGGTTAAATTTCAACAGGTGTACAAACCTAGTAATATTAAAATCCCTAAAAATTACCACAAAGTATACAGAGGGGTGCACAAAAAACGGCCAACGATGTAGCATGTAGCTTCGTTATTTCTTATCCGATTTTAATAAGTGATATGTCAAATTAAATGGTTTGAAGAATACTGCTACCAGATAATAAAAGATTAATTTTATTTTTGAAAACATCAGAGGAGGAGGGGGCAACTTTTCTTTTTCAAATGGCAAGATATTTTTTTCGATTGAAAAAAATCATTAACAAAAATAATCTAAACCAATTATACCAATATTATTTTTTAAATTAATTTTTTTAATTTTCTTTTTATTATTAATTTTTTTAATTTAATTCAATTGTTTTAATTGAGTTTTCAGTTTTTTATTTTTTGAAGTTTTGTTTTTTAATTAATTATTAATAATTTTTAATTTATTATTAATAAATTAAAAGCAAAACTAAAAAATAAAAATAAAAAACTCAAAACTCAAAAACAAACAAAAAACAATTGAATTAAATTTAAAAAAAATATATAAAAAAAATATTAAAAAAGTTATTGTATAATTGGAGAATTGATCCTAGATTACGTTTCCAAAAAATTTGCCAGAACCACACTTGGTAATAAGGTAACATGTAACATATCATACCGGGTCTTAAAAAAAATTGATATACTGATGATTTCCATGGTAAGAAACCTAAATTTGTCGCAGTTGGCCACAGTGAAATTAGTTTTGGTATTAATCCTAATTGAATTCCCTGTATCAATAACATGTTATTAACGTGTTACCACAATAAATTACTGATCTTTTAAGTAAAATAACAATAGGAAAATTTGCTATAACAAGTGGTTTGTATTTGTCGATATCCAATTAGAAGAGAATTTCTAAGATTTTAGAGGTAGACCCTTATCTTTTATTTAATTTTTCTGATTTTCTCAATTTTTAATATTTTTTGAAAATTCTCAGAAAACAACTTATTGAAAATAAATATAACGAAACAATTTTCTTAAAACGTTATTTATTGGTATATATATGTATATCTTCGATATACATTACCTTAAGGTTTAATTGATTAGTCATTTTTTTAAATTTTGCTAATTGTTTGCTTTGTTCTATTTTATAGGTGTAGTTTTTTATTATGCATTTGTGGCTGCAGGTAACCGAAGGATGTCTGTAACAAATATCCCTTTCAGGTACACTACGTTTTCTTTTTTTTCTAACAAGTTGGTCTTTTGGGCCCCATGTCTTCATCGGTTGTAATGGATGATACAAAAAATCCTAAAAGAAATTAAAGTGAATCCAATTTTTATTAAATTATTAAGTTGGACTTAAAGAAAATACATCTCAAGTTTTTCTAATTTATTGAAGCAGTCCAAATATTTGTGTCATCCTTTAATTTATCCAATTTTTATTATTTAAGACTATATTTATCAGTAAATGCCTTGTGTATTTTTCGTCTTCTTTTTTATTTTGATCAAACTTTTTATGAGCATAGTCGGTAAAAAATGTAAAGGTATATGGACATACCTAACTAGCAATGCTCCCGAATTGAAACGCTCGTCACTCACCGCTATTTTAACATGTCTGGTAACTAAGCTCCCATTCCAAGTACCCCTCTTGGTTGAATCGCTGAATTTATAAAATAAAGAAAATGTGAGAGCCAATCAGAGCGTCGCGCACAGTAAACACAATACATCAATATCAATGTGAATCAATTTTTGAACAATGATCAAGGAGAGTGGTGAGTAATGAGTGATGACTGAGTGATGAATGAGGAGCACGCTGCAGTGCTATTGTCCATGGAATCTTCAGCTTTTAGGCTTCACTTGTTCACTTTCCGTAAATATTATGATTGCATATGTGGACAATGATCTATCTACTACATTTCATCATTATGGACAGTGTTGTAATAACACCCATTAACGCACTAAAAATTCAATTGAATATTGTTTCCGACTATGCTCTGAATATTAAAATTTTGTATTTTGTATGTGTTGCAGGCATTTATAGAGGGTACGATCCGAATGGAGCATCAGCATAAGGAACATACAAAGTGATCCGAATGGAACTTACCGTGGATAAAAGCGGGCCCTGCTGATTCCTGTGCTGCTGCATATTTCGTGCATATCGTGCCTCATCTCCTTGGTTCGAGTTCGAATGCGGGCATGCGCAATGGGCACTGTATATTTGTCTGATTCACAGCCTTATAGCAGTTAGTAGTTTCCTTTTTCTGTTTAGTATATTTATTATCAATTAAAAAGTATTTATCGTAATATAGAATACAGAAACTATTAAAAATTCAGTACTTTCATTAATGAGGAAAACAGTTGTTGACAAGGCATTGATAATTGACGGTCCGGAGAAGAGTGTTTGGTCCGAAAAGCGTTCCGAATGGATTTGCTGCATACATGTGAATACCATTCGGATCACTAAAAATGCTGTGAATCTGCAAAATTGCATATGCTCCACTCAGACCGTACCCAGAATAACTCGCTTTTTGGCACTTCGAAATTAAGCATACACAAAAATTGGTATTGTCCTTTGCTTCAAACGAAAAATACCAAGGACTATATTAGGGTACTGTTTGACTTACGTTAAAGGCAAGTGAGATGTAATAAATAAATCCAATTAATATCGGGCTTAATACAATACTTATTATTGCAATCACCAAGATTTTTGTGTAAAGTGGTTCAAGACATTTATCTTTTCTTGAAAATGCTTCCCACTGGCAACCACAAGATAAAATCACCTAAAAAAATATTTAGAAAAATAATACCAAAAGAAAGTTTTTCCTGGAAATTTTGTAGATTAGGACTACCAAATTAAATAAAGTTTCTTACTAGTGATAGTGAAGTCGCAATACTAAACAATGCATTAAACTGTTTTGAGGCCTGTATTTTATAAGTAAACACAAAATCCGAAACAATCACTTGCATTGAATATAGATAGTACATAACAATGCACATTAAAACAAATAAGCATGCTTTTATTATGGGTGCTGAAACTTTTCCCCAAATAAACGATATTGTAGCTTCGTAGGGCAAGTACATCACTATTGACATGCAAGATGTGCAAGCTGTAAAAAGTACACAAAATAAAAGCCTATACTTAAATGTCCGCATTTTCGAATGTAATATGGAATCAATGATGATTATTCCGGCTATGACGTTGTTCAGAAAGCTGTACAAGCAGTGGCCGTTAATATACACGAATCCCATTAGAAAACTCTGTTCGAAGTCACTCATTATTTCGAGTCCAATTTCAAGAAGTATGTTCATTTCTAAAAAAACAGGTTAATTATTAAATCATGAACACATATTGGTTTTGAATCTACAAAAAGCTCGGCAATGAAGCATTTTTGACCTTGAACAGCAAGTTGAAGGTCAGGCGATAATAACTTTTTAGAGCAATTAAAATGTTATTTTATTTTGTTATTAATCTTAAAATTATATCTGGAACACTTCAAACCAGAAAATACCTAGTTTTGTTGATTAATTATATGGTGTTATTTCATTTTCTCAGGTTAGAGTGGCTGCACTGTTAAAAGAGAGATGAAGATGTAAGAACTGCTTCCTTCTCTCTCATTTCAAGGTCTACAACTTTTCCTATTGTATTTCAAAGAAGATCAATCCGATTTCAGAATAGTTAATTGTATTTCAGAAAGCCTCAATTGCATTTCAGAAAAGATCAATTGTATTTCAGAAAAATCGATTTAATTTCACAAAAGACCAATTTTAAAAAATTAAGGAAGTCAAAAGTTTTTGACGGTGATTGTGCACGTAAACCACAACAGCACACACATTTCATTAAAAATGTGCTTTCGAAATTTAACGTTACACTAGTAACACCAAACACCAGGCTTAGGTCCTTTTTCACCAATTTTAAACCCAATTGAAATAATCTGCCAAGAACTCTTGGTATTCTCATTTCTCAATATTTTACAAAAGGTCTTTGCTAAAATTAAATTATTTTTTTATGAAATACAATTGATGATTTCTGAATTACAATTGATGATTTCTGAAATTGAATTGACCATTCTGAAATACAATTGATACTTTCTGAAAGCCATTGTTTTTCAATTTCTTTCACGACTTTATAAGTATACGTAAACGTCGTTTTAATAGGCGTAAAATGAATACACATTTTTCGTGCTTTTTTCGCACAATCTTTGGTTTTTGAATCACTATTGGCGCTCATAATGAAACTACAAATTCGTTTAATTTTATAATAAAATAAAAAATATAATCATATCTTTTTATTTTTCTTAAAACGAAAACTAACTCGGAAACTCGGAAAGTCCCACGCCGGCACCAACCGGCGTAATTGTGAATCGGCGTAAATCGAACGGTGCAAAACGACGTTTACCTGTATACCTTTACCAACAGTACTTTCTGAATATTGTATTCATACACACACCTGCTATTTCTGTGTTACAGTTTTCAATCAAATTTTTATATCTGTGATAGAAATTCGATAAAATTAATTTAAACATTCCAGACCAAAGTAGAAGTCCCACCAGCTTCAATGAAAAAATGGACGTTATAATTACTGCAGGACTAGGATTGTATTTACTTAATGCTCCAATCCATGCAGTCGAAACAGTATCATCAATGGAGACGGAAAAGGCTAAATTAAAAACCATCCACTAAAACAGTTGTTTAAAAGAATAAACAACAATTATTAACTTTTACTTACGATAAAGTTATCCCAACTATACATGTTATTCTTCCAATAAAAATGTTGGTAATGTTTTAAAGCTGTGTCTTTTAATTCATATGGTTTGTAGTAATACAATACATAAAATAATATTGCTAAGGTTGTTACAGCAACAGTTACCAATATGAAGTATATTTTTATAAGTCTTTTTATTCCAACAAAAATTATTATTCCTGATAATAAATTATACGATAAATTTATTACTAAGAATTTTATACTCATAGGAGTATATGTGGTGTTGCCAACTTTATATCTCTTTAGATTTATTCTGCAAAAAAAATTATTAGTCTTGGACCAAAAGCCGACACAGGCAAAAGGAAAGACAGAATTGCACAAAAGACGTAATGATAAAATGGCCAAAATGTCGATATTAACAAATTTAAATTAATCTTCTTATATGAAGCCGGTTGTTATTTTTCTTTCTATTTTTTTGGGAACTGCTATTATACCATGATTAATTTGTGGAAATGCAGATTTTTGATAACAATAATTTAAGATTATTACCTTACAAATTGAATAAGGGAAAGTTCGTAAATCTTATCGGATTTACAGTTAGTTACATTTTCCAGTGGCAAACAGTTTTCAGTAGAATTTTGAAAATCACAGGTTCTCCAAATAACTCCTTCAGGTTCAGGTTTTAAAAAGGTGTACGATTTCCCTTTATTCTTGTAGTTAAATACATTGAAATAGAATATAGCACTTGTTAAATAATTATTCCGTACATAAAGAATAGTTTTGAAAAATATCAGTGAATAACCAATGCCTAAAAATTAATTACTTCTAAGTATTCATCGATTTATTTCGAGCTATATTACCTCTAAATAAAGGTGCACAATCAAAAAATCGAATAATCATCCTTCGTGAGAAGAAAGCCATAAAATATACATAAGTATGTAAAGGCACTGCCAAAACGTATGTTTGCAATATAAAAAACAAGAATACAATTCCTAAAAATTAAAGAAAATAAAAATATTATGTACATACTTTAGAGAGAAGTACAGCAACCTTATACACATGTTTTTAGGTAGATGAAAAATATATGGTATGGCTACTTTTAACTTGGATGACAAGACCACGTGGGCTTATTCTTGGGCCGGTTGAGATCGTGTCGTCGACGAGATTCAAGAAGGACAGACTCTTATTTTTTCAAGTGAATGAAATGGATAGAATGATGAAAGTCGTCGACGGTACGATCTCGACCGGTACAAGAAGAAGCTTCCTGTTCAAGTTCGCAGGAGCAGGATACTGAATAAATCACAAGTTACAGAGTATTCACCCAATAAATTGGATTTCCAACCTAACATGACGCTGAATTCCTCCCCACCACTTTCTCTTACGAGCAGCGGGTAATTTAAATTTAGGCTTCTTTCTACATACGACATACGTTAGTTATATTCGTCTCTCTTTTATTGGTAATTTCCGGTACCTCAAACAAACGCGTATCGTTTTTCATAGTTCAACTTACGTTACGGGTTTAAATGTAAATGAGAGAGAGCGAAGCAGTTTGCTTGTCTAGTCGCATTCCACTCGACACCTATTTATTGGTTGAATACTCTATAGTAGCTTTGAATTAGTGTAGATGATGGCTGCAATCTCATCGATAAAAAGTTGTTTATTACCTGGAGGATAATCTTGAACGTACCGATAAAAGGTTAGAATATTTTCAGTTTGTAGTTGTTGGAAGGTTGCAATTATTATTTGTTTAAGCGCACTCAAGCGAAGATCCTGTTCATCCTTAAATTATTTCAAAATATTATTTTTTCATCTAATAAAAATACATTTATAATTACCCCAAAGAAAGGTAGGTTGTTGTATACTTTCTTGGCATGTTTTCCAACATTTAGAAACATTTTATTTGCAGAATATAGTCGCAAGAATTATGATTGTCAACACCTGATTATTAGGAATAGAAATAATGACATTTGTATTTTATTCAATAAAAATCATATCAATCAAAATTCAATTTGGATTATTAGCGTTTATTCAGAATTAGAATATTGGAGTATGTTACTAAATGTACAAACACAAATAAAGCAAGTTACCCGCTTACAGATTACCGGCGCCGATTATACGCGCATGAACGAGTCAGTCCGCTTTGTTTTTGTTTTTACCCTTGCACGCTTTATGTATGTCCATAGCATGGCGCGGACTGACTCAAGCATGCGCGTGTAATCGGCGCGGCGCAGGTAATCTGAAATCGGACAAAAGCGGGTAACCTGCTTTGTTTGTGTTTGTATACTTAGGAGTACGAATTTAATAAATCTTAAAAAAAATACATTTAAAACCTCAAAATTCAACGAAAACTTCACATACCAGTTTTTCGGTATGTAAATTTTTGGAAAAATATTCGATTTTTATTTTGAGGAAAACAAGTAATTACTTCTTACTTAGTTACAACCCCTAATTGAGAATTGATTTCACCTTAATAAATTCAAAAGATAATAAGAGTCAAAATGATTTTCAAGATTTTACTTCAGTTTTTGGAAAAACTCTCAGGTTTTACAAGCATCGGCGGCATCTTGTTGATTATTTTTATAAAAGACAAAAAACATGAATTTTCCGAAAATTTTATTTTATTTTAGTTAGAATACAAATGTATAAAAAAAACTACTCCTATAATTCTTCTTTTTTGCAATTTTCTTTTGAATGCATTTTTTCTAAATCCATCATAAATGCTTTACGTTCTTTAAACATATGTTGGCTCATTGACATTTTATCGCAGCTTTTTATGTGCAAAAATTCATTATTATCACTTTGAACAGGTTTCCATTCAAAACTTACATCCTCTTCAGTGGGATTGCTGCAAATATGTTGTTTTTATTAAATTGCCAATAAAATAACTGATTACAAACATACCCGTATTTTGCAAAGTTAACCCACATTTTTGTAATATGTTTAACCATTGTTTGTCCTTCCTCGTTTAACTCTTTTTGGAAAAAAGTGGTATGTGGGAATAAATACTGCATTTCATCTCCATGAGTAACACCTAAAAAGTTGAAAAATCAAATTTTTTCTTCAAACAGCCTAATGTGACGTTTGACAGGCTTTAACAGGTCATTTTTATGTTCCTTGATTCGTGCATTTCCGAAGTAAATCGGTTACAATCTGGTATACTTTGCATTAACAAGGATTAGAAAGGCGGAGTAGAAATGCATTTTAGGCAACCCAATATACACTGACATTGTATTGTGTATTGTAGGTAAATTAAATGTCAAATTTTAAAATTATTTTTTATATCACTATTTTATAACTTTCGACGTTTGAGGAAAAAAATAGCATGTTTTATTCGGAGTAAAAGAACTTTTTGTAGTACTTCTTTTACTCCTAATAAAATAATATACTATTAAGACTTGTTCATAATCTGGATTATACTTACCATAATCTGTACGTGGATCTCCTAATAATACCGAAAGACTCGTAACACTTTTAAATTCAAACAAATAATAATAAACGGGGTTACTTAAATATTTCCTATGCAAGTCAACAGCTTTTTCTTGGGGCATTAGAAAGAGAAAATCAGTATACATCTAAAATTACAAATTATCATTTTCATAAAATTATAAATGCCTTAGGTAATACTTACGTTGGTTATGGGTTTATCACCACATTCTTGTAGTTTTTTATCTCCAAAATAAAATTGTCTAATTGCTTTGCATGCTTTCTTAGGATCGCATGTATTTAAATTTAAATAGAGGGACTTTGGAATAATTATATTAAAGTTATCATTTAAATCTTCCACTAAATCACTCTTATAATAAAAACCTGAAATAACATTAATAGTCATTTATATGTAATTATTTTAAATTTTAAATAAATCAATTAATAATTATTTCAAACTTTGGAATTTCAAGGATCAAAAATAAATATTGTAGATATGGAACCATATACAGAGTGTAACAAAAGTGACGCAGTTTAGAGTCCTGAATTGAAGGAAATGTATACCCTATTCCCAAAAATATGGGAAGACATGAGCAAACAAAAAAAAAACGTGAAAATATGCATTGAAATGAATTAAAAATAGTTTGTAGTAAATTTTGTAGCGATGTTGTGACTATTATGATATTTTTAGATGATGTTCTTTTCCGGCTACGTTAGGTTTCCTCCAGGTAATTAAGGTCCAAAAATTCATAGATGGATTCCTCTCAACGCTAAAGCGAAAGTGAACCTAATTTATGCCTGCTAAGACCTCAGGAGGAAAAATTTCACGGGATTAGGGTAGTTTTAATATATTTACAATCGAGGTTGTAAATTGGAAGGAATCGTCAATCAGGCTTTTTTCCTACTTAACCCTACCTGCTGTTCTAAGTGCTCCATCTTCAGTCGTTTGACCAACCATCCAAGGAATGTCATTTGCTTTTCCTGATTTTATTAAATCTTCTGGATGGCTTGTTAAAAACGCTCCATCATGTTCAATTTCTACTACAGGTGTAAAGATTGCCAATGGTTCAACATCCCATTCCTAAAATTTTGTTTAGAGATTCATTAAATGTTCACAAAGGAATGCAGGTTTAAAACCAAATTGACTTCAATTTGGTTTTCTGGAGGTTTTACTGCTTCATTGGTTTTAATTACTCACCAAAAATTGAACCATTTTATCTACTAAATCTTTGGCATCAGCTTTTCTTAAGCAGTTAACCATTTCTTCGTTGTTAGATATAGGACAATTCATAAGATCAGCTAACTTAACCGTCCTACTCTTCACTAATTCAGTTGGTAACACAGACCAAGCAGCAACAGAACATCCACTTAGAGAAATTGCATTATTAATTAAACCTAAAGTACGAAATTTAAAACAAATAATTTCTTATAATTGCTACTGAATATTAAATATACCTTTAGATTTTGGTGAAATTGCGTGCATATGCGCTAAAGCAGCACCTGCTGAATGCCCGAAAAGCGTTACTTTTCTCGGATCACCTCCAAAAATTTTTATGTTATCTTGTACCCATTTTAAAGCCAAGACTTGGTCTTTAAGTGCCATATTTCCTGGCACAACTTCATCTCCTGTTGATAAAAATCCTAAGGGTCCTAAAATTTTTCAAAATGAATTCTAGGTAGTTCTAACCATTTTTCTAAAGTTTTCACCAACAACACCATTTGGTCTTTATTCAACATACACATGTAGTTTTATTTGATAGGTAATGGCTCACCTTATTATTTAGGTAAAATTTGAATGTATTGATTATACAACTGAAAATCAGTTTTAAAGTTAAATGGCCCATTCTGAAGCTCTCAAATACAGGGTGTCCCACTTCTTTTCCAGCAAATTTTATTTTTAGATAGTAAATGTCATTCCGAACAAAAATTTTCCTATGAACTATTATGTTTTTTCGACTCTTTAAAAAGTTACAGCAATTTTAAAATTTCAAAATTTTAATAAATTTTGTGGGACACCCTGTATAATATTCTTTCTTACTATCTAAAAAAATTTTTGCTGGTAAAAAAGTGGGACACCATGTATTTTATCTAGGTTGAAAGCTGATTCTTTGTGATGAAAATGTTTGTAAATGTGTAAAAAGTAAACATATTTACCTAATCTATAATTCAAAGTAACCAGAACAATATCGTGTTCCAAAAGATAATCTGGAGCATTAAAGGCTGCATTACCACTACCTACTTGATATCCACCTCCATGAAGATATACCATCACTGGTAGAAGTTCTTTTTTGGTATCAATATCCTAATTATAAGCAATAACTAATTTAGTTTAAATCACTTCTCGTCCTGCGTTTTTTGGTTGGTTTTCTATTGATATGGATATTTTGCAAATATATTCCGTACAAAAACAAGTACAAAATACTCAGGAATTTCATAGCCCAAAAACGAGATTTAGATCCTCAAAGGTGTGGATAAAAAGATGTATAAAAATAGGGTGATATAAATATTATCAATTACTTGATATTTATTGCATATTTACAGGTTGATCCATTTAATTTGTACAGTTGAAATTTTTCCAAAAATATGAAAATTAGAAAAAAATTGTTTAATTTAAAAATTCTTCTGGGGTACTTTTTCTTGGGTATTATAACCCAAATTCAATTAAAACTCTTACTTTTGGTGATATCTCCACTCATCAGGTTAAGTGAATCACCCTGTATACAGCAAAAACAACTTGCTAATTTTATTTGTGAAATTTACTAATCAGTTGAAGTACTTATATGAGTTGTTCAAGAAATATTTAGGGGTTCTAAAATCTTACTTTGGGTGAGTAAACGTAAAGATATAAGCAGTCTTCATCTCCTATGACATCAAAGCTACCAAAAAATATTTGCTTTTGGGGACACATGGCAAAACCATTGGTGCAATTTCTAATACCATCCCACTTTTTAGCAGCAACTGGAGGCTAAAAATTAATTACACATATAACTTTAGTAAGAAAGAATTGATGGTTAGGTTAATTTATTTTATCAACTTTTATTAAAGTATTTTTCCATTTTTTGACATATTTTGGCGTTCTAGAATGCAAGTTTTCCCATTGTTTCCATTCGAAATTCGTGCAAACACCGATTTTAGAACGCACCTTAAAAGACCAAATCTTCAAATAATTCTACAAATGAAACAAGCTCTGAAGAAGGAAATAAATATTTACCGAAACCGGTTAGCAAGTTGAAAATGTAGAATTTTATTTGAAAAGTCCTTATGCCGTATCCCATATCAAACACTTATTTTTAGAAAATTAACTAAGTTGGAAAATATATTTGGATATTCTTGCAACTTGTATACATTTCTTTCTGACATCGTCCAAAATCACCAATTGGAGATCGATTGTTTAAACTATTATGCCGAAAAAACACTCTTGAAATTAAATTTGTGCTGTAGAAGCCTTTCCCTAAAATTTTATTTTAACTTTCATTCATTTCATTTTCGTTGGACCTCCATGTTATATAAACTCATATGTGTTATGGTGCCGACTTATCCAGTGCCGAGTTATCCGGTGCCGAAATGTCCCGGTGCCGAGCCGTCCGGTGTCGACTTGGAATTGCCGAGTCGTCCGGTGCCGAGTTGTCAAGTGCCGAGTTGTCCGTGTCCCCTTTGGACCGTATATTAAAGCCATTTTAGACTTACATATTTTGGTAAGCAAATTCTATCCCAAATCCACTCATTGTCAGATTCAACTGCACGTTGCGCAGATACGTTCCGAGTCGATTTGCGACACAATTTGCTTACCAAAATATGCTAGTCTAAAATGTCCCTTATGATCATGGTACATTTCGTTTGTTGGATTCTCATCTGAATGGGGTAGGCAGTGAAGAATGTACAAGCAGACTACTGTTAGTATATTATGTTCACTGAAATTATTTCTAAAATTCTGCCAGTACTTCAGACCCTCTACTAACCTTAGGACCCTTCGCTGCATCCGAAAATACGGTAACTGATAGAGGAGTGACCCCACCGGAGAACAACATATAATAGATGGGATTGAAAGACCTAAAGTAAGCCCCCCTCATGACATCAGTGTCCACTGAATCAGCCAAATTTCTTAAGATGTATATGCTGGTGTAAAGATTTTTGGAAAGCTGGTAGCCCTGGGGGTGCCATGTTAGCGTGGAATCAAGCTGAATTTCCAGAAATTTGGCAGACCCTTTCTCGCTCATCGGACGCTTATTTAATGTGAAAAATAAAGTTTCCCATTTGTAATCGTTTTGTATGTACCAGGTGATTGCAATAGAACCAACAGTCTGCCAACCTCAGGGCTTCCCGATTACGCTGCTCCACTTGTTCACAGCGTCCTTCCCATGTGATCAGGGTTGTATCGTCCTCGAATAAGATCGATTCAGATATGGATATATGGTTGGAAAAGTCAGTGATGAAAATCAAAAACAGAAGAGACCCCAGGATCGATCCTTATGGCAGCCCACATGTATAATGTAGAGGCGGCATTCCAGTTTTACGATTGGTTAAAAATACGATAGTGTCACAAAGGCGCTATTTTCTATTGCATTTCCGCATTCGATATGCAAGGCAAGTTTTAAGATTTAGCAAATAACCTTTGTCAGGATATAGGGTTTAAATTTCCCTATAATTTTGCTGTCGGTTAAATCAAATTTTGAGAGCCACGGATCATTTCGAATTTTACGAAATTGATTTTTTAGATACTCATCATATTTTTTTGATTAACTGAATTCTGGTCAAAATCAAATGTTTTTAGGGGAATTTTGGATGATAAACATATACAGGGTGTTCCGTTCAAGGTTCACCTAACGTCGAGCTTAGAAACTAGAGCAAATTTAATCGAAAAAAAAAACAAAAAAAGTGGGGGTCTATCTTTTTCAGTTTCAGACCTACAGTGGTTTGAATTTTACATCACCGAATTTTGTCAAAAATCACAAGAACGCTAATAACATTTTAACCAAAGTGCGTAAGAATTTAAAAAAATTATCATTAGTACCATTGTCTTTTAATTGGTGACAACAGTAATAAAAAAGTAAACGCTAAAATGTTGAAGAACAAATATAAATTTTTTTTTTCAGTTTTTGAATTTTTTTCCAAAATAAGTCCCATTAAGTTTGATTATTTTTAAGTTTTGCCAAAGTTCTTCATATTTTTAACAAATCAAGAAAAAAATTGAAATCGTAGCTCTTTGCCTTTTCTTTCTATAGCCTTCTGAAGTTACTCCTACAAGAAGCATTCTGAGGTTAGCCTAATAACATCGGAGGGTGGACAGACGTGAAATTGTTATAAAATAACATTGGAATTCCATCAGATGTCACTTATAGCCTAATTGACAAACTGGGCACCCCTTTTGACAAACCATACAGCCTATTTAACAAACTATGCTCAGTACTACTTTTTGTAGAAGTAACTTCAGAAGGCTTTAGTAAGTAGTGGTTTGGTGTTATCTTAGAAAAAAAAATTCAAAAACTACAAAAAAATATTTTTTAATTTTTTTGTTACTTTGCGATTTTTTTCAACATTTTAACAACTAATTTTGTATAAGTGTCGTTACCAATTAAAAATGGAAAGTTTTAGCTAGCGAATGATAAGTTTTTTAAATCCCTTCGTAATCTAATCTAATAAGGAATTTTGTGATTTTTAACAAAAATCGGTGACCAAAAATTCAAAACGCTATAGCTCCTAAATTAATAAAGATAGATCTCCATTTTTTTGTTTTTTCTCGATTAAATTTACTCTAGTTTACAACCGCGACGTTTGGTGAACCACTAACGGAACACCTTGTATGTACATTATCTATTACAACCTATACCATTTTAATTTTAATCATTTCTATTATGCGTAAATTTTTAGATTACTTGCATGTTTCTCTCTGTATACTTTTTTGAACATATCTAATTTATTTAAAAATTAGCTGAGTCAAATAATGATGTAGGTACATAATAGGATGTAAAGTTAATTATTATTATTATTTACTTTATTGCTTTGAAAAAATTAATTGCCTTTGATACTTGTCAAGGAGGTACAAAGATTGATTTTTGACACAAAAATAGAAAAATAAAATGATTTTAATTTGTATAATGGATCTATATTTTTATATCAATACAATAATAAAATTTAAACTTTAGGAATAAATATAAAAATTAATTTAAATACTTTACCTTAAATCTTAAATCTCCAATGGGTGGTTCAGCATAAGGAACACCTAAGAAAGCTCTGACACTCTTTCCTGATTTAAGGGTGTAATAATGTCCTTGTAAAATACCATCCTTTACTTTCACGAGTAACTCATCAGCATTCAATGGTGATATTAATAAAATCAAGCAGAAACCTACTAAACACGCCAAAATTTTCATTTTCAAGTCTCACGTTTTATACCTTTTCTCTGAATTTATATTTGTGAATAAAATTGCCGAAGGACTGCACTTGATTTTATTAAAGTGGAGAAGCCCAAACCAGCCTTGAATTTGTAATTGTTTTTGCGATGACCGGTTCGGTAACTTAATACGAGACGGTTAAAAAATTATTACTTTTATTTTTATAGCATTTTTCTTTAAGATGCTAATTTAATTATTATTATATTCTATATAAGTAATACCAATAAACACTACTGCAAAGATATTTTATACTACAGAAGTAAACAAGTTTGGAGATAAACCTTATCAGCAATTCATATGATATGTCAAGGAATTATGTAATATTTATTAAAAGTCTTAAAAAATGCAAAAAATACCCCAGATTAAAATGCAAAAAAAACAAAAAAACCCGAAAAAAATTAAAATTGAATTATTTTCACTATTAAATACTGACTGACAGTCATATGATATTATACTTGACATGTATATTTGTCAAATCGACAATTCATAATTTTATAAAAAAAAATAATTTCTACTAATTACCTTCGTTAATAATTTAACATTTTAAATGTTTAAAAAAGTTAAATTATATATAAAAAATACTTATCATAACCTTGAAATATTAGGAGTAAGTAAAATTTAGTAACACTATACAATTTGCGGATAAAAGTTAAAAAAATTTTTGCAAATTTTGGTTTTAACTTTTTTCTATTTCTTATACGAAATAATAAAAATATATGTTTTTTAGAATAATGAAATTCTTAGGCTAACTGAGTGGCAACAAATTACAATTAGTGTCTTTCAGTTAATAAATTTCCGATCGTTTTTTATCATTTATGAATTTTTGAGATTGCTCCCTATAGGTAAGTAAATTTTTACTTCATACTTTCACTAATTAATTTATTTACAAAATTTTACATTTTTAGGGGCAGCATATATATTCTACTTCTTTGGGCTTCTTATTATAGCTGTTCCTATTCACAGCGGTATCATGTTCCTGGCTTTTTACTCCAAACGAAAAATTATCCGTTTATGGAACTGTGTTCCTATTTTTAATGGTAATTTTTTATATAATTAACCTACACTTAATGCAAATTTATTTGTCATAGGTCATAGCAGTTGCTAATCATAAAAATATAAATACAGGTAAACGTCGTTTTACGCCGGTTCGATTTACGCCTATTCATAATTACCTCGGCTTGAGAATTTTTAAGATAAATAAAAAGATTTTTTATATTATTATAAAATTAAATATTCAATTTGTATTTTCATTATGGGTGACAATAGTGACTCAAAACCCAACATTGTGCGAAAAAAGGACGAAAAATGTGTGTTCATTTTACGCCGATTTTTTTTACGCCGGTGTCTCTCGGAACGGAACCCCGGCATAAAACGACGTTTACCTGTATATTCGTTTAGACTACAATAGATTTCTAAAATTTACTGATACTTTTTTTAGGTTTGGGCTACACAATATTGATATTAAAAAATATAGATATGTTGCATAACAACTACGTAGCAAGTGTTTTATTTTATTTCAACATATTTTCCTATACTCGCAATAACCGAACTTACAAATTTATAGAATGTGGGAATATTTGGCACACTTGTGATTTTTCGCCAGAAACCAAAAATTGTGTATCATTATATGGTGATGGCTACCTTAATTGCTCCAAAGATAAGGAATATACCACGTCAATATCAGTTTTTATAAGGTACACTTATAATATTTTCAGGGCTTATATTTAAATAGTCTTCACTTCGAAAAAATATTACAAAATATGGGAATGTTGAAAGTAGTTGATACTCAGTGAAATTGAAATACAGGTAAACGTCGTTTTGCGCCGCTTCAGTTACTCCAATTCACAATTACGCCGGTGCCGGCGTGGGATATTCCGAGTTAGTTTTCGTTTTGTTTTTAAGAAAAATAAGAAGATATGATTATATTTTTTATTTTATTATAAAATTTGTAGTTTCATTATGGGCGACAATAGTGATTCAGAACCCAAACATTGTGCGAAAAAGTGTGTTCATTTTACGACGATTTTTTTACGCCGGAATGGAACCCCGGCGTAAAACGACGTTTACCTGTAGTAACAAACTGAACTTGGAAAATATTTATCTGTAGAAAGGTAATTATATTGTTAGCCTTTTTTTCTCTTTGGTTTCGTGTTTTCCGTTCAAGTTGATAACATAAATATAAAATGATCCTTGAACTGGGTAAGTGAAATCAATCATTTATAATATACCTCATATTTTTTGGTAATTTTTGAAGCCAGAACATAAAAAAGTTCTTCAAAATTAGATTTGGTCATTCTAACAAAATTACGAAAGGAAAACTAGCATAATTTTAAAGTAAAAATAGAAGATGGATCTTCTTTTTTAGGAATCTATCATGATAATCGCAGCTCTAATACTGTGAACAGTCGACAGGGTAGTTCTAAATTGCAGTGAATTTGGTTTGGACGTGCAACTTTGTTGGTCACATAAATTCAGATAATTTTGTTACCTAGGTATTCATAGGTGTTTACAACAAGTTTATTGGATACACAAATTTTTGTCCGAAAACCTGGGACCAATAATGTTGTGGGTCGAAAACATAACCAGTGCGATAGCTTCTCCAAAAAGAAAAAGGAGATCATGGTTCCATCTTCTATTGAAAGTTTTTCTAAAACGGTACATAGGTACTACGCAGACCAGCGGATTTATTTATTTTTGTATTATCATTTCGAAAAATCTCCAACACGTTGACGAGTAGAAGACAACTGGTTTACAATTGCTACCAACTTGTTACCAACATTGTTGTCAATATGTTACTAATAACTTGCTATCATCAAGTTTTATAAACTCCTCCTTCATTTTTAATAATATTTTCATTAACTATCTACCTTTTTACTTATAATTATAATTATTTCTGCCAAGTTTGGTGAGTAACTAATTATAAAAATAAGAAGAAGAATATTAAATATTAATATAGCGAGTTCGCTTTTTTATTTTTCAGTAAATTAGTAAACCAAAATTCGTTTCAAATGAAAGCTTGGCCAATTGAAGGAATAAAAACCAATCATCTTATCATATCTGTAGTAGTTTGGTGTATAATGGGAATCTTTATTTTTCTTGGACTAAAAAGATTAATGAAAGCCTATATGGTAATACTCTTAGCAGCATCCTTTTCGATTGTCACAATACTGGTTGTGTTTCATTATGGATTAAAAATTGACAACGAATTACCTTGGAAATATATCAATTCGCGTTATCTACAGAATATTTATAATTTCAAAAGTATGCCGGTAAGAAATTAAAAATATTTATCGTTATCTTAATATTTTAATTAATAATTCAATTTTCAATTGAGTTTTGAAGCTAAAGCGATCCCCCTCTTGTGCCCGAATGCGAAATTAACGAGATGATGTCAAAGGTAGGTTAGTTGGCGTCACGTTGTCATGCTTGCCACATAACTTTCAGTTGTCACCGAGGTTACTCCTTTTTGTATTAACCTACTTATGACGTCATTTTTGGCGGGAAAAAATCATTTTAATTGCTAAATATCAAGAAAACTTTGGATTATTTAGATCTTTTTTATAAGCAATTTTAAAGGGCCTACACACGATCCAATTTTGACGGATCGGGTGACCACCACCATACGACCGTCCAACCAAGTTGGATGCAATACCCTACCGCCCACTTCTTTTGGTCTAACAATTGATGCACGAAGTAGATACCTTTTTATATTTATAAATCAAAATCCTCTCTTCATTCCCAGCTATTGATATCGCAATCTCAACTCCTATCTCTGCCAAAAGCTGAATCGACGGTAGGTTGGATGACTAGTTGGGGAGTGTAGATTCAGCATCCGATTTGATTAACCTACCAACCGACCAACCCACCAATCGACCAACCGACCAAATTCGATCGTGTGTTGGTAGACCCTTTTAAAGTTTATTTCAATAATTCGTATGCAACTTATGGTATAATAATATTATAATTTAGATATGGATTTTTAAATGCGTAGTAATTTCTTGCGTTAAAGAATCATCAACTTCAGCTTGGATTGGGTCATTGGGTAATAAACGAACAAGAGTTGGAGTTATGACAATAACTATATACTTTTTCAAACTTCTTGGAATTTTCGGTCTGATATATATTATAAATAATACAGTGGGTGTTTTTTTTAATAAGTTTAAAAATATAATTACTCATTGTCCCATTAGTATAATCGGTAAGATTCACAAAAAGCTATTTTATCATATTAAGTGAAGTGTACAAATATATTTTAGGTGATAGTATACTTTTAGAACTTGCTTTTGAAACGATGTACGAATTTGATAAAAAAGGATTGTGGACGTTTGTTTATATTAACTCCTTCCTAGCATATACATTTGTTACCAATGTACTTTGCGGTATCATTATAGTTGATTCTATTTTGGATGCTTTTCCTTCACTTAAGAAACGTCGACTTTTGGTAACTTATTTATTTGTAATGATAAATTGCATTCAATCGATGATTTTATATACGGATGTAGAGAATGAATACAGTATGGGTTTCAGTAACATTTCTTTTGATATCGTGAACTTAGTCGTATATATATTAATTGCTCTTTCGCTAAATTATTTTTATTCCTTGGATAATGTACATACAGATTTTCATTTTATTTACCGAGAAAGCCCGACATATACTATAAACCAATTATTAGAAGCTTCAAGTACCTATGCTTTGGTAAGTAATTACGCCAGTAGTTTTACAAATATAATAAAGAAAATGGAATTTTAGTTGATACTCAGTTGTGGATTTTTCTGGATTTTATTTGCAATGTCAGAAATCTATGATAGTGAGCTGATACTAATAGGAATGTTAATTGCTTTCTTAATTTTATCACCAATTTGGCTTGGAATATTGATTCAAATTATTCAAGGGGTTAATGTAAGTATTTATAAATACAAAATAGACTAGTACAGGTAAATGTCGTTTTACGCCGGGGTTCCGTTCCGAGAGACACAGGCGTAAAAAAATCGGCGTAAAATGAACACACATTTTTCGTGCTTTTCTCGCACAATGTTTGGAATCACTATTGTCGCCCATGATGAAACTACAAATTCAATATTCTTTTAATCTTTTTATTTTTCTTAAAAACAAAACGAAAACTAATTCGGAAACTCGGAAAATAATTGTGAATCGGCGTAAATCGAACCGGCGCAAAACGACGTTTACCTGTACTATCCAAATTTTTGCTTTAAATTCTAGACTTCATTTTTTTGTAAAATCCTTACTACTATATCTAGTAAACAAACCAAGGTAAAATATAATTTTTTGATTTTTTTATTTGTCCGTTATAGGTATATGTTTGATATTTTTTGATTGGTCATTAAAACGTTTCAAATTGAAAAAAAATCTTGAAAATACAGCAAAAAGATGCAAAAAAATCATAAAAACTGGAAAAAATATAAACCTTATCTTTTTATGTAAAATCGTTATATGTAATTATAACTGATAAACAAAATGCGCAGAGAAATATGTTTTTGGTATTTTTGTTTAGCCGTTGCAACGCTTCAAACTTAAAAAAATCTTGAAAATGCAGCAAAAAGATTAAAAAAAAAATAAAATAATAAAAATAAATTAAACTGTTTTTTCTTATGCAATTACCGCTAATAAACAAAAATGAGCAAAGAAATATATTTTTGGTATTTTTTGTTTGGCCCTTGCAACGCTTCAAACTTAAAAAAACTCTTGAAAATCCAGAAGAAAAATTAAAAAAAAAATAAAAAAAATTAAACTGTTTCTTTTTGTGCAATTACAACTAATAAACAAAATGAGCAAAGAAATATATTTTTGGTATTTTTTGTTTGGCCGTTTCAAGGCTTCAAACTTAATAAAATCTTGAAAATGCAGGAAAAAGATGCAAAAATTATAAAAAAATGGAAAAAAATATAAACCTTATCTTTTTATGTAAAATTCTTAGAATTATAATTGATAAACAAAATCAGCAAAGAAATATATTTTTGGTATTTTTTGATTGACTGTTGCAACGCTTCAAACTTAAAAAAATCTTGAACATCCAGCAAAAAGATGCAAAAAAATCATAAAAAATGGAAAAAAAATATAAACCTTAACTTTTTATGTAAAATTCTTAGAATTATAATTGATAAACAAAATCAGCAAAGAAATATATTTTAGGTATTTTTTGATTGACTGTTGCAACGCTTCAAACTTAAAAAAAATCTTGAAAATCCAGTATAAAGATGCAAAAAATTATAAAAAATGGAAAAAATTAACCTTATCTTTTTATGTAAAATCCTTATAATTATAACTGATAAACAAAATGAGAAGAGAAATATATTTTTGGAATTTTCTGTTTGGTCGTTACAACGCTTCAAACTTAAAAAATCTGGAAAATGCAGCAAAAAGATGCAAAAAAATCATAAAAATAGGAAAAAAAATATAAACCTTATATTTTTATGTAAAATCCTTAGAAATAAACTGATAAACAAAATTAGCAAAAAAATATATTTTTGGTATTTTTTGATTGACCATTGCAACGATTCAAAATTAAAAAAATCTTGAAAATCCAGCAAAAAGATGCAAAAAAATCATAAAAAATGGAAAAAAAATATAAATCTTATCTTTTTATGTAAAATTCTGAGAATTATAATTGATAAACAAAATCAGCAAAGAAATATATTTTTGGTATTTTTTGATTGAATGTTGCAACGCTTCAAACTTAAAAAAAATCTTGAAAATCCAGCATAAAGATGCAAAAAATTATAAAAAATGGAAAAAATTAACCTTATCTTTTTATGTAAAATCCTTATAATTATAACTGATAAACAAAATGAGAAGAGAAATATATTTTTGGTATTTTTTGTTTGGTCGTTACAACGCTTCAAACTTAAAAAATCTGGAAAATGCAGCAAAAAGATGCAAAAAAATCATAAAAATAGGAAAAAAAATATAAACCTTATCTTTTTATGTAAAATCCATAGAATTATAACTGATAAACAAAATTAGCAAAGAAATATATTTTTGGTATTGATTGACCATTGCAACGATTCAAAATTAAAAAAATCTTGAAAATCCGCAAAAAGATGCAAAAAAATCATAAAAAATGGAAAAAAATATAAACCTTATCTTTTTATGTAAAATCCTTGGAATTATAACTGATAAACAAAATCAGCAAAGAAATATATTTTTGGTATTTTTTGATTGACTGTTGCAACGCTTCAAACTTAAAAAAAAAATCTTGAAAATCCAGCAGAAAGATGCAAAAAATTATAAAAAATGGAAAAAATTAACCTTATCTTTTTATGTAAAATTCTTATAATTATAACTGATTAACAAAATGAGAAGAGAAATATATTTTTGGTATTTTTTGTTTGGCCGTTACAACGCTTCAAACTAAAAAAATCTTGAAAATGCAGCAAAAAGATGCAAAAAAATCATAAAAATAGGAAAAAAAATATAAACCTTATCTTTTTATGTAAAATCCATAGAATTATAACTGATAAACAAAATTAGCAAAAAAATATATTTTTGGTATTGATTGACCATTGCAACGATTCAAAATTAAAAAAATCTTGAAAATCCGCAAAAAGATGCAAAAAAATCATAAAAAATGGAAAAAAATATAAACCTTATCTTTTTATGTAAAATCCTTGGAATTATAACTGATAAACAAAATCAGCAAAGAAATATATTTTTGGTATTTTTTGATTGACTGTTGCAACGCTTCAAACTTAAAAAAAAAATCTTGAAAATCCAGCAGAAAGATGCAAAAAATTATAAAAAATGGAAAAAATTAACCTTATCTTTTTATGTAAAATTCTTATAATTATAACTGATTAACAAAATGAGAAGAGAAATATATTTTTGGTATTTTTTGTTTGGCCGTTACAACGCTTCAAACTTAAAAAATCTTGAAAATGCAGCAAAAAGATGCAAAAAAATCATAAAAAATGGAAAAAAAATATAATCCTTATCTTTTTATGTAAAATCTTTAGAATTATAACTGATAAACAAAATCAGCAAAGAAATATATTTATGGTATTTTTTGATTGACTGTTGCAACGCTTCAAACTTAAAAAAAATATCGAAAATCCAGCAGAAAGATACAAAAAATTATAAAAAACGGAAAAAATTAACCTTATCTTTTTATGTAAAATCCTTATAATTATAACTGATAAACAAAATGAGCAGAGAAATATATTTTTGGTATTTTTTGTTTGGCCGTTACAACGCTTCAAACTTAAAAAATGTTGAAAATGCATCAAAAAGATTTAAAAAAAAATAAAAATATAAAAAAATTAAACTGATTTTTTATGCAATTTTAACAAATAAATAAAATGAGCAATGAAATATATTTTTGAGATGCAAAAAAATGATTGAAAAAAATATAATCTTTATAAAATAGGTATAAGTTAGGCCAATATTTTTATTTTTCAGAAAACAGAGTGGAGACCTTGCCAACCTCATCATTCGTGGGGTCCATCGAATCCCTGGGACAAAATTAGGCGGTTGTGTTTCGTTCCTAAACGAGATATTTGCTACAGACATGCAAATGTAACTTGCACTCATAGATGTTTGGTGAAAAACATAATATTTAACGGGGAGAAAGGAAAACAAAGGCAGAAACTGAATAAAGCGCGACAGGAAATGAAAAATAGGAAAGAAATAGATAATAATTGAAACAATTTTTTACTTATGGTGTTTATGTTTTAAACTTTGTCTTAGATAAATTTATTTTCGTTTCGAAATATGTAACATAAATTCGTTCTTACATTATTAAACAGTTACATTTAGTTTAGTGAAATCTTGTATGTATTAAAAATTGAAATAACAATTAGCGCGAAGCTTAATAATTACTTTAATCTCAATGTTAATTAAATCGAATTTATAGTCTAGTTTTAAATCTTAAATAATTAAGTAATTGTTTTATGTAAACGCGTTTATAGCGTTTTAACAATTATCTATGCAATTTCGGGCAGTCGTGGCGGATTTATTATAGTTTTTTTTATAAGAAATTTTCGCTAAGTTCTTAAGATAATTGTACAAAATAAAATGTGCACACAATTAATTGTTTTATAAAAGACCTCGCGTTAGATAAGATAATTACTCTGTTATCGCAGAAAATTACATTTAATTATATTTTAATGAATATTTACTTTTTAATTAGTGCTTCTTGATATTTATTTAAATCTAACGCTGGAGCCTTATATTTTAAATTAAAAAATCTACACACAATTTTACATGCATGCAAAGATCACTGTTTTTAAAATCTAATTATAAATATATCATAGATATTTGTAACAGAAATAAGGCCTCTCATTTTTATCTACCTTAAATTACTTCAAATATATTTATAACCATTATGGTCCATGTTTTTGATAAAGTTGTTTTTTAAATTACATTTTTACAGCAAAATATATCCTGGTGTTCTTATTATTTACCGTTACCTAAATTAGATAATTTTGTAATAATTCTATTTTTTAAGAATATTTTCATCCTGTTACTCTCAGATAATTTATTTTGGTTAGACAATTTTTTAATACATATTTATAAAGGGTATATCAAAACCTTGAAGCATTTCCTAAAATAATTTTAGTTTCCAACAAAATGTTTATGTTACGTTGAAACTAAATACAGGTAAACGTCGTTTTGCGCCGGTTCGATTTACGCCGATTCACAATTACGCCGATTGGTGCGTGGGATTTTCCGAGTTTCCGAGTTAGTATACGTTTTGTTTTTAAGAAAAATAAAAAGATATGATTAGATTAGAATATTCAATTTGTAGTTTCAGTATGGGCGACAATACTGATTCAGAACATTGTGCGAAAAAAGCACGAAAAATGTGTATTCATATTACTGTCTCTCGGAACGGAAGCCCGGCGTAAAACGACGTTTACCTGTAATCAGTGATTGTTACTATAACTAGTATAAGTATGCTAAGGGTATGGACATGCTGACACACGACATGAGAGATGTGATCATAGTGCACGGCGTTGTTACAAGAGTGCTGAGTGAGGATCGTCACAAAGAGTCGTGAATCCTTAGCATTGCTAAATCAGTATGTCCATACCTTAAGGCATATGAATGTAATCAAATGAAAAATCAGAAACATGCAAAAACCACGTAGGGTATGGACATACCGATCTAGCAATCAGATTATGGATTGCAAACAATCACCAAATGCAATTAGTGAAGTTAGAAAGTATTGAACATTTACACATTACTAAACCGAAAAGGATTTCAGATTGGTATAAAATAGTAAATAGAATCACCAAGAACGTTTTTAAAATTTAGTTCGAAAATAAACATCATACTCCACTTATACATGTATACCGAAAAGTAAAATTCATCTCTAAAAGTTGAAAGCTATATATTAATGACTCGAGTAATTATTTGTTTATATTTTTTATTAATTATACACAGTATATTTTATTGACCCCAAAATTTATACCAGTGAATTTTGAAAATGCCCGGCATTATTCAAATTTACTAGTGAAAGTGGAATATAAATGATATTTACAATCACTAGTGAATGTAAGCAATCACTACATCATTAACTTTTGGTGAAATTTTAAAGAATTATTAAGAAGTATAGCAACCATTTGTCATATTTTTTCATAGTAACCATTAACAAAAATAAACAAAATTCACATGGTCCTCGTCCTTATAAATAACTCTTTAAGTTTCAGCATATTTTTTTAAATTTGTGCCCTTGAAGGAGAGTAGCAGTTAAAGAATCACGTTTTCTTTTTATATTTCATCGTATTTCCATTTCTACGCTCTCCCAGAATTTTATTTAGAAGAAAAATTAGGTATAACTTAAAGAACTATTTATAATCATAAGGATCATTTCGTTTCTATTTATTATTTTTTGTAACTACAATGTAATAATGTTAAAATAAAAAAAACGATTTCTGTGTTTGCTCGAACTTGGTTATAATGAGCACCGATATAACGAGTTCATAGTTCACGGATATAACGAGCAAATCCCGAGTCTTGTTTTGGTTCCAATATATTTCAATTTAAAATTTCAAGGTTATTACGAGCCTTCTCACGGATATAACGAGTAAATATTTTTTTTGTGAATTTCATTTAATCCCTTTAAATGGATTTTTCCATTTATTAAATTTAAATTGTGTAACAGTTTGGTTTTGAATGCCGGCTGATGGACGAGGTGGAGGCAAAAATATAAAATAAATAATTTTGGTCGTTGGTCATTATATTCTTTTGCGTTATCACGTTCGTGTTAAACTGGTTGCTGACATTTTTCGCTTCTTCCTGACTCGTTGGGTTCTTGTAAACCTTCCTGCAGGGTTGGTATCCTGTTATTAATTATTTCACGCATACGTTTCGGTGCGCCTTTTGTTTTGACCTTCCTTGGCCCTTTCTAGTAAATTTTGTAATCTCATCCCGTCGTTGCAGCTATCAGCTGTTGTTTGTTATTGTTTTTCGTCCGCTCTTTGCTCGCATTGCTGCGCTCGGAGGAGTTATCGCTACCATCCTTGGGAAAACCTTTATTTTGTTACAACCCTTGTATTGCTTTAAATTTGTTGTGGTTATTTATTTTTGCACTAGATGTAGCGTTGCCAAATCATGTGTGGTGAATGCTGCCCTCTGATTTCATTTTGGGAAATTTTGGTTTCTTTGTTAGGACCTTTGCTCGACCTTTCTTTAGGAAGGAATGACATTCGTTGTACAGCTATCGAAGTGTACGGTTTATTTTAATAAATTCGCAGTCTCGTAAAAAGTTTTCTCACAAGTTAATTAGTGGCACCTTCAGTTTGTTTTGTACATTGGGGTCTACTCAGCATTGTTTTGGCTGGATGAAAATTTGTGGGAGTAATCTTCTTGCTTCGTTGAAGGCAATCGACAATCAGTCGGGTTTTATTTTGCGTATTGTGGATTTCCGCCATTTTGAAGGTATGGTCCAATTTCTAAATTCTGAATCATCCTCTAATTTTCTGTACTTTCGATTTCAGTATTTCGAATTTTGTCACCTTATTCATCTAACCTATCGTTGGGGACGAATATTTTTTTCCTAAGGCCTCTACCATCTGAGGTAATACTTAATAATTTCGAGCGGCATTGTTCTTACGCCTCGTTTTTAGGCCTTTACGAATTGGTGTGGTTTTCCTGCTCCTGTTTAATGGGAATACACTACTGTGACGGATTTGGATACCGTTGATGCTCCTTGAGCACCCGATTTGAAAATACCTGCTAGTTAAGAGTCAGGAGAATTACAACCTGCGATTCCGGAAGTTGCATGGGAGTTGGAGCAGCGTGTCAGCAGGAGTTGGTGTGGTCTCGAGGCTTCTTTTCGCTGAATTTTGGGGAATTTCTCCGTTCACCAGCCGAGAGGATAAGTGACTTAATTTTGGTCCAGTGAGTAGGAAACTGCTGATTTAATGAACATTTGTTTTGTTTTTTTTTAAATTGATTTTTTTGCATTGTGGGACTTATCAATTTAAAAAAAAAATTAGTAGAGTCATACCTGGTCGCGTTTTAATATTTATAATTAAAATAATTGTGGATGATCAGACATCTCAATGAATTGTTTTTTTTTTGTCATAGTGAAATTGCATCAAAATATTAGTGAGAATTAAATTCATCGAAGAATAATATAGTGATATTCAATAAATAAGATTCAACATCCGAACATTTTTTTGTACTTATTATTAATCCCTTCTGGGAAATTGTTCTAATAGCTAACATACAAACTGATAACGCCTGATAAGATTCAGCAATTATTTATTATCTTTATGGTAAAGCGCATTTGAAATTTTTCCTTTGTATTTTTTTTAATTGTCTTTGTGATAGGAACCATAAGCTTATGCCACCTACGACCTATTATAGATCTGATTAGCTTTAAGTATTTTGCGCACAGTTGATTTGATTCTTTCGTTATCAGGTGATAGCTGCCTACGTCTACGTTAACCTTGTACCATAATCTCAATTGTCTACAGCTACAATTATTCTATTATTTTAAAGCATATTCACATTTTTGGTAACTATTCCTAGATTAGATGGAATGTTCTTTCATGATATTTGTATATGCAAATGTTTTTTTGAATTGGCAGAATATACGAACTAAGTGTATTGGATTGTTTTTTTTTCTGGATCACCCGTAGTTATTAGTGGATTTTTCGTGTTTGGAACTACGATCGTTTTCTCCCTTAGGTGCTACAAGACCATTTGTTCAAAAGGTAACCACACAAACACGTGGCGCCCTCTTTTGGAACTCTTGACCCAGCCTTCTCCACTGATTGTAAGCTGGCGGCTGGTTACCTTATTTGGAATTTTCGGCATTGTACTGCGGGAGTGAAATTTAGCGTCGCATTTTTGGCGCCCAACGTGGGGCGGACCAATTTTGTTGTATTTTGTTAGGTGTTAAATAGGGTTGGAGTTGAAGGTCATGGAGAGGAAGGTAGATATAGGTCGCCTTTCCCAGGACGAACTGGAGTATGAGTTGGCAGTAAGGGGAGCAGGTGCGGGAACTGTGGGGGAGATGAGGAAGTCATTAAGGCAGTTGTTTCGGTTGGAAAGAGACGGAGCCAGCATATCAGTACCAGACTACCCTTTCTCTTTCGAAGAAGATTTGCAGGCGGTGAAAGATAAAATTACAGAGGTACAAGACTTGTTGAAGGATTTTGATGCAGACTCCAAATCAAGTAGTTTTAAGAAGTTACAGTCCAAATTGAGTTTTTTGTTGGGTAGGGCGGATGCCATGCAGGCTAAGGATGCAGCCTCCGTTTCAGAGCGAAGTGCGGTACTTACGACGATTCTGGCGTTGATGGCAGAATCGGGGGATAAAGCTGCAAAAGCTGAGAAACACCAGGAGAAAGGTACCTCGCCAGGGGTCCTTGATAGCCTCCTCATTAATGTAGGCCAAACAGAGGAAGAAGAAGATCTATCTAATCCATTAGCGGTTTCGACCCCGTTAGGAACGGATCAGCCGTCTTCAAGTGTAAAGACAGTTCCAGTGATGAATTGGGGCTTAAAGTTCTCCGGTCGAAACGCGGGTATTTCCCTAAATTCGTTTCTGCAACAGGTGGATGAGCTCTCTGTCGCGAGGAACGTTTCGAAGACGCAGCTCTTTGCATCCGCACGGGATCTATTTGAGGGACAGGCTCTCTTATGGTACAGGTCACGACATTCGCAGGCTCTAGATTGGGAGTCACTAGTAAAATTACTGCGAGAAGAGTATCTACCAGCTGATTATGATGAACGGCTTTTCGAAGAAATTAAACGTAGAACACAGGATCCTAGAGAAACCATGGGTTCCTACCTGGTCGTGATGGATAATCTATTTTCTCGCTTAAGCCAGAAGCTTTCGGAGTCGGTCAGACTACGAATTCTGCTCCGCAACATTGCACCATTGTACCAAATGCAATTGGGTTTCAGAGAAGTAAATTCGATTGATGAGTTGCTACAGTTCGGACGACAGGTAGAAACGAAGAAGTTGGCAGTTGATAATTTCGTACCTCCAGCAGGGAAACGTAGTGACTTGGAACCAGACTTGGCTTTTATTTTGGACGACCCAACTTCAGCCGCGGTACATACCATTGCGTCATCGAGTGTCTGTTTTAATTGCCGTAAGGTCGGTCATAGGATGGCTGATTGCCGTGAACCCAAGGTTAAGAGGTGTTTCCGTTGCGGAAAAGTTGGTTATACAAAATTTAATTGCCCAAGTTGCAGCTCGGGAAACGGCCAGGGCAGGCGCTAATTGGTTGCTTAGCGTCTCACCAACCTTCCCCAGCAACCACCAGTATTCTCGATTTTATTATCGCCCACGCAAACCAGGATGAGAGGCCCTACTTGGCTGTGGAAATTTTAGGACGGAAATTATTGGGACTTCTTGATTCTGGCGCCTCCAGGACCATTTTAGGAATGTTAGGATGGTCAAGATTAAAGGATAGTGGTGTTTTGTTGAATGAATGTAATAGTATTTCATGTACCGTAGCCAATGGCCAAAAGTGCCACAGTATTGGAGAGATATCGGTCCCCGTGCAGTTGGAAGGTCGGGTTAAGGTCATTGATCTTCTAGTGGTACCGGAACTTCCTCATCTACTTATTCTTGGTGTTGACTTCTGGAAGGCCATGGGAATTATTCCGAATTTACGGACGGGGAGTTGGAAGTTTCTTACGGAGTCCTCTCAGGAGCTTGCTCAGGTCGAGTGTGGTAAAGCGGCCTTGAACTGGGAATTATCTGTGGAGCAGAAGTTAGACTTGCAACAGTTGTTGGATGCATATTTTTCGTTTCATGGCCAGAGTAAATTGGGATGTGCCACAGATGTAGAGCATGTGATCAGAACTTCTTCCCCTCCAATCAAGCAACGGTACTATCCAGTGTCGCCTTACTTGCAGCGGCACATAGACGAGGAGTTGAATGAGATGATATCTCAGGGTGTTGTGGAACCATCCAATAGTGCTTGGTCATCGCCTATCCTCATGGTCAAGAAGAAGGATGGTACTTATCGCTTTTGTGTTGACTTTAGGAGGCTCAATAAAGTAACGGAGCGTGACGCCTACCCTCTACCCTATGTTAGCAACACACTCGATAAACTGAAAAACGCCAGATACTTATCCGCACTCGATGTGAAATCGGCTTATTGGCAAATTCCATTGTCGGCCGATTCGAAACAATATACGGCGTTCACCATCCCCAATAGGGGCTTGTTCCAGTTCACCAGGATGCCGTTCGGGTTACACAACGCTCCAGCAACGTGGCAGAGATTTATAGATGGCGTTCTAGGTCCTTCGTTAGAACCACATGTATTTGTGTACTTAGACGATGTGGTTATTGTGACATCGACATTTGAAGAGCATTTGGTTATTTTGGAAGAGGTATTTTCTAGGCTACGTGTAGCCGGTGTCACTTTAAGTCGGGAAAAATGTAAATTTTGCTGTCCAGAACTCAAGTACTTAGGATACATCGTTAACGCTCAGGGTCTCAACGTTGATCCGGAAAAGATACAAGCGCTACTCCAAGTAAAGGCTCCGAAAACTGTTAGTGAAGTTAGGAGCTTGATAGGATTCGCCTCTTGGTACCGGCGGTTTGTCCCCAGGTTTTCGGAATTAATTTTTCCCATTTCCGGTCTTCTCAGAAAGCATTCTAAGTTCGTGTGGAGTGAGGAGTGTGACGCTGCTTTTAAACGTCTTAAGGAAGTTTTAGTTACGGCACCGGTTTTGTCTTGTCCTGATTTTGAAGCTCCCTTTGTACTACAGACGGACGCGTCTGGTTATGGCCTTGGTGCAGTCCTGACCCAGACAATTGAAGGCGAGGAGAGAGTGATCTGTTTCCTTAGTAGGTCTTTGACGAGGAATGAGAGAAATTTTTCCACAACAGAACGGGAATGTCTCGTTGTCCCAACCGGTAGTCGGCAGACCTTGGCAAATGATTAGTCTGGATTTGGTTGGACCTTTACCTCGGTCGTCCTCTGGGTTTACTCACGTTCTCGTTATTGCGGATTATTTTAGCAAGTTTCCATTGTTCTTTCCATTGAGGACAGCTAACGCTCAGAGTGTAGTCACTAAACTGGAGAATGAGGTATTTTTGATGTTTGGTGTCCCTCAGCTCGTTTTGGTGGATAATGGTAAGCAATTTGGATCAGTTTTTAAGAAATTGTGCGCTCGCTATGGGGCGGGAATCAGATATAATCCATACTACCATGCGCAGGCCAATCCGACTGAGCGCGTTAATCGCGTCCTTAAGACGATGCTTAGATCGTATGTTGAAGAGAACCACCGAACTTGGGCAGACCATCTTTACGAGTTTGGATGCGCTATACGAACAGCTCGGCATGAGGTGACTGGGTTTACCCCGTACTATTTGAATTTTGGTCGCAGGCAGATTTTAGATGGAAGGGACTTCGGTAACGACGAGTTGGACTCCGCTACGTTTGATCGGACCACGAGCGATATTCAGATGAAGCTGTGGCCTCAGATATATGAGGGTGTTAAAAGCAATTTGAAGAGGTCTTTTGAACGCAATAAACATTATTATGACTTACGTAGGAGGGATCAGGAGTATAATGTAGGTGATCGAGTGCTAAGACGAAATTTCGCCCTCTCTAACGCAGCTTATTATTTCAATGCCAAGCTCGCCCCGAAGTTTGTTGGACCCTGTGTGGTCTCCAAGAAATTGTCCATCTGGACATATCAACTGGTAAACGAGGTTGGTAAGGATCTTGGGGTGTACCATTCAAAGGATCTGAAACCTTTCCGCGAGAATCGAACAGACGAACAGGAGCCACAAAAATAGTTTATAGGATTTTTGTGTCTGGAAGAAAGGGGGGAATGTAACAGTTTGGTTTTGAATGCCGGCTGATGGACGAGGTGGAGGCAAAAATATAAAATAAATAATTTTGGTCGTTGGTCATTATATTCTTTTGCGTTATCACGTTCGTGTTAAACTGGTTGCTGACATTTTTCGCTTCTTCCTGACTCGTTGGGTTCTTGTAAACCTTCCTGCAGGGTTGGTATCCTGTTATTAATTATTTCACGCATACGTTTCGGTGCGCCTTTTGTTTTGACCTTCCTTGGCCCTTTCTAGTAAATTTTGTAATCTCATCCCGTCGTTGCAGCTATCAGCTGTTGTTTGTTATTGTTTTTCGTCCGCTCTTTGCTCGCATTGCTGCGCTCGGAGGAGTTATCGCTACCATCCTTGGGAAAACCTTTATTTTGTTACAACCCTTGTATTGCTTTAAATTTGTTGTGGTTATTTATTTTTGCACTAGATGTAGCGTTGCCAAATCATGTGTGGTGAATGCTGCCCTCTGATTTCATTTTGGGAAATTTTGGTTTCTTTGTTAGGACCTTTGCTCGACCTTTCTTTAGGAAGGAATGACATTCGTTGTACAGCTATCGAAGTGTACGGTTTATTTTAATAAATTCGCAGTCTCGTAAAAAGTTTTCTCACAAGTTAATTAGTGGCACCTTCAGTTTGTTTTGTACATTGGGGTCTACTCAGCATTGTTTTGGCTGGATGAAAATTTGTGGGAGTAATCTTCTTGCTTCGTTGAAGGCAATCGACAATCAGTCGGGTTTTATTTTGCGTATTGTGGATTTCCGCCATTTTGAAGGTATGGTCCAATTTCTAAATTCTGAATCATCCTCTAATTTTCTGTACTTTCGATTTCAGTATTTCGAATTTTGTCACCTTATTCATCTAACCTATCGTTGGGGACGAATATTTTTTTCCTAAGGCCTCTACCATCTGAGGTAATACTTAATAATTTCGAGCGGCATTGTTCTTACGCCTCGTTTTTAGGCCTTTACGAATTGGTGTGGTTTTCCTGCTCCTGTTTAATGGGAATACACTACTGTGACGGATTTGGATACCGTTGATGCTCCTTGAGCACCCGATTTGAAAATACCTGCTAGTTAAGAGTCAGGAGAATTACAACCTGCGATTCCGGAAGTTGCATGGGAGTTGGAGCAGCGTGTCAGCAGGAGTTGGTGTGGTCTCGAGGCTTCTTTTCGCTGAATTTTGGGGAATTTCTCCGTTCACCAGCCGAGAGGATAAGTGACTTAATTTTGGTCCAGTGAGTAGGAAACTGCTGATTTAATGAACATTTGTTTTGTTTTTTTTTAAATTGATTTTTTTGCATTGTGGGACTTATCAATTTAAAAAAAAAATTAGTAGAGTCATACCTGGTCGCGTTTTAATATTTATAATTAAAATAATTGTGGATGATCAGACATCTCAATGAATTGTTTTTTTTTTGTCATAGTGAAATTGCATCAAAATATTAGTGAGAATTAAATTCATCGAAGAATAATATAGTGATATTCAATAAATAAGATTCAACATCCGAACATTTTTTTGTACTTATTATTAATCCCTTCTGGGAAATTGTTCTAATAGCTAACATACAAACTGATAACGCCTGATAAGATTCAGCAATTATTTATTATCTTTATGGTAAAGCGCATTTGAAATTTTTCCTTTGTATTTTTTTTAATTGTCTTTGTGATAGGAACCATAAGCTTATGCCACCTACGACCTATTATAGATCTGATTAGCTTTAAGTATTTTGCGCACAGTTGATTTGATTCTTTCGTTATCAGGTGATAGCTGCCTACGTCTACGTTAACCTTGTACCATAATCTCAATTGTCTACAGCTACAATTATTCTATTATTTTAAAGCATATTCACATTTTTGGTAACTATTCCTAGATTAGATGGAATGTTCTTTCATGATATTTGTATATGCAAATGTTTTTTTGAATTGGCAGAATATACGAACTAAGTGTATTGGATTGTTTTTTTTTCTGGATCACCCGTAGTTATTAGTGGATTTTTCGTGTTTGGAACTACGATCGTTTTCTCCCTTAGGTGCTACAAGACCATTTGTTCAAAAGGTAACCACACAAACACGTGGCGCCCTCTTTTGGAACTCTTGACCCAGCCTTCTCCACTGATTGTAAGCTGGCGGCTGGTTACCTTATTTGGAATTTTCGGCATTGTACTGCGGGAGTGAAATTTAGCGTCGCATTTTTGGCGCCCAACGTGGGGCGGACCAATTTTGTTGTATTTTGTTAGGTGTTAAATAGGGTTGGAGTTGAAGGTCATGGAGAGGAAGGTAGATATAGGTCGCCTTTCCCAGGACGAACTGGAGTATGAGTTGGCAGTAAGGGGAGCAGGTGCGGGAACTGTGGGGGAGATGAGGAAGTCATTAAGGCAGTTGTTTCGGTTGGAAAGAGACGGAGCCAGCATATCAGTACCAGACTACCCTTTCTCTTTCGAAGAAGATTTGCAGGCGGTGAAAGATAAAATTACAGAGGTACAAGACTTGTTGAAGGATTTTGATGCAGACTCCAAATCAAGTAGTTTTAAGAAGTTACAGTCCAAATTGAGTTTTTTGTTGGGTAGGGCGGATGCCATGCAGGCTAAGGATGCAGCCTCCGTTTCAGAGCGAAGTGCGGTACTTACGACGATTCTGGCGTTGATGGCAGAATCGGGGGATAAAGCTGCAAAAGCTGAGAAACACCAGGAGAAAGGTACCTCGCCAGGGGTCCTTGATAGCCTCCTCATTAATGTAGGCCAAACAGAGGAAGAAGAAGATCTATCTAATCCATTAGCGGTTTCGACCCCGTTAGGAACGGATCAGCCGTCTTCAAGTGTAAAGACAGTTCCAGTGATGAATTGGGGCTTAAAGTTCTCCGGTCGAAACGCGGGTATTTCCCTAAATTCGTTTCTGCAACAGGTGGATGAGCTCTCTGTCGCGAGGAACGTTTCGAAGACGCAGCTCTTTGCATCCGCACGGGATCTATTTGAGGGACAGGCTCTCTTATGGTACAGGTCACGACATTCGCAGGCTCTAGATTGGGAGTCACTAGTAAAATTACTGCGAGAAGAGTATCTACCAGCTGATTATGATGAACGGCTTTTCGAAGAAATTAAACGTAGAACACAGGATCCTAGAGAAACCATGGGTTCCTACCTGGTCGTGATGGATAATCTATTTTCTCGCTTAAGCCAGAAGCTTTCGGAGTCGGTCAGACTACGAATTCTGCTCCGCAACATTGCACCATTGTACCAAATGCAATTGGGTTTCAGAGAAGTAAATTCGATTGATGAGTTGCTACAGTTCGGACGACAGGTAGAAACGAAGAAGTTGGCAGTTGATAATTTCGTACCTCCAGCAGGGAAACGTAGTGACTTGGAACCAGACTTGGCTTTTATTTTGGACGACCCAACTTCAGCCGCGGTACATACCATTGCGTCATCGAGTGTCTGTTTTAATTGCCGTAAGGTCGGTCATAGGATGGCTGATTGCCGTGAACCCAAGGTTAAGAGGTGTTTCCGTTGCGGAAAAGTTGGTTATACAAAATTTAATTGCCCAAGTTGCAGCTCGGGAAACGGCCAGGGCAGGCGCTAATTGGTTGCTTAGCGTCTCACCAACCTTCCCCAGCAACCACCAGTATTCTCGATTTTATTATCGCCCACGCAAACCAGGATGAGAGGCCCTACTTGGCTGTGGAAATTTTAGGACGGAAATTATTGGGACTTCTTGATTCTGGCGCCTCCAGGACCATTTTAGGAATGTTAGGATGGTCAAGATTAAAGGATAGTGGTGTTTTGTTGAATGAATGTAATAGTATTTCATGTACCGTAGCCAATGGCCAAAAGTGCCACAGTATTGGAGAGATATCGGTCCCCGTGCAGTTGGAAGGTCGGGTTAAGGTCATTGATCTTCTAGTGGTACCGGAACTTCCTCATCTACTTATTCTTGGTGTTGACTTCTGGAAGGCCATGGGAATTATTCCGAATTTACGGACGGGGAGTTGGAAGTTTCTTACGGAGTCCTCTCAGGAGCTTGCTCAGGTCGAGTGTGGTAAAGCGGCCTTGAACTGGGAATTATCTGTGGAGCAGAAGTTAGACTTGCAACAGTTGTTGGATGCATATTTTTCGTTTCATGGCCAGAGTAAATTGGGATGTGCCACAGATGTAGAGCATGTGATCAGAACTTCTTCCCCTCCAATCAAGCAACGGTACTATCCAGTGTCGCCTTACTTGCAGCGGCACATAGACGAGGAGTTGAATGAGATGATATCTCAGGGTGTTGTGGAACCATCCAATAGTGCTTGGTCATCGCCTATCCTCATGGTCAAGAAGAAGGATGGTACTTATCGCTTTTGTGTTGACTTTAGGAGGCTCAATAAAGTAACGGAGCGTGACGCCTACCCTCTACCCTATGTTAGCAACACACTCGATAAACTGAAAAACGCCAGATACTTATCCGCACTCGATGTGAAATCGGCTTATTGGCAAATTCCATTGTCGGCCGATTCGAAACAATATACGGCGTTCACCATCCCCAATAGGGGCTTGTTCCAGTTCACCAGGATGCCGTTCGGGTTACACAACGCTCCAGCAACGTGGCAGAGATTTATAGATGGCGTTCTAGGTCCTTCGTTAGAACCACATGTATTTGTGTACTTAGACGATGTGGTTATTGTGACATCGACATTTGAAGAGCATTTGGTTATTTTGGAAGAGGTATTTTCTAGGCTACGTGTAGCCGGTGTCACTTTAAGTCGGGAAAAATGTAAATTTTGCTGTCCAGAACTCAAGTACTTAGGATACATCGTTAACGCTCAGGGTCTCAACGTTGATCCGGAAAAGATACAAGCGCTACTCCAAGTAAAGGCTCCGAAAACTGTTAGTGAAGTTAGGAGCTTGATAGGATTCGCCTCTTGGTACCGGCGGTTTGTCCCCAGGTTTTCGGAATTAATTTTTCCCATTTCCGGTCTTCTCAGAAAGCATTCTAAGTTCGTGTGGAGTGAGGAGTGTGACGCTGCTTTTAAACGTCTTAAGGAAGTTTTAGTTACGGCACCGGTTTTGTCTTGTCCTGATTTTGAAGCTCCCTTTGTACTACAGACGGACGCGTCTGGTTATGGCCTTGGTGCAGTCCTGACCCAGACAATTGAAGGCGAGGAGAGAGTGATCTGTTTCCTTAGTAGGTCTTTGACGAGGAATGAGAGAAATTTTTCCACAACAGAACGGGAATGTCTCGTTGTCCCAACCGGTAGTCGGCAGACCTTGGCAAATGATTAGTCTGGATTTGGTTGGACCTTTACCTCGGTCGTCCTCTGGGTTTACTCACGTTCTCGTTATTGCGGATTATTTTAGCAAGTTTCCATTGTTCTTTCCATTGAGGACAGCTAACGCTCAGAGTGTAGTCACTAAACTGGAGAATGAGGTATTTTTGATGTTTGGTGTCCCTCAGCTCGTTTTGGTGGATAATGGTAAGCAATTTGGATCAGTTTTTAAGAAATTGTGCGCTCGCTATGGGGCGGGAATCAGATATAATCCATACTACCATGCGCAGGCCAATCCGACTGAGCGCGTTAATCGCGTCCTTAAGACGATGCTTAGATCGTATGTTGAAGAGAACCACCGAACTTGGGCAGACCATCTTTACGAGTTTGGATGCGCTATACGAACAGCTCGGCATGAGGTGACTGGGTTTACCCCGTACTATTTGAATTTTGGTCGCAGGCAGATTTTAGATGGAAGGGACTTCGGTAACGACGAGTTGGACTCCGCTACGTTTGATCGGACCACGAGCGATATTCAGATGAAGCTGTGGCCTCAGATATATGAGGGTGTTAAAAGCAATTTGAAGAGGTCTTTTGAACGCAATAAACATTATTATGACTTACGTAGGAGGGATCAGGAGTATAATGTAGGTGATCGAGTGCTAAGACGAAATTTCGCCCTCTCTAACGCAGCTTATTATTTCAATGCCAAGCTCGCCCCGAAGTTTGTTGGACCCTGTGTGGTCTCCAAGAAATTGTCCATCTGGACATATCAACTGGTAAACGAGGTTGGTAAGGATCTTGGGGTGTACCATTCAAAGGATCTGAAACCTTTCCGCGAGAATCGAACAGACGAACAGGAGCCACAAAAATAGTTTATAGGATTTTTGTGTCTGGAAGAAAGGGGGGAATGTAACAGTTTGGTTTTGAATGCCGGCTGATGGACGAGGTGGAGGCAAAAATATAAAATAAATAATTTTGGTCGTTGGTCATTATATTCTTTTGCGTTATCACGTTCGTGTTAAACTGGTTGCTGACATTTTTCGCTTCTTCCTGACTCGTTGGGTTCTTGTAAACCTTCCTGCAGGGTTGGTATCCTGTTATTAATTATTTCACGCATACGTTTCGGTGCGCCTTTTGTTTTGACCTTCCTTGGCCCTTTCTAGTAAATTTTGTAATCTCATCCCGTCGTTGCAGCTATCAGCTGTTGTTTGTTATTGTTTTTCGTCCGCTCTTTGCTCGCATTGCTGCGCTCGGAGGAGTTATCGCTACCATCCTTGGGAAAACCTTTATTTTGTTACAACCCTTGTATTGCTTTAAATTTGTTGTGGTTATTTATTTTTGCACTAGATGTAGCGTTGCCAAATCATGTGTGGTGAATGCTGCCCTCTGATTTCATTTTGGGAAATTTTGGTTTCTTTGTTAGGACCTTTGCTCGACCTTTCTTTAGGAAGGAATGACATTCGTTGTACAGCTATCGAAGTGTACGGTTTATTTTAATAAATTCGCAGTCTCGTAAAAAGTTTTCTCACAAGTTAATTAGTGGCACCTTCAGTTTGTTTTGTACATTGGGGTCTACTCAGCATTGTTTTGGCTGGATGAAAATTTGTGGGAGTAATCTTCTTGCTTCGTTGAAGGCAATCGACAATCAGTCGGGTTTTATTTTGCGTATTGTGGATTTCCGCCATTTTGAAGGTATGGTCCAATTTCTAAATTCTGAATCATCCTCTAATTTTCTGTACTTTCGATTTCAGTATTTCGAATTTTGTCACCTTATTCATCTAACCTATCGTTGGGGACGAATATTTTTTTCCTAAGGCCTCTACCATCTGAGGTAATACTTAATAATTTCGAGCGGCATTGTTCTTACGCCTCGTTTTTAGGCCTTTACGAATTGGTGTGGTTTTCCTGCTCCTGTTTAATGGGAATACACTACTGTGACGGATTTGGATACCGTTGATGCTCCTTGAGCACCCGATTTGAAAATACCTGCTAGTTAAGAGTCAGGAGAATTACAACCTGCGATTCCGGAAGTTGCATGGGAGTTGGAGCAGCGTGTCAGCAGGAGTTGGTGTGGTCTCGAGGCTTCTTTTCGCTGAATTTTGGGGAATTTCTCCGTTCACCAGCCGAGAGGATAAGTGACTTAATTTTGGTCCAGTGAGTAGGAAACTGCTGATTTAATGAACATTTGTTTTGTTTTTTTTTAAATTGATTTTTTTGCATTGTGGGACTTATCAATTTAAAAAAAAAATTAGTAGAGTCATACCTGGTCGCGTTTTAATATTTATAATTAAAATAATTGTGGATGATCAGACATCTCAATGAATTGTTTTTTTTTTGTCATAGTGAAATTGCATCAAAATATTAGTGAGAATTAAATTCATCGAAGAATAATATAGTGATATTCAATAAATAAGATTCAACATCCGAACATTTTTTTGTACTTATTATTAATCCCTTCTGGGAAATTGTTCTAATAGCTAACATACAAACTGATAACGCCTGATAAGATTCAGCAATTATTTATTATCTTTATGGTAAAGCGCATTTGAAATTTTTCCTTTGTATTTTTTTTAATTGTCTTTGTGATAGGAACCATAAGCTTATGCCACCTACGACCTATTATAGATCTGATTAGCTTTAAGTATTTTGCGCACAGTTGATTTGATTCTTTCGTTATCAGGTGATAGCTGCCTACGTCTACGTTAACCTTGTACCATAATCTCAATTGTCTACAGCTACAATTATTCTATTATTTTAAAGCATATTCACATTTTTGGTAACTATTCCTAGATTAGATGGAATGTTCTTTCATGATATTTGTATATGCAAATGTTTTTTTGAATTGGCAGAATATACGAACTAAGTGTATTGGATTGTTTTTTTTTCTGGATCACCCGTAGTTATTAGTGGATTTTTCGTGTTTGGAACTACGATCGTTTTCTCCCTTAGGTGCTACAAGACCATTTGTTCAAAAGGTAACCACACAAACACGTGGCGCCCTCTTTTGGAACTCTTGACCCAGCCTTCTCCACTGATTGTAAGCTGGCGGCTGGTTACCTTATTTGGAATTTTCGGCATTGTACTGCGGGAGTGAAATTTAGCGTCGCAATTGCCACACGTGGGATTCGAAAATGTTAATAACCATCGACCCTGAGGAGGTACACGTTATATTAAACTAAATAATTATAAAAACATAATTTAAAAAAAAATCAATTAGCAAAGTTACCGACACTAGGTAGAGAACACCCTGTATATTTCGAATTAAAATAAGGTAAATACCTTCTCGTGGTTTTAACGAATAATGGCTATAACTAGCAAAATTTGAGGTCCCTTGATGCTCTTTATAACCGAGTTCGACTGTAAACTGAAATGTAGGTAAATTTTTTAAACCTATGAATGTATTACTAACAAGGTATGCCAATTTTGATTCACCAAACGTCTGAGTTAGAAAGTAGAAAAATGTTATCGATTTAAAGAAAGTTAGGTTAGGTCCATCTTTTATACA
Organism: Stenus bimaculatus; assembly: GCA_963971135.1. NCBI lineage: Eukaryota > Metazoa > Arthropoda > Insecta > Coleoptera > Staphylinidae > Stenus > Stenus bimaculatus. The sequence continues at coordinate 79,072,095 of OZ020180.1, read as the reverse complement.
AGTCCCAAAACTGCCCAGAACTCCACCCTCTTTTGGTCAGCGGAAACTGTATATTTTAGATTTGAACTTGACTAAGAAAGGTCTAAAAAATCGCAAAGATATTTTTTTTACGATCGTGCAAAAAGTAGGAAATTTATGATCAGTTGTCAGTGCATAAAGTCATGGTTTCTTGCACGAGCGCACAAAAGCGTTACTTAGTGCAATAAAGCATGACTTAAGTAATACATTGTGCATTAAAAACTTGATTTTATACAGTGACAATTGATCATAAATTACAATTTTAGAAATGTCAATATCTATCATTAATTTCATGTTTTATGGAATTTTATTAGCTTTCTTCCAACAACGAGTACTAACCGTCACGTTACCGTAACTAAACTGCTAGAATCGAGTTTAGGTGCTTACTTTTTACCGACCAAAGGAAAACTACTTCTAAAGCTAAGTTTTATTTATGTTTTTATTAATTTTAAATTTAGCAGTTTAGTGATGGTAACGTGAGGGTCAGAACTCGTTGTTGGAACAAACCTATTATTTTCAATGCTTGACGATCATCAATCTTAGAAACAACAGTGTATGAAACTCATGCAAAAAGCATATTTGCACTTAGCGTATTGCCCAACTCGACCTACAGTCTCGTTGTACAATTTTTACGTCGCCTGCAAATATTATCAATTTTTTGCACTTGTTGCATAAATAACTATTATTTAAGATGTAAGTTTTAATATCTACAAAAGGACACGTCATTGGAGTGGTTCAAAATTTGTTCTTAAAGTAATTACTAGCCCTTATTATTTTATGAGACCAAGTGATTTTAATCTGAGAATTGTCGCTCATTCTTATGCACATTTTAAATAATGATTTTGAAATCAACCAGCAGAAAATCTCAAAAAATTTTAAAGACTATCAATTTGTATTCCATATTTGGACTCCATTTTTGTACTCCATATTTGTACTCATTATTTGGACTCCATATTTGGATTCCATGTGGACTCCATATTTGGACTCCATATTTGGACTTCATATTTTGACTCCATATTTATACTCCATTTTTGTACTCCATATTTGGACTCCATATTTGGAATCCATATTTGGTCTCCGTATTTGGACTAATAACTCATAAACTACTTTATATTTTTGTACCAAATTTTGGTTCCATTCAAAAATAATCAGACAAAAATTTAATTAAAGACTATTTTTAGGAAAATGAATCAATTGAAATTTTAGAAAAGATTTTACAAATATGAACAATAAACAATAACCCTTCTTTAAAGTACTCTTTACAGTAAAATTATTCAAAAACTAATCAAAGCATGCTGTTAAATTTCTCTTAATTTGCTAAGCAATGAAATATGAATTGATTGGTACCATAAACATGAGGAACAAAAATTTATTTAATTAGTTATTAGCAAGGTATGAAATGCTTTTGCGTAAAAGTCGCCCAATTTAAACGCAGCACCAAAAGAAAACTCATAAACATAAGAACATCAATTTTTTACGAGTTCTATTTTTCTCATTTAAAATGGCTAGATGTTTGGTGAATCAGGATCTCTATATTTTTTAACGTTTTTTTAATAATTTTTAGCAGCCTCAAAACATAAAAAATATATATTTTAATATACCCTGTATAAATAAAGGAACAAATATAATTAAAAAAATTTATTTGAAAATATAAAGCAAAAACATAAATTGTTGAATGATAAAAAAATGACTAGAAATTAAAATACAAAAATAAACTGTAATGACTAGAAATAAATTTTAAAAATATATCACAAAAAAGAAATAAAGTTAAAAATATTATTATAATGTACGTGGATTAATATTTTATATTTTACTTTTCTAAAATGTGCGTTTTGTGTGCAAAATTGTTATGCCTCATGCATGCTTTTTTTAAATAAAATATATTAACTGTAGGTAATATTACCGAATTTTAAACAAGCCTAACTAAAAATTTTATCGCAGTTTGTAAAGACTTATAACCTAAACTTAGCGTTATTTTTTTAGAAACTAACACCGTTTTATTTTTACATTGTAAAAATCTTTAGATATATTAAATTTTTACGAAAGAAACAATTTTTAATTTTAATTTTAATAATATTAATATGATTGGTCTTTTTTTAAATTTGTTTTATTAGTATTTACCACTTTTGCTTTAACAACTTAACTTTGTATAAAAAGATCAATATTAACAACTAAAAATGTACTCTTTATTTCAAGGCACAGATTTAGTCATTTCTTTATTACCAGAACCCCGATGACGAAATTAAAAAAAAAAACGTTTGAAATTTTTACACCAAAATATTTCGATAATTAAAAATTGTTCCTCTTAATATTTTACTTAATTATTCAACGCCTTAATTTTACACTTATATTAAATATACTTTTGCATTCACATATTTATACCCAATTAATTTACATTTACTAAAGCCATCCTGCCGGTCCGTTATGCCCACTTAAAGGAATTACTCCAGGTATTTTAGTCAACGATTGAGAATGTCCGTTGTTCTTGTACTCATCTTCAGGGGTCTGGGAAGATCCAGTTGTTGGGTTACTAGAAGAAGAGTTGTACAGCAGAGGTTCTCTACTTGAGGTACTCGTCGGTATAATCGTAGCTACTGCGTTCGTCACGCTTTCTTCAGTTGTAGACGGAGTTAATGTAACAGTTGGTGCTACTGAGGGAATTTCAACAGAGTCTTGTTGCGATTGAGTGTGTTCGTGGTTGTGAATCTTTAGCACCGGTTCCGGAATTCGAGTAGGGACGCTAGATGCCCGTTTTAAAACTTGAGACACCTAAAAAGTAGAAGAAAAGTAAACAGCAAACCGAAAATGTCTAAACTACGTTTATCTCGTGTAACTCAATCCGAATTGGATTGAATAACGATTGACTCGATCCACATTTTTTTTCCGAAATAAACATATCTGATTGGAATCATCAATTCAAAAAATGTGGATCGAGTCAATTACAATTCAATCCAATCCAGATCGAGTTACACGAGATAAACGTAGCGATTGACTCAATCCGTATTTTTTCCGAAACAAACAAATCTGATTGGATTTATCAATTCAAAAAAAATGTGGATCGAGTCAATCACAATTCAATCCAATTCGGATCGAGTTACACGAGATTAACGTAGCCTATGATTATGACAGGATTCAGTTAATCACGTAAACAACGCGTTTATCTCGACAGAGTTCATTTGGCCTGGATTGATTTTTTCAATCCATGATTAATCCTTGTTACCAACTGAAGAGAAAGAAATTCCTCCAAACATTCCGACGTTTCCTTTTTTAATCTCAATATCACTCATTATGTTTAATTTAGGAGTATTAAATTTAATAAAATAACTTCTCGGACAGTCAAGACTTCTAGGTTATAGCAAGGTGCATGGTTAATGGTTATGTATGCAGCACAGTAACAGCTGACAGCAGTCAGATGTGCCAACTTTGATAAAAGAATTTACTAGTAACTTTTTTAAAGTCAATCGCGTTACAAATTTCAATTCAATTGCGATTACAAAGTCCAATCCCATGATTTTATAGGATTGGATTATTAAACTGAATCCTGAAAGTGAATCCATCCTACGTGTTTATATCGTATAAAATGTGGACTGAGTCAATCACTTTTCAATTCAATCCGGATCGAGTTACACGAAATAAACGTAGTCATAGAAATTAGGTATTCTACTTGTTATGTCATGAAAAATTATATACCTTTTTGTTGCTTTTTGAAACGCATACGGCAATAGCGTGTTCAATGGGGTTGGTTGGAGGTACAATAACAGGACTGGTGTTCCTCGAGGCTGAAAATTTCTTTCGCTTTTTTCTAAGTAGCGCGAGTCCGTGCGATAATCCATGAAAGTGATCAGTGTGAGGTACGTGGGAATCCAAGCTAGGATTGGAATCTGAAGCGCTTTCGGTGCAATTATCTTCAGAGCCCGGACTGTTACTGTGACTATGAGAGTGATTGTGATTCCCTTCACGACAATGCGAATTGCAGACGGAATCCTCTGATCTAGACCTTCCAATCAGCCGGGATACTTTACCCGACTTGGCGGCATCAATTAATGTCCCCCAGCGTCGTTTATGAGAGGATGTTCGCTTAACGTGGCACCTAATTAATGATGATTTAATTAATATCAGCTTTATCGGATTATTTAATTAAACCAACCTTGATCTGTGATGGCCTTCATTAATACTCCCTTGAGAAGTAGAAACTGTGCTCTGCAAATGCATTTTTCGTGGCGTAGAATTAAAAATCCCAGATAATGTAGAACCGAATAAATCGTGTTGTCCTTCTCCCTGCTGCTGCTGTTGCAGTGAGGCTATGAATTCAGCCACTGGCGGTAATGTACCACCACCAGGTCCTGATGGAGCTATATTAAATCCTTTCATTAACCTCCTTTCCTTCTGACGGTTCTTCTTACCACCAGTCCCTTGAAAAAGTTAAATTTAAACATGAATATAGTATGAAGGAAAAACTTTTATTACCCATTCCTGAGAGGGCGGTTGACGTATTCATGCCAGAATTTTTGAGAATTTCAATAAGCTCGAAACGAAAGGCGGATATATCTTGTTTTATTTCGTTGACATCATCTTCTGTTACCCCTTGATTTTCCGCTTTTCTTTGCTCCACCGTCACATAGCGACGCACCAAATTCCGCATTATGCTCTAAGGATAACGATAGTTATTACTTACAGGAAATTGGTTTCTAATAAAAAATTTACCTGATAACGGAAGTCGCGCTCGCTTGCTTGTTTTACTTTACGCTGAAATTTATTTTTATTATTAAACAAAACCATCTGAAAACCTGTTTATACCTTATAATGTCATGTAAATTGGATAAACATAATGTATTTTTATACAAAAATTTCATTTTTATACAAGTGAATTCACATTATATCCTTTATATAAAATTTGCTTATATTGCGCTTGACTTTACTTTTTCGAATAAAGAACTCATTCTTATATAATATGGGAATTAAAATGGTAGTCAGAAAACTCGTAAAGTTAGGATTATGTTCTATGTTTAATAGGCTCCATAGTTCACTTTTTTGTACTAAATTCAAAAGATTTCAGTAAAGTATTTCTAAAGAAAGCTTTATGAAGAATATAAATGCAATACGCAGGAAAAGTTCAAATGAGAAACAACTCTATCCTGAAGAAAATGAAGTAGTTTTTTTGGTAAAAAAATATTGTACGTTGAATTGAAGAGTGTAATTAAGGAACCACGTATGCATGTATGTAGATAGGTGCTTATATTTTGGTCGTTATATTTTTATCAGAAGTTTATTTAAATATTTGTGCCCAGAATATTATTAGACTTTATTTATTTTTCAAATGGTAAAGTTGAAATCATGGCATTTAGGTCTACTAAATATTCATTACAAAAAATTATCCTAGTGTCAATACAGGGTGTCCCATAACTCGAAATTATGAAAGGTAATTATTACAGGTAACTTTGAATATTAAAAATAAAATTGTAAATGTTTAAAGTGCCTAAAAGTGGTTCATAAGATGCTTCAAAAGTAATATGCGAAAGTATATGACAAAGGTGGACGAAAACTCATTTATTTGTTGTAATAATGAAAACAATAGCAACGATTTACAAGGTACCAAAAGTGCGGATGAAGAACTCATCAAGGAAATAAACAAGGAGATTAGTGCTTATCTTTTAATGCAAGAAGTAATAAATAATAAAGACATAATTATTGAAAACCTAGATACTCTTGCAAGGATGAAATTATCAAGGAATTAAAATTTTGAATTCCATATCTTGAGGAACAATTAAAATCTACTTGTAATTTGAATAATCAAGAAAACAAATCTGAAGTAAATATAGGCAAAAAAATCTATCAGCAGCAATAATTTCGTTATTAACAATTAATCAATAAATATTAAGAGCAATTTCCTAAACGAAAAATATAGTGGTTTAGTTCTGCAGTCATAAAAGGTAGTACGAACAATATTTTTGTATATTTTTTTTGTAGATGATTTAGAAGTCCTTTCTTTAATTTTTGCCAGAAGGAAAATAAATTGGAGAATTTACAAAAAAAAATATAATAATCTAAAAGTACCTTGACTTTGGACCCCTCTAATTAATTTTGTGCTTGGTTGCAGAAGGTAACTCTCTGGCAGGATGTAGCCTAATCAATTTAGATTATAAATCTGAAAAAAATTGAAAATCTAACAAGGGAAACTTGAGTTCTGACTGCAGAACTAATGCTCGATTTCATGATTTTTCACAATTTTTCCTCCCAAACTCGCGCGCCCTCTAGGGATTCGCATTAATTATTTGGTGATAATTTTCAAAGAAGCTCCAGAAAAGTGGGATGGATTTCTATTCCTTGTTATTATCTCCAACGGAAAATTTATCGCGAGATCTCAAGGGATCTCGTAATTGTAGCTAATAGTTCAGGCACAGTCCATAAAGCTGTTTTAGAGTGGGTGATGTACCTCAAGAAATGGAAGAAGAGATACCAAATCACGATAATAAAAAAGTCGAGATTTGGGTTTTGGGACACCCTCTATATAAAAATGTGAAGTCGTTACCTTGGTGCAATAACAGGTCAAATCAATTTTTTAGTGATTCACTTTTTATGGAAGTATTTAAATTTTGAGTACCGCAGATAGATTGGTGCAGTATTCGATCAGTCTCATAACCTAATAATAGATTTATACAGGGTGTTTTATAAATCCAAAAAAAATTATGACTACCATTATCAGGGTAAAAAATCCTTTCAAATGATGTATCAATCGACCCCTATTCCCATTTAAAAAAATCTCTGTAGGAAAGGGGGTTGCAATTACCATTCTAATTTTGTCGTAAAAAGATGCCCCCTTGAAGGTAAAAATCGACCTGTCATGGCATTTTTAAAATTAATTATTTTTTTCGAGGGTTATTTAGGGTGGCTCCTTTTAAAATGGACACCTTGTATGCATAAAACTGTATTGGCTAAATTCAAAATATGTTTTGTTATCTCGAGATTTTGTATGGTTTTTGCATAATCTTTAGAATTGGACTTGACCGGTTATTGCATCAAGCCCTTCAATTAGGTTAGGTTAGGTAGGAAAAAACACGAAAAAACACGAAAAAACACGAAAAAACACGAAAAAACACGAAAAAACCAAAATAAATTTGACATCTGAACTGCTCTAAGCAGTTCGGAACAGTTCCAGAACATATCCATGTTCTTTTTGACCAGCGTCTCTGTTCTAGAGCTGCTCGATTTTGTAACCTCCCGTAATTTTAGAGAGAGGATAATTTACAATTTAATTTTTTGAACATGTTTGAACATTGTAATTTCAATTTATAATTTATAACAATCTAAAGTTAAAATAAATCTTAAAATAACCTAGTTATCTGATAATTTACAACAATTTGTATATTGTTTTACATTTTAAGATCTGCAGCCAAAATTGTCATTATTGGTTTATCAAGTTTTCATTTCATGCGTCTTTCTATTGTAAGTTAGTCATTCACCCTCGTGCATGTAGTTGAAATCTTTATAAGGTTCATTATTTTAGTTTTATTTTCCCGGACACTTGGATGCTTATATTGGTCTGACATTACAACCCTTCCATGTTAGTTTTAGATACGATTCTCTTGTATTGACTCTTACGAAGGTAATTTTTGTTCTATATAAGGAAAGGGGATTACAAAATCGTGCAACTTTGGAACATATAAGCTTGTCAAAAAGAATATGTGCGAAATGTTCTGGATTGTTCCGGACAGTTCAGAGAATTACAAACCCACAAAAAGAAACCTGGTCTAGTTTAGTACCTTCGTAAAAATTCTGTATGCAAATATTTTAAATGCCATTATGTAAAGGATTATCATGCAAAAGAGAAAGTATTGGAAATAGAGATAACTAACTTGGCGTTTTACATTGTGAAAAGTTATGTCCAACTTTCCTACCAACTAAATTGTCTCCAGGTAAAAGAGAAAATGATATCTATTCAAGAAACTGTAAAGAACGTTCAAAAGTTCATGTTGGACGTTGGACAAACAAAGCAACATAAAGAAGATTGAATTGTTTAAGAGCGTTTTGTGAAGTTTACTCGAAAATTATCAACAAATAACTGATAATATATGCGGAGCGCTAGAGAGAACATCACGGGCATCACGAGGTCACAAGTTTGCTATGTTAGGTTTTCAATATTTTTCTGATTTATAAGCTAAAATAATTGGGCTACCATAGACTACCATTTTACAACTATTTTTGTGTTGTATTTTTGGTCATTCATGAACTTAAAATGACTTTGAAATCTTCTATAAAAAATATTTACAAACATTTTTTTCCAATAGTATATCTGGTGGTGCCTGCTGTGGTACTTCTTTGTTTGCATTTTAGGAAGTCAGTCTTAAAGTTGAACAAAACCACGAAAAGTTTCACTGAGAACCATAATTTTAATTTTGAAAAATATCACTAAGATAGCATAAACTGAAGTGAATGCTCCTTTTCAAATTGTCCAATAAATAATTTTGGTTGGTAACAACTTCAATTTGTCAAAAACAGATACTTTTAAAGTCGCGAACATGCTCTATGGTAAGTTGTTTGGAAGTAATCGTTAAACATGGGTAGAAGGACTTTTTTGAATATTTTTTTCTTATCTAAAGAGTTCTTCTTAACAGAGTAGCGTGGAGCGTGTTCACGAATTTTTAAGCACCCTGTATAACTTTATCTGTTCTTTAATATGAAACTCGATGATGGTGTGATTCTTTGACTTATCATCTTGATTACCAAAATGTTAGTTTTGTAGATCCCGCTTTAATTCCTCAATTTTTCTGTGGGATTTTTAACATTTTTTATGATTCAAATTCAACTCAAACATCTGAGTTTATCAAAAGTTTTGTGAAAGTGAGGCTAGGTTGTGTTATAACTATTTATCTAAAAGTATTTTTGTATCAAATTGTAGCATCCAAAAAGACAGAAAAATCCGTCGAAATATTGGCATGTTGTAAAAGAAGAACAAAAGAGAAGGAGTTCGTTTCAAGTTGTTCAAAACAATCACAGAGAGGCTATTTTAAAAATGTCTTAAAATATTTAAAGGCGATAATTTGCAAATTTGAGCACTTTATTTTGAAATTCTCTTGATATTTGCAGTTTTGGTCATATTTTTTGTTCCAGTGTACCTATGTTCTTGTCCCCAGAATGGTACCAAATAGAAAAATTAAAGAAATTATAGAACTGGTGCACGTTTCTTTTACACCCAGTATATTATGTACAAGCTATAAGCACTACCCTGAAATAAAAATACAATGTATATTTTATTTCGCTATTACGTCTTTACAAGATATACATTTTTAAATATTTTTGCAGTTTTTAAAAATCTACAGTGTTTAATAGTCAACAAACGCTTAGATCATAAATTTAAAATAATGTGAATTTATAATAATTCTTCTGGATTATACATTTTGTTTCGTTTATGATCATCTCAAAGTAAACAAAGCAAAGTGGCTCGAATATATTTGTCAAGTAGTTGACGAGTTGGTTTATAAAATCCTAATGAAATCTCTCATAAAAAGATTGTTTTTTGTCCTTTTTCCAAGAAGTTTTCTAGGCAAATACTAGTCACTTGCTTTTCGTAAAAAAATGAATAATAGTAACATATCTTGAGATGCAAAAGTCAAAGATGTCTTCCAAAATTATTTATTTAAAAAGACGTAATTGTTGATAATATAATTAGAATAAAAATAACTTCCTATAAAAAAAATTCTCAAAAAACAGAATTTTTAGGTTTGGAAATTATCATCCATTTGATTATGTGTGTATTTAAAAAAAATACAATTCAATTTGGAACACCTGATATGGTTCTTATAACACATTCTCTATTCAAAAAAAATATAAAATTTTATTGTGGGCCGCAAACAATTTTTTTAAAAATATTTTAATTTTAATTGAAAATATTTACTGAAACGCGGTTTAGGATTATAATGATGTTTAAGATAAATCACAAAATGTGAAAATATCAATTTTTTACTTCTATTTATGTAGTTTTAGATTTGAAATCAAATTTATAACCTAAAGTTTTATTTGTATAATAAAATAAAGATAACGAATTTAGTTGCAATGCCTTTTACTTAGGGGATTATAAGCGGTTTCGAAAACTAGTATACAATATCAAAACAACCGCACATTTTGTATTCACCACAGTTGCGAAGCAAGACATTTCTGGAATATTAGAACGACAACCGTTTACATAATCAAATGAGATAAAATATAAATATTAAGAGCTTAATAGTGAAGCCAACTATTACATTTCAAATTTCGGTTAATATATGTGTTTGTTATCTTTTACCAATGTAACTGTTTCGATATACACAATAAAGGAAAATCTATGTATAGTCTTGGGTCTTATGGTTGGTAAAGGAAGACTCATCGTAGAATATGCATCGTGGAAAAATTTATTGAGAGAAAATTTATCGTAAAAAAATGCCATTTGGGAATGCAGCTTCGGCCCAAAGCTCCATAGAAAGTCCTTTCTCGCATTAAAATTCATCGCCTTAAAACATCACATTGCAAATTCTATCGTTGATAAATTTTCCTGTAATGAATTTTTGGCGATACATTTTCTGTGATCATTTTCTCGGATTCTCGTCGTAGTAACGTACAAAATTGACGTAGTTTGTAGCTACAGTTTAAAGTTATTACTTTAAAAACTTTATTTACATTTTGAAAGTTAGGTATTTAGGTATGTTCTATTCCTGCGTGGGTTGAATTATTTTTATAGTACATGAATGTTTAAGAGTAAAACACATTTGCTAGTACTCAGTGGAAAATTCCTGCATAATTAAAAGTAAAGTTTTCCGGTTTCCGTTTCCTTAAAAACTTGACTTACCCTAATGGTCCTCATGTGTTCCTTCTTAGCAGCTCTGGAATGGCCGCATAATTTTCTGTGCACCCATTGAATAACGTACCACAGGCTCTTGGGAGTAGGAATAATATTAAAGGGCGGCGGAACTGTCCCACCCTCTTCAAAGTAACTGATCCACAATTTACTCCTAGCAAATTTCCATTCGACGTCAGCCCTTTCCTGTAAAAGGCCCTCACATTAAAATCACTTAATACTCACTTAATACAATACCTATAGGTTTGCTCATAATTTTTTAACGATTTTTACGGGTTCATCGCCCTTTCTACATGCAAAAAGTTCACTGTTGATTTCGATTCCGATTACGTCATGCAATTTTAACCCACTTTGTGCTACTTTGTAGTACAAGTCAAACAATGAAAACTCACTCCAATGAGCTTTCTAAGCGTATGAAAGTAGTATCGTCGTTAAAATTTAATGTCGTTTGTTACTAAACACGACCCAAACAATATATGATTCTTTAATTATTTGTTTCAAATGGGAAAATCATTAAAATGTAACAATATTAACCAAATGCTTTTATAAAATCACCAGTTTTTATTTACAATTACATTCAAATAAAATTTTATTTCATTTTACTGAAAAAAAATATTTTAAAAATACACCCATTGAAAGCTTTTATGAAAATGCATATTTATTGTATTTATAACCCATAATAAACCCATTACTGCTGAATTTACAGCACAAATTTTATTGAAGTACAAATCGTCATGCTTGGTGCTAAATGTGTGGTTTATGTAAATTTCCTAGAATACTTGCTAAAAACAAAAATAATAGATGAGTAAAAACCTCCCAACGTTTGCTTCTCCATCATTTAAAACATGTTGTCTGTAGGTTCAATTATTGTAACTAGCAATTAGTTTCTAAAAAGTTATACTACCGTCTCTTCAAAAATGGATGATACTACTAACTTGCATTGTAGGAAATCTAGTTTAGTGTAGTTTAATAACAGTTTTTATTGTACACTATTTAAGTAATACCTAAAAATAAAGCTTTTTAGAGGTTCTTTGGTTAAAACGAAAGATCAGAAATGAAGTTTAGTTGGATTTCAACAGGTATACAAACCTAGTATCATAAAAAACCCTAAAAAATACTACAAAGTACATTTGGTTGTCTAGTTTCGATATCAATCCTAATTAAATTCCCTGTGTACAGAGGGGTGCACAAAAAACGGACAACGATGTAGCTTCGTTTTTTCTTATTCGATTTTAATAAGTGATATGTCAAATTAAATGGTTTGAAGAATACTACTATCAGGTAATAAAAGATTAATTTTAGTTTTGAAAACATCAGAGGACGAAGCAACTTTTCTATTTGAAATGACAACATATTTTTTTCGATTGAAAAAAATCAAAAATAATCTAAACTAATTATACCAATAATTTTTTTTTTGATTTTTTTTATTATTTTTAGTTTTGTTTTTTTAATTTTTTTTTTAATAAATTAAAAAATTATTAATAAATTATAAAATTATTAATAATAAATTAAAAAATCAAACTTAAAAAAATAAAAAACTGAAAATTAAAAAAAAACAATTGAATTAAATTAAAAAAACAAACAATAAAAAAATTTAAAAAAATTATTAGTATTATTGGTTTAGATTATTTTTGTTAATGATTTTTTTCAATGGAAAAAAATTTGTTTCTATTTGAAAAAGAAAAGTTGCTTCCTCCTCTGATTTTTCAAAAATAAAATTAATCTTTTATTATCTGATAGTAGTATTCTTCAAACCATTTAATTTGACATATCACTTATTAAAATCGGATAAGAAATAACGAAGCTACATCGTAGGCCGTTTTTTGTGCACCCCTCTGTATATTATTTTGAAAACTTCGGACTGTCTCTTTCTGAACCTATAGAATTTGTTCCGTGTGGTTTGAGTGTTGAATAGAAGAGACTGGAATATGAGCGCCCACAGTTCCCGAAGTTTGTACGCAACTCTTTATGGGATAGGATGCTTTTAACAGATTTAAAGAGAGTTGCTCAATGTGGGCCTTCTAGTTCAGGTGAGGGTCAATGTGGAGGCCCAAAAATTTTACCGGGTTACCAGCTTGAGACCAAGGACACATTGTGTAGCTTGCTCATGGTTTTCGATTAGTTGGTTATCTTCAAACCATTTTCGGCAGCTCCCATATTTTTGCACTTTCCTGTTCAACATTTTACCATGTTGGTCTTTCTATAGTTATTGTAGTATCATCGGCGTAGATTACTGCTTGACATTTATGGGAAAGTCATTCATATAGATTACACAACTTTCAATAAATTATGAAAAGAATTGGACATAACAGTGAACCTTGATGATTCTTTTTAGACTGCTTCTATAATGTTCAATCTCAGCTAGTGTTCAGAATAGGTCACACATTGTGTACTTTATTCTGAATCCGTTTTGTTCATCACAGGAGTACTTTTTCTCGAAAGAACTGTTTACTCGACTCAGCAGTATTTGCTCCAGGATTTTCGAGAAGGCTGGGAGGATAGATTTCGGCCTGTAGTTTGAGCTGGAACTTGTATCATCTTTTTTTAATACTGGAAGGATTCTTAACATTTTAAGTTTTGCTGGAAATATCACTTTCGTAAGACATTCGTTGAAGAATGATAAATGATAAAAATGTAGCTGAAATCTGCTCCCACTGGATTTATTAATTCGTAAATGTCTTCGGAGTTGGAATTTTTGAGGTAATATTTAATTCTTGTCTTTAATTAACCCCATGACGGAAATGAATTTTTTTCTTTTGATTTTATTTTATGTTCTTGTATATTTTTGGATATTTCTTTTAAATTTGATAATTTAGGATTTAGATTTCTTGCAAAACTTCTCTCAACTGTCTACCCAACATCAATTGTGCATAAGATTTATTTTGGATAATTAGAACTATCGCTTATCCACTTGAATTCATAAATTTTTGAAAAATATCTAAATTCAAAACAATCAAATTGTTTTCCATTATCAGAACGAACAATTTCTATATAGAATACCATTGCGAGAAAATGTGTACTGTCCATTCGATTAATCTGTCGTACCTCTGGATATCCTAATGTTTCAGAGATAAAATCTTCTTGTTGATATTTTAGAATGTTGCTGGGGTTTGGTTCTAAAAGGGCCAATGTCATTTTTTGGGATTTGGGTCTATGTACATTTGATAAAAAAAATCTTAACAAATTTAGTGCATAAAATAAGGATTACCATTTAACGACTTTGACCCTTTTAGAACCAAGCCCCAGATTTAAATTTGGGTCCGAAAGATTCGAAACTTCTTTTATAAAGCATCAACATAAATGTTTCTCTCTTCTAAAATATCTTTATCTGAAATACCAATATTTATAGTTGCTCTAGATAGGGCATTTGGGTTAGAAAAATTTGAGCGTAACGTTTCTCTGTACTAAGGTAACTTTTTCCAAAATTTGGCCCAAAGTTACCTTTAAACTTTGGCCCAAAGTTTGGAAAAAATATAGTTTGATTTACTGTTAATTATCAGTTTGTATTCTGATACTGAAAATACACTTAAAAGGTGACGCACTAAATCGTCGAACGTAAAAGTGTCTAATCGCAAACGTGTCGAACCGCTTAATTGTCGAAAAGGTCGACCGTAAAAACGTCGAATGCAAAAATGTTGAAACGCAAAAACGTCGAAACGTAAAAATTTCGAAACGCAAAATTGTCGAAACGTAAAAATGTCGAAACGCAAATGCGTTATTAATTTTGATGCCGATGACGTATCACCAATTTTACATGTTTGGACGTTTTTGCGTTTCGACATTTTGGCGTTCGACTATTTTGCGTTTCGACGTATTTGCGTTTCGAAATTTTTACATTTCGACAATTTTGCGTTCTACGAGTTTATGGATCGCCGATTCGACATTTTTGCGTTTCGACATTTTTATGTTCAGAAGTTTTGGCGTTCGACGTTTTTACGGTCGACTTTTTTACTGATTTACGATTCGACAATTTAGCGGTTCGACACATTTGCGTCTCGACACTTTTGCATTTCGAGACTTTTACTTTCGAAGATTTTACAACGCACCCACTTAAATACTTAGAATGTGTTAAATAAAAGTTGGTAAAAAACAGTAGATCAAACTATATTTTTTCAAAATTTTGGTCAAAGTTACCTTTATGGTACTTAAAGTTTTTGAACAAAAACACACATGCCTTCACATTTCCGGACGTTGAAGTATTTCTAATAGTTTTGTTGTTGGTTCCCATATTGTTCATTTGTACAAGTATACTTTTTAAACTCAGTTCCAGTTCTTTACCAAATCTTTCATAATGTATAATCCAAATATTCCATTCTTCTTTTTTTATAAATGAACTTTGTTCTTGCAAAGGTAACGTATTTATAACATATAAATTGCTATTTGATTTTTCTGTTGTATTTGTAAGTGTAAAGCCTTTTCTTCTAATTTAAATTTATTCATAAAATCATCCATTTTACAAAATAAATATGTTTATTTGAAGATTTAAAAATTATGAATAAGTATTTTTGAAATCGTTTTTCTCAAAACAAGGTTTTGTTTGTAGTTACATATTTTACACCTGATATACCATGTATAATATTTGGTTTTCTTAATATTGTACAAAAAAGTTAATTTAAGATTTTAAAATTTATCATTTAAGAAATGTCGGATTTATGCACCAGCACTTAGAGTTCACCTAAAAAACGCGCAAATTTCCCTCAATTTTTTATTCTTATCTAAATGTTAAATTTTTAGTGTGATGTACAAACGGACCAATTTAAAGCAAGCACTTCTTAAATTTTTAAGGTTATGTTTTATTTCTTAAAAGTTAAATGTGTCTGCACAAATAGACCTTAATTCAGCCACTTTTGTTTAAAGCGCTTCCTTAAAATTTAGAATTATTACACTTCCTGACTTAAAAAACTTGACAATTTTTTCTAAAGTTTCTGTACAATTTTTAATTTTAGGATGCAAATAATTGAAACCCATAAGTACATATTGTATAAATTAGTGATATCAATAAGTTGGTATGACGGAATAGTGCTGGGACACCCTATATGTATATAATTTCAAAAACACTAATGTTTTCTCCATAAAATACAAGTGATTTATGGAAAAATGAAAAAATACTTGCATGTAGTTATATGCCTATTACTCCTAGCTGTATAAAGGTACTTAAGAAAAATTGATACACCTAGTAAACGTTGGTAATAAAGTTAAATTTATACCAACTTTTATTATATAAAACCTTTAGTAAAACTTGGGCAATAAAATATGTTTTAAAATTTATAGCTTTTATTAGTTATATTAAGATATACATACAGGGTGTCCTATACCACCCGCACCAAGCCTTTATTTCGAGAACGCTACCATTATCCATAATGAGTGAGAACAAATTTGTATTTTTATTTACATTTTCACTTCATTTGTTAAAACGTCTTTTACGGGTGGTATAGGACCCCTAAAGCTGAAAGGGTTTGTGGAAAAATTAATTGGTACTAATATTTGTTGTCATTATTACCATTTAATTTTAGGGGTTCTCCCCAGAATTTATAGTGGGGTGTAGTACAGTTATCACGAAATGAGATAAAAATAATGTTCAAAATGAAAACAGGTTTATATCAAATTCAATATTTTAAAAAAGTATGATAATAAAATGAATCAAAAACTCGTCAAGTTATTTGCAGCTAATAAAAGTTTGTATTAATTTCGCGCTATTAATTCGGTGCGTGCATGTGTGAGTGAATTTTATAAGGGTTGTAAAAATAAAGCTTTTATGTTCCATAAAATGTTATCAACACTTACTGAAATAAGCTGGTAAGAATGATTCATCATGGCTATTAGAAGATTTAGTAGCACCACTATATTTATGACGGAGTAAGTTCCAAACATGAGCATCCCCCAGAAACGGGTGAACGTTTTAATGCCTGCCAAGTCGAAACTTTCCAGATCAATTAGGCCGAAAACAGCCCAGAAGAGAGTTTGACTCGTCTCGAAAAGGCTGTAAACGGAAAACAAGATGAAATGGAAATAATCGTGTTTACAAAGTTATAAAATGATAATATTTACAGATTTATATTTATTACTTCCCCTTATCTGATTATACACTAATTCTTTTTGGAAAAGTTACGAAAACATGATTGTTTACCACAATTCTATTAATATATACAAAAAATAAACTGATTCCAGTAACTAGCAAATTTAAATCATTTTAGGAGTAAAATTATTTGATCCTTTGTAAAATTCGAGTATAAAAATTTTCTGTAAAAGTAAAATCGAAAATGTGTAGGTATTATTACATTTTATAATGCATAAAGGTAAAGTTTTTGATGGTGCATTTGTTATAAAGTCCAGAATAGCTCCAAATCCTTTCATCTCCCGCTCAATTTTTTACTAAAGTGCCTTGTTATATTAAACATCATAGTAACTTGTACCAAGTGCACTCTACAATTCAATACTTTATACTACAATGGTCCTTCAATAAATTTGGTAATTCAAAAATCTATTTTTTTATTAATCTTGATATTATATAATTGAAACACATAAACTTTAGCAGAAAAATTATGGGCGACATTTTTCAATTCGTTTCTTAAAAATGGGGCGAAAAACCTTTTAGGCCGTTCACGAAAGTACCTACTACGCCTCTTACTTTTCTTTTATTGATCCCATCACATGTGTGCAATAAAACAATCATAAATCAAAGCAGTAAATTTTATATTGCAATTTTTAAAGCAACATTTACATTTTGATGACAAATATTCCCATTTTATTGTATTAACAAAGTATTTTCGGTTATATAAATTTTTACTATAAATTTAAATTTTGCCTAAATCTATGTGAATATGTTTTGTAATTTATTTATGGTTGAGTTATTATAATTTACTTTAAGGGATAATTAGTAAACATTAGTCATAATTGGGTATAATTAATAGTTATTAGGAATATTATTTCTTATGCTAAACTCGAGTATACATGTTGAAAATACAACTGGGAAATCTGCTTAAACATTAGTAAAATGATAACATGCTACATTACCATCCCTTAAATTTTATTCATTAAAGATTTTCATCTAGATTTTATTCATTATACCAGGCATATTCTAATTAGTTGTTATTTAACTAAGAAAAAACAGGCAAAAAATGGAAAAAATAATAATGGATGAGCGGTAGCGAGTGCTTTATTTATAATTTTTTACATACCAATATTTTTTCGTTGATCAAAAATTTTATCAATTTAAAAAAATCATGTTTATTATACATTTCGTGATAGGTCTCTTTATAAATGTAATCAGAAGAGGGCACCTCCAGAATCATTCAATAATGGAGGTTATTAATGAATGATTTTATACAGCGTCTTTTGTAGCTCGATGCGTTAATTTAAAGTGATGCTTGGGGATCTTAATTGAAGCATTTTCAACTAAAATATAAAACGTTTAACGCTTTTCCAGAAATATATTTTTTATGTGGGTTGATAACTATCAATCTTATCCCAATGAAATTTGGGAAAAAATATTTTCTTAATAAACGCATTATTTTCATTTCAATCACCGTTTAAAATTACCGCAACGATCTATCAAACACTCTGTAAATTATTTCAAAATTAATAATATTGTAAACATAGGTTTTGCTTTTAGTTTTTAAAAAATAATAGTAAAAACCGCATTATAATAAAACAGTTAATTTCATTTACTTTATTACTGGAATAAAAATCCTTTTAATATAGTACTATAATATAATAAATCCTGAGTTTTATTGGTTTTATGTAATGAAACTTATATTAAAGTATTTTTATGTTCTTAATTTTAGGTCAATATTGCGGTTTGTGGTAATATTGGTAATATGTACTTACTTCGCGAATCTTCTCCAAATAACGCAGGCATTTGGATCAGAAGGATCATGATCATGGCCAATAATTGTGCCGTTTGCAGTGGTTACCTTTTCTCGTTTATTCAGTTCAATGCAATTCTTCTTTTCAGCATCGGCATAATACCATAATAGTTGATTTAAACCTGAACAGACATTAAAAACGTATAAAACACAAAAAGATAAAATCACTAAAATTTTTACTACAATTGTGAGGTACTAAAATAACCTTATTCAAAATTTATCTACCTCAATTTCATATCTTTATCGAATCGTAACAGATTAATATAGTGTTTTTTAAATGCCCTTATTTTATCTCTATGGTAGACTTGGAGTATTAAGGGGGCGCGATACTAAAGTACTGGTGTCATTCTAAAACTCTAGATGGCGCTAAGATAAAATATTTAAAAGAGTCGTAAATCATTTCATTTTTCATCATTTTAATGTTGGAGAATAATAGATTGATCATCTTGATATTGTCTCCATGTAAATAGGAGTAAACCAAGGTGTAGGTGGATGACTAAACTGTAAATTGATTTTTTTTTCATTATAGGCAACCAAATTAACCGTCCACAAGAATAACATGTGGTTACTTTTTTAAACAAACCTTCGAATCGACACAATATATTTGCAAACGTATAATCTTATGAAATAGCTTGAAGTTTCCTTTATTCAATAAGACAAATTTTATTTTACTAAATTGTCTGAATCATGAGATTTGTTCAATTAAAGTAAATAAAAATGTAATTCGAAATGCAATGGCTCAATGCTTGGTCAAAACATAGCTATAATTTCTATGATTATTACTGCAAAATTGTTCTTGGCCAGGAATAGAACCGGAGGTGGAACTCCACTTGTTATGTTTTGATTTGTAATTGTTGTGAGAAGAGCAACAAAGGAACCAAGTAGGATAGAAATATTTATAAATTATAACCATCAAACATCAAACCCGTCCATACACTATCGAACATGTGGAGCAACAAAGCGTTGCGCAAATTATTTCAAATATGTTTGAATTTACACCACAGTTTGTGCAACAATTCAAACATCGCCATACACTCTCAACATGTTTGCATAACACCCTCTGTTGCGCAAATTGTTTGATAGTGTATAGGGCCATTTAATGAGTTGATCCCGGTTGATCATCTCTCTTAGAATATATTTGATTAGATAGGAGGGCGATGGGCTATTATTGAACCTTACCAAACTGCAACCAATATGATCTTTTGTTCAACTTTTACTCTAGTGAAATTCTGGGTTGTCGAAATGCTTAATAAAGCTAATTAGATCCTTAGGAGACATAGCCTCGACTTCGCCTGGAATTACTGTCATCCAGCCGAAGTGATCAAATCTGTTACGTCGCAGATCATGTGTTCCGAAGTTTCATCTTCCAGGTCATAGAATCTACTAGTTTTTAGTTCCGACTTGCCCATTTTATGGAGGTGATGATATCTCAATGGGAAACGTTCAGTTCAAAGGCCTTCGTTCGTTCGTTCTTTCGTTGAGCCCGATCTTGTCAACTCATCATCAATCTCGATCTCTTCCCTAGTGCCATGTGGCACCTACATAAGGACAACCTTCAGGGATTGTGAACATTCGCATGCCAATTTGGACTCAAAGCTGTGAGCCTTTAAAGTCCGAATATTTGCCTGGCTGTCGATTAATTGTATATGTATATTTGTGCTCCTTAGAGTCTCCTCCATAAGAACTACTGGGAACATAAATCCACCGCCAGACTTTCTGCCTGCGTAATGGTTGGAGACTTTCCCAAGGTGAAAGAAACCCTATAGCTGGGTCCGAAGATGCCTATACCTGTCCATTCATTGAATTTGAATCCGTCCTAGATCCACAAAGATCCCTTAGGATCCAAGTGATTAAACATGTATTTTACCATTTGTCGGTTTTGGACAACCCAACCACTTCAAACGGAGTTTCAAAGAAGTCTTATCGGCATTATATCCGACGGTTTAATTATGAAGTCTGGTTCCAGAGATTCCAGAAAATTCAAGTGGCCTTGACTCTCTTATTCACAAAACGTCAATACAAAAGTTGAATGAAAACTATAGTCACAAGCTTTGTTTCAATGGAGTTGATCAACTTTCTAATGAATCAAGAAAAGTTTGATCCATTCTCAAAGAGATGGAACTTCCTGGTCTTACTACTGCTGATCTAAAGAACAAAATCAAGACCAATAGAACAATCTACAGAAAAGAGCACTCATTGGTTTGGAAATTAAAAGTAACGGAACTTCACTTCCAAATGTGGTTTTAACGCTAAGTTATAACTTATTTAGTTACCATTGAAACGTATAAACAAAAATTGATTCAAGATGACTTAAATCAATTTTTGTTGAAACTAACGATTTTCAATCGTCAGAATTCTGACGAAAATTTGCGAAGTACCTTATTTTATGGATTGTTGCGAAATATTATGATTATGAACGATCTGATATTGATAGGATTTTCGGACGATATCGTATGCGAAGAGTGGAGTAATAATATTATTTTAGACTGTGAATATTTGAAAGCGTTCATCCAAGATCTATTACATAATTAGAATATTCAGGAATATTTTTAATTTTCTTAGTTAATAACAGAAATCATTGTGGGATATGAGTCATAAAAACGAGCATAATATTAAACACATCCAAAGGACTTTATGAAACGAAGTTCCTGTAGATATGAAATATGACTGCCGCATTGGTTCCTCTATTTCCCTCTACCCCTCTCCAATGGTACAAACTCTTGGATTTTCCAAATTTTCCGTGATATGACTTCTATCTTGCAAGTCATTATATAGTAATTATAAGATTTATCTGAGTCATTATGTCAGAATGTAAATGATGATTTTTTCCATTTTTTTTTTGCTTTTCGGGAACTTCTCACAAACTCACTCTTTATTTTTTTAATTTTCGTTTTTAGTGTAAATCTTCGAGCAAAAACTAATCCGCAATCTCCATTCTCGCAAGACTGACAAAGTAATCGTATAATTTATTACACAGTATACGCACTAGAATTGGGAGTTGGGACGACTTGACATAGCCTTTTCATCGAATGCAATTTCATCGACAATCCGTTTCATCGACACGACCGTTTCATCGACACGACCGTTTCAACGACACAGACGTTTCATAGACATGGCCAATTCATCGACACACAGGTTTCATCGACATTACATTTTCATCGACAAGCCTTTCATCGACACTACCTTTTCATCGAGAAATCTTTGCCCGTTTCATCGACACTAGTTTTTATCGACACAGACGTTTCAGCGATATTACCTTTTCATGGACAACCGTTTGATCGCCGAACCTTTTCTTCGACAAGGACATTGCATCGACAAGAACGTTACCTTTTCTTCGACACTACCTTTCCATCGACAAACCTTTTCTTCGACAAGGACGTTTCATCGACACTACTTTTGCATCGACAAGGACGTTTCTTCGACATTACCTTTTCATCGACAGTACCTTTTAATCGACAAGCCATTTCTTTGAAAAGAAGTTTTCGTCGACATTACCTTTTCGATGTAAAGGACATGTCGATGAAACTGTTGTCGACGAAAAAGTAGTGTCGATGAAATGGTCCCAGGTTAAAATCTTCGCCAGAGAAATTTTTGCATTAATTCCTTCTAAAAAGCTTTAAATAATTATGATTATTACACCGAAAACTATTTGAAACCACCATTAGTTCTCATCTGTTCCTAATAATTAGATAATATTAAACTTAACTTTTTTCCCTTGTGATACCTTCTGGGTTTATAGGTCAGAATGAAACTCGAAACTCTCCCCGTAAAGAATCAGCAGTGTCAGAAATTACCAACATAAATTGAGCAAAGTTCGCAATCATTTGCCCAATATCAAGGTGAGCAATGTCGAAAATGCTTGGGAAATTCTGGATTAGATCATAAAATTTAGAAGAAATTCACCATTCCCAAGACGTTTAATTTAAATATGAATCACTGTATCTAATTAGATTAGATACTAACATTGAAATTACCGTACTACCGAGAGGCATGAGATAAATGATCAAAGGCCTAATGTTTGAATATTTTAATAAAATTTAAACTAATTTCAAACCCAAATACACTTGCATATCTTTATCTATAAATATTTCAATTTAAGGGTAGCTTTGGCAACACTATTAAATTTATGCAAGGTTATTAGTTACTTAAGAACTTTACACCAAAAAGTTCAAATTTAATTAAAATTATATTAGTTGTATAGAATTTTGAAATAAAATAAAAATAACCATATGTTCAATAAGAGTATGTTATATATTGTTTTATTAGGAGTAAAAGAAGTACTTTTTGTGGCGAGCAAGTTCTTTTACTCCGAATAAAACATGCTATTTTTTCTTCAAACGTCGACATTTTTGAAATAGTAATATAATAAATAATTTTAAAATTTGACATTTAATTTACATAAAAGACACAAACAATTTTAGTGTATATTGGGTTGCCTAAAATTCATTTATACTCCGCCCTTTTATTCCTTGTCAGTGCAAAGTAGTAATTTCTACCCCTAGGCAGTACAAAGTGACCATAGAATCAACGAACATAAAAAGTGATAGTTTAAAGCCTGTCAAACGTCACAGAAGACTATACTTTAATGACGTTTGAATGACCTACTTTACTCTTTTCTAAGATTCAATTAGTCAAGAGGATTTTTTAACTAATTTTCTATGGATTCCTGAAGGATCCCCAACAACATACTGAAAAGGTTATCCACCATTTTTGGACACTCTGTACTATGTAAAAAAAGTTAAGTTCTCTATTTTTAAAAAGTTAATTTTATAACCAACTTTACATTTAAGATTCCATGACCTAAACAGCTGAATTAAAACTTTATAAAGTAAAACAAAGGGCTAAAAATCGATTTAATAGTAGCTAAAGGAGTGTTTAAGAGTGGTGCTTCAAGAGAATTTTAGAGGATCCTAGTCTTTTTTAATCAAATCCTTTTTCCACACATCTGCCAGTTAAGTAACTTTCCATTGAATAAAAAACCTAAATTTTTTTTCTAAAAATAAGTTTTAAACAAATAGATAAAAAAACCAAAAGTTAAACCTGTCACTTTCAAACCATTCTAATTGACGATAAGAATAAAGGTGCTTTATACATGTATAAAATAGCTGAAGATAAAATCTATACTTTCGTTGACACTTCTTGTTTATCTATTCGATGATAACATTATTTTTACGTAGCTCAAATCAGTTTTTGTTTTATTTGTGTTTTTTATATAGCATTTAATATAATATAATAAGTTTACAAGATCCATCTCTTGCAGCCTAAATTTATAGTTTCCTTCCTTTTACGAGTATGCTTACTCTTTTTATACATTTTTGTTATCAAATATAATCAGCTTTATTTGCGATAAAAAATCTGACAGACATAAAGTGTTTCAGCAAAAACTTACCGCAGGAAAATGCGAATAATACTAAAACGTAGAGGAAGAAAAATTTCATGATGTCCATCACCATCCGCGATAATGACACTTGAAGAGGTCCCAAATGAGGATTCACGGAAAATATGTATACCAGCTTTAACGAGCTGAAAGAGAACAAGAAAAATGGTAAAGATTTAATGTAAGTCCAGTTTATCGATGGTTGCTATTTTTCCGTACTTCAACGATTTTTATAAATTAATGTGAAAATTAAAAGCTATTTTAATTGAATCTCATTAGAGATAATGCATCTTTTAGAAAGGCGATTGTTAAAAGCGTCGATCCCAATAAATCTCTTTTAGTCCTCGTTTCCCATCATTTCACGGACCAAGTGGTATTAAGAAAGACCTAATATGCTTTCATTAATCTTCGAAAATTAATTAGATTTAAAATTAAAAGCTGCTAGTTTAAATTCATGAAAAAAGTAAAATACTTTATAGTAGTTGTTTGATTTGTCGTTAGGTATGACATTGCAATGATATGAATATCAAGTAGTATACCAAAATTGAAACAGAATTGAAATTATTTTCTACTTTTCTTGTTATGAAACGTGTTGAGAATTGAATTTTTTACCTGAAAATGTTGGCCGCTGAAAAAAGTCCTTCGGATATAAGCATAGGATCCCACGTGTCCCAGTCTTTTCTCTCTTCGCTAATGTGAGTTTGATTGAGACTTTGCTCAACCTAAATTCAATGAGAAACATCAATTTATTTGCTTGATATATTAAACGAAAATTTACATTTACTTGATAATAGGAAACTATTCTTAACGCCACAGTGGCCACGTATAAAGAGTTCGTTATGAAATCTATCACATTCCACATGTCACGGACGTACTCTTCTAATCCAACATCCCACAACTGCTTTATTTCACTCCAGATTAGTCCTAGATTACATAAAATATTGTAAACTAAAATTATCATTACTTTAAAGTTTTATGGAATAAATTTAAAGTATATTGCTTGTGTTATTGAAGTTTCATGGAAATTTATTTTATAAAGTATGATTCGTCATGTTTTATGTTTCATGTGGATACACAATATGTGTACATTTCTTACCGCAAACCCAGGATAAAATAATCCATTCAACCAAAGAAGGTTTTGATCCGCGTTGCGTTTCTACTCGTTGCGAAGCTAATATTAACATAACTGAAATAAGATGATATAATAAATTAATAAATAAGATATATGCTTTCAAATAAGAACTTATTTTAAAGGATGCAAACGATAGAAGTGACTCCTATTTCATTTACACCCAGTTTTTGGTTGATCTTTTTAAATGTAAAACAAGGATAGTTTTTGGTGATAGTTTTTGGTCTTACATAAAAAAGTGAAATACGAGGCGGAATGGCAGATGAACTTGATAAAGGGCTTTCGCATGACGCGTCCGATGAGAGAGTGTGGGCTTATGATGTAGCCAATTGAGAAAACTGGAAAGAGCAGACCTATGCGCACTATTTCCAGAGCTTGAAGGACCATGTTCTTCCTGCGAAAGCCCGGAAGTCCTTCGTACCAGATTGAAGCGAGGAGTTGCTGCACATTCGAATGAGCAACGAACTGGAACAAAAAATTAGGAAAAGTTAGAGGTGCAAAGAGTAAAACTTCGCTTCATTATGAGTTTATTAATTAATTTTAGAGATTCAAGCCCTAACTTTATATGAAGTTACTTGTTTTAATAGATAAACTCTTCAATATACTAAGTAATAAATATAAAATAAAAGTTTAATAATAAGCATGATGCAGAATTAGGTACAACAATTGTGTTTCATTTCAAATTAAAAATTTAAAAGTTAATAATTTATATTCAAAGTAGAAAAAAATCAAGTCTCTACGATGTTTCGTTCAAAAGTTATGAATTTTCATATAAAATATGGCATTCTGGTAAATGATATTAACATATTAAATTTTTTTAAATTTAATTATTTTTTGAGATACATGACCTAAAAAATTTTTGATTTTTTTGAGTTTTTGGGGAGTAAAATTTTTTTGGGGGGGGGGGTGTAGAGAGCAGGAGAACCCCTACATTTCATCCATTTTTTATTATCTTTCATTTGAAAAAAAATTTTTGAGATATTTTAATGTTACAATTTTGAGCAATTTTAATGGAAATCGGATTTTAAAAAATATTTGGTTAAAACCGTTAAATAGTTTTTTTGGAAAAAATCGCAAAGTTTTGGCAAAATTTTGGTGCAAATACGGTACTGGACGGCGCAATTTTAAACCGAAAATTAAAACTTTTACGGAATTTGGTGTCGGTGGTGCTAATAGTTTCGAAGATATTAAATATTTTGTGAAAAGTGAAAAATTTCATACCGAAATTTTGGCTCCAAACGGAGATTTTGCTTATTTTAGCTACATTTTCGGTGATAGCTCGAAAACAGAAAGAGATAGCAAAGTGATTCTTTTTTGACGTAAAGTGGACCTAAAGAGCTTTTAGGAAAGGTGCACAAAGTAGGGTTGAAATGTAATTTGAAGGGTAATTTTGACCCATAAATACTACTTTTAAAAATACGATATAAAATTTTTTTTTCGTTATTTTTTCGAAAAAAAATTTCGTCGCTTCCCTTTGGAATCCGATGGAGTTGCGATTTTTCAAAGTTAACACCGCCGAAAACCAGAAAAAAATAGCGAATAAAATCCACCATTTGCGGGAATTTTTTTCAATGTGTTGGGGAGGTTCAAAAAATTTCAAATTCGAACCCCAATTTCGTGTGATCTCGTGTCTGTGAACGCTTGGTATTGGGTAAGAATATTTCTTTTGTGTCCTCGATATCTTTGCGCGTGATTGTACATGTATTAAAACCAAAATAAAAAGGAAAAAGGAATATTTAAAAATATAGTTTTAATACAAATAATTAAATATTATTAAAAATTATTTAATTCAACCATTGAACCGTTGATTTCATTATAGGTTTAAATTAACGTACTTCGGTATTCAATAGCACGATTGTTTTGGTACAATGAGCATATTAGTCTGGACGTTAACTGGAAAATATTTTATTATTATAGAATTATGGAATATAGGCGAAACAGGACCAATTTAAGTCCTTTCCAATAAGCATCCGGTCGTGAAACAATGGATTAACAGTTCAATAAATCCGCGTATAGAACTAAGTCAATATCTACAAACAAAAATGTATTTCTGTTAAATTAAAATAAATTAATACCACTAAGATAAACCTTTGGCTTCGGAAAAACTATTTTCTAAAAATAATATCAATTCTTTTATAGATTATTTAAACACTTGTTTCTTATTTAAGTGGCATAGTTTCTAAAAGGGCAACAACCTTGAAGTAGGGCTGCTATTTTACGGTACCGTATCGTACCAATGAACAGGGGGTTGCATTCATTATAGATTTCATGACTGCAATTTACACATTGCCCTATTATTATACTTCGGAGCAATAAACTGTACCACGTGACCTATCTTTTAAATATTAAATAACTTACGAAACATGCACATAATATCCATTTATGGCAAAGAATATATCTGGAATTTAAACGATTTTACTGCCTATATTATTACGCTATACGAGAATGGAAATAAAAAGGTTTATGAGAAAGAGTTCATACCGGAAAATTATTGCACACATTTTTTTGCAATAAAATTTTGGCCATTTAAAGTTTGTGCAGTATGTTTGAAAAACCTTAAAAAAAATAAAAAATCGTGGAGTTCTTTATTTCCTTATTTCCCCTAATTTATAAAAAATATGGATCATAAAAACATGTACAACCACGCGCAAAAATAATGAGGACATAAAAGAAATATTCTAACCCAATACAAGACTTAGCAAACACGAGATCACATGAAATTTAAAAGAAGCCTGTTCGCATCTTAAGTCGTATTCACTTCTTTCCAATTTCGTATCATCTCGTGTCTTCGATCGCTTGGTATTGTATTGGGTTAGAATATTTATTTTTTCTTCAAACGTCATTAAAGTACAGTCTTATGTGACGTTTGATAGCCTTTAAAATGTCACGTTTTATGTTCGTTGATTCTATGGTCACTTTGTACTGACAAGAAATAAAAGGGCGGAGTAGAAATGAATTTTAGGCAACCCAATATACACTAACATTGTATTGTTTGTTGTATGTAAATTAAATGTCAAATTTTAAAATTATTTATTAGATTACTTTTTTTATAAATTTCGAAGCTTGAAGAAAAAATAGCATATTTTATTCGGAGTAAAAGAATTTTTTGTGGTTCGCATGTATCCGCAAACCTACATGATCGCCACAAAAAGTACTTCTTTTACTTCTAATATGAATTTAAATAATATTTTCTAAATGTTAAAAATTTTTATTTTTGTTTGTTAAGCCAAGCGCTAACAAATTTGACAAAAAAACGACGAAATTTTTCAGAAAATTTGATTTTGTAATCACTTTGTTGTGGTAAAAATCACTGATTTTTATTATGTAGCACTAAATGACACAAAGTAGGCACTAAAGTTTTTATGAAATTTAAAACATTTTACTACAGTATTTTTGCTAAATTTACTCATCCAAATATGCAAGAATTTTCAGTAATAAATATTAGTAAATTTTTTACAGATTTTATGAAGTACAACATAAGGCCGTATCAGGTTGTAAAAAACCGTATCATTACTTTTCTCCGACCGCTCCTTCGATGACTTTTTTTTCTTCAAACTTCCACCAAGGCTGCTCCAGGTTATCCATGTACCTAAAACCATGTATCCGGGAAATCTATTAAACATCCGACGTTATCTTTAGACTGACGATGACGGTTAATTTAAAAAAGTAATGATACGTAGGTCAATAAAGAAAATTAACTGCCCTACTAATAACGTTTTAACTTCAAATATCCGTCGTCAACAAAATTTATAAGTACTTGCTCTTGTATCGTCTTTTATACAGGGCGTACAAAAAGTTTGGCAATGCCCATTTATTTTTGAAGTGAAGCGTTTTTGAGAAAAATGTTTCAAATAAAAGTTGTACGATTCTTAGTAACACACTATTAAGAAATATTACCATCACCTTGAACAGGAACTTGAAGGTCAAGCGATAATCACTTAACTTTGTTTAAATAGTAATCACCCCACTAAAGCTGGATAATTATACGGAATTTTCATATATCTGGTTCCTTAGAATCAGCTAAATCACACCCAGTAAGTTTGGCAGACGGACTGTATAAGATGAGCACTTTATGCCCTAATCTCGAGTCTTTCATTGCAGTTAATCTCGATGAAAATCTCCATTATAAGCCAAAGTGTGATTTCTTTACAATCCTTCAAAGTTGTTTTCCCTGTCCAAAGTACAGGTAAACGTCGTTTTACGCCGGTTAGATTTACGCCGATTCACAATTACGCCGAAAAAAGCACGAAAAATGTGTGTTCATTTTACGCCGCTGTCTCTCGGAACGGAACCCCGGCGTAAAACGACGTTTACCTGTATTGTGTATCTGGGTAGTGCACGAGGGGGATTTTCTACCAATCACTCGACACAATATCGTATACGACATGACAAGGACAGACACTTATTTTTGATGATGATGATAAAAGTCGTATATGATTTCGTGTCGTGTGATTCAAGAATATGCCCCCAGATCGAGCGTCGAAGCGTCTTCGAAGAGTGAAGAAGACGCTTCCCATATTCTTGAAGTACAACATAAGGCCGTATCAGGTTGTAAAAAACCGTTTCATTACTTATCTCCGACCGCTCCGTCGATGACTTCTTTTTCTTCAAACTTCCACCAAGTCTGCTCCAGGTTATCCATGTACCTAAAACCATGTATTCGGGAAATAAAAACGGCTTTACAGTTGTGGACGTCGACGAGTGACGAGTCCCAAACCACGCAGATGAGGGTAATGTAAGTGGCAGTATACAGTATACACCAACCGAACGAGAGCGAACGAACGTTAGCGAAAGGAATTGGTGATAATCTCGCTTGTTCGTTCGCTTTTGGTGCTATGTCCACACTAACCGGACTATTGCGAATGATGACGAAGTTTGATGATTTTGATGTCGTATAACACAATGCCGGGTACACAACATGCGAACGAGAGCGAACGATACCGCAGTTGAATGAACATTCACTCACCCGTCCACACTCCATACCGTCTTCGTCCTAGTTTCTTCTCTTGCTCATTTTTCTTTAATGTACCAATCCTGGATTGGACTACAGCTGTGCTCGTTCGCTTTGGATAAAGCGTACACACCGTTCGCTTCCGCCTCTTAACGTTCGTTAGACCTCGTACACTTGGTATGTACTCGGCAAAAATCGAACGAACAAATAAGATTATTTGCCTTCCGTCACTTGTTGTATACCCAGCAAAAGGAAAATAAACGAGGAAAGGAACTAGAACGACCAGGGTGGACACAACACCAAAATCAAGCAAACGAGCGATATTATTGCCGATAATTTCGCTGTGCACGAAAGCGAACGAACAGACATGGCATTCGCTACGATCCAACCCATTGTCTGTATTTCAAATTTTTCTTTGAGCCATCGTTCGATTAGTATAGAAACATCGCCAATAGGGAACGAACGAGCGAAATTGTATATCTATTTTATGCAATGCAGAAACAGATAAAAGAAAAAGCATTGCCTCGCCTTGCCTCGTTCGCGTAAGTGTTCAGATGTGTACGCGCCTTTAGGATACCAAACCGAATGATCGTTAGACACATTTTTTTACGACAAATTTGTCGTAAAAAGGAATCACTGACAAAATCGAAAGGCAAAAAAGATAGGTTCTCTAATTCCTAAGACTGATACTGACTTTTGTACATTTACGCATGTGATATCCTACATTCATCAAGATGCATGCAATTATATCCATGTAGAATACAAAAGTTGATGAATGCATATTTGAAAAGAGCGTCATGCAAGTGTTCTAGATTCGAAAGAAAATTTACACGACATGTAAGATTCTTGTTATGAATATAAAGTTCATGCGTCTGTAAAGGCATCAGGAGGTAACTTTGTTGATAACATGTTTCTAGCAATGTTAGCGACAAATTTAAAATCTAGGACGCAGAAATGTTGACAGCAATTTTTATTTGCATGTTAGAATCCTATTATAAAATGGTATTAACATTTCTGCTGTTAACTTTTTTCAATAACATTTGTTGTTATTTTCAATAACATGTTGATAACTGATAACAAATGTTCCAGGGAAAAAACTTAAGTCCTTGTTCTCGGAAAAACTTTATTCTCTATTTACAATTTCTTACATGGAAAAACGTTTCGACCACTGGTTTGGGCCATCATCAGTTTCTAAAATTTTTAACAATAATATATTTTAAGATCTACGGCGCTAATTAGTATTATTAGTGTTATCAAGTTTTCATGCACCTCTTTATTGTAAGTTTTTTGGTCATTCACCTCACTTGTACGTAGTTGAAATCTTTATAAGGTTCATTTTTAGTTTTATTTTCCCGGACACCTGGATGCTTATTTTGAACCTACATTCCAATCCTACTATGTTAGTTTTAGAAACGATTCTCTTATATTGACTCTTACGAAGGTAATTTTTATAAAATGATTTTTTAATTTTTTGTTCTAACTTGTATTGTTACTGTAACTAAATTATTGTTAAAAATTTTAGAAACTGATGATGGCCCAAACCAGTGGTCGAAACAAGGACTTAAGTTTTTTCCCCGGAATATTATTATCGGAACAAATAAGGTTTTTTGCTGATAACAAATGTTGGAAGCGGTCTGGATTAAAGGATATTGATATCATATTGATAGCAAAACATATTTAAGTTATCAACATTGTTTTTGACATGCGGAGAGTAACATTAATTTAGATAGATTTAATGAATGTTGATAACATTTTTGCTGCTAAAATGTTTTCCTGTCAACATTTTATTGTAAAATTTTTGGAGCCTGGGCACCTTTAGTGACAAATTTGAAATTTAGGACGGTGATTGCATTTGTTATCAACATTTGTTCGCAACATTGTATATCAATATGTTACAATTCTATTAAGAAATGTTAATAATATTTTACTGCCAACTTTTTTAATGAAATTTGTTATTATTTTCAGCAACATGTTAATAAAAATGTTGTTAACAGCATACATTTTGCGATTGCTCTCGAAGAGGTCCGGATCAAAGCATATTGAATAATAAAATGTTATGAACAAGTTATTTCTTGCTGCAACATGTTTTATTAACATCCGGATCGTGTGCCATTTTGTAATGGTGGAAATAACATACTGATACCCAAATATGTTAGCAGGAAAAAAATTATCAACATTCATTAGGCCTATGTAAATAAATATTACCAGCTGCATGTTATTTAAGTTATCAACATTAGCGTGTATTTAGCGACCGTGATGAAAAATTTAGAGACGTCGTTATCGTTAATCACGTGATTAAAAAATATTTCTTAATAAGAAATATTTTCTTAAAGACGTGATTAACTTTAACGACGTCTCTAAAATTTTCATCACTCTCGCTGAATACATGCTTTTGCGTCTGACAACTGGTTAGCAACATTTATTTACATAGACTTAATGAATATTAAAAACATATTTTCTGCTAAAATGTTTTGCTATCAACATGTTATTGTAACTTTAAGAAATTGTTGTTAATGTTATTGTACGTTGCGTTGTTGAGTGTTGTTGCACAAGTAAATGTACGTCCCTTTTATGACAGCCTTTACAGTGAAATGTTTAAGGTGCGTTTTGCTACTGACGGATATTTTCCGTCGCGGACGACGTAAATCGTCGAGCGGAATACTTTACTTAGCAACGTGCAGTAAAATGACAGCGTAAACGACACGTTGCTAAGCAAAGTATTCCGCTCGGTGTTTCACGTCGCTAGCAAAACGCACCTTTATGAGGAATTGAATGATTGTCGTCGGATACTACTTTTTTATAATTCTTTTCGCTTCTTTTTTACTCAATATATTTTTATTATAGTTTTCCTCTTTAGACTCCGTTTCAGCAGGGAATGGAAATAGCAAGATAGTGATAAGAAGCATTTCTCTTGCTCCATGCACCTTCGTTAGTTTGCAGCGCAAATTACCTTGACAGAGTATATTAAATTATAATTTTAAATAGCTGAGCACACTAGATAACCTGCAGATTAACTCGTTAACGTGAACACTGAATTAAACGTTAACAGTTAGCTTTAGGATTTTCATTTTTCATTTACTCTTTGCATTTTCAGATGTTATGTATGAGTTATCAAATTTTAGTATATAAAAAAATGCCTAAACCATTAAAAATTATAGGAAAATTGAATTTTAAGACACAATACTATGTAAACATGTTTTGTAAAATGAAAAGAAGATAAGCATTTTGTAAGGTACGGAATATAGTCAAAGTTATTTTCCTTCGCGGCTATTTAAATTTATGAAAATTTTTATAAAAATATGTGAAATCATAATTTTAATTAAATATTATTTATTGATAATGTGAACATACCTACAATATATTACATTAAAACTAAATATAAATAAAAAGGTCTACAAATTCTTAGAATTCAAAATAATATTATTATAAATTTAACATCAGTAAAATAAATCAGGCAGAAACCCAATATTTTAATAAATCTTCGCAGATGTCGTTTTTCTTAAAATAATTTATGACGATTTTACAAAGCAGTTTCTGTAAGCATTTTTCGTTACAGGGTTTATCAGCTGCTGGCCCTTCACGCGATATAAATCTAAAATTAAATAAATTTTAGTCATCTAACAAAAAAAAAAATAAAATTTATTATTAAATCTACCTATAGTATTTTTCCAATAAAACATGTTGCGGATCTTGCGCCATTCTAATAACTAAATCATGAAGCTCAGCTGGGTTTAAATTATCTAAACCATAAGCACTTTTGAACGAGTACAATTTATGCCATTGTGGAGACTCATGTGGTTTCAAATTCGCTTCAGTAACATTAAATGACCACTCCTCGTAATCAATCACATCCTAAAATAATAACATTTCAAACAACATGCATAGAAATCCCTCAATTCAAACAGTCCTCTCAATAGTAATTGCAGGAAATAATTGCTATTACGCTTAAACCAAATACTAAACGTTAAAAATATTTGGAAAAATTACTTGTTCTAGGATCGTGCAAAAAGTAAGCAATTTAAGTTCAGTTGTCAGTGTATAAAGTCTTGCTTTCTTGCACTCGTGCACAAAAGCGTTACTTAGTGCAAAAAAGTATGACTTAAGTAATGCTTTTCTGCACTAGTGCAAAGAAACATGACTTTATATGCAATTTAAATGAATATTGTATGCAACTCGTACAAAAAGTACTTTTTGCGCTTGTTGCATAAATAACTATTTAAGTGAAGGATTAATAAAATATTAATTGTTTTATTTATCCACGGAATCACGTTCATTGGAAATCATCTTTTAAATAATACTTAAAAGTGTCAGTTGGGAATATTTATGAATTTTTGTTTATCATATAACGAGAGTTTATATAAATTTATAATTTCTTTACATACATGTGTCTTTTGATCAACGGTAACTATCCTATAATTAGGATTGTTATCACTGAAGGGGGTGATACTTCCAGCATTAAGAGCAAAAGTAATAGGCGTCTTGGAATCAGAGCTATAGTATAGAGTGAATTCAGCTGCGTGAGTGTGACCATTAAAAATTCCTGTAATTGTATTTGCATATCTTGTAACTATTTTATAAAACTGTTCTCCCCAGGGTTTGTAACAAGTGTCATCACTTGAAGGCACGTGAGATAAAATATGCACCGACTCGTTATTCTTCTCTGACTCCCATAACACGTTTTCCATCCACTGAAGCTGACCATATGGATCTACTTCTTCAAAAATTAACCACCAATTGAAGGTATAAGCGACATTACTGTTTATAGCTATAATTCTAAATCCTGGCTTAACCAACACTGTGTAGTAACCACCTTTAACTATAGTTTCTTTTGTATACCTAGGCAACCATCTCGTCCAGTAATTTGCTGTTAAATCGAAAACAAACTGGGAAGAAATCTCAATTTTAACTTCTTCAGGAGTCCAACTATTAATATAAATAAATTAACACCTTCGAGATTTAAGTTATTAAAATCTTACACATTTAAAGGATGCGGCTCGTGATTTCCTAAAATTGGATACACAGGAATATCACCAAAAGCATCTGCAAAGGCATCAAGTACAGTAATCATATCCCTGGTATTATTCCTTACATTACTCGCCCAAATTCTATGACCAATTATATCTCCGGTAAAATAAACGTAATCAATATCATTCTGAAATTTAAATTGCAAAATTTAATATTGGGAATATAAGAAATCTAGCTAAAACTATGTGGGAATATGTTTACTCATTTCTTAATATGAATACTCTCA
This sequence comes from Stenus bimaculatus, assembly GCA_963971135.1. Classification (NCBI taxonomy): domain Eukaryota; kingdom Metazoa; phylum Arthropoda; class Insecta; order Coleoptera; family Staphylinidae; genus Stenus; species Stenus bimaculatus. The sequence continues at coordinate 79,036,676 of OZ020180.1, read as the reverse complement.
ATTTTCATAAATAAAATAAATCCTTATATGTGTACTTAGATCCTAAAAGAAATTCTTCATCGTGTATAGAATAAACTTTTTTACTACTCCTTTATCAATTGTATTTCAGAAAGTATCAATTGTATTTCGAAATTATCAATTCTATTTCAGGAAGCATCAATTGTATTTCAGAAAGGATCGATTGTATTTCAGAAAGGATCGATTGTATTTCAGAAAGCATCAATTGTATTTCAGAAAAATATAATATTTAGGTAATCCAAAATTTCTACGACAAAATGTACTTTGAATGAAAAAAACTGATATACAATTGATTACTTCTGAAATACAAATGATGGCGTTTAAGTCTTGCTGGTTTCTTCATCATGGTGATTACTAGTTTATTAAGGTGTAGTTGTAGTCTCTTCTTATTTTTGAGTGGACTTAACAATTTCTTCCTTGATTTTATTTGGAACAGACCACGGTGAGTATGTTGTCATATAAAAGGCTTTTGATTGAAACCTTTCAAGAATCTCGATGTTGGAGATTGATGCCGTTCCCCATATATGGACCACATAACTCCAGATTGGTTACAAGATGGTGTTTTACACTAAGGCTTTATTTGGAGCTGTGATTTGTGTCCAACAAGTCTGTAGTTTCTGTAGTTTGATACCAAGGTGCATACCTAAGTATTTAACATCTTCTTGTTCGATATGTTGGTTATTTAGTGAAATTCGTGGGTAGTTACCTTTTCGATTGAAGAAGGTCACATGGGTTGACTTTGTTTCATTTACATGAATGTGCCATTTTTAAGCCAAGAGACCACGGTGAGTTTGTTGTCATACAGAGGACTTTTGATTGAATCCTTTCCAGAATCTCGATGTTGCAGATTGATGCCGTTCCCCAAAGATGGACCACATAACTCCAGATTCGTTTCAAGATGGTTTTGTATACTAAGGCTCTATTTGGAGCTGTGATTTGTGTCCAACAAGTCAGTAGTTTCTGTAGTTTGATACCAAAAGTTGCTTCCTCGTTTTGAAAATGTATTTTTTCTAGGTTACCTTATGATCCAGGTGCATACCTTTTGATTGAATCCTTTGCAGAATCTCGATGTTCGAGACTGATATCGCTCCCCCAAAGATTGACAACATAACTCCAGATTGGCTTTAAGATGGTTTTGTACACTAAGGCTTTAGTTGGAGCTGTGATTTGTGTCCAACAAGTCAGTAGTTTCTGTAGTTTGATAACAAGTTGCTTCCTTTTTTTGAAAATGTGTTTTTTCCAGGTTAGCTTATGATCCAGGTGTCTACGTAAGTATTTAACATCTTCTTTTTATTGGATTTGTTGGTTATTTAGTGAAATTCGTGGGTATGTACCTTTTTGATTGAAGAAGGTCACATGGGTTGACTTTGTTTCATTTACATGAATGCGCCATTTTTTAAACCAACTTTGTATTTTATCCAAATGAGTTTACAATTTCTGAGATGCTATCTTTGGGTCTTGGTGTATTGATATTATTAGTGCGTCTGCATATGTTGCTGTGGTGACTTGATTATTCGTGGTCTACGGAATAAATCAGATATAATACAGGTCCAAGAACGCTTACTTGAGGCACACCTATGTTTATTGGAAAAGTGACGTATGGACGTTTTGATGTTTTATAAGGATAAAGCGATCTTGGAGATAAGATTTTAGGGTTTTTCTATTCTTTATCTATTCTTTCTGAAATACTGTTAAATTGTTTTTTTTCTGAATTACATAGATGTTTTCCGAAATACAATTCACGTTTCTGAATTACAATTGATGATTTCTGAAATACAACTGGAAAAGGTGTAGTCACCAAAAATAACCCATTCATTCAATATTTTTATATTAGAGTTTACTCTGAGGAATTCGGGGGAATATATTAATAGAAAGAAAATTATTTTCATTACATGTCTTTCAGCCATTTGTTTAAGGCTATCAATCAAAGTATGTGTGGGTATATCACAGGAACGGTAATCGGTCCAAAAACCTGCTGCTTGGGTTTCATCAGTAACATTACCAGAGTCTGGTTGGCAACAAAGCGGGTGCCTACATGTGGCAAGACTACCAACTTCATAAATAGGATCGTAGTGAATGTCCGTAATATGCAGAATTTTAGCAACCTCTCCATTTCCCTAAAAATAGCTTGGTAATATTTGTCACAAAAGATTTGTAGTAAATTACTTGACATTTAGAAACTCCATCATCTTGATGTATTTTAATTTCCCATTCGACAATCGCATCAGAAACACATTGCAAGTTTTGAAATATTATCGAGCATGCCCTGATACCATCAACATCGGATTTATTATCAATAATATGTAAAACAATATCCTAAAATTGAGTAAGCTTTATTTATTGCAAAAGATGTATTTTCACTCTTACAATGTTTATATTGATGAGATTATCACAAATGTGATCGGCTTGTATCTTAAGGCTTTTACAGGCATCGGAAAGGATGCTCCCCAATTCATCTCTGTCCTTACCAAGCCGCCGTTGATTCACGATCGCGTCAATGATGATCGAGCATCCGATACAAATAAATTCGGTGTCAATGTAGGGACTAGGTTCATTCAAAAATAAATAATGAAGGTTCATTCGGCCCACCGATTTTTTCAAATCTACTGTTGTCTCTCCCGTTGTCATCAAAGCATTGAGGCCACGTTCCAGCTGTGATTTATAATCTTGAAAAATTGAAATTTTTATTAAATTATCTTGCACTTGAAAAGATTATTTAAAACTCTTATCTTGCCTGAATTTATTTGCATGTTTGTTTTATTTACTAGGTTATTTACACTAAACTTGACCGTTTTAAATTTTGTAGGTTCATAATATAAATATTTTTTTTTTACGAGCAAAAACTAGGTTATTTATGATCAGTTGTTGTCAGTGCATAAGGTCATACTTTCTTGCACGAGTGCACAAAAGCATTACTTAGTGCACCGACAACTGGTTATAAATGACTAGAAATGCCAATATCTGTCATTAATTTCATGTTTTTGTGGAATTTTATTATTTTCAATGGTACATCGTAGAAAAAATATACTATGCAACTCATGCAAAAATGCGTGTAAATATTAGTCACTTTTTGCACTTGTTGCATAAATAACTATTTTAAATTAAAAAATACAGTATGAATTAATAGTAATAACGAGTCAATTATTCATTAAATCTATTTCAAATTAGTCCTATTTTTATAACATTTTTTTTATTTTATATCATTTAGGTATTCACAACGGATACAGACGTCGAGCTTTTCAGAATAATTTACCATCTGCGTCCAAATTTTATAAAAGGATTACCTACTACATACGTGATTGGGTTGTTTTTTGTCTTTTGCCTTATTATCGAGTATTTGTGTGCGGTGCAGAATTCAGAAAACAATGAATCCTTTCATTTTTTATAGTTTAGATATAATATTCAATGAAAGTTTATAGAAAAAGGTCTGATTTTTCATAAAAATAAAATAAAATTATACATCAAAGCTAAAGATTTTCGAAATGCAGCCGCCTTTTTTTTATTAAATATTTATACACCAAAAATTAATAACTAAAATATATATATTTTTCTTAATTTTTGTTTCAGAGTTATTACTTGAATAGAATATTTATCTTCTTTAAATAATACATGTTAATAAAATTCTTAAAGAAAAACAAATTTTTTGATGAAAAACAAAACGATAAAACTTTAGTGCATTAAATCCATATTTGTGACATAAGGACAAAAATGTCATAAAAGTTTAGGAAAACTAGTTATTCACTGTACTTATTTGTATATGTGAAAAAAGTTTTGCAAACAATTTCTATTTGTAAAGTATGTATTTATTCATAAGTTATCAGAATAATATTATTTTTAATAAACCTAACACTTGTTTACTGAAAATTCACAAAATTATTTTAACAAAATCATAAAAAAATATGTTAAAATTCTCTACTTACCTGCAATTTCATTTTCTGTAGCTGCCAAAGTAAATGCACAAAATAATAAAAGTAACAGCACACTTTTTAAAACCATGTTTTTTTAATATTTCCACCGTTATTTCGAACAATAGTAAAATAGAAGGCACACTTTAGGTATTATATACTGTAATTATCATAAATCTTTCGTTAAAAAAACAAGGATTCAAATGTACTTAGATAAAGCTTGATTATTAATCCCTATAAAATTTTCATTAAAAAAAGATTATTTATTTATCAAATCGATGCAAAAAATCCTTTGATAAAATTAAATAAATTATATGTTTTTTAAGTATTAAAATTCTATTTAAAATTTTATACAGGGTGAACAAAAAGTTTGGCAACGCCCGTTTATTTTTGAAATGAAGCATTTTTAAGAAAAATGTTTATTATAAAACTTATACCATTCTTAGTGATGCACCATTTGATAATATTGCCATGATCTTGAACCTCAAGTTAAAGGTCAGACGATAACAACTTATCATTTTTTAAATAGCAACCCCCCATTTTTGTTGCATATTATTATAGCTTGCTTTTAGATGTTTACGAAACATATTTTTTTTATTTTGCTAAAGTAAATAGTTTAGAAGTTACAAGAGTTTAAAGTTTAATAGGTAAGTTCGGCAACGCCGCGCCGACTTATTTTGAAAGTAAGCATTCTTGAGAAAAATGTTTCAAATAAAAGTTGTACGGTTTGTAGTTATTAAAAAAAAAATCGGCGCGGCGTTGCCAAACTTACCTATTAAAATTTTAAACTCATGTAACTTCTAAAATATTTACTTCAGTAAAATAAAAAAAATATGCTCCACAAACCTCTGAAAGCAAACTTTAATAATACGCAGTAAAAATGGGAGGTTGTTCTTTAAAAAAGATAGGAAATTATCGCTTAACCTTCAACTTGCTGTTCAAGATCATGGAAATATTTCTAAAAAGTGCGTCAGTAAGAATTGTACAACTTTTATTTGAAACATTGTTTTCTGTAAAATGCTTAATTTACAAAATAAAGCAGCGTTGCCGAACTTTATGTATTGAAAATTTAAACCCTTATAGCTTTTAAACTGTTTATTTTAGAAAAATAAAAATATATGATTCATAAACCTTTGGAAGCAGGCTATAATAATCGGCAATAAAAATGGGTTGCCGGTATTTAAAAAAAGTTAAGTTATTATCTTGCTATTAAAGGTCATGGGCAATATTTCCAGATAGTGCGTCGCTAAAAATCGTACAACTTTTATTTGAAACAATTATTTCAAAAGTGCTTTGTTTCAAAAATAAATGGTCTTTGCCGAACTTTTTGTTCACCCTGTATAAATAAGGTGATTTATAAATAAGAAGATTTTATTCAAAATATTATTGATTTATAACAAATTGTGAAATATGTTGTTTAATGATCAAATAAGTGAAAAACAATTACTTCGCATTATTTCTAAATTGATACGTATTTACTAAAAAAATATCCAATAAAGTAATTTATGTGCCAATTGTTGAAAAACTATTGTATGACTTATTCTCGATAATAAAAGTAAGTGCAAATATTCATATCATTTCATACCCACTTGTTGGTTTTGTTCAATATGAATGTTCAATATGTAAGAAGATCCATGGTTTCACATCACTTATAAGTGAATTTCATATTCTCGGATTTAAATGTACCGAATTATTAGGTTTGTTCCAACAGCCTGAAAAACCGTACATTAACGATCACGGTCGTGCGCAATAGAAAAAAACGCATTCGTACGGTGCCGTAATTTTAGTAAACGCCAAGAAGCAGTGTACATGTCGTCGTTAGTTCAAACCTAACCTTCCATTCTTATAGTCACACGGGAAATTGTTCAATAGACTTTAGATGGTAAAAAGTTTGTTACGGTTTCGTGACGGACAGAAAACTCATTGTAGGAACAAAGCTATTATGTCTATTAAAACTATCTTTAAATTTTAAATAAACCAATTGAAAAAATCTAATGGAGTCAAATCAGGGGGAAATTGCCAAATCCATTTTCTGGAATACTTGGCACCAAGTTACTTCAATCCTAAATTTAATCGTCAAGCAGTTAAGCTTTTATAAAAAAAGTAAGTTACATTCCTGCCTAAACAATTGGTTATCCTCGAAATTTAGTGTAAGCTTCTTTAAATCAATGGCGATTTTTCCGAAATACAAATATTTGAAATTCTGTCGATCCATTTAACAGTGGCTGTATTCAAATTTATATTATACAAGACTAGAAATGATCCACGTATTTTTTACATCCCGATTTAACCAAAGTTATTTTCAGCCAAAAGTTATTAAAATATTTTTGTCACACAAGTGTTTAGGTGATAATTTGCTCACTCTTAGCTTTAACAAGGTGGAAAATTTTAGATCTAAAATACACACTTATGTTTTTGGTACAAAAAATTATTAATTTATGTATTTTTTATCTCAAATAGCATTAATGTTTAAAAAACTACAAATTCAAGAACGGAATTATTTATTTTCCTGACAAATATTGTTACATAATTGTTAAGAGGAAGGACCATGTCGGAATCTTGGCACTTAATCAATTTTCACTCGCAGTATTTAGTTTGCATACTAATGAATTTCCCAAAGTTTTAAATGTGGCCAAAGGAAAAGTATTAAACATGACATTTTCGTAAAGTAGTAATTTATCAAGGAAAATAAAATTAGCGGGTGTGCGGAATTTTATTTACCTTGTTATTTTCACGGACGCTTCAATATATTTCCTTATACGGAGTAGTTTATCTTATTAAGTATACAGGCTTTTTAACTTTTTAGTGAGTTTAAATTTGTAGTACGTTCTTTGTCAATTTTTGAGTAAAAATCGATCGAATTCGAGGCATTGGATGATCCAAGATTCCCGTTTCAAGAGGATTTTAACATATCTTTTTTCAATTTAAGTTTTTAAGATGTACACGAAACTAGTGCCACTCCTGTCATATCTTTATTTAATGTAAATAGAAATGTGAAATTAAAAAAAATTGCCTTTAGTCCAATTAAAAAAATAATGACAGAATATCAACTTTTTTATTTTAAATGTATCACCCTATTTTCTCGTACATATTATTAAACATTGGTAAATTTAAAGTATGTTTGTCACAAAAGAAATGTTATTTTTTCAAAAAACAACTATAAAAAAAAATTAATGAAACATACTCAAAATACTTTTGAATATAACAGATGTATAAAATAAATTATAATTTATTAAATTCATTTGGCCGTTTTTGAAATAATAATTTTTATAATTTTCAAAATGCAAATAACTTCATTTTTGTCAGCAACAAATTTTATACCTTTCAATGTTTAATAATTTGTACATACCATCAAGTGTAAAGATATCGAAGACACTAAAGAAATTTCTGATCCAGTAGCTGACCTTGTCAAATACGATATTACACGAAGTTCTTTCAAATTTCGTGTGATCTCGTGTCTGCGAACTCTTACTATTGGGTCAGATTATTTCTTTTGTGTCCTCGATATCTTTGCGAGTGATTGTACAAAAATCTTCTGTGTTACATTTAAAATAACGATGTTCGTGTCATTTTCGGTGAAACCGGAAGTAAAATTGGAAAAAAATATAGTTCAATAAATGTATTTCTTAAACCATATAACATAGGTACTAATTTCAAATATGTATTTTTATAAATAATGTTTCATATACCCCGCTATATCTTACCATTCCGAAGTAATCACCAAAAAGGCACGAAAAAGTCAATTTTTGACAAAATTTTGGCCTGAATCAAAAAATAATTCATTTTAGTAAAATAAGTACTATCCATGGCAACAAACTTAATGACTTAATATTTGTAGTGAACTTTCATCAAGAATGCGCTTCGAAATTAGTACAGTGTATCCAAAGTTAGAATGTGGATGGCAGCAGGAATTTTGGATCAAACCAAGACGATACATTTTTTCTGTCTCCTTCTTACATTAATCAGTTGAGATAAACGAGTGCACAAGAAACGTGTAGTGGAAGTAGTAGACGCGTTACGGTCAGACTGAACTTTAATATCCAAACTCAAAAAAAATATTAGTAAAAACCCAATTAATAGATTACATTGAAATACTCCTTTTGTATGTCTGTCAGCGAAGCGACGATTCCTGCAAATGCGGAACAATAAAACCTTCACATCTAAACTTCTAGCAAGATTTATTTATTTTTGAAATTAATTAGGTACAATGTCCAATGATCAAGTATATCTTCAATTTCTACACCTAAGAAAGTCACTTAAAATCCTTTGGTTGGTATGAAACAATATTTCATGTTCATGTTTCTGGTATTTTCAGTATTTAGAAATAATTTACTTGCAGAAAACCAAACTTCCAATTTGTTAAAATATTGATAGTTTAGCTTCTTCGATTGTATTTCCCGAAGTCATAACATGTATTATCATTATCCCCATTATATTAATACAACTACATTGGATAGAAATTCAGAAATAACGTGAACAAAACTGAGCCTAGGATTGACCCTCGTGGAACCCCCATTGTGACAGGAAGTACTATTGACTGTTTAAAAACAAGCTACTGTCTTCACTGAAGTTAATTTCAAAAAATTGGAACCTTTGAGATATATAAGGTACAACCCACAATGTAATACTCGACTCTTGTCATAGAAAATCCCAAATATTAATGTATCCAGTTTTCTTTGTGATTATATGTATATTCATATTTTTATTATACAGGAGCATTTCAAGTGGAAAACCCGTTAACCACTAATTTGCACTAGCTGTGTGTAGAATGTACCACAATATTAAAAAAATTCTTTTATTCATTTGTACAATAATCAGCAAACTTCCCTGGAGGCTTATTCTTGAACCAGTCGACACGATGTCGCCTACGACTTTTATCATTCTGTCCTTTTCATTTACATGAAAAAATATGAGTTTGTGCTTGTAGTCTCGCCAACGACACGATCTCGACCGGCCCAATAATAAGCCCCCTGCCGGCGAATTATAAACAACGTTCGTTATGTAGCGTATACGTTATCTCATGAAAAGCCAGTATTTGGCCTACGCTACGGCACGCAGCCTACCCCTCTCGGGGAACTTGGATGCGTGAACGTGCCTCAGCCAATCCCCACGAAACCACTGAAATATCCAATGCTTTCGATTATCTTCGGACCTCACACGAATGATGAATCTACGCTAAGGCGTACGCTATACGCCGGGTTTGTAAGAGTTGCTCTGGTTCTCATTTGTCCTGCTAATACTTTTCAACCTGTTTTTTCTCGATTTAAGCGTTTTCCATGTTCACTCCTAATGGTGCTCATGTTTAAAAAAACATGGAATTGCAGAAATTTTTAGAAACATCGTATGAAATCGACTAAATTAAGACGATGATATTAGATTAATAAAATTCACTTTGGCATAAATAAATCCCTAAAAGGATATTCACTACAAGCATGATCCTTATTTGAGAAATTATTTCTGTTTGTAATTATTATTGATTTTGTGGTTTTCTCTCTCTGAGAACAAATATTTTTATTAACAACTGGGTAATATACATATTATTTTTTCTTCAAACTTCAGTAAACCGTAACATTATACAGGGTGTTCATTTTAAAAGGAGGCACCATAAATAACTCGAAAAAATAATTAATAGTAAAAATGCCGTGACAGGTCGATTCAGGAGGACATCTTTTTATGACAAAATTAGAATGGTAATTTCAACCCCCTTCCCATCGGAGCCACCCTTTCATTTTTTTTAAACGAGAATAGGGGTCGATTGATACATCATTTAAAAGCATTTTTACCCTGATAATAGCTTTGTTCCAACAATGAGTTCTGAAACCGTAACCAAACTGCTAGAATCAAGTTTGTGCGCTTGCGCAAACTTCTTACCGACCAAAGGATAACTACTTCTAAGGCTAAGTTTGGTTACAAATTTATATTTTATTTATTTTTAATTTAGCAGTGTGGTTACGGTTTCGTGACGGTCAAAACTCCTTGTTGGAACAAAGGTACTGGTAGTCATAATTTTTTTGGAAACTTTTTGTTTTCTAACCTACCTAAAAATTAAAAAAATAAGTACTTAATAATGGTATTATTTATGTACTTTTAAATCACTTTTGGATAAGTTGTTAAGTTTTGACAATAAAACAAGTGCTGTAACCTAAATTATTAATTATTGAAAAATAAATCAGTTACCATATTTTTTTATCATTTTTTTTGTAATAAATTACTTTTTACTTTTCTCTCTTATCGTGTCCTGTAAATGACTAAATTAAAATAGGGCCAAAACAAATCATATTTTTATTTTCAGGATTAACAGACCCCCATTCCCATTTAAAATAATCAAAGGGGTAGTCCTGTAGGGGAGGGGTTTGCTAAGACTACTTTGATTTAATCAAATAGATGTCCCAGTGAAAATAAAAACCATCCTGTCTCGGCGTTTTTATATTAAATTATTTTTGCGAGAGTTATTTAGGGTGGCTCGTTTTAAAATGAACACCCTGTATAACACAACAAGAAAGGTTAAGCATAAACTTCAATGACAAAAGATTTTTGCTGCCGCCCGTGGCTGTGATTGAAAATTATTTGTAAAATAATCAAATCAAAAGAATATTTCATTTTACAGGTACAATTTAATATAAAAAAGTAAGGTTAAGTTTGTTTTCATACCTAACCTATATAAGGTTACGGTAATTATCAAATGTTAGTGCATAGTAAATGATCGACTACAGTTAGTTTTAGTGTTGAGATTTGTATGTGCAGTACATTGCAGTAATGTGTTAAATGTCAAAATTATCACAGAATTAAATATAAATATTCAATAGAGAAGGTCGTGTGAAAAGTAGAAAATATTAATGAATTTCGCTTTCAATACTCGACGTTTGAAGGAAAAAATAGCATGTTTTATTCGGAGCAAAACTCCCATTTTGTGGCTCGTACGAATTTGCTGGACTCGCCGTTTCGTTGGCTCGTCCTGCAAACTCAGCGTATTCGCCACAAAAAGTGTCACTTTTGCTCCTAATGAAACAATATACTATTTTTCCTATCAAATTCTATTTTCATTTCAATATTTTAAATTCAGGTCAATTCAATAATTATTATAATTATACAGTGAATTCAAATAAGATTAATACCGCAACTATGCAAACAAATATAGTGATTTTAGACTTGGTGTACCTGTTAATTTTCATTCAAATTTAAATTTGATTCACTTTAACCAAAGCGTCTCTCAGCAGTTTTTCTTTGGGTATTTTTTCAAGTTATTTCTCAGTGTGTTGTAAATTTTATAAAAATCAGTTTATTTTTCAAATTTTCAAAACTAAAATTAGTGCAGTTAAATATTCGCGATGGTTTTTTTTCACCGAAGTACAACGTATTCATTGCAGTGTACCCAACAGTGGGAAACTTAGGTTTCCTACCATGCAATGTCAACTGTATTAATAATTTTTGAAGACCGTGTATTATAAATTTGCAACAACATAATTTCGAATCTGACCGAAATATTGATTACTTGCGAGAAGGACAAACTTGTCCTTCATAACTAAATGATCATTAGCGAAACTGTCATTTTGACAGAACATCGTCTTCGTATAAAAAATATTTCCAGAAAACCTCCTGGCAGGACAGGCGCTTGTACATTTAATCATTAGGGCGCGGAAAATTCTGGAGGAGCTACTAGCCTATAAAAGTTTTAATTTTTAAAATAATTATTTAATAAACTCCTATTATAAAAATATATTTTAGAGGAAGGTTAAATAAACATTTATTTTACAAAACGATTCTTACCTTTTTCTGGCGTAACTTAATGGCCAATTTCAGTCTATTAAGATGCATCCTTTCGCCATGTTCAAAAGCAGGTCCTGTAGGATCATGGTTTAATAGCACCTCCAATTCATAAGAGCTTCTTGTGTGATCAAGAAGTGCTGTGGCGAAATCCTGACACTGCTTTCGTAGCTCTTGATATTCCAACTTGAATTCGTGCTCCAGGAAACTCAATCTGCAGAACAGCATTATAACTTATGTAGAAGATAAGAGGAAACTTCAATTGACTTCAGAACAATCAAAATACTATAACTTAAACCCAATCATCGACTTAATTAAAATAATATCAAGATTTTTAATAAAATATTTTCTACTTGAAGCAACAAACAAGTGAGCTTATTTTAAATGAAAGTAAATAGTACGTATTTATTTATCCAAAACTTAATGAATCCTAACTCAATTAGACTACATGTTTTACGAATTAACTCAATATTTTCATTGGTACCTACACAAACTGTATTTGATTAGGAAGTTTCGTAGTTTAAATCCACTACTTAAGTCAACTTAAATTTTTAAAAACTTTGACTCCCATACCAAGTTTCAAGTTGGAGATTTAAGAGAATGCAAAAACATTTAAGTTTGAGCTGCAGTTGTAGTTTGAATAATAATTGTTCAGTAATTACTCAACGTATAGAAATTTAATTATCTAAGATGAATCAAAATTATAATTAAATTACTTTACTGGACCATTCTTCTTTTAATAATTACTATCAGAATTATGTAAATTGTAAATTAGATAATTAGTTTTAGAAAAGGGATGTCAAAAATTAATTTAAATTATAATAATTACACTAAACTTAATAAAGGATTAAATACATTCTTCAAAATAAAGATAATGAATTCCTCTACAATCTAAGGCTGTATTTAATCTGTACTAATCCTTTTATTTAGAATAATAATATTAAGCATAAGGCTGGATGATGATAAACAAAAACTTACAAAGTATTCTCAATGATAAAACTTTTATTATAATGCACAGGAATGGCAACATGCATTTAAGTTCATAAACATACATACGATCCTTACCTTCGAAGTTCCCAAGAGAGCTCGAAAGCAGTAAGGATTGGATCCTTGGAGGATAAAGCGATGAGAGAAGGAGAGGCCAGAGCTCGATATGCATTTATTCTGGAGCGAGAGTGCCTCAGCGAATCTTCCATCCGGGAATTAACGCATTCATCACATCCGCACCTGTAAGAATACAAATATGAAAAAAATATTATAAATAAAATATTTAAAAATACGCAGGAAATTAGTTCCCTGTTTGACGCAACCTCAAATCGTTTAACGGAACTGACGCTGAAATATTAAAAGCTCAATTTATTTTTAGAGGACTTAAGTTTATTATCATTGAATTCCAGAGAATTTTATTTGTAATTTTGATTTACATCACTTTGAAATCAAAAATCTCGCTAAAATTAATAAACAGAAGATAAAAGCTTGTAATTTAAACATTTAAACTTAATTATTATTTGTCTTGCAATAATGGAATTAGTGCGGACGTTTAGTTGTAGAAAATGGCGCTGAAAAAAAGGAATTACTCTTCATAAACGTTTGTGGTAAATAACACGAAAAAACACTCATTTACTGTGAAACAAAGGGAAGAGCTTTAAAAATGTTTGAACAAATTTATTAAATTGAAAAATAGTTGATTTATATTTTCATTAAAACTGTAATTTTATTGGTACATTCCATTATCTTTTATCGCTTTTTAAATTAGTATAAATCTTAATTAAATTTTCCAATCCTAAATTTATATGCAAAAAATATTTATTGTTAAGGATATTGGTGAATTAGGGAGAATAAACCACGCAGGATCGATATGGTGAACCGATAGGGTTGTAATTTAGGGGATGCGTAAATTATTGGATTTATATTCAATTTAATCATGCCTCAACCCATCCATTTATTAAACAATAGTTTATCGTTAAAAATATATCTTAAGCGGAATTAATGAAAAATACAAGTATTTTTTTTAATTCTATAAAAAATATTGGAGTAATTAATTTATTTATTTTTGTAATGTTTATATCTCTATACAGACTGTTCCACTTTTATTTCAGCAAAAAAATCGGATAGTAAATGTCATTCCGAACAAAAATATCCTATGAATTTTATTTATTTCATTTTATTTTAAATTTTGTTATTTAAATCAAGTATGCTTTGGAATATGCTTTTATTAAGAAAAAAAATTATACACAAAAATCATAAATTTTCATGACTATTCAACTCACAAGTTATTATTTTTTGTGACAAGTAAAACGTCAAAAATATCAGCGATTATTTTGTGACGTTAATGTCAAACTTCAATAAGTTTGAAGTTGGCTGTCAAATTTTGCACAAAAAAGTGAAAAATGTTCGTTAAATAGTCCCTTAAATATGCACTCCGGTTCAAATTATAAGTCGAATATTTTTCATACATTACCACTCATGTCATTTGGGGTTAAAAATTAAAACTTAACCCCAAATGACATTCGTGATAATGACAGTGAAAAATATTTGACTTAAATTTGACCACTCGTGATATTACATAAATTTAGGACATTATTTGTTCAGAATAAAATACTAACAAAAAATTTTGCTTGCAAAAATAGGCTGTATATTTTTAATTTAAAATAAGTTACCTACGTATTAGTAAATATTTATTAACATTATATTGATTTATTTAAATTAGATAATTTCTGTAAATTGGTTCATAAATTATTAATTGATTATTTTCATCCAATTATTCAATCATTACAAATATTTTTATTATTTACTGCAATTTTATTACTAATAAAATCTTTCTCATTCAATGTGTCAAATAAAAACAATAATTCTAAAAAGATATATTATAACTAAAGTTGAAAAAATAATATAATTTACTAAACCTACTATTGTGGGTCAAAAACATATTCGTACACCTTACAAAAGGTCTTTTAGCTATTTTTCACAATAATAGAGTTAATAAAACAACTTTTACCACATACAGAGTGTCCCAGCGCTGCGAGAAAGTAACATTATTCTAAAATGAAAAAAGATATCGACGTGCAGTTTTCGATAGAATATTTAATACAATTTTAAACGCACATTTTCAAAATATTTTAATAATATACCGGGTGTCCATTCCAAGATGGCGGACCAAAGTTATGTTTTTTAAGTGGAATACCCAGTATATTATGATTTTTTGATTGCATATCAAAAAATAATTTTATGGGTCTATCTTCACTCCTTTTGCTGATATTTGCCATTTAAGCCAAAAAGATCCAATTTTGAAAAATCACTACTTTTAAACAGATGAACATTTTGGGTTGAAATTTTCTCAAAAATTTTTCAAGATCATCTAGTCTAGAACTATCATGTCAAATTTAAGTTTGTGATAATTTCTTATCATGGTGCCTTATGAAACGCAAATTGAATAATAAAACGAAATTTTTAAACGGAACACCCTTGTAATTTTAACATAATTCGATAGCATTTTTTTACAAGCTTCCTACTGATATACAGGGTGATGATAAAGTTTGGAACCTAATTCATAACTGCCGTATTTAATTTTTATGAGTAAATCGCTCGGATAGGTCAATTTTAGTTTTTAAAATCCCATCTCTTGGTATAATAAAAATATTAATGACGTCACTGGTGATGTAGCAATGACGTCATCATCGATTTTTTTAAATGTAAACCCCCACTTTTTTCATTGATATTTGATAGACATTTATGTCACTTAAACGATAATATAAAAAAATTGTTGCATTTGTAAACAAATTTTCGTTTAAAAATTTTTTAATATAAACTTAATTAATTTGTACTATTAAATTTGAAAAATTTGAATATTGTATAAGATTTATTTTGGCCGATTTCAATAAATGGTAAATATAAAATTTTATTTTTTGTAAATTTCCTTACATTTAAATGGAATCAAAAAATTAGTTTTTCAAGACTATTTATTAAATTTTGTTAAATACATTTAACATTTTACATTTGCATTAGAATGCGCATTATTTAAACATTTACTTACTTTTGTTATTATTGGTAACTTCAAATTCATTTTAATTTATTTTTATAAAACCTTTTTCGTTAAAATAAAAATTTCCTTTTTTGAATTAAAAAGATTTTTTATTCAAAATTTTTTAAAAAAATTTAATTGTTTTTTATATCATTGTTTAAGTGAGATGAATTTCTATCGATAATGAGTAAAAAAAGTGGGGACTTCCATTTAAAAAATCGCTGATGACGTCATTGTTAAAGCACCAGTGACGTCATTAATATTTTTTTTTATATGAAGTGATGGCATTTTAAAAACTAAAATTGACCTGTCCGAGCGATTTTCTCAAAACAATTAAATACGGCAGTTATGAATAAGGTTCCAAACTTTATCATCACCCTGTATAATGGTTGTATGGTCACCTGTCAATAGCTTAGAAGATATTAATATCCAAACTGAGAAATTTTTTAGTTCTATTTAGGGTGTGTTATTATTTTCATATTTTATAAAAATCGAATAAATTTGAATTTTTTTAACTGTTCTTGCAAATAATACAAGTATAAACAGTAGCTGGCAAATTTTACTTTGATAAAAGATTTTTAGTACAAAGTGGCTATCTATATCGGTTTTGATGATTTTTAAAAAACTAGTTTTTACTGAAACTCTCAGTTAAAACCAGAAAATTGGATATTTAATTTATTCGAGTTTTTACGAATGTATTTAGTTAGTTCGCGTTTCAACTAGCAAAAACGTCTTTAGGTATTTCTAGTTTTGATTAGCAAAATTTAGTTTTTCCTGATTTCGGATTTTAATGGTAAAAAAATCCAAATCTTCAAGGTGGATACAAAACACCAAAAAATTTCAAATTTTAGTTTATTATTATAGAGCTTTGAAATAGGCTATTGAACCAATTCTGATTTATAATAATAAACGCTAATTATTTGAGTTTTTAACCATATTCTACAGGGTGTGCCGTAACTACATCAACAAGACGCTTAACTGGTGATAGTACACCTGAAAAGAATTCCATTTGCCCCTATTTATATACCGAGTGTACACGAAACTAGGGCTACCCATATAATTTCTTTATTTATGAAAATAAAAATTTGAAATTTTACTATATTATATGGCATAAAAAAAGTTTCTTATTTTAAATGTAAAATCTTATTTTTTTGTACTTATTATTAAGCATTGGTAAGTTCTAAGTATGTTTAAATCAAAACAAAAATTTTGAACTTAAAAAAAAGTATGGATTTTTTTTTGTATTTTTTTTTAATAAAATCTATTAAAATAAATAAGATATTTTTATGCTAAAATGATACTAATTTTAATCTAGAAAACTACTCTTAAATAATTTTAATATGTAAAGTAAATTCTAAATTTGAAATTAATTTGGCCAACTCTGAGAAATTAATTTTTAAAATGGGTTTTTGCAAATATCATTATTTTTCCAAATGGCATGATATCCTCCTATCTAGATATAGAGTATTTTTTTCAGACAACTACCTATTTTAATGATTTTAACTAATAAAACAGATAATTTTTGGCTTTAATAAGCGCGAATGTGTAATTTAAACGTAATTTTTTTGTATATTACCTCACTTCACCAGTTTAAAAAATTCCACCAGAGGGCGACCGGAATTCCGAAATCGCGAATAATTCTGGAACCTTAAACATCAAGCACTCCTTTTAATTAGTGTACATAATAAAATTTTTAATCAACCTGTTCAACAAACATATTTTACAAATTTGTTTATTAATATTAAATTGAAAATTATATTTATTACATTACATAAATATTGTTATGAAATATTTAAAAAAACGTTGATTAATTAGAATAATTTAATTACTTTTGCTTTAATTATTTACGAAATTAAAAACATTTTTAACTGTATAATTTTATTTTATTTAGTGAAGCATCAAATTTTTTTTTAAATTAAAATTATAAACAGTTGTCCTATTAATGTGCAAATTATAATCTTTTAATAAAGGAGTGTTATAAGCTGTTGTAGTTAAGTAATGAAAACATAATTGGCTCTGCTTAAAATTTGTTGCATATTATAAACTGTTGAAACCCCAAGAAAACAATAACTAAGCACAACTAGTAAAGCACTATACAACCAGGGGTGCACCCAGAAATTGTCCCTGAGAGCGGTGCAATTCTTTTTAATTTTTAAGATGAAAATTTTAAAAACGCAGTACAACACACTGTAAATTTTTTTTAAAATAAGTTTTGTTTTTTTAATCTATTTTTTATTAAGTTTTGACTATTGGGGGTGGTCCGGACCCTGGAATCCGTAGCCTGGGCGCGCCCCTGCACAAATCTACACATTAAGAGCATCTTCCTAGACACCCGCGATAAATTTTCCGTTGGAGATAATAACAAGGTATAGAAAATCCATCCCACTTTTCTGGAGCTTCTTTGCAAATTATTACCAAATAACTGATAATTAATGCGAATCCCTAGAGGGCGCGCGAGTTTGGGAGGAAAAACTGTGAAAAATCATGAAATCGAACATTAGTTCTGCAGTCATAACTCAAGTTTCCCTCGTTAGATTTTCAATTTTTTTTCAGATTTATAATCTAAATTGATTAGGCTACATCCTGCCAGAGAGTTACTTTCTGCAACCTAACACAAAATTAATTAGAGGAGTCCAAAGTTAAGGTACTTTTAGATCATTATATTTTTTTTTGTACATTTTCCATTTTTTTTCCTTCTGGAAAAAATTAAAGAAATGACTTCTAAATCAACTACAAAAAAAATTATACAAAACTGTTGTTCGTACTAGCTTTCATGACTGCACAACTAAACCACTATATTTACCGTTTAGGAAATGGCCCTTAAGTTACTACTTAAAAAAACTATCACTAAAATATAATAAATAAAAGCTTAAGCTCCATAATTAATACCTTAATCATAAAATGAGTACTTTTAATATTTCATAAAATAATCATAATTGTTAAAAGCATGTGAAGTACCTTCTACGATTTCAAATAAGATAAAGTTAGAAAACCAGGTAATAAATTCATCACGACATGACAGGAGGATTGGATTGATATGAATAATGTACATTTACTCACCTTACGTCGTGTGGCATAGGCAACGTAGCTCCACGATCCAGGAGGATTTTGATAATCTCATAGTTGTCACGATGGGCTGATAAAATTAGAGGCGTAATGTCAGGTGTAAAAGTGGCCGTATCAGGAGGCAAAGCTTCCCAACTCTGAAAAATCATGAAGGTTAAGCCAATTTAAATAAATTTGAAAAAGGTATAAATATTTTAAAATTGCTTATTCAGTATAACCATATAAATAAAATACCATCCAAATCTACCCTTTTATCAATATAAAATGAATGAAAGGATTATTTTAAAGGCTTCGGGATTTATTACATTTCCAATCAATTTCATATTGCTTTTTAGTTGATAATATCATAAGCTACGACATTTTAAAATTTCACATTGGTAGAATCACGCACAAAGAAATCGAGGAAACAATAGAAACATTCTGACCCAATAACAAGTGTTTGCAGATACGAGATTGCACGAAATTTGAAAGAACTGGATACGCCTTAAGATGCGGGCGGGGTCCTTTCAAATTTATTTAGTGTCCTCAATATCTTTGCGTGTGATTATACATGAATTTTTGAAAGGAAGATATCTATATGGATTCCCAAAGGATTTTACAACCTGCAAATCGGTAAACAAACAAAAATGTATACAAGATTAATCAGTCGATTTATTTACATAAAATTGTTATTAAATGAATTTAGAATGAACATTATCTAAATAACGCCCAATAATATTTCCTGGAGGATCATAAAAAACGACGAAGTAATACTTTCCTTGATCATCATTAAAAGCTAAACCCATACCAATTTCAACAGTTTCTTTCCAAACAATCTGTGTAAAATGTTTGTACATATGTTGCGGTGGTTCCTCTTTGTAAATGTAATCTTTTGACTCCTTGTACCAGGTCTTAACCGCCATTTCAGTGCTAAATTTCTTTGCAATTTTGCTCGGAATGTACCAAAACAAATTTTCACCAAAAATGTTATGTTTGGTGTGGGTTAGTTTTCCTTTCTTAGCTGATTCGTCAGCATGTTCCTGGCTTAATGCATTCAGTTTAAGACTAACCTTTAAAGGTTGTACACCATGGTCGAAGCGAAATACGTTATGGGCTTCAAGACAAATCATTTGGAAATCATACTCCATACTTTAAATTTTGTTGACACGTATTTGACACTAGATTTTCTAGCTTATTTTTTAGTTTTTGCACGAAGGGGTGGTTCTTTTTTAATATAATTACCTTTTACTTCTCCAGGAAGGGGTGGTACATTCTCAATATACTTACCCCTTACGTTACCAGGAGGATCATAGTAGGCTACAACATAAAAATTTTGCTTCCTTTCCGTAATTGCAATTCCAACACGAGTAGATGTTTTCCAAATCATTTGTGTAAAATGACCAACACCCTTAGGTACGTTTTCTGTACCATATTCAAATTTTTCACTTTCGTCATACCAACTTTTTGCTGCCATATCTCCTGTTACATATGCATCTGGAGTACTGGAATAATAATAGTACAGGTTTTCTCCGTATTTAGGGTTCGAACTATGCTCTAATTTTCCACTTTTTTTTAGTTTAGATGCATGTTTTTCACAAAGATTGTTTAAATTTTTGTCAAGTTGTAAGGGTGGACATCCGTGCAAAAGACGGTATCTGTTTTGAGCTTCTATGCATTCAGTAATGAATTGGTTTGGTTGAAACATGTTTTACTAAAATTTTTGATATTTTTTTGATATTTAAAATGACATGATTTTTGTCATTTTAAAGAAAAAATACCTCTTAACCTTTGGATAACATCATTAAATTTTCATCGGAAAATCTTCTATTGAATCTTTATACAACACATTTTAATTCAATTGATCCATTCAGATCCACTTTATAAACTGTCTATTGCTACGTCAGTCACTATGACATAAAATTACAGTACTATTGAGGTTAGAAGTAAATTTCATGAAAATTTCATAGCATGTATCAACCCAAACCAAAATTTATCGTAAGTAACCTTCAATGGACTTCATAACTGATGTGCTTAAAGCTCACAACGAATACCGAGAAAGACATGGTGTTCCAGTTTTATACCTTGACAATGAGCTCTGTCTACATGCACAATCTTGTGCGAATGTTCTATCGCGTAAACATCTTTTTCTAGAACACAGTCCCGACACAACATTTGGAGAGAACTTGTACTATTGCGATCAATGCAAAAACCCTGACCTTTACGGACAGGCCGTTGTAAAACATTGGTATGATGAAATCCATTCCTATGACTTCAAAAGTGCGATTTTTTCGCCAAAAACAGAACATTTCACTCAAATTATTTGGAAAGAAACGCAGTTTTTAGGCGTGGGATTGGCTGCTGAAAAAGGAAAGTGGTGTGTGGTAGCTAAATATTTTCCATCAGGAAATACCATCGGATTTTTTCATGAGAATGTTTTACCAATAGTAAAGAAAATGTTATTAAAATTAAAATGTTCTAATAAATATAAAACTTTTAGGTCGAAAAGAAAAAAATTGAGCCAAATTCTAAGAAGAAAATTAAACTCAGAGAGATTTATGGCGATAAATGTAATCTAAATCCAAATAGAAAGATTCTTGACGTTAATAATTATGGTAAAAGTTTAACAAAGAAGACTCCAGGTGATCAATTGTGTGGGGATTTTAATTTTTATCAAAATTTATCAAAGAAAACTCAAATTAAGGAAAAATCGTCATCGTATGAAAAAACTAAAATAAATAAAATAAAACCTAAAAATAAGCCCATAACACATTTGGAAGTAATTAATGAAGTAACTGTTAATACAGCTACTGATAAAAGTAAATACGAAAACATGGATAAACTAAAAAACGAAAATACAGAAATTAAAGAAATAAAAGAAAATGATGAAATAAAAAAGAAGGAATCTCCAGAAAATCTTAATAAAGAACCAAAACGCATGACTTGTTGTAAAAGTAAAGAATGTCCTAATAACATTGATGAATATGCCGAAAAAAAAGATAAAAAAGATAAAAATGATACACCCAAATCTGGAAACGGAATTTTCAAAAAATTATATCGTAAATGTTGTTGTTTAATTTAAGTCATGTGTCATTTGAAAAATGTGTCATGTTAAATATAAAGTTTCAAAATCTTGAATAATCAAAGCAAATGACAGAAGTTTTGGAAAGTCGCAAGGTAAGAAGTCCATAATGAAATTTGAAAGAAACATGTTTCCGAACTTAAAGATTTATTCGATAGGGCGGCGTTCATTTTGTCTACAAAATTGAAAAGTAATACTAAAATACGGATGGTAATTTAACATTTGTTCTATCTGGAAATTTAGCACTTGGTATAAAAATGTAATGCATGCAAAATTCGCCTAAAAACAAGTTGTTGTTTGGAATCATACAAAAAAACGGGATTTTATTTATTACAAGCCTTATACTGTGAAATATATTTATAGTGAAAAGCAAGACACAAGATTATTTTATTGCATATTTGTAAATTATACCAATTGTTAATGAAATCCAATAAAACTTCTAAAAAAAAAATAAGTAGGTCTTATAGTTTTTGTATTATAGACTTCAGAACCAAAGCGTGAATCCTCTTCAAGTAAAGTAAAAAAATCTGGAAAAAGAAAAAGTATAGAAGCTCAAGAAAAGGAGGCTGAAGACAGACTCCGATTTGCACGACAAGCTTTGGAAGCTCATAATGAGTTCAGAAGAATTCATAAAGTCCCCGATTTGGTTTTAAATAATGAATTGAGTGAAAAAGCTCGTGCCTTTTGTGTAAAATTAAGCAATAATAATACTATACCACATTTCCATAAAGACTTTGGTATAAGCCAATTTTATTACAGGGATGACGACGTAAATCACGTTTTAGATGGTGGTCATCCAGTAATGGAATGGTATAAAGAAAAAAAATATGCTGAATATGGTAGGGATCCAAGTGATCTTAAAGCACGTTGGTATTATCAAATTATCTGGAAAGATACCAAAGAAATGGGAATTGCCACGGTTAAAAAGTCTTACAGGCATTGGGTAGTAGCTATATATGTACCACCTGGAAATGTTTCTGGAAAATATGCCGAGAATGTTTTTCAGGTATATTTTATCCACCAAAATTTTTGGAAAAATTATAATAAAAAATTATTTTAAGGAACCACAACCGATAACAAAAAAACCTTCACCAATAAAACTTCCATCTAAAGAAAAAATAAGAAGAGAACGCAAAATTGTGGAAACCAAAAAGAGGAATCAAGAACTTTTGGATTTAAAAATTAAAGAATCAGAAGAAAGACGAAATAAGTTAAAAAAAAACCAACGTCCTTTTTTAATACGCATGTTACGAAGATGCTTCTGTATTGATTGGTGTTGTAAATAAATAAATAAATGTTTTGATTAACTGTTAAATCAAATAGTACAAGAATACTTTAGCTTACACAAAAAAATGAGGGTTTCTATTGAAAAAATTGTTTGCCAAATGACCAGGAATCTCGTTCAATTGGCGGTTTCTAAGATCAGATACGCACCCTGGTGCGAATTTATGAACTAAAAGATACAGTAATCTTAACCAATCATAACCTGCCAAAATTTGACAATTACTGTATCTTTCAGTTCAAAAACTGGCATAGAGGGCCAAACAGCGCCATCTCTTGGTAATCGAAATTCATAATATTCTGATGTTTTGAACATATTCTTGTATGTGATTTAGGTGTACCAGGAATAAAAGAGTAGCTTTTAAGAATGAAACCTTGCATTAAGAAAACTCAAAATCAAGGTAAGTTTAAGATTGTGATTTTGACTTAAGTTTTTTTAATTCATTTTAAGTTTTTTGTTCGAGCAATTTAGGCGACTAAAGAGCGAAGGGGTTAATACAGCTTGCTCCTATTATTGAAATTTTTTTTCTCGGTTCTTATGCTTAAGTATGTACTTTAAATAAAACTTTTGGTATGCATTCTCTATGGTTTTTTTATCTTTCAAGTCACCAAATATTAGTGCTGCACGAACTTCAAATATTTATAAGTTCAAACTATTCATTCAAAAGATTCAACTCCAAAATTAATTCCAAATTCGAAACGTTCTTAAATTGAACAAAAGTTCGAAAGTTGTTAGATTTTAAATAAACTTCATGTTCAAAAATGCTATCATTACATTTTTACCTTTGCAAATTGGGAGAAAGGTACATTTTTTTAATTTGGAATTTTTGTAGAATAAAGTATTTTTTCTTTAAACGTCATTAAAGTACATCCTTATGTGACGCTTAGCAGGCTTTAATAAGTCATTTTTATATTCCATGATTCGTGCATTTCCGAAATAAATCAGTTACAATCGGGTATATTTTGCATTGACAAGAAATTAGAAAGGCGGAGTAGAAATGCATTTTAGGCAACCCAATATACACTAACATTGTATTGTGTATTGTATGTAAATTAAATGCCAAATTTTAAAATTATATTTTATATTAAACAAGACACAAATAAGTTTTAGGCAAATTAAAAAAAATCCTGAAAACAATTCACCAAGAGTGCTATTTTGTCTATTTTCACAATTTCTCAGTTTGGATATAAATATCTCCTAAACCATTGATAAGCGACCATACAAACATTATATCAATAGAAAGCTTGTAAAAACTGCCATCAATTAATGGTAAAATATAAAGGGTGTTCCATTTGAAAATTTCGTTTAATTGTTCAATTTGCGTTTTATGAAGCACCCTGATAAAAAAATATAACAAACTTAAATTTGACATGATAGTTGTAGACTAGACGATGTTGAAAAATTTTTGACCATATTTCAAGCCAAAATGTTCATCTGTTTTAGAGCAGTGATTTTTCAAAAATTGATGTTTTTTGGCTTAAATGGCAAATATCAGCAAAACGAGTGATGATAGATCCATAAAAGTTTATACAAAGTATAATTATTTTTTGATAAGGAATCCAAAAATGTTATAATATACTGTGTGTTCCATTTAAAAAATATAACTTTGGTTCAGTAGGCCATGATGGGGGTGTCCCATGTATATATCGAAATTAATTTTAAATTGTGGAGCATGCTTGTATCTATATGTTGGTGGAAACCGCAAGTCGATATGTTTTATAGCAAAGAAACTATAGACTGGGTCACCCTGTATGTATTGTATTTAAGTGTTTTTTTATGAGAATCTATCAATTTATATGAGTTAAGTTTAATTTTTGTATAAATTTATATAATGTTTCAAATAATATTCCCTTCTTTTAATTTAAGTAAAGGAATAAGTGTAAAAGTTTATAAAATATTTAGTTTGAAATGTTTAATTGTCATGTTTAGCAAATATTTAATTTGAAACGCTTTTGTCACTATTCATGCAACGTTGTATAGCTAGGCCATGAAACGTTAATGCAACATAATTGTATGCAACATGGAAATGTTTCATGTTTCAAGCAAACATTTAAAAGACATTACAAAAATGTCATTTTGTTTGCTGAGTTATCACGAGGTCATAGTAATATTGTTACATGATGTGTCACTAAGAAATGTATAACTTAAGTGCTAAACATAAGCTATAGCTATTATAATATGCAAAAAACTTGATAGTTGCTATTTAAAAAAAGTAAAGTGATTCCAGCGTGACCTTCAAGTAGCTTTTGAAGGTCATGGTAATATTCTTAAAAAAATCACTAAGAATCGTACAACTTTTAATTTAAAAATTTTTGGCCAAAACTCATCGGTTCAGAGATAAATGGGCGTTGCCGAATTTTTTGTCCACCCTGTATTAGGTATATTAAAATCATCAACTGACATAGTCTTAAACGGATCACTGCAGTAAATTCTCAATATTACCTTTGTTTTAAATCAAGCAGATAAGCTTTCATTAAATTGTATTTAGAATCTGAACTGTTTTTAGAGAAATTAAGATATTATCCAAACCAATAAAGCTCATCGTTTCCGAATGAGGACTATCTACAATAACAAATGGATTAATAACTCGACTGATAGAACATTTTAAGTAAACCAATAGAAAAATCAAATAGACGGTTGTTTGTGATAAGCTCATTGTTAATTTAAGATCACAAAATCTCATCAACCCTTTCAGATTTTTAATCTGGTAAATCTACTTGTTCATAGTTCATTAATTACTTATGTATTGAAATCTCTTCCGCTAATAATAATACCTTTCAATTACTACTACCTACTCAATTTACCTGAACATTTTTATAACCAAAATTGAAATTATTAAGTTCCTTATTATTATTAAGATAATTATGAAAATGTATTTTCTGGTAGGTATTGGATAAGGGATAATATCGCATGCTGTTACGTTAATTTCTATTTTAATAACTTACATGAGGTTCTCCGGGCTTATGTATAGTTTCTTCGTGATCAAGTAATACTTCGACGGCCTCAACAAATTCTTCGGATATTGCGTGTAAGAGAGCATCTTTTGTTTCCACGCGATGTTCGATTAAAAGTTCCACCATCTCCAGGTTTTCATTATCAATTCCCATTAAGAGTGCACTTCTTCCTAATGGATCTACACAGTTAATGTTTATGTAGTTGGTCTCCTCAGCTCTTTGCAACAGCCTTGAACAAAACCAAAGACTTATTTAAAAGTAAAAAAAATATATAATTTTTTAAAACACCTTTCTAAAAGGAATCAAAATGTAATTTAATGTAAAGCTTTTACTGTTTATTGTTTTTAAATGCATGCTGTGTGTCTACTTGTTGGAATTAATGGCCGCTGCGTTTTTTCCGTACAACAAATGTTTAACTAAAAGGTAGGTGAAATTTAAAATAAATAATTTATTTTTACTTTTCTAAAATACGGCTGGTAGAAAGGCTGGAATTAAATTTACTAATTCACTAAAATAACATTTGCAATAAAGATCTAAGGGATTTTACATTTTTATTTCTTTCACTTTAGCAGTTAAGGCAATGATTTGAAATTACTTTACGTTTTATTTCATTTGATAGAGTTGGTGCAAATAAAGGGGGAGAAAAAGTGACTTTACCGTCTCGTTGATGCCACGTCTCCTCGTTCAACTGCAAGCAGGAACTTTTTCTCGTCCAGCGATAATTGAGCTATTTCTTGATGAGGCCTTATTACGTTTTCTTCCTCCATCATGCCGTGAATACTGTGTCGCTGAAAACAAAAATTAATGATCATTACTTTGAACGAAAAAACTAGATAGACAGTTGATATGTTTTATTAAGTTCTTAACTACTTCCTATAAATAAATAAAATGTTTTTTGAATTTTTTGATGGAATTCTGTAAAACGCTAAGTTCTGAGGCTAAATTACCGCCGGCGGTATGTTTTCACTGCGCTACCGTATACCTGGCATTTAGTATTTTTTTGTAGTATAAAACTCTTATGTGGGTTATTTTTCATCGGATTTTCGTTCCACAGGAAAGAACCCAAAAGAAAACTATGCCATTACCGCATGCCCATTATTTTTGCTTTTTCGGAGGTTTTTGGATCGAAATGATAATACCCCTGTAGAAATCAAAATTGTGTTTACCTTGTGGTAATGTTGTGGCAATATTGTTATGTTGTGATATCGTTTATCAATATATTCACATTATATTCACAATATTGTGAAACAATGGAAGTACAATATTGTGAGTACAACATTCCAGCGACATTTAGACAATATTGTGTTAACATTTTTTTACAATAATGTGTAAATATTAGGTTTATACATATCCGCAATATTACAGAAATTCCAAGAAGACATACTACAACTTAGTTAATTTTTAATTCAATGTAATGAATAATATGTGTTAAATAATATAATTTACATTTAGAAAATGGAAACTTTAATAGGTAATAATTACAATGTCAGGGCAGTATTGCCAGTCAGAACACACTACAGAAAATCCCATTGGATCTTGGATCTGCTGATTAAATATATTTTAAATTAATACAAACGATTATTTATCTCCCGAATTATTTATTATCATAAATATTACCACAATATTTGCACCACAACGTTATCACAATTTACGCACGATGTTGTCACAATGTTTCCACAATATTGTCACTATATTAAAAAGATATACTCACAATATTGTCACAACATTATTTGGGTCAACATTTTAACATGCGCAAATATTGTGACACAATGTTTACACAATATTATAATATTGTGCAGGATATTATCACAACATTGTCACAATATCTTGTTTTTACTCGGGTAATAACGCAGTACGAACTAATTTTATTTACCACAAGAACAAAAAATACCTATTTTCACATGTAAATTTTGTTAAAGTTAATTATTTTTCTCTTAGATGAATTACACTCCAGGAAATATAAAATTATTACTTGTTATCATTTTATTTTATGTTGGCTTTATTTTTATGAAAAAAAGTGGAATAATAAACGAGGTGAATCCTGTCTATATGTCGATCATTATCTCTCAACTTTGAAGACAATAAAAGTACTTATCACACCTCAGCAGATCTTCACTGCACATGACAGGAAACCAATAATTCCAGCCACACGGCGGGCTTTGATTCAGAACACTCGAATACTTTTTTTTATCAACATGAATCTTGGTTAATTAAAAATTGCTGCTTATTAAGGCGACCCAGTGCAATTTGTAATTAAATTCTTCTTTGCTCAGCTGTTAATTAATGAAAGAATTAATTAGATGAAATTATTAAACAGTTTGTTTTTCTCTACCACTATTTAAAAAAGCACACTTGTATAATTGGTAATTATTTTTCACCTTAAAAAAGTAATTGGTATATTATATTATAATTTCTTTACGATAATAATGAAATTCGTTATTAAATGTTTAACCATTATTCAACATGCTCGGACTAATCACAAAGCTGCATTTCATTATTCAAAGGGCAACCTATTGGGTAATGAGTATTATTCAACAAATATGTATGACCATTTCTCGCTCGTTAAATAATATACTATTATAATATAGTAATATTCATACCTGTGTGTTTTAAAGAGGCAGGCAAATTGTTTTAAAATTCTTCTATTTTTAAGTAGGATAGGATTCCATTATTTTACTTGTAAATGAATACAAAACATGTTTTTCATTACCCTCACTACTGACGTGGAAAATTTCCAGAATAAAAAGTTAAATTCCCTGAAATCGGAAGACTCTTAAATGTAATAAAAAAAGAAACATTAAAATGCGATTTACTTGGACCTAAACCCAGTCCAAAACTTATTTTATGTCGGTGTAATTTGAATTTCATCCCTCTTCCAAATTTAAAAAATTCCAATAATTATATCAAAAATTTGTTAGAAATCCAGGAGAAGTTTGAAATACATTTCAACTAATTTTAGTTCTATATTTTCTTTTATTTATATTATTTACTTGGGTTCGATTAAATCATTAATCATTTTATTACTTGGGATTTCATAATTTTTAAGTAGATTATTATCGTTTTCTTTAAAATTCGTGGTTAACGTCTTGGATCATCCTTTCCCTCATTTTTAAACCCTCGTTTAATTTAATATCATTCAAGTGTCTCCCATGACCTAGAAAAGGGCGATAAGAGACGTCAATAAATCAGAAAAATATATTTTCCTTCTTATTATGAAACCTTTAAACATTAAGCTTTTCCTTAAACTAGATAAATATTTGATTACAATTATACCGAAGATATATATGTTTTTCTTTTAATCATCATCAATTATAACCGTTGTCATTTAATAAATAAAGATTTAAAAAATACCGTAATTTTAGTTGAAACAGATAAATTTATCTTCCCTTAAAAAACTTAAAAATTTTCGTTGCCCAATTAAAAACTTTAATGAAGTTTTTACAAGTTTCTTTATTCAAAAATATTATAATTATTATATAGCATGTATTCAGCGACAGTGATGAAAATTTTAGAGACGTCGTTAAAGTTAATCACGTCTTTAAGAAAATATTTCTTATGAAGGAATATTTTTTAATTATGTGATTAACGATAATGACGTCTCTAAATTTTTCATCGCTATTGCTGAATACACGCTATCGTGTTTGTTGTAGTTGTAGTGATTAATCTACTTTTTTCCTACGAATATGCATACACGTAGATCTATTTGTACAGTTTATTGCAAACAAAAGTAGGACACAGAAAATGATTGCTCCACGTATGTTGTCTCGTTTTTCTTCGTATTTACTCGTATTTCTTTTGTGTCCTACTTCCGATTGACAGAAACTGTACAAGCCAAACCATCTGACTTGTATGTGCATGTTGAGTGTGCAAATCGTGGCTGGGGTCAAAATTGATGTTGTGCTTGCACAAAAAAGGACAAGACCGAGTTTTTCAACATTTAATTTTTTGGGGGGTTTTTTTGAAATACAGGGTGTCCCACTTTTCTTTCAGCAAAAATTTTTGTACATAGTAAATGTCATTCTCAACAAAAAATTTCCTATTATTCTATTTAAACTCCTTAAAAAGTTACAACAATTTTAATGATTTTATTGGAACACCCTGTATAAATTTTATTTTGATTTTCTTTTTATTTAAATCACAAAAATTTCGAAAAAAATATTAGTTCGTATGAAATTTTTTGTTCAGAATCACATTTACTAACTAAAAAAAATTTGCTGAAAGAAAGTGGGACATCATGTATACAAAAAAAATCAAAGTATATCTGTGATCATTTCTTTTCCATTAACAAGCCAAGATGGCCGACTTACTTCTGCGTATGCAGCAGGCTTAACTCCAGTGGCTGTTAATGTGCTTGAAGCAATCTAGAGTGAATTCATCGCTCATCGCCATTATAGCTGACCTTCTTATATCAGTTTCAAGCTAAAACATTATGGAACCTTTCAGCCGGAAGATCAATAGTTTATTGTTTTATTAAGAGGGAAAGTATCACTTTTTATACAAAGTATGTGCCTACAAAAACTTATCTCTCGCATAAAAGTACACGTTTTTTGCTACAACGTCAACGTTTTAAATTAAATACTTTAGTATATAGTCCGGTCAATTTAGACATACAAGGGTGCAAAAATTAGCGTAGAGCTAAAAATGGGTGTGAATGCTCGAAACACCATAATAAATGAATGCTAAAAAGTCTCTATCGATCCCGTACCTGAAAAAAAAATTATTCAAGGTCAAACGTCTTAAAAATGGGATTTTCGCATTTTTCAGCAAAACGGTAAGTTTTATCATAAAATTAGGTCAGAGAAAAATTGTAGATCATATAATTATTTATAAAAAATGTTTTTATACTTTTTTTCCTAAGAGCCACCATTTTTGAGATATAACTATTATAAATTTTGTAACTTCATAATATGCACATTATTCGTCAGATTCATAATCGCCTAATATCACGATAACGGGTACATTTTTTCACAAAATTTCAAAAACCTGGACTCGAATTAAAGGGGAATGTTTGTTTTATAATCCTATCGAAATGGATTTTTTTAAGCGACAGGAAAGCTTTCAAAAGCGCTACCGAAAAAGTCAATTTTTTCGGGTTTTTTTCGAGCGCCGAGTTTGAAAAATCGTACCTCCGCCGGGTTCGAAATCGAAAGGACCAAATTTGGCCCCCTTTTTTCCCACATCCTCATTTACAACATCTAAAATTTCCGACCCTCCTAGGTGTATGCTGTGGCGAGGGCAAATTTTTCTTTGAAAACGTCAAAATGTCGGGTTTTTTAGCGAAAAAAAAAACAAAAAGGTAATATTGCTTAGCATTTGACTGTAGCCGGAGTGAAAAAATCGCAAATGGCATTTTCTTAAAGAGGAAACAGACTTACGCATCCATAGCGGAGCACTTTTTCGAAATTTTTGTTTGTATCTCATATTCTGATGTTTGAAAATCAAGGTACAATTTTGGACATTTTTTAACGAAATTTAAAAAATCATACCTACTAAACGACTGAACCGATTTTAACGAAATGCGGCTTATATTGTTGCCAAAAGTACCGTTAATACCTAGAAAAATAATCGGTTTTATCCGGCGCGTCCAGCGGCGTCGGAATTTTTTTTTCCAAAGCGTAGAAAAATATCGATAAAAAACGGCGTGTAGAGAAAATTGGTAGAGGAAATGGGACCAAAACGGGACAAAAAATGAAAAATCGGTATACGTGACCTGCAAGAGGATTGATCGAAAGATGTCGGTTTGAGTTTTAAAAACTCTATCTTTTTATTTCACCTCACACCGACCTATTAAAGTCAAAATTGTGTTTTTTCAACCCCCAGCGACCAAAATAATCGCTATAAGGTAACGACACATCCTATCGTCTAACTAAAATATGCGTTAGAATGAGATTTTCAAGTACTACTACGCGACTCATTGATTTTTTTCCATTTCGAAAAAAATCTTAAAATTTTAATCGCAGAAAGAACTTTATAAAAAAATGCGATTTTGACAATTCTTTTTACCCCCCTGCCCCTTCATCGAATTTAACGAATGATGGCTTATCTTAAAAGTTTTTGCGTAGGCTTTTACACAAAAAAAGATTCGTTTTAATATCTGTATTCGTTTAGAAGTTATGACCGAATAACCGTTGAAAATTTGAAAATTTCACTTTTGGACGAAGAAATTGCTATGAAATTTTTGATTAATTGGAAAATAATTAATTTTGACCGAACCAGTTGGCCGATTAGTAAGATTTATGGCTTACATTGACCGATAGAAACATGTTTTTACTTGTATTACAGCTTTAGTGATGTGTATACGTGGCGTACTTATGCATATTATGAAGATTACAACTTTTTCAACTTTTATAATCGTTATATCTCAGAAATGGAGGCTCTTAGGAGAAAAAGTATTATGTCATTTTTTATAGATAATTATATGATCTACAATTTGTGTCTATTTTAATTTTATGATAAAACCTACCTTTTTGCAGAAAAACGCGAAAAACCCATTTTTAAGACCTTTGAGCTTGAATAAAATTTTTTCCAGATACGGGATCGATGGGGACTTTTTAGCATTCATTTATAATGGTGTTCCGAATATTCAATTTTTGCACCCTTGCATGTCTGACGAAATTTTATGATAAATGTGACCGTATTGATGAAAACGCGAAAAACCTATTTTTAAGACCTTTCACCTAGAATAAAATTTTTTGGTATTCCGAACATTCATACCAGTTTTTAGCTTCACGCTTATTTTTGCACCTTGCCCTGACTATTAAATAAAAGCCTGTTAGAAACAATTAAATATAAAATTAAAAAACAAAGACTTATGTAAAAATGAGTTAACTACTCAACACTTAAGTACCTGAAAGCACTAAAATCTAAAATTAAAGCTTTTTCTATTGTACAGTGAGTACCAGTCAGAAGTAGGAGCATTCTGAGGACACCCAGAAGTCGAGTCTTTTGTATCCTACTTTTATTTCCAATGTATGTATGTAATTCGCGGAATCTAGAAGCTGCAGAAACTCGAAAACCGAATATTATCCAAATTCCCTCACTGAGCGGTTTTTGCAAAAAAATGTATTTCAAGTAGGTAGATTCTTAAAATATTTTGGTTAATAGTGAACGCAACAATTATTTTATAACCGGTTTAGATCAATTTGAAAACTCGATTAATAAACGGATTATATGGAATATATTGTAATTTTGTAAGTTGAAAGGAATTTCTTAAAGTTTTGTTACTTTATGAAACATAATAAATATCCTGATTGGAATATTAGTTATGTAAGCCCATTGAATGAATTTACTTTCATATATCATAATCAAAAATCGTAATACTCTTACCTATATAAAATTGTTCACTCAATTAATGATGATTCAAATCTCTTCAATCAATTACTTTTTCATGTACCTCGCAATACATCTGGACAATGTGAGTCAGTTCATTATTTAACACCTATAACTAATCACCACTCTAATGTTTACTACGTATAATGATTTTCAATATTGTGCTGACATCTTTATCGCTGGTTTTAATACTTTTAAACTCCATTGTGGGAAATGTCTTTTTGATTTTTAATTATTTGCTATCTTTGTAGATTTTTTTTATATTTTATAAATATTTTTATGTGTATTTATTATTTATTTCTTATTTGTAATCGTGACTTTAGAGTTCTTGACGCCCTCTACTGGCGAAAATATCAACTAAACTCAGTAGTACTCTGACAGATTGGTGTTTACCCAGGTGTTTTGCGCATCCTCAACTTAATAGGTACTTTAACAGAAAGACAAAAATAAGTTTAGCTATTTTAATTAACAATAGGAAAAATTTACAACACCATTAATTGTAGTTTTTATGGCTGCCATAGGGTGAATAGGCCAGTGAATAATTTTTTTTTTAATTTAATAATCACTGTTTTAAATTTTATATTTTAAATAGCAACACTACATGGGTTTAACAAATTTATCAGTGTTTCTTTTCAAAGTGATTTTATTCTAGGTTGAACTTCATTCCAAGGGATTTTCTAAGTTTTTCAAATAGTATTTTAAGTTTATATATATATATAAGTTTGTAATAGACTTTGAAAAATTTGTTTATTGATTAAACCTTTTTTATACATGAAGACGTTTCGACCCCAGGTTTGAGTCATCATCAATTCCTCGTATATATCCGCGTTTAAAGACTTATCATAATATTATATTGTGAGTGTGTAGTAAAATCATCAAATAAAAGAACGCGACGGATGCCGAATGACGCCCGAATTTACGAACTGAACACCAAAATCCAATCCTCTACTAAACTTAGCGTAAGTGTTCTTTTTAGATGACTGGCGAGACGCTTAAAGAAATTAAGAAGAACTTAAGTGTAAGCAATACTTTGCTAAGTTTTTCTTTAAGCACTGTCGGTGAGATCGGTCATAAAAGTTTTTAAAATCTTAAATTGATTAAGGTAAAATGCCGATTTTACTTTCTGAATACAAAATAAATTGTTTTTTGTTGTGTTTGCAATTTATCGAGGGCGCTTTTTGTAACACTTATTGAAGAATGAAAGGCGTTTAGTTGCGAAACTTTTCTCTATAAAGGGCGCAACTTTTTTAATAAAATCATTTGGAAAGAAAATAAAACGCAAGTATTCAATTTTAAACCTTACACAAATAAAGATTTATTATTAAAGTAGAGCGAATAAATTCCAGAGAGTAATTTGCACGTTACTTTTTTGATTTAAAAATTTTGCCTTATTTTAAATACTGAAAAAATATAAAGCTAAAATATTCATTTATGTATCACAAGTTTTAGCTGTCAGATTTGTAGCATACTAAAAAAATATATTTCTATGTTTTACGCAATTACTATTTAAAAAAAGACAAATTACATAAAAAAACATATAAAATAAATAATTATAAAATGCAACCAATTATGTACAACATTTTAATTGAAATTGAAATTTCTACAAATATCTTGGTTGTCCGATTAAATTAAAAAACAATACTTAAAAAATAAAAAACTGGTAGCTCAAAAACAAAAAAAATTGAATTGAATTAAGTTAAAAAATAAATAATTTTAGTAAAAAAAATTTAAAAAAATAAGAAAAAAAAATTATAAAAACTTAATTTAAAAAAAATGTTATAATTGGTTTAGATTATTTTTCCTAATGATTTTTTTCAATCGAAAAAAATATGTTGCCTTTTGATAAAAAAAGTTGCCTCCTCCTCCCCTCATGTTTTCAACAATAAAATTAATCTTTTATTATCTGATAGTAGTATTCTTCAAACCATTTAATTTGACATATCACTTACTAAAATCGGATAAGAAATAACGAAGCTACATTGTTGGCCGTTTTTTGTGCACCTTTCTGTATAAACATATTTATATAAAAAATACCAAATTGTATTTACATACATTAACAATAGTATAAAAATTATGTAACTTGTGGTCTGATATTAAAATAAAACGAATTTGGTTCAAACTATAATCGCTAGTTTCAAAATAATTACCAAGTGATTACTCTATACCAGACAAATGTGTGGTTATGTTGGACAGCTGATTTTAGAAATAGAAAATTAGGAGCTTGGCATTCTAATTGCAGCGGTGTTGCCAAATCTGTCCGGATCCTAGTCAAGACGTCGTAAATAAAGCCATGGTACAACGCACGCTCGACTTAAGCTCAGCTTAAGCTTAAACCTGAGCTGATCTTGGTGACGCTGCATCTAAGGACATGTTGGAGAAACCGGGCGTTAGTCTACAAACTACAAATAATTTGCGCAATCTACCTATTAGAGTCTAATAAATAGAAGTTATTGAAGCAAAAATAAACCTTATTGGTTTTGAAAATACAAAAATGTCTACCTTCTTCATAGCCTTGCGCAGAGTGACCAAGGAACTAAAACCTCTCGCAGATTATTCACAGTGTTTTTACAAGAAATAAGTTATTGCTTCACAAAAAACACGAAGAACTAAATATATTATAACATTTATATGTATATTTCATGACTGTCAAAAAAATACAGTGTATATTTATTTTGAAAACTAAAAACCGCGTCTTTTTTGCTCCTAAATTTTTTTTGGTTATTTTAACTAACACAAAATTTTTAATATGATTTTTACAAGACTTTTAACTTGAACAAAAGGGGAATTTCAAAAAGACTGTTAGAAAAATAAATATAGCGAATAACTTAATTATCAACGAACTTTAATAACAAACGCTTAAAGCTCCCACTTAAGCAATAAAACTTATTACTCTCAAAACTTGTCACATGTAATCTAGAAGGAGCATCAGGAACAAACTGATTCTAAGTAGCAACGCGTATGATAATGCAGTTAGTTTGAATAAAAACATCCCAACTATGTGCCTATTTCCGAGAAATTGTCTTTGAAATTATTTGCACTTGCAAATTGTCTTAACCGACTACTAAAGGAATTGATGAAAACTCTACATCTTTTATTAAGAATGTGATTGTACCCATCCGATTTAATTGTATTTCTAATAGATTATTTACGAAATAATGTGCTAACCTTTATAATTTGACTAGATTTTTACAAAATCATCGATTCAAATAGTTATACAATATTCTGAAGAAATATAGGATAAGAGGAATTACCCAAAAACGTATACAAATGACATAAATAGAAGATAATGTGTACGAATATTCCTCTTCGTCATTCGTTAATTTGTTAAGAAAATTTAAATTTACTACAAAAGGAATGTATTTATTTAAAAACATTAATCCAAAATAAATATTAATAATCCTTCAAATTGTCCCGAGCCGCATTCATACATCAATCCTATCATAATTTTTCCACCTCTCAAAGCATGTCTGGCGAAGTCATATTGTATTAAAGTTTTTGATTATTTATATGCATCAACACCTATGTGAGTTTGTGCAAAATAAAATTTTAAATATTATATAAAGATGTATTTTACACAAACTACGCTCACACGAATCACTATAATTTATTTAATATTGTGGATTTTCGTAAATTTTATAGGTAACAATACAATAGTCGCTTTTTTCTTTTAAAATTAGATAAACGTCGTTTTACGCCAGGGTTCCGTTCCGAGAGACACCGGCGTAAAAAAAATCGGCGTAAAATGAACACACATTTTTCGTTTTTTTTTTCGCACAATGTTTGAGTTCTGAATCACTATTGTCGCCCATTATGTAACTACAAATTGAATATTCTTTTAATTTTATAATAAATATAATCATATCTTTATATTTTTCTTAAAAACAAAACGAAAACTAACTTGGATACCATTCCGGTACCAACCGGCGTAATTGTGAATCGGACCGGCGTGAAACGACGTTTACCTGCACTAGGACTTGATCTACACCTATTCCTGTTGTATTTCAGAAAAGATCAATTCAATTTCAGAAATCATCAATTGTAATTCAGAAAAGATCTATTGTATTTCAGAAAGCATAAATTGTATTTCAAAAAAATTATTTCAATTTTAGAAAAGATCTTCTGTAAAATAATGAGTAAGCCAAGAGTTTTCGGTAGATTATTTCAATTGGGTTTAGCATTGGTGAATAAGAAGCCAAGCTTGGTGTTTCTGACATAATGTTAAATTTTGAAAACACATTTTTGATGAAATTCGTGCACCGCCAAAAACTCTTGACTTCCTCATTTTTATATAATTGGTCCTTTCTGAAATTAAATTAATTTATCTGAAATACAGTTGATGCTTTCTGAAATACAATTGGAAAAGGTGTATTCCAGGTCATAGCTCATTGCTTCAGGAAGTTGTTATTTTCCTTCATTTAACTAATTATTTTTCTAAGATTGATTAAAATTACACTTCAATACACACATACATTCTATAAATTACGCTTCTATACCTTTCTTAGAAAAATACGAAGCGCGTTTTTCTCCTGTTAGTTACGTGTCCATCCTGTTTTCTGTAAAAATAACTTCTAAATGCATTTAGCGTGAAAAATACATCTTAGATTGCAAAGGTGAATGCATAACATTTCGGAAAAAGATTAGGAAATTGATGCTTTATGGTTTCTAAGCTATCGCCGTTCTGTGATCGATTTCTTTAAAGTATGGAATCAAAGAGATTTCATCAACCGGCAGCCGATTTGCGACTTCGCAATTCCAGACGTCCTCTGGTAGACTTTTATGAACTCGTGAAATGAGTACACGCGTTACACGTCAAAGAAAAATTTACGTTTAAATTATACACTGGATAAAGAAAATATTACCTGCTTTTTGAGCTAAAATGATTAAATACAAGTAACCCAAATAGCAAATAGATTACATAAGACACTGTTAACTTTAGTAAAGTTGTTAAAAAATGTAGAGTGACATGTTCAATAGTGAATCAGTGGAATACAGTGAATCATTTCAATATTTCATAACTTTTCGATGTTAGATCAAAATCGTCGGTCGTTCAAAAATGGATTTTTTCCAGCCTAATCAGAACGCACTTGGCAAAAACTGCTATTTAATTTTGTGTTTTTTGGTGACTCCGAAAAAAAATACGAAAGTTTATGTAGTCAATAATCAATACTAATTTATACAAATGAATTTTATAATTTTTTATGATATAACACAAATAATAAAATAATAATATAGTTTCACTGTGGATCATTTTAAGTGGTCATCAATTAAATCACTGTTAATGGTTAAGAAAATGACGTCAACCTGATTTGAGCCTAGATGCTTTTAGTCTGTCTATTTATTTATTTATTTAAATATAAATTTATTTTTGAGCATTATTGTGCTAGAAGCATTAATGTTTACAATGTTTTTATACAAAGTCTTTTTAAAAATATGAACATTTGTGGCAAATAAGTCAAATATTGAAAACTTCAAATGTCAATAATTTTATAACTACATTTTTTTCAAAAAAATAACCGATGTCGATTTTTGTTTTGGAGGTGACACATTATAAGACCGACTCATGCACTCTTACGTCACTCCCTTAAGCGGAGAGCGTTATCCACCAAATTTCTTAAAGAGCAAGAGGGGTTGAGTAATATTTCATTTCAAAGCTGCTTATCGGTGGAATTCAAATGTGTCCTCCTCAAAACAAAAATCGACGCATTCGGTTATTTTTTTGAAAAAAAATTAGTTATCAAATAATCGACATTTGAAATTTTGAATGAGACACCCTGTATATTTCATTCCAATAACGTAATATTCTTGACAGCGAACTGTGATACGAGTAATTCCTTTTATGCAAAACCAATCTAAATACAGGATAATTTCTCTAGTAGCTCCAGAATGTTGAAAGTAAAAATTTAACTTCCAAAGAAGTTCTGAACAATCAATTTGACACTGAATAATTTTATACAACAAGCATAAATCACTTATAATCCTTCTAGATTCTAAAGTATGTATGTTAAGTCCAGCCACTATATATTTATAAATTATATCAATCCTTGGTATACCTTTCCTAAAGACCACCCTTCTCAAAAATCCATGCTGTACTCCTTAGTTGTTAACTTGACATCAATTCAAAAATCTGTATAAATCATCTTGAAGCCTGTTTACAGCGACGATAGTATTCAATACTTTAAACAATTTTAAATCGTCTGCATAGAAAAGAAATTCAGGATTTAGGATCATGTCTTTAATAATAAATTAAATAAAATTGGCCCTATGTGTGAGCCTTGGGTGACCCCCGAGGTAACGTTTATTTCTCCTGAAACGTTGCCATTCCGTTTAAAAAATTGTTTTCTGCCTTTGAGGAAGCTATCAACCCACTGGACAATACCCTCCCCAAAACCCAAGCATCCTAATTTATATTATGTTAAAATATCGTAATTTACTTGACTGTACACAGGGTGTTTCTAAAATGGTGGTCACGGTTTCGTGTATACTATACTAGAAGTAAAAATAAGACCAAAAGTCCATATAAACATTTGTGAAAAACTCAACTGTTACCGAGATACAGGGTGTTGAAATTTCTTTTTAGTTTTATTTTTATTTATTTTCTCTGGATCGGCTTAATGAAAATTAATAAAATTTTAGGTGTGATTACTTCTCCTGGATAGCCACCTTTGGTCATTACTTTTGTCAATTTAACAATCCAGTGGCGTAGAAACGCGTCAAGGTGTCCCATTTGGATTTTTTAAATCTACATTTAATTTACCATAAAAAAGATTAGTGATATTTCTGAAATTTCCAATTTTATGGTCCAGTGAACTTGCTAAAATCAAACTAATTTTCAAAATATTAAACAAATGTGAATTAAACAAACAAAATTTAAATTGATAACTTTTAGTAAGATTCTTTGTTGGTGTTTTAAATAAATGAATAAGCCAGAATCACTATTTTAAATTTTAAAAAAAATAATCAGGGGCAATTTTGAGCATTTTTATTTTAAATTTAAAAATAGGTATTTCTGACCTGTTTCTTATTTAAAATACCGACAAAATGTTATACTAAGAATTTTTAATTTTAATTTTCCTTATAAATTGTATCAAATTTTGAAAATTAGTTGGATGTAAGCAAAGGTACTGGATTATAAAACATAAAATTACTGAAATAACACTAATCCTATAAAAATTTAACAGGTGTACTTTTTGTAGTAAATTGAATGAAGATTTTTAAAATTTAAACAAAACTGTAAAAAATTTGCAGTGGCGTGCAAAATAAATTCAAAAAAGGAGGCACCTTGACCCGTTTCTACGCCACTTAAATTAAGACTAAAATAATAGCCAAAGGTGGCTATCTATAAGAAGTACACATCCCTAAAATTTTATTAATTTTCATTTAGCTGAACCATAGAAAATAAATAAAAAGTAAAAATAAAAAGAAATGCCAACACCCTGTATCTCGGTAACAGTTGAGTTTTGGACAAATGTTTATATGGTAATAATTTACAAGCTTTAGTGCTTGCCAATAAATTGATACACTTTTTCCATAACATAGGTACTAATGTGTTTCACTGTTAAACATGTTTTTATTCCATGTTGAACAGCAAATCAAATTGATTTTGTTTTATTAAAATATAACTTCTACTTTTATTCTCGGTTGATTGGGATTGGGATAAATCGACTGTATTAAATTTGTTGACAGGTTTCGAAAATTACGTTATTTTCTTCTTCGGAGCTGAAATACATATTAAAAAATTGATCTATTTCTATATTAAATATTTTATTACAAATTAATATTATTTAAAAAACTTTCCTTTCTTTATTTTCCTTATTTAACATTGATAATTCTGTTTTATTAATACAAATTTTGCATCATTGTTTTTTCGCTCTATCGTTTAATAAGCGATAATATTTTAGAAAATATAATACTTTGTAATTATCCTGGCGTTCTTTTTTGGTGAACTTAATTACTATTAATAATTTTGGCCAACTAAATCGTCCAAATTCCTCTATGTGCGCCGTATATTGTATATTTATCTTCAAAATTATAAATAATACTTTGAGGTAGTTTACTGTAAACAAACATATAAGTAGTCCCCAACTTTCTGATATTTAAAATTACTGCAAACTCCAAAAGTAAAAATTCAATAGAATAAGTTAAAACTCCGTTTCCAGCAAATTGCAATGTTCCTAAGAACGTTTCCTGTATTAACATTTTTATTAAAACGAAAATGAAAGCTCGTTTTT
Organism: Stenus bimaculatus; assembly: GCA_963971135.1. Classification (NCBI taxonomy): domain Eukaryota; kingdom Metazoa; phylum Arthropoda; class Insecta; order Coleoptera; family Staphylinidae; genus Stenus; species Stenus bimaculatus. The sequence goes on along the minus strand of OZ020180.1, from coordinate 78,995,051 downwards.
TTATACGGCAGTAGGTGCTTAGATCCAAATAAAAAGATATAGCGCGAGTGTATCTCGTATTCAAATATGGAAGTAAAAATGTAAATATTGTGACTTGACATAAACAAGTGTTATTTTGAAACCGTAAAATTTTCCATACCCCGAATTTAATTTAATCCTGTAGCTTATTTATAATCATGCCGGAGTGACAACTATTATCAATATTGTTTGTTCGGAAGTTAAAATAATACGATGTATAAATCTAACTTTATGCAGCAAGTTATTAAAATTAAATTCCCAACTCTGCTCAAAGCTGAGACCTAAAATATTTAGGCAATATTTAGTAGCTAAATACACCCAAACGTGCTAATCCAATTCTAAATAATTAAAAGGGAAAACTGGGTGTAATTGTAATTAACAAAAATTGTACGGGTAATTAGCTTGTTGGATCCATCCACAATCTACAACAACCGATTTGTGCTCATAATTCATAAACACGTAGCTCGTTGATGTCAACGCCAGCCGAGGCAATATTTTATAGCCCAACCTTTTTATCCTCATCGAACCTCCTCGTCCAGGACAAGTGCCTCGAAACCTTCAAATCAATATCTCTTGCATATAACCTCGCAAGGGATTAAACTTACTCCAAGTGTATTATTCTCCTGATGAATATTTAACAAGTTTTTAGATTAATAATTTTGTGGAACCAGCTTCAATACAATAAAACCCAAATAATTTAAATAATTGAATAATAATTTTTTGAGTCAAAGTAGGCCGGTTTAAATAAAGCAGACAACTTCCTTGTTATTAATTATTAAAAGCTTTTTGCAACCGCTTAGGGCTTCTTGTTTTCTTAATCGCTAGCTTTTTCATTAGCTTTCAGAAATTTTTATAATAAATGATTTTCCTGATGTTTTTTCATTTATTTGACGGCATGAATTAGGAAAAGAGAAAAGAATTTATTCACGTCTTATATTACGTAATTTAGATTTAAAGAAGAAAAATTTCGTTTTCATAAATATTTTTTATGTTTAAAAAGCACTAAAATTTAAATATTTATACGAGGTTTGGTTTTAAAAGTTAACAATAAGAGGAGAAATTTATTTCTCTCGAAACAAACTTATTTTATGTTTTCAAATAAATTTAACGCACAAATGTGTAGCACAGAAGCAAAACAAGATTTCAAATTGCAGATTGTATCTACACGATAAATCAGGTAAGCACCGCGTGTACAGTACATTATGTAAGCAATGAGTACAGTTTTAAATAAAAATCAAATTATATTCTTGTATTTTTATAACTTCCGAGTTACATCGCTGTAATCCAGCTCTCTTTTTAAGAGGTATATTAAGCTCTGAACTTATAGTTTCATGCACTTACTAAATCTAGTACTTAAAATGTTGTATTAAAACTGTTTCAAAATTTAATATTTCTATAATAAATACAGGGTCTCCCATTATTTTTTTTTACTTATAAAATTTAAAATAAAGTCAAAGGTAATTAATTAATACACATAAAGATATTTGGATCTGTTCTTAAATTACGAGAGGTGGTCTAAATAAGATGTTCGAATATTCCTCCATTTTGTTCAATACATGTTTACTCGTGTGCGAAAAGCCAATGATACATTTCTAAACATTTCAGGAGTTATACTTCGAAAAGCGTCCGTAATTCGTATCATAATATCCTCTCTAGTTGTAGTTGGTCGTTCATAAACCTTATCTTTTATGTAACCCCATAAAAAATAATCCATTTTTGTAAGATCCGGAGATCTTGCTGGCCATTCGTGTACTTCACTACCAATTCCAATCCACATATTAGGGAATTGGTTATGTAAAAATGTTTTAACAATTCTGGCAGTGTGGGGTCTAGCTCCGTCCTGTTGAAACCACATTCACTGTCTTAAATCTAGAGGTACATCTTCTAAAAGAGTAGGCATTTCGTTTTGAATTATATTCAAATAAACATGTTGGTTAAGATTTTCTTCATAAAAAATGGTCCCACAAGATACTCATCCACTATTCCAGCCCAAACGTTTATAGACCAACGCCACTGTAATCTATGATCTCTTTGCCAATGTGGATTATTTTCAGAATAATAATGAGCATTATGAAGATTTACTCCACCCATGTTGTCAAATTTTGCTTCATTAGTAAAAAGTACGCGATTAAAAAAAATCTCTTCTAACTTGATTCGTAGCCCATATGCAAAAATTAAGTCGGCGGATGTAGTCATCTTCTTTAATTTGTTGGGTTAAATGAACATGATATGGGTGTGATTTATGGTGTTTTAAAATTCTGTTGGCAGAAGATTTAGGAAGTCCATGAAGACGCTGAATTTTTCTTGTAGATGTATGTGGATCTTCATTTACGGAAGCCAATGCTATCAATGAGGGGAGCATCTTAGGACCAGTTTTACTACGTTTTCTTCTAACAGAACCGTTTTCCGCTCTTTTCACGAGCCTCCTAATATTTGTATGATTTGGATGACGCAATTGTGGAAACCTCTCAGCATAAAGACGTGCTGCGTGCCGATAGTTATCATGGCATTCGCCCAAAACTTTTATAATATTCACGATTTCTCTAGGTGAATAATCAGCCATTTTATGAGAGACTGATTTTTAATAATCACAGTGGCTTCAATAACAATGAGCTTCTACAAAAAACTAATCTGTCACAATATAACAATTATGTGCGAAACACAAAGTAGGCTGAAAATGAAATTCCTTTATTTTTAGAAGCCTTCTTCCTTAATTGAAAAATATTATTGAACATATTAAATTGCAAATAAAATTGAAAAACCGTTTTGACGCCTATTGTTTCCAACCTTTGACTTTATTTTTAATTTCATAAGTAAAAAAAATTAATATATTTCTTAAAAAATAATAAAAATAAAATAAACTTTTTTTAAAATTTTTTTTTTTAATAAAATAAAATAATATTTTTTATTAATCCTTGCCTTAATTTAAGCACTTTTTGTCTCCTACGATTTTTCTTATAAAGCTTTAGTTTTCTACGATAAAAAATGGGAGTTCCCATTTGAAAAAAAATGTTTTTCCATAAAACCCCCATAAAACCCCATAACAATTAAAAACCCATGGCACTATTAAATGTCCCCCTCGAGCCGCTACAATTTTTGACTGAAACATTTTTGAGGAAATCGCTTCGTTTTCAAGATATTCAGCTGGATTAACTAAAATGGGACACCCTGTATAATAAACATAAATGAGAAAAAGTAAGTCTCTGGCAGAAAACCTAAAAATTATCTGCAGTAGCGTAAGTATCCTTTGTATTCTTCACGTATTGTAAAGTATAAAAGTAGATAATTACATCAGAATCATCAATTGTATTTGAGAAAGCTTCAATAGTATTTTAGAATCATCAATTGTATTTCAGAAAGCATAAATTGTGTATTGGAAAAATTAACTTATTTTCAAAAAGGATCATTTGTAAAAATTGATTTTTTTTCAAAGATTAAAGCAGTATTGTTAAATGACAACTTCGAATTTCTCGTGTTATGGCTTCATGGTATCATGGAGCAAATTTTGATTTACTTAGAAACAAATATTGATGAAGCCAATATTAGGTACAATTGTTGGAGGTGATTGTGCTTGTGCAGCACAACACGCTGCAATCGATCATGTAGCTGCTTTAACAATGAAAGTAAAGGCTGTTGGTGTCTAAAATATTTATATTTAGATAATCCCAAATTTCTGATGTAAAATTTACTTTGAATGAAACACAATGATTCTTTCTGAAATATACAATTGATGATTCTGAAATACAATTCATACTTTCTGAAATTAAATCGGGTTTTCTGAAATATATTTAATACTTTTTAAAATACAACTCACGTTTCTGAATTACAATTTTTGATATCTGAAATTGAAATAATCCTTTCTGAAATACAACCGTAAAAATAAAAACAAAACTTAAACAAATCCAAAACTCTATTTCCACTGAGAGGGCAGGATATTGTTTCTATTTTTTTTTCGGTGGTATGGAGTCTAAATATAGGTGTCTGGGTTTACTCTTGTCTTGTACAATATGATTCATAGCATTGTACCCAAACCATTTTGTTTTAAAATCATGGTCCTCTTCACTTCTTCATTTTTATGAAGTTTCTCCTATCTTGTTGGTACTAAAGAATGGCGTTGTTTAGTTAACTTTCAATTTCTGGCGAGTTTGTACCAAAAATGTCAAAAATTTAATAGTATTTGTTTACTTGGAATCAAGAACAGATATGAAAACACGACAACTTCCGACTATTTCCACAAAGCAGACTTTCCAGGGGAATATGAAAAACAAAACAAAAACAGTCGCCAAAATAACAAGTTTCCAAAAAGGTTTGAAAAAATCGAAGTTTCTTCGAAATGAGTTCAAGATATACAGGGTACTTCTGAACAAGTGCATTTGCTGATTCCACAATATTGTCATAACCTTCTCACAATCTTTTAAAATTGTATTATAATATTATAACAATATTTTCACAACTTTGGTTTCTGCTTGGGAAGTCTAATTGAATTCCCTATATCAAAAATGCTCTATTTTCAACTAAAACTTTTATTTACATTTTAACTGACACTGTAGATTTAGCCTTTTATTTTATAGCTGTGTAAGTTTTTTATGAAACAAAATAATAAAATATTTTTTTGAAAACTTAATAACAAATATAGTGGGCTGCTTCATTTTAACGTAGTGTATAAAAATTTGATTAATTGCCTTTTGAGCAAAAATAGTTTTTTGAAGGGAAATGATTTTTGAATATTTAAGATTGTGTAAATCCCGAACATCATCACAAGAAAGATATAAAAATAATTTAACATTAACATTACTCAGCGCTCTCGTAAAACACAAGTTGTTTATATTGTTTTTGGATGATGGATGTGTTTGGGAAGAGGAAAGAGGAAATCCATAAAATGTTTACATTCCAACATTCGCTTATTGAATCTTGGTTCTAAATTGCGAGGCTATTAAATGATTGCATTTACAAAATTTTACAATTTTAATAGAATTACGTTCATTTGCTTTTCGTTCTGAAATTTATTAATCAAAACCCAGCAAACTTTGCTACTTTTTTTATTCTTTTATAATGGCAAATTTTATTGATTTATGCAAAGAAAACAAAAGCTGGGCCATTAACAAGCAAACGATTCTGGCAATTTTACAACTGCCCTTTGTTTTATACCAACAAACGTTGAATATTGCAGTTTAGAATTACAAAAACTTTATAATTGTTTATTGTGTGGCTATAAATTTCATAGGTTTGATTTTTATAAATAAATTATAAGTTCAGCACATACAAACGCTATAAATATTTAAAAAACCTATGTTGCCTAATGTATTCGTTTTTCATTCTAAAGTAGGTTAATTTTCTAAAATAACTTTTTTACACAAAAAGTTTAAGCAGTGTGTCTTTTTAGAAAGAAAAACATCGTTATTCTCATTGTATAAAAAATAGTTTTTTAAGAATTCATATTTATTTTCCCGTAAATTTCCCTAAGAAATATATCTCGCGAAAACGTTTCGTTTTAAAATACCCAGAAGTGTCCTGACAAAAAAATCCTAGCCATAAATATTAGTTATTTATTGTTTTGTGCTTGAAAATAGAATTATTTTGCACTTTATTTTTAAAATATTTAATAAGTTTTTGCATTAAAATACTTAGATAGATTAAAAAATCGCACGAAATTTTAAGTGTAGAGATCTAAAATTTAAAATGAAGTTTCTTTGTGTGTCGAGTCAAGGAAAGTATCAAGAGAATAGAGGCAGCTTTTTCATTTTCAATTAAAACAGTAATTATCTGTAAAGTTAAAAAAAAAACGCTTTTGTTTGTGTGATTCTATGCAAACTTTAACTAAAAAACTCTTTGAATGTAGTGAAGCATGTAATAAGTCTCTGAAATTGGCAATAAATAAAATGTTATTAAAATATTATTGTGGAAATGTCAAGGCAGGTAAGTTGCATAAAATAGAAGATATATTCATAAGAAAGAATAAGAATAATAAAATCTTCTGGGCGGCCACCTAAAAAATTCGAAGAAATCAGTGACATAAGTAAAAGAAGAAACACTGAATTGCTAAGGAAAAAAGCCAAACTGAAAGTAATAACTTATCCTGCGCAATTGAAGTTACAGAAAGAAGGAAAACGAGAAATTTCCAAAATACTTAAAAATGTGAGCAGCTATTCACTGTAGAAATCAAAATTGTATTTAGCTTATGGTAATGTTGTGACAATATTATTATGTTATGATATCATTTTTCAATATATTCACATTACATTCACAATATTCCAGCGACATTTAGACAATATTGTTCTTATCATATTGTGTAAACATCTTTTTACAATATTGTGTAAATATTAAATTTATATATATCTGCAATATTTTAGTGAAGTTGTAAACACAATGTCGTGTAAATTTAAAATTTAGATATATCCACAATATTTTAGTAAAGATATGAACAGATATCATGTAAACATTATAACACATTATCCTAAAAAATATGGTTGGACAATATTTTAATATTATTAGATAACTTCTTACTTCAGATCCAGTTTTATTTACCATAGACCAAAGCCAAGGAAAAAATCTCTACCATTTTTAAGGAAATGATAAAAGGCTACTTCCTGCAGAAGCTCCAAACATTAACATTGCATCAGGAGATCCATCTAATCAACCTTCTAATGATGTGGAGTACTCTTTGATGCAATCAAAAAGGAAAAAAAACTAATTATTTTGAATTTAAATTAAGAAACTCAAATTCAGCCTCACAATGGGAAATTTTAAAACGTAACAACATCATAAATACTAAAAATACTTCAAGAGTAATTCAAGTAAAGAGTTAATTAACTACTACAAAAATAGTGCTCCATCAAATACTCATTTAAATTAGTACACTCAGAAATTAGAAACCAAATAATGGGTACAATCTAATCACAGGGTGTTGACGGGATTAACATTAAAATATTTAAAATGTGTACTCCATTAATTTTCGACGATATTGTACATTTGGTAAATACTTCCTTATTAGAAGGTGTTTTCCTCAGATATGTAAAGAATTATTTTACCTATGCCGAAAGTATCTTCATCAAAACAATATAAGGATCTTAGACCCATAAGTATATTTCCAACACTTTCGAAGGTATTAGATAAAATAGTTGATTACAGAAAATTTATTAAGAATAGGGATAAATAGTCGTAAAAAGAGAGTGTTAATAAAAGGTTGTTTCGCCAACACACCAATTCTTAAAAATATGTCTTGTGTGATTAAATTAAACTGGCTATTTTTACTTGGAAATTATAAGAATATTTTATTTTGTTGGTAGATAATTTTTTAATTGTGTTAACATTTTATTGTGCATAGCTGTTGGTAAGGGAACGATGCAAAGTTAGTTAGTGCAAATTCTCAGTGGTCTTTTAAAGTGTGTAGGAATATCCACAGGAGATTAGAACTCTCCGGATCTTTGTGCTCGCTTTCTCACTTCTCGGAACGAATAATTTCACACGCTTAATGCTTTTCCCGACCGCAATCCTTTGTTCTACAAATTTTGTTAGATAAAATTTCATCATATTATTTTAATGCTTCAAAGTTAAATTACTTCATAGCTTTATTTATTTTGGTATGAATTTATGAGTTTTTCAACTATGTCGACATTTAAAATAAAATATGTGATACGAATATCAATTTAGTACATTAATCCTGTCATAGGTTCAACCAGACACATATTCAGTTTATTCGTCCACGATATTATAGATACTAAAATAGCTCTTTCTTTCACTTACATTGTCGAAACTAAAATCTGTAGTAGTTGCTTGTATACCGTTTCATCCACAATACACTTTCATCGACATAGCCTTTTCATCGAATGCAATTTCATCGACGCGACAGTCCGTTTCATCGACACGACCGATTTATCACAGGAGTTTCATCGATATTACCTTTTCATCGATAAACCTTTGCATCGACACGGACGTTTCATCGACATTACCTTTTCATCGACAACCGTTTCATCGATATTACCTTTACATCGACAAACCTATTCTTCAACAAGGACGTTTCATCCACAACCGTTTAATCGGCACTACCTGTTCATCAACATAAAAGTTCATCGACATTACCAATTCTTCGACAATGTCGTTTCATTGACTACAGTACCATCATCACTACATTTTTATCGCAAAGACAAGTTTCATAGCCGAACCTTCTGATCGTCAATATCAACTGTGATCCATGAATCGATATGCCACGTCGATAAAATTGGTAGTGTCTATGAAACGGTTGTCGATGAAAATGTAACGTCTGTGTCGATGAAAAAGAAATGTCGATGAAACGTCCTTGTCAAAGAAAAGATTTGTCGATCAAAAGGTAGTGCCGATGAAACGGATGTCGATGAAAAGGTAATGTCGATGAAACGTTTATGTCGATGAAAAACTAGTGCCAATCAAACGGTTGTGGATGAAATGCCCTTGTCGAAGAAAAGGTTTTTCGACGAAAAGGTAATATCGAAGAAACGGTTGTCGATGAAAAGATAATGTCGATAAAACATGAAACCTTCGTGTCGATGAAAAACGAGTGTCGATGAACCGTCCATGTAGAAGAAAGGGTTTGTCGATGAAACCGTTGTCGATAAAAAAGCACTACCGATGAAATGTACTGTCGATGAAGTGGTAACACGTCGTAGTAGTTGTATAAATAAATGTAAAAATTAATAATCTAAAAAGAATTGGGAGAAAAATTACTATATCTACGAAAAATCAATGATTTTGCTGCAGAATATTTTATCGTACTACTGGTTTACAAATGACATGAACCACATGTCAATGAATCTTTAATATACAGTAACTCCTGTATTAGGCTAAATAAAGCTCCTGATCGTTGGAAGATAGAAGTCGTTACACCTTACACCAATAACCAAAAAAGCCAATGCATCTATATTAAATGATTTAATGCCTACATGTGTATTACCTCATTTATCTAAAATTTTAGAAACCATCATAAAAGTCCAAGAGGACATGTTACATAATAATATTTTACCTGAATATCAATCAGAATTTCATCGTAATTCTGCTTTATCCCACGTTACTGATAATATTATAAAAGCTACAGATGAAGGTCTAGTATGTATTATGCAAATCTGTAAGTCCTTGGAGGAAAAATCTGTAAATTTTGTTATGGGTTGTAATGGAAGGTTCCATAGTTACCTTACAGATATTTCCTGTAAGTGCTTACAGAATTGCACCATTAATTTAACTAGACTATAGTAATTTTTTGATACAATTCACTCTATTTTACTTCACATTTTAAAGTATATCTTACTGCACTCATCCTCATTTGAATTAATTGAATCTGGACTAACGGGACTTGGTCAAATGCTTAAATGTGCCAACAAACTATCTACAATAAAACCTGTGTTTTCTGGGATGCCGCAAGGTTCCATCCTGAGGCATCTTCTTTTCACTATTTATATCATAGACTACGTTTACCTCGTGTAACTCGATCCGGATTGAATTGAAAAGCGATTGACTCAGTCCGCATTTTTTGCGATATAAAATCAAAGTGAACACACCACTAAAAGTCGACGCAAAAACTATTTTAGGAATTTCCTTTCTCTATAGTTAATAACTATAGAATTAATCATGGATTGAAAAATTCAATCCAGGCCAAATGAACTAAAATTCACCACAATAGAGTAAGGCCTAAAAGCCGTAATTAAAGTTACTCCATACTTAATCTGATTTTGACCGACCTTACGCGCTAATTTAAAAAAAAATTGATTTACTTCAAAACATAAAACACCAGTTTGGAATTTCTACATTCAACGAGACAGATGCGAAAACTGATCAATCAAGAAAAGCATTATACATATGTGTATAAGGAATTAGATGGGGCTGATAGTTCGGAGATCGTTAACAGATCTGTTCTTTTTCTTTATACTGGATTTAGATAAAGCTGATAACTTGAAGCTTGATTGATTAGTGACTGATTGTAAGTAAATTTCTTTACGTATAATGTTGTCTAGGAATTAATTTATTAATCTAGGTTTTTAATGTTTTTAATAATTTCGATAAAAAAAACTTTCAAAAATTTTCATTTTTTAGTTTTCAACAGCTTTTCCTGTGTAATTTTTAAAAATAGCTTAAATTTTAGAAAAATGGTTTAGAGGTTTTTAAATCTTTTTAACTTGAATTTTTATGTACTACTAATTAATAGTTATATTTATAATTTTGAAGCACATTCTGTTGGTATTATAAGTTTCTTAATGTTGTTAATTTTAGTGCGGTTCGTCTGATGATGAGTTTAAGGGCCCGAAACATGTAGCTTATCATTACATAATATTGGATGAATCGGATGAATTTTATTATACTACTACCATCTACTAACTTTTTTCCAGAATTTTTTTTAATGGTAAATATTATTCTTAAAAAAATTCCTATGAACTAATATGTTTTTTCGACTCCTTAAAAAGTTACAGCAATTTTATAATCGTAAAATTTTAATGATTTTTGTGATACACTCTATATAATTTTTTTTCTTATTATCATTTTTTAGGGTTAAGTTAATTATGACTTGGATTTTGTCTTTGCTAAATTCTTTTTTGAACCTTATTGGCCATTTTTAAAGTAAGTGAACCATGAAGTAAAAATTTTAAAAATTCCTCGATAAAACCAATCAATCTGATTGGTTAAAAATAAAGACAAAATCCACTTGATTGAAATACAAAATTCAAAATAATTTATACAGGGTGTCCCACAAAAATCATTAAAATTTTCCAATTTTAAATCCGGTCGCGCACCAACGTGGTATACAGCTGACGTGGCAATAAAGTGGCAAGTGGCACCTCCGAAACAATTTATAACAAAAAGAATAGCGCTAACTAAAGTTGCCAATAGAAAAATTTGACTCACCACCCCAATGAGCGCCACAGTACATGTTATAAAGCGATTCAAAAATGCCACTTGCCACACCTTCCCAGTTTAGAGGTTTTAACGACCCTCAATTTCAATTTAAACTAACACTCGACCCACTTTCTTATTTAAAATTTTCTGAAAAAAAAAACAATATTTCAGAGAGGAAACGTTTTGGTTGGGACACCCTATATAATTTAATTATAAAACAATATTTAGGTTTAGTTAAATTTATAATAATTTTATAAGCGGTTAAGAAGATGTGCGATGTATCGATTTTTAAGAAAACTACTCCAGATATTTTTAAATATGCATTTCAGCAAGTTTCGGGTTTTTCATCTACAAAAAGTTGATTGAGTTTTTCCAATATTTTAACTTTAACGCATCGAAAAGTATGTTACTTAAAATATATTATACGTTATTTTAAATTTATCTATTTCCTTAAAAAATGATAAAAATTAACAGAACTTCAAGTATTCTTTAGTTTTTATCTTCTATGTTTTTATTTAAAATTAGATAAGGTTATAATTAAAATGGGCAGTTTTATATTTATTTTTTCAATTTAAAAGCAAAGAAGTCTCCCTTATCCCATAAACTTTGATAAAACTGCCTCAAGAATAAAGGTGCTGAGAAATGCGATCACGTCTATTGTAAACTGAGCAGATCTGTGTCCTAATACCTTCGGGGAAATAAATACCAGTCCACAATTTTCCGGTGGAAACTGGAGGAAAAACTCGAGGTATATCAATAAAAAGAAATTACACCAGCACTGGTTTTTTTTATTAATCGCAAAAAAGTGAAACGGTATTTCGTAAATAAATATACAAAAGTAAAATATATCACATATTTATTATTTATCCAATAAACAAAACATAACAAATAGAGAGAAATATTTATCCATTGTTTTATTTTAATTTAAAAATGCATAATTAAATATTATGCCATTCATTACTTTATTTTAAAACATAAATTATGAAATGATTAGAGTTTATAATAAATTAAATATTATTACTTTCTATGTGATATATTTTTACAATAGTCTAAATTTTCATAGCATTTTTTAAGCTATACGTTTAACCTGATATATTGGATATTCCTGCATATGCATTTGTGCATACAGATAAATCAAAAAATAAGGCACGTAGATAATCTACTTTAATTTATTATCGTGGTCAAAAAATTTATTGCAAAAATATAAATCTTCAAAGATTTATAACAAAAATTTGTATTGCCTGGATATTCTTGGAACTAAATAACTTTTTATTTAGAAAAAATATTGTTAGTGTAGTTGGTTGCATAGATATATGTCGAATTTATTTTATTGATTTTCATAAATAATATTGAAATGCTTGTTACGTTTTTGGTAGAGTACAAGATAATCCCTCACTGCTACTAGAACAAAAAGAAATAAAGTTTGGTTTATACTGAAATATTGGATGTAAGCAATCGTTTGATTTATAAAGATTTTAGTTGGCGCAAATCTAGAGATATCAGTATTTAAAAATAACTATAATTTCGTTTGGTCTATTCATTTATTTGTAATTCTAAAGTAGTATTTTCCAATTATATTTCAGAAAGAATCAATTTAATTTCAGAAATCATCAATTTTAATTCAGAATAGTCAATTTTATTTCAAAAAACATGAAATATATTTCAGAAAAATCAACTAAATTTCAGAAAGTAATTGTATTTCAGAAAGCATCATTTGAAAATCAGAATTCGTAAATTTAATTTCAGAAATTATGCTTTGTATTTCCAAAGAGATCAATTGTATTTCAGAAAGAATGGGTTTAACATTGTTGAATAAGATGATATGTAAGTGTTTTTTGTGGTTCCTCAAATTTTTACAATTGTTCCTTTTTGAAATTGAATTGATTTTTCTGAAATACAATTGATGTTTTCTGAAACACAATTGATATTTTTTGAAATACAATTGATGATTCTGAAATACAATTGATACTGTCAAGAGATAACTTCGTTTTATTTTTGCATCACCCAATATTTTTACTAGTTATTATTTTCCGATTAATCAAAAATTTCATAGCAATTTCTTCGTCCAAAAGTGAAATTTTCAAATTTTCAATGGTTAATCGGTCATAACTTCTAAATGAATAAAGATATTAAAACGAATCTTTTTTTGTGCGAAAGCCTACAAAAAAACCTTTAGGACAAGCCATTATTCGTTAAAATCGATGAAGGGGGAGGAGGGTAAAAAAATTGTCAAAATCTCATTTTTTTACAAAAATTTTTTGCCTATTAAAATTTAATAGGTCGGTGTAAGGTAAAATAAAAAGAGACTTCAAAACTTCAAACCGACCTCGTTCGATCAATCCTCTTGTAGGTCACGTGTAGCGATTTTTCATTTTCGTCCCGTCTTGACCCCATTTCCTCTACCAATTTTCTCTACGAGCCGTTTTTTATCGATATTTTTCTACGCTTTTGGAAAAAAAAATCCCGACGCCGCTAGACGCGCCGGATAAAACCGATTCTTCTTCTGAGTATTAACGGTACTTTTAGTCATAATATAAGCTGCGTTTCGTTAAAATCGGTCCAGTCGTTTGGTAGGTACGATTTTTTAAATTTCGTTAAAAAATGTCAAAATTGTACCCCGATTTTCAAACGTCAGAATATGAGATACAAACAAAAATTTCGAAATGTGCTCCACTATGGGTACGTAACTCTGTTTCCTCTTTACGAAAATGCCTTTCGCGATTTTTTCCCTCCGGCTACAGTCAAAAGCTAAGCAATATTACCATTTTATTTTTTTCGCTAAAAAACGCGACATTTTGACGTTTTCAAAGAAAAATTCGCCCTCGCCACAGGATTAACCTAGGAAGGGTCGGACATTTTGGATATAGTATATGAGGGTATGGGAAAAAAGGGGGACCGATTTGGTCGTTTCGATGCATATTATGAATTACAACTTTTATAATCGTTATATCTGAGAAACGGTGGCTCTTAAGAAAAAAAGTATTAAGACATTTTTTACAGATAATTATATGATCTACAATTTTAGTCTGACCTAATTTTATGATAAAACTTACAGTTTTGCTGAAAAACGCGAAAAACCCATTTTTAAGACTTTTGACCTTGAATAAAATTTTTTTCACGTACGGGATCGATGGAGACTTCATTTATATTGGTGTTTCGAACATTTACACCAATTTTTAGCTCTACGCTAATTTTTGCACCCTTGTATGTCTAAATTGACCAGATTAATATTTATGATCACGAAACTCGATTAATTGTGCAAGTTGATTTGGTTAAAGCGGCCTCCAAACGATGCGTCGTGTGTAGTAGTCTCGGGGGATCACAAATGCACAAAAGTTTGGAATCTTGTTGGCGTTTGTGAAGGTTCGCCGTGGAGGTGGAAAATCTACCATACATCAAAGGACAAAACGAATGTTGGGACATTTGCGAGAATGCATTTGTAATTCTTTAAGACTTTTTATAACTGTAAGGAATATAATATTGATGTAGACCTAATTTGATCGAATTTGGAAGTAAAAAGGTCGTCATTATTTATCTAATTTAAACCTAATATGGACGAAATTACTAACATAGCCAAGTTGGATGCATCGTGTAAAGGACGAACGTTGTAAAATATATACGTTCTACTAGGACAAGTTCACGAATTTCAAAGCTTGTGGACGTTGTCACATCATCCTCTTGACGCCGCTTGGTTCTCCCCTTTATGACGTCAAAAGTGCAAGAATAACGAATTAAATATCTTATATGTGAAGACAATTTTAAGAACTAACCTTTAAAGATTTAAGCCTTAACCTTAAGATTTAAGAGATAAAGTTGATATGTGTATTTTAATTACAATGTTTATGTTCCGTATTTTAAAACTATGTACTTAATAAGGAATTAAGAGTCAATTATCATGTCAGTATTTTAATCTTCCCCAAAGAAATTGAATAAAGTGTGTTATTTTAAAACTCCAGTAAATGCACGAGCTAAAGCAACTTTTTTGTTGTTGGTCTATTCCTTTGATGTGTATAAAATTAAGCGCCTCCTAAGCTTTTTTGCATATTGTGATGGAATGGGTTTAGACTCCACAAAATGTGGGAAATACACGATTTTAAAAGGATGTCCCATTTCCGTCCCATGGTTACGATATTATAAAATTAGTACTTTAAACGCTTTGATTGAAAAACTTAAACTTTGCTCACTAATTTTTTTGTTTTTGTTCGATAAAATTATCTTAATACTTTCTAACAAAATAAACATTCTTTATTTCGGATTGTAAAAACATGTAGAAATTTTTTGACGATCCAACATGACGTTTTTCTAACAAAAAATCAACGATTTACTTGTTTTAATTTTAATTTTTTTACAAAATTACTGTAATATAATTTCAGCAATTCGGAGAATAAAAAATCCATCCCACTTTTCAGGAGCTTCTTAACAAATTATCCGCGAATCACTGATAATTAATTAATGCGAATCGCTAGAGGGTGCGCGAGTTTGGGAGGAACAATTGTGAAAAATCATGTAATCGAGCATTACGCCTCCTACTTTATCTCATTTTTTTTTCTTTAAGATTTTCAATTTTTTTGTGATTTGTAAACTAGATTAATTAAACTAAAACTGGTCTGCTGCTTTTGTGATGCAATTTTATGCAGAAATAATTATAAGGGGCCAAAGTTGTCGAATTTTTTTCCAGTTGTCCAGATTTTGTACAATTACTCTAAAACCTCAAAAAAAATATATAATAATATTGTTTGCACTAACATATCTAGTAGCAGCCGTAAACTTCTGTTTTCGCCTATTAGAAAAACATATCTTAATCCAGATGAAAGCTGCCATAAACATTTTTTTTGGTAACTGACAGTGTGTAAATATATTTCTTATAAATACCCAATATTTCTTTTCAGTTTATTTTATATAAAAAAAACTTCTACAAATGTACTCACTAGCCCTGTTATTTCGGTTACAATTTCCATGAATAATAGCTTTTATTGGTAGCATCTTTTTTTGCAAACAAATGTTACATTTCTTATGCCATCTTGCATTCAATCTAACCGACATTCTGTTGGAGTAGGCTTAATTTATTACAAAGCCCGACTCGTGTGATAAATTGTTGCAAACATGTTCTTTTTCGTGAGATTTATTATCATCGTCTGAGGTGAATTGGGTGACGACGAAGGACGAATAAAATATTTAAAAAAATTATATAAGGTAAATTAATTTTTGAAATAGCTCTTTTATTATTCATAAATCGAACAAAGGCTTCCTGAGAATTCAATTACCAGATGAAAAATAATAATAACTTTAAGTGAGGAAGATCGCCTTATATAAATTAAAATCCTAGCTAAAAAGCTTCCTTCTAAATTGCTTCTTTAAATTAAATTTATTATGTACTTACTTTTAGAATTATATCATAATTAAAAAAAAGTAGAGGTTAATCTATTTTTTCAAACATATGCTAAAAGCACCACATTTCTGGTATTAAAAGAATATCCGAATTAAGCGTTTGTAGAGCTATTAAAAAATCGATAAAAATAAGAAGCATGAAGGGTGTTTAAAAAGGGTTTAATACTATATTAGAAAACGAGTTTTATACGTCATATATTGTAGCAGCATGTCCAATTTTAAAACACTAACCGCGTATTTTGGAGAATTAATCAAAATGGTAACATTTTAAATGTTTTTAAAAAGACTGCTAATTTAACAGAAGCCTTTTTTAGATTATAAAAATCAAATAATTTTAATTAGGTTGAACTTGGCTATAACGAGCATGGATATAACGAGCAAATCCAGATACATCTTTTGGTTTCTATGTATTTCAATTCCAAATTTCACGGATATTACAAGCCTTTTCACGGATATACCGAGTAAATATTTTTTCGGCGAATTTCGTCTATTCCCTTTTATTGTTGCCTATAGACGTAAGTTATTTCATGCCGTTCTTTCTTGACATTCTATCCTGACGTTCTTTCCTCAAAATAAAACCGCTGTGCCCACTAACAAAAAATTTATACTGTCATCTTTTCTGTCATTTCATTTGGTAATATCTCTGTTGATAATAAGTTATTCACTGAACACTAACGTGTAATCACAAAAGCTAATCTCACAAGACGATTTGGTGCAAAAATATTTTTGAATATTCAACTCACAAGTGATTATTTTTTGTGACAAGTAAAACGTCAAAAATATCAGCGATTATTTCATGACGTTTATGTCAAACTTCAATAAGTTTGAAGTTGGCTGTCAAATTTTGCATAAGAAAGTGAAAAATGTTCGTTAAATAGTCCCTTAAATATCCACTCTTGTTCAAATTATAAGTCGAATATTTTTCATACATTACCACTCATGTCATTTGGGTTAAAAATTCCCCTCTTGCTTCGCAGTCGGGGAATTAAAACTTTACCCCAAATGACATTCGTGATAATGACAGTGAAAAATATTCGACTTAAATTTGACCACTCGTGATATTACATATGAAAATTGTGATAATTATCATCTCATGTGCACTAACATAGAATAATATCAAGTAAATACTTTTTCACGGTAATAACGATTAACGGTTTTATAACGAGCAAAATTCGCCGTTCCTTGATACTCGTTATAACCGAGTACGACTCTATTTTTGTAGTTTTCAGTTTTCCTGAAAATACAATTGAAATTAGTGGAAATTAATTTTTTAATATTTACTCTGGATTCATCAATACGTTAAAAACTCATTATTGCCTTCGGTTTGGTAGAAAATTTTTAACATACCTTGACTTTTTTGTCCACAGGTTTCTCCAGAAGGCACATTGTGGCAGTTCCCTCCGTCCTAGGCATATCTATGTAGGTGTCGGTATTTCTACGAGCATATAAGTTTTTCGGTTTTTCGTTTTTTTCCGTTTCTTCATCTTCACCCGCACTTTCTGTAAAATAAAATTTCATTCAATTCAATATAATTATTTTTGCAGTAAAACAATGTTTTAAAAATAGAAATAAAAGGTGTGATGCGTTTCAAATAAAAAAAAATTAAAGTTATTAAAATAGAATTAAAATAGTTTTTCTTCAAACGTCATTAAAGTACAGTCTTATGTGACGCTTCTCAGGCTTTAGTAAGTCATTTTTATGTTTCTTGACTCTATGGTCATATTCACTTGGAATGGAAAAGGAATAGAAAGGCGGAGTAGAAATGCATTTTAGGCAACCCAATATACACTGACATTGTATTGTGTATTGCATGTAAATTAAATGTCAAATTTTAAAATATTTTTTATATTATAACTTTCGACGTTTAAAGAAAAAATAGCATGTTTAAATCGGAGTAAAAGAACTTTTTGTAGCACACATGTATCCGCATAACATACATGCTCGCCACAAAAAGTACTTTTACTCCTAATAAAACAATACACTATTTTTTAAGATTTCCTATTTTTTGGTCAACTCTAAAGTCGTGAAGCTATCATTTGTTAAAATTGTGCGTTTTTTTACTGTTTTTGGAAATTTGAAATAACAGTCATAACATAATTTTGTTTGTACGATTTTTAAGAAAATGCTTAAAATAACAATTTGACGAAGCCTTTTTTGTTTTAAGTGCTTTTTAAAATATAGGTACGGGTTTTTTTAAGTTTTTGAGTTATTGTAAAAATACAACAAAAATACAAAAAACAAAAAATGCTGTCAAGTTGTTATTTTAAATATTTTCTTCAAAAATGTTATTTTCATTTTCTGGTTTTTGCAAAACCATAAAAAGCGCTTTAATTAAGTAGTCTCTTAGTTGCTTCTTTAAAATTATTTCGTTTACTCCAGAAACACAAAAATAACCATATGACCTTATAGTAGACAAAAAATTGAAAAAATCATTAGAAGTATAAAGTTTACGACCAAAAACGTAAGTAACTTATATTTGCCGACTACCCACATAAGTAAAAGTGAAAAAATAAAAAAAAACAAGTATCTACGACTTGTCGTTTAAAAGTTATGATTTTTTATATAAATTACATTCTATACTCCATTCAGTTTAAAGATAGAGTGATTGACAACAAATTTCTGTTAACGTCACCTTCTACAGGACCGTATTTAGCTACCAAGTGTTATTCCCTTCCATAATCCGAATTTGGGGGTGCTCAAATGATATCTTTTAAGTTTTTTCTTAGAAGGGCTAAATGCTAAATTTTTAATTTCTTTGTCTGTATCAATGCTTGACATTTTTGAATAATTAAACAATTAATATTTCTTCTATTATGGATTTAATATTCTGTCAAACTGACAATCGTTGGACATAATTTCTCAATATGTTTCTGAGAAATACAACGACCAATCAAAATCGTTTCTCCATGTGACACTTTGCTGTCAGTCACTCTATCTTTAAACTGAATCAAGTATAATAAAAAACATTGAGTTTTTGAGGACTTAAAAATATTTTTTGGGTATAGAGGGCAACTGATCTCCCACATTTCATCCGTTTTTTATTATCTATAATTTGGGAGGTCGATCTTAAAATTTTTTTAGATTTTTCAAGACTACGAATACTGTAAAAGTTGACGGTTTGAAATTTTTACAGAAAGTAAAAATATAAAAAATATTAAGTTAAAATCGCATGTTCAGATTTTTAGGAATAGGATAGCGTAGTTTTTTTGGTCAGTTCTTGTGAAGGGGGCATTGGGAGGAATTTTAAGTTATTAAACATCCCGATGATGTAAATAGTTTCGAAAATATTGTGTTTGTGAAAAGTGAAAAATTTCAGATTTCAGCCGAGGTTTTTGCTCATTTTAGCTCCATTTTCGGTCAAAACTCGAAAAAGAAAAGAGATATCGAAGTGATTTTTGAGTGGTGAAGTGAAGTAAAGTGATTTCAAAAAACGGCCCCAAAAATTATACTTTTTTAAATGCTATATTAAAAAAATGTTTTTCTTCAAACGTCATTCAAGTACATCCTTATGTGACGCTTGACAGGCTTTAAAAGTCATTTTTATGTTCCTTGATTCTATGGTCATGTTCGTACATTTCCGAAGTAAATCGGTTACAATACATTGATTGAAGGATTAGAAAGGCGGAGTAGAAATGCATTTTATGCAACCCAATATACATTAACATTGTATTGTGTTTAAATTAAATTTCAAATTTTAAAATTATTTTTTATATTACTGTTTTAAAAATTTCGACATTTGAAGAAAAAAAATTATTCGGAGTAAAAGAACTTTCTGTGGCTCGCATGTATCCGCGGGACTCGCAAAACAATATAATATTTATTAGGAGTAAAAGAAGTACAATCTCAGGAAAAGCACAAAGGACGCGGACGAAGTTTCTTTATTGAGAATCAATACTGAATACAGAATCAAATTATGTTATAATGTATTATGTTAATTAACCTATGCAGCGTTTGTAGCTCTGAGGAAGGTTCCAAAATAAACCGAAACTAGTCAAGTGTAAAGGTTATGTAAACAATTGCGTAGTTCAGACTTTGAAAGAACAGAGATACCATGAACTTTTTTAAAATGAAAATAACCTTGCTCATTTGTTAATAAAAATTAAATTAAAAAATACTTTGTTATAATAATTGTTATAGTTATTATTTAGTTTGTTTTCTACTTTTAGGTTGCATGATTAACACATTGGCAGCACTTAATCAGCAGAGTGAGAGAGTATGCAAAAGTTCATGATTGCTCTGTTCTTTCAAAGTCTGAACAACGCAATTGTTTACTTTTTGTCCATCAACGCCACAAATCCCAGCACTAAACGCGATAATTTATAGCTGTCGATTTTCTTATTCTTTTGGAATTTTTGCCGACCTAAATAAACCCGTAAAATTTTACCATTCGAGTTCCAGCGCCGTGACGCCACAGAATAGCATCTGGAGACTTAAAAATTCGTCAATCCTCGAAGTGTATGAACAAAAGTGACCAAATTTAGTCGCTTCCCTTTAAAACCCGACGGAGCTGCAATTTTTCAAAAATGACACCACTAACGATCGGAAAAAAAGCAAGAAACTTGACCGTTTTCAGTAATTTGTTTTTTCAAAGTGTTCCCGTGTTAAAAATTGAAATCTTTTCGTAAAAACTCCCTTCGTTTTAGAGTACTATAACACTAGTTGATGATTAAATTTATATAAAATAAATAAAGTAGTTAAAAGTGTAATTCCTTCATATTTCACCTCCGTCAAAACATAATAAAATATCCAAAAATGAGT
This sequence comes from Stenus bimaculatus, assembly GCA_963971135.1. Taxonomy (NCBI): domain Eukaryota; kingdom Metazoa; phylum Arthropoda; class Insecta; order Coleoptera; family Staphylinidae; genus Stenus; species Stenus bimaculatus. The sequence goes on along the minus strand of OZ020180.1, from coordinate 78,974,030 downwards.
GAAAAAAAATCCATTTATATTGTATTAGTTTGCCTTAATTAAGGGTCGGTTTCAATTAGCCGTAGGTATTTACATTTTCCCCAGATGACCCTATATAATTTATACCAAAAACTGGCTTGTAATCATATTAGAAAATGTATTATAGACATAATTTAATCCTGGATAGCATAAAGACCTTTAGTAACAAGCCACAATAATTTGAATAGGCTACTGCGTATATCTAACTATATTATATAAGGTTTTAAAAAGTATATAAAGTATATAAAATTTAATTATCCACGTAAGTTTAAAAAACTCCAACATTTACTTAATCTGGTTAATTTCGCAAGAATTCCTTATAAATATAAATACAAGATTCGTAATGGTTTCAAGTAGCATGAAAAAAGCACAAAGTATTTACTAAACTGCATTTATTTCAGTGCTCGAAAAACGCAATTTATAAACAAGCTCTTTTATAAAAGACTAACCTAGCAGGTACATTTCAGTATTATCCAAGTGGATGCTTAAATGAAAGAAAATTTTAATTTTTCGCTTTCGTCATTAAGAATAAAAAACAAAATACAACAGATATATGAGTGGCAAAGAGCGCACCTCGCTCTTCGCTCAATTAAACTGGAAGCTTCTAAACTTTTTAAGTAGCTTGACGACGTGGAAACTTTTTAAAAAGGGCTTCCTTCTAAACTCTAAAAATAATCTATATAAAACATCTTCGCATGAAAATATTTAATGGCAAACGGAATCAGCTCTATTTAAAGTAAATTAACCGAAAGGCGTCTTTCTTACTCGAGCAGCAATTCATTCAATTTCAATACAAATGACGACCATGTTTGCGTTTCACTTTACTCCAAGCAGAAATAACACAATAAATTATTTCACAATGCCATTTTATTGTTTTAGGTAGCTTCTAAATTCGCGTCACTTAGAAATAGGTTTATGCTTACACGAAGCCACGGCGGAACGAAACTAATGAGGAAAGCTACTCTCTACTGCTTATTCCTATGTTTACATTCGATTCACAGACTTGGAAAAATAAACTTGCTCTCAAATATTTCGTGGATTCACTAAAAATATATTTTTATGTATATATAATACGGTTAACATAAAAAAATTATAAAAAATGATTGTGTAAGACATACTGTTATTTTTTCTCTCAAATTAAACCAAAATTAAAACAAAAACTGCTAAGACATATTTTTAGACTCTATTCCCAATTTCCAATATTAATTAATTTATAAAATTCCACCAACAAAGCTTCTTTACTTCTATTTCTGTTTATTTCTAGATTAAGAGCTCCTTTCATTAATTATGTTCAACCTTTTCAGAAGAGACTAATAATTCTTAGAACGACAAGGTAATTATTTAACAGAAACGTTATTTATGTATAAGACATAATGACTAATGTGAATATACATGGTGTTTACATTTACAGTGTACACCATTGGGATCTTGGAAACTCCAACAGTATAAAGTTGCTTAAATTACAAAAAGTTGCACCATTTCAAGCTCTTTTGGAATGCTTTTAGATATCCCGGATATTTTGCTCCATTCCCCAAATATCATGAAATATTAATGAAAAGTTAAGTTTGGTACATTAAATTATATAAGAAGATGATCAAAATCAAATAGCAAATGAAATTAATGTAATGACTCAAGCAAAACTAAATCCAGAAATATAGTATCTCAAAGGAGTATTTCATCCAATTCTAATTATCAAAATCAGGCGTTCAAAAGATTCTTATAAAACACAAGTACCGTGGTTTTAAATAACAACTTGTATAAAAAATTGGTTTCGTGCTAAACTGGGAAAAGATGCAAATTTTAATATTACAATACTATGGTTTGATGAAGCTTCATTTACCAATACCGGAATGTTTTATAAAAAAAAAATCCTCTTTTTATACGGGAAATACTGCCGTAGAAATCTAAACTGGTTTCAGCAAGATGGAGTGGGTCCTCACGATGCAAGAATTGTTTCAGAATATTTAGATGAGCGGTTTTCAAATAGTTGGATAGGAACAAACGGTTCCGTACGCTGGCCCCTACGGTCACCTTAATTAAATCCTTTGGATTTTTTTCTGGGGTTCGGTAAAAGTTTTTAATACAATAATAGTCAATTTGGAATATGTGCGAGGAAAAATCGAAGAAGTTTAGCGATAATCCAACAAGCACTAGAAACGCTGTAAACAATGGATAGGAGAACATCACTCTACAGTGAACATCAAGGAAAACATTTTGTACAATTTATGTGTAAATAATGATCTTCCTGTTTTGGATTTAAAATTTATTGAGTTTATTTCTTCTTCGGGTAGTAATTTATTAAAGGAATCTGGTATTAATGGATGGTAACTCTTTTAGAATATACATTGGTCTGCGTCTGCTAAATTCTATTTGTGTTCTTGTGGTACTTGGTTAATAAATATGGTTTGCATGGTTTAAGCTGCAAATTCAGCGCTGGAAGATTTTCTAGGTATCATAAAGTAAATGATTTAATTAAAAGAACTCTTCAAGATCACTCCATCTTCAGAGGATACATCAGTTTAATTGGAACTATAGGTGATTTGAAATAGATAATTTTAACAAGTAGGTCAATTTGAAATCCAGAAAGACCTGAGGTGGAAGTTTGTAACTCCTAACGTACCGAGAACGGTGGATTGTTTACTACATTACCGTGGATACGATTTCTGTCTTGTTTCCACATTATGGACGTTTTTGTGTGTAAAAGAGAGACATAAAATATCTAACGAGTCAACTCCCAACCGAGATCATGTCGTTAGAGTTACAAACTTCCACCTCTGGTCACAATTTTAATTATTTAAAGGACATCATGAATCACAAAACTTCTGGAACCTTCAATTTTGAAGTTAAATATAGTAGTATTTCAAGGAATTGTATTTTTAATCCAATTAGCTTTGAGACTTTTAGTGTTTGGGGACCCGTTGGATTGCAATTTATCAAAGATTTGGTTAGAAAAATAAAAAGTGTAACCAAAGATCCAAGATCAACTTCATATCTGATTCAAAGAGTCTGGGTCTGTTTTTGGAACACTTCGTAAAGGAAATTCTTTGGAAGACATTTACTTTCCTCCAACTTATTTTTCACCCAAAGTTTCTTCAGTTTCCAATAATTTAACGCCTTTTCCAAGATAAAATTGATCAGCAATATTTCAAAATGCTACTAAGACTGAACATTTTCAGCGAAGTTGGTAAAGAAGAGGCAAAGAAGTTTATATAAATTCACTAAACATGAAGAACGAGGACAAAATACACAAAAACATATATTACTATTGGAAACACTTGTTTCGTGCACTTTGTGATTCAGTGCCTCTCTAACACAAAGCCCCTTTTAGAATATCTCAAAAGTGATTCTTATGTAAGTGATATCAATACTACCACCTCCAGGATGAAATGATCTTTAATAAAAACAATCACGCAAGTAATTAACTAATTGTGGTCAGAAGATTCTTCAAGTTGGATCGTTAATATAATATCTTTAGAATTCCAAATTCAACATTTTGCTCCACTTTTTATAGGGAATTCACACCAGGATGCTCAAGAACTTCTTAGATGTTTATTGGAAGGTTTACACAAGGATGTCAATACAGTCACAAAGCAATCACCTATTCACGGTGAAATTAATGGAAAATTAAATGATTCACAAAATACCAAGTTAGTAGATATTTTTGTTGGTCAATTAAAATCAACTCTTAAGAGGATAGTCGGCGAATTTTAGCGCTTGATTTTGAAATTCGCTTGATATTTGGGGTTTTGCTCATAATTTTTTTTCTATTGAAGCTTTTTTAAAATTTCTTTTTTTGGTACACAGAAGAGTCTTGTGGCTACCAATTTCTTCGTTTTTTTTATTTTTGTAAGTCAATCCAAATACTCATACGGAAGCAGTAAAACGGGCTCTTTACAAAAAACGTTCGCTAAGCGGCGTTTTAGATTTTTATAAAAAACTAATTGAAATAATATGTCATTTCCAACGCTAACAATAAGTTAAGGTATAAGCGAAGAGTGTATAGACTTGTTTTTTGTTATAAAAATATTTTTAAACTTTTCACAGCGCTCCAAATATTTCTTAAAATTTTACTTAATTTTTGGAGCGCTGTGAAAAGTTTAAAAATATTTTTATAACAAAAAACAAGTCTATACACTCTTCGCTTATACCTTAACTTATTGTTAGCGTTGGAAATGACATATTATTTCAATTAGTTTTTTATAAAAATCTAAAACGCCGCTTAGCGAACGTTTTTTGTAAAGAGCCCGTTTTACTGCTTCCGTATGAGTATTTGGATTGACTTACAAAAATAAAAAAAAGAAGGAATTGGTAGCCACAAGACTCTTCTCTGTACCAAAAAAAGAAATTTTAAAAAAGCTTCAATAGAAAAAAAATTATGAGCAAAACCCCAAATATCAAGCGAATTTCAAAATCAAGCGCTAAAATTCGCCGACTATCCTCTTAAATGTACCCACTGTGGTCACTGCTCAATAACATTATTTGATTCTTTCTAGGACGTATCACTTCCAATGCCTCAAAAACAGGACGTATACTACTTTCTCAGTGCCTTGACAGTTTTACAAGTGAAGAAACTTTGGATTGTGATAAAAAGCCTACCTGGTCAAACTGCCAAAGTGCCAAATACCATGAAAATGTACAAAGTCCTTTAAGATTTAAAAGTTTCATATTAAATTTCTCCTGGAGAGATTAGATATGACCAATTACTCTGACAATCCAAAAATATTATGTAAATATAATTTATAGGTTCTCAGTAGCCCTAGGCATACCTGATAACCTGATAGAGGACATTACACCGCTTGTTGTAAACACTCTTACTCATTCACATGGCATGAATTTACCGATTCAAGAGTGACAACAATTTTTGCAAAAAGTACAGTTAGTAGTGATGCTTATGTATTATTTAATAAGATAGAGGGAAAATTCAGTCACATCAGTTATGAGTCCTTTGGTTTTTTTAATGCATTTGTTTTATTTTTGTTTTTTCTTTATACATTATCCTTTATAGATATTTTATAATGAAATTTTATTTTTTTCTCTATCCAATGGTATAAAAATAAAAATTGAAGTTCATAAAGAAATCAAAAGTACGTTCAAAAATTTAGAAAATCCAATTGACCCAAAGTGTTTAAAGTCCATTGGATTCAGGATGTTAACTCAAATAAGAATATCAAATTTCAATCGAAAACTTAAACGATAAAAAAATATGGAGGAAAATGCGAAATTTCAGTTATTTCATGATATTTGGGGAATGGAGCAAAATAACACAGATTTCTAAAAGGATTCCTAAATAGCTTGAAATGGGGTATACCCATTTTTTAATTTAAGTAAATTTGTAACTCTTCTGGTTTTCAAGAACCCAAAATGACTGTATATATAAAATAATAGCATTTAGCAACTTATCAATAATTTAGAAAAAATTTGAATCACTATTTTTAAGAATAAGTATTTTAACCAGGGCCCGTATTGTAAACTCACTCGACACGATGCACAGTGGGAAAAAAGCCCGAAAACGTGGGCTATTTTGAATCCGCCATTTTGGTTTTATAGAAAAAAATGTGAAATTCGAAATTGACGACCTTAAAAGCACCCAGATACTGATTTGCGGCACTATAACCCATTATTTAATAAAAAAATGTTGGCCATTTTGGATTCGGCATTTTGTTTTTTTAGAAAAAAATGTTATATTCGAAATCAGTGACCTTAAAAATAAATCTTTACCAATTTTCATAAAAATTTAAAAACAAAAAGTAGTTTTGGTCACATTTTCGGGTTTTTTCCCACTGTGCAATGTCGACTCTTATCATTCTGTCCATTTTATTTACATGAGAAATGAGAGTCTCGGCTTGTACTGTAGTATGCAACATCATGTGGAGCGGTTCGAGAATAAGGCCCCCGATTCCTTTTTCGTGATTTGTATTTGATTTAACTTAAAATACTCTCTGAGATCAAAAATACTGGTATTACATTTTTTATTTCGATAAAAAAAACCTAACTCATTTATAGGATCATTTTATACGTATGTTAAAATTATTGCAACTCATAACTTTATTAATTGCCCAACTTTTTGAATGTTGAAAAAGTTTTGCGTTTAACCAAGCCAAAAAACACTAATATTAAAGTAGTAAATCAAATTTATTCTTGAGTCTGTTTATGATTAAGACGCATTCGCCGGCTTTTGCATAGATTTTAATTATAGTAGCTGCATTGTTCGGGTGAATAATAACTTCCAATCGTTAAAATTTAACGGTATCGTAACACTGATCTAAATTTACCTACAAAGCGAAAACTATTAAAAGGGATTTACGTTATTTTATAGTTTTAATTAAATTGAATGTCGAGGCTTTATTGTAGTTTTACATAATATATTTCTTTGCTTATAAAATTATTTACCATATAATTTGATGTGAAAAAGACTTAAACGAATATTCGATTTGTCTAAATCCAAGTTTTTCAAGTTTTTGCTTCTTCAGTGTGTAAACTGATGAATGCAAATTATGCAAAAGCCTGCACTAAAGCCCCCCAATCTGTTTTTGCAGTGTCTGCTTTCTGACTGCTTCCATTAAAAATATAAAAACCGTAATTTATTTCCATTCGCAGATGATGTATAGATGCTATTATTTACTGTATAAATTGAGGGTCTTTTATGAATACACACACCATTTGAGTTTTTAAGTACTTTAAAGTATAATGTATACAAAGGTTAATTATCCTATTACATTTTCAACATAAAACTATAGTGTCATACAACATACATTATAAGATATTTTGGAGAAAATTTAAAATCATCCAAACTTTAAATTGGTAAAATAATAAGAAGGAATTTATAGATAATTTTTGAATTTATTTATATCCACTAATTTGAATTTTATTGTTATTAGTTGTAAGTCCGTCCAAGCCCCAGTACTTATTGTAATAAACAGGGTTTGAAACGACATAATTGGATTATATAAAGTTTCTAGTGCTGTAATCACGGGATACTAGCTTTGAACATTTAATATACGTGTAAACAGATAAAGCACAATGATGTATTAGAATGGAAACCACTTTAACAGCTACTTGGTTCTATTTCATTTCTATAGATACCTATTAAAACCCTTCCAAAATATCATAGTGTGGTTTTATTGTTGTTTTTTTAATAGGATTAAAACTTTGTTCCCTAAATTTAGTTTTAAAAAGTTGTCTTTTAGAGCTGGTAGTGCAATGCGGGGATAACTCATTTTAAACTCGGTTTACTCCAAAGATGGCCGTCAACGACACTTCTATAAACATATTATCATATGACGTGTTTTTAGTGATTTCCAAAAGTTTTTGTCATCCAACCTACGTTATGTATTAAACTACCGTTCAAACTAAACTAAAGCATAGATTAGCTTGATTTAAATCAAATTTTCAATACTATTTTTTTCTAATCTTGGGAGAAGAAAAATCTCAATCATCAATCTTCATTCAAATAAATAATATCTACATTAATACTGGCCATATTGAAAACTTAATAAGAAAAATTACCACAACTAAAAGCGTGAAGCGCATCTTATGAATTGATATGTTCTTTTTTCAGTTAACTTGCCTTTCCAATAAAGCTTTTAGGACTTATGTCAATAAAAACTCCTTTCGTTATATAAAGTGTCCCAAGATTTCAGAAATATATATTAGACTGTAGTTACCACGATAACTAAATACGCTAATTTATCAAAGATTTCTGTCCTCACTGTGTACTGAAATCACCCCAAAAGCTATTAAAGTTTGCGGAACGTACTTGTGGGTATCAATTTAAGGAATAGTTAGCTTAATGCATGTTTAATGACTTACACTGTAACGTAATAAATTGAAATTTGGATTGAAGCTTCCTAGATTACATTACGTATAAGAATTTATAATTAAAATATTTCTTGTGAAAGCGTCAAATGGGAATACTACAGACAAGAAAGATTTTTGAGGCTCATCTAACTAAATCATTTAAAATTAAACAAAATTCCTAAAACTTAAAAATGATGAGGAATTCTTTACTGTTATTTACTTTAGTTCACAGTTTAAATAGATAAATAGTTTTCGTTTACATTTACATTTAAAAGAACTTGGAAATACTAAGATATTACAAAAAGCGTAGCTTGATTTATTTAGAAGGGTTTTTAAGTAGTTCGAGTTGAACAATAAATATGTATTGGAAGATATAGTAATACTTATATGTATTATTGGCACATAAGAAATCTGTACATGACGCAGGTATAGATAGTTAGGCTGTATTTATTTTCTGGAAAACAATATTCTAGAATCTAGAATATAAATAAATTTATGATAATATAATAAATTAATAAGGGAAATTATAATTAACAAAAACATTCACTTACTGGTCAAATAACAAAGTAAAATCTTACGGAAAATACCATCAACAAAATACAGTATTGTACAATAAATATGCACAAAAAGAGGGAAACTTTGAGTAACAAAAGGGTGATGTTCTTGCAGAGGAAGTAAATCCAAGTTTACTTAAAATTAGTGCACTTACAAAATTACATAAGCAGATAACCTTATTAATGTACACATCAGATATCTTAACTAAATAGGAAATTATTTTATAATAATATATTATAGACAAAGGATTCCATTTACAATCCTGATACATAAATAGTGATTAATTAATCATTAAACTGAGATGCTATCACATGTACTTTTACCAATAAAACGAAAATACGTCATCAAAATGACGAATAAACAAGGAACATGTGATAGGTCTCAAACAGCTGCAGTGAGGAATTTATTACAAAATATAAAACAATTTAACTAAACTTCTTATAAAAAGAGTTGCGTTAAAATAAAGTTATAACAATTACAAAGATAGTACCCAGGAAACATTTTTAAAAGGAAGTGTAAAATATTTTTTCTTCGAATGTCATTAAATTGCAGCCTTATCAAGCCTTATATAACGCTTGACAGGTTTTAACTGGTAATTTTTATGTTCCTTGACTCTATGATCATATTCGAGCATTAGGATTAGAAAGGCAGAGTAGAAATGCTCATTAGGCAACCCAATATACACGGACATTGTATTGAGTATATGCATGTACAGTTGGTCCCAGCTGGAAGTAGGACAAAAGTAATCACGATCGCGTAAACTTTGTCCTACTTCCAGCTGGGAGCAACTTTACATTAAATGTAGAATTTTAAAATTATTTTTTTTATTACTTTTTTTCTAACTTTCGACGTTTGAAGAAAAACAGGATGTCTTATCTGCGGGACTCGCAGAGCTTGTCCCGCCAACCTACATGCTCGCCACAAATTGTACTTCTTTTACTCCTAATAAAACAATATACGATTTTATTGATGTCTATTTGTTGGTTTACCAATGATTGATTTTTATTATGCACCTTTCTCCGAATGTCTTCTTGTTTATTTTAATATCCCTCATTAGCGTTGTGTTTTATAGTTGTCCTGAAGATGGCTTACAGCCGAAACCTGTAGACATGCTCCTGTCGTTTTTTATATGCAATAATAGACAGCACTCCAAGTGACTCTTTGATTTTTAATTTGAGAATGCATATTCAGGTTCTCTACTTTTTATTATCAATTAAATAAATCTGGTAAGTTATTGTCAAATCAATTTTCATACCAAACTTTTATATAAAATAATTATATTTATTAGTGTCGTGATTAAAGGCAAAGGAAATCTCAGAAATATTATTGAAGTTCATTAAAGACAACAATGTTGAGATTGGCGATAAATTTATAAATGCAGTAAACACAAGTTTTCCTATGAAATATTATTATTCAAAAAATAGACAAGAAAATAAATATCTAAACTCACTACGAAATGAGCTAAAACTTATAATCGAAAAGAACAAGACATGTTCTTCTGAAAGTAACAAATTGTTATTATCCAATAAACGGAAATAGTAGGTACAAATCTAAATTAATTGGGTCAAAAAAATCCAAATGATAATTAGGTACATAAAAATTACAACAATTCTCCCAAAGCCATTTGGGAAATAGTAACCACAAATTCTAATCGATGTACACACAAATAAATACAAATCTGCTGATGATTTCAACAAATATAGCGTCAAATTTTTTAACATTATTACCACTACAATCCTGTACTAACTTGACAACCTTTGAATTTTTCGGGGCGGTCCGATCGAAAAGAGACAATACTTTTTTCTTAAAATTTTTTCCTAGTCAAGTTAACCAAGCAACTAAAATTTCATTAAGAACTACAGCCACTAACCATTTAGTTGGGATAAGACTAGCTTTCTAAAGGTGAATTTGCACTAAAAGCTGTTTTTTAAATTGATGCCAGTATTACAAAAAATTGAAAGCTACTGCAAAATTACGCAAAAACATCGTTTTGTAGCTGCCTCATAACTCGTAACAAAAATTTATGTTTTTCATGTTTATGGTACCAATCGATTCATTTTTCATGGCTTAGCAAATTTGGAGAAATATAACATAGTGCCTTGATTGGTTTTTGAATAATTTTGCTGTAAAGTAGCTGTATTTTAAGGACCTTAAAAAATTCACTCACTGTTAAAATTTTTTAATTCTTTTCTCCCATTTTGCCCAATATAAATAATTTTAAATCCTACGAAAATTTGGTATAAAAATATTAAGTAGTTCATGTTATTGCTCCGCCCCTAGGATCCTATTTAGTATACTTCAAAACTGACTCTTAAAAGGTATTTTTTATAGTTATTTTTAGAGCGTATATTGCTTTAAGCTAAACAACATATTACAATTTTAAATGTTATAGAGGCTCATATTTAATTTACACCCGGTAAACTAATTGTAATTTTTTTTCCTTTAAATTAAAGCACCACGAGGTAATTATTAATAATTATTAATTATTAGAATATTATGGTAGGATAATATTAAATAAATTTTTTAAATCATCAATAAATTTAGGTGAGAGTTTGTTTAGTGTTGATAATTTCAGAGAAACCCCAAAGATATCAGTAGTTTTGGTTTAACAAATAAATAGGTCTGCTATCTTTTATAAGGTTATCTAGCAATAAAAATAGTGACCCGTAAATCGTTAAGACTTATTGTTGTGACAATTAAATCGCAATAAATTGTTGGTACTTAAAACTGCACGAATGTTAATCGTACAAAAAAATTCAATCAATGTTTTTCCTACCGGGTTTTTCCAAAAGTTTTTTTGCAATTTTCTAATTTATTATTTTTAATAACAATTTTGAAAAATTTATTATATTCAAATTTTTTGTAAATAAATGTTAAAAATTACAGCAGAAAATATCAATTAAATAATATTATAAAGTTTCAATGTTTTAATAAAAATTAATTTAAATCAAAAAGTTTAAAATGAAGGTATGTGAAATAAAATAGCCAATTTTAAAATCTTAGTTTTTATTCAAATTACTGTATTGATCACACACGAAATATAATTATCTAACTGTCTACTTTTCTAAAGTTGATAACCCTGAAATAATTTATTGAATTTAAATAACAAACATATATACAATTTAATAATTGTCCTTCAAAGTCATGCTTATTAACCATGAACACAATAATAGACTAAAAGATAAATCTTTACTAAAATTGAAAACAATTATTAATAACTTAGGAAATAAATATACATTAGCCAAATATGTGATCCAAAATTTTTCCAAAGAAATTCCATCCCCTTTCCTGTATGACCGGATCATCTAAGGGATTAGCTGTAGTTACTGGAATAATTTCTGGAACAGCGGTGACGTTTAAAGGCGCCGGGATGGCGAGCACCGTGACGCAAAATACGGTATTTGTGGTATTACCATTGTCACTAACAGTAATCGTATTATTAGATTGGCTATTAATTGTTACATTCTGGGGTAGATTTGTAACATTATTGAGTATTGATAGGTCCCCGTAAATGCTGACACTAGACACGCACGGAATGCTCAAAGTGGTCGTTGTGTTTTGCTGACCCTCCACTGCTGTTGTTCCATTGCAAGCTGGAGAAGTGTTGTTGACGCAATTAATTGTCGAATCCACGCAAGATAACGCCGAGTTGTCTTTGCAAGGAACTGTTAATTGAGGACTAGTCACGCACATTATGGTCCCATTGGACATGCAGACAGGGAATGCGTTAGAAAGGCAGAGTAACGTTATTGTGTCGGGGCAATTTACTATGGTGTTTGCTTCAACTGTTACTTTCTCTGGTACGGTTTTCTTTTCACCATCATAATGATGAATTACGTAGGTATGATCGCGGAAATATGGAGTGCTTGAATGGCTAAACATATTGCTTACTTGGTAACCAATCATAAAACTTAAAAGGGTGTTACTAAAACTGGGTTGCGAGTAGCTGTATGAAGGTGTTGAATGTCCGTTTATGTAGGTTACTGGACCATAATGAATATTTGAGCCTGGTGGGTTATAAGCACCTCCATATCCATAACCTCCGTGTCCATAACCACCACCTGGTTGCCCATAACCGCCTGGTTGACCATAACCACCTGGTTGCCCAGCATAGCCTCCATAACCCTGTTGTGGGTGATAACCTCCATAGCCTTGTTGAGGATGATATCCCCCTTGTTGGTTTGGATGGTAGCCACCTTGTTGGTTTGGATGATAACCAGGTTGTTGAGGATACGGTGCAGAAGGTTGATAATGGGAACCAAATGCGTTTTGGCTGGATCCTACATTTTGGCTAGTTTGTTGTTGATTACCCAAACCTCCTGGGGTATTTCCTGCTGGTTTAAATCCAATATTTTGATTAGCTCCAGTGCCTGGTTTCGCGGCATTATTAACGTTCCATCCAATTGGTGTTCCACCTGCTTGGTTAGTGTTAGCAGAGTAAGGGGGTGGAGCACCACCAGCTGAATACGGAGGTGGTGCTTGATTTTGATTTGGATGAGCGGCATAAGGTGGTGGTGCTTGATTTTGACTGGGGTGAGCTGAGTATGGTGGTGGGGCACCTGCTGCTGGGTTGTTGGGCGAATAAGGTGGTGGGTTATTTCCTGACCTTTCCATCGGCGGTGCTGAAGGCTTGTTTTGTGTTTGTGCTGGTTGTGGTTTACTCTGTACCGGGGAAGATTCATGTGGAGAATAACTTAACCTTGTAGAATCTTGATTCGGTTGAGGTTTTGGTTTACTAACCTCTTGGGTAGGTTGGGGTCTTGGTTTATTTGCAGTTTGACTGGTTTGAGGTTTTGGTCTAGTACCACCACTATACTTATTGCTACTACCACTGCTGTATCTAGTACTACTACCACCACCGCCGTATCTTGAACCACCACCTCCTCTACTACTAGAAGATCTGCCGCCCCCAAATCGTCCAGCTTCCCCACATTCAAAGATAATTGCGAAAATTACCACGCACACTATTAATTTTAACATGTTTGCACGCTTGAAGTCACTATGATTATGGTTCACGATTGTTATGCGTTATGCACTACGTAAATATATCGCGGATGAACGATATTGTAGATGCAAGGTTCATATTCCGAGTATTTCCAATAATTTTATCGCGTTTATACGTATAAACAACATATCATAACACTGGGTTCTTGGACGTAGAGGTTAAAACAAAACTAATCGCTACGAGTAAGATAATCGACTGCGATTGTGTTTCACTTCCAACAAATTCAACATAAACCAGTCCATGACGTCATCACAAATCCACGAACTGTAAAATTATATATGAGCATGTTTTATTTTGTCATTCATTAATAATTAGTTAATTTTTACTAGTTCCTCAATTACATAGTTCTTGTATTACGTGTGGGATTAATACTACTCCTAAGTTATACTTTAGCAATTTTTATACATTTTTTAATTTGTTTATTTATTGCAAATTTTTGTTTATCGTTAGGTAAATTATCTATAATTTATTCTTTTTAAACATTATTTGTTGAAAACGATTTTTTTTTTTGGATATAATAGTTGAGTTTAACCAAGCATACACTTAAATAATTTTCGTAGAATATAAAAAGTTTTAATTATCAATACGTGCATAATTAATATTACTCAGCGGGGCGTATTTCCATTTTATAATTTAACTCGTGGTATTTTTATTTTCTTCTATTGGTTTGAAATTTTAATGTTAATAAACCTTTTGTTAGGTATTTTAAACATGCTTGTTCAACATATTTTAATATTATTTCCACATAGTTTTTCTTAGTGTAATCAATTATTATAATTATGTATTTTTAAAGTTTTCTATTTAAAATATGAATATTTTTGAATTAAAACGTTTTTAATTCAAAACAAATTTATGCACAAACATCAACATTTTAGGAGTATACAAAACACAAGTTTTGGAAGTTGCAATTAATCAGACACCAAAAAACACTTACAATTAAATGAGAGGGAAAATACAGGAACATTATCTTCTTTTCTTCTACAGGGTGGCCCAACGAAGAGTTTCCACCCAGGTTAATTTGAAAACAAATAATTTTTGAAAAAAAACCCGAAACCGATCATTTATTATTTGGTGGGTAACGCAAGGGATAACAAATGATTTTTTTCCGGTCGTCGGCTGCTTTAAGTTTGAAAGGATATTTTTTCGTCATATTTTAATCTTTAGAGTGGCATCGTAAAGGGAATTGTTCATTCTAAGTGGGGTATGAATTTTAAATTTTTTGATCTATCAGAAAACTTTGAAAAAAAATCCCAAAAACGGTCGATTTTTTATGATTTTTTCCGGTCGTCGGTTGCTTTAAGTTTGAAAAGGGTGTTTTTTTCGTCATATTTTAATTTTTAGAGTAGCATCGTAAAGGGGAATGTTCATTCTAAGTGGGGTATGAATTTTAAATTTTTTGAGCTATCAGAAAACTTTGCAAAAAAATCCCAAAAACGGTCGATTTTTCTTGATATTTTCCGGTCGTCGGCTGCTTTAAGTTTGAAAAGGGTGTTTTTCTCGTCATATTTTAATCTTTAGAGTGGCATCGTAAAGGGGAATGTTCATTCTAAGTGGGGTATGAATTTTAAATGTTTTGAACAATCAGTAAATTTTAAAAAAATTCCCAAAAACTGTCGATTTTTCATGATTTTTTCCAGTCGTCAGCTACTTTAAGTTTGACAAGGATGTTTTTTCGTCATATTTTAGTCTTTAGAGTGGCATCGTAAAGGGAAATATTCATTCTAAGTGGGGTATGAATTTTAAATTTTTTGAACCATCAGAAAACTTTGAAAAACATTCCAAAAACGGTCGATTTTTCTTGATTTTTTCCTGTCGTCGGCTGCTTTAAGTTTGAAAGGATATTTTTTTCGTCATATTTTAATCTTTAGAGTGGCATCGTAAAGGGATTCTAAGTGGGGTATGAATTTTAAATTTTTTGAATTATCAGAAAACTTTGAAAAAAAATTCTCAGAAACGGTCGATTTTTCTTGATTTTTTCCGGTCGTCGGCTACTTTAAGCTGAAAAGGGTGTTTTTTTCGTCATATTTTAATCTTTAGAGTGGCATCGTAAAGGGGAATATTCATTCTAAGTGGGGTATGAATTTAAAATTTTTTGAACTATCAGAAAACTTTGCAAAAAAATCCCAAAACCGGCCGATTTTTCATGATTTTTTCCGGTCGTCTGCTGCTTTAAGTTTGAAAAGGGTGTTTTTTTCGTCATATTTTAATCTTTAGAGTGGCATCATAAAGGGGAATGTTCATTCTAAGTGGGGTATGAATTTAAAATCTTTTGAACAATCAGTAAATTTTAAAAAAATTCCCAAAAACTGTCGATTTTTCATGATTTTTTCCAGTCGTCAGCTGCTTTAAGTTTGACAAGGGTGTTTTTTCGTCATATTTTAGTCTTTAGAGTGGCATCGTAAAGGGAAATATTCATTCTAAGTGGGGTATGAATTTTAAATTTTTTGAACCATCAGAAAACTTTGAAAAACATTCCAAAAACGGTCGATTTTTCTTGATTTTTTCCGGTCGTCGGCTACTTTAAGTTTGAAAAGGGTGTTTTTTTCATCATATTTTAATCTTTAGAGTGGCATCGTAAAGGGATTCTAAGTGGGGTATGAATTTTAAATTTTTTGAATTATCAGAAAACTTTGAAAAAAAATTCTCAGAAACGGTGGTCGTTTTTTCTTGATTTTTTCCGGTCGTCGGCTACTTTAAGTTTGAAAAGGGTGTTTTTTTCATCATATTTTAATCTTTAGAGTGGCATCGTAAAGGGATTCTAAGTGGGGTATGAATTTTAAATTTTTTGAATTATCAGAAAACTTTGAAAAAAAATTCTCAGAAACGGTCGTTTTTTCTTGATTTTTTCCGGTCGTCGGCTACTTTAAGTTTGAAAAGGGTGTTTTTCTCGTCAAATTTTAATCTTTAGAGTGGCATCGTAAAGGTGAATGTTCATTCTAAGTGGGGTATGAATTTTAAATTTTTTGAACTATCAGAAAACTTTGGAAAAAATTCCCAAAAACGGTCGATTTTTTATGATTTTTTCTGGTCGTCGACTGCTTTAGTTTTAAATGCTCAATTAAATCGGCGCTTTTTTGATATTCTAATTCTTTCTCTACTATTGGCACCCCCAAATTCGCAGCTAATTTGGTTTTCACGCTTTTTCGATACGTACTTTGAAATTTCGTAACTTTAAACGGGAAAAACTGGAATGGTAACAATTTTCAAAAATATTTGAATTTTAAGAGCTCAATCCAATGTACACCTCGAATAAAAATCACTAACGCATAGGGTTTTATGAATTTCGAAAAAGAGACGAAAGAAATTTTTTAAAGATTTTGAGACAAATATTTGCTCTGAAATTGTTCACTTTCCGCAAAATAATTAATATCTTGAAAAGTATTCCACCTGGCAGGATGTTTGATAGCTTAAAATTAGCACCGCCATCTCCCCCAAAAAAATCCGTTAATATTATAATTTTCGATTGAAAATTGCGCCGTTCAGAGCCGTATTTGTACCAAAATTTTGCCACAATTTTACGATTTTTTTCCGGAAAAACTAAATTAGCGATTTTAACCAAACATTTTTTAAAGGAAAAAATTAATTTAAATCGAATCCTATATTTCAGTGGTGGGCCAGTAAGTTGTAAGTTTTACAAGAAAAATTTATTAGTATTAAGTTTTTGAAGATGCTTAGTAAAAACCACTGAATATTTTTTTAGAATTTATCTTATAGATTTTTTTTCAAAATTTGTTTTTAGATATTTTGGAAATTTTTCGAAAAATTAACATGAATTAATGGTATTATTTTGACACAAGCGTTTCCTTTAATTTTAGGGATTTTCCCATGGGCAAGAAAACTTTGACTATCCTACAACTTTCTTTCTCTTGTCAATAAAATAACCCTTTCATTAGTATCTTTAGAAAAAGCTTCGCAAGGGTACTATTTTTTTACGTTTAAAAAAATATTGTTTGAATTATATTTTTTTACGATCGTACAAAAAGTAGGCCATTTATGATCAGAGTGCACAAAAGGGTTACTTAGTGCAAAAATGCATGACTTTAATGAAATGAAAAATTTAGAAATGTCAATATTTGTCATTAATTTCATGTTTTTATGGAATTTTAATATTATCAATGGTTGATGATCATCGCTCTTAGAAAAAATAGTGTATGCAACTTATGAAAAAAGCATATTTGTACTTAACGTACTGTCCAACTCGACCTAAGGTCTTCTTGTACAATTATCCACTTTTTGCACTTGTTGCATAAATAACTACATATGTTGTATCATTTCGGTCAAATTCCATTTTATATAAATTTTAGTTTATTACCTACTTCTATTATTTTAAGTTTTTCTGGTAACTGAAGTATTAATTTTATTACGTTAATAAAAAAGATTAATGGGGATAAACTATTTAATTTAATTCGACAATAATTCATTTATTTACATCACAATTTATAGCAATCGTTTTCATCCTTAGTGTATTTGTAATAATGTCCTGAATCCACAATTGACCCGCCATGTAAATCCCATTATAAATTGTTCTTGGATAATAATTATTATCCTCGATTTGACTGTGGTGGTCCTGTAACATAGTCGTATACATCCCCTGACTAATTCGATTACTCATGTGGGATAAGATATGAGGCAATCCTGCAATGGTTGACAGATCCACACGCCAAAAAGCAGTTTTGCAAAATCTAGGCTGAACAATAAATTGATTTAATATAAATTTAGCTGAAAAACTAAGCTATTCTGCAAAAAAATGGATATAAGAATGAAGACTAAAACTATTGTAACATAAAAAAATTTGAATTATTTTAAGGATATAATTAAAAATGTACGTGAATCTTTAGAGAGCTATAAAATAGGTTTTATTATTTTACTTTTGTTAATTTGGTTGCATATAGCTTATGATCATAAATAATATTATAATAAAACCAACAATACGAAGAAATTAATTTTATATCAAGGTTTTAAAATTGTTATAATTATGTACTTAATAATTTTTTTTAAAGAAAATTAAGTTAATTTCCCTAAAAGTATTTTTCCTCATAATTTAATCTCACTAATAACCAGGTTCATTAAAAATTTTTTTTCGCCCTTAATTCTCTCTTTTAAATTAATCTCGACAGATCCCATATTTTTTAATATTTTAATACTTTAAAACTTTAACCAGAAGTGCGCCTAACCGACCTCATTCATTTTTTTTTTCGCTTACGTATCAGAGGCGTTTCTAAAAATCTACATAGCACCCCTCGCAACATTTAAACCTGGCAGGTTTTGTGTGATATTATAAATGATAAATGCGAAGAGCCATACATTATCTACAGTCCGAATTTTAAGGGCGATAAAATTTCAGATTTTACACACAATGGGGTTTAAATGTGAGCATTTAATCATACGAAAATTAAATGTAAAAGGAAGTTACTCATCTAGTTATCTATATTATATTAGGTAGTATTATATGAATAATTATAAATTTAAACCCAATAAAAATAAAACTTTTAATATAGTATATTTTTTAAACCGCCCTGCCAAGATATTTATTTCTTAATATTTTTAAATTCAATAAAATGGAATCAAATCTAAAAAACATTATCTAAATAATAGCTGTGGCAAATATTTAAATTTAGTTGTATTCTGTTACTTTTCAGCCAAATATTTCCTTAAAAATAAATTAAAAAATAAAATAATCCAGCTATTTTTTGGGCAACAATTTTATGATTCTATTTCATTTTATTGCACTTAAAACATAAGGAAGATATTTTGGCAGGACGATTCGACTGTAAATTCCGCACATTAAGGATCGAAAAGCAAGCAAAATATAAATAATATGTGCAATAGTTTTTAATTGCTATACAATAATTTACCATCATTGCCATTTTTTATTTAAATTTAGTGTTTAAGCGTCAAAATCAGTGCGCGGTGTAAGAAATGACTCTTAAAACTTATTTGAAAGTGGTATGGAAAACTCTATATCAATGAATATAAGAAATTTTAATTACAATTCTGGAAATGTAGGTGGCTCCACTTTACTCATTTTTATTATAAGTCAAACTTATAAGAATCCAACAACTTTTATTTTTATCTTATACAATGCCCTCCAAAACTACCGCATAATTCTAAATTATCGTCGCAAACAACGCCATTCAAATTTTAGTTCTCTTTGACCGGAATTTATTTTCTAATATACAAGGTGTTTGGTAGCTCAATATGTTGATAACCTTTTATAAATTGAAGAAAATAAATACTTAAGTCAGAGAAAAACTTAAAAAAATATTTGAAGGATAAATTCTCCTATGTAACCCAACATTGTAATAAAAATTTTGTCAGATATCAATGTTTCTTCTTCGGTAAACTTAAGATGAATATAAATTCTCAGCACCCCTCTTGATAAATCCTGGCTACACCGCTGCTAGGACCTATGTACAAAAGTAGCCACCAATCAGACAATTCTGAATACCAACCAAGGACTGCTCACGTTGTTAATTCAAATTGAATACAAAGAGATCTTACTTGAATCAAGCAAAGGCTTTAATGAAAAATTGTCCTTGGCCAGGATTTGAACCTGGGTCCTCCAAATCGCATGTTTGAATATGTTGATAGGATTGAAAAAGTATGTATAAAGATGAGTTTTGATGGTGATTTGTGCAAGCTGTACAATATAATAAAGTTAAACAATTAGAGGTGTTGTTGATAGTGTAGAAAATGACTTGACGTAACATTTATTAACATTGACCCTTACACCATTAACTTGACACCAATTAGAGAAGTTATTAATGTCATTTTGGAGAAAAGCACAGTCTTCATCTTCATGAATGACACACCATAGTATATAAGAGGAGAGTGTAGAAAACAGCCTAAACGGAAAGTAGCACTTTCCGGTTTCTGGATTATGCTAGTTTCCGTTTAGGTTATTTTCCGTTTAAGTCATTTTCCGTTATGCAGCTTTCCGGTTTCTGGATTATGCTGCTTCGCTGAAGTAAAGCAGACATAACAGAGTTCCAAGCGTTGATCCTTGTGGTACACCAGAGTTAGTAGTGAACTTATATGAGAAGAATCCTTTTGGTACTAAACAACTTACTTCCAATTTCATAAATATGATCTTATTACTGATATTATATTATAACTGATGTCACATTTTCGCAGTTCTTCGACAAAATTTGAGTGAAGGATTTTGATAGATCCATATAAATCACATTTCTTTTTACGATCATCTAGTAAAGTATGTTTTAGAATAGTTTAGAAAGATATTAAGTATCACAATGGAGCGGTAGTTCATTATGCAATCTTTTTTCTCATTCTTGTAAATTGGGCAGAGACAAACCTGCTTCCACTTTAAAAGGAAACTTAAAGGCTGCTTAAAATACAATTAAAGACAGGATAGGAGAGAAGGACAATCCTTGAGTAGTGCACTTGGAATCAAGTCGGCGGTTTTCCATTTCACTTTTCTTAGATATTTCTGTACAGTAACCTCATCAACCACAAAACTTCCCATGTTATCCAAACAGGGGGTTGTATCACAATTATTTAAAGATGGAGGTTGTTGCTTAACACTAGCAAAATGTGAAGCGAAAACATTTATCATATCTTAGGGTTTATATAAGACAACTTTGCACTAAATATATAATTTATCTTGTGCCCCCTCGAATATTTGAACTCATCATTATTCAAATAAGTCATAAAAGTAAGCTCGAAAAATTTTGCTACGCACCCTCAACTATTTTTACATAAATTTAAATTTTGATGATCAACACGAGTGATTTATTAAATGTAAAGTTCTTTTATATGTATGTACTTAAAAACCTACCTGTAGATAAAATAAAATATAAACCATTTATATTTTCAATACTTAATCTCTGGGAGACATTTAATTAATGATAATTTTTATTAATACAATAAATATTACAGGTCTTCAGTTAGATTTAGGTAATAACAATAAATGTAGGTCTTATGGATCGATAAAATGGTTTTAAGCTTTATAAGCGAAATCAATGTCTACTAAAAATGGAGTTAAGGGCTAATAAAATTTGATGGGATAAAACGCACTTTGGCTTCAATTTGTAACATTTAAGATTTTCAACAATATAGGTGTAGAACACTTACCAATATCCTGAATCTCCCGATCATTATCCGTCCATTCAGAGAACTGAAATTAAAATAATAAAATTAACATGTGAGTAGGTAGGAAACAGGTGAATTTATGAAAATATATGTTTTTAATATAAATTTACTAGAAAGTAATTCCAAGAATGTAAATATTTCCTCAAGTAGTAGGTACTTTAAAGTAATTAATGTGCATAAGTTGGGGTAGCTTAAGTCTCGCCATAACTCATCTCTGGTAATTAAGTCCATAGACAATTAGATCTCGTTATTTGCTCCTCCTTTTTATGCTCTCGTACGCGTGCAGATAGTACACGGTGGCTCATATTTTATTTAATACAAGCTTAAGATCGGCTTTTGTTGGATGCCACGTGCACTTAATATCTTGATTGACGTATACCTCGTTGTAAGTCCCTTTTCTATAAAACCCTAAATTACTTCAAGGATTTATCGCTATAAAATCTGTCAGCATTAATTATTTTCAAGTTTTCAGAGAGGATTACGTGTTGTATGCAATTTTAAGTTGATTTATACTTTAATATTACCTACTTTCTACTTCCATTCCATAATCACATTATTCTAAAATTCACTAACAAAAATTAATGAGTTTCCATAGTTATTTATTTATATTAACTCCAATTATTCCTCGACTAAAAACATCTGCTAACGTTACGGTCAACCACGTAGCCTTCTTCAGAGCAACGGTGTGTCAATAAAACAATATACTAAATTTGACAATGCTCTGAAGAAGTCTACATGGTTAGGCGAAACGTTAGCACATGTTGTAATTATCGTTGTTTTTTGTTATTCTGATCCGAAGATCATCACGCTTCATAAATATTTTTTTAATTCTAAGATTTCCAGAAAAAATAAATCAAAATTAAACATCTATTCTAAATAATGTGTCCCTCGAAAATATTTTAGGTTCTTATAAATATTTACTATTAATTATGTTTCATTTGCTTTGTATTAATTTTTTAAATTGTTTTTGGTTAAATTAATTACTTAGGTTTTTAATGATTTTGTAAATTACAGTTTAATAATAATTTATTATCATTGCTACTTAAATTACAAGTCGAGTATCAATTTTCCAATCACTTTAGAGGTCGATACGACCCTAAGATTAATTTCATCGTAGCAAACTTTAAACCACCTACACCGTTTAGTAATTTTTATACCCCTTAAATCCTTAACGACCAACATTTTTTTGGTGTATAAAAAATAGAGGCAAGTTTTTCTTCAAAAGTTATGTAACATAAAATAAATTACACGTGCCAAAAACAATTTGATATATTTTTTACCCCGATAAGAAATATTAATTTATATGTTTTAATTAAACTATTTAAGCTTGCGTGTGGTAATTTAAATGAATATTGTAACAATGTCGTTGACAATAGAAATGTTTTTGTTTGGATTTATACGATCCATCATTCACACGGCACATTGCAAGAAGTTTGGTTATCTTGTTTGACCCTTTTCTGTTCAACACACAGTTTTGGGTTTGCACAAAAGCGAGTGGGAGGAAGAAGCCCTCCCCAACGTAATTAGGAAAAAGGTCGAAATCTGATTCTACTCTTTACCAACGTGGATGCTTTCCCTCCCACATTTTTTCCCTCCGTTTTTTCTAATCAAATAATAAATTTTACCAAAGTGTCAGTGATTTTGTTTCATTTTAAACAGTTTAATTAAGTAACGATCTTGATTGAAAATATTACTTCCGAATAAACGAATTTCAAATATTCATTACTCGATATTGGGTTGCTATCAATTAATAAGGTTATACCATTTTATCATAAATGTTTTTATATACAGGGCATTTCTAAATAGGTATATTAGAAAGAAATCACCAGACAATTCCTTCACCAATTCTAAGATAGAAGTAAAGAAATAATTTTTTTCTCAAAAATGCTTCATGAACAGTTTTTGAAAAAATATTTGATGCTGTACGCCAATTTTACAATAAATACAGGAGGTTTCTCAAAAACCTATGCGAAAATGGAGTCTATACCCCGTCCCCTAAATAACATCCCCTCTATTAGTTTTCGATATTTCATATTATTATCTCCTTGCGATTGTAATTAAAATGTGTTTAAAATTTGATGAAATTTTCTTTGAAATGCTAATAAATTAAAAAATGTAGAAACTTTAATAAAACATGAAAGATTTTCGACAAAAATTTTATCAAGGAATCGCCTGGTGATTTATTTCGCATATATTTAGAAACACCCTGTATAGCAACTTAGTACTAGTATATGTACCTGATCTTCAAGCTTTATTGGCAGTGAAATAACTTGCGTCTCACATCTTACTTAATAAAGTTAGATTAGACTAACAATTTTCCAGTAAATAACTATTGAACATAAATTATTCCGCCAATATTACGAAGGGACACAAATTCCAAACTTATAATCAACTATGAATTTTCCTACAATGTATTTTCTACAGGAGCATCTCCATTCTCCATGACCTTATCTTTTGAATGAATGCATTTTTCGGATCCAAAAAGTTAAGCAGTGGATCACTTTTATTTGCCCAAAATAGTGATATTAGATTCGTTTAAACGAAAAATATTAAAGAATATCCAATAGTAATCCTATATTAATCACATATGTACTATTCTTCTACTTACAACATTGTGCAGCTTTACTATTGCAGGATTTGTATAATAATCTTCGCGGTGTAGCATTTTTTATACTTATTAGCGTATTAGACCATCTTCTCATAACTTTTGTATGACTAGCTTTTCGGATTTCACAGAAGATAATCCGATACACTATTCAAATATATAAAAATAATGTGGTAATTAAAAGCGGATCTCGAAGGAGTCAAAATAATTTATTCATGATTTCAATTGAAGAACTTGGTGCAATATCCAGTCAAGTCCAATTTTGAAAGTAGGCGAAAAACCATAAACAGTCTTCAGAAAAAACACATTTTTTTAAATTAGTCAATATCTTTTAATACATATAGGTATAAATACATAATTATGTTCTGGAAATAAGTGAAATTTCAAAAAATGGACCGGTTATTGCACCAAGGTCTTCAATTCATCCTATTCTCATGTATATGCTTATAGAGTGAAAATATTTACACCTTTCTTTTTGATTTTAAATTTTCCTGAATTTGAAGAAGAAATATGGCTACACTTATAAAACCTGAACCTAACATGTCCATCAAATAAAGTGATTACCTGGACTTGTGTAATAAGATAAGCTATGATGAGATAGTATTCTGTAAGCCAACAAATTGAAATCGGAGGTGGAAGTTTGTAACTCTAACGAGTTGATCTCGGTTGAAAGTTGACTCGTTAGATATTTGATGTCTCTCTATTAAACACAAAAACGTTCATAATGTGGAAATAAGACAAAAATCTTAACCATAGTAATGCAGTAAACAATCCACCGTTCTCAGTACGTTAGGGGTTATAAACTTCCACCTCGGTTGTGAATATATCCTTTGATATTTTCTAACCCCTTCTTGCACACAGCAATCGTCATAACGTGAAAGCGAGATAAAAATCGTATCCATAGTAATGAAGTAAATAATCTACAGTTTTCTGTACGTTATACCTTGCAGAATTCCACCTCTGATGTTTGTGTGTCACGTAACCTAATTTTCTGCTAAATAAACAAAACCACAACATGAGAAATAATTTTATACAGAAACTTTTTCGGAAATTATTTCTGATACCATCTACACTTTAGCGTTTATTTACTATTTTTAGATGAAGTTTTGAAAACATATTGAAAACATTATCCTCATTCTTAATGAAAGTAAGTATAGCATTTTCAATCCGACTTAAATATTCCATGTAAACGTTGTTATAGTTTACGATGCCTCACATAGGCTGGTATGCGACGAAACCTCTAAAATTACTGACACTTTAATCGAAACCTTAGAGGCTAAAAACCACTAATTTCTATTGTATCCTAAGCCGTTTCGGAAAAATCTAGATTTTTCCCGAAAATTTTAAACGAACGCTTAAAAACACAAAAAAACTGTTTTAAAGAAAATAAATGAAAACCTATATTTTCAAAAAGTTTAATTTTTTTCATAATTTTAGGCGGATCAATAAATGATCTTAGTAGCAGTACTTTATACACAGAAGCATAGAATCAAAAACGAAATATTTAAATTGACTTTTTAAAAATGTGTGCAATAATAAAAAAGAACTGAGTTTGAATATTAATAGTTCAAGAACCAACTGCACTAAGGTCTTCCTAACATAATATAGAGAGGTTTCTTGTTGAAACGGTACTTTTCTTTGTATACAAGAATGTGCCATCATTGGCATCAAATATTTTTATCTATTTGGTTGAAACTCTTCACCAACTGGCACAAGTTTCGACTATAATTGTATATGTTATACTGCGGATTTGCGGTTTCAGAAGAGATACCGGACGTAGCCATTTTGTAAGAGTTCGGTCAATTTTCAGCCTATAAAAATGATGACAAACTCCAGAAAATGGCGTGCTACCACTTCATCGACAGTTCATTTCATATCATTGCATCGACAGTGCTTTTTCATCGACACGACTTTTACATCAACACGACCGTTTCATTGACACGACCGTTTCATTGACACGACCGATTCATCGACATTACCTTTTCATCGACAACCATTCACCGACAATACATTTTCATCGACAAACCATTTCTTCGATAAGGACATTTCATCGACACTACTTTTACATCGACACAAAGATTTCATCAACATTACCTTTTCATCGACAAATCTTTTCTTCGACACAGACGTTTCATCGACATTACCTTTTCGTCAACAACAGTTTAGGACATTTCATCGAGACTACTTTTAAATAGACAAACAATTTCAACAACATTGCCAATTTTTTTCACCGATGTCGTTTAATCGACTATAGTTTCAACGACATTGCCATTTTATTCACAAGACCGCTTTATCGACAAAAATCAGTGTCGACGAACCGTTCTTGTCCATACAAAAATACTTGTCAATAAAAAGCTACTGTCGATGAAACATTCTTGTAGAAGATAAAATTTGCCGATGAAAAGGTAGTGTCGATGAAACGGTTGTCGATGAAAAGGTCATGTCGATAAAATTCATTTGTCGATGAAGAGTAGTATTGATGAAACGTCCTTGTCGAAGAAAATGTTTATCGATGAAAAGGTAATATCGACGAAATGATTGTCGATGAAATAGTAATGTAGATGAAACGTCTGTGTCGATAAATTGACACGGTCGATAAAATTACATTTGATGAAAGTGTCGATGAAACGGTATACAACCCCAGAAAATACAGCAAACTACCGTGTTTAAAATACTTATGTGAGGAAGACTTTAGTGCATTTGGCTCTCCTACAGTAGTGGGATTGAGCCGGTTCTTGCCGGTTCAGTAGAACCGTTTCTTAAAATTTTGTCGGTTCGAGTGAACTGCTTGTTAAAATCCAAAAAAAATAGTTTTTTAAGCGTGCCAGATGCGTTTTCCCCAAAAGTTTCAAGAGTATCTTGCATCCCGCCTAAAATTCATCTATTTCTGATGCGTTTTCTGCATTTTTGACTCGCCGATTTCAGGCTCATTTGAGAGGAAGTAGTAAAGCTTTTGTGTCTTCTTTTTTTTGATAAAATTCTTAAATTTTCGGATATTTAAAAAAAATTCATCATATACACAAGTAATTTTCTACAGTGTTAGAAAAATGCTTGACCTTGAAAATTTTGAATAATTTTTGCATGTGGCGCACAGCGAACCGGTTGTTAAATTATTTGAATCTGGTCTCCTACTATACCAAAAAAAAATCAAGTATGCATATATGGTGACTATGAATATAAATAGAGTACTAGTCGTACTAGAAACAAATTAAAAAAAAAACTATTCACAGGTTCCTTTTGATCTCTTGAAATAACGGAGATATGGCCTGTAAACTGTGTTTTGAGACACCCTGTATTACTGCAAAAGACTGAAAACAAGTGATTTTCCTGGATATACCAAACAATCTTGGCCATTACCATAGTAAGGTGATAAAAATTAGAAAAAAAAATTGAAAATATTAAGAAATGACAAAAATTATTTGGTACAAATCTGAAATAAGATATATTAACGGAAGTTTTTTATTTGAAGTTTCTTTTATTTCATAAACAATTTCAATGCTTTTTAGATAAAAAAATGTTATTTTAAATAAAATCAATCGATGAAGTACTTTTATTAATAATTTATTTCTTTATGAATAATATAATTAATATAATGAAATTGAAACTTGGTGATATTATTTAATTGCAATTACAGATTTTCTTTTAAAAATTACGTTTTCTGACCAAATCACTTGCTTTGTGTTTTCTTGTTTTTTAGCACATTTTTTGAATGGTACAACGGAACTGAACTTAATGTAGCGAAAATAATTGGTCAACACAACTCGGTTTAGATCATTTAACTTCTATTGAAAATAATTATAAGTGTAAGATGAATCGATTTTGTGGTCACTCGAATACAATGATCACCAAATATGGCCTGGTAAAATTAGCGATTTCCTTGAAGCTTTTCCCTTGTTCATCTTTAACGCCCACATTTTCCGGAAAATACTTCGTCAACTTCATCAAGCATCTGTTTCTTTTCTGAGATTTAATAGCAGCCAAGTACTAATTTGGCCAATGTTTACCAAAATAATTTATATTTTATGCTTTTCTCTTTTTATTTAAACTATCACCCGATGTACACATTTACTATATGTTTAAAGAACGTTATATGTGTTTTCCCACTTTTTTCCAGAAAAAAAATTTTTTAGATAAATTTTCATGATTTTTGTGGAACACCCTGTATAATATTCTTTCTCAGTATATTTTTTATTAAATCAATTATTATTTGGATTTTTTCTTTGCCAAATTGGTTTTTTGAACACTTTTGGCTGTATTTAAAATAAGTGAACGACGAGGTTAAATTTCCCTCGGTAAAATTCTATTTTATTGGCTTAAAGATATACAAAATCCAAAGCATACTTGATTTAAATAAAAAAAAATTAAATGAAATTTATACAGGGTGTCCCACAAAAATCTTGAAATTTTAAGACTGCTGTAACTTTTTAAGGAGTCGAAAAAAAATAATAAATATATATTAATATTTTCAGTATTCCAAGTTTTTGCATCTCCTTAAATAAAAATTTAAATAAGTGCCTGATGATGCCCTAATATACGCGAAACTAGTAGCAATGTAAATAGTTGGGATTAAAATCATCATTCTCCCTTTGATGTCATTTTTATTATATTGTTTATACTACATTAATAATAATTTAGGTATTTTAAACCGATACTTTAATATAATTTGGTAGAATTATTTTAAATTAAATTACATTAAATGCACTTAAATTAGTTCCAACGTTAGTGTCGCGTACTTAATTATCCTTCCTGTATCCTTCATCCCGTTAATAAAATAAAATAGCAAGTAAAAGTAGCAACATGCTTTATATGTAAATTATTCAAATTTTAAAACACATACCTACACCCTTGTCAGTTGTGGCTTTTAAGCGACGTGGTTACGTTCATGCATTTTATTACGTTAACTAATTTCGGGAAAGTAACAAAATTTTAAATTTATTTATAAATTACATCATACCTGGGTTAGGTTGGCTTGGGTTAATAAGGATTCATACATTTATTTTTGATATTGCTGCCCAGATTTAAATTAGAAGCAATTAAGAGCGGATTTAATAAACATGAAATTCAGCGTGAATTTGTTTCGTATTTTACTGTTTAACATCGATGCCATACAAATTTCCACGTGCAAATGTTATTCGCTAAAAATAAAATCAGAGTTTTTATTACTCGATCTGAGTGTCCAATGATTGAATTACTCGTTCAATGTAAATATTTTATGAGTTTTAGTTAATCGAAGTGAAAGTGAAAAATACGTGTTTTATTTTTAAATTTTGGTTCACTTAATTGGTTAATAAAGTGAGTTTTACAGCCGGCTTGATTAAGATTTTTAAAACGTTTTTTTATAGTCGGACTAAAATAACTTTATTAAAGTGTCTACAAAACATACAAATATAATGAAAACAGAAAACGCCGGTAAGTAAATTTTGAAACCGGTCAGCAATTTGATGAATGAATTTTGGTGAAAAAGATTCGTACCCCATTAATTTTGATTGAACAATAATAATTACGTGGAAATTTATAGTGTCTACAACATTTGTAATTTTATTGTTAGTAGTGAGTGGAAAGCAAAGTGATCCCAAATAATTGATAACCAATTAGTGTAAAATCATCAATTATTCTAATAGCAATATCTTGATTATTAACTAATTTGTTTAATTATTACTAAATATACTGAAGTGGAAATGAAAGGTTAATAAATTGGCTCGATAAAATACGTTAGTCCAACACTAGAACACAAATGGCATTAATAATAATCCCATGTTATAGAATCGAAAAACAAAGAGCGACGCAAAAACTAATACAAAGTTCTCAAACAAACTTTAAGCGAAGGCTGTATTTTATACGACATAAAATCGGAAATTGTGTCAATTATACCGTCTTCTTCCAACAATGTCTACACAAACAGGACGAGATTAAAAACTTCTTAGACATATGCATCATACCAGTTTAACCTAGGAAATGTATTCCAATTTTTCTAAAATTTTCCCATCTGTAATTTCCGGAAAACATTTAAATAGTTCCTTCGCTCGTAAATTTTCCGAACGGCAATTTATACATCTTTTGGGAACACTATTTGCAGATAAAGGAGTCGGAGGCGTTTGTATAAATGCCTAAGCCCGATAACGGATAAACGTGCCTAAATATATTCCCCTTTTGCCAAATTTAACCTGCCTTTTAAACGTAAAGTTAACAACCAGAAATAATACATTTCGTTCAAGACTTGTAATTGCAATTTTTGGCTTCATCGACGAAGTTAATATTATGATGAGACCCAATTCTAATAAAGTCTTACAACCTAGAATTTATGTATAATTTATGTACTTAACTAAATCTTTTCTTAATGAGAAAAGTAAATATTCATTAAAAGTTGATTTACTTTAATTAAGTTGATCCTTAAAACTTTTTCAAATGTCGTAAATTTACTTAGGTGCATGCATATTCATAAAAAATTGATTTTTCTACTGAAATAAATTTAAATTATTCACAGCCTTCTGCTTAATTAATCCGCATGCACTCTTACCATTTATAATTGGTTTTTCTAGTGTATACTTTTTTTGATTAAAAATGTTAATTACGCTTTCTGCGGGATTTTATTTCAATTAATAACTGAGATACTTTTAATCCAGTTTTTTTTTTCCATTCGTATTAAGTTTAAATGCGAAGCTAAATCTAGAATTTTTTAAGAGCTACTTGAGACCAGACACTATTATCTTCCATTTATTATCGCCACATACACCACACCAAATATCAAACGTAAAGTAAAACTATTTTTAATATTCATGCTATAATATTTACATACATTAGTAGTTGAATGAACGTAGTAATTTAGGATTAAAATTTTTTATTATACAGAGTGTCCCGTTCGTTGCAGATAAAATAAAACTTCAGAATTAGAAGGTACAATGTATTTCATTGTTAGAAAACCAACTAGGGTACAGCGTTTCAAATAAAAAATTTTAAAGTTAATAATTTTAGGTTGCATTATAAAGAAATAAGAAAAATAATGAAAAAGAAATCAAGGCTCTGCGACTTTCTGTTCAAAAGATATGAATTTTTATATAAAATATGGCATTCCTTTGTAAAAATTATACATATTATCTTATTAAATTTTATAAAATTTAATTATTTTTTAAGGTACATTACTTAAAAAAATTTGATCTTTTTGAGTTTTTTGGGGTGTACATATTTTAGAGGGGTGTGGAGGGTAAGTGACCCCCTACAATTCATCAATTTTCTATTATCTTTCATTTTCGAGATCGGTTTTGAAAAAATTCGATACAAAAAATTTTAAGATATTTTTAAAATTTTCCAAGGAAATCGGTTTTTATTGT
Source organism: Stenus bimaculatus (assembly GCA_963971135.1). NCBI lineage: Eukaryota > Metazoa > Arthropoda > Insecta > Coleoptera > Staphylinidae > Stenus > Stenus bimaculatus. The sequence continues at coordinate 78,942,613 of OZ020180.1, read as the reverse complement.
TTTTCTTGAAAACTATAAAAGTTAGCAATTTCAAATTTTCACCAACTGTAAACACCGTCGATACACGTATTTTAAAAAATATTTGGTAAAAATCGGCAAAACAGTTTTTTTGGAAAAAAATCGCAAAAACGGCGTAATTTTCAACAGAAAATTATAATTTTCACGGAATTTGTAGTGCCAGGTGAGGCTGCGAATTTTTAGCTATTAAACGTCCCGGTGGTGCTAACAGTTTTGAAGATATTAATTATTTTGTGAAAAGTGAAAAATTTCAGACCGAAATTTTGGCTCCGAACGGATTTTGTTTAATTTGGTACATTTTCAGTCATAACTCGATAGCGAAAAGAGATAGCGAAGTGATTCATTTTTTGTCGTAAAGCGGACCTTGGAAGCTTTCAGAAAAGGTGTATTACTTTGGGGTGAAATAGATTTGAGGGGTGATTAGACCGAAAAGCGTAAAAAGTTACGACTTTTTTAAATGGGATCTTAAAAAATATATTATTTTCTTATTTTTTCAAAATTCAAAAAATCCTATACGTGGGCAGTTTTGGTTCGAGGAGTACATTTGATTGAGCTTTTAAAACTGAAAATCGGTTACAAAATAGCCACTCACCCCTAAAATTAAAGTTTTGACTCAATTTACGCATAACTTTCCAACCCCTTCGATTTTAAAAACAAAAGATATCTGTGCAGAAATTATTCTTCTTAAGGGAATTGTAGTAAAATATAAAAGAAATTAAAAACTGTGGGTGGCAGTGGTACAAAAGTCCGACTACGTCGGGCACGACTTTTGAACATTTCACGTTCGATTTTTTTCTGAAGCTCGGGGTGAAAATTTAAAAGTGTTGATTTTTTTAGTTATAAGTATTAATATAATGAGGAAAATAAAAAATATTCGACTCACATAGCCGACACCGATCAAAAATTACGAATTTTCAAATTGCTCGTCGAAAATACGTGAAAATCAAACCACGAATTTGAGGGCGCCAAAAACAGAGAAAAAATTTAGATATCAAAAAAAGTTTCAGAATTAAGGCAATAGGTGGTATTGGGATTAGGAATATAGAAACCGCGATTTTTTGCCACCTGTCGATCTCGAAATATATGGGACACAGTTTGAGCACTTTTGTCACCCGAAAAAACGCTAATTTTGTACAATTCGCGTGCCGTCGCCTCGACGCCTTAAAAACTGTACCGATTAATTCTCTGTATGTGAGAATAAAAGAGGCCAAATTTCGTCGCTTCCCTTTAAAACCGGACGGTGGTGCGATTTTTCAAAATTGACGCCGACGAAAATCGTAAAAAAGCAAGAAAAATCGACCATTTTCGAGAATTTTTTTCAGAGTGTTAGCGTGCTTGGAAAAATGTAAAATTAGAACCTCGGTTAGAAACGACCGTCTTTAGAATCCGATCCTCCATAACATACTAAAATTTAATGCGATTTCGGGTGAATTTCGGACAGTTAGGGGATTACAATGATTTGGTAAGTGAAGGAAAATAACTAGGAACTCAAAACTTTCATAATTTGTAGAGATAATATGGTACAAAAGACATCACTTTTATTGGCCTCATTTTAGCCTGAAGTTTTAACTACCACGAATTGGCCACCCTGTATAATTACATGTGATTATTTTCTTAACTTAATGAAGTAAAAATTTGGAAGGAACATCTATCTATTGATTTCACTAGACCTTCGTACGATGTTTTCTAATGACAAAAAAAGAATTGGTTTTGGAAACTTTATTTAGGATTTAATCGGGTAATTAACACCCACCCACCCCCCTAAGAAGTTTTCGAAAAGATGTTACTTGTTTGAATAACATTTTAGACAGTTTAGTTTGTTGATGTTTTCTAAATAGTGAAAAGATTTTTTTTGTAAAAATTGCTTCTTTTTTGCAAAATTTAGTGAGTTACACCAACAACTATCATTTGAGAAATTAGTCTTTCTTCGACAAACTAGAAACAGATTAAAACCAATAATCGAAAGTATATTTTTTTTGAGAAAACAAAATATTCCCTTACGAGGTCAACGTGACGTTGGTCCTCTTTTAAATACGATATCTACTCTCGTGAAATTCTACGTTTTAGAATATCTGCTGGTGACATAACTCCAAAAAATCATTTGGAAAACAATCATTCAAATGCCACCTACATAAGTAACACAAAATGAGTCAATTGCTTTGTGTGGAGAAGAAATTATAGACACTATTATAACACAAGTAAAAAAATCAAAATATTTCAGCATAATATTCGATAAAACCACTGATATTAGGCATATTTCACAAATGTCTCTTGTAATAAGATATTTGAAATCTGATTCTGATTGCTTAGAAATTAATGAAGATTTTGTGAAATTCGTTGATTCTCGTTATGATAATTATAATGTTGTTAACCATAAACCTATACTTTTAGTAGGGATATTTGGCAAAAACTATTTGAAAATTTTTGGCGAAATCATGATTTAAATTTTAAAAATTGTAACAGACGGATGCTCCGTTATGAAGTTGTACTTACGAACTTACGAAATAAACTATACAGGATGTCGCAAAATTCGACCGAAAAATGCATCCAAAACAGTAGAGATTTTTTAATGAAATTTACATTTACTAAAATCGAGGATTGGCCAAATTTTTACCAATTGAGCGTTCAGTATTCGAATGTACGTATACAAAATTTCATTAAAAAATCTTTGCTACGTAATTAAAAAAATAGTTTTTTAACCATCACTTTTAGAGGCTTATAACTCTTCAGGGGTGCATTTTTTTATTTAAATGAATTTGGTCATATCGACTTAATGTTAGATCTCCAGTTAATCGTGGTCGTTCGAATTTTGCGAAACCCTGTATATTTATTTTTTTTTAATTTCCCCCCCCTAGACACTTTGACTGGAAACGCCTAAATAATCTTAAAGAACCACTTCGGATTCTGGAGCCAAAATCTATTTTTACTCACAGGTTCTCCTACATCAAAATATTTTGCTTAACTATGGGTTAATTAACCAAAACTAAACACTTTTTCTCACTTGTGATTATAAAAATTTCTAATCACTAGAGATAAAAAAAATAACTTCTCTTGCTAAATTTAGTATAAAAAAGGTATGTTTTAATCACAAAAATTGAAAAATTATTTTTCTGGGTAAAACGATTTCGCATGCTTCTTTGGAATTATGAATGACTTAAAAATTGTCAGTTTTAAACATTTTTTTTGCTTTATTTTCCATAATAAGATCAGGAGAAAAAATTTGTACAGAATCTCTTAAGAAATATGAGCGATATTTTAATGATTCTTAAAAAGGACAAAACAAGTAGTTTCTATTGTACTTTTATCTTTAATGGTTATTTAAGGGTTGCTTTGATTCACACTTAGATAACAATCGTTTTAAATTATCCTTACACATTCTTGGGTTTTGTGAGTGATAGTATTACATTATCTAATAATAAACTGGATCTAATTGTAACTCACGCACGATATTATAAACGGGTGCACGATATAAACCCAATAACCTGATTTCTTTGCTAAAAGCTACAAAGGTTGTAGTATTTATTATTAATAAAGTTTGTTTGATAACAAAAGACAGGTTAAAAATAAATCTATAAAAGCAAACCCCCTAATTCAGCGGGGTCTTTGACACGGTGACCCGATGCACCATAAACCTGAAATCTCGTGCTTTGGTTTGCGTGTTCCGGTTGCCGAAGGAGCGCCATGCATCGCACAAGTCATCATCCACAATTAATCAACTATTAAAACCTTATCGAATACCTTAATCCCCATTTTTCGTTGGCTGTTCCTAATAACTCCCTTAAGAAAGTCATTATTGCGTCCAAAACAAAACACGTGTTTTCTACACGAATTGTACACCGCTCTTACTATCGCGTTTCGGAATTTATATTAAGATTTATCGGGAAAAGTTTCAGTAATCGATTTATGCAAGTTGGAAAATTAGTTCGTGCTTTTTGGTCCTTACATCACTGTTTATTAAAGAGGATATTGGTGCTGACTGCCGAGACATTCCAAACCAGAATAACTTTTTGCTTACCCAACAAAATTCGGTCGTTAATAAAAAATGACCGAATTTCATATTAGCGAATCAAAGTTTACCAATAAAAATTCAAAAGTAGTAAAATATTTATTTTCATGAAACTTTTTATGGGAATAATCATATGCAGCTCGAAGGACCAGATTTTATTCAAGATAGTAACTTTTTTAGCGAATTTGTGAATAATTTAAAGTTACCTCAAATTAAATTCGCTTAGAATATAAAATTTAACTTAAAACGTCTTTAATTTAAAAGTTTAAGAAGTACAGTTTCGAAATATATTACGAACAATTAAATTGCTAATTTCACTCTTCTGGAAAAACTTCAGTGTCACCTGCAGTTTATAATTAAGCCCTTAAATGACTTATTGGTGTAATCAATATACGAATTACAAATTTTATAAAATACGAAAACTAATTTAAAAACAAAAACTTTAAATTAATTCCACGCTAAATCCCAGTTGCAATAGTTATAATTAAAAAAAAATAGTTTTTAGTTTTAAAGTTTTTAAACTGTTTTAACTAGATTTTATGCGTAATGTAATGAAATTATATCATCCTACCCTATGGAAAATAATGTTTAACATGTGTAGAGAAATGAAGAAAACAGATTATCGAACTTTGTTCAAATATAACTTTATTCAACAATCATGCCAACGTTTCGAAGGCTACAATTTTTGAAACACAAGAAAGTTAGGAAAAAAATTTGCATTTGAAAAAAACATATTTTAAAATTTCCCTCTTTCGGCGAATTTGTGAAACTGTTACGCTAGTATAAAACGTCAGTAGTAACTTTGCCGATTTTGAATTAATGTTGATTTTAAATAAAATTACAAGAATATTTATTAAAAACTTTGTGAAAAAACACTTAGGACGACTTTATCCTGTATTCGCATATAAAAACATATAGTTCAATACTGGCTTCCATAGTTCATTAGTTTGCCATAGAGGGCCAACAGCTCCATCTATTGGTAGTAGAAATTCCCAATAACTACCAAATTTTGTTTTATGTATATGTGACCGGCCAAACCCGATTCCAGGACAAACTAGTATTTCCTAGGCCAAAATAGTCCAGTATAGTTTATCCAAAGAGCTTTAAGTCGCTATGTAAAACTAGTATGTGGATGGCGACCGGACTTTGGTTCAAATTAAGACGTTACTATTTATCGTGTCTCCTTCTAACACTAAAACAATAATCGAGAGTATATTGTACTTGACTTTTATAAATGTTAGAAGCAATCAGAATAAAAAGTAACGTCGTAATTTGAACCAGAGTCCCGTTGCCATCCACAACCTAGCTTTACAAGGCCTATTCCAATCCAGTTTATCCTAAAATAAAAGTGCAGGAAAAATATAATTGAAAGTTTTACTACTACTTTTTTTCATTTATTTTTGGTTTTATTATGGATATGGCTTTAATAAGTGATCATAAACATTGGAGAGGTTTCTGAAGGAAAAAAAATACCAAGAGCTTATTTTACAGGTGGATGAAGCTAAAAAACGGAAAAGAAGACACTAATAAAACAAAGAAGAGTAAACCGATTTGTTAATTGATGAACTTTATGATGTGATTGATTCGGTTGATGTAGCTGTTGGATATGGTGGACGTTCCAGAATGTTCCTGATACATCCAAAAAATATGTCAATGTTACAAAAGAAAACAAATTAGAAAAGAGGGCTAGTTTCAAAGCCAGTGGCGGATACAGAGAGCGGGCGATAGGGGCGATCGCCCTTCCTAGACATCCGAAAATATGCAATTTTTCTTCACTAAAATTTTGAACTTTTAAAAAAATTGTAACACACCAAAAATGAGTATTTTTTAAAATAAATTTTCAAAAAAGTTTCTATCAGGAGAATATTAATTAAATAACCCTATTTTATAGGAAATTGTCTAAATTTTATAATGGAACTAATTTTGTAAGGCTATCTTCAGTGAAAATGTAATTTTTGGGATTCCAAGTGAATACAAAGTTTTCATCCAAAACAAAAGTTTAAATAAAAGCGTTAAAAAATATTTAAATGGGATTTCAGAAAAGACACCATTGCGAATTTTATTTTTTAAATGATCCATTTTATAGAAAATTAACCAAGTTTTATAATAAAACTTATTTTATAATCATATCTCGACTATAAATACCCTTTTTGGATTATTAAAGTACGATTAAAATTTTCCACCAAAAAATAACTTCAATTAGTTATATTAAAATTTTTCGACCCATTTTTTATACTTTCGTATTATAGATTATATCCTAAACTTTCATTTAATCCCAAAAATATTGTTATAATTTTATCGAAACTACTAGATTTTAAGTTTTCAATCAACTTTTTAGAATTTTTTTTTACACAAAAAATGAGTATTTTTATAATAAATTTTCAAAAAACTTAAATAAGTCTATTTTATAGGAAATTGTCTAAATTTGTTAATGAAACTAATTTTGTAAGTCTAACTTCAGTGGTCAGTGGAAATGTCATTTTTGGGGGTTCAAAATGCTGTATAATATTTTTATCATTGGGATACCCTATATAATTTTACTCTATATCCGCCACTGTTCAAAGCCCATTTTGGAGTCGGAAAGGTGCCAAGTCGGCCTTATTGACTAATAGTTAGTCTAATAGACTCAACCAGATGGTAAATTAAAATTTATTATGGTTTACTAAGCCATTTTACTAAATTTGTTTTACTGAGTCCAATGGCATCAAAAAGAGAAATGTAGTAAATGAATTCGCAATTCTTTGGGCACAGACTAAATTAATCTAACCTATAAATTGTACAAGGAAAACCCATACACAGCCAGAGCCAGGGTTCAGTCGAACGGGCCTATCAAGACATTGAGAATATCATCATTTTCTGGTTAAAGAATCAACTGAATTGTCTGAGTGTTTGAGATGTCCAGTTTACAAAGCCATGTTTGAGGTTGAGCCTAGAGTAGGTTTTCCTACCACATCATGGCCTTCAGAACTATTAAAAGATATCCAGGACGAAGATGGCCTTCAAAAACTTTTACAAAATGACAACATTTTAGACGAATTATTTTTGTTTAGGATGATCAAAATGATATCCAGAATTCTACAAAAAGAAGTCAAAAGGGTGAAAGCGAGTTCTGATAAATCACGTCTGTCAGCAGGAATAGAAAATAAGGTAACCATACCTATTTCCGATGTGGACAAAACCAAATGAGATCTCATAAATACCATACTGCAGAAAAAATCATACATGTCATTCATGTCAGTAGTTTAGAAAATAAAACACATCAACTCTAGTGAGTTTAGGTTTTTGTTTTGTAATTCTGAGTACTTCTTATAATTTCCGATAGAGGCGCTGCATAGAAATTCCGAAAGCCCTCTCGTGGATTTTTTTGAACTTGCAAAATGAGTAAACTTGTTTTATTAAATTGAAATGATTATAAGCATATTTGAATTTTGTGTACAGTTTTAAATAAAATATGAACATTTTTTACTTATTTCGATGAGGAGCTTCAATGTCAATGTTTTGACTATTGAGTACTGATCCACGTTACTAAGCAAAGTATTCCGCTCGGCGAATGCGCCTAAAATTTGCGTCGCTAGCAAAACGCACCTTGGCGGAGTAACTTAGCTGACACATTGCTAAGCAAAGTATTCCGTTCGACGTTTCCAAGGCTAGCAAAACGCACCTTAACTTAACGTTCGACTATTGCAAAGAATTTACCATGAAATTAATTTTCTTGCCATGAGTTTTTTGGCCATGTGAGTTTTGCGGTGACTTTTCTTACTACAAATTTTCCTACGATGAGTTTTCTCGCATTATTTTACTCGCGATGAATTTTCCCGCGATCAGATTTCCCGCCTTGAATTTTTTACGATACGACCTGTTGGCGATAACTTAAAAATAAGTTGTAGGTTCTAGGTTGTAGGCAACACTAGGTTTCATAAACAATTTGAATTTATACTTGAACTGGATCTTGAATCCATTGAAATAACATTATTTGTAAAGCCACAATAGTTTTTAAAAATCGGATCATTCTAACAAAAATCAGAAAAGAAAAGCTGCAATTTTAAGGAAATTTTGACATTAGCCTACCTCGGTAGTAGATGCCATTTTGGTAATTTTTCTCTTTCAATTTATTCTTTTTTTTGGAACCAAAAACGATAAAGGTTGCACTTATACTAGCAACAGTCGGCAGATCAATATCGCACTGAATTTTGTTTGGATCCGCAACATTGTCAACCACAAATTTGCTGTATAAATTTGTTGTCAACAGCTGACAACATTGTGAAAACGGTTGCCAACAAATTTAATCTCGTTTATACCTACCTTTGTTATGTTCTTTATTAAATTTATTTTATTATTAGTAATTACAAAAGTTCAAAACAATAAGAAAAATCACCCCTTTTCGAGGGATTTACAAAAATTGCTGTTTGAGAGTCTACCAATTTATAATATTATGTTTTCAGTTTCTTTGTAAAGCTGCTCCCGGCTGGGAGTAGGACAAAGAATACGCGATAGTGATTACTTTTGTCCTACTTCCAGCTAGGACCAACTGTACATACTTTCTTTCTAATTTAAATCAAACTAAAAGTCATACGATAAGATTAGATACTAATACTAAATTAACTTATTTACTTCTACCACAAAGTATTTAGACAAAGCTAAGTCGTCTCTTTTAAAGCTAACAATTTTATTTAAAAAAATTGTATAATGGCTTGTTTTGAAAATATTTTCACTCTTCGTGAAAATCGCCCAATATAAATCCTGCCAAAGACTATCGATTAATTTAATGCGATTTAATGTTATTTACTTTTAGGCCACTTCATTTATTACCTATCATCTCATGCTTTTAAGCTACTTTAAGAATGATCTATACGATCGAAGTCGACATCTTAAAATATGATTTTATATAAATATCACGTTTAAATATTAGATCAAAAAAACTAAACTAGAAAATCTGATCATCAGTCTGTAAATCCTAAGAAGCGTGGGATTTAGAGTGTGTATAATACAGTAATTTTTAAGAGGATAGAATGTGTAATCAAGTGCAGACCTTAAACTACATCCCCTATATTTTGGTCGTCCTGTTGATGGTAATACCTTGTTTTTTATACGTGAGGATCGGCTCTCGCCATTATTTTTCTTTTTATTGGCCTGGCCCTGCTGAGCTAAGCCTTTTTGTTTTCCCCAAATCGCATTTATTAGAAACTTCCTGCGCGAAATGAACCTCCGACTATAACCCCGCAAATATTTATTTATTAAGATTTATTTCATAAAATAAACATCCTAATTTATTCAAATTAGGGATGAAAAACAAGTATGTACTTAACTAATTATGCACTTTTTGTGTTAATTAACGCTGGTAAAGAAAGATAAACTTACAGAAGTAGTAGAAGTAATTTTGGGGTTAATTGGGAATTTCTGGAAAATGTTCTCCTATCGGCGAATTTGTGAAACTCTGAAGCTAGTATAAAACGCCACATTCTATTGGTAGTTAAAATTCCCAATAGTTACACCAAACCTTTGGTGAAATCATTGAAAATATCAATTTCAATAATTGATAACACCTTGACTCTTCAATCATTAAAATTAGCAAAGACTCTCCCTCTGTTGGCGAATTTGTGAAACTATCACGCTAATATAAAACGGGCGCAATCTATTAGTAGTAATTCGCAATTGCTTATTGTAGACTTAAATCTTATAAATATTTGATCCTGAAGTGAAAAATTAACTAAGTTTTTAAAGTAAAAAGGAATATTTAATTTACTGAACTCAATGCTTTTTGATGAAACACCCAATAAATTATAAGTACAGTCTTAGTGAAATGAAACGGCATAAATAATTCCATAAAATAATTTTCATAAAGTGAAACAAAAACAAGAAGAAAGTTTTCTTGAATTAAGCTTTCTAAACTTAATAAAAAGCTATAAATCTCAACAATATATAAATGGGTCCTTGGGGAATAGGGATAAGTTTTTAAATCGTCAACCCATTGTTTATTTTCACTTTTTTATAAAACCAACGATAAATCTGTAACATTTGAAATTTGAAAGCGATAAAGCTAGAAGGTATGCTGATTTTTTTAGTTTATTTAAGACAAGTAAAAAATGTGAAAATTGATTGAAGATGATAAAAATTAGAATAGATTTTTTTATTTAAACTTTTAGTGAGTCCATTTATATTTAAAATTAAATTATCTTTGTTTCAAATATTTTTTATATAATAAAATATTTAACATGTTTTAATAAAAATTGTTTTTCTATTGGTTTTTGTGAAACTATAATTCAATCGACAGTTTGATAATAGTCGGAACATAAAATTCCGATGATGGAAATGCAAAACCTAATGTAATTTGTTGATTCGATTAAACACTTTTGAAAATACAGCAAAAATAAGTGAAAAAATCATAAAAAATTAATAAAAGTAAATAATTAATTTTATTACTAGTAAGCAAAGCGAGCAAAGAAATGTATTTTTATTGGCAGCTACAAACCTAAAAAATTTAAAAAACAGCAGAAATATGCGAAAAAAAATCATAAAAAATAAAAAATATATAAACTTCATTTTTATTGCTATTAAACAAAACGAGAAAAGAAATATGTTTTTGGTATTTTTTTCATTGGCCGTTACAACGCTTCAAACTTAAAATTTTTTCAAAACGCAGCAGAATTATTCGGAAAAAATCATAAAAAATAAAAAATTTATAAATTTCATTTTTATTACTAATAAACAAAACGAGCAAAGAAATATGTTTTTGGTATTTTTTTCATTGGCGTTACAATGCTTCAAACTTAAAAATTTCTGAAAACGCAGCAAAAATATGCAAAAAAAATCATAAAAAAGAAGAAATACATAAAGTTAATTTCTATTACTAATAAACAAAACGAGCAAATAAATAATTTTTGGTATTTTTTCATTGACCGTTACAACGCTTCAAATTTAATATTTTTTAAAAATGCAGCAGAAATATGCGAAAAAAATCATGAAAAATAAAATGTATATAAACTTCATTTTTATTACTTATAATCAAAACGAGCAAAGAAATACGTTTTTAGTATTTTTTTCATTAGCCGTTACAACGCTTCAAACTTAAAAAATTTTGAAAACGCAGCAAAAATATGCGATAAAAAATCATAAAAGATATATAAACTTAATTTTTAATACTAATAAACAAAACGAGCAGAGAAATATGTTTTTGGTATTTTTTTTTTAACCGTTTCAACCCTTTAAACTTAAACATTTTTGAAAACGCAGCAAAAATATGCGAAAAAAAATATCAAAAATAATAAACAGAACGAACAAAGAAATATGTTTTTGGTACTATTTCATTGGCCGTTACAAAGCTTCAAACTTATAATTTTTTGAAAACGCTGCAGAAATATGCGAAAAAAATCATATAAAATAAATAATATATAAACTTAATTTTTTTTCATGTGAAATCCTTACAATTATAACTAATAAAAAAATGAGGAAAAAATATGTTTTTAATATTTTTTATTGTTTGTTACTGCAACAATGCTTCAAATATAAAAATTCTTTAAAATGCACCAGAAAAATGAAAAAAAAATCATCAAAAATAAAAACTCAATTTTTTTTCATAAAATCCTTACAATTATTTTATTTATTTATTTTCCCTTATTTACGGCAAAGCCTTTAATACATAAATAATATAATATAACATAAACATAATTTGAATTATATTTAATAAACAACAAAGAAATATATTGTTGGTATTTTGTTTTTGAAAATACAGCAAAAAGATGTAGAAAAATCATAAAAAAAATAAAAAATTAGAAACGATTTTTTTTATATAAAATACTTACAATTATAATTGATAAACAGAATGAGCAAAGAAATATATTATTGGAATTTTTTCTTTGATATATTTTTGTTTGGTCGTTACAACGCCTAAAACTTAAAATTTCTTGAAAATGCTACAATATCATAATAAATCATAATAAATAAAAGGAAATATGAACTTCATTTTTTTAATAAAACCTTTACAATTATAATTAGTAAACAAAAAAAGCAAATAAATATATTTTTGGTATATTATTTTTGGCCGTTACAACGCCTCAAGCTTAAAAATTGTATTGCATTGTATTGCAAAAAGAAGTAGAAAAAATCATAAAAAATAAAAAAAATAGAAACTTCATTTTTTACATAAATTCTTTACAATTATAATTAATAAACAAAATGAGAAAGGAAATATTTTTTTGATTTGTTTGCCCGTAACAAAGCTTCAAATTTAAAAATTCTTAAAAATTCAAAAAAAAATCTAAACTTCATTTTTTTACAAAAAATCCTTACAATTATAATTAATAAACAAATAGAGCAAGGAAATATATTTTTGGTATTTTTTCTTTGATATTTTTTGTTTGGCCTTAAACTTACAAATTCTTGAAAATGCTACAAAAAGCAACTAAAAAATGTTAATAAAAAAAATACCTATAATCTTCATTTCTTTAAGAAAATACTTAGAATTGTAATTAATAAACAAAAAAGCAAATAAATATATTTTTGGTATTTTTTTCTTTGGCCGTTACAACGCCTCAAACTAAAAAATTCTTGAAAATGCAGCAAAAAGAAGTAGCAAAAATCATAAAAAATTAAAGAAAAAGAGACGAACTTCGTTTTTTATATAAAATATAATACTTATAATTATATTTAATAAACAAAATGAGAAAATAAATATATTTTTGTTTTTTTTTGTTTGGCCGTAATAACGCTTTAAATTTAAAACTTTATAAAAAAATAATATCTTCATTTTTTTCATAAAATCCTTTTCCAATTATAATTAACAAAAAAAGAGCAATAAATTGGTGATATTTTTTGTTTGACCGTAAAGACGCCTCAAACTTAAAACAATCTTGAAAATGCTACAATAAGAAGCGAAAAAATAAAAATAAAAATATATAAACTTCATTTTTTTCGTAAAATCCTTACAATTATAATTAATAAGCAAATAAAGCAAAGAAACATATTTTTCGTTACAATACCTCTAACTTAAAAATTATTGACAATGCAGAAAAAAGAAGTAGAAAAAAACATAAAAAATGAAAATAAATAAAAATTTCGTTATTATATAAAATCCTTACAATTATAATTAATAAACAAAATAAAAAAAGAAATATATTTTTGGTTTATTTTGTTTGTCCGTAACAACACTTCAAATTTAAAAATTCATAAAAAATTAAAGAATTATATAATTTTAATTTTTTTTCATTCAATCCTTACAACTATAACTATTAAACAAAAAGAGCAAAGAAATATATTTTTGGTATTTTTTTTTCAGCCGTTACAACACCTCAAAGTTAAAAATTCTTTAAAGTGCAAAAAAAAGGGCAGAAAAAATCATAAATAATGAAAAAAAATAGAAACTTCGTTTTTTTATATAAAATCCTTACAGTTATAATTAATAAAAAAAATATGTTTGCTATTTTTTTGTTTAGTCGGAACAACCATAAATGACCATAAAATGGATTTTTAAAAAACAAAATCGTTTCTAAATGTTGTGATTCAATTACTTCAATATTTTTTTGAATAAATGCTATAAAAATTAAAATAATTAATGCTTTAAAATAGAGGGAAAAAAACAATAAGAAAATATTTGAAACTTCCTTTTTCAATGGTGTTTTTATCTCGTTTTTCGATCTAACATAATTAATTAAAGAAACTGATACATACTTTTATCATTAATCTCATTTCCACTGCTTGACAGTGAAAAATGAGAATATACATTTAAAAGTTTTCAATTTTAATTAATTATAAAGTATTTATTTTTGAAAATAACAATAATATCAAAGTTTGCTCTTCTATTACCAATCAACCTATTTTATTTTAAAATCGATTGTACTGAACTAAGTGTATTAACCCTGTGGTGTTGTAAACTTCGATCAAGTGAATATATTTGTGTTCAATTACAAATTAAGCTTAGGTGTGTTTCTTGTTTCATGTCATTAACTGTAATTTTAAATTTAAATTAATGTGGAAAAAAAGTAATATTAAAAAATACATAATTAAAATCAGTGAATTGCACTGTAATTCCCAGTGCTGTTTTACATATTTTTATTTTAATTAAAATTGTTACTAGTTAAAGTGTATTTAATTAAATAAATTGAAATCATGTTTACTTTAAAGAGTTAAAAGAAAGGACATCGCTTGATAGTAATTCTCCTTACCAAAGCGCACTATCGTCCTTCCTTTGTAATAAAAGGACTGGCGAAACTTTCAGCGTCATTGAATTTTCTTTCTGAGCTAATTTTCCATTTTACGTGTGCTATAACAAGTGCACTTCACATCTGCAACGGTTACATATTGTGTAAAAGTTTTGAGACGAAACATTAATTTTTATAGGATTTCGTTCCATTTTCCATCCTATCAATTTTCAGTAACAACAAATAAGCGAAAATTAAAACCTACTTTAAAATGCAGTTATCAGCACTAAAACGGAAAAAAATTTGAATAAAGACTGCTTAAATTATTGCAATCATCGGAGTGTAATATCGCCCGAAGCGGAAATAGGTTTGAATTCCGGGCTTTGGCCTACTGGGGAAGCGAAACGCGGCCAATTTGTAAAAATGTTTAAAACGATTTATGGTCTTAAGGGGTTATCATTTTTATTTTATATGTTTTACTAGGATTTATGCAAATTTAACCTTATTTTAGTCGTGTAACAAGAATTTATATTTAAATCCAACGTTTTTACGTAAGTAATCTAAATATTTGTAGTATATATAAACTTTGGGCGGATTAAGAATAAAATTTAAAAAAATTAAGACGTCCGGTGCTTTTATTTAAAAAACAAAAAAACTAAAAAATAACGAAATAGAAGGTTATATAAAAAATTAAATCAATTTAAATTGTTTCACTAATAATTTGCTTTAGAGATAAATTAAATTAAAACTACTTCCCTAATCACTGAACCTCATAATTATTAATCCTAAACGCAGCTGCAGTATTTATCTAGCTAATAATAATCGAACATTTTGATCACATTTATGCAAAGTGCAAATGTAGGTGTATATTTAACAGGCGGAATTTCAGAATATTATACAGGGCAATTAGAAATATTAAAATTCTTTAAACAACAATTGTAAATAAAGTTAAATAGTTTTTTTATTATTTCAGATTGAATAAAAATAAATTTGTTTTTAATCAGTACATGATGTTGAAATTCCTTTTCTTTATTACTAATCTTAGGGGTTTTACCACCATCTATAATCATTAAATAACAGTAGGTAACTTAAGTAAACTAGCTTTGTTCCAACAACGAGTTTTTTCATGTCACGAAACCGTAACAAACTTCTTACAATCCAAAGTCTATCGAACAAGTTCACGTGTTGTGATTATAAGAATGGAAGGTTAGGTTTCAACTAACAAGTGCGACATGTACAGTTGGTCCCAGCTGGAAGTAGGACAAAAGTAATCACGATCGCGTATTCTTTGTCCTACTTCCAGCTGGGAGCAACTTTACACTGTTTCTTGGGGTTGTATAGCGTTTCATCGACAATACACTTTAATCGATATAGCATTTTCATCTAATGCAATTTCATCGACACGACCTTTTCATCGACATGACCAATTCATCGACACGGACGTTTTATCGACATGACCAATTCATGAACACAGACGTTTCGTCGGCATTACGTTTTATCTACAACCGTTTCATCGATACTACTATGAAAACACCGACATTACTATTTCATCGAAATTATCGTCGTTACATCGAAATTACCTTTCATCGACAATCATTTTCTCGATACTACCTTCTCATCGACAAAAATTTACTTCGACAAAGACGTTTCATCGACATTACCTTTTATCTACAACCGTTTCATCGATACTATCTTTTCATCGACATTACTAATTCTTCGAAAATGTCGTCGGTTCATTGACATTACCTTTCATCGACAATCATTTTGTCGATACTACAAAGGAAGGCTCGATGAAATAGTTGTCGATGAAAAGGTAATGTCTATGAAAGGTAATGTCGATGAAACGTCCGTTACGATGAATTGTCCATGTCGATGAAACGTCAATGGCGATGAATTGTCGTGTCGATGTAAAGGTCATGTCGATGAAACCGTTCTCGATGAAAAGCACTATCGATGAAATAGACTGTGGATAAAATGGTAGCCATTTTTTGGCCTGTAGCGAGATTACGACCCCATATGAACCTATTACCATTGTATACAGGGTGTCTCACTTTTTTTCCAGCAAAAATTTTATTAGATAGTAAATGTCAGTTCTGAACAAAAAAATCCTGTTTTTCGACTCCTTAAAAAGTTACAGCAATTTTAAAATTGATAAATTTTCAAGATTTTTATGGAACACCCTTTATAAAATTTTTTGTTATTATATTTTTTTTTATTTAAATCAATTATTATTTGGATTTTTTCTTTGCCTAATTGGTTTTTAACATTATTGGCTGTTTTTAAAATAAGTAAACCAAGAGGTTAAATTTCCCTCTGTAAAATTTAGCATCTTATTGGCTTAAATATATACAAAATCCAAAACATACATGATTTAAATAAAAAAAAATTAAATTAAATGAAATTTATATAGAGTGTCCCATAAAAATCATTAAATTTTTGAAATTTTAAAATTGCTCTTTTTAAGGAGTCGGAAAAACATAATAGTTCATAGGAAAATTTTTGTTCAGAATGACATTTACTATCTAAAAAAAATTTGCTGGAAAAAAAGTGAGCCAACCTGTATGAAGGTGAGTTAAACAATGCTATTACTATGAAACAAAGTTATGTTCCAAGCCGCATGAAAGTGTCTGCTTATTGGCATTTCTTTTTTGTCCCACATTATCGTGGAGTGTATCGTACATAGAGAACGAATTTATCAATTGTACTGTTTGTAATTTCCAAAACAAATATTTAAGAAATAAATTAATGGTTGCTGGTTGCATACTGTTATAAGTTTTCTTTTGATCTGATTAGGTGATATACCAAAAAAGTCAACTTCTCCGCAATAAATATTTCCCATATTCTTGAAACTTTTGTGCATAATTAGTATATCTAAATGAAACAGCCTGATCTGTCTGGTGCGTATAGGGGAAATGTAAAAACAAATTAGAGATAGCAGCTCTGAGCAATTTATAAAGTTATTTATTATTTTGAAAACACAACATAAATCTGAATGAATTCTGCTAATGTCCAAACATTTAAGATCTAGTATACTTAGAACATTGGAGTATGAAAATGCATCTCTCGTCAGGTTCATCTTGTATATTTAATAAATGTTCTTTGAACTGACTCAATAATCAGTGCAATTGAATTTTGATAACCAGAGGCCCAAATTGTTGAATTGTAATCTAGATTGATCTCACCAAGCTGCAGTAAAGTAGTTTTATGGCCGTTGTATTTTTGAAATTTTGTGTTGTATTTTTTATAAATCCAAATATTTTCAATGCCATGCTTATAATATTGGTAATAGTTTCCTTAAAATTCATCCGGTGATCAAATATAACCTCTAAGTTGAGCATAAAGTATCTAATTGTTTCCCATCAATGTTATAGTCGTGATCTAAGTTCTAATGGTGTTCTTCCCCTAAAAAACCTCATAGTTGACACTTAGATCATTTAGAGACGTCCCATTTGGTTTGCTGTTTGCACCAGACAACAATATTATCTAAATCAGATTGCAGTTATAAGGACAGTCGATATCTTTTATGCTACTAAAATCTTGAGGTCATCAGCAGCATATACGAGATAGCTACTATTTTTTATGTATAGTAGGACCGCGCAGCAAACAGAAATTCCAACCTAACTGACATTGAAATCAGCGACGCTGAATTTTCCCACCCTTGCTGAAGAGTTCTATTAGTAGTAGTCCCTACTACAATCCTCCAGCATGGGTAAAAGATTCAGCATCGCTGATTTGAGTCAATCTCAGTTAGGTTGGATTTCCTATTTGCTGCGCGGTAATACTATACAAGCAGATATCATAAATAAATATAATAAAGGAGCCCGATGTGAACCTTGCGGAACACCTAAGCTAGCATGACACCAATTCTAATAATCTGCCTTCTGCAGCTAATTCTAAAACCACAATAACAACTTGCCGCTTATACCACATGCTTCAAGTTTAGCAATAATTAACAATTTATGATTGACGGAATCGAAAGCCTTTGAGAAATCTGTGTACACACTATCAAAAGGTTGGTTAGTGTTAGATCTACTAGATGTGAAACAATCTTGTTGTACAATGACTGTAATGTTTATAATTTTGTACAAATGATAAATTCAAAAAGTTTTGGTACCTGACTTAAGAAGATAGTCGGCGAAATGAAAACCGTATTTTTCGCTAGTAAAAATTGATTTTTGGGCATTTGTAATAAAAAATTTAACAAAAACGATGGCTGGTGCCATTCAAATTGAATTTAGTTTTCAGATAAAATTTTTGTTTTTCATGTAGAGTCTATGACATGGGCGTACTTTTTGAACAATTATAAAAACGCATTTTTTATCATTGTTCAAAAAGTACGCCCGTATCATACACTCTACATGAAAAACAAAAATTCTATATGAAAACTAAATTCAATTTGATTGGCACTAGGCATCGTTTTTGTTAAATTTTTGATTACTAATGCCCAAAAAATAATGTTTACTAGCGAAAAGTACGCTTTTCAAACATTTCGCCGAGTATCTTCTTAAGATCAATAATTGTTTCTAAGTAGACCAACATTTTCTCCATGATACCAGGAGCCATAACAGGGGAAATCCAAAATTGTCTTTTAACAAAACTGCTTTAATCTTAGAACAGATTGTTCAATTGGGTTTAATATTGGTGAAACTAACCTAACCTAACCGTAATATTTTACCTATGTGTCTGTTGTGGTTCAAGTGCACAACCACTACCAAATACTCTTGACTTCCTCAATTTATAGAATTAATCCTTTCTGAAATTAAATTGATTTCTCTGAAATTCAATTGACGCTTTCTGAAATACAATTGATGGTTCTGAAATACATACTATTAATGCTTCCTGAAACTAAACTGATTAATTTTATATACAATTGATGCTTTCTGAAATTCAATTGAAAAAGGTGTAGGGTTAGAAGAGATAAAAGACAGAACTTGTTTATTTGGCTATTTCGACGAAAATATACCGTCTTTACATTGACCAATATTTTTTTGATCAGACATTGTTTAAGGATGTATTTGGTGATACAAAAAGGCTGAACTTAATCATATCATGGTTACTTCCCAAAACGAATTAATGATATTAACAAAACTACATTATTTTAAATTATCTGGAACTTTTAGGGGAAATATCTTAAAACATCCCTATTTTCCAAAAGTGGTCTACATCATATGAAATTTTATGCTATACAAACTGTTACTTACCCTTTGTATCACATTACGCAATTTCACCTGCAATTTTTAAATCGGAATTATTTTTTGGATCTAAGGTAGTTCTATATCATCTATTTCTTGGAACTAAGGTAGATCTATATCATCTATTTCGTGGATCTAAGGTAGATCTATATCATCAATTGCATTTCCTCATGCTTTTTCATGCTTAATTTCCGTAGACTTACAACGCAAAAATTTTAATAAAAAAAACTGGACAGAAAATTACATAAAGGCCTTTTTAGACGGGCTAAAATGAGTCGATTTCGGAACAAATATTTGTTCCCAAATCGACTCGCACATTGCGCAGTTGCATCCGAGTCGGTTCGGGAACAAAATTTTGGTAACAAATTGTGCCCGTCTAAAACGGCCTTAATATAATTTGTCTTAAATACACCAATTTCTTTCTGCTACCAGTTTCAATCACACTTTTAGCCTTTTTAAACTTTGAGAATGAATCATCATCAATCCCCTCGTTAAATTATTCAGGGTCTTTATCTTTATAATATTCCTTGATCAACACCAGGACTATTTTTTTTTCAAAACTGCTTCATATTTTACAGGGTGTCCCAAATAGTGTTCAGAAGAAGATCCTATAAAGTAGACAAGATTTTATCTACAAATAACCCAATTGTCAGGGTCGGAACAGCCCAGTTTTTTAAAGAATTTTGTTCCCACCGAAAATGTCGTCACATCGAAACTTTATTAGGTCGAAAACTACTTGGTCAATTTAAATGAAAAAAAAAATGTTAAGTAATGGTAAAAAATATGAACGAAAATGTAAAGATAAAAAGTGAAGTTTCATAATTTCTTTGAAAAATAGTATATTGTTTTATTAGGAGTAAAAGAAGTACTTTTTGTGGCGAGCATGTAGGGATATATGCGAGCCACAAAAAGTTCTTTTACTCCGAATAAAACATGCTTTTTTTCTTCAAACGTCGAAATTTTTAAAATAGTAATATAATAAATAATTTTAAAATTTGACATTTAATTTACATATACACAATACAATGTTAGTGTATATTGGGTTGCCTAAAATTCATTTCTACTCCACCCTTTTATTCCTTATCAGTTCAAAGTAGTAATTTCTACTCCTAGGCAGTACAAAGTGGCCATAGAATCAACAAACATAAAAAGTGACATTTTAGACATTTAGACCCCACCCCCGAGTAGTAATTTCTACTCCTAGGCAGTACAAAGTGACCATAGAATCACGAAAAGTGACATTTTAAACCCTGTCAAACGTCACACAAGACTGTACTTTACTGACGTTTGAAGACAAAGAATATTTTTTTATCAAAATAATGATGATTTTTTAACTTCAAGTTAAAGCGGCATAAATTGACTTTCCAATTTTTCTTCATTTAAATTGATCAAGTAGTTTATGAACTACATTTTTTGTAAGCACAAAATTCAAACACCAGTAAAAAAACTGGGCTGTTCCGACCCTGACTTTCTAGGATTTTCTTCTGAGCACTTCTTTTTAGGACACCTTGTATACAGGGTGCTAATTTTTTAATATATTTTTTATTTCTTTAGCATAGCTTTATTTTTCTAATAATTTGGTCAAATGGAACACTCTTTAGATATTAATTACATAAATTGTAGTAAATTTTCTCTAATTTAATTTTGAATATAAATGTGTATATCGTAAAATGAGTCGTGAGTCGGAAAGGCGAAATTGTCAAAAAACTACTTTTAGGCGCCATTTTTCCAAAAAGGCGGCGCGAGCGCCAAAGATACGAGGTGGCAAATTTGAAATTCGGAAAGAGCACATCGAAATCTATAATATTACCTATTTTCAAAACTCCCGGAAAACTTTCCAGGTAAAACTACCAAATGACTGGCCTATAAAATTGTTATACATAATTTTATTATTCAATTATCTTCATAATAATCACTTCTAGCTTTCTGTACATTTTTTTTCCTAATTTTCCTTTCTTCAACTTCAACAAAAGGCTATACTTTTCATTTAATGTTCTTCTATCATGATCTTGCTGAATTTTTTTTATTGTTATCGATGCATTCTTTTGCAACAATAAAACATTGGTCATTAACTTTGTTGGTAGTATTCTTTGATGATCTTTTTGATTGGACAGAAGTACTCTTTGTATTTTTAACATAGTAAAATTTGTTCCACGATGTGCAATTTTCTTCTTTTTAACATTCAATAAATCAGAGATCTGAGCTGTTCTTGATGAAAAAATTTTCTTCGAAAAAGAACCTAGACTACCAGATGTAGCCAATTCTTTCATTGTATTTTCTTTCAAAGAAGATCTTTAATTATAATCTTTAACAGCTGTTTTGCTTAAATTTCTGAACAGAATTCAGATGATAAAATAGTGGGCATTTGTAATATTTCCTCGTCAACATTGTTAATAGCAATGGGTTCTGTACACATACTCCTTCATATTTTTTTAAATTCTACTTCCCTATAGATTTTCCAACATTGACTGTTAAGTTTTCTTAAATTTTTCCCTCCCAAAGACTAAATCAAACTTTTTAGCACTCTATAATCTCTAGCACTAAAAATACTTGATAGTCAAACAGAAAACATGACCTAGAATTTCGGATTTTTGCATCAGACTTTACAAAATTTCTTCCAATCCTCACATATTATCGATAAGCTACGTATTTTATTATTTTTTTGAATTCCAAAACGCCTCGAAGTAATAATTGGATCATAAAAATACGGGATAAGGACTTCTCAAATCTAACTGTACGTTTTCAACCTGCTGACCGGTTTAGGAAAATGTTTATTTCCTTCTTCAGAGCTACCAAAAATAGTGGTCTTAGATAAACGTCTAACAAGATTAAAAATATGTGTTATATTTAATAATTTTTTTTTTTAATTTAGTTCTACACTTCATTCTACTTTACAGTATGTTAATATATCAATAGTGCATGAAAGTTTGATTGTAAACTTTAAAAATTCATCCAAAAACTTAACTGTTCACTGTGCAACTGAAGGAAAATAATTTTAGTATTTTTTTTTAAATTTAAACACAGTCAAACCTAATATTAAATTAATAATAATTGTCTCGTTGACTGCATTTTTATTTCGAACTTAATGTGTAACGTAATCAATAATTAAAATACCTGATGGATGTTTTCTTTTTTAATGGATAACCACAAACATGATTACACATTTATGAACTGTTCTTCATTTATTGATTCAATGTGACAGTTAATTTCCCGACCAATAATAGCTTCCTGACTGATATTTTCTACTACAAAAGATTATTTATTTATGTATTATCGTGTTACTGAACTATGATTACCACGATTTTTCTATAAATACTCGTACATACTATAAATATAGGGAAATTACAATTAATAGGGAATTTATTTGTAAAATGCACCATAACAAGCGAACACGAATGCTAATAAATAGAGAGAATTAAGTTTCTACTAGAATACACTTTTTATTTTAAATTAAATAAATGAATTTTTAACCCAGATCTAGTTTTAAAAACATACTTTTTGTAAACTTTTATTTGAAGCTACACAATTAAATTACAAATGACTTTTTTAGAAGTTTTGTTTTATAAAAAAATACATACAACCTTTTTGGATTTATTATTAAAAAAGTCGATACAAAGTTACAACTCCTTTTTTAATAATCCTAATTTGCAATGTTTTTCTTCCTAATTTAAGTATAAAGACAATATTTTGAATCGATTTTTGTGTAAAATAAAACCCATATTTAAAAGGACAATAAATTTAAAGCGATAACAACTAAAAGTAAGTTTAATTGGGTTGGAAATTAAAAACAAAGTGCAGTACTTTAAAAGTAAATTCCTCGTCGAAATTACACCACATAAAAAGATATTTTACAAAGTTGCTAAGTTTTTTTCGACTGACACTTTAATTAAGTTGTAAAAGAATCTCTCCTCCCCTAAAAATTAAGAGGTTGCACTCTTTCAAAGTGATATTATATTAAATGAACCTAAATTAATACTTCGTGTTATTATCTCGAGCTTTAGATAAAAGAATTGAAATTTAAAGCTTGCAATTTATAAAATGAAATTTATGGGATTTTTAATAGTTTTATCTGGGTCTTAAGTTGTTAATAGACGAGAAGTAATTTACTTTATCTTTAAATATTTTTTTTATCAAAAATTTCAGAATTTGTCATTTATGATCAGTTGTTAGTGCATAAATTTGCAGTAATGCAGAAAAAACTTACTTAAGTCGTACGTTTTTGCACTTTTGCGCACTCGTGCAAAAAAGCATGCGTTGACAATTGTTCATAAATGGCTTACTTTTTGCACGATCGTAGAAAAAATAATTTTTACACATTTGTAAACGAAAACTTAACATAAACTATATATGGTCATTAAAAGTAAATTCATTTTTCATATACATTTTTATTCTTCATATAAATTCAATTAAACGAGGATAGTTTTGAAAAAAAAAGTAAATAAAAAAATATTATTAAAACTGTTTTAACTGAAAATTATTATTTTTATCATACATTTATTATTATTACCGTGAATCTATTATTTTTAACCTGCGTTTATTAACTCATCTTGTATTTAATTTTTTTTTCCAAAACGTATTCTATTTTCGCTCAGAATTTAGTAATTTGTGCTTTTAATATTAATTATCTACAATTTGTAGCAAAATGTGTAAGCAGAATTATATTTAGTACTTTGCGTTAAATTTAACAATAACATCGACACATAACGTTTTAAAACCTTTAAATTTTTAGTTTCATAATTGTTATTGTTTAAAATGTATTGATTTTATCTTCCATTCCAGGCTGAAGCACTCAAAAACATCTTTGTTGTTTTTGGTTACATGTTACTTGTTATTAAACACATTACTACAAGTTACAAACTTTAAACTTAAACCAACAAAAATTATATAAGCTGTCCCTTATTCATCACGCTCTGTTATCAATGTACCTCGAGATGTTCTTATGCAAGAAATACATTTTATACAGGGTTTTCCGATAGTGGTTCACAAAACCTCAGGGTTAAAAACAAAATCAAATTTAATCAAAGAAAAACTAAAAAAGTGGGGGTCATTTTTAGTTTTAAAGATAAGGCGTTTTGAAATTTAGGTCACGAAGTTTAGTCAAAAATTAGAAAATTATTAATCCTTAGTGGATCTTATTTTGGGGAAAATTTTCAAAAACTGAATAAAAAAGATTTTTTTTTTTTTTTATCTTTCCGGGGTTTTCCAACATTTTGTCCGTTTTTGAATGACTAATACATATTACCAATTGTAAATGGATGGTTTTAGCTTTCTAGTGATAATTTTTTTATCTCTACTTTTTTAAATCTATACCGGGTGGAAACGAAACACGGATCACCTCTGTAACTTCTTTATTTATGAAAATAAATATTTGAAATTTTACTATATTGTATGGTTCAAGAAAACACATTTTAGACACTAAAAAGTTTTTCAATATCACTTCCGGTAAAACCGGAAGTAACATCAACTTTATTTTTTTAAATGTAACATGTTTGTGATACATTTTTAATTTTTTTTTTAATTTTGAAAAATCCCGAGTACAAAAAATATGAAAAACTGGCACAAGTAAATTTATTACACCCTACATATGGGATAAAAAATAATCGTATTAAAATCTTTTTGAAAAACCAATTATCCATTAAAAAAGAGTTAATTAATATCTCAAAAACTGCTTAAATAATTTCACAAAATACAATTTTCCTTAGGTATTTGTATTATTTGGAATGACTTTTTGTAGTTTTTATCAACTTCGGATGAAGAAAAAAAATTTTTTTTTTCAAAATTTCAAAAAAAAGTTAAAAAATTTATCACAAGCATACTCTTTTTATAAAATAATTTCATATCTTGAACAAAAAAATGGGTGTTACATTTAAAAAAATAAAGTTGATGTCGCTTCCGGTAAAACCAGAAGTCATATTGAAAAAAAAATTAGTGCCCAAAATGTGTTTTCTTGAATCATACAACATTAGTCAAATTTCAAATTTTTATTTTCATAAATAAAGGAGTTATTAAGGTGACTATTGTTTCGTTTCCACCCGGTATACAGGGAGTTACTTAATCATGAAAATGAAAATTTAAACCCTTGATGATTTATCGAAATTTCTTCGTTTCGAAGATTCAGGAAGATAAAGATTTAAAAAATATAAAATTTTAGTATTACAAAAAATGTTCAAAATGACAGTCGGGTAGGAAACAACATGAAACTAATCTTCTCCTCATCGAAGACACCAGGGATCTTCCTTACTGAATTAAATCCATGATAACAACATAGTAGAGTATCCTTGAAAACAACATACACGGTATTGTACCCTGAGTATTAGCTAAATTTATGCAGAAAATATGGTTTTTCTTGAAAATCTTTATCGACGAAACGATTTTATTAAAATCATCAAAGATATAAATTTTAATACAGGATGTCCCAAAAAGAAGTGATCAGAATTGAAACGTTTTACGGATATAAAAAAGTGATTCCTTTATGAAGAATATTTCAAAGATATGAGCAAAAATATCAAGAAGAAAGTCAATTCTCATTAATTTTCTGAAAGAAGAATTTTTTTCTATCAAAATATTTTTTTTGAAGATTTTATAACTTCAAGTTAAAGTGACATTAATTAGCTTTACTTTACATTTGTTTTCATTTAAATTGACCAAATAGTTTATGAACTATAACAGAATTTCGAATTAACGATATTTTCAGTGGGAACAAAAATCAAAGACTCGTCAAAATAACTCTTTGGACACTGGCTATTAGGTTTCTTGTGTATGAAATATAGTTCTGATCACTTATTTTTAGACCCAAGGAATCACGTCTTGAATTTTTCATAAATATTTAAACACCCTTCATTTTACATAAGTGTAATTCATTAGTTGTGTTCTTTTAATATGTTCAGTTCAAATAAATCAGTTCAATTCACTATTTGTGTCTGTTATTTTTACTCGATCACTTCGGGATCACTTTGAACGAATTAATCGATTTTCTTCCCCCCCTTTCCACCAAGTGTTGTTGCTTTAGATGGGAACACTTGTTTAGGTACTCAATTTGACTCCATTAATTCTGTTCGTTAAATATGATTCGTTCAAATAAATCAGTTGTTATGATCAATTTTCTATATGTGTCTGTTCTTTTTACTCGATCACTTCGTGATCACTTTAAACGAATTAAACGATTTTCTTCCCCCTTTCCCCCAAGTGCTCTTCCTGTAGAAGGGGATCACTTCTTCCATTCATAACCTAACTTAAATAATGTGAATTGTCATTTCTTAGGGCGCGTTCCACTAAAGACTCGCATTGCCCATGACGACCGCAAAGTCGTTCCACATACGACCGCGGTTGTTTCTTTCGTGCATAAAAACGTTATCGATGGCGACCGCAAGAAGCTCACAACGACCGTATTTATTCGTGGGTTTCTGTGGTCGTTTGTTGTATGGTGACGTTTTGAGCTAGTGGAATGTGAAAATTTTGCGGTCGTGGGCTTTAGTGTTCATTAGTGGAACGCGCCCTTAATTGAATTTACTATTAAGCTGTTCTTTTTAAATGATCCTCCTCTAGAGCAAGTGGGATCGTTCAATTCGTTCAAAGTGATTGAGTAAAAAGTACAAACACAAATTGTAAATTGAACTGAACAACTGATTTATTTGAACGGATCATATTAAAAGAACACAACTAATGTCTAAAACACAACTATTCATAACGCAACTTAAATAATGTAAATTCTCATTTTTTAAATGAATTTACTATCAAGTTCTTCTAAAATTATTCAGTTCACGTTTGATCAACTTTATAAATTAACTTGAACTGAACCAGAAATGTAAAAAAATACGAGTATTATTTCATCAGAGATATTGGGAATTAAATACTTATTATAAATGTAAAACGAAAAATAATTAGAATTTGAAATTTAATGGGATTTACAAATACAAACTAGTTAATTTTAAATCAAACGATTTTTCCTTTGGCATACAAATCGACCTACTGTTTGTGCATAAAACAGAATTTCTAATTTAAGTAATTGAATTTATTATCCTTAGGCCAATTTTCCACGAATTTGTTGACCTTAGGTGAGATCTCATTGATTTAACCGATTACAAATTGATGAATTATTTAAGTTTTCAAATATGGATGAATCGGTGGTTAGGAACATAATTAAATAAATTAATTGCGAGTTGTACCTTTATGATCTATGACTTTAATTAGAATAAAAACTTATGATATTAACATAAACATTTTCGTTCTATACAGTTATTTTTAAATGTAAGATTATTGACTGAAATAATGATGAACTGAATAAAAATTATAATTAAACATGTAAGTAAAAAAATGAAATTACAATAAAGTTAAGTTCCTTAAATCGCCACAATGACCAAAATATTGATAAATTTTCTCCTTCAAATAACTTAGATTTTAAGGCTTCTAAATGTAATATTTTTTTAAATAATTTTGGACCATTTTGAATAGGTTAATGAGTTAAAATACAACAAATACCATTCATTTTATATTTTTTGTACTTCCTTATAATATTGACCTACTTTTGAAAGAGGGAATAAAATGGTACTTTTACTCCCTTTTACATCAAATTTGCTTTTTTTTTCCTTTCTCTTCATGTGAAAAAAAATAATATTTGTTCTCAACCCAAGAAATTATTTTACAAATAAATTGTATTCACTTTGTATTGATTTTTGTATTTTTGGATTGAAATTGTAACCCGGTTTATTCACACAGTTTATTTTCATTTCACTTAACAACCAACCACAATTTCTTTAATACCTATTTTTAATGTCTTGGTCTGAACATCATTTTTTAACCTCATTGTAGGTCTTCTCATAAATTTTTCTTGATTTTGATCGTTTTATGTTTAAACTTACTTTATGAGGTGGAGAATAAGACAAATTTTCACTTTCTTCCATAATTTGTATTTTTAATTAAATGTACGCTCTCAATTAGGAATTTCGATTACATGTAGATGCCGCTAGTTTGAGAAATTTTGCAAAAAAAATGGAGGAAGGCGAGTAAAGTTTCTACTCTTCAAAATCATTGTCAGTATAGTAGGAAACGCTTATCCTATAGAACTATAGTTGAAGGTGCGGTCTGATAGCAATTGGTCGTTCAGAAAAATTAATATGCGTTGATTCAGCAAAGTGAGGATAACTTCACTCCCTTAGTGCATAAATTAATATTATTTTACTATTAAGACACAAGTAGCTAAAGGGGTGTTTTGGGAAGTGAAGGAAAAGAACTAGAATTTCAAAATATTCTTGGTTTATAAAGAATATAAAAGAAACGTCTCTTTAAAAAACATATTTGAAAAACTAAAAAAAAATTTCTAAAATTTTTCAACGATTTCTGTATTAATGTTGTTACATCCCTCAGATAAAATTATTATTACCAATCTATTGATGTTTTGCAAAAATCAGTGACCTCAATACTCCTAAACTAAAAAAGATGGATCTCTTATTTGATGATAAAATTGTATCTACTTTCTAATCCTTAAGTTTGGTCTATCATAAACGGGTATACCCTGTATATAAAAAACCACAAGCTCAGAGCATTTTAAGTCATAACACAATTTGGCTCTAATTTATCCAGTTCATCTTAATTTTTAAGTGACAGTTTCTTTTAAGTAGGTATTATTACTATTAAAAGTTATCTTAAAAATTAATTATGTAAGACTTAAGGTGATAGGCAGTCAAATGTTGAAAAAAACGACGTACTTATCTTTCATGAATTTTTTAAAGTGTTTCGAATTGGAAAGTCAAAAAAATAAAGAAATACCAAACTAAAGTAAGAATTTTACATTCATTTGCAATTTTTGTTATTTATGTATCTACAACTATATTTGTGTAATTTTGCAAGAAAAACTTCTATATTTATATTTTTATTTTTGCAAAACTACGCTTATATAAATCTAGATACATGAAAAACAAAAATTGTATATAAAAGTACAAGCCTTATTTAAGTTCGGTATTTTAATTTTTTTTTTGTTTCCAATTCGAAACACTTTAAAAAAATTCGGGAAAGATAAAAACATCGGTTTTTCAATAAATGACTCCCTATCACCTTAAATAATTATAATATCAATCTAGGTATAACTAAAACCTATTGGTAATAAGTAAATAATAATAAAAATTTAGGTGGTTTAATTTGATCTAGTAAAGGTTCACAAAAGTAGCTCTTTTGTAAATACCTAATTATTCTTGATAAATCATAATATTATTATGATTATTTCTTCAATTGGATAGTTTTTAAAATTTATAAATGTACTAAAATACAAAAATTTAAAACTTCTAGTTGGATTTGCAAGTACAAAAATTTTTAATAAGTACTTTATGAACCTTTGCACTAATTTTAGTAATTTTTTTTTTTTTGAAAATCGCACCTTGACTTTTTTGCCACGTTTTGCGGCAATAGCGCGTGATTTCCTCCGTATTCTATCCAGTGGTGTAGCTTAAGAATAAACACTCGAAAGAACAAAAACACGCACAGTGCTTTAAAAAAATAAAAAAAATGAAGAAGCTAACTTTTCATTCAACAAAAAAAGTTTCGGGAAAACGCGCTACCGGCGAGGGTGAAATGTAAGCAGTGGTGCACGTGCTGTCGCCAACAAGGAACGCCCGTCACTGGCTCGGCATCGGCGCCGATGATAATCCCAAAGACGCCGAGCGAGAAAACAGACGCCTTGCGTCGTCAACCTTTATTTCGTGTGTATCTAGTAACAACTATACCATTGTATACATACTTCATCAACTTCACTTAATAAAAATATACCGCGAATAACTTGCAACGATAAACAAAGGGTAACGAGTGGGAAATGCGGAAATTCCTGGTACGGTAAGAATGAGGCAACTAGGGGAGATTTCCACGCCGTCTAATTAGAATTTACGATCAGATCTGTTTTGTTTTACTTCTGTGGGCGCTTTCTTTGACAATTAGGCCAGAACTCAGGACTTCTTCCACTTCTTCACTTATCCAGATAATCTTTTAATTAAACATTCTGTTTTCATCCCTTGATTACTCAATAAATAATTAAAAATCACGCTTTGGATTAATGTAGGTAGATTCAAACATAAATAATTTATTCAATTGAATACACAAACGAAGATTTTTGAAATCCATTTCATTATTAAAGTTTTAAGAAAGGAAGCATTAAGGTATTAAAAATTAAAAGGAGATGCACCAGATTTCAAAATGGAATTTAAAGCTCCTAATACAATTCCAATGTATTTCTCTAAAAATTTAAAATGTGTCACCTTACTTTACATTGAAGTTATCAGTCTTCCATAAAAATTTCCCGATATACAGTTTTGAAATTATTTTCGTTGTTATAAAAATTATACAGGGTAAGTGGAAACGATAGCGATGATGCTTCTTCCTCAATTAATAATGAGGAACTACTACCAAGCTCCTCCCCAGTCCAAAATATTATACAGCAATGGACTAATTAGATAAACCAAAATCTACTGCGCTATTCATCAAAATATATCCATAGTTAGAACACATCTTTGAACAAGCACTATCAGGTCAAAAAAGACAATCTTCTTCCAAAAGCAGTTATCCAACAGATTAGACTAAAAGTAAGAAAAAAGATGGAGGGGACTGGGAATTTGAACCTTGATGAAAATAGGCAAGAGAAAAATAAAACATCCGTATATAATGAACACCAAAATCAAGATCGAGAACAAATCTTATATGAAATTTATCTCTCTCATGGCTCATTATGAGGGAATGAACATATAAACTACCATCACTCATCAAACTCTACTCTAAACCCAGTATTTTTAATACTGTAGAAACAATGAAGTGATCGTCAAAGACTTCATCAACAACATAGATATTGAACAATTAAGCCTCTCCATCAATTGCGCCGCAAAGGTCTCTATACTAGTCATTAATGGTCAAAAGGAAGGAAGTAATGGGAAAATAGAACTGTGAAGAAGATCGAAAACATAAGAAGAGAAATAGGTAGGGTTCATATGATAATGGAGCTAAAAATTGGAAACTTATTAAAAAACATTTCAAAAAGAATGAATACGCTAATAAAACAATCTCGCAATTGACCATCTAGGCATGTTAAAAAATTACTAGTTTACAGTAAAAGCCTGAGAAGACCAGGAGAGCAAAGAAATCGAATCGAACAAAGAGACTTTGAGAATAACCAAAGAAACATTTACAGAAATTTACCAAATAGTATAGGAGCAATTAACAAAAACGAGCTACCATCACAAAGTGCAATTGAATTATTTTGGAAAAATATATGGGTTAAGAAATTTAAGCATAACAAGAAACCTTGGAAGGTATAGAACTTCTGGCTATCAAAATAAATTATTAATACACACAAGTTCTTATCAGAAGGATTCAATAGTATTCTAAGAAACCCCCAAAAAATACTTTAAAAAACCTTATCCCCAAAGCAGGTCAAGAAAATATACCCAAATCAGTAAAAACACAGATGAACAAAAAGTCTGTAAGCAGAATGTATTAGGATGCAAAGACCAATAGATGTTGTAGTACTTGGATAAGCCAGAAATGCTAGTAAAAATTTAAACAGGAGGAAACATAAAAAATCTGCAAAAGTTTGTAACTTGTCTGCAGAATAATTAAAAGTTAACATACAGGGTGATGATAAAGTTGGGAACAAAATTCGTAACTGTCGTATTTAGGTATCTTGATTGAGAAAATCGCTCGGACAGGTCAATTTTACTTTTTAAAATCCCATCTCTTGGTACAATAAAAATATTAATGACATCACTGGTGATTTAGCAATGACGTCATCATCGATTTTTTTAAATGGAAACCCCCACTTTTTTCACTGGTTTTTTTATAGACATTTATATCACTTAAACGATGTAAAATTGTTACATTTGTAAACAAATTTTCGTTTAAAAATTTTTTAATATAAACTTAAAATTAATTTGTAAGTACTATTAAATTTGAAAAATTTTAATGTTGTATATTTGTTTGTTGTTTATTTTGGCCGATTTCAATAAATGGTAAATTTAAAATTTTATTTTTTGTAAATTTCCTTACATTTAAATGGAATCAAAAAATTAGTTTTTCAAGACTATTTATTAAATTTTGTTAAATACATTTAACATTTTACATTTGCATTAGAATGCGCATTATTTAAACATTTACTTTCTTTTGTTATTATTGGTAGCTTTAAATTCATTTTAATTTATTTTTATAAAACCTTTTTCGTTAAAATAAAAATTTCCTTTTTTGAATTAAGAAGATTTTTTATTCAAAAATTTGTTTAAAAATTTAATTGTTTTTTATATCATTGTTTAAGTGACATGAATTTTTATCGATAATGAATAAAAAAAGTGGGGCCTGCCATTTAAAAAAATCGCCGATGACGTCATTGTTAAAGCACCAGTGACGTCATTAATATTTTTTTATATAATGAGATGGCATTTTAAAAACTAAAATTGACCCGTCCGAGCGATTTTCTCAAAACAATTAAATACGGCAGTTATGAATAAGGTTCCAAAATTTATCATAATAAAGTCATAAAAATAATTAATAATAAATATAATTAAATAAATAATTAATAAATTAAATATTAACTAGACATTTAAAAATATTGACAAAGATGGTATGAGAAAAATAATCAATTTTATACAGGGTAAGTTTAAAGTAAGGAATAAAAATCATAACTACGTTATTTTTTGAAATTTTTAAAAACCTTGAAAGACGTGTCGCATTGTTTTTGAAAAACTTTATTTTAAACCCCACAATATTTTTTTTCACTTGACCTGACGTCACTATGACGTCATAATTTTTTTATAAATAAATTGATACGGTTTTTTTACCATAAAATAATACCTTATTAAGACTTTTACAACGGTACCAAAAAGATTATACCAACGCCATCTTCCGGTTTAAAAAAAGTTATTAAATTTCCCCTTAAGCATTAGTTAGTCATGTCAACTGAGAGAAAAAATATTGTTGGGTTCAAAATCAAAGTTTTCAAAAACAATGCGACACATCTTTTACGGTTTTTTTAAATTCCAAAAGATAACGTAGTTATGATTTTTATTCCTTACTTTTAACTCACCCTGTATATATACATATTTTTTTTTAAATTTAATTAAACATTATTGAATTCAGACATTTATAATAATTATCTCTTATAAATTCTTTAATTTTATTTAAAAATTGATATTTAGATCTTCTAAAAAATAATTTCAACATGGCGTATGTAAAGTTGCTCCCAGCTCGAAGTAGGACAAAGAATACGCGATCGTGATTACTTTTGTCCTACTTCCAGCTGGGACCAACTGTACATTAACCAGCAAAAGGCTTTTGATTCCGTCCCACATTCCTGGTTCGTCAAAATTATACAGGGTGTCCCTAAAAGGTCTGTACAAAATAATACCACATTCTCCTGAGACCAAAATAAGGCGATTTAACTGAACTTCTACCTCTAGCAAAAAGTGCATCATTGTGAAGCTACAGACCGTCAAAGTTCTCAAAAAAAATTTCAATTTTTATAAATTACTGAAAATCGGTTTGAACGATCGGGATAAAATTTGGTATGTGAATTTGAAATAAAAAAAGACATACCTTGATAGTATCTTTTTACATTTAGACATTATATACAAAATGTCTTGTAGCTTTAAAGGCTGTACAAAAGAGAATAAAACTTTTTTCGAGCTAAATATTTTTTGTCTCTTATGCAATTTCTTTACATGCGGTAGTCAAATATTTAGGGACATAAATTTCATTGGTTCTAATTTTTTGCAGATGTATGTCGGCCTTAGTTTGTAAAACAGGAATTTTGATCAATAAAATTTGGACATTTTCGTTTATAAACTTTGCTTACCAGAATCAATTACATTCGAGCCTGGGTTACTATGGATAATTTTTGGTAAAAAAATCTCCTCCTACTACACATTGCCGTGACCAGGATTCGAACCTGGGTTACTACGGCCACAACGTAGGGTCCTAACCACTAGACGATCACGGCTATATGAGATTGTGAACAAAACTTTCACATCAAAGCATTGCTTTGCGACCAATTTAATTAAGGAAGCATGTTATGGGTCATAAACTCATTGAAAGTAGAACAATTTAAATATCAGCTACGTTCAGAAATTTAACAAGAACACAATCTCCGGTAGCCGTGATCGTCTAGTGGTTAGGACCCTACGTTGTGGCCGTAGTAACCCAGGTTCGAATCCTGGTCACGGCAACATGTAAAAATGTTGTCACGGACGAGATTTTTTTACCAAAAATTTTCATAATCCTCATAAAATACTTTTTTTCCGACAACCATATGAGAAAATCGTATATGTCATTCATATTAGTGGTTTAGAAAATCTATCATTGCTACACTAGTGACTTTGGTTTTCTGTTTTGTAACTCTGAAATACTTCTTGTAATTTTCGATAGATGCGCTGCAAAAGAATTCCGAAAGGCATCTCACGGATTTTTTTGAACTTCCAAAATAAGCACATATCAAACAAAAATTTATATTTAACCCGGCTGATATTACTTGTTTTATTATTAAAATCATTATATAATTAATTTTTGTGTAATTTTTAAATAAAATAGGTAAATTTTTTATTCGTTTCGATCAGTTGCTTCCGTCAAAACAGCGCCACCTACAATTAGGTACATTTAACTAAAAATATTCGAGTAACTTCAATGTCAACTGATGTCATCAAAGGTTATGTAATGACTTTTGAGATGTTACTACAAAATATTAATAATGGTCGCAAAATCTTCGTGGTCGTCGGAAAAATAGCGTACGCAACTCGCAAGAAAGTGAATTTTGTACTCGTGTGATATCCTCATTCGGTTAGCGCCTCATTCGGCTATATTCACACTTTCTAGCTAATTGGAAATGGCCTCCTATGTTAGCTCACTTTATTTCATCGTCCACTTACGGGAGACCCTGTATAAGCAGGTGTTTCAGTAAAAATGCCACAAATACATAAATTTATTGATTTCTCCGAAAATTTATTTATTACTAGTTTGATGTTGCTTTCGTACTTTATTTTTAATAAAACAAAATACAAAAATATTTTAATCCCTTACCTGATAATGTTTTTTCCTGGTATAAATGTTTCGCAGGCTATAAAATAATGGAAACGTAAATTAAATTAATTGCACAAAGACCTACACGAGGTACTCAAAATTGGCGTTACATAAACCCTTTTTTTATTTAACTTGATTTTAAACCTGTATTCACAATGCGCCCGCATAACGCACAAAAAAATAATCCGTCCTGCGGTTTTTCAAAGCCTGAATGTAATTATAAAATAGGAAGGAATGTGTTGATATAAATTTATTAAATAAAACAAACAATGAGAATGAGCAACTGGGGGAGTTAAACCAAGTTGAATCTCCTTTCTGCACGTTCAAATCAATGCGAAAACAGGAGATGTCTAAGTTTTTGCTATTTGCAGCATTCTCTTGTTGGGTAACTTCGTATTTAGAAATTGGAATTTTGTGCTTGGTAGTCAATTTGCAAACCACCAAGAACGTCAGTCTCAAATCACGCAAGAAATGTAATTTATGCTTTTACATATTAGTATGTAGCGAACATTATTTTTAGTAAATATTACGAAAATTTAATTAAAATGTTATATACAGGGTGTCCCGCTTTTTTTCCAACAAAAGACTTTTTAGGGATAGTAAATGTCATTCTGAACAAAAATTTTGCTATGAACTATTATGATTTTTCGACTCCTTAAAAAGTTACAGCAATTTTAAAATTTATAAATTTTCATGATTTTTGTGGAACACCCTGTATAACATTCTTTCTTTGTCAAATTGATTTTTTTGAACATTATTGGCTATATTTAAAATAAGTGAAGGACGAGGTTAAATTTCCCTCGGAAAATTTAAAATAAAATGAAATTTATACAGGGTGTCCCACAAAAACCATTAAATTTTTGAAATTTTAAAACTGCGGTATCTTTTTAAGGAGTCGAAAAAACATAATAGTTCATAGGAAAATTTTTGTTCAGAATAACATTTACTACCTAAAAATTGTCCAAGTTTGGTTGGAACACTCATTTGAACCGTCCGTGTCCAACGTACGATCATGTCTTGTCTATTGCGCATGAGCATGGTCGTCAATGTACAGTTTTTCGGGCTGTCGGAACAAACCTATTACTGTTTTCTTGAAATATTTCTTTGATATTTATATTTAAGATTTTAATTATTTAATAAAATTTTATATTTAATCAATGTTACATGGAAAATAAAATAGCATTTGATCTGCTTATTATAAGGATATAACTTTAATTTATCATTTCCAGAAGAACTTCTCAAAACAAAAACCGTCAAAGAGGAAACTAGCAAGCCACCTGAAAATACTGGAATCAATGGAACTAGACTTTTTAACTAAACCATCGGATATAATGACAAAGAGGTTATTGAAGAACTCTAAACCACGACAGGACAGGTTAATTATGTGGTGATTTGATTTTTAATTTCTCTGCACTTTTTTTCAATGCAATTTAGATTACAAAAAAAATCAAAAACCAGACCATATTAAGACCAACTTTATAAA
The DNA here is from genome assembly GCA_963971135.1 of Stenus bimaculatus. Classification (NCBI taxonomy): domain Eukaryota; kingdom Metazoa; phylum Arthropoda; class Insecta; order Coleoptera; family Staphylinidae; genus Stenus; species Stenus bimaculatus. The sequence continues at coordinate 78,905,749 of OZ020180.1, read as the reverse complement.
AATTATTTTATGAGGATTATCAAAATTTTTGTAAAAAAATCTCCTCCGTGACAATGTTTTTACACATTGCCGTGACCAGGATTCGAACCTGGGTTACTACGGCCACAACGTAGGGTCCTAACCACTAGACGATCACGGCTACCGGAGATTGTGTTCTTGTTAAATTTCTGACCGCAGCTGATATTTTAATTGCTCTACTTTCAATGATATGAATTAATCGCCTGCAGATTATGACCCATAACATGCTTCCTTAATTAAATTGGTCGCTAAGCAATGCTTTGAAGTAAAAGTTGTGTCCGATATTTTTATTAACACAATCTCATATAGCCGTGATCGTCTAGTGGTTAGGACCCTACGTTGTGGCCGTAATAACCCAGGTTCGAATCCTGGTCACGGCAATGTGTAAAATCATTGTCCCGGAGGAGATTTTTTTACCAAAAATTATCCGCAGTAATCCTCCAAATTTTATTGATCAAAATCCCTGTTTTGCTAATCAATGGCGACATACAAGTGCCAGAAATTTGAATCAATGAAATTTATATCCCTAAATATTTGACCACCGCAAAAGATGGCAATTATTCCAAATTCATTGATCAGTCAACTAATTAGGACCGATCATTTAAATATCGAAGAAAAACAAAAACTATACTACGCATTTCATATTTTTCACAAGAAAACAGACAAATACCACCAAACATGAAATTAAACTATTCCAAATATCAATGACATTCTTGACAAACACGGAAGATATCATTACTCTTCCACCTTACTTGTAACATGATAGAAATTCGCCCCAATTCATTCCGGAAAACTGCTTTCAAGTGGAAAATGGGTCATATGAGTTCATTAGGATTCCTTTCGGGCTCAAAAATGCACCCGCCACCTTCTAACGCATCATGGACAATGTCCTTATAGGCCTTTAAAACAAAATATGTTAGTGGACGACATAATTATCTTCTCGACTTCCCTTGATGAATACAAAATTTAAAATTTGTCTTCCAAAATTAAGACCCAGTAATCTCAAAGATTAACTCGATTGGTATTCAATCTGCACAAGAAAAGTAATTACATTTAATTTATAGTAGGTTTAAAATTATATTCAGTAAATATTATAAAAGTTTTAATTAAAATGAAATCTAAATAAATAGACGTACAATAAATTAATGAACAAAAGTATTGTATGAATTTATTTAAGCGATATGTTTAAATTTAGATTTCTACTAATGTAATACTGGAAATTTCTGAAAATATTTCTTTGCTATTTATATTTATGGTTTTATTCATTTATTAAAAATTTATATTTAATAACTGATACATGGAAAATTTTGCTTTTTATAAGGATATGATTTTTATTTAATATAATTCCACTTCAATTCAATTTCTAGGTAAGTACAGGACAAATAATTAATCACATTCTTAGAATAATTAATTTTGCTTTTTGAAACATTACAATTAATGCGGTTTCTTATAAAATAAGTAAGTAAACTATGAACTAAACCAAAATAATTATGTCACTTCAATTCCAACCATAATTTTCCATGAATTGAAAAATAATTAATATAACAAGCGTATTTTTGGGACGCGCGTGTCATTTATTTACATAAAGAAATTAAACATTCGAGTCAAAATTTTGCAGTTTTGTCACGCTTCGTGCTGTTTTAAGCTCCACATAGCAATTTGAAAGCGTCACGAGTCAAGGGCCGCTTTCAGTTGAAAACATAACGAATAACGAAACATTTCGAAGTTCGCAACGTATGAAATAGTCGGCTAGGCTGAACTCGAAGGGCCAAAGTTGGTGTGGTTTTTTATATGCGGCCTGTGGGTAAAAACCAGGAATACTCGCTTAGTAGAAAATTTAACGCTCGATTTGGCTAACTTAATGGCTTACAGCTTTGTTTTTCGTTAGATAAATATCGGTTTAATTCGTGTTTAGGCGTCCATTTATTTTGTCATTTGTGGATGATATAGTGCTCTCAAAAGAACAGATAAATCAATATGTGGTTAACATTTATACATTAAAAAATCTAGTGCCTTTTCAATTTTACGATTTCACTATCAAAAAACATCAACGCTCGTAGTTTAAATTGGGTCAAATTTATTTTATTTATCTATGTTTATAGAGGCTCAATGAAGTGTATGCATTTTTAGATCCCGTTTTACAACTACATATGCTGAATTTAAAATTCATTAAGGGGCAGGTTATTGGATGGTTGTAGTAGTGGCTCGTTCTGGTTTCCTAAACAATTACTGGAAAAGAATGTCTTACAAGTTAGTAAAATTTACCAACGGAATTCTAGGATTTAAAATGTTAGTTTACTCAACGTGCTACCACTTCATCGATAGTCCATTTCATCGAGGGTGCTTTTGAATCGACAACAGTTTCATCGACATGACCTTTACTTCGACACGACAGTTTCATCGACACGGAGACGACCAATGACCAATTAATTGATCGACACAGACGTTTCATCGACATTACCTTTTGATCGACAACCATTTCATTGATACTGTCTTTTCATCGATAAGGACGTTTCGTCGACACGACAGTTTCATCAACACGGACACGACCAATGACCAATTCATCGACACAGACGTTTCATCGACATTACCTTTTGATCGACAACCATTTCATCGATACTGTCTTTTCATCGATAAGGACGTTTCATCGACACCACTTTTTTCATCGACAGAGACGTTTCATCGACAGATAATATCGATGAAACGTATGTGTCGATAAAGAAGACGTTTCATCGACTTTACCTTTTGATCGACAACCATTTCATCGATACTATCTTTTCATCGACATTACCTTTTGATCGACAACCATTTCATCGATACTGTCTTTTCATTGATAAGGACGTTTCATCGACACCACTTTTTTCATCGACAGAGACGTTTCATCGACAGATAATGTCGATGAAACGAATGTGTCGATAAAGAAGACGTTTCATCGACTTTACCTTTAGATCGACAACCATTTCATCGATACTATCTTTTCATCGACAATGACGTTTCATCGATACTACTTTTTCATCGATACTATCTGTGTGATTTGGGTCGAGAAAGAAGATGTTTCATCTTTATCGAAACAAACTTTCATCGACATTACCTTTAATCGACATGAAAATACAATGTCGATGAAACGTTTGTGTTTATAAAAAAAGTAGTGTCGATGATACATCCTTGTCGAAGAAAGCTTTGTTGATGAAATGGTTGTCGATAAGAAGGTAATGTTGATGAAATGTCTGTGTCGATAAATGGGCCAAGTTCCATGTCGATGAAACGGTCGTGTTGATGAAATGGTTGTTGATAAGAAGGTAATGTTGATGAAATGTCTGTGTCGATAAATGGGCCAAGTTCCATGTCGATGAAACGGTCGTGTTGATGAAATGGTTGTCGATAAGAAGGTAATGTTGATGAAATGTCTGTGTCGATAAAAGGGCCAAGTTCCATGTCGGTGAAACGGTCGTGTTGATAAACGAACAGTCGATGAATTGCATTCGATGAAAAGGATGTGTAGATGAAAATGTATTTTCGATGAAACGGTAAACAACTAATTTACTAATCTTACCTTGTTCGTTTAAAAGATCCAAATATAAAACTCCTCGCCCAAAATCAGATTCTATAAACAAGGATCCGGAATCCGTAAATTATTCAGCCGAAACAGAAACGTAAGAAATTTTTATTTATAAAAGAATTATTATAAAAGATATTAATTTGAAAATGTCGAAATTGTTTTCTGGCGTTTTGTGGAAGCTTAATAAAATACAGGTGTGTCTGAACAAGTGTCGAATGGGTTTTTGGACCAATTTTAGGACAAAAAATAAGAATATTTTTTGCGCTAAAATGCTTCATTTCGGAAATAGAGGGCATTGAAATTTACTAATTTTTTCAATTCTTTTAACATAAAATCTACATTTTTAATAATAATTGGCTCAAAATTTGCACATCTCTTACTATTGACAGCCGCCTTGAGATGAATTAGCAAAAGTTGAAAAAAAAAGTTAGGGTGGAGTTTTTCGGGTAATTAACCCTTTGAACCTTCTTTAACTTTTTTGTACAACATCATAGTAAGGAAAAAAATTGAGTATTCACTTTTTTACACGTATTTTTAACTTTTTGCTTTATGTAATCTTTTTGATAACGTGTTGCGTTTAGAAGTTATGGGATAAAATAAACTACTTCAAATTTCTAAATGTCTACAAAATTAAATAAAATTATTGTATTTCTGTGCAAAATTAGATAAAATTAGGAATGTTTTGAAAAATACAAGTTTAATAAAAAGTCTGAAAAAAAAATATGCATGTAGGTACCTCGTAAAATAAATAACATTAAATTATAATTGCTCAAAATGTCCACCTCCAGCTAAAGTACATGATTCAATCCGTCTTCTTATTGATTGTCAAACCCGCTCAAAAATACATGGAGTATTTAGAATTGTTTCACAAGCTGCCATTATGTGTTCCCTTAATTCGTCAATAGTTTCGCTGTTGTAGACTAAAGATTTAAGATGACCCTATAAGAAAAATCTAAAGAATTTAGATCTGGGGACCGAGGAGGCCAATTTTGCGGTCCTCCTCGACCTATCCAGCGATTCGGATATACTTAATTTTGGTATTCACGAGCAATGAGACTAAAATGCTCTGGAGCGCCATGATGCATAAACGTCATTTTGAATCTTAATTGGTAATTAACTTCTTCCACTAATCCTGACAGTTCATTTTCCAGAAAATTGCGATAAACTGCAGTTAACCTCGCCGGTAAAAAATATGGACCGATCAAATGATCTCCAATAATTCCAGCCCACACATTACGGGAGAATTATTGTTGATGATGTGCTTCCGAAATTTCGTGTGGGTTATCTTCAACCCAAGTGTGGTTATTATGAAAATTCACAATGGCATCCCTGGAGAAATTAGCCTCATCAAAGATTGTAGTTACAAATTGAGGATTTTGTACAATTCTTTCTTGAAGCCATCTACAAAAGGTAAGTCTTTGGGGAAAATCACGTGGCAGAAGAACCTGCACTCTTTGAATGTATTATGGATATAATTGATGAGTTTTTAATATCCTCCATACAGTGGTACTACTTATGTCTAATAATGAAGCAATTTTTCTTGTGTTCGTATTGGGATGTTCGTCAATTTCATTAAGCACTGCTAAATCATCTCAAGACGGCTGCCATTAGTAAAGTATGTGCAAAATCTGAGCCAATTGTTATTAAAAATTGAGCATTTTAGCGCAAAAAATTATTCTTACTTTTTGTCTTAACATTGGTTCAAAAACCCATTCCTAGATTATTCGACACTTGTTCAGAAACACCCTGTATAATACAGAAAAAATTAAAGTCTTTGCGATCTATGTCAAAAATATAAAGGAACATAAATAACGCTTATTAACAATGTTGGTGTTACTTCTGCCGATTTACTGAGATCGGTTGATGTGTTTGTGCACAAAGTGAGGTTCTTGAGTCAGTAAGGTATGTAAATTTAAATCTGCAATTATCCGCTTAGATAAATAATAATATATCGAGGTTTTTAAGTTTTGGAGGGGGGTCGCATTTTCCCCTTTAAATTCCATGTATGGGACAAGAGCGTATCAAGAAAACGCACTTAGTCCATCATTAATTAATACCAATTATTTATATTTTTATTTATCTAATTATTCAGTTTATTGTCCTTACAAATTAAAGGATGGAGGATGGAAATTGTACGAAACTAGTCTCTAAAATAAATGGTTTTTTAAAGCTGTTTGGTTTTTTTCCTCGTTTTCAACCCAAGAATTTTTTTCTGCTGATTTTTATTTATCGACAACCATTTTGAAAAATAGTTAGAACATATGGACGAAAGAGTTCTAAAGCAACAAATTACCTACTGGAAGGAAGCTTTAGAGCCTAGAGCAATTAATAAAGTTCAAGCCAGTATATTTTTTACTTTACATTAGGTTCGTTTAGTTTTTCTATAAAAATTTTATAATATCTACACAAATATAATTTTTTTAAATTAATATTTAATATTAAAATAAAAAAAACTCACTCTATTTAAAAGATATTTAATTAGCCAGAACGTTTTCGTCAACCAATGTTGACATTATCAATAGCAATAAATGACAGAAAAATACAAACATGGTTACTTAGCTAATAATTTTTTGAAAAATTTTAATTTGGAAAAAGAAATATAATAAATATATCCGAAAATATAAATTTTATATTATGCGTCTACTTAAATACTGCTAAGCATTCGCTCAAGGATCCAAGGAAACCTGTAGAAAACCTTGTAAAGACTTAAGAATTTCTAATTGTTCCAGAAAATTGACTTTAAATCTATTATTAGAAATATGTAAAACATTAGGATTTTGAGAAATGTCATCATTAATTTTATGTTTTTGTTTAAAAATATGTTTGGCAAAATTTGATTTGTTTAAGTAACATTTTTTTAAAGCATTTAAATGTTTACCGTATCTAATTTTGAAATTACGAATTGTTTGACATATATAAACTGCATTACAAGGATTGCTGTTTAATTTATAAATGCCCGAGTTATCAAAAATATTTAAAACAAATATTTAAAACAAATATTTTTGATAACTCGGGCATTTATAAATTAAACTACAATTCTTGTAATGCAGTTTATATATGTCAAACAATTCGTAATTTCAAAATTAGATACGGTAAATGCTTTAAAAAAATGTTACTTAAACAAATCAAATTTTTCCAAACATATTTTTGAACAAAAACATAAAATTAATGATGATGAAGTGGTTGCTTATTTTTGAAAATGATTCCCACTTTGGGTTACTGCCTCGGTTTCTGTCAGGTTTAGGGGAGGCAGCACATTTTTTATCAATTTGTTTAACATTCTTCATTTACTGTCACAATTGTTGAGCTATGTTTTATGAGGGACAAACAGTTCAAAAAGAGAGGTACCGGAAGTGGTCATTTTTTAATACTTCGTTCAAATTTCAGAACATAAAAAAGATGGCACACTCTTGAGTACATAAAAAAAACTACCGATTCCACAAAAAAACCCAGCTATACTTGACTTCATTAAAAGTAGGTTAGTTGTCATTTCTATCGTCATTTTTGGCGGGAAAAATTAATAGAGCTGTTGCAAAAACCCATTCATCCGTGTGCACTATGGACATAACGATCCCGATAACTTTAATAGACATAGTGTGGTGGAGTGTGGAAAGATCATTTTACAAAGAGTCACACAAAAAAAATTAAATCGATCGATTCGTTTTAAAGATATTCAAAATTTAAAACTTAACATGTTAAAAATTAAATATTTTCAAAACAAATCGATCGATGTAACTTTTTTTGTATGTTACTCAAGGAAAAATGATCTTTCAAACGAGGTAACTTACCCCATTCGCGATTCTAGCTAAGCGATCTCCCTCTGGCGGACGAGAGCGGAACTATAAAATGACGTCATGAGAGTGATAGTGCAAACAAATTTAGCGTTTATCGTTTGTTAACGTCTCGTATACTCTAGTAAATAACGTCAATTTACATAATTTTCTTTGTATTATTAAATGCGTAGGATTATTTCTTTGCAAATTTCAATTTTCAATTTTTTGTCACCTATGTGACGTCACCATACATTTGCCCGGGAAGTATTTTTGCATCAGCATTATTGCAAAGTATGTCCCATTCGAAACTAAAGCTAGCCTTTTCGAAAAAAATTTTTTAATCATAAAATCTCGTCAGTTTCGTTTTCGTGGCCCATCCTGTATAATTTTGCCCTTCCAAAAGAAACCTCACAAGGTTTGTCGATTTTTTATACAGGGTGTCCCAGATTTTACTTCCCAGGAAATATATCAGTTATTTGAAGAGATAAAAATATAAATTACTCTTAAGACGCCATCATCGTTTTGTTTTTCTTTAATGGGACACAATTTTTATTGATTTAACGTGGTATTTTATGTATTTCGAATTATGTTTGGTGGATTTCATATGCAGAGGTGATAAATGGCTTTTAAATCCAAAAATGGTTTTCTGTTAACGGGACAATTAAAAGTAAAAATTTCAAAATTAGCCAAAAATATAGAAAATTTAAAAAGAGAAAATCGCTTTAATGCCTTTAAAAGAATACCCAATTACGTATTTGATTTAATATAAAAAATTGAAACCACTAAGAAACAAGAATAATGAGAGATATTTTTTTAATTTGAAATAAACACTTTAAAAATAATTGTTCTATGCTCCATTTATAAATTACCATTTTTTATCTCGCTCATACCCATATGTATATGAGTCCATGAGTGAGAGTGAGATTAAATGCTGATTTATAAAATGGAATATATGCAAAAGCCATGTTTTGAAAATATTTTTAAACGCATATTAACGTTATCATGGATTTTATGTTAATTTCTGACAACTGCTTTGTGGCTTCCATTTTCTAAAATTTGAATTTTATATTGTTTTTTCAACACAAGCAAGATGCAAGGATTTTTAGTGATTTTCCTTTTTGTAGCCTCTGTACAGGTAATTAACTATAACTTAATCACAATTATTATTCAGTTTAAGACACTTGAAAATTGTATAAACCCAAAACAAACAAATTTCGAATTAAATTTTTTATGCAAACTACCTGGGAAACCATATTTTTTTAGAATCATATGGTTATGCCTAAACTTAAAATAGGTAAAATTTATATGCAATAATAAATTATTTAAAAAAATGCAATTTAAAAAAGGAATCTAGAAAATTATTTAATTAAAGTAAAATCAATTTTTAGGCATCCAGTGTAAAAGATTACTTAATATATAAAGACACCGTAAAAACGTGTCAGGAAAAAGTTGGTGATGACGTGGACGTTTTAGAGGGTGATGTTTGTAGCGAATGGCTAAAGAGTGAAGATAATAAGGAATTTATCAAGTGCTACCTTCTTACTAGTGAACAAATGGATGAGGATGGAAACATTTTTAGGGACAAATATGAATCCGTTTTATTAACAAACAATGATCCCATAGAAGAAACAATGAATTATTTCGATAAATTAGTAGAAGAATCCAAAGAAATGTCAGCAAAAGAAAAAGCGTTTTATGTTGTCGAAAATATGGCTCATTTTAGAAAGTGCAGAGCTAATTAGATTTTTTTATTGTTGGAGGGCAGTATTTGGGTAATATTAAGCTAAAATGCTTTCTTGTAACTATTAACCTACCCCAAAACTGTTTTTTAACAATATTAATAAAGAAAAATACTAACCATTGTATACTATTTTATTTCTAAATCACCCTCTTCAAAAGTGTACAAGGTAATTTATTATTCAGAATTGTTAAAACGCTAAAAGGGGTGAAGAATAATTGCTTTTGGAAAACTTAATTTGGAAGTTACTACCTCGAAGCATTTTTGAATAAATCTTAACATTTTTTAAGTATCCTAAATAGAGTGCTACGGGGTCAGCTATAACTCATAAAACATTTTATATTTTTGTGCCGAATTTTGGTAGAACTCAGAAAAAAACACGAATTCCGAATGTGTAAATACAATATGACCGCCGTAAGAAAAAAATAAGATTGGTTCATTTGCGGTCAATTCGTTGGAGAAAAAAAATGTTTTTTCACAACTATTGAATAAACGATCATTACATTTGAATTTTTAGACCGGGAGCTCGCGACAGTTTTTGGTCTCCGATTTCATACAGCATATGCCTTTTGGAGGAGAGAATATTTACCCTACAAGAACAAAGAAAAGCGGGTACTAAACCCCTGCACGCTTTCCGATCATATGGAAAATTGCATTTCCATTTTCACAAAAATTTGGTGTTTTTCTCTGAATTAATTTTACACGCCGTTTTAGCAAAAGGTAGTTAAAATAAATTTAAGTCTTGAAAATTATAGGCATGCGATTCGCACGGTCCCAAAGGGCTCAATAGGTCATGTTATCTTGTAATAAAAAAAATATGATTTTCCGCGTTTTTATAATGCATGCCAATGAAAAGAATTAAAGTTTGTGTCATAAAACCCCCATAAAAAAATTGGCGTGCACCCCTTGTTGGTTCATGGGTGGAAATTTAGAAAAAGTTTAAAATTTTAAAATTTTCTCCAAACTTTAGTGTCAATCCACAAAACTTTTCCTAAATTTTCCATTCGTGCTCGCTGTTTGCCCGTTCGTTGACATGAAGAAAAATTAAATCAGAAATGACGAAATACACACAGGGCGTTACGTTCGTGCTTCAGCAAACATCAGGCTTAGAAACAGACGAAATTTAATCTGGTATATGAAAAAAAAATCGAAAATTTACAAAAAAATATAATGACCTAAAAGCACCTTAATTTTGGACCCCTCTAATTTATTCTGTGCAAGGTTGCAGAAGGTGAGTAAACACAATATTGCAGCCTAATAAATTTAGCATATAAATCTGAAAAAAAAAATTGAAAATCTAACGCAAGAAACTTGAGATTTGACTGCACAACTAAGCCTCGATTTCATGATTTTTTACAATTTTTCCTCCCAAACTCACGCGCACTCTAGGCTCTAGGGATTCGCATTAATTATCAGTGATTCGCTGAAATTTGCAAAGAAGCTCCAGAAAAGTGGGATGGATTTTCTATTTCCTGTTATTATCGCGGGCGTTTAGGGAGTTGCTCTTAGGTGCAAATTAAAAATTGAAAAGTTTCAAAATTTAAAAACGCTAAAAAAATAAATTTTAAACATTCATATCTTAAATTTTTAATGATTTAACAAGAAAATCGTTGGAATTGCTTAGACAAATTATCTACAGAAATTTAAATTCTAAAGTAAAAAATAGCTTAAATAAACGAAGTTTAAAGTCCAACTTTTTGAAATAGCATAAATTGCTTTAAAAAAATATCTAATTATTTTTCTATTTAAGTGGAAATACAAAATTGAAGTTGAAAATTTAAAAATTTCTTAAATTTTCGATGTGATAACGGGAAAACCATTGGAATTGTTTAAAAAAATATTAAATCAGTTCAGGTAATTAAAACGAAGTAAAAAATTAACAAAATTAGGAGAAATAAATTTAAAAATACAATAAATTCAGATTTTAATACGTATACTTTAATTTTTTGATGTTTTAATAAAAATTTAGGCTGACATTTGAAAACTACTTATATGATACTGGAATTTGACGATGATTTGGGATAGAGTTACCAACAGTTGGGATTAGAATCATCATTCTTCACACTACATTTAACTACTTATATGTTGAAGAAACTTTAAACAGAAGTAATTGAAAGGTTCCAAAGTTAAACTAATTTTAGGTAATTTTTAGGTGATTATATTTTTGTCATGGATTGTGAAGGACGATCATTCCTGTGTTCTTTCCTTTCAAACTAAAATGTATACTGTAATTTTTCCTGTCCTTTTTTCAAAAAACTCTCATTTCATTTGCTATTTGCTGTGTTCAAAATAAGTTAATTGAATTGGATTCAATGAATTCCCTAGTTTCAAAACCCGACAAATCCAATTTGGGTAAAAAAAACTATTCAAAAAATACCATTAAAATATGGAGTCGACAAATCCAATTTATTTTGGTACCAAATCTTTCAAAAATGTAGTACATTACGAGCGGTTCGCAACAGCATTTTCTATTTATCAGAGTCCGGGGGCTGTTCTGTTATAAATCAGAACGAAACCGTATTTTTTGGTTGCCATAGCAATCAACCTTCGTTTTGGTATTTCATAGTAACGTGTTTGTAGACATGGCCGGTAAGTGTACAAATATAGGTTGGTAGCGCAAAAACGAATTTTTTGCGATTGAAACTAGAAGACTCAATCATTGAACACTATTGTAAAATGTTTTTCTCTAATATAATCAGAAAAACTAACCTCGCAAGACGATTTTGAGCAAAAATAATTTAGAAAATGTTGAACGATAGGATATCCACGGAAGGAAAGAAAAAATTACAGGAATAATTATCATCTCACATCTCAGATGCACTCTCACTCATGTGTTCTTTCCTTCGGGATTTGACTTTCCCGTGGGAATGCTCATCCATATATTAATAAGTAATAATATTATTAATATACTTATTATTAAAAATTAAACAATAATCAATTTAATCAAAATATGAATTTCGTGTTCGAAATAACTAATGGATGTCTATCGTATCTTCGTAAAAATATAAATTATTCATCAAGCATTCACAAATATTCTATTCGATGAGAAATAATGGAAATTCGTACATAAAATTTACTGAAACTCAATCCACAAAAAAGTTTATTTACTATAATGTATTTCCATTTTATAGTTCAATACACAATTTAATTAAAATATTTAAAAAAAAATCTAAAGCGATGGTGTTGTTGACGAAGGGTTTAATTTAGAAAACAATTCATTACAAAGTAGCCATAGAATTACAGTTTTTTTTTTAATTTTTGTTTTTTATTTTTGGAAAATCTACCCTTTTGAAAATTCATTCGTCGATCATCATGTAGATAGTATTTCGTGAAATTTACATATTTTATTATGTCTTAAAGTTTTCCTTCAAAATATTCTATGGAAACTATCATTTTCCAGTAATTTTATGTTAATGACATTTTGAATAAAAAACCATTTTAAGCGAAAAATGATATCATTAATTTTCCACAAAGCCAGCTTTTTGTTTAATATGTATATACTGTATTCTCTACAAAACGATAAGGGAATAATTTTTCAAAATAAGAAAATTTTTTCAGGTGTTTCTTAAACATCTACAAAGATAAGATAAAGGAATTAAAACATCTAAATGTACCAGTTAATACAAAATTAAAAATGCATGAAAATAGTTTATGATTAAAATTATTATCACTTTCGATTAAAATTTTCAGATAAGCTACTAAAAGTTGGAACTGATGTTTTAAATTAGTTTGTAATGTATAAAATAATGTCATCGCAAATTGTGTTGATAATTTCAACTCGTATTAGTTCTATGAAGCTATTGCAAATAACGATATTAGAATTTCAGAGACAATATATAAGCTAAAATAGTTTTCCGTTTTAGCACAGTATCACATGGAATTAAAAATATATTTCCTTTACTAAAAAGCAAATATTTAGTTAGTTTAAAAAGAGATTAGCAAAAATGGTATTTATTATTACTGGCCGTAAAAAGTAAGGGTGTTTATAAAGCGATTTGTGGTATTAAAGAGGATTTAGCAAACAACAAAAATATTAATGGACCACAATTAACGGATCGGGTGGAAAGTTAGCAAGGGTGCTATGACACTGTGGTAATTTGGTATCAAGGGATGAAACTGGCTTATCTCTAGATACGCCTTCTAGGATTAGCAATTAAAGCTCTTAATTCACATTTTAATGTAATAAATCTGCGAAAAATATTATAAAGAGCAAGTGTTACCATTTGCAACGGACCTTCATACCAGAGATAATGAAATTTGTGTTTTTAATTATGAAATCCCATAAAATGTATACGAAGATTAGCGATCATCAGATTTACCATTTTTAAAGTACTTAGTGGAATAATTCAATAAATTATATTTCAAATAAAAATAAGGTTTAAATTAATTTTATAAAATTTATTTTTTAGTTTTGCCAAAAATTAATAAAATTTTAAACCAAATTCTTAAATAAATTATATTACTTGAATTGCTGGCTTTGAACTTTCGAAATTACGGTTTTGTCGATTTATAGATTCAAGACGACCTCTGGAGGAGTTTTATGAGTTACGTAAGCGAGTAAAAGCGATAATAAAAATCAAATAGTTTTTTGAGTTTTTATTTAAATTAAAAAAAACTTGCCATTTTGTTTTGTTGCTGATTATATGGTATTTAATAAAACCGTCCAAGATTATTTTGAAACTTTTGGCAGTTATCAATTCTTGCTATTCTCATTTCACTAATAATGTAACACCTTTCATTATAAAAGCATTTTGAATGACATTTTCTTGTCCTTTATTAGGTCTAAAAGAAGTACTATAATAAAAACTTATCGATTTGTAGGATTATCGTTGTTCAGAATGTAAGGTATTCAACACGTTTTATATAAAAGGGTAAAGGAACGGTAAGGATTATAAGGGATCGTCAATTATTCTTACATGTCTTCCACATACCTCGTGATGAATCTAAAAGAGTAATTTGGAGACAGGTAGTTTAGAATGGTTCATCTGATAGCTCGTTCTGTCCATTTACAACTGAACCTAAATATCTTTTTCTTATTACGTTTTTGTATTGTTTATTTTATGAAGGCTGAAGCTTTAAGCGTAAAAGGAAACGTAAACTAGTCTTGGGTTCCAGCTTTTTATATCCTCGTGCAGGAAAGGTCAGTATTTATTATTTTAGTATTTAATTAAGTATTTATATAAGTGTTAAGTTCCTCATTCGGAGATGATAAGTGTTACTCAAAATTCTATGTTTTTCTGATGAAGTTTCTTACAATCCTTTTTTTTGCTATTTCACCAAAAAAATATAAAAGAAATTGATTTTACTTGGACATGTATCCTCTTTATATTTCTTAAACTTTTTTCGTCTCAATGGGCAACAATAAAAAGTTTTTTAAACAATTAATAGTGCACCAGAAAAATTTAAATTAACTTATTTTGAATTCGTGACGTCATTTTTCAATCGTTGTACACCATTTCCAATTGTATTTCCGAAAGTATCAATTTGTGATTGTGCACGTTGACCGCAACAAACATACAAAATTCATCAAAAATGTGCTTTGGCATTTTATCCAAAATATCTGCGGAAAATTTTACTTTGAATGAAACAGAATGATTCTTTCTGAAATAAAACTAATTACTTCTGAAATATACATATATCGTACTCTCTGAAACTAATGGGGTAATTCTGAACAAAAATTCACTTCTAATTTTCAAATGATCCTTTCTAAAATACAATTGACGATTCTGTAATACAATTGATGAAACTGAAATATAATTAATGATTCTGAAATACAATTGATATTTTTTAAAAATTTAATTGGTTTTTCTAAAATACTATTCACGTTTCCGAATTGCAATTGATGTTTGGACTGAAAGAGGTGTAGTCTATAATCTTTGGTTAAAAAAGTGGTACCTTTATGCCTTTATAAGTCTTATTTCAAAGATATCAGCAAAAATATCAAAAATATATTCTATCGAATGCGACAAATTCGAGAATTGCAGTCATCGATCAATTTCAATAAAATATCACGCAATCTATGGCAAAATGTATTATGTATTATATCTCAGGCCGACATAAAACACTACAAGTATTTTATCCCAACTAGGCCATTTTTAGAAAAATCCAACTAAAAAATATCAGTAAATCTGTCTTTCTGGTAGCACAACACGTGGCAAGAATAGATACATCAATATAACGATATTCCCCTAAGGAGATTTCCTCGCCACGGTATGTTACACATTGCCACAACAAACAAAAACTCGATGTTTGTACTAATCGGCTTTTGCCTTAGTACCATAGGTTTATAAACAACTAACCTAAACTTTTTACAATTTCTGAATTTGTTTGTAGTTTACCGTACCACAGAATTTGTGATATTTTTTGTATTTATAAAAATATTTATATTTTGCTAATAAATGTCCCTTAAATTTTAACAATTATTTTTACATTTTTTAAATTAAACACTTTACCAAAAAAGTGTCCTCTTTTTGTTCTCTTTTTTTTATTTAGATAGTTCTCTTTTCGCATAATGAAGTTATGGCAACCCTAACTCCACATGATGTTGCATGCCACATCACCAGGACAGACTCTAATTTTTTCATGAAACTGGCAAGGATAGAATGATGAAAGTAGCATGCTACATATTATGTCGTGTTATTCAAAAACAAAGAATGTTTTTTGATGTGCTAAAATGTTGTGCTGTTGTGCCGTAGACTATCACATGTATTTTACACGGATATTTTACGCATAGACTATGTACTGTTTACTTGGACAATTTTTCATGTAGACTATGTAAAGTGTAAACTATTTAAACAACGCAAATTAAAAATAAATAATAGATAACATTAATTGATCAAAACATTTATTTTATTCACGCTGCATAGTATCAAATTATTAAAAGTCTATATATGCTCAGAGATTTAAAACTTATTATTTAAGATTTTTAGAAAATTATAGGACTTATGCACCCTGTTTTGAGAAATTGTAAATCAAAAATTTTAAATCTTAAATCGTAGGTCTTCAATTTCTGAGCATAAACAGACTCTTAAGGTCCATTTATGCTCGGAGATTTAATTCTATAAATATTTTTTAAGATTTAAAATTACTTAAAATTGGGTACATAGGTACTATAATTTTCCAAAAATCATAAATCTTTGAGCATAAATAGACCTTAAATGATACTTTCTAATTTCTGCAACTTGCGCTTCCGCATGCGCGTGCCTATAGTTTACACAATGTCTACATAGATTACATATTCTACATCTACATTGTCTACGTCAAAAAGTAGACATACTTTGTTGACGCGTGTAGATGCCCAACACTGCTAAAAAGTATCAATGAAATTTAGCAGAAAATTTGAAAACAAAAATAAATGAATAAAAAAATTGTCGTTTGGTCGAAAAAAGTAAAAGATCTGTAACTGTCTTATTTTTTCAAATATTTGGTGTTTTTCTGGTGCATCAACAAACACCAATAAAGCAATTCAGAAGAAGATTTGTAAAAAAAATATAAATAGAAAAACTTGTCGCTGGGTAAAAAAAACTAAAGAATCTATAATTTTCGTACTTTTTTGAAAAATAGAATGTTTTTTGAAGCACTAATGAAATACAGAAGAAATTTTGAAAAAAAAATATTTGATAAAAATGTAAAAGATCTGCAACTTTCTTATTTTTTCAAATATATGGTGTTTTTATGATGCACTAACAAGCACTAATGACAGTCAGAAGAAAATTTGAATAAAATTGATAAATAAAAAACATTGTCCATGGGTCGAAAAAAGTAAAAAATCTGTAACTTCCTTATTTTTCCAAAAATAGTATATTTTTTGCAAGCACTAACGAAGGTAAATAAAAAAAATTGTCGCTGAGCGTGAAGTTAACGACAAAATTTAAATAAACATTTCCTCACTTCCTCACTTCCTCACTTGATGCTTAACTGCTAATTTTACTAATTGTTGCACTAACGAATGTACTGAAAGAAACGTTAGTGCTTCAAGTCTGTCGCTAACTTCACGCACCTCTAAAAAGTCTACTGTAACTTTGTTATTAATAATCAAAACAAATTAAAATTTTCTACAGTTGGTGCCAGCTGGAAGTAGGACAAAAGTAATCACGATCGCGTATTCTTTGTCCTACTTCCAGCTGGGAGCAACTTTACATACAAGGGTGAATATGAGTTCTCTCAAACGGTTAGACTACATTTTTGGAATGTTCACTTTCACTGTCTTACTTTACACTACAATTATGTGTAAAATTAACACTTTTTGATGTAACATATCCCAAATAATTTTATTTTTTTTAAATGTAGTCTGTCCGTTCGAAAGATGTGAAGTGATGTGATTTTAATATAAAAAAAGGAAACCAAAAAATAACACGGCTCCAGTAAACGTCTAAAATGCAATGGGATGATTGGTCTTAAGTCTGCGTGGTGTAAATTAAAAATCTGTTACACAAATTAATTTCTCCGTTATTCAAAAGAATATTTTAGCTACGAAATCTCATTAAAAAAAACACTACCCCAACTCAGAATAGACACCAAGAAGAGATTACATATTTTTGATTCATTTCTATGGAGCCATTGGTAAAAAATTAAAAAGAATTTTAAATATGGTTAGTGATCATACTGCAGAATCATTCCAGTAAGTCAAAATTTTCATAAGGAACACTTTACTGAGAAATCATTCCTTTTCCGTTTGCTGCACATGGCACATGTAATATACTTACCAAGACACCTGGATTGTGGAAAATTCTTACGGTGATGATTCTCGTGTGGCTTCCATAACGGGCGTTTCTTCAATGTAGATCATGGCTAAGTACGCTTAAGCTTTTCGAATGAACAAACAAATTGGAAACAAAATATTGAAAAAATAGAAACTGCAAGTTGTTTGTCTATCGTGTCCCGCTCTATTTAATAATTTTTCTAAAAATTATAAAGAAAACGACTTTTTTATATATATTTTTCAATTATATTTTAAATATTCATATATTGCAGTGTCAATTAACATACAATTAGCAAGAGAGATATTTACAGCATAAA
This sequence comes from Stenus bimaculatus, assembly GCA_963971135.1. Classification (NCBI taxonomy): domain Eukaryota; kingdom Metazoa; phylum Arthropoda; class Insecta; order Coleoptera; family Staphylinidae; genus Stenus; species Stenus bimaculatus. The sequence continues at coordinate 78,887,643 of OZ020180.1, read as the reverse complement.
ACATTAATCTGGAAAATAAGAGAGAACAATCTAATTATAGATAACACTTGCGCTAACATTACCTTGCTTCTCGTATAATTTTTGGAGCTGAATTAAGCTGTCACCCTTTCGTATGAATTTTATCACCTTGAACAACCAAATATAAATAAAAAAGGAGTGATTATGACGTGTATATATGTTTATATACAATTTGATTCCCGTTTTTTGAACCAACTTAAGTATATTTGGTTGCTCTTTAAGTGGGAAAAGGTCAAATTAATTAAGCTGTGCAGTAGGTTATACAATATACTCTTAATACAATTTTTCTAGTATACTATGTTGCCCCAGTTATATTCTAAATCAAACTATTTAAAATTTATATACAGTTCCTTTTTCGCTATAGTAATTTTAAATTTTACGAAAAGATGCCCCTCATTGGCACTTTTCCTTGGTAGTATTATTACAATAGTTTAAAAATAAAAATACATAAATTAAATACGTACGCATTCATGGAATGCACTGCTTCTGAAACTTATATAAACATTACGTTTCATACAATTAAGTTAGAATTTTAACGTAATCACTTTAGTATTAGTTTTATCTTAAAACCCATAAACACAAAGCTCCCAAGTCACAAAGACCAAACCACACCGAATAAAAAATCGAAATTAGTTTACTTGCTGTGGCTTGGGCAACTATATTAACCGCTTAGTGTGAGTAGGCTCAAATTACGGATTATAACTACCTATTTCATTGATATAATCTACGAGCTACTAGGTGTTAAGTATTAATATTAATTCATGCTTTATTCACCCGGCAAGAAAAACTAGCAAAATTTATTGCCACGTCACTTCCAAGTTTCCAGCGCCCTACGTCAATTTTTTAGCAGGATTTGTAGTAGCTTAAATTGATAAAGGTTGAAATAAATGGAAATGTACTTAGTGACATGGCACTAAATATGTTGCGGCGTTTTTTAAAGTGTGGCATGAGATTTTAGTTTGGGCATATTTAAATTTAGGAATATTTCATAGAAAAAGTTATAGTATGTCAATTAATTTTTATAATATACTAAAGTGCATAGGCTGTTTTACGATAGTTGTACCCATGTTTATAATATACTTATAGTTAGATATCGCACATGTATAAAAGAGGCATCATTTTAGAGTGGACACTGAGGTGATAAAGCGTTGGTAGACAACAAAGAGTATATTGGTTTGTTGTTAAAGCCTTTTCAAGGAAATTTTTTGTTTCCGTTATAACCTTTAAGGTTGACCAACTACAAGTAAACTATAAACAAGGCTTGTATTAAAGCAAAGATCCCAAAATGTAGATATCAATTAAAGCTTATTTGCTAGAAATTAAATGAAAATAGGTATTTATAATCATCCCCTTCTCTCTTATTGTTACCATCCTTAACTCTTTGTAATAGTTTTGGTTCAGGAAGTAGTAATGTAGGTCTAAAACAATAAAACATGAAACTCATACTCTAAGAATTTTACGCTACCAATATACATTTTTAGTTTAATCAACATTAATTGCAGATATAATGAATTTTAAAACAATCATTTATAAATTACAAGAAAAATTAAAATATATAACTAAACGGAAACATAAAACACATTCAAAAGTATTATGATATGTCCGTATATAAGTTCATTCTATCCTAATGTGCATTTGTATTAACGATAAAATATACCTATAACTCGACTATCTTTAACAAAGAAAAAAATAATCATTATGAACCATCAATTATATATTATTTATATATATATATTTATATTATATACAATCACACAAATAAATACAAAAAAAATTATTTAAAATAATCAAATTTAAAACTGATTTACACCGTTTGTAGTTAATTAATTAATGGAATATCAAAAATTCTCTATTAAGTATTTCCTCCATTTAATCAATTGAATTAAAACGCGTTTTTTTATTAAATAAAACCATATCAAATTCCAATTTATTAAAATATAAGTGCAAAGCTACATTCATAATAAATGTTGTCCAAGTTCTTTTAATAATTTAGAAGGCATGAACTTTGACGTGCCTGAGCTTAAAACCAAACACTATTTAATACATTTAATTTGGAAAAAATGCTTTATTTTAACTACAAGATTTTACCCTAGGAAAAGCGCTAGAAGCTCGAGAGAACGCCCAGCTCGCTTACACGTTTGTTTACAACGACACGTAACTGACAAATTTAAAGTCAAGTGGGAGCAGGCCCTTAGTTAACCATTAAAATATCGCATATATTAACTATATAAAATTCATCCGTACGCAACCGAAGCAATTCGATTTGTGCAAGGCGAGCCCCACTTACTTATTGCTTTAATTTATCATTTGGTGTTGTTTATCGTAAATTGCAAGAGTAGTAAATCAAGTTAGTATTCACCTGGCACAAATGATTACAGATTAATTGCCATGCACAAGTGCAATTATTTTTTTTTAATTTTTAATTTATTTAATTGAAGGGAAGAAGGAGAGAAAGACAGTTTTAAAAATAAAGGCATCGAATACAAAATGCCGATCTACAAAACATACACATTCTGTACAACGCACGTATATAATTAACCTATGGTACAGCTGTCCGATTAAATTTATATCGCTCTTTAAAAAGAAAACAAATTTTACTTATACCTTTTTTCAACGTGTGAGGCTTTTGTGATTTTATGTGAGAAATGTTATCATAATTTTCCCCCTAGATTATATTAATACGTAACTCTAAGTGGAGTGGATGGCTCTGATTTAATTTATTTAAAAGTAAATTAAAGTGAAACGCAGTGTAACGTGTAGAGGTAATGCATATCGCAGAGAGATCCACTTCCGGATGTCAACTGGGATGATATATGTTTATTTACTTTCTCAAAATTTCACTACCTAAGCTAAACCAGAAGTTGCCTCCTGAACTGGTGTTGCAGTTGCATCACTTCCATCCACTGCGGTCGATGTCCCTGCACCATCCTGGGGACTACTGGCAGCCTCTTGTCCCCTCGGAATTAAAATTGAGTTCAAACTTGGCTGAATATTCAATTCTGATGAAAGAAATAAATTATTATAACCTTTGACGCTAAGCTAGATCTTATACACATAAAACCACAGCACTTATGTTAAGTCTTTTGGTTCCAATAAAAAAATTCGATAACGTTTGTAGTTTTAACCCAGATACATCTACTGTACAACTAAACAAACAATGTACAAGTCCCAACTAGAAAATTTTTTTTTCGGTTACACTAATTTGAATTTCAGGCACATTTAGGTTAAGTATACAGTAATTAATTGGGTTGTTCAGGCCTTGAAACGACCGGGTCGGAATGCTCAAACATATATGTATATAAATTGAAAATAATCAATTATTAAGAATTTATAATTTAGTTATTTTTACTTCTTCATGTTTGTCATTTGGTAGCACTGTTAGACTGAAAGAGATATATGTTTGAGCATTCCGAGCCGCTCATTTCAAAACCTGAATGACCCAATTAAGATTTTAACAAATTTTTCTAATTTTCAAAAACAGCCTGTATTTTTTTATTAAAACTTTAAATAATTTACTTTCAAATACTTATTTACGAATATATTTATTCATGTAATTCAAGCAGGACATAATTTCATTCATTTCAACAATGCATTTCTACTAATAAAATTTTTAAAAACAGTTCCCTCATTGTAAGAAAATTCAAATTAAGTGATCGTCATTCACGAACAACAATACAGTTTAAGGCAAATCATGGCCGTCACATCTTACTCTCTCATGCTCATACAAATCATTGCAAAACGTCAAATAGTTCACGCTATGTACCTTATTAATGAATTGACCAATCATGATGAAATTACACACATATTTGGAATACAATATTCTACAGATCGGCTTGGCTTAATCCAATTGTAATTTATTTTATATTTTACATGTGGTTTTTACAGCAGATAAAGTTTACTGGTATAAAACTATCTAAAACTAAAAAATATTTAAAATAGGATTAAGCCGACCTGTAAAATATTGTTTTAAATGTATGTGTAAAATTACAGAGCGTGAAATATTTTATGTTTTGCAATGATTTTTATGAGCACGAAAGAGAAAGATTCGACTGGCACGTTTCACCTTAACACATTTATAATGGTGAGTTTTTAAAATATAGATTCAACATTCTTCTATTTAAAAAATATTAAAAAATTCTACACTTCGAGGCGAAAATCTACAAGCTACTTTTTTTGAGTTAAGGCGGTCTTGTATTTGAAGAGTCAGTTGTATTTAATTGCAAACAAAAAGTGACTGAAAGAGCATTAAAAATTCGAAAAAAAATTATTGCAGCTAATTTTAGCTACCTAATAACAGTTTTCTGGACGTTTCTATTTGCTTTTTTTGTGAAACTAATAATTTTTAATTTTAATACCTAAATTGTGTTTATACAGTTACATATTTTACGCCAAAAATTTTGGAGATCGTACCAATCCAATTGAAATTGAAGCCGATTGAATTACTCAGGATAAATGCAGTCGTTTATTAAAATAAGATATGATTTTTATAAATCTATACTGTACCTTGTGGAGTAAAATTAAACAAAGGAGGCAACTCTTTGCCATTAGGCATGCGAGTGTTGGGATCTCTCAGCTCGTTGAAAAATTGATGAGCACATGCTTGCAAAGGACTGATCCGGAGACAGGGTGTATATTCCAAGAGACGAGCTACAAGTTCTATTGCTTCAGGTGGAGTTCCCACCCTAAATACCTACATAAAATAATAAAAATTATTACCCCCATTAATAAAAATTTATTGTTTTGGCAGTGGACAAGCTGTTAATAAATGAGACAACTATGTGAATTTTATATACAACTTTTAAATATTTTTATTCACTGTCGAGTCAAATTCTTTGTTCCTGTTAAACATGTGTATTAATAACAAGACCACAATAACTCATAGTGGAATGATTTTTTTATACCATAAATCAAAAAAGCAATATTTTGGTAGATTCTCCTACAGACAACTACAAATACAATATTCTCTTGCTAAAATTTGTATCCAAAATTATTAATTTAATGGTGTATTGTTGCTTATTTTTGTAGTATTAATGTATTCTTAAATGACTAAAAACTTCTTTTATCCCAATAATTTTTTTGAAATAAATTGATATACAATATTATACAGGGTGTTCCGTTCGTGGTTCACCAAACTTCGGGGTAAGAAATACAGCAAATTTAATCGACAAAAACTGAAAAAAGTAGGGGTCTATTTTTTTTAGTTACGGAGCTACAGCATTTTGAATTTTAGGTCATGAATTTATGTCAACAATTACAAAATTGCCAATTACTTATTAACCAATATATCGTGGGCGTACAAGGAAAACCAACTAAGTCACAAAATGCAACTTTCGAGAAAAACGCATTTTGATGTTATAAGGGCTGTGTAAAATCCAGTTTTAACTTGATTTTGAAGAGGCTGTAACTTCTTTAATAAGCGCACGGTGGACTTAAGGTTTTTTTGTAAGTTGTATCACTAATGTGAACTTATACACTTATATCACTAGAAAGGTGAAACCATCCTCTTTCAATTGATAACAATAGTATTACAAAAATGGTTGATATAATGTGGAATAAATCATCGCAAAAAAAATAAGGAAATAAATATTTTTTTTAGTAAAAACTAATTAGTCAGTTTATCGGACTGTTTATTGTAATTACTATTGCACCATAGTACATGAAAGTAAATGTTTCGCCCCGCCCAGAGGCTTCTTCAGTACTATAATACAAAGAAACATGTTTCATCATACCATCTTCATATTCAATATTAAATTTATAAACATTATTACATTACTACTAAAAATTAAAATTACGAATTATAATTTACAAATTACAATTAAAATTACAATTAAAATTTCAATTAAAATTTCAATTAAAATTACAATACAAATTAAAATTATAAGTTAAAATTACAATTCAACTTCACCTACCTAATTTGAATAAGTGCAGCAACTCGTAATTTATTATAACCCATCAAATTGTGGGTACAATCAATATACAGATTTTTTTGAAGTTATTAATTTTTATTTTTTTATATACAATTAGTGTAGACAATTTTTATAATTAAGGCTGAAATATCCTCTATCATACCTTGAGCTAATAACGAGGCAGGGTTAGGTACACCCGTTTTACACAAAAGGTTGCAATAATAAAACAATTCAAAAATAAGATTTTGGCATTAAGCAATGGTAAATTTCATTCTGGAAAATTATAATATAGTTATAATAATAAAGATAAAGAAATATTATTTAGTAAATTTGTAAATGTTCCTAATATTACCAATAAAATTAAAAAAATATTTGATAAGAATAATATTAGACTAGCACTTTACAATACATGTACAATTAATAACTTATACACAAAATTAAAAGATAAAATAGATGATAATGATAGATGTAATGTAGTTTACGAGGTTCCATGTGGTGATTATGACAAACACTACATAGGACAGACTAAACAGTCTGCCCGAATGCAACAACATATACTAGTGGAGGTATCGCAGCATTAACCAGTCACTGTTTTAATAAAGAACACAAGTTCAAGTTTGAAAATTTAATAATATCAGATAACGAAACAAATTATTTCAAAAGGATGATAATGAAGAGTATTTTATTAAAGCACATAAGACAGTTAATTATAAAACGGACACTGAAAGTATGAGCGACGTATACAATACTTTGATTACACAAAGGAACAGTATAAAATAATATAACATATGTAAAACAAAGTTCTAAAACCAAACTCATCGTATAAGTGGTTTGATAATCACCCAGTGTATAGTATAAGTTAAATCACAACGCCAATCACTCTGTATGTAGTATAAGTCAAGTTGCAGCGCCGCTTATGGGACATACTCGCAGTAAAACAGGTGTACCTAACCCTGTCTCGTTATTAGCTCAAGGTATGATAGAGGATATTTCAGCCTTAATTATAAAAATTCTTTCTACACTAACTGTATATAAAAAAATAAAAATTAATAACTTCAAAAAAATATATACATTTATGGTAAAGTTGCTCCCAGTTGGAAGTAGGACAAAGAATACGCGATCGTTATTACTTTTGTCCTACTTTCAGCTGGGACCAACTGTACCCACAATTGGGTGGGTTATAATAAATTACGAGTTGCTGCACTTATTCAAATTAGGTAGGTGAAGTTGAATGTTCATTGTAATTTTAATTTGTTATATTTAATTTGTAATTTAAATTTGTTATATTTAATTTGTAATTTAAATTTGTTAAATTTAATTTGTAATTTTAATTTTTAATAGTATGTAATAATGTTTAATATTGAATATAAAAATGGCATGACTTTGATAACTAATATAAAATATGTTTCTTTGAATTATACTACTGAAGAAGCCTCCGGGTGGGGCGAAACGTTTACTTTTAAGTAGTAAGGTGCAACAGTAATTATAATAAGCAGTCCGATAAACTGATTATTAACCTACAGACACTAAAACTAAATTGATTAAGATTTTTTTTAGTTTTTGATATTTTTTCCAAAATAAGACCCATTGTATATTTTTAAGTTTTCTGAAAGTTCTTCATATTTACAACAAATCAGGAAAAAATTTGAGACCATGATGGCTCTTTTCCATTTCTTACAATAACCTTCTGAAGTTACACCTAGAAGAGGCTCAATTTGTTACCATCGGTAGATGGACAGGCATGAAACTGTTACAAAATACTCGGCATTCCATCAGGTATCAATTATAGCCTACTGACAGTATATGGACCCCTTATGATATACCGTACAGCCTATTTAACAAACTATGCTCAGGACTACTGATAGAAGTACTTTAGAAGGATTTACTAAGTGAAGGAAAAGAGCTACGATTTCAAAAAATTTCTTGGTTTGTTGAGAATATGAACAAGTTTCAAAAAATTTAAAAAAAAACCGTAATAAACCTTATTTAGGAGAAAATTAAAAAAAAATACTTCCACGTTTTTTTTTTAATTTTTTCTCATTTTTATTTTATTTTCAACATATTAGCAATTATTTTTGTATTACTATTAATACCTATTGATCCCTACACACATTGGTTAAAATGTAATTAGCAATTTTGTGATTTCGGACAAAAATCGGTTTCCTAAAATCCAAAAGTTTATACCTCTAAAACTAAAAAAAAAAAATGTAAATTAAATTTGGTTTAATTTCTAACCTGTACTGTACGTTTAGTGAATCATGAAAGGAACTCCTTGTATAAATGGACATGTAAGAAACAAATATTAGATCAAAATATTTTTAGTTGATTAGTATAGGTACTAAGCATTTATGAGGATATTTAATAAACACAAGAATTATTCAAAATTTCTATAAGTGCTGTGCTAAAATGCCCTGAAAACTAAAAACGTTCACTACGAAAACCCAAGTTAAATAACATTAAACTCCTCATAAACAACCTAATAACTACTCCTAATATAATAATTAAACTTGTAATTCTATTTATTAACGTATTTGTTAGCAGTCAAGTACCTAAAAGTGTTTAAAGAAGCTGCTCTAAGGTTTTAAGTGTGAACGTATAATTTTAACAATTGGACAGAATTACTTTTATGGTAAATGTGCTAAGAACAAATCACGAATGTGGCACTGATCTGTTGTGCAAAATCGTTAGTGCTCAACCACCACGCACTTACGCGTATTTTTTGTTGATTATTGTTGGTACATAGAGGTAGCGACATTCGTTCCAGCAATGACTGCAAATAGAGGTCCAAATTTAATTTTTGACTAACAAAACCAAATGCAAACCAAACGCAAAAATTAGACAAATTAACAAACGTTTGTTAGTTTTTGGACCAATTGTTTTGAAGTAATTGCCTCGCGATAATAATTTTAGAGCGTATTAGTTTGATTATTTAGATAATCACATGCGATTTATTTATAATAATATCTAACCTGATGCCATGGATGAGACTTAATTTGTGGGAATTTAAACTCCGTGTAATTGGGATTCATTTCTCTTATTTGTTCCCGTGTTGGAGTTCCTAGAACTTTGATGATTTCAACTAACTGATCGACTCCAGAATCACCTGGAAATATTGGTTGTCCTAAAAGCAGTTCTGCAAGCACACAGCCAGCACTCCACACATCGATTTTGGTCGTGTAGTCGATTGCACCAAAGATTAGTTCAGGAGCCCTGTAGTATCGGCTACAAATGTATGATACATTCGGTTCACCTTTGACAAGATGCTTTGCACTTCCAAAATCACACAATTTCAGCACGCCTGTTTCTGTATGTAAGAGTAAGTTTTGCGGTTTAATATCTCTATGACAAATGCCTAACGAATGGATATAAGCCAGCGATCGGAATAACTGATACATAAATAACTGAAACAAAAATTTTAAAATTATTATCGTTCAATAATAACACTTTCAGATTATTACCTTTATAAAGCTGATGCCGATTGTTTGTTTAATTTTACTATAATTACGTGCAACCCTATACACTGTTTCTGGAATATATTCCAACACCAAATTCAGGTATACTTCATCTTTCTAAAAAATATTGGAAAAAAATTGATTACTTTATAGGAAATAAGGTGTTTTAATTCATTGTAGCTTTGGTGTTATCTATTTAAGTTGTAGCATTAAAACAATTTAATAAATTTCTTCTCTCTTTGATTTGTCTTCGTATTGAGTCATTTCAATTTTTGTGTTCTTTACCAATTGCATTAAAAACTTCAACTAAATGTAAGAAAATGTAATATTACTTTTCATTTTTTCTTGTATGAAATGTAAGTGTACAAACACAAAAGCAGGTTTCCCGCTTTTGCCCGCTTTCAGATTACCGACGCCGATTGCACGCGCATGCCTGAGTCAGTCCGCTATGGACATACCTTACACGCTTTTTGTATGTCCATAGCATGGCGCGGACTGACTCAGGCATGCGCGTGTAATCGGCGCCGGTAATTTGAAAGCAGGCAAAAGCGGGTAACCTGCTTTGTTTGTGTTTGTACTTTGGATACTAAGGCTGTGTATGTATTATGGCTTTGTAAAATAAATAAAAAAAATCTGCAAATGTGGTTAATTTTATAATTAAATTGTAAAAATCACTTGTTGAATACCACGTGTAAATAAATAATTTAAATCAAAGCAATACCCGTAAACAAAAAAATCCCAAAAAGAACAAACCCATAAAACTTAAAACAATAATCACCAAAAGCAGTCACTCAACAATAAGAATAAAAAATTAAAAAGTGAAATATTAGCCACCAAATATAAATAAATATGTAAAGCAAAATTCTAAATACAACTAATGAATTTCCAATATAAAAGTAAACAGCTGTAATACAAGTGTCTGCATGGTCGAGTATGGTTTCAAAAAAGATGCTTTAGCAGATAGCAAGTAATTTTAAGATGAGAATCTAATGCAATGAAAAGGGGCACAAATGGGAAATAAAAAAATCTGATTAAATCAGGTCGCTCCTACCTGCGCTCTTGAATTCATTAAAATGCTCAAGTCACTTGGTACCATATCCCCCCTCTAAACATACAAACACTTGTAATAAATAATTATTCATTGACTATATTTTTTTAATTCATTTACTAACTTCAGTTCCAATTAATATTATTTATTACAATTCTTAGAAATATTTTAATTTTAAAATGACTAAAAAAATCAATCTACTTTAATTACTATTAATTAAAATTAGATGATTCAATAAACTTTGGGTATTAAATTTAATCTTTTTTAGGTACCCTCCATAAATAAATTAATATTATTTTAGCTATTTAGAGAATTTGTGATTTAATAATATCAATTCATCAGTTAACTTTATTGAAAAGTTTTTAATTGGCTTACCTTATCACCACTAGAATAAAAGAAATATTTCAGTTTTACTATATTACAATGTTCGAGTCTTCTCATTATTTGTAATTCACGATTCTGAAATAAAAGTTTTAAAATTAATATTGCTAGAAGCTACAATAAATCAATGAAGGAGTCATTTAAATTGGCGATTCAAATTTTTCCCGCCAAAAATGACGTCAAAATTAAGCAAAGCGCGTAACAATTTGTGATAGCAAGTAACCTACTTTTGACGTCATCACATTAGTTCCGCATTCGGCTGCAAGAGGGATATCGCTTAGCTTGAAACGCCAATTAAAACGGGAACCATCAGTGGCGGATCTAGAGTAAAATTCTAGGGGAGGCGATGAGCAATTATACAGGGTGTCTTATCTTATTTTAAATCAACGTTAAATAAAAATTTTTGAAACTAAAAGTTTTTTTTATAATTTTTTCTATAAAACTTATTTATGAAAAATGGGTAGCAAATAAGGTTTTTTAATCAATCATGGGTGATAAAATTAAGTTAAATTATTTAAAATGATTTTTTTGATAAAAACTTTGAACGCCCAAAAATGACATTTTCACTGAAGTTGGACTTATAAAATTAGTTTCATCAACAAATTTAGAAAAATTCCTATAAAATCGACTTATTTAAGTAATATTTTTCTTATAGGAACTTTTTTGAAAGTTGATTATAAAAATACTCATTTTTGGTGTATAACATTTTTTTAAACCTAATTATATACTTAAAAACTGTTAGTTTCGATAAAATTATAACAAAATTTTCGAGTTTAAATTAAAGTTTAGAGTATAATCTATAATACGAAAGTCTAAAATAAATCATGGGTCAAAAATAAATTTAATATAACCAATTGAAGTTATTTTTTGGGGAAATTTTTTTATCGTATTTTAATGACCTAAAAAGGGTATTTATAGTCAAGTTATGATTATAAAATAAGTTTTATTATAAAATTTGGTTATTTTTTTATAAAATAGAGGATTTAAAAAATAGAATTCGCAATGGGGACTTTTTTGAAATCCCATTTAAAATTTTTTAACGCATTTATTTAAACTGATGTTTTTGATAAAAACTTTGTATGCATTGAACTTTGAACGCCAAAAAATTACATTTCCACTGAAGCTAGACTTACAAAATTAGTTCCATTATAAAATTTAGACAATTTCCTATAAAATAGACTTATTTACGTAATATTTTCCTCTAGGAACTTTTTTGAAAATTTATTTCAATAAATACTCATTTTTGGTATGTTACAACTGTTCTAAAAGTTCAAAATTTTAGTGATTTTTGGGATTCCTGTATCATTTTTTAATATAAATATTTTTATTAGAAACAAGTATGCTTAGGATTTTGTCTTCAAATTTCATCCAGATACTTTAATTTTAATGCGGGAAGTTTAAAAGATCCTTCTTGGTTTTAAAAACAATCAAAAAAGCAATTAGTTAAAAAAAATCCAAAGTATACTTGCTTAAAATTAAAAAAATAAAGAACAGAAGGAAATTATATAGGATGTTCCATAAAATTCATAAAAAATTTAAAACTTGCTGTAACTTTTTTGTTCAGTATGACATCTAGCTTTAAAAAAAAAACTTCATACTGAAGTTAAAATGGAACCCCTGGTATTGTTCTTGATATTAATTTTTTGTTCTTATGTTGCCACTTGAAAAACAAAAGTTGCTTATCATTTCTCGGATAAATTTTGGAAAAACTGAATCAGATAATACTTTTCTTTTTTGTTACATATATTATTGTTATATTATTATCTTTTTTTTAAGATTTTAATTCCAGAAACTTTCATAATAATTTTGAAAAACCTACCGTTTCTTAAAATTACATGGCCTTTAAATTTTATAAATAATTAAAATTACGCGCTCATCCAAAAAGTCTTTGCGTTCTTGAAAATTTTACTGGAAGCTTGATAAACTTTTTAATCAGGTTATTGGAGCGTTTGTAACCCCCATAAAAATTCTAGATCTCAAGAGAAGAAAAACTGCATATTTTTATCGGGTGCCTCCCACCAAACACTGTACGTATCTGAAACGTTTCAATTTTGTTTCATTTGGGTTTCACGGAAACAGTTTGCAAGAAATGTTTCATATATGTTTCTATTATATTACCAAGAAACCATCTAACATGTTCCTCTGTGTTTCAAGGAAACAGTTGGCAAGAAATATTTCTGTTATGTTTCGAGGGTACTCATTTGGGTTTCACGCAAATGTTTCTGCGATGTTACCAATCTATGTATTATTTACATAGCTGTTCAGTTGTCGTTCAACGCCGTTTTTTACTTGATGCTTGATTTGAGCTTTATAGGCAGATTCTGGTCAAAATTAAAGGCCTTTAAATAGAAACAAATAAGGTACAACGCATATAACAAATTTAGGTTTAAAGACCTTTAAACTTAAATGATTTGACCAGAATCTGGGTATTAATTCCACTCCCAGTGAAATATGAAAGTGTTTTATAATTTTTAACTCCAAACAAAATAATAAAGAAATTCATCGGTTCCAAGAGACGGATGAAATTGTTTTCCATTTCGAAGACAACAAAGAACATGTAGGCTTTGGTATTGCTGGTTTACCTATTTTATCTATGCTTTTATTTATTGGGTGTTATATTTGTAGAATTAATAAGAACTCGATGTTCCCCAATAAAAGGTTAATATGGAAACAGAAAACTGGAGAGGAAAATTATTTTCAAATCATAAACCATAAGGAAATTTACCCGAACATGAAAAATTAATTTATTAATGGTTCTATAATAGACTAGTTTAACCCGACAAGAAATTTTTGTTTTTTATGTAATTTATAAATCTGATGTAGGTATAAAAACATTTTAATTTTATAATAAAAATATTTATTTTAAGAAAATGTGTTGTTTCAATTAGTACCTACGAAAGATACGAAACGGTTATGTGTCAGATATGCAACAAATCATGTGCATCTTTTATGTTTCTGGCATGTAAGCACAGTAACGTTTGCGTGTGCTGTACAAGAAGCGGACATTTGCATGTTTCAGAAAGCTTATGAAATGTAACAGCAACGTACAATTGTCTGCGATCATCCCTATAGCCCCCCTCTCTGTATCCGCCATTAGGTACCATTCGATAATTCATTCACTGTGTGGTTTATTTCCAATATTTCAACAAAATTTATGGTCTTACCTTAAATCTTTTATCCTGCAGTACTTTTTTAATAGCAACCATTTCACCTGTGTTACATAACTTGGCCTGATAAACAACGCCGAAACTGCCATTGCCTATTACTTTGGTGTCAGTGTAGGAAACTTCTTCAGGTCGGTCTGGACCAGGACCTGGTGTGGCAACAACAGTTGTCACCTTACCCCCATCTTTACCTGCAAAGAACAAGTTATATTAACATCAAGATTAAATATACAATATGTGTCGATTTAATATTTTTAAAACAATCGTTTTTGCCACTCTTCCACGAAAATTTAGGATTGTACAAATATGTACTTGGCAAATCAGAAAAATATGCTTTTTCCGACACCATCTTTAATGTAATGTCCGATTTGATCGGACGATAAGGTAAATAGGCTGGAGGCTCTTTCGTCCAATTTGTATGCTTCATTCGATGGGCTCACTATTTTTGCAATTTTTAATGATTCCAGCCACGTGCAACTACTGCTCATTGCTCTAAAAAATGAAGCGGGAAGTAAAAATCCTCTTATTTTTATTAAGTTCCTGAATTAAAATCATATGACTATTTTTTCTTTCTTTGAGTACCCATTTTTTTCTTTTTTCCTCCCTCTATACCGGCATTTTGACGTTTTGGTAAAACAGGAGCTATTATATTAATTTATTGATAGCCTCTCAATGGCGATCAGTCGGATGGGGAGATCGGACCGTGTGGATCCGATTAGTCATTGAATCCGACCATCCGATCAAATCGGATCGTGTATAGGCCCTTTAAAGCCTTATATGTACATGATCCGACGCAGATGGAATTTGGTTAGATCAGAAGGCAAACCAGACCGTGTGGAGGTAAATTATCAGATCGGACGATTTACAGATATTTTAGTAAAGGAGGTGGCAGAATCGTACGATCGGCGGCATCCGATTTATCATCGAATCCGATCGTCCGATTAAATCGGATCGTGTCGAAGACGTATTACTTTGAAGATCTATAATATTAGTATTATAATATGTAATACTACAAAATTTTAAAACAATGATATGTAGCAATTTAAAATTTTAGTGTGACTGTTTTAATTTGAAAAGTTTTATTTTAAGTAACTTTTACGACTAGACAACAGCTCTTGTTTCCCATTGATTCATTAATAGCACATTGTTAAAGTTTTAAGGCGCCCGTTAATTAGGATTTTGAGTGTTCGTTTAAATATGGGGACGCGTGAAGTCCTATAAATAAGCACAACGGGCAAAACGCAAGGTTCAAGGTGAATGCGCCTCTAATTAAGGACGATTTCTAAATCTAATACCTATCACCCAAATTGATTTGATATTTTATTTTTAAAATAACGAATGATTTTACCTGTAGTTTGTTTTTGCTCCACCAAGACGACGTCGCTTTGGTCGTTCGTTGATGGTTTTTGTTGCATTTTTTTGAGTCTGATGCACGAAAACGCATTTAAAATATTATCAACACAAAAAACATTGTAATTTGTCACGTTTTTGTATACTTCAGTCAAAGCTGACGTAAATACTACGAATTTTGCCAAGAATAAAAACGAACTAAATAAAAACTGGCACGACTTTTTTCAAAACAACATCTATTTTATTTACCCAAAAACTGCAGTTTATTGTCTACCATCGTGGTGTTAATAATATCCAACTAACGAGTTCTGTTCGAGTTTAATAAAAAATCTGAAAATTTATATTATTCCAATGATTTCCTTATATCCAACTTTTATTAGTTGAAAATATATTTGGATTTATCAAAGTCATCGAGGGCCACCCCCTCAAATTTTTGATGAGTATTTGGGCAATATTATAAATTATTTCAATAAAAACGGTTTCCCACTAAAACCATGGCCAAAAAGTAGCAACAAAATATAATTTCCTCTTTAGAAGAAATAACTCCAGTTGTAGGACGGATATTTTTGCTTTTATAGCGCGAAATAAATTCCTTAACTTAATATTAAATAATAAAGTTAAAGCATAAATAAGTTGATTATTAGAAAATTGAATTAATTTGAATATCTACGACCACGCAAAGCACTCAATTGTTGCATTTACGTCTCAATTATTTATAATCTACGTAATCCATAGTAAAACACGCGTCCTATGAAATCCTTCATTACTGGTCCTTGCTCGGGGCAAAGCAAACAACTGACCAACAGTATCTCAACATTGTTATATTATTTCGAATATTAGTTCCAATTAATATTTTAATTTTAAAATAACAGATCTTGTTAGTTATTTTTCCGAGAAAATAATTACTCCTTAAGCCTGAGTTTAGTAAATTTAATTTATTCCTTAGCATAAGGCGTTTAGAGAATCCGATTTCCACCGGCAACTGCATTAATTATCATTCAATCACAACTGCCAACCACTTTTACAGAACAAGCGCCTTTGATTAACTTACTCGTTATAAATAATAAAAGGTTGTAATTATTCTCTATTAAAGTATTAATAATGTATTTTTAAAATGGGAGATTATTCTAATTCGAATTAAATCGCATTAGAGGAGGTAAAAATTTATATTATTATTAACACGTGAAAGCACAAAGCACACATCGCAAAACGTGCCATAAAATTAAGTACCTGTACGATGTAGATTTAAATAATTTATCATTTTGTAACCACGGGTTGTGGAAAATTACATAGTCGTAACAATCGATAAGATTCCTTAAAAGTATCCATAGGAAACTCCGTATCAACACTTTTACCTCTAGTAACGATATTTAATTTCCACAAAGAACAGTTTTAAGTTTTGTGGTGAGGCTATTTCGTAATTTTTTACAAAGATCGAATAACCACAATTAGTGGGAGATGCGAGATTACTTAGTCACAATCACTAATAAACAATTCATAGTACAGTAATTATAGTGGTTAAATTATAATACGTAAATCAGATAGCAAATCAGAATAGTTTAAATGAAACAATAGTCAACAATTGGAAGATGATATCTATTGCATACTAGATTAAGAAAACATCGGTTACTGGAGTAAAGAATTTTTTGACTTATTTATCAAACTAGTGAAGTACCTACTACTTATTTGTAAAATACCTCCAAAACCATAAGTGATGTAATAATAACAGAACTCCTATTGCCATAGGACCTTGATTAATCCCTGAAAAAAAAAACTGTAATAATGCGTAAGCAAACAGATCATGGAATTCTGAAACAATACCCAGGAGAGTTTTTGCAGGAAGATCAAATTCTTCGTTAACTATTAACGCGGATGTGAAAACAGGAATAGAGAAACAGGAGACGTCCTGAGGGCAAAAGATTACATCCCAAATATATTCGACCTTCAGTAAAACATGGTAGTGGATCTGTAATGGTTTGGGGGTGCTTCTCTGGTTTTGGAATGGACCCCATTCATCGTATACATGGCATAATGGATCGTTTTGAGTATAAAAATATTTTGGAGAACGTTATGGTCCCATATGCTGATAGCACTCTCCCATTACGTCACTTCTTTCAGCAGGATAATGATCCGAAGCATGCATCAAAGTTTGTAATAAAACAATGGTTTGCTGAAGAAAAAATTAATTTATTGAAATGGCCATCAGAATCTCCGGATTTAAATCCAATTGAAAACCTTTGGAGTATTTTGGATAACAAGATTCGCTATAAAACTTACAAAAATTTGGACGAACCCTTTTCAGCGCTTCAAAATGCTTGGGATGAAGTAGATCCAATTTTAATTAATAATCTTTTAAAATAAATGCCCAGAAGATGTGCTGATATACTTAAGAACAACGCGGGTATTGGACAAAATATTAGTTTATACTTTAATTTTTGTATTTTTATATGAATAAATAATAAGTTTCTAATTGTTGCTCTACTTTTTTCCAGCCTCATTACTAAATTATTTTACTAATCCTGCAATTTTTATTTTTATTTAAAGGTCATTTATGATACTCGCGCAGCGTACCGATATAAACATTAAATACCCAGTTTAAATAAATACTAGCAACAATATACAGTTTTGCATGATAATTGAAAACTATTGTACATATTATTTATGTTTATGAGTTTTTTTTGTTGCTGCGTTTAAAAAATTGTGAAAAATCATGAAATCGAACATTACTGGTAACAGCATATCTCTAGTTTCTTTTGACAGATTTTCAAATTTTTTTCTGATTTGTAAACTAGATTAATTAAACTAAAACTGGACAATTGCTTTTGTGTTGCATTTTTATCCAAAATTAATAATTATAAGCGAGCAAAGTTAAGGTACTTTTGGGTAATTATAGTTTTTTTTATAGATTTTCCAATTTTTTTTCCTTCTGTCCATATTTAGTTGAATGACTCTAGAATCTAAAATAAAAAAAAGTATACAAAAAAATTGTTTGCACTAGCATATCTAGTGTTGCCCGTAAACTGATATTTTTGGCTATTAGAAAATGACTCTTAATAAATTTTTTTTGTAAAAATAATGTAGATTTAAAGCATTCTTATTTTGAAATATTAAAGTTATTTACGAGGTTATTTATTACAGAATATTATAACCTATATATTAAGAAAATGTAAATGTTGCTCTACTTTTTTTCCAATACTGTGCCTGTGTTTAATAATTTGGAATTTTCTTAATAACAGAAACATTTATAATACGTAATAATATTGTGATCCAACATTAACTAAAAAAAATTGATTGTCCGTAAAGCCAGAGATTTGTTCTATACCTTTCTCAATACATTATTACGGACGTGAACAATGTACTATCAAGGATTATTTATAGTATTTACTATTAGAAAATGTGCTAATCATAATTTTAAAATCAAAAAAGAATACCTATATTAGTACTTTCGGCCTAGTTTTGATTTATTAAAATATTCCCAGAAGCTAGTGGTTTCATACAAAGTTTCTAAATATTTATCTAAATGGTTTGAAATTTTAGTATTAAGTTCTAAAATGCGGGTAACGTGGAGTAATTTCAAATTAACATCAACCCAATCTACATTTCTGGAATAATTAATTTTTAATAATTTTTCTATGAAGTAAAATGAACGTCATATTATCATGCACAACAACGAACGTGCCGGAGGGTTGCTTAATGAGGTCATCATCAATATTTTTTAATACCCCTCGTTTTTGAGAAATCCTTTAACGACTTAAGCGATAAAATAAAATTACATAACATTTTTTAAAAAGCAACGTTTTTATCGTGTTCAATACTGCCCTATAAAGTAGTCCAAAAAATGCTAAAGTAGGTTGAATGTTAAATTAGCAATACATAATTCATTTACTTTTAGAACAAAAAACGTACAGTTTCGTCGAATTGAAGAAATTTGATAGAGAAACAAAATCCCACTTATAAAGTATGCTTGATTAATTTCGACTCACCCTGTATATTCTTGCAAAAAAGAATGCATCAGTATTTCTTATAAGCATTGAATATTTGAAGTTGAACGTATTGAAGCTACCAACGAACTACTTTTTGCCATTAGCATAGTATAGTAGATTTTGAGTGCGTATACAGGGCGAGTCAGATATGTACCAATCTTCAGAAGTGTATTCTACAGTGAATTCAAAACAGACTGAAACCGCAACTATGCAACCAAACATACTCTGTAGTGATTTTAGACGTGCTAAGTTGGTACCTGTTAATTCTCAATCAAATTTAAATCATATCTGTCACTTTAACCAAAGTTTCAAGTCATTTCTCAGTAAAAAAAAACTGCTTTTCAAAACTAAGATTAGTGCAGTTAAAATATCCGCGATGGTTTTTTCACCGGAAAACAACCCATTCATTTCAGTGTAGCCAACTGTGGGAAACTTAGGTTTCCTACCTTGTAATGTCAATGGTTTCAATCTTATTTGAATTCACCGTACAAGTTGATATAAGGTAAAAACACAAAAAGTTGTTATCGATAATTTATTAATTTTTGAGTTATTGGGAATTTTAAAATTCCACTCGCCCTCTCTTGATTTGACGCACTGGTACATGTTTTTTGAGCTTTATTGAAGCTTTAAATGATAAATCACTTTGTGTTTGGGTGTATATGTAGTATAAAGTATATACAAGTACCGAATATCCTCCATTTATAGCGCCCTTTATAAGTATTTAAAATTCCCAATGTGATTTACATGGTAAGAAATCTAAATTTGGGACAGTGAAATAATAAATAAGTACTTGAGAGACTTTTTAAAAACAACCGAAATGAGGTTAATTCTAATATCAATTTTTCTTTTTTATTATTTAAGTAATACCTAAAAATAAAGCTGCTAATGGCCGATCTAACCGACAGTACTTAAAGAAAAACTTAGCAAAGACTTTCTTACACTTAAATTCTTCTTAAAATTTTAAGACTTCTCTCCAGTCATATAAAACGAATACTTACTCCAAGTTTAGTAGAGATTTTAGTGTTCGGTTGGTATTCGGGCGTCGTTCGGCTTCCGTCGCGTTGTTTTATTCTATGATTTTATAATTTTACCACAGAATCACAATATAATCATAGAATATTTTAGATTATTCTGTGATAATATATAAAATTTTATAATTATTGCATTTTATGTTTTATCTACTGTTTTATATATGAAATAGAACCTGTAGAACTGTCATTTTTAAACGAAAATATTGAATAGAAGAAAGAAAATCTGGCATGGTTTTAAAATAGCCATTTCTGGTGTAACCTTGTCTTGGGATATCATCATTAATTATGTGAATTATAATTAAATATCTTCTCGATTTAAAATGCAGTTTACTAGTTTATTTTCGCGAGAAATTGTAATTTTCGGGTTAAGTTGAGTTTTAAGTCCCCGATATCGATGACTTAGTTTTAAGTTCAACTTAGGCTTTAAGTTGGCTTTTCCAATGACGGTGAGAACCTGGGGTTATTTATGAATCGCCCGAGAAGATGTTGCATGCGACTTTCATCATTCTATGTCATTTACATGAAAAAATAATGTCGAATGCGACATCATGTCGACAATTTCAAAAATAAGCCCCTCGATAAGCACTACTTAGACATTAAAGTAGTTCTATAATTTTAAGTCATGTCGGTGAGATCGGCCATAAGAGGTCCTTTCGTTAAAACAAAAGTTTAGTTGGATTACAACAGGTATACAAACCCAGTAACACTAAAATACCTAAAAATTACTACACGGTATATTTGGTTGCCTAGTTTCGGTAACAGTCCTAATTAAATTCCCCGTAGATTTTTGTGCTTTTCATTGAAACTAGCCGTTGCTCTTCCGAGTTCTTATTAGCTTTGTTCGGACATCAAGTTTTCTGACCATTCCGAAACCGTAATAAAACTGCTCAGAAGATAGTGTTGTTGGAACGGTTTTATCACATGAGGTGGTTATTATTCACGTATTATGATTGTTAAGACGATGCATTTTTAGAAGTTTCCTCTCAATATTTTCTGTTTTTTTTTATAATAAAGGGCATTCATTGATCTTCCGAATGGACATACTACATTTAAAATAAAATTATCTCATAGATACGTTTCGTAAGGGCTTATGGGTTTGCACAGAATCGACACAGTAGTCTGTGCAAAATTTCAATTTTTTGATTATTAAAAACAGAGTTATTGGGGACTTTTCGAAGGCAAATTTTGCGTGAAAAGTCAGCTAACCAATGCAAGAGGTACACAGCTGAAGTACGCATATAAGTCCAACTGCTTATTGACGTATACCGAAATGACGGTATATCAAAGGGGTTTTTTTGTATTGGAACACAAACTTGGAACGTCCTATGTACCTCGTACCATCACGTCACTGGTGGAATGCGTTTTGTCAATTGCGCATGCCAATGTACGGTTTTTCGAGCTGTTGGAACAAACCTATTATTTTTCTCTTGAGAGCTGGAGCATTCGAAATTCGCCGAATTTTTGCATTCCGAACATCAACCTCCTCTATATAAAAAAATCTAACGGCTTAAGGACCTTGGACGTTGAGTATTAGCTACTTCAATTTTTAAAACGCTATAACTCAAGAGATTTTGATCTTCAAAATAAAAAAAATAAGAAGAATTTTATGACCCTCAATAAATGTAAGAGATATTTTTACCACAGGATTAAAAAAGTTAAACAACTACAAAATTAAATGTGTTTCAATTTGCATATTCAATTTCAATATGCAGTAAAGAAATTTTTAGTGCGTATGTATACGGCCTTAGATATTATTAAAACTGTCAAAATGATTTTTTGAAACATGCCATGTTTTAACCCTCTATTTCTGTACTTATTCTTTAATTCTGCTTACACCAAATATTTACATCTTCATTTCAACAACTTTTAAAAATTAGTATTAAATATTTGTATCAAGGTATAAGTGGAGATGCATGTGTATAATCAGGTGCATTTTATACAAGCTACAAACAAGGTCGAATTACCCAATTGCCAACTTGAAACTCCTAGTTTATCATCCCTGCTAAGTAATTGACACTTTGAGTGTATATTGTGTAGTTGATCAATAACATAGGTCAGGAGCGAAGATCATGCACGCATTGAGAATAATTTATTATGCTAATGTATTCATCGTTTACTACAGTTAATAAGCAGGGAAAGTAAATAAAAAAACGTAGCTAGAAATCAATTTTCATTTTTCAAATAACAATCCTTGTAAAATTTGGTCGATACAACATTGAACAATTAAGAATCGAATCATTAAATATTATTGGAAATATGTACTCCTTAATTAGAAAGCAATCTTTTTTGCGTGTCTTACAATAAAATTGGTTTTCATTTCAGTGTCAAATTATGGTTTTAATTACATATTATGGTATTAATTAATACATTATATTTACACTAATTTTACTTTTAATTACAGTGATAAAAAGGATTATAATGTTTTAGGAAAGGTGATACTAATTAATCAATATCAAGTATACAACGTTATAAATTAATAATGTATTTTATAACAGCATGAATTTTTAAATATAAGTGAAAAATTGTTATAATATACCTACTTTATTATTATACTTAATTGCAGCACTTAAATTATTAAACTCTTTAAAATAACTCGATTGGATGAAAGTTATTATCATAAATTAAAAAATATGATCGTAAATTATTTGTTACAAATATTGAAATGAGCTTTACAAAAAGGTGGAACAGACGTGTTTTTCTAAGGATTATGTACACAAGTTAGCTTACCTTTTATTTTCAATTTAGGTAAAAAGTGGGTGAAGTTCATAACCACGCGTTGCATAAGCTTAGATTGATCGAAAATTAAGACACATTATAATAATGAGTCCGATAAAATGTTATCTCTGAAGTGCTCTTAAAGCTAATTAAACTTACTAATGCTGAAAGACCGCCTTAACTTCCTCCAGTATAACAAGAACTTATTTGAGGTCCTCTCTTTTTCAATTTCCTTTTCCACGGCATCAATTCCAGTCATCGAGCTGGCGATGACCTTCCTTTGGTTGAGCACATCACCGGAAGACTTGGATCGTGTACATCTAGTCTTATGATGACTTATATCCAGAACGGACATAGACCGCGCGTTTCGTCCATCAGGAAACTTGTCAAGATCTTCGCCCAACATAATCCCAATTACGCGTTTAACTTAAAACTAATTGGAGTAAGGAGAGAAAAAATCCAGCACACTGTGGTTCGATCTCTTCAATTATTAAGACTATCGATTATGGCACATCGGCGTTACTTTCCTTCAAACACTGGCGCGCTAAGTGCGAAGGAAAACATCACGTGGTTAATCAACGCAAACAACATCATTAGCATGTCCAGAAATTGTACAAATTACGCAATTAAGGGTCTTCGTAATAATTCTACTGTTTATTTACAATGCTTAGTTTAGTTAGCGAAATTATGAAACATAATACGAGTATGTTTGTATTGTTATTGTACAATGGAAAGTTCGACCTTTGGAGATTCAAATTCAAAATTCTAAACAGATTTTTCCTATGTTTTCCTTTGGTTTACATACATGTGATTGATTAGTATCAAATAAATATGGAAAACGGCTTTTATTCTAAAGTAGCATCCTTGTAATTTGTAATCAAAAATCACATTATAAAAGAAGTGTTTCGAAAGTTTAAATCGAGGTTTAAGTAGTTACTAAAGTCGTTACGGATAAAAGCTCGTATTCTCCCCCCGTTAACTTTAGTGGTGATGTTGATTTTAGGAAACTATATTAAAGATCCAAGATTTTTTTACGTGCAAACTTATCAAAATTTTATGGAAAATTTGGTAGGATTTATTCACTGAAAAAACCAAATCACTTATTAAATTTAACAACCGTTCATTTGCAAAACATGCCCAATCTTCACTTTCGATTATGATGTGTGATAAACTTAAAAACCAATTGAAGGTCCTTGGCGGGAACCTTGAAGATTATTTTTGAAACATCAATAATCAATTTTATACTTTTTTGTAGTAAAAATCAATTTTTACTGATGACCACTGGTGTAGACAGATACAAATATTAAAACACAAGGAGACACTAAAATTTTAATCCACTTGCACTCTTCCGAATAACTCCACTCATTAGAAAAAAAATTAGAAACCCACTTTCGAAACACGTCTCTTCGTGAGGAATACGTTCATTAAACACCCGCGTGCTGAGCTTAAACCGGACTGCTGCTCACAAACAGGTAGCTTTATTAATTCACCGACTTCACTCTTTCGATCATGTGATTTAAATTCTGGCTACGGCAGAATAAATCCGCGAAATGCGTCTGACATATGTGAATCTGATGTTTTATCGCGGTTATGATAACACAATAGTTTTATCTATTCGTATACAAATATTTAATAACGCCAATTGAGAACAATTCGGCAATGGAAAAGCGTTCGATAAAAGAGCACCGCTAACGCTTTTGTAAATTTTAAATGAAGATTGATTTATTTAAATAAATGACAAAATTGACCTTTCTTCAGTTTGTCTAATTAAAACAGCGTGCGGCGCGGTACAGCTTTTAACACCAAAATGGTCTTCGTGTTTTTTAATACCCAAGGACATAATTTTAAGTTTATACCTAGAGCTCTCATATATTGTTGCTCAAAATTAGTTTTAATTATTCTCAATATAAACAACATAATAAATATATAAACAACACGTTTCTTTCAGCTTATAGTTCTACTAGTATGAGTAATTTTTTGTACAAAATTTGGATTCATCTACCACGAGATCTACAATATTAATGGTCTGCTACCACCTACCACGTCATCGACAGTCAAAATGGACTGGATGAAATGATCCACAGTGGATTTTCATCCACTTGACCTTTACATCGATACGACCGTTCATCGATACGGACGTTTCATCGACAGGGCCAATTCATCGACACGGACGTTTCATCGACATTACCTTTTCATTGACACTATCTTTTCATCGAGAATCCTGTTCTTGGACAAGGACGTTTCATCGAAATTATTTTTTCAACGACTTACATTTTCATCGATAACCGTTTCATCGACAAATATTTTCTTCAGCAAGGACGTTTCATCGAAATTGCCTTTTCATCAGCAACCCTTTTCAACGACACTACCTTTTCATCGATAAACATGTCATCACCATTACTAATTCTTCAAAAATGTCGTTTCATCAATCAGTCGATATTGGCGATGAAACATATCTTTGCTATAAAAAGGTAGTGTCGATGGACTGGAGTTGATGATACGACTTTGTTAAAAATTGGTAATGTCTATGAAACGTCTGTGTCGATGGAACGCCCTTGTTGAGGAAAAGGTTTGTCGATGAAAAGGTGGTATCCGTAAAACGGTTGTGGACGAAAAGGTAATGTCGATGAAACGTCTGTGTCAATGAAAAAGTAGTCTCGATGAAAGGTTCTTGTAGATGAAGTGTAGTGTCGACGAAATGGTTGTCGGTGAAAAGGTAATGTCGATGAAACGTCTGTGTCAATGAAAAATTAGTGTCGATGAAAGGTCCTTGTAGATGAAATGTAGTGTCGACTCCTTGTAGATGAAATGTAGTGTCGACGAAATGGTTGTCGATGAAAAGGTAATGTCTATGAAACGTCCGTGTCAATGAAAAAGTAGTGTCGATGAAAGGTCGTTGTCAATGAAAAGTAGTGCCGACGAAATGCTTGTCGATGAAAAGGTAATGTCGATGAAACGGTCGTGTCGAAGAAACGGACTGTCGGTGAAAAGGCTATGTCGATGAAACGGTATACAACCAATAGGTACTCTACCCAGAAACCTAAAAAAAAATTAATTCTCCAGTTTTTTACATAAGCATGTAATCAAAACTATTTGTTTTATAATTTACAAAACTTCTTGTATTTTTAGGACCACAGCAAGTTTGGAAACTATAAAAAATCTAAAATAAAAAGCGAGAAGTAGACCTTCTTATACCCTAATATTGATGTTATAAGTCAGTAGCGTAGCCAGGAGGGTAGACTAGTATGCCAAAGCCTTCTCCTTTTCAATAAACTTCCATTTAATATTATTCATAGCATTTATTGAACCGATTCTTCTTGTATTGAAACCATTAAATCGGATCACAATGGCGAATCGTTGAAGAAAGCAAATTTATTATTAAATGGCTTGAGAACGTTTTCTTTCCAGGTAGCTATTTTTAGTGCAAGTAAATTGCTCTCACTACTTACTTATTCGCGATTTCGGAAATTTAATACTATCTCTGGTGATCATTTATAAAACTAGTAGTAGAGTAAAAAAACCTGTTTATGTAAACTCGAGTGTAAACTTTATGTGAGGGTACTTATAAATCAATTGTTTAGTCCCAAAAAAATGCAATAAACACGCTAGTGCAATTACAAAAACCAATAAAAACACAAAGCACCACAAATATATTAATTATAAAATTTATGTTAAAATAGCGCCATCTATAGTCGAAATTACCAGTAATCTCTCCAAATACCAGAAAAATTGATCTCGTTCTTGCTGAAATGCAGAAATTTAATTCAAAATATTTATGATGAAGTCAAACTTGTCGCAGAAACAATATTCATCTGGGCGCATAAAACAAAAATAGAAATAATGTTCCATTTGATAGACCTGAAGAGCATTACAGAAGGTTTATAACTCATGAAGATTCTACAATTTCATTACAATGCCTCATTCCTTTTTATGCTCTAAATCAGGTAGTCTTAAAATTTTGTCACTTTTTAATGAAGATTTACCAGGACCACGAAGTTATTGATGAAGAATATTGTCAGCGAAAGCAGAAATGGAGTTTAGATTTATCTTTCTTTAGAAAATTTACCGACCACTGCTGTTGTGATCGTGTGAAAACCTCAACACGTACTGCTACCCTGATCTAGGAGTCACAGTACTTAATATTTAAATAAAAAATTGCGAAGATTTCCACTTTACTCCTTTATTTATTTCTTATAAAATGACTTTACTCTAACGACTAGTCAGAACCAATGTCACACTGGAACTCTCGTGGACCATCGTCTAACTTCTATTCCAACTCGAAACTTTAAAGCTGTTACTATACG
The DNA here is from genome assembly GCA_963971135.1 of Stenus bimaculatus. NCBI lineage: Eukaryota > Metazoa > Arthropoda > Insecta > Coleoptera > Staphylinidae > Stenus > Stenus bimaculatus. Next base: position 78,860,291 of record OZ020180.1, on the reverse strand, counting down.
CTCTAATTCTAAACTAAATGAAAAGGACAAAATGATGAAAGTCGTCGACGACACGATCTCAACGGGCCCTAGAATAAGCTCTCAGGTTCTTCCAGAATTCATATTGGTTTTGGGAGGTGAGACATAGTAAACCCTTATATAAGAAATAGCATGTAGGAGACACTCCTATGGTCAGATTAACCTTGATGGCAATACATTAGGAAAAAAGCCGAACAATAAAAGGCAAACACGGGCAAAAAGCCGAAGGAGAAACGACCGAATGAAAAAAGGCCGACGCCGACAAAAAGCTGAAAGAAAAATGGCCGAACGATAATAGGCCGACATGGACAAAAGACCGTTGAAAGATGTTTTGCGAAAAATAACCTACCCTAACCTTTACTAACATTTTATTTAGAAAAAAATTATACAAATTTTTTAAATTAAATATTTTTTTAAATTTTAGGCACATATATTATTATTCGGTTTTTTCCAAGATTTTACCTGCGTTAACCTTTTATCATTAGACCTATAGGCCCGAGTATAGGCCGCATCGGTTTTTTATGGTTAGGCCATTTCTCCGAGAAAAATCTGATTATTTAAAAAAAATCAGAACAGTTGATTTAAATGTGATTTTTTTGATTTTTTCAAACAAAAATTAAAAAAATCCAGAAACTATTCCAGATAATCAACGATAAAATTTAATATGCGTATTACCTAGCATCGAGCCATCTAGTCATTTTTATTGTAATCTGTGCAAATTTTAAACATCTGTGGTAAATTGTGATATTCAATGGCACCCTCATTCTAATGTAGCCATTTCTTGCCAAAATTATTTAATATTTTATGGTTTTCCCTTTTTTAAAAAATTCTATATAAAAAATCAGCGATGTTTTAAATTGTTATAGTTATTTATCCAACAAGTGCTAAAAGTAAATACAATTTCCAAGACTACTACTTTCTACTTACTTAGGGGAATAAGTCGTTTCGGTGAGGTCAGCCATAAGTATTGCTTTTGTACACTAGAGCAAAAAAACATGACTGTATGTACAAACTGATTATAAATTCACAATCATAGAAAAAATCCTTTTATGAAACATGAAACGTTCTGTAATGTGAAGGAATATCTAGCGTGTGGTTAATAATGCCATGATGTTGCTCTTATAAAGGTGAAACTAGTAGCACATTTCGTTTATTATTTTACCTAAATTGTGGGAATAGTTGGGATCTGAATTATCATTTTTCGTGAGACATTTTGAAAAATCAATGATTTAAAAAAAATCAATGTGATCTGATTGAAATCATGGTAGGCCTTCTGTCCCACTCCAGATGAAGGATGCCATATTTTATTGATAAAAAAATACAAAAATTTTGTATATAAGGTGTCTCAACTTTTTTCCAGCAAAAAATTTTTTAGATAGTAAATGTCATTCTGAACAAAAAATTCCTATGAATTAATATGTTTTTTGGACTCCTTAAAAGGTTACAACTATTTTAAAATCGTAAAATTTTAATGATTTTTGTGGAACACCCTGTATATTTTTCATTTTTTATCATTTTTATGGTTAAATCACTTTTGACTTGGATTTTGTCTTTGTTACGGCTAAATCAATTTTGACTTGGATTTAGTCTTTGCCAAATTGTTTTTTTTTTAATTATTGGCTGTTTTTAAACTAAGTGAACCACATTTTAAATTTCCCTCTGTAAAATCAATCAATCTGATTGGCTTAAAGATAAAGACAAAATCCAAAGGACACTTGATTTAAATAAAAAAATTCAAAATGAAATGAAATTTATACAGGGTGACCCACAAAACTCATTAAAATCTTACGATTCTAAAATTGCTGCAAAAAAAGTGAGACACCCTGTAGAATTTTGTCAAGTGATCAGTGTTAACATACATACAGAGTGAACAAAAAACGGCCAACTATGTAGCTTCGTTATTTTTTATCTGATTTTAGTAAGTGATATGTCAAATTACATGGTTTGAAGAATACTACTATTAGATAATAAAAAATTAATTTTATTTTTGAAAACATCAGAGGAGGAGGCAACTTTTCTTTTTCAAATGGCCACCTATGTTTTTCGATTGAAAAAAATAATAATAAATCAATTATATTAATTTTTTTTTTAAGTAATTTAAAACTTTTTTCTTCTTTTGGATTTTTTTTTAATTTTTTTTACTCGTTTTTTATTACTATTAATTTCTTTTAATTTCATTCAATTGTTTTTTTCTGTTTATTAAAAAACAAAACTTAAAAAACCCAAAAACAAAAAAAAACAATTGAATTAAATTAAAAAAAATAATAAAAAAATTTAAAAAAAATAACAAAAAAGCTTTAAATTAATTTAAAAAAAAATTGTATAATTGGTTTAGATTATTTTTGTAAATTGTTTTTTTCAATCGAAAAAATATGCTGCCATTCGAAAAAGAAAAGTTGTCCTCTGTTGTTTTCAAAATTAAAATTAATCTTTTATTATCTGATAGTAGTATTCTTCAAACCATTTAATTTAACATATCGCTTATTAAAATCGGATAAGAAATAAAGAAGCTACATCGTTGGCCGTTTTGTGTGCAGTATATTTTTAAATAATTTCTATATTTTTAATGATTTTTCTATAATTTCAATAAATAACATCATTTTTTGTTATTACTTTTGAATTCAGAATATTAAAATTTAAACCTTGATTTCATAGACCTATTTTTTCTCAAAAAAAAAGAAGCAACCATTTTGATGTTTCGGAAATCATGTCGTAAACCATAATATATATTCTTGAATTTTTATCGATTTTGTTGTTAATAATTTTTATGTAACTTATTTCAAACCCTCCCAATACTTTTCCAATCGCATTAAACTTTTAACGCATTCTCAAGAAAAAGTTAGTAGCTAAAAGTGGTTATTCAATCAATGAAAATAAAAGCGTTCGATTAATTCTCAAGATTTATTAAATCTATTATTAGAGGTTCAAACATAAAACACAGGATCTATTTTGAGAACAGGTCAGGGAGTATGTGGAGATATAATTAGAAAAGACTACAATATCATTCAATTACAATGAATATTATTTCTAATAAAGATATTTTTACAACGAACAGCAATACTGATTCTTAGTTTTACACTTACTTTTATCTATTAATTTGAAGGACGTCGAAAAATTGATAGAATTTTAATTTTCATATCCCATTAATTTTTACTTTTCAAGGTTTAAGTACTTATTTGATTTTATCGCATTCGTATGAAAGTAAAAAAAAATTGAAAAAGTAAAACAAGTCATTGATGGTGGTAAGTGATATTTTCAACTCATATCCGATTATTGTAATGGATATTTTTGAAGAAGGTGATTTATGCGAGATTATTTAATTTGAGCAAGTCATATTTTCACGTAAAGGTTGAAATTATTAAAAGTACGTTTCGTCGTTTATTTTCAACTTGACCCACTTAGTTTTTTAAAGAAAAGATAAGGCTTTCATTTTAAAATCAAGCCAATAAACAAATATAATTTGTTTATTTTGGAACTTAGATACGATCCTTGGTGTAATAATGGAGAAGGCTCATTTTAATTAAAATGTTCGATTTTTTAAATGGTTTTAGAAAGAAGTTACATTTAAATGCATTCATTTTTACATTCATATTTTTCTTTTAGAAAAAAGGGCTCAATTTTTTTATATTTTGTTACAAATACAGTCCTTAGTAAAACTACATAAAAAGTTTTTTCAAAATCAGACAAGGAGTCAAGAAATTAAAAAAAAAATTTAAAACAATAGTCACTTTTTCAGATTTTATTTTTTTTTATCGAAAACAAAAATATATCTGTATCTGTAACAAAATATAAAAAAATTGAGCCCTTACATTTTTTGTTTTCGCTAAAAAAAAAATAAAATCTGAAAAAGTGACTATTTTCTTAATTTTTTTTTTATTTCTTGATTCCTTGTCTGATTTTGAAAAAAACTTTTTATGTATTTTTACTAAAGACTGTATCTGTAACAAAATATAAAAAAAATGAGCCCTTACATTTTTTGTTTTCGCTAAAAAAAAAAAAAAATAAAATCTGAAAAAGTGACTGATTATTTTCATTCTTTTTTTAAATATTTTGACTCCTGGTCTGATTAAAAAAAAACTTTTTATGCAGTTTTACTAAAGACTGTATCTGTAACAAAATAGAAAAAAATTGAGCCCTTACATTTTTTTGTTTTCGCTAAAAAAAAATAAAATCTGAAAAAGTGACTATTTTCTTATTTTTTTTTTTTAATTTCTCGATTCCTTGTCTGAATTTGAAAAAAACTTTTTATGTAGTTTTACTAAAGACTGTATCTGTAACAAAATATAAAAAAATTGAGCCCTTACATTTTTTGTTTTTGCTAAAAAAAAAAATAAAATCTGAAGAAGTGATTATTTTCTTAATTTTTTTTTTTAATTTCTTGACTCCTTGTCTGATTTTGAAAAAAACATTTTATGTAGTTTTACTAAGGACTGTATTTGTAATAAAATATAAAAGAATTGAGCCTTTTTTTCTAAAAAAAAATATGAATTTAAAAAATGAATGCATTTAAATGTAACTTCAGTCCGGTTTAGAAAAATACGACAATCATCAATTTCCAAAAGACAAAAAGTAACAATATTAATATTCTTCTTATCACCGATTTAATGACGTTTATTTAAATTAGTTTGAAACTAAATTAATACTCGAATTTAAAATGTAAAAATACAAATATACAAGAAAGTTTGTTATATCTTAGCAAATTGAAAACTCGAAGCGAAGAGAACATCTTAAAGTAAAACACGCTTGGAAACAAAATTGTATACCACCCCAAGAAATCTAAATTAAATTTCACGGCTTTTCAACGTACATGTTTCAATTTACAATAAATGAAATATCTTCTAAGATACAAGCTTAAATAAAAGCTTCCTTCCTTCTAACAGATTTCAAAAACAAATACGAAGTAAACCGAAAATAATATTTACCATTTTAACCTAGATTTTAAAATATAAATTTAAATAATTACAATTAACTCAAATTAATGAACAAGTTTTTCGGCTGAATTTTAATTTAAATCAAAAACGTTTTATGGTTTTATTTCTGTATCATTCGTGAGTAACGGACGTGTCGCAGAGATCTCGAGATTTGAAAGTAAATTGTGCGAAATTGTGTGTGAGTGCTGGTTCAGCCCTAGGCCTTCTCCACTTTATTTCCGGAGCCCTGAGTTGTCTTTTGGGACTTGGATGCCACTGCCAATTCGCCGCCACTCTGGGGGATTTATCGCCACCTGATCGTCAAAAGTAAGAACTCAAGTATCGGGATATCAAAATACGCAAGAGGTATTTTAACCGCCAATCCGATTTGGCTATCCACAAACTATTAAAAATTTTTGCGGGAAGTTTAAGATATCCGAGATCAGGTGAACAGGAAACAGAAAGAGGTTCGCGCTTTCGCCATTTTTGGGACTTGAGAAAATTTTGCAGTGCCCGCGAAAATAAATTTTACAGCGCTTTCGCCATTTTTTTTTTTTTGGGTCTTAAAAATTTGTTGTAGTGCCGGCGGAACTTTTACCATCAATTACGCGCGCGTTCACCATATTGTTGGACTTAGTCACCACGACAGGCAGCGTCGGTGCATTGTGCCAGGGTCCTCCTTCCTTCTTTTCTTATAATAACGTTAATTACAATAAATTATGGACAGACCGCGGTGCAACAAATGTTCAAAGGACGTAGTAAAGGAGAGAGTAGTCTGCGTTCGATGCAAATCCACTTACCACGTTAGCTGCTCCGCTCGTGTGCGCTCTGGTAAATTTAATGATGAGGAGGAATTTGACTGCTGTCCCGATCTTATAGCCACTGAGGAACCAACTGGTGCAATGTCTGGTCCCTTGCAGGACCTAACGCTCATTGTTACATCTCTTCAAAATTCTATTTCAAAACTGGTAGAAGGCTTTGAAGCGCAACGTAAGGATATCCAAGAAATCCGATTACTTGCTGAAACTGTCGATAATCTTAAAGATGAGTACTCTGCTTTAAGATCCCAGTTTAATGATTTAAATAATAAGTTCAATCAACTCGCCAGCAATACCAGTGCAAGTAACAGCTGCTCTTCGGACAATGGTCTCATTGCAGAGCTTGAACTTCGCAAGAGTAAGGAGGACTCCATCATTCTCTACAATATACCTGAGTCAACAGTTGGCAATATTGAGCACGAAGATAATCGGATTGTCAAATCCACGCTGGAACCTATACTGGGTGCGGATGTAATCCAAAAAATTTTTAGAGTGGGAAAGAAAGGCGATCGTCCTCGCCCTATTAAAGCTAAGCTACTGAACAAATTTGATGTCTATAAGGTTATGCAAAACAAGAATAAATTACCTGAAAAGATTCGGGTCCAACCTGATCGAACTATAATGCAAAGGGAGGAACTCACAAGTACAATCAAAGAGCTTAAACGTAGGGAACAAGAAGGCGAAAAAAATCTAATCTTAAAATTTATTAATAATTGTCCTAAAATTATTTCCAAACAGAACGTCCAAAAAAACTTGTAAATGCCCAGCAAACTTATTCATCAACGCAACAAATTTCCTGCTATTACCAAAATGTAAGAGGACTCAATTCCAAAACAAATGCTTTCTTAAATAATATATGTGCCGTTAACCACGACATTGTCTTTATAACTGAAACTTGGCTGCAAAGAGGTGTTATCGATTCCGAGTTATTTCCATCGTATTTCCATGTTTACCGTTCTGATCGCAAAAATCGTAAAGGAGGAGGTGTTCTTCTAGCTGTAAAAAATACCATCACTTCACAACTCATTGCGTTAGATCATGATACCTTCTATCCTGCTGAAGTAGTTGCTGTCCAAGTGAAATCTTCAACCTATGAAATCACTTTAATATGTATTTACATTCCACCTGCAACAGTCCTACTCGATTATAATAATATTCTTGAAAGCTTAGAACAGCAATTTGACCTTAATAAGAACACTCTAATCGTTGGCGACTTTAATATTCCCAAATATTATGATAGCATTACCTACACTGATTCAGGAAACAACTATGCAATATCTCTGGAGAATTTCTTGTCTATAAATTCCATCTGTCAATTGAATAATGTACTTAATTGTAAAGATCGCATCCTTGACTTGGTTCTTGCATCTGGAAACTTGCAATGCACAATATCTCGTGATCTTGATCCTATTGTTGCAGAAGATCCGTATCATCCATCTTTATTAACTCAAGTGACTGTAATAAGTGAAAGTACTCCTAATTTTGTTAGTAATCCTCTACCAAAATATAATTTTAAACGTGCAAATTTGATTGGATTATACGATACCATTATTCATCTCAATTGGGATGAACTTTACAATATTAATAATGTTGAAGATGCTTGTAATTATTTATATAATAATCTCTACAGCAGCCTAGATGTATACGTACCCAAATACCTGCCATATAAAAGAAAAACTGAGTATCCACCATGGTTTAATAAGTCGATATTAACCGACCTAAAATTGAAAGCTAAACTGCATGATAACTACCGTCGACAAAATAATAATGAAGCTAAGTTGCGCTTTCAAGAGATACGGAGATCCCTAAAATTAAAAATCAGCAATAGTAGAAATGCATACATTCGAGAATCTGAGAAATCCATCACATCAGACCCAACTATGCTTTGGTCCTATATAAATTCCATGAAGAATGACTCCAGAATACCAGGGGCTATGTACTGCAATGGCGAGCTGCTTAACGATCCACAGAAAATTGTCAATGCTTTTGCGACTCAGTTTTCTAGTGTATATGAACCTTCTAATAAACCTATTTTATCCGATTATACTCGATTGGATCAGTTCGGTAATTTCAACATATCAGAAGACACAGTTATCAGGCACCTAAAAAAGCTAAACGGTAAACTTACAGCCGGTTGCGATTTAATACCGAGCTTTTTTTTAAAAGACTGCTCGAGCTTATTGTCCAAACCCATCACCTACATTTTTAACCTCATGCTCAAATATTCCACATTTCCTGATGTATGGAAACTAGTACGTATATGTCCAGTTTTTAAGAAAGGTCCAAAAAATGATGTTTCGAACTACAGACCCATAGCTCTGTTGAGTAACTTCTCAAAAGTATTTGAAAGTATACTGACTGAGCATATATACTCCAGAGTTGAAAAAATAATTCCAATTCAACAACATGGCTTCATGAAACGTAGATCAACATGTACCAACCTATTTAATGCCTGTCAATTTATTTCATCTGCACTGGACGATCGTAAGCAATGTGATGTAATATACATGGATCTTAGTAAGGCTTTTGATAAATTGGTTCACACCAAACTGCTGAATAAGTTAAAGAATTTCGATATCAATGATAACATAGTGTCGGTTTTAGCCTCTTACCTAAACAATAGACAGCAGGTTGTTGAATATAATGGTTACACTTCTTTTAAATTTATACCATCATCAGGGGTTCCGCAGGGATCAACACTAGGACCCTTACTGTTCCTGCTGTATATTAATGATGCTACAAGCGCCACGTCGTCACATTATCTCGGATTTGCTGATGATTTTAAATTTCTTCGTATTATCAATAGCGTTGAAGACTGTGTCCAACTTGAAGAGGATGCCAACAACTTTAGTAAATGGTGCGGTAAAAATGGCCTTGAAGTGAATGTGAATAAGTGCTTCGTGTTGTCCTTCTCGCGCAAAGTGCATTCAGTTAGGTTCAATTACTCTATGTGTAATAAACCTCTGAATCGTGTTAACGAACAAAAGGACCTGGGTGTTATTTTTGATAGCAAATTAAATTTTAACTGCCACATCCTCTCATTGGTCTCACAGTGTTATCGTATGCTAGGTTTTATCATGCGCAACTCAAAGGCATTTATTGATATCAACACAATTGTTACTTTATTTAATGCCTATATTCTGAGCAGACTTACTTATTGTGCGGTTGTATGGTCACCTGTATACTGCAGATATATAAACATGCTTGAGAATGTTCAAAAGAGATTCTTAAAATACCTGTTCAAAATAAAGTACAAAATTTATCCTGATCAATCCGTAACCTATCAAAGTCTTCTCAATGAATTCAACTTTTTGACTATTGCTGTGAAACATCAAATTATACATGCTCTCTATTGTTATAAAATTGTACACAATATCATTGATGATCCTTTCACCCTTTCTTCTCTTAATTTCCATATTCCTGTTAAGGCCACTAGAAACTGCCTTACTTTCTCATATACAGCACCTAATACTAATAATCATTTAAACTCACCTCTGTTTAAATTGTATCAATCATATCATCACTTTCAATACAATGCTGACATATTCATCCCCAACTTTATAAGTTATAAGAAATTAATTTTATCTTGTGCGCATTAATTAATTAAATAATCTCTATTAAATTAACATGTATCTGCATATATTATATTATGTATGTATGTTATATTATAGTGTCACTTTTTGTATTGTTCTTACCCTGTTATTTTATATATTTGCAAATGTTTATGTTACCCTGTTATTGGACGAAAGTCTGTTGGGCAATAAAGTTATTTATTTATTTATTTATTTAATATTGTAGTTAATTGAATAAAACAAATTTAGGACGTGGGAACTTCCAATATCCATAAAAATGGCCTTTGCTTATTGCCTTTGCTGGAATTGGTGTTCACAAAAAAGTAGACATTTTTAATCTTCTAGCTTTGTTTAGTTCAATGTTATTTATTTTTAAAATTAACACTATTTGAAAGTTTACAGGCGCTTTATAATCCAGAAAATTAATTAACGCCAATTAAATAAAGATTTGAGTTCAACAGTTTATTTTGATATTATTTTTAGAGTAGAATTCTCTTTAATTTAAATTAAAGAGAGGAAACATTTAAAATTGCCCTAGCCCTGGGAAAGTCACGGGTTGTCTGCGCTCTGCACATAAATTCTAACAAATTCCGTTTATGACTGCAGAATATTTTCCGAGAAATACTATTACAGCAAGCAGCGATATTTACTTTACTTCGAAATGTGTATAATTTATAATAGTTTTGAGACTTCTCAGTTTATGTTAGTAAGTGTTTTGGCATAATTTAACATTTTGCACCTGATACTTGATATCCTCCGGATGTAAACAATTATAAGTTATAAAAGTATAAATTAGCAAATTACCCAAGAACAATTTACGATTTCATACCGAAAGATATAAACTGTTTAAAATGATTATTTAAAGCCTTGTCGAATTATTAAAAGCATATTGATAATAAATAATACAATATTTGAAATTTAAGATGTTTATGTTTCTTGCCATTGCTTAATTTTAATATAATATACCTAATAAAAAAGCTTATTTGGTAACATATGTTAACAGTTTTTTTTACAATAGACTATAAAAAAGCTCAGTAAACTATGATTAAACTTCTTTCCCAAGATTTTTGCTGTATCCAACAACTTCTAATCTCTTACAGCATATTACCAAACAATTTTATAGCTTATAAAACTTAGATAAAGTCAGGCCACAATCTTTTCAATGCATTTTTATGCACTGTGAAAATCGAAAATACTAAGAATTGATTAAATACAGGGTGATGATAAAGTTTGGAACCTTATTCTTAACTGCCGTATTTAATTTTTTTGAGAAAATCGCTCGGACAGGTCAATTTTAGTTTTTAAAATCCCATCTCTTGGTATAATAAAAAATTAATGACGTCAGCATCGATTTTTTAAAATGGAAACCCCCACTTTTTTCACTGGTTTTTGAAAGACATTTATGTCACTTAAACGACGATATAAAAAAATTGTGGCATTTGTAAACAAATTTTCGTTTAAAAATTTTTTAATATAAACTTAAAATTAATTTGTACTATTAAATTTGAATGTTGTATAAGATTTATTTTGGCCGATTTCAATAAATGGTAAATTTAAAATTTTATTTTTTGTAAATTTCCTTACATTTAAATGGAATCAAAAAATTAGTTTTTCAAGACTATTTATTAGATTTTGTTAAATACATTTAATATTTTACATTCGCATTAGAATGCGCATTATTTTTGTTTCTTTTGTTATTATTAGTAACTTCAAATTCATTTTAATTTATTTTTATAAAACCTTTTTCGTTAAAATAAAATTTTCCTTTTTTGAATTAAAAAGATTTATTATTTAAAAATTTGTTTTAAAAATTTAATTGTTTTTTATATCACTGTTTAAAAAAATCGATGATGACGTCATTGCTATAGCACCAGTGACGTCACTAATATTTTTTTTATACCAAGAGATGGGATTTTAAAAACTAAAATTGACCTGTACGAGCGATTTTCTCAAAACAATTAAATACGGCAGTTATGAATTATGTTTTCCAAACTTTATCATCACCCTGTATGTTTCAATATTATTAAGAACATACTGCCATATTAAAAAAATTCAGCTGGTCGCGGATAACGGTTTATTTAATAAATGAATATAACGAAGATAAATTGTTTATATTTTTATAACACGCGTTCTATTTCGACTGAGTATTGATAAAAATCCAAAATAAAAATTATTTAATAAACAAGGATAAATTAATTAATTAATCTTTTTTATTTAACATCAAACACCAACCTCTGATAAATAATGTAATTTCAAATATCAAAAAGAAAAGGGAATAAGAATAAATTTATCTTAGAATAACTTTGTAAAAAAAGGTCGCGCTAAAAAGCAATATTCTCGGCAATATTGCAGTGCGTAAAACCTTTAGTTTTTTTAGTATAAAAGACAATATTGATTTAGACGAATCTAAACCACTTGATTGCTGTCAGAAACAAGTTCAAACCTTTAAGGACAATTCATGATTTCGGTGATTTAGTTCAGACGTTTTTTTTTTTCATTTTACCGCTAAAATCTTTCTTAAAGGTTTTTTTTACGAGGCATCGTTTTTATGCAGGATCAACAAATTTTTCCGCTGGCCTAATTTATCATTTTTTTAATACCTCTTAAAAATAGGAACTCAACTCAAAAAAATAATTATGAGTTCAGGTCAAAGAAAACATTAAATACTTAACAATTTAATACTAGTCCTTAGTAAAACTGCATAAAGTTTTTTCTAAATCAGACCATTAAAAAAAAATAAAATGTAACTGATTTTTTCATTCTTTTTTAAATTTTTTGATTCCTGGTCTGATTTTGAAACAACTTTTTATGCAGTGTTACTAGTGTAACAAAATATAAAATAATTTAGCCCTTACATTTTTTTGTTTTTGATTAAAAAAATAAAATCTGAATTTTTTTTAATTTCTTGACTCCTGGCCTGATTTGAAAAACTTTTTATGCACTTTTACTAAGGCCTGTATGTCTAATAAAATTTAAAAAATTTAGCCCTTACATTTTTTGTTTTCGATTAAAAAAATAAAATGTGAAAAAGTGACTTTTTATGCAATTTTACTAAGGACTGTATGTGTAACAAAATATAAAAAAAATTGAGCCCTTACATTTTTTTTGTTCTTGATTAAAAAAAATAAAATGTGAAAAAGTGACGATTTTTTAATTTTTTTTAAATTTCTTACGAGATTTCTTGATCTGATTTGAAAAAAAAATTATGCTAATTTACCAAGGACTGTATGTCTAATATAAAAAAAACTTTAAGGGCTTAGTTTAGTTTATTTGTTTTCGAATAAAAAAATTAAATATGAAAAAATGACTGATTTTCATTATTTTCATTATTTTTTTTTATTTTTTGACTCCTAGTCTTATTTTGTAAAAATTCTTGAAGCAGTTTTACCAAGAACTGTATGTGTAACAAAAAAAAAAAAATTGAGCAATTGCATTTTTTTGTTTTCGATTAAAAAAGTAAAATGTAAAAAAGTGACTGATTATTTTTTAAATTTTTTGACTCCTGGTCTAATTTTGAAAAAAAACTTTTTATGCAGTTTTACTAAGGACTGTATATGTAACAAAATATAAAAAATAGCCCTTACATTTTTTGTTTTTGATTACAAAGATAAAATGTGAAAAAGTGACTGATTCTTTGCATTCTTTTGTAAATTTTTTGACTCCTAGTCTTATTTTGAAAGAACTTTTTATGCATTTTTACTAAGGACTGTATGTGTAACAAAATATAAAAAAATTGAGCCCTTGCAGTTTTTGTTTTCGTTTAAAAAAAATGAAATGTGAAAAAGTGACGATTTTTTAATTTCTTGCGAGATTTCTTTACTCCTGGTGTGATTTGAGAAAAAAAATTATGCAATTTTACCAAGGACTGTATGTCTAATAAAATATAAAAAACTAAGCCCTTATTTTTTTTTGTTTTCGAATAAAAAAATAAAATGTGAAAAAGTGACTGATTATTTTCATTATTTTTTTAAATTTTTTGACTCCTAGTCTTATTTTGAAAAAAATCTTGAAGCAGTTTTACTAAGAACTGTATGTGTAACAAAATATAAAAAAATTGAGCCCTTGCATTTTTTGTTTTCGATTAAAAAAATGAAATGTGAAAAAGTGACGATTTTTTTAATTTTTTGACTCCTGGTTTTAAAAAAAAATATGGAGTTTTACTAAGGACTGTTTTACAAAATATAAAAAACTAAGCCCTTAAGTTTTTTTTGTTTTCGATTAAAAAAATAAAATGTAAAAAAGTGAGTGCTTATTTTTTAAAATTTTTGACTCCTTGTCTGATTTTGAAAAAAAACTTTTTATGCAGTTTTACTAAGGACTGTATGTGTAACAAAATATAAAAAAATTGAGCCCTTGCATTTTTTGTTTTCGTTTAAAAAAAATGAAATGTGAAAAAGTGACGTTTTTTTTTAATTTTTTGACTCCTGGTTTTATTGGAAAAAAAATTATGCAGTTTTACTAAGGACTGTTTTACAAAATATAAAAAAAATAAAACCCTTACGTTTTTTTTGTTTTCGATTAAAAAATAAAATGTGAAAGTGATTAATTATATTCGTTATTTTTTAAATTTTTTGACTCCTGATCTGGTTTTGAAAAAAACTTTTTATGTAGTTTTGCTAAGTAGACTATAAGTATAACAAAATATATAAAAAATTGAGTCCTAACATTTTTTTTTCGAATAAACGAATATCTTGAAAATGTTATAGAGGTAAAGTCTTATATTAAAAACCAAACGAGTTTAAATGTTGCGAAATTTATTAAAAAGTATCATTTAAACTCGTTTTGAAAAAATAGTTATTTGTATTAAACTATATTATGCAACCAAACATACAAAAAAAACTCCAAGAAAAAATAGTACAATCACTTTAATAAAATTAAAAATTAGCTTTATGAAAAGCCTCGTCAAAAGCAAAAACTTATTTTATATAAATAAAATTGCCAATCGACCCCTAGTGCTATTTAAACTTTGCGGGGGTTACAACTTCCTATTTAAGGAAGCGAAGTGTGGGTGCTAAAATTACTTTCAAGATGCATCCTGGAAAATTTAAAATCGACCTTTTTGAGGGTTCTCTAACATATCTTATTTTCAAAAGTTATAGCTTGCTTACATAACTTTTTACTATCCCGTTTACTATTCGGCAGGTCAAACGCCGAATATTCGGCAAAAAATTATTTTATTGAAAACACATTTTTTTTTATCAATTTCAAAGCAGTTCCACATTATACTATACTTACATAAACTGTATCATTTATTTTATTTTAAGACGATAATTGAAACCTTTAAGCCTAGCTTTAAGCGCAAATTGGTTCATAGAAATTAACCTCTACTTTTTACACACACTGTATAATTAAAATTAGCTTATTTCACAAAAGGACCTTATCGGGTTTTGGGAGCATTTTGTACAAGAATGAAACTTATGCCACATATAAATAAGAAATAAATATACAATAGTGTAAAATATTTTGCTCTTTAGGAGACCGCTTTCGCCAAAAAACGCAATTGAAATTAATTAATTTTTGCACAATTAGACAACGATGCTGGTGTTTTCCTCTTTGTTTCTAACAAACAAAGTAGTTTGGTTGCCTATACGATTTATTTACTATGATTTATTGACTTTAATAGTATAAAAATTATACAATTAACTACATATTTGTTATGACTTGATTAGAAATTAATTTTTAAGTATTTATTTTATTCAAATAAACTTATAATTTAAGAATATATTTTTTACAATTAAACAATTTTTACACAGTTGTCGTTTTTTTGCAATTTTTAAAATATTTGATAAAAAATGACTTTTCCAGTTCCCCGGAGCTCTGAAACTTTTACTGTAAATTCAATGGCTATAGTTTTAATAGTTGTAATAAGATTTGTAATATTACGGGGTCAAATAAAAATAAAATATCTTTTACAGGTTATCGTAAGACTTTATTGCACAATCAGGCAACATTGAAATTATTACCTCTCAAACGAAACGTCCAAATTAAATGCAGAATAATTATGCAGAATAATTATTAGTAAAAAGTAGAACCGATAAGGGACATCGGTGGCGGCAAAGGGCTTGTAAATTCCTTCCATTTTTGTAGGACACACTCTCTGGCACTTCCTGTCAAGTAGGCAAGATACTATTTACGACATTCGGCAAGTTATTTCTCCTTTGCTAGAATGTTTCATTCCAGTATGTAACATGAGCGCGTACCGTATTTCTTTTTATGCGTACGCGCCGATTTTAGCTGTTTTTATAAATAAACGTATGAACGCAAGCAATGTGTGCGCATGACAATAACACCCAATGTGGGAAACATTACAATCCAGTGTGAGTCACAGTGAGTCAGTCGCCAGATAATACCTTTGTAAAGCGCGTACGTATTTGTTAGCCCGGGCATTACTTCTTGTTTGTAACAGTAACCATTATCCTAAAGTGCCTTATAATAAAGGTTATTTGTATCTACCATCAGTAGAAAACACTTTATTAGTTTTAACAGTCATTTGCTTTCAATTTAAACGTAAATGAAAGGTAATTAAAATTTATCTGACAGTACTTGTCAAAATTTGAATTTTAAAATCCGCTGTTGTCGTGTTAATAAATATTTTTTTAAATAATGTAAAATCTCATAAATGTATTTATAATTCATATTTATTGAAGAAATTGGAAATATAATTAATATTGGGGGTATTTTAGTTAATTTTTGTAGGTTTAACTTATTTTTTATGTTTGCCCAAAAACACATAGGAAAACGATAAGGTCCTTTACAAAATTATTTCAGTATAAAAATTAACATTTGAAATCATCTTTGGTTTTTGTGATTATTATGAACAAAATTTCCTTAATAGAATTACCTTTTCTGAATAAATATGTATGAAGGTAAAGAGCAAGAATCAGTAAAATAAATTAACTTAATTAACCATAACAAGCAGTGTCATAGTCTTAGGATGAGTAAGTTCTATTAGTAGGAAAGCTGACTACACCTCGGACTATACTAAAGTCTCCCTGATATAACATAGATACGTTTTTTGTTGAATTAGTAGTTTTTTATGTAGTTGAGAATGTGACATCTTTTTTATGTGCTGAAACTTGACCGAAGTATTAAAAGATGCCAGTCGATGAAGGGTGTTATACAAATTGATAAAAAACAGCAACCTGGAAGTGGGAATCATTTTCAAAAACAGGCAACCACTTTTACTGACATCATCGTAAAAGTGATTGCCTATTTTTTTGCAAGAAAAATTGATTTTAATTGCTAATATAAGCGATGCCAGCATTACATTTTAAGGTTTTAACATCATTTAAAAAATACCATGTTCATTTGCAAGGTAAGTACGATGACGTCAGTAAAAGTGGATCATATTTTTGAAAATGGCAGCACATTTTTTTATCAATTTCTTTAACACTGTTCTGCGACTGGCACAAATGTGGAGTTATGTTGTATAACGGACAAACAATTCAAAAAGAGATAAAAAATCTTATTCCTCCTACGATTACTATCATTGCGTAGAGAACAGTTACTACTATACGGTAAGTGTAACAATAGCACTATCATACTATCATGTTTGATATCATAGTTGAGAGAACTTTCACGATAGTTTCAGACTATCGCACTCACTATTGTCGTAAATTCAACTTACAACAAGAAGACTGTGATAGTCAGAGTATAACAGAGTTGAACATTCATTTCGTTTTTTTTTTCAAGAACTGATTAACATTAATTTCATTGTATAAATGATCCTCATTAACATTGACATTTAATACTGAAGGTACTTTAAGTGTATTTGAGTATTTTAAATCGATTTTTTTAAGTTTAATGTTGCTAAATATTGAAGTTACTATTCTAGTTATTCTCAAAATCATAGTACATATTTTTAATGAAATAATCTAAGATTCGATTATAAACTTATCTCGCTTCAAAAATGAACTTCTTTTATTCATTTTGTTTAAAATTTGTTTCAAACCCGGAGTTGAACTCCAAGCCCGGAGATTCCGGGTCAAAATGACCATTACCATGTACTGTGTTGACAGCACACTTTCATGACCGTAATATCGAGAGGACATTTTTATTAGAATAATACTTATTAAAGTTGAATGCAATTCAATTTTTTTTTCCAAAAAAGTTACATTTTATCAATCTAAGAATTAAGTCGTAAAACAATAGTTGTGTTCTTTTTAAAATAATATGACGGATTGGCTCAAGCAAATTACTTTCTTCTCTTTTTGGAAAATATAAGGTAGAGTACGATTATCTTGAGCAAAGTTCAGGGCCTTTCTAAAAGTTACCGAGGAAAATTTCAGCGGCCCCACAATTTAATGACCCCACACAGAACCGTATCTAGGTTTGATGACGCCCGACGTTAGTTTTTAAGGTTTTCAAAAGATCATGCATTATCAGCAAAATTTAATTTTAATCAAATAAAGCTGCCGCATAAAAAAAGCAATCCACTTTTAAGAAACAAGAGTACAAATAAATTTAATTTATTTAAATTTGTTAATTCAAAAATACAAAGGTAACTTACATTTTTTATCACTGGTATTATTATACCTATCATTTTTGTGCCTCCTTGTTGAAGCGGCTGATTGCCCAGAATCAAGGCCTTTTTGGTGCCCAGCAACCTTATTCTTGAAACAGTCAACATGATGTGGCCGACCACTTTTATCATTCTGTCCTTTTCATTTACATGAAAAAATAAGAGGACAGAATTATAAAAGTGGTTGACCACGTCGTGTAGACGTTTCAAGAATAAGGTTGCTGGGCACCAAAAAGGCCTTGATTCTGGGCAATCAGCCGCTTCAAGAACAAGGCACAAAAATGATAGGTATAATAATACCACTGATAAAAAATGTAAGTTACATTTGTATTTTTGAATTAACAAATTTAAATAAAATAAATTTGTTTCCCCGATTAATCTTATGGCCAGTCTGCCCCTGGCAAAGTTGGTCAACAGGGCAAATATTAATTTTAAAATATAACCCTATTTTTTGTTGATGGTTGCACAATTGAATACTTTACTTTACTAAAAAATAGAGATAAAACATCAGAGTTCCCTGTGAGCGAGTATGAAAATAGCAAATTGGATGGTCACTCATTCACAGATGTTTTATCTCTCTGTTCCATAATCGTAACATATCCGTTCCATCAATTGTGCAGCGGCCTTTATTTCACTTATTGTATTTTTTTCAGAAATCAAAATATAGACACTGACCTTAAACAAAAGGATCGTTTTCTTATTTTTAATATTAATCGTAGCTCGCCTGATTTTTCATTGCAACCCTTGTTCGGACTCATATCTGTTGCGAACACTACCTCCGAGACTAGCTCTTTAAAATACCCGTATAAAAAAATCTAAAGGTTTTAATTCAAGGGTCTGCGATGGTCAGAGAATGATTTATCCTCTTCCAATTAAATGCTTTCTAAATTGTGTCTTTATGAATCTTTTCGCTGCGTGTTGTAGACAGAATATAATATTTTTCTGTATCCAAATACAATAACCACTTTCAAAAACTTCCACTTCAAATTTCGCAAAACCAAAATGATAATTAACACGAACTTTACCAGTGATGTGTAAAGGCCTGTTTAGGCGGGCATAGTTTGTTACCAAACTGCACAATGAGCGCAGTTGCATCCGAGTCGATTTGGGAATACATTTTGGTAACAAACTCGGTAACAACTTATGCCCATCTAAACAGGCCTTAACAGAACATGAGGAATGTATTTTAGAATTAAGTTAATGAAAATCATCATTTGACTCGTTTTATTAATAATACACTCTATGAGGATCGTAACAGAAAATTTTTTGGAAAACTGAAATAACTTTTGAACCAGCAACAATTTTATAATGAAAAATATGGTAATATTGATGGGAAATAAAATACCTACGTCGTATTTAATACAAAAATAATGTCATTTCAAAAATCATGTATCGGTACTCTTTATTTTTGAAGGCGGGCCAAAAATACTAGAAACACTAATGACTATAATAAAGTATTTAAAGTTTCGAGCTTCAAAATTATTTATTTCATACTACATTCTATAAATAAAACAATAAGAATGAAAACACTTTTTAAAAGGAAACCTGGGATTAAAATAAATTTCATTTACTATTCCGCATAAAACACCTGTTCATATCAGTTTAAATAACTGCGTTTACCAGTAAACTAGCATAAATAAGTCGAAATATTTTACTACACCATTGCATCAATATCTATGCACAAAATACATTATTCAAATAGCAAAATATGACCCCTGTAACAGGAATTCAATACCGTTCACCTTATGTTTATGTAAATTAAAATATGTATTACTGACCGATCAAAATTGTCATTGCATTAGCACCTAAATATAATGATAAAACAAATTTTTGCATAATAAAACTAGTCTATAAGAGAATGACACAGCTTTTATTTCTTTGTGTGTTAGTTAAAAATAGTACAATTGAGTTAATGTTTAAAACCTGAAAAAAAAATTAATGTGGCACCACTTTCTTATTTTTTTTTGATGTATTGAGTTATGCCCAATGAGCAAAATATGGATCTTTTGTGTGTAATTACTTATTAATCAAATGAAGTGTTTAATTGGTGTTATGGTTGAGCCTTTTGAAGTGAATATAGAAAATTTGGTGAAGTTCAGTTCCAGGGGGCACAAAGGGAAGCAATGACCCAGAGCGAATGGCGTGAGGGAACAGGAGTGGGCGGGGATGCGTGGGGTCTGTCAGGTCGCGACCGGGATGCGGCCGAATTCGAGTAAATGGTGGCCGAATTTCGTCAAATTGGAGGACGAGTAGGACGCGAGGTGCATTGCTGGCAAAGTTTTTGAGGTTTAAATGCTCGGGGGGCAGCCATGTTGAGCACGGCGAGATGTTGAGCTGGGAGAGTGGCTACTTCGGGACGACGTCACCCGAGTGAAAAGGTAGCGGGACTTACTACTAATTTTCATGCCGCCCAGCGGCGGATTCAGGGGCTGCTTGTTGCCCTCGGTGAAGGACGTGGTTCTTGGCCGTAAACTCATGTCTATATCCACTAAAAGTTTATCCGACACAACGGCGACGGCCTTTCTATCACATTTCTTGCTGACACCCTACTTCACAACTTCCTACCAATGGCTCACTTGTCACTTGTCTTCCCTTTACACCGTTCCGTCGTCTCAGACGGACATTTAATCGTTCAATATTGCCCTATACTTTACGCTACCCCTAGGTCGCACTTTATTAACAAACCTACGCCATATATTTCGCCGCGGTACGCTTATTTAAATCATTTTTAATTCGCAACGGGTTTCACCTCACCATTAATTTCAGATGCTCAGACATTGACCCGTTCGTGTAATATCGTGACCAATCAACTCGCACATCACTCTACCGGCGAAGCACGAACTAACACATACAGTTAATTCGATACCAGTTTCTTACTCTCAGCGCCATCTACCAACGAACCTACTTAACATTCATTTTGGGAAAATTAAAACCCCTTTTAGTTTTATAAATATCAAACCACATTATAAAATAAATCATAAATCAAAACTTAATACAAATTAATTTATCATTTTTAACTCAAAATATACACCATAATCGAAAAATAATAATTAACCAAAATCAAAAGATTTTATATAGGCAACCAATTATACCTTAGTACACTCAATGCAAATGCATACAGGGTGAAATAAAAGTAATGCAACAAATCTATAACTGTAACTTTTATGGCCGATCTCACCGATACGACTTAGGCCCCTAAGTAGTACCTAAATTTTGAATTGACAGATTTTGTATTGTGTTCCTGTCAATTTAGACATTAAAGTAGTTCTTAAATTTTAAGTCGTGTCGGTGAGATCGGCCATTAAAGGCCGTATGACACTTGGGAGTTTACTGTATAAAATCTTCATGTTTTCTCGAGAGTTTTCTATAGTAAAAACTCGCAAGTATCATAATAGTATATTACGCAACCAGTTACATATATATACTTCATTTTTTTAACTAGGAGGAGTGATTTAAATTTCTCGCGCTAAAATGCCAAAAATTAACATCCTTGATTAGTTAAAAGTCAGCAAGATTTACACCGGATACTTATTTGGGGTGATTTTTGACATATAACCTCAAAATATTAATCATAAAATTTGAATTACTAATGTATTTACATGTATAAAGGACCTTATCGGGTTTTGGGAGCATTTTGTACAAGAATGAAACTTATGCCACATATAAATAAGAAATAAATATACAATAGTGTAAAATATTTCGCTCTTTTGGAGACCTCTTTCGCCAAAAAACGTAATTGAAATTAATTAATTTTTGCACAATTAGACAACGTTGCTTGTGTTTTCCTCGGTGTTTCTAACAAACAAAGTAGTTTGGTTGCCTATGCCATTTATTTACTATGATTTATTGACTTTAATAGTATAAAAATTATACAATTAAGTACATATTTGTTATGACTTGATTAGAAAATAATTTTTAAGTATTTATTTTATTCAAATAAACTTATAATTTAAGAATATATTTTTTACAATTAAACAATTTTTACACAGTTGTCGTTTTTTTGCAATTTTTAAAATATTTGATAAAAAATGACTTTTCCAGTTCCCTGGAGCTCTGAAACTTTTACTGTAAATTCAATGGCTATAGTTTTAATAGTTGTAATAAGATTTGTAATATTACGGCGTCAATTAAAAATAAAATATCTTTTACAGGTTATCGTAAGACTTTATTGCACAATCAGGCAACATTGAAATTATTACCTCTCAAACGAAACGTCCAAATTAAATGCAGAATAATTATTAGTAAAAAGTAGAACCGATAAGGGACCTCGGTGGTGGCAAAGGGCTTGTAAATTCCTTCTATTTTTGTAGGACACCCTCTGGCACTTCTAAGCACCTCCTATCAAGTAGGCAAGATACTATTTACGACATTCGGCAAGTTATTTCTCCTTTGCTAGAATGTTTCATTCCAGTATGTTACATGAGCGCGTACCGGATTTCTTTTTATGTGTACGCGCCGGTTTTAGATGTTTTTATAAATAAACGTACGAACGCAAGCAATGTGTGCGCATGACAATAACACCCAATGTGGGAAACATTACAATCCAGTGTGAGTCACAGTGAGTCAGTCGCCAAATACCTTTGTATAGCGCGTACGAATTTGTTAGCCCGGGCATTACTTCTTGTTTGTAACAGTAACCATTGTCCTAAAGTGCCTTATAATAAAGGTCATTTATATCTACCATCAGGTTAATCCTTTTGGCGATTGTATTTGATTATTAACATAGGTTCCACAAGGAAAACACCCTATTAGTTTTAACTGTCATTTGCTTTCAATTTAAACGTAAATGAAAGGTAATTAAAATTTATCTGACAGTACTTGTCAAAAT
Source organism: Stenus bimaculatus (assembly GCA_963971135.1). Classification (NCBI taxonomy): domain Eukaryota; kingdom Metazoa; phylum Arthropoda; class Insecta; order Coleoptera; family Staphylinidae; genus Stenus; species Stenus bimaculatus. Next base: position 78,837,624 of record OZ020180.1, on the reverse strand, counting down.
TTGAATTTTAAAATCCGCTGTTGTCGTGTTAATAAATATTTTTTTAAATAATGTAAAATCTCATAAATGTATTTAAAATTCATATTTATTGAAGAAATTGGAAATATAATTAATATTGGGGGTATTTTAGTTAATTTTTGTAGGTTTAACTTATTTTTCATGTTTGCCCAAAAACACATAGGAAAACGATAAGGTCCTTTGTGTTCAGTACGAAGAAATGGGGAATTTAATTGTTTATGTACATATTTTACCATTAAAAAGCCAAAATAACCTAAAGTTCCTGTCAAAACCTGTTTAGTTATTTTTTTAGTAACTTTTATAGTGTAAGTTGTCCTTCCCTGTCACTCATCCTAGTGAAAATGAAGTATAGAAGGTGACGAAATTTGTGTGAATGTGAAAATAGCCGAACGAGGCGCTAGCCGAGTGAGGATATCACACGAGCACGAAATTCACTTTCTTGCGTGTTGCGTACGCTATTTTTCCGACGACCACGATGAATCTGTGACCATTATCAATATTTTGTAGTAACATCTCAAAAGTCATAACATAACCTGTGTTGACATCAGTTGACATTGAAGTAGGTCGAATATTTTTAGTTAAATGTACCTAATTGTAGGTGGCGCTGTTTTTACGGAAGCAATTGATTGAAACGAATAAAAAATGTTCCTATTTTATTTAAAATTTACACAAAATTTAATTATACATATAATGATTTTAATAATAATAGTATATTGTTTTTATTTTATTAGGAGTAAAAGAAGTACGTTTTATGGCGAGCATGTAGGTTTGCGGGACGAGCTTTGCGAGTCCCGCGGATACATGCGAGCCACAAAATGTTCTTTTACTCCGAATAAAACATGCTTTTTTTTCTTCAAACGTCGAAATTTTTAAAATAGTAGTATAATAAATAATTTTAAAATTTGACTGTAATGATTCTTTTTCGTCCTTGAACTTAATTTTGTTGAAATGTTTTTCCCTCGTTAGGACATAAAAATAAAACACCTTGTGTTGCTTTGACATTTAATTTACATACAACACACTATACAATCTTAGTGTATATTGGGTTGCCTAAAATTCAATTCTACTCCGTCCTTTTATTCCTTGTCAGTGCAAAGTAGTATGCTCTACTCTTAGGCAGTACAAATTGACCATAGAATCAACGAACATAAAAATGACATATTAAAGCCTGTCAAACGTCACAAAAGACTGTACCTTAGAGACGATTGAAGAAAAGTACATTTATAAAAATATATGTATGTTCAAAGTAAATTTAAATATTTGACATATCAAAGACATAAATTTCGTGGATTGAAGATTGACAGTAAAAGTACAGTACAGTACAAGCAGTAAATTATAAATGTCATTGTTTGACATGACGCAAGCTTGAGCGGCACACAAAATACCGGTAAATGCTGACACGGGTGACCTAAAATAACGTTGACAGATTGGACAATAAAGTCTATAACATTTTACTGACGTGTGATGAAAAAAAAAATAGTCGCTGAGCCGAAAGATAAAATAAAATAATAATAAAGTAAAATCTTCTCATTTTTTCAAATACACTAACGAAATACTAATAAAAATTTTAAAAAATCTGATAAATATAAAATTTTTGAATTATTTACTGTTCCGTTAACGCAAAAAATATTGCTTAGCATAACTTCATGCACAGTACTTTAAGAAGAAATAATTGCACTTTAAGAACAAATAATTGAATTCTAACAAATCCATTCTTTGGGACACACGGTATAACATATGTTTTTATTTAGGCAACCCAACCAACTCAAACGCAATTAATTTACCTACGGAAATTGCATCCCTTAAAGTTGGTACTTCTGTTTTTTACAAACTATAAACTTCAAAACGTTAGTTTCATTTGTTTTAATAAAACTACTTATTTGAAATAGTTAAGTTGGATAAAACATTAATTAATAATGTATTACAATGCAATTCAATGTGATATAGTTAGTTCAAGTACGGACCCCGAGGAAAATATTATAGATGAAGATCCTCTACATCCTCTAATTTCATATCGCGAATCATTTCGGTATGGACCCGCAAGACCAAGATGTAGAAGAAGTTACAGAAGAATTACTTACGAAGATTACGATAATATTTTAAATGTAAGAAGATCACGAAGATTAAATTTTGTTAACTTTCACCGTGTTCCGAACGTTCCCGACAGCCGTAAGATATAATTTTATAACCTCAAAAATTTTTTGTTACAATTTTTTTACAAAATCATTCCAGTATGAATAAAGGTTTACTAAATATTATTATAATTTAGAATTAATTTATTTTAGTTAAATATTGCTTAATTTGCAGATGCAGTGCCTACAATATCACATTCGACAAGATACTCACTAGCAATACTCGCAGGAATTTTCCTTTCCTCATTATTTGGTTTATACATTGTATACACCAGCTTTCCACAACTAACTCCGTAAGTTTACATGCACTTTTATTTTTTATATAATAGATTGTATTTTAAATGGTTGATTTTAAAAATTTTAAGTGCGTAAAGCTTATTTATTGTAAGACATGGAAGTCTTAATGACCTAACCAAGTTAATTCATTGCATATTTTCTGTATTTCGCTTAAGCACAATAACGTTTATAAGTGAATTTGTTCTTGGTGCGAATCTTCCATGTAAGAACCAGCGGTGGGTAGTTTTGTAGGGTAGGCGCTATGTTGCCGTAAGAGGCGAGACAGAAGTTTGGCGAAATTATTTTATGGTGTTAGTCCGGGAGCCAACAATAAAAAAAAATGTATTACATAGTACCAGTACAAACCCACAAATCTTAATTAATAGCACATGGCGATCGCAAAAATTTATTCGCCTTACAAATTCGATGGCTAGTGGTTTTAATTTTTCCCAAAGAAAATGCCTGGAAAATATACAATTTTTAAATCATTCTACACCGTCTGGCATTTGTTTTAGTTTACTTAAATAAAGAAAAAATCCAACGGAAAATAGTCGCCATACATTTTGGGTGGGTCCCGAGAACTCTTGGGGTGTTCAATTATGTCTTCTTATTGACCCTTTTTAGAATTTCGTTATACCGTCTGGCAATTTGATAGTTTTATAGATTTACATCCAAAAGCCGAGATTATATAAGAGTCATACATTTTTGTTGGCTAGAAAACACTCCCTCTCTTCGTGCTTTAGTTCGAAAGATCGGTACTTTTGTATAATATCATACCGCCTAATTTTTTAACATATTATTTTTACTACATAAATCATGTATTAACGATAGTCATACGTGTAGGATGGATACTATGTTATTAGAAAGGTAGTAATATGACACCTTTTCTTTAATATCTAAAAATGAATTCGCACCGTATGGCAACTATTTCATTTTGGAGTTTATCATGAAGTAGACATTAAATTTATTTATTTTTATCATGAAGTAGACATTAAAGTAAAGTATTAACAATAAAAAGTGGGTGCACATCTGTTTTTTGAAGAATACTAAACATATATTTTATTATTTTTTTGGATTTTAAGTTAAGGTATTATTTTCTTTGTATAATCGTACACATCGTTGGTTATTTTTTATTTCAATAAAAATATGATCAACGTCGCCAAAGATCGTCGCAGGCTTCAGAAATCGACGATTCTGAGGATGGATTTTAATTAAAATATAACAAAAAATATTTTTGTAGATAATGTTATTTATTATAAAAATAAGATAATAAAATTAATATTTACTTAAACACAATTTTAAGAACATTTTCTCATATTTGCCAATATTAAAAGGTGGTGTACACGTCTTAAACGATGTCCCAAACAATGGATAATAGTCCAGGAGTCAATAATAGATAAAGAGTGTATTAAACAGAACCATTACAAACTCCCTTTTGTCTAAAGGCTGTTTTAGACGGGCACATTTCTTACAACAAATCTTATGTAAGATTTGTTATAAGAAATTTGTGGTCGTGTAAAACAGGAAATTTTAACATAAACTCTCAATTTGTGTCAAAATTGTGGCCAAAATAGAACCTGCTCTATTTTATTTGTAACATAAATTTCTTAGAACAAATCTTACGTAAGATTTGTTGTAAGAAATGTGCCCGTCTAAAACAGCCTTTAAACACAAGGTAATGTGATCGTCATACAATTTAGTTGGTTAAATAACTGAGTTTTATGGGCAGATTCTGGTCAGAATTAAAGGCCTTTAATTAGAAGCAAATAATGTATCCATGGAAATTGTCCATTACAACCCATATAACAAATTTAAATTTAAAGGCTTTTAAACTTAAATGATTTGACCAGAATCTGGGTATTAGTCCGAAATATCGGTACTTTTGTATAATATCTCACTTTCAAATTCGAACAGCTCTAGTTATTTGTTTTTTTCGTTTAAGTAATTTAAACCAAATACCAGATGGTACAAGATGATTTAAAATTGTAGATTTTCCAAACATTTCTTTGGAAGATTATATAACCACTAGCCAGCGAATTTGTCTGGCGAATCAATTTTTGCGATGTACATATTCTACAAATTAAGATTTTGATGATATATGAACCTATTGTTGTTAAACAGTTCTTTTTATCTCCGAGGCAATTAAAAATAAATAAATAAATAAAAATTAACTACTTATATAAATGTAGTTTTAATTTATAAAAGAAATAAAGTATAACTAATTAATATAATTTCTACTTAAATTCAATAATGGAACAAACCAAATTATTACCATACGGTACATTATACAGGGTGTCCAGAAATTAAGCGGCCAAACTTTAGGAGGCGATTCTACAACTAATTTTAAGAAAAAAAACTTCCTATAAACATGTGTCTACAGGAGCTACAGCCCTTTAACTATTGTTTTTGTCATTTATTTGAAAACGGTTTGTATAGTAGGACCGGGCAGCAAACAGGAATTCCAACCTAATTGACAGTGAATGAAATCAGCAACGCTGAATTTTCTTACCAATTCTGGAGAGTTGTATTAGTAGTAGTCTCTACTACAACCCTCTAACTGGTAGTAGTATTCCCTACTACAACCCTGCAGCATGGATAAAAAATTTGCCGTCGCTGATTTGATTCAGTCTCAGTTAGGTTGGAATTACTGTTTGCTGACCGGTCCTACTTTAATAAAGATTTGAAATTTGGTGTGAAGACTAATACGTTTAAGATATAATTTCTCAATTTCTCAATCGTATGTTTTTTAAATCCTATTCGTCTTTTGTTTCAAAGCCGCCTTTAAATGATAATGCTAAAACCTATTTTTTATCACCATCTTTATTGGAAGCGAAATCAGGCTTAGTTCATATGAAGTTTTTTTGTCTAGAATTGAATAAGCAATATTAGTATAAAAACAAAAATGATTTTATGTTAACCATAAAAAAGTTGCCGCTGTTTATAACCCTCCTTAAAACTATCTTTCCAGAGCTTTCAAAAAATCTGAAAAAAATTAAGAAATTATATCTTAAAAGTATTAGTCTTCACACCAAATTTCAAATCGTTTTGAAATAAATGACAAAAAACCTAGTTTTAGTCACAATAGTTAAAGGGCTGTAGCTGCCTTAGGAAGTGAAATCGGACACATGTTTATAGGAAGTTTAATAAGTAAACCTTATAAAACGACTCGACAAATCTCGGAATTTACGTTCATTTCTAAAAATTCTAATTACCTACCTGATTTTCTATTATTCTTTACATTAATCTAATATAAAATTCTCCGAAATATTTAAAATTGGCCATCCATTGACTAAAATTTATGAAAGATTCTAATATATACGTAAAAAAAATTCGTTATACGGAAACTTTAATTCGTTATAAGGAATAAAAAATACATTAAAAACGCCTTCAAGGTGAAGATTCTCAAAAAAAATTCGTTATATAGAGAAATTCGTTATATGGAAGTTCGTTATAGGGCAGTTCAACTGTATATTAAAATAATCACAATATTATACAAAATTATGACAGTTAGGGTTCATCTCCGCCCCCATAAAAATCTATGGCGTTTGCATAACTTTGTATGGTATAATTTTGTTTAATTGTAACAAAATATTTTAGGACCATCAAATAAAAATAACGATTTCTAGGCGATTACTTCTTAATTATTGCCAGTATTTTTTTCAACCAATTAGATTTTAAATTCAAGATAGGAAAGTAGTTGTGTTGAATAATTAATAATTATTTTAATAGGCAATAAAAGGTATAATATAGTATTGATCTATCTCATGCCCAACTTAATTTTTCATTTTTATTTTATTTTAATTACATTATTCTTAGTATTTTGAAGTTGCTAACAGTAATATCCATAAAATTTCTCTGGTATATGTACAACTACAATTAGTGTATTATACAAAACGTTTAAATTCAAGGCCATACGGTGTACTATAATACAAAACTACCAGTGTTTCTAAAGAAAACATGCAGAGACGAGGAGTCTTCTAGCCAACAAAAATGCATGACTTATATATAATATCGGTTTTTGGATGTAAATCTATGAAACTATCAAAATGCCAGACGGTATAATGAAATTCTAAAAGTGGTTAATAAAAAGACATAATCGAACAGTTCAAGAGTCTTCGGTACTCACCCAAAATGTATGGCGACTATTTTCCGTTGGCCTTTTTCTTTATTTAAGTAAACTAAAATAAATGCCAGACGGTGTAGAATGATTTGAAAATTGTATATTTTCCAAGCATTTTCTTTGGGAAATAATAAAACCATCGATTTTGTATGGCGAGAATAAATTTTTACGATCGACATGTGCTATTAATTAAGATTTTATGGGTTTTTACCGGTACTATTTATTACATTTTTTTTCTATTGTTGGCTCCCGGACTATGTGGGGGTGTCCGAGAAAATACATAATTTTATAAATTAATTTTTCTTGGTTCTTCAAAAATCCAAGCAGGCGGAATCGTGCATGTTGTATCCTGCGGTCAAGCTGTGGCTCATGCTATTCCAACATTTAAAGAAGGTGACCAATTAGGAAAAGTTTAAAATTTTCACAAAACTTTTCTAAATTTTCCACCCTTAATAAATATTTTACGGAAAATGGGACAGTTAATAAGACGCTTAAAGGATTTTCATGGAGTGCTTGAAGTATTAACAAATTATTAAACCATACTATATAAAACTAAAACATTCAAATATAATGATAAACCTGTTCATACTTAAAATAAATTTCCGTAGTTGTGCCAGGATCCTGTATTTTTCGGTTTTGATAAAGCTTCAAAGCAGCTTTGTACCTTCCAGTAGGAATATGTGGTGGAAATTTTTCTGAAGGTATAACCCAATTAGTACCAACATAAGTCTAAAATTGAAGTATTAAAATATAAAATTGAAGTTATCACAATTTACCGTGTTAACTAATACTGGCCATTTTGCAGAAGGCTTTGTGTACATCCTTAAATAAGTACCGAATCCAAAGTAGTCACCACTCATTAAATTTTTTAATGATAACTTGAAATCCATTGGAACAAAATGAATGTATCGACTATTAATCCATTTATAGAATTCAATGTTTACCTAAATAAAAAGTTAGAATAAAATTTGTTACTAATCCCTTAATCTTACAAAAGCTTCGTCATCAAATTCTACCAAGAAAGTCATATTAAAATTAATTGTTCTTGTTGTTCTGTTATAGTATGCAACTTTGGTGTTACCAATGCAATTACTTTTAATACAAATAAAACGAGCGTCTTCTAAAGTTGCCACTTTTATAAAACCCTGAAAAATAAAGGTGTCTATAAGAAATTAGTGTGATACATTGATTTTACTTTTAATACTTTTTCATGGCTCACGTTTAATATAAAAATTAAAATACTTAATCTGTTCATATTTTGAGGAGGAAAGAAAATATTATTATGGCAATAAAAGTCATTAGTGAAGAATTTATGTACCATTAGCCATTATAATTACTATATTTTTTTGATGTGAACTAATAATTGAGATTTGTATCTGAGAATACTAAACACGGCGATAAAAAAATACTGCAACGTCCGTTTATTTCGGAAATAAGTAATTTTTAATAAAAAAGTTTTAAAATGTAAAGCCATATAAAACATATCCAATGCCGTTCCTAGATGCGAACATTTTTTTTACCGCCCCGTTCTGAATTTATGTGACAAATAAAATGCGGTTTTAAAAAAAGATATTTTTGCGATAAAAAACCTACAGGGTGTCGTCGAAACTTTTTTTTCTAGCACCCCCCTAAAAAAGTTATTCGGGGGAAATCGTTGTCTCCGAATAACTTTTTTTATAAAGTTTCGGATTCGTTTCAAATTTCAGTATGTCGTGTAGAATCGAATAGGTTTTTAAACGTCAAGTCGACGCGGGTTCGGTTTTTTCACGATAGCGGATAATTTTTTTTTATAGAATTAAAAAAACTGGATCACAAATTAAAGAGAAAAGTTTGTTCTATAACCCTACCGAATTTTAAACTTTCCGAGCTACGGGAAAGCTTTCAAAAACGCTCTCAAAAATGTCAAAATTAAGCGTTTTTAACGGAAAATCGGTAGAAACTAATGTGAGACTTCGACCGATGGAAAAAAATCGTGCGCGGCATTTTTACAAACGATAATCATGCGAGTAACCGATATACCGGTTTTTATCTCGAAAAAATTATTTTTAACCCATTTTCCGGCGGTTTGAAATTGGCGTACCGTTTTTGGACATTTTTTAACGAAATTCAAAAAATCGTAGCTAACAAACGACGCTACCGATTTTAACGAAACGTGGCTTAGATTGTGGCCTCAGGTATTCTTAATACGCAGAAAAATACTTGGTTTTATACAGCCCGTTCAGCGGCGTAGAGAATTTTTATTCCAAAATCGTAAAGAAATTACGATAGATATCGACGCGTCGAACAATGAATTGCAAACGGTTGCTCCAAAACGGGATCATATATCGCAAATCGCTACACGGGACGGAAGCGAATTGTACCGGATTGTAAATTCAGCTTTCTAGGTTTACATTTAACTCCACACCGACCCTTCAAAGTCAAAAATGTGTTTTTTCAACACCCCACGCTGTAAGGTAACAACACAGCGCATTTTTTCAATTTTACTGTTGAACATTTGACTTTTGAACGAAGAAATTGCTATGAAATTTTTGATTAATCAGAAAATAATTAATTTTGGCCGAACCACTTGGCCGATTAAGATGAATTATGGCTTAAAATTTTCATAATACTTTCCTTCATCGAAGAACGCAAAACCGATTTATGTGGTGTCTAAAAGCCGCCCTTCAGGGCCCTATTGTACTTAAAATACTCCTATTGGGTGTCTATGTTGGGTAAAACTTTTAGTTTAGAGAAAATTAAGAAAAACGAAAATCCTGAAAAAACAATCAAGGCCAAACCCTTCAAGAATTATGAAAATTTATCTGCCACCATCTCTAAAATCACTGGAATTTTGAGAATCGCACGAGTTTTCAATTTTTTTAACTTCTTTAGCTTGTAAATATTTTAAATCTTTTTTTTATCTTATTTTAAAGTCCCGTCTTCCTAAATAAGAAAAAAGATTCGTATCGAAATCTTTATTTGTTCCAAAGATATGCGCCAAAAAAATGTAATAATTTTGAAAAATGTAATTTTGTTGTTTTTAATATTCCACGAAGCTTAATTAAATAAAAAACTTTAGAATACTTTTAATTTAAAAGTAATCTTGGCAATATTTTAATTTGCCTTGAAGTACTGACAAAAAATAAACAAACAGTAAAAGTTTTTGACAAGTTTCTAATTTACTTGAAGTTAAAGATGCCTCTTCGATTGACTATGAAAAGTACGTTCAAGTTGTTTTATACTAACGGCACTTAAACCTATGAATATTTAAGTAATGTTTTAACATTGATTTGATGCGGAAAAAAAAGTTCATTTCGCCAACTATTTGTTTTTAAAGGTATTTATATTAATTAGTGAGAATAATTTTCAAATTTTTAATTTGAAAAAAAATAACGCCAACTAGACATTACTAAAATTTAGAACTATTTTAGATTTTATTTACCTGATATTATTTTTTAGGGAAGAAAAAATTCATATAAAAATTCCATGGAATATCGATGATGCCAAAAATTTAGGAACAGTGTTAGATAAATACAAAGAGAATCATTACCTCCAAGTTTATTTGGGAGTTAGTATGACATACATATTGTATCCTTTTTTACAAATTAATTTTAAACCAATATTATAAATTTAAAAACATTGATTAAACTTTCTCCTTAATTTACTATAGCTTGCAAACTTTTGCAATTCCAGGATCCCTTTTCTTATCAGTATTATCAGGCTTTTTATTCAACTTTTTCCAAGGATTAATTTTAGTCTGTACCTGCTCAGCATTAGGTGCCACCTTGTGTTTCTTATTATCTCAACTTGTGGGACGTAAATTAATTTTTAAGTATTTCCCTGATAAAGCAGAAAATTGGGCGGCTACAGTAGAACGCCATAGAACTAACCTGCTAAATTATGTAATATTTCTCAGGGTGACACCATTCCTTCCCAACTGGTTTATTAATCTAACAGCCCCCGTAATAGGAGTGCCTTTAGTTCCATTTGCTTTGGGTACTTTTATTGGAGTAGCACCGCCATCGTTTGTTGCTTTACAAGCAGGAAAGACTTTGCACAACATGTCGGCAACTGATAGCGCATTTTCATGGGCCTCGTTTTTTATGTTAATTTTATTTGGATTTCTTTCATTAATTCCAATTTATTATAAAGACAGATTAAAGAGAAAGTTTGAATAAAGTTTCTTTTATAAAAATTTATACCTATGTAGGTATTTGATGTAGTGGTGTTAACTTTTTTTATGATAAAATACACCAAAGTTTCGGTTAGTCAAATTAATTTATCTGGCAATTTTGTTTTGTATAAGTAGTTCCGAAATGTGCATTAAGAGCAATTTATTTCACAAATTTCATTATTTTAAGTTTAGAGTGCAATTCTAATTTTTAAACTGCAGACAAATACACTCTTACGATTAATAATTTAAACAAAAATTGTATTTTAAGTTTAGAGTGCAATTCTAATTTATTAACTTCAAACGAACATTCTTTTTGATTAATCATTTATGCAAAAATTTAGTGCTCAATTCGGACTACAATATTTTTAATTATAATAAGTTGTTTGTAAATTTAGTTAATTTAGTTGTAAATTCGTTAAATTATTTATTTAAATACATAAAATAATAAAAAAAGTCTTAAGTTTATTTGTTATTTCCATATATTAATTATGCGTTTCAGCAGTACGAATTGATGTAGCTTATTGAGACATCACTTGAATTTGCGACAGGAAGACTTATCGGTCTCCAATACCACCAGTTATACCATACTGAAATTAAAATAATACATATTAGATTATTTTTTTATTCAGTTTATAAATTAGTATCGAATATTTTTAAATATTCAGTCAATCGATTTATTTATAGCGTTTTCCGCTTGTTGCACTAACCTAATAGCGGTTTCTGCTTACTTCTTCAGTGCGAACTTTCCCAGTATTGCCGTTTTCTGCTTACACTTACTTAGGTTATGTAAAGTTTGCAATTCTATCGTTAGGGGTCCTTACTTAAACTTGCACTAAATGGACTCTTGTTTTCAGCTTCGATTGAATTCCTCAGCAATCCGTTAATGTGCATGACACACCCGGTGCGCACTTGCACTGTTGAAGCAGAAAACGCTATTAGGATTATACAGAAGTATATGAAATTACAGTGGAGTTTTAGTTACTTGAATGAAAAATCAGTACATTTAAGCTTTTATTTTGTAAACAAAAACCAAAAAGAATAAAAAAAGCAATATAAAAATATTTTGATAAATTATTATACTTACATACATGTGACGGTTTGAGAACAACAGAAACTGTTTTGCATTTGTTTCCGCATTCTTTGGAAGGTTTAAAAATAATTGTACGTTCTCCAGATCCCTGTATAATAAAAACATAACTACACTCAAAAGTTGGAAGAGTGTAGCTATCTGCTTGAGAGCCATCAATCATCACATATCGTTCAATGCTTTGTCCTGACCATTCAGAAACAATTTGAGGTCTTGGAAAAAGTGTGCGTATGATTCTAGCAGGAAGCATGCGATTGATTCTCCATGAAATATGAGTACTTAGTCCTTGTTTAGGATCAAATTTGATCAGATCATTCATGTATTTTAATGTTAGATTTGTTGATTTAATTCTGTTTGCATCTGTATCAAATACTTCTTTGTGGTTCAGGTAAGTATTCTTAATGTCTTTAATTAATACTGATTTTCGATCACTCTAAAAATAAAAAAAAATAAATAAAACTAAAAATTATTTTAATTAAAATATGTATAATTTTCTCAAATTTACAAGAGTTAACCCGCGTAACAACTGGCCCCCAGATCTAAACCTCATAAGCGTTTGCCTGACAAAAATACATGAGTGTGGTTGAAAGTTTTTTTCGTAGTATCTATGTCTCTTGTATCGAAAACTGAACTATTTTGGTCAAACTTAAAATGACCGAGGTATCGCCAAAAGTCGATTTTAAAATTTAAGAGGCACATCCAATTATTATTTAAAATTTAAATTAAGTATTTGGGAAGCGTATCCAACAAAGGCTCCACCATAAGTGATCTGCCTTTACAGATCACCAAACTTAGATGTCGAAGTATTCATCAGGAAACTAAAAGCAGATCCAAAATAAACAAGGGTACACCACAGGGTTCTTGCCTCTTACTAACGTTGTTCAACATATTTTTCAATGAAAGACAGAACTGAACATATTCGAAACTAGGTCCTAGATAGTGTAGTGGTTATCACACCAGACATGAGATTTGGATGTCCCAGGTTCGAATCCTGGCCAAGGAGTTAATAATTTTAAAATCGGAGGAATTAATTTTTGTTGGCCCCTTTACCTCGCTGTTATTTTAACACTTTGTAGCTTATTTAAAAGCGCTTAGAGTCTTCTTGAATTTTAAAAAGGATTCATTTTGATACATTCATTCCTTCCAGAGTTATGGGAGAAATTTTCATCGAAACATTTTACAAAAAAATCAATATCTCTGAAACTATGCCCCTCATCGCAGCGCTTAAACTTCTCAGGTGAAATTTCTCCACTGGAAAATTGAAAAATCATTTCAATGAGACAAATGTTAGGGATTTCAGTGCCAGATTAGTTCTTAAAATTTTCAAAACCTTTGGAATTTTTTCCCAAAAAAATACTAATTGAACAGTTCAAACCTTACCTGAGCACTTAAAAATGGATTATTTTGACAATTAAAAATATTACACGTTAAAATATGTTTAATATTACTCACCTTAATTACAAATGGTATTCCAGATCCATACAATGAATAATTACTAAATCCAGTAAGATTCAATACTGAATGTACATTTTCACAAGGCCAGCATTCCATATTATTTACATAAAAGTAGGGATTTTCTATCAAACATGCTTCATCGTATAGTTCTGTGGATATAAAACTAAAATCAGCAAAAAATACAAAATACAATGTTTGTATTGTTCCAAGATACTTAAGAGGATAGAGAGTCAAATTAAATTGCAGCAAATTTAGCGGTTTATTTTGCAAGGATTGTATCTATATGGGTACAGATACAAAAAAAAGAAAAAGTGAATGTGAAAGTAGTATTATTTCGTAAGGGCCGTAGAAAGCGATATTTTTTGTATTTTAACTTTAAACACCCCAAAATAAAATCTCTAATAATGCAAAATAATTGAGTTTTTAACGTTTCATTTTTACAGCTAAAATGTTATGATTTTAAAATTTTCTTCTTCGAGGGCACTGGAATATACTATTATTTAACTAATGCAAAAAGAAAACTTAAAAAAATGTCAAAGATGCGGTTGTAATTTGTGTAAAATGATACCCATTTTTACAGTAAAATTTACTGCTTTTCGCTTCAACGTTTAAAGAATTTGCTTATTAATGATACATTCTTTTTTCCATTGTTTGGGACATCATTTTGGGAGTAAATAAAGTGCTAACTTGCGGGGATTAGAAACTAATATTTCTCGCCACATTTGACTCTCTACCGCCTTAAAAAGAAATTAAGTTGAGAGGATTTTCCGAGTTCATTTTGTTATAAAATTAAAATAATATTGAATTTGTAGTTTCATTATGGGCGACAATAGTGATTCAGAACCCAAACATTGTGCGAAAAAAGCACGAAAAAGGTGTGTTCATTTTACGCCGGTGTCTCTCGGAACGGAATCCCGGCGTAAAACGACGTTTACCTGTACTAGACTCAAGTTAGACTTTTGATTTTGCCCAAAAAGAAAAATATTTCACTTTTCCTTGGAGCCTTTCTGTTTTTCTTGGAAATTTGTGGTTTTTTCACAGCTACACTCATTTAAATTTAAACTAATAACAATAAGGCTGAACATATGGTTTTGGAAGATAGTTAAATATTAAACTGATCCGAAAATTTATCTAATAGCGTTTTCGTCTTACTTGCACTGGCCTGCACTGAGTGGGTTTTGGGTGTTCGGCTTGTAATGTCAGCTCATATTTTCTCAGTGCAGAATGGTCGGCTTAGGTTCCAAGAGCTTGTACTGGTTTCGGTGCAACAAGACGGACATACTCGACGATAATAATGATAAAGACAAAGTTCAAAAATTAAAACATATTAGAAAAATGGAAGTGTTCCCAAATATTTTATCATCGTCTTCTTCGGATGATGATGAAATTTTCATTTACACTAAGAAAATTTTAAAAATAGTCCCAAAAATTGAAAGTTTGATGGATATAATTCTTAAATTTGATAAGTAAGGTTTCTGGGGTCGTCCATATTCGTAAATTTAATTATTTTTAGGTTATGCACTGGTTCACAGAAACGTGTACGGTTTATCATGTGCACTAGTTCGGTGGAGTCGCACTAGAGGTGTCCTAAATGATGAACTGGGGAAATTCAAGTGCGCACTTAAGCCAAAAACGCTATACGATTCGATGCATTTTAGAATTTTGATGCAATATTTCATTATAATTTTTTATATTTTAAAATTTGAAGCTCTTTTTCACCATTTGATGGTGAATAGTTTGTTCTTAAAATATTTAGGCATTTCAAAAACAAATTTAATTTATATATTAAAGCAAAAATACAAATTAACAGGTACAAAAATAAACATTACTTTAGAAACAATAAAAATTGATTAATTTTCAAATTCTTTCCGAAAGTTTAGTCAGGAAAATATTCTTTCTGATATCTCCCTTTATTTCTTGGTAAATGAGGTCTCAAACATCTTGGAATATAAATCGGTTGCCTCTCGTTTAATTTACGATTAAAGGGGTTTATGTTAAGCTCAAAAGGTCTTAACTTTTTATCCCTGGGTCGTGTCTTATGATCAACTTTGTAAATTTTTTCCCAATGATACAACTCAAAAGGTAATTTAAATCTTGGTCGATTCGAAGATAAGTACTTAAATTCTCTTTGTAACCATTGGCGTTTATCATCATCAGAATAATCTGATATTATTTTTTCGTCATCAGTTAAATATGGTCGTAAATTTATCCCTAAACGCTCTTCCGGTGTGTTTAAGTAAAATTTAATTAGGGTTTTTAAAACATTATCATTGAAATTAATTAATTTTCCATCTATAATTTCATCATATAAATGCATTTCAGGCAAAGCCCAACATATATTACGATTGGGGTTTTTAAATATGTGTTTTCCATGTATCAACAATGTGTTTAATTGGTACACAAAAAAAGACCATACTTTCCCGTTGGTAATAACTGTTTGTGTGACTAAGGGGTAAGTTATTTCATTAAATGTTGTAAAACCTAAAGTATTAGCTTGAGCATGTAGCCAAGCGAAAGATGCTAAAATAGCTTGACGATTTAAACTTTCCCTAAAAGTCTCACGACTTAAATAATTACGATGATAGGACATTAATCCAAATTGTTTCTTCTCATCAGCCCAAAAACCAGGGATATTTGCAGCATGTAAGTGTTCTATAAAAGTTCCGATGGTTCGAGGATCATATTTAAAAAAAGGAACTGAAAAATCTGGATTACTAGCTTCGCATAATGGTATTATTGGTTTTAATGGTAAGTCATGACGAATGCTTAAAACAGGCTTTCCATAATAATGAAAATGACGATCAACTGGATCATTCGCCCTAGATTTTGTGAAAACACAGGCCTCTAGCATTTTACGATGTCGTTCTTCGGGATCCATACCACCTACCACCCAATGAGCTTCGATTCTGGGTTCATAATCAATTGCAGCTTGGCACAAATGTTTACACCATGACTGAAGATTATTTACAATTACACGATTAATTTGATTGATTGTTGCATTTACGTTCGAATCTATTTCGTTTATTTGATTAACTTTAACACCATTAATTTTTCGAAAATCTAAATTGATCAAAACTACTTCTTCTATTAAGCTTTTCAATACGTCAACGATTTTATCAACATTTATTTGATTATAAAAATCTGGTAGTTTTTCACACTCAATTAAATGCGTTCTTGTTAAATGTTGTGTTAAAGGAAGACTGTTGTATGGAATTTTATCTTCATTTAATACATAACTTTTAAACCCATAATATTTGGGCATATTCAACTTAATTTGTTTTTCTTCAACGGTTTTAACTGATTTAATCGATTCATACCATGTATCGTTTAAGCGTTCTTTTACTGCTTCATGTGAAGTTTCTTGGATTTTTGGGTACTGCGGAACTGCTGTATAATCTTGTTGTATATTGTCAGTATTTTGTACGTCAGGGAATGATGAAAAGTGGCGAAAAGTAATAAACCTCCATACTGCCTTATGATTATGGGTAAATCTTATTAAAGACATGCTTCATGTATTTTTAATCTTAAGAAGTTTTTTGTTATAAACTGCATAAATAAACAATTTTTTTTTATTAATCTGTGGTTTTGACACAAACCATAAGCGATTTTATAATTCTGCTTGCCCTCTGGAGGCAAAAGTATAAACTAGAAAGCCAATGCAGTTGCCACATTGATCTACCCAATACCAAAAATCCCAATTTTGACTTCAGTGGCCCACCAAGGGGGGTTTTTTAATAAAAATGAGAAAATTCTTACTTTAATAATTTAAACATCCTAATTTTTTTATTAAATTATGAAACTTATTTTTTTGAAAAAATGCTCGTACATTGTTTTTTATCTTTCAACTCCAAGGATGTTCGTCGGCCCCCCCAAAAATAAATCCAGGGTGCGCCACTGTTTTGACTTACAATTTCAGTTTTCAAATATCACCATATTAATTTTGGGAAGAATTATACGTCAGCTATTGGCTATTATTTTATAATTAAAAACAGCAGTGTTTAAAAATATACGAACCTGTTAATCGAGGAAATATTTTAATAACTGGCATTGATAGAAGACGAATAAATTTAAATCCGGGATGGATCAAGCCCTGAACATTCCGCAGGATAATACTGGAAGTTGGCTGATGAACATTTAATAAAATGTAGCATGTTAGGACTAATACAAATATTATTGTAAATACTTTGATAAACGTTTTGGGGGCTTTGGGTTTGTTCCCGGAGGCTTTAAAGCACTCCTCGAAAATATCTTTAAATTGCTTGTCATTTATTTTTAATTGATAAGCACGTTTTCTAATACTTTTTAATCTAGTTTCGTATTCTAATAATAATTGTTTATTTGTCATTTTATAAAAAATAAAAATAAATAAAAATATAACCTAACATAAATAAAAGTCATAGAATATCAAAACCAAAGAGTTGCATAGAGTTGTGTGAAGTACTGTCAACGTGAGGCTGAGGAGTAATGTTGGAGCACGTTGGAGTATCCCAAGTTATATTAGGATTTTTAATTTTATATAGAGGGCGCTTTAAATGGTGGATATTGAGTAGTTGTTAGTGCCACAAATTGTGTTTAAAATGAATTCTTGTACCTTATAACTACATATTCAATAAAACACAAATTGATTTATTATTTAAAGCTTCAATAAAACTCAATAACATGTACCAAAAAGCGTTAAATCTTTTGATTTAACGCTTTTTTAAGTATGTACCTAATAGAAAACTTCATATTTTTGCCATCAGAGGTCGAGCGGAATTTTAAAATTCCCAATTTGGGAGGTAATTTCGAACATCTGGGGAGGGTTGCATGATACAGTTTACTTGTGGATTCAAGCTTTAACTAAAACCAAGCAGCAATTTTATTCAGCAAGTTCTCAATTAATTAGTTAATCGCGATTTTAGATTCATGATAGACTTATAATATACCAACAAAACATTCAACATAGTTTGATTACAAAAAAGGGGAACATTTGCGATTCAAATTAAGAGGGTTCACTTCTATCCAAAAAATTAAAAAAACAACTTCTCATTTTTATAATTTAAATATATAAATTTTTTTTTCGGTACAAAATTAAGTTATATTAATTCTTAAATGTTTGAAGTTGGTTTTTATTTTTATTTTAATTTTAAAAATTTAAAAAAAAATTAAAATAAAATCCAACTTTAAACAATTAAGAATTAATGTAACTTAATTTTCGACCGAAAAAAATTAATACATATATGTACTTACAAATAAAGTAAAAAATGAGGATTTGTTCTTTAATTTTTAGGCAACCAAATTTACATGTGAATGTTCCTAATATTTCCCGTGCAAATAAATGTCTGGTTGTGACGTCACAGACGTAAATGATAATTTAAGCTTGTAAAGAAAAAATAACACTCCCGTTTAATCACACAAAATAAATTAGTTAAATGGACGTCATTTACTAGAATAGAGCAGACGTTAATAGACGCTAAATTCGTCTACACAGCCAATTATATATTATGTATTGTTAATACAGTGAATTCAAAAAAGACTGGAACCGAAACTATGCAACCAAACATACTCTAAAGATTTTAGACTTGCTAAGTTGGTGTATCTGTTAGTTTTCATTCAAATTTAATCTGTCACTTTAACCAAAGCGTCTCTCAGCAGTTTTTCTTCGGGTATTTTTTCAAGTAATTTCTCAGTGTGTTGCAAATTTTATAAAAAAAACAGTGTTTTTCAAAACTAAAATTTGTGCAGTTAAAATATTCGCAATGGTTTTTTCGCCGGAGCACAACGCATTCATTTGAGTGTGGCCAACTGTGGGAAACTTAGGTTTCCTACCTTGCAATGTCAATGGTTTAAATCTTATTTGAATTCACTGGTATTAGAATTCTGCTTGCCCTCTGTGGTGGCAAAAGTATGAACCTAGAAATGCAGTATTTCCTTGATAGGTTACAAGCATTATTATACATATGTCGCACTTTGTTATAAAAACGAGATAGCTTCAAACTCTTGTTTTATTTTATTATTTTGGGGCCAAAAAACTCTTTCGTTTGATGCAAGGAAAATGTAGCTCTACTCATTAGAGTTGGAGCTTCCTGTCTCATTGCTCGTTGTCTTAAAACTTAAAAAAATGAAATTACCTTTTTGCAGTAAATAAGCATTCAGTTTCTAGAGTTTCGGTGTTTATCGGAAAATATGGAACTCACTTTAGCAGCTATTAATATAGCGAATTATTTTACTAATAATATACATTTCATTATTAGAGTTATGGAAAATTTAAAAAGTTATGGTCATCTTTCAAAAGGGTTACGGGCCCAAGGACTATTACTAAATTAAAAGATGCCAATATTTAAATCCACATATTTACTTGAACACCCTGTAAGAAAAAAAACCTTATGAGGAGAACCATTTGGCAACGCTGGGAATCACAGAATGTGTCAGAATAAAAATCTATCCCCTCCCTTATCAATACGCGGTTTCCAAATTCACATTACTGTCACTGTCAACAGTCAACAGCTGTCAAGTCGATCAAACAAACAAATAGGTTATGTTTACGTTTTGTTAATAAAAGAGTTAAATATGATTATCCTGTAAAGTATTAAAATAAAACTAGTAAACATGGAAGTTAATATAGAAACTGCTGTTCGTATATGCCCTTTGCAATGCACAAACGCGGATACAATCTGTGTTCAAGCAAACTCATACAATAACACAATTCAACTGGGGCATTCACATCCATATCCTGTGAATTACGTTCTGCAACCTGATTGTCCACAAAGTACAGTATTTAACACTTCTGTTTTACCATTGCTTAATTATCTAGTAGAAGGTTGCGATGTTTCTGTGGTCACCATCGGTCAAACTGGAATGGGTAAATCTTACACCCTTGTGGGTCCTGGTTTAAGTTGCACTTTGAGTGAAAGCGAGTATGGTATAATTCCTAGATTTCTACGAGAGTTATATCTTAGGATAGGTGAATATCGTGATAGAAATACTTCAGTATTGATAACATGGTCACAAATTTGTGGTGAAAACGTTCAAGATTTATTAGCAGCTGGTAGCGTAGAATGCAAAACCATAAGTGAAGCAATTCAGTATATTCAAATAGGAATGTCAAATATAGCACCTCGATACGTACACACTTTATTTACAGTCACTTTAGAACAGCAGTGGATATTTAATAACACAATACAGCACAGAATTTCAACAGCAAGTTTTGCAGATTTATGTGGGAGTGAAAAGATAATAATTATGGATAATAGTGGTGTTCCTCAAAGTGTACCTTCTGATTCTGGATTGTTAAATTTACAGCGCTGTATTATGGCGTTAACCGATCCACTACCTAATCAATACAATGTACAAATTCCATACAATCAATCAGTACTCACGACTCTTCTAAAAGATTCATTTGGAGGAAGAGCAAAAACCTTATTAATATGTTGTATTTCACCGTTACTACGTGATTTATCTGAAACATTTTACACATTACAATTTGCAATTCGTGCACAATTAATTAAGAATATCGTAACAGTTAATTCATATACAACAAACGAAAAATTACAGGAAAATTGTGATGTTTTTGGTCTGCAGTTTGCAGCAAATCAATTATTTAAGCTAGTTTCTAATGCTGAGGAATTATTTCAACGACTAGTTGCCAGTAATTCATTATCAAAAAATGACTTGGAGCAAGTATCTCAATGGTTGACTCTTAAACAAGAATGTGAAGAATGTTTAAGTGAAACTTCAGAACCACGCAGATCATTGGAGAGAATTGAAGAGGAAATCGAAGATTATTCGGATAGCACTGAGAGTGAAGATGAAAATGAAGATATTGTAAATCGGCTGAATGGTTATATGGAGAATTTTAGAATAGCTACAGATTCTTTGGTTTCTAAAGCTAATGGAGTGGATAATCATTTACATTCAACCACAAAGGAGAGTGGGAATAGTTTAAACAGCGAATTTCATAATAAGGTATGTACTTTCATTTCTAAAATGTCTTTTCGTGATTTTGGAGATAAGAGGTGGGATTTTGTTTCTATCTTGATATTTATCAAGCTTGATAAAACTCAATAGAGAGGTTATTCTCGAATCACACGACCCTACATGACAAGGACAGACTCTTATTTTTGCATTTGAATGACAAGGATAGAATGATAAAGGTCGTATACGACATCGTGTCTTGTGATTTGAGAATAACCCCCTATTGAGTTTTATCAAGCTTGATAAATATCAAGATAGAAACAAAATCCCACCTCAGATACGACCTCTGGTGGTCATTTGTAAAGCTAGAAGGAGTGTGATAAATAAAAAGCTATTTATGTGTGGGTACTTATAAATCAATTTTTTGGTCAAGAAACACACAGACTAATTATGTGTAACATACGCTCGGATTCGTATTTTAATTATCTTTCATATGGTCTTAATAATTTTGTTATGCCAGTCCGAAAACTTGTTTTATGACCCATTTAATTAAAGAGTAACGTGCCGCCAAGTCATATTGTAATTTCAAATTTCATCATTAAAACCTCACGGACTAACTATGAGTAAGA
Source organism: Stenus bimaculatus (assembly GCA_963971135.1). NCBI lineage: Eukaryota > Metazoa > Arthropoda > Insecta > Coleoptera > Staphylinidae > Stenus > Stenus bimaculatus. Next base: position 78,815,861 of record OZ020180.1, on the reverse strand, counting down.
TACCCTCGTAATCATATTTTAACTGTCTTTCAGGCGATGTTGATAACATTTTTATGTAATTCCGAAAACTCGTTTTATGACGTTTTTTATTAAGGGGGTGTCCTGAATTACCACGCTAAAAAAATCGTGTTTTTTTTATTGCTTAAATCAATAGATAAATTAACTAAGAATATGTTTATAAAGTATCAGACGCCAATTCTTAATATTTCCAAAAATATAAAGCCGAAAGTAAATGAGCGATCGTGCAGTTGTGCAAACCACTGCTGTTGAATTGTATCGTGCTAGGCATTTTATGAGGTAGATATTTTTTTTTAGTTTGTTTCCTATATTGTCTGTGTTCTCCGACCATTCAAGTTTTGGATCAAGCAAAACCCCAAGTAATTCAACATTATTGGTACTATGGAGCTCAAAATTTCAAAGTGAGAAGAAAATCCTACATGATTTGGATTCGTTTACTAGAAGTTTGTTAGCATTGAACCATTGGGTTACCTTAGACTGTGTGTCTGACTAGTTCCTGCTTTTCTATGGTTCCTGATCAAGATAATTTGTATGACATGACGTTGTGTCATCACCATAAATTTTAAACTTTGCATTTGAATCAACATTTGAAAAATCATTTATATAGATCAAATATACTAGTGGTCCTAAAATTGACCCTTGAGGGACCCCACTAGTTACATACTCGAGTGGTGACTTAATATCATCAAACACTGTGCACTGCTGACATCCACTAAGGTACAAGGTCAGCAATCCATTCGAGTTGTTTTGGATGCCGTAATATCCTAGTTTATCGATCAGGATACTATGTGACACACAGTCAAAAGCTTTGGATAAGTCTTAAAATAAACAACCAATACGTTCACCACTCTCAACCCAGTATTTATGGCACTGACCAGATTTAAAGTCCTGCTCTGAACCCGAATTGGTTGGGAATAAGAAGGTGATGCTCCTCGAAATAGGTCACCAGCTGCTTGTTTAAGGCAATTTCCATTATTTTTCCAAGCAAGGGGAAGTTTGAGATAGACCGATAATTGCCCTGATCATTTACATCCCCTTTCTTGTAAATTGGTACAACTCTAGCTATCTTAAAACATTCCGGGAAAGTTTAGCATTTAATACGCTGATTTATTAAATTTTTGCGATGTATTAGGATGATATCTAGGACTGTTTTGATCATTTTTGTATTGAGATCATAAACGTCTTTACTATTATTGATAATGTCCCTGACTTCATTATAACTTAATTCCGTAAAAGTAAAAGAAATGGTATTATTTTCATCCTTTAGGAGAGTACGGAAGTCTGGACCGTCCCTTGGGATTTGGCTTGTGAGCTTACAGCAATGTTATTGAAATATGGATTTAACTCATTGGTGTTAAGGTTGGAGTTTGCTTCATGTGAGGACAAAGAGCTATCTCTGTTGTAATTTATTAGTTGCCATAGTGCTTTTCGGTTGTTATTGGAGTTTGACACGTATGTATCGTTTGCCGTCATCTTCTTCTCTCTTATTTTGTTTTGGTAGTACCGTTTATAGACATTTACGGTTTTTTTTATTTTCGTTTGTAGGATGCTTCCCCGTGCACGTTTGAAGAAATATTAATCTTTCACGGATATCCCTAACTTCATTGTCAAACCAAATAGGTATATAGGAGCCTTTCTTCAGGTTCGACCTGGATTTTAGAGGGAAAGCTTGGTACATTGCCCCCTGTAACAGCTTAAACAAGTTCTTCACTCTTGAAATTTACATTTGAAGTGCTATTAACCAACTCAAAAGAAGAATTTGCTATTATTTCATAAAAATGTCGTGGTTACAGGGCGATAGTGTATCAAGCATTGTCGTTTTACATTATTATTTAGGTTCGCTTTTGCATTTACAGATATTCCTTTGTGGTCTGAGATATGTGGGTCTTTGATATGTGCATCTATTAAGTTTGAGTCTATATTCGTTACGACATTATCCAAGCAGTTTTTGCTACGAGTTGGTTCAGTTATTAAATGTCTAAAATTGTATGAGTTGTATATGTTGGCAAACGAGACATATAATCTGTCATGAGAGTTGAATTTTATGTTGAAATCTCCAACAAAGATAAATTCTAAATTACTGCTATTGATTAGGTCTTCAAAAATATTTAAAAATGTATTCATATTACCAGTTGGTGCTCTGTAGACACAAATCAATACAATTTTACCTAATTGAATCTTGTAATTCCATGTTTTCATTGATGTTGGCATCTTTGAAATCACAGATTGTATTATTAGTATCATTCACGGACATATTCTCGCCGAATATAAACGAAGAGTTTATAGACTTGTTTTTTGTCTATAAACTCTTCGTTTGTACCTTAACTTATTCTTAGCATTATGATGTATTATTTCAATTAGTTTTATTATAAAAACCTAAAACGCCGATAAGCGAATGTTTTTTGTAAAGACTCCTTTTAACTGCTGCTGTATGACTATTTGGTTTGAGCTGGGGTTTGACATACTAAAACACAAAAAGAACAAATTGATAGCCACAAGACTCTTCTGTGTATCAAAAAAAGAAATTTTAAAAAAGCTTCAATGGAAAAAAAATTATGAGCAAAATCGCAAATATTAAAGCGAATTTCAATATCAAGTGCTAGCATTTACCGACTATCCTCTTAAGGAGCCCAAGAAAAGTACAAGTTTATATTAAGATGTTGGTTCTCAGTAATAGCATAATCAAAGAGAATTTGTTGAAAACTCTAGACATTTTCTACAATTTAAAAGTTATTTGAAAATATATTATAATATACATACATACATATATACATATTTTTATAGAAAATAAATAAGTTGATTTGATTCATTTGCTAATTAAAAAATATTTTTAGGGAGCAAGAGGTCGTCGCAATAGCATCCACTCTGCTGAAGAATTTTCATCCCCATCCTTATCAGTGAGCCAAAAAATTGAGGAAGAAACAAATGAAGATGAAAAGTCTCCCCCGAGTTATGAAAATAAACAAAGGATGCTTAAACAAGTGATTGCAGACTTACAAGGCTCTCAAAAACAAATTGCTGAATTGGAAAATACAATTGAAATGAAAGAAAAATTAATGCAGCAGTTACTAAAGCACAAGACAATCAAAACAAACGCTCGAGATAAAATGGAATTAAAATTAAACCAGCTGAAATTAAATCATGATGAACTCACTACAAAGTTGGAACAACCAAGTAATGAAGAGAAGGTGGTCGAGAAATATAAACAAGAATTAGCTGATATTGAGTTAAAGATTAAAGATATTGATTCGATTAAAAATATTACTGAAGATGGAAGCAGACGAGTGATGGAATTGGAGAGTAGTTTACATACATCAAAAAAACAATTGGATAAATTAAAGAAACTCAAAAGAAAAGATGAAAAACGTAAATTACTACTTGAAAATGAATTAAAAACATTGCATAAAAAGAAAGCGGTTGTTCCAGAAATTAAATCACTCGTTGTTCAAGATAATTGGGTCGATGTTTGTAAAGACGTACCAACTACAAATGATAGACTTGAGTCGTTAAGGCATGAAATTCGTAATTTACGACGTACACGTGAAATGCTTTTAGAACAGAGATGCAAAATCGATAGCAAGAGTTATTTAAAAATTGTAAACGAAGCAGAGGAGCGAAAATTGATTCAATATGAGGAGGCGATTGAAGCAATCGATTTAGCTATTGAGTATAAAAATGAATTAATGTGTGGACGTGAAGGAATGCAACAAAAAGCACTAGTTGCACTACAGGATCAAACAGATAAAATGCTTTTGGAACGATTGATGAAATTAAATGAGCACGAAATGCGTGCTTTGCTCTATAAATATTTCGAAAAAGTGGTTGATTTAAGAACGAACAGTAAAAAGTTGGAAATACAAGTCGTTGATATGGATTGTCAAAACGAGAATTTAACAACACGTGTTCAAAGTTTAAGTCATACTTTGCAGCAAGTACGCTTGGAAGGGGAGAGACGTATACTTTCGCTGCAACAACAACATGAGGATAAATTGCATATAGTTATGAGACATATTGCAAGTGATGGTGGTGATAGTAGAGTCGTTTCTCGTGTTTTGGAAAGATCAAAACAAGCAGCTCTTGCTATGCAGGTTGCTGGAGCAAGCAAACATGTTGATAAAAGTAGCTTCATTGCACGATTTTCGAGATATGCACGCCATGAAACAGTGCCTCGCCAGTTACAGTCATCGGCAACACCTCCGCAGGCCAAAGTTACAAGGCAGAAAAATAAATTAATCATTACTCAAAACAAAATTTAATTAAAGTGATCTCCATTTTGTGATTTTTAGATATTATTAGTATGTATAGTTGCTTTGCCATGTAGCGAGTAATTTTAGTGATTGTATTCTACTTTCTCGTCAACTTTAATATTATGGAAGTTTATTAATTCTTATTTGACGATTTTATATGTGAATATTCCACGTAAAAATGTAAATACGATTTTTATTTTAAATTATATTGTAGTATTTTATTTATTTTCGAATTTTATATTGCTTTTTTGTACAAATTTTAGAATGTAAAAGTCTTGTAATTTTTTTTATATAAGTGTTAGAAAGTTTAATAAAATTATTAACACTTATTACGTTGTTTTATAAACATTAAATTTTAATTGGGTAAAAATTTAAGTATTTACATAACATGCTTTTAAAGTTTTTATTATTTAAAAAGCTGTAAAATTAGAAAATTTAATTTAAAATATAAATCTCTCGGTTTTTAATAAAAGTTGAAGGTGTGATTTGGTAAGTTAGTTTTTATATCTAACGCGGCTTAATTTTCAATTGTTCTCCCTAAAAATGTTTTTTTTTTCATTACAATAAATAATGGAGAGACAGTCTATTATTATATTTGTATTGTACAGCATTTAAAAAAAACGCGATTGTTTGCAAAATCACAAAACGGAATAACCTAAAAGATCACAAACCACGAGGTTCCTGTAAACGCAACGATAGTATATTCGGTTAATATTTAAATAAAAAGTTTGTTTTAAGTGAATTTTAGAAATGACGAACTTCTATCGTAATTTTTACTCGAATTCTACTTTCAATTTAGAAGGGACCATAAATTTAACCCGCGATGTAGACAGTAAGTTTTTTTTTTAAATATTAATTTTTTTCAAAGCATTTGCATGTTAAAAGACTGTTTATGTTTCCACCGCAGGGCGTAGATAAAAATTTGCGCACTTGCAAATACATGTTGAGTTAAGTAATGCAAAGATGAATGATTTATTCATTTGTGTTTTTAATTACTCAATTTACTTGTTTTATCTAATTGGCAGAAATAATATGATGATAATGTGATGATACAAGACGACGGCTGCAAATATAATGAAAATAAAAACTGATGCTCATACACGTTTCATAAAATAATAAAAAATCGGTGAACTATCCAAATAACTTGATTTTCGCCAATTTTACCTTTTACCCTAGATTTCTTAGGGGTTGTTTTAGTGTAATCTCTTTAGAAATACTTATAAAATTATATTTGGGTTAATTTGTTTTTGTATATTTTGCATATATTTTGAAAAATAATCTATGGATGAAATCTATTCCTAACTTCAACCAAGTACGTTATACTTTATAAAAATAAATTCCATTTTTGTTTATTTTCGTTAAATCTTCGAACTAAGGGGGTACCAACACTATGAATCTTTTTTAAATTGATATAGTTTTCTGCAAAGTTTTATGGACTTTAAAAAATGGTAGCTTTGTGTTATTTCAAAGATATAAGCGAAAATATCAAGACTAATTCGTATTTATTTTTTGAAAAAAATCCATCACGATAATTATTTGATGGTGATCTTATAACCTTAAGCCAAAGTGGTATTAATTAGCTTTGTTTCCCATTTTTTCATTTAAATTGACCTAATAATAATAATAGTTTATGAAGTATGGTACAATTTTGACGACATAATAAAACTGGGGTGTACGGACCTTTCAGGGATCCTCAGAAAAATAGTTAAAAAAATCCTCTAGAACCATTGACCGAGAGATATGAAGAGACAACGTTGGAAATTCAATGAGTTTTTTTTTTAATTTTTAAAATTACCCGTCATAATTTTCAATTAAAAAAAATAAATTGTGAATTCAATATAAACGATTTAAATTTTATTTATTACTTCACGACTAAAGAGAACCCAAAATTTACAGAACAAATAGTTTTCCATATTCATGCTAAAAAAGTGGAATTCCCAACTTTGTCTCTTCATATCTCGGTCAATTTTGGCCAAGAGGATTATTTCTGAGAATCTTCCTGAAGGGTCTCCAATAATCTTCTGGAGAGCTCTTGCGCCATTTTCGAGACCCTGTATATGTTTGAAAAATTAGAAAATTTTAAAATTAGGTTATGTTAATCTGGTTATATTCAAAAATTTTCGGAATCTCGAAAAAATCGCCCAATTTCGAGTTTTCATCAATAATTTTGCCCTCCCAAAGATGAAATCCTAGATACGCCCTTGCAATGATCACAGAGTGACTATAGCGGAGCAATCCTCGTATTATAATAGAAAAAATGGCAGACGGAAGTAGTGACGTCGGTTTTCCACTTAATGGAGTCGAGTTTGTGTTTTGCACAACCTACAACCTACAATTATGTTTCAGAAGGAAGATTTCTTATTTCTTGCTTTTAGTTGGTTTTAACTGTGGTATGGGCTGTAAAGAAAGATTTTTGGGATTATTTTTGTTATGCATAAACTCATATAGCATTGCACGCAATACAACACATATACAACGCCAACAAAAGACCATCTTGTTATTTCCACATAGCAGACGTAAGTTTGGAAACATGTGTAAAACTTTTGCGGTTGCCGTTTCCGAGTGGGAAACGAAAAAAAACAACAGAAACAATCGCCAAAAACACAAACCTTCAAAAATTCCTATTTTGGTTTTTTTCGACATGAATTTATGTTTTGTTTCCACTTTGTCCGTTTGGTGGAAAACTGTAACTTTTTAAATTTTTTTTTGTATTTTTGGCGAGGTTTTTTACGTTTATCTATCTGTCCTCTCATATCAAGTTCTTTATTGCAAGTTGTAAGTAAATAAATACATCAGTTTTGGTATAAACTTTGTCAAAAATTGAAAGAAAAGTCTTTCAAGACAAAACAGTTTGGGTAAAATACTATGAATTTTATAACCTCGGAAACCTTTCTTTAGACCCCAGATCACAGTACAAACCAACGAAAAGCTCAAAATAAGAAATACATAAATATCTCGTCTCCTCAGTGGAAATAGAGTTTTAGATTTGTTTAAGTCTTGTTTTCGTTTTCCGTGTTCCATGGAAAACCGGCATTCGGCATTAGAACACGAAACCATATATCGAAATGCCGTAGAACGAAAACTATTAGAACGAAAATTGATTGAATTTCACAGTTGGGTGCCCTTATGATAGAGAGTAATATATGGTAAATTTTACCAAACTTCGTTCTAACAGTTTTCGTTCTGTCGCATTTCGTTCGTATGGTTTTCGGTTCTAAATTCATGTATACAGGGTGTACAAAAAGTGCGGTAACGCCCGTTTATTTTTGAAATGAAACATTTTTGAGAAACATGTTTCAAATAAAAGTTGTACGATTCTTAACTTTTTTTAAATAGCAACCACCAATTTTTATTGTTTATTATTATAGCTTACTTTCAGCTGTTTATGTAGCATATTTTTTAATTTTTCTGAAGTAAATAGTTTAAAAGTTACAAGGATTGAAATTTTCAATACTTAAAGTTAGGCAACGCTGCTTTATTTTTGAAATTAAGCATTTTGCAGAAAAAAGTTTCGAATAAAAGTAGTACGATTCTTTGTTGCGAATTACATGGGGTGGCCCTAGTTTCTACGGCAATTAAAATTTTAAATGAACAGTGAGTGAATTTATAGTAAATTGAAAAAACGAGCTTTTTGATTTTCCAAAATTGTGGCATAAAAATACGGTTCATTGTCAATATGAATTGTATTATTTATAACTTATGGGGCATCAATAAAAACTAATCAAAGCGAAACACATAATATTTTTTATTAAGTTTTTATGGGTGGATTTTGGTGAGGAAGTGTGACTGAAAAAGCGCTGCGGGAAACTTCTTCGAAATTTTTAAATTGATTGAATTTTCACTGTCAATTTTATTTAATAATATGTACTTAATATGTAATAATTTTTTTGCACTTCCAAACAATAATGATCCATTTTACTCTCTTAATGGCAGAAGTAAAAGTAACACATTTTCTACCAAGTATTCATTTAATCTCTAGGGATTAAAAGTCCCATAACGGTTCATTTAATCTCTAGGGATTAAAAGTCCCATAACGGTTCATTTAATCCCTTGGTATTAAAAATATTTCGTAGTTAGATATTACAAACACAGATGGCGCGCAAGTTTTTAAAAATAATTGTTTCTGAATTCTGAATTATATTTGATAATTTAATACGTAAGTATATTTCTAATATTACTACAATAATTTTTAGGGTTTTTTTATTTGGGAAAGGAATTTATTATAGTTTTTTGTCTTAAATTCAAAAAATTTTATTGACAAGAAATTCTAACCTCTAAATTGTCTTGTATTATTTATTAAGATATCTAATGATTTTATCTAATGTAGTATGCTAAATGCTTATATTTATACAATTCAAAAGATTTTTGTTAGTTGTTTAAGTTTCTAAAAGATAAACGATAGAATGTTTCATCATCACTCGGAAGTTCATGCAGACATCCGTATCGAATCATGGTATAGGTACTTAAATTTTTAATAATATTTAATTTATCATAAATTAACCGATCAATTGATTTTAGGTTTCCGATGTGCTTCAAAATTATACAAGACTGGAGAAAACAACACAAATTTATTAATAGATATGTACATTTACAAATTACTAAATATAAATATGTACGTTTACTCTAACATTACAATCAATACAATTTGTTAGACCAAATAAAGGAGGTACAACTTGTTCAATTATTTTTTTTAATAAGGTGACAGTTTTATGTCTGGCTCAGTAGTTATTTGCATTCGAAATAACCATTGTCCCAAAATTGAAAACGTTTGTTCAAATAATTAATTGGAAGTGCAAAAAATTTAATATGCACTGCTGGAGCAAAGTGCATTTAATCCTTCGTGTGGTTGTTGCCCTCGACTACGTCTCGGGCAACAATTTCCACACTCAGGATTAAATTACTCACTTTGCTCCCTTGGTGCATAAATAACTATTTTGCACTTTCTATATATAATGAGCTAGTTTAGTCCTTATTGATAGAGACTAAAACGTCACATTTCTTGTCTCTTGTCAAATTTTACTTTACTCCCTGTCTTGTCATTACTTTACTCCCGCCCACGTCATTTGTCATCACTTTACTCCCGATCACGTAACTTGTCATTAAAAATTAAAATTAGTCATAATCTTGTAATTTGTCTGAATTTGTCGCGAAATCATAATCGTTGCAAACTTCAGTCTTAAATTTTAAATTTAAAGGTGTTTTAAGTGTACACAGAATCGATTCAATCAATTAGTTAGATCTGTAAATGTGGCAAAATCTTTTAAACTTGGTAAACTTTATTCCTGCATCAAAACTTACCTACTTTATTTATTGTGAAGTTAATTAATATTTTTTTAAATTTATAAAATCAATTACAATAATTATAATATTAATCTACAATGATCTATATTTTATGAAATTTTATGTATAAATCATTATGACGGGCGAATAAAAATACCCGTCGCCGTCCGATGACAACCGATATTAGTCACAGCGATAGCCATATAATTAAATTGTTGTGGAAACTTTTACCTATTAAAAAAGTGCAAAAAATTCTATATGCACCGAGGTAGTAAAGTGAATTTAATCCCTCCTCTGATTGTTTCCCTCGGCTTTGCCTCGGGAAACAAAACATCGTCGGGATTAAAATCAGTCACTTTACTACCTAGGTGCATAAATAACTATTATTCACTTACTTGTACATGAAGTTCCGAAATCAGTACAACTGATTTTTTTAGAAAAAGTTTTGCTTCTTTTAAGAGATGGCCGAACTCTCATTGGTCATTTAAGAAGCGTTGATCAATATGGAAATCTGGTCTTGCAAGGAACAATTGAGCGAATTCATGTAGGAAAAGAGTACGGAGACATTGAACGAGGTGTATTCATAATCCGTGGAGAAAATCTTGCTCTGATGGGAGAAATAGTAATAATATACCTACTATTAATATTGTGTTATGTTTTCAAAGATTATTACCGCCGTTTTTTTTAGGATCTTATAAAGGAAAACAACCTCCCGTTAACTCAAGTAAGCATGGAGGAAATCCTTGAGGCGCAGATCAAAGATCAAGAAAATAAACTGAAACTAAGAAGACGTCTTTCAAATTCATTCAAAGAAAAAGGATTAAACTTACTGGATGATTTAAGTCCTGATGATTTTTATTTCTAAATTAGCTTTCGGTATTTCTTCATTTTTTATTTTGTAAAACCATTTGAAATTTAAATTTATTTAGTAATAAAGTATTTCCTAAAACAGAGTTTATTTGTTCAAAACCTCCAATTTACAAAAATATACAGGGTGTCTCTGAATAACTGTGCCAATTATTTTGAGAAAAAAGTTACTTGTAACACTTTTCTTTTGACATAACAAAATTGGTCGAATGAATTTGATTTAACAGCCGGTTTTCACATATCTTTTCTAGACATTTAAGAGAATGTTGAGATTCCCTTTTTTTTCGTATATTTTTGATTTTTATTTATTTAAGGTGATTTTTAAAAGTACAAAAAAATTTCTAAATTTCAAAAGCCTATAAGTATGTTTTAAATTTAATACAAAACATGCCTTGGAGTTTCCTCTTCTAAAGTAATTTTGAAAAAATCGAAAATAAGTTGTAGTTTTCCTGGGGTTTGTTTTTAAAGAATATACGCGCAATTTTTACTTTAAAAAGACAAAAATTGCAAAAAATTATAGCCTGAAGATAATACATTGCTTCCCAAAAAGAAAATTAAGAAAATCTTTCGAAGAAAACTTTTTATGATCAAAAACACAAGACCCTACCGAATACACCTATCCTCTTAAAAACCGAACCGCATATACTTATTTTAATATTTATAAATTTTATGATTATTAGAAGAAAAATTCAACCCATTTAAAAGCCACAAACCACAAACGTTTTGGAAATACTGGTCGATCTCGGTTATAATGAGCATCAAAGGACTTCGAATTTTGCTCGTTATGTTATAACTTATAACCGTGGAAAGGTATTTATTACCTGCTATTATTCTAATTCGAAATATACAGAATGTTTCCAAGCCAGTGTCGATCACTTTACAAATTGATTTTATAATTAATTTCAAAATAAAATAAAAAGTTAAATCTTAGAAATACAGGATAATAAAGTTGACCAATTTTTTCAAGAGACGACAGGTTACTTTTGGTAGTAGTTTTTAGATAAAATTGTGTTCATTCAAGACAAATTTCAAGATGATGTTTCTTCACTGGCATCCACCATCTTTATTTTCCCAATTTTTTTGTACAACGACATTATTTCTATAAATTTTATAAATTGAAGAATACACATTAAAAGAGAATTACCGAAATTCACCGAAAAATATTTACTCATTATATCCACGAAAAGGCTCGTAATAACCGTGATTTTTTGGATTGCAATACATTGGAACTAAAATATGTCTCCGGTTTTGCTAGTTATATCCGTGAACTAGTTGTAACCAAGTTCGACTTTATTTATATTTAGGTTTAGAAAATGAAACAAAGTTGCATCAATAATAATAAAATATAGCGGGTTCTTCGGACAAGATTTCAATCGCTAACGTTTCGCCTTAACACGTGAGCTTCATCAGAGTTGGAATACATATACAATATATACAAATTAAAATTAATATTTGCATCAATATTTTTTTATTGTCTTTGCCTGATAAACCATAGTAATGTTTTATGATTACATTCCTAAAATTTTATCTATTTGAACAATCTTTAAATTAGACGACAAATAACCTTAAAACATACGTTTTGATAATAAACAATAGGTAGGTAGTATAGTTTAGAATCCATTTTGTAGCTCAGCTCCTTTTGTAAGAGTAATTAAAATAATTCCAGGTAGTGTCCGTAATTGGTAATATTAATGAAACTAGTCAGCTACTCGGACAAATTATTTATTTCAAATTTAATCTTTTGTGACGTTTCGCACAGCAATACGCTGGCTTCATCAGACCTATAAAACAACATTAAACATTATACAATTATACATTACATAAAACTTAAAACTGATTACCTCAGACCAACAGCGAAATAAATTGTCAAATACAACTATAAAAAAGCCATTCATGACTATTATTACGTTTATACATTAGTAATTAATTTTAATCCTTAATGATGATGTTAAAGGATTTAGAAAAAAATTTAAATTTTTTTAAATTTTTTAACAAACTTTGATTACCATGAAAACAACGTGAGAACATTTAATTGAAATATTTTAAGGTTATACAACCATAGAGATATAAATCACAAGACGCAGCGTTGCCCGCACTAACATAATCGTAATTTCTGAATACAGGGTCATCCGCAATACATCACTTAACCTACTTAATCAATTTATATTCCTAAATAATAATTTACTATTCTAAAATCATAATTTTAATAAACAATTAAAATTAATAGGGTCTTACATATGTAAAATATAATTAATTATTATATTCCTGCCCCACAGGTACTTTCTCAATATTCTTAATTATGTTACAATATATCGCATTCAACTTCTCTGTATCAGATCTAAAGTTTACACAATCATTTATTTTTATATGTATCATTTCACTTATATTTCGTCTGTAATAATTAGATTCATAATCTAGAATCTTAACCTTATCAAAGTTAAAAGAATGACCTAACGAGTGCGAATGTTGTGCCAATGCAGTTATACCATCTGTGTGGACGTTATTTCTGTTACAACTGTATTTGTGTTGTTGTATTCTTGTCTTTAAATATTGTCTTGTCTGCCCGATATAGCTCAGGGAACAATTTTGACATGGGATTTGGTATATTAAATTAGACTCCATTAATTGGTCTGTCTTTGCTTTTAATTTGGAAAAAACTCTATCTATGGTGAAACAATTATATGGTGCAATAGTGACATTTACTTGTTTAAAAATTTTCTTTAGATTCTCTGTTAAACCTGGTACATTTACTAGTCTAACATACGTTGTTTCACTTTTTCCCTTATTTAAGTCCACATCATTCTTAGGTGTACTGCAAAATATTTTATTTATTATTCTAATTGGGTAACTGTTTTCTAATAATATATCTTTGGCAATATTAAAATTTTTTGTGTGAAACTTAGCATCACTTAGTGTTTCAATCTTATACTTTATTTGTTTAATTACAGCTAGTTTTTGCGTTAACGAATGGAATGACCGATAATTTAGCACTCTGTTAGAGTTGATACTTTTTCTATGCCAATCTACATCTATTTTCTTGTTTTCCGTTCTAATGAGTTTTACATCTAAAAAGGGTAGACTCATATCTCGTTCCCTTTCCATGGTAAATTGTATTTTTTGGTGTATACTATTGAAGGTGTTAAGGGTTTCTGTTACTTTATCTTCTGGTAGAATTAACACGATATCATCTACATATATTTTCAACAAAGGTATATTATAATCAAGACGTGCCACAGCTCTACTAAGTATTTCATCCATCACCATCTGTGCTAGAATGGGTGACGCAGGGTTACCCATAGCTGTACCATGTATCTGCTCATAAAACTCTTTATTAAAACTAAAGTAGCTCGAATTGAATATATAATCAATAATAGATAGAAAATTTATCTTAGAAATGTTTGTATGTTCAGACACAATCGACCATTTTGTATTGATAATATCAGTTACTAAATCATGTGGTATATTTGTGAATAGGGACACAACGTCAAATGAAACTAGTATATATTTTTCAGGTACAACAAGGTTTTTGACTTGGTTCACCAATTCAATAGAGTTCTTTATGACAAAAGGTGATAAGGTAACTAAGTTTATTAAAGACTCATGTATTAATTTAGATAAATTGACAGATGGTGTTTGTATACAAGAAACGACCGGTCTTAAAGGGGTGTTATTTTTATGTACTTTTGGTAGTCCATATATCTTCGGAAATTTTGCATTGTGAATAATTAATTTCTTAGCTTGAATTGGTGTAATTTCTCCACATTTTTCTAGATTTTTTACAATCTGATTCGAGATGTTTTGGTATTTGTTAGTGGGGTCTTTATTTACTTTCCTGTATACGGTATCATCCGTCAATAGATCTAACATCTTACTTTCATAGTCATTATTATTTAACACCACCGTGTTGTTACCCTTATCTGACCTAACAATCACAATGTTATCATTATCTTTAAGAAATTCAAGAAACGTCACAAAAGATTAAATTTGAAATAAATAATTTGTCCGAGTAGCTGACTAGTTTCATTAATAGTAATTAAAATGATTTAAAAAGTGGTCAAATAAAAATGTTGTTTATTTATTTGGAATTAAAAAAAACATTTTCCAATAACCAATGAAAATTATATCTTTGATAAATCAAGCACTAGTTTTATCGCACTTTTCATATTATTGGTTATGAGAAAAACTGACTTAAAATGTAAATTTAAGTTTTATTAATAAATTCTCACTGGTAAGAATAATATATGTTTATGTTTTAATAATAAAAAAAAAAATTATACCGGGTGTCCTCGAAACAAGAGCCACCCCTGTACGTTCTTTATTTATGAAAATAAAAATTTGAAATTTTAGTATGTTATATGGCATAAGAAAACGCATTTCTTGAACTAAAGAAATTTTCAATTTCACTTCCATTTTCACCGGACATGACATCAACTTTCTTGTTATACAGGGTGGTGATTATTTCGATGCTCACCATTGGTATCTTTTAAAGTGGAGGAGATAGGAGGTCGGTTAAATTAGAGAAAAGTTGCTCAATTTTATGGCCATTAAAAATCTGAAAAAAAATTTGGAATATTTAAACTCGTTGTAAAGTTATGGCAAAACAAAACAAAAAATGTGATCAATAATATTTGGTACTTTTAAATTGTTGACTATTCTGAGTTAAATGACGTCAAAAAATATTTTTTTGGCCTCCTAGATTCGAAGCCGCGATATTCAACTTTCTTATTTCTTATGACCGCCATGTTGAATTTTTACATCATCAGATAATAAATAATAATATATTTTCAGATTGCTAATTAACTTTAATATGTTCCTTTAGAAAATGTGTTAAATTTAAGAATTTGTATAAAAAAACAAATGAAAGTAATGTTTTATGGACAGTTTCTATGGTTGCCACAAAAATATCTCCTCAAGATTGTTCTAATAATAAAGAAAATAATAATAGTAAACAAATGACCTGCAATAAGAGCATTTTATGTAAATAACAGGTGTCTTTATAATATTAAACAAATAAAATGATTAAAGTATTTGCTTTTTTATTATTAGAATTTTGATCAAATTTAAAGTTCCATTTGAGGCGATATTTTTATGGTAACCATGGAAACTGTCCAAAAAACATTGATTTCATTTGTTATTTATACACATTTTCAAATTTAATACATTTTCTAAGGGAACACATTAATGTTAATTAGCAATCTGAAAATGTATTCTTATTTATTATCTGATGAGGTAAAAAACCAATATGGCGGCCATAAGAAATAAAAAAGTTGAATATCGCGGCTTCGAATCTAGGAGGCTAAAAAATTATTTTTTGACGTCATTTAACTCAGAATAGCCAACAATTTAAAAGTACCAAATTTCATTGATGTAGCAGTAATGGTTTGGAAAATATAAATTATTTTCTATTTAACATTTTTTAGATTATTGGCCATAATTTTGCAGTGAGTTTAAATATCTTAAATTTTCTTTCAGATTTTTAATGGCCATAAAAATGCGCAACTTTTCTTTCATTTAACCGACCTCGTATCTCTTTCACTTTAAAAGATACCAATGGTGAGCATGGAAATAATCACCACCCTGTATATGTAACATCCTATTTTTTTGTAATTTTTTTAGTTCAATAAATGCGTTTTCATAAATAAAGAAATTACCGGCGTGGTCCCAGTTTCGTGGATACCCGGTATACATATAAAATATTTAATGATGCAAAATAACAAAAATCATGTATAAAAAAGCACTTTTATTAGAACATATATTTGTGTTTATATAAATAATATTTAAGAGCAATAACGTCTGTAAGTAACCCATGCTTTAAATCCATTATTTTGTATTTTTTTATGCCTTTTGTAAATAAATTTAAT
Organism: Stenus bimaculatus; assembly: GCA_963971135.1. Taxonomy (NCBI): domain Eukaryota; kingdom Metazoa; phylum Arthropoda; class Insecta; order Coleoptera; family Staphylinidae; genus Stenus; species Stenus bimaculatus. Next base: position 78,799,588 of record OZ020180.1, on the reverse strand, counting down.
ACATTCAATGTCGTCTGAAATATCATCGTTCCTTAAATCTGCACATGAGACTCCACATCCCTTATCTAAAAAATTTTATCATAAAAGAAATGAATATATTGAAGACATTATAGTAATTAATTATAAATTAAACATAGGTACCTCTTCCTTGGTCGCACCACCACCTTTGATTGATTTGAAAAATTCCATGATCCCCTGATTGTAAATTGCGTGCAGTTGTATCAAAATTAGACTCATGCTTAGCTATACAAAGCCATGTTTCAATTTGTCCGGAAGGAATCCCATTCTCAAGCAAAACCGACTTTAATTCTTCCCGAGTAAATTTTTTACTCGCTATGAAAATTAAATTATTAAATAAAAATACACAAACTAACAATAATTTTAGATTAAAACTCATCTTAAAAATAACTAATATAAAAGCGTTGATGTCTGAAAAATTATGTATAACTGCAGACAAATCAATCCAAATTTTCTTTATGTAGTCGATAGCATACGACTTTTTTAAAAATTTGGTTGATAAGTACTAAAGTGAGGAGATTTTTTATTATTAATAGGAAATGAAAAGCCTTATTAAAAAAAGCTAATACAGCGAAAGTTTTGTTTCTTAGTAAAAATAAGGTAAAAATTATTTTTTTAATAATGTTTATTGTGATTGGGTATCATTTACAATGTATTTCCTAATTATTAGAAGTATAAACAAAGATATAAATAACTGGTAAATCCCCAGAGAGGTTAGGTCATTTTAATATCATTTAAAATGTTTATTCATTTTAAAAATCATTTCGAAATCAAACATATTCTCTCAAGTGATAAGAAGGTAAAGAAATAAAAGAAATTCGCTCTGCCGTTATTTTTTTGCTGTCCAATTTTTATTATAAAATATAAAGGGTGTACAAAAAGTTCGGCAACACCCGTTTATTTTTTAAACGAAGCCTTTTTGAGAAAAATGATTAAACAAAAGTTGTACGGTTTTTAGTGACGCACTATTTTGAAATATTACCATAACCTTGAACAGCAAGTTGAAGGTCAGACGATAATCACTTAACTTTTTTTAAATAGCAACCACCCATTTTTATTGCAAACTATTATAGCTTGCTTCCAGAGGTTTATGGACCATATTCTTTTGATTTTCTGAAATAAATGATTTTTAAAGAACTATGTCATATAGGATCTTTATTGATTGAGATTGAGTTAGTTTAGCTTTATTCTTTCGGCATTTTACTATATATGCTTGAACAATATTGTGTAATTTTTTTCAAAATTAAAAAAAGTTTTTGAGTTATTTGTGGATGAAAAACTCAAAAATCATAAAATAATTTAAGAAATCAACGATTTTCTAATGTTTTCCTTCGAATTTTCCGGCGAAAAATGTACCACTGATAAATGATAGTACCGTACAAGAATTCAAAAAAATTTGTTAAAATATATATAAAAATAAAAAAAGTGATTAAGTTTTTTCCAACCACAGTCCCAAAAAAGGTGAATGAAATACAAAATAATTCAAGAAATCGACGATTTTCTCAAGTTTTTCTATCAATTTTCCAGCCAAAATTGCACCAATGATAAATAATAGTGCTGTACATCATTTACAAAATTTTGTTAAAATATTTATTAAAATGAAAAAGTTATTTGGTTTTTTCCAACTAAAGTTCCAAAAAAGGTGAATAAACTACAAAATAATTAAAGAAATCGACGAATTTCTTAAGTTTATCCTTGAATTTTTCAGCCAAAATTATACCAGTGATAAATAATAGTACTATACACGATTGTACAAAATTTTGTAAAAATGTTTATAAAAATAAAAAAGTTATTAAGTTTTTTCCAATTAAAGTCCCAAAAAGAGTGAATAAAATACAAAATAATTCAAGAAATGGACGAATTTCTCAAGTTTATCTTGGAATTTTCCAGCCAAAATTGTACCAGCGATAAACAATTATACTATACACGATTGTACAAAATTTTGTAAATTTTTTTATAAAAATAAAAAAGTTATTAAGTTTTTTCCAATCAAAGTCACCAAAAAGGTGAATAAAATACAAAATAATTCAAGAAATCGACGAATTTTTCAAGTTTATCTTGGAATTTTTCAACCAAAATTATACCAGTGATAAATAATAGTGCTGTACATCATTTACAAAATTTTGTTAAAATATTTATTAAAATGAAAAAGTTATTAGGTTTTTTCCAACTAAAGTTCCAAAAAAGGTGAATAAAATACAAAATAATTCAAGAAATCGACGAATTTCTTAAGTTTATCTTGGAATTTTTCAGCCAAAATTATACCAGTGATAAATAATAGTACTATACACGATTGTACAAAATTTTGTAAATTTTTTTATAAAAATAAAAAAGTTATTAAGTTTTTTCCAATCAAAGTCACCAAAAAGGTGAATAAAATACAAAATAATTCAAGAAATCGACGAATTTTTCAAGTTTATCTTGGAATTTTTCAACCAAAATTATACCAGTGATAAATAATAGTACTATACACGATTGTACAAAATTTTGTAAAAATGTTTATAAAAATAAAAAAGTTATTAAGTTTTTTCCAATTAAAGTCCCAAAAAGGGTGAATAAAATACAAAATAATTCAAGAAATGGACGAATTTCTCAAGTTTATCTTGGAATTTTCCAGCCAAAATTGTACCATCGATAAACAATAGTACTATACACGATTGTACAAAATTTTGTAAAAATATTTATAAAAATATTTATAAAAATAAAAAAGTTATTAAGTTTTTTCCAATCAAAGTCACCAAAAAGGTGAATAAAATACAAAATAATTCAAGAAATCGACGAATTTTTCAAGTTTATCTTGGAATTTTTCAGCCAAAATTATACCAGTGATAAATAATAGTACTACACACGATTGTACAAAATTTTGTAAAAATGTTTATAAAAATAAAAAAGTTATAAATTTTTTCCAACCAAAGGCCCAAAAAAGGTGAATAAAATACAAAATAATTGAAGAAATCGACGATTTTCTCAATTTTATCTTGGAATTTTCCAGCGAAAATTGTACCAGTGATAAATAATAGTGCAACACACGATTGTACAAAATTTTGTAAAAATATTTATAAAAATAAAAAAGTAATTAAGTTTTGTTCTACTAAAGCCACCAAAAAGGTGACTAAATACATAATTTTTATAAACTTGCTTAAGGGCCAAAAATTACTAGTTACCTCTGTTATAAAATAATATTTCTTTTTAAAATTTTTGAAGTGGAATAACATTTTAAGGAAGCATTTCCGGACAATACATTATAAGTCAAAAATGCTTAGTTTCACTTCTTTATCGCCCCAAAAAAATTGTCACAGTTATTCAGGGACACCCTGTATATTAATATTGCTCTAATTAATTTTGTTCGAGTAAGTTTTATAAGTTATTTTTAAATTTTTATACAGGGTGTCCGGTAAGTGGTCGATCAAACAGGCCATTTCCAATTATATTTCTTGTTATAAAATTGCTGATGGTTTAAGAGTGATTTTCTCCCAGTGTAATTAAAAATTCAACTTACATTTTTTGTATAGTCAAAGTTTTCAGAAAAATTATTTTGATTGATGATAATAGAACTCCTGGAAATGATTTTATGGGAAAGGGCTTTAACACAAAAAAATAACCGAGTAATTTTTTTAATTATCGCAGTACGTAATTAATGAAAAAATACGAAAACTGAAATAAATTTTGAGCCATTAACAATTTTATAAAATAATTGGTAATGATAATTTTTTAATAAAAATTGTTCGTTTTTTTTTTTAAATTTTAATTCTTCAAGTATACTGTAGTTAAGTCCTAAGTGTTTATCCATAATTTAATCACAATTAAAACAAAATTTGAAATATTCAAATATTTAATGTTTATTTAATTAGATTTTGTTTAAAATGTAACAAATTTATAATCTTATTTATCGTATTAATAAATTAGTCTCACTAATTAAACACTCCAGTAGAATACAATGAAATAAGATTAGAAAAAATTGAGCGTGTGCTTGTTAACACCTTCCAGCATTTGATTTATAATCTTCGCGAGTTTTATCCGGCACGATCTTAAATAGTAGTCGTATTCTGTATTCTCTATTAGTGATTCGATCAGATATTGCACCCTCGAAACAATAACAGCGCCTCATCACTTTGGGGGCTCAATAAATAATCATTTTCGAAATTGGTGCCGCTTTAATTTTAGGCCACTGTAATAATCCGCGCCTTATTTATACCTCCGCTAGAAACATAAAATGTTCACACCTTTCGCCCCCGACACATTTTTTCGGACGTCCCGTCGCTCCAAAACGCCCCCTCTGGTCCAAAAAAAGAGCTCAGATAAAAGTGGTTCACCCGGCAGCACGCAAAAAGTAGAATTATTTAATAAAATATTTAAATATTTCATGGAATTGCCCAGGGGCTTATGAATAAAATTGATAATAATAGTTAAGAAAAATTATATTATTAAATAAATTGATTAGATACATAAATCCTCAATGATTTTATGGCATCAACCAAAATTCTGTAAATACAAGTTAATTTTTGCCAAGTACCCAATGCAATAATTTAAATCATTTTATCAGATAAACATTACTTATTTATTGCGATTACGTGATCCCTACCTGATATGTATCATTAAAATTGGTTTAAATTGCATGTCAGTAAAGCACCTACAATTTTTGGCGTATTCGGATCTGAAAATTAATTGCTGTTTTGAAAGTACGCGCGTGCTTTTTTATTGGAAGAAAAGGTCCAGTTGAGACTTCCTTGGTGGTCGTACAACAAACGTAAGGAGCTAATTTGAAAATAATGAGATGTCCAAACATTAATTATTCTGAAATAGGCGTATCGGTTTGATATATACTTAATTTAATTATATTTAAAAAATTAAATATAAATAATTTAACTTTGACTGGTTTTTTTAAGTTTGGATAAAATTGTTTTGCAATAAACTATGTAAAGTTGAAATGTACAGGGTGATTCGTTCGTGATTACCAAATTTTTAGAAATTAGAATTTTATCGAAGAAAAAAGAATGGTTCAAATGTTATTACTTATTTTATACATAATCTTTTTTGAACATGGTAAATTTTGCTCAATCATTTCGGTATTGGAGGATTCAGGGGCTACAGCTCTAGAAAACATATTCCTGGGGTAACCAACATTTTGGAAATCTCGCCCTATCTGGACCATTTATTAATTATATACAGGGTATTCCATTTTAATTAATCCAGCTGATGAATATCGTGAAAACTATGTAATTTCTTTAAAAATGGGCATTTCTGGAAAATAGGGAAACATTTTTTTAGGTATTAATCCATAATTTTTATAACTTTACATAGTAACATGATTTATAAAAAAGCATTTACAATATGATCTCCGTGAGCCAAAAATAGAGCGGTAAAAAGTTTTGTAATGTAATTCCAAGTTTAAAATTTAAAAAATGCGCCCCTGGCGAATTTTTTTTTAAATTATTCATTATCGTTTATTTTTTAAAAATCTGGAAAAATTTCTTCGGACTAATGCAGAATCTGGATAATGAACTTAGAAAGCCTAATATTTAACATATCACTAAATTTTAACACAATATTAAAGTTTTTCTAAAATAATTTAAGATTAAAATTAATTTTTTTATGAATGTCGGTAAAAAAACGACATGGTACGCCACTGAGTAAATAAAACAAATTGAAAAATTGAATTTTAATTACCCATTGAATTGCATTTCGTGATGCATAAAGAATTTTTGAAAATCTTGCACCGTTCTAAAGTTAATAAAGTTTTTCCAAAATAATTTAAGATTAAAATTGATTTTTTATGAATTTCGGTGCAAGAAACGACTTGGCACGCCACTGAATAACTACAAAAAATTGAAAAACATGACTTTAATTACCTATTGAATTTCAGTTCATGATGCATAAAGAATTTTTGAAAAATCTTGCACCGTTCTAAAGTTATTAAAGTTTTTCCAAAATAATTTAAGATTAAAATTGATTTTTTATGAATTTCAACGGAAAAATCGACATGGCACACCACTGAGAAACTACAAAAAATTGAAAAAGTTGATTTTAATTACCTATTGAATTGCAGTGCATGATGCATAAAGAATTTTTGTAAAAATCTTACACCGTTCTAAAGTTATTAAAGTTTTTCCAAAATAATTTAAGATTAAAATTGATTTTTTATGAATTTCAATGCAAAAATCGACATGGCACGCCACTGAGTAACTACAAAAAATCGAAAAATTTGATTTTAATTACCTATTGAATTTATGATGCATAAAGAATTTTTGAAAAATCTTGCACCGTTCTAAAGTTATGAAACTTTTTCCAAAATAATTTAAGATTAAAATTGATTTTTTTATGAATTTCGGAGCAAGAAACGAGATGGTACGCCACTGAGTAACTACAGAATATTAAATAATGTGGTTTTAATTACCTATTGAATTACAGTTCATGATGCATAAAGAATTTTTGAAAAATCTTGCACCGTTCTAAAGTTATTAAACTTTTTCCAAAATAATTTAAGATTAAAATTGATTTTTTTATGAATTTCGGTGCAAGAAACGAGATGGTGCGCCACTGAGTAACTACAGAATATTAAATAATATGATTTTAATTACCTATTGAATTACAGTTCATGATGCATAAAGAATTTTTGAAAAATCTTGCACCGTACTTAAGTTATTAAACTTTTTCCAAAATAATTTAAGATTAAAATTGATTTTTTTATGAATTTCGGTGCAAGAAACGAGATGGTACACCACTGAGTAACTACAGAATATTAAATAATGTGATTTTAATTACCTATTGAATTTCATTACATGATGCATAAAGAATTTTTGAAAAATCTTGCACCGTTCTAAAGTTATTAAAGTTTTTCCAAAATAATTTAAGATTAAAATTGATTTTTTTATGAATTTCGGTGCAAGAAACGACATGGCACGCCACTGTGTAATTCCAAAAAGTTTAAAAATATAACTTTAATTACCTATTGAATTACAGTTCATGATGCATAAAGAATTTTTGAAAAATCTTGCACCGTTCTAAAGTTATTAAAGTTTTTCCAAAATAATTTAAGATTAAAATTGATTCTTTATGAATTTCAATGCAAAAATCGACATGGCACGCCACTGAGTAACTACAAAAAATTGAAAAATTTGATTTTAATTACCTATTGAATTGCAGTGCATGATGCATAAAGAATTTTTGAAAAATCTTGCACGGTTCTAAAGTTATTAAAGTTTTTCCAAAATAATTTACGATTAAAATTGATCTTTTATGAGTTTGGGTGCAAAAAGTCGACGTAGTACGCCACTGAGTAACTACACAAAATTGAAAAATATTATTTTAATTACATTACATTAAAAAGTTACTGCTAATATGCGTTATTTTTATTAAAACCTGTATATTTTTTAAGAAGTTTTATGGATAATCGCGCCTTAATGCAATAATTTTTCATTTTTAATGGAAATACTTTTGATTAAATCGTCCTATTATTAGAAGTAAATTTGTATAGTCGAATATTTAATTTACAAAATTATGAAAAAAATGAAACAGAAGATAAAACAATTCAAATATCTCTGTTATACATACATTACAAAATTTTAAATGTAAAATCTTTATTAGAGTAAAAGAATTATTAAATTCAAGAAGATTAGATTTTTTTTGAAGTTACTGACAAGCAAGGGCCAAAGGGCATTTGGCTTAAATATACAAAAAAATTATAAAAAAATGAAAAAAAATTTTAAAGAAAAATCCTTACATTTATAACTAATGTACAAATTGAACAATGAAATGTATTTTTGTTATTTTTTGTTTGGGAAAAATTCGAAAAAGAAAATCATAAAATAAAAATTAATTATAAACTTTTTATTTTTATGTAAAATCCTGACAGTTACAACTAATATATAAAATGAGCAAAGAAACATATTTTTGGTATTTTTTGTTTGGCCGTTGCACCGTTTCAAACTTAAAAAATCTTAGAAATGCAGCAATATGATGCGAAATAAAATCCTAGAAAATTAAAATTAATTTTAAACTTCATTCTTATATGTAAAATCCTTACAATTATAACTATTGTACAAAATGAATACAGATAAAATATATATTTTTGGTGTTTTTTGTTTCTCAATTACATCTCATCAAACTTAAAAAATATTGAAAAGGCAGCAAAAAGATGCGAAAATAAAAATCATAAAAAATAAAACTTATTTATAAACTTCATTTTTTTATGTAAACTCCTTACAATAATAACTAATATACATAATGAACACAGATATATACTTTTGGTATTTTTGTTTGGGCGTTACAACGCTTCAACCTTCAAAAATATTGAAAATCCAGCAAAAAAAGCGAAAAAATCATAAAAAATAAAAATTAATTACATAAACCATAAACTTTTTTTTATGCAAAATCCTTACAGTTATAACTAATATACAAAATAAATACAGATATATATTTTTGGTATTTTTTATTTCTCCATTACAACCCTTCAAACTTAAAAAATATTGAAAATGCAGCAATAAAAGGCGAAAAAAAATCATAAAAAATAAAAATTAATTATATAAACTTGTTTTTTAATGTAAAATCCTTGCAATTATAACAAATATAGAAATGAATACAGATATATATTTTTGGTATTTTTTGTTTATCCATTACAACCCTTCAAACTTAAAAAATATTGAAAATGCAGCAAAAAGATTCGAAAAAAGTGACAAAAAAATAAAAATTATATAAACTTCATTTTTTATGCAAAATCCTAATTATAACTAATATATAGAATGATCAAAGAAATATATTGTTGGTATTTTTTGTTTGGCTGTTAGGGCGGTTCAAACTTAAACAATCTGAAAAATATACCGCAAAAAGATGCGAAAAAATCATAGAAAATGAAAATTAATTATAAACTTCATTTTTATATGTAAAATTCTTACAATTATGACTAATAAGAAAAATTAGCACAAATTCATATTATTGGTATTTTTTATTTGGCCTTTACAACGAATCAAACTTAAACATTCTTGAAAATTCAGAAAAAATATAAAAAAAAAATCATAAAAACATTTTTTTTATACATATAAAATCCTTACAATCATAAATTACAAGTAATACCGGGTGTTCACGAAACTAGCCCGTAGTCATACGAAAACTTATTTATTGAACACATTACCCTATTTTTTGTACATATTATTTAAACATTGGTAAGTTTAAACTATGTTTCTGATAAAAATAATTTTTTTTCAAAATTTAAAAAAAAATGGTTTTTTTTTGGTAAAAATATAATTTTTAATTTTTCAGAAATCTTTTTTGGAGGGCAGTCTTTTTCGATTTTATTTGTTCTAAAATTATGACAATAAAAGTATTTTACGCTTATGTAGAAACAGGAAAAATCAAATTCGTATACAAATAATTTTCTGTTCATTACGTTGAACCTTAATTTTAATATTTAAAATTATCTTACGAGTATTGTATTTAAAACGAAAAAATACATTGATTGATCTTTTTGTGAATAATAAGGAAAAAGGGAAGGTAATTTAAAAAAAAATTAATGGGATAGGTTTTTAGATTTTATTAAAATAAATATTTGTGCCCAGTTACAGTTATGAAAAAATGGAGAAAAATGAAGGAGAATTCTTTAATATTTGGTTATTACAGTCTTTGATACAAAGTATGAATTTAATGATAAAATATGGTTTATGTAATAGGCTAAGTTTTAACAATAAAAATTTAATAACCTAGAATTAATCGATTCGATTAATAAAGAAAATGAATTCATTTTTTAGCTTCACTATTAGTGAGTTTCTTGAAAATTAATTCTATACTCCAAGGTATTCCACATAGAAGATACGCAGTGGTTAACAAATGCACAACCATAATATCACTCTCTGTAGCTTCTCTTACTAAACCTACAATTTTTTAAAAATCAGTTACCTTCAATTGCATGCATTTAATTAAAATTAAAGTTTCTTACCAATTAATGGTGAAAAAACGCAGAATACTACCGCACAAACAACCATGTACAGAGTAAATGCTGTACTAAATCTTTGACCATATTGTTCTGCAACGACCAAAGGAAGCGGTGTTTGTATCAAACATCGAAGAAATCCCAAAGCACCACATGTGCAAGCCACCCAAAGAAACGCATCGTTCATGACGAAAGCTTAAAAATAGTTCAACTTTAAAATTCTGCAAAATCTCACAACCTAAGATCAAATTTTAGGGTACAGTTGATTTCAGTCGGAAGTAGGACACAAAAGAATCACAAGTAAATATAGAGAAAAACGTGCTGGCATACGCGGAGTAGCCTGAGCTCAGACAGCAATCGAGTCTTTTGTGTCCTACTTCCGACTGGAACCAACTGTACAAGGCTATTCTTCTGTTAGGCAGAGCCGTAACTATGGGGTGGCACAGGAGGCGCCCGCCACGGGCGCCACTGGGTCAGGGGCGCCAAATCCCAACTAATTTTTGTTTTTAAATTCGAAAACATTGAAAGTTTGGACATTTTTAACGGATTGCCACAGGCGCCCAGTCCCCGAGTTACGGCCCTGCTGTTAGGTTTGTTGTATTGGTTGAAATGCATCTAACATACGTTTATTGTAAGGTTGTGCAAGTTTGTACAAAATCGAGACCTAAAGTAAAAACCTATCAATGTAATTTTACCTTAACTTTATCTTACCTGTTCTGAACGCAGCTGAAAGTAGACTTCCAGCCAAGAAAAGATATCGGTTTCTTACATTAGCAACTGCACTTAATATTGATAGTAACACCCTACAAACTAAATCCGAGCCAAAGTATATTGTAAGGACTAAAGTAGTTTCTTCTGGACTATAATTAGAGTTTCTTAGAATCATAGGCAGTAGTGATAAAAATAAGAGGTCAGCAGTAAGTGACAGTGATAACCCAAAAGCTATATTCACAAAAACTGGATCTTTGAAGAGTTCCAAATCCAAAGCCTTACTTATCCTCTGCCTTAAAATGATCAACAATAAGTCATCTTGCAATAAAGCCAAGAAATCGTAAATACTCACAAATAAGATTTTTTGGATTGGTCTTCAACACCAACCACGTTCATATTGCTGACAGATACCGCCATACTACCGATACTTATAACTGATGGCCTCTTATTTTCTAAATCGCTTAAGAAGTTACGGCTTGTATTTAATTTTTTCTTCATTAAGGGTTGTTCTGATTCTGTTAGCATTCCATTATCTTCAGATACTAAAAATATATAGTAACATAATTAAGTAATAATCTAACAATTAATGAGTTTGATCATGAAAATTCTAAAAGTAATAATATGCTTTAGGTGTTCAGTTTTTAAATTTCGATGAACGCAAAGTGACGAAATTTGAACGAAATTTAAAATATAACTGAACGCTAAAAATTCATGAAAAGAGGGTCATCGGTCATCATATTTCCAAAACTACAGCATTATCCTTGACTTTTTTGAATTTTTTTTTGTATTGGTTAAATAAAAGACATGTCTAGACGAAACAAAGGAGATTTTTTAGAAATTATTCATATTACCTGCGTGAAACTTGCGTTAAAAAGGATTTTTTTAGACAAAAAAAAATCCTTTGTTATACCTTCAGATATAACTCTACTTTCTCATACATATTTTATTTTCTGCGTGTCTTGGTTTTAGCTAAGTCTTGGAAAAATACTAGAAAGTACTAAATTTGCGCTTGAATATTTTACCGACTATCCTCTTAATGTCATTTCGAATAAAAAAGCAATCTAAATTGATTAGAATGAGAGAATTTTCAATAGCTTAGGTTTATTACCTTGTTGTAATTCAATATTTGTAAGATATCTCTTCTTTAAATGCCATTTTACTGGTTGAAGTGATATCATAGCAACGAAACAATTGAGACTTAATGCGGCGAAAACGAGTTGAGTACCACGCCATCCGTATTTATCAAGAAGGGCCTTTGTGAATATTGGCCAAGCCATTGTAATTCCAACAACCACAGCTTGTGCAAGTCCCATCATTACATTTTGTCGTCTTAAGAAATATCCATTAAATGCCGTAAAACCAGCTGGCATCAAAAGACCAAATCCAAAACCTAATAAAAAAATACATTTATCATTTAAGAATACTCAGTGAGTTTGGTTCATTCCTCCAGATTCTCCCTGTAATCCCATAATAACAAAATTAACATTAAAATTACCTTGAAATACTCCAAATGTTAATATGAGTTGGCCAAGATTTTGTACGAAAACAGTTCCGAAGGATCCAATGAAGAATAATGAAGCACCCAACAGCCCAACTTTTCGACATGAGTAAGTTTGAAGTAAATGATTTGCTGCAAGACCTAAAAGGAAAAAAACCACCAATTGTATTGAAAAGATAATAAAAGGATAAACTATTGCATGTAAGTTTTTGAGATATTATTTACGAAAAAATCCTATTTTTCATGAAGTAGTACAGAACTTTTGAACGAGTGAATACATGAACATTTTGAAGATTGGTGGTGTCATGAAAACTACATTTTGATTTTTCTACCATTAGCGGTGTTTTACCCTGTATATTATTTATTATACAGAGGGGTGCACAAAAAATGGCCAACGATGTAGCTTCGTTATTTCTTATCCGATTTTAATAAGTAATATGTCAAATTAAATGGTTATAAGAATACTACTATCAGATAAAAGATGAATTTTATTTTTGAAGACATCAGAGCAGGAGGAGGCGACTTTTCTTTTTCAAATGGCAACATATTTTTTTAGATTGATAAAAATCATTAACAAAAATAATCTAAACCAATTATACCAATAATTTTTTTTTATTTTTTTTATTATTAATAATTTTTTTTGTTTTTGAGTTTTAAGTGTTTTATTTTTTTTAAGTTTGTTTTTTAATTTATTATCAATAAAATTAATAAATTATTAAAAATTATTATTAATAATAAATTAAGAAACAAAACTTAAAAAAATAAAAAACTAAAAACTCGAAAACAAAAAAGCAATTGAATTAAGATAAAAAAAATTAAAAAAAAAGAAAAAAAAAATTAAAAAAAAGAAAAAAAAAATTAAAAAAAAAATTATTTAATAAAATTATTGGTAGAATTGGTTTAGCTAATTTTTCTTAATGTTTTTTTACAATCGAAAAAATATGTTGCTATTTGAAAAAGAAAAGTTGTCTCCTTCTCCTCTGATGTTTTCAAAAATAAAATTAATCTTTTATTATCTGATAGTAGTATTCTTCAAACCATTTAATTTGACATATACTTATTAAAATCAGATGAGAAATAATGAAGCTACATCGTTGGCCCTTTTTGTACACCCCTCTGTATTTATAGTAACCGGTAACCAGTAAAAAAATTTTGAAAACGAAATTTTCATGACACAAAATTACAGTTTTCCCTAAACCTTAAAACGATTTGTATTAAATATAAAGTATCTCCAATTCCCATTGCAATCTAAAGTAAACAATGCCTTAATTATCTATGTATTTAGAATAATCGATGGCTTAATTTTTGCAGTTTAAGTGATGTTATATTTACATTAAATTTAGTTGATTTACACTTGTAATCAGCCTAATCACACAGGTACAATCAAAATTAATTTATTGTTTCAGAATTTACACATCCCGACAGCCCATAAACATTCAAGGTTATGTCAAAAAATAATATGTAGCTTATAAATTAATATGAGCTAGAATTCGAAGAAATTAAAAATGGCTAATCATAAAATAAATATTAATTCCCGAGAATTAAATAATAACCTAGTTTTACATCAAATTATTACGTTATGTTAAATACAATATGGCGATTTTAACGCCAACACGTGTATTCTGTACTATCTATTTCATAACAGCACCCGATGCTGTTATAGTCTTATAACATACTTATATGTTTGTAGTTATGGTTGGTATGAACAAAAAAATTGCCTGAGGTTTTGCAATATTATAGTAAAACTTCGAAAATAAACTACATTTTAAAAATTTCAATCTTCTACAAAGCCTATATGAGAATTTTTTGGATTTCGTGTTAATTGTATTTTTTTCGTTAAAATTATCCTGAGTCAACACATTCCTATTAAAAAGTGAAAATACCGAAAACTTTGGCCCTTAAAGGTAACTTGGCCAAAATTTTGGAAAAAGATAGTTTAATCTTTTTTTTTAAATTTATTTTTAAAGTTTATTATAATCTAAAAACCTATAAAGGTTAAATCGAAATTTAGATCGTTACTTCGATCTACTGTTAGTTATCAGTATTCTGATACACTTAAAATACTTGTAAAAGGTAAAAGTCGTTTTGCGCCGGTTCGATTTACGCCGATTCACAATTACACCGGTTGGTGCCGGCGTGGGATTTTCCGAGTTCATTATGGACGACAATAGTGATTCAGAACCCAAACATTGTGCGAAAATAGCACGAAATATGTGTGTTCAAAACGACGTTTACCTGTACTGTATTTTTCCTAAATTGGAGTCAAAGTTACTTTAGTTTACCGTAATATAGAATGTTGAAATTTGCCTCTATAGACTTAATATCCAAATAGCTGGGGCTCCAGTACACGTTTTAAAATATATTATTAAAAAATTAATTCAATGAAACTAAAAATCACGTGTTAACCCAAAAACATGAATTACTATTTCATTCTTAATTTTTAGTTGAGTTTATCGACATTTGTATTTATTTACAAAAAAGTAAACCCATAATCCTTCATAATTCCTTAAGTAAAAGTAAATTAAAATTAAATACCTGTAAAAGATAAAACTGCATTAAAAACTCCATTTGCAAGCGTAATTCCGTAAGTTTCATCACCAATATTTCCTAGAAACGAACCAAAAACGAGCCCAAAAACGCAAATTGGGACAACAGTAACGCTCTGCAATATATAAATAAAAATTTTGATTTTATCAAAATAGTGTAACTTACAAAAAATAAACTAATACTAAGTGTAACGATAAATCCCCATCCTCCTTCAGGAGCTACCAATTCATATCGCTTTCCATGTTTATCCACAAGCACCGTGCCTGCCGCAGTCATTTTACACAATAAATAAAATTATTATAAAACACATCTTAGTACTAATTTTTAAAAATTTGTTCTATGTTATCTAGTGTTTATATTGTTACGGTGTATTTTTGGTCGGTAGCAGTAGGTGCTGCATTGTTTTCTTTGTGAGTTATTTATGACTATTTTTATGAGTTACACATTTCAAGCGAACAGCTTTTCCTCAACTGGTACTTTATGAAGCGAGTCTTTCCGCAAATTGACAGATAATCATGATTGATTGGGACGTATCAAGTAATGAGGATATGATGCGACCACTTCACTTTTCCAGGATCAAATGGAAACGAATATTAGCTAATTGGTTGCCCTGTTTTATCAAATATTCATTAATAAATTTTTATTCCTACAAAATTGAAGTATGGAGATTACCTTATAATAATTAAAATTTTGAAAGTTTTTAAATAATTGATTAATTTTTTATATTGTGTAAACAAAAACTATTTGGATTGCTTAATTGTAAATAGTAAGTACCATTCACTTGAAATTAATTTAAATATCCACTCCAAATAAATGTGGTTTAATGAGATATTATAAGAGTAGAAAAATTCACAATACAGGTAAACGTCGTTTTACGCCGGGGTTCCGTTCCGAGAGTCACCGGCGTAAAACGAACACACATTTTTCGTGCTTTTTTTCGCACAATGTTTGGGTTCTGAATCACTGAAAGTAACTCGGAAACTCGGAAAATCCCACGCCGGCACCAACCGGAGTAATTGTGAATCGGCGTAAATCAAACCGGCGGAAAACGACGTTTACCTGTATTATTTTGGAGGGAAAATATGTTCGTCTCTATCTGATAAGGTAATCATGATGATCGGCTTTTATTTATTTATATGTTATTTACATGATAAATTGGTAATTACATTGATTTCCAGAAGACTCTCAAATTGATGGATATATTTTGATTTTTGATAGACCAAGTATTTGGTGCAAGTTTAAGATATATTGGCGAAATGCTTAGAAGCACAAGATGTCCTATAATATCGTTATGCACAAATTTTAGGAGCGTAAACTTAGGTTCAATTCCAGGACTACAAAAACACAAGCTCTAGGTCTATTTTCTTGTTTAAAAGTTGCAGTCACTTTAAAATCATTGCATTTGAAATTCTTAAGGATTATTATTAAAAAAAAAATTTAAATGCAAAAAATGCTTTATTCAATTTATATACTGATCGCCAAAAAACCGGCCACCTTGAAATTTTTCTCAAAATGGTTAATCAATTTAACTACATACAAGTTGGTATTTGGTTGAAGAACTAGTATCCATTATTGGTACGTGGTACAAAAATTTGCCAAGAATAAAAAAAGCAATAAAACAGCTCAAAAAGCATGCTCGCCACAAAAAGTTCGTTTACTCCGAATAAAACATGTTATTTTTTCTTCAAAGGTCGAAAGTTATAATATAGTAAATAATTTTAGAATTTGACATTTAATTTATACGCAATACACAATACAACGTCAGTATATATTGAGTTGCTTACAATGGATTTCTACTCCGTCTTTCTAATCCTTGTCAATACAAATTATATAGGGCGCGTTCCAGTAATGAACACTAAAGCCCACGACGACCGCAAAATCGTTCTACATAAGACCGCGATTTTTTCTTTCGTGCATCGATGGCGAACGCAAGAAGCTCACAACGACCGTATTTATTCGTGGGTTACTGTGGTTGTTTGTTGAATGTTGACCTTTTGAGCTAGTGAAACGGGAAAATTTTGCGGTCGTGGTCGTGGGCTTTAGTGTTCATTACTGGAACGCACCCATAGAGTCAAGGAACATAAAATGATTTGTTAAAACCTGTCAAATGTCACATAAGGCTGTACTTTTATGACGTTTGAAGAAAAAGGTTTTTTTATGTTTAATAAACAAGGAAGCGGCTTTTAACGGAATTTTTGGCAAAGGATCCAAATGTCAAATTATGGAAAATTCACTTTTTTCTTAAAATCGGCCCTGTATACAATACTCGTTACTTGTGTTATAAATTTACATTCCTATCTTTTATTGAAATGTTTTTTATAATCGAAAACATATGTCTCTGTTAATGCATTGTCCATGTTTAATTTTATCTTTAAACTCAATTTTCACCAAATTATGTTTTTGGCACTTAGACCCTTTGGAAATACCACCCTTCAATTGTTAATAGCCCTCCTGGTCGTCTTGAAACTTGAATTACATACATCATTTATTTGATTTGATCAAATTCTCTAAAATAAAATCAAAAAATGAGGAGAATTAGTTCGAATTTTTCTTAAACTTTAAATCAAAATTGTTGCTGTGTCTCTGGCATGGTTGTACGATGTCGAATAAGCTTCTGCAGTTGATTCTAAAGATCCTTAATTGAATTTAGACTAGACTAGATTTGATTAGTCGTGCAGTATGTGGTCTGGCATTGCTCATTGCCCTGCATTATTATGCATTAGAATAAAAATCTAAAAATCTCATGCCAAATTGGAAAATGGAACGACATTTTTTTCGAAGAATATCTTGTACATATATATTGCGTTCATAGAACCAGTTCTGCATTCTCTGCCAAAAAACCCTTTCAAGGCTGAAACATTCTGAACGTCTTTTTCAACCATAGATTGAGCGGTTTATCAGTTATTAGTGAAGAGACTCCTTGAATCTAAACTATTACTGGCCTTTGCCTTATTTCAAACCCTTGTACTGCTAGTAATCTATTTTGAAGTGAAACTATTGTTGATCTTCGATTTATTACACTAATACTTTCATTAGCAGTAGGCAGTAGCTTTTTTTCTTGAGGATCCTGTTCTTCTTACAAATCTGCCGGTATAGTGAAAACGGCCAGTAAACAGGTATTCCAACCTAAGTGACAGTGAATCACATCAGCGATGCTAAATTTTTCTACCTATTCTGGAGATGTGAAGTAGAAATTCCCACTAATCTCTCCAGTGAGTAGCTTACTTACGTAAATTGAATCAAGTGAACTACTGGACCACCGTGCTTGTCTACACCATTCCTGTTTGCTGACCGTTTTCACTATATTTTATAGTATTCGAAGAACCTAATGATAGCTTCAATTAGTCCGAAACGTCACACAGTGGTTAAAAATCGCAAAAAGCTGGCCATAATACAAAAAAAGAATATTTTTTTTTCGATAATTTAGGACTTAATTGCAGTAGTACCCCTAGCACAGTTTGAGAACAAAGTGCATAGTTTTTTTAACGGGGTGACCAATTTACATGAAACAAATTGGATTCTTTTGGGGAATTTAAGTACTTTGATAAATAACCTATCATAAATATACAGGGTGTCTCAGACCACCCGTCCACCCCTTTTATTTTGAGATCGCCTTGTCGTACAAGGCTGAAATAAAAAGAATTATTACAAAAGCAAACCCGAAGAATCCACTGGTGCACATATTTTTTTCCGGAACAATCCGGAAGTACCCGGAACCGCAAGTAACTTTCGATTTTTAAATGGCAACATAGGTCAAGTATGGTATCGTTTGAAAGGCCTTTTAAAAAGAAACAAACTTTATTAAAATATTTTTGTAATATCTTGCATAATTACCAATTTAACCAAAAAAAAATATGCAAACAAGTGACCATTGGTCTCTTAAATTATGGAAAAATTACCATCATCCGCAAATGGGCAAGAGAGAGATTTATTTAAATTGATCTTTTTTGCGTTTATCGCTTTATTCGTTAAAAATAATCAACTTTTTTTTTTATTTTTTGAATTAAGGTAAATACATAACCTAAAAAAGTTGATTATTTTTAACAATATAAGCAAAAAATACATGTTTCCATTTAAAAAATCACAATTGCCTCTACCCTTACCCATTGAGGATGATGGTAGTGTTTTAATTTTTCCATAATTTAAGAAACCATTTGTCACTTTTTTGCTTTTGTTTTTCGTTTTTCGTTTAATTTGTTAATTATGAAAGATATTAAAAAAATATTTTAATAAAAGTTGTTTCTTTTTAAAAGACCTTTCAAACGATACCATACTCGACCTATGTTGCCATTTAAAAATCGAAAGTTACTTCCGGTTCCGGGCACTTCCGGATTATTCCGGAAAGAAATAAGTGCACCAATTCGGATTTGCTTTGGTAATAATTTTTTTTATTTCAGCCATGTACGACAAGGCGTTCCCAAAATAAACGGGGTGGACTGGTGGTCTGAGACACCCTGTATATGAAAACCATAAAAATAAGAATTAATATACAATTGACTGTGATTTTGAGATAGTTGTATTATTTTATGCTGATAAAAATTGAGTTTAGAAAAAAGTCCTGCTAGATCTTGCCCTGTTTGTTAATATTCTAATGGTAAATTACACTTTTAGGTAAAACATATATAAAAATCAGCTGCTACTAATTGTAACTTTGATACGTACGTTATTAATACTGTAACATTGTAATTTTTTGTTTTTTCGAGGATTCAATTTTGACCAACGAAATCAACATCCACTTGGTAAATGAACAAAATGTTTTTTTTTCTCTGCATACTGACCAATACTAAGTAGGAATGCATACTCATAAAGTCCTAAAATCCCTAACTAACACTTATTCTCGAAAAAATGAATATTTATGAGAATTATTGGTCATTTTGTATACGCCATTTTGTATTTTTGTAAAGACAATATCAGATTCGTAATTTACGATCCTCAAAACCCCAAATTAATAAATTTTGTTAAAATTGGTATTAAAATTCGTAAAATTATCAGATTCGTAATCAGCTATCTCAAAAATCCTCATGTAGGAAAATTCATCGCAAAAAGATGATATTTTCTAATTATGTCCAGCTTTTTGGGATTTTTAACCACTGTGCGTCGACTATCCACTATCTACTAAATAACTTATACAGATTAAAATAATCACTTCGGACATAGACCAAAAGTTTTTCCAGGATTAAAATCATAATCAAAAAGGGTGTCTTCTTTTTTTGCAAAAATTTTTTTTTAGATATAAGTGGCGTTATGAATAAAAACTTTTATAAACTAATATTTTATACAAATTTTGAAATTTCATATTTTTATGGGACATCCTGTATAATCATTCATTTTTTATTTTACCGTGGAAAATTTAAAACCCTCCACTTAAGTGTAAAAACATACATAAAGTTAACGAAAGTAATTAGTTAAAGATTAAATCTAATGCATACTTGATTTAAATAAGAAAGAAATATAAAAAGAATTGTTATTAGGGTGTCCTAACAATAGTCATTAAAATTTAGAAAGTCGAAAAAATGTTAATTAGTAAGAATTTTTTGTTCATAATGATAAGTCACTCTAAACACTTTGTATATTTTTGTAGAATAACATTATTTTTTTCAAAAACGTACTAAATTTATTTTAAGTATAGGATGTTGGATGTTATATTTACCGTAACTAATAATGTTTCTTTCTAAAAATTTCTTTCTGTTTCTCCATTTGTATTGGTTTAGAAATAACGAGGATAAAATAGAGAATCTAAAAAAAATAAATAAGGTAGCAAATCATTGTACCTAAGTTTTGTTTAAAAAAACCAAATAAACGAAATAAGATTATTTGGTATGCAACTACACTCAATGCTTGTTAAGTTGCCTATTGCATTTTATAGTTTTGATAAATATGTTATATTTTATACAGCATGTCACAAATACATAGTTTTTTTCTTTTAACAGTAACCAAGCTTTTAGAAACCTAAATATAAAATAAGATTGGAAAAATGAAATTTAAACTTATAGTATTACTTTATAGTATAGTATTCATAGTTTGATAATCCAAATAATTTTTATGCTGCCACTGTCCACATTGTAATAATTTATTATTGTAAAATTTATTTCTTTTGTATCTTTTTAAAGTCAGTAATTATTGAAAATATAAGCAGTTTGCATTTTAAAATTTTAGTATTTATTTTAAAATTCATCTTACTATCACTTTGAAAGTGATCTCAAATACCTTCTTTAAAAATGTTAATAAAGTTGATTTTTAAAATATTAAAAAATATTAGAACAATAGACTATTTCTTTGGCATAATTCCAAGTTTTCCCAAAAATCTTGTTAAGTTGTTTTTAATTTAAACATGAAAATTTTAATGCCACATTACGCTGTATTCAGCGACCGTGATGAAAAATTTAGAGACGTTGTTAACGTTAAAGATTCTTCTTAAGAAATATATTTTCAAAGACGTCTTTAACTTTAACGACGTCTCAAAATTTTTCATCAATGTCGCTGAATACAGGTTATATAAGGTGTTAATTTTGTTAGAAATTTAAAAATATTCAGTATGATTTTCTGGCAGGTAATTGTAAAAATTGAGGAACAATTAAAGCAGCATACTTGAAAATGAAATCTTAACCGCAATTATTCAAGTTATAAATGACCTCGAGACCTAAAACGTTTAATGGCAATTAATATTCCTGAGCCAGGCAAGCTTCAAGTAAAGCAAATATGATTAATTATCAGGAATATTTAATTTAAATCCTACATTAAAGTCGCAATGCTATATTTTTAGGGCAGAATAATCACATAGCATTAAAAGCCTATGTTTAATTTAAGGATTTATTAATCGTGTTTTTAATTGCATGTAATTGAATAGCACCATTTTTCATCCCATCTGACTTATCATTTTATTCTAGAATAATAGCATGTAGCATGGACGAAACAAAAAAATAGTTTTATAATAATTTTATTTTTAAATAATTTATGCATTACTTTTTGGTACTAATTTATATTTTAATGAAAAAATTAATATATGTAAAATTATTATTAAATTTATATATTTTGAATAATTTCATTCATCTTACAGTAGAGGTGTGTCTAAAAAAATTGAAAACGTTCTTACTTTAATTTATGTAAAAAATTACCAAGGAAATAAAACCAGTTGTTTTAATAATATTCATTTATTTTGAAAATATGTACCAAAATTTTCAAAATGCAGCCTTTGTAATATTCAAGAATATTTTCAAATACTCCGTAAATTTTTTTAAAATTGGTCAACTGTGAACACTCTAATATTATAATAATATTAATACTTTAAAGTGACGGATTTTCCATTGTATTTCTTTCTGGGCAGATTGCACCACTTTCACTTAAAATTTTGCTTAAATTAAAAAATGGTCCAAAATACAATAGAAAATGTGTGTATTAATCTTAACACCTTAAAAATAAGTTGGTGTGATTGATGAGTCAATGAACGATATTATGAAGTGTACCTTTAAATTTAAAAAACTCAAAAGATTTTCTTAATAACTTTGATAACTTGTATGTCAAGAGGTTTTCAGCAACTTCTTAATCAGGTTCTAGCAATCAGGAAGGAATATTAAAATATTAATATTTTGAAATCATACCTGCATTTTTGGTCATAAAAAAATTTCCAAGTTTTTAAATTTTTTTTTTCGTGAATTACGAAATCTGGCAGCTTCGTTTGTTGTAAACCTTATCTTTTTTCAAAAATACACGAATCGGTATTGAGGAACATGAATAAATAATAATCTTGAATTGTTGTAGCCCTTTTAATGTTCTACTATTTGTCTTTTTTGCGTAAACCAAACCATTTTAGGGGCGCAACACAGAGAAAAAATTCGATAAAACAATAACAAAAAGTGATAACATATTTTTTATACCACTCTGCTGAAGAAAATGCTTAAAATTAAAACTTGTGGTGTCTTATTTTCTCTTAAGCACTTTTATTGAGTTTTTATGGGGATTTGAAAATCAGGCAAAATTTAAAAAAACAATATGTTATAAAAATACAACAAAAATACATAAAACAAAAAAGGTTTTCTTAAATTGTTCTTTTAATCATTTTCTACATTATTTTTACAATATGAAGGTAATTAAAAAATTATTGGCAAATTTCTAATTGTAACTTTTAATTTAATTTTATGGTTAATTATTCTACTGTAATATTTATCAAAAATGTAATAGTGTTACTTATTTTAGGACTGATGATGACCTCAAACAAAGGTCAAAACGTTTCGATGTATTAAATCAATAGAATAAAGGAATTTCTCGAATTATTAGGACCAAAAAGTTGTTTAACTAAAAATTTTATATGAAAGGGACAAAAACCAATTTTCCATAAAAAAATACAGGGTGTCCCAGCGTTGCGTGGAAGTAGCATTACTCTAAAATGAAAAAAGATATCGGCATGCGGTTTTCAATAGAATATACAATACCTTTAAGCGCACATTTTAAAAATATTTTAGTAATATACCGGGTGTCCATTCCAAGATGGCGGACCAAAGCTAAGTTTTTTTAAACGGAACACCCAGTATATTATGACATTTTTGGATTCCTTATAAAAAAATAATTAAACTTTGTATTAACTTTTATGGGTCTATCATCACTCGTTTTGCTGATATTTGCTATTTAAGCCATAAAAAGATCCATTTTTGAAAGATCACTGCTCTATAACAGATGAATATTTTGGGTTGAAATTATCTCAAAAAATTTTCAACATCATGTAGTTTACAACTATCATGGCAAATTTAAGTTTGTGATAATTTTTCATCAGAGTGCCTTATGAAACACAAAATGAACAATTAAACGAAATTTTCAAATGGAACACCCTGTATATTTTAACATCAATCCTTATCATTTTTTACAAGCTTTCTATTTATATAATGTTTGTATGATCGCTTATCAATGGTTTGGGAGATATTAATATCCAAACTGAGAAACAGTGAAAAATACACAAAATAGCACTCTTCGTGGATTTTTTTAAGGTTTTTTTTATATTTGTCTAATACTTATTTGTGTCTTTGTCTATTTTGCTTTTTTAATAATGTTTTTATATTATAGTAACAGTTTTGTTGATTTACAACACAAATAAAATCGAAACTTGCCATTATCAATTTTGGTTTTCTAAATTTCAGTATATTTTAAAATTTTAGCAATTAATGTTACCAAGGAATCCCTTATTTTGTTGAATATCGTTTTTACGCTCTTTTCTGATAACCAGAAGGGGAATTCTTTCAGCTTCACCAAGCGCTTACAGCATATTTTCCATTTCTTATTTAGAAGAGTCTATTATTTCGGTTTAGTTATTATCAAAAGTACAGAAAAGGGCGTTAAAACAAAATTCCACAAAATAAGGGTTTCCTTGGTAACATCAGTTGCTAAATTTTTAAAGCATGCTGAAACTTAGAAAACCAAAATTAATAATTGCAAATTTCGATTTTACTTTTGTTGTAAAAGAGGAAAAACTACTATTGTAATAA
Source organism: Stenus bimaculatus (assembly GCA_963971135.1). Classification (NCBI taxonomy): domain Eukaryota; kingdom Metazoa; phylum Arthropoda; class Insecta; order Coleoptera; family Staphylinidae; genus Stenus; species Stenus bimaculatus. The sequence goes on along the minus strand of OZ020180.1, from coordinate 78,775,419 downwards.
AACAACATTATAAAAAAGGAAAATAGAGAAAGACAGAAATAATTATTTGGCAAATTAACAAAAAAATTCTCAACAAAATTCATTAAGAGGGCTATTTTGTGTATTTTTCACTGTTTCTCAGTTTGGATATTAATATCTCCTAAACCATAGGCATTCGATCATACAACCATTATATCAGTAGAAAGCTTGTTAAAAATGCCATCGATTGATATTAAAATATACAGGGTGTTCCATTTGAAAATTTCGTTTAATTGTTCAATTTGCGTTTCATAAGGCAGCTTGAGAAAAAATTATCACAAACTTAAATTTGACATGACAGTTGAAGACTAGACGATGTTGAAAAATTTTTGAAAAAATTTTAACCCAAAATGTTCATCTGCTTTAGAGCAGTGATTTTTCAAAATTGGATCTTTTTTTGGCTTAAATGGCAAATATCAGCTAAACGAGTGATGATAGACCCATAAAAGTTTATACAAAGTATAATTATATTCTTATAAGGAATCCAAAAATGTCATAATATACTGGGTGTACCATTTAAAAAAACATAACTTTGGTCCGCCATCTTAGAACGGACTAAAATATTTTTAAAATGTGGTTTTAAAGGTATTGTGTATTGTATACTCTATCGAAAACCGCATGCCGATATCTTTTTTCATTTTAGAGTTAACTTACTTCCTCGCAGCGCTGGGACACCCTGTATGTTATCACTTTATATTTTATCAGAAAGTGCCGTTTTTGTTGCTCCAGTTGCTCAGTTAAAGCTTAAGCTTCAAGCAATACTTATACTAAAAAATTGACAGAATTCCTTTTGTATTTATACAGGGTCTCCCACTTTTTTTCCAGCAAAAATTTTGTTTAGATAGTAAATGTCATTCTGAAGAAAAATTTTCCTATGAACTATTATGTTTTTTCGACTCCTTAAAAAGTTACACCAATTTTAAAATTTCAAAAATTTTATGATTTTTGTGGGGCGTTTAAATTTGATTTAATTTTAATTTTTTTTATTTAAATCAAGTATGCTTTGGATAAGATGCAAAATTTTAGCGAGCGAAATTTAACCTCGTCGTTCCCTTATTTTAAATAATGTTCAAAAAAAACATCTTGGCAAAAAAAATCCAAATAATAAAAATGATTATCATGAAAATTTATCAATTTTAAAATTGCTGTAACTTTTTAAGGAGTCGAAAAAACATAATAGTTCATAGGAACATTTTGTTCAGAATGATATTTACCATCTAAAAAAAATTTATGCTGGAAAAAAGTGGGACATCCTGTATATTTTTTTTAGTTTAAATTCCATCAACTGTGCAACCGGGGATAAAACTGCTTGGTTTACCCCACAAAGACAAAAAATTCAAAAAACATGTTGTATCATGACCAAAAAAAAAGAGAAAATAAAAAAAGGCCTCAGCCGAAAAAAGTTACGACTAAAATCGTAAGTATCAAGGGGATTTCAGAATCAACCTCTTAAATTTGCCGACTAATACCCACTTAAATAAATTTTGGAAAAACTCATCCCACTATTTTCTAATAGTTTTTATTTGTATTTCTTTTCAAAAGGTTTGTACATTCTAAAAAATATGAATGTCAGAAATATTTTCTCGAAGATTCGATCATCAAGTTTTTTAGTTGTTCCTAAAGTTTTGGATGAAGGCACCTGCGCCTCATAAGAAGCAAAAGGCAGTGGTCGAAAATATCAAATTGGGTCCGTTCACCATTTTATATTTACAATTAAATGTGGGGTCTTCGATATTTATGTCAGCAGGTGCGACGCACGTAATTTAAACGCGGGCGTCTCTTGAAAGTGTTTTCCCTCGAAAAGTGCAAAATAATTATCGAATGAAGCTCGAACAATTAATTTAAAGGGTTCCTGCAAAATTTACAACTGTTGTAAAGTGATAAAGGAGTTAATTAGGATTGATGATGAAGAAGTTTGAAAGGCTCTCTTTTTTTAAACATTTTTATAACGAATTTTAGGCCCCAGTCAGATTATTTATATCCGGAAGTCGGTGATAATTCACCTGCTCTTAATAAAATGCTGCTATTGGATGCAAGGATTTTTTAATGTATGCACTTTTTAAGGATTCCGTTTAGACTTGAGTTTATGCAAAGAGGGCACACTTCATGAATTTTTAAGTGAGTGGTATGAAATATAACACAATTATGTGTAAAATTTATCGATAAACACATATTTAAATTTTACAACGAATTTCAGCCTATATTTTTTGATATAGTTCAGGTAATTACTTTCATTTTATATCATTTTTAATATTATACTTTCAATGCAGAACACACAAATTGGGTTAAATTTACTTCATGGTTTTTTTTCAAAAATAAAATCGAGTAAACTTTGCATAGCACGTAAAGAATACCTGCAGATTGAAATAATAAGTGGCACTTAAATTTGTAAGTTGCATTGAATTACCATCATTTTTTTAGTTTATTCAATTCAAGCTGCAATAATGCTACTAGCTACTAATAATATATTATTTTGTTTGGTTTTCATAAAATCCTTTAGTAGTGAATTGGTGTTGTTTCCAATTAAAATGTGATCCAGCTGAGAAGTGCATGAAGCTGCAGGTACTTGCTTTGTACAAAATACGAAGTTTGGACGATATATTTTTGAAGAGGGGTAGTTGCTTTCTTTGCTCATTGTTCCAGACTTGATTATCGGTATCAGAAGGCTCATCTACGAAGGGTACAGGTGATAACCCACGTGGTTGGACAGGTGAATCCACCTGCTTCTAGACGGCACGGGTGAGCCACGAGACCTTCTCCTTTCGCGCTACCGAAACTCTTCAAATAACACACGAACACGCACCCAAATTATATACGCTCAAATCCGCTATGAACCTCCTAGGGTCATTTTCCTATAATTGCAGACTCAAAAATAAAAAACTTACTCAAAAATAAGCGCCTTGCAAAGCTAGCAGTGCCTGCAAATTTGATACGCCGCACATAACTTTGACCAAACACCAACATTAACAGAAAGGCTTGATTATCTTTTCTTGTATAAAACTAAAACCTACTATTAAATAAGAATTACTTTAATGCAATACTAACTAATTATTTATAGTATTATAATCATCATCACCAGAAACACATACAAAAAAAATTGGACATAATTTTTACAAACCTTCATCCAATTTCTTGATATCCTAAATTTAATTTATTGATCTATTTTTTTAATCATTTGGTATTTGGAGAAATAAATGGTGTGTATTATCCAATTTTTGAGTTCTTACAAAAATATTACACTATACTTCAATCATTGAATTCAAAAATTGGGTGGTGTACTAGGTAGAAATGTTTAGATCAGATTACTTATTATTTTTAATAGATGGTTTAATTGTGGTTTGGAGGTTTAATTATCTTAATTGCGCTCTTGTGCAATTAAGGAAGATTCCTTCAAAAATATAATTATACCTTCTGAACCTGATTATATCATAAAAATTATTGGAAATCTTCCATTAAGGTTTTAATTCTAGGGTGTTAAGGGTTATTGCAATCTTCCCGGACCCCTAAATTAAAGCTTCTTTTACTGCTAATATTTTTATTGCGACTTACCAGATTTTAGATTAACTATACCTAAAGACCACCTATACCATGAATGAACACTTTAGAACACCAATCTTAACCTTTCAAATATACACTTATTTACGTAAAATTACTATAAAGCCCTTAGAAAAAAATATCTCTAAACTTTTTTGTTTACCAAACATTGAGTCTCAAAATTAAACTCCTACAAATTTCAAAAATTGCATATACAGGGTGTCAGCAACTTCAGGTATACATTCTTTAACCTGAGCTTTAACCTATTTGAAGGTATAAATGAAGAATAACGTTTTTCACCAAAATGCTCCATTTTCGAAATACAGAGTGTTCAAATTTGTAGCCTTATTTTGTAACCACTCGAGACGATATCGCATATGCCACATCACAAGGGCAGACTCTTATTTTTTCATGAAACTTTCAAGGACAGAATTTTGAAATTAGTATGGATCCCTTTTACCTCCTCCATTTTGTCTATTTGAAGCCACTGTCTAAAACTTTTTTCTACCTAGAAATATTTTAATATCTCTTTGCGTTTAGAAAGAATTCTTTAATTATTTTGAAAATAAAAGCGTATATTCGGCGACCGTGATGAAAAATTTAGAGACATCGTTATTGTTAATCACGTGATTAAAAAATATTTCTTCCTAAGGAATATTTTCTTAAAGACGTTATTAACTTTAACGACGTCTCTAAAATCTTCATCACGGTCGCTGAATACATGCTTATGTATTTATTGCTGCTCATTTTGAACAATTGAAGACACAAGTGGATAAAGGTGTCATGTCACATAATAATTCGTCGGCTTAATGCAGAACTATCCTAAGTGAAATTTTATATAAAATAGGATAAAGCCAATTTACTGTTCAAAATATAAGTGTCTTAATGGAGAAACATCCAAACTTAATTTCAATAAAATGAAGCAATCTGGATAATGTCTTTAGAAAGCCTAGATTAACACAGATCACTCGTCCTCAAAAAAGTGTTATTTGACTGTGGATAGACTTAGGATTGTTCTGCATTAGACGAGAGAAATAGAGAAAAATTATTTTTTGTAAAACTTTTTCTTTTAAATTAAATTTAATTATTTATTTTCTTATTCTGTTAGGTACTATAAACTAGTTCTCTTATATTTAAAACTTTACTAAATATTACTTACTCCAAAAAAAAATAGTACTTGATACCTTTATTAAAAATAAATTTGGCCATAAAAAGCGTTTTAAAAATGTATCAAGTACAGAATCGTCAGAAAATAAACATATAGCATATTTTTTGACATTTTAGACAAAAAAATCAGTTTGAAAAAAATTTTACATGACACCTTTATCGACTGGTGTCTTCAAGTCGACAATTTTGTACATTTTGTCACAAAACTTTTAAACTCAAAAATATATCAAAAAAGTTAAGGGAAGAAAAAGGTTTTAGGAATAATCAAGGAAGTAAAAAATTGAATTTATATTGGAGTCAAATACAAAAAATAGAGAACTTTCGCAGTTGAATTTAATGACGATTGGCAAAAGTGAGCTCTGTACAAAATTTCAAAAAATTATCCTTAGAAACATAGACGTTAAAACATTGAAAAAAAAGATCACTCCGTATTTCGAAAATGGAGTAATTTGGCGAAAAATTGTATATTTTTGAAGGTAGGGACGCATGTTTAGAAACACCCTGTATAACGCCTTGGGCCAGTGGAAATAATTTCAAAAGTCAACGATTGCTAATTTCGAAATCAAAAATCAAAATGATTTTATTATAATTTAAAAAATATTAAACTTTACAATGTATTTATTTCGAAAAAGTTAATAAACCTACTTAGTTTGAGTTTTTTGGTGATGGAAAAACAGCGAATAGTGATTAAAGAAATAGTGAATAAGTCGGGGCAAGTTCGTAAGTGCATAATACAGGGTGAACTAAAAGTCTGGTGAATTTGTTCGCTTCAAGTTCATAGTAACACAAAATTATGTCAAAATTATAACAAAGTAACTAGACTACTCAAAAGCAGAGGTGTAGGTCGAATTTTTACCGTTGTGTCAATACTTCGGATTTTTGTATTTAGTTATTGTGCCTTCTGTTTTATAAACAACAGTTTTTATTAAGACTAATTTGCGTAGATCTTTGTTTTGTGTTAGCATCTGCCTCGTAAATGAAGGTCATAACTTTCAACATTTGACATTTGTTGTAAAATTCGAGAGCTAATTTCAAGTTTTTTATTTTCAAAAACCCAAAACCTTAATAAATAACTTTAAATTTGTATATTTGTTTAGAATTGTTGATTTTTTATGATTACTATATTAATTTTGAAAAAAATATTTGCTACGCCATTGGCTCACTAGGGGGTTTTCTTTTTAAATTTGTATAATAGTTATACCAACCTGCATATTTGGTTGCCTAAATATCAATCCCAATCATTTTAGCTCATCCTATATCTTCCAGGAAAATGGTCATAAACAATAAATTGATGTCAAGTTGACGCTTTACCTAAACTTTATTGAAGTTAAAGACCGCAAGTGTGCATTTTAATAAAATTAAGTCGTGGTCTGCACTTGCCCTGCAAAAAAATAAATTTTAGGGTAAGTTTAGATGTAAACATTGGGGAAGATGCAAAGTAAAATTTACGAAGGCATAAAGAATAATAAAAGTATAATTGTAAACTTTTCAAAAATTAATAAAAATAAGTTAAGAGCATTCACCTGTAACTTTGGTTGCCTAAAAATTCAAGAACAACTTCTCATTTTTTACTATATTTTTAAATATATTAATTTTTTTTTCGGTCGAAAATTATTAAGTTACACTAATTCTTAGTCGTTTCAAGTTGGTTTTTATTTTAATTTTTTTTTAATTTTTTAAAATTAAAATAAAAACAAAAACTAACCTTAAACATCTAAGAATTAATATAACATAATTTTCGACCGAAAAAAAAATTAATATATGTATTTATACCGGGTGGAAATGAAACTAGGGCCACCCCTGGCATTTCTTTATTTATGGAAATAAAATATTAAAATTTTAGTATATTATATAATCTAAGAAAACAAGTCTTATGGATCGAATAAATTTTTAATTTTACTTCCGGTTTATCAGGAAATGGCATCCACTTTCTGATTTTAAATATAACCCCCTGATTTTTTCTACGTAAAATCAAACATTGGCTAATTTTAAGTATGTTTATGACAAAAAAATATTTTTTTTCAAAACTTTAAGAAAAAAATTTGAATTTTTTTTTGGTAAAAAATTTGAGTAAATCCTACAAAAACTATTTTTAAACATACATATGGGATATCACAGTAACCGGAAAAAAACCCTCTATTTATTTAGGGGGCCCTTATATCATCCCATTTAAAAAAGTAAAGATATTTCCAAAAAAAGCTTCTTGAAAATTAAAAAAAATAATATCTCAAGAACGGTGAAATAAATTTTGTAAATTACAATTTATTTTACGTATTTGTATTATTTAAAAATAGTTTTTGTAGGTTTTACTCAAATTTTTTACCAAAAAAAAATTCAACATTTTTTCTTAAAGTTTTGAAAAAAAAATTTTTTTTGTCATAAACATACTTAAAACTAACCAATGTTTGATTTTACGTAGAAAAAATCTGGGGGTTACATTTAAAATAAGAAAGTGGGTGCCATTTCCTGATAAACTGGAAGTAAAATGAAAGATTTATTCGATCCATAAAATTTGTTTTCTTAGATCATATAAGATACTAAAATTCAAATTTTTTATTTTCATAAATAAAGAAATGCCAGGGGTGACCCTAGTTTCATTTCCACCCGGTATATTTGTATAAATAAATTAAAAAATGAGTAGTTATTTTTTGGCTAGTGGTGAACCCTCTTAAGTGTCAGAAACTCTACAAAAGAAGATGCTGATTTCAATATCTTCAGGGAAATAATTAGAAGCATAAATATGACTTCAAAATTGTACATCCTTAGTATTTCTCATCCAATTTTCAAATTTATTGAAACCAAAGAATCAAAAATATTTAGGACGTTCACAAGTACCTCAACATTTTGAATAAACGAAACCTGAAATATATGCAACGTATGCACTTACCCCACAAGTTGGGGTAAATGCGCAACTAGGGCCAGATTCAAATTTTTATATAAAAAATAGAAAATTAACGAAGAATATAATTTTGGAGTGGTTACCTGAAAGGAAGAGTAAAATAAATAAGCTGTAAATATTTCATTATTACAGCTACAACATGGCTTTTTTTTAAATAATCTGAATTTGGAATTTTTTTTTGTTTTTCAAATTATTACTTATGAAAAAGATACTCCTCCATATGATAATTTTCTAATTTTGAAATTTACTCCGGAGTCGAAATAATACAATTAGCTCATGGGATTTTTTTTCTTCAGAACGACATTTACTATCTAAAAAAAGTTTTGCTGGACAAACAGCGAGGCACCCTGAATAATAAGGGAATATTTTTTTATCAGTTTATAAATTAACTATTTTGTGGTCATTTGTCACGCCTTGCAAATAAATAAGAAAAATTGATAACAGTGGGATGCCAAAAAACGTGATTATCAAGAGAAATTAAAATGTATTTCAATTTTCTGCTCAACTAAAAGTAAACATCATGCATCAATTTCACTTAAAAAAAATTGATACGTGAAAATAGTTTAGTATTAAGAACTAAAAGTATTTAAATTTTTTTGGATAATTTCTAACACTTTGTATTTTACCTTATGTTTGCCTTCATAAAAAATGTAACGAGAAAGCAAGGAACCTGTACAATCGGAATATTTACAGATTTAGTTTTATAAAAATAAACTACAAAAAAATCGGGCCGAAAAGAAAATTCGCCATTCCTTCGAAATTTTGTCGAAGTCGAAGTGGAAAAGTTTTTTTAAAAAATTTAAAAAAGTAGACCATATTGTATCTAAAATAACCATTGATACATAGAAAATATTTAATTCCGTCTGATTAACATGGAAGCGTCCGTTTTCAAAAAGAAGGAAAACCACTGAAAAACGTCGGTGTGTCTAAATTGGTCCAAGAGGTAATTTTTAGGCTTCGAACGGACCAAAGCCTAAAAATTTCTATATTTTAAATTACTCCTGCACTGATCCACCAAAGTCAAAATGTTTTATTCAAACACAGCGGTCTAAAATTATCGGTTTAAGCCAACGAAATATCGTACCGTTAATCCAAAATCTATATTGAAATGAGTTTTTTTAAATACAAAGCCGCCACGAAGAGTTTTTTTTTAATACTAAAAAGAAATCAAAATTTCAACACGATACAAAACATCATAAAATATTATGATTTCTATTGACCTTTCAAGCAAATCGATCTTCCTCTTCAGCTAAATGTGGAACTATTGGGATGACGTCAAAAGTAGGTTAGTTGCCATCATGTTGTCTCTCTTGTTACACTACACTGACGTAATTTCTGGCCAAAAAATAATTTGAACCGCCAATAGTTCCTCTGATCTTAATTAATGAAACAGCAATTTATTTTGAAAAAACCACCTTGCCGATCAAGGCGCTTGATGAGGAAAAAGTTTAAAATTTTCCAGAAAAAGCTAATAAAAACGAAATTTCCGAAGAATATTTAGCATTATGAAATATGTGTTCTTTATAAGAATTATATTAACGACACGTAAATTTAATGATTATTAAGTGGTTCAATATCATATTTATGACAAGAAAATGTCGTAATAAGGCGTTTACAAAAATATATGGGAACTTTAATTCATTCTTTCAAATAAATAAAATTATTAAGTTGAATAGTATTTTAAATTATAATTTCTTAATTTACATAATCTCTAAGTACCTCTGATTTACTACAACATTAAAACTATCCACGATTAAGGTACTTAAAATCCTATACGTCCGTAAAATGCAAAAAATAAAACCACATATTATCAGAACTCGTCTATTAAAGCCACTTTTTCGTGATATCTAATGTGCTTATTTGTTTAGAACAACTGTAATTTCGAAATTATTATGCACGTTATGCCTAAACGTTTTGGTCCTGAAGGCTATACTTAACTGTTGCAGATTGAATGTTTCTTAGATTAAAGATAGTAACACGTGCATTCGCGAAAATTACCCTTTGTTTCATTTTTTGCCTTCTCTTCATTCAAAGAAACACAAAAACAACACGCGCCATTATTACCGATATAATTGAGTTGTATTTGATATCTGATGGTCCTCAATTAATTAGATTTATTGTATACGGGTCTCGTGGGCTTGAGGAGAAATATCTTCAATCATAATTACCAATTTTTAATTAGAGGAGTTGTATTCCGTGGATTTTCAATCATAATGAGCGGTTACTTAAAACGCCCTTAAATAAATGCGTGAGGGACGAAAAATTTCAAAGTTGATCGAGTTTTGCCCTTGAAATGCACCTGTGCATGCCGACGTATACACACACTGAGCTACAGGTGTATCAGCCCCACCCTTCGGAATAGGAGCAACCCTTATGATGTAACGTAAATTAGGGAAATCTTAAGAGGCGCGTGTCTGGTCTAATCTTAATACCCTGACCACTTTCAATATTTTAAATATACCAAGATATTAAGGATGTTAACTACATATAGAGTGCGCCTTAAATGGAGGATATTCGGTACTTGTCAGTGTCTAAAATGGTGCTTAAAATGCATTTTTGTACTTAACTACATATTCAACAAAACACAAATTAGTAAAGCTCAAAAACTATAACGCGTTAAATGAAAAAAAATATGTACCAAATATTAAAGTTCATATTTTTGCCATCAGAGGGCGAGTGGAATTTTAAAATTCCTAATTATTTTAGTTACTACAATGATTTATTGAAACTATTATTTTGAAATTGATTGGATTTATTAAAATAAATCTATAATATGTAGATATTTAGTATTTTTAAAAAGTTATTAATATTCTTCGGTCCTCCATAATAAAGTTATTAATCAAAATTTATCAATTTTAAAATTCGCTGTAATTGCTTCCCAAGTTTCCTGTTATTAAAAAGTAGCCAAAAATAATTCGGTTTCCAAACAAAATTAAAAAGCAGCAGGGTGTACCCTATAGGAACCTACAACTAATTCATGAACTTTATTAAAAAAAAGCCTTTTTCATGCTCCATAATAAAGTTAAGTCTACCTGGATACTTTTTATAATTCCTCACCAAATTAAACGTTTCCAAATTAAAAACTTCTGAAAACGTTTAAAAATTAATTTACCCTTTATTGGATTACTCCACCTCCAATTTTTTATTAATAGCAAAACAAATTTACTTTTAGATAAAATAATTTTAGTGTGGAATTGTAATTTTTTTAATTCAGATATTAATAATGTGTGTAAATCAAGTTGAAGAGTGCTGGAAGAAGATGTCACGGTAGTGATTTAAGCTAAAAAAAGTCTGACTTTAAGCACCTTTATCTTCTTACATGAAGCTTTTAACTCTTTTAAGAGTTTATTGAGACAAATCCTGTGAAATAACCACTTCACATGAGCGGCTTTTTGGTCGTTTGTCCGTCTTTAAGGGTACAAGCGGTCGTAAATAATCTTGGCCTGAACAAGAAGGTAACAAATAAGCGCGATTAATAAAATGAGTTATTTATTAAAATCGGTTTCAAGTTACTTTTAATTAAATTCAATTCGATTTTCGTTACATTATCTTATCAGAATTTCTATCGCCAGACTAATGGGATTTTGTTGTAGTCCAAGGTGGTCAAAACGCGTCTTTCTCTCCATATCTGCCAATTTGCAGATTCCAACAGTTTGAGATAAGGTTGTAATTGACGCCATTAAAACTTTGTCGTTTTAATAAAGACCATTCATGGTATTGTCCGTTTTGGGATGATTTGGGTAAACATTTCTTTTCACGTCACCAGAGCGACGATTTCATGGAACAGAATTACCCAAAAGTAAGAGGTATGTTTTTACATAAAAATAATTTTAATGTACAAACAACTACATTTAAGTCTTTACTACAAAATATTTATATTTTTTTAATTAATTTTTGCGCGAATTTAAAATTTTATTTACTTTTTAATGACTTATTTAATTTTAATCCGAAATATGAATGCACCTGCTGATTGAAAAAATAGCATGTGCATATGCTGATTATGTGGGTGCATCAATTTCACCTGAAACCGCCTTTCTAGAGATAAAAGTTTATGATCCTTCTGGTTAAAATAAACAAATTTATTATAGCTCTAAGCACAATGCATATCTAATAACATCATTTGAAGAACCATTGTTTTATTGTTTGTCTCGAATGGCTAAATTAAGTTATTAAAAATTAAAATGCATAGTGGTTTATATGATTATAATGATTAACAAGAATTGTGGTTTTAATATGTATGAATGCCCTATATTTTATTTAAAACAGTAATGGGTACTTTATATTTTCTCGAATCTAAACTAAAAAATGAACAGTATTTTTCATTTTTTGAATAAATTACAAAATAAAATGTATCAAATTTACTTTAAAATTTAAAAATATATACAGTTGGAATGAAATTTTTTGATATCCTTATTTCTGTTCAAAATTTAAAATTACAATTTATGAAAATAATGTTTCGATACTATAATTATTTCCACAAATGTCACTGGCCAATTGTAATCTTTAAAAAATTGCTAAATTATGTTTATGGTATTACTTTATAGTATTTTGGTTCTAGTTTCTATGATATAGGTTAGAGGATATCAATTGTTATCAAAATTTAAATTTCAGTATTCAAGATTTTTTTAGAATGATTATAGATGGCAAATGTTACAAAAAAAGCTACCAGAAAGATTTATTTAATCGAATCTTTTGACGAAACTACAAACTACTGGATGCATTTTTCTTCGTGATTGTTAAACCCCAAATATTTTTAAATTGTACAACAGAAAGTTGGGTTTGTCAGCTTAATTAGTAGTTCTAGATGTATTTAGAGTAATTAGAATTCTTGACCATTTTGGACACTTTGTATGCTGAACTGAAGAATTTTTAATGTTGCTTTGAATTTAATGATGTCCTGACCTGTTTTTTTATTCAATTCAATTCAAATTCTTTATTTTTCAAAAAACTATATTACAGACAATACATACATATATAATGGACGATTGTATATCAACAGTAATAGAAAATGTGTCAAAGGTCATAATAGTAAAAAGTAGTAATTAGAGTTAATATTTAAAATTTAAAACTATAAAAATCATCCACACAATAAGGTTCAATATTTACTAACAGTTCTCGAATTTTATTATTAAAGTGGTTTATACAGTTTAAGTTATTAGTGTTATCAATATGTACAGAAAGTTATTTATTTCCAATTTACTTACCTCAATTTTTAGATATTTTATCTTGATTTTTGGGTGGAAGCTTTTTATGATATTATCTATCAGTGTATGTTCCTTCTAAAAAGCAATTTACCAGCTTTTATCCAATATTGTATAGTTGGTCTCAGTCGGAAGTAGGACACAAAAGATTCTATTGCTGGGTAAGCTCAGGCTACTCCGCGTACGCCAGCACGTTTTTCTCTATATTTACTCGTGCTTCTTTTCCTACTTCCGACTGGAACCAACTGTAAAGCTGCTCCCAGCTGGAAGTAGGACAAAGAATACGCGATCAAAATTACTTTTGTCCTACTTCCAGCTGGGACCAACTGTACAACGCTACATTGATTAATTTGATAAAAGATAAAAAACTTGCTCATAAAAATTTAAAAAAGTTTTGTAAAAATTATAAACTTTTCATGTAGAGTTTATACAAAAACCGACTTTTTGAAAAAGCGGTTTTCAAATTCCAATTTTCCAAAAAACCGGTTTTAACCGGTTTTCAAATTTTTATAACAAAAAGTTAAATCTGGAAAAATCAGAGAATTGAACCGAAAACCGTAGACCGCAAAAAAATAATATTCTAAAACAGTAACTGAAACCGGAAAAAAATTTAATTTCTATTGCAACAAAAGTAATTACTTACGATTAATTACGGCTTAAAATATATTTTTCGTAATAATTTAATGAATTTTTTAATAAAAATTTTCTTTAAAAGAATTTTTAGTTTCTACAGTTTCAAAATATACCGGACCAAAACACAACAAAAATTGAACCGAATTGATATTCCAATGAAAGTCCAAATCGCTAAATTTTCGTTCGACTCACTGATTTTGTACATATTATATGAATTTTTTTAAACCGGTTTTTTTAATTTAAAAACCGGTTTTCGAATGTTACAAATTTATTTAAACCCTAGGCGCATGCCATTTTTTTATGGTGGTTTTATGACACAAATTTGAATTCTTTTCATTGGCATGCAGTATGGAAACAACGAAAATCATATTTTTTTATTAGAAGATCACTGACCGTTTGAGTCCTTTGGGACCGTCCGAATCGCATGCCTATAATTTTCAAGACTTAAATTTATTATAACTATCTTTTGCTAAAAGGGCAAGCAATATTAAATCAGAGAAAAACACCAGATTTTTGTAAAAATGGAAATGCAATTTTCCTTATGATCGGAAAGCGTGCAGGGGTTTAGTACCCGCTTTTCTTTGTTATTATTGGGTAAAGATTCTCTCTTCCAAAAGGCATGCTGTATGAAATCGGAGACCAAAAACTGTCCCGAGCTCCCGGTCTATTATAAGAGTTCATTAAATGACGGTTGATTTATTGGCCGATTTTTTCCAAAGTGGTTATGTACAAGATCATTCCAGAATTTCAAATTGTATAGGTTACAGTGGAACTGGAAAGGGATTGTTTACAACTATCTTACTAGTGAGTGTAAACATTCACTTATGAAATCAGTCAAGTTTAAAATAAAAAAAGTATATGTAGATGCTACTATTACTAGGGAATGTTAACTGTCACTGGGAATTGTTAACATTCACTATGAAATAATAGTGAATGTGGCCAATAAAAAAAGTATGTATAAAATAAAGTTTTATTCATAAAATTAACAAACAAAAATAAAACATTATTAATTAATTTGTTACCAACAAGATGAAAATACGTTTTTATAAATTCTAATGGTTAATTAAACAATTTTTTTAAATGAAAATTTGTTAAAAATAATTATTTGTACTTTATTATATGAATAAAAACGAAATTAAAAATAATAACAATAATACATACTTATTGCAATATGGCAATGAATTGTAGCATTTCGATTTACAGAATTTGTTGTTATTTTCATAATATTTTGCAGATATATTTTGCAAATCATTAAAATGCCCTTGGAATATCTAAGTTGTAAATATAGTTCTTACTTTCATTAACCACATTCAGGGATTGCTTACATTTACTAGTGAAAGTGATTTAAACATGATTTATGGCACTTCCACTAACTATTAATTGTTAACAATCACTTATTATCTACTTTGACTGAAACATATAATTTGTCCAATACAATCAACATATTGAGTTCAATATTACTATAGACATGGTTTTTTATTCTCGATATGCTTTTTTATCGTCGGTCCTGATTATATTCCTAATATTTATCTCAAAAATTGTATAAATATATATAATTCTATGTATATCTCTTTCCATTACAGATTATATATTTCTTTTGTTCCGGAAGAAAAGTTTTATACCTCTAATATTTAAAAGCATCGATAAATGAATATTGAAAATCATCGTGGCGTATGCATGAAATCGCCAATTTCGAAAATTTTAGGCATAATCATTGCTCAGAAAATTTCTTGGGAATCTAAAAATATTATTTCCGACAAGCAATTTTCATTTCTAATGCCTGGGGAATGTTGCTTCCAAATTATCTCTATTTATACTTTTCTAAAGTTTCGGTAGACTCAATTAACATTCTTATAGCCAAACTCACTGGTCTGGGCTTTTTCACAGATATTGTGAAATGGCTGGAAAGTTTTTTGACTCATAGATCTAAATGTGTGAAATATTTTAAGAATATCTATAAATGTATAAATACTTACTTAGGTGTACCGCAAGGTTCTTACTGTTGTCCGATTTTATTCGTTTTCTTTATAAATGATATTGGCCTAAAAAGTATAAACAAAAGTTATAAATTCAAAACCAAGGAACGTAGATTCATGTATAACGTAGGACGAAGAAGGAAATACTCGAAATTTATAGAATATGCCGATCAAAAATCGCTTTTAATAAATCAAAAAGGAGTAACGAAAGTGTACATATATTTTTGTCCACTTTGATATTAAGATGAAAGCCAGTTTGTTTCGTTTCTAATTTAAAATCACTTAGACTTAGAGCCGCGAAAAATTAAAAATTTTGGGAAAGTTGAAAATCTTTAAAAAAATAATGCTATCCTTTACGCAAATCGAGTACAAATTTCAGTCGTTTTTTTGTTAAAACAGCCGCTGCTACACAAAATTTATAAAAAAATTATAATGTACAGGGTGTCCCGTAAGTGGACGATTAAACAAAGTGAACTGACAGAGGAGGTCATTTCCCAAAAATAAAACCACATTTTTTGTTATAAAATTGTTGATGGATCAAGTGTTATTTCAGTTTTCGTATTTTTTATGAAATTGCGTACTGCACTTACTAAAAAATAAAATTAAGAAAATTCTAAGAATTGTTCGGTTATTTTTATTTTGTGTTACGGTCCATGTACCTTTCCAATAAAAGCATTTACAAGAAGTCTGTTATCGTCTACCAAATAAAAAAAAGTTTTTGTAGAAACTATTTGTTCACAAAAACTGTTAAGTAATTTTTAAGTTACCTTGGCCGAAAATATTGTACTAACAAAAAGTTAAACAACTATCAGAAAAAGTTATCTACTTCATGTAGAATCTGGCCAGTTATAATGCATATGGGTAAAAAAAAATTTAAATTGTTTTGTTTTGACAAATAGTTCGTTTTTCGTTATGGTCAAAAATAAATTCAGATATTGATTTTTATTATGTTAAACTTGCAAAGTTCTAAAAATCCTCATGCGCTTTTATACATAATCAGCAACGTCGGATAAAATTGGATTTGATTAAACGCAAGGCTCGTTTTATTATTTTTAATATTAATCGTACCTCGCCTGATTTTTCATTCCAGCTCTTGTTTCGTCTCATAACATATCTCTATGAAATATATGCAGAGTTTAGGTCAGGTGAACGCGGTGGTCAGAGAATGATTCCTCTTCTTCTAGTCCAGCGATTAGTATTTAGGTGTCTTCTCACTACTTTGGCATAATGAGGAGTGTTACAGCTAGAATACGACATTTTTCTGATACTAAGTACAATATTACAAAAACAGACCAAAAAGTTCAACTTCGAATATTAAAAAAAACGATACATAAATATCACACTGCACTATATCGGTGATTGTCAAAAAAAAATTAGTATTGTAATTGCAATTTCTTTACATTTTAATTTGTTTAACTCATAGAATTTTCTTAATCAATTTATTTGTGGGTATAGTATGACATTTCTGAAAAAAAAATACGAAAACTGAAATAACTCTTGAACCATCAACAACTTCATAAGAAAAAATATGGTTGTATTGATTGGAAATTAGGTCACTTTGTTTGATCGTTTACTTACAGGACACTCGGTATATTTTCGGGATTTTGTGTCATACTTTCTTTTATTAAAGTTTAATAAAAAATTTAAGCATTTTGTAAA
Organism: Stenus bimaculatus; assembly: GCA_963971135.1. NCBI lineage: Eukaryota > Metazoa > Arthropoda > Insecta > Coleoptera > Staphylinidae > Stenus > Stenus bimaculatus. The sequence goes on along the minus strand of OZ020180.1, from coordinate 78,758,332 downwards.
ATAGAATAAAATAAATTTTCTTTTCTCGTTAAGGGTTTGTTGATAAACATTCATGTAAAGAGTTTACTTCACAAAGACACTTTTTTATGAGAAATTGATTCGTCCAAAAACTAACTTTTATATTAGGTACAGGGGTTTATGTCCATAAAAGCAAATCACAGTACCCATTATAAAATTTTGAAGCTATTAAATATACTTATTGTACAATTTTTTTAAATTAAATTTGATAAGAGGTTAATATTTTTAGTTTGGGTTACTGTCTTATGCAAGTAAAGTTGTTGAAATCTCCGAGTAATTTGTAGCTTAGCCTGCATATTTTCCTGAGATATTTGAAAACTACTTAAGTAGTAAACTATAAAAGTGAAAAAATACTTTATAATTTATAGTCTTTGTAATGACTTTTATAAAGTTCAAGTAATAACTTGGGCATTAATTTCGTTTCTAAATGCCTGGTAAGTAATAACTGTGTGATTTTTTTAAATATTTTCTTAATTTTCTTTTTATTTCTTATCGAATTGCATTTTATAACTTTATAGTGTTCTTTTATTACTGTAATTATTAAAGAAAACTAAAAATTACGACTCTTATCTTTATTCCCACATGAAAGCAGCACTTAAACTGATGCAAATTGGTAATGATAAAGGTGATTTTCGCCACGGCCTGTAATTAAGTTGACAATTTAAAGATGGCCGTCGCTACTTTATAATTACAGATATTTCAGAACGCGTGGACCGCCAAAAATATTAACCAGCCGATAAATCGTCTTGCAACAAGACAGTGACATATACAATTATAGCATTAATAATGCCGGGCATTTTAATATCGAATTTATTGTCGCGATGCGATCAACCGATAACAGTTCCTAGAAACAGAAAAGCCGTTTTAATTATTCTCCAAGAGAAAATTAATAAAATCGCCGCCGTTTAAAACACTCAATTATCACAACAAAAAATTCACTGAACGATTATTTAAATAGTTTTTACTTAAATTTAAAAATGCAATGGGATTTATTTAAAACATTTAACATCTTAAAGTACTGGACCCTTATTAAATTTCTTGTAAAAAATTTTAGGAAATCACCATTCGCGTAAAGTGGATGATTGATTGTTTTGAAGAGCAGAGACCACCCAAGAAGCTTGTGCAAACTAACATTTTTTTCGCGTTTAATGGTCAAAAGAAGAAGTGCACAAACTCACAATGGGAGTCAGAATCGGTTTATGAAAAAGCAAAATTTCGTTTTTATGATACCAAGATTATAATTGCGGTCATTTATTAATGATATAATGTTTCGGCGTATCTTGCCTTATAATTATATTTTGGTAAGAGTAATTAGACCTGGAAGACTAACGGGATTATGGGTGAATATATGCTTCCCATATTATTTATTTTATTGACATGTTTTATGAGAAAAAAGCTTATTTTTTTATACGTAAAATCCGGAAAAGTAGCTTCTTTCCGGATTTTGACTACTTTCTGAAGAAAAATAATATTGATAAAAAAATTAAGTTAAACGATTCCTTGTCCAACGATTGAGTATTCAAATCAGGGAGCGGTTTCGGTTTTTATTATGAACCTTCCTCAGAGCTGCAAATCATCCAAGATTTCTATTTATAAATGAGCTATTTTTGTTGTAGTTTAAGTAACGGTAAATGTAGCTTTTCGTAGATTAAAGACCTCCAAGCTTTTAAAACATCTTAATCAAGGCAAAAGTTGGTGTTTGAGGTGTTATCTTGAATAGGAGGCTATTAATTAAGATCATTGGCGAGTAAGCAAGCCACAATCTAATCTTGCAAGAGCTGTGAAGCCATTACTGGCCATTACCTCTTAATTCAGTAAAGTGTAAACTCTCGTAGGGACAAAGCAAAGTGTCGTCGTGGGAGTGGGTGTCAATTTTGATTTATCCCAGACGACAAAAACGACCGGCGCCTGGAGCTGCCGCACCCCCATAAACACGGAGTGCGTCTTCAACGGAATTGAGCCATTTTCAACACGCGACATTTCGACTAAATTCACATAATGTGTGGACATTAAATATAATTCCTTTATAACCACCCCTCAAGTGATACAGTTTTTATTGTAATTCTGGGAGGTAAACATTTTTCAAAAATTACAGGAAGAGATTTATTTTATTTTTTCTGGCACACCTTAATTTACTTAAACTTTAACAAAGTTCGTTCAAAAAATTCTTTTTAAGAGACCCAGGCAGATGTGTGCAAAACACAAATATAAGCACGAGCTGGAAGCTACAGTAATGGATACCCTGTATCTTTTTCATTGTTGATAGAGAGCATTCAAATTTGAAGTGGTTTTGCGGCGGCTCTTCAACCGCTCTTGTTTCAACTGTTAACTGTCCAATTTCACGCTCGTTTTGCTTAGCTGAATTACAAAAAACGAGCGGTTTGCTTTGATACCAAACAATATTTAACGGAAATATTTTTTATACCTTTTTTGGAGTACGAATTCCTACAAATATAAATTCATTTCCACATATTAATTTAGATCACTTTTAAATAAATTTTATAAGATGGGAAGGCTTAGAAAAAACTAACCCTAATAAAGAAACGTCGATCATCGTTGGGCTTTTCATCATTCTTTTTGGGTGATAAAATCAACGCGTCGCAACTTTAATCCTATAAGCGTGTATCGCCAATTAGGCGAAGCTGTTGGGCTTCGATAGAAATCGGTCGAATCTGAGACTCTTTTTCCGACACGTGTAATCCTTTACAATAATTGTTAAAGAACGTGTTAACACTATCGAACATGTATCGATTCCGAGAAAAACGGACGGTGATTTACGTCCAAATTTAAACATATTGTTTCACTATTGGTGTTCTTAAAGGATTAAGCCTGAAGACAAATGTACAAACAATGAACGTTCATTCTTTCTTGGGTAAACAAACGATGTAATCTTAGATTTTACTTTGCGGTAAATGGTCAGTTTTAAGTTACAACCAGTGTGATTAAATTATTTTTGAAGAAGAGGTAAAAGTGGGCTTAGAAACCTCATTTCAAAATTAATCTAACGTAGCCACCTTTAAGAAAAGGGTTTTTAAAGCATAAAACATTTATTTATTAAAATAGTTATTTATACAACAAGTGCAAAAAGTGGATAATATTTGTACACGACGTTAAAATTGCACAAAAATAACAAAATTCCATAAAAACATGAATTTAATGACATGACGTTTCCAAATTTGTCATTTATGATCAGTTGTCAGTGCATATAGTTATGCTTTATTGGACTAGTGCAAAAAAGCATGACTTTTCTGTATTTTGTGTATAACGTATAAGTACCGGAAGCAAAGTAGTGGAAATCATTTTACGGGATTATTCCAAAAAATGGTTATGTATGTGACCTTACAATTCCAAAAAATTTAATTTTTGTTTTGTTGGGTACATTTTATGAATTTTCTATAAATATGGATAGAACATACTATTTTATTTTATATCACCATTATAATTTTCTTTTGCGTTTGTATGAAACATTAAATTCAAGTGTGATTTTGGAAAAAATACATTTTAATTTTTTATCAGGATGGTACTTACAAAAATTTGGGGTCCCATTTAAAATAAAAATCCCTTATTTTTATTTTTTATTTTTCAGTCCTATCATTTTATTTAAAAATAAATGCATGGTGGCCCTGAATAATGAAAATGTCACTCGGTTTTTAATTTTATTGATTGTGTGTGAATTTCGTGCACGTATGAAATATTTTTTTTTCACTTTTGGAACTTGTTTTTGATCTAAATACATATTTACTTTGAAGTAAATACATACTTACTTTGTAAAAGTTTTAGTATCGATCTATGGGTTTCCCAGGACTCTTCAAAACCAATATACAATTTATTTCAATTGAAACAAGTTCAAAAAGGCAACAAATTTTATTTAAGCGAGAAAATCAGAAATAGTTTTTATCTTTTTTATTCTTTATGATTTTCATAATGAATTTTAAAGTTAAAGCAAATCTATTAAATTGCCAGATTAAAAAATATAAAAATTTTTAAGTGTTATAATGATCAGTAATTCAAAATTATTTTTGTTATCCAAATTGTTCAGCATTATTTTAAGATAAAGTGTTATCAATATTTTACGGTATGAAGACTTGCGATGATTTGGATTGAATATTATTGTGAGGATGAAAAAAGGAAATTCTATCTATCCAACTTATAAAATTATCCTTAAGTTGTCCTTACAATTATCAATATTTTCTTAAAATTTGGTCAAAAATTGCCAAAAACCTCTCAAATCTACTTGCCCTAAAAATTTAATACAGGAATAAACATTTCGGCTTTAACGCCGTCTAAATTTAATGATTTTTTCTTATTAATTTTCGACTATATTTTAATAGATTTAAGTTAAAATACAGCAAATTTCTTTATTTTTTTTCAATCTCAATTATTGATGTGTTTTGGAAGGAAAGTCAAAAAACAAAGTTAAAATAATTTTGTTTTAGAAGTAAAAAATATTCCCTTAATTTGCCTAATGTTTTAAATAAAGAAAGAATATAATTTTTCCACTGTACAGGTAAACGTCGTCTTGCGCCGGTTCAATTTACGCCGATTCACAATTACGCCGGTTGGTGGTGATATATTGGAAAAATTATTGACCTAAAATTTACTACGGTAAAACTCCAAAACTAAGAAACATAGACCTCTACTTTATTGGTTTTGATTTACTTTCTAACCTTATAGATTGATACCTTGTATAATGATAACTATCATTAGATGGTTCTTTTTTTAAATTAAGACCAAAGCGCAATTTTCAACAATGTGTCCTTTCTTCAGTTTTACATACTCATTGATATTTTAAACTGGTTCCATATTCATTTTTTTCAAGAAATAAATTGATTTTTTTTTTCTGCTTTAACTATATTTTTAATTCAAATAATATCAAATATTTCTTAATCTATTACTTCAAAAATAGATTAAAATAGATCTTTTAAAGCAGAAAAAAATGCAACTCAAATTGGGACACCCTGTATATTGCATTTCTAAAATAAATAACCAAATACTATTTGTAAGTTTATTTAAAAAGCTCTAATGCCCGTATTCACCAACTATTACTAGAACTTAGGCATTGCTTAAAATGCTAGTTGCTAGGCATTTTTTATTAAATGATTAAAAATACCTAGCAACTAGCACTATAAGCAATGCCTTAATTTTAGGAATCGTTGGTGAAAACGGGCATAAGTCTCTTTTGAAATTAAAAATACAAATGTACCGGATGTCCACGAAACTAGTGTTACTCTGTAACTTCCTTATTTATGAAAATAAAAATTTGAAATTTTACTATGATATATAGTATTGCATAGAAAACGAATTTATTGAACTAAAAAAAATTTCAATTTCACTTCCGGTTGTACCGGAAATTACATCAACTTTTTTTTTTAATGTAACACACCCTATTTTTTGTACATATTATTAAACACTAGTAACTTCTAAGTATGTTTTTGACAAAAAAAATTCCTTTGAAGTTTCAATAAAAATTTTCGATTTTTTTTAAATTTTTTTTTAATTTTTTTTAATAAAATCTATTAAAACTACTCTTAAATAATTTAAAAAGGTAAAACAAATTATGAAATTTATTCAGCCGTTTTTAAAAAAATAATTTTTATAATTTTGAAAATGCGTGGTTTTTGCAAATATCATTATTTTTTAAATGGCCATCCCCTATTTATAAAAAGGTATGTCGAAATTTTTAATCGATTTTATTAAAAAAAATTCAAAAAAAATTTGAAATTTTTTTGAACATAAAAAAAAAAATTATTTTATCAAAAAAGTACTTAGAAGTTACCAGTGTTTAATAATAAGTACAAAAAATGGGATGTCACGTTTAAAAAAAAAGTAGATGTCATTTCCGGTGAAACCGAAACTGAAATAGAAATTTTTTTAAGAAAAAGTAATTAGGTCACATTTTCAAACAGCAAAAATGCCGGAAGGACGCGTCCAATCCACATTTCACCTATTCGCTTATCTTGATAAGCATTTGGTTTAGAAATTTTTTTATTCAATAAATTAGTTTTCTTATGCTGTATATCACAGTAAAATTTCAAATTTTTGTTTTCATAAATAAAGAAGTTACAGGGGTGCTCCTAGTTCCGTGGATCCCCTATAAAATTTCCTAAAATTGGTGGTAGAATCCGCTTCATAAATTAGGTTGCTTAATTTTGAGTCACCGTACATAGTAATAATAGTTCCTCAAATGATTTTTTTAATAATAATTAACAGATGCTTTAAGGAATAGAAGAATATAGCTTATTTTATAACCTTTTTTCAGTTTTTTTTTCTGGTAATTTTTTCAAAAATTTGCTTCGTTAGTCATAAACTGGTATTTAATCTATGTCTTTTCATTTAAAGATTTTGAATGTTGCAATATTTTTTAGTAATTCTTTTTGAACGAATTTTAAATTGTATTCTGTTTTTTTAGTTTTTAAACAAATTAGGTTTGGAGTTATCTGATGATGGAACTTCGGTTATGAAATGCACAAGTCTACAAAATTTATGGAAGTTTAATAAAGTTTGTGACCTTTTTACCTTCTCATCTATGTGAGATATGATAATCCAATTTCTAGAAGTTCTTGGATCTACTTCATCCCAAGCATTTTGAAGCGCTGAAAAGAGTTCGTACAAATTTTTGTAAGTTTTATAGCGAATTTTGTTATCCAAAATATTCGAAAGGTTTTCAATTGGATTTAAATCTGAAGATTAGCCATTTCCATAAATTAATTTTTTCTTCCGCAAACCATGGTTTTACAAACTTTGATGCATGCTTCGGATTATTATCCTGCTGAAAGAAGTGAAGTAATGGGAGAGTGCTATCAGCATATATGGGACCATAACGTTCTCTAAAATATTTTGATACACAAAACATTTTGATACGATGAATGGGGACAATTCTGAAAGCAGAGAAGCACCCCCAAACCATTACAGATCCACCACCATGTTTTACTGTATGTCGAACATATTTTGGATGTAATCTTTTGCCCTCAGGACGTCTCACATATTGCATTCCATCACTATTTATCAAGCTAAACTTTCGTTTTCGTCACTGAATATTACCCTATTCCAATCTTCCAAAGTCCAATTAATGTGGTCTTGAGCAAATTAAATTCGGACAGGTCTGTTTTTCTTTGAAAGTAGAGGTTTCTTTACAAGCTATAAGATTGTTCTCACTTAGGTCTATTTCTGATAGTGCCTGATGTAATATTTGAATACTGATTGTTATCAAAATTGGGTCTTAATTTGGTTTGAAGATAAAAATGGGTTTTGTTTTGAAATATTTATAAGCGCTCTATCTTCACGTAATGTTGTTTTTCGTGGCCGTCCAGACTTTTTTTGAAATCTACTGTTCCACTTTCATTATACCTTTTTATAATTCTAGATATAATGCATCTATCCAGCGAATACTTTCTAGAAATATCAGCATTTTTATTAAAATCACTAATTATCAAAATTTTAATTTCTTTTGAAATTTTTATTCCTCGCGGCATGATGGATAAGCATATACTAAGAATTTGAGTAAAATTTAAAACTTTTTTCCAACAATAAAGCGTGAATGATGAAAATTCTTTAGAAATATTAAAATTTTCAAAGAAATGTATTTTAAAATAAACTTTATAAATTCGATACTAAATACTGAGTGTTAAAATAAAACATTTTTACTATTTTTAAAAATTTTACAAAAAAAGGAAACGTTGCTCTAGTTGTTTCCAATACTGTATACCTATTGTTTTCTTATTTACTAGAATGGTTTTAGCTATATTTTTTTAATTAAAAAAAAGTTTTCTAGATATTATTCTCATTAAAATGGGATACATTGTATATAGCCTGAAGTGCCTATAATAAAGTGGTAATAATTTCAACATATCAAAGGAAGATAAAAGTATTTTAATTCTTTAGATTGGAATAATACTGCCAATAAATAAGTAATACCAGTAATTAGGAAATGTGAAGAATGAAGTGATATAAATATTATAACATCAATTGAGCAGTTTTCATCAGATGTGGGTGTTGCAGTAATGACTCTGTATCCTCTGTAGCTCTTTAAGATATTATGAAGGTATTGCAATTAATTGAGTGGGTAGGATTCACGCAGTTACTAAACGAAACCAGTTTCCGTCATTAGTACACCCGCATAAAGAAGTAAAACCTAGCAGCAATACTAATAGATGTCAGAGGCAAACATCGGGCGAGTACTTATGGTTTTATTTAGGAAATAAATTTGCAGACTCAAATTAATGCAGTAATTTATAAGAAACGCAGGCACAGCGCCAAAAGGTGGTGTACAATAAATAATCACAGCCGTCTTGAAGCTCTTGTAGCTAAAAGCTTTAAACGTGACAGCCCCACTGCTAAAACAAAACAACGACTCGTTGTAAATATTTTAAGCCCCGACATTTCTATTGCTTTAATAAAATTGTAATTAGGCTGGCCCAATTTTCGTTTATTATTGCGTATTATAAGTTTATTACAGCCGACATATATCACGGTCGGAACTGGAGGGCAAGTTTTAATAGCCGCCCCCCTCATGAACCACCCCAACTCGTCCCAATTATTTAAAAGGCACTCGATATTTCTTCGCCGCATCGCCTTTGGTGATGCCTCGCGACCCCCCTTAACTTTTGGGCCACGTTTTCACGAATTCGAAAAGGCAAGCCACCTACGTGAGCTCATAATTAACCCTTTCGACCCCTCGTTAGCGGCTCGCTCCGGGCGCGATACACCCTCACCTCTCATTAAAACAGCCACAACTCAATAAGATCTATTGCTGCTTTCGCATAATACACCCTCACCTTAGGCCACGAAACTTACAAGGGATGGCGTCGATTTTCTAAGCCACGTTTTTTTGATATATGGTTGCCTTTTTTTAAATTTATTATTTTATTGTTTTATTTTTACCACGGGGTGTTTCCTGAATAATGGGGGTGGATTTACAAATTTAGATCTGGGTGGTAAAAATTCTTAAGCAATTATTCCTGTTCCAATAAAATATTTTTAAAACGGCTATTTATAAAAAATAAAAAAAATACTTACCCTAAATTAAACTACATTTTTGGAGTTCTGTAAAAAAATAGAAATAAATGCTAAAAATAATATTTCTGTATGCCTGAGGTAGTCCCTTAAGGAAGAGGGGGGCCCCATTCGTGCTAGATAAAATTTCATAGTTAGAAGGTTTAAAAATTTCAAAACAAAATAATTATGGGTCTATCATTTATAGTTTTGAAGTTACAGCGTTTTGAATTGAGAACTATGGTGCAATAACATGCCAAGTCTAATTTTAAAAGTCGTAGAAAAACGATAAAAAGCCTCCAAAAAACAACACATATTTTGAATTTGAATGACCAATCACAAAAAATTGATTTAACCGGTTATTACAGCAAAGTCTTCAATTAAAGACACTGCGGCAAGAAGGGGGCAGCTCCGAATTTGTTCATTTTTGAATTAATACGTGTACTAAACTTAAGGCAAAATCTGGTTTATTTGGTGTAACAGATCTGATAAGAATTAGTAAAATATAATAACTATTTGTGATCCTAGGGATGTCCCGGATTTCGTGTACACCCAGTATATTTTTTTTTGATTTATCACAAAATCCTTTTTGTACCCAGATCCTCTAATGAAGGGTTCGGTGAAATAACCGTCAATGTGCACTTTATAAAGTTTCGAGATTCACTCAATGCAACATGTTGAGGAAATCTTTTGATTTACACTTCAAAATAGGCCAAATAGTAGTTTTTTTATTAATTTTTTTAATAACTTAAAATAAAACTGAATATGCAATAATAAATTTGGTTTTACAAATCGTTTTGGGCATAATACATTAAGGGTTTTCGGTCCGGGCAATGCAAAAGTACTTTACAAGTTTCTGACCAACAACCTAATTTTTAAAAATTGGGCCTTTAGCCGGTTATTCCACCAAAACCTTTAATTGTAGGTCACCTATTTTTGGCGCAAATCAGTAATAAAAAATTGTCAAATGTGTGTGGGGATTAAAAAATTATCACTAGAAGGCAAAAACCTTTCTTTTTCAATCAATAATAACAAAACAACATAAATCGTTGAATAAAAAATTAACAAAAAAAAACTTGACAAATTTCTTATGTTTTTTTAGTTTTTTGACAATTTTTTATAATAAAGCCAATTAAGGGGGTGTTTTTTCTCGTCTTCAAAAACGATATTTTAATTTCCACAAATCATGAAAATTTTTAGTTTCCAATTATTTTCTTTCACTTACTAAATCATTCTCAAATTTTCTCCTTCAACTTTTATCTACACGTTTGACTGTTCAGGCATAGAATTTAACGATTTCTAAATTTCATGAAAAATGTCTATTAATTTTAGATTAAATTGCAATAGGTTTTAAGTTAATTTAAGACGATTTTTTTTCAGTTAACATTTTATTTGTAAAAAAAATAAAAAAGAAGCAAGTTAACCATTAAAGTTGTTGATTATCTACTCAATTAAATTTTCAAAGTAGTTAACCTTCCACTTTCTTTAATATAAAAAGTTATTTTTAATTAATACAATCTCTAAAAAATGATGAAATGTATTGCAAAGGAAAACTTTATTCACTAAACTGAAGATTAAATACACACTAACCTTACTTGAATTCGGTAAAAAATCTTCACGGATTCCAAGGTTATGGGGAAACTATTGGTGATCCCAATGATATTCTGAATTCCTTTGCCTGGCACTTTAATGTAATTCGTTTCTTCCTGCTAATGAATGACATGGTTTTTAAAGAAAAAGCTGCAGGGGCTTTTATATTTCGTCTATTTTTTTATTTTTTATTATCATTTATTTGGAAGTGTTGGCCATGGAAAAATAAGAAAAATGAGATTTTCTTTCCAAGTCTTCCGGTCTTTAAGGTTGCTAACCCCGCTTAATAGAAGATAGTTACGCCACTGTTGTAGATATGCATATATTGAATTTATCAATATTGAATTTTGTTGTTATTTGAAAATTTCAATTACTTAATATTTTTATAGTAAATTTGTGAAACTGTTATGGAATTTTTTGATGAAGTTATTTCAAGGGTTATTTTATTTTCAACAAGTTAGAGCTGCACAGACTTTTTGTGCAATAAAAATCAAAAATCAAAAATTAAAGAATAAGGATTTCTTGTCAACAAAATGATTTTTCTTTCCAATTTTTAGTTTACAAAAAAATTTTTTTTAATAGTGGGCGATGTCTCATAAAAATGAAGGTATCGATCAGTACTAAGAGTTACGAGTTTCTTTTTCTATTTCTATTTTTTTTTTTACTTTTTGGTATTTTTTAAAAATGTTCATACACTACCTGGTATTTTTTGGAAAAATCCAATACGAAATTGTGTTTTTAGTTTTTACAATTTATCAGTGATCTATTTTCAAGAATAAGAAGCCCTATTTTGTTGTTTGCTGACGACGTCAAGATATACAGGGTGTCTCATTTTGTTTCCAGCATTTTTTTAAGATAGTAAATGTCATTCTGAACAAAAAAACTAATTTTTTCTGGCCTCCTTAAGAAGTTATAGCAATTTTAAAATTACAAAATTTTAATGTTTTTTTATTTGGCTTCTTTTATTTAAATTATTAAGTATATTTTAAGTTTTGACTGGCTACGTTTAGCACGTGCAGGAGAAGCCACTTTGAATTCGGGCTTGATTTGACCTTTTTATTTGTACTTCAAATAGTAGAGGTCAAGCCAAGCCGAATTCAAGCTGGGTTGAGTTGCTCGAGATAAACGCAGTCACTTTATCTGCAAGCTAATGAGATTATAAAAGGGTCCACTTAGTTTAAAAAAAATATAATATGAAACAAAAAATATACAGGGCGTTCCACAAAAATCATAAAAATGTAACCATTTTTGATGCAAAAAAAGCGAGACACCCTGTATAGGAAAGTTATGAATATTGAAGATTGCATATTGCATGATTAATTCAATCTTGGATTAATATTACAATAATCATCTATTTGAGCTTTATTCCGTTTATGTATACAGGGTGTCCCATTTGACGTTGGACTCTATGGGTATCTTTGTTATTATTGTAGATAGAAAGTCGGTTAAATGGACAAAGTAGTGCATTTTTGTATCTCCAGTAATAATTCGTTGACAAAACAGTTGAATTTTGCATCGTTTGAGCGCCATTTTGAAAAAACCAAACAGTGGCGTTTTCAAAATATGACTGTAACTTCTTTATTGTAGACCATACCAAAAAAAATTGTTAGCAATATAGAGGCAGTTTTATATCTCAAATTCAATAAGCCAATAAAATTTTTTCTTATATCATTGGATTGCCAGGAAATAATCGAATCTTTATTTTTTCTTATGGCGGCCATATTGTAATTACACATATTTGAATATATGTTGTATTTATTTTTTTTTTTGAAATTCCAATGTTTTACCAACTTTAAATATCATGCTTGTCCATATTTCAACAAAATTCTTCAAAATATACATTAATTTATATTTACATATTTTAACATTTTTTTCTTTTTCAAATAAATTCTAAACTATGGAAAATATTTAAAAAATATTTTAATAAAAGTTGTTGGTTTTTAAAATACCTATCAAACCATACGAAACTCCACCTATATTGCTATTTAAAAAAATCAAAGTGATCTCCAGTTCCGGATAGTTCCGAGTTGTTCTGGAAAAAATAAGTTCACCAATGGATTGTTTATGTTCACTTTGGTAATTATTTTTTTTATTTCATTCATGTACGATAATGCGTTCTCGAGATAAATGGGCGGCACCGGTGGTCTGATACACCCTGTATAAGAAAAGCAACTTTATGGTCTAATTATCCGAATTTTTTATTGTTACTTTTTTGGGATTAATCAACCAAACTTCTGATACAATAAAAATTGTCAGAATAAAAATACTTTATAATTGAATTGTCGAGAGACTTACAATTTTTGATGTTCAGAGGTTTGGTTGATTACTCGAAAATAAGTTTTAAAGATTTTATTTACACGTGGTTTTAACGATTCTCTATTCTGTGATAGTCTGTGATAATTTTGAAACATGTTCTTTGACTTTTTGATTAAATTTGTAATTATAAACTAAATTGTTTATGTGCAATTTTTTATATTTAAGTACTTGCACCGCCTGAGGATGGTGTCTTATTAGCATCGAAACATGTAGCGTTAAGTTTTTGGCCATGTAGCTGTAATACAGTTGGAACTTGAGAATCATCAAGTGTTTTCTTTATTATTTACATTCAGTTCAAATCATCTACGATCATCCATTCCATTTGTGGTAATAATTTCAATTAAATATAGTTAGTTATTAAATTTAAACTCCATAAAATTAATAAATTGTTTAGAATCGTGAGGTTTTTTTTGTTGATGCACCTTGATAATCACACATCATGGAAAAAGAAAAATTTTGTCAATACAAAAATTTGTATATACAGGCGAATCTCAATAATCACCACGATGAACCTGATGATGACTACTAAGTGGTCGAAACAGTTTTCTATATAATTACAAAAACGTATTAAAAAATTCCGATAATTAAACTAACCATAAAGTTGTTGGCATTACACATAGTAAATTTAACTCTCATGTCTCCACTTTATCAAATGTTTATCATATGAATATGTTGATATTTCCTATAATAGTATTAATTCGCTACGGCGATAGTTATCTCTTGTAATATATACCATCTTTATTTATTTTTTTATAATTAATTTGTTATACATTTGTTGTCTTTATAATGATTTATTTGTTATAAAATGTATATTTTGTATTTGTATGTCTTATTTTAAATTTTTTAATTATGTAAATATTACCATTTTATGGTTGCTTAAGTTATTGGGTAATAAGGAGTTATCCAAAATTAATAGAAACATTTCATAATATTTGTATTTACGAGTTGAAACGGTAAATTTGACAATGATTTAATAAATGAAGGAAAATAACTTTCATGATTTGTAGTGATAATAATTTTAAGATAAAAGCCACCCTTTTAATTGGTTTTATTTTCAGAAATTGCCAAAGAATTAGAAAATTAATGAAATAGGCCCACCCTTGCGCTGGTCTTTTCAGAATTTTAGCAAAATCACCTTTCATCACCTAACAAAAATTCATCTTTCACATTTTGCAAACAAATTTGTGAATAGGCTTACCATCTATTACAACAATTTAAATAATGGAAAAGATTAGTGGTCATCTTTTGAAGGCAGACCACACAGTTGCTAATAACCGCTATTATTATGACGCCGGTCACTTTGAACGTCTCTATTTGTGTGTTAAAAATAGCACTTGTAATTTTGCGGGCAATTTGTTTCGGAGCTTATGGTTCATGCTTACGCACTTTTGCGGTGTCGGATCTTTAAAGTGAGACTGAGATGATCCTTCTTTAATGAATCTCCATAACAAACCATCATCTTCAGACGCCCATTCAGGAAATGCAGGAAGATGAAGTAATTTGGGCGCCCAACACGTCCGCTCTTCAAAAGTGTATCGTGTAATCAAAACAAACGTGAGGCGCTCATTAAAAAGTGTTCCAGATAGACACTAAGGTGGGCCAGATCTTCATGTTAAACAGTAGATATTTGAATATAATGGAAAAGTTGCGTACTATAGTAAAAACGTGACAGATTAGAAGATAAATGAAACTGGCTTATCTGTAGTCATAACGCGCGTTTAACTTCCCTCACTCTTGAATCTAGAATCCTTCAATCAAGACTTCCAGACCAACACTACAATAAATTGTAACAATTTAATAAGGTCCATTTTTATTACGTGAGATTATAGCTTGTGTTAAACTGTCGTGTAATAGAGATATGAGAATAAACGAGGAGTGTCTTAGAAATGAATTTATAGCAATCCTAATTATACAGTTATCAGAAGACGTAGTGTTTGGATATTAAGACTCTACACTCTACGTTGAAATTAATTACGTTTTACAGCGGACAAATTATTATGTTTCCATCACCAACTTAACAAGGCGATATACATGTTGGCAATAAGAGATTGCACATAAAAATGCACAACATCGCAAAGATAATTCAATACTAGTGTCCAACTGAGAGTCAACTGAGAGTCACAAGCTTGCAAGCACTCCGATGAATTTTAAAAAGTCGTAAATTTGTTTTTAATTTATTATTAACGGGCTTTATTTCGGTAGCGCGGCGTGGGTGAATATTACTTAATTTATGCTACTGTCGTAAATGTTCATTTTAACCAATAAAACTTTACACACCATATATTAAAATTAAATGATAATAAATTTAAATTAAAGAAATTATTCGAAAGTACTCATGTTTAACAAATAACATTATCGTTTTTCATTATTTTTTTGCATATTTATTTCAAAAACCTACATTATGTACAATATGTTTTAAAAATTGAGAATTCTGGCGTTGTTATAAAGAAAAAAAAATGGATTTTTATTTAATCTCCATTTCGTGCATGGATGAGAGTAACTGTGTTGATTTTAGTTCTTACCACACTGTATATACAGTGTATTTCTAAATATATGCGAAAAATTCAGGAGGTGGTTCCTCGACCAGTTCCAGAAAAAAATTTTCTTAAAAATGCTTCCTTTTTTATTTACTAGGATTTAAGTTTCTACATTTTTTTTTTAAATTCTTCTAGCATTTTTGTAATACATTTCTTTTGTGTTTTTCAATTTTTTTATTAAAAAACCCTTGTTTTTTTAAATAACTTCTAAACTGTATTGTGAAAAACTTAAGCAGGTAAAATTTTTTTAGAAAAGAGTAAGGAATTTAAATTGTAGGGCGGTTCAAAAAAATGGAATCTATATCCAGAAATCAACCTTCCTGCATTTTTTTCCATATTTGATAAATTTATTTCATTACAACTGCAATAACTAGAGTGATTTCCAATAATCAAATTGTCAAAAAATTAATATGTTATTATTATACTTACTAAAAAAAATTAAAAATAATAAATAATACAGCTGTATGTAAACAATTGTTTATTTTTTTGTCCATCTACGCCACAAATCCCAGCACTTATTTAGAGTCAATTATGGACTTAACACAGGATAATACATAGAAACTTTCGCAACCAGCAAATAAATAATAATGAACATATAGTGGTGTGCATAAAAAAACGTCCAACGAAATCGCTTTTTTATTTTTTATCCGATTTTACTAAATGATATATTAAATTAAATACTTCAAAGGATACTATAATCGGATAGAATTTTTATTTTTTATAAAAACATCCTAAAAACTACAGGAAAGTTTTGTTTTTCAAATGACAACATGAGTACAAAAAAAATATATTTCAAGAATAATTTGAGCCCATAATACAAATAAATTGTTTTTATTTTTTTTTCTTAATACTTTTTTTAAATTTTCATTTTTTGTGTACTTGCTTTTACATACTATTTTTTTTTACTTTTATTTTAACTTTATACAGGGTGTTCCAGCGCTGCGAGGAAGTAACTTTACTCTAAAATGAAAAAGGATATCGGGATGCGGTTTTCGACAGAATATACAATACCTTTAAGAGTACATTTTAAAAATATTTTAGTAATATACCGGGGGTCCATTCCAAGATGGCGGACCAAAGTTATGTTTTTTTAAATGGAACACCAAGTATATTATGATATTTTTGAATTCCTTATAAAAAAATAATTATACTTTGTATAAACTTTTATGGGTCTATCATCACTCGTTTTGCTGATATTTGCCATTTAAGCCAAAAAAAGATCCATATTTGAAAAATCACTGTTCTAAAACAGTTGAACATTTTGAGTTGAAATTTTCTCAAAAATTTTTCAACATCTACTAGTCTTCAACTGTCATGTCAAATTTAAGTTTGTGATAATTTTTTATCAGGCTGTCTTATGAAACGCAAATTGAGCAATTAAACGAAATTTTCAAATGGAATACCCTGTATATTTTAAAATCATTCGATGGCATTTTTAACAAGCTTTCTACTGATATAATGGTTATATGGTCGAATGTCTATGGTTTAGGAGATAATAATATCCAAACTGAGAAACATTGAAAAATACACAAAATAGCCCTCTTAATGAATTTTGTTGAGAATATTTTTGTTAATTTGCCTAATATTTATTTCTGTCTTTCTCTATTTTGCTTTTCTTTAATGTTGTTTTATTACAATAGTAGTTTTTCTTCTTTTACAACAAAAATAAAATCGAAACTTGCAATTATCAATTTTGGTTTTCCAAGTCTCAGCATACTTTAAAAATTTAGCTACTGATGCTACCAAGGAAACTCTTATTTTGTGGAATTTTGTTTTAACGCCCTTTTTTGTACTTTTGATATAAACTAAACCGAAATAATGAACTCTTCTAAATAAGAAATGGAAAATATGCTGTAAGCGCTTGGTGAAGCTGAAAGAAATCCGCTTCTGGATATCAGAAAAGAGCGTAAAAACGATATTCAACAAAATAAGGGATTCCTTGGTAACATTAATTGTTAAAATTTCAGAATATACTGAGATTTAGAAAACCAAAATTGATAATTGCAAGTTTCGATTTTATTTGTGTTGTAAAACAACAAAAACTGTTGCTATAATATAAAAACATTATTAAGAAAGCAAAATAGAGAAAGACACAAATAAGTATTAGGCAAATTAAAAAAAAAACCTTAAAAAAATTCACGAAGAGTCCTATTTTGTGTATTTTTCACTTTCTCAGTTTGGATATTAAAACCATTGATAAACGATCATACAAACATTATATCAATAGAAAGCTTGTAAAAAATGATATCGATTGATGTTAAAACATACAGGGTGTTCCATTTGAAAATTTCGTTTAATTGTTCATTTTGTGTTTCATAAGGCACTCTGATGAAAAATTATCACAAACATAAATTTGACATGATAGTTGTAGACTACACGATGTTGAAAAATTTTTGAAAAAATTTCAACCCAAAATATTCATCTGTTTTAGAGCAGTGATCTTTCAAAACTGGATCTTTTTATGACTTAAATAGCAAATATCAGCAAAACGAGTGATGATAGACCCATAAAAGTTTATACAAAGTAAAATTATTTTTTTATAAAATTTCCAAAAATGTCATAATATACTGGGTGTTCCATTTAAAAAAACATAACTTTGGTCCGCCTTCTTGGAATGGACACCCGGTATATTACTAAAATATTTTTAAAATGTGTGCTTAAAGGTATTGTATATTCTATCGAAAACCGCATGCCGATATCTTTTTTCATTTAAGAGTAATGTTACTTCCTCGCAGCGCTGGTACACCCTGTATGTATCTTTCTGTATGTTCTTATTTATTTATTCACTAACCAAGTGAACCATACTAATACATACACCGCCAATTACCATCTAATTAAGTAGACAATAAATAAAAATTAAATAAAAAAAATTAATAAAATATTATTTGTATCAGTATTAAAATCAAAAAAAAATTTAAGACAAAAGTTTTCAAAAAATTTAAAGACAAATATTTTCAAAAAATTTTCAAGAAATTTCCAAAATCATTTTAGTACTATTGGCCGATATTGCTTATGAAATTAATTTTTTTAAATCATATTGATATAGTATCCTTTAACCATTTAATTTGACATATCAATTATTTACATCAGTTAAAAAATATCGAAGCTACTTAGTTGGCCCTATTTTTATTCACTGCGCACTTCTTTGAAACCAAAATTTAAATCAAAATTTAAGAAATCTTTTCTAAAATAGTTTACATCAGAAATAATAAATTGTATTATACTTAGAGAGTCTTTATAAAGTCTTTATAAAAAATCTAGGAATAAAATTCACCTAAACAATACAAAATCCTGAAAAGTTCGATAAAAACCAAAACTGCAATAAATTATAATGATTATACAGGGTGAGCTAAAATGATTGTGGTTTGATATATAGGCAACCGAATATGCAGGTTGGTAGAACTACAAATTGAAAAAGAAGACCCCCTTGTAAGCCAATGGAGTAGCAAATAATTTTTTCAAAAATCATATACTAATCATAACAAATCAAGAATTCTAAACAAATATGTACTGAAACGGTTCGAATTAAATTTAAGAAAAAAAATATAAGTTAGGCAACCAAATCGGCAAGAGAGCGTTGGGTTGGTGGACGATGCACTAATTGGATTTTCTACCTTTTTGAATATTTTTTTTTTTGGACACCGTTGGTGGAGTTTTCCGTCGTCTTACCCGGAATGGAAAAAAAAAAAGCTGGATTGTCAAGCGAACGTGATTTTCTGGCCATTTGTTTCCAATTACAGCTTGTTTACACTCAACGCGATCAGCTGTTAAAATTAAGCAGGGATTTTGGAAATTTTGAAGCAGAGTTACCAACTACTTGGATCGGTGCTGCCCTCATGCATTTTCTAGAACATTCGTGTCGGATTGAAAATTGGTCTCTTGATTGAAGTGCGATCGTGCGAGATAGTTGTGCCGCTGGTGTTCCTGTCGTTCAACGTGATTTTGCTAAAATTAAGTTTTTGTGCCTCTTGTTGGTTCTGAGTTGGAGGAAACAATACAGCATTGCTGGATCTGCTTTGGCAAAATTTTGATACTGCGTTTGTTGGTGCAGACGGTTTTTTTGGCCGGATTCGGAAAAAGGTTGTGCGGCGTGGTTCGCCATTTTGTTCTTTGGACGGCGTTCTTTTGATTCACAAGACCGACTTCTTCAATTATTTTATTTACATCAAGGCCACTTACACCTTGGGTAAGTTCTGGAAATTCCTAATCTTCTGGTTGGTAATCTGGTTTGTCTCTCACGCTTTAGGCCTTGTAATTCTGGGTTTCGTTCTTCCATTTTGGAACGTGTTCCTGTTTTTTTTGACGGTGCAACTGGATTTGTTCCTGCTCGCAACTGGATTTGTTCCTGCTCGTAACTGGGTTTGTTCCTGCTCGTAACTGTGAACGTGATTGGATCCCAGACGTCCTCACGAGTTTTTTTTACATCCGTCGCTGGAATATAAAAGGTCAGGTGTTCCTACCATCATTTGTCTCATCTTGGGGACCTACGCTCAAGTACGCTGGCGACGTTGCGGAGTGCAAACTTCAGTAATTCACTCCAGTTGATTGCGGTTTTTTTTTGTTTTGGATAACTTCAATATTAATTATTTAGTAGATTTAATTATTGATTACCTTAGTAAGTTTTCTTACTAATTATTTTAGTAAATTTCATTATCGATTATTTTAGTAGTTGCCTTACCAGTTATTTAGTAAATTCATTTTTGATTATTGTGGTAAGTTCATTAATTTAGTAAGTTGCTTTACTAGTTATTCTAGTAGGTTTTTGGGTTTGCTCATTATAGTAAATTTAATGACAAAACCTTTTAGTAAATTTAGCAAGTTAACCTTAACGATCAGTATTTGGAAGATTGACCATCTGTTGGGTCATTTGATAAGTAACAGGCGACAAGTAGTCGACCTTTCAACTATATTTTTGTCACTTAGTAGATTAATTTAAATTTCATATCTCACAATTCATAAGAGAACCAGTTAATATTTGTAGGTCAATTTTAAGACTGAGTGCGGTTGCATTAAGCGGAATTAGAATAATTATATACTGTCTAAAATACCGTAATTCGGGGAAGTTATTATCAATCAAAGATAAGTCGAACTGTGAAGGGGCGCATAAGCTTATACCCTCTACCCGACCTTTTACTATATTTGTTCCTTCCCTCGAAAACGATTTTGGTCATTCACCTAAGGTTTCACGATCATTACATATTTTATATTACGTTGATGCAAGCGAAAGTTTATATCATCAATATTAATTGGTACCTTAATATAATCTTGTTTTTTTTTTCTTGTTATATATTTTGTACAGCATTGACAATTTTTACTCTTGTTTTATTTTTTTGTACAGCACTTACAATTTTCTTGACTTATATTTTGTATAGCACTTACACTGTTTTTTTTTTATTTGCTTAATATATCGAATAGTGGACTGGCTCCACGTTTACAAAAAAACCTTGTTTTACTTGAAGTTGCCTTCGCGCCGTCAACGTTCCTAGGTTTGGACGACGAGAGTCGGAGAGTTCTACTGGATTTCAGTTGGATGGTCTGGAGTCAAGGGATTTCGTGCTCGGTCCTTTGCTCGATTTTTATTAGCTTTTCAGATTTGCAAGTTAGTCATACCTATTACAGGCACGTGGCGCCCATTTACGGAATTTGAATTATTTAATTACCCCGCCCATCTTCACTGGACTAGTCATTAGGGGTTGGTGGACTAACTGGAAGTGCCTGGCATTTTGGGAGCGTTACATTTTGGCGCCCAACGTGGGGCCTTCGACTGAAACTCAGGGAACATTACTGGAAAGGATTAGCGGTTTTTTTTTTCCAGAACTCGTCGGAGAAGTAATTGTCGTTTTTTTTGTACGGAAGTTGATAGAAGAACCAAGTGAAGGATTTTCCCTTTAGGTTGCAGTCAGGATGGAGAGAAAAATGGATATTGGCCGCTTATGTCAGGATGAGCTGGCATACGAGTTGGGTGTGCGAGGACTTGAGGCAGGCACTGTTGAGATGATGAGGAAGACTCTCAGGCAGCTGATTAAGCTCGAGAACGAAGGGTCCAGTATCTCTATCCCAGACTACCCTTATTCTTTCGACGTAGATTCTAAGGCTGTTGCAGAGAAAATTGAGGAAATTAAGAAATTGGCTCAGGACTTCAGGAAGGATACCAAGTCGAACGCATACAAGAAGTTGCAGACTAAACTTAGCTATGTGCTAGGTAGAGCGGATGCCATGCAAGCAACCGACGCAAAGACTAAAGCGGAGAGGTCCGCGTTCGTAGGGACGATCGTTTGTTTAATGGGCGAGGTGAATGACAAGGTGGAAGCGTTTTTATCGGAACAAGGGACTGAGTTGCCCCTTCTGGATAGTCTTCTGCTAGGAGAGGAAGAGCTACCTGGACCGTCAGTCGAGAGGGAGAATCCAATAGCAGCATCCACTTTTACTAACCCCGCTGATGGGGCGGGAGCGGTTAAACCTGTGCCTGTTATGAATTGGGGAATTAAATTTAGCGGTCATTCGTCCAAGGTATCATTAAATTCCTTCCTGCAGCACGTCGACGAGTTATGTATTGCCCGTAATATATCAAAAGCTTGCTTATTTTCGTCGGCAAGAGACCTTTTTGAGGGTCAAGCCCTGTTATGGTATCGTTCGAGACACGCACAGGCCACAGACTGGGAATCGCTGGTTAAGTTATTGCGGGATGAGTACTTGCCTATGGATTACGACGAAAGGCTTTTTGAGGAAATTAAGCGAAGGACACAGGATCCAAAGGAAATGATGGGTTCATACTTGGTGATTATGGACAACTTATTTTCGAGATTGAGTAGGAAGTTAGCGGAGTCTGTTAAGTTGAGGATCCTATTGAGGAACATCGCGCCGTTTTATCAACTTCAACTGGGGTTCAAAGAGATAAATACCACGGAGGAGCTATTACAATTTGGCCGTCAAGTAGAAGCAAAACGGACTATGGTGGATAATTTTGTTCCCCCATCATCGAGACGAACGGATTTAGAACCTGATCTGGCTTTTATACAGGAAGTGACGTGTCAAACAGTTGGGACCTCTGGGTCAGGGGTCAATGTAGGAGTTTGTTTTAATTGCAGGAAACCAGGGCATCGAATGATAAGCTGTCCTGACCCGAGGGTTAAGAGGTGTTTTCGTTGTGGAAAAGAAGGCTTCACCAAATTTAATTGTCCTAAGTGTAGGTCGTCGGGAAATGGGTCGGCCAGACGCTAATCGGTTGCGTAGCGTCTAGCTCGTCTTTCGTAGCAACCACGTCGATTCTCGAGTTCATCATGTCTCACGCTGCTCAGGATGAACGACCGTATCTTCCAGTTAAAATCCTTGGATTCGAACTACTAGGGTTGCTGGATTCTGGTGCCACCAGGACCATTTTGGGTGGTTTGGGTTGGTCGTTATTAAAAGGTTGCGGTGTGGTGTTGGATAAATCGAAATCCGTTTCATGCACGGTAGCTAATGGACAAAGTTGCCAGAGCATTGGGGAACTATCCCTCCCCGTACAATTAGAGGAGAGGATACGAGTTATAGATATTTTGGTCGTACCAGAGTTACCACACTCTCTTATTCTTGGAATCGATTTTTGGAAAGCGATGGAGATAGTCCCGAATATGAAGACGGGACGGTGGAGATTCTTGTCAGATATAGACTCTTCGCGGGAGCTGATGAATATTACCTGCAGTAAGGAAGGAGCGTCCTTGGAGTCTAGCTTGACGGAGGCACAACAGGAAGAGTTAAGGTGTCTCGTTAAAAGTAATTTCAAGAACGAGGGCATTGGACTGGGGTGTACGAATAAAGTTAGCCATGTAATTCGAACATCATCAGAGCCTATCAAACAGAGATACTATCCAGTTTCGCCCTATTTACAACGGCACATCGACGAGGAACTCCAAAAGATGTTGGACTTGGGGGTCGTCGAGCCCTCCAGCAGCGCATGGTCTTCGCCAATTCTGATGGTGAAAAAGAAAGATGAGACGTATCGATTTTGCGTAGACTTTCGACGTCTTAATAAAGTGACCGATCGTGACGCCTACCCGCTGCCATATGTGTCGAATACCCTGGATAAACTGCGGAACGCTAAGTTCCTGTCCGCCCTAGATGTCAAATCAGCCTATTGGCAGATACCTCTTTCTTCAGAATCAAAGCAGTACACGGCATTCACTATTCCAAATCGTGGGCTATTCCAGTTTACCAGGATGCCGTTTGGACTTCACAACGCTCCTGCGACTTGGCAAAGATTTATAGATGGTGTCCTAGGTCCATCATTAGAGCCTCATGTTTTCGTCTACCTTGACGATGTAGTTGTAGTTACTTCCACCTTTGAAGAGCATATGCTGGTCCTGAGGGAGGTATTCACACGACTTCGGGAGGCTGGAATAACTCTGAGTGAGGACAAGTGCAAGTTCTGCGTTTCAGAACTTAAATATTTAGGTTATGTAGTCAACGCCCATGGACTCAGCGTAGACCCTGATAAGATACAGGCGCTTATCAACATTAAACCACCTGCAAATGTTACCGAGGTTAGGAGTTTGGTTGGTCTTGCCTCGTGGTACCGTCGATTTGTACCAAATTTTTCATCCTTAGTAGGACCCCTCACCAACCTGCTGCGTAAGAAGGTTAAGTTCGTCTGGGATGCGGATTGTGTTATGGCTTTTAGGAAATTGAAGGAGGCTTTAGTATCCGCACCCATTTTGGCATGTCCAGATTTCGACGCCCCTTTCGTTTTACAAACAGATGCCTCTGGGTTTGGTCTAGGGGCTGTTTTGACGCAAACTATAGCTGGCGAAGAGAAGGTTATTTGCTACCTTAGTAGGTCACTCAGTAAGGGAGAGCGGAATTTTTCTACAACTGAGCGCGAGTGTTTGGCTGTCTTATGGGCCATCGAGAAATTAAGGCCCTACCTAGAGGGTGTGCAATTCGAAGTAATCACGGATCATTACTCGCTGGTTTGGCTACATAATCTTAAGGATCCATCTGGTCGTTTGGCCCGGTGGGCCGTCAGGTTGCAGCAATATGATTACAAGATCACGCATAGGAAAGGGAAAGAACACGTAGTGCCCGACGCCCTCTCCAGATCGGTTCCGATGGCTGACGGGGTACAGATAGAGGTAGTCAGTAAGGATAAGTGGTACCAGGAGTTAATTGTTAAGGTTCTCAAAAACCCGAAGAAATATCCGGAGTGGCGCGTTGAGGGTGAGAAGGTGTTCAAACATCTGAAGGGAAACCGTTTAGACGATCAAGGGAGATATTGGAAGGAGGTTGTGCCCAAGGAGAATAGACGAGCAGTGATGCGTAGGCTCCATGATGCCCCAACTGCAGGGCATATGGGTGTTTTTAAGACGTACAATAGAGTAGCTGCTAAATATTATTGGCCACGCATGAGAGCTGATATTGCCGCATATATTCGGAAATGTGACGTATGCCAGAAGTGTAAGCCTCAACAAATTAAACCCGCAGGACAAATGCTATCTCAACCCCCTGTAGATCAACCTTGGCAACTAGTGAGTGCCGATTTAGTCGGTCCATTGCCTAGGACTTCTGCCGGGTATACCTACGTTTTAGTGGTGGCTGATTATTTCAGCAAATTTGCGCGATTTTTTCCTTTACGTAGCGCTACCGCTTCAGCAGTTGTCTCCAGGGTGGAAGAGGAGGTGTTCTTGTTATTTGGGGCTCCACAGATTATGATCGTGGACAATGGTAAACAATTTTCTGGCAATGCATTCCGTGCGCTGTGTAACAAGTATGGGGTCAGGATCAGGTACAACGCCTACTATCACCCGCAAGCCAATCCCACCGAAAGGATCAATAGAGTTCTTAAAACTATGTTAAAGTCATATGTTGGGGAGGATCAAAGGTCTTGGGCTAAATACCTTCCAGAGGTAGCGTGTGCAGTACGTACAGCACGTCATGAAGTTACTGGGTACACTCCGTATTACTTAAATTTTGGACGAGAGCAAGTACTGAATGGCATGGAATTTGGTGTTAGTGTTACAGACAACCACAGTTTTGATCGCACTAAGATTGAGGCTCAAGCTAGGGAATGGCCAGAGATTTTCCACAAGGTACGTGCGAATTTAAGGAAGTCCTACGAGAAAAATAGGGTTCATTATAACTTACGGCGCCGTGACACTGAGTACGTCGTGGGTGATTTGGTGTTGCACAAGAACTTTGCGCTCTCCAACGCAGCCAATTACTTCAGTTCAAAGTTAGCCCCCAGTTATGTTGGTCCGTTTGTGGTTACGAAGAAACTGTCATTGTGGACTTATGAGTTGGCGTTTGAAGGAGGAGGTTTTGCAGGTGTTTATCATGCTAAGGATCTTAAGCCCTACCATCGAACCACTGAACCGGAAGTAACGATTGTACCAGGTGGTTTCCCCAGTATTAGTAAAGTATGATTGTCGAGTTTAGGGGGAGTTAGTTTGGATAATGCGACATTTGGTTGGACTCCACTGTTATCAGCGTGGCGGAGCTGATGACTACCATACTTCAAGTGTGGGATTGTGTTTGTTGTTTTGGACGTTCTTGTAGTGTTGTTGTGGGGGTATACAGACGAGTGTTGGCGTGACTTCTCTTCTTTTCTCTTCTATTTTCTTCTTTTCTGTCCCTTACCTCGGCCGTGGGTACCTTAGGGTCCGCTGTTTAACTCAGTATGCGGTCGAGCGTCTTTTGGCCCTTGCGTCCTATTGTTGTCTAGTCTCATTTCGTCTAGTGCCTCCTGGATTCGTGATGTCCTTATGTTTTTTTTCCAACTTAACTTCTTTTTTTTTATATTGAGATACGCGCTAATTTTAGTTAGTGGCAACTATATGCCACAGGCTGGTTCATTCCCCTTCTTTTGGATTTCCCGGAAGTTTCTGTAGGTGGATGAAGTATGACCGAGTAGTTTCAGCTGCAATCAGTTCCCTGGATGGCGAATATAAACTTTGTACATAGGAAGAGCACCCGACGTTGGTGGGGCCGACAGGTTTCCAGACTGTTGATGCAGTGACTGCAAGGATCGGTACTTTGTGGGTTTGGATTGGACGGACCGGAGATGTCAATGCTAGACCCGCTGAAATTAACCAATGAATTTCAGCGTGTGGAAGAAAGGGGGGAAATGAAACGGTTCGAATTAAATTTAAGAAAAAAAATATAAGTTAGGCAACCAAATCGGCAAGAGAGCGTTGGGTTGGTGGACGATGCACTAATTGGATTTTCTACCTTTTTGAATATTTTTTTTTTTGGACACCGTTGGTGGAGTTTTCCGTCGTCTTACCCGGAATGGAAAAAAAAAAAGCTGGATTGTCAAGCGAACGTGATTTTCTGGCCATTTGTTTCCAATTACAGCTTGTTTACACTCAACGCGATCAGCTGTTAAAATTAAGCAGGGATTTTGGAAATTTTGAAGCAGAGTTACCAACTACTTGGATCGGTGCTGCCCTCATGCATTTTCTAGAACATTCGTGTCGGATTGAAAATTGGTCTCTTGATTGAAGTGCGATCGTGCGAGATAGTTGTGCCGCTGGTGTTCCTGTCGTTCAACGTGATTTTGCTAAAATTAAGTTTTTGTGCCTCTTGTTGGTTCTGAGTTGGAGGAAACAATACAGCATTGCTGGATCTGCTTTGGCAAAATTTTGATACTGCGTTTGTTGGTGCAGACGGTTTTTTTGGCCGGATTCGGAAAAAGGTTGTGCGGCGTGGTTCGCCATTTTGTTCTTTGGACGGCGTTCTTTTGATTCACAAGACCGACTTCTTCAATTATTTTATTTACATCAAGGCCACTTACACCTTGGGTAAGTTCTGGAAATTCCTAATCTTCTGGTTGGTAATCTGGTTTGTCTCTCACGCTTTAGGCCTTGTAATTCTGGGTTTCGTTCTTCCATTTTGGAACGTGTTCCTGTTTTTTTTGACGGTGCAACTGGATTTGTTCCTGCTCGCAACTGGATTTGTTCCTGCTCGTAACTGGGTTTGTTCCTGCTCGTAACTGTGAACGTGATTGGATCCCAGACGTCCTCACGAGTTTTTTTTACATCCGTCGCTGGAATATAAAAGGTCAGGTGTTCCTACCATCATTTGTCTCATCTTGGGGACCTACGCTCAAGTACGCTGGCGACGTTGCGGAGTGCAAACTTCAGTAATTCACTCCAGTTGATTGCGGTTTTTTTTTGTTTTGGATAACTTCAATATTAATTATTTAGTAGATTTAATTATTGATTACCTTAGTAAGTTTTCTTACTAATTATTTTAGTAAATTTCATTATCGATTATTTTAGTAGTTGCCTTACCAGTTATTTAGTAAATTCATTTTTGATTATTGTGGTAAGTTCATTAATTTAGTAAGTTGCTTTACTAGTTATTCTAGTAGGTTTTTGGGTTTGCTCATTATAGTAAATTTAATGACAAAACCTTTTAGTAAATTTAGCAAGTTAACCTTAACGATCAGTATTTGGAAGATTGACCATCTGTTGGGTCATTTGATAAGTAACAGGCGACAAGTAGTCGACCTTTCAACTATATTTTTGTCACTTAGTAGATTAATTTAAATTTCATATCTCACAATTCATAAGAGAACCAGTTAATATTTGTAGGTCAATTTTAAGACTGAGTGCGGTTGCATTAAGCGGAATTAGAATAATTATATACTGTCTAAAATACCGTAATTCGGGGAAGTTATTATCAATCAAAGATAAGTCGAACTGTGAAGGGGCGCATAAGCTTATACCCTCTACCCGACCTTTTACTATATTTGTTCCTTCCCTCGAAAACGATTTTGGTCATTCACCTAAGGTTTCACGATCATTACATATTTTATATTACGTTGATGCAAGCGAAAGTTTATATCATCAATATTAATTGGTACCTTAATATAATCTTGTTTTTTTTTTCTTGTTATATATTTTGTACAGCATTGACAATTTTTACTCTTGTTTTATTTTTTTGTACAGCACTTACAATTTTCTTGACTTATATTTTGTATAGCACTTACACTGTTTTTTTTTTATTTGCTTAATATATCGAATAGTGGACTGGCTCCACGTTTACAAAAAAACCTTGTTTTACTTGAAGTTGCCTTCGCGCCGTCAACGTTCCTAGGTTTGGACGACGAGAGTCGGAGAGTTCTACTGGATTTCAGTTGGATGGTCTGGAGTCAAGGGATTTCGTGCTCGGTCCTTTGCTCGATTTTTATTAGCTTTTCAGATTTGCAAGTTAGTCATACCTATTACAGGCACGTGGCGCCCATTTACGGAATTTGAATTATTTAATTACCCCGCCCATCTTCACTGGACTAGTCATTAGGGGTTGGTGGACTAACTGGAAGTGCCTGGCATTTTGGGAGCGTTACAGTACATTTGAGTTACTTATTAAGGTTTTGTGTTTTTGAAAATAAATAACGTAGAATTTGCTCTCGAATTTTACAACGTATGTCAAATGTTGAACCTTCATTTTCGAATCAGAAGATTTACGCAAATTAGTCATGATTTTGACACAACGTTAAAAATTCGACCTACGCCTCTGCTTTTGAGGAGTCTAGTTACTTTGTAATAATTTTGACATGATTTTGTGTTACTATGAACTTCAAGCAAGACACGTACCGGAAGGTATAGAGTTCCATCGTCGTTGGGTTAAGAAGAAGAAGAAGAACTTGAAGCAAAGAAATTCGCCAGATTTTTAGGCGGGAAATTATTTTAGCCCACCCTGTATAAATCAGGTTCAAAGTAATCTAATATAATATTAGAATGTAATACTTTACTGACATTTTAAGAAAAATTTTTTTTTAGAAAATTAAAAGTTCTCTTACATTTTATTATATTTTGTTCAAATGAATCTTGTTGGTATTTTTGGGTTGTTCTAATTTAAAACCTAGGTATAAAATATTACAATAAGCTTAGTTATATTATATTTTTCAGGCATAAGACTTTTTAACTCAATTTATTTTCAAAGATGTTTTTAAATTTCGATATTTCATTCTCAAATATCTTCTTACTAATAATCCCTTTTATTTTTACAACCGTACAATTTTTTATTCAATATTTCCCATAGGTTCTCTAATTTATGAGAAAAAAGTGGGATCTCCGACTACTCCAAACGGTCCTAATCCTCCAGGTAAAATTCGCTTCGGTCCTTATTGTCCGAGCGGTCATTACATTTTCGTGGCCAGCTTTAACTCAATTATCTCGAAACCTGAGACGCGTTAATCCTCGGAAGCGACGAACGCGCGTTTAGCACACGCCGAATTGTAAAAAGCACGTATCCTCACTCAAAAACAGACTTTGTGGTTTAATGTTCTTTTTTTTCTGCACATGTTAGTCTTAACTGTGATTTTATTTCGCAAAATCATCATGTTCGCTTTTTATTCAAACACGAATTTCACAAATAAGCCGCTTTATGTTAACAAGATTAGTAGGATTATAAATGTAAGGGTATAAAAGTGGACCCGATGACAGCTAATTTTTTTTTTCGTTGAAAACGTTTTTCATTCTATAGAAAAAAAAACCAATAAAGCTTTGAAGTATTAACAAGCCTTAGTTACGACCTACAAAAAAACTTTTCAAAAAAATACTTATATCAGATAATAATGCATCTGATTCATCATTTTTCCTACATTAATGTAAGGCCATTTCATGAATTATAAACCTAAAAGGGTTTTTCGTAATGATATAACTTATAAGTGTATCAAATTAATATAAAAATCAATTTCCATTCAAAAAAAGCTTGTGGTCTGGTTTTGAGGGTAAAATATTTTGGAAAGGATAGATTTATGATGTATTAGTCAAATTAATATCAAATAATTTGGGAAAATTAATAAATGCTTTGGAAGAGAATGAAATAATTGAAATAAGGTTTTTGCACAGGGAATTTATTTTTGACGTAAACAAATTTGTTTAAATCCAAAAATCCTTTTAGCCAAGAATATACAAGCGATTTAATTATTCCGGTCAAATGGAGAGGCTTTTTGCACAATAAGCTCTTACCTGAAATTGCGTCGGCTGAAGTTTTTGAAAAAAGGTGCCCTTGAACACGTGTATCCTAAAAAGATATGCTTTTGCATAATGCCGTCCACAAAAGTAACCCTTTGGCGTTCAAGTCAAGTGTGTAAATTTTAACCCTTCGAGGTGGAGTGAGTGCTGTGATTTTTCGAATGTAACTTAATACCTAAGAATTGAAATAATAAGTGGTTTACTTGTGTCTTTTATAAGTGGCTCTTAAGAAAGAATGGAAGAAGTTTGGAAGCTCAATAGTTTTTGCTCAGAACTATTGTTTGCTTTTAAATCTTTGGTTTTATCTTCAGTTTGTTGTTCTTACTGACAAAAGGTAGAATAATAGAAGATGAAATCATGATATTGAAAGTAAATCCTGTATTAAGATGTGGCCAATTTTCTGATTTGTTAAAAGTATGAAAGTGTTCTTTGCTTAATTATTAGTATGATTTGATATAATAATTTATGTAATTTTTTGTTGTCAATAATAATTAATATTACTATGAGCTTTAGCTTTAGCTTTAGCTTTAGTTTGTTATTATAAACATATCTAATCTTCATTTGCAAGTTCAAGCTGAAAGATCAACTGTTTCATCTACCACTGTTGGTGGATTACCTGAATTCAAACATTTATATGGAAATAACAATTATAATGATTGGAAATTTTGGATGAAAACTTTGCTTCTTGATTCTGGGCTCTGGAAGTGCCTTGAACTGAAATTAGATACTGATGTAGATCGCGAATTAGATTCACGTGCAAAGATTAACATGCCAATCAAGCCAAATGTAGTAATAGAAACTAAAAAGACTAAAACTTCTAAAAAAGCTTGGTTTGTATTAGAAAGAATTTATGAAGATAAAGGAAAAGGTCTTTATTCCAATTTATTCAAAATTCGATATGATTTTTGTAAATCTATGCATAGAAATCTATTATAAAATTTTGCAAATTTCTGAACAAATAGAAAATATTGGTAAACCATTAAATGATACAACAGCAGGTGTGGTATTATTCTTGGTGGACTTCCAGAATAATTTAAGCTATTAATTCTTGGTATAAAAGGTTCTAATTAAAGGATAACTACTGATTTTGTTAAAAAAAGTACTTTTACAAGATAATCTGAAAACATTAAACATATTGAGTGCTACTGGATGAAACTACAGTCCAGTAATCTAGACTATTTAAATTTTTGGAAAAATCCCAAAAATATCAAATACCGGGTGTCCCAGTAATAGATAAAGTCCCACCGCTGCGAGGAAGTAACATTACTCTAAAATGAAAAAAGATATCGGCATGCGGTTTTCGATAGAATATACAATACCTTTAAGCGCACATTTTAAAAATATTTTAGTAATATACCGGGTGTCCATTTCAAGATAGCGGACCGAAGTTTTGTTTTTTTAAATGGAACACCCAGTATATTATGACATTTTTGGATTCCTTATAAAAAAATAATTATACTTTGTATAAACTTTTATGGGTCTATCATCACTCGTTTTGCTGATATTTGCTATTTAAGCCATCAAAAAATCCATTTTTGAAAGATCACTGCTCTAAAACAGACAAATATTTTGGGTTAAAATTTTCTCAAAAATTTTTCAACATCATGTAGTCTACAACTATCCTGTCAAATTTAAGTTTGTTATAATTTTTCATCAGAGTGCCTTATGAAACGCAAATTTAACAATGAAACGAAATTTTCAAATGGAACACCCTGTATATTTTAACATTAATCGATATCATTTTTTACAAGCTTTCTAGTGATATAATGTTTGTATGGTCGCTTATCAATGGTTTGGGAGATATTAATATCCAAACTGAGAAACAGCGAAAAATACACAAAATAGCACTCTTCATGAATTTTTTTGAGTTTTTTTTAATTTGCATAATACTTATTTGTGTCTTTCTCTATTTTGCTTTTTTAATAATGTTTTTATATTATAGTAACAGTTTTGTTATTTTACAACACAAATAAAATCGAAACTTGCAATTATCAATTTTGGTTTTCTAAATCTCAGTATATTTTGAAATTTTAACAATTAATGTTACCAAGGAATCCCTTATTTTGTTGAATATCGTTTTTACGCTCTTTTCTGATAACCAGAAGCGGATTTCTTTCAGCTTCACCAAGCGCTTACAGCATATTTTCCATTTCTTATTTAGAAGAGTTCATTATTTCGGTTTAGTTATTAACAAAAGTACAGAAAAGGACGTTAAAACAAAATTCCAGAAAATAAGTGTTTCCTTGGTAACATCAGTGCTAAATTTTTAAAGCATGCTGTGACTTAGAAAACCAAAATTGATAATTGCAAGTTTCGATTTTATTTTTGTAATAAAACAACATTATAAAAAAGAAAAATAGAGAAAAACAGAAATAAATATTAGGCAAATTAACAAAAAAAATCTCAACAAAATTCATCAAGAGGGGTATTTTGTGTATTTTTCAATGTTTCTCAGTTTGGATATTAATATCTCCTAAACCATAGGCATTAGACCATACAACCATTATATCAGTAGAAAGCTTGTTAAAAATGCCATTGAATGATTTTAAAATATACAGGGTGTTCCATTTGAAAATTTCGTTTAATTGTTCAATTTGCGTTTCATAAGGCAGCCTGATAAAAAATTATCACAAACTTAAATTTGATATGACAGTTGAAGACTAAACGATGTTAAAAAATTTCAACGCAAATGTTCATCTGTTTTAGAGCATTGATTTTTCAAAAATGGTTCTTTTTTTGGCTTAAATGGCATATATCAGCAAAACGAGTTATGATAGACCCATAAAAGTTCATACAAAGTATAATTATTTTTTTATAAGGAATCCAAAAATGTCATAATATACTGGGTGTTCCATCTAAAAAAACATAACGTTGGTCCGCCATCTTGGAATGGACACCCGGTATATTACTAAAATATTTTTAAAATGTGTTCTTAAAGGTATTGTATATTCTATCGAAAACCGCATGCCGATATCTTTTTCATTTTAGAGAAAAGTTACTTCCTCGCAGCGCTGGGACACCCTGTATATGCGTTCTCCAATTTGAGCTTTGAACATTTTCATTTAAGGGATGGAACTTGAAAAACCATTGTACAGTTTGTGTGCTGAATGTATAATACAAACAGTAGATAAAGTAAATGATGCTCGTTTGGAACTATTTAATAAAAATTTCAACTTCGCCAGTCTGAATGAATCCATATTTAAATAAATACCAAATATTGATGCTTCAAATTTACCATCTGAGCTACATCAACAATTACTTCAGTCGCATTATATCATAAATCTTTGGAGTAATGTTCATCTCAAAAATCCAACCATTTTATTGACTCAGGATAATGGCTGGATCAAAACAGAAGGAAAGTATAACTTTCCTTCGTATGAAGAAGGTGTTATCGTTTGGGGTTCTACTGATGCCGAAAGTGAAGAAGGTAAGTTGAAAATAAGTCAGCTACATTGAATAAATATAAATTGCCCCACTTACACTATTTATATTATTTTATATTCCACAGATGATGACTCGAGGAGCCTTGACGAAGAAAACGGTGATAATGACGTTGACTACGATGATACAAATTACATGTTAAAATATTACAAAAAAATGATGTCTGAAATAATTTATTAAAATAAGAGAAGAATTTATAAATTATTTTTACTTTTTAATATTTTTGCTTAACAAAAATTTGATAATCGCTTACTCCATCAATCATGTTATAGTTAATTGCTTGTAGTTGTAATTGCGTGTAGGCTCCCGTTATCGGTTGTGGTTCTTTTGTGAAAACCGTTGAAGGTTTTTTTGTGGCAACAATTGAACGCAAATAAATCGTGGCTAGCATAAAATAATAACATAACGTGTATACTTTATCAATCTACTTAACATGGGATATCCTTTGCAGTAACAAGTTGTAACGAGTCTCGCATATGGCACAAAAATAGTGTGGGAACGAATGAGTAGCAGCTCCACCATTCATAAAGCTCAACCGGCGGATTTCCAGCCCGCTCCCGGGCTTATTTCGGTACAAAATCGTGACTCGTCGTGGGCCGGCAAAAATACCAAACCGCCCCGAGGCTGCCACCACCACAGATAACTATTAAAATTTAAAAGTTTTGGTTTACCTTATGAGCTGCCAGGATTATACTAATAATGATTTTAAATGTATTTTAGTAATTTCTGAAATTATTTTGCCTATTAAATTTTATTTCTATTACCAGGTATATATTTCAGTCCAAAAATAAAATTCTAAAAATGTTGGTTTTTTTCCGAAATTTTTGGTCATCAATTTTATATGAATAAATACCAATACGAAATGCAGGTGTGAAAATCACGTAACCCAATCATAGCGCCGCCTATACATCAAGAAGTACTAACCACCCTATATTTACACCTTAGAAGTCATGGGGTGATCAAAAAAATAATAAAAAAACTTATTACAAAATTACAGTCTAATCCATTTCACCTTAGATTAGAAGGAACTTCCCGTCCATTAAATCTAGAATATCAAAGACGGCAATTTCGGCATCCGAGGGTGCTTAAGTAAGCAACCCTTTTCTCTTTCCACCCAAGTGAATTATTTCGTGGGACGGGCACCCCGCGCCGTTATTATTTATTGCGGATTACAATCGTGATCTTATAATAATGATAAATGTGACCAGACGGGGTGAAGTGGATGCGCAGTGGTAGCTCCACCAATTATTTTCGAGGGTAATTATTTAATAAGGGCGCGAGCTCAGCAGGTCGCGCACTATTCTCATTAAAGAGGTGCCCTACACGCCGACTCATCTCATATAACTTAATTTAAGTTGAGCTTGGATCATTATTTTATTTGATGATAATTAGACATGCACGATTAATCTAACAGTTCGAACTGTCATGGTTTCTTCCTTTGATCTTCGACGATATATGAATATTATTTTTAACATTTGAAAAAAATTAAAAATATTTTTTTAAAACGATTAATATGTCCAAAAAGGTTGAGTGTTAGAGCGGGATTTTGGATATTGTTTTATTCGTTTTGTCCAAGTTAAGCCAAAATCCCGCTCTAAAATATTTTTTCCATATTTTTCTTTGGTTATAATTTTTTGGCATTTTTTCCAGAATTTTTGAGAATATTGCTATTGACCATTTGGCATTGTCCCATTCGAGTGCAGACACTCTGAATACTATTGTTAATAGCTTCTTCGTCAATTTGTTGCTATTCCGTCCTAATTCTAAGCTCCAATTCTTGTAAATTATTAGGTCTATTGAAATAAACTTTTGATTTTAAATGTCCCCACAAAAAAAAATCTAAGGGCGTTAGGTCGGGAGATCGCGGAGGCCACTCAATTGGTCCCCTCCGACATATCCATTTGTTGGGAAACGTGGTGTTAAGGAATTCTCGCACCGCCCTGCCAAAGTGTGGAGGAGCCCCATCTTGTTGAAACCAATTGTTTTGGTTAGGAATATTGCGATTTTCATAATTGGGGAAAATACGAAGTAAAACTGGTAGCAAATCAGTCCGCAAAAAATTCAAGTATCTTTCGGCAGTAAGGTTTTCATTAAAAAAGTAAGGTCCTATAAAACGTCTGCCAATCATTCCCACCCATACATTTAACTTTCCCTGTCTTTGACTATGGGATTCTACGGCCCAATGAGGATTTTCCTGTGACCAATACCTACAATTATGTCGATTCACTGATCCATTCAATTGAAAGGTAGCTTCATCGGAGAAAATTATACTACTTAAAAAATTTGGATTTTGATCACATCGCGCCATCATTTCTTCACAAAATTGCAGTCGGCGATCGGGATCATCTTCATTTAACTCTTGTATGAGTTTTATTTTGTATGGGTGATACTTTTCCTTTTTTAATAATTTTGCGACATAGGAATGATCCACATTATTATTTCTTGAAATATCTCTTGTTGAAATATTGGGATTTTCTTCAATCGCAAGTAATAAATTTAATTTGGTTTCTTCATTCACTTGTCGAGGCAAATCTCCTACAGATCCTGTTTCTGCAAATTTTGTAACTAACTTACTTACTGTAGATCTTGAGATTTGCGGTCTATTTGGATATTGCTCATTAAACAAAGCACAAGCTTCCCCATGGGTTCTTTTTCTATCGCCGTATCCTACCATAATTAAAATTTCGATTCTTTCGCGTTCGCTTAAACGAGGCATTTTTAATTTCGCAAAACTTAATAATTGTTGATTATTATTAATCAAACGAAGTAAGCTATTCAAGCATTGGTAAATGGATTTAAAATTTTATTTGCCATACAAAATAACTTCAACTAAAGCACTTTTATAAAGGCAATTTTTATTTCAATAAATTTTGAATATCAAAAGCTTTTTCAAATTTATAATAAATTACATATTTATTTAAAATTTATTATTACTCAAATATTTTATTTTAATTACCTTTTTCATTAAAAGTTATTTAAAATTAGTTTTAAGAAAATTCCAATTGTGTAAAGAAGAACAATTCGAATATTTTCAATAATAATTTGTTATTTTTAAACTAAAAATTAGTTTAATTTATTTTTCTTGCCATATTTTCATTGAGAATTAATAATTTTTTTTTTTAGTAAATTTATTTTTTTTTTTCAAAAATGGTTGAAATTTTTTTAAATATTTTTATGTGATCATTAATATGATAAAAAGGTCTATGAAAAATGTGTAAAAAAAGTAGGGGTTTCCATTTAAAAAAATTGATGATGACGTCATAGTGAAGTTATCAGTGACGTCATGAATATTTTTTTCTTTCCAAAAGATGGCATTTTTAAAACAAAAATTGACTTGTCCGAGCGATTTTTACAAAAAAAATTTTTACGGAAGTTATGACCTTGGTTCCAAACTTTATCACCACCCTGAATAGTTGTTCGTATCAGTACTTTTTGATTTTATTATAAAATAAAATGCTTTTCAAAAATCTTCTAATAATTTTCCTGTCCTATTTTTTCCTTATCATAAAACATTTTTTGATGGCAAAAATTGAAAAGAATAGAGTTCTACCAAGCCCTTAGTTTTGTAAACAAAAAAACTTTTCGATTTTTGCTCAAACATATCTAATAGAAGTTAAATGAATTAAAATTAAATTTTAAATCTCTTCTGCAATCTGTTTTCAAATAAATAACGAAGAACCTAGTGTTAGATACAATATTTCAAGGGCTGAAGCTTCCTTAAGAAGCGAAATTGGGCAAATTTTTTGTTAAAATTAGTTGTAGAATCGCCTCCTAAAATTTTGCTGCTTAAATTTTAGACACTCTGTATAAGGAATAGAAAAGTGGCCCAAACACCGAGTCTTCTGGCACCACTGAAATTAATATTTCTTCATTACTATGGACTTCATTAATGTAAGTTGTGTTTATTCTTTTCATATTGTTTTTGTTGATGTTCTTATTTAAATTAATTGTGAATGTTTGACGGAATTAGAACCAAGGAAAAATCTCTATTGATTGATTCTTTATTGCAATAATTCCAAAATCATTTGGACGGTGTTATGAAAAAAGGAACAAACCCATTGAAAGTTGATTTTAGATATTTGATGATAAAGTTTTACTGGACAACTATTAACTATAGACAGAGTTCATAGAGTTGTTTGATCTTTGATGGATTCTTCCAAATCTTGATTCGATTTTACAAAATTTAAAATAGGTATTTGGCAAACCATTTGCATAAATTATGTATACAAAAGTTATTAACAAAAGTTGGACTATTCTATTTGAGATTCAAATCTTGATAGTCTACGTCACGTGATGTAGAAAAATAAAACAAGAGATCACAGATATGTCAATTTACCAATCTTACGATATTTATATCAAAAAATTTTTGATCATACCATTATTAAAAATATTATAGCCATTATGCAGGACTTTTCTTGCGCCCTGTATAAATCGTAACATATAAAAATAGGAAATTGTTTCTTCTCAAATAGGTTTTTATTTTTAATAATCTTATTTGTCATTTTTATGCCATTAACAATGTTATTATTTCGAGCAAAGAAAATGGTTCTCTTCTCATTAAAACTGTATTTGAAATGAGTTACAATTGTTTAATTGCAATTTGTAATAAAATTAACGTTTCTATTACAATATGATTTATTAGCTTATATTTAAATTGATTAAAATATAAAAAAAAACCCTCTTCATGGCATTTTTATGTGAATACAAACAAAAGGAGGGCGCCCACAGTTTTACAGCTTTTTTACACGAGTAAGTTATAAACGATTTCCGTGAAAGATAAAGCACAGCGTGAAATATAAGACAAATAGCTGCTTATATTAACATAATAGACCTCCAATTCTCACCTAGTTTTATAAAACGTAGGTGCTTAATCATCCTTTTTTATAGAATTTTTTCAACCTTTCGAGTGAAGATTCTTCTTTGAATATCAAAATTTGTACATAGTCATGTTTGGAGGTACTTGAGCACGTCAGATTAGTACGGACCGGAAAGAGATTTAAGCATTTGTCGTCAAAGTCCTTGCACAAAGAGTACGAACCCTTTCGGCAGTACATGCATAAAATTTTTTAGATAATACATTTCGTACGGTCTGTGGATTTAAAGATTTTCGAGCCTTAATAATAAGCGTAAATAGAACCCATTCATTGATAATGATGAATAAGTTTCAAGCGGCACGAGGCGACGTATTTATAAAAATTTCTAAAATTTACACCGACAAACTAGGTTTCAGTATAAATAACCCGTGAAGGAATGCAATTTGTGTCAAAAATTGGAGGAGAAATTTTGACTCGGTTTCAAATTATGTCAGCTTAACAAACTATGTGGAACGGATTATTTTTCACCCTTTTTTAAATTATAAATCTTATTAATCTTGGCTACCGAACTTTTTATTTCAGGTAAAAAAAATGAACCCAACCTAAAACTTATATTAAAAATATTTTCCTTGGAGGATTAAAAATATTAGTGCGATTCCAACAATAGATATAATCCTTTCATATTTTTCGATATGTTATTTACAATCGGTGCATTTCTTTTGTATCCATGTGACCTGGTTCTTTTGAATAAGATGCTAATGGTAGGTGCATAAATCTTTTCATGTATTCTGGAAAAAGAGCAGTGAATTGAAGAAATACACGCCACAATGCTCGCTCGTGAGTCGACCTGTTGTGTTATGATATTCTCAATGGATAATTGAAGATTTCCTACAGATAAGCCTTTTGCTTATGCTTATGATAACATATTTTGACAAACAATCCTACAATAGCACATGTATTACTTGCAAGAATAGTCTTCACATGCATTTTCCTAGAAAATTGAAGGTTTGTTACAAAATATTAATTAATAAATTTAAACGACATAAATCTTTGGGCTAAAGTGTTCTAAAATAAGGTGATTTTCAAAAATGGCTTTAACTCAATTTAAAATGTCATAAAACTAATAAGCGCTAAATGTGGTTAGGCTTAGGATCAAGGACAAAAGTTACGAGTTTTTAACAACATGTTAGAAAAAGCTTGCGTAAATTTATCTTCGTTTTGGACGTTTGAAATATTTCACACTCAAATCAAACCTAACGAAAAAAGGCAATAATTTAGTTTTCAGCAGCAAGCAGTTGTCTCTAAAGAAGCCTGATGATCACTAATTCGCACCACCAAAAGATACGTAATGGTTCACTCGAACGGATGGTTAAGAGCTAATAAAATATAATCACTGATTTTAAAAGAAGCCGGACACCGGTGGGCTTTGTTTTAAGTGGAAACCGCGAAATAAGTAAAAGGGGGGAAATTATAGGGGTCGACTCCTCGTTTGTCGGGCGCCTTGTCTAGTTAACGCCTGATTTATTGCTGCGCCGATAGGTCATCTGCTACACAACCATTCACCTCAAAAATTTAAATTTAAAATCTTAGAAACTGCATAATCTAAACAAGATATCTGTTCAATAAAATCATACATAGAAACCTTATATTATGGCCAATTTGTGTACCTTACTGGTTTGAAAAAGGTAAAGCACACCAAGGTTAAACAGTACAAAAAATATGAAAGATAATATCGTAAAAACTTTACTTAAAAATGTTCCTCTTTATACTTAACCTATAATTTTACAAGAACGTTAATTGAATTTTATTGAATTATTATTTGTACATTGTAATAAAACAGACAGCAGGTTAATTGAAAAATTAAAATATAAGAATTATACAGGGTGTTTCACTTTTTTGTAAATTTTTTATATATAAAGCCGCCTTCGAACTAATATAAGTTTTTGACTCCTAAAAAAGCAAAGTATAAAGATTTTTATGGAACACTCATTAAAATCAAGAAATTATGATTTTTAAACATTTGAACCATTCATTATATTTTCACAACTAAATATTTCTAAAAAGGCTTTAGTATATAAAGATTTGCATTTTTAAATCCATAAGGAATTATTTAAACATATTTATTTTTAAAGGCTCCAGAATAAGTCCAATAAATCCGAAAACTTACTAAGTATACACATTATTTTATTCAGTTTGGTAATTACTCTAAATTAAAAAAAATGATAAAAATTAATAATGTATTATAAAAATCAATAGATTTTTGAAATTGCTGTAACTACTTGATTAGTTTACGGGTTTTTTTTGTTCAGAATGACATTTACTATAACAAATATGATGGAAAAAAAGTGGGACACATAATAAATAACCTATCAATTTTTAATTGACCAAGATTGTTATAATGGTTATGGATTAATTTTAAGTCTTTAAAGAAATCTTGGATTGAAAAATATGTTAAAACTTTGATTAAATATGATCTTCATTTTGGATTTCAGATCTCAGATACATTTGGGGTAAAATCGAGTAGGTTTTTGTTTACGAAAGCAAGGGGTTAATAGAACCCTTTACTTGTTTTATGATGAGGAAAAAAAATTGAAGGACGGGAAAATTATAATAAATTCAAAAAGTCCTGATATGAACAATTATAGACCAATATTAGCAATACTCTCAATCTTTTCAAAAATTCCGGAAAAAATCCTTTATGAAAGAATATCAAATTTTATCAATAAAAATGTAGAAATTTCTATTGACGAGTATCAATACAGATTTAAAAACCAGTAAGACACTACACAGACTACCGGGTGGAAATGAAAACCGGGTCACCTCTATAACTTTTTTATTTATAAATAGAAAAATTTGGAATTTGGCTATGTTCTATGGTTCAAAAAAACAAATTTTATGTGCATTTTTTATTTTCGAAATCACTTCCGGTTTCATCGGAAACACCATGAACTTTGTTTTTTTAAATGTAACATCTCATATTTTTATTCATGGCTTAAAATACTTTTAAAAAAGAAGTATTTTTGAGATACTAGTTTTTATTTTTAGTGAAAAAAATTTTTTTTTCAAAAAAAGAAAGGTTTTCGAAGTCGGTGAAAATTACCAAAACTAATTCTAAATATTTCAAATACATAAAATAAATAATCGTTATAAAATCCTCTTTTTAAAAAGTCGAATGACCCGGCATCATTGCATTTAAAAAAAGTGAGATATTTGATAAAATCTTCATTAACTAAGTTTAAAAATTAATAGTTCAAAAACCACTAAAATTTTTTTTCAAATTACAATTTTATTTAGGTTATGTTTTTGATTCTGAAAATTTGTCTACTAAGGAATCTAATTGCGAACTTTCTAATAAAGGTATTTTTGATTTTGTGGAACTTCCGGTTATACCGGAAGTGGATGACAACTTTCTTATTTTAAATGGAGCACCCAGTATATTTTTGCATTTTCGTGTTCTCCATAAAAATACTATTAAATTAACCTAGCATAGTGTGGTCTACGATTAATACTTTCGGAATTACGCCCATTCGAAAAATCGCATTTTTATGCAACTTCATTTACACCGGAAGTGGAAAATTAACGAACTTAAGGTTAAACATAATTTTGTTTAAATTTAATGTTATTAACTTAATTGCAAAAGAAAATCATTTAAAATAAGGAAGTTCGGGCAGTTGGCTACGACTTCCCGTGTAAATGAAGTTGCATAAAAATGTGATTTTCAAATGGGCGTAATTCCGAAAGTATTAATAGTAGAGCACACTACACTAGGTCAATTTAATGGTATTTTTATGGAGAACACGAAAATGCAAAAATATACAGGGTGTTCCATTTAAAATAAGAAAGTTGCCATCCACTTCCGGTATAACCGGAAGTTCCACAAAATCAAAAATACCTTTATTAGAAAGTTCGCAATTAAATACTTTAGTCAAAAAATTTTAAGAATCGAAAACATAACCGTTCAAAAGTTGCCAGGGGGGATTTTCTTTATGCCCGCACTGTATAGTTTAAGGAAACATATTTTATGCACTATTTTTTTATATCACTTCCGGTTTTACCGGAAATAACATCGACTTTATTTTTTTTTAATACAATACCCCATTTTATGTTCATAGTTTACAATAATTTTAGAAAATAAGTACGTTTGTGATATTTTTTAAATTTTTTCTGTAATTTAAAAAAACATTAAAATTTTTTTTTTCGCCATCCTAAGTTGGTAAAAACTACCAAAACTCATTGTAAATAATCCTTGCACATAAATAAAATTATAATTTATAAAATTATTCAAATGGTTTTTGAGATATTAATGTGAACTTTTTTGAGAAGCATTTTTTTTAAATGCAAAGATTTGACCCAACATATGGGGTACCAAATTAATCGTTATAAAATCTACTTTTTGAGAAACCGTGTGATGCATTTAAAAAAACAGAGTTATTTACAAAAATGCTTCTCAAAAAATTTCAAAAATTAATATCGCAAAATATATCTGAATAATTTTACAAATTCTCATTTTATTTAGGTATTAGTATTATTTAGAATGAGTTTTGGTAGTTTTTATTAACTTCAAATAAAGTAATAAATTTTAATTCTTTTTTAATTTTCAAAAAAAAATAAAAAAGTATCACATTTCCTTCCATACAACATTTCAATAAATCAATAAATCAATAAATTTCAATTTTTGCTTTTTAAAATTAAAGAAGTTATAGATAAATGAACGAAACAACAAATTTCATTTTATTTGGAAATAAAATAGATAAACTAAATATAAGAATTAATAATATAAAGTGATAACATAAAATACTTGGTAATCTAAGCTCACTCAAATTTTTAGAAAAAGTTCTCAGCTAATTTTAGAAAAATTTAGAAAACTGTGGACTAGTAGACTGTTCACGTGGTATCATCGTATGGGGAACTGCTTCAAAATATTAAATAAAACATATTCAAGATTTTCAAAACAAATCAATAAAAGTCTTGAACAACCTTCCTCACTTAACATTTATGAAAAAAATTAACATGAGAAATGCTATGTAATAAAAAATTACATGTTTCAATATTTTTTAATATTTTCTTTTAATAAATGATGTTTCAATATTAAAAATTAACATATGACTTTAATTTAAAAACAACATGGCAGAGGCATAATTTTAAAGTACCTTTTTTTAAAAGTATGATCAGGTCATGGTAAGATGTTTAAAAAATTAGAAGGAAAACAGTTGGACTAAAAAAATAGCGGACACACTGCGAAATTTCAGCCCTAATAACTGTGTGTACTGAGGAAGAACATTACAACTAAACTTTCAAACAAAATTTTTATTAAAAAAATAGTTTGTACGTCCCTCTTTCGGTCAAAGTAGCTCCACAACGTAAAATTTTTGGACCCATGTTTATAAAAACTTTTTCTTATATTGATCTGAAGAATTACCACTTAAAACATAAATAAAAATCACCCTGTATAATCGAAAGTTTTATTACAAACCATACCTTATTTAGCAGCGTAAGTTGTTTTTATTTAGTATTTTATAACATCATATGAAATTTTTGAAAAATTTACCAGTATGAGATATTTTACATAAATCATTTTTTTAAAGTTTAATAAAGCTGGCAACATTTATATGTACTTCAAAATTTAATTTAATTTCCAAAAAAAGTGTGTGAAAGCTGATATACAGTATGTACAAAAAGTTCGGTAACGCCCATTTATTTTTGAATTTTGTTGAAATAACACACCAGACCAACACAGGTACGAAAACATATAGGTCAAACACACTAGCCTGTATTTAGCGACCGTGATTAGAGACGTAGATAAAGTTAA
The DNA here is from genome assembly GCA_963971135.1 of Stenus bimaculatus. Taxonomy (NCBI): domain Eukaryota; kingdom Metazoa; phylum Arthropoda; class Insecta; order Coleoptera; family Staphylinidae; genus Stenus; species Stenus bimaculatus. The sequence goes on along the minus strand of OZ020180.1, from coordinate 78,713,856 downwards.
AGACGTTTTTAAAAAATAATTCTTATGAAAAAAATATTTTTTAATCACGTGTTTAACGTTAACGCTAAATTAACTATTGGTGTACCCCTGGGCTCAGTTTTAGTCCCAATCTTATTTTCTTTGTACAAAAATGGTATAGCACAATTCTTATCAAATGCTTTTGTGGTCAGGTATGCCAGAGACACATCGTTGATTTTTTCGTCTTCAGTATTAGCTTCTACAGAAAAACATTACAACATAATTTAGAGAAAACTGCATCAAAGGTTCTCTTCAAATCAGCTATATTTAATCCCAACCAAAACAAAACCAATCCAGGCTAATATAGAGTTTTAATATGGAGATGTTCACCTCTTCTGAAATTGGTGTTTATTGCTCAGAAGCGAAAAGAATAAAAAACATTGCCTACGAAAAGAAAACTCCCTTAAATAAAAGAATGCCTTATAACCATTTTACTCAATATATCAATGTAGAACTTAACCTTTTGGCTCAAAAATCTCTAAGCATTAAGATTATTGATAAAATCCACGAATTATACAAAACAGCATCATTTAAGAATCTTAAATTTAATATTAAATTGTTTTTAATTAACAGCAACTTTTACAACATTTATGAGTTTGTACTTAGTATAGTTATCTTTTGTTTTGTATGACCTGTCTAATTTATTGTTTGTGAGTCTTTTGTGATGAAGAAATTCTCCTGGGGCCAAGTGTTAATGAATATTGGGTAATTTGGAAAACCTTGAATAGATTAGCAACATCAGTTGATCGTTCATGTGGTCAAAAATTGCAAAATATGGAACATCTTTTAATTTAACACTTCAAAAACCATTTGAATAAATTTACAAATTATAATTTTATTTAGTTACCAGTATTATTTACAATGAGTTTTAGTAGATTTTATCAACTTCGGATAAAGAATGAAAAATTATTATTTTTTTTTAATTTTCAAAAAAAATTTAAAAAAACATCACAAACATACTTATTTTCTATAATTGTTTTGAACTATGAACAAAAAATGGGGTATTGTATTAAAAAAACAAAGTTGATGTAATTTCCGGTAAAACCGGAAGTGGTATTGAAAGAAAGTTAGTGCATAAGATATGTTTCCTTAAACCATATAACATAGTCAAATTTAATGAAATGCAAAGAGTTCGTACTATTAAAAATTAAAGAAATAAAGGAAATATTGAAAAATTGTCCTTGGCCAGAATTTGAACCAGACACATTGAGTCCTCGGTAGTGTGTGGTTATCACACCACACATGCAATTTGGAGATCTCCGCTTCAAATCCTGGCCAAGGACAATTTTTCAAATTTATACGTGTCAAAAATTGCAAAATATGGAACATCATTTAATTTGCCTAAATCTGGAAAATTTTACAAATAAATTTGAACTGGCTAAAGCAAGTCCGTCTGCAATTAATTGTGCCAAGTTTTGGTTTAGTGTTATTTAATTTCATAATTTATTTATAAATCCACTAGAATTTTTGCTCCATTTCTAGACTAGATATTTCCAGTTTAAAATAAAATAATATTAATTTGTTTTAAAATTTAAATAATCCATGAATTAATCAATATACGTCTAAACGCCTAAATTATACTACATACCTGCATGCTACATTTTCAGGTAATCCAACCCTCATCCCTCTACGGTTCCATTTTTATTAATAAGCGAGCGCAATGGCATAACATAAATAAATTATCCCGTACTTTTAAAGCGCACTAATTTTTAATTAATTCAAAAAAGAACGAAGGGCGTTCGCAAAAACCGCCTCAGGTATGCATACCATTGTTGTTAAGGGATTCTGGAGCACCCTACATTTACATCTCAAAACTATTTTAAGCTTAAAACCGAACAATGGGGATAATCATAATCAGGGCACATAAAAAATTGGAGTAGTATTATTAAATCGAAGGGAGGATTTCGAAATATCCAGGAAGGGTTTAAGAATTTATGTAAATTTAAACTTTAGACATAAGCTTATATTTAAAAGATTGATTTTTTTAAATATTAATTTATTGAAATTATATAGGTATTATATAGAATCACAAATCACAAACGGTGTGGTTGGTAAGTAAATCATATATTTTACCTGAAAAGTCAAGTAAAATCTGGTGTGAAATATTTTAGATAAGTAAAACCAATATTTTCTTCAAAAAATGGTTAAATCCTTTATAATAGATGGGAACCTGTTAAAAATTAATATTTATTTTGTAAAACTGTATACAAAGTAACCCCTGTTTGTTCCCGTTTTGGCCCAAAAATTAGGTCTCTTGGAAACGTTAAGTTGGGGGCATTCCCACATATTCACTTGCTCCTTTCGTACACAAAAGGATTTCCGCATTCATCAAAAAAGACGTTGACAGTTGCAAATATGATACTTTTAACCCATTTTTCTTAAACGGTGGGAACTATCTTTTAGGGACAGATGTTAAATTTCTTCATATTGTACCGTTTTACAATTTTAAATTTATTTATGAATAGCGTGTCTCTTGCTTTGAAGTATTACTAAAAATTAATTACTTAATCAACACTTTCGTTTGTGTGTGTAAAACCTCATAATAAAAAAGTAATATCGTATTTCTAATGATTTCGTCACGCCTAACATTAATACATACGTGGTACTTTCTTATAACAACAAGGGCTACTTAATGCTTCCGACGTTTCTTGTTTAGATACGCTTGTCGAATTAATTTTTTGGGATGGGACCACTTTCATCCGACGTCCAAGCATACGTAAAAAATTGTGGATTCATTAAAGCAGCCTCCTTGATAAGATTATATGGACTACTCCTATTTTGACACTTTTCATAATTGATTGTTATTGTTTCTTTCCCACAGTAAACCTTTGATAGTAACTTTCAAGCTAGACTTATATCCGAGTTGAATCTTTATAGAATATTAAATTAAATTAGTATTTAGTTAACGATAAAATATTAGAAAAAAATATTTTCACTTTTTTTATTTCTTGTTTGTTTATAATATTGTAATTTTTTTCAATAAAAAAATAAATTGCATTGCTTAATATTTAAGTAGACTTACTTAATATAAAGTACAATTTTTGGAACATTGGAAATTCTTCTGAAAATATAAGTACATAAAAGTTAAATAATGAAACAAGATGGTTTGCAAAAAATACTTATCTACCCTTCTTCTAATTAAAAACTATCAAAACTGATTCTAAAAAATACAAATACTAAAATAATACTATTTTACGGACATTTTTATATAAACAATAAAGGAGAGTGGAAATATTTCCAAAAGTAAGACTTAAAAAAAAAAATTACAGTAAATATCATTTAATTTAAAAGGAGCTAAAGAATGGTCACAGTTAATTTTCACTTTTCACCTGGAGTACTTCTTCGTGGTTATCTATAATACTAAAACCGTAAGAATCGGGGAAGTTGGTTTTTTTTTCGTAGAAAGTTGAAATTTTGTAAGTGGAAGGATGAGAAAATTTTAAGAAAAAAGTTAATTGTCCCTTTTCGATAAAGAGGGATGTTCATTCCAAGTGTGGTTCGAATTTTAAATCCTTTGGACCTCCCCGACACCGAAAAAAAAATCCCGAAAATGGTCGACTTTTCTCGCCTTGTTTCGAGTTTTCGGCGGCGTTAACTTTGAAAAATCGCAACTCCGTCGGATTCTAAAGGGAAGCAACAAAATTTGGCCTTTTTTATTCTAACATCCTGGGGATTTTCATGACCGATTTTTAAGCCTCCCGGCGAAAAGGTGTGACGTCACGGCCCCGTGATGCTAACTGTACAATTTCACCGTTTTTTCGGACGGAAAAAGTTCCAAAACTTTTTGGCTTCGATTAGAAGTTCGGCAAGAGGAAAAAAATCGCGGTTGCTTTATTCCTCATCCAAATTCCAGGTTTTACCTTAAAACGGGAGTTTTTTTTGATGCGTTTACTCTTTATGTCGTTTTGGTGCCCCCAAAGTTTACGCGCTATTTCGACGCGAAATTTGAAAATTCCTAACATTTCATGGGAACAACCTGTAATACTCGAATATTTTTTATTTTACTTATTTGATACTTACTCATGAGAGAAAAAATCGGCACCTTGAAAATTTTACCTTGGACCTTGGAAAAAAATCGAACGTAAAATGTTAAAAAATCGGGTAAAACGCGGTCCAACCTGGGCCCATCTGGCTCCCGCAGTTTTCAAAATTTTTACAATTTTCTTTCGCAAATTTAAAAAGGATTACTCTTTACAGTGTATAGGCTACTCAGATTTTTTATGTTTGGTAGGGTTGGAAAATTACGTTCAAATAAACTCGAAATTTTGATTTTAGGGGTTAGTGGTTCCCGCCGGGTCACTTTTTAACGGATTTTCAATTTTAAAAACACTTTAGAAACTACTCTTTGAACCGAAAGCTTCCACGCATAGGGTATTTTAAATTTCGAAAAAATAACGAAAAAAAAAATTTTTTTATATCGCATTTTTAAAAGTCGTATTTATGAGTCAAATTCACCCTTCAAATTACATTTTAACCCTACTTTAAGCACCTTCTTGAAAAGCTCTTTAGGTCCACCTTACGTCAAAAAAAGAATCACTTCGCTATCTCTCTCCGTTTTCGAGTTATCGCCGAAAATGTAACTAAAATAAGCAAAATCTCCGTTAGGAGCCAAAATTTTGGGTCTGAAATTGTTCACAAAATAATTAATATCTTCGAAACTATTAGCATCACCGAAATAGCTTAAAAGTCGCACCTCACCTCTTTTACCAAATTCCGTGAAAGTTTTAATTTTCGGTTTAAAATTGCGCAGTCCAGAACCGTAATTATACCAAAATTTTGCCAGAAATTTGCGAATTTTTTCCAAAAAAACTATTCAACCGATTTTAACCTAATATTTTTTAAAACGCGTCTATCCACGTTGTTTACTTTTGGTAAAAATTTGAAACCAGTAACTTTTATTGTTTTCGAGAAAAAAAAAATAAAAACCGATTTCCATTAAAGATTTCAAGAAAATAATAAAAAATGGATGAAATGTAGGGATTCACCTGCCCTCTATACCACCCCAAAAACTCAAAAAAATCAAATTTTTTTAGGTAATGTATCTAAAAAAATTATTTAAAAAATTTTAATATCAGTAATATTTAGAACTTTGTCAGTACGAATTTTTGTTTCTTCATTTTAGTTATTAAGCGAAATATGAATTTTTTAAAATACACCTTTACTTATTTACCAGAATGCCATCTTTTATATAAAAATTCATAACTTTTGAACGAAACATCGTAGAGACTTGATTTTTTTTTATTTATTTTTTTTTTCTATTTTTTTTAACTTTAAATATAAATTATTAACTTTAATATTTTTAATTTGAAACGCTACGCCCTTGTTTTAACACTAATTCAGTTTTCTCATATAGAACATTTTTTTTAATGAAATAAGGCATTTTTGGTATTAATTTATTATAGTTATTTAACCAACAAATTATTATGTGCCAAACTTGGTACTTGATACTATGATTTTAGTGCTCAGACTGTACTATTCTTTCAAGACTATCGGTCAAATAGATTTTAAACGGTGCGATGTGGAAATAAAAATTCAAAAAAGATTAACACATCTAAAGGTTTTCCGCAGGGTTCCATCCTAGGACCACTATTGTGTATTTCTATTCGTATTTCTTTATCCAATCAATTATTTAATAACAAATATATCACTCATCTTTTGCAAAACCATACCAGAACCATGTAAATTTTGTAAATATGTACAGGGTGTCCCAGCGCTGAGAGGAAGTAACTTTACTCTAAAATGAAAAAAGATATCGGTATATGGTTTTCGATAGAATATACAATACCTTGAAGCGCACATTTTAAAAATATTTTAGTAATATACCGGGTGTCCATTCCAAGATGGCGGACCAAAGTTATGTTTTTTTAAATGGAAACCCAGTATATTATGAAATTTTTAGATTCCTTATAAAAAATAATTATACTTTATATAAACTTTTATGGGTCTATCATCACTCGTTTTGCTGTTATTTGCTATTTAAGCCATAAAAAGATCCATTTTTGAAAGATCACTGCCCTAAAACAGATGAATATTTTGGGTTGAAATTTTCTCAAAAATTTTTCAACATCGTGTAGTCTACAACTATCATGTCAAATTTAAGTTTGTGATAATTTTTCATCAGAGTGCCTTATGAAACGCAAATTGAACAATTAAACGAAATTTTCAAATGGAACACCCTGTATATTTTAACATCAATCGATATCATTTTTTACAAGCTTTCTATTGATACAATGTTTGTATGGTCGCTTATCAATGGTTTGGGAGATATTATTATCTAAACTGAGAAACAGCGAAAAATACACAAAATAGCCCTCTTCATGAATTTTTTTGAGTTTTTTTTTTAATTTGCATAATACTTATTTGTGTCTTTCTCTATCTGCTTTTATAATAATGTTTTTATATTATAGTAACAGTTTTGTTATTTTACAACTCAAATAAAATCGAAACTTTCAATTATCAATTTTGGTTTTCTAAATCTCAGTATATTTTGAAATTTTAACAATTAATGTTACCAAGGAATCCCTTATTTTGTTGAATATCGTTTTTACGCTCTTTTCTGATAACCAGAAGCGGATTTCTTTCAGCTTCACCAAGCGCTTTCAGCATATTTTCCATTTCTTATTTAGAAGAGTTCATTATTTCGGTTTAGTTATTATCAAAAGTACAGAAAAGGGCGTTAAAAAATAAGGGTTTCCTTGGTAACATCAGTTGCTAAATTTTTAAAGCATGCTGAGAGTTAGAAAACCAAAATTGATAATTTCAAGTTTCGATTTTATTTTTGTTATAACAGAAGAAAAACAACTATTGTAATAAAATAACATTATAAAATAGCAAAATAGAGAAAGACAGAAATAAATATTAGGCAAATTAACAAAAAAATTCATCAAGAGGGCTATTTTGAGTATTTTTCAATGTTTCTCAGTTTGGATATTAATATCTCCGAAACCATAGACATTCGAGCATACAACCATTATATCAGTAGAAAGCTTAAAAATGCCATCGAATGATGTTAAAATATACTAGGTGTTCTATTTGAAAATTTCGTTTAATTGTTCAATTTGCGTTTCATAAGGCAGCCTGATAAAAAATTATCACAAACTTAAATTTGACATGACAGTTGAAGACTAGACGATGTTGAAAATTTTTTGAAATAATTTCAACTCAAAAAGTTAATTTGTTTTAGAGCAGTGATTTTTCAAAAATGGATCGTATTTTGGCATAAATGGCAAATATCAGCAAAACGAGTGGTGATAGACCCATAAAAGCTTATACAAAGTATAATTATTTTTTTATAGGGAATCCAAAAATGTCATAATATACTGGATGTTCTATTTAAAAAAACATAACTTTGGTCCGCCATCTTGGAATAGACACCCGGTATATTACTAAAATATTTTTAAAATGTGCACTTAAAGGTATTCTATATTCTAAGGAAAACCGCATGTCGATATTTTTTTCATTTTAGAGTAATGTTACTTCCTCGCAGCGCTGGGACCCCTGTATGTAATTTTTTTGTACATGTAATATGTATTTTTGAAAACTTATATTTTTAGTTAAGTTAACAGCTCAGGTGGACTTCGTCGAAGTTAAAATAAAGATTATTGCTATTATTTTTGGATTTCTTTATGTTTTTCTTAAAAGACTATATTCTATCCGAAATATTTTGGGTATGCATTATACTCAATTTGTTGATTATAGGTATAATTTAAGACTTAGTTGGTGATTTGCTCATCTATTATACTATAATAAATTGACAAATTTTGACGAGGATTTTGTAAGTTTTCTTCAATTCCGAGAAGTAATTGCTAAATCATCAGGATATATAAAACTTTTTGTATTGATAGTAATTGGCTGATCATGGGTAAAGATATAGGTGCAAGAACACTACCTTGAGGAAGTTCATTTTTAGTTTTCTCCATTTGCTTTTTTTGGATTTAATGAAAGGATCGAGATATATTATTTTCTTTACTTCAGACTTGTTCATTCATGAAGAACTGGTTAACAAGAATTTATATAAACTGGGGTAAGTCGATAAATATAATATAGCTACACATTTCATTGAAATATGTTTCAATCCCTGGATCATGCTACCTCAGTACCATGCTACTGACTAGTTATCAACTTATTTTATGTGAAGTGCATCCCATTACCAGCACGTACTGAGTTAACGAGGCGCCAATTGCCGTGTTTGGTTCTTGAGCGTTATTATTTAACAGTGGGGTGGCTTGTGTTAACTGCAATAAGTGAAACGCACGTCCGTAATCCAAAAATAGCGTGAGGATGTTTTAAGTGCGTTTTAAGCGGATATATTTTAATAACTGTGAGCGGCGGCGGTCGTAAATAATTGCCGCCCTTCCTCGCGGCCATCGGGCATTTAAAGCGCGCCAGCAAAAGCGAAAATATTAATAACAATAACAATAAAAGCAAGAACGAGAAACGTAAAGGTCGTGATTTACTGGGCGACCGACTGATTATCGCGAACACGCCTCCACCGCCCTCGGTGCCGCCGAATGCTAAAACAAACATCACTGTTGTTACTTGTTATTTTAATATCTCGTTCCGCGATGCTTACCCTCCAGCTCCTTGTGAATAATGTCCTTTTTATCTCTTCTTATTCATATTTTATTGACTCTTTGATTTCGAACGCTTTTCCTTTTCCTTCCAACGCAACCGGCTTAAGCATATCCACTTACACTAAATTATACCTTTACTTTCAATAAATAAAACGTATGGTTCTGTTTGATTAAGAAATTAATTCTTTAACCTGTCCTTTATTGCACTATCGATTCATCATTCATCACGAAACAACACTTTTTGTTCAACCTCTTCAAAGATTATCAGCATGTTTACCAAAGCAGATTTATTAACAATATTTTCATTATGAAATCAAGAATCAAATAAATGAAACAAGAAGGATTCTCGTCACCATACAAGGCTTCCTCTCTACATCTTTTCCAATTGTATTTCAGAAAGCATTAATTGATTTTCAGATAAATCAGTTTGATTTCAGGAAGCATCAATTGTATTTCAGAATCATCAATTATATTTTAGAAATTCATCAATATTCATTTCAGATAAATCAATTTGATTTCAGAATTCTCAATTGTATTTCAATTTTATTTCAGAAAAATCATAATTTCAAAAAGGACCAATGGTAAAAAATGAGGAAATACAAGTTTTTAATGGTGGTTATGCACGTGAACCACAAAAGACACATACAATTCAGCAAAAATGTGCTTTGATGTTTCGACCTTTTCAGGAGGAATTCCGATGCAAGTATAGACCGTTCTTTCAATTGCGTTTTCGTCTAACAAAATACTAAAAGCAGTTATTTAGTTATATTATAACTAAATTTTTTGTGTTGTTGGGCGAACACATTATGAACATCAGTGCGGAAGGTAAGCCGTTCAAACAGGTCTTCGGGACACTTTGTTGCGATGATTTTGTAATAGAAACAGCCCGAATGTAATAAACGACAATTTTTCATTTTTGGCCATTTGTTTTATGTGCAATTCCATCGAACTTTCGCATTTCAAAAATAAACCAAGAACAATCATATCATCAATAGATGAGTACTCATCAACAGCACTAAGGCCTCACATAGTATTATCCTGTTCTTTTTGCTAAGTAGCTCACGACTTAAGTACAAAGATTTTAATGCAATTAAGGATTTTTTAATAAGATATGAGGTGATGTCTCTAATTCGTAAGTCCGTATCAAGTAGAATTTTTTCACAGTTGGAAAATTGTAATAATTGGTCATGAATATCGATTCGTAGATTTTCTTGCACTATGAGTCTTTTGTTTTTGGGACCGAAAACAAGAAACTTCGTTTTATTAGCATTTTCAAGTTTTCGATTAATTCGTTTATGTCTGCGTTAATATTCATTTCTGCCTCTCGAAGTTTTTCAACTCGAAATGCTAAGTAAATTTGAAAATCATTTGCATATGAGCCGTTGATTTTGGAAGTGAGATAAATCCGTTTTGTTAAAAATATGAGTTAATGTTAGGTCTTATCACAAATTGAGATTAACTTAATGTTTTAATCATTTACATTAAAAATCGATTCAATATCGGTACAGTATTTCAATTGCATTGATTTTGCAAAAAATTAAATATCTAGAAATATCGAAAAGTGGACTCACTTTCAAAATTAACGGCTTAAACAGTGCGGACATAAAGAAAATCCCCCCCCCCCCCTGCTAACTTTTGAACGGTTATGTTTTCGATTCTTAAAATTTGTCCACTAAAGTATTTAATTGCGAATTTCTAATAAAGATATTTTTGATTTTGTGGAACTTCCGCTTATACCGGAAGTGGATGGCAACTTTCTTATTTTAAATGGAACACCCAGTATATTTTTGAATTTTCGTGTTCTCCATAGAAATACGATTAAATTGACCTAGCGTAGTGTGCTCTACTATTAATACTTTCGGAATTACGCCCATTTGAAAATCACATTTTTATGCAACTTCATTTACACCAGAAGTTGGAGCCAACTACCCCTACTTCCTTATTTTAAATGATTTTCTTTTGCAATTAAGTTAATAACATTAAATTTAAACAAAATTATGTTTAACCTTAAGTTCGTTAATTTTCCACTTCCGGTGTAAATGAAGTTGCATAAAAATGCGATTTTTCGAATGGGCGTAATTTCGAAAGTATTAATCGTAGACCACACTATGCTAGGTCAATTTAATGGTATTTTTATGGAGAACAAGAAAATGCAATAATGTACTAGGTGTTCCATTTAAAATAAGAAAGTTGCTATCCACTTCCGATATAACCGGAAGTTCCACAAAATCAAAAATACCTTTGTTAGAAAGTTCGCGATTTGAGTCCTCTGTAGACAAATTTTCAGAATCAAAAACATAACCATTCAAAATTTAGCAGGGAGGGATTTACTTTATGTCCGCACTGTATATACAGGGTGGAAAGTAATGTTTTTTCCTCGCAGTGCTGTGACACTGAATTTGAAATTTTTTAGTTTGTTCAAAAAATATACAGGGTGTTCCGTGTTCCGTTCGTGGTTCACCAAATGTCGGGGTTAAAAATTAGAGCAAATTTAGTCGACAAAAAAACGAAAATAGTAAGGATCTATCTCTAGTTTTGAAGCTACAGCATTTTTAATTTCACCAGTTTTTGCCAAAAATCACAAAATCGCTAAATAGTTTTTAACCAATATACGTAAAATTAAAAGAAAGTGAAAGTGAAGGATAAAAGCTACAGGGTTTTAAAAATTTTCCTGATTTGTTGAGAATATGAACAAGTTTCAGAAAATTAAAAAAACACAACCGTAATTGGTCTTATCTAGGAAACAATAAAAAAAACTGTTTAACGATTTAACGATTATTTTTATATTACTATTACTACCTATTGAAAAAGGATAGTTTTAGTTTTTTAATGATAATTTTTTTGAACCTTACACACATTGGTTAAGATATAATTAGCGATTTTGTGAATTGCGAAAAAAATCGGTGATCTAAAATTCAAAGCGCTGTAACTTTAAAACTAAAAAGTTCGAACTGTTCGAAGCCGTTCGACATATTAATAAAAGTTCGAATTCAATAAATTTCGAACTCGATAAAGTTCGAACTCCGCTAAGTTCGAACTAGATGAAGTTTTACCTCTTTCAAAACATCTTCTGAAGTTGAATTTTATTTTAAAGAAAATAGTTTAAATAAGGAATTTTCCTCCATCAGAGCGTGGTTTTTCATCAGCAGGAAATATAATATCTGGTAATCGAAATTGTTTACTTTCTGAAAATGCAGAAATACTTATTTTTCGTTATGAAAATTAAAAATAATTTTTAAATCTTTTATATACAAAATATTTGATAATTAAAATTTTTATATTAACTTATTTAAAGGGTGTCCCTGAATAACTGTCAATTTTGGGATGATGCAGGAAGTGAAACATTTTTAATAAGTAAAGTATTGTCCGGAAATGCTTCCTTAAAAAGTTAAACCACTTTAAAATTTTCAAAAAAAATTTAAATGAGTATAATGAAAAATGTCAACTATTTTATTTATTATTATTACCGCCTTGTTACATTAACATTCTTTGATAAAATTTCATAGTGTTATTGTTTTGCTTGCTTTATTACCCCCCAAAAATTGGCACAGTTTTTCAGGGACACCCTGTATATGTATATATTTATACATACAGGGTGAGTTTAAAGCAAGGATTAAAAATCATAACTACGTTGTCTTTTGGAATTCTCAAAAACCGTAAAAGACGTGTCGCATTGTTTTTGAAAACCTTTATTTTGAACCCAATAATATTTTTTTCTCAGTTGACATGACGTCACTATGACGTCATAAATTTTTTTTAAATGGATTGATATGGTTTTTATACCACAAAATTATACCTTATTAAGACTGTTTTACAACGGTACCAAAAAGATTATACCAGCGCCATCTTCCGGTTTTTAAAAAAATTATTAAATATCCCCTTAAACATTAGTTTAAAGTAAGGCATAAAAATAATTACTACGTTATCTTTTGGAATTTTTAAAAACCGTAAAAGACGTGTCGCATTGTTTTTAAAAAACTTTATTTTGAACTCTACAATTTTTTTCCATTGACATGACGTCACTATGACATCATCATTTTTTTTTAATGGATCATAGTCAGTGGCGGATTGAGCCATTTGGAGGCCTGAGGCGAAACCTGATTTTGAGGCCGCTATTTTTTAGAAATAAAATAAGATGACCTTTTTAGTTGACATCAGTGTTTCAGGGGTTAGTTTAAAGAAAACTTAGAAGTGCAAAATTTGAATATAGCGCCATAGGTGAAATTTAAAAAAAATGGCAGGTCAAGCATTTCCAGATACTTTGGAAAAACATCTCGTTTTTCTCTTTTTCAAAAAATTTCATGGAATTAGATGAACTGTGAAATATAACCAAAAGTTAAAATTAAAGAAGAAACTAAATTATACAGGGTGTTCCAAAAAGGAGTGTTCAGAAGAAAATCTTAATTGACAGAGTTTAATGTGAAGTTTTACGGATATAAAAAATGGTACCTTTATGGGGCTTGTTTCAAAGATAGTGAAAATATCAAGAAAAATGTAAAATCTCGTTAATTTTTTGAAAGAAGAATTTTTTTTCGATCAAAACATTAATCTGATGATATTTTTTAACTTCAAGCCAAAGTGGCATTAATTAGCTTGACTTTTCAACTTATTTCTTTTAAAATGATCAAATAGTTTACGAACTACAACAAAATTTCGAATTAACAACATTTTTTGTTGGAATAAAATTCAATGACACATCAAAAAAGCTGGTCCTGCGTATTAGTTTTCTTGTTGATGAAACCTCGTCTAGGATTTTCTTCTGAGCACTTCTTTTTGGGACACCCTCTATATGTATTTTATTTTAGAAGGTGGGTCTCAGAAATTTCAGAAAGAGAAGCATGTATTCAGCGACCGTGATGGAAATTTTAGAGACGTCATTAAAGTTAATCACGTCTTTAAGAAAATATTTCTTATGAAGAAATATTTTTTAATCACGTGTTTAACGTTAACGACATCTCTAAATTTTTCATCACGGTCGCTGAATACATGCTAGAATCTTTTTTAAAGTCAACTTGTCTGGAACTGGAAAGAAAAACTCCTTTGTATAATTAGTTTGTTAGGTTTATGGTTTATTTGAATAGAAGTTTTCAAAACGACCATGACTGGTAAAAAAATGTGACTGCATAATTTTTTTAAATTTTTTTGAGGCCGGTTCAATTAGGAGGCCACAGGCGCGCGCCTCATGCGCCTGTGCGATAGTCCGCCACTGATCATAGTGATGTCATGTCAACTGAGAAAAAAATATTGTTGGGTTCAAAATAAAGGTTTTTAAAAACAATGCGACACGTCTTTTACGGTTTTTAAAAATTTCAAAAGATAACGTAGTTATGATTTTTATTCCTTACTTTAAACTCACCCTGTATATATTTATACATACAGGGTGAATTCAAAGTCAAAATCGAACTATTTCCGAACTCAAACTTTTTTCGAACCCGAACTTTTTGCAAACTCGAACTTTTTCCAAATCCGAACTTTTTCCGAACCCGAACTTTTTCTGAACTCGAACTTTTCTCGAACCCGAACTTTTTGTGAACTCGAACTTTTTCAGAACCCGAACTTTTTCCGAACCCGAACTTTCTCCAAACCCGAACTTTTTTCGAACTTTTGCCTAATGTTCGAACGGTTGGAACCAATTCGAAGTTCGAACTTTTGAATGGAAAGTTCTAACTTTAAAAATATTCCTACAGCACTAAAAGCTAGGCCCCACTTTTTGTTTTTTGTCGATTAAATTTGGTCAAGTTTCTAACCCCGACGTTTGGTGAACCATGAACGGAACACCCTGTATGAATTTGGATAATTTAACTGTGATTAAAAATGGAGTGAAAAGCTTCACAAGTATTCGTAGATCTTTTCATGTTCGTTGAATTTTCTGCCCAAATTTTGGGAGGAAATTGAGCTTCTTGACTGATGTATCATATCTTTAAATTGCAAAGCATATGGTTTGGTTATTTACTTGTTAATTTAAAGTAAAATTTTATTTGAAATTCAGCACGATCTAATTCTCTACAATAACGTTGTTTCCTATTTGGTAGAAAGAAAATTTAAACCAATGAAAATTCTAAGGAAACGATGATGATTATTTGCAGAATTTTTTCCAGAAAGATTTCTATCTTATTACTTCCATAATAATTAATTTGTCACATTTTTTATTTACAATTACACTGCTTATTATATCTTAGTTCCTTAAAATATTATTTTAAAATAATTTTATCTTCTAAATAAGCTTGGCACATTACATCTAATTCTATTTTATCACTCCAATGAGATTTTACCTTAATTCCTGTAAGCTTCACAAAGCATTACGTAATCTCGTTACGGCCATCACTTGACAAAAGTTTAAGAAATCACTTCATTCCGGAATCTTTGATTCTAAAAGAGAATAAAGAGCACGCCCCGTGGAGTTTAAGGAGTTACGGTGCAACGATCGCAAATAGTAATCCAGTAAATCCCATTTCCGATACAATGTTTGAAGCAAAGATGCGGTTACCATTTACCATACACCTAATCTCTTACATAAATACCTACTCATGTCCTTTCTCCACTGATGTATGTGTATGCCGAAGCCACAATCTACAATCGTGCCCCGTAATTATACAGACTCTAGGGATGAATGGAATTAATACTAAGTTTTCTACGAGGAATGAGTTTTTTTCAATAACTGAAGCCACTTCTAAGAGAAGATTAAAGAATAATATTTTCTTAAGCTTTCCTTAATTCATTCAAAAGTCAAGAGTAAGGGTTGAATGGGCCAAAATTTTCTGACTATCGGATTATAAATTATAATAGCCTTAGCACTCGAAAATTTTTCACTTATAATTTGAAACCTTTCAGGCGGCAAAGATTAAAAAACAAAATAATTTTATTTTAAAACCAAAATAATTTTGTATTTTGAATTTGGGAAAAGTAGTAAAGTTATTAAATTTGGTAGTAAATATCCAAATTAAGGGTATAAATTTGCTTGATAGCATAGAGGCAGGTTGTCTAATTAAAAATGGTCAGAGCTACAAGCTTCTTAATTATTTCAAAATGAAGATGTTCAGAATTAGAGATTTAATTAATGAAAGCTTGCAGAAAATAAAAGATTGTTTTACGAGCGACGTGTTTGGAGATAAAATAAATACAACGCGGAATAAAAGCAATACGAATAGAAGCACTTAATTACGCCGCTATTAGCTGGAATAAAACAAATTAAAAAATATAAAGGTTCACACAGGCTGATTAATTTATGGCCGTATAATAGAGTACATCGAGATTTTTTTTCTTGTTTTCGGTTCGAAATTTTATATGCTCCCGGCGGTTGCGGTCCGCCCGCGCTTTTCACCTGTTGCGCTCTTCATTTGCAAGTATAAATAGGGCCCCCGCAATATGTTTCACAATTTGCAGAGATGAAGATCGGAGGCCGTTGCGTACCCCCGGAATCCCGTGATATCTCATTTCATGGACGCCCACGCTCACCGATTCGAATAAACGCTGATTAAAATGAATTTCGGTTGCGTTAAGTGTTTCGTTATGCGAGGGGTTCTACCCTAATGTTTATTTTGCGAGGGTGGCATATGGCGTTTGATCGGAATAACCGTTATGTAAATGTGTCACGCGACTTATGCGACATTTAACGGTCATTGATTTGTCACACAAGTTGTTGATATTCAATGGTCTTGACTTTGATTTTGTTCGTATTGTTAATAAATTAATTACTAAAAAAATACTTGATTAATGTATCCAAATTCAAATACACGATAGTGCCTATTGTTTTTGCTAATTTTTGGAGCCACAATGCAAAGAAGTTCTTCAAAATCGTATTTAGTCAATTACGAAAAGAGCTACCATCGAAATTCTATTATTAGCTAGTCTTTCTACTAGATCACTTCGCAATTTTTTTTTCTTCACCATATGCTTTTTTTCTTTGGTAAGCTATAATAATAAACATAATTGTGATTCCTGTCCTTTTACTTATTAATAGTGATAATTCCTGGGTTGAGGACAATTAAAGACGATCATTTGCTGTACCTTTTATTAGAGCGACATGTTTCGGGAAAGTTTTTTCCCTTTCTCAAGCTGGAAGTGGAATATTTTACATTTAGTTACATTGTTTCGTTTTTTTTTTTTTTTTTTTTTTTTTTTTTATAATAATAATAAATAGCGGCAACAATCCGAAGATCCATCTCCAATGAATTTGGACGTGCAACATTGTTGGCAACAGGTTTTCACAAAAAACTGCTGTATCCAAGAAAATTGTTGTTATACAACGACTGTTCCTTTTAAAACAGCAGATTCTGGCTCCAAAATCAAATTTCACTTACAGCATTGTCTATTTGCAAATTTGTAGATGACTAATTTCCCACAGAAGGAAAAATCATAAAACATTCATTACATTTTGTAATGCAACATTGAAATAAATAAAAATAAAGGAAATGTTATATTTTGTGTATATTTTACATTACTATTAATACTTTTAACCAATCACTATTATCAGAGGCAAAAAAATATTATTCTCATTATCACTGCAAAAGATCTTTTAAATGACGTGTCACTCGATTCCTCTTCCCTATTAAAAAAACTGTAAAGGAGGTATTGCAAGGGAGGGGATTGCATTGACCGTAAAAATTTTACCGTAAAAATATGTCCCCCTTCCAATAAAAATCGACCTGTCACGGCGTTTTTTATTAATTTTTTTTTACAAATGTTATTCCGGGTGGCTCCTATTAAATGGGACACCCTGTATATGCAATGATAATGGTAAAACTGAAATAGTTAATTAAAATCGGTTTAGAAATTTCAAAATATTGCCCTCATCGAGATTTTTTACAATTTTTTTTAATATGGTAAATATTCCTCACCAAGTATGGTATAATTAGGTCACTGTAAATTTTTACACATTTATGAAAACGACAAAATCTCGTCGAGAGTATTTTATGGTATTCATCATCTTCAAATTTAGAAAATCAAAATATTCAATAAACTACATGCAAATATAAAAAATTGTAAAAATATAATTATATTTAGTAACAAACTTGTAATACATATCAAAAGTATGAATATCTTACCAAAATAGACAAATGTAAATAAACAGGGTATAAAGTACAAATATTAAAGTATTGTGTATTGTATTATATTTTTCTTAAAAAAAAAATTTATTCCTTGAAACGTAAAAATATTAAAGTATTATTAATTGTATTATATTATTGTTAAAAAAGAAAAAAAAATGTCCTTTGATAAATTTTCCTAAATGTAAGAATATGTTTGTATATAAACGACATATGTAAATAAGTAAATCATAAATGTTAAGTTTCTTTTATTTATACAGGGTGTCCCGTTCGTGGTTCACCAAACGTCAAGGTTAGAAAGTAGAGCAAATTTTATCAAGAAATAAACCAAAAAAGTAGGTGTCTATCTTTTATGGTTTGAAAGTTACAGGGGTCTGAATTTGGCAAAGCCTCTTTTTGCCAGAAATCAGTAAATGATCAATAGTTGCTTAATAATCAATTTTTATAAGCAAAAGTTAAATTTTGATGGCTTTTGAAACAGTTGTGTTCTTAAATAATAACAAAAATGAAAGCGCACCTCAATTGTAACTAACTATGCTTAGAATCAATTCTTATAGGAGTAAGTTTAGAAGGCATAAGAAGATTTAGTGTTTCAAAATATTTCACAATTTCTAGAGAATTTAACAAATTTTTAGAAAATTAAAAAAAACCACGCCCTTAATAGGTCACATCTTGGAGAGAATCTTCAAAAACTGCTAAAAAAACAATTTTTTCTGGATTTTTTTTTCTTTTCGATTTTTTTAATACTTGATAAACGATTTGTATTTTATCATTATTACCAGTGGAAAGAGGATACTTTCAGCTTTAAAATTATATTTTTTTTAAATCTTTTTACTAAGTTTTGAAGCAGCTATTGATCATTTACTGTTTTCTAGCAAAAACGGTTGATGCCAAATTCAAACCCCTGTAACTTTTAAACTATAAAAGATAGATTCCTACTTTTTTGGTTTTTTCGTGATAAAATTTGCTCTACTTTCTAACCTTGACGTTTGGTGAACCACGAACGGGACACCCCGTATATAGTACTTATTTATATACAGGGTGGTGATAAAGTTTGGAACCAAGGTCATAACTTCCGTAAAAATTTTTTTTGGAAAAAATCGCTCGGACAGGTTAATTTTTGTTTTAATAATGCCATCTTTTGGAAAGAAAAAAATATTCATGACGTCACTGATAACTTCACTATGACGTCATCATCAATTTTTTTAAATGGAAACCCCTACTTTTCTTACACATTTTTCATAGACCTTTTTATCATATTAATGATCACATAAAAATATTTAAAAAAATTTCAACCATTTTTGAAAAAAAAATAAATACCATACCATATCTTCCGATATGGTCACAATGCAACTTAGCTATAATAAATAATGCACAAAGAATAATAACTAAGGCAATTAAAACATTATTTAATTTTAAATTTTTAACACATACTAAAGAAGTTTATAATAAAATTATTAATATTCATAATAACATACTTTTGGAAAACTGCAAACTAATTTTTAAAATTAAAAATAGTTTTTTTAAATCAAATTTAGAAATAAAAACAAATAAAATGATTTATAAGTTCAACAAAAGAAATTCTAATAAAATTCATTTAAATTCAATTAATACCAATAAAGGAAAAAATGATTGTTTATTTAGAGCTGTCCAACAATATAATAATTTACCATTAGACATTCAAAGCATAAAATCTTTTAAAAATTTTAAAATAAAAATACAAAATAATTTATTAAAAACACAGGAAAATAGTTAGTTCTTGTAATGTTTTTTTGATTCTCTTTATATATTTATTATTATACATTTATTTCTTCTCTTTTCAATGTCAATGTATAAACTTTAGTTTTAATTTTTGTTTACTTGTTTCATACCTTATGTATGTATTTTTTTTGTACTATAAGATTCCATCTTATACCAACATCAAGTTGAATGATTGAATCTTATAAAAATGTACATATTCCTTGTTAAATAAAAATAAATAAAATAATATATAAATAAATAAATGTAAAATAAATCTTAACACATATGTATTGACAGTTGACATCAATTCATGGCCATATTTGGTTAGTAAAATAAAATTATTTCTAATTTTCTTAAAATATTACATATGATATATCAAATTACTCAGAAAAATACACTTATTCCGAATATGTGTAAATCCAATATGGCTGCCATAAGAAAAAAATAAGTTTGGTTCATTTCCGGTCAATCCGTTGGCGAAAAAAAATATTCATTTGTTTTACTGCATTGTACACAAAAAATTGTCTAGATTAAGTTAAAAAAAATTTTTGGTACCATTGAAAATAACAAAGTTATAGCCATATTTTGAAAATCGCATTTTCTAGTTTTTTCAAGATAGCGTTGGAACGATGCGATATTCAAATTTTTTGTAGAAGAATTATTAATATTCGAAAAAATCTCTACTAGTTTGTCCATTTAACCGACTTTCTATCTCCAATAATAACAAAGATACCCTTGGAGTCCAACCTCAAATGGGACACCCTGTATATGTATTTGGGGAATAGAGGAATACATTTTCATTTTTTTATACAATCTTCGAAACTTCCTAATTGAAATGTAGAAGTAATAATTTTTTAAGCATGAAAAAAAAACTCGAAATCAATTTATAAAGGCTTGTTTAGACGGGCATATTTTGTTACCAAAATTTTGTTCCTAAATCGACTCAGATGCAACTGCACATTGCGCAGTTAAATTTTGACCAACAATATAAAAAGTCGAGCATTATTGTGCCGGACTGGAAATATCAAAAAATGTTTATTACGTCGAAAAAGAATTTTTCTGCCTTTGGATTTTTTAACCCCATAAAACATTGATCAAAATTTTACTATAATTATGTCGAATCTACTCAAAGTCAACAATTTTTAAAAGAATATTGTTTATATGTAATAACTTCAGAATAAAACATCAGAAAATTTTTAAAAGGGCCTTAGTTATTAGATTTTATGAAACTATTTAAAAAATATTAAAAATTTTTCATGAAGAAATAAAAAAGTGACAGCACTTTTTGTGTGATTTTTAAGAAAAAAAACGCTTTTTTTCGTAAAAATAACGTTTCTTTGTAATAACTTCAGAATAAAACTCCAGATAAATATTAAAAGGACTTTAATTATTAGATTTCATAAAAATACAACTATTTAAAAAACACCAAATGTTTTTTATGAAGAAATAAAAAAGTTACAGCACTTTTTGTGTGATTTTTAAGAAATTATATACCGAGTGGAAATGAAAACCGGGTCACCTCGATAACTTTTTTATTTATGAATAGAAAAATTTGAAATTTGGCTATGTTCTATGGTTCAAAAAAACAAATTTTATGTGCATTTTTTATTTTCGAAATCACTTCCGGTTTCACCGGAAACACCATGAACTTTTTTCTTTTAAATGTAACATCCCATATTTTTATTCATGGCTTAAAATACTTTTAAAAAAGAAGTATTGTTGAGATATTAGTTTTTATTTTTTGCGAAAAAAAAATTAAAAAAAAAAAAAAAGGTTTTCGAAGTCGGTGAAAATTACCAAAACTAATTCTAAATAATTCAAATACATAAAATAAATAATCGTTATAAAATCCTCTGTTTAAAAAGTCGAATGACCCGGCATCATTGCATTTAAAAAGAGTGAGATATTTGATATCTTCATTAACTAAGTTTAAAAATTAATAGTTCAAAAACCACTTAAATTTTTTTTCAAATTACCATTTTATTTAGGTATTTGAATTATTTAGAATTAGATTTGGTACTTTTCACCGACTTCGAATACCTTTTTTTTTTTGAAAAAAATTTTTTTTACAAAAAAATAAAAACTAATATCTCAAAAATACTTCTTTTTTAAAAGTATTTTAAGCTATGAATAAAAATATGGGATGTTACATTTAAAAAAACAAAGTTCATGGTGTTTCCGGTGAAACCGGAAGTGATTTCGAAAATAAAAAATGCACATAAAATTTGTTTTTTTGAACCATAGAACATAGCCAAATTTCAATTTTTTTTATTCATAAATAAAAAAGTTATCGAGGTGACCCGGTTTTCATTTCCACCCGGTATATTCGATCTCATAGCGAACTGATGAAAAAAAATTTTTTTACAATAAATTTTAGAGAAATTCGTATAACCCTATTTGCTAACTTCAAAGTGTGTTTAAATATTATTCAATTATTATTTAAGGAATTTTTGTGACTCATTTTATGAGGATAGGGTTAATTTAGTTAATTTCATATTACCGGTTTCAGATTTTAGAAAATATTTCTTTAATGGTGTTAAAAGTGAAGATTTTAGTAATTTATTTTTACTCAGACTAAATTCCTTTTGAAACTTTAGCGATGATTCGTTTCTGAAGCACAAATAGCTTGCAAGAAAATGTAGAATTTTCCCAGCAGAAAATAGTTTAATGAGTGTCTCAGACAGTTCTTAAACGGAAAACGGCATAGCTTTTATCACTGAGGATTTTTGACAAATAGTCCATGTGACATCTCCAATTAAATTCGTTATAAAACACTACTTTTCTTGTTTTAATTTTCGATTAAAAATAATGATGTTCTGTAAATAGTAAATACTAAATTTTAAAATCATAATAATTAATAAAAGTTGTAGGTATACTAGGTAATTATAATTGTGAAATGTTGATACAAACAAATCCTGCAGTAATTACAACCCCTCGTGTGAGAACTGTCGTATGCATAAGGATCGCACAATTTACTCCACCCTCACACTTGTAACATCACATGCAATTCGAGGTGAAAATGATGGACGATTACAATGATTACACGCAATAAACGATGAACGTTGTCAAATTAAAACTGCATCCGCTTTATAAGCAATTACGGTCCGATTGCTGCATCCTACATCAAATGTGCTTATTGATTAATTTTAATGAAGTTTCTGTTTGTATTCAAAATAAAATTACAATAATTACCATAATTAAAATCCCCAAAACACTTTGGTTTATTTATTTACATTTAAATGGCACAAAAATAAATAGTTCATTAGTATAAGTATAAGTACCAGGTTGCTTTTGCTTTAAAGAGTGCCGAAAATAAATTTGCCGATACAAAATTACAAACATTGAATATAAATTGCTTTGCAATCACTAGGAGTGGATATCCGATCTTTTTAAGGAGTACTTAAATTTTCGCTCGATTTGTTGGATAAGATCTAAACGTTGTGAAGTTACTTTTGTAAATGCCGAATGGTTAATTGTTAAGGAACTCGTTACAACTGGCTTTGCATGCATATAATATACCAGCATATGTTGTATCTACAAATTATAATTTTTTCAAAGATATATTTTAAAACATTTTTTAATTGCTTTTTATTTTTTTATTTATAATTGCAATGATCGGTTCAAGGATGGTGATGATAGGTTTGATAATAAAAAATGGGCGTAATTAATAAAATTCTTTAGACAAATATTTTAACGAACTAAATTGGAGAGGTAGAGTTGCCTATACGTCAAAACAGTTATCAATTTAATCGTGAGACGTTGCAGGATCGCAGTAGCTGTCGCCGTTGGGCGCCTAAAAATTAAAAAGGACGAAACCATAGCGTACGTTACAGATTTATGGCGTGCATTAATAATTATGCTTGTTCTTAAAAACTGTTATACACTGTCTAGTGTCTTGTTCCGAATCTACAAGTAACAAATTACGATTTTATTCATGATATCCTTTTGATTCGAACACTAAAACTGCAGGGGGCGTTTGTACGCGAACAAAACACGAAAGTTCTTGCGAGCTTTTATCGTGACTTCAAATCGATTCCTACACATGAATGAAAGTGAAATGTTGAAATTCTATTATAAAAATGCAATTATTTTATTACGCATTAATTATTAAATATTTTCAAGCTTAACGGTAAATCACTGATATAACCGTAAATATTCTCCCTTCTTACCTATTCATGTGCCCCATTTAGATCCCCTTGGAACCCCAATCGATATAACTGTTTGATAAAATTTGATCGGCCTAGCGGTACACTATTATTTCGTAAGCAGGCATCGAATAGTTTAAACAGTTAAGCCACCCTTTATTTATCTCTCTAATAGCACGTGTACTAAAGGCACGCACCTTTTTGGCGCACTTTTCGCAAAAGTACCACGGCAGGTGATGGCAACCGAGTAACGCAATACTTTTATGATCCAAAAAGTAGGTCGCAGATGCAATACTAATAGGGTATCTAAAAGTCCATCTTTTATTTCATCAAATTAAATAGTACTTTTTGAGCTTTTTGATTCTTAAAAGCTTGAATACTTCGACTGTCTTGATCATCGCATTTTAAATCTTCCACATCAAAATAGTTTTCCATTTTGTAATCATATTTCATTAATAGAAGATAGCTATTTTGCTCGTGTTGTGCATGTTGATTGAATATACTGGATACGTAATTGGAACAATATGTTCCATATATTTTGGCAGTGCCAAACTTCTAGGTTAGGATGTCTTATTTAGTGTGTGCCAAGGATATTAATGCTGCCAACTCCGAATTATTGTTTGAGTGTGATGACCCCTTCATGTCACTTGTAGTAATTTATGCGCTACAGAAATTCGATGAGTGAAGTTGCGAATCTGGTCTTTTAAATATCCCAAAACTTATCGAAGACACATTGAAGAGCGGCGTGTAGAAATCCAAAATCTCAAAATAGATAAGTCGTAGAAAAGATGTTTTATAAAATCACTGATAGGCAACATAAAGCCTCCAATGTTATGATTTACAATCTTCCTGAATCCAAGGCTACTGATAATAAGTCTAGGAGAAATGAAGACAAGAGTGATATTTTAAAATTTCTAGCTCATGAACAATTCCTAGAATATTTTGAAATTATTAGATCCTTCAGAATCGCCAATGAAAGTCACATTCAAGAACCAGAATAATATTCTACTAGTCTTAAAAGTAAGACATTTAATCACTCATGGCAATACTCAGTTCAATATTTCTGCTGATGAAACCGTAAATCTCTCTAAACCTCTTTTAAAATTACTATCTCATAAATAACCCTAGAATCTATTGAAATTGTTAGATCCTTCAGAATCGTCCGATGAAAGTAACATTCAAGAACTAGAAAAATGTTCTGCTAGTCTTAAAACAAAGACGTTTAATCACTTATGGTAATACTCAGTTCAATATTTCTGCTGATGAAACCGTAAATCTCTCTAAACCTCTTTTAAAATTACTATCTCATAAATAACCCTAGAATCTATTGAAATTGTTAGATCCTTCAGAATCGTCCGATGAAAGTAACATTCAAGAACTAGAAAAATGTTCTGCTAGTCTTAAAACAAAGACGTTTAATCACTTATGGTAATACTCAGTTCAATATTTCTACTGATGAAACCGTAAACCTCTCTGAACCTCTTTTAACATTTCTATCTCATGAACAATCCCATGAATCTATTGAAATTGTTAGATCCTTCAGAATCATCTAATGAAAGTTACATTAAAGGTCCAGAAATATGTTCTACTAGTCTTAAAAGAAAGAAATTTAATCACTCATGGTAATACTCAGTTCAATATTTCTGCTGATGAAACCGTAAATCTGTCTGAACTTTTTTTAAAATTTCTATCACATGAACAATCCCCAGAATCTATTGAAATTGTTAGATCCAATCGTCCAATGAAAGTTACATTCAAGGACCAGAAAAATATTCTGCTACTCTTAAAACAAAGACTTTTAATCACTTATGGTAATACTCAGATCAATATTTCTGCTGATGAAACCGTAAATCTCTCTGAACTTCTTTTAAAATTTCTATTTCATGAACAATTCTTAAAATTTATTGAAAGTTACATTCAAGAACCAGAAAAAATTTCTGCTAGTTTTAACACAAAGAAGTTTAATCACTTATGGGAACACTCAGTTCAATATTTCTGCTAATGAAACCGCAAATCTCTCTGAACTTCTATAAAAATGTTAAGAAAGGATAGTAGAATATATACGTGGTATTTCAACCACCAGAAAGCCAACTAATCAAAATTTATATAACTAAAAAAAATTCAATCACTGAGACTTGGCTAATAAACTCGGTCGTATGAACCATAATGGTTTTGGTAAGGATCGTAATTTCCATTGCTCGGGTAAATTACGTGGTGTTGGAGTCCTTGTGCCGTGTAAAAGGGGATCCATGATCAGCTCTTTTGAAGTTCCTGAAGAAATTTGGATTTCCTAATGCGCGATTCAATCTGTTATAAATTTCCCAGGTGGTTCGATGCTACATATAAAACTAGTTTATCAATCACTGATTGGCTGATTATAATACCTATATTTTGTGAATTACGTTTGTCCTGCTATAAGTTTTTGTAATCACTTTAAGGATGAAAATACAGACAATCCAGAGGATATTGCCAAACTGTTTGCCTGATATTTTCGTTTTTCTTATTCTATAAATGACAATATCGTTCATGTCCTATTATGGTGGTATCTCTAATGATGTAATTAATGGTTTAAGTATTCCTATTGGTAATATTCTCAAAGGCCTCTGTACTTTAAAGAATATCCTTAATACTGGACTTAACCATATTCCTTCTGCATTTTTAACCAATTGATCTTTTGCATTTACTAGGCCTTTATGGATTCCCTTCAATAAATCACTTCCTACGGAAACTGTTGAAAAACCTCATACTTAACTCCTGTCAGGTGTTAAGTCCTTGGTATCCAATTATAGACCTATCTCCATCTTATCTGCTCCTTCCAAGCTTTTTGAATCAATTGTATGTAATTACTTCGTAATTACTTCGTAATTACTTCGTCATTACTTCGTCATTACTTCGTAATTACATCTCTGTTCAGCAGCATGGTTTCTCTAGAGGAAGATCCACAACTGGTAATTTAGTAGTATATTCAGATTTTATATCCTGTGCAATAGAGGGAGGTCACCAAGTTATTTCTTGAAGGCTTTTGATGTTATGAACCACCAGCTACTTTTACAAAAGCTTGAGCAGGAATATGGCATTTCTGGTCATTTACTTAATTGGCCGAGGTTTTATTTTATTGATAGGTTTGAGTATGAGTATGAGAATTAAATATCACATCTCAGAATCAATATTAGTAATTTCTGGAGCTTCTCAAGGGCCTCACCTTGTTTCAATCTTGTTTAATTTGTTTGTTAATAATGTGTTATTATTTTCGAATTTTGCAGAGTGTTTCTTCATGCTGATGCCTTGAAAATCTTTTTAGCGGTTTTTTTGTCCTGTTGATGCACCTGCTATACAATCGTGCGTCAACAAATTCTTTGAATAGTGTGAAATCAACGGTATGATTCTGAATATTAATAAATGTAAAACCATATCTTTCAACAGGAAAAGATCCTTTCAATGGTGAACCATGGACCTGGGAGTTATGTACGATAACGAGCATAGGTTTATTGATTACATAATATGTGAAGTTGGTACTAAGGGGACACGGACAACTCGGGACTTGACAACTCGGCAATTCCAAGTCGGCACTAGACGACTCGGCACCGGGACATTTCGGCACCGGATAAGTCGGAACTGGACATCTCGGCACCGGGATATCTCGCTACTGGGTGGTTTATGTTAGGTTAATTTAGATTAACAAGACTATACCCGTCTCGTTCCAACTACAGCATTTGTGTGAGACGCAGTCTGACTGTAACGCGTTTTACTTTTACTACACGTTTCTTGGGCGCTCGTTTATCTTAACTGATTTTAATAATGTTAGAAGGAGACAGAATAAAATGTATCATCTTGGTTTAAACGCTTTAAACGCTTTAAACGCTAGCAATAAGTTAAGGTATAAATGAAGAGTTTATAGACTCGTTTTTTGTTTTAAGTATATTTTTAAAAATTGTAGAGCGCTTCAAAAATTTCTAAAAATTTTACTTAATTTTTGGAGTGCTGAAAAAATGTAATTAATTTAGTAGGTTTAAAATAAGCTCTTTGAACTTGAATATACTACAGTTTTGTGGTTTGATTTATTTAAATTGGTGAGAAAATAATGTAAAATAACACTAAATTTTATATGGTGTAAATGTGACTATTGTATAAAGCAAGGTGTTTCTACTTTAAATATTAAAAAACTTCAATGCATTCCTTCTACTGTTTGAATTAATGCACAAATTTTGAAGGAATTGGTAACCATCTACAAATAAGTTACAATTAAAATTATCAATATTCAAATTTTAACTCACAGCTGTTAAAGTATTTAAGTTGACTTTAATCAAATTTGCAGCTGTTAAAGTTTCCGAATTTTGGGCTTTAACGATGATCAAAATTATGGCCTTTCTCACTTTTGGATTTTCTTCATACCAGGTCATTTCATAACAATCTTGTGCTATGCTCGACGTCTAAAAAAAGAAAAAATTAAAATGAAGTTTAAAAAATAAAATTTAATACGTTTTCATGTATAACTAGACCTCCAAGGCAGTAAAGAGCTGCATCCCAAAGGCCTACGAAGTAAATATAACCAAACAGAATCAACTTATCCAATTTGGGTGGAAATCTATAACGAAAAAATATCAATTTAAGGTTTTTTGGTAAAGAAACAAATTCTTACCCCTCATAGGAAAGCACGTGTAAAGAAAAAACCATCATAAAAAGATCAGGCATTAGTTGAATAAAAATAATTTCGGAATAAAGCTCCTTCAATTTTTTTATGAACCTACGAAGTTTTTGAAATTATTATACTCAAATTGCAATCAATATTGCATTTCCTACAACGTTAATAAGTTATGTTCTTCAATGATCTCCTTTAGTTTAAAATTTATGTTTTCATCATTCCTGTTGATGTACTTAAAAGATTTTTTGATCATTTTTGAGTGAATATAAGCAAAAACTATGAAAACAAAAAACATTCCATAAAAGCTCAAAAATGTGCCGATTAAAATATAGAAGTTGAATATATTTTGAATGAAAGAAATGAAAAGATTGCATGTAACTTCTTCAATATTACAACCGTAATAACCAGGTACTGTAAAGAAACTTTTGGTTATAAAGTAAACCCGTACTAAAATCAAAACATCGATTATGTAGGTAAAGTAAACTAAAATCATAAAGCATTTTAAGGATAATGCGTGGATTTTTGAATAGTTTTTATAATCGCTTGTCCCAAATTTATCAATCCTCCATAATCGTTTTAAAATATCAAAAATTTTAACAAAACTCTCGCTTTTTACCACGAACCAAATATATTTAGTCCCAAGCTAAAAATAAAAAATACATAAAATTATAGTTAATTATGCAACAAGTGCAAAAAGTGGATAATATTTGCACGCTACGTAAAAATTGGACTTCAACCATTGAAAATAATAAATTTCGATAAAATCATGGAACTAATGACTTTTCTTATTTTGTCATTTATGTTCAGTTGTAAGTGCTTAAAGTTAGTTTTTTTGTACTAGTACATTTCTTAAATCATTATTGAGTAAGAAACGCTTTTGTGCACTCGTGCAAGAAAGCATGACTTTATGCACTGACAACAGATCATAAATGACCTACTTTTTGCACGATCGTAAAAAAATTTAATGAGTCTTTATTTACCATATAAACAGTTGGTATGTACACTATTTTCTCTTCCAAATTTGGCGCGTTTGGAAACTTTAGAATATCATAAATATTTGCGAATAGTATAATTATAAAGTACAGTGTATTGATGAAATTTATAATTTTTGTAATCATATTTTTTTTATAAGGGTTAATTCCTATAATACCCATAAGTTTCAATAAATATGTGAAAAGAGTTGAAAATTGAGTTGCCATTATTTTTGGAGTCGCCAAAAATTACAAAGTAAAGTTGTTGGTTTAAAATCTTTATTGTTAATGAAGGAAGGGTTATGTTTTCATAGTTCTTAATATTAATGCTAATAATATATTTATATTTATTATTTTGTTATTCCTTTATTATAAATATTATATAGGATTCCGGTCTGTAATTAGTATTTTTAGAGCTACAATTATTATTACTAATTACACCTTCCTTATTCGTATACGTAATAATATGTATTAGCTAATAAAATATTTGAAAAAATTTTTAATTCTTTATATTAATTGTAATATTTTTAATGAATTTATAGTGATTTTGGATCTTATTTTTAATATGTATAAAAAGTGCTGGTGCATTTTTTATAATTTTGGTAATTTTTATAATTTGTTTCAATTTAAGGAACCAATACATTCAAAATTTGACAGAAACACCTAAATATTCTTGAACTTTATTTTTTGGGAATTTGAGAAGATATGCCTTATTACTTTAGAAGAAACATCTTATTTTAAAATAATTTTATGTAAATTTATAAAATTTCTTTATTTTTTTTAAATAGGTATTAACATGTTTAAAATGTTGAAAATTATCCACAAACGAGTATTAAATTCTCCATTAAGCTTTATATTTATTCACTCCGAAAAATTAAGGGTTAAAACTACCGTTTAAATTATCAATCACGCTATCTTTTTGTAGGAATCTTCGTCACTTTTAAACTCCTGGTTCAAGTATCTTAAGGCACCACTTAAACTAAAATCTTTAATACATTCAAGGCAAAAATATCATCGATAATTGGCGGCTTTTGGCGTGTGAGAACGATTAAACCGTTAAACCCTTAACAAGATGATGATCGCACCCGGACAGCTTAATTGGCAGCATTAGATGCAATTAAATATATTCCAAAAACAGCGTCCGCCATCTCTGTAATAATGTTAATAGCTACCCTCTATACAGTTTTTACATGCGCTTGCTTATTTTTTAGGAGGCACAAAGCATCGCCTTTTAATAATTCATGATTGGAAATCAGAGCGCCTTGAAATTACCAAAACGCCGCAAAAACACGCACGTGGATCCCAAAAAATGTATTTTTCTGGAAAAGATTTGATTACACAATGAGAGTTTTTTGTGAATTGACCATTGGTCAGATATATTTCGAGCACTTCTTGAATGGGAAATCGAATATTTTGGCATCTGCTGGGGGTACCCTTTTGCGTATATCAGTGTACCTGAGATGGGCATCTGCAGAGTGTAATGTTTCCAGAAATCAGCGCGATTCAATCCTTTTATTTGCGCACCCGCACCGTGTGGGTGCATCTGCCCGTGTTTACCATCACCCGGGCCTTGCCTGATAAGATGCGTGGGTGTCGGGACCAACCATTCTAATAAACGCATTTCTTTGTGATACCGAAAGATACGATTTGTGGACTGCTGCAAGATGTCATGATTTAATTTGAATGGGTTGTAAATTGTAAACATTTGTAGGACGATCTTGTTTTCACTGTTTGGTTTTCTTTTTTATTGATCGTTTGTACATGTTGTCTTCCCATCAATCGATTTTTGACACCTTTAAAAAATATGTAAATACTTACACACCTTTACGAGCTTTGATTAGGTAAATATTTTTTATTCAAATCTTCCATTCAATTTTGATCCTTAAAGATTTTTAACAAACTTAGGTTCACGGGATTAACTAATTGGTTAAAATAAGATTTTTTTATCCATTTTGTAGAGACGATTAAAACAGGTGTTAAAATTACCTTTTGATTGATTGTAAATAATTATTAATGAATAAATTAAACAGTGCAAACTTATAAGCCTTTCCAGGAAATATCTGTAAGCAGTTAACTATGTCCATTACAATCCATATTAAAATCCTTACAGATATTTTCTGTAAGTACTTACGATTTTCTGTAACCTTTTTCATGAGTCCAGTAACCATATACATCAGACCTTGCGCCAGATCCGGTAGACGGATTTTTTGCTGAGTTTTTTATGATGTTGGCCCAATAAATAATCTAAGTTATCGGCCTCGAGCGTCGAACGAAACCTTGTCAAAACTCCAGTAAATCGAGAAAATGTCAACATTTCATATATTTCAGGGAAACAATAAAAAAAGTAGACTAAATTTGGTACAATTTCAAACCGGAATCTATAGATTCCATTGTTACGACATTTTCAAAATTTATCTTTCGAAACTTATTAGCAATATTTTGTTGTTCTAAGGAAATTCTACCATTTCTCACAACGGATTTCATTATGTCTATCAGAAGTGGACACGTTGGAGCTTTATAGATTGGAAAGGAGCCGATGATAACAGCAGTCGGTAAGAACTTCTAGGAAGGAAAACAATTTGGTTTTCCTTTGAAGAAAGCTGAAGAACAGTACGAACCATTACCACTTGTGATAGAAAGGTCACTGTTAATCCTTTAAAATTGTTTACAGGTTATGTGTCCTAAGACAATCGTACGGAGAATTGCGATATTTCTTCACATATGAGCTGTCACTAATTCCAATGTTACTATTCACCAAAAAAGGAACGAGAAAGGGCACGAAATCCGTATAAAAAAGCAATCCACACTGTAAACATAGAACTTATAACAACAAAATTTATAGTAGTGCATGGAGGTTATCTACTTCACAAAGTTGTGTGACCTCGAATTATATAACTGCTCATTTTCGATGGATACCCAAAAGATGTTGCACAATAAAACACGACGGGCGTTATTTTCGGAAATATACTTGCAAGAAAAAACTATGGCTCAGGCTTCTAAAGAGAAGTTCTTGTCAAACGATAAAAACAAAAAATTCGTTCCATCGACCTGCTCAGAACAAAAATAGTAAACCATAAAATTGCTTCGGAGAAAGATGCTGACGGGCTTACCATCACTACAGTGGTCATTATTGCCTATACTTACGAAATAGTTTTAGTCGCTGGCGCGGACATGGACTTGTTGATAACCCATACTGAAATTTATAAGATGTTTTCAAGAAATGTGGAAGAAGCAAAGCTACATATGTGCATCGTCTCCTCAAAGTCAAAATGGAACGTTTCCTTTCATCCATGCCTTCAGTGGGTGTGACTCGACATCCTGATGAAAGATGGAAATGTTCTCCATTGTCCAAAGAAACTCAATTTTTCTCGATATCACGTGATCAAATAGCAGAGACGGGAGATGAGGATAATAGTTGCTCTATACAATGGTTCCTATAGCTGGAGGAAGAGACATCAAATTGTTTTTACTTCCTGAAAGTTCTTACCAACTGCTAGTATCGACTCCCTTGCAAACTGTAGCGCTTTGTAGCTTTCCACCCTGTCCACTGCTGATTCACATAATGAAATCCGTTATGGGAGATGGTGGATGCTGGAATATGGGAGGGGCAATTTCTAAAGAAAGTTGGCCTACAGTTTCGAAATTTTTTATTTCGAAAAATCGATAAATTTTGTAAAGTTTCATTTCGGAAACTATTGAGTCCACAGAGAAAGTTCTTGTCTAAAATTATAATATAGGAAGTAATTGTTTTTGAAGATTGAATTAATGAAAAATTATCCTCGGTCGAGGTTCGAAAATAGGCCACAGACAATTTTGCATTAATTCAATCAAAATTTGAGTTTCTACATTAATATTTCTTCGTCCGAATGACATGAACAGTCTTTGGTTGGTGTTTGCTTCACTGGTGGATGATAATAGTAACCATTATCGATTCTTCCAGCTTAAGGCAAAATTGAACACATTCAAAAATGGGTCCTAGGTAGTAAAGGAGTTATCATATCAAACATGCGATTTCGTATCCAAAGACAATTTGGCATTGTCTGAAATTATAACAAATTTAATCTACTTTGAAAACGTAGAAAAAACGAAAAAGTAGTTTTTCAGGGTTGAAATTGGTGCTGTACGAACTTCATATTTTTTAATGTTAGAACTTTACATTTAAAAGTTCGAACTTTGAAATAGTTCGAACCGTTCGAACATTATGCAAAAGTTCGAAAAATTTTCGGGTTCGGAAAAAGTTCGGGTTCTGAAAAAGTTCGAGTTGCAAAAAGTTTGGATTTGAAAGAAGTTAAAAAAAATCTTGATTAAATTCGGCAATTGAGTATAACATATACCGAGTGTTCACGAAACTCGGGCCACCTTGGTAATATCTTTTTTTATAAAAATAAAAATTTGAAATTTTACCATATTATATGTCGTAAGAAAATGTCCTATTTTTTAGTAATTATTAAGAGCATCTTCCTAGACACCCACGATACATTTTCCGTTGGAGATAATAACTAGGAATAGAAAATCCATCCCACTTTTCTGGAGCTTCTTTGCAAATTATGACCAAATAACTGATAATTAATACGAATCCCTAGAGGGCGAGCGAGTGTGGGAGGAAAAATCATGAAATCGACCATTCGTTCTGCAGTCATAACTTAAGTTTCCCTTGTTAGATTTTCAATTTTTTTTCAGATTTATAATCTAAATTCATAAGGCTACATCCTGCCAGAGAGTTACTTTCTGCAACCTAGCACATAATTAATTAGAAGGGTCCAAACTTAAGGTACTTTTTGATCATTATATTTTTTTTTGTA
This sequence comes from Stenus bimaculatus, assembly GCA_963971135.1. Lineage (NCBI taxonomy): Eukaryota > Metazoa > Arthropoda > Insecta > Coleoptera > Staphylinidae > Stenus > Stenus bimaculatus. Next base: position 78,679,921 of record OZ020180.1, on the reverse strand, counting down.
CATTTTCCAATTTTTTTTTCCTTTTGGCAAGAATTAAATAAATGACTTCTAAATCATCTACTAAAAAAATTATACAAAAATGTTGTTTGTACTAGCTTTTATAACTGCAGAACTAAATCACTATATTTGCCGTTTAGGAAATGGCTCTTAAACATAGGTAAGTTGTAAGTATGATTGAAAAAAAAAATCTGAACTTTCCAAAAAAATTTTTGATTTTATTTTGGTAATTTTTTTATGTAAATTATCATTAGGTACGAACTTGTGAAAGTTCAAACTTTTATTATTATGTCGAACGAGTTCGAACAGTTCGAACATTTTATTTTTTAAAGTTCGAACTAAGTTCTTGAGGCCGAAAATTTGGATTATTGATTGGGCCAACATCATAAATAACTCAGCAAAAAATCAGAACTACTGGATCTCACGCAAGGTCAAAAACTTAAATATAGGTTTGAATTCATTTTTCCAACTCGAACTTTTTGCAAACTCCAACTTTTTTCGGACTTGGACTTCTTTCTAAGTTAAACATTCAATGATCTCGAACTTTAAAGTTCGATCTTCTGAATGATAAGTTCAAACTTACAGATATTTGAAATTCTTACATCAATCTTCTTCGACATCCACAACTTTCGAATTAATGATACAATCGATGGAACTGTGGTCAATAAAAACACTGAGTCGATGATATGGTTAGTAAGGGTTAATAAACAAATAGACTTTCATTACATAGCTCAACATATATTTTGATGCCACCGATTTCAGAGTAATAATTTATATTTTGGTTGCAGTATGAAGTATCCGAAGTAGCAGCCAGATTTGGTTTCGATTTTATCCTGAACTAATCTTACCTAGGTTTTCTGGAAAATAATTTAAGTGGTTTTAGAGGTAGTGAACTTTTATGTTCATGTTACAACCAAGAAAATTAAAGCTGGAGAGCATATTTCTCACAAATTCTATATTATTCTCTGCCTTATGGCGTCCAAGAAAATCTAATACTATTTGAAGAAATGAACACCAATTTGATTCGATCTCGTTCATTGTGTATCTTCGTCCTTATGAAATATTTCTATTTTTAGTTTTTTCAAACTTATCCCTGAAAAACTACGTATTAGTAGAGTAGACATAACAAAGTCCTTCTCAGTCTTCACGAATTGCTTTATAAGCCTTAACTTGGTAGGCATGGGAGGAAATTTGATTTCCTCTCTCCTAATCAAAGGTTTAATTATGTAATTTCTTAAAGGTCAATTTATTTTATCAAAAACATAAGATACTTTATTCTGATAAAATCAATTAACCCGAATCCCCAAAACTAGAGCTGCTCGGAAAAAAGCTTGGTTTTTGGAATCATCACTTCAAAAGTATTCAAATTCAGTTTTTACTTTTCTGCTACAAAATCATTTTGGTGTGTTATTAATTTACAAAATTTAAAAATTCGGCTCAAATAATATCCATTATCTTCGATATACATATAGGTTACTCATGTTCGAACCTCTGAAAGAGTACGAAAGATTGGAAGAGTATAGGTAAAAGTCGTTTACTTGTATTTCTTATGTGTCCTCAGTGTTAATGACCATCGTTGTACGCACTGTATTTTTCATACATTTATTAACATTTTATTAAAAAAGGAAATTGATAAAGACATATTTAAAGATTAAATCATACTAACAAAGTAGGCAAATTATTTTGAAACACATTGTCGTGTTCCTAAATCATATCAAAGTGAATAATAGTCTTGCAAATTCACTGAGGTCTGCAATAAATAACCAAAGTCAAGTTAATAAAAATTTGCGTCTGGCATAAAAGACTGAGTTGAGGAAAAGTTGCTGTTACAATGTTATTTCTTTATAGCATCGTTAATATCAGAGGCAAATATTTTAGCACACAATTTATTGCATTATTTCATTTTGTCCAAGCCATATTTCAATGAAATGAATTACACCAATGGAAATTCTTAATAATCATAATAAAAGTTGTTATCGATTGCAAGACTATTTTATATTGCAGTAGCCATTTAAATAATTTCCTTGCTTTACCTTACGACATGTTTATAGGATTTTGTTGTTTAATTGGTTATGTTAAACCAATTTATTACTTTTAATTATTTTTTATGTACAATAATCATGATCACATAAGATATCTGGTTTGTTGATTGTTAAGTATGTAGGAAGAGCATTTAGCAATACGTTTAATTATATCACTTTTTTGAAAAAGATAAAATAATTTAATTTAATTCGTTTAATATATTTTCAGATTTTATTAACGCTGGTGATGTTTTTTATTAAGACTTTAACCTTAAAGAAGATAACTATAGTTTTTTATATATTTTAATTGGATTAATCCCCGTAATTAAGTAAGAAGCCAGAACGATAACAAGTTATAATAACCCGAAAGAGAAGTGTGTTCACGCATGTGCCCATGATAAAATAAAAAGCACTCGACTTTTTGGTCTTGTGCTTACCTTGACACGCGCTATGATCTTCAGGTGCAAAAGATGCGGGTGCCCATAGCTGGATAGGAATGTGAATACGTAAAGTGTTCATAATTGACTATTACCGCGTCTGTATAAAATGGACGAGAGATAAAAAGGAAATAAATAACGACCTTCGTCGGAGAATTATAAATTTTTTATTTTTCTAAATTTATAAACGTGCATGTAGGTACTGATACCAGCGGATGTCATCTTTGCAGAAGACTTAATTTATTATCTGTAGGTCAGTATGTCTGAGTGTCTGGTGAAGCAGTAGCATGGCAGGATTACTCTACCGCTGGGGTTGACACAATGATGTCCTGTGGTGCATAGGGGACCACCTTTAAAAAAAATTCTGCGGCCACCACCTTCGTGTCGAAAAAATATCTTTTATAACTCTATTAAAGTGCCTATAAATTATTCCAACATGTATTTGTTAGAGTACATTGGGAAAAGGACCAATGATAATTATTTCCAAAAAAAAAAGGTACTCTAATAAATAAAAACAATACCAATAAAGAAATATTTTGCAAATATCCATGTAATACTTTATAATCTACGGCATTAGGTATACTTTATAAAGTATCAAAAAAAGGCAGCAAAAAATGAAGTGCATTTAATTTTTACATTTCTCGTGAGGAATAGGCAACATTTGGTGTATAATTAATAAAAGAAGTGGCATTGAGTTTATAATGGAATTTATTTATGCTTTGATTAAGGAAGGTCTGTACTTTGTAAATTGTTAATATACAAAAACAGAATTTATTACCTGTTGGAAATTTATTTTAGTATAATTGTAGTAATCAAGAATCTATATTTTGCAATTACCGCATAAATTAAGGTAGCAGGTACAGCATGCTAAGCAAGTCATCTATTTTTAATCTTAATGAGTCTGGAAAGAATATTGGAAAAATCCGAGCATCTGTCCCGTATGCTTTTGCAACCTGGTAATATTAATAATCGGAATAAATAGTCACGATCGTTTAATAAAAGTCGACCATCAAGAGGTGGAAAAAAGTTGTTAGCGGGCAATGGCGAGACATACCAGCAGACGCCAAGACATACTAACCCAATGTATTAGATCTTAAAGGTTCGCGGCCTCGTTATTACCTCGATATTATGTGGGTACCTGTTGTAAAAGACAGATGCTAGAACTAGCAGCATGACTTCTTACTACTTACCCTATAAGGGATTCCACATGCTTCGAAATTATTTTTACTCATTTTAATATTATTTTTAAGATGTCAAGTATTTTCAAGCGAAAATTGCTTGCACTTGAAAGCTCTCCAATGTGTGAAGTATTGGATTACGTTTTGAGTCAAAACACAAATCGCACGCGTTCCTTGGTGTTGATTACTCGCTTACTCCTTGCTGTTCAACAGGATGTTATTGCTTTTACTACATGTAAAGTCTCTGAAATAATAGACCCCCACTGGGCTCTACACTTGTTACAAATTTTTATCTGACAGGACTTCAAAGATAATAAAGCTTAACCACCGATCTCATGTGCAGCTTAATTCATATTTACTATCAGAAAATTGCGAAATAAATTCTCGAAACAACTATTAATTTAAGATTTATTTTCAAAAATTGTTTTTCTATTTTTAGTAGTTAGTATGGCCGGTAAGGAACTGAAAGCGGTGCTATAATATCGCTTTTAGTGCTTTACTGAGTAGTAAAATCTAATTTTTTAAAGCTGGTAGTAGGCGAATGTACCAACCTGAAAAAATAAGTTAATTCTGAATTATTTCCTTGAATTGTGCATGTTTGAAGTTAGTTTAGATTCATTTTGAGCACTTGGGCTAACCACCTAACTCCAAAATTTTTCAACATTTAACATGTTGATTAGTATTAGGTATAGTTTTATCCGCCTTATGAAACTCGTTTAAACTTAATTATTTAAACATTTTAAACTTTTTATTAAACAATTCATGTGTATAGTTGTAAACCAGTTTTGTTAAGACAAAAACCTTTTCATTAAATTACAAAAAAAACATCATAAATCTCCTACGTTTCGTTACTGCCAAGTAGAGTCTTTAACAGTTATTAAATATCAATTGAGTAAATTACAACAATTAATAATCATTAGGTATTTATTATTAATTTAGAAGGTAATACCTAATATGATTGTATTTCAGGAATCATCAATTGTATTTCAGAAAAGATCAATTTAATTTCGGAAAGTATGAACTGTATTTCAGATAAATCAATTTAATTTCAGAAAGCATCAATTGTATTTCAGAATCATCAATTGTGTTTCAGAAAAAATCAATTGTATTTCAGAAATCATTAATTGTATTTCAGAAAAATCAATTTAATTTCGGAAAGGACCAATTACAAAAAAATGAGGAAGCAAACCACATTTGTAAAAATTGCCAAGTTTAGAACACAAATCAAGGGCAATAACCTAGCAAACTTACCATATTTTTTATGTTTTTTCTTTTATCGTAATGGAGTCAATACCAATTATATTTTATTAAAACTGATGCATAACTCGACGCCTATTCACTTTTAAAATAATCAAAATTATGTTCTGCTGAAAATAGCAATCGACTTGTTTTTTTATAACATTATTTTTTTGATAACTATTTAGGGTAGCTCGCTTTAAAATGAACACCCTGTATAAATATACAATCAATATTCTTTATTTGTAGGTTTTTAACATTAAATACATTCTAATATACAGGGTGTTGATAAAGTTTGGAACAAAATTTGTACCTGCCGTATTTAATTTGTTTGTGAAAATTGCTCGGACTGGTCAATTTTTGTTTTTAAATTGCCAACTTTTGGTATAAAAAAATTATTAATGACGTCACTGGTGACTTAGCAATGACGTCATCATCCATTTTTTAAAATTAAAACCCCCACTTTTTTGTACTCGATTTTGATAGACATTCATGCCGCTTAAACGATGATACAAAAATTTGTAAAAAAAATTTTGAATAAAAAATTTTTTAAGTCAACTTAAAATTAATTTCTACTATTAAATTTGAAAGATTTTAATGCTTTATAAGATTTATTCACTGATTTGAATAAATGGTAAATAGTTTAAGTTCAAAATTTTATTCATTATAAATTTTCTTATATTTAAATAGATTCCAAAGAATTTGTTTTTCAAGTTTATTGAAGTAAAAAAAAATTTATTCTAAAATTTTTTTACAAATGTAATCATTTTCTTTCTCAAAAAATTAAATACGGCGGTTGCGAATTTGGTTCCAAACTTTATTACCACCCTGTATAAATCCAGAGACAGAGGTAGAGCACTTATATCTACTATTATCTTGTCAGTTGCAATGGTTTTGCAGGAATATTTTAATAGAGGAACAACGTGGATTTATTCAGAATATCTTTCAACGGTAACCAACTTATTGAGTTACGAATGGTTAAATCAGAAATTTCTTTAAATCATGTATACGAATCGCGAATATACAAAAATGTTAAAAATTTTGGGCGAATGCGGCGAGAATGCATTAGAAATTAGAAGCATCAAGAGTTTATGCTGTGAGTTATCCTGGAAGAAGACATCCAAATTATAATGTAAATCGAAGGTTGGATCAAAGATATAGATAAACGTGTATGTTAACACCAATTGGAGTTACAGATCGAGGACGTCCACAAATACCTAATATCCTGGAACAAATTTTGAATATATTAGAAGAAGATTCAACATGTACCTCTCATAGTATTTCCAATGAATTTGGAGGGTCCAAAACTTCCACCAAGTATTTTCTAAGAGAGGTATCCTTATAACAAATTTCAAACCTTATTACCAAACGAATTTTTCTCAGAACAAATTTTTGCAACTGGTTATTACAACCAATTGCATAATAAAGATCCCGCATATTGTAGAAGGTTATTTAACCATCAGAATAGTAATGTTCTGGAAAATTCACATTTAACGTAGTAAACAAACCACTAATTTCAGTGTGCACTTATGGACAGGAAGACATGGAAATCACTTAGTGGGACTATTTGTGTTACCTCTATCTCTAAATCGAAACAATTTATAATTTTTTTGAACAAATGAGCTGGAAGAACGTCTCGATAATCTTCCACTAGTTGCAATTCGAAATATCTGGATGCAGTTTGATGGTGCTCTGGTCCATTTTGCTTTGGCAGTATCACCATGGTTGGATGAGGAATATCCTGGAAGATCGATAGGTCACAATGGAGCTTTGCTTTGGCTTTGTGGCCATATAAAGGCTCTGGTATACCGCACTCCAGTTCAAGAAGAATCTGATTTGTTGAACCGGAAATGCTGTTCAAAGTGTTACTCCAAAAGTTTTGAAACGGTGCAAGACGCTGTCTTCAGATGCAAGGTGCAAATTTTGAACAATTATTGTAAAAACCCGTTAAACCTGACATCTGTATTAAGTATTAAAAATCGGTTATTTCCAGAACCATCAAATTTTCAAAAAGGAAACCTATGCTTGATGCTTGCCATTTTTTTTTGGCCGGGGCCCGGGCGACAAGGACACGCGCGACCCGGAAAACCTGCGCGCTAGTTGTTTTCAGGATTTATATATATCATTCATTTCATAGAGACTAGAAACTTTCGGAGGTCGTTTTTCAGGATGGGACGATAAAATTAGATGATTTTTTTTAGTTTCTTATACAGAGTATTCCGTTCGTGGTTCCCCAAACGTAGGGGTTAAAAACTAGGGCAGATTTAATCGAAAAGAAAATCAAAAAAGTGGGGGTCTATCGTTTTTAGTTTTAGGGTTTTGAATTTTACATCATCGAATTGTGTGAAATATCAAAAAAACGCTAATAACATTTTAACCAAAATTCGTAGGGATTTAAAAAAAATATCATTAATAAGGTAAAACCATCCTCTTTCAACAGTAATACAAAAGTAATTGTTAAAATGTTGAAAAAAAAATCGCAAAGAAAAAATAAATGTAAAAAAAAACTTTTTTTTTCGGTTATTGATTTTTTTTTCAAAATAAGACCCTTCAAGTTTGACTTTCTTAAGTTTTCTCAAAGTTCTTAATATTTCTAAAAAATCAAGAAAAAAATTAAAATCATAGCTCTTTTTCTTTACTTACTATAGCTTTCTGAAGTTACTTCTACAAGAAGCATTCTGAAGTTAGTCTAATAACATAGGAGGGTGAACAGACGTGAAATTATTATAAAACAATTGGAATTTCATATTCCTCAGATGTCACTTATAGCCTAACTGAGAAACTATGCACACACCTTTTGACAAACCGTACTGCCTATTTAACAAACTATTCTCAGTACTACTTTTCGTTGAAATAACTTCAGAATGCTTTAGTAAGTAAAGAAAAAGGACTACGGTATGAAAATTTTACATGGTTTGTTAAGAATATAAACAAGTTTCAGAAAATTAAAAAAAAGGTAACCGAAATGGCTCTTATCTTGGAAAAAAAAAATTAAAAAACTGAAAAAAAAAATACAGTTTTTAATTTAACATTTTCGCAACTACTTTTGCACTAGTGTTGTTACCAATTCAAAAGTATAGTTTTATTATTTATTATTTTTTTAAATCCCTACACGCTGTGGTTAAAATGTATTAATAAGCAATTTTGTGAATTTTGACATAAATCGGTGACCTAAAATTCAAAACGCTATAGGTCCTAAATAAAAAAAGATAGACCTCCACTTTTTTTGTTTTTTTTATCGATTAAATTTACTCTAGTTTCCAACCCCGACGTTGAATGGAACACCCTGTATGTACATATAATTCATCGCAGCACGTTCTGAGAAAAATGAAGAAAAATCGCCCATTTTCTGGGGGGTTTTTAAAGTGGCTTTACCGTACTCTAAAGAATTGAATTTGAAATTTTAGGTGTTTTTAGTATTTAAATCCACCATATATACCTTTCGCGGGTCCGGAAGAAAAGTGATACAACTCAAAAATCATCATTTTCCAGGGTAACGATTTTAAACACGTTAGTATTCATTTTTCATTTAAACCTTAAGGTAGTGAAAATTTTCAAATAATTTTGGTTGTAATACTCTATTATTCTATGGGATTATAAAATAAATTATTATTTTTTGAATGTACCATTTTAAACAGTAATTTTTGAGATGTCTCATTTTTCTTCCAGATGGATGCATTGATGTGGTTATTTTGAATATTTTTATTAATTATGTCGGATTTGTGTCAGGTAATATCAAAGGCAATGGAATACCTAAATCTTGCCAAATTTATCTTATTTTTATTAGAATCTCAAAAAAGGGAGATTTTTTTACAATTTTTTTACAAGATTTTCGGAATACTCTGTATATCCAGATTTGTGCTAACCAAGTTTAGATGGTACAAAAGAATAATATTTTTTCTAGGCGATTTATCTTTTATCTGGTGTTCCTCAAGCAACTCACTTGGGGCCGATTTTATTTAATCTATTTATTAAAATATCTTTAAGATAATTGGCATACCTGGTTTTTAGCTTAAACAGACAATTTAAAAATTATTTATTGATTGAATTAAAAAAATTGATCCTTTTGTGTAACAAGAGTATCTTAAAACTAAACTGTGTGGCATGTTTCGCCTTAATTTGGGCATCATCAGGCACATAAAGCAGGTTGAAATAGAAAACATATTACAATTAAACACCTTGTTACTGTTGCAATTCATCGTCAATTATTCTTCTAAAAATTTTTTTATTTCTCTAATACAAGTTCTATTTTTATGATACATTACTCAAATTTGGTAAAAACTATAGTTTTAGTTGTATTGAAAATTAATGAAAATATCTTCTTAAAATTAGTTTTATAGCCCAAATTTAAATAATTTGTATTAAAAAGAAAACAATTAATATATATGGAGTATTAATCTTATAATAGTATGCTTACTCCAAATATTTTGGGAAACAACGTGTGAATTATTTATTCTAAAAATTAAAATTTTACATAATAATTTCAATTCAATCATTTCATGTTTACAATTAAAATATTTTTTTTTTATTTGAAACCTTTACATAAATTATAAATTTCAAATCTACAATCATCAGTTATAATTTAAATTAACAATTTGTAGCCTAGTTAAAGATGAAGAAATATTATGAGGAAATATAATCACGTGTTTAACGTTAACGACCCCGAAGTCTCTAAATTTTTCATCATGCACGCTGAATACAAGCTAATATGTTTTTTAGAGAATATATTAAAATAATACCTATTAATTTCATCATTCAACTATTTTTACCATCAGTGTCAAAATAGCTACAAGATTTACACTTTGGTGATTAGTGCATACCTATCAACTTTAAAAAACTGCCAATCAAGTGGTTCCTTATTTTGTATCATACAATAAGTGACATATCAAATTAAATGATTGAAAATACGATAAATGGATGTTAAAAGATTTTTGTATTTCTGAAAACATCCGAGTAACGGTAGACAACTTTTGATTTTCAAACGGCAACATGAGTAAAAAAAAGTAATTTCAAGGGTAATTTCAGCCAATAAAACGAATACATTTTTAAATTTTTTTTTGTATTTTCTGGTATTTTTTTGTATTTTTTTTTTGTAGTTTTTTATAAATACTGCTAGAAAACAATGACTCATCGAATCAATGACTACCATGACTTATTTTCTTATGAATTGACTTTAATGAGTAATGAAAAAATAAAAAAAGATTTATTAAAAAAAAACTGAAAAAAAAAATTTTTGTTAATTTTTTTGTGCACACCTCTGTATAAAATTATGTTAATATTTTTTTTTCTTAAAATATCTGAGGAATGATAGGAGGGATAGGAAATATTTGTTGATTTAAATTTTGAAAAGATATTTAGAAAGGCATTTTTTTTTATTTTTTTAACTGTGGTTTATTTTACTTTAAAACCCATTTAGAAATTTTCCTATATCAGATTTCAACATCCCTCTGTTAATATACTTGATACTCTTTGCAACGAAGCAGTTTTATATTTATATTTTTTGAAAATATATTTTTTGGAATACCAATTCCAAATCACCTCTGATAATTTATCATTGAAATTCAAGAACATTCTATACATTAATATACATCATTATTGTATTATACTTGGAATATGTAAAAATATCACGAAATTAAACTTTCTCCATGCAATTTTTATTATTATGAAGATGGAAATTACACATTTTATATATTTTTGTATACAAAATTTAAATTTTAAATTTGAATAATATATCTAAATTTGAATGATTATAATTTTCAGCATATTTTAATTTAAAATAGCTTAAATTACCAAAAATCTTAAATTGGGTATAAAATACAAGAATGTATTATGTATGTAATTGAGCCTTTAGACTACTTTGTGTACTATTAAGTGGTGGTCTGCATGTAATTTGGACACTTTTTTATTAACACAAACCCTGCAATACACATTGATTTACAGCAGTCTGGTTGTTAACTAGTAAGGCACCGCATGTCCATATTTTGCCTCCTTCCTAGCAGGCGTATTATTAAATATTATACAGATATTTTAATATTTGACGCCTTGGGCAGATGCGTTATGAATGTCCGAGGTGTTGACGCGTGATCTTTCTTGCCAAGACTATTATTACCATCGAGGAACTTTCCTGGAACATACCCGCTTGCCGCGAGTTTATCTTCAGCCAAAAAAAGCGATCAAACGTCACTGGTGATATTTATGACTGGCTTTAATTCGATACCTCCACCACTAATTGTAGGCGAAGCTAAAATATCTACAAAAAAGAACTCCTTAAAAATACATTAAAACAAAATATTTCCGAAAAAAATGCCATACGATCGCGATTGAACGTGGGAGTCTCAACTCACCCTCATTATAAAAAAGAGGACGATTAAGAATGTCAATGATATTCATTTCGTTTTTTTTATGGCACATATAAAATTTGTTAAAAAACTCCATTTTAAGACCCCATAAAATTTATTGCATTCTAAAAAGTACTTACCTCAGGTATAACATGTCACCGCCAATGCAAACAAATTCAGGGCGCCTCAAATCCTTTCATTCAATATTAACATTCGTCTACATAATCTGCAACCTTTTTTCAGAATATGTGTTCATGTTTATCTACCCTTTTTGAAAGGGTTATACCTTAAGGGCTTCGATTTAAGGCTGAGTTTTGCCTGACTCGTTTGGCATGTGCCGAAATTCATTGTTGCTTCCACCCACAGCCATTAGGAAGCAGCTGAAATCGCACAATAAATTCGTGTATATTCAGTAATGAATATACGCACAAGTTTTTCAATTTTTATTTTTCGCACTTGAGAGTGAAGCCAGATGCATCCGAATGCGACACGTGAAATTTCAAAACGGGGCAGATGTTTTCCAATCTACTCTCTAGAAAGTGGGGAACCTTCTTACTGATAATTGATATTACCCATCACAAATTTACTAAAAATTTTGTGTTATATGAATTATTTGTTAATAATAAAAGTAATTGTAACATTTTAGCCTCTATAAGTTAATCAATGAAGGTAAATGGTTTCGAAAAAGCTTCCCACGATGTTAAGTGTGATTCTTTTTAAAACCGAAAACAGAAACGTAAATAAATTAATCAGCGCGACTCTAATCCATATTCGGAGCCTTAATAGATTCGTCGTCTTTACGGTGGTCTTTTAATTTCGTCCTGATTACCATCTTTGTCCATTACTCATTGTCTCCAATCGCGAAACCGTGTGACCAGAGCACCGCCGCAAAAATGATAACCAAAGGAAGATCAACAAAAGCAACAAAGACCAGCCGTGAATGGGAATCGATCCAAACCCTTTCTTTCATTCTTCAGAATTTCAGAATGGCGAAAGGTGTTTCGATGATCGCGTTTTGTTAGGGCAGGTCGTTCCACCCCGGTGTTTGTGGTTTTTAAAGATTTCAGTAGCCTTTTTCTAGGCTGTGACATATGCGAAACCAGGTGGTCCTTCTTGAAAGGTGGCGCACCTGCTTTGACGCGTGCCCCTTAAAGATTCATTCATTTATACCATACTTTTTAGATTAACAGTTTACGAATGTAAGCGGAATTATTAACACCAACGCACGTATTTAAAATTCAAATTAAATCCATAAAGAAACAGATTAAATCGCGTGTGGTACCCAAAATAATTAATTAATTTAATTCTTTTAATTCAAATATCCCTTTTTTCATAAGATAGTTTTTGGAAAAAATTAACCATGACGAGCGTAAATAATTGTGATTACTATTATAATTATTATTCACCTAAAATATATTCGCAAAAAATGCGTGAAGTCATTCCAAATTAAAAACAAACAACCCTAAAATAAAATTAAATTTAACGCCCTTCAGATTCTATCAGGTTCATTTATTTTACGGATTTTTTGTTGGAAGTAAGCTTTTCGCGAGGAAAAAATTAATGTGGGTTTTTTTATACGAAGGGAGATAGGGCACCACTCATCATTACGCCTCCATTGGTATTTGTTTTAATTTTAATAATACCGGCAGATGGTTTTTTATCACGGTCAACCCAAATCAACCAGGGAAGAGTACCGAGGAAGGGCTGGCGCCGGATGTATTGTATGTAAAGTGGTTATTTATTTCTAGAACATTTTAGTTTTTCATTTTTATTAACCATAAAGGATTTTATTAAATTAATTAATGTCGGGTTGGTTATAAATAATTTACTGTAAAAATAAATAAATTGCATCAATTAATGTAAATAGCTAGTGCACTTTCGAATCAAATTCGATTCATCATCAGGCAAAAAAAGCTATGTATAAAAAAAAATAAAAATAAAAAAAATATACACGGTGTTTCTGAACAAGTGTCGGATAATCTAGAAATGGATTTTTGGACCAAGTTTAAGACAAAATGTAAGAATTATTTTTTTTCCATTTCGGAAATCCAGGGCATTGAAGTTTTATTTTTTAACATAAAATCTACATTGTTAAGAGGATTGAGAGTATAAGTAAAACCGCGCTCTGATAGTAAATGTATATTTTGAGCTTCTTCTTGAATTTTGGGAAGAAGTCTTGACCCAAAGTACATCCCACATAATTAGACTGAAACTATTTATTTATTTTTAGAGTAAATTATTAAAAATTTATATACCTATTATAACTATATTATCGATTACTCAATAAATGAATCAAGGTTAACTTGGACCTAATCTTTAATCTTACATCACTTTTGGGAAAAAAATCATAGTTTGCGATAAACAATCTATTTTTGGATTTCAATTAGATTTCACATGGAGTCTCCTGGCAGTTTTAACGAATAATCAGTGAGTAAAATTTAAATAATATTGTCATATTTTGATTTACTTTTGATTTTTTTAAATATGTCAATGGTCCCAGTTACTTCAGATTATGGGTATACTGGAATCTATACTGATATACAGATATACAGATATACAGATATACAGATATACAGATATACAGATATACAGATATACAGATATACAGATATACAGATATACAGATATACAGATATACAGATATACAGATATACAGATATACAGATATACAGATATACAGATATACAGATATACACCACTTTAAACGAAGGCAGACCTACTGAACTTCTCTACATATTAATTTATTTATTGGAATAATAAGAGATGCTTTAATTGTTTGTCTTCTATTTTCGAAAAGTGTTTCAAACATATCAAATGTATCTTAAAATCGCAAATATAAGTATAATAATATTAAGAATACCTATAATGTACCTTAAAAGTGAGTACATAAAATAATAAATTAACACAATTGAAATACTTTACCTATAGACTGTGGAACAGAAATGTATTCTCTCAACAAATTTATTCCTTAGCTTACCCACTTTTTTTCACAATTTGGCTTTTTTAATATGAGTAAAATTGGACACATTCGGATAAATGTAAAAATTATCTTTCAGTCTAATAGGCAGATTCTGGTCAAAATTAAAGGCCTTTAATTAGACACAAATAATGTAACTATGGAAATTGTCCATTACAACCCATATAACAAATTTAAATTTAAAGGCCTTTAAACTTAAATGATTTTACCAGAATCTGGGTATAAGACGAGACATTTTATTATAATTTTTATTCACTCGAATAACTTGGCATACGAAATTTTTTCTTTGTATTTTTGTTATAAACGAATCTACAGAACAAAATATGATGCTTCAATATCTTCATTTCTTTCTTTTTGAACATCTAGGGATAATTTATTGTCTTTCTTTATTTCAAATAGATCCATTAAATCATCTTCTGCGTCAATTATGATGATTCTGAGAAAGATCTATGTCTTTTTTTAGCTGCATTGTGAACTCTTTTATTTACTATTGATTATGTTTGTACTTTCGTAGAAGACTTAACATTTTTCTGTTTTCTTTTGATCGTCTTTTCTTAACTAAAATATCTTGAAAAGAATTCGCTTCTATGCCAACATTGATTTTTGAAAGGCAAGGTTGAAACTCTATGGTTCCCATATGAATATTGTTCAGGACAGAACTTGAAGGAGTAGGAGGTAAATGTATGTTGAGTCTATCAGTTTTATCCTGATGATAATTGGATAGTTCAAGGCCAGGTAAAATCTGGGGTGTATTGGCTTATTCATGAACAGGTTCAAGTACTTCATGTAGATTTTTAGTAGCAGCCGGGTCACTTCAGAGTTTATTATAGTTTGATTTTTATATTTCATAAGATCTGATACCAAAAACACATTTCCTGAAATTTGATGTCGATCAGGACAACCTATTTCAGAATTGTATACGGAAGTATTTGTAATATTGCTAGTTAATCTTTGTTAAGCACCTCAACAAATTCACTCTTTGAATTTTTTTTCTAGGATTCTCTCCTTGCCATCTATAAACAGTCTTGTCAAATTGGCCATTCATTGCCCTAAAAACTCCAATAATCAACATCCAACTGCAGCAAATGTGTAGAATACTTATATCGTAGCAATTCCTTGCTTTCTCAATTCACAAGAGATATGAGAAACATGTTCATCGACTACTAGTAAAATTGGACGTTCTTTTGGGATGGTCTGCAGAAAACAAAATGGTTGTGGTCTTCCAACTTTTTTGAGAAGTTGCAAATGCAGTCTTATCCATGGGATCAGCTTTAAGTGGAATTGTTAGCAGAAGCAGTTTTTGACTTCCAGTCCAGCTGAACAACACACCAAAACAGTAGTATTTTCCCTGCCAGTAGAAGATATAGTTCTAGTACATTTAGAACATACTTTTCCTAAAATTTTGATTTTGGAAGGATCACCGCAGCATGAGGTCTCGTCACAATTAGATTAGGCTTATTTTTAATATTCAGATCTTCAAACATTTTGTCTAATAAATCAAAGAAGTCATAAATAGTCGAAGGATTTTCTTGTTTTTTCCTGGCAACATCTATAACTTATGGCTTCTTGAGTGATAGCTTTTTTGTTCGTAAAAATTCAGGAATCGTTCTTCCCATGGTCATCTTTAAATTAATTTTTAGCTTATATTTCTTAACATATAGTTGAACCAAATCTAGTATTTCTTCTCTAGATAGCCCATATTCCCAATTCTGCATTTGACTCAAAGTATCAGCTAGTTTTTCCTAGAATTTGTTAGCTATCTTGTTTTCCTCCTATGGCTTCCTAGAGAAGCGTTGGTGCCGGCTAAGTACTTAGTGTTTCAATGTTGACTTTGGGATTCCAAAAAAAAACTGCAGCCCTGTAAAAGGTCATCTTTCCATTTTGTACGTACGATTTAATGTGACTGTGCTGTACGCTCCACCATTTGCTGGTTTTCCCTTAGCAATTTCGGACCATCTTCGAGCTACCAAAAAATAAACCGACCTTATCTGAGAGACTTGGGTAAGTGGAACCTATGCTCCAATTTTCCAAATCTTTTAATTATTAGTGTATTTCACTTACCCCGATTTCGCATGGGCAACTGGGACACAGCCTTAAAAAAATGTATTTGAACTTCTAACCTCAAAATATTCACTACTTTTTTTTACTATTTTCTCTGCATAGAGTCATTTTTGGCAAATTTATGAAAAAATCTACTTACTATTGATCAGGAAGTATTAAGCAAATAATTATTTCATTATTAATTGACCATCAGTGCCAAAGTAACAACCTTAATATAATAAATAAGATAGAACAACAAGACATAGTGGCCAGTTATCCCAGGATTCCAGTTACCCAACTTGACATTATTAATATATTAAAATTATTTAATAAATAATAGTATATTATTCAACGAGCGAGTAAAGATAGCCATTACTCACGAAGACCGAAATTGCGACACGAGCCGGCAGGCGAGTGTCGTAAAAGGTCTGAGTGAGTAATGGCTATTTAATCGCGAGTAGAATACTATACTTTATCTACGACGATTTTTCACTTTTAGATTCCTATCTATTATTGTCATTTTGCTGGCCGTTATTTTCATTAAACACCTATGTTTACTCTAGATTTTCGTTCTATGGCGTAAAATTGACAGCCCAATTTAACCTCTAAAATCACCTGACACCTAATTATATTTCTTATATTTTTAATGTTTCTCCAATCCATAAAGGCTCTGTATGCCATATTATACCTGTCTTTTGATTTATTTGGTAATAAATTTTGGGTTGTTGTTTCTGGTATTTCTGGGGGTGTGCAACTTTCACTTTCTGAATCCACTCACGCTTTTTATTATTTTTGTAATTATATTTTTTAAGAAATATGTTTTTAATTTGCAATAAATAATTACTTTTATTAATATAATGTAATTGTAAATTCACTTTGATTCACTTTCTTTAAAAAATTTATATTTCAAATTGAAATTATTTTGACAGCGGCGCAAGCAAGTGAAGATGGCGCCGTCACATTCTATTCGTGTAACCTCGTTACCGGTCGGTTTTTAGCCAACTTCAGCCCGTTTGTTATGATAAATGTTTTGAAAATGCTGTCTCGTGATTGGTTCCAGCTAGTGTGTTATGGAGAGACATTTGATTTAAATGGAGATATAACACACGGCTCAATTGTAATGATTGTCATTAATTAATAAGAAATGGGTACGTAATTAACATGTTATTCAATAGTCGTAGATAAAAAATATTATTAGTTAATTGCTTTTCTCCTTGTGAAGAGCAAATATTAAAAACGATAATGGCTTTATGTGAATAAATTGAGAAAATATTATTACCTTCTTGTCCCAGTAACTTGGTTTTAGTCGTTAAAATTCGTTATTTATGTAACCAGTATTAATTTAAAATTGTTGGATATTCTCTTAGAGCGCACTTGTGCAAGAAGATAGCAATTATCCGTAAAAGCACAAGTGTTCATGCATAATAAAAGAGAATTTGCATTTTTCATTAATGCCCAAAGACCGAATTGCATCCTGCTTTAGGTCCTTTTCGTACTTACAATTCGCATAATAACAGTCTCCAGCTTCTACCGTTATTATAACACAGTGCCTTGTAATTTTACTTTCAATAAATAACAATCAATTTAAATTAAATTATCAACGATTCTTCCCGGGAAATTAATGTGTATGTTTATAAATTTAGAAATTTTCTTTTGAATAAAGTTGTAAATATCAGTTACGCATATTAAAACAACAAAGTCTAAAAAGGACTGATTACCTCAAGGTGTATATAATTACTATTTTTATTTATTACGAGGTGGCTTAATTTTGTTAAATATGGAATATTGTTTTCCATGCTTATTAAATATATTTCGAAATTTTTCTTTAAAAAGCGATAATTAAGATTCATTAAAAACTTTCAACAACTTTTTATTTTTATTACGTGTGTGGTCTTTATACAGTACAATCAAATTTATAAATTCAATATTAAGAGAAATTCTACGAAAATCTATAATCAAAAAAAGAATATTGGATTTTTTATGTTACACCTAATTTATTTAATTATCATATTTTGTTTTCCCGATTTGATTTATTTTTTGGGCAAGTGTGTTGAAAAGCAGATGCAATATTAAAAACTCGATTTGTTTGGATATCGTTAATAAGTTTTGTGCCTGTTTCCTTTCTTTCACCCCAGAAGCAGATGTTCGTTAACTGTGTCTTTTAATTTCGGAATGAAGCCATTTAAAAGTGACCACTATAACTCACTTTAGGCCGAATATTTTTGCGAATTAAAAATTAAATCGGCTTTAATCTAAGGACCGCAAGATTTATAGATGACTTTCATGACCATGTATCATAATATATTTTTGATCTTACTGATAATGATGTAGTTGGAAATTCCAAAATGTGAGAGTACAAGTTTCTTGATTGAAACTATCAACAAAAATTAAATATTAAATTACAATAATTTAGAAAATACAAAAAAAGTAGTTTAGGTGGACTTTTCATCTTTAAGAAAATCACAAAGTAGAAGAAGTTTTTATTAAAAAATTCCACAAGCACTTTTTATTAAAATAGTTATAATTAAATCTATTTTTCAGGGATAAAAAAATTATTAAGAATTCTGGCTCCAATTAATAATAATAATTCACAATATTTGTGGTACAATTACCATCCTATACAGCTATAAGAACTAAGCAAACTGGAAGTAAGGAGTAAACAATCAATAATAAATAATCAGACAGGAATTAAGAAATTTCAAAGGCCTGTAAATTGCTAACAATAATACTTTTTAAACGAGGGAAATTCAGTTGTAAATGGTGAATACCAGAACTAATTATTTCTTTGATGTAGCAAACAATAAATTATAAAAAACTGCAAATAATAAAGCTTAAATAATAACTCAACTTTTCAGAGTAGGTCGTGCATGGTTACTACGAAATATGACTTGCAATATGTTAGCGGTTTATGTAATATATTTGAAAAATATGAATGAATTGCAATAGTCTAACAAATTTACACGAAAAATAATTTATTATAAGAATATGGAAAGGAAAAAATACCTATTCATCGTACGAAAGTTCATTACACGAAGGCCCATGCTTCTAATTTAATGTAGAAAATTCCAGGAGATTATTGACTACAATCTACTATCCATTATCCACTACATAGACATTTGGATCACAGTTTACATGTCACTTTTGTAATTTTAAACTTTCAACTTTTACCTATCTATAACTTATTTGGTATTATGAGCCTATGGTCGTAAACCATAAATCTTATAAATCTCATAAAAATGGAACTAAAAATGACCAGTTTATGTGATAGAGGTGCTAAAAGTTCAGTTACATTTTTAGGTTTTCCAACAATATATTTAATAATAGTATATTCTTTTATTAAGAGTAATGGAAGTACTTTTTGTGGCGAGCATGTAGGTTTGCGGGACGAGCTCTGCGGGTCCCGTGGATACATTTGAGCCCAAAAAGTTCTTTTACTCCGAATGAAACGTACAATTTTTTCTTCGAACGTCGAAAGTTATAATATAGTAATATAAAAAATAATTTTAAAATTTTACACTAAATTTACATGCAATACACAATACAATCTCAGTGTATATTGGGTTGCCTAAAATCCATTTCTACTCCGCCTTTCTAATCCTTGTTTATTACTTCGGAAATGCACAGTGTCACATAAGTCTGTACTTTAATGACGTTTGAAGAAAAAATAAATAAGAAGTATTACTTCTTTTCGTCAGTTATTATTCTACTACCCAAATTTTCTACTCCATTTTCCAAAATGGGTTTCCGTAGTTTATAAAAATGAAAATTCCCTTCTACTTGCATGAATAAAAAAGAAAAAAAGACTAAGCTGAGGGATAAATTTGAGATTCTTAGAAAAATGTTACCACCTATATACATGGTAGCATACGCCTTCCTCCAAGCTCTTTTATCATCAAATTTTGCGCACTGGATCCTTTGTAAATGACTGTAGAGAGGAAACATTAGAAGACCTATAAGAGTTCGAACGGAAGTCAATGTTGTAAGCGTTGGAGAATCAATCCCGAATCTCCAACTTCGAGATTATCGAATAAAGTTTCTTTGTTGGGACAAAAGGATCATTAAATGTCAATTTATGTAACAGCCTTGGAAAACTAGGATAAGTAACATAATGTTTACATACAACATTGTATAGTACCCGAATAAAACCTAAACAAATTGTATTAGGTTTTCTGATAATTCCAAACTTAACCTAGCTCATCCACATTTTAAAAACTTCCCCAGTAACACAATAATATTGGTAAAATCGTGGCTTTCAATATTGGCTGGAGATGCATTTGTTCAGATGGATTTATGTGAAATCCAATATTGGGAACCCAATATTGAAAAAAACGTAGGCCCAATATTTGTTTACCTTTATTCCCCCCATATAGTTTAACTATTGCTTGCCAATATTTGGAATATAGATATTGACATACCTTACAATATATTATGGTCGCCTTTATTGTCCTAATATGCTTTTGCCCGTGAACGCCGTTATGGGTTTTTATTTGATTCCCAATATATGTATTTCTATGTATTGTTTTAACCAAATAAGCAATTTACTAAATTATATAAACAAATAGCAAATTGGTAGAAGAACCAAAAAATCCTTAATAAGTAATTTTCAATATATTATTTCAATCATAAAAAAACTATTTGATTTAGATATTTTATTTCACGTTTCATCAGTTTTTGTAAGAACTTAACCTTTAATTTTGTAAAATCCATATTTAAAAAAATATTTTTACAATATTGGCTAAACTTCTATACCTACATTTATATAATTTGTAATTTGATTATGAATATTAGTATCATATTGGCAATTCTTCAAGTAAACAAAATTTCGAAACATGGATTTTTGCAATATTGGCCTGTTCATAAAAACAGATTATTATATTATCTTTTTGGAATTTCAATAACAAAAGGCAAAAAAATATTTTATATTATACATATTGGCAAAATCTCCAGAAAAATAAATATTTTAAAATTTGATTTTAAATATGGCTATCATAATGGCATTTCTTCTAATAAACAACATTTCAAAACAAATATTTTTCCAATATTACCCCTATCATAAAAAAATGTTTTTTTCTTGAACTTTCATTAGTTTGTCCACATAACCTTAAACTTCATATATTATTTAATATACATAAAGGGTGTATCACTTTTTTTCCAGCAAAAATTTTTTTAGATAGTAAATGTCATTCAGAACAAAAATTTTCCTATGAACTATTATGTTTTTTCGACTCCTTAAAAAGTTGCAGCAAATTAAAAATTTCATAAATTTAATGATTTTTGTGGGACACCCTGTATAAATTTCATTTAATATTAATTTTTTTTATTTAAATCAAGTATGCTTTGGATTTTGTATATCTTTAAACCAATAAGATGCTAAATTTTACCGAGGGAAATTTAACATCGTCGTTCACTTATTTTAAAAATAAATGTTCAAAAAACCAATATGACAAAGCAAAATCCAAATATTAATTAATTTAAATAAAAAAAAAATATAATAGGGACAAATACTATACAATGTTCCACAAAAATCATGAAAATTTATCAATTTTAAAATTGCTGTAACTTTTTAAGGAGTCGAAAAAACATAATAGTTCATAGGACAATTTTTGTTCAGAATGACATTTAATATCTAAGAAAAAAATTTGCTGGAAAAAAAGTGAGCCACCCTGTATATTGAAGATTCGTTATTATATAAAAAAACCATTTTTTAAACGTAGGCCAAATCTTTATAAACAAATATACATATATTTGACATTTCCTAAAAAATATTTCAAATCAGATATGTTTTCAATATTGGCCCAATCATGTAAAAAACTGTATTTACTTTTAATTGTAAAACTATATCGGGCCATTAAATGCAAAATGATAAAAGATAATAGATTAAAAAATAATATTGAACCAATATATAAATCCCAATTTTTTTTTAAATTGGTTAACCAATATCAAACCAGTATACAGGGTCCGCCAAAAACATGGAAACGCCTAAATATTTTTTAAACCATATTGAATTAAAAAAAAAAGTTTAGTTAATTTAAGCGAGCTACCATTTAAACATATTCCTAATATACAGAGTGTTCCTTTTATTAATGA
The DNA here is from genome assembly GCA_963971135.1 of Stenus bimaculatus. NCBI lineage: Eukaryota > Metazoa > Arthropoda > Insecta > Coleoptera > Staphylinidae > Stenus > Stenus bimaculatus. Next base: position 78,657,610 of record OZ020180.1, on the reverse strand, counting down.
TACGGCACCTAACTTTCGTTTTTTAAATGCTTTAACTTTAAGTAACATACATTTAAAATTAATTCACTAATACTTTTGTTTAAACTTTATTTTTTATTTAAAAAAAAAATTGTTAGGTTAGGTTAGTTTATTGAATTTCAAAAATTGCATAAACAAAAGTATAAGTGAATTAAACTAAAATGTATGTTACTTAAGCTTAAAGTTGGCTTTTGTTAGAACTCTTTAATATTTTTAAAATGTTAATAATATACAGGGTGATAATTAAGTTTGGAACCTAATTCATAACTGCCGTATTTATTTATTTTGAGTAAATCGCTCGGACAGGTCAATTTTAGTTTTTATAATCCCATCTCTTGGTATAATAAAAATATTAATGGAAACCCCCGATTTTTTCACTGGTTTTTGATATACATACATTTATGTCACTTAAACAATGATATAAAAAAATTGTTGCATTTGTAAACAAATTTCGTTTAAAAATTTTTTAATATAAACTTAAAATTAATTTGTACTGTTAAATTTGAAAAATTTGAATGTTGTATAAGTTTTATTTTGGCTGATTTCAATAAATGGTAAATTTAAAATTTTATTTTTTTGTAAATTTCCTTACATTTAAATGTAATCACAAAATTACTTTTTCAAGACTATTTATTTAATTTTGTTAAATAAATTTGCATTAGAATGCGCATTATTTAAACATTTACTATCTTTTGTTCAAATTCATTTTAATTTATTTTTATAAAACCTTTTTCGTTAAAATAAAAATTTCCTTTTTAGAATTAAAAAGATTTTTTATTCAAAAATTTGTTTAAAAATTTAATTGTTTTTTATATCATTGTTTAAGTGACATGAATTTCTATCGATAATGAGTAAAAAAAGTGAGGGCTTCCATTAAAAAAAATCGCTGATGACGTCATTGTTAAAGAATCAGTGACGTCATTAATATTTTTTTTAAATCAAGAGATGGCATTTTAAAAACTAAAATTGACCTGTCCGAGCGATTTTCTCAAAACAATTAAATACGGCAGTTATGAATAAGGTTCCAAACTTTATCATCACCCTGTATATAACATTAAACAATTACTTGTAACACAAGAACAACGAGTTTTATAAAAAAATGATTTCGACAAAAGTTTACTAAAATTAAACGATGAATTTAAAAATGTAAAAATATACAGGGTGTTGCATTTAAAAAACAAAAGTTAGGTGCCGTATCACTAATAAAACGAACACCCTGTATATTGAAATTATGTTTAAATGATAGCTCGTTTAAATTAACTAAAATTTTGTTCAAACTTTTTTTTTAGATTTAATATGGGTCAAAAAATATTTGTTTCCATTTTTTTGGCGGACCCTGTATGTAGTATCATACGTTTATACATTGGGTCAACATTAAATAATGGTACAATAGTGGTTATATAAAGATGGAATATTGTGTGCTACTGGGGTTAACACAATTTAAAATAACAAATCCATAATCTGAGGTCAATATACCCACTTTTATTCTAGCCATAATATTGTTTTTAGAAATTAGTCAATAGATTATATGTTTTTCCTATAAATGTTGAAAGAAAAATCGTTTCAAGAAGTACAAATTTTTCATACATAGTCTATTCAGTTTAAGTTGAATATTTCAAAATTAACCAATGGGTCTTACTATTCTTGGATTCACCGATTCAATTATACTTTTACTTTGATCTTTCAAAATTTGTATAATTCCATTTTGTTCAATATCGTATATTGACAAGTGGCAAAATTATATTTTTAAATTGTGTCACCAAGGAAAGAAAATTTAGAGATATTCATTTTGCAAGAAAGAGTCTAAAGTCCGGAATATGATAAATACTTATCAAATTATTTTTTACTGTGGGTATTTATTAACTAACCAACGAGTTGGTTAATAAAGGTTATTAATAATCGAGAAATTTTTGAGATTATTAATCGACTTTTAACATACAAAATGGTTACAATATTTTTTCGTTTATCGTGCATTTTATTAATTAGAAAAAAGTTATAATTTTTAACAGTATAATTATAATTTTTATTTCGAAATGTCATTATTAAAAAATACGAACCCGAATAATACCGATCATCGCCGAAGTCAAATTAAAAGAACTAGATGTTCTTTCTATTATCAAATTGTTCTATAGTAAATTAATGACGGTGTGATGTGTACATTAAACCTGAAACCTCACATTTATAAAAAAATAAATATAAAATACATATCTGAATCAATTTCGTGTCCATAGGTTTATAAAATACTAATTAGTCAGTTTATCGGAGTATTTATTATTGCTATTGCACCATACTGCATAAATAATAATTCTTTTTAAATTATTTTTTTTCTTATTTTTTTGTTTTTTTATTAGTTTTAATTTTTTTAAATTTAATTCAATTGTTTTTTTTTTGTTTTTGAATTTTCAGTTATTTATTTTTCTAACTTTTGTTTTTTTTAATTTATTATTAATAATTTTTAATTTACTAATAATTTTTTAATTTATTAATAATAAATTAAAAAACAAAACTTAAAAAAATAAAAAAACTGAATACTCAAAAACAAAAAAAACTATTGAATTAAATTTAAAAAAAATAATAACAAAAATAATTTAAAAAAAAATTATTTGAAAAAAATGTTGGTATAAGTGGTTTAGATTATTTTTCAATCGAAAAAAATATTTTTTATTTAATTATCTTATAATTTTAATAAGGTTGAGGCAAAATAAATTAACTTAACATTCAAAATTGTCGTACATTTTGTAGAAAATTCCGTTAGAAATATCATCTACAAAGGGTTCTAGAATCATTCATTAAACAAAAATCATTCATTAAGGGTCATTAAACGTACATTAAAAATACATATTAATAAACGATCAACGAAAAAATTATTTAAAAATATGTATCTAACGAAATATCAGATTTCACTTAGCATAAGAAACGTTGAAGCAATGTATTAAATTGCACTAAAGAATTTTCAATTTTACGAATTAAATTAGTAGTAGTTCACACGTTTTTCTTAGGGAACGCGTTAAAAAGTGTCACCCTAAAGAGTCATTAACTTTCAATTACATGGGAAATTTCGGAAAAGGGTGAGCAACAACACAATATAGCACACCTTTGAAATTAGTACAGATTCTCATGACTATTCCCACCCATCACCTGCTTCCAGCTATAGTAATTATCACAAAATACAGGAAATAAACATATCACATAACAAAAATAGATTGACATCAATACGAAATTCCTACGAACAATTAGTTTGAAAATTTAAAATTATTTATTATGAACGGTAATAATTTCAGTAGAACCCTTTTGAATTACGGCGAAGTAAAAGCTTGAACAACTCCGCCATAAACCACGAAGCAATTACAAAATTAAATTAAATCGCCATAAAGTTTTCAAAAAAGCGACCGGGGCGTAATTTACGCCAGGTTAATTCGAACCGGAGCGACGTAATTTGCGACGGGCGCGCGCTCGTCAGGATAATCCCGGGGGCATCGGAGGCGGCGTAGGCAGAGGACGAAGCTTAAGCTCGAAGCTCAGCATCCTTGCCTTAACTTAATTAGCGCCGGCGCAGAGAAAGATTTACGTACCGCTCCCACGCACTTTATTGTTCTTGGTAAGAGAATAATTTATACATAAACAATAATCTTGCGGTACGCATTTACCGAGACAGGAGTGGAACAAATCGATTATCCACGCTGGTCTCTAATGGTTCTTTATGGCGTGGGTTAATACTTAATACTATAATACACCCATTCATATCCAAGCACCTCTTTTTAAGTTCTATTAAAAACTATCCCACTTTTTTAAATTAACTTATTGTCATTAAAAAGAACCTGACGATTATTAAGCATCACTAATTGTATTAATATCTTATTTAAATAGTAATTGAAAGTAAACTTCAATTAAGAATATGTATTATAAAAATACAAGAGTGAAGAGTGAAATTCTTAAAGTCTTAAAACGGACGTGCGCGCGCAATGTGGGATTATTTATAAGGCCGATTTAAATTTTGGACTCGTGTCTGGGGACCAATAGCAGGCCATGTTTCGGCGCCCGGTGCTAAGTTTTACAAAAAACCACCTGCCTCAGATGGTTCAAATAAATACACCACCCTTACGCCTTCAAGCTATGTCCTCAATTATTCTTGTCGCAACAAAACTTGCTAATTAATACAATTATTATATAAACTAAAATAATCCTTGCATGCATATTTTCTTAAAATTTTTATTCTCACATTTCTTTAATGTACCCTGAACGTTTCAAAGAAAAATTTGGGACATAACTTTGTTATTTAAAGATAATAACATCCTTAATCCGAATATTTGGTTTAATTACACAGGCCAACAAAAAAAAAAATTGTAAAAACTTTTTAAACTAATTTACCTAAATCATATGTTATTACAGGTTGTCCCATTTTAATTAATCCAATAATATCTTGAAAACGAAGCGATTTCCTTAAAAATGTTTCAGACAAAAATTGTAGCGAGTCGAGGGAGACATTTAATAGTGCCATGGGTTTTTAATTATTATGGGGTTTTATGGGAGTTTTATGGGAAAACATTTTTGTTTCAAATGGGAACCCCATTTTTTATTGTAGATTCGTAATCTATGGAAAATAATAAGAAAGTTTTGGTTGAAACTTTTTTTTTAAATTTCAATTTTTCGCTATATTCACCAAAATGAACACAAATTTTGGGATTTTCGATGCAGTTTTACTAAAAAACTAAAGGTCTATAAGAAAACTCGCAGGAGTCAAAAAGTGTTTAAATTAAAGCAAGGATTAATAAAAAATATTATTTTACTTTATTAAAAAAAATAAATTTAAAAAAAGTTTACTTTATTTTTATTATTTTTTAAGAAAAATATTATTTTTTTTTCTTATAAAATTTAAAATAAAGTCAAAGGTAATTAATTAATACACTTAGAGATATTTGGATCTGTTCTTAAATTACGAGAGCTGGTCTAAATAAGATGTTCGAATATTCCTCCATTTTGTTCAATACACATGTTTACTCGTGTGCGAAAAGCCACTGATACATTTCTCAACATTTCAGGAGTGATATTTCGAAAAGCGTCCGTAATTCGTATCATAATATCCTCTCTAGTTGTAGTTGGTCGTTCATAAACCTCATCTTTTATGTAACCCCATAAAAAATGATCCATTTTTGTAAGATCCGGAGATCTTGCTGGCCATTCGTGTACTTCACTACCAATTCCAATCCACATATTAGGGAATTGGTTATGTAAAAATATTTTAACAATTCTGGCAGTGTGGGGTCTTGCTCCATCCTGTTGAAACCACATTCGCTGTCTTAAATCTAGAGGTACATCTTCTAAAAGAGTAGACATTTCGATTTGAATTATATTCAAATAAACATGTTGGTTAAGATTTTCTTCATAAAAAAATGGTCCCACAAGATACTCATCCACTATTCCAGCCCAAACGTTTATTGACCAACGCCACTGTAATCTATGATCTCTTTGCCAATGTGGATTATTTTCAGAATAGTAATGAGCATTATGAAGATTTACTCCACCCATGTTGTCAAATTTTGCTTCATCAGTAATAAGTATGCGATTAAAAAAAGGGGATCTCTTCTAACTTGATTCGTAGCCCATATGCAAAAATTAAGTCGGCGGATGTAGTCATCTTCTTTAATTTGTTGGGTTAAATGAACATGATATGGGTGTGATTTATGGTGTTTTAAAATTCTGTTGGCAGAAGATTTAGGAAGTCCATGAAGACGCTGAATTTTTCTTGTAGATGTATGTGGATCTTCATTTACGGAAGCTAATGCTATCAATGAGGGGATCATCTTAGGACCAGTTTTACTACATTTTCTTCTAAGAGAACCGTTTTCCGCTCTTTTCACGAGCCTCCTAATATTTGTATGATTTGGATGACGCAATTGTGGAAACCTCTCAGCATAGAGACGTGCTGCGTGCCGATAGTTATCATGGCATTCGCCCAAAACTTTTATAATATTCACGATTTCTCTAGGTGAATAATCAGCCATTTTATGAGAGACTGATTTTAAATAATCACAGTGGCTTCAATAACAATGAGCCTCTACAAAAAACTAATCTGTCACAATATAACAAGTATGTGCAAAACACAAAATAGGCTGAAAATGAAATTCCTCTATTTTTAGAAGCCTTCTTCCTTAATTGAAAAATATTATTTAACATATTATTTTGCAAATAAAATTGAAAAACCGTTTAGACACCTATTGTTTCCAACCTTTGACTTTATTTTAAATTTTATAAGTAAAAAAAAATTAATATTTTTCTTAAAAAATAATAAAAATAAAATAAACTTTTTTTAAATTTATTTTTTTTAATAAATTAAAATAATATTTTTTATTAATCCTTGCCTTAATTTAAGCACTTTTTGACTCCTGCGAGTTTTCTTATAGACCTTTAGTTTTTTAGTAAAACTGTATCGAAAATCCCAAAATTTGTGTTCATTTTGGTGAATATAGCGAAAAATTGAAATTTTAGAAAAAAAAGTTTTATTCAAAACTTTCTTATTATTTTCCATAGATTACGAATCTATAATAAAAAATGGGGGTTCCCATTTCAAAAAAAATGTTTTTCCACAAAACCCCCATAACAATTAAAAACCCATGGCACTATTAAATGTCCCCCTCGAGCTGCTACAATTTTTATCTGAAACATTTTTGAGGAAATCGCTTCGTTTTCAAGATATTCAGCCGGATTAATTAAAATGGGACACTATGTATATCAAAAATAGTGAAAACTTTAATAAATTATAATAAAAAATTCAGTTTTTTTATTAGGTTACAATTTTCAATTACAAAAATGTTAGTTTACTAAAGGTACTAAATATCAGATATTTATCTCTCTTTTCTTTGTAAAATTTCTTGTATAGCTTTTTCTTCGATGTGATGTGTTTTGTTGTTCTCTGTGAAGTGACCAACAGTAATCACCTAACATGTTAATATTCCACCTTCCCTGGTATCGTTTTTCCATTTCTTTTATGTCCTGATGTAACCATTCCCCTTGCTCTTCACTCACATCACCTAAGTTTTCAGGAAAAAAGTCAAGATGGATGTGCAAGACAACCAAGAATTGTTTATCATGTTTGCTACGATAAGTTCATATTTAGGAGCTTTCACATTGCCCAAAAACTTTGTGACAACTTCTTTAAATGATATCCAAGCCTCTTTTTCCTCTAAATTCATCGTTGCTTCGAAGTTGAAATCGAACATCAATTTACGAATATCAGGCCCAACGAACATACCTTCTTTCAGCAAACTGTTCATTTTCTATAACGATAAATAGATGTTTCAGATTCCAATAAATGTTTTTCTTTTAGTCTAGAACCAAGCAATTCTGCTTTTTCCTTAGTCAAACCCAAATCTCTCACTAACTCAGCTTGTGTAAACAACTTTGGTTTTAAATTTTCTGGATTATATTGGAACTCGTCATCAGTCGGTTCACTTTCATTAAATTCTGGACTGAACTATAAAATATCATCGATAGACTCAGTTCGCACAGGGACAGGAAGTTCCGGTCCATATCCTACCGGACATCAGCTGAAGTAAAGTTAGGATAATCTTATTTTTAGAGTTATGTCCAGAAACATTTATGTTGCAAAAATAACAATCATTTAAATGATTTTTTTGCTCTCTCCATACTATGGGTACTGCAAATTTAAAAGTTTTCTTCTCTTTCTTGTACCATTTCCTAAGATCCTCGACACAAACATAACATACTTTGTGAGGAACCCAACATTTGTCTTGATTGCCGATTTCTACACCAAAATATGCAAAGTACACTTGTTTTACAAAGTCAGTAATGTTCTTTTGTTGTTTTTTATTACAAAGCTACCACATATACAGGGTGGTGATAAAGTTTGGAACCAAGGTCATAACTTCCGTAAAAAATTTTTTTGTAAAAATCGCTCGGACAGGTCAATTTTTGTTTTAAAAATGCCATCTTTTGGAATGAAAAAAATATTCATGACGTCGTTGATAAGTTCACTATGACGTCATCATCAATTTTTTTAAATGGAAACCCCTACTTTTTTTACACATTTTTCATTGAACTTTTTATCATATTAATGATCACATAAAAATATTTAAAAAAATTTTAACCATTTTTGAAAAAAAAAATAAATTTACTCAAAAAAAAAATTATTAATTCTCAATGAAAATATTACAAAAAAAAAGTAAATTTCTAATTTACAAGTAACAAATTTTAACGAAAATGTTCAAATTGTTCCCCATTGACCATTTGTCCCATTCGAGTGTGACACTCTGAATACTATTGTTAATAGCTTCTTCGTCAATTTGTTGCAATTCCGTCCCAATTCTAAGCTCCATTTCTTGTAAATTATTAGGTCTATTGAAATAAACTTTTGATTTTAAATGTCCCCACAAAAAAAATCTCCCCTCCGACCTATCCATTTGTTGGGAAACGTGGTGTTAAGGAATTCTCGCACCGCCCTGCCAAAGTGTGGAGGAGCCCCATCTTGTTGAAACCAAATGTTTTGGTTAGGAATGTTGCGATTTTCATAATTGGGGAAAATACGAAGTAAAACTGGTAGCAAATCAGTCCGCAAAAAATTCAAGTATCTTTCGGCAGTAAGGTTTTCATTAAAAAAGTAAGGTCCTATAAAATGTCTGCCAATCATTACCACCCACCACCCATACATTTAACTTTCCCTGTCTTTGACTATGGGATTCTACGGCCCAATGAGGATTTTCCTGTGTCCAATACCTACAATTATGTCGATTCACTGATCCATTCAATTGAAAGGTAGCTTCATCGGAGTAAATTATACTACTTAAAAAATTTGGATTTTGATCACATCGCGCCATCATTTCATCACAAAATTGCAGTCGCCGATCGGGATCATCTTCATTTAACTCTTGTATGAGTTTTATTTTGTATGGGTGATATTTTTCCTTTTTTAATAATTTTGCGACATAGGAATGATCCACATTATTATTTCTTGAAATATCTCTTGTTGAAATATTGGGATTTTCTTCAATCGCAAGTAATAAATTTAATTTGGTTTCTTCATTCACTTGAGGCCGCCCTTGTCGAGGCAAATCTCCTACAGATCCTGTTTCTGCAAATTTGGTAACTAACTTACTTACTGTAGATCTTGAGATTTGCGGTCTATTTGGATATTGCTCATTAAACAAAGCACAAGCTTCCCCATGGGTTCTTTTTCTATCGCCATATCCTACCATAATTAAAATTTCGATTCTTTCGCGTTCGCTTAAACGAGGCATTTTTAATTTCGCAAAACTTAATAATTGTTGATTATTATTAAACAAACGAAGTAAGCTATTCAAGCATTGGTAAATGGATTTAAAATTTTATTTGCCATACAAAATAACGTCAACTAAAGCACTTTTATAAAGGCAATTTTTATTTCAATAAATTTTGAATATCAAAAGCTTTTTCAAATTTATAATAAATTACAATTTTATTTAAAGTTTATTATTACTCAAACATTTTATTTTAATTACCTTTTTCATTAAAAGTTATTTAAAATTAGTTTTAAGAAAATTCCAATTGTGTAAAGAAGAACAATTCGAATATTTTCAATAATAATTTGTTATTTTTAAACTAAAAATTAGTTTAATTTATTTTTCTTGCCATATTTTCATTGAGAATTAATAATTTTTTTTTGAGTAAATTTATTTTTTTTTTCAAAAATGGTTAAAATTTTTTTAAATATTTTTATGTAATCATTAATATGATAAAAAGGTCTATGAAAAATGTGTAAACAAAGTAGGGGTTTCCATTTAAAAAAATTGATGATGACGTCATAGTGAAGTTATCAGTGACGTCATGAATAGTTTTTTCAATCCAAAAGATGGCATTTTTAAAACAAAAATTGACCTGTCCGAGCGATTTTTACAAAAAAAATTTTTACGGAAGTTATGACCTTGGTTCCAAACTTTATCACAAAAAGCGTTAGGAGAATTTTTGCAACCACGTTTATCCATATTAAACTGTGAATAAAAAGCACATACACTAAACACTACAATGTGACATTTTATTAACTGGAAGAAAAAAAACTGTCTAAATTATCAACCTAATCATATTAATCTTATTTGATATTATTGCCAACCTTTCAACACTAGAATATATGGACAACTTAAAAATTTTGAACAGTTAAAAATAATTTGTATACATTTTGGTTAATAAAAGTTATTTTTATTAAATATTGAAATGTGAGAAATTGATGAGTGATACGACTTTATTGTTATTATTTTCGGAATCAGCACACCAAATTACATAGAAATTAGCTAAAGTTATTGAAAAAGTTTTTTCATCGTTGGCCTGTGTTATTTTGGAACTTCCTGTTGATATAAAAATCTAAACGAAATACCTTCATAGAAATTAAAACAAAATTAACTTAACAAATAATTACATTCAAACTCGTTATGTATAGATAATGATCAACTATTTAATATAAAATGATCATAAAATGACCAAATTGCTTCTAACAAGCGCAGGCACGATTATTCAATTATGTAAATTTGTGTAGCGCAATTTCGCTTAAAAATTTTATCTGAACGATAAGAGGTGGATTTATGAAGCCGAAGCAATTTTCGATAAAAATGAACTCTTTATGTGTATCCAAATTTAATTAAATCTTCGCTTGTAGTAAAGCAAGGATTCTTCGGAATGATATAGCGCGTGCCAATAAAGAAGCGAGTCTTTATAATCGCGTAGGTGCTAAATTTGGCACAAAGCAATTGGGGAGTAAAATATACCCGTGTGAAATTCTATTGAAAATATTTACTACCTTCCTCACTACACCAAATAAAGTTACTGCAGAAATAAAAATTACCATATAAATTAGTGATGTTACGATTCGCTTCATTCGATGTAAGTATCTTTTATTGACAATTAGTTGGATCGTAGGAGTAATTACGAATGTTGAAGGTTTAGGTATTTTAATTCATGGAAGTGTTCGGTATTTTTAAAAATTTGCATTTTTTATGGATTAATTTTCGATAATCGTCAAAGCGCGCCCTGTGATGCCGAAATACCGGTAACATTGCCCGAACGTAATCGATTGGTTTTTAATAACTTTCCTTGAGGCCTCTTTAATATTTTCCTTATAAACTAAACAGGGTCATATGAATAAATTTTGCTTTTAAACTCCAAAACCATTAAACATTCTCTGTACACTTCAATAAAACCTAAGACAATTCACATTTATTTAATTGTTATGAAAATAAGAACAAATATATTTCTTCCAAAGCTTAATTTTCAAAAAGATTGACATAAAAGTCTTACATTTTACTTTGTTTGTGTCCCAGATCACACCACCTCTGTATTTCGAAATCGTATTGTTGTACATACATTGTTGGGAAAAAATTATCACCAAAGTGAATCTAAATCAAATTACGAATTACTCTAAAAAGGTTTACTTGGGTGATAATTTTTTGGTATAGATTCAGCAGCAGTTGAAATGAGCAGTATTAAAAATTAAAAGATTTTAGCATGTATTCACCGACCGTGATGAAAATTTTAGAGACGTCATTAATGTTAATCCCGTCTTTGAAGATGAAGAAATATTTTTTAATCACTTGATTAACGTTAACGACGTCTCTAAATTTTTCATCACAGTCGCTGAATACATGCTAGTAAAGCGATTAATTATTTGTGGCAGAAATTAAATCTGGCAGTAAAATGGTAACAGTAATAAAACTTAAAATCTCCTTTATAAAAAATAAAATTGTAATAAAAATAAATAAGGTAACATTGGAATAAAATATTTACTACAGAGATGATCCATTATGGAATAACTTCTGGCAAGATGCTTTGGATTGAATTTTGAATTGAAATGAATTTTGGATTGAAATTTTTAATCAATAGAAACATTCGTTTTACATTAGAAATTGGGGAAAACCATACTATTGCCTTTCTAGTTTTAAACATATTCGTATCTTCCCAGAAACTCGACTTTAGTATTTATCGCAAACCATCTTAAACTGACACCGTGATAGATTTTCATTCCAACCATCCTCTGTCTCACAAGTTGGCGGCTTTTCGATGCTTCGCGCATAGATTGTTCAATATTCCCCTAAATTTCTCTAACTTTTCAGAAGAAATAAATATACTTAGATTGGTAGGACTCAAAAATAATTTTCCAGATACTTTGATTAAAAAATAATTTCCCAAAAAAGACTTCAGCTTTTGTACTATAAATCACAATATAGTTTGATCATCTTATCATTGGTTAATGAAAAGGTAGATGTGAAATATGCCTCATCTAAATATTAAATGCACCTAATTCCTATCCTTGTTTAAAGCTTTTGGTTTGAAATTGTCATTCACGGTTAATACTCCACTAAGCCATTATATAAACAATATAGATAAAACAGACGCATCTACAGAATATCTTGTAATTCTTGTAAAGCAAAATATGTAGGACAAACAAAAATATCTTTTAATGTCAGATTAAAGAAACATGAAGCGGCAATCAGATTAAACAAACCACAACTCTCACATTTTTCAGAGCATATTTTAGATCAAAAACATAACTTTAATATCAAAAAGAATGTAGAAATCTTACACAGATCAATTAGTAATTTTAACCTTAGAAACCTCTTGGAAGACTTGGAAATATTAAAACTTGATTTAGACAAAGACCCTATAACATTAAACGTTCAACTTGAAGGTAATTTTAGGAACCAAAGTTTCCTCAGGTCTTTAATTAATAATATTAAATAATGCAATGCCGTTTTATCTTATATAACACCCTGTACACAACATTCTTCAATAATCTTGAGTTGGTAACCCTGATTGTCACTTTCATCGTTCTGTTGCATGTCAGGTTAAGTCATTGGCGCTCACGCACCGATCCTATTTTTAATTTAACAATTTTGTATCTTTAATCATCGCAAATATAATGTTAAAGTGGAAGAAACGAAAAATCAAATACAACCGCTCATACAATTCCTGGAAATTATGGCAACCAATTTATGACAAATCTCATGGACAAATCTCATGGACAATTCTTTTTATTTTTTAACGTTTTTGCTAAATTTTATCCAACTTTTTTCCAACTAAGGTATGTCGCTCGATTAATTCATTTTTAACCTTGTTAATTTGCCTTTCCTTCTATTATAGACCGATCACCAGTGGTGGATGTTAATTTTGTTTTGATTTTATTATAACTTTATTTTTGATGAGCTCATCCGACATGTAAGTCTATTTAGGAACATATTTGTTAAACTTTACTGATTATTGTTGTATTCTTATAATTTTTACCTGATGATGGAACTTAAAGTTCCGAAATCGATTGTATTTTTTTAATTTCCAAAGGAAGTTTGAATAAAGTTGGATTAAAAGACGCAGAAGAAGGTTTTTTTCTTCATATCCTTGATAAAATATTTACAAAAATAGGAAAAACTAATTAAACTTTGTGCTGATCTTTATAAACCAACAAAGTTCATGAAATCTCAAATCTCGTAGAAGTGGCAGAGTATATTTACCGCCAAAAATATTTTTTTCTTCAAATCTCATTAAAGTAGAGCCTTCTGTGATGCTTGACAGGCTTTAATAAGTCCTTTTTCTGTTCGTTGTGTCTATGGTCAGATTCTTACATTTCGGACATAAATCGGGTATAATCAAGTTTACTTTGTACTTCCAAGAACTAGAATTTAAATTTCTACTCCGCCAATTTGATAACCCAATATACATTAACGACATGACATACCTAAAATGAATGTAAATTAAATATCACTTTATAAACTTATTTTTTACATTATAATATGAGTAAATTGCTTCGCTTCAATTAAGCCAATCATTGCATGGGTGGGTGTGGGAACGATGTTGCCAAAATTACCACCTGCACTGGTTGCGGATTTTTTATCACCCTGGTTGCATTGGACAAGGTAAAGGGAAGCACAATTGTGATTCAGGAAGTGTTTTCACCAGTATAAAAATTCTCCAAATGTTTTTCAATTTCCCCCCAGTGACCTCACTCTTGAAGGAACTACAAAGATCTTTTCACTCGCTGGTTAAGAACTTCGAGCATCAGCGTGCGTTTTCCAGAGGACTTATAGAGCAACTGAGATCTAAGAACATTGATGTGAAGAAGTCCATTGCTTACGTCGATATTTGAAACTTAAGAATTGAAGGTTAAGATTTAAGGCTTATTCTTGAGCCGGTCGAGAATGTGTCGTCTACGAGACAGACTCTTATTTTTTCATCTAAGTAAAATGTGAAATGGACAGAATGTCGTAGGCGACACGATCTCGACCGGCCCAAGAATAAGCCACCTGTAAGTAGATCTCCATCTAAATATGGAATTTACCACCGATGTAAAATTTTTTGAAAACCAAAATTTTTTCGAATTTTAAATGTTAAAACATGTTCTAAAAACATAAGTCTTTGATAAATAAGTAATATTTATTCATTACAAAAAAAGAAAAAATAACAATGTATACAAGGTGTCCCAAAATTCGACCGACAACGGTTAACTGAAAATAGTAGACCTAAAAATATATGGTTAGAATCCAAGGTGTTCTACTTTTTCCAGCACATTTTCTTTCATAGTAAATGTCATTTTAAAAATGACTTATGAACTAATATTTTTTGGACTCTAAGAAGTTACACCATTTTTTAAATTCAAAATATTCAGGTTTTTGTAGAACCTGTATAATTTTCTTTTTATTTTTTAAATATATTCTTTGAAGTTTTGATATAAGGGACATAAGTTAGGGTTATTCTGTTTTTAATTTATTAAATATTTTAGTTTTTTTATTATACCATTTCAATCACAGAAGACAAAAATGCATTTTTTATTTTTTGTTGCACGATTTATGACACAATTTCGATCTTTTAATTTCAATTTCTATAGAGGTCGTTGATTTTGTTCTAAACCCTTTTTTAACAAACTTAAGAGAATTATACTTTTGATTTGGTCTATGCCTAATTGCTTTTTAACAATAAAATTCTGTTTTAAACTAATAAGAGCCTTTTTAATTGACCTTATTAAAATTAAAGTAGATATTTGAGGGGCTTGAAGTTAAAGAAAAATGAAGAGCATACGTGAGTTAAATAAAATCGAATTTATACAGGGTGTCTTACTAAAATTTTAAACTTGACTTGGATTGCATTGTAAATACTAAGACCAATAATTTTTTTTAAATAATTTTTTTTGTTATTTTTTTTTTAATTCTTTTTATTATTATTATTTTTTTAATTTAATTCAATTGATTTTTTTTTGTTTTTGAGTTTTCAGTTTTTTAATAAAGAAAAAAGATTTAAAAAAATAAGAAGAAAAAATTTAAAAAAATTAATTAAAAAAGAAATTATTGGTATAATTGGTTAAGATTATTTTTGTGAATGATTTTTTGAATCGAAAAAAATATGTTGCCATTTGAAAAAGAAAAGTTGCCTCCTCCTCCTCTGATGTTTTATAAAATAAAATTAATCTTTTATTATCCGATAGTAGTATTCTTTAAACCATTTAATTTGACATATCATTTATTAAAATCAGATAAGAAATAACGAAGCTACATCGTTGGCCGTTTTTTGTGCATCCCTCTGTATATGCCATAAACTAAGATATAACGAAAAGACTGAGATAATAACAGAAAAGACTAAAGAATAAATGTTGGGAGAAAAGGGAGATGTTCATAAATATATTTAGAGGGTCTATACAGAACAAAAAAAATTCGGAAATAAATAGTTTGAACTCGATAGTAAAACCTTAAATCTACATTTATAACAAAAATGAGCTTGAGAAAAAATTATATTTTTGATACCAATGAGGATTATAATAAAAATAGTGAAAATTATGATAAAAATGCCATTTAAAAAATTAAATGCAAATATATTATTTTAAATTATTGGTGTTGCAAGTATAAATCTAAATTGCGCCCAACTGATGATTTATCAAAGAAATGATTAAGCATGTAACGTTATACTTTGAGTGGACAAGCTCTACATTTAAATATTTGACTTTTATTATTATTGATTAATATTTTCTGTCAACATTTTTACATGCAACTTCTTGGATTTTCATACACATGGGTGTAGAACTCGTCCTTTTTTTCAGCAGGAGGCAGGTGAACCAATTAACGGTACCTGTAGTTCGCGATCACCTGTACTTTTACACGCGCCAAACACGCGGATCTCAAAAACTGCAGGAAAAAATATTTTTATTTTTGTAAATTCTTGTAGCTAGTTTCATTCAAGTTTTGTTCGTAAAAGGGCACAAGGCGCAGGCTAGTCTAGGTGGTTGTTAGCTGCTAGTGATCCCTTTTCGATCATTATAGGTTTGTAAAGTTTTAGGTAAAACGTGATGAAATTTTGACAGTAATGAAGGATGGCTATGCTACCTGATGGACTTTTGATTTTGCCACGAATCGAGTTTAATCATTGGGTTCTTCCTTTTTCAATTAAAAAAGAATTTTATATCAACAATTTTGTAGAGTTTGATTTAATCCGTCTAAACCCTTCTAAACTTTCAATCGTAATTTCTTTTAAAATACAGCGATTATATTTAAATTATAATCTTTACATCAGTAAATTCTACATGCATAAGTAAAACGTTTTTTAAATTAAATTTTTTTAAAGAAAATTCAGAAATGTTTTATTGTTCTGCTGTTTAAAGTTTTTGGTGCAAAAAATATGATCAAACCAAGACCGCCCTAAACAATAGCACATATCTGCGAATTTGGGCTGTCATTTTCTTAAATGGAAACTTATAATTGTTGGCTATAATGAGGGCGATCCATTGAAAATATGACATGTCATGGAAGAAAAAGCAATGGGACTAAATACCAGACCATGATTAATATTCAACTAACGTACCACACGGTTTATTTTAAAAGCGCGTGTGTGATTTATCTGTCCCTTTTAGTTTAATTTTTATAAGCTTTCATTGTCTAAAAGACCAATTATTTAATTTACAATTATTTATATATATTATTCCAAAAAATCAGCAAATTTCTTAAAATGAAGATTGCACAAAAGTGTATAATTAAATTTCATTTAAAAAACATCGCTCAACGCTGTTAATAAAAAAAATATTATACATTTTTTTGTAAGGTAAATAACGCAAAACGGTGATTATTGAATATAAAAATGGAGTGCAGTTAAGAATAAAAATAGCATAATTATTCCATCGTGAAAGTTAAGCATGTTTCAAGACTTCATTTCGTTTAAAATGCATGAAAATGTTAAGTTTTTAGTGTTGAATACAAAGAAAATGATCGCAATTATTTTGTAGCGAGCTCAGAATGTTGTTGGTATGTGTTAATTGCAGATTCAATTATTTTTACGATAAAAACGAAAATATGATTAAAAAAGCATCATTATCCTCAACCTTTTAAAGAAAAGAACTAACAGTATTCACTTTATATGTTTTATTTATACTGTACATATGTATACTTGCAATTTACTGGAAGCACATTCAGTTAATTATTAAAAATGTAAAATGTAAATTTAATTATTTTTATCTTAACCATAATTTAATGATACAGTTTTTTAATCTGTATTAATTTATCAATTAATTCATACGATTGTAAGCAAGAAATGTATTATTACTAAAATTATTATAATACGTCTTGTCGTTTGTGAAAATTTATGGCCTTATCGAATTTTATATCGAAAGTTATCGTTGGCACATAACACGGATTTTGGCAAGTAGTGGTCATCTCGTGAATAATGGCCAGTAGCTTTCAATAAGACTTTTCGAATACTGATCAAAAATCCTTGTATTGGTCATCTTCTGAGGGTTACTTCCGAATTTGCATACTTCAAGCGTGGTGGGCGATTTTTCAAAAGACGTCAGTACTGCCAGGATGCGCCGAAAGGGCCATATGCAAAATAGGAGCGGGCGCATTCAAATCTTTCTGATGGACGTGTCCGGGCTCTTGTCTGGGTTACTCCTTCGGCAGAACCATTCTGTTATCATACCGCCTAATCTTACCAAGGACGTGATTTATTTCGGATACTTTTTTAGATCGAATTTATTTTAGCAGATAGCAAATTGTTATTATTTTATTGTTTGTCTTCGATATTTATTTGTAAATGTCACCCATTTGACGCTGCAAAAGTTTCTTTTATGCTAATCAGAATTAGTTTTTAAGTCAAAATTTTATTTTCTTTGCTTATAGTTCCATCATCTACAAGGATTAAAAGATTTCCATTTCAAATCACTTTTACGGGTTTCAAATTGCTTACAAAATTATACAATTGAAAAGTGCCAAATTTTCGAAATGTTTCAACGAATCACCAAAATACATCTGAAATCTGTGAATTTTGAACGAGCAAATCAAATCATCTTTATTCGAGTGGCCATTATTACATATAAAGTATAGTACAGCACATTTACATTTAATGGATATGAATCGTCAGTAAATTAAAATAATTAAATCAGTACTCCGAATCATGAGGTAACGTTTGGTCTTGTGGTTTCCTGTTAAAAAAATGCACTAAAACTGTTTTTGAGTGATTTATTGATAGTTTATTTCTCTGGTACCAATCAGTTACGGCACTATTGTCAGTGTTAATTTTTTCTGATAAATCATCTAAATTTTTTGCAGCAACTATTACACTAGTATCATCCGCATAATTGATCATATCTCCACAATTGACAAAATTATTAAGGTTGTTTATAAATAAATTAAAAATTAGCGGACCCAATGTTGATTCCTGAGCTACCCCATCTGTGACTTCGAAGGTGTTAGATTTCTTGTTGTTCATATGGATGTAGATTTCCTTTTATCGAGGAATGAAGTCAGTAGGTCTGAAACAGAACCACGAAATCCAATACACTCAAGCTTATCTCGCACAAATTTAATGTCAATTGTATCAAAGGCACTTGTAAAATCGTACATAAGTCCCGCCATGCACAATCCTCTGTCCACTAAAGAACTCACTAACTCCACAAAGCTGACCGTTGATGTTTCAGTAGATTTATTACTTGTAAAACCATGTTGTGTCTTTGATAATAGCTTGTGTTTGTGAATGAAGTCCTACATGCGGCTTAGGATAGTTTTTTCTACGATTTTTGATAGAACACTTAAGACTGTTACAGGTCTGTAATTCGACATGTCTTCTTTGTTGCATTTCTTGTAGATTGGTACTACAAGACCTAGCTTCAGTAATTCAGGAAATTAACCCTTTTGGTAACAAAGGTTGATTAGATAGCACAATGGAGGAATTAAAAATTCCTTAGTTTCCTTTAGTATTTTTGATGTTAATTCGTCGTGTCCAGATGACTTCTTATTATTCATATTTTCAATGATTTCTTTAACTTCTTTAACTTTTTCAAATTCTACGGGTTTAAGGAAAAACGAGAAGTTATTTCTAGCAGTCATTGTGCAGGAAGTTGATATGTTGTTCCCAAAATGCTCATTTATTTTTTTGGTGATAACTGTACTAAAATATTCACCAAACAAATTAGCAACTATCTGTGGATCTTCAACGATTTCGTTGTCATTCTTTTTTCGATGGATTCTCTGTTTATTATTCCTACCAAATTCTTCATTAACTATTTGCCAGATTTTTTGCTGTTTATTTGATGCATTATCAATTTCTGAAGAATAGAATTTACTTTTCGTATCTTTAATAAGTTTCTTGTGTAATTTTTTTTTTCTAATTTGTATTTCTCTTTTAATTCTTCTGAGTGGTTATGTATCAGAATCCTTGACATTATTACTTGATGTTATTACTTCAAAGTTGATCCATTTTTTATGTGCATTATTATTTGGTTTCGACTTAATTAAAATTGGCTTTTTGGGACATGAAATGTCCAGTAAATTTGTAAAGGTGGACATAAATGAATTAAATGCGGTCTCCTGTGTAAATTTCAGTCCATTCCTCTTTTTCCATAAGACGTTTCGGATGGTTTACATTAACCAATGATAGGTCTCTTCGAAAAATAGGTGTTTGAGGTATTGTTGGGTTTTGAGATATATTATTGGAGTTAAATGTTATAAATATCTTTTGTCCTAAATGTTCGGATATACTGGTTTTTAATATATGACATGTAACTCTGTGATCTGTGAAGTTAATGAAGATATTATCGATTTTAAGAATTACTACAAATAAATTAATTAGTACCTTTTGTATGCAGGGTAGTCACTTTATTAATGTAGATCATTGGAATCTTGGAAACCAGAAGAGTTACAAAGTTGCTTAAATTACAAAAAAGTTGGCCCATTCTTTGGGAATTCTTATAGACATCCGGGATATTTTGCGCCATTCACCAAATATCATGAAATAACTGAAATATCGCATTTTCGGTTTTTTAAGCGCACGATTTTGAAATTCGCTTGATATTTGCGGTTTTGGTCATAATTTTTTATTAGAGGAGCATTTTTAAAATTTCTTTTTATGGTATACAGAAGACTCTTGTGTGTACCAATTTTCAAATTTGGTATATACTAGATAAAAAATGACAGTCATAAAAAAATAAAAATTGGATTAAAATTAGGGCGATAATAAAAATATGGAGGAAAACTCAAAATGCGGAATTTCAGTTATTTGATGATATTTGGGGAACGGAACAATATATCCCGGATTTTTAAAACAATTCCAAAAGAGCTTGAAATGGGGCAACTTTTTTGTAACTCTTCGGGTTGCAAGATCCCAGTGTACAAGTGACCACCCTGCATATTAATTTTTTTTATAATACAAAACGTTTTTTACATTACTTATAAAATGAAATTTTCTTTTCTTTTATCTTCTTTTCTTCGAAATTATTTATTCATATTATTCGTGTACAATAAACAAAAAACAAAAAACTCCAAACAAACATCCTGATAATTTTTCAACCCTCTAGTCATTCGATACCTGACGTTGAAATTTTTTACGAACAATGACATTTTTGTTTCATAAAAACACCCCTGTATGAATGGAAAGCGAAACAAAACACGAGAGTTTTTTAACGTTTTAATAATGTTATCAATAAAATCGGTGTGCTTATGTGAAACAGCACCCTATACTAAACATCAACAACTCCATAAAAGCAACAATAAGAGCAACCCTTTTCACGACCGATCCCATACATATTAAAAGTCCGCGCGAGAGAATGTGGGAGTTTAAAAACCGAGAAGCATTTAATTTCTGTCAGGTATGGACTTATAAAAAAAAGATATAATAAACTCTATCTTTGATCTTAAATTTTTAGGTAAAAAAGCCGAGTTTTTTATTTTATAGTCGAATTTGTTAATACATCATTAAATTAAAGTAAAAGGAATTAATTATTTTAGTAAAAAAGAAGTAATTATTTTTAAAAATATCCCAAAAATTTATTAAAACAATCATTAATAAACTTTCAAGTGATAAATTATATACAAAAATAGGTGTTCCTCGAGGTTCTGTTTTAGGACCACTTGTTATTTAA
Source organism: Stenus bimaculatus (assembly GCA_963971135.1). Lineage (NCBI taxonomy): Eukaryota > Metazoa > Arthropoda > Insecta > Coleoptera > Staphylinidae > Stenus > Stenus bimaculatus. The sequence goes on along the minus strand of OZ020180.1, from coordinate 78,636,237 downwards.
TTTAAATTCAATTCTAATAAATAATACTAAAATAAAATTTATAAATATTTTTTTAGAAAATTGTGTTAATTCAGCTAAAACTGTATTTACAAATATTGCCTTACCTTCTTCTACATATTTATGCAAAGTTCCAAGACCTAAAAAATATCTATAGATAATCATAAAACAAGTAATTCAGACTTTTCCTGTTTATAATTTTATATAGACATATTCACTCGTATTTAACAAGTGGTATACTATTTTATACAGTTTATTATAGTATGATCAATAAACCTTGATCAATAAATTACAAAGATAAAAATAAATGCAGATTTCGATTCTTTTCCATATTTTTACCTTGACATTTCTTCTTAATCTAAAAATGTTAAAATCATTTCGATAATAAAAAACAATTCAATTTTTTGTAATAAAATTTTATAGTATTAATTTGCTAAATGATGTTTTGTATATAGCAAACCACTTGCAATGGTATAATTTATATAATAATTTATTTTTATCACATATTGAAAGAAATATGTTCTTTAAAGATATTTACCAGGATCAGCCCGAGGTAATGTTACGAATAATTACAAAGATTAAAACTGCGTTGTGTTTATTAATATTTATTATCCAGGATAGTATAATTATGCTAATAATATAAATTAATTTATAATCAATTTATGTATTAAAATGATAAATTGGACGTTCTGTCCGCAAAGCCAAAGTACACCAGAGTCGACCTTATTAGTCGGAATTAATTATGAAAAAATGCAAGCTGTAACTTTTGTCTCGATCATCACCTATAAAAAATTAAATTGATTTTAGACGCTTTTTTATTACTTACCAAAGATAAAGTAAATAGTTTTAATTCAACCGCGTTTCAATATTGCTTTAGGCTACTCTTCGGTTAATAAGATAATAAAACATTAACATTTTTACGCAGTAAAATCGTCTATAGATTAAATTGATAATTAAATAACAATTTAAAATTAAAAAACCAGTGGAGGACTACTGTAAGCAGTAATTTATGTATGATAATATTAATTTTTGATGAACTTTTAAGATAAGCTGTAATACTGCACAAAACTATTATAGTAAGTGTTCATCGTACATTAAGTTAGTGATTTGAAGTTGTTGGAGGGCAACATCGGTGGAGGTAAAAGATTTGATGCTGTTTCAAATGAGGAAGAGTCACCTGGAGGGACTTTTGCCCATATTGCAAGCTTTGACTCCCTGCTCAGCAACCTACATCGGTATACCATGAAAATTTTGCTAAACCTTCGAGCTTTAACTCGGGTTCTCGCTATGCATTATTTATGGTTCTTAAAATTATACACGACTGTCAATTACATTTGCAGCGCGGCAAAACTTGATTATTAATTTTAATTGTGCTCGCTGTCTTTCCTCTGTTTCTCTTAATTAATTTAACCCGAAGAAAGCAACCATTTATAACTACCTTAAATGATCGTGCCTTATTTATAAGTTAACGAATGCAGTATTATTAACAATTATTTGATAATTGTGGTGATTACAATATGTGCCAATTATATTTAACGATTGATTGTAATGATTAGCCATTTTGTCAATTGTAGAAATTAATCGCTGCGACATTTTCCAACCACAGTGTCTAAACAAGAGTCAGATTAAAAACTGTACCAATTAAATTTTACTTTACGTAATATTCGATTTTTTTAATTGGGAACATTAAAGGGCATTACACATTATACCAAAAAAGTTTTTTGAAATGCCCGAAAATAAATGAATCGGTGAGTCCAAGAACAGTACGAGTCCAGAAATTGGGGGTTTGAGTTCTGAAATTTCGTAAATGAGTAGAAGAACAGTATAAGTATTGGACTCTTACTAATTAATTAAAATAAGACAAATGACATCAAGTCATGCAACTTGGTGGAAGACTAGTATTAGGACCTAAATAACTGAAAAAATAACATTATGTTTAAGTTCTGTATATTGCACCTGAATAACACTAAAAATTGTATAAATTTTTTTGGTAATTACAAAGTACACATTTAAAATAATAGTTCCATAAAGTAGAAGAGTTCAATAACAGTATAATTTTTTTTGAAAATTACTATTAATAATGTTGGCATAACAAAAATCATTTCAAGAGATACAAGAAGTCTTCTGTACATACCAAAACATTCTTTACAAAATAAAAATCTATTCAATTTAAATCGATTATTTCAAAATTACCGTTTTGGACTCTCTATTATTGGACTCAACAATTCAGAAATTATGTTTAAGACTTTTAATTTTGCAATTATTTTAAGATACAAGGAAACACAATTTTCAAGTAAAAGTACATATGAAAAAATGTTTAAAAATAATTTGTTCCCGAAAATAATTTAATTTATTAATTTTCAAATTTTAGCTGTTTTAGGGTGGCCATTTACATTCTGAAACTCGTCAAAACATCACAAAAAATTGTATTATGCTTGTAAATGATCTATTATCTATTAAAAATGTATACTCTAAAAAAATACAGAATCCTAAAACAAGAGAAATTGCTTCAAAGTCCGAAGCCTGGAGATAAGAGTAGAAATATTCGGAATTAGTGTATTTTTCTGAGTAATATTTTAAGAAAAATAGAAATAATTTTATTTTACTAACCAAAAATGGCCTTGAATAGATGTAAACTGTCTATTTAGAAGGGATTGATATGCAAAATTATCTTTATACTAATATTTCTTTGTCATAAAGACACGAGCAGTCCTTGGTCGGTGTTCAATTGCTGTCCTGGTGGAGTAACCATTATCGATTCTCCCAGTTTAAGGCATAATTAAACCTATGTAGTGTAGTGGTTATCAAACCAAACATGCGATTTCGAGTTCTCAAGTTCAAATCCTGGCCAATGACAATTGACAATTTTGCATTACTTTCTTCTTAAAACCTATTTCTTCTTTGTCCGAAAGACACGAAAAGTCGATGTTCAATTGCCTTCCTGTTGGATGATGAAAATAGCCATTATCAGTCCGTTGACGTTCATTCCAGTCGATCTTTTTTGGTGTTCTATCCTGACGTTCTTTCCTTTAAAAATAAAACCGCTGTACCCACAAACACAAATGATCTTTCCTGTCGTCTTTTTCCAAAAAAAAAACTGTCATTTCAATTGCTATTAGCTGTGTTGAAAATAAGTCATTCAATGAACACTAACGTAACAACTTTTTCTGTAATATAAAAGCAAAACTCAGAAGACGATTTGATGGTTATATGATGTTGAAAATTTTGATCGACACGATATCGATTAATCTTGTATCGTAAATATTGTTGAATAAAAACATTGGAAATGACCTACAGCAGAGTAAAATTAAAGAACCACAAACGTTAAATATGGAAAAACCACTTACGTTACATATTGTGAAGGCGCCTACGTTACATATGGTGGAGTCGCCAAAAATTCCGCGAAAAATTCTTGAAAATTTTTCATCAAGTGATTTGCAAAACCAAGCGAGTTGAATCAAGTGTAAGGTTGTTAATTTGGAAAATTGTATTATATTTCAAGTTAGACGTGCTCTAGGTCATTGTGTTACGCGGTAATATAATACTCCTAATGTTTTTATTTTTTTATCAAGTAAATAAAAAGTGTTTAGAGGTAGGTCAGTTTTAGTTAAATTGAATTAAGGTAAATGAAAAAAAAAACAAAAATTACTGTGATGTAGTGAGTAAGGATTATTAATATAAAAATAGTGTAGATTGAGGATTAGGATTAATATTAGTGTTTAAAAGTGCAGAGAAGAATACAAACAAATACCCCCAAGAAGATGGTTGCTTATGGAATCTATATACCATGATTAGGGGAACATATGGTTGAGGATCACAAATACTGCTAGTTGAGGATGTCATTAAGTTCGAGTCCGGGGCGAAGCCACTTGTAAGAGATCTACTCAAGAAGAAATATGGAGAACTTTATAGGATAAATAAAGTTAAAGTCGAAGAAAGGAACCTTATGAGAAAAATGTGTGTTGATGTTTACGAGGTTTCAAGACGTTTATGGATCATGCAGTACGAAGCATCGAGTTTTATAAGGGAATAGAAACCGGGAACCAAGACGTAGCTAACCTTGGACATAGTTATAAAAAAGTTGGTATGGGAATGGTGCAGTATGACAAGAACTAGCCAATCTCATCATATTTGCGTTGGAGTCGGTGGAGAAGATGAGGAAGAAGAATGTGTAAGACCTAGCCAACCTTAGGACTGAAGAACGGAAATAGAAGAGACAGAGGTGGGAGTCCTAGCCAAACTCGTAGCTACAGAGAGATTGCCAAATGAAGACGTTGATCAGGAGATAGGTATCCTGACGTGCATGAAGAGGAAACTGATGAAGAAGAAATGAACACATTAATGAAGATGTGTTAGTCGTGAATAAATAAGTGGAAAAGACAAGCGAAGTCTTTTGTGTATTATGGTATTGGGTAGAAAACGAAAATCAAGAACGTTAGCTGGGGCCGAAACGAAGTCAACTCAACTACAACCTTTGAGACGATCTACAAAACCAGATTAAAAGCAGTTGGAGAAGAAAAGATGAAAGGGACATACACAAACCGCCATTGAAGAAAGAAAAGAAGAAAGAAAACTGGATGAATTTTTTTTTGGAGCAGATACGAAAGAAAGAGTTACGAGGAGAAAAGAAAACGATGAACAATCCCAAAGCAATAGAAGAAAACACCAAAATATTATTGTCAACCTCTGGAAATTATACACAAACAAATTTTGCTCTGGGTCGAACAAACAAAGGCAGGAGAGTCATATCACGATTGATAATTTTATCAAAAAATTAAGAATTATTATTTTCCAAATTAAATCAATTGAAGAGTGTTTTATATTTGTTCGTGTTTGTTTTATAAACACTTACGAATTGCAAACGTACATTGTTTCATAGTAAATCATTAATTAAAAATAATACGTGACTCCTCTTTGCTGACCAACAAAAATAGTGCAAATATTGTGTATAATTTCAAGAGCGCGCGACCGTGACTGGGTCATGTATGAGGACACAAAGGTGTTTAAATACAGAAGACTTGAAGTCATTCGATGATTAATAAATTCGATCATTAGCAGAATTAGTTGATTAGACATTGGAGTAGGGAGGAGGCCTGGTGCCGATCTTCAATCGGTACCATGGCTCCTCAAGTAGGTTAAAGTGTTGTAGTTTAATTAGTAAAATTCTTTATTAAATTGTTATTTAGTTTGTAGAAATATTGTTGAATAAAAACATTAGAAATGACCTAGAGCAGAGTAAAATTAAAGAACCACCAACGTTACATATGGAAAAAACCTCTTAGGTTACAATTACTACGTTTCCATCGGGGATTGAATCGGGTTTGAATTCTTGATTCTATTTGAAAACTGGATGGAAACGCGCAATTTATCGTTTCGATATCGTACTCGGCCTCAAGGTCGATACTGCTTTTTCTGGGATCGTATCTAGTTTGAGCTGAAAAATATCTAATGGAAACGCTTCGAAGGCTTGAATTTGGACTGGATCATGCGCAATAGATTAATCTCCTCGCCGCGATGCATTATTATCTATGGTTTTATATTCATAACCCTAAAAACGTGGTCTCTCCAAAACGCCACCTAATAATGCCGGTATTGAAAGTAATTTAGATATTTTTTAAATCCTCATGATGGAAACACATAAGTATTTAAATTTCTGATATTTTAAAACCCGATTCAATCCCTGATGGAAACGTAGTAATTATCAGTTAGAATTTGGGATAGAGTAAAGCCTGATTTAAACGAGCACATAAACTTTATACAAGATCGTCTAATTTGCGCATTCTTACTGCGCAATGTGCAGTAGCATCTGAGTCGATCTTGTACAAGATTTATAAGCTCGTCAAAATCGGCCTAAAGATTTAAAACTAAAAAATATTGACAAATAAACAAATAAAATATACATACATATAAAGGTAAGGATTCACTGGGCCAACATTCTGGAATACCTAGGATACACTGATTCCCGAATCGACAGGAGCAATGGAAAGAGCGTTTTATGTTTTTTGCCCCCTTGGCCGTCGTCCTTTTTTGGTCGATTCCAATATCAGCAAATTTTTGCATGAAAAAGACATTATGAGTTACAGAATGGTGTCAGTGGTGTGTCTGTAGTAGTAGACGATTTTATTTAAAAATTTATAGAGTATAAACCATTCGTAACTTTGATCGGGTGACTCATTTATATGGAAATTGTATTCTGGAAATTAGCTTACGTGTAAATCAACTTTTATAGCCACTACTAATAAATCTTCATAAATGATCCTTGCACATATGCTGATAATTTTTAACCATTTTCTGTGATCAACAGTTAAGATGACTACCAAACTTAGAACGTGGTGATTTAATAATTTTTTTATAATATAACCTGAAGACTCTAAAAAATGTGAGTACTTTAAATATAGAATTCAATTTATGCTTTTGATTCTAGGTTTTTGATAAAATGATTTTTTTCTGTTTTATTGTAAATTTTATGCTGTTAACGGTTACATGTGTTTTTCCAAAGGATAAATAAAAATAAACTTTTGCCATTGGTTATATAATTTAATTAATAATTCATACAGGTTTACATTGTAAGTCGCTTAAAATAACAATTACATCATTGACGAGGGTAATTGATGTCAGTTACCATTACCAAAGATGTCGTAAAAATTCGAATTTTGAACAATTTACATTTCCGACTGAAATAAAAAATAATACCAATTTATTTAAACCTCTACTTAAGTACAATTTAAAGCCCTAGGACAAAACTGGAAGCAAAATTGTCGGTAAGATCTGTACAAAGTTGGTAACCCTCGGGACGTTCTTCAACCATAAGCAGAAAACGTGTCCAAGACTCTTCATGGACATATTAATAAAAAATATTGCTCAAATTCATCTCTGCTTTGAATTTCAACCTGATTAATAAGATGATGCCGAGGGTCATCGGACGTTAAGTTTGCGACTCTCGTTTTAGCATCAGCGCCAATTTTAGGAGATAAATCATCGACGTGATGTCTTCAGCAAAAAGTGCGCGGTGTACTCACTCATTATTAACGGGGAACTCATGTCTGACTTAATTGATACCGCTGTTTGGTAATTTAATAAGAAGAGCGGGGGCATTCATATGCAAATATCATGATTGAGCGCGCACGCCAAGCCTCAAACGACCTCATTTTGCAAAATCATTTTTCAAAATGACGATCGCTGGAAATGACAGCACTGGTATTGTCTAAGAAAATTACAATTAAAAATTCGTTTAATTATAATTAGCATTTGATTAAACTTTTGAATAAATAAAATAAAAACAAAAAATAAGTCATGTACGATATATTTATTGAAGTGCCTTTCACGTTATAATGTATTGAATTACTTTATTTATTGAAGAATTTTTACGATTATTGTAGTGACGTGTAGTAACAATAAAATAAAGATATCATGAAATTGGGCTCCCGCTAAGAAAAACGTTATTACAGATCACGTCTTTACAAGAAACACAATGGTGGTCTCCTTTCGAAAAAGACAATTGCAATGAATTGGAGAAAATTGCCAATTTTCGAAAAGTGAAACCGCAATTAAAATAATTTTATGTTTTAACAATTATTATTAAAATTTCGTATTGGTATGATTATATAATATTAAATGAATCGTATTCATCGTATGCATTATTAAGGGGATTTAATGAATTTAATGAATTGGATCTAATTATTGGTACGCGGTTTGATCGTTGGTGGTCCATGGTATCAATTTTAATGTCACGAAATGTGATTATAGAGGGTGCAACGAATCTAGGCTACAAAAAGTCGCCGTTATATAGGGGTTGGAATTTATTTGAGCACTCACTTATCGTCGCTTGCGTGGAGGTCCGAGATTGGAATTGGAATCATGTGAAAATTACGGTCGTTATGTCTACTCTGTTTGTTTTTATAAATGGACCACATAAAAAATTAGGCCCTTAATAAATTGAGAGACAAAGAAAAATACTGCTCTAGATTTCTGTACTTATATTAAGGAATTTTTGAGGAATAATGTGAATTGTTTTACCTAAGATTCCTTCAGACTCGATTTTTTTGTTAACTTATAATTTTTATTTGTTTAATTGACTAGAGGTAGGACACTACGCCATTTTGTTGATGTCTTGGCAAATTTACAATTACAAATAAAAAAATTTTAATCTGTGATAATTTGTGATAATCAATAGCACTCTAGCTCTAATCATGCCATACTTCACCATAATTTATTGATATTTATGATTTTACTTATTTAATACTCTTTTAACTATTTTACATTGTCTTCTATGAAGTTGAATTGTCGTTAGTACATTCCTTTTACTTTATCAAAACAAATTTCTTGAGCCTCTATTTACTTAAGTGCCTGATGATGCCCTAATAAAGGCGAAACTAGTAGCACCTTATAGTTTGTTTTATTTCTTCGTATGATAATAGTTGGCATTAGAATCATCATTCTTCGTTATGCATTATATCAATTTAAATTACTACCTTAACATTGACAATGTCCACGAAGGTCAAATATTTGTATTAAATTGTATAAATATGTATTTTAAAAAGTTACATAAAAGCTTCTGAATTACAGACTTACGAGTTACAAAAAATATACAGGGTGTCCCAGCGTTGCGAGGAAGTAACATTACTCTAAAATGAAAAAAATATCGACATGCGGTTTTCGACAGAATTTAAATAATATACAGGGTCTCTATTCCAAGATGGCGTACCAAAGTTAATTTAAGCGAAAAAAACATTATAATTTTCCCAAATATTATTCTCAAAAACAATCCCTTCTACAAATTTATCCACGAGTTATTTGGTCTAAAGCTACATTCACAACCTCCAAATTAGTACGTAAATTAATACATAAATTTTAACTTAACTTTTAGCGTAAATTATCGATTTTACATCATTCACAACTTCCAAATTAATACGTAAATTAATGGATATATTTATTAGCTCCATCTATTGCTTTTCTTATAAAGCTATTAAAACCATAGAAAAATATGAGATATGTGTTCTATTCCAAGTTATTTCTGTGCAATCTTAACTTACGATTCATTTTATTATTTCAAAATATTTGTATTGACGTTGCTTACAAACATTACAGGTTATATTCTGACATTTATAACTAAAAACCTCAAGGCGCACGCGCAGATTTATAAATTAGTGCAAAATTAACGTAAGAGCTTGGACCTTGCAAGGTCTTGCGTTAAGTACCAAGTGGAAAACCTAATTGTAAACGCGCATGCGCAAACTGTTAATTTACGCTTACGTACTAATTTACGGACTAATTTGGAGGTTGTGAATGTAGCTTTAGTGTTTTTATCATATAGTAATTGTAATTACAGGTGTCCTACATTTTTCGAAATTATGGACGATGCAAGCTTGCTTGGACTACAGGTTGTTTTCTAAAATTATAAAATTACAAAAATTTGTGATGGTTTTGATGAAAAGGAACAATATTAGTACAAAATGATATGTTCCAAAATTATAGGAGATTTTCAAAATTTTATTTCATTTATTTATAACCGTCCAAAGGGCACTTTACATTTTTATAAACTCTAAACTTTAATGGAGTTAGATTTTTTTGTAATAAAATCAGCCCTTGTATTTTTTTTTCGATTAAAATATAAAATCTGAAAAAGTAATTATTTTTTTTTCATTTTCGTTTAATTTTTAACTCCTGGTTCAGACAAATCAGTTCAGAAAAAAAATATTTAATTTTACTTAGGACTGTATGTGTAAGAAAATATAAAAATATTGAGCCCTTATATTTTTTGATTTTGATTAAAAAAATAAAACCTAAAAAAGGAATTGATTATTTTAATTTTTTTTTTATTTTTTGACTCTTGGTCTGATTTTGAAAAAAACTTTTTATACAGTTTAACTAAGGACTGTATGTGTAACAAAATATAAGATAATTGAGCGCTCATATTTTATTGTTATCGATTAAAAATATAAAATCTTAAAAAGTAACTGATTTTTTTCATTTTTGTACAACAATTTAACTCGTGATTTGGAAAATAATTTGTCGGAAAATAATTAATTTTGAAGAAAATACTTGGCCGATTGAGAATGTTGATAGCATAAAATTTGTAGTATTTTTTCATCTGTCAATGAGACACCGGTTCTAATCGCGTAGAAAGTGTGACCTCCAGGACCGAAATTGTACCCGAATTTTACAAAAACTTTGGAATTTTTTTTCGTAAAAACTATTTAACCGATTTTTTGTCCAACGGGGTCTTTGTCTTTAGTAAATATTTAAATTCACTGCTTTGTTGAGAAATTACATAAAAATGAAATTTAAAAAAAAATCTACAAAATTTATGGAACATTTTATTTTCTATTTAAAAAAACGACCTTTCAAATAAAAGATATTTAAATAATGAATAAAATTCTCCTTCGGGGCCGATATTTTTTTGCCACCATCCTGAAAAGTACATTTAGATTAAAGTTATTTTAACCTTATTTAATCGCCCTTTGAGTCCTTTTAAGTATGTAAAAGGATTCGTATCGAAATCTTTATTTCTTTTGGAGTTATGAGCCTAAATGTGTAGAACACTTGAAAATGTGATATTTTGAAAAAAGAAATTAGTTTCGATTTTTTCATAAACAACCTCTGAAATTATAAGAACATATTTGTACAACAAATTTTCACCAAATTACACTGTAATACTATATTCAAAAATTTCTATTTTTTTCTACATTTCACAGGCAACATAAAATCAAAAATTGTGCAGGAAGGCGTTTTTTTTTGCAAAAAAAATATTTTTCTAAAACTAGTTTATTTCAAAGAATGAAAACAATTTTCAAATTGTATTTAAGGCGTTATACCACCATAAACTTTTATTTGATTTTCAAAGTATATTTTTTATCTTTTAAACTTTCTAGGTCTTACCTACGAAAACTGCGCAATCATATTTTAAAATCTACCGATAATCGATCAGCACATGCCTAATGTGTAATAACCCAAAGGGCATACTGGGTACGATCAGCACCAAATTTTCAAAAATTGATTTTTTTTCGTTTAAGTGGCAAATATCAGCAAAACGAGTGACGATAGACCCATGAAAGCTTATACAAAGTATGATTATTTTTTCTGATAACCAATCCAAAAATGTCATAATATACGGGGTGTCCATTTAAAAAAACGTAACTTTAGTTTATTAAAATATTTTTATGCCCGATTTTAACAACGATTTCTAAAACTTAGGCAATGCCTAAATCGCAATCGTTGCTGAAAATGGACATTAATGTATTCTATCGAAAAACGCAGGTCGACATCATTTTTCATTTTAGAGAAATATTACTTCCTCGTAGTGCTGGAACACCCTGTAAATAAATTTAATATGTATTGGTAATGTGTAAACACTAAATGCAGCTTTAAAAATGGTAAATATCCTAACGGATTTTTCAATTAATTTTTGGAATCACTGAATATTTGATTACATGTTCAACCATTAAATATACAATAATTTCCCGATCTTGTTAACTGCATTGGAAATAAATGGTGCTAGGTTAGTAATTTAAGGGAACCAAATTGAAGACCTATAACCTAAAGACATGAGGAGTTGTTAAAAAATACCTGATTACTACAATTACAGTCTCAAAGGTGTTGAAGTATGACGCCGCGATGCAATTACAGTCATCCTCCCACTATAATAAAAAAAATCCAGTTATGTTTAACCCATATATTAAAATAAAATAATTAAATTTTTTGGGTAAAATAAAAGAAATTTACAGATTTTAGGTTTAGATATGCTTACAAGTAAAACTTGCAAATTGGCTTTTCAAATTTGTTCTTTTCTTGTAAAATGGTATAAATATGGAAAACAAATCCTAGCCCACTTTAGAATGTGTTATTTTTTGCGCGAAAAATCCTTAAAATAATTGGAGGACGCTAAGCCTGTGCGTGCCAGAAATAACAACTCGTCGCCTTCATTTGTTTTGAAAGATAAATGGATTTGTAGAAAACAACCAATATTCGTGTCTATAACGAGTTGCCCTTTATAGAAAAAACCGTGGTGTCATTTTACCCAAAAATTTCCAATTCCAATTGCTGGAGAGTTTTATAACCAACCAATAATTAAATTTAATACTGATAACTGATCAGTGTATTGACCTTCTTGATTAAAATATAAAACATTATATATTTTTTTAACTGTGGTGTCATAATTAATGGTATGATTAAAACAATAATTTATAATAAACTCAAAACTCGCAGCATGGGAAAAATGTACCTAATAAATTATAGATTTAAATATTATTTTTCTTGCTCTTAATACTGTTTAACGGTATACAGGTTTCAATTAAAAGTCGTTAAATTAAAAATTCATTTTACTGCATTAAGTCGTTACCAGTTATTTCGCGTTTAAATTTGGCCCTTTTCGTAGACGCCCCTTAATTCATCGTTTTATAAACAAACATACCGCGTTAATTGTAAACCCGGTTTTTTGGTAGTTGGTAGAAGATTACGGTTTTCCTCTTCGTTGTTATTAACGTCGAAAGTAAACACGGCAGCGCTTAATATATTCAGTGTTTGAACAACGAACGATAATTTTGTAAATTTGCCAACTTTGCCCAGGGCTATTTGAACAACGGGTTGATTTTTAATTTCACCAAAATTCTACATATTACCAAGGCTCGCGCCATTTGCATAAATTTATTAAGGAGGCAAAAAAGGGTGTACGGCAATGTAATAATGCCAGGGAAAAGTGTTGCATAAAATTAGGTTTACTAAGAATGAGGGATCTAAATTGTCTTAAAAAAACATTAATAAACCTGTCGGTTCAATCAAATCCCTCTGCAATATTAAATATTCATGTCATATACATAATAAAATTTCTTCTAATTATAAGTTACCTGATTCCAATTTTTCGTAGAAAAGTGCACCTTGTGTAATATTTTTTTTTCATTAAAACGCAAGGTGTTACTAATTGTAACAGGTTGTATGTACTGGGTAATACAAATTATAGTATGTATAAAGATTTAATGACAATATTATTAACGAGCGACATTTGCTACACATTTTATGTACAGAAGCACTAATTTATTATAGAAATCTGAGCAAGGACGAGTATATAAATCATTAAACGTATTTTTGAAATTAAAATCATCAGCTTTCATTTTAATAAAAACATTTCGTAATTTCAATCAAAGCTTTCGTAATCTTCCTGGCTGCACTGATTTTCCAATAATATTGTCAAAATACATCGGATTTAAAAATTTACAATGCTTACATCGCGAAAGCTGGACTTTACTTATAAGGAGATATTTAAATAAATAATCCAGTTCATAAAGTATATCGGTTAATTGATTAAAAAGTGCTTATTTGGAATCGATCGTTATACTTCAACTCATTCACTTATTTATTATTTGAACCAATAAATAATATAAATATCGAAACGAAAGATGTACGTTCAAACAACATGACATTTTTATTGCATATTGTAATATCGTGCAAGAAATATCAGCTTCAAAAACCATCATGCCGAAATGAAAGTCATTAATGCAAGAGCATCTGGAATATTTCTTAATTGGGCATAAGGAATGCATAAGCGCTAAAAAGTGTCTCGATTAAAAACGGCGCTAGGCGATTGTTTATAGATAAATCATTGATTATTTTTGATAAAATACTCATTAGTTTTCTAAAACAATCTTACATAAATTATTTCCATTATGATAAGAATCTTAAGTGGAAATTCTTTATTTAAATTGTAGGACAGCAAAATATGTAAAAAGTTGACTGACTTAATTCTATTAAAAGTTAATAAACGTGCATTACATTCGAAGTAACTTGAAGTTGTGGACAATTATATGTAAAATTGAATCTGGTTATCTGGTTTTATAACAAGAGATCTAAACTTATAGAAATAAAATCAGAGGTACCCATGCATATGCTGATGACCATCTACTACTCAATGCATGTACAAAAAATAATGGAATTTTTAGATAATCCAAGCAGATTCTCCTCAGATCATTCCCCAATATTAAACCCCACCAAATTATTATTATTTGGTCTCAAAAATACATTGTAAAATTAAAGCATCGAAAGAATCCAAAATCTCGTTAAACGATAATGAAAATCATCCAAAAACCTCAGCTAAAAATCTTAAAAAACAAAAACTGTATTATGTGATTCATTGATTCTATCAACACTACAGGGTGTCTCGTTCATGGTTCACCAAACATCGGGGTTAGAAACTAGACCAAATTTAATCGACAAAATTCCAAAAAAGGGTCTAACTTTTTTAGTTTTAGAGCTATAGTCTTTAGAATTGAAGACACCGATTATCCCAAATCACAAAATTGCTGATTACATCTTAACCAATGTATGTAGTATTCAAAAAAAAATTATCAATAAAAGCTAAAACCATCCTCTTTTATTTGGTAATAACAGTAAAAAAAAATCAATTGTTAAAATGTTGAAAAAAAATCAAAAATTGAATAAAATAAAATAAAAGAAAAGAAAACTTATTTTTTTTTACAGTTTTTTAAATTTTCTCCTAGATAAAACCAATTACGGTTGCTGTTTTTTTTAATTTTCTGAAACTTGTTCATATTCTCAACACACCAGGGAAAATTTTGAAACCGTAGCTCTTTTCCTTGACTTAGTAAAGTCTTCTGAAGTTACTACTACCAAAAGTAGTCCTGAGCATAGTTTGTTAAATAGACACTTTCTAAATAAAAAAAAAACAAAAACATCGGGGTTAGAAACTAGACCAAATTTAATCGATAAAAATTCCAAAAAGTGAGGGCCTACCTTTTTTAGTTTTAGAGCTATAGTCTTTTCAATTTTAGGTTACCGATTTTTATCACAAATCACAAAATTGCTAATTACATATTAACCAATGTGTGTAGGATTAAAAAAAATTATCAATAAGAAGCTAAGACCATCCTCTTTCAATTCTTAATAACAGTCGAATAAAAAATAGTTGCTAAAATGTTGAAAAAAAATAAAAAATTGAAAAAAATAAAAAAGTTTTTTTTTTTTAATTTTGTCCTAGATAAGACCAATTACGGTTGGTGTTTCTTTTATGTTCTGAAACTGTTCATATACTCAACACACCAGGGAAAATTTTGAAACCGTAAAAATCGAAAAAAAAATATATGGTTGCTACTTAAAAAAACAAAGTTGGTAGCCAAAGCAAAGAAACAAAAAGAAATGTGAAAAAACAAAATATGTCAAAATATCAAACAAAATCAAAAAACTTTTGTCTTAAACTTTTTTTGTAACTCTTCAAAATAAGAAAATAAATCGATTATTCCATACTTTTGTTACACCCTGTATAAATGATTTTCAGCAGACTACTGCCTTTAAATAAAAAATTTACCTATTTAAATACCTAACTTTAGATCAAATATTTTTTAATTTTAAAGAAATTTTCAAAAAACAATTTTTAAAAAACTCTCTTAGTGGAAGAATATGACCTGATAATGAAATATAATTAAGGCGTTGACGTTACATGTTTTATGGTTTCTGGTAAAACAAATTCACATGCATTACCAGTTAATTGGAACACCCGGTACAAATAAATTTTTGTAATTATAAGAAAATTTTATGAAGCTTGACCTGTGTAGTACGTTATCCTAAGTAAATAATCAATTACTTTAATTTTTAGGTAATTACATGACCCCAAATTTTGTTTCGCAATTAAGCCTTCAAAATTTATTTTCATTACGTTAAATTTAGACCCTTCCATCGATATTTATTGCCGGGAGCTTCTAAAGAACCCAAGATAGATCACGAAGAGTATCACGTGCAAAATCAAGAGGAAGAATTATGACGTCCTTCCGTGATGAAAAGGTGGCGATTTTAACACCTTCCCATTAAAGGTTTCGCCGAAATTGCACCATCGATTTTATCTACCCCCCAATCCTAAATTGAGCTTAATTTAAAAATAATGGAATAGTCGGTTTTGGGAAAAAGTAATCATTTTGGGGTAATTAGTATTGCGAAAAATTTAATTGTTGTATTAAAAATAATTGTCTTAAACTAATTTATTTAATCCATCTGGCGCTTTAGGGCGCGTATTTTAAAGTATGGAAAGTCCTTCAAGATATTAACCATGCATCTGCTCTCAATAAAATGGACAAATAAAGTCTGGCACACGTTGAATACCTACTGTTGCATAAGATGCGTGTAGTTTTACCTATACGAACAGCTGAAAAATTGACTTGATGTCAGTCCAAGTATAGTTTAATAAGCGCATCAATTTCTTTCAAGCCACTATTATTTAACACCTTATTATTGAAGTGTTCAGTTTTTTGTACAACAGTCTGCTATGCCACGGTTGAGCTGGAAATAATAAGAACTATAGAAATAAATCACTCGTGATATGATTGCTAGGTGTTGTACACTCAAGGGAAGACTTGTTTTGGTAGCTATAAAAAATTGAGTGAAATATTGTATTTGATCTATAAATATGTAAGACATAAGGGATGAATTATCTTTTAACACTTTACGAATATAAGAGTAAGTAATTCATGTTACGGATGTTGAGTAAGAAGGGCTTTTACCAAAAGCAATTAATGTCATATTTGGATATAGTTTGAATTTATGATCAAGTTTATTTCCAAAAAATTGATTAACCTTTTACCCAAATTAAGTCTTTATGGTAATTAAAAAAATGCAATATATAATCGTTTATGTATACGAATGTAAATGAAGCATAAACTATTAATTAAAAGAAAGTTAAAAATAATTGAAACCATATATTTCTTTCAATATTATCGATGATTAAAACGATAATATCGGATTACTGCGAGTAACATAATAATTACATCGTGGGGAATATCAATTAAAAAATTTCGAATGTTTTAATAACACGAGTTATTGCACAATATTATTATATTTACTTTGACCACCCGTATTTACTAAGAGCAATACCGACTTAAGAGTCATGCGTGATCGAAATTAGCGTCAATCCGAGTGTACGATTTTTATTAATCACATAAATTAAAGAACGCATCCGAAATTGGTCTTTTTGGCATTCGGGCGTAATTTGTAGGTTCATCCAAGTCGCGCGACTCTTTAAGAGAAAATTTTTATTTTTATTATTTCAAGAGAGGTCCGCAATTGCGATACACTTTCCAATATTTATGTAAATTATAAATTCACGTTGAGGCACGTCAATTGACATGTAATTGCGCGCCTGTCCCCAGTTTTCTGTGTTGGCGTGGATGGTCATTGTGTTACAAGAGAGCATAAAATACGAGCTTAAAGACAGTGGTCTTTATGTCCTTCCACGTATGGGCAAAAGCAATACTCAAGCCTTTTTCAGAATGTATCTGTTCACGTTGGGGCTTCCTAAATTTTTAGACGCCCGGGCACATCAATGAAAGCTGTAATTTAACAATCATCGATGCAAAAACTTGTTGGCCCAACTCCGTAATAACCTGTCCAATTAGATACATGTCAAATATTTTATTGTGAAAACATAAAAATACTTTCAGGACTCTAAACATCTCAAACCTTCCTAATTGAACAGATACTTCGACGTTTATTATTTAAAAAATTAATAACAAATAATTTGTATATACCATTTTCATTTTACGATTGAAGTAATTTATAGAGTACGATTAAGAATTCGAAAAGTTATTATAACAACTTTAATACCAAATCGAAATAACTAGCATGCATATTTATAAATGTACAAAGTATTCCGTTTTGCACAAATTTAGAAAGTGTAAACTAGGTTTAATTTCATAAATAAAAACACAACAGGACTTTTTTTTTAATGCTTTAATCTAAAAAATGAAATTCTTAGAATAATAAATGATTCCAACGAGTCTCAACTTTTCTAGTATTTCAAGAGCAGCTTATTGAATGCACTACAATAATTGCTCTTCGGCACAACTGAGTACATCACCACGACTAATCCATCTTGAATAACTGTTCTAAAAAAATTTGATCTACAATTTTGAAATACGGTGCTGCACCCTTCATATTAAACCTCTTGTAAATAAAATAGAAGAACATTGTATAAGAGTGGTGGCAGTTCTTCAATTGGCAAATGCAATTTTTTCGCAGTTATTTTCGCAGGAAGAATATGTGGATCATTCAGAAAATCATTGATGAACGTTAAGGAAAATTGGTGGAATTTTTTTTCCCTCTACTAGGACAACTGTCAAACTGTCAAGTCAAAATGGTGTCTGTTGTAAATTCAACTTCTAGTAAATAAGAAAGGAAAAATTAATAAAATAATAGCGATCATCTGCTTAAAACTAGAAGTTGAATACCCAAATTAATAGTGAATAATCAAATAAAAAAGATTGCTAATGTCAATATTTACTTTAATAAGAAGAAATAGATGAAGGGAAAAGTTTCAACCCCGCTTATTGCTTATTTAGTCCCAAATGTTGCTGGATTCAGTTTTTTATTTGTTGCCATACAGTTATTAAGTTCTGAGGAAGTCTATGGACAATAGACGAAACGTTTACATTAAATAACAAAAGGCAGTTTTATTTTGTCCTAGTAGAGGGAAAATTTTTTTCACCAATTGATAAGTTTAAGGACGTGAATCAACATTAAGTTAAGGAAAATGTTGATGTGTCTATCAATTATACATTTTCTACTTCTAATGATATTTCTTATGATTATCTTATCGTGATAGTTTAAATATCAGAATGAAACAACTTTACGAAGATTCCGTGGTAAGGGTAATAATACATGAATTATTAAAGTAATAAGAATATATTTTAAAAAAATATGTAGCAATTTATCACTCGGCTAAAAAAAATTATACACTATGGGACCCCACTTTCATATTTTCAACAATATTCCTGCTTTATGTATAAGATCGTATACGTATGTCATAATATCTGTTAGAATGCCACTAGAGTTCGGAGAGATGGTATAGAGTTATTCACTTTTAAGGTAAGTGAAAGAGTGAAAGAGTACAAATAATTTGCAATTACTACCCCAAATCATTGTCAACTACTTTTCTATTTTAAGATAAATAAACCAGGCCATTATCATAAAAAGATCTTGAAAGTATTATAGAAAACCTGGATATGATTAGTTCGGACATGGAATTAGATTATACAACTATGATGAGAATTCAGGACATGAAGATTGTGATTGTCCTACATATATTGCAAAATCTGGATTGAAATAGAATGGTACACCTTATCCAATAAAAAGAAGACTCAAAAGGAACATAATAAATGTAAAACCCGGAATTAGTGTTTATAGTATACATGCAAGAACATTTACAGATATTAGAGGAATAACTAAAGATAACTTTTTTACCAGCTTTGCACTGGATACAAGTTTATTTACGAAAAGTTTTATAGTACAGGCAAAATAGGTGAAAGCAGCAACAAAATTAGTACATTCATGAAATTTTGCTCTTGACTTGATGTTGATAGTATAATTGTAAAACTGTAGACTCCGCCCAAATTTAAGGGGTGGAACACCCTTCATGAGGGAATGGAAGGGGTGAGTTTTTTTAAAAAATGTATATTTAATGAACATGTACTTACGTTTTTTTACTGCGAATAATCCAACTCATAGAATTGATCATCTTCCTCTTTCAGCGGAGCAGATCTTGCATAGTGCTGAGCATAAATTGTAAATTGTACCGATGATCATCAAGTGCGACCTTGCAATTCTAAGCACCGTACAATTGGAGGAACAAAGTTTTTCTAGCATTTCTTATTTTATCTACTGTAACATCACTCTCGTTAAAAATGGTAGCACATTCTTAAAGTGCACCAGTTTTATAGATGAATGTGAGAACTTTAGTTCTGTGTGGGTCATCGTAACCATCAAACACTACAATCGTTGTTTTCTTTGACTGGTAATAGTTTTGCAGATGCTTTACATATGATTAAATTAAATTTATTGTTATATTAAATTTTTTAACTTTAATTTTACTTATAAGACTATAAAAATATATACAATACATTACTCCCAGTTATATGTTTCCACATTACCAACATCGTCATTGTAGACTTGAACATTATAATTACGCTAAGTTTTCAAGTTTTCAAGTTTTTAATTTACTTAATTACACAAGAATGCAGTGTTGTTCTTCCTTATTTTTAGTCCTGAAGAAGGGAACAATTTATTAATAAATATATTTCTTCAATAAAGGCTACAAGAATTTTAAAATTCCTTCACAATGTTTGCTAGCCCATTCTCAAATAACACTGGTCTGCAACAAAATCCTCCTTCATAAAATAATAACATAAATATGAAGATTTTGATGCTCTGAATCTGTTTCCGTTGGCCGATTTTTTCTATCACGTCTAGATTTTGTGATATGAATTTTTTTTTAAATATCATATATTTAGGTTTTTTTGAATTTGTTTTATACATCAATATTATTAACAGAGTTCATACTTACAAAATAGGTTTTAACAAATCGTAAGAGAAAGAAGGAAAGTGCCGAACGTAAATTTTATGGTAGTACGTATGCGCAGTATACGCTGTGGCTTTACAGTTGTTAATTGAAAAGTTATCTTCTGATTGCTTACGATCTATATCAAATATTTTGGTAAGTTTTGCACACAAATTAATATTATACTTATATATATATATTTTAAGTATTTTACGTGTAGTTTACGTATTTTTTTATGAACAAAGCTAAGAAGTATATATAATTGAAATTTAAAAATTGTTCTAAAATTAATTTAATTTAATTTTAGGTTATAAAACGCCGCGAACTTGTAAGATTTCTACGGACAGTTTTTGCTACATTTGTGGTGAATATATCCTAAAAGGACACCAAAATACAATAACAGACCTGGTTAAGAAAGCTTATCAGCTTTATTTTGGATTTTCTATCGATGAAAGGGATAAAAGTTGGTTGCCAAAAATATGCTGTAATAGTTGCTCAAGAATATTAAGAGGTTGGTTTGAAGAAAGTCACAAATCTATGCCGTTTACAATGCCAATGCTTTGGAGTGAACCTCAGAATCACGAGAATGATTGTTATTTCTGCATGACATCAACACGAGGATTCTCGAAAAAAAAAATAAAAATAAGTATCACTATGAAATCCCAACTGTTTCTAGACAATATTTATTTGGTGTTCATGTTCATGTGACTAGTTTCGCCTTATTGAGGGCATCATCAGACACAACTATGTGAAATTAAACATTTAACACTGGCGCATAGTTATAACAATTTTTTTCATCGATTGGGCTCTTATCTGCTACGAGATGTCGACTTAATATTTACAGCTCGATCAACATATGCTTTTGTTTTAATTACTTAAAGTCATAATTTTTGAATTAGATTATTAAAAATATTGTTTAAAACACGTATTTGAAGTATTGATAAAATTAATTAAAATATTATTATCACTAAATTATCACAGATGTTTAATTTATGACTAGATTAATAATTGATCCTTAAGAGACCGACATCTTATTGCAGAATAGTGATATTAATTGCTATCCAAAATCATCATCAAATCGTTTACTTACTAATAAAAATAAGATTATATATCCGAACATTGCATCTGCAAAAAGACCAATTCCATGCGCTGCAGACACTTTACCTCCAGTACCTCCAAAGAATAACGAGCAGATAGAAAATAAAAATATTTCTGATTTACAGTCTCAATCCAGTTTTATTTCTACTGGTACATCATCATCATGCACTTTATCTGGATCTTCAAGTCCATCAAAAGAACCTTATTTTCTTAAACAATCTGATTTAAATGATCTTGTTAGAGACTTAGGGTTATCAAAATCGAAGGCTCAATTACTCGGATCAAGATTAAAACAGTGGAATTTGTTGGATAAAAGTACGAGAGTCTCATATTTTCGCACAAGAGAAGAAGATTTTACGAGTTATTTTTCCAAAGAAGGTGATTTAGTATATTGTAATAATGCTTCAGGGCTACTTCAAGAACTGAGTTTTCCTGAAAATTCAGATGAATGGAGACTTTTTATTGATGCCTCGAAGATTAGTTTGAAAGCTGTTTTACTCCACAATGGCAACAAATACTCATCAGTGCCTCTTGCACATGCAACTAACATGAAAGAAAATTATGCAAATCTAGAGGTATTACTTGAAAAAATAAAATATTCTCAGTACCTATGGAATATTTGTGCTGATTTAAAAGTCGTAGCTATCCTAACTGGATTACAAGGAGGATACACCAAGTTTTGCTGTTTTTTATGTGAGTGGGAGCGCCAGAGATAAACATTACAAAGTAAAAACTTGGCCACAAAGAAAAAGCTTAACACCTGGACTTAAAAATGTATCTCAAGAACCTTTAGTGCCAAGTGACAACATTTTTCTGCCACCTCTTCACATAAAGTTGGGACTCATAAAAACTTTGTAAAAGCTATGAACAAGGAGGGTGCTGGCTTTCAATACATCAAATCGAAATTTCCCCGGATTAGTGACGCGAAATTGAAGGAAGGAATTTTTGTAGGTCCGCAAATACGAGAGCTTATGACAGAAGAAGTTTTTAATTCGACGTTAAACAAAGCTGAAAAAAGAGCTTGGGTGGCGTTCGAAAATGTGTGTCATAATTTTCTTGGTAATACAAAAGCTGACAACTACCAACAAATCATTGAAGAGCTTCTTTCTGCTTATAAAGCTTTAGGTTGCAATATGTCACTTAAAATTCATTTTTTGGACTCGCACGTCGATTTCTTTCCTGAAAATCTTGGTGCCGTATCAGATGAGCATGGTGAAAGATTTCATCAGGACATTATGCACATTGAAAGACGCTACAATGGAAAATGGGGAGGAAAAAAAAATTTTTTTTGCAGACCAGTGTAATTTAACAGGTTATCCGATTAAAATGAATTTGAAAACTTTCCTTAAAATATTGAAAAGCTGAGAAAATCTTTGAAATAACAATCCACTCACAACACCATGCGGACCCACGGCCGGCAATCCTGTGAATTAAAAAATGGAACTTAGCAATAGGTTTAAGCGATTGCCACCACATTACAACACCTGTCAAGCTCTACAGGCAACGTTTCCACATTACCACCAGGCTTCCACTTTTGCACCACTTCCTCTATTATTTTCATTTTTTACTATAAGAACATGTCATAACTCAGCAAATGATGATCCATTGACTTGGAAGTGGTTTCTTTCGATTCCTTCCCGAGGGGTGTTTATTTGTTCAATTTGAAGCAATTTTACCTATACTATTACTCTACTTGGAAGAGTTCGTAAGAATAAACCAGATACACTGACACAACTAAATATTACGCTCAGACTTGTGGAATCATCAATATTTTCTTTTAAAGATTTACAGATTTAGCCATAGTTTCATACATACCTAAGAAGAGTAGGAGTCTATTGTAGAGTCAACATGATGAAGACCGCATTTGTCCAGAAAATCAAAATAAGCCATGTATTATATTGCACAGTTTTTTTTTAATTCCAGGTAATAAGAAATTTTATCCGTTACTTTAAACTCACCCTATATGTATAAGTGTTAGATACTGCAACAAGGTATCCAATAACCAGTCTACGCTGAACTAGTAGGCAAATTGGAATAGCATATACTTATGTATGTTTTAGTTTAGTCTATTTTGTTACTGTATTTGTTATATTCAATCTGAATTTTTAGTGGGTCTTGAGGAAGAAGAGCGTCACAATGTTGCTGTATGTCAAAAGCTGACCTTGCATCCTTTGGAAACAATGTTTTATCCTAATGTATAATATTTTAGGAAACACAATGAGACATTTGGTTCTAAAAACGAATATTTTTATAAAAATGTATATATTTGAAATTTTGGGCACGCGTAAGGTGAATAAGACCCACCGCGTCGGCGTCTTTGTTTTGGCCCTCCTACGCGTCGGTGTATTTCCATGATTTTATCTCGATTGTCCAGCCTTGCGTCGAATAAGATATCATTTTTATAGCCCACCTAAATGGGCGGCACCGTTATTATTTATTATTAATTGTCATAATGGTCGGCAAAACAGTGCGCGAAATAAAGTTGTGAGCTTTCGGGCCTCACATGGAAAACCATATTAACTTCAAATAAAGCTCACCTTTTTATGTGAGTTTTTTAATTATCCTGATAAATAATTCGTACTTATGAATATTTCTAAGTAATTAATTTTCAGTGTAATGCGCTTATAAATTGATTTTATGGTAAAATTTATTCAACTCTTGAAATCACTTTATAATAACTGTTTTTCTTGGGATGTCACTTAATGGTCGGTGTTGGCATTGAGACAATTACACGGCGGTAATAAGCGCGCGTGCTAATTAGCCTCGATCTCCGTCAGGTTGAGGAGGTTTGCTCGTTTTTATCTGAGGCGCGCTGTGGGACCCGATCTGCATACATGATGCGAGACATACATTTTTTAACCAAGTCTGCGATCTGCGATCTGCGATGCTCTGTCCTCAGCCTCATCCTGATGGATGTGATCGAAATGTTAACGAGATGCAAGCTCGCTCCGCCGCGTTGAGACTGATTAAGCGATATACTTCAATTAAAAGTTATAATCTCGATAAATTACCTTTTTTAATATTTGCGCCAAGTTGGGTGAAGGACGGGGGGCGGCCAGCGCGCCCATTAACGGTTTCAAAAGTTGCGCACGCGGGACAATTAAAAAAAGCCTAATTAAGCCAATGATGGGTGTTTCTTAATTCCATCACGTATTGATCTAAAATTCATGCTTTCTTTTTTATATAGGCCAAAATATTAATGGTTATTTTAAGTGAATAGAAACCAAAATTTATAAAACTCACCTAAAAGTACAACCAGCCTCTGAGGTGGGATTTTGTTTCTATGGTGGATTCTAAAACTCGCGAAAACATCATCATTCGAGGGAAGAGAACAATGTAATGACGAATTGGCGGAAAATTATGTTTTGGCGGTTCATAAAACACCCCAACAAAACAAAATCAGAGGCCGTATTTCAGGAAATAATAGTACGTTCCTACAAGGACCAGAGGCCGGATGTCCTTGTAGGAACGTTCTATTATTTCCTTAAACGCGGTGCGCAATCCAAACGAATTTAAGGATTTAAAGGTAAACGAAAAGCGGCTAAGAAAAACAATTGAAAAATATTCAGGCAAAGGAATCATGTTTTTCCAACGTGGTTTAATAACTGATACATAAGTTTCTCGAAAATAAAAATTTATATGAAATTTTAAAATTGCATACATCACCGTCCAAGGACAACAGTGCCGTAACTGCAAAATTGGACCCAATTGGATTAAATGTGTTATCAGAAAGATCAAGCGGATAAAGATATCGACAGAACTATCATTGTTTTCTTTCGCCTTTAAGGGTTACTTTCCCCCAAATTTTGGAAAAAGATAGTTTGATTTATTTAGTTACCAACTTTTAAGTATTTTAAGTATGCCTTTTAGTTAGTATTTGAATATTGAATAACTAACACTAGATCAAACTATTTTTTTCCAAAATTTCGACTAAAGTTACCTTTAAAGTCCAAAGTTACCTCTGTCTACCGTCGTTGAAATAGAGATCCGTTTTTTGCTTTTCTTGTAGGTACCATAAGAAACAAGCAATATGAAATACGTTGAAATTTACGAAATCCGAAAATAAGCCTGGAATAGAGTTTTGATTAAGTTCAAGAATCGCAATAGGCAATAGTTGAGATTACTAAAAACTTGCCTTGTTGGTTGATTGATTAATAGATGAGTGCTAATATCTCTAAAATGTAGTTTATTATCAAAATAAACTCCAAGGTTCTTTTTATAACTAGTGAACTTTGAAAGTTCACCACCAAGGAGATTTTTAGATGATGCTGTAACTCACTTCACCTATTTTGGGGGCCAAATATGACTTCTTTAGTTTTGTTATTCTTCATTTTCAATAAGTGTTTTCTGGAATTAACAATTATTGCAGTCAGAATTAATTTTTATTTCAACATCCTATATTTTGTCAAACGGAAACGAAAAATATATTTATTAAGCAACATGAGAGTCTTTACTGGTAGGAGAAATGGTTGCTTGCGTAAATTGAAAATAATAGAGGTCTCACAATAGAACCTTGAGGGATACCGGATGCATGATATTTTCGAATAATCAAGACAAATTAAGACAGCAAGTTGTCGCTAGAAGAGAGCATCAGTACAACTGCTATATCCAGATTAATATCCTGACTGAATATCTAAGTAACGACGAGTTTGTTTTAAGATTATAGTTATATCAATTTGGCTTAGATATTTTCGAAACTAGAACAATAATTGAAGGGATTTCTGCAAAAAGTAGGTAGCTCCATTCTATGGGAGTTTGGAGTAACGTGTTTTATATTGTGTTAAAAAACTCTTTACTTAGTTGCAAAAAATAGTTAGTTTTAGTTCCACTCAAGATACAACTTTTAAAGTTATCTCCATTTTTATCAAATGACCAATTTGGTTTGTTTGCATTAAAGGTATATCAATGTTTATAAGCTACGGAGTATTCTTATTCTACTAATAAATAATAATTTCGAAAAAAAAATTATAAATAATATTTATTTATGAAGGCAAAAAGAGGTTACTTGTTGGAGTTGTCAAATTACACACACTATCTAGAACATTTAGATATGAGTTGAAAAAATATCTTCATATGTAAAAATAATTAAAAAAATTTATCAACAAGACTTGGAATTTTGAAATTTCAAATTTTTGGAATTACCTTCTTTTTGCAGCAAGCCCTTCAATTAGAATCTTCCAAAGCTGGGAAGATGAAAAAACTTTCTGAAGCTTATATACAGTGTGTCCCACGATTTAGTTTACAGGCCTTATCTCCGTTATTTGAAAAGATACAAAATCCAACCATCATAATCTTTTAATGGCATCAAATTGCCCTTCCATTTTTATTCTTAAAATTTTATTGGCTTTCACCACCCTTAAGAAGCCATCATCCACTTTTTTTTCAAATGGCAGCTCCTACTTTTTTTAACAAAAATTGAATCTCAACTTTATACTGAATACGACAGTATCTCATCCTTACGATTTGTAATACGTACATAGAATGTGATTGTGTATTTTAAGTATTTTTCTTTGTATTGTATTTTTTTTTGTATTTCTTTGTATTTAATTGTATTGCCAATAAAGATATTTCATCAAAGTTGGCTTTGGTCATATGTATAAATAAATTAATAAAATAGCATTACGATTTGTCGTATCATTTTAAAGTTTAAAACGTAAGCTAATAACTAATAACTTCGTAATAAAATGTCATTTACTCCAGACGAGTATGTTGATATGTTAATTATTTACGGGGAGTACAAAAAAAACTCCCTCGAAGCAGCTCAAGTGTACCAAGAACGCTTCCCTGAACGTCGTCGACCATCACACATGACATTTATTAAAACTGATCGAAAAATGCGCGGTAATTTCCCCACTAGAAAACATATCCAACATCACCAGCCAGTTCTAACCGAAGGAAATATCATAAATATGTTAGCTTTTGTTGGAATCAACCCACATATTTCTGTTAGGACTATTGCTGAGGAAGTTGGTTTCAGTAAAAGCAATGTTCATAGGATATTAAAAGAACATAGGTACCACCCTTTTAAAATTCATTTAATCCATGGATTGCGATCCACTGATTTTGACCGCAGACTGCATTTTATTGCTCTAATCCATGTTATGATTGAAGATAATCCGGATCTTTTAAACCAAATTTGTTGGACTGATGAAAGCCGCTGTCATAATAATGGAGTAGTGAATATGCACAATGCTCATTATTGGTCCGTGGAAAATCCACATTGGGTTAAGCAAACCCGATTTCAAACAATTTGGGGTACAAATGTATGGTGTGGGTTATTTAATGGTCATCTGATCGGTCCACACTTTTACGAAGGAACGTTAACCGGTCAGAGATACCTAGATTTTATGGAAAATACATTGCCTGAACTACTGCAAGGTATTCCCGAGGAAGAATAGAATTTAATGATCTGGCAACAAGATGGTGCTCCTCCACATAACGCACGAATCATTACTGAACATTTAAATAATTTATTTCCAACTTGGATCGGTAATGTGGGTCCGATTTCTTGGCCAGCTAGATCTCCAGATATTACACCTCTAGACTTTTTCATGTGGGGTTATCTAAAAGATTTGGTGTATCAAACCCAATCTTTAAATTTGGATGACCTAAAAGATCGTATTCGTGATGCTTGTCGTAGTATTACACGAGTCATGATTCGAGCTGCCTGTACAAGGGAAGTTTTACGACGTTTTGAAGCTTGTGTACAATTTGCAGGAGCCAATTTTGAACATTTATTATAATTAATATTAGTTCTTCTCTTACTATAAAATAAAAAATAAAATTAATTTTATACAATTTTTTTAAGTGAGTAACATACTGTCGTATTCAGTATAAAGTTGAGATTCAATTTTTGTAAAAAAAGTAGAAGCTGCCATTTGAAAAAAAAAGTTGATGATGGCTTCTTAAGGGTGGTCAAAGCCAATCAAATTTTAAGAATAAAAATGGAAGGCCAATTTGATGCCATTAAAAGATTATGTTGGTTGGATTTTGTATCTTTTCAAATAACGGAGATATGGTCTGTAAACTTAATCGTGGGACACCCTGTATAAAGTACTGATTTAAAGGTAAGCAAGCAATACTGATTATCAACACCATTGCGACATGATTTAATTTTAGGGTTAATTCTCAAAAGCTCATTTTCAGTTATTCCAGAAAATAGTTTTTTTTATCAGTAGTAATAGAGAAATTCAAAAAAAAAGGACCACTTCTCTTCTCTAATAGCTTTGGTCGTTAGATTTTTGAGAGATTTGAAATTTTACCATCTTTGAATTTTTTATACTTCACTAATGCCTTATCACGCAATCGAATCATACACTGAATTTTGTAACTAATCCAAGTTTTGTAGTAACTAGAAGACATTGGATAGATTGAACAGATGCTCATTAAAATTAAGATACTTCAATTTCGAATAATAAAAACCAAGGAATTGAAAAGAGGACATATTTCATATTTATGGAAAAATTGCTAGGGGAGGGTTTTACCTCCTGATGTAACAAGAGGGATGAACTAAGATCTCTAAGGTACTACTTTAGGAAATTGGTAAACCACTTTAAATATATTAAACAGCTCATCATTATTAATTTTGGATGATTTATTTAGCTTTACTGGTTCCAAGAAAGTAGATTCCTACTGTTATAGGATTAAGTAATCAGGTAGCATTTTTCACAGTTTGGTTTTAGGTGTTAGGTGTTACAAAAAACCTATACACATTTCCAATGTCATTAGCTTTATCTGCACATTTTCCAGGAAGCTGGTATATGGTATAAGTTCACATTTTCCGATAAATGTATAAATTTATCTATCTACCTACTTTTACCGTAAACTATTCCCATTATTCATGTGGTCATTGACATCATAGGTAAACTTTAAAATAAAAAAATGTGTACGTTTTAATTATGCAATTTTTTTTGAAGTTCTAGTAATTTGCCTAATTAGAAGGTCGTTTAATCTAGAATCAAATCAATTAATTACGTTTTACGTTGATTATTTTAAAATTTTTTATCTTTTGGTTTTGTAGTGGATCAAAAAATAACTAATTACAACTTTCTTGGAAGTAGAAGGAAATCAAAGTGGCATGCCATAAATTACTCTTCGCGTCTTCCAAGCTTATTGTAGCAACCTTTTGATGCCTTTAATTATTAACTCAACTGCAATTTAAGCGTTATAAACCTTTTTTTATAAACTCGCAAGATCTTCACAACATTCAAAAACAAAATCATTAAAAATCAAGCTACTCCAGTGTGTAAATTGTGGGCACCTTTTTTATGTGTTTATTTTCATAAAGAAGCAGTCGCGCGCGACTTCAGGAGGTGTTTATCTGTTTATATTCCGCGGGCAATTTTCACGTCATAAAAAGGCGGCGATGGGGGACGAAGTCAAAGCGCGGCGTTGATCGACGTCAGGGCGTAGCCGCCTCAATATTTGGCGGCGAAATTCACACCTTGAGCTTCCAAAGCTCACGGCTAATTACTTTTTTCATGGGATATGTGATTAAAATCCTCGCTTTCGTTTAGAAGGAATGGCGATGAGACCTTGCACGCTTCCAGGGAAGCCAGCGGGGTAGTTCAGTTTTGGTCTTCACTTGTTACACCAATGAAATATATGACGGCCCCCTGTGTACTAAAGGATCACAATATTTTTGAAAATGTCAATTAGTAAACGAAATGTTTACAAATATCTAACATATAACGTATAAATCTTCTTTGCATAAATTAATTATTTATTAAACTACAAGATACACCATAAATTATACTCATAAACAAAAAAAAAACTAAACGTTTCATCACTCCAATATATCATAATATTTAAATTTTGGTCACGAAATTAATAAAATATTTTAGCATACAATTTAAATAAAAATTATAGGAAACTGGTTAATTTTATTAAATTTGAAACCTTAAAGTTAAATTAAGCTTTAAAACCAATTACCACCATAAAAGTAAAAATTCGCCGCATTGAAAACCATTCCTCGCATAACTTTAACGTAAGCAATCTACTTAATCCTTAAAAACACTTAAAAAGTTAAACAAAACATTTAATTTTATATGGCTCTAAAAAATGTTGAAAGGTTAATGAGTAAAGTGGGTAGTAAAAAATTTAGGTCGAGAATTTAAAAATCAGTTTATTTCCTGTCAGATAAGGTTGCAATAAATATAAAGTCGTTATTAATAGATCCAATTGGGGCCACTTAATCGGAACAATTAATCAGAAATATAAATATTGCGGCAGAGCTGAAAATGCCACCGCAATTTCTTATAATCTGCAGAACCAATTTCAGGAGCTCTGGAATAAATGTTGGTGATCGGATCTTGCTCGTTTATTTTACAATCAGCAACAAATTAGTCAACTTCTCGCCTTTTCAGAGAGCTTGCTTTGATAAAGGTAGAGTAATGGGTAAAAGTTTCGTTTTAATTTTAATTCAAGCCACATGGTTAACTTCTGACTTATGACTTAAAATGACAATGTCTCTTTTTATTACCATCCGATTTATTTGAAACAGAAGTTTCATTTATATATAAATATCGACATGAGGTTTATAATTGGAAAAGTTAAAGTAATTATTGATATAGCGGTGGCACTGTAAAAAAACTATAAATTTGTAATAAATATTATAGGAATGAAAATGTCAATTGGGTTTCTTTATTAATGTATTTCTCCTTTTATGTAACAAATTTTTGAAAATACATTACGATAAAGTTGGTATCGAAGAAGTATCTGTATCAATTTATTGGAAACCATTCAGAAAATATTTCTACTAAAAATAAGAAAAAACGGAAATATAATGAAGATGATTTTATTGAAAAGGTTATTGGTAAAGTATATGATCGAGATGTTTCTGGAGCAATAAGAATAATTATTTCTAATGATTCGTTAGCTGGTCATGATTTTTCTACATTTGAGTCTCTACTTTCTAAAAACCCTACTAAAAATGAACCAAGGATTATCACCTCTGACATAAATAATCAAAAGAAGTTTTATTTGCAATAAAATCTTTCAATTTTTTCCCAAAGACTGTCTCATGTCCTGGATATATTTAGTTACTCCTCAGGTTTTTCTGGCGAAATACTTTTAAATTCTATTTCCCCTCTTTGCAACCTTATGCTGTGTGCTAATGTAAACCCTTATGTTTGTCTAATACGATATGGTGCTTCTGAATGTGCTTTAAGGATGGTGAAATTTACC
Organism: Stenus bimaculatus; assembly: GCA_963971135.1. Classification (NCBI taxonomy): domain Eukaryota; kingdom Metazoa; phylum Arthropoda; class Insecta; order Coleoptera; family Staphylinidae; genus Stenus; species Stenus bimaculatus. Next base: position 78,604,631 of record OZ020180.1, on the reverse strand, counting down.
CCCACGCTATGGGAGATTTTTTTAGATTTTAAGTTGGGAAGAAGTGTTGCTTCAGACTTAAAGACACTCTTGTAGATTTTCTTGATCCCATACAATTTGGATTTGGCTATAAAGTAGGTTGTGAAACTGTCATCCATTCAGCAAAAATATACCTTACTCAACATCCCAATCCATCCAAAAGGGTTTTCCTTAAACTTGATTTCAAGAATGAATTCCATACCATGTTCCCCAAATCTTCCATTTTGTCTGTCAATGTTATAAAGATAACACTTTTCTTACTTTTGATGAAAACAGAATTATGTCAAAATGTGGTATTCAGCTGAGACATTCTCTTGGCCCTGCTCTTTTTTGTTTGTCTATTGACAAACTTACTAAATCTATCAGAACTGAATATAATACATGATATCTTGATGACGGCTCTAGGTGATCAATCGAACATTGTTCCTGATAACCTTGGTAGAATTATTAAGAGTTCCAATAAAATTGGCCTTGAACTGAATTTGAAAATTTCGAAATTCTCGCCTAAAGTATAAAAGTTTAAAAATAATCAAGAATAGTTTCTACTTGGTCACTCCTATTCACACTGCTCTCCAACTTTTTTAAGCACAAATTCCATTCTTTGGAACTAAAAAGTATATCAAAGAAAGAATAATTGCTATGAATTGTCCATTATCTTTCATTCCCTTTTTACATAAGCTATAAATCTTCAGGCGTATTCTCGGCTATGGTTTTGTCATAATGTCTAGTACTTAATGTTCTGTAGATATTCAAAGTTTTCCTTCTGTCGCTTTCTCTTGGATGAAAAATGTTTAATGAAAATATCCTTCTGCTGAGTTGTCAACTTGAATTGAAGGAACCTCCTTGATTCTAATGATCATACTAAAAAGTCTGCTTACCCAATTGTGACCCTCATAAGGTTCGAAAATCTCTGCTTCGGTTTTTGAGGTTGCCACAACGGTTTGAGGCTGACTGAACCACGCAATTGTTCCTCCTGAATATTTTACGATAACTCCAGAAGTTGAGAAACCCGTATATCCCTCGAAGCCCTCCAAAATACCTAAATCCGCATTGCTTCATTAGATTATTCCCAGGTTCAAAGTCCCTGCTATGTACCTGAAAAGTCTCTGAACTACTTTGATATTTTCCAAAATTGAATTTTCAAGTTTCAAGCTCAAACATTGGTATGAATGTTAGGAACACCATTATAAATGAATACTGAAAAGTCCCTATTGATACCGTACCTGGAAAAAAATTTATTCAAGGTCAAAGGTCTTAAAAATGGGTTTTTCGCGTTTTTCAGCAAAACGGTAAGTTTTATCATAAAATTAGGTCTGACTAAAATTGTAGATCATATAATTATCTATAAAAAATGTCCTAAAACTTTTTTCCTAAGAGTCACCGTTTCTGAGATATAACGATTATAAAAGTTGTAATCTTCATAATATTCGTTAGATTCATAATCGCCTAATATTCACGATAACGGGTACATGTTTTTAAACAACTTTCAAAAACCCGGTCTCGAATTAAAGGGGAATGTTTGTTTTATAATCCTATCGGAATGGATCTTTTTTAAGCGAAAAAAAATACAAAAAGGTAATATTGCTTATCTTTTGACTGTAGCCGGAGGGAAAAAATCGCGAATGGAATTTGCGTAAAGAGGAAACAAACTTACATACCCATAGCATCTCATATTCTGACGTTTGAAAATTGCTATGAAAATTTTGATTATTGGGAAAATAATTAATTTTGACCGAACTAGTTGGCCGATTAGAACGATTTATGGCTTACATTGACCGATAGAAAAATATTTTTACTTGTTGGCAACCTATTTGGTAATAAGCAATGGATTGTGAGTAATTTTATTAATCACTGGATAACATATTCGGTAACCAGCAATATATTATGGGCAATTTTAACCAAAGAATAAAATTTACATAGAAGAAATCAAGATATTTTAAAAATATGAAAAAAAATTGCATAAAAGCGCAGTAAAATAAAAAAAGCGTGGAAAAAGTATAGTATTCTACTCGCCATTTCTCGCTCGTTGAATAATGTACTATTACATCAGTATTATTTTTGTATTTGTTATAGGTGAAAAATATTCCTAATTTTTTATATGGACATTTTTCATCTGAAAAGTATTCGAAATCGTTCCATTTTCTAATGCAGTTGAAAAAAAAGATTTCTAGTCGAAAACGAAAACCTGTAATTATATAAGTACCTTGTAAAAGTTTTGAATTGTCTTATTTTAATTTTGTTTAACTGTAACTCTAAAACAGGATATCTCATTAAGAAACTCATTGCAATATCCATATTACAGATACGTAATTCCCCCGGCAATAATTATTTAAGCGAAATTTAATCCATACTGTCATGAATATCTCAATTACTCCAAGAACTTTATTGCAATTATAACAAGCTTAAACTCGTACTTTTAACGTATTATATTGTTGTGAGGAAAATATTGCTCTAGAACCAGAGGCTAAAAAATTGTATTTAAAAATACGTTGTTGGTTCTCGTAAGCAAGCGTCTTAATTGCTGAGAAGATTCAGGGTTCACCGCCTGATAGCTTTGTTTTTACCCATCCAATCTTGCTAAAGATTGCGTGAATCGTTAGGGTGGCTGCAAATTGGCTTAAAAGCCCTAAGGCAATAAGGTTACATCCGGCAGAAGAAAAATCATCTTCATTCATAATTTTAACACCGTTTTAATATAAATCACCGCAAATTCAAGGAAGTGCGAAAGAAAAAGGAAGATAATAAATTTCAAAACGGCTTTCTTCTAATTGCAAACACGATAAAGCCCAACACTTCTAGCTTGTTCTTATTAGTTTTTAAGTACTCCTACCCATAAATTGTATCTTACACTTGTTCCTATTACTTCATGCGCATAAATATGCCACCAGGACTGAGGTCTTTCTCCGAGGAAGAAATTGAGATATTTATTTGGCAGGTTTTTGGAGATTACAGGCGGTTGCGAGAAGTTGTTGTAGTTAAAAGGAAAGGTTTTGGTCCTTGTGGTGTTAAAACAAGTACGTCGCACCCCCAACGACGTGAAAGAAGAGATAGTGAAGGTCGCCAATTTCGCTGAGAGTATTTTGGAGCCACCAAGCGAGGCGACAGCGCACCAGGACACCCGTCAACAATGATTGATAGCGTTTACATCCACTTTACATCACTTTCTTGAGAAATTTTGAGATAATTTAAGAAAGCTAAAATGTTTTAACCGCCTTTAATACACTTTTCTTAATAATATTTAATTACTCACACGCTTTCTTCTCTAAAATTATTTTATCTAAAAAAACTGGTGATGCAATTATTTCTTACCAATTTTTTGTTTTTGTATAAGTAAAAACTGAAGAATTTTCTAATGCAGATGGGAGTAGCAGTAGTTCATTACATATTCTGAAGAAGAAGACGCTCTGAAACTTCAAACAATGTGTCTGTAGACTATTTGAATAATTTCATTCGCCCGAATAAAATTGCATTAATGGTTCTACTCGTGTCGCGCAAAAACACATTCCCATTCATAACTGCGATAAATCTGATTTATGAGTTGACGCATTTCCAATTGAATTCAATTAAAAGTAATACAAAAAAAGACTCAAAGAACCGTCAATATTTTTAAACAATATCTCGGAATCACTTCATGAAATATTTATATTTTATTATTTATATGACATTTTTGTATGTATTTTTCTAATTCGAAATATTACTTATAATTGAAGACCTCTGTGAAATAAATAGCCAAGTCCATTTTTTTGTGATTTCACTTTTTTTAGCAAAATTTTTAGTACCGCCGATCGATTGCTGTAGTCGTTTATCAATTGCGAAGCATGGAGCATATTTATGAATTTATATCGTTTTTTTCACCACTTTCGAATTGGACTTGACTGGATATTGCACCAAGGTCTTCAATTGTTGTCAAATGAAATAAGCTTATTATTGATGATCGAAAATATGAGTTGTTATAGCAAAATTGCTACTATTTATTGTATCCAATTAAAACTTGACATTTTTAAAAGTATCAAATATTTGTTTGGTGCTATGTGAAAAACATCTGTAAAAGCACTTTTAAAAGTATTTTGATGAAATACATTCCAATTACTCGCAATACAAAAAGGTCTTTAATCAAAATGTCTTTTAACATAATGTGAATTCGTCGATTTATTGCTTGAAGGTGCTTACCGAAACAATTGCGATTTACCGCAACGGGAAAAAGTAACACAATCGTATGACAAATTTAATTTCATTGTGCGGCACGATTATGACAAATGGGATATAGCATTGTCGGATCTTGTGTGCGAAACTGGTAATGAGGCGGATAAAAAATGCCGCCGAATTACTTACTTCACTCCTTTTTCCTCGCCTTCGAAAAAAGTAGGTCGAGAATTTTCGAGCGATGATCGAAGATCACAAAACTAACAGGGCGCTACCGGCAGCACCTTTTTCCCATTAGTGGGAACCATTCATTTTGGATTATTAAAATATTTATTCGGAATGTCATGATTACTAGCCGTTAAATGTTTTATAATTTAGTTTGCTTCTTCCATCATAGCATTATCATGAATTTACATTTATAATAATTTGTAAATGTGTAGCATTTATTAAAGCTTTATAAAATTGAACAGTTGGACATGAAACTAAACGAAGGAACCGATAAATACGTGATATTAGTATTATCAATACTTAAGAAATTATATAATATACGGTTATTTAACTCATATTTTAAATTACGATTGTACTTAAAATCCTTGCATATCAAAATTTGAACCTACCTACATTTCAGAATATTAATTGATTTTTTATGTAGACCCAGTTACAAAGGTTCTTCAGATCCATCTAATTTTTGAGCTTAATATTTTCGGAAAAGTTATAAAAATTTAGACAACATTTTCCAGGGTTTTAAAACAATTCATATGAGAACTAATACATCAAAGTTCTGTCTTCAACCCATATTAATCAATAATCTTGAGAAATTAATTTCCTCAATAAAAATTAAATCTACATGCATTGACGGAATATCAATTAAAAACCTTCTAATCAATCTAGTTTCCGAAAAGAGCATAGCTGCGAAACTGCGTTGACCTCAATTATTGAAGCTGCGTGTATATTGGAGAGTGATGAGCGGTGAGCCTTAAGCGGTAATAAATTATTGGAGTCTAGTAGTGAGCATGTCGCCGAAAAAGTTACTTCGTTTGGTGGTTATTAGAAAACACAAGATTATTTAGATTAATATTATTAAACAGACAATGAAGAAAAATTGATATACCATTTTTAATCAAAAATAAGGCAAGTACAAATTTAAACAGCTGTTGGTGTTCTTCGCTGAGGTTGTCAATAATTATTGGCCATATTGTTTGAGTTATGAAATTATCTTGGTGCTTAACTTGTAGATTAGTCTCTCGTTTACGTCGAATCGCGTCAGTTAAAACATCACAAGATGTTTTAACTGACGCGATTCGACGTTTTATATTTTGCCTCTTACTTCCAATTTTTCCAAACTGTCAAATTCTTCCAGAAAGGGTTGTAAACTCAAGGAAATGGTAATCTGGAGCTTATTCAAGTTATTAGTACAGGTGAAATAATATGAGATGAGTTTTTTGATAAATGTATGCCAAGTCCCAATCACCAACATATACAAAATATTGCAAGCGATGGAAATGTCCAAACTGCATAGGATCAATTGACGGAAAACGTTGTCAAATAAATGGCGCGTTCCGAGTTGTACATATGCGGCATACAGCGTGCTCAGAATGGTACATATGGCACATAAAAACTGTATTATTATTTTTGCATAATGAGTATTTCCCAAATACCATTATTAGTTGGAGACGAGGTAATTTATTTAAAAGTGACACCTGAGTCAGCTGAACGAGCAATGAGAGGTAAATTAATTTTGTCTTTTTAATACTAAATATTGACAGTTAATTGACAATTGGCAGTATGAAGCGATTCAGGCGCGTATCATTCGGAACATTATATATAGCATATGCACTAGAAAATACATATGCCCCACTCGGAACGTACCAAAAGTGCACAGAAAGCGGATTTTACTACTTTAATTACCTAGAATACAACTCTATTGTACTGCAAGCTGCCGATAAAAAGTTTGTTACAATCGAAGTTGGACCAAGAGGAAATCAAAATGATGTTGAAACATTTTCACCTTCCACACTTTTTGATCTAATTGATAATAACCAATTTAATATGCCACCAGACGAAGAATTACCTGGTACAGATATCACAGTACCTTGCGTTCTAATTGGAGACGAACCACATCCACTAAAAATGGTTGATTTCCTTCGAGAATTCTCGATCCAATTAAGGTCAATTTTAATAATTGCCTATGACCATGGTAAACTCATCGCTTTAGTATTTATGAATTTTAGCAGGGCATTTGACATCCTAAATCATCAACTACTTCTAACTACATTAAAGTCAATTGGATTGGAGTTAAAATCTGCAGATTTCTTCTCCTCATACCTAACTATGTTTATAAGTCACTTCAAATCTTTTATTCAATTTTACAAGTATCATTCTTATGCAGACTATACTCAAATTTTGCCTTTGCAGAGAATAACTTAAATAAAGCTTCAACAAATAAATTTGGATCTGGAAAATCTGAAAAAATTTGCTGTAACGCACCAACTTATCATTTATTCATTATTTTTGGTCCTAGAAACAAAACGCCCACGGATCCTGAATTTTGAAAATTTCAAAATTATTCTAGGGGATGTATTATTGTTGCCCAAAAATTAAGTAAAAAAAATCTAGAATAAATATCAGCCTGGAAAATTAAGGTTATACTATTTATGTTACTAAGAGTCTGCAAAGATCTTACTTGGCGTTAAAGACAATTGACAATCGAGAATTTCTAACATAAAGCAAAATTTATTATAATTCTTGGTCCTTTCTGTAGTAAAAACTTAGTATAAGGAAAATAATCACTATATTCATGATTTGTGACTTCGAAGACAGAGAAAGGTCCTATAATCAAGTACGACACGCGTTCAATGATTATTTTTATCAGTGACCTCCAATTTGAAAATAAACTGTCGAGAGACCCGTTCGTAGATTCCTCAAAGAAGGCTCAGTGGAAGATCAGTCAAGAACTGGTAGACCAAAATCTGCTCCAGAAAAACCTGAACAAGCTCTTCAGTCTTTTATTTAAGATCTTGAAAGTTCCTTATAAAAAGCGGGCTAGGTACATGAAATTCCGAGAAGTTCATTGCACCGAATTTTGCAGAAAAATTATTATTTTTCATACAAATTTCACCTGGTTTATGAACTGATTGGATATGACTGAAATTTTGTTTTTGTCCGATGAGACCCTAGCTAAATGGTATGGCCAAAAGGCATAATTGTCGATATTAGTCAGTGGTCAGATAGAAATCCACATTTATGTAGAGAAGGTCATACTCAAAAACCACAGAAATAAAATGTATGGGCCAGAATTTTAGGGTTAAATACAATTGATCCATTTTCTATTAATGGAAATTTGGACGGAAATAGATATCTGGAAATTCTAGAGAACCACATTGATCCAGCCATCCTTGTAGGGTGTCATGACGGTTTTGATAATAAATGGTTTTTACAAAAGATGGAGCTCCCTCACTGATTTGTTTTGGAGTCTTTTTGAAACATACGTTTCCAAACCGTTGGGTTGATAAGAGAGGTGAAATTGAATGGTAGCCTAGATCACCTCTTGATTTTTTTCTTTTGGGAGTTTCTAAAAATGTATGTAACAAAACCAGAAACAAAATATTAATTGGAAAATTGCATGCGAGAGGAGATTTCTACCATTACTAGAGGTGTACTTCTAAATGTCCATCTAAGAACCTTTTTGTTTTTGCGAGACTGAAGAAGGACGACAATTTGAATATCTCTTGTGATAAGGAAAAACCTAAAGGTAAAAATATTGATAATTTTGTACTAAATTCTTTACAACTTTTGAAATAATTTCTGATTTTCAGAAATGTATTTCTTTTCTTATAACCTTTAAAATGATATTAAACTAGATAGTGGTTACAATTTAACAAAGTTGAGAATACCTTTCAGCTGGAAAAAGTCCAAAAATATCACAAAATATAGATTTCATGACCCTGTACATATTTAAAAATATGTTTGTTTACACGTTCAAAAGGTGACGTCCCGGGTTTTTTCAGGATGCCCTGTATGTCCTACAAACTTAATTAAATATGACACCTTATTCCAAAGGAGAATTTTGAAAATAATTTAAAAAAACTTACTATACTTATTTTTGTAATACAGGTAAACGTCGTTTTGCGCCGGTTCGATTTGCGCCGATTCACAATTACGCCAGTTGGTGCCGGCGTGGGATTTTCCGAATTAGTTTTAGTTTTGTTTTTAAGAAAAATTAAAAGATATGATTATGTTTTTTATTTTATTATAAAATTAAAAGAATATTCAATTTGTAGTTTCATTATGGGCAACAATAGTGATTCAGAACCCATGCAAACATTGTGCGAAAAAAGCACGAAAAATGTGTGTTCATTTTATCTTTATCTTTCAGAACGGAACCCCGGCGTAAAACGACGTGTACATGTATATACCTATTTTCTGGATAAAATTAAAAGCTTTTTGAAAAACCGTTTTTGGGTGACTTCACTATTTTAAAATATTCATTATTTTGTAAAACTTAAAATAAAACTGAATTCTGGACAGTTAAGGCTGAAAAAAAGAAAAATTTATATCAAATATTAAATACCTGCAGAATTGGCACCGCGTTACTAATTGTTGATCCTCATAATAACCTTTGTGGAAGATGCTTGATGATTTCTGATAAAAAATAAATTCGAAAGAAAAAAGACACCAAAGTATTTAAAATATCCAAGGAGAGTTATTTAAAAAAAAATCTGGTATTAAAATTGGTTCATCCGAAATTTGCAATTGTTGACCAATACGAAATATTCGCCAAAGTCTCAAGTCACTAATAATGGACTCAGATAATTTTTTGAACTGAATAGGTTAATATTTAAAAATAAACTAAATAAAATTATATGTTTAAGGTATTTTCACATCCAATTTACATCCATATTTGTTGATCATGTCTACACGAAAGTTATTTATTTTAAAGTTATAAATTTTTTATTATATTTTCCGGTATTTACTTGACAATTTTGTTGTAATATGGAAGTAACTGAACAAACTAATGTAAGTATGCCAAAACACAATAAGGAGGTATTTATATTATAAATTATAAAATAATAAATATAAAATAATAAATATTTTGGAATAAGTATATAAATACGAAATAAATTTTGGTAACTGCATTCGTTAAAGAAGTTCAAATATAAATGTAAAAATGATTAAAATTACTTTAATCGCCGCACTTGCAATAATTTCAGTTAAAGTAAGTTACCTGTCTATTGATTTTATTAAATATATATTTATTTTATATTTTTTAGTGTACTCGCATAGGTGTTTATATTAGTAAACCCTTGTGCTTAGCTGAAGCTTTAGATAAAACTGGTATGGATAATCGAAGATTCTTTTATGACGATTATGATTGTAAGCCTTTAGAATCAACTACGCAGATGAAAAAAATGTGGCAAACATACGTATGGTGTTCAGGAGACTACAATAAAGGTACATGCGATTCAAATATCGCTTCTATGAGCAATAGATCAACATTTGGAAATTTCGAATTTAATGTGGCTCGGCGTTGTGTTAATTCTATCACCACAAAAGATGTAAGGGAATGTGGTTTGGAGTTAGTTAACTGTTTTCTTCCAAGAGTTGCTAGATGTACAGGATTTTAACCACTTTTTGATTTAAATACTTTAGATAATAAATTTGAGAAAAAATTGTAGTTTTTATGTATAAATGCGTTCCAAATATTGATTGCAAGGGTTAAAACGCGGTTTCTGTAAGAATGTTGGGCTCTCGTATCGGTTGCTTTCCCCCTCCTACTTTCACCGCACAATGTTTATACATGTTGTGGGTAGGAGTGAAACGGTAAACGTTACGAGTTACAGAATAGCGCCTCAGGTAAAATTATCGAAAGCTTATAGTATTTTTATATTTTTTTGATTTGTACTTTATTTTAAAGTACACTTTCCATTATAAAATAATTATAGAATAAATATTTAAAACAATTTCCTTGATACTGCAAGTTTCAGCCTTGGTTTTAAATTGACTTCATGTAACCTTAGAGTATGAAAACAAGAATTTGTAATGAAAAGGTTTTGGAATTAAAAAATAAAAAGTTATTTCTCGTTATTGATATTATCATGTAGAGAAGGCTAAATTGTATAAAGTTTCATAATAAAATAATCATCATAACTAATGAAAACATTTAAAGAAAAATCGAACATCCTTATTTACTAGAAGTCTCACTGGGGATTATATTAAACAGGTAATCAAAAGGACCCCATTGGAGCAAGCAAGTATTATTAAAGTCATACCTTACGCACTTTGTTGGAATCATTGATTGGTTTCGCAGTATGAGCCTTGAAATGAACATGTTAACCTGCATATTTCTGGAACTTATATCCTGAAAAATAAATTTTATAAAATAAAAAAAAGTATTTTATATAAAATAATGTTATAAATCTTGTTTATAAATAAAAAGTGCGAGCACATCATGTTGGTCCAGCTACATCCAGCGATCATTACTACATCCAATTAGCTAAATTAGTATTCTGGACGAGTACAGGGTTTGTACGAGATGGCACGCTAACCTGAAAAAAGCGCAAGACGGCTTCTTCTTCTTATTAAAAATACGTGATTTTTTACTCGCCTGATCACGCCCTGATGGCCACCCTAAGAAGGTCGTATTCTAATTTAAAAGCGGATAGTTACTTAATGTACAAATCACCGTTTAGTTAATTTGGCGCATCAATCGAACTAGTTAACCTTGAGACTTAAGACTATAAGAGTATATTGCATGTAGTTATTACTGGAATACTCCATTTTATTTTGATTAAACTTCTAAATTAATTACCAATAACTGATAATTTAATTATGAAAGTGACTTAGCGTTAATATTGGATGAAATAGCTTAATCAGAATTAGCAAGAGGTAAGATAAAATCGGTTAGTCCTGACTGACAATTTCATTAATCCAAACGGCTTTTGGGTCTCTTTCGCTTGCACCCAAGTGGCAATGAATGTAGAAACATCCTTTACAGCAATTGCTTTGGTATAATTCTAAAAGTGATTTGACATTATTTTAAAAAGATGTGTAATTATTAGAATGATTAGGTAGTTTTTAATTAAACCCCTAATAACCCTAATAAAGTAGAAAAACAAGGGATAAAATCAGCCCTTTTTGAAAGCATTGTTAGAGTGTTATATAAAAATAGATGCACGGAAATAAAACATTAAAAATCTATTAGCGCCGAGCTGTGATGAATAGCAACGGGTTAAAAAATATGATAAAATCGGCGGCGTCTGATGGAAGATAAGGCAAAATTGAGTGGATTGCTGCAGCTCTGGAGGATCCATTAACTCGCGTTGTCACTCCATCATCGTGGTACAATAAAAGAGATCATGAGATTCATGGAATTCACTTGCGACCGCGAAGAAGTGGTAAAGAGTGGAGGTGGATGAGTACCAGTGAGTACTCGCCGTATCTCTTCAAGTTCTCACGCCGAGATCGCTGGAAGCTCAATCCATTCATGGTTCCGCCATTCAATTGTAAGAACAAGATTAATACCGAGCTTACAATAGGAAGCACTGACTTTATCTCCACTTTTTATTTATGTCCATGTAAAATGTTAAATAAAGAATTGATAATGTGATGGTATCGTTACTCAATACATTCATATGTATATTTATTACCATCTACTTCGTTTTTTAATAACACACCCTAATTATTTTGAGTATCCATCAGTAATCTTAATATTAACACATAATTAGCTTTAACTTTGTTTCTTTTCTTAAATTTTATATGATGTTTACTAACTGTTTGAAATTTCCAGTTTGACAAAGATTAGCTTATCTCTTTTTCTATAAATTATTAAATAAAAAATTCCAAGTTTATTTCATATTTTTAGATTTGTCTAGTGAAATAGGGTGACCATATTAGCAATGATAGAACAATTGCAATATGTACGCCAAAGTTTTTGAGACAATTATAACTGATATGATATATTTCAATATGCAGAAGTGATTAATCAGCGTGGTTTTGTAATACATCGTTCAACCAACTTATTTAATATTACACAAGAAATATCAGAGACTTTAGATGAACAGCAGCAAGATGATGTGATATACGCAAATTTATCATTATCATTGATAAAATTCAAAATAGCAAATTTTGAAACAAATTAGTTACATTCAATATTCCAGATAATGTAATTAAGGTTGTGGTGTCGTATATAAGTCAACGGAGCCAAATCGTTGAATGTAATGTTGTGTAATCTGTTGATTTTTCAGCTGACCCCAAGGTTCAAATTTGGTACCTATTATATTTTTGCTGTTCCATGCTTGTAAATTTTCTATAATACTGAAACCGTAAGAAACGAAGATGTTTTTTTTTTTCGTAGAGAGTTGAAATTTTGTAGGTGGAAGGAGAAGAAAATTTTAAGAAAACAGTTTAAATCTCCCTTTTCGATCGGACCACCCCGAAAAAAGTTATTCCACCCCGAACGAAAAATCGAGTTCATCCCATAAGTGTCCAAAATTCACCCCGAATCGCACCAAATTTTAGAATAATATGGGGGACCGGATCCATCTATTATTTTTACCCCGAATTCGGACGTTTTTTGCGAGAAGGGTGGTTAGTTCCAAGTGTGGTTCGAATTTTAAATTTTTTGGACCTCCCGACAGTTTGAAAAAAATTCTAGAAAATGGTCGATTTTTCTCGCTTTTTTCGGGTTTTCGGCAGCATTAATTTTGAAAAATCGCAAATCCATCGGATTCTAAGGGGAAGCGACGAAATTTGGCACCTTTTATTCTAACATCCAGGGGATTACCGTGACCGATTTTTATGCCTCTCGGCGCAAAGGTGTGACGTCACGGCCCCGAGACGCAAACTGTACAATTCCACCGTTTTTTCGGACGGCAAAAGTACCAAAACTTTTTGGCTTCGATTAGAAGTACGACAGGAGGAAAAAAATCGCAGTAGCTTTATTCCTCATCTATATTCCATGTTTTACCTTAAAACGGGAGTTTTTTTTCATGTGTTTACTCTTTATGTCGTATTGCTGCCCCAAAAGTGACGTTTTATTTTTCGCGCTATTTTGACGCGGACTTTGAAAACTCGTAACTTTTCATCGGAACAACCTGTAATAATCGAATATTTTTATTTTACTTATTTGGTATATACTTATGAGAGAAAAAATCAGCACATTCAAATTTTTACCCTGGACCTTGGAAAAACTCGAACGTAAAATGTTCAAAAAATCGGGTAAAACGCAGTCCAACCTGGGCCCATCTGGCTCCCGCAGTTCTCAAAATTTTTCCAATTTTCTTTCGCAATTTTAAAAAAGAATATTTTTAGTGTGTAGGCTACTCAGATTTTTTATATTAGGTAGGGTTGGGAAATTACGTACAAATAACCTCGAAATTTTGATTTTAGGTGCGAGTGGCTCCCGGCGGGTCACTTTTTAACGGATTTTCAATTTTAAAAACACTTTAGAATCTACTTACGGAACCGAAAGATCCCACGCATAGGGTATTTTAAATTTCGAAAAAATAACGCAAAAAAAATTTTTATATAGCATTTTAAAAAGTTGTATTTATGGGTCAAATTCACCCTTCAAATTACATTTTAACCCTACTTTATGTACCTTCCCTAAAAGTTCTTTAGGTCCACTTTACGCCAAAAAAAGAATAATTTCGCTATCTGTTTCCGTTTTCGAGTTATCACCGAATATGTACCTAAAATAGCAAAATCTCCGTTTAGAACCAAAATTTTTCACTTTGCACAAAATAATTAATATCTTCGAAACTATTAGCATCACCTAGACGTTTAATAGCTTAAAATTCGCATAGTCACCTCCTCCACCAAATTCTGTGAATGTTTTAATTTTCGGTTTAAAATGCACCTTCCAGAACCGTATTTGTACCAAAATTTTACCATAACTTTGCGAATATTTTCCAAAAAAACTATTTAACTAATTTTAACAAAATATTTTTTAAAACGCGTCTATCCACGGTGTTCACTTTTAGTAAAAATTTGAAACGGGTAACTTTTATAGTTTTCGAGAAAAAAAATAAAAACCGATTTCTATTAAAAATTTCAAACCTTAAAATATCTCAAAATTTTTTTTTTCGATTTTTTTCAAAATTGACCCCGAAAATGCCCAAAAAAATTGTACTCCCCAAAAACTCAAAAAAATCAATGTATCTCAAAAAATAATTAAATTTAAAAAAATTTAATATGTTAATATCAGTACTTTTTAGAAATTTACGAGGAAATTTATCTATACGAATTTTTGTTTCTTAATTTTAGTTATTGAGCGAAATATGAATTTTTCAAAATACACCTTTACTCATTTACCAGAATGTCATATTTTATATAAAAATTCATAACTTTTGAACGAAACATCGTAGAGACTTGAATTTTTTTATCTTTTTCTACTTTCTTTATACTTTAAATATAAATTATTAACTTTCAAATTTTTAATTTATTTTTAATTTGAAGCGAAACACGCCGGTTTTCCTCTAATACCCTTTTGACTAGCTCTTCATATAAAAAAAAAGTGTTGTGTACTAACCTATTCTAGAAAAATTAACACCGCAAATAAGGGAATTAACGAAGTTTTGAGCAAGCATTAAATGAAATTAAAAAACAGCCTGAAGAGGTTTTGTAAATGTGAATTTTTTTTGGGTAATCACTAACCACAGAGCCGAAAACTACAAAGATTTAATAAATGAACTATTGTCAACATATAAAGCTTTGGAGTGCACCATGTCCTTGAAGATACATATCCTTTACTCACATCTGAATTTTTTTCAGAAAACCTGGGCGCAGTCAGTGACGAACACGGGAAAAGGTATCACCAGGAGATTTGCAAAATGGAAAAAGGATATCAAGGAAAATGAAATCCTAGCATGTTGGCTGATTATCTGGTCAACACTGTTTTTTTCACACTTTACCTACATTCCCAAGCCAAGGTTTTGTTAATGTGAATGTTTTTTGGGTAATCACTAACCACAGGGTAGAAAATTACAAATATTTAATAATTGAACTATTGGCAACAAGTAACCTTTGGGGTGCAACATGTCCTTGAAGATACATATCCTGAACTTACATCTGGATATTTTGCCGAAAACCTGGGCGCAATCAGTGATGACCACGGAAAAGGTTTCACCACTATATTTTCCAAATGGACAAACGCATGTAGGCTGATTATTTGATTTGATTTGATTATTTAGAATTATCGAAAAAAACTTACACATCAGTGTATTTTTGTAATTTTTTGTAAAAAAGTATAGTATTAAATTTCTTGAAGACTTTACGTGTTAATTTTTTTTAATTCTTCAGTTGCTGTTGGGAGTTTGTACTATTATCAAAATATGTGATTTGAGTGACAAAAAAATGTTTAAATTTTGTAAACAAGTGTTATTAGGTTTTATAATACCTTACTGTAGAAACTTGTATATTATACAAAAATAACACAATAACCTGGAGGACTAAAAATCATTATCCGAATTAAATTTTCATGTACCGCGATTATACGTCCAGAAATTTTACAATGATTTACCTAAAACTCGCCATCATTTAAATTCATACATTTAAATAATGTCTCTACTTATCATTCTGTTCAGTATAATGTTGACATTCTTCATCCTAGCTTCTCTACATCATTAACCCTTTCAGTCCTGAATTTTTATTTTTTGGAAAAATATTTTTTTGACTACTGATCTAAATTCCTTTTATTTTAATAATTTTATATAAAAAAAATCGCATTTCCCATAAACGTAATGCAAATTTAATGTGTACAATTGTGACCTCTGGGAGTGAAAGATTAGTCTCTACAAATCGAATAACTTTTATCTGAAACATATTGTAGTAACTTTTCTAGTTAATGAAATATTCGACATTTTCAAAGTTGCAGTTTTATCCGATTATCTTCGGAATTTTTGATTTTTTTAAACGGCATTTGAGTAAGTATAAAAAAACTACAAAATATAGCCCATTTAACCGAATCTGTAACTATATTAATAACAAAGATAGCCATGTAATGCAACTCAAATTGGGACACCCTTACAAACTTTAAATTTCAGTTATTTTAAAGCACTTGGTATTGTAGCTAGAATAATACTCAGGTAACCAATTTAAAATCATATTCTATATTAATTTTCTAATATTATTTATACAAAAAATTCATTTTCTCACTTGCTCTAACTTATGGGGTAAGTGCGTAAGTAGCATTTATTTCAGGATTAGTTTATTCAATCGAGATATTGAGGTGTTTGTGTAACATCCTTAACTGCAATGATTTTTTGGTTTTGAGAAATTTGGAAATTGAATGACAAAAAAAGTTGTTGAGTTCATTTGATAGGAAATTTAATAACCTTTTCCAAACAGCATATCACACAATACTAGCCTAGTTAGTATTTTTTTCCACTATTAATCTGTAACAATATAGGGCGTATATGCGTTAATTAGTTTTCACGGTAATTTTTGTTGAAAGTTCAATTATACAATTATCCTAATGAGGCTGGTATTGTGTGATATATTGTTGGAAAGTTTATTAAATTTCGTATCAAATGTAATCAGTAACTGTTTTATAGCTCATCATTGGTGACCATTAGAACCAAAAATTAATTAGAAGTTAGTTTTTTGTTAATTAATAATTTAATAATTAGTTGCTGGCATTTTATTGTATATGGAAATTTAGGGAATTTTATGCAGATTATATTGATAAACTTATTTTAGTTGTAAGTTTATTTAAACAAAAGCTATACTTATGTTTTTGATATTTCAAGGTCATCTGATTAATTGCAAATTACAGGTTTACTATTACAAGGCAAGCATTGGCAGTAGTACTGTAATCTAGATACGTCTTTGAGCTTTCCAGTGGGATAATTAGTTCAATTATACAATTCAAAATAAAAAAATTATGATGGTTTTTCTTCTTATGGAAAAATACATTTATTACAAACTATTGCTGGAAATTTTATGGCCAACTTCTCGCTGGTTAAAAAGGCACACTTGTGGTCATCAACTTAGTTAAAGTTTAGGTGAAGAGGATACTTTATTTAACTGACAACACTTGAATAATCAAATGCTTAAGACGATAGTCGGCGAAATTTTGTGAGTGTAAAATGTGACTCTACGGAATACCATTTTTTAGACAAACCAGTAAATGAAATTCTGTTTTTTTTTGTAGTAGTAGTTCATTAATACTTGGCATAACATTATTGAATTTTTAGATTTATAGACAATCAAATCTGACCTAAAAATGAGCAAGTTTTGCTTGCTGTTTTAAACCTTATACTCGATATAATCGGAAAAACAGAATAACACTTTTGTGAAGTTGTGTATGTAGATAAGAGAAAATTTCACAAATCTCAATTTGAAGGTCCCTTGTTAAAGAAAAATGGTATTTTCTAGGACCAGGTTTTTTTAAAAGTGCCAATTTTACTGCTGCCGTATGAGTATTTGGTGTGACTTACAAAACCAGAAGAAATTGGTAGCCACAAGACTCTTCTGTGTACCAAAAAAAGAAATTTTAAAAAAGCTTCAATAGAAAAAAAATTATGAGCAAAACCCCAAATATCAAGCGAATTTCAAAATCAAGCGCTCGCATTTGCCGACTATCCTCTTAACC
Source organism: Stenus bimaculatus (assembly GCA_963971135.1). Taxonomy (NCBI): domain Eukaryota; kingdom Metazoa; phylum Arthropoda; class Insecta; order Coleoptera; family Staphylinidae; genus Stenus; species Stenus bimaculatus. The sequence continues at coordinate 78,586,879 of OZ020180.1, read as the reverse complement.
TTAGTTTCCATGACAACAATATCTAATGACCATTTTCTTGGATGTTATTATGCACTTACGCTCTTGCCCCGAAAAAGTTAAGGAAATCATTTAAAACTTTGTTTATAAGTACTTATAGAAAGAATTTTAACCCATAATTAATAGAAATAATCAATAGAAATCCAAGGATTCGGGGCATATTATGGTTTTTGTGCTTTAGGTAGTATAATATTTCGAACATTGTTTTAATATGTTTATGAAAGATAATCAATGATACACGTATCAGTTTCATGTACAAATTGAAAACAATATTAATCCTAAATGACGTCGCAAGCTTTCATTTTCTAAATGATGATGCTCATCCATCACTCTATTCTAACGCGCGCTATAAAATAACAAAAAGACGATGAAGCAAGCTTGGAACACCAAAAGCGCCGCTTCACGTGCATAAGGCACGAGATCAATCAAGTAAAAAAAATCAATAACCTTAAACCTTAATCGATAGATGAAAAAGAATGGCCATTAGGCGTGCTTAACAACAAGATGAATTTCATTAATAGGGGGCGCGTCTAAATGGCCGCGCGTGCTTGATAATAAATAAACCTAATCAGATTTACAATGAACAACGAAATCCCATGGTGTTCTACTTTTTTATTGTATAATTTAAATTAGGTTATCTGATGCGTTTTTATTTTGGTCCGCAGCGAATGTTGACACTGCGATTAATTCCATTCAATCCTTATCATCACTTTCCCAAGCTCAAAAATCTTTGGAGTCCAAACAATTTGGACAACAATTTTTAGAAACCAAATATTTTGATCACCTATCATATGAAAATCTCTGGTATTTTATATATTATCATTTTGGTCTTAAAATAGTTAAACATTTAAATGATTCTAAGGAAACTTAAATCTTGGTAATTGTATTTGAAAGTAAACGATTATAAATCATTCAATAATTCAGATTAATACCTAAAATATTCCGTGAGTGAAAAGTTAATTGTCGTTGTAAACATATAAAATTTAATGATGTCTTAATTTTTCTATCAATGTAAAAAATGTAGTCCTGTCAGCTTAAATATTCATGAACATTAATAAGGAATAAAAGTTAAAATAAATGACTCAAATCATTTACAATTAATTGATAATCCTAGTTAAATGGTTTGAAATTTTAATCCGTCAAGTCAAAAATGATATGTGTATTAATATAAATCAACTTCAGAAAGTCAAGTGCAAAAATTCCGGCTGCACCAGGTAAAACTGACCCATCAATTTCGCAATGATTAAAGAGATCGACCATCGTCCTTCTCGTCTTGAGGAAAAGATTAAATTTATATTAAATAATTTATGTGCTCCAAAGTTACGAGTTCTTCAGGAAAGAAAGCGCTTTTACAGGTGTAGCAAAACACGAAAGTGCGAACCTGCTCTTAATAGTAATTTATTGTGCTCGACTTTTGCTCTCTTCTCTACTTTGCGTCCGTCTTCCGAAATGTCTGGTGCAATTTACGCTCAAGCCTGATGCGCCTGATGTGCCTGATGTACGAGTAACTCGCGACGATGGGTCAACATATGTAAATTTATCTTAAATGCCGATTCAATTTAAGTTAATATTTTAAATATGCTAAACGATCCACTGAGGTATCTCCCTACCAGGTCGAGATAAACTTAGTCTGTCAATGCAAACGCTTCGATTTCGACTTCTTATCAAGTTCAAAATTTGCATTCCGAGAGTATTTACGAATCTCCTCTCAGGGCCACTCACCAACCACCAGCGGATACATCTCATTACAACGATTAAGAAATAAAGCTCATCTCAGATAAAAACAGACAGTTTAATTTGGATACGATGAGATTGATCCCTTCAATAAAGGCTTTAAGGACTTGAATTGACGACTAAATTAAAACGAAGGTTCAAAACTTTTCCAAAATAAAGAATTCTTGGAGAAATCAATTCTTGAAAACCAACTCATTTTACTCCAAATTTTCTATACTACTTTTAGTGTTTGATATCGTGGTTTCTACTTATTCTGGCTTACCTTAAATAATAATGATCACTTTAACTGTAAGTTGTTAAGTTTTAATTATACCAATTTAAAATTATTTAAGAAATTATGCATGTAATATGCATGTAATATGCCTAAATAATTTCATATCACGTAGCTAACAAGACTGGAAGTATTTAGCTTGAAGTATTGTCAATCGCCGTTGAAGCCGCGGCGTTAATTACTTCACACCTTCTTAAAAATCAATCAATTTCGGCATGTAAAAGGTTTTGAAAAATGATCAATAATTAGAAGGAAAGCGTAAAATGGGCCCTGCAGCGGGCAGACGTCTTGTAAATCCGTTCTTCCCCATTGAAAGAGCGCGCGTATCTGATTTTTTCCATTTCGATCACAATAATAGCACAATGGGGCAAAGATTTAAGCGCAATATTAATGATCACCCCTTATAAAGCCCTCGCAGGATGTGTCCGAGATGTATAAATTGATGGCCCATTTCCTATCAGAACCGGGCGTATTTTTCTTGCGCGGAAACGAGCACCTTTTAATTGTTAATTAAGAGTGGGCTACATTTGTGCAGACTCTTTTTTCATGGATCTGCCTTGAATGCAATCACAATCTGCATCCATAATGGATTTATTTAGATAGTCGGAGTTGTATTTATATTCTTGGCTTTTTGCAGACATACATGATGGATGGATTGGCTCTTGAAAGATTACAAATTTTAATTAGTCAAGTATTGCCAAACCTTTATTAACCTTTAGGGTAATTTAATGAAATAACTATATGATTCAATTTTAAGTTGTTGTACTTATTCCATTGAGTGTACCTTTAGATCCCGAAACTACAGTAAGCTTTAAATGTCAATTATAATTTAGTAAGAATGATTTTTGTTGATTGATCAATGGTCTGCAGATAGAGTACAATTATCTATTTGTTACAATAGGTAGTACCGTGGTGTGTTTCGGATTAAAACATTAATGATGAAGACCTTGACTTGATATTTTCTAAAATCAGTAAAACCACCGTTAGCTTACTTTTGAAGATGACAATGTAATTTTTTCGGACTTTAATATTCAAAACTGCAGAATCGCCCATACGTTCATATCTAATGACCATTTTGACTCATAGTAATAAACATTTTTGTTTCATGAACGCATAAAATTCATGACAATCAAATTCATAATCAAGGAACTAAGAACAAAATAAAAAAAATTCTGCCTAAATTGGTGAGATAATCAAGTACCCATTTTCTCCTCCAAATTAGTAACAGTATTAACTGTTGTAAAAAAAGACCTTAAAGGCGCGTTCTCACGAATCAAGTTAAATTGACCGATTGTAGTTGATCAACAAATATTGAATATGATTTTTGATCACAACCTTAAATAGAAACTGATTAACGTTTTAGTTGATTTGCAAATAAATTAGTGCTCTTTTCTGTACATTGTTCTAATGATCTTAATTTTGTTCTTTAGAAGACCAGTGGCGGATACAGAGAGGGGACGGTAAGAGTGATCGTCCCCCCTTCTTCACTGGGGTTCTAGAATTTTTATGGGGATTTCAAACTTCAAAGTTTTTAACTGTCAACATTTTTACTTTTTTGCTAATAATTCTAATTTTTATGATTTATTTAAAAAACGCTCCAATAACGTGATTAAAAAGTTCATCAAGCTTCCAGTAAAATTTTCTATAATATTCAAGAACCCAAAGACTTTTTGGAAGTGCGCGTAATTTAAATTATTCTCAAAATTTAAGCGCCATGCAAATTTAAGCGACCACAGTAGGTTTTTCAAAATTATTATGAAAGTTACTGGAGTTAAAAACTTTAAAAATGATAACAAAGAAAGAAAATTATAATCTGAATCAGTTTTTCCAAAATATATCCGAGAAATGATAAGCAGCTTTTGTTTTTCAAGTGGCAACATGAGGAAAAAAAATAATACCAAGAACAATCCCATTTTAATTCAAAAATGAAGTTTTTAAGAAAAAGTACATTTTTATAATGGAACTAATTTTGTAAATCGAGCTGTAGTGGAAATGTCATTTTTGCATTCAAAGTCCATTCAATATGTAAACTTCATTTTAAATAAAAGCGTTAAATTTTTTAAATGGGATTTCAAAAAAGTCCCCATAGCGAATTTTAAATTTTTAATGGTTGATTTTATAAAAAAATAACCAAACTTTATAATTAAACTTGTTTTATAATCATATCTTGACTATTAATACCTTTTTTGGGTCGTTAAAATACGATTAAAAATTTCCCCAAAAAATAACTTTAACTTCAATTAATTATATTAAATTTATTTTTTGGCCCATGATTGATTTTATACTTTCGTATTATAGATTATACCCTAAACTTTAATTTAAACTCAAAAATGTAATTTTATCAAAACTATCAGTATTTTATAAAGTTTTTAGAATTTTTTATACACCAAAAATGAGTATTTTTATAATCAATTTTCAAAAAAATTTCTATGAGAAAAATATTATTAAAATAAGCTTTTTTTTATAGGAAATTGTCTAAATTTCATAATAGAACTAATTTGGTAAGTCTAGCTTTAGTGGAAATGTCATTTTTTGGCATACAAACTGTATACAAAGCTTTCATCAAAAACATCAGTTTAAATATAAGCATTAAAATTTTTTAAATGGGATTTCAAAAAAGTCCCCATCGTGAATTTTACTTTTTAAATGGTCCATTTTATAAAAAAATAACCAAATTTAAGAATGAAACTTATTTTATAATCATATCTTGACTATAAATTCCCATTTTAGGTCATTAAAGTACGATTAAAAATTTCCCTAAAAAATAACTTTAACTTCAATTGGTTATATTAAATTTAATTTTTGGCCCATGATTGATTTTGTCCTTTCGAATTATAGATTATACCTTAAACTTTAATTTATACTCAAAAATGTTGTTATAATTTTATCGAAACTAGCACTTTTTAAGTTTTAAATCTAGATTTTAGGAATTTTTTATACACTTAAAATGAGTATTTTTATAATCAATTTTCAAAATAGTTCCTATAAGAAAAATATTATTTAAACAAGTCTATTTTAAAGGAAATTTTCTAAATTTATTAATGAATCTAATTTTGTAAGTCTAACTTCAATGAAAATGTCATTTTTGCACATTCAAAGAGATTTTATCAAAAAAATGTTCCGCCACTGAGTAAGACCATGATAATTTTGATTATAAATGAGGTTTATTGGTTTATAATATATTTAATAAAATATACAACATTTTAAAATATCCATCAAAACAAAAAATAAATAGAAAAAATACCAAACAATTTAAAAATTTTAATAATCGCTCATACTTAAATAGAAAAACCAATTTATTAGAATAACCAATACAAAATTTCTTTGAACTGTAGACCAGAAAAAAAATTCTTTTTCTCCTAAAAAAAAATTTTTTGTTCTTAGTCCTTTATCATTTTGATGCTCTGAAATGTCTGCTTTAGCAACTATAGGCTTCATTTACCAAATTCGCAATTTTTTAGTAGTTCAATTAAAAAAAAAAAGGAGGAAAGGAGGAAATAATGAAAACGGATAAAATAATTTTTTTTTGCAAAAGTAGGTATAATAGATTGTGTTTTCATATTTTAAGAAGCCAGTTTAAAAATTATTACAAAAACTAAAAATCGTCTTTTAAAAATTCACAAAATATTAATGATCAGTCCAAAGTTTTCCCTACAGCAAAAAAGTGGTTCATGTATTTTCTAAATAAAATATTAATTTTTAATTTAATGAAAGGATAATAAATTAAAGCCTACTCAAAATCACTCTGACATAATTGCCAAAACATCAACTCAAAATAAATAAATTAAGAGTGAGGGGTTTAATCAAAACAGTAATAAAGTTATTTAAATACAATGAACTTAGTCGAAAGAAATTATACGCACTTGTCGTAATTAAAAAGCAATAATTAATATTACACGCCGTGTTAATTGCAATTTTTTCATCACGCTCCGTCATCGCGGAGCCTTTCAAGTCTTCGCCGCTCTTCCAAAAAAATTTATACGATGGACGTCCGTCAAAATCCAACGATTAGTACCAAAGTGCCGCAAATTCATTTCTTCTCCAAACACTGAAATTAAGCCGAAACGCATGGAGTGATTGATCGCGCACGCTAAATTAAACAATAAAATCTCAAGTCTTCAGATGGAAGTATAAATCAAAATTAATCTTTATCAAACATAGGCTACCGTGTCTATCATTAGCTAGACTAGAGTATTAATTAATTATTTTAATGGGTGTGAGAAATACTTCTTCAAGCGCCTATTGTGGTATAATTAGGTAAATGATAGCACACCTTTGCTAATTACAGACCCTGAAGGTAGTTTCGTTCCAATACATGAGAACCGCGCTAAATCAACCAGAAAATTTATATCTACTTTTGATTTATTTTTAGGATCTTAAATATATCATATTCGGGATGTTTATTATAATACAAAATTTGATATCATAATTATTCTAGTAGTAAGTTATGGTAGACACCTATAACTATTTATTATACTTAACATTTGTAATTAAAAAAATTGAAAATTTTACCAAAATCTTTGAAGTTGGTTTTTAAATTCATATTTTTAGCTAAAAATTATAAAAACTACTTTTAGTCCGAAATGAAGTACCAGAGCGACATACAATAAGAGTACCTTTTCTGTGGAACATTGATCAAGGATTATTTTGGTACTTTGAAAATATCAAAAACGTAAAGAAACAAAAGATATGATCAAAAAAAGTTGATGACCCCCCACATGTAACGTCCCTGTAAATATTTTTTAAACTGTTATTGGCTGAAAATGTGTATCCTTATGTGAAAAAACTGTGGCCAAAATTTCAAATTATTATCTCCTATAATATTATATTTTTTTTGAAAATTTTTGAAGTGGTATAACTTTTTAAGGAAGCATTTCCGGACAATACTTTATAAGTCAAAAGTGCTTAGTTTCACTTCCTCTATCACCATAAAAAATTGTCGTAGTTATTCAGGGATACCCTGTATAACTTTTTATATGGATCTAGGATAATTTTGTACATTTTGAATATTTATTTGATTTGTTTAAATAATTTAGAAGGAAGCATAAATCAAAATTAAAAACATTTGCCTTAAAATAAATTATCATCACATTGGTCTAAACATTAAAACTAGTAAAAATCAGTTTAGACCATTATCTTAGATTTTGACCCTTGTCTGCTTTCTGGATCATCCTATCCACATTTTTTTCCTATTTTCACTTACATTTGTGTTATTCTATAAATTAGGTTATAAAATAAATATAGTAAAATCTATTTTTTCGTCAATTTTGATCAAAATTTAACGTTTTTGTATCATTTTGGAAATCAGCACTAAAAAATACATTAAAATCAGGTATCAAAATTAAAACAAATTTTTATAAAGTATTTATAAAATATTTATAATTTATTAATATTTATTAATTATACAATGGGTAATGTAAATGATTTAAAATTAGAAAATAATAATGAAACTATGTTTATGTTACCAACTGATACTGAAGAAACTAAAAATATTATTTGTTGTAATAAATGTTCACCTGGCTATTATAATATAACAACAATGGATATCAAATGTTTAAAGATTGAAGTAAGTTTGATTATAGCGAGAATTATAAATAATATATTATTAAATTGAAAGTATCCTGATATTCTTAAAATTGCCAAAGTAATTCCAATATATAAAAAAGGAAATAAGAAACATCCTAATAACTATAAGCCAATTTCAGTTCTTTCAACATTTAACAAAATTCTAGAAAAAGTGATTAATAGAAGACTTGTCAACTTTATTGAAAATACAATTGGGTTTGATTTTCATCAATATGGATATCAAAATAATAGTAATACTCAATCGGCAGTGACAGACTTAACTGAAGAACTTTTGTTGAATGTTGATAAAGGAAAATATGCAACGTCGATTTTTATTGATTTTAGTAGTGCTTTTGATAGTGTTAACCATGAATTTTTATTTTATAAACTTGAAAAACTTGGTATACGAGGAGTTGCACTTAAACTATTCAAAAGTTACCTAACTAATCGATATCAATATGCTCTTCTTGGAAATTTTAATAGTCCCCAAAGAAAAATTAAAATATGTGTACTTCAAGGGTCAGTACTTGGACCTATTTTATATAATTTATATGTTCAAGACATTATGAATCTTGATTTAAATTGTACATATTATTCATATGCTGATGATATAGCATTAATATTTTATTCAAATAATATAGTAGAAATTGAATCAAAAGTTAATGAAGATTTAAAAATTATACATGATTGGTCTAATAATAATGACCTAAAACTAAATGAAGAAAAAACAATTTATATGACCTTTAATCATCAATAGTGTATAAATTTAAAATTAACGATAAATGGAAAAAATCTTCAAAAAGTTTCAGAAACAAGATATTTAGGATTATGGATTGAAGAAATATTAAAAGAAACATGTTTGTTAAATAGAAAATAAAATTATTCCTTTAATTGGTGTATTACGAAGATGTGATAATGAATTGGATCTTAGGACAAAATTTTTAGTATATTATTCATTTATTGAATCTCACATTCGATATTTAATTACAACATGGGGATGCACCAACAAAAATATTTTAAATAAAATTCAACGTACCCAAAATAAATGCATAAAATAGTTATTTGGAATTGGTAAATTTTATCCAACAGATAATTTATATTTAGACGAAAAATTAAATAATATTAATCATTTAAAATTTTTTGAACAGTTAAAATTAGTTTTCAAAATTAAAAATAATATTCAAAAGTCAAACAGTTCCATAGTTTTGAATAATTCTGTTCATAATCATTCTACACGTTCTTGTAATCAAATACATACAAAATTATTTATGTCTAATAGTGGAAATTTCAGGACTTTAAATTATGCATTTTATAAATTTAATCAATTGCCAAATGAAACTCAAAATGAAAAAAATTTATTTAAAAAAAAATATTAAAGAATTTGTGAGGGTCAAGATACAGCAATTCGAACTTTAAAATTAGATTAACTTTATTGAAAATACGCCAACGTTTCGACGATTGTTATCGTCTTCTTCAGGGCTACAAAGACAATTTTATATTACAATTTTTTTGTGACAAAACATTACATTAAAAATTAACATTGAGGTTACAACTAGTGGATTCTTTCCCACTGGTAATCATACAATAAAAAGAACTCTATCTTACCTATTTCTATTAGTTTATCATCGTTAAATGTTCCAAAGAAGAAAATTAAACATTTTCTGTCAATCTTAATTATGTTTTTGGAAAATGTACAAATCTGATGCAACTGAGGTGCTGGTTTTAAATTAGGATGGCACTGATTCTTAAATTTAAATCTTGTTTCTGCAACGAAACCAATATTTTCGACGAATGTAATCGTCTTCTTCAGGGCTACAAAACAATTATTGTGAATTTTTTTGTGAAAAACATTGGGTTGTAACATTGAAAACTCATGCATTATCATGGGTTCTTTCCCACAGGCATTGAAATGCTACACAACGATATCTTGGATCTAATCTTACCTATATTAATTATCTTCGCGTGGTTAAAAATTCCAAACATGAAAAATAAACTTTTTTGGCAATTCCAATTTTGATCTTGGATGCTATGCAGCTCTGGTGCAATTACAATGTTAATACTTGACTTAGGATGGCACGGATTCATGTATTTAATTATGATTTTTTATTTTTTGAGTTTTCACGTTTCAATTCGCCGATGTCAAAAACGCGCTGACAGATTGGAATCAACTATTTGACATAACAGATTATCATTGAGTATTTCCGCCAGTAGAGGGGCAAAAATACGATTGACAGTTTTACGGTGTGTGTAAGGTTGCATAAGCTTCAATGTCTGTGGTTTACAAATTTTTTCTACAGTTATTTACATTTCGCTAGTTTATAACAAGAACAATTATTTATTTTTATCATCTATCAACATCTCAGTGCTTACAGTCAATTACCATCTAGTCCTATGTAATACTTATTTTAGTGATTAATTAAAAAATAATACATTTTACTCAACTTTTCAGTGTCAGTCTTCAAATTTACAGTTTTTGGTTGGTGCAATTGAATTTGTAACATTTCGCTTATTAATCGTTTTTTGTAATTACTTTCCGAGTCCAGAATTTTAAACTTTTCAAAATCAAACGTATGTCCATGTTCAAAGAATTTAATTAATATAACACCTATATATCTCGTTTAACTTTATATTGTTATCATTTTAATTTTTATTAGTTTTATTATATTTTATATTATTTTGTAATTTAATTCGTTGACCATTGAACATGTTATCAACAAATTGCTGTTTTGTGTTCTTTAAATAATGTTATAAAAATAATTGTATTATTTTTTTTATTATTTTTTTGCAGACCTGTGTTATTAATATAATTTTGGACATTGTATTAAATAATACTTTGATAAATAATTATTGTTTTAAACCATTATGTGCATTAATGCCACATGTATTATTAGTTATTATTTTCATGAATTTCTATGAATCCACATTTTTAAAAATCTTTTTTATTTACCTTGTAGAGATTTGATAAAAAGTTGATTACTTAAAAGTGCATTAAATCCATAAAAATTACCAAGCTATTTTTATCAATCTTTTATTTATAAACGACCCCCTTAAAATTAGAGGCCCTCTCAATAAATTAGCCCTTAGCTACTAATTACTGACATAATCCTTTGAAGCCGGCATCGGGAAAATTCAAAGTATGCATACCAGCCCGATAGAAAATTTTATTCAACAGGGTGGTGTATTTTTAGTCCACTGGTGCCACCTGGTGGCCACTTGTTGAACGCGTGCTGTAGGGGTAGTTTGAACCAGAGGGGAAAGCAGGTATAAAACCTGTATGAGCATAACATGTAACCTGCTTAAAAACCAGCTTCGAAAAGGGCTTGCATTAAAAAATAACGAAGTGCATTTATTGTTGAATGAAAAACGGTACCGCAACCCCTATATATTTTTTGCGCGACGCATTTTATGTATAACATTAAGGATTTTTTTCCCTCCCTTTATCATGCTTAGATTATTTATTAGAATGCACCATCACGAATAATAATTTGTGAATAATTTAATTTTCTCATAAACTAGGGGATTTGTTTCATGAAACAATTTTAAAAGAAGTATAAAATACAGTATTAAGAAATTTGCAACGATTTGCCTTTTGCATCAGGCTGAATATAAATTGAAGATGATTAAGTTTAAAGGGACCAAGACACGCACATCAACAATTTTAATTTTGATACATTGTATGCCAGCAGCAAATTATGAATGTGCAATTTTGATAGAATTTACCGATGGATATACCAAAAAATTTCAATACCAATCTATTATTAAACTAAAATCTAGCAAAACATTTTTTTAGATTTTTGGGTGGTAATGGTTGCACTGAATAAAAATCGATATGAGTTTGGTGTTATTTACGGTAGGTACCGAGGTGGTTGGAGAGCTTTTAGAGTAGGAGCTTTTGTGAAGCTCGTAGGTTATGGTACCGACTGCGAAGTAAGCGCCTGGCTCAACGCGTTGGTGATTTATGCTGCCTCAAAGAGTCCGGTCAGCGAAGGTCCAGCAGCATCCCACAACCCATTTTTGGAGGGGAAATCGGCGGCCCGCTTAGCCATGCGTCTCACGTCCATGGCACGCGCTTACCCCCATAAGCGCGCGCACCCCTACGTTCTGGGTGGGGATAGGTAGTGCCACTACAAAGCTCACGGTACTCGTGCGCCAGGTACCATTGCGGGAGTAGCTACCAAGCTTCACATATCGTGACCCACAAGTAGTACCAAGTGTTTTGTTTATTTTTTTCGGTTTCAAATCCGGCACGCGACTTGTTTCTTTTGAGAACTTTAACGACACATGGCCGCTGTCCATACGTTGCATAGCATGACTTTGGGAGGACAACAAAATAACATGTATAACATCATCCAACAACATTCACCCCAGCAAACGAACTGCGTGATTGTGTCCACGGGGATGACGCAGGGAGCGAAGACGGTGATCCAGGGTAAGAGACCATTGGCACCGGCACCAGAAAGAAGTTCGGTACTTGTTACCAACAATAGTGATTTACGATGCAAGAGGAAAATTCAATTCATGCCATACGGAGCTCCAACACAACAGCCGGCTTCCGTGGCCAGGAGAAACGCACGTGAAAGAAATCGTGTGAAACAAGTGAATAACGGCTTTGCCACCCTGCGTCAACATATTCCTGCAAGTGTTGCCGCTGCATTAAGTCCACCTGGTAGCGCCAGCTCAGGAAGTGGAGGTCGAGGAGCCAGCAAAAAATTATCAAAGGTAGAAACTTTAAGACTTGCAGTTGAATACATTAGAGGACTCCAACAATTAATTGATGACCACGAAAGCGATAGAACTTCAACAGGAAGCCCCAACGAACTTAATCTCAATGATGGTAGATACTACACAACAGAAACTGCAGAAAATCTCAACAACCAGTTCAACTACCCCATGTATTTACCAACACCAGCGTGTTCAGAAGCATCATCATCACCAACACCTTCATCACATAGCTCTGACGGTTCCTTAACAAACGCCTACAACACCAACCTCCTATATCACAACAGTCATCACCAAGAAAATTACGAAAATTTCGACCCTAAAGACCCTGAAGACGACGAAGATGTCCTAGATGCCATATTCTTATGGCAACAACAATAAAAATTGTTAAACCTATTTATAAGGTAAGTTATTTTACATTACTAAAATTCTCATCCACATTTTTCCGTTCGTGTTTTATTATACCTCAAGATCTCGCGCTGACATAAATAACAAAGTACCTCGTTGTGCGTGGAGTATATCTAATCACTATTATCATAACTTGATACGAGGCACCCTACCTGCTTTGCCACCCTTGGCCAACTCGATCTACCTGGCGCAATTCAAAAACGGCACGGCGGGTCCCCCCTCGCCGCTCCTTCAAGTGACGGCAACTTCCTTTTCTCTTGCAGCAAAGCAACCCCCTATTTCTTAGACGGCCTTTAAACTTGCACACACATACAATTTTTTGTTGAAAAGATTTTATGCGAGGGGGTCTCCTCTCGTCTCTTGCAGACTAGTTTCTTAAGATGCAGCGAGCTTTCTTTCAGAACCCCGGGGGCATTCACACACAAAAATTTTTTCAATCCCTCCCTTTAGCGCGAACAATACCGTCTGCGAAACTCATTCTTCTTCGCGACACCTCGAGTCGTAACGTAATTTTTTTGTTCGATTGATTGTTTTTTTGAATTACGCACTGCCTACGCTAATAAACTTGAGGTCAATGAAATGAAAAATTATACACGCGAAGATCTCGACTACCTTCAGGCTACCGGCGCTTATAAAAAACCCGTTCTAATTTCTGCCCTATCCCAACATGCAACTCTTCAGAACTCTCCAAACATTTAACTAATCTCAACGTTTTTTTTTTGCAGAATCTCCAGGCCAGTCCAAAAATACGCTACGTACAATCCAAGTGCCTTCATTCCATGCAGTGATACATCACGGAATTTGTTCATTGTTTATGTTACTAGTCATTTGTTTTTAATTAATTGTAAATATTTGTAAATATTGTTATTTTTAAGAGAGTAAGTCCTTACTATTACTATTACTTTTTAATCTCAAGTTACAAAGGCGTTTTATTAAAATTGTTGTTTCTAAAATTTTCGCCTTTAGTTTGTAAACCTGATCGTACTGATTTCGTTATAATGTTAAATTATGATATTTTACAAATGTTTCGTATTCTTGTAATAGTTTTTAAGTGTAAGTTTTGTCCTTACAACTTCTTCCCCTACTTTCTGGGACGTACTTATTTATGTATATAAATATTTTTATTACATCAAAAATAAATATTTTTATAAAACTTTAAAATATGTTTTATTATCACCATTATTGAGACTTAGATAAAAACTGGAGGAACCCGAAAAATAACATTATAATATAAAATTCTTAGAATATTAGTACAATAAGGATTCATATAAAGACAGGTACCTAAAAAATGTAGCCACAAAGATATATTTTTTTTTTTGGTTAGAAAATCCTGAAATATAAACGAAACTAACAACACTTGGAATTGGAAGTTTAATTTATTAAAATTTAAATAATGTAAATATTTCTCAACCTTCATTAAAATATTTTTAGCTACAAAAATTTTAAACTTTTAAATATTTTTCTGATTTTTTTCCTATTCCCACTTTTTGTTTTTACGAATCATAGTAAATTATAAACATTTAAGTGCCTATATTTTGTCATCAGTCAGTATAAGAATTTGGTATAGTGTTAAATCATACCAGGAAAGCTGTATGGTGGCGACCTCTATTTAAAATGGTGTGCACCAAGCTCAGGTAGTCGGAAGATGCATTAAAAGGATATGATATAACTGATATTAGTATGGATAAGGAATAACCCATTAAGAAAATATTACGAAGGTAATAAATACACATAAAAAAGTAAATTGGGTATAAAAATAAAAGGATTACGAAATTTGAAAATAAATTAATATAAAAAATTATTTGTTTCACCTAACTAATAAAAAAAATTATAATTCGCGCAAATCACTTTACGTAAAAAGGAACTATTTTCTATTTACAAATATTGGAGCAATATGGATTATTTTAATAAAATTAAGGTACAAGCCAAAACATTAATTTTATTAAAATTGTCATTCTGAATTAGAAATGCCAGCAAACCTATATCACTAAATAATACTTACTTTCGCCCGAAAATAATCTAAATCTAAGCATGCTCAATTTTAGTAATAAAATGAAAAATGTCTTATTTTATAGGAGAATTACATTTAAGTCACTAAAAATGGTTTATTTTGAATTTTCGTTGTTTCTTCTTCAAACCGAGTATTATTTGTTTAGAACGATATCAACAAAAATAACTGGATAAAAACTAGGATGTGGCTATTTTTACATACAGTATATACGAATAAATGGCAATTTGCAGATACAGTCTGTACAAATAATTAACTATTTGCACATACAATATGCATGTATAATTGGAACACTGCCAGTACTGCGCGCCACCAAACGGCCAAACAAAATATAAAATATACAGGGTGTTTGGTAGCTCGATGCGTTAATTTAAGGAGGTGATTGGGGATCATAATGGAAGCATTTTTAACAAAATTTATTATTATTCAATTGTGTTTTTTTTAAGTTATCATAACTATCTTATTTACATTGAACTTATGCTTAATTGTAATTGAATCTTTTGGAAACAAATATTTTCTATAACTTAAATATGTAGGTACTTTAGTTTTTTACATCAAAGATGTTGATAACCTTTTACAAAATGAAGGAAAAAATATTGATATCATAGAAAAGCTCGAAGAAATATTTTTAGGATAATTTTTTATTTAAAAGATTAATGACCAAAGAGACTTTAAGATTATTTGAACATTTTTTTCAAATATTGTTCTTATTTTCTTTATTTTTTCAAAATTATTGTATCAATTTTATGATTAATTGAAAACAAACAATTCATAAACAACTGCTACAACATTTAAATGAAATAGCAAAATGACACAACATTTTATAAAAGATAAAGTAATTTTGAAAGCCATGAGTGCTCAGTAAACTGATTTCAAAAATTTTATAAACCTTAAGTTGATGGAAAATACGACTTATAGGGTATTTTTCGATTCAAAAAATTATGTAGATTCAAATTATTAAAAGAAGGTTGGACTATTCCATTTAAGATTTCAAACTTGACAGTTTGTACATACTGTATGTGCAATGGCCAATTATTCGTACATACTGTATGTGCTAATAGCCATTTATTCGTATAGACTGAATGTGCAAATAGCCATTTATTCGTAGGTACATACTGTATGTGCAAATTGTCACATCCTAAAAACTAACACACTGTATGTATTAGCCATCGTTATAACTATATATACGGGGTGTACAAGAAACTAAGGTCACCCCTCTGTCATTTCTTTATTTATGAAAATAATCATTTTAAATGTCGTTCTGTTATTTACAATAAGAAAATGCATTTATTGAACTAAAAATATCTCAATATTTTTATAATTTTCAAAAGGCGTTTTTTGCAAATATCCTTATTTTTTTAAAAGACATGATAGTGGGGCCACCACCTAATCAAATACAGGATTTTTTCCGATTATTGTGATACCCAACATGAAGATTATTAAATTTTATTTCCCAAAAAAATTAAAATTTTTTTCCTAAAGTTTAAAAAAAAAATTGTCAGCAACATATTTTAAACAACCAAATGTATAATAATATGTATAAAAAACAATAATGAAGTTATATTTTGATCTACAAGTAAATTTACAGAATTAACTTTATAGAGGGATTACCTTTAATTTGGATTTGAAAGCAGCAAAAGACGCATCGAATAGTAGAAAATTATCACTGGACGAAAAATGATTAGCCAATATAACCAATCTTGGTATTGGGTATTGGGTCATTCGAACCATAAATAACTCTAAAAATATGAGTGTATGTGATTAATGCCCTATCAGTGGCGAAGCCAGGAATTTTGGTCACCAGGGTACAAATTCTAGAAAGAAGCCTAAGTGTTAGAAAGGGGGCGGTCTGTTCCCTTAGGTCGTTATTTGAAGTTCAATAAATTAAATTTATTACAGAAAAGTATTTTTTAAGTACTAATTTTTTTTTAGAATTTTAAATATTAAAACGTTATTTAAAAAAAATATGGTTATGATAAAAAAATAGTTTTTATTTTTTAAGAAAAATAAATAACAACAGGGTGTCTCACAATACGACCAACAACGGTTAGCTGGAGATAATAGACCTAAAAATATGTAGCTCGGATCCATTTTTCAGCATTTTGAACTAAAAATTTCCTATGAACTAATTTTTTTGGATTCTTTATGAATTAACATCATTTTAAAAATTACAAAATAATCATGATTTTTGTAGAATCTTTTTTATACATATTTTTGGTTTTTTTTGAGACCACTTCCATCACAAAAGAGAAAAATACGTTGTTTATTTTTTTGTTACACGATTTATAGGACAATTTCGAACTTTTAATTTAAATTTCTATAATAATCGTTGATTTTGACCCATATGCCCTTTTTAACAAACTTCAAAGAATTATACTTTGGATCTTTTCTATGCCCAATTGCTTCTTTTTGAACCCCAAAAAGGCCGTCTTAAACTAATAAGAGCATTTTTAAATTCCTCCACTAAAATTAATTTATCTGATGACCTTGAAAATAACGACCTGGAATGCGGCAAATTTTTAATTCATGAAGTGTTTTGATAGAAAAATTTTGACATATGAAAACATTATATCATATCATATAATTTTCAAAAAAAATATAAAAAACTGAAGTTTTTATATGTTTTTGCCTACAAAATGATCAAAATAAATGAGTGAAATTCATTCCATACTATTTTGTTAAGATGTTAATTTACAAATATCTCCAAAAAAACATTTTTAATTTTTTTTTACTTTTTTATTTTAAATTTTTTTTTTTTGAATAGTATCTATAAACACAGCAAAAAATAAAATGTTTGTACGTCAAAATTTTTTTATCAAAACACTTACTAATCAAAATTCCCTAGCCTTAAATAAGAAAAGAGCAGAAATTGACTGTTCCGATTGAAATGACCAATATCGTTTATGAACAGAAGAAAACGTATTGGACCAACATAGGAACCTTGTGGGATCCCTGTAGGTAAGTCAATTGTCTTTGAACTTACATCTAAACATATTTTTCATTTTTGAAATCGTAGAAATTCCATCAAAAGTAAAACTCTTGGTGCAATTCTGTGCAAAACTGTAAGTTCATATAGGCAATATCTGTAAGGTAACCATGGAAACCGTCCATTACAACCCTACAGATTCTTCGTGTAAGGAATCACACCATATGTTTGTGTGGATTAACTAAAAGTCTATAAGTTCCTTATATTTAGGATTAAATTATTACTATTTAACCAATAAAACATCAAGATAAAAGTTATGAGAAATTTAATCTCTATTTGAAACTTGGGACTACCTCTAAAGATTTTTTTTGAAGACCTTCCTTAAAAAGCTGAATGAAAAAAGCTTCGAGAGATATCCCACAAGTGTTTTTCTTTTTAATTTAAATATTTTTAAGGCCTGAAGTTTTTTTAAGAAAATCCTACTAACCTAGGCGATTTTTTCAATAATTTCATTAACTGGAAAAGCCCAGTTGTTAGTTGGTTTGTATGAAAATTAAATTAATTCTGTTCGAAACTGTAAGTCCTTACAGGAAATGTAAGTAAGTTTTATTAAATTAAAGTTGCCTGAAAGTCATAAAAGTAATAAAAAAAACTTAACTATCAATCGGTACAACCGGTAAAAGGAAATGACAATGAGGTATACGTACACCGTACACTGGACACTTACCGAAATCCTGAATTTCGGTTGATTTACTCTTAACTCCATTAAACAAAGAATTTAAACTACATATTGGCAAAAATATAAAAAAATTGGATATGATATTTTTTCAAAATTTATAAATATAAAAAATCGATTTAAGATAGTAAATGCCATTCAAAAAAAAAATTACCAATGAACTAATATTCTTTTTCGGCTTCTTAAAAATTACAGCAATTTTAAAATTTTAATGATTTTATTGGGACACCCTGTATAAATTTTATTTTATTTTGATTTTTTTTAATTTAAATCAAGTATTCTTTGGGTTTTGCCTTTATCTTTAAACCAATTAATTTCTTCAAGAACAATTTTAACTAGTCCACTGTCCTTTTAGTTTACAAGTAGCCGATAATGTCCAAAGGCAAAACCATAATTGATTTAAATAAAAAAAAGAAAGAAACTTATACAGTGTGTTTCACAAAAATCATAAAAATTTACCAGTTTTAAAATTTTTTTAAGAATTCGAAAAAAAATATTAGTTCATAGCAAATTTTTTGTTCAGTTACTATCTAAAAAAAAAATTTCCAGGAAAAAAAGTGGGACACCCCGTATAATATTGAAAATGACATCTTGACGATGATTTTGGAGAGTAATTAATGAGAGTAAAGGTGAATGATTCAAACTGCTTTAACGAGAAAAAAATATTATTTGATTTCTTGTAGTGTCGTCTTCATTAGGGCATCATCAGGCACATTATCAATTTATATCTATGTAATCAGAAATCCTCATTCTGTGATCAACATTACCTACAATCTACACTGTGATATTAATTGTTCTACAAATATTTTTATTCAGTGGTAAGTTTATGAATTAGACTGTTGTTCTAAATATAACCCACATTTTTATGAAATATTTGACGTACATTGATGTGATAAAAGAATTTACCACCATCTTTTGGTATATTTCATAATTTTCAAAACAGGCCGGAAGTATGCGAAACCAGAAGTAACTTTAATTTTAAATGGCAACCTAGGTCTAGTGTGGTATTGTTTTTTTAAAAACGAACAACTTTATTAAAATAATTTAAGAAACCATTTGCCACATCTTTGGATATAATAAAAAAAATATTTTAATAATTTTTTAAAAGACCTTTCCAACAATAAAACATACTGGCCATTTAAAATTTTAAAGTTACTCCGGTTTCAGGTACTTCTGGTTCTTCTGGTACATTTTGGAGGTAATCTTTTTTATCATCAACGTATGAAAAGGGTTCTCGAAATGAAGAGGTGGTACGTGTGGTCTGGAACACCCTGTATTTTAATTAGAATATCCTACTTTTTTAAGATGAATTGCAAATAAATCTTTCTTTGGATTAAAACTCGGCTTATTCTCTTATTACCCATCTTAAATTAATTGGAAAAAGTAACTCAATTTAAAATGATATTAAAGTTAATGTTGGTTAAAAGTAATAATATTAATTGTTTTTATAAAAACCAATTAAATATTATTGTCTTTGGGTTTTTAAAGAGCAGATAAATGAAACTGGCCACGGTAAATCAATACTATCGTGAATTACATATCAGAAAAATATTTATTTCCTGTCTGCAAATCTACACAATATTTTACAAACATTCTAAAAGTATCTCTTCGTTTTTATTTACTGGTAATAAATCTTGTTTGGAATTATAATTGCAAAAAGTTATCGTTGTTAAAAACGCAATCCATAGCGCGTCTTATATTTCCACAGTAATTCCAACGATAAATAATCCACGATTTACAATATAAACAAAATAATATAGTGGAATTAATTTATTATAAGCAATTACGCTAATTTATGTATTTATTGAAGCCCGGACGGTTATAATTTTCTTTTATTACTCGCCTAATAACGCGCGACAAGCGGAGAAATTGTTGTAACTTGTATTAATGTCCTGAAGCTCATTTAGTTCGTTAATGAATGAAAGGGAACGCCATGCGGCAAAAATACCAGCTATGACTAACCTATTCTAAAAATAACTCTGAAGAACTATTATCAAGAAGCCTATTTTAATGCTATCTCTTGTTGTAATTTTTAATTGGTGTTCTTTAAGCAAGACCTTGGGTTGTTCGTAGACGCCCAAGGTGTTCGCGTATTTGCGTGATGTTAATAGCTTTGAGCAGACTTCATGATCAGCTACTAATAATAAAATCAGATTTGATTCATTTTATACCATACTATACAGCTTCCAAACCTTCCGTGATTTGCGGTACTTGATTCTCATGCGGGTTTCTAAATAGTACCTTACCATGCTGTGCAAACACTTAAATGACCATTTACGGTTTAGCTACTATAAATCTTGAATTTATTAGCATATTTCCAAGTATTAAATATTGGTTTCTAAAACTTAAGACGAGCACAATAATTGTTCCTCAAATCTTGAACAAGATTTCGCTTCATCGACAGTCCAATTCATCAACAGGGATTTTTCATCGACAACGCTTTCATCGACATGACCTTTACATCGACACGACCGTTTCATCGACACAGAAAAGGTCATGTCGAATAAAATATTTGTCGATGTAAAGGTAGTATCGATGAAACGGTTCTCGATCAAAAGCTAATGTCGATGAAACATTTGTGTCGATGAAAAAGTAGTGTCGATAAAACGACATTGTCGAAGTAATGGTAATGTCGATGAAACGTCTGTATCGATGAAAAAATAGTGTTGATGAAAGGTTTGTTGATAAAATTGCATTCGAGGCTATTTCTATGAAAGTGTATTGTCAAAAAAACGGTATACAACTACAAGATTTGATACAAAATATTTGTGGTCCTGTAAATTAGAACTTTTCTACCCAACATATTGTATGTCACAAATTATAAGGAAAGTAAATCATCATGTTCTATTTCCGTAAAAAAAAATTTGCGGTCCTGCGCATACTTTCATTATTATTTCTGACATAAAATATGATTGGGTTGAACAAATTCCTAATTTACACGGTATTCGTCTAAAATGGTCAAATTTGAAGATAAAAGTGGGTCATTGCAGAATTTCCCGAACAACTTTGTAGATATTAGTATATTAGGTAAATTTTACTTCTCATTTATTAAATTACCCTACACTCCTATAGTGACATTCCCAAATAAACACCTTACATCTGTCGTCTCGAGCCGCGACTCACATTATTTTAATTTAAATGAGACGCAAGGTGCTCGACTTAATTAAAGGCAACTTGCTGGAGAAAGAGGTAAGAGGTAAGAAGTAAAGCCTCTTTATTTACAAACAAAATGTTAGACATACGCTCCCGTCCCAGAGACGCGTGCGTACTGAGCACACCTGCCCTTAAAACATCCTACTGAACAAGGTAATGATATTAATTAATAATGCACTGATAGATTCATTTTAATTAAGCACGCCAGGAATTCAGAGGCTTTTAATGTAATCTTTGTTTTTATTAGACGGGGTTCGTAATTGGGATAAGGAGTTTAGATGTTTTTGTAGGCTAATGAAAGTAACTTTCAATTCAAGGTCATTTATACCAAATGAAAACGAAAAGGGTAAATTTTTTTTAAAACCTCCTACGCTGAAGTAATTTTATTAAAATAATAATTTATCAAATGTATACTAAAGATTCAAAATAATCCTAAGAGCAAAATCACTAACTTTAAACAGGTAAATAAGTTACAGGATATGTACTTCCTTGACTATTCAACTCACAAGTGATTATTTTTTGTAACAAGTAAAACGTCAAAAATTTCAGCGATTATTTTATGACGTTTATGTCAAATTTTAAAAAGTTGGAAGTTGGCTGTCAAATTTTGCACAAAAAAGTGGAAAGTGTTCGTTAAATAATCTCTTAAATATGCACTCTTGTTCAAATTATAAGTCGAATATTTTTCATACATTACCAATTACCACTCATGTCAGTCGTGGAATTAAAGCCTAACCCCAAATGACATTCGAGGTAATGACAGTGAAAAATATTCGACTTAAATTTGACCACTCGTAATATTACATATGAAAATTATAAAATATCATATAAAAAACATTTTTCTTTTTTCAGAAAACATCAGAGAAACTTTATATATTATAATAAATCCAAGTGTAATTTCAACCAATAAAACGAAAACATTCTTTAATTTTTTTAAATATTTTTTTTAAATTTTTTTTTAAATTTTTTTTTAAAGTTTTTTTTAATTTTTTTTAATTTCTATTTATTCTTTTTTTATAAATACTGCTAGATAATGTGGAATGACGCATCGAGTCAATGCCTGCCGTGATTTACTAATTTTTTATAAATTCATTTTAATGAGTAAACCAAAAAAATTAAAAAAATTTAATTATTAAAAAAAACTGAAAAAAAATAAAAATAGAAATCGCAAAATAAAAATTTTATGCGTTCCTTTAAACTCACCATGTATATGTTATGGACAAAGACCAATGCACGGTGAATCTTAGGTTTGTCTAGTTAATCCTGAGGATTGACTAATTGCCTTGAACAAAGCACGAAGTAAACAAAAGTTTCAGCCTTTCTTGCCCGCTCTAGAACAGTAATATGTTTACATTGGAAAACCCACCAAAACCTTTCGAAAAGTACCATTAAATTATGGCGTTAGTTTCAAAAATCGACAAATCCAATTCATTTTAGTACCAAATCAAAAATAATAAAACAGTTTTTGTGATTTCCCAACATTTCAACAAAATGGAGTTGTCGGGTTTATAAACTAGGATATTCACTTGGTAGTCAATCCTAGAAGCGAGGGAAACCTACTTAGTCAATGGTCAAAACTTTTATTTACTTAGGGATTTTCCCAAGGTAATTGGTTAATCCTCAGGATTGACTAGACAAACCTAGGATTGACCGTGCTTCGGTTTTTGACCATAACATATACACATAGTAAATGAGGTTTGTTGGTGGAAAAACATGATGAAAAGCAGGAAATCATTTTGATCACTTTATTTGATGTCAAAATAAAGTGTCCTGGCTTTGGATGTTCCCTCGACTAGAGCTTACTTGAGGGTATCAAAAAAACCACGAAATATTTGGACTTTTTTCAGTTTTTCACTTAAATTTCGAAAATTGTGCTTCCGATTCAAAACTGTTATTACAAGAAAAATGTTGGATATCATCGGTCAAAAAATGAGAATTTTTACATTTTTTGTCAACAAATCAAATTTAGTGTCAACAGAACTGCACCATTAGGTACTGAAATTATAAAAGCAAAATAATAAAATTATCAATTTAGTGTCCAGGAATAGGAGTGAATGAATCTGGGCAGTTTTCAGAAAAATAGCTGCTGCACGTATCATTACTTGAAGGGTTCATACCAACAATTTTTGTATCCAGTGTTTCGGAAACAAATATCCTGATTTTCCTTACTTTCGTCAGTCACGATTATCTCTTCACCATATTTTTTTTAATATATATGAGCTTTAAGAGTTTCCAAATTGGAACGTATCCTTTAAAATCCTTGACAATTTCAGATAGTATGAAGTCTGGTAGTCATTCTTATTTTATTGTACATAATTGCAAATCATCTGCTGAACGACTCTGGGTGCTTGAAGAAGCCCCTCTAACGAAGTAATTCTTTCAGCAAGACTTGTGGTACCTGGTCTTTGCTGCAACAAGATATTTTACAAGCTATGAATCAAAATACAGGTAACCGTCGTTTTGCGCCTGTTCGCTTCACGCCTATTCACAATTATGCCGGTTGGTGCCGGTGTGGGATTTTCCGAGTTTCCGAGTTAGTTTTCGTTTTTTGTTTTTAAGAAAACTAAAAAGATATGATTATATTTTTTATTTTATTATAAAATTAAAAGAATATTCAATTTATAGGCACCAAAAATGTGTGTTCTCTGTTGAGCTGCATTGATGACCGATTTCTGGAAAGTTAAAGTTGTCATTTGGTATACAATATATCATCATTTTGAAAATACAAATTAAAAAACCAAAGGCAGTACAAGATAGTGTACACCAATTCGGCTCAACAGAGAAATGGCAATATTGCGTTTCATCTCTTGTATCTTTGAAAATGATCTTCCCCAAGTATATATCAAATTATTCCGTTCGAAATCTAGAAGTTCATCAAAGTTTGATCCTCTAGTTTTCCTATCACTCGGTGCTTCATGGAGAACCCTCTCTCTGAATTACTACTTTCTGCATCTATAATTAATCTGAGTTGGAATTACAGACTTCCGAGTGATCTCGGTTGAGAGTTGACTTGTTATTTTCTAAATTTCTCTTAATTACATCAGATACAGGCCATACGTTCATATGTAAAAGAGACGAAAATAGTTACTCTACTTTTGGATAACAATTCTCAATATGTTACGCAAGTATTTTTTGTGGTCTTTCTATATCTTTCTCAATTAGTTTGGGTCTCCTGGATTACCTTTAAAATTAAATAAGTTAATTGGTGCTAATAATTCTCAAACAAAATTTTACACAGGCCATCGACACTACATTTCCATCGACACCGACGTTCATCGACAACATCGATACTACCTTTTCTTCGAAAACCATTTCGCGGTCTTGCGATAAAATGGTTGTGTCAATGAAACTGTAGTCAATGAAACGGCATTGTTGAAGAATGGTAATATCGATGAAAAGGTAGTGTCGATGAAACGTCCTTGTCGAAGTAAAGGTTTGTCGATGAAAAGATAGTGTCGATGAAAAAGTAATGTCGATGGAACGTCCTTGTCGAAGAAAATGGCCGTGTCGATGAAACTGTAGTCGATGAAACGGCATTGTTGAAGAATGGTAATTTTGATGAAATTGTTTGTCGATGAAAAGGTAGTGTCGATGAAACGTTTGTGTCGATGAAACGTTTGTGTCGATGAAACGTTTGTGTCGATGAATTGGTCGTGTTGAAGAAACGTCCGTGTGGATGAAACGGTCGTGACGATGTAAAGGTCATGTCAATGAAAAAGCACTGTCGATGAAATGGACTGTCAATGAAGTGATAGAACGCCAAAAATATTAGTTGTTGCGTTTTTTTGGGTAACCTTGTTTACTAGTTTGAACTTTTTTTTAACTTTTTTGTTATCAAACTTTTTGTGTAATTATTATTTGACACTATCAACACATCTGTGCTTTTCCTTTCAGAAACGATTTTTTGAAATTTAGCTAAATATTCGAATATTACATTTTTTGACCTATTTTCTTTATTATTATTTTCATAAATAATTTTAGAACACTATTTAGTATTTAGGTTTGAAATTTAAGTGTTATTAGAAAATTTGTAAAATATAGGTATCAATTAGTGCGATAGGAGTAATAAAATTATTTACATAATTAGTACCGATGTTTCAATAAAAATAAAACTAAACTTTTTATTTCCACCCAAGCCAAGATATGATAATACACGCACACAACCAGGTAAGACATAAAAACATGATATTAGAAGCGTCGAAAAACAGTAGTACATGGACAGGAGTAATTAAATCGAAGGGTTATATTTTCCATTTTACAGCTTCACATTTTATATTACTATAAACTTATTTGTGGATCTATAAATTATTCGAGAGTCATTGTGGTGTAGGGCCACTTAAATTTCATCCATCAAGAGTGTATAAAAATAAAAATCGTAGAATCTTAATTACCTTTCAAAAAAGTTACTTTTAATTTCATTTCTACTTTGGAGCAGGAAACCCGTGGATTTAATTTATTATCCTTTTTTGCTTGAGCAAGTAGTTATTGTAGGTTTATTGCTTGTATTAAGTTTGTTTACATATTAAGAAAGAAATTCTAAAATTGGGATATTGTTTGTAAGTCACGCGAGAAATTGCAGAGATTTTCGACAACTTACTAAAATAGTATTGTTAAAATTATGACAATACAATTTCGCGCGTCAGGACTAATCGTCCCTTTCACACCTCGAGAATTGAGATTTGACGTTTTTTCTTTCTTCAGATTCTTAGACATTTCCGCTGGGAGATTCATATATTCATATTTTACCTGAGTTCTTATTACCGAGATTGCCACCCCAAAACTTTATAAATATTAATAGTGGCTTAAGAGGGGGTTGAGTATTTTACACTTCAAACTCCGATGTATATAATTACACAAGTATTTCGTAAGGCCAAATTCTAAATAATAGAGCGCAAACAATAATTTTCCGTTAAGCTTCGGCCTAATTTAAAGCTCGCAACAATTAAACGTTTGTCGAGTGGGGCAATGAGTTGTGATACTTTCTCAGGTGGAGGTCTTGGAAGTGTAGCAAAAACGATACAATAGCCAAGGCGCCTTTATGGCAGCGAAAGGGTTATTATGCCTTTTTCAATCGTTTTGATGGACAGCCATTCTGCAAAACCAAGCCAAAAAGGGTCCCTTTTATGCTACACTTAGCGGTTGCCAAACTAAATATTATTGCTCTGCTCTCATGAGAATTATACGACCTTTTTAAATTAAGACCTAAAAAATTACAAAGGCACAAAATGAAACTGATCAAGAATTTGTTTTGTACCAAAAATTTTGGGATTGCCTGGAAAATTTTGAGAATTGTCTGACTATTATACCAAAAAATAATTCTAAAAGAGGTTGGGTTTCATTCTTAATTAATACAAATCGTAGTTGTCTAAACAACCACCATGATAAACAATTATTAACTTTTAATTAAAGTAATCTTATCAAAGAGCTAAAAAGGTGTTGAAAATAACTAACCGAAAGTCGAATTTTCAATAAAATGAATTGCCTCAATCTTCTGATCCCGACAAAACTAATTGTTGACAAGATCTAATTGGTATCAAAAATAGGCTTATTACTTTAACGTCGAGATGTAGTCCATTAGTATAAAACAAAAACCGCTTCTTGAAAGAATGTAGGAAAATACGTGAAGTATTTCCAAATTGGGGTGAAGGCTTTACTTTTTATCGCATCCCTGAGCCGGCGCCTTTGTTACTAAATGCGACGAAATTTGTCTTCAAATTGAGCCCAGTGAAACCTAATTATACCTATCTTGTATTTTAGCGATAAGCGTGAGAATCGCAAAAATGCGGGAGGACAACGATACCAAAATGACCAACCGTGATCCTTGATCCTCCTCCGCCCAATTATTAAAAAATATCACACTCAAAATATTAAAGAGGACATTATTACAGTAAACAAAACTATTGCAAGTCTTTTAAACCGAAATTATGACTTAATTATGCATTTTATAGTTTAATAATAATTAAGTCAACATTATTAATTGGTCGTTAAATAAGCAACATTGAATAAAATCCCTAATTTAAGTTCAGCAATTAAAAGAAAAATCGTAAAATCGGTGTGGCCTGCAAAAATAGTCCGGACTAATAAAATCTTTAATCTTAATTACCCCTTTCAAAATAAAATTTCGGCGCGTCATTTCAACCCCGCGGTTTTATCTTCCAAGGGTTTGTGGTTGATCACGGCTTATAATGAAGGTAAAAGTGAGAGCGTTCAAAAGTGGTTTTGTTCTATCAACAGAATTTTTGTCTCTGTAACTGAACGGGATTTTTTAGTCTTTGCCGCGACGATTCATCTTGTTGTTCGGGCAGCTTACAAAGCACACAATAATACCTTATCATTTGTATCTTGGATCATGTTTAATCGCAGGACAGTTTACATAACGAAATTATAATAAGAGATGATTCGAATGTAGTTGTAAGACAATAAAATCTTGAAACTTTAAATCGAATAATTTTAGAATAGAAAAGTGTTTAATTCGAAAATTTATAGAACTATATTTAGAATTAAAATTCGAAGAATTGAAGATTATCAACAGTGGTTTTAAAAAGATTGTTGAAAGTTCGAAAAATTTGTAGGTAGTAATTTTTCATTAAAATGTTGTTTCAGAAATTTTGGATTCGTGAAAATATCTTTAAAATTAAATTCATGATTATTATAATATTTTGTGACTAAAGCCATTGGAACATATTTTCCCAAATTAAAATTTTTTTTGAACAGAATCCTTATTATCTTTTTTATTGGATCATATTTTCGGATAAAATTATTGACCTCTCTACTTTTATTTTCAGAAGATTTCCAAAGGTCAAAATAAACAACCTAATAATTTATGGAAGAACTTCACGTGGAGGAGGTGCTGCTATCTATTTTGAAAAGAAATATGCTTTTAATGCAATTAATACCATTTAAAATAATATTGATCAAATTTGGATTATCATAAGCATTGGCAGACAAAAATTCGGGGTAGGTGTCGTGTACCGTTCTCCTTCGCTAAAATGTAATGACTTTTTAGATATTTTAGAAGAGACCATTGCAACTATCATTCCATCCGTTGATGAAACCATGTATCTGAGTGATTTTATTATCAATTCGTTGGATGTTAACAGTAATTATGTTATTAAACTTGAATCACTAGATTAGTGTGGTCAACATCAACATTAATAGATTTAATTCTAACTACATACATGAAAATTACAAAATTAGTGCAATAAACCTCAATAACTCAGAAAATGCTTTTAAAACGAACATGAGAACTTGCAGAGATATCACTCGATTTATGGTGCAATTCTGTGCAAATATCTGCATGGTTTGTTATATGGGTTGTAATGGACCATCTCCATGGTTACCTTACCGATATTTCCTGTGAAGACTTCTCAAATTTTAATGCAATTAAATTTGAGAATATCAACGGTATGGCTACTTATTTTATTAGAACTCTATTAGAAAAGTTTGATGTTCATGCTCCATTAAAAACTTCCAGATTTACACATCATAACTGGCTAACTCAAACTATAAAAGACATGATGACCTTAAGAGCTATACCTCTAAAAATGTCAAAAAAAACTAAAAATCCATTATACTGGGGCTATTATAAAAGCCTAGGAAATTCTACCAGTCTTACTGTTTTGGAATTTACTAAGAAAAATAAATATCAATAATTAAAACAAAGAGTCTTTTATTTTACAAAACTTGAACATTGACCTTAATAACTCCTATTTTATTAATTGTGATAGTTCTAATAATACTAATAATTCCCACCTCACTTCAAATTTGTGTAGTGGTAATTTTATAAGTGACCAGAGATTTAAATTTAATAATATTAATGGAATAGAAATTTGTCGAATACTATCAAATTTAAAAGATGTTATACTGCATTTACACACTCAATTGCCAAAAGATTCGACGAAACATTCGCGTCAGTTATTATTTGACTAAGGTCAATATTCATCAATGTTAAACTCAATTGAAATAATAAGTTCTAAGATTAAAGGTCCAATCGTCAATTATATTTCAGAAATTACAGAATGAATTATTTGTTTCATATAAAATTAATTTTGCCCCAGAAATTTTGGATAACCTAAATACAATACATATTTTAAAGTGCTGTTGTGATTCACGTGCACAATCACTGCCAAAAATTCTTGGCTTCCAGAAAATTTTTACAATTGTTCCTTTTTCAAATTAAATTGTTTTTACTGAAATACAATTTATCTTTTCTGAAGTACAATTGTTCTTTTCTAAAATGCAATTGACTATTCTGAAATACAATTGATACTTTCTGAAATTAAATTGAGCATTCTGAAATACAATTGATACTTTCTGAAATTAAATTGATCTTTTCTGAAATACATTTGATGATTTTTGAAATAGAATTAATGATTTCTGAAATATATACTTTCTGAAATTAAATTGATCTCTTCTGAAAAACAATTGATGATTTTTAAAATAGAATTAATGATTTCTGAAATATAATTGGGAAAGGTGTTGTTAATTGTTTGAAAAATTTAGGAGTGTACTTTGATCAAGACACGGTTTTCAATTCTTAACATAAAATCTACATTGTTAATGATATTTGGCTCAAATTCTGCACATATCTTACTTTTGGCAGCCGCTTCTAGATGAATTCGCAAATTTCCAAAAAAAAGTTTTTAGAGTTTTTTTTGTAAGTTTTTTTAGCGGAAAAAACTTTTTGTCTTAAAATTGGTCCAAAACTCAATTCCTAGATTATCTGACACTTGTTTAGAAACACCCTGTATAAAAGAAAACTCCAAGAAATATGATGGACAAAAAAAGAAAATTTTAGATTTAAAGAGCACAGGTTAGGTTAGGTTAGGTTAGGTTATGTGTCACTATTTTGTTGAAACGAATGGTAGGATTTACAAAGTTTGTATAGAGGAGAGTTACCGCGGAATTTTTGGTAAGAACTTGCACTAAAATCTAACATGATTACTGTCTTTATATCGTCTACAATATTATTAATTAATTTAAATGAATGAAAAGTTGAGACATATAGATATAGAGGTGACTATACAACAGAGCAGTACAAAAGTTTAGAAATGATATACGGATCATATAATTTTCAAGCAGTATCAATTTCCCTAATGCATTTAGAGTTAAAATTATAAAATCAACCATTCAATTACAGATTACAGTCCTTAACTAATTGTGTTATATGAGTATTAAAAGCTAATCTGCTATCAAAGATTACATCAAGGTTCTTATTATCCATGGCTCTACTAATTGGTACATCATTAAGTTTATATACATAACTAATAGGATTAACGTGAGAAACTAATTACGCAAGCTCTTATCCACGTTAATTCATTACTAAAAACCAATTACTAAAAGAATTAATACCATTCGGTAGAATTAAACCGTCGTCTTCAATTGAGATTACAGGGTAAAATTTCGTATCATAAGAGGAGGTATTCGGATGACAGTTTTGCTCCAACGTTATTAATAAAAAAAGTAGGAATAGTAGAGGTCCCAATGTGGACCCCTGGGGTACCTTCGAATTTTCAGATAAGTTACAATAACGAACTACATTATAATCCACAACTTGCCTATGATCCGAAAGGCATGTTCCTTTAGTTTATCCAGGAGTATATTGTGTTGAAATTTATTGAACGGTTTGCTTAAATTCTGTACCTATAAATAACATCCACATGAAGGTTTAAACAGTGTATTTAAAAAGATAGTTGAATATTTGAAAATATCTTTAAAATCGAATTAATGATTTATGTTTAAATTTAAGTTTCGTTTGACCAGAAACCTCACTATCTTTCGTCTCTTCCTTGGTACATAACCTCATATTTTCGAAAGATTTCCAAATATCAAAATAAATTGGCTGATAATAATTTTACAAATTTAACAATATATTTCATCTTTAATATATAAAATGCAATAAATCATTTTCATATGTAATATCACAAGTGGTCAAATTTAAGTCGAATATTTTTCACTGTCATTACCATGAATGTCATTTGGGGTTTAGTTTAGAGTGCACATTTAAGGGACTATTTAAAAAACATTTTCCACTTTTTTGTGCAAAATTTGACAGCCAACTTCAAACTTTTTGAAATTTGACATTAACGTCATAAAATAATCGCTGATATTTTTGACGTTTTACTTGACACTTGTGAGTTGAATAGTCAATAAAATTCTTGTCAATAAATTGCTATTTATAAAATTGGTCCCATTTATCAAATATCAGAAATTTTGGTTCTATTGTCATTTGAAAAATGTAAAATTGCAGAATCCTCGTTATTGTGCAACCTTTAATAACAATCCTTTTAAATATTTATGACTGCAGCTTTTGGAAAAATTCATAAAAGTATAGAGTAGGCCCCGGTGCGATACTTTATCCATTGAAAAGAGGGTACCTCCTTTGTGCGGCAGAAAATAATTACTCGTTACCTATATAAATCACGTCGTATAACAAGAGACGACTTTATATAGGGTGAGCCGTAATTACACATCAACGACAATACGCGTTTGGGCCTTGAATGGAGGCACGCGAGTCGTGACCATGTGCACGGGCCTTCATAGGAAGTGGGAGGAATGCCAAAAACGCGGGGTCTTCTTTTGTATGATCTTCCTCTAGCTGCAATCCGAGACAACAGCACTTCGGAAGCTCCTTATTATGCAAATCGAACGCACTTCTTGGGCGTAAATTCATTGCACGCTTATGCACCAATTTTACACGCCCTAGACCTAGACCAGTCCTCGAAGATTCCCAGTTTTTTTTATAGTACGAACCTTTTTATCAGGCTACAAGATGCTTTTAATTTTCGGCACTTTTTGCTCCACGCTTATCGCTTCCGACTTACACAGAATGCCATCATAGCCTTTCGTCGCCCTTCAACGATAGCAAATTTAGTGATGGCACCAACTTGTGTGGGCTAGGTTTCACAATTAAGCGTAAAAACTGACATGGCATCTTAGAAATCTTCAGACCCTTAATTTTTATGGCAATACATGTAAACGCTCTAATTTACCGAATTCCAATTAACAAAAATCAGAAAATAATTTAAATCGAATACAATAAATATAAATATATTTTTAATGATTAGTCATAAATAAAACCATAACGAGGTTTTAAATACCCAATTTTAGAATTTGTAGCAATTTGTAAAATTAGTGGGCGTATAACTTGAAGGTAAAAAGCTCGTAAATTTTTAAAATTTACCCCAAAACCGCAAACTCTCTTTCCACCTTGCCCTTTGATTTTGTGTATCCTCATTTCACTAACAAGCCCTTCATGTTTATTTATGACTTTTTAGTGCTAGAACACTGTCAGCATTGATGTCTTCATTATTGAGAAGGAATATAAAAAAAGAGTAGGAGGTGCGGCTTTTGATTAAAAAACGTTCGATCTGCGCCCCCTTTTAAAAGGAAGCCGGCCCCATTAAGAATGCAAATCAGGTCCGGGTCCCATTTGAAGACCGATCCGTTTCTGTTTCGGCAGTAAAGTGTTACATTTTATTGTGTTGCGGCTCATTTAGCGGCAATTATGCATTTAACGCCTTTATTGCAGTTTTAAAGGGAGCCCTTTATGCACCTGATTCCAGCTTTTATCATCTGCAGCGGTCCACTATGCTGTAAATAACTTAAGTCGTTACGTATTTATATATGATAAACCTCATGATAGTCCTTCATACTAACACGAAATATTTATTTCCATTTTATTGGTTTATAATGAGAGAATTTTTATTTAATAACATATTACCATAATAAATTATTAATTTCATATATATGAACAATGTATACTTTTATTGCAGCTTAAACAAAATTTATACTTCCTTTCAAGGCTTTCAGTTTTTACAAGAATGTATGTTTTTCTCAAATAATCAAATAAAATAAAATTAATTTTTGTCTTCTAATTAAGATTGTCGTATCTAGAGAATAAAACCCTATTAAATCAATCAACAAAAAATTCACAGTTTCATTTGAAAATCAAAGGTGACATAGGCCTGTCAAAAATGACAGCCGTTTAGGAAATACACATGCATTTTGTTTCAAAAATTTTTTTGGAGGCATACTGTATCAATAATGAAATAATTGGTAAAAAACTAGAAATAGAAATGATTATCTAATAACTTGTGTTCTTTTACGAAAAATTAGATGTCCTTTGTAGCTCGAAAATCTCCATAATTTTGGCTATGATTATTCAAAATGGATCTTCTTAAAACCAAACCAATAGCTTTTCATCAGAGAACATCTGCGTATGAATTATAATTCTAGTATCAAATAATAAAACTTACATGAACAGGAATATTAAGATCAAACTAGATTAAAGTGGTATGTTGAAAACCACTCTTGGTCCAAAAAAAGATTGAAAAGCTGCTGAGCCATAACACTATAAAATGCAGGAAATTATTAAGAAACTGGATGGACTTACTCCTCCTTCTCATAATGATCTTAATTAAGGTAATGATAAAATTGTAAATTTGTGTTTGGTCTTGCATGAATTCCAAAAGGCGACCGTCTAAAAATCTAGATTTTATCTAGATAAAACAATTGGGAAAGAAGGTAAAACCATCACAGGAGCGTTACCTTATCCCTTCTGTATCCTCGATACTAAAATTCTAATTCCATTTTATACATTTTCTGATAAAGATCCTATTCCCCATGATTTTCTTTGAGTCCATAAAAAGTTTTGGATATAGTAGTATACTACCACTTATTTCAAAACTGCTATACATGGTGTCTAGTGCTGTTCACCGAACCCGAACTGTTAGAGGTTTGAACTTACAGAAATTAAAAGTTCGAACTGTACGAACTTTCATAAGTTTAAACTCGATTATGTTCGAAGTTTATAAAGTTCAAACTTGATAAAGGCATGATATGGAGTGACCTCACCATCATGCCTTTTGAAAAAATACAGATATTTGAAAAAAAACGCATTTTAAAACTTTTAAAAATTAGTTTCTCAAAAACGACCAAATGAATTTCATAATTTACAATTTATTTTACGTATTTAAATTATTTACGAGTAGTTTTAATTATTTTATTAAAAAAATTACCAAAAAAAAATCCAAAATTTTTTTAGAAAGTTCAAAAAAATTTTTTTTTGTCACAATCATACTTACAACATACTAATGTTTAATAATAAATAAATAATAGAGAATTTTCTTATGCCATATACCATGGTAAGATTTCAAATTTTTATTTTCATAAATACAGAAATTACAGGTGTGGTCCCAGTTTCGTGGACACCCGGTATATGTTGTACTCAATTCGGCCAGTGGCCAAAATTTAATATTATCGAACTTTTTTTGAACTCGAACTTCTTTCGAACTCGAACGATTTTCGAATATGAACTTTTTGCGAAACCGAACTTTTTTCGAACTTTTGCCTAATGTTCGAACGGTTCGAACTATTTTAAACTTCGAACTTTTGAATGAAACTTCGAACTTTAAACAATATAAAATTCGTACAGCACTAATAGTGTCCTATTTATTTTCAGAAAAATTTTTTAGGAAGGAAATATACTTCCGAATAATTTTTTTACGACTCCATAAGAGGTTATAGCAATTTTGGAATCCTGTATAACATCTTTTTGTTATTTTTATTTAAATCAAGTAGACGTTAGATTTGGTCTTTAAAAAACCTACTGGGGAGGAAAAAATCCAAAACACACTTGATTTAATTAAAAAATATATAATTATACAGGGTGTCTCAAAAAAATCATTAAAATTCTGCAATTTTAAAACTGCTATAACTTAGAAAAAAAATTTAGTTCATATGATTTTTTTATTCACAATGATATGTTCAAAAAAAATCGGGAGAAAAGTGGTACACCCTGGATAGCAGTTTTGTACATTTATTCAATATATTGTAATATTGTGATATAATAGACTACTTTTATCTCTCGCAACTCAATCGGGATTGGATTAAAAAGCGATTGACTCGGTCAAAACGTTGGATAGGATCAGAGGTGCAACCAGGAATTTTAAAAGGGAGGTGCATAGAGAAGCAAAATACTTCTTTCAATTATGCAACCAAGAAACATTAATTTTAATTTTTTTTACAATATGAACATACAGGGTATCCTTTCAACGAATGATTAATCTCTAATTTTGGAGATCCATCGTTTTTGATTTTAGGTCACCGATTCTTACTACCTACAATGCTAACAATAATTTAATCAATATACAGGGTGATTTCTATGCGTGGAACCAAATGGCTGGATAAAAAAAAATTAAAATTGATACGGTGAAATGAGGCCTTAGTACAAATATTTTAAGATGATTTTTGACATGGCAGCCATCTTGATTTTTTTTAAATGACAACATATGTCATGCAATACGTCTTTGGAAAGCTAATTTTTGGTACTTTACGACACTATAAAATTATAGTTTAAATCATACAAAATTAATAAAAATTTTTTATCCAACTTTAACTATTTTGAATTGTCGCAAATTACAAAAAATAGACTTTTCAATATTATACTTTCAAAAAAATGTTTTTTAAATAAAATAATATTTTATTTAAATAAAACAATAAAATGTTTTTACAGACAAAAAATGTTTTAGCCCTATTTTGAGGGATAAAATATTTTTATTTTAAAAGCAAAATAATAAAAATTCTATTTTTGTAATTTGCGATAGCCCAAAAAAGTAAAAGTTGTATAACAAAATTTTGTCTATGTTTATTTATATGATTTACATAATAATTTTATGGATTGTCGTAAAGTAGTAAAAAAAAACTTTCCAATGATGTATTGCATGACATATCGTAAGTGCAGTTTTTTTGCCAAAATGAGTCTTTGACAGAAATAAAATTATGACATTCCGTTTTATTAACTGGCAATAGCTCGTTCATATTTAACCAATAGAAATGCGCAAATTTGTCATGTGCTAATACATCGTGTTAAAAAGTAACATGCAAACAATGAAAAGTTTTTCGTTGTTTTCTCCCATATTTGGTTTTTGCACTTTGCCATTTAAAAAAATTCAAGTATCCAAGCTATAAATTTTTTTTCATCTTAAAATATTTTTACCAAGGCCCCATTTGATACCACCAAATTTCAATTATTTTATTCAGCCATTTGGGCATAACCGCTTTGGTTCCATACATAAAAATCACCCTGTATATAGACATTTAATAAAAATATCACTAGAAAGCCAAAACCATTATCTTCAATTGGTAATAATAGTAATACAAAAATCGTTGAAAAAGTGTTAAAAATCACAAAAAACATTTTATTTATTTTTTTTATTTTTTTTCTAAAATAAGCCAATTACGAGAATGTTTTTCCTTACAAATCAAGAAAATTTTGAGTTCCTAGTTCTTTGTCTTCACTTACCAAAGCATTCTGAAATTATCGACTTATTAAAACAATGATTTAATAAGTCAAAATACAACAAAGTTGTTTTATATTTTTTCGTAGTTTTAGAATAAAAAAAACACTTTCTCAATTGGCGTTCTTTGAAAAATAATCTAAAAACTGAAAAAAAACAAAAATGTTAATGTTGTAATATTGTAATACTTTTATTACCAAAAAACGCTATAACTCCAAAACTAATAAATATAGACCCCCGCTTTTTTGGTTTTTGAAAGTTGATTTTAACACTAAAGTTTGATCAAGAAAATAAACTTAAATCATACAGACTCTAGATTATTCAAAGTAGGTACAAAAACTATTGTGAGTAATTTTATTCTCTTTAGTTTTGACTTAGATCTATTTTGGATTGAAAGATTTCAATCAAATCTGCTAAGATAAACACGTTGTTTTGGTTAACTGACTGATTCCTGTATTCAATCTAATTCTACCTGAGATAAGCAAGATAAATGTAATCATAGACAGTTTAAGCATTGTCAAAACATGTTTCTGGTTCTGTATTAATGTTCTTTGTTAATATCGAATTACGCGAGATTTGTCCTAGGAAATTAATATTGAAATCAAAATGGGTTGGGATTTTAAGGTCATTTTAGAAGATGACATTATGGATCTCAAATCTTCTATCAAAAAAATTTTGTGTCAAATCTTGTATAAGATTTGAGAACAAAAATGTGCTTGTCTAAAACGACCCTTACTTATATTACAAGGGCATAATTTGTATCACAAATTGCTTTGCACTTTTGGTAGTTGCATAAAAAGAATGTAGTGTCTTTTTAAGCAACTATTGATTCTTTATAAAAATATTAAATTTTGAATATCTTTAAAATGAATTGTTTATTTCAACTTGTTATTTTTTTGTATAATACTCAGGGTAACAAGATGTTTCAAAAACGAAGTATTATTTACTATCATG
Source organism: Stenus bimaculatus (assembly GCA_963971135.1). Lineage (NCBI taxonomy): Eukaryota > Metazoa > Arthropoda > Insecta > Coleoptera > Staphylinidae > Stenus > Stenus bimaculatus. Next base: position 78,549,088 of record OZ020180.1, on the reverse strand, counting down.
GCTTTCAAAATTTTAGGGGCTGTGTTTATAGTGAAATTTTAAATGGCACAATACTTGTTTGCTTAGATTTATTCTCTAAACTTGCTTTTTAATCTGGCAATAAACCATTTTTTAAATCCATGTGCCTCCATGGAATTTGATGTGTCACTATAAAATCCGGTATAATTAATAAATCTTGACAACAAAAATATTTGAATATGCAAAATATTAAAAGTGGTGAAGGGATGCAATAAATTTCTTTGTAAATTATTATATCGTATAACATAAAACGTAATTGAGGTCATTTTTCCTGCCAAAATATAAACCCTAGACATAATTTTGATTATTGATCCTAAATTAGTTACTGCCACAAGGGTTTGTCGGTTAAATTCGTTTGTGTGAATCGCTGTAATAACAGCATATATTTCAATTAGAACGCATCCTATAATCGAAAGTAATGAGGTGATCGCTCATGGAGGCAATGTTCGGCCTCATCAAAGGGTTGCCTCTGACCAAACACAAAGGCCTTAATAGATCAAGTCCGCTACGGAATACCTCTCCAATCTTCACATTTAAATAATCAATAATAAATTCATTTTAACGACTCAATTATTTCATTGCATATTTTCTGAATTTTATTTTATGAAAAGTTTTAAATTCGTTACAGAATTACAGTTATTGTGTCCATTCCCCAAAGCCCTAAAAACTGAAAATGAATGCAGGATAAATTTTCAATAGATCGGTATTGAATTATTATACTATATGTGGAGGCATGAGTCTTGGCGTGACAGTAAATCCAGGGTGGCTTCCTTTTACTATTGGTCATATAGAAGCAGGTATTTAAGACTGCATACAATGCCTCTCTGTATACAAATAGTGCAATAATGACCCTGGTAAACACAGACTTTGTGGCCACTGCGGTTTTTATTGTCTGAATAGATCACTCCCTGCCAGTTACTACCTCCTATACAGTAGTCCCAAATAATTTGATTCATAAAAATGGATAACTTATAAAGGTTTGATTACTTTTTTTTATTTTCTAGAGTAAGGTAAATAATGATCATAATAATATCTAGTATTTTGAAGAAATTGCGATTAAAATCAATGTAACAGTATTAAAACTGGAAGTTGGGGTTTTAGAGCCACCGGTTAGGTTAAACCACCCACATAGCTAAAGTCATTCTATAAATGTAGATGTTAACTGAGGGCAGTTAGAATAAAAGCAGTGGTTAGTAATTGTATTGCAACAATGCGATTTCGTATCAATGTGGTGCATCAATATGGATCTTGCTGTGAGATGTGCCAAAATATGTCAAGTCACAGCTTGAGTATTAAATTATTTTCATTTAAACAGAACACACACGTACCGTACCTAAATAAAATAATAAAAGGTATTTTTACAAAATTTAATGACAATAAAATTTTAAACAAAATTATAACATTTAATTACAGCTTGTTAACAAGTGTATGTAATTTTAAATTCTTTTATAAAAAGGCGATTGCACATTTTTGTTTTATTAAGTGTTAATTTTACTTCATTTTATTTTTTCGTAAAGAAATAATAATGATAATTGTGTTTTAATTTTGTGACTGTGAAAGCCGAAACAAGTTTTATGGTAGTGTATAAAATTACAATAATAACCAGACAATTATCACTTGCTCCTGTGGCACAAAATCCGCTATCATGTACTCCATCTTTGCAGCATCGTAAAAATTGCAGTGCGGCATCAGTATACGAAAATATTTACACCTATAATGACTGCAAAAAATGATATCTCCTCCTTTGTTACTTCACACCTCGCACCTGAAATAATTAAAGTTAAGCATATGCGAAAGACTGTAATTTTTGGTGGCGAATTTTTTTGGAATCGTTATTCAGATTGGCACCTCGCGATGAATAAATTATTTATTTATATCGCGGGAAGAACAAGGAAGTCAAGAATCACTTATTTACATGCTAATACTATACATATACGTGACTATAATGCAAGTGCAGTTTTTACCATAATTTTAGATCTCGAAGTGTGAAAAATTTGCACCTTTTGCATACTAGTGGCTTTTTAAAGATAAATACTGTGATTGGATTTTTTTGATTTAAAACACGTGCAGAAATTATTTATTATTATGATACCAAATTACAACTTGTTTTAATAATAATTCAGCAAATTTAAATTAAAATACCTAATTTTTTTTCAACCACTTACACAGTATTTAGCACTTGGGGGTCCTGGCCAAAATTTCTATGGTGGCCCCGGGATACTACAAAATTGGTCTTATCCCACTTATTTTTTATTTTTTTTAAGTTGCAAGTTAGCATTTTGAGGGCGTCCAGGGATGCAGCCCTTTTATAAATCCGTCCCTGTTCTGCCACAAATAATTTTTTTGAAAAATTTCAAGAGAAACTTTAAAAAATTAAAATTTGGTAAAAATTTCAGTATTTTACTTGTTGAAATTGTATGATGACTTTCAAAAAATTGTAAGAAAATAACCACGTGAGCTAAAATTAATTTTCCGGTTGATTTAAATAAATTAAAGAATTCTGCAAAAATGCAACCGAGTTTATTGAAAAATTCTAAGAGAAACATTAAAAAAAATATAGTATGTAGGAGTTATTGGCTATTGAAAATCAATTTTTGGACGATACCAATTAAAGTGATGATTTTTAAAAATTTATAAAAAAAATAAGCACTTCAGCTAGAATTTATTTTTCAGTTGACTTAAATAAATCAAAAAATTCTGCAAAAAGTTTGTTGCAAAAGGCAAAGGGGACCTTTAAAAAAATTGAGATTTTATAGAAACTGCTCAATTTTTACTTGTTAAAGCTGTAAAAATTATAAAGAAATAACCAGGTAAGCTAGAATTAATTTTGCCCTCGATTTGAATAAATTCTACAATTCTTCAAAACATAAATCCGAGTTTGTCGAAAAATTCCAGGGGGGGCATTAGAAAACTGAGATTTTATAAAAATTGCACTATTTTACTTGTTGAAGTTGCTAAATGATTTTTAAAAAATTATAAATAACTAAGTGAGCTAGAATTAATTTTGCGGTTGATTTGAATAAATTAAAGAATTCTATAAAAAGTTAACCCGAGTTTGTTGAAAAATTTCAAGGGGAACATTAAAAAAATTGAGATTTTGCAAAAATTGCACTACTAAACTAAAGTTGTAAATTTATAAAACCATACCCAAGTGACCTTGAATTAATTTTTCGGTTGATTTGAATAAACTAGAGTATTCTGCAAAAAATAAGCCCAAGTTTGTTGAAAAACTTCTAAAAGAACAATAAAAAAATTAGTTTTTATTAAAACTGCACGATTTTACTTGTTGAAATTATAAAATAATATTTAAAAATTTATAAAAAAATAAATAAACAAGCTAGAATTAATTTTGTGATTGATTTAAAAACACTAGAGAACTCTGAAAAAATATAGCATAGCATTTTTAAGAATTTCTAAGAGAATATTAAAAACAATGACGTTTTGAAATAAGTGTACTATTGTACTTGTTGAATCGTGGTCGATTTGAATAAACTAGAGAATTCTGCAAAAAAATAACCTGAGTTTGTTGAAAAAATCCAAAGGAAATATTTAAAAAAGTGAATTTTGTAAAAATTGTAATATTTTACTTGTTGAACAGTAAATGATTTTTAAAAATTCATAAAGAAATAATCAAAGGATCTAAATTAATTTTGCAATCGATTTGAATAAACTAGAGAATTCTGCCAAAAATAAATCTGAGTTTCTTGAAACTTAAAAAAACTGAGATTTTGTCAATATTGCAGTATTTTACTTGTTGAAGTTTGTTGAAAAATTCCAAGTAGAACATTATAAAATTGAGATTTTGTAAAAAATTGCACTTTTTTTAATTTTTAATTTTTTTTGTTGTGATAAAATAGCATCCCGATATTCAGAAAATATGCACTTTTCGAAAATCGAAAAAAATATATGGTTGCTACTTTAAAAAACGAAGTTGGTTGCCATAGCAAAGAAACAAATCAAATGTGAAAAAACAAAATGTATCCAAAAAAATCAAAAAACTTTTGCCTTAATCTTTTTTTGTAACTCTTTAAAATAAGAAAATAAATCGAATATTCTATACTTTTGTTCCACCCTGTATAAAAAAATTATAGTATATTGAATTTTTTTAATATTTTTGCTTTTATTTTTAAATACTGATACAAATAGTTATTTTTTTATTTCATTTTTATTCTTTATGTAATTAATGGTATTTGTCAGTATACATCAGCAATAAGTAAGGACTAAGAACAACCAAAAAAATATACAAAACGTAAAAGTATAATTAAAAAATATTACCCATTGTTTAAGAAAACGTAAAATGTAAAAAAAAGTTTAAAATTTAAAAAATAAATCATTTTTTTAATTTCAAACAACCTATTATGGACTCAAATTAGTTTTGAAATATTTTTTTTGCATTCAGCTTGCCATTTAAAAAAACAAAAGTTTCCTATAGGTTTTGGGATATTTTTATAAAAAATAAAAATCTTTCAATATCCGATTATGGTATTTTTGAGCCACTTAATTTGAAATTCATTTATTGGATAAAAAATAACGAAAGTACTTCATTGGCCGTTTTTTGTGGACACCTCTGTAAAATAGTTATTTATGAATACAACTTAATAAAATTATTTGAAAAAAACTTCTAAAACCTTTAAATTCCAACAAAAAAAAATAACATGTATTATCGAAATTTCTAAAAATATTTTTTTTGTTTCTTTAGCAGTTTTCTGAGATGTAGATAATTTATTCAAATAATGATATTTTTTTTGGTATTCATCTTAGCTATTAAACAATATTTAAAAAAAAATTAAAAAAAAAGAAATAAAAAAAAAATTGAAAAAAAAATTAAAAAAATAATATATAATACCTATATCCTATATATATTTAATAAATAATGCATATATAATATATGTATATAAAATAATATACAGGGTGTCCCATTTGATGTTGGACTGTATGGGAGTCTTTGTTATTATTGCAGATAGAAAGTCGGTTAAATGGACAAAGTAGTAGAGATAATTTGGAATACCATATGTCATATTAAAAAAAAAATAACTAACATTGGACTTTAAGAGATGTAAATTGTCATTCAAATTTTATGTAAATGAATTATTAATATTCGAAGAAATCTCTACTACTTTGTCCATTTAACCGACTTTCTATCTCTAATAATAACAAAGATACCCATACAGTCCAACGTCAAATAGGACACCCTGTATAATATTTTTTACACTTAATAATAATAAAAGATGAGGGAAATTATTTTAGCTTGTGGTCCCCCACCAGGCTCTATTTTTGGACCACTGGCATTGGTAATCTATACAGGGTGAGTTTTTAGTGCGAAATTGGTAGGTACATTTTTTATTTTAAGAGATAGGAAAAAAACTGAAATTACAAAATTGCATGGTATATGGATACGCATAACCAGAAATTATTTTTGTATATACTGGGTGTTTCTTAATTCGAGCACAGGCAATTCCATTCTTTTTCTAAATGGAACATCCTGTATATTTTTTGATATTTGCATTAACACTAAGTTAAAGAGTTTGGGAGGAAAAATTGTGAAAAATCATGAAATCGAGCAATAGTTCTGCAGGCATAACTCAAGTTTCCCACGTAAGATTTTTAATTTTTTTTCAGATTTATAATCTAAATTGATAAGGCTACATTCTGCCAGAGAGTTACCTTCTGCAACCTAGCACAAAATTAATTAGAGGTGTCCAAAGTTAAGGTACTTTTAGATCATTATATTTTTTTTGTACATTCTCCAATTTTCTTTCCTTCTTGCAAAAGTTAAATCATCTACAAAAAAAATATTCAAAAATGTTGTTCGTACTAACTTTTATGACTGCAGAACTAAACCACTATATTTTCCGTTTAGGAAATTGCTCTTAAGAAAAATAAAAAGATGTTATATTTGTAGTTTCATTATGGGCGACAATAGTGATTCAGAAACCAAACATTGTACGAAAAATGCACGAAAACTATGTGTTCATTTTACGCCGGTGTCGCTCGGAACGGAACCCCGGCATAAAACAACGTTTACCTGTACTTGGTGAAATATTATAAATTATTTAATAAGTAAAAAAATTAAAATGCACCTAAATATTTCTGACCACTTTAATGTATTTCTTCGAAATACTTCCTAGAAAAGATTTTGAAATCAGTAAATGAAATCATGATCAAGATCAAACCACAGTGGAAGAGGTTGAAAAAGATTCGATAAACATTGCGGCTATCGGTCAGCTGCCTGAACACGGACGAATGGACAAAACTACCACGAGCATTGAGATTGATCAAAGTGACCATACGCCACCTGCCCACCCGCACGTGTTAAACCCTGACGAATCTAAGCCCAGAAAAATTGGGTTTGCACCCTGATTAAATCTGCACATTTCTCGACCACTGTTTCGGTTTTATTGCAGATTAAAATTTATCGCCGAAATAAATTGAAATGTTTAAGCTGGTGGAATCAAAAATAAATTCAGTTCTAACAACGTGTCCAGCTTTTAATATCCAATAAATATTCGACAGTCGAACAACTCGAATAAGGTACGAAACTATTACTGAACCATAAATAGTCGGGTGGTTTTAATTGAGACCTGCACATTCTTCACCAACTCCATTAATTTTGATTTACACGACGCGAAAAGAAAAGGGCCAAAAAAACGCCAAATCATCACCATGTTCTACTGATTTATTATAATCTTACTAAAAGTATGATACATTAAATCATAATTACACTAATAAGATTAAACAATTTTTTAAAATAATTAAAAAGATTTATCACATATAATTTCAATTAAGGTTTACTATTACGTTGTAAATTTAAAAGGATGGTATTATCTTATAAAATCTTGAAAAAAAGCCAATTATAGTTCCACGTGGGACCCCCGAAGGTGTGAATTACTAAATGGAAACCCTTAGAATAAAAGTTAGCGTGATAATGCCGATAAAAAGCGCGCTTATCGCGAATGAAAATCGGCCCAAATAACGGTACGTCCGGCCTTAATTGTTTTATAAGATCAATTTCCATAAAAGATGCAATCTTCTTTATACCTGGACGGATAATGACGACGCGGAGGAACCAAGGAGTAGCATAAAACCAGGGAGGTGCTATGAACATAATTACGCACTAAATTCATATCGCACATAAAGCACTTTTACGGTTATTTCAAGATTGAAAAAATAATTGGAAAGAGTTTTAAATTAGTGCGCGAATACACGTGTTTCCATTAATTTTTCGCGTTTTAATTTTCACTAACAACTACCTGATAGCGGAAGACATTATTGGTGATTGTGTATAAAATAATGAATACAAAATTAATTAAAATTAAAGAAATAAATAAAAAACTTAATCATCATTACGAAGAACGTTTTAACTTAAAGGTCTTTATTTTAAAAAATCCTATACTTTTGACAAGACCACATAAACATGCCCGCATACAAAAGTAATTCAGGTTCGTTATTTAAGTCGGAATCGCTCAATTTCAATTGCGTTCCCATTGTGAGGTATTATGAAAAGTCATCAATCATCTCGAGGACTCGACATAAGGCGACTCAATTCGCTTCCATCCAAAGACCACTCTTTTGCATAACACGTCAATCATGAGCGCTTTTGTCGCGTCTCCTCTGCAGGTAAGAAGAATTTCACTACCGTACTACCGCCAGAACTGACAGTACCGCCGCCTCTCCGAAATTGGTTCCTTCAGTGACAAAAATTGGCGCCTGAGGGTATCGTAATCCGAAGCGCTTGTTTGTGTTATCTTCTTGTTTTAGTGTAATGCAGGTAGCACTTTTATGAGTGGAAATGCGATACGCGAAGATTCCTTTAAGCTAAAAGTTAAAAGGCGTGCTCTGCTGGGTAAGCAAACAAGGGTGCCGCCGCTTATTTTTATCAACTCGCTTTTTAAACAAAGAGCTTTACTTAAAACATGAATTTTTATTAAGCGGCAAGCTTTATTCATTTGGAAAAAAACTATGGGTTAAGCTACTTATTGAGATTGTATGCGGGGTGTCCAATATAAAAGTCACTGTTCATAAAATAAGTAATTTGGTTGTGTAATTTTATCAAAAATCTAGACAAATGGTTTGTGAGTACTACCTTGATCAAGATGACTATTGTCTACTAACAAAAGCCAATATGGGAACTGATAAATCAAGAGAATAACCTAAAAAATTCAATCTGTCATTGCTCAATGAAGACCAAATAAACGAACACCTTATCAATGCACCATGGGAACTTGTAGGAAGCCATCAAAGACTCGTTTTATGTTTTTCTAAAGAAGGCTGATCAACCATATAAAAATATATTCTTAAGACCTATCAATGAGACACAAATAACTGAAATTGACAACTCCATCCAAAGGAAAAACAGTAATGATTTCTATAACTGGAGTGCTGATCTACGAAAGATTGTAACATCAATATTGGCCAAGCATCTCACCGTACTGGGGAAGACGATTTGAACAATCCCAACAATTACAGGCCAGTTGCTATACTACGAGCAAAATCTAATATCCTTGAAAATTAACCAAGTCAATTTTATGGATCAGTATTAGCAAACCACCAACATAGTTTCAGAGAAAATCGTTCAACAATATTGGCATTGCGTGATTGCAGCTATGGAAGCATTTGATTTCATGAAGCATGACAACTTCTTAGACAGAATGGAAGAACCCTATTACTCAAATTACCAAGACTTATCTCACCGACGGATATCACATGATTAAATAGCAAAATATGCTCGGCATTGGTGTTCCGCAAGGATCAATGTTAGGACCCCTGTTATTCACCATCTTAATGAATGTCCTTCCATTTTCCAGTGGCGGATACAGAGAGGGCGGGATAGGGGCGATCGCTTGACACTCGAAAAAATATGCAATTTTTCTTCTCTTGAGTTCTAAAATTTTTATGGAGGTTACGAATTTAAAAGTTTTTAAATGTTAAATTTTTGACGTTTTTGCTAATATTTTTAGTTTTTATGATTTATTTAAAAAACCTCCAATAACCTCATTAAAAAGTGCATCAAGCTTCCAGTAAAATTTTCAAAAACCCAAGGAATTTTGGATGAGCTGGTCATTTCAATTACTCATAAAATTTAAGTGCCATGCAATTTTAAGCGACCTCAGTAGGTTTTTTAAAATTATTATAAAAGTTACTGAAGTTAAAAAGTTGAAAAGAGAAAACTATAACCTCATTCAGTTTTCCAAAACATATCCGAGATATGATTAGCAACTTTTGTTTTTAAAGTGGTAACATGAGAACAAAAAATTAATATCAAGAACAATACCAGGAGTCCCATTTTAACTTTAAAATGAAGTTTTTCAAAAAAGCAGATGTAAACATTTACAAAAAATTTTGGCTTCCAAGAAAGTTACAGCAGTTTTTAAATTTAAAATTTTTTATGAATTTTGTGGAACACCCTATATAATTTTTTATTATTTAATTTTTTTTGTATTTTCTTTTTACACAATTGCTTTTATTATTCTTTTTAATTAAAACCTTTTAAACTCTTAACATTAAAATTAACACATCTGGATGAAATTTAAAGACAAAATCCTAAGCATACTTGTTTCTAATAAAAATATTGATATTAAAAGAAATATACAGGAATCTCAAAAATCACTAAAATTTTAAAACAGTTGTAACACACCAAAAATAAGTATTAATTAATATAAATTTTCGAAAAAGTTCCTATGATGAACAAATTACTCAAATAAGCCTATTTTATAGGAAATTGTCTAAAGTTTATAATTAAACTAGTTTTGTAAGTCTAGCTACAAACTTTTCATCAAAAATTTCAGTTATATAAAAGCGTTAAAAAATTTTTAAATGGGATTTCAAAAAAGGCCCCTTCGCCTATTTTATTTTATTAATAGTCCATTTTATAGAAAATTAACCAAATTTTATAATAAAACTTATTTTATAATCGTATCTTGACTACAAATACCCTTTTTGGGTCATTAAAGTTCGATTAAAAATTTCTCCGAAAAATAACTTTAACTTCAATTGGTTATATTACATTTATTTTTGGCCCATGATTGATTTTACACTTTCATATCATAGATTACATCCTAAACTTCAATTTAAACTCAAAAAAGTTGTTATAATTTTATCGAAACTAGTAGTTTTTACGTTTTTAATCATTTTTTTAGAATTTTTATGTACACCAAAAAAGAGTATTTTTTATAATCAATTTTCAAAAAAGTTTCTATGAGAAAAATATTACTAAAATAAGTCTATTTTATAGGAAATTGTCTAAATTTGTTAATGAATTTAATTTTATAAGTCTAACTTCAGTGGAAATGTCATTTTTGGGTGTTCAAAGTACTACGTTTTTTTTCAAAAAAATCATTTTAATTAATTTAACTTAATTTATCACCCATGATTGATTAAAAACTTTATTTGCTACCCACTTTTCAATTTTGATTTAACGATAATTTAAATTAAAATAAAATTAGATTTTTTTTTTCGGAATGATATTTACTATTTAAAATAAGTGCTGAAAAAGTGGGACACCCTGTATTGTTTATCGCCCCCCACCTAGAATTTTACTCTAGATCCGCCACTGCCATTTTCATATCCATGCCGAACAGTTTTGTTTGCTGATGATTCGTGTTTCGTTCATCCAGAGTCGGATCAGGTGAAATTGCTGTAATGTGGTTTAAAGCAAATTCTCTGAAACTGTATCTTGATAAGACACAAGTTCTTGATTTTCACGCCTGAGAAAAGGCAAAACTTATGGGGGTTGAATTGCAAGGAAGCATGACTTGGGGTGGACACATAGATGAGTTGAAATCAAAAAAAAATTCAACCATTTATGAAATACAGAATATTGCAGCCAATATATCAACAGAAGCTGCTAATAAAACTTACTTTGCCACTTTCCACAGCAAAATCTCTTATGAAATTTTACTATAGAGCTTTTTTCCCAGATCGAAAGAAGTATTCATGCTACAAAAAAGGCTGCTCGAGCAGTATATGGTTTGATATAAAAGAAATTCTAAATTTTAGCAGTACTGTCTAAAACATTCCTACAAATCATCCATGGTGATGAATGAAGATCATCGCCATCATGAAACTAGAAGCAGAGATATATTAGAAATTCTTTACCATAGAATTATAAAAAACTTAAAAAGTTAATGAAATATGATTCTGAATTAACAATAAATTTGAATAGTACAAATTTGAATTAAAAATAAGCGAGCAACGTGAATCTATAAAATTTGAAATAAATTTCCTTGCGTGAATCGCCCTAATTAGTGCACACCATAAGCGTGCTTTTTTGAATTTTGTTAAAGTAGTTCGTGATCGGCTTCTATAAACGTCTGATTAAAGATAGCAAGAGCAACATACCATGAAAAAAAAAGGAAGTAAATGCAATTAACCGTGGCGCTCTTGAATACGTAATGTTCTTTTTTACCAGTAGCAGAGTTTCTTAACGTCGATTTTCATTGAAGCTCACTCGCGCCGAACGATATAAAATTTATCACAATCTTAATTTGATAAGCCGTTAAGATTGGGTCGCTCTAAATAATTAATCTTTCTCTCATTCGGCGGTAATTCAAAGCTAGCGCCTTTACCAAATTCTTAGAAGTTGTAAAGCGCTCCGAAAACAATAAAACCCTGCGAACATGTAAATTGAAAATTAGTCCCTTCGATCGGCATAAATAAATAAATTTCGATTTTATTTCTGTTTCTTTTAGGGCCACGGGCCGAAAACTTATTTCAGCATTGACCGTCTCACGCTGTGAAATGTGAAGACCTTTTAAAGACTTTCGTATTTCTTTCGTTTTTATAGAAAACGTTATTTTTTTCCGCCTTATCGACTTTTGTTCGCAAGGTCTTATTGTCGTGTGCCTTTGTTGCGTTTTCACACTCGAATTGCACAAAACACTTCAGGTGATCTTTCGGGGACATTTTACCTAAACCCAAGACTTTCCTTTTAAATTCAGCTGATGGTACACGAAGGTGATTTAAAATTTAAAGAAACATAAATTTAAAGGGAACAATGAATTCAAACTAAACAGACTTCCAAATTTAATTTGAAATGTTATTCCATCCAAGGAATTTAACCAAAATTCATGTTTACTATAACAACAATTATAAAAAATTTCATACATTTCAAAACTGTAGTATTTGTAACATTTTGGTGATGGTACTGGAGTAATTTTTTTGTCTGTGCATCCTCTGGGGTAGGTTGATGTATCTAGTCAGGGAAATGGTTCCAAAGCGTTAAACAAAAGGGACGATATTTATTGAACCATAAAACGTTGAAGGGAGGCAGGGATGCGTGAAGGTAAATCTGAATAGATGCGTTCGGAGGACTTTAAGTATGTGACCCGAATTTTTTCTCTTCCTTTTCCCGTATGCGCCATAAATATGCAAAACAGTCCCATAGAAAGAGAGGTAGACTTTGTCTAGTCGGTGCAGTCTGTTGGATGCTTAATTTGATTAGACCTAAAATAATGGTAATGATGAATTCGATGCTTGAGCATGAATAATGACGGCATGTAATATTGAAAAGGGACCAAAACTAAAGGCCCATTTCACGGTGTTATTTTTTTAATGATGTAGGTAAAAAATTTATGTAATGCTCAAATTTGATGAACGGATGAGGCGTGACCTGCAAGGTCGTCGCAACTTGTATTTGTCCAGTGAAAGATAAGAGACAACTCTTCTTTCGTGTCTGTTTCACTTTACCGCTCATCATTGTCATGGGCTAGTCCATAACTGCCAAAATTATTCTTTACAGGCGTATTACGTTTTCTGCCTGAAGATAAAGTTTAATTGTTTTAAAAAGTTAAGTAAGTAGAGTTGTCTCCTTGCATAAGCGTACAGCAATTTATCTTTTTTCGTTTAGGATTCAAATTTGACATTCAAGGAGTAATTAAATCAATTATTTTAAATGAAGGCAATTTTTTATTGAGGAACCGTAAGTAATACATCTTCAAAATAAAAACAACGATTAAAATAATAAAGATACATCATGGGACACTCGGAATTAATATACACATCACACGCCCAATTTTTAGGTTTTTTTAGAAAGCCTTCTTAACTGTATCAAGTATTAAATTAATGGAAGTAAGGAAGTATGGAAGTAATAATTTCTATAGGTATAAAACAAAGAAAATTTTATATAAAATTGGTGTTCTATGGTTATGTAGTGGTAAAGTTTTACTATTATGTCATAACTATACTTCACTATCCAATATTTATAAAAATCTATAATAAGTTCTTATACAGGATGCACAAAAATTTCGGTAACACCTATTTATTTCTGCAAAGATGATTTATTGAGAAAAATGTTTCAAATAAATGTTGTCTAATTCTTAGTCACACATTTTTTAGGAATATTGTCATGAACTTAAAAAGCTAGTTAAAGGTCACGCGATAATCACTTAATATATTTAATTTTTTTTCTCTTATTATTATAGTTTATGTTTAGAGGTTTACAAAATATATATTTTTAGTTTTTTGAATAAGTACTTTGGAAGTTGAAAATTTCCAATACAAAAAGTCCGGCAATCTCCATTTATTTCTGAAACGAAGCCCTTTTGAAATATACGTTTTAAATATAAGTTTCTTATTGTTCTTATGTATTAATATTACTATGACCATGTACGTTACGTTGAAAGTCCCATACAAGAAGCCTGACAATGCACATTTATTTTTAAAATGAAGCATTTTTTTAACAAAAACTTTCTATTAAAATTTGTACGCTTCATAGTGATACTTATCACCTTGAATGGCAGGTTGAAGGTCATACGTTAGTTAAATGTCCAAATGATTGTTTAGGAAATCTCAATCCTCATGTTACATCCAAGTTGGTTATCAACGTGCTCGGAAAAGTCGTTAGCTTTTTAATTGCCCAAAAAGTTTTTCACTATATAAAATAACATTCAAAGCATTTCTCTCTTTCTGTCATAGATTTGGTAAAAGTTAGATCATTTATTAAGTTAAAATGCCAGCTTTCAACTTTTCTTAACTCAAATTCGGAAACCTTCTAGTAAATTAGTCTAAACTAGTCTATTTATTCCTTTGAGTCGTACTTCTGTAAAACCATTATAGCTATTAGACCAGAAATATTGGTACAAAATATAAAATCATCTTCTTCAGAAAAGAAAGGAAGAAAATTCTTCTCCTTGGTATGGTAATAGGAGATTCTCGTTTCTTTTGTTATAAGATTTTTTTTTTCAACCGAGAAGCTAATAATAGTTCTGATGCCAGTTTAAACAAGCTATTATCCCTGACCAATTCATCGCGTTCATTTTGATTTAATGGCCTAGGAACTCCGAGGTCACTTTCCAGTATAAAGCCACTCTCAAAATCAATGATTAGCTTTTCTAATCCATTTTCTTGACTTGTTAATTGTCGTGGTTTAATGGAACTTCGAAAAAGTCTAGTCACAAATGGCAAGTTTGGGTAAACCCAATTTCAACGGTTATTGTTTATTTCATTATATACAAAAATAACAATCATTGTGATGATTTGATGGTTCACGCCAAATCATTGGAGACTGGCACTTGAAAAAACAGCTCTTCTTAGTGGAACACAAACGCAAATATTCAATACAGTTTTTACACACCAAACTTGGAACCCATGATTTACTATATGTTTCTAGTGGGAAGGCGTCCATGTAGGGGCAACGAGCACGAGCCCCCTTTCGGCGATATTTGAAAGTTAAGATTTTTTTTATGAAAATTTACTACACATTTTTAAAAATTTTAAATGTTAAAAGTTAAAACGTGATTTCTAAAAGACAGGCTTTAATAAATATAAGTATTTTTTATTAATTGCTTATAAAAAAAAACAATGGCGCCTTGAACTGGATTTGGGCGTCAGGGAATGAAAATCACCCTCTTAATTTATAACTTTTTTTGAAAAAAATTAGGTGAAATTATCAATTTTTAGGTTAACTCGCGATTTTAGGACTAAAATTACAAACGTGCAATTGTGACTTAAATTACAGTAGAAACTTTAATTTAGGTAACTTTTGCAATCTTATTAAATTGTATTTCGATTTTAAACCATTTTTTTGTAATAATAATTGCTGATTTCATTTCCAAAAAATCAAAATTCTTGCATAACTTTTTTGTTTATCAACCGATTTAGATTATTCTTGTTTTTTGTTTAAAATCACATGTGATAAACTTAAAAAAATAAATCTCAATTTTCAATATTTTTGTAGTAACTTCGATCTTTTTCAAATTTTTTGAATTTAAAGCTTCCATAAAACGGTGCTAAAATCGAAATAATTAAAACTAAAATAAATTAAACTTTAACATTGCAAAAGTAACAGTTCCAGGTTTTTAATGTGTTTTTACAATAGAGACTTGATCAGATAATGGCGGAGTTATTAATATTTATCGAGAAATTTTGAAATTGACTATTTTTAAACTAATTCATAGTATAAGCCCAATATGACCCAAAAATATTAAAAAATAAATTTCAAAAGATATTAAGCAATTTTTATTTATTTTAAATAACATTTTAAACCATTTTTTTTTACTTTTTTGACAAAAAAAAATAAAATGTTTATTTTAAAAATCAAAATTCTTGTATAACTCTTTTGTTTATTAACCGATTTTTGAAATACTTGTTTAATTTTGTACATAAAACCATTAGCCAAAAAAAATTTTTTGATTGTAATTTTTATTATTTGCAATTTTAAAATTTAGTAGGTTCTTAAAAAACTGTCGATAAAATCTAAATTATTTAAGACTGAGGCAAGTCTAATATTCCATTAAAAAGTCATTAAATGTAGGTTTTTAATAAGCGTTTAAGATCAAAAATTGATTAAAAAATGGAGGAGTTATTAACATTTTTTGAAAAAGTTTTAATTAAAATGATTAAGTATTTTAGTTAGTAGGGTTCCGACTCTATAAAGGTGCCCATGTACGGGTAAGGGGGGCACGTGCCCCCTTTCGGTGATATTTGATGGTCAGGATATTGAGAATACTGAGAATACGTATCCACATTTAGTACAGAGGTAATTTTTTTTTAAATACCACCATTTTACCAAATTTTTGAATATTAAAACAAGAAAAAAGTATACAGGGTGTCGCAAAATTCGACCAACACCGATTAACCACTTTTTCCAGCAAATTATTAAGCAGTAAATGTCATTCTGAACTAAAAATTTCCTATGATTTTTTAGACTCTTTAAGAAGTTACAGCATTTCTAAAATTATAGGTATTCAGATTTTTGTAGAACCTGTACAATTTTCTTTTTTATACATTTTTTTAAATTAAATCAAATTTATACTTTAGATTTGGTCTATGCCGAATTGTTTTTTTAACGCATAATTTTTTTTAATTTCCGTTACTAAAATTAATGTATCTGATATGGCCTTGATATTAAAGAAAAAAACCAACGCAACTTGATATAAATAAAAAAATCATAATAAATTGGAATTTATAGAGGGTTTCCTACTAAAAGTTTAAAATTGCTCTAACATTAATGTCAGTTCACATCAAATTTTTGTTCAAAACTCAGAACCACATTTAGTATCAAATTTTGCTGGGAAAAAAGTGATTATTTCTCAAATATATCAAAAAATGGCACCGTGAACTGGATTTGAGCGTCAGGCGTCATCACCCTCTGAACTTTCCCTGGCTACGCCATTGACCTGCGTCTATTATTAGACATGTGAGAAATAACATCACTATTTTTATGTATTTGTTCAAAAGTTCCTAAAGCTTAGTACTCAGTCCACTTTTACCTATAAACTTTTCAAAAAATACTATAAAGAAGAAAAGAAATTTTCAAAATTTTTGACATATCCTTCAATTCTTATTAATTACAGGTAAACGTCGTTTTGCGCCGGTTCGCTTTAGGCCGATTCACAATTACGCTGGCGCTGGTTGGTGCCGGCAGAACCCAAACATTGTGCGAAAAAAGCACGAAAAATGTGTGTTCATTTTACGCCGATTTTTTTACGCCGGTGTCTCTCGGAACGGAATCCCGGCGTAAAACGACGTATACCTGTAATTAATAAGAATTGAAGGATATGTTTTAAAATTTTTCTTTTCTTCGTATTCAATGTTTTTACATACTTTTGAACCTGAAGAAAATACTCGTACGTTGGTTCTAAAAATATCTCAGGAAGAAACACGTGTATAAACATTTCTGACCATTAGACTGGGGGACGGAATTAAAAATAGTGAGCGAATAATCGCGGTCTATTTGGTCCTAATCGTTGTGGTCGAGCGTGTCGATGGCACACACTGACGCGCACCCACAACGATATCCTGCCGGTAGCCTTATCAACGTTAACGCGGCGTGTAACCTGTGAACACAAGAAATATCGGTCCTCGATGATTTGTAGTCGCATTGTTGCAGATGAATGAGAACAAGGTGTCACTCCTTCATTCTCTTTACAGTCCCGAGGGACGCCCGGCCACAATGAGCCTCACGCCTCACAGTCAATGAATGCAATTAGGACCCATTCTTGACGTTCTTTCACACCAATCGTTTCGAGAGACATTCACCAGAAGCGAAAACGTTAGGTTTATTATTCTTCGCCTTTATTAGAAAAGCTCCACAGATTACCTTAAGGAGAATTTAATTTCAATACAATAAACACTTCCTTTCAACCACTCATCAACAATATATCGTGAATCAAATTGCCAAATACAGGAGATTTCCAAACACAATCATAGATAAAACACAGTTTTTTCTTCGTAATTTACAGTTATGACGAGCCGATGAATATAGAAAATTATTATAAATTACAATATTTTATCAAAGAAATATGGAAATAACCTGCAAATCAGTTGATATTCTTCTAAGGTTTTAAGCATATTTTAGAAGGTCTCAGGTTGAATGAAATTCTTGCATTAGCTGAATGGGAACTGTTCTAATATGATAATAAAAATTAATTAGTTATTAAACAAAGAATCCACTTAACTAACCTATGAAAAATACCATAAATATTTATCATATTTTTTTAAAACCCTTTTAATTTTAAAATTGTGTCAAAGGTGTAAAAAATATAATTTATGGCCGCTATCACAGAAAAACAATATAATATATCCTAACGAACTAAGTCAACAATAAAAAAGTCTCAACTATAAAAGATAAATTTTATATCAAAAATTGATAATTTTCTTTATTATATTTGAAGCGTGAATTGTGTCTTCTTAATCGATTCCCATTATCGCCTTTGGGGTGCCGTTAAAACCAAAAAGGTGCCGAGATAAGATTTCCTCAATTATCTTCTTGGAGGACCTTAATCTGTCCCCCGCACGAAGACGCGTAAATTATTTGTGGGGAGGGTAGGAATTTAATGGCGTCTTAAAGGTTGTAAAATATTTAAATTATATTCGGACGAGTGTAATTATACAAATGGCGCAGTTAATGTGTCCGAATTAGGATGATGAATGCGGCGCAGGCGAGTGGCCACTGGCTAAAAGGGCTCAGATAATTGGACGTATTAGCGCCTAATTCGGGATATTAATCCTTACTAAATTAGCCAGGGTACATATTTATATTGACAACGCGACGAATAATGTATAACTTTTATAAAGTCATTTGAGAGACGGCCATTTGCATAATTTTGTTCGATATGCTAATTTTTGGTAAGTTCATTATAAAAATTACGACTTTTTAATTCCTTCCCAAATTGGATATGAAATGACTTTAAGCTCTTCTATAAAAATTATAATATAATTTTATCAATTATTACACTTTAATTGTTATTTATCACTTTTTCACATGACCAAAACTGGGTTATACATGGTGGAGCGGAAGGGCGTTTTTAAATGAGAACACTCGCCTGATTTTTAACTTTAACATTGAAAAAGTGAAATTATATTTTTAAAATGATATCAGGCAGATGACATCCGTTTTCTGCAATGTTTCGCATTACCCTGGTCTCTTACTTTTTTTCCAACAAAAATTTTTTTAGACAGTAAATGTCATTGTGAGCAAGAAATTTCCCAGAAACTTAATATTTTTTTAAACTCCTTAAGAAGTTACAGCGATTTAAAAATTTCAACATTTTAACGATTTCTTGAGAAACCCTGTATAATTTTTCTTTCTTATCATCATGTTTTTATTTAAAAGATTTATGGTTTGGATTTTGTCTTTTTGAATATTATTGGCTGTTTTTAAAATAAGAGGACACATTTAAAATTTCTGACAAGAAAATTAACCTATCTGATTGGCTTACAGATAATGTCAAAATCCAAAGCATACTTGAGTTAAATTTAAAAAATTGAAATAAAATGAAATTTATACAGGGAGTCCCAAAAAATCATTAATATTTTAAAATTTTAAAATTGCTGTAACTTCTTAAGGAGTCGAAAAAAAATATTAGGACATTTACTATCTAAAAAAAAAATTTGCTAGAAAAATAGTGAGACACCCTGTATATTTTGAAATTATTTTCGTAATACTTCTATAAAATACAAAAATCGTTATCATAATAAGATTTGGTAATTAATTATGTTCAAAGTATTTTGATTTGGTCTTATCAGTAAATATAATACAATTTCCACTTATAACTAATTTAAGTACAAACACTTTATATATAATTAAAATAGCTAAAACAAAACTCATTTATCTAGTAAACTTTAAAGCTTTATATTTACAATGCCTAAACTATTTTTTGCAATTGTAGCACTATGTGCAATTCAGGTAAGTACATAATTACCATATATACGTAGCTTCTACTAATATTACTAATTTTAGTCTACTATTGCTTTTGTTTCTCACGAAGAAGTTTTAGAAGCTCAACGTCAAATTGAAGTAAAAATTTACGTCACAAAACATATTGAGACGTATACTAAACGTATATTGGAAGAACGTTTTAGGGAATTTAGGATAATATCTTTAAGAGTATGGAATGCACTTAATCGTGATATAGAAGGTCACATTGATCGACAGGATTGCATTAAGGACGCTAATTCCACACTTTTGGATCTTCAAGCTAACGTCATCGAAACAAGCAAACAACACTGTAAATACGACTTAGTTAATGAATTTGGAAAAATTCATTTGGTTTTGTTGGATTCATTTTTGGATTTAATGAAAAGTGCTGAAATTAGTTGTGATCAACTTGGCGTTGATTACCATAAATGTTTGAGAACTTTGATTGATACCAGTAAAAAAGGAAGTGACGAAGTTTTGAAAAATGTTAATGAAGCTCCAGGAGAAATATCTTCCAGTATTGATACCTGTTTAATTGATTTGTATGTCAATCAAATTGTTGCTAGAACTGATAAAGCTAGAATGGATATGTTTGCATGTTTAGAAAAAGAATAATTTAAAATAAAATCACTTGCATTGTACTTATGAATAATAAAGTTATTTGAATTTAGAAAAATCTCAGTGGAGTATCCATTAGCAGGGTATTAGAATAAATAAAAATTTTAAATTTGGGTGTTGATAACGTTTGTAGTTTTTATGAAAATTATTAAAAATTAAAATCATGAAATCTTAAAAAAAACTATAAATTTACTAATTACACCAAAGTTTTATATTTTCTTTTGGAAAGGGCTTTAAATAAGTTTTGCGCCAAAAAAAGAATAATTTTTTTATCACTTTTGGTTTTTGAGCTCTGAACAAAAATGTCTAAATCTCACATTCGAGTCAAATTTAGTCCAGAAATTTTAGATTTTTCAAGAAAAATTTAATTTCTACAAAACTCTGCGGGGTACTAAAATGGTTAAAAGGTCAAAATTTACAGAATGAACGGTTCTTTCCAATTATTCTAATAAAATATATGAAATTATAAAGAAAATTCACCAGAACCGGATTTATGCCCAAGTTTTAGTAAATATTTTGCGATTTTATTATGAAAAAACTAATTGACAGATTTATATTAAATATTTTTCAAAATACTTGTAGATGCAACATGTTCCTGATATAAATGTTTGGTGTTGATAGCTTTAGTAGTTTTCAAGAAAATTATTCAAATCAAAACTTAAAAATATTTAAATAATAAATTCCTAATATTTTTTTTAATTTACTAAAGTTTAATATGTTTTTGGAAAAGGGTTTAGATGAGATTCTAGCCAAAAAAATCACTTTTCGTTTTTGAGTTTAGGACAAAAATGTTTAAAGTCCCACTTTAGAGTCAAATGTCCTGAAATTTTTGATTTATTAGGAAATTTCTCGAATACTACAAGAGGCACAAAAAACGACTAAAGGCTCAAAATTGAAGGAATAAATTGTATTTTTTTGATCATTTTACTAGAATGTTTTGGGAAAAGGCATTAGATGAGTTTTTGGCCAAAAAAGAATCATTTTATTATCTGTTTTTGATTTTCAGTTCTGGACAAACATGAACAAATCCCACTTTAGAGTCCAATTTAGTCTTGAAATTCTAGATTTTTAGAAAACGGTTGATTTCTCGAAAACTACACGAGGTACAACAACTTTTAATTGCTCAAAATCCAAGGAACGAATTGTATTTTCTGATCAGTCTAATAAAATATTTGAAAGTCTTCAAATAAACTCTACAGTGCCGGATTTGTGACCAAATTTTAGCAAATATTTTGCGATTTTATTATGGAAAAACTATTAAATTGATTATCACTAAATATTTTTTAAAATACATCCAGGTACTGTATGTTTCTGATATAAAATTTTGGTGTTTATAACTTTGGTAGTTTTCAAGAAAATTATTGAAATCGTAAACTTGGAAAATATTTAAATAATAAATTGCTAAAGAAAACTTTAAATTTGCTAATTAAACTAAAGGTTTATATGATTTTGGAAAAGGCTTTAGATGAGTTTTTAGCAAAAAAAGAGAAATTTTGTTATCAGTTTTCGATCTTGAGTTCTGGACAAAAATGAAGAAAATCTCACTTTAGAGTCCAATTTAGTCTTGAAATTTTATATTTTTTAGAAAACGGTTGATTTCTCGAAAACTACACGAGGTACAACTTTTAATTCCGCAAAATTTAAGGAACGAATTATATTTTCTGATCATTCTAATAAAATGTTTGAAAGTCTTCAAATAAACTCTACAGGGCCGGATTAGTACCCATATTTTAGCAAATAATTTGCGATTTTATTATGGAAAAAATAATCGATCGATTATCACCAAATATTTTTTAAAATACATCTAGGTACTGTATGCTTCTGATATAAAATTTTGGTGTTTATAACTTTAGTGGTATTCAAGAAAATTATTGAAATCGTAAACTTGGAAAACATTTAAATACATACAATACAATATGTCGAATATTTCCAAAACTCGAATTTTGTTTGTAATGTGTTTGTAAAAATATTCGTTTTAAACTTTGCGAAATAATTTCTATATCTCGAATTTTCTATATATCGAATTTATTTTAAAGTCCCTTGAAGATTTGAGTTAGGGAAGTTTGACTGTAATTCCTAAATTGTTAAGGAAAACTTTAAATTTGCTAATTAAAATAAAGGTGTATATGATTTTAGAAAAGGGTTTAGATAAGTTTTTAGCCAAAAAAGAAAAATTTTGGTATCAGTTTTCGATTTTGAGTTCTGGACAAAAATGTACAAAGTCCCCCTTCGGAGTCCAACGAATTGAATTTTCTGATCACTCTAATAAAATGTTTGAAAGTCTTCAAGTAAACTCTCCTGGCCGGATTTGTTCCCAAATTTGAGAAAATATTCTGCGATTTTATTATGGAAAAACTAATTGACTGATTTTTACCAAATATTTTTATGAAACATATCTAGGTGCTGTATATGTTTCTGGTATACAATTTTGGTGTTGCTAACTTCAGTAGTTTTCAATAAAATTATTGAAATCATAAATTTGGAAAATATTGATATAATAAATTGTTAAAGAAAAGGTATTTTTACCCAAAATAGAATAATTTTTTTATCACTTTCGTTTTTGACTTTAAGACAAAAATGGCTCTTTAGAGTCAAATTTAGTTCTGAAATTATAGATTTTTTAGAAGTAGGTTGATTTCTCAAAAATATACGGGGTAGAAATTAATTAATTGAAATCTTAAAAAGGGCGCCATGAGTTAATTTTACCCCCTTTTCATGGGATGAATTTTTACCAAAATAATATAATTTTTTTATCGCTTTCGTTTTTGACTTTAGGACAAAAACTGCTCTTTAGAGTCAAATTTAATTCTGAAATTATAATTTTTTTGAGAAGAAGGTTGATTTCTCAAAAAATATACGGAGTACAAATTAATTAATTAAAATCTTAAAAAGGGCGCCATGAGTTAATTTGACCCCCTTTTCAGGGGATTAATTTTTAGCCAAAATAGAATAATTTTTTTATCACTTTCATTTTTGACTTTTGGACAAAAATGGCTCTTTAGAGTCAACTTTAGTTCTGAATTTATAGATTTTTTAGAAGAAGGTTGATTTCTCAAAAAATATACCGGGTACAAATAAATTAATGAGTTAATTCACTCCCTTTTCAGGGGGTGAAATCCTTTGGATCCGCCACTGAGAAATGTAAGATATACATTGATAGATTTTGTATAAAATATGTTTAAAATTGAGTATTCCCATATAATTTTGTTGGCAAAATGTTGGCTAATGACATTACGCAAAGTAATAATTAGATAAATATTTATTTTGGTGTTTGGGCGTGTTTAGGCGCCTAAAAACCAGGAAAAGTCGTTCCCAGTATTAAATAACAGAAACGATTGAACCCCATTAAAATTCGTCCGTCACTAATGTCCCACCCGTAACGACCGAAATGGGCAAATGTATAGAATTTCGCCCGCCCCAAAAGCGCATTTAATTTGCAGAATGACCCTCGAAAGTTGCAATTACTCCTCGAGTTGGCCAGGAATAGCTATTATTTACAAATCTAAAGGGTTTTTATCGTGGAATTCACGGCGCGCCACGTTATTTCGTCGGCCCAACAAAGAGGGCATTGAGCTTGAATCAATCTTAATCTCCTCTGCAAATATAATAAAATGGTTTGTTGATACATGTGTTGTATGTTAATGTTTAATTTGATAGGGGTTGACCCGATCGTCGCCCCTTATTGACACGAGCGTAGGCGTAAGACGACCTGTAAGTCTTATCAATGTAAGCTCACAATAATTACCTTATGCTACATATTTTAAAAATTTTCAACTAGGGTAAATCGTGTAAATAAATTACAAGGTGTTTTTACGTTAAAAATAAACTTAAAGCAAATATCGACTTGTAGTATTACCACAATGAAGCTCACTTGTTGAGTACAAATTGACTAATCAATTCTTTAAATTGGATCACTGTAGCTCAACAAGTATAATATAAGAATAAAAATTGTAATCTTTTAGAAAAAAATTATATCAACAAATCTTCAATTAATTATCCACGTATTTTTTGCTTACATTTACTAATGGTTAATTTTGTTCACTTTCTAATACATCATGCTTCTGTTAAAATTACAAGCCGCGTTTTAATTAATTATTCAACTCCGCCGCAAATTAATCTAGATTAAACAAAATTAATCTGGAGATTGTACGATGAGATTCTCTTCGTCTCAACACCTTGTGCCATCTCTTCCCCCCTCTTTATAATTAAAAAGTGAGACGGTTTAATTTAGTCCAGGCGATTGATTGGGAGTGTGAAACCTTTAATGAACTCAAGGGCCTTTTACATGGGGAAGTTGGTCCATTATACTACTATTGAATGTAATTAAGCATTTCGTGATAAGATCTTAAAGAAGAATTTTACGAGATGTAATTCTTTATGCAGTAGCACACACCCCGTCTTTAATTTTATAGTTCACTATTGATTGAAATTTTTATTTAATTTAAAATCCTATAGTCTTATTGCCAAAAAAAAGTAATACAAATGTTGCTCAATTTTACTTCAAGATATTTATCTGTTCAAGGTAAATCTTTTTATATTTTATGTAAAGCTTAATTGTTATTTATCATTGATATAAAGCATGTTTATTTAATTTATCAATTTTACAATTTTTTAGTAAACATTCATCTTAAAATTGTCAGAGCCTACACTCGTGTCCTTTGTTTGATCACAGGAAGTGAGATAGTAGGGCATACTTTTAAGGCGGCATTGTAAACATTCCTAGGACAATTAAAACAGTGTTGGGGTGATGTTGTGCCACAAGAGTCGGTGCGTAAAATGCATTCAATTGTGGCACCACGTTGTGCCAAACGCCCCCGTAATTATTGTCAAAAACTAGAACCACGCGTTCGGAGAACAGTAATTGTGCTCCTACAAGGTATGACCAAAAAGAATCATCCGAATCATTGTGAGCTCGTTACACGCACTTTGTTAGGTATTTACAAAGCGTTTATGGTGGTAATAGATAAAGTTGGACAGATATTGTTGTTGGGTTTGCAATTACAGTTCTTGCATTTGTTACAATTTGCTTGTGCAATGTACCATATTATTTCCTATTGGAGTGACTTCCGGATATTTAGATTTTTGATGGCTTTATTAGAATGTAAATTTAGTTTTCCAAATAGGCCGCCTTTCTTCATTATTCGGTGATTTATTTCAAAAATACACACTTACTTTGACTTTACAAGGAAATAAAAAGTACAAACTATTGTTAAGAGATTAATAATGCAAATTTTGAAAGGTATAAACCATTGTTAAGTCATTAATAAATTAAATTTACAGATATGTACAAAGTTTTTTGGTTAATAGAAATAGTGAAACTAAGCAATTTTGTAATATAAACTATTATCCAGAGATAGTTCCTTAAAAATTATTTCCAAAAAATATGTTTTTGTTAATGAAGTGAATATTATAAAATATGTATATTAAATAGTTGAGTAAAACTCTTGAGTCTTCTTGTATCCAACTTTATTATATTAAATAATAACTTATACCTTATATGTATATTAATTTGAAATGTTTGCTGTTTTTTTTTTCATATAAAGATTTACATTTTAAGGTAATACGAATATTTGTAGGCGAAGTTCAGATAGCTGTGTAGCCATAAATTTAATTTTAGTGTTAGTGTTTTTAATAAAACATCAATTTTATTTTATATTCATAGTTGCTTTGAAAACAATTGTTGTCATAATTAATTTTTGATTTTGTCAAAATAAAACGATTGTTAATTTCTTAATTACTAGACAAAGAAGTAATGGAAGCTGTTGGATATTCAATTAAAGTGGTTGCAAGAGTGACAATTAAAATTCCACCATTTTGGAAGATAAATCCCGTTTCTGTAGTTCCATCAAATTGAAGCTCAATTCCATCTACACAATATTAAGAAAGACGAAACTTAATATTTTTATACAATCTCATCCATCCATACTGACATTTTAAACTGTGTTAGTGATGTTATTGTTAATCCACCTGATGAAGAAAAGTATGCACTCATAAAAAATAGGTTTATTGAACATTTTGGTGATTCTGAAGAAAAAAAAATTAAAAAACTTTTTAATGAACTACAACTAGAGGACAAAAAACATCTACTCTATATAGAGAAATGAAAGACCTAGCCAGTAATAAAATCAGTGATCCACTTTTACAAAGTCTACCTTCACAATCACAAATGATTCTTTCCATGAGCTCAGAGTCAATTGACAAACTTATTTTGATGGCAGACAAAATAAGTGAAGCTTCGGAAACAGCATCTATATGCTATACTAATAATTTTCAAGAAAATTATTTGAAAAAGGTTGAAGAAAAACGTGCAATCCACTCACTATACAAGGCTTTAGCCACTGTTTCTGTAGTAATATCAGAAATTGGTATAGCTTCAGGACATCTGGTATAACGATCAACACATGTAGTAGGTCCTCTTCCACAGTCAAATGGATATTATCTTACCATACCATAACGTTTTTCTGGTATGAAGACGGATTTTGTTTTTTTAGTGATAATACCAAGGATTCACATGAAGTTATTTTAGCACTGGTTGTCAAAGTTTTGTGCCCGGTTTCTCCAACGACTCCTAAAACTTAGGCATTGCTTATAGCACTATTTGCTGGGTATTTTTTATAATTAAAAAAAAATGCCTAGCAACTAGCGTTGGTGAAAACGTGAAAACGTGAAAACGGGAATAAATGTTATTATAAACTTTTCACTGCTAAAACTTTTCCGAACTATTTGCGAAACTGGAGATCAATCAGCATTTTTAGAATTTTCAAAAGCTTTTGACATGATTAACATTAACATTTAACATTGCCCTCAGTAAATTTTACGCATACAATATCCATCATAATAGTTCTGGATTACTAGTTTCTTACCTCTCCAACAGAAATCAGTGTGTATCGGTTAATAGAATAAGATCAAATTTTATTATAACGAATCTTGTGCCACAAGGATCAATCATAGATCCCTTTTTATTTTAAATTTGCATTAATGATTTATCTAGTGTATTTTAAGAACCTATTTTATTTTCCGATGCCACAACAGTATTCGTACATGACAGAAATTTCTTAGCAAACTTCAGAAGCGGTTAATGAAACAAGTGTCTGGTTTATCCCAATTTACTCTGACACGAGCAAGGCTTCAAAATTAAATTCTGCCATATTTCAACTAGAAGACTACATATTTTACTCTAGTTGAAAGTCATTTTCGATAAGAACATTTTTCCATGAGACAGAAAATCTTTAGCTTCCATAGAAAGGCATTAAGAACGATGGCAAATATTGGTTTTAGAGATGATTGCCAATATTTATTTAAAAGATGGGTGTATTAAGTTTTCCCTGTTTTTATGTACAGGGTGAGCTAAAATGATTGTGGTAATTTCCCACCTAAAAATCTTGTTCGCGTCAAGTTCATAGTAATACAAAATAATGTCAAAATTATAACAAAGTAACTATACTTAATTTTTTAACTAGGAGGAGTGACAGGGAAGGACAACTTACACTATAATAGTTACTAAAAAATAACCAAACATGTTTTGACAGGAACTTTAGGTTATTTTGGCTTTTTAATGATAAAATATGTACAGAAACATAATTAAATTCCACATTTCTTTGTACTGAATACAAATTTATGCATTAGTAATTCTAATTTTATGATTAATATTTTGAGGTTATATGTCAAAAATCATCCAAAATAGTTATGCGGTATAAATCTTGCTGACTCTTAACCAATCAGAGACGTTAATTTTTGGCATTTCAGCTCGGGAAATTTAAATCACTCCTCCTAGATAAAAAATGAAGTATTGGGAATTTCGACTTGGGATACGCCCTCTAGAAGTTATTTGCTGAAGCTAGAAAAGGTCTACCTTGACATAACCTGTTTTTGTAAAATTTATTCCCGTGCAGTTATAAATCAGTTTCCTTTGGTTTATTATTACTAT
Organism: Stenus bimaculatus; assembly: GCA_963971135.1. NCBI lineage: Eukaryota > Metazoa > Arthropoda > Insecta > Coleoptera > Staphylinidae > Stenus > Stenus bimaculatus. The sequence continues at coordinate 78,520,889 of OZ020180.1, read as the reverse complement.
ATCAAAATAATAATATTTTTTACAGGCTGTAATTTATTACTTATCCCAAAACAATGTATTTAAGGGGTTAGGCCACTCTAGGATTTAAAAAAAATGAAATTTTAAAACATGCACGGATCAACTTAAAATCGGTTAGAAAAGAAGCACAGGAGCAGGATATTAATGTGGAAGGCCAATTGTATGGTACAGGTATCGGAGATTAAAGGTAGGTACATAAAAAAAACTTTAAAAGCGTTTTTTTCGAAACCACATTTCTCAAATTGGCCGGACTCCTAACTCATACAATTCTTGACCTATTGACTTCAAAATTTAACTGTATATTTAAAATTACAATCGCTATAGAAGTACGTAGGATTTTTTGATATATTGATTTTTGCAAAAATGGCGCCCTTCTGAAGTAAAAAAGTAAAAAATGCCATGAAAAATCGCTATAAAATTACTTATAACAAAAGATGTATTCAATATAATAAAAAAATCCTACGTACTTCTATAGAGAATGTAATTTTGAATATACAGTTAAATTTTGAAGTCAGTAGGTCAAGAATTGTATGAGTTAGGAGTCCGGCCAATTTGAGAAATGTTGTTTCGAAAAAAATGCTTTTAAAGTTTTTTTTATGTACCTTCCTTCAATCTGCGATGCCTGTACCATATAATTGGCCTTCCACATTAATATCCTGCTCTTGTACTTCTTTTCAAACCGATTTTAAGTTGATCTGTGCCTGTTTTAAATTTTCAATATTTTTAAAATCTTTGAGTGGCCTAACCCCTTAAGCAATTATGCAAGTAAGAAATAACACACACTGGTCAATAAAAGACAATTTTTAAACACAAAAAACTTGATCTAAACAGAGGCGCAGGTACTAAAACCAATAAAAATTAAATCGGCGCAAAAATCTTTTATTACTTTTTCCTCCATGTTTTTTTCAAATTTACGTCAAAATAGCGCCATCTATCCGTAGTCGAAATTTCCAATAGACTACACAAAAGCATAGGCGTAGGTCGAATTTTTACCGATGTGTCAATACTTTGTATTTAGTTATTGTGCCTTCTGTTTCATAAACATCAGTTTTTATCAAGACTAGTTTGTGTTAATCTTTGTTTGTGCTAGTATCTACCTCGAAAATGAAGGTCATAATTTTCAATATTTGACATTTGTTGTTAAATTACAGTTTAATTCTACGTTTTATATTTTTACACAAAACCTTAATAAATAAATTAAATTTGTATATTTGTTTAGAGTTCTTGATTTGTTATGATTTTTATATTCATTGTGGAAAAAAATATTTGTTACGCCATTGGATTACTAGAGGATTTTCTAATTAAAGTACCAACCTGCGTATTTGGTTGCCTACATATCAAACCACAATCATTTTAGCTAACCCTGTACTTGAATGTTTGCTTCACAATTTGCACAAATTATCAAGTGCTGGTTTTTCTTTATGAGATCAAAAATGTTGAATTGAAAAAAAGTCTGGCAAAATTTCAAAAAACTCTAAATATTGGTCTAAAGACCAATCCATAAAAGGAATATCAAAAATTTTGCAGGCCCATTTAAATTTTAACTATTCCTACTGAATCGGGTAATCAATTTATTGTAATTCTCTTAAATGATTCAATCTAAAGTAAATTTGTAAGTTAAATTACAATAAATGAATTCTTCAAAAATAAATTGAATATTGATGTCATTTTAAAAGAGTGATAAAATTTTTAAAGCAATTGTTAGGATTCTATAAACCACTTATAACTTATAATCATACTTATTCATGTTTTGTATTTTTTTATCTATACGAGAGGCAATTATACATATAATTATTTTGATTATTTTAAAATATGTTTTATTTTTTTAATAGCATTAAAGATAATAAATTGTGGACTGAAGGTCAAAATTGTATTTACTCACCTACTGGTTTTTTTTCACTAGTCATCATAGTATAAAAAATTTTAAAAATATAAAATTGTTCTTTATAATAAAATTTCTATTAGGTATAGGTGGCGCTATTTTGACATAAAGTTAGTAACAAAATGGAGGAAGGCGAGTAAAGGTTTTGTTGTGCTTTGTTGTTGTTTTTATTAATTTTAGTAACTCCATTAGCGTTTGGAGAATTTATTACTTCTTCAGTACCTTTATTTCATAAAATTTTATTCTAAGATTCACATTCCTAAACTGTATTTACTTTATCGATAGTTTTATATTTTTGTATAATATTATAAATATTACATTGTTCTTGTTCCTGAACACCCATGATGTTATTGAAAAAAAATGCATTAAGACACATTGGATATTCGAATCATCTTTAATAAACTTGTTCATTTTAAAACGCGTTACAAATGTAAGGTAGTCTGGAGGTCTTGTAATCTTGAAAGCAACTATCGAAAACCATCTAATAAAGTATTTCTTCGGCGGCGAACACACACGTGCTTGCAGACAACCACCAAAATGCTGATGGTTAAGAAGAAGGCGATGGCCCACGGTTCCTCTCTCACACGCTTCGTCGGACATAATCGTAAATGTTTATACATTCGCATATATTAGTGCTAAATGTATCTTTAAGATAGCAACGTGCTCCCATAAATCCTCCTATCTTTCTACCGCCATAATTATTGATTTCATAAGCGTTATTTATCGATACGATTCACTGTATAGTTTTTGATCAAAATAAAACAATATTTTGTAAGCCAAGGCAATCATTATTTTTAGAGAAATTTATAAATACAAGCAAAATACATATTTCACATAGGTATTATACAGGGTGACCCAATGAAAACGAAAAGTACGAATTTGAATTAGTTAATATTTTAATTTAGAGAAACGTTGGGATAGGTCATCATTGGAACACAAAAATTTTAAATGGCATGATAGGGTAAGTAATATCGTATTAAAAAACGTTTTACTCATCTGAGGAGTAAGATTGTCTCATCTATTGCTGCGTTGCCACTTTTTGGTAAAGATTGGTAGCGATTTTCTGACTCAATCCAATGGATCATTTCCACTATTGAAAGGGTACCCGAAAATAATAATATCCATTGAAATGTCTAGAATTTTGACTGCATTTGTAATTTACCTAATTGTTTTGAAAAACATATTACAATCTCAATATCTCTGCAGAATCCTTATCAATGTACTGTAGTGTGTTTTAACCAATTTTCAGACACTGCATAATAAAACAAATTTGAACAAGCTAGTCAAAAATAAGAAATACATAAATTAATTTTAAATTAAAAAGATTTTAAGGTCGAAATATATCAAGTCACCTATTAATAAATAAAAAGGCTCAATTAATAAAAGTATTATAAATATTTGTACCACAATTAAGTTTTAATTTGTAATAAAAACAGTTTAAGTGCTGGATAGTTAACTAAAGCTATTAAGTCTTCAAACGCACTAAAGAGCTTTCATTAATTAATTTAAAGCGACCAGTTTTTGGTTGTACTACGTTGTGTTTAACAAATAATTACGCAAGAAGTCTATTTCAAGCAAGAGCAACCATGCATTTAAGAAGATAAGCTACTACACTTAGTTAAACAATTCTTCGGCACGCTTAAATGCTTAAACTAACGTTTTTCTCATCTGTTACCCACAAGAAATAATTATTTTCTACTAATTTATGATAATTAGCTTTAAGTAAGGTAATTTTATGGCGCACTTTTTCCATAAGAATAATCCAATTTGCTACAGCACTTCTGTACTAAAGAGCTTTTTTTTGTAAAGCTCGTGTAATCCCCTGCATAAAAAGTATTCAAGATCCGTAAAATCAATATATTTCATTCTTACACAATTGTTGACAGGTCGAACGAGAGAAAATCCACTGGTCAGTTCCCTTGGACGGACAAAAGCGCGCGTAACGTTAATTCGGATGGAAGAAGAAGAATAATCTTAGCTACCAATGCGTACAAGAAAGACGGAAGAAAGTACATAAATTCCGAAATATTCGGTTATCATATGAACCTCCTGCTGGGTACAATAGCCACTGGCCACATTCAACGAAAACATCCTAGCGTCCTTAATGTAGGACTTCTTGATTCGGGCCGCTTTTATGTCCATAGGGTGGGACGGACGACGGACATTTCAGAAGTTTCAACGTCCGCGATTCGATCAATTGTGAAAATCTCGAAATGTCACCGTTTTAAATTTAAATGCATGAAAGGAATTCGGGTGTATATTTCTGTATTGTTCGTCGTTGTCAAAGTTATTGATATTTCTTTCAAACCGTATGAGTTTTCAGCAAGTCAGATCTTTTAACAAAAAGGAACCATAATAAATCAACCTGCGACAAAAATTTTAATATCAAAAATTTATACATCAAATTTCTCAAGAAGTGAAAATTAGTGCGCTCATGAAAGGGATAACACCGGCTTCTAAAATTAGTAATAGCTTCCTACAAGATCGGAAATTGCACGGTTATTAAATTGAACTTGTTTGTTTGTGTATGTTATGTTGAGGAGCAATCAAAACTCGTTTCTTGTAGTTGGCGTGCTTTGGTTGCAAGCCGAACTAACAATGAGTAAACAGTTATGAACTTCAAGAAATTTGCACGGCTTATCGATGATCTTTAAAATAAATCAATTAAATTGATATAAATGAGTCGACTTTTTCTGCTTTATTCATTCAATATTGTTTTGGTGTGTAATTTTTTTAAAACTTCCTTTAGTACGATTTAAGGCATGGTTTCGACGTAATGACCATTAAAAACATTTTATTTTAATGTACATTATTTAGTTCGCCGCCTCAAGATAAAATAAATTTACCTTATTATTTTTTAAATCATTTAATACTTATAAAAAGTTATAATTACTACTAAGAAATATTTGATATTATAGGTACAACATGCTTCACCGAAAACTGGTACACAAAAGAAATGCTAGCGCCAATAAGAAGCTTTCGTGCGGCTTGAGTATACCTTAGTCTCGCCCACCGCTATTCAGTAGTTAAGTGGGTATTGGCGCTAGCATTTCTTTTGTGTACCAGTTTTCGGTGAAGCATGTTGTACAGTGGTGCTAGTTCCAAGGTATCTGACAAAAGAAAATGAGCGCCAATGAAACGCTTCCGGGCGGCTTGAAATTTTGAAGCGCAAAAATGTTAAGAATCCACCTTAAACATATGGTTTAATTAAAAAACATATTATTTACCACATTAAATTGAAGTTCTGAAAATATGTGTAAAATAAACATGTTCAAATATTTTACCTTATTAAATTGTTAATGATTTTCATATGATAATCTTATTAAAAGCATCTTCCTAGACACCCGCTATAAATTTTCCGTTGGAGATAATAACAAGGAATAGAAAATCCACCCCACTTTTCTGACTGATAATTAATGCGAATCCTTAGAGAGCGCGCAATTTGGAAGGAAAAATTGTGAAAAATCATGAAATCGAGCATTAGTTCTGCAGTCGTTTCCCTCGTTAGATTTTCATTTTTTTTTTCAGATTTATAATCGAAATTGATTAGGCTACAACTTGCCAGAGAGTTACCTTCTGCAACCTAGCATAAAATTAATTAGAGGGGTCCAAATTTAAGGTACTTTTAGATCATTATATATTTTTTTGTACATACAATTGTTTTTTCCTTCTGGCAAAAATTAAAGAAATGACTTCTAAATCACCTACAAAAAAAATATACAAAAATGTTGTTCGTACTAGCTTTTATGACTACAGAACTAAACCACTATATTTTCCGTTTAGGAAATTGCTCTTAATTGCAAAACAAAATATAATTTTCAATTTTGTCCCTTCTAGCGGTATGATTAAAAGACACATTTGTGTAATACTCTCATCATAATATAAATTTGCATGTAAATTCGAACTGTATGGTTCTGATGGGATATGCGTTTGATAGGTACCTGCTCGAGTTTAAATGAATTAATATTCCATTATGCTTAATTGAAAAATTGGCCCTACTCTTCTGCTTCTTTTGATTAATTTTGAAGCAGCAATTAAAATTTCTGAAGAATATGCTCGCGCACTAAATACAGTATGTAAGCCAATTACTAAAATTAAAAAATATTAAACACTGTCACCAGAGAGGACCACCTAGGATAAACAGAAAGATTTATCGATTCATTGCAATAAAAATTATTTTTTACGTAATTAAAACAGATGGTAAGTAATTTCGACTTTAATCGTTTATGTAAAAATATTTTACGCAAGTACTATTTTCATTTTATTTATGGTTGCTTTGTAGTTATTAATGTTTTTGCTTTAGGTAATGTTATATTAGGGTGAATATTCTACACGCCTTACGCACATTAAACACCCAGTAATTTAACTATTATTTCAAACTTGGACGCCAAAAGCAAAATAATTCGGTCTGCAAAGCGCACGTGTGTAAAAGGCGAAGCTCACACACTGTAATTACAGGCCTCTTCTGAAAAATTCAATGGAAGGGCTCACATTAACTCCAAACGCGCGTGCCGTTCGCCCAACCAAACCCAACGACATAAAATTTATTTTTTCCACTTTAGCTTGTGTTACACCATTTTTTCCCAAGCAAGCAGTACACAAGAATAATATCCGTAAGTTCAAGGTTTTCAAACACACGTTCCCCTTAAATCATCCAGCTGAAAATGTCTATAATGATGGTGGTCGGTGCTAAATTTAATAAATGCAAAAAATCAGAGCATTAATTTAAGTTTATCTAATCTTAAATCAGTGATTTTTAATCGCAACACTGGGTTGGATTACAAATTGTAGGTGCTACTCCGTATTAAAATGAGACAATGATATATCTTATTGGTTTAACAAAGACGACGTGGTGGTAATTACAATTAAAATACAATTTATTTCTTAATTAAGGGCCTTACAGTTTGCTTACCACACCGCGCCAAGTTGAGCAGGAGGGCGGCCTTAATTGCACACCGTCACCTGAGAAAAATTATTGTTGCAGAAAACAACGCCTGGTAAAATATTACCTGTACAATCGGTTAATGAAATATATTTTTAATTTTTAACAATTACTTTAAGAATTCAACATACTATTATTTTAAATTACACTTTTCAATTAACTTGCCCATCAACTATAATCAAATAACACTCAAGTTACTCAACGATTATAAGCTTTATTAAGAAAACCTAGTGACCTAGAGGGTTTAATTTCGTAATTTTTATATATTGCAGATTTTTAGTTGGAGATTAACCCAAACAGACCACATTGAAACGCCCAGGGTCTTCCAAGATAACCACCCTTTCGTATACGATATCATTTTATTCCATCAACAAACAGCTACCAATATACTCTTACGAGCCAATTTGAAGTGGATTTAGATCGAAAAGTTATGCCCCCTCAATTACAGATTATAGACGCACAGAATCGAATTAAGAGATCCCCATCAGATAGCCACTGCAAAACTTATTCGATTAATTATTAAGATGGGTCAAAATAAGTGTTATTTGATTTATATGCTCCAAATATTACCGAGAGATAATAAGTAACGTCTACAAGAAATGAAATTTGATTTGCCAAATTAGGTCTCTAGACCTACCTCCTACCTCTTTAAATTGAAGATAACACTTACTTTTTATTTACAACATGTACCAGTGGCGGATTTAGAATAATCGAAGCCCCTGGCGGTAGAAAAAATTGTAACCCCCAGCCTACAAGTAGTGGCGTAGCTATCGAATGCTAGCTTTTTTTTTAATCATTCCATTGGATTAAAATCAATAAGGAAACATTGAAATCGGCGCAAAATTCGGTAGGAATCTTGAAAAATGAAAATTATTTCTTCTCAAATGATAAATGTAATTTTTTTTTCATCCACGACTATTGAATAAACGAAATATTACATTTGAATTTTTTGACAAGTAACAAAATTCATTACCTACTAAATTTTTGACATTATTCAACACGCTCGAACCGTGTGCGGATCAATGGACCAATAACAAAGCTGCAGTATTGCCAACGCATTGGGTAATGAGCAATGGACTATGGGTAATTTCATTAATCACTGGATAACCTACTGGGTAATGAGCAATGGATTATTTCAACCACAAAATAAAATTTACAAAGAAGAAATTAAGAAATGTCAAAAACACCAAAAAAATTGCATACAAGCGCCGTAAAATAAAAAAATTCATGAAAATGTATTCTACTCGCGAGAAAATAGGCATTATTTACTCAGACCTATTATGACACTCGCCTAGACGGTATTCGTCAATAATGGCTATCATTTCAGGGTCGTTGATTAATAATATACCTACTATTATTAGAAATTATGAAAATAATATACTTCGATACAAGAGTCCGCTAAATTTACTAATTATTAAATAAGTCACTACAACAGTACTTTTATTGTTAACACTTCCAGTGACAGTGGCCACTACTGCAGGGTCGTTTAGCAAATTGGAGGTCTTCGAAATACAATGATGTAACAAAGAATGAATGATTTATCATATTTAGCAATTGAAAGCAACGTTGCTAATAAATAGACCTGAAAGACTAAAATAAGAGATCTTGCCAATCAAATCACAAGAAGGCAAAAAAATATGAAATTTTATATATTTTCTGTGATTTTATTTTTTAATAGTTTGCTATTATTTGTGTATACAGTGCGGTCATAAAGTAAATCCCCCCCTGCTAACTTTTGAACGGTTATGTTTTTGATTCTGAAAATTTGTCTACTGAGGAATCTAATTCCGAACTTTCTAATAAAGGTATTTTTGATTTTGTGGAACATCCGGTTACACCGAAAAAGGATGGCAACTTTCTTATTTTAAATGGAATACCCAGTATATTCTTGCATTTTCGTGTTCTCTATAAAAATACCATTAAATTGACCTAGCATAGTGTGGTCTACGATTAATACTTTCGGAATTACGCCCATTTGAAAATCACATTTTTATGCAATTTCATTTACACCAGAATTTGGACCCAAGTGCCCCAACTTCCTTATTTTAAATTTAAACAACATTTTTACCCAAGAGATTTCCTGTAGATTTTAAAACTGTCAAGACATGGAAGGTGGTTATGTTAATCAGCAAAATTAACGAACTTACTATTAAACATAATTTTGTTTAAATTTAATATTATTACCTTAATTGCAAAATATTTTATTTAAAATAACGAAGTTGGGGCAGTTGGGTCCAACTTCCAGTGTAAATGAAGTTGCATAAAAATACGATTTTCAAATGGGCGTAATTCCGAAAGTATTAATCGTAGACCACACTATGCTAAGTCAATTTCATGGTATTTTTATAGAGAACACGAAAATGCAAGAATATACTGGGTGTTCCATTTAAAATAACAAAGTTTCCATCCACTTTCGGTATAACCGGAAGTTCCACAAAATCAAAAATACCTTTATTAGAAAGTTCGGAATTAGATTCCTCAGTAGACAAATTTTCAGAATCAAAAACATAACCGTTCAAAAGTTAGCAGGGGGGGATTTACTTTATTACCGCACTGTATGAAGTTTGATTTTATGAAATGTTATTTTCTATAAACGTGTTAAACGTCACTATTCTCATGACGCTAAAAGTATTACTTTCTCACACTAGTGTTAAGAGTAAATCTTTACTGAAAGTAACAAAACTAATATGACTAGTAAGAAAATAACTACTTATATTATTCGTAAAACTCTAGTTTATACATTGATAAGCGTGTCATAAAAATTCATTTTTAACACTTAGATCCTATTTAACTAGTTATTTCTTATTTTTGGTAAAATATCATATCTTAGAATTGGAATATTTAATACCTAGTTTTTAAATTTTTGTAGGTATTTATAAATAATTGATTTATTTCTAAAAACCAATATATTCGGCTCTTTTTTTTGAGATTAAGTATTGAAAATTCAAACCCTTGTAACTTTCAAACTATTTACTTCAGAAAAATTTAAACAAATGTTCCATAAACACCTGAAAGCAAGCCATAATAATATGCGGATACATGCGAGCTACAAAAAGTTCTTTTACTCCGAATAAAACATGCTATTTTTTCTTCAATGGTCGAAATTTTTAAAATAGTAATATAATACATAATTTTAAAATTTGACATTTAATTTACATACAACTCACAATACAATTTTAGTGTATAATGGGTTGCCTAAAATTCATTTCTACTCCGCCCTTTTGTTCCTTGTCAGTGCAAAGTAGTAATTTCTACTCCTAGGCAGTACAAAGTGAATCAAGAACATTAAAACGAACATTAAAATTGATATTTTAAAGCCTGCCAAACGTCACAGAAGACTGTACTTTAATGATGTTTGAAGAATGAATCTTTTTTAATCTTTGTGTGTATATTTAAAATATTTGTTTCCTTTCAGTAGTTTTTGTATATTCAAATAATCCAATAGACCCATCTTAAAACCACTTAATGGATTATTACATAATAACTTGGCATTACTAGGTATAAAATGGTGATTATTTCCAGAAAGGTGTTCACCAACGTGTGAGGTTTTATTCTTGATATGCTCATTTATTGGAATACCCAAGTTTATTCTATGTAACAGTAATTGCAGTTGTCACATTTTAAGCTTTAAATTCTATTTCCGTCTAACACCACCGTTTTTTGTTTATTTCTCATTAAAAACTCCTGTATGTTATGTAGCTAAATTCGTGGATCGTTCATTAATGAGTATTTTTAATGTATAAAAAATCGTTCATTAATGACGCTTATTAATGAATGATTCCAGAGAAGCGCTCTCTATTGTTGACAATTTTAATCAAATTATTTACGAAGTATGTGATAATTTTGAATTTACAGTTATTTTCAGTTATTTAACCTAACTAAATAACATTTGTATAGTTTTAAGTGCATACCCATTGTAATTACTATTGTAAATAATTTATATGCCCCAAAAATTTCCATATTTAATTCCCACTGTCTACTTTGATTACAGTGCTCTGTAATAATTGACATAATTAGGTTCGTAAATCGGAACATCGGATATGATCGGTTAAAATTGGTGTCGTATTCATTTTAATTCTGACAAAAATGACAAAAATGATTTTTGATAAAATGTGGATAAAATGTTTTGCTAACAAATTATTAGATTCATCAAAATGTGAAACTTCTTTTTACAATAACTTTATTTTCTTTTGAATAAATTCTAAACTAGGTACCTATAATATTAAAAAATATTTTTACAAAAGTTGTTTTTAGGAAGCCTCTCCTGATTATCTCACTACTTACTCGTACTATTCTTGGAGTCACCGATTCAAATATAATTGAGAAAATCAGAATGATAAGTGGCTCTGAACCAAAAATCAAAAATTTCAGAAAAAGCAAAATATGTTTTCTGATCTACAGTTATATATTTTTTAAAGAAATTAAGTTCTGGATGTTCTAATAGATTTAATTTTTTTAATATGTTTAGTATTTTTTCAATTTAGTTTTTGTTCTGGATGTGGGTTTTTTTAAACTAATTTTCTACACATCAGATCGACAAATTTTAGAGTTTTTTATACAAAGAAACGTAATTTATTTGATTTATTGAATATACAGGGTGTCCAAGAACTCTCGCACAAGCTCTCGCTTTGTTGGAGACCCTTTAAGAAAACCTGAAAAATTGTTAAAACAATCTTCTTGGCCAATTAACCGAGATATAAGGAGATTAAGTTGGGAATTGGACTTCATTATTATCATGAATTTGGAAAAATCGCTAGTTGACTTATTTTTATGTATTTTTTTAAATTAATAGTTACCTTAGATATTTATTTAAATCATCATATAGGACTATTGACCCCTTATGTAGCTTCTGTCGGATCAGAAGAAACATCAATCGGATATCCACGAAAGACTGCATAATTTACAGAACTGCCTGCATGGAAGAAAGAAGGCTTTAACCCAATATTAATTACAGAGCATCCAGAATAATAATTAAAATATTATACGTTATTTAGTCTGCGGGATGCTGCTGTAAACGCCTAAAAAATCAATTAAACGAAATTCATAAATCATAGGGTTTCGAAAAAATATGTGGTAGTTGGTCAGGAGTTAAGTCCATGGTTACTGTCTGTCAAGGAAGTTACTTCTTTTCATTAGTCATAATTTTGTTTGCTTCTGCTGATTATTAATTATTACATATTATACAGGTTTTTATTTTTACAAAGAAAAGTGGTAATCAGTGAATACATTCTCAAAGAACCGACTACTGTAAAAATATGTAAAAGGTATACCGACATTTATTTAAATTCATGTGTGCAAATTAGAAATAGATAAATTAGCATTATATTAATACTTTTTGCATAAACTTATATATTTCGTAAAAATAAATTTTTTATAGGTAAGCTGTAGAAACTAATAAATGGTTTATATTTTATAATTTTTTTTATTTTAATTAAAAAAATTTAATATTGTAAGATGGAATTAATTTTTAGTATAAATAAATATTAACACAATACGTAATTAAAATTCTTGCATACAAATCAGAACATCCTGCTTCATAATGCAATTATAACTTATTTATTTGCTTTTTACTTAAAATAAGGTGAGTAGTTAATCTATGTTAATCTTGTTTATCAAACTAAATCGTAGTACAAATGACGCATTTTTAATAAAGTTTGTTGATCATGAAAATAAAAAGTATGACGTCTTAAAATGTGTCATTTTTATAAAAAATTTAATAACAATTAAATATTTACTCACACGTAGTAAGCGAGTTTTTAGTTTTTTCCATAATTTAATGTATCATCCAAATAATACGTATTGAAAATTAAGAAATTTTCTTTTTTTAAGAGATTAAAGAAAATTACTTCAATGACTGTGGTTATAAATTAATTTACATCTTGAAGCATTTCTAGTGTGTTTGAAAAAAGCCGCAGCAGCCACCCAAATAGTTGGGGAAGTATTAACAAGCCCACAGCTATTTTACGCTAATGTCCTTTTGATGAGAAAGGCTTGTTTTAGGTAATCGTAGCCTAAAGGACATATTATGACAGAAACTAATATATCCATCTAGATACTTAAACCATTATAGACTACTGAATAAATCAACCGCAAAACTGTATAATTGTGGTTTCTAACAATTTGTTATTAAATTGGCATTAGAGGCAAAATTCTTTACGAAAATTATACAAAAATTTAAATTGTAGTTGTTAAACTCAGTGTTTTTAATCGAATTATTGTAGCAGATTTCAATTAAGAGTTACTTTTGCCAAAATTGTGAAATTAGGTAGGAATCCCCAGAAGCTACACAATGATCAGCGCTCTTAATTGAATTGTCTGAATCAAGTGGACCACCGCCGATGATGTTCGCAAAGACTATTTATTCCCTAATCAGGGGGCATTGTTTATGTTCGCTCGACTTGATTTTATAGGGCTTGCCCACTAAACGGCTCTTATTTGAATCGATATCCAAGCATAAATCCACAAGATACCCGCATTTATTTAAAGTTGTGACTTTTATTTAACATTTAGTAGCATTTCTAAAACAATAACCATTTAATTAAAATTATTTCCAAATTTAGTATTTTAAGAAAGTTCCTCACTAAATTGTCAATTAATTAATGGAATCAGTACATACCTAAATTACAATTCTATTTTTATAGAATGGTTTAATCCTCCATCGAACTTCTCAACAAGCCTTCTTAAGTTAAAGCTTGAAACCGCCTACAAAATCTGCAAGGTGTCGACTTGACATGAATTTTGTATCCTGATGAATCAGGGCGTGATTATCAGGCAAGGAGCAATTAAGAGGCGCTCTATGGACCCGTTTGTTGAAGATTGCCAACGGGGTCGAAACGGGGGTGGTAGAATTGCCGCCCACGCGCGTGAATATTGCAGCGAGGACGGTTTAATAAGAAAGCGGCGATGCAATCAAAGGTGTCTGCACAATTCTTGTGCAAAATTATTATTCAAGTCCAAGTTGCACCTTCCTGCATGTCTTGTTAGTTAATTTGATATGCCCTTTAGTCCTAAAAAGGTACTGTTAAGAGTATTTAATTTTCTTATTAGCATTTTTGCCATGTTTATGAGCACTGTCTGTTTTGGAAGTATATCTTTTATGCTTAACATTAGTAACTTAAAATTGGAGAATTTAAACTGAGAAAAAATATAAATGTATATTTAATTTCATATTAATATACTTCTTTGGTACATTTCCAAAAATCCTCAAGAAAATTAGTACATAAATTGTCTTAACTATTTTATCGAGATGTTCATGAATAAATATGCCAAATTCTTTGGGGTGATAGAGTATTGTTGAAATAAAAAGTATAAAAGTTTATTTTCTTTCAAAAAAAAAATGGAAAAATAAACTGTTCTAAACTTCCAAACTATTAAAAAAAGTTGTTCACTTCATGCAGAATCTGAGATAGTATAGTCCATCACATTAATAGATCACTGACTCGGAATTTCATCTGAAAAGGTGATCTATTAATTAAATGGATTACTATCCCAGATTCTGCTTGAAGTAGACAACTTTTACAATATTTTTTGCCAGGGTAATTTAAAAATCCATAAAAAGTTTCCACAAAATCTTTTTTTATTTGACAGATGATAAGAAAGTTCCTGAAAATACTTTTATTAAAAATGTGCAACCTTCAAGCACCGTAGGACAAAATAATAATAATCGAACAACTCATAGAATACTCGAAACATTCAGAGCATTGTGCTTGATCTTTCACTTACGGGACACTCTGTATTTTCGCTAAAAATATAAAATTTAATTTTAATGCAAAACGAAGCACTGGAGACACTTACAATAACCTTTTCTGTATCAAACATTATTTCAGTGGTTTTAGAATTATTAGAAACGTAAAGACAAATTGTTATGATCAAAAATAGTTAGTGAGCACCCCTCTAAATGTAACGTCTCTGGAACTGTTTTTAAAAATGTAAAGTCATATTAAAAAAAAAATCTTAAACAAAATATATTCTATTTAAAAACTTTTTAAGACGATAGCCGGTGTAATTTGGGTATAGGCGATTTCAATGTAAATTTTTGTCAATTTCAATTAAAGCCATACTAATCAAAAAAAGCAAAATCGGTATTAACATACCTTTTCTAAGCATTTAAGAGAGTGTCAAGAGTCCCATTTTTTCATATATTTTTGTTTTATATTTGTTTAGGGTGATTTTTAAAAGTGCCAAAAAAAATTCTAAATTTCAAAAACCTATAACGATGTTATAATGCATTATTTTTGTTTTAAATGTTTTTGATATAGAACATGCCCATGAGTTATCTTTTTCTAATTTAACTTTGAAAAAATCGAAAGTAAGTTTTCCTGGGGTTTGTTTTTAACGATAATGATAAAATACGCACAATTTTTACTTCCAAAAGACAAAAATTGCAAAAAATTAAAGCCTGAAGATTCTACGTTATACCACAAAAAGAAAATTAAAAAAATCTTTCAAAGAAAACTATTTATGATCAAAAAAACTATCCTTTTTAGGAAGCATTTCTGGACAATAATTTTTATTTTAAAAATGCTTAGTTTTACTTCCTCTATCACCCCATAAAAATTAGCACAGATATTCAGAGACACCCTGTATAAAGAAACAAATATTTTTTTCCTAGAAAGATCATGGTTATTTTTTATCTTTTTCATATTTAATTCAAATTTTGATTTAAATACCTATATAATTTTCTAGTCATTTTTATTAATCAAAAACCCAGGAATATGACATAAAAGTAGACAGTCTGGTTAGAATTTCTATTGGTCATTTTTTTATATTTTATCAGTTACCTAATATAGGCTGTTTTATACCAAAATATCTAATGCCTTCTATTTTCATTAGTACTTTTCGAACGAATTTTTGATTTAAATTTATAAAGAAGGTCAAACATTTTTTAGGCTCCTTTTAAAAATATTTTATTATAAATCACAGTAATAGAATTTTAAATCCAAATTTTAACTGTTCTAAACATATGTAATATGTAAATATTTATTATAATAACACAAAGTACATAATTCCCATTCGTCATGCAATTTATTGCACATTATTTCACGATTTAATACGTCATGTACCTAGATGCATATGTACCTAAAATTAAGAATGTTATCTGCACTGTAAACATGTTATTGTATTTTTAATAAAACATCACGCCACTTAATTAAGATTTATGAAATTATAAAAAACTGAATTTCTAATTTTTTATATGCATTTTTTACCCATTTTAGATTATTTGATAATAGTTTCTTCTAAAAAGATTTAAATTTATTATTATTCATTACTATCTCTCTGTCCCAAAATGTTTAACTTTCTAAAAAAATACCGATTATTGGATATTAATAAGAAAATGATATTTTTTTTGTAACTGAATTAAAATAAAATTAACTACTTTGAATATAATTAATAGCTATGGCATAGATTATAGGGAGATGTTATTTTAATAACAGTTGCAGTATTGTCAAAAAGTATGTAGCAAAATTTTTATTTAGCAGTTATGGATATGGAACATCTCTAGTCCAGGAAAAACTAAGAAATCGAAGCAATTATATGCCTAACAGAGGAATAACATTTTCATTTCAAAGTTCGAATCGTTCAAGCACAAGTTCGAAAAAAGTTTCAGGTCAAAAGAAATTCGAGTCCAAAAGAAGATAGATTTCAATAGAATTTAGAGTTCAAATGAAGTTCATATTCAAAATAGGGTTCAAAAACATGTCTTGTTCAAAGTGGCATGATCATCAACCATTGAAAATAAAACACTTCCATAAAAACATGAATTTATTGACATATATGGACTTTTTTAAATTTGTCATTTATGATTAGTCGTTATTGCATAGAGTCATGCTTTTTAGCACTTTCTCGGGCTATAATTAATATGGAAAAATGTCAATTTTAATAGGTATTTAGTTTTTAAGTTCATGTAATGTGTATATTTAGGTATGCAAATATTAGATTTGGCCCACAACTTGGAGTTCCCTGTATTCTAAAATTTATCTGTACCTTAAATTGATATAGAAAAAATGCCTTTAAAACTACTTTTGATAAAATCCCATTTGTAATAAATGTATCATACAATGATAAGGCTTTAGTGTTAACAATGACCGATCGATAAAATTAAATCCTTATAGCTTGAAAATTTAAACAGCTGCTTCTTTACATAAAAGTCTCATATCTACCCCTTTCATTACTCAAAAGTAATATTTTTGATCTCAAATTATTTAAATACCACAAATTTAGATTCCAAACATTTACATAAATTATAAAACATGTATCCACACGCATACTTCTTAAAATAACAACATAACGAACAAACATGTTAATTAGAGCATGCAACCAAATTAAGTTTTTTTAGTTATCAACTGGAATATCCAGTACTATACTTTTATAATTTTTAGAAAAACCGAATTACTTTTAATTTAAAGAAAATAATAATTCCAAAAAATACTAAAAATTTAAAAAAATAATAATAGTAAATCAAAAACTTAAGAAGCCACGCGTTTAGTTTATTTTAAATTTATTTCAACGAAAGATCACACAAGAAGGTGAAAACCTATTTAACAATATGACCTATCAGTTTTTGTTAGGCTAATAGGAGTTAATGAGATTATAAGCCTATCGGTCCAATTAGCGGCTTGTAAAAGAGTATTCTTAAACAAAATGATTAAATTTAATTAAAACTTATTTCATTAATCTAGTCAAATGAGAGGAAAAAAATCCATTAATCTTTAATCAACTTAGTCGAATTTTTAATAGATTTTAAAACCAAAAAATATATTAACCTAAATAATTTCATTAACATTTTAATAAGTGTTTATTAATATTAATAATAATTTGCTATAATTTAAATAAGGTGGTTGTTCGAATATTAATTGGGAATAATCAGATATTGTTTCAAATTGATCCTCTTATCAACATTTTTCTTGGTAATAAATTGATATACTACAAAGTGATGTTTATTGAGAAATAATTAGGATTTAAAAGGCCGAAAGCCTGGTGTCGGCGAATTTTCTTTGATGATAACCACGTTCGGCACTTTATTCACAAAATATGCAATCGAAAATAATAAAGCTGATTTATTTTAATTTACAGTTAACTCACTGTTCTGCAGTTAATTTTCGAGAGCAATCCAAAGTACTTACCAAAGAAAAATAAAAGATTTATAATTAAATTAAGAGTAAAAAATAACCATTTTTTTTAAATATTTTTTATGTAAATAATTTGCATTTAAATAAAATTTAAAAGAATGTTGTTTTGGATTAAATCAAAGTATCGATAAAATCGATAATAGAAAATTGTTACAAATTGTGTTGAAGTTTAAGTGCTTAGATTAATTTTAACTTCAATAGCTTATAATAATATTAATGTATAGATAAAGATTAATATTATACTTAATATAAGTTATCAATAAAAAGCTCAATCAGTTTTAAGCAATTGTGCCTACAAAATACATCAAACATTATAATGATTGCTAAAATTGTATTTTTTGCCTGCGTAGCCTTAACTTTAAGTGTAAGTATTAGAATTATGATTAAATAAGAAAAACTCATTTGTATTCTTTTTAATAAAAATATACAAAATTTAAAAATTTTATTAATTGATAAAAAAAATATAGAGAAAAATTAAAAAATTTCATTGAATTTTTAAGGCTGATGCAGAATACAAAACATTTAATGATTTATACCACATTTTGGAAGTAAAAACAAATGCTGCTGGTGTAATTATTACGTACACCAAAGATGGAATTGAAAAACAAGTTCTCAACTACGAAATTTTGGCCAGAATAGAATTTATAGCATTAGAAGGATTAGTTCTGGAACATTGGGATAATTCTGCTTGTATAGGTGCTGCCAGGTTTTTACTATGGGAACTTGAAACTGGTGCCATTAACAACTCAAGAGCCATATGTAAAATCAATCAGGTCAACGATCTAAACAAATCATTGGAAGATTTAAAACTTTTCGTAAATGACATAAATGAGGCAGTGGACATTTGCAAGGATGACCAAGAATGTGAGAAGCAATCAGTAGGCAACTTATCCAACAAACTCAATAACTTAATGAAAGTTTTTGAAACTAAGCCAGGTGAAATTACAAAAAATGTTTTGAATTGTTATGTGGACTTATATTCCACACACATGGTCATGAGAACTGATGAGGCAAAACAAAACCTTTTAAAGTGTGTAAAGAATTAAACTATGCAAATAAAAATAAATTATTTAGTTAATGAGTTGTTGTAAATTTAAATGTTTACTCAAAATTTCCTTACCTTCTTACTATCTTATCTGTTATCGTTAACATTTTATTGCACCCTGAATTAGGTATATAATGAACTAGTAACACTTACTTGAATAAGTTAAGTAATTACTTCAAAATTGTTATTATTTTAGAAAATACTAGCTTTTGTTCAAAAATGTTTGCGAAAAGTTTTGTGATTTTATTCATCGTTAGCAGCTTACATGTAAGTTACTTTATATAATAAAATTTATATATTGGAAAAAATTATTTCGGTTTTCTAAATATTTTTTAAATTAATCTAAAATCATCTTAAAACTTGACAGACTTCTATTAAATAATTAAGTTTAGTATAGGAGATAATTTTTTAACCATTAATTTTTTTAGGCAAGCTTTGGTGGAAGCATCACACTTATGATGCAACAACCAGCAGCGATTAAAGATCTTTTAGTTTCAATCCAAGACCAACGTAATTCTTTCGATAACACACTCGACCTCACGGTTCTTCGCCTAAGACATGATATAGGCGCCGCAAAAGTTCACGGAAAATATGAACTAAAGAAACTTCAAGCTTATCTTAAACCAGTCGATCCGCTATGTTCAGCAACACCAAAACTTGCCCTAAAATCTATTGAAAAGTCACTCAATTCACTGAAAATTTGCGAATACAAAGATCATTTCAAAATGGCAAGAAAAGAAATTGATACGCAGTTAAAAATGATGGAACAGCAAGCTCTTACTTTGTACAATTATTGTAGAGTGATGGCTGGGGCCAATGAAGATGAGGATACTTGTATTAATAATGGGGTTGACAGAATACAGTCGCATGTACAGACTATTACAGATAGAATATCTACAAGTGTAGAAGAAGATCTTGATAAAGGGCATGCTTGCGTGGACTCTACTCTTTCTACTATTAAAGGTGTGGTTAAGGAAGTAAGAGAAGAAGTTGAAGAATGCCTTAATCCAACAACTCCAGCACCTGAAGAAAGTGACGAAAGTGATGAGAGTGGTAATGGAAATGGTAATGGAAATGGTAATGGTAACGGTAATGGTAATGGTTCTTCTGATGAAGATAAAAGCGGCGAAGATAATTACGATGAAGTAGTAAGTGAAAGTGCTAGTGATAACTCAAATGGTGAAAGTACAGAAGATACTAGCAACTCTTCAAATGGTGATGATACTAGTAGTAGTAATGAGGCTGATACCAGCGAAGCTTCCAATGATGATAATGGTATTGGAAGTGATTCAAGCATTGGAAATGGTGATGACACTACTGAAGATAATACTAGTGAAGGTTCAAATGAAGGTGATTCCACTGCCGAAAATGGGGACGATACTACAGACGCTAGTGGTGGTGATTCCAGCCAAGCATCCGAAGACTCCAGTGGTAATGATAGTGATGTCACTTTAATAAACGTTGGTGATGATACAAGCGAAGCATCTGATACTGAAAGTGATTCAAGCTCTGAATCATCTAATGATAGTAGTAGTGGAAATCAAGTTAGCAGTGAATCAGCTGGGAATGGGAGTGATTCGCCTGTTGAAAACTCTGACGATACAAGCAGTAATGATACCACTGATGAAAGTAGTAGCAATGATAGTTCAGCTAATTCAGGTGATTCTAATGTAAGCGAAAGTAATAATGAATCTGATTCGAGTTCCTCAAGTAGCAACAGCGATAATGGAAGCGATTTTACCCAAGAAACTCAAGAAGGAGATAATTTTGGAAATGGATATGATGATGCAGTTTTCAACAAACCCTTTTTCAAGTAGGACTTCGTAATAATAAACTATTTATTCTGCAATTAATACAAAAATATGTATAAATAAACCTACAAAAATATAAAATAAGTTGTCTCAAACTACAGAAAGTAGTATTTATGAAAAATATAAAAAAATAAAGATCTGAGCAATAATTTATTTAATTGATTTTATTCACAAGTCCTTCCATTTTTTAAAATTTTATTAAACCTTCCTTAAATTATTTTCATAACTATTCGAAATACCCATAACAATTCTAAGAGCAAAAGGAAAACTATTATGTAGTTTTCAGTATTCAAAGAATTTTATAAATGAAGAAGTGAAAAAATGAAAAACCTAGTCAAAATATCAATAAGCAGTAAGAAAAGTAAACACTTATTAATCGTATGAAATCGTGACCTAAGCAAAACAGTCGCTTAAGTTTTGCTTGTCAAGGTGAGAGGCATTTATTTAGCACTTAAGTTTCATGAAATTACCCTGGGTACTTGAAGGACTTTAATAACTGACCTACATGCTCGCTAGGCATTTATTGCTTGGCGTCATTGTTTTGTTTCATTTTTATGCACTTTGGGCTTCTGGACGCGTAAATCGACACCGTTTTTGTTTACATCTTGGTTACGTCTGCGTCGCAAACGCACTGCAGTAGCAGGTGAAGAACGGACCACAGGATTTAAATAAATCCTGCCGGCGTTCGCGAGCAATGTTCGACACTCGATACCCGATAAATTGTAAATTTAAGTCTTTTAATAAGCGAACGCAAGAAGCGTGCACGTATCGCCACAGGCTCAATCGGCTTTACTTTTAATGAAAGGACGATTTTGGCGATTTTATGCGCACGCTGGGCATGAAGCGGCACCGCGAGCGCACTTGTAACTTTACTTTTCAATTAACAACCAATACAAAACCTTTATCGATTATCGTAACATCTTATAACCCAAAAATTTGAGCAGAATAGTCTGTAAATGCTAATGAAGATATCCATGCCTCTCCTCATCATTAACAAAAGTGACAGTATAAAATATAAAACCTTTCCGAAAGTACATATTTAAACAATGTTCATACATTTTTCCTATAAACTTTTATTCACCAACTTTAATGTCTTGTAATGCTCAACTAGTATCAAACTTCAAAGATGGTAGTTTGTAACCTGATCGAGTTCATGTAAATTTAGAGTTGACTCTTTAGTATTTCCTATCTCACTCTTACTTACAAAATTATACAAGACGAAAGTTGTTACCCTGGATATGTACTCGCCGTTTTTGGTTTGTTAGTCTCAGGTTTCAAATGTAAAAATTCGCCTTTTCATCTTGTAATAATATTAAAAAAATTCTATTGCGACCGTTATCCGATATTTTTTGTTTACCTTAATTTTTTTAGGATATGCCTATAAAAATAATTACTACGAAAACAAGAATTTTCCAGGATCAAAGTAAAAGGAGTTATTTGAGTGGTAAAGCCAGTTTATTCACCTTTCAGTAGGGTTAGTAGGAATTTATTTATATGAATGAGTATATTCACCTATAAGTTGTGGTAACCTTCACCGAAATTAAGGTTACGACATATGTAGTTGAATTACCTTCCAGTACGAAGATATAAATTTGAAAAAGAGTCAGGTTACAAAAGTTTTGATCTTTGTTTTTTCATTTAATATGTTCAAAAGGATATTATGGAAATTTTGATCCCGATGAAATTATTGATGGATTAATTGCCTTATATATAGCATTCAGAATTGCTAAAATAACAACTTGAAATATTAATATGTAAAATATGTAACTCAAATGGCGGAAGACGTTCCATCTTTTATCTATGATTCCATCAAAACATTTTTTATACTGTTTAATTTGAATTCTGTTACTGTAGCAACTGTTACTACAGAAACCATTTCCTCTATTTATGGTTACAAACTAATGGTGCAATTCTGGGTAAATCTGTAAGTCGTTACAGGAAAAATCTGTAGGGTTTGTTGTATGGGTTTTAATGGACGGTTTCCTTGGTTGCCTTGCAGATATTTCCTGTAATGACTTACAGATTTGCTCAGAATTGCACCATAAGCGGTTTAGAAGATTTAAATTAGGAAATTTATGCCTGGGTAATGAAACCCGATCTGAAAGGCCTCAAATATTGGATGATGTAGTTTTGGCAGCAGAAGTTGATTTAACCCGAAATTGATGATTCAAGAATTATTTGATAGACTTCAGAAGGTGTTTGGGTACCAAATGAAGTCAAAAAAGATAATATAGTAGTTAGCAAAAATTTGTACTAAAAATAAAAGTTTCGATTGACCCTTTTTTAAAAGGAATTATTACTGGTGTCGAAAAATGTATGTTTTATGAAATCAAGGGTTGTCACCATATCAAAAATATTAACCAACGCCAAGCACGGTTTAACCAAACGATAGGTATTGCTGAGTATTTGGTGGGATTATTATGGTAGGATTATCATTTATTATGAAATGTTAAATTTTAAATCCGGAACCAACTGTTAACTCGGATGTTTGCTGTGAAAAATTGGATCAACTGAATCAGAACTTAGCCAGAAAATGGCCAGAATTTGTGAATAAAGAGACAATGCCTTACCTTAAGCTTCTAAAAAAATACGTGAAAAAGTTTCGAAATTTAGTTGGGAGATTCTTCCACACCCTCCTTACTCACCAGATGACTCGATATTGCACCACCAGACTTATTGTTATAAATATGACACTTACAGATGTGAACCATGTTAAATTGATCCTTGAACAATCTCTTTATTCTAAAAACCAGGAACTTCATAAATTTGGAATTGTTTCTCTTCCTGATAAATGGCAGAGTATTGTGGATCACGATATTTTTGTTAATAAAGTAGATTTATTCTTTTGATTTGTTGATGATTTACTAATGCCAATCAAAAATTTTACCCATATTAAAAGAAGGATCGAATTATAGCTGCAGTATCTATTGACTTACAAAAAGCCTTCGACGGTGTAAACCATAGTATACTACTGGACATCCTAGAAAATATGGGTATAAAGGGATCTGCATAAGAGTAACGAAGAAATACTAATATCATAGGCACCACAAGGTTCGGTACTTGGACCAGTATTATATTCACTATACATAAGCAATCAACAAACTAGTAAGCACATTACTAATAAAATAATAACTTATAGTAATTGGCTTAACTCTATAAAACTAAAAATAAATGAAAAAAATACTGAAGTACTTAATAATATGTAATAAGTAACAATTAAGATGAATTGAAATTTTGATTAAATTATACAAAAATCAATCAAATAAATAATATAAAACGTTTAAGGGTACATGTGGATAGCTCACTGAAGCGGAATGTCCATATAAATATCACAAAAAAATTGCTTCCATATCTTTAAAAAATGTTCGCATATATTCTCAGTTATCCACAAAAGACATTTGTATTATGTGTAAGTAGTGTTGGGGAACTGCTCCTTAAACTCTATTAGAACAAATTCAAATATTTACAATACTTTATAATACCAAATAATTTAATTTACTTAAACTGACGATCAATTGTAGATTACGTGAATTTTCCAATTTTCCAAATAATTCATTTGTATACAGGGTGTCCAGAAATTAGGCGGCAAAATTTTAAGAGGCGATTCTACAACTTATTTTAAGAAATAACTTCCTATAAACATATGTCGGATTTAGCTTCCTAAGGGAGCTACAGTCCATTAAAGATGGTGACAAAAAAGAAGTTTTGGCTTGTTTATTTAAAGATGGTTTATTGTAGACATTTTAAATTTGATACGAATCTTAGTATACTTCAGATATGACTTCAAGATTTATTTCAGTTATTTGCGAGGTTTTAAAGGTTAGTTATGAGGAGGGTTTAGGTTAAAATTATTGCTAACTTTTTTATGGTTAACTTAAACTGATTTTTTTTTCTCATTATATTGTTCCATTTTTAATTTTTAATAAAAAAGTTACTCTTATACTAACTCGGTAGAGAGGGCACTGTTTTCGAGAAAATTAGGCTTAACCATCCACATTATTTAGATACTTTAATTATTATGTTACCCACAAAAATTAAAAGTACCAAAAAAGGGTGATAAACCCTTAATTTTAAAGTAGCTTTTGAAAACTAGAAAATATCTACATTCTATTAAGTAATTAAGTCTACTATTACAGATAAAAAGTAGCTAAATAATTGTAATGTAAATAAATTAAAGGATGACACAAATATTTGGACTGCTTCAATAAATTAGAAAAACTTGAGATGTAATTTCTTTAAGTCCAACTATATATTTATACTTTTTATATAAAATAAATTAAATACTATCGATTTCGGGATTATTATATCCCATCTTCAGGTATTTAAGAATCTTTTTTTGTCAAGATGATAGTGACATGTAAAATAGCATTTTTAACAGTATGTGGAAGGTTAAATATAATTTTCGCGAAAACGGTGTCCTCTACAGAGTTGGTACAAGTAGAGTACCTTTTTTATTAAAAATTAAAAATGGGACACTATTATGAGGAAAAAAAATCTTCTTATGTTAACCATAAAACAAAAATGTTAACTCCAACCCTCCCCATAAGTACTCTTTAAAAGCATCTTCTGAACTGTATTAAGATTTGTACCAATCTCTAGAATGAACAGTCTTTAAGTAAACAAGCAAAAACCTCTTTTTTGTCATCATCTTTATTGGACTCCAGCTCTCTTAGGAAGCGAAAAGTCCACTTTTGATATATCTAGAAATTTAATGATTTACAAAATTAATGCCATTGAAATACTGTTGACAGTATAAAACAACAGTAACAAATTTGTACTGATATTGAGTAAATTTTTATTGTAAATGATTAAAACATGAAGTTAATCTCAATATACAGTGTGTTTCAAAATACATGCGAAAAAATTCTACAGGCGATTCCTTAACCAATTCTAAAAGAAAAGTAAAGAAAAAAATTTTTTTCAAAAGTGCTCTATTTTTTAGTTATAGTCAAACTTTCTATATTTTTTTCATTTTTTGAGTATAACTTCTTTATTTTTTAAGATAATTTGATCAAATTTGAAACACACTTTAGTTATTGTAGTCGTAACAAGATAAAAATATCAAATATCGAAATAAAATACAGGGGGGATGTATTTTGGGGGTATAGACCCCATTTTTTATGCCATAACTTTTTTGTGCTACCTCACTTAACATTTTAAATGAGATATTCTAATTCCTTGCTTTTTTCTGAAAATTTTTGTTCTCTTTAATTTTTTCACAGCTGGTACGGTTTAGAAGTTATTTAAAAACATGTACGAAGTTGTATGCCAATTTTGCATTATACAGGGGTGGCTTTTTTAAAAAAATAAATACCAGAGACTTCTTAGAAGACTATTTGACCAATTTTAAGATGAAAACAGAGAATAAATATTTTCTCTAAAATGCTTCGTTCTTAATTTGTTAATTTTATTTTAATTACGAATAAAACCACTTAGCAAAACTACATGTTATATGGGTTGCCTATCGACAGTTTAAAAAATATTGTAATAAAGATTGAATGATGTAACTATACTTTAATTATATAAAAATAGATAAAATACTTATACAAAAAAATGAATATACCCGACAAAATTCGGAAAAACCATGAAATTCCGGATGCCAAAAGTCAAAGTAGATAAATCTAAATTTTTAGATGTATTTCATTTCTTTACTGGGAAACTGCTTAAAAAAATATTTTTCGATCAATAATTTTTTAGGAAACTAAAGAAAATTTGTACATTATAATTTCGAAAGTATCCAAAATTTCTGTCCTAGCTGTGGACTGCAAGTTATCAATCCAATGCCTATTATACCAAGTTATTTTGTAGAAAATGTGATTGCTTTTAGATAATAATTAATCATTTTTGAGGATAAAATAGTCGTTCTACCTTTATAAAAATTTGGAAAACTATCTGATTTTATACTCGTTAATTAGCGTCCATATAACATCACCGGTTCTAAGGCAAAAATACGAATATACCAACAATATTTTAAAAAACGAGGTTTGAAGTTCCCTTTGGTTTACATTTTATTTTAGTTACGCAAATGGCCTATAGAGATTCATTTTTCATATTCGTCGTTTTCTCTATAGGAAATTTACCATAAAAATAAATTTAACCATGCACATAAGTAAATTTGGCATTTTGAACATTCTTGGTTTTGCTTTTATACTGACGATATTATCCAGGTATTGAGATGGGAACTAGGATCGGAATTTAATCAAGTTTGTCAATAAAATCAAAAATTTTGTCACCAATCAAATTCTTTCTAATTTTATTTACAACTTGCATAATGTTCTGCTTTACCATGCGAGTTTCAGACGAAACCCAATATTTAAAAACTACAAACATGAATTTGTATAAATGAATATACCCAGTAAACCAATTTGTAACTTATATATAAAATACACATAGTTAGCTCGTAAATTCTCCTATGTAGCTAATTTAACGTAAAATATATGTATATTTTACATATATAATATTATATTATTTTCTCTATGTAAATAATAAGTAAAATTTATAATGTGTTATTTATATAGAATTATTTACATATACAATTCATAAGTTCGTATATGTATATTTTATATATAAATAATAATGTATTATTAATGTAAAATATCGCCTGTGTTATTTACATTAGACATTTAATGTAAAATATACCTACATAAATTATTTACATATATTCTTTATGTAAATAATTCATACATAAAATATAAAATAAAATAACTTATTAGAAAAATGTATGGAAGTTGAGTTAGAATTTATTTATATTGTTATAAATAATTTTAACTACTTAATTTTTATATATAATTTCTTTATTTTGAATATTTTTAAAGTTTAGAATTTTTTCTTAATTTTTTTTTAAATTATGCGAGAAGGGTTACAATTTATTGATTATTTTGTTATAAATTTTTTTAACTTGACTAATTTATATTTATGAATATTCAATATATTTATGAAAATAATATATAAAAATCCTGGCCAAGGATATTATGCATAAAATAATAAAAGCAAAATATACTGCAAAATTGCGCTTATCAAAGAAATCCAACATTCAACACCGACATTGTTAGAAAAAAGTTGAGTTATAATTTATTTATTTTGTTGTAAATAATTTTAACTACTTAATTTTTATATATAATTGAACTTCTTTTAACTTCACTAATTTATATTTAAAATGTTTAGAAAATGTTTAGATTAATTATTCTAAATTGAAACGTTCTACTTTAAACTATTTTAATATAAAAAATCAAAAAAAATTTTTTTATTTATTTAAAAAGTTATAAGTTATAAATCTCAAGGAAGTTATAACTTATAATATCCTTGGGATTGAAAATCGAGCGATTTAATAAAACTTAACTTATATAATCTTCTGAATTTCCGAATAAATTTTAATAAATGCCTTATTTATGACAAAATTAATTGAACATAAGTGAACATTCAATTAAACACACTAATACAGGAAAAAACGAATCAATAATTCTAAATGGTAGTATTAATTGAGACATTAAGAAAGACATGTTTTTAAATCACCCAACACTTGATTATTCATGAGCTTAAAAAATTTTATAGAGAGAAAGTTTAATCACGTATTAAACCCCAACATATCATTTACGTGGTTATTTTAGGTGCAATCTAGATTATACCTATGAAATTATAAATAAGCCGCGAGTGGTCCGCTCCGAAAAAATTCCGAACATAAATTTTATAATTTTATTATTTGTAATTTCTAGATTGATTTATTGTTGTATTGTTGGTAATTTCAGTGACGGTAGCGGTAAATTTATTGTTTGTTTGCAAAACTTTTGACATCAGATAAGCGCGCGCGAATTTATTTTTAAACAAATTAGCGTGAAACCGGGCGGGATTAATTTATTTGAAATATTTGAGGATATCACGGGTGGTCCACCTTTGTCTTAATATTGTTGTGAAAATTTTGTCAGCGGTGCATCATAAATTTGTTAAATTATGAACTGAATTAATTTGAGCTTACTGACTAAAATATAAAATTCTAGATTTTGTATATAAAACTGTAGCAGTATTTTATAATTAGTCCATATATTTTTAAATATATTTATTTCATCCACCCAAGCAAATTATGTTAAAAAAAGTTATGAGAAGAAATTAAGTCTTAGATTCATTATAATTATGTGGGATTTTAAAATTGCTTAATTACTTTTATTATTAGTATTAAAATTTATGTATGAGTTATGTGAATGCAATCGTCAGACTGGCAATAAATTAAGTTGGTTGATTGAAACATTGATGAATTGCATTATTTTAAGCGATCGACGTATAAATTTGCGTCAAACATGTGAAACTTGTTTTAATCTGGATTAAGTTGGTCGTCTGTAAAAATTACGGCAGTAGTTTACATAAAATTCTTCACGCCTCGTTTATGTAGTCCCTACTGATGTAGACACAATTACTTCAAGATCTCTGATACAAACAAATTGAGAATTATCTCAATAAGGCGTCAACATTTAAATTCAACCAATCTAATTATCGCTCATTTAATTAAAATGTGAGAGTACATAAAAAATCTATTAAACCAATGGGTAATGTGTAAAAGGTCGTAATTTACAATTATTACAAGGTGTGGGCATTGCCCGAATGCGTGTTAGCTCGGTTCTGGACAAGTCCAATTATTTTTAATTCTTCGTCGTCATGAGGATGAAAATTGATTGCTTCAATATTTAGAAAATATGCCGAGAAGCGGCGGGAATTAAATAATACGTTTAGTTGTTCAACATCTAAAAGCTACATAACAATAAATTAGGACTGATTAATTTGAAGACAAGATAATAAAAAATTATGTTGTATACTTACACCCATATGAAAGACGTTCATTATAAGTATAGATTAATATTGATTTTCTATTAAGATTTTCGGTACATAGATTAAAGGTTTATAATTGAATAAAAGTAGAGAATGGATTGTAATTCGTCCATAATTAATGTTTTTATTGAATTTTAAATTTACATGATGTTTCATTCGTAGTAGATAAAACCTCAATGTTAGAAAGTAGAACAAATTTCATCGTCAAAAAACTAAATAAAAGTTACACAAAAATATAACTAGTCTTTTAACTACTAATAACAAAATAACAAAAGGAACAAAGTTACAGAGAAGACACAAAGCAACACACAACTAATTTTAACGTGCAAAAGAAATTACTGGAATGATATAATTGAACCCTCTACCAACGTTCAAAAAATTACGTGGAATTTGGTCAACACAAACATAGGTCGTACAATAAAACATGAATTAAGAGGATAATCCTAGACGTCCAATATAAATTTTCCGTTGGAGATAATAACAGGGAATAGAAAATCCATCCCACTTTTCTGGAGCTTCTTTGCAAATTATCAGCGATTCACTGATAATTAATGCGAATCCCTAGGGGGCGCACGAGTTTAGTAGGAAAAATTGTGAAAAATCATGAAATCGAACATTAGTTGTACAGTCAAATCTCAAGTTTCCGTCTTTAGATTTTCAGATTTATAATCTAGATGGATTAGACTACATCCTAACGGATAGTGGCCTTCTGCAACCTAGCACAAAATTAATTAGAGTGGTCCAAAGTTAGAGTACTTTAGGTCATTATAATTTTTTTTGTACATTCTTCAATTTTTTTTCCTTCCCCTAGGAATTATAGAAATGACTTCTAAATCATCCGCAAAAAAATTATACAAAAATGTTTTTCGCACTAGCTATTTGACTGCAGAACTAAATCACTATATTTTCCGTTTAGAAAATTGCTCTTAACATTGGAAAAAAAATATCCTGCTCATGTTGCAAACATGTTCGGTGAATATTTCACAAACATAACAGAAACCAAATTATTGGTACATTATGGCAAGGATATCTCACAAAATCCCACAACAAAAGCAAGTACCTACATCAACATAATATAGGAAAGATTATTGCAAATCTGCACGACAAGAAGACGTGAACATATTGTCGAAAATAATCAAATAAGTAACATACAACATACAAGATCCTGTAACACACTTAATTAACTTATAAATATCGATGTTCAAAGATAATCTTAAAGTAGCATGAATGATACCATTATACAGGGAGGTCAGCTTTTCAAAGCACAGTATTGGGATCTTGGAAGCGATTAGAAAAATATGAAGGAAAAATGAAAATGCAAAATTTTAGTTATTTCATGATATTTGGGGAATGGAGCAAAATATCCAGGATTTATAAAAGGATTCTAAAAGAGCTTGAAATGGTACAACTTTTTTGTAATTTTAGCAACTTTGTAACTCCTCGGTTTCCAAGATGTTTCTACTAGTTATAAAAATGATATAACTTATAACATGCTTATACCATACACGGTGTCTCGTAATAACGCGGACAGACATAGTAGAACGTGTTTATCGCCTCAAATTAAGATGACAAGTTCCTCTAACACAAAAAATGCAAAGTTACTCCCAGTTAAAGTTCATAAAAAATATTTTTCTTTATTGAAAGTTATTGATTTGGAAATTAAAATCGTGGGTGTTGGATTAAAGATTTAACGAAATTTTTGCTTTCCTAAATATAAAGGAAAATTTGTATTAAAATTGACAATATTTGTATGATTTACGTATTTTTATTTTAATATACAGGGTGTCCCACGATTTAGTTTATAGGCCATATCTGCGTTATTTGAAAAGATACAAAATCCAACCAACATAATCTTTTAATGGCATCAAATTGGCCTTCCATTTTTATTCCTACTTTTTTTAACAAAAATTGAATCTCAACTTTATACTGAATACGACAGTATCTCATCCTTTTCAGTATTTTTCTTTGTATTTCTTTGTATTTATTTGTATTGTCAATAAAGATATTTCATCAAAGTTGGCTTTGGTCATATGTACAAATAAATGAATAAAACAGCATTACGATTTGTCGTATCATTTTAAAGTTTAAGACGTAAGCTAATAACTAATAACTTCGTAATAAAATGTCATTTACTCCAGACGAGTATGTTGATATGTTAATTATTTACGGGGAGTGCAAAAAAACTCCCGTGAAGCAGCTCAAGTGTACCAAGAACGCTTCCCTGAACGTCATCGACCATCACACATGACATTTATTAAAATTGAACGAAAAATGCGCACTGGTAATTTCCCCAATAGAAAACATATCCAACATCACCAGCCAGTTCTAACCGAAGAAAATATCATAAATGTGTTAGCCTATGTTGGAATCAACCCACATATTTCTGTTAGGACTATTGCTGAGGAAGTTGGTTTCAGTAAAAGCAGTGTTCATAGGATATTAAAAGAACATAGGTACCACCATTTTAAAATTCATTTAATCCATGGATTGCGACCCACTGATTTTGACCGCAGACTGCATTTTATTGCTCTAATCCATGTTATGATTGAAGATAATCCGGATCTTTTAAACCAAATTTGTTGGACTGATGAAAGCCGCTTTCATAATAATGGAGTAGTGAATATGTACAATGCTCATTATTGGTCCGTGGAAAATCCACATTGGGTTAAGCAAACCCGATTTCAAACAATTTGGGGTACAAATGTATGGTGTGGGTTATGTAATGGTCATCTGATCGGTCCACACTTTCTCGAAGGAATGTTAACCGGTCAGAGAAACCTAGATTTTATGGAAAATACATTGCCTGAACTACTGCAAGGTATTCCCGAGGAAGAACAAAATTTAATGATCTGGCAACAAGATGGTGCTCCTCCACATAACGCACGAATCATTACTGAACATTTAAATAATTTATTTCCAACTTGGATCGGTAATGTGGGTCCGATTTCTTGGCCAGCTAGATCTCCAGATATTACACCTCTAGACTTTTTCTTGTGGGGTTATCTAAAAGATTTGGTGTATCAAACCCAATCTTTAAATTTGGATGACCTAAAAGATCGTATTCGTGATGCTTGTCGTAGTATTACACGAGCCATGATTCGAGCTGCCTGTACAAGGGAAGTTTTGCGACGTTTTGAAGCTTGTGTACAATGTGCAGGAGCCAATTTTGAACATTTATTATAATTAATTTTAGTTCTTCTCTTACTATAAAATAAAAAATAAAATTAATTTTATACAATTTTTTTAAGTGAGTAACATACTGTCGTATTCAGTATAAAGTTGAGATTCAATTTTTGTTAAAAAAAGTAGGAGCTGCTATTTGAAAAAAAAAAGTTGATGATGGCTTCTTAAGGGTGGTCAAAGCCAATAAAATTTTAAGAATAAAAATGTTGGATTTTGTATCTTTTCAAATAACGGAGATATGGTCTGTAAACTAAATCGTGGGACACCCTGTATATTCGAGAATGTTTTAGAAATTGAAATTAAAAATTTGAAATTTTGCAATAAATCATGTAATTAAACCACAAAAATATAAATAATGTATTTTTGTAAAGACAAAAAAGTCTGATCGAAATAACATAATAAAAAATAAACAAAAACATAATGTAATAAAATTAAAAAAATTAGCAAAATTGAATAATCCTAAATTAAGCCACTTTTACCAAACTTCAGAGAAATAAGATACTGCATTTTTATATGTGTATATAATAATTTTACCAATTAAAAGTGCCCTAAGTTTTTTTATAGTACCGGTTAGTATATTATAAGCTTACATGAATTTATGATTATATGCATAGTTATGTAGGTACCTATAAAATAATGATACAACATAAAATTTTAAATTACAGTGTTTACGCAGTAAAAGGACAACTTTAAAAAGTATTAATGCTTCCCTGCAAAGTTACACCCAGTTAAAGTTCACTTTTCAAAATATAAAAATCCACATAATTTTTTTTTCGTATGAAGCAATCTCCATAAAAACCGCCATGGGTGGCTAATTTTTTGTGCTTTATGATATGGTATACTAGTTTTGAAATTTTTCATTCATTTACTACCAGTTAACATAAACTTAGAATGTAAGATTTATCAAACCTTTTTCTGTTGAAACTTTTTTTACAATTTAAATTGATTTTCTTATAAAATAAATAATTTACTATGAAAAAGGTATACCTGTTTACAATCGCTAAATCCAATCGTTTTCGAGATAATCTCAACTAAAATTTCGAAATAAGCATTAAAATATGCTTTTATTGTTAAATCAAGTTGGCCATTCCCTAAATACTATTATTAAAAGAATGTGTGATTGAATATTATTTTAGAAGATGATTGAAAAATAGAAAAGAACGGCTCTATTTGTGTGATAAAATCGTAAAAACATTTTAATTCCTTTAAAAACATTAAATTTAAATGTCGGCCTACTTGAATTAATAAAAAAAAATAAATTTTACCATATATTATTAAACTTTAATTGAGATTATTTTAAAAACTATTTGATTTATTGATTTTTAACAACCTTTTTTAGAGTAAATTATCTGTCTTATGAGAAAATAAGTTGAAATGGCAAAAAAAGTAACACCAAAAAAAAGTTATGGTAAAAATTAAATTCTAAGTTTAGGTTAACTGGTAGTAAATGAATGTGAAATGGCAAAACTACAATACCAAATTATAAAGAACTTAAAAGTAGCCCCCTATGGCGATTTTTATCGAGTTACCTTCATAGAGAGAAAAGTTATGTGGGTTTTTATTTTTTTAAAAGTGAATATTAACTGGCTGTAACTTTGCAGGGAAGCATTTTTGGGGAAATTGTCAAAGGAACTTTTCATCTTAATTTGAAGTGATAAGCCCGTTCTACAATATCTGTCCAAGTTATTACGGGTATAAGCAACTGAATAGCACAGACCAGCCAGTAATTGTTGCAGATGGCATTTGTTTAATAGCAGAAACAGAAACCCATTAAAATTAATAAAAGGTTGTTATTTAAAATTCAAAGGAAACTGTTAAATTCTGTTCTTCTGTAGAAAACCATCAGAAAATTAAATTGAAAAAACAACGGAAGGCACTAACTTACTAGGTCTTATCCTCATAGATCAACAACTATCCAGGAGCAATCAAATATAGTTTCGAAACTAAACAACACATTTTATATAAAACCGAAATAGAAAAACATTTCAGATTTAGATTATTTTGGAATCAAATTAGGACATTTAAATAAGATAAGCCTCTCAGAAAGTTTGATAGGTTTGTTGGAAATATCTGAGGCAGTAGTTTTATGGAAATTTCTTTTCGATTTGGTGTACCGATGTTTTGGGCAGATCCTAAGAATCATAGTGATTACTGCTACATTTGTTTCTGTAATGTAGATGGTTTTAATCTGAAGAACAAAAAGATGATTTCTTATCCAAATATTTCGTCAGCCCAGTTCCTCAAGAACCAAGAATACATGTTCCTTCCCCCAAATTTTCATCATAAAGTATTTGCGAAAATGTAGAAACAATGCCTCAAGTATGTGGTATTATTAATGATTCTTATAAACCCGACACCAATAAACCAGTCAGATTTGAATGACTTAAGAAGAGACTTAAAATTTCCTAAGAACTCTGCAGATTAAAAGAAATAAGTATGTTGTCTCCTGGTACTTCATTTTCTTGGCTTAGGGACAGGACTGTAATCTTGTTTAATTACATGGAGATACTCGATTAACATTATTATTTCTTGTAAGAGGTACATATTTTGGATTTCACTACAGTTAAATGGTTTTTGCAAGTAAACGGTTTACATTTATAGTATTTAATGTCACACCAGTTTCATCTGTTTCACTTATTTCTTTTTGGTCCTCGGTGTCATTAATTTTCTAAATCATACTAATTGTGGTTTTTATGTATTTGGGAAGATGTTCTGTTGGTCTATCGCAATGAATTCTAATAATTTGTGCAAAATGAAAAAATCGGCTAAAAAAATAATAGAACTACAAATGTATAACTTACAAAAATACGATAAGAACTAAGCACAAAGTAAAACCACTTGGTCATCAAAGTGAAATCACCAAATTTTCATGATTTTTGTGCGAAGCAATGTTTATTTCCATCGCTATATACAAAATAAGGCCAGATGAAACAATTTGTTAAAGCTTTACCAAAGAAAGAAGAATGTTTCATATATCTTTGTGATAGATTTCCTGGTTTATCTGAATTAACTTGAAGGAATTTTTGTTGGGTCTGATATCAAAAAACACATAAGACTTTCGAGACGAATCTTTTAAACGTGTAGAAACCAGTTTTCTAGAAAACAAAAAGGACCCAGACTACAAAAATATTCTGAAAAAGTTCGACCATTAAAGTACACTACTTACATTCACATCTTGAATACTTTCCGGAACACTTTGGAGCTATCAGAGAAGAGCATGACGAAAGGTTACACCAAGATATTAAAGAAGTAGAAAGGCGACATTAAGGAACTAGGGATGTCCCTATGATGGCGGACTATTGGTGGATGCTGAAAAGGGATGAACCTCGGAAAGTTCCTAGAAGGGAAAAATTGATGACTTTTTTAGTGATGGAAAAAAATTGTTATCATTTTTGGAATCCGCACTAAAACATACATCAAAATCAGTTTTCAAAACTGAAACAAAAATAGTTGACCTACAATTATAGACCTCTACTACTACCACGGGATATCCTGAATATGGTCATGAAAATGGTAATCCACATTACCGTCGAGTCCTAAGATTAATTTAAAAAATGTAGAACTAAAGTTACTTAATTATTAGCGTTATTCCACAAATAGAAAAATAATTAAAATTTTCCACGAAAAAACTATATTTATTTTTTTAAATGCAAATTTTTTAACTGAAATAGGAAGGTTGGTTAATTTTAAGATAAAAAAATTGTAGTCCTTAATAAAAAAGCAGTAGTTTTTTAATGAATACGAAAGTCCTTAGAAAAACTAAACTTGTTTTACTCCTGTCAGTATTTTCCCTTTTTTCATTCCATTTTGTGAGTTTACATGTGTGCTGTTCTGATACACTCACGCTTAAGAGGATGAGGTGCGGGGAGGACGAAGGGTGAGATTATTCCAGGTGTTGGCAGCTGCAACGTCGGTAAAACACCCCCCGCGACCGCTCCAACATAATAAGGGTGGAATACTTGGATTTAATGAATTTCATCCGCGCTTGTTATTTTTTGCTCTGGCACTCGATGACGACTCGAAACTTTATCGGTTGAGAATAAATTAATATCGAAAACAATGCTCGGGACTTAAAAAGGAAAAGTGGAATTCATGATCGTTCGATCGGAAGGCGTTATGCGGAGTAATGGGTTTTGGGATACGGAACGATCAAACGGTCCAAAGGGTGACGTCTGTTTTGATCCTCAAGTGTTGAGGGGAGTTGCGATGATTGCTTTCTGACATTTTTGCGCGTGGCCACAATGGCCAATTTGTTTGGCGGAACGCCCGACAGACAGATGATTTCTATTTTAGCAAGGGTTTTTATTTAGGAGCCTTTAATTAATTAACTTGTCGATTGGATTTTTTTGATGTGGGCATTTGAGAGGGATACCTATGGTATACCAGGTGTACTTAAATGGCTTCATTTCTTATCTAACTTGCATAAGATAATCATTAAAATTGTTAATAATCATAATTAATTTCATAGAAATTAAATATTTTTAAATACCCATTCTCAGAATTCTTTTTCCTTATAAATTTAATTTTTAAACATTTTGTGAATAATATCTGTTTTTTTTTATTTGAACCAATTGAAAGGTGATGGTTTTAACTTTCTAGTAATATTTTTTCTAATAAGTGCAATACAGGAAAATTTTATAAGTTAACCATAAATACGTCCATTATAACCAATATCCAATATATCAAATCTTACACCTTACAGATATTTTTTGTCAGTACTTATGGTACAGTCTTACCCAGAAATGCACCTTAAAAGTCTATACTCAAATCGATGACCTAAAATTTATTTAAGTACACAAAATATCAAAATGACATTTATTGTCATCTTGACAGATAATTAAAAATTATTGTTAATTTTTGTAGAATTGTGATAATATTAAAAGATATTAAATATTTAAATTAACCTGAAACTATGAAAATTTTAACTCAATATTATAAATGAAAATATTTGTTATCTATATTTTCTTTCAGGTAAGCAAAAAAATTCTTTAATTGATAAAGCTGGATATACTCAGACAAATACTTTAATCTTGGCAATTTCCTGATTTTTTAGGTTGCTTTGGGTTCTATAGAAAATGATGCTCTAATGGGACTAATAAAAGAAATAGATGGTGAAATCGCACTAGAAAAGTATGAAATAGACATGAGCTTAGCTCGAGCAACAGCCCAGATAGAATCAACGCGTTTAGAATTGAAAGGTAAAATAGATTCTATCAAAGAGGATATGAGTAAACAAAAAGTATCAGAAGAAATAAAACGTGCCATAAACTCAATTTATGAAAAATTAGATGCATTGGATGGTTGCAAAAGAAGTAGTGTACATTTTGCACTTAAGAGAAATACCATCAGTAAATTCAAACACCTAAAGACAGGAGCGATAGATCTACAAAGAAGCTGCCGCAGTGAAAATAGTGCGTCTTGTGCGAAAGAAGCTTGCAGTGGAATTGGTGAAAAAATGGGAATTATAAAACATGCGAGTGAGGTCAGTATTGCTGATTTGGGCGAAGACGCTAATCAATGTATTACGGACCTAGAGCGAGAAATCAGAAAGGCAATAAACGAAGTGAGCATGGACTGGGAGTCTTATAAGGCGTTTCAATAAGCACGCCCAGTCACTCTCCAGATTTGAATAAGTTGATCTTAATCTCTTCGCGTCCATACATTAACGTCCAATCAATCACCTCCTAATTAACGATCCCCCGCACGAATTATTAAATCCCAGCACTCTCACAGCAGTTATGATACTTAATATTGCCGCCCACCATTGAGAGCCACTAGTAATTAGTATGTTAAAACGTTACCGCGCCACCTAAAAAATAAATAAAACATCAGAAGAGCTTCATTTACATTCGAATTTAATGCCTCTGAATGTTTAATTGGGGCGTACTGATTTATACCCAAGAAGAGGAATTTTGTGTGAGGGATGATCACGACGCAAGATAAGGGCGCGAAATGGACTCGACTTTAAATAATAATAAAGAAGGTCTTCTCTGGTAGCGCTGTAATTAAAATTAGTTGTATTAAGAAGCACCGCAAGGTGCTAGAAAAATTAATTGTTATAAAATACTGCTGCGAAGCCTTTAGATTTTATCAGAAGATGATATGCTACTGCCGCTTTTATGTTACTAAAATTACATTTAAATTTATACTATCCTTTCATAAGCTCAAATCTTAATATATTTTGTTAGAATTTTTATATCTGTTTTTAATTTTGTACATTTTGCAGATTTTTGGATAGATTATTATTCTTTTTTTTGTATTTGACTATCTTCATGGATCACAAATCTTTATTTCTTACTCTCTTGTTATCTTAGATGATATCTGGAGTAAAAAGTCTTACTTTCCAATCAATACACCCTTATGAGGAATTGAAGAAATTATAAGCTTTGGTCAAAATTGTTTAGCATCCAACAAAACACTACTAAAATTCAGTAGGTACATATTATTTCGCACTCTTGTAAAGCAGTTTTTTAGAACTGCTTTTGAAGTTATACTATAGTCACGAATCTTACGCTTTAGTATGTTCCAGTGGTCCTCAATTGAATGGCGTTTTGGCGACCGTGCAGACCGATCCAGTACAACGAAACGGTTTTCTTTAAAAGTGCCTATTTATGGCATGGAGCGGCATTTTCCTATTTTCTAAATTGGTGTTTCCATAAATTCCGGATGATGATAGCTATAGTACTGATTCTAATATGGATATGTACTTGTTATTATTCAAGCGGCCATGGCAAATTATATAGTCGTGATCTAAATCTAAAGTATTGGTTTAAACAATAAACTAATATATGACTAAGGAGATTCTATACCAGAATCGAATCAAAATCAAAGGTAGAATACATCTGTTGACCAAATACACTTATAAGGCTTTTAACAAATGACTGATGCTACTGTAATTTATCCTTCTACTTTTGAACATAGTACAGGTAAACGTCGTTTTACGCCGGGGTTCCGTTCCTAGAGACGTAAATCGGCGTAATCGGCGTAAAATGAACACACATTTTTTCGTGCTTTTTTCGCACAATGTTTGGGTTCTGAATCACTATTGTCGCCCATAATGTAACTACAAATTGAATATTCTTTTAATTTTATAATAAAATAAAAAGTTAAATCATATCTTTTTATTTTTCTTGAAATCAAAACGTAGATTAACTAGGAAACTCAGAAGATCCCACGCCGGCACCAACCGGCGTAATTGTTAATCTGGGTAAAGCGAACCGGCGCAAAACGACGTTTATTATGTATTAAATGGTTTCAGGACATCTTCCGGCTTACGGCTATATAACCATCTTCACTCTAACTGTGCTGTCTACTAACTGAAATGGTATATGGTGCAGAGAATAATAGTATAATTTATTTATATAAATCTACAAAAGAACTACAACACAGTTTGGCTCGTTTGACCACACCATGTTTCATCGATCTAAAGACCTTAAATGTAGGTGTAGAAGAGCCTACTTTAGACGACTTTTTTTGTTATGCTCTTGATAACTATGTTATTTTTCTGGTGGTATACCCCTTCAGGTCTGTTTCTAATAGCCTTCTAATAACTTCTTAAAATCCAGCACAAACCTCTAAAGAATTTTCTTCCAATATTTAATAGATTGAAGCATCATTTTCCGGTCCTCAAGTTCTGTTGGTTTTGGTTTTTGAATTCTTGCCATTTTCGATCATCTGAGTTCTGACGAAAACCTACGAAGTATCCCATTTATTGTATTCAAATCATTGGGTCTTTCAGTTATAGGACTGCTTGGCTAAATTGAAAGAGTTATTCCGCTTGAGTCGTCTGGTAAAATCTAGGAGCCTGGACGCTTCTTCGTTAATGTGATGCTGGAGCCGATTTTCGTGTGAGATAGCATATCTCGCTATGATGGCTGCGACAGTTCCGACATCGATTTTTCGATGGATGTCGCTGATGCGTGCATACCAGGGTACATCATATTACTTTATTCTGATTACAGCAATATTGCATTTTTTCCACATCAAGATAGTTGGAGGCCATATGCCCATAATGGCCGCAGCACTTGTTTATATAGTATCAACTTATTGTACGTTGATCGACAACCTTTTCATCGACACTACCTTTTCATCGACAAAACTATCCTTCGACAAGGACGTTTCATTGACACATATGTTTCATCGACATTACCTTCTTATCGACAGGTCGTTTTTTATGGACAAGGACGGTTTATCGACATACGTTTACATCGACATTAAAATTTCTTCAACAGTATGGTTTCATTCACTGCAGTTTATTTACAGATAACAAGGTAATATCGATAAACCATAGACGATGAAACGACATTATCGAAGAAATAGTAATATCGATTAAATTGTTTGTCGATGAAAAGATAGTGTCAATGAAACGTCTGAGTCGATGAAAAAGTAGTGTTGATGAAACTTCCCTGTAGAAGAAAAGATTTGTCGATGAAAAGGTAGTATCTATGAAACGGTTTTCGATGAAACATCTGTTTCGATGAATTGGTCGTAACGATGAAACATCCGTGTCGATAAAACGGTCATGTAAAGGTCATGTCGATGAAAAAGCACTGTCAATAAAATGGATTGTCGATCAACTGGTATTGATTAGTGATGGTAAAAAGGATCTGCAATGGTAAATTAAGAATTTTCAAGAAAAATGTTCAAATACCTACTGCAAATTTGAAAACTTATGGGCTGTCTTTTGTAGTCACACTACTTAATTTATGTATAATAAAAGGGTACGTAAGGTAAAAAAGTTGGTTTAAAAAAATTATTTTTAGGCCACTAAAATGTAGATGAAAATCCTCCCTTGAGAGGGTTTGTTTTATTTGTCTTGACGATTAGTTCCTATTTAAATAATAAAATAAATCACGTTCTTAGCATATTTACTCATGTAGTCTTCGGAAATGTCCCAAATAATCTAGCATTCCCACACAACGGCAGTTTACTTTCCATCAATCCCAGCGTGACAACGTCACAAAAGCACGGATTGTATTTCCACCGTCTCATACGAAATACAAATTTACCTGACGTTTTTACGGCCTCATCCCTGTACAGGGATTAAGCAAAAAAGTCTCCGGGTGGCTTCCACACATCACCGTTTAAATATTAAAATTAGAAAAAAGACAATTTTATGAATAACAACCGCCGACATAAAATACAGGAGATATTGAAGTGGACAGCCTTAGTAACCATCTTGTTGGGTGATGTTTTAGACTTAATATGCAATAAAGACTTTTCTTGTTGAGAGAATACTGAATAGTCAGTTGGAGGTCGCCGGTTAATGTCCATTTCACGTCATCGACAGCGTCTACTGATTTTTATCTCTTAATTACTTAAGAGCTTCGTTCTATTAGAATATGTATGTATTCGGACCGCACGCCGATTAACATTTGAAAATTTGCTTCTTCTAATTTCTCTTTCAAGAAACCTGTGGTGCAATTCCCCATCTCGTTAGTAATTTAATTAACTACCAACTTCCATCTACCAACTACCGTGCACATTTTTCATATTTTTAGTAAAGTAAATCTTTATCAAGGAAAATAAATTAGAAATTATTAAAAATTCTTTTACAAATACTTAAATAGGCAAAAATTTTAAGAGATTTCAAGAGGGCTTAGAATTGGAAGTTTATATCGATTTTCTAAGAGATCAATTTAAGTAGCTATAAAGGAATTTCAAAAACCTATCAGACCGTGATCAAGGGAATTTATGTCAACCTTATCGATTTACAAGCTTACATCTTGTCGTGTAAATTTTTGAGGAATGCAAGCGCCGAGATACTTAGGAGATAAAAACACAATCGCACGATCAGATCGTTCAAAAATCGTGCCAACTAACCGAACTCGCCCTCAATTATAGAAGTTTTTAAGGCGAGATTATTAATCTGCAAACGTAAATTTTGCTAATTAAATATAAATCATGACCTTTTAACTACCAAAGAATTGAACGGTAGGGCCTTTAATTTTGGAGCTATTTACAACGATATCAAGATTTTAAATATTTATGGTGGTATAAAAAATAAAGACCACACAAAATTAATACTGATGTAGATAATATATTTAAAATTTAACGGAAATGCTTAAGTTTATTCACCAGAAAATTAAGAAATTTAGATTGCGGTAATTATAATTAAAGCATCGGGTTTTAAACCCAAGTAATTAAGACCTTGAAGGTCTTTTAATTT
Organism: Stenus bimaculatus; assembly: GCA_963971135.1. Classification (NCBI taxonomy): domain Eukaryota; kingdom Metazoa; phylum Arthropoda; class Insecta; order Coleoptera; family Staphylinidae; genus Stenus; species Stenus bimaculatus. The sequence continues at coordinate 78,477,894 of OZ020180.1, read as the reverse complement.
CTGCAGGTTTTTTTTAATACTTTATTCAAAAATACAGTTACGTGGATGTAAAAGATGTAAATAAGATTATTCATTTTTTTCTAGAGCATTTAAAATTATTTATGTGTCGCAATGTTTTTGCTCCACCGAATAATAGACTTGGGTGTTGTTAAAAAGTGCATAAATAAGTCATGTTTGTATGGGGTGTGTAACTAATTAATGCAAACTAGATTTTGCACGTGCGAAGTCCCCCGCCCAGTGCTTGACTGGTGCAGTTTAATAAAGTATGTAATTTATGCCCGGTGCACGTTATTCAAATGATTTGGGCATCGGCATCCCATGTGGTGGCACGTGCACGCTTCAGATTTGCACCCCCTATGGGCGTCAGGGATTTTTTCCACCCGACTTTTACAATAATTATGATGCGTGGTGTATGTGCGGGGTGGAACCTCATTTGTATAATGCACTAGTAAGGGTGGTTGTTGCTGTGCTATATTACAAAGGGGTGCATTGATCTAGAACCTGATTCCAACCGGGTGCACGAACATAAGCTTGGTTGAATGAATTTTGATGGATGTACCAAAGACAATGGTACCATGTTCTATACCAAAAAACCAAGAGGCTAATTTTGAGAAATGTTATAAAAATTGCTTCACATTTCGAAGATTCTACTCTGAAAACCTATAAAAGAGTCCTTCCCTTTACAAAATCAAAATAAGTCCTTTCCCAGAATTTGGAAATGATAAGGATTAAATAATAATAAAAAATGTTTGTAGTGCCAATATTAAACTCTTTTATTATTCTTCTAAAATAAATTATTACAAATAAACCTCAATTAGTACTATTTTTTTCAATAATTAATTCTCACACTCGAGTAAATCTTGAGCTACGTCATTAATCCTCTCAAGTAAATCTGTTTTAACCTCATCTATGCATTCAACTCCTTTAGTGACAAGATCGTTAACAGCAGTACTTGGATTAGCAGCATCATTAGCTGCCTCGTTTGCTGCAGCAGCATCAGCTAAACATGTGACTGGATCCAAATCAGTTTTGCATGCTTTCTTTGCCATTTTGTAGGATGCCATTTGTTGCTTTAATGCCATTTGGTTTTGCAATGATTGGAAACGTAGAGTTTGCATCTCAGTTTTCATGGAACATTTATCGAAGGCTGTTAAGAGTTCATTTTCGATTTGAGTAAGAACTGCGTTAGCTTCATCTCCACATACACCACCAACAGCATCTGCGTTTAATTTGACAGCATCTAATTGGGTTTTGACTTCGTTTTTAGCTACAGTTTGTCCCATTTTTAGGATCGCTTGCGACATTCCCATTTGTTTGTTGATTGCACCAAAAGCACCAAAGCCACCCATGCCACCAAATCCTCCTGGACCTCCCATCATACCTGGCATTGGGGTTACAATCTTAAACAAAAATTAAAAAATACCTTACAAATTTTTCTAGGCAAATCAACTTAAATGGCAAGGAACATTTTAAATTCTTATTGTATGGACTGAAATAGATCTCATGATTGTACAAAATTTGTAACAAAAATATGAATGATCGTATATGATATAATATTATAGAAATATCTTCTTACCTGTGCTAAGCACACAACAAACACTACTGCGATTTTGGAATTCATCTTCACTGGTAGTTTATTCTTACTGGTTGTTGACGTTTTAAACAAGTCTTTTACTACAGCTTCCTAAATATTAATCCAGGCCTTTTATACCTGTGATTATTTATACGATAAGATAAAAGGAAGCTCCGGTTTACTTTTTGGAAAACACCTACGTAAATGTAATTAATTATTAATTTCTTAAAGTTGTTTGCATAAGATGACCCTCAAAATTTATACAATGAGTGTTGACTAAAAACAAACCACAAGTCGTGTGTTTTGCTTATTTGTAAATAAAGTTAGTTACACGAGATATTAATTGTTTGTTAAGCGTGTTATTTGAGTTGCAAATTGTTTTCAAGAAATTATATTTTGTATTTTTGTTTCATTTATGATGAGTTTTCCTAATAATTGAAGTAATTAAAATTGTTTAATTAATCATAACTTGAGCTAATTTAAACATTGATTAATATTATGAAATAATTTAGTAAATTTCATGAATCAACATATAGTTAACAACAAAATATTTAATATTTAATAACGCTGATATAGATGTTATTAAAATAAATATTTTCTACATTATAGAGTTTGTTCTAAGATACAGCGATGTTTTGTTAACCAAAAAATCAATTCAAAATTGAATCTTAAAGGACCGTTAGTACAAAAATAAACTCACGCTAAAATCTTATCCCTTAAATACCCAATTTCATATATTCAACAATATTCCGATGTTCCCCTTGATCATTTAAGGGTTAATTTAGATATTGTCAAATCTTGCAGAAATTCCAAGAATAGTATGAGTCCAAACAGTTACTTTTGAGATAAAATATATTCATATATTGTAAAGATACAGCTTTAGTATGTACAGAATACTTGTAGAGCTTCTTGAAACGATTTTTAATGCCCACATTTATGTGATAAACACATACTACAATGACCAATTTGCAAAAAAAATATGGACTTGTACTGTTATTGAACAAAATATATTATCAGGTTATGGATTTATTATTTGAAATTGCGGTATTTCTCTTTATGATACTCTATACCGTATTTTTCTTAAGCTCATGTTATAGAACGACGTATTTTAGGTACTTTGGCTATCTTAAGTCTTCTTCTTCTAAAATCGATTAATGGAACTATGTTTCTTCCAGAACTTATCTTCCAGTCACAAGTATAATTAATATCATTAAAGAAAGGTTAGACAAAAACACAAGAGTTAAGACTGTACACGATTTAGGGTCTTCTCCAGATAGCTTTATTGATGTTGAGCCAATAATTCACACCCTTGGAGGTACTGAACTCATCAAAATCAGCTTAACCTTCAGCCAAAATATTATTATACCAAACTTTGATAAATTCTGTTAAATGAAACTTAATATCTGTAGAATTTTGCTGCAGACATTCCTTGGCTAAGAAGTCCACCATTTGATTGCACAGAATCCCTTTATGACTTGGAATCCAACAAAAATGAATATTAAGATGATTTCTGGTGGGCCAAATAACATCCCTTATCAAAATTATGAGGTTATATGTATAACATACACCGGATTTGCTTAAATTGTCAAGTGCACTAGGAAAATCAGAAAATATTACTACATTTGGGCGAAGTTGAGCACAGCCAAAATAAATGCATAAAGTTCAGCCGAATATTCTGAAGCACAGTGGGGTAAACTGTTCGATTCTGAATACTTAAGAACGGGAATAAATACACCAAATGCTGAGACGAGGAACTGATGATCCGTGTAAACCTCCAGCCAATCCCTCAATTTATGTCTGTACTCTACGAACTTTTTCTGGATAAATAAAGCATCAAACTCTCTGCTTCCAGGAAGATAACTTACCTACCTATCACTGTGAATCGAATTACCAAACAGGCCTTACCCAACATCCAGAAATTAGAGGGAAACCTTTACTAGGCTAGAACGGATTCTCCATAAACGCATGCCGATTCAATAGCTCTAATGATCAAAATATCTAAGACTGACAAATGTCTCAAAATAAATCTAAATGTCAACCATTTCCTCCGAATTGATAAAGGCAACTCTTAACATTCTACCAGAAATGCATTGGTGGGAGAAGATTGTATGGCACTAATGCAAATAAGAAGAGCTTGGTATTGAATTTTGTTACCAATCGCCAAAGCAGCTAATAAAGCTGGAAATAATCCAAAATACAGAAAGATGTTGCCATGAAAGCTTTCTAAAAAGTGATCATAACAACAGGATCATAACCCCAACTGGACAACTCGACCAGCAACCTTATACTTGGGAGATCGTGTCGTCGACCACACGATCTCGCCCGGCCTAAGAATAAGGCTGCTGGCATCCTCAGCATATTCAATCCCGGAGAACAAGAATTCTGCAAGTGACAAAATGATACGACCATGACAACGTATAATCTTAAATCAAAACTGCAATTTTGAAACTCGTACTACTGTTCTTGGACGCACCGATTTAAATTCAGAATTCTTAATTTATTTAAACAATTATTGAATGAAGAGATATAACTTAAAAATAGTCAATTAATGTTAATATTTTGTGGAACTCTGCCTTGTTACCGTTTTGTCTTTGATATCAAGTAATTTATGTAGTATCAAAGGGATTAGATCCCATTCGGTTTTAATCAATTCTTACAAATTTTCGTTATTTGTTACTATTCTACGTCGAGTTCCTACTCCTAACATCCTTGTTTCAAAACTTTTCGATCGAATTTTTATCTTAAGTTGATGAAGTCTCTTCAAGTCTAGCTCTTTTTTCAAACACCGATATTTAACTATCTGGGTAGTATACTTCGGATCGTTATCATGTTCGAATCTTCATCAAAGACAATTCGTTCGGTTAATGAAAAAAGTCACACAATACAAAATTAACGTTTTTGAGATTATTGATCAAAATTAGATCAAATGGGTCAAATGGAAATTAATGGTTTTTAGATTTTTCATCATCATCAGAAACGATTTCTTCAGCTGTAAATAGTAACATGTGGTTTTCAAAAGTGAAAATATTAAAATCGACCACTAAGTTTAATGGTTGGAATTTGGTATGTTATTTGGCATCGTTAGTGTATTGGCTCAAAAGTATTTCCGGCCATCTGCCAAATACAATAAACTGGTTCAAATCTCAGTAATCACATTCTATGATACCTTTAACACATCTCCTTTTCTTTGTCGTTTACTTTTTCGCCTAGTTAATTAAAAGTGATTTTGAATGATAGTTGTCAAAGAATAGTTGGTAACAGTTTTGAAATGATAGTGAAGTAAGTAGTTCTACTTTAAACGTCATTAAAGTACAGTCTTCTGTGACGTTTGACAGGCTTTAAAATGTCACTTTTTATGTTCGTCGATTCTATGGTCACCTTGTAGTCACAGTATAAATAACTACCAGTAGCGACACTCTCCCGTGTCTAACCTAGTACCATTTCTATGGTGCGTATCTGGTACCATTGAGTTTAGAACTGCAAATTACAAACGGTGACATTTCTCTATGATCAAAATAATTTTAAAGGCGTCGCCATTTGAATTTAAATACCGTAATTAATGTAATAATTGATGAAAACTGTATATTATTACATTTAAGCATGTCAAAATCATTAAAAACTACAATTTTAATCAAAACTTTGCAAATGTATGTTACATTTTTATGGTTAGAAAAAGTGACGTAAATTTAAATTTGCCGCGTGCGTATCTGAGTATACATATATATATCGTCAAGGTCACCAAAAATTGTCCCTTCAAATAACATATAATTTGCATGAAGTGTCGCTACTGGTAGTTGCCTATACTGTGTTGTAGTGCCTAGGAAAAGAAATGACTACTTTGCACCGAAAAGGAATAAAAGGGCGGAGTAGAAATTAAATTTAGGCAACCCAATATACATTACCATTGAATTGTGTGTTGTATGTAAATTTTAAAATTATTTATTGTAGGTATTACTATTTTAATAGATACATGCTTGCCAAAAAAGTACTTCTATAACTCCTTATAAAACAATATACTATTGTTAAAACAATATACTAAGGTTTTATTTGGAACAAAAGTCTCACAGTTGTTTCCAATAAAAAATATACCATTACACATTGCTCCAATAGACAGATTTCCACTTTTTCTTAATTTATAAGAAATGCGATTGTCAAAACCCATTTAAATGTGATGGTGGAAAATAAATTTATATAATATCTTAATCCAACTTTATTGTGATTATTTCGTTTGTATTTGAGTCGCCAATTGTCAATAAAGACATTTTTTCATAAGAAATTAATAAAATAATTTTTGACGTTTTGAAGCTTATGAACAATCTGCAGGAGCCAATTTTGAACATTTATTATAATTTTATTTAAATTAATAATAAACTTAAATTTATACATTGTTTAACCCTCGGACTTCGGATGACCAAGTGGGATCATTTGTGACCCCAGTTCTCACTTTTTTAATATAACTGAAAATATTAAAGTTTTTGACTGGCCTTTTTTTAGCTAATATTATTTATATGCATATTTTATCATATTAAAGTATTGGAAGATGAAACTCCAAATGTATGCTTCAGACACAAAATGTACAAAAAAAGTGCGATAAATATAAGTACTTGGTTTGTAAGCAACATACAACTATAAAAAAAAACATTATTTATAACTGCAACGTTAATCTCAAAATTGTAGAAAAAAATATTTCTTTTTGAAATTTTAATCTTGGTTATTGCTTTTTGTGTTATAAATAGTTAATTGTTGTCTTATGTACTTGTATATTATATTTTCTTACCTCATCTAACAATAAATAATGTTTAGAAGTTATTTTCAATTGCTATAGTACGAAAAATAAATAGGGTCACTTTTGACCTGACTTGGCCATCTATGTAATAATATGTCATGCGATGGATAAGTGAGTAACATGTTGTCACATATATATAAATTAAAGTTGAGATCATATTTCTGTTGACAGAAGTCGAGGATGCCATTTGGAAAACAAAGTTGATGGTGGTTTCTTAAGGGTAGTCAAAACCAATATAAATATACGGACGAAATTGGAATGCCAAGTTGACGCCATGTAAAGCTTTTGTTGATTTTAATTTTTAACTCTTCAACTAACGGAGATATGGCCAGTAAACTGAATTTTGGGATAGTCTCTGTATTTTTAAAAATCTTGTACCTATGTTTACCAATAACTGTGCAGAAGCGTTTAATCATTGAAACGATAAACTGTTCAAAATTGTTACCATACAAAAACAAATATTGCAAAAAATTTGATTGTAAGACTTTCTAGCATACTACTACTACTAGTTTACTTTTGTAAATTTCTTATGTCCAAATGTAAGTACAGATACGTCGTTTTGCGCCGGTTCCCTTTACGCCTATTCACAATTACGTCTGTTGGTGCTAGCGTGGGATTTTCCGAGTTTCCGAATTAGTTTTCGTTTTGTTTTAAATAAACATAAAAATGTGTGTTAATTTTACACCGATTTTTTTACGTTTACCTGTATTCCCAAAATTTGTAAATCACGGGCTTAAATTTATCTAGTTACAAGAAATGGTTACTATGGATAGTAGTAAGATATCTTATAGGTCAAGAAGAATACTCGTTACTTATTGGATATTTTGGAAAAATTTTCCTATAGCAGGGATGGCGACCTCTACGTATAAACGTGCCATTTTTCTAAAGAAGGATGTTTAATGTGGTCATAGACGTGCCATAAAATAATTTGGACAGGAAAATAATAATAATAATACTATCAACTCAAAACTCGTAGTGCATCATAGTGAATTTTGTGATCAGTGACGTGCCCAAATTAGCCATCCCTGTCCTATAGGATATTTTATCCCCGAAAATAGGAATATGGCCTCTTTATAAATAACTACAGGGTGAGCTAAAATGATTATGGTTTCATATGTAGGCAACCAAATACGCAGGTTGGTACAACTGAAATCTTAAGAAGAAAATCTCCTAGTAATCCAATGGCGTAGCAAAAATTTTTTTCAAAATCTCTCAGCAAATGTCAAACATTGAAAATGTTTTTCTTCATTTTCGAGGCAGATGCTAACACAAAACCAAGATTTACGCAAATAATTTTGATAAAAACTGACGTTTATGAAATAGAAGGCACAATAACGAAATTCAAACATCTGAAGTTTTGACACAAAGGTACAAATTACACTTACGCCTCTGCTTTTGTGAAGTCTAGTTACTTTGTTTTGATTTGACATGATTTTGTGTTACTATGAACTTGAAGCATACAAATTCCTCAAATTTTTAGGTGGGAAATTTGAATTGACCACAATCATTTTAGTTCACCCTGTATTATTTTTACTTTTTTTATAAAATAATAAAATAAGTTGATGTAACTGTTGGGTTTAAATGTATTCAATTTATGTAATAACAATTACAAGAAAAGCATCTGTTTAATATGTTGATTAACGAAATTTAAAGAGTAATTAATATCCAATTTAAGCCGAAAATGATAATCAAAGCGTGTAAATGCATTCACACGCAAGCTTTAATATAAAATAACAACATCATCAATATTGGCTTTCAGGCGGCTTATTGCCGATTCATACTAAAACTTAAAAGTCGGCCGAAATTTATGTTTAATGAACCTTAATAATTCGACAACTTTCCTATAGAATCGAACATAATTTAATTAACCAGCGGGAAGAAATACTTATTAAGGCGCCGTTTTTGTGCCGGTAATGGAATATTTAATTGCCAAATTTTATAATTGCAACAAGTGTTGCACCCGTGCAGGACAAATTATGCTTTTGCATAATCACGCTTTTTTTAGAAAAAAAATATGTTGGCAATTAATTTTTTGTCAGGATTTTTGGGCTTCGACTTATGCAAAGCTGCGGATTTATGTAAACGAATTACGCAAGTGTTTACTTTTGGACTTAGCGTCCTCTTCAGCGGTTAACCCAATCAAGTCGAGATTTTCTTTAGAAATAAGGGTGGACTTTTCTAATAAAGCATTGTGCCCTTTAACGGCGCGCCCGGCATTATTTTAATATCCAACGTATTTTTTCATGGAACTGGCTATTGAAATAAAGAATACTATCATTATAAATGCGAGCTACAATGGGCCTAATGCACAATGGGGCTGCACGTAAAATGACAAAGCGTCTAAACCACCCCTAATCCAACAAGTATAACTTGAAACACATGCGAGCCTTTATGCACTTTATAACCGGCACGCTTCGCGATATTTTTCCTATCAAATGGCACTAACAAAACAGTTTTTACTACCTCACCTATACCATATTACCATAAAATGTACTTACATAAAAATGATTTATTTTATTATTTTCACTTTATATGAGCACTAAAATTTATTTACTACATCTAATTCATCTTTGAAAATTTATACACGCTTGTTCCTTCATTCTTCTTGATTACCAACTTAAAGGTACAAAAAAATGATTGTGTACTTTTAAAAAAATACATGGGCATAACTCTATATTTAATACGTATATTGAATTATATTTTTATAAAACTTTAAAAAGTACACATAAATAAATGACGGTTTAGAAGAAGGTTTTCTTAAAAACATAAAGCTTCACAAGTGGTGTCTATTGATAACATATGATATTCAAGTATTGGTGATTCCAAATAATTTTTTCCACCAAAAATAACGTCACAAGTAGGACAATGTGATGGCAACTAACCTACTTCTGAGTTCATCACATTAGTTCCGCATTCGGCCGCAAGAGGGATATGATAGTATTTTAATACAATTATGGATTTTGTTTATTGTCTTTTTTAAGAAGGTCCTTCCGATATTTGATTTCTTTTTTATTACGTTGCTGGTCTCTTAAAAAGCTAAAAGTGTCAACATGGTACATGAGGAAGCATTAAAGAAGTCAATAAAAAAATCATAATGTCATCGAATGTATCAGGTGACCTTAGAAACTCCCCGGATGTTTAACAAGCTATAAATTGACCTAAAGCCACCTTAGCGATGGGAACGTAACTTCCTTGCCTTCAAGATTGTAACTAAAATCGCCGTCTCGCTGAAACGTTCACATCAAGATTTTCTCTGATGAAACGCCGATTGTTTAATACACTACAAGTGACAAGTCGTAAAATTGTACCTCACTAAACGGTAGATATGAAAGTATCGCGTGACAAGACACGTCTACCTTTTTAAAAGCCCTTTTCCTCATAAGTAATGCTTCCCAAGTCCAATAAAATTCTTTAACTTACCATCGCGAGTGATTTATTGTCAGTAATAAAGGTATCAGTTACCAAAAAAATTAAATTAATTAATTTAAGCTTCTTCTGATTAAAACTGAATGTGATCGCCCTTTTAATGCGTTCTTAATTGTACTTGAGTACTTAAGCAAGAGAATCTAACGATAATCATATATGACATAATTTGTGAAGCATGCCTGCGGCAGTTCTTGTTTTGACCGTAAATGCTTGAAATTAATTTATACACGCTCCCACAACATTGCAACAAATAACACTCATTTTATCGCTTAATAAATAAAAGCATTTTATCAGTATTAATAAGAAGCGAGGCTGTTAAAGGTATAGGAAATTTCGAATTTACTGCATCTTCGCTTTCGTCCTCTTTTTCATACCTTTTTATTTTAAATCCGTCGCTCTGGGCTGGGTAATAACGTTAAATATGATGTTCATCGGTTTCGGTGAAGTTTCACAGGAATTTGCAATGATGACTCGTAAATTAAGTATTGATGCATATTACTTTTGCGGTGTTATAATTGTTATTTTATAATGAGGAGTTTTAAACGAGCCTAATTAGACTATCCTTAATTATACCTCTTATATCAAGTTCATATGAGGGTTATAAAAATTCTGAAATAATTTAAGACTGACATTTTGAAAGTACTTGAAAACTAATTATTTAAAAAAGTTTTTGGGCAAAGGATTGTGAGAGTGAGACTGAGAAAAGCTAATTAAAAATCTATAACCAATCGTAAGAACACCGAACTTTTTCTATCTAAAATAAATTTTCATAAATCATAAAGTGGATCAATTATATGGCTATAAAACTATTACAATATTTTGATTAAGAATAATACATTATTTATAAATATTAAAGACAAGAAAATGTAAAAATTATTGTCATTTCCAATGTTTCTGCATCATTGTATGTTTCCTACGATACTAGTGCAATGGCAAGGGAGAAACTAGAGCTCTGAACAAGGAATCTAGTAACTAATTTCGAAACCTCCCAACTAGAAATAATATTTATTTGAAATCCTAGTTTTTAGTTACATAATACATTATATACTAAATACTAACCTTACCGGCTATGTTTATCTTGGACTGTCTTGTATATGTTAAAAATAATTTGAATTCTTTCACTACCAGCTCTGAAATCCACAACCACTATACAAGACAGACCAAAGAAATCAGAGTTCCCTATTTTCGGCTAAACAAAACTTGCTCAGGCGTTAACTTTTACGGGATTAAGGTCTTTAACAATCTGCCATCATCAATTAAAGATTTACCAAATAAAGAATTTAAATATCGGTTGAAGGAACTTCTTATTAATATTTGTCCTTTCTCATTAGAGGAAATACTCACAACTAAATTTGATATATAGAATAAGCTCAATAATTTTAACTTAGGTTAAAGCATTTATGCCATTGCTTTCCTTTTTGTCTTTTTTTTTGACTTTTGTAAATGTTTTGTACATTATTTGCATGTAAATAAAATAAATAAATAAATAAATAAATATATTTTATTCTTTCCTAAGCTAATTGACAACATTGAATTCATCAATTCGATCAGCTGCAATTAGGATAGTTCTAAGTAGTGCAGAAGAAGTTTTCTTCATATCTTGTATACCTCAACTGGTATAATCCGGATACAATATGACTACAAGCGCCAGCCTTGCATGTAAAGTTGCTCCCAGCTGGAAGTAGGACAAAGAATACGCGATCGTCATTACTTTTGTCCTACTTCCAGCTGGGACCAACTGTACAGTAAGTACTTACCTTAAATAGGCCCCGCTTTAGATCCATTCTTAACAAAGACTACCAATTGATTTTCCAGCTCGCTATAAATTGTTGTATTTCAAAAATTAATTCATCATTATTTGCTGCACTCGTATTTTGAATATGGGATGGCTCTATACTTTGTAAGTCCCAAAAGTAAGATCTAAAGGAAGCTATGGACATTGGAATCAAACTCCCATTACCTTGTCGTCGGTGCAATTCTTCTCTTTCTATTCTCTCTTGAAGTACTTATATTCAGAGTTGAAGTATTTTTTTTAGTAAAGAGCTTCATTGGCTTCATCCATGTAAATAGAATCATGAAATCTATTTAGTAGTGGACAACCGATTCTAACTACTAACAAACTCTCCTAGATTGGATAAATACGTCATGACATCATGGGTATTAAATTCCTGAAGAACTTAAATACACTTTTTAAATGGCCGTTTCTGGATTCTACAATCCAACGGGTTTTTGTCACTAATCTTGATTGGTTAGCTTGTTCTATTTTATTGCATTTTACAATTCAGATTCTAACTTTCTAAAATAGTCGACTGCGGTTCTATACCACCAATTTTGAATCCAATTCCTTAGATTATCTCTATTTCGCTTCATATCATGATGAAGAATAGCAGCTTCATTATTTTTTGAATAGGAGAAATAGGGTCCATGTATATGAATTATATAAACATCACCAGCTACAACTAGCAGTACCGTATAACGTTTATGGTAGCTGTAACATCCTAGCGATTTTAAAATTAGAAGATTAAGAACTTTAATACATGTTCAATTTGTAGGATTATTGTTGGACCGGTTGAGATCGTGTCGTCGACAACTTTCATCATTCTATTCTTTTCAGTCTCGTCGACGACACGATCTCGACCGCCCCAAGAATAAACCTGCTGGATATAAGGTATGATCCCTGTCACGAATAAGTAAGTTTTTTTTTATTTCATTCTTACTCACTAGAAGTATAGGACTTACCAGTGGCGCGGTATGCCTTTATGAGGCCTTAGCCAATTTTGAGGCCCTAAAATATTGATATTGTTAAGAAGGATTTTGAAATTTCAGTCGAGCTCGGTTATAACGAGCATCAAGGGACGGCGATTTTTTACTCGTTATAACCGTGAAAAGGTATTGACTTGCTATTATTCTAATTCAAAATATAGAGGGTGTTTCAAACCAACAGTGGGTCCTCTAGAATCTGATTCTTGACTTTGTCCAATTTCAGAAGAAAAAACAAGAATATGTACATATATTTCTTAATTAGCTTCATTTTCGAAATACAGGGTGTTTTTTTTTTATTTTTTTTACATGTACGTTTTTATTGATATTTTGCTCAAATTTTAACAAAAGTTTTGTCAGTAGTTTTTAAATATAAATATTCAAAACAAATTTCAACATCAACCTTTTTTAGGGAACATCCACTCTCTTTATCCCCCCATTTTTTAAACCCAACATCCGTACACAAGAAAGTTGTTCAAACGACATCCATTTATTGGCCGGTGAAACTGTACTAATTGAAATTTTTGAATGTCAGAGGTAGCAATATAAATTTTATTAATCGAAAACCCCATTAAAAAGGAATTAACGAAATTCGCCGAAAAAATATTTACTCGGTATATCCGTGAATTTTTGTTTGAGGTCTTAGGCAATTGCTTATTTTGCCTATATGGTAACGTGCCACTGGGACCCACTTTTGAGTGGGAGGGAGATAATAGCGAGACTTCGAATTGTAAACACGATTGTGAAACTCTGTATCAATAAAGCGTTCCCAATTTCATGTGAGGAAATTTCATGATTTTCTGTCTACTTGGAAAATTCAACAGGCAAGTCTTGTTGGAGTTTTATTAAAAATGCAATTGGTTAAAGAACTAGGAACGAAATTGATCTTTATGTTGATAAGTAAATGCTTAAAATCTACGTCATCAAAAGAATCTTCCGACTCAAAAGTTTCTTTAACCAAAGCTTGTTCTTTGAACCCATTAAACCATGATATAATTTCTTGTGTAGTCATATCTACACCATGAACTATAAAATTTCTATTTTGCATGACATGAACTTGAGATGTTATACGTTCAAAGCAAAATATCTGTTTTGATAAAAAATCAATTCTAGCGTAAGGAGTATCATGGTTTCGGCTAGAGCTTCAAGAAATTTTCATTTCAAAGTTTGAACTTTGAAATAGTTCTAACTATTCATTAAAAGTTCAAAAAAGTTCGTGTTCGAAAAAGTTCGAAAAAAATTTTGTTGAAACCAGTTACAACGCGATTGTATTCAATTTTCGCCACTGATTCCGAAGATTTGATCAATCTAAATAAACTTCTTTAAAATGCTTTGTGCAGTTTTGTAGGTTAAAGATTTATTTTAAAATAATTATATAGAGAGTGTGCAAAAAAACTTTCAAATAAAAGCTTTACGATCCTTGGCGACCTACTATTTAGGAATATTAACATGACCTTGACTAGCAGCTAAAAGGTTACGCGATAATCTCTTAACTTTAAAGTAACCACCCATTTTTATTGCGTATTATTATAGGTTGCTTCCAGAGGTTTACGGAACATATTTTTTATTTTTCTAAAGTAAACGAAGTGACGAATTATTTGAAAATATTGCCATGACCTTGACTAGCAGGTTGAAGGTCATTAGATAATCTTTATTTATGTAAATATCAAGCACATTGCACATTTTAGTTCTTTATTTTTTTAAAAGAACATTAAAATAATTATTTTCTTTTGTCAAAAAATTTAAAAAAGGTAGAATGAGGGAAAATAATTTCGTAACCTAAGTCATTCGTAGGTATGTAATATTTTATTATGTGTTTTTACTCTGATTGTGATTTTTCATTTTTTCCTTGTTATTTGTATCCATGAATAAGAAGAGATTGTCGCCGAGACGTCGGCTTAATTGTTAAAACTAATCTACTACTACAGGAGTTCGTTGTTGATGTTTTTATACTTCTACTACTTCATCGAACATTATCGAGTTAGAATTTCACCGAGTTCGTACTTTACTGAATAAGAAAATATTATTGTCGAACTACATACAAGAATAATCTACTTAAATTAAACAATAAAAATAATTTTAAAATTAAATCCATAAAACATTAATAAAATTAGCTTCATTTTTCTTCCTTTTCATTCGTCTCAGGCTCATGCCGAACTATAAAGAATGGGTTCGAACTAGTGCTGTACGAACTTCATATTTTTTAAAGTTCGAACTTTGAAATAGTTCGAACCGTTCGAACATTATGCAAAAGTTCGAGAAAAGTTCCGGTTCGAAAAAACTTCGAGTTGGGGAAAATATTAAATTTCGGCCACTAGCCGAATTAGGCATTGAGTACAACATATACCGGGTGTCCACGAAACTAGGACCACCACTGTAATTTCTTTATTTATGAAAATAAAAATTTGAAATTTTACTATGTTATATGGTATAAGAAATCACATTTATTGAACTGAAAAAATTTTCCAATTTCATTTTCACAGGTAATGACATCAACTTTTTTATTTTAAACGTACTCCCTATTTTTTATAGTTATATTTAACATTGGTAAGTTCTAAGTATGATTGTGACAAAAAAATCTTTTCTGAACTTTAAAAAATAATTTTGGAGATTTTTTGGTATTTCTTTTAATAAAATTATTAAAACTACTCTTAAATAATTTAAATACTTAAAAAAATTGTAAATTATGAAATTTATTCGGTCGTTTTTGAGAAACTAATTTCTATAATTTTTAAAATGCCTTCTTTTTGCAAAGGCCACCCCCCGTTTAGATAGAGGATTTTTTTCCAAATACAGTGATACTCAACATGTATTCATGTATATCTCGGTATAAGGTATATCGATTTCGAACAATATAGGGTTCGAACTTTATCGAGTTCGAACATTATTGAGATCGAACATTGTCGAGTTGGAACTTTATCAAGTTCGAACGTTATCGAGTTCGAACTTTTATTATTATGTCGACCGGATTCGAACAGTTCCAACTTTTTATTTTTTAAAGTTCGAACTTTAAGTCCGAACCTTAAAAAGTTTAACACAGCACTAGTTTCTGGAAGGTATGTTGCAAACAAAACATTGCCTAGTTCTACGAACCTAAAAGTAGTACTTTAAATTATTACAACATCTTGAAGATAATCTTGTACAATTCTTGTAATTCGATGATAACAGTTCAAACATAGCATGGACTGATTATTTATAATTACTTCTTCAAAGTTGTGAGATTCTCTGTATTCAAGAGCTAGTTGCTGTATACGATTGACATTTGGAGGATCTTCTTCATCACCATTGACAGTGCTACGGAGCATAAAATGGTTGTTGCATACAAAACCATGCATTTTTTAAACAAAAAATATTTGAATAAGTCTAGCAACATTTAAACCAAATTAGAAGGTCTACACAATAAGGAGTGGGAAATGTAGCTAGGTGAGCTATTTTCCAAGCTTTATTTTGAAATCTGTCAATAAAGTAATACCTTGAATAATTTCTGTGCCCTTTCAAAATGGACCACTTATAAGCACAAGGCATATAAATAATTAAATTTTCACAAGATTTATTGAACTAGAAACACATGTCCACTGATTTATATTGGTTTGTTTGTAAAAACGCACTATTGTGTTCGTAAATCTTTGAAATGAAGATAATATTATAATTTTAGATATTCCTACATCTCTTTCTTTTTTTATGAATGATTTTATTCACTGATTCAAATATTTATTTTTTTCCGACGTGATTGAGAACTTTGTTATACCAAATAATAAATATTACATAAATTAAAGTTCCTTTTAATTATAATTGGGTCGACCTTCATCCTTTACAAGAATACAGGCTCACAGGAAATTCCTTATTGGTCAGTCTCATCTTAAAAGGTTTTAAACCTTTCTTGATTTAAATTATGACCAAATCACAATTATTTCAACTGCAGATTGTTCTTCATTTCTAAAACTCCAAGTTTTTCAACTGAGGTCCTAAGCTCTATCAAAAATATTTGGAAATACTAACAAAGGTGGTCTTTAGGAATCTCTAGTTACACTGTAATCAATTTGATACAAGTTTCTGGGGATTGCGTAAAAGCCGATCGCCCTCCAATCATCCAAGCAAATACTGAGGACTCCTCCAATCACCTCCAAACCTGAAGAGCAGGAATCATCCGTGCGTTCAAAGCACTGGCAGTTATGTTGAAGAATAGAAAATCCCTACAATTGTTGTGCAAATCCATGGGCTCATGGTCGCGTGTCAGGGAACGCGTGGCGACCAGACACATACAAACCCGTCTCGCTCGAACCGTTGAAATTGAAAAGAGAGGAAAATACACATATGAGGAGGTGAGCGCATAAAAGCAGCCGAACATCTGGCCCAGCTCGTTCCCCTACCCTGCCTCAACAACCACCGACTCCTTATCCCTATGCTACCTTCTTTTTTAATAATACCCTTCAGGTTATAGGTGAATATTGCGAGTTGTCTTTTAATTTATGGCTGGCGTATCATCGGATAACTGTAAGGAAGCCCAAATTTATTATTAGCAAAGGAGAATTTCTTTTGGTGCAGTTAGAAGAAGATATATGATAGGAAGACCTGGTTAAGAAAAAAACTTTTGCTAAACCAAGTTGTTTTATAGCAAACAATGATTTTTCTCATCTCCCACATTATAAATTTTAACTTAGTTTGATATACAAATTTATCATACTAATTAAATATTTCTTAAAATTATTTTGAATACCACATTAATCTCAAAACAAGAGCATGTTATTAGTTTAAAATATGCATAATTACTGATCATTCCTTTTTATGTTATACCTGGAGTTAAAATCATAATTAGCAAATGTAATAAAAATCAAGTTACGTCTTGGCCCTGTTTTATTTTTGGGTATTATAAAAATTTAATACCTTCGTACCTTATAAACATTAACGCATTTTTTTATATCCACGGTCTTCATTTTTTTCGCGAGTACTTCATGGCACCTGCGAATATCAGTTTTATGCACCTCATGAATATTCAAGTAAGAAAGTTTTGAACTTCGAAATAATATATCCTTATCTGGTCCGGCACACGACATTGCTCGTTTCGACAGGTGGAAGAATTTACAGGTTTCTTTAAGAAAACCCTTCCTTATTCTCTTGTAATCACAATTTATACGGAATTTCACCACTTCCTTAATGATTATTATTTGTATCGGTAGGCTTTAAAATAACCAAGTTATTTAAATGACTTTAAAAATATTTACTAAAAAAATACTTTCACTAATGTTAGGAATTCTTTGAGGAAATTGATTTAGCATGGTCTTTTAATAATTAATTATATTTCGTATATTTGCATGTGTATTTTAAAACAAACTGCCAGATAAATATAACGCGCGTCAAAACTAATTTCCTTAAAATTTGAAATACCTACCATAAAATTCTGTAAATTAGAAGCAGAACACATATGGCTAGGCGAAAGTAAATTCCATAATGAAATTAGGCTAGCGGTGCTCAAGGGTGCTTAACTTGTTAACCAAATCAACCATCATTTTAAAGGCACCTCGTATATCGTTCAGGAAGCAGAACGACCACTGGAACTATGACTGGGAGCCATATGGGTCGGTGGTTTCGCCAAGAAAATATCCTGTTGATTGAAGGCGATCTCCGCCCGTGGATGCCAAATGACGGATCAAATGCACTTTCCGTATAAAAATAGACATTTAGTGAGTGCCACATGTGCACCTTAATTGCACGTTAGATTCACTTTTTAATGCAACATGTGGCATACCGTGGGCGAGTGAAGACCTTTTGCATAACAACCTGAAGCGTGACATACTTTTCGACGTTTTTACCTGAGCTATTATAGAAAAAATAAATCCTCGCTATTATTTGGTTTTTTTTTACTCACGCGAACAAAGGCCTCCAGAAAAAATAACAAATCTGATCACGACCGTTATATTTTTTATGTAACAAAAACTGAAACTGTAAAAATAGTAAATTTGCACAAAAAATCCAAAAATGCACCCATTGAAAGACGTGTGCCTGTAATAATATTCGAAACTAAATACATAAAAAAAATGATATTTTTTTTTTAATTTAGGTATGTATGAACATTTATTAAAATGTAAAAATACTTTAAAAATAAATTAATCCAAAAGATTGATAAAAATACCAACTGGTAATTGGTCAAGCAAGTTACAAACGTACCAAACTATAGAATATTTTTACATTTTTCACGGAAGTATGTTTAGCTTTTGGCTTGGCCTAATTCATGTATGTATATTTGCAAATAATAGTATTTAATAACTTTTTCAGTCTAGACTTGTGTATTTAAATTTGTAAATAAAATTATATGAAAATTTGTATACGAAGAATAAATTCAATTTAAATGACGTTTCGGTTATTTTTTCATTTTTAAATGAATGGAAATACACCAAAATATATTGACCTAAGGATTATTTACAGAATGAAAATATTGTGGCAAAAAATAGTACCATTGCGGGCATTGTGGCAATTGTCAGGATTTAATAAGTGCTGAAAAGGTGACCGAAATTAATGAAACCTCTTAAACTTCAGATTGGCCTTATCTACCTTAAAATATTTTCCAAATTTTCCCATTTTCCAGTAAAAAACAAAGTTATTAGAGCGTTCTCACGCCAATTATGATAAATAAATTTATCCTAGTATTCAGAACATTATTACACATAACCAAACAATCAAAAAAAATGTAGTAATTTCTTTCAGAAAAATTCGAAAAATTATATAGATTTTATCCCATAGAGGCACCATATATGGGGTTAGACAGTCGAATGTATTTTCAAACAAATTTTTTGAAATTTGGAAATTTATTGTATCAAACAATTGATTTAGTTTTTCTGTCCAGAGAAAATCACATTAAATTCTTTATTTGAAAAAAAAATTCGAGGTATATTTTTACACAATAAGGAAGAAATACGAAAAAAATAATTGATATTTTTATATCTTATATTTTAGAAATCATAATTATAAATAAGTTGTTTTTTGTTTCAATTCGATACGACAAATATTAACGTAAATAAAAGCGTTTGAATTTTAAGAAAATTAGCCCCGCCGCTTCAACTACGCGATCTATTCTGACGTCATTTCTTCCGAACGCTGTCCGTTCCGTACACGCGTATAGTGCACTTGATTGTTTTTAGACCTTTTTATAGTTATTATCTTTTAATACTATTAGTTATTAATTAAAGTAGGAGAATTATTTATTAATTTAAAAACTACATCCTTATAATTTTTTACTTATGAAATTTCACTTTAAATGTTATACAACTTTAGTGTGGTTTTTACAAGTGTGTAGCGTTTCAAATTAAAAATTTGAAAATTAATTATTTTGGGTTGTAGTATAAAGAAATAAGAAAAATTCAAGGCAGTACGACTTTTTATTCAAAAGATATGAATTTTTATATAAAATAAGGCTTTCTAACAAATGAGTAAAGGTGTATTGTTAAAAATTCATATTTCGCTTAATAACTAAAATTAAAAAACGAAAATTCGTACAGATAAGTTTGTAAAAATTATCGATATTATCTTATTAAATTTTTTAAAATTTAATTATTTTTTAAGGTACATTACCTAGAAAAATTTAGTTTTGTTTGAGTTTTTGGGGTGTAAATTTTTTTTGGGGGGTGTAGAGGGCAAGTGACCCCCTACATTTCATCTATTTTCTATTATCTTTCATTTGCGGGGTCGATTTTGAAAAGATTCGAAAAAATATTTTTTGAGATATTTTTAAGCTTAAAATTTTTCATGGAAATCGATTTTTATTGTTTTTCTCGAAAACTATAAAAGTTAGCGATTTCTAATTTTTACCAAAGGTAAACACTATGGATAGACGCGTTTCAAAAAAATATTTGGTTAAAATCGGTTAAACAGTTTTTTTGGAAAAAATTTGCAAAATTTTGGCAAAATTTTGGTACAAATACGGGCCTGGACGACGTAATTTTATACCGAAAACTAAAATTTTCAGGGAATTTGGTGGGGGAAGTAACGATACGAATTTTAAGCTATTACTCGTCCCGGCGGTTCTAATAGATTAGAAGATATTAATTATTTTGTGAAAAGTGAAACATTTCAGACCGCAATTTTGGTTCCAAACGGAGATTTTGCATATTTTTGCTACATTTTCGGCCATAACTCGATAACGAAAGGAGATAGCGAGTGATTCTTTTTTTGTCGTAAAGTGGACCATGAAAGGTTTCAGAAAATGTACATTGCGTTAGGGTAGAATAAAATTTAAGGGACTGATTAAACCGAAACTCGAATAAAAATGCGACTTTTTTAAATGCGATCTTAAAAAATTTAAGATTTCGTTGTTTTTCAAAATTTAAAAAACCCTATGCGTGGGCGGTTTTAATACCAAGAGTAGATTTATCAGAATTTTTAAAAATGAAAATCCGTTAAAAATAGGCCGTCGGGAGCCGCCGACCCCTAAATTCAACATTTTTACATTTTTACGCCATAACTTTTTAACCGCGCAAAATTTAAAAATGCTCTATGCTCATTACACCACAAATATTGTTGTTGTTTGATAATCTGATGTAAAATTGAGAAAATTTTAAAAATTGACGGCTGCAGAGGGGGCTGACCAAACCGCGCGTTTGAGCTATTTTATTAACATTTCACTTGGGATTTTTTTTTCAAGTCCAGGGGTAAAATATAATCGTGCTGATTTTTTCTCGCATAAATAATAAAGAAAGAAGGGAAATATAAAACATTGGAATATTATACACGGTCGGGATCATAAGTTACGAATTTTCAAAGTCGGCGTCGAAAAAGCACTAATTTCAAACTACAAATTCGAGAGCGCCAAAAGTACAGAAAAAATTAAGATATCAAAAAAGCGCTCGTTTCCTGATGTAGCGCGGTATGTAGATGACAAATCAAGAAACCGCGATTTTTTTTACCTGCCGATCTTCTAATCGAAGCCGCACTTTTGCCGACCGTGTAACCCGCGCGAGGCGACTAGGAAATAATGACGTCACTCAGCTCGCAAGGAAAAAAAGTAGCGACGCGCTATTTTATAAACGTTGTTAATTAATTGCGAAGCCATTTTAAGTGCTAGACCAAAAATTCAAATTGTAAAATTCAAGTTAAAAGGTACTCTTTTATATAAAATTATAAAAAAAATGGTTTACAGACTCATTAAAGACTTCGGTGTATAACCGGTCAAGTCCGTTTTTTCGAAAATTACCTTTTTCGAGAAAAAACAATTTTTTGAGTATCGCCGATCGATTGGTGTAGTGCTTGGTTAAGTGCATACTGTGAACTGGTTATGGAAGTACTTCCAAACATCGAATTCCGAGTTTTGTACAAAAATATTTATTATAATGAATTATTATTCACCAAGTGTTTCATTTTCATTCCTCTATCATGAATACTACCAAGACGATAGTTGACGAAATTGACAGAATTGTATAAATATTATTTGAACAATACAGGTAATCTAAGTTTCTTCTTTTTTACAAAATACCATTTTCAATAGCGTAATCTTAAAAAGCACCAAAATTGAGTTTTATATACCTAACAATGACAGTATTTTTAATCTTTTGGTTCTACTAAATATTTTTAAAAGTTCTTAAAGTCCTTTTACCCTAAAAGAAAGATAAGCAACCAAGTTCACTCGAAGTGAATGAGAACCTGCCAAACATTGCCAGTCAAACACCCGATTCCGTCTTTTTTTCGTATACTTCATTGCACAGCCTTTAGGACTGAATTCTTTGAAGTTTTGTAAAAAAGATTAGGAAAAAATCAACCATTTTTAAGAAATTTAAATTTAAGGTTGGAAATTGTAGTACCATACATCGACTTTCATCTTCTATCCATGTCATTCAAATGCAAAAATACGACTCTATCCTTATCATGTCATCGTGTCGACTGATTCAAGAATAACTATACTGATCAGCGAAATCCCACTTACCCAATGTTCGTGAATACCTACATGAAAGTTAATAAATTTGGTATTCTATAGCTAACACTGCCTTTATGGAATAGTTAAAAATTTACTCTATTAATAATCTAAAACTGATACATATTTGGTTTATTTCAATCTACAATTAATTTAAAAAAAAAATGCGAAAATTTTACATTTTTTTTTTAAATTCATATCTATCTGTACCCAAGAGAAAAAAATGTCACAAAATATAAATTTTACAGGAGAACCGAAAGAAGTTTTTTCTTGCATCTTTTGGTACATAACTTAAGGTATACTAGCAAATAGAACTCAAAATTTGAAATCTCTGGAGTGAAAAATTGAAATACAGTCTGCCGAAAGTAAAAATTAATAATTTTTAATCAAAATTCATTATTGGTTGTAATTTGGATATAATTTAGACAATTCCAAATTTAGAACTATATCCTAGTTTTTAGTGAAAACGTGTTTTTTGGACATATTCTATTTTTTATACATAAAAAATAAAATTATATTAATAGTCGAGAAAATGTTTGGGAGTAGGCAATAAAGACAATTATGCCAATTTGCTACTAGTTTCGAATTTTATTTTAAATTCTTTCTCAGGCTAAAATACACAGATAGACAAAATTACTAAAAATTAATACGTTTGAAATACATTTAATTTAATATTCTCTTACATCTCTAATGGCGTTTAACAAAATTAAATAATTTAAAAATTCCAAAATTGGGACGCTAAAAGATAAAAAATTATTTAAGATTAATAACACTGGTAAATAAAATCGAACTTTTTTTCTGTTGTATGAGTTTTTTTAACTGATACCTACTAATTTCACGTTGCTGATTTCGAATTTAACTTCAGTTTTTATCTAACAGCTCCAGTCTTTGAGATATGAGTATCGCCTAGAATTTAACTTATAATCGACAATTTTTTACGAAGGGAGAAGTAATTAACCAGATTATATAAATCTATCGCGATGACGTCATCCAGAAGAACTTGTGTAAATAATCCAAATAGTTTTTGTTTCATTTGAGGTGAGTAGATGTTCAAAGAATGATTGTGTCTGCCTTTGTAAAACATGCCTATATGGACTGCTTTGGCAAGCTATTAGAAATAAATCTCAATCCCTGGATATCAAATTTTGTGTGCAAATGCTGTGAAGAGTCTTTGCGTTTATGGGCAAATAAAAAATGATCCACTTTTAAGTACAAAAGTCCATTGATCTGGCGAGAATCATCAAATCATCATGATGACTGTTATTTTTGTGTTGTGAATATTACGGGAATAAACCGCAAAAATCGTTCCAACTGGATTTATCCTAGCTTGCAATCTGCTATTTGAGTTCAGTGAGTTCTAGTGATGAGTTTGTAGTACCACAGTCCCAACCCAGTGTATGTCCTATATAATAACTCAAACATCTTCAGAAGACAGTGATGATAGTAAGGATAATGATGATAGATTAGATGCAACATGAGCATTAAATTACATTTCCTCTTCAGCCATTTAGATCATTTCCTGAAAACTGGGCGATTTAAGTAAAGAGCAAGGAGAACTCTTCCATCAGGACATTCGTACTATGGAAGAGCGACACCAGGGTTACTGGAATACAAATATGTTGGCTGATTACTGCTGGAGCATACAGAATAGTACTCATTAGTCGTCTCATGCAAGAAAATCCCATAAAAGAAACTTTTATTCAAAGTATTTTATGCTTGAAAATGGCTATATTTTTGTAAAAATTCATTTCCTTCATATCTCAATAACTAGAGAGCTGCTATTGCAAAATGGACTTCAAATTTAGAATCAGTGAGGCAAATACACCAAGAATTTGGTTTAATACTTCATGCAACAAAACCACTGTTTACCAGTGTAATTTAAAAAAAAAACTTTAGAATTTTAAAAACATAAGAAACGGGAAAGTCTGATTTTAAAAATGTGCTGTTATACCCAGATTCTGGTCAATTCAATTAAGTTTAAAGGCCTTTACATTTAAATTTGTACATGGGTTGTACTGGAAAATTTCCATGGTTACCTTATTTGTATCTAATTAAAGGCCTTTAATTTTGACCAGGATCTGCCTATTAACCTACCTCATTGACTGCTTTATCTTTTCTTGTCATTAATTAAAAATATTATGGAAATTTTTTTTGTATGAAATTCGACAATAATCACACAAGGACCAAAAGCAATTTTTAAAATTATATTAATATTAGGCCAAACTTCTACTAATTTTATCAAAGATAATAAATTCCTGAACTTTGGTGACTTACCTATAAAAATTTGTATTTTAAGTTTTGGGTAGAGTAATTATTTAGTTTAGTAGTTAAAATGTATGTAGTATGTAAATGCGTGCAATTTATTTCCTTTTTATTTTGTCCTAAGGTATTAAAAATGTGGTAGGTCACGAAGTGATTTGTATCTCGAGGTTTCACAGCAGGGGCCGTCTCATCGCCTACCAAAAGCGGCGTTTAGGAACAACTTCTGTCCAGGATCCCTTTGACCTCTTCACATCGCATAAATTTAAAACAAGAACCGAATGTCAGGCTGACGAAGAAGGCGATGAATTACTCGCTTGGATTTCGCCTAAAAAGTCTGAAATGACTATAAAATGGACATTTATTATAAAATAGTGCAGTAAAGTTTTTCGATTTTTCGTTAAGGGTTTGCGATAAAGATTGCAAGCTCATAAAGAGTGATTTAATGAAGCTACATTAATGTAGCAAGTGGTCTGCCAATCTACTACTTTAGTTAGTCGTAACTGCTAATCGGGTCGTATCTATTCAAATTTTACGATTATTAACTTGTGTTTTACTTATGTTAATTTATGCCGAAAGGTTGCCATGTTTTAGGTTTTGTACAAAATTCGAAAATTTAGAAACTCTTTGTATGGATAAAATGTAATAAAAGTTGTTTAAAATTTATGATTGGATTTTTTATTATCATTATTTTGATGCGTGTTTTTTATATTTTCGATATCTATTCCTTTTAACTAATTTATGATTGAAAAAATAAAAGAAAAAACACAATTTTAATAATTACGTTGTGGGTAAATTAAAAATAATTATCGTTAGGGAAGGTTGGAAAAAAGGACGAGTATTTATAAAATAAACAACGTCAACTTGAAATATGAACTATCTAACTGATCTTCTTGGGAGGCATTAATTATCTATGGGGTGCTTCTGGATACATTCTTAAAACCAACTTAAAATTTAATTAACGTTTTCTTAAATTAAATATTAGAAGGGAAAAACATTATAATAAATTAACAAGGGAAAGACTATCCGTCGTCTAAATTATAATTAATAAACGTTTAGTAATGTTATGTATGCCTATTTTTAATTTAAGTGCATTGCCAAAATCTGTGATATAACCTATAAAGAAGAAGAGGGAAATTACAAAATTTCCCTCTTCATATAGAAAACCTGGGACGAATTTCAATGGCGGATCTAGAGTAAATTCTTGTTTAAATAGCAAATTGACGTTAAGTAAATAATTTTGATATTTTTTTATTATTTTTTATAAAAAACTTATTTATGAAAAGTGGATAGCAAATAAGGTTTTTTACTGAATCGTGAGTGATATATTAAGTTACATTATTTAAAATAATTTTTTTGATAAAAACATTATTACACTTTGAACGCCCAAAAATGACGTTTCCACTGAAGTTAAACCTAGAAAATTAGTTTCATATTACAAAATTTTTGAGTATAAATAAGGAATTAAGGTATAATCTATAATACGAAAGTCTAAAATCAATCATGGGCCAAAAAATAAATTTAATATAAACAATTGAAGTTAAAGAAATTTTTAATCGAACTTTAATGACCTAAAAGGGGTACTTATAGTCGAGATATGATTATAAAATAAGTTTTATTATAAAATTTGGTCAATTTTTTATAAAATTGACAATTTAAAAAATAAAATTTCCAATTGTGACTTTTTGATGAAAACTTTGTATGCACTTTGAATACAAAAAAATAACATTTCCACTGAAGCTAGACTTACAAAATTAGTTCCATTATAAAATTTAGACAATTTCCTCTAAAATATAGTAACTTAAGTAATTTTTACCTCATAGGAACTTTTTTGAAAATTTATTAAAAAAAATACTAATTTTAGTGATTTTTGGGATTCCTGTATATGTAATGTATGTTTTATCACAAATAAAGCTATTTTATCGTAATATGCAGAAATATTCAAAAAATAGTTATAAAAAAATTCTTTACAAATTGATCGAGATAACTGCTAATAAATTAAATTTAAATCGTATTTTATTTACTTCACTTTTTTTAATTAAAAATTATGACAAGTTAGTGAAATACAAAATGGAAGCCAAACATTACATAACAACTAGTGGTGTTTCCAAATTCTGGATTATAAAGAAGTTGAATTACCAACTTTGTCTCTTCATATCTAGATCAATTAGCAAAGAAAATATTTTTAACTATTTTATCTGAGTACTCCTGAAAGGTGCTCAATGACGTACTAGAGAGCTCTTGCGCCATTTTCTTGACACCATATATTTTTCTAAAAATTTATTAATTTCTTGTAAATCCGAAGAGTTACAAAGTTGGTTAATTTGCAAAAACAGTTGCTCCATTTCATGCTCTTTTAGAATCCTTTTAGGAATCCGGAATATTTTGCTGCATTCCCCAAATATCATAAAATAAATGAAATTTCGCATTTTCGCTTTTCCTCCATGTTATCACTAAAATTTTCGATTTAAATTTGATAGTCCAATTGACTTACAGAAATACTTTTAGGTTAACTAAAATTTCCAAATCTTGAACCAACTTTTTTTCTCTGTCCAATGGTATAAAAACCAAAATTGCGCCTATAAGAACATGGTTCAAATTCAAGAAAATCCAGTTGACCTGTAACGGTTTTTTAAGTCTATTGGATTTAGAATATTAAATCAAGTAAAACTGGCAGATTTAAACAAAAAAGCTTAAGCGATAACAAAAATATAAAGGAAAAACGAATTTGAGAAATTTCAGTTATTTCATGATATTTGGGATAGATGAGATTCCAAAAGAGCTTGAAATGGGGCAACTTTGTTACTATTCGCGTTTCCAAGATCCCAATAGTGTGCACTATAAGAGAGACCACCTTGTATGATATATTTCCTCAATAATTTTTTTTTAATATAAAAAGACTAGACCACTTAAATACACGAGATACGTTCTTTAGTCTTATGTATGAAGGTTTTCCTGACATTTATAATAAGCTGATCAAGAATTTTAATACTTGCTATTTTTTTCTGATAAAAATATCATAAAATAAACTGTTCAATTTTAAATGGGCTATAACATTTTCCAAGGTATTAAAACTATAAAACGTTTATTAAGTTATTTTAAAAGTTTGGCCTTTATCATTTAAATTATATGAGTATACTGGTAGCAAGTTGGTCGCCTGCGTTTATTCACGTAGCGAATGCAAATACGACAATTAAATGGCGTTAATGTCAGATACGTAATTTTTGCCGCACCACTTCGTTCGCATAAATTTACGAAAAAATTCGACCCCGTTTTGAGCGTATTGACGGGTCTGAAGCAGCTGATTGCAATTATATTTTTGCAGATTGCATTAGCATTGCCTTTTTAATAAACTGTATCAATCGGGCTTTTTGGCTACGCAGCGCACGAGGAAGGCAGGTGATACCAGAAGGGCCAAAAAATAAAGCGGTCCCAGGCACGAATTAATTATCAGCGAGATTCGTGTGCGAATGGCACGCGCTAATTGGATATATGTCTTGTTTTAAACCGATTTTAACGAGCCGTTGAAGTAGTCACAGATTTTTTCATACTCGGAGTGATATTACTTACATCGCATTGCCAATTTTGTATTCTAATTATAACAGGAAATGATACCAGGGAAATACAGTGTTTCAATTTACTTAATTGATAGTTTTTTTAAGTTTAATAAATTGATTCATTACCTAAGAACTGTAAATGATATTATACGCATTTCTTATTAAATTAATAATATCTTTTAGTTAATAATGTTTCCTATAAAAAAACTAAAATACACTGTAGTATCCAAAACGACATAACCGTATACGCCAAGCTGACGCTTGAATTCGAGAATAGGTCGCCTGGAACTTGAGTTTTCGTATAATAATATGAACTGAAATAGAATTTTCTACTTTTTTCAGCTAGTAAGAATTTTTTGTAAAAATTTTATTTTGTGGATTAATGATGATTTCTAAAATATTTAAACCAAAAATTTGTATTAAAATTCCTTTAACGATGGTCAATTAGCACCAAAAATAGTTAAACGTAAAAGAAGTTAAAAGCCTTTATTAAAATTCCAAATCCTGTTGTTTTAATAGTCGTAAACATAAATAATATTCAAAAATTAGAGGCTTTCTAAATAACGCGAGGGCGTCACTTTGGAACTCGTAGTGTTTGGGAGATCCAATTTGGGCGGTCTCCAGTGGCGTAAAACAATTAAACCTAAACCGTGGCTTTGGATATCTGACAAATTGCCCACATAAATTGGAAATTAGGTCTTACGTCCACTCTTCTTCGTAATCAACGTAAAAAATATGAGCACTATTTGTCTTTCTGGAGGACCACCGTCGACGACCAAATTGGCTTCTTATTAAAAAGGTATGGATCGAACCGATCGATGCCATAACTGCATGAATATCAATTTTCTTATTAATTACCAACTTTTTTAGCCAGCAGCGCTAATTACAGCGTAATACGCGCTTTCGGGGACTATTAAAGTATTAACCTTAGCCCACCCGGAGGTACATACATATTCTGTAATAATTATACTTGATCTTTTTCCTAAAATAATGTTATTCCTAAAATATATTTTTTTAAATCCAGTAATTAAATCAAGTGTTACCTAAATATAGGGAAAATCTTATCATCGATAATTTTAGAGGTTAATTAATTTCTTGTGCGTAAATATAAAATTCTTCTTTGTTTAATACCCATTTTCCACTTACTTTATATCTGTAAGTAATGCTTCGCCGCCGCCGATCTAATTGGCTACGATATTTTAAGCGCATTTTTCAAGTTACTCAATTAATTGCTATTAATTGTTTAATAGCGTGCTGAATAACTTAAGAATACCAAGTTTTAAAAAGTGCCGCAATTATTTAAATATTTAAAAAACTCAGGCGCGAATTGCTGTTTATAAATTGAACGCACAGAGAATGCTATTTATTTAACGAGTTTTTAAAGTAAATGAATTTTGCTACAATTTAATAATGACCTAAGAAATTTTGTCAAGCAAAAGTTTAAAAAAGGAAACGATGTTTATTAAATAACACAATTTATAACAACACAATGTTAAATTTATTAGAGTGGATTTCATCTGAAGTGAACCTTTCCCCTTTACCCGAGCGATTATTATTAAAACTAAATAATGTCGATTCATACATTACATGAATTCAGATTAATTGAGAAACCTTAATTCTAGATGACCAGTACATCATCACGTACATCAATCATAAACTAAGCTAATCTAAATATTCTCAAACATTGATTTCTGAGCAGGGTTCTCTTCAGACGAAAACCACTTTAGAGAGTTTAATTACATAAGTATAACCAAATATTCTTATACAGGGTGGATGACGTGCTACCATTTCATCGACAGTGATTTTTCATCGACAACGGTTTCTTCGACCTATTTACATCGACAAGACCGATTCATCGACACGGATGTTTCATCGACATAGCCAATTTATCGACACGGACGTTTCATAGAAATTGCCTTTTCATAGGCAACCATTTCATCGACACTACCTTTTCATCGACAAGGACGTTTTATCGACACTACTTTTTCATACACACAAACGTTTTATCGACATTGCCTTTTCATGGATTACCCTTTCATCAAAAATACCTTTTCATCAGCAAATCTTCGATAAAGACGTTCCATCAACATTACTTTTTCATAGACACAGACGTTTCATCGACATTATCTTTTCCTCAGCAACCATTTCATCGACTCTAACTTTTCATCGACATTACCAATTCTTAGACAATGTCTGATCGACTACAGTCGATATTGGCGGTGACAAGCTTTGGCGATGAAACATTTCTTTTAGATAAAAAGGTAGTGTCGATGAAATGGTTGTCGATGAAACTTTTGTATCTATGAAACGTCCTTGTCGAAGAAAAGGTTTGTCAATGAAAAAGTAGCATCGATGAAACGGTTGTTGATGAAAAGGTAATGTCGATGAAACGTTTGTGTCGATGAAAATGCAGTGTCGATGAAAGGTCCTTGTCGAAGAAAATGTTTCTCGATGAAAAGGTATTGTCGACGAAATGGTTGTCGATGAAAAGGTAATGTTGATGAAACGTCTATGTCGATGAAAGTGTATTGTCGATGAAACGGTACACAACCGCATGAGTACTTTGAATTAACTTTTGATATTTATGCAAAAATAATTTATTGTATTGCTTGCGTATATACAGGGTGGTCGAGTTAAAGTGAACATTGGATATATCTCCAAAAGTAAGAGTTTTAGAAAAAAACGTTTCAAGTAAAAATTATTTGGTTTTAAAGGGGCCACAGAATGAGAACAGTTATTTTTCACCTGGAGGACTTCTTTATGGCCATTCTAATCATAACTCAGTTTTTTCAAATGGAAACCAATATTTTTTTATTTGAATCTGAATCCAGCAAAAAAAGCAGAAATTATTGTCTAAAGCATTTTTGTTTTTAGCCCTTAGTTTTACCACAATTTGTGTCTTAAGTTTTTCTACTTTTAGGCTTATTCCTTACATATGCGAATATCTGGTTGAATATATTTTTTATTGTTATTTATTACAGTATTAAATATGCAATTTTGGAACTTTTTCTTCGTGTAATTACATATTTAATATTGTAATAAATAACAATAATAAATGTATTCAACCAGATATTCGCAAATGTAAAAGTAGAAAAACTTAAGACACAAATTGTGCTAAAACTAGGGACTAAAAAGAAAAATACTTTAGACAATAATTTCTTCTTTTTTGCTGGATTCAGAATCAAATAAAAAAACATATGGGTTTCCATTTAAAAACTGAGTTAGGGTAAGAATAACCATGAAGAAGTCCTGCAGGTGAAAACTAACTATTCTCATTCTGTGGCCCCTTTAAGAACAAACAATTTTTATTTGAAACGTTTTTTTCTAAAACTCTTACTTTTGGAGATATTTCGACTATTCACTTTAACTCGACCACCCTGTAGTATAAACGTTTATAGAAAGTAATCTTATACTAAATTTTAAAAGCTAAAAAAATTGGCCCAGAAAGTGACAAAGTCACAGACAATTTTTCAGTTAACAGAATTTGATAGTTTGCCTTTAAAATGTAGGTTTTCATTGGTTTTAAATGCTTTGAGTGGCGATAAGAGGAAAGGGAAACTCGACAAAGTCAACCACTTTTATCAATGTAAAATTTTAAAGAACTCCTTACTACTTTTTAAATTTTTAGCCATAATTTACGATTTCGGATATCAGATACGACCTCTGGTAGTCATTGGAAAATATGAATGAAGGGGAAAAAATAAAAACATATTTATGTAAACTTTATACTTTATCTGTAGTGTAGGTACTTATTGTCATCAAAAAAGCTATGAAAGCTAGTGCAGTTAGTAAAACCAATAAAAACTAAAAGCATAACAAAGACATTACTGAACTTCCTCCATTTTTATACAAAATTTATATCAAACTAGCGCCACTTATGAGTAGTCGAAATTTCCAATAAGAAAGATAACAAAAAATGAATTACATATATTAATGTGGATTTCGGTGTTAGCTTCATAATGAAATAAAAATAAAAAAATCGTGAATTCTAAGATCAAATTTTTTTATAAAAAAATGCTTTCTATTTTATTTACAGGACTTCCTCATTTTTTATTTTTTTGACATAACTTTTTTTGATCATTTTATCAAATTTGGTATATATTAATTATGCAATCGTATATGCTAAAAAACTGAAAAATTATACTTCCACGACATATAAATAAAAAATAGTAGATTAAACAAGAAAATGACCATATGTGGAATAGTATGTCCCAGGAATAGTATGTCCCAGGAACCCTCTATGTAAGTGGAATAGTAAGTCCCAGGAATCCTCTATATAAGTGGAATATTATGTTCCAGGAAAAAAGGCGTCGTGGCACATCTAGGTTACTTTTATTTTCAGTAAGGTGTGGTTTTAAAATGGTGGCAGAAGAATCAAAAATATTACCAATGTCAAAAATTATGATAATTGTACAAACTATGAAAATATTAAAAAATTTTGCTCTGATTTTTTTTACTTTTCACAATATAATTAATATCTTTAAAAATATTCAATCCAGCAGGACGTTTAATAGCTTAAACTTCGCCCCGTCAAAATTTTGTTAAAATTATAATTGTCTGTTAAAAATTGCATCGTACAGGGCCGTAATAAGTTTTTACGCCCCAAAAATTAAAGAAAATTGGACAAAAGTCGACCATTTTGATGATGTGGCTCGTTTAAAGTTAAATTTTAAGTTACCATCACGAAATATATTTATTATGCGACGCTGATTATGAGCGGCTTCAAAGGAGTTGTTTAATTTATGTGTAAAGGTTTTGGAAGGCCCGTCATTTTAGTGGAATTTTATAGAAACTTAAACGTCGAATTTTGAAGGGAAACCTGCGAATTTTTGAAAAAATTTGAATGCATCGAATCAAGAACGTTCTTCTGAATTCGTATTTTTATTTTTCTAAATTGAGAAATTTAAACAATATTCCGGAAAAAGCTCGAAAATCCGAAAATTTTGATTCGGCTCGCATCCGGTCAATTTTTAAGATATCGTCATCGTATATAGTTATGTGTGCGACTCGTCCGAAAAAAAACGATTTTTTTGTTTGGACCGAGAATCCGTCGAAAAAGGGTAAAAACAGAAGACTTCGATATTTCGGCCTGGGGGGGGGGGGGGCTACTTTATCGCCCGAAACACTCATCCAAAATTTCATATCGCCGATTTGATTGGAACCACCCAAACCAAAAACGTCACGAAACAGTTTTAGTAAAGTTATGGACGAACTTACCTTAATGCTATCATAATGAGATAAAATTGTCAAATATTCTAAAAAAACAGAAAAAATGAACTTCAACCAGTGGCGTAACTACTATTAGGTGGGGCTAAGCAACACTTAAGGCCCCCACAAGACGCAATAGTAATTATTTAATTGGTCAATTTATACAAAGTATGACTTTCGAATACAAAAAACCACAAGAATCTTATAATTCCTACATTCTCAAAATTTTACATAGCGGATTAGCTCTCCAGTACGTTTTTGGGGATCCTTCAGGGATCCTAAGGTCAATAGTTAAAAAATCCTATTGACCAATTGAATTTTCAAAAATACTAATTCTCCTATAAAGGTTGAGGACTTTTCCATCATTTAATAAAGAATTTAATTTAATTCGTGCGTTATTGACTTTTTATTAATTTATATAAGATGTGCAAGTTTAAAACGTCCAAATTAAAAAGCATCCGGAGTAACCCCCAGTATTATCAACAGACATTTAATTTTAAATGAGATTTAATTTGACATATATAGTATTTTTATAGAGTTTAAATATAGTTTAAATGACATTTAGCTGCAAAATAGACTATATACGTCAAATTAAACCTCATTTAAAATTAAATGTCTGTTGATAATACTAGGGGTAAATGTTTTATTATACGATGATAAAGAATGTGTTGGAAAATTGAATATGATTTTTTTTGTCTTAAAACGTTGTTCAAATTTAAAGGCTGAATTAAGTTATCTATTTTAAGGTTTTGACTGATCTGTATGCTTATCCCCAATATTATCACACATGTTTAACGGTCATTTATTTTTAAATGAGATTTAATTTGACGTATATAGCCCATTTTGCAGCTAAACGTCATTTACTATATCCAAAACCCAGAAAATACTATATATATGTCAAATTAAACCTCTTTTAAAATTGAATGACCTTAAAATTTTTTGATAATATCGGGGGTTACTCCTTAAAAATTAACATAAATTTTTGATATTAAGTCTAATTAATTAATGTCTAAAAACATATTAAAAGTGCTTTAAAAAAATTAACCTTGATTTACTATAATGGTACTGGTCCTTATATTCAATGCAATCAACGTAATTCTTGGAAATGGCTGGCTTGGCACTAAAATTGGCGCTAACATAATGTTCTTAACGAGAAGTGGATCGGCATTAATATCGGTAAAATTGAAGCCTGTATGAAAATCAATTCCCACACGAAAGATAAACAGCAGTAATGAATTTTACGAGCGCCCCTTTGAAGTAAAGAAGCTCAAATTTATCGTCCCTAATTATTACACGCGCTGGGATACTTAAGGAAGTCATTAGGAAATTACGGCGTTATTTTTTTATTTATTATAAAAGGGAACGCTTATAATAAACTCAACGTCAGGATTGTAATTAAAAAAATAAGTTTAAGGTATAATGTACTCCATTTTTTCTAGAACGGTTTTATATTCTATTTCAGGAATTGAATTTATGTAAATAATAAGAAACAATCTAAGGAATTTTATTTGTGCCAACTAAAATTGAGTAACATGCCAAAATTCACCCATTGTTTGTTTAATTCTATGAATTTAGGTTATGCTTGACTAAAAATTTAAATAAGGTTACTTTTGTTCATTTATAATTATTCGATATGTACTTACCATATCACCAATTATAAAAGTATGTAATATGTATTGTATGATAAAAAAATTACACGAATTAAAAAAAACAATAATTCATCTTATTACGTCAAACTATTTCATTACTCTTTGTACACATTTATATGTTAATGTTTATGATAATTACAGTGAATAAAAATGATGATGTTATTATTAATAATATTGCGATTCACGCAATGCTGAAAGGAAATAAACTATAGTTCAGTTTTAGTAAATTTGGTGCAAGAAATGGTACTAAATTTCAAAATCATATTTATATCACAAAACATGAAATAACATGAAAGTTTATTTTAAAGAAAATAAGTCAAATTACCAAATTTTACAAAAATTATGAATTTGACAACGCAAATGTTGCAGTTTATTTAATTTTACGACTATTGCCAAACATTTGTAGCAAAATTATTGTTTTATTATAAGAAAATATTTATTTTTTAAAAGTGGCAATATTTTCTGATAGTTTCACAATTTTAATATAGAAAGTTGGTGTCAAAAACAAATACATGGCGAAACTCATAAATGACACATATGTACCAACAACCAACAACCAATTTAAATGTTGTCAAGGATCTTTCTTGCATTTCTAAGTAGTTTTGCCTAGGAAGATCAGGAGTATTACTTTATTCTGTAAAATTGGTTGGCATATCGAAGCCTTAACATTGTTAACTATAAAACAAATACAAAATTTTATCAGTGCAAACTAATTTGATTTTAAATATTGTCACGCCTAGGGTGTTAAAACCTTAGACAGGGAGTAATGTGACCATTAGGTAGATAAATGAAAGTTTTAATAGTAGTACTAGCCATATTTATTACATCTAAATAAATTAACGAATACATAATTTAAATTACTACACTTACCCTATTACATGCATATTTGAAAATTATTCTCTTTTTCTTTGGTGCAGTACTTACTACATCAACGTTTTAGGACCAACTGTCCAGTCAATTTTTTAATTAGGTATTTCGTAAGGTTGGAGTAATGACTCAGCATAAAAACTCAAAAGCTTGCAACCTTAATATTGGTCACCGAATGATAATTGATGATTTAATCATTGCTTCATTGTTCTAATTTCTTACTAAAAGTTTGCAACATAATTTGGAATAATTTATAATTAAATTGAATGAATTGAATGTAAAATTAATTTGGAAAAACTTGCTTCGCGAAAATATTTAAGAGAATGTACCAAATTTTGTATAAAGGGTCTACGCACGACTCAAGTGTTAAATTGGAACTATCAAATTGGATGTATCAACCACATGACTCAACCAACCATCCAACCATCCAACCATCCAACCATCCAACCATCCAACCATCCAACCATCCAACCATCCAACCATCCAACCATCCAACCATCCAACCATCCAACCATCCAACCATCCAACCATCCAACCCTCAAACCGAGTATCACGTCGCTTCTACTAACCTCCTATAGGCGTCTGTTTTGTGAAAAGGCCTGAGGATTGGAATGACGGTTGCTTCAATGATAGTTAAAATGGTGATACCGCTTTAATTAAAGCAATCAATAGTGAAAACTTTGGCAACTATTTGTTCTTTTTCAATTTTGTTCAATTGTCGAAAACAGTTGCCAAGGAGATCGTAAACGAAGGTAGAGATGAAATTTCTTTCTTTGGAAATTTTATTAGAATTGAGATGATCAACGCAGAACAACTCGCGCGTTTCTCTTTAAGATATTTTGCAAATCGTAATCAAAATCTGAATTTTCTTGTAGGTACATACACTCCTGTTCCTGATTTTTGGCTTTATGCAGTCCTTCGACGTTCAGTAAGTTCCTTATTGTAAATGAATACTATATGCACATTATTCGTCAGATTCATAATCGTCTAATATTCACGATAACTGGTACATTTTTTGACAAAATTTCAAATTTAAATTTAAATCTCGAATTAAAGGGGAATGTTTGTTTTATAATCCTATCGAAATGGAAAAAACGACCAAATCGGGCTCCCTTTTTTCCCACATCCTCATTTACTATATCAAAAATTTCCGACCCTGTGGCGAGGGCGAAGTTTTCTTGGAAAACGTGTCAATTTTTTAGAAAAAACCTTCTAGGAGGTTTTTCCTATAGCCCCTATGATGTTAAGAATGATAAAGCTATTTTAGCTTTTTAGACAAGATAAAGGTAAGTATTATTTTTATTGATACTTTTGCTAATATTTATTACTTCTTGAGTAGCTACATCTATTGACTACATGGCGTGTAGTGAAGATATTTTTGGTGGTTATTGATTTCCAATTAAATTATGGTAAATTATACCGCAAGTAGTAAGAAATTAACTAACGAAATCTTTTCTTGAAGAAGTTGTTAACTTTTTATACGAAAACTAAAGTTGTTAAAAACCAACATAGAGCAGTAGACTTACTGTAGGAGATGGCCAAAACCAAAGATAACTGCCTATTACAATGGGAATAAGCCGCTCAATGGTGCAACGAGTGTATTAGTGGATAGAGGTGCCTTAGCAGGAGACGTAGAGAAAAGCAACAATAATTAGAGATGACAGTTTAATTCGTATGTTGGTGCTAAGAAACCGTCACAGCACTGGAGTTAATATTCGGCATAGGCTCCAAGACTGTTCGTCGAAGGTTTGGAGAAGCTCACAGACCGGTCTAGAATATCATCGCGTTAGACTACTCCAGTTTGCACATGAACATTTCATCTGGACTATAGGACTCTTATTCACAGAAGAGTCCAAAATATACTTACATGGTGCTGACGGCCATGATAGGGTGTATAGAAGACCTGGAGAAAGATATTCTCAGTCATGAGGATTAAACATGTTAGCTTTAGAGACGTTCTGTGATGGCGTGGGGAGGTATTGCTTCCGAACCTCGCACAGAGCTATTTCTTATCGATGTAGGCTTCATGATTGCTGTCAGATGTAAGAGCCTACCTACAACATGCTGTGCCCTTCAGAAACGTAGCTGGTGAAAAATATGTTCTTCTGCAGGACAACACTCACAACGCTATAGACTACTTGCAGAAGACGAAGTAATTCTGGAGTAATATGGACTGTCCAGCACGTAATCCCGGTCTTATTTCTATAGAGCACCTATTGGATGAACTGATAAGATGGATTAGACTTCAGGTTCCTGCATCCAATACTTTGTTAGAGCTAAGAAGCCAACTTTTGGAGGAGTGGATCCGCATACATCAAGCTACAATCTCAAGACTTATTCAATCTATGAGAAACCGCCTCGTAGCCGTTATTGTTTTTATAATTTTTCATTATTTCGTTTAAAAACACTTTTTCTTCTTTTTGTAAGTTCTATTAAACCACTTTTCATATCTTTATATTTGTACAAAGGATTTTACAATATTTGGTGTGATCACTGACTCAGCTTGAATGGTAGGAAGGATGTTTGCATATTTTCATTTTGTTTTCAGCATTTTTTTTAGGTGAGTTTGGGAAGTTCCATCATTCCGTCACTCCTCCAATGTGCGTTATGATGATGATACTAAATTTTGGGCAAATATTAATTAGAACTTGTTTGAACAAAGTATTTAGTTTGCATGACCTACTTTATTGTAAAAAGATAAAATAAAAATGTTTTTTTGGAAATTTTGAATATATTTTATATTATTTGCCAGGTGATATACTAGATAAAAATGAAAACATAAGAATCACAAAAAAATATTTTTAAAATGGAAAATCAAGTTGACCTTCAAATGATCTTAAAATATTAATCTGCTTATATAAAAGTAGTATTCAAGAATATTTTGCTTGAAACTTATTATTATACCATAGTAAATTTCTAAACGTAATTGCAACTGAAAGTTAAAATTGTATTCAGTTTAATCTGTTTATAGGAAGGTGAATAAATTTGATTTTAAATATGCAATTTGTTTGAATTTGTTACTGTTAAAAAGGGCATAATATTATTCCCTCGAATAAAATGAAAATAAAAAATGGAAAAATCTCGTCCCCCTTTTACTGAAGGAAATATGTAACGTTTTTAAAATCCAATTATGTGCGCGTCCACTTTAAACCCACTTATAATAAAATAAACATATCTGCAATAATAATTTGGAGAGCACGGGAGTCGACAATACTGCAAGGGTTGAAATTTTATGACACACATACGCCCAGTTGGATTAGGAAAATAGTCGGCTCGCGCTCTAATAAACAGACAGGGATTTTCCATGCGCGTAGGGAAGAATTAAAACCATCCCCTAAATCCCCTTGGTGAAGGTCTGGAGCTCCAGCGCATGAGTATAGAGTTAGATTGCTAACATGCCAACATTCATCCCCCTTGAATATATCAGGAATCGGCGCGCGATTTTAGGGTAACAGCTGTACTGCAGGTAAACTACCCCCTCTATGGGTGGAGTTTATGTGGTCTCGTGCCGTCTGTTCAATGCAAAAGTTACACAAAATTGGTAGTCTGTTTATATCTACAATACGTGACAGCGCTCATTGAAAGGTCGCGTTAATTACGAGAGAGCGCCGTCATAAGTCATAATTAAATACATCCGGTCAATAACTCGTGGTCATGCTTCTTTGACACATCAAAAGCAATCATGTCGTCTATTAGTGTAGTGCAATACCAAAACGCGCCACAAAAACTTAACGTTCTGCAACAAACGCAAAATACAAACGCGCGGGAAATTATAATTTTACGCAAGCCCCAGCAGATGATTCAGAAGGAGGTGCTAGTTACGAACACGGCGAGAAAGAAGCCGAAGAGCGGGGAAAAGTTAACGAATCCTCCGCCGATGGCGGTAGCAAGACGAAACGCGCGGGAGCGTAACCGTGTAAAACAAGTGAATAACGGTTTCGCGACACTACGGCAGCATATCCCCAACTTCATAGCTGCTGCTTTCGAATCAAATACTGGACGTGGTGGCAATAAGAAACTTAGCAAGGTGGAAACACTACGAATGGCTGTAGAGTACATTAGAAGCCTTGAAGACTTACTATCCAATGACGAAGGAGAAACCCAAGAGAATACTTCTACATCAACCTCCTACTCATCATCGACACCTTCATCACCAGCTCTTACAAATTCCACCAACATATCATACACATACCCCACAAAACTCTCCGATGATGATTCGAACATATCCCCAGCCCATTACAGACGAAACTACCAAATCTTCTACGAAGATAGCGAAAATCTTGACCCAATTGATCAAAATCTCCTTAACGAACCCTTGATCGATACCGATATTGATTTGGGTAATCAAGAACTTTCGCTTCTAAACTCAATGCATACTTCAGGTTCTTTAAGTCCTGAATTATACAGTGATAGCTCACTATCACCCAATTCGTTTGATAGGGGTGACCAAATGTATATTTATGCCAGTAATAAAGATATTAAATTAAGGATGAGTCCTGAGATGATGACTGATATTAAAACTGAACCTTCAGTTATGTCTTTTGATGAGGATTTATCAGTTGATTCGAAAGAAAATATGATTCAGGTCATGACCTGGTGGGAACAACAACAAACAAGAAGCTAACCTTTAGGGTAAGTATTTAAAAAAAAAATCGCAATTTAAATATTTGATGCACTAATGAAGACCAAAAAAAATTACTTAATTAAATGCAAAAAATGGATAATTTTAATTGAATAATATCAAAGTATTAAATTTCAAATTCACACGCTGCTACACTACCTACCTCAACAAACCTCCTGTAATAGATGAATGATTTATAAACTAATAAAGTATTAATATTAAATAAGATATTTTTGGGGGCTAATGAAAGTGACAACAAGTCATATAAATCCTGGCGGTATGAATGAAAAAGGCATCGAGCATTTCTAATGGTAATACGATCATTTTGAATGCACCGAAAATTACTAGGAATAAAGAAGGTATCGTATCACATTCAGAGTTTGTCCCTTTCATTCCTCGATGGGTTATAAACGCGTTCTTGTTGAATACACGTTTATAATTCATGAATCCACCCGCGCGCGCTCGCGACACCGAAAAAAAGAAGCCATACATAATGGTGCAAGAATGTCGTCTTACCTTGGTCACTTCAATGGAGACATCCAAATTGTCGACGAAATTAAAATGCATCAGAATTAAGTCTGATATATCGGTCAAAATATTGTGACCTGCAAGGATTTTTTTCCAGTTGTAATCATAGGCACAATAGTTGGGATGACGTTAAGATGTTGATTTATTTTAATACTTTACACCCCCGTGGTGGGTTTATTCTTAAAAATTAAAAATATAAATGTATTACAACCAGGAAAACATACAGGAAAATTTATTCAATTTTTATTATAATTTTCTTTTATCATGAAAAAATATATTACATACTTAGTACACTCATAAACTCCTTTATTAATAACATGTGTTTTAACCCCTACTTTATCTTAAGTCAATTATTAGTTAGGTTCGCTTTGATGATTATTAAAAATTATTTATACTTATTCAATTCGTAATAAAATAGCACAATATTATCTTACCGTAAAGCGAGGTAACATTGACCCTTAAAGGTAACTTTGACCCAAATTTTGGCAAAAGACAGTTTGATCTGGTTACTGTTAGTTACCAACTTTCATTTAACTCAAATTCTAAGTATTTTAACTAACGGTAGATCAAACTTTTTCCAAAATTCGGGCCACGTGACCATAAGTTCTATAGCGTTTAAAAAAAATTGAAAAAGGGAATTCACTTTTCTTAATAAAAACTAGTTATTAAAGGAAATTCTCTGAGCAAAGACAATTTTCATTAAATTAACTTTAAATTTTTTAAAAATTTTCGACAGTGAGTTAAAAATTTTACCTCAGCTTGAAGTTCTAATTAGGAGTATTTTAAGTATTGTTTGACGAGTTAGTTTTTCCGAGAAAAAATCAAAAAACTTTTGAAAACTTGAAATACAAAACTGAGACTAAAACATGCACTTTTTGTTAAATTCAAATTACTGTATAATTTATCATTGAAGAAGCCCCTTGATGTTTAAGCTCAAAATGATTAACTGAAGAGTTTTCGTTTATTTGTCAAAATTTCTCCCAAAAACTGAAATTTTAGCCCATAATTCCGAAACGAATAAAAATTTGGATACGAATCTTTTTTATTATTTAAGACGACTCGTGCGATTCTCAAAATTGTAGTACTTTTCAGGATGTTGGCAAAAAATAGAAGGACCTAAAGTAGACCTGAGTGGCTAATTTCTTTCATTTGAGAGGTCGTTGTTTTCAAAAATTCGAAAATTAAAATTTTCACAATTTTCGAAAGCTTGTAATTTTTTCTAAAATTTCGTTTTTATTTAATTCCTCGAAAAGTAGAGAGTCGAAATTCTTACCGAAGATAAAGACCCAGAATTGGAGAATTATATGTCACATTTGACAAATATCGGTTAAATAGGTTTTGCGAAAAAAACATCCAAAATTTTTGTAAAATTTCAGAGCAAACTGACTTGGAGGGCGCAATTTTCATGCTCGAAAAAACACAATTTTGACTTTGTAACGTCACTGCGACTCCAAGTAAAGGAGTGGACGTTTCGAAATCTCACAAAGGGATGACTGAAACACTTTTAATAAACATCACTTGCATTTTGAATTATTGACGAAACGCAAAAGTCTTGTGAAATTCAGAAATTCTCATCGCGCCGTATTTTAGAGTCTTTTTTTTATGCATTTGGAAAAAAAAATCACTGGAATCATGGCGGAGAACTGAGGCAGGTTCAGTCATCATCAATCACATTTTGTAGATGGTGCGAATTTTTAAATTTCCTTAAAAAAATGTTCAAAAACGGCACCCCAATTTTGAACACCAAAAAATGTAAAAAAACAAAATACGCGAAAAAATCTACACTTTAGGGGACATAGATTTTCCGAGAAAAATCACAAAACTTTTAAAAACTTGTCAGATTGAAAAGAATAAAAAATGTTCCTATTTTATTTAAAATTTGCACAAAAGTTAATTACATAATGATTTTAATAATAAAATAAGTAATATTAGCGGGGTTAAATATACATTTTTATTTGAACTGTCCTTTTTTTGCAAGTTCAAAAAATATCCAAGAGAAGGCTTTCGGAATTCCTTCTTTTTTGTTGGATCTAAATTGGTACTTGTTATGGATTTATGACTAGTAAATTTTGGAGGAATGGAGGTATGAAGTATTTAAATAAAAAATGAAAGGAAATTACAAAAAACGTTCTATTTATAAATTAATATAAAAAATAATTATGCATACTTATTGCAAAACATTTAACTTCCTTTTGGATTATTCATAAAAATTAATAAGAAGAAAATAAAATGATATTCATTTGTGCTGTTATAAAAGGACTTTAATTCTTCTTTTGGTTCGGGCACTTGTAGCAGCACTTACATTCATAACTCAGCCACTTCCGTAGGGAAGCAAGAGCAAACCACATGTCTTGGTGACATCTGGCACGCTCCACGTCTGGGAATCTGTCTCAAGGAAAATCCATTTATCCTAACCTCGGCCAAGGACGAAACACGGACATAGTCATAAGAGCACACACGTAACATGAAACACCCTCGCACGACCTGGCGCTAATTTAAAAACAAACTTATGACTCTTATGGCTCTTATGACTCTTCCGACAATATTTACAGATAACGCGCGGATGAGAGCCTCATAATTACCCCTTTTAAGATGTTTGTACAAATAATCAAGCAGCCACTTTTATGTTCCGACAAAAAAAGAAGCCGAGAATTCATTTTCTTAGAACCGCGATCAAGAAACGCTTTATTATCCAAACGCAAAAAATAATTAATTACCTGGATGATAAATACATATCGATCAACCATACTTGGCACTACTCAGTTTTAATTTGAGCAAAACAGTCTATTAATTATGAATATTCATTAAATTAATTTAAACTACTTTATCAAGAGCGACCACGTACATAAATATAACCTCTAACCATTTATTTTTAAAACTGACAAGTCCTGAAGTCCAAACATTAAAATACTTCAGAAGGATCGATTTAGTTAG
Source organism: Stenus bimaculatus (assembly GCA_963971135.1). NCBI lineage: Eukaryota > Metazoa > Arthropoda > Insecta > Coleoptera > Staphylinidae > Stenus > Stenus bimaculatus. Next base: position 78,433,828 of record OZ020180.1, on the reverse strand, counting down.
AAACCAGATTTTATAAGTAATTACTGTAGTTGGTGGTATTTTTTTTATTTTTAACTCAACACTGGTAAAAATAATAAACTGAAATATACCAAAAAAATTACCAAGTAACAAATAACTTTTGGACAAATTATATGAATTCTGAATTCCAGACATCGCTTTTGAAGCCAAAGAAAAAATAACTTTCCTTGGATGGAAATATATTGACACCCTTGATTGGGATGAACATTGTTCCAGCCTAGTTACAAAAATAAATCTTCCTGCAAAATACGAGCTCCACTGATACAACTGGATTAAAAAAATCTTTTCTAAAGTCCAAAGCAGGCTTCTCTATTTTAGTGGATTTGATCTTCTGAATAATGGTTGTGTTTTTTTAGAGAAGGTCTTAAGAAATTGTTGCTTAGACCTAGTGAGTAATTATGCAAAAGCTATTGGTGGGAAAGTACGTTTGAAATAGTTTTAGAAAAAGAGTACCGTCATCCGAGCATAAATAAGGCCCTAATTAAAAAAAGGAGCACGCATAATAAATCACCGTTGATTTCTACCAGAAAATTATTTCACGGCGGTTAAGGTCGGGGTACCCTGGACATGTTGTATGGTGATTTTAAGATATATTACCCTACACATGTAACCATCGCAATGATAATGAAAGGGCCTAACTGGCAACATATTACATAATGTGGAAATTATGCTAATTCTTTAGGGAACCTACCCAGACTCAACCCTGTGAAAAACGAAAGATGATAAATCCCCACTTCCTAATTCCAACCACTCGATACACACGCGAAAATCCTCCAATTATAAAACTAATTTATTGCAGAAAGTAACGAAAACGGATTTTATCGTGATATACCTGTTCTAAACTAGTTTGGGATAGAAGCGTGGGAATATCCCCGTATGGGACGAAATCTGAAATGTAAATTTCTTACGCCTATTGAAATCAGGTTTCAATGGCCTCCCTTATATGCGCTGAAATTACGGAATTGACAGGAAAGAAAACCGTTAGAGGTACCCTCGTCCCGTCCCCGCCATGCACCAATGAGTTTTTATTTTTTCGGAAACCCGAGGGGACTTGCGGAAGGAAACGCATTAAATTTCGCGTAAATTACTTTTTTTCTACAAAACTACCGAAAAGGACCCCTTATTAAATCCCAACCGTATGAGCAATAAATCATGGGGGATTATAAAAACCCGAAATACACGAATTTCTACAGTTACACCAAAATGATTCATTTTGATATCAGAAATTTAGATTCTTTACCATGAAGTTTTTTAATGAACAAAAAAAACTTTTCCCAAATTTTTGAAGAAGACACATTTAAAATACATTTTTATTAAATCAAAGTTGGTAACTTGAAATTTGGGCCATACCTCAGTTTACGGTACTTGAAATCCTGAAATTACTAATTTTGAAATCAAGGCATTTATACGAAATGGATTGTCTCTCAGAACTTGCAATATTTTTTTATTTTTAGTGACATGAAATATTAAAAAGACGAACTATTAAGTTTCAACGACTTCGACTTTAAGATGTCGATAAGCCCTTATTACAGGTCCGTAACCCTAAACCGCAACACGGGTCGAGGCAGCATTGAAGACGTAAACTTTTCGTCCATAATGTGGACTCATTCCGAACAAAAGCCGTCTTCCAGGCTAACTAAGTTCCCTTCATTGAACCTCCAAAGACCAGACGGAGTCCTTAAGACGCGAGCCAAGATCTCGCGCACATTTCGTCGCACTTGAATGAAGGGGAGGACGAAATGCAACTCCGGAAGAAAGAAACGAGCGTGGAACGTGTTTTAATCCCGCGATTTCAATGAACACGAAATGTTGACACGCGTCGTTTCCGTTACGAAATTTTCCAGTTGACCGTTGGTGGTGCACAGAAAAAAATGTCTGGCTGTAAAAAAGGGATGGGATCTAATTTAAGGACGAGTTATGCATTCAGGAGTGCATATACCTGCTCGCTTTTAAATTACCCAATCGATTTATTTATAAAAGGATGATATATATGATTGAATAAGATTTGCACGCTTGCTAAAATTTTTAGAATAGATGAAGGGGTGTCTTATTGTGGGAAGATCTGGAAGGTTATTAAATTAAATCTTCCGTACCTTTCCTAAACAAGTTTTTTTAGATTAACTTACCTCAAAGGGTCCCAAAAAAGTATAGAATTCCATTATATTTCTAAAAGGATTCGCAAATTACACATAACCTATAAAATAATAGCCCTAACAATAATAATCATATCAACCCATTAATTTTAAAATAGAAACCCTGACAGGCTTTTTAATATATACATTTAACCAGTATTTTAAATATTCGGGGTGTCCCAGAAATGAAAAAAGATATAGACATATTCAGTCCAAGATAGCGGACCAAAGTTATTTTTTTTAATTGAACACCCAGTATATAAATTTTTCGATTCCTTATCAAAAAAATAATTAAACTTTTCATGGGTCTATTTTTTCGCTTAAATCGCAAATATCAGCAAAACGAGTGAAAAGGTAACACAAAGTCATAATATACTGGGTGTTCCATTTAGAAAAACGTAACTTTCATTCACAATCTTGGACTGTTACCCGGTATACAGATCACTTCAAATTCAAGAAAATCCAGTTAACCTTAAAAGATATGAAAAATTTGGAGGAAAAACGGATATACGAAATTTCAGTTATTTCATGAATGGAGCAAAATATCCCGGATTTTTAAAATGATTCCAAAAAAGCTTGAATAAGGCCAACTTTTTGGTAATTTGGGTTTCCAAAGATCCCACTGGTGTGCACTGTAAAAGTGACTACCCGGTATTATTACAATATTTTTAGAGTGTGTATTCTGCCGATACTTTTTTTCATTTTAGAGTAATGTTACTTGCTCGCAGCGATGGGACACCCTGTATTAAACTAATAAATAAGTAGGAAATTTATTTTTTGTATTTTTTTATTTGTGAGCACTTAAATTGTTTGCTCTAAATAAAGTTTATAAACGGAAAAGCTTTTAGCTCAATCCTAACCTATTCAAACAAATCTGGTCGATCTTGGGTAGTGGAAGAAACATTATGTCAACCGTTCTTGTGCAAATAATAGAAGCACATTAAGGATGACAAATATTTACTTCCTATGCTCTCTTTAACTACCGGTCATGATTTATTTTCCCACATTAATGCCCGGTTTACTTTAGCGACAATTGTGAGTTTCAAAAATAAATTAATCGCTACACGCAGTAGACAATGCAGGGTATTGCCATTAAAATGATTTAAGGAGCTTCTAATTTACACAAACCGCCAAGAGATATGATGTGAGTAATGGTTTCAGCGAGAATAAATTTTAATTATAAATGATTTACAGTTTTTCCAGTTACAATTGCACAACTTGCGTTTATTTAACAATTGCAGCTTTTACGCACCACTAAGTACTAAAAGAAAAAATGCGGTTTAATTAATTTACTGGACCTTTTCGTTGCATGTTTGAGTGGTGAAATTTTAGAATCTGAATTAAAGGTAATAATTTTGAAAATTTACGGGTTATCAATTGGATCTGGAGAAAAACAGGTGTGGTGTTGTAACTTGTTAACATGCTTTAATTAACTATAAATTTATAATTTACAGTTTCGATTTGGTTACTCAAAATCGAACTTTTCTTAAGGGAATTGCATAAATATTTACTTGGATTTTGATCGTTTTTTAAAGTATGAAATTTTTCCTAAATAACTGATAATATTCTGGTATAAATCAATTTTTAGATTTTGTTGCCAAAATTATAAAATTAAAAAATGGTTAGCTATTCGGTATCTTGGTATTGTTGTAATTATCTACCTGTAAAGGTCAAATTTGAATTTTATCTGTAATCGAGTCGCAACGTTATTTTTAAATGGGTGGTTGTGCAACATGTTGCAGCATATGGTGTTATCCTTTAAATCAGATTTATGCCCGGCAAGTGGCGCGACTCGACTAGGTGGTTGACTGAATTTACCATATGCGACACCCCGAAATATACCAACATCTGAACCTTATCACCCCGAAAAAGGAAATCCTGCCTGTTTTTACCAGAAATTACATAATTATTATATAAATAATCTAAATTTGATCAATACAAAAAATAATAATAATAATTATAAAAAAATTAAGGACAAAAAAATTAACAACACTGCTTCTGGAAAAGTCGGTATGACAGTACATTATTTTAAAAATTTGAAAGAGTAAGTAAATTTTCAAACGATAAAATATATACAAAAACAGGTGTTCCTCAAGGTACTGTTCTAGTAGTCTGCAGTGCCAACACAGTACCTTATTTAATTTATATTTAACATCTTTAATTCTCAGGAATTAAAGCAATGTGCTGATGACACTATACCGGGTGGAAATGAAACTAGGGCCACCCCTGGCATTTCTTTATTTATGAAAATAAAAAATTAGAATTTTAGTATCTTATATAATCTAAGAAAACAAATTTTATGGATCGAATAAATCTTTCATTTTACTTCCGGTTTATCAGGAAATGACACCCACTTTCTTATTTTAAAAGTAACCCCCTGATTTTTTCTACGTAAAATCAAACATTGGTTAGTTTTAAGTATGTTTATGACAAAAAAAAAATTTTTTTTCAAAACTTTAAGAAAAAATGTTGAATTTTTTTTGGTAAATAATTTGAGTAAAACCTACAAAAACTATTTTTAAGTAATACAAATACGTAAAATAAATTGTAATTTATAAAATTTATTTCACCGTTCTTGAGATATTTTTTTTTTATTTCCAAGATATCTTTACTTTTTTAAATGGGATGATATAAGGGCCAACCCCTAATTAAATAGAGGGTTTTTTTTCCGGGTACTGTGATATCCCATATGTATGTTTAAAAATAGTTTTTGTAGGTTTTACTCAAATTTTTTACCAAAAAAAAATTCAAATTTTTTTCTTAAAGTGTTGAAAAAAAATATTTTTTTGTCATAAACATACTTAAAATTAACCAATGTTTGATTTTACGTAGAAAAAATCAGGGGGTTATATTTAAAATAAGAAAGTGGATGGCATTTTCTGATAAACCGGAAGTAAAATAAAAAATTTATTCGATCCATAAGATTTGTTTTCTTAGATCATATAATATACTAAAATTTTAATTTTTTATTTCCATAAATAAAGAAATGCCACCGTTTCATTTCCACCCGGTATAACCTTTGTTGGGTACCAAAAATTCAAAAAATTTCAAAACAAATTTCATTTATTGGATTCGTTTTAATTAGATTTTCTATTCGCGATTTTTGAAAAGAGCTCTCCCTCTGTTGACGAATTTGTGAAACTGTAAAGCTAGTATAAAACGTTAGTAGTAACTTTGTCAATTTTAAATAAATATTGATTTTCAATAAAAATTAGAAGAATGTTTATTAAAAACTTTGTATATAACACTTAGGACGACTTTAATGTACATTTAAACATACAGGGTGTCCCACTTTTTTTAGATAGTAAATGTCATTCTGAACAAAAGTTTTCCTATTAACTATTATGTTTTTTCGAGTCCTTAAAAAGTTACAGTAATTTTAAAATTGATAAATTTTCATGACTTTTGTGGAACACCCTGTATAATATTCTTTCTAATTATATTTTTTTATTTCAAAATCCAAAGCATACTTGATTTAAATAAAAAAAATAAATCAAAACGAAATTTATACAGGGTGTCCTACAAAAATCATAAAATTTTTGAAATTTTAAAATTGCTGTAACTTTTTAAGGAGTCGAAAAAACATAATAGTTCATAGTAAAATTTTTGTTCAGAATAACATTTACTATCTAAAAAAATTTTTTTTGCTGGAGACAAAAGTGGGACACCCTTCAGAAATAATACTGCTAAATACTGGCATCGGTAGTTCATTAATTTGACACAGAGGGCCAACATCACTATCTATTGGTAGTTGAAATTCCCACTAAATACAACATATATAAAACAATTGCTTATAAAGTAGTTCATATTTTAAAATTTTAGATATAATATTACTACACGGGGACATTGTTCAAATAATCTCAAGAGTCCTTTATAAACAAACATAAATAAATGTTTAAAACATCATTTCATCTAGATTGTCATACGTCTCAAAATGATTTACTTGAAATTACTCAATCAAATTTTTTGCACTTCCTTACAATAACGACCTACTTTTTACTCCTTTGTAAGAGGGATTAAAATGGTACTTTTCCTCCTTGTCTTGTCATGTCACTCTATTATTGCCATAAATAATAATAAGTACTGACTTGTTTAACAATCATATTTTGGTTATTGATGATTTTTTTTTTATTAAAAATCAAATAAATTGTATCCAATTTGTATTGATATTTGAATTTTGGGAACCTTTTTACTGTTTATAATTGGGAATTCTAGAATTCTGCACGCCCTCTGTTGGCAAAAGTATGAACCTAGAAAATAGGAGCTTATTATTCCATTTCAAGCATTAGTACATATTTTAAAGGGTATAATTAAAGATTTAAATAACAAATCTATTTGGGTTTTGTGGAATATGACATTGACAAGTACCGGCTATCCTCCATTTCATACCATTTAAAGCGGCCTCTACCGGTAGCTAGAATTCTCAATAATAAGCGCATTTTCTGAAATATTTTAACGTATTTATCAGAACACCATTTTTGATACTTTAACCTTACCATATTTGCTTTTTTTTAATGGAGTATAAGACAAATCTTCACTTTCTCTCATAATTTGTATTTTTAGGGCAGTTTGCACCACTAATCCATAAGCCTCAGGGGACAATTAAAATTTTTATGTGACAGATTTTCCATTGTTTTCTGTCAAAGTTTGAATTTAAGTGTTCCTTAAATTTTAAGAGGAATTGGTGCAATTTTAAGATTAATCAGTGTTGAGTGTCGGTATAGTAGAAAACGCTAATCCCATAGAACTATAGTTCTATGGTCAATCCCCAGTTGAAGGTGCATACTTTACAAACCAAAACCAGTAATCTGATAGTAATTGGTGCAAAAAAATGATATGTAACGAGGAAGTAAAGTTATATAATCCCACCTATGATGAACTTTCATAGTCTGGAATATAACACTCACTTTACTCCCTTGTGGTACATAAATAACTATTATTTAAAGTTGTATAATTCGTGATTTTAGAAAAGAGCTCTCCCTCTATCGGAGGATTTGTGAAACTGTCACGCTAGTATAAAGTATCAGTAGTAACCTTGCCCATTTTATATAAATATTGATTTTAAATAAAAATTAGAAGAATATTTATTAAAAACACTTACCCCCAGTATTATCAAAATTTTTAACGGTCATTTAATTTTTATGAAGTTTGAATATTGTTTAAATGATATTAATAAGCTGCAAAGTATACTATACCAGGTGGAAACGAAATACGGGTCACCTTTATAACTTCTTTATTTATGAAAATAAAAATTTGTAATTTGACTATGTTGTATGATTCAAGAAAACACATTTTAGGCACTAAAAGTTTTTTCAATGTGACTGTGGTTTTACCGGAAGTGACATCAAATTTATTTTTTTAAATATAACACCCATTTTTTTCCTCAAAATATGAAATTACTTTATAAAAAGAATGTTTATGATAATTTTTTTAAATTTTTTTAAAATTTATATTTATTCGAAGTTGATAAAAACTAGCAAAACTCATTCCAAATAATACAAATACCTAAGGAAAATTAAATTTTGTAAAACTATTTAAGCAGTTTTTGAGATAATAATTTATGAACTTTTTTGAGTAACGTTTTTGCAAATAAGTCTTTTTTTAATGTAAAGATACCGGGTCACTTGCTTTTCAAAAAGATCTCTATACGATTATTTTGCTATCCCATATGTAGAGTGTAATCAATTTACTTGTGCAAGTTTATCATATTTTTTGTTCTCGGGATTTTTCAAAATTTCAAAAAAAATTAAAAATGTATGCTTTTCTAAAATAGTCTTAAATTATGAACAAAAAAATTAGGTGTTACATTTAAATAAATAAAGTTGATATTGAAAAACTTTTTAGTGCCTAAAATGTGTTTTCTTCAATCATACAACTTAGCCAAATTTCAACTTTTCATTTTTCATAAATAAATAATAGAGGTGAGCCGTGTTCGTTTCCACCCGATATATGTCAAATTAAACCTCATTTAAAATTAAATGAACGTTAAACGTATTTGATAATACTGGGGGTTAGGACGACTTTATGCTGTATTCACACATAGAAACATGTAGGTTCAATACTGGCTTCGATAGTTCATTAATTTGCCACAGAGGGCCAACAGCGCCATCTATTGGTAGTTAAAATTCCCAATAGCGCACAGACAATATGGAAAAGAACAATTATATTATCATATGAAATTAACAATAAAACTGATAATCACTTAATCATAACTGTAAATAAAATTTTCTTAATTGATGTTTCAAACAATAAAAGAAAATTAAAAACGAAATTTAGAATTTTTTAAATTCTACTATAAAATGAATTTTATTTTGTTCTTCTATTCCGTTGATTTTCTTTTTCATTTTTGTTTTTTAGTTCAACTTTATACCATATCAAACTACCCAAAGTGATTTTGGGTAATTTTAAAAATGTTTTTTATATATTTAATTATTTTATATTACTAAAAGTTGTATGTTGATTATAACAAAATAATAAACATTTTTTTCTAATTTTTCTTTTATTTCAGGTTCTTGATGCCAATTCCGTCTTTGAAGTGCCAGTTAACGAACTATTCGTTATAAAATCAACCATCTTGTGAAATATTGTGATTATAAATGGATAATTTGAAAAACCCAAACCCAAGTGCTGTTATAAATGTTGCCAGTTTTTATTAATTTTAAATAGGTTTAAGAATGACGTTTTCTATATTTTATATATGTATTATACATTTAAAAATAACGTGCCTTTAATATATTTTTTGTATTATAAAACACTTAAATTAATATAATTACCAGTAGCTTAGGAAAATTGTAATTGTAAATACAGGAAAGATCTCATTTAATCCAAAGGTGCCTTAGGATCTAAGAACAATTTACTGGATTATTGTCTTAAAATAAGTTTATATCTAAGAATTTTATTTTAGTAATATTATTTAGTCAATTATAATAATGTACGAATGTACGAAGACTTTTGGAAAATTTAAAAGATGTACTTAAATTTACCAATACCCATAAAAATAATCCTTATTTATTTATAAATCCTATTTTAATAAATCAATTTCGAAATTTGTAGTGAAAACAGCATCTTACTATGTTCTTTCTACAAAAACTCGTGGCAACAAATTTTGTTCGTTACATAAAATGTAGTTTTTATTATAAATTTGATGTTTTAATCTTCCTAATATCAGGCTTAATTCTGCAATTTTATCAATTTCACAGTAGCGATTTATCTGTTTTGTTTTAAATAATTTAAATACATAAAGAAAAAATAAAACTTTCCGCTTCTGTTGAGTAATGGTTTCATTACTCAATCGATTTCAGTTGATTGCTTTAGACACAAAAAATTGCTTTTAAAATAGTAATAGCAAATTACTCGGTATTAAGAAGGTTTAGTTATTTTTGGGGGATGAAATACCACGTTTGTTAATAATAATTAAATAACGTGATATTGCATCCATAATTGATTTCATTTAAAATCATTGGTGATTTCGTTTAGTTTCAATAAACAAAATACATAAATGTATTGTTTCTATTGTTTTTAAATTATTCGAATATTAAATTAATTTTTTTATTGTGTTAGTAAGATTGTTGTAGAAACAATTGGAAACTGAAAGTAGTATAATTATTATTGTATGTACATATATTTTTATAGACATTTAAGCTTAGTTTAAGACAATTAATCCCTTTTTGCTCGAATCCGGACATCGCTTGTTAGCACCGTGCAACAACTCCTTAAACACATTCTTAACAATTTTAGCCTTCAAAAAGGCTTCCAATACCTAAGTGGTTTTTTCGGGGCAGTTGGTGAAGTGTTCCTCTTGTTGCACGATGCAGACGATCGATTCCGGTCGAAGGACTTGTGTAAATAATGAAATTGGCGCGGAGCTTCCCCGCGAAGGTGGAACAAAGCAAACATAATACACGTGTTGAAAGTAAAAAAAAATCCCGCTGTGTTTTTTTTTCATATTAAAATCCTTTAATTATCCCTTTCTTCCTGAGAAGTAGTTGTGCCCGCATGCCCTTGACTCAGTGTGTGGCTAATCGAGCCGTTTGGTTTGAATATGGGGGTTGCAAGAGGCTCGAGATGTCGATTCGCATTTTAGAATCATTAAATTTTAGTTATAAATGCTTTTGAATCGAAAGTTATTAACTGCAAAAAGTCATTAATATTAAAACTTAACAAAAGTAAAACCAATTAAATGAACTTACAATTAACAGTAATGCCACCTTTAGTTTAATGGAGAATGTATTTTGATTAATCCGAAAAACGACTTAGGTTCTTAAGTAGTACTTAAATTTTGAATTGACAAATTTTGTGTTCCTGTCAATTGTTCTTAAATTTTAAGTCATGTCGTCGGTGAGGTCGGCCTTTGAAGTCAAAATTTGACAGAAACATAACATAATATCTGGTTTTCTACAAAGTCCAAAACTAGTCGATTCTACATTTTTTTACTATTTATTAATATACACTCATACTTTCAATTTTAGCCCAGAAAACGGGTTAATATTTTTCATGTTTAGTGGTTTTTTAAAAAATCCATCAGACAGATGGATTTTCATTTTAAAAAATTACAACTTTTCATATCAAAACTTCATTGATGATGTCATGTATGTTGACATAGTGACGTCATCATGAATTTATTAAATTACAACCCCCCTTTTTTTAAATAGTAATTTACCTAAAAATTTTTATGAAAAAAATGTACATTTAATTTAAACTTAATTTTTGAAAAGAGAGTCTAAAAAACCAAAAAATATTTTAAAACTAATAGTAAAAACTGACATTTCTAATCAAAAATTTAATAAAAACGCAAATGGTTGCCCGGAAGAGGAATTTATTTTTCATATAAAATTTTTGTTTTTCAAATATTCAAATATAACTATATTATTCGCGATTTCGATTACCTAGAGGGGGCGCTGTTTTGACAGAAACAGCTGATCCAAGTGAGGTGAAATCGTATTTATTTTGTTTATAATTTACATAAAACCCCACGATTTAATGATTTTATCTCACGTAACTAATAAAACAAATAATTTTCGCTTTTTGCAAGCGTTAATGTATAATTCAAACGTAATTTTTCTTTTTTACGTTACCTCACTTCGGTAGTTTAAAAAATTCCACCAGAGGGCGAAATCCGAAATCGCGAATAGGGGTGTACTTTTGGAAAAATGATAAAAACGTATTTTTCCGAAATTACGACACTATAATAGACTATACGTGAAAAACAAACATTCTATACGCAAAATAAATTTAATTTGAAGGGCAAACAGTTGCGTATTTCCTAAATTTTTTATTACAAATGCCATTTCACAAATTTTGTATTTTTTTTCAAAAATATTGATTTCTAATATACCAACTTTTTAGATAATTATTTAAAATGTTAAAAGATGCCATTTAAAAATATTCATGATGATGTCACTATGCCAACGTTGATGACGTCATCATTAAAGTTATGACCTCAAAAGATGCCGTATTTAAAATAAACTTTAGCACCAGCCTGTATACAGAAGGGTGCACAAAAAACGGCCAAAATATAAACCAATTATACCAATAATTTTTTTTATATTTTTTTTTTTAATTTTTTTTAAGTATTATTAAGTTTTCTTAATTTAATTCAATTGTTTTTTTGTATTTGAGTTTTCAGTTTTTTATTTTTTTTTAAGTATTGTTTTTTAAATTATTATTAAAGTAAAAAATTATTAATTATTAATTATAAATTAAAAAACAAAACTTTAAAAAATAATAAACTCAAAAACAAAAAAAACCAATTGAATTAAATTAAAAAAATATCAATTATAGAAAAAAATAAATAGGGAAAAAAATAAAAAAAATTAATTAAAAAAAAATAATTGGTATGATTGGTTTAGATTATTTTTATCAATTATTTTTTCAGCCTAAAAAAATATGTTGCTTTTTGAAAAAGAAAAGTTACCTCCTCTTCCTCTGATGTTTTCTAAAATAAAATTAATCTTTTATCATCTGATATTCTTCAAACCATTTAATTTGACATATCACTTATTAAAATCGGATAAAAAATAACGAAGCTACATCGTTGGCCGTTTTTTGTGCACCCCTATGTATACAGGGTATCCCAGCGCGGCGAGGAAGTAACATTATAGAGAAAAAATCTTAGTCAAATTTGAAAAAAATTCCTCAACAAAAGTTATCAAAAGCGCTATTTTGTCTAATTTTCACTGTTTCTCTGATTGAATATTAATATCTTCCAAACCACTGACATACGACTATTCAAAAAATATGTCAATAGAAAGCTTGTAAAATATGCTATCGATATACAAGGTGTTCCATTTGAAAATTTCGTTTAATTGGTCAATTTGCGTTTCATGAGGTACCCTGATAAAAGCTTATTACAAATTTAAATTTGATAGCTGTAAACTAGACGATATTAAAAATGTTTTGTCAAAATTTCAACCCAAAATTGTCAGTGATTTTTCAAAAATCGATCATTTTTTCGCTTAAATGGCAAATATCAGGAAAACGAGTGAAGATATACCAATAAAAGGTTATACAAAGTATGATTATTTTTTATAAGGAATCCAAAAATATCATAAAATACTGAGTATTTCAATTAAAAATACATAATTTTGGTCCGGCATCTTGGAATGACACTCTGTATATTATTAAAATATTTTTGAGTGCGCGCCTAAAAGTATATTGTATATTCTACCGAAGAAAGCATGTTGATATCTTTTTTCATTTTAGTGTAATGTTTCTTCCTCGCAGCGCTGGGACACCCTGTATACAGAGGGTGTACACAAAAAACAGCCAACGATGTAGCTTCGTTATTTTTTATCCGATTTTAGTGAGTGATATGTCAAATTAAATGGCTTGAAGAATACTACTATCAGATAATAAAATATTTTAATTTTATTTTTGAAAACATTAGAGAAGGAGGCAACTTTTCTTTTTTAAATAGCAACATATTTTTTTCGATTGAAAAAATCATTCACGAAAATAATCAAACCAATTATACCAATAATTTTTTAATTTTTTTTTTTCTATTTTTAAAAATTTTTTAATTTATTAATAATTTTTTAATTTAATAAAAAACTGAAAACTCAAAAACAAAAAAAAACAATTGAATTAAATTTAAAAAAATTAATAATAATAAAAAAAGTTAAATACACAAAAAAAATTTTTTTTTTAAATAATTTAAAAAAAAAATTATTAGTATAATTAGTTAAGATTATTTCTAAACCTTTTTCCTCCCTTAAATTTTGGTATCTTTTAGCGTTTAGAATTTACATTACAAAATGTACACTTGTAATTTTTCAATTATGCACAAATAAGATTTGAAGCAATTATTTAAAAAAAGTGAAATATTAATTACTTTTTTAGTACATTGTGTCGAATTTTGGAGTAATAAGTGTATTTTTAATTTTTATCTTTTATTTGTTCAAAAATAAAATCCAAAAGTTAAGAAACACCCGGTATAATTATTATTTTGTAATGTTATTAAGAGTCATTTTTGAAGTATGCTAAATAGGGTGCTACGGGGTCAGCTATAACTCATAAACCTAAATAAAATATAAAGCGTATTTTTAAGGATCTAAAATACACCTACTTTATACAGGGTGTCCCATTTTAATTAATCCAGCTGAATATCTTGAAAACGAAGCGATTTCCTCAAAAATGTTTTAGACAAAAATTTTAGCGGCTCGAGGGGGACATTTAATAGTGCCATGGGTTTTTAATTGTTATGGGGTTTTATGGGGGTTTTATGGAAAAACATTTTTTTTTTCAAATGGGAACCCCCACTTTTTATTGTAGATTCGAAATCTATGGAAAATAATAAGAAAGTTTTGAATGAAACTTTTTTTTCTAAAATTTAAATTTTTCGCAATATTCACCAAAATGAACACAAATTTTGGGATTTTCGATACAGTTTTACAAGAAAACTAAAGCTTTATAAGAAATATCGTTAAAAACAAAAAGTGCTTAAATTAAGGCAAGGATTAAAAAAAATATTATTTTATTTTATTAAAAAAAAAAAAAATTAAAAAAAAGGTTTATTTTATTTTATTATTTTTTAAGAAAAATATTAATTTTTTTTTACTTATAAAATTTAAAATAAAGTCAAAGGTTGGAAACAATAGGTGTCAAAACAGGTTTCAATTTTATTTGCAATTTAATATGTTAAATATTATTTTTCAATTAAGGAAGAAGGCTTCTAAAAATAAAGGAATTTAATTTTCAGCCTACTTTGTGTTTCGCACATAATTGTTATATTGTGACAGATTAGTTTTTTGTAGAGGCTCATTGTTATTGAAGCCACTGTGATTATTTAAAATCAGTCTCTCATAAAATGGCAAATGGCTGATTATTCACCTAGAGAAATCGTGAATATTATAAAAATGGGCGAATGCCATGATAACTATCGGCACGCAGCACATGTTTATGCTGAGAGGTTTCCACAATTGCGTCATCCAAATCATACATATATTAGAAGGCTCGTGAAAAGAGCGGAAAACGGTTCTCTTAGAAGAAAACGTAGTAAAACGGGTCCTAAGATGCTCCCCTCATTGATAGCATTAGCTTCCGTAAATGAAGATCCACATACATCTACAAGAAAAATTCAGCGTCTTCATGGACTTCCTAAATCTTCTGCCAACAGAATTTTAAAACACCATAAATCACACCCATATCATGTTCTTTTAACCCAACAAAATAAAGAAGATGACTACATCCGCAGACTTAATTTTTGCATATGGGCTACGAATCAAGTTAGAAGAGATCCCCTTTTTTTAATCGCGTACTTATTACTGATGAAGCAAAATTTGACAACGTGGGTGAAGTAAATCTTCATAATGCTCATTACTATTCTGAAAACAATCCACATTGGCAAAGAGATCATAGATTACAGTGGCGTTGGTCTATAAACGTTGGGGCTGGAATAGTGGATGAGTATCTTGTGGGACCATTTTTATATGAATCATAATCTTAACCAACATGTTTATTTGAATATAATTCAAAACGAAATGCCTACTCTTTTAGAAGATGTACCTCTAGATTTAAGACAGCGAATGTGGTTTTAACAGGATGGAGCTAGACGCCACACTGCCAGAATTGTTAAAACATTTTTACATAACCAATTCCCTAATATGTGGATTGGAATTGGTAGTGAAGTACACGAATGGCCAGCAAGATCTCCGGATCTTACAAAAATGGATTATTTTTTATGGGGTTACATAAAAGATAAGGTTTATGAACGACCAACTACAACTAGAGAGGATATTATGATACGAATTATGGACGCTTTTCGAAGTATCACTCCTGAAATGTTGAGAAATGTATCATTGGCTTTTCGCACACGAATAAACATGTGTATTGAACAAAATGGAGGAATATTCGAACATCTTATTTAGACCAGCTCTCGTAATTTAAGAACAGATTCAAATATCTTTAAGTGTATTAATTAATTACCTTTGACTTTATTTTAAATTTTATAAGTAAAAAAAAATAATATTTTTCTTAAAAAATAATAAAAATAAAATAAACTTTTTTTCAATTAATTTTTTTTAATAAAGTAAAATAATAGTTTTTATTAATCCTTGCCTTAATTTAAGCACTTTTTGACTCCTGCGAGTTTTCTTATAGACCTTTAGTTTTTTAGTAAAACTGTATCGAAAATCCCAAAAATTGTGTTCATTTTTGTGAATATAGCGAAAAATTGAAATTTTAGAAAAAAAAGTTTCAACCAAAACTTTCTTATTATTTTCCATAGATTACGAATCTACAATAAAAAATGGGGGTTCCCATTTGAAAAAAAAATGTTTTCCCATAAAACCCCATAACAATTAAAAACCCATGGCACTATTAAATGTCCTCCTCGAGTCGCTACAATTTTTGTCTAAAACATTTTTAAGGAAATCGCTTCGTTTTCAAGATATTCAGCTGGATTAATTAAAATGGGACACCCTGTAGTAAATTATTCAAAAACTAATCGAAGCATGATGGTAGCATAAACATAAAATCCACAAATTTCTTTGATTAGTTATTATGGCACTACGAAACGTTGTTTTTGAGTAAAAGTAGCCAAGTAGCAATAAAAAGAAAATCATAAACATAAATAATAAACAAATAATATGTACATACACTATTTTCCAATTATTTATTTATGCAATTTCGTATTTTTGACATTTCTTGATTTCTTCTATGTAAATTTTATTCTGTGGTTAAAATTACCCATAATCCATTGCTAATTACCCAATAGGTTGCCCATTGTAGCTTTGTGATTGGTCCGAACACGGTCCGAGAATGAAGAATATTGCCAAAACTTTAGTAATGAATTTCGTTACTTTACAAAAAATCGAAACGTAATGAATCGTTTATTCAATAGTCATGGAAAAAAAAATTATTACTGATGGAGAAGTCGATATAATATTACTAACTAAAATATGAAATTATTGCATTTTTAATAAAATATGCAGTAAAAATAGTATTTAAATTGAGTTTTCTCCTATACATTTTTTTCAAAAATTTAATTATATGTTTTAAATACACAAAAGTAAAAGGTAGATATAATAAACAGGTATTTAAAAAAATATTTAAAGCAGTGTTGTAGTGTTTTTGCGGGATTTCGCTACAAAAACTTGGCAAGTACTTGGCGGAGGCAGTAAAATTTTCAATTAGCCAAGTTTTAAATGTGTGAAATAATCGATTCTGAACCTTGTTACACATTCTATCCGCCGGTTTTGAGCGCATCTCTACACGAAAACCAGCTTAATTATACACGGACATATAAAACCAATTACCGGTAATTATTCCCCGCTAAAAAACAATTTAAGTTGAGCTCTCTAAATGGGAATTTTTATTTTCTTTCAAACTAGGTCATTGTTTTTCACTCCTGTCGATATTTGTTCGGCAAGATTTGCAAATAAGTTTTTTCGAAAATCCAAGTAAATAAAGTTTTATGTTAAAAGCTTTCAGTTAATTCAATAAAAAAAATTGGGAATGATAATGAACGACTTCCCTAAGGCTACTGTTTTATTTCAAAAAAATTTAAAAACAACATAGTAAAAACCGTTAAATTATTCACCGGAAAACGAGCATTTGTAAATACATTCTACATGTCGCCCCCCTCGTTATTTATCGCAATGATCCCTAAAACCTAATGCCTGTCGAATCTAAATCTGGGTCGCTTAGATTTCGATCTCAGCCAGCAACAATGAAGAATTATCCCCGAAAATATTATATTTGCAGATTAAACCTCGAGGATTACGGATCTGAGTTTAGGACATGAATCCCGATCATGATGTGGTTTCAATTTCGTTACGCAGCTGTGCGTTTTCGGATGAGAATAAAGAGCAAAAGAACCGAGATTTGTTTTCGGTACGCGAGCCACGACGTGATCATTTAACACTTCATCGGGCGCCTTTATAAGCTTTGATTTGTTTTCCAAGTATTTAAAGGTTTCCGACATTTTTTGCCCACAAAATTGCCTTGTTAGTATATTTACTTCTCCACACTTTTTTGTCTAAATTCAAAATCTCAAATAAATCAGTTTGTTGAACTTTTTTTTTAATTTGTTCGATTTGATTTAATTTATTAATATCCTAAAATATTTTCTACATAGATAAGTTTAATTATTTTTTTTAATAAATAATTACAACGTTTCCATGCAGTATTGAAATTGAAGTGAAAACACTACTTAATTCTGATTGGGAGATATATTTGGAAAGATCAGGTCTTCAAATCTTTTGTGTAAACATATAATTTAGTTTTTTTTACATTTTAAATTATATCAGATTTTTTTGTTGAACTCAACAATCGTGTTTCTCCTCGATTGCGAGCAACTTTACAAACATTCCATGGGGGTTCTAGAAGGAAGTGGGTTAATGCGTGAAATAACCACCCCGGAAATGCATAATTTCATTATTAGCGCACGTGCCGCGTTATAATCTATCTACATGACGTCACGACGGCGTGACGTCGAACTTACGATATATTCGGACACCTTGCGCAGGTGAACTTTATAATTATCACTTTTTATGGTCGTACAACCAAATTACCCAACTTTGGACACATTTAATTTTAATGTCAATGCAATTGCTACGTTTATATTTAAATCATTTTTGAACAATTAGACAAATTTATATATTTGAAATATTGTACTTACATTTAAAACGCAATTATGGTTTTGTGCAAGAATTATTTTTATTTTTTTAAATAGATACAGAATACAGGGTGTTCCGTTTGTGGTTCACCAAACGTCGGGGTTAGAAACTTGAGCAAATTTAATTCAGAAAAAAACAAAAAAGTGGGGGTCTACCTTTTTTAGTTTTAAAGCTACAGCGTTTTGAATTTTACATCACCGATTATTGTCAAAAATTACAAAAACGCTAATAACATTTTAAACAAAGTGTGTAGGGATTTAAAAAAGAATCATTAGTAAGCTAAAATTATCCACTTTCAATTGGTGACAACAGTAATACAAAAGTAATTGTTAAAATGTTGAAAAAAATCATAAAAAAAAATTATTCAGTTTTTGAATTTTTTTTTCCAAATAAGACTTATTAAGGTTTTTTAAGTTTTCTCAAAGTTAAACTCGTAGCCCTTTTACTTTACTTACTATGCCTTTCTGAAATTACTCCTACAAGTAGTATTCCGAGGTTAGTCTGATAACATCGGAGGGTGGACAGACGTGAAATTGTTATAAAACACTTGGAACTCGATCAGATGTCACTATGCACCCCTTTTGAGAACAGTCTATTTAACAAACTATGATCGGTACTACTTTTCGTAGAAGCATGTAGAAGTAACTTCAAATTCAGAAGGCTTTAGTAAGTAAAGAAAAAGAGCTATGGTTTGAAAATTTTAGCTGGTTTGTTAAAAATATGAACAAGTTTCCGAAAATTAAAAAAACATAACCGCAAGAGTGTTATTTTAGAAAAAAAAAATGAAAAACTGAAAAAAAATATTTTTTTTTTATTTTTTTTTACTTTGCGACATTTCTAACATGTCTTAGTGTCATTACCAATTGAAAAAGGATAATTTTAGCTTGCTAATGATACTTTTTTTAAACCCCAACGTACTATGGTTAAAATGTAATAAGCAATTTTGTCATTTTCGACAAAAATCGGTAACCTAATATTCAAAACGCTATATCTCCTAAACTAAAAAAGATAGACCTCCACTTTTTTTTTTATAATTTAATTTATTCTAGTTTTTAACCCAGACGTTTGGTGAACCACGAACGAAACACTCTGTATATTGCTTTGAATTCAACCATTGCCTCGATTTATAAACATTTTTTAGATATTTTTTAAGGTTCAACAAAAGTAAAAACAGGCTTTTTTCCTGCAGTTTTTATTGAAATTTTTAAACTTTGATGGTTTATATTATACAGGGTGTCCGCTAAACTAGGGCCACACTTGTAATTTTTTTATTTATGAAAATAGAAATTTCAAATTTTACTATTTTACTATTTTATATGGCATGAGAAAACGCAATTATTGAATTAAAAACATTTTCAATTTCACTTCCGGTTTCACCGAACATTAAAAAAAATTTTGGATATTTTTTTGTACTTTTTTAATAAAATCTATTAAAACCAGTCTTAAATAATTTAAATAGGTAAAATTAACTGCAAATCATGAAATTCATTGGGTCGTTTTTGAGAAATTAATATTTATAATTTAAAAAATGCGACTTAGCAAATAATTTTCTTTTTCAAATGGCATAATATTGAAGCCACACCCTATTTAGATACAGGATTTTTCCGATTACAGTGATACTCAAAATGTGGGTAGAATCCTTAAGTTTACTTATTTATAACCAGCTGTTGATAAATTGATAAAATAAAAAGATTAAAAAATGAGTAAGTACACTTAAGGTTTATAGCTACCTTACGATCGAAATAAGGTGTGGCCCCACCCTTATGCAATTTGAAAAAATACGGTACACCCGTTAACTTTTAAAGGGGTGATACTAGAGGTGAAAACAAGCCGATTTATATTTACAAAACAAATCTTAGTATAAGTTTCTTTATAAGATAGATATTTTTTTCAAAATAGTGTTGCTTAAGCAATGTTTGTCCCATATATATTATGATACACCCTGTATAAAAACTCGTTAGCACTAAAATCCAAAATACATCAATTTTGTGTTTTTTAAAAATGGAAACACCTAAATATTTTTTTAACCATATTGAAGTTAAAAAAAAAGTTTTAACAAAAGTTTTGTTAATTTAAACGAGCTACTATTTAAACATATTATTAATATACAGGGTGTTCGATTTATTAGTGATACGACACTTAACTTTCGTTTTTAAATACAACACCCTATATATTTTATATTTTTGGATATTACGTTTAATTTGAGAAAACTTTTCTAGAAATCATTTTCAGAGTTTCCGAATTAGTTTTGTTTTTAAGATAAATAAAAATATATGATTATATTTTTTATTTTATTATAAATCTAAAAGAATATTCAATTTGTAGTTTCATTATGGGCGAGAATAGTTATTCAGAACCAAAACATTGTGCGAAAAAAGCACGAAAAAATGTGTGTTCATTTTACGCCGGTGTTTCTCGGAAAGGAACCCCGGCGTAAAACGACGTTTAGATAGATAAATAAATATCATCATTCGTTAATCTGCTCACTCGAATTTACTATTGATTTGCGTCCAGTTAACTTTGAGACTAATGTGATTGTAACATACAATTTTAGGAAAGCTAACTTATATGGTCTCGATTTGCAATAACGAATATCGATTGATCTATACTTTATAATTCTACCAGTATCGAAGAAGGTTGTGATATTTTATATAATTTTATATAATTCATGTTGTACGATAAATATGTTCCTAAAATTAAATCAGTCAACAATGCACATAAATTTCCTGTTTGGTTTAGTAAAAATTTTATCAAGAAAATAAAGGTAACGTATAGACATAAGAAACAATTCCTCAAAAGTAAAAATGAAGTTCATAAAACAAAATTTGAATCTTTAAGAAAGTGAAAATCAATGATCTGCATAAGTACTACTTCAGAAATTGTGAACAGCAAATCTAGAACGATCCAAGTAAATTTTAATCATATGTATAACTACTCGAAACAAGTCAACCATATTATCAGGTGTAATGAAGAATTAGAATCTTCCATAGATATAATAAATGCACTCACTGCTCACTTCAAAGGTGTTTATCTTCCATCGACATAGAGCTTCAGCTTGTGAGTGGGTGATACGTACCGGAAGGTATGGAGTTCCAAAGTCGTTGGTTTAAGAAGAAGAAGATAGACTTAGAGATTTTCATATTTTGGAAAATACAGTTTTAGAACATATAAATAATCTTAAATCGACTGGTTAAGAGGATAGTCCGCCAAATGTTTGAAATGCGTACTCCTCGCTAGTAAAAATTGATTTTTTGGTGTTTGTAATAAAAAATTTAACAAAAACGCTCTTGTATTGCCTTCAAATTGAATTTATGTTTCATATAGAATTTTTTTTTGATGTATATAGTCTGTTATAAGGGAGCAATAATTTAAAAATGCGTTTTTATCATTTTTTCAAAATTACTCCCTTATAATAGACTATATACATAAAAAAAAAATTCTATATGATAAATAAATTCAATTTCAAGGCAAAACAAGAGCGTTTTTGTTAAATTTTTTATTACAAACACCAAAAAATCAATTTTTACTAGCGAGGAGTACGCATTGCAAACATTTGGCGGACTATCCTCTTAATATCCCGGCATTTTTTTAAAGCTTTTACTTATTTATACAATATAATATTGGATACTGGTCAATTTTCTAACTACTGGAAGCAAGTTAAAGTGACACCTGTATTTGAAAGTGGTGACATATCAATAATCTCTCGAAGGTCTTTGAATCTATTTTACCTCATCATGTTTATATATTCATTGATACATCGTAAAATGTCTTTCCAGTAACAGTTCGAGTACATCAAACATCAAATCCTACTTACTTCACGCAGATGCTGCCCAAAAATATGGATGAAAAAGGTCAAACGAATATAATATACACAGATTTCTCTAAAACCATCGACCACCTCTATCAGAATATTTTTTGGGACACTCTGTATATTCTGATGTATCAAGTAACTGATCAACTTGGTATAAAAGATATTGCTCAATAAGAAATTATATGTATAATATTGGGTAAGTTGGTAAGTAATAAATTTCGTTTTTGTCATACTTTACTTCCGCGCAGCTATACAAACTTTAAATACCAAATTTAAATAAGTGAGTTTTTTTTTGTTGCTGCGTTTAAAAAATTGTGAGAAATCATGAAATACAGCTGCCACTGTATCTCAATTTTTTCTTGACGGATTGTCAAAGTTCTTTCTGATTTATAAACTAGATTAATTAAATTAAAACTGGTCTACAGCTTTTATGCAGAATTAATTATAAGGTACTTTTATCGATTCTCGAATTTTTTTTCCGTTGTCCAAATTTAGTAGAATTAATCTAAAATCTAAAATTTTAAAAGTATATGTATAAAAATATCGTTTGCACTATCATTTCTAGTGGCAGCTGTATTTTTGCCCATTAAGAAGTGACTCTTAAATAATTACAATTTAGTGATGTAATTTCCTTTATTTATTATATACATATAATTAATTGATTATTCCCATTTTATCTTGATAAAAATTTTAACTACAAATTATTGAACTCGTATAAAAATTAACAATGCATGTTATGGTAAACGTTGACAATTAAGTGCATCAGTGAGGTATGAAATTATATTAAATAATAAAAAACAGGGAAAAATAAAACACCGTCGTAATTATGAAACACGCGTCTGAAGCGCCTGAATAATTTGTAGTACGCTTCAATTATTCTTTACTTTTTAAACAATGCTGAACTTTGTGGACAGGTGAGCCTAGCCAATATTTCATGACCTTAAAATTATGACTTTAAAAAAATCGTGCATAAAATTATTTTTTAATGATTTTTATTTAGATATTACTCCAATTCCATAGTGACATAGTACTGTTGGGAATAATAGTAACCAATTATAGTTTCTTTATTAAAATTTTCTAATTGTTTCATAAAAAACCTTAAAGTTTTAAAAAAAAAATTGTTCATAATTTAAAAATAAATTTAAAAATCCAATTAATAATTGTAGTTTTTTAAATATTTTTTAAATATTTTTGAATTATCTAATACTTAAGCAAGTGACAAATAAAAAAATTAATGTGTATTCTTACGTCAATTTATTTAAATTTTTGATATTACTTGC
Source organism: Stenus bimaculatus (assembly GCA_963971135.1). Lineage (NCBI taxonomy): Eukaryota > Metazoa > Arthropoda > Insecta > Coleoptera > Staphylinidae > Stenus > Stenus bimaculatus. Next base: position 78,410,472 of record OZ020180.1, on the reverse strand, counting down.
ATGTGATTTGTGCATTTAATGATTCACTAATTATGGAATATTTTGTTAAAACATGACTACTTAAACTTTGATCCGTTTTATCAATAAATTTTCAGGAAATTTCCGTTTGTGGTATTCGTAGTTATTATAAGTAATGGTGACTAAAATGAAGATAAAGATTTTGATTTTACATAATTTTTAAAAATTTAAAATGTATTTAAAATTACTTATTTAATACTTTTATTTAATAAACTTCTACTATTGGGCTAAGCCTCCCTCGAAAATCCCTAATTTTATTTTAATTCTTACCGATTTATTTTTAAGATTCATTAATTCGATTTTTGAGAAGCAGCTAGTTAAAAAAGAATGCTATTTAATAGTGCTGTACGTACTTAAAATATTTGTAATTTTTCATTCAAATTTTCGAACTTCAAATAGTTCGATTTCGAATTAAGTTCAAGTTCGAATTCTGTATTTCGAAGTTGGAAAAAAGTTAAATTTCGAAAGAAACTAGTAGTTAATTTTCTAAAATTTGCTGCGTTGGACCCGGGATACAACAAAATTGGTCTCATCCTAAAACTGTAGTACTTATTTTTTAGTTAAAAAAAAAGTTGCTAAATTTGAAGCCCTCAAAAAGAGAGGGGGTCCAGAACTACAGCCCTACTCTTAGACCATATACAAATGCGTCCCTGTTTTTCCAGAAATTCCCAGGGGAACATTAAAAAAAATTGAAATTTTGTACAAATTGCACTATTTTACTTGTTGAAGTTGTAAAATTTGTTTTTAAAAAATTTATAAAAAAATTTAATTTTGCGGCCGATTTAAACAAACTAGAGAACTTTATAAAAATAAAACTGAAAATTTTGCAAAAAATAAAGCATAGTTTTTTGAAAAATTCGTGGGAGACCATTAAAAAAATGAGATTTTGTAAAAATGCATTACTTTACTTGTTGAAGCTGTAAGATGATTTTTAAAATTTAAAAAAAATAACCAAGTGGGGCAGAAATAATTTTGAAGTCGATTTAAATAAATTAGAGAATTCTCCAAAAATTAAATCTAAGTTTGTTGAAAAATTCCCAGGGGAACATTAAAAAACTGAGATTTTGGAAAATTTGCACTATTTTACTTGTTGATATTATAAAATGATTTAAAAAAAATCATAAAAAAATAATTAAGCGAGCTAGAATTCATTTTGCAGTCGATTTGAATAAATTATAGAATTCTTTATAAAAATAACTCGAGTTTCTTGGAAAAGTTTAAGGGAATCCATAAAAAATTGAGATTACTTTACTTGTTGAAGCTGTCAAATGTTTATTGAAAATTTATAAAAAAAAATAACCAATTGAGCTATAATTAATTTTGTGGTCGATTTGAACAAAAATTAAAAAATTTTGCAAAAAATAAACCCACGTTTTTTAAAAAATTTTAAGAAGAACATTAAAAAAAGTGAGATTTTGTAAAAATTGCACTATTTTAATTTTTGAAGCTGTAAAAAATTTATAAAAAAATAACTAAAATAAGTGCTCTAGAATGAATTTAGTGTCGATTTAAATATATTTGAGAATTCTGCCCAGGGACGCATTTAGGGGCAAAAATTGCAATGGGAACCCCTGGATACTACAAACGTAGTCTCATCTCAAAATATTAGAATTTTTAAGTTTTTTCTAAAAGTTTTAATTTAGCTTTTTGGGGCCCCAATAAGATTGATATAAATTCGCTCCTGTGGAGGCTCCAACAACAATTGACTAAACCTCAAAATCATCATATAGTCAATTGGTTTCCACAGTTTGAACTTTCTTTGGTTCGACTTTCTTTAAGTTCGAACTTTATCGCTTTCGATTTCGAAGTTCCTCAAGTTCATTGTTCATCGAGTTCGAACTTTCTAAAGTGCGAAGTTTACATTCAAACTTCATATAATTCGAACGTCCATTACTATGTAGTACTATGAAAAATGGGTTCGAACAGTCCGAGCTATCTATGTTTTTATGATTTCAAACATAGTGACATTATAATGTTGCTCATTACTCATTAAATAACTTATGCTGATTTAATCTCTTTCTTCTTAAATTATGGTAAAAGCATTTTAAATATTTTGTAAAATCAATACTAATTACAAATAAATGACATTGAAGTAATATTTTTCGTTATTCGTTTTGGATCGAAAACACCATAGTTTAGTGATTACGAAAAATATTTTATCCTTTTTACCTAGAAAACATTTCTGAAAAATGTTTGACATTAAAACCCTTTTTGTATCATTACTGCTTTTCCCAATATCACATATTTTGTTTCTATTGATTATAAATTCTGAATAGATCAAAATTAGTCATTTTTTGAAGATAAAATCATTAGTTTAAATTCAAACTTTCATTATAATTTTAAAGAAAAAAGTATTGTACCTAGCTATTTAAGAAGTCATTTATTTCTTTTTCTATTCACTTAAAATTTGATTACGGTAGCCAAAATAAGAGTGAAAAGTATTAACGCATATTAAAAACTAGGCCATTTGACGTAAAACTTCTATTTCTATTTATAAAGCACCATTCGAATTTTATGAATAAAAAAATATTAGGGTTAATCTTTTTAACTAAATTGTTACTTTGTAATAATATAAATGTAAAACTAAATTAAAAATAAATAATGTGTGTAATCACTATTATTAGTTTTTATATATTTTTTTAAAATTTTTAATGTAGATTTATTGAAAACATATTCAATAAAGCTAGTCATTCAATTCAAATTTTCAACTTTCACACGTTAATGCCGGTGTCATCATTTTTTACGCATATTTCGACGCGAAAAAGTAAACAGGCATTGTCGAAGGTTTACTTATTATGCATTATTAATATTTCTATCAACATTATAAAAAGCCTTGGGAGCTTTTACAAAGCAGCACTTTTGATAAGGTCTCACCTGAAGAGGTAGTCTAAAGTAAGGTGATTAATTACTTAGAGTTTAGTGGTTTGGTTTTTTTTCATAAGGAATAACGCATCAAGGTAAGATTTTTTTGTTTTTACTTGTAAAATATTAGCCGTATTTATTTTTTTAAATTCACCAAAAATCACGTAATAGATTAGAAAATGCTATTTTATGGTGGTTTTCTACATTTTATTACACCTATTAAAGATATTTAATATTTAGACTGTATATATACCTTTGCTTCTAAGTAATTTTTCTTTTAAGTTATTATTAGACATTAAAATAATTTGGTTTCAAAAAAATTTGATTAGTTTGTTAAATTACAGGTCAGTAATGAAAGTTAATTTAAATATTTCTGTTCCATGCCCTAATGTTTGATCATAGATAATAATAAATAAATTTAAACAAAAATGTACCTAGTACATTTTTTTTCAATACCCAAGTATCAATTTTGATTTTTCCTAGATACATTAACTAATAAATCAAACTTTGAACAAAAAATGCAAAAATGCTAGTATACATTTTGATTTATTTCTTGTCCGAAAAAAAGATGCATATTTTTAATTTAAGTAATTAGAATGATCAAAATTCAGCATTACAATATAATTTTAATAAATATCATATTTTATTAAGTTATTAGCAGAGCTATTCATCATACTAATTGAACGAAATAAAAATTTTCGTAATTAAATTTCAATATTTTTTAAATCATAATTTTGTTGCGTTTTGGATGATCATATTTATAGCACTGATTTCTTAAACACTATAGCATGTATTCGGCGACCGAAATTTTAGAGACATCGTTAAAGCTAATCACGTCTTTAAGAAAATATTTCTTCATAAGAAATATTTTTTAATCACGTGTTTAACGTTAACGACGTCTCTAAATTTTTTATTACGGTCGCTGAATATACGCTTATAAGTATAGAGTTAATTTTTTACAAAATATATGGAAGTCTAGTTAATATAGGTGTAGGTAGTTTAATTTATTTATAAATATTTTTTTTAATTTTATATAAATATTAATACACAGTACTAATAAAAGAATTTCCGCAGGGTGTGTGGTTAAAATGATTAAATTTAAAATAATTTATAGTGTTTTAAGATAGGCAACCTAATATTCTCATATGTAAATGGACTTGCATGCCATGTTGATATTTTTTTAAATATTTTCCTAGTAATTATATTATTTTTTAATTTTAAGTTTAAAATAAACTTAAATAGATAAAAATATCTATACAGAGGGGTGCACAAAAAACGGCCAACGATGTAGCTTCGTTATTTCTTATCCGATTTTAATAAGTGATCTGTCAAATTAAATGGTTTGAAGAACACTACTATCAGATAATAAAAGATTAATTTTATTTTTGAAAACAACAGAGGAGGAGGGGGCAACTTTTCTTTTTCAAATGGCAACATATTTTTTTGATTGAAAATATTCATTAACAAAAATTATAAAATCTATGATTGGATTTTTTAAATTAATTTAAAATTTTTTTTTTATTTTTTTAAATTTTTTTTATTTCTATTATTTTTTTTTAAATTTAATTCAATTGTTTTTTGTGTGACTTTGAATTTTCAGTTTTTTATTTTTTTAAGTTTTGTTTTTTAATTTATTATTAATAAAAACTTAAAAAATAAAAAACTCAAAACTCAAAAACAAAAAAAAAACTATTGAATTAAATTAAAAAAAAAATAATAATAAAAAAAAAATTTAAAAAAAGAAAAAAAAAATTAAAAAAAAAATTATTGGTATAATTGATTTAGATTGTTTTCATTAATGATTTTTTTAATCGAAAATAAAATGTTGCCATTTGAAAAAGAAAAGTTGCCTCCTCCTCTGATGATGATTTCAAAACTAAAATTAATCTTTTATTATTTGATGGTAGTATTCCTCAAACCATTTAATTTGACATATCACTTACTAAAATCGGATAAGAAATAACGAAGCTACATCGTTGGCCGTTTTCTGTGCACCCCTCTGTATTTATAAAAACTTTTTTCTGTAAATCTTAATATACAATATTTTGGTGCATAATTTTTTTTAACTTAATTAACATCAGATTTTTTAATTTAAATGAGTCCTCTCTATTTCTTTACATACTCTAAAAAAATTAAAAAAGTATTTGTAATAATAATAATACAGGGCTTCATTTCAAAGCCCAAGTACATTTTTTAATTTTTATTCGATTTAAACCAAATTTACCTCAAATTTGAGAATTCAGTGAGTTATAATATTAAAATTATTTATCACCTTTAAAAGGAAAGCCACTCACGTTGCCAGATTAAAGGTAAAAAATTCAAAAATCATTGCGCAATTTTTTTAGAAAAAGAAAATCATGAACTAAAGTTGTTCAAACTCCAATAAGCATAGTATAAATCGGATAAAAATTAAAAAATCTACAGGGATGTGAAGGTCCTAAGTAAAACACTGTATTTTATTTTAAAAATTAAAAATAAATTGTCATCAGAATTCGATAAAAAATACCAAAACTGATTATAAATACTAAATAATATAAATTCTATAGTATGTACGTACTTAGTAAAATAATTCATAATTTAAAAAAAAACTGCTAAAATATTTTTATTTAAGCATTTATACAGGGTGAGTTGTTAATGCAAAGTCGGAAGATATATCTTTTATTTTAAGAGCTAGGAAAAAAAATATTTTTGTCTATACATGGTTTTTCGTAGTTGGAGCTCAAGCTATACCACTTTTTTTAATTGAACACCCTGTATACATTATGATATTTGATTTAGCGCTAACTTTTCATATTTCACGCCTCCATTGCTGCCACCATTTATAATAATATTCGAAAAAAAAAATGTACTGAAAATACTTCAATATCAATATTACAAAATGACATAAAAATTGTTTTTTAAATGTTCATAATAAGGCCAATATAAATTTCTAAAAATATATCTAAATGTGATCAATTTTATAGAAAATTTCAGGTAAAAAATTAAGGTGACACTCAAGTTTTCAAAAAATTATAGTTGTATTCTTTATTTTAATGTTAATGTGAACATCAAAAAATATATAGGGTATTCTATTTAAAAAAAAAGGTGGAATAGCCTGCGCTCCAATTACAACAAACCCAATATGGACAAAAATAATTTCGGGTTATACGCATCCATAAATCATGTAATTTTGTAATTTAAATTTTTTACCTCTTAAAATAAATGATATGTAAAGGGTAAATTTTATGACAGGATGTAAAACTCAATACAATAAGTCGTTTGGCAAATTATTTTGTATATTTTGTGTTTGCTTTTGTTCGCATTTTGCCGGATATTAAAGAAAAAATTAAAAAAATTGCACAAAAAATGAAATAAAAAGTAAATAACAAAAATAAATTGAAAATTTAGCCAATTTTGAACATTTTTGTTAAGACCAGCATTTCAGTATATTTTTTATGTGAATACTTTTATAGAGGGTGTAACAAAAGTTAATAATATCTGTTAACAGAAAGTTAAATACAATATAGTTTTTCAATAAATTTTAGTGCACATTTTAAAAATTTTAATTTTTGCATATCTTTCTCTATTTTGAAATGTCCATTGTTAAGAAATCAAAACAATTAGTTGTTCATAGAAATTTTTTCTTAAGAATGAAAGTGACTATCCAAAAAAAATTTACATTTAATAAAAAGGACACCCTTAATTTTGTTGATTTTTTTAATTTCATTTTTGTTTTATTTTAAAATAGCAGTACCAAAAGCAGAAAAATTAACTTTAAAAAATTGCAAAAAAAAACATAATGCTATTTAAAAAAATTGTTGGTTGCTCCAGCAACAAAATAGAGAAAGATATACAAAAACTAAAACTTATTAACTGAAAAACTTTTGTATTTAAGTTTTTTGTGTAACTCTTTAAATTATAAAGTTACAGCTTTTATGTGTTACTTTTGTTACACCCTGTATATAAAATATTTTGCCTGACAACTTTAGTATTTGATGTAACAGTAAGTGATATTAAAAAAAACAGTGCACAGAGCATAACGCCTCTCCAACAAAAAATATTTTTTTTTATTTTTATGAATATGGAAAGTATGGAGTTCACCCATGTTTTGGTAACATCAAATAGATATACCGGGTGTCCATTTACTTTATGTCAGCACTGTATAGCATAAAAAAATGCATTTATTGGTCTAAGACAATTTTCAATTTCACTTCCGGTTTTACCGGAAATGGCACCAACTTTCTTATTCTAAATGAAACTTCCAATTTTTTTGTAGTTATAATTAAACATTGATAAGTTCCAATTATGTTCCGAACATTCAAAATAAATTTTGGATTTTTTGTTTAATTCATTAATAGATTTTAATCTATTAAAACTACTCTTAAATAATATAAATGGTAAATTATGAAATTCATTTGGACATTTTTAAAAAATTAATTTTTATACTTTTTAAAAGTGTTTTTTTGGAAATATCTTTAATTTTTCAAATGGCATGAGAGTGGGAACATCCCCTATTTACATAAAGGATCATTTTCCGATTACAGTGATACCCAACTTAGGTATAAATATATATTTACTTTCTTATTTATAACCAGTTGTTGATAAATTGTTAAATTAAAAAAAATTAAAAATAAAATGAGAAAGTACAATTTTTATTCTATACAAATTCACTTGGTTAAGTTTTTCCCCTTGGCCGTGTATAAAAAAATTCTAAAATACTATTCGTGGACAAATATTATAGGCAACCCAACTATCATGTAAATGAGTCACCTATGAAAATTATTAACTGAAAAATCTTATAGATAACAAATTTTTCAATTACTTCCAAACTAAAAATAAATATTAAAAAAATTAGTAACGTATATCTGAATATCGCACGATTAATATTTGTAATTTAAACTTAATTAGAATAGATTTATGAAAATATATGTATCATTATGGCGCTCAAAAGCGAAGTATACTGAATGCAGATTATTTATTTATTGTTTTTTGTTACCAAAGAAAATTTTAAATATTTTAAACCCTGCATGGAGCTACGTAATTTCAGTTGCCTAAGCAAAATCTATAAAAATAAATTTTAAAGTTGGACAACCAATGTTTCAAATGTTATTGATTTATACCTAAATTAAAAATAACAATATTTGTATTGTTAAAAGTAAATATTTAATCATAAGTATAATAAAGGAACATCTGTTGTTTCTAAGATATTATAAAAATTATTTAATAAGTATATTTAGTTGCATAGTATATCTAAATGACTAAATAATATAATATACAAAGTGTCTCAAAACTGGCGTATTAACTGTCGCCATATTTTTGGGGACTGTAAAAAATATTACGGATAGATTTTGTTACATATTTTTCAGGTTTTCTACTTAGGGTTTTTGTAGCGTAGCGTGACTTTATACACCAGTTTTTGATCACCCTGTATAAAAAAATAAGATAAATTTTGATAATAGATATTAAAAGTACTTACCTATAATTTATTAACTGAAAATAAAGTTAAATTATATTTTATATTACTTAAAAAAATATTATCGAGCATAGTTAATTTATAGCATTTTATATAAATTTGATTACCTTAAATAAACGTTTTCTACGATCGTGTAAAAAGTAGGCGATTTATGATCAGTTGTCAGTGCATTAAGTCATGGTTTCTTGCACGAGTGCAAAAAGCATGACTTATGTAATGGTTTTCCCCACTAGTGCAAAATAGGATGACTTTATCCACGACAATTGATCATAAATGACAAATTTCGAAATATCAATATCTGTCATAAATTTCATGTTTTCGTGGAGGTTTATTATTTTCAATTGTTGATCGTCGATCGTAGATCGTAGAAAAAATAGTGTATGCAACACGTGCAAAAAGCACTTAAATCGACCTTCGGTCTCGTATAATTTTTACGTCATGTGTAAATATTATCCACTTTCTGCACTCGTTACATAAATAACTATTAATTAAATTACAAAAATATATTTTTTTAAACTTTCTTGATTTAATTTGATTTTATTATTTTTTAGATGCAACCTGGTAATAGGCTAACCACCCCTCTGGGTGAGAAAAGCTTGATTCTCTTTTTGATTTTTGCGTTAACGTTCCTTGTCGTATATCACTATGGAAGACAGCTTTTACGACAGGTACAGCTCTCCATGAAAATTCCAGGACCATCTGTATTCACCATGATACAGCAAAGTCTTATTACGATCAAAGCAGAACCAGTAGGTAAGTAGACAATAAAACCAAATATTACCTCGTAAAAATTAGGTAGAAGTAAAAAGTTAATGTTTCTTATAAAAGTAGCAAATATAGGTATAGTACTCATAAATAAAATAATGTACCAAAGAAATAAATATAAATAACTAATAAAAAAATTATTAATAATGTTTTTATATTATTTTTTTTTTTTCATTTTTTCTCGATTTTTTAGACATGTACAAAATTGCGCTTGAGTTGAAGGAAGGATTAGATGATATTGCAAAAGCTTGGTTTGGTCCAAGACTCGTTATTTTCTTGTATAACCCTGCTGATGTTGAGGTAAATATTAGCTTATAATAAATTGAGTTAATCTTGTGTTTTCAAGTTAATTTTAATTTAATTTTTAATCATAATTGAAGAAAACAATTTAATTTTAAACTATTTAAGATATCTAATACGAACTAATATTTAAAGAATGTTTTAAAGTAAAATGCAATAATGAAATAAAATATCTTTCCCAGCCATTGTTGCCTTGAGCTTTATCAGATAGTTCAGAATTTAATAAAGGTTGAAGCTATGGAACAAAATTCTACTCATTAGTTTTAAATAGCTGGAGGCGAAAATATAGTATAGATATTTTCTAAAAATTATTTCGCAGAAAATTGATATTTCACATCAAATTTTAAAAAAATATTTATGATGATGTATAATTTTTATCTATTTTAGGTTATTTTGGGAAGTTCAGTGCATTTAGATAAATCATCAGAATATTCTGTATTTAAACCCTGGTTTGGAAATGGCCTTTTGATTAGCACAGGTTAACATTTTCTAAGATTTTGAATTAATTTCCAAATGGTAACCATTTTAATTTTAGGAGCCAAATGGAAACATCACAGAAAAATGATTGCACCAACTTTCCATCAAAGTATCTTGAAGACTTTCGTACCAACTTTCTATCAGAACAGTCTTAAAGTATGTAAGAAAATGGCAAAAGAAAATGGAGAGACTTTCGATTGTCATGAGTACATGAGTGGTACCACTGTTGATATTTTATTAGGTATGAAAAAATTAAAATTTAATTAAATAATATTAAATTGAATTTTTAATTTTTAGAAACTGCTATGGGATATAAAGAACCACGAACTGAAGAAACAGGATTTAATTATGCGATGGCTGTAATGAAGTGAGTAAAAGAGGTTTTGTTAATTATGGAATAATTTTTACCTTTTTATATTTTAGATTATGTGATATTTTACATAGACGCCATTATAAAGTTTGGTTACGTCCTGATTACATTTTCGAAAAAACTAAATATGCAATTGATCACTCCAGGTTATTAAAGGTCATCAAAAACCTTACAACAAAAGTAAGATGATCTTCTTGAACATAAATTTATTTATTTTCAAATTTCTTACCTAAAATTTACTTTCAATATACTAACAATTATTTCCTTAGGTTGTACGTAGTAAGAAACGTGAGCATATTAAACGTGCCGTTACCGAAGAAACTACTTTCGAAAATGTTGAAAAAGAAGATACCATTCCACGGGAAAAAATCACTGGTTACAACTATGGAACTGCAGTTCGTGATGATTTGGATGAAGTTGATGAGAATGATGTAGGAGAAAAGAAACGTTTGGCTTTCTTGGAGCAATTAACAGCTAATGCTCTAAATGAAGATATTGATTTCACCGAAGAGGAGGTTTTGGATCAAGTTAATACGATTATGTTTGAAGGTCATGATACCACAGCAGCCGGCTCAAGTTTCTGTCTCTGCTTACTTGGTATTCATCAAGATGTCCAAGATAAAGTTGTTGAAGAAGTCAACGAAATTTTCCAAAATAGTGATAGGGAATGCACTTTTGCTGATACTTTGGAAATGAATTATTTGGAAAGAGTGATCATGGAGACTCTACGAATGTACCCGCCAGTACCAATCATCGCAAGAGTCTTAAGAGAAGAAGTGAAACTAAGTAAATCAAAATTGGTTTACGAAAAAAATGTGTGGTAAAACAATTTTAATTTTTAGAGACTTCCGATATAATTTTGCCAATTGGAGCTACTGTAGCCATCGTACAATCGATTTTGCATAGAAGGACTGATACTTTCCCAAATCCTGAGGTTTTCAATCCTGATAACTTCTTACCCGAAAAATGTCAGGAAAGACATTATTACAGTTATGTACCTTTCAGTGCTGGTCCCAGAAGTTGTGTTGGTAAGTTATATTTATAATAATTTAAAAGTTTTAGGCTAAACTATATATTTTAGGTCGTAAATTTGCAATGTTGAAGTTAAAAGTGCTTTTATCAACAATTGTTAGAAATTACAGGGTGCACTGCGATCTTACTGAAAAAGATTTTAGATTACAAGGAGATATTATTTTAAAGATTGCTGATGGTTTCAATATTCGTCTTGAAAAAAAAAGTAAAGTCTGTTAATAATGATTTTATTATAATCAAAAAAAATATTAATTTTATCCAAGTTATAATTAGTTAATCGACAGAGGGTGCTTTTGGTCCTTTTGTAAATATATATAATAATTATTTATGTACTTTTAGATTTAAATAGATAATTTAAATAAAAACATGTGTATTATTTAAATATGATAAGTTGAAGTATCTACACATTTTTGTGGATACATACCAAAAAGTTTTAAATTTAGCCCTAAAAATAGTAGTTGCTGAAAAAACGCGAAAAACCCATTTTTAAGACCTTTGACCTTGAATAAAATTTTTCCAGGTACGGGATCGATGGGGACTTTTTAGCATTCATTTATAATGGTGTTTCCAACATTGATACCAATTTTTAGCTCTACGCTAATTTGTGCACCCTCTAAATTGACCGGACTATAAAGTGTATACAATGAAAATAAAAGGAACTATTTAAATAAACAATAAATGAAAAACTGTATATTTTGGGACTAAATAAAATAAATTTAAATTTAATTAAAAACGCCTTCATCAAATAAATTAAATTGGAGTAGACGTTTATAAAAATAGGGGATAGAAGTGAATTAGAGTTAATATTGAGCTCATTGATCTCCCGGTGAAAACTTTTAGGAACGTGGTTTGCATTTTTACGTCCACTGAAGAATAAAATTAGACACTGTTTTAAGTAACTGATTTTAAATTTTATCTGTATTTTTCAAACAAGAATCATTGATTAGTCTACCAGACTAATTTACGTTTTAAATTGTTATGTCCTTAGTGATTAATTTAAAGTTAGTTTAATTAAAAGAATAAAATCTTTTACCAAGAAAAAGTAATATAGAAATTTTTTGATATAATATTTTATTACAAAAAATATTTTGTTATATTATACCATTTTTGGTCCCATTGGGGCAGTATAAACGAAATTAAAATGTACAAAAAATATTTCCAACACTCGTTAATTTGGGATTAAAACTGGCTTGAGAGCCATAAAACAGTTAACATGTGAATTTTTTTATAGCGTACCAATGAAAAATAAAAATGAATAATTAAATTTGCATTTAGAGGGATAATAAGAGGGACGAACATACTGAAGCTATAAATTTTTGTACGAAGAGTGCGAGCTTTGATTTATTACAATGGAGACGCGTCGTTTGCAACGAAAATATCCTTTTGTTTGCCACCACACAAAAACCCCAATTAAATTAACGCCTATGCTACCAAAACTTTTTCACTTAAATCTCCTGCTTTAAACAATCAGATAAATATTTTTATTTTAAAACTTTTTTCCTGTATGGCAGCTTAAATTATATCCCTACATTTCCATTAATGTTTCATTATTATTAGTCACATATTTAATTTATTGTTTTCTATTATAAATTATTACACTCAAAATTTATAAATTTTAAAGTAAATTTCAACCCCCTTCAAATTAATGAACTTTTCTGGAGCTTCGTCGCAAATTATCACCCAATCACTGATAATTAATGCGGACCGCTAAAGCACGCGTGAGGTAGGGATCAGCCATTGTATCTCAAGTAATTTTTTTACAAACTAGATTAATTAATCTACAACTGTGTAGCAATTTTATGGCCAATTGTGTCCAAAGTTAGGGCACCTTTGGGACATTATATTTTTTATACATGTCCAGATTTAGTAGCATGACTTTAAAACCTTATTGCGTAGCATGTGGCACCTATAAACTGCCATTTTAGCGTATTGGGAAAAAATATCATATTTTATGTCTTAAAAAATATCTACAAGATAAGAATAAAATTTTGTGAAGGGTAATAATTTTTACACATGTTCACGAAAATAAACTAATTCGTCGTAAACGCATTTATCTAAAAACAGTTTTATGTCGTATTTATTTGTTTTCTTATCCAGAACATTAAATCGTTTTAATAACATGAATAGGATAACTTCATTCATAAATCAAAAGTCGTAAATGTAATAAATCTTGAAAGCGGTCAGTCAAATTTGTCATATTAAGCAATTTTAATAAATCATCTTAATAACATTGTTTCTTAGGATAAGTTTGCAGATTTAATTTCTTTTTAACTTAAAAACAATTATCACACATGTTTATATAATTAAAGAGTTTTTGCAAAAATATTTTTTATTATCGATATATTAATAAAATCTTTTTATTGAATTGATTAGAAATTGATAGCCAAAAGCGTAACATGGTACTTTAATTTCAAGTAATACATAATACCATTATTCATGAAAGCAATTTTGTAATCCTGCATAATATTTACCAGATAATTTTAACCAAAGATAAAGGTTGTTGAATAGGATACATGAATGTATCAGCACCAAACATCCCAACTTGAAAACCAGTGGCCTCCACTCCACATGCAAATTAAACCTCTGATATATCTAATTTATTCTGATTTATTCCAAGTGATTTAAACCATCTCATACGCTTTCCATTAACGGACTACAAACCTTAATACCTTTAATTACTCTTTTTTACACCCATCAACTTAATAACATGCAAATATTTTAACAGTTTCAAGTGTGACCCGGCGCATTCATCATTTAAATCTAATGAAACGTTTTACAAAACACGAAATAAACTTTAGAGGTTCAATTAAATATATTTACGTATAGCAAAACAAACTGGGAACGATATTATTTTTTTTCGATGAACGGTTTTACTTGCATTGCAGCTTTCGACGCCCATAATCAAGATAGGGAACATTTCGTTGAAGCTTTGAGGCCCTTTTGGTCCTAATTCACTTGGGATTTGACTCTTATACTCATATCTGAAAATAAGATTATCTTATTGAGTTTACTCGAATATACTGCAAGATTTAACTTGAAATTTATAAAATATATTTCCGGTAGATTATTTGTAAGTAAAATAAACGAAACATTTTTCATGAATTTAATATATTATGATTCTATTAAGGTTATCCGAGCATGCACACGTGCATTAGTTACGCGTTTAACTAAAAAAAAAAATAAAAATATAGATGTATTGCTTTGCTCTGGTTGGTTGATATTTATAGTATTTCCATTTTAATCATCGAAATTAATGTGTTTGTATCTGTTATGCACCCACGAGGAAGTTTCTGATTAATGTTTTTGCTTTTTCCACAAAGTAAATGTGTTTTAAAGCATTTCCGCCCTTTTTGTAATTTTAAATTTACCCGCAGGTTTAATTATCATTTCAGTTCGTAGTTATTCGTTTTATTTAAAATGCGTAAATTTTGTAACATCTGCTTCATTTGAAATGAAAAAATAGTTTTAGTACGTAAAATTAAAAGTATGATTTAAAATTTTAGGGTAAACCAAATCTTTAAAATTTGTATTTACTCACAAATAAATCAAAATTACAAACAAACTGTATTACTATTAATGAAGAAGTCTAAAAAGTGTAATTTTACGAAATTTTAGATATTTGCAGCAGTTTTTATCTTTTTACCATGATTATAGAAATCCGTAACCACACAGAACCAATAAACATAAAATTCTTATTATCCTCTTGTACATTATAATGTCACATTTACGTGTGGCAATTTGATTTGCATATAGACAGTATAATGGAATTATTATGGTCATAAGACCATAATTTTATTTTGTGCCTCAAATAATTGTTTAATAATGATTTCATTATGAATTTCAATGATAGTTTAAGGATAATAATGATTTCTTTATCTGCTTAAATACTATAATTTCATCTTTATGTCTGTCTATTTCATTGACTTAAAGACGTTCTTTATCGGATGAAGGCCCTTAATAAAACTATCATGGTAATGATTTCTTTATGAGACTACAATTGATTTTAGCAAGCTGTTTATTAATTTTAATTTATTTCAATTTCTTTATGATTTATGCAACCAAATAAAGCTATGTATGTAATTCGGATCGTAACCAATCATTATTGTATACATCGTGTTAGTAGGCTGGGACTTCACCTGCTCGCTTTCAAATATTGTATCATAATGATTGACGTTACAGTCCCTATGACAAAAATAACTATTATGACATAAAATGAAAATATCCAAAGAATTTTAAATTAAAATTTGATATGTTTCACCTGTTCGTTCGGGGTTCATCAAATGTCAAATTTGGAAACTAGAGCAAATTTAAGGGAACGCGAATGAGAAAAGACCGACATGGATAAAAAGCAGATGCGAATAAATGGTCGGAAGAAAACAAACCGAACTATAAAAGGTACAAACATGGTTGCTTAGGAAATAATTTTAGAAAACTTAATTTGGAAAAAGAAATATAATAAATATATCCGAAAATATAAATATTATATTTTGAAACCTGTAGAAAAACTTGGTCCTACCAGTCATATTTATTTATTATTTATTTTACATATTTCTAATAATTGATTTAAACTCAATTTTCTGGAACAATTAGAAATTCTTAAATCTCAAAAAGAAAATGTATCTTTAATGAACGAATAAATTGATATTTACCAATCGTGCTTTTTAGATATTCTTTTTGAAGCAGACTGCTAGGTCCAAGTTTTTCTACAGGTTTCCTTGGTTTTGTTAATAATTTCCGTTATCTTCAGTTTACGGTTTTCGGTTCGGTACCGGTTTGAACCTATGATAAAAAATTATTTTTTAACAATAATTTTATATAAATTTTAAATAAAATATTTTCCCCGATTCTATTCTTTTTACAAAAATTTGAAAACTGTTTAACCGGTTTTTTTTGCAAAAATGGATTCGAAAACCGGTTTTTGAAAAAGTCGGTTTTTGTATAAATAACCCTAGGCCGATGAATCCAAGGGGACCCATATTGCGCGATAAAAAATACGATAATATGTACCATAAAAAACAAAACATCCATGAAAATATCGTACATTCAATAATTTATTTTTATTTTGTATTTTACCATTATTAGTTGCATTTCTACGTTCTAGATCTTGGAAAAGGCCGAATCCAAATAGACGTAAAATGATTGAAATAAAAAAAGCCAAACGATAAAAGGCCGATTTGGGAAAATGGTGGAATGGAAAAAATACGAACTATAAAAGGTCAACATGGACAAATGGCCGACAAGGACAATAGGTAGAACGTTAAATAGCCGAATAGAACAAAAGACTGAAAAATTGCCGAATTCGACAAATACTCGATGATATAATGTCGAAAATACAATAATGACAAAATGTCGATATAAAAAACCCAAAATTAATTTTATAAAAAAATTTGAATTTTCAGGCGAAAAATATACGACTGATTAATGATAGTACCGTACACGATTGTACAAAATTTTGTAAAAATATTTGTTAAAATAAAAAGCAATTAAGTGTTTTTCAACTAAAGCCCCCAAAAAACGTGATTAAAATACAAAATAATTCAAGAAATCGACGATTTTCCTGGAATTTTCCGGCGAAAGTTGTAACACTGATAAGTGAAAGTACTATACATGATTCTACAAAATTTTGTAAAAATGTTTATAAAAATAAAAAAGTTATTAAGTTTTTCTCAACTAAAGCCCCAAAAAAAGGTGAAAAAAATACAAAATAATTCAAGAAATCGACGATTTTCATTTAATTTTCCCACGAAAGTTGTAACACTGATAAGTGAAAGTACTACACATGATTGTACAAAATTTTGTAAAAATATTTATATTAAGTTTTTCTCAACTAAAGTCCCCAAAAAAGGTAAATAAAATACAAAATAATTCAAGAAATCGACGATTTTCATGTAATTTTCCGACGAAAGTTGTAACACTGATAAGTGAAAGTACTATACATGATTATACAAAATTTTGTAAAAATGTTTATAAGAATAAAAAAGTTATTAAGTTTTTTTCAACTGAATAAGCCCCAAAAAACGTGATTAAAATACAAAATAATTTAAGAAATCGGCTATCTTATGAAGTTTTCCTTGGAATTTTCCGCCAAAAATTGTATCACTGATAAATGATATACCATACCATAAACGATTGGACCAAACTTTGTAAAAATATTTATGAAAATAAAAAAGTTATTAAGTTTTTTCCAACTAAAGTTCCAAAAAGGTGAATAAAATACAAAATAATTCGAGAAATCGACAATCTTCTTAAGTTTTTCTTGGAATTTTCCGGCAAAAATTGTACCAGTTATAAATAATAGTACAACACACGATTGTACAAAATTTTATCAAAATTTTTATAAAAATGAAAAAGTAATTAGGTTTTTTTTCAACCAAATCCCCGAAAAGGAGACTAAATAAAAAAATAAGTTTTGTGATTCTCTTATTTTCTTTAGGCCTTTTCTTCAATTCGTCCATTTATCGCTCGCCTTCGTTTCGTTGATTTTTTTGTCTATGTCGTTGTTTTCGTTGGGGTAGATCTTTGCATTGATATTTTTGTTTACGATTTTGTCCTCAAAATCATAGTTTATTATTAAGGCGATTTTTTTTCTGTTTTAAACTTAGACCGTTTGTTTTAAATTATTTCACAGAGTTTTCCAAAAATTACAAGTTACGCCTCTGAACGATGCATAGTTTTTCAAGTATAATCAGAACACTCCTTATAAGAGGAAATTCTAAAAATTTTAAAATGAAAAAGGAGGGCTACGGCTTCAAAATATTATTCCTGATTTATTGAGTTTCTTTGTAATTTTTAACTATTTCTGAATTACTATTGGTACCAATTGGAAAAGAAAGGTATTAGCTACCTAGAGATATTTTTTTAAATTTCTAGGCCAATTGGTTAAATTAATATTAGCCATTTTCAGATATTTGACAAAAATCGGTGACCTATAATTTAAAAGGATGTAGCTCCAAAACTAATAAAAACGTAGACCTATTCATTTTTACGATTAAATTTGCTCCAGTTTCGTGCCCTGATGTTTGATAAACCACGAACAGAACATCCTGTATTATAGGTTCGTTGTGCCAACATGAGAAATCGTACGTTGACGGTCATAGTCATGCGCAGTAGATAAAACTGAGATATGATCGTACATAGGGCGGTCCGATTTGGTGTAAGACCGTCAATTCAGCTGATCGTTGTTGTTTACGTTTGATGTGAGGCTATTCGTTATTTATAATTAAACGGTTGTGAACTACGAATAAAAATAAATGAAAATCATGGATGATGGAAGTTGTATTTGAACATGATGCATTATTTGGGAATATCATATACTCATGAAGCTCTAGTAATTTATAAAATTAAAATATAACCACCCAACAAGATTTTCCATTGTACTACTTTCCTGGAATACTTGTCAGATCACATGCAAAACATACGAAGTTGACACATACGCATAAAACTGTTACGGTTGATGGTACAAAAATTCGTTATCGGAACGAACGTAATATCACAATATTCTTGGTGTTTCTAAATGGTCTCTACAAAGTTCTTAAGAAATATTTCTTTTTATTACTAAAAATTGGTTGGTTGGAGATAATTTTAGAATCAATTCGACTTATTTTGTACATATCTTTTAGAACACTCTGTATATTTTGAAAATTCTAACCATTGTGTTATCTCTTTTTCTATTATCAAAAATCGATTACTAATGTCTATTGATCACATTTTAAATTTATTTTACTAAATTATTTTATGATGACTTCAAATGATAATTGATTATCCTCAATTTCCAAGCAATTATGTTATTTGAATTCTAATTTAAGTCGCTATCTGAAATTGATTATTACTAATTTAAAGCTGATTAAATCATTAATTCAAACCAAACTTCGCATATTTTTAACTTTTAGTGATCAAACAATTAAAATAATTTATTAGGTACTCCTACAATTATTATCGTTCTTTAAATATTTAAAGCATAAGATTTTGTGGCATATCGTATTTTTGGATTTTTATTAGGAGCATTACTTTTAGGCATAAGTGCTATAAAATTTATTATAAACTATCAAGCTCACTGTGTTCATAAAACAAACGCACTCTCTGAGAAAACATTGAGTGCTCATTTTGAAAAATAGGGGTAGCAGCTTGGCAAGTTGTATAAGCGTGAAAAGGTCATTTATAAAACAAAACGCGAAATGTTTTAGGCGTTCAAGGGTCTAGCCACATATTTAAGGTGGCCTTTATAGTGGACGAATTTCGCGTAAAACTAAGAGCGTCAGTGAAATTTTGAATGTAAAAGCGCGCTGGCGTGGCGATGCCTCTTCCATAGTTGCCTCTTCATTCCAGTACTTGCGTCGCTCCGAAACCGACGCCTCCAAACTAAAGTTTACGCGAAGTTTACGCTACTAAAACCTCGGGACTCTCGGGACGCTCGGACTACCAAAAAAACATCAGCGTTTATATTTAACGAAATTGTGTGCTTTAAAATTTATGCTCTGGAATGGAGTGGAAAAAGGAAAAGCTTAATGAGACCCAATTTGTTAGCAACTAATTGGGCTCATCGTTTTTGGTAAAAAAATGAGCCCTTGAAGCAAAAATATTGCAATTAGTGCTGATGTATTTGTTCAATCTATAATTAAGTTACTTCCTTTGATCTTTAGAAGCAGTTATGAAAATTTAAATTATCTCATTAAAAAAATTAAAATAGCATGGTGAAATTTTATTAAAATATAAACAGTATAAACATGAATTATTCAACGGATTTACCTGTGGATTTAGAATTATTTACAGACGTTAATGTAACCACATATGTTACCGCATTCACAGAAAAAAATCGAGCAACAAATGTGCCACAATGGTATCAAACAGGGAAGGTCCAGATTCCTCTTTATACTATTATATTCCTGTTGGCCGTTATAGGAAATACATTAGTGATTGTGACTTTGGTGAGTGTTGCGGACGTTTGTTTTGAAATATGAAGTTGTATAAATGAATATTCATTATTTACTCTTGTATCATAGTAATTTATTATTAAACCAGTAGTATTCCAGTTATAAATTAAGAAAAAACATTGTTTCTTATAAAATAAATTTATTTGATTGTTACAATGAAATACAAAAAAAGTAATACAATTTAATCAAAAGGAAATAACCGCGTGCACATCTGAGCACGTATGCGAAGAGGCAAGGCGAGGCAATACTTTTTCTCCCTTCTGTTTCTGCGTCGCACCAAACAGATAGGAAAAAAACCATTGCCTCGCTTTGCCTCGTTCACGTATGAGCTCAGATGTGTACGCAACATAATACAACGACTACGATTTTTTCCTACAGCTTGTCATTACACTAACGAGAGCAAAATTCATTTTAGTTTTTATCCTTTTAGTCTGTAATCTTTTATTAGCTAATTTTTAGAATCTTTCAAACATCAAAGGATAAAAGCACAAGTGTCCTAAAATTAAGTTATTTCCTTTGTTAAAGTAAATGTGGACAAAAAGGTGTCTCAAAACCAGTAAACTTAAAAAAATTTACCAAAAGCATTTTGTACGAATTGATATCCAAATAATTATATCACCATAATA
Source organism: Stenus bimaculatus (assembly GCA_963971135.1). Classification (NCBI taxonomy): domain Eukaryota; kingdom Metazoa; phylum Arthropoda; class Insecta; order Coleoptera; family Staphylinidae; genus Stenus; species Stenus bimaculatus. Next base: position 78,389,640 of record OZ020180.1, on the reverse strand, counting down.
AAAATTATAAACACCCTGTATATTAGACGTATTAAATATCGAATTTTTTTTATATATCTTACTTCAACAAAGTATTTTGAATTCCGTTTTATTTAAATGTAAGAATCTTTGAAAGGAATAAATTATTGTTTGTTTTCAAGATTTTCAGGAAATTACGAACTAGATAGCTCGTAAGTATGCGGATTTTCCGCATGAAATACAGTAAATCGAAAAATACCGGTGAAATATAAACTTGTATCATTTTGAAACCATCTTCTTTAAATAAAAATAAATGTAAATATTTCTATTAAAAGACTCATTTATGTAGAAGGAATTTAAATAATTATTACAGGTATAAAAATCTTCTTGCTGGAAAATAAAAAAATAAATTAAAATGATATAAATTGTAAGTCAAAAAAAATAGTCGAAACGAAAAATAGACGAGATAAAAGCGCTGGACAATAAACATTGATAAAAAAAGGTTTAAAAACAAATGAACTCGCTTGTTTGGTCTTGGTAAAACTAATTTACTTCCACTTGAGAAAATCTGGAAGGAAACACAAATCTCTTAACATCAAAAGAAATCTTCGGTGTCAAAGCAGCTACTCTGTTTCTATTGTGATATAGTCTAATCTACCGTTAAATGTAGGGTAGCAAGAAAAAATTAATACAATTTCTCGAGATTCGCTGTAAGCCTAAATAAAAGGCGTTTAGCGTCGCAAGTAATTTATTTTATTTTTAGTTCGAGCTTTTTTATCTCGCCAAAAGGCGTTTAGCATCGCGCCCAGTAAACGAATGGGATACAGGATATTTAGCGATAAAATAATGATGTTCAGTTTATTTTCTTGCGGCTTTTAAATAGAAAAATGAACGCTTTTTATGCGCATCACTTCAAATGAGACTAACTTGAATAAATGATTTTTTCCTAAACCCACAAAATTATTAATTGCTTAGATTAAGTGAATTAATGGGTTAAATTAACTAGAAGTAATTGATTGTTTTGTAAAAACTTATTAAAATTTTAAATCATATACGGGGTATCTGTAAAATGTCTTATGGGATTTATTTCAAATATTTTAGATTGGGATAGTTTTAGGAGACAAAAAAACTCAAAATTTGGATTAAAAATTACAAATTTCCCGAAAACCATGAGAGTAATCGAGTCTTATCAAGAGTACCTTTTGTTTAGTAAATAATTATTTAATCTTTAAACCACACCTAAACCGCTTTTCTTCCATTGGCGTAGCAATTTGAAACATTTATTTATTAAAAAAAACAAGTTCTATGCCCACTGGATTCATTTTAATGAAAATTTTGATATGGGTTTTTTCCTAAAACTATGCTAACTATTGATGACATTCGGCAAGTTATTTCTCCTTTGCTGGAATGTTTCATTCCTGTAAGTACATGAGCTGCTTTATAAATAAAGCAATGCGTGCGCATGACAATAACACCCAATGTGGGAAACATTTCAATCCAGCGTGAGGTGTGAGTCACAGTGAGTCAGTCGCCAAGATACCTTTGTAAAGCGCGTACGTATTTGTTAGCCCTGGCATAACTTCTTGTTTGTAACAGTAACCATTGTCATAAAGTGCCTTATAATAAAGGCCATTTTAGTCTAGAATCATATGTTTATTCTTTTTCGCGATTGCATTCGTTTATTATCATAGGTTCCACAAGAAAAACACCTAATAGGTGGCTTTTTAAAAATAATAGTTTTAACTTTCATTTGCTTTCAATTTAAACGTAAATGAAAGGTAATTAAAATTTATCTGACAGTACTTGTCAAGATTTGAATTTTAAAATCCGCTATTGTCGTGTTAATAAATATTTTTTAAATATTGTAAAATCTCATAAATCTATTTATAATTCATATATATTGAAGAAATTGTGTAACTTTGCGCCTAAACTAAGCAACTTTGTACTAAGATAAGTTTAAATCGATTTATTTTGGTCTAAAGAATATATAGTAAGCTATTGTAAAGAGACCTTCTACAGACACCCTGTATATGTAACCGATGTTTCGGGAAGACAGAATAAAGGGAACTCGATTCATTTATATTTATAAAAAATTATTGCTTGAATATTCAATTGAATTGAAGCTTATTGTAGGTATTTAAAATTAATGATCTCTGAAGTTATGTTGCAAAAATCCAATCTTAAATATTCAATTTATATTAAGTATACTTTAATGATCATTATACTAAATTTGGAGGTAAATCTCGCATCTCGCAACGTTTCTATCCTGGATTTAAATAAAGCTTTTAATTAAATTATTGAACCCATTAGCTTTAATAGTAGTTTTATTTCCTTTTTTGTTCTATATGTATACCACAAATATTTCATGAACGTAGCTTATATCCTGCTGTAAACAAATTAACAAAATATAAATAAATACTTACTTTCTCGGATTTTATTTAAGTTTAATTTACAAAAAAGTATGCTTGACAGTGTTTCTAGAAATAATTGATAATTTTTTCCACAAATGCAAATTTATTTAATTTAAAAAAATACTCATTACATATTAATTCAACTTCAAGAATAGATGTTGCAGAAGTAAACACAGAGATTTCATCAGCGTACATTACCAGAAATGCTTTGTTTTCAGAGGAAAAACAGAATGAACAAATTTAATTTAATAATATCCATTTTTAAATAAATATTTAAGTTTCCGGTACCATCTCATCATATACTAATATTTTACATAAAAAAAGGTTAAATAATTTCGTGCACATCAGCTTTTATTTTTCGGTTTTTTTTATATCGTCCTTTGGTCCGCGTCGACCTTTCATCGTTCGGCTTTTTCTTTTCTTTCGGCATTTTGTTCAAATCGGCCTTTTTCATCTTTTACCTACGGCGGCCTTTTGCCTCGCTCTCAACATAGAGGGTGTACAAAAAGTTCGGTATCGCCCATTTATTTTTGAAATGATGCGTTTTTGAGAAATATTTTAAAAAAAATTTGAACGATTCTTAAGCGATTCTGAAGCGATAATCACTTAACTTTTATTAAATATGGAACATATTTTTTCATTTTTCTGAAATAAATAGTTTATAAAAGTTACAAGGGTTAAAATTTTCAATACTTAAAGTTCGACAACGACGCTTTATTTTTAAAATTAAGATTCCTACAGAAAAATTTTTCAAATAAAAATTGTATGATTCTTTATTAAAAAGTCAAATTTTAAAATATTTTAATATCTTGTATAAAAGTGAGATTACGTACTCATCAGGTAAGCAAAAAGTTCAGCAAAGTCATTTTTATTCACAAATAAATCATTAAAAAATACTCCTATATTGATATGAATTATAATCTAGCATTATGTGACATTATTACCTTGACATTGAAAGATTCAAGGTCACGCGACAATTACTTGTATTCTTTTAATAAATTTTTTTATACAGGGCGAGTTTAAAGTAACGCATAAAAATCATAACTACCTTATTTTTCGAATTTTTAAAAACAGTAAAAGACAAATATTTTTTCGATTGAGATGTCGTCACTATGACGTCATAAATTTTATTTAAATGGATTGATATGGTTTTCATTTCATAAAACAATACCTTATAAAGAGCGTCATAGTGACGTCATTCCAACCGAGTTCAAAATAAAGTTTTTTAAAAACAATGCGGTACATCTTTTGCCGTTTTTGAAAATTCCAACAAATAAGGTACTTATGATTTTTATGCGTTACTTTAAACTCACCCTGTATATCACTATACCTTATTTTTCGATGTACAGGGTGACCCTGAATAACTATGCCATATTTTTGGGGGTGATAGAGGGAGTAAATCCTTTTTTCAAATATAAAGTATTGTCCAGAAATGCTTTCTTAAAAATTTATACTACTTTTTTTTCAAAAAATTTGAATGGAATTCTTCTAAATTGCTCCCGCAATATCTTCGAGCAGATTTTGTAATAATGTATTTAATATTCTTATATCAAAAAACAATAAATAAAATGGTTAATGTTTTTTATGGTTTATATTATTTAATACAAGAAATTTTAAAGAAAGAAGTCTATTTTGATGTTTAATTTATATTTTTAGGTAAAAATTATAAAATCGACTTTTACTGCATAACAAAGCAGACTTTTGACTTACTACAGGAGTAGCTTTTCTGTAGAACATTGATCAATGATTATTTCAGTAGTTTTGGAGTTTTTGAAAACGTAAAGAAGATAAATTTGGCACAGGTATTCCGGGATACATTCGACAAAGTCCATATTTATGCAGATCATCTAACTTTTAAGAAAGGTATTTTCAATAAAAGATATACAGAATGGGTTAATATGTAATAATAGTACCTGCTCCTTTAAAAAATTTCCATAATATGGAAAAGGATTTTTTTTAAATGACTATGGTTTGGGAAGAAATGAATATTGCCAAACTTCTTCTGTTTGCTACAACAACACACGATACAAATTTGGGGCTTTCCATTAACAAGTAATTAGTAAAAATTTCAAAAATCTTCTGAAAAATATTTCAGTTCATAAATAAAATGATTTTATAGAACTTTTTCTCACCCTGTAGATTAATAACCATATATACAGGGTGAGTTTAAAGTAAAGCATAAAATTTATAACTACAGTCGAATGCAAAAGAAGTGGACAAAAACAGTTTCCTGTAATTAAAGAAAGGTCTACAAAGACTGTAGGAAGGCAGCAGCTTGTATTTCTTCAATTATGTTTTCTCAAAAAAAAAATTGTATAAATGTAACTTTATTGACAATATAATTGATTTTAACGTCATCAATAATTTTTTTTAAATAAATTGATACGGTATTTTATCCTTATTAAGAAATTCTTAATAAGAATATTTTACAATAAAAGTTTATGCTATAAAAACCATATCAACCAGCTTAAAAAAAAATTGGATGTCGACATTATATCTACCGATAAACTTTTTTTCGGTTAAAAATAATGTTTGTTAAAAACAATTCGACACGTGTTTCTCAATTTTTAAAACTTTTAAATACTAAAGAAGTCTCTAATTATTTGCGTTACTTTAAACTATCATTTGAGATGACATTTAGTAATTTAATTACATCTAGATGACACAAGTATAAAGTTTTTGGTATTATAGGGTATATTTTATGCTATAAAAACCGTATCAACCCATTAACTAAAAAATTTGGTGACGTCATAGCCACGTTATGTCAAATGATATTTTTTTCATTGCAAAATAAAGTATTTTAAAAATAATTATGAATTTTATGCGTTACTCACCCTGTATATTCAATTTAATTACATAAAAACCTATACCTACTCTAGATTTAATTGAACGTTTCAAATACTAAATAAATTAGATTTATTCGGATCGTCCCAATTGAAACTAAATGAAATTTTATTAAATGTTGGAAATAATTAAACGAGAATGTTTCAAATTTTTATAGATGATTGCAGTGTATCTGACGTCATCAAATTAATTTCCTTAATTATCTCAATTTTTTTATAAAGAACCTGTTTTATTCAAATTCATTTTACATGAGATTTTAATATTTTTTTTTTATTTTACTTTAGAAACGCCGGAGAAAAACTGATTAAAATACTCGGCTTAAAGGGATAGCAAAGAAATTTGCAAAAAATTACTTCAACAACAGCAAAAATAATCAAGCAGTAGCAGTAGCAGTAGCACTTGATATAGAAGAATCTTATGAGAGAGAAATTTAATCTTTCAGTTAATATTTTGACAATAGAATGAATAATTTGGAATGACTCAAAATATATTGACATTAAAATAGCTATTTATGCAACAAGTGCAGAAAGTGGATCATATTTACACGCGATGAAAAAATTGTACACAAATTTTTCTGCAATCGATGATCAAAACCATGAAATTAGTCACAGATATTGACAATCCTAAATTTGTCATTTATCAGTTGTCAGTGCATAAAGTCATGCTTTTTTTGCACCAAGTAACGCTTTTGTGAACTCGTGCAAGAAAGCATGACTTTATGCACTGACAACTAACCATAAATGGCCTACCTTTTGTACGATAGTAGAAAAATAACATTTTGGCAATAATAATAATATTTTGCCAGTTTTGCATTAAAAAATATTTTTATAGTGAAAATAATATTTTGGCAGTTGATTTAAACAAAAACTTTCTCAAATAATAAAAATATCGTTGCAATCTAAAAATTTCGTTACCATTATAATTGTTTTATTTTTGACATTAATCTGATATCTCCTATTATAAGAAATCTTTGGCGTTTAATAATTTAATTTTATTTAAACTTTTTATTTTTATAACACTACACGTTAAAATTTGGATAGAAAACGCTATACTTCCTTCTGATTGGAGGATTTATTTTTCAAATCAATCAAGTTTGCAAGACTTTTAAAATTGCATGGTAACGTGGTAAATAATAATTCAGTATAATATACAGGGTGACCCAGAACGCCCGCACTACCCCTTTATTTCGAAAACGCTGTCGAAGAAAAATATATCATCAAACTGAAAATAAAAATAAGCTACATTGATATTTTAAATAACAACGTAGTTCGAGTGTGGTATTTTTTGAAAGATCTTTTAAAAGGAAACAACTTTTATTAAAATATTTTTTATATTTTGAAAACAAAATAAACGAACAGCATTATTGTTTTTATCTTAAGTTTAAATATAATCTAAAATATTGGCTACTGAAAGAAGGCGGAAATTAACTTGTGAAACTAATAATTTTTTACACACCTATTTAGATAAGCTTTATTTCTATATAGGAAAAAATAATGGTTTTTTATTATTTTAAGAAAGGTGTTAAATTATTTTTTGTTTTTATGTAAAATATTAAAAGTTAACTTATCTTAGTACGTCAATTTATACACCAGTCGAATTCATGGTTGGTGTCATGATTAAATTGTAAGCCAGCGGGTGTAAAACAATTTTAAATAAATTAGTTTTTGAGAACACCTATTTCGTTTTAAACACATTTTCTTTTTCGCACAAAAATATTTTTATCAATTATAAGTAATAGGGGTCATAGGAGTATTAAAAAAGTTAAAATTAATAATATATTTTTCAAAAAGTATTATTATACAGGGTGAGATTAAAGTAACGCATCAAAATCATAACTACCTTATTTTTTAGAATTTTTAAAAACGGTAAAATACGTGTCGCATTGTTTTTGAAAAACTTTATTTTAAAATTTATAAAATAGAAATTTAAAAAATGGTGTAACTTCATAAATTGTCCAGAAAATTATAGTTTATATCAAACTTTTAGTTCAGAATGCTGGAAAAACTTGGATAGTAGCCACATATTTTTAGGTCTACTATCTCCAGTTAGCCGTTGTGGATCGAATTTCGAGACACCCTGTATACATTGTTATTTTTTGTAAAAAAAATTATTTATCAAAGCCACATTTTTTTACATTTTGACATTTAAAATTCTAAAAAGTGTTGGAATTAAAAAAAAAACTTTACTTCTGTAGTAAATTTGGATGTCATATCGTGGGGATAGCAACCAAAAGGCACTAAGTCAAAAAATTGAATTTGCGTAATTTGATTCTCAAAGGTTGATTGCGTTCAAAAAAGTGTTTTTTTTTTATTTAGTTGCATAGTATTAAGGTAATCTCCAATTAATCTAGACACTATTAAACTAGATTCTAGAAAACTAATTAAAACTAATTCTTTTTTACAATAATAAATATTAAACCAAAATATATTATTTATTTTTGACTTAGTGCCTTTTGCTTGCCATCCCACGATATACTCAGAATTGTATATTTTTAATCTCAAATAAAATTCTTGAACTTTAATAACGACGATAGGGGCAGGCCGCCCCCTTACCCCCACTTGGGCGCCTTTTAAGAATCTGTACCCAGCTGACCGAAATTGATTGTAGCTTATAGAATTTAGCTTATAAATCAGAAAAAATATTAAAAATCTGATGGAGTAAATTTGTGCTCCCAAAATCTCGCTCCCTCTAGCGATTCGAATTAATTATCAGTAATTGGCTGATAATTTACAATGAAGCTCCAGAAAAATGAGATGGATTTTTTATTCCCTGTTATTATCTCCGACAAAAAATTTATCGCTGGCGTCTAGAAAGATGCTCTTAAGCAATTTTTAGTATTTTTATTTACTTTATTTTATTTTCACCACAGTAGAAAAATTGATATTCCGGGATTTTAGATGCATACATTTCAAATATTTAGTAGTAAAAAGCTTGAAAACTGAAGAATTTAAGACCTCAAAGATGTTTGAACTAAAAGAATAAAAGCTATAACCCATAAATTTCTCATAAAAATCGTATCTGGCCACCACCTGCCCTTTTATTGAAGACTAAGTTATTTTATATATCTCAAATTTTCATATTTTTGATTTATGTTATTGCGCCAAGTAGAAAGTCATAAAAGTATGTTTCCTTGAATAGATTTCGCAAGGAATCAATAATTTTAGATTAAAAGCTGTTCCTATGCGGTGAAAGCGATCCTAGTAAAGCCAATATAATTTAACTATTAAGAACCAATAAAGATAATCTAATTAGCGAGGTTGAATTAAACGCTTTAAGCCTATTAAAGCTTCTAGTTAAGAGTATTAACCCTGTTGCAGGTCCAAAATCAAAGGATGAGGACTATCACTAATTTATTCCTGCTCAACTTAGCGATATCTGATTTGCTGCTAGGCGTCCTGTGTATGCCATTCACATTGATAGGAGCGTTGCTTCGGGACTTCGTCTTTGGCGAAGTTATGTGCAAACTCCTTCCCTTCTTGCAAGGTATGATTTATTATTATTTGTCACGAAACTTTAATATGTACAACGAAGCTTTCGTGGCGCGAGGTATTTATTGTAGACAAAATTATTTATCATAAGCACCCAAAAGTTTAGGATATTTACATAGCTACTATATTCCTCAGCGTGACTTGAATCGAATGTCATTTTACAACACAACGCTAAAATGTTTATTAATGGCGTAATTTCAGCATTTCTATCAAGTACAATAATAACCACATAATGATAATTTGTTATTATGAAAGCATGATAATAAAGTTTAATAAGATTTGATAATACCGAAATTTACATCACGCTACAGTTATACCGGGTGTCCCACTTTTTGATAGTAAATGTCATTCTGGACAAAAATTTTTCTATAAACTATTATCTTTTTTCGACTCCTAAAAAATTTACAGCAATTTTAAAATTCATAAATTTTCATGATTTTTGTGGAACAACCTGTATAATTTTTTTTATTCAGAATACCATTTACTATCAAAAAAAATTTTTGCTCGAAAAAAAGTGGGATACCCTGTATTTATTATTATAATATAAGTATATTAGCTATACTAATTAAAAAATATGCAACACACGTAAACTACCAACAGAAACTTTGAAGCAGGTACTGAGTTTTAAAAAAACATAAAAGAAGTGCCTGTATAATATCAAAAAAATTGTTGGTGCGACCCAAAATAAAGAAGTTATTGCCATATTTCGAAAATCACATTTTCTTGTTGTTTTAAGATAGCGCAGAAACGATGAAAAATTTAAATATTTTGTCAACGAATTATTAATATACGAACAAATCTCTACTACTTTAACCTTTTACCCGACATTTTAGCTTCACTAATAATAAGACCGTCCAACGTCCCGTGAGACACCCTGTATGTAAACAAACCATTAGTCCTACATAATGCGTATTTATGAGATTGTATGTTATATTTGTAAGCAGAGATACTGATAATATACACAAATATAAATATATGTACGTTTTATAAACAATATGTTACCCTGTCCCAAACTTTCTGTCGGTTTTGTATAATGTACAAATAATAATAGGAATGAAATACGTTATCAAATCTAACAAACTAGCTATCTCTTAATCATAATATCCACACCTCCACTTGAGACAATTGGACCAACTCCTATAAGTTTTATACATCGCTGATGTTTTGGTACTGATAAAGATTTAGTAGGAATATCAGTGATTATATCTTCTGTATCAACATACCATCTTTAATTGATTCTCGGATAAAATGATGTCGTATGTCAATATGTTTACCTATGGCGTGAAAAATAGTACTTGGTTTGAATTTGAAACCAAGATTCATCGTTCCTTACTAATACCGTATACACGTTTAGTAGCATCCAATACGGTTTTGTTGAAATTGAATTGAGATAAAACCCTTACTTCAGCACACCGGGAAAAAAGCCCGAAAAAGTGGCTACTTTTTGTTTTTCAATTTTTAGGAAAATTGGTAAAGAAGAAGAAGAAATTAGTTTTGACATTTTTCGGTAGATCTTATAACTTTTACCAATTTTGTTTCTTCGCATCATTCTACATCCAACATCCATTGCTTCTCTCAGATAACATAGCTTGATTATTTTCAATCAACTTACATGTGTTCTTTACTACTACACTTCTTTCATTCCTGGGTCTTCCTGGAGTACCAGTTTTTATTATCTATAGTCTTCTTTTTCTTGGAACAATTTTAACTAATTGACTATTTTCAATTTCTTCTTCTATTTCAACAGGAACTGTATCAATTTCAGCGTATCGTGGATTATTCAGCCCTTAAATTTTTCTGGTACCTCTCTTCAAAAGCATCTATTTCTTGTACAGAATTATCATGAATTTAGAAATTTTATATACCTTGACAATTCTACTCTTTTAGTTTCTGGGAACCATATTCTGAATCCTTTAGATTCTGGAGTTAAACCAATAAATTTTCTCATTTTTCCTCGAGGCTTAAACTTTCCCTTATTCGTTTGTTTGTCTAGAAAAATGACTTCACATCCAAATTTTCGGACATTCGGAACACTTCCCATCCAGGCATCATATGGAGATTTTCCCTGAAGATTTCTCGAGGGACATCTATTTCTTATACTGCATGCATGATTTACGGCGTCTGGCCTCTGCCCATAAACTCTCGGATAATTTTGAGTCAATTTACATACATATGGTAGTTTCTAAATTTGTCTAATAATTTATTCTTGGATTTCATGAAATAAACTTGTGTGCAACGTGTTGGATCATCGGAAAAGTATTTAGATAGACCTTCAGACTTAGTGAATATTATCAAAAATATTACTTTTTCGTTCAGAATTTTTCGAAAAGGGACTTTTTGTAATTTTTTATCGCAGATAGTTTTAGAATAATAAGAAATAGGTAGTTTGGTAATGTGACCCGTTGCGTATCACCTCGTAGTAAAGATAAGTCGACTTTAATATAATGTTTAGATGCTTGCAATGTTGATTCCATGTCAATTTATAAAAATAGAAATTTTGTAGAGGTCATGTTATAATTGTCAACATGTGGTCTTTTAGAAAAGTTCATGTTAACAGCTTTCTCGTAGTTTTGCTTAAAAATTCGCTCCTTCCACAGCCTTTTAATTTTGTTTGAGCTAGCTCCAAAATTTACATTATTGACAAACACAATGGTTTCATCAACAAATAGTATTTATTGTTTTAGCCTGCTGAAATATTAATGTAGATAAGTAACAAGGGGGGCCAAGATAGATCCCTGTGGAACCACAGTCTTGGTGTAGCTCAGTTTTTTTGAAAGGATGCTGTGTGAAATAGTATTAAAGACCTTTGAAAGGTCTATAACATTAACATTTGGGTAGATATATTTTCACTAAATCCATGTTGACTAGGACAGAATTTGTTTGTTTCAAAAACTGATGTTAATTGACGCAGTAGGAGCTTTTCAAGTATTTAGAGAGAATAGGAAGTTTTGTTTTGTTTTTTGTAAATTGGAATAATCTTCACTGTTTTTAAAGCGGAAGGAAACATTTTAGTATAAGATTGGTAAAGTCCCAATAATTTAACTTTTAACAGATTTTATTAAATCAACCGACATTTCATAAATATTCCGAGAACCGTTTGGCTTGAGATCATCAATAGGTTTGCCTACATCATTGAAAGAAACCTCAGAAAACTTAAAATATACCGCTGTAGGCAATATTTGTAAAATACGGGTAGAATGTCTCAGGATCAATCGAGCTAGTTTCAATTGTTTTTGTTTTATCATGTCTGGATGTATTGATTACTTTCCATAACGATTGAGGAGCGATATAAGTAAATTTTATTAAATTTTCGTTAGTGTTTATCCGTGCAACCCTAAGTACATCTCTGTATGAATTCCTGATTTTTTTAAATTTTATTGAACCATGGCGTTGAATGGACTGTATTTTTATTTTTATTATCATGTATATGTGTATATTTTTGGAGAAATGAGATGTCTATACAATCAAGTTTTCATAAAAATATTCAATTTTTTTCTGTAATTAATAATGCCAATTTTAGTAAATGGCCAATCAACTGCGCCCATCAGTTGAAAGAAATATCATTAAACCAGTTTTCATGAAAGGTCTTGTTAAAACCTTTTGTATAAAACTAAAGCCTAAATGATACATGTCCCAATAGTGAAAGGCTCAATTAACAATAAGACCGAGGTAAACAACAAGTAGAAAGGAAAGTAGTCTAGTGATAAAAAGGAAACTTAGCAAATGGCCGAATTGTACAAAAGTTAATCGAACGGAAAAAATTTGAGAATTGGACAAAATTTCGAATGGGCCTATCCCAGGTGAAACGAATTTTGATCATTTCTATTTTATAGATAGCTATTTAAAAGATTCTTATAATTACCAATTCTTTTTTGCATTGGTGCAGCCTTTTTTTTTATTTTAAATTTTCTATCGTCGTGACTCTTCCGATTAATTAAGATGGCAACGTTGCACCTGAACCGAATATTAACGATGAGATGACAACGATCGACTCGAACGATCCGCAATTTGTTATTTGCGGCGTGCGACCACGTGCAACATCTTTTGACTGCTTTTGAAAGATGTGTTTTGGCTTTATCAATGATGCCAACCTATCATCAGCTTCTGGAGTTTCGCGGACGTTGAAACTAACTGCAATGTTGCTAGATGTAAATCGCGGAAGCGTGACGTCAGAGCGACATAAAATTAAAATTTTTGGCCGTTATAGAAACTATATTAAAAAATTGATTGAATATTATTTAGTTAGACTTGATCTTTATAATGAAATGAAAATTAAAAACGCTGTGATAGGCCAATTAAAAGAATAAAAGCAGAGGCCGATCCAAATAAGGTCGAAAGAAAAATTGGCAAAAGATAAAAAGCCGAATTTGAACATAAGGCCATCGTAGAAAATGACCAAATAATTAAAAAGCTAAAAGCTAAATTGAACAAAAGACTGACATGGATAAAAGACTAAAATAAAATTGGCTAAATAATGATAAAAAGCTGAAAGAAAGAAAAATGGTCGTATGACAAAATACCGAATTGAAAATTACTCCGACAGCGACGTAGACAAATGGCTAACGGTTTAAACTATAAATACACTAGTTGCTAGATAATATTGTCATCGTAAATTTTTTAGTGTTTTAAACATTTTCATTATTTGCTTTTTATAAAATACTCAGTTTTTATATAACTACCAGATTGGGAGCTTTGATGTAAAGCAATTTAAACTAAAAAAACGAGCTTGAGTCCTTTTAAGAAGCCAATATCAGGCGAGTTTAATTTTAGCAAACAGGATTAACAAAAGAGAGATAAAAGCACGTAGCAAAAAGGAGTATATAAAAAGGTAAACGAAAGCTTTTTCCTTTATAGTGTATCTAGATTATCCAACAATCACACCTAACTGAATTGTTTGCACTGCCTACGAAACTTATTACTTGATAACTTGATTAAAAGTTATTGTGGGCGCCGACCCGCAATTAACTTCAAAACTACATATAATTAAATGCTACCAAGTGGACTGTAGAATTTAGATAGTGGAACCGCAAAGACTCTCGAAGGAAGAATAGATAGTTCGTTGGAAAATTACGCAGTCAATCATATAAATTTGTGGGAATTGACAGGTAGTTACGTGAAAAGCTTGAATTTATCCCATTGTCTGAAATATGATTAATTAATTTAAAAACTTCTATTGATGAAATAAAAGTTTATGTAATAGATTTGCGTGGAAGAAATACAGTAAATGAAGTAATAAAGTTTGAGAAATTTTACTTTGTTATTATTAGGTATTTTATTGGTTATAAATTTAGTTGAAGTTTAGTTATTTTAGGCACTTAAAGATTTATGAGCCTATTTTAAGCGTATTACAAATTCTTATATTAAATTTCGGATTTTATACGCTTTACTAGTAAGACCCTTGTTTGAAAATTTAGTGCTGAAAATAAAATTGCCCAAATCCAGCCTTTTTATACGCAATTACAACGCTAATGGTGACATAACACTTTTTTGTTTTACTTTTTATTCAGTCTTTTAAGCTTTTTTATATACAGTATCAAAGAATGGAAGATTATTTTATCAGAGCCTTAAAATATATAAATATGTTATGTATTTTATGTATTTTATTAATACATTACAATTATAAGAATATAATTTATTACAAACTTTTATATTAAATATTATAATAGATTTTTTTAGTTATATCTTAAATAATATACTACTAAATCGGGTTTCAAGGACTACTGGTCACTTGAGATTTTCATTAATTGCTGATCCTTGGGAAGTTAGGAGTAATTTTAAGGAGGAAATTTGTCTGCGCCAGATAGCAAATTAACGGAGTACTTATGCGATTAATCGGATGTGAATTGTAATTAATAGAAGCATTTGATACGGAATACGTCTGAGAGATAGGAAAAACAAACTTTATATTACAATAATCAGTTTTTATTTATTTATTTATGAATACTAGAATATAGTTTAAATAGCCAATAATAATATCAATATTTTCGATAATCGATATCTTACAATATTTTAAGTCTGCTTCTGAATATCCCAAATAATTTTCTTTTTATTGTAATTTAAAATCAGACCTTTTTTATATCTTATTTGCACCTCTATAAAACAACCTATCATGGAAAAAATAATGACAGAAGAAGTTTTTATCGCCAATACGCCGGGATCTTGTCACTTACTTGAAGTCCGATAAACGTGAAATGGTTTTAGGGTAGAAACATTAATGCTTTCATGGTCAGCTCACATTTTTGATAAAATCAACCGTTTGTGATATGTGACATACTCGTACCTAAGATAACTTTGACCACAAGTGGGTGGAATTCGTGGAAGCCACCACAATTCAATTAAATTGGTATGCAAGCACTTTGTAGGCCAATTTAATCACTGCTGAAATTTTTGTTAATTAAAGTTGGAATAGGATGTTTAATTAAATAAATAGTATATTACGCAATGAGTTAGAAAGTGATGAATTTTGTGCGAGTGTGAAAATAGCCGAACGAGGCGCTAGCCGAGTGAAGATATTACACGAGCACGAAATTTACTTTCTTGCGACTTGCGTACGCTATTTTTCGACCACTGAGATTTTGCAAACATTATTAATATTTTGTTGTAACAACTAGAAAGTCATAACATAACCTGTGTTCACATCAGCTGACATTGAAGTAATCGATTATATTTAGTAAAACGTACCTAATTGTAGTTGGCGCTGTTTTGACGGAAGCAACTGATCGAATCGAATTAAAAATGTTCCAATTTTATTTAAAATTTACACAAAAGTGAATTATATAATGATTTTAATAATAAAATAAGTAATATTAGCGGGGTTAAATATAAATTTTTATTTGAACTGTCATTTTTTTGCAAGTTCAAAAAAATTACAAGAAGCATTTCAGAGTTATAAAACAGAAAACCAAAGTCACTAGTGTAGCAATGATAGATTTTCTAAACCACTAATATGAATCACATATACGATTTTCTCATATGGTCGTCGGAAAAGATATAAGAACATTCTGTTTCTATTTAGTTCCACAGGTTTCAATTTTTAAACTAATTTTTATAAATGTCAGTTTTGATCTAACAGTATAAAATTATTTTACACCATGTGGGATATAACGTTCAGCGGTAACAGGTGTAACATGTAAAATATCTGGGATGTACTCTTTTCTGGTCTTTGTATAGTGTGCTTAACAAATCGTTTGTTTATTCTCTTTGTTTAAGTGAATGTAATCATTATAAATTTATTAATTTTGTTGCTCCTGGCGTCTTATATGGAGCACGCAATATAACCTCTACCTTCTCTGTGATTTCAGTCACCTGTTATAGGGCCTTTACAAAGTTAAATTTCTCTGTCCTACAAAATTTTCTTCCTAAGTCTACATCATCTTGTAGTGTTTTCATTTGGGCCGTCGGCAATTTTAGTGAATTTAATTAAATAAAAAACGACTTTAGGCTTCAACTTATTTTATTCACGAAGCAACGAGCAGAGTCAGCACATTATTTGGTTTCTTGAGTAGCTTCTGCGGCATTGCCGCGCGTCAGTTAACAGAGTTTATGCAGATTTCTGTAATGTGGTTGGAAACAGAGGAGATTCGCTCATTACAAAGGAAGTCAGGGCCGTACTCAGTTTTTCTTCAATTTTCAGGGTGGTATTATTACCGATAGTCCAATAATTGTTGTTAATTTCGATAAAGATCTTCTCTAATGTCTCCTTCGTTCGTTGGATCAAGGAAATTCGACCGTTGGGCGAGTCGATGAAATTTGCGTATGGAAATTTTAAAGGTGGAACGATCCTTTTTCGTTGAGCTCTAGTGAGGTGCAGACGTGTTTTGGTTTTTTGCCAACTTTTGGTGTTTTCGCAAGTTGTTCGCGATTTTACTTTCAAATTGAACGTTGATGCATTTTTAGCGTTTGTTTGTCTTGAATTGGTGCCGTTCTAGCATACTTAATTGGTCATTGAGCGAGTTCGTAATATTCCAACGGATGTTTCTGTTTCCAATAAGCCGCTCAACATCTGCAGGTAACATGGTCCAATTTTTGGGATCTGACTGGGTGTCCTTTTTATGGGAGTAATCTTGAGGTAGAAACTTGATGAACACGTGCTTTTGAACTCCGTGGTGAGCTGTCCGTATTCTTGGGAAGATGGCGTACGTTGATGGCTATTCCGTGAGAGTCGATTCTGTCTTTTCTTCAGAGGCTTACCTGATTTTTGTATCGAGCCGTCACACAGTGGGAAAAAACCAGAAAAGTCCATAATTTAAGTATTGATTTTGGGACTTTTTTGGACCTAGGTGTTTAGTAAGATATTTTTGGCATATAACGTGACTATTTACAAGGTCCTGTGACCATTGGCACCCTCAGAATTAATTATTTAAAAGGGGTCTTTCGCGACCATCCCGGATGTTTGCGATCCTGTTCTAAGAAATAAAAATTCAAAATGGAAAAAGTTAAGATTCCCAAGGTTTCCCATTCAAAAATCAATTTCCTCATGTTCTTAAAAGCCTCCTTTAAATACCTATTAAGTTTCACTGACATCTAACGCCACATTTTTGATTTATTTAATGTTTTGTAAGCGCGGCGCAAAGTGGGTAAAAATCCCGAAAACGTGGCCAAAACTAATTTTTGTTTTTCAATTTTTATGAAAATTAGTAAAGACTTATTTTTGAGGTCACTGATTTCTAATTTGACATTTTTTTCTAAATAAACAAAATGGCGGATTCAAAATGGCCGAAATACAGATTTTGAGGACTATAAACAATTTTTAATAAAAATTTCGGTAACTTTTTGAGATAATTTTTTGGTTAAAACCTCTTTTCTGAGTCTATATCCAAATTGATTACGTTTTGCGTTTTTCATTGGGAACCTGAGTCACCGAAGAGTAGTATTACTGATACAGCGTTGTGGTGAATAATACATCAAAATATTGTTAGTTTAAATAAATTTATTTCGCAAGGGAGATCTCACCTCTGTTTAGTTAGGCACTTACCAATTACCATTTTGGTACCTACCCTATGTTTAAATTAAAATTATATTTAATTTTGCAATTGAAAATTTTGTACATACATACTAATATTTTTTTTTATACAGGGTTGTCCAACGAAAACAAGTCTGGTTTTCGGTACTTAACCTGAGTTTTTGGAAAAACGCTCGGACAGGTCGATTTTTGTTTCAAGGGGGAACGATTTTTACCTAAATACTCATTACCCACTTACAACCCCTAACCCTAAAATTCCTATTCTTAACTTTGGTTAGGATTGATTCTCTTGTATTGATTCCCATCCCAACTGTTCATAAATTAGATTTCAAGGTTAGCTATGTTTTGAACTCTAGTTTTCATATCAATAAAATAACCCCATATTCGTAATCCACAAACTCCATAAAGTCATCATACTTGTAAAAACTCGTGTTCCAAAAATCTTTATTAAATCATCATACTCGTACGAACTTATAATTGTCACCCGGCGCTTGCACCAAATATCACAAGGACTAGGTTTGTGACGTAATATGTATAAACTTGTGTAGGAGGTTGGTGATTTGGGAATAAAATATGAAACGAAACATTTAATTAATGGATTGACGCATTTATATTATAATTATTGTGTACATGAAATATAAGACTCCTGAAGAGGAACGACTTACCCTTAATAACTGAGTGATAGAGTGGATCGAAATTATAAGCGCGAAACTTTTATGCACGAAGGTTGATAAAAGCGAAATATGTTATACAGGGTGTCTCAGACCACCCATCCACCCCTTTTATTTTGAGAATTTATTACCAAAGAACGCTCATTACTGGTCTCAAAAGAACCCTAACTGGTTACGTGAAGTGGACAACCAGCGAGTTTGGAGCCTTAATGTCTGGTGCGGCCCATGTTACCATATAAGAATCGAAAGTTACTTCCGGTTCCGGGAACTTCCGGATTGTTCCTGAAATAAATAAGTGCACCAATAGATTCTTCGGGATTGCTTTGGTAATATTTTTTTTATTTCAGCCATGTACAACAAGGCGTTCTCAAAATAAAAGGGGTAGACGGGTAGACCCTGTATAAGCGAATTCCTTTAAGTGCGAAACACAATAAGTGCGCAACCTTAACTTAACTTAACAAAATATTTAAGAGCGAAGGTTCATAAGCACGATAAGTATAGGAGAAAGGCCTTTAAGCGCGGCTTTTAGATCTGCATTCCTTTAAGTAACGATACACCGAAATTTTCTGCGACAATTTTAAAATAATTTATGGAGATAGCGGTAGTAGATAACAAAAATCTTTATTTAATTGAAAAATAAACAATTAAAAAATTAACAAAATAATAAATATTTAAAACTAACATTTATACTAATATTATGTATATAAATTATTTTTGAAAAATTTCAAAGTGGTACAGCTTTATAAGGAAGCATTCCCAGACAATATCTACTTTTTTTGATGATAACTTTTTTTACAATTTTAATACTAATAAAATAACTGAAATAGTGTCCGTACTTCGCTTTGCAGTAAAAGTAGATTTTATAGTTTTTAGCTGAAAATATAAAGTTAACAAGCAACATCAAATTTCAAATTACTTAAAATTTTGTGCCCGGCACCTCCACCATGTTGTCTGGCCTAGGATTTATGATTTTATAAATTAAACAAACTTGTTGTTAAACCCATAATTTAATTACCAAACCTGTAATTATTTAAAGTACTTACATAAATATAAACTTGTAGGGGCGAGCATTTTGCGTCTAGAATAGGACTTATTTTGGAACTTCTTGACACTTTATTCACAGTTATTCGCCTGTCTTTTCGTAGACTATCCAGATTGATCAGAAATGCTCATTACAGTGGCCCATAAGCTAATAAAGTATCCTATGTAATTTTATAGCCAATGCATTAATTGTCATAGCACTGCAATAAATTTTCCCGAACGATCAGGAACGTCAAATTTTTGAACTACACATTATTCCATTTTCGCATTCGATGTGTTTTATTTTAATTAATTAAATTATTAAAATTTTATTAGAAAATGTTTTGTTAAATAGAGCCTTTGTGACAATATGTATAATTTTAATATCTAAAGAGGATAGTCGGCAAATCTAATAAGCTGATTTTGAAATTCGATTGATACTTGCATTTTTGGTCATAAATAATTTTCCACTCAAATTTTGTCTTTGTGGGATAAACTAAACAGTTTTATTGTAGCAACAAAGAGAGCACTTTGTAATAATTGAGCTCTTTTCTCTGTTTTCCAAATTTCTATAAAACAAAAAGTGATAACATGTTCTTTTTCTTGCCACTCTAAAGAACATGCTTTAAATCAAAACGTACTTTAAAAGAAATTTCATACAATAAAAATACAACAAAAATACATAAAACAAAACCAGTTTTCATTTTAAGCATTTTCTTCAAATTGGCACAAGTATGTTATGTAGAATTTTGAAAATTTTTACGAAGTGCTCTCTTTCTTGCTTCATTAAAAGGACATTGTTTAACAAAAAATGCGAAAATAGCCAAAAAAAGAAAATTTTAAAAAGCTCCAGCAGGAAAAGAATAATGTCCAAATCCAAAATTGAAAACTCAAAATATACTATTGGGATTTCAAAAGGTTAAACCTTCGCGCAAGTTGCTTCTTTATTTATTATTAAATACTAATATTGGAAAGATGATTTCTTTTAATTCTTTTAGCGTTGCCAGACTTAAGTGTTCTTCTTTTCGAAGTATTTTTGGAGCACGTATTCCTACATTCTCTTTATCTCGTTTATAACAAAAACTAAGTTTATATTATTTTTCTTTTAAGAAATGAATATTCGTCGCCAGATGTATTTCTTCAGTAATAGTATTCTCAACAGTAATATCACAAGTGGTAAGAAGGTTATCGAATATTTTTTATAAATGCACGCGAATTAATATGATTTTTTAAATATTATCGATAGTTATTCTTCGACCACGAGAATATAATGACTGAAAATGGTGTTTAACAAATCAACTGTCAACGTAACACTTGACTTTATCTTGAGGGTTATAATTTAGTTTATTGACTAAAAATATTTTGGCGTGGTATTGTCAGTGTGCTACTGTCAGGAAATATATTTTCGAAGTAATGCTACTGACGATTAACCGCCCTAAATGAAAAGAAAAGATCTGTCATCGAAAAGGAAGTATGGATTAAACTGTACTCTATAATCGATATAAATGTGGTGCGATGAAATTGTATTGTCGGTAATAACGGCCTTTTAAAAAAACGTCTTTATCAAATTTACCCCTCCGGTAGTTATTTAGATAAGCGTCCTTGTGGACAGATTTTGGTTATCTCATTTTTCTACTAATAAAATGAAAATATTATCACGAATCACACTTAACAAATAATGATTAAAACGGTTAAAGATATTTATTTTCCCACTTTTTAAATATGAGAATAACTCATCGATTCACTGATTTTACTGCGACTTATACAGAGTGTCTCACGGGACGTTACACTGCAAGGGTATCTTTCTTATTATTGGTGATAGAAAGACGTTTAAATGGGCAAAGTAGTTGAGATTTGTTTCTTTATTAATAATTCGTTGAGAAAACATTTGAATTTTGCATAGTTCTCTGCAATCTTGAAAAAACAAGAAAATTCGATTTTCAAAATATGGCTATAAGGTGAGTAAAACCCATGAGTGGACTTCTTACATACCTATATAAACATTACACGATCGATTTCGAGATAATTAAAATCTCATCATCAGGTGTATATTAACAATGTACAAGAATTTAAATAAGCATAATTAGGACCAAAAATTAATTGATGAAATCATAATAGTATTTACGTCAGTAACGTTGAAAGTAATAGTATATTATTCAACGAGCGAGTAATGATAGCCATTACTTACGATGGTCGTCATAGGTCTGAGTGAGTAGTAGCTATTTACTCGCGACTTTTTCCCTATGACTATTCACAATTTTAGGAAAGAGCTCTCCCTCTGTCGGTGAATTTGTGAAACTGTAAAGCTAGTATAAAACGTCAGTAGTAACTTTGTCCATTTTAAATATATGTATATTGATTATAAATAAAAATTAGAAGAATATTTATTAAAAACTTTTTAAAAAACCACTCGGGACGACTTAAACCTATATTCAAATATGGAAACGTGTGGGTTCAATACTGGCTTCGATAGTTCATTAATTTGCCATAAAGGGCCAACAGCGCCATCTATTGGTAGTTTAAATTCCCAATTTTGTAAATGCAAAAATGTTTTTCTAAAAATATTAGCTTATTTGACGAAACAACCTTTGCATTCATTAAAGTAGCTCAGTTGATTAATACTTTGACTGTAGATTCAAAGGTCACGGGTTTTCGCCAATGGATTGACTGCAAATCAACAAAACTTATTTTTTTCTTACGGTGGCCATATTGGATTTACACATATTTAGAATCAAGCGTTTACCATCATTATATCTATAATAATGACAAAGATATCCATGCAGTCCAACATCCCGTGAGAATACGGAAAAGGGACCTGAGACCGATGTCTGAATACAGTGGCCGTCATTCCAGATAAACTTTTACGTGCAGGGGGATTTTTTCCAAACAAAAAGCACTTTAGCAAGTTATTCAAAAACCACTACCAAAAAAAATCCATTAGGAAGATGAACCCCAACGATAATATTATCTTAAATAATTATCTTAAAATTATTTTTAAAATGATTTTTAATATCATTTCATAATATTTTATACATGCAACAGTAACGCCTATAGCCGAAAGCTCTGCATGAAATTTACCTAACACTTCAATCCATCCAATCGATTCCTTTTATCCTATATCTCCAGGCTATTTAAACTCAACTAAATTAAAAAGAGGGTCCTTTAGCTTTCATATAAACCTAAATTTTATTATACACTTATTTCATTTATGTTAGTTTTTTATATAAAATCATTTCATTTTACGAAAGAATGAAAATTAAATTAAAGAACTTTATAACAAAGAATACAAATGAAAATTACAAACGAAATAAAATTGTTAAATCCTTTAATAAAGTTGGAGGCTTTAGGTTTAAGCAAACTAATCCTAGAATTAAATATTAATAACGTTAGTATTATTAGAGCTTTTCAGTTAAGCAAGTTTAAATATTCAAATGGTAAATCTTCAATTTAATATATTTCTGACAAATATGAGATTAATTTTTTAATTACAAATTAATTCCAGTAGAGCTGTTGGAATGTACTTACGTATGTATATACACTTTTGGGATAATATTTAATGAAGACCAGGTTTTATTAATTATTCCACAAATTAAATGTTTGTTTGCATGTGTACACATTTAATTGGGCTGCTATTAAAATGTAAATTTAAATTTTATAGCGTAACTTTTATCAAGTCCACCTGGCTTTTTATCTTTGCAATAATTTTTAATTAAATATAAAATTTAAGTAATGCTTCCGTAATTATATTTAAAAGCATACACAAATTATTTAATTTAGTTATTTAAAAAGTAAACAATACAACTAGAGATTTTAACCAGAGCACATATATTATTGAAAATTTTAGTTAGAATTCTCATGTTGAAAATTGCAACCCTACACGCGATTGTATAATAAAAAATTAAGCGGTGAAGATTATAATTTTATGTAAATTACAGACCCAACATTAGACGCAAGAAAACTGGGAAGTATGATTAATATCAGCCGAATAACTTTTCACCGAATTTTATTTCTAAAAACTTCAGTTAGTTCATAAATTAAATGAGGATGATTTTAACCAACGACTACAAGGAGTAACCAGATAAGCTAGCGCAAAAAACAATTTTGTAAAAATGTTTTAAAGACGATTTTAAAGTCATTGAATATAATACCCAAATTGAATGACCTAAAAATACCTTAATTTTGGACCCCTCTAATTAATTCAGCGCAAGTTTGGAGAAGGTAAATACCGGGTGGAAACGAAACACGTGTCAGCTCTATAACTTCTTTATTTATGAAAATAAAATTTTGAAATTTGACTATGCTATATGGTTCCAGAAAACATATTTTGTGCACTCGCGCGCCTTCTAGCGATTTGCATTAATAATCAGTGATTCGCTGATAGATTGCAAAGAAGCTCCAGAAAAATGGGATGGATTTACTACAAGAAGCCGATTACTCCATATTTTGAGGTGGTAATAGTTACTTTATTATTTTTCCAGTTTCCAGTATTCATCAGGTGCCATAATTAGACAATTCCACTATTGGTCGCAAAATATTTTTAGAACAAAAAAAACCATAGTTGACTATAATCGATTTTAAAATGTAATACGGTCAAAATTTTATAAATTTAAGGAAGTTGGAATCCATTATGTCTCAGGGTAATCCAAAGTCGAAAAACTTTTGTAGGTGCAAAGTGCGTTTAATATAGTTAAATAAATATTTAAAGTATTACAGCTTTATTCAAAAATAAATAAATTCAATTAATGAAATAAAAACAAAATTTCTAATAAAAATATAACAATTTTATCTCATTTTGGAAATTCTTCTCCATTTTAGAATTTTATCCACTTTATTGAGATAAATTGACTTTATAATAGGACAGATTTTCTTATACCTTAAGCAATAGAGTTACGGCTGGTTTTCCCACCATGTCTTGAGATGAAACTAAATCTTAATATGCGTTTCAAGACGCAGGTTCAGCTTTCTCGGTTACATCATGCCGAAATTTCTTTTAATCGCATAAATTAGCGCTTATACATAAGATTAAGAGCGCTTAAGGATCAAAACGCAAACCAAATTCGTTAAAGCATTAAACATGATTTTTTAAATTGTTTATATTCTTTATGAGGTAGATTTAAATTATATGTATAATTTAGATTAAAATAATAATGTGGAAAATATACCAAAATAAAAGAATTCCACGCCAAAGACGAGGAGTAGTTTTTTAAGTTGCCTCTCTTCTTGGAAATAGTGAATTTATTCTCTTTGATTTAGAACTCATTTTAAATTCAACCATAAACGCTACTTTAAAAACAATTACAATCTGTTTACTGTATACAAAACGTAGTTAAATGTTGAGCAGGTCATTGTGGAAATAGGCAATTAGAAGAAGGCCGAGAGCGGTGTTGCCAAACCTATCCAGACCTTAGCCAAGATCAAAGCCATGGAGCAACGCAAGCGCTCAACTTAAGCTGAGCTTTAAGTTGAGCTGAGCTTATTGGAGAAACCGGGCGTTACAGATGCTTGAAAACAAATAATTATAGATCAGTTATTTACTTATTAAAACTTCTCCTAAATGAGTTTTTACTATAGTTTGGTCTGCTGGTATAATTTGGAAATAGTTTATATTATTAACTTTATTTTCCTCGTTTATTCAACATTTTAAGAAACAAACTCATAACAGCAAATGAAATAAAATAAAGTTCTATTGTTACTACAAGAAACTAAACAATACATAACAGGATATCGTTATCGCTTTTTCATTGTTATGTTGGGTTTTATTGTTAAGTTCGGCAATACCTTTCAGAAATAATTAATATTTATAACGTGAATGGAATAATTTGAAAAGTCGTCATTTGTAGAAGCTATGAAGCTAATAATTAACATTACCATAAAAGCGATCCGATGTTGACGCAAACAAACCAAAAATTAAAACAGAAAAGTATAAATATTTTCATTAGAGTTCATTCGGGATCGTACATGTTAAATAAATTGGTTTTATTAATTTTTAATCGAAAATTCAATTTTAAACATCATCGACGAGAGCAAGCAAATCCAGTTATTTCTAATATAAAAATTCATAAAGAAATTTTTCTGTGGGCTAAGTTCTATGCAGCATTTTTGAATTTGGCATCGCTTTAAGGTTACAGTCTATTTTTTTAAATAAATAGAGTTGAGATGCACTGTACTATAACTCGAAAAATAAATTAATTTGTTATGACCTCCTCTTTAGGCGCGTCCACATCTGAGCACGTACACGAACGAGGCAAGGCGAGGCAATTTTTTTCCTATGTGCTTTTGCGTCGCATAAAACAAACATTGCCTCGGCTTGCCGCAATGTTTTTTCTCCTATCTTTGGTTTGGTTTGGTGCTTTTGCACATAGGAAAAAAATTGCCTCGCCTTGCCTCGTTCGTGTACGTGCTCAGATGTGAACGCACCATTACTAAATTTGCTGATAAGATTTTAAAATTGGTAAAAAACAAGGTTAAACAAAAAATGTAATTTATTAATTCATTTTTTTTTGTAGTTCATCTTAAGTTTCAAGGCATTTCTTAGTTTTTGTAAAATGTAAAAATTTAAGCTGAATAGTTTCATTTACTGTTTATAAATATGAGATGGGATGAAATTGATCTTCGTATGTTGCTTAGTTTTTTTCTCAAAGTTTTAGGTGCATGTATCAGATCCTCTAAAGAATATAAAAAGCAATAGCTACTCACGTAAACTATATTACATATCTTCGTAATAAAGAGTCTGAAGCGAAACCATTTGTTATTTCAACATTAACAGTCTCTAAACACTACGAAATTGCTTTTCTGCCTCTTCACATAATTCGGATACAACACACAAAAATTGATGGCGAATATAAATCCTGCGCCGATGAGAGCAATGTTTGTACCCAATCTACAAATAAAACAAAAATAAAAGTACGATTTAAAAACTAAATTAATGTAGAAATAATATTCTAAAATAAATATTGTATGGAAAAGAATAATAGCAACATAAATTTTATATTTTCACCGAAACTATAATTAATCGGTTTTATGCTCAAAATAATATAAGATAAAGTACCACAAGATTAATATATTTTATGTATTTTTCTATTATGGAATAAAGGCGAGATTAGAATTTCTACGATTTATTGCTACAGCCTTTGTTATACTTACGGGGTGAAGCATTTAACTTGAGACAAATTAATATCTTAGAAACTAAAAGGTTTTGAGATAAAAGTTTCAAATAAAAGTTGATTGGGAAAAAGGATAGACAAAGTTATTTTTAGTCAAGGGCTGGCTTATAGGATAAAATTTAAAAAAAACGTATTTTTTTTACAACATCTAATTTATTTTCTGCAATGTTTCTGCGACGTTGCAACGACAAATTCAACTTTTCAAGCTTCACATAAAGATTTGATAATGTACGTTTTTATAAAAAATAAATTAAAGTATAAAAGATTGTATAAAATCCTTAATAATACCTATAGTACATTTTTTTTCAAAAAATCCAGTAATAAATAGTAATACAGGGTGTTTCTAAAATGGTGGTGGTGTTGAAATTTCTTTTTATTTTTACTTTTTATTTATTTTCTCTAGATCCGCTAAATGAAAATTAATAAAATTTTAGGGGTGACTACTTCTCATAGTTAGCCACCTTCGGCTAATATTGTTGTCTTAATTTAATAATCCAGTCTTTATTCAACATTTGAAATGCCGACGTTTCGACCATACATTGTGGTCATGCTGGCTCAATGTTTAATCACAGAAATTTCTTCATTTGGATAGTTAACTTCCGAATATCGAGACCTTATGGTACTGGATTTTGTCTGATTATTAAAAATGTATACCATCTAATGTAATAAAAAGGAGGTAATAAACATCTAAGGTGTATCAATTTTACTTTAAAATTAATGAAGATTCGCACATTAGTTAAAATTTTTACACAAATAATTCACCCTGTATAAATACAAATAGAATATAATAAAAAAGTTTCTTCAAAAAAAAAACCTTCTTTAACAATTTGTATTTATACAGGGTGGATTTTATGTATGGAACCGAAGCCGCCATGACCAAATTGCTGGATAAAAAATATGAAATTTTGTGGGATCAAATGGGGCTTTGGAAAAAATATTTTAAGATAAAAAAAAATTATCGCTCGGAGTTTTGACATCTTGAATTTTTTTAAATGACAACATATGTCATGCAATACATCATTAGAAAGATAATTTTTATTTCTTTATGGCAGTCTATGAAATTTAAAACCAATTATGAAAATTACATAAAAAAATTATTTGAAACAAATTTAGCTTATTTTTTTCCTTTTGCGAGATAAATTTATAACAAAAATCAAATTATTGTATTAAATGTTCAAACTGATGCCGCAACACCTCTTGACAGTAATGAAGACGATTATTAAATGAGTTAATGGAGTTTAGTAAACAAATTACTGGAATGGCAGCTATTTCATTGCGGATCCGATTTTTTAAATCTTCCAAGTTACGAGGCCTTTCAACACTTGATTTTTTAAATGACCTCCTAAGAAGAAATCCAGAGGCGTCAAATCCGGAGAACGAGCAGGCCATTCTTTTCGTGCTCGTCTTCCAATCCAATGTCCCGGAAATATTTGGTTTAAGTAGTTTTACGAACTATAACTATAACTATAGTGTGGAGGCGTACCATCCTGTTGAAACCATATGTTCTCATTGATAAGATGGGGATTATTTAATTGTGGAGACAGTTGCTTCAGCCTTGGAATAATATTTTCCTGAAGTAGCTGCAGATGTCAGAGTCCCTTCTATACAAAACAGACCAATGATGTGATTCCCGATGATGCCACACCATACATTAACTTTTTGAGGGTGTTGTGTGTGAATTGTTTCCATCCAATATTACTGTCCGCCCAATATCTGCAATTATGTCGAGTTACTAAGCCGTTTAAACAAAATGTGGCTTCGTCTGAAAAGAGAGAGAAATTTTATATGGGTGTCATTTATTTTTCTTTATTATCCTCAGAACGTTTGGATATGTCAGAATTTAAGGATATTTGTTTTGCATTCGTGTGAGGTTAGGTTAGGTTAAGTCAGAATTTAAGGAAATTTATTTTGCAGACGCGTGAGGTTGATCAGTTACTTGCAATAAAACATTTAAAGAATTTTCTTCATGGGTAACTATTACTGGTCTGCCAGTTTTAGAACGGTTTCTAACAACTCCAGTTTCGGTATATCTTTTTAAAGTTTTTGTTACAGTCGATCTACTAATGGGATTTCGATCTGGACGTGTTTTATTAAATAAATGACATATGTACCTCTTCATGTGTTCGCTTTTTATCGCCGTATCCAATCATCATGAGAATTTTTATTCTTTCTGTTTTAGTCAAATCCTCCATTGGGAAAAAATCACTAAATTTAGGTACATACAATTGAGTTCGCGAGTTATTGGGAATCTTTAGATTCCGCTCGTCCTCTGGTGGCTAAAATATGAACTTCTATATTCAGTACTTCCTCTTATGATTTAAGGGAGGACATCACAGTAGAGCGCGGTAAGGGAGGTATATTTTCAGGAATTTTTTTGTCGCAATGAAAAGTACGTTTGATAATATTATTAAAAAACTACAAAACATATTTTTTTCCAAATTTTTTTGACACAAAATGGCGACTGTGTAGCACTTGTCCGGAGACGCCTTTTCTTGGAAGGAGGTCTATGGGCGGTAACCTCGACTCCGTAATTTTTGACTTGGAACAAAAAATCAAAGTTTTTTAGTTTCTATATATCAGCAGCTATGGAGGCACGTAGGATTATTTCGATATATTGATATTTGGCAAAATGGTGCACGTTTTGAAAAATAGTTGAAAATTGGTTAATTAATATAAAAAAAAATCCTACGTGGCTCCATAGAGAAAGGTTTTTGGAATATACTATCGAAATTTCAGATCGATCGGTGAAGATTTGGCCGAGTTATGTTTCCACCCAGTTAAAAAAAAGTTTAAAGTACTGCAAAATCATATAATATTTTTATATACCTCTAATCTGCGATGCCTGCACCATACAACTGGCCTTCTAAATCTATATCCTCCTGTTTTTTGTCCCTTTTAAGTGAAAAAGAAAAATTACGATTTTTTCAAAATTTTACTATGATGTGCCCCCTTAAGGCATTGGTACATGTTTTTTAAACTTTACTGAAGCTTTAAATAATAAATCTATTCGAGTTTTGTTGAATATGTAGTTATTAGGTACAAGGATGTATTTTTAACACAATTTTTGACACTCACAAGTACCGAAGTATGAATTTTGGGGCCCAAGCCGACGGATTTGGAATTTTCACATACAAAAGGGCCCATTTTTTTTACATATGGCAGAGGCCCAGACATAATTTCTTGGATGGTTCGAAACATTAAAAAATATTTCAAATTCTGTTATTTTAAAATAATAAAATTTTCCTTTAAAGATTATACAAAATTTCACAAATTCCATGTTTTCTCATAATTTGACAAAGAAAAATTATTCTAGGTTCCAAAAGATCCTAAAAAACCACCCAATACAATGGGCCATGAGAATAATTTAGTACTGAATGCTAAATATAAATTCCTATACTTATTTTTAAATTTATATTTAAAAAAAATTAAATTTTAAGCCAAAAATTAAACTTGACAAGAGCCCAAATTTTATATGGTTTTGTTGACTTAATTTTTTAAAATTAAAATAATTGATAGAAGAAAAAATACTAAAATTTAGGCTCCCAAATTTGTTCAGTCTTACTGTTAGGCAAGTGCCTACTTTGCCTATAAGGAAACGCGGCCCTGGCTCTTTCAATTAAAAAAAAATCAGGGAGGGAACCCTTAAAGTTTCAATAGGGTTTATTTCAAAGATTGACCGAAATTTCTATGATCTTTGGGGGGTGGGGAGAGATTAGCCTCTTTAGCCCCTTTAGCCACCAATTTTAATCCAATTGAACGGTTTACAATTTACAAAATGCTATACATATTATAGTAAAGATTTTGAATTTTTTATTAAGCATTTTTATATTTGGGCAAAAATTATTTTTCCTCTTAAAATATTTGTAGAAAGTTTTCATTTAAACGATGAAATTTTCTTATTTTTTAATCCTGACTTTGGTTTCATACTTAGAAACAAGCATGAATAAAAAATATAGAAAACTAATATGAATATGATACTCTCTTCATTACTTCATTACTTTTAAAATTCTATTTTAATTTATAGGGACGCTTTTAACTAAAAACAATCCTGGAGGGGAGAAAATCTCACTTTATTCTCTGGTCTTTTTAACAAGTAATTCGTTTTTTAAATAAAAGAGAAACCATATATAACATAAATTCCTCTTAAATCTTGTAAATTGACACTTAAATCGCCAGCCAGAAGTTAGAGGTCATCTAAAAAGTCTTGTCTCCAAATCCTCATTTATACTATTCGTTAATTATAGCTTCTTAAGGTCATTCTCCGCGCTTTCCCGAGATAAATGAGTACTAGGATGAGGATTTAGCTTAAGTCGTGGAATTCAAGAGGTGCCAGATGGTTAAGATTGGAATGAAAATAACTTTAATTAATTTCGTCATGCTAGATAACTTTAAACCTTAATATTTTAATATATTGTTTTTATCTCGAATTATTTATACTTCAACGATTTCAAATGTATTATTAGTTTTATAAAATAAATCTTATTATTATTAAAAACGATATTCGTTATCAATTACGGCAAGTTCCAGTTAACTAAATTTCTATGAGAAGGCGGGAACGTGGAAATCATTCTTGGCTCTCCGACAACTTGAGGCTTTTGATGTAGTGCGTAATATTATAGAAAATAGACCTATTATACTGAATTGTAACACTTTAGTACCACAAGAGCTGAAATTCAGAATTTAAGGTTTAAGGCACCTCGTTCTATTATACAGCATGTCTCTGAAAGTACGCAATAAATGTTTAATTATTCTATGTAATAATTTATTAGTTCGTATTCACCGCCGTCTACTAAAACGCACTATTATTTCCTTAAATGCGGTCCGCGGTCCAATCAAATTTTAGGATTTCAAGGTAAACACAATAATATGGTAAACGAAAGGCGACGAATACGGGGTATTGTCTTTTAAACTTTCATATGGACTCTCTATAATATAGGTAAATTTAATAGGTCATAGGTACAATATACAACTAAAAATGCACCTAAAAATCCAAATTTCTGTAATATTTTAAGGATTTTTGACATAATGAGGCAGTACAAAAGTAATGAGTTAAATTTTATTAAAGGTATAAAACGATACAAAAATTGTAATTTCTTATTTGTTGCATACTTTCTGGAACATGTTGTATATATACAAAATATTTTAATCCGCCTAACATAGTGGTGATTTACTTGTTTTTGCGGGAAGACAGAGATTGACGAAAGCATGTGCATGTTTTGTAAAAACAGGGCAAATTCCCAAGGGTACAACTAAACTTGAAGCTACTGGCCTAGGTTGTAAGTTGTAGATATAATAAAGTTGAGAACAACAGCCACAATCAGTCACCTGTTTTTGACATCGAGTGACTCGTCTTAGACGTGATTATTTAATAGGAAAGTTTTACAGAATATCAATTTTTCTAAAGGATTAATCAAATAAATTATTTAATTATTATTGCATTTCTCTTTCATTTTTAATAAGAAATATTGCGACCAATAAAAGGAAATCATATATATTAGATATGAAAAAAGTACTGGCTTTCGTGCGAATAGTTCTATAATTTAAAGCCAGAAACTGTACTCAGACAATTGGGTTTCTGGATTGGACCTCTTTCTTCTCCAATTTTTCACGTCGTTATTAAAAGAAATATTGTTCAGCGGGACGTGATTCAATGCAATCTTGGAAGCCTGTTACCAAACCAATAATTCTCGAATTGATTTTAATAAAAAATATACATTCCACTTTCACTACATATAATTTCAAATAAAATTAAATATTTTTTACTTAAATTTTAACAAATGCACACCATATTCTAACATTATAAAGAAATAAAAATACTTTTGAAGTCAATTATTACAAGCTACGAAATCATCTAAGTTATGATTTTTATCGAGCTCGAATAAAAGCCTGAAATAATTTTTCGCCCTATATTGAAAAGTTTTAAATTAAATCAAGTTTTAATGCCAAAACTTTTGAATAATATTATTTGACGTACTGTTATTAAAATAATTCATAATACCATCAAACTTTTTTATTGTTTTTATTCGTGTTAAATAACGTTTTAGGCAATATTTTGAGCAAGTTATGTTTAGTCGTAGCATTTAATGAATCACATTTATTTCCAGGTAATAAAATTAAATAAAACAAGGGTTAGGTGTTTAGAGAGTGACTAATATGTTGTTAATTGGGGCATAAAATACCGGCAGTAATTCACAATTTAGTTGCAAGGTCCTTCTGTGTAAATTGTACCCTCGAAAACTATGTAGACAAAGTTATTGGATTATAAAGGATCCATTTCTATTTTCATAGGATCTACAGTAGCTGCTGAGTACATTAAACCTATAAAATTTCAGATAAAATTTGCATTTTAATTGTTATTTGATGTGACTCTATTTTCAAACAATTATGCAACGGCTTTCTCGCGGAATTTATTAAGGTCTTCTTTAATTAAACCTGTTTTATTAGTTTAACTTTATTAGATATTTGGCGCAACTCCTAATAAAAGATGTTGCTAAAATTACTTTATTATCTAACACGATTTTAGTAAAATTCTCCACTGAAAATAAATTTAACGTACCAGTAGATTCAATTATAAATTATTTACTTAATATTTAGACTCTTTATTTGCAGAATATTATATCTGCAAATAATCCTAAAATTATATTACATGCGCCGTTAAGGTTTGCAGAGTGCTCAAATTCACTTACCATTGATAACGCTAAAGAAAAATACATTTAGTGACGTCTCCAGAAAAAAGTCTCATCTTTGAATAGCACCCATATGTAAATGAGAGTCAATATTTGAATAGGTTTACGTATTTTTCTGCTCAATTTATAAATTCTAAACTTGGTGCGAAATTTAAGAGATTCCTTTCTTTTACGAACAATCGCTTGTTTGAGGTTGACAATTTTCCAATACACTACACTTTTTCTATCTTATAAAAGTAAAGATTTATGAAAATAAGCTCTTCAGCTTAGTATAGGACAGGAATAATAATAGTGGTACTAAAAGTTCGGCAGTTTTAAGAGATATTTTGTTTTTATTCCTGTAATTTAATCGACGAAGTAATTTTCCCAAAATTATTTATGTTCAATATTTTCTAATTTCTTAATTTAACCTTACGTAAGGAAACATGAGCTATTAGTTTTCAAAATATTTTTATTTAACTTAATATTAGGAGAGTGAGGTTTTAAGTATCTATTCGTAATTTCAAAAAAAAACGCATGCATTGACTTTAAAAGCATTTTCAAGCTTCTCCTATTTTTGATGAGGAAAATTAAACATACTTGATGAAAAGATCAAATCTATCAAACTGCTTACCAATCGTTGGTTTATCATGGTATTTTCATTGTAAAAAATTGCTTGGGTGTCTAAAAAGTTTTACATATTTTAAGATGCTGTGAGATATGGAAAAAAAGTTATTGGAATTTGATTTAAGTTTTGTAGGAATTTAGAAGTACAGTTGAACTTGCTCTCCCAGGTATTTTAGCTTCAGTCTGTATATGTACAACGTAGTTTTCACTAGTGTTCCTTAATTTGACATGGACGATTTAATATAATGAATGGTAATTTAGTTACTCCTTAAAATAAAAGTATCCAGAATAAACGGAATACTCACTTAGTTGATAAGAAATATATAGAAATTATTTCATTTGCAAATTTAAAGGATAAATCTAGACATCGTGCTTTAAGTGTGTTAGTGAAAGTGGATCTTGGGTAGATGCCTTTCCTATTGCTAGTATGGGTAACTTTTTATATGTTGACAGTTTAAGAATTGCTATTGGTTCACACCTTGGTACCTTATGTGGTAAATATAAATGCAAATATGATGTAACATCACTGATGTTATAGTTGATAAACTTGGATCACGGTCTAAGTTGCAATAAAACTTCTGGAAGATAAAGTAGAAGCTCTGCATTAAATGATATAATAAAATGCGATTTATTTTTTGCAATATACCTGCAATATTAGAACCACTGGGACTATTACGTACTGATGGTAAAAGATCAGATGGTACCTACGATTTTAATGGCACTTGTTTTGTATGCTACATGCGTTAATTCTTTAGCTGATTCTTCTAAAGCTTCATCAATTACCTATATTAGTTCTACTCCAAAAGAAGCTGAAAATCAAAAAAACTTCAAAATACCAAGATTTGGAAGGCAAATTTAAGTTTTCTTCTCTTGATTTTGAAAATATAGGTACTTGGGGTTCTTTTTCAAAATCATTAATATCTAGAATTGGAAAATTAATTTCAAAGAGGACTGATGAAGATCACCTGTTACTGAATATCTTCGATAATTGGAATGGAAATTCATCGTAAATACTTGATGATTGATTGAAATATTTTATGCTGTAAATAAAAATAAATCGAAGAAATTAATAAATCTAATGTAATGTTTTATCCTTCAATTGAAGAAATTGAAGATCTTGAAGAAAACATGGAAAATAAACCAGAATAAAATGAATTAAAGTCCGAAAAAAAATCTCAAACTCAAAAAAAAGGAAAATTTTTGAATTTATTATAGGATGGTTCAAATTCTTGCAAATTACAAAGTGAATCACACTACTGATTAAATTTGTCAAAGAGTTTTATTTACTGCCACAGTAAAAAAGAATAAATTTCGTTCTGTTTCAAAGGAACTGTTTGCTAAACCTTTTGAGCCATTTTGAATATACAAATGTTGAATAGAATAGGTAGTGTTTCATTTCGAGTTAAATGTCGATAAGAAGAAGCAGAAGAATTTTTAGGATGTTTTCTACATAGGCTGATGAAATATTGAAATTAATTCAATCATTTAATGACATTCAAAACTCTTTTGAAAAAAATGATAATGGGATTGATGATGATAACAAATGGCAGATATTTGAGCTAAACAATTAAAGATGCATTTCAGGAGGAACAGAATCTATTTATACTCCTCTTACTCCCGGTTTCTCAATCATGACGCAACCTCACCAAGCTTAGCTCAGATTCAAGCTCAATTTAAGTCGAGCTTTCGTTGCACCGTGGCTTTACTCACGACATCTTGGCCGCAAACCGGATGCTACGCTTTCTAATAAGCTGTTTCTAAAATCAGTTGTTCAACGTTAAATTAGATGCTAGGTCTAACATAACGATACATTCGTCTTGTAAACAATAAACAATTGATGATTGTTTTGTAACTATCGATTATCATTTAATAAGTGCTAGATTAAACAGAATACATTATTCTCAACAAGAAAGGTAATTTAGTTAATTTAAGGCGCTATTCACACAAGGCAACTCTAGTTGCCAGTTGCCAGTCGCCAGTTGCCTGGGTGACTTCTAATTCTTCTTCTATATTTATTTATTCCTCATCACTACTCAATCTACTAGACATTTTTCCTACCTATTATACCTAAAAATATTATAACACGGTCCCGTACTTTGTTTACATACGGTTTTTTAAGGCATTGATAAATTAAAAACCCCATGTGAACAGAATGACAAATTTGGGTTGCAAACTAGTCGCCCAGGCGAAGTTGCGTCCCCAACCAGTTTCCTTTAAGTTGCTTCGTGTAAATTGCACCAAAATCTTTTAAAAAACTGCTCCTCATTAGAAAAATCAAAATAACTTTCGTATAATGTCCACATAATTATTTGAATCTACATTATTATTCATAAAATTTAAACCTATCTCTCACCTACAATATTAACATTTTTAAAATTGGACAGATTGGATTTATGTATAAGCTCTGCTTGACGCGAATAAGATATCAGATTTCGGTGTGGTGCAATTTAATAAGCTGAACTTGGGTCTTGATACGTAGCTTAAGATATAGACATTACTGATTTGCTTAAGATATAGACATTACTGATTTATTTATAATATATTTTCGATCTAGACTTCATAACCATTTTTACTATACCAGGGTAACATTGGCCCTTAAGGGTAACTTTAGGTCAAATCTTAGAAAAAGATAAATTGATCTACCTGTAGTTGCCAACTTTCATTTGACTTCTTAAGGGTAAAAATTAGCCCAGTTGACGGTACAGATAAATATTGAGAAGGACGTAGTACTATTAAGGAAGCTTTTGATATAATAGCTCATAAAAACCAGAAAAATGTAATAAATTCTAAAATTTCTCGATTTAAACATACATATGTACAGGTTAACGTCGTTTTACGCCAGGGTTCTATTCCAAAAGACACCGACACAAAAAAAATCGGTGTAAAATAAACACACATTTTTACAATTTAAATATTCTTTTAATTATATAATGAATTAAAAAATATAATCATATCTTTTTATTTTTCTTAAAAACAAAACTATCTTAGAAAATCCCACACCGGCACCAACCGGCGTAATTGTGTTTCTGCGTAAATCGAACCGGCGTAAAACGACGTTTACCTGTATATAGAACCAAATACTGTACACGAAGAGTTTGACCCTAGATATCCTAGAATCTACCTCCTTTACAAGATTTTGATAATCAAGGAGGTCTACAAAGTAGGATACATTCTGTAGAACTTCTTCAAAATTCAAAATCTTCGGTAAAAAAACCAAAAATACTCCGAAAACAATCATTTTTTTTCGAATATCAACCACACAACATCCTAAGATTTACCTGGAGATGTCCTCTAAAATTGAGAATATTGAGAATATTGAGAATATCGAAAATATATCCTTTTCATTAGCTCTCATTACTATTTCCTGTGACTGATTGTGGTTTTCTTTTGCACAACAAAAAGAAAATTACGTAATTAAGAATATAATATTTTATATGTAAGTATAATATGTGGATGTGAATAAAACATTTCATTTTTTAAATTAAGTTTTAATTTTCCCCAGTTTTTTTTTATAAATCAAAATTTTTTCTCAACAGTTTTAAATATTAAGTTTAATTAAACGACAAAGCTTTCAAATTAACTTTAATTAAAATATTTTTAGGGATACCTTTGTTTATAGTCACCGATAAATAGTACAAACGTTACCCTAATAAATAATAATGAGGGAAAATTAGTTGGAAATTAAGTTAAAATGGAAACCTTAATAAAAGAGTAATTTAAAAATTCAACAATTTACTGCCTGACAACCGCACAGTTGCAAAACTCGACAAAGACACAAAATGGCCTGTCATCAAATTAAAGAACAAATTAAAAGTATAATGAAATAACTTTACCTATGTTAATTATACATGTAATGTTCTAGATTTTAGTAGTTATAATTGGTAATATAAATACTCGTAACTACTTAAATTACTTCGACTATACAAATTATTTATTAAAGACATTAACGTCGCAATTTTACCTTGTTAAAATTTATAAGTCAATATAATTCCATGTAGTTAGGTAATATTTTGAAAGTGTTATCAGTAATAAACAAGTTAGTCGTAAATATAATAAAAATGTAGTTACCGCATATTAAATAAAACTTTAGTAGATTATATTTAAACAATTTAATGCGACTCGATGGAAATTTTAGCCATTTACTCTCTAGATTTAAGTCATAAAGCTCAGGCGATTTACTCCTTAATCCTTAATTTATGATTAATACTCCATAGCCACATTTTTCTTAAAAATGTAATATTTTTCTTACTAAATATTCGTAAATTTATTACTTTTATTAAAATTTATTTATACTAAAATTTTGTATACTTATTTAAGCTAGCCTCAGGTAAAATAGTATACAAAATAAAATGTCATGTAAAGTTGCTCCCAGCTAGAAGTAGGACAAAGAATACGCAATCGTGATTACTTTTGTCTTACTTCCAGCTGGAGGCAGCTGTACATTTTTCAAAGTTATGTGAAATCCGAGCTGAATGTATAATATTAGAATGTCAAAAAATAATACTCCTACTGAAGTATGAAATGTATTTTATTTAAATATAAAGTATGTAATACGAAATATAAAAAAAACGGTTAAACGTTAGTTTTTTGTAAATGTAATTTATAGCAAGCAATTAATTTAATTAAATTTAATTACAAGGTAAATTAAATGCACGATTGATACTTATAGAAGGCGTAAAGCTACTTCTAATTGAAGTTTTCTGTTTAAAAAAAAAATGCAAGATTTAAATAAAGAAATTAATTGTTAAAAATTATATTAAAGAATTCGATATTATGATATTTTTTCACTTGATGTTTTTGTTAAAAGCTAATATTCAGACAGACATTATTTTTTTCGGTTCTAGAACATTTTTTGTATGTTTACAAAGGGAAGCTTTTCGTAATATCTCAAAAACGTATGAGTATACACAATATATTATTATTTTGCTTCAAAAGAAAATATGGTGAGGTTTTCAATAATCAGAAAAATATAATAAGTAAGTATATTAGTTTTCTTAATCTCAAAAGTTAAGTTAGGTATTTTTAATACATGTACGTAGTAATAAGATATGAAACATACAGGATTATTTAAAAATTTTAGCAGTAAAATTTAATAAAACTTAAATTAAAAAAAAAATTGTATTTATGATTTTTAAAAAAAAAATAAATTTCATTTTAATTTCAACGTTAAAACAAATTTATTTATAAATCAATTTTATATCGAATATAAATACGATATTAAGTGATCAATTGTTAATTGAAAAGTTTGTTCGAATATTTTCGCAATTAATTCGGATGTAATAATTGGAAAACATAAGTGCCTCTATTTTAATAAAACATTCCAGAATAAAATAAAAAATATTAGAATTTAATTATTATACTTTATTATACAGAGTGTAACAGAATTAATATAGT
Source organism: Stenus bimaculatus (assembly GCA_963971135.1). NCBI lineage: Eukaryota > Metazoa > Arthropoda > Insecta > Coleoptera > Staphylinidae > Stenus > Stenus bimaculatus. The sequence goes on along the minus strand of OZ020180.1, from coordinate 78,350,437 downwards.
TGTAACTATTGAATTTAAGGAGTAAAAACGTTTTGTTAATGATATAAATATTTTTCTAAAAAATATAAAATTCAATAGATATATGAATGTGTCCATAAACTTACAATAAAATTATATGCTAATAAGAATTAAAAATTACATTAGAATAGTTATTTAACCAACAAGTGAGGTAATAAGAGTGATTAAAAAGTGAGACATCTTAATGCTGTGAAGCTTTTAAATCACCCATTACCTCACGAGTAGGTTACAATACTTTGACGTTGACCGCATCTAGTAAAACTTTATAATATAATTTTTAAAGTATTGACACTGATATTTACTAATTATATATTTTTTGTTAAAAATATTTGCGTCGGGGAATGTACGTAAAATTGTTTCGTAATATACAGCGGGTCCCGCTTAAAGTGTCGCTTTAAGCTTCAACTGTGCAACCAGCCTTTAGAGTTTCTTTTGTTAATAAATGTTGTTTGGTATGAAGGGAGTAACATAATACAAACTTTTATTTATCATTTTAAATATGTTTTGAAGATCATTTCAAGGTGTACTTTGTTTATTTAAATACAAACCTATGTTTTTTAATAAATAATCTTTTTTTAACGAACATGTAATGAAAAGAGCATCAGAAACCAGAGAAGTTTTGAAAATTAGAATTCATCGAGCCTGTGCAGAAATTACTCCTCAAATGTTAGGTAATGTGCCAGAGGGCTTTAACAAAAGAATCCTAAAATATTTGAAAGTAAAAGGTCATCACTTTGAGCACCTAATTAATTATTAGGAGTAAATTATCTGGCTGAAACATTTCATTTTTTCTGTACATAGTTTTTAATTTAACAAATTAGAATGACCTTAAAAACTTTAAAAATTAAGAAAAGTATTTAATTTTTTAGACATGATATTTATGGCACACTTGATAAAAATCATGAAATAATTTTTATTAAATTTCTTTAAAACTTGAAGGACAATAAAAAAATGTTTTCACCAAAATGTGTTTCTTTTTTAGCGTAGAATAAGATTAATTATTAAAAAAACATAGGTTCGTGTTTAAAAAAACAAAGTAGACTTTAAAATGACCTTCACAACATACTTTTTCTATTTTGGTTCGTTACTAAGTGATAAAATTTATTTTTCAAAGTTGGCAGCACTGAAGTTTGTTGATTTTAAAGTGGCAGTTGCAAGGAGATTTTCAATTTATTTGATGATTTGACAAACCTGACATTAGAGTTGCCAACTACCAGAAATTTTACTAAAATTGAAAACTACAATATTTTATTCTAAATACAGGGTGAGCTAAAGTGATTGTGGTCAATTCAAATTTCCCGCCTATAAATCTGGGGAATTTATTTGCTTCAAGTTCATAGTAACACAAGTAAAGTAACTAGACTTCACAAAAGCAGAGGCGTAGGTGGAATTTTTACCTTTGTGTCAAAACTTCAGATTTTTGAATTTCGTTATTGTGTCTTCTATTTCATAAACGTCGGATTTTACCAAAATTAATTTGCGTAAATCTTTGTTTTGTGTTAGCATCTGCCTCAAAAATGATGAAAAAGTTTTCAATATTTGACATTTGCTGTGAAACTTAAAATTTTGGAAAAAACATTTTGTACGCCATTGGATTACTAGGAGATTTTCCTTAAAAGATTTCAGTTGTACCAACCTGCGTATTTAATTACAAATATAAATTTGTATTATGTTACTCCCTTCAAACCAAACAACTTTTATTAAACAATAAAAACTCTAGGAGGCTTAGTTTTTGAGATAAACATTCGTAACACTTTAAGTGGGACGCCCTGTATGGTCACCTTGGATACATAAAAAACAGTGTAATGAAATGTCATTTTGGAATAGAGGTAATTACTCTATGATGTTCATCCATCTTGAGCAAACGGTCAACGGAAAAATAACTTTGTCAAATATTTTTAATTATTTGAAACTATATCTAAATTGTTTATTAAATTAAGCATTTAATGTAATTTTTACATTTAGGTATTCTTGTATACAATCTCTCTGTTATAATAGAAAAAAATACACAAAGGAAAAAAGTTATGGTCGAGTTCGGACAGCTGTTACAGCTATTAAATAAAAAAAGAACTCTTACACGATTATTTATCAACGTCGTTGCCTTTACTCATCCAGCACCCTAACCCGTCATAAAGCTTCCACTTATTGACTTTTCTCCAGCTTCAATTTAAATATAACTCGGTTTTTTCGAATCAAAAACCAACGCGGTGACATTTAGGCGCTGCTTTATTAATTAAGCTGATTTTAATTAAATTCCTTGCCATTTAGATACTGCAAAATTAGGTTTAAAGAAGGTTTTATTATGCGTTGTAATAATCAGCGAATACATCAAACCGAACTGAAAAACGTATTTGTACTTTTTTTTAATACTTGGTTCAAAATATTCCAAACGGGGTTAGATGATAAAAGCGCACACGGAAGTAAGTGCACACGGGAAAATATGCACATCGAGAAAAAAGGAGACACGGAAAAAAGCACACATCGAAAAAAGCGCACACGGAAAAAAGCGCGCTTCGATAAAAGCTCCTATCGAAATAAAACATTATACAGCTTATGCTATGAGGTGATAGGTGCTATATGAGACTATTTAAATTTCACTGTGATATTTGTTTATTCTAAATTAAATGCGGTGACTAGAAGTTGCTTATGAGTTAATCTTACGTAAGATTTGTTGTAAATTATAATAATTATTATTTATTTTTATGAGAAATGTGCGCTTTTTTTATCGTGTTTCGGTGTTCGCTTTTTTCGGTGTGCGCTCTTGTCCATGTGACCGTTACGGTCGTTTGCTTTTTTCCATTTTGTAGAGCTTAAGCATGAGTGAAGTGGTATGAATGTAGCTATTTTTGATTTAAAGTAAGTCAAACAAAATTCTGTGATTCGTAAAATTCTACCCCAATTCGCCGGGTACTCATTAAAGGATTATCCATCATCGCATCTACATACTAAAGCTTCTTTAGTCAAGCTTACTCAATATAAACAAGCTTACTCAATATAAATTCTCTGAACCAGATCCAGAATAGGTTCGATTCAACATCCCAAAAAACCGTACATTGACGATCATACCCATGCGCAATAGACAAAACGTGTTCCATCAGAGACGTGACCGTACGTAGAACGGTCCTAGTATCTGTTCCAACAAAACTTAGACTGTTCATGGGATCGTATTCGGTACGATTATTTCGGTACACGCTAAGAAGCAGTTACTAGTTGGACTGATAGTTCAACTGTGTACGTCTCGCAAACGTTAGCTGAAACCTAACCTTTCATTCTTAACAATCACAACACGTGAATAATCACCGCATATGCATAAAGCCGTTCCAACAACGCTGTCTTGACTTCGGACGGTAAAAAGTTGGCGCAAGCGCATAAACTCGATTGAAACAGTTTTGTTTCGGTTTCACGACGGTCATAAATCTCGTTGTCCGAACAAAGCTAATATTGAATAATTTCGCGTTTCTTATTAGAAATCCGCGGGATTTGAAGCAGTCTTGCGCGAGATGTTAAATTTGATTACATATGAAAAATATGAGCTTGTCAAATAGTACATTCAAATAGTCTTTAAAGTGATTGACTCTATATAATGCTAGGTTATCCATGGTGTCGTTTCTATTTATTGATGAAATCAGTTAATGTGTAAAATCAATCCATTTAAAGTATTTAGATTTTACTATTACTAGGAATTGTGAACATTCACTTTGAGATAATATTGAATATGGCAAATAAAAAATAATAGTACTAAATAAAGTTTAGCTGCCTTTGGAGTTGTCGTGGTTTACCATGCACTATTTATAATTCTGGCCCTAAAACTGTTAAATTGTTAATAATTTTATTAAAAAGCTCCGTTCCATTATCAGATTAAAGGACTGACGATGCACCAATTAAAGTAATATTGATAAGGTTATTGGTTACTTCTTCTGCTTTCTTTGATGTAAGTGATTTAATGGTAAATTTAAAGTCGCCATCTGGGTGTGATCTTCATATTAAATTTCAAAGTTTAAGGTTATGTCAACCTACGTTTGCGGGTGAAAAACTTAACCACAGAATTGTTATTTGTTTGAAAAAAAATATTAAATATTAAACTTGTTTCAATTTTATGCACATTTATATTAAATATTTCGTATAAAATATAATTATATTTTCTTTAAAATAATACTTAAATTCTTTTTAAATTTATAAATGACATTGTTTTGTATGCCTTGCTAGGTAAGCAACATTGCACTTGAGTGTGCAAAAGACTTTAGCTCACTTGTGAATTAAAGACGTTCTTTGCCCACTAAATTTAGTTGAAAAAATGCAACTTTTAATCACGAAAATGGAAAAAATATAATATTTTAGATCCTTCTTTTAATGGTCCATTAGAATGGGGTAGGTACGTCTTATAAAACCAAACCAAATTGTTACAATAAAAATTTACTTTATTACTAGAGGTAAACTTGATACATTTCGGGGACACTTATAACCCCATTTTCAGAAGTACATACAAACAGTAAATTTGTACTAAAATAAAAAGAATTATACTACATACAAAAGGTCACAATCCAAACTTACTTGAACTTAATTAATATATAAACAGCGAAAAATTTTTGAGTAGAGAATCATAAATCAAACTTCGGCCATTTATTCTCATGGAATGAAATTCTTAAAATCATTTAAAAAATTAAAAAATTCATTTCAGAAAACGTCCCTAATAATTTTGTATGAGATCTTGAAAAATCACATTTCTTTATCGCAAGTTTGCTAAAAGTGAAATAACTATAATTAGATCAAAAAATACAACTTTATAATTTACGATTGTAAAAATTGGTCAAAAATGCACACATCATTATAAATAATGTCAATTACTTGAAGACAACACAAGTTGAAATAATAAAACTGTACCAAAAATTAAAAACTTTGCCTTGTTAGCCGGATGATTGAAGATTTTAAAAGGAAACTTTACTTGGAGGCAGCATTTTGGCACTGATATTTTGACGTAATTAGAAACGAAATGCCTTCTGTACCCGATTTAAAAAAATTTATTTTCAATAATATGTGAACTATTGGTTGTCTACTTTGAGTAGTAAATTAAAAATGACTGAATTTTTGTGTAAAGAAGAAGTGTTAAGCAACCAAACATTTTTATCATTATCATGTTTAAAAATCTCCATCTCTTCCAAAATATCTAAAGTTAAGCCAACATTTTCATTATGTAACAATTCTCCATTTTTTGGGTCAAAACGCTACGTACCCTTAGGTGTACACCAAAAATAGAATCACCATTCTGTTTATTATTTTTTGACTAGAGGTGTTCTCTAACTCTAGTTTTAATGGCCCTACCAGAACCTCCAACATATATGGCTTTGCAACCCTCAGTTTCACATTTCAAGCAATAAACACCAGATTTTTGTAAGGAAGGAATGACATTTTATTCTGTACTAGAAATTGTGATATTTTATTTGTAGGCTTAAAAACAATTCTGGTATCTTTAAAATCAAAATCCCCAGGACTTAGCGGAAGCGACAAAAGTCTATTAATCATAAAATGAAAATTCGCTAATTTATGTGAAAAACTATGTTTAGAAGTACCATGTATATTGTGGTCCGTTGTGGTAGGTTTTCTATAAATTTTAAATTTAATGCTATCATTAAATTTTCTTAAAGTCAAGTGAAGAAAATTTATCGAATTATCTTTTTCAGTTTCAAGATTAAATTTAATATTGTGATGCAATGAGTTACAAAAAGCAAAAAATTCATCCAATTCTGATTCCCTTGCCAGCATTTCTAAATATCATCAACATATGTATGATAAAACTTTGTACAATGTTTATAAATGTTGTGTGAACTGTAGAAGAGTTTATCTTCAAAATTTGCCATAAAAAATTCGGTTAAAATGGGTGAGAGGGAATTACCCATTCCCAAATAATAAAGCAAATTTTTATTGTAACTATTTGGTTTGGTTTTATAAGACGTACCTACCGCATTCTATTGGATTATGGATTCCCAAACGTTTAGGAGTTTTCGCTATGACATTCTTTTAAGGGCACTTGTTTTCAGACAACCACACACTATAGTCTTTTACCATAGCTCATAGCTAATTTTTTTTTAAATAAATATTCCACTATGAATGTAATCTTGAAATGGCTTTTTGTTGGGAATGTCTAAATTGTAAGCAGTTCCCTGCTTTACTTTCACTAACCACATTCAGTGATTGTTTACATTCACTTTCACTGTAAAAGAGTAACAATAAAAGTGAACCTTGGAGAACCCCAAAAAATTGAAATAGTTGACTGATTCGAGATTCAATTTAATTAGCCTAGCAGTCTTTCCAAAAGTTAATATTCTGATCTCCTCAAAAAAAATATTGTCAAAAACTGGATTTCTAATTTATAAGTACTCTTTTGGGAATAACAGTAGAATTTAAACAGAAATCTATGTATTACTTTGTGATGTATTAAAATTTCCATAAAAATGGATAAAAATGTAGTCTAAATTTAAAATTTTTAAATGAAATTTTGAGATACGTCGATTCTGGTTTATCATTTTAAAACATTTAAAATTTAAGGTTAAAGGATTTATCTGATAAATTCTATTAGGTTAGTTTTATTTTTCTTTGAGTAAATAGTTAAAGTTTTAGTATTTATTTCCAAACTTGTTGAAAAAGTTGAGACGTCAATACAGAATGATATGATGAAGTATTAGTACATTTTTAATCATTATATAGTATGTAATAACTTTTATGACAGATGTACAGTAAAGAGGTTAAAAAATATTTTATTTCCTATAAAGTAGATATAACTCTATGGTGTGATTTGAAGAATTCCATCAATCTTGTTCCACCACTTAATATTGTCAAGTTCTGCTTTGCGCTAATAAACTACCTCTTATTCTTCCAAAGCTAAGTAAAATTGTGAGACAAAATTGGAAAATATTATAAAGTGGTTAGGTATAAAGTATATAACTCAATGTAACTAATGGAAGGTCGGGAAGAATTAAAACACATTCCAATATTATGCAAGGCAGAAGGATTTAAAGTATTTTGTAAATATTATGAAAAAGCAGTAATTACCAAATTAACTGTAATTGAACTGAAGAATTTATTATCTAGAATTAATTAAATTTCGCAAGGTAATTATGTAAATTTCAAAACATGATAAAAACTTAAGAATTTAATTTAGTACCTACTATTGCTATTAAATTTTGCAGCGCTGTCACCTTTAAAGACTAAAATCATAAAAATAACGTCTTAATAAACTTAAATGACGGTAGTTACTAAATGATGCGTTCAGAATTTTTGTTAAAGCTTCATACATAAAGGGTTATAACCAGAATTAATTTAAATTAAATCATTTATCTAGAATAGTTTATTTAGCTTAAATAATTATATAAAATATAGATTATATAAATGACCAGAATCGCTGGTGTATCGCTTATGTATGGTTGTGGTTGTGTATGTGTCATTTAAAGACACATCAAGCAAAACCTCACCACTATGTTTAAAGCCATCTCTATCTATTCCCTCCACTATCCTATAGTCTGATTTTTCGAAATTATCTATATAAGTTTCTTGATTTTCAGACTATAGATAACGTTCTAGGGCTTTAATGAGCTTTAAGTTTTATCGGAAGAATACTAGCTTATCAAAAAAGAACGTTATTAAAGAAATTAGGTAACGATACTTTTAATAAAATATTACAGTAATTAAATAATAGAAATTTGTTTAATTTCATTTAGAAAATGATTTAATTATGGGTAAAGTATGGTATGAAAATAGTTCTTAAGAACCTTTATTGAGTTTTGTCTAGTCATTACTCACTTTAACTTTATATGCAAATAAGCGAGCTGATTAAGTTATAAACCTCAGTCTAGTAAATCTTAATTAAGATAAGAACTAATTTGATGAAAGGAAGCAAAACAAATAATAGCCACGCAACGCGCTTGCTCGTTTTTATTTTTATGTAAATTGAAAGAAAAAATGAAATTCGCACACATTCATTTCATCTCAAGTTTTGTTCGTGTAAAATGAAACCGGATTGATGTCAAAAACAAACGTTCAAACTTTGTTTCCAAAAAGCAATTTATTTCTATGTCTTTAAACTTTCGTGTATCTCGTCTACTCCAGGGACAAGTTCACAGGAATTACTATTTTCTTCTCGAAATTTTAATTAGAAAAATTTGGTAATAATTTATTAGAACGATGTATCATTAAATCGTGGTCAAATAAATCACGCCCTGAAAATATCGGTTGCTAGTTTGTCGGGAAAAGAACACGGATCGATGAAAAACTCATAGATACGTATCGTGATTGATACGTTTTTCTATATTTAGTAAATATTAAACTAATAATTACAAAATTATTTCAAATATATTTAAAATGGAGAATTATGTTACATTTAATTAATTTAATTAGCGCTATATGTCCATAAATCTCTTGTTTCACTACGAAAATTTAAAATTATTAATACTAATTAAATTAATGTAATTATAAATTCGTTTTACCTATAATTATAATTAAAAATAAATTATATTTATAACGTGGCTCCAGATTTTAATTAATTTATTTCGAGAAAAGTTTTTTTTTTCAAAATTTCTTAACATCTATAATAAAAACAGATGTGCCTATCCAGTGGCATACCCAAAAAATTTTAAAGAGGGGGGGGGGTGAACTATTGACAAGTAAAAAAACAGTTATATTTCTACTTTAATTTAAACAAAAGCAATATAAAAATTTCATTAATTTTAGTGAGTTTAATGATTTTTTTTTATTTCAATTATTTGCCAGATGAGGGGGGTGCACGTATACGCAAAACCCCCCTTAGCCCTCCTTAAGTACGCCAGTGATTTTCCACTTTCCACCGTAATTAAAAATAAGTTGTAAAAGACGGGGACTTCCAAGCACCTTCCTGATTTTTGGTGAAAATTAAAGAAAAGTGAGTATAAGTCAATTATAATTTTAAAATGTTGTTGAAAATATAAAAAATTCGTTAAATTATAGGCGCCATTATTAAATTTACCGGTATAATTTTTTAGGAATTTTTTTATTTAAAAAATATTGTATGATTTTAGCTAGAAAATAGTTAATAACTTTCTTATTATTTCTAATATTTGTACAAAATTTTGCACATTTTACGATACTACTATTTAATAAAGGTAAAAAATTTTTTGGAAAATTCCAATGAAAACTTTTGAAAATTCATGATATTATTAGAATTTCGTATTTTAGTCATTATTTTTGGAATTTGAGATACACAATTGTAAATAACTGTTTTATTTTTATAAATATTTTTAAAAAGCTTTTTACATTTACTTGTGATACTCTTATTCATCACGGGTAAATTTTTTGTCAAAAAAATCCAACAGAAACCTGAAAAACCGTAGATTTTGTGAGTTATTTATTTTTTTTTTTAACGACTCGAGTTATAAAATTGTGAATAACTTTTGTATTCTTGTTAATATTTATAACAAGTTTTGCAAGTGTATTGTTGATACTACTATTTAATAACAGTAAAATTTTTGTCGGAAAATGCTAATGAAAACATGAGAAAATCCATTATTTTCTAAATTATTTCGTATTTGAATATCATTTTAGTTTTGATGCAAGAGTTACAAAATTGTTAATAACTTTTTTATTGATATAAATATTTTAACAAGATTTTGTCCAATTGATTTAATTAGTGCTGTATGAACTTCAAATTTTCGAAAGTTCGAACTTTTCATTCAAAAGTTCAAACTTTGAAATAGTTCGAACCGTTCGAACATTATTCAAAAGTTCGAAAAAAGTACGGGTTCGGAGAAAGTTCGAGTTCGCTAAAGGATTGGGTTCGAAAATAGTTCGAGTTCATAAAAGATTTGGCTTCGGAAAAAGTACGAGTTCGAAAAAAGTTCCGGTTCGAAAACAGTTCGAGTTCGGGAAAACTACGACAATATTAAATTTCGGTCGCTGGCCGAATTCGGCAATTGAGTACAACATATATCGGGTGTCCATGAAACTAGAACCACCCCAGTAATTTCTTTATTTATGAACATAAAAATTTGAAATTTTACTACATGGTATAAGAAAACGCATTTATTGATTTTAGAATCCCTTTTTTGCAAATATTTTTATTTTTTCAAATGGCAGGATAGTAAGGTCACCCTCTCTTTAGATAGAGGATTTTTTCCGATTACAGAGATTCATTTACTTATCTTTTTATATCTTCTTTATACAGGGTGGCCCACGACGAGCTAGCCAGGGCATATCTCGATAACGATTAGTACGATCTAAATGAAATTTGGTACGTTACTATAGTTTCAGACAGGGTCCATTTTAGTATAATAATAATTTACTTCCGGTTTATTGTTTCCGGTTACTTGACATCAACTTTAAAATATTTAATGGAACACCCTGTATATTAATGTATTTTTGAGAAGATTATTTCAATACAAATTCAACGATACCATACACTCTATGTTTTATTTTAAGGTAATGGGAATATTCTCAGTTTAATGAAAAATAAAAAATTACTTTATTGTTAAATAAAAATTATTCAAAATACAAAAAAATATTCTAACTAATAATTATGAACAAAATGTTACCAACAGTACGTACTATAAGAGATGTTCAAATTGACTTCCACCGTAAGTTCCTGGTGCAAGACGCTTAATCATATTTGGTGTAATTCTTTGACATGCTTCCATGATCCTGTTCTGTAAGTCTTGTATGTCAAGAGGTTGTATGGTATACATAATTTCCTTTAAGTATCCCCACAGAAAAAAATCTAGGGGTGTAAGATCTGGTGATCTCGCAGGCCAATTTATCGGACCATTACGGCCAATCCAGCGTTCTGGGAAGGTAACATTAAGGTATTCCGTAACTTGACGAGAAAAATGTGGGGGAGCACCATCTTGTTGCCACCACATTTCAGCCCTTTCATTTAGTGGAATATCTTCTAGCAATTCTGGAAGTACTTCTTGGAGGAAATTTAAATATCTGGCACCAGTCAATGTACCATGGTAAAAGTAGGGGCCAATAACTCGGTCATTGAATAAACCACACCATACATTTATACTCCAAACTTGCTGGAAATTTGTTTCTTTGACCCAGTGCGGATTTTCGCGTGACCAATAGTGACTGTTGTAGCGGTTAACAGTACCATTGTTATGAAATTTGGATTCATCACTCCATAAAATATTTTTAAGGAAAAATGGATCATGTTCAAGTTTAATTGATATTTCAGCAATAAAATTTAATCTTCATTCGAAATCACCCGGTATTAAACCTTGCACTAAATGTATTTTGTAGGGATGATACTTATTATTTTTTAGCACTCTTTGAATAGTAGTTCTGCTTAATCCTAATTCCTGTGAGAGAAGTCTGGTGGATGCATGTGGGTTCACTTGAACATAAGCCAAAATGATGTTGTTTTCCGTTTGAATTAATTGTCTTCTCGGTGTTGCCAGTTTGCCATTTGGTAGCGAACCATTTCGAAATTTATTTTCGATGTCGGCAAAAGTATTTTCATTTGGAGTTATACGATTTGGATATCGAATTCTATACACATCTCGAGCAAGTCCCTTATTTTTTCGGCATTCGCCATAAACAAGGAGGATGTCTACATATTCATCATAAGTAAAATGAGTAGGCATTTTGGAATAATTTTGAAAAACAACAGAAGGCCACTCGACAATCCAACGCCAACGATATCAAAAATATGTCAATGCTAATGTGCACAACAGCAACATGAGGCAGTTGTGAATGTAAATTTCATCTTTTATTTATTTTTATTTGTTCACCTACATTTAAATTCCAGATTGACCAGTTTTTGTTCATAATTGTTAGCTAGAATATTTTTTTTTTGTATTTCAAACAATTATCATTTCACAATAAAATATTTTTTATTTTTATTTAAATTGAGGATATTCCCCATTACCTTAAAATAAAATATAGAGTGTATGGTATCGTTGAACTTGTATTGAAATAATCTTCTCAAAAATGCATTAATATACGGGGTGTTCCATTAAATATTTTAAAGTTGATGTCAAGTAACCGGAAACAATAAACCGGAAGTAAATTATTATTATACTAAAATAGACCCTGTCTGAAACTATAGTAATGTACCAAATTTCATTTAGATCGTATTAATCGTTTTCGAGATATGCCCTGGCTAGCTCGTCGTGGGCCACCCTGTATATCAACAGGTGTTTATAAATAAATAAATTTTACGTATAAGGTAAGGTATAAGGTATATCGAGTTCGAACTTTATTAAGTTCGAACTTTATCGAGTTGGAACATTATCAAGTTCGAACTTTATCGAGTTCGAACTTTATCGATTGCGAACTTATCGAGTTCGAATATATGAAAGTTCGAACTTTATCGGGTTGAACTTATGAAAGTTCGAACTTTATCGGGTTGAACTTATGAAAGTTCGAACTTTTATTCTTATGTCAAAGGGGTTTGAACAGTTCGAACTTTTTATTTTTTAAAATTCGAACTAAGATCGAACTTTAAGTTCGAACCTCAAAAAGTTCGGGTTCGGTGAACAGCACTAGATTTAATATACTATAGTAAAATAATGAAAAACGATTGACTGGAAAATTTTAATGAAACCTTTGAAATTTGTGTCTTTTCTGAAGAAAATCAATATTTTAGGTACGAAGTTTACGATTTGAGCTAGAAAATTGTTAATAACTTTTTTGTTGTTGCTAATATTTTTACAAAATTTTCTACATGAATTCATGTTGGAAAATTCCAATTGAAATGAGAAAATCCCTGATTTTATAAGTAATTTTGTAATTTACTCATTATTTTTAAGTTATGAGTTATAAAATTGTTAATATGTTTTTTTTGTATTTATTAATACTTATGTATACAAAATATTGTAGGTTTATGATACTCCAATTTATCATTAGCAAATTTTTTATTAAAAAATTCTAACAAAAATTCGAAAAAAATATGGATTTTGTTGTTTCCTATTTTTTAGGGACTGGAACAACAAAATTGTTAATAACTTTTTATTGTAGCAGATATTCTTACAAAATTTTGTACATGCATTCCTGAAACTACTACTTAATAATGGTAACATTTTTATCGCAAAATTCCAATGGAAACATGGGAGAGTTCATGATTTATTTCGTATTTCAATCATTAATGTTTTTGGACTTGAGTAATAAAATTGTTAATAACTTTTAAATTTTTATAAATATTCTTAAAAAATTTTGTACAATTGTTTATAATATTATCATTTATTAATAATTGTAGAAAAATTCCAATGTTAGTCTTAGAAAAACTGTGAATTATTTTTTATTTTTGTTGAAAAAATATTTAATGTAATTTCAAAAAATACGAAATAAAAAATGAAAAATCTTACTATTTTATTTTTCGATAAAAGATTTGAAAATTTATATATATACCGGGTGGAAATGAAACTAGGGTCACCCCTGGCATTTCTTTATTTATGAAAATAAAAAATTAGAATTTTAGTATCTTATATGATCTAAGAAAACAAATTTTATGGATCAAATAAATCTTTCATTTTACTTCCGGTTTATCAGGAAATGGCACCCACTTTCTTATTTTAAATGTAACCCCCAGATTTTTTTTACGTAAATCAAACATTGGTTAGTTTTAAGTATGTTTATGACAAAAAAAAAATTTTTTCAAAATTTTAAAAAAAAATGTTGAATTTTTTTTTGGTAAAAAATTTGAGTAAAACCTACAAAAACTATTTTTAAATAATACAAATACGTAAAATAAATTGTAATTTATAAAATTTATTTCACCATTCTTGAGATATTAATTTTTTTAATTTTCAAGAAGCTTTTTTTGGAAATATCTTTACTTTTTTAAATGGGATGATATAAGGGCCACCCCCCAAATAAATAGAGGGTTTTTTTCCGGTTACTGTGATATCCCATATGTATGTTTAAAAATAGTTTTTGTAGGTTTCACTCAAATTTTTTACCAAAAAAAAATTCAAATTTTTTTCTTAAAGTTTTGAAAAAAAATATTTTTTTGTCATAAACATACTTAAAATTAGCCAATGTTTGATTTTACGTAGAAAAAATCAGGGGGTTATATTTAAAATCAGAAAGTGGATGCCATTTCCTGATAAACCGGAAGTAAAATTAAAAATTTATTCGATCCATAAGACTTGTTTTCTTAGATTATATAATATACTAAAATTTTAATTTTTTATTTCCATAAATAAAGAAATGCCAGGGGTGGCCCTAGTTTTATTTCCACCCGGTATATATATTTTCATGAAATATAATGAATGAATTAGACTGAAAAAATCGATTTTTTAATTAACACAAAACGTGGAGTCCAGATTTAGTAGAAGTGCTCTAAAACCTCAAATAAAAAACTATATAAAAATATCGTTTGCTCTAGTATATCTAGTGCCAACCATAAACTGCTATTTTTGCGTACTAGGAAAACACTCTTATAGCTTATTTTAAAATTTATATTTTTGATTAATTAAAAAGTTTTCAGCTATGAACAATTGGTGGTAATTTATGTCTTTCTGGAGTACACCAGAGAATGGATACGAGAGTAACAAAAAGAATTCTAAAAATTGCGAGCTTTTACTGATTAATTTATATATTGAGTAAGGATGCTTTTTATTTTTCTTCTGCTTCTGTTATTTTGGTCATTTAAATAAATTGCATAGCTATATTATCCAAAAAGGTATTTTATAGCTTTTATACACAGCACAAACTTTAATAAGGAAAACTTTTTGAGAAATGATTAAATTTGTTTCCATTCCCAACGCACTTATTGAAAATGTTTTATATACAACATAATATGTAACATAAAGTACCTTATTACACGCTCCACGAAAATTCAAAATAATTTGCAAACATAATGCTTTCTATTAAAGAGGGAATGCGGCTGAAAGTTTGAGATTGCGATAACGTTTTACCTTTGTATCACCCGTCCGTTCATGATAATGAAAGTTTTTCAATTTACGATTTGAAACGTAAAAAGTGACTATTTAATTGAAATAACTCTAAACTCAGAATTCGTTGAAACCAAGAATTTTGTGAGATCTAAACTTTGTAGATTACTGCATGGTGTAATCTTAGCGATTTGTAGAAACGTGATGTATGTAGGAAAGGTGGAAGAAGAAGGGCGCATCAGGTCTCCGTCATTAATCATCTGAAACGCCTTAATAATTTACCCCACAAAGGGAAGACGACTACCTGACATGTCAAACAATATGTACGTAATTGCAATATGTGGTCTTTAATGCCAAATCCAAGACTTAATTTAAATAATTGAGATCCTTCAGTCGACGCCACGCATATTAAATTATTTTTTTTATTTCAGCTTGCTCGGTATCTGTTGGAGTCTGGACTCTGGTGGCAATTTCAGTTGAAAGATACTACGCTATCTGTCATCCTCTTAGATCCCTTAGGTGGCAGACAATAAGTCATGCTTACAAACTCATCGCCGCTATTTGGTTTGGAAGTATAATCTGCATGTGCCCTATTGCTGTTTTAAGCCAGCTGAAACCAACTAATCAGGGTAAATTCTTGCTTATTTATGAATCATACATTAAACCAATCAATATCAAGATCATTCATCATTTTAAAATACATTTCAACCAACGAAGACAATAAAAATTAAAATGAAATTATTCTTTCCTATAAATTTTTGTTATATTTATTATTATGTTTTTTCTACTAGGTCAACAAAAAATTAAATTTCTTTATATGAAATATAATTAATGCTTTTTGAAATTGGAAAAGTAATACATAGATATGAAATGCAATTCTTTCTATTTGTTGAAATCTTTCTAAAGATAAAAATGTAAAAATACATCAGCAGCCAAATTTTTTTTTCCGAGAAATTAAAGGTTAAATAACTATAAATGTGATTTTCTTCGGACGAATTGAAAATTGTATTCTCTTTTTTAGTTTTTAAACAAATTTTGTTGAATCATCTGAACTTTGGTAAGACTATAAAATTTAATGAGTTTAATAAAGTTTGTAACTTCAATTTGGTTTTAAATTAAGACTTTACCTGCATTACTTTAAGATCAAAAGATAATTAATCTTTTTTAACAATATTAAATTGCAGTAATTTGTTTTATGCTGTTAACTTCCAATTAAAACCCGAACTTGGAATACAACAACTTTAAATATGATAGTTGATAATGCCTGTCTTTAATTTAATTAATAACCTCATATTCGAAATGGAGACTGTTTGTAAATTGATACCTGCTAAAATTAATATCAATCCATTACAATACCTCAAGGATTATCGCTAGCTATTCAAATAAGATGTAAGATATATAAAAACCTCTTAAACTTAAAGCTTATATTAACTTCGGCATATTGCAACCATCAATTGTATTTCAATCCCTATTCCTCTAGTTCAATTATTGTAGACCTGCGTCCAGTGTCTATTTACCACACTTCCAAAGCCTAAAATTAAAAATATAGGCTCTGCAACTCTCCGCGCATGTCATCAGCGCCAGCGCCAAGCCGTTCATTCTTGTTCTGTGTGTCGAGCATACTGCACGCTTCGCTCTCCAAAATAGCAAAATGGGTAAACGACGCAACATGGAAGAAATAGCGCGCTTAAGCAAGAAGTTAAAGAGATTAGAAAGAAAAGTCACAAGAAGACATAGCACAGATTCTTCAATTAATTCAAATTCGTCTCCAAGTAAGTGACTAATGTTTTTGTTTTCTCTTTTTAGAAATGCGAGAAAAAACTGCAAAGTTCTGTGAAATAGATTGTTATCTTTTTCACAAAGTCGGCCTATGTGCCGAAACCACTTACGTGGTTTTTTATCCGTGAATTAGATTTTTCTCTTTTCATGAAGCTAGACTATGTGCTAGATTAAAAATGTTAAATGTATTTTAACATTTAATGCAAATGGCGTATCTAACAAGGGACGTTTTTTCTTTAACGCAGATGTGACGCCAACGCACGATTCCTTACGGTACGCAGACACGCCATCCCCAGAAAATCAATACGAGTTCGGAAATCTTCGGACTGATTCGCCAGGGCGCGAGGTGGAATGCGCACTAGTAACTCAAGATTTGGTTCAGGGCGCAGGTTCGTCAAATCTTACTATGGATAAGGAAAATATCCAACCCCAAGATGAAAATATTGATAGGGAAATACTCGCACTCCTGGGGGATGATGTGATTATAAAGGACAATGTGGGACCACCGATTCAACAAAAATTAAGTTTGAATCTAGCCCATATTTTAAAATATGGTTTAAAAACGGAGGATCTTACCTCTATTATGGATAAATATCCCATACCAATAAATTGTGGTACAATTAACCCCCCTAAACTTAATGATTCAATCGTTAGGTGTACTTCGGAAACACATTTGCAGCGAGACAGCAAATTGTTGTCAAATCAAAAAAAGATAAGTGCTGCTTTAGCTGCCTCAAGCAGATGTCTAACCGAATTGATAAAAAATGGAGGGGGAGGAAGTGACAGATCAACAAATCTGAATATGATTGAATGTTTAAACGATTCAATTAGAATTCTAGCTGATGTGCAATATACTCAGAGCACAATAAGAAGGGCTTTATTGGCCCCGAATATAAAACAAAGTCTAAGGCAAACTTTAAATCAAACTTCAATTGATGAATTCTTATTTGGGAATAATTTGGAGGAAGAAGTGAAGACTGCAAAGAATTTAGAAAAGGTGTCCGAGGAATTGGCAATTCAGAAGACAAAGACGACTACTGCTCCTTCATCAACAAAGAAGTCAAAAAACTTCAAAGCCCCGTCCACTTCTCGTCAAAATCAACAACAGAATTGGGGGGGGCACAACTGGCGACAGACAAAGGTCTCACAAAAAACACGAAAAAACCAACAGTATCAGAAAACCAAACAACATCAACCATACAGGAGACATCAATATTAGAAGTAAGTAAAATCTCTGGTCGACTTAAACATTTTGTTAAAAACTGGAAGGACATTACCTCTGATCCTTTTATCATAAATCTACTAAGGGGATATAAAATTCCACTAATTTCAAATGTTTATCAAAAAGTCGTTCCACTTGAAAAGAGTAGATCGTTGTTTGAAAATAATGAATGCAATCTTCACATTCAAAAACTACTAAATATGGGAGTAATTACTCCCTGCAATCATGAAAAAGGACAATATATTTCTAGTATATTTTTGGTCCCAAAACCCGATGGTTCTTATAGATTTATATTAAATCTAAAGAAATTGAATGATTTTGTGCAAAAGCTTCATTTTAAAATGGAGGATTGGAGGTCAGCCATAAATTTAATGACAAAAGACTCCTATATGGGATTGGTGGACCTCAAAGATGCATATTATTTGGTACCAATACACAAGTCTTCTAGAAAGTTGTTACGTTTTCAATTTCAAGGAACTCTTTATGAATTCACTTGTTTACCTTTTGGTTTATGTACCGCACCTTTTATTTTCACGAAATTAATAAAGCCAGTAGTGGGTTATTTACGTGAACGAGGGTTTCTTTCAGTTGCATATATTGATGACTTTTTATTACTGGGTAATACAATGGAAACCTGCAGGGATAATATTGAGACAACAGTAAAATTACTAGAACATTTGGGTTTTATAATTAATAAAAAGAAGTGTAATTTAATACCTTCAAAACAATGCAAATTTCTTGGATTTATGTTTAATTCCAGTAATTTAAGTTTAAATGTTCCCGAGGAAAAAATCATCAAACTTCGGTCAAATCTTAATTGTTTTAAGATCGGAAAAGGGGTAAAGATAAGAGAATTTGCAAGTTTAGTAGGTAAACTAGTAGCATGTTGCCCTGCAGTTAGGTTTGGTTGGATTCATATAAAACCCTTCGAAGTTGTAAAATATAAGGAACTTTGCCTTAATAAAGGAATTTTTGACAGCAATATGATAGTTCCTGCATCCTTAAATAAAGAAATTCTTTGGTGGATGAAAAATTTACAAGTTCCTAATCCGATTAGAAATTTCAGTTATGAATTGGTTATTTTTTCGGATGCCTCCAGAAGTGGTTGGGGTGTTTTTTGTAATGGGGAACGTATACATGGTTTTTGGAACCAAGAAGAACAAAAGTATCATATAAACATACTTGAATTAATGGCAGCATTGTTTGGTTTAAAATGTTTTACCAGATCTGTTAGTAATTGTGAGATTTTATTGAGAATTGACAATACCACTGCGGTAGCATATATAAATAAATGTGGAGGTGTCAGATTTGAAAATTTAAATCAACTTTCTAGAAAGATTTGGGAATGGTGCGAAGAAAGAAACATTTTTGTTTTTGCTTCTTATATTAGCTCGGCTGAAAACAAGGAGGCTGATGAGGAATCGAGAAGGGGAGAACAGGAAATTGAGTATGAACTTTCCGGTTTGATTTTTAAAAAGATTGTTAAGGAATTTGGATTGCCTGAAATTGACCTCTTTGCTAGTAGGTCCAACACAAAATGTAAGAAATATGTGTCATGGAAAAAAGATCCAGAATCTTGGGCAATTGATTCTTTTACAATCCCTTGGAAAGATATGTTCTTTTATGCTTTTCCCCCCTTTTCAATTATTTTAAAGGTTTTAAGGAAAATAGTTTATGAAGGATCAGAGGGAATTGTAGTGGTTCCAAATTGGCCTACCCAGCCATGGTGGCCCCTATTTATTTCAATTTGTGTTAATAAACCATTGATATTTGAATCAAATATAAATTTATTAACTTCCTCTAGGAAAGATCCACATCCGTTATGGGAAAGCATTTCCCTGGCTTCCGCCAGGTTATCAGGCAAGCTTTTGAATTAAAGGATGTACCAGGAATATCAATTGATCTATCTATAGATTCTTTATCAAAGTCTTCACAAAGTCAATACAATTGTGCCTTAAGGAAATGGTGGGAATTTTGTCTTAAAGAAGATCTAGATTTTTTCAATTCATCTTGTTTCCATATACTATTGTTCTTAACGCAGGAGTATGATAAGGGCTCATCTTACAGCAGTTTAAATTGTATAAGATCGGCAATCTCCTTACTAATGGGACCCCAAATAGGGGAGGACTACAGAATAAAGAGATTTTTTAAAGGAATAGTCAAAAATCGTCCACCAAAACCCAGATATGAGGCCATCTGGGATCCTAACGTGGTTTTAACTTTTCTACAAACATTACCTTGCAACACCAAGCTGGCTTTAAAGGATCTATCGATGAAGTTAATAACGTTAATTGCCTTAACTACGGCTCATAGAATTCAAACCTTAAAGGCAATCAAAATATCAAATATTGGTATACATAAGGATAAAATTGAAATTAGAATTACCGATTGTATTAAAACTTCAGGCTTAAATAAACTTCAACCGAAGTTAGTTTTACCTTTTTTCAAAGAAAAAACTATTTGCGCAGCTTTCACACTACAATCCTATTTAGAAAGAACCAAGAGTATAAGGAGCAACCTGGACTATTTGTTTATATCATGGAAAAAACCATACAAGGCTGTATCCTCTCAAACACTAGGAAGATGGGTTAAAATCATCTTAGGAAAAAGTGGAATAAACACAAGCATCTTCAAAGCTCACAGCACCCGACATGCAACTACATCAGCTGCTAACCGAGCAGGCATTAGCCTGGAAACCATTCGGAAAACAGCAGGCTGGACAAGAAAGTCAGAAGTTTTTACAAAATTTTATAATCTTGAACTAACCAATGAGGACGTTTTGGCGAGGGCTATAATAAAATCATAGTGGTTTGCAATAATTTTTTTTTTTTTTTTTTTTTTTTTCCTATTGGATTATTTCAAATCCTATATTATTGTATTTTATTAACGTTTATTATGTTCCTAATGTTTAGAGTTATTCTTTGTTTTAAGAATTAAATTGTTTTTTTATTTTTCTGTATGAATTTAAGAATATATTTATTTTTTCTTTTGGAATTAAGGTTTTTTATTTTTTCCAACTTAGGGTTACTTAAAATAAAATTTGAAACCGTAATCAGCTTTAAACATCTACAATAATTGAACTAGAGGAATAGGGATTGAAATACAATTATAAGATTAAACGAACTTACCTTAAGTGAAGTTCTGATCTTAATTGTATGAAATCCCTATTCCGAATAGTTCAATCCCTCCCTTCCCTTATTTTTCCCCCTTTTTGAATAGATTACGGTTAGGCTTTAAACGAATGAACGGCTTGGCGCTGGCGCTGATGACATGCGCGGAGAGTTGCAGAGCCTATATTTTTAATTTTAGGCTTTGGAAGTGTGGTAAATAGACACTGGACGCAGGTCTACAATAATTGAACTATTCGGAATAGGGATTTCATACAATTAAGATCAGAACTTCACTTAAGGTAAGTTCGTTTAATCTTATAATCAATGTTTAGACCAGACGGTATAATATAAAATCTTTATCGACTAATTGAAATATACTAGAAATATGTTATTTTAGGTAATCACAAATGCCGTGAAGACTGGCCATCGTTGGATTATGAAAAAGTCTACAATCTTTTCCTGGACATCGTTCTACTCCTCATTCCACTGGTCGTGTTAGGAGTAACTTATTCTCTTATCACGTACACTCTTTGCAAGGGAATGCAGAATGAAAGAGCTCTTAGGGATAATGGAGGTAAAGATATACAGCACGTTTTTTACAAATATAAGTAAACAAAACGTGATTAAAATTAATATGTGATAGTATTATTCTTGTTTATATTCGATATTATTTCGAAAGCGATAATAGAATAAAAATTATGAGTTTTTAAAGACTTACATCTCACTCACCGCTGCCAATAGCGACACAATTAAAATATCATGAATTTTGAAAAAATGCCTGTTTAGGTGTTCGGTTCATGGTTCACCAAACGTCGTCGTTAGAAACTATACCAAAAATCGAGAAAAAACCAAAAATAGTATGGATTTACCTTTTTCAGTTTTAGAGCTTCTGAATTTTTTATCAAAAATCACAAAATGTCTAATTAAATCTTAACCAATGTGTGTAACCAAAATCATCCTCATTCAATTGGTAATAACAGTAATAGAAAAAAAGAGAAAAAAAAATAAAAAAAACTTAACTTTTTTTCAGTTTTTTTTAAATTTTCTCCTAGATAATACCCATTACGGTATGGTTTTTTTTTTAATTTTCTGAAACTTGTTTATATTCTTAACAAACCAGGGAAAATTTTGAAACCGTAGTAGCTCTTTTCCTTCACTTAGTAAAACCTTCTGAATCTGAAGTTAGTTCTATCAGAAGTACTGAGCATAGTTTGTCAAATAGACTGTACAGTATTTCAAAAGGTTTGTCAATTAGGTTATAAGGGATACCTGATGGAATGCCAAATATTTTATAACAGTTTTACGTCAGTTCAACTGCCGATGGTAACAGACTGTGCTGAGAATACTTCTTCTAGGAGTAACTTCAGAAAGCTATAGTAAGAGAAGGAAAAGAGCTAAAAATATATTTACCGCATCTTTTTTTTTCTTTGCGATTTTTTATTCAACATTATATCAACTATTTCTTTTTTACTGTTGTTACTAATTCAAAACGGATGGTTTCAGCTTTCTAGTGATATATTTTTAATTCTATGTGTATTGGTTAAAAAGTAATTAGCGATTTTGTGATGTTTTGCAAAAATTAGTGACCTAATATTCAAAATTCTATAGCTCCATAACTAAAAAAGATAGACCCCTACTTTTTTCGATTTTTGTCGATTACATTTTTTGTAGTTTTTAACTCTGACGTTTGGTGAACCACGAACGAAACACCCTCTATTATGCTCTTTTTTGGTCAAGATTTTCATAAAGTTATTGTAGAAAAACTTTGATAAGGTTAGTGCATTTTTCACTTTCTTGTAAATAAATAATTGCAACATATTCTTTAATCTACGTTATGGAGCACAGTAGAAGAGTCCCAAAATTATTTGAATTAGGCAAAAGTTGCAGGCGTTGAGCAATTTGCTTTCTTAGTCCAGGCAACATAGAGTCTATAGCCTAATTAATTCCCGGAGAGCTGGAATCGGTTTGATTTCTTCATTGGCATGTAAAAGAAGTTTATTGAAGTTAGCACCAATTTTCCGCTTATGCTCTATGAGAGGTGTCATAAGAACCTAGACATTTTCGGATGTTTTTCAGTTTTAGTAAATGCTGCGTCAAATGAGTACCATATATTTGAAATTACTCCAAATTATTAGGAAGATCATTATTTTTAGGTAGCATATCTTTTGCGTCGTTCAAGTTTGGTTCGTCATCAATTATTGCATCTTGGGGAACATTTCGTCCCTTTTTTCCTGCAACCACAAGCATTTTGATACCCCTTTGAACATTTTCAGGCACTATTATTAATCAGTTCCTGCTGAGCTTGTTCGGCTGTTGGTGGTAATGTGAGCAGACCATGCTTAGTAACCTTCCAACCCCATTGAAATGTTCAATTTACTTTCAAGTTTTTGTTATCTATGCATTATAGTGTACGTTGAAGTGACCTTTTGTAAAAAATGATGGCGGACTTACTGTGTTTCTAGTAAAAGAAAGGGGTTTCCTAACTTTCATTGACAGTAATAAAAATGAAAGGATAGGAAACACGTTTTGTTGAAGGATAAAACTTCAGTAAGTGTTCATGAAAATGCAAAAAATGTCTGCAACAAGCAGTTCTACTAGTTTAAAAGTCTTTTAGGCCTCCCACCTCCAGAAGATCGAATGACCCGTTCTAGTCCGGTCAATTTAGCCCTAAAAATCGTAGTAAAGGGGCACAAATTAGCGTAGAGCTAAGAATTGGTATGAATGTTCGAACACTATTATAAATGAATGCTGAAAAGTCCATATCAATCCCGTACCTGGAAAAAATTTTATTCAAGGTCAAAGGTCTTAAAAATGGGGTTTTCGCGTTTTTCAGCAAAACGGTGAGTTTTATCATAAAATTAGGCCAAAGAAAAATTGTAGATCATATATTTACCTATAAAACATCTCTTAATACTTTTTTTCCTAAGACCCACCGTTTCTGAGATATAATGATTATAAAACTTGTAATCTTCATAATATGCACATTATTCGTCAGATTCATTAATCGGCTAATATTCACGATAACGGGCACTCTTGCATGGATAAATTGACCGGACTATTCGTTCAAGAATTCCTTCTATCCTTCACCCAATTTTTTTTGATCATATTGAAGAGCACATAAGATTATTATTAGTGCCCCTAATAAAATCCGAGGTGATAAAGTCAAATCCAAAATTATTTCTATTACCCAAACAATTATTAGTTCGAGAATTGATGGATAAGGTACATCAAATGAAGAGCAGAGTTAGATTTATGATTTACAATATTGAAACATTTTATGCCCTGTTAATCATATATAAATTGTTTCGCTAGTAGGAATGAAAGAGTAGACAATCGAAAAATGTCCATGGCCAGGATTCGAACCTGGGACTCCAAATCGCATGTCTGGTGTGAAAACCACTACACCGCCTAGGACCTACTTTCGAATATGTTCAGTTATGTCTTAAATCCTAAAGGTAGTCTTTATATTTGAGTAGACAACGTAAATTCAAATCACGTTTTTTTAATGGAAGAAATGGTCGTTCATTTAACTCACATATCTTCCTAACGAATTTCAAAAATATGGTACTTATACGTGGTAAAATTTTATGTGATTTAATTTATAAAGGAGTATTTTTTTCTAGATATACACCCTTTAGGATGAATTATTAGTAAAAAACTGAAATGGTCAGAATTTTTTTAAGTTTTTGGGATACCCCTCATAGAGCACAAGTAGAAAATTGGTGCAAACTTTTTTGGTCTATGCTGCCTGGCCTATTTACTATAAAAATAGTTGATATAGATATAATTTATGGGCCTATCCAGTAATACATTATTATGTATCCAATAATTTTTTAGATAACCTTTGTATCAGGGTTAAAAATTTAAATTTTAGAATACGTGACGTTATTTTTCAAATGTTCTAATCCGGCTACTTGATATTTGACAGGTGACTGTTGTCAAGCGAATACGCTGATAAATACACGCCAACGTATCTCGAGCGTTCACGAGTATCGGAATTATAGAAGAAGTTGTTTCTGATATGCGGTAGGTAGAGATGACAAAACCGTTGCCGGACTAGAACGTTTGAAAAATGACGTCACTAATTCAAAATAAATTAATTCAAATTTTTCTGGTGCACTAATTAAAAAATAAACTAACACATTAAAACTAGCCTTTTAAGAGATATACTATAACATAAAATTGATTTAAAATGTTTTTACTGTGGAAAGACCCATTATCAAATATTGGGATCTAAATAAAACCCTTAATTCGTCGATAATTTTAATATACGAATAATTTAGTTATTAAATCAAACAAGGTATATATGTCCACATATTCATCCATATTCACCTTAAAGTTTAGAAATTAAAGATCAAAGTCAACTTCAATATCAAAGCTAAGTTCTGCTCCAGTATTAAAATTTACGTTAACCTCAATACCTACCTCAAACCCAACCGTAACCATGTACATAAGTTACTAAATTTCAATGTAAATTTGATAGATATCAGAGTTTCAGAGGTTCAGTGTTTCGTCACGATTTTCCTTTACATTTCTGGGCAAGACTTAAACGATTAAAATTGTAATAAACTGTAGAAAAATTAAAATGCGGGAAGGTAGTGGACCGCTTAGTTCATAAAGGGTGTCTAGGTTAAAATATAGGAAAAATGTCCCTCCTGAGTATCATTATAAACATTAATATTCTACTTTCGTCCTTTTAATATTTTCTAGCAAACGGTGTCGTAGAAGTTTACATAAACATGCAGCACACGAATAGTCGCAAGTGGTATAGAGGTTCACGTCACACCAGTCTCCGACAGCTAAGGCAGAACTCCTCGCAGGATTCTTCGTCACCAATGGGCTCCCAGATGCATAACCACAACGGTTTGCGTCGCTCCAACGCCGAAAGGAACCTTTTGAATAAAAAGCGCGTCATTAAGATGCTCTTTGCGGTAGTATTGGAGTTTTTCATCTGCTGGACACCACTCTACACAATCAACACGATCGTCCTTTTTGATTCTTCCATCATTTACAAGAATCTCGGATACACCGCAATCAGTTTCTTCCAGTTACTCGCTTACTCATCGAGTTGCTGCAATCCAATTACTTACTGTTTTATGAACCATGCTTTCAGGAAATCATTTTTTAATTTGTGTCGCAGTTTAAGGAATAGAAGGGAAAGTAATAGGGTTTTAGTTAACGCTACTGAGGTTTTAATGGATAATAAGGGAGTTAAGTACAATGAAACAGCTTTAAAATAAACCAAAAATAAATCAAACAAACAAATCAAAATTTATTCCATGTAAGTCCGAATTTAATGTTTAAATTAAGTAAGGAAAATGTTGAATAAATAAGCATTTAAATTTAAATAAGTGTGTTTTTTAGTTTTAAGTCTTAAAATAAATGTTTTTACTTTTTTAATAAAACCTTTTAGATACCTTAAGAAAATTTTATAAATGTTAAATTAAGTGTGATAAAAATTAATAATATTTGTGTTTAATATTTCAATAAATAAAACGAGCTTAATTAATAGGAATAATTATTGTAATAAATATTATTGTTCTAATTTTATAACGGTTTTTTTATAAATTCATTGCATCTTGATAAATAATATATTTAAGATTTAAATAAACTTTATGTTCATTCCATTGTGTTTCAATTTTCCATTAATTATTAAAAAAGAAGCTGATTTTGGGAATTTTGAACATTTCAATTTTAAAAGGCGCGCCTAAAGTGTACTTTTTTATATGAAAACTTTAATACAGGGTGTCCCATACTTAGTTATATGCCATCTAAAATAATAAAAAATATCGAGCCATTCCGAAAACAATCGAAAAAAACCGAAAAATCACGAACCACAAAAAGTTATTTTACTCCGAATAAAACATGCTATTTTTTCTTCAAACGTCAAAATGTTTAAAATAGTAATATAAAAAATTATTTTAAAAATTTGACATTTAATTTACATACAATACACAGTACAATGTAATTGGGTTTCCTAAAACGAATTTCTACTCCGCCTTTCTAATCCTTGTCAATGCAGAGGATACCCGATTTTAACCGCCTTACTTCGGAAATGCATGAATATGACCATAGAATCAAGGAACATAAAAATGACGTCTTTTGTAAATTTTCCAGAAATACTCAAATTTTCCTAAAATTTAACTTTTAAAGTAATTCCGTTTATCTTCAGAATGGTTCAGAATTTTATTATTTTAAATTACATCTAAATAAAAATCTGTAAAACATTGCCCATTTAAGCGAATTTGTAACTTTATTAATAACAAAAAGATACCCATGTAATACAAATCAAATTAGGACTCCCTTTGTACAAAATATTTTTCCAAATATTTTTTATTTTATATTCTCTATTCAAAAATATATTTTTCTAAATTCATCAATACTACAGAAAATACGTTTGCTAGATATCTTTAACTTCATCCATTGTCCTTTACTTTACCACATACGAAAAAAATACGAAAAAAGTTTTTAGATTAAGTGCTACACCATTTTGACTTTTAGTTTCCTATATTTTGTCAAAAGTCAGAAAGTTGTTATTAATAATTTACATTTACATTTACCCTATTAAATGAAAAATATAATAAAAAGTACAACTAGAAAGCTATAACCATTTTCTATTTTAATTGGTAACATTAGTTATTCACAAATAAGACCTATTAAGTCTGTGTTATAAATTTTATCTGAAAAAGTGAAATTCCAACTCTAAAACTAAAAAAATAGAACTTGCTCTAGTTTTTAATCCTGACGTTTGGCCAACCACAAATGAAATGGTATATGTAAATGGTTTTAAATACATGTATATTAATATAATAATGTACAGGGTGATGAAAAAATCGCTCGGATAAGTTAATTTTTGTTTTCAAAATGCCATCTCTTCATATAAACAAAATATTAATGACGTCACTGGTAATTTAGCACAATGACGTCATCATAGATTTATTAAATGAAAACCACTACCGTTTAAACGACATGAATGTCCATAAAAAACGAGTAAAAAAAGTGACATCATTGCAAAATCAACAGTGACGTCATTAACGTTTTTCTATATCAAGAGATGGCATTTTGAAAACTAAAATTGACCTGTCGGAGCGATTTTCTCAAAGAAAGTAAATACGGCAGTTACAAATTTTGTTCCAAACTTTATCATCACCCTGTGTATACGTGTAGGGTCAATTTAATAATATTTAAACAAATTAGTTTCTTTTTTTATTAAAGAAATAGTACAGCTCATAGACAATTATTTTCATACATATTTTCAAAAAGCTTTAAAAAACAAAAGTTTTTAAAAACAGACCTCGTGTTAAAAAATATTTTAAAAAGCTAAAAATTTTATAAAAATTTCGTTAACAGAAGTTTCTACTTCACGTCCTGAGTTGATGATTTGTTGATTAGACTATTTAAAATATCGGTTGTCAAAACGTATGAAATATACTGCCAATAAATCCAAAATTTACTGGAAGTTCTAAAACGTTATTAGTTTCTAAAAATTCGTCTTAATTTCGTTGATATTTTCACACAAATTCTGACGAATTCGAGGTAAACAATGCAATTTTGGGTATTTTTAATACGTGACTTCAAAACTCTTAACAATGTTTAGTGATTCCATCTGGCAGCTCATTTATGACGTTAATGGGCTAGTGACTTGCACCAAATTTATACAGGATGGCATTTAAAAATATGTCAATAATCCAAGAGGAGATTCCTTGGGTCATTTTATTGGAATTAGATGCCAATTTTAATTGGATAGATAATAGTTTGTTCAGTTGTAACCATGTAGTCCCACCACGTCATCGAGAGTCCATTTAATCGACACTACTTTTTCGTCGACAACGGTTTCATCGACATGGCTTTTACATCGACACAACCGTTTCATCGACGTGGCCAATTTATCGACAAAGACGTTTCATCGACATTACCATATCGTCGACAACCATTTCGTTGACACTATCTTTTTATCGACATACCTTTTCTTCGACATGGACGTTTCATCAACATTATTTTTCATCGACACTGACGTTGCATCGACATTGCTTTTTTTATCAACAACCGTTTCATCAACCCGACCTTTTTATCGACAAACCTTTCCTTCCACAAGGACGTTTCATCAACACTACTTTTCATTGACACAGACTTTTCATCGACATGACCTTAGGTACTTTAGATGAAACGGTTGCGATGAAACGGTTATCAAAGAAAAGGTAGTCCCGATGAAAAGTCCTTATCGAAGAAAAGGTTTGTCGATGAAACGGTTGTCAATGAAACGGTAATGTCGATGAAAAGTAGTGTCCAAGGAACGGTTGTCGATGAAAAGGTAATGTTGATGAATCGTCCTTGTCGATGAAAAGGGTTGTCGATTAAAAGGTAATGTCTATGAAACTTTCTTTTCGATGAAAAAGTAGTGTCGATAAAACGTTCTTGTCGAAGGAAAGGTTTCTCGATGAAAAGGTAGTGTCGATGAAACATCTGTGTCGATGAATTGGCCATGTCGATGAAACGTCTGTGTCGATGAATCGGTCGAGTAGATGAAACGGAGTGTTGATGAAATGCATTCGATGAAAAGGCTATGTCGATGAAACTGTATTGTCGATGAAACGGTATACAACCTGTTAGGATGGAACTATGCTTTCTTGCTGTCGTGGATATAATTCAATAAGGAACATTCTTCGAACGAGGAGATTGTGTATATGTGTCCTTTTGTAATCCTTATCTTCGTGGATCTTTGTTTGTTTGCTCAGTTGTTACCATGGATACTATACTTTGTTGCTGTCATGGATATATTCAATAAGAATTATTCCTGATATCTTTAAACGAGTTCGCCAATTAACAAGGAGGAGATTGTGGATATGTATCCTAGTTGATGGTTGTCATTTTGAAGAAATGTTGTAAATTGATATACTATATAATCTTATTTTTTATAATTAGTACCTTCCTTAATTTTTAAATCAAAGTAAATTAAAAAATTAATGACCCAGGCTATAAATTTCTAAGGGACCACCTCTTGAATTTGACACATCTTAGAATAACACTCTGTATAAAAATGTAAACTATTAATAATTATAAAACTTTCCGCAATTTCATATGAATTTGTCTGTATGTAGATCGAGTAGGTATATAACTTTAAAGTACCGGATCAACCGATCACTGTGTCAATGCAATAACTTATAAGTACAAAATCATCTATTTTAAGTAAAATGCGAGAAATTATTAGAATTATAACTTTCGCTTAGTAAAATATTTTAATTATTAACACTTCAAGGTTTATAAAATATTGAAATTCAATAACAATAACAAAAAGTTCTTTTGCTCCGGATAAAACAGGCTATTTTTCCAAGTCCAAATTTATAAAAGAATAATATGAAAAAATATTTTTTTCACTTTAAACGCCATTAAAGTATTGCCTTCTGTGGTGCTTCACGGGCTGTAACAAGTCATTTGTCTGTTCGTTGAGTCATGTTCGTACATTTCCGACATAAATCGGGTACAATCAAATTTAACTTCAAAGGAGTAGAAATCCAATTTCTATCCCATCTATTTGGTAACCCAGTATATCTTGACAACTATAAATTTTGACGTTTGAAGAAAAAATAGCATGTTTTAGTCAGAGAAAAATTACTTTTTTCACTTCTAGTAAAACAATATACTATAAAAATGTAACATTTAATTCACATACATCATAACATCATGTCACATTGTTAATGTATATTGGGTTGTCGAATACACGGAGTAGAAATTGAATTTCTACTCCTTAGAAGTAAAAAGTATACCCGAAGGTAACCGATTTTCGTCGGAAATATAGGAACATGACCATAGACCATAGACCATAGAGTAAAAGAAGTACTTTTTGTGGAGAGCATGCAGTTTTGCGGGACAAGCTCTGCGAATACTGCGGATACATGCGAGCCACAAAAAGTTCTTTTACTCCGAATAAAATATGCTATTTTTTCTTCAAATGTCGAAATTTATAAAATAATAAGACAGGGTGATTGAAAGTTATTCCGCATTCTCTTAAGGGCAGATTCCTCCCTCGCTTCATAAGGGACCTATAGACGTTTTAAAGATGGTGTATAGAGTTAGGTTAGTCTACTAATTGACAATACCTTCAAAAGGGTGTAGTTCCCTTATGAAATGTGATTGGAGATATGTTTATATAAACTTTTCTTCTTATTTTCATGAGAGGAATTTGCCCTTAAGATGAGGTTTGAATCACCCTGTAAAGAATATAATTTTAAAAATTGATGTTAATGTATATTGGGTTGACTAAAATGTATTTCTACTCCGGTTTTCTAATCCCTAAGTACAAAGTACACCCGATTGTACCCGATGTACTTCGGAAATGCATGAAAATGACCATAGAGTCAACGAACATAAAATGATTTAAGGCTGTACTTTATATAATGACGCTTGAAGAAAAGAACCATGCACATAAGTTAATTTTAGATTTTTTTAAATCCGTGGTTTTGCCTTGGTACTGACGATATATAAAAAACGTTTTTTACGGGATATCATTTTTTTTTCACAAAAACGTGATTTTGGGCCCATACTTATAAATAATACATTCGATAAATACATCTTTCAGATTTCAGACAATTTATAGTACATTGAGTGGTTGATGCATTTCATAATAAGTAGGTTTTACAGATTGCTTATAACCACAAGTAAGAGTATCCTGTTTGTAAATGCGTTTAAACAATCAGTTTATTATATTAAATATAAAAAAATACAGAAACATTAACTTTTAACATCAAGATTCTGATACAGCCTAATATGCTGACACTTGCTCTTCGTATATAGTGGTTTTGGAAAGTACAATGTTGATTAAAGTATAGTTAAAACCCTTAATTATAATTTTAAAATGCGACGGATTTTTGGATGGAATGTTTGGGGAAGAAAAACACGCACCATTTTTTAAAATGGAATGAGGAACAATTAGATAAAAAGGTATCAATTTACAAATACGTATTTACTGAAATTTAATACGAAAATATGTTTTACTGACTTTGTGTCAGTCAAAAATTACTTTACTAAATTAAATTTAAAAGTTTATGGTTCTTTCTTGCTTATAAAAAATAATGACATATAGTTAAATATTTCATTTGACTTACTATTTATTATAATACAATAATTCTTTTATTTTACAACTTTTAACCCATATTTATTCAAAATACGCCCTTTTATTAAAATATTATTAACTGTTTTTCAATGGAAATTTGTCTCATAAGGGATTATAGATTTTTCACATGTCATAGCGTTAATTACCTTGTCCAAACATGTTTATTTCATAGGATGTTTTTTGCTAAAATATTCAATGTACATATTAGTTTATAAATTTGACCATTTAAACATTTAGAAAATATAGTTATAATAACTTTAATGTACATATAATTATTTACCCACATGTTGCAATCATGTTAAACGGTATAAAGATATGTACTTTTATTTTTTGTACATAGGTACATACAGTAAAGGTCTATTTAATACTTAAGATTTAAC
This sequence comes from Stenus bimaculatus, assembly GCA_963971135.1. Classification (NCBI taxonomy): domain Eukaryota; kingdom Metazoa; phylum Arthropoda; class Insecta; order Coleoptera; family Staphylinidae; genus Stenus; species Stenus bimaculatus. The sequence continues at coordinate 78,317,963 of OZ020180.1, read as the reverse complement.
ATTCTAAAATTCATAAATAGACTTTTAATGTTTGGAAATATTCAGGATGTTTTTAAACATGCGTCCCCAACTTGGTGAATTTTTGACCAATTTCAAGGCAAAAATTAAAAATATACTTATTTTTTAAAAGGCAGTTTTACTTTCAAATCAAAATAAATTTTCGGCCTCTTAAGCTTATTTTGCGACGCAACTGCCAATTATAAACTCAAAATTTAGTGTAAATATTCCATCTTCTTGCGTTTAAAAACAAGACCCGAAAAAAGATTTGTTGTTTTCAAACAAGAAAAAAATAATAATTTTTGGTTATGTTTTTAAGTATGCATAAGTAAAAAAGTGAATTTTTATCTTTAATACGTTAAAAAATTGAAAAAAACTTGAGGAAACTTCAACTATTTCGAAAATGAAGTATTTTTATCTTTGTTTAGTTGAAAAATCATATATTGAAGTTAGTGACATAAAACACCCTGTATATTTTGGGGAGTTCATAAACTTTTTTAGATAAAACCTTTATCTGTAATGTGTAAATTTATTTAATTCATGTTTATTAAACATTTTTCTTCGTTGAACAACTTCGTTTAAAATAGTTTTAAAATATGAATTTGTTTAAAAATATTTTCCTATTCATCAACAAGTACCTTTTCATTATTTTTCAACCTCTTAAGCAGTTATTTTTTATGAATAAAAACTGTTGTTACTCTGCGAGTTGGATGAGCTGTTGGTAGATTTGGACCATGTTATCCTGTAGCGGAAGGATTCATCGTCAGGAGCAGCAGAGATGACTTTTATTATTCTCGTGCCGCTTGTTGACGAAGATATGTTTTCTGAACCGCTGCTAAACACGATCTTCGACATCCAACGTGACTACTTCTAAAAATTTTAAAATATTTAAGTAACTTTTCTATACAGGGTGTCCCACTTTTTTTTTCCAACAAAATTTTTTTTTAGATAGTGAATGTCATTCTGAACAAAAATGGACTATTATGTTTTTTTGGGACGCCCTGTATAAATTTGATTTAATTTTATTTTTTTTATTTAAATCAAGTATGCTTTGGATATTGTATATCTTTAAGCCAATAAGATGCAAAATTTTACCGAGCGAAATTTAACCTCGTCGTTCACTTATTAAAATATAGTCAATAATGTTAAAAAAAAAAACAATTTGGCAAAGAAAAAATCCAAATAATAATTGATTTAAATAAAAAAAATATAATAAGAAAAAATATTATACCGGGTCTTCCACAAAAATCATGTAAATTTATCAATTTTAAAATTGCTGTAACTTTTTAAGGAGTCGAAAAATCATAATAATTAATGGGGACATTTTTGTTCAGAATGGCGTTTACTATCTAAAAAGAAATTATGGGGAAAAAGTGGGACACCCTGTATAATATACTTAGCAGTTTTTATACTCCCTCCGTCCGAAAATATGGAATACATTTTATATAAATTATTATGGTTTTTATTTCTAAATATGTGATTGTAAGGCAACAAATAAACAGATTGAAACCATATATAATCTGCAATATATTAAAAATTATTCATAGATTAAAATTTCGCTGTTAGAAAATGCCGAATTTTGATTAAAGTTATGTTAAAATGAAAAGAAGAAGAAGAAAACAACTTAAATTCTACTGATGTCATAAATTGTGGAAAATTAAGAACTTAAGTTGTTTTTTAGTTTTTTTTTTGTATTGTTCCCTGTTGTACTATAGATTTATTATAATATTTCATGACAAAAATCATTCTGAATAAAAAATGTAAAAATAGCTCAAATTGTAAACGACATTTCCGGATGGAGGGAGTATTTTATTTATCTAATTACAGCTTTTATTCCTGGATGACGAAGTTTGGGACATGGGCGTTATTGATTTTATTTGGACAAATAAACAATATTTGTATTATATTTTTGTGCGTTTTTACTAAAACACTAAGAAAAAAATAAGGTTTTAATAAATTTATCAGTATATTTAAAAAAAATCCGTGAATCCCATGAATAGAAAAAGTTTTCTAGCAACAAAATTGTTGAGGATCACCTTATATCGGTTTATAGACAACAATCTATAAAATAATCAACAAATAGATATAATGGAACATCGTCAAAAAATCTAATAGGTGTTCAATTTAGTATTACAAGTTTTGGTGTGTTTTAATTTCTTTTCAAATAGTTTTTATCTGCTCTTTGTAATTCGTGAATAAATATTCAGTGTTGTTTTTACCAAATTCTTGAAATTTTCTTGAACTTTACTTGGCCTCCACCCACTATCCCCACTAAATTGCAAATTCCGTCATAATATTAAGAGTCAACATCAATCTCATCCGTTCGTATTATAATTGCATGAATAAAATCAAGATCCGAAAACAGTTGATTTTATTCACCCCATTAATATTAAGAGTGTTTTCCAAAACGGAAAATATAGTAGTTTGCGAGCTCCACCAGATACGCTAGTGAAATAAAAATATGTTTATACTTTATGATAAAAGATTTTAAAATAATTCCACAAAATTGTCCCATATAAAAACATTACCTCTAATTAATTCTATATAAAATGCCAGGAGGTATAAATATACGAAAGATGGTAGCATAAAACAGCGATACTCGTCTTTTGGTTCTTGGTGGTGTTAGATAATTAAGATGAACTGTAATGTTATCATGGACCAATAAATGATTTAATTATTTACTATTTATTATAAATAGTTTACCTTATGAATCAGAAAAAAAAAAATCTGACATAAGATCTACACATATTCCAGTTGAATTTCAGAAATGATCAATTCAATTTCAGAAATCATCAATTCTTATTAAGAAACGAGAATTGTATTTTAGAAAACATTAATTGCTACAGAAATATAAAATGTTATTATTTAGATGAGATAAGGGAGAAGAAGGTCTAAATAGTTCTGTAAGCAATTTATCTGTGTTTTCAAGGTCATGCGTTTTCAGCAAGTTATTTTGTGACTTTTTATATAAAAAAACAGGAAGGTAACTTAAATTTTACATCGTAAGCATTAAGGTGCCCACATAGCCATCAAGCCTTAAGTAGTGCCTCAAAGCAAAGCATTAAAGTAGAGCAGTCATGAAAAACCAAACCAATGCATTTCAATGCGGCTACACATGCCAGAGTAAAGTCATGAACGAGCACGATTCATAAACCAAGCATGTTTGTTTTTGGATCGGTGCTCTACTTGTAAAAATTCGAGGGTATCGTAAAGGGGAATGTTTATTCTAAAAGCTGTATGAATTATAAATTTTTCGAAATTTGGTAATACTATGAAAAAATATGGCAAAAGTGTCGATTTTTTCCGACGGTCCTTGCATTCTTCACGAAAAGGGTGAAAGAAATCGCCGATAACTCTATTGCCTTAAAGGTTTTATTATTTTTTCACTATTTTTCGAAAAGTGGAAAAGGCAGATTAACTGCCCAAATTTAGGATTCCCACTGCACATTTGTAAATTCCCACTACACACAATAGCATGTATTTAGCGACCGTGACGAAAAATTTAGAGACGTCATTAAAGTTAATCACGTCTTTAAGAAAATATTTCTTACGAACAAATATTTTTTAATCACGTGTTTAACGTTAACGACATCTTTAAATTTTTCATCATAGTCGCTGAATACACGCTTTTGTGTCCAACTGCACGTTAGAATAAGACCTGTTCAAAAAGTTCAATTCTACGGAAGAGATGATGTAAAATATAATTTTGTTGATACACTCTTGCTACAGATCTTCTTATATTTGGAGAAGCGATCTCACTAAGAATATAAATATACCATTTAAGACTTAGTTGTTGTTGATCTATTATTTGGGTGAAAAAGGCTTGATGTGGTTTTTGACGGATTTGGAAGTAGACATTTCATATTGACAAATTGTCCGGTCAATTTAGCCCTAAAAATAATAGTAAAGGTGCAAAAATTAGCAAAGAGCTAAAAATTGGTACGAATGTTCGGAACACCATTATAAATGAATTCTAAAAAGTCCCCATCGATCGGGTCTTTAAAATGTGTTTTTCGCGTTTATCAGGAAAACGGTAAGTTTTATCATAAAAATAGATCAAACAAAAAATGTAGATCATATAATTATCTATAAAAAATTACTTTTTCTCCCATGAGCCACCGTTTTTGAGATATAACGATTATAAAAGTTGAAAAAGTTGTAATCTTCATAAAATGCATAAGTACGCCACGTATACACACAGCTGAAGCTGTAATACAAGTAAAAATATTTTTTTATCGGTCAATGTAAACCAAAAATCGTTCTAATCGGCCGACTGGTTCAGTCAAAATTAATTATTTTCCGAATAATCAAAAATTTTATAGCAATTTCTTCTTCCAAAAGTGAAATTTTCAAATTTTCAACGGTTATTCGGTCATAACTTTTAAGCGAATAAAGATATCAAAACGAATCTTTTTTTGTGTGAAAGCCTATACAAAAACATTTACAATAAGCCACCACTTGTTAAAATCGATGAAGAGGCAGGGGGTAAAAAAAATGTTAAAATCGCTCGAAAAAAACTACGAAACATTTACTTTATCGGGAGCGCATTTGAAAGCATTCCCGTCGCTTAAAAAAAATCCATTCCGATGGGATTATAAAACAAACATTCCCCTTTAATTCGAGACCAGGTTTTTTAAAGTTGGTTAAAAAATGTACCCGTTATCGTGAATATATAATAAAGTGCATATTATGAGGAATACAACTTTTATATCGTTATATCTCAGAAACGGTGGCTCTTAGGAAAAAAAGTATAAAGACATTTTTTATAGATAATTATATGATCTACTATTTTTGTCTGATCTAATTCTATGATAAAACTTACCGATTTGCTGAAAAACGCGTAAAACCCATTTTTAAGACCTTTGACCTTGAATAAATTTTTTTCCAGGTACGGAATCGATGGGGACTTTTTAGCATTCATTTATAATGGTGTTCTGAACATTCATACCAATTTTTATCTCTACCCAAATTTTTGCACACTTGCATGTCTAAATTGACCGGAGTAAAAGTTTGAAAAGCATTTTGTAAGTTTCCTTCATTGATAGAAAACAGGTTTTGAGCTTTAATTACTAAATCATCAGCATATTATATAAAACTTTTTATATTGATCGTAATTGGTTGATTATTGGTATAAATATTAAAAAGTATAGGAGCTAGAACACTATCTAGGAAGTCTATTTTTTTGTCTTCTTCATCTGCTTTTTTCCCCCAAAATTTCAAAAAAAAAAATATCCTTTTTCTAATAATAGAGATCAACAAATACTACTGCAGCAATGAAACCTGTTTCATAACCATCTTCAATATAATGAGTTAAATTTAAAATTTTACCAGAACAACTTTTTCAAGGTCTTCTTGAGTTAATTGATCAAAATCAGTAGAAGAAATCAATAGTAATTAAAAAAAAATCATTGTCTAAATTTTGCCCCAGAAATTTTGGATTACCATGGATTTGCTCCATGATTCCTGTTACCAGGAAAAATAACAAGAAAGTTTGTTTAACAGTACTGCTTTCATCTTAGGACAGATTATTTAAATTGTGTTTAACATTGATGTTAAGCGTAATATATTGTTGCTGGTGTATTGATAAATTGCCAAAGAACATTTTCGATGATGTTTATGTGTCTGTTGTGGTTCAAGTGCACAATCACTGCCACAAACTCTTGGCTTCCTCATTTTTCTACAGTTGGTTTTTTATGAAATACAATTAATGATTTCCGAAATACAATTGATTCTTTCTGAAACTCAATTAATTATTCTGAAATACAATTGATGCTTTCTGAAATTAAAGTGGTTTATCTGAAATACTTTTGATATTTTCTGAAATACAATTGATATTAATTAATTTGATTTATCTGAAATACAATTGGAATAGTTATAGGGTATAGTAATCATAATTAGTGATTGGCTGATAATCTGCAATAAAGTTTCGCAAAAGTAGGATGGAATTTCTATCCCATCGGATCACCGAGTAAAAATTTATCGTGGGAGTCTAGAAAGATGCTCTTAATGAAACTATGTAAGTAATAAACTTACCAGAACGTCCTAGTGTACTAGCTCTAACAGGATAACAAGTTGATTCATTCGCAGAAAGATCAGAATTATTACCCAACTTAATTTTTCCATTACTTATAAGAGTAACATTCTTTTCTTTGTTAATAGTATCATTTTCCAAATAACAGCACAACCTAAAAATTTATTTAAGATGTTATATTCAAAGAAAATATAATTTTACGCACATATATTTTTTTAAATTACAAAATTTAAGGTTTATTTACGAACGAAGTTTTACTTCTAATAAAATTATAATTATTTTATTCATGAAAAAGTGTCCATAAATTTAATTTTGCACTTAAATAATAAACCTTCATTATTTAAATGCTCATCCTTATTCAAAGTTGCAATAAAAAGGTGCTGAAAACTTTGTATAAGAGGATCATTTAAATACACAAATATAAAATTTTACAGCTAATTTACCTTAATAATAAGGGTGTCTTTTTATGACTTTCGTGTCTTTTCATGAATTTTAAGTCAGCCTTTTAAGTGCAACGCCCACTCACCTTTTTGAGCAGAATATGGAAAGAAAAGCTTGTCTAAACTTTCGATTCATGAAGCAGTACGTGATTGGATTGCAGCAACTGCTTATATAAGCCAAGAGTTGTACGAGAGATATTCCTGTAGGACCAACCATATTATACACGAGGTCGGGAAAAAATAAATACCATGTGTTAAGTATATGAAGCGGTGCCCAGCAGATGAAAAATTCTAGGACTATCACAAAAAGCATACGAATAACCTATAAAATAAAATTCACATTATACATATTATTTTTACAAATTAAAAGCAAATACCGAATTTTTAAAATTACTTAGGTAATATTATCATTTTACAGCAATTTGACTTATTTTTACATTAGTTTGTATTAAAGCAACTTTTTAATAATTTTTACATGATGTACAATATTTGCGCACTCAAGTTGTGAAATTCCGCAAATGCTTTATGAATATGAGGGCGCTCTGGATTAGCTTGAATATTTTAAATTTGCACGTGTATATTTCTAAAATTTTCATTACTTTTGCACGTTTTGAAGGGATTATCTCAAAGCATGTGTAAATGATTTTATTCGGATTTGAAATTAAGCACCAAAATGAAAATCAATTCGGTGGTTAATATCTAAGGTTTAAGTTTGCCAATAAAGGTTTCTAAAACTAAAAATATCTAAGGTAGCTTGTAAAAAATGCCATCGATTGATGTTAAAATATACAGGGTGTTCCATTTGAAAAATTTAGTTAAATTGTTCAATTTGAGTTTCATGGGGCACCCTGATAAAAAATTATCACAAACTTAAATTTGACGTGATAGTTGTAGACTAGACGATGTTGAAAATTTTGTACAAAATTTCAATCCAAAATGTTAATCTGTTTTATAGCAGTGATTTTTCAAAATTTCTAAGCGAAAATCCTTAAACGGTTGGTGTTTTCAAAAATTGGTCTTTTTTTGGCTTAAATGGCAAATATCAGCAAAACGAGTGATGATAGACCCATAAAAGTTTATACAAGGCATAATTATTTTTTGATAAGGAATCCAAAAATGTTATATACTGGGTGTTCCATTTAAAAAAATATAACATTGGTTCAGTTGGCCATGATGGGACACCCTGTATATATCGAAAATATATTTAAATTGTGGGGCATGCATTGGTAAAAACCGAAAGTCGATTTGTCATATAGCTAAGAAACTATAGACCGTGGGCATATGACTGGGTCACCCTGTATAAAATAAAATTTTCGGTTTTAAAATAACATCAATCAACTTTTATGCATTTATTTTATCCGTTGAATTTTATTTATGACATTTTAATTGGTGTTTTAATTAAATAGCGAATATGAGATTCAGTAAACGAATAATATATATAATTATTTTATATTTATGCAGGGTGGACCATTTATCTTGAGAAAAATAAATAATTGAAAAACTAAAAGGTTTGGACAAAAAACTTAAAAGTTGTTTGGTTTCAGGGGAAAAAACGATACAAATTCCTTTTAGATAAATCATTTGATTATTTGACACATCCTAAATTTCAAATATTTTTATAAAAACATTTTTTTTGACGCTTGACGAAAATGTTTTCCCATTTAAACCTAAAAATTTTTTTGACACATTTTTACTTAGATTTTTAGTTTGTTAGATATTTATTTGTCCCAAATTATACAGTGTACAGAATGTTCCGCAACGCCCGTTTATTTTTCAAATCAAGCATTTTTGAGAAAAATGTTTCAAATTAAAGTTGTATTATTCTTAGTGACGCAGTATCTGGAAATTTTTCCCATGACGTTGAATAGCAAAATGAAGGTCATGTGATAATCATTTAACTTTTTTTAAATAGAGGCTAACCATTTTAATTGCATATTTTTATAGCTTGCTTTCAGAAGTTTACGAAACATATTTTTTTATTTTTCTAAAGTAAATAATTTGAAAGGGTTTAAAATTTCAATACATATAGTTCGGCAACGCTGCTTTATTTTGGAAATTAGACATTTTAGAGAAAAATTTATCAAATAAAAGTTGTACGATCCTTGTTGAGGCACTTTTTAGAAATACTGCCATGACCTTGAACAGCAATTTGAAGGTCAAGCAATAATCACTTTACCTTTTTTTTAAATAACAATCACCCATTTTTATTGTGTATTATTAAAGCTTACTTTCACAGGTTTATGGGGCATATTTTTAGTATAAATAGTTTAGAAGTTACCAGAGTTTTATTTGAAACATTTTTCTCAAGAATGCCTATTTTCAAAATAAGTCGGCGCGGCGTTGCCGAACTTAAAACTCTTGTAACTTCTAAACTATATACTTTAATAAAATAATAAGTGATTAAAATTACAAACTATTAACAACACGTACAACATAGTATACATAGATTAAATTTAAAATAAAGGGAAATTCAAATAGTATAAGATTATAATTTATTATCAGTTTTCAAAAAGTGAATAGAAAACCCTTTAATCATACAGTACATTTAAGTACTTAATGATTATGGGTAGTATTGATTAGCTTGGTAGTTCAGAAGTTATTTTTATTAAAACCTATAACCAAAATACCAAGATGGCTAATTTTCTTATTGTTAAAATTTCCAATATTTATTAGTAAATTAAATGGTTTCGACAAATTAATTAAATACCAATTAACAGTATACAATGTGAAGACTTTAACGCAGTATATATAGGGGAAACAGGAAGACCAATTAGTACTAGAGTTAAAGAACATATTAGTAACAAAATTACTTCAACCGTTGGCAAATATCTATTCATAAATAATCCCCAAATTAAACTTGAGAAAACAAAAGTTTTACACAAACGCAACAAAGGACTAAAGTTAACTCTCTTAGAAGCCATGAAAATTGATATAAACTATAAAGATCAAAATACTACAATTGTAAATGACCAAACCTTTTTAAACTTCACACCGCTCTTTACTTTTTTGAATAGAATAACCTCTAGCAGCCTTCATGAAAATTGTACTAAATATATATACACACAGTTGTTAGATAAACATAAATTATATTAGTAAGTAATTGATAAATTAACGAAAACCCAAATATTTAAAATAAGAAATTTTCATAAATTTACACTACGCCGATCTCAACTTATACATTTTTTAAATTTGTGCAATATTAATCCAAATTAATGTAGTAAAATATGATAACTATAAACGAACAGTTTCTTTATGACACGTAAGTCTATATCTTGTGTTTAATATATCCAAACCATTTAATTTACTAATAAATATAAATATTGGAAATTTTAACAATAAGAAAAATAGCCATCTTGGTATTTTGGTTATAGTTTTTTATAAAAATAACTTCTGAACTACTTAACTAATCAAAGCTACTCATAATCAGTAAGTACTTAAATGACAAGATGGATCTATCACATATTAATTAAGTACTTAAAAATGTACTATGATTAAAAGATGTTCTCAAACTATTCACAGTTTCAAAACTAATAATAAATTATAATCTTATACTATTTGAATTTCCCTTTATTTTAAATTGGCCTGATGATGATAGAATAAAATCTAGTCGGAAGTACTATCATTCACCTTCATATCTTATTATAAGAACCTTATATAATGGATCGCTCAACTATTACTATATTTACTTTAGTAAAATAAAAAATATGCTCCATGAATCTCTGAAAGCATGCTATAATAATATGCAATAAACATGGGTTGTACCCATTTTAAAAAAGTTAAGAGATTTTCGCATGGCCTTCATCTTGCTGTTCAAGATCATGTGCAATATTTCCAGATGGAGCGTCACTACAAATCGTACAACTTTTATTTGATTTTTTTTTTCAAAAATGTTTCATTTCAAGAATAAACGGGCGTTACTAAACTTTTTGTACAGCCTGTATAAAATAGGTCCAAGTGCTGACCATCCAGGTACACATACTTTTATATTTCTTTGGAATTTATAAAATTTAAAAGAAGAATATATTGATATCGATTTGTAAGGTAACTTATTAATAGTTCCAGTATAATCGTCACATATGTATATTATTCAAAATAGATCTCTCAAATATTTAATAACCTTATTAAAAGTTATTTTTATAATGAAGACGACTGCGTATCGTTAAAGTAAGAAAAAATATACTTGGAAACGTGAAAATAAATATCAATATAATTTCTTCCAAAGATGGATTGAGAAAATTATTATCAACTATTCGAGATTTCGGAGATAGGACCTCTGATCGTCATTCGAACGAAAATTCCATTTTATCCCCGTAACTGTCCAAAATTCATCCTTAACCGTACAAAATTTTAGAATGTTATAGGGATAAAATTCTGAACACGTCGGTTTTGATTTGCCTCGCCTATCATTTAAGTTATTCATCCGATTTGAAAAAAATCAAATATTTTATAGTATATATAGTATAGACATTTGTTCCGTTCAGCCACAATTTTTTTTTATTTGTACAATCATGCGCAAATGTATCTAGGACACAAATAAAAATATTTTGGCCCAATTCATTTTTTTCAAATTTCGTGTGTTGTCGTGTCTACTATCATTGGGTCAGAATATATTATTTTTGCACTTTCTATATATAATGAGCTAGTTTAGTCCTTATTGATAGAGACTAAAACGTCACATTTCCTGTCTCTTGTCAAATTTTACTTTACTCCCTGTCTTGTCATTACCCTACTCCCTCCCACGTCATTTGTCATCACTTTACTCCCGCTCACGTAACTTGTCATTAAAAATTAAAATTAGACATAATCTTGTAATTTGTCTGAATTTGCCGCGAAATCACAATCGTTGCAAACTTCAGTCTAGTCTAAACACCACCAATATATTGAGTGAATTCTAACCTCTAATAAATTTATTTTGTTTGGTTTGGAACGGAACTTGATTTTTATTCTGGGGTCGGGGATTGTATTATGTATGGTTTATTATTTTATAGATTGATACTAAATTTTAAATTTAAAGGTGTTTTAAGTGTACACAGAATCGATTCAATCAATTAGTTAGATCTGTAAATGTGGCAAATCTTTTAAACTTGGTAAACTTTATTCCTGCATCAAAACTTACCTACTTTATTTATTGTGAAGTTAATTATTATTTTTTTAAATTTATAAAATCAATTACAATAATTATAATATTAATCTACAATTATCTATATTTTATGAAAGTTGCTGTATAAATCATTATGACGGGCGAATAAAAATACCCGTCGCCGTCCGATGAAAACCGATATTAGTCACAGCGATATCCATATAATTAAATTATTATGGAAACTTTTACCTATTAAAAAAGTGCAAAAAATTCTATATGCACCGAGGTAGTAAAGTGAATTTAATCCCTCCTCTGATTGTTTCCCTCGGCTTTGCCTCGGGAAACAAAACATCGTCGGGATTAAAATCAGTCACTTTACTACCTAGGTGCATAAATAACTATTGTGTCCTTGATTTCTTTGTGTGTAATTGTATATCCTAAAAATTACCTACGCTCTTGGCGTTGAAAAGCGAACATGAACGAGCGCTTTTTTCGACCGCAAAAGAAACCCTATATAAAACACGAAAATTTAATTTTTTTTATTTCCATAAATAAAGATATAACAAGGGTGGCCCTAGTTTCGTGTACACCCGGTAAACGGACGGGTATTAATATGAATTAGTGTTTCGTGGTAAAGTTTAGCGTTCCATATAGAATAACACCACAAAATGTTCACATCGTAACTTCAATTATATGAATAATGTATTCCACTCATAGAAACTTTAGGACCACTAAAATTTTCGATTCATCCAAAGTTTCTAAATATTAACGTGTTCTAGTTAACTAACGGCGGGCACCCACAGATTAGTTTCGAAACGTAGTAATGCAAACATATTTTTATTCCCGTATACTTTTTAGATATATTTAAAAAGGGGGCACTGATTTTGATTTAAATCAAAACAAAATGCGACTAGTTACATTTAAGCAAAAAGTTGAAACACGTGAATGCAAAAGGGAATATACAGGATGTAAGTAAATTGGGCGAAAAAATTGAGGAGGTGATTCTACGATTAATTTTAAGAAAAAAAAAATCGTTTAGAATTGTCACAAGTTGTTTTTTTTAGTTCATTTATAATAGAAAAACAATTTCAAAATTGTAACTTCAAAGCCATATAGCGCCCAAACTAAGCAACTTTATTCTAAGATAAGTTTACTTAAATCGATTTATTTTGTTCCAATAAATTTACAGACACCCTGTATGTAAAGCGTCCGACCTTCGGATACGACCAAATTCCATTCGACTGTCCGACCGAGCGTCGGATCGTGTGTAGTTATACTTGTACTTTTGTAAATTAATTCAATTAAATCAAGAATTTCAAATTATTTAAAATCCCAATTTTAAATATGCAAATATAATACCAACTTAATGTTTTTAATTTTACTAAAAGGCACATGAAAAATAGTATTTTTATGTTGAACCAAACGTTACTTTTAAAAAGTTTTAATTACGAAAAAGGTATGCCTAGCTACCAGGGAAATAATTTAAAAAATAGTTTAGAGAAACTAACTTTGTAAAGTAACTTTGTGTATGTACAAACAATTCAGATTGTTCTCCTTCTTGTATAATAAACCTTTATTGGCATATTTAAACAAAATAACAAAAAATACAGATAGATATATATATATATACAGGGTGTGTCAGACCACCCGTAACAGCCTTTTATCCCGAAAACAGTTTGTCCCACATATATGGAAAATATGTGGAATATTTATAGAATAAAAATTTTAATTACCAAAGTGAACCCAAAGAATCGAAAGTTACTTTGAAATTTCAAATGGCAACATATGACGAGTATGCTTTCCATTTTGTGTCATCACGTATCCCAGATATTTAAATTCCTTTACTTCTTCTATCTATTGATCTTTCCACCTAAAACTCTCTAATTTTTGTCTTCCTCCCTTTGTACAACATGCTTCACTGAAAACTGGTACATAAAAGAAATGCTAGCGCCAATAAGAAGCTTTCGTGCGGCTTGAGTATATCTTAGTCTCGCCCACCGCTATTCAGTAGTTAAGTGGGAATGGCCAGACAATCCCTGGCTGTGCGTTTCCAATGCGCATCGCATTGTGAGTAAAGGTAGTTGTAGTTGTTTGAATCACAAAGTCGAGGAGTGCCTGGTTAATCTCAGCACCGACTAAAGGTGGGGCGAGATTAAGGGATGTTCCTAGCCGCACGAAAGCGTCTGCTTATTGGCTGCCTTAGCATTTCTTTTGTGTACCAGTTTTCGGTGAAGCATGTTGTACATACCATCATCTTTATCTATTTTACATTCACTACTAATTTTCTCTTATCCATGTACCTTCCTAACCTTCTAATCATTTCGTCCATTTCTGCTTTTGTTTTGGCTATCATTGCTATATCCTCTGTGTATGCTATCATTCATATCTTCTTCCCTCCGATTACTACGCCTCCTGCTTGTCCATTTCTTAGCACTTTCTCTAGGTCTGCCGTAAAGACATTGAATAATATCGGACTTACCAGACACCCCTGCCTAAGCCCTCTTTTCATTCCAATCTCCTCCGACACCTTCGTTTCCACTCTCACTCTGAATCTTGTTTTATTGTACATGCCTTATATTATCCACCTGGTTAGCTCGGTTATCCGTATTTCCTTAAACTTCAGCATTAGCATTCTCCTGTTTACTGTGTCAAAAGCCGCTTATAGATCCACAAACAGTATATAGAGTTTGCCGCCTTTCTTCTCTAGTTCCTGCGCTATGGCATAATTCAATGTTACCAGGTGTTCTGTTGTGCCTCTACCCACTCTGAATCCTGCTTGCGCTTCTGTAATCGCGTGTCTTATTTCTAATTCTTTTTCCAGTCTTCCGCTACTATATTAGTGAATACCTTGTAGTCTGAGTCAATTAGGGTGATGTCTCTGTAGTTCCCTTTGTTACTTCTTTCTCCTTTTTTATATATTTGTACTATTTCCCCTAGGTTCATGAATCTGGCCACTCTTCTCTTCCTCGAATTATATCATTCATTATGTTTCTTAGCCTGTCTTTCGTTAACTCGCTTGCCTCTATCCACGTCTCTCCTGGAATACCATTTGGCACCGTCGCCTTTTTGATTTTCAGTTTCTGTATGGCTTCCGCTATTTCTGCTTTACTTATTTCCTCTTCATGCCACAGCGGCCTTCTCATCAGTATCTCTTTTTCATTGTCTTTGTATAGCTCTTCGAAGTGGATTTTCCACTCTTCTAAGTTTATCGTTGTTTCTTTTTCCTTTTTTGTCCTTTTTTTTTCTTTAGGTATTCCCATATCTCTTTCTCCGTTTTAATTTGCCTTATTTCCTGCAGTTCTTTCTCTCTATTACTGTTTGCCCCTAGCTCCAATGTGTACTCTCCTTCTCTGTCCCCTTCCACTGTCCCATTCGCTATGTTCCATCCCTCCTGGTCTATCCATTTTAATAACTTCTTCCCCTCTTCATTTAGCTCTATCTTTCGATGTTCTGTTTGTTTCGTTTCCTCCGCCTCCTAAGGAGTAGATTTGCTTCGTTCTTCGTTCTTCCCAATTTTCTCTCTATCTTTTCCGATTTCCATTTTGATGTCTTCCATATTACGTATACTGTCATTATATCCCACCATTCTTCGTTAATCCATATTCTTCTCCTCTGAATACCTTTTGTTTGGGTTTCCATGTCTTCCTCACTTCCGTTACTATCCCTCCCATGGCCCTACCTTTTTGATGTCTTCTCTCCCCTGCTTGGTATCTCCAATTGAAATTCGTCGGTAACTTTTGATGTATTTCGTCCCACTTTTGCTCTTCAATCCACGTCTCTACCATTTCTATGTGGTGAAACTTCTGTATGTATTATATGAAACCTTCTTTGCCTTCATCCCTCTCTATATTTTTCTTCAGTCCCGCCACATTCCAGAATCCAACCTGTATCTCTTTTTGCTCTTTCCGACCCCTAATACTCTCTGCTTACCCCCCCCCCCCTTCCCCCTCAATGAATATTCTACTAAAAATTTGCTCTTAGTAAGCGATTCTCAATATCGATCCACTTCCACCATTACCTCCTATCTTGGCCTTTCTGTATCCTTCCCTACATCTAATTGCTTCTGTAGTTTTTTCCCTGACTATTTTTCTTATTTTTTCGCTCATAATCTTCTGCTTTTCTTCCCATTTGCTCAGTTTTACCAGGACTTCTCTTCTATCTTCGCCAGCTCTATTTCCTCTATTCTCTTATTAACCCCTTCACCTTCTCCAGGGTATCGCCCCTTATTTTTTTCATTTCTTCCAGACTCTCCAACCTTAATCTCTTCATTTCTTCAACTATTTCCTCCATTTCTTCTTCACTTTTTCTCCTTGCCTCCTTCTTTTTTTTTGATTTTGGTCATCGCTCTTTCTTTTTGCTTCATGTTAATGGTTCCTGTTCTCTTTCTTGATACATCTATTCGTTCCTCATATGCTTTTATTTTATACCTAACCTCTCTTTTCGCTTTTTATAATTCAGTTCCAATTTCTCCCTTTAAATTACCTCCTTCCGCCATATTTATATCTCCCTTTCTTCCTTCTCCCCTTTCCTGTCTTTCTCCTTTTTGTTGCTTCTCCCTTAGTTGTTTTATCTCAATATCTTCTGTATTTTTGATTCCACACCCGTTCGCCCGTTTTAGACTTGACACCTTCTTGTAACTAAATCTAAAAATCTATATCTTAATTCTATTTAATTTGCCCTAAAAACCGTGCATACTTATCAACATTTTATTAAAATATTAAAATTAAACTAGAACAACTTATTAAATTTAATTTATGCCAACCTATTATTCTCATAAATTATTATTTCATGGAATTAACTTGAATATTAATTAAATTAGAGAGTGGTATAACTCAACTTGTACAAAGTTAATATAAACATATGTAATAGGGTGTACAGTGTACACACGATCCGAAGCAGTCGGATGTAATTGGAAATATTATTAAAATTAGTGTAATGCAATATTCTCTTTAAATTATTAAAGTGCAAATAGGATTCATTTTATTTAAAAGTCTAATTGTCTAATAGAATCATTCTGTGTTTTATCACCATAAATTAATACCCTAATATTTCTAATAATGGTAATACAAAACTTTATAGTTCTGTACTTTTTCGATCCAAGTATTAATAGTAATAGGAGTAAAAGAAGTACATTTTGTGGCGAGCATTAGGTTTGTGGAACGAGCTCTGCGACATTTGACATTTACCTTACATACAATACAATGTTGTTGTATATTTGGTTGCCTAAAATGCATTTCTACTCCACCTTTCTAATCCCCTTCTCAATAAAAAGTAGACCCCATTGTAACCGATTTACTTCAGAAATACACGAATGTAAATTGTTATAGATTAACAAATAACTACATTATGGATTAGGTACTCAATAATTGATTTATTAAATTTAATATAGGCCAACTAATTATTCTCAAAAATTATTTCATGAAACTATCTTAATTAAGTTAGTTTTGTGAAATAACTAAACTCGTATAAAGTTAATATAAACATATTAATAGAGCGTACACCATATTCGATGTGGTCGGATGTACTTTGTTCAGGTCGGAAGCTAACTTAATGCTTGTTGTCAACCAAATTATCAACTCGTACGGTCGGATGGCCGGCGGCTCCGTCTAACCGCGTTGGGTCGTGTGAAGTTCTTTCCGACCAATTTGAATGCTTCATCCAACCGCCACACTATTGTTCCAATTTTTGTTATTTCGATCGACGTACAAATAAGGTTCATTACTCTAAAAATTGTTTCACGAAGTAGTAACCTTCTTATTTTTAAGTTTCTGCCATTCTGATAAAACAGAAGCCATAATATTATATTGTTAATAGAGTCTCAACGCAAGTACCAAAAGTGAATTAGTTCTATTAAAACTTTAGTGCAGGAGGTGTTCAGAATCGGCGGTCGGTCGGACGGGCTTGTCGTACCGTTTGCATGCCAATCCGTCCGTGTGTAGGGTACTTAAAAAACATCATTATTGACCCATTAATTTATTATAGTAATTATAGCTAAACGATAAAAGTTATTGAGGGGCATGACCATTTGATTGATTTGAAATATAGATATAATGATGTACTTACAATAATTTATACATTAGTTATGGAAATGAGACTATACCAAAGTACAAAAATATGGTTTAAATAACTAATTTCCTGGTCTCTTACCTGAGATGAATTTCATTTAAATATAATTTAGGAAATTTATTATATGTAAATCTAATTTATTTTCACATGAAATATCTAATCAAATATTTTATGTTTTCTTTTCAACATTAATATTCAAGGTATTATTTGCTTAAATCGTATAATATGATATTATACAAGCACAAATAACCAAATTTTATATTAGTTTAAGGGCTAAACAAACGCTTAATAATAATTGTGGTGTTATAACTCACAGGAGAAGCTAGTCAAGTTTATACAAGTCGCGACGTTGAAAAAATTAGAAATAAATAAATGATAAAAGTTTTCGGTACTTAATAACTTGTAATCTACAAAACTAATTAAAACAACTCACCTTCTTTTTAGCTTCGATGCTCTTATCCATAAAATTTGACCTTATAGCAAGTCTCTTGAGACCTTCACAATGATCCCCGTTGATTTGGGTTTCCAATGGACATGAAACCTTTTTTTTCGTTACCAGGCTTGTTTTTGTACTATTGTAGGTGTTGTATGTATACTCGGGCCGCTCAGCAAACTTTACCTGTGCAATTTAAAATAAATTAAAATCACTATGTAAACATTTTAAAACATTTACAAAATTTATTTCAATAGAATGTACATACTTTATAATTCTACAATAAAATATTGTAGAAAATAGAATGCTTATATGTATAGAATTTCGTTTTACAAAAAAAAATAAGTTATACTGAAAAGAAAACTATAATAAAAATTATGTAAAGTTATATTACAAGCTCGAAGCAATAATCCTATACACATTTATAAATTTTTTCTAAAATGTTTTAAAGTCTCTTTGTCCAATTTATATTTAAAGTGCTTCAATTTCATCTTCAATCTATCTATATTGCAAGGATATTATTACTAAAACGATACGGGGAGAGTCGAGGGGTGAGTAGTTTTGTCTTTGGAATATTGAAATTATGTAGGTGGATAAACGAAATCATTTTAAGATTAATGTCGGCAAAAGATTTTTCGATCGGACAAACCCGAAAAAAGTTGTGAATTTTTTCCAAAAAAACTATTTAACCGATTTTAGCCAAATATTTTTAAAATACGTTAATCCACGGTGTTTATCTTTGGTAATAATTTGAAAACGGTAACTTTAATAATTTCCTAGAAAAAAAAAATAAAAAGTAATTCCAATGAAAAATTTCAAGCCTTAAAATTTTCTCAAAATTTTTTTTTTTCGAAATTTTTCAAGATCGACCTCGGTAGATATTAAAAATAGCTGTGGGGGTCAATTATCCCCCATACCTATACCCCTAAAAAAAAATTTTACCCCAAAAACTCAAAATGAAATTAAATTTTTAGATTAAAAAATATTTAATTGAAAATAATTAATTTTTAGAAACTTATCTGCGAATTTTTGTTTTTTAATTTTAGTTATTAGGGGCAATTTCCTAAACGGAAAATATAGTCGTTTAGTTCTGGAGTCAAATACGCTAGTTCGAAAAACATTTTTGTGTAACTTTTTTGTAGATGATTTAGAAGACATTTCTATAATTCCCAGTAGAAGGAAAAAAAATTGGAGAATTTACAAAAAAATATATAATGACCTAAAAGTACGTTAAATTTGAACCCTGTTAATTAATTTTGTGCTAGGTTGCAGATTGTGCTAGGATGTAGATTATAAATCTGAAAAAAAAAATGAAAATCAAACAAGGGTAACTTGAGATTTGACTGTAGAACAAATTCTCGATTTCATGATTTTTCACAATTTTTGTGATTTGCTGATAATTTGCAAAGAAGCTACAGATAAGTGGGATGGATTTTCTATTCCCTGTTATTATCTCCGACGGAAAATTTATCTCGGACGTCTAGGAAGATGCTCTTAAGCGAAATGAGTTTTTAATAATACACCTTTACTCATTTATCAGAATGTCATATTTTATAAAAAAAAATTCATAACTTTTGAACAAAAAGTAGCAGAGACTTGATTTTTTTTATTTTTTTCTTAAACTATAATTCTAACTTTCAAATTGTAAATTTGAAACGCGCTTGCTACTTTAAAAACTAAATAAGTACAACCCTAACAAAAATAATCAGGTATATTATTACATAAGTTAACAAGTTTTAATTGCGAAAAAGTTGTGCCAGGGAAATTATTAGTTTTTTGTTTAAAACTCCATTTATTTTGTTAATATATATTATGTATCTACTTTTGAATCAATTGTGACGCATGCGCCGGGCATAGGTTCCTTTGATAAATGGTAGTTGATAAAAAATAATATTTGCTGATTTTTTCTGGATATTATTTAAAATCAATTAGATTGATGACATGTAGATATTAAAAAAAAATAAATGGAGTCTCAAACAAAAAACTAATAATTTCCCTGGCAGATATAAGCATAACTTTTTCGCAATTAATAATTTTTAACTTATGTAATAATATACCTCATAACTTTTGTTAGGGTTGTACTTATTTAGTTTTCAAACTAGCAAGAGAATATTAAATCCATAATAGGAGAAATATTAATTGTTTAATTTTAAAAAAATGTCGAGCACTGATACCGACAATTAAATTGAAAATTTAGCATTAAGCCCTCGCAAGAAAAAACTTAAAAGAAATCATTTCAGTGTTGGCGCCTTCGGAGGGAAATGATTGGTAGCTAAATACGGTCCTGAAGGTAATGTTGACATAAATTTGTCAGTCACTCTATCTTGAAACTGAATAGAGTAGAGTCTCGTCGACGACACGATCTCGACTGGCACAAGAATAAGTCCACTGAATCGAAACTAAACCTAAATGACATTCCAACAACAGTCCAAATCGTAAAACTAACAAAATTTCCATTGGACTCCCTGATGTTGTACATATTATTTGAGTTTTTTAAAACCGGGTTTTTTTAATTAAAAAAACCGGTTTTTAAAAACCGTCAAACCCTAGGCGGCAGTTAACGTGTTAAAAAACTTTTCAAATTCATAACGTGGATTTTTGCCATAATTATTGTAAGACCATCGCATGGCGGTAAAGTACACTTTATTCCTAAAGTACCGCGGCGTCTACTTGATCTTTCGGCGGTTTTCTGATTACAACGATGCAATTGGTTTGAAAACATAATACCGCCAGCGGTTATTTAGCCTCAGTCTTTATAGATTTGTTTTGTGGATATTTTGGTGTAAAAATCATCACGTTTGGTTAATTATATCAAAGGTTATCGGAAAATTATACATGAAGTTATACGTTAAAATGATTTCCACATAAAGTGTATTTAACACCTTTTAAAATGGGAAATTGAAGCTAAAAATCAAAGTATGTTTCCTAATTTAAATTAGAATTTAAATGATGTTACCAGATGTTTATTGCGAAAAATAATTCTTATTATAAAATTTTAAGATGTAAAATGATACTTTAAGTAGAAATAGAAGTAAGTACGTAACTGATCTGAATTTGTCAAGGATAATCCTGTTTATAAGGCTCCAGTACAATAAATAAGCATTTCTGTCAACAAAGTCTTATTATAGTTATTATTTATGGATTTGTCTCTTAAAACAATGTAGCAATCAGATAGGTAGAAATGGGAAAGTAAAATTTGTTGGGCTATTATGTAAAATATATAGGAGTATAAGCCATTCTAAAAGCGAAAGAAGTCGGAGCTTTTTTCGAGGTCTAAAAACATGAAATAACGACGGATAATAGATAGTTTTTGCTCCAAACAACATTTCGATACGATTTATCTCCCAGCTAGTGCATTTATTGGATACTTAACTACGTATTGTCCGCTACCTGCAAAAAGTCACTAACTGACCTTTCTGATTAAATGCAACTAATTAGTTCAATTGAACCTAGCACATAGCTTTTATCCTATATTTCGATTGTAAAAGTCTG
This sequence comes from Stenus bimaculatus, assembly GCA_963971135.1. NCBI lineage: Eukaryota > Metazoa > Arthropoda > Insecta > Coleoptera > Staphylinidae > Stenus > Stenus bimaculatus. The sequence continues at coordinate 78,296,424 of OZ020180.1, read as the reverse complement.
TAAATCCTGAAAGGACATAAGGTATAATAAGGACCTGAAAAATAAAGGTAAATGGCAGATAATTACAATAATTACAATAGTAGTTGTAAATTATCAGCAAATCACTTATAATTAATGCCAATCGCTAGAGGGCGCGCGAGTGAGGAATGAAAAATTGTGGAAAATCATGAAAGCGAGCATTACGGCAGCCACTGTATCTCAAGTTTTTTCTGTCAGATTTTAATTTTTTTTTCTGATTTGTAAACTAGATTAATTTAACTAAAACTGGTATGCAGCTTTTGTGTTACAATTTTATGCAGAATTAATTACAAGGGACCAAAGTTCAGGTACTTTTGGGTAATTATATTTTTTTATAAATTCTCAATTTTTTTCTCCAGCTGTCCAAATTCGGTAGAATGACTTCGAATAAAAAAAATATTGGTTTTACTAGCATATTTAGTTGCAACGGTAATCTGCTATTTTTGCCACTCTAAAAATAAAAGGATGATACGAGTGGCCTAGAAGACCCCGTATAAAAATACGTCATAACTGAATAATTATTACAAGTAATATTATGCGAAATTATTTTTATGTAAATTAAGTTATTCTAAAAAGTTTTACATTTCATGTCATATAATTCCCTTATTTTTTTAGTTTCTAAAGATTTATTACATTAAAAGAAAATTATTTCTTTCCTTATTGTACGTGTATGTCATGGAACAACTAATAAAATGTTCTAAAAAAGAGGAGAATGCTCGAATAAATTACTTTAATGGCATTAATAAATCTTATAAAAATCGCCGGTTTTGCTAGTATGCGTTAAATACCTGATATATTACTACTTTTAAAATAACAATTTATAATATACCGAGTATTAAGAATCTATGTTTTATTAATTTATATTTTATTTACTTATGAAAAGAACAATTTGAAATTTTATCATGTTATAAGAGCCATCAAACGTGTTTTGTGCTTAATTTTTTATCAATATCGCTTTCAGTTTTACAGAAATAGGTTGAAACTACAAAAACTGATTTCAAATATTAGAAGTAATTTAATAAAATTTTAATTTATAAAATTATTAAACCAGTCTCTTACATTTTAATTAAACAACGTGAATTTTTGCAAATACATAACTTATTTTTTAATGTAAAGCTACCCAATATACAGGGTGGAACATTTAAAGAAACGTTGAAACACCCACCAAATATTTTCGTGAGGGGAACTATTTGGCGTTATTGGTTTGTTATTGCGTGGAAGATGTCAAGGTCTGTTGAAGGTCAACTTCTTTTTTTAAATGACAACCTATATTTTTTTATTCAGATTCATAGTATACGTATATAGAGGGGTGCACAAAAAACGGTCAACGATGTAGCTTCCTTATTTCTTATCGGATTTTAATAAGTGATATGTCAAATTAAATGGTTTGAAGAATACTACTATCAAATAATAAAAAATTAATTTTATTTTTGAAAACATCAGAGGAGGTGAAGGCGACTTTTCTTTTTCAAATGGCAATATATTTTTTTCGATTGAAAAAAATCCATAACAAAAATAATCTAAACCAATTATACCAATTTTTTTAAATTTTTTTTTATCTTATTTTTTTTAATTTTTTTAATATTATTATTTTTTTTAATTCAATTCAATTGTTTTTTTTTGTTTTAGATTTTTCAGTTTTTTATTTTTATAGTTTTTTTTAATTTATCAATAAATTTAAAAATTTAAAAAAATAAAAAACGGAAAACTGAAAACTCAAAAATAAAAAAAAACAATTGAATTAAAAAAAATAAAAAAAAAACATTGAACTTATTTGCTGAAACATTCCCTGATAATAATTTACCATATCGTGCACCAATTCAGAGTTGTAAAACAGTTTTTACAAACTGGAAGTGTAACCTCTAAAAGAAGACTACGTAAAAAAATCGTGATCCAAGAGAATAACATGATTGCTGTTACAGCTTCAGTTCATCAGAATCCCCATATTAGTTCTCGTGAAATTTCTCGCTTTTCTAGATTATCGAAAACAAGCATTCTTAGAATTCTCAAGACTCTTAAATTTCATCCATATCATGTATCTTGTATCTTCGCATCAAGATAGGTACTGATTTTGCAAATAGAGTTGCATTTTGAATTGGGCCTTAGATCAAATTAGTATAAATAGGGATTTTTTTCATAAAGTGCTATTTTCTGATGAAGCAACTTTTAACCCTGGTCAAATAAATCGGGATAATATGCTTTATTGATCGGTTGAAAATCCACGATGGATTAGAAAAGTTGATAGACAACATCTCTGGAGTGTAAATGTTTGGTGTGGAATTTTCGGTAATAGGTTAATAGGACTATATTTCGTAGATGGAAAGTTGGATGGTGAAAAATAGCGTAACTTTTCAAATGAAGAGCTGGATCAACTTCTACATGAGTTAACTGATGAAGAAAAAGGAATAATGTGGTTTTAACATGATAGTTGTCCTGCACATTATTCTGTTCTTGCCAGAGAAATGTTAGATCGAGAGTATAATGGTCGGTTGTAGGTCGCAGAGGACCTATAAATTGGCCAGCTAGATCGCCAGATTTAACGTTACTCGACTTTTTTTTGTGGAAAACTTTTCATATGAAAGATATTATACCTATACTATGAATCTGTTACAAAAAATATAGGTTGCCATTTAAAACAAGTTGACCTTCAACTGACCTCGAAATCATCCGCGCAGTAATAAACCAATAACGCCCCCCTCGAAAATATTTGATGGGTGCTTTAGTGTTTGTTTTTATTTATTTCGTTGTTTTCGAGATATTCGCTTGTCTCAAGTTAAGAGGATAGTCGGCAAAATGTGTAACTCCAATTTCTCTGTTCCTTGGAAATGCGATGTGCGTATGAAACATATAACTGTGCGAAAAAGATGCCAATAGTTCCACCTACGATTACTCGGGCGTTTTGGAAAAGAAACAGAACTTAATTAAGAATTAATCAAATTGAATTTTGTAAATTAAACTTGAAAGTAATCTAATGAGACTATCTCAGCACTTTTTAAATTTTTTAAAATAGTTTCATAATAAGGTTTTAAATAGAATCAAAAAGTTGCTTAATTTTGGACGTTTTCAAAACGATCAAAAAGGGAAAATTAAAAAAAAACTAAAAATGTCATGAGATGGACCATAGAATCGATAAGGACTTCAAAAAAATTATTCTATTTCAATTAACCGTTTGGCTTTTCTGTTTCTTTTAAGAAATCGAAATTTACATTGCAAAGTCCTATACCTAATTTCACCGACCATCTTCTTAAATGATCGATGCAGTATAGAAGCAAAACATAAATTAAAAAATTTGGTAATTCATTATAAGGTGTGATATGTGTGGAGAAAACAAAATGTACTAATCCTTATATAGTTTATTTCGGCGTGTTTGCCATCATCAGAACTGGACGTCAGTAAGAACATTAGAAAAATTGTGAAAAGTTTCAGCTAAAGTACAGCTTGCTAAAGAGATCATTTTAAAAATTTTGTTATATTTTTAGTTATGATATTTAAATTATAGAATATGCATCTGAAAATTTGATTGAAATAAAAATAAAAATAATGAATGTGATGAAAGTGTGATGAAACGATGAAGAATGAAATAAATGAAAAAGTTTATAAATACACTTAATCATTTAAATTGTTTTAAGCTATGTACAAAAATATGTGGTCACATTTACATAGAAAACTTGATACAATTTTAGATAAAACCCGGAGTTAAGTTATAAAAATAATATACAGGGTGTAACAAAAGTAACTTTACAAATACAAAAGTTGCATAACTTTTGTTACATCCTGTATAAGTAAAATCTATTTGATAGACCATAAAATTAAAATATCAAATTTATTTTATAGATAAAGAAAATGTGGAGGTGCTTGGCTGATGTTTCGTTTATACCCGGTAAACATCAAGAAAAACACTTTATTGTAAGATTACACATCTCAATATACAAACATGTCTAAAATCAGCTTGCTCAGGATTTTCCTTTACTTCGTCAATTTAATCCCGCAGGAGTTTACCCAAGCCCAGACATCGATGCTCCCTATAAACACCCCAAGTAGACACCCAACTTTACAACTGCAATAAATTATTTTGTTTCTTTTTATTTTAATAAAGCTAAGATTTTATTACATATTTATATATTTAAATGCAATGAAAGTATACGAATTCATCTAAAAAAATCACGAGGGATGGGATAAGCGCATAAGAGCGTCTGGAGCACGAGAATTGACTTTTAATAAGATGAAGGTAACGAAAAAATTCCATTCTGGAAGTTTTATATGTTGTTGGAACACGTTCTCACGTCTACCACGAAACCCTACATCTATCCTTATATGCATTGCATAATACAGTAAAAATAAAGTAGTATTCTTATAATTAATATTCTTATACAAAATGATTTTAAGAGTTACTACAATGGCAATTTTGTTAATAAAATTATGAAACCAAAACTCATTTTATATGAACCATTGCGGTCTCGTTGATTTTAGTACTTCCTGAGTGATGTCTTTGAGGCATACAAATCCCACTTCCCAATCCCGCAAAACATAAAAGAAATTCTTTGATCTTCGGGTACAAGAATACAAGTCAAAAACGGAAATTTTGCACAAAAAGCAAGAACACGTTTATTTATTCTGTTCCGGTATTTTAAGAAGCCAGTTTAAGTATTCCTTGAAAATTTTAAATATGGAAAAAGCAGTTAAAATAGTTTAACCAAATTTTTACTTATTTTAGACAATCAATAAATTTTTAGGAAGTTTATTTAATAAAAAATTGTGTTAGTTTATTAAACAGTTATTAAGGATTAAGTATTTATGAATTTTTGTCAGCTTTTACTATCCAAAATTTTTTACTTTAATTATTATGGATAGTAGAAATATGGATGAAAAAAAGTGTTTTTCCGACAACCATATGAGAAAATTGTTAATGTCATTCATATTAGTGGTTTAGAAAATCTATCATTGCTACACTAGTGACATTGGTTTTCTGTTTTGTAACTCTGAAATACTTCTTGTAACTTTTTTTTATAATGAACTTTTGTGTAAATTTTAAATAAAATATGAAAAATTTTTATTCGTTTAGGAGGTAAAATCAGGTGAACTTGGAAATGTCACCCATCCAACCGATCCAATTCCTATCTTTAAGACTAAAATGCGGGGAAGCACCATTAAATAGTTTACCAGGATATAAATATGCAGAGCTGGAACTGTACAGTTTTTTTTTAATAATTGGAGGTACCCTTGTGAAGTCAAATTTACTCGAATCACAAAAAGTCCAATTATGTTTAGTCCATCTTGGATTTTCATCACTCCAATATCGAAAATTGTGTCGATTAACTCGACAATTTAAATGAAAAGATGCCGTATCTGATAAAAGTATCCGTTGAAGAAAATTTGGGTCCCAGTCCAGTTTACCCGGCATTTGTGCTTTATCAAAATCATCCTCTGACAATTCTTGGACTAAATGGCACTTATATGGAGTATACTGATTTGTTTTCAAAATTCCATGTAAATAACATTCATTAACATCATGGAACTGATCTGGCTTTATTAATGAAGTATGAGGATCATAAACAAGGGACAAAAGCACTTCTTCCAAATTTTCTGTACTAGTTGCAAATTTCGGTGTGCCACTTCTTGGTCTGTCTCTTCCAGTGCCTTCTTCTTCAAACCTTCGGAAAGTTTTTTGAACAGAGTTGACATCGAAATTGGGGGACATTTGTTGAAAAGGGCGTTAAAAACCTGTAGAACTTCAGTATACGACTCTATCTCCAAATCTATGAATCATTGATACTGCAATTCTTTCCAATTTACCTAACTTTTGCGCCCTTTTTAACTAATAATTTAAAATTTAGTTAAAACTTACTCATTCTAGATAGAATTTTGTATAGAACCTTTGCAAAATTTCAAAACATACCAGATGAAATACATTTTTTCCACTATGCTTTGAAAACTTTCAAAAACAGTCCTTTTTTGCGCTACATTATTTCATTTTTATTTAGCTTCAAATGTTTTCTATTACCCACAATAATTAAAATAAAACTTTCAATTAATTTCCTTCATCATTCAAAAATTTGAACCCTTCTCCGGTAGCAATAGGTGACAAAACATCTCAGGCCTTTTTTGTTTTATGTATTTTTGTTGTATTTTTATAACCATTTAATTTTCTTTTTTTAAATTACTTATTATTCTTCTCCAAGTTGATATTTTAAGCATAGTCTTCAAATTAGTCCAAAAAAAATTATGACAAATTTTCTAAAATTGTCAAAATGGCACAATTTTTACTGCTTCCAAAAATCTTTTTGGTTTACCCTACATATACCTCTATAATTTGTTTATTTAAGTTAAGGGAAAGTCATTTTAGGCAATCAAATATAACTTTCAATATAACTTCCGCTTTTACCGTAAATAACATTATTTTAAAATATTTTAAATATTTTTTTTGGAAAGTAAAAAAAATAATTTTTTTTTATCTGATAAAAAATACCAAAAATATACATTCTAAATAATAATAATAAGTAAAATTATAATTTGTAAAATTATTAAAATAATTTTTAAAATATTAATTTTTGAACTTCTTTAAGGAGTATTTTTAATAGTATATTGTTTTATTAGCAGTAAAAGAAGTTTACGGGACGAGCTCTGCGAGCCACAAAAAGTTCTTTTACTCCGAATAAAACAAGCTATTTTTTCTTCAAACGTCGAAATTTTTAAAATTACTTTTTGTTTTTAAATTTTTCAATAATTAATTACAAAGGTGGAAATGGTCACAGGACCTTCTAAAAGGTCACGTTACATGCCAAATATATCTAATTAAGTATCTAGGACAAAAAAGTTGGAAAGTCGTAACTTCATTTTTGGGGTTTTGGCCAGGATTTCGGGTTTTTTTCCACTGTGTTGCGGCCTTGTCTTATCTTTAAAGTAGCGTGCAAATACTGTGCATTTTTTTGCACTTGTAGCATAAATAGGTAAGCTTAAAATATAAATATAATTATTATTCTTTTAAAAACAATGAATTCTTTTTAAAATAAAGGAAGTATCTGTAATATTATTATTACCTTCCTCCTATTTTTAATTACGTATCTAGAATAAAAATATTTTTAATTATATAGAAACTCTCTATCTACTCTCAAGTTTCTTTAAACTGATTTTTATTCTCTTTTTAATTTCTAAAAGATACTAGGACATTTCCCAAGTTGTACGGACAGCTGCCCTTTGATCAAAGACGAAACAAGAAACAGGGCAGATTTCAGATTTAAAGGTCAATATTACACAATAATTACATTGCATTGCTTTTGAAGTTTGAAAAATGTAATTTAAAAAAAAATAATATTCTAAAAACTGCAACTTTTGGCAATAAATTAATATTTTTGCAAAAATTCTTCGTAAATATTATGAATTCTGATTAAAACTTCACTCATTCGTCGTAAAAATAAATTTAGTAGTAAAATTTTACCTTCTTAATAGTCTTGCTGAACCACTCTCGTACGTTCGATGTTTTCATTTGGGAGCAGCTGGGTTTAGTAGAGATAAGCATCACATTTGTTTGTAGGAAATCTTGTTGAGTCCCAGTTAAAACTGGCACTTTGTTGCTTAATGCAGCCTCCTTCATTTCCACATAATTTTGAGATACTGCGAACATTTAAAGCATAACACATAAATATTTTGTAAATTATTTTCATGTAACTTATTTAATTAAAAATTTGTTTCCAAGAATATACGATAATTAATAACTTTGGAATTTACTTTTCTTTTGCAGTTCAATGCTTACAAAAACATCTTGAATAAGAGTTTTGTTATTATGGGAAATATGTTTGGCCTAGAGCTTAACTGAAATTAACATTTTCTATTATAATTTCAAAATGTAAGTATAATATTTTAAATATACCATATAACTCAAAAAGAATTATTTTTGAGTTGTGTCACTTTTTTCCGGACCGACGATTTGTTTAATTAATAATATTAATATGTAGTGTCATTTTTAAATAAAAAAGTTGATTTTATTTTCGAAAGCGGAGTTTCTACATTTTAAAAGTAATTTTGTGCCAGATTAAACATGGTAAAATTTTAAATATAATTTATAAAACTTTTTCGACAAAAGATGGATTCACGACAAAAAAACTCTCTTGAAGCTACGGTAAAAATGATTAATTTTTTTCTCTTGTAATGAAATTTAATTTTTTTTTGTAATATAATCGTGATAATTTTCTTCCTTAATTTCTAATTAATTTAATTAAAATTTCCTCATACACCAAAAAATTAATTTTAAACATCCTTTTAGAAATAATTATCGAATTTTCAAACCAGCTTATTTATGACAGGTTTAATTAGGGTTAATGTTAAATACTACATAAGACCATTGACCTCCTATTATTTACAAGAATTAACATATATCACACACACTAGTCGTTATTGATAATCAATTATAAAAAATAAATTAGTGGTAAATGATTTGCTATAGTCCATTTTATTAATAGATTGTATTTTCAGCAAGAATTGAAACTCAAATAGTTCTTTCTTCGTCTAAAAACAATAGAAGTATGTAGTTATAATATGACTAAATAACTAAGTGTTTTTAGTATTTTTAAATAAACGAAGCGTAATTGAAAGAACTGTCTATATTAGAGTCAAACTACCTCCTGAAAAAATGATCTATTAATAAAATGGACTGTACGTTAGCAATTCCAAATTATTTATTTTTCGTTTCACTAGCTTGTAAATATTTCAGGCAAATTTGCATATTGGACGATTTTAAAATACAGTAGAAAAATTTTAATATACTGCTATTAAAAGTCAATTCTGCTTTTATAAGGATTTATGTTTTATTTATACTTTTATATCAATAGTTTTGTAAAAATAAAATTTATAGAATTTCTACGAAAAAAGTATTTTGTATTTTTAAGTAATTGGACACTCTAGAAAAGTACATTCAAAAAACTTTTAATTTGATTTTCTGGCTACATGTGGAGTTACGTAATACTAATACTATTCGTAACTCATTTTTTTCATTTTCACGCATGACATACCAATATCTCACATATAACCTAACTTTTATGGCATATTAAAATTTCATATAACGCACGAAATTTATCACTTTTTTGACTCTTTACGTAATATACTATAAAAGCGATGCTGACACGAGTTGGCAGTCGTTAAAGCCGCAATTCCACTTTTCGTAATGATTCGGAAAGAAATACGTTGCTTCTTATTTCGCCTTTGATGATTATTTGTTTCTTTAACTATTACCTGTTTCGGGTACTTCAAAAAAAAATCCAGTAGAAGTCTGAAATCGCGAATTGTGGAACGAGGCATTACGGCTACAAATTAATCCTCGAATGATATACTGCACATTTACTACATAAAATAAATGTACTAATGAAATTTATTACATCAATACCTATTTTAATTCCTATGAAACAAAGCACAAGTTGCTAGAACTGTTGATTAATATGTTAATTAAACTTTCTAGAAAATTTTATCAATATTATGGAAATAATAATACCAATTTTAATACAGGATGTCTCATTGGAAACTTCAAATATCAATTATTTGATAAATAATTTTTTTCAAAAAGTAACCGCATACGTCCATTTTTGTTTTGAGGGGGGAAGCATTATAAGACCAATTTAATCAGCCTCCCTTAAGCGGCGGGCGTTAACCCCCAAATTGGTTTAAGAGTAATATATCATTTGAAAGCTCCTTGGAATTCAACCGTATAAATTATATTAAAATTGTTCGATTCGTTTTAAAGACAAAAAAAAAATAAAAACTCATTGCAATACATAAATTTAAAAATGTTAAATTAACCTTTGCCGGTAAAAAATATTTTTCAAATTAGCAAATTATTAAATACTGAACAAAAAATTAAAGCTAAGATGTCCAATTTGGTTTCCATGAATAATTTAATTTATTCGCAAAATGGCAATAAATAAAATTTGAGTATTATAAAGGTTTTTTATTCTTTAAAACGAATCAATTTTAATTAAATTTATACCGTTGAATTCCAATTATAAGCAGCTTTCAAATGATATATTACTCAATTTAAGTCTTATAATGTCCCCCCTCAAAACAAAAATCGACGATTTGTTATTTTTTTGAAAAAAATTTAGTTATCAAATAATCGACATTTCAAGTTTACAATGAGACATCCTGTATAATATTTTAACAGGAAACGGAAAAATAAATAAACACTGAAGAAGAAAAGTGCCTACTATAGTTGAAATTCCTATGTACACTCATTATAGAACCATATTTATTCTGATTCGATCGGGTCTAGTTTTTTTGTTAACAGTAAAAATTTATATTTGTCGTTTTTTTTTAATTAAACCTTCTGGAAGGTTATTTTGTACAAATTGAATTATCTAGAATCTTCAGGAGAGTGACTATTCTAGAATTTTCTAACTTGTGAGTATAGTTATAAGGAAGGGCAGCATTCTCAGTTTTGACATACATACTTTATGTCATATAACAGTGAAATGTTATAATAGCAATGTTAATTTTACAGCGTTTCTTTCTGAATAACACCATTAAATAAACTTTGCAAAAAAATGGAAAACATTCGTAACAAATAATACAGAGTGAAACATTCAACAGTCTTTATATTTAATATCATATCTAGAGTAGCAGTATACATGGTGCGGGAAAAGTCCTGCATCAGTAAATGTTCCATATAAATGTTATAAGGTCTAGAAATTGATATTTATTTGTGACTTTCCTTTTGTTTTTCTACATCACGGGACTGAGATGTGAGATAAGACTGTCAAGTTAAAAATCTCAAATGGAATGATCCAACTTTTTTTAATAATATGAAAGTATAATAAGCCATAATTTTCCTTCAATTTAAGGTTAAAAAATTAATTTTACTGAGCTCACATGGCTCTCGATTTTATATGGTTATGACATTTGATCATGTCATTTGAATTTTCTAGGAGTTGTTTAAAAAATGATATTTGTTTTCAATCAATAATAAAATGGATAAAATATTTTTGAAAAAATTAAAAACAATAAAAAATTTTTTGAAAAAATTATCACTTATTACGCATTGTTGGGTTCGGAAAATTATGTTGATTTAAAAAGTTAAACTATTCAATTTGAGCTTTCAAACTTTACAGTCTTTTCCGTCACGTGAAAAACCAAAGCAAGGTCACACCTACATGTCAATTTATATGAAATAATTCTTGATGAAAACAATAGTATGGTAGTAGATGATAGAGCCATTATTCAGAACTTTTCCCGCACCCTGTATATTCTCTTCTTATTCTTATCTATGCTAGACTCTCAGTTATCAAGAAAATCTAATTACAATTCGACACAAAATTTATGCATAAAATAAATCAAGCTATCCTTTAATAAATTAAAAAATGTACAAAATATACCGGGTGAAAACGAAACACGGGTCCCCTCTATAATATCTATATTTCTATGTTATATGATTGAAGAAAACACATTTTAGGCACCAAACATATTTCAATATTACTTCCGGTTTAACCGGAAGTGACATCAACTTTATTGTTTTGAAAGTAACACATTTCTTTGTTCATTATATGAAATTATTTTATAAGAAGAATATATTTTTATTTTTTTTTTTTAATTTTGAAAATAAAAATTTTTCTTCATCCGAAGTTGATAAAAACTCGTTCTAAATAATACAAATACTTAAGGAAAATTGTGTTTGGTAAAATTATTTGAGCAGTTTTTGTGATATTAATTTATTAATTTTTTTGAGTAACGTTTTTCTTAAATGCAAAAATGCCAGGTCACTTGGTTTTACAAAAAGAAGGTATTAAATTACGAATTTTATGGTACCCCATATGTAAGGTGTAAACAATTTCCTAGTGCCAGTTTTTCATATTTTTTTATAGTCGGGATTTTTCAAAATTTCAAAAAAAATTATTACAAAAAGACTTCTCTTTTAAAATAGTCTTAAATTTTGAACAAAAAAATTGGGTGTTACATATAAAAAAATAAATTGATGTCACTTCCCGTTTTAGTGCCTAAAATGTGTTTTCATGAACTATACAACATAGTAAAATTTCAAATTTTTATGTTAATAAATAAAGAAGTTAAACTTGAAGATTGATATTAAAGATTTGGATCGTTAATTATACTAATAAAAAAAACAAGAATTCCTTGTATCCAACTTTTATTAACAACTTTATACGACTAGTTTAGGGCTAACCCATCATCAGGTATAAATAATTATATTCATAAAATAATCAATATTCAACCATCAGTGTTGAGTGAAATTGATTCATCTATTTATGACTATAATTATTTAAATATAAATATAGATCACAAGGATTGAATATGCTATGTTTTGTGCGACATTAGGTGAAAGACAGACGCCAAAGTCATATAATATAATTATTTATACCTGATGATGGGTTAGCCCGAAACTAGTCGTATAAAGTTTTTAATAAAAGTTGGATACAAGGAATTCTTGTTTTTTATTAGTATAATAAAGAAGTTATACAGGTGACCCGTGTTTCGTTCCACCCGGTCTACATACTTTATCAATTGCTACCCATAGTTTAACATTTATCATCAGAATCCTACTGTAGCTAAAAACTGCTGAAACGTATGTCCTGATTAAATAAATGATATTGTGAGGTAAATATTTTAATTAGAATATTATAATGCAGTTTTGTGTGTAAATTTTCTATATTAGTAAGTTGTTATTTTATTATATTGTTATTTTTAAATGCATTTATCCAAAGACTATACAGAGTGATTTTTATTTATGGAATCAAAGCGATCATACCAAAATGGCTTGATAAAAAAATTTGAAATTTGGTGGGAAATTAGTACAAATATTTTAAGATGAAATTTTTATCGCTTTGATTTTTGACACGGCAGCCATCTTGATTTTTTTAAATGGCAACATGTTATGCATCACATCATTGGAGAGCTTATTATTAGTACTTTACGATAGTCCATAATATTATTATTTAAATTATAAAAATAAACATTGATAAAATTTGGTATTCCAACTTCAACTTTTTTGAACTATCGAAAATTACAAAAAACAGCCTTATTATTATTTTCCTTTCAAAATAACAATATTTTAGCCTTCAAAAAAGGACTAATTTTTTTGAATGCTTAATCATTTTATTGTGTTATGCAGCCACTTGGGCGTGATCGCTTTGGTTCCATACATAAAAATCACCCTGTATATTAATATATAGGGTGATACATTTGAAGGTATTTTTTGAAATATTGAAAAAAAAATAAGAAAAATCAATTTTGTCGGGTAATTTTTATTATAATATGAAAGAACCATTCTATATATTATATTGTTTTTAAATAATTTAGTTCAAATGTTGGCCGTAACTGCGGCTAAGATGGTGAATTCTAAAGTTCCAATTTTTGATGATGCGTTCGAGCATTTCGAGTGATATTTGGCGAATAATTGCTGCGTAAACACCAAGCGAACGAGGGTGAACGAAGGCTAGTCTTGGGAATCGCCGATAATCTCACTCATTCGTTCGCTTGTGGCGTTGTGTCCAAACCAAGCGAACGATAGCGAGCGAACGGGAAGTTTGCTAGCAACACGGCCGCCGTTGTTGAATGAGCATTCGCTAGCCCATCCACACCGTATTTTTCTTTGATGTACCGACACTCTGTTGGAGCACAACGAACGAACGCCTTCGCACACCAAGCGAACGCTTTCGCTTGTTAACGTTCGTTCGCTTGGTGTATACGCGGCATACACCGCGGGTAATTTTGGCTCCCAATTCCTCAATCGTAGCCGGCTTATCCATGTAGACTTCAAGTAGCGTCGTCTTGTTTGAACAAGCATTTCGAGTGGTTTTAGTGAATAACGCGAGTAATGTTGGCTTCCAATTCCTCAATCGATTTATTCATGTACACTTTGGACTTGACTTTACGTCACCCCAAAGAAAAATGTCTAAGGATGTGATATCATATTACCGGCCAATTCACCGGTACAATGGGTGAAGTCCAAAGTCTACATGGATAAACCGGCTATGATTGAGGAATTGGAAACCAACGTTACACACGTTATTCGCCAAATACTACTCGAAATGTTCAAACGCGTCATCGAAAATTGGAACTTCGAAATGGAACATTTTAGCCGCAGTTACGGCAAACGTTTGAAAGAAATAATTTTTAAGACAGAAATGTAAAGCATGGTTCTTTTATATTATGATAAAAATTACCCGAGAAAATTGGTTTTTTTAGTTTTTTTCAATTTTTGAAGAAAGTACCTTCAAATGGATGATCCATTAAAAATGTGTGTATCTGTATCTGACTTCCTCATTTCGTCCAATCTTTCAATTTACTAAAAAAATGGTGCCGAGCTTTGCCTTTAAATTAAACCACAAAAATGAAATTTAGTTGGTGCCGAGAATTGCCTTGAATTTAAATCCTAATTGCAGTGGGTGCCGAGTTTTCTGTGGTTATAAACTTCTACTTGGTATTGGTGCCGACTTTTGCTTCACCCGAAAAAAACTAAATACTTCTAGATTCTAAAACACCTATTTGGTAAAAATTCTGTTTTTTTTATTCAACAAAGCTTTCAAACATATTTTTCCTAAACTACTCCAATATTATATAACTATAAAAACATAATTAAATAGAACACTTCAATTTGTTACATTAATTACTAATTTAATGAGTGCACTACAGTTTTCAAAGGCAGGAGTAATTTTAATTGGTTTCAAAATAATCTTGAGCTAATATAGTTCAATTAATTCATATACCAAATTGGAGCTTAAAATCTCCATTGTGATATTAAGGATCCTTATATTAATTAATATAACTTTTTAAGTATATCGTTTAAGCAATAATTGAAGTTTGTAAATATTGGAAAGGGAATTTAAACCACTCAAATTTTTACAAGAAGTTTTTAAATACTACAAATATGTTGAATTCAAACGTTATTTTTTAGAATGGAATAATTAGAAAATAAAGTTTCCTACAATATCATTATACTCAATAATAATTCAGTTACATGATATATTAAATTTGGAAAATTGTTTTCTTAACTTGCACTCAGGCGTATAAAAAAAGTCCATTAAAACCCATATAACAAATTTAAATTTAGAGGCCTCTAAACTGATTTGAACATATAGGCAGAGTCGGGTCAAATTTAAAGGCCTTTAATACCCAGATTCTGGTCAAATCATTTAAGTTTAAAGGCCTTTAAATTTAAATTTGTTATATGGGTTGTAATGGACAATTTCCATAGTTACCTTATTTATTTCTATTTAAAGGCCTTTAATTATGACCAGAATCTGCCTATTACCCAGATTCTGGTCAAATCATTTAAATTTAAAGGCCTTTAAATTTAAATTTGTTTTATGGGTTGTAATGGACGATTTCCATGGTTACCTTAAATGTTTCTAATTAAAGCCCTTTAACTTTGACCAGAATCTGCCCATATAAATCGAAACAAATAAGGTAACTATGGAAATTGTCCATTAGAACGCATTTAATAAATTTAAAGGCCTTTAAACTTAAATTATATGACCCGAATCTGGGGGATAATCAGGGTAATAAATATTTAAACTATAATCATAATATATCAGATTTATTAATACGTACCCTGCTGAAAAGCATTATTGTGTTCAATTTCCTTCTGAAGACCCTTCCAAAGTTTGCTTATGATTAACGAGTAAGCCAAAATCATAATTAAAAGAGGAATTACTAATAAGATCCCATCCAAAAAAATGTTGTAAGCCCGCTCGCTATTTTTGTTGGGCCAGACCTCCCGACACTTGAAAGTTCCTGCAAAATATAAATTTGAAGATTTAAGTAAATCATGTAATATTCCTCCTAAATGTGATTTTTAATAAACATGAAAAATGTTTTATTTCACGCTATATTACAATTTTTTCATAAGTTATAACCCTGTTGTAAGAGAACAAAGCATTAGCTCGTTAGGTTTTATGAATGAAAAACGAATTTATCCCTCCCTAGAGGTGTATCTTTTACGGTTCACTTGATTTGCTTTATACGTGGAAAGTCACGCTTTCTTCTTACATTTACCTTTCTGTTTCATTGCTTTCAGTGATGATACTAGTAAGACAGGGGAACACCACATCAAACTTGCGATCCATACAAAAAATATCATCTTGTAGGCGTGAAACTGAGTCTGCCAACGACGCGATTTTAGAGGACTGCAGATCGCAAAGTATCTCTCCAGAGAAATAGCCACCAGGGTCCACACTGCTACTGACACTGAAACGGCTGAAATATATAAATTGATTGGATATAAAAAATTACATTAGGGTTTGAATGTAATCTGAGTGATACATAAACTTTTTGAGTTATAAAAATAACCTCAATAAGTTAATTATTTAAATTTAAATTATTTTTGTTAAATTTATATTTTACATTTATTTAAAATTAAATCAAACAATCATACAGATACAGTTTTAGTAATTTTACTATTTTATAAATATTGTTTTTACATGTAAATTTGTTTTGTTTTTATTATTATGAAAATACGATGTTAAAAACAATAATTCGTTTCCAGGAATATAAATACTGGGAAATTATAAATTATGTATGGTTTTTAAAGTGTAATTATTATAGGTGAAGAACCTTTAAAATAAATTACTTTTACAAAGACGTCGAAACTAGACCTCACGCAAGTACAAAATCAATCTAAAGTAAAAGGATTTCAAACATAACTTCTTCAAAAGAATTTTCTTTGACCCAAATTTTACTTCCTGTATTATTTATCTACAATACGATGTTCCGTGAATGTAATTTAAATTTTGTTTCAAATATCATTATAATTTAAATAATTTTAATCATTTTTGAAGTTTTAATTTTTTTAAGAAAAAAGGTACACATTAGATTTAGCTAAATTACAAGCAAGGTAAAATTACCAACTTAATATTAGAAATTCAATTAAAATTTAATCTTTCACATATTAATACAAGCAAGTTTAAATAAGGCTAGGGAATTAGTTTATGAGTTTAGATAGAAAAATTTTGACGTACAAAATTTTTAAAAATGGCTCTGTTTATAGACACTATGTGGATATCAAATCATATAATTTAAAAAAAATCTTAAAAGTAAAAAAATAATAAAAAAAGATAAAAGAACTTTTCTTTTTTTATATCACACTGTATATAGAATAAAAATTTTAATTACCAAAGTGAACCCAAAAAATCCATAGATGCACTTATTATTTTCCGGAACAACCCGGAAGTGCCCAGAATCGGAAATTACTATGAAATTTTCAAATGGCAACATAGGTCGAGTATGGTATCGTTTGAAAGGTCTTTTAGAAAGAAACAACTTTTGTTACGAAATTTTTTTTAATTTTATTTATTTTTTTTTATTATTATTTTTATTATTTAATTATTTATTATTTTTTTTATTTTTATTTATTTTTATTTATTTTTATTTATTTTTATTTTTATTTTTTATTATTTTTATTTTTTATTATTTTTATTTTTTATTATTTTTATTTTTTATTATTTTTATATTTTTATTATTATTATATTATTTTTTCTATCTATCAAGGTGCGACAAACAGTTTTCAAGGTAAAAGGTCTGTTCTGACTTACCCTGTATATAAATTAAGATCTAAATAGAATAGCATTACACGGATTTCATTTTTATATGTTGGTCATTATGTAAGCAAAAACATATAAAAACTTTAGTTTTTTTTTTATATAAAATTATATGATTCGATACCCACCTAATATCTACAAACAGGGTCAATAATAAAATTTTCATATGTCCAAATTTTCTTATCAAAACACTTCATAAACTAAACATTTTCCGCATTCCCGGCCCTTAAAAGTAAATAGATGTGCTCGGTTCGTGCTCGGAATTTATTCAGAATCGTATGCTATTTTCTTAGTGCAAAAACTAGTTTTGTTTTGTTTCCAGGAGAATGCAGTTTTTGTTATTTTATAGATTTTTATATTACATTTTAATATAGAAATTTTTTATGCAATGTGTATTTATTTCATAAAACTACTTATGCAAAGTCAATGTTACTTTTTTTAAAGAAACACAAAATGTATGTTCAAATAAGAATGATACATTATGCAATATGCTGCAAGTTTTGTGGTGTTTTTCTTTTAAACTATTTTATCATCCGATTTACAGATATACTGGGTGGATCGTAGAAACCAATTGTTTTTAAAATAACCATAAAATCGCAAGTTTTTGGTTTAAAACAAATATTGGTAGAAGATTATTTGTAAATATACAGGGTGTATTTTTATTGCATATTATTATAGCTTGCTTTCAGAGGTTTATTTTTATTCGTCTAAAGTAAATAGTTTGAAAGTTACAAGGGATTAAATTTTAAAATTTCAATACCTTTAGTTCAGCAACCCTGCTTTATTTATGAAATTAGGCATTTTATAAAAAATGTTTCGAATAAAAGTTATACGATTCTTTGTGACGAATTAATTACAAATATTGCCATGACCTTTACCATCAGGATGAAGGACAGGCAATATTCACTTAACTTTTTTTAAAACAGTTGCCTTCTATGGTAAGATTCCTTCTAAGTAAATAGTTTAGAAGTTGCAAGAGTTTAAATTTTCAATATGTAAGTTCGGCAACGCTGCGCCGATTTATTTTGAGTAAACATTCTTAAGAAAAATGTTTCAAATAAAAGTTGTACGGTTTGCGGTTATTTAAAAAAATCAGCACAGCGTTGCCGAACTTGCATATTGAAAACATAAATTCTTGTAACTTCTAAACTATTTACTATTGGGAATTTTTAGATTCCCCTCGCCCTCTAGTGGTAAACTATGAACTTCTATATTCCGTACTTCCACTTTTGATTTATCGCATCGGTACTTGTTTTTTGAGCTTTACTGAAGCTTTAACTAATAAATCTATTTGAGTTTTGTTGAATTTGTAGTTATAAGGCACAAGAATGCATTTTAACCACAATTTTTGACACTGACAAGTACCAAATAACCTCCATTTATAGCGCCATCTATACGTAGTTAAAATTCCCAACAGTAAAATAAAAAAATATACTCCATAAACCTCTGAAAGCAAGCTTTAATAAAACTGGGTGGTTGCTATTTAAAAAAAGTAGACTAATTATCGGTTGACCTGCTAGTCAAGGTCATGGCAAAAATATGGTCCATTAACTCCTGAAGGCAAGCTATAAGAATATGCAATAAAAATGGGTGGTTGCTTTTTAAAAAAAGTTAAATTATTATAGCTTGACCTTCAACTTGCTGTTGAAGGTCATGGCAACATTTCCAAATAGTACGCCACTAAGAATATTTTAACTTTTATTTAAAACTTTTTTCTCAAAAATGCTTCAATTCAAAAATAAACGGGCGTTGCCGAAATTTTTGTACACCCTGTATACGTATACACCTTGTATACAGGGTGTTTCGCGTGACGTTGTCTATACTATTATTGAAGATAAAAAGTGGGTTAAAAGGATAAATTTTTTGTATTTTAATAATTCGTTGACAAAATATTTATGCATCGTTTCTGCGCTATTTTGAAAAAACAAGAAAATGTGATTTTCGAAGTATGGCAATAACTTCTTTAGTTTGGGTCGTACCAAATATACAGGCACTTTTTTCGTGTACAATATAATAAGGTGAAATAATTTTTTTCGTCAATGGTAGTATTTTTCTCAAAAATGCTTCATTTCAAAAATAAACGGACGTTGCCGAACTCTTTGTACACCCTGTATGTATAGCGTTTTACAATAATCATATGACAAAATTTAAATACAGATTTAATGGGACATAGCATATTGACAATCCATTCCGTCTATTCATGTGATGTAAAGGGCTTATTCTGATAAACACATCAATGGACTGAGAGGGCTTAAGTTGTCACCAAATTTTCAAACGAGGCAGTTGGGAAACGGTTCAGCGATTTTTCGTGAAATTGTCGCGGATTTTCAGCAGTTCAATACCAATAAACTTATTTACACTTCCAATAAAGTGAAAATGCGCTTATTTTTAAAGTAAGCATTCTTGTGAAAAATGTTTCAAATATAAGTTGTACGGTTTGTGGTTATTTAAAAAAATCGGTGCGGTGTTGCCGAACTTACCTATTGAAATTTTAAGCTCTTGTAAATTCAAAACTATTTACTGTAGTAAAATAAAAAAATATGCTCGATAATCCCCTGAAAGCAAGCTTTACTCAATAAAAAAAGTAGTTGCTATTTAAAAAAATTTAAGTGATTATCGCCTGACCTTCAAGTTGTTGTTCAAGGTCACGGCAATATTTTTGAAAAGTGCGCTACTAAGAATCGTGCAACTTCAAAAATAAAGCAGAGTTGCCGAGCTTTATGTATTGAAAATTGAAACCCTTGTAAGTTTCATGCTACTTATTTTAGAAAAATAAAAAAATATGTTCTGTAAACCTCTAAAAAACCAATAATGTATATAGTCCGCTCGGTTGTCCAATTTAAATTACTTTTTTTGTATTAAATTCATTTCAATTATTATAATTTTGAAAATAATAACCTTAGGACCACCGGAGAACGGTAAACATTACCAATCATGTTTTATTTTATGAATGAAATCACTACTTCAAATTTTGGTGAATTGATGTTCCTAGTACGTAATACGAGTCCAAACTATCGTAGAATCAAGTCGAAATTCACAGTAAGTAACGGTTTCCGGTACCGGGAAATTTAAGTTTACATTAAATTAGTAAATTGAATACACTAGAAGAATAGTTGTTATTTGTGTAATGAATATTTATCCAAATCATCTAGAAACGTTACTTCACTTTGTAAATTGAAGTTACCGATTTGTACCAATTTTAAATTCAATTACGAAAAAAGTGCTAATCTACTCAATTAAATTCTTATATTTATATTTAGAAACCATTTAAAACCCCATTACATCAGAAAGACTTTGATTCGGGTCTAACATTTAATATTTATGTTGATGTTAAGTACATTAATAAAGTCTTTTTGGATGAAACTTGAAACCATGTTTGTAAAGCGATATCGTTTTCCTTATACAAACTTAATTTAAACTGTACAGCAAAGAGAAAATTTACTTCTATTTTTGATTTCACCTCATTCGTTTCTTAAATATTATAGTAAAACCTCTTTTACTCTAACATGAATTAAATTAACTAAATACATATTTCCTTAATTTCAGAAAAAAATGGTCGAATACATTAATATACTAGGATTCATCAGATGATTAAATTAATAAAAATATTTAAATGAATGAATGTAAAAAAGGCAACATTTTTTGATATGTTGTATTTAGATTCCAAAAGAATTTCAACCTGGGTAATTTGAAATTGAAATGGTGTTTAGGTACAAGTTTATTCGAGGAATTATTAAAAACAATAAATTATTATTACAAATAAAAATTTATTTAAACTTATTTTTAAAGTAAGCATTCTTGAGAAAAATATTTCAAAAATCAGCGCGACGTTGCCGAACTTACCTATTAAAACTATAAACTCTTGTAACTTCTAAACTATTTACTTCAGTAAAATAAAAAAAATATGCTGTATGCTGTTTAAAATAGGCATGACCTTCAACTTGCTGTTCAAGGTCATGGCAATATTTCTTAAAAGTGCGTTACTAAGAATCGTATAACTTTTATTTAAAACATTTTTCTGCAAATGCTTAATTTCCAAAATAAAGCAGCGTTGCCGAACTTTATGTATTGAAAATTTAAACCCTTGTAACTTTCAAACTCTTAATTTTAGAAAAATAAAAGAATATTTTCCATAAACCTCTAAAGGCAAGCTATAATAATATGCAATAAAAATGGGTTGCCGCTATCTAAGAAAAGTTAAAAGATTATCGTTTGACCTTCATCTTGTGGTTCAAAGTCAAGGGCAATATTTCTAGATAGTGCGTCACTAAGATTCGTACAACTTTTATTTGAAACATTTTTCTCAAGAATGCTTCATTTCAAAAATAAACGAGCATTGCGGAACTATTTGTTCACCCTGTATATTATTCTCTAAACCAGAAATAAAAACAATTAAAGCAATAAAATAAAATAAATACGTAATATTTTTTTATAATTTGCGTCTATAATATTGCTTTTAAGACACCGCTAGCGGTTTCATAATGGGCCATAGCGCGCTCATTATAGCACCCGCTTACGAAGTTGGTAGCATTGATCTGTCAAATTTGTGGTATTGATTATCGTAAATAAATTTCAAGATTTATGGGGTGATTCTGAACAAAAATGTTATCCGTAACAGCGCTGTTAAATTTGACAGTCACATGGTTGTCAAAAATATAGCAATTTTGTAAACTTTGCTGTAACTTAACGACCATGTAAAATAACATTTTCGGTGTTAAAATAACATCGATCAAAATAATAATAATACATTAATGTATAATAGATCAAAATAATACATTATGTAGATGTACAATGCATTTTAACACCGAAAATGTTATTTTACACTGCCGTTAAATTACTGTACAATTTACAGAATAGCGTTTTTTTGACATCAGGGTGACTGTCAAATTTAACATCACTGTTACGGCTAACATTTTCTGTTCAGAATTACCCCATTAAAGTACTTGCTATGTTTTTTATGTCTCCTAAATTTTTGATAGGATACAGAATAAGTCCTTACTCCTTTTAAATTATTAATTTCCAAAAAAAAATTAAATTAATTTTTGTAAAGATATGAAAAGATTTATCAAAAATTAAGGGCTTACTATTTTTTGCTATTTTGGGAATATCTGGTAGGATACACGATAACTTATCACTAGTTTTACACTAAAAATCTGCAACTTAAAATCTAAAAACTGAAACTTAAATTAAACTGTCAATGTCAAGACTTCTATGTTTTCTGTTGTTATAACGATTCAATAAGAAATCATTGTCACCAACTGCTAAAAAAATAAAGAAATATTTGTACGTCGAATAATTTCCAAATTTATTTAATTTTTGCGCAAATTATAAAAAATAGCATAAGCAACTCGTTCATAAGTCAACTATTGCACTCGTCCATTAAAGAATTCGCCGCTACGCGGCTCGTTTTTTAAACTTGGACGCGTGCAATAATACTTGACTTATGAAACTCGTTGCATTATTAGTAAATATACTATTATTTTAGAAATAAAACCTCTTGAGAATTGGGTCAAATAATTTATTTATTTATTTATTTAAAAAAGTCGACTTTTCGGATGAAATGAAATATGAAAGAATATTTGAAAAGAAAACGGCAAATAATAAAAATCCCAGAGTCCGATGCATTAAATAAATGTTTGAACAAAATGGCGAATAAAAGAGTAACGAATTTTATTAAAAACAAAAAAGACTGGCAATTTTGATGTTTTGTTATTTATTTTAAAAAAGCAGGTAATTTTATTAATTATTCAAGCTTGAATATACTGCAGAAATCTGTAATGAAAAATAAACAAATCAATATGGAAGTAATAAATAATTTAATTATGTATTACCGCAAGATATTTAGATAATAGCATCATTAAATGAAAGATGATTTAAAAAAGTAATTATTAATTAAAAGATTTACATTAAATTTTACCACTACATTATACCTACTAAATTATTTGTATTGCAGTTTTTATGTTTCTTATAGTAAAACAATAAAAATTTAATTCCTAAATTATGAAAAATATAGGACATCCATTACTAAATAATTTTTAATACATGATTTTTTTATATTTTCAACATACAGGGTGGACAAAAAGTTCGGCAACATCCATTTAATTTGAAACGAAGTGATTTTGAGAAAAATGTTGTACTATGTGGAAATGTCACTATGAGGTTGTAGGTTACGTATCATATTTCTAATTTACTTTGAATAAATAATTTTGGAGTTACAAACGTCCATTTTTTTTTCGAAATAAATAATATTTGAAAAAATATTTTAAATTAAAGTTGTACGTTTCTTAGTAACACATTATGTAGAAATAGACCTTAAATGATAAGTTGAAGGCCATTTAATTTTTTAAAACAGCTATCTCCGATTTTTATTGCATATTATTGTTACTTTCGTAGGTTAATAGGGAATATAACTATGGCACAACTTATATTTGAAACGTTTTTCTTAAAAACTCATCGTATGTAATATAATTGAGGGTTGCTGAATTTTTTGTCCACCCTGATTAAGTCTACAGCAAAAAATTAATCCGTTTATAATTTCGCATGGAAGTTTCCTGGTTTCAAGTATTTGTGCTTAACAAAAATTTTATACCTACATATTCTAGGAAACCAATTATATTTTCATAAAACATGCTTATTAAAATTTAATTTACGTATGAAATTCTGAAATTCTTTTTCCAGAAATTTATAAGTAGTATTAAGTTTTTGCGGATGAAAGCATAAATCCGCAAAAAGTTAATACTATTAATGAATTGTTATGTATTACTAGATTTTCTGGAAAAATTAATTTTACAGGACAGTAAAACTATTACGAAGATCAAAGTTGGAGTATTTAATTTAAATGAAATTAAATTTCCTAAACATTTTTAATGTAGAGGGAAATGAGGGCACTATATTTCTGCGGTGTAGTAGCAATAGTCGCAAATTTAGTAGAATTGTCATGCACCTTTCTGTAGATGAGATGATATTTTAAGGGTATATATGTATAAACATCCCTGCTAAACTTAATACTGTTTTGGATGGAATTATACATGGTGAACAAAAAATTCGGCAACGCCCATTTATTTTTGAAACAAAACAATTTCGAAAAAAAAAATTTTCAAAAAAAATTTTGTACGATTCTTAGCAACGCACTATTTGGAATTATTGCCCATGACTTTGAACAGCAAGATGAAGGTCAGGCGATAATCACTTAACATTTTTTAAATAGGGGTAACCCATTTTTATTACATATTATTTTAGCTTTCTTTCAGAGGTGTATGTGACATATTTTTTTATTTTTCTAAAGTGAATAGTTTAGAAGTTACAAGGGTTTAAATTTTCAATACGTAAAGTTCGGCAACGCCGCTTTATTTTGGAATCTAAGAATTTTTGATAAAAATGTTGCAAATAAAAGTGATATCATTCTTAGTGACGCACAATTTGATAATATTGCCATGATCTTGAACCTCAAGTTGAAGATCAGGCGATAACAACTTATATTTTTTTAAATACCAAATCCCCATTTTTATTGCATATTACTATAGCTTGCTTTTAGAGGTTAACTGGTCATATTTTTTTTTATTTTTCTAATGTTTGGAAGTTACAAGAGTTTAAATTTTTAATACGGAAGTTTGGCAACGTCGATTTATTTTAAAAGTAAAAGTTGCATTATTCTTAGTCACGTCATAAACCATAGGTCTACCGCCAGTATTAGCATTAAAATATGTCCTGTATACCTCTAAAGACAAGCTATAATAATATGCCTTAAAAATGGGGGTTGCTATTTAAAATAGATAAGTTGTTATCGTCTGACCTTCAACTTAAGTTTTAAGGTCATGGCAATATTCTCGAATGCTGCGTCATTAAGAATGGTACAACTTTTATATTAAAAATTTTTCACAAAAATGCTTGATTTCAAAAATAATTGGGTGTTGCCGAACTTTTTGTTCACCCTGTATACAAATATGCCCCACAAGAGAATATTTGTATGACAAGTATCCGAAAAATATCATCGAATATTCGATGGTCCAGTGTATCAAGTGTTAGGGTACATTTAACCTACAGCCTAGCTGCTCGCACAGCGCCAAACTGCTCGCGTAATTTATGCTGCAGCTGCGAACGAAACAGTACGGTACAGTATAATACAGAGAATGAGAGCAGGCTTCAAGAAAACAATCACAGAGCAAATGAGAAGACGTTTGTTCGATGAATGCACCAGTGCAAATTAATAGTTTGTGTCACGTGCGAGTAACGAGCAGCGAGGCTGCAGGCTAAATGTACCCTAACAGTTAATAATATTACACCCGATATTTCTTATATGAGTCCCTTAATTTTTACATCTGATCTATTTTTATTTATATAATATAGATTTAAAAATAAAAAAGGGTATTCAAAAAATTAATACCCGAGTTCAAACGAAATTATTCGTAAAATTTGTAGAATAACCTTTTAAATTTATTTGAAAGTAATACTTACCCTGAAAGTAGGGAATGAGCTTACACATGAAAGCACCGAATATAAAGTTTCTTAAAAGTTGTCCAATAAGAGTGAAGGGCATGCATAATACTCCCAACAGTAGATCTGAAACTGCCTGTAAAGAAAAATGATTGATAACATACTTATTACTTCTCTTCAAATATTGTACATACATATGTAATTTTTATCAGTAAAATTGGAGGAGTAAGATTCATTTTAACGTGCTACCAATTTAAAGATAATAATATTGAATTATTGATTTCTGCAATTGAATTGATGATGTAAAGAAAATTCAAATACTATAAGCTTGAGTTATATTTTATTAAAAAGTGCACATAAAAAATAAAAGAAAAAATATGCGTAGAAACAAACGGTTAATTTAATTGTCTGTAAATTTATTATAATTTAATTAAAAAGTTCAGTAAATTTTACTTAATGGGAAACAACTGAATTAATAAATTCCATAGCAAAATTAAGACGAAGTAAATTCTCCATTTTAGTCACGATTTTTCCACAATAGGGTATATTAAATAAACACGAAAGGTAGAATGAAATAAAATTACAGAGTTTTAAATTATAAAAACAGGATGATACTTTATTCCAGTTTATATTTAGAATACAAAAGAATAGACTATTTTAAAGTTTGTAGTGTTCAAAATAATACCTCAATATAAAATTTTGACTGAATGATAAAATTAAAAACCATTTTGTAATAAACATGAAAAATAATTTTACCTTAGCTTTTACAATATTTTATTTTTTCCAATTAAAAGTTTTTATATGTTGTACAATACGTATAAATTTTATTTAAAAATATTTGAAATTGTCGAAAATATACAATACATTTTTAATGATAAGGATTTTATAGAAATAATAGTAATAATAGTTACGAGCATTTTTCTGGTTCTAGACTCCCGAGATAAATTTTTCTGAATCGACACCATTTTCTGGAGCTTTGTTTAAAATAATCACTAATCCTGATCGCTAGAGAGCGCGTGAGTTTGGGAAAAAATCGTGACAAATCATGAAATCGAGATACCACGAAATTCCTTCGTCAAATTCAAGATGTTTTCTGATTTATAAGTTAATTAATTGCCACTTGACAACTGTGTGGCAGGTTTAAGCAGAAATAATTAATAGAGTTCAAAGTTATTTCTTATCGGATTGTAATAAGTGGTATGTAAAATTAAATGGTTTGAAGAATACTACTATCAGATAATAAAAGATTAATTTTATTTGTGAAAACCTCAGTGGAGGAGGAGGCAACTTTTCTTTTTCAAATGGCAACATATTTTTTTCGATTGAAAAAAATCATTAACAAAAATAATTTAAACCAATTATACCAATATTTTTTTTAAAATTTTTTTTCTTATTTTTCTTTTATTTTTTTTTAGTTGATTTCAGTTTTTAGTTTTTTTTAAGTTTTGTTTTTTAATTTATTATCAATCAATTAAGTAAATAATAATATTAAAAAAATTATAAAAAAAATTAAAAAAAAAAATTAAAAAAAAAATTAAAAAAAATTATTGGTTTAGATTATTTTTGTTATAGATTTTTTTAAATCAAAAAAAATATGTTGCCATTTGAAAAACAAAAGTTGCCTCCTCCTCCTGTGATGTATTCAAAAATAAAATTATTCTTTTATTATTTGATAGTAGTATTCTTCAAACCATTTAATTTGACATATTACTTATTAATATCGGATAAGAAATAACGAAGCTAAGTTTTGTGCACCCCTCTGTATAAAATTGTAATTTATATTTGTAGACTTTAGTTAATTTTCTCTTGAAAGTTATTTTGCGTTCAACTTGTTACGGTTGCTTGGAATATTTTTAAGTGGCGCACTTTTAGTAATTATTAAAGTCATTTATGATAAAATTAGTTTTTATAATATAATCCCGCGGTAAACATTTTTAGCTGGCAGTTCCGCGTTCATTTTTCATCCTTCTACGTCTCGTAAAATTATCTTTAGGCTTCCACTTTACGATTTATTTGATTTATTTTTGTCGCAAGTCTTTAGTGAGTCAGTAAATAAACAAATAAGACTTTGCCGAATAATTCCATGTCGTCGAATCTAAATCTTCTTAACAGAAGAGCTACGGCAGCTATGCTCTAAAACCATACTTTTTGTACTCGATAATCTTCTTATTTTTCCCAGCCATTTTAGAATTTGTATAGCAGTATTTGCTACAATTGAACTCACTTTTTCTATATTATTTTAACATAGTTTTCATGAAACTGCTTTAATAATTAACTATTGTGTATTCTTCATTACTTTTTACTTAAAGTACAGTCTCTAGATTATGTACTCCCTTTTTCTAATTAAAATCTATTCCACTCCATCCTTACTTCCCTGCTCCACTATTTGGTACCTACGTAGTTTTGCTTTGGTATATCTGGCATATTTCTCAGGCACCTTTTCCAGTTTTATTTCAGAAAAGTTTAATTCAATTTCAGAAATTATCAATTGTAAACGTGTATTGTATTTCAAAACAAATCCAATTTAATTTCAGAAAGTATCAGTTGTGTTACAGAATCATCAATTTTATTTCAGAAAGCATCATTCGATAATCAAAATTCGTCAATTTATTCTCGGAAAGTATGATTTGAATTTCAGAAAAAATCAATTGTGTATCAAAAGCAATCGTTGTCTTTCATTCCGAAATTTTGGATTACCCCAATATAATATTTTAGACACTAACAACCATGTCTTCCAATGCTAAAGCTGCTCCATGATTCAGGTATTGTGCTGCAAGAGAATAATGACCACCAATAATTTTATTTTTGGCTTTTGGCGTCATCAATAATAATTGCTTCTAAGTAAACCAACATTTGCTCCATGATACATGGTAAGTGGTTCACGTGCAAAATCACCGCCAAAAACTCTTGTGCCCGTTTTCACCAACGATTCCTAAATTTAGGCATTGCTTATATGCTAGGTATTGCCTAGTTGCTAGGTATTTTTAATCATATAATAAAAAATACCTAGTAATTAGGCAATACCTAGCATATAAGCAATGCCCACGTTTTAGGAATCGTTGGTGAAAACGGGTATTGGCTTCCTTATTTATTTACAATTCGGCTCCTATATGAAATTAAATTATTTTCTCTGAAATAAAATTGATGCTTTCTGAAATTCAATTGATGATTCTGAAATACAATTAATTCTTTTTTAAATCAAACTGATTTATCTGAAATACAATTGTTGCTGTCTGAACTACAATTGGAAAAGATGTAGTATTTCTGATTCAAAAATATAATCCCCACTAAAACCTCTTGATTTTATAATTTTTTTAAAATTGGTCCTTTCTGAAATTGATACTTTCTGAGATACAATTGATCCTTTCTAAAATACAATTGATAATTCTAAAATACAATTGATAATTCTAAAATACAATTCATGCTTTCTGAAATACAATTGAATACACAAGTGGATAAAGATGTCATGTCACATTCTTTTTAGACAAGGGCGTACCCAGGATCTAATCTAGAGGGGGGGCAGCAGATTTAAAATTTTAGATTTATCATTTCTTAAGGTCTATATTTAAGCTCGAGATTTAAGACTTAGGCCCGGTTGCACCGTTGAAGCTTAAGCTTCAAGCGACACTTAAACTAAAAAAATGACAGATTAATAAGTTGTCTTTACTTCCTTCGACGTTTTTCTTTAACTTTTTTGATATTTTTTGAGTTTAGAAGTTAGGAGATAAAATGCACAGCAATATAGTTGTTTACTAATTGTTCAAAATGTGCAGCAATATAAACTTTTTTTTAAAAAATTAAAAAGTAAACGTGTTAAAAAATGTATGGGGACTAAATTTTTTTGAAATATGCAAAGAAGTAAAAAAATTAACGTATATTAGACATTCCTTTGAGGAAACTGCACCCTAAAAGGTGAGCACTATAGAAAGTTTGAAAAAAAAATATCTTAGAAATATAGAAGTTCAAAATTGGAAAAAATATGAAGCTTTTAAACCTTTTGTATTTCGACAATGGAGAATTTTGGCGAAAAAATTTATTCTTCCTTTTAGGTCAAAGAATTTATTCCTGATATTTCTGAAGTTAGAGATACATGTTCAGAAACACACTGTATAGTAAATTTTGAAGAATTTAAAAAAAAAGAACCCTGGGGGCATATTCTCGAACCATTCGAGAAGATTTCGTATACGACTTTAATCATTCTGCCCTTATCATTTAAATCCAAAAATAGGAATGCGACCTTGCCATGGTTCAAGGTTACCCCCCCCCCCTCGATATTATACAAACATTTTGTTTACTAGCCTTTTCTAAATTCGGAGCGATGTATAATACGATAATTACATATAGTGTTATACAAAATATAAAAAAAGGATAAACAGTGGTAGCAACGCTGAATATGCTCGGTTCATTGGTGTGCTCGATAAATGCCTGAAGTTAAAATCCTTTATTCAACATAGACATGCAGTTTCATTTTATGGACCATCAACTGTACGTACGTGTGTGTTGATTTTAAGTCCACAATCTCGCAGACAGTGGACTTAGGATGATTTTACCTAACTTACAGTAAACTTGTTTAAGTTAAAGAAGCTCCTTCAAATCATTAAAAGCATCTTTAGAAATCTTAAATCTCCTTTATATTGTTTTAAAAACTCGTTTAAGTTGGTCTTTTAGTGTAACTTTTGTATAAATTTGTTTGTAACTACTATAATAAGCGAAATTATATTTATGTATGAAATGTAAAAAGCAAATTGAGACACCCACATTTGCTTTTGTATTTCTTAAATACGTAAAAGTTAGATAATTAAAAAACCTCTTATTTTTCAGTAATCAAGAAACACCCAAGAAACCACCAATTTCTACATTGCAGACCTGTATTTTTTTCTTTTAAGAAATTAAAAAATGAATGCGTTAACTAGTAAATACAGTATCTTCTCTTAAGTTTTCAAAGTCCATTTTATATGATTTTTTTTTAGTTCGAGCCAGTAAAAAACTTACTGCAATTAAACCAGGCTCTTTTTTGACAACTTATGCAGGGTGAACTAAAATAATTGTGATCAATTCAATTTTTTCAAAGTATTTGTATTTAATTATTGAACCTGCTGTTTTATAAACATCAGTTTTTATGAGTACTGAATACTTAGAAAATGAAGCTCATCATTTTCAACACATGATATTTGTTGTAAAATTAGGTTAATTCTACGTTTTTTATTTTCAAAAACACAAATTGTTTAAAATTTTTCATTTGTAAAAATTGTCAAATACATAATATTTAAATTATTATTTATTTATTTAATAACTAAACACATTTGCTACGTCATTGGATTACTGGGGGATTTATCTTTTTAAACTTTGAGTTGCACGAACCAGCGAATTTGGTATAAAACCACAATAATGTTAGTTTGTAAAATAAAATTTTTGAAAATAAATGAACGTGCATGTTTAAGCGGTCGGCTTAAAATTTTAAAATACCACAGTTTTGTATATTTATGTATTCCGTTTATAAATTTAAATTAAATTTATAAAATGAATTTTCGTAGAAAACATTTATTTCAACGTATATTTTTAATTTAAAACATTTTACCTATGCATTCAATACTTATATTACAAAAATTAAAATGTGAACACTGCTAAAAAATATGAAGAAATGAGATTGTGATATTATGTTAGTAAGTTGTTGGGCTTTGGAATAAAAAAGTTGTTTCAAAGTGGTTATTAAATTAATAAACCGATAAGTTTTCTTTTTGTCAGCTACTCAATCATGCTATAAAAAATTTATATCAAGACTTTCGAAAAAAGATTGATTTAAGTAAAGTTAAGGTACTTAAATATTTTAAATAATTAATTTACTTAATTTTTAGTTTAAATTTATAATAATTATAGTAGAATATTTACAAAAAAAAGTTTCATTTTTTAACAGTCTACCAAATGTATATTTTCTAAAAAGTTTCCACCACGTAAAAACTAGTAATGGAAGTAAGTGTCCTAAGGCCTTCATCCTCCATTAATAGGAGTACATCAATTTAAAGACCCTTGTGGGAAAAACATATTTCCACCAGTAACAATAAAATACAGATCGTTTAGAAAAACTATTTTTTAAAGAGTATGATTTACTCTTAACATTAATTAATTTTGTAAAGTAATCTTTACTAATATTATCGTTATTAAACTAATTAAATTCTCTATAAATTACGTAATAAATAAGTTCAGGTGTGGAATATTAAACTACTTCAGTTCTCACATTTACTAATGTTGCGGCTGGCCAGCCATTGTAATAAAAGCATTAGGAAAGTATCCTGCCCTGAATTGTAAATCCACATTGTACGGGGTACGGGAAAAAATAAAGCATGAAGAAGCTTAAATGTAGATGTGGGTTGTACACTGGATATCCTTTTTTGGTCCTATAATTTACATTAAAACAGCACGCAAAGATTTACGTTATATCCGCTAAATTTATGCGCGCACCTATTTTTTTTATTTAAAATTAAAAATAAAGACTATCATTACACTTTTTAAGAAGCTATGAAAAATTTAAGAAGTAATTTTAAAAATTAGACTGATTTTTCTTACTTTAATGTTTTAATTCTTGGAATAAATAAATAGTTTAGTGTGTGTATCAGTTTTTACCAGGAATCGGGAAATCAAAGTTGATTTAGATTTAAACCTGTTGCAACCACTCGAACCATCTATGACATATGAAATCTTTATAAACCGATACTGTTTACAGAGTTGTAGTAATCAGGTATTTCTAGGAAAATCAATTACTTTTTATACATTACAGTGTTATTATTCCAAAATTAATATCTTTGGAATTTTATTCTAAAGATATTAATTAATTTTCTTAAATTTCTCGGAAAGTGATTCATAAGTTTTATTATTTTATAAACTTTTCAGTTTATTTTTTAAAATTAAAAATTAGGTACCTGTAATAGTTTCTTTAATTTTTAAACAAATAAAAAGATACATGAGAAGCGATTTTCTCAAATTAGTGATAACAAGGGTGTGAAACACTTCATAAAAAATTAGAAAGTTAATAATTTATATTTAAAGTAGAAAAAAGTAGAAAAAAAAATAAAAAAAATTCGAGTCTCTACGATGTTTCGTTCAACAGTTAAGAATTTTTAATAATAACTAAAATTACAATAACAAAAATTCGTACAGATACATTTCTAAAAATTACTGATGTTAACATATTAAATTTTTTTAAATTTAATTCTTTTTTGAGATATATTACCTAAAAAAATTTGATTTTTTAGAGTTTTGGGGGAGTAAAATTTTTTTAGGGGGTGTAGAGGGCAAATGACCCCCTATATTTCATCCATTTTTTATTATCTTTCATTTGCGGGGTCTATTTTGAAAAAATTCGAAAAAAAAAATTTTTTTGAGATATTTTTAATTATTTCTTTTCTCGAAAACTATAAAAGTTGCCGGTTTCAAATTTTTTCCAAAAATAAATATTGTGGAAAGACGTGATTTAAAAAATATTTAGTTAAAATCGGTTAAATATTTTTTTGGAAAAAATTCGAAAAGTTTTATCAAAAATCTAGTACAAATTCGGTTCTGGACGGCACAATTTTAAACCGAAAATTAAAACTTTTACGGAAATTGGTTGAGGAGGTATCTGTGGAAATTTTAAGCTATTAAACGTCCCGGTGGTCCTAATAGTTTCGAAGATATTAATTATTTTGTTGAAAGTGAAAAATTTCAGACCGAAATTTTGGCTCCAAACGGAGATTTTGCTTATTTTAGCTACATTTTCGGTGATAAGTCGAAAACAGAACGAGATATCGAAGTTATTCTTTTTTTGTCGTAAAGTGGACATTGGAAGCTTTTAGAGAAGGTATATAACATGGGGTCAAATAGATTTTAAATGTACATTCGATTGACCCTTTAAAATAGGAAATCGGTTAAAAATACCCCGTCTGAAGCC
Source organism: Stenus bimaculatus (assembly GCA_963971135.1). Classification (NCBI taxonomy): domain Eukaryota; kingdom Metazoa; phylum Arthropoda; class Insecta; order Coleoptera; family Staphylinidae; genus Stenus; species Stenus bimaculatus. The sequence goes on along the minus strand of OZ020180.1, from coordinate 78,262,521 downwards.
GCCAACTCCTAAATTCAAAATTTCGACTTTACTTCAACATAACTTCCGAATCCCTTCGAAAATAGAAAATCCCTACGCTGTACCGGATGTAGAAGTTATTCCTTTATAGGATAGTGTAGAAAAATGTAGTTATTTTTGAAAACTGATGACGAACAATGGTTCACCCAACTTACCGCGTTTAGTCCCATTTTTTGAACATTTTACTCGCGATTTTTTTTCAAAGTCCAGGGATAAAATTGAAATATGCCGATTTTTTTGGTTATAAACAATAAAGTGGGGAGGCAAATAAAAAAATTTCGGCGTCTCTAGGAGGTCTAAATCAAAAGTTACGAATTTTCAAAGTCGGCGTCGAAAAAGCACTAATTTCAATCTACAAATTCGAGGCCACAAAAAGTACAGAAAAAATTGAGATATCACAAAAAGCGCCCGTTTTAAAGGAAAGTATTGTATGTAGATTAGGAATAAAAAAACGCGATTTTTTTTCACCTGCCGATTTTCTTATCGAAGCCGCACAGTTTGACCACTTTTGCCGCCCAAGAAAACGCTAAATTTGTACACTCGGCGTACCGGCGCCGCGACGCCCCACCGTCGCGTCTGGAGACTTAAAAACGACCACGGTCTATCCTCAGGATATGAGAATAAAAGGGGCCAAATTTCGTTGCTTCCCTTTAAAACAGGACTGGGGTGCAATTTTTCAAAGTTGACGCCGACTAAAATCAGAAAAAAAGCAAGAAAAATCGACCATTTTCGAACAAATTTTTCAGAATGTTAGCATGCTTGAAAAAATTTAAAATTCGAACCCCACTTAAAATCGACATCTCTCTTCACGATGCAATCGGAATTTTTAAAATCTGACGAACAAAGCTACCCTTTTCGGGGCTCCGCGCAGAAAAAATCCGAATTCGGGGTATAAATACAAAAGGGGTCGTATCTCCGCCCCCTTAATAGATAGCTCCTGACGGGTCAAAATCCTCATCTTCAGAATTTGGTGCGATTCGGGATGAATTTTGGACATGAGGGGATGAATTCGATTTTTCGTTAGGGGCGGAATAACTTTTTTCGGGGCGGTCCGATCGAAAAGGGACATTTAAACTTTTTTCTTAAAATTTTCTGCTCCTTCTACATACAAAATTTCAACACTCTACGGAAAAAATACCTTCCCCGTTTCTTACGGTTTTAGTATTATAGAAGAAGATAAAGAAGTCGAATTTCCAACTTTGTTTCTTCATATCTCAGTTAATTGGCAAAGAGGAATTTACCGATATTCCCGATATGCCCGAAGAGTCCTCAACAAAGTATCGAAAGGTTATGCGCGAGTTCTGGGTCACCCTGTTTATAAATATGCTATTAATTCTAAATAAAAGAAATAGAATAAATGGGAGGTATTTATAAATTACTAACAACGTTAAGCTTAAAATAATTATAAAAAATTACTTTATTAACGAATAAAATGGGTGTACATTGTACAGTATTAAATGTTTAATCGGGTCAGATATATACTCTGTACCCAAATTGCGTTTTAACGACTCATTTCATTGCAATATAGCAAGGTTTGGTCGTTAACACTTTAGCTTAAATCATAAAATTCCACACTGGTGCAATAAAATAATGAAACTTTATTAATAATTACTTAAAAATAAAACATAGACTTCACATAATAGCAATATTAACTCAAAAACATTGAAGTAATGTAATTTCTTCTAATAAAGTTATTTTTAATGAAAATTTACGCTTGATTATATTTTCAATTAGCATAAATAAAATTACTACGTTGCCAAACGTTTAGTCGGCACGTTTATTAGTATATCTCGCATGGTGTTCAATAATAGCATTTACATCTCGTGCACGACATTTGGCAATCGACTCATGTCGCATGCGGGAACATGTCGACTACCTTCAATAATACCACCCCAGTGCCGAGATGTCCAGTACCGACTAAAGGCGGCTCTACAATCAAACGGGAACGAGACGAAACCCACGAAGCAGATCCGCGAAGAAAGTTAAAACATGGGAAACCAATACACATATGCACAACAAACTTGGACAAAACGAGTTGGACGACTCCGACGGGAAGAGCCAAGTTTTATCTCTCCCGTTCGCGAGCACATGCGTATTTTAAACGTCAAAATTCCGCTTTTAGGTAAATTCTAACCACAATCTGTACTGGGATACGGTCTTGTTGTGCATCTGCAGTTGAATCGGAATCCGTTGTGTCGATTTCGTTCGCGGGTTTCGTATCGTTCGCGTTTGATTGTAGAGCCGCCTTTATTCGGTGCCGAGATATCCGGTGCCAAGTTGTACGGTGCCGAATCGTGAAAATCAGTACTCCCAGTTTTCGAGAAAATAAAAAAAACCGTTATTTCTACAATACCCCATATATCAGTACATTTATATTTTTTCAATAAATTTCAAATATTATTTTTTCGAGTCAGCAACACACTGACAAAATTTAAATTCTGTAAGCCTACAAGTTGATATCGGTGGTGAATTGATTCGTTAGATATTTTCTGTCTTCTTCTTAAACACAACAATGGTCATAACATGGAATTGAGACAAAACTCGTAACCATAGTAATGCAGTAAACAATCTACCGTTTTCGGTACGTTAGATCTTGCAGAATTCCACCTCTGGGGTTATAAAAAGTACATCATGTATAAAATCACAATTACTATATTTAATTTAGGCTGAGGCTAAATGACCGCCGGCGGTATTATGTTTTAAAACCAAGAAATCCGCCGGAAGGCAGTATTTTATTATCACTGTAATCAGAAAACTGCCTAAAAATCAAGCCGGAAAAATAACGTCATACGCACCCATAATACCATATACGTACACTTCAATTAACAAAGTATTTAAAATCATACAAAAATGTACAAATTCAAATAGAAATACATATTAATGAAAATTTTAAATATTGTCGAATATCGAAGCAACGTTAATTAAATTTTTGAATTAAAATAAAATAAAATATACTTTTTTATTTATAAAATCATTGATCATTTATTAAATCTAATTTGGAGTTGTTCTTATGTTATTACATATTATCTTTGGATTACAACCCCAAACCTTTTTTAATTAAATTGTGATGCGTGTATGCCGAAGCAGGAAGCGAAAATTTTATCATATTAAATCCAACCTCAATTATCTTCGTTTTCAAACCAGTAAAAGCAAACACTCGTTTATTTGGGCTTAAAACAATGTTTTAATTAAAATTGAATAATTTTTCTAAAGTTTGAACGAATCAAGGATAAAATAAGAATTAATTTGAGAAAAATCTTTTTAAACATTCTTGGATTTATTAACAAAATACCATAATTTTATGGATTTGTTATATACAGGGTGTCCCATTTGACGTTGGGATCTACGGGTATCTTTGTTATTATTGGAGATATAAAGTCGGTTAAATGGACAAAGTAGTGCATATATGTATGTCCAATAATAATTCGTTGATAAAACAGTTGAATTTTTTATCGTTTCGGCGCCATCTTGAAAAAACCAAAAAGTGGCATTTTCAAAATATGGCTGTAACTTCTTTGTTGTAGGCCATACCAAAAAGCTTTGTTAACAACATAGATGCAGTTTTTTTTATCTTAATTCAAAAAGCATATTAGGCAACCCATTGTACGTTAACAATATAACATATGAAATATGTAAATTAAATGTCAAATTGTGAAATATTTTTTTACATTATAGTCCAGTCAATTAAGCAAAAAAATGGGGCTAAAATCGGAATGAGAGATAATAAGCTAGAAACTCGTATACACCCTCATTATGGCGTTCTACAAGTTGTCTCAGAAGTCTCATAAAATCTTGTGCCTGCGTCATCAGTTATTCAAGGTCAAAAGTCACAAAAATCGGTTTTTCGCGATTATCTAGGTTTCTACAGCTCCGATGATGTTAACATTTATTACAAAAATTGTAAAGCATAAAATTTGTGACAAATTTTGTCTCGAACATTTTTTCATACGCTCAACCGTTTTTGAGATAAAGGGCGGAGAGCGCGCGCCGCTCAGCCATACATGCTGCAAAGGGTTTAAGGGTTTGGGACACACTAGAGTTTTTTGCCAGTAGATCTTCCAGAGATTGTCAAAAACGTGTAAACCCATAACACAGTGACTGCCAGAGTGAGGAAAAGCACTATGCCAGATGATTTTTCTCAGTCACTTTTTCATGGGTTTACAAGCCTCTGACAACCTCTGGCAGCACCAGAGCTCTGGCAAAAAATCCCTAGTGTATCCCATGCCCTTAATGCAAGGTAAACTATGCATTTTCGTTTGAGGCGACTACACAATTGATGGAACGGATACGTTACGGTTATGAAAAAGAGAGATAAAACATCCGAGTTCATTGTGAGTGAGCATGCAATTTGCTCTCTATTGCTCTCCGCCCTCTATCTCAACAACGGTTGAGCGCATGAAAAAATGCTTGAAACAAAATTTGTCACAAATTTTATGCTCTACAATTTTTATAATAGATGTTAACATCATTGGAGCTATAAAAACCTAGATAATCGCGAAAAACCGATTTTTGTGACCTTTATCCTTGAATAACTGACGACGCAGACACGAGATTTTATGAGACTTTTTAGACAGCTTTTAGAACACCAAAATGAAGGTTTATAGGAGTTTCCATCTTATTATCTTTTATTCCGAGGTGAAACGCTAATTTGACTGGGCTATATTATTTAAAAAAGTTCGACGTTTGATAAAGAAATATTATGCTTTATTCGGAATTAAAGGACTTTTTGTGGCTCGCTTGTATCCGCGGGGCTCGTCCTGCAAACCGATTACTACTCTTATTCCTAATGAAACAATATACTATTATTGGTTTCGGTCTTTACAAAAAAATATAACAAAAGAACAATAGACTTGAATTGAAAATAAAGTGATTACAAAAGTGAACCAAATAATGGGACTAGATTTAGATTGAAAGCCAGCTTTCATCATCCGTTCCATCTAACCCAATAAAACATATTAAAAACAAATGGTGTTTACAAATTAAAATCTTAAAAAGCATATACTCGGTATGACGTAAACCCCCACTGATAATATTATTATTCGCCTCGACATACAGGATAGAGGATAGACCATTTAACTTGGGACAAATATCTAGCAAACTAAAAAGCTTAGAAAAAACTGGTTTTGAAACTATGTGTCAAATAAAAATTGTTAGGTTTAAATGAGAGAAAATAAAGAACTTTTTTCGTCAAGCATCAAAAAACTTTTTAAATTTAAAATGTTTCAAATAAAAAAATTATACATTTATGTAAAAGTTATTTGTTTTTTGAATAAATTTTAAGATTGCTAAAAAATTATAGGTTTTCATTTAAAAATACTTACTTTACATTGAAATTAACACAAAGATGACCCTTAAGAGCGTGTGTTCCGTGTAGAAAAATCGTTGCGCTAAGCTTGAGTACAAACTAAGCACCTTAGAAAAATATTTTTCTACATATGACATGTTTATAAAGAGACAATGAAAGTGTTCAGATTACATTTTCATATTTTACAAAAAAATAGAAGTTTTACGCAGTCGAAGAAAAAAAAATTAAAATAAAAATTACTAAATTAACTTTTTGTCCTGAACAATGTCAAGAGAATTTGTTAACTTTAATTATTGTTTTCGCTGAATTAAAATTTTTTGAAAAATAACAGAGATATCTTAGCGCACAAATCTTAAAAAATGTCCTGTAAAGTGCTGCCGTCTATACGCGCGAGTCGAATTTATTATTCTGATGAGCGGAGCTACAAGTCGCTATTCTAGCACCTTCGTTTTCCCCCTTTAAACCAAACAACTTTAATTTCAAACTTTTTTGTCCAAACCTTTTAGTATTTCTATTATTTATTTGTTTAAAGTTAAATGGTCCACCCTGTATACTTAATAATTAATGATTTAGGCAATATACATATAGAAATAGATAAAAATAATAATAACAAAAGGATGATACGATATATGTCATTATTTTCATGTAAAATTAATAATATAATTAAATATAATATGTCAATGGTTTTGTGAAACAACAAATAAAATAACTTAATTAAATTATTTTGTGTAAATACCTATAAATTAAATTATTTATACATTTCATTTTATATGTTTATTTTATAAATAGTTTAATTTATTACAATATTTGCACGGGGTGATAACATATTTTGCTTCTTTAAGAACCTGAAGCTTTAAAATATTAATGGAAAAAGAAAGTTTTTGGTCATTTATTTTAAAACGGTTCCTAGAAAAACATTTAAATTTTCTACGGTACTTAATTTACACTCTACGCACTTTAGATTAGATTTTTTAGATTTTTTCTTGGTAATTATTTCATTATCACATTTTCATAAAATAAATATTCTTGAACAACGGTGTAGCGTTTCAAATTAAAAATGTAAAAGTTAATAATTTATATTTAAAGCATAAAGAAAATAGAAAACAAATAAAAAAAATCAAGTCTCTACGATGTTTCGTTTAAAAGTTATGAATTTTTATAATCGGAAAAAAGCAAGAAAAATCAACCATTTTCGAAAATTTTTTTCAGAGTGTTAGCGTGCTTGGAAAAGTTTAAAATTCGAACTCCACTTAAAATCCACATCCCTCTTAACGATTCCACCGGAGTTTTGAAAATCTAAGGAAAAAACTGCCATTTTCGCGGTTTTGCGCAAAAAACTTCCGATTTCGGGGTAAAAATACAAACGGGGTCGTATCTCATAGATTGGTTCGGGCGGGTCAAAACCACCGTTTTCAAAATCCGGTCCTCTATAACATACTAAAATTTAATGCGATTTGGGGTGAATTTCGGACACTTGGGGGATGAATTCGATTTTTCGTTCGGGGTGGAATAACTTTTTTCGTGTTGGTCCGATCGAAAAGGGACATTTAAACTTTTTCTTAAAATTTTCTCCTGCTTTACATACAAAATTTCAACACTACGGGAAAAATACCGTCCCCGTTTCTTACTGATATAGTATTATAGACTAACAACTTCTTTGGTAAAATACAAATCGGTCAAATCAGTCAAATTGTCTGTAGCCATGGAGAGAAGAAAAGCACTATCAAAAGGAATTCATTATATGGGTCGGTACATCCATAGATTCACCATAAAAACACATGACTTCCAGGACGCGCGAGGATTTCTTTACTGAAGACAGAAAAGACCGGAATTCACTAGGATCATTATGTATTTCATTTTCGGCATTTGTGTCACTTTTTAACGGTCGTTGGACTTCCTTAAAACGATCCATCTCGGCTGGAATTTTTGTCCGTAGAAAGTCCTAAATCTTGTATAGTACGAATCTAATCTTCGTACAATTTTTTCAAATAAATCATAGGAGTATATGGTATCATAAAAAATGTCACAAGCTAAGTTAATATCCTGACGTTCATAGAGATTTTCCTATTTAATATCACAAATATCATGGTATAAATTTATAGAATCTGCTTTCTAAAAGTTTAAAGAATTATGAGGAGAACCATTAAAATTTGAAATAATTTCCTGTGAAATTATTAAATTATTTCAAAATGCTGATTGGTAGCCGTATTCCTTAACAAGATATTCATTTTCTCTAGTAACAGTACCGGTAAAATTCTTGTAAGAAATTGTTAGAACAAGAATCTTATCAACTGAGTTGTTAATGTGTTTATTGTCACGTTTGCCACTTGCTATACCATGTATATAGTTCGGTTTAAAGCCTAAATTGGTCACACTTAAAACAGTTTTTGACAGCTTCTAGGCATCTCCACCATATTTGTTCTGCCTATCAGCCCGAAAGACCTTGCAGCAAATAGGAGGTAACTCCAGTTTTTAAAGTTTTGAGAAAACCGTATAAAACGAGACAGCCAGCTCCATTTCTTCAATAAAATTAAAACTAATGTGTATAATTATATGTTTTTTGCATCAAAGTTGCTTATTTATTACAAAATAATACATGTAACTCCAAACTCCTCCAGCATGGACTTACCTCCTTTTTGCAGCAAGCCCTTTAATTATTCGAAAATAGTTTACTACTGAAAATGTCTCAGATCAGAACTATCCTTATACTAGGTAATAAGTTATGATATCCATCTTTTAAAAAATGTATTCTCATTATTAAGAAGATGCGAAAATTTAAAAAACATGACTCAAGCAGAAAACGACGACGGCCAAGGGAACTTTAATAGCTATTTTTAGTACAAGTGAGCAAAGTGCATGATAAAATCACTTTGCTCACGTATGCTAAACCTAATTTTTTCCATTTTTTGTTAAAATAATAAATAATGTCTACTTTAGTTACATTTACTAATATTTGGAAAATTTTCTTTGCCTTTCCAAAATATCAGGAAGAAAACTTACAACTAATAATTATATTATCACTTTCTTGAGTTTCCAAATTTATATTAATTAAATTGTAACACAAAAAGATCTTCATATTGAATTTCAAAATTTAAGGTTATGTCAACCCACGTTTGTGTGTAATAAACTTAACCACAGAATTGTTATTTGTTTGAATAAAATTATTAAATACATGTTTCAGTTTTATGCACTTAACATTTAAATTAAATATTTCCTATTTATACAGAGGTGTGCAAACGGGACCAACGATCTAGGTTCGTTATTTCTTATTTGATTTTAATAAGTGATATGTCAAATTAAATGGTTTGAAGAATACTAATAAAAGATTAATTATATTTTTGAAAACATCACAGGAGGAGGAGGCAAGTTTTCTTTTTCAAATGGCAACATATTTTTTTTGATAACCAAAAATAATCTAAACCAATTATACCAATAATTTTTTTTATTATTTTTTTTTTAATTTTTATATTATACATTTTTTTAATTTAATTCAATTGTTTTTTTTGTGTTTGAGTTTTGAGTTTTTTATTTTTTTAAGTTTTGTTTTTTAATTTATTATTAATAATTATTAATTTATTAATAATTTTTTAATTTATTAATAATTTTTTAATTTATTATTAATTTTTTAATTTATTAATAATAAATTAATAAATTAAATAAAATTAATAAATTTAAATTAATATTAATAATAAATTAATAAATTAAAAAACAAAATTTAAAAAAAAATAAAAAACTGAAAACTGAAAACTGAAAACTTAAATATAAATAAAACAATTGAATTAAATTTAAAAAAATTAATAATAATAATAAAACAAATTAAAAAAAAATAATAAAAAAAAATTAATTTAAAAAAAATTATTAGTATAATTATTGGTTTAGATTATCTTTGTAAAGATTTTTTTTAATTAAAAAAATATGTTGCCATTTCAAAAAAAAGTTTCCTCCTCCTCTGATATTTTCAAAAATAAAATTAATCTTTTTATTATCTGATAGTAGTATTCCTTAAACCATTTAATATGATATATCACTTTTTTGTATGCGTTTTTATGCAACTAACATTGCACATTTTTCAACTCATTTGAGTGGGCAAAAGATTTTAGCTCACTAAATTTAGTTGAAAAAATGCGACTTTTAATCACGAAAATTGAAAAAAAAAACGAAGAAGTAGTGTGTTGTTATCCCAATGACTGTTCTAGGTTTTCAGAATGAATATGAAACACCGATTCCAGATTTTATGTGCCCTTGGCCGCAGTCGTTTTTTTACTCGATTTCAGAGCCGGTAATTTTTGGAATCAAAGAGAACAGTATGTGGTAACATAAAGTGGTCCTAGTTTTAGGTTAAAAAAATATTGGGATATTCGTCATTTTTTAAGTAAAAATGTAAGTAACACTATTTTAAAGTAACAATTATTTTTTGAAATAATTTTAAAATTTATATTATACTATTATTTTTTTCAAAAGTTAATAATTTTATTTTATTACAAATGCTAATAGTACATAATTAATTTTTATCTTTTTAAAGGAATATTATCATTTAAAAATATTTTAAATTTATAATTTTTAAATAAGAGTACCTAATAAGAATGTAGTAGAAAACATGTAGAATAAATTACTTAATAATTTTATAAATATATTAATACACTAAAACCATGTATAACAACAAATGTCCCTTCTACTCCTGGTTGTTTCTATAAAATAAATATTTATTCATTTTGGATTAAACTTTCCTGGGGAGACAGATTATTCATTATTTATTTACGAATAATTACATATAGAATAAATAAAACTTTCAGGTTCAAAGACAACAATTATTGTTTATCAACGTAGGTATAAATTAAATTTTAAAATCTACAACCCAGCTCACAAAACATAAAAGAAGATATTTTATAAACACAATTGAGTTTGAAAGGATTATGAGCGAAATATGTATGTAATCTAGTTTATAAAAACAACTTTCCTAATTCTAGTAAATATTTTCATTAATCGAAAAATAAAATTATTGGTTATTATTTTTATAAATACGTCTCATGTAAATATTAGCAGAAAGTATGAAAGATATTTAAAAAGATAATAGTAGATTTTCCTATTTTGAGTGTAAGTAGTACAACTTTTATTTTTAAATATTTTAAACCTACTCTGAATAAAATTGTGTGCAACATAGTCCTCCTTTAAAACTAATAAATTATTTTATTAATTATAAAATAAAAAAAGTGTACTTACCAAATTCACCAAATAAACATTTGTGACTGTTCTCATACGTTTATTCCTGGAAAGTGTCATAAGGACCATAACGTTTCCAATAACCGACAAGAAAAATATAATGATGTAGAGTGGAATAATGGTTTTTGCATTGAAAACATTATACGGAGGAGAAGTGATATTTTTTGTGTGATTAAATTTGATCAAAGGTACGTTGAGAGTGGAAAGAGTGAAATTAATATCAGAAAGTGTAGTCGCTGTTGCAAAAAACTTCGGAATTTTTCCTGCAGTATCTAAGTTCATCTTGTCGATATTAAATCTGAAACAGATAATTGTAAATTAAATCGTGGAAGTAATATTTAATTAAAATATAATAAAATCTTGCGAAGAGTTGGATAGATCATTAATATTGTGAAAATTAAATAAAAAAATGTATTATAATATAGATGGATAAGGGAATCTTTTTATTTAATTTTTCCTTACTCCAACTTTATTATAATAAAATCGGATAATGGAATCTTTTTATTTAATTTTCACAACATTAATATTTAATTACATATTTAAATTTGAATTTTTCAGTAACCTATTTTATAATACAGAGTGAGTTTTTAGTGAGAAAACGGTAGCTTTATCTTTTATTTTAAGACATAACCAAAAATTGTTTTGTGTTTCGCAGTTGGAGCGCAAGTACACCCTGTATATTTTTCGATAATTGCATTAACACTATGTTAAAGAGTGTATGATATTTTTTTTGAAAATTTGAGTGTGCCCTTAATTTTTTATCGGGCATTTTCTATAAAATTTATCACATTTAGACATATTTTTAGAAAATGATATTGGTCTTATTATGAAAACTTAAAAAAAACAATTTTTATATCATTTTGTAATATCGTTTTTGAGGTTTTTTTGGTACATTTTTTCAAATTTTATCATAAATGGTGGCAGCTATGGAGGACCTTGTATTTTTTTACAAAATATTATTCCTCTATTAGTGTTTTTTAACATTTATAAAAATCATTTTTCGCTAAAATTTTGTAAAAATACGTCTAAACGTGATGTGATAAATTTTATAGAAAATGTGCCAAATAAAAATAAGGGCGCACTCAAATTTTCAAAAAAAAAATAGTTATATTCTTTATTTTAGTGTTAGTAATTGAGTAATTTTTCTTTTACCGCCCCTAAGAATTTCTTGTTCCCTTATTTATTCCTATTCTTAAAAATTACCAATATTTCATTATTTTTTTTAAATTACCCCAAAAATCCTAAGAATTGACACAACGATAAAAATTCGACCTAAATCTCTGCTTTTGTGTAGTCTAGTTACTAGGTTAGTTCAGTTTAGTAGATGAATATTTGATGCCGATTTTCAATAATTATTTACAACATTATGATAAACTATCTAAAAAATAGGGTCTACCCAATCTGTAGACCACATAATTTTATTTTAGGATCAGAAAACAAAATTGAAAAATTTCAATTAATAATGGTTGAACCTTCAATAGACGCACCAAAAAATTAGAGGAAACATTGCTCTTATTAACAAACACGTTGTTCCTTGTACGAGTGAACATGGTGCAGCACCTACCCTATCCAAGAATCAAACGCGTTTGTTTTTCGGAGCGAACGGTGTAGGTCGGTGCCTGAAATCTGCGTACTGATTGGTTGTTTCACCACGTGTTCAGTTTATTGTCTTTACTTGACCACCGTGTTTTCCACAGTAAAATATTTTTCAATGAATTTTATACTATGCATAGCTCTTAAAAAACCTAATTTAATGGGCTGGTTTGTTTTTTTTTTAATTAGGGCACCAAAAAAATTTAAATTAATTTTTTTAGAAATTGTATTCAAAAAGGCGGCAATGGTGTTCCTGTCGTGTGTCCTCGTGTGCGTCGTCTCTATCAACTCTACCAGCTCTAGAGTCTGTGATCGGTGATGACAGATTGCAAATGTCAAATTTATTTTCTTGTTGGTTAGCTTCTGTAACCATCATCTATCAAAACAGAGTTCATAGAGCTTTGGGGTGGACGAAACAATTGGGGATACAAACAACGTTACCGGACTAGAACTTTTGAACATTATGACGTCACGGTTACATAAATTCCAATTGTTAGCTCTTACACAAAAGATATCAAAAAATTGATTGGATATTATTTTTTATTTTAACTTTATCTTTAAGACTAAATAAAAATTAAAAAATAGTGGAAAAGCCCATATTAAATACCTATTTTACATATTATTACATTATAATTATGTGATTACAATATTAATAATATTTTACGGGTTTTAAAATTTTATGTTTTCAGGACCACTCGCAAATAAGTCTGAATCACTATCAAACGATATTTTAATAATGAAAGTAAATACCTAGAACACTTCACTCTAGCATAGGTAAACTGAAAAAAAATTACCAAAGTCTTAAGTAACGCCTGACCATGTTCGCGCCACCAGCCTCCTTCTTGAACCAGTCGACACGATGTGGCAGACCACTTTTATCATTTTGTCCTTTTCATTTAAATGAAAAAATAAGAGGACAGAATGATAAAAGTGGTAGGCCACATCTTGTCGACGGGTCAAGATAGGTCGTGGAATGAGTCAGTATTTGGATCGGTGATTGAATCAGTATCGGTTGAAGTATAGTCATCGACTATTTGTCGTATTACATGCTTTACGCTCAAATTTGAAGTTAAATTCGAAGTTAAATAATCATGACTCGAAACCAACTTGTATCGTTGTATTCCTTCGTATAAATTTTAGCCTGAAAGGGGTGGTTTAATTGATTTGGGGGGGGGGGGGTCAAATGACATTAATTCATTGAATCAGATAATTCTCCAATTAGTCTAATAATGTACAGTTGCTAAACGTTGCATTAATTATCCATTAAAAGAATACATCTTAATAAAATTTACCAAAAATAAAGAACACAAATAAAAAATAATACCCTGCTGAAGTGTTTGAAAATTTCCCCACTTATACATACAGAGTCCGACAAAAAAATGGAAACACCTAAATATTTTTTAAACCATATTGAATTAAAAAAAAAAGTTTAAACAAAAGTTTAGTTAATTTAAACGAGCTACCATTTAAACATATTTTTAATATACAGCTTTTTAATGCAAGACCCTGTACATTTTTTGATTCTACGTTTAATTTGAGAAAACGATAGCTCATTTAAATTATCTAAACTTTTGTTTAAACTTTTTTTTCAATTCAATATGGTTAAACAAAAAAAATTTAGGATTTAGGTGTTTCCATTTTTTGGCGGACCCTGTATATAAATATATTGACACAATTCCTCTAATTAATATACAGGGTGTACACGAAACTAGGGCCTCCCCTGTAATTTCTATAGTTAAGAAAATAAAACAATTAAATGAAAATATATTATATGAGCTAAGAAAACCCATTTATTTAACTGAAAAAAATAATTTCACTTCCGGTTTCACCCGAAATGACATCAATTCTTTTATAAACGCACATTCTGTCGGAAAGGAGTGTAATCATAATCACATAAAATATTTACGCATAGTTGCCATGAGAAGCAACTTTACTAATAAGCGACGAGAACAAAACAAGAACGCGTTTTGGTATAGCTTACAGATATAATCGTTATTATTCAAGTTTACATACTTATTATATAATAGTACATAGATATATAATGCTTCCACTACCTAAATAATTTCAATACATTTATGTTGTATTTGTAAGGCATTTAAGTTAATAGTAGTAACTATTATTAATCCTAGTGAAAAGTTGTTTAATTCTATACAATTTGAACTTCAACACGTAACAATGAACATTTGTCCATTACAGATTAAAAATTAAATAAAGGAAGATATCAAACCTTCCAAACATTTACTTAAACCTAAAACCACAAAGTTGAACACCGAAGTTAATTTAAATCTCTTATCCTCATTAAACAAACGGAAAAGTACTCGTATTAAAATTACTGTTACAAAGAAAGGTAAAGGTGGGAACAAATTGTTATCACACAACTCTAACAAATCTCTTCATTATTAAATTATATGGCATTTAGTAACACTTAAAAGCCAACACTTTTTTAGATTTTTTAGCATTGTATCCTTATTAATTCTTTCCATAAGGTAGAGTTATTTTAAAACTGTACCTAACGAGGATATGGAGTCGGTAAAACTATATACAGGGTGTCCCACAATTCAGTTTACAGGCCGTTAGTTTAAGAGATAAAAAATCAAATCAAAAATAGTATATTGTTTTATTAGGAGTAAAAGTAGTACTTTTTGTGGCGAGTGGCAATGTAGGTTTGCGGGACGAGCTCTGCAAATCCCGCGGATACATCCGAGCCACAAAAAGTTCTTTTACTCCGAAGAAAATATGCTATTTTTTCTTTAAATGTACAAAGTTTTAAAATAGTAATATAAAAAATTATTTTAAAATTTGACATTTAATTTACATAGTATAGACAATACAATGTTAGTATAGCTCTAGTGGGTTGCCTAAAATACATTTCTACTCCGCCTTTCTAATCCTTGTCAATGCAAAGTATACCCGATTGTAACCGATTTACTTCGGAAATACACGAATATGACCATAGAATCAAGGAACACAACAATGACTCATTAAAGCCTGTCAAGCGTCAAATAAGGCTGTACTTTAAAGACGTTGGAAGAAAAAATATTATTGGCTTTGAGCACCTTTAGGAAGCCATCATCAACTTTTTTTTCAAGTGGCACGCCCCACATTTTTAAACATTAATGGGACTTTATACTGAACACGAAATCTGAATCTGCATTGTGAGGGTTTTCTTTGTATTTGAATCGCCAATTGTCAATCAAGATATTTCTTCAAAGTGGCATTCTTGATCCGAAAAAATAAATGATAAAAGTCATTTTTGATGTTTTGAAGCTTTTGTACAGTTTGCAACAGCCAATTTTGAACATTTATTATAATTTATTTTAGTAGGTACTTGTTTTATTATAAAATCAAGAATAAATTTAATTTTATACTTTTTTTATGTAACAATTGTCTTATCAGTGGCGTAATTGGATTTTTAGTCTTACGCAAAAATAATCAAAAGGCCTTCTTTAATAATATCTAGGCGTTTATTTAAAAAATTACATAATTATAAAATCACACATACATATAACATGTTTTATTTAAATATTCAGATTTCACTTGTTTTTCAGAATTTATAAACAAAATTTTGTACAATTCTATGTTTAAAAAATTATTAATATTATCAAAACTTTTTATATTTCAAACAAAACAAATTTTTCGGTTCTATGTACACATTTTGTTTTTTTTTTTTAATTTTTTGGGTTAGCAAAAAAAAATGCTGGGGTAGACCTTTTATATTTCGCCCATTTTTTAATTTTTTATTATTTTGGAGTCTTTTGTATCTTTTAAACTGATGGAGATATGGCCTGTAAACTGAACACCCCGTAGATTTTTACCAATTTTTATTAATAAAACTACGAATATAGGTTAAGAAACACGGGTCACCTCTATAACTTATTTATTTATGAAAATAAAAATTTGAAATTTGACTATGTTATATGGTTCAAGAAAACACATTTTACACTAAAAAGTTTTTCAATATCACATCCGGAAGTGACATCAACTTTATTTATTTAAATGTAACACCTAATTTTTTTGTTCATAATCTAAGACTATTTTAGAAAAGCACTATGTTTGTGATACATTTTTTATTTTATTTTTTTGACATTTTGAAAAATCCCGAGCACAAGTAAATTGATTACACCGTACATATGCGATTCAAAAATAATCGCATTAAAATCTTCTTTTTGAAAAACCAAGTGACCCGGCATCTTTCCATTAAAAAAAAAAAGTTATTTGCAAAAACTTTACTCAAAAAAGTTCATAAATTATATCTCAACAACTGCTAAAATAATTTTACAAAATACAATTTTCGTATTTGTATTATTTGGAATGAGTTTAGGTAGTTTTTATCAACTTCGTATGAAGAAAAAATAATTTATTTTCAAAATTTCAAAAAAAATTAAAAAAATTATCACAACATACTCTTTTTATAAAATTTTATATTTTAAACAAAAAAATGGATATTACATTCAAAAAAATAAAGTTGATGTCACTTCCGGTACAACCAGAAGTCATATTGAAATAATTTTTAGTGCCTAAAATGTGTTTTCCTGAATCATACACCATAGTCAAATTTCATAATTTTATTTTCATAAATAGAGAAGTTATAAAGATGTTTCGTTTCCACCCGGTATACAAAATAATTATAATAATATAATTTTAAAGTAGAAAGTCTGTTTAAGACTTGTAAAGAACTATTTTAATTTTTTTTATACCTTTCCGCATCCTTTGTATTATGTGGTATTTTTTAATTAAAATATTTCAAATACGAAGCTATTTGGAACATTCTAATTTTCGTATACAAAGTTCTTTACAATCGTCTTTAGATTTCAGGAAGTAACCCATATTTCATTTATATAGGGAAATACGAGTATAATGTTTAAGTCAAAAGTTGTTATGACATATGACATGTCAACCAGAAAATAAATGAACATCAAACGTCAACCGGTAAGCGAAAATCGATTTAATTTATTTTGAATATTCTTAGGTAAAACAAATGTACGAGTTTTAGAAGTTAAAATTCTTAAAGAAATTATCGGAAATAGTTTTTTAAAGTTTTGAAAAAATTATTCTTTTGTGATAAACATACTTACTTCAAATTATCAATGTTAAATGATATTTACATAAAATAGGATGTATCATTTAAAATAAGAAAATTGATGTTATTTCCTGTGAAACCGGAAGTTATATTAAAAATTTTAAGTTAAATAAATGCGTTTTTTGTGCCATAAATGTAGTTTCGTGTACACCTGGTATACAGAGTGTTCCGAAAAGAAGCTGGCGACAATATTTTTAAATTAATTAAATTTTATTAATACTTACACCGTCATGACTCCAAAACCAAAATTAATCTACTAATGTATGTTCGTTCACATACAGAATCACCCTGTATACAAAATATGTTTTACATACTATCAAAAAAGTATCAACTCAAAAATCACACTGTATGATCAGTGAACTTGTTTTTTCATTCAAATCCCTCTACAAAGGCTAACAACTAATGAAGATAAAAAGTTTAATCTTGCAGCCATTATCGTATTTAAAACCGGCCAAGCTTATTAAGTCACCTTCAATTAACTAATACTTTAAAAACCATTTCAATTCTATGAAATTTCGAAATTTATTAAGACGGATATTAAAGAGGTTATCGTTTCCTTTTGGGAGGATGGAAATTAAATTAAATTAAATTAACTAATAACTTTCCAAAACGAGTAGAAATATTTTCATTTATAATATCGAGTCCCTAAATTATATGGGCAAAGTTTATTGAAACGAGGGTGCTATGAGATATAAATTCATATTAGCATATACAGGGTGATACATTACATCCACTCAGTTTTTCTTAAAAATTCTCTAAAATATTGTATAAACACTTTTTAATGTAACGTTTTTACAGATTTTTTTTTAAGTTTGTGCGGTCCATAAACCGAGATAGTCATTTATGCTTTTCTTTAATATCATTTAAAATTAGTCTTTGTGTCGTTCTTTTATTTCATCGACAGATCATTATTTCGAAACTTTTTCATTATCGTCATGACCTACACTACTATTTTTTGACAGACATTGTCCATGATGAGTACATTCGAATACAAAAAAACAGACAAAAATAGTTTCCTGTAATTATTATGTTATTATGTAAATCGAACTTTATTGACAACCATTCAAAAAAAATAATGAAAACTATCAAAATTGACAATATATAATTCTAAAATTGATTTCAAACTTCATCAAAGTACATCCTTATCTGACGCTTGACAGGCTTTAACAAGTCATTTTTATGTTCCTTTTACTCTAACATATTCGTGCATTTCCGAGGTAAATCGGTTACAATCCGGTCTACTTTGCATTGACAAGGATTAGAAAGGCGGAGTAGAAATGCATTTTAGGCAACCCAATATACCCTAACATTGTATTGTGTGTTGTATGTAAATTAAAGGTCAAATTTTAAAATTAATTATTTTTTTACTATTTTAAAAATTTCGACGTTTGAAGAAAAAATAGCATGTTTTATTCGAAGTAAAAGAACTTTTTGTGGCTCGCATGTACCCGCGAAATTATTCTTAGTCTTAGTTTTAAAATTGGACCAAAAATTTATTCCAAGTGTATCCGACACTTATTCAGAATCACCCTGTATTTTGCTTAGAGGTGCAAATACAAAATTTAATGTTTTTTTGGACTTTGCAAGAAATTGTTACTAAAATTGTTACTAAAACTAAAAATTTGATGATTACCATTAATATACAATATAAATTATTACTAAAATTAATGTATTGTTCTTGATTTTTGTAAGTTATAATAAAGTTGTACATTTTTTAGCAATAGTTTATACAATATTTTAATTGTGAACACTTTTTACATTTTAAACTTTTTGCAAAGACTTCTTGTTTTTTTATACTAATACAAACTTATCTACATTTTGTACATCTCAGTTTTTTATGAGTTAAATACTAACTCGCTGCATAAATAAAATGACCAAAGATTCTCTCTCAAAATTTGAAGAACCCTATCTTAAGGTTTTAAGGGTTGTTTTTATAGCGCTTAGAGATAAACAGATTTATGCTAAGGTCTATCAACTCGGCGGGACAAACTTCTACATTTTTAATTACATTGTGGCCATTAATTAGTGCTTTGAAGTTTTCTTTAAAATTATTTGTAAAGTTATTTGTATAATTCAGTAAATGTTTTCTGTAATTTTATAATTTAGTTAAAAGAAATATTTAAATAGAACTTTTGTTTTTCCAATAATATATGTTATATTAAAAAAATTTAAGACAAATTAAATTCAACTATTTCATAAAAAAATGTCTTATATAAAAATTATTACACGTGCATGCCCCATTTATTGAGGATACAATTTAGAGATTCACATGTACATACTGTTTTTTATTATAAAATAAATTGAGTGAAATGCCAGAGACTTGTATTTATATTTGTTTTAGTTGAATACTTGAAAATTTATCGGAAAAATTCAATTAATATTTTTTGCAACAAAATATAAATGTTTTATTTGTTTACTCTCCACAATATATTGATTAAATTCACATTCGTTAAATAGTGTTTAATGATTCAAGGTTCAAGAGTTATATTTGCAACTACTAAATACAATACTAATTAAAAATAAATTTAATGATTTTTTTTTTAAATATTGGTTAAAAATAGTGAATGAATTACAGAAAGAAATAACAAGATTCCATTCGAAATTCCATTAGTTGGAAAAATTACTTCTGAATTAAAAAATTATACTGCTCGAATTGTTCCTCTTTCCTACGTGTATTTAATAATTTAATGGAAAAGTGTACTTTTATTTTAAAAAAATGGATGTAGAGACTAAATTGGAAATTACCGACCAATTACTGGATTAAATTTAAGGCGATGCGATAGTCGGCAAATTTGAGCGCTGGATTTTGAAATTCGCTCGATGTTTGCGGTTTTGGTTATAATTTCTTTTCGAGTTAAGCTTTTTTAAAATTTCTTTTTTTGGGACACAGAAGAGTCTTGTGGCTACAAATTTCTTCTTTTTTTGCTGTTGTAAGACAAACCAACTAGGTATGACTGTTATGACCGTATGCGGTAGCACTAAAACGGGTTCTTTACCAAAAACGTTCGCTTAGCGGCCTTTTGAAAAATTCTAAAAAACTAATTGAAATAATACAATTTTTTCCAACGATAGCTATAAGTTAAAGCATAAAAGAAGAGTGCATAGTTTAGTTTCTTGTTGTAAGTATACTTTTAAACTTTTTGTAGCGCTCCAAAAATTAAGTAAAATTGTAAGAAATTTTAGGAGCGCTATTTTAAAGTTTTAAAAAAACTTACAACAGAAAGCTAAACTATACACTCTTCGTTTAAACCTTAACTTATTGCTAGTTTTGGAAAAAAAATAGGTATATCATCAGAATACAGAAATCCATTATAAGGATTAGGATTACCTGCATGGTATAATTTGACAGTAGAAGAAAATATGAAGAATCTAACGTTTAATTTTTTTAATGCACCTGTATTAATTTTTTTTTTATTAGTCGGTCTTAAACCAGATTTTAAATTCCTGATTTAATTTTCGTTATTATTATTGTTGTTTTGTTTGTTTGTTATAAATAAATTTAATAATCTTGAAAAAACTAGATATTTAATATAATCAGGCCGAGCTTTGGTTTACTGGTCGACTTTCGGTATATTTATAAATTTTATGTGTAATATAAACTTTTTATGTGTAATATAACTTGAAGCTTACTTTGTCTTTAATATCTTTGTAAGATAAAACGGTATCTTCAAACGCTTCTATAATAATTGATGGTTTTATCTTCAAGTAGTTGGGGTGATCGAGATTATTTTACATAAAACAATACTTACGTACATTATTTGATCGGTTTCCTCTAATTAATTAAATAAGATAATACTGCTTCATCTGAAAATCTCAATTGATCTTGGATCTGCTGAATGTTTTATGTATTAATATTTAAAATTATTAAAAACATTTATTTTTCTGTCGAATTATTTATTATTATAAATTATAACCACAATACTTGCACCACAACGTTATCACAATTTACGCTCGATACTATCACAACGTTTCCACAATATTGTTACTATATTAAAAAGATATACTCAGAATATTGTCACAACATTATTTGGGTCAACACAATATTCTATTTATAACATGTGCAAATATTGTGACTCAATGTTTACACAATATTATAATATTGTGTACGATATTATTACAACATTGTCACAATATCGTGTTTCTACTCGGGCTTAGCAGAGAAAATTACAACATGTACAATCTTTCATTTGGTACTTTAGTGCTTGTAATTCTTGAAATTCTCAAAATGTAGTTTTTATCATACTGTACGTAATTACAAATTTTCAAATTTTTTTGTTCACACGTTCAAAAGTTATAGTGCCCGTCCCGTGATTTTGGGACGCCCGGTATAGGGCCTGAAAAATATAGCAATTATTATTATTTTTATTTTTGGAAAATAAATATCTCTTTTTCAGGTCTTATATAATATGCACATTTAAGAGAAAAGAGAGTCTTATGTTCAAAAAACAGCATTTCGGTTATTTAAAATACATGGTGATGATAAAGTTTGGAACAAAATTTGTAACTATCGTATTTAATTTTTATAATATAATCACTCGTATACCGGGTGGAAATGAAACTAGGGCCACCCCTGGCATTTCTTTTTTTATGGAAATAAAAAATTAAAATTTTAGTATATCATATGATCTAAGAAAACAAATCTTCTGGATCGAATAAATTTTTTTAATTTTACTTCCGGTTTATCAGGAAATGGCATCCACTTTCTTATTTTAAATATAACACCCTGATTTTTTCTACGTAAAATCAAACATTGGTTAATTTTAAGTATGTTTATGACAAAAAAATATTTTTTTTTCAAAACTTTAAGAAAAAAATTTGAATTTTTTTTTGGTAAAAAATTTGAGTAAAACCTACAAAAACTATTTTTAAACATACATATGGGATATCACAGTAACAGGAAACCCTCTATTTAATTAGGGGGTGGCCCTTATATCATCCCATTTAAAAAAGTAAAGATATTTCCAAAAAACGCTTCTTGAAAATAAAAAAAAATAATATCTCAAGAACGGTGAAATAAATTTGATAAATTACAATTTATTTTACGTATTTGTATTATTTAAAAATAGTTTTTGTAGGTTTTACTCAAATTTTTTACCAAAAAAAAATTCAACATTTTTTCTTAAAATTTTGAAAAAAAATTTTTTTTTGTCATAAACATACTTAAAACTAACCAAGGTTACATTTAAAATAAGAAAGTGGGTGCCATTTCCTGATAAACCGGAAGTAAAATGAAAGATTTATTCGATCCATAAAATTTGTTTTCTTAGATCATATAAGATACTAAAATTCTAATTTTTTATTTTCATAAATAAAGAAATGCCTGGGGTGGCCCTAATTTCATTTCCACCCGGTAGGTCATTTTAGTTTTAAAAATGCCCTCTCTTGATATAAAAAAATATTGATGGCGTCACTGATGATTTAGCAATGACGTCATCATAAATTTTTTTAAATGAAAACCCTCACATCTTTTACTCGTTTTTTATAGACATTCGTGTCACTTAAACGATGATATAAAAAACGAGTGATTTTCTCAAAAAATATTTATAGTTACGATTTTTGTTCCAAACTTTATCATCACCCTGTGTGTAAAATTACGTTCCTACATTAAAATTTCTATTTTGTACAAATTATCTAAGTGTTGATTGTTGAAAAACCAAAACGTTTGTGTAACAAAACTTTTTATTTGACGTCAATAGAGCTCGTATTTTAAAATATATCAAGTTTAAAAACTCTAACAAATTCTTAAATAACACAAACGCTTTTTGAGCACTTGACTCTATCATCGCACATAATTATTACGCAACGTTGAACATTTCTAAACGCAAAAAGATAAAAATGATAGGGATGAAAAATGTTTGGGAAAGTGCAGAGAAGAAAAAATTTTAATTTATAATGAGCACTGTGGTCGTACAAAAAGTTTTGGTGTGTAAATAAAAGGGTAGCTATCCTCTAATTAATAATTAAATGAATCAACGAGTTTCAAAAAGTATTCCCTGAGTAACTAGGCCTTAAATTCAAAATACGTTGCTGTAAATTATTTAATTATTATTTAATTAAACCCATTTAGAGCTGTCTAAAACTTAAGGTACGTGAAAGCTTCGATGGTTAAGAGTCACTTCCTAAAAAGCAAATATAGTAGATTGCGGGCACAATATCATACACTACTGCAAAACATGCTTTTAAATATTATTTATAGAAGATTTGAAAGTCATTCTACTTAATTCTGACAACTGATAAATAAACCCTAAAGTTCGATTACCACGATTTTTTCCCAAACGTATGCGCCATCTATCGGTCCGCATTAATTATCAGTAATTCGCTGATAATTTTTAAGAAAGCTCAACAAAAGTGGGATGAATTTTTTTAACCCTTCTTAGGATATCCAAATAGTTGTTTAACCTACTTTTTCGTTGATAATGCATTAAATTAACTGGAAAAAAATATCATTATTAAAAGATGACTTATTTCAAAATGTCACCATTAAAAAACACGAACCCGAGTTATACCGATCATAACCGAACTCGAATTAAACGAACAGGGTTGTCTATCTAAGAGATTTCTATACTCAATTACTGACGGCATGATATGAACATAACCTCACTTTTTTAAAATAAATATAAAATGTATTGGCATACCTATGGTTTTAAGTGTATTTACAATTATATTTGTTTGGAATTTTAATTAGGTTAAAACAAGTTAAATTTTATTTAAACTTTATATTCAAAATTGTCCTATAATTCGTAGGGAAATCTCATTAGAAATCTCATCAACAGAGGGCGCCTCTACAATCATACATTAAACAAGAATCATGCATTAATAGACGTCATAAATGAATGATTTTGTATACATTAAAAATACTGAATAAACTATAAGTTTTTATTTTCTGGTCCTAATTCCTACTACCTGGTTCATTTATAATTAAAAATACTCCTATTTTAAAGCTCCTACAAATTCTATATAAGTTATGTCAGGTGATAAGGTTAAAAAGTCTTTTGAGAATATTAGTTGTCTTAGCAGGACCGCGCTCCGATAGTAAACGTATATTTTGAACTTCTTCTTGAATTTGAGGAAGAAATCAAGAACACCCCACATCGAGTTGAAAGTACCAATAAAAATCTTCACTTCTGTTATATATTAAAATTTGTATCACCTAGACTAGATGATATTAGGTGCATTTAAAGTTCAAATGCGCGTTCAAAATTTAGGAAACATGTCTTGCATTTCTTACAAACTACAGCCATATTTTGAAAATAACATTCAGTTTTATAATTGGATAATTTAAATAACATTCAAGACTAGACTTCTAAAAGATGATTTTTTCAAAAATTATATTATTAAATAGAAAAAATAAGTATAAAATAAGTCATATTTTACGTATTTTTAATATTTTTTTTGCCATTTTGGAGATAAAATATTAAAAAACTATCTTTTATAAGTCTTAAGTAGAGGTTTTACTTTCATATGATATTCGTATTTTTTATATGGCTCAATACACATTCGCATAGTTTAGCAAATAAAAACAGGTAAAAACCCATATATTTTTGTAGACTCCATATCCTCTTAAAGCTTGATTTGGTTAATGATAATAAAATAATAAAAATAAATACAACCCCCCACAAATAAAAATTTCCCTATATTTTTCAAAGAGCTAGTAAATATTTTTTAATTTTTTTTAATTACTAATTAAATCAATATTATTAAAATAAATTTAAGTAATTAAATATTTAAATAATTTAAATATTATCCCTTAAGGCAGCAGTTTACCATTATAAAATATTCTTAAAACTTGATTCAAGCCAAAATATGTTTCTCTTAGTATTCAAATTTATGCATTTTATTCAATCACACCATTGCAAAGTTGCAAATTCCTGACTGTGTACTTTAATGTTTTGAATTTAAGTTAGCGGCTTTGTAATACTCCTATTACACACTGGCGAGAAATGAAATCAGCCCAACTCCCACCTTTGAAATTTTTTTCAATCCTATTTTTTTAAATATTAATTTATCTCAAGTTTAATATATTTGAAAAGCTTATTCATTTCTTTTCAACAGATTTTAATAACTTTTTAATACGATATACTTGGTTCTCGCAAAAACGCATATGAATATTTTTAGACATTTTTTTTTAATATTTCGAAACATAAATAAAATTTTAATTACATTCGCAATTATTTAAATGTCACTACCTGCATTTTCTTTGTGCTAACAACTTCAAAAAAATTGTTATAATGAATGAAAACGGTAGTCTTGATTTAATTAGAATTATAATTGCAAAACTGGTCAAGATAAATTTATAAAATAATTAGCAAAGAGTATAATAAAATGTGTATATACTAGAAAAAGTTTCCTATTTTCCTATTCTCTTTAGAGACCGTTTTATAAAAATAAAAACAAAGCTAAAAGAGACGCCATTAAATGCCTTTTTATATAGGAACTAAAATGACTGACAGGGTCATAAAAAGAACTACTACCTTAGCAGGAAATTTAAATTGACAGTGCAATTTACATAGTTTTGATATTAATACGAATAACGTACCATTCACTTAAGAGTCATTTCCTAGACGACCGCGATAAATTTTCCGCCGGACATAATAACAGGGAATAGAAAATCCATTGGATGCATCTTATTAATCTATCCAATTTTCCGTAAAATATTTATTAAATGTGACATGTGGGGTATATCAAAATTCTCAGAAAACCGCACTGATTTTAAATATGTGTAATTCCAATATGGCCGCCATAAGAAAAAACAAAGTTTGGGTTATTTTCTGGCAATTCAGTGACTTCAGAAAAAACTGATTGGCTTATTGAATTTTAGATAAAAAAAAACTGCCTTTATGTTGTTAACAAAGTTTTTTGGTATGGCCGTTGACTGAGTAGGAGTAAGTCAACGGTATGGCCTATAATACAGAAGTTACAGTCATATTCTGAAAATGGCACTCTTTGGTTTTTTCAAGATGCAAAATTCAACTATTTTGTCAACGAATTATTATTGTACATACAAATATGCATTAATTTGTCCATTTAACCGAGTATATTTTGTTTTATTTTATATTTAATAAACTCTTTCACATGTAATCATGGTTTTATTGAGACTGGTTGTTTGATTTTTAAAATATATTATGTGGTGTACACACGGGTGGTATAATAAAATTTTGGGACGCGAGTAGTAAAAGGTTTATACAACATTCTCAAAGAAAATCTTATTGGTTGCGTTCAGCAGATTGAGCTGTGGAAGTAACTGGTGGATATAATATCGCCGCTGCGCCGAAAAAAATTGACAAATGACAACCAGCGCCAGCGGTAGAGAGGGGTGAAACCAGGTGTAACCACCGGTCGCCATTTTTCTCAACACATTTTATTTTTGACACTGGCATAGAAATGAATTTGTCAAAATGAAATCGAATAAAAGTATTAATGTTTATTATTCCAATCAAGTTAGTTATTTTTGAAGTATACTAAATAGGGTGCAACGGCCCGAGCGATATTTCGTAAACTACTTAATATTTGTGTACCAAATGTTGCTAGCATTTAAAAATATTTATAATAGCGAGATCAGAGAAAAGAATTAAAAACTCAATCAAAAATTTTAAAGGTACTTTAATTTGAAATGAGGATTAATTTGATACCTAGGGGGTGTCCCAAAATGAAGTGTTTGGAAGAAAATCCTGGCAAGTAGAGGATATTTTATCGACAAAAACCCCAATAGTCAGGGTCGGAACAGCCCAGTATTTTTTTAGGGATTTTTGATTTTGTGCTCACAAAAAATGTCGATAATTTGAAATTCTGTTATAGTTCATAAACTGTTTGATCAATTTAAATGAAAAAAATTGTAAAGTAAAACTAATTAATGCCGATTTGACTTGAAGCTAAAAAATCATCATAAAAAAATTATTTTGATAGAAAAAAATATTCTTTTTTCAAAAAAAAAAATAATGAAAATTCACTTTTTTCTGTATACTTTCGCTCTTATCTTTGAATTAAGTTCCATAAAGATACGACTTTTTTCACGTCCCTAAAACCTCACAATAAACTCTATCCATTAAAAAAAATCAAAGTGTATTATCTCATTTTCTCTAGGAGCGGTGATGGGAAGAAAATTACTTTGCGTGAGGGACTTGGCGTAGGGGTTGAGGGTCGGGTAATGGTCGACATTTTGAATATTAATTAATTCTGTTTAATAATTAGGAAATTGGGGCATTAAACTGTTTTTCATTTCATTTTCTTTAACCACTGTCTTTTTTACCAAGTTTTTACTTGACCTACTACTTGAGGTCACTCGTGCAGGGTATTTTTCTTACCATCACTGCTCTTTAAAATAAAAGATAGAACACTAAAATTTTTTTTAATTGATAGAATTTATTTTGTAGTTTTTCGGACGTAAAAAAGTATTATGGGGCTTATTTCAAAGATATGAGCGAAAATATCAAGAAAAAAAGTGAATTCTCATTAATTTTTGGAATAAAAAATATTTTATTCTATCAAAATAATTTTTTGGTAATAATTTTATTACGTCAGCGCAAAGTGGAATTAATTAGCTTTACTTTACCTATAACAGAATTTCCATTTAAGGACATTTTCTGTGGGAACAAAATTCAAAGCCCCGTCAGAAAAACTGGGCTGTTCCGACCCAGACCGTTTTCTTTCTAGGATTTTCTTCTGGGCACTTCTTTTTGGGACACCCCGTATAGTATTTTCTGAAGGATGGATATAATTTAAATGACGTTGGAAAATAGCCTATACAGGGTGCTTAAAAAGTCGCGAACACGCTACACAGTACGTTGTTTGGAAGCAACCGTTAAACAATGGTAAAATAATTTAAAAAAGTATTTGGATAGAAATTCCGAAGTAATTGGCATATTTTAAAGAAGTAAACTTGATAACATTGTTTTCAAAGTAGGCTTTGAACATACCATTTATGTACCTCTTAATATTTAATTAAAATTTTTAGTAAGTTATGATTACAATCTAATAAATGTGATAAAGTTGAAATTAACATGACATTTTTTAAAAGTGTAAGAATTTATTAGTGAAAATATAGACCATTTTATTATTAGTTATTTATATTTAAAACAAATAAAAAAATTAAAATTTTAGGTAGATGTTGGAAGTTATTTTTATCAGATTAGAGTTCAAGGAAACGAAGAAATAATTGAAATATTTTTACATTGTTGCCATATCATTTTTGTCAATTTTGTAGTAAATTATAAATTTTAAAATGCAAATAACTATATTCTTAACATAAATAAATATTTTTTGTTGAGAAATGCAATAAAAACACAATTATCTTTATGTTCTGTACTATAAAGCGCAAAAATAACTAACAATGTAAAGTTGCTCCCAGCTGGAAGTAGAACAAAGAATACGCGATCGTGATTACTTTTGTCCTACTTCCAGCTGAGACCAACTGTACAAATAAAATTTTTAACTTTGAGCACTCGTATCTTGAATAATCTGCTAGGAGGATTTTTTTGCATATAATACAATTTCTTCTATTTATTTTTTTTGCATATGTTTTCCTTGTCTAGCGACTGCTTCTTAACAACGTAGTGTGGAGCGGCTTCACAACTTTTTAAACACCCTGTATATGTCAAATTAAATTTCGTTTAAATTAAATGAACGTTAAACATGTTTGATAATATTGGGGGTGAGTGTATTATTAAGGACCAATTTTATAGTAAAATTATTTTGATTAAATTCTCGTTCGTAGTAGTTATGGATGAAGGTTAGTTTATTAAAACAGCAAATCGAACTTCTATATTCAGTAAAATTTAATAATAATTTTATCGTCGTTTCGATATCATCTTACTACTGAAAACTATGAAGGTCAAATCAAGACATACAACAAATATTTTTAGACTTTATTACAAAATTGTCAAGTTTGTAGGTTGCTTAACAATTTACTTCAGATTTTTGCACCAAAATATGTAAGGTATAACATTTTAAAATATTAGTAAGAATACTAGGCTCCCAGTAGTAAAATACTTTCAGTAAATTTTATTATCAAATGGTTTAATTTACTGCATAGTTTTACTTCCCAAAATGCCCGTTATTTTTGATTTTATGAATTAGAATATTATTGATGACATAAAAATAATCCTCGATGAAATTAATAAAGGGTTTGATACCTTTATAACAGTCAGTTTCAACAATTTGAAATAATAATAAAATGTAATTGTTATATGACTTTATATTACTGTTATTTTTACTAAAAATAATTAATAGGAAATATATGAATTTAATTACTCACATGTGTCGTAAACGCATTAAAATTTAAAAATATAAGTTAAAAAAAAATACCAAAACCAAGAAAAAACATTGTTACCATGTATTTCTTATCAGCATCTGTTAGTAGCTACCTGTCAAGTAAAATTGAATGAATTTTCCCATTCATACAAACAAATTAACGATGATTTAATATGTCCAAAAATTACATGTCATCAATAATTTAAAATAAATTACTTTCTTATAAGTATTTATAAACACTTTCTGCAAAATTTATATGTCACTTTCAGCATATTCATGAAATTGCCACAGATATTAAATGGGTTGTGGGAAAAGGCGTAGTTGATTTTAAATTTCCGTCGATACTGGCGTTGAGCGTAACTATTTCCTGCTCAGTTTTTCTTTAATTTTGTATTTTTGGTGAATCAGACAAGCCCGGAAAATAAACTCAACACCGATCTCATGTTCTCCAAATTTTCGTTGATTATTTTCAATTTTTTATACTTCAAAAATGCAGGATCATCTTAAACTATCGAATAAATTCATTAATTCACAAATAATGCACTTAAAAGAAATCGCAAATAAGCTTTTTAATTGCCTTTCCAAGAGTTTATTGACTCTACCGATCGGCCTAATGATATTAAATAAAGACACTCAGGGTATTATGAAATATGGAATAAATTCATTTTCCATGACCAAAAAAGTTTTGTTTTTTATAATAATAATGCTATTTTAGTTGAGTATACTATTGAAAAATTAAATTAATAAAAATTATTTTTTTTTTAATGTAGAATACAATACTTTTTTATTTTTATTTTTTATTTAACGGCGCTTTTATCCAATTTTGAGGTTATTTTTAAAATTTCTTGCTTTCTTCTATGTAAGTTTTATTCTGTGGTTGAAATTACCAATAATCCATTGCTCATTAGAAAATAGTTACCCAGTGATTAATGAAATTACCCATAATTCATTGCTCATTACCGAATGGGTTGGCAGTACTGCAGCTTTGTGATTGGTCAATTGAATTATGTCAAAAATTTAATTATGAATTTCATTACATGTCAAAAAATTCAAATGTAAAGTATTGCTTTTTCAATAGTCTTAGAAAAAGTATAGTATTTTACATAGTCGGTGTTTATGCTGCCGCGTTTTTGCGAGAGGTGAGTATAGAGATTTTCCTATGTCAAAAATGGATAAAAAAACCATTGAAAAATTAAACTTGATGTACTTCACGATATTTTGCACAGGGTTCAGTCGATCACGTAAACAACGCGTTTATTTCGACAGAGTTCATTTGGCATGGATTGAATTTGTCAATCCATGATTAATCCTATAGTTACCAACTAAAATGAAAGGAAATTCCTAAAATAGTTATTGCGTCGATTTTTAGTGGTCTGTTCCCTATGATTCTATTTCTGTTTATTTCTATTGTTTCGTATTTTATTGAAGAGGTTATGTTAATTAAAAACGTCCAAAACAAGGAAAATGGAAGAAAATTATCTGTATTTTGCAATTGTTAATCAGCAGTCAGATGTGCCAACTTCGATAACATAATTTACTAGTAACTTTTGTAAAGTCAATCGCGTTTATGTCGTTACAAATTTCCAATCATACGTGTTTATATCGCAAAAAAATGCGAATTGAGTCAATCGCTTTTCAATTCAATCCGGATCGAGTTACAAGAGATAAATGTAGTCATTGGAAAGATAATTGAAAAAGATTCAAAAGATATATCACAGGTTTCAGTTTCTTTCTAAGGTTTTTTATGTTTGAATTAATGAGTTTGCAATTTTAACAAAAAAAAATCCAAGATTGAAGTACCTACAATTTTTTCAATAAACATTTGATACCTAAAATACAATAAATAAACCTAAACAAATAATATAATAAAATACAAATAAAATACAAAGACGCGGTCTCCTATTGTACTTTTGTCATTTTTTAGTTTAAGTGTCACTTTAAGCTAATGCTTCAACTGTGCAACCGAGCGAAAATATTTTACTGTATCTTAAAAAAAGTCGATCAACCGGCCTCCGGCCTTCACAAGGTGCCGTCCTCTCGGGATTTACTCGATTTCCCTGTCCGTTGTTTTGGAGTACTAAACGGTCTTTAGCTAACATTTGTTGCAATTTACTGCTTTGTCGGGTAAACCAAACAATTAAGCGAGGAGAAATGAAAGTAAATATTGAGCAATTTTAACTGTTTTAGAAATTAAGACAAGGTTTTAGCGTTTCAAATTAAAAATTTGAAAGTTAATAATTTATATTTAAAGTATAAAGAAAATAGAAAAAAAAACAATTAAAAAAAATAAAAAAAATCAAGTCTCTACGATGTTTCGTCCAAAAGTTGTGAATTTTTATATAAAACATGGCATTCTGATAAATGAGTAAAGGTGTATTTTGAAAAATTCATATTTCTCTTAATAACTAAAATTAAGAAATAAAAATTCGTACAGATAAGATTCTAAAAATAACTGATATTAACATAATACATTTTTTTTAAATTTAGTTATTATTTAAGATACATTACCTAAAAAAATTTGGATTTTTTTGAATTTTTGGGGAGTACAATTTTTTTTAGGGGGTCTAGAGGGCAAATGACCCCCGACATTTCATCCATTTTCTATTATCTTTCATTTGCGGGGTCGATTGGAAAAAAATCTAAAAAAAAAATTTTGAAATATTTTTAAGGGCTTGAAACTTTTAATGGAAATCGGTTTTTATTTTTTTTTCTCGAAAACTATAATAGTTACCGGTTTCAATTTTTTACCGAAAGTAAACACCGTGGATAGACGTGTTTTAAAAAATATTTGGTTAAAATCGGTTAAATACTTTTTTTGGAAAAAATTCGCAAAGTTTTGGGAAAATTTTGGTATACCGGGTGGAAATGAAACTAGGGCCACACCTGGCATTTCTTTATTTATGGAAATAAAAAATTAAAATTTTAGTATATTATATGATATAAGAAAACAAATCTTATGGATCGAATAAATTTTTAATTTTACTTACGATTTATCAGGAAATGGCATCCACTTTCTTATTTTAAATACAACCCCCTGATTTTTTCTACGTAAAATCAAACATTGGTTAATTTTAAGTATGTTTATGACAAAAAAATATTTTTTTCAAATAAATTGATGTTAAATTAATTCGATAAAAAATTAATTACAGGTATAAATTTGAAATTAATACATACATATGGGATATCACAGTAACCGGAAAAAAACCCTCTATTTAATTAGGGGGTGACCTTTATATCATCCCATTTAAAAAAGTAAAGATATTTCCAAAAAACGCTTCTTGAAAATTAAAAAAAATAATATCTCAAGAACGGTGAAATAAATTTTATAAATTACAATTTATTTTACGTATTTGTATTATTTAAAAATAGTTTTTGTAGGTTTTACTCAAATTTTTTACCAAAAAAAAATTCAACATTTTTTCTTAAAGTTTTGAAAAAAAAAATTTTTTCGTCATAAACATACTTAAAACTAACCAATGTTTGATTTTACGTTGGAAAAATTAGGGAGGTACATTTAAAATAAGAAAGTGGGTGCCATTTCCTGATAAACCGGAAGTAAAATGAAAGATTTATTCGATCCATAAAATTTGTTTTCTTAGATCATATAAGATACTAAAATTCTAATTTTTATTTTCATAAATAAAGAAATGCCAGGGGTGGCCCGAGTTTCATTTCCACCCGGTATACCGGGTGGAAATGAAAACCGGGTCACCTTTTTTTATTTATGAATAAAAAAATTTGAAATATGGCTATGTTCTATGGTTCAAAAAAACAAATTTTATGTGCATTTTTTATTTTCGAAATCACTTCCGGTTTCACCGGAAACACCATGAACTTTGTTTTTTTAAATGTAACATCCCATATTTTTATTCATGGCTTAAAATACTTTTAAAAAAGAAGTATTTTTGAGATATTAGTTTTTATTTTTTTTGTAAAAAAAATTTTTTTCAAAAAAAAAAAAAAGGTTTTCGAAGTCGGTGAAAAGTACCAAAACTAATTCTAAATAATTCAAATACCTAAATAAAATTGTAATTTGAAAAAAAATTTAAGTGGTTTTTGAACTATTAATTTTTAAACTTAGTTAATGAAGATTTTATCAAATATCTCACTTTTTTTAAATGCAATGATGCCGGGTCATTCGACTTTTTAAAAAGAGGATTTTATAACGATTATTTTGGTACCCCATATGTAGGGGTATTATTTTGCATGTGCCTGTAATAAAGATACTTAATAGCTAGTATTTCAAATTTTTTTATTCATAAATAAAAAAGTTATCGAGGCTCTGGACGGCGCAATTTAAAGTCGAAAACTAAAATCCCGGAATTTGGTGGAAGAGGTGACTGTGCGAATTTTAAGCTATTTAAAGTCGCGTAGCGGCGAGTATTTTAATGAACAAGTGCTACTATCGACCTATGAAACGAGTTTTTTATATTATTTTTTGCATTTTGCGCCTTTTTATCTATTTAAAATAAAATATAATAGTTTTCAATTTTAGTAAATTTTCTGGTAGTTGGCAACTCTAATATCAGGTTTGTCAAATCATCAAATAACCTGTAAATTGCTTCAGTGCTACCAACTTTGAAAAATAAATTTTACTACTCAGTAACGCACCGATAGCGATGTCAGTGCGATACTAGCCATAATAACGAACCAAAATAGAAAAAATTACTTTCAATAAAAGTTCTTGTCCTGTATTTCCTCCTCTTTTGCTTTAATTAATTTTATATTGTTAAATAAACAATGCTCCTAAATAAATACGGTAGACTTTATACGACTTCGATGATTTTAAAAGCGGGCTATATCAAATAAGCAAATTAAAGTAATCAGGACAACCAAATTAACAAAGTAATTAAACTATATACTGGTGGCTACAGAATATCTGTTGGTGTTTACTTGGATGCTGGATTTTCAAAAGTCCTTTAACTGCTGTACTTTATCGAATTAAATTACACCTACGTACATGTTAAATTTTATCAAATGTTCATGATATTTTTCTTTAAAACGCTGGTAAATCTCACAATCTTTCCTCATAACATAACATCATAAAATGACAAACTTCTAAAAATAAAAAAATTTCGATGACCATAATACTTGTCAGATTTCTTTAAATTATGAAATCGCATTAATTATCCTTTGCTAAGGGTGGGTTGCACAAAAAAGTTGATATTAATAAATTTGGACCTCTAATAACAAACTTTTTGTAATAAGTTGTCATCAGGTGATCATATTTTAAAATTAAATTTGCAATGGACCTTTCCCAGTTGAAAAGGATTTTAATAACTTTTTTGTCATGGATAGCTCTTTAGGAAATAATTACATAAGCTAATTATTTTTTTAATTGGATCAGTATATTTTTTCTAAATTTAAATTTTGGATTCGTAACGTCACCATTTCTATTTAGCACGGCAGCTTTGTAATATTTTACGAACATTCACGATCTGCACCGAAGGTTATTTCCATTCCATTTATAACACTATAAAAACTCGATCCGTAATCGTTAATAAAACCGACGGAACCGACTACAGCCGACGAAACGAACCACAGAATAACAATACTATAGACAACCTGCAGCGTTGTCAGATGTAAAAAGAGAATTTGTGACGTCAGAGAAATTAATTTTTTTTACTTTTATAAAAAAGATATCAAAAAACTGATTGAATATAAGTGTTGAGTTAGGCTTGATCTTTATAATATACCTAAAATTAAAAAATCGGGTAGGGTCCATTTAAAATTTGAAAGTTTGACCCAGGCAAAAGGGCTGATATGTGTTGCAAACTTTTGTACGGCAAGATTTCCCTCCTAAAGAAAATTAACCAGTTGTATAGTGGATTGTTTTCAAATGATCACCCTGTATAATTATTTCACTATATCACACATTTGCGCTTGGATTATTTGTCATTTAAGTATTTCGTTAGCATTAAATTTAAAATATTGTGATATGTTAATAAATAAGAAATAAATTCTTTAAATATTTAAATTTTAATAAAAATATCTTTTAAAATGAATAATTGTAATGTAACACATGTAGTATTACAAACTCGCTTGGTAGGTGAAAATAGAACATAATTAAAGGATTTCAACTGAAGCTTTTATGACAAAGTGCTTGTAACTAAATTTAATTTAGTAATTTTAGACTTAATTTTCATTGAAATTAGATAAAAGCACCCACAGAAATGCATTTTCGGATGTAAATATTAGGTTGCTTTGAGTTATAAACATTTAGTTTTTCCAATTTCTTTAGAAAACATGAGTATTACAACATTCAACCAAAAAAGATTTCTCTCAATTTCATATAAATAATTATATTCGCGAT
Source organism: Stenus bimaculatus (assembly GCA_963971135.1). Lineage (NCBI taxonomy): Eukaryota > Metazoa > Arthropoda > Insecta > Coleoptera > Staphylinidae > Stenus > Stenus bimaculatus. The sequence goes on along the minus strand of OZ020180.1, from coordinate 78,226,746 downwards.
TTCGGTATTCCGAAAATAACAAATAACCTGTTTAATGTTTTAGCGACGACTATTGAATAATGCGAACACGTTTAATGTTTAGGTATGTACAGGGTGAGCTAAAATGATTGTGGTCAATTCAAATTTCCCGCCTAAAAATCTGGGGAATTTGTTTGCTTCAAGTTCATAGTAACACAAAATCATGTCAGAATAAAAAGAAAGCAACTAGACTTCACAAAAGCAGAGGCGTAGGTGTAATTTTTACAGTTCAGATTTTTCAATTTCGTTATTGTGCCTTCTATTTCATAAAAGTCAGTTTTTATCAAAATTAATTTGAATAAATCTAGGTTCTATGTTAGCATCTGTCTCAAAATAATGGCTTGTCATGCATATAATATACTATTATAAGTCAAAATGTTGTGTTTAAATTATAAATAAAATGAAAAAAAAATTACTCATTTCAATCAGCTGTTTCTGTCAAAAGAGCGCCGTCTACAGGTAGTCTAAATTATTAGCATGTATTCAGCAAGATTCAAAATAAGAAAATCCATAATATGTTCATGTATTTTTCTACTTTTCATGTTTTACCTGCAGGATTTTCTTAAATATAATAGTATATTGTTTTATTAGGAGTAAAAGAAGTACTTTTTGTGGCGAGCTACATGGTTTGCGAGACAAGCTCTGCGAGTCCCGCGGATACATTCGAGCCACAAAAAGTTCTTTTCTTCGAATAAAACATGCTATTTTGTCTTCAAACGTCGAAATTTTTAAAATAGTAATATAATAAATAATTTTAAAATTTGACATTAAATTTACATACAACACACAATACAGTGTTAGTGTATATTGGGTTGCCTAAAATTCATTTCTACTCCGCCCTTTTATTCCTTGTCAGTGTATTAATTTCTATTCCTAGGCAGTACAAAGTGACCGTAAAATCGACGAACATAAAAAGTGACATTTTAAAGCCTGTAAAACGTCACAGAAGACTGTACTTTAATGACGTTTGAAGAAAAAATAAAATATCTAAGTTTGTTACCGTTTTGGAATTTTTAATTACTTATTAACTTCTTGTAGAATTTAGAAGTTATTTGAAAAAATGTTCGATGCTGAAGCCAATAAAATGAATGTAATTTAAAAAAAAAGGCCGATCATATCTTTGAGAGAAGTATGGAAGTTACAAAGGCTTTACATTTTTTCTCAGATTTTAAAAAAATTTTAATTAAATTAATTAAAGGGTTTCAATATTGTATAAGCGCCAAATTTATTATAAAATACAAGTATAAAATATTTAAAATACCGTTGAATTGTGTATGATTCTCGTGTATAATAAAATACCAATTACTGTAGGAGTAGTAAATTTACATTTTACGATTTAGAAAAAATATAAAATTTTAACGTTAAAAAGTTTACAAATGAAAGTATAAATTACAATTTAACAAATGCCGAATACACGACTTTTAATCTTAAATAATCAACATTGTAAATGGGTGTGCGTAGTTAAAAAAACAAGCAGACTGATTTATTTTCAATGGCCATTGTTTGTAATTTAATATTAAATGGGTAACATTAGGCCAAACAGTTCAGATTCTCGAATTTCATTATTGCTTCGTAAATACTTGTTCCTATAGACACATTTTCCAATAATGAATACCACTCGAAGAAAATTAGTATTTTTAAGATAAAATGAAATTTATAGCTTTAATTAACTTCACCCCATTAATTTATTATAAATACAGATGGTAACAAAAGTTCTTTAATTTTTATCACAATTTTTATTCTTTCATCTTTTTAGATAAAAATGACGGATTTTTAATCCATTTTTTATACAGGGTGTCACTGAATAACAGTGATAATTTTTTTGTGGTGATAGAGAAAGTGAAAGTAAGCATTTTTGACTTATAAAATATTGTCCGCAAATGCTTCCTTAAAAAGTTATACCACTTCAAAAATTTTCAAAAAAAATATTTTTCTGTAAATAAAATAAATATTATAGGAGATATTAATTTGAAATTTTCGCCATAGTTTTTTCACAAAAGGATACACATTTTCGGCCAATTAAAGTTTAAAAAATATTTTCAGGGGCGTTACATGTGGGGGGGTAATCAACTTCTTTTGATCATATCTTTTGTTTCTTTACGTTTTTGATAATTTTAAAAGTACTAAAATAATCCTTGATCAATGTTCTACAGAAAAGGTACTCTTATTGTATGTCGCTCCGGTGCTTCATTTAGGAGTAAAAGTATATTTTATAATATGTACCATATATGTATAAGCTAAAAATATGAATTAATCACCATAAAAAATTGTCACAGTAATTCCGGGACACCCTGTATACAGCGTGCTGAAAAAGTCGCGCACACAGTCAACGCTACGTTTCTCGTTTCTCCAACATGTCTTTAGACGTGGCTTCACTAAGCTGAACTAAGATTCAAGCTCATCTTAAGTCGAGAATTATTCCCAAGAGAGATCGTTTAAAAACCAGCTCCTCTTTATACAAATCAAAATAACTTGAACTACTTATTTGACGAGAAATTCTTTTTTTTTATTAATTTTCCACATAATTATTTAAATCAACATTATTCATGCAAATTAAATCTAAATATCAACATTTTCAAAATTCATGTTGCTCGACTGACTGGATTGCTTTAACGAGTATAAGTAATTTCTTGATGCTCAAGTGGTCAAAATCAACGGCTTATGTGTAAGCTCTGCTTGACACGAATATAATGAGATTCAGCCGTGCGTGTTGTGTGTTGCATTCGCGTAAGCGTCTTGAGGCGCAGCTTATGATTTAAATATTTTTTTTAATTTCTTTATATATTATACTAAAAGTTCCTGTGACTATCATTTTTTTAAATTTTTGTCTTTGTGTGATATACTCAACAATTCTAAGAAAGCAGCAGAGGTTACTTTGTAAAAATTGCACGAACTAAATAAAATAAAGAAAAAAACAAAAAGTGATAACATATTTTTTTTATGCTACTTAGTAGAAATTTTTATGATGTTTTTTTAAAAGGGGGGTAAAATTTTTATTAAATTTTTCAGTAGTTATAAATGTACAACAAAAATATTAAAAGCAAAAAAGGAAACGATAGCTACTAGATTTCAACTAAACAGCATCAGAAAAAATATGTTATCACTATTTTTATTTGTTTTTTTACGAAGCTCTCTACATATTTGTTGCTCTCCTAAAATTGTTGAGTTTATTAATTAAAGACAAATCGATCGAAAATACACAAATCAATATTTACAATGTTTTCCACTTTAAGAGAAATTAAATATTAAATAACCTGAAACTTATTACAAAATGGACTCTTTCGCTTCATCACTTAGAGTTTAAAAGTATTTACTCAACTTATTGATGATTTCATGATTAAAAATTCTTGAAACTTCCATTAAAACTTTACTTTTATTTGCTTTAAAATATAAATAAAATTTAGGAGTAAATAATTTAGAAAAAATAAATAATAACGAAATTTGTATAAAGAAATAAACTCAAAACATAAATCTTTAGTAATTTGTTAATTACATTATTAATATTAGTTTCAAATTATTTTAAGTAAAGAGTATAACTTAATGAACGTATAATAAACTCTCCGCTAGCTTGTTTTCTTTAATTTTCTTCTCTACTTTCCACTACTCTCAACAAGTAAGAATCTTCAGTTATGTCGTATGTTCCTATATTTCGACAATTGTCACTATATTAGTTTCATTTTAGATACATATCTTGCCATTTTTTAAAAGTGTTTTAGTTAGCACTAAAATTATAGATCACGTTTCCTACTACAAGCATAGAGGGTCCGTGAATTCACGGGAAGTTTTTTTATTACAGTTTCGTAGGAAAAGCAAATAAAAATTCCGGGAAAAAATTTTAATTATGCAGTCATTTTTTTTAATCATACCCCTCATTTCACATCATAAAAAGATTGATCTCGACTGTGTTGACGTTGAAATGGAAATGGGAAGTGATAATATATCAGGTACAGAAAATGGGAAACTATAAATACAGATGCACCTAACAATTACTAAAAATTATCATTTTTTTTTTCGATTATCCGATTAATATCATCTGATATTTAAAATTCATCATGACTGCTTAATGGCGTCACAACCGACTACACCTTTTCCAGTTGTATTTCAAAAAAGATTAATTTGATTTCAGAATAGTCAATTGTATTTCAGAAAGGATCAATATTTCAGAATAATCAATTCAATTTAAGAAAGTATCAATTATATTTTAGAATTATCAATTGTATTTCAGAAAAGATCAATTGTATTTCAGAAAAATTAATTTAATTTCAGAAAGGACCAATTATAAAAAAATTAGGAAGTCACACACATTTCATCAAAAATGTGCTTTCGAAATTTAACATTACACCAGTAACACCAGGCTTGGGTCATTATTCACCAATATTAAACCCAATTGAAATAATCTGCCAAAAACTCTTGGCTTCCTCAATATTTTACAAAAGGACTTCTTAAAATTAAATTAATTATTCTGAAATATAATTGATGCTTCCTAAAATTGAATTGACTATTCTGAAATACAATTGATACTTTCTCAAATTAAATTGATTATTCTGAAATACAATTGATGCTTTCTGAAATAGAATTGACAATTCTGAATTACAATTGATGATTTCTGAAATTGAATTGATCTTTTCTGAAATGCAATTGGAAAAGTTCATACCTATTTTGATCAGTTCTTATTTCCAAAAATCAATTTTAACTTTAAGAAACTACACAAAAGTTTCAGAATAGTCGCCAAAAAATACCGTTAAAGAAATGCTGTATTTTATTTTTACTAGGTTGCGACGTCACTCGCTGTTTCATATAGTTTCATGTGTTTACGGTCAGGTGACAAAATATTCTTATTTATCTATTTAAGGGGATAGTCAGCAAATTTGAGTACTTGATTTTGAATATCGCTTGATATTTGCGGTTTATGTCATTATCTTTTTTTCCAGTGAAGCTTTTCTTGGTACACAGAAGAGTCTTGTGCCTACTTCAAATGAGAGCATCTTCATTTTTTTTACAAAAAAAAAGATATTGAATTAGCAACCAATCCCTTAATCATATTTCCCTTGTAACTGTTATTTTGGAAATATGTTTATAATTAAAAGTTAAAATAATATTTAGTCAGTCAAAGTTTATGTTTTATTTAATTATTATATTTAATCTTTAATAAAAAGAATAATTATTTTAAGAATAAATGTTTCATTTTTATTTTAGTGATTACTATTTGTACAATTTTTTCCTTGTAATATTAAATTTCTCGGGATTTCCGGGATAGTTCTTTCATATTTCTGTTTCCCGGGAACAAAAAAGTCCAGGAAATGGCACCCCCTACTCAAGCCTTTATATTTCAATTAATTTCTTTCTCTCAGACTTTTTAATGCTTATCCGAAACAGCAGGTACAGTACCGCACCCAAAAGGGGATCGGTGGGTGATTTCACCTCCTGATAATATACAATAAACTATACAATATACCACGAAATTAGGGCAACCCCTGTACTTTCTTTATTTATGAAAATAAAAATTTGAAATTTTACTATCTTATATGGCATGAAAAATCGCATTTATTGAACTTTTCGATTTCATTTCCGGTTTCACATTATTTGTACTTATTATTAAACATTGGTAAGTTCCAAGTATGTATGTGACAAATAAAAATATTTTTCTTCAAACGTCATTAAAGTACAGTCTTCTGTGACGTTTGACAGGCTTTAAAATGTCACTTTTTATGTTCGTTGATTCTATGGTCACTTTGTACTGCCAAGGAGTAGAAATTACTACTTTGCACTGACAAGGAATAAAAGGGCGGAGTAGAAATGAATATTAGGCAACCCAATATACTGTGTGAATTACTTGAATGTAAATTAAATGTCAAATTTTAAAATTATTTATTATATTACTATTTTAAAGTTTGAAGAAAAAATAGCATGTTTTATTCGGAGTAAAAGAACTTTTTGTGGCTCGCATGTATCCACGGGACTTGCAAAGCTACAAAAAGTACTTCTTTTACTCTTTACTCCTAATAAAAAATATACTATTCTTCTTGGTTTTGGAATTATTCTTTGAACTTATATTTTCTAACTTCTATTGCTTTTATGACAATACTACCTACTACTAAGAATCGAAGGTTTATTTTGGCTGATTGTAATTTGAATTTGTGGTTTTGATAGTGATTCCAACATGTTTTCATACACTATTTCATTCCTAGCAAACTTTTTCAAAGACCAACTAAATAAATAAATTTGTTTTTGGACCTTTTCAGTATGCAAATTTATGTATTTTTAAGAAGGTGATATTGTAGAAGTGCACAACGAACAAATTGCATATAAAGTAACCTAAAAGTACCATATAAGGTGTAAATTCCAGGACTAAATTATTTAATTATTTAAATATTTAAATATTTTCCAAGTTTAGATTTTAATAATTTTCGTGAAAACTACAAACGTTACCAACAACGAAATTTTATACCAAAAACATGTTGCATCTAAACGTATTTTAAAAAATATATATGGTGAAAATCGGTCCTTTAGTTATTCCATAATAAAATCGCAAAACTATTGCAAAAATTTAAGTACAAATTTTTTGTCCAGCACTCAAAAACGAAAATTAATAAAAAATTGTTTTTAGGCTGAAAACTAATCTAAAGCCGTTTCCAAAAATATATAAAACACTTGATTTAATTAATGAATTTAAAGTTTTTAGATTTTAATAATTCTCTTGAAAACTACGAAAGTTATCAACACCAAAACATGTCTTAATGAATTAAAAAAAAAAATTTGGTGTAATTCGGTCGATAAGTTTTCCCATAATAAAATCGCAATATACAGAGGGGTGCACAAAAAACGGCCAACGATGTAGCTTCGTTATTTCTTATCCGATTTTAGTAAGTGATATGTCAAATTAAATGGTTTGAAGAATACTACTATCAGATAATAAAAAATTAATTTTATTTTTGAAAACATCAGAGGAGGAGGAGGCAAGTTTTCTTTTTCAAATGGCAACATATTTTTTTCGATTGAAAAAATCATTAACCAAAATAAGCTAAATCAATTATACCAATATTTTTTTTAAATTAATTTTTTTATTATTTTTAGTTTTCTTTAATTTAAGTCAATTGTTTTTTTTTGTTTTTAAGTTTTTTATTTTTTTAAGTTTTGTTTTTAAATTTATTCTTAATACTTTTTAATGTATTAATAATAAATAAAAAAAATAAAAAACTGAAAACTCAAAAACAAAAAAAAACAATTGAATTAAATTAAAAAAAAAATAAAAAAAAAATTTTTAATTACTTAAAAAAAAAATTATTAGTATAATTGGTTTAGATTATTTTTTTTTAATGATTTTTTTCTTTCAAAAAATTATGTTGGCATTTGAAAAAGAAAAGAGGCCCCTTCGTCCTCTGTTGTTTTCAAAAATAAAATTAATCTTTCATTATATGGTAGTAGTATTCTTCAAACCATTTAATTTGACATTATTTCAATCGGATAAGAAATAAATTTTATTTGGAACATTTTTTTCAAAAATGCTTCATTTCAAAAATAAACGGGCGTTGCCGAACTTTTTTTACACCCTGTATATTCTGTATTTGTTAAGTAAAATCCCCAGTTCTTAGAGCCAAGTTAAATTTTCCGAATCCTTTGATTTTATTTCAATACATTTATCTTATTTCTCCACGCGACGTGACCTCTTTTTTATTCATAAAATATAATTCCATTAAATGCTTTACAATTTAAATATATTTATTGGAATTTAGTTCCTCTTATACAGGGTGTAACGCATAATAGATTATAGTCGTTTTTTCTATGGCAACCAACTATTTTTTAAATGGTATAAGTATGTTATCATTGCACTTTTTAATACTAATGTTATTAAGAAAATGGTTGCTGTACGCCCGAATATGGATTTAAATATTTTTTTTATGTAAACCCTGTATGTATGCATGTAGGGATAAATTAATAAATTCTATAAATCATCATCATTATATGTTTTTCAAAAAATAACATCCAGATAATAAATATGTAAAAAAAAAATTGGTAGCTGCGGTTAAACTAGAATAAACCATCAATAAATTATCTCTAACCGTTCCTAAAACAAAGATAAAAAATTGCATATTTGCATTTTATGATTTTTAATCTTAAAAGTATTAAAAAAAGTAAATTAATCAATGATAAAATGCGAAAATACAAATAGTTTAAATTTTTAAATAAAATATAATATTAATGCAATTTCAAATAGTAACGTTCTAATTCTTCTTTGTTCTATTTGCAATTGTGTAAAAATTTTTTGATGAATAAAAATTAATTTATTATTATATTAAAATTTAGTTAACAAAGAAATTTTCCCAGCATTATTAAATTAATTTTTAATAAATTACCTTTGATATATTGACTTTAAATCCAGAAAAGTTTAATTTACTTCAATTTATTCACTGTAACTACTGACGTAGGTATTACAATTTTTCGCGCGTGCATTTGAAACTATTCCAAAAGTCCGTTTCGGGGAGGTTTGGAACGTCGACTGAAATTTTGCGCTGAATTTAGTTCTCGTAAGACCTGCGCGCCTACGGGAATAAAGGACAAAATCCATGGCTTTCAGGTTGCTCTTCAACAGGACAGGCAAGAGATGTTGATTTTCGTGCTTTAATATTATTATCAAGGGTCTTGTAATACATGTTTAATAAAAATTAAGTGGGACTTCTATTGGATTTCTCTTTTTGTATGCACACCGTAAAATGTACATACAAGAAAAAACGTTACATATGGGTTTGTTGCCTTTAGGTGATACGAGAGTGCTTCGACGAAAAGTTTATTATATTAGATTTCGTTTAATTTAAAATTCTTTTAAAACGAAATTTCATGAAATTAAAAGGAAAGCCAACTAGCAAGTAAATTAACAATTTAATTAGAAAATCGAGCGAGGCTACAAATTATGTTGCCCATTAATTCAACATTAGTAGCATATAACATTTTTTAACCACTTACACTAGTAAATGTACAAAATTACTGAATGTGTTAGTAATATAATTATCAACATGTATCTGACACATGCGAGTTCTATGTTTTGGAAGAGCACAATTATTTTTTTAATTTGTATTGCGTTTCATGGAGAGTATTGATTTCATTTCCAGTTACAAGTTGTTAATTAGTTTTCCGTATAAAGATTAAACAATGAAATAAAGCAATTACTTAGAATGATCTAAACAGCTCTCTATAAGCTTGGAGACTTGCATAAGAGATCTATTCTGTGCTAAGTATCCACTGGAGTTGAATTTCTATAACACAGAAGTACGTATAGTTTGGATTGTACAAACACGTTCACTCCAAACTAGCATTTAAAAGAAATATTAATGAAGCCGCGTACACACCAAGCGAACGAATGCGAACGAACCTTAACAAGCGAAGGCCTTCGCTGTGCTACAACAGTGTCTGTACATCAAAGGAAAATGAACGAGCGAATGCTCATTTATCGGCTTAAGCGATGTAATTGGCAAAAACTAGCAAACATCGCTCCCTGTATCGTTCGGTTATGTGCTACTTTGGAGTGAACTATAGTGTATGCTCCAGTCTTATCATACATGCCTTTAAAAAAAAATTAAGAATTCTAAACTACTACAAGAAAAACATACAGTTGTGAATTGTGTTTAAGTTATTAGGTCTAAAACCAAATAAGATTTCTCCAAGAATGTTGCAAAGCTAGAAGTTTTCTTACAAACGGATAAATTGATGTATTGAAGATATTGGCTGCAATGTATTATGGGTAATTTGTAATTTAAACCACTCAATAAAATTTACATTGACGAATTCTAGAAATATTATCAACCAACTGTTTAATAATTTAATAAATAAGAATAATGAATCACTACAATTTTTTTAAATTAAAGTACGATAAAATATAAAAGCTTATAAGTACTTACTTGAAGATGTGTGTTTAATTTTTGGTGCCAAAAATTTATTGTGACGAAAAAATCTCAGAGTATGGTAAATTCGTGCATTTCCAACAACCCTTCAACAACTTGAACAGGAATTCACCTTAATTAACCTTAAAAGCTTTACTGATGATGGGATGCATCAAATATGTATGTGCAATTTAAGCAATATTGTCATTAATATGTGATAGATCCATCTAAAATTAATTAATTAGTATTTAATATTAAAATAAAAAAACTCATTCTTTTTAAAGATATTTAATGAGCCAGAACTTAGGAAACAATTTTAGAAAACTTAATTTGGAAAAAGAAATATAATAAATTAATTAATATTGTAATTTTTAGATCAACGTGCTTAAATTTTGAAACACATTTATAATTAATTACTTTTAAAGGGAGTAGGTTTCAAAAAAATTTGTAACTTTTTTTAATTTACAAGTTAATGCTTGGTTACGATCCGAATTTCATACAAAACTTTATCTGCTTGCATAAATCATGAAAAAAATGAAATAATTTAAATTACCTAAAATTGCCACGCTGGCGCTGTTAGAGAAAATCGCGCTGCTTGGCACTAAAAGGGTTAAGCAAGTAGAATTCTAGGTAAAGTTGTCTGAATCGCAAAGTCGAGAAATGCCTGGTTAATCCCACCACCGACTAAAGGTTGTGTGCACGGAAGCGTCTGCTTATTGGCTGCTTTAGCATTTCTTTTGTGTACCACATATTATCGTGAAGCAGCTTGTACAAAGTCCTATGGGGAGGGGGCAAAAGTGGCACCATCTAGCTATAAGCGCCGAATCCAAACTAATTTTAATGTTAAAATCCAAACAAACTTAAATTTACAGTACCCAAAAATTTAATTTTCTGTACACGAAAAACCCATTTTATATGAATACAGGTCTTTCTACCTACTATAGGCGCGCCGCCCCTTGTGAAAAGGCATTATCTTGAAAATTTGAAAATTTTCCCCTTCGACATGCGACGCATCTTTAAACGGAGGGAGAGCATTTGCAATTTGCAACTGATTCCACAAAGCGCGAATATACCAAAAGCTCACCCTATCAGCTGATAAAAAATATAAACCTGAGACCCAATCATCCGTAAACGGTCTATAGATTCTTTGCTATAAAACACATCGACTTGCGGTTTTAACCAATATGTAGATACATGTTCAGTATTGCAAAAAAGTAGAGCAACATTTACATTTTCTTAATATATAGGTTATAATATTCTGTAATAAATAATTTTAATATTTCAAAATAAGAATGCTTTAAATCTACATTATTTCATAATTTTTTTATTAAATAAAAATAAAAATTGCACGTTTAGTAAAATAATTTAGTACTAAGGCTGGAATAAAGTAGAGCAACAATTAGAAACTGATTGATTTTAAAACATTATTAATTAAACTTGGATCTACTTCATCCAAAGCTTTTTGAAGCGCTGAAAAGAGTTCGATTTAAATCTGGAGATTCTGATGGCCATTTCAATAAATTAATTTTTTCTTCCGCAAACTCTTGTTTTACAAACTTTGATGCATGCTTCGGATCATTATCCTGCTGAAAGAAGTGAAGTAATGGGAGAGTGTTATCAGCATATGGGGCCATAACGTTCTCTAAATTATTTTTATACACAAAACGATCCATTATGCCATTTATACGATGAATGGGGCCCATTCCGAAACCAGAGAAGCACTCCCAAATCATTACAGATCCACCGCCATGTTTTACTGTATGTCGAACATATTTGTGATGTAATCTTTTGCCCTCAGGACGTCTCACATATTGGATTCCATCACTATCCAATACTACCCTATTTCAATCTTCAATTGTGCCTTATTTGGTTTAAAGATAAAAATGGGTTTTGTTTTGAAATATTTATAGGCGCTCTATCTTCACGTAATGTTGTTTTTCGTGACCGTCCAGACCAGAGCCGGATCTAGGGTGGAGCGAGTGGAGCACTTGCCCAGGGTGAAAGTCAAAGGGGGGCGCCAAAAAAGACAATTTTTTTATTTAAAAGAAGTTTATAAGAAGTTTTTTTTTCTTAAAATTAGTTTTAGAGTCGCCTCCTTAAGTTTTGGCGCTTAATTTCTGGACACCCTGTATACAGTATTATTTCTTAATAGTCTTTATTCTTTGTTGTTTTATTTTTTATAATAAAAAATATGTTTGGTTATAGTTTATTAAAGAACATTTTTTTCTGTGGGTGGGGGGCGCCAAATTTGCATGTTGCCCAGGGTGACAAAATGTGTAGATCCGGCTCTGGTCCAGACTTTTTTTAAATCTACTGTTCCACTTTCAATATACAGTGAATTCAAATAAGATTGAAACCATTGACTTTGCAAGGTAGGAAACCTAAGTTTCCCACAGTTGACTACACTGAAATGAAATCGTTCTGTTCCGGTAAAAAAAACATCGCGAATTTTTTAACTGCACTATTTTTAGTTTTGAAAAAAACTGTTTTTTTATAAAATTTGCAACACACTGAGAAATAACTTGAAAAAATACCAGAAGAAAAACTGATCAAATTAAAATTTGAATGAAAATTAACAGGTACACCAACTTAGCAAGACTAAAATCACCACAGAGTATGTTTGGTTGCATAGTTGCGGTTTCAGTCTTTTTTGAATTCACTGTACCTATTTGTAATTTTGGATATAATAGCGTGTATTCAACGACTATGATGAAAAATTTAGAGACGTCGTTAACGTTAAACACGTGATTAAAAAATATTTCTTCAAAAGAAATATTTTCTTAAAGACGTGAGTAATTTTAACGACGTCTCTAAAATTTTTATCACGGTCGCTGAATACATGCCAATGCATCTAAGCAGTGAATACTTTCCAGCAATATCAGCTTGTGACACTTTTTTATATCACTAATTATCAAATTTTTATTTCTTTTGAAATTTTTATTCCTCGTGGCATGATGGATAAGCATAAACTAAGTATTTGAGTATAATGTGAAATAAAATTTTTCATTATTTTGTGTATTATAATAAAATGTTGCACATGTTTCTCTACTTTTTTCCATCAATAAAGCATGATTGATAAAAATTCTTTAGAAATTTTAAATTTTCAAAGAAATTTATATTAAAATAAACTATAAATTCGATACTAAATACTGAATGTTAAAATTGAACATTATTTTCACTATTTTTAAAAATTTTAGAAAAAAAGGAAATATTGCTCTACTTTTTTTCAATACTGTATTCCCCACAATTTAAAAATATTTTCGATGTAAACAGGGTGTCCCAACAAGGACTACTGAACCAAAGTTATATTTTTTGAATGGAACACCCTGTATATTTCCACGCTATTGTATTCTTCTTCAAAAAAGAATATTATTTTGTATAAATCACTTTGGGCCTAAATCATTTCGTTTCGCTATGGATGCTTTTCAAAAACTCTCTACCAAAAATTTTAGGAAAACTCGAAGTTTCTAAAAACGTGGAACTTTCATTCACAGAATGCAGAAAATATACAGGGTGAAGCAGAACGCGAGAAGTTAAATAGTAACGTGTTTTCAAAAAAAATTTCTCACCATTCAATAGGTTTTTAGGTAAGTTTTTCAACGATATAAGGTTTGTATAGTGAATTATGAACAGTTTTCGAGATTTTTAAGAATGTGTGCATTCCACAGTAAAATATTTTTCACTGAATTTTATACTATGCATAGCTCTTAAATACCTAATTTAATGTACTGGTTTGTTTTTTTAATTTGGGCACCAAAAAAAAATAAATTAATATATTTAGAAATTCAGTTCAAAAAAGCGGCAACATTGGTATTGGTGGTGTTCCCGTCGTGTGCAGTCGTCTCTATCAACTCTACCAGCTCTAGAATCTGTGATCGGTGATGACATATTGCAAATGTCAAATTTATTTCCTTGTTGGTTAGATTGTATAAACGTCATCTGTCAAAACTGAATTTATGGAGCGGTCGAGACGATCGAGGATACCAACAACGTTGCCGGACTAGAACTTTTGAGCATTATGATATCATGGATTCGTAAATTCAAACTTTTAGCTCTTACACAAAAGATATCAAGAAATTGATTATTATTTATATTTTTAACTTTATCTTTAAGACTAAATAAAAATTAAAATATCGTGGAAAGGCCCATCGCATGCAACTCGTGCAAAAACCATAAAACACTTAACGTATTGTGCAACTTTTACGTCACCTCCAAATATTATTCGCTTTTTGCACTTGTTGCATAAATAACTACTTATACCGTTTATAGTATTTATGATATAAACAAAGACTTTGATGTTGCGTTTTTTTGTTTTTAATATATTTTTAAACTATTTATAGAATCCCAAAAATTAAGTAAAATTTTAAGAAATTTTTGGGATGCTGTAAAAAATTTAAAAATATGTTTATAACAAAAAAACGCAACATCAAAGTCTTCGTTTATATCTTAACTTATTTTTAGCGTTGGAAAAAAATATTATTTCAATTAGTTTTTTAGAATGTTTCAAGGAGCCGCTCAGCGAATATTTTTTGTAAAGAGCCCGTTTTACTGCTGCCGTATGATTATTTGGTTTCACTTACTAAAACAAAAAAAGGAGAAATTGGTAGCCAAAAGACTCTTCTTTATACCAAAAAAAGGAATCGCAAATATCAAGAGAATTTCAAACTCAAGCGCTCAAATTTGCCGACTATCGCCTTAAGTTACGACCGTTTAGAAACTTTAAACGGAAATGTCTTCTCACACTATTGAAACTAAACAATTATTTTTCAATAAAATATTTTAACAAAATTTTATAATATCTACATTTAAACAAATAAAAAAATCGAACTAAAATTAAATATACAAAAATACAACAGTACTTAATCGATTTATTTGAACATTCTTTTTTGTGATGGTTCTTGCAAAATATAACGATTACAGTTTTTAATAATACTTTTCAAGTACTCTATTGATGATTTCCAACTACCAAAAAACGCGGCGAAGAGCTTATGCGCCAATTTAGAGACCACTTGTAGAGAACTAATATTGAAACCGAATGCACAACAAATTAATAATCCTGTGCAATTTTTGTGTTTTTTTTTCGTAGAATTATATGATTTACTCAAATACATATACAAAAATATAGTCACAAGAGTTTTTAGTCTTAAATTAATTTGATGTATCACAGACATTTTAGTTCATAATTATGTTTTTTCAATGAATAATAATGGATAATTATTTTATGGTGCTTATATCTTATATAAATCTTGATCAAACTCCAAATTTCATCAATTGTACCCCACGTAGTTAGGCATGAGCATTGTGTCATTTTTTATATTAAGAAAACAAAGAATTTTTATTAAATTCTGCTTTTCTTATGAAGAAATGTTTCTTTAAAAACGGTAAAGACGCCTCTAAAATTTTTATCGCGGTCGCTAATTACAGGCTATTGTTTTTACTTGATGAGAAGGATATTAAAAAGATATTTTACCTCCAAACAGATACAGACAAAATCGCTAATAAGGGTAAATACAATGATAACATAAATGCACTACAGGGCTGGATCTAGGGGAGGGCAAGTGTGGTAGTTAGCCCCAGGTGGCAAGAGGAGGGGCGCAAAACAAGCCGCTATATTAATCCATATGGAGGATATTTTGATATTTCATTTCATTTATACAGGGTATACAAAAGGTTCGACAATGCCCATTTATTTTTGAGAATAATGTTTCAAATTTACTGACACTCTACTTAGGAACATTGTTATGACATTGACCAGCAGGTTAAAGGTCACGTGATAATCGCTTAACCCTTTTTAAATAGCTACCACCCATTTTTATAGCGTATTATTATAGCTTGTTTTCAGAGGTTTAGGGATTACATTTTTTTTATTTTTCTAAAGTAAATAGTTTGGAAGTTACAAGAGTTTAAATTTTAAATATCCCAATTTCGGCAACGATTCTCTGTGAAGAATTATTATTTAAAAATATTATCATGACCTTGAGAAACAGGTTGTAGGTCAAGTGATAAATATTAGACTTTTTTATACGACCACCACACGTGGCACAATCTGAGTAGAAGCGTAAAATCGAAACTGACTTTATTGGTAAAATCCAAAAAAACTTGAATTTACAGTAGGTACACAAAAATTTCTCGATAACGCGGATGATCAAATTTTTTTTATAATACTTTAATTTTCTGTACATGAAAAACCCATTTAATATGAAGAAAGGTCTTTCTAGCTTCTACTGGCGCCCCTTGTCATAATGCATTACCTTTTATCAGGTAAACGATGGAGGGAGAGCATTTTTAACTGACGCCATCAGCTGATAAAAAATATAATCCTAAGAATCCTGAAATATAAAATTGATTTTTTTTACATGGGCACTAAAAATTCCAGGATCCGGCCCTGGGGCAATATATCAGATAGAGACTTTAATATATGTATTGAGGGAGGCAATATAAATATTGATGAATAAATGAATATACTCTGATAAAAATAGAAATTCTTGTTATTTTTTTATGAAACTCGTAAAACATGTACTTAGCTTAGCGGTTTCTACATTCTTTAGATCTTCACTCAGACTGCTAAAAGTTCAAGCAGTATTAAAGCGGTGGCTGGAAAATAATTCCCTTCAGATGACAAAGTATAATATTTAATATAATATTTCTCGCTATACAAAAGAAATTTCATGGTAAATAATAATTTAAATTATATGGATTCAATTTAGGTTCGTCTTTTGTTTTAAGTAGGAGTATTTAAAAATTGGATAAAATTTTAAATTACATAGTTTTAAAGACAAAAAAATAAACCAACTAAATTATATCAAAATTGCTGTAGCGAAGTAAAATCTAATATTCGGGAACATTTAAATTGACCCTAAAATGTTTTAAAATTAGGTTACAATTTTTGCTTGTATTTTACTTGTGCGCTTTTAATTTGTATGTTTTTCATGGAACTGGAGTAATTTGAGTTTCTCCGATGTTTTTTAAGACCCTTATAGCAAACACGTGTTATTAAATTTCACGTAAATTATTTTCCAATAATGTTTACATTTTAAAAAGTATATTAATATAAATATTTTGAGAATCGGAGATCGGAGTAATATAACTTGGATTAATATACTTTTACCAAAAATAATTTAAAACGACAAGCTTAAATTAAATTATGAAAGCTAGACAACCACCAAACTCAATAAGCTTCGAGTACCTTTAATATTAATGAGAATTTACGATAACCAAATGTAGCTTTAATGTTACCTATGTGCAGAGTTAATGATACCCCTATAGGGATTAACTAGTTCTTACTAAAATATTCAGTTAAACTCCCCGAAATTACAAAAACCCTATAATTGAGCTTTTACAGTAAATATAAGCATTTAAAGATAATTTTCGTTTTTTTTTAAGTAAAAAGTTAATTTTTATCAAATGTGAGTAAAAAGTAAACGTTTTAATATAGATAGATAGAATCAACAATCAGTGAAAGGGAAGTGCTTTCTTGGTTTACCTTAATAATATTTAATTATTAAATACCTAATTGGAACTCTAAATATTCCAAAAGATAGTACAATATAAAAAATATAAATAGACAATAAATTCAAATAAGATAATGATCCGATCCAAAAACTTCACTTCGAATAACATTATCAATAGCAATACCATGATTAGGTTGAAATCCGCAATAATTCTGTGAATTTATTGACAAATGAAATTGTGTTCTTAGAAACACCACTCGTCCTATAGCAATAAAGTGACAGAGTTATTATAGTGATTTCAACCTACGAAATGTATTTGGATAGATTATTTCAAATGTCAAATTTAAACACATGTCATGTAAACGTCAAAACGTTTGACTTGATAATTTAGGTAGGACCCTAATTATCACGATAACCCAATGAAAAAAGGATCAATCAGAACACTTGTCAGGACGAAGGCTTGAAAGCGATAATATAATTACAACAATTGGATCCTATCTTACCAATCGAAGACAATATGTGCAATATAATGGTGTGAAGTTCTTCAGTTTCCTTGCATCTTCTGGGGTTCCGCAAGGTTCCAATCTAGGACCGTTATTTTTCTTGCTTTTTGTGAACGACCTCAGCAATGAATTAAAATGTGAACATCTTTTATATGCAGACGATCTGAAACTCTACCGAGTCATTGAATCATCCGAGGATAGTTCTGCCTTGCAATCAGATTTGGATTTATTTTCGAATTGGTGCAAGTCTAACGGTCTTGGCATCAACAAAGACAAGTGTTGTGTTTTAACATATTTACGGAAAATCCTTAATATAGTCAATATTTATAGTATCGATAGTGTACATTTAAGAAGAACAACAAGTGGATTTAGGTATCATATTCGATTATAAATTAAATTTCAATAACCACATTGCCAATCCAACTAAATCATGCAATAAATTATTGGGATTTATTATACGTAGCTCAAAAATTTTTAATCAACTTAGTACAATTTGTATCTTATTTGACGCGTATGTAAACTCAAAACTTTTGTAATGTTGTGTGGTGTGGTCTCCCACCTATAATGTACACATCGATGAATTAGAAGAAGTTCAAAAACGACTTCTGGGGTATTTATATTTCCTGAAGCATAAAGTGTATCCTGACATGTCTATCTCTTACAACTCTTTACTTACCGAATTTATTTTCATCTCCATTCGCAATAAACATAAATGTGCATCTACTTTTTATCTGTATAAACTGATACATAACTTTATTGATGATGTAAGTATGCTTGGTGAATTAAATTTTAGAATTCCTCAGAAGTCAGTTAGATACTCACTCTTATTCACATATGATTGCCCTGGCACAAATCATCATTCCAACTCTCCTTTGCTGAAAATTTATAAGTCATACGAACATTTCCAATACAACTCTGACATTTTTACAAATAGTTTTGGCCATTTCAAAAAGTGCGTGCTTGATACTCCTATTTAAGAGCTCATTGCCACTTAAGTCTACGTTCGTACCATAAGCATATTGTGTTTAACTTCTACTTCAACTATATGTATTTTAGTATCTTATATTCTGTATAATGTACGTTTATTTCCTTTATATATTTATTTATTTATTTATTTCAACTATGTATATTTAATTTTCTGATTACTTTTATCTTTAATTTATATTACCCTGAAACTGGTACCTGTACTGTTGGGCAATAAATGATTATTATTATTATTTTTCTATTTGTTTTCGGATTAACCAAATCTATTTCTTCCTGAGCATTATTCAGGCTTTGACTTATCCAAGGGGCCTATTTTTATTTCATTATAAAGATCAAGTCTAACTAAATACATATATTCAATCAGTTTTTTATGTAGTTTCTATAACGGTCAAAAATTTAAATTTTATTGGTTTCAGATTACCTGTGTCGATTACACGCGCCTGCTTGAGTCAGTCCGCGCCATGCCATGGAGATACAAAAAGCGTGTAAGGGTAAAAACACAAACAAACCAGCGAAGTGACTCAGGCATGCGCGTGTTATCGGCGACAGTAATCTGAATGTGGGCAAAAGCGGATAACCTACTTTGTTTGTGTTTGTACACCAAAGCCGGTTCTTTCTCTTTTTTGGGGCGGTTCACACTGGTAATTGGGACACTTCGACAATCCAGGGCCCTACGCACTAGCCTAAGCTGCATTATTGTCATGTGGCGTTAATAAAACTAATATTCAAGCACTATGATATTTATTTTGCCCACGGGAATAAAATTTAAGAAACGTACAAAAAAAAACAGAAAAATTAAAACAACAGAAAAAAAACATACTTAAAAAGTGACTTACATTAACAATACTATCTTCTATCTTGGGTAGCTCAGATGGTAGGAGAGGTACCAAAATTTTTGTAAAAGACAGAAACACTCTAATTTTCGAACTTTACCACCTCACTGACCCGACAGTTCTTCCATTTTTTTATCACCGCAACAAATTCTGCGTGATTTATCAAATCGGCTAAAAATCTCATACGAAGGCTTGAATGTAAAATTTCCGGTTTTTGAATTAACAAAAACTTTGAGCTATTGTAAGGATTTTTGCTTATTGCAAAAAAAGCAAGGTTCAATGAGTTACACGTGCGAATTAGTGATAAACCTGCTGATTATTTGACCGAAATTAATCCCTATGGAATAAAGTAAAATATGACCGGAAACCGGAAACGCAGTACAATAACGTAGCCTTTTATATGCAGGACAATTTCTGAAATAATTATTAAAATATATTAGGAAAATTTAATTTTCATAAAATAAATTATAGATTGATTAAATTAAAGTTACTCTAAAGTTCTTCGAATTCATAAAATTTTTCCTCCATCCACTTTTCTTTGCTATTATTAAGTTTATTCCTATATATTTATTTAGTACTTTACACTTCTTCAAATCTATATTCTTGTATCATGCTTTTCAGTTCTTAGTTTTTATTTTAACTCTGACTCAATAATATAAATACATATAACTAAATAAATACTTCTAATAATTTTAATAAATAATTAAACAAAATTAAATAGTTTAACTCAGTATTAAGTAGAAAAGCTATGGTACGGATTAAGGATCGGCAGTAAGCATCCTTACAAATAACTCTAGTATTTAACGTAATGCCTAAACTTCTAATTGATCCTAATGTCTTTTTGTGTACCGTATTTAAATACCTAAGTGTCCTTAACGTGGCCCAGTTAGTTGCGCGCTCTAGTAATTGTACACATTATATGCACTATTTCTTTTATTCAGCAAAGAGCAGAATTATTTAAAAAATGATTTAATATAAAACGATGTCTGTTTACTGTTCTTAAGTGTACAATAAACATGAACAAGTAGGAAGCAAACTAAAAAAGGCCCCATACACTATCAAACAGTTTGCGCAACAGAGAGTGTTGTGCACACATGTTGACAGCGATGTTTGAGTTGTTGTGCAAACATGTTTGTGCAAACTGTTTGATAGTGTATGGGGCCTTTTAGGGGCACCACTAGAGTGACCGCCCAAAAAAAGGTAATTTTCGGGAATTTTTTAAAAGAAAACTATTACTGCGATTTTTTGAAATTTTTACTATATATTTATACATTTTACTAGTAAACAAACAAAAAATTCAAATAAAAATCTTTAATATTCTCGTAGTTATTGGGTATCTTCCAAGCGACCAAAAAAATAAGTTGCCCCACTGCTGCAGTCCCTTCATAGTGCCGAATATAAAAATAGACGTTAAACTGGAAGGTATTTCTTATATAATGAGCCAGAATAGAAAAAAAAAATTTAAGAAGATGGCGGAAAGAATTCAAAATTTCGCTCAAAAATCTAATGATTTTTGGCTTGTCAAAATAACAATTTTTATGCAATCAAAAAACTGGAGAGTCATTGTATGGAGAATTAAGAACAAAAAAAATAAAAAAAAACAAATCGATCAAAAGATTTGTTTTTGAGTTAGAACTGCAACAAATTTGAAAAATGTAGTTTTGAGAAAAACACATTTAAAGATAAAAGTAGTGATTTTATTGTTATAAATCAATAAATATCAAAAGGCTGTAGCTGAAAAACTATTTTTTCTATTTTGGTTCGTTACTATGGATAGTAACAGCGATTTTAAAATGGTAGTTTCCAATCGATTTATTATTTAATGATTTGATGATTTGACAAACCTGAAATTAGAGTTGCCAACTATCAGAAAATTTACTAAAATTGAAAACTATAATATTCTATTTTAAATAGATAAAATTTCGCCAAATAGAAAAAATAATATAAAAAACTCGTTTCATAAGTCGATAGTACCACTTGTTCATTAATATACTCGCCGCTACGCAGCTCGTATTTTAAAATTGAACGCGTCCTACAATATGCGACTTATGAAACTCGTTTTTTAATATACTATAATATACGTGATTAACATTTTAGTATGTTTTTTTAAACGTATAAACTAGCGGAAAATTTTCTCACTACTTGTATAAAATACAGAGTTTTTTTCGCCATCCACTTAATCTTTTTATTAGCGTTTAATTTTTTATTGTTCCTGCCTGAATAAAAAAAAACTGTTTAGGTTGATTTCAACCGTTTTCAAGGGTTGTAATGTGTTCCATAATAAATTCTTCCTCTGTGTACTCCATAAAATCTATCTTGACATCGAGAATAATAAATATTTGTTTTATTATATGTGGTTTGACTGATATTGTAGAGCAATTTACAAGAATATTATAGTAACAGGGTTCCTCTTTTGTATTTTTTTCAAGAGGTTGCTTCCTCAGCTTTCTCTGCGGCCCTTTTACCAGGTCTTCCTCTTTTAGCTGGTTCCTTTTTTTACAGGAGCGGTCTTTGGTTTACGTCGACGTCCTCTCTTAACAGTGTCAGGCTCCTCTTCTTCCTTGCTGTTTTCTTCTTCATCTTCAAATGATTCCTCAACCTGGTCTTCAACTTCGGCATCATCAGTTGAGATGTTCTTTTGGTGTTGATTATTTGATCTTTCCGATGAACCCATAACTGGATCTATTGAAGGAACAAAGGAGCCGTCAAATGATAAATTACAAACATCTTCTTTCTTCGAAAAGAACAAGCCATAGGAAGACAAATTATTCTGAACATCGAAATATGGAATTGAGATAAGTTCATCAAAGGATTTTCCTTTAGGAAGCGTACCCAAGACAGACGCAGCATTACCCCTCTGAATAGCAATACTAATACGCTGTATTAGAAAAGATGTGGATCTTGGTTCCTTGGTAACATTTGGTAATCGTTTTCCTATTTCACTAATAAATCGTAAACCATGAGGACCCCAAACACCAAAAGTTTCGATGCTTACTGGGAAAAAATGAAATTTTTTTCAAGATTTCTGATTTAGAAATTTTAATCTTTTCTCGAGTTAATGATGCAGCTCCAGGCGAAATTGAAGTACCTGATAAATGAGAAGGACCATGGTATCGACATAAGTAAAATCCCATAGTACAGGTTTCCCGCAACTCCAAGGAATCATGCTCATTCCATCAGGCTTTTTTCCATCATCTCTGCTTGTTCCTAAAGGCTCCAAAATGGAAGGAATATTTGCGGAAGATAACGCTCTTTTAATAATAACATTTACTTCATGGTGTCGAGAAAATCTTCCTGCACTAAATCGTCAGCTTAATCCATGAAGTCCATCCTCATTGATAGTAGCGCCACAGGAACAAGTATGTTGGATACACAGAGAAGTACCAAGACGAAGACCAATTGCTATTCTGAAGTAATGTTCCTAAAGAATCAACAGGAAGAGCATTGAGCTATGCACCAGATTTCTTAGACAAGGAAGCAAAAAGACGTGCCTCTTCTTATGAGAAATGTTAGCAGATGACAAAATATTATTTAAAGTTAAGTCCAAAAGAGGAGTATCCCAGGCTTTTTGAATAGATTTTTCACGACGATCCAAGATAATATTCGGAATTTTATTAGTTCATAGAGATTCACATTCAATTAAAAGATTGTCCATATTTTTTTTAAAATAAGAAGGTAAAATCGCATCAATTTTATAAAAAAAAACACCATAATAGGATGAAAGGAAAGCGGGCAAAGATAAAGACGAGGCCAAACGACTACCAAGACCACCCTTTTTTCAATTAAAATTTTTAATATATTGTCAAAATTTAAAATTCCAGAAGATTCATGCCCAGTAGGCATAATAAATATATGAGTTTTGGAATAGCCAAACAATTTTTTAAAAGGAAGAAAGCTATGTGAGATGAAAGCTTTAAAAGACGTGATGACTTAAGTTCCAATGCATCGGATTTCTCTTGAAAGCTGTTGGAGAGAGCAGTGTGAGAAAATTCCGAATTGAATTTTGGACAAAAAGGTACTGCTATACGCTATACTAATATGGAAAAACGCACCATTTTCGAAAAAATTTCTTCAGGTTTCTGGATTATGCTATTTTCCGGTGAAACTATTTTCCATTATGCTAAAGCAATCCTCCTTTTTTAGGTGGCCCGCTTTCCATTTTTAAAATGAGATCCGTAGTCTACATTTGTTTGCACTTTGGGGTGGATCCTAGCATTATTCATCTTATGTATTATTTGTACTCAGTGCAATTTGGTTTACTGTCGAGCTACTATATTTCTTTTTCTTGATATGCATATTTTACGCATGGAAAAATTTTCTTTTAACTCCGTTTTTTATCGATCTTTATTTCAGATTGTTAAATATTTTTAAGATTGGATCCAACATGTGATTAATCGAAACGAGTTCAAGAAGTGGTTCGTATTTCTAAGAGCATCCCTGTTACGCTTACCGCTTTACTAAAGCAATCACAATGTCTTTGTAAAGCAATAGAAATACACATACAAAGCCAAATAGGAAGCGCTTCGCCGGGTTTAAATTAGATGAAAGTTCTTTAAAGATGCCTCATCCTTAAATACTAAAGGTTAAAGAAGTTAATTACTAAAAATAATAATTTTTATAACGTTGTCTTAATTTTTTTCTACTGCGTTTATATTAATGAATGAAAATAACAATCCCACTTACATTTCTTTTATAAATTTTATGTCGTGCTAATCTAAAGCTGCCAAATTACTAATCCTTGTTACCTTGAAATTTCCAGGGATTTTAAAGGAATAGAAGAGCTTTTATTCGCTACTTGCGTAAATCCTTGCAATCTTGCAAAATTGCTCCAATCGTGGACTTAGAACTTTTTATTGTAACTTTTATAGCCACTGTAAGAGGAAATAGATGCGCAATGCTACGTTAATAAAAATCTTTGGCTAACAATTTTAAAACTGCATTTTGAAATCGCAATAATTTAATTTATACATACTATTAATATACATATATCTTCGCTAATTAGTAACAAATCGATAATAATTTTACGCCTTCGCATGAATAATTAATTATCAAATATTAAAACTAAAACACTCATCATATTAAAATAGACAATAGATATTTAACACTAAATTAATTCATTACGCCTGTCAGGCCTTTTGTATATTCTATTATGAAGTGCATTTGGAAACATTTTATTTTTCCTTTATTTAAATAAAAAAGTTTTAAAGCTTTTCAACAAACGTGCCAAAGAAATATTGGTATATTACTTCATTTATTCCTCTCAGACGGGATTTTTTATGTCTCGCTTTATACAAATTTGAAATAAAAACACCAGTCTCGCTTAAATTGAATTCCCTTTTAATTGACGGGTTATTAAACCGAAATATGAATGTAGTAAAAGTTTTGATTTATTTTAAATGTTAAGCTGAAGTACATCAAGATATATTAATGTTATAAATTTTGTTGTGCGTAGATTATTTTTTTACATTTTTTAGGGAGTCATTAATTAAAGCCTGTATACATTAATGTAATCCATAAATAAATTACCAAAAAATTAATATTTTATTTAATTTTTTTTTAATTTTCTGCTGTTATTCGAAGTATACTATACAAATTTTAAGCACAATTCAGAATATATGTTTAAAGATTTCAATATAAATAAATGTAATGGGATATAATGGGATGTCTTTTGCTACTAGGTAAAGTTAACCTACTTGAATGCATCTCAATTTCTATTGAGTGCAACTCTATATTCATAGCGGAACGATGCTCGATAAATTTTCCTGGTATCCATTTTCCAGCAGTATATTATCCCTGTCATGTCCTCTGATATCCCTCGATAATTTTTTATGCGATAAGGTTAATCCTGCATTGTTATAATTCTGAAAAAGAAAAAAAGAAAACTCAATCGAATAGTAGACATTTCATAATTTCCTGAATTTTTTCTTTCTTAACTCATACAATAATGTTTTTAACACAATACTAATTTTGCTTCCCTTTTTTCGTATTGCTGAAATGTTTGGTACAATTCTGTACAAAATCATGAATCCTTACAGGAAATATCTGTAAGTGTACGTACATAGTGAAATGTTGAATATAGAAATGCTTTAAGTAGTAAAGTCATTCTGAAAAAATACAACCAGTGATGAACCCTTAAATTGCATTCAACTTTCTTGTGGATTTAAAAAATTATAACCACGTGCTGCCCGACCAATCAGAGAAGGCCGCACTATGATCAATGTGAAGAAAAATTAAACAGATTGGTTTGTAAGTACCCTATGATCCTTTTGTATAGTAGCTTTGTTCCAACGAGTTTATGTGTTTGCGCTAACTTCTTACCGACCAAATGGTAACCACTTCTGAGGCTAAGTTTGGTTAGAAATTTATGTTTTATTTATATTTTAATTTATTTTTAATTTAACTGTTTGTGTACGGTTTCGTGACGATCAGAACTCGTTGTTGGAACAAAGCTAGTATGTAAACCATTTTACTCAAGTTTTATTGATTATGTTCACACAACCTTATGCACACACGCGTTTAAGGCAAGAATTCTGTAAGAGCAACATTCACGCCACAAAGTGCAACACGTGGTTTCGCCCTCGTGCAGATGGAATACATTAGTTGAGAAAATATAGGAGTGGGTGTCAGAAAATTTGATAAAGGATAAAATTATGTGGTTCTGCATTAAAATGTTAAATTGGAAGTGATTAGACATTTAGTTAATAAAAAATATGAAAAACCTTTAAAAGCTTTTCTAACACTTATAGAAACTACATGAATAATATAAAATCATTTCTGATTGGGAATTTTAGGAAACATCTCTCCCCTTATCGCCGAATTTGTGAAAGTGTTAAGCTCGTATAAAACTGCGCCATCTGTAGGTAATTAAAATTCCCAAAAGTTAAACAACCTACACCAAATGGTTAAATCATTGAAAATATCAATATTTAATGGTACCTTGAAGCTTCAATCAGTAAAATGAATAACGATTTCCAAAATTATCTTGTCATTGAATTTTAAGAAAGAGCTCTCCCTCTGTTGTCAAATTTGTGAAACTGTCAAGCTAGTATAAAACAAGCGCCATCTATTGGTACTTAAAATTCTCAATAATGCTATATTTAAATCACTGTACCCTCTTTGGCACCAGGTATCAGGTGTTCAATAATTCACACTAGAAGAAGGAATTTTAGGAAAGACTTTCCCTCTGTTGGCGAATTTGTGAAACTGTCAAGCTAGTATAAAACGGGCGACATCTATTGGTACTAAAAATTCTCAATTATGCTACATTTAAATCACTGCACCCTCTTTGGACCACATATCATCTGTTCAATAATTTACACTGGAAGAAGGAGCAAAAATTCAGATAAATTAGTGCATATTTGGAAGAGGAAGTCAGCCTGAAGTTTAATTCCAAGACTCCACTATCTTCAGACGTCACCAAGTTCAAAGCCACAACATCAAGCAAATAAAAAGAGGATGTCCATCAGGTGGCTTATCCTTGGACCGCTCGAGATCGTGTCGCAGACGAAATTCATCATTTCGTCCTTTTCATTTACATGCAAAAATATGAGTCTGTCTTTGTAGTTTCGTAGTTGACGCGAAGAATAAGCCACCGGTTCTCCAGCTCATGAAATGCAAGTGAAGTCTTTACATCAGAGAAAGGAGATTTCACGAAACTAGCTTTATTGTTTCTTTTGGTGAGTTACACTAGCACTTGTTTTAATAATAATTTATGTGGACTGGGATTAGTAAAGGCGAGAGAGTCAAATGTGACGACAAATATTAGTTTCCATTTTTCATTCCCTGCAAGTTTATTTAGGAAACGATGTCCCAATCAATGGAAAAAGGATTTATTATTTATAAACAATTTCTTTAAACTTCAAGGCAAACATCAGCAATTTTTACAGTAAAAATTACTAAAACCCGTATTACGAAAAACCATTCCTTGGCCGTATCTATAAATATAATTTCAAAATAAATTGTTCAAATAATACATAAATCTAGGCACGTACATAACAGAATTTACCAGTAAAAAATATTATCACCGATAATACGGACTAAAGTGGAGCATATTTTTTCATACTTTGTGAATATTTTTTTGGATCAAAATTAGGAAAAAAAATACTTCTGTACAGGCCTAGTATATAATCCTTTCTTTGATTTGCAATTTGCAAAATTTTGATTTTGCTGCGATAATAACTGAACAGAACGGTTATAGAAAATAGCTAAATTTTATACCAATTATTTTGACTATCGATTGCTTTAAGGTTTTAAATAGTTTTATCTAGTTCCTTTAATTCCGATTGAAGTAATCCAAATCAAAAGTATTAAGTCTCCCTTTCACAATAATATCTAATTTAATAAGCGAGGGCAGTTTACAGCTTTATAATTGTTTTTCCTAGTTATCTTACAGAATTTACAGTAAGGTTTGAACGGAATCGATCCATTTAAATCACTGTTGTTGATGTTATTTTAGTGTTTGAAACGTAGAAACCAAAGTTAGAAAACAATTATTGCAAGCCAAAAGTTTAAACGTGCAGGTATTGAAGCAACTAATTTGTAAGTAGTTGTTTACAACAATAATATTAACATCAAACATTTTCTCAACAAACTCGTTTATAAAATAAATACATACAGTGTGATGATAAAGTTTGGAACAAAATTTGTAAATGCCGTATTTAAGTTTAGAAATAGATTTTCATTTAAAGTAGCTGTTCTTATTTTCATATTATACAACATCTTTTGATCTAGCTGAGACATGTTGACCTATTTTAATAAATATGCGAAAGAACCTCTTATTCTACACTAGTAAAGTAAATTTTCTTGAGGGAGTAATTTTTTCAAAACGTGTATTTTCAAAAAAAGTAGCTATTAATATAATATACAGTGTGTCTCACTTTTTTCCCAGCAATTTTTTTTAGATAGTAAATGTCATTCTGAATAAAAAATTTCCTATGAACTATTATGTTTTTTTGACTCCTTAAAAAGTTACAGCAATTTTAAAATTGATAAATTTTCATGATTTTTGTGGAATACCCTGTATAATATTTTTTCTTATTAAATTTTTTTTATTTAAATCAATTATTATTTGGATTTTTTCTTTGCCAAATTGGTTTTTTTAGCATTATTGGTTGTTTTTAAAATATTGATTTAAATAAAAAAAATTTAAATTAAATGAAATGTATACAGGGTGTCCCACAAAAATCATTAAATTTATGAAATTTTAAAATGGCTGTAACTTTTTAAGGAGTCGAAAAAACATAATAGTTCATAGGAAAATTTTTGTTCAGAATGAAATTTACTATCCAAAATAATTTTTTGCTGGAATAAAAGTGGGACAGCCTGTATAATAAAAAGAATAAGAAAACAGAATAACATGTATTTAGTATTTTTCGACGGCCTTTTCAATGATAATACGGTTGCTCGTTTGTAATTAAACTACTTTTAGCATAATCCAGGAATTCTTTTGATTTCTCTTCAATTTTTGGTGATTAAAGCGCCTTCTGTCGCGAATAGAAAATATTTTTTCGGACAAATCGTACGTAGCTTTTGACGTTGAATCCGAATCTGCGATAACAAAATATGTGTTCGTATTTAAGATTCAAATTTGCCGCCGGCCCTGGTCACAGTGGTGGTGGGGGTGGGAGTAATTTAGTACTAACATATGCCCCCCTCGGAGATATTAAAAATTTGATTTGGCAAATTTTTCTGTGCGATGCGTATTTTTCGAAATATGTATTCCATATTCGAAGTTAAATGAATCACCCGGTATACAATTCAATTCAAACATTGACATTCTTGGGCGGGGTAATTACCCCCCAGCCCCTAATACGCGCGCCTGATTCTAGTATCCGTGTGACTAAAGAATTTTAAATATGAAATAAACATCTACTTATACATAACTTCCTCAATCTGAATCGCAAATACCTTTAAAGTTTCTCTTTGTTAGATCCATAATTTATTGTGAAGACGATTTGTATTAAAAAATCTTGCAGTACCTCTATCACACTAATTTTATTATTTATGAGTTTTCGATTCTCGGGAATTAATCTAAGATGACATTATGTACATAATGTACTCGAAAGGTTTATAATACTATGAGATTTGGGACTAGGTATGTAGAATAATTATGCAACCCATGTAAAATTTACTTTCTAGTATTTACACAAACAAATTACAAATTCGTGCATATTCCAGGAAGTCAGCAAATAAGAATTAGATAGGAGTCATACAGGGTGATGATAAAGTTTGAAACATAATTAATACTTATTTGCATTTTTAATTTTAAAACAAAATCGATTTTACTTTTGACATAACGGCTTAGTTATGACGTTATTGGCGGTTTGGTCACTATCGATATTTTAAAATGAAAACGCTCACTTCTACTGTTTTCGATAGATCTTCTTATCACTTAAACGGTGTTATGAAAAAATGTTAATTAAATCTGTAGTTAATTAAATGTTATTCAATCCAAATAAGTTTTTTATTTATAAATTTTAATACATATTTATCAAAACATTACTAAAAAACATTGTTTTATTTTAACCTAAAAAATTGTTTTTAATTATAAAAAACCTTCAAGGGGACATGCCGTCTTTGCTCTCGTTTTACGAACGCTCCTGAAAATACAAATGAAGTCACAAGTGAATAAAGGTGTTATGGCGGAAAATAATTATTTCAATAGAAATGACTTTTCTTCAAACATCATAAAAGTACATCCTTATGTGACCCTTGACAGGTTTTGACAAGTCATTTTATGTTCCTGGATTCTATGGTCATGTTCGTGCATTTCCGAAGTAAATACTTTAGGGGCTTAACTGGCAGATTCTGGTCAAAATTAATTAGAGACAAATAAGGTAACCATGGAAATTGTCCATTACAACCCATATAACAAATTAAAATTTAAAGGCCTTTAAACTTAAATGATTTGACCAGAATCTGGGTGTAATACCTAGATTCTGGTCAAATCATAAATCATATAACAAATTAAAATTTAAAGGCCTTTAAACTTAAATGATTTGACCAGAATCTGGGTATTATACCCAGATTCTGGTCAAATCATTTAAATTTGTTATATGGGTTGTAATGGACAATTTTAATGGTTAGCTTAAATGTTTCAAATTAAAGGCCTTTAATTTTCACCAGAATCTACATATTAATCCCCTAAAGTATTTAAATTTGAAAGCTCCATTTGTATTAATACACATTATTTAGAATTGTTATTAAAATGGAAGTGTATTTATAAATATTTATTCAGGTATTATATTTATGGGAAACCAAAATAAATATAAAATTATCAGACAATGCGTACTGTGAAGTACTTATACAAAATTAATGGATGCAGTGCAGGAGTGCACCGATTTGCAAAATCAATTAAAAGCATGATTTTTTACAAAAAATTTTACATGATTTTTTTCGCTTGTGTTACGCCACACACCGATATAAACATTAAATACCCAATTTAAATAAATACTAAAAATAATATACACAGTTTTTGATGATAATTAAAAACTATTGTACACATTGTTTCTGTTTATGAGTTTGTTTTTGTTGCTGCGTTTAAAAAATTGTGAAAAATTATGAAATCGAGCATTATGTCAGCAACAGTATCTCAAGTTTTTCTTGACAGATTTTCAAATTTCTTTCAGATTTGTAAACTAGATTCTTTAATTTTTTTATCAGGGAATAAAAAAGTTACAGGACGTTTTTTTTAAATAACATTTTTATGTGATAACTTTGGAATAAATCTATAGAAATAATTCAAAACAGTTTTTTATTTATTAGATTTCATGAAAATACAACAAATGAAACAGTTTTCAAATTTTTTTATCGAAAAATAAAAAAGTTACATTTTTCATTTCTCATTTTTTGAAATTACAATGTTTTTTCTTAAAAATAACAATAACAAGCTATAATTTCTTTATTTCTTAATAAATATATTTGCAAACTGTTTTATTTGTTGTATGTTCACGAAATCTATACTTCATTTTTTAACTAGGAGGAGTTTTAAATTTCCCACACTAATATGCCAATAAATGAATGTCCCTGATTGGTTAAAAGTCAGCAAGACTTACACCGAATAATTATTTTGGATGATTTTTGACATATAACCTCAGAGTATTAATCATAAAATTTGAATTACTAATGTATTTACATTATTACTTTGTATTCAGTACAAAGAAATGTTGAATTTAATTATGTTTTTGTTCATATTTTATCATTAAAAACTCAAAATATACTAAAGTTCCTGTAAAAATCTGTTTGGTTATTTTTCTAGTAACTTTTATATTGTAATTTGTCCTTCCCTGCCACTCCTCCTAGTTAAAAAATGAAGTATTATTATACTATTTATTAATAAGACTGTTTTGAATTTATTCTATAAATTCAGTGGCGTAACTACTATTAAGTGGGGTTACGCAAGGCTTAAGGGCCGTTTGCCGCTCCCCCTCCCAAGACTCAAATATTTTTTTTATTTGCAACTTTATACAAAATATTCATGACTTTCAAATACTAAAAATGCGAAAAATATTCATAGAATGGTTGATTGTTTATAAGGTTGTGTGTGTGAGGATAACAAGAGAGATTCATAACTGAACTTTTGTTTATATTATCAAATATTATCACTTGACCGGTTTAGACCTAAGTCATCTTCAGACATGAATTTCAATGAAACTTTAGAAAAATAACATGAAAACCTTCAAAGTATAGTAGTCATTTTGTTGAACATTTCTTGAAGTATTTGGTTGGATTTTCTTTAAATTTGACATTTAAACTTTTTCCTGAAAATCTAATTAGCCGATTTTAATAAAAATTTTATAATTAACACATATACCGTTTTACACTAAATTTAGTAAGCAAAGTTATTCTCTATTTTAGGAAGAATTTTGAAAAGTTCTGTGCTTGAAATATAAAAGGTTTTGATAAATTTAACAAAAATCTTAAAAATAAAAAAGTAAAAAAAAAATGTTTTTAATATGTATGTAAATTAACATCTAAATAGAATAGTATTACATGGATTTCACTTTTTTATTTTGATCATTGTGTAAGCAAAAACATAAAACCTTCAGTTTTTTTTATTTTTTTTGAAAATTATATGATTTGATACAGGGTCAATAATAAAATTTTCATGTCAAAATTTTCCTATCAAAATAGTGTCTCATATTATGATTATACAGGGTGTTATATGAAAAACGCCCAACGCTATAACTTCCTCATTTCTTTCAAAAATCATTTTAAATTACATTAAAAATACTACCAAATAATATTTTATTTTTCGTTGATGACAGTAGATATGATAAACGGTAGTACTCTTTTGTTTTTTTCAAAGACGAAACGAAATCTTGTAATAATTATTGAAATACGTTTTGTTTAAAAAAAATAAAAAAAAAAAATAGGTGTCTATTGAAAAAACAAAAGACAACTACCGTTTGTCATATCTATTGCCATCAACTAAGAATAAGGCCATTTAAAATGATTTTTGAATCATTTAAATCCGACAATAAATAAGGAGTGGGGGGGTTTTCATAAACACCCTGTATAAAAATTCATATTTTGTTTAATAAACATTTTAGAGATTTCGTCTTATAAATAAAAACACTAGCAGCTAAACGCTAAAATAACTTTTAAGTAGTTATTATAAAAGGGGGTCCTGGGAATATTTTGCTTAAGGGAGTAAAATTCCTAGTTACGCCACTGTATAGATTTATTCCGAAGTTATTACATAAAAACGTTTTTTTTTAATAAAACATGCTAATATTTCAAAATAATGCGTAAATTATTTATTACAAAAAAAATATGAAATATTATTTAAAAAGTTCTCAAATTTAAAATTAGTTAAGCTTCAAAGCGGGTTAAATACGTCCTTGTGATAAAATCACTCTCGGTGGGTTTGAAGTTGGAATTTGCTACGCATAAACTTTAATAAAAACCAAATAGCCTCCAACCATTAATTTTGAAATGACTTGTTTATTAACAAATATTTTAATTTATTCTTTTTACCTCAACAAAATTAAGTACCCGAATTAATTAATCAATTAATTATTGAAAAATCCATTGATAATTGATAAAATTAAACATAATCAAATAAACTTAATTTGATTTTTCCCGATGGAGTAAAAAATCTTACGAAATTTTGATTGGAATTTATGTACATTCAAATATGTTTCACTCCTTACAGAAAGGTTAATTTTTATTTTTACTTCAACAAAATTAATTGCTCTAATTAATCAATTTCTATTCATTAATTATTGAAAAAAAGTCCATCATTAAACAGGATTACATGAACTTAGTTTTGATTTTTTCCGAACTTTGATTGGAATTTATGTAGTAATATAATTTAAATTGCTTTACTTCCTACAGAAAGGTTAATTACTTCAGGGAATCAGGCCTCCAAATCTGAATTAAAGAATGGTTTTTGCTTTAAACAATTGTATGCTATAATTAACATATTTTAATAGTAATTTTTAAATTATTTTCTATAAATTGATTGACAAAGAGATCAAAAGCACTTAATAAGTTTTAGGCTTGTGGTTAAAATAAACCAATTAAGTAATATAATTATTAAAGGATGAGAAGTACCGCGCTTAAACTTTGTTTTAATTATAACCGAGTTTAGCGTTAGATACATTAGTGAGTTTAATCAGTTTGATTTACACAAGATAAGTGAAAGTATAGTCGCGCCTGTTCACGAAAAGTCAATGAACTACCAAAATTATACCATGTGTATTAATATTGCAGATAAATAGGGGATGTTTGGAGTTCTACGCCCTATACGGACTTTATCTAACAAAGAGGAGACAAACACAAATACTGGTATCGAATATTTTGACGACGATACAAGATACAAACTAAATATTTACATGCGATGAAGGCTCCAATTTAATTCTCGTCTTTAACAATCTAGACACGTAGATTAAGTTCACTTTACAACTTTAAGGTGCATTAGTTATTTATAAACACCGAAATTCCCTAATGACTCACTCACCTCTGTTTCCTAAAGATTCAAAACCTACAACTTGAAATTCTAAATACATAATTGTTGGCATTCACATTTACTTACTTATTGTATTTATAAATATTAACGGCATTCAAGACGTTTCCCGAAAATCTAAAACCTTTAATTTCTTAGAATCAAGATACCAGTCCCTAGAGATCTTCCTAAATTACATTGATTATAATTTTAAATTAGAATCTCGAGAAGACGAGAGAGTTAAGAAATGTATTGTTTATTTATGCGAAGGTACTAAATTCGGCAAATAATTGTGTTACAAATGAATTATTCTAATTAAGTTTTATTATTTGTGTGAAGAACCTCAAATGAATAAAGAAAGCCTCGAAATAAGCTAATGTATTTAAAGGTGATTTAATTTGGCTTTTATAATAAAATTCAATTATTCTTGTTTTTTTTTCCATTTTATGAATATAATGAATTTAGTTATAATAAAAATTTACCGTATTTTTTCGGTACTCGTTAACCTAGTCATTCATAATTATTGTCATTTTCGTTTAGCTGAAAAAGCATATTTAAAATTTACATCCAGCAACGCTGAAATTTGGACAGGTGCCGCGACGAGAGAGGCCTGGATTTATTCGTATAAACGAGAGAGCAGCGAATGCACGTTTT
Source organism: Stenus bimaculatus (assembly GCA_963971135.1). Classification (NCBI taxonomy): domain Eukaryota; kingdom Metazoa; phylum Arthropoda; class Insecta; order Coleoptera; family Staphylinidae; genus Stenus; species Stenus bimaculatus. The sequence goes on along the minus strand of OZ020180.1, from coordinate 78,191,481 downwards.
TGGCGGCTTTTGTAATAAGTTACTAAACCACTATAAAGAAGTTTACTGTGCAGAAGTGTTTTTTAATTAAATCCACCTGCACTCAAACAATATTTCGTAAAATAGCAATAAAAACAAGTTCATGAAAGTTGTTTTTGTTTTTGGTTGTTTCCTTTCTGCAAAAAGAAACGACCACTTGCCATCAGGGAGTTACACTATGGTGAAAGCGCCGGGCGTAATAGTTTCTTTTTTTTTATAAATTTCAAAATTAACAACATTTTCGAACAAAAAATGTCCTCGAAAGTAAGTAAGTAAGTAAGTAAGTAAGTATAGCCCCATACCATTATTAACTGTGTCTACTTCGAAACGCTAGAACTTTCGTTTGAAACAATGGTCCTTTCCGCGATTTTTTAATTTTTGTGTAGTCTTATGGATAAAGTTAAAATAAAAGATAATATCCAATCAATTTTTTGATATCTTTTGTGTAAGAGAATTTATGAATCCGTGACGTCATGATGTTCGTCTCGTCCACCGCAAAGCTCAATAAACTCTGTTTTGACTGATGATGGTTACACAAGCTAGCCAACAAGGAAATAAATTTGACATTTGCAATCTGTCATCACCAATCACAGACTCTAGAGCTGGTAGAGTTGATAGAGACGACTGCACACAAGGACACACGACGGGAAAACCAGGAACGTTGCCGCTTTTTTGAACACAATTTCTAAATAAATTAATTTAAATTTTTTTGGTGCCCTAATTAAAAAATAAAACCAGCCCATTAAATTAGGTTTTTTAAGAGCTAGGCATAGTATAAAATTCATTGAAAAATATGTTACCCCATTTTAAGGAAATCGCTTAGTTTTCAAGATAATCAGCTGGGCCAATTAAAATGGGACAACCTATACAAGTTTTACCCATTAGGACAAAAAGGCTCTGCTACCAATAAATGTAATATTTTTTATTTGTTTTGAACACTTCAGTATTTAAAATCTACACTCTCTGTAAATTTCTAAAAAAAATCCAATTTAAAAATATCATCAAACGTATTGCATTTAGTGAATTTTGTACTTGTACAGAAGTGAATTTTATGCAGGATACAGGTCCCAAAAATTATCAAAAACTATTCACTACTATATTATTTTTCTAAAAGTTTCCAATGAAGTCCTGAAGAGATCTTCCGCCATTTAGGGGACACTCAGTAGAATTAATCAGTTTTCTTGAAATTTAAGGAAAAACTACATTGAAAAACTTCAAAATTTGATTCAAATTCCCTTAGATTTGGGTTAAATGTAGAAAATTTTGTGAGAGTTTCACTTTTAAGTAAGACAATTTAAAAAAATGCATATTTCAAAAATCCATGAAAATTTCTCTAAAATTAACATATAAAGAACATTTCAAAGCTTTCCATTCTTCCATTTCTAAGGCAAAAACAAACGAAATTTACAAATAATCCTAATTTTTGATTAAAAACTCCTTTGTTGTTGGAAATTACTTAGTTTTGAAAATTTTGGGGCATGTTACGTTTTAGTTTGAAACCTCGATTCTGAGTCCGGTTTCCAGTTCTGAACATAAACGATGGCACGCGGTTAATTGATAAGACCATAGGCGTCCACGGAGGGGGGCAAGAGGGGTATATTTTCCTACAAATAACCCCTTATTTACTTCCGCCTATTTTAGAATTCAATAAATATGCCAAATAGTTATAAATAAATATGCCTCCCTGGACAAATTTCTGCGGACGCCCATGGATTAGACGGTACTGAACCTGGAACCTGTAAACGTCTTTAACCAAATCTTTTATGGGAAGGCTGGGGAGATTTGTGACACCTCTTTTGAAAACATGTGTAACCTAACCTAACCTTCTTCTTCGAATTACATTATAAAATCAAATGGAATGAAATTTCATATAATAAAAATTAATTTTCTGAAACTCCGTTTAATAAAGTATTCACATTTGTTATTTTTTTAAATTGCGTTATCGCCGCAACAATGCGAGTTTTCTACTCGTTGTGGCATTTTTGTACAAATATTAAAACAACGATAATACGAATTTTGAGTTGTGGTCTCTTTGAACAAACCACAAAGCATTGTTTTCATTTGTTCGGTCTTTGATATACAGGGTGTACAAAAAGTTCGGCAACGCCCGTTTATTTTTTAAATGAAGCAATTGTAACAAAAATGTTTCAAATAAAAGTTGTACAAATTCTTATCACTAGGCACTATCTGGAAATTTTGCCAAGACTTTTTATTTAGGGGCAACCCATTTTTATTGCATAATAGTATAACTTGCTTTCAGAGGTTTACGGAACATATTTTTTCATTTTTCTAAATTAAACAGTTTAGAAGTTACAAACCGTAAAACTTTGATTTGAAACATTTTCCTCAAGAATGCTTACTTTCAAAATAAGTCTTAGCGGCGTTGCCGAACTTACCTATTAAAACTTCTAAACTGTTTAATTTAGTAAAATAAAAAATATGCTCCATAAATCTCTGAAAGCAAACTTTAATAATACGCAATAAATTTTGGTGGTTGCTGTTTAAAACAAGTTACATGATTATTGCCTGACCTTTAACTTGCTGTTCAAGGTCATGGCAATATTTCTAAAAAGTGCGTCATTAAGAATCGCACAACTTTTATTTGAAATATTTTTCTGTAAAATGCCTAATTTCCAAATTAAAAATATAAAAAATATGACCAGTTAACCTCTAAAAGCAAGCTATAATAATATGCAATAAAACTGGGGAATTTGGTATTTAAAAAAGTTGTTATCGCCTGATCTTCAAGTTGAGGTTCAAGGTCATAGCAATATTCTCAAATTGTGCGTCACTAAGAATGATATCACTTTTATTTGCAATATTTTTATCAAAAGTGCTTAGTTTCCAAAATAAAGCGGCGTTGCCGAACTTAACGTATTGAAAATTTAAACCCTTGTAACTTTCAAACTATTGACTTTAGAAAAATAAAAAGATATGTTTCGTAAACCTCTGAAAGCAAGGTATAATAATATGCAATAAAATGGGTTGCACCTATTTAAGAAAAATTGTGATTATCGGCTGACCTTCATCTTGCTGTTCAAGTCATGGGCAATATTTCCAGATAGTGGGTCACTAAGAATCGCATAACTTTTATTTGAATTTTTTTTTCATAAAAGCTTCATTTCAAAAATAAATGGGCGTTGCCGAACTTTTTGTACACCCTGTATACACTTCACTTTTGTGTATCTAAATAATAATCTTTATTTAAAATACTAAAATTTTATTGGAAATTGAAATTCGCAGATATTTCTATTGAATATTGAAAAAGACAAAAGGGATTTATAATTAACTTGCTTACAGGCGAAAAATAATCTTTTCTGTATGCCGTAAGTAATTGTGTAAATAAACGTTCCGAAAGATTAAAATTTTCGGCAAATTGAAATATCGTAATAATTTCCTTTGATGTTATTCCCAATAACGCCTCCTACCCAAGATTGTCTTTTTAATTTAAAATCTGCTTATCTCCAAAAACATTACACTCATTTGAATATTCGATCGAATGCATAATATACTTACTTCCTTCATTTTTAAATAATTTATTTACACGCACCAGCGAATTTAGACGAAGGGGGATACATTTTATTTATTTTTTATAATTTAAACTCTTAATAGCGTGTATTCAGCGACCGTGATGAAAATTTTAGAGACGTCGTTAACGTTGAAGACGTCTTTAAAAAATATTTCTTATGAAGAAATATTTTTTAATCACATGTTTAACGTTAACGACGTGTCTAAATTTTTCATCACGATCGCTGAATACTGGCTACAGTGTTTCTGGTGACTGTTTCTGTTTGTATTTTTCGGTTCCCGCTCGGAAGCGGTAACTTCAAAAGGTTTCGACATATTCCTATACTTAAGTCTGCTTTGTGGAAACAGCAAAAGCAAAGTTGGCTCGACTAATCCCTTTGGTGGAAAACCAGCATAAGAAAAGAAAGTCGGAGTGTTTTATAAAAAATAATAGACTTTTTGTCTAATCTAATTTAGCGAGCGTGATTTTGAAATGTTCCATAAAGGGGGTTATCGGATACTTATAGGTACAGGGTGAGCTAAAATGAATGTGGTATATTCAAATTTCCCGCCTAAAAATCTGGGGAATTCCCTCGCTTCAAGTTGATAGTAACACAAAATCATGTCAAAATTATAATAAAGTAACTAAACTACACAAAAGTAGAGGCGTAGGTCGAATTTTTATCGTTGTGTCAATACTTCGGATTTTTGTATTTAGTTATTGTGCTTTCTGTTTCATAAACAACAGTTTTTATTAAGACTATTTTGCGTAAATCGTTATTTTGTGATAGCACCTGTCTCGAAAATAAAGGCCAACATTTTCAACGTTTGACATTTGTTGTAAAATTCGAGAGCTAATTCTACGTTTTTTATTTTCAAAAACACAAAACCTTAATAAATAACTTTTAAATTTTTATATTTCTTTAAATTTCTTGATTTGTTATGATTATTTGAATCATTTTGAACAAAATATTTGTTACGCCTTTGGCTTACTAGGGGATTTTCTTTTTAAAGTAGTTTTACTAACCTGCATATTTGGTTGCCTCAATATCAAACCAGAATCATTTTAGCTCACCCTGTATAAACTTGTGTAAATTCGACAAAAATATACAATTGTGAAAAATATTATGTTTTTCGTCCTCAGCAGCGCCCAAAAAGTGCTCTTGAAATTAATTAATTTTTGTTCATTTAGACAACGATATCAGAGTTTTCTATCAAATTATGTAATTTTGGTTGCCTATATCAAGTGTTTATTTTGAATTATGAACATTGAAACTATAAAAATTGTTCTACTCAATAACGGGTTTTCAAAAATGGGCGAAACTGGTGATTTGCATAATAGGAAACCTAAATTTGGCGCAGTTGGTCACAGTGAAATTACAAATAAGTATTTCAGTGACGTTTAAAAAAACAAAATAAAGTGAATATTAACATATCAGTTTTTCTTATTTATTATTTAAGTAATAGTAGTGCTGAGGGGTTCTTTGGTTAAAATAAAAGATCAGAAATGAAGTTTAGTTGGATTTCCTCAGGTATACAACCCTATTAACATTAAAAACCCTAAAAATTACTACAAAGTATATTTAGTTGCCTAGTTTCGGTATCAATCCCAATTGAATTATTATACACGGTCTTCAAAAATTACTGATACTATTGAAATTGCATGGTAGGAAACCCAAGTTTCTAACTGTTGGCTACACAGAAATGAATCAAATTTATTTGAATTCACTGATGTATTTACAATGAATTCAAAGATAAGCTTTATACCGCAACTATGCAACCAAACATACTCTGTAGTGATTTTAGACCTGCTAAGTTGGTGTACCTGTTAATTTTCATTCAAATTTAAATCTGATCTGTCACTTTAACCAAAGCGTCTCTCAGGAGTTTTTTTTTTGGTATTTTTTCAAGATATTCTCAGTGTGTTGTTTTATATAAACGTTTTTTTCAAAACTAAAATTAGCGCAGTTAAAATATTCTCGATGGTTTTTTCACCGAGCACAACGCATTCATTTCAGTGTAGCCAACTGTGGGAAACTTCCTACCATGTATCAACAGTATCAATAATTTTTGAAGAGCGTGTATAAATATTTGATTGCATATTAATTTTTCACTATTTATGTCGAATAAACGGATATTTTTACAAATTATTTTTTTTAAATTTAACAATTATTACACATTTGCTGCTTCTATTATTTTATTTATTTGATAAAAAAGACTTTCTGGAGTCTTTTACTGTAAATTAGATTTTAATAAGATTTGCAATGATTCAGGGTTAAATAAATTTTTACCTGCTTAAACTAAACGTCAAAATTCAAAACGAAAAAAAAAAAATTCTTAGCCAAATATTAGAATTAGAAATATTTTTGTATTGTAAATTTAATTTCTAAAAAACTGGGATATGGAATGTAGGTACTTCAGTTATAAAATAAAACAGTATTTGTAAGAAAAATTAATCTATTACCATTACATACTTTAAAGCCAATTTTTAAAAATAGAGTATTTATTGACCAAAATGGAAGGAAATTGACATTTATACGTCGGGTGCCAATTAGATCTCTGCTCAAATAATTTTCAATAAGAAAGCATTAAAATTGATACAAGTTAATGATCGGTAAGCATATTTATGATTTTTGACTCCAAACATATACATCAACGGCACTCAACGTATAAAGTCAAAAAAATATTTTTATATTAAAAAAATTTAACAATTTGTGTCCAGCATCAAAACAAGAAATAACGATATTTTAACACGGTCAATTAATTTAATCTTTTTAAAATATTAAAGCAAACAAATTGAGAATACAATAAAGTTAATAAATAAAAGCAGTTTATTGTTGTTTGCAATTCTGCTCGTTTTGAACATTTTTAACATTCTCCTTACAATCATCAGATTCTTCCTCATCATCATCCTCCTCTTCTTCGCCCTCTTCATCAAAATCTTCATCCTCGATTCCTTCACCTGTGAAATACAGAACCGCCTTGGGAACAATTCTCTCTCTAATATAATGCCCTATTTCAAAATCGGTGGTTAGCAAGCTCCTTAATTCTTCATCCACTTCCTCAGAATTTATATCTTCTGGGATGGTTGGAGGTGCAAAGAAGTTGAAGAAAGAATCATTTTGGACAGTTTTAGTTATTGTCCTTACTAATCCCCTGCTTTTATGCTTTTGCTTCTTCTTTACAGTTTTCACAGTGATGTTTTTACCCTTATTCCAGTTAATGACGCAGCCTTTACATTTAAAAATTTCAGGACCCTCGAAACCAAATGGGTCATCAGCTTCGGGCTCACATTTCATGTCATACACTTTCGTTAGAACGGTGTTAGTAAAGTATTCATTCGGCTCGAAATGAAATTCTAATGTAAAACCCTAGAAATAAAATACAAAAATTATTATTTTACATTCAATGTACGAAAGAAGGTAACAAATTTTAATTTTCTTAAAATATAGTAGTTAGGTATATTCTTTTCTTCAAAAGCTAGAATTTAAGACTCAATGAGTCTTGGAAACATGTCAAATTCTTGAAAGTTTTCATCAAACTCATTTTATTAACAGTACTAGAGTCTTTTACATAATATTAAAAATAGTATAGGTACAGATACAAAAATTTAAAATAGAGACAGAAAATAATTAGTCGGCCAAACAAATTCTTTTAAAGAATACACATAGTCTCACTCAATAATTAAATTAAAACGTTGAGTATTTATTGCTTTTAAATTTTTTTTGTAAAATAAAGTATAAACACTTGCAATTTGATAACAGTAATGTTAAGTGCTCACCTTCACAAAATTTTACATTTGTTGTAAATTACAAATAAACATGGTATTTGTAACAGAAACTTTATACAACACTTAAAGCAAATTAGAATAAATTCCAATGTTACATTCCAGTTAATTCTCCCTAAATCCATAAGTACATTTATTTATTTTCAGTTTTTTTGTATTATGTATCACTTATTAAAACAAAAAAACGTTCAATAAAATTAAAAAATTTCATAAATATTTTCTAGTTTTAAATTTCATTTTTAAAAAAATTCCATTTTGAATTTTTCATCATATTAATATTATAAAAAAAAATCAAATTCCAATGTTTCCGATAAAAAACTTAAATTTTTGATACGCCTATAGACAAATGTGTCTTTTTGGTCTGCACTCAAGGTGAAATTCTTAAAACTGAGTTAAGGCTTCACTGATGAATTTATTTGAAAATTAACATAATTTTTAACATAATTTTACCCCCAGTATTATCAAACACGTTTAACAATCATTTAATTTTAAATGAGATTTAATTTGACATATACAGGGTGTCCCTGAATAACTGTGACAAATTTATTATGGTGATAGAGGAAGTGAAACTAAGCATTTTTGACTTATAAAGTATTTTCTGGAAATGCTTCCTTAAAAAGTTATAACACTTCAAAAATTTTCAAAAAAAATATTTTTTGTAAATAAAATATTATAAGAGATATTAATTTGAAATTTTGGCCACAGTTTTTATCTGAAAACAAACAAATGTCAAAGTATTCTTCAAACCATTTAATTTGACGTATCACTTATTAAAATCGGATAAGAAATAACGAAGCTACATCTTTGTCCGAATAATGTGGTCATTAAAATTATTACTAACTAGCTGATTTTTTTACTGTTGTTTGGTAAAATTTGTATAATAAAATGGCCGCATTGTCCTACAAATTAAATGGTATGATTTCCCAGTACTATGCACTGAAGTTGTCCATTGCACAGTAATATTTTTTTCATTACTAACTGTAGGACAAGGTTAACACATTTATTTTTTATTTTTTTCTTATTATTTTTAATTCTTTAATTATTTTTGTTAATGATTTTTTTCAATCGAAAAAAATATGTTGCTATTTGAAAAAGAAAAGTTGCCTCCTCCTCCTCTGATGTTTTCAAAAATAAAATTAATCTTTTATTATCTGATAGTAGTATTCTTCAAACCATTTAATTTGACATATCACTTATTAAAATTGGATAAGAAATAACGAAGCTACATCGTTGGCCGTTATTTGTGCACCCCTCTGTATGTATGTGTTTTCATTTTATATTTTTGTAAAATAGTGATTAGTTTTTTTTATGAGTACTATTTAGTTATTATTATACCCAGGTATTTAATGTAAGTCATATTAACCCTTAGCGAACGAATGCTATTATACAGGGTGTTTCTAAATATATGCGAAGAAATTCTACAGGCGATTCCTTGACCAATTCTAAGACAAAAGTAAAGAATAAAAATTTTCTCAAAAGTGCTCTATTTTTTAGTTTTGGGGTGTCAAACTTTCTATATTTTTTTCATTTTTTAAGTATAACTTCTTTATTTTTTAAGATAATTTGATCAAATTTTAAACACATTCTAGTTATTATTGTCGTAACAAGATAAAAATATCAAATATCGAAATAAAATACAGGGGGATGTATTTTGGGGGTATAGACCCCATTTTTTATGCCATACCTTTTTTGTGCTACCCCACTTAACATTTTAAATGAGATATTCTAATTCCTTACTTTCTTCTGAAAATTTTTGATCTGTTTAATTTTTTCACAGCTGAGGTGGAAGTCTGTAAAGCTAAACGATAGTTTTCGTACAACGAAAAAACCGTTTGTTGACTAAGTTGCTTGGTAACAGATTTTCTATATCTCTTCCTTGTGCACGTTTTGTATTGATTGAAAGAAGACAAAATCCGTCACTATAGCAACATATTCAATAAACGATTTTTTCGTTGCACGAAAATAATCGTATAGCTTACAGACTTCCACCTCTGGTACGGTTCAGAAGTTATTTAAAAACATGTACGAAGTTGTATGCCAATTTTGCATTAAAAAGGGGTGGCTTTTTTTAAAAATAAATACCAGAGACTTCCTAGAAGACTATTTGATCAATTTTAAGACGAAAACAGAGAATAAATATTTTCTCTAAAATGCTTCGTTTTTAATTTAAATTAAAATTAAAAATTAAAAAATAGTCACCCTGTATATATTTCGACGTATTGCATGTGGTAATTTAAATGCTCATATATTCATGCATACTGTATGTCCAAATAGTCATTTATTTGTAAATACTGTATGTGCAAATAGGCGTTTATTTGTACATACGGTATGTGCAAAAAGCCAATTATTCGTACATACTGTATGTGCAAATAGCCACATCCTTGTAAAATTTTGACTTGATCTTCTCAAGCGTTTTTCAAAATTCTGTTAAGAAGGACTTTCTAGAGCTTGGTGACTTAAAAATGATCGAGCCAATCACTGTAAGGCTGGGTGTTTCCGGTTTTAGTCGGCGTCAACTTTGAAAAAACGATTATAAATATTTTTGTTTTTCTGCATACGACAATAATTATATAAATTATATCATTCAAATGAATTGTAGATACAACAGGCACTGTTTTGACGGATACAGCTGATCGAAATGAGAAAAAAATCTCAGTCGATAGACGAATAATGTTTTTGAAAAATCATTCCAATAGTTTATCAAATAAAACGAATATAGTTGCCCAATTTAATATCACTTATTAAAAAATATTTAAATTATAAGAAGTTCAATCTAACAAGAAGAGGTGTATGGCTCAGAGAAATAAAATTTTAAACTGCGCGAATATATTTAATCATATTTATATTTGTGGAAATGATTTTATTTCATTTAAAAATAATTTATTTATTAATAATAATTAACGAAAAACTGATTAAATATGCTCGTAAGCAATCCCAGCACAGAAATTGAAATTTCATCGAACACCTGGCAAGCGAAATAAAAGTTGCAATACAAAAACTGATTTGTAGCTCCGCCTGGCCCGGTCAAGGAGGAGCCCAAAACGTAATTTTTATTCGGACCGCTAGAGGCGCATAAGGATGCGAACAAAAATCGCGATAAATCATGAAATCGAACATTACTGGCAACAGCATATCTCAAGTTTTTCTTGACAGATTTTCAAATTTTTTTCTGATTTGTAAACTAGATTAATTAAACTAAAACTGGTCAACAGCTTTAGTGCTGCAATTTTATCCAAAATTAATTATAAGCGACCAAAGTTAAGGTACTTTTGGGTAATTATATTTTTTTTTAGATTCTCCAATTTTTTTTCCTTCTGACCATATTCAGTTGAATGACTCTAGAATCTGAAATAAAAAAGTATGCAAAAATAATGTTTGCACTAGCTTATCTAGTGTTGCCCGTAAACTGCTATTTTTGCCTATTAGAAAATGACTCTTAACTAAATGAAAATTTGTACTTTACATTTTCGTTGGGACACCCTGTATTAGGTAGAAGAAATATTAATTATTTTAATGACAAAGTGCACCCCCCAAACAAAAATTCTGGATACGCCACTGCATACAAGGGCAGTTTGCAGTGCCCGAAAGAAAATTAAAATTTCATATGATGTAAAATCTAAAAGAAACTTATAATAAAAATGATCTCTTTTATAATAAACAATCTTTTAGGATGCCATTTTATACCTAAAACAAAGACCTTAAATAAATTTTGAAAGAGTCCTATCTAACAGCTGCTTTCAATGACACACTTCCATGCAAGACAACCATTTTTGTAATATAAAATACATAAATTAGTAATACTGTAAAATACATGCTGCACCATGTTCACGTGTATAAGAAACAGTTTTTTTTAATGCTTAAGTTGGTGCTTGGATTGCTGCTTGAGTTGGTCACACAAAAAAAGCATACTTAAATTCAAAGAGTTCCAAAGAAATTCAATTTTTAGTAACTATGTTTATCTTGTGTAACTCGATCCGGATTAAATTTAAAAGCGATTGGCTCCGACATGTTTATTTTGGAAAACTGACCAGTATGACAGAAAATATATTCAAAAACTGTCATACTTGCCAGTTGGGTTTTAATTAAAACCGAACTTAAACTGTTTCCAGCAACCCACCCTAAATAACAATAAATGTTTCTTACCATAGGTGCTTCGATAAAATTTGTTTTAATATCAACTAAATGTTTAAGAATGGGTTCATCATGTTCTTGAACCATATCAGATAACAAAGCGACATTCTTAAAAATAGTCAACCAAAATTCAGGAATGCCTTTAGCATTTTCATCTATCTTGGTATCCTGCAGCTCCTCAATCTTGACCTTTTCAGCTAATTCCTTTGGTAACTCTTCATCTTCATCGGAAGCCCAATCACATTCATTATCACCAGGTTCATAACTTCCCGCAATAATAGTTTGCCTTTTCTCGTACAACGGCTTGTATTGCTTGTGGTACTTACATTCAAGCATGTGAACTTCTTCAAAAAACTTCGCCTCTAATTGGGTTTGCTCAAACTGCAACTTCTTCAGTGCTTTAATTCTTCGCTTTACAGGAGCTGGAAGAGCGGCAAGCATCTCCGCTGTTTTTTGACTTTGCAAGGCAGCAAGCACATTAGGGAAGTTAAGAACTTGTTTCCTGATGGTTTCATCAGTTTCCTCTTCTTCTACAGATTCCAAGTCATCATGACAATCCCCTTGCTCATTTTCTGTTGCCATTTTCTTCTATTCAAATAGAAATTAAATTTAAACTAATGCATAAACATGCAAGAATTTTAAGATGTCAAAAAATACACACTTCAAAAATAAAAACAAAACATAAATCATGGCATGTCCTTAATTAAAAATAAATTTTCTACTCATTTGTTTGGTTAATATTTATTAAGTTTTATTTCAATTGTGTGTTTTGATAATTTTATGGAGTAAAGTATTGTAATTACAATAAACTACCGTTTTAATTGGCAATATTCTTTGCAAAAAACACGTGCGTATGACAAAAGATGTTGTTTTAAAAACGGCAATGCGTATTTAACGATGTTTAAATTATGCAGTAATATAAATTTAGCAGGATCTTTTAGGGGAGGTCGTTATCAGTAGTTTAATATCATTAGTTGGATAATTTGATAAACCTAACCAAATTTTACTCACCTACTTGCCGCTAATTTAACCCAAAGATGGTTGCTAAAACGAAGTGCACACGGCGCAGTTGGACGGGCAAGAAAGAACGAAATTTACGTGATTTTTTCACGAAATTTCGTAGTGCGCTTGCGCTAAAGGAAATAAAGTTCAATGTTTCCGGCGTTGCCAAGTTCCTGTTACCGAATTTTGCTCATTAAACTAAAAAAGAGTTATACTGGGTGTTCCTCTGACAAGTTTTAAGTGTGACAGGATAAAAGTACTCGAAGGTATTGGAAATTCTAGCTACCAGTAGAGGGCGCTTTAAATTCATAGATAAAATTTAAATTGCATAAAATGCATCAAGTACTTGTCAGTGTCAAAAATTGAATTTAAAATGTATCTTTGTACCTAATACATACATAATACATATTCAACAAAGCCCAAATAGATTCATTATTTAAATCTCATGTAAAACCCGTAAAATATGAACTACTTAATGTTTGAAATCAAATAAAAACATCCTGTTTTCTAAGTTCAAACTTTTGCCACTAGAGGGCCACCAGAGGTGGAAGTCTGTAAGCTATATGACAGTTTTCGTACAACGAAAAAATCGTTTGTTGACCATCATAGTTGACCATGTTGCTTGGTGACAGATTTTCTATATCTCTTGGGTGTGGCTATTTTCACCATATTTGCACATACAAAATGTACGAATAAATGGCTATTTGCACATACAGTATGTACGAATAAATGGCTATTTGCACATACAGTGCGGACATAAAGAAAATCCCCCCCCCCCCCCACCGACTTTTAAACGGTTATGTTTTCGATTCTTAAAATTTGTCCACTAAAGTATTTAATTGCAAACTTTCTAATAAAGGTATTGTTGATTTTGTGGAACTTCCGGTTACACCGGAAGTGGATGGCAACTTTCTTATTTTAAATGGAACACCCAGTATATTTTTGCATTTTCGTGTTCTCCATAAAAATACCATTAAATTGACCTAGCATAGTGTGCTCTACTATCTTTCGGAATTACGCCCATTTGAAAATCACATTTTTATGCAACTTCGTTTACACCGGAAGTTGGAGCCAACTGCCCCAACTTCCTTATTTTAAATGATTTTCTTTTGCAATAAGGTTAATAACATTAAATTTAAACAAAATTATGTTTAACCTTAAATTCGTTAATTTTCCACTTCCGGTGTAAATGAAGTTGCATAAAAATGCGATTTTTCGAAAGGGTGTAATTCCGAACGTATTAATCGTAGACCACACTATGCTAGGTCAATTTAATGGCATTTTTATGGAGAACACGAAAATGCAAAAATATACTGGGTGTTCCATTTAAAATAAGAAAGTTGCCATCCACTTCCGGTATAACCTTTGTTAGAAAATTCGCGATTTGAGTCCTCCGTAGACAAATTTTCAGAATCAAAATCATAACCGTTCAAAAGTTAGCAGGGGGGGGGGGGATTACTTTATGTCCGCACTGTATACGACAAAATATTTTTAATTATAAAAAAATTATATAATTATATTTAAATTATATAAAAAAATATAGATAATTACATAAAATAATATTTAAAATAGTTAAAATGTAATAACAATGAAATAGACTGTAAATAAATTATAAAAAATTTGTAGATTTTTTCTAAAATTAATTTAGACCTACTGGAGCAACTTTGAAATTTTATTGGACCGCAAAGGGTTAATAACAACTTTTGATCCTCAATTTCCTGAAAATCATTATAGATGATGTCCGTTGTCCATTGTTTATCCTTTCTGCTAGCCCTCTGATGGAAAACGTATGAATCTAGAAAGCTGGTGGTTCTTACTCGATTACATATGTTAGCTACTCATGTATGTCAGGATTGTAAATAAAACACGGATCACTAAAATAGTAGTGTGTAATCTTTAATGCTTGATAACTAATAATAAATGTGAATAAAAGCCCGAACACGTCTTACTCGTTACTCTTCCGTCAACCGACCACAACCGAGTCTCAATTGGGAATTTCGACTTGGGATACGCCCTCTGGGAGTTATTTGCTGAAGCTAGAAAAGGTCTACCTTGACATAACTTGTTTTTGTAAAATTTATTTCCGTGCAGTTATAAATCAGTTTCCTTGGGTTTATTATTACTATATTAAAATAATAATATTTTTTACAAGCTGTAATTTATTACTTACCCCAAAACAATGAATTTATGCAAGTAAGATAAACACAATTTTTAAACACAAAAAACTTGATCTAAACACAGGCGGAATTACTAAAACCAATAAAAATTATTATTATTACTTTTTCCTCCATGTTTTTTTTCAAATTTACGTCATAATAGCGTCATCTATCCGTAGTCGAAATTCCCAATTGCGCAATACTGCCCAATATTGCATCATCTTCTCCCCTGTCATACATTCTATGGTTGCAGGCAACCAAGTATACATGCATATGTGCCTGCCTAACTTAAACTCTAACACATATTTGCAAACATTAACACAATTTTTGACAGTACTGACAAGTACCGGTAATCCTCCATTTTAAGAAATTTCAGGCTATTTTTCAAAAATTACTTGTTTTCAAAATAACCTGGGTGGAAACTAAATATATTTTGAAAAAATACGGTCAATCCCTATTAGATGGGGAATCAAAGTATGGTTGTAATTATTTTAACAAAATAAAGCTTTAAAGCTTTAAAACTTCTTAAATATTCCATCAAATTAAAAAAAATTACAGGTGTATAGAAAATAGTAGAAGCTTTACAGTGATGTATCACTCGACCCCTATTTCTATTTAATATTTCTAAAGGGGTAGTTTCCCTGCATTACTGGTTGACTGGTTGTCCCTTGCGTTACCATAAAAATTGGCCCCCCACCAAACAAAAATTGACCGGTTTCAGGTGTGGTTTCAGGGCGAATCTTGATTGGGCCACCCTGTATACCTCGAATGAACATATAGTATTACAAATAAACATGCTATTTTTTTAATTGACGCTTAAACCTTCCATTTTATTAAAATATAATGCTGCCATCCCTTATATTAGCTATTCAAATTCACCGTGATTATTTCTGGCAACGCTCATTACAATAAATCTTCTGGAACAGTTTTTTTGTGACCGCCTTGAATTGATAGATATTCCAAAAAGTAAGGACGAATTTTGATTAATTTTGGGAAATCGCAACTGGATTTGAACCGGCACAGTTTCGATTCTATGCCTTATGGGTCACTACAAATCAGATTCTATTATTTTAAAACGGCCTCCCCTTCGACGTATACCGGGTGGAAATGAAAACCGGGTCACCTCGATAACTTTTTTATTTATGAATAAAAAAAATTGAAATTTGGCTATGTTCTATGGTTCAAAAAAACAAATTTTATGTGCATTTTTTATTTTCGAAATCACATCCGGTTTCACCGGAAACACCATGAATTTTGTTTATTTAAATTTAACTTCCCATATTTTTATTCATGGCTTAAAATACTTTTAAAAAAGAAGTATTTTTGAAATATTAGTTTTTATTTTCTTTGTAAAAAAAATTTTTTTCAAAAAAAAAAAAAGTTTTCGAAATCGGTGAAAAGTACCAAAACTAATTCTAAATAATTCAAATACCTAAATAAAATTGTAATTTGAAAAAAATTTAAGTGGTTTTTGGACTATTAATTTTTAAACTTAGTTAATGAAGATTTTATCAAATATCTCACTTTTTTTAAATTCAATGATGCCGGGTCATTCGACTTTTTAAAAAGAGGATTTTATAACGATTATTTTGGTACTTGATAAAATCTTCATTAACTAAGTTTAAAAATTATTAGTTCAAAGACCAATTAAATGCACATAAAATTTGTTTTTTTGAACCATAGAACATAGCCAAATTTCAAATTTTTCTATTCATAAATAAAAAAGTTATAGAGGTGACCCGGTTTTCATTTCCACCCGGTATATCCTGCGGCCGGCTCTCATACTAACCGAGAAAATGCAAGTTAAAATTTTAATTTTACACTTGAAATTGCACCAGTGAAAATGGAAAATACGGTTATTGTCTCAACTAATGCCGAAGACCCTGTATAATTAAATGACCACAGAATAACTATTTACTCTAAACCACAGACTTTCTACACTAATTGCAAGGTAGACAACCGAAAAATGCCAAAAATTCCCAAAAATACATAATTTTTAAAAGATCAATTTCTTATGCCCTTTATTTAAAATATTCACCCAAGTTTTTATTTTTAAAAGCTGTGTCTATTAAAATAAAATTAAATTAAATACAATAATTTATTAGCCTAATCTTTTTTTCATTTTATAAAAAGTTAACTTTATTTTTCAATTTTAAAATAATTTTTTTTTAAACATGTTGCAATTATTATTTCAAGTAATTACACCCCATTTTCTTAAATTTTATATTATGTGTATTTTTAGGTTATAATTAATTCCATTTTATTGTAATTGCCTTAAAGTTTAAGTAAAAAGTTATTTTTTTGTCATATTTTATTAAGAAAAAACACAACATAAATTTATTTAAATGTGTACCTCATAAAACTGATAAGATATAGTACCGGAAAAAGGATTGATAAAGTCTTTAACTCTGTCATAAAGTTAATAATATAATTTAATGCTAACTACATTTTTACACAAATTTGATAATTGTTTTTATAAATATGTTAAACGAATGTGACAAGTTTTATATTTTTAAAATTGAAGTACGGCTCAAAAAGGGTTTAAAATGCAATTAAAGCAATTTCTGCTACTTATTTTAGTAGGGTACATATCCATATATTTTATTCAGGTAATTTATTTTTAAAACCAAATGTTCCCATACGCCGAAATTAATAAGTGGTGTTTACGCCTTATTAAACAATGGATAAACAATTCTTCTTATTTCAAGACGAATAGCTGCGAGCTGACAACCAATGAAATTTGCACATTTGACTTTAAATGCATTTGTTTCAGCGTAACAATTATAGTGTTAAATAATTATTGAAATCAGTTGAATTTAAAGAGAAATGAATAAGCCTTTCAAGTATAAATATAGTGAAGTTTTCATTATGAAAGTCAAAATAAGTGTGAGGTGGCCCGATTTCATTGCTCGCCAGTGTTTATTATGTTAGTTTGCAACCTTTCTATGACATATTCTAATATACAGGGTGTTTGTAAATATCTATAAAATTTTCTGAGTTGTAAATAAACAAAAGCTCAATTTTTTATACACTACAAACTACTGCCCGGAAATACATGCTATATTAACCACATAATAAAGATTAAAAAAAATGTTATTTCAAATACCTCTAAAGATGTTTTGCTTTCTGCATACATTAGCTTTAATTATAAAGGTCGAGTTACTTCACACCAAGTTTTTAGACTTTTTACAGAGATCCAAAAATTATGAAAAATTTTAAGAAATTTTTGGAGCTCTTTAAAAACTTTAAAAATATACTTAAAACAAAAAACGAAAGTTCAAACTCTTCGTTTATACCTTAACTTGTTGCTAGTGTTGGAAAAAAATATTATTTCAGTTTTTTTTTTATTTTTGTGGAAATCGCTGCTAAGCGAACGTTTTTTGTAAAGAGCCCATTTTACTGCTGCCGTAAGAGTATTTGGTTTGACTTACTAAAACAAAACAAGAAGAAATTGGTAGTCACAAGACTCTTCTCTATACCAAAAAAAGAAATTTTAAAAAAGCTTCAATGAAAAAAAAATTATGAGCAAAACCGCAATATCATCATGCTCACATTTGCTTTATTTTTTTTAATTTTAGGTATTTTTTTTCAAGAAACACAAAAATAACGTACCGGTTATTTTGTGGTGGACACCTTTTTCAAGAGATGGAAAAATAACTTGCTCAAATAATTTTCAATGCATCATAAGTAATAATCACGATGACTTATTAATTAATAGAAACTTGAAGGTAAAAAATAATATTTACCTAAGAATCGGCTTATGGAAAACATTTTAATGTTATATTTTTATGATACAGGCTGTATTATTTTATGGAAGTAATATTGATGAAAGCAATTTACCACAAAAAAATAATCATGTATGGGGAATTTATCATGAGGAATCGCCGAAGAATTTACCCATTTTCATGAACAAAGAAATACAAAATTTATTTGAAATAACTTCAACTTTTAGCCGATTTAGTTCATTTCCCTTAACATTGCAATACCTTAAAAGTTCGGATGACATAATTTCGAAGGAATATTATGTTGATTTAAAAACTAAGAACAATTTATTGAAAAATTTAGCTCCGGTTTTATACATACAAAAAGACTGCCTTACTCCAATTTCCAGGGACGAATATGTCACCGAATTAATGAAGTATGTAAAAGTTGATTCATATGGGGATTGCTTGAATAATAAAAAGTTACCGGATGAGTAAGTTTAATGGAAATAAAAATTTATTCACATATAAATTATTATTATTAGGATTTCCTTTTTATTTTATTAATAAAAAGGACTTAGTACACTTTCTTACAATTGGAAGTGGGACACAAAAGAATCACGAGTAAATATGAACAACAACTCGGAAAAGCCTGAGCTAACCAGCAATCGAGTCTTTTGTTTCCTATTTTTGTCTGAAAATTAACTGTACTTTTGCAATACTTCTATTTTTCCATAAAATATTTTTAGTGGATTTTTTTTATAGGTTTAAATTAAAAAATGGGATGTATGATTTATTTAATCCAAAATTTATGCGATTTGTTGCAAATTACAAGTTTATTATAACAATTGAGAACGCTCAATGTGAAGATTATATTACAGAAAAATTATGGCGTTCTTTAATAGTTGGATCTATTCCCATTTATTTAGGATCACCCAGTATTAAAGTAAGTAGTGATTTATAGTTATTTTAAATAAAAAAATATTCAAAATGTTAAGCAATTCAATTTGTATATCTTTTAAATATAAATATTTATTACCTACCAGAAAAATTAAAAGGCCTGTAAATAATTTTTGTTTCGTTTTTAAAATTTGTAAATGTCCCTCTTCGATCGGACCGCCCCGAAAAAATTTATTCCGCCCCGAACGAAAAATCGAGTTCATCCTCTAAGTGTCCGAATTTCACCTCCCCGTCAGTTTTAAAAAAATTCCCGAAAACGGTCGATTTTTCTCGCTTCTTTTCGGGTTTTCGACGGCGTTAACTTTGAAAAATCCGTCGGATTCTAAAGGGAAGCGACGATATTTATGGGTAAAATTCACCCTTCAAATTACATTTCAACCCTACGTTATGCACCTTCCTACAAGCTCTTTAGGTCGACTTTACGTCAAAAAAAGAATCACTTCGATATCTCTTTCCGTTTTCGAGTTATCGCCGAAAATGCAGCTAAAATAAGCAAAAATTTTTCTTCGAAACTATTAGCACCACCAAGACGTTTAATAGCTTAAAATTCGCACAGTCGCCTCCTCCACCAAATTCCGTGAATGTTTAAATTTTCAGCTTAAAATTGCGCCGTCCAGAACCGTATTTGTACTAAAATTTTGCCAAAACTTTGAGAATAAATTATTAACTTTCAAATTTTTAATTTGATACGAAACACTTTTAGATAAACCTAAATCATAATTTTAAATTTTTAGGATTGGTTACCAAACAAGCAGTCTGTTTTATTAGTTAATGAATTTAAGTCACCGAAAGACCTTGCAAAAGAAATAATAAAAATAAACAATAACGATGAATTGTATGAGACGTACATGGATCATAAATTAAAGAATCATATAGCGAATAAACGTTTAACTGAGACACTCTCGGTAGGTAATTATGGACTTAAAACAAAAGAGGATTACACAATTACCGCATTTGAATGCTATGTATGTGATGAATTGCATTTACATTTACAAAAATATAAGCATAGCCAAAAATCTAATAAATCTGTATACAACTGCCTACAACCTAAAAATGCGTTTTGGAAGCAGATTTGGGAAGAAGATGACAATAAAGCAAGGGATTTAATTAAAAGAATATCTTGAGCGATTTTTATTTATTGTGTATAATTGTATAATATAAATTAAATTAAAAATAAAAATATTTTTATAATTATTAGGTATTTACAATTGTTTTAACTCAAATCCTAAAAATTGTGATTTTCACCAATATTTGAGCTTTCCTCGACTTATTATTTATCAAAATATTAAACTGTGAAATATTCTTTAAATATTCACAGATTTCACAGCCTTTTATTTTGATAATTACAATTTAAATCATTTAAAGATAAAGTTCTTTCTAAAGTATAAAAGTTGAGTTAATTATCAATTTTTATTGCTAATAACTGTCGCCTCCTTTTAAAGTACACTTTTGGTATAGAATACATGTCAGTCTATTTAATCGTGCTTAAGTACAAACAGCTAAATTGGAATAAAAATAGAAAACCCACCATTTGGAATACTAAACATTCCTTAAGAGGGTAGGAATGTTTTTGTAGAATCTATACCTACTTTTTAGATATTCGAATTGATAACCATTTAAAACATTTTTCTATTAGTTGTATCCATCCACTGAATTTTTGCTATTTTTATTGTAACTGATCACAAGAAAACTTATTGTACGTAAGTATAGACTCAACAAAAACAAGTTGTTTCCTCTTAATAAATTTAACTAACATAAATTGACAATATGTGTATAAACATTGTAAGTAAAGCAATAAATTCATTCCAATAGTAAATCAGGATAATACATTTAAGTAATAAATTATTAAAAAGTAACAGTGCAAAATGGAAGACGCCACAGGAGATATGCATGTAAAAAAATCAGTTACAATAACTGCAACTACATAAAAATCACCAACTTGGGTATAATCACTTGCTATAAAAAAATTAATTAAAAAATAATAATTGACATCTAATAATTATTTTATTAATTTTCTTTAATTTTTCCTTTCTTGGTAAATCCGAACAATTTGCGTTTCTTTTTCTTCCCTTCTTCATCCACTACAGAAGAATCCGTTGAGTAAACTTCTTCTTCAATCACTGTTGACTGCTCTTTTATCGTTTTCGGCAAGATACTCGATTTGGATTGCCCTCTCATTACTTCCAAAGAACTATCGGAGAGAGAGGTTACTTTTGGCTTGACTGTCACCTCAGCCACGTTTACATCTTGGGAAAAAGATCGAGGAATTATATTGGAAGGCTTCGGACTGCTAACTATATTATTGTTGCTGACACTTCTTACATTGGTGGGGTGTGCTCGAGAAGGTGTTTTGTAGTCATCTGCTGCCCAATGACTTCTAAATTAATATTAATATTAATAAGAAAAATGCCTTAACACCTGTTATTAAAAATAAAAAGGTATACAGAGGGGTGCACAAAAAACGGCCAATGATGTAACTTCGTTATTTCTTATCTGATTTTAGTAAGTGATACGTCAAATTAAATGGTTTGAAGAATACTACTACCAGATAATAAAAGATTAATTTTATTTTTGAAAACATCAGAGGAGAAGAAGGCTACTTTTATTTTGCAAATGGCAACACATTTTTTTCAATTGAAAAAAAATATTAACAAAAATAATCTTTTAAATTTTTTTTTTAATTTTAATAATAATAATAATAAATTAAAAAACAAAATTTAAAAAAATAAAAACTGAAAACAAAAGAAAAAAGAATTGAATTAAATTAAAAAAAATAATAAGAAAAAAAAAAGTTTTAAATTAATTTAAAAAAAAAATATTGGTATAATTGGTTTAGATTATTTTTGTTAATGATTTTTTTAAATCGAAAAAAGTATGTTGCCATTTGAAAAAGAAAAGTTGCCCCCTCCTCCTCTGTTGTTTTCAAAAATAAAATTAATCTTTTATTATCTAATAGTAGTATTCTTCAAACCATTTAATTTGACATATCACTTACTAAACTCTGATAAGAAATAACAAAGCTACATCGTTGGCCGTTTTTTGTGCACCCCTCTGTATATTCGGGTATTTAAAATTTTTATTAAAAATTAAGAAAAAAATCCAACACTTGTAAGACCAAGAAAATATTAAAAGTCCATTGTATTTTATTTCAATTAAAATTATTTAAAAATATGGTAGACACCAGGAAAATGACGGCAATTTAAGAAAATCCTGTTGTTCCTATTTATAATTTAAATTCGGTGTTGTATTAACGAAATATTAGTCTTACAGTGACTCAGTATACCTACCAAACATAGGGGTATCAGTATGTATGGAAATGGCTTTTCAATAGGGGATCCAAAACAATTTTTCCGACTAATGAATAGGCCACCACTTTTACGATGACGTCAGTGGTGACCCTATCTATGACGTCGCGCCATTCGTTCGCTACTCAACCGCAAGAGGGAGAATGATAACTTGAGTTGCCAATAGTAAAGTATTTATGGTATGTACAGGATTTAAACGACTTTATTACAAAGTTCACATAAAAAAACCATAAATTAACCTTTTATCTACAAAAATTTCAATAAGAATGTAACAAATGGAATTTTGTTTTTTTGTTTGTGTCTCAGAAAATTGTATGCGTTCGTTTATACTTAAAATAAATGACACATCCCTTTTATGTCCGTCATAATGCCTGTACAATTTTTTGAATTGTTTTGCGTTGTACGTGTTATATCCACGAGCGCAATTTCGACGTGTACAAAGAAAATATTTTAGTAAAAATAAATTGTATCTTTTATTGTTTAAAGGGGCGCGCAATTTATTCTTGTTTTATTGTGGGAATTTTCTTATAAGAATAAAACTTAGAAAGTGTTTCATTTTGGAAAACGTCCAAAAAAATATTATGCAATAAATTAGTATTGCGATTTGATGCAAATAAAACAATGAGAGGTTTGTGCAATCACCAGTTATCATGCCATTTGAAAAAATAAAGATATTTGCAAAAAACACATTTTAAAAATTATAAAAATTAATTTCTCAAAAACTGTCGAATGAATTTAATAATTTACAATTTATTTTACCTATATAAATTATTTAGAAGTAGTTTTAATACATTTTATTAAAAAAATTACCAAAAAAAATCTAATTTTTTGAAAATTCAGAAAAAGTTTCGTCACAAACATACTTGGAACCTACCAATGTTTAATAATAAGTACAAAGAAATAGGGTTTTACATTAAAATAAGAAAGCCGATGTCATTTCCGGTGAAACCGGAAGTGAAATGGAAATTTTTTTTAGTCAATAAATGCGATTTTTTATGCCATATAACATAATAAAAATTTTATTTTCATAAATAAAGAAATTACATGGGTGGCTCTAGTTTCGAGGGCACCAGGTATATTCTTTAACATCCTGTATTTCAAAAATGGGGCTTTTTAGGAATGTATTTTTATTTTGAAATTGGCCAAAAAATAAATTCCCAAAGCTACATACACTTGGTTAGAAACACCTTGTATATTTCGATTAACAATTAACGGTTATAAAGAGCAAAATTGATTAATGCTTGTTATAACCGAGTTCGACTGTATCATTTTCAACAGCTATATTACTAAAACCGTAAGGAACGAGAAAATTTCAAGACGACAGTGTTTAAACCGCTTTTCGATCGGACCGCCCCGAAAAATATTATTTCACCCCGAACGAAAAATCAAGTTCATCCCCTAAGTGCCCGAAATTCACTCTCATCAAATTTTAGTATGTTATAGAGGACCAGAGGGGGCGGAGATACAACCCCTTTTGTATTTTTTTCCTCATAATCGTTTTTTTGCATGGACTCAAGAAAAGGGTAGTTTTTTTCGTCCGATTTTAAAAATTCCGGTTGAATCGTTGAGGGGAATATTTGTTCTAAGCGGGTAGGAATTTTAAATTTTTTGGATTGATACAACACTTTAAAAGCAATTCCCGAAAATGCTCGACTATCACTAAAATGCTTGTAAATTATTTATTTTTAAAGATATTTTTAAAAATCGGACGGATTTAGAAGCCCTTTATCAGTGGCGTAGCTATGGCACCGCAGACCCCGCGGCGTTGATATTTTGGGGCCTGAGCCGACCAATTTGCGATTTTCTCATACGAAAGGGCCCATTTTTTTTTTCTATCGCGGGGGTCCCGAAATTTGACGCTACGCCACTGCTCACAAAATAAATAATATCTTCGAAACTGTTAGCACCACCGTGACGATTAATAGCTTAAAATTCGCACCGCCATGTCTTCCAACAAATTCCGTAAAAATTTTAATTTTCGGTTTAAAATTGAGCCGTCCAGAGCCGAATTTGTACCAAAATTATGCCAAAACTTTTCGAATTTTTTCCAAAAAAACTATTTCGCCGATTTTAACCAAACATTTTTTAAAATGCGTCTATCCACGATGTTTACCTTTGGTAAGAATTTCAAACTGGTAACTTTTATATCTTTCGAGAAAAAAAAAATAAAAACCGATTCCCATGAAAAATTTTTAAAAAAATTAAAAAAAAAATTTCAATTTTTTAAAAATCGACCCCGCAAATTAAAGATAATAGAAAATGGATGAAATGTAGGGGGTCACTTGCCCTCAACACCCCCCAAAAAAATTTACACCCTAAAAACACCCCAAAAATCAATTTTTTTAGGTAATGTACCTTAAAAAATAATTCAATTTTAAAAAATTGTCAATTTTTGTGATTTTATTAATCATTAAAGTACTCTTTTTTTGTTGCTCCTTTATAATTTTTATGATCAAAAACACAAATCTTAATTTCAGATTTAGCTCCGCGTACATGTTAAAATTTTATCAACAAATAGTAAATATTGACTTACGTTTCACCTCCCACTAAAAAGTGAACACTTGTGCTGTGTCTTGAACCATCTGTTATTATTTCATCTTCATGCTTGCTAGCTTCACTGCCAGAGGAATCCATTTCTTTCCAATGCGACTGTAAGGTATCTTGTTGCCCTAAATAACACATTGCTCACTTACACCTGGTTATCCCAAAGCTCTAGTTGACAAGAGTAAAAACCAATACTAAAGCATTACTCCTACACAGCTATTTATTATTAACACTTTAAATATAATTAAACCACAAATATTAGTTGTAGGGCTTGTAGTATTAAACAAGTTTAGACAAAGGAAGAAGGATAAATAAATATAAGCGTTTAACATAAGACAGCTAAGACAGCGTAGATCTTTCATAAAAATAAAGTCCTTACCTTCAAATTCAAAAGAAAAATGCTTTTTTAAAAGGTGCAATTTAAGAATAAAAAAATATAATAAATTAAAAAAATATTATGATTTTAATAATTCTTAAAAATACAAGCATTCTAAATTAAAGCTATCGAGATAATATAATAATTTTCTTTATGAAAAATTTAAGTACTAATTATTAAGAGGTTAAAGCTGTGCTAATTAAAACTACAAAAAATAAAATAAAATCAAAATAAGTATTCAGGTGTGGTTTAAATTTGAGAATATGTTGCCCTTATCAACCGGGAGTTTCGTGGGAGTCATCATCAAAAGAAGTCTTACCTGCACTCTGTGTATAAATAGAACTGGTTTCATCGTCCAAGTCATCTTGACTACTCATACGTCCTAAAATACAACAAAAATAAGTTTTTACTTTATTTATTTCCTGAATTCTATTTACAATAATTTAAAATAAAAGAAAAATCGTGTTAAATGTTAAAAAAAATAAAAAAAATATTCACAAAGCTTTTTTGAAAGATCGTTTGGGTCGCAATTTCTATTCAATTATAACTTCCTTCCGATTTCTTAAATTTTTAATCAATTTTCTAGATAGAATTTTTGCTTTAATTATACCTCGCAAACCAAACGCTCGTCCGTTAATGTTCCTATATAAAGTATTCTCAAGAGATAGCAAACCATTATTGTTTATTATATTAAAACCACACAACATTTCTATTTGCTTCCATCTGTGGACACGTTCTTGCAATTCTTGAGTAACCTCATTAAGAGATGTTCGTGCCTCAACTATACTCCTGTCCACATCATCAATTGATTTTCCATGTGTTGACACAAAAGCACCTACAAGACTTGATCTCTTCTTTCTTAACTTCTCACACTAAAATACATAAAAATAGTTTACCTAGATTTAAAATTGTTTAGAATTAACTTACAGCTTCACGAGCTTGCTGAAGCTGCTTTTCAGCAAGAATTTTTTTTTTAATATAACCCTTATTTTCTATTTCATGTGTTAACTGCAACCACTGTTGTAACCCAGGAGGAGCAGACCAACATCTGTCTTTAAGTTCACCTTCAGCAATTTGTAATTCTGTGCGTAACATCTAAAAAATTTTTTTCTTACACACAAATTCCTAACGATAATTCTCAGTAGAAACTTAATTGATTCAATTAAAAGTAATATTTCTTGTTTACCTCAATTTCAGCCTTCAATTGTGATACTTCTAAATCGGAATAAGAACTATTTAAACCATTGGAATCAGCAAGATTTTTTTGCAGTCTTTTCTCTAGATCTTCCTTCTCACTAGCAACGTTTTCTTGGGCAAGTTTAGCTCGTTCTAGTTCTTTTTGGAGATTCTCTAAGGCTTTTTCTGCATTTTGCAGGCCTTCCATATCACGATACATTCGATTTAAGTGACTTTTAAATTTTTTATTCTGCTGTAGCGCATACCACATTCCAATTCCACCACCAATTATTAATATAATCAATGTGAAATCTTTCCAATAATGGTGACTGTCTGGAAATTTATTTGTTTTTATTCGGTTTGGTGATTGGATTTAATTTAATACCTTTAGGCGGGCCAAAGAGGACAACATCCATTGCTTTAAGTGCTAGTTTTTGTCGATGAATTGGATCTTTTATGCCCAATGTCGAAAAGTAGTGCATATTATTTACAGCCAATCTATAAAAATTTGCAATTAAAAATAATAAACGGTAAGTTATGACTGCCATGGTGATTAATTACTTTTATGACCAAAAAATATAGCAATTTAATTTCCAAATGTGGCAGAGTCGGTGATTACATTTTTAAATTTAAAAGATTAATCAAAAACTAAAAATGAAAATTTGGTATCGTTACAATAATTTTTGATATTTTACCTAGGAAGATTAGCACCAGTGACACGGTGCCAAATAAAATTATCAACATATTGGGGCAATTCAACACAAATTGTTAACCACTCTGTTGTTTGTTCTACAGTCCAATTATGGACTTCTGATCGAAGCCAGGCTTCCCATAGTTCTTTCACAGAAATGTGCATGTCATCATTGTGGTGAAATGCCTTTTGTCTTTTTTCATATCCAGAATCCAGTTTCAAATCTTCTCTTAAAAACTACCAATACAAAAAATAATATTAAGCTAATTTTAAAGAATTCACTTGGTTATACAACATATACCAGGTGCCTACGAAAATAGGACCACCCAGGGGTGCAAATTGATAAAAAAAATTTAAAAAAAATTAGTAAGTTATCAGTGTAATAAGAAAGAAATCCTTTATCGAAATAGGGGGTATCCCTACTATCATGCCATTTGAAAAAATAAAAATATTTGCAAAAAAACACATTTTAAAAATTATAAAAATTAATTTCTCGAAACGGCCGAATGAATTTTATAATTTACAATTTATTTTATCTATTTAAATTATTTAAGAGTAGTTTTAATAGATTTTATTAAAAAAACTTAACAAAACAAATCTAAATTTTTTTTAAAGTACAGAAAAAAAACATTTTTGTGACAAACTTGGAACTTACCAATGTTTAATAATAAGTACAAAAAAATAGGGTGTTATATTTAAAATAAGAAAGCTGCTGTCATTTTAAATTAATTAAAATATTAACACTAAAATATCGTTATTTTAAACCTATTTCAAGTTTATCTAAATTTCACTCAATTTTAAACATACGTAACTTCCTCTAAATGAAAAACATGTGATGACAAGGTCATTTTTGCTAATTTAATAAAAGAAATTAAATTAACATTACAAGTTTATTGGAAATAAACCATAAAAATATATTGAACATTTATTGTAGTAAAACTATTTACCTGATCATAAAAACTGAGATTGAATATCAACTTAAAATTTCACTTCATGGTTTACAAATGAAAAATATGTAGTTATGTACACACCTACTGTATGTAAATTACAAACTTTTTTAGGAATAAAAATAATTGTATAAGCATTAATGGCTAAAATAACTAACATTAAATATTGTTTGTACTTGTCAAGGTTGCCTAAAAAATTACTCTTTCATTATATTACATACTTCCATCATAATGCAGTACTGAATTTATTCTATATTCTTCACTTTACTCTCTACTAATCAATGACTTTTTCATATTATTATAAAAAATATACTTTTTAAAAAAGAGAACAGTACCTACTAATAATTATTATAATTTAAAAAAAAATATTTTTTAAAACGAAACAAGCTTTCAATGAAGTGTTAATTTTTTTACTCTACATTGGAAAATTATTACAAAAAAAATCGAGCACACCTACTTATTTCCAAATTTTTGAGAAAAATATTTCAAATGGAGGTTAATATTTATTAAGTATAGTAATTCTATCACGACCTTAATGATAATTCAAGGTTATGAAAGTGTACTACATTTTTATTAGGAATTTTATCTACCTGTAGGGGGCGCTGTTTTGACGGAAACAGCTGATCAAAAGGAGTAAAAAAATTTGCTATTTTATTTATATTTTAAACAAAAGTCCATTATTTAATTATTTTAGCTCATAAAACATATTAAACAGGTAATATTCGCCTTTTGTCAGCACGAGTACATAATTTAAATTTAATTTTATTTTGACATTTATTCCTTTCGCGTAGTTTATATTAATTCCACCAGAGGACGCCTAGAATGTAAAAATCGCCAATAAAACCGTGTAACTTTCAGGATATTCACCATTAAAAAGTGTAAAACTTTTACAAGAAACATTTTTTTGCTGTTTTCTGCTCACATTTAAACTGGCACTCAGTGCACACCGAATGCAATTTTATTGGCACCGACTTGGCTAGCTGGTGCATCAGTTCCAGTGTAAATATGGCAGACCAATATCTCATTTGGCTATTATTGTTTTAAGTTTATACTGATCTATCTAAAGCATTTGTCAAAATCGATCTCTTTTTGTTGCTCAAGAAGCTCTCCTCTTGGGAATTCATGAACCTCTCCTCCCCTGGTTCACTTCCTACCATAAGGTAGGAAGCAAAGGCAGGAAGCTATTTGTAAAAATTGGCTACTTTAAATATAGATGTATTAGGTTGGTGCAAAATTAACGCATGATTTTAAAATTCAAACTTAAAACGCTGTAACTTTTTTGAAATACATTTAATCAAAAAAAGATCCATTACAATCAATACGCTCGCCCTCTAATGGCAAAAGTATGAACCTAGAAAGCAAATGCCTTTTATTTGATTACAAGTATTAGTACTTATTTTAAGGGTTTTACTTGAGATTTAAATAAAAAATATTAGGTACAAAAATGTGTTCCTGTAACCGTAACCTCAGCTTCTTGCGATAGATCTTTTAGTAAACTGAAGCTAGTAAAAATATTTTTTGTTGAACAAATATATTATTTATGAATTGACCTGTGCACAGTTTGTAAGCATCAGAGGGTGGATAGGCATGACACTGATTATTTGTTAAGTTTTACCCCTTTCTGGTCCAGAGGTGGAAGTTTGTAACTCTAACGTACCGACATGACTCGGTTATACGTCATTATTTTTTTGGTGTCATGTCATCGTTTACGTTCATAACCGACATCGAAAAAATTGGTAGTTTATAAGCTTCAATCTCGTTAGTAACGTGATTTTGATAACGACATTGAGTCGGCTGGGGAGAGGCAAACGTGTTAGAAATGGGAAGATAAAACTAACTTGGAAATTTGATTAATACGACAATATGAAGTCTTTTTAATAATTTTAGCGTATATTGCCTATTCAAATATTTAATTAAACTACCAAAAAAGGACGAAATGGGACGAACAATTCCTAAGAAGTGTAAGATTGAGATGTACAATTTTTTGATAGTAGGAAGCTGAGGATAATATCGAAGTGATACCTGCTCTTACCAGGGAAAAGAGGAAAGGGTTTTAGTGGACGAGTCCTGTTTTATGGAGATTCCGTCAGTACCACCCACCACCTGTGTAGAATCGTATAATTACGAGGAGGTGGTCTGTATAAAAGATTTTTTAAACCTCTTTAGCAAAAAATGAACCCTTACTTAGTTTTATGTCTCTACAAAATGTTAATTAAAGACTATGCCTTGGATTAAAATTCGAAACTCCATAGAGAGTAAAAATTAGGGTAAATTTAGTTCAAGCAACCACCATACCAAAGTCAAAATTTAAGTAAAATTAACCCACCACTTTTTTATTTGATTAAGAGAAAAAATAAATGTAGGCAAATTAAAAAACTGACTATTCAAGATCTTGTTTTATTTCGCCAGTGTTATTAGGGCCTGTATTATGTTGGTCAATTGTTTCGTTCTCTGAGGCCGGGCACCAAAGTGGCCTGAAGTGACGTGGCAATAAAGTGATAAATGGCATCTCCAAAAGAGTTTATAACAAATACAATACTGCGAACTAAAGTCGTCAAGCGATGGGGCAACTGGAAAAATGCCACCCCACTACCTCACCATCCTACGACCGCCACAGTACCAGTTATAAAGCGTTTCAAAAATCCCACTAGCCACACCACCACTACACCACCACTACACCACCTGAGTGCGCGCCCGGCCTAGAACGTTTTCCAAAATAATTTACGAGCGAGATTTTATTAATCAGAATTTATCACCACAGTAAAAACGATTAAAAACACGACAGATTAAGGTTATGTTTATGATTAGTAGTCTGGTAGCATTCGAAAATCATCACAAATAAGAAAAACCATAGAGAAAATCATTAAAATAATGACAGCAACGTTGCAACGGTTCTCGTTTGCAATTTCGTCCCGTTTCGTTACTCGGTATGTGTTATAAACTACCAAAAACACGTAACTAACGAAATCGAGCTAACAGGAAAAATCACAACCGCCTCAACTCGGTAAGGTTATAAACTTCCAGCTCTGTGTCGGAATATATCCGACAAAATATTTTACCGTTTGCGGTCCAATGTCGGATATACCTAGTCTGACTTGACATGAACATAACCTTGCCGCGTATTCACTAAATTACAGGAGCCTGTAATTAACTGTTTGCACTCTAATAGTGTAAACTATTGTTTTAAGTAGTCATTAAATTAATATTTATCTTTAATTTAAAAATGTTTAGGACCGCAATGGGTTAAAACAACTTTTTCTGTGTTACTGTTATTACTAACTTATAATTCAGTGATAATTTTTTTTATCTCTACGCACATTGTTTAAGAGGATACTCGGTGAAATTTCTATTTTTTTACTCAAAATTGTAAAAAAAATCTTGAAATGTGCAAAAATATGCTATTTTTTAGACCTTTTTAGAGAAGTTCATAATTTTTTTATAGAAAAAAGCGTCTTCTATTGTACTAACACAAGAAACGTTCTTTCTAATGCAATTAAAATTTTTCATTTTGCTAAATTAGTAATCTCACCAAATGGTTTGAAAAATCACCATTTTTCAATACTTTTGCGGGCGAAATTCGGAGTTACACATTTCACCGAGTATCCTCTTAAGATATTATTAATGATTTTCTGATTATTCACAAAAATCAGAGACGGAAAATTCAAAACGGTGTAGTTTCAAAACTACAAAAAATAGGGCCTTACTTTCTTTGTACATATTGATTGAATTTGCTCTAATTTCTAAACCTAACATTTGGTAAAGCACGAACAGAACTGTATAATGCCACTTTGTGACCAGAGGTGGAAGTCTGTAACCATAACAAGTTGATCTCAGTTGAGAGTTGACTTGTTAGATATTTTACGCCTGTCTCTTACACACAAAAACGTTCATAATGTGGAAACGAGATAAAAATAGTAATGCAGTAAACAGTCCACCGTTCTTGTTACGTTAGGCATTACAGACTTCCACCTCAGTACTAAGCTATTCGATATTTGCCTAGCCAGGTGAAGACGCAGTAATACTAGATATTACTGATATAAACGAATGAGACCAAGTAATAACTTACATCTCCCGTTTCCGTCAAATCAATATTACCATTAGCATCATCATCAAGCTGCTGATGTAAAGTTTTAATTGCTTCAAGCCCTAATTTATCATTGGAAGCCATGGCAAGGCAGGCAAAGTCATCGTTATTGCACGTTTCATGTAAATCTGGAAATAATAAGTTCCGTCAAAGAAAGTTTTGAAGCCGATCAAGATGAACGATATATTTTAAAGCGATTACATTTTCTAAGCTCAAATTATTAAAATAAACACTTACTCTCATTGTTGACGGCTTGGGAGATGCTCTCGCTTAGCATCGAGTACGTGCTTTTAGGGCTCTCCCTGCGGTACTTGTTCTCGTTAACATTTTGAATCTGTTCAATAGTCTCACTGCACCCATCACACCAATATATTGCAAGCACTAACCAGAAAATAAACCGCCTACAGTTCATTATCACCTATATAACCTTAAATTTGCAAAGATATTCGTTGATCTTGTTTGAAACTGTAGCTGGAGGATTTTTCTTGTATTTATTGAACATAATAATTTATTTTTATTTTGACATATCACACATAATAATTTTTAGTTGTTAATTCTACAGTTGGTTCTTCAAGGTTGCCGAAGTTTCAGGCGGACGAGTGCAATTTTTCTACTGTGATTTGGGCTTAAGTCACTTGTCATTTAAATCAAATCTCTCAGAAATCACACGAATAGACCATAGGCGGAACATGCCCTTTTTTAAAATTTTAATGTTCCATAAAATTGTTTATATTTTAATAACAATAAAATAAATTTTACTTTCAATAATAAAAATTCAACAAACAATTCTTGGAATTTTTTTAAATTAGTTATTAATTTTTATTCGCGGTATTTTAGCTCGTTCAAATGTTTAATAACTTATTAATTTATAAACTAAAACATTGAAAAGTATGTAAGATTACATCATTTGTTTAAAATAAATTAGCTTGTTCGTTGCATCTGCTCAAATACGTGTACTTGGTACTTGAGAGGTTTAAATAAAAGCAATAAAATGTTGGTGTTTATCATTACTTTTTAATTACATTTAATTGACTGAAATTATTTTTAATTAAGCTGTATTCATTCGTGGATTTTATTATTATATAACTCTCAATATTCGTATATACCATAAATCACATGTTTGACCAATTAACAATGATACATTACTTTGTAATGTAAAAACAAAAAAAAAATCATTTAATTAATAAAAGAGCGAACAAAAAATGATGATAAAGGATATTTACCTTTTAAACATTATTAGAATAAACAAAAATACTCAAAATAAATCAATTCTTAATTTTCCGTTAGTAATATGTAGGCAACTAAACTTGCTCTAATTTTAAATATTTTACGTTTTTCATCAAACGTCATTAAAGTACAGTCTTCTGTGACGTTTGACAGGCTGTAAAATATCACTTTTTATGTTCGTTGATTCTATGGTCACTTTATACTGCCTTGGAGTAGAAATTAAATTTCTACTCCGCTTATTCCGCAACCCAATATACAAGTCATATTGAAATTAAACAATGTTAATTATAATTAACATTAAATTATAATTTAAAAAAAGTAGAAATGAATTTTAGGCAACCCAATATACACTAACATTGTATTGTGTGTTGTATATAAATTAAATGTAAAATTTTAAAACTATTATATTACTATTTTAATAATTTCGACGTTTGAAGAACAAATAGCATGTTTTATTCGGAGTAAAAGAACTTTTTGTGGCTCGCAAAGCTCGTCCCGCAAACCTACATGCTCGCCACAAAAAGTACTTATTTTACTCCTAATAAAACAATATACTATTTTTTTTTATTTTTAGATAAATAAAGGTGTATTTACTATTTACCACGAAAATCTTGATTTTAAAAATTCTCTAAAATTTGTAGTTGCTATGGCTACAGTCATTTAAACAACAAGACATTCTACAAAATATTGACAAAACTCATATTTATTTTTATATATTTTTACACGTATTACTATAAACATGTTCGCTCCAGGTGATGAAAGTGAAGAAGAAATTTTAATAGACCACTGTGCAGACTATAAAAAATATTTAAGACCTCCTTCGCCCATAGTTGATCCCGGGTTGGAGATACTAAAAGCAAGATTTAAGGAACTTTTACGTGACACAAGGGAAGAAGATGACTCCCAAGATGATGCTTCATCTCCACTCAGTGAATCTCAGGATGACGAGACTCAAGTAGATGATGATGAGAGTGAAGATGAATTTGAAGTGGATGAAAACGGTTGCGTGCTTGATTTCAATATAATAGCCGATGTTTTGGATGATAGGTTGGTTGGGAATAAGACTTTTACTGATATGGAAGTGCGAGAAATTGAGAGAAAAAATAGTATTTTAATGAAAAAGATCTTGAGAAGTCATAAAAGACCTTCCCAATACAAAACTGTGACACCAAGTTTTACAAAAGTTTCCAATAGTTATGTGAATCGAAAGAAACAACAACAGAAAATTGAAAGGGAAAATATGGTAAGTTGATGTACAGGGTGTTCCAAAATTCTCGACCGAAAAAGATTAACTGGAAATAGTAGACCTGAAAATAATAAGTCGATATGACCCTATTTACTAATTATCTATATCCAAAAATGCATCCCTCGGGAGTTAAATTTTATTAAAAAATCTTTACTGCTTTTTGGCCGCAATAAAAAAAATTCTATCTTAAAAAATCAACATTGGAGACTTTTATAACTGCTCAGGGATGCTTTTTTGGATATAGGTAAATAGGGTCATATCAATTTGTTCTTAGGTTTACTATCTCCAGTTAATAGTTGTCGGTCGAATTTTGGGACATTCGGTTTGAGGTAATAATATTAATCGATAAAAGCAAAATAGAAAATGCAATTTTTAAAATGCATAACATTCACTGTATTATTAGCTTTTATTGCGTTTTTATTATGAGTCAGACCTTTTTTATATAGCAGATTTACATTTCAAAAAAGATCTGCATTCTCATCTCTGTATCAAATTAAATTTATGAAAATAGCAGAGGTAACTACCCAGTAAACCAATTTGTAACTTATATATAAAATACACATAGATAGCTGGTAAATTCTCCTATGTAGCTAATTTAACGTAAAATATATGTATATTTTACATATATAATATTATATTATTTTCTCTATGTAAGTAATAAGTAAAATTTATAATGTGTTATTTATATAGAATTATTTACATATACAATTCATAAGTTCGTATACTGTATATTTTATATATAAATAATTATTTATTATTAATGTAAAATATCGCCTGTGTTATTTACATTAGACATTTAATTTAAAATATACCTACATAAATTATTTACTTATACTCTTTATGCAAATAATTCATACATAAAATATAAAATAAAATAACTTATTAGAAAAATGTATGGAAGTTGGGTTAGAATTTATTTATTTTGTTATAAATAATTTTAACTACTTAATTTTTATATTTAATGTCTTTATTTTGAATATTTTTAAAGTTTAGAATTTTTTCTTAATTTTTTCTGCAAAATTGCGCTTACCAAAGAAATCCAACATTCAACACCGACATTATTAGAAAAAAGTTGAGTTATAATTTATAATTTATTTATTTTGTTAAAAATAATTTTAACTACTTAATTTTTATATATGTATAATTGAACTTCTTTTAACTTCATTAATTTATTTTTAATTTTTTTTTATTTGTATTAAAACAAATATAATATTTATTTAATGTGGAATTGCTTTAAAACAATGTTTTTGTGTCTTCATTTTATGAAGCCTCGATGGTCCAACGGTTAGGTGGCTTGATTCGACAATTTGCGACTGCAACGACGTGGGTTCGAATCCCGCAAATCCCACTTTAAGTTTAACATGGTTTAAGTTAAGATAATATTAATTTATTATACTTGTGATTACTTACTAGAAATGGCCTGGTTGCCTGCTAATTACTACATTGTACCGTCCAAGCAAAAAAAATGATATTTTTTGTTTTTATTTACTTATATCTGATATATATTTTGTATATAAAAATTTACATAATTTACACATAATAACCTATCCCCAAATATGGCTGACATCCTTACATCATTTATCCCTAATTTCTCTCTAGATTTTACATAAGTTTTCTTACATGTTATATATATTTTACATATATAATACCTCTTTTGGTTTACTGGGTAACTGATGCATTAATTTCTAATATTCTAATTTCATATTTTTATATTAAAACTAATATTTTTTTATTTTAGTTAATGCTTCGAAGAATAGAAGGCGTAAAACCCTTTGGGAAGAGTAAGCCCAGTAAAAAATGATCAATGATATCTGATTTCTGATAATAAAATGCGCAACAACTAAAAAATAATATTTATACATTGTCATCTTAAATCTTAAACAGCAATAAAAATTTTATAAAAACCTATGTTTTTTGTATTAAAAACTTTAGTGGGCAAATCTAAAGGCCGTATGACACTTGCGAGTTTACTGTATAAAATCTTCACATGTTTTCTCGTGAGTTTTCTATGATAAAAACTCGCAAGTATCATACACGTTTTTTTAATAGAGTTTTCTCGCGAGTTTATTGCAAAAAACTTGCTGTATAGCACTCGTCATTTTTTATTACAGAAAACGCGAACTTGCTCTTTGTTAAATTAAAATTTAACACCCAGTATATTCTTGCATTTTCGTGTTCTCCAAAAAATACCATTAAATTGACCTAGCATAATGTGGTCTACGATTAATTCCTTCGGAATTACGCCCATTTGAAAATCGCATTTTTGTGCAACTTCATTTACACCAGAAGTTGGACCCAAGTGCCCTAACTTCCCTATTTTAAATGATTTTTTTTTGCAATTAAGTTAATAACATTAAATTTAAACAAAATTTATATCCAAGAGGTGGAAGGTGGTTATGTTATGGTTATCAGCAAAATTAACGAACTTACTATTAAATATAATTTTGTTTAAATTTAAAATAACGAAGTTGGTTCCAACTTCCGGTGTAAATGAAGTTGCATAAAGATACGATTTTCAAATGGGAATTAGAAAGTTCGCAATTATATTCCTAGGTAGACAAATTTTTAGAATATAAAACATAACCGTTAAAAAGTTAGCACGGGGGGGGGGGGGTGGATTTACTTTATGTCCGCACGGTATACTAAAGTTTATGTATACTATGCGTATGTGAGTATAAAGCGGGCCCCAGACGATGCGGCAAACATCCATGAATGTTGGCGTTCGACAAAACTTGTTGAATAAGTCTGGGCCAACATTCGTCGAGTTTGCCGAACGTAAAGCTTGAACAAGTTGACGAACACCAACATTCGTGGACGTTTGCCCTATCGTCTAGAGACCGCATCACGTTCGCCTAACTCGTCGAATGTTGGTCCAGACTTGGACAAGTTGAGGAAAGCCAACATTCGTGGACGTTTGCCGTATCGTCTGGAGACCGCTTAATGTTTGCCCCCCACACGATGCGTCCAACGTTGGCAGTTTCAAGGGAACTTATTTGCACCAACCTAATCACGAACCTAGAGCTTAAGTTCCAGTACAAAAATCAACAAATTCTAAAATGTAATTTTTCCATTTCAGATCAAAATTAGATAAATGGCGTCCTTTTTAGTTGAAAACTGTTAATGGTTAAACCAATACTAAATTCTGTACGTCTGGGCGCATCGTCTGGAGGGAATTACGAATGCATTCGCGCATTCGGGCCAACATTCGTCGAGTCCTTTGATATGTGGTAGATTTAACGCCACCTTGGCGAACTTCCACCTTCCACATATGTCGTGTTGGCGTCACAAAATTCGTGCATTAGTGATACACGTCGAGCCTCCACACGATACGGCATACCTACATTCGGCCAACGTTCGACGAATCGTCTAAAGGCCGCTTTACGTTCGGAAAACTCGACGAATGTTGGCCTAGATTTGGATAAGTTGACAAACGCCAACATTCGTGGACGTTTGCCGTATCGTCTGGAGGTCGCTGAACCTGCACAAACGCCAACACGAGTGCCAACATTCCTGATGCTTCGGCCTCCACACGATGCGGCAAACATAAATTCGGCCAACGTTCGACGCATCGTCTGGAGACAGCTTAAGTGTGTAAATCCATAATATGACCACGCCATAAGAAAAAATGAATTTGGTTTTTCAGTTTCCTCAGTCATTATACCGGTATACAATGTTTTGTGGCAAAAGCAATAAATATTTTGTATAATACAGGGTGTCCCATACCACCTCTTTATTTCGAGAACCCTTTGTCACACATTGATGAGAAAAAAAAATTACCACCAAAGTGAACCTAAAGAATTTTTTGGTCTAATTCGTAATTTCCAAAACAAACCGGAAGTATCCGAAACCGGAGTAACTTTGGAATTTTAAATGGCAACCTTTGTCGAGTATGGTATTGTTGGAAAGGTCTTTTAAAAAGAAACAACTTTTATTAAAATATTTTTTTAATATCTTGCATAAAAAAATAGCAAACAAGTGACTATTAAATTATGGAAAAATTAAAATGTTATCCTCATCCTCAAATAGGGGAGAGATAATTTTTTAAATGGAAACTCTTTTTGTCGCCTTATTCGTTAAAAATAATCACCTTTTTTATTTTTTGAATAAAGGAAAATACATAACCTAAAAAGTTATTATTTTTAACAATTTAAAAAACCATAATTGACTCATCATCTACCCCCACCCATTGAGGATGATTTCCATAATTTAAGAAACGATAATTTGTCACTTGTTTGCTTTTATTTTTTCGTTTAATTTGTTAATTATGCAATATATTAAAAAAATATTTTAATAAAAGTTGTTTCTTTTTAAAATACCTTTCCAAAAATACCATACTCGACCTTAGTGCCTCTTAAAATTTCAAAGTTACTTCCGATTTAAACTTCTAACTGCGCATTGTGTCATAATTTATTTGGCTCGAGCTTTAATTCAATTTTGTTTGCGTATTTTTGGCAAACGTTCATTTAGTAAAATATTGATATATCGACTTTTGTAAATGGTGTCGAGGGCTAGTCGCTAGTCATTTCCAAAACGCTAAATACTTAGCAGAAATTCGGAATTACAGTTTAACAAATCCCGTTTAGTGATTGGCGGAGGTACAATCATACAATCACGCGCAAAGATTTCTAGGACACAAAAAAATATTCTGACCCAAAAAATGCGTTCGCATATTCGAGTTTACACGAAATTTGAAAGTCATGAATATTCCTTATGATGGGGTCCTTTTAAATTTCGTATGATTTCGTGTTTGCAAACGCTTATTAATGGGTCAGAATATTGCTTTTGTCCTTGATATTTTTGCGCGTGATTGTACGTACTTTTCAGATGAAATTGAAATGTGTGGCATTGGTTTAAACTTTGATCTGCGCTTAAATTAGCGTAACATTTGGAGAGAATAGATTTTTGGAAAAAACGGCAAGCTGAGGCAATGCCTTTTCTCCTACTTGTTTCTGTGTCGAACCACACCACACCAAACACATTCCAGAAAAACATTGCTTCGATCCGTACGTGCTCAGATGTGGACGCGCCTTAAATCGCTTTTCGTTTTTGCGGCCCACTAAATTTGTATGCGACCCGTTTGGATTAAATTTTTCCTGATGTAGATTGTTATTTGAAATTCACCCAAGACATTTTTAAGCAATACATAATTTTTACGAAAAATCTGTCTCCTAGGAAAGTAAATAACAGACAGTGCTCAATTTAAAAAACATGTGTTACACACAAGTATCAACCCAGAAAAAAATTGACTTGTTAATTTTATACATATCTTTTTCAGTGTTTAAGCAAGTCCATGTTTTGGGGCAATTTTTTTTAATAAAATGGTAATTAGTTGCTTCTTCTGTTGACTGTTGGAATTTAAAAAAAAGCAGTATCTAATTAAGTTACTTTTTTATTGGTTAAACAAATTTGAAAAGTACATGAAAAAGTGCGTGATAATATGTATTGTTCGTTAATTTTATAAATAAGCTAATAAAAAGAAAAATTATTTGAGGTATTAATTCATAGTGTTGACCTGAAAAAAAAACCGTTAAATTAAGTAAATAATTTTAAATTAAAACCAACTTACAATATCATCGATTTTAAGTATGGAGCGTACGGTTTCAGTAGCCAAATTAATAGCACTTATTGATACTAATAAAGGTTGCACAACATGTTCTTCTAAAATATCTGTGATTGTGCCTTTCCTCACATTAATTCCTGCAGAAGTTTCTCCTTTTGCATGTCTGCTTCTCAACTCTGTGACAGTCTAAAAACAATAATAAACATTTTATAGTTGTATCAAGTGTTCTGAGGCAGGATTTTCTTTTTAGGGCGAGTTTTTTGATAGAAAAATAAAATTGTACATTTGTTATGATGAAAAAATTTTAAAATTCCAAAATATTTTACCTGGATGGCATTTAATCCTGCATTTTCAGCTAGAGTAAATGGAATGACTTCCAAAGCGTTAGCGTATGCTTTAAGACAGATTGCATCAAGACCTTCCATCTTATCAGCAAGAGCGTAGAGTTTTAATGCGAGCTCGATTTCAGGAGATCCACCACCAGCGATCAACGCCTTCTTTCTAACAAGACAACGAACAACACATAAAGCATCGTGTATCGATCTATCTGCTTCTTCAAGTACCAGCTTGTTTGAACCTCTCACCAATAAAGTGACCGTTTTACCAGCAGATTGAGCACCTATAAATTATAATGTACATAAAATATAATTTTGAGGAGATTAAAGCAATAATTTACCTGTGATTTTTACCATTCGAATACCACCAACACCTACTTCTTCAGCGAGTTCAGCACTGACTAAATTTTCAGCTGTGAAATGATCTAATGATGCAATAGGTCTACAACCCAAAGATTTGCAGACAAATTCAACATCTTCACGTTCAACATCTTTTACGACCATAACCTTAATTTTATCTAAGAAATGAAGGGCCAAATCAGATACGGCATCACGGAGAATAGATTTTTGAATAAGTAAAACATTGCATCCAGCTTTTTTAATCTGCTTAACAATGTTTAAAATGTATGTTCGTTCTTCTTTCAAAACTCTGTCCATGGCAGCATAATCTGATACAATAACATTATGATCCATATCAGTTTTAGGTGCCGAAATGCAAAACTGTATAAAACCAATCTTCGCCTTTTCTATCCTTTTAGGTCCATTTATATTTGCAGTGCGGTGTGGAAAAACAAGCCCTTCAATTAATTCTGTGTCTTCAGTAGTTCCTCCAAGTTGTTTTATAACTTTAATATCATTTAAATTAACTGCAGTTTCTTGACCTTGCGTCATTACTTTAAAAACTGCGTCAACTGCTAAAGGAGCAAGCTGGCTCGACTGCTGGGACACCACTTTTGAGTTTAAGGAGGTCGACGCACTACGTATAAGTTGTTCTCTGTTATCAAGTTGGATTGGTGTTGAAATACTGGTTAATATCTACAAAAGATAATTAGATTTTTAATTTTCTTTTACCAAGTGAAATTTTTATTTTTATTTAAAGTTATACACGGTGTTCAAAAATAATTGATACTGTTGACATTGCATGGAAATCTAATGCCCGTTTTCACCTAAGATTCCTAAAATTTAGGCATTACTTATAGTTGCTAGGAATTTTTTAAACATTTAATAAAAAATACCTAGCAATATAATACTAAGCAATGCCTTAGTTTTAGGAATCGTTGGTGAAAACGGACATAAGTTTCCAACAGTTGGCTACACTGAAATGAATACGTTGTACTCCGGTGAAAAAATCATCGCGAATATTTTAACTGCACTAATTTTTGTTTTGAAAAAAAAAAAAAACTTTTTTATAAAATTTGCAACTCACTAAGAAATAACCCGAAGAAAAACTGCTGAGATGCTTTGGTTAAAGTGACAGATCAGATTTAAATTTGAATGAAAAGTAACAGGTACACCAACTTAGCAAGTCTAAAATCAATACAGAGTATGTTTGGTTGCATAGTTACGGTATCAATCTTATTTGAATTCACTGTACTTACAATAAGTTTACTTTGTTTTTTTATTTACTTACATTATAAAAATACATCTTCGAAAAATAATATTTGATGAAATTTTATTGTAAATTATCTACTTATCTTAACTTACCTTTACTGCATGAGTAGCTGCCCTTTGAAAAGATTCAGAAATTGCGGTGGGATGAATTCCCTGATGTAAAAGTTTTTCAGCGGCTTGTAATAAAGCTCCTGCGATAACTACTACAGTTGTGGTACCGTCTCCAGCTTCAATATCTTGTGCTCTTGATAATTCTACCAACTGTGAGTTGAATAAAAATATAAATTAATACTTAATTGTTCATTTGAGAAATCAGAAATTACCATTTTTGCAGCTGGATGGGTAACATTCATTTGTTTCAAGATTGTGGCTCCATCATTTGTGATCGTTACTTCCCCATTACTTGCTTGGATCTATTCATCATAACAACAAATTTAAAAAAATACTGAGGGCTGCACAAAAAACGACTAAAGATGTAGCTTCGTTATTTCTTATTCGATTTTAATAAGTTATATGTCAAATTAAATGGTTTGAAGAATACAATTATCAGATAATAATAAATTAATTTTATTTTTGAAAACATCAGAGGAGGAGGAGCCAACTTTTCTTTTTAAAATGGCAACATATTTTTTTCAATTGAGAAAAATCATTAACAAAAATAATCTAAGCCAATTATACCAATAATTTTTTTTTAAATTTTTTTTTTAATTTTATTATTATTAAATTATTTTAAAAATTATTGGAATAATTGGTTTAGATTATTTTTGTAAACGATTTTTTTCAATAAAAAAAAATATGTTGGCATTTGAAAAAGAAAAGT
The DNA here is from genome assembly GCA_963971135.1 of Stenus bimaculatus. Lineage (NCBI taxonomy): Eukaryota > Metazoa > Arthropoda > Insecta > Coleoptera > Staphylinidae > Stenus > Stenus bimaculatus. The sequence continues at coordinate 78,148,297 of OZ020180.1, read as the reverse complement.
TGCCTCATCCTCCTCTGATGTTTTCAAAAATAGAATTAATCATTTGTTATCTGATTGTAGTATTCTTCAAACCATTTAATTTGACATATCACTTATTAAAATCGGATAAGAAATAAAGAAGCTACATAGTTGGCCGTTTTTTGTGCACGCCTCTGTATATTTCCAAATAAATTAAATAATTAAAAAGTTTAAAAAATTGAAGGACATTAAAACTTACCATTTTATCCATTCCCCTGGGTCCCAAGCTGGTACGAATGGCATCGCTAACAGCTATAAAATGAATAAAATAATAAAATTTATGTACCTATCCCATTTTTTTAAAAATTACTAAGTAAGCCTCATTTTGGGTACAATTTCGGCTTGAGCAAACCAGTAACATTTTTTACTAGATTTACTCAATACAATTAATTGATTTATTGATAAATATTATGCATGTTGTTGTGTAATAAAAGCGAACACCTGCATTTTAGTTTTCGAATTACATCTTACACGAATAAAATTCTTAATATTATTCACTCTAATTTAGTTTTGTAGTGCAAAAAAAACCATTTTATAAAAGATTTTATATAAAACATTGTAGTTTTAAAGAATAAACTAATAAAATCCCAATGACAAAAATTTTGAGGTTATGTTAAAAACAAAAGACCAAAATTTGGCTTCTTTTTAAAGTAACATTCGTGAGACTCATCGTAGGTAATTAGCAACATAATTTTAAAGATAATTTAATAAATATTTTTGTAAATTTACCTTTGGCAGCATTTATATTGCTAGTTCTAACTTCCGCCGGTTTACTTTTATCTTTATAAGCCACATTTTGTAATTTATTTGCGTCGCCTCCTGCACTAGGGATAGTCATCATTACGATTAGAGGATAAAATTAAATGAAAATGTTAAATAAAGGCGGATGATTTAAGATTAATATTTTTATTAATATTTTTCAATGTTTGTGTACTGTCAAACACTGTCAAAAGTCAAAATTTTTGACAATTGACAATGCAAATCACAGAACACACAACCATCCCAGCCAACAAAAATAAATCACTAGCCACATCTATCGCAAGTATTCGTAATCTAGCTTTTTTTAAAACTGCATATTTTATAACGTTTTTACTGCATTTTACAGAATTTTACCTACAAGTCAGAAAAAAATAAAATAAACATGTAATTTTGGAATAAAGCAGGAACTTATTATGCATTTATAAAAAGTATTAGAAAAAAAATATCTAAAATTATATACAAGGTGAGTCAGTTCCATCAATCAATCGGCTTCGAATAAAAAGTTGAAAATCATATTGGGAATTTTAACTACGTATAGATGGCGCTATAAATGGAGGAAATTCGGTACTATACTTTATTTTTTTAACAGGAACTCTTTGTTATTTTGTCTTTTTAATGATAAAATATGTACAGAAACATAATTAAATTCCCCATTTCTTTGCACTGAATACAAATTTATAGATGTAAATTATATGTCAAAAATCATCCAAAATAATTATCCGGTGTAAATCTTGCTTACTTTTAACCTTTCAGGGACGTTAATTTTTGCCATTTTAGCGCGGGAAATTTAAATCACTCCTCCTAGTTAAAAAATAAAGTATAGTCATTGTCAAAAATTGTGTTTAAAATGCATTCATGTACCTTATAACTATGTATTCAACTAAACACAAATAGATTTATAATTTAAAGCTTCAGTAATTCTCAAAAAACATGTACTAATGCGTTAAACCAAAAATGTAAGTGCCGAATATCGAAGTTCATATTTGCCACCAGAGGGCGAGCGGAATCTAAAAATTCCCAATTAGATGCTACCAGAGAGATGCCACCACAGGGATACTGGGATGCTGTAAACATTAAGATGTCTAGGCACCGAAGGGACGCCGCTAGTATTATTTTCGAATTAAAATAATGTTTTCCTGGATTCGCTCGAATAGAGAGTCAAATGTGACGAGAAATATTAGTTTCTAATCCCTGCAAGTTAAAAGACTTTATTTACTACTAAAATGATGCCTCAGACAATGGAAAAAAAGATTTATTATTAATAAACAACTCCCCTAAACCTTGAGGCGAATATCAGCACTTTTTACATTAAAAACTACTAAAACCCGTTTTCCAAATAAACATCCCCTGACCGTATCTTTAAATATGTTTATAAATTTCAACATAAATTGTTTAAATAATACATAAATCTGGGGACGTACAGAAAAAAATATTAACACCAAAAATACGGACTAAAATTGAGCATATTTTTAGATACTTTAGGAATTTAGTTTTAATACTTTAGGTCTTTCATTTGCAATTAAAAATTTTAATTTTGCTTCATTATTAACCAAATAGGACGGTTATTGAAAACACCTGAATTTTATATGATTTTAATGTACGTGAATAATAGATTCATGTTCTTGACGTTGTCCCCATATAAATGGATGTAAACCAAGGAGTAGACGGATGTTCTGACCAAACTATAAGTTGCATTTTTCTTTCATTATAGACAATCAAATCAACCATCAAAATAACATATGGTTACTTTTTAAAAGAAACCTCCGAAGCGACACAATAGTTTTGTAAACGTAACATCGTATGAAATAGCTTAATGTTTCCTTTATTCAATAAGACAAATTCGATTTTAATAAGTTGTCTGAATTATGAGATTTGTATGATGAAAGTGAAGTAAAGTCTAGGTAACGCCCCTCTTTAAATAGCTTAAAATAAAAGATAGTAGTTGTAAATATCAAAAATTATGTTTAAATCGTATTTTTTACAAGGTAATAAACCACATTAAAATAAGTACTAAAAAACTTGTTGGCACCTGAGGGTGAGCAGAATTGTAAAATTTCCAATATCTGCGTTGTTTAAAGAGGTAAAAAACAAAACAAAAGATTTTTTGAAAAGCATTAAGTACGGTTTCATCCAGTGGTGTTCGCGATCCGGTAATTTTTTTTATCAGCTTACTCTACTCTTATGTTAGAGAGTATATTTTTATTTGTTTAGAGCAAAAAAAATTGTTTTTCTTTTTCGCAAACCGGTAATTTTTATTATACTTCTACACCACTTCAAAAATTGTTGGTTTTATTACCTTATTAGCGCTATGTTCATATGATTCAATAGCTGTTTTCGTTTATTCACTTTTAGCTGCTCGGTACAGTACCGAGCAGTACCGAGTGACTAAATTCTGTTCGTTTACGCGGTGCGTGACGCCCTAAAAAGCTCCAAATCTTCCTTCCCCTTACCCCTGACGCTCCAACCTAATTTCTGGTGCGTCAAGCCCCAGTCAGCTGATGTTTATGGATTGTGGTTAGGTTCATCGTTTGTTATCAAACTTCTTCAGAATTGCAATGCTAAACAAAGTATTTTCGAATTATAAATTTATTTATGAATTTTTCCGTGTTCGTTTATTTGCACAAAAATAACCAAAGCTTTGCGCTGGGTGTGTCAAGCCCCAGTGCATGAAATCCAATAAACGAAAACGGCTAATTGGGTCAGTAAGAACCATTTCTTAAAAAAAATATTTGAAAAATTGCTGTTTTCGTTATTCACTCGGAACAGCTCGGAGCTACTAAATTCTAAATTCTGTTCGTTTATCAGGAACTTGACGCAGCGCTGGAGCGACTGATCTTCCTTCCCTTTACCCATAGATACCCTTACCCCTGATTAAATTTGTATGTTCGTTTATTCGCAACAAAGACATCTCTAGGAGCTTGACACCCCCAATCTTGAATCTCCAATAAACGAAAACGTCAAATTATATGTCCCGAATATATTCCTATGCATTTCAATCACCCTGTATAAATATTCAAAGTTGCAATCTGGCAACAATGTTTTGTTAGTTTTCGAGTACAGGTTGAGCAAAAATGATACAAATTTCCCGCCTAAAAATCTGGGGAATTTGTTAATTTCAAGTTCATAGTAATACAAATTCATGTCAAAATTATAACAAAATAACTATACTTCATTTTTTAACTTGGAGAAGTGATTTAATTTTCCCGCGCTGAAATGCCAAAAATTAACGTCCCAGATTGGTTAAAAGTCAGCAAGATTAACACTGGAAAATTATTTTAGATGATTTTTGACATACAGGGTGGTCACTCTTACGGTGCACACCATTGGGATTTTGTTGTACATTTGTTTAGAATTCTTGATTTTTTATGATTCATTTTGGAAAAAAAATATTTGCTACGCCATTGGGTTTTCTTTTAATATTTTTAGTTGTACCAACCTGCGCATTTGGTTGCCTACATTAGCTCACCCTGTATAATCGTATATACTCGTGCAACTTCGAATCATGGCAGCCATTTTTGTTTAATACGTATACGTTTTTCTTCGCGAAGTTGCGTTTGATGTGAGAAGAGCCATTTCATTCACGTGAATAATTAATTGTAAAACACCAAGTGCTAATGAGAATCGATAAATCAATATAGAATAAACGTAAGGTTTTTAATATAATAATTTGAATAAACAATAAGCCACGTATTTGTAGCGTTTCCTTTAATTCTTATCATAAAACTACCAAACGAATCTAGTCACTATCCGCCATTGAAATTTCCGCGTCCAAGCGTGACTTGCTAGAATCAAATCACCTTAATTCATTCCAACAAATGCAATTTGTTGATTTTTGTTTAGAAGCTTAAACTAATAACACTTCGCAAAGATGAGAGACAACGAACAGGGTTCACCCAAGATGCATCGCAGTAGAAGTCGCAGTCGTAGCAGCTCCAAGAGTAGCAAACCCAGTAAGAAGAGCGGAGACAGATCTAGCTATTCCAAATCACGTTCTCGCTCACGATCAAGAAGCAGCAGTCAGGAGTTCGACGGCTTTCGATTACACATCGCTGATATTGGGGAAAACGTTAGGAAGTCCGATTTGGAAAAGGTTTTTTCAGCATACGGTGCTTTGAAGGAGATTTGGATGACTAACAGCACACCTTGTTTTGGATTCGCTGTTTATAAAGATAAGAAAGATGCTGCAGTAGCTTTATCTGAAACCGATGGAGTGTAAGAAAAATTTTGATTGTTTTTTTATTATCTACGTCTTCTTAAGACTAAAAAGTCCCTTGACGATAAGCAAATCATTGAAAACCACAGTTAAAATATTTTGAAAGCAATAAATGCGTTAATATTTAATCTCTGTAATTTGATCTTGTGTTTATCAATAAAGATTCCAGCAAGATTTTAGGTTGCTGTTCAATTAACGGAAAAGATACGATTATCAAAGTAAAATTCATTCATTTATTCACAGCGAACTTGGATGCTTTAAATTTCCTTTTGTAATCGTATCGTAGCCATTCTGTCAATTGTCCAGCGGGTCTTACCTGGTCTTTAGAGTGTTGCCTTGTCAAGGCTAATAAGTGCTGGAGAAATCGGTCATAAAACTTACAATTTTGAGTTTGTATTTTATTGTTAAAATAAGAGATAGTATTTTTAACTAGGCAAAGTTTTAACCGGCGAAAAGTTAGCCATAAAATTTCCAGCCACAATTTTTCATGTATTTCTCCATAAGAAGAAAAATCATTATAACTTATTTATTTTAAATTAGGACTGGAAAGCTCAAAGAAATATCTATACAGGGTGTTTCTAAATATATATGAAGAAATTCTACAAGCGATATCTTGACCAATTCTAAGACAAAAGTAAAGAATAAAAATTTTCTCAAAAGTGCTCTATTTTCTAGTTATGGGGTGGCAAACTTTCTATATTTTTTTCATTTTTTGAGTATAACTTCTTTATTTTTTAAGATAATTTGATCAAATTTGAAACACTCTAGTTGTTATAGTCGTAAGAAGATAAAAATATCAAATATCGAAATAAAATACAGGGGGATGTATTTTGGGGGTATAGACCCCATTTTTTATGCCTTAACTTTTTGTGCTACCCCACTTAACATTTTAAATTAGATATTCTAATTCCTTGCTTTTTTCTGAAAATTTTTGAATATTTTTCAATAATATGAATCGATAATTTTTTAGAAATGCTTACTCATTTTAAACTCAATCTTTGGAAAATGCAACTCGTGCTACGCACTCGTTGCATTTTCGTCGTTGAGATTAAAATTCGTGCATTTCTAAAAAATCTTCGATAATATTCTTACCACTTGTTATATTACCCTTGAAAATATTTATTCTCTGTTTTCGTCTTAAAATTGGTCAAATAGTCTTCTAGGAAGTCTCTGGTATTTATTTTTTTTAAAAAGTCACCCCTGCTTAATGCAAAATTGGCATACAACTTCGTACATGTTTTTAAATAACTTCTAAACTGTACCAGCTGTGAAAAAATTAAAGAGATCAAAAATTTTCAGAATAAAGCAAGGAATTAGAATATCTCATTTAAAATGTTAAGTGGGGTAGCACAAAAAAGTTATGGCCTAAAAAATGGGGTCTATTCCCCCAAAATACATCCCCCTGTATTTTATTTCGATATTTGTTATTTTTATCTTGTTACGACTATAATAACTAGAGTGTGTTTCAAATTTGATCAAATTATCTTAAAAAATAAAGAAGTTATACTCAAAAAATGAAAAAAAATATAGAAAGTTTGACACCCCATAACTAAAAAATAGAGCACTTTTGAGAAAATTTTTATTCTTTACTTTTGTCTTAGAATTGGTCAAGGAATCGTCTGTAGAATTTCTTCGCATATATTTAAAAACACCCTGTATAACAGTACTACTGTAAATGCTTGCCTCATAATAATAAATCCGCAATTTGCATTTAATCAGATGACTACCTTAAAATATCAAAAACACTTAAATGGGTGTAACTTCTATTAAAATAAACTGACAACTAAAATAAAATAATCATTAGAATCTGCATTAAATTCTTATGTATAAAACAAAGTCGGCCACTAATTATTAACTTATTAATTAATCACAAACAGTAATTTTTTATTCTAATAGCTACCAAAAACTGTGGCTGAAAATTTTATGGCTAACTTCTCGCCGGTAAAGTTTTAATCCTTTTACTTCATTTTTTTGTTAAATTTAAAAAACTTGGTTATTAAATGAATTTGTGTGCATGAGTCCCTAATGAGAATCTTCAATTTAATAAAAAAAAAAATAAGTTTGAATACCATGATACCATTTTATTCCTGGAATTAGTTTTTATTTTAAAATTTTATTAAATCATGTTGTCTGAACATAAAAACAATTACAATGTTTGATAGTTAATTTGTTATTTTTTTATGAATAATTTGAAGATTCTCGTAATTTTCTAATATTGTTTTTTTACAGAATTTGATTCGAATGCGAAGTTCAGCGAGACATAATTTTTATTTGATTAATGTGTTGATATTTTTCATTAATTTTTTATCAATAAATTCAAGTAGTTTATTATAATTTAAAGCAATCAGGGTTACAAGTCTTTTAACATCAATAAAAGTGTGTGTGGAGATAAAAATATTATGCTCATGATGTTTTTGTGCTTACAGACACCAAAATTGTGCCCAAGTTGATGTTTCAAGACTTCACTTCCTGTTTACATTTATTATCAACACGTTTACAAATGATAATAATGTTTGGACTGATTTGGATTGATAATAATGGAAATGAGTCATGGGTTCTCATTAAATAAATTTAAATTTTGTGAATTATGCATAAATATTAACTATATTTTGTATGTTTAGAGAAGTTGCAGGATCTCGTATAAGAGTATCATATGCAAAGCCACGTACCCGAGGTTCAGGAAGAAGGTTCTTCAACCCAAACATGAGATGTTACCAGTGTGGCTACACTGGTCACTTCTATCGTGATTGTCCTGAATTGAACGGAGGTGGCGATAAGCGTGGACGGTAAGGCTTGTTTGATAAGATTTACTATATTGAAAGCTTTTATTTTTTACATTATGAGTAATAATACCGCTTTTTTAATTGAACTAAAATGCTTCGTTATGATAGGCTTTTAATGTGACACGTGTACGTTGCGGAGAAGTTAATGATTAGTAGGTTGATAACTTATCTTTTTCATTTAGTTCCATTTGTCTTTATTTTTTTGAGCTAGGCACCAAAGATTGATTTTTCACAAATTTCTTTCTATTTTTCCTTATTTTATCTTTAATTTGGTCTATTCAATAATTCTTCACTTCAACAATTTGCTTTTAAGTTTAATATTTTGTAAACGATGATGAAATTGTTTATATAAAATATCATTTTATGCACATTGTTTACAAAATATCCATAATTGAGTTAGCTTTTGGTGAACAAAATTAATTTTTTTTTAAGGAAATTAACTGCGATAGATCATTTAAATAAAATTTTTCTTAATTAATCATTTTTAGAGCCATTTTTTTAAATAGTGTAAAAAATAAAAAGCCATTGTTAAAATGCTAAAGCCTAAAAAAATTCATATTAGAACAAAATATACAGGTGGTTACAAAAGTATTAAATAATTGGTGCAACTTTTCAATTGAAGAGTTAAGAAAAAGTGAAAATATTCCTTTTATGAGGGGAAATGCACGACAGCTTAAAACAATCTCCTTCTTTATTGCTCTTTTTCTACAAATTGCCAACGTTTCGACGGCTCTTCCCGTCTTTTTCAAGGCTACAAACATTAACAAGTAGACTTTTAGACAAATTAAAAAAAAACTATGTTAGGCTGAAGGTATACAAACTGAGGGGGTGAAAAGATAACCTCACTTTTATAAAAAACATTTTTGTAGAATCGATTCAATCGACTAATTTATATTGATTGAACCAACAAATTGAAAAGACAAATTAAATTTGTTGGTTCAATCAAAATAATTAAGTCGATTTAATTCAAAAATGTTTTTTATAAAAGTGAGGTTATGTTTACTTACCCCCTCAGTTTTAGCCTAACAAAGGTTTTTCTTTTTTAATTTATCTAAAAGTCTAATTCTAAATGTTTCTAGCCTTGAAATAGATGGGAAGAGCTGTCGAAACGTTGGCAATCTGTAGAAAAAGAGCAATAAAGAAGGAGATCATTTTAAGCTGTCGTTCATTTCCCCTCATAATCATCCTTGGGATCAACAACCAATTAGTTGAAATATTCTTTTTTTATTTATTTGATGCACATTTTTACGATTTGTGCTTCTTTAGCTCTTTCCTTCTTGTTGTAGCAACCACTTATTGTTTTTTAAATAACAAAGTTGTGAGTTTTTTTAATTTTAGAGGATAATCGGCAAGTGTGAGCTGAGCGTTTGATTTTGAAATTCTCTTGATATTTGCAGTTTTGCTCATAATTTTTTTTTCCATCGAAGCTTCTTTAAAATTTATTTATTTGGTAAACAGACTCTTGTGGCTTCTTTTTTTTGTGTTTGTAAGTCAAACCAAATAATCGTACAGCAGCAGTCAAACAGGCACTTTATATAAAACGTTCGCTTAGTAAATGACTAATTGAAATAATATTTTTTTTTCCAATACTAGCAATAAGACAAGGTACAAACGAAGAGTTTGACGTTGCGTTTTTTGTTTTAAATATATTTTTAAACTATTTACAGCATCCCAAAAATGAAGTAAAATTTTAAGACATTTTTGGAGCGCTGTAAAAAGTTTAAAAACAAACTTAAAACAAAACGTCAAACTCTTCGTTTATACCCTAACTTATTGTTAGTGTTGGAAAAAAAATATTATTTCAATTGGTTTTTAATTTTTGTGGAAAACGCTGCTAAGCGAATGTTTTTTGTAAAGAGTCCGTTTTACTGCTACCGTATGACCATTTGGTTTGACATACTAAAACAAAAAAAGAAAAAATTGGTAGCAAGAAGACTCTTCTTTGTACCAAAAAATAGTATTTTAAAAAACGAGTTTCAAAAGTCGCATATTGTTGCACGCGTTCAATTTTAAAATACGAGTCGCGTAGCGACGAGTATTTTAATGAACAAGTGCTACTATCGACTTATGAAACGAGTTTATTATACTATTTTTTCTATTTTGGGCCTTTTTATCTATTTAAAATAAAATACTATAGTTTTCAATTTTAGTAACTTTTCTGGTAGTTGGCAACTCTAATGTCAGGTTTGTCAAATCATCAAATAACCTGTAAATCGCTTGGCAACTGCCACTTTAAAATCAATAAACTTCAGTGCTACCAACTTCGAAAAATAAAATTTACTACTCAGTAACGCACCGATAGGACTGCTGTCAGTGCGTTACTAGCCATAGTAACGAACCAAAATAGAAAAAAGAAATTTTAAAAAAGCTCCACTGGAAAAAAAGTTATGACTAAAACCGGTTACGGTTTTTAAAAATTTCAAGAAACGGTTTTGGTTTCAGTTAACCGAAAAAAATGGTTTCGATTACGGTTTTAGAAAGGTGTTTAACTATTTTTTTTTTTAAATTTTGATTGTAAAACCGATAGTTAAACGGTTAATAACTGGTTAGTAAAACGGTTAAAAATCGTTAAAACGGTTCGGTTAGAATCCCTGTGATGAAATGGCGTTACTTTTAAAATGTTAAAAACCACACCTAAGCTATTTAAAATGGAAAATTTGGTTGCTACAAGGGGAGACCAAAATAAAACCTAAGAAACCAAAAATCATTTAAAAAAAATTTTATTTTCAAGTTTTCTTCGATAATCTTTTAATACAAAAGTTGTGGCAATTTTTTAATATTTTTGTTATTTCCTTTATAAGTTGTATTAATGAAAGTTGTGTAAAATAAATGATAATTTTATAGAAAATTTACAAATGCTGCGTGAATTTTGTATAAAATTTATTTAATTCACACAACATTGAAGGTCGTGTAACACTTGTCTTAATTTTCTTGTAAAATATCCCTAGTGCTGTAAATATTTCTGAAAATGTTCGGAAATATTTCCAGCAGTAGCCCTAGGAATATTATTATTGAAATTTTAACACAGGTGCCACACGGCCTAAAAGGTTTTGTAACACTTGTCTTAATTTTCCTGTTAAATATTCCTAGTGCTAGGCATATTTCGGGAAATTTTAAGAAATATGTCTAGCAGTAGCCCTAGGAATATTCTTATTGAAAATTAACACAAGGAACAGTCACAAACTTTGATAGGTATTGTTGTTGGTTGAATCTTCGAATTTTGAGTAAAAACACAATGCAATAGGAATAACAGAATTTGGAGATGTAAGTAAAAGGGAGCCGCTACTAATACGTTTAATTAAGTTTGTTTAAGATTGGGAAATTGTGCAAAAGAGAATGAAAACTAGCAACCGTTCCTTATTTTAATTTTTTTACATTGTAATAAAAATAATTAAAAACTATACAGAGGGGTGCACAAAAAACGGCCAGCGATGTAGCTTCGTTATTTCTTATCCGATTTTAGTAAGTGATATGTCAAATTAAATGGTTTGGAGAATATTACCATCAGATAATAAAAGATTAATTTTATTTTTGAAAACATCAGAGGAGGAGACTACTGTTCTTTTTCAAATGGCAACATATTTTTTTCGATTGAAAAAAAATCATTAAAAAAAATAATCTATACCAATTATACCAATGATTTTTTTAAATTAATTTTTTTTTTATTTTTTTAAAATTTAATTCTATTGTTTTTTTTTTAGTTTTGAGTTTTTTATTTTTTTAAGTTTTGTTTTTTAATTTATCCTTAATACTTTTTAATTTATTAATATTTTTTTAATTTATTAATAATAAATTAAAAAACGAAACTTAAAAAAATAAAAAAACTAAAAACACAAAAAAAAACAATTTAATTAAATTAAAAAAAAATAGTGATAAAAAAATAGGAAAAAATATCTTAAATTAATTATAAAAAAATTATTGGTATAAGTTTAGGATATTTTTGTTAATGATTTTTTTAATCTAAAAAATTATGTTGTCATTTAAAAAAGAAAAGTTACCCCCGATTCCTCTGTTGTTTTCAAAAATAAAATTAATCTTTTATTATCTGATAGTAGTATTCTTCAAACCATTTAATTTAACATATCATTTATTAAAATTGGATAAGAAATAACGAACTTCGTTGGCCTTTTTTTGTGCACCCCTCTGTATAATCCTTATTGTTATAAGTAGTTCTTTAAGTTTCACCTAAATTGTCCTACTTCAAGGCTACTCGAAAAAGTTATTTATAAAAATAGGGATCATATGAATTTTATTTAGTTTTGTTAAAAGGATGGTCGGCAAATTTCAGCGCTTGATTTTGAAATTTCAAAATCCAACTCTGAAATTTGCCGACTATCCTCTTAATGGTTATTATGCAAAAACAATAAATTAACAATCGATTGCTATACTCTTCTCTCTTTCGTGAATCTTTCCCATCTTAAATTTCAAAACCAATCAGGTAATTATTGAGTAAAAAATAAATTTGAAGTTTGAACGTATAAATAAAATTTTTTGTATATTTAGTTTAAAATTTATTTACACAATCCAGTTTTTGAGAATCATTACTTTTTCATAATTTGGTAAATGTTTAAAGTATGTATTTTAATATTATAAGTTGTACGTTTTAACACAATAATATCAGGACAAAAATTAAATTTTTCAAAAAAGTTACATGTTCTGTTGCGAGACTTCAACGTGTACACTGTATAAAGGGTGATTGCTAAAAAAATCAAGTTGGAGGCCTTGTTTTTATCCTCAAATTAAATTTATATTGAATAAGAACAAACTCGCCCTTTATATTATTGTAAATAAAATCTTTAGGATATTTTAGAATATGTCTCATTCTGCAACAATGGAATAGCCAGGGGTGGTTCAGAGGGCGATTTTCACCCCCTACGCCCCAAATCCAATTCAAGGCGCCTTTTTTGGCATTATATATTTTTTAAATTAGGCGCCTTTTTATAGTTAGTACTGTTTCAAAAAACTTAAATAACTCAGCCATTTTTTAACCAATTTTTGATTTTATACACACATTAAAAACTTACATTTATTAACTTTTAGTGGAATATTAGACTTGTTTAAGCCATAAATATTTTAGATTTTATCGACAATTACAGGTAAACGTCGTTTTACGCCGAGGTTCCGTTCCAAGAGACACCGGCGTAAAATGGACACACATTTTTCATGCTTTTTTCGCACAATATTTGGGTTCTCAATCACTATTGTCGCCCATAATGAAACTACAAATTTTATAATAAAATAAAAAATATAATCATATCTTTTTATTTTTCTTAAAAACAAAACGAAAACTAGCTCGGAAAATCCCACGCCCTCACCAACCGTCGTAATTGTGAATCGGCGTAAATCGAAACGGCGCAAAACGACGTTTACCTGTATTTTTTAATTTTCTCTTCAAAGAGCCCTGTTTTTGAAACACCATGATGTTCTTCGTGACTTACATCATTCTGCCCTTCTCATTTATATTTTAATGTCAATTTAATCTAAAAAATGGTTTAAAATCAAAATGTGCTGGTTAGTTTTAACATTAAAATTTAAAAAAATGTTGGTATTTAAGAAAAAACTTTACATCTGTAGTAAATTTGGATACGTATACTCAGTATTATAAATTTTGAATCTAATAAAAAATCTTGACCATCAAATATCACCACATCCTTAGTGTACAAACAGAAACACCCGCTTTTAGATTACCGGCGCCGATTAAATGCGCATGCCTGAGTCAGTCCGCGTCATGCTATGGTAATACAAAAAGCGTATAAGTAAGGTTTTCATAAAAATGTGCTTTCGAAATTTAACATTATACCAGTCTTTATTCGCCAATTTTGAGCCCAATTGAAATAATTTTCCAAAAATTCTTGGCTTCCTCAATATTTTACAAAAAGTCTTTTCTAAAATTAAATTAATTTTTCTGAAATACAATTGATGCTTTCTGAAATACAATTGATCTTTTCTGAATTACAATTGATGAGATCTGAAATTGAATTGACTATTTTGAAATACAATTGATGCTTTTAGAAATACAATTGACTATTCTGAATTAAAATTGATCGTTTCTGAAATTGAATTGATCTTTTCTGAAATTGAATTGATCTTTTCTGAAATACAATTATTGGAAAAGGTGTAGCCTAGCTGGTAGTCTACAGTCTACTCTAGTATTAAATCTTAAACTTGCAATAAAAATTTAAATTTTTTTAAAACCGGGACAAAAGAGGCCTCGCTCGGGACGCCGGGATAAACGCTTAGAAACCGGGACTGCCCCGGGCAAACCGGGACGTCTGGTCACCTTACGTATAAGGGTAAAACCGCAATTAAAGCAGGTATGACCATAGCGAACTGACTCAGGCGTGCGCGTGAAATCGGCGCCGGTAATTTGTAAGCGGGTAACCTTCTTTGTTTGTGTTTGTACACTTATCCCCACTTGGGCGCCTGTTTAGAATCTGTACCCTGCTGACCGGAATTCCTGGCTGCGCCACTGTTCTGCAATATTGTATTTAAACAATAATATTGCTTTGGAAAGACCCTGTTATTTTGGGAGTCCTGTAAAACTTTAGGTGTAATTACAAAATATTTAAATTTACGAATAATTGTTTTCGAGAAGTTAATATTTATTTAAAATACGGACTTGTAAGCATGGACTGGAATTGGATCCCATTTGACACCCACATAATAAAAAACTGATCATTTGGAACTGGTAAGAAGCCCTGATTTTTTTTCCAGCCCAGCATGTTTATAATTACTTTGTTTTCCTGGCAAATTTAAATTGAATTTCAATTGCAATAAATTCAGAAGTAAGTATAGGTTTTGAATTTAATTTCAATATTGTTTGAAAACTTAGTAATTATTACTTTATTTATGTGTTAAAAATATGAAAAATAATATTTTTTAATGTGCTTTAGAAAATACAGGTAAACGTCGTTTTACACCATGGTTCCGTTCCGAGAGACACCGGCGTAAAATACAATACATTTTTCCTGCTTTTTTCGCACAATTTTTGTGTTCTGAATCACTATTGTCGCCCATAATGAAACTACAAATTGAATATTCTTTTAATTTTATAATAAAATAAAAAATATATCTTTTTATTTTTCTTAAAAACAAAACGAAAACTAACTTGCAAAATCCTACGCCGGCACCAACCGGCGTAAATCGAACCGGCGCAAAACGACGTTTACCTGTATTTTTTAATTTTCTCTTCAAAGAGCCCTGTTTTTGAAACATCATGATGTTCTTCGTGACTTACATCATTCTGCCCTTCTCATTTATATGAAAAACAAAAAATGAAAACTTCAATCTTAAATTGATATCAAAATTTTATAGCATTTAAAAAAAATGTGAATGGTGAATTGTGAAATTGTAATTATATCGTGCTTAGAATTTCATAATCTGGAATCTAGTTCCTGTTCCTTGTTTATAAGTTCTTTTATTCATTTTCCTCTTTTTCAATTAGTATTTTGATTTATATTTTAAACTATTTAACAAATTATGAAAATTTATATAATTTTGTGGAATTTATTAACTATTATTTATTTCATATATTATGTTAACAACTCATTTAAAGATATTTTTGTTTTTTTTTTATTAGGTTAATTGTTACTAATAAATTAGTTGTGATTAATAATAGTATATAATTGGTTATTGTAACTGCAGACTCTAGGGCCACATTTAAAGTTGTAATAATAAATCACATAATTGGTAATTCAAACCATCCACTCCAGCTTGTTTATTTTGAAGTCTAACTTAAAAAAATACACCAAAGTGAAGTAAATGATTGTACCAATTACTTCACTTAGGTTATAAAATGTTGCATCGGTCATCAACAAAAAATTTCAAAATAAATGGGTGGTCTGAATAAAAATATACAAAACTCAGCAGCTTTTGCTTAAACTTTGTTTGCTAACTTCTTTGAATAATTTCCTACAGTTTAAATTGTATTGTGCAGTTATCTCAAAAAGTATTGTTTCCAATTGATTTGAAGAGCTAAATATGCCAAATTAGGATTTGAAATGGTAAATACTTCACGTTTAGTTGTTTATTAGATGTTTTTGTTTGTTTAATTTTGTTCTAAAATGTTTTCAGTTAGGTTTTATATTTAAAGAATTTATTTTAAGTTAAGAAATCAAAAAGAAAATCCACAAAGTTATGTCTGCCTACCTACAAAACCAACCTAAAATAACATGAGCCTATAAAATGCTTTAGCTTTGAGTGTTTTAAGCACGAATGTAATATTTATTTTATTAATTTTCTAGATTGTTTCAATCAAAATTCTTCTTATATCCAACACCAGGGTAAATCGTAGGTATCAAATTAAATAAAAACTGATGCAATCAATCTACAATGGCTCCAACACGTTGCATTCTGTAATCGAAATTTGATTGTTTTTTAAATTTGTTGTAATGGGTTTTCTGCACCTAATTGTTGTTTTATGGTTTATCAGGCTCATGGCGTTTTGGCATAGTTTATATGGTTTGGTTAAACATAATAATGGATTGTGTTATGGCATAGGCTAATTTCACATTGGTGATTATGGTGTGGATAAATCAACTTTAGGATTTTTGTAATGGGAGTATGAGATGGTCCTGACTTAGAGTGTTTTTAGTTACGACTCACATTCTTCGGATCGCTATAGGAGAGGACGAGATCGTGATAGGGACTACCATTCATACAACAGAGATTACGGCAGAAGGGAGTACCGCAGATCTTCTAGGAGGTATGATGACTACGCAAGCAGCCGTAGCAGCCGTCGTCACCGTTACTGAAGAATTTTAGCAGCGTTTAAAAATATTAAAATATTAATCCACTATTAATATTTGTTTCCTTTTTTATATATGTATAAACAGTTTTAAAATTGACTTGGCGTGTGTAATGATTGGATGTTCTCACTTGATGACCAAATAGATGCATTACAATTATATAATCAATATTAAATTTACATTGGCTTTTATTTATTTTAATTCGACCATTCTTCATAACCATAATTCCGAAACTTATTGCAGAGCAGGTAATAGTTATTTGTTTTTCATGTATCTGTAGTGTTAATTTGGTTCTCCCACTAAAGGAATTAGTTACTTTTTTTTAAATTTAGAGAGATACTATATTTGTTTAGCGAGTTAGTACACTTCACATCATAAAAAACATACAGATATTTTGGATAAATATGTATCTTTGCACATAGTCTGTTCCATCGGCGGATGGATGAAACTTTTATAAAATACTTTGCATTCTATCGGGTATCACTTATACTAGATAAATTATGCACCCCTTTTGATATAGCTACCGTATTACCGCCTATTTGACTGACTATGATTAGAATAATACTTCTCAGAAATAACTTCAGAATGCTTTACGAAGTAAAGGAAAACAATTACGATTTAAAAAATTTCCCAGGTTTGTTGAAAACGTGAACAAGTTTCAGAAAATTGAAATAAAAACAACCGTAATGGTTTTTTTAATAAAAAAATATAAAATAAAAACAAATAACGTTAAACATCTAAGAATTATTGTAACTTAATTTTCGACCGAAAAAAAAGAATTAATATACAGGGTGAGTCGGGAGGAGTGCGCCAAACTCCGGGAGTGTATTCTACACGTTAATATAAGGCAAAAAAACGAAAATGTTATCCAATTTTTATTAGTTTTCGAGTTACAGCGTTTTAAAAATAAAAGTAGGCAAGCTTGTATAAGTCTTTTCTTGGACTATGGATTGGTTTTGGTGGTTTGAAAGGGCACATACGCTATCAAAGAATTTGCGCAACAGAGGGTGTTGTGCAAGCACGTTGACAGTATATGTATAGCGATATTTGAGTTGTTACACAAACTGGTGTAAATTCAAACATGATTGAAATTATTTGCGCAACAGGTTTGATATTGTATATGGAAGGGTTTGATGGTTATAAATTATTAATATTTCTATCCTGTTTGGTTCCTTTGTTGCTCTTCTCACAACAATCAGAAATCAAAACATGGCAAGTGGAGTTTAACAACATATCTGCCTCTACCAAAAATACGGAATTTTGGCGTAAGTTTATTAGTATTCATTGGGAGTTGGGAGTAGACTTATAGGGACAATTTTTTTATTTATAAAAATAGAAATTTGAAATTTTACTTTGTAATATGTAATATGGCATACGAAATCGCATTTATAGAACTAAAAAAATTTTCAATTGCACTTCCGGTTTCATCGAAAATCACATCAACTTTCTTATTTTAAATGTAACACCTTATTTTTTGTACTTATTATTAAAAGTATGTTTGTGACAAAAAAAATTCTTTTTCTGAACTTTCAAAAAAAATTTTGGATTTTTTTTTGGTAATTTTTTTAATAAAATCTATTATAACTGCTCTTAAATAATTTAAATAGATAAAATAAATTGTAAATTTATAATTTTTAAAATGCGTTTTTGCAAATATCATTATTTTTTCAAATGGTATGATTAGTGGGGCCATATAGGCCACGCCCTATTTCGATAGAGGATTTTTTTCGATAAACAGCTGTTGATAAATTGATAAAATAAAAAGATTAAAAAATATTGAAAAAAATAAAGATATTAGCAAAAAGCGCATTTTAAAAATTAATTTATCAAAAACTGCTGAATGAATTTCACAATTTACAATTTATTTTACATATTTAAATTATTTAAGAGTAGTTTTAATAGATAATATTAAAAAAATACCAAAGAAAAATCCAATTTTTTTTTAAAAGTATAGAAAAAAATATTCTTGTCACAAACATACTTGGAACTTACCAATTTTTAATAATAAGTACAAAAATAGGGAGTTACATTTAAAATAAGAAAGTAGTCATCATTTCCGGTGAAACCGGAAGTAAAATTTAATTTTTTTTTAGTTCAATAAACGCATTGTCCTATGCTATATTACATACTAACATTTCAAATTTTTATTTTCATAAATAAAGAAATTACAGGTGTCTTCGTATCATTTTAGGACTTCAGTAGAATTAACTCTGTTCCCAGTTGGAAAACAGGAGTGTCGACTACGGCAATGTGCAAGGATTCTCGACATTCATGATATTTTCAAAAGGATTTGAGTCGACATTTCAACGAGCTATATGACTATAATATTTATTTCCAATCGAAAGTACCATATGCGTATTATTATTTTTCCGACGACCATATGAGAAAATCGTATATGTCATTCATATTAGTAGTTTAGAAAATCGATCATTTCAACACTAGTGACTTTAAGTTTCCATGTTGTAACTGTCAAATAGTTCTTGTAATTTTGGATAGAGGCGCTGCGAAGGAATTCCGAAAGCCCCCTCTTGGATTTTTTTGAACTTGCAAAAAAAGGATAGTTCAAATAAAAATTTATATTTAACCCCGCCAATATTACTAATTTTATTATTAAAATCATTATATAATTCACTTTTCTGTAAATTTTAAATAAAATAGGAACATTTGTTATTCGTTTCGATAAGTTGCTTCCGTCAAAACAGCGCCACCTACAATTATTTACATTTAACTAAAAATAATCGATAACTTCAATGTCAGCTGCTGTTAACATAGGCTATGTTATCTTGTTACTACAAAATATTAATAATGGTCGCAAAATCTCCGTGGTCGTCGGAAAAATAGCGTATACAACTCGCAGAAAGTGAATTTAGTTGCTCGTGTAATATCCTCACTCGGCTAGCGCCTCGTTCGGCTATTTTCACACTCGCACAAAATTCGTCACTTTCTAGCTCGTTGCGTAATATACTATATTAGAGACCAAAAAATTTATATCGTGTGTATTTTTCTTTCTTTCACTTTCTGTGAAAATAATGAATTTAATAAACACGGTATTCGCGTTTTATTTCCAGGTACTCTGGAAAATTGCAACAATCTAAATATTTCAATTAAAGGAATATTAGAACATTAATTCAAGTGTTACAATTTTTATTATTATAAATTATAATCAAAATACCTATAACCGAGCTTAAAACTTTAATTTATTAAATTCAACAGAACTAAAAATGAACTAATGTTTTTTTGGATTACCTATTGATTAGAAGTTACGAACTTACATTGTGGTTTTCGAATAAAAAACAAACATATCATTTTCGTTTTTTGCGATATTTTTAATAATGGTAGATGAAATTTTTTTAAGTCTTAATAATAAGCACGAAAATATGCAAGTTAACTTAACCGACTTCGTATGTCTTAAGTTAACCACAGAGGCGTAACTAGTAATTTTTGGCAATTAAGCAAGTTTATAAAATTGCCCCCCCCCCTCAAATTAATTGAATTCGGGACAAACATCTATGAAATAATTTGCAAAAGACCGACATTCACCAAAAAACCAAAAAGCAACGAGGGCGAGCGATAAATGGACGAATTGGAGAAAGAGAGGAAAGACAAAAGAGCAAATTGGACGAAAAACGAAAACCCGGCGCATTCAAAAGGCCGAAAGAAAATAAGCAAATCACAAATCTCAATTTTGTATTTTAGTCGCCTTTTTGGGGATTTAGTTGAAAAAAAACCTAATTACTTTTTTATTTTTATAAAAATATTTTTACAAAATTTTGTGCAGTCGTGTATGGTACTATCCACTTATCGGTGGTAAAATTTTTGCTGGAAATCTTCATAAAATCGCCGATTTCTTGAATTATTTTGTATTTTATGGGGTAATTCTGAACAGAAAATGTTAGCCGTAACAGCGATGTTAAATTTGACAGTCACACTGATGTCAAAAAATCGCTATTCTGTAAATTGTACAGTAACTTAACGGCAGTGTAAAATAACATTTTCAGTCTTAAAATACATTTTACATCAATGTAATGTTAGTATTTTGATCAATTATACATTAATGTATTATTATTATTTTGATCGATGTTATTTTAACACCGAAAATGTTATTTTACATGGTCGTTAAGTTACAGCAAAGTTTACAAAATTGCTATTTTTTTGACATCGGGGTGACTGTCAAATTTAACAGCGCTGTTACGGATAACATTTTTCTTCAGAATCACCCCATTAATCACGTTTTTTGGGGCTTTAGTTGAAAAAATCCTAATTACTTTTTTATTTGTATAAATATTTTTACATAATTTTGTGCAATCGTGTATGGTACTATCACTTATCAGTGGTAAAATTTTCGCTAAAAAATTCCAAGAAAAACTTGATAAAATCGTCGATTTCTTGAATAATTTTGTATTTAATTCACCTTTTTTGGGACTTTAGTTGGATAAAACTTAATAACTTTTTTGTATTTTTAAATTTTTTTACAAAATTTTGTACAACCGTATATGGTACTATCACTTATCAGTGTTACAATTTTCACTGGAAAATTCCAAGGAAAACCTTAAAAAATCGTTGATTTCTTGAATTATTTTATGATTTTTGAGGCTTTCGCCTACAAATAACTTAAACTTTTTCATTTTTATAAAAAAATTTACTCAATTTTGTACAATTATATATTGTAAAATGCCGAAAGAATAAAGCTAAATTAACTCAAAATCTCAATTAATAAAGAGTGTTTGGTTTTAAACGGCAAATAATGGAGACATAGTTATTTAATTTAATCTAGTTTTTTTTATAAAATAAATTTTCGTTTTTTTTATATCGACATTTTGTCATTTCCTTTTGGTATTTTGTCGAATTCGGCCATTTTTCAGTCGGCCTTTTATAGTTCGTTTTTTTTCCTTTCGACATCGCAGTGTCGGACGGCTTATTGGGGGCCACCCAGGCAAGCATGTGCCTGGAGCCACCAACCTTTCGCAAATCTCCCCCTATATGGTACGCCACTGAGAAACTACAAAAAATTGAAAAATTAAATTTTAATTACCTATTGAATTGCAGTTCATGATGTATAAAGAATTTCTGAAAATCTTGCACCGTTCTAAAGTCTTTTCCAAAATTATTTAAGATTTATTGATCTTTTATATGAATTTCGGTGCAAAAAAACGACATACTACTCCACTGAGTAACTACAAAATATTAAAGATTGTGATTTTAATTACCTATTGAATTGCATTGATGCATAAGGAATTTTTGAAAAATCTTGCACCGTTCTAAAGTTATTAAAGTTTTTTCAAAATAATTTAAGATTAAGATTGATTTTTTAGGAATTTCGGTGCAAGAATCGAGATGGTACGCCACTGAGTAAATACAAAATATTGAAAACTGTGATTTTAATTACATATTGAATTGCAGTTCATGATGCATAAAGAATTTTTGAAAAATCTTGCACCGTTCTAAAGTTATTAAAGTTTTTTTCAAAATAATTTAAGATTAAGATTGATTTTTTAGGAATTTCGGTGCAAGAATCGAGATGGTACGCCACTGAGTAAATACAAAATATTGAAAACTGAGATTTTAATCACAAATTGAATTGCAGTTCATGATGCATAATGAATTTTTGAAAAATCTTGCACCGTTCTAAAGTTATTAAAGTTTTTTCAAAATAATTTAAGATTAAGATTGATTTTTTAGGAATTTCGGTGCAAGAATCGAGATGGTACGCCACTGAGTAAATACAAAATATTGAAAACTGTGATTTTAATTACAAATTTAATTGCAGTTCATGATGCATAAAGAATGTTTGAAAAATCTTGCACCGTTCTAAAGTTATTAAAGTTTATTCAAAATAATTTAAGATTACAATTGATTTTTTAGGAATTTCGGTGAAAGAATCGAGATGGTACGCCACTGAAAAAAATACAAAATATTGAAAACTGTGATTTTAGTTACCTATTGAATTGCAGTTCATGATGCATAAAGAATTTTTGAAAAATCTCGTACCGTTCTAAAGTTATTTAAGTTTTTTCAAAATAATTTAAGATTAAAATTGATTTTTTAGGAATTTCGGTGCAAGAAAGGAGATGGTACGCCACTGAGTACCCACAATATATTAAAAACTGTGATTAAAATTACCTATTGAATTGCAGTTCATGATGCATAAAGAATTTTTGAAAAATCTTGTACTGTCTAAAGTTATTATAGTTTATTCAAAATAATTTAAGATTAAAATTGATTTTTTAGGAATTTCGGTGCAAGAAACTACAAAGTACGCCACTGAGTAACTACAAAAAATTGATAAATATGATTTTAATTACATTACATTAAATTAATAAGTTATTATGTGTGACTTTTGTTACACCCTGTATATCTTTTAAGAAGTTTGATGGGTTATCGCACCTTAATGCATTAATTTTTGATTTTTAATGGAAATACTTTTGGATAAAATGTCCTATTTTTTAGAAATGTGTGCCACCATTTGTACAGTGGAATATTTAATTTAATAATTAAGAAAAAATTTTAATAAACAATAAAACCAAAATTCAAACATCTCTGTTTTACATTGCAAAATTTTAAATGTAATATCTTTATTAGAGTAATTTAATAAAGTAAAGAGTAAAAGAATTATAATAAATTCAAGAAGATTAGACTTTCACTTAGGGGGCACCACAAGCAATCGGGAAGAAGGGCAATCGGGCATTTGCCCGGTGGGCCAGTCCGACACTGCGACATCGGCCTTTTACTGTTTAGTTTTTTTATACGTGTCATTTTATGATCCAGAACGTGGAAAGGCAACTTATAATTTATAATGATAAAATATTAAAAAAATTATTCAATGTATGATATTTTCATGGAAGGTTAGTTACGCCACTGGATAACCATAATAACAATAACCCTCAATTTTTTTCTACCAATTTTTTTAAGTAGTAAATTTCGTTCTCCATAAAAAGTTGCCGTAATTTTAAACATTTTTGTGGGACACTCTCTATAAATTCTGTTTTATTATCGACTTATTTATTTAAATTATAGGCCTTAGTTTTGTGTTTATACAGGGTGTTTCTAAATATATGCGAAGAAATTCTACAGGCGATTCCTTGACCAATTCTAAGACAAAAGTAAAGAATTAAAATTTTCTCAAAAGTGCTCT
Organism: Stenus bimaculatus; assembly: GCA_963971135.1. Classification (NCBI taxonomy): domain Eukaryota; kingdom Metazoa; phylum Arthropoda; class Insecta; order Coleoptera; family Staphylinidae; genus Stenus; species Stenus bimaculatus. The sequence goes on along the minus strand of OZ020180.1, from coordinate 78,124,645 downwards.
ATTTTTTAGTTATGGGGTGTCAAACTTTCTAAATTTTTTTCATTTTTTGAGTATAACTTCTTTTATTTTTAAGATAATTTGAACAAATTTGAAACACACTCTAGTTATTATAGTCGTAACAAGATAAAAATATTAAATATCGAAATAAAATACAGGGGGATGTATTTTGGGGGTATAGACCCCATTTTTTATGCCATAACTTTTTTGTGCTACCCCATTTAACATTTTAAATGAGATATTCTAATTCCTTGCTTTTTTTCTGAAAATTTTTGATCACTTTAATTTTTTCACAGCTGGTACGGTTTAGAAGTTATTTAAAAACATGTATTTATTGCTTAAAAAAAATGCTGTAAAAAAGTGGGACACCCTGTATAAGTAGAAGTTGTATGTTGTCTATATTATAAAAAAAAATCCATTTTCTTTATCAATTTAAAATTTTTTGGTGTAAAAAGAATACTCGACCTTAAGAATAAGGGTATTTTGTTTGTCCAACAGGAAGGTCCCATGGTGTAATGGTTAGCACTCTGGACTTTGAATCCAGCGATCCGAGTTCAAATCTCGGTGGGACCTATTTTTTATGAAAATTTCATTTCATAAAAAAAGAAATTGTGTTGAAAATCTGCATAAAAAAACGTTACTTTTTAAAAATTATTATTATTATTTATAGACACTTGAAACATTAAACAAGATAATATTGAGGAAGTTCTGATTCTGGAGAATTTAAATTAGTAGTTTTCATAGTTAAGGGTGTTTTGTTTAAATTTTTGAGGGATTTATTATTTGAGGTTTAGGCTTAAATGAAATAAAATAATCTAAAAATAATTCTTTTTTTTTATAATCGAGGGGGACCAGGAGATTGGATGCGCGTGCGCTCCCTCTCAGAGAGTCGAAAGGCAGGCAAACAGCCGGTCTACAGTCAGCTCGTGCTAGTGGGGTTAGGTGCGCGTTACGTCGTGTGCTTTTGCACGACTCTTGGCTTGCAATCTGTCGAACGAACTTTATAAAAACGCTAGAAATCAGCTAAAAAACCGATTCGCGGGTTCGAATTCACTGCAGGAAGCCTGCGTTTGATTATAGTATGATTAGTATGGACGGATATAACAACGTCGACGTCGACCATTACTCGGACGGATACATGGAGCAAGAGGAGGAATGGGAACGGGAAGGTCTTCTCGATCCGGCATGGGAAAAACAACAAAAAAAGGTAATTTTTCATTTGGAATTAGTCAATTTCAGGAGCAGACGTTTGCAGTTACCATAAAACCAGCAGGTAAATGTGCAAAGTAGCGTGGATTTGAACGGACGATTCGTAGCTTGTCGCCCACACACCGTAAACAATGCTCCCCTATAAAATCTCCCTAACCTACAATAACCCTAACCTATCCAAAACCACCCCACCCTGAGCTTTTCTCTTGCACCATAACATACGGGTTGAGGTTTCACTACTTTACATCGATTCGAAACTTTATTATAAAGTAATTTATTCCAAACTCACTAATAACCTTTCCTGACCTTAATAATAGTCTCTTTGGAAGAATCAAGAACTATCACCTCAACACCTTATAAATATGCAGGAAATTTAATTTCTAAAAAAAAAAAAAAATAAAAAAAAAAAAAACAAAATGAACACGTTGCGTAACAGAATAATACCTAATTTAGATTTCGTAATGATAAAATGTGTTTGTACTTACCATTACATTACTTTACGTGTATTTTTGACCACTTTTTGGAACTATAAATAAAATTTACGATTTTGTGGGTAATAAGGAAGTGATTTAAGTTTTTATGGTTTACAAAAAGCAACAAATGTTACTAAATTGAATTTCTCGAAATCTCTGCCAAACCACTTTTTTATTTTCAAAATGATAATTTTTCAATACTGACTCAAAATTGAAAATTAATACAAAAAAAACACTGAACTTGTTAACTAAAATTTTGAGAAGAAAAAATAGAACTTCTGGAAATTTTAATAATTTTTTGTTCCTGCCACTGTGCCACCGATTTAACCAGTGGCGCACCCAGGATTTTTTTTCGGGGGGGGGGTGCACGAGCATTTTCTCAAAAAATTAATTAATTAAAATTTTATTAAAAATTTGGGGGGGGGGGAGCCTTGCCCCCCCTGGATGCGCCACTGGATTTAACTTTTATTGCCCAGTTTGTGAAATGGTCAAGTTTTTGCAAAATTAGTGATAGCAATTTCATTTTTCAGGAAACCAGTGGCGTATTCGTTTTTACCCCCCAACACCCCCCCCCCCCCATTCACTCAAGATTTTTATAATGTTGTTATTGACAGATATATGATTCTATAATAAATATAGTTTTTTTTTATTAAACTACTTTTTTAAAGTTTTTATAACCCCCCCCCCCCCACATGAAACAATCCTGGCTACGCCACTGGAGGAAACACTAATTGTAAGCTATTTTTTATAAATTTTTTTTGAGAAAGTTTAAAGTTCTTAGGCCAGAAAAAATAAATAAAATTTTAATCTTGTTATTTTTATTCAGTTCATAAATAAACAATATGCAGTTAACAATTTATATGAAAAGTGTTTTCTTCATCATCCTCCAGTATGAAGATTTATTATATCTTACCAAGATCCCGAAATTATTTGAGAAAAAATATCAGGTTAATCTAACCTAATCTTAAAGTTTTCTAATTTTGCAAACATATACAGAGTGTCTCAAAAATGGCGCAAGAGTACATTGTTGGAGATTCTCAGAAAAATAGTTTTAAAAAGTCGATTGACGGATATACCGGGTGTAAATGAAAACCGGGTCACCTCTATAACTTTTTTATTTATGAATAGAAAAATTTGAAATTTGGCTATGTTCTATGGTTCAAAAAAACAAATTTTATGTGCATTTTTTATTTTCGAAATCACTTCCGGTTTCACCGGAAACACCATGAACTTTGTTTTTTTAAATGTAACATCCCATATTTTTATTCATGGCTTAAAATACTTTTAAAAAAGAAGTATTTTTGAGATATTAGTTTTTATTTTTTGCGAAAAAAAAATTTTTTTCAAAAAAAAAAAGTTTTTCGAAGTCGGTGAAAATTACCAAAACTAATTCTAAATAATTCAAATACATAAAATAAATAACCGTTATAAAATCCTCTTTTTAAAAAGTCGAATGACCCGGCATCATTGCATTTAAAAAAAGTGAGTTATTAGATAAAATCTTCATTAACTAAGTTTAAAAATTAATAGTTCAAAAACCACTTAAATTTTTTTTTAAATTACAATTTTATTTAGGTATTTGAATTATTTAGAATTAGTTTTGGTACTTTTCACCGACTTCGAAAACCTTTTTTTTTTTGGAAAAAAATTTTTTTTACAAATAAAATAAAAACTAATATCTCAAAAATACTTCTTTTTTAAAAGTATTTTAAGCCATGAATAAAAATTTGGGATGTTACATTTAAAAAAACAAAGTTCATGGTGTTTCCGGTGAAACCGGAAGTGATTTCGAAAATAAAAAATGCACATAAAATTTGTTTTTTTGAACCATAGAACATAGCCAAATTTCAAATTTTTTTATTCATAAATAAAAAAGTTATCGAGGTGACCCGGTTTTCATTTCCACCCGGTATAGAGGCAAAGTTGGGAATTCAATTTTTTTTGCATTAATTTTGAAAACCCGCCAATTGTCCTGAAAAGTTTGGGTTCTCTTTAGTCGTGAAGTAATAAATTTAAATCGGTATTATTCGCATTTTTTTTTATAAAATAATTGAATTCCCAACGTTGTCTCATTATATCTCAGTCAATTGGTTAAGTGGATTTTTTTAACTATTTTTCTGAGGATCCCTGAAAGGTTCGTATTTTAAAAATGGAAGTGATGAGATGAATATCGTAGAAATCCAATTTTCAGGGTTGAAACACCCCAGTTTTGTCATACTTCCCGAACTATTATTACATGTATTAGGTCAATTTAAATAAAACATAGGAACGCCACTTTGACCTAAGGTTATAAGATCACCATCAAATAATTATTTTGATTAATTTTTTTCAAAAAATACGAATTATTTTTATGTCAAAATTTTTGGGATTTCAAAAAAATAACACTCCTTTTTTTTTTTGAAGAAGTTCTAATCCCACAATTTTTTTTTGACATTAATTAAAGCAAGGAGATTGAAATTTGGATTATTTTTTATAATAAAGGTACCACTATTTTGAGCCCATAAAACATTACAGAAAAGTCTGTCAGTTTAAAAAATATTCAAGGTACCCATATAGGGATTATTTCAAAGATTGAACGAAAATAAATAAAAATGGAATTTATTTTAATAAAGTAACGTCCCCAAAAATATTTGATAAGAAAACGAGTTAATTTGTTTTCTTATAAAAATTGAATTTTTATTAATAATTTTTTTATATTATTTTCGCTCATATCTATGATCTTGGGGGGGTGGCTTTTGCCCCTTCAGCCACCCCCTAAATACGCCATTGTATCTGACAAGTAAAACATAAATGACGGAAGAAAAGTACAAAAAAAAAGTCGACCATCATTCTGGAGATATTAGCAAATAAGTAAAAGTGAAATTTGGTTTGTAATTAAAGATAACTTTGACAATAGGTCACTAAATAAAAATTATTTTGAAAAAAAGCATTTTTGGCGTGTATTTACAGTTTTGACCACAAATTTTGGCATGAAACAAAGAATGGTAATTAAATATCCCTATCAACTAAAAAACGCCTACAAAAATTGTTCAAAATGTTGACAAATTTGTACGCGGTGTGTCTAATATTTTATTGGATACCTTTCACTCTTGCAATTTCCTCTGCATTACCACCTGATATCTTCAGGTTATCTCCTCTGTAGGTACACATATTGTTATGGATCTTCCACTAACTAATCAAATATTGATAAGGAAAAAAATGAACCGAAATAACAAGAATCTATATCTAAATCAATCCAACAAAAACTCATTGAAATGATAATGGAATATATTGTTGTCCACAAAATTAATCACTGTGTAGTTAGTAGTTATTGGTTATTAGGACCCAGAGGCGGACCGTTAAGTTTGGGGGCCCTGGGCTAATTCTGTGGGGGGGGGGGGCATCCAAAAATTTTGCCAAAAGTTCAATTATTTTGTGGTAATACGTTTAGACCAAAAAAAAACAATATCTCCAAAGCTATTCGTGACGCTTGAGGGTTAGGTTAATGGTTAGGGTTTAAACTTTGCATGGGAAGCTTTTTCATTTAAAAATTGGGAAAAGTATTCAATCGGCATTGGAAATTTTTTTTCGACAAGATTATTATTCAACCGATTTTCTTGAAACACGATATAAAATAGTTCTATATTTGGACCTTTATTGATAAAACTAAAACTTAGTGGAAAAAATGAGACTTATGGATATTGTCCATTACAACCCATATAACAAATTTAAATTTAAAGGCCTTTAAACTTAAATGATTTGACCAGAATCTGGGTATAAGACCTTAAATTTTGACCAGAATCTACCTATTAATCACGAAAATGGAAAAAGTAGTTTAAAAAAAGAAATGAAAAAATGTGTGATTTTTTTTCAATAAAACTAAAGTAAAGATTTCCATTAAAAGTAGTTTGTTTACACATAGGCGGTTTAATAAAAAAACTGAAAACAATTCTCAAATTGAATTTGAAAACGCTAAAAAACTTGTGATCTAATCTGATATTTTATTGAAAAAACAATTAAAATAAAAAATAATAGTAATGATAAAATGACGTCTACACCGCCAAAAATTTTAATGATTTTTGAGAGACACCCTGTACAATTTTCTTTCTTATTATAATTTTTTAGGGCTTTTAGGCTGCATCCCATAAAAACCATGCCTAAATCCGCCCCTGTTAGGACCCAATAGCCAATAAGTAAACAGTAATTAAAATGGACAAATGGACGAAAATTCAGGAAAGTTAAAAATTGAAAAATACTTAAAAATATGATAAGAGATTTCAGTTTGTCAGATTTGAATATGATTGTTTAATTCGAGGTTTAATTAATTAGTGCCACCGGGTTTATTTTTTAGATTTATTGAATATTAAGGGGAGTTTGCACCACTAATCCATAAACTTTAAGATGGGGGAATTGTAAGAAAGAGAAGTATAAAAACCATTTGTTATTTTATTTTTTTATGGTAACCATTAACAAAACTAAATAAAATTTACATGGTTCTAGTCGTTATAAAAAAAACTATGAGTTTCAGCATATATTTTTTAAATATGTGCCCCTGAAAGATAGTAGAAGTTGAAGTATCACGTTTTTTTTCATATTTCATCTTATATCCACTTCTACGCTCTCCCAAAATTTTATTTAGAAGAAAAATTAAGTAAAACTTAAAGAATTACTTATAATTATAAGAATCATACAGCTTTTATTTATTTTTCTGTGTTTCCCTCTCTTTTTCACAATTTTCCATTTTTAAGTCACCAATTTTTCATTGTGTTTCTGCCAAATTTTGAAATTGCCAATTGCCAATGGTGGAATCGGTTCAAAACGTAAATTTTCAACTTTTAAAACTCAAATATGAAATTAACTGAGCATGATCTAAATTTAATTTATTACAAAATGAAACTATGGTAGAGGTGACAGTCTTTATGGGAAATAATAAGATAATCGAAACTTTATTTCTGAGGAATTCCAACAACGTACTGAAGAGTTCTTCCGCCATTTATGGGACACCCTGTATAAATAGAGAAATTGAGAGCTGTAAAAACAAACTTTAAAAAGATTTTTGATACTTAACCAATTTTTTATGTAAAAAGGTCTCATAAATTTATACACTATGCTTTTAAAGTTATACCTCATTTCTTCTGCGGATGTGATTTTTGCCTCGCTCCCACTTATGGGTAGCGCCCATATGTGATATGGATAAGAGCGAGGTAGTTACTCACATCCTTGGATGGAATAGCCTTTGATTGGTTATGTAACAATGAAATTTTGTAATAATTAAATTACCAATAAATATGATGAAAATTCTCTCTTCAAGATATTTTAATATCCAGATTCCAGATAAGAGATTTAGGAATCGTTGGGTAGGTCTTGGAAGCTCAAATGGGTGGCCTCTGGAAATTTAGATAATTAATAGTAAGGGTCCTAACACTGTTTTTGCAGGACACCTTAGTTCTTTGTTGATTGATTTCGTATTCCGCATTATTTAAATCCCGTTCATTTTGAGAACCCGATTCTAGTTTCTAGAATTTTGAATCTCGTCAACCTCTTCACTATTGAATCAATTATACATATAGTAAATATTTATAACATATCATGAGGATTTGCATCAAAGGCATTTGCAATCTCTAATATAATCACACACTTTCATTTTTCATCAACTAAATTTGTAATATTTTGATTAAAAGTGTACATTGCGGCTTCTGCTCTGACAGCTACTTCAAAACAAAATCGCGTCTCAAATATTACATACTCCTAATAATATAATATAAACTTTTGAAATAATCTTGTTTCAAATACCTTCTATTATGTTACTTGTTTTACAATGGTTTGATATTATTATAAAAATAAAATTTATTAGAAGTATCTATTAAAAGGATTCCAATTTCTAAAGGTTATCTCACTTTTTTCCTGCAAAAATTTTTTAGAAAGTAAATGTCCTTAAAAAGTTATAGCAATATTACATATATTTCTAAAAATATATTTAAAAAAAAAACAGAGTTGTGATTAATAGTAAAAGTTCCATATTCAATGTTTAAAGAAATAAAAGGTCGATCGAAAAAATTATAAAGAAATCAAAAATGTTCACCCTGTATAAAGAAAATTATTTGCTTTAATTTTTTAATTAAAAAAAACAAAAGTTACCGTACAAGTACCAAAAAAGTTTATTTTACATTTTACTTAGGGTGCGTTCAGAGTTGAACATATGTAGCATATGCAGCGTTCCGAGTTGTATTATGTGCATGTGGTACATATAAAGTCGGAACGGTTTTCGTGCGGCACCTATCAAAAAATGTCACTCAACTATTTTGAATTTAAGTTTTAAATTTCTTTCTATAATGGGTGTGGGTCCTTATACTGTAGTAATAAATAAAAATATTAAGTTTTTAACTTAATACAACTTTAATAAAAATTTAAATATAATTGAAAACTTCCTACCGTTCATCGCCCGTTCTACAATTTCAACAATCTTCTAAGAAGATTATTTTACTTTCACAAACACTCTACACTTTACAAAAAGCAATTTGAAAAAAAATTGGCACGATTAAATACCTCGACCGTATCAACTGCGCATGCTTGCATATCGTGCATCAGCCCGAAGGAAATGCACGATATGTAGAATGTCCAATTCGGAATGCGTTTTGTGCTGCATATGCGCCATATGAGGAACATGGAACGCACCCTTACATACACGGTGGTAATTTAATCAAATACGTAACTGGTGTATTTAATTTTTTTGAGAAAATCGCTCGCCTGGTATAAAAAATATTAATGACATCACAGGTGATTTAGTAATGACGTCATCATTGAATTTTTAAAATGAAAACCCCCACTTTTTTTACTCGTTTCTGATAGACATTCATGTCACTTAAACGATAATACATACTTGAATAAAAAATCGTTTTTACTTTAATAAACTCGAAAAACCTAATTTTTTGATTGAATTTAATTTTAAGAAAATCTACAAAGAATAAAATTTTAAATTTAAACGATTTACTTTTTTTTGAAATCAGTCAAAATAAATCTTATACAACATTCAAATTTAATAGTACAAGTTAATTAAATCACGAGTGACGTCATTACTATTTTTTATAGCAAGATATGGCATTTTAAGAACTAAAATTGAACTGTCCGAGCGATTTTCTCAAAAAAGATAAATACGACAGTTACGAATATTGTTCCCAACTTTATCATCAGCCTGTATATCTCCCTTCTTCTCATGAAAAATCCGAAAAATTAATTATTATAGCTACAAACTCGCACGCAAAATGTAACTTTCCGCATTTGTTTTGTAAAATGTAATATTAGAAATATCGATTAAATAAATTTCTGACATTGACCTTTTGCCATATTACATTTTATTTGATTTTTACTCAAACTCAAGTATTTCGTTATCAAAAGCAAACTTGATAATCGCATCTAATAAAATTTTCACCTCGATTTTCACATAACAAATTTCTGATTATTCGAAGAATCTGAGTATTGACAGAAGACAGACTTAAAATATTTTTTAACCCATTTGAAATAACATTAATGGCAGATTTTCCTAGTTAATAACCTAAGTAGACCATACATTGTTTATTTTAATTTTAATTTTGTGTATTTCAAAGACAAAATACAGTCGTGCAAATATCAATCAAGATATCCAAAATCGGTTTTCACGTATATTTTTTAGATAATATAAACAATCTATTAAATATTATTTAATAAAATGTCGAGATTATATTTTTTTTCGTGTTTTCTTGTTTTGTATTTATCGAGCATGATTTTAGAATTACCATAAAATTGGTGAATTTCGATTGCATGCAACTATGTTATAATGCATTAATATTTATATTTTAAATTTAATTCAAAACATACCTTAGGGGTTATTTAAATAAATTTTGAAAAAACAAAAATAAGTGGTAGTTTTCCTGGAGTTTGCTCCACAACGACAAACATTTCAAAAATTATAGCCACAAGAAAAAAATTTAAAAAATATACAGTGGCTTAAACCGAAAGAATTATAATAAAAAAAACCATCGTCCATTTTATATTTAAGTAAATAATTCAATTACTTGTTATTAGTGCAATTCAACAAAATAATATTTTCATAAGTTTTATTAAGGCTGAAATTTTTAACCTGAAAAAATAGTTTAAATTTAGCTTTCATTTTAAAATATAAACCAAACGTATTTCAACCTACAACAGTGACAGAATGAGTTCATATTTGATATTGGTATTTTTGTAAGATAAATAAGGACGTGTTAAAATTCCATTTCCTAATATATTTCCGACATGACCAATTCACCATTCATAAAATTATTGAACTCGGAAGTTTTGAGAATTGTCAGCAATTTTTTGTGTTAAACCAAGTGTTCGTAAATTGATATACGAGTATAATATGCTCCAGGTCAAATTTCTGATTATTATTTTTATTTGAAATGGACTTTCCTTTTACGGTATAAATAAAGCTTTCTGTTTAAAATTCCTAGATGATTCACGAGGCACTTATGAATCAACGTTTTTATTTTATAAACAGTTGTACCTACAATCCAGATTTGGAAATACATATCTGACAAATAAACGTATGAATAAACCCGTAATAATAATCGCGTATGATGTGGAGTAATTTTTGGCTGGACTCGACGGGAGTTTTAGTTTTACAACTACATTACATCACGTTAGGACCTAGTGACGATACGTTCGCCGAGGATTCACCAAAAATAGTCCCCTGTGCATATTATGTTACGTCTAACCAGCGTTGCCGAGGCTTTAAAACATCTATTGAATTACTCTGCGCCTCCACTCAAACGATGTGATCTACACACGATCTCTATAAAAATAAACGTTCAAGCATATTTACGGATTACGCTCAAATCTCTGGCTAATGCTATTTCTAAAGCAAATAGGGGAATTAGTTTCTAATTAGCTCTCAGCTCGTACGCCTTGCGTACATTTTGTCTACAGTTTATTCGTAGAAGAAGCACGAAAATAGAATAGAAACGATTTTACTCGATTTTCTTCTATACAAATGGTTTTAATGTTTTACGTTAATTGTTTTATAACTAATAAAAGAACTATTTTTAGACGAATTATATTAATAGATGTGGCTTTGCTCCATCCACTTGTATTAAAATCTTTGTAAAATTGTAAGACCTAAAGGTTACCAGAATTATCTTCCGAAATGAACTACTGACATAGTAGTACATAGTTTAACAAAAAAATACTACTATTTGGTTTAACATTGGATCTTCTAAGGAGCTGCATATGGTTCCATTAAACTTTTTTGAAAACTCGTTTCATGTGTTACCAAATTCTGGTTATTACATTTTTCCTGAAATCTATAACTTTTGATAAGCCTTCACAATAAAATCCTAACGCATGTCATAGATTCTTACGAACATTTTGCACGTTCCACTAAAGGATCTTAAGGCTAGTCATACACTGGCGTTTTTTGAGTGGAGCGAAAATATTTTAACACTTCTGACCAACGCTCACAAATGTTTCAACACACGCTTTCTTACCAAAACTCTTACACTAGCGAGCGAAATTATTTGGAAAAATATTTGATACCGAAGCCAGTGTAAAACTACCCTAAAAAGTGTTAGCTTAACACCTAACTTTTTAGGGGAGCACCTTCTTCTAGAAATCCTTTTACAAGTTGGAGGAAAACTTAAAAAAACAGTGGCAAAATCAATTTGGGTTTCGACAATTTGAAAACATCGCATAGACTGTTCACTGTTCTATGTGGTTTTTTATTAAAAATGTCATGACGCCTCATAAGATTCTCGTGTTTTTGTCCAAAAATATCATGACACCTGTTTACCTTCTTAACCAAAAGCCAGAAGATTTAAATTGCCACAAAATTAAGATGGTTTTTGAACATTGAAATTCTTCTTATTAAATACCATTCCAAACTGTCCATGAGAAAGGCTACAAGTTTCCAAAAACAATATTCAATATTTAGATAAAGTATTTCTCTAAAGGTTTAAATAGAACAGAAGAAGGGGTAACTTTTTCCGTTAAGGTTAACTTTGGACCAAATGTTGGACAAAGATAGTTTGACCTACTGTTTGTTTCCAACTATCATTTAATATATATTCTAAGTATTTGAAGTGTCTTTCAGTTAGTATCGGAATACTAACTGGTAACTAACAGTAGATCAAACTATGTTTTTGCAAGATTTGGGCCAAAGTTAGAGGAAGTGGTGCAATTGTGGAAACCCTGTTATTATTCTTTTAATATATTTTTTATTTAACCATGAAATCTTTCAAAAGTCTGTATAAACCTCCATCAAGTAATTATTAACAATAACTATTTTCAATTTTACCATAAGATAATAAATAAATTAAAATAATATATATTTTTTAAAATCAGACAATCAGATTCTCAACATGTGCTGGTAATGTGGAAACATACATATACAGGGTGTGCAGAAATTAAGCGGCGACATTTTAGGAGCCGATTCTACAACTAATTTTAAGAAAAAACTATCTATAAACATGTCCGATTTTGCTTCCTAAGGGAGCTAGACTCCAATAAAGATGGTGACAAAAAAGTTATAGGAAGTTTTTTTTCTTAAAATTAGTTAGTAGAATCGCCTCCTAAGGTTTTGTCGCTTAATTTCTAGACACCCTGTATATACATATATTTTGGTTGAATAACTTTTAAACCAAGAAATAAAATATCAAAGCATGTACATATTTATAATACATTACTAAAATATATAAAGGCTTAATACCCAGATTTTGGTCAAATCATTTAAGTTTAAAGGCCTTTTAATTTAAATTTGTTATAAGGGCTGTAATGGAAAATTTCCATGATTACTTTACCTTAATTGTTTCCAAATAAACGCCTTTAAATTTTACCAGTAACTCCTTATAAGACTATAATTTTTTTTACTTTCTCTAATACAATACACTACCCCCAGTTTTATGTTTCCATATTACCAACATCGTCATAGTAAATTTTAATTTTAAAATTAAGCTAAGTTTTCAAGTTTTTAATTTACTTAATTGCACAAGAATGTAGTGTAATGTGAAAACTTTTCTTAAAATATTGATATTTGAGAAAAACTTTGAAAGAACACTCCACTGACAGCACCATGCGGAGTGCGGACCCACTGCCGGCAGTCGTAGGAACTAAAAAATGGAACTTACCAATAGATTTAAGCGATTGCCACCACATTGCAACACCTCAAGCTCTACAGGCAACGTTTCCACATTACAACCACGCTTCCACTTTTGCACCACTTTCTCTACCCTTGAGAGCCAAAGTTATCCAAGATGACGGTACTTGAATTATAAGATTTTTGTAAAAATTTGAAAGCCTAATAAGCTAATCCAAATTGAGAAATATTGAGCATCTTATCCGAAAAAAAAGAACCGAAGAAAGGCTGGTATCGCATTGCACTTTTAACTAGAAGTATTTGTAGTTGAATTCAGTTCTTGTTAAAAGGTCTAAATTGAGATTGGATGTTTAAATGTTTTTAAGAGGACAAACAAAATAAAAAATTTGAAAAAATGTAAACCCTCCTGCCATTAAAAAATGTCATGAAAAGAAATTAACTATATAGTGCTTAGTTTTATTCAATTTTCAATAGTGTAACTTTGAATCAAAAATTGAAAAAATAAGTCATTTTGAAGGGTATTGCTTAAATTTTAGTTACTGGTGTTTCGTGTTATTTCTTTACTTCAAAATTAACATGACGACTAGAAGTAAAGGTCCCCAAAAAAAATTCCAATTTTGTGAAAGTTGATAGATCACTAATCGGTTATTCCAAAAACATTTTTAGAACTTTTGGAAATAAATGTTTACAAAACCGGTCCCAAAGAGGGGTTTCGTTTAATTTGATTCATGTTTTCGTATTTTCAGCCATCAATCGTTCCTAGATTGGTTCAACTGAAATGAAAACTTATTTAAGACTCACTTCTTAAATGGGGTTGAAATATGTTTTTGAACAAATATTCATCATTTTTTTCTGTCTTCTTTAACTTTAAGAACCTGAGGAATTTGATCGATCAAACGCCACAGTTGAACTCCTGAATGATTCTGTAACCATAGTAGCCATAATCCCATTTTTCTAAAAATGTCGCTTAGTTATGAGCATGGTCCAATTGAAAATACATCTGAAACACAAATTCCGAGCAAAAGTTGGATAGAGAATAATAAAAGAATCAGGAGATTAGATTTATTGCTAAAGTTGGATATTTTGAAAAAAAATTATTTGAACTGACAAATTTAGAGAAGGTGGAAGGTAATTCGTGAAAGTTACTAATGAATGTTGGTATTTTGCAAAATAAAAAGTGTTTGTTTTGATAACGCAGCACTGAAATTTTTGCGATTCGAAAATATTTTAATTGGTGTTCACTGGGTCAAAGCACCTCCGTGCCATTATAGTGCGTCAGTTTTAAATTAGGACGATGTTCGTGATTGTTTGAACATAATCCTCCCAACAATTTATAAAAAACTTGATGTGTTTCACCAAAATAGCTTGGTGTTTGTGCTCTGGGTTAAAGCACGTGGGTGTTTTGCGTTAAAATTAGCCACTAGGCCGCGTAATCAGGACATGCGAGAGGCTCTTAACTGGCGCGGCTTCTATAATTCATAAGCGCTCGTCGGGCATCGATTTCGAATTATATAAAAATTTTCCATTTTTCTGAAATGCGAAAAGTGGGTGATGCCTCCACAAACACTCATTTCCTCGCAAGTTTTGCGGCTTCCTAGCCGCTGAAAACGATGCTCTCTCGAATCCATGTTTGGTCATCTGAAATTCGACGCTCCTGACTCTTTCTCTCTCACGCCCACAAATTTCACCGTTTTCCTTCTTCCGCGCTCGCGCAGAGTTACGCGTTATCCCCACGATAAGTCGGCCCATTTTATTTGAATTCGTAGCACGAACGGAAGTACTATCAAGTGTCTGAATCACACAGGATATCATATTTTTTAATAATATTTCGGAAGATAATACCACACTTTGCCCTAGGTCTTGTTCATGGTCCTAGGTGAAAATCACGATTTTTTGCAACTAAAATCTTTGGTGAAAATACAATCATCTTGTTTTTTGAATGAAACTAGTGAAAAGCTATTCTTGGAAAATGCAGATACTAAATTTTAATGCACAACTCGTTCAGTTGACATACTTTCAGGAATACATGCCCTTGGTTTGTGGGATTTTGTAGGATCAAAGTCCCAGAGGTATTTTAAAAGTTGGTTGCTACCTGCAGTGTTTTAACACCTGTTACATCAGTCCACTAATTATCTAGTGTCTGAGGTTTCCAGATTACCAACTACGAAATACTGGGATGTACCACAATATCTACCAGAATCTTCTTAAACGGTTATCTATCTAAGATAGGAGAAATAACTTTTTGATAAATTTTTACAAGAACTCTTTGAAAATTCAGAAGTTTCATGTTGACCTAATGGAATTCATAATCTAGGGCTTGAGGTTATGTCTCTAATTAATCAAAATAGAAACATTAGTTAGGTTAAAACTTTCTCGTTGTTGGTAAATAAGAAAATTTTGATTTTCTTGAAGTTATAGTAAGTCTTCTAGACTCCAAAATTATTTTAAGCTAGGAACTACTTTCTTTATTATGATTTTACTAGGATTTTAGATTAAATATTTAGGTATGCAGTTTTATTAATTAAATTAATTAATAGTGGTATTCAGCACGTCTTTAATCACCTTTGGCGAGGCGTCAGCTGTTGAATTGTGGCAAGCTGACCCGAGCTTTTTTGACGTCATAATGTTCAATTGTGTGCTCACACACAAGTACCTAACGGTACCTCGGATTAAATCTTGAAATCAAAGCAAACCGTAATCTCGGCACCTATTTAAATTGATTTATAGCATACCAAACTAAGCTCTTTAAACTTTTACAGAAAAACCATTAAAGCGATATGCCACGCATTTCTACCTACCAGGAGTTACTGTCGTAATTAAATCAGAAATTTTTAAAATCAAATTTTCAAAAATTATTTATATGTAGTTTTCCAAAAACTTCTTAGATAAAATATGTTTCCAAAAAAAGTTGGATTATAGTGTAGAAATTTGATTTAAAATTTTTACATTTGTTTGCACTTAATTTTTCATTCATTTCTGCAACTTACACGAGTTGACTCAGGTTCAAAAAATGTGTATGCTCCAATACTTTTAATGTTTTACGTAAAGAAAAAACATTTTTCTTTTGCATTTATTGTTCATTGTTTACTTCTCGTTATAAATATTTCCATTGTCTGCTCCGGTGAACGTGCAATGCGGCATAAAATCAAGGTTATTACTTCAATTCCTTTAAACTTTATTATTGTTTTCATTTACTTAAAATGTTAATGATCTCGAAGCCATAATAATTAAAACACACATTTCCCAGTACCTTGCCTTCATTTGAATTATTGATTAGGTATATGACGCCATTGAGCAATTTGAATTGGCGCCACTTCTGCTAGAACTATTGTGATAGATACGTAGGTATGTGTTTGGAAATTATACAGGTTGTAAGAAAATGTATGCGAAAAAATCAGGAGGCGATTCATTGGCTAAATCTAAAGGCGCGTCCACATCCGAGCATTTACACGAACGAGGCAAGTATTGCCTCGCCTTGCCTCGTTCACTTAGGTGCTTAGATGTTGACGCGCCATAAGACAAAAGTGAAGAATAAATTTTTATTTTGATTTTTTACACTGGATACTAATTTTATCTCATTACAAATTTAAAAACTAAATTTCCTTCAAATTTCAAATAAATTGCATTAAAGATTCAGAAAAAACAGGAAAAATTTTTACACCTTCTGCATCAAAAATGGAACATGTTAGACAAAAAATTTATTCTTTACTTTGATCTTACAATTAGATTTAGCCAAGGAATCGCCTCCTGATATTTTGCATACATTTGCTTACACCCTGTCTACAAAAAATTCCATGCCTATATTTTTACAAAAATAAGTTCCTAAGAAAATCAAATACCAACTATCTGGAAAAAAATCCATATTCCATAGAATTCGATTTTTTTAAACTTTCATGGTCCTTCATTTCCCTGCTAATGAGTGTAAAATTGCAGGTAGTTTTTAGATTTAAATTTTATGATTTTTGGAAAACTTATTACCGGCTATCTAAAGATATAGAATAAGGGGGAAATTTTAAACAGACCTCTTAAAAGTAGTGATAATGATTGAAGAGCTGAAATACAATAGAAATTTTTATGCTTTTTGATAAACATAATGCAATAATTTTTGATAAAGGAGTATTTTTTATAGTAGGTAGAAGTAGCTTCTAGAATGTCATCAATTTTAGTTTTTCCAGATCTTTACAATTAAAATAATAGTTTATTTAAATTATAGAACTTCAAAAGTAAAGAGAGTGACATCATAATTGATTCTTTTATCACAAATTTCGAAAACTAAATCAAAAAACGGTATTATAGGGTGTCCTAACTAAAATTCAAAGACCTGAAGCGGTTAACCAAGAATTTGACATCGGTTCAATAACTCCTCCGGTTCTTACTTCCCCATTCGAATTGATAAAAAGAGATGGAGGATGGAGCTAATGACAAAAAATATTTTGGTTAACCAAGTTGGTTTAATCCAAACGACCTATGATGTCAAAAACCATTCATTCGAATGCAGTTGATCCAAATATGACGGACCAATCTATGAACCAAAATGAACCAAACCATTAGAAATCGTTTCATGTATCAATTGACAGACTCTCTTATTTAATATTTTTTTGGGGAAGTGGTGATGGGGGCAGGAGGTAGAAATTAGAATCTGTCATCAAATTTTGTTCTCTTTTAAAATAAAAATTGATCTGCTCTATCATTTGCTTGACATTTTTAAAATGACCGGTATTTCAAAAAGGACAAATTTTATCCCTGTTTTCAGGAACAGGCTTAAAACTTATCTTTTCTTATTTTTATGAGAAAACTTCTATTTATACAGGGTGTAACCAAAGTAACTCATAATAGCTGTAATTTTTTAATTTACTCGCTATTTTGTTGCTAGAATAACCAACTATTGTTTAAAGTATTTTATGATAAATAAAAAATGCAAAAAAAATAAAATTTTGGAGAAAAGTTAAGGGTGTCCCATTTATTAATCCGCAAAATTTTAATAGTAGGTATATTTTTGGACTCCTTATGAAGTTATGGCAGTATGCCAAAAATTAATAAAATTTTCAAATTGTTTTTAAGGATTAAAAAAATAGGGGACCATTCGAAACTTTTTCTTCGAAATCATATTTAGTATCCAAGAAAATGTTTTTCAAAATATTTATTTTTTAATTTTTTTTTATTATAAAATAGTATTGCCGAATACAAAAATATTAGATGTTTTAAAAAGTGGAAAGAAAATGTACTAACGTTATTTAAAAGGCTATAATTGGTTGCTCTAGCAACAAAATAGAGAAAGTTATACAATTGCTAAAACTACAAAAATATTCCCTGAAATAAGCTGAAAAGCTTTGTGTTTAACTTTTTTTATCGAACTCTTTAAATTAAAATTATGCGTTACTTTTGTAACACCCTGTATAAATATAAAAAAATTTCGAGATAAAACTGATGATGCTTATCAAAAAGGGACCAAGCGACATATTTTGAAAAATGGGGTTATGGCTGCAGAATAATTCTGTAGTTGCACTATGTCGTTTGGTCCCATAATCCCATTTTTTCTAAAAATTTTAAGGGCTCGTTGATTTAAATTATTTCTTAGAATGTTGAACGAAGAATGATAATTCAGATTCCAACTTTTCCCACAATTTAGGTAAAATAAAAAAAATGTGCTACTAGTTTCATCTTTATAAGAGCATCATCAGGGCCATATTAACGAAACTTTCCTTCACTTAACTTAACTTATATAACGTTTCATAAAATGATTTTTTTTTATGATTGTGCAAAAAGTAGGCAATTTATAATCAGCTGTCTATACACACTGTTATGTTTTTTATACTAGAGCAAAAAAAGCATGACCATCATAAATGACAAATTTAGAAATATCAATTTATGTCAATAATTTCTTGTTTTTATGAAATCTTATTATTTTCAACCGATAAATAATCATCCACTTTTAGCACTTGTTTCATAAATAATTATAATAATTTAAATATTATTTAAATGGGTAAATTACAATTATGTATATTGTTACATGTCTTGACTACAACATTTGCAATTTATTAAACCAATTTTTATGAATATATAATTTTATTGTTGATTGTCTGGAATAGTTTCTGTTTTTTTATTTTTGTTTAAAAGATAAAAAAAAATCAGCTTTAAATAAAACTATCCGATTTAAATCAAGCGTTCTGATTTTTTTAAGTCAGATTTTTATGCAACCTTGCTCTTTTTTCATAACACATAAAATGAGTAGGTACTTGTGGATTTGGATAACTGTTGAGGAGATGTTTCGAGGCCATAAACCCCATCATCAGGTGAAACTAGAATTAAAAACGAAACTAAAAGACCTAATTCAGTACCTAATTTTCTATTACAGTACTTACATAGTTTTGAGACATCTCAAAATTCTTAAATTTGAAGGCAATTCACAAATATTTACCGATCTCTTGCCTTTTTTGATAAGCATGGTCCAATTAAGTAGTGGCAAAATTCTAAATTCATCAGGAATATTCGGTTAACGGAAAATCAAGCAACCGTCAATTTTCTATATACAAACCAAAGTCCTATTTTTTTATTAAAATGGACTCTAATTATAAATTTTTGTCTGGAAGTTACTTCCGGTCAATCATAAAAAATAATTACTTAATATAAGTTTATTTTCATTAATGTAGTTTATAATAAGTAGTAAGTTCCGGCGAGGTCATAAGAATACATATAAATATTTGCAGAGTGCAGGTTGATTAAAGGAAAAAATATGTTTTGTTTACGTTTTGGCGACGCGACGAGGAATGTGGTGAAGACAACAAAAACTTTCGAAAACAAAAAGATCTAATTACGAAATTCTCTCGTTTCAATTACAGTAATAGTACTCCATTGCCGTCCCCAATAATTATTAGATTATGTAACTAAATATTAAAAATTTCAATATTTTTAAAGAAACTACTGTTGTCAATTTGTCTTGAAGGGCAAAATAGTTGATTTTCCAATAAAAATTACTACTATTATATTTTTTAATATAAAATATGTGACTTCAACAAATATTAAGAAAGTGACTATAAAAATACTATTAATTTTTTTTATAAAATGACTACTACTGTGTGGTATAAATCTTAATTTGAAAAATAAATATATAGAAAAATATGAAGGTTAGGTCAGGATAAATTAATAGAAAGTGTTTGCAACATAATGATTTCTTCGTCTTTTTCGAAATTTGGACCATCATTTTCCTATCCAGTAGGACAGTTGAAAATCCCTTCATAGACTGAAATATTTTCTTCGATGACACATTTTTTTACCTGTTTGATTTTCTATCTTTTTGGGGTTTGTGGGAACACTGCTGGCTGCATATGCGTTTTCTGTTGGTAGTTTTCTGGAGCTTCATTGCAAATTATAAGCCAATGACCAATCATTAACGCGAATCGCTAGAGGGCGCACGAGTTGTGAAAAATCATGAAATCGAACATTACGCGCACCAGTATTTTTCTAATTTCTTCTGAAAGATTTTCAATTTTATTAAACAGGTTATATTTAGTATTTTTTTTAAAACTGCAATTTAAAACTGTATATTTCTGCAAAATTAATCTAGAAGATAAAAAGTTTTATAAGAATTCTTTGCATATAAAATGTCGAGTAAAATGTTGATAGAAAGTCCCATTTCACAACAAACAATGGAAACATAGCCTTTAAATTCACACTCCGTTTCGAATCATGTAGAGCGAATTTTGAAAACGTTTACAAATGGTATATCTCCACCATGAAACAGTAAATTTGATTTTTATGATGCAATTCTAGGAAGTAATTTCTACATTCGATGAGCTTTTGCAATTTTACTCATCCAAGTTTTTTTAGTACATAATCCACAATTGACTAATTTTCGAAATATTGAAATTTCTTTAATTTGCAAAGATTTTCTAGGAAGGAAAATTATGTAACTACTTTTGTATAGTTAATCTTCGAATAGCCTTGAAATAAGTGTTTGTTTTCAAAATATTTGATTTAATTGAAATAATCAAACTTATTAAACTGGAGCTTGACCTTGACCGTTTGTTGCTGATAAGAGCGTCTCTGTTATTGTGGAATTGTTAAGGTGGTTGCAAGTACTGAGGATTGAAGAATCTAAATTTAGAATCGATGATTTAATTAATTAATCATTCAGGCATGACCAATAAAGTGCTAATTGAAAACACGCGAGGTCTTGATTAAGTTTTATTTGTTCTGACATTGCTTGGTATTTTTGTGATACCACAATGATTTAAACCTATAAAAATGCAACAAAGAAGCTCACACGAACGTAATTGCAACGATAATAATGGCATGTTATTGTTCCATACGTGCACTGCTATTTGACGATTCAACAGAATTTTAATCAACTCGTTATGGTGTGATGCACTTTCAGCAAAAATATAAAGGCTAATTTCTATATAAAACTGACCTTTCTGACGCTTGAATTGACCCGTTTTGGTTCACTGGGCGTGTTTTATTTTATTAATTTAATTAAACTACTCAAAATAGAAATTAATTGAATCTGACACAATTAATCGATTAAAACAATTTATTATTATTTAACTAGGTATTAAATTCACTCTACCATGAGCCCATTTCAAAATTTAACAGGAACAATAGAATTTTTGGAATGTATTTAAAAATATTTTTGCACATTAGTATTCAATGCTTAAACCTATGTAGAGACATTTTTGCCAAGAGATTTCTATCAGAAAGTTTAGAAAACGATTTTCTAAATAATTTTCCTCTTCCATAAAACCATTTCCAGGGTTCAAAAGATTAGAAAAAAATCCATAAAATATATCTAAAACAGATCCCAAAAATTAAAATTTATTATAGTGGTTTTGCCATTGAAATCTTAAAAAAAGTAAACTAAACAATTTAAAAAAAAATGAGTGGTGCATGTTGATTTGGATAAATAATTCAATACCAAAGAAGATAAATTCCTTTATATCCAACTTTTATTGTTAAGTCATAACGCTACATGTTTCGAGGTGACCCCATCATCAGGCAATATTAAAATGTTTAATTGAAATAATTAGTTGATCAAGTATCATCCGCTTAGTTGCTACTTCCTAACAAATTTTGGCTCTAAGTTTTCAAAAAATATACAAAACTTCTTATTGCAGTTGGAAGTTGCCAAATTAAAACCCTGATAGGGCTTCATCAACTTCCTGTCCTGTACATAGGTGATTTTCCGTTGGAAAAAATTGGACCAATTTTAAGACAAAAACTAAGAATAAAATTTTCCGCTTAAACTCCATTTCAGAAATGCAGGGCTTTGAAGTTTACTCGTTTTTTCAATTTTTTAACATAAAATCTAGTTGAATTTGCAAATTTTCAAAAAAAAGTTTTTCGAGTGAATCAACCCTTTGAACTTTTTTCCTTTTAGCGGAAAAAATTATTCTTACTTTTTGTCTTAAAATTGGTCCAAAAATCTATTCCTAGATTATCCGACAGTTGTTCAGAAACACCCTGTATAGTCTAATTGTTCATAGTTCCAAATTCGTAGAAACAGAGTCTTCTTCAAAAAGTTCGATATAAGTAATGTACTCTTTTTTGGTATCGAATTCTTAAAAAAATATCATTATTGGAGGAAAAATTTCATTTAATAGGGTACATTTATAATGTGTCCCAAATCATCTGTAAACATACTCTGGTTTATCTAAAAAAAATCCCAAATCCAAAGAAAGTAATTAACTTCATATTGATTAGATAAAACATAATTTACTCAAGAACTACTGATTAATTTTACAAAGTTTTCATAAAATTTGGAGTGCAATTTAAAACGTGTTTGCTGAATTGTATTTGCTTTTCTTTTGTGCATTGAAGATAAATGTCTGCTTTTAAAACGGAAACGTTACGCAAATACTGATTGGATACAAATTTCCGGAGAACAACGTACACTTCTGTGAACTTTTACTTTAACGACCAAAAAAAATGTTGACCGACTGATCTTGAAAGTGAAAATGTAAATCGCTTAGACCTTGAATAAATATAAAGCAGTTGGAAATTATTTATTGCGCAATAATTTTTAGATAAGGAATTTAAAAATGGTAATTTATTTTGCTCAAAAAACGCAATAACGAAAATAATTACAAGTTTACCAAAAGCCAATTTCCTTGTTAGAGTTAATAATTATCAAAATCTAATTTACTCCAAATCTCTGATAAATAGAAATATGCAATAAAAATAATTTGACATGAATTGTTTCTATTGATTTTTATGGTTCAGTGGATATCGATGTGGCAATCGCTTCAAAATTACCTAAACTGTTATTTTAATTTGAAATATTTTGGTACGTTGTTTTTACACAAAATTTGAAATTTGTCTAATTCCTTTAAGGATCATAGTAGGTATATTTAAAGCTTGAACCTTATTGAAGATTCATTAAGGGTTATTTTGCTTAAACGATAGGAGGAAAAGTCCCATTCGCTATATTTGTTAGGGTACATTTAGCCTGCAGCTTGGCTGCTCGCTCCTTGCATTTTTAGCAGCTTCAGGATAAATTTACCCTTAGGTCTCAAAGGACCACTCCTTTACAGTCGTTGCAACAAAAATCCTGTCGGTTTCATGTTTTCTTACCCAGAGCTATATAAATCATTTATCATAGAATTTTTTTTGGAAATCGAACAATTGTTAGAATTAATCATTACCGTGATCAAAACCAATGGGCTTATCTAATCCATAAATTTTCTTCTTTGTGCAAATAATAAGCAACGAAGTATAAATCAGGTTATGCATAAATTGCGTTGACATTGCGCCCGTGCAACCTATTTAACTGCTTGTTGCGCAAGAAGGAAAAAATGTTCCGTTCGCCAAGAGCTAAACGAGCATACTGCTGTGAGAAAAAAACTTGTCCCAGAATCTAAAAGTATTTATAAAATAGCAGTGAAAAACTACGCTTACCTCTCGTAACTTTTTAATTCGGGCTTTAAAATTCAAAATCTCGCATAAAATTTTAATTAATTAAAATATAACATATCTTGTATTAATTTATTACCCAATTCGCACGCGTGTATACGGTAATTTTTAACATCATGTACCCACTTATCCTCATAGTAAACCTACTCAATAAAAATCTCGATAAAAATGAACGAAATCATTATTTAAGATGTTTAAAGGCGCCACTGTGCGTGTGTGGTGATATTGAAATTCCATCCGGAAAATGTTTAATCATTTCACGGTTACCTGTATACTGATTAAAATTATAACTGCAATTTGTAATTTAGAGAGGTGCGAACTTTTAATATTTCCGTGTTTTGTAGACAATAGGCGTTTTTTCCTCAATTTATTGCCCTATTAATCGCAAATTAATTACTGCTATTAAAACAACTCACCCATGAAAGTATTTTTATGCATTGGTTTTATACTCCTGTTCCCAGGAATTATTTTTAAACGAATAATTAATGTATTTTTTTATTGATTTTCGAAAATACAAATAAATAAGGAATTTGGGAGTTTTTGCAAAAATATTTCGTAGCTGCCTAATAACTAGTCACAAAAATTTTTGTTTTTCATGTTAATAGTATCAATCGATTTATATTTCATGGCTTAGCAAATTAAGAGAAATATAACATCGTGCTTTAATTAGTTTTTGAATAATTTTACTGTAAAATAAGAGTACCTTAACGGCCTTAACAACTACACTTACTGCTATTATTTTTTAATTCTTTTCTCTTATTTTGCTCATTATAAATATTTTTAAATGCTACCAAAATTTGGTCCAAAAATATTAAGTAGTTTATGAGTTATCACTCGGCCCGTAGCACCAAATTTAGAATACTTCAAAAATGACTCTTAATAAAAAAATTATAGTATACAGAGGGGTGCACAAAAAAACGCCCAACGTTATAGCTTCGTTAATTCTTATCCGATTTTAATAAGTGATATGTCAAATTAAACGGTTTGAAGAATACTACTATCAGACAATAAAATATTAATTTTATTTTTGAAAACATCAGAGGAGGCAACTTTCCTTTTTCAAATGGCAACATATTTTTTTCGATTGAAAAAAAATATTAACAAAAATAATCTAAACCAAATATACCAATAACTTTTTTTTAAATTTTTTTTTCTTAGTTTTTTTTAAATTTTTTTATTATTACATAATTTGTTTAATTTAATTCAACTGTTTTTTTTTTCGAGTCAAAAACAAAAAAAAACAATTGAATTAAATAAAAAAAAAATTATTGTTATAATTAGTTTAGATTATTTTTGTTAATGATTTTTTTCAATCGAAAAAAATATGATGCCTTTTGAAAAAGAAAAGTTGCCTCTTCCTCCTTTGATGTTTTTAAAAAAAAGTATTCTTTTGTTATCTGATAGAAGTATTCTTCAAACCATTTAATTTGACATATCAGTTATTAAAATCGGATAAGAAATAACGAAGCAACATCGTTGACCATTGTTTGTGCACCCCTCTGTATGTTTTTTTTTAATTAGTTTGTCCAAAAAAAAAACCGTCAACTGCAATAAAATATTTTTTACTCAAACTAAAACTAATTCTTTGCCATAAAATCCAATAACATAATTCTGGCAGTCGAACTTAAACTTATAAATAATCTATATTTCAAACCCGTAAACTAAAGATTTACAAGCATGACGCTATTTTTAATTGGCCACATTGTGGTTTCAATTCATCTAACACCTGACTTCGTTTTATGTATTTAAGTCAAGATTTAATACCTTTATAAATTTATATACCAGACGAAATCTGTTTTACCAAACCGTAAATTTAAATTTAAAGTAAATACAACAGTATTTTGGGAAGTGGTACAAAAGTTGAGACATCGCTTTTAAATTAAATAAAAAATAACAAACAAAGAAGCCTGTAATTGGGATTAATACTGGCTTAAAGTAGGCTAAACCTTTTAATAAAATTGTTTTATTTGTGTTGTAGTTACATGCTCATTGATTTTAATTATTTTTAAAGGCTTCTCGTATTAAATACAGTAAATTCTATGATTATTAGTTTATTAAGTACTTGTTTACAAATTGAACAATATTACCTTTTTAAGTCTTTAGGGGCCATTTATGTTACTCACAGATATAAAACTTAAAAACCCAATTTATGTTTATGAGTTTTGTGGTTACAGCATTTAAATTGGGCTACTTTTACGCAAAAGCATCGTCTCGTAGTTGCCATAATAACTTGTTATATTTTTTTTTGTTTTTCATGTTTATCGATTTCATGGCTTAACAAATTTGGAAAAATATAACATCGTGCTTTAATTGGTTTTTGATAAATTGTACTGTAAAGTAGGGGTGCCTTAAGAGTCGTAAAATATAGTTACCGTTAATATTTTGTAATTTTTTTCTCCGATTTTTCTCATAATAAATATTTTTTATTCAAACTTCATTAAAGTACATTTAAATGCATTCATTTTTACATTCATATTTTTTTTTAGAAAAAGGGCTCAATTTTTTTATATTTTGTTACAAATACAATCCTTAGTAAAACTACATAAAAAGTCAGACAAGGAGTCAATAAATTTAAAAAAAATTTATGAAAATAGTCACTTTTTCAGATTTTATTTTTTTATCGAAAACAAAAAATGTAAGGGCTCAATTTTTTTATATTTTGTTACAGATACAGTCTTTAGTAAAACTGTATAAAAAGTTTTTTCAAAATCAGACCAGGAGTCAAGAAATAAAAAAAAAATTAAAAAAATAGTCACTTTTTTAGATTTTTTTTTTATCGAAAACAAAAAATGTAAGGGCTCAATTTTTTTATATTTTGTTACAGATACAGTCTTTAGTAAAACTGTATAAAATTTTTTTTCAAAATCAGACCAGGAGTCAAGAAATAAAAAAAAATTAAAAAAATAGTCGCTTTTTCAGATTTTATTTTTTTATCGAAAAAAAAAATATAGGGGCTAATTTTTTTATATTTTGTTACAGATACAGTCTTTAGTAAAACTGTATAAAAAGTTTTTTCAAAATCAGACCAGGAGTCAAGAAATAAAAAAGAAATAGTCACTTTTTTAGATTTTATTTTTTTTTATCGAAAAGAAAAAAATGTTAGGGCTCAATTTTTTTATATTTTATTACAGATACAGTAAAATAAAATCTGAAAAAGTGACTATTTTTTTTAATTTCTTGACTCCTTGTCTGATTTTGAAAAAACTTTTTATGTAGTTTTACTATGGACTGTATTTGTAACAAAATATAAAAAAATTGACCCCTTTTTTCTAAAAAAAATATGAATGTATTTAAATGTAACTTCAGCCCAGTTAAAGTACAGCCTGACGCTTGATAGGCTTTGACAAGTCATTTTTATGTTCTTTGACGCTATGGTCATGTTCGTGTATTTCCGAAGTAAATCGGTTACAATCGGGTAAACTTTGCATGGACCAAAATTAGAAAGGCGGAGTAGAAATGCACTTTAGGCAACCCAACCCAATATACACTGATATTATATTGTGTTGCATGCAAATTAAATGTTAAATTTTAAAATTATTTTGTATATTACTGTATTATAACTTTCGGCGTTTAAAGAAAAAATAGCATATTTTATTCGGAGCAAAAGAACTACATGCTCGCCACAAAAAGTACTTCTTTTATTCCTAATAAAACAATATACTATTAAATGCTACCAAAATTTGGTATAAAAATATAAAATAGTTTATGAGTTATTGCTCAGCTCCGTAGCACCCTATTTAACATACTTCAAATGACTTAGAAGTCCCAACAATTTTCAAAATAATTACAGGCAAAAGAAACAGTATTTTCGTAACTTTCCTGTAAAGTAATAAATAAAGTTGTTGGACTTATTTGTCTATTTAAAATTCTTTTTTTTTATTTTAAATACAAAATTGGCATAAAAGTAAATAATATGCAAATTTTTTAAATGTTTATATTTTATGGTTTCTGGAAATTTCCGTGCATAAATTTAGTGAACGATCTTAATTTATTTAAAAGATATTAAGGAAAAACACTATAATTAAAAATCGGACTCCTATGAAATAATAAGTAGGTTCTTCTTGGAAATAAATCAGATTCCCATTTTTTTTAAGTCAAATTATGTAGTAATCGGTTAGTTTAGGTCATAAAATTTATCGATGGTTTAAAGATTAATATAATTTAGGCGGACAATAATCAGATTAAAGTTACATTAACCATTACATTAATAACAGTATTTATTACGCACGAATGGTGCTTAATAAAAACAAATCTGGATGACTTGTATTTCGCCGCAATAAACAATTAGACGAGATTTTTATTGCTTCCTATTCACCATAAATTAAGTAAATATCCGATTAAGGGAATGAATCACTTATCTGAAGAATTTATTGTGATTATTAAGATTGAGTTTTATCAGTTAAACTATTTTATCAAGAATTGTTATGGTTTGTTTTTATTTGAAGAATCATAAGTTGATAATGAAAAAATTAACACAATGATATGAATCATTTTGAAATCACCTTTTATTATTTTCATAACAATAGATTTTTATTATTACTTTGTTATGACTAAGATACACACGAACAAAATTTAATCATACTGGAAAATTTAAAAAAAAATCATATTGTGGTATTTCAAGGAAACAGTAGCGTGTAGAATGGAATTTCGGTTAGTAGGGTACAGATTCTAAAAAGGCGCCAAAGTTAAGATTTTTTTTAAATTCAAAATTCATTTTTTTCTTAAATATGTACCAACATTTTTCAAAATTTTAAATGTTAAAACTAACACATTTTGATTTTAAAATTTTTTTTTTAAATTAAAATTTTTAATTATTTTCGGATTTTAATGATTCTTTTTTCATTTTGTACCTAAAAGTTTTTATTATCCCGTCGTGTAAATGTAAATAAATAAAATTTGATTTTTTAGTGTAATTTTTAGATTTTTGTAATTTTAACATTTTGCAGGTTCTTAGAAAATCGGCAATAAAATCAAAATTATTGAAACCACACATGACTTTAATAAGTGACTGGAAAGATAATACTTATTGGTTTTTATTGATTTTTTAAAGTATAAAATTGGTTAAGAAATAACGGAATTGTAATTGTTTTTTCGAAAAAAAAAATGATATGAAATTATCAAGTTATAAATGGATTAAAATTACAAATCCTACAATTGCTGCTTAAATTACAGTACAAACTTTAATTTGAGTATTTTTTGCAATTTTATTTAATTTCATTTTGATTTTAAACCATTTTTTATAATAAAATTGGTGATTTCGTGTTCTAAAAATAAAAATTCTTGGATAACTTTTTTGTTTATCAACCGATTTTAATTATTTTTGTTTTATTTTGTGTTTAATATCTCATATGATAAATTAAAAAAAAATTATTTTCAATTTGTTTATAGTAAATTCGTTATTTTTGTAATTTTTGGATTTTACAGCTCCTAAAAAATGGCGATAATAACGAAATAATTAAAACTCAAACAAATTTACTTTTCCATTGCAGATACAATAGGTCCAGGTTTTTGTTTTTAAAATACAAATTTGTTATGAAATGGCGAAGTTATTAATTAATTTATCGAGAAATATTAACTTGAAATTGACTCATAGTTTAAGCCCAATATAGCCCAAAAATATTAAAAAATAAATTACAAAAGAGATTTTAATTGCAGCTCGGACTTCAATTTAAGTAATTTTTTTTTCTAATTACATTATGATTTTAAACCACTTTTTTTGACAAAAATGAAAAATTCTAAAAATCGAAATTCTTGTATAACTCTTTTGTTTATCATCCGATTTTAATAATTCTTATTAAATTTTGTGCATAAAACCGTTAATTTTTTCATGTATTAAGCCAAAAAAATGTTTGTTGTCATTTTTATTTTTTGTAATTTTAAAATTTAGTAGCTTAAAAAAGTGTCGATAAAATCTAAAATATTTAAGACTGAAACAAGTCAAATATTCCATTAAAAAGTCAATAAATGTAGGTTTTTAATATGCGTTTAAAATCAAAAATTGTTTAAAAAATGGCGGAATTATTAACGTTTTTTTAAAAATTTTAATTAAAATGATTACGAATTTTGGTTAGCAGAATACTGACTAAAAAGGCGCTTAATTTAAAAAATATATATTGCCAAAAAAGGCGCCTTGAACTGGATTTGAGCGTCAGGGGGTGAAAATCACTCTGGCTATGCCAATGCAAGGAAATTTATGAATTTGTTGAAAGTAGTTGCACTTTAGGGGCCTTAAAAAATACACGTACTGTTAATATTTTTAAATTATTTTTTCTGAATTTGTTCATTATAAATATTTTTAAAAGCTACCAAAATGTTGTAAAAAAATATGAAGTAGTTTATGAGTTATCGGTGCGACCGTAGCACCCTATTTAGCATACCTCAAAAATGACTCCAAATTAATAAAATTTGGAAAAATGCTTACAATTTTAAATGAAAGTAGCCTAATTGGAATATTATTTTTATTTTTAATTGACTTCTAGGTGTGATCAAAGGTGCTCAAAAAAGTTTCTTAGGGTCAGTGTGTTCCAAAAAAAAAAAAATAAAAAGATTTTTATGGGCCAAAATTTAATATGTGTATCTAACACGAGATTTTTTGTAAATTTAAATTTATGGATGTACATAAAAATGTGTTTCTTTTTTTAAAGAAGACTCAATTACTTTGGACAAGTTAATTGGGCAACGGAGGGAGGCACCGTTTTCAATTTTCTGTAAAAATGTTTGTCGGCGCTATGTATTTTTGAATTGGCCGCGTGCCTGATTCACTGACAGCGTCCAAAAATTTCGCGCTTCTGACTCACCAGACTAAATGTTTTGAAATTCTTGTTTATAATAGGTTAAATAATAGGTGTTTACATAAGAAATTTTCAATTTTAGCCTTAAAATATTTTGGGAAAGTGTGCTTGATATTGCCAAAATAGTTTTTTAGGTAAAAGTTTTTTGAACTACCCACGAAATAACTTTTATAATATGCAACACTAAATTTCGAAAGTTTGCCAATTTATTAAAAAAAAAATTTTAAACCAAATTTATTATTACAGCTACCATGTGTTCCTATAAAATTATTTGCCAAAATATATGTGTTTTGTTTTTAACTCAATATTTTTTAAGATTTTTTTTTGGTTTTGTGGCCTGACCCAAACAAAGGCATAAATTGAATAAAATTGATAGCCACACGACTTTTTTCTGCATCAATTTTTTTTTTAAAAATCAACCGAATTTTAAAATCAACCACCAACCACTCAGATTTATCAACTATTACCTACGTTGTGTATAATATTCTAAAAGGTATTTTTGCAGGATCATTTGAATTAATTGTTTTAAAAGACAATTGGTGGTTTCTGTGCATAATTAATTATATTACGGAAATATAATTTACTGTTTTTCGGGGCACAATACAAAAATTATTAAAGTAGGACGTGTACCAGTTTTAAATCTTGGCACGAAATTCTCGCAACAGTTGGAAAAAATATATTTCATTAAATTTAATTTAAAATGTTAATAGCTTTATTTTCATCAAATTATAAATTACTGGTATAAAAAATGCCACATCCTGTTGTTAATATAATAAATAAATTGATTTCGTTATAAGATAATATTAATATCATTTCATATTAAAAAGAATAATACCAGCTAATTAAACAATTCTTTTAATTACATTCAGTGATTAACATTTATCACAGTTTTGATGCAAATTTCTTCCTGCAAACTTTAATTATTTTATGCGATTAAATCGCTCGATTTATATCAAAACTTTTAAATACACTACAAAAAAATAATAAAATAAACTAAAAATATTAACCAAAAACTGAAAATTTTGATTTAAGACACTTTAATTTAAAACATGAGAAAACGTTTCGGCTGCGTTTGAAGTCCTCTTCAGTTCCCTCCGATATTTAACGAAGGAACTGAAGAGGACTGCAAACGCAGTCGAAAGTACTAAAACAAATCCGTTCGAATTTTTTTCTAATTGTGTGTTATTTGTAATTTCGGCAGTTTACTTAAAATAAAACCCAGACGACAGTGCTATTATTTTATGTCAGGAAATAAAGCGTTTATGTAGGGTGTCCTGCCGTGTGAGGTTTAATAATAGTAGCGAGCCAAGTTTACGGAACGTGATTTTTATAAATTGATCGATTAATAATGAGCCACTTGCTTTGCCGTGGTTAATAGCCCTTAAAATTAAAATTTAAAACTTTCAGAGAGGGAGTTAAGAGTTGGTAATAATTTGATGTATGTTTCTAGATATTAAATACCGTTATGAATTAATATTGCGTGTAAATCTGATACGCATTAATTATGTTATATTAAACCGCACATATAATTAACATGCAATAATAGTTATTTTATGATGGTATTTAAAGCAGACATCTGTTTTATATAATATTACTACATAAATTATAGTCGTAATTGATTTTTTTCTACAATTCCTAAAAGAAAGGTGTGGATTATAATGGTTTTTGTTTCAATAAAAAAAACTTGCTTGTATTTTCGTGGAATTCGAGTCCAAGCACTATTTTTTATAAAATTGCGGTGCCTAAATTTTTTTATGATTTATACAGGGTGTTCCGCTGGTGGTTCACCAAACGTCGGGGTTAGAAACTAATCTTGAAAAACAAACAAAAAGTGAGGGTTTAAAAATCGCAAAATCGCTAATAAAACTTTAAAAGACATACTGGTGTTGGAAGATACTTTTATCCACTTTATTTAACCTTCCGGCATGAGCGCTCTAAAATTTTACATGAGCGGGCGCGCGGTGTAAATTTTACACAATGCATTATTCCACGATTTAAGTAATAATTAATTGATATTTTTGTAGTATGACCACTAAATGAATAAAATAGAATACTTATACAATAAATAAATCTTTAGAGCACTGTCATTAGAAATGTAAAATTTATCTTACAGTAATGCGTTCTATAATTTTTCCTCTTCCTCTGGCCTTTAGAAGACATTGTTTTACAAAATTTATGATAAGATATTATCAAAAATACGAAATAAACAAAAAAATAGTAGGTATAATGTTTTATTAGGAGTAAAAGTTCTTTTACTCCGAATAAAACATGCTATTTTTCTTCAAACGTCGAAATTTTTAAAATAGTAATATAATAAATAATTTTAAAATTTGACATTTAATTTACATACAATACAATGTTAGTGTATGTTGGGTTGCCTAAAATTCATTTCTACTCCGCCCTTTTATTCCTTGTCAGTGCAAAGTAGTAATTTCTACTGCTAGGCAGTACAAAGTGACCATAGAATCAACGAACATAAAAAGTGACATTTTAAAGCCTGTCAAACATCACAGAAGACTTTACTTTAATGATGTTTGAAGAAAAAGGTATATTTGAGTAAACATTTAAACTTGGCACAAGACGTTTTCGGTACAAATAAAGCTTGGTAGAAACAAAAATTTGAGGAATAGAGACTGGTTTTAGAATGATTGGTTTTGCTAAAATTTTCCTTTTAACATTTTTGCAACTTTTCTTTGTATTACTGTTGGTTTTAGCTTTCTAATGATAATCCCAATGCATATTCGTTAAAATGTAATTAGCGATTTTGTGATTTTTAACAAAAATAGTTTACCTAAAATTCAAAAAAGATAGACCCCAACTTTGTTTTTGTTTTTGTTTTTTCTGGATTAAATTTGCTATTGTATCTAACTCCGACGTTTGTTGAACTATGAATGGAACACTCTGTATAGGTTATCTACTTGAAAACCTTTATAACCTCAAAGATTTGGGATATATTTTTTGTTTCTTCTGTCTGAAATTTTTGTCTTGGTATCTTTTCCTTTCTTACATCAGAATTCATTCGTTTTTACCTTCTTTTTTACATTCCTTTTTGCATACGTTTTTTTTCGTAATCCAGAAAATGTATACTCAATAAAATTTTTTTATGTTTTCGATATCCAAGAAAGAATGATAATAAAAACATAAAAAATGGTGAGCATAGAGGGCGTTGCTGAAATGGTGGTCACGGCTTCGTGTGCTTATGCTACAAGTAAGAATAAGACAAAATTTTCTTATAAATTTTTTTCCAAAACTCATCTTTTATTGAGATACAGGGTGTTGAAATTTCTTTTCATTTTTACATTTTATTTATTATCACTGGATCTGCTAATTGAAAATTTATAAAATTTATATGTTAGGGTGAGTTCTTCTCATGGGTAGCCACCTTTGGAAATTACTTTTGTCTTAATTTAACAATCCAGTGCCGTAGAAACTCGGTAAGGTGCCCCGTTTTTTAAATTTATTTCATACGCCACTGCAAAATTTTGCGGTTTTGTTTGGAATTTTAAATTCTCCATTCAATTGTCCACAAAAAGTACACCTGTACTGTACTATTTATGGTAAATGGAATAAAGATTTTAAAAATCCAAACAACGTTGTAAAATTTAGCAGTGGCGGATCAAATATTTCACCCGTTTCTAGGCCGCTGAATTGTAAAATTCAGACAAGCGAAAGATGACTACCTATGAGATGTAGACCCCCACCACCCCCCTCCACCCTAAAATTTTTATTAATTTTCACATAGCCGAACCAGAGAAAATAAATAAAAATTATTTTTACTTGTAGTACATATAAGCACACGAAGCCATGATCACCATTTTAGAAACACACTGTATATTTTTTGGATTACGAAAAAATAAAAAAAATAGCAGTGGCGAGTTAAGAAATAAATGATTTTTTTAATTTTTTTTTCTAAAAGAAATTTATGTTAAACTTTACTTCAATCTATAATTTTTACTGGTTTTTATTGCTAACCTCGTTGCTAATGCGTGACAATACAATTAATAAAATTAAAAAAATAGCGGATATACATAAATTTTTTGGATTTCGAAACAATAAAAAAAATAGATGAAGAGTTGATTTGTTCCGATTAAATTCAATTAGAAAACAACATTGTGGTTATTTTTTCGGAATTTCCTTTATTTTCTATTATTTTATCATCCAGAAATCCATCGTGAAATTTCAACCAATTTTTAAATTTGATGAGGAGTGGATTATGTTATTTTATAAAATAAAAGAAAATAATGTAAATTGCGAAATTCATGATGGATTTCTGGATGTTATAAAAACAGAGAAAACAAAGGAAATTCCGAAAAAATAAATAAAATAAACCACAAAGTTTATCATAAAATTTTTATATTACTTAAGTACTTTTATTATTTTTTATGAGGTTATGTTAAATAGGTAAAACTTTTATAAATTGTTATAACAAAATAAAAAACAACAAAAGTACATAAAACGAAAACCATACGATTTTATTTTAAGTATTTTCTACAAAGTTCCATAAAAAATAAGTTTGTTTTTTCTCATTTAAATAGTAAAAAGCAAGTATTCTGTTTCTTGCACCCCTTCTCCCATATAATTGTTTGGGTTGCCCCACAAAGACAAAATTCGTAATACACAAAAAAAATTGAAAAAAAAATTGAAAAAAAATTGGGTAGAAATTTTTTTATGACCAAAAATATAAGTATTATCTGGATTTCAGAATAAACTTGCTAGATTAGATCTCATACAAGAGTGTTTCGCTAATAATTCATATTTAAAGTATAAGGAAAGTATAAAAAGTAATTTTTTTTTGGGGGGGGGGGGGTGTAGAGGGCAAGTAAAGCACTACTACATTTCATTCATTTTTTATTATCTTTCATTTGCGGGGTCAATTTTGAAAAATTCTCGAAAACTATAAAAGTTACCGGTTTCAAATTATTACCAAAAGTAAACACCGTGGATAGACGCCTTTTATAAAATAATTGGTTAAAATCGGTTAAATAGTTTTTTTGGAAAAAATTCGCAAAGTTTTGGCAAAATTTTGGAAGGCTCTGGACGGCGCAATTTTAAGCCGAAAATTAAAACTGACTGTGCGAATTTTAAGCTATTAAACGTCCTGGATGTTAAAATAAATGGGGCCAAATTTCGTCGCTTTCCTTTAGAATCCGACGGAGTTGCGATTTTTCAAAGTCAACGCCGCCGAAAACCCGACAAAAAGCGAGAAAAATCGACCATTTTCGGCAATTTTTTTCAAAGTGTCGGGGAGGTCCAAAAATTTACAATTCGAACCACGCTTGAAATCAACACCCCTTTTTCCATCGGAACCGGAATTCTTAAAATCGGACGAAAAACCACCCTTTCGGCCGCTCTTCGCAAAAAACATCCGAATTCGGGGTAAAAATACAAAAGGGGTTGTATCTCCGTCCCCTTAATAGATAGATCCGGGCGGGTCAAAACCGCCGTCTTCAGAATCCGGTCCCCAATAACATACTAAAATTTGGTGCGATTCGAGGTGAATTTCGGACACTTAGGGGATGAACTCGATTTTTCGGGGTGATCCGATCGAAAAGGGACATTTAAACTTTTTTCTTAACATTTTCTCCTCCTTCCACCTACAAAATTTCAACTATACCAAAAAAAAACAAATTCAGTTGATCAAACTTATCCCTCTCTGAAAGTTTAATTTATTTTTTTATAGCAGTAACTTAAAAACTGCGAAACATTTATTTAATTTTTTAGCTTCAATTTTGATCTTCAATCTAGTTTTATCTTCAATGCTATAATTTGATTTTTGATTCGCATATGTAATAGTCAATAGTAAGCATTTACATATCTTATTGATGGTAATGCATGCCAAAACCAATAAATATTAGATAAATTCAAGAACTCAATCAAATTATTATAATTGAAACTTCACTTTAAAACAACAAATTAACATCATTTTCTCAAAAATATTTAATAGGAATTTGGCATAATATCTTACAAACAAATGAAGAAATCTAAAATACACACTAATATTTTCTTATTTCTTTCAGACATTTACTGCATGGTGCAACAGTCATTTACGTAAAGCAGGAACTGGAATTGATAATATCGAAGAAGACTTTCGCAATGGGCTGAAACTCATGTTACTTTTGGAAGTTATTTCTGGTGAAACCCTTCCCAAGCCAGATCGTGGTAAAATGCGTTTCCACAAGATAGCCAATGTCAACAAAGCTTTGGATTACATTGCCGGAAAAGGAGTTAAACTTGTTTCCATCGGTGCTGAAGGTAAATTTTTTTATATTACTACTTTTTAAATTTCTTCGAAAATGTAGCTGATTTTTAAATTAATTCCTGGCCATTTAACAAAAATTTTTTTATAATAATCATACCATTACATCGGTAAACACATTAAATTTATTGAATTTTAGAAATTGTTGATGGTAATTTAAAAATGACGTTGGGTATGATCTGGACGATAATTTTACGTTTCGCCATCCAAGACATCTCGGTTGAAGAAATGACAGCAAAGGAAGGTCTATTATTGTGGTGCCAACGTAAAACAGCACCATACAAAAATGTGAACGTTCAGAACTTCCATCTTTCATTTAAGGATGGTCTTGCCTTCTGCGCCCTCATTCACCGACATCGCCCTGATCTCATCGACTATAGCAAACTTTCCAAAGATAATCCAATGGAGAATCTCAACACTGCCTTCGATGTTGCCGAGAAATACCTGGACATTCCGAGAATGTTGGATGCGGACGGTGAGTGACAGTTAATTTAGAAATTTTTAAGGGAAGGAATTATTATTATTCATCATACGTATTTACAGACCTTATCAACACTCCTAAGCCTGATGAGCGTGCTATCATGACTTACGTGTCATGTTATTACCATGCGTTCCAAGGAGCGCAACAGGTACTTAAGTAATCCCAGCGTTTAGTTTTAGAATTTTTAATAACAAATGCCTTTCATTATTATAACAGAGCTTTTGTTTTGTTTTTGTTGTGTTTATTAATATTACTGTTGTGCATGCAGACTTACAGAATACCGCCATGCCCGATGAACGAGCTGTTATGACATATGTTTCATCTTACTACCATTGTTTCTCAGGCCTTAAAAAGGTGATTTCTTAATTCATTTAACTGTTTTATTTTCGATTTTGCTGTTTAACTTAATTAACAATTTTTGATTTATTTAATTTAGGTAATGCGCCATCTATTGGTCATTTCACTTCTTTTCAAATTTTTCTTTAACTTTTCTTTTCATAAATTAAATTTTTAATTAAAAAAAATTTATTTGCTACTTTTCATAAATGACGCAATACTTAAATCCTTAAATAAGGCTTTAAATTTATAATATAAAATTTGATTTAGGCTGAAACTGCTGCCAATAGGATCTGCAAAGTTCTTAAAGTGAATCAGGAAAATGAGCGTTTAATGGAAGAATATGAACGTCTTGCTAGTGATGTAAGTTGATGGTAAGAGTTGGAAACTTGTAATTAATATGAACATTTTGAGCAGCTTTTGGAATGGATTAGACGTACCATGCCTTGGTTGGGATCTCGCCAAACTGACAACTCTTTAGCTGGTGTACAGAAGAAATTGGAGGAGTATCGCACATACAGACGCAAACATAAGCCGCCAAGGGTCGAACAAAAAGCCAAACTTGAAACTAACTTTAACACATTACAAACGAAACTACGATTATCTAACAGGCCAGCTTACATGCCCACAGAAGGGAAAATGGTTTCTGTAAGTACAAAATTATTATTTTTTTTCATAATTTCAAAAAATCTTATTTTGTTATAATTACATAACCTTAGATTGAAATATTTTTAATTTGGTAGGATATTGCAAATGCCTGGAAAGGTTTGGAAACCTCTGAAAAAGCATTTGAGGAATGGCTCTTGTCGGAGATGATGCGTTTAGAACGTTTAGAGCACTTGGCACAGAAATTCAAGCACAAAGCTGATGCTCATGAAGAATGGACTCGTGGAAAGGAAGAAATGCTGCAAAGTCAAGATTTCAGGCAGTGTCGCCTTAACGAACTTAAGGCTCTTAAAAAGAAACATGAGGCTTTCGAATCAGATCTTGCTGCTCATCAAGATCGTGTTGAACAAATTGCAGCTATTGCTCAAGAATTAAAGTAAGTAAAAAAAGAGGTTTTATTGTATTTTACTTTTGTTCTTTTTTTAGTACTCTTGAATATCACGACAGCATAAGTGTTAACGCCCGTTGTCAACGTATTTGCGACCAATGGGATAGGTTAGGAGCTTTAACACAACGTCGTCGTCAAGCTTTGGACGAAGCTGAGAAGATCTTGGAGAAAATCGACATCTTACATCTTGAATTTGCCAAACGAGCAGCACCTTTCAACAATTGGTTGGACGGAACACGGGAAGATCTCGTTGATATTTTCATTGTGCACACTGTTGAAGAAATTCAAGGACTTATTGATGCACATGCACATTTCAAAGTAAGTAATTCAATAATACCTGCAAAATCGTTTTTTTTTAATTAATCGTGATATTTGATCTAGGCAACTTTGGGAGAAGCTGATAAAGAATTCCAAAGTATTGTTGGTCTTGTTAGGGAGGTAGAGGCTATTGTTAAACAACATCAAGTTCCTGGAGGCTTAGAAAACCCCTACACTACATTGACTGCACATGTAAGTAAAAAAAATAGTTTTTATATTTCTTTTTTTGGAAATTCAATTTTTCTACTATTTGGGTAATTAGTGCAATATGTTTTGCCGCTAAGGAAGGAATCACAGGCAATCTGGAGGTAAAATATTTTACCAAATTTATCCCATCATATCACAAACATTTCATTCCATCATCGAAAACAACTAAGTCATAAATAAAATTTAATCAAGTAATTAATTAATTTTATATGTGGTTAATTAAGCAATTTAAACGTTATTTTAAATAAACACTTGTTTTTATTACCTAAATTATCAATAAATTGATAATTGAACATAAATACCTCTATTATGTTCATTAGGTAGTTAAGTAACATGGTAAACGTATAACAATTATTTTATTTATAGAAATTAGATTTAAAAAAAAAATTTCATATACAGGGTGATTCAGACCACCCATGCCATGTTTATCTCGAGAAGGTGTTAACGTACATGGCTGAAATAAAAAATGTTATTACTAAAGTGAACCTAAAGAATCCATTGGTGAACTTATTATTTTCCGGAACAACCCGGAACTAACCGGAACCGAAAGCAACTTTGATTTTTTAAACCACTAATATGAATGACATACAATTTTCTCATATGGTCGTCGGAGAAAAATATTTTAAAAGTTATTTATTTTTAAAATATCTATCAAACAATACCAAACTCGACCTATGTTGCCATTTAAAAAATCAAAGTTGCCTTCGGTTCCGGTTAGTTCCGGGTTGTTCCGGAAAATAATAAGTTCACCAATGGATTCTTTAGGTTCACTTTGGTATAACATTTTTTATTTTTATCAGCCATGTACGATAACGCGTTCTCGAGATAAATGGGTGGCACGGGTGGTCTGAATCACCCTGTATATTTTTTAAAAATCCGTTTGTTTTTTTAAATTTTAAATTGAGTTTATTAATTAATTTATTATTTTTTAATTTATTGTTTTTTATTAGTAAAACTACGATAACATTTTAAATGATATTTTTGAAAACTTGATTATTTTTGCGCTACTGTTATTTTAAATTTAGTTACTTTAAATTTAAAAACGGTTAAAAATCTACCAATGACTTTTTGGCAACGTTCTAATGCAGCATATTTCAGAAACCAAGTGATAAAGAAGGACAGGCATTTTAATTATTAGTTAATCTCATTCCAAAAGTGATTATAAATTTGGTTGGGTAGAGTTGAGCCTAAAAGTGTTGAAAATTTCAAGGTCACGGCTAAAAGTCTTAAACAGTTTTAGAGTCCGGAAATA
The DNA here is from genome assembly GCA_963971135.1 of Stenus bimaculatus. Taxonomy (NCBI): domain Eukaryota; kingdom Metazoa; phylum Arthropoda; class Insecta; order Coleoptera; family Staphylinidae; genus Stenus; species Stenus bimaculatus. Next base: position 78,084,283 of record OZ020180.1, on the reverse strand, counting down.
TAGAAACTATAATGATTGTGCTTTCGACCAAATTTCACACAAATTGTAAGGCTTTAAAAGGTTTTAGGGGTTAAATTTCAAAAATCTTTTTTCAAACAAACATTTCATTTTTGGATATCTTTAAAAAATCGATCTTGGTGCACTTCAGAACTTTCTTATATGTGGCCAATATTTCGTGTTTTCCTCTCAAGGAAATGTAGGATATTTTACAAAAACATAAGCAACGTAGGACATAAGAACGATAAAATCGTGAAAAAATACAATATCAATTTTAAGTGGAATGTCTTATTTTCATTTCATCAGATCATCAATTTTTGTGTTAAGAGATACTTTCTTGATTATTTTATGTAATTAAATTTACTACTTTTTTAGGATCTTTCAAGAAAATGGGCCGATGTCAGACAACTTGTACCGCAACGTGATGCCACCCTACAGGCCGAGCTTAGGAAACAACAAAGTAACTATTTTAATGAGTAATATAAACCATCACTAATATTTTACTTCACTCCAGATAATGAAATGTTGCGTCGTCAATTTGCTGAAAAGGCTAATGCAGTGGGACCATGGATTGAAAGACAATTGGATGCAGTCACTGCTATTGGAATGGGATTGCACGGAACCCTTGAAGACCAATTGCACCGTCTTAAAGAATATGAACAAGGAGTTTATGCCTACAAACCACATATTGAAGAATTGGAGAAGATCCATCAAGCCGTACAAGAAAGCATGATATTCGAAAATAGGTATTATAATAATATTTCTATAAATAATTAAATTAGGAAATTCTACGTTATCACCTACAAAAATGCTATTTTTTTTAGATATACTCAATACACTATGGAAACCCTCCGTGTAGGTTGGGAACAACTACTAACATCAATTAACCGAAACATTAACGAAGTCGAAAATCAAATTTTAACCCGCGATTCTAAAGGAATTACCCAAGAACAATTGAATGAGTTTAGGTCATCTTTCAATCACTTCGATAAGAATAGAACTGGTCGCTTAGCCCCTGAAGAATTCAAATCATGTCTAGTATCACTTGGTTATTCAATCGGAAAAGATAGACAAGGCGATATTGATTTCCAAAGAATTTTGGCAGTTGTCGATCCAAATAGTACAGGCTATGTACACTTTGATGCCTTCCTTGATTTCATGACCAGGGAAAGTACTGATACAGATACCGCTGAGCAAGTTATTGACAGTTTCCGCATCTTAGCCGCAGATAAGGTAAGAATACTATTTTTAATAATACTCTTTTATAATAACTTTGTATATTCTAGCCATACATCTTACCTGATGAATTAAGAAGAGAGTTGCCACCAGATCAGGCTGAATATTGCATCCAACGTATGCCTCCTTTCAAAGGACCTGGTGGTGTACCAGGAGCATTAGACTACATGTCATTCTCCACAGCGCTGTACGGAGAGTCCGACCTATAATTTATTTAATAATTTGCAGTGAGATGCACTGAGTTAAAATGCCATTTTGGTTAAGAGTAATTTATGACTCTTTACCCACACCCAACTTTTGAGAAAAAAATATATTTATTTTTAATGTATATAGAATAAAAAAAATCATTTTATTTAACCGATTATTTTTAAGAAAATATTTTATGATATTTTATTAAGAATAATTTAATTCGTTTTCACTATTACCAAATCATTTATTTATTTTAATTATTTTAAAATAATCATATTCAGCAGCTTGTAATTATACGTACTCTTTTGTTCGAATGTACAAAACTTTCAAACATAAACTGAAACTTTTTATTTTTTGGTGTTTTGAGCTTTTTTGAAGCAGTTAAAAGAGTGATGTTTTTTAAAGGATCTTTTATGTTTGGATTATTCTTTATATTCAATTGGATTTTATTACCAATGTATACTAACTCGATATATTAAAGAAAAGAAAAATATATACAAATTATTTTTTTTTTGGTTTAGTTTATTTTAGAAATTTATATTTTGCTCTTTTTTCTTTATTTACCGAGCGTGTAAGGTAGTGTGCTCTGTATTGTAACTTTCTATTTCATAAGTTATAAGAAACTGCTACAAATAAAAAAATATATAAATATATTTAATTATTTTATTTACTACACGTTTTTAATTTCACACATACATAATATATTCCTTTCTAAAACTGCTACATACTGATACATGCATGACACATTTTTAAACACCTTTAAAGAAACTAATATTGTCTACTGAGGAACGAACCGAAATCTCAACCTGGGTTTTATTGCTATCAGTTAAATGCTTCTTTTAATTTTGTTACCAAAAACTAAGAGCAGGATTGGGAGTCTTAATAGAACCGCGCGATAGTAAACGTATATTTTGAACTTTTTCTTGAATTTGGGTAAGAAATCTTCACCCCACATAAACAGGCTGAAAGTGCCAATAAAAATCTTCATTTCTGATATACAGGGAGAGTCGAAACTAATTTTAAGATAAAAACTTCAAATTAACATATATCCGATTTCGCTTCCTAAAAGAGCTACAGCCCTTCAAAGGTGGTGTAAAAAAGGTTTTTGTAGGTTTATTTGAAAACGCTTTATAGCGGCAGCAAAATCCAACATATGTTAATTTGAAGTTTTATTTTAAAATTAGTCGTAGAATCAGCTTAAAAAACTTGTCGGTTTAATTTTGACTCGCCCTGTATATTACAAATTGTATTGTCCAAAATTTATGAAATATGCCTTGATTTTTTTCAAAGTACGGCCATGTTTTATATATAAAATTCACTATGAATCATCAATTTATAATTGCATGGTTTAAAATATCCCATATTTTATATATTTTATTTTTAAGAATTTTTTTGGCCATTATGGATATAGGTAAAATATTAACGAATTATTAATCTTTAGGATAAGAAAATGAAACAAATCTCATCATCACAAACCAAAAATGTAGGGTCTGCATTTTTTAGTTTTGGAGTTTCAGCGTTTTGAATTTTAGGTCACCGATTATTGCTACCTTTACAACGCTAAAAAAATTAATCAATTTACATAGAGATTTAAAAAAATATCACCAGAAAACTAAAACCATTCTCTTTACTTGTGATAACATCAGAAATTCAAAAATCGTTAACAAAATGTTAAAAAAATTGAAAAGAAAAAAAAAGTTTTTACTTTTTTTATTTTTAAACAATGTTCTTTTCCATTCTTTGATTATTTTAAAAAAAATTAAGAAAATGATTTTTGACTTTCCTATATATCCTCAAAAATCAAGAAAATTATTTTGAGTTCCTAGTTCTTTTTCTTGACTTACCAAAACATTCTGAAATTAACTTTTTTTAAACAATTTTGGATGAGTTTTCAATAGATTGTAAGTTAAACCCTACAACAAATTGGTTTCAATTTCTTTTCGTGCTTTGGTAATAAATGGTGGAAAGAACTAGGAACTCTCATGATTTTTAAGGATAATAATGTAGTTTTAGAATTCGAAGACACTCCCTAAATTGGCATTTGTTTGAGAAATAATCTAAAAATACACAATTTTTAGTTGGTCTTTGCGATATTTTCAACATTTTGTTATTTTGTCAAGGCTTTCTGCAGTATTGTTGTTTCCAAAAACGCTATAACACTAAAACAAAAAGCTAGATTTTTGACGATGAAATTTGATTTTTACTTTTTAATCGTGAATTTTGATCATTCACGAATGAGACACCCTGTATATTTATTTAATTAAACGCAACCTAATGCCGGATTTCCACAAAACGGACGGACAAATTGGAAACAAAACATAATCTCATGTCGAAAAATACAAAACTTTTTACAAAATTTTTGAAAATTTGTGTTTTTGGCGACTGTTAAAATAAGTTTTGTTTTGTTTTCGTGTTTACTTATATAGGGGTTTATTTTTGAATCACTCAACACGATTTCGTATACAACATGATTATTTTTGAATTTGAATGACAAGGATAGAATGCTGATGAAAGTCGATAAGACATCGTGTCGAATGGTTCAAAAATATGCTCCCTGTCCTCTCATATCAGGCATCAAGCTTGAAAAATTAAAAGAAAATTGAATTTCATTTTTCATTACCAGCGAGGAAGGAGAAGAAGGAACTTCAGGAAAATAAAGATTCTCGGAGAACAGAGACTCAGGGGCGCGTTCGGTTTTAGTTTAATCTTTTTTCGACTTTATTACGTTTTTTAAAGAGAATTGATTTATATTAAGGTTTTCTTTTAAATTGTAGAACCTAATGATTACGGGGTACGGGCACACCGGAAGGACCAAACGAGGACCAATAAAGTTGATGAAGAAAAAGCTTCATGTTGAAATTTGTTTTTAATATTCATATTTTATCTAATTACTACTACTGCCAAAATTAGTCAAATTTCTTCCTTGGTCTCTGGCACGAAGGCCTGTTGGTCAATTACGAGTATATTTATGGGAATTAATAAGCAAAATACATATCATTAAAAAAGTACATGTTAAAAAAATTTATTATAATCCGTAAACATCCTGTATTTTGAAAATGGAGTTTTTTTAACAAAAATGTACATATTTTTGTTTTCTCTTTTGAAATTGGTCAAAAATTAGATTCCAGAATTACCGACTCTTGGTTTGAAACACCCTGTATATTTCGAATTAGGATAACAGCAGGGAAAAACCTTTTCCCGGTTATACTGATAAACGGTTATAGCGAGGAAAAAGAAATATCTAAAAAATTCTTAAGTAAGTGGCTTTGCAGAAAGGGTATGATTTAATTTAAATTTATTCCCATTGAACATATTGTTTTTTAAAATTACTATACTTTTCTGAAAATTTATAAAAGAAGACAACCTCAGCAGATTCTCTCCTCAGATCATTCTCTAAATTAAACTCAACTAAAACCGAACTGTTGCTTTTTTGTCTCAAAAAAATACGTGATAACATTAAAACATCGTAAAGCTTCAAAATCTCGTTAAACGGTAATGAAATCCATCCTAAAACCTCAGTTAAAAATCTTGGCCTCCGGATTGACACTGATCTCAAATTTAACGAACATATAAACAACTGTTTGAGGAAATCATACTCGATAATGAGGTGTTTGTACCCACATAGACACTTTCTAAATAAAAAAACAAAAATTATACTATGTGATTCATTGGTTCTATCTATATTTAGTTACTTTGACTCAATCTGGGGACCATTTCTTGATCTTCGAAATAAGAACAAAGTCCAAAAAGTTCAAAACTCGTGCCTGAGATTTATATATGGAATTCGTAAATACGACCACATCAGTCAAAAACTATGAGAAACAACAAATATGACAAATCGTAGAAAACTACATGCAGCGGTACTATATCAAAAAATAATCCTAACACAAAAACCTGCATATTTATATAATCGTATTATTTTTCGCAATGATGTTCACACGATTAACTTCCGGTACAAGGGAACTCTTACCCCACCAACTCATAAAAGTGAAAAATTCAAATGTTGTTTCACCTTTCACCTATAAAATAACACAACTTTACAACTCAATTTCACCGGATCTAAAAACATGTTCACTAAGCCTCTTTAAAACCAAATACAAGCAGCTACTCTAAACTGAACAAATACAATCACGTAATTAATAAATAGGCCTCATATTGTATAATTTTTCTCAATAATGTTGAACTTCTAAATTAATTAGCTCTAATACGAACTTCAATGTAACCTGAAGTGAAAATATTATGTTCATCAATTGTTGATACTTACAGTAGTAATAGAAAAAAACCCAGGTTAAGTTGAAAAGCAAGTCTGAACTTCACATTGCGATTCCAACCTTTTATACTGATTATACAGGGTGGTGATAAAGTTTGGAACCAAGGTCATAACTTCCGTAAAAATTTTTTTTGTAAAAATCGCTCGGACAGGTCAATTTTTGTTTTAAAAATGCCATCTTTTGGAATGAAAAAAATATTCATGACGTCACTGATAACTTCACTATGACGCCATCATCAATTTTTTTAAATGGAAACCCCTACTTTTTTACACATTTTTCATAGACCTTTTTATCATATTAATGATCACATAAAAATATTTAAAAAAATTTCAACCATTTTTGAAAAAAAAAATAAATTTACTCAAAAAAAAAATTATTAATTCTCAATGAAAATATGGCAAGAAAAATAAATTAAACTAATTTTTAGTTTAAAAATAACAAATTATTATTGAAAATATTCGAATTGTTCTTCTTTACACAATTGGAATTTTCTTAAAACTAATTTTAAATAACTTTTAATGAAAAAGGTAATTAAAATAAAATGTTTGAGTAATAATAAACTTTAAATAAAATTGTAATTTATTATAAATTTGAAAAAGCTTTTGATATTCAAAATTTATTGAAATAAAAATTGCCTTTATAAAAGTGCTTTAGTTGACGTTATTTTGTATGGCAAATAAAATTTTAAATCCATTTACCAATGCTTGAATAGCTTACTTCGTTTGTTTAATAATAATCAACAATTATTAAGTTTTGCGAAATTAAAAATGCCTCGTTTAAGCGAACGCGAAAGAATCGAAATTTTAATTATGGTAGGATACGGCGATAGAAAAAGAACCCATGGGGAAGCTTGTGCTTTGTTTAATGAGCAATATCCAAATATACCGCAAATCTCAAGATCTACAGTAAGTAAGTTAGTTACCAAATTTGCAGAAACAGGATCTGTAGGAGATTTGCCTCGACAAGGACGGCCTCAAGTGAATGAAGAAACCAAATTAAATTTATTACTTGCGATTGAAGAAAATCCAAATATTTCAACAAGAGATATTTCAGGAAATAATAATGTGGATCATTCCTATGTCGCAAAATTATTAAAAAAGGAAAAGTATCACCCATACAAAATAAAACTTATACAAGAGTTAAATGAAGATGATCCCGATCGCCGACTGCAAATTTGTGAAGAAATGATGGCGCGATGTGATCAAAATCCAAATTTTTTAAGTAGTATAATTTTCTCCGATGAAGCTACCTTTCAATTGAATGGATCAGTGAATCGACATAATTGTAGGTATTGGTCACAGGAAAATTCTCATTGGGCCGTAGAATCCCCTAGTCAAAGACAGGGAAAGTTAAATGTATGGATGGGAATGATTGACAGACGTTTTATAGGACCTTACTTTTTTAATGAAAACCTTACTGCCGAAAGATACTTGAATTTTTTGCGGACTAATTTGCTACCAGTTTTACTTCGTATTTTCCCCCAATTATGAAAATCGCAATATTCCTAACCAAAACAATTGGTTTCAACAAGATGGGGCTCCTCCACACTTTGGCAGGGCGGTGCGAGAATTCCTTAACACCGCGTTTCCCAACAAATGGATAGGTCGGAGGGGACCAATTGAGTGGCCTCCACGATCTCCCGACCTAACGCCCTTAGATTTTTTTTGTGGGGACATGTAAAATCAAAAGTTTATTTCAATAGACCTAATAATTTACAAGAATTGGAGCTTAGAATTAGGACGGAATTGCAACAAATTGACGAAGACGCTATTAACAATAGTATTCAGAGTGTCTACACTCGAATGGGACAATGCCAAATGGTCAATGGGGAACAATTTGAACATTTTCGTTAAAATTTGTTACTTGTAAATTAAAAATTTACTTTTTTTTGTAATATTTTCATTGAGAACTAATAATTTTTTTTTGAGTAAATTTATTTTTTTTTTCAAAAATGGTTGAAATTTTTTTAAATATTTTTATGTGATCATTAATATGATAAAAAGGTCTATGAAAAATGTGTAAAAAAAGTAGAGGTTTCCATTTAAAAAATTTGATGATGACGTCATAGTGAAGTTATCAGTGACGTCATGAATATTTTTTTCATTCCCAAAGATGGCATTTTTAAAATAAAAATTGACCTGTCCGAGCGATTTTTACAAAAAAATTGTTTACGGAAGTTATGACCTTGGTTCCAAACTTTATCACCACCCTGTATATTAATACTATATCTATTAATACTAATTGTCTATCTGTAAATTGTATAAAAGTTGAAGTAAAGACATGTTTTATTATTATTATATTATTATTAAATTAAAACGGCAATTTGTATGTTAGTCCGGGGCGTTGTAAACGCAGGAGTGGGCTCTGATTTTTTGTTAACTTACTCAGATATTTTCGATATTTTAAACTTATTTTTACTTGAAAGATGTTTTACATTTTACATTATATTTCAATGGGACTTAAACGTAATATCCTGCTTGTTATTTTTTTTCAGCATTGTACGACAAAGCGTTCTCGAAATAAAGGGGTAGTAGAGGTGGTCTTGGACACCCTGTATAACGTTTCTGGTTTCCAATCGATTTTTCTGAAACACAATTGATAATTTCTGAAATCAAATTGATTTTACTGAAATGCAATTGGAATTTAGATAAGGTTTTTGTTCGGTCTCATTTCTTTTGCGAACACTGCATATTTAAAATGTCAAATATCCCTTATCCCTATAAAAGACCTAAAGGATTTAGGTCAGGGGACCGTGGTGGTCGAAGAATGAGTCCTTGTCTTCCAATCCAGTGATTTTGAAATGTCGCAAAAAGAGAAGTGAGCCAGAATGGACAATGGATTTTTTGATAGTTGTTCAACTTTATGTTAGTATAATACATATATTTTGGGGGGTGATACTAAAGTACTGATGTCATTATACAATGCTAGATGGCGTTAAGATAAAATATTTAAAGGAGTCGCAAATCATATAATTTTTCATCATCCTAATGTTGGAGATTCAGGATCTTGGTATGGTCCCTATCTAAATGGAAGTAAACAGTAAACCAAGACGTAAGCGGATGTTCTGACCAAACTAAATTGCTACCAAATTAACCATCCATAAGAATAACATGTGGTTACTATTTTAAACAAACCTCCGAAAGGACACAACATTTTTGCAAACGAATAATCTTATGAAATGAAAAGTTTCCTTTATTCAATAAGACAAATTTGATTTTATTAAATTGTACGAATCATGAGATTTGTTCAATTGAAGTAAATGAAAATCTAGGTATCTTAAAAAGTTTTAGAAAATCTTTTTTTTGGAAGATGATAATGAAAATGCTTTTATTGGAAACGTACACCCTTCGAGGATTGTAACATAAAAACAAAATAACATAACAACTCATAAAATTTTCTTAATAAATTTTTTTCATACAAAAACTGAAATATCAACATTTTAATACCAAAAAATATGGTGATATTGATTGGAAATGTAAGCTCATTGTTTGATCTCCCACTTACAGGACACTCTGAATTGTGATATAATTAAATAAGTCATTGATTATTTTATATTTTATGCAGTATATTAATATGTTAGGACATAACTATAATTGACTTTAAATTCCACTTTAATATTAAAATGATCTTGACAACTTTATTTTCGGTTTAGTTGGTTGCCAAGCACAAATGTACAACAAATAGCTCAAGAGATATGGCAAAAGCTCTGAATTATTTTTAGACATTTTTTTACCCATATTTTGATAAAGCTTTTAAAGAATTGTAGATACGATTATTTTTCGGAAGCTAATTCGCATAGTTTTGTATATTTATAGCTTGAAACTTTCCAAATATTTTAATTACCTGCATATTCCAAAGAACAAAGAATACGAAAACGTTTACTTAAACTTGAATTTGCGCTTGTAATCAAATGTGAAGTAAATAATTGCATATTGTACTTGATAATGATTTCTCATAACTATATATATAATTTCGTCAAAAGCAGTGATTTTGAAAAAACTTTATATTATTTATACTAGTGCTCACAAAATGTCACGTCTTTTTCGATTTATAATGTTTTTGTGGGCACTGGTATGCTTTTTACCCAAAGACTTCTATGTTTTCTGTTGATATACATAGACAGGACAAGCTTGACATTTCGAAAAAATAGGTGTTTTTTATTTCCCACTTTTACCTGCTAATGAGCTAACTTTGGATCTTTAACTTTTACCATTCAATCCAATAATAACCGAAGTTATCGTAATCCATTGCATTACTTGTTTATTGCATCTGGTAATTTGTAAAATAAAGAAAAACACAGCTATTTTAAAATACACACCAGCGCCCCCAAAGTGTATCAGCGTGAACTACGGCGGCCATTTTAAAAGTGTACATTAGCTATATTCACCTCAGTTATTTTCTTAATTTTTGGTGTTCTCTGATCAAATGAAAATCGAATTTGACAAGTTTTTATGAGTATTATAGGTTATGTGAACCAGTATTTCAAATTAACCGCCAAAACGGACATTTTTAAAATGGCCGCCAGTGATACACAAAATATTGACACGTGTCCGGGCTATATATAACAATAGAAAACATAGAAGTCTTTGTTTTTACCATTTTAGGGCTAACAATCTACCAGTTTTATAGTAAGTATAGAAATAATATAAAGTACAACTTCTATCTTCCTCGTTTCATTTTTACAACTTACTTCCAATCAGTGGTATAAAATTGAGTATTTTTGTAATCTCTTTTACACTTACACGTTTCAATAATCCACTTCTAGAAATTGGACAAGAATAATTCGAGTAAGAAAATCGATTAAAATAAGGCACTATACAATGTGCAAAACTAAAATCTACAAACTTTGTACAAAAGTTATTACTTCCTGGTTTGATGTTCGTGTTTATAAAAACTTCTAAAAAAAAATCACTGAGTGATGTAATTCTTATGAGATTTGGAATTGGGAGATAATGACTAATTCTATAGGTCAACAGTCGTGAAAATATGTATATCTTGTAAGGAATTTCAAATTTGCATTAAAACTTAATTTGCAATTTGGTTTTAAACTCATTTCATGTAGCTGAAATGACGGTTAAGGTATTTATTTAGGTGGTGAATTAAAAGTGTTTAGTGGTGAGTAAAGGCGAGGCGATTAAAATAAACAATGCATTTAAATAGGAATGCTCGTCTTGCGGCATTAGGTACACGGCTAGATAATTTAACGGTCAATTTAAATGAAGACCTAGAGCAATATACAATCATTAAGAAACAACTCTGTCCGCGCTTGCTGCCGTCTGCAGCACTCCATTCTCCATCCACAGCCTCCAAATCGGGCGAATTAAAAATTTCCCCTTTGCGGTCGGCACTCAACTTTTAAAACATAACCTCTTTAGATTATTTAAGAGCTCGCCGTTTTGTGTTAGCGCTCTTAAAACGCTGCCTTACAAAATACAACTACTCCCAGCTCCCAGCATCCTGCCTGCATCTCCTTCAATTTACTACTACACTACTAGAACATACGTGCACCTTTTTAGAGCCGTGAGCCGTTAAGGCTGCGAATTGTGGTGGCTTACTCCAAATTCAACATCCACAACTACTCTCGCAAATATTTGAGCGCAGTAATTACATCTTGTGCGGGGTACTAAATTGGCTCTGTTTATATGCAAATGCATATTAAACAAACACGACAGCAAGTTCAGATATCATAAAATTCAACAGTATTCTTACACAAATAAGGCTAACTAGTTTTCATTTCGTTTGCAATTATAAACTTAATTATTTTTAGTTTCGTCGTAAACAGATAAAATGCAGAACGCAGAAAAGTTACTTGTTATACCAGCTCCGACGTTTCGCATTAAACGAGATCTTCCAAGTGAATTACAAAATAAACATTAAAATTTATTAACCGTTAACTCAATTAGTTATTTATGTATTTTTTAAATAATTAAGGCATAGTGTAAAGGGATTAGGATGAAGCTCATCTTCATGATATTATTTCGAAAGTAGCTAAAGCCACGCTATGTGTAAACATTAAATAATTTTCTAGAAATAAATAATAAGCTTTAATTTTTTCCTAATCGTGGACCACCACGGTAGGTTCAAATGGTTCAAACTTGCACACATCCATCTTCATAGATTCCTCCGCGTCCAAGAGGATTCCTGTCTGCTGTCGCCTCCACGCAAGCTAAAAATCTTAAAACAACCTAACGGACATTTACTTGTATCACATAAATTGCTGCTGAGCTGTGACTACTACTGCCACCAGCTTTTACTTAATAGCATTAAAACACGTCGTTCAACAACAGATATTCGTGATAAATGAGATATTTTTTTCAACGAACACCTTACTTCAGGATTAACATTTTAAACAACAACTAAATAATGAAATAATATGAAGAGGTATTAACGGTTTTAATATACAGGGTTTCCGGTTCGTGGTTCACCAAACGTCAAGGTTAGAAAGTAGAGCAAATTTTATCAAGAAAAAACCAAAAAAGTAGGGGTCTATCTTTTATGGTTTGAAAGTTACAGGGGTTTGAATTTGGCATGCCAGAAATCAGTAAATGATCAATAGATGCTTAAAAACTTAGTAAAAAGATTTTAAAAAAATATAATTTTAAAGCTGAAAGTATCCTCTTTCCATTGGTAACAATAATAAAACACAATTCGTTTATCAAGTATTAAAAAAAAATCGAACAGAAAAAAAATCCATAAAAAATTGTTTTTTTAGCAGTTTTTGAAGATTTTCTTCAAGATATGACCTATTAAGGGCGTTAAATTCTCTAGAAATTATGAAAAATTTTGAAACCCTAACTCTTTTTATGCACTCACTAAAGCCATCTAAACTTACTACTCTGAGAATTGATTCTAAGCATTAGTTAGCTACAATTGAGGTGCGCCTTCATTTTTGTTATTATTTAATAATACAACTGTTTCAAAAGCCATCAAAATTTAACATTTGCTTATAAAAATTGATTATTAAGCAACTTTTGATCATTTACTGATTTTTGGCAAAAACGGGCGATGCCAAATTCAAACCCCTGTAACTTTCAAACCATAAAAGATAGACCCCTACTTTTTTGGTTTTTTCGTGTTAAAATTTGCTCAACTTTCTAACCTTGACGTTTGGTGAACCACGAACGAGACACCTTGTATAGTATGGAACTGGATTTATGCACCGGTGGAATTGGAAAATCACTGCATATAGCAATACCTTAATTTAGCAATAACTTAATTTACATTCGTTGTGGCGGTAATATAATATGAAGCAATTAGAAAGGAGGAGTACACTGTCGTATAGTAACAAGTAACAATGTGCTATGTAAAATACATTAGTATAAGTCGGGGCATAAATTCTGTTCCATGCGGTAAACAGTAAACATACTCTTTTATACAATGCTCACGGCCTAGGACTATTTTTCAAGTATGTAATATAATTTTAATCGTTATAACGCTGTTTCAACTACTTTCATTTTAGATGCTATTAAAATTTAAACAATTGGGCAATTAGAAGTAAAATTAACGATTATCCTGGTTATTTCGGCTGTAAATTTTGGAACCAAAGGATCTCGAGTCATAGGCATGCTACCACTTCATTGAAAGTTCATTTCAACGACAGTGCTTTTTCATTGACAACGGTTTCATCGACATGAGCTTTACATCGACACGACCCCATTTCATCCACACGGACGTTTCATCGACATTACCTTTTTATCGACAACCATTTCATCGATCAACGATACTACCTTTTCATCGATAAACATTTTCTTCGACAAGGAAGTTTCATCGACTCTACCTTTTCATCTATAAACAATTTCATCAACATTACCAATTATTCGACAATGTCGTTTCATTGACAACAGTTTTATCGACACTACCGTTTAATATATTTTACAACCAGTAAAAATGATTAACATACAATATCTACTACTTCAAATGTCTGTGTCCCGTGTCGATAAAACAATATTGCCGATGAAACATGTCTTTGCGATAAAAAATTATGTCGATGAAACGGTTGTCGATGAAACGTCTGTGTCGATGAAACGTACTTGTCGAAGAAAAGGTAGTATCGACGAAATGGTTGTCGATGTAAAGATAATGTCGATGAAACGTCAGTGTCGATGAACTGGTCATGTCGATGAAACATACTGTCGATGAAATTGCCATCGATGAAAAGGCTATGAGATGAAAGTGTATTGTCGATGAAGCATACAACAATTTTGTTGTTGAAAAATATAAAATCAAATACTTTTTCTGGGATTTTTCCAAGATGATGATATAAATTTTAGAGTGGGAAGACCAGACAATGGAGCAGTATTCTAATTTATTGGATATGTACGCAGAATATAATAGTTAAAAGTTATTTTAAGCTCATCTACAAACATAATGGATATACAGTCAATGTGCTCAAAGATGTCGTTTATAAACAAATATAGCAAGAAGATTTTACTCCTTCGTATTCAACATGATTAAGTATAATTAACTATTATCACATTTCTGGGAATTTGCTATTTAATTTGTTTTTTAATTAAGCTTGTATGGTCGATTTTATCAGATTGTGGATTAATGAATCATTTAGTTGGAAATTTTGGAATGTTTGATATATCTACCTTCTGCCACATATGGGTTTAAGAAAATTATTCGCCAAAATGGCCACCGAGCTCTGTAGCATGTTCCATATTTTTTGATAGAAGTCATTAAAAGCGAAATACTACGATATTTCCTTGATGAGTTATTCAAAGGTCTCTGCCAAAACAGTGCCTAGGCTCTCTAGTCTCTCTAGACAGTTGATTCAATTTGCTGTAAGGATGTTGAATTTTAGATATTATGAACATCTGATATTAGGGAACTACTAAGATTGTGAATTTACAGGTCATTTCTAATTATATGTGAAAATTTCAGGAAGCAATCCCTTGACCAAGTCCAACATAAGCGAATATTTTTTTCCAACAGTTTCATAACATAATATTATATTGGGCGACCAAATTGAGCTGCCAGACCATGACTAGATCAGATGTCAAAGGGAACATATTCTTAAAAACTGTTACCCTGTACATACATGCGGCAAGATAATTTCCTTATTTCATAATGAAATAAAACAAAATGTAGTAAATGTTCATTTTTTTTAATTAAAAAGTTAATGTTATGGTTGACATGTTTTTAAAAATCTTATCAGGTAAGTGACGCCCCCATTGTCGATACACTGGTTGAACCGAATTCTGCTGTTTCTCTCTAGAATATTGATGGGTATGTTGGCAATTTCTTCCTAAATGTTTCTTCTCAGGTCGTACAGAGTGTGTGGGCGATTGGTATAGATACGGGTTTTCAAATATCCCCCAAAAGAAGTCACAAGTGGCTAAGTCAGGTGCCTGTCACTCCAAATCACCTCTTAGTGACATGAGGCACCCGGGGAAATGCCCTCGAAGTCTTTTTGAAACCATAATGTCCCCTGAGTCCATTTCATCAAGTCGTGGCAAAAAAACTCCTCGAACATGTTCACATAACGACATGGAATGGACTGTGACAGTCTGCTCATTTTCCTCGAAAAACCTTGGGTCGTGCATTTCCAGTTCTTCTTTTCTGCACAGTACCTGTTTCCCTGAACGTTGTGACCCACAAAAAAATCGATTTCCGGTCCGGGACAGGACCCAATGGCGCTATATTGAAGCGACTTCAGAAGACGCTGGGTTTTAACCACCCAACGGCGTTGAAATAATAGGCCTCTAAGGCAAACGCACGCTGCTCGTTACTCTAATCACTCTAATGTATGATGATGACTTAAACACAAATTTACAAAACTTTAAGATCACCTCTTTCTAACGAGACCACGCAAACACGTCTGAGACTCCCATCAGCTTTAGAGCGCTCATTTTAAATACGGAAATATCTTGCCGCACCCTGTATAATATGTATATTTTTTGATGTGTTAATTTTATCTAATTTTCAATTTAAAAGCCGGAGGATATGTTCAAAATTTCAGCAAAGTACATCCTGAAAAAGGGATATGACCCTCTTGGACGCTGGAGGACATGAATTGGAATTGAATCTGAGTACTTAGAGGTACTCCGTTATCGATACATTCAGGATAAGCGACAAAATAGTAATTTTACAGGAGGCAAGCAAAAATGATTAATAAAAGTCACTTGAATCTGTACATCTTGATTTATGTAAAAGCCAAATAACTTTGTAAATAATTTTCTTTTACATTATATTGTTTAGTTCTTTGGAATCTATAGGAAACCAAACTTACTTTCTAGTGATTTTAGACTTGCTAGGTTGTTATACCTATTGATATTCATTAAAAAAAATATCATCTGTCATTTTAACCAAAGCGCCTCTCCCAGTCTCACTACGGTTTTTCTACGGATATTTTCTTATAAATTATTTTTCAAGAGTCTTGTAAAGTTTATTAAAAATAGTTTTTATAAAACTAAAATCAGCTACTAAGTACAGTAAACATTTTCGCGATGGTATTTTTTTACTGGAGCACAATATATTCGTTTTGACCCTACTATGTATTCAATTTATTTTTACTGTAGCCAACGGTGGCAAACTTGGGTTTCTTACCATCGAAGCCACCAGTAACATTCATTTTTGAAAACCCTGTATGAAAAATATCGTTTAGAACAAACATAAAAATCGAAAAATTATTTTTTGGTGCTTATACCTTTTTAAAAACAATTCGTCGATATTAGGTTTATTTAGACAGTCCAAAAAACCATAAATTGGCTATCGCAGTCATGCACATTGGACAAAATGTGTTCCAACAAAGACCTGACTGAGCGTAGAACGGTTGAGTTCTAACCAAACTTAGGCAATTTTTGGGATCGTGTCATTTTGGTATACGGTATACGTCAAGACTTAGTTGGATTGACAAGCGACTTCAGGCTAAACCTTCCATTCTTAACAATCACAACAGGTGAATAATCACCGCATGTGAGTTAAACCGTTATAACGACTTGGCGCATAGTTTCGATCCAAGCAATTTTCTTACGGTTTCGTGACGTTGTTGGAACAAAGCTATTGTATCTTACATAAAAATCTTTAATCAGTCAATATTGTGTTAAACTTTAAATAATATAGAGCATCGTTTTCACACCTTTTTGTGAATTAGAAAAAATAAAAAAAAAATATGCAACTTCAAATTTGTTGCGGGATAATTTATCACAAGAACATTATTTGAAATTTTGGGGCTAGTAATAATTTCAATGAATAAGAAAAAAAAAGTGTAAGTGGGTACGTTTTATTTCTGATGTATTTAACTGACAAAATATTTTTTACAATAAATTTTTATACAACGAATTTGACATGTTTCTGCAAAAAGTACCCAGCCCAAAAAAATTAAAATGAGAACCCTTTTATAAAACTTGAACTTTAGGTAAAAATTAAAATCAAATCAAGATATAATCAACTTTTATAAACGTGTTTTTATTTCTGTACACTACAAAATGTGGCTTTCTACTTTTTTTGTATTTAATATCTTATCTTATACCCACAGCTGCATCAGGCGGTTCTGTAACTGTAGTTTAGCTTTTGACTTTTAAATTTAAATATTTGTAGACACAAAGACAACGAATGATCTTGTTTTAGTACGAACCAGTGTTGCAAAATAGGGGTTTTTATAAGAATTCCTAAAATTCTTAAGTCTAGACTTTTTAAATCTTACATTACGCAGTAGACAATAGGAGCTCTGAGTAGTTCAGAGTAACTCCGAACTACACCAGTATTGTGTTTGAAGCGGAGTGAAGTACTCCGAAGCACCTCATTTTACCTCGTCCCTATCCTCTCTAGTATCTACATGAGGCACTTTTTGGAAGTATAATATTTTGGTGTAATCTATCCCGAACTATTCTGAACAATTAGCACTGACATCAAAAAGAACAAACCAACAATAGCAACAGTTAAAATAACCTACAAATATGCCACAATCAATTGGAGTACTCTAGAGTGAGTTACTATAAACTAGGTAAATTAAAAACGTGCTTGGAAGAGTTTGGAGTGTGCTTTGTTAACATAACCATAGACGTGAATCAGAACTCCAACTACAATGGAGTAGTTCACGCTAAAAATTTGGTAGATATTCGAGGGGACGGGGACGAGGTAAAATTGAGTGCTTCAGAGTAGTTCACTCAGACTGCTTTTGGAACACACTCTGGATTGCTATGGACTACTCAGAGCGGTTTCCCGAACCTTTTTCTTTTTGGAAGTAAAATTTTCCTGGTGTAATATGTCCTGAAGTGTTATTCTGAACAATTTGTACGCTGAGAGATTCCAGCTTTTAGGTTGGCGCACGAAGGGCAAGAGGGGCTATAAAATCCTGAAACTCTGGAAGGAACAGATACGCTAGTCAAAAATAACATGCGCGATATGTTTTGGTACTGTTCTGTACTGTTCAGGGCACGTCATAGCCACAAAACGAAAACTCCAATGGAGTGGGGATTCTGATTCGCGCTCTTCATTGGAGATTTGGAGTGGTATAATTTTTATGATTATATTAACAGAGCAGAATCCTCACGTGTTTCAATTCCAAGCCCTTTTTTAATTTGAGTAGTTTGTAGTAACTCTCCCCAGAGTAGTCAACGATTAGTCTGAAAGCTTCTATTCCCGGAACTATCATATAATTATCTATATTTCTTTTATTACATGAAAATTAAATCGGTTTTCAAAATTTAAACATTGATTAGTTATGTTTTTACTTATAAAGGATTTGTAGACATGACTATTTCAAAAAATGTCAAGATTTAAAATATTTTTTTTAGTAATTAGAAAATACATATTTTATAATTTTTTTAAGTATTTTGCAAGAAAAACAGTTAAGCTTAAAGTTTGTTATAAGATAAAGTGTGAAGTTATTTTATCAGTGAGTAAAAGTAGAGGAGCTTTATTACAAACCGATTGCGATAATAAATAACAAGAGGAACGCTGTTATACAAGAGAGCTGAGGAAGTTTTAAAACACGAAGTTCTTTACAAACTGCCATTATTTAAAACGGCTCATATATCAACTTAACGTACGCCATGCGGACTTTAAATGAAATATTAATTTAAGTAGTAACGCGATTTGATGTTACAAAATTTAACAAACTTTAAAACTGCCATAATTACAGCCGTCAATAAAATGTACCGCAACTGCTTCACCAAAGTTTTCAACCAATGCATTTCAATTAAACACGAAATTATTATTTATCCAAACAAGCAAAGTTAAATTTAATTGTGACTTCTTAATATTAATCAAGAACTGTTTTGTTGATAAAGTAATTACTACAATTGGAAGTTTGCTATTCGTGAATATTCAAGTGGTTAAAATAAAATATTAATTTTAATTGCTTTAACCTTTATTTTTTATTATTATTTATGGTAATAGCTTCATAACTGGGTCTTCAATTCTGTTATTGTGTTGTAGATAATCTGGGTGCATTCCAATAACTGCTTTTCGGTTATAATTAACGGTGGCATCAACCTAATCGTGTTTATATGCGTATTTTTCGCCAGAAGCCCGTTATTTCGCAAATGGATGCAGATATCAGAGGCTGTCACATTTATATCTGTTGACATTTAAATAAAAGTAATTTGATCAAAATTATTACGCTAATTGCTTTTTCTTGAGTTTTTTGGACGTTAAAGGTAATTTAGGCCAAAATTTTGGAGAAAGATAGTTTGATCTACGTTTAGTTATCAGTTAGTATTAGTAGTTCTATCTGTTTTCAAAATTTGGGCAAAAGCCACCTTTAATAACCAAAGTTACCTCAGTTTACGGTAGTTTCTTATAAACAGAAAGTTTATCAGTAAAGATTATAATAAAATGGCACATCTATTGTATTTTTACTTACCATTTCTTATAACAATTGCTCTAAATAACCCCCTTCCGCGAACTTCTGAAACTATTTCTTTAGGTAATCGTTCAAGTTCGGCTTGGAATATTCCTCCTAGTTTCTTTGAATTTTCAGCCAATTTTTCCTCAACTATGACTTTTAATGCTACTAATGCAACAGCACTTGCCAATGGATTACCTCCAAATGTCGTTACATGTTGACCAGGACCCATACAAAGCATGACCTCATTATCGGCCAAAACTATTGAAATCTACAATAAAAATGAATTAATATCATTAGAAAAAATCCCAAGCAAAAAAGATTTCTTCTATAAATCTTCCAGCTTCTGCATAGAATTTGTACTACTATTAAAATCTTTGAAATAAAAAAATAAGTAATGTTATTGATTTTTGTTGTTTACTGATAAAATATTATTAATGCAATTCTTAAACTTTTATTTTGTATTTTTATTATCAAAGCAAACGGAATTAATTTTGGCACTAAATAAAAGTTTATATGTTCTACTTGAAGCTTCTGAGTTTACTAGGTCGGTAAATTTTTATAGTCATTGTATAGCTTCGGGAAGGGAATATCTTTTATGCCATTTACATGTAAATGGAATTTTTCATTGAAACTATAAAATTTTAAGGAAGCATTATTTTGGCTTTGATGGTTTTTAAAACAATTATAATACTAAAACAGTAAGAAACGGGGAAGGTGTTTTTTCGTAGAGAGTTGAAATTTTGTAGGTGCAAGGAGGAGAAAATTTTAAGATAAGTTTGAATGTCCCTTTTCGATCGGACCACCCCGAAAAAACTTATTCGGACGTTTTTTGCGAGGAGCGGCCGAAAAGGTGGTTTTTTTTCGTCCGATTTTAAGTATTCCGGTTCCGATGTAAAGAGGGATGCTGATTTCAAGGGTGGTTCAAATTTTCGATTTTTTCGCTATTTTTCGGGTTTTCGGCGGCGTTAATTTGAAAAAACGCAACTCCGTCGGATTCTAAAGGGAAGCGAAGAAATTTTACCACTTTTATTCTAACATCCTGTGGATTACCTTGTTATTATTAAACTATTTTAAGAAGTATTTTTTTTACATAAAAACTTACAGGTATTGTTCCTCCAGATAATGATTTTCCTAAACAGACTATGTCAGGTCTAACATTTTCATGGTCTGCAGCTAAAAGCGTCCCACTACGTCCTAGACCAGCTTGAACTTCATCGTCGATCCATAAGACATTATGTTTTGTACATAATTCCCTAACCCCCCTCAAGTATCCTTCATGTGGTACTATAATTCCTCGTTCTCCTTGAATAGGTTCAATCATAAACGCACATATATTTGGATCAGATTCCAATTCTTCCTAAAACAAAAAAGTGAGAAAATTACAAGGACATTAAAGTGGATTTTTTCCTTTTTTAGTACTTACTTTTAATGCATTTAAATCACTATAAGGTATAACTCTGAAGCCTCCCATCAACGGTCCATAAGTATCAATCCTGTAAGGATCTGTACATGTGGAAATAGCCGACATGCTTGATCCCCAATAATTACCTTCAGCGAATATAATAACTGCTTGATCTTTAGGTATTTTTTTCTTCATGTATCCCCAAGCCCTTGCAAGCTTACATGCTGTTTCTGAAGCCTCGTTTCCTCCATTCATGGGCAAAACCTTATCATATCCAAACAATTTCGTGGCATACTCCGCAAATTCGCTGAATTTATTATTATAAAATGCCTTCGATGTTATGGTTAAATTATTCGCCTGTGTTATGAGAGCCTCGATTATTCTTGGATGACAGTGGCCTTGATTAACCGCAGAATAGGCGCTTAGAAAATCATAATACTGATGCCCCTCTACATCCCATAACAAAATACCTAAAAAATACAAGATTATTATATTTTTTTGATTAATTTTTAGTGAGCACCTTTTCCCTTTTTGAGGACGACAGGAAGCGATTTAAAATTATGGGCTGCATACTCTTTTTCGCGTTTGAAAGTTTTTTCACTTTCCTCGCCTGGTTTGTTCATTTGAGTCGAACCCATTATTAATATTAGGTTGAGGCTACACTAACCGTACTTGAAATATTTTTTCTAATTTATATTTTAGGATAATAATGAAATTTATTGTTATATTTTTAGTATGGAATATAAAGATAGTATTAATTATATTCATTCATTTACTTTTTTATGGATACCTGCTTTTTAAAATTCATTTTTATTACGAGGAAATCCTCTAGACAATAGTTTCAAGAAAACCTATATTTTCATATATTATTTATACTAATAAAAATTAATCTATCTAATAAAATTAAAATTGATAATTCCATACTAAATAATTATCATTAGTCGTTATTTTTATCAAAATTTATATTTTTAAGAACTAAACTGCATAAAAACCATTTAGGAAGAATTTAAGGAAGGCTTTAAAATATTATCCAATTAATATACCTACATTCCGCATAATTTTACAGGGTGTCGCGTAAGAACGTGGTCAGACATAGTAAAATGCGATTGTCACTCAAATTTAGATGAGATTCTTCTAATACTTTTCCCAAAAATACTTCCTTCCAAAATTAAATACAGTTTCAGTTCACTTTAAAAAAATTAAAATCAACATTTTGTTTCTATGAACTTAAGACATGGATTTGTAAAAGTAAACTTTAATTGGGTAACTGTATATGAAATATGTGTCATTTTGCCTAATATCAAGTTCAACTTTTGATTTGATTTTCTAAAAATATATATATTATGCTATATTATTTTACAAGGTCAATACTTTACAATAAAATTTTACATCAGATTATTTAAACATTTTTATTAAACAGTGTTCAATAAAAATGTATTTAAACACAGTGCTCAATAAAAATGTATATAAACATTCTTCTAAAATACCATGAAATTGGAATAAGCAGAATACAGGTAATCGAAAAACAATATTTTCAAATTAATTTAATTTCTGCCTTTTGAATTATTTTTTTAAAAGAACTACAAAACCTCCTTTGCAGACTTGCACGAGAGCGTATTTAGGAGCAATGATGGTGCAGATTGATCCGTTGTTGTGAGTTGTGACTGAAAGCAGACTCAAAAATTTCCCATGTTTGGATGACTTCGAACCCCAATCAGTATTTATCATTCGCCCATTCCAAAAGTTGGGAATGAAGGCCTTAAGTGAAGGTAGTGAAAAATGTCATCCGGAAATGTGGTGGCTTTATAATCATTTCTGACCTGTGGCACTTACATCCTATAGGTTTCTGTGTTTTTCCAGAAGCTTCATGAATTCATTTTCCTCTTCTTGTTGAAGATAGCCCATGTACAATCGACTAGTACTTACTTGAATCTCATTGGTAAATAGAAAAAATCCTCTTCTGTCTTTTTCCCGACTTCACATAGTTTTGGATGAGTTACAAGTTACAAGAAAAAATTCAGTCAACAGCACAAGGGTCAATATCTTCCTCCACAATTATCACACATTCTGACTTCTGAGCAAGTAGGATGGTTTCCATCAGAATGGTCCTCGGCAGCTTGCATCACATAAGAAAAATTCTCTTCAAATTTTTCAGCAAGTATTTTAATTTGCTCTTTTGGGATGATGATTGTTTCATCAAAGTCAATTCTTTCTGCTAGATGTTTTGATGAATTTTCTGCGTAACCGTTCAATGCAATTGTTGCAATTTTATTATAGTTCTTTCTCATATTTTGAATTGAGAAAACCTTTTCTCTTAACTCCCAAATCACCGGTGAAGCAGGAAGCCACCATCAATTTCATGAATAGGCTTTATTATTTGATCAAATTCATTATGGGGTGTGAACAAATCGATAAATATGGACTTTCGAGGTTTTGTTATCCCAAGATCATCAAATAGAGAATTCATTACGGTCAAAGTTCTTCCTCAGAATAGTCAACAATTTAAAGGTACCAAATTTCATTAATGTAGCAGTAATGGTTTGGAAAATATAAAATATTTTCTAAAATGACATTTTTTAGTATTTTGCTCATAACTTTGCAAGGAGTTTAAATAATTAAAATTTTCTTTCAGATTTTTAATGGCCATAAAAATGCGTAAGTTATCTTTAATTTAACCGACATCGTATCTCTTCCACTTTAGAAGATACCAATGGTGACTATCGAAATAATCATCACACTAAAATAAAATCAAAATAATAAATGTACTTTATTGACTAGAATTCTTTCCGTCTTGATACTCTGTCATTTATAAGATAGAGAAAACAATTCAGATTTATGAAATTCCTGATTTTTAGAATAAGAAAATTGTTCAAGGATCATTTTAACATGGTTAATATCTTTAAGTGTCACATTTCTTACAAAATGTTCCACAGACCGAAATAAGTGATAGTATGATGATGCAATATCTGGTGAGTAAGGAGCCATAGTAGTATCTCCCAACTAAGTTGAGAAATTATTTCACGTGTTTTTTAGATCTCTTCTATTTACAATTTCTGGCCGTTTTCTTGATAACTTCTGATTCAGTCCATCCAATTGTTTACAGTAAACATCAGAGTTTATAGTTTTCCCGGAATTAATATTTTATAATATACACTTGCGAGCAACTAAACCGACGTACTTCGTTGTGATGCACTCAGTGTAGATTTTTGGAAACAATATAATATCTTTAAAAGCTTTGAAATTTAGCTTTAAGTTGATACCACAAACATTTAAACTGTCTAGGTACCTTTATAATTAGGTATGCTGTTTATTAGGAATAACCTAACCTTACCTAATCTAACCTAATGTGATTAAGGGTCACTTATAGACCTGGAGCTCGCGACAGTTTTTGGTCTCCGATTTCATACAGCATGCCTTTTAGAGGATAGAATATTTACCCTATAAGAACAAAGAAAAGCGGGTACTGAACCCCTGCAGGCTTTCCGATCATATGGAAAACTGCATTTCCATTTTCACAAACATTTGGTGTTTTTATCTGATTTAATATATTAGCAAAAGATAGTTAAAATAAATTTAAGTCTTGAAAATTATAGGCTTGCGATTCGCACGGTCCCAAAGGGTTCAAATGTGATCTTGTAATAAAAAAATATGATTTTCCGCGTTTTCATAATGCATGCCAATGATAAGAATGAAAATTTGTGTCATAAAACCCCTATAAAAAAATTGGCATGCGCCCGTCGTTGGCTCATGGGTGGAAATTTAGGAAAATTTTCACCAATCTTCAGTGTCATTCCACAAAACTTACGTCCAAAACAGCCTGCTACTGGTCCCAAATTTACCCTACGTCACCGGCTAGCGTGCCTTCAGTTTGCTCGCAATTGGACCATTGATCAACGGAGATCAGTTCTATTTACTGACGAGTTCAGGATGTGTCTTCATAGCAGTAATAGAAGATCTCGAGTATACCAGCGTCCAGGGGATGAGCTGGGATATCATTCGAAGGAAAAATGGAGCTTGTGGAGGAGGACTGACGTCTCATCTATACATTACAAACATTCTTCTGGAACATGTTGTACCTTATATGGTTTTTATGGGTGATGACTTCTGGTTCATGCAAGATAATGCCTGTTGTCACACATCACGAATGACTAAGTAGTTTCTGGAGGAAGTGAATATAGCGACCATGGAGTGGCTTAAATAATTTTGTGGTATTAACTTAAATCTGAAGTTTCACGACGATAAAAGAAACATGATTTTTGTAAATCGGTTAAATACTTTTTTCAAAAATCTTTCTGGAGTGCGAAATTAGTTGCACGAAGTGTATGATTCCTTTACAATTCCACCAAATACTCAGCAATACCTTTCGTTTTGCTAAAACGAGGTTTGGAGTTGGTTTTGTTTTCTGATTTGGTGACAACCATTTTTCATCACCAGTAATAATTCTTAAAAAGAAGGTCAACCGAAAGTCTTATTTTTAGTTTTTGCGAACCACTTTATTGTCCTCTGTGAGTTCATGTGGTTCCCTCTCCAAAACTTGCTTCTGCTTGCAAAACTGCATTATCCAATATCTGGTTTGGAGATGGAGATTAGGATGGAATTAGCGATTGTTCTACGAACAACCATTAATTGTATTTTGTATTAGGATATGGTTTGAGAGTTCCAAAATTTCAGTTTCATTGATATCAACTCAGATTAAATTTAACTAGCTTAGAAGTGAGTTTTGTTATTGGTTGTTTTAAGCTATAAATACGTTTATTTAAGTCGCTCAGAGGTATATCTAGGAGTAAAGCTAAATTAATTCGAAATTAAATGCGTGTTTAGCCACCCTATGATGTCCCCGCCGCCTCTCACCTCAATAAACAACTAGATTGGACCGAATGCAGCAGACACTTCCCGCCAGCAAATTTACCTACGTTAATTTAACAGAACGCGTGTTTATTCGTGTGTAGATAGGAATAGTAATACTAGAATAGGAAGGTACCGATTTCCAAGAGCGAAGCCCTACTCATTAGCGCCTACTGCTGAAACACTTACAATGCCAAATACAACAGGCTCTTTTAATCACCGCCACCCTTATTTATGTTCTCTCGTTGTTAATTAAAAGTAATAGAGAATTAGTTTTATCTATATTTGCTTTTTAACACTAAATTTCCCACCTTTGCAATTATCTACTTCATTTCAGTTTTTTGATTCGAATTGACTCTAATTGGATATGTTCTGTTTTACTCTTAAGCATTGAGTTTTTAGAATTGTTTTAATTAATTAATAATGAATAGAGTAAATTAATGTTTCCTGGTTCTCGGATCGTTCACGATGTAGCTGATAAAGCTGCATGGGATGGGAATAAAATAAGCAGCAAGTGAACGATCATCGAATCATCGACATATCTACAAATTGACAAGAATTATTAACGCGCGAGCAAGACTGATAAGTTAATTTAATAAGCCCAATGAGAATGAATAGCCGCGGAAATTTATTGCGCCGGCTTCCTTTATTAATAATTAATCAATGGACGCAGCGTTTTATTATTTATGGCAGCTGCATCGGAGAGCCCTCGTGAAATGTGCAAGCCACTCGTCTCTTTCATATTTCTTTCATTTTTCTCCGCTGTTTATTCTTGCCCGCGATGAAATGACAAATACCGATGTTGAATAATCGTTTTGGTACCCAAATGTAAGACGAATCGATTGCTACGATCGATAAATTATGAGATCGACCTGAGATAAGCGCAAGTAGTGACAGTTACATGTTCCTACACATACACCGCCATATTAAATCAGGATCCTGAACCGTTATTAATTTGAATAATTGGGTTAAGACTGGGGAATTGTGAAAAAGAGAGGGAAACACAGCAACCGTTCGTTATTTTAATATTTTTACATAGAAATCATAAAAAATAATAAATAAAAACTATCTGACCCTTATAATTATAAGTAGTACTTTAAGTTTTACCTAATTTTTCTTCTAAATAAAATTATGGGAAAGCGTAGAAGTGGAAATACGATGAAATATGGAAAAAAATGTGCTAGTTCCACTTCTATTCTCTTCCAGGGGCACATATTTAAAAAAATATGCTGGAACCCAAAGAGTTAATTATAAGGAAGGGGATCATGTAAATTTTATTTAGTTTTGTTAATGGTTACTATGCAGAAAAAAATAACACATGGTTGTTATACTTCTCT
Source organism: Stenus bimaculatus (assembly GCA_963971135.1). Classification (NCBI taxonomy): domain Eukaryota; kingdom Metazoa; phylum Arthropoda; class Insecta; order Coleoptera; family Staphylinidae; genus Stenus; species Stenus bimaculatus. The sequence goes on along the minus strand of OZ020180.1, from coordinate 78,057,211 downwards.
CTCTTTCTCACAATTTTCCCATCTTAAGTTCAGCGGCTGATACAGAGCGATTTTTCTTCTCTTGAGTTCTAGAATTTTCACTTTGTTGTTTTTACGAGTTATTTAAAAAACTTGATTAAAAAATTTAACAAGCTTCCAGTAAAATTATCAAGAACCCAAAGACTTTTTGGATTAGTGCATTCCAATTTTATTTATAAAATTTAGGCGCCATGCAATTTTAAGAAACCACAGTAGGTTATTCAAAATTATTATGAAAGTTACTGGCGATAAAAACTTTAAAAAAGAAAACAAAAAAAAATATAATCGGATTTAGTTTTTCCAAAACATATCCGAGAAATGATAAGCAACATGAGTAGAAAAAATTAATAGCAAGAACATTACCAGGGGTCCCATTTTAACTTGAAAATGAAGGTTTTCAAAAAAAGAAGATGCCATTCTGAACAAAAAATTCAGCTTCCAAAAAAATTGCAGCAAGTTTAAAATTTTAAATCTTGTTGAACACCTTATATATTTTCCTTCGTTTCATTATTTTTTTTTTCATTTTAATCAAGTATACTTTGGATTTTTTTTTTAAATAAATTCTCAAAAAAATTCATATGAGGAAAATATTACTTAAATAAGCTTATTTTATAGGGAATTGTCTAAATTTTATAATGGAACTAACTTTGTAAGTCTAGCTTCAGTGGAAATGTGATTTTTTTGCGATCAAAGTGCATACAAAGTTTTCATCAAAAACTTCAGTTTAAATAAACGCATAAAAAGACTTTAAATGGGATTTCAAAAAAGGTCCCATTGCGAATTTTATTTTTTAAATGGTCCACTTTATAAAAAATTAACCAAATTTTATAATAAAACTTATTTTATAATTATATCTTGATGATAAATACCCTTTTTTGGTCATTAAAGTACGATTAAAAATTTCCCCATGAAATAACTTTAACTTCAATTGGTTATATTAAATTTATTTTTTGGCCCATGATTGATTTTAGATTGTTGTATTATAGATTATAGATTATACTCTAATCTTTAATTTAAACTCAAAAATTTTGTTATAATTTTATTGAAAATAGCAGTTTTTAAGTTTTTCATCATGCTGTTAGAATTTTTTTATACAACAAAAAATGTGTATTTTTATAATTAATTTTCAAAAAAGTTCCTATGAGAAAAATATTACTTATATAAATCTATTTTATAGGAAATTTACCAAATTTGTTAATGAAACTAATTTTCCAAGTCTAATTTCACTCGAAATGTCATTTTTTGGGCGCTCAAAGTGCTATAATATTTTTATCAAAAAAATCATTTTAAATAATTTAACTCAATTTATTACTCATGATTCATTAAAAAACCTTATTTGTTACCCACTTACGTAAATAAGTTTTATAGAAAAAATTATAAAAAATTTTTATTTAACGTTAATTTAAATTAAAATAAAATAAGAATTTTTTTGAATGTCATTTACTATTTAAAACTAATGCTGAAAAAAGTGGGATACCCTGTATAATTGCTCATCGCCCCCCCCCCCCTAGAATTTTACTCTAGATCCGCCACTGGTTAAGTTGCCTAGTAAATAACCTTATACAGGGTGTCTCAGTCCACCCGTCCACCCCTTTTATTTTGAGAGCGCCTTGTCGTACAAGACTGAAATAAAAAAAATGATTACCAAAGCAAACCCGAAGAATCCATTGGTGCACTTATTTTTTTCCGGAACAATCCGGAAGTACCCGGAACCGGAAGTAACTTTCGATTTTTAAATGGCAACATAGATCGAGTATGGTATCGTTTGAAAGGTCTTTTAAAAACAAACAACTTTTATTAAAATATTTTTGTAATATCTTGCATAATTAACAAATTAAACGAAAAAAAATATGCAAACAAGTGACCATTGGTCTCTTAAATTATGGAAAAATTAAATCGTTACCATCATCCGCAAATGGGCAAGAGAGAGATTTTTTAAATTGAAACTCTTTTTTGCGTTTATCGCTTTATTCATTAAAAATAATCAACTTTTTTATTTTTTGAATTAAGGTAAATACATAACCTAAAAAAGTTGATTATTTTTAACAAGCGAAGCAAAAAATACATGTTTCCATTTAAAAAATCAAAATTGCCACTACCCTTACCCATTGAAGATGATGGTAGTGTTATAATTATTCCATAATTTAAAAAACCATTTGTCACTTTTTTGCTTTTGTTTTTCGTTTAATTTGTTAATTATGAAAGATATTAAAAAAATATTTTAATAGAAGTTGTTTCTTTTTAAAAGACCTTTCAAACGATACCATACTCGACCTATGTTGCTATTTAAAAATCGAAAGTTACTTCCGGTTCCGGGCACTTCCGGATTATTCCGGAAAAAAATAAGTGCGCCAATACATTCTTCGGATTTGCTTTGGTAATAATTTTTTTTATTTCAGCCATGTACGACAAGGCGTTCTCAAAATAAAAGGGGTGGACGGGTGGTCTGAGACACCCTGTATATTTATTGTTACAATTTAAATAAATTAAAGGAACGGATTGTAAAAGAAAACCTATTATTTTTTTTTCGTAGAGCAAAAACACTACGCCAAATTAGTTAATTTATAAATTTTAATAAAAAATCAATGAAATTTTGGATATTTTTTAAATTCCAGATAAACAGATGCATATACAGGGTGTCCAGAAATTAAGCGACAAAATTTTAGGTGGTGATTCTACAATAGATTTTAAGAAAAACACTTGTAGAATTCTAGAATTAATGCTTCCCTTGGATTGTTTCAACTAACTCGGGTTAATTTTTTGCAGAATTCTATAATTTATTCAAATCCACCGCAAAACTAATTATAGCTCGTTTAGTTATTTTTTTTTATAATTTAAAATAAATCATATTAGAACTTCAACAAGTAAAATAGTGCAATATTTACAAAATCTCAGTTTATTAATGCTCCCCTTGGATTTTTTCAACAGACTCGAATTTATTTTTCCACAATTCTCTAATTTATTTAAATCGACTACAATATAATTTATAGATCACTTGAGTATTTTTTTATAAATTTTTAAAAATCATCTTACAGCTTCAACAAGTAAAATGTTTACAAAATCTCAATTATATTAATGTTCTTCAAGGAATTTTTCAACAAACTTTGCTTAATTTTTCTCTAATTTATTTAAATCAATTACAAAATCAATTCTAGCTTGCTTATTTACTTATTTATAAATTTTTAAAAATTATAGTTTCAACAAATAAAATAGTGCAATTTTTATAGAATTTCAATTATTTTAATGTTCTCCTCCGTATTTTTCAACAAACTTGGATTTATTTTTTGCAGAATTCTCTATTTTATTGAAATGAACTAAAAAATAAATTCCAGCTTAGGTGAATATTTTTTATAAATTTTTAAATATCATCTTGCAGCTTCAACAAGTTAAATTGTGCAATTTTTACAAAATATCAATATTTTTAATGGACCAGGTCCCCTTAAGTGGTAAATCCGCCCCTGCATGTAGATGACAAGGATATAATGATGAAAGTCGTATACGACACCGTGTCGAGTGGTTCAAGAATATATCCCCAGGAACAATCTCTATAACCTTTTATCCTATAAAAATGCTTAGCGTAACCCTTAAAATTCTTTAGTTTGAAGTAGTTCATATTCGTTGGAGAAACAAACTTTTACTTTAGGTATTTTTATCGTTCTTGTACAGTTTCCAACGAGTAATAAAATCATTAAATGCCACAAAATTTGAGGAATAGTTTGTTGGCGAACTAGTGTACAAAATAAGTTTTCTTCTAAAGGGTAAATGGATTGTATAGTTAACACTTAAGACTTTAAAAGGGTAGAGAATAAAATGATCTACATAGTATATCGTCATTTGGGCTATTTATAATTGATTTAAAAGTATAAGATGAAAAGTATTTATACTAATATTTTCATATAGAATTTGTGATTTCTAAGTACACATTTTTTTTAAAACATGAATATAAATATAAATTTTAATTTTGTTGACGTTTTTAGAACATATGGCTTAGTACCCTATTAATATTAACCATCGTCACTGTGGGTCCAAACTAATATTCGTAATGAATACCAAATATTGATCCACCTGGAAAACTTTCCAGAACACCATTTATATCTACCCCAAGGTTATTTGTAATAAGTCCAGGAGTTAGGAGCTAATGTTTAACAACTGCCATCTTACATATTCTCATTGAAACTTACGCATGTAATCAAGAGTTTACAATGGCATTTGAATTTATTTATAGATTAACAATATATTAAACATAAAATAACTTCAAAAGTTCTAACAAGAATAATTTCTTGTTACAAAATAGTAACAAAATAAAATTACAAAAAGGAGTTTCCATTTCAAGATATGTCGTCTAAATATTTTTCAAGTATTAACTTCAGTCGACAGGAAAATGTGCAATTAAATTTCAAGAAATATGAATTAGTGTTTTTAAGTTATCTTGCACTTGGTATTAGGATTAGAAAAAATCGGATTGGTTTATACTTAACCAAACACCATTTATACTTGGTACTTTAATATACTCTATTACATTCTTTGAAAGAAAATCACACTGCTTGAACTACCACCTAGATGTTTGGGTGTAAAATCTGATTGGGGAATTCAGTTGGGTTCTTGGATTTGATTTCAATGGATCTATTAAAAAAATCGACAGTTATTCTAGGGATAAATATGTCTGCAGTATTTCTGCATTCCTGGTACTAAGTAATTAGGTATATGTTCTTAACCCAATTTTTCCTAAAATGGTTCATATTATCATTCTCATGCTCTATTTCACTGGTAAAATTAATTCGGAAGAATTTCTCCGTCAGGTTTTACAAAGTTGGTGTGTCCATTTGTAATATAAATCTGAAATAGTATGAAAGCTTGGTAAAAAGTTGACATGTTCCTTTTTCTATCGTCTTCGGAAAACAAGGAGAACGAGAAGTGTACGATTTCAAACTGCTAGTACTACAGTAATTCAAACTGTTGGTCCAACTGCTTTACACTTGTTCCAGTCTTTGGAAGAGCTAGATGATCTCAATTCACAAACTTCTTCAAAAATGTGGTATGCTCTTTTTTGCAAATTCCCACAATGAAGGTTTACTGGACGAGCTCTGCAAGTCCCGCGAAATATGCGAGCCACAAAAAAGTCCTTTTACTCCGAATAAAAAATGCCATTTTTTCTTAAAACATCGAAAGTTATAATATAGTAATATAAAAAATTATTTTAAAATTTGACATTTAATTTACATGCAATACACAATACAATGTCGCTGTATATTGGGTTGCCTAAAATGCATTTCTACTCCGCCCTTCTAATCCATTCCAAAGCAAAGTATACCCGATTGTATCCGATTTAGTACGGAAACGCACGAATATGACCATAGACTCAAGGAACATAAAAATTACTTGTTAAAGCCTGTTAAGCGTCACATAAGGCTGTACTTTAATGACGTTTGAAGAAAAACATTTTTTTATTATTCAAGAAGTGATAGTAATGTTATTTATAGTTGAATAATAAAAATTCTATTTACTTGAAGCTTGTTTCCACATGCGATTTAAATTTTTATGAAATAAACACTTGTGCTCTAGTTTTTGGTTTCATCAACGCTTTTAGAGAAAGAATAATTCCGTTCCAAAGAAAATATTTGAATCGAGGCGATGTCACAATTTCCATTGCATACATAAATTTAAATATAAATCAGGTAAGCTATTGTTATTCTTTCAAATAAAAACATTCCAACATACAAAAAGTTTTACACAATTCCACCTCTAATTTAATATCTCGTATTCGATCAATGGAAAATATTCGCGAGGGAAAACCTCCCTTCATGGCTACGTTTTGAATATTGTGATGTTTCAATCGTTCTCTTTGATGTCTCGATTGTGTTCGATGTTACAGGGCGACCCGCGGGATTCCCTGAACCTAACTCGGATCAGGTCTTGTGGTCCCAAGACTCACCAGAATCCCAAGGTATTTTGAACGCATAGCGTGTCAACTTTGAGTTCCTACTTGCTAAACTTCCGAATTCATGTAACGAGTTAGTTTAAAATATTTAAATATTAAAATGGTTGGATGTGTATTAAATTGTAGGCGTTGTAGTTGTAACCAATTTGTAGATCAGGAGTGAAATTGCCAGGAAAGAAAACGTACGTAGCAATTTAAGATGAGGCTTTTCATCTTTGTGCCCGTCATTACGTCGCGATTCAGACTTTTCCATTTGCAGAGCGGCGAGAGTAATTTGCTTTGTTACGTATTCCGAAAGTGTTTTCTGAATCTGCGCCCGTGCAATTTTTCCTTAAAGCTCTTTGTACCGGGTCCAAAGCTTTTGATGTTTAGCAATTTGTTATATTAGAAAATACGGACGAGTAAAATGCAAGCCAGTTTTCAAGATATATTCTTATCTCTTGAATGCATATTTTAGACTATTAGTTATTCACTTATTTTATTAAAATTTTCATTTTTATTCAAATTGTAAGTGCAGCATGTTTAATAAAACATAAATGTGATTCGGAAAATCTCCATAAAATGAACAGGCTTCGCGTGTGAGTGACAGATGTCTCCTCGGAGCACCGCTTATTTCGCCTCCCTCGTGGCGTTCGGTCATTTCAAATTCCGCATTTGGGCTCAATTTGCATGGGAAATATTTCCGATATCAATATGATAAGGTTGAAAATGGGGGTGCCTGTCGGGTGCGATGCGCACGTTCGATGCTACGAACAGCCTCCGACAATTACGCCAGACACATTTATACACCTCTTGGAAATATGTGAGGATCGTGAGGAATAACAAAAAAATATAGTTTTGGACGGAAATTTATGGGTTATTGTGGCTCCCAAAGTCGCACTGAATACAAATTGCTATAAAAGCAGGAAATTATTATTAGAAACCGCGTGCTAACTTTGATAAGGTCGCTCTTTATGAGGGGTTGTAAATGTTATGTTCTTTCATTTTATGAGAATTCCCTAAATAAACTTTCACTAAAATATGAACATGTCATTATTTATTATTTTTAATTTATGCGTTAGTATAATTTCCGAATTCACGAAATTTGAAAGGACCCTGTCCGCATCTGAAGTAGTAGGCTCTTATTGTGTCCTCTATATCTTTGCGCGTGGTTGTACTTATTGTATATATACAGGGTGGCCCGCGGCAGACGGATTTGAAAATGGAATAAAACACAGACTGTTACGAAATGATAATTTTTTTTTATTTTTTCCTGATTTATTAACATGGGAAACACTGAGTAAACCTATTTCTAAAATTCTCGTGCACTCTTTGTAGCATTGCCGAGGGAATTTCGGCGATTTGGGCTTGAATGTTATTTTTGAAAGCTTCCAGGGTTCTGGGACGATTGTTGTAGATCCGGGATTTTAGGTATCCTCACAGGAAAAAATCACAAGGGGTTAAATCAGGAGAGCGCGCCAGCCAGTTCAAATCGCCTCTCAGAGAGATGAGGTGCCCTGGGAAAGTCCATGCAAACCCTTGCTGTGTAGGCTGTGGTTCCGTCTTGCTGAAACCAAACGTTTTCCGGTTCCATCCCTTCCAATTGAGGCAAGAAAAAAATCCTGGATCATGGTCAGGTAACGTGCAGAAGTGACTGTAACCGCTCGATTATTTTCCTCAAAAAAGTAAGGGCCGATGATCCCAATTCTTGAAATTGCACACCATTCTGCACACCATACTTGGCGAAGTACAGGGGCCTCTGCTGAAGCTCCCTGGGATTCGTATCACTCCAGTAGCGCATATTTTGTTTATTGACACGTCCTGTGAGGCGTTGGAAAAATTGGTCTGCACACAAAAAACACGTTGTTAAACGGACCACTCTATTATAACGACTAAACCAGCGTAGAACATAAATTTCCCATCCTCCTGTTCCGAATCACCCCACTTTCAGTATTCTAGGACCGTTAGGAAGATAGCAATGACTTTTTCAAATCCATGGTCTGCCGCGGGTCACCCTGTATATGCGGTAAACAACTAAAACTGTAAGAAATATCATATAAAAAAAAATTATTCACAAAATTAGAAAATTTGACATGATCACAAAAATGGAATACCATAGTTAATTGTATTTTTGTTCATTTACTTTGTTTCTATAGGGTCGAAAAGTTTTTTTTATTATTTCATATAAAAATGTGAATTAGGCCAAAAAATTCTTTAAAACTGAAAGAAATGCCCTTTTGACATTCGAGACAACGTTTGTGTGAAAGAAAAATGGCCGAACGATAAAACCACGACCTGGATAAAACGCCGAAAGAAAAAAGGCCGATGAAGAGAAAAGGCTGAAAGATGTTTATGCGCAAACCTAATCTAACCTAACCTACCACAACCTGAAAGATATTTCCGAAAAATATTATTTGGAATAATTTTGTATTGTTTCTTTTTTAAAATTTGATCAATTAATTTAGAATTAAATATATATCTTTGATACTTTCAATTTCTTTTTTAAAATTAATTTATGTAAATTGCTCTATGAATCAAACTATAATATGTCAAAAATTTTGGTATACTTAAATTTGAATAAGTATCTTTTCTAAATATTTTAAAATCAAATTTCTTTTTAGTAATATTTTTGGATATTGTTAAATCAAGAAAATTAATTTGACCATTTTCTTCTTTTTCTAAACTTAAATTAATATTTTTATGAATTTTGTTAATAAAATTAAAAAATAAAAAAAAAGTGTTGGTTTTCAACGGAGAAACAGGATGAACAAATTTAATTTAATGATATCCATTTTTAAATAAATGTTGAAGTTTCCGTTTCTTGGAAAATTATGGCATTTTTGGTACAAAATATATTGTCAAACTTTATCAGGTACCAAGTCATTTAATACATTTTATTTGAAAAGAAAAATTATACAAATTTTTGAAATTTAACATTATTTTTAATTTTGTGTACATCAATTAATTATTAGGTTTTTTTCTATCGGCCATTTGTTCTCGTCAACTTTTTATAATTCGGCCATTTCTTCTTCGGCCTTTTATCGTTCGGCTTTTTTTCGATATTTTGTCAGGTCGGCCTTCTGGGACATCTTGGGTCCTAACCACAAATTTTTGGGTCTACTATCTCCAGTTAACTGTTGTTAGTCGAATTTTGCGAAACCCTGTATACATTGTTATTTTTTGTATTAAATAAATATTCATTATTTAAAATTCTAAAACAATTGGGGCCCTGAATTCGAGAGTATTTTTTTTCAATACATTATTTTTATTTTAAATCTCATTAAAGTAAGATTTTTGGAAAAATAATAAAGTTTGTACATCAAATAAAAAAGAAAAACATCAGTATTTTGATTTAATGGCAAATGAGTGGGGAAAATTAAGCCAAACTTGGGTAAATTGGAAATTGGGTACTTGTCTGGCGAACAGAAAAGTTACAGGTCCCTTTTCGAGGTTAATTTTTGGGTTTATTTGTCTTTTTAAAAATATGCAACAAAAATTAAAATAAAACACATTCGTATTCGGCATTCAACACTGAATTATTTCCATGACCCCTATTCGGTACCTCCTTTGGTTTTTGGGGTCATTAAAAATCTAGAAATGGTTTTATTCTAAAATTTTGAGAAAACATTCAATTTGTAGAATTTTGTATAATTTCTAAAGAAACATTTTTCAATTGTACCTGACATATAAGTATTTTTAAATCTTTATGTTGAAAATTTAATACTGGTGAAAAACCAATAACCTTGAAAATTTCAAAAAAATTTGCCTGTGGCGCATTTTCATTCACATTCACATGCAGAGTTCAAATTATATTTTACTATTTTTTACCATAGAATAATTTCGCTACTTTTGTTGAAACAATCCAAGGGAAACATTAAAAAAATGAGATTTTGTAAAATTTGCACTATTTTCCTTGTGGAAGCTGTGAAATGTTTTTTAAAAATTTATAAAAAAATAACCAAGTGAGCTATAATTAATTTTGTGGTTGATTTAGGTAAATTAGAGAATTCTGCGAAAAAATAAACTCGAGTCTGTTGAAAAAATCCAAGGGGAAAATTAAAAAAAAATGAGATCTTTTAAAAATTGCAATATTTTACTTGTTGAAACAATAAAATGATTTTTAAAAATTTATAAAAAAATAAGCAAGTGAGTAAGAATTAATTTTACGGTTTGTTTGAATGAATTAGAGAATTCTAAAAAAAATCAACCCGAGTTTGTTGAAAAATTCGAAGAAAAACATTAAAAAAATTAATGTTATAAAAATTACACTATTTTACTTTTTGAAGCTGTGATATTTAAAAATTTATTAAAAAATATCTAAGTGCGCTAGAATTAATTTTGCGTCAATTTAAATATATTTGAGAATTCTGCCCAGGGACGGATTTACCACTTGGGGGCAAAAATTGCTATGGGGGCCCCGGGATACTATCATTTAAAATTTTTTTTTAAGTTGCATTATAGCGTTTTTAGCCTCAAAAAAGAGGACCTTGAGCTGCAGCCCTATTAGAACGTATGTAAATCTGCCGTACTAACTTCTAACAAAAAAATTATTAGTTGAACAGAAAATACGTCAACTCCTGTAAGTTTTTTATTTTTCTCTTTATTTTGTATTTCGTGTTATTTTCATAAAAATAAATTTTTAAATCTAGTCCTAAAAATCATTGTTCACAGAAATTTTTCATTCCTATAATTTTAATAATAATTTATAGTATCAAATAAAATCTAGAAGTATTTTGTTCACTTTCCATTTGAATAGCAGTTGTGCGACATGAGAAATAAATAAAAGCGATTTTCTGCTTGTCGTAGTACTTCAAACAGATCAGTTATGTGTTTCTTATTCTGACCATGAAATTCGAACAAACTTTAACGTTGTGAATAAAATTTTTAAGTTCAACTTGAATACAAAGTAAACATTTTATATGTAATAACATACATTAGTTTTAAATTTATAGAAGCTCGGGTCGAGATAATTTCAAAGAAACGCCATGGAGAGCACCAATAAAATTGCACTTATTTGTGGAATAAGAAATTTTGCGCCGTTAATGTATGTTTGAAGATGATATTTTAAGATAATGCTGACAAAGTCACATTCTGATGCTAAGTGGTAATAAGTTTGTCGTTGATATTAGACCAATAGAGGGCCCCGTGCAGGGATATTTGGCATAAAATGTTATGGATCCTTACTAAACAAGTCTCCTATGACATGTTAACTGCAGTGGTTATGCTTGCTTTATCTCTAGATTAAACGACTTGTTAAATATACGATGATTTATTTAGTAATAAATTATTTATTTAAATAAAGTAAATAACCTTATTTAGTTATTTATGTTTATTTTTCATTTCACTGTAAATAGGCATATAAAAAATGTACTTCATTAACAAAGTAAAATTGATTAAAAAAACAAATTCGTACAAAGTAAAACATTAAAATTTGAAAGCCCAATAATTTACATTCGTTCAAACTGAAACGAGGCTTCCTGCTTTTTATTTTGTAGCTTAGTTAGCTTAAATAGGTTTGTTTGCATTTTATTTTTTTAAAGTGCGACCATTTTTACTCGTCAAGCACCCTGCGCTTTGTGTTCCTGCTCCAAGCTCACAAAGGGCTTCATTACGTGCATTAACTTCACAGTCACGATTTGGGAATATCTGTCTACGATTTAAATGATTGTATTCGCGCCAACACACCCGATTTATGCGCCCATTTAATCGTGACCAACTTAATAAACTTTAATGTCCTTTTGTTTACTTCCGTACAACACTGCAAAAAGTAGATTAGGATAATTATTTATAATAATGTTAACATTTACCCTTACACCAGGATTTTTTTTAAGAGAATGAGTTTATAGTGTATATTACAATAATTAGTTTTATCTTTTGTTAGGTACAAAATAATTTCAAATTGTTTTGGCTTTTCAATGATTCAAATCCAAATAAGGACGTGAAATAGAACGAAAATACGGGGTGAATCATTTAATATTAATCATTTAACTTAAGATACCAAAAAATCTGAGAAACTAAAGGGTTTATAGAAAAAAATCAAATAAAAGTTGTTTAAAAGAGGAAAAGTTGGTTATTTTTTACCACCTTTGTGTTAATTTATAAGCAATCCTTTAAGGGTAAAATAAATGGAAATATATTATCATATTTTAAAGTAAGCTTGACAACATTGTTTTCAAAGTAGATTATGAAGTTATAATACCTCTTAATATTGAATTCAAATTATTGGTAACTTACGATAATAATCTAATAATGGTGGTAAAGTTGAACATCAAGGGCGTACCCAAGATATAATCTAGGGGGCAGCTCATCATATTGGATTTGAGGAAGTAGGCCGGGGGTTATTTTATGAAAAAGCTAGAATTTCATAAATAATTTTTGTGATGTAGGCACGCGGGAGGACATTTTTTTAGAAATTGCGAAATTGTCATTTTTAGAAATTGTCATATTCCTGATACTTTAGAAACACAACTTCGTATACTGGGTACTGGATAAACGTTCTTGGAGAATATCAAAGATTTAAAAAATAATTTAATGATGAAAACAAATTTGCTTAGGAGTAATACATAAATTTGTACAATATTGAGCTGAACGATTTCGGATGTATTGGTTGATGCTCCTTGGGGGATATGACAATAACAAATAATATTATTAATCACATAAACGTTACATAATTAATATGTATAATATACATCATCGACTTCTAGGATGGGGGGTGGTTAAGGGAGCCCCCCCCCCTGAGTACGCCCTTTTTGAACATGACATTTTTCAAAACAGCAAGAATTATTTATACAAATATGAGAGATTCCAATTTCCACTTTAAACCTCTACCCCCAAAAATTTAGAAAAGGGGGTTGAGTGATACCTTAAATTATAGGTCTTTGAGACCTATAAACAGATTATTACGTTAATAGATTTCAAAGACTCGATCTCCTTTTCTATGTAAGATTTTTGGGGATAGTTCTGGAGTACGGGGCTGACGGTGGAAACTGGAAAGTGTCATAAAATTTCGCCCACTTTTAAATAAAAATTGATAGGTTTTATCCTTTTAGACTAGTTTTAGTTTTATTATTAAAAAATGCATCGTGATCTTACATGGAAAATGGACTAAGTCAAATTTTGGAAAATTGCATATTAATTTGTTTCTTGTGAAAATAATCTTATTTACGACCTAAATTATAGAGTGGCTCAGTGACTAGATTCAGAGGGTATACCATTTCATCGACATAGCCTTTTCATCGAATGCAATTTAATCGACACTGACGATGAAAAGGCTATGTCGATGAAAGTGTATGGTTGATCAAATGGTACACTGTGGATGAAATTGCATTCGATGAAAAGGCTATGTCGATCACCAATCCTTTCATCGACACAGACGTTTTATCGACATGGCCAAATTCATCGACACAAACGTTTCATCGATAACTATTTCGTCGACACTACCTTTTCATCGACAAATCTTTTTTCTACGTTTCATCGAAACAAATTTTTAATAATTTTTCATCGAAACAGACGTTCCATTGACATTACCTTTTCATCGACAACCATTTCGTCGACACTACCTTTTCATCGACAAAGACGTTCATCGTCACTACTCTTTCATCGACACAGACGTTTCATCGACATTACCTTTTCATCGACAAAATATTTTTATCGACAAATATTATTTTCAACAATGATGTTTCATAGTCACAAACGTGTCATCGACATTACCTTTTCATTGACAACCATTTCGTCGACACTACCTTTTCATCGACAAATCTTGTTTCATGGAAACTAATTTTTCATCGATACAGATGTTCCATTGACATTACCTTTTCATCGACAACCATTTCGCGACACTACCATTTCATCGACAAAGACGTTCATCGTCACTAGTCTTTCATCAACAAAGAATTTTCATCGATATTTCCTTTTCATCCACAACCGTTTCTTAAAGTATGAAGAAACAAGCTTCAAGGATACTATAATAGTATGAAAAATTACGGCAGAACCTCCTTACACGATTTGTTTTATTGTTGTATAATATTCTTGACTCTTTTAATATATTTGGGAAAATGTGAATACGACGAATGACTCCTTTTTTCTTAGTAATTTAAAAAATTATATACCATTTTCAAATTTTCCCAAACATTCTAAAATATTTTAAATGACTATGTCGATTAAACGATATTGGTAGCTTTGGCGATAAAACATGTCTAAGGCAATGAAGCGGTCTTCTCGATAAAAAGTCAGTGTCGATGAAACGTTTTTGTCGAAGAAAAGGTTTGTCGATGTGTGTAGTATCGATGAAAAGGTAATGTCGATAAAACGATCGTGTCTATCGTGTCTATCGTGTCATGTCGATGAAAAAACACTGTCGATTAAATGGACCGTTGGTGAAGTAGTTAGGACGCCAGATTCAGATGAATTTATTTTGAAACTTTCATTTTGGACATCGAAATTAATCGTAGACCTGAAAAAATGCCTGAAATATATATGTAGTGTTAATAACATTATTCAATATAATTTGCTCTTCTGTTAGTCCAAAAAAATGTTACTAATGGATTGCAAACCTTTGAGTAAAAAATGTTTCCAAGATACTGTCTATTATAAGCCATAAAATAAAAGTTAAATATTTCGTGTAATTGAATAGAATAGAAATTGTTTAAATTGACTTAAAAACTGCCCAAAATCTTGTAAAGAAATAACAGAAGTTCTTACCTAGAACCCTAGGAAAGTTTTTAGTGCCTTGTTATAGACTCAATTGCTTGTTTCTGAGAAATAACTACAGAAAAATAACAACTCAGTATCTCAAAAGCATACGGTTCCAAGACCATTCTTTCGAAATTACAAAAAATAGACTTCCAAGCACATATTTGCGATACAAAATACCTCTTATGTTAAGTTTATGAATAAATTATTTTCCAAATGTTGCTTAAATGAGAATTGTAGCTAAAATTATTTAAGCCAATATAGTTTAGTATTTTCTCCAAAATGTTGTATTTGTATTGAACTTGAATCCTTATGCTTCTGAGGTACCGACCTACTTGCTTTCTTGGCAAGATACCTTCCATCTCTAATATCGATAGTAATTCCTTGGCAAGAAAGATTTTTATCTCAAACAAGTAAATTTTATATTTCAAAAGTCATTAAAAAAATCTGGCAAGAACTGGAACATTTTAGCGATGTTCCAAACTGCATTTTATAAATTGCTCCATGCTTTGAAACTACAAAGAAGTCACTGGTAGGTATACGTTATGGAGATGGGTGAAGATTCTCCAGAAGAGGAAGAAATCATATCCAAAGATACTTTCGCCCATGCTTGGGTAGCAATAGAGGCCAGAGTGATGTATTTAATCTTAAGGCCTGTTTAGACGAGCACCTAATTTTTGTACAGAATTCTTGCACAGATACTCAGATAGTACTGCACATTGCGTGTTTTTACTGCGTAATGTGTAGTAGCATATGAGCATCTGTACAAGAATGCTAATCTAAAACGGAAACTAAACTACTCATCAGGTAGAACCTAGAACATAAGATCATCCACTGGTGAAAATAAATGAATTGGGTGCATATGAATAGAAAAATCGAAATCATAGGGTCTACCCATTTAGAAGCACTAAGGGATTATTTCAAACTCTAGGTATAAGTTCGAAAAAAGGGAATACTTTATGCTTCAAAAATTTACTAGAATAAAAAGCTCAACGTTTGAAATCTAACCAAACTAGGTATAGATTACGTTTAGCTCAAGCAGGTCAAGCCAGCTTAAATTCGGCTTGGCTTGTCCTTTACCATTTGAAGTACATGTAAAAGATCAAATCAAGTCCGAATTCAAACTGGCTTGACCTGCTCGAGCTAAACGTAGTCATAGATTTTTAATTACCTTGAAATACCCTGAAAATTTACAATGCAGAAGCTCTGACTACGGATATAAGTTTCTTGAAATGTATACGATAAATAGGTATTCATATTAGAAGATAATAAAAGTAGTAATGGATCGACCAAGGGCGTTTTAAAGCCATCATTTTTAAGTCTTAAGAAATGCATAATATATTTGCAACAGTAGACAATACGGTGAGAAAAAGATACTTACTGAAGTAAATCTTCAAAATTCAAGATAAAACCAGAGTTTATATTAATGTTGTTCGAATCTAACAATTTCTCGCTTTTACGATGCCATGAGGCCTCCTCGGTCACCGGATCTTTTCATGTTTGATTCATATCTTTGGGGACGTGTGTATAAATAGCCATTACTTACCTTACTTATTTTCCGCACTTTGCAGTTGAAAATAGCATGTTACAATGATTAATTTCATGATAATAAATTTATGAAGTAATTCTCTCTTATAAAACGTGCGATTCTTGTAGACCACCTTGTATTACCTTTAAACCAATTCCTTACAAATTGGAATCCAAAGCAATATTTTCTTTATTTTGGATTAAATTAATTTGATAGGGATTTCTACAATTTATGCATTTTCTTAAAATAACAAGTATTATTTATAAACAGTAGAACATAGTAGTTTGCATAAAATCAATTTGGGTTTATTACTGAAGCGGACCAAAGTGCATAAAGGATTCTTTGTGCTCTTGTCAAACACTAGTCGTTGGTATCTATGCAAATCTCCTATCATTTGCATAATGCCGGCCAATCTTGGCACTTGCACAACTTTGATCTCGACTCTCTTTAACACCTGGCGATCCATTAAACTCATTTAAATACAAAGTTTGATAACTAAAAATAAACCAAAAATTTTAATCCTGCGTAATTACATGAATACTCGATCATAATTAATCATAGATATACTTAAAATATAAACGTTTGTGTTATAAAATTTTGAGTTCTCAGCAGATTTTTTTGACGGAAGATTTAGGTAAAATGATGTATGAATGGGGGTAAGAGGTGATAACTCATGCTTTCTTGAAGGAAAAAAAGCGCGCTAATATGAAAAATCGCCGTTACTCTCGTAGATTTGTTATGAAATTTACGGTCGACACACGGCACTAACTTTAAAATACGGGCCTCATATTTCAGCCGATGTTTTGATACGCGACTTTAACATTAACATAATCCTGAATGGTTACGCTTTTTAAACATAAGCCCGATATAAGTATAAGTTTTAATAAAAAAAAGTAGCCCGGTTTTAAGTCCTCGGGAATGGAAGTAAGCAGGCTTTACTTTATCTACTTCTTACTTCTTCATACTGCATCCGTGAGTCTTGAATCCGTTATAAATAATTGCACTAATGAAATCAATTAATAAAGCAGTCGGCTTAATTTGCAGAATGACAGGTTTAATGGAAATTTCGACAATTTTAATTGCAAATTTATTCTAATGAATATGAGACACGAGATGGAGTGCAAACAATAAAAAATATAAACCTCAAGTCGATAAACCTCAGAGGACAGGAAGATTGCGATTTTCACTAAAACCAATTACCATACATCAATGATGAAGAACGAAGAACGAAGACGAAACATTAATTCGCTCGTATCGCCCCGGGAGAAAAATGAAAATTACGAGAGCTCCTAAAGCAAACGCGGGGGTGGTCTTTAATATCCACTCAAGAATAGAGCGACTAAGTTTGGAAATCTCGAATACAAAGAGAAGGGTTGATTGTGCTAATTGTGCAAGTTCGCAGTTTTAATTACAGCTTCTCTTTAGAAATTATGTAAGGTTGTACTTAAATGCACTTAACACGAGTTGGATTACTTCGAATCAAGCCAAAAATCAAGAAGGTGCAATTCATTTTAGAGGCAATCCAATTAAAATTTCGATTCCTCCAAAATAAATAAAAAGTTCAAATTTTACTCATAATAATGTCAACAGTAATTTAATGTTTTATATTAATAATTTAAGTTCTACATCTGTACAAATTATTTTTAGTATACAAATGTTAAGTCTTTTCAACATGTGACCTCCTAGATTTCATTACTGATATCAAATTAAATAACTACATAATTTCAACCCATAAAATAATTTCATTTGAAGCCCCAAAGAATAAATATAAAAAAGATCCAAACAAAAGTAATCAATCCAATTATTGCGAAGCATATCCGCGTAAAACTGATGACAAACAAACTAGATAATATAAAATTTTAAATCCAATACATTTCCAGGTTATGACAATATTAGTACTAAATCTATTAAAATTTTAAATGACACCATTGCCTCCTCTTTAGCGAAATTATTGAACTTGCATATTACTGTTGTTAACTTTCCAAATAAGACGAAGGTGTCAAGTGTCACACCAGTCTAAAAGTCTAACCCATCCAACTGCACCAATATCTGTTCTAACCACATTCGCTAAGATTTTTCAAAAGGTTATCCTAAACCGCTTACTTGATTTGTTAGATGATATTCACATGTTTTTTGAACTTTAGTAGGGGTTGATCACTCCACTCATTTCTGGCTTTTCTTTTTTGTATTATCTTTTCTTAGTAATCTTGGAAATTATATTTATTTTCAGATTAAATACATTCTTATTTCTGATTGATGTTATAATTTGTATAATAATATTATTTTATATTAATGTTTGTACCATATGTATCTAGTAGGACCGTCCAGAAAACAGGAATTCCAACCTATTGACATTGAATTAAATTAGCGACACTAAATTTTCTCATACCCATGCTGGAGAGTTGTAGCAGGGACTACTACTAATACTACAAAAACTACCCATGGAATTCCTGTTTGCTGGCTTGTCCTACTATACCGGGTGGAAATGAAAACCGGGTCACCTCGATAACTTTTTTATTTATGAATAAAAAAATTTGAAATTTGGCTATGTTCTATGGTTCAAAAAAATTTTATGTGCATTTTTTATTTTCGAAATCACTTCCGGTTTCACCGGAAACACCATGAACTTTATTTTTTTAAATGTAGCATCCCATATTTTTATTCATGGCTTAAAATACTTTTAAAAAAGAAGTATTTTTGAGATATTAGTTTTTATTTTTTTTGTAAAAAAAATTTTTTTCAAAAAAAAAAAAACGTTTTCGAAGTCGGTGAAAAGTACCAAAACTAATTCTAAATAATTCAAATACCTAAATAAAATTGTAATTTGAAAAAAAATTTAAGTGGTTTTTTAACTATTAATTTCTAAACTTAGTTAATGAAGATTTTATCAAATATCTCACTTTTTTTAAATGCAATGATGCCGGGTCATTCGACTTTTTAAAAAGAGGATTTTATATCGATTATTTATTTTATGTATTTGAATTATTTAGAATTAGTTTTGGTAATTTTCACCGACTTCGAAAACCTTTTTTTTTTTTGAAAAAATTTTTTTTTTCGTAAAAAATAAAAACTAATATCTCAAAAATACTTCTTTTTTAAAAGTATTTTAAGCCATGAATAAAAATATGGGATGTTACATTTAAAAAAACAAAGTTCATGGTGTTTCCGGTGAAACCGGAAGTGATTTCGAAAATAAAAAATGCACATGAAATTTGTTTTTTTGAACCATAGGACATAGCCAAATTTCAAATTTTTCTATTCATAAATAAAAAAGTTATAGAGGTGACCCGGTTTTCATTTCCACCCGGTATGATATGTACCTGAATGTAATTTTATAAACCTCTGGGTATTTTGATTATAATAAAATATGTTTAAAATAAAAAAAAACTATATTAAAAATTAAGAAATCAGTAAAGAACTTTTATAAACATAAAAAACTTATTTCGATAAATTGAAACTTATGAAAGTAATAAATATGTTGCGTTTAAATAAATTTTTAAAAGTTTTGCGTATGCAAACCTTACTTATAAAGTGATTTATATTTATTTCTTATTATATTATACTAAAATTTTGTTTAGAAATTTCGTAAGCAAGATATATTATAATGTGCAGTGCAGTGTGATAAACAAACTCGAAGAATCTTATGATGATGTATGGGGTTGAAGGCGAAATATACATCCTCCTTGGACGAAACTTTGGATGCAAGCACACTTCTTTGTGTGGTGCGCGCATTTAAAAGGCCTTATAAACCTGTCAGACCAAAAAGCTTTTCGCAATTATCCACCATTAGCCTAGGTTATAATTTAAGTTAGACTTAATGCTGTTATGACCTAGCATAACCAAATTTATAATACGATGTTATAAAAGAGAACATGTTTTAATAATCTTCATCTATTTTTAATAAATAAATAAAAATGGTTTTATTAAAAGTTATTTTACTGATATTACAAAATGATTTTTGTTTTAGAATTTATTGTATTTTATTGTTGATTTCTAACATTTGTATCCACCTTTGAAAAATAGGGACTACAATAGAAACTTGCTAAAGTTATATAAATATGAAAAAAGGCTCATCACTTATTTTTTTTTTATTTACAACAAAGCCTATCATTTTTATAAATTTCTTTTCACCAAAACTTAAAATGAAGCTTTTTAGTCTTGACGCCAACGTTAAGGGATTAGTGTCAAGTAAAACATAATGTCGCGTAATCCCGTTTTAAAAGCAGGATTTTAATCTTGAAGAAAATCTCTAGCTCCTGATCACAATGAAAAGTGTAATGTTCAGGCCGACACGGTGGGATAAGAACGCTGTGACAAACATCCAGGTAAAAGTTGCCACTTAAAAAACAACAACGTGAGAGGGTGCACGATTTAAAATCGAATCTTGCGATACGGAAAATAGGTTACCTAATACAAATAAAAAGAAAAAGGCTTAGTAGTTTACAGGAACTTTGGACTTATTCAGGATAAAGAAAGAGAAAGAATTGGAGTACATGTGTAGAATATTTATTAGAAATTATCATAACACGGATTTGTAAAAAATAAAAATAAGCTTTAAAATATAATAAAATATTTTAAAAAATAATAAAAATATTCTTATTTAACACAATTTTGTCTAATGTTGCTTTCGATTTATTTTTTGTAGATTTCAAACCTTCTGTTTCAGTCTTCAAAATTGGTTATCCCAGATTTCCTTGGAACTAAATTTTTGCATTTACGCCCATTAAAAACAAAGCACTTCACCAGTGACGATAGAATTACCGAAGTTACTTTGAATATTTGATGCACTTCATATACAGGGCGGCGCAAAAGTAATCACCCGATTTCCTAATGCTATAACTTTTTTTGTAAATGAAAAAAATCGGTTCTGTTTGTGAATTATGTTTATTTGGACCTTTACATTCTCTCATGTTAATCCAAGAAAATAATATCGACTAAGTTTTAAAGTTGTTGCTCATTTGGGCACGTTTTAGAGCATTTGTTTTCTTTTGGGGCTACCAAAGTCAGTGGAGTTTTCACATAAACCAGACACTTCAAAAAACCCGAAAGAAATAAGTTTGGAGCAGTCAGTTCTTGAGGAGTAAAATGTTCAGGTCAGAAATCAAGACACTGAAAACATGCTTCACGCCTGGATGTCGGATAATTCTTCTACAAATTGGTTCATTGGCTATTGGATTGTTCAATGGCAGAAAAGGCCCTCACCCCATATTGCGCATTATTTGTATTTAAGAAATACAATATCAACAAGTCGAACAGGAATTTATTGAAAATCTTCATGAAACAGAACAACAGGAGGAAAATACCAAAATAATTATCCAAACAACTAACCAACTAATGGGGAAAATAAATTATACCAAAATTCAAAATGATATTCCAGTATGTTGCTACGTTTGATTCATGTAAATTATGTGGTTATCAGGTATATATAAATGGTGCGGATGAGAATCCTGGACCATCCTCATTACCGGATTCAAACTTGCTATGTTTTTTGTGTAAAAACGAAAATCGTATTGACAATAAAGGAAAAGGGTTTTACACAAAGGTCATATAAGAAATATGTAACCCTATTGAAGTCAGATCATACGTTTCCAAAATTCGGTGGCAAGGGATTTAAGAAATCTTCCTGTAAGGATGTTACTAAACGATGCAGTGAAAAAATGTGCGTATAAATAAAACTCTGTTCTTCAAAATGTCGTGGAAGTATGACCACTAAATATTTTTAGTACACAGAATTCAATTAGGAATGATTCAGAAACTAGCCCAGCAGACAATGTTCTGTTTCTGTTATGCTTCCTAAACGTTTCTATGCCATTATCATGAAATGTTTCAGAAACCATTATCAGAGGCATCGCGGTTACGTTTCCGAAAGGTGAAAATGTCCGGTTATTTTACGTAAGCATGCTTATGTTAGCACGCTTACATATCAGAAACATAGAGGATACACAACTTGCTACATGGCAGATACATGACAGTTTTCAATCTGGAAGGTACCAATTAAAACAAAATATTTTCTTAAAGTAAATATTTCTGTTATAAAATTATAAGGTGTATACAAGGTGAACAAAAAGTTCAGCAACGCCCGTTTATTTTTGAAACAAAGCATTTTTGAAAAAAATGTATCAAATAAAAGTTCTACGAGTCTTAGCGATGTACTATCTGGAAATATTGAAAAAGACCTTGCACAGCAAGATGAAAGTCAGGCGATTTTTTAAATAGGGGCAACCCATTTTTATTGCAGATTATACAGGGTGTCTCACTTTTTTTCCAGTCATTTTTTTTTGATAGTAAATGTCATTCTGAACAAAAAAATTCCTATGAACTATTATGTTTTTTCGACTCCTTAAAAAGTTACAGCAATTCTAAAATTGATAAATTTTTATGATTTTTGTGGAACACCCTGTATAATATTTTTTCTTATTATATTTTTTTTATTTAAATCAATTATTATTTGGATTTTTTCTTTGCCAAATTGGGTTTTTGAATATTATTGGCTTTTTTTTAAATAAGTAAACGACGAGATTAAATTTGTCTCGGTAAAATTTAGCATTTTATTGGCTTAAAGATATACAAAATCCAAAGCATACTTGATTTAAATAAAAAAAAATTAAATTAAATTAAATTTATACAGGGTGTCCCAGAAAAATCATGTAGTTTTAAAATTGCTGTAACTTTTTAAGGAGCCGAAAAACATAATAGTTCATAGGAAAATTTTTGTTCAGAATGACATTTAGTATCTAAAAAAAATTTTGCTAGAAAAAAGTGAGACACCCTGTATATTATAGCCTGCTTTCAAAGGTTTACGGAACATATTTTTTTTATTTTTCTAAAGTAAACAGCTTAAAAGTTATAAGGGTTTAAATTTTCAATACATAAAGTTCGGCAATATTTCTAAAAAGTACGGCACTAAAAATCGTACAACTTTTATTTGAAACACTTTTCTGTAAAATGCTTAATTTCCAAAATAAAGCAGCGTTACCGAACTCTATGTATTGAAAATTTGAACCCTTGTAACTTTTAAACTTTTTTACTTTAGAAAAATAATAAAATATGTTCCGCAAACCTCTAAAAGCTATAATAATATGCTATGAAAATGGGGGTTACTCTTTTAAAAAATATAAGTTGATATCGTCTGACCTTCAACTTGAAATTCAAGGTCATGGCAATGATCTCAAATGGTGTATCACTAAGAATGTTCAACTTTTATATTAAACATTTTTCTCAAAAATGCTTCATTTCAAGAATAAATGGGTGTTGCCAAACTTTTTGTTCACCCTGTACATCAGTTTTATAAATTACATAAAAAGCAAAATTTTGTATTATCAAAAAAACTTGCCATCCTAAACCAGTCTTTTACAGAATCATTAAAAACTTCATTTTTCATGTTCAGGTAATTTCTCTTTGATGGTTCATCCTATAAAACATTATTAATTCAAAAAGTATACCAATACCAATTTCAAAGTAAATAAAACATATTATAGATTGGTAAGATCGCAAAAACATTTGGGTGAAAACCAAATAGGTACATTAGATGTGGCTTCTAAACGTAACAGAAACTTTGCTGAAACATTTCTAGTCAACTGTTTCCTTGAAGCACATACGAGCATGTTAGATGGTTTCTTGGTAACATGACAGAACCATATATGAAACGTTTCAGGAACCTACAGTGTTTGCTGGGAGGCAACTGAATATACTTTGTAGTCATTTTTAGGGACTTTAATGTTACTAGGTATGTATACCTGTTGAAATCTATTGTTTTAACCAAAGAACCTCTCAGCAGCTTTATTTTTAGGCATTACTTAAACAATAAATAAGAAAAACTGATATTAAAATTCACCTAATTTTGTTTTTTTGTTAAACTTCACTGAAGTACTCAATTTTTATTTCACTGTGGCCTGCTTCTCCAAATTTAGGTTTCCTACCATGCAAATCAATTCAATGCTCAATTTCCTTTTGCTTTACTGATTTTTGGCGTATGATAATGTTTTGACTACTTTATTCTAGGCAAATTATAATATACCTACAGACATAACGAAATTTTTATTTTGGGGCTATAAATCGGCCGCCATTTTATTATTTACCTAATCCAAATACAAAAAAGTCACTCCATTAACCGTTGTGCCGACTTTTCATAAAATACTTAGGCAATTTGACATTATGCCTACGATATATACAGGGTGTCCCAGAACTCGCGCATAAGCTCTGGTTACTTTGTGAAGGATTTTTCATGGAAACCTGCAAAAATTCTAAAAAAAATTCTTGGAAAATTAACCGAGTTGATAGTGGGGTAACCCTCTACTTAGATTACAGTTATACAGTTATACCCAACATACAATATCTTAATGTAACTGTATCTTAAAACACATTATTCCTGCAGTTGCAAAAATCAACATTTAATCAAAGTATACAAAAAGAAATCAAGATTACTAAAAACATTTTATTGCAGCAGTTAATGTTATTAATTTTATTTGGTAATAAAGCCAAAATCATCGTGTTATAATTTGAACACGGAAGGAGATTGTATCAATGTGCGTGAAACATAACGCAATTCCACACGTGTTATGGATGATGGTGGAAACTTTATTGCATGTACAAAGTGATTGCTTTGTTCATAGCTGCACTTTGCCACCCCTCATGTGAATGTAACAAAATTAAGCCTCCTGTGCACAGGGAAAATCCACTAAATAACCTGCCACCCCAAAATTGCGCTTCCATGGAGAATCCATAAACTAGTAGTTATAACATATTATAACATAAAAGAAAAATTTGGATGTGATTAACGTGGACCACCAAAAAGCCGCAGTGATTAAATAAATTTATTCGACTACTTTAAAAGGCCACACCAGAATATATAACTGTTATTACCATTAATGGTGATGATCAATAACAATACGCACTCAGGGAATAACTTCTTCGAGAAAAGCCACGTCTCTTGAATAAATTAAGAAGAAAAAATAAGCGCGACCACAGCAATAAATCTCGCCTTTGCCCTATTAATATTTATAAGATAGAAACAAATTATCACGTAGTCACATAAATATATTTTCCACGAAGTCTGTCCCAGCCCTGATAAGACAAGAAGCACGCTTGAATATTAAATACCGGTGGCGCACGAGTATTTCTCACCAATATCAGTTAATAAATTCAACGAAATTTAATTTAAGAAACCCGAAATCATCACTTACTCCAAAAATAAGCTTAATTTATTTCCCCACGTGGAGCACTAAAATACCTTCAATTAAATTATTTTTTTTCCGGTATTGATAAGAAGTTTAGGAAGTTTGTGTGTGTCATACAGTAAATTTATCGCGTATTTCGTTCCGAAGTTTGACATTTCTTTCGAGTTTATCCCAAAAGCAGGGCGGAGCCGGGTGATCTCAAGTTAACTAATGTTTCCTTAGCTTTCCACGAAAATAGTGCTTCTTAAACAACAAAGACGCATATGTGTCTTCAACCGAATTTATTACACCAAATGCTCCAAATTTACAAACACACTTCAATTCGGCCATATTTACTACTTTATATTTTGCTAAATATGCCTTAAATGCAAACAAATAATTATGGATTTCTAAAAAAATAATCTAATAATATCAAAAACCTATACAAAAAAAAAACAAGTATTTATGACTTTAGTCTTTAACCAATAAAGATAATATAGCGTGTATTCAACGACCGTGATGAAAAATTTAGAGACGTCTTTATGGCTAATCACGTGATTAAAAAATATTTCTTCATAAGAAATATTTTCTTAAAGACGTGATTAACTTTAACGACGTCTCTCAAATTTTAATCACGGTCGCTGAATATATGCTACAATCTTTTTTAGTGTATTTTGCTTGGACACGACAGAATTGAGTTCGATTTATTTCCACGAACAACGCAATACTTTTATCTGAAACTAATTTTTTATTAAAAAGTATGCCAAAACTATTAACGCTATATTTTGGAATTTGTTAAAAAAATAAGAAAAATGTATCAACTGTGTTACTAAAATTATCTTATAAATAATATAGCCTGTATTCAGCAACCGTGATGAAAAATTTAGACACGTCGTTAAAGTTAATCACGTCTTTAAAGAAATATATCTTATGAAGAAATATTTTTTAATAACGTGTTTAATGTTAACGACATCTTTAAATTTTTCATCACGGTCGGTGAATACAAGCTTATGTATCCAAATTGTTTTTATTATATATTTAAACCGAAACGATTGCATATTTGTTTAGGTCTTTTTGTGTAAATCCTAAAATGAGGGCTAATAAAGCTCTCTTGTATTCCATACAGATGTGAATTGAAAGCGTAATTTTTTATTTCAATCAAAATAATTTGAATTTGTATTTTGTATGTGCGTTAATTTGGTGCGTGCTCAAATTTAAAACCGCGTGGGAAATGGAATTGCTTGTTTATAATTGTATTTTGTGCAACATGCAAATGCATGTACATTTAAATTAATTCAAATTTTATATAAATACACTTTATTTGTACTTAATTTAGTGTTAATCATTTTATCTCTACATTTATAAACATTTCAATATCCAATAGTAGTAAATCAGTGTTTTTTTATTTATTTAATAACTAATCATATTTTTAATAAAAATCTACATTGTATTACATTTTATTTAAAATCAAAAACCAATTATTAACAATATTTATTTTATAAAATTTTATATCAAATAAAATTGGACATCAAAAACCCTGAGAATTTAATCATTGTGATTTGCAATAAAATTTTATAGTTATAATTAATAAAATGGCGGTCTTCCCATAAACGAGTGTAACAAAAATGTAAATATAGGTTATCAAAACTTTTAAATAACAAATTTTACACAATAAACTAATTTAAAAGTAAAAAATGTGGTAATGTATTTTTTCATCCACGTGCTAAATAATAATAATCGACCTTCAAATGATTAACTTATTATTCTAAAAAATAGTAAATCCTTAGAAACACCTAGTTTCAAATTAAAGTCTATAAATTGGTCTCTATTTTCGATACACAAAAAAATACTACACTTTCTCTAACTATCCAGAAATTATTCCCAAAAATGTATCGCAGAAAAATCACCTTGGGAAAAATGAATTCGTTATTATTATCTTTGTATGGAAATTCAGTATAATATTTAGATTACTTTCTATTTAGGGGACCAGAGACAGAACATAATTTTGAGGCCAAATCTAAAATTTTACGTTGTATTTCTGACTTTGAAAGTCATTAAATCCGTCAAATATTTTATTTTTATTCGCATGTAAATTATATTTTTAAAAAATTTAAAAAGGTCTACTCAAGATCAAAAAGAAGTTAGCCATAAAATTTCCAACCAAAGTTATTTACATGTATTATTCCATAAGAAGAAAAACCATTATAACTTTTTAAATTTACATTGTATAAAAAAAATAATTATATCACTGGAAAGCTCAAAGAATTACCTATATTTCAATACTACTGCCTATGCTTGCCTCATAATAATAAAACCGTAGTTTGCAATTAATTACCTACCTTAAAAAATCAAACAAAACCAACCACTAATTATTAACGTATTAATTAACCAACAAAATTAATTTCTAAGTAATTTTTAGACAGATATATATTTAGTTCGCCCTAACTTTAGACAAATTAATTGTGGAAAAACACTAAAACCACTTTTAAAATCTGTATTCAATTTTGAAAGCACTGAAGTGTAACACAATGCTGGCCACTAATTATTGACTTATTAATTAACCAAATACACTATTTTTTGAGTAATTTCTGGTTCTAATGGCTACCAATAACCGGTCATAAAAAATTATTGGGTTCATTTGATGGGAAATTTAATAAGTTTGTATTACACAATGCTAGCCTCATCAGGATAATTGTTTAATAGAACATTCAATAAAATCACAGCGAAAATTAATTAAGCATTATACGCACTAACTTTTGACAGAAGTTTAGTAGAAAAAAACTAAAACAACTTTTGGAATCTGTATTTGACTTATTAATTAACCAAAAACAATAATTTCTGAGAATTTTTTGACAAATACTTCGAGTAAACAATTCTCAGAAATTACTGTTTTTGGTTAATTAATAGGTTAATAATTAATGAATGGCATTGTTTTATATATGAAAGTGTAGGGAATTTAATGCAGATTTCATTGATTGTTTTATTTTAGTTGTTAGTTTTCTTAAACAAAAGTTACACCCATTTAAGTGTTTTTGATATTTTAAGGTAGTCACCGGATTAATTGCAAATTGCGGGTTTATTATAATGAGGCAATTATTTTCAGTGGTACTGTAATGTTGATATTTCTTTGAGCTATCTGGCCAATTATAAAAGTCCTCTTGCTTCATTTGTTTCTCATCAACTTTTCCAGAGTTGGAAAACTAAACGCATGTAACAAAATCGGTAAAATCGTGTACCTTCTTTGTTTGTTGTAAAGATTGTTCCTCTTAGTGGTGGAAACTATCAGCTGACATAAATGTACGACTAGATTTAAAATATTTGAAGGTTATTGTCTGGGCCGATATTTCCACTGAATTATATCAAGTATGAAAACAATGACCAGTTTTTGTTTTGGGCTGTACAGTGTACAGTTGTCAAGCCAAATGATTAATTTTTATCACGCATGTATATTATGAAAGCATGAAATGTGCTAATAAAGTCTTCTTTTTTTCTTCCTGAAATGCACTCATGCCATAAGCATTCTGTTCTTTTCCTACAAGTACAAAACTTACGTTAAACACTATAATTCTTTAGCAGAGTACAACTTTTCGGAACATGTCAATTCGTGGCAACATGATTACTCTGCTTAGCGGAAAAATTTCTTCTGCATCACTTTTGTAGTTTTTACGAGAGTCGTTCAATTTCTCAATGTGCTCACCCTACAGTAATTGCAACTTTCTGATAAAGAATATTCCATATTATTTGTATAATGGAGTTGAAAACTTTCACATGTTTCACACTCTTCATGTTCTAACGTTGTAAAGGAGATATTGAAGCCCTTCAAGACACATTTTCTATATGGTTCATAAGAACATTTGATATTTGGATGTGATTTCAAAAAATAGGTATGCATCGATCTAATGGTTAGGTCGGTATCTTTTATTCGGGGCATGTTCCCATTGGTAATGTGACACACTGTGTCCAAAAGATCCCACATGACTTTTTATTATCTGTTTCTGGCGTTTTTCTGTTTTCCTCGTTTATCGGAGGAAGGAAAAATTGTACTGTGTCGATTTTTAGACATAACGTTTGTAATGATTTTGTCATTTGTTGGTTTATATCCTAGAGAGACCAAGAAGAATGATTTTCATAAAAGTTCTATTGCGTTCACATCATGAACGGAGAACTGAAATATTTGAAACTATAAAATTCCTTTTTTCCTGCTAATTCATCCACAAGGACTGTGAATTAATTGAAACACGATGATCATTTGTAAACTCTTTGAACATTTTTTTGCACAATCTGGTCGAACGTAATCTTTTCTCCATTCTTCGTTTCCCTTCTTCTCTTTTCTTTCTTGCAGACTTTCTTCAAACCTATTTCTGACTTTTCCCTTCTTAGTGATTAGACTGTTGTAGAAATAGCAGATTCAGACATTTCAGCACTTTCTGTATTATTTAAATTGTACAGAATAAATTCGTACGCGAACGAGCCAAGGCGAGGCAATGCTTTTTCTCCTATCTGTTTATGCCTCGCACCAAACAGATAGAAGAAAAAGCATTGCCTCGGCTTGCCTCGTTCGCGTACGTGCTCAGATGTGGACGCGCTATAATGTGTTTGGTTATGTTATAGCAAATTTAAAAAGCAGATAAACTCAAAATTAAGAAAAAATTGATTCACTGCCTTTTAAGTTAAGACGGCAATATAGTCCTCAATGTTTATCTAGGAATAATAAATTTTCACTTTTTTTTCTTTGTTGAATTCAACGTTTTTAATGGTGTGTAGCTGGGATTGTATTACGTGTATAATATTAGATGTCGGAGTGGTAAGTATCAGAATTGGATTTAATAGTAAATGATTGATGAAGGAAGTAATGGTGGACGTATTATTTGTAGGATGTAATACTTTTGATTTAATCCCAATTGATAAGTTGTAATTGCATGATTGGAGATGATGATGGTGGAAGTAGGATCGAATTACGAATGTGAATTGCGGGCGATTAAAAGGATGATCCGTGGGTCGAGAGAGTTGCGACATCATCCAAATCGCATTATATTACATTACGAATAGGAAACCGCTGAGTGGACAGGGCGCACCAAATGAAGCATGCACTATTTGGTCATCAAGTGCAATCGAGACAATCCGAATGTAGGCATTTGCATCGGCGTCCTCTTACAAAGGCTGCACTGTTTGACTTACATAATTATTGTATGCTCATATGCTTGTCGGATTGCCTCAATTCTCTACCTCTGCAGTGCACTCGAGGCCACTTTTACAAGACCCCGACTGCACACAATGAGCCCTTGCGAAAACCGCGCAACAATGCGTCGAGTTGCATACTACATCGGTTCTATCATGCACTCGCCTTCATTAAAAAAAGAAGAAACTGCAAAATTGAAATATATAATATTCATTCTTTTATTAAAACTATAAAGGAATACAAGTACATTTTTATACTAAAAACTACTAAATATTATATTGCTCTAACAAGATTTTTTCCAAATACAACAAAATTCTGAACAAAAATGAAGATGGAATATGAATTTCTTATTGCTTGGTATTATAAATTATAAAACTTCCATGAGCTTCTGTTATGTAGCAAATTTAGTATTTTATATTTTTTTTTGAAAATTAATCAATTCCTTCTTTATTTTTTCCACATTTTGAAAAAGAAAATGCTCTACGTTTTAAATAAAGTTTGGATACAAATACTGAGTTTAAAACTTTAAATTTAAAATAAAATAAAATTAATGGGTGGTTTTTATATGATAATTACAAAAGTTAAAAATCCAATATTTATAGAAGCTTCAAGCAGTCGGGTTTAGAGTTCAAATTTTAAAAGTTTGAATCGTGATTTGTCTATATAGATCGAAGTTTCCGACGTAGGTAAATATATTATTAAAATTCGTCAATTCATCAACGCTAAACGTTATTTTTTAATTTATTATAATTTTGAAATTCTAAAATTGATTTTTTTTTCTCAAATATTTTAATAATGTCACCTACATTTTTTGTAGACTTTTCTCAAGATAAAAGGTACGAATTTTCAGTTTGAAATGTTCGGCGAAAAAAATTGCTTTTCAAGAAAATTAGGATTCGATAAAAAGTGTAAGTTGGAGAGGAATTTCTTGTTCGGAATTCGCGAGTTCGGAGATCAGATATGATCTCTGATTTTCATTTGAAAAGGTAGAAGGGGAGTGAAAAATAAAAACCTATTTATGTAAACTTTATGTGTAGGTGCTTATAAAAAGCTTATAATCAATTTTTTAGTCACCAGAAATGTTATAAAAGCTGCAGTTATTAATTGGGTAATTCTGAACCAAAAAATTTAGCCGTAACAGCGCTGAAAACTTAACGGGTAGGTAAAATAATATCAATCAGAATAATAATATTACATTAATGTATAATCGACCAAAATAATAAAACAACAATGATGTACAATCAATTTTAACACCAAAAATGTTATTTTACATCGCCGATAAGTTACAGAAGAGTTTAGAAAATAGCGTTTTTTGACATCAGGGTGACTGTCAAATTTAACAGCGCTGTTACGGCTAACATTTTTGTTCAGAATCACCCCATTAAACTAATAAAAACTCAAAGCGCAACAAAGCCTTTTTTCCACAACCATTGAATAATACGTATATTATGTGTTTGTTTTCTGAAAAGTAATGGTATACATTACCAACATACCTTATCTTTCCGCCACGGTTTTGCTTTCCCACACGCATTTTGGACCAATCAGAAAGCTACATTTCAATTCCGTCACGGTATTTTAGTTAAGCTTGCAACATAGAGGTGGTGCTACGTGTAAGTTAATGTCAGAAATACGAAAAATAAAAATTCCCAATAATAATTAATATATACAAAATAATTTTGCTGGAAAAAAATGGGAACCTTGTATGATGCTTTCAAGAAATAATAAATAATATGTACTTTAATTACATATTCTAATTTTTGGAAAATTTTATTGTCAACTTGTTATTTGCCATTACCTAAATATCTGGAGGAGTACTTACAACTTATAATTTACCACTATATCATAGTCACCTTCTAAAGTTTCCATTTTTTATATTAGTTAAATTAAATAACACAAAAAGATCTTAATTTTAAATTTCAAAAATTTTAGGTTATGTCAACTTACGTTTGCGTGTAAAGAACTTAACCACAGAATTGTTATTTGTTTGTTGAATAACATTATTAAATATTATACATGTTTCAGTTTTACTTATGCACTTTTTTCAACTCATTTAAGTGAGCAAAAGATTTTTGCTCACTCAAATGATTTTTGTTTAAAAGACATGCTTTACCCACTAAATTTAGTTGAAAAAATGTGACTTTTACTCACGAAAATGGAAAAATAGCTATTTTTAGAACAAGTGAGCAAAGTGTATGATTATGAATCAAACGAATGATAAAATCACTTTGCTCGTGTGCTAAACCTGATTTTTTCCATTTTCGTTAAAATTATGAAATGAAACGTACTGTTGTTCATACATATGCTTTGATTTTTTAGGTAATAAATTAATCGTAGCACTATTAGCCATTTCCAAAATATCAGGAGGAGTACTAAAAGTCATATCATCATCATTTTCTTGGGTCTCCATATTTATTTTTATTAAATTGTACGAAACAAAAATTCTAATTTTAAATTTCAAATTGTTAGGTTATGTTACGTTTGCGCAGAAAGAACTTGACCACAGAATTGATATTTGTTTGAAAGAAATTATTAAACATTAAACTTGTTTCAATGTAACATTTATGTTAAATATTTCGTATAACTTATAAATATATTTTCGTTAAAATAATAAAATTCTTTTTAAATTTATTATTGACATTGTTTTGTATGAGTTGCTAGGCAACCAACATTGCACTTGAGTGTGCAAAAGATTTTAGGCCACTTGTGAAAAAAAGACGTGCTTTACCCACTAAATCTAGTTGAAAAAATGCAACTTTTAATCACGAAAATGGAAAAAAATATTTTTTTTCCAAATTTGGCCCCTTTTATAATATTTCTCCACTTGATCGGCTATCTTTTGTTTTTAAATTCGAAAGGGTTGCAAAGTTATGCGCAAATTGAGTCAAAAGTTTAATTTTAGGGGTTAGTGGCTCCTGAATGGCTATTTTTTAACCGCTTTTCAATTTTAAAAGCTCAATCGAATGTGCTCCTTGAACTAAAACAGCCCACGCATAGGGTTTTTGAAATTTCGAAAAAATAACGAAATAATATTTTTTTTTAAGATTCCATTTTAAAAAGTCGCAATTTTTGACGCTTTTTGGTCTAATCAACTCCTCAAATTTTATTTCACCTCCCATGTAATACACCTTTTCTGAAAGCTTTCCCCTTTATGATAAGAAATGAATCTCTTTTCGCTATCGAGTTATGACTGAAAATGTAGTAAAATTAAACAAAATGTCCGTTTGGAAGCAAAATTTCTAAAATTTTTCACTTTTCACAAAATAATTAATATCTTCAAAACTTTTAGCACCACTGTGACGTATAATAGCTTAAAATTCGCACCATCACCTCCCCCACCAAATTCCGTAGAAATTATAATTTTCGGTTGCGCAGTCCAGGACCGTAATTTTGCAAAAACTTTGCGAATTTTTTCCAAAAAAACTATTTAACCGATTTTCAGTAAATATTTTTCAAAATGCATGTATCCACGGTGTTTACCTTTGGTGAAAATTTGAAATCGTCAACTTTTATAGTTTTCAAGAAAAACAATAAAAACCGATTCCCATGAAAAATTTTTTTTTCGAATTTTTTTGAAATCGACCCTGCAAATGAATGATAATAGAAAATTGATGAAGTGTAGGTGGTCACTTGCCCTCAACACCCACTAAAAAAATTTTACAGCCCAAAAACTCAAAAAAATCAAAATTTTTGTGGGTAATGTACTTTAAAAAATAATTAAATTTTAAAAAAATTAATAAGATAGTATCGATAATGTTTATAAACTTATCTATACGAATTTTTATTTCCTAATTGTAATTATTAAGCGACATATGAATTTTTCAAAATACACATTTACTCTTTCATCAGAATGCCATATTTTATATAAAAATTCATAACTTTTGAACAAAAAATCGCAGAGCCTTGATTTCTTTTTTATATTTTTCTTATTTCATTATAATGCAAACCAAAATTATTAACTTTCAAATTTTTAATTTGAAAGGCTGCACCCTTGTATAAAATTCTATTTTCGTTATTTTTTATATTTTTCTTGAGAATTACATAAAATAAAATTTTTTCAAAACAATATTAAAATTTAATTAAGTAAACGTAAATTGTTGCTCTTTCGATAAAAATCTCATTAACAAATTATTTCTAAGAATGTCTTAAGTACAAATTTATGTTCATAGAATTTAAACCAGCGGATGAAGATAATAGGTGTTTTAAGAATTATATACTATCAATTTTAGGGATTAGCTTTGTTCTACAAGTAAAATACATCCAAATTAGCTAAAATATGATTTAAATTATTGTGTTCACAAGTAATTTTTGTTCCTTTTACCTGCACTTAAGAATTGTTTAATTTTTCTAAGAAACGGTTTTATGGAGTTTAAAGGGTTTTCTGCGTTTCTTAAAACAGACATTTTAATAATATAACAAAAACACGAACCAATTTAAATTTACAATGAATTTTTTAATAAAATTGGCAAATTTCAAGGAATGGGTAGGAATTTAAAAAAATATACAATACCGGCTGGAAATGAAACTAGGGCCACCCCTGGCATTTCTTTATTTATGGAAATAAAAAATTAAAATTTTAGTATATTATATGATCTAAGAAAACAAATCTTATGGACCGAATAAATTTTTAATTTTACTTCCGGTTTATCAGAAAATGGCATCCACTTTCTTATTTTAAATACAACCCCCTGATTTTTTCTACGTAAAATCAAACATTGGTTAATTTTAATTATGTTTATGACAAAAAAATATTGTTTGAAAAATATAGTCGACACATAATTTTGTTCAAAATGATATTTACTATAAAAAAAAGATTATGAAAAACGGAAAATCATGTATTTACTATAACTAATTTTATTCGATAAAAGAAATTTATCGCTTAAAAATTTAGTTTTATACCAATAGTTTATTTCTTTATTAAATATAAACTAAATTGTTTATTTTTTCTCTAAAGGCCATTTTAGGCGGGTATATTTTGCATCTGAGTCTATTTGGAAACAAATTTTTTTTACCAAAATATGCCCCTCTAAAATGGCCTTAAGGTAACCCAACAAATGTGGTGAAATATTAAAGTAATGCTGCAACAAAATAAAATGTTTAAAACACTGCCGTATATTGTTAAATTAAAGTGCACAAATATACATATCAATAATTAACAATATTAATTCAGATTTTTATGCAAGTATTTACCCAATTTCCATCAATGCCTGAATAATAATCTGCCATTACACGCCTCTATAGCAGTAATTATGTTATTGCATTAGTGTTGTGCATATACGAGCACATCATTGTACGCAGGAATATATTACATTGCAGACAGTTATGTTGGCTGCAATGTAAATGCCCCACATTATAATCCATATTCCTATAATTATATAAATTGAATAAAATATTCTAATTACCAATAATAAAATTTTAGTACAAATCACTTGAACATATTATCAAATTCGGGAAAACCCTAATGAGTTCAAGTAAATACCAATATTAACCTCATTAAGATTCCTTGAATTCAAAGAAATAATTACTCTTGTACCTGCTGCATCCCCCGCAAAGTTTGAAACCGATATAAGAGCAGCACTTGGCTTATTAAAATCACTACTGTCTTGAAAGCCACCCCATTAGTTTATTAAAATGTATCGTAAACAAAGTTGTAAAATTTTTAACGACGAAAGGGAGATGTGCCCTTGTGAAACCTTGCGTGAAATTAAACAATTCACCAGCGAAGTAATAAAGAATGAGTGCCCTAATATAAATCCAGGTGAACTAAAAAATAAAATCGACGTGATAATTAAACAAACAGAAAAGAAGTTTTCTATAAGGAAGAATACTTTCACCTGTGCTAATAAGGAAAAAGTATTGATATTCATCAATAATAATTGGAAGAGACTACTGGAGGAAAACGCTTTTCTCGGCAAATACCACGATTCTTCTATAAGGGAACCTCAAATTAAAGTAAGGAAAACAAGAACTCAAATTCTACGCGATGAAAGAATTTTATTAAACAGCATAGAGGCGAGAAGATCTAGCCTTCCTGCAATGAAATTTGTAGAGCATGTTCAAAAAGTTAATACATTAAAATCGCCTAAATCAAAATATTTGGAGTTGGTGACGGACACCAAGGTATGCAGTGCACCCAAGAAGAAACGATTTGGATCCCCGATGTCAACTGAGCTAAGAGCAAAAAAAATTTTGAAATTCAATGA
The DNA here is from genome assembly GCA_963971135.1 of Stenus bimaculatus. Taxonomy (NCBI): domain Eukaryota; kingdom Metazoa; phylum Arthropoda; class Insecta; order Coleoptera; family Staphylinidae; genus Stenus; species Stenus bimaculatus. The sequence goes on along the minus strand of OZ020180.1, from coordinate 78,020,523 downwards.
TGGCATTAAACCATCAGAATCACTGAGAAAGGCGTTGACTTTTGAAGAAGATGGAGATTTTGTGCCAATTATCGAATCGAGGCCTATACAAGAAGACACTAATGTAAATCAAGCTGTGACAACTGAAGAAAATAGTTCTTTTGGCCAATATATCGGAAATAAATCTGATTTCAATTTTAAAATTGCTGATAAAGTTGAGATTCCGGTTTGTAATAACACTTTTTGTGTTAAACCAGGCCAGCTAACTCCGTCAGCTATGCATCAAAAGAGTAGAATTGATAATATGTTCAAATGTCAGAAGAATGATGGTAATACCAGTAAGTTATTTGATAATATGTTGAGTACTTATAAAAAGTTTAAAGAAATTCAGAACCAGGAGATTCAAAATATTAAACAAGAGTATGCGGAAATTATTAATAGAACAAAATTAATGTCACTTAATTTATAAATTGTACTTGGTTGCCAAAAAACTTGTTAATATTTTTATATAAATTTTTGTAATAGTATATTGATGTAAAATATTAATTTTGAAATAATTTATATATATTTTTAATAATAAATTTGCGAATTAATTTTTAAAAAGTTTTTTTATTTACTACCTTAATTATTAATAATAAATAATGTAAATTATACATAATACGCTCACATTACTATTCATTACATTATCATTCAATTTGCATTTAAATATTCTATTTATTTAGTAAGCTATAATTATGAGGTAAGTCATTTTTGGATTGAATAATAATTTATTTATAACAGTGATTTTTAAATATAATGTAACTCCCTCGTAGTGCGATTAAATCAGGAAATTCGTTCTAAAAATATTCATAAATATAAAAATAACTTTGATCATACAAAATATTAAAAAAGTAGGTATGTACTTATACCGGGTGTCTCTAAATTCGACCGAAAACAGTTTACTGGAGATATTAGACACAAAAATAAGTTGATGTGATCCTATTTATCTGTATCCGAAAATGCTTGAAAATTGATATTAAAAAAAAATCATTATGGCGACTAAAGTAGTAAAGGTTTTTTAATAAAATTTTGTATAATAGGGGATTAACCTAATTTTAGTTCTACAGTGCTACTACCTATAGTTAACCATTTTCGGTTGAATTTTGGGAAACCCTGTTGACCCAGTAAACCAAAAATTATATTATAAAAAGTAATGCATAAATAGAACGCGTTGCTTGCCCATACTTAAATTTTAAACATTATATTTACATAAATAAAGTAAAATATAAAGGTATACAATATATCGGCCTACTTTCTTGGAAAAAATTCCATAAATTAAAGCAATCTATCAATTCTAGGAAATTCAAAAATGCCTCTAACGAATTGTAATCCAATGCTTATAAATTTCCAAATTAATGCAGAGGTCTTTTATGTGAACAATTAAGACTGTACCTGGTTTCCAAAGAAAAGGTTACACAAAATAATAATCATTATTCATTTCATTTATCAGAAATGTACGATATTTAGTCAAATAATGGACCTTTCCACATTAAAATATTTTTCAATGAATTTTATACAATAGATAGCTCTTAAATAACCTAATTTAATGGGCTGGCTTGTTTTTTAATTAGGGTACCAAAAAAAAATTAAATTAATTTATTTAGAAATTGTGTTCAAAAAAGTGGTAACGTTACTGGTGTTCCCGTCGTGTGTCCTCGTGTGCAATCGTCTTTATCAACTCTACCAGCTCTAGAGTCTGTGATCGGCGATGATGACAGATTGCAAATATCAAAGGACCTTATCGTTTTCCTATGTGTTTTTGGGCAAACATGAAAAATAAGTTAAACCTACAAAAATTAACTAAAATACCCCCCATATTAATAATATTTCCAATTTCTTCAATAAATATGAATTATAAATACATTTATGAGATTTTACATTATTTAAAAAAATATTTATTGACACGACAACAGCGGATTTTAAAATTCAAATTTTGACAAGTACTGTCAGATAAATTGTAATTACCTTTCATTTACGTTTAAATTGAAAGCAAATGACAGTTAAAACTAATAGGGTGTTTTCCTTATGGAACCTATGTTAATAATCGAATACAATCGCTAAAAGGATTAACCTGGTGGTAGATACAAATGACCTTTATTATAAGGCACTTTAGGACAATGGTTACTGTTACAAACAAGAAGTAATGCCCGGGCTAACAAATTCGTATGCGCTTTACAAAGGTATCTGGCGACTGACTCACTGTACCTCACTCTGGATTGAAATGTTTCCCACATTGGGTGTTATTGTCATGCGCACACATTGCTTGCGTTCATACGAGGTGCTTAGAAGTGCCAGAGGGTGTGTCCTACAAAAATAGATGGAATTTACAAGCCCTTTTGCCGCCACCGAGGTCCCTTATCGGTTCTACTTTTTACTAATAATTATTGTGCATTTAATTTGGACGTTTCGTTTGAGAGGTAATAATTTCAATGTTGCCTGATTGTGCAATAAAGTCTTACGATAACCTGTAAAAGATATTTTATTTTTAATTGACGCCGTAATATTACAAATCTTATTACAACTATTAAAACTATAGCCATTGAATTTACAGTAAAAGTTTCAGAGCTCCAGAGAACTGGAAAAGTCATTTTTTATCAAATATTTTAAAAATTGCAAAAAAACGACAACTGTGTAAAAATTGTTTAATTGTAAAAAATATATTCTTAAATTATAAGTTTATTTGAATAAAATAAATACTTAAAAATTAATTTCTAATCAAGTCATAACAAATATGTACTTAATTGTATAATTTTTATACTATTAAAGTCAATAAATCATAGTAAATAAATGGCATAGGCAACCAAACTACTATGTTTGTTAGAAACACCGAGGAAAACACCAGCATCGTTGTCTAATTGTGCAAAAATTAATTAATTTCAATTGCGTTTTTTGGCGAAAGCGGTCTCCTAACGAGCGAAATATTTTACACTATTGTATATTTATTTCTTATTTATATGTGGCATAAGTTTCATTCTTGTACAAAATGCTCCCAAAACCCGATAAGGTCCTTTATTAGAAATATTGTTGAATCTTTAAACATTAAGGTTGGGATTCAGAAAGTCCTTAAAAGGTTAGCTTGTGTAACCGTCATCTGTCAAAACCGAGCTTATTGAGCTGTGCTGTAGACAAGATGATAGGGGATACCAACAACGTTGCCGGACTAGAACTTTTGAACATTATGACGTCACGGATTCATATCATCAAACTTTTAGCTCTTACACAAACGATTTAAAAAAATTGATTGGATATTATTTTTTATTTTAACTTTATCTTTAAGACTAAATAAAAATTAAAAAATCGAGGAAAGGCCCATTTCGCAAAAATAATGAATATTATCAAAATACAACACCGAGGTTTGTGTAAAATTTTATAAAAATAGATTTTGAATAATCTTCGGACAGACCATTTATTTTTTACAATCTCCGTCTTTCTGTCGTTGGTATGGCCAATGTAACCTAAGAAAATAAACAGTTACTAAATAATAAATCTACAATAATAAATTATTATTGAATTTTAAAGATCCCAGTGTTAAATTAGATATTTCTTGGAAAATATATGAACTTCTACAGAGTTTGGTTTGACATATCAAGTGTCAAGATCAAAGAATTACATTTTGTTCTTATATTTTATTGGTATTATTGTCTAACGTACACTAAGGGTGGGTTTCCCGAAAAAGTTTTAGTTTAAAACTGACAAGTATGAGTTTTAGTTAAAACTATATATTTATTACTTAGGTTAGGTTATGTTAGGTTAGGATAGCTAGGATATAAATTGGCCTTTAATTGTTGTAAAGTGAAAACTTTGAATACATTTGAATCAAATCCAGTAAATTTCACAACTGTGTACTATTTAGAGCAATTATAAGATTGTGTAATTTTGTTCCTAATCTTTAAAATGGTATATAGAACCCACAAAACCAGAAAATAGCTTATTTCGTTGATTTATTGTTTTGTATTTTATTTCGTTTTCTCAGGTTAAATAGGCTGAAAGAGAAAGAGATGGAGAATGTAAGAACTTCCCTTTCCCTCTCTCTCGTTTCAAGGTCTAGACAACGCCATTAGAACAAATATTTTATAAACGTGAATGTATCAGGAATACACAGAGCGTTTTTCAGTACATGGGAAAAAATGCAGGAGACAATTCGTTGACCAATTCCAAGATAAAATTTAAGAATAATTTTTTTTTCTAAAAATGCGTCATTTTTATTTTCAGAGATTTAAATTTTTATATTTTTTTTGAGATTTTTTTTAAACATTTATTTTGTAATAAGGGTTAATAATTTACATCCCAACTGTTACAATTTTTATTTCATATGTAGTGCTACTAGTTTCGCCTTCATAAGGGCATCATCAGGCACATTAAAAAATTTGTATTTAGCAAGACATACTAATGCAATCTGGTACTCCTCATTCTGTGATAAAAGGGCTATGAAAAGGAACGCCGAAACAACTATGAGCGCCTAAGCAACTAGGCTTATTGGTGAGCACCTAAGCAACTAGGCTTTGTGAAGGACCGCCTAAGCACCTAGGGTGAACTACGGAACACCTGAACAACTAGGTTTATTTTCTGGAACGCCTAAGCAACTAGGCTATAATCGAAAGTATTTCATGGAGTGCCCAAATATCTAGGCTGTCGTCACTGCGATTATTTAAAAATATTGTTTGGAACATTTAGACGATGAAACGTATATTAATTTAAAACGATTAAAACCTAACGATTACATTAATTTAAAGTATTTTTGACTAGATTTATCACAGTTGTAGTACGAGATCACAGTCTAACCTTTACTCTTATTAATTACTCTCCCAAATCATCGTCATGTTCTCATCTTATTTATGTTGTGTTTTTATCTTAAAATTATTAAAATCCATGAAGTTTTCACATTTATTTAAAGTTCCATGTAAAATTAGCATACACCATCGTACATTTTTTCAAATAACTTCTAAGGCTTAAAAAATTAAGAGGTCAAAATTTTCCAGAAAGGAGTAATAATTTTATATAATATGTTTGGTGGTGTCGCCCGAGAAAGTTATGATCTTAAAAATGCCTCCAAAATACACCCCCCGTATTTTTTTTCAATACTTGAAAATTTTATATGTTATCGTTACGACTGCAATAATTAAAGTGTGTTCGAAATTTGGAAACTTGATCAAATTGTCAAAAAAACTAAAATGTAAAAAAAAGAAAAAAAAGAAATGTAATCCGTTTTCGCTTATATTCGAAACGCCCAGTACATTACATTTATGTAAAAATGGATGGATCGAACCCAAAAGGCCCAACACCTAAAGAGACATAAGAACGACATGAATAAAAAGCCGAACGATCGAAAGGCGACTTGGACAAAAGGTCGATATGGTCAAAAAACCGAAGGAGAAATGACCGAACGAAAAAGGCCGAATTAAACAAGGACCGATGCAGGCAAAAAGCTGAAAGAAAAATGGCCGAACGTTAAAAGGTCTACCTGGCCAAAATAAGGCCCATGAAGGGCTGAAATATGTTTATGCAAAAACTAACCTACCATAACCTGACGTGACTAGACCTAACCTTACGTGACTTGGCCCAACCTTAAAGATGGAAATATTTCGGAAACTATATGTATTGTATGAAAAAAAAATTCAAATAAAAAGTGTTTGTTTTCAAAGGAGAAACAGAAAGAACAGATTAAATTTAATGATATCTATTTTTAAATAAATTTTGAAGTTTTCGTTTCTTGCAAAGATTCATGGAATTTTTGGGCAAAAAAATGTATCGCCAACCTTTATTAGGTACCAAGTCATCTAAAACACTTACGTTTTATTCGTAAAAAAATATACACAATTTGGAAACTAAGCATTTTTTTAAATTTTTTTGCATATCAACTTTATTTATTTTTTTTTCTTAACGCCTTTTATTCGAGTCGGCTGTTTATGGTTCGGCCATTTTTCCTTCGGCCCGCGACGGCATTTTATCGAAATCGGCCTTTGATCATTGAACTTGATGGAGTTCGAACTCGATAAAGATTAAACTCGATAAAGTTCGAACTCGATAAAGTTCAAACTCGATAATGTCCAAACTTGTTCAGTATCAGTGTAGTCGGAAAAAATCCTCGTTAAGCTTTTTTCTTTAGGTATTTTGTTCATGTCGGTGTTTTATCCCTGTCTGCTTTTTGTTGTTCGGACTTTTTTCTTTCGGCCTTTTGTCCTCGTTGGATTTTGTTGTAAAATATTGTCAAAATTATTTTCAAGCTTAGAACATTTTTAGAACTTTTTGGGGTTCGGACTTTTAAAAAATAAAAACTTCGAATTGTTCGAACCCCTTCGACATAATTACTACGTTTCCATCGGGGAATGAATCGGATTTGAATTCTTGATTCTAAGTGAAAACTGGATGGAAACGCGCAATTTATCGTTTCAATATCGTACTCGGTCTCAAGGTCGATACTGCTTTTTCAGGGATCGTATCTAGTTTGAGCTGAAAAATATCTAATGGAAACGCTTTGAAGGCTTGAATTTGGACTGGATCATGCGCAAAAGAATAATCTCATCGCCGCGTACGTGGTATCGTCAAAACGCCATCTAACGGCGGTATTATAAATATTTTTTAAATCCCTACCATCGAAACACATAAGTATTTAAATTTCTGATATTTTAAAACCCGATTCACTCCCCGATGGAAACGTAGTGAATAATAAAAGTTCGAACTTGATGGAGTTCGAACTCGATAAAATTCGAACACGATAAAGTTCGAACTCGATAAAGTTCAAACTCGATAATGTTCAAACTTGTTGAGTATCACTGTTATTGAAAAGAATCCTCTATCTAAATATCATCTAACTATCATGCCATTTGAAAAAATACAGATATTTGAAAAAAAACGCATTTTTAAACTTATAGAAATTAGTAGAAAGTTCAAAAAAAAATTTTTGTCACAATCATACTTACAACATATCAATGTTTAATAATAACTAGAAAAATGCTATATAGTAAAAAAATTATTTTCATAAATAAAGAAATTACATGGATGGCCCTAATTTTCGTGGACACCCGGTATATGTTGAACTCAATTACCGAATTCGGCCAGTGGCCAAAATTTAATATTATTGAAACTCGAACTTCTTTCGAACTCCTACTTTTTTCGAATCCGAATTTTTTGCGAACTCAAACAATTTCCGAACCCGAACTTTTGCCGAACTCGAACTATTTTTGATCCCGAACTTTGCGCGAACTTTCTCCGACCCCGAACTTTTTTGGAATCCGAACATTTTTCGAACTATTGCATAATGTTCGAATGGTTCGAACTTTTGAATGAAAAGTTCGAACTTTAAAAAATATGAAGTTCGATTAAACCAAATTATTTCTCTCATTTTTTGGAACTTGCCACGGCCAAATTTTTTTATTGAATAAGCATGATTTGTTTCATAAAATTAGATGAAAAATAAAATAAATTAGTCACGTACTTTTTGAATTTTACAAAAATGTAAGTGGAAATAAGTAATAGGCAATAAAAGTAATCTATCAATTTTAGTTTTGACTGAAAATAATCATTGCAATATTAATTTATTATTGATTGAAAAAAAAGAATAAATAAATTTTATTTTGTGCATTGTTGTGCATGTACTGGGAATTATAGAAACAAAAAAATTTTATAAAATGGATTTGATTTTATTATTCATGTCGTGAAAAATTGATACAAATAAAAGTTATCGAGAAATCAATAATAATACATCATAATGCACTTAGACGTTCAACATGCGAATATGTAATTCCATTTCCGCCAGATTTAACAACAAAGTACGGTTTTTTAAAATAAGAACCCTCCAGAAAAAATGATTCAATAAACTCATTATAAAGTCTATAAATTTTGAATGCAAGATATTTTGAATACAATGGTTTGTTGGGGTTGCATTTATAATCGCTTTTGTATATAAAGTGTCATTAACCATAGTGGTTTCTATAATTAGAACACAATTAGATGCATTTGTGGAAAACCCATTTTATAAAGAAAGCTTAACCTTAATCTAAAGCATATTATCCTCCCATTATTTACATAATGTCACAATGTTTTATCGTGGTTTATTACTTTTAAACAAAAACTAATAATAAATAAAACTCAACAATTCGTGGAATATTAATTAAAATGTTATTTTAGTTATATAATAATATAATTATTATTATACTTAGAAATTTTAATTGCAATTGCTTATTTGGAATCTGATTTTTAATTATTTCTGTTTAATAGTTTAGTAATTATTGACTATTAACATGTTTAGCTCTGGTCGTTTTATTATTTTATTAATTTTTATAAAAAAACTAAACAAAAGAAGAAAAGTAAAAGTACATAAATGCATAATTATGGCAAGACTCTTCGTGTAAGATAAATTAATTATTAAACCCACGTCCAATCTGTCTATTTAACAATAGCGTAGGTTGCTATTGGCGCATAAATAAATATCAGAAAGAGTTGACATTGCAAAGCAATTTACAGTCATATACTCATATAAATATTACCCCCATGTGCGGTATTATTTGCACACGGTAAATGGAGAGATATTAATGTGTATGTTTTATTGCAAACGACATGAGCTTTGAGCACGTAGTTTGCACATACGATTCTCCGGCACTAAGCTCCGAAAAACTTTTATATCGCTATTATATCACATGAAACAACTTTCATAACGTTGCAGTCAGTGCAGTCTCCAACAAAAGTAAGCTCAAAAAAATTAAAACGCCACCAATCATTAATACTTCATAAAAGTTCATTCTTTTTGGAACATTTTAATCGCAAAGAATACATTCTTTGTGTGCGCTTAAGCTTTAAATGAGAAAGTATTATAAATATTGCAACGCGAATCTTGGAAGCTGTTGCCAAGGGTGCAATTCCTTTATGGGGTTGTATTATACAGCAGCGACGTCTTGAATCGTATCTGGATGATCGTGCGATCCATCCGGCCCTTAAGGCAACAGCGTCGAAAAGGACGCCCTTATTATTAAAAGAACGACCCATATAGCCCTAAAGAATTTCCACGAACCGAAAAATTAATCCGCCGAGCATAAAATTATAAACTGGAAATTTAGAGCATGAAGATAGGCGAGAAAGAAGAAGAGAAGCGAAAGGAGAAAAGACGAATCCTATCTACTTTATTATAAAGTTAATTTTAACCAAATTGCTCTTTGTATATATTTTTTTAATTTTCCAAGGTGAATATTTAAATTTTCTTAGCCTCGTTAAATATGAACCTATTTGAGAGAAGATGGGTTATAAAATAATGTTGTAAACAATAAGCATATGAGATTATTGCCCATTAAATTAACAAGATTAGTATCGGGGGCTTAAAATGAAACGCGCCTTTTCTTGTTTTTGTTGCTATAAAATCTAATTGCAATTGGGATAATGTTGCTTTGTTCCCTTGGATCTCCTTTGTACATGTATTTCTTGCAGCAAAAACTCTAACTCGTTCTGACGCGATCGTTATGACTTCTGAATTGAAAATCTTGCCACGGCATTACATACATACAAATAATACTCATCCACTGTTATATAACTCATAAATAATTTAAGGTGAAGACCTGAAGACTTCTTTTGATTTATTCTTTACCTACATTCAGGATCATAATATAATCATTAAAAATTATCGAAGTATTTGGGGTAGGTTTATCATTATTATTAAAACTTTAATGTAAATTATATTGTTACAGAAGCTTTTATCGACTTTGATTAAATTAATTACTAAAACCGGTCGCGGCTGAATTGTTTTAAAGCGATTTTAAATAAAAACAAAGCGGCGATGAGACAACGAAAGTGTCTTGCGTGTGGTCCTCTCGGTCGACAGTTTTTTTCACCCTTCGGTTAATGCTTTTGATCAATTAAGAGCGACAAAGGATGCAATCAATACTGCTTTACCTAAAAAAATAGATAAACAAAAGCACCTGGATACAAAAAACTCTAACAACTTCGTGTTTCTATCATAGTTTTAAACAAATAGACCGCTCTAAATAAAGGTACTAAATATTCCTTTTCTGCAAATTGGTATTTTTGTAATAAAAATAAAGTTTTTTCAAAGAAATGCATAGTGTAAAGATGTAGAATTTTTTTGTTAGTATCGACTTGTGTTAAATGACATAGGAGTACAAATAGTTGAAAATACGTTTTATACAGGGTGTTTTATTTACAAATAGTTGAAAATACGTTTTATACAGGGTGTTTTATTTATCAAATATCAGTAAGAGCAAATTTCATCAATAAAAAGCGAAATATGTAGATCACAAAACTATTTAAATAAAATAAGAACAGAATAATTTCAATAATGATCAAAATCAAATAGCAAATAAAATTAAAGTATTGGCTCAAGTAATTCTAAATCCAGAAATATCTCAATGGATTGTTAGGAAACACAAGTATGGTCTGTCCGTTTTGCTAACAGAATTTTTCTCTCGCTTGCACTTATGAATGGTTCCTATACCTGCAGTGTGTAAGACTGTAAGAGTGCAATAGAAAATCCTGTTTGTAAAACGGACAGACCATACGATGATTTTAAATATCAACCTGAACAAAAAATACATCCAGGAGATAACGAAAGACTTGACTTTTGTAAATGGTTTCATGCTAAACTGAGAGATCCTAATTTTCCTACTACAATACTATGGTCTGATAAAGCTTTGTTTACCAATAGCGTAATCTTTAATACAAAAAATAAACATTATTATGCGGTTCAAAATCCTCATTTGCCGTAGATTCGTTTCTCTTCAAAAGTTTGGTGTTTTAACTGGCCACTATTATAAGAATTTTTGGAAAATGAATTAGAGGAAATGTTAGATATACAGGGTGAGTTTTTAGTGCGAAATCGGAAGATATAATATCTTTTATTTTAAGAAAAAGGAAAATCTTAAATTACAAAACTGCATGGTTTATAGATGCGCATAGCCCGAAATTATTTTTGTCTATACTGGGTGTTTCGTAATTGGAGCGCAGGCTATTCCACCTTTTCTTCATATCGAAAACCCTATATATTTTTTGATATTTGTATTAACACTAGGTTAAAGACAACAATAATATTTTTTTCGAAAATTTAATTTTTTATCGCAAATTTTCATATGTAATATCGCGAGTGGTCAAATTTAAGTCGAATATTTTTCACTGTCATTATCACGAATGTCATTTGGGGTTAAGTTTTAATTTTTAACCCCAAATGACAAGAGTGGTAATGTATGAAAAATATTCGACTTATAATATGAACATTTTTTTGTGCAAAATTTGACAGCTAACTTCAAACTTATTCAAATTTGACATTAACGTCATAAAATAATCGCTGATATTTTTGACGTTTTACTTGTCACAAAAAATATTCACTTGTGAGTTGAATAGTCTATAAAATTTATCACATTTAGACATATTTTTAGAAATTGATATTGGTCTTATCATGAATATTCAAAAAACAATTTAAATGTCATTTTGTAATATTGATTGTGATGTATTTTTGGTACATTTTTTGGAATTTTATTATAAATGATGCAGCCATGGAGGTGTGAAATATGAAAACTCGATAGGGGTGTATTTTAAGTTTTTTAAATGGACACCGTGTTTTTTTACAAAACATTGTTCTTCTTTAAGTGTTCTTTAACATTTATACAAATCATTTTTGGCTAAAATTTGGTAAAAACAATTCAATATTTGAAAAATTTGATAGAAAAATTAAGAGCGCTTTCAAATTTTCAAAAAACAAAAAATATCGTTGTCTTTTTTAAGCTACTTTTAATTCAAATATGAGAAAATACAGGGTGTTCCATTTAAAAAAAGGTGGAATAGCTAGGGCTCCAGTTACAAAACACTCAGTATATAGACAAAAATGTCTTCACAATGCAAAATTTTTTTCAGAATATTTAGATGATATTTAGATTTTCAAATTGTTGTATAGAAAAAATAATGGTTTTCTGCGATGGCCCCACAGGTTTCCTTATTTAAATCCTTTGGATATTTTTCTGCGGTTCGATTAAAGTTTTTGTTACACATAGTCAATTTAGAAAATATTTGCGAAGGAAAATCGAAGACGTTTTTCAATCCGTTAATCCTAAATGTATTAGAAACGCTGTAAAAAATATGCATAGGTGGACATCACTCTGCATTGAACACCAAGAGGGACATTTTGAACAAATTATGTAAATAGTGTTACTGTTTGGTATTTTTTGAATATTGAATATTGAAATAAAATACTAAAATTATTCTTTTGTTATTTTATGGCACAACTTGATTTTTTGAATAAAAAATTAAATATTTATTTTAAAAGGCCATTATTATAGTAAAATAACTAACCCCCAGTATTATCAAACACGTTTAGGGGTCATTTAATTTTAAATGAGGTTTAATCTGATATATACAGGGTGTCCCGTTCGTGGTTCACCAAACGTCAAGGTTAGAAAAAACCAAGAAAGTAGAGGCTATCTATTATGGTTTTGAAAGTTACAGGGGTTTGAATTTGGCATGCCAGAAATCAGTAAATGATCAATAGCTGCTTAAAAACTTAGTAAAAAGATTTAAAAAATATATAATTTTAAAGCTGAAAGTATCCTTTTTCCATTGGTAACAATGATAAGACACAATTCGTTTATCAAGTATTAAAAAAAAATTGAAAAGAAAAAAATCCATAAAAATTGTTTTTTTAGCAGTTTTTGAAGTTTTCTCCAAGATATGACCTATTAAGGGCTTGTTTTTTTAATTTTCTAAAAATTCGATAAATTCTCTAGAAATTATGAAAATTTTTGAAACCCTAACTCTTTTTATGTACTCAGTAGAGCCTTCTAAACTTACTCCTATGAGAATTGATTCTAAGCATAGTTAGTTACAATTGAGGTGCGCCTTCATTTTTATTATTATTTAATAATACAACTGTTTCAAAAGCCATCAAAATTTAACTTTTGCTTAAGAAAATTGATTATTAAGCAACTATTAATCATTTACTGATTTCTGGCAAAAATGGGGGATGCCTAAGTCAAACCCCTGTAACTTTCAAACCATAAAAGATAGACCCCTACTTTTTGGTTTTATCTTGATAAAATTTGCACAACTTTCTAACCTTGAAGTTTGGTGAACCACGAACGGGACACCCTGTATAGTCTATTTTGCACCTAAATTTAAAATTTTGATAATACTGGGGGTAAGTGTATTACGAACACAAAAATGCGAAATGTTAGTTATTTCATGATATTTGGGGAATGGAGCAAAATATCCCGGATTTCTAAAAGCATTCCAAAAAAAAACTTGAAATGGAACAAACTTTTTGTAATTTAAGCAACTTTGTAATTCTTCGGGTACCAAGATCCCAATGGTGTGCACAGTTTACCATGGATAATTATATTATCCATAAGTTATGTCCTTGGTTTTGTTTGAGAACTTGTATTCTGTTTGAAAGAGTGAATTATCAGGTTAGGTTAGGTTATTAAACTTATTAACGTAAAATAAGTAAGTGTGTTACTGAAATTGGTTTTTTTTTCTCTGTCCAATGGTAAGAAAATGAAAAATGGAGCCCATAAGAAAATCAAATATTGGTTCAAATTCGAGAAAATCAAGTTGACCTAAAATATGTTTTTAGATCCATTGGATATACAATGTCATATTTCAATCGAAAAGCTTAAGCGATAACAAATATATGGAGGAAGAATGAAAATACGAAATTTCAGTTATTTCATGATATTTGGGGAATGGAGTAAAATATCCCGGATTACTAAAGGATTCCAAACAAGCTTGAAATTGGACAACTTTTTGATAATTTAAGGAACTTTATAACTCTTTGGATTTCCAAAATTTTTATGGTGCACTGTAAAAGTGAAGATTCCTTTAATTATACAGGGTGTAGCAAAAGTAACGCATAATAGATGTAAATTTTATCTTTTAAGAGTTACATAAAAAAGTTAAGAGGATAGTCGGCAAAATGTGTAACTCCAATTTCTATATTCCTTGGAAATGCGATGTGCATATGAAACTATAACTGTGCGAAAGAGATGCCAATAATTGATCCTCCTGTTTATATTGACATTTTATTTCTAATATAATTTAAAAACTAATTAATAAAATTAATTTTTTTAGATTATCTTAAAAGTAGGTACATTAAACATAAGTATAACAAAAAATTACAAAAAAAAACAATATACAAAAGATCCAATCTGGAATTCTTAAACAATACAAAAAACAATTATTTGATTTCAATTAACCGTTTGCCTTTTATTTGGGAAATACGAAATCGAAATTTACATTGGAAAGTCTTATATCCAATTTTACCAAATATCTTCTTAAATACAAAAGTTTTTCAGTTAAGTTCAGAGCATATTTTGGCATTTTTAGTTTTTCTATATCTTTCTTCATTTTGCTCCTAGAGGAACCAATTTTTTTAAATAGCATTAGTGTGTTTTTTTTTTACATTTTAAAAGGGCGCATTTTATGTATTCAGCAATGCTATTTTATGATAAATAATAAAAAAATAAAAGTTTGAAGAAAAATTAAGGGTGTCCCATTTATAAGCCCGAAAATATCATTTTGAACAAATAAATTCTTATTAACTAGTATCATTGTATATAAACACTGCTAGTATTTTTCGATTCCTTATAAAGTAATGGCTATATGATGTAAAAATTAATAAAATTTTGAAATTGTTGTAACTTTTTAAGGAATCATAAAAAAGTAAAGGTGCATAAAAAACTTTTTCTTCAGAATGATATTTACTAACAAAAAAATATTTGAGTTAATAAAAGCGACGCCCTTATTTTTTTCAAAATTTTAAATTATTTTATTTTTTTTTATTAGAAAATAGCATTGTCAAATACAGAAAAATTAGCTCTTTTAAATGGTAAAAAGAAAACATTCTATTGGTATTTAAGAAACAATAGTTAGTTGCTCTAGCAACAAAATAGAGAAGGTTATACAAAAACTAAAACTGCCAAAATATGTCCGAAAATTTACCAAAAAAATTTTGTATTTAGCTTTTTTATGTAACTCTTTAAATTGAAAAGTTACAGCTACTTATGCGCTACTTTTGTTACACCCTGTATGTAATCAAATAAATCTAACGAATATCGTCTGATTTAAAAAAAGTTACCTATATTTTCAGATATTGAAATTCCAAAATGATATTAGATGCCTGAAATGACTCAAGGGTCGAAATTGCACTAGGCTTTTTTATGTTAATAAATTTTATTTCAAAAATAAGGCGATATCAGTTTCATTTATTTTATTATAAGGATATAACCGTAATTAATTTAAATACTTTCAACAATTTTTCATTCCAAAATAGTTTTATTAATAATTTAAAAAATAGGCAGTGTTCTTGAAAAATAAAAAAATTTGGGTCTTTCTTTGTTTTGAAATAATTTCTCAAGAATGCATAAATCGATCGATTCGTTTTAAAGATATTCAAAATTTAGCAAGTAGAGATTTCATGCCTTTAAAAATTGTGCTATGAACACCACACCTTCAATTTTAAGTGTTTTGACAAGGTAAGTAATACCGTTTCGAGAGGGACGTACTTTGCAATAGAGTTGATTCAAAAATCCATTCATCCCTCGCCCTTTGGACACAACCCTTAAAATTTTAATAGGGATGGTAGGGTAAGTAATACCTCGTTGGAAAGATCTTTTTACCCAGAGTAACATACAAAAAAAAAGTTAAATCGATCGAGTCTTTTTAAAGATATTCAAAATTTAGCAAGTAGAGTTTTCATACCTTTTAAAATTGTGCTATGAACACCACGCCTTCAATTTTAAGTCTTTTGATAGGGTAAGTAATACCTCCTTGGAAAGTTCTTTTTACCACAAGTAACATACAAAAAAACAAAAGTGAAACCGATTGGTTTGTTTTAAAGAATTCAAAATAAAACAGTATTGCACATTATTTTTTATTTAACCAAACTAAACTTAACTAATCTTTTTGAAGAAAACTTAACACTCTAAAGAATCCCATTGATCCCGACACTTTCAAGGATGTTTTTATTATTTTATTAAATATTCGAATTGAGTTCCACCAACCTCCATGCAAACGTACAAATTTTGCTCAAAGCGAATTCTTACATTTTGTAACATTGCAGCAGTAATTTCTCGGCATTCATTAATAATTATCTGTCGTAACTCTGCTAGAGATCCTGGTTCTGTTGCGTAAATCTTACTTTTTAAATGCCCCCAAAGGAAAAAATCAAGGGGAGTAAGATCGGGAGATCGCGGCGGCCACTCCAAAGGTCCTTTACGCCCAATCCATTGCCCAGGAAACGTCGTATCCAAGAAATCCCTAACAGGCCGTGTGTAATGAGGAAGGGCTCCGTCTTGTTGGAAAATCAGATGGTCTTCTAAATAACGATCGTCATTTTCGATAATATCGTCAAGAAATGGATGAACAAAGTTTTGAAGTAGATCCAAGTACATATCACCTGTTAGATTGCCATCTAGAAAATAAGGACCAATAAGAAAATTCCAACCCACACATTCAATTTTTGAGGAGTTTGAGTGTGAACTTCATGAAATACCCTAGGATTCTCATCTGACCAATATCGACAATTATGACGATTAACGGTTGAGTTTAAGAAAAAAGTGCACTCATCAGAAAACAGATATTATAAAGATAATTTTCATCAGCAATTATCCGTTCCGTCATCACCTCACAAAATTGCAGTCGCCTATCAAAATCATCTTCATTTAACTCATGAATTAAATGAATTTTATAGGTATGATATTTGTGACCTTTCAATATTCAGCGAATGGTTGTTCTGCTGATGTTAGTCACAGTCTCCAGTTTTCTTGTGCTTAAAGTTGGACCTGCAGCAACTTGTCCCAAAACACCTATTTCAACGACCTCATTTCTTATTGGACGAACATTACCAGGATCGCGTTTCTTATTACCAACAGAACCAGTATTTTTAAATTTTGCAACCAACTCCAGAACGTATTTTCGGTTACAATGTTTGTTTGGATGTTGTTCATTAAATAAATTAGCTGCACGATGAGCATTCTCATCGTTTTTAAAATAAAAAGTGATTAAGTCAACCCTTTCTGGAATTGTATAAACCATTGCTAGCAGAAGCTTTTACAGAAGTTCACAAAATTTTAAATGTTGATTTCTAATTATTAGTCATAAACAGTTTTAACACGATGAAAATCACCACTAATACAAAATACAACTGATAAAAAGAATCTCAATGTGGTTATTAATCGTTTTATGTTTTGCATTGTTTTGTTCCAGATGTTACAAAATTTTAAACAATTCCTCGAATAAATTTAAATTTGTTTTTTAAAATCTCTCTTTTGTAGAAAATGAAAATAAATTGCGTTTTACATGTTTTTGTATGTTACTTTGGGTTAAAAGATCTTTCCCAGGAGGTCTTACTTACCCTATCAAAATACTTAAAATTGAAGCCGGAGTGTTCATAGCACAATTTTAAAGGCATGTAAACTCTACATGTTAAATTTTGAATATCTTCAAAACGAATCGAAGGATTTAACTTTTTTATTGGCATGTTACTCTGGGTAAAAAGATCTTTCTAACGAGGTATTACTTACCCCACCATCCCTATTAAAATTTTAGGGGTTGTGTCCATAGGGCACAGGGGTGAATGGTTTTTTGAATCACTTCTATTGCAAAATATGACCTGTCCGAGCGTTTTTTCAAAAATTTTTACTAACTATTTTAAAACTCGTCTGTTTCGTTTTCGTTTGCCCACCCTGTATAAACTGAGATCTATTGTAATTTGGTTCGTTAATAAACAACCCTATAAATTTATAGGCACATTGTTCAATCCTTAAGTAGGATATTAAAGTAAAGAAAACTGTATGTGATAGATAGTAAAGCTTTCCAAATTTGTTTATGTTTTTATTGTACCAGCATAAGGTCGAGGTTTTCATCGCAGCACTTGTAAATGATTTACAAATATGGTTTTTTTATTGTAGGATATTTTTATGCTTGATATTAAAGTTAAAAGAGTAAATCCTATAAAATTTATGATTATTACGAAGTATTTGTCCAGGCGAGCTCTTCGTGTCCAACATTTTATATTAAGTGCATAATTAAATTTTATGCGGTGCGGGGACGCGAGCTATTGCCACGAGGTAAACAAACATATTACCATAATAATAATGTATATTTTTACTTAACTTACATTAGCGACAACTTAATAACCCTTAAAGACATTTACTGTACTCATAATAACCTTTATAAGCCAACATCTGTTTTGGAATATTTTTTCATGAATAAGGAACGATTATTCCCTGGTTTATTGGACATATTTATGTAATCCCACTTTCGGAAAGTCGTCGTTTAAAATCCCACAAAGAGTGGAGATCCCTTGGTCCTTGGTCCACTGCCGTTGAGCTCTTTAATTACAAACGAGCTCTTTAAAGTGCACCAGAGGGAAAATTGTGCCGACCCCACGAAACATTAAAGGATTTCGAATTTCGAGGATTGTTGTTCGGCGTCGAGAGGGTCAAGGGAGAAGCATTATTATTTGGGACCTTCTCGCTGTAACGTCTTTCTAATTGGAACGCGATGTCCAATTAGCTCGCAGCTTAATGAGAGATTCAAAGAGCCCAAAACTTAATCTTTCACAACTTTTACATTTAAATACTTTCAAGCGCAAATACTGATGGGCTCTCACGATTTTTTAATTTATTCTTTGATTTCCGAGGCCTAAAATATCCAAAGCTAACTAAGACTGTGTGGCACGTATAATTAATCAATCATCTTGTAAGAGGGAACCACAATTAAGCTGCCATTTTTACCAAGCGCGATACCTTTGTTTGACTTTGGTGGTGTGTGAAATATAATTAGCAGTTGTTTTATTTACATATTTTATACGCTAACTGGTGCTGCCTGCGTACCTTTTAAATTTATTAATTTGATTCAAAAGACCACCGCTGCAAAGCGAAATTATGGCTCAGCCTGAAATTACAATGCGCTCTTTAATTTCTTACTAAGAAATGCAAGGTTATTCTTCGCAATCAAATGTACATACCCATGAATTAAAAAACTATTACATTATTTTTACCATTACCATTTTTATAAGCAATTTCATCTTACAATTCTAAATACTAAAATTATATTATACTAACTAGTGTTTATTAATGTTTTTAATTAACTTCATTAATCCCAAAGCGCAAATTCCATTACGAGTTATTACGAATAAAAATTTATAATAATTACAACTTTAATATAGAACTTTGCGTTATGGAGTTTGTTTTTAAATAAACTTATTTTGATGTTGTTACATTAGCACATAATATTCTGTATTACCACAGAGTTTAAAACGCATTTCTATCGAAGTAATCAGGCGGGTTTAAATTAATTTAATATCAACTATGTTTTGATCATGTACTTCAAGCTCTGTTAAAACAGTTTAAACTTATATTTTGTTGAAAGTTCAAACCAAAGCAAGTTTAAAGTTTTAAATAGTTGAAAATCTAAGGTAGTGTTTATGCTGCCGCGTTTTTGCAAGAGGCGAGCATAAAGGTTTTCCTCGAGGTGCACCTCTACCTAAAGAAACCAATGTATTTAAATGTGAGTTTACTCACGAATTTTTGCAAGCGGCGAGTGTCGAGGTGAAGACTCTAGGTTCTCCGCGCGGTGTCATAAATCATAAATGAATACAACGTAAAATGCAAACCCGCTTTGGAAACCTCAAGTAAAACCGCGTCAGTATTTTTACGACGTCTCTACTCTCGACGCACCGCTCGCCGCTACTCTCGTCTTTGCGCACAGCCTAAGTTGTATCCCCCCATTTTCCATACAAAAATATAAAATATAATATTTTTTGGTGAATTATATTCACATTCAGCTTCACGACCCATTTAATATTTTTTTTTTCAGAACATTTATTTGTAATTAAAAATAATACCGGGTGTACAGGAAAAATTGAAATTTTTGATTGTCATACCTATGAACTAAGAAAACATATTTCTTGAACTAAAAAATAGTCATTTCAGTTCCAGTTTCACTAGAATTCAACTAACTTCCTTATTTTAAATTAATCACCCTAGTTTTTTTATACATATAATTAAATATAGGGAGGTTTTAAATATGTTGCTAACAAAAAATTATATTTGAAATCATTTTTTGATTTTTTGGAAAATCAAAAGTAAAGTTAAGGTTTCTATTTTCATGTTGGGTATCTCAGTAATCGGAAGAAAGTATTTTATCTAATTAAGAGGTTGCCCCACCACTATTGCCATTTAATAAAATGAAGATATTTGCAGAAAAACGTAATTTGAAATTAATAAAAATAAATATCTCTAAAACGGCCAAATGAATTTCATAAATTATAATTTATTTTATGTAAGCTCTGTATTATTTAAAAGTAGTTTGAGGTTGTAGTACGTTATATTATTTTTTTTACCAAAAAAGAATTCAAAATTGTTGAAAAAAAAATTCTATTATCATAAACAAAAAATAGGGTATTACATTTAAAATAACAAAGTTGATGTAATTTCCGATGAAACCGGAAGTAATATTGAAAAAAAATTCAATGATTGCCATATACAGGGTGATGATAAAGTTTGGAACAATATTCATAACTGCTGTATTTAATTTTTTTGGGAAAATCGTTCGGACAGGTCAATTTTAGTTTTTAGTCTTGGTATAAAAAAATATTAATGACATCACTGGTGATTTAGCAATGACGTCATCATCGATTTTTTTAAATGGAAACCCTCACTTTTTCGCTCGTTTTTGATAGACATTTATATCACTTAAACGAGGATATAAAAAATGATTGCATTTATCAGCAAATTTTCGGGGGTAAATAAACAAGAGGTTGAGGTTTTTTCGGAGATTATTGCTCTTAAACTAAAGTTTGGTTGTCCCGGTAATGACTAAAGAATCAAAGTCATGAAAAAATCGCTGGGGCGATTTTTCTATGTACTTTGATTCGATAGTTATTACCAAAGGGACAACCAAACTTGAGTTGATTAAAAGCAACAATATCCAAGAAAAAACCTCAACCTCGAGTTTGTTTTAGGAAGATTAATAAACAACTCAAAATTTTTGAAACACGAAAATGAAAGCATGTAGGAGAAGGAGGGGAATACAAGTCACATGTCAGTTAGAACCAATCATTGGATTCTATGAGCGAAAAGTACGCATATGCACATGGATGTTTTTGTCATCTCTGACATTTTCACTATAAACGTCATATTTTTGGAGAAGCCAAATCAGACTTCAGGCAAATGTTATTAATTATACAGATATTAATTTTACTAACGTTAGAAAGAGATTTATTTTTATTTTATTTAAATAATATCGGCCTCTTTTTGTGGTTTCGGATTATTGAAAAATTAAAAAAATTAACAGTTTCTATTAGTAGCTTTTTAATTAAATTAATATTTTTTAGTTTTTAGTACCTCACGCTTTTTTGCTCTTTTAAAATACAAAATATCATAGTCTTCAACTTTAGAAACTTTTCTGGTAGTTGCCAACTCTGATGTTAGTTTTGAACTATAATGGATGAAAGGAGCAATCATGACAGATCTTGAAACCAAGGTTCCATAAAATTTTATCCACCCCTGGCCTACTAATCCTTTGCTAACACATCGAATGAAAGCAGAAATGCTCCTTCAATCTACAGGGAATTCCATTGGGAGTGGTACCGAAACTAGGCAACCGTAAATACAGTGCAGTAATTTTTAGGGATTTTAATGTTATTAGTTTCGTATACCTGTTGAAATCCAGTTAAACTTCATTTACGCTGTTTTATTTTAACCATAGAACTTCTCAGAAGCTTTATTTTTGGGTATAACTTAATAATAAAAAAGTGATATTAAAATTTTGTCATTTTATTTTTCTAAACGTCACTGAAGTACTTATTTTTTATTTCTCTATGGGGAACTGTGCCAAATTAGGTTTCCTACTATGAAAATCACCATCATCACCCATTTTCGAAGACCCGGTATATTAGTTCTATGGTTTTGATAGAGAGATTTGACTCAGGGTTAACAACAATCAGAAAAATTTATAAATATATAAAGTGCAGTATTTTATCTAAAAAAGGCGAAAAAGCATATAAAAACTTGTTTCACAAGGGCTTGTACAGGGTGAGCTAAATGATTGTGGTTTGATATGTAGGCAACCAAATACGCCTGTTGGTGCAACTGAAAATTTAAAATGAAAATCCCCTAGTAATCCAATGGCGTAGCAAATATTTTTTCCCAAAATGAATATAATATTTAATCATAACTGATCATAATCATCAAAAAATGAGGCTAAGCGCGGTAAGTTGGGTGTACCACTTTTGGCCCTCAGTTTCCAAAAATGACTACATTTTTCTGCACCAACCTATAAAGGAAAAACTTCTACGTCCGGTAGCGCGTAGGGATTTTTTATTTTCGAAGGGGTTCGGAAGTTATCCCTAAATAAACTCGAAATTTTGAATTTAGGGGTTTGCGGCTCCAGTCGGGCTATTTTTTAACCGATTTGCTACTTTAAAAGATCAATCGAATGTGCATCTTAATCTGAAACCTCCCACGCGTAGAGTTTTTTGAATTTCGATAAAATAACGAAAAAATATTTTTTTTAAAATCGCATTTAAAAATGTCGCAATTTTTGACGCGTTTCGGTCTAATCAACCCCTCAAAATCTATTTCACCCCCATGTTATATACCTTTTCTGAAAGCATTTAACGTCCACTTCACGACAAAATGAAAATCACTTCGCTGTCTCTTTCCGTTTTCGAGTAATCACCGAAAATGTAGCTAAAATAAGCAAAATCTCTGTTTGGAGCCAAAATTTCGGTCTGAAATTTTTCACTTTTCACAAAATAATTATTTCTTCGAAACTATTAGGACCAGCGAGAGTAATAATAGCTTAAAATTCGCACCGTCATCTCCTCCATCAAATTCCGTGATCATTGTTATTTTCGGTTTAAAATTGCGTCGTCCAGGGCCGTTTTTGTACCAAAATTTTACCAAAACTTTGCGAATTTTTTTCAAAGAAACGATTTAACCGATTTTAACCAAATATTTTTTGACAGGCGTCTATCTATGGTGTTTACCTTTGGTAAAAATTTGAGATCGCTAACTTTTATAGTTTTCGAGAAAAATAATAAAAATCGATTTCCATGAAAAATTTCAAGCCTTAAATTAAAAATATCTCAAAATTTTTTTTTTCGAATATTTTCAAAATCGACCCCGCAAATGAAAGATATATGAAATGTAGGGGGTCGCTTGCCCTCTACACCGCTCAAAAAATAAATTTACACCCCAAAAACTCAAAAAAATCAAAAATTTTCTAGCTAATGTACTTTAAAAAATAATTAAATTTTAAAAAATTTAATAAGATAATATCGATAATTTTTACAAACTTATCTGTACAAATTTTTATTTCTTAATTTTAATTATTAAGTGAAATATGAATTTTTCAAAATACATATTTACTCATTTATCAGAATGCCATATTTTATATAAAAATTCATATCTTTTGAATAAAAAGTCGTAGAGCCTTGAATTTTTTTTAATTTTTTTCTTATTTCTTTACACTACATTTCTAAATTATTAACTTTCAAATTTTAATTTGAAACTGTGCACCCTTAGTTAGATTAATTTAGTTATATTTTCCCCGTTTTCATTATCTAAAGTTTAATTTTAAATTTTCTGAGGAATTTTTACCATAATAAAAACATTGCTAAATATAATACAAGCAAAAAGGGAATTTATGAAAGTTCAAAAAACATCAAATTGAGCAACAAAATAAACCACCTTTGCACTACTAATATTACAGTTATACAGGGTCTTCAAAAATGATTGATACATTGTAGGAAACCTAGGTCTCCCACTTTGGTCAGATCAGACTTAAATTTGAATCAAAATTAACACCAACTTAGCTAGTCTAATGGGGTGATTCTGAACAAAAATGTTAGCCGTAACAGCGCTGTTAAATTTGACAGTCACCCCGATGTCAAAAAAATCGCTATTCTGTAAATTTTACCGTAACTTAACGACTTCGTAAAATAACATTTTTGGTCTTAAAATACATTTTACGTCAATGTAATGTTATTATTTTGATCAATTATACATTAATGTAAAATTATTATTTTGATTGATGTTATTTTAACCCTGAAAATGTTATTTCACATCGCCGTTAAGTTACAGTAACGTTTACAGAATAGCGATTTTTTTGACATCGGGGTGACTGTCAAATTTAACAGCGATGTTACGGGTAACATTTTTGTTCAGAATTACCCCATTAAATTACTAAAGAGTATGTTTGGTTGCATAGTTGCGGTATCAATTATATTCGAATTCACTGTATTTACTTAAATTAAATTCGTAAGTTCGTATTTAGAAATATTACGAATTACTTCTCTCCTTATTCTATTATCAAAAAATAATAATTGATTAAAATATATGTGAAAACTTTTGTTTATTATTATTATTATCATCTTTCGTAAATCACCATTTTAGTATACTTTTTATTCAAGAACTTGACCTTTTTTCAATTTGGTAGGAAACATAATTTTAGGTTATAGCTATAATGATTAATTCATTTTATAAATTATTATAAGCCATTTGATACTATAATTTACATACCTACAGAGTGTCCTTACAAAAACTCTCTGAATAACAGTATTCATAAAAATTTCATGAAAACTAAAAAAACAGGTCAATTTTAGAAAAGTTTCCAATTTCTCATTTTAAACCTCCCATTAGCATCCCCGAAAATCTTAAGTTGGAAGTGGGATAGAGTGATATCTTAAAATAAAGAGCTTTGAGACCTTTAAACAGATTACTACTTTTTTACTTTCATGAATTCGTTTGGAGATTTCAAAGACCTTTAATTTAAGGTATCAATCGATCCCCTTTTTTATTTAAGATTTTTTTCAGGGTGGTGCTGGGAAGTATAGCGCGTTGAAAGTTGAGATTGGAAATTGTGATTTAAAATAATAATTGTCCCGTTTTATAATTTTCATCAAATTTTCTGTTTTAGTTGGGACACTGTACAATAATATGGATATTCAAAAACTGAATCAGTAACGAAGAATTATGAAAGGTGTATCAAAAGTAACACATAATAATAGCTGTAACTTTTCAATTTAAGGAGTTTTATAAAAAAGTTAAAGACAAAACTATTGTTTTTTAAATAGCGTTAGTATATTTTCTTTCCACTTTTTAAAAGAGCTAATGTCAAAATTGCACTGAAATTAACCGAAAAACTTTTGTATTTAACATTTTATGTAACCATTTATATTTAAAAGTTACGGGTATTATGCGTTACTTTATTTACACCCTGTATTTATTCTAAAATTAGAATTTTATATTATTTATTCTTTTGAATAAAAAGCATACAATGTGTAAGCTTTCAACTTAATGTAATTATTTAATTCGTGACCTTTTGGACTTTGTGCTTTTTGAAGTCGCTTCATTGAAATTCGCAAAGCGTCTTCCTTACGCAACGTTTTGCATTTAAAATTTAAAGCTTGGAAATAAATAGATATCTATCTTATTGCATGGTGTGGTGTATTAATTTAGGTGTACTTGCATTAAATTACAGGAAAATATATGCGTTTAGATGAGGTTGCTCATGTACGCGTGAAATATTCAACTACCGACTTATAAACGCGTTATTAAAAAGGTGTGTCATGAGCGATGATACAAAGAGGAAATTTTATTATAAAACCTGGTGGAAAACTTTTACATGTTAACTTTAACAAAATTTTAACATAAAATATAAATTAATTATAAAAGGTCAATACCTCTACACACCTCTAAATTAGGAACTTAACTTATATAATTAATATACACTACGTTTAATAAGCCTGGTATTATAATAATAAAGTTAGTTATAAATTATATTAAAAATTTAACTTTTAAATTCTGTGATTTTCTGAGTGTTTAAAAAAGTGACTCAGGAAATATAATTTTGGTTAGGTTAGGTTAGGTTAAGTAGGTAGTTATACCTAAAACTTTGGAAATTGTTTTACTCTTATTTAAAAAAACGTTGGAAATTGTAAGGATAATTTTGGAAGAGAAAACTAATTAATTATCTAGTAGATTTTTAGATAAATGCAAAAATATTCTTCTTCCGACTTTTTAACAATGTTTATCCTAGTTATCTGTAGCAATTCTTTGAATAACGACATTTGTTGGAACAAAACTGGCGAAATAAAATTATTTGGTGTGCAAGTCGCAAGTCAAAGATTATTTGAATGTTTCCCTCTTTAAAGCTGCACGAAGTCAGTAAAAAGAAGCCAAATGAAAAACGGTGCAGTTGAAGAAAAAAAGCAGGGCAATAAATCAGCGACACTTTGTTTGCAATGAACAATTCTCACACGAAGTGTTTTCTTTTGATTGATTTAGAAAGAGGGTGGTTGTTGTTTCTTTTTGAAAGCACACGTGACGGAATCTAAGCTTTTGAGATGAAATAGAAATAGTATGATTAAATTTAAAATGTTTTATTATAGAAGCGTTGTATTAAATCAAAACACTTTCAGTTTATAGCTGTAGTTATAATTGTAGAAATGACTGCTTGTAAATTTCAGTATTTTACGACTAAAGAGTGGAGGAAATACGTGCCGAAGAATGTAAAATAATAGAAAGAGGTTTAATAAAAATGTGATGTGTAGCCTGTAAATGTTGTTAAATAATTAGTGAATATTTTGAATTTTTATTATCCCTCTTAGAACATAAATGTCTCGTTTGTCTATTAAGGAATGGATAAAATAATTAGGCACTTATACGTGTGTATGTTAGTGTTTCGAGTAGTAAAATACACCTAGACGACCTGTCCGATTTATGTGACGCCATTGTGAAATGAAGACAATAAAAATTTATAGGTTGGCACCTTATATGCCCAATTAAACACAAAATAAAGTATGGAGTTAATAAAAGTTAGATTTACATTTTACGGGACTTGTAGGATATACCTAAAGGCTAGGTAGTAAATTTTGCACTAAAATACTATCTAAGATGCTTTTCTTTTTATTTACCCCTTTTCATAAATAACTAAGACAAAAATAACGGATTTTTTGTAAATTAGCTGACTGTCATGCTCTAAATAGTTATTTATGCAACAAGTGCAAAAAGTGGATAATCTTTGCATGCAACGTAAAAATTGTACAACGAGACCGTTGATTAGTAAGTGTTAATATTTCTAAATTTGTCATTTATGATCAGTTATCAGTGCATAAAGTCATGCTTTTTTGCACTAGTGCAGAAAAGCATTACTTAAGTCATGCTTTTTTACTCAAGTAACGCTTTTGTGCACTCGTGCAAGAAATCATGCTTATTGCAGGATCGTAGAAAAATATTATTAAATTACTCAAAAACAAATTCTAAAAGTAATGACAATATTCAATTTGTTATTTAAGTAATTAAGGTAAATGAAATTTGACGCATATAATTTAATAAGTAATAAATTTTCGCCGCCGATGAGTGATTTTATTTTAATTAGTTTTAAAGCAAAAAAATGGCTGAAATTTGATGGGATCATTTATTTTAATTAAGTTTGCCGCGTGCAGATGCTTACTAGAAACTGTGTAATTAATTCAAACGAGCTACCACGTAATTTTCCAGGGTTTTGCTTGAAAAATAAATAAATTAATTGGTGTTCGCTGCTGGATGGAACAAAAACAGAAATATGATGTATTCGCTAAATATATTACTGACGTCGAATAAATTCACGCAGAGGAGGTGATTTTTTGCTACTTTCTTGACTTATCGTATGTTTTACTATAATAACTAATAACTAATCGCTGTACTCATTATTGTGTTCTTACAAAAGGTTAATAAACGTTTAGCTAATTTTATGGTGAGCACAATTTATGAGCTAGCATATGTTACAGGACGACGATAAATCATCTTTGGTTTACTTTTGTCTTTATGCATTTTAACCAACCACACATGAAACAACTTATTTTATTACCAGACCACACGAAATAACAAAGTTTCACAACTAAAATAAAAATACATACATAAATAAACCTAACACAATATTAACTCCATGTAAAGTTTACAACACTGTTTAAATGGAATTTTCCCAGCTTTAGAGGAAATCCAAGGAATCTTTAATTATGAAAACAATATACTAAAATCTCTTCATAAACTTTTTTAGAATTAAAATTTACCAGTACATTTTATGGGGTTTCAAATTAATTATAAAATATTACTACATAAGTGATAATAGAATTTTTATACGAAAATTTTCCGAAACGACCAAAAAATAAAGTTTTACCTTAGGATGCGACCATACCAATTTAGCACTGCTCACGACTCATTCACTCAACACTCTATTAACATCCTATAGTGAGTAAGCCTCATTCTTCTTTCCTATTTCAAGTATCTCTGCTGAATCGTTAAATTTAGTAAACAATGATCACGTGGCAGTGAACAACTAATCAGAACGCCGCGCACCGTAATCACAGTGCAGCAAAATTAAACCAATTTGATTCTTGACCAAGGATTAAGGAGCAGTGAGTGATGAGTGATGAGTGAGGCTTGCTAGATTGGTGTGACCATACCTTTAGCCACATAACTATTTTATAATCGTGAACATTGTTAACTCATCAATGTGATTAACATCAATCGTCGTTACTAAAGAAAACTCTTATCCATTCGTTCATATTTACTTAAGAAAATTGCTTGGTCATGAGCCTCCGTTTGAAATCCGTGGGCATAATTTTCGAGTGGCTTTTCCTGTTTTTGCTGATAGACCGCATTCCCTTGCTCCCGCACATGGGTAGTAGGAATCGCCGCGTCATTTCGATCGGGGTTAATTGCACAACAATTGATGTTTTCGAATCAATCGGACAGGTGTCATGTTATACAAACACCCTGCCAAAAATACAGGGCGAGTAGAAGGAATTAAAATTTAATTGAATCAATTTATGACGCATCACGCACAAACAGGCGCACTTAGCAAAATTATTAATAACGCTGATACAATTGGATGGCTGTCATTTTTAATTGATGCTAGTGAAAAATTACTTTTGATTTTATGACGAAAAGTTGTTAATTACAAATATGTACCAAATATAAAATTAATTAAAATAATTTATTTGTATATCAAAATAAAATTGTAAACTTTAAATTAAATATACAGGGTGTCCCTAAATAACTATGCCATTTTTTTGGGATGAAAGAGCTCTAGTGAAACTAAGCATTTTTAAAATATAAAGTAGTTTTTGAAAATCCTCAAATCACTTTGTAACTTAAAGAAAAATATGTTTTTGTACATAAAATAAAGATTCCAAAAAATATTAATTTAAACAGTTCCATTCCAATGTATTGAAACATTTTAAAGTGGCATAACTTTTTAAGAAAGCATTTCCGAACATTACTTAGGTTAACTTTCAACTTATTTGCTTCTAGCCACTTAAAAACTAGTCAAGGTCAAAGTTTATATTATTTTCAATTGTGTTAATATCATTAGAACTTGTGTCGCCTGCAAATTGACTAAACTTACACTTATGTCATTTATGTATAAACTAATGTAATAGGGCCATATAAGTTAAGCTTTTTACCTAGTATTTCTCGATCGATCATTTCAAAGTCAATAAGCACTATCTCCTCAGCTTCACCGCCATCTATATATTATTTTTATTTTGATAGAATCTTCTGGATGTTCTGTTTTGTTCCATTTACCTTTGGGATTCGATTTACTTATTAATTGGTTTCTTCCAGTTATTCTGAAAAAATACAGTTTTTAGTGACGTATTTATCATTTACTGAAAACTGTCACTTATGATTTCGAAAGGTAAATTGAAAATAATTCTCTTAAGCTCCACTTTTTTAAAACAAACCTACCACTTAACAGATTCATTAATGTTATTGTAATTGCTGTTGTTTTTGTTATTATGTTGTTGGTGATTTATGATTTCGTTAACACTATCTAAGAAGTATTTATTAAACTTTTTAGCAGTCAGTTTTTGAGTAATTTCGTTGACAAGAATGTTTGAGTGACTAAGTTTTTTTCAGTGACTACTTTTTCACTCACCTACAAGAACTACGAACTATCCCAAAAAAGGTGATCGTGGTAAGAAGTTCAGATGACATGCGATATCAAAACTCATTACCCAGTTAACAGAATAAACGAAAAGAAACTCAGGATTAATTATATGACCATTTATTTAAACGTGTATATGAAAAAATATTAATTACTAATTTTTCAGGGAGTTATTTTTTTATAAAAGTTGGTGCTTTGTTTAAAACTCATAAAAAATATGTACTGAAAGCAGACTTTTTTTTATTTAAATAAAGCATATCACATAGCTTTATGGTATTACAATCTGGTGAAATTAGACTAATGAACAATTTTATTTTAACGTAACTTATTAAATGAAAATTTGAACTAGGAGTTCACCAATTGGCTTTTCTTAGTTTATCATAGTTTGAATTAATATGCTATTTTATGGCGCACTTACTCTTGCACTGACTTTGCTTTTCACTTGTAATTACACTAATTCAAATGGTTTTAAATAAATTAAAGGACAACACAATTATTTGGACTATAGTGACATATTATCTTGACAATAAAGATTCTTTAAAAACCTGAAGATGGGATAAAATTATCCCGAAATCGATAGTTTTTAATTTAATTTATACAAAACGTATAACTAATAAAGTTGGACTAAAAGAAAATAATAATAACAAGTTTTTCTATTTAATCAAATGGTTTTGTTCACTTTAGTCTTCTTACTAGATTTCTATTGTCGAGGAGTTGGATGACTTCAATATTTCTTCATGTTTCTTTCTTCATGTTTCTGGGCAAACCTCTGGACTTCATTGACTACAGCCTCTACGTGTAGATCTCTATAAAGATCGTTATTTCTGATGTACCATGGAGCATCAACGATGTTATTTAGAACTTTATTTTGGAACCCTTGTATTATATCCATGTTAATTGGTTTTGTGCAGCCCCATAATTGGATTCTGTAAGTCCAAACTGATGTTAGAATTTGTTTATAAACTAAAAAGTTTATTATGAATGGACAAAGAAGAATTTCTTCCTATTAGCCAATACATTTTACTATATTTGAGTCCTAATTCTTATTGTTTCTTTTTGGCGGGGGCTTTCCAACGAAGTTGTGAACCAACGCCATACCAAGGTATTTAGCTAAGTTTGCATAGGGCACTATGTGGCTATTTATATTTACTGGAATATTTTGGATTGGTTTATTGGAAAAATTTATATGAACTGATTTGTCGTCGTTTAGGGTAATTCTCCACTTTTTCGTCCATTCTTCAATTTGGTTTATGACCGACTGTAACGTCTGCGGTGCTTCCTTATTGGTATTTCCAACCAATAGTATGGCTATCATCTGCGAAATATGCTAATATATTATTTTCTTGCTGTGGGAGATCAGATGTGTATAATAAATATTGAACTGGTCCTAGTACCTCCCCCGTGGCACCCCTGCCATTATTCTCATTAATTTCGAGTAGACGTCTTCTTGTTTAATTCTGAAGAATGTTTCGGTTATGTAGGTTTCCAATATTTTTCTGAATTGTTTTGGAAGAATACATCTTAACTTATGAAGTCCCTCATGCCAGACCTTATCAAAGGCCTTTGCCACATCTAGGAAGAACGCAGAGCAGATTTTTTTCTCTTCAATCGCTTTTTCGATTACATTCGTTATTCTATGGACTTGATCGATCGTCTAATGTTTATTCCTAAAACCGAATTGATGATTGGGGATCAAGTTTTTATTTTCTATGATGGACTTAAGCCTTTTAAGCAGTAAGTTTTGACAGACTTGGCAAAAGCGATATTGGTCGGTAGGATGTCTTCTCATAGGGTGGATTTCCAGGTTTTGGTATCATTATAACTTCCCCGATTTTCCTTAAGCTGGGTACGTATTTTAATCTGAATGCAGCATTTACTAGGTTAGTTATTTTAACAATGGCTTTTCTTGGCAGCTGGTGCAGAATTTCTTCCGTTATTAAACCGGAGAAATTCTGCACCAGCTGACTTAATAGTCAAATCCCGGTGCCTTTTTATGGTTTATGTTATTCTTAATTTCTTCTTTGACTTCTGCGGGAGTTACAAATTTAATTTCATGAGTTTCTTGGCAAACATAATTTTCATTTAGTTTAGTTTCTTCTTGGGTCTCGGTTGTTTGGAAAATATCTTGTAAGAACTCAGTAAATATTTGAGCTCTTTGATCATTTCTTCTGGCTCACTTTCCATCTGTTTATCTGATCGGGGGCCTTTTCATTTATTTTTGTTCTTTTCCAAAGAGAGTAATCAGAACTATTATCATGGGTAAGTACTTTAAGACTGGCATTGATGCTTTCATCCTTTAGAATCTTGATTTCTCTTCTTAATTTCTGCGTGACATTATTTAATTGGTTTTTATCCTATGGTGCTCTTGTTTGTTGCCACTTTCTTCTTAATTTCCTCTTTATGGTTAGCAGCTCTTTAATTTATTTAGAGTAATTGCTGCCTTTTGTTCTTCAATTGATATCAGGTGTACTTCCCCAAACCGATTCCTGTATGTCGTTTATTAGTTTATGTACTTCAAAATCTAATTGCTTTTCAGTTAAAGGCAGACTGGCTAACAAAATATAGAAAACTCTGTTCAAAGCAAAATTTCTGTGACCTCGCTAAAAGAAGGTTTTTTATTATATAAAAATTATATACAAAAGCAAGCTATAATAATATGCAATAAAAATGGGGGGTTGCAATTTAAATAAGATAAGTTGTTATCGTCTGACCTTCAACTTGAGGTTCATGGCAATATTCTCAAATGGTGCGTTACTAAAAATGGTACAACTTTTATATTAAACATTTTTTTGAAAATGCTTCATTTCAAAAATAAACGGGCGTTGCCGAACTTTTTTGTTCACCCTGTATAAAAGGTGTGACACCTATTTCCTATTAGAAAAAAGAAGGATTTTGGAGTTTGCCCTAAAATGCAATCACATTTTTTAGTATAATATTATTAGAAGAAAAGAGAAAAGAACCAAAAAATGGGCATTGATTGCAAAAAAAAATTGTTAATAAATCAACTATACCTAATAAATTTAAATAATTAATACAATTTATTATTAGTTATTTATGTTTACAAATACATATATATATATATAAGACATTGTAATAAAAAAATGTGTAACAGGAGAAAACATAAAAAAAGTAACAAAATCTGCAAAAGTTTGTAACTTGTCTGCAGAATAATTAACAGTTAACATATAATAAAATCATAAAATTAATTAATAGCAAGTACAAAAAATTCGGCAACGCCCGTTTATTTTTGAAATGAAGCATTTTTGAGAAAAATATTTTATATTAAATAGGTATCTGGGAAACTTATAAACGTGTTAATTATTAACAATAATAATCTGTCATAACTTGCTGTTCTTGGTACTATTTGTAGGTATTTCCAAAAATATGACTTAGAATTCTCCAAACTAATATTTTCCTATAATTTAAGACATCTAGGTAATATAAACCGATATAAATTAATGATCCTAAATTTGGAGAATTATACAAAAGACATTTTAAAGAAGGTTAAATGTTTTCCTCATTTTCAAAGTTTGTTGAAGAGCACCCTATAAAATTTTACAACCCACATGTCGATTTCTCCAAGCCAAATTTTTAATCAAAATAGACTATTCCTCCTTCGGTTATTTACGGTCATTTAAACTAAACATTTCTGGTATTTTTAGTCCTGATGTTTAATCAAAAATAAGCAATAATTATGTTTAAATAAGGCCCAGTATTCTTGTAGGAAATAAGAATTAACTTAATTTTCACGTGCATTTATACAGGGTGCACAAAAAATTCGGCAACGCCCGTTTTTTAAAATGAAGCATTTTGTACGATTCTTAGTGACGCACTATTTACCAATATTGCCATGACCTTGAACAGGAAGTTGAAGGTCAGGCGGTAATGTTTTTTTATTTTTCTGAAGTAAATAGTTTGAAAGTTACAAGAGCCCAAATCGACGATCCTTATAACATAAATTTATGATTTATAACTCATTTATAGTTTTAAATTTTCATTAAAGCGAAAGATGGAGCATTTAGTATCGCAACTCTTCATAAATTACTTTTATATTTTATTTTACAACTGAAATATTTTGTAATGATTTATAATAGTTATTTATGCACCAAGGGAGCAAAGTGAGTAATTTAATCCTGAGTGTGGAAATTGTTGCCCGAGACGTAGTCGAGGGCAACAACCACACGAAGGATTAAATGCACTTTGCTCCAGCGGTGCATATTAAATTTTTTGCACTTCCAATTAATTATTTGAACAAACGTTTTCAATTTTGGGACAATGGTTATTTCGAATGCAAATAACTACTGAGCCAGACATAAAACCGTCACCTTATTAAAAAAAATAATTGAACAAGTTCTACCTCCTTTATTTGGTCTAACAAATTGTATTGATTGTAATGTTAGAGTAAACGTACATATTTATATTTAGTAATTTGTAAATGTACATATCTATTAATAAATTTGTGTTGTTTTCTCCAGTCTTGTATAATTTTGAAGCACATCGGAAACCTAAAATCAATTGATCGGTTAATTTATGATAAATTAAATATTAAAAATTTAAGTACCTATACCATGATTCGATACGGATCAGTCTGCAAGAACTTCCGAGTGATGATGAAACATTCTATCGTTTATCTTCTAGAAACTTAAACAACTAACAAAAATCTTTTGAATTGTATAAATATAGGCATTTAGCATACTACATTAGATAAAACCATTAGATATCTTAATAAATAATACAAGACAATTTAGAGGTTAGAATTTCTTGTCAATTAAATTTTTTGAATTTAAGACAAAAAACTATAATAAATTCCTTTCCCAAATAAAAAAACCCTAAAAATTATTGTAGTAATATTAGAAATATACTTACGTATTAAATTATCAAATATAATTCAGAATTCAGAAACAATTATTTTTAAAAACTTGCGCGCCATCTGTGTTTGTAATATCTAACTACGAAATATTTTTAATACCAAGGGATTAAATGAACCGTTATGGGACTTTTAATCCCTAGAGATTAAAAGAATACTTGGTAGTAAATGTGTTACTTTTACTTCTGCCATTAAGAGAGTAAAATGGCTCATTATTGTTTGGAAGTGCAAAATAGTTATTTATGCACCAAGGGAGCAAAGTGAGTAATTTAATCCTGAGTGTGGAAATTGTTGCCCGAGACGTAGTCGAGGGCAACAACCACACGAAGGATTAAATGCACTTTGCTCCAGCAGTGCATATTAAATTTTTTGCACTTCCAATTAATTATTTGAACAAACGTTTTCAATTTTGGGACAATGGTTATTTCGAATGCAAATAACTACTGAGCCAGACATAAAACCGTCACCTTATTAAAAAAAATAATTGAACAAGTTGTACCTCCTTTATTTGGTCTAACAAATTGTATTGATTGTAATGTTAGAGTAAACGTACATATTTATATTTAGTAATTTGTAAATGTACATATCTATTAATAAATTTGTGTTGTTTTCTCCAGTCTTGTATAATTTTGAAGCACATCGGAAACCTAAAATCAATTGATCGGTTAATTTATGATAAATTAAATATTATTAAAAATTTAAGTACATATACCATGATTCGATACGGATCAGTCTGCATGAGCTTCCGAGTGATGATGAAACATTCTATGGTTTATCTTCTAGAAACTTAAACAACTAACAAAAATCTTTTGAATTGTATAAATATATGCATTTAGCATACTACATTAGATAAAACCATTAGATATCTTAATAAATAATACAAGACAATTTAGAGGTTAGAATTTCTTGTCAATAAAATTTTTTGAATTTAAGACAAAAAACTATAATAAATTCCTTTCCCAAATAAAAAAACCCTAAAAATTATTATAGTAATATTAGAAATATACTTACGTATTAAATTATCAAATATAATTCAGAATTCAGAAACAATTATTTTTAAAAACTTGCGCGCCATCTTTGTTTGTAATATCTAACTACGAAATATTTTTAATACCAAGGGATTAAATGAACCGTTATGGGACTTTTAATCCCTAGAGATTAAATGAATACTTGGTAGTAAATGTGTTACTTTTACTTCTGCCATTAAGAGAGTAAAATGGCTCATTATTGTTTGGAAGTGCAAAAATATATTTTTGTACTATCCTGTGGTGTTTATTAGGTAGATAGTTATATTCTTTCCGTTAGTTAAATTGGTAAATTAAAAAGGATTATTTAAATTTCGTGTGATGTTCGATTGTTGGCACAAAATAAATTAATTCCAGATTAAGAGTACAATTCAAATTGCTGATAAAATTGAATGTAACTTATTTTTTTAATATTTAACATCCCAAAATTTCATTATACCGGGTGTATAAAATGTTCGGCAACGCCCGTTTATTTTTGAAATTAAGCATTTTTGAGAAAAATATTTTAAATAAAAGTTGTATGATTTTCAGTGACTCACTATCTGG
Organism: Stenus bimaculatus; assembly: GCA_963971135.1. Taxonomy (NCBI): domain Eukaryota; kingdom Metazoa; phylum Arthropoda; class Insecta; order Coleoptera; family Staphylinidae; genus Stenus; species Stenus bimaculatus. The sequence goes on along the minus strand of OZ020180.1, from coordinate 77,984,142 downwards.
AAATATTTTCATAAACCTCTGACAGCGAGCTATAGCGAGAATCGTATAAGCTTTATTTGAAACATTTTTTTCTTCAAAAATGCTTTATTTCAAAAATAAACAGGCGTTGGCGAACTTTTTGTACAACCTGGATGTATATTATTCTATAAAAGGACTCAAAGGGCTATTTGAACCCGTTTACTGAAAATGAATTCAGTATTTATGTTTTGGGAAATTTAAAAGCGTTTTTGTGTTGTGTAACCCAGATTATAAAAGTTCATTATATGTTATATTATATTTTTAAACACGAGCGGAAACATTTGCCACTTGAAAATCATTAATTTTAAATGTGCGGACAAGTTTATTAAAATTAGTCAGGGCTGAGTGAGCTTTGCTATAATTTCGAAGTTTATCGAAATGTTTATGAGCCGACGATGAGTGGTACAAGGATCCCGCAGTGAACATATCTTCGATCCATAAACCTATCAAAAATGCTTTACTTAAAAAAAATATATTCAATATAAACTTTTATATATAACTTTAATTTTAAATAATAATATATAAAAATTATGAGTGATCGTTTTACCATAATAAAGAGTTTTATTAATAGAAATTATTCGCAGAATTATATTCATTAGAGTGTGCATAAAATCGTCCATCACCCTGGACGTATCACAACAACTTTATAGACCCATATATAACGGTGAATTTATTAATGCACACTCCATGTGCTCTCTCTTACGTTTTAAATTTATACTACACCGGTTATAAATTATTCGAGAAATGCCCGTTTTGTTTAATTAAAACCGACAAGTCAAGTACTCTTCCCTTTTTAACGGGGCAACACTGTTTATACCCAACTCACCGACCAAAAACAATTCTCCTAGAATTTATAAGGTTTCAATTCGGTCAAATTTAACAAGATTATCCATCATGTGTTTCTATTCATTATTGTTTTGCTTAGTTCCTGAAAAGTTAATAATACAATTACCCCAATTATCAGTAAATACAATTATCAGTAAATAAAAATTTGCAAAAATATTATTGTATAGTCTGACAATTTTCCTGTAGAGTAGATTAGTAATGTTATCAAAATAAAGCGTGGATTGTTGAAAATTATTATTCCACTCAGATATTTAAGATGAAACTACTCGGATAACAGTATAAGTGTTAAAAGAGCAAAGTGGTTTTTCTCGAGTCAATAAATTTCTTTCGGGTTCGAAATTTTCATCCAGGATATTAATCGTATTGGAGAGTGTGGTGTATCTGGCGTCTCCATTCGAAGATCGCGTTACGTTAAGACGTATAAATCTTTTATTAATCGAAGTTGCGGCTCTGCAAGGTGTGTTTGAAGCCACCGCGAAGAGCACGAGGTCCATAAATTCGTGAAACGCGCCCGCGGAAACGGCTTATAGCACTTTCAAGTGAGCGCAGTATAAAGGAACATGACAAATGGTCAAAGAAATGACGCTTAATAACTGAGATCTGGCCACTAACAGATATTTTTGAGCGCTCTTAATCTTCCTTTCGCCTCGCTTTTCAAGAAGGGCACTGGGAAATGTATTAAAAGAAATTCAATAAGGATTTATTTATGTCAGGGAATAAGTTGAGGGAAAATTAATTTTTTACTGGTCTATAAACCATGATTCATTTCATTTTTATCACATGAGATGGAAACAAAAGTATTTTCTACTTAACATTTCATATTATTATTGTATCACTACAAGACTTTCATTATTTACTTGTTCGCAGGATCAGAGGTTCACGTTATCCAGTTTCTACTGTATTTCCAGGATATACGAGAAAATTGACTTATGAGAGCATAAACTACTTGCAGTCTAAAAAAATGACAGAGCCAAATACCTTCAGCTAGTGGAATAAATTGGTAATTGAAATTGTAATCTAAATATAGAATTATCCTTGAAGCAAAATCCACTTATTCGCAATTTTTTTGGAATAACTTGTTTCTTTGTTCCAACAAAATATATTATAAATATTTCAACCAATCCCCATTATTTATAAAAAATCCGGTAAAATGTTTAAACTAAAAAAAAAATCCACAGAAGTAATTATGACAACTAAAATAATTATCTTTCAATAACAGCAAAATTTATAATCAAATAATAACAATATACAGGGTGGTCGAGTTAAAGTGAATAGTCGAAATATCTCTAAAAGTAAAAGTTTTAGAAAAAAACATTTCAAATAAAAATTATTTGGTTTGAAAACAGTTATTTTTCACCTAGAGGACTTCTTCATGGTCATTCTAACCCTAACTCAGTTTTTTCAAATGGAAACCCATGTTTTTTTTTTAATTTAAATCGGAATCCAGCAAAAAAAAGAAGAAATTATTGTCTAAAGCATTTTTCTTTTTCTTTTTAGCCTTTAGTTTTAACACAATTTGTGTCTTAAGTTTTTCTACTTTTAGGCTTATTCCTTACATTTGCGAATATCGTGTGGAATACATTTTTTATTGTTATTTATTACAATATTAAATATGCAATTTTGGAACTTTTTCTTCTTGTAATTGCATATTTCATATTGTAATAAATAAAAATAAAAAATGTATTCTACCAGATATTCGCAAATGTTAGGAATAAGCCTAAAAGTAGAAAAACTTAAGACACAAATTGTGCTAAAACTAAAGGCTAAAAAGAAAAATGCTTTAGACAATAATTTCTTCTTTTTTTGTTGGATTCAGATTCAAATAAAAAAACATGGGTTTCCATTTGAAAAAACTGAGTTAGGGTTAGAATGACCATAAAGAAGTTCTCCAGGTGAAAACTAACTGTTCTCATTCTGTGGCCCCTTTAAGACCAAATAATTTTTATTTGAAACGTTTTTTCTAAAACTCTTACTTATGGAGATATTTCGACTATTCACTTTAACTCGACCACCCTGTATAAATATTAAAATTATTAATAATATTTAAAAGCAAGTTTATTATATTAATAATTTATGTATATTGGAATATACAGGGTGTAACAAAAGTGACGCATGATAGCTGTAACTTTTTAATTTTAATAATAAATTTGAAAAATTGACACAAATAAAAAACTTAAAATAGATGTTCACAGTTATTTTTTTTCAAGTTTCAGGAAACTTTAACTTATAATTGTAATATTTTTACATTGTTGCCATTGTTATTTTTACCAATCTTATAATAAATTATGAATTTAAAAGTGCAAATATCTTTACATTCTGAACATAAATTTATATTTTTTTTAGAGAAATGCAATAAAAATACAATTATCTTTATGATCTGTTTCTGTGCTGTACAGGACGATTTTGTAACTCAGACAAACTACCATATGAAAACTGATGCTTTTTTGAGAATTCATTCTAAAATAAAATCTAATCTTGGAGTTACAAGTATGGTGCGTTTCAAGTTTACAATTTTATAGTTAAAGTTAAGAGTATAGTCGGCAAATTTCAGCGGTTGATTTTGAAATTCGCTTGATATTTGTGGTTTTGGTCATATCTTTTTTTCCATTGAAGCTTTTTTAAAATTTCTTTTTTTGGTACACAGAAGAGTCTTGTGGCTAACAATTTCTTCTTTTTTTGTTTTGGTAAGTCAAACCAAATAATCATACGGCACTAGTAAAACGGGCCCTTTACAAAAAATTTTCGCTTAGCAGCTCCTTGAAACATTCTAAAAAACTAATTGAAATAATATTTTTTTTCCAACGCTAGAAATAAGTTAAGATATAAACGAAGACTTTGATGTGGCGTTTTTTTGTTTTAAATATATTTTTAAACTATTTACAGCATCCCAAATATTAAGTAAAATTTTAAGAAATTTTTGGGATGCTGTAAAAAATTTAAAAATATATTTAAAACAAAAAGCGCAACATCAAAGTCTTCGTTTATATCTTAACTTATTTCTAGCGTTGGAAAAAATATATTATTTCAATTAGTTTTTTAGAATGTTTCAAAGAGCCGTTAAGCGAACATTTTTTGTAAAGAGCCTGTTTTACTGCTCCCGTATGATTATTTGGTTTCACTTACTAAAACAAAAAAAAAAGAAATTGGTAGCCAGAAGACTCTTCTTTATACCAAAAAAAGAAATTTTAAAAAAGCTCCACTGGAAAAAAAGTTATAACCAAAATCGCAAATATCAAGAGAATTTCAAACTCAAGCGGTCTATTTGCAGACTATCGCCTTAAAAATGTTAAGAAATTTAAAAAAATAAATAAAAGAAAACAGTTCTACGACTTTTCGATGAACAGTCTCATAAGTTTTTTTTATAAAATTTGATATTCTGAGAAATGAGCAAATAAAGTTGAATTTTTAAGAAATCATATTTCGCTTAATAATTAAAATTAGGAAACAAAAATTCCTAGAGATAAAAGTTCATAGCAAATATCTATAATATCAAGGGTATTCAGTTTAGTAATTAAAATAATTTTTAGCGTGGTATTGTCATTTTGTCGCATTTAGGAATAAATTTCGTGCATTTCTAAAAAACTATCGATAATATTCTAACAACGAGTGATATTTGGAAAGAAAATGTTATGACAGTAAAAGGTGTTTAACAAATCAAATGTCAATGTGACACTTGACTTTATTTTACTTTTATTTATTAGGAATTGTATTATCAATATGGTATTGTCAGCGTGGTATTGTCAGTGTGATATTTTACTTTCACTTATTAGGAATTGTATTCTCAGAATGGTATTGTCATCGTGGTATTTTATATTCACTTATTTGGAATTGAGTCGAATATTTTTTACTGTCATTACCAGGAATGTCATTTGGGATTAAGTATTTAACGAAAATCACTTTTTTGTATAAAATTTGACAGCCAACTTCAAACTTATTGAAATTTGATATTAACTTCACAAAATAATCATATGTAACATCACGAGTGGTCAAATTTGAGTCGAATATTTTTCACTGTCATTACCACGAATGTCATTTGGGGTTAAGTTTTAATTATTATTTATTTCAGCTTCACCAAGCGCTTACAGCATATTTTCCATTTTTTATTTAGAAGAGTTCATTATTTCGGTTTAGTTATTATCAAAAGTACAGAAAAGGGCGTTAAAACAAAATTCCACAAAATAAGGGGTTCCTTGGTAACATCAGTTGCTAAATTTTTAAAGCATGCTGAAACTTAGAAAACCAAAATTGATAATTGCAAGTTTCGATTTTATTTTTGTTGTAAAAGAAGAAAAACTACTATTGCAATAAAACAATATAGAAAAGCAAAATAGAGAAAGACAGAAATAAATATTAGGTAAATTAACAAAAAAATTCTCAACAAAATTCATCAAGAGGGCTATTTTGTGTATTATTCACTGTTTCTCAGTTTGGATATTAATTTCTCCTAAACCATAGACATTCGACCATACAACCATTATATCAGTAGAAATCTTGTTAAAAATGCGTTCGAATGATGTTAAAATATACAGGGTGTTTCATTTGAAAATTTCGTTAAATTGTTCAATTTCATAAGGCAGCTTGATAAAAAATTATCACAAACTTAAATTTGACATGACAGTTGAAGACTAGACGATGCTGAAAAATGTTTGAGAAAATTTTAACCCTAAATGTTCATCTGTTTTAGAGCAGTGATTTTTCAAAAATGGATTATTTTTGGCTTAAATGGCAAATATCAGCAAAACGAGTGATGATAGACCCATAAAAGTTTATACAAAGTAAAATTATTTTTTTATAAAAAATCCAAAAATGTCATAATATACTGGGTGTTCCATTTAAAAAAACATAACTTTGGTCCGCCATCTTGGAATGGACACCCGGTATATTACAAAAATATTTTTTAAATGTGCTCTTAAAGGTATTGTATATTCTATCGAAAACCGCATGCCGATATCTTTTTTCATTTTAGAGTAAACTTACTTCCTCGTAGCGCTGGGACACCCTGTATGTAATATGTAATATCACGACTGGTCAAATTCGAACCGAATATTTTTCACTGTTATTACCACAAATGTCATTTGGGGTTAAGTTTTAATTGTTTTTAACCCTAAATGACAAGAGTGGTAATCTATGAAAAACATTCGACTTATAATTTGAACAAAAGTGCATATTTAAGGGACTATTTCACGAAAATTTTTCACTTTTTTGTGCAAAATTTGACAGCCAACTTCAAACTTATTGAAATTTGATATTAACGTCACAAAATAATCGCTAATATTTTTGATGTTTTACTTGTCACAAAAAATAATCACTTATGAGTTGAATAGTCATATGTAATATGTAATATCACGAGTGGTCAAATTCGAACCGAATATTTTTCACTGTCATTACCACAAATGTCATTTGGTGTTAAGTTTTAATTGTTTTTAACACTAAATGACATGAGTGGTAATGTATGAAAAACATTCGACTTATAATTTGAACAAAAGTGCATATTTAAGGGACTATTTCACGAACATTTTTCACTTTTTTGTGCAAAATTTGACAGCCAACTTCAAACTTATTGAAATTTGATATTAACGTCACAAAATAATCGCTGATATTTTAGACGTTTTACTTGTCACAAAAAATAATCACTTATGAGTTGAATAGTCATATGTAATATGTAATATCACGAGTGGTCAAATTCGAACCGAATATTTTTCACTGTCATTACCACGAATGTCATTTGGGGTTAAGTTTTAATTATTTTTAACCCTAAATGACATGAGTGGTAATGTATGAAAAACATTCGACTTATAATTTGAACAAAAGTGCATATTTAAGGGACTATTTCACGAACATTTTTCACTTTTTTGTGCAAAATTTGACAGCCAACTTCAAACTTATTGAAATTTGATATTAACGTCACAAAATAATCGCTAATATTTTTGACGTTTTACTTGTCACAAAAAATAATCACTTATGAGTTGAATAGTCATATGTAATATGTAATATCACGAGTGTTCAAATTCGAACCGAATATTTTTCACTGTCATTACCACGAATGTCATTTGGGGTTAAGTTTTAATTATTTTTAACCCTAAATGACATGAGTGGTAATGTATGAAAAACATTCGACTTATAATTTGAACAAAAGTGCATATTTAAGGGACTATTTCAGGAACATTTTTCACTTTTTTGTGCAAAATTTGACAGCCAACTTCAAACTTATTGAAATTTGATATTAACGTCACAAAATAATCGCTAATATTTTTGACGTTTTACTTGTCACAAAAAATAATCACTTATGAGTTGAATAGTCATATGTAATATGTAATATCACGAGTGTTCAAATTCGAACCGAATATTTTTCACTGTCATTACCACGAATGTCATTTGGGGTTAAGTTTTAATTATTTTTAACCCTAAATGACATGAGTGGTAATGTATGAAAAACATTCGACTTATAATTTGAACAAAAGTGCATATTTAAGGGACTATTTAATGAACATTTTTCACTTTTTTGTGCAAAATTTGACAGCCAACTTCAAACTTATTGAAATTTGATATTAATATCACAAAATAATCGCTGATATTTTTGACGTTTTACTTGTCACATAAAATAATCACTTGTGAGTTATATAGTTATATTAATTTTTAAAATTTTAACTGTTTTTTGAGGAACGTTACCTAAAAATTCTTGGGGTGTACATTTTTTTGGTTGTGTAAAAGACAACTGATCCCCTACATTTCATCCATTTTTTATTATCTTTTAATTGCGGAGTAAATCTTCAAAATATCCGAAAATATTTCTTTTCAGATTATTTTAAGGGTTTGTAATTTTTCATGGAAATCTTTTTTTTTCTCGAAAACGATGAAGGTAAGCGGTTTCAAATTTTACCTTAGGTAAACACCTTTGACAGATCACTTTAAAAAAGTTTTGGTTAAAATCGGTAGTTTCATTTTTGCGAAAAAATCGCAAAGTTTTTACAAAATGTTGGTATAAATCCAGCCTTGGACACGCAATCAACCGAAAATTATAAATTGCACATAATTTTGTAAAAAATGTGATGGTACAAATTAAACGTCTTCGTGGTGTTAATAGTTCCGAAGATATTAATTATTTTGTGAAAAGGAGAAAATTTCAGGCTGAAATTTTGGCTCAAAATGGAAATGATTCTATTTTTTTTTGTTTGGATGGAATCGAATTTGAGTGGTTGATTAGACCGAAAAGTGTCTTAATCACGGTTTTTTAAAATGGGATCTTAAAAAGAATTTCGCAATTAATTAAGGATCACATGAACCTATAACTTTTGGATAATAAGGATTAAAGTTATACTATTAAATACAATGAAAACTAATTATCCAAAAATACTATTTTTTTTACAAATGATTAAGTAGTAGTCTTCAAGAAATATTTTTTATATTATAAACTTTTTTCTTTATCATTGCATTTAATTCGTTCTGTGTGCTATTCCATTTAAAGCAATGACATAACATGAACGTTGATGTATTTCAATTATAAAAATATCACCATCAAGAAGATGATTACTCCATTATTTCCTTGCGTAATTACCTCAGAGTGGCTTTTAAACCATTAGAAAATTGAGCCCACTGCGTTACGCTTAGGTTTGCTTTGGAGTAAACACTTGAACGGCTGTCTCGTTTGCTTCTCACGAGAAAGGAGTGCTTATTTTTTATTAAAACAGCCAACAGATTAAACGACATAATCTGGAGCCGGGGAATTACCCATTATCGAGTTTACAAAAGCTAACTTTCATCTCAATTTCGCTTCATTTAATAATTAAATGACTGCTCGAGTAAAAGACGTCGAAGGAAAACCCCTTTTGTTGTAGCTTGTTCAGATATTTGATTGTTGGCTTAACATGTTATGATGAAATATTTTTTTCTTTTTTATTGGTTGTAATCAGTGGATAGGAATCTATTTTGCTCTGGTGAAGGGCTGCAGGACATGAGTGGAATAAAGCACACCCACGCTTTTTGCAGATATAGAGAGGCAATGAACCAGTCTCGGCCCCAATTAGTCTCATCAGAGAATGAGTGTCTTAGTTCGGCCCACCGACCTCTATTTATTGCCATGCGATCGCTGCCGATTAACGGTTTCGCTTTATTGTTTTATTGCACTAGAGCACAGAGTACAGACGTGGATGTACGATCGACAGCACAAACTTTATCAATCTTCACACGAATTGAAGTAAATCAACTTCGAAACAATAAATTACTGCACTGTATTAATATCTCTGCATCACAAATAGATAAATTCTTAAGTGCTAATAATGAATGAAATAAAAACTATATCCTATATCGTCGGTCTAACGCAGAACTATTCTAATTCAAAAACGCTTTTTTCAGGAGGAAAAATTTTTTAATTCATTTTAATTTATTCAGACCTATTACGGCATTTCATCTTCGTGAATAATGGCTATCATTTCTCGCTCGTTGAATAATATACTATTACAGTATCTAACAGAATAATAAAACAAAAATTATAAATTTATATTAACAACAAAGTTTCAGCAAAAAATGTTTAAGATCATTTTTTCTGAAATAATTATATATGTTACTGTAAAAGCCCGAAAACCGGTAAATTCAAGGTTTTACCGGTAAATCCTAGCATTTACCACAGTGAAGTGGTTAAAGCCTGAAAAAATACTTTCAACGCTTCCATTTCGAGTGGTTCACGGAAGCTAGGAATTGCAAATTCTGCTATTCCACGGAATTTAATAAACAATATTACTACCGAGGAGGACTTAGGAAGAGGTATCAATGTTAATAATGAAGCAACAAGTAATATAGAATGTGATAAAGAAAATGAGTATGATACAACTGAAGATATGGAATTTCAGACTAATGAAAATATAAATCAAACTGGTGATATGGAATTTCAGGCTAATGAAAATATAAATCAATATGAAAGATACGTGACGAAGGAGGTAGAGACGGAAGATCAAGATGAAGAAACAGTCTCTAAAACTTTTAACGTGATAACTGGGGCTACCAGCAAAGGAGAAAAAGTGAAAAGGTTTCGAGAGATTGCCAGAGAAGGGCTTGAGAACCAAGCAAAGAAAATGTTAGCTACTTCCTCTAAAAAGTTTCAAAGACCTACTCTCCTACAAATGGATATAGATAGAGCGATGATGGATCCTAAATCTATAATAGCCGTTATCACAGATATTAAAGATGAAGAATTTTGTGAGCTTTATGCTTTCTACTAAGTTGGGGAAACTAAATGGATTATACACAAGAAACCAATTTACCTTGTGCAAAGAAATTTTTATAAATAAAGATTATAATCTTTCTTTAGTTGATGGACAAGGGTTCAAAAAATGCAACTCTACAAAAAAGTGTACTACGAAGAACTGTTTGTGCTAATCAGCCAACTTACTCTGTAATTCAAAATGCCATAACAGTCAACCTTGTTGTAACAAGTAAGATTAGATTTGATAATGCTGAAGGACACTCATACTTTTATTTAATTAACATGATAGTACATTAATTAAATGTAGTGAAATTTTAATATACTTATTTCATAATACAATGCTGCATAAGTTTCCTATTCCAGTTACACAATTTCTAAATAAAGTTTGAAAGAATAATTATTAGAAATTTCAAAAAAACAAGCTTACCTATAATTAAAACACATTCACAATGAAACAAAACTAAATTTACCAACTGATCATAGTAAATTCAGCATTTAGTAAAGTGACTTGGTAAAAGCCCGAAATGGAAGCGTTGAAAGTATTTTTTTCGGGCTTTTACCACTTCAGTGTGGTAAATGCTAGGATTTACCGGTAAAACCCAGGATTTACCGGTTTTCGGGCTTTTACAGTAACATATACATATAATTCATAGCTGCCCTCCCGATCGTCTTTTTTTGTTGAACCCAGATAAATTTTTTAAAAATTATATCCCATCATCGTCAACTTTTAGTATGTCGTGTAGAATCGAAAACTAAACATTCTGAAACTCATTGTCCCCATCAATCTCTTGAAACGGCCGAGTTATTGAAAAAAAACGTTTTAAACGTCAAACGGACCCCGAATTTGTTATTCCCATCGCAACGTATATATCTTCTTCGCCCATTTTCAAAATTCCAGTCTCATCTTAAACAGGAATATTTTTTACCCAAGTGGACGAAATTTCAAATTTTTCCGACCTCCGGAACAATTCTACAAAAGCTTCCGAAAAAGTTGAAATTTTTCGCATAATTTTTAGCGCGCCAGCCGCCCAAACTTTGAAAAATCGCAGAGTCGCCGGGTTTCAAATCGACCAAATTGGGCTCCTTTTTTTGCACATCCTCATTTATATGTAGGAGGAGTTTGGAGTCTTCCAGTTCGATGCGGCGATGTCGGCGAATTTTTCTTCGGAAACGTAAAAATTACGATTTTTTCAGGTGCAGAAACGGTGAAATTTCAATTGATTAATGTGAAATTTTGGCCGGAGGAAAAAAATCACGCACGGCATTTTCGTAAATTAGAATTAGGCGAAATCGTTATAGGCCGGTTTTTATCCCGATAGTTTGCTTTTTAACTTTTTTTTCAGCGTTTTAGATTTGTGGTACGATTTTCGGACTTTTTTTAAAGAAATTTGAAAATTCGCAGCTTCCACAAAAGTTAGCCGATGATGACCGCGAACGAAAAGCTCGCGATGTGCCCTAGGGAACCCTCAATGCACAGAAAAATATTCTGTTTCTTACGACCAAACCGGCGCCTGCAGGAATTTTTTTCCAAAAGTGCAAAAAAAGTCGTCAAAAAGTGGAGTAACGAAAAATTTTGTGTATTACGAAATGGAAAGAAAGAATCTAAACACGAAAAATCGCTATACGTGACGTTTCTGATATTTGTACAAACAGGAATGGTTTGAAGGTAAAAATTCTCCATCTTTCGATTTGGGCCCGCAGAGACCCTCCAAACTGAAAACTGCGTTTTTCCGACCCCAACCGACGAAAACTAACGGTGAAAGGGTAGGAAACGTCGGATCGTCGATCTAAAATATGCGTTGGAAAGGGTTTTTGGCTTTTACAACACTTTAACTAAGCGTTAAAACTTTTATGAGTTTTGAAAAAAAATTTAAATTTTTATCCGAAGAAAGTGTTTGTAAATAGCTACGATTTTGATCAATTTTTTACCCTCCTTTGCCCAAACGGATTTCAACGAGATACAACTCATTTTAAAGGTCTTACTATGCGCTTTAAATTAGAACAAAAATTGTGTCGATGTCTCTTTTCGTTCAGAAGTTACGACTCAAAAACGAGTGAAAATTTAAAAAAGTCATTTTTTAACATAAAAACTGCTGTGAAATTTTCGCTTTATCGGAAAATAATTAATTTTGGAAAAACTGCTTGACCGATCGTGATGTTTGATGGCTCAAAATTTGCAGGATAGTTTTCTGCATTTAAAAATGAGATGACTGTTCTGATCGCATAAAAAATAAGCCCTCCAGGGACGGATTTATACTTGAATTTTTCAAAAATTTTGGAATTTTTTTTTCGCATAAACTATTTAGTCGATTTTTATCGAAAATGAGTTAAAATACTCCAATTCCGAGTCTTTATTTTCGGTAAAAATTTCAAGTCTCAGCTGTCAATAGTTTTTGAGAAATTAAATAAAAACGAAATTGCAGAAAAAAATTCAAGCCTACGAAAATTTAGAAAAATTTTATTTTCGAATTATTGAAAAAACGATTTCTCAATTGAAATATAATTAAAAAATGATTAAAATTGACCACTCAGTTTTGCTTCAGGTCCGTTATTTTTTTGCCACCATGCAGAAAAGTACTACTATTTTGAAAATAAGACGAGATAACAATTATTTTAATCCCTTTAGCTTCGAGTTATTTTAACATTTCATGGATTAATTAAAAGCCCTTTGAGTCGTTTTAAATAGGCAGAAAGATTCGTATCGAAATCTGTATTTGTTTTGGAGTTATGAGCCGAAATGTGTCGCATATTTGAAAATTTTTGTAAAAACAAAATTTAGTTTTTATTTTTTTTATAAACGACCTCTTAAATAACTACTATAATAAATACTCCAAATTTTCACCAAACTTATTTATAAAGTTAAGCGAATCATGATTTTTAATTTAAAATTAGCTGTGTCACATGACATGATATTGAAATGATTGCTGCAAAAAGTTGTTCTTGTAGAGAAAGAATTATCTTTTTTTAAAGTACTTTGTTTTAGGAAGATGAAAACAATTTTCAAATTTAACACTGTATTTTTCAAAAAAGTTCGCTATTAAACTTAATTGTTCAGTACAATTCGATTTTTAGCAGCGTTGTCAGTTTTGAAAATAGGTACGTGTCTAACAATACACTGAAATATTTGATTAACAAAAGTGTTTTATTGCGCTACATTTTGATTTTAAAAAGTAGTATGAATTAGAAAAGTGAAAAAAATTTTCAAATTTAATTTGAAAATCTTGTGTCTTCAAATATAACATCAATCCAAAGGAGCTTGCCGTTGCTTTTTCTATTTCTAATAGAATGTGGTTATACAAACTCATGTGTGAATGTCATTACGATTGGTTAATTCATTTATGTTATACATGGAATCTACGAAATGATGCTTTGCAATGATTTGTATGAGAGCGAGAGAGAAAGACGCGACTAGTAAAGTTGGTCTTAATCGCTAAATTAAGTATAAATAATTTATTCTATATGAGGTAGATATTCGGCCTAGATAAGCCAGATGGGATCCTTTTAAAAATGTATTTTGAAAATCTAATAACAAAAATATGAGGTAATATAAATTTCATAGAATTTAAATGAGATTTCAGCAATAATAGTAAAGTCGAATGTCGAATAAATCGAATCTTTCTATTTCCCTTCAAACAATTGAGTGGAATACTAGAGTTTGATTTAAAGTTAGCATTCCACCTCAGCCGTCAGCGAGACTGGCAATATTAATTTAAAAGTTGATATTGTATGTAACTCGGAAGCCCAAAGTGCCCGGGAATATTAAGACTCGGTTGTTTAAACATTGCCGCAAATGTACCGCGGATATCGCTTGTATTTTGATTTCTCCTGGGAAATTATGGTGTTGAATACGTACTTATTTGCGTCGAGCTTTTTTCCTCTTCCAACTTCGTCCGCCTCGTTTAGCCCGCTCATGAATTTCCCAAAAAATAATCATAACTCGTTAATTTAAAAAAAGAAATAAAAAACTAATTTAATTTTAATTTGATAATCTAAATATTGTTTATTAATGAGTAGCATAAAACAGCAAGCACTTTATTAGTCACGTTTTCTTAAATAGCGGTGCTTAATGTTAATAAGCGGCATTAATTATAATTAAATGTCGGATTAATGAGCACACCACACGCAACTAGTAGTGACATTTTTATATTTTGATGCGTAATAATTGCCCTCGCGCCTTACAGGGGGTGATCCTTAACACCGCCAACACGAAACACATAAACGTATTTTTGCTGGAATTACTTTTCCCGAGATTTAACTTCTTTCATTAACTAAATACTTAACAAAAGTGTAATAAAAAACTTCAGAAGTTTTATATACAGGGTGTCCCATTTTAATTAATCCAGCTGAATATCTTGAAAACGAAGCGATTTCCTTAAAAATGTTTCAGACAAAAATTGTAGCGACTCGAGGGGGACATTTAATAGTGCCTTGGGTTTTTAATTGTTATGGGGATTTATGGGAAAACATTTTTTTTCAAATGGGAACCCCCATTTTTTATTGTAGATTCGTAATCTATGGAAAATAATAAGAAAGTTTTGGCTGAAACTTTTTTTTCTAAAATTTCAATTTTTCGCTATATTCACCAAAATGAACACAAATTTTGGGATTTTCGATACAGTTTTACTAAAAAACTAAAGGTCTATAAGAAAACTCGCAGGAGTCAAAAAGTGTTTAAATTATGGCAAGGATTAATAAAAAATATTATTTTACTTTATTAAAAAAAATAAATTTAAAAAAAGTTTATTTTATTTTTATTATTTTTTTAGAAAAATATTATTTTTTTTTTTAATTTAAAATAAAGTCAAAGGTAATTAATTAATACACTTAAAGATATTTGGATCTGTTCTTAAATTACGAGAGCTGGTCTAAATAAGATGTTCGAATATTCCTCCATTTTGTTCAATACACATGTTTACTCGTGTGCGAAAAGCCAATGATACATTTCTCAACATTTCAGGAGTGATACTTAGAAAAGCGTCCGTAATTTGTATCATAATATCCTCTCTTGTTGTAGTTGGTCGTTCATAAACCTTATCTTTTATGTAACCCCATAAAAAATAATCCATTTTTGTAAGATACGGAGATCTTGCTGGCCATTCGTGTACTTCACTACCAATTCCAATCCACATATTAGGGAATTGGTTATGTAAAAATGTTTTAACAATTCTGGCAGTGTGGGGTCTAGCTCCATCCTGTTAAAACCACATTCGCTGTCTTAAATCTAGAGGTACATCTTCTAAAAGAGTAGGCATTTCGTTTTGAATTATATTCAAGTAAACATGTTGGTTAAGATTTTCTTCATAAAAAAATGGTCCCACAAGATACTCATCCACTATTCCAGCCCAAACGTTTGTAGACCAACGCCACTGTAATCTATGATCTCTTTGCCAATGTGGATTATTTTCAGAATAATAATGAGCATTATGAAGATTTACTCCACCCATGTTGTCAAATTTTGCTTCATCAGTAAAAAGTACGCGATTAAAAAAAAGGGATCTATTCTAACTTGATTCGTAGCCCATATGCAAAAATTAAGTCGGCGGATGTAGTCATCTTCTTTAATTTGTTGGGTTAAATGAACATGATATGGGTGTGATTTATGGTGTTTTAAAATTCTGTTGGCAGAAGATTTAGGAAGCCCATGAAGACGCTGAATTTTTCTTGTAGATGTATGTGGATCTTCATTTACGATGCTATCAATGAGGGGAGCATCTTAGGACCAGTTTTACTACGTTTTCTTCTAAGAGAACCATTTTCCGCTCTTTTCACGAGCCTCCTAATATTTGTATGATTTGGATGACGCAATTGTGGAAACCTCTCAGCATAAAGACGTGCTGTGTGCCGATAGTTATCATGGCATTCGCCCAAAACTTTTATAATATTCACGATTTCTCTAGGTGAATAATCAGCCATTTTATGAGAGACTGATTTTAAATAATCACAGTGGCTTTAATAACAATGAGCTTCTACAAAAAACTAATCTGTCACAATATAACAATTATGTGCGAAACACAAAGTAGGCTGAAAATGAAATTCCTTTATTTTTAGAAGCCTTCTTCCTTAATTGAAAAATATTATTTAACATATTAAATTGCAAATAAAATTGAATAGTTATTTATGCACCAAGGGAGCAAAGTGAGTAATTTAATCCTGAGTGTGGAAATTGTTGCCCGAGACGTAGTCGAGGGCAACAACCACACGAAGGATTAAATGCACTTTGCTCCAGCAGTGCATATTAAATTTTTTGCACTTCCAATTAATTATTTGAACAAACGTTTTCAATTTTGGGACAATGGTTATTTCGAATGCAAATAACTACTGAGCCAGACATAAAACCGTCACCTTATTAAAAAAAATAATTGAACAAGTTGTACCTCCTTTATTTGGTCTAACAAATTGTATTGATTGTAATGTTAGAGTAAACGTACATATTTATATTTACTAATTTGTAAATGTACATATCTATTAATAAATTTGTGTTGTTTTCTCCAGTCTTGTATAATTTTGAAGCACATCGGAAACCTAAAATCAATTGATCGGTTAATTTATGATAAATTAAATATTATTAAAAATTTAAGTACCTATACCATGATTCGATACGGATCAGTCTGCATGAACTTCCGAGTGATGATGAAACATTCTATCGTTTATCTTCTAGAAACTTAAACAACTAACAAACATCTTTTGAATTGTATAAATATAAGCATTTGGCATAGTACATTAGATAAAACCATTAGATATCTTAATAAATAATACAAGACAATTTAGAGGTTAGAATTTCTTGTCAAAAATTTTTTTTGAATTTAAGACAAAAAACTATAATAAATTCCTTTCCCAAATAAAAAAACCCTAAAAATTATTGTAGTAATATTAGAAATATACTTACGTATTAAATTATCAAATATAATTCAGAATTCAGAAACAATTATTTTTAAAAACTTGCGCGCCATCTGTGTTTGTAATATCTAACTACGAAATATTTTTAATACCAAGGGATTAAATGAACCGTTATGGGACTTTTAATCCCTAGAGATTAAATGAATACTTGGTAGTAAATGTGTTACTTTTACTTCTGCCATTAAGAGAGTAAAATGGCTCATTATTGTTTGGAAGTGCAAAAAAACCTTTTTGACACCTATTGTTTTCAACCTTTGACTTTATTTTAAATTTTATACGTAAAAAAAAATTAATATTTTTTTTTTAAAATAATAAAAATAAAATAATTTTTTTTTAATTTATTTTTTTTTAATAAAATAAAATAGTATTTTTTATTTATCCTTGCCTTAATTTAAGCACTTTTTGTCTCTTACGATTTTTCTTATAAAACTTTAGTTTTCTAGTAAAACTGTATCGAAAATCCCAAAATTTGTGTTCATTTTGGTGAATATAGCGAAAAATTGAAATTTTAGAAAATAAAGTTTCATTCAAAACTTTCTTATTATTTTCCATAGATTACGAATCTACAATAAAATTGGGGGTTCCCATTTGAAAAAAATGTTTTTCCATAAAATCCCCATAAAACCCCATAACAATTAAAAATCCATGGCACTATTAAATGTCCCCCTCGAGCCGCTACAATTTTTGTCTGAAACATTTTTGAGGAAATCGCTTCGTTTTCAAGATATTCAGCTGGATTAATTAAAATGGGACACCCTGTATAAATCTTCAAAGTACAAGTCATTATTTTATCATACAAGAAACAACAATATAATGGTTAACACGGATTTTTAACAAATATGTAAATTTGTTTGAAGTAGAGACTTTTCACAAAACATCAGATATAAAGTAATATCATTTTCATTTAAAAGGATTCACAGTTTTAAATAAAATCTGATACAAACATGGAGCAGCACCGACTCCGACTCAAGCACTGACTCGGTGCTTGAGTCGGCGCTGCACCATGTTTGCACCCTAACCAATCGTTGCTAGAAAATTAAATAGCGATTAAATATCAATGCAAGAAAATTTATGTAAAACTAACACATCTGCTTTATTTATCAAAAATATTAAGTCCGTTTGATAATTGATTTAAAAGTATTAAAAGCTTTGTCAAACCCTCTTCCAAAATTTAATGCTAAAATTTTAAGCTTTTTGTTTTAAATTTTTAGGATGTAACTTCAAAGTAAAGAATTACAAAACATTTTTTTGTAATCTGCCCTGTTGAAAAGTTCATCTTTGATTTAAAGTTTTTTGTCTCTTCGTTCGCTGTGATTTTTTGTTTGCTTCTTTGAAATTTTAACAATCTTTCGTTAATTAGAGCAAGTTGTAATTAATGCATGGCATTCGTACAGGCGCGATTCCCTTTGTTTTGACAGGGAATTAATTCTGCGGGAGTCTACCTCCTGCTTTCGCGGCCTTCCCCTAATTTATTCATTCCTATCCTCTCCTGTAGACGTTTGATTCCAAAGCAGCGTTAGGAGATCGTAAATTAATTTCCTGGGATTAATTTACGACTAAGCTAGCATAGTGCCGCAAATAAATATAAATAAATAAGCACTGTATTTATACATTATTAATAATTGTGTAAATTACAAAGCTCGGTGTTTCATATTTAATTATGGATTTTATTAAAAAAAAACAACTGATCACAAAAAACATAATTGATATTCAGCTTGTACTTGAGTAATTACCATTTTATAAATATGCGAGCTAATGGTACGCTTGAAATTTTCGTAAAGAATGGACGTTAACTTCTCGGCGTGAGGTCGTCCTTTCGAAAAGGACTGCGCAAAGTGGACGTCAGGCATATTTTGAATTGATTCGAGTGAATTGAAAAAGTTATACATGGTGATATATTTGTGTACAAAGCAGAAAGTATGCAAGGCAATTAAGTTAAAAAATACCTGCACATTTAAATAATGACCATACCTTTTAGGTATTGTAAGAATTTTTGAACGAGATTTATTAATGAAATTGATTTTATTCAATTTTTTAATACGAAATTATTTCCAGAATATCTTAATTAATACTAAGCTGCAAAGCCGGTAAAGACTTCTTATACAAGGTGTTTCTAAACAAATGTCCGTAACTTCGGAAATTGATTATGATTAAAAAATAAGAATACTTTTATCCGCTAAAAAGCTTCACTTTCAAAATACAGGGTGTTAAAGTTTACTCAGTTTTTTTTAAATTTTTTTAACATTTTTAATGATACTTTCCTCAAATTTTCACAAAAGCTTACTTTTGGCAGTCAACATTAGATAAAATTGTCAATATTCAAAATTCACAAGTTTTTTATATGTAATTCTCCATAAGAGGTTTTTTGGGAATAACTTCTGTTCTAAATAAATTAAAGGATGACACAAATATTTGGACTGCTTCAATAAATTAGAAAAACTTGAGAAATTTTTTTTCTTTAAGTCCAACTTTATTATTTATACTTTTTGTATAAAATAAATTAAATACTATCGATTTCGGGATTATTAAATCCCATCTTCAGGTATTTAAGAATCGTAATAGTCAAGATGATAGTGACATGTTTTAACACATGTCACATGTCACTATAATCTTGACAATTACGAAATAATAAAGTTGGACTTAAAGAAAAATTTCTCAAGTTTTTCTAATTTATTTAACTTCTGTTCTAATTAACTTACATCAAAAATAAATATAGCATATTAAAGCTCAATAAAAGTCCCATAAACTGGTGCTAACCGCTTTGCTTGTCCGTTTAAAATATACATTTTATAGCCCTTCAATAAAAACTCAATCACGAGTTTACAAATTTTTAATTATCATCATACAAAGACAAATGATATGTCAAAATATAGTTGTGACATGTAGATACCAATAGTATTAGACACTATGCTTGTCCGACTCAATTAAGCGAGTAATTATTAATAAATGTGTTTTTTTCAACTTTTTTCAATTTTAAACGCGAATTACTATTTACAGGTACCTTGCATAAAAACGATATTAACATCATTAAATACAGCATTAAATTTTGATTAAAATGACATACGAGATGTACCTTGTCCGTTAGAAATTAATTAACCAGAAGCCAACGAGAACTTTAAAAACAGCGCATTCACCAAGTTTGCGGCGTAAGTCAATTAAAGAATAAAAAAGTTATTGAAACCAGTAAATAGCAAATTTATTTGTGATTACGGCGATATGTGACATGTAGCTTGTCCGTTAAAAATAAAGCCGCTATGCCCAACTATAAGTTTCAAGAAAAGAACTTTTTTATGCATTCTTTCTATCAAAAGGAAATAGCGGTTAAACATTGAAAAAGACAATAAAAACGTATTTTTTGCTAATTACAATTAGGCCGGACAAGCACAGCGTTCTATACCATCGTATTCTACAATAAAAATGCTGTCATACGAGGCTTTTAAAGTTTTACTGAGTTAATTAGAACAAAAAATATCATTGTTCATATTTTTTTGTGGGTGTAAACGCTCCGAAACTTATAGTTGGGCATAGCGGCTTTGTTTTTAACGGACAAGCTACATGTCATATATCACCGTAATCACAAATAAATTTGCTATATACTGGTTTCAATAACTTTTTTATGCATTCTCCCTATCAAAAGGAATTAGCGGTTAAACATTGAAAAAGTCGTTAAAAACGTATTTTCTGCTAATTTCTCGAGCAATTGGGCCGGACAAGCATGATGACCTATACTATCGTATTTTACATCGTGAATGCTGTCTTTTGCAATCTTAATTGTTGCTGTGAGTTGATTAGGGGAAAAAAATTCTTTAATTGACTTACGCCGCAAACTTGGTGGTTTTCAAAGTTGTCGTTGGCTTCTGGTTAATTAATTTCTAACGGACAAAGTAGATGTCGTATGTCATTTTAATCAAAATTTAATGCTGTATCTAATGATGTTAATATCTTTTTTATGCAAGTAACCTGTAAATAGTAATTCGTGTTTAAAGTTGAAAAATGTTGAAAAAAACACTTTTATTATTAATTACTCGCTTAATTGGGTCGGACAAGCATAGTGACTAATACTATTGTTATCTACAGGTCAAATGCTATATTTTGACATATCACTTGTCTTTGTACGATAATAATTAAAAATGTGTAAACTCGTGATTGATTTTTGGTTGAAGGGCTATAAAATGTTTATTTTAAACGGACAAGCAAAGCGGTTAGTACCAGCTTATGGGGCTTTTATTGGACTTTAATATGGTATATTTATTTTTGATTTAAGTTAAATAGAACAGAAGTTATTCCCAAAAAACCTCTTATGGAGAATTGCATGTAAAAAACTCATCGCTGGCAAACGTATCGCTAACATCTCGCCAGTAAATTTTCATGGTATCTTTTAGCATTTAGATCTAACAACAAAATCTAGAGAAGCATAATTATGTATGTATTTATTTAAACAAATGAAATATTAATTTATTGAACCGAATTATCGAGTAATAAATAGCAATGGATCAGGACTTATTTATTGAATTGAAAGACTATTTTATGAAAATAGCTATTTCACTTTTGACAATAGAGTATACAATCATTTAGATGCTCTATGGCTGTTCAAATTAATCTATTTTTTTCGGAGTTGGTTATGAATTTGATACTGAAAAAAGCCCAAGATCATTTGCAATTTGAACTTCCTCTCCTGTACATCTAGATCTATGATATTATAGCTGCTTTATCCAGTGATTCCTCATTAGATATGTTCAATAAAATCAAGTAACACATTCAATTTACGATAGAAAAAGCTACCATTCCTAGATCCAATAACCCGGAGTTACACATAAAATAATCCATTCAAAAGTTGTGTAAAAGTTAAATTATACTTTTATAAACTACTTATAAAAATAAGCGATTCAATCAATCAACTGATATTATTTGGGTAATTTTTCTTGCAATATGTAGGAAAAATAATGTAAAGACACATCGTGGATTTTTTCCGCTTCGACTCGCTGAATAATTTTCAATAAAAACGTCAGGAACAAATGTCTCTAAAAATATTCAGGCGCGTCTTCGATCACGTAAAACTTTGATATATTTCAGAAATGTTTTTATCTGCAGCCCGCGATTCCGCATTCAAATCCTTTTGGTATTAAAATGAGCACTTTAAAACCCCAATCTCGCACGAATTGCCTTCATACAAAACTATTATAAAAGAAGTTGAAATTATCCTAAAGCCTATTATTTGTGAAAATTCATTTGTCATATACAGGGTATCCCATTTTAATTAATCCAGCTGAATATCTTGAAAACAAAGCGATTTCCTCAAAAATGTTTCAGATAAAAATTGTAGCGGCTCGAGGGGGACATTTAATAGTGCCATGGGTTTTTAATTGTTATGAGGTTTTATGGGGGTTTTTTTGAAAAACATTTTTTTTTTCAAATAGGAACCCCCATTTTTTATTGTAGATTCGTAATCAATGGAAAATAATAAGAAAGTTTTGAATGGAACTTTTTTTTCTAAAATTTCAATTTTTCGCTATATTTACCAAAATGAACACAAATTTTGGGATTTTCGATACAGTTTTATTAGAAAACTAAAGCTTTATAAGAAAAATCGTAAGGGACAAAAAGTGCTTAAATTAAGGCAAGGATTAATAAAAAATATTATTTTATTTTATAAAAAAAAATAAATTCAAAAAAAGTTAATTTTATTTTTGATATTTTTTAAGAAAAATATTAATATTTTTTTACTTATAAAATTTAAAATGGAGTCAAAGGTTGGAAACAATAGGTGTCAAAACGGTTTTTCAATTTTATTTGCAATTTAATATGTTAAATAATATTTTTAAATTAAGGAAGAAGGCTTCTAAAAATAAAGGAATTTCATTTTCAGCCTACTTTGTGTTTCGCACATAATTGTTATATTGTGACAGATTAGTATTTTGTAGAAGCTCATTGTTATTGAAGCCACTGTGATTATTTAAAATCAGTCTGTCATAAAATGGCTGATTATTCACCTAGATAAATCGTGAATATTATAAAAGGTTTGGGCGAATGCCATGATAACTATCGGCACGCAGCACGTCTTTATGCTGAGAGGTTTCCACAATTGCGTCATCTAAATCATACAAATATTAGGAGGCTCGTGAAAAGAGCGGAAAACGGTTCTCTTAGAAGAAAACGTAGTAAAACTAGTCCTAAGATGCTCCCCTCATTGATAGCATCGTAAATGAAGATCCACATACATCTACAAGAAAAATTCAGCGTCTTCATGGACTTCCTAAATCTTCTGCCAACAGAATTTTAAAACACCATAAATCACACCCATATCATGTTCTTTTAACCCAACAAATTAAAGAAGATGACTACATCCGCCGACTTAATTTTTGCATATGGGCTACGAATCAAGTTAGAAGAGATCCCCTTTTTTTTAATCGCGTACTTTTTACTGATGAAGCAAAATTTGACAACATGGGTGGAGTAAATCTTCATAATGCTCATTATTATTCTGAAAATAATCCACATTGGCAAAGAGATCATAGATTAGTGGCGTTGGTCTATAAACGTTTGGGCTGGAATAGTGGATGAGTACCTTGTGGGACCATTTTTTTATGAAGAAAATCTTAACCAACATGTTTGTTTGAATATAATTCAAAACGAAATGCCTACTCTTTTAGAAGATGTACCTCTATATTTAAGACAGCGAATGTGGTTTCAACAGGACGGAGCTAGACCCCACACTGCCAGAATTGTTAAAACATTTTTACATAACCAATTCCCTAATATGTGGATTGGAATTGGTAGTGAAGTACACGAATGGCCAGCAAGATCTCCGGATCTTACAAAAATGGATTATTTTTTATGGGGTTGCATAAAAGATAATGTTTATGAACGACCAACTACAACAAAAGAGGATATTATGATACGAATTACGGACGCTTTTCGAAGTATCACTCCTGAAATGTTGAGAAATGTATCATTGGCTTTTCGCACACGAGTAAACATGTGCATTGAACAAAATGGAGGAATATTCGAACATCTTATTTAGACCAGCTCTCGTAATTTAAGAACAGATCCAAATATCTTTAAGTGTATTAATTAATTACCTTTGACTTTATTTTAAATTTTATAAGTAAAAAAAAATAATATTTTTCTTAAAACACAATAAAAATAAAATAAACCTTTTATAAGTTTTTTTTTTTTAATAAAGTAAAATAATATTTTTTATTAATCCTTGCCTTAATTTAAGCACTTTTTGACTTTTGCGAGTTTTCTTATAGACCTTTAGTTTTCTAGTAAAACTGTATCGAAAATCCCAAAATTTGTGTTCATTTTGGTGAATATAGCGAAAAATTTAAATTTTAGAAAAAAAAGTTTCAATCAAAACTTTCTTATTATTTTCCATAGATTACGAATCTACAATAAAAAATGGGGGTTCCCTTTTGAAAAAAAATGTTTTCCCATAAAACCCCCATAAAACCCCATAACAATTAAAAACCCATGGCACTATTAAATGTCCCCCTTGAGTTGCTACAATTTTTGTCTGAAACATTTTTAAGGAAATCACTTCGTTTTCAAGATATTCAGCTGGATTAATTAAAATGTATTTATGAAAATTTAATTCGTGAATTTAAACATATAATCATAATTTGTACCTAAAAATATTCATTTGACTTATCCATGTTATTATCTTCATTTCTTTTCGAATTTGGATTTACATCAGATTGATATCCATATATACTTCTTTTCAGTCAAATAGCTAAAGTACAGGAAAGGTCGTTTTACGCCGGCGTTCCGTTCCGAGAGACACCGGCGTAAAAAAAAATCAGCGTAAAATGAACACACATTTTTCGTGCTTTTTTCGCTCAATCACTATTGTCGCCCATAATGACACTACAAACTGAATATTTTTTTAATTTTATAATAAAATAAAAAGTATAATCATATCATTTTATTTTTCTTACAAACGAAACGAAAACTAACTCGGAAAAATCCCAAGCCGGTACCAATCGGCGTAATTGTGAATCGGCGTAAAGCGAACCAGCGCAAAACGACGTTTACCTGTATTTTTATTTATTCAATAAGAAACTTTAAACATGTTTAATAGAATAAAATATAAGAATTTGAAAGTATATTAAACGATTTTCACGTAGATCATTACTTACATAGGATAAGTATACTTTTTTTGAAATCAGAAATGTGTCACTCCATCAAAATCCTTTTTCCGTATCGAGATCACTCGCATTAAGGCGTCAAGCGCCATGTCGGTGTTTAAAGGAAGCAGGCGAGAAAAAAAACCGTGGGCGCATTCATAATACGTCTCTGTCAAAGGGGTAATCATGGATTACGCGGATCGCACGAAAAAAAAGGGGGTGCTCGTTTTGTGCGCGCGATGCCTTTATTTCCTTCCGGAATAAAAGCCCGCGCTCACGTGAAGATTAATCAGTGACAGATTTGGAACTGGAATGAATAAAACATTACGCATTTGCGCTAATGCTGTTTATTCTAGGAGGGCTAACCCTGCCTGGCACCCCATTTGCCCAATTCGACTTTCGACCCTTAAAGGAATGTTTTATTCATTCCAAGCTGACCCTGGGACTGGGACAATCGAAAAGCGAAGGGACACTTTTTTACTACGAAAAGCTAAGTTATTGTCACCTTGATCTTCGCAAATATATTGACTTGAGTAACATGATACATATGTATATATCATAATTCTAATATTATTTTATTTACTACTTATATTAAGAAATTGGAAAATAATTATGTGTTTTTAGTTTAACTTTGGGTAGATTAGATTAGTTAGAAGGGCGATTGGCTACCAATGTGATCTTTTGTTCAATCCCTTGCTCTAGTGAAGTCCTGGGATATCTAAATTCCTAATAAAGCTAATTAGGTCCCTAGGAGACATAGTATGACTTCGTTTGGAATAAGTGTAGTCCAATCGAAGTGATCAATTCTGGTGCGAGCAATTTAGTCGCACTTGCAAATGATGTGTTCTGAGGTTACAGAATCTGCAGTTTCCGGTTACAAGACCTGTGATGCCTTAGTTTGTTCCTGCACTTGAAGAAGCCAAGCCAAAAATCCCAAGCGGATTAAAAATTATCAATTTGAATGCGACAAGGCAATTCCCAAAGAATAATATATATAATATTTGATGGAAAAAAAAACTTTTAGTACCTAAATGAGGAAAACTTCGACCTTATCGGAGTATGAAATTGAACACAACATAACTACCAAAAGAGATATTTTAGAAAAAAATATAAAATTAATTTTTTAAATTTAATGTAATGAAAATTAAAGCTGACCTCGTATTCTTATCGTATGTTATATTATAAATATGGATATAAGGTAGTAGATATGCAAAAACAATTCTTAAAAACATATAAAATAATTTAAAAATATGTTTGTTGTTTACGTTTACATTTTCAGCAGTGAAAACTTCTTCGGCAAAATAAATAAAATTATTCTAAAAGAAGAATGAAGTATTTATCAATATTGATTATAATACCTTATTTATTTGGAGTAATTCAAGGAGATGGAAAGGTAACTATATATTAATTTTAAAACTATGCATAATCATGCTTATATTTCTAGAGTTACAAAGACATATTTTCCAATAAGAAAGAAGCTCAAGCTTTAGGTGATTTAATTCCAGACGAATTTAAATATTACCAATTCGACTGCAACAAACCAATTCCTGATGTTTTTAGGAATTTTTTGAGTAATTATTATCTAGAAGGTTATTTTCCTATTAATACCCAAATGCCACACAAACCCGACCTTTCCAATTTTGAAACAATTAATAATATAACTTTTGAGCAAGTGGAACGTATGAAATCTTATTGTATATCGCTAGTAACAAATAGGACCCCAATGGATGGTTTTCGTCTTGGTTTTGAAACACTTAAATGTTATCTTGAAAATATTGCTTGTGATCCACTTCCATATGATACACTTTTTGCACCTTAATTATTTATCTAATAAAGTATATTTAATTATTTTAGTTTTTTGAAATTGATTTACATTATTAGAATTCTTTGAAAGGCACCATATGAAATCAAAATGAAGTTACCAACTTTCATATGGAACCTAAAGTAAAGTCATATTAAAAATGACCACCGATGAACGAGATTTTGCTGCATTCAACTACTTTCAACTTCTGTGGTGGATTTGTACTTCGCAAGGCTAGTTGCTTTTTGTAAATCATTTAACATCATTCAGTTGCTTCGGGAAGGAATGGAGGTGAATGTTTGATAAATGAAGGTGGATGTGTATGAAATGACGGTGGATGAGTGTGTAACGAAGGTAGATGAAGAAGGACCCATATTAAGATGTTGGGGAACAGGAGGATACGATACATCCAAAGAACATTTTATTCATCCAGCTTTTACTATGAATTAAGGAATTAAAAAAAAAACAAAGTCGTCATCATTAGGGTCGTAGGTACGACTTTTTTATTTCGTTTTCAATGACAATTAACGACTTTCCCGAAGTAACCTGGGGGTGTAACTCGTTTCTTGAATCCCGTTCCACTAAAAGAAGATATGTACTTCAGTTTGTATGCTTGGTGAAGATTGAGCTGATGTTGAAACCTGGTCTAACTCAATATCAAATTCTCCCATGAGTGAATCGTCTTCAATAAAGGATACATCAGTTTTATCAGTATAATTTTCTCTTATACTACTTTGACTAGTTCAGTAGCGGCATCACCACAGGCTGGGTTCTTAGCCTTTCTATACAATTCCTGCCTTAAATTCTCCATTGCTTTGAAACTGCTTCATCTGCAAAAAAAAATAAACCTATACTTTTTATTGTCAATCTATAAATTTTGATTAAACCAATAAAAACTAATTATTCCTCCCAAAATATTTAAGGATCAGTTATTTTGATGATCAATATAGCACCCAGTGAAGATTTTCGGTTGCATATTAGTGCATATTGTGCCTCTTGATAGGTCCATTGTCTTTGAAGGTGATGAAGCACTAAACAAAACTTTGTTTATTAAATAAATCCGCGGTCATCATGTTTTGTATCAAAACACAAAACTCTTGTCTCTTCTCTAAGTTATTACCATACAATGTCTGCTGGAATTCAATATTACATGGATGAAACCGATGTTTTTTCAAAATGGAGATTTTGAAACATCAGTCTGGGTTTTTACTAATCGACGAATTATCTTCAACCTTCAATAAAACATCCAGGATTGTTAGATGACTACTATAAATTATTGCAATTGTTGTAGGAGTATGTGGACAGCTTTTAAGGCTTAAATGGAGAATAATAAGTGGCCAACAAAATTAGTATAGAAAAACTGAATACCTATTAATGTCATTACGGATGCTTGTTTAAAGACTTTAAGCAAGTGCAACAAAAGTTAACCAAAGCCTCCTAGATACATAAGTAATTTTGATTCATGTCGGATAGATTACTGCATGATTGCATAATTTAATGGAAATAGGTAAGCTAGTTTCAAGATTATCTAGGTGATAAATTTTACATGACTCCTAAAACCTCTTCATTGTTAGCTTACAATCTATACAATATAAGGAAACATGATAATTAAATAGTAAAAAGGGGAGATATATTAGGCCTCAATAATCAACAAGTACTGTATATTGAGCAGTACAGTTGACTCAATATAACTAGAAATATTTCTGTTGAAAATGCAATTGTGAAATTGGAATAGAAATCTCTTAAAATAATATTTCTTTTGAATATTTTAGCGTAATCATTATTTAAGTTCGTCTGCTTGTATAATTACAGTGCTTCAGGTTTGAATGGGGGCGGCTGTGCTGGCTGTCTGCCTTTATCTTCAAGCGTCTGTAAAGACAGACGTCTTAAATCAACTTTGCTCGGGGCGCCTAAACTGCGGAACTGACGTTATGGAATCGAACGTTTTTAATATTTATACATGGTAATGAGTTTCCGATTCAGTCAATCACGAACCATCCGCCGGGATAAACATTTCATTTTAACATTTTTCAATCTTAAAATCGATTTCATCTCGAAAGCATTCTTCGCGAGATAAGATGGATGGTCCCGACCCTTCCTTCCTCACTTCAAGCAGCGACCTTTCATAAAAGTATGCTAATTTCAACTTTCCTTCTATTCTTCATTTTCCAATTGATTCCAATTTAAAAACTTTTAAATACAAAATATTTATTTTGTTAAAAAAATAATGTAATTAAGTATTTTTAAGGACTTAAACTTTTTTTAAGAGTAATTTAAAGTTGAATATTTATACTTCAGTAGTAAAGCTATAAGAAGTTTTTATATTTACGATATTTTTGTTAATAAAGCAACATAATTGCGTATTATACAGGGTGTCCCGTAAATGGCGGATAAGCTCTCCAGTACGATGTAGGGTACCCTTCAGGGAACCTTAGAAAAATATTTAAAAAATTCTATGAACCTTCTTTCTTGTGTTATTGACTAAAAACCAAAAGGTACATTTGGCAACATGGGTGCCAGGTTTATAATTAAAGGTGAAGGATACAACTTTACCTTTAACAATATCTAAAACATATCTGACATATGTAACTATTTTTTTTCAAATTGACTGATGAATAGGTATTTTATATGTGTACAAAACAAGTTCAATTCAATAAAAAAAATTGAGAGGAACAAAACTTTTTATGTTAAAAACACAATGAATGAAATAGTAACAGAAAGTGAGGTTTTCAGTTTTCAGTTTCACTAAATCAAAGAAATCAAGGAAACTAAAATTTTTAACAATAAGGGTTATAGAAATTATTTTAAACCTATAAGAGGTGTTCAAAATGTTGCCCCTGCACCTCCAGACAAATTTGTGCACGTCGTCTAATATTTTGTTGAACCCATTGTAACATTTCAGGAGTTACAGTTTGTGCTGCATTTCGGATCCGATTTATTAAATCTTCTTCATTAAGAACGGGAGTCCTTGATATGACCCCACAAAAAGAAATCCAGCGGCGTCAGATCTGGTCTTCTTGGCGGCCAAGAAACATGTCCGTTGCGACCTATCCATCTTCCCGGATATTTTGCGTCCAACCATTGCCTTACTGGCAACGCAAAATGTAGAGGAGCATCATCTAACTGTATCCACATATTTCTAATGGTAGCTAGAGGAAGACCATCGAGACGTTCTCCTAGGTCATTTATTAAAAAGTTTAAAAAGTTTTCACCGTTTAATCGTTGTGGTAATATTGGGCCCACTAAATGATTCCCAATTATTCCAGCCCACACATTCACACTAAAACGTACTTGGTTATTTTTCAAGTGCGGTAATTCCGGATTTTCAATGGCATAGTAATAGCTATTGTGTTGGTTAAAAAATCCATCTCTCGAAAAAGTGGCTTCGTCCGTCCACAAAACACGGGAAGTAAAAGTAACATCTGCTTCTATTTGTTCCAGTAACCAGTTACAGTAATTTTCTCTAATTGGGAAGTCATTTGGTGATAGGGCTTGAACTTTGGTGAAGTGATATGCATGATAGCCTTCACTTAGAAGGAACCTGTTAACGGAACTTTTTGATACCCCTAATTCGTTTGAAATACTCCTAGTGCTGCTTCTTGGATCTGTTTCCAATGCATTGAAGATTTGTTCCTGCATGTCGGGAGTCATCACGTGTCGTGGACGACCACGATCTGGATCAGCATTCCGGTTTCTCCACATCTTTGGTCTACCATCCGAATTACATTGTTATTTGGATGTCTTCTAGCAGGATACCTTCAGCATACACCCTCGAAGCTTCCATTGAATTATCGTGGCATTCGCCCAATATCTTCAACATATCCCTGTATTCCTGGTTACTGTACATGGTTTATTTTTATTATTAAATATTAAAAAGGTAAAAAAACGGAACTAAAATAATAAGAATAACGAAAATAATACTAAATTGAACTCAAAATAACAAAAACTATAAAAACCAATAAAAATGAACAAAACAGAAACTTGAATACGTTAAGAATTGAAAAAACACTTTAAAATTATGATATGGCAAATCAATTTGTCAAAAATTGTCAGATTTTTTACAAATAATTAGTTTTTATACACTATTGCCAGATTCGTTTTTTAGAATTATTTCAGGTATTTTTCAATTTTAAATATTTAATTGTGATGTTAATAAAGCACAATTTAAATTAAATTTAATACTAAACAATAAAAGCGACACAGATCTTTACAGGTAAAATTGCTTTTTTCGATAATTCATGATAATAACGAAGTTGAATTCTCAACTTCAACTTTTCATATCTCAGTCAATTGATCAAGAGGATTTTTTTTACAATTTTTCTGAGGATCCCTGAAGGTTCCCTAACAACGTACCGGAGAGCTTATCCGCCATTTACGGGACACCCTGTATTTATAAACACAACAACAGGTCTGTATATCGTTCATGGTCTTTCGAACAAAAGAAAAAAACTAAAGACCTGTGACTTCGTTCATGGTCCTACAAAAAAAAAAGAAAAAGAACATGAGATTGGAAATCAAAACTTTCGGCTAAGGAAGCAAGAAATAAGAATTAATCTCTACGAAGAGAAAACACTAGCAAGGTAATATGAGTCACTCACCAAACAGTGGGAAAGCAGACAGGAACTCAATGAAGAAATTTGGGTTTATGAAATCAACTTTTCCTCGGCTTACTTCACCAGCAAAAAGTACCTGGAAATGGAACAACTATTCGAGAAAACAATGAAAGAATTGGGAACAAAAACTTCTATTCTTAGAGCGTCATCGGCCAAACCCAACATCGAACTTCCGAATATTCAAATTCCGATCTACGAGGGCGACTATGAGGGATGGTGGAACTTTCACGACATTTTCCAAAAATCAATTATACAAAACAATTCAATTACAAAAGTTAAGAAGTTACAGTACCTGAAAACAAATATCAAAGGCGAACCAAACCGACTGATACAACATCTTCAAATCACAGAAGATAATTTCCAAACAACGTGGAACCTACTTCATAAGAGGTACAGAAGAAACAGCCAAGAAAATTAAACAACTCCTCGATGTAACAATAGAATGTCTGGAAGCTGTAAAAAATCTCAGGACTTCTCTTCAGCATGGGGACCATTGATGGATAGGCTCATCAAGAAAATGGGCATCAAACAAAATCTACGAACAGTCAGTGAAAAACCCGTTCGAAGTACAGGACTTCGAAGATCTGAAACAATTTCTCGAAAAGAGGTTTCAATCACTAGAAACTACATTCTCCACTGAGCCACTTGTGTGAAACATCAGGTCTGCATTTCGTTCACAAACAAAAATGTAACAGGGTACGCTCTGGAGGACGCTAGCCACAAGTGAAACTTTGTATTTGCAACTATTATTTCATTGTTTTGGTATTCACAGGGGTTTTAATTTTGGAAATTAGGTAAGGTGAAATGAAAGTTGCTCAGGAACATAAATCACTCTCAATGATCATCATCACAATTATTGCAAAACATAATTTTTTTACCATCACTAAATGAGAAATATAAAAAAATGAGTTATGAAGTTTGGTATTGCAGTATTTTATTACATTAACGCGGGTGTAAGTATTTAATTAAATTAATGAAAGTGAATGTAGTTATAATGCATAAAGCGTTCATCGAAAATACGAGGAGAGGTCATCTTGGGCGTTCATCATGGCCAATTTAATTTGGTCGAAGCGGTACGTTTTGAAAGTTTGTCCGTTGTTATAACCAAAATTAAATTAGGAATATAATAAAGGAAAGTTTTAGGGGGCGCCGGATACTTTCGCGCTCGCTTAGATGCGAAAAGTTGAGGGAGTTTAGCTGTTCCCGTCCTCGCGGAATTCTCATAGTTTCTTATTGAATTACCATGGTCCCGACCAAGTTTATGCACGCTCCGACGGGGTCCTCCTCTCAGCCTAATTGCGAAGAGCACAGTTAATTTATAAACAAGCAACGAAGTGAAATAAGTCCGGGGTGCGGGAGGGACGGGTTTAGGCTGAGGGTAGGCGGCAGACAACAGCTTTTGTTCGCAATGTGTGTTTTATTATGGAATGTTAAATTACATCCGCAGCTGATGAAAACTGGCTACAAACGCGAAGAGAAGAGGAGAAAACGGCTCGTTATACTTTTTCAACCCTTAGTCCCGGTATTTACTCACTCTATTGTTATTAATTTCTCGAATAAACTCGTGGATATTGCGGAAAACCTCTCTTAAAATTATTCCGCTACTGTTCAAAAGACCCTTCTCTATTATTTACAAAATAATCACTTTGTAATCTTTTAGAAAGTATTATGAAAATACCTAGAAGATTTTACAAAATCCATTCACTAAATTTGTTTTTCTACGAATTATATCCATTTTTTTTAATATTAAACCATAATCAAAAAGAATAGCATTCTCTTAGTTTTAATAAAGAAAAATATGGACAGAGACCAAAAAAAAACCTTTTAAGTTAACCAGACTAATAAATGTAACTAACGGATATAATTATTCCTCACCACTAATGTAGCATAAAAAACCTCTATAATTTCGTTATTTGAAGCGTATAGATGCAAAAGCAGAAATTGACGTTTTGTAACAAAATGAGTAAGCAATGTATTCTGTACTTAAAATTGATCTAGAACACATTTTTTTGACTTTCAGAAGCATAAACACATAGATCAAATTTTCTATCAAAACTGCAAGTTGATTCGTTAGCTTTTTAGATCTTGGTAAGTTTTTGCGTTTAATCAAAAGTAGTTATAGGTCAAATTCTGTCAAAAGTGTCATATCATGGTCATATCCAAATTATTTGAAGTTATCATCTGTGAAAAGATCAGCAACTACCTGGGGGGTACAACATCGTATATGACATGACAAGGACAGCTCTTATTTTTGCATGTGAATGACAAGGATAGAATGATAAAAGTCGTATATGACATCGTGTCGTGTGATTCGAGCATAACTCCCCTGGACCCCTATCCTCATTTTCGGGAATAAAATTCGTAAAGGAAAATCAGTACGTTTCTATGGAAATTTTACAAAACAACCAATAAGTAACGAGTATTTTGCTTGACAAACAAACCTTTTTTTCTATAGAATATTTTATCCCCGAAAATGAGGATACGACCCTTGGAGGAGTACAACATGCAACATGTTCAGTGATTGTCAACATGGTTACCGAAAGGAAAAGTCCACTGAATCTGCTAGATCAACATTTTTAACATTAAAAAATAGAGAATACTAAACTTATAGCTGTTTTTTACCATCATGCCCAAGACGTTCGCTATGGTTGATGGAGAGATCGTGGAAATTACCTTATTGTAATTGGGTCCTTTATGGTAGATAGGAAACTATTTGTTACAATTATTGATGAAAATTCAGGGTGAACCATTTAACTTGATACAAATAAATATCTAACAAACTAAAAAGTGGTTTTGAAAAAAAATGTGACAAATAAAAATTGTTAGGTTTAAATGGGGGAAAATAAAGAACATTTTTTCGTCAAGCCTCGAAAAAGTTTTTTTTATAAAAATTTTTTAAATTTAAAATATGTCAAATATAAAATGATTTATGTATAAGTTATTTGTTTTTTTGAGTAAATTTTAAAATTACTAAAAAAATTATAGGTTTTCATTTAAAAAAACTTAACAGAAAGATGACCCTTAACCAAAAAATAACTAGCACCATAGTTATTTGTCCAAGCCTTTTAGTTTTTCAATTATTATTTGTCTCAAGTTAAATGGTGCACCCTGCATAATCCCAACTTAGGTATTCCACAAGGATCCGTGTTAGGGCTCTATTGTTCTTATGTTATTACCATATAGGCAAAATAGGCAATTACCTCAAGCCGCAAACAAGGGAGGGACCTCCAAATAAATTTAAAAAACAAGAACATTGTTTTCCTCATTTTTTTTAAAACGAACTTGAGTATAACGAGTTCACGGATATAACGAGCAAATCCCGATACAACATATTGTGGTTCCAATTAATTACAATTCAAAAATTCACTGTTATTACGACCCTTTTCACGAATATACCGAGTAAATATTTTTTCGGCGACTTTCGTTATTTAAATCCCTTTAAATGGGGTTTTACATTAATAAAATTTATATTGCCACCCCTGGGATTCGAAAATATTAACTAGTATACCTGCATTTTTTCTCGTAATTAGGTTATCAAGAGCCGACTGCACCCGCTTCCACTTAAAATTAAAAATGCAATCGAAATAATTGTAAAAAATTAATTTAATTAGGGATAATGGTGTCGCAAAAAATTGGGGAGGGGGGGAAATGGATGCCCCAGAAAAAGCTTCAAGTTGAAATTTGTTTTGAATATTTATATTTTATCTAAGTACTACTGCCAAAATTAAAATTTGAGCCAAATACCTTCTTCTTAATGTGCTCTTCCTGGGTCTCTGTCACGAAGCCCTATTGACCAATCACGAGTATAATTATGGATTAATGAACAAAATACATATCATAAAAAAAGTACATGTTAAAAAAATTAAAAATATTCCGTAAACATCCTGTAATTCAAAAATGGAGCTTTTTAACAAAAGTATATGTACATATTCTTCTTGTTTTTTCTTTTGAAATTGGTCAAAAATTAGATTTCAGAATTACCGACTCTTGGTTTGAAACAGCCTGCATATTTCGAATTATAATAATAGCAGAGAAAAACCTTTTCATGGTTATATTGATTAATGGTTATAACGAGCAAAATTCGCTTGCTATAACCGAATTCGACTATGATTTCTTAAAAATATCAATATTTTGGGACCTTAAAATTCAAAACTGCCTAAGCCTCTTAAAGCATAACGCACCACTTATTTTGCTGATGAAACATGAAACGTGTATTGGTGTTGAAGCATCAAATATAGTTGAACTATACTTGAAAGTTAATCTTTGTAATCATAAGTTTAGAGTCTGGTATGCAAAATCAAGTTAATTTTAAATGAAATTAAGAGTATGTAGGAGTTATTGGCTATTGGGACACATTGGCTAAAGTCCAACTGATGCCTGCCATAAGTGGACCATCAATGAAAGTATAACGTACAACACTAAAATAGAGTAATTTACTGTGATATTTTGTGATAATTGGCATCGTTTTGATTATGGTCCATGTTACCTCATCACTACACATCGTGATCATAAAATTGAACAGGTTTCAAAAAATTTGTGTCTTAGGTTTTAATTATTTATTTTTTACCACACAAAGAATAATAATTTTTTTACCACACATAGAATAACTAATTAAAATATTTTGGATTAATTAATATAATTTCACCTCTTCCCTGGATATTAAAAATCAAAGATGATCAAATCAATAAATTTCACCCCTCATTTTGGATGTAAAAAATTGATGATTATAGTATAAAATTTCACCTTTCCTGTTGGATGCTAATACATTGTTTTATGAAGTTGTTCCACATATTATTGATGTATAAAACGTTTTTTGGCTTTATCTGGTTAATAATTCCTAGTTTGTATGATGAGAAATAGTTTTAGGTAGACATTTAAACGATTTTTAAGATTGAAAAAGGTCACAAAGATGACCGAAACATTGTTGGAAGAATAAAATAACTCCTACATACTATTAGTTTTTGGACTATAACCATTTCAAGGAAAATAAGAGTATTATTATGCAATTTTCTAAAAATTTTATAAAAATAAAATACCAAATTTATTGCATTCAGTGTCAAATACAAAATTTCTTGGAATATACAGGGTGTCCTGAAAATAGTAGAAGAACTCTCCAGTACGTTATTGGAAACCCTTCAGGGAATATAGTTAAAAGAATTTTTAACAAATTGAGCGAGATATACATAGACCGCTAGCTTTCCTGTAGAGTTTGGGTTTTTTTTTTGTCGTTTAAGAGTCATTTTCTAATGGGCAAAAATAGCAGTTTAAAGGCAACACTAGATATGCTAGCGCAAACAATATTTTTGTATACTTTTTTTTATTTTAGATTTTAGAGTCATTCAACTAAATATGGACAGAAGGAAAAAAAATTGGAGAATCTATAAAAAAAATATAATTACCCAAAATTACCTTAACTTTGCTCGCTTATAATTAATTTTGGATAAAATTGCAACACAAAAGCAGTTGTCCAGTTTTAGTTAAATTAATCTAGTTTACAAATCAGAAAAAAAATTGAAAATCTGTCAAAAGAAACTAGAGATATGCTGTTGCCGGTAATGTTCGATTTCATGATTTTTCACAATTTTTTAAACGCAGCAACAAAAAAAAACTCATAAACATAAATAATATGTACAATAGTTTTCAATTATCATGCAAAACTGTGTATATTGTTGCTAGTAATTATTTAAACTGGGTATTTAATGTTTATATCGGTGCGCGGCGCGAGTAACATAAATGACCCTTAATAATAAATTAAAATTTAGTAGTAGTAGTAGTTTAAATAATAAAACACCTCAAAGTCTTATCATATACATTTTAGCACTGCAACTGCGATTTACAGCGGCCATTTTGTAAGGACTTTTGAAGTTTTACTTTTTTTTACAAATTTTGTCGAGTCAACTTGCCTAGACCTAAAATATTTAGGTGAGTCGAGTACTGGGTTCAGTTAGTGGGGTCAGTTGACTGGACCCAGTCACTCGATCAATGTAAACTAGGCTCCATTATGAAAAACAGAGTCGTGTAAAATGACTCAACTGCCCTATATTTGGGATATCAAAATTATTCTGATAAAATCATATTTAAAAAAAATTAAGTGACCCATCCTCGCATTTGAAAATAAATAAGATATTTAGAAAAATACTCCTTAAATAGTTCAAAACTTAATACCACAAAAGCTACTTGAATAATTTTACAAAATGCAATTTTATTTCGGTATTTGTATTATTTGGAATGATTTTTGGTAATTTTGTTAACTTCGGATGCAGAGAAAAACTTTTTTATTTTTTTTAATTAAAAAAGAATTTAAAAAAATATGAAAAACATACTTAGTTCCTAAAATTATTTGAAACTATAGACAAAAATGGGGGTTTAAATCATAAACTTAATGTTATTTTCGGTA
The DNA here is from genome assembly GCA_963971135.1 of Stenus bimaculatus. Classification (NCBI taxonomy): domain Eukaryota; kingdom Metazoa; phylum Arthropoda; class Insecta; order Coleoptera; family Staphylinidae; genus Stenus; species Stenus bimaculatus. Next base: position 77,946,245 of record OZ020180.1, on the reverse strand, counting down.
AAAACAGAAGTGATATTGAAAAAAAAATAGTGCATAAAATGCATTTTTTAAATCATGGAACAAAGTCAAATTATTTTCATAAATAAATTATAGATATTTCATTTACACCTGGTATTTGAATGTAAGTTATGACCATGAAAATAAAATTTTAAAAATTTGTTCTAGTCATAGTAGACTGACAAAATAGAAATTATAAATACGAGTATGAAGAAAGGAGTATTGAGTTAAACAATTTAGTGTTTGGAAAGCTGTCTGTGTGTGTTTAAATGTAATCCATTTTCCATGTTCCTACTAATATACCTAATGGTATATTTATTACTATGAACGCTTGAAATTAGTAAATTGTCGAAAACCACCAGTAGTAGTTGGTTTTTACCTTGAAGAAAAAATACGCCCTTGTAATCCAGTTCCCTCCAATCACTTCATAATAACAACATCCTTTTTTACCTTTATAACATTGTCATTTGTCATGATCTTAAACGATAAAAATTTCTTGTTCAAGCCATTTTTAAAAGTACTTCTTTTACTCCTAATAATAGTAAAGCCATAATTCTCGAGGACGAATTGCGACACGAGGCGAAAGCCGAGAGCCGTAAGTCCCAGCGAATACTCGCGACTTTTTATAACCGACTTTTTATTGTTCTACTGTATATTTTTTCTGTTCTAATTATTTTTGGCAATTAAATTTAACTGAACCCCTAACCGTTGTTAAGCTACCAACCGAAACAATGCTTTAGTGGCTTTACAAAAAAATGTTTTTTTGAACATTTTTGTAGTGGTATAACTTTTTAAGGAAGCATTTCCGGGCAATACTTCAGGTGTCAAAAATGCTTAGTTTGAATTCCTCTATCACCACATAAAGTTTGTCACAGTTATTCAGGGATATCCTGTATACTATTATAGTTATTTTTTCTTCAAACGTGAATAATACAGCCTTCTGTGATGCTTCATAGGTTGTAACATTTCTTTGTTAGTCATGTTCGTACTACTTCGTACATTTCCGACGTACATCTGGTTTACTTTTTAATGTCTCACGAAAATGATTAAAAAATGTTGGCGTTTAAAGAAAAAGTAGCATTTTTTTATTTCGAGTAAAAGAACTTTTTGTAGCTCGCTATTCGCGACAATGTGCTCGCCACAAAAAGTACTTCTTTTCTTCCTAATAAAACAATGTAGGTATAATTTGAGAGATTAAAATTTGTATTGTTTTTATAATTATATGATATTTAAAGGGTAAATTTCTGAATTTAATTTATTTTTGCAGATTAGGCAAAAAAATTCAACAATTGTTCGGAATAAAAGGCAACTTTAACAATAAGGTCCTAAAAACTTTAGTGATTTATTTGGAACGAATAAAAAAGGAAACAAGCACGACCATAAATTTTTCAAAATTGAATGTATTTTCCCTTTAATGCAATATTTATGTGGCACATTACCGATACTTTTCCACCCTTGCCTTCCTTGCGCGACTTTGCCTTCCTTTTTAAGCTCTCGCATAAATTCCTGCTTTCTTCCAGGTTTTTTGGGAAAAGTTGAGCGGCACGAGGCAAAGTTTCGCTTTTATTAAGCACTCGTCCTGTTATTAAATTACGCTTTTTCTCTCCGGCCGCAGCTTATTAACTTCATTTATTCTTTTTTTCTTCCTATCTTCCTACACTTCTATCTCCACTCAAATTCTAAATGTGGAAAGTCTCTAAATCGAATTAAGCCTCTTAAAATGTTTTCAGTTTTAAAACAAAGCCACATTTCAATCGGCTTACGAATTTCAAGATTTATTTACTCGAGGATTGCGTTGTAATGAAATATGCTTTCACAACTTTCCTTACGAAACAATTTTAAAAACAAATATTTTAATCATATCATCTCCCACCAGTGTTTCGAAACTTATTAAAATTTTTGAAATTTACACGTATATTATATTTTTTATTTTAAACCATGATCTTTATTGGAAAATAAATTGAATTATTAAATAAATTGAGCAACTACTATTCAAGTGGTTTATTTTATTTAAAAATAATTTTCCTAGAGAACGCTTACAATAAATATATTTCATTTCATGTAGGTTGTTGAGAATTTCATCGCAAATTGAATCTAAACCAGATTCGCATTTATAAAATGGATTTTTATATTTGTGGACCGTTCTTAAAAGAAGCTGAGGGTATTAGGTTAAATGAAGAGAAAAATTTCTATACATATAAACATAAATATAGCCTGTTACGATCACGCTTACGACCGCAATTTTCTATATGTTCAATAAAAAAACGACTCGAGCAGTTTTCATCAAAATTAAATTAAATTAGAAAAATCATTTCGAAAACTTGCTGTATATGAAAGGATAATATAATTACTTATCAAAGCATGAAAATAAAAAAAACAATTTAAAAGTTGAAATATGTTCTTATAATCATAAAATAATATAGTTTTAAGTGAATTGATCGTACTCACATTAAAATAAATTTTATAATAAATTATAGTGTAATAACGTATTTTATTAGGCATTGCTGTCATTCAATTAGTTAAATTTATTATGTAATTAATTCCATTAATTGTTAAGTACGGGTCGGGCTGATTTGGCATTATTGCACAGAGTATAATCAGCATTAGTTTAAGGTTTTAACAATTATTGATTTAGATTTGTAATAAATAGTTTTAAGTAGACAAATGCTCAGAAATTTATTTTTTCTTCAAACGTCATTAAAGTACAGCCTTATGTGACGCTTGACAGGCTTTAACTACTCATTTTCATGTTCCTTGATTCTATGGTCATGTTCGAGCATTTCCGAAGTAAATCGGTTACAAACGGATCTACTTTACACTGATAAGGAATTAAAGGCTGGAGTAGAAATGAATTTTAGGCAACCCAATATACACTAACATTGTATTGTATGTAAATCAAATGTCAAATTTTAAAATTATTTATTATAGTACTATTTTAAAAATTTCGACGTTTGAAGAAAAAATAGCATGTTTTATTCGGAGTAAAAGAACTTTTTGTGGCTCGCATATATTCGGGGGACTCGCAGAGCTCGTCCCGTACTTCTTTTACTCCTAATAAAGCAATATACTATTTTGTCGCTCGGATTTTTGACTCGGCAGCCATCTTGAATTTTTGACTTTCAAAACAGGTGACTAAACTCATATTTTTTTATATTTCAGAGACGACAAAACTTGAATTCTGTGCCCGAATTGTTTGCAGTATAATCGAATTAAATTTTAATTTTTTTTGGAAAAATCAATTTTTTGCTGTTGTTTTGATGAAGATATTTTCTAGAAACTGATTACGTTTCTTTGAAATTTGGATTCTGATCATCAATATCCCCATCCCGTGAATCGATACCACGATTTTTTAGAGATTTCAGAAATTTGACTGTTAAGTCATGAAACCGTCTAATTTTCTTGTAGTCCGATCAATTTTGATATGCAAGGGTGCACAAATTAGCATAGAGCTAAAAATTGGTATGAATGTTCGGAACACCATTATAACTGAATGCTGAAAAGTCCCCATGGATCCCGTACCTGGAAAAAAAGTCAAAGATCTTTAAAATGGGTTTTTCGCATTTTTCAGCAAAACCGTAAGTTTTATCATAAAACTAGGCCAAACAAAAATTGTAGATTATATAATTATCTATAAGAAAATGTACTAATACTTTTTTTCCTAAGAGCCACCGTTTCTGAGATATAACGATTATAAAAGTTGGGAGAAAAAGTATAGTCTTTTTTTATAGATAATGAGGAAGAAAAACGAAAAAAATTATTGATATTTTTATATCTTATATTTTAGAAATCATAATTATAAATAAGTTGTTTTTTATTTCAATTCGATACGACAAATATTAACGTAAATATAAGCGTTTGAATTTTAAGAAAATTACCCCCTCCGCTTCAACTACGCGATGTATTCTGACGTCATTTCTTCCGAACGCTGTCCGTTCCGTACACGCGTATAGTGCACTTGATTGTTTCTAGACGTTTTTATAGTTATTACCTTTTAATACTCTGATAAAATATTACTATTAGTTATTAATTAAAGTGGGAGAATTATTTATTAATTTAAAATTTACTTCTTTATAATTTTTTACTTATGAAAATTCACTATAAATGTTATACAACTTTAGTGTGGTTTTTACAAGTGTGTAGCGTTTCAAATTAAAAATTTGAAAGTTAATAATTTTGGGTTGTAGTATAAAGAAATAAGAAAAAAATAAAAAAAAATTCAAGGCAGTACTACTTTTTGTTCAAATGATATGAATTTTTATATAAAATATGGCTTTCTAACAAATGAGTAAAGGTGTATTGTTAAAAATTCATATTTCGCTTAATAACTAAAATGAAAAAACGAAAATTCGTACAGATAAGTTTGTAAAAATTATCGATATTGTCTAATTAAATTTTTTAAAATTTAATTATTTTTTAAGGTACATTACCTAGAAAAAATTTGTTTTGTTTGAGTTTTTTGGGTGTAAAATTTTTTTTTTTTTTTTGGGGGGGGGTGTAGAGGGCAAGTGACCCCCTACATTTCATCTATTTTCTATTATCTTTGATTTGCGGGGTCGATTTTGAAAAGATTCGAAAAAATATTTTTTGAGATATTTTAAGGCTTAAAATTTTTCATGGAAATCGATTTTTATTGTTTTCCTCGAAAACTATAAAAGTTAGCGATTTCAAATTTTTTACCAAAGGTAAACACCATGGATAGACGCGTTTTATAAAATATTTGGTTAAAATCGGTTAAACAATTTTTTTGGAAAAAATTGGCAAAGTTTTGGCAAAATTTTGGTACAAATACGGGCCTGGACGACGTAATTTTGTACCGAAAATTAAAATTTTCAGGGAATTTGGTGGGGGAGGTAACGGTGCGAATTTTAAGCTATTACTTGTCCCGGCGGTTGTAATAGATTAGAAGATATTAATTATTTTGTGAAAAGTAAAAAATTTCAGACCGCAATTTTGGTTCCAAACGGAGATTTTGCCTATTTTTGCTACATTTTCGGCCATAACTCGATAATGAAAGGAGACAGGGAAGTGATTCTTTCTTTGTCGTAAAGTGGATCATGAAAGCTTTCCGAAAATGTACATTGCGTTAGGGTAGAATAAAATTTGAGGGACTGATTAAACCGAAACTCGAATAAAAATGAGACTTTTTTAAGTGCGATCTTAAAAAATTTAAGATTTCGTTGTTTTTTCAAAATTTAAAAAACCCTATGCGTGGGCGGTTTTAATACCAAGAGTAGATTTATCAGAATTTTTAAAAATGAAAATCCTTTAAAAAATAGGCCGACGGGAGCCGCCGACCCCTAAATTCAACATTTTTACATTTTTACGCCATAACTTTTTAACCGCGCAAAATTTTAAAATGCACTATGCTCATAACACCACAAATATTGTTGTTCTTTGATAATCTGATGTAAAATTGAGAAAATTTTAAAAATTGACGGCTGCAGAGGGGGCTGACCAAAGCACGCGTTTGAGCTATTTTATTAACATTTCACTTGGGATTTTTTTTTCAAGTCCAGGGGTAAAATATAATCGTGCTGATTTTTTCTTGCATAAATAATAAAGAAAGAAGGGAAATAAAAAACATTGGAATATTATACAAGATCGGGATCATAAGTTACGAATTTTCAAAGTCGGCGTCGAAAAAGCACTAATTTCAAACTACAAATTCGAGGGCGCCAAAAGTACAGAAAAAAATAAGATATCAAAAAAAGCGCTCGTTTCCTGATGTAGCGCGGTATGTAGATGACAAATCAAGAAACCGCGATTTTTTTTTCACCTGCCGATCTTCTAATCGAAGCCGCACAGTTTTAGCACTTTTGCCGACCGTATAATCCGCGCGAGGCGACTAGGAAATAATGACGTCACTCAGCTCGCAAGGAAAAAAAGTAGCGCCGCGCGATTTCATAAACTTTGTTAATTAATTGCGAAGCCATTTTAAGTGCTAGACCAAAAATTCAAATTGCAAAATTCAAGTTAAAAGGTACTCTTTTATATAAAATTATAAAAAAAAATGGTATACTGACTCATTAAATGATCTACAATTTTTGTCTAATTTTATGATAAAACTTACCGTTTTGCTGAAAAACGCGAAAAACCCATTTTTAAGACCTTTGACTTTGAATAAAATTTTTTCTAGGTACCGGATCGATGGGGACTTTTCAGCATTTATTTATAATGGTGTTCCGAACATTCATTCCAATTTTTAGCTATAGGCTAATTTGTGCACCGTTACTACTATTTTTAGGGCTTAATTGACATTGGTCGACTTTTGTTAAAATATTGATACCTTAAGAAATGTATTCACCAATTGCGGTATTTTTTGAAAAATATCATGGGCACTCCACTATCCATCGTAGTCGTTCTCCACAATTCGAACTTAAATTGACAGAAGAGCGATATTGGGTTTGACTGATGTTTTCAGAATTAAAGTTCTGGTTTTTCTTTTTCCATTTTTTTCATTGATCCATTTACGTGATTTTTTTGTTGGTAAAGTATGCCAAAAGGTTAATTTCATAAAACCAAATGTCTGAGTTCCTCAATGCATTTACACTTATTCTTGTCGACGTCACTAATTGTCATGTAGACTTATTCTTACTTTTCAATTCAGATCAAGTTAGATATTTTCTCGCTTTAGTCTTAAAATACCAATTCATTATTTCAAGACATTAATATTTTTGAAAAATCAACTTATAACAGATCTCCCTTTGTATTATAGTTTGGGAAGTACTATTTCCATAAGTCCTTTTGTTAGAAGCTTCATTGTTTGATTCGCAAAACATCAAATGTTCATTTAACACATTTCTTCTATTTCAAAACAAAAAAAAGCTTTGAATTAATTCTCCTCACAATAGTATTCAGAATGACGCGCTTTAGAGCATTGATTTATGCGTGCTATCCTTTTGTGCTCTTGTATAGGAGTGACAACTTTTGCTTTTAAATTAAATCTAGCGATCGTGGCAAAGATTTCATCGGCATTCTAGCTAAAAAGCCTTCTTTAATTTACTTTGCGCTTTCAATCTGTGTTCTGGTGAAATTAATGTCTCCGTGAGAGATAAAGGCTCTTCTCTAATTCAACGCATTCTTTACTCGCTAAAGCACGTGACATAATCAACTAAAAACAATAAAAATTTTCGCTTCTAATAATTAAAGCACACACATCAAAAATCCAATCCACGTACTTTTACACTTTCAATTAGTGAATTCAGACAGATAATATTTTAGTAGAGTTAAATTTAAAATTTAATTTAAAGACTGAAAGGTAAAGTCGGTGATTGTTTAAAACTTTTTCAAATTGCGGTTTTTTCTTCTTTTGGATATTACTTCTTTGTTAATTGTTTCTTTGTGGTCCAATTAGAGTGTAGAACTTTCAATCTGCGCTTTAATGTTTCTTTTAATAAAGCCCTCTTTACAAAAGGCCAAAGAATTTTAATTTTGTGCCTTTCCTAATTAGTCTGAGTTCGTTGTTCCAAAATGAAAATTAATAAACAATTGCCTTTTAGTTTAACCGAACTCCGGATTTTATTTCTTCAGCAGTTCATAAAATAAAATATGGTTAAAAGCATAGAAATTCATCATTAAAGAAATGGTTTCCTTTACACTTTAAACTTTATTATTAATTGTATTTATACTTAAAACATTATGTATACTAGTCACATCCTTCTAATTAAAGTCGAGCTCCTAATTCATATTTCTTTTAGTTTCTATTTATGTTTTAAATCTAAGTAAATGCACTTTTCGAAAAAAACTATGTATTTTATCAAATGCTCGTATATTAGTTCTATTATAAGCTGTTAGAGTTTCTATAATATTATTTTCTGAAAACTACTAAACTTTTCTCTCAACTTCCCAAGTTTTGTCTTTAAATAGCAACTACCATGACTTTCCACTTTCAGGCACTCAAGCATGACATGAGTTTTTTTATTTATAGATTGATTTTTCATGAATGATCACAAGTAATGCTTAATTCCCAAAACAAATGAAAGCGTATGTAATTTACGTTTTAAATGAAATTCAATAAAATTTTAGCGTTAAAACAATCAACCTGCAATTGACAAAAGAGTGCGTTTTCCATTTAAATCGAAGTACCATTTTGTAAGGACAGCAGGACAGCTTTTAGCAAATTTAAAAGGGAATCAATGAAAAAATCCTGTATTTACGCTTCGTTTGGATGAAGTAGAAAATAATTAGTTTGCCGGATTTCCAATTGGCAATACCACTTTTAGCTGGGATTAATCTGACACATGTAATCCTTTTTAATGCACGACGTGAATTACATTTATCAGTTTCAGGATCTGAAAATAACGTCGCATTATTTTTGCACATACTAAATTAAAATAAGACCTTTTTAATTATAATTATTCAATATATTGATTAGGTATATTTAATTATTTACTCAAAATACTTATCCCGCATCGCAAAATTCAATTATACAGGGTTGTACTAAAGTTTGGAAACGAGTTAATATTTTGCATCTTTTGGTATCAATACTTTATTGATGTTTTTGACATCAGGACATTATAGTAAGCTAAAAATGAAAATTGTCATAATGTCATATACATTTTTGTTAGTAGAATATAAAAATATTCACATTTTCCAAAAACACTCTAAATTTAATTTCATAATTTTTAAATGCTTATAGGCGATTTTATTTTAGAATGTTGAAATTTGTAGAAAATCTGATTGGATAATATAAAATATGATGATTTTGGTTTAGAATTAAACAAGGCTAAGCTCAGCGTAACGCACTCTGATTAAATATTTAACTCCCCAAATGCGGTCGGCTTAGACACGAGCCGATGCACATTTAATTTTTGTTTCTGCACATGTCCCGGAACCAACCACCGGAATATCTGGACGGATTTGCAATTTCCGCAGCTGAATTATAAATGTTGATTAATTTTGTACACCACAATATGAACAGTTATTTGCATAGCAATTCATAACTAAAAATTAAAACTGAATTATTGAGGAAGTCGGATTAGAAATTTTTAGCAAATAGTAAAAAGTTTTATCATTAAGTTTTTATCTCAGTTCTAGATGGGCTTGAAAATTTAATGACCTCATTGAGGTTAAATAACATGAGTTACCGCAAAAGTGGAAGATGTGGGAGCTAACTTTATGAGAACTTTCAGCACGTCCACACGTCCAACTAAATGTTAACGTAACTTTTTCTTTCCTCCGCACTAATTAAGAATTAAAAGCTTTTTGTAGAAGCTCCATCTAATCTACACTATACTGATTATTTGAATGGACGAATATAAAAAGTATTTCTAATATTCTCGCACTTTTATCGTTATGAAAGAAATACTTACAAATGATATTAAAAAGTAGCATAAAACTTACTTAGTTGGAATTGAAAAGTTTTTAAGATAATATCAATTAATATTACTCGAGCAATTTAAGTTTTATTTACATTCTATAATGAATCAAAAAGTATAAAATAAATTTTCAACTTTATTCTCAAGAATTTATTAAAAATATTTATATATCATTTGCTTTTAAACTTAAACTGAATTAAATGCAAAAGTTCTTACTTATATCAAGCAAATAAATCAATGAAATTTTTTCCTTGGCTATGATTTTAACCTGGAACATCCAAATCGTATTTTTGGTGTGATAACCAGGAGGTCTCAGGTTCAAATCCTGGCTCATATTTTTAAACTCAATTATAACTTTTACAAATGTCCCTACAACCATCATTTATCCCATTTCTCATGTCTTGAATACTTTGAGGTGGTGTTTTAAATACCGTTGATTTTAAGTGTCCGCAAAGAAAGAAATTTAATTTCGAAAGATCGGGACACCGTGCTGGTCATTCTATCGGACCTCTTCGTCCGATCCATCTTCCTGCAAATCGGTCATTTAACCACTCTCGTACAGGTAAAAGATAATTTGGTTGCGCTTCGTCTTGTTGAAAGTATAAATTTTCTTCATCAACAATCGAGTTTTTTCTTCATCTTGCTGATTTTCTCAATTTTCTGGGGATCAATTATTTTTTCTATGACTATTGTACAATGATAGCTATTACCCACACCCGTGAGTTTTGGTACCCGGAAACCAAAACTCACTAGTGATTCTCTGTTACCAAATTCAAACAATTATTAAAATAAAATCGTCAGTGATCGGGATTCGAACTGAGCTACCGATGACTCAAAATTTATTCAAGCTTGCGTTATTTACGAAATAGTCATAGAAAAAGTAATGTATTCTACTCGCGAGTAAATAGCCATTACTCACTCACACCTGTTACGCAATTTCGGCCTTCGTGAGTAATGGCTATCATTATTCGCTCGTTAAATAATATACTATACAATCAACGATATCTAAATATCGTTCTTAATTTAATTTTTTTCCTTAAATATTGGTCCTATTGTCACATCTAGGGTGTTATAACCTTAGACAGGGGGTAATGTGACTATTAGCCATATTTATTATATCTAAATAAATTAACAAATACATAGTTCGACAGATTAGACTTACCCTATTACATGCATCTTTGAAAATTATTCTTACTCTTTTTTGGGTCTTACTTCACTGACACTTTAGAACCAACTATCCAATCAATTTTTTAGTTAGATTTTTCGTAAGGTTGGAGTAATGTCTGAGCAGAAAAATAAAGTTTTAACATAAATAACATAAAATAAATGAAAAAAATGGAAAATACAGTATTATTCATATAGGGTATGTCATGCTAGGATGTGATTTTCAGCAGGAATGTCGACTAAATCCACGACTTCGCTAGCTATTTTATCTCCTTCTAATTCCAGTAAAATCGTCGGAAATACGAACAGACAGCAATAACGTTTAGTCGAAATAATGCATCAAACTCGGCGGCAGTCGTGTACCATTCGATAGCCAATAAGGAATATCTGGAGGCAAAAATAAGCGAGCACTACTTGATCCATGCGATGCACCTGCTAAAAACCGCATCCTAGCATGACAGGGACCATAGGCTGTATCGAGGTAAGTCCGCATCTGGTAGAGCTCTCCAATCAGCCGCAACGGAACCAAGGTTTTTCAATCCTTATTGTGCTCGGTGTGTCCAAATGGTGTACCCATGTCTCTTTGGTGGCCGATTGTTTATAACTTCGATTTTATTGTTTCTATTCCTTTAAGAACCCTGTTTTGATTTGGTTAGATGTTGGTGTTTGTCCTATCAGCGGGTGACTGTTGGTCTATTCAATCCCTCCAATCTTTAGTTTCTTGCTTTCCATTAATTTGACACCCAGGAATGAATGAATGTTGTAAATTTGTTGTGTTGGGTTGCTTTTCCTGTTTTGTCTATTCGTCCGCATTAGGTTTAAGCTCAGCTATCCTTTTGCGAATCCTTTGGTACACCAATGTGAGCATGGGATTTCCTTGGTTCCGATGACAGTTGTTGGATTGCAGATACTTGGCGGGTATTCTTCGGTACATGAAACAAGCACAATAGTCATTAGCATAAACTAAAGTAAATATTGAAAAATTATCATTGGCCAGGATTTGAACATGGAACCACCAATTCGCATGTCTGGTGTGATAACCACTACACCACCAAGGACCCATTTTCAAACTTTCATAAGTTCGAACTCAATAAACTTCAAATATTCATAAGTTCGAACTGGATAAAGTTCCAATTCCATTGCATTTGAAAAAATAAAGATATTTGCAAAAAAACGCATTTTAAAAATTATAGACATTAGTATCTCCAAAACGGCCTAATGAATTTCATAATTGACGATTTATTTTATGTATTTAAATTATTTAAGAGTAGTTTTAATAATTTTATTAAAAAAATTACCAAAAAAAAATCTTTTTTAGAAAGTTCCAAATTTTTTTTTGTCTCAATCATACTTACAAGTTATCAATGTTTAATAATAACTAAAAAATAGGGCATTTTTCTATTATAATTTTTTATTTTCATAAATGAAAAAATTACAAATTATACTCAATTGTCGAATTCGGCCAGTAGCCGAAATTTAATATTATCGAACTTTTTTGACCTCAAACTTCTTTAGAACTCGATTTTTTTTCGAATCCGAACTTTTTGCGAACTAGCACTTTTTCCGAACTCGAACTTTTTTCCAAACCGCTATTATAATCCTCTTCTCTCATTACCAATACTCGGAAATGGACGTTGTCTCGAGGTTCTCTGTTAACCATTTTTCTTCATCTTTAGTTTCTTCTATATTTTCTTCTCGGAATATATTTCTTTGTTGGAGAAATAATAAAAATGGTATTTTTGTCTCCGTTGATGGTGTACTTGTCTCCATAAGATTTAGTTCTCCAGAGGGCTTCTTGGATAGTTTCGTGAATTTCTTCTGTGCTTGTGGAAGAAATAGTTATATGAGGGTTTGCTAATCTACAGTGTGGGTTTAGACATTCGGAGAGATTAATAATAATATTAATAATTTATTTCTTTCCTTTATACTTTACATATTGTATAACATAATATATTCAAGATAACAGGAAGATAAATATGCGATGCTTCAAATTACTCTGCTCTTCCAGCATGGCAAATAGAATATATAGAATTAAAAACATTAAAATATAATTAAAAAAAAATTAACATATGTTAAAAATTAAATAACACGAAGGTAAAGTATATAACGTAGATTTACAGAAATTCATAGGTATATCACATTTTATTAAAAAGCTTGACTTAGGTCTATATCAAAAAAGTCTTGTATAGAGTACGGTGCTGATTCAATAAGGACCCTAGAGACCTCTTTCTTAAAATTAAGATAAGATTTTTCCTTTATCTTATTAGGTAGAGCATTATATAGGTGTAAGCCTATGAAGTATGGTCCTATCTGCGATTTGGTGAGCCTGCAGAAGTCGCCCCTGATGTCATCTCGCTTCCGAGTTTCATATTGGTGAATATCAGCTTGCACCTCAAATTGATTCAAATTTCGATGAACATACAGTAGACACTGCTATATGAATACGGATGGAAATGTTTGTATTTTAAGTTCTGTAAATGCATGTGAGCAGTCTTCTCTGTAGCTAATTCCAGCAATCACTCTAACAGCTTTATTTTGCATCCTGAAAACCCTGTACGCATCAACAGATCACATCAAAGAATGACATAACGAGTAGTAAGCAGTAGTTAGCACCTTTTGTGAGACACAGTTCGATAATGAACGTAGAACAAAAATATTCCTTGACAGCTTGTTGCACGTTCATCAATGTGTTTATGCCATCGCAGTCCAGGATCCATAACAACTCCAAGAAATTTTACAGATTCTGGGTTGTATATTAGGTTGTTGTTTTTTCTGATAGTGCCAGAACGAATATTTCCAAGTTTGACCATGTGGCCGAAATGGTGTGTACCATTTTGAATTTTTGGTTGTCCTCGTTGCATGGGTATCGGGGGAAGATGATGATTTTGAAGCTGTTGACCAAAGAACATTTGCATGATAGGGAGATGTGAAGAGCCATTCCCCTCCCAACTTGCTGTGAAACATTCGGTGATCATTCCATTGTTGCATACTCCGTGAGGTGTGTACTTAGGAATTCGTTTGGTCCAATCTCCGCGACAACCATAGCTCTGGACCTGTGGCAACATTGTAAAAATAGATATCGACAGTGGTCTCAGTATACATCGCTATTACACATCTTGATCCATAGAGTGGATCTCCAGATACCCTAGGTAAAAAACATAATGTATTATGAAATGGTTTGCAATGTTGTAAATTCATTCCTAAAAGTGGTCTTTAATTGTTATTTCCACTTCGTTTGGTAACGGTTAAACGTTAAAATTAATTTGGAAAAAATTCCAGCCCAAACATTGATCTTTGGAGGAAACTGATACTTGTGAATTTCAGTGGTTGGATGAGGATTTTCATTATCCCAATAACGAGTCTGTTGAAAAAACCCCTAAATAAAATGTACATTCATCACTTTACCAAATTTTATACATCAAATTGATGTTATTTAGGGTGGATCGTTTTCAAATGATCATCCTGTATAATAATGTATGAAGATATTTGATAGTTTAAGAAGTTAGATTTAAGCAATAATCTTGAAATAAAATGTGGTATTTTCATAAAATCTTTAAAAGGTAGAAAATATGAAGGCTGGAGCAATATTTGATAAAATATAAAATATTTTATAGTAGATAAGGATTGAACGTTGTAAAAGTTTAATATCACGATATTCGCCTGTCAACGTGAACGTCCGCAGTTTCTGGCTGCTCGTAAATAAATATTATTAGATTGTCCGGATGCGAGGGACGTAAGGTTTGTTTCCAACTTTCTAGGTAGTTAGGGTGTTAGCAGTTTGAGTTGGTTACAGTTTGTGAGACACGCAGTTGCAGCTGATGATATTTCCGCCATTCCGCCCGTTTGCCTCTCACCACCCACACGAAATTAAGTTTGGCGAAACGACGAACAACTCACAAACGTACTGTTTGCAGATAATCTTACGCGCGAACACGTTGATTCCTAACCCCGACACGACTACGCCAAACTTGCCCAATTACTTTCGCATAAACTTTTCCGATTACAATGCAAATTCAAACACGTGCATTTTTCCGACGCAAATTTTCATCGTTGAAATTCTGATCGAATCGGATGATATTCGACGTGAATTTTAATTGGAAAATGTCTGTGATTAACCCTACAAAAAACCACAGCGCCTTGGTAATAAGGCGTTTTGTTTGAAAATTAGACGTCTCATTATTCACCACACAGTGATCCTCACTACGAGTACGACCCTTCCTATTCCCAAACATTAATTGCGAAAGATATTGCCTTTAAGGCTTTAACTTCACGGCGGTCGACATCGAATTACCCGACACAAATCATCATCTTCACGGTAGTTCGGTGATGTGACGCTTTTCAAACACCCAATTAGTCCGGATATATCGTGACTAATTATCCGGACCCACCTAATGACTGTTACCCTACTAACGTAAATCACTGACGATCTTTCATCCACCTCCCACTTTTAAACATCGAAACTTTTCAACCGTCATCATAAATGGAGGGAATTAATTATAGAAATCACATTAGTTTATACAAAGTGTTTCTAAATACTTAATTCCTAACTAAGGGAATAGATTCTTTGAGTTGTTTGAAGATTAGAAGGATCAAGTTTCTTTTTTTTTTCAATTTTTAACATAACTTCTATATTTCAAAGGATATTTTGGTCAAAATTAAAATTAAAATTTGGGGTGCTTTTTTTTCGGGGGATTCCTTTTTACCCCCTTTCATTTTTTATTTGATTCTACTGTCCAATATAAGTTAATTTTTTTACTTCTTTGCTGCACATTTTGAATTATTATTAAAAAACGTTGTACATTTTGTCTCATACCTTCTAAACGCAAAAAGATATCAAAAAAGTTAAGGGAAAAAAGTTTCAGGAATATCCAAGAAAGTAAAATGGATATACCGTGCGGACATAAAGTAATTCCCCCCCCCCCCTGCTAATTTTTGAACGGTTATGTTTTTGATTCTGAAAACTTGTCTACCTAGGAATCTAATTGCGAACTTTCTAATAAAGGTATTTTTGATTTCGTGGAACTTGTGGTTATACCGGAAGTGGATGGCAACTTTCTTATTTTAAATGGAACACCCAGTATATTTTTACATTTCTTTCGTTATTTTAAATGAAATATTTTGCAATTAAGTTAATAATATTAAATTTAAACAAAATTATGTTTAATAGTAAGTTCGTTAATTTTGCTGATTAACATAACCACCTTCAACCTCTTGACAGTAATAAAATCTACAGGAAATCTCTTGGATAAAAATTTTGTTTAAATTTAATGTTATTAACTTAATTGCAAAAAAAATCATTTAAAATAAGGAAGTTGGGGCACTTAGGTCCAACTTCTGGTGTAAATGAAGTTGCATAAAAATGCGTTTTTCAAATGGGCGTATTTCCGAAAGTATTAATTCTAGACCACACTATGCTAGGTCTATGTAATAGTATTTTTATGGAGAACACAAAAATGCAAAAATATACTGGGTGTTCCATTTAAAAGGGTCGATACCCCTGAAAAAACTGCACCCAAAATTTTTTTTTAACTATCGCTTTTGTATTCAATGGCAAAAGTGAACCCCATATTTCGAAAATGGAGCATTTTGGAGAAAAAATTCTTACTTTTCATCTTTAGATTGGTCAATTAATTTATTCTTGAAGTAATGGACACATGTTTAGAAACACACTGTATAATTCGTAGTATAATAGATTAAATTTAGGAGTTAAAAACTAAAATCATCGTCCTAAAACCAAGAGAGGAATTATTTATTTTTTAGTTTTAAAATTACAGCTGTTTGATCTTCAACTTATCGATTTTAGCTAAAAGATCTTTTAATTGGTAACAATAATAATACAGAAATGGTAGATTTTTTTTCAGTTTTTCGATTATAACTCAAAAAAGAAACCAATTATTGCGGTATCATTTTAAACTTCTGAAACTACTATAGGTAAATTAGTAACTTATATGACATAATTTCCTATGAATGATGTACTTCAGAAATAATACTAAGTAAGATTGGCATTAGCATATACATTATTAACGATTCTCATAATTCTGGGTGTTGGGAAGTTTATACGATAATTAGTATCTATTATTATGACTTAATCTGAACAAATATTGATTTCGAGTAGTAACACCAGAAACCAGAAGGTTTCAAATGTAACAATAACATTATGAAGACCTTTGTGCAATAATCGGTCAAGTCCAAATTTAAAAAGTCGTGGGAAAACGATAAAAACTTTTCAAATAACAATATATTTATTTAGAATTAAGTCAATATTTTTTTATCCATGGATATTACTGGTACCGATATGTGAATAGAACTACTAGTAAAACTAAAAAGAAAAATTTTTAAAAAATTGTACTTGTTTCATTTTTACATCAAAATATTTTTGATTTAAACGATTACTGCAAGAACAGTAATTTTTTTTTTTGATTTGTCAAACATAGATGACTGAAAATCATTGTTGCATTACTTAAACCTCAAAACACATATCAAAAGCAATGCAAAAAAAACAGTATTCAATAATAAACGGGCTTTGCCGAACTTTTAGTACACCCAGTATGTATAATCATGGTGATTTAAAGTTTGTTTGTATTTAGAATGAGTGGATTTATTAGCCTTAACTAAATTTATGAGTTCAGCATTAAAGCAAGCTGGATAAGAATGTGAATGTATTTTTTAGTCGTAACTGATAGATCAATTTCACTAAATGAGTTTAACAATCTATCCCAATTTATACTGGCAGTATTATAGTTAAATTCGACTGTACTGATTTAGTTAATTAGATTTATAATTTTGACACATTTCAGGGGGCCTCGGAATATTTTTGACTAGGTAAGTACATCACTGGTTGGGTGTAAAAACCTGGTTCTGTTTTTTATTATGTAGAATAGGTTTTTGGTCAAATTTTGGTACAAAAATCAAAAAAAGTGAAAATTTTGGAGTGGCCTTATTTTTGCACCGAACCCTTTATTGATTCTACAGTATAATAGTAGTATACAATAATTAATAATAACAGCAAATTATGAAAAAAAAACTGGTGCATTGGGTAATTTTAATAAGCTATCGTTAAAATTTGTGTAATATTATAGTTATACTTAACTAATGTTTTTGTAATTTTCTGATTTATATAGAGCTATATTTTATCCCAATGATATTATGATTTGAAACAAATTTTATAATGAAGTAACAAATTTTTATGAAAGTTGAAAAATGTAACAACTTAATAAATGTACAACGATTTATTAAAAAAAGATAACATTTATAATAATCTCCGCGTGTTTAGATTTAAAGAAAAACCCATCATTCATTTCAGAAAAGGGCTTTTAAGCTTGGTAGCGTATCGATTTCATATGTAGAAATAATATCTGTACATTAATATTTGTAAAGGGAGAGAAATTGAGGTTCACGCTTTATTAACATATTTATTGGAAGCAGAATACGATGATAGATTACGTTTTAAGCAGCTCATTTACGAAATTGAATATGTTAAAATGTTTCATGTTTAAACCTCTTATCCTTACGTCATCTCAAATAAATAAGAGTACTTTAAATAATCATATTTATAAGTTAACTAATTTTGGGATATATTTCGTTTGTATTTGGGTGAAATTTTTGGGAATAAAAAGAGAGAACAATTGATGGATAAGCATAAACGTTTGGTGCGTATCCAACTGAGAGCGAATATCCATCAAAATTATCAAATCAGAAAGAATGTTACGTGAATACACGCATACAATTTGGTACGTGCTGGCACGTTTCGACTTTTATTTATACTTTCCGTTCACCCCGATCGTTCAGATCATCGCGGGGTTCATCCCGAACAAATTAATAATAACAAAATAAAAAGGCTCCAGCTGCCTGAACTCCACAAGAAGTTTCCATAAAAAATGAGCTGTCACGATAGAAATTTTTTGAAGTAAAAGAATAAAATAATTGAAATGTGTAATTAAGTACGTATAATTAGATGTAACTGCGATGAGATTCGCATATTCGTGCTACGAACTGTTGCATTCAGTAATTATCAGCGTGCTAAAGTGCTTATTAAGGTACTTAAAATAAAGATGATATCTGCAGGAAAAAATATATAAACGGTCTTTTTGCATTTAAAGATATTGCACATCACTTGAAGCACGTTATCTGTAACACAATAAATTCTAAATTGAAGAAGATAGCGGGGAAAATATATCATCGCAGTATAACAATAATTATTGCTTTCTTTGATATATTGCCAGTCATAAATAACCACTAAATATTGCCCTGTTTTGAAAAAGACGCGGAATCAAATGGAACAAGATGCGAGCAAAAAGAAGCTCCAGGATCTCACAAAGAGGCCGGTCAATAATCAGATTAATGCGTTACATTTATTTACTTATCAATCTTTCAGGATCGTCATTTTAAATTAATTTATGATTTATTGTCTATTTGCATGATTAATGAGCATTAAGTTTCAAAATTAACCTTTAGGTTCGAGAGTTTCACTTGTCTCAACTTGGATAGTACAAGAACTAGATAACACGATAAGATTTTCTCGATAATATTGTAATTTATACAACCAACAGCTTTTAGATTATTAGTTTAGACCACATTGCAGGCAAGTGTTTCTTAATTTTGGCAAAACTAACGATTCACACATAAAATGGGTTTTAATTGTTAAAACTACCAGGGAATTAATTTTTTTTTGAATTATTTCCTAAAATTGTATTCAGAGCATCTTCCTAGATGCTTGCGATAAATTTTCCGTCGGTGATAATCACAGAGAAAAGAAAATCCATCCCACTTTTCTAGAGTTTTTTTTTGCAAATGAGGAAGAAAAACGAAAAAAATAATTGATATTTTTATATCTTATATTTTAGAAATCATAATTAAAAATAAGTTGTTTTTTGTTTCAATTCGATACGACAAATATTAACGTAAATATAAGCGTTTGAATTTTAAGAAAATTAGCCCCTCCGCTTCAACAAGCGATGTATTCTGACGTCATTTGTTCCGAACGCTGTCCGTTCCGTACACGCGTATAGTGCACTTGATTGTTTCTACACGTTTTTATAGTTATTATCTTTTAATAATCTGATAAAATATTACTATTAGTTATTAATTAAAATAGGAGAATTATTTATTAATTTAAAATTTACTTCTTTATAATTTTTTACTTATGAAATTTCACTTTAAATGTTATACAACTTTAGTGTGGTTTTTACAAGTGTGTAGCGTTTCAAATTAAAAATTTGAAAGTTAATAATTTTGGGTTGTAGTATAAAGAAATAAAAAAAAAAATAAAAAAAATTCAAGGCAGTACGACTTTTTGTTCAAAAGATATGAATTTTTATATAAAATATGGCTTTCTAACAAATGAGTAAAGGTGTATTGTTAAAAATTCATATTTCGCTTAATAATTAAAATTAAAAAACGAAAATTCGTACAGATAAGTTTGTAAAAAGTATCAATATTATCTTATTAAATTTTTTAAAATTTAATTATTTTTTAAGTCCAAATTACCTAGAAAAATTTTGTTTTGTTTGAGTTTTTGGGGTGTAAAATTTTGGGGGGGGGTGTAGAGGGCAAGTGACCCCCTACATTTCATCTATTTTCTATTATCTTTCATTGGCTGGGTCGATTTTGAAAAGATTCGAAAAAATATTTTTTGAGGCTTAAAATTTTTCATGGAAATCGATTTTTATTGTTTTTCTCGAAAACTATAAAAGTTAGCGAGTTCAAATTTTTACCAAAGGTAAACACCATGGATAGACGCGTTTTAAAAAACATTTGGTTAAAATCGGTTAAACAGTTTTTTTGCAAATAATTGGTAAAGTTTTGGCAAAATTTTGGTACAAATACGGGCCTGGACGACGTAATTTTGTACCGAAAATTAAAATTTTCAGGGAATTTGGTGGGGGAGGTAACGGTGCGAATTTTAAGCTATTACTCGTCCCAGCGGTTCTAATAGATTAGAAGATATTAATTATTTTGTGAAAAGTGAAAAATTTCAAACCGCAATTTCGGTTCCAAACGGAGATTTTGCATATTTTTGCTACATTTTCGGCCATAACTCGATAACGAAAGGAGATAGCGAAATGATTCTTTTTTTGCCGTAAAGTGGACCATGAAAGCTTTCAGAAAATATACATTGCGTTATGGTAGAATAAAATTTGAGGGGCGGATTAAACCGAAACTCGAATACAAATCCGACTTTTTTAAATGCGATCTTAAAAAATTTAAGATTTCGTTGTTTTTTCAAAATTGAAAAAACCCTATGCGTGGGCGGTTTTAATACCAAGAGTAGATTTATAAGAATTTTTAAAAATGAAAATCCGTTAAAAAATAGGCCGGCGGGAGCCGCAGACCCCTAAAATCAACATTTTTACATTTTTACGCCATAACTTTTTAACCGCGCAAAATTTAAAAATATACTATGCTCATTACACCACAAATATTGTTGTTCTTTGATAATCTGATGTAAAATTGAGAAAATTTTAAAAATTGACGGCTGCAGAGGGGGCTGACCAAAGCGCGTTTGAGCTATTTTATTAACATTTCACTTGGGATTTTTTTTTCAAGTCCAGGGGTAAAATATAATCGTGCTGATTTTTTCTCGCATAAATAATAAAGAAAGAAGGGAAATAAAAAACATTGGAATATTATACACGGTCGGGATCATAAGTTACGAATTTTCAAAGTCGGCGTCGAAAAAGCACTAATTTCAAACTACAAATTCGAGGGCGCCAAAAGTACGGAAAAAATTAAGATATCAAAAAAAGCGCTCGTTTCCTGATGTAGCGCGGTATGTAGATGACAAATCAAGAAACCGCGATTTTTTTTCACCTGCCGATCTTCTAATCGAAGCCGCACAGTTTTAGCACTTTTGCCGACCGTATAATCCGCGCGAGGCGACTAGGAAATAATGACGTCACTCAGCTCGCAAGGAAGAAAAGTAGCGCCGCGCGATTTCATAAACTTTGTTAATTAATTGCGAAGCCATTTTAAGTGCTCGACCAAAAATTCAAATTGCAAAATTCAAGTTAAAAGGTACTCTTTTATATAATATCATAAAAAAATGGTATACTGATTCATTAAATGATCTACAATTTTTGTCTAATTTTATGATAAAACTTACCGTTTTGCTGAAAAACGCGAAAAACCCATTTTTAAGACTTTTGACTTTGAATAAAATTTTTTCCAGGTACTGGATCGATGGGGACTTTTCCGCATTCATTTATAATGGTGTTCCGAACATTGATTCCAATTTTTAGCTATACGCTAATTTGTGCACCGTTACTACTATTTTTAGGGCTAAATTGACCTTGGTGGACTTTTGTTAAAATATTGATACCTTAAGAAATGTATTCACCAATCGTGCCTATCTTCTAATCGAAGCCGCACAGTTTTAGCACTTTTGCCGACCGTATAACCCGCGCGAGGCGACTAGGAAATAATGACGTCACTCAGCTCGCAAAGAAAAAAAGTAGCGCCGCGCGATTTCATAAACTTTGTTAATTAATTGCGAAGCCATTTTAAGTGCTAGACCAAAAATTGCAAAATTCAAGTTAAAAGGTACTCTTTTATATAAAATTATAAAAAAAATGGTTTACAGACTCATTTTCAGCGTATCACTGATAATTACTGCGAATCGATGGAGGGCGCGCGAGTTGGGATGAAAAATTGTGAATAATCATGAAATCGCGTCAAATCTCAAGTTTCCTCTGTTAGATTTTCATTTTTTTTTTAGATTTATAAGCAAAGTTTATGAGGCTACAACCTTAGCGTGTATTCATCTTCTGCAAACTTGCACATGATTAATTAGAAGGGTCCAGAGCTAAGGTACTTTTAGTCATTATATTTTTTTGTAAATACTCTAATTTTTTTTTATACGCTAGATGATTTAAAAGTCATTTCATATATCATCGTTTAAGTGATATGAATGTCTATCAAAAACTATTACTAAATCACCAGTGACGTCATTATTATTTTTTTATACCATGAGAGCATTTAAAAACCAAAATTCACCAGTTTGAGCGATTTTCTCAAATAAATTAAATATAGTATTGTGTTCCAAACTTCATCATGATCCTGTATATTTCATTAGGAAATTGTTTTTTTCTAATGTAATGAAAAAGTTATACTTTAATGTACACTTTTTAATTAAATGAAATTTTGAATAAATGCTTAAGATATTTTATTATGAACTATGAAGTTATTTCTTGCCGCTTTAAAAACCAGGATAACCTATAAAAATTTTAAAATGGACATTTTGTCGAAAATATCTTTGCGCTCTGATTATCATACAAATAACGTTGAAATATTTATTGATTTCATTTAAATAAATTTAATTCAAAAAGTTTAATTATCGTTTGAAGTTAAAAAAATATACAATTGAATAAAAAATAAACAATTTAAAAGAACATTATTACAAATTCATCAATTGTTCAAATTGAGTACCACTACACATTAACAATAAAATTGTATGTAATGTAATATAAAATATTTTAGCAAAACATTTGATAATTGGGAGATTTCATCCCTAACTTAAATTTTCTAAATTTGTAGTAGAGCTAATGAAAACTTTTGATTTAAGAGCGATTTCCTAACAGACAAATATAGTAATGTATAACGAAGAATGATGATTCTAATCCCAACTGTACATACGGAGAAATAAAACTAAATATGTGTGCTACTAGTTTCGCCTTTATTAGGGCATCATCAGGCACTATAAAAAATTACAATAAATATTTGTTATACTCTACTAACAAGTGATAAATCACACGCAGAATGGTAGTTGACAGACGAGACGGAAAGGTTAAACAGAGGTTTGACTGACTCGGGGAACGTATTTAATTATTATTAACTTCAGTTTTAAATTGTTTTATGTATGTTTTCATATTGTATATTAGATTTTATTTTGGATCACCCTTTATATGTCTTTTAGCGTTTAAGTCGTAGCTGCCAATTACGTTAAGCACTCTATGCGCTTTAATATGGACAAAGTTACTACTAACGTTTTATACTAGCTGTACAATTTCACAAATTCACCGACAGAGGGAGAGGTCTTTCCTAAAATCGCGAAATTCAAAAAATATTTATAATATTATTTTGCATTTTTACCCCGAAATCGGACGTTTTTTGCGTGGAGCTACGAAAAGGGTAGCTTGTTTCGTCAAATTTTAAAAATTTTGCTTGTATAGTGAAGAGGGATGTTGATTCTAAGTGGAGTTTGAATTTTAAATTTTTCCAAGTTTTCTAACACTCTGAAAAAAATTCTCGAAAATGGTCGATTTTTCTTGCTTTGAAAAATTGCACCCCTGTCCGGTTTTAAAGGGAAGCGACAAAATATGGCCCTTTTTATTTTCATATTCAAAGGATTAATCAGTACAATATTTAAGTCCAAATTTACACTCTAAGCTTTAGAAAAAAATCAAACGTAAAATTTTCTCAATTTTTTTGGTGGGCGGCTCCCGATGGCCTATTTCTAATGGATTTTTATTTTTAAATACTCTGCTGAATCTGCTCTTAGAATAAAAACCGTCCACGTATAGGGTTTTTTAAATTTTGAAAAAACAACGAAATCTTAATTTTTTTAAGATCGCATTTAAAAACATGATATTTTTATTCTAGTTTCGGTCTAATCAACCCCTCATATTCTATTTTGTCCCCACGTAATATATATTTTTTAAAAGCTTTAAATGTCCACTTTACGACAAAAAAAAGAATCACTTCGCTATCTTTTTTGTTATCGAGTTATGACTGAAAATGTAGCAAAACTAAGCAAAATTTCCCCGTTTGGAGCCAAAATTGCGGTCGGAAATTTTTCACTTTTCACAAAATAATTAATATCTTCGAAACTGTTAGCACCACCGGGACGAGTAGTAGCTTAAAATTCGCACCGTCACTTCCCATAGTAAATTCAGTGAAATTTTTAATTTTCGGTTTAAAATTGCGCCGTCCAGAGCCGTATTTGTACCAAAATTTTTCGAATATTTTCCAAAAAAAAAAATATTGAACCGAATATAACCAAATATTTTTAAAATGCGTCTATCCATGGTGTTTACCTTTTGTAAAAATTTAAAATCGCTAACTTTTGGAAAAAAACAATAAAAATTAAAAATTGCAGCCTTAAAAGTATCTTAAAAATTTTATTTTCGAATTTTTCAAAATCAAGCCGGCAAATGAAAGATTATAGAAAATGGATGAAACGTAGGAAGTCACTTGCTGTCTACACCCCCAAACAAAATTCTTACACCCCAAGAATTAAAAAAATCCAAATTCTTTTTAGGTAATGTACCTTAAAAAAATAATTAAATGTTAAAAAGATAATATCGATATTTTTAGGAACTTAATAGGTACCAATTGAAAACCATTACACATATTATTTATATTTTTTATGTTTTGCTTGCTCTTCCATGCTTAACTTGCGCAATTTACAGTCGAATCGTCCTGCCAAAATATCTTCCTCATTTTTTAATATTTATAAGTGCAATAAAATGAAATAGAATCATAAAATTGTTGTCTAAAAAATAGATGGATTATTTAATTTTTTAATTTATTTTTAAGGAAATATTTGACTGAAAAGTAACAAAATACAACTAAATTTAAATATTAGTACCAGCTATTATTTAGATAATGTTTTTTAGATTTGATTCCATTTTATTGAATTTAAAAATAATACGAAATAAATAAGATATCTTGGCAGGGCAGTTTAAAAAATGGCGTCAATTTAAAAGAAATGACTAAGTTAAACCAACAAACAAAAATAATATGCTCAAAAGTTATCTCTGAATGTTTAAAAATTTGCCAATCGGTGCCATTTTTGATTTAAATCAAGTATTTAATATTGCCCACATGGGCGTGACAATGACCTTTAAGCGAAAATTGAATTTTTGACAATACACATTTACCAGAATATCATGATTAATATAAAAATTCATAACTTTTGAACGAAACATCGTAGAGACTTGATTTTTTTTTTTTTTTTTTCTAATTTCTTTAAGCTACAACTTTAAATTATTAATTATTAACTTTCATAGTTTTATAGGCAGATTCTGGTTAAAATTAAAGGCCTTTAATTAGAGACAAATAAGGTAACCATGAAAATTGTCCATTACAACCCATATAACAAATTTAAATTTAAAGGCCTTTAAACTTAAATGATTTGACCAGAATCTGAGTATTAATTTGAAACGCAACAGTTGTGTTTATGAGTTATATGTTTATGCTTCTGAAGGTCAAAAAAACGTATTCTGCTTCAATTTTAAGTTCAAAATACATGACTTACTCGTTTTTTTTACAAAATTTTATTGTCTGGTTTTGCATCCAAACGCTTCAAATTAACAATAAAATGATCTAAAATCTAAATACTTCTTACTCTAAATTTACTTAATATTTTTGACATATCAATTAATTATCAGTGACTGTTAAAACTTGTAAGAATCATAAATATTCAGCATATAAGTAAATGCCCATGTATTTTTCTTTTTTTATGAGAGTAGATTGGATTGGATAAATTCCCCAGCTCCCAAATAAAGTATTATTCATGTATTTTTTGTATTTTATTGTCTAGGGCGCAGTTGATAATCTTAAAAAGCATTTATCTTTTTATTTTTAAACATTTTATCCGCATTCCATTTTATTCTTCATGTTTTCCTAGGACGATTTCCATTGTTGCAAGAAGTAATAAGCTGTATTATTAAATTTTGAAGAAAACCACAAATAAAATTCCCTACGATTGCACTTACAAAAGTTATTTTAACCAATATTACCCTCTCGCGAGTATTTAACACGTTTTTGTCTGAAGAGCTGTCAATTTTAATATTCCCAACAAAACAACTGTAATTAGATTTGTAGCCCTAAGGGATGCCTCTATAATGGCGCGTTTTCATCCGCAGCACGTAATTGCGGGGTTGCAGGGCCCTTAATAAAACACATGCAAGATACATTCATGCATATCTATTATAAAAACGTTTGCGTGATTTACAGGCTTATTGGGAGGAAATTTGAGTTGCTTTTGCGGTTTCGAGCTTCAAACAACACCTTTGGTCCTCAGAATTTATAAATTCATGACGATAATTGTATATTATAATATATACGTGGGGTTTGATCAATATCATCTTCCAGCTGGAGAAGAGCATTCTTTTGTACCAACTTTCTTAAATTATGCAGTAGTGTGCGAAATTTTGCAATTTAAATTATATCTAAAAACTTCAGTAGGTATACTTACTTACGCTAACCACCAGACTAAAATTAATTTGAATAATAAATACATATCTTACATTCTTTAGTTTTAGTATTACTTAGATTTAAATATGCACATTGGATTGGATTTTAGTATGAAATTACTTGAATTTTAGAAAAATATTTGTATATGAGCAGTTAAAATTAAAAGGTTCATTTATAAAACATCATTTTCAATCTTAACATCTTAGCTAAGTCTATTTAAAATTGAAATTAATTAGCAGGTAGACTAAAATACAGAGTTTGGGAAAAGGGTTGGTTCTTGTTATTTAAGAGAGATTTTAATTAAGTAATAAAACTTGATGTTGTCCTCGTAAACAATTTTTTAATTAGAATGTAAAAGTGGGACCTAATTTACACATGTCTGGTTTAGCAATTCAAAAAATATTTTTAAACAAACCTTTTTATATGAGGTGTTTTCTTTTCATTCGGTTTTTTAATAATGTCTATACATTTTAAATGTGAAATTAATTTTGGGTTGTAGAGAAATTTGAAAGGAAATATGTGGTTTAAATAATGCTAATTTCAAAGCGGGTAAGTCTTTAGATAAACATGAATTTAATTTGAAAGTTTTAATTGCTAAAGTGAGGTTGTAAAATATTTACATTGGTTAACTGTTAACACCGAGCCAATATACTGGACGTCTATTTCACTAAATCAACATATGAAACTATATACACATATTATTATAAAAGTAATTTTCCTTGATTAATTTCATTTTTATTAACCATTAAAGTAAATTACTTTTATATGTTATTATTGTGAGAATTAGGATTTTATGTTTAATTAATAAAATTTCATACGGGTCTTGCAAAATTAATTAAAATTCAATTACAAAAGGAAATTTTTATTACGTCTGGGATAAAGAGCCATGTAATGTGGTTTATAATAAAATAAAATTAATTTAAACAAAATTAACTTCAGAATAGTTTCCAGAACTAATTTTCTTAAGCGAATACAATTTCTGCTTTCATCAAACAAAATTGCTTTAGAGGTTTAGTTCAGTTCTACAGGACTTTTTATAGAAGAAAAAAAAATAAAGAATTTTGATTCGAAGGAATTTTTTTTTGGTCTTAGTTATAAAAATACATAATGTATATTCACGTTTATTGTAAAAAATAAATAAAAGGAATCATTTATTTATTTTTCACAATATTAGATTTTAAGTATACCGGGTGGAAATGAAAACCGGGTCACCTCGATAACTTTTTTATTTATGAATAAAAAAATTTGAAATTTGGCTAGTTCTATGGTTCAAAAAAACAAATTTTATGTGCATTTTTTATTTTCGAAATCACTTTCGGTTTCACCGGAAACACCATGAACTTTGTTTTTTTAAATGTAACATCCCATATTTTCATTCATGGCTTAAAATACTTTTAAAACAGAAGTATTTTTGAGATATTAGTTTTTATTTTTTTTGGTAAAAAAATTTTTTTTCATAAAAAAAAAAGGTTTTCGAAGTCGGTGAAAAGTACCAAAACTAATTCTAAATAATTCAAATACCTAAATAAAATTGTAATTTGAAAAAAAATTTAAGTGGTTCTTGAACTATTAATTTTTAAACTTAGTTAATGAAGATTTTATCATATATCTCACTTTTTTAAATGCAATTTTATAACGATTATTTACTTTATGTATTTGAATTATTTAGAATTACTTTTGGTAATTTTCACCGACTTCGAAAACCTTTTTTTTTTTTAAACATTTTTTTTTTCGCAAAAAATAAAAACTATTATCTCAAAAATACTTCTTTTTTAAAAGTATTTTAAGCCATGAATAAAAATATGGGATGTTACATTTAAAAAAACAAAGTTCATGGTGTTTACGGTGAAACCGGAAGTGGTTTCGAAAATAAAAAATGCACATAAAATTTGTTTTTTTGAACCATAGAACATAGCCAAATTTTAAATTTTTCTATTCATAAATAAAAAAGTTATAGAGGTGACCCGGTTTTCATTTCCACCCGGTATATTTAAGAATATTTTTATTATTAGAATAGTCATATACACGGTCTTCAAAAATGATTGACACTGTTGACATTGCATTGGCTACACTGAAATATTTTAAGTAGTTTGTTTTGGATTAATTATTAATGCGTATTTTTAATCTGTACAAAATCATTCATTAATGACACCTATTAACGAATGATTAGATACGCTCTCTCATCAAGATGATCTTTCTAACGAAATTCTCTACAAAGTATTCGCGATTTCAGAGATCAGAGGAGGAATTCTGTAAGCCAACAGATTGATATCGGTTGTAAATTGATTCGTTGGTTGTTTTCTATCTGCCTCTTACACCCAACAAAAGTCATAACGTGGAAGCGAGACGAAAATCGTAACCATAGAAATGAAGTAAATAATCTACCGTTTTCGGTACGTTAGACAGAATTCCCCCTCCTAGGAGGAAGTTTGTAACTCTAACGAGTTAATGTCGGTTCACTCGATATTTTATGTCTTTCTCTTACACACAAAAACGTTCAAAATGTGGAAACGAGACAGAAACTGTAACCATAGTAATGCAGTAAACAATCCACCGTTCTCGGCACGTTAGTAGTTATAAAGTTCCACCTCAGATACGACCTCTGGTGGTCATTTGATAAATCTACTAGTGGAGTAATTAGGAATTTTAACTACGTATAGAGGGCGGTATAAATGGAAGATATTCGGTACTTGTCAGTATCAAAAATTGTGTTTAAAATGGTTTCTTGGACTTTATAACTACAGGGTGAACTAAAATGATTGTGATTAGATATTTAGGCAACGAATTACGCAGGTTAATACAACTAAAAATTTAAAAAGAAAACCCCCTACTAATCCAATGGCGTGGCAAATATTTTTTCAAAAGGAATATAATAATCATAACAAATTAAGAATTCTAAACAAATATACAAATTTAAGATATTTAATAAGGTTTTGTTTTTCTGAAAATAAAAAACCTAAAATTAGCTCTCTAATTTTACAACAAAAATGTCAAATTTTGAAAATGTTTACCTTCATTTTCCAACTAACACAAAATAAAGATTTACGCAAAATAGCCTTGATAAAAACTGATATTTATGAAACAGAAGGTAGAATAACTAAATACATACAATAATCTGAAGTATTGACACAACGGTAAAAATTCGACATACGACTCTGCTTTTGTTATATTTTTGTGTTACTATGAACTTAAAGTGAATAAATACCCCAGATTTTTAGGCGGGAAATTTGAATTGACCACAATGATTTTAACTCACCCTGTACATATTCAACAAAACACTAATAGACTTATTATTTAAAACTTAAGTAAAGCTCAAAAAACTTGTACCAATGCGTTAAATCAAAAAAGTAAGTAACGAATATAGAAGTTTATATTTTTGCCACCAGAGGGCGAGCGGAATCTAAAAATTCCCAATAAACAAAAACCTATTTATGTAAACTGTATGTGTGGATACTTTTAAATCAGTTTTTATTCACTAGAAATGCTAGTGCAGTTACTAAAACCAATAAAAACTCAAGGCACAAGAAGGTCTTTACTCTTGTTTCTCCATTAGAGGAAATTGGAATTCAACAATGTTGCCATATTTATCAAAGTAACATTTTGAGGAACTTCAGGCCACAATTTTTAGCCTTAATAACGAAAATAACAAAAAATCAATTAAATATTAGTGTGGACCTCGGGTTCAACTTCACAATCAAATAAAAATTAAAAAATAGTGAATAGGCCGATTCGAGTTCGGTTATGATCGATATAACTCGGTTTCGAGTTTTTTAATAGTGACATTTCGAAATAAGTGTAAAAATTATTATTAAATAAAAATTCGTAGCTTCTTCGGACAATCTTTATTAAAAACAATTATTAAAATACCAACGTTTCGAATCTGGTTAGCTCCTTTGTCAGGGCTATTTAAAGTAAAATGCACGATGCACGACCAACTAAAAAATATTGTATGTTAAAAACCGATTAATAATCTCAGAAATTTCAGGATTTTGAATCACCTCTTTTAACAAACTCGATAGTTAATTAAGAAGCTTATTTGTTTATACACCTAAAAACTTTGCGTTTTCTCGTAATCATTTTTGATGCAAAATAGTAGTATTTCTGTTTTTTTCCTCGTTAAGTTTGTATAGATTAGAACCACTCCAAAATTTCTGACTACTTTCTCCATTTCTACTTGTAACATATTTTTATTTTGGTGTTTTGTGATTATCGTGGTATCATCGGCATATTGCAAAACTACCGACGATTAACATGCATCAGGTAGATCATTTGGATAAATGAGAAACAAAAGTGGTCCCAGTACAGAACCCTGTGGGACAACACATTCTATAGTTTTTGGGGAAGAAATGGTATCATTAAACGAAACTAACGGTTGCCTCTTTATTAGATACGACATCAGAAATAGTATGCTATGTTTAACAAAATTTTAAAATTTTTAAGTTTATTTAGGAGAATATCATGGGAGACACAAGCATGTATTCAGCGACCGTGATGAAAAATTTAGAGACGTCGTTAACGTTAGACATGTGATTAAAAAATATTTCTTCATAAGAAATATTTTTTTAAAGACGTGATTAACTTTAACGATGTCTCTAAAATTTTGATCACGGTCGTTGAATACATGCTACAGTCTTTAAGGTGGCGTTTACACAGTCAATATTATTGAGGTAATATCGAGTTTCTTCAACGTGTAGACGCTATATTGAACCAATAATATTGACGCCAATAGGGTAAAGGGTATAACAATAATATTGCTTCAATAATAGTACTTCCCCAAATAAGTTGCTGGTGAGCACCTACCACTTCGTATTCATTGGAGGGATAGATTCATGAATATTTTTTGATATGGTGCTGAAATATCCGTTAAAAAACTCTGGGGTTAACTTAGTTGTGTTACATTATTCATTTCTATTACCACCATTTCTTACTGCATTTATTATATGCCACATTGATTTAGGAGTAGCACAATATTTATTTTTTATCAAATAGTTTGAGTTGGCCTCTTTTCGCGTTACCCATATTGTTTATCGATAAAATATACAGGGTGGTCCACCGAAAACTTGATAAACCCGTTTTTCTGTATTTAACTTAAATTTAGGAAAAAACCGTCGGCCAGGTCAATTTTTGTTTTTTAAAGGGCAATATGGGTCAAAGTAGATAAAAATAAAATCGGTCCACTTGCTGAGAAAATTATATTAAAATTTTAATAATTTAATTAATGTAAGTTTTCAGTAAAAATACTAAGTAAAAACTTAAAATTTTGATAATCTCCTTGACAGATCGATCGAAGTCAACCCCTACCTACTTCCAATCCTTAACGGGGGTGGGATATTGTTCGATATCAAGTCAAAAATTTAAAATGGATAAAAAATTAATAATTCGGGAAAATAAGACTGTCCAAAATGAAAAAAAAACTGCATGCTGAAAACTGAAAATCCTGCAAGAAACAATGGTACTGAAGTGGTAGTTGTGGGATAAGAGGCACATGACCCATCATTGATCGCACGCAAATTATCTACTATCTACTGTATAAGTAGAACCATTCGAATTTTGAAACATCATAAATTCCACCCGTATAAAATCCAATTTGTTCAAGACCTAGGTGAAGATGATTTTAGTTTCTAACATCAGTTTTTCTGATGAAAGCATTTTTTTTCTAAATGGCACTGTTAACCATTACAACTCTCAATAGAGAAATAAAAGTCTTCACAACCAATCAAATGTGATTGGTTGTGAAGACTTTTATTTCTCCCTTCATTGATATGGATCACCAATCGTTGAGGAATTTTCGTTTGGAAATTACAACTCTCAATCCTAGAATATTTCAAGAAGTACACAGAAAAACTAAAAGGAATTTATGGTGACCGAATTGTGGGCCACTTACTCAGTAATTTGACTGGAGAAATTTATTTAGAGTTTAGACCGTATTGATCCACCAATTACTGAAATCATGGAAAATGGCGGGGGCTACTTGCTCCGCTACATTTCTCGCTGTCAGTTGGATATTACTTAAACCAAAGATTTCCTCCGTTGATTGGAAGGCATGGTACTACAGAATAGCCAGCAAGGTCTTCAAATTTGTCCCCTTTAGATGTTTTTCTATGGGGCCATCTAAAGAGTAAAAACACTACTGAACCAGTTTCGTTGGAAGATTTGAGATACAGTATTGTCAACGAATGTCATCATATCAGCTCGGAGATGCTTCAGACAACATTTTGAGCAAAACGTGCTAGTCCAGTCATTTGGTTCTAAAAAAAAAGGTTACCTGGGAAGTTTTGAAAATGGGTAATTTTATTTATTTCGATGTGCTCTTTCAGAATTTCAATTTTGCCACCTCGTACCTTTTCCACTCGCGCCGTCAAATTGAAAAAAATGGCGCCTAAAAGCAGTTTTTTGACAATATCTCCTTTCAGACTCATTTCACGATATAAAGATTTATATATTAAATGGCGGGTTGATTAGACCGAAAACCCTGAAAAATTGCGATATTTTTAAATGCGATCTTAAAAAAATAATTTTTCCAAAATTCAAAAAACTCAATACGTGAGCGGTTTTGGTCAGAGGGGCACATTCGACTGAACTTTTAAAATTTAAAATCGAATAAAAATGGCCTGAAGGGAGTCACTCACCTCTAAATTCAAAATTTTAACTTGTATTAGGCATAACTTTCGAACCCCTTCCAAATTAAAAATTTCCCAAGCGCTACCGTATTTATAAATTATTCTTTTAGAACACAATATAGAAAAATTTATTAATTTTTGGAAACTGGTGGGTCCTAGTGGTAGAAACCTTAAGGTAGTATGGATATGAGTTTTTTTTTTGCCAAAACGCGTGTTGAAGTAAACTTTGCGACGCTCGTACTATTGATTTTACGAAAAAAAGCTTATTACATAAATTGTAGGAAATTTTCTCTACTTTAATTTTGAATATAAATGTTTTTATCATAAAATGAGTCGGAATGGAGATATTGCCAAAAATGCGGCAACGATATGAGGTGGCAAAGTTGAAATTCGGAAAGAGCATATCGAAATCTATAAAATTACCCCATTTCAAAACTCCCGGAAAATTTTCCAGGTAAAACTACCAAATTACTGGACTCTGTATTATTGTATGGAAGTCGGAGGTGGCCATTTTCAACAAATAATTCGCTGATAGCAAAATAATTCATTTAAAAATTTCAGTGTTTTGTATTTTACAGTTGTATGTTTTAAACTTTTTTATCATTTTAAATTATTGAGTTGATATCTATAAATCGGTCCCCGTAAAATCAAAAATTGGAAATGGAAACTACCGGGCTTGTCAAGTTTTTATTGGACCACCCTGTATTATATATAATTATATTTATGTTGAACAATCGAAGTATCCATTAAACTCAACAAAAAATATAAAATGAATAAAAAATACTTCACATAGTGCATGAGTAGAGCTATTGAATTTGTTTAAAAATCAATAACTGCAAACAATAAATAACATTAAGAAGTAAATTAACGTTTTAAAGTAGTTTTTAGCTCGGTTTCATTACAACTAAAGCCCCTTAAAAAATAATGTTAGTAAGAAAGGAAAAAAGAAGCATTTCCTATAGCGGCATTTCCAGTAACATTTAGAAATGCAATTTATAGCTCTTGTGTACTGAACACTTACACGGGCTACTTCGCTACTTGCCATTTGAACCTACTGAAAAACAGTACTTTTTATATGGGAAATGCTCTACTCTCCACACACTTTACACATTCGACCTCAACAATGTTAAGTATTGTTTCGCAGAAAACTTTTTTCAAATTCTTCTTATAAACAAAAAAGGGTGAAAGTAATATATTAAGATGGACGGTTTTATTGGATATAAAATTTTTATCATAAAACGTAGTAAAGTAATAAAATTCTTTGTGGTTTTCAGAGAGGTGTTTTAATTTTCGTGTGGTTATAACATATCTCTCGAAAGATACAAACCATCAGTATTGCGGTAATTTTTAGTGCATATAACATGCGAATGAGCTTTCTTATTCGAAAGACAAGAGCTTAAAGCATTTTGAAAAATACGCCAAATTTTACGCGCTGGTCATAAAAAAATTTACAGCCCGAAAACAAGAGACGCAAGTAAAGATAGCCATTAAACTGCAAACTAATTATATAAAAAACGCATATCCGTTGAACATTTATGTCCCACATAAACCTAAATATACCGAAGGATGCATAAATTGTTTAATAGCGCGTACATCTCATTAATTAGCGACGGGCGCTTGCAATTAAAAATTATTTTTAACAAGGATGCATAGCAGAGACATCGTTGGTTTACTTACGATCAGCTGCGCGTGTTTCGTCTTACCATATGTGCAAGGCAATGAAATTTTAATAGTTTTTAATTTAAGTGATATATGCACCATGTTAAGGGCTTAAGTATTTTTAAGATTTCATTCCACAAACAAAAAACTATGAGTTTTGCCTCAACTGGCAATGATGCTTGTAATAAAATTTTAAGATTTACTACACATACTTTCATAATTATTGTCATTAATTTAATGAATTGAATTATTTCAAGTATGATTTTGATGAGATTACCGCAAGTTATTATAGTTTTAAACATAATATTTTATGTAATATTTAACGTACCACCGTTAATTAATATTATGGGCCATAGAAAATGATATTGCTCATATCAGTTCAAATTCATATTCCTCTACTAAAATTTTACACCTCGAAAATGTTGAGTAGCTTTGTAGAGTTCCTTAACTTTTGATTATAAAATCTTTGATTGTGATCTATTGTATAATAATGTACTCGTATACAGCTTCTTATAGCAGATCTATAAGTAATAAGTATTATTAAAATTGGGTATGTTACTACAATTTAATTAATGTAATTAAATATATGTACATATGAAATTTGTTAGTACTGTATATTAGAGCTTTTACTGCTATTAATAGTGCATATAAATATTTTATACAATGTCTTTTACCTTCCCACCTTTACTTCTATCCAATTCAAAACAGATTTTAACGTTTAATGAGTTAACTAATCTTAAAACCATTTAATATCTTCAAGAGCATAGCCTCCTCCAAAAATAAAGACAAAAAAGTGAAATTGGTAGGAATTTTGGTAATACTCATATGAAAATAGTTTTGTCAAATTATTAAATGAAACTTTGGAAACTATTAGTACACTTCTCTGGGCGTGATTATTTTGTTTGAATATGTTCTCATGATAAACTGTATCATCCAAAATAACAAGTTTTTACTAATGCTATTGTGTTATTTTTATTTGCTTCATTGGTCAAATATATTTTAAATATACAAGGTGGTCCACTTTTTTTCCAGCAAATTTTTGTTTAGATTCTGAACAAAAAATTTCCTATGAACTGTTATGTTTTTTGACTCCTTAAGAAGTTACAGCAATTTTAAAATTGATAAATTTTCATGATTTTTGTGGAACTATAAAATTCTTTCTTATTATATTTTTTTTATTTAAATCAATTATTATTTGGATTTTTTCTTTGACAAATTGATTGCATTTAAATTAAGTGAACGAGGAGGTTAAATTTCCCCCAGTAAAATTTAGCAACTTATTGGCTTAAAGATAATAGCATGTATTCAGAGACCGTGATGAAAATTTTAGAGACGTCGTTAAAGTTAATCACGTCTTTAAGAAAATATTTCTTATGAAGAAATATTTTTTAATCACGTGATTAACGATAACGACGTCTCTAAATTTTTGATAACGGTCGCTGAATACACGTTAATATGTATACAAAATGCAAAGCATTGCTAATTTAAATAAAAAAATTTAAAATAAAATGAAATTTATACAGGATGTCCCATAAAAATCATAACATTTTTGAAATTTTAAAATTGCTGTAACGTTTGCCATCTGAAAAATTCTTTTGCTGGAAAAAGTGGGACACTCTGTATATAATAAGTTTTTCCTAGTCTCGGTGTGGTAAAAGCAGGGCACTTTGATGTACCATAAAAACAGTACTTTTATAAAAGGCAATGATTTCACAAATCACATGACTCAGGTTGAATTGGAAGTATTGATCAGTTTTGTATTAGTAATCAATTTTTTTTGTGAAACCACAAAACACCAGAATAGGCCAAATTTTTATTAACTGGGAGCTAATATGTATAAGTATCAAACTACATTTTTTGGATATTTGGGTAAATTTGCTGACTGACTGGGTGATTACAGCGAAGAACAAGGAAAACAACTCCACCAGGATATCAAGATATTGGAGAAAAGATCCAGGCCTGTAACCAATATGTATGATGTATAATGGCGGACTACGGTTGTTGGACTTTTCAATAGGAATTATCCGGATCAAAACCATAGTAAACGATTGTATAAAAAATTATAATTTTTTTTATGTATTTTTGTTTGGATTGGTTAATTTTTTTTGTTGATCGTTTATTAGGGAGTATTTTTAATGTATTGTTAAATTAATTGTATTCGGGATTTTTGGTGTTTGTGGACTCAAAAAATTAAACACATCAGTTACATTCAGCTTACTAGTTTCGGTTTATTTTCTTAACCTTCATCAGAGCTATAACAAGAAACAATTGTTTTACAATTTTATAATTTACATATCATATTTAATTTACATACTAAAATTTATTAATAACCATGTGACAAAGTACATAGGTTATGTTTAAGAAATTTTTTTTTTTTTTTTTTTTGATAATTACCTTAATGTTAGATTTGAAATGTTTTTTGTCGAGAAATATTTGAAGATAAATGTTGAAACACAACTAATAATTCCATCGAATAATGATGATTTCTTGTTATAGCTCTGATGAAGGTTAAGCAAATAAACCGAAACTAGTAAGCTGAATGTAACTGATGTGTTTAATTTTTTGAGTCCACAAACACCAAAAATCCCGAATACAATTAATTATATTTATTGGACGTTAATACATTTTTATGTATTGTTAAAGTCTCTTCTCGACTCAAATAATGTTTATTTTATAAATTCATATTCACAACATTACATGATAACTACAACTGACAACTATCAATAATAACAACCACTGTTCTATTGCTTAACAATGCCTTCTACATCTACTAATAATTATTCACATCCTGCAAGATCTTCGTCCTCGAAAATATAAAAATCAGAAAATCTTGAATCCGCCTGTTTCGTCTTGGTCGGTTCTCCATATCTTCATATCCCCGATAAACTTTCAACATGCTTACATGTGCTGTCGTTTCAAACCATTCTCGACCATCATACTTCGGATCAATTTTACCCCTTTCATCTGGTCGCGTTTTCCTCACCGCGATTTCTTCAGGTATCAAAATCGTTGCTGGCACAAGCGATTTATCAAAGTTCTGCTTCATCTGATCTTTCTTTTTAATTAATATTTTTCGCACTTCTTTTTGCAGCTTAGTTGGTGGTATCCATTCATCTCCATTTCTATCTAGAATTCGTCTGATCGCTCCATCTGTAAATTCCGGTAAAAACCCATATAAAATTTCATTTTCTTTCTTCAAAATTTCGTTAACCATTTTTAAATCTTGATTTTCGTCAGCTATTTTCTTGTTATCCTTACACGCGAATTACTAATTCTCTCTCGTCTAACATTATTAATTCTTTCGAAATTTTGTATTTCATTTATCATAGCATCCGCTTCTCCAAACTGACATGCCATCAAATGCATTGACAATTCTTTTGAATACAATCCTTCAATAATTTCGATTCTTTGTTCGGACCAAGGTAGATTTAATTCAATACATAAACGAATCTTTTTGTGAAAATAACTATATATATTTTGTACCTTCTTTCGTGTACATACCTTCATTTTAGTCCACCGTTCAGACATAGATCGCTCACCTATGAATGTGGCTCTAAATAGTTCTTCGTAGGATCTCCAAGTATTAATTGTGTCACCCTTTGCCAATTGGTATTGCTTTGCTGAACCAACTAAATTCGACAACGCTATTGGTAATTTTTGATCTTCATGCCAACCATTGATTCTTGCTAAATCTTCCAATTGTCTCAAAAATAATCTTGCATTTGCTTGAATGTCACCTGATTCGCCGTCAAATTTTGAAATAGTCGCTGAATTTAATTGTACTACGCACGGTTGTGGTCGCATAATCGCTTGATTTATCAAATTCATCTGATCATCTAGATCTTTCATTATCTCCTGTTGTTGCCGTGTAAATTCCATAAAGACCATGTTTTGTTCTGTCATTTGCTGTACCAAATCTTCCATTTTTTTTTAATATTAATGGTGCAATTCTGGGAAAATCTGTAAGTCCTTACATGAATAATCTGTAATTTTTGTTATATGGGTTGTAATGGACGGTTTCCTTGGTTACCTTACAGATACTTCCTGTAAGGGCTTACAGATTTGCTCAGAATTGCACCATAATTCCGCACTGTTCGCTCGCTACGTACCGCTAATATATTTTCTTCGCACAGATATATATTTTCTTTATTTGTAATTTTATTTTGCAACGAAAACGCTTATTCCGCCTTAAAATAAACTATTTGTTTCTTTATCCCACTTCTGAAATGTTAAAGTCTCTTCTCAACTCAAATAATCTTTATTTTATAAATTGATATTCACAACATTACATGATAACTACAACTGACAACTATCAATAATAACAACCACTGTTCTATTGTTTAACAATGCCTTCTACATCTACTAATAATTATTCACATGTATACAAAGTCATTCATTAATGACCCCTATTAATGCATGATTTTTGTTTAAAGAATGATTTTGGAGGTGCCCTCTGTTGATGACATTTCTAACGAATTTTTCTACGAAGTATACGACAATTTTGTGAATATAAAGTTAATTTAATTTGTTTTAACCTAATTAAAATTATAAATTAAATAAATACATGTAAAATAAAGTGAAAAATTCATGAGTCGTGCCTGAGTTGGTGATTCACAATGTTCACGTTAGGTCGTGAAATGCTACACCATGCTTGTACCCTAACACATCCGGTTTTACCGAAAATAATATCACCGATATTTTTGTAACTCCTTATCTTTTGTTATAAATGAAGAAATTATGTCTCCTTTACACCCGATATGAGCATGTTTTACGTGTTTAATTAGCAATTTACATATATTTTTAGTTGTTGCTATAATTTGTGGTTTGCAAATATTATATTTATTATTTGATGAATTTTGCTCTTTACGTGCTTATTTATGATAATGTTAATAAATATTATCAATCAATTTTATCGTTTAATATATTTTTTTAGTATTTTAATTTGATTTGTAAATTCTGTTTTGTTTAATAATAAACTCTGTGAATATAAATAGCAATTTTATGTGTTTTAGATTATTTTATAAGGATCATACCTGAATGCCTGAAACTACAGCAAACAAATTCTATTTTTAGTAGATCTCGGTTTTGTGAATTTTGCAAAACATAATAAACATTCATTTTTTGTGAAAAAAACACAAAACAACATGAATATTTATCTGCTATACCCGGTGTATACAAAATTAGAGCCACTCCTGTCATTTATTTATTTACGAAAATAAAAATTTGAAATTTTCACCGGAAATTACATAAACTTTCTTATTTTAAATATAACACCATATTATTTGTAAGTACCTACATATTAACATTGCTAAGTTTAAATTAAAGGTTTATTCAAAATTTTGTTTTTTTTTTGGTTAAAGAAATTAATGAAACCTACTCAAACTACTTTTAGATACATAAAATTAATGATATTTTATGAAATTCATTTGGCGGTTTTTGAGATATAAGTTTTTTACAAATATCTTCATTTGTTTAAATGCCATGATAGTGTAGCCACCCCCTAATCAGTTATAGGATTTTTTTCTGATTACATGAAGATATAAACCTCAAGTTTACTAATTTTTTTTATCAAACAAAATCCAAAAATTTTTTCTTAAAATTGTGAAATTATTTTTTGTCAGTAAGTAACATATTTTAAGCCTGCCAATGTTCAAAAATATGTATAAGAAACAAGAAACTAGGGTGTTACATTTGAAATAAGGAAGTTGGTCTCATTTTCGGTGAAACTGGAAGTATAATTGAAACAATAAAGTTCTATAAATATGTTTCAATTTTATGTTTTGATAAATAAATAAATTTCAATTTATCATAAAAAATTCATATAATTATGCAAAAATGTACGAAAACTTGAGGAAATTACATTTCCAATTAAATTATTTTTGGTATATGAATTATTATTCCTCCGAGATATTACAAAAGATGAATATAATATTTGTGAATTTTTGCGGCCTGTTCCCGGTATATTCAATCATCTTGAGCTTTTATACGCGCCCCCGTTCTCAATCACGCTTCATTCATATCCCAGTCGGCTCACTCTAATCCAATCACACCTACAGAGATCAACTAAGCAATACAGTTATTCAACTCAAATCGATTTACTTCCACCAATAACTCTCCCAATATACCCATTCTTTCTTTTTTTAATTTAAATGCTTGACAAAAATAATTTAAATTGTTTTCAAAAGAAAAGAAATGAATAAGAAAGAAAAAATAATTTAACAATTTTCGTGATTAAAAGTCGCTTTGTTTCAACAAAATTTAGTGGGTAAAGCATGTCTTTTAATCACAAGTGACCTAAAATCTTTTGCCCACTCAAATGAGTTGAAAAATGTGTAATGTTGGTTGCATAACAACGCATACAAAAAACGTCAATTATTAAATTAAATTGACATAACCTTAAATTTTGAAATTTAATATGAAGATCTTCTTGTGTTACAATTTAATTAATATAAATATGGAAACTCAAGGAAGTGTTGATATAATTATAAGTACTCCTCCTGATATTTTGAAAAGGCAAATATAATTTTACAAAAATTAGAAAATGTAACTAAAGAAGACATTATTTATTATTTTAACAAAAATGGAAAAAAATTAGGTTTAGCACACGTGAGCAAAGTGATTTTATCATTCGTTTGATTGTCGGCTCGGGCGCCAAACAATCAGATTCATTGTAAAATCATACACTTTGCTCACTTGTACTAAAAATAGCTATTAATTACATTTACTTACCTACTGCTCTAGAAGACAGAAGTTAAATTTCTATTTCACGGAACGTTGGGTGGTCTGTATGGGTTTTGTTATTGTTTATTAAATACGGAAAATGGGTTGGTACTTCAACAATATGTCGACAAATCCCTCCGTCCGAAAATATGGTATACGCTTTGAGAAAAGATTGGGCTTATTTAAAGGAAATTTTGTTTTGATCTTCAAAAAACTTTTTTGGTACTACGAACATAAAGAAGTTATAGCCATATTTTCAAAATCACATTTTCTTGTTTTCTTAAAATAGTGCAGAAACGATGCGAAATTCAAATGATTTGTCAACGAATTATTAATATACGAACAATTCTCTACTACTTGTCCCGTGGGACACTTTGTATAGTCAGTTTTTTTATTTACTTTTTAGTATTGATGTGAGAAGGTTACGTTACCGGTATAATTATCGGTAAAATAACTTAATTTACGGTAAAATAATATCATAAGTTACCGGTAATTTTTGAAACTTGCCAAATTCAAAATTTTTTGAGTAATTTTATCTTTTTTCTAGTTGAATCCACGTTAACATACTTGCAACAACTGTAAACAAATTAATAACTATTAATGAATTAAAAAATATTTTTTAAAGACGTGATTAACGGTAACGACGTTTCTAAAATTTTATTCACGGTCGGTGAATACTGGCTATTGTGTTTAGGGCGAGCATAATATTAAAATCTGTTCATGGCCACTTTTACTTTTAGTTTGTAAAATTAAATAATTTTTTTTTCCCAAAATATTACATGTGGTATCAAATTATTTAGAAAAAAAACATTGATCCCAAATACATTCCCGTAAAAAGAAAATCAGTTGCCTTACTGAATTGTACATAAAAAATGGTCAGTATAATGTCAAAACATAGAAAAATAAAGACTCATTATTATTAATATACAGGGTGTCTCACTTTTTTACCAGCAAACATTTTTTTAGATGGTAAATTTTATTCTAAACAAAAAATTTCCTATGAACTATTATGTATTTCGAGTCCATAAAAAGTTACAGCAATTTTAAAATTATATATTTTTTCTTGTTATAAATTTTTTATTTAAATCAATTATTATTTGGACTTTTTCTTTGCCAAATTGGTTTTTTGAACATTATTGGCTGTTTTTAAAATAAGTAAACGACGAGGTTAAATTTCCCTACGTAAAATTTAGCATCTTATTGACTTAAAGATATACAAAATCCAAAGCACACTTGATTTAAATAAAAAAAATTAAAATTAAATGAAATTTATACAAGGTGTCCCTCAAAAATCATTAAATTTATGAAATTTTAAAATTGCTATAACTTTTTAAGGAGCCGAAAAAACATAATAGTTCATAGGAAATTTTTTGTTCAGAATGACATTTACTATATAAACAAAATTTTTGCTGGAAAAAAAGTGA
This sequence comes from Stenus bimaculatus, assembly GCA_963971135.1. Classification (NCBI taxonomy): domain Eukaryota; kingdom Metazoa; phylum Arthropoda; class Insecta; order Coleoptera; family Staphylinidae; genus Stenus; species Stenus bimaculatus. The sequence continues at coordinate 77,903,150 of OZ020180.1, read as the reverse complement.
GACACCCTGTATATTACGTTTTGAACTGAAACCTCACAATTACCTACTTATTTTTGAATAGATTTAGCACACATTAATCGCACTACTATTTCCAATAAACAAACAATACAACCATGCAGTCCAACGTCCAGTAAAACACCCTGTATATACCGGATAGAACAAAACATAACTCATATTTTTTATTCATAAAAACAAATGACAATTTAGTATGTTTTATGAGCCAGAGACCATGTCTTGTGCATACCTTTTTTTAATGTCACTTCCTGTTTTACCGAAAATACCATCAACTCTTTTAGTTGATTGTGACAACCCTCTATACTTTTATAAATAGTTTAAAATAATTAAAAAAAAAAAGAATATAATAAATTATTAAATTGATATTGCATAAAATCTGTTTTTACATATTAACATATTTCCACCCAGTTCTATTCCCTTTTTAAAACAATGCAGATTTTTTTTAAAGCTGGGGAATTCGCCAAAATATTCTTTGATATATCAAATTTAAAAAAATTTTAAGTAAAAAATTTTAATTGAAATTAATTTTAACGATAAAAATTCTAAAAAATACAATTATATAAAAAGAGGGGATGGAAACCCGCTTATTCGTAAATCAACCTATTTATGCATTATTTTAAAATACCATAATAAGTAATAAAACTGCTTTATTTGACATACACACTTGGCTGAGTAAAATTAAATTTCTACTGAAGCTGTCCTTCAACTGTATTTGAGAAAAGATCAATTCAATTTCAGAAATCATCAATTTTGTAATTTAGAATACTCAATTGTATTTTAGAAAGCATCAATTGTATTTCATAATAAGCAATTTAATTTCACAAAGTATGAATTGTATTTCAGAATAATCAATTTAATTTCAGAAATCTTCAATTGTATTTTAGAATAGATCAATATATATTTTAGAAAGCATCAATTGTATTTCAAAAAAATTAATTTTATTTTAGAAAAAACTTTTTGTAAAATATGGAGAAGGGCAAGTGGTTTTGGTAGATTATTTCAATTAGGTTTAACATTGTTGAATAAGGACCTAACCCTGATATTACTGGTGTAATTTTAAATTTAGATAGCACATTTTTGATGAAATGTGTGTGCTGTTGGGGTTCACTTGCACAATCACAGCGAAAAACTCTTGTCCTTAATTTTTTTCAGGCATTTTTTATAAAATTTATCACATTTTGATATATTTTTAGAAAATATAAAAATGATTTGTATAAATGTTAAAGACCACTTAAAGAGGAACAATGGTTTTTAAAAAAAATGTGGGTGATCCATTTAAAAAAACTAAAATCGAGTTTTCATACTTCATGCCTTTATAGCTGCCACCATTTAGGATAAAATTCGAAAAAAAAATTATCAAAAGTACCTCAAAATCAATATTATTACAAAATGACATAAAAATTGTTTTTTAAGTGTTCATATTAAGGCCAACATAATTTTTTAAAAATATGTATAAATGTGATAAATTTTATAGAAAACGCCCGATAAAAAATAAGGACAAACTCAAATTTTCAAAAAAAATTTCAAATATCAAAAATATACAGGGTGTTCCATTTTAAAAAATGGTAGAATAGCCTGCAATTCAACTACGAAACACCCTGTATAAACAAAAACAATTTCTAGTTATGCGCGTCAATAAACCATGAAATTTTGTAATTTAAGATATTTTTCCAATGTCTTAAAATAAATGTTATATCTACCGTTTTCGTAGAAAAACATCACCCTATATTGTGGGTAGTTTTGGTTTGTTCGTCACAAAACTTCAAACGTTCAAACCATAGATGTTTTTAAAAATAAAAAAAAATCATAAAAATTTATAAAATATTTTTGTTATGTAAAATCTTTACTAATAAGTAAAATTTGTAAAGAAGTATATTTTTATTATTTTGATTACTGGAAAAGTCTTGAAATATTAGCACATATATTTTAACTTTTCTAAAAAAAGTTTTCATTTATCTTTTTTTTGGTGGGAGGACCAAGAGATATAAATACGCCCCTGGGAAAATACATAATATTCAAAAAAAGTTTTACAAATTAATTAGTCTATGTTCACTACTTTATTAGTTATGTTAATGTTAATAACGTTTTGATTTAAAAGTTACTGTTTAATAAAATACACTTTTACTAAAAGTGTTGTAATTTATTTAATCTTAAAAAACAACTTTGAAAAAATTTCACGCTATAATACCAAAAACTTGTGATAATAAACTCTTCTCAATTTTTCAGGCGCAATTCGCTGTAAGAATGAAAAGTGTGGAAAGATTTGTCCGTCATATATGAAAAGCTTTGGAAAACGGAAGCAGGTATGTGGTAAAGGGGGCTTATTCAAGAGGAAAAATGCGGCGACGTTATCGCGCCTTTTCCGAACGCACAAGAAAATTTACGAGCGGCTCGCGTTATCATCATATTCTTTGCATAAATACGCTGGGGAGCGGATAAGCCCACGCTTTTTTACATTTATGACATTTTTGAGCGTCCTTGTCCTTTAAATAACTGCATAAAGTTTCATAATTTTATTTTATTAAATTTTCTTGCCTTCGTTTATATTAAAAACTCTGCTTTTATTTTATTTTTAGGTATTTTCATTTAATTAAAATATTTTTTTGCCTACCTTATTATCAACACCCCACGAATTTTTTTTAGTAAATTATAAATCATAAAATGTCCACAAATTAAGACAAAATATAACAATTTTTAATCAAAGGATCGACCATCCATTTTGTTAATTATTGTAATATACTTGAATCCTGGATAAGTTTTCTTTAATGTAACTTAAGTTTAAGCCTGCATTTTTTCCAAAACTTGTTTAAGATAAATAACTTACTTTTAAGTTTATACATGATAAATTTTGAAATCCAGGAAATATTTATTAGGATTATTTATTTTTAGGAATAATGAATGTGTGTATTTAATTAAAGAAAAACAAATAAGATAAAATTAATGGTATTAATATTTAATGCATCCAATAACATCTTAAATTTAAAGAATTTTAATTAAAAACGTGAAAAAGCTAATAAAGCATGATCGAAATAGATTCATTTAAATTTTAATCCAAGTCAAGCGCTACCGGGCTTATTTTTGTCTTCTAATCCAGTTATTTCAAATTAAATTATGGTATTAACGTCCACGCCTTTTACAAGATAGCCTTTCTTGCTTGTAATTACTGCAAATTATTAAAATTAAAGCGATTAAAAAACAAAATAATAAATCTGCCTGGAGCGAAACCGCAACCAAATTATTTATCTCGTAGCACTTTTTCCATGTACAAATATTTCCCCCCACTTAATGAAATAATTAAATTGTGGGCGTATTCAATTACTTGCCAGGAAATTGTTGTAATCCCAATTTCATATATTTAATCAAGAAATTTATTAGGTGCAGGATTAAGCGGGCTGCAACTTAAATTCAATCAAATTCCAATTAGCGATCGGTAAATATTATATACGTCAAAAATTATATAAATAGTCAAATTTAATTCCTGTGGTGGGTTATTAAATTTTATGTTGGATGTAAATCCGTGGCTGGTGTAAATATTGAATGTTCGTGATGCTTTTTATATTTATATTCGGGCCAAGATGTATCACGGCAGGTTTTATTTTTTATACCTTAAGATAAACGTCCCTCATAAAAAAATACGGCTTAACGAAGATAAATTTTAAAATAAGCGTTTTTAATATAAAATTTTGATCAACCTTATAAAAAAAAAAGTTTTATGATTACAAAAAATCTGTTTTATGATTAATTTTACATAAAAATAACATAAGTTTAAATAGGAGGTATATTTTTTTAAATAAATTTGAATTAACGTGAAGTAGAAATAATACATTATTATTAAGTTTTTGGCTGCTATTCCAGAATCCCACGTTTGCCAAATACTTTTGGCAGAACTTAGTAGTAAGCTTTGTGTTAGGATAGTAAAGGAAAATATGAGAAATCTTACTTTCTTGGTGTTTTTCATTAGCCACTTGCTATAAGGCAGAAAAAGTACCTATGCAACATGTATTATGTGTCCTACATTATATCCTTATCATCAGATGAACTAATCCTGTTATAACCGAGGAGTAGATCGGAACGTCGCAGGCGTTTGGAACTTTGTGGGTAGGTTTTTCGAAAAAAGTTATCGCAAAAATTAGACGTCAAATCGGCACGAGTTCGGTTTTATCACGACAAAGTCTACATTTTTTATAAATTAGAAAATTTAAAAACTCGGTCTTAAAGGAGAATGTTTTTTATATAACAGGACTGAATTTAGAATTTTTGTGGCTAAGGGAATGCTTTCGAAAACGTTCCCGAAAAAGTCGTTTTTTTCGAATCGAAACGACGAAATCGGGCTCATTTTACATATCTGTTACAGCTACTTTGAACTCATCGAGAGAGTATGGACAAATTTCAACTAATGCTTTTTTTTTAAATTTGCTTAAATTTATTTATACTAAGTTTCCTCAAATTTTTTTGGTAACATATTATAGTAAATTGCTCCAGAATGTTGTGGAGATTTTACATGTAAGTATAAGTTAAATTTGTTTATTTTTATGTTAGATTTCTGTCTGGTATCATAATTATGTGTATCTGAAAGTATCGGAAGATTTTTATATAGTTTGTGAATAATACCTAACTAATATTTTGGACAGATATAAACCAACAACAGTTAAAAGTTTATGATTCTTAAAACTATCTCTGCAGTCCATGTATTCTTATTTCGCAATCCTCATTAACGAGATATAGAAGTTTCGATTCTCCTAGGTCAAACCGGCGGGGAGAGCGATTTTTTTTTCGAAAACGTCAAAATGACAAATTTTTTTGCGGAAAAATGAAAAAAAACTGTTTATGTAAAAGAAGTTTCTGGCTGATGGGATTGAAGTACTTAAACAACAAAACTTAATTTTGACCCCTTTTGGTTAGAAAAATTCTCAGCCAATTCTGGTTTTTCAACCCCACACGGCCAAAATTATCGCTGTAAGGTTACGAAACATCGCATCATCAACCTAAAAAAATATGAGTTGGAAGTGGCACTTTAATTATCATGACTTTCGAAAAAAAATCAAAATTTTCACCACGCAAAAAATCCTGCTTTTCCTCCATTAATGTTAATGTAAGGTGGCTCATTTTAAAGGTCTTTACGTGAGCTTTAAAATTGCAAAAAAAAATTCGTGTCTCTATCTCATTTCATTTAGAGTTAAGGCCGAATAACTGTTGAAAATTTGAAAATCTCACTTTGGATCGAAGAAATTGCTATAAAATTTTTGATTAGGCGGAAAATAATCAATTCTCGCAGAACCACTTAGCTGATTAAAAGGCTTTATGGCTTGAAATTTGCAAAATCCTTTTCTTTACTAGAAAACGTGAAATCGGTTCATATGGTGTAAAAAATGTGCTCTCTCCAACCCCTGGACATTGATAAATAGTAAAGTCGGTATGGAGTCGCTTCGAAACATTAAAAATGGGGAGATTTCTTTGAGAAAAATCGACGAGAACGATAACTTCATCATTTTGATTCGATGCAATTCTTGATTTCTTTTTATCAGAGGGCCGAATTTCTACTCGAAATTTGCAAAAACTTTGGATTTTTTTTCTGAAAAACTATTTGGTGAGTTTTTCTAAAATTAGCCTACTTTTGGTCTTTATCTTGAGTAAAATTCTCCTAGGTCAAACCAGGGGAGAGCGATTATTTTTTCGAAAACGTCAAAATGACAATTTTTTAGCGGAAAAATAAAAAAAAACTGTTGGGAAAAATCGCGAAAGACGTTTTCATAAAATAGGAACATGCGTGGGTATAGTGGGATGGTTTTTATGCCAAAAAAGTTATTTTTGGCCCCTTTTCGAGCGGTTTGAAATTGAGGTACCATTTTTGAAAATTTTTAAATAAAATTCTAAAATTGACGCAACTAATTTTAACACAACGAGACTAAAAGTACCCTTAATATGTAAAAAATACCCAGTTTTTTTCGGAACTTCGGAATTTTTTTCGTAAATCGTAAAAAACGATAAATATCGGTCCGTAATAGGTATAATGCATTGTAGTAGGTATCTTCAAAACAGGATTAAATATCGTAAATCATTATATGTGACGTGTTATCTGAATAGGTACCAATTCTCTGTTTGGCATCACACCGAGCAGCCAAAATCAAAATTGTTTTTTTTCAATCCCACACGTCCAAAATTATTGCTGTAAGGTTACGAAACGATCTCACAAATGAAAAATTATAAAAATCTGATTAAAATTGATCAATTAGTTCCATTTTAAGTCTCTTACTTCATTGACACCAGCTCGATAAGCAAAACAATTTTGAAGAAAATTTATGCGCGCAAGTTTTCAATATAGTAATAACCAAAAATTGAGCAAATTGAAATAGTTTTTGATAATAATTTTAGGTTTTCACGAAATAATTTATTTAAGTATAGCCGATTAACCCCCGATGTTATCAAAAATATTAAAGGTCGTTTAACTTTAAATGAGGTTTAATTTGACATATACAGGGTGTCCCAATTTGAGTTGCTTTGCATGGATATCTTTGTTATTAATAAAGTTACAGATGCGGACAATGTTTTGTACTTTTTTATACTCATTTAGCTTCCCCTTAAAATAATCAAAAATTCCTAGCCAATCGGAGGATAAACGAAAAAACTGAAAAATAAAATTTTTGAAAAAGTCGATTATTTCTTTAACTAGACCAATTACATAGAAATGTTTCAGATAAAAATTGGATTTCTTTTCTGATTTCAATGATATATTACAATCTATGGTTGAAGTAACTGACTATGAAACATTTGACATTATTTGAACTAAATTCAGGAACCCATGACTTTTTGATAAGTCTTCTTTAAACAAGTAACGGTTCAAGCTGTCACTTTAGATTATTATATCGGTTTATTGTAGAGCAAGTTAGAATTAATAACTTTTAGTGATTCATTAATCATTTACAAATGCCAACCTTTCCAATGACTAAAAGAGCAATATGAAATTTTTTGAACTTATATCCTATACAATAACCTAAAGTGACAGCTCGAATCGTCATTTGTTTAAAGAAGACCTGCAAAAAGTCATGGCATACTTAATTGAAACAAATAATATCAAATATTTGGTAGTACAATACAACAAACATACATTGTAATATATCGTTAAAGGCAGGAAAAATAAAGTCAATTTATTTTATCAAAAATCCAATATGGCGTCCATTTAAAAAATAAAGTTGCTATCGATATCTTAAAGACCGAAAGTATATTTTTTTTAAAACATATTTAAGTTCGTCGAAACAAAAATAATAACCTTTATCTAAACCATTTTTTTGTAAATTTTGTAGTTAACGAAGTAATCTACTTTTTAAGAAATCGAATTTTTCGGTATTTTCCCTTTATCTTCGGAATTTTTAATTTTTTTGTTAAACGTGTTTGATAATATTGATGGAAATTGTCCATTACAACCCATGTAACAAGTTTAAATTTTAACTCAAATGTTTTGACCAGAATCTGGGTATTAATTAGCAAATAGCTTAAAATTTGCAGGAAGATTCAGTTTTGAATTGGCCGAAACTCAATGATGCTTTTTTGATTGGCAATATATTTTTAAAGTGTGTTTAAATTGTTTTATATTAAAAAACATGTGAATTGTAAAATTAATGATATTTAAATCATATTTTAACATAGAGACCATCTGAACTATGGATTCTGAGGTACTCCAAGGTTCGGCACTCGGACCATTAGTCTACATTGTTTATGCAAACGATCTGTTTAAATGTGATGATGAAACATGAAACGGACCTAGAGGATTTGCTGATGATACTGCATCTACTCACTGTGATACAGTTTACCTCGATAACCTACTAGCAAAAATGTCCTATACAGAGCTAAAGGTAATTGATCCTGATCAAGGTAACACCAATAATGCCAAATATTTACGAATTTGATTGCATGATTGATAACAAATTAAATTGGGCGGATAACACAAACTACATAGCTGGAATTCTGACCAAAAATATTCACTTATTTCGCGAACTACCTAAATTAACATCTTGTAATTATGTATCATGTAATCATAATGTCACATGCTACTTATGCTTGCTGGGGACACTCATGGAATTTGTATAGGATATTCAAGCTTCAGAGAAAGGCAATTAGAGCAATGCTGTAATTATCATTGTAATTTAAGAAATTCTTCGAATTTAAAGACCAATTACACAAGAATCTACAAAACAAGAATCTGTGAGACACTAATGTCCAATGTTTTTTTAATAAGTTGCCGATGGATATCAGAGCATTAATAAATTCATAGCCACAATAAATCCTCATCCCAAAAGAATACTTTGATTACGCAGAATTTCTTTATTATGTTACAACAGTACCGTAAAGTATTGAAAGTAACATTAGTTATAATATGTCAAATCAATGTCCTTAATATTAATGCTGTAATTAGTTTTACCTGACTTTGTATAAACATATTAGTAATGTATACATGCAAATAATAGGAAATTGTTTTATTAGGAGTAAAAGAAGTTCTTTTACTCCGAATAAAACATGCTATTTTTTCTTCAAACCTCGAAATTTTTAAAATAGTAATATAATAAATAATTTTAAAATTTGACATTTAATTTACATACAACACACAATATAATGTTAGTATATATTGGGTTGCCTAAAATTAATTTCTACCCCAGCCATTTATTCCTTGTCAGTGCAAAGTAGTAATTTTTACTCCTAGGCAGTACAAAGTGACCGTAGAATCAACGAACATAAAAAGTGATATTTTAAAGCTTGTCAAATGTCACAGAAAACTGTTCTTTAATGACGTTTGAAGAAAAGATATATTCTATTCTATTTACGACAAAAGCCGTCAGGCTAATGTCGTAATACACCTTTGATGAGAAAAAAGAACTGTTTTGTGCTTTAATAAGTACTTTTTATAGAGAAAGTGAGTTTCATTTTGCAAATTTAATTTGAAAACGGTAACTAGTTATATAAAAACCGTTTGCCTTAATGTAACTTTGGTAACTATACCTAGTTAAAAAAATAATTCGTCCATTAATCTAAAAAGCAATTTATTTTATAAGCCGCCCTAGTTTAGTTGAAAACCCCATAAATACCACTTTTTCGTATTATTTCATTATCTTAAAACAGTAGCCACAGCATTTGGAAATCTGAAAATGTGATGAAATTTAAAGATAATAAATGGTCATCCTTTGTATTCTTCTTGGATATCGCCGGGAGATAAAACTGTGGGTCGTATTACAGCAAATTTCATCTCTTGAGCGTGGAAGATACAGTTTAATGAAATCCAATCAGGGCCGTCACTAAAACGATACTTATTGTTAGGAACGAAATCGATTCCCGATGATGAGAATGGGGGTAGTTATGAGAGTGGATGGTTTGAATGTGGTGTGGTGTATGAAGGGCGTGTGGGTGGTGAAGGGAGACTATTAGATTCTACACATTTGGAATTCGGAATTCTCAACTTGAACTCGTGTATTTCCTCTTGTTCGACGACACGTACGGACTACCGACAGCACCGCCGATTATCGGACGAGCAACGTGTTATGTCATCGACTCTACACGTGCGTTTACAAACGCCTATGTAGTTGTGCACTATTTAAGCCTGGAAAAACCTGATTGATTTTCCTCATGTTTCTCCAAATTGGTTTATTAATAAAACGTTCAATAAATAACAATGGAAGTATTAATTATCCATTTAAGTGTCCGAACGTCCAAATAAATCACGTTTTTCAATTCGCGATAAAATTTATTTGGGGTTCGCCTCTCGAGCGCCCAACAAGATTTAAGGTAATTAATTAATTGGATGCTCATTTTTCGTGATGCCAGTACCGTTGTAGGCCATTTAGCTCCAAACAAAATTAATTAAGCGGCGTATAATTTTGGGCGTTTACATTAAGATGACCGCGGGTCGCTGTTGATTCCTCGACGAAATTCCGATGGTATTCAATTACAAAAGTGTCAGCTCTTTTAACCCCGACATGATGCATATTGCGCCTGGAGCGCTCTTCTGACAACATATTATACAAATTATCTGTATTTACAGAGCATTATAATACTGAAAGGTTTCTCTTCTCTTCTGTCTTGACTCCAAGTTCACTTTTTTTACTTTTATGTACTTTAGTTTTTTTAATCAAACGTGCTGCACTCAATTTACTGGTTTCAACTCGACAGGTTTGTACGAATCAACTTCTTTCTTTATTTAGTTTAATATGGCATTTAAACTTCTTCATATCATAAATAAACTTTCTTACATTCTCTTCTTGAAATTCCAAAAAGTTTTAATATCAAAAATATCCCATCGCAAATAAACAAGGTGATTTCACGAAACAATGCCACATGTAACAATTAATGAAAATTAGGCGAAGGTGTTTATGCACATACTTGCATTTTCAGTATTATCCACTTTAAGCCACCTAAAAACATTAATACCAGTAATTATAGCAATTAATGCATTCAGGATAATTGGTAAATGCACTCCATTGTCTGCTTTGAAAGGGTTTTAACCAAGAATTATTAGATAACTCCCTATAAATTATAGTTATATCACTTTCACTAAAATTGCAAATTTTTAGATACATTTATACATTTATCAATAAATAATCTTCAATGTTTCATGTTCTATTTAAATAATTATAAGATTTTTTTAGATATTTAAGAGACTAATTTTAAATACCAACCCTTAAATGCAAAAAGTAAACATTTTAATAAATCAAAAGAAACTTAGGAGTACTTACTATTATCTAGGTGTAAACAATAGTCACGATTTATTACATAAAGATAGTATTCAGCGTGGAGCTTTAGGTATAAAATGTCGTATGTACCAAAACATGACAATTTAATCTAAGATGAGTTACTGCATCTTTATAACAATGCGAAATAGTTTATTATTAAAAGTATTTATTTGAAACAATTTATTTAAAAAATGTAATAATCACTTAAAAAAACACTATAAGAGCGGGTAATGGTGAACTACTAACCAGTAGGATAAAAGTAATAGCGGAAGCTATCAGTGAACCCTTGTGTTACTTGGTAAACTTGTCTATTGTGACAGGAATCTTCCAAAATTTCCTAAAAATCGCGAAAGTCCTACCAGTCTACAAAAAGAATTGCAAACACCAAGTGGAGAACTACAGACCCATCTCAGTGTTAACCTCGATTTCCAAAATTTTTGAAAAGGCAATCGCAGAAAACATACGAAAGTTTCTAGTCCGATCAATTTAGCTCTAAAAATAGTAGTAACGGTGCAAAAATTTGCGTAGAGCTAAAAATTGGTATGAATGTTCAGAACACCATTATAAATGAATGGTAAAAAGTCCCCATCGATTCAGTACCTGGAAAAAAATTTATTCAAGGTAAAAGGTCTTAAAAATGGATTTTTCGCGTTTTTCAGCAAAACGGTAAGTTTTATCATAAAATTAGGTCAGACAAAAACTGTAGATAATATAATTATCTATAAAAAATGACTTAATACTTTTTCTCGTAAGAGCCACCGTTTCTGAGATATATCGATTATAAAGGTTGAAAAAGTTGTAATCTTCATAATATGCATAAGTACGCCACGTATACACATCACTGAAGCAGTAATACAAGTAAAAATATTCTTCTATCGGTCAATGTAAGCCATAAATCGTTCTAATCGCCCAACTCGTTCGGTCAAAATTAATTATTTTCCGATTCATCAAAAATTTCATAGCAATTTCTTAGTCCAAAAGTGAAATTTTCAAATTTTCAACGGTTATTCGGTCATAAAGAATCATAACGAATCTTTTTTGTGTGAAAGCCTACGCAAAAACCTATCATCATTCTTTAAAATCGATAAAGAGGCAGGGGGGTAAAAAAAATTGTCAAAATCGCATTTTTTACAAAGTTTTTGGGCGATTAAAATTTTGAGTTTTTTTCGAAATTAAAAAAAGTCAACGCGTCGCGTAGCAGTACTTGAAAATCTCATTCCAACGCATATTTTAGTTAGACGATAGAATGTGTCGTTACCTTACAGCAATTATTTTGGTCGCTTGGGGTTGAAAAACATAATTTTGATTTTAATTGGTCGGTGTGAGGTGAAATAAAAAGATATAGATTACAAAATTTCAAACCGACCTCGTTCGATCAATCCTGTTGCAGGTCACGTGGAGCTATTTTTTATTTTTTGTCCCGTTTTGGCCCCATTTCCTCTACCAATTTTCTCTATGCGCGGTTTTGATATTTTTCTACCCTTTTGGAAAAAAAAATCCCGACGCCGCTGGACGCGCCGAATAAAACCGATTATTTTCCTGGGTATTAACGGTACTTTTAGCCATAATATAAGCCAGGTTTCGTTAAAATCGGTCCCTTCGTTTGGTAGGTACGATTTTTTTAAATTTCGTTCAAAAATGTCCAAAATTGTACACCGATTTTCAAACATCAGACTATGAGATACAAACAAAAATTTCTAAAAGAAATATGGGTACGTAAGTCTGTTTTCTCTTTAGGTAAATGCCATTCTTGATTTTTTCCCTCCGGCTACAGTCAAAACCTAAGCAATATTACCTTTTTTTTTTTTTTTCTCTTTAAAACGCGACATTTTGACGTTTTCAAAGAAAAATTCGCCCTCGCCACAGGATTAACCTAGGAGGGTCGTAAATTTTGGATATAGTAAATGAGGATGTGGGAAAAAGGGGGGCCCGATTTTGTCGTTTCGATTCCGAACCCGGCGGAGCTACGATTTTTCAAAGTCGGCGAGGAGGACGCTCGAAAAAAAACCGCGAAAAAATTGACTTATTCGGGAGCGCGTTCGAAAGCTTTACCGTCGCTTATAAAAAATCTATTCCAATAGGATTATAAAAGAAATATTCCCCTTTAATTCTAGACCGGGATTTAGAAATTTGGTTAAAAAATGTACCCGTTATCATGAATCTGACGAATAATGTGCATTTTATGAACATTACAATTCTTATGATCGTTATATCTCGGAAACATATGACATAATTTTATGATAAAACTTACCGTTTTGGTGAAAAACACGAAAAACCCATTTTTAATACCTTTGACCTTGAATAAAATTTTTTCCAGGTACGGGATCGATGGGGACTTTTTAGCATTCATTTATAATGGTGTTCCGAACATTCATACCAATTTTTAGCTTTCTTGAAGCGACGATATTTGGCCCATTTTATTCTAACATTCCGCGGATTACCGTGACCGATTTTTAAGCCTCCCGGCGCAAAGGTGTGACGTCACGGCTCCGAGACGCAAACTGTACAATTCTACCGTTTTTTCGGACAGTAAAAGTAGTAAATCTTTTTGGTTTCGATTAGAAGTTCGGCAGGAGGAAAAAAATTGCGGTTGCTTTATTCTCCATCTAAATTCCACGTTTTACCTTAAAACGGGAGTTTTTTTGATGCGTTTACTCTTTATGTCGTTTTGGTGCCCCCAAAGTGATGCTTTATTTTTCGCTCTATTTTGACGCGGAGTTTGAAAATTCGTAACTTTTCTTCGGAACAACCTGTAATATTCGAATATTTTTTATTTTACTTATTTGGTATTTGCTTATGAGAAAAAAAAATGGCACCTGGAAATTTTTATCCTGGACCTTGTAAAAAAATCCCGCAAAATTTTTGCAATTTTCTTTCGCACCTTTAAAAAGGAAAATATTTTTTACAGTTAATAGGTTACTCAGATTTTTTATATTTGGTAGGGTTGAGAAATTATGTAGAAATAAACTCGAAATTTTGATTTTAGGGGTAAGTAGCTCCCGCTCGGTCACTTTGTAACGGATTTTCAATTTTAAAAACACTTTAGAATCTACTCTTTGAATCGAAAGCTCCCACGCCTACGGTATTTTAAATTTTTTTATATCGCATTTTTGAAAGTCGTTTTTATGGGTCAAATTCACCCTTCAAATTACATTTCAACCTTACTTTATGCACCTTCCCTAAAAGCTCTTTAGGTTCACTTTACGTCAAAAAAAGAATCACTTCGCTATCTCTTTCCGTTTTCGACTTATCACTGAAAATGTAACTAAAATAATAATAATAATAAACTTTGCGAATTTTTTCCAAAAAAACTATTTAACCGATTTTAACCAAATATTTTTTAAAACGCGTCTATTCCCGGTGTTTACTTTTGGTAAAAATCTGAAACCGGTAACTTGTATAGTTTTCGAGAAAAAAAATAAAAACCAATTTCCAATAAAAATTTAATTTAATTTTCCTTAAACATTTTTTTTTTTGAATTTTTGAAAATGAAAAATGGATGAAATGTAGGGGTTTAACTGCCCTCTTCAACCCTCCAAAAAAATTGTACTCCCCAAAAACTCAAAAAAATCAAATTTTTTTTTAGGTAATGTATCTCAAAAAATAATTAAATTTAAAAAAATACAATAGGCCATATTTTATAAAAAAATTCATAACTTTTGAACGAAACATCGTAGAGACTTGAATTTTTTTTTATTTTTTATCTACTTTCTTTATGTTTTACATATTGGTAAGTTAAACTTTCAAATTTTTAATTTGAAAGGAAACACGCTTGTGTTAACTAAAACAAATAATTTTGCAGTCTTCTTCTGAAACGACACACGACATCGTCATTATTCTTTCATACCGCTTTATATAAAACATCAAATAAACATAAACAACGTGGTTTTGGGATAAAATTGATTCTTAAATCCAACAGCATATTTACCTTTGTAAATTTGAAACGATTTCTGTCTTTTTAGAAAATAGAGTGTTTGTGAGAAGCTGCATGTCGTCTCGATGCTGATTGCAAGAGAAAGTAGAGTGTGGATCAAAGGCTAGCGTTTAAAATGTTATTAGGCTCGATCAATGTTTATCGCTGCTGTGAGGCTTTGATCTTGGCCGACGAGTTCCAAGAGAATCCGCGAAGAATCCGCAACTTCAGCGCCAAGTACAAAGAGGTCCGCCACGCTCTTAAAATCCTATAAAGATAAGAAGGTCTCGCGTAATTCGCCTCTGCTTTACACTGTACATACCTTAAAGAATTATTTTTAGTTTTCTTTGGATTTCTCTCATGCCATGTACAAAGGATGTAAATTATTTTAAATTAATCCAAAAATAATGAAAAAAATTAAGTAGAAAAATAAAATCTACATAAATTACGTCGATGCATATAAAAAAGAATGATTATAATGGTAATAAGAAGAAATAAAACAGATGATGTTATTTATTTTTTAATAGGAAACATTCGGAATGTTCGGTGCATGATTTAAGATGCTCATTAATTAAATTAGGCGCGAAATAATTAAAATTTCGTTTCTATTTCTGTTCATGAGTGGATGTTTGACATGCGTGTGTTCGTTGTTCATGCTAAGTTTAGTATTTAAGCGAGTATAACGGTTCCTCCTAGTTTCTCTAAAAAGGACGCCTGTCGTCCCGACGGCCACACGCACGAATTCATTACCATTTGGTTCAAATCCCTATTCGTATATTCCTGTCGTCGGATATTCGTGTCCGATGGCCACTTCACCTACGCGACATCGTTTTCCGGTTAGAAGCTGCAGGATGTTTTTATGGTAAACACGTACACGGGATGTCTCAGGAATTATTTATTTTTAAATTCGATAGTAAATATATAAAATAATTCAATATTTTAGAACCCGGAACCATCTCACGTCAAAACTGAAAAACTTTATTACCCTCAAAAAGTTTCTTCCATTTAATTTATTTTCGTATAAAGCAAGATGTTGGTATATTTTTAATTTATAATCTAAATTTTATGTTTGCACCAATGAAAGAACCAATATACTTAATGTAGAACTTCTATCGAGAATGTTATTTGGAATAATGTACAATCAATGATATCGAGGACACAAAAGAAATATTCTGACCCAATAGTAATAGAAATTTGAAAGAAATGAGATTGCGAACGCTTGCTATTGGGTCAGAATATTTTTGTTGTGTCGTCGATATCTGTGAGCGTGACTGTACACTTATGCAAGAGTATTTTGAATATCCTAATTATGGATGCAGTAACAATATCATAATACCGCTATTTTTTTAATAAATATTTTACCTTAAAAAGCCAAGGTATATGGTTGTATAAAAACTGTCTATCTAAGAAGAATATTATTTATAATAAATTTCAACTATTGGAGTAATAAATATTTTAATTTGTTGTTTTTTTTTTTTTAAGTTATTAGGTGTTTTTGTAAAATCCTGGAAAATTGATACGATGATAAATCTTAGGAATTTACGGTAAGTCGTTTCGATTGCGCATCCCTGTGTTTAATAAATTTGTATCAGAGGTTAATAACTCACTCTAATATACGCGATTGCGTTTTGTGCTGGTTGTTAATTGTTGGAATGGCGCAGTTTAAGTTAAAAAAAAATCAGCGACCGTTATGCAACGGCTGTTTCCAATGTCATTAGCGCACATACCATGTTTACAATGAGCATATATTACCTCCAGTGACACTACTCAATGTCGCGTAAAATCAAATTCACTTCGGCTTACAAATTTTACTCACAAATACACACACAACTTGTGTTAATTTGTAAAAACCATTCTCTACAAAGGTAATAAATTATTTGAGTTTTTGTAAATAGTATAGAACATATTATATTTCCATCATGATGTAGTAAATACCAGATCTAAATTGAAGAAAAGTGGAAAATTGAAAATTTAACATATGAAGGAAACCGGTAATTTTCTATCATTTATAAGAAATATAAAAGATAACCAAAATTATGTTTTTGATCGAAGTAGAAGTTACATAACGACTTGAAATGCTTAATTTATTAAATTTAAATAATAGAAATTGAAAAATTAATATTTCAAAAGAGTTTTCATCATCTTTGATGTGTTTTATCCCCCTTAAATAATAAACAATTTATCCTGTTCGATAAAACTTTAGAGAAAAATACATATCGAAATTCATCATTTTATTGGCGTGCTACCACTTCATCGGTAATCTACTTCATCGACAGTGCTTTTTCATCGACAACGGTTTCATCAACACGACCGTTTCATCGACACAGACGTTTTATCGACCCGAGCAATTCATCGACGCAGAGGTTTCATTGATATTACCATTCCATCGACATGCAACATGCAACATGTCTTTCCGATAAAAAGTGTAGTTCGGATGAAATTGTATGTCGATGAAAAGATAGTGTCGCTAAAACGGTTGTCGATGAAAAGGTAATGTCGATGTAACATCAGTGTCGATGAAAGGGTAGTTTCGATGAAATATCCTTGTTGAAGAAAAGCTTTGTCGATGTAAAGGTAATGTGCATGTAAAGGATGATCGATGAAACGTCTGTGTAGATGAAAAAGTGGTGTCGATTAAAGATCCTTGTCGAAGAAAAGGTTTATCGATGAAAAGGTAGTGTCGACGAAATGGTTGTCGATGAATTGGTAATGTCGATGAAAAGGCTATGTTGATGAAAGTGTATTGTCGATAAAACGATATACAATCCATTTTAATAGAGGAAATCAGGAGTTGATCGTTTATAGTTTATAGTTTAGAAGCTACAACGCCTTTAATTTTAAAACACCTTTTTTCTACCACAAATTCAAATTTATCCAACGAAAAAAAATCGCAAAACATTAGCCTGTATTCAGCGACAGTGATTTTTAGAGACGCCGTTAACGTCAAAGGGGTATTTAAAAAATATTTCTTCATAAACAAGTATTTAACGTTAACGACGTCTCTAAATTATTCATCACGGTCGCTGAATACAGGCTATAGTGTTTTGTTATATTTAAAATGATTGTCATTGGGAGAATGTTTTTTATTATGTTCTAAAATTACACTATATACAGGGTGTTCCGTAAGTACTGCATAATAATGAAAGGAGTTGTTCAGAACACCAAAACAAGCAACTTTTGTTAATAAACCCATATCCGGAAATTAACCATTAAGTCACTAGGTTGAGACAAAATTTTTTAAATTTAATTTACAAAAATAGCTTTAGTTTCTTTTTTTTGTAAATAGATGTTTGCGATTTATTGTCATGTCTTTACAATGGACCGTGCACAACAAATTTTTAAAAATTTCGAACAATTTTTATAAATTTTATTAAATAATTAACTTAATTACCTTAAATCTTTTTTATTTACCCTGGCTTAATGGTTAATTTCCGAATATGGGTTTATTAACAAAAGTTGCTTGTTTTGGTGTCCTGAACAACTCCTTTCATTATCATGCATTACTTACGGAACACCCTGTATGTTCCACCTATCATGGACAATTTTGAACTTCAGGGTGTTCTAGAGTACTCATCCTACCATTTTCTTTCAAAAATTCTTTCTAGCACATTTATATGATCAAAGTGAACCCGAAGAATTCATTGTTTAAAAGGTTTTTTTTGTGTTTTCAATAATTTTAATATTTAAACCTTATACGAGAAAACGATAATTGTGAATTTTATAAAACTTTTATTATAAATATACCAAATATTAAAAAATTATAAATAAATTTGTTAATTTAAATGTTCTAAGTATCTTCCACCTTCCACCTACATTTTTGGACTCGGACACTATTCATTGCACTTAGTTATCCTATTCTGGTTTTGCGCGAAAGGTCTTCCGGATTCTGTTTTTAGTGCCATCTGTTATGCTTTGTCTTTAGACATTTTACACAGAATCTTTGATACTTCCTCACAAGAAGAAATCCAGCGGTGAGGAGCGAGCCAGCCATGAAACTGCATCATCCGATCCAGCGATGAGGAAATTTATAACCAAGAGTTTTTCGAGCTTGTCTTAAAAATGTTCTGGTCAACCATGGTTTCGAGAAAGATGGATGTAGAGGTTGCCAATAGAATATCAGAAATGAAATCCTAGTAGATGTTGTCTAGGAAATCAGAGTACAACTTAACAATGATTTGGACTGCTAAAACACCAAATATTGAAAGAGATGCTCGTAGATGATTTGGAACGAATCGCAAATAAGTAAAACAATTTGATGATTGCTAAAACTTTATTGTAGAGTTAAATAACCACAGGATATAACCATTACAACGCTTCATGTTACGATGCCAACTGCATCATCACCAGGCGAACAAATTAGAAAAGATCACAGCAATTAAATGAAATTGTAAACAAATCGTTTTCATCAAGGAGTATATCACAGAAAAAGTTGTCGTTATATCACAAACCATCTACATAAAAATATTTGATTATAACGAAAAATATGACTAGTTGTTTTTAAAAAGTGTATTGAAGTAGAAATCAATTAATATGAAAGTTTTCGAAAATAAAAGTTACATGAAAGAATAACATCTACAGTCTGCGTTATCGATGAAACCGATCTGTTTACAATTACATTTAATTGCTGTAACCTTTTATAATTTGTTCGCCTGATGATGATGGAGTTGGCTTCGAAACATGTAGCGTTGTAATGTAATGGTTGTATCTTGTGGTGATTTAACCCTACAATAAAGTTGGAGCACAGGAATCATTAAATTGTTTTACTTATTTCCTAAAATACTACTCTAGAATATCTCGTCTTGAACGTGGCCTCATCTGTCCAAAATATTTGGTTATGAAAACTTGTGTTCTTGTGTTACATTCAAAAAAATTCAACCTGTTTTGAAGACTTTCCCCTTTTAATTCCCTTGAACCATTTTAACGTACGAACTTTTGAATAAAATGAATTTTAATTTCGTACCTACTATTATGCATTTAGGGTTTATCTCATATTTTTGTTTGTAATTTTAGTTATATTTTACTATTAAATATACTACTTCGATATTGCCTGTGAATCTTTGATTAATTTTTTTTGCGATAATAGGCTCTATAAGGAATATTAGTATGGTAACCATGGCAACTACATATCTTTGCTTGCATAGGTTTAAAGGAATTTTTCCTTAATCGGTGCAATCTATCGGATTTGTATAATAGCAACTTTTTTGTATAAATTTGATTCGATAATACTATTTCGACAAAATAATTTATAAAAACTTATTGCTCAAGAAATTTTCATTGATTTTATTACTAAAGACCTCTTAAATTTCCATTTAAAATAAAGCAAACAATCTCAAATAAATTATGGAAGTGAGTTAAGTGTAAATTAAGTACTCAAAATTTAGATACCCTACTAGGAAGTGTGGCAAACATATGACCATAAACCTCAGTTTTATAAACACCTTTGAAGAACTGCAGCTCCCTTAGAAAACGATATCGGATATACCATAATATGTGTATAGGAATTTTTCTTATTTTGGGTGTACATAGGTATCTCGATTAAATAAAGTAAACCTAATATAAATGCTACTTACGCACTTGCCCCAGAAATAGCTGCAAATTAAAAAATTAATAAAGAATATTTTTTAAAATGGCTATCTGATAGTAAATAGTCAAACGTATAAGCGGAACATTTTTGAAGTATGTAAATTTTTGTCAGTACTTGCCCCGACTAACCTTAACGAAAACTTTTTAGTCAAAAAAAAAACCCAAATTAAAATTAAAATGACAAGGGCCGGGATTTCGGAAAAATTTTAGTTAATGAAGTGTTTTGATAGGAAGATTTTGACATATGAAAATTTTATTATTGACCCTGTTTGTGGGTATCGAATCATATAATTTTCAAAAAAAATAAAAGAACTGAAGTTTTTATAAATCAAATTAATTTCTTGCGATCATTTGGATAATTTAATAATTTGAAGAAATAAAAATAATAAAATATTAAAGTTGGATAAAAGGAATTATTTTTATTTCTTCAAATTGAAGTTTTTGTGTTTTTGCTTACAAAATGATCAAAATAAAAAAGAGAAATTCATGTAATACTATTTTATTTATTTCCAAACGGTAGTTCCTTAACTTAATTCAGTTATTATATTCAACTATTTTATTTAGATATAAATTTACATATATCTTAAAAAAATGATTTTGTTTTTAATTTCATTTTTACTTTTTAATTTTTAAGATTTTTTTTTTCAATATTATATATCTATAAACTGAACAAATAATAAAATTTCTGTATGTCAAAATTCTTCTATAAAAACACTTTATAAACTAAACAAAATTTCCTAGCCTTAGACTAAAATTAAAAAATATAATTATATAAAATATTTAGACGCAATTTGCGTTTTCATGTATTTACGTTTTGTAATAATAATTAAAAAATCTGTTTTCAGTCTAATTTTGTTTATACAGGGTGTCCCAGCGCTGAGAGGAAGTAACATTACTCTAAAATGAAAAAATATATCGGCATGCGGTTTTCGATAGAATATACAATACCTTGAAGCGCACATTTTAAAAATATTTTAGTAATATACCGGGTGTCCATTTCGGTTTAGTTATTATCAAAAGTACAGAAAAGGGCGTTAAAACAAAATTCCGCAAAATAAGGGTTTCCTTGGTAACAAAAGTTGCTAAATTTTTAAAGCTTGCTGAGACTTGGAAAACCAAAATTGATAATTGCATGTTTCGATTTTATTTTTGTTGCAAAAGAAGAAAAACTACTATTGTAATAAAACAACATTATAAAAAAGCAAAATAAGGAAAAACAGAAATAAATATTAGGCAAATTAACAAAAAAAATCTCAACAAAATTCATCAAGAGGGCTATTTTGTGTATTTTTCAATGTTTCTCAGTTTGGATATTAATATCTCCTAAACCATAGACATTCGACCATACAACCATTATATCAGTAGAAAGCTTGTTAAAAATGTCATCGAATGATGTTAGAATATACTGGGTGTCCCATTTGAAAATTTCGTTTAATTGTTCAATTTGCATTTCATAAGGCAGCTTGATAAAAAATTATCAGAAACTTAAATGTGACATGACAGTTGAAGACTAGACGATGTTGAAAAATTTTTGAGAAAATTTCAACTCAAAATGTTGATCTGTTTTATAACAGTAATTTTTCAAAAATGGATCTTTTTTTGGCTTAAATGGCAAATATCAGCAAAACGAGTGATGATAGACCCATAAAAGTTTATACAAAGTGAAGTTATTTTTTTATAAGGAATCCAAAAATGTCATGATATACTGGGTGTTCCATTTAAAAAAACATAACTTTGGTCCGCCATCTTGGAATGGATACCCGGTATATTACTTTAATATTTTTTAAATGTGCACTTAAAGGTATTGTATATTCTATCGAAAACCGCATTCCTCAAATCTTTTTTATTTTAGTGTAATGTTACTTCCTCGCAGCGCTGGGACATCCTGTATGTAAATTAATTAACTTCGAAGCACAATTGTTTTTTTAAAAAATGATTTTATTTATTCTCAACAAAATTAACGGTTACAAATTAATAGTTTTGACTCTAATTTAACAAATGATTTAACTCTGACAATATGAATAATTGAATGAATAATAATTATAATAATTAAAGCTTATATAACTTTCCTAATCTACAGACTACAATAGAAGAATAGAAAATACAGATAAATACTAAAAGGGCTGATTAAGCACACACATGCATGAAGCTGCGTAAGATCGGCGATGAGCTCCATGTCATGGGAATGGGGTGAACGGTAGATAACTCCTCCCCCCTTAGATTCTGGCATCCCTTGGGAGAGACAGAAGTGCTGCTGGACCTGGTGAAGGACTTGATGCTGGTTGTTGTCGTCTTCTAAACCATTGAAGTCCGAAATAACCCAAAATTCCACAGATTACCAAATACAACATAGAAGTCCAAATGCTTGGTACTAGAAGTGTTGAGGTTCTTGGGACAATGGGTAGCTGCTGAACCACAGGAATATCTTCTAAGTTTAATTTTTTAAGATTAATTTCCAACCCATTAAACGTTGAGTTAGTCATTTGAAGAACGCTACTCTCAATTATTGTTGGCGTACCATAAGTGCCTTCTTGGTAATTAATAAATTTATTTCGAAAATATAAGTTGCATTTTCCTTGTTTTACAAGATAGTTTCCGATTAAGTGCTTCGTCTGAACTTCCTTCTGGCATTCAAGTTTAACTTCTTCTAACCGAGGAAATACAATTAAGTATTGATTGATTAATTGTAATAACTCCAAATGATTGTCTTTGATATGAACAATAGTGTATTGGCATTTGCTTGCATCTCCGGATAGTAGAATACGTTTTTCACAATCTGCTGGATGGTTTGTAAGCAGATTCGAAGAGCATTGGAAAGATTTAGGGCTCTTTGTACATAATTGATTCAGAGGCAAAACTTCATCTCCTGATTTTAATAAATACCGAATATTTGGGATAATTGTAGCATAATTGAACCCGTGTTTAGTTGGAATAGGAGTTAGGTAATAAAGTTCAAAAGTTTTTTCATAATTGATAGGTACCGAAAGAAAGTAAGTAATTTTGTTTGGCTCAACGTTGCAATTTACTTTTATGATTGATTCATAATCCATAATATTTTCAATTTTTAAATCTAATGGTAGTTGATAATTATAATGAGTCAGAATTTTCACTAGTTCCGAAAATAAATCTTCAGGTTTAATAACATTTGAGAGTATTCCCAGATTACAAAACAATAATGAATTTTCAATAGTCTCGAAAATGTTCAAAATGGCATTGTAAAGGCTAATAAGTTGATAATATAAATCCTTCGCAAATAATACATTCTGAATTTCAATTTGACCTTTTAGTACCACGGATACTTGCATAATTTTAGACCTTAGGACCAATTCATTGTGTTCAATATTTTGTAAAGTTTCATTAAATTTTTTGATTAATTCTGTAGTTACGCTATATCCCATTTGTAATTGATTTCTTATATTATTCTCATTTTCCTGCAAATGATTTAGTATCTTATTATATTTTTCTCCATCATTTGAATCTAGATTCCCGGTTATCATTTTAATAACGGTTCCAAGACCATCGACCAAACCTCTTTTCATTCTTTTGTTATTTATATGCGCCCGTAAGGATATACTATTAATTTTATCATTAATAGAGTTTTTTGTATAATTTAATATTTTATTATAATTTCCAAAATCCCTAGTGAATTTTGAAGTATTCTTAACTACATTCATTAAGAATTCACTTTGCACATTTAATTTCTTAATTTCTATGTATAAGGGTTCTAGGTTATAATAGTGAACAAGCGTATGTTCAGTTCTTTGCAACTTTGCTGCACCTAAGTTGATCGGAAGAATCCCCAAGTTTTCTGTTAGATTTGTAATTTCCACCGCTTGGGTTACTGCTCCCATGAGGGACCTGAAATGGAGTTATCTCTTAAAGGTAATCCTAAATAGATATGAATTGTTACAGCCAAATCATTAAAAAGATAATGGATCATTGATTTTACTATTTCATAATCCAAATTGTCCAGACCACATCCCAATTTTGGAATTGCTAATTTAGTTATATTTTTATTTTTACAAAAGTGTTTTAAATTAGTTAGTGTTTTAAATAGATCTTCGTGAGTGGGTTTATCATAATATCTAAGTTTTGTGATTAAATAAATTACATATCTATTCTGATCATGAACAAAACACAAGGAATGTAATGAAGCATTTTGTGCCTTTAAAAGTTCCACCTGTCCAAATCTCTGTTTAAAATCTAGAGCTATGCCTGCACCCATATGCAAATCTTTACTCACGCAGTGAGCGAATGAAAAATCAGTAGGGGCACAGAATAAATTATCATGAACCTCAGTTATATTTGAGCTAAAAGAAATGTTCGAATTGCCAAGACAAGTTTCAAAATTTTCAAAGTTTAAAGATTTTTTAAGTTCTTTAGTGGGCTTCTTTATTTTTAGATTTTTAACGCGAGGTCTCTTAATATCTGACAAATGGATTTTATCAACAGTATTATGATGTTTAGTAACAATTTGAGCAGTTTTTAAATTGGGATTAATTATTTCCAGATTTTGTTTTTTAAATTTATTTTTTGTTTTAGATTGTTTTTGTTTATTTTGCACGAATATTTCTTGTGGTATTTCTGGCAAGTTTTCTCTAGTTTCGTTCCTTTTATTAATTACATTTTCCTTATTAGTCTGAATTCTTTCATTAATTTCATTGTACATTATTTTTAATTTATCCCTATGATTTATTATATAATTATTTACTAACTGTGCTTGAATATCAACATTAAACGGGTCATTAGATTCACTAAAATGTCCAGAAATTATCTCACATGGTTTTAATTTAGTTACCGAGTGAATTGAATTATTGTATGCAAGGACTGCATAATTTACTTTATTTTCAATTGTTTCTTTTTTAAAGATTTCACGATTATTAAGTAGTCTAATATGTTCTATAATTGTGGAATGAACTCGTTCGATTATTCCATTGGAATCCGGATGTTGTGAACTAATGAAATGCAAATTTATTTTATGTAATTCTAATAATTCCTTAATGACAGAGTTCTTAAATTCTAAATGATTATCAGCTATTATTTGATTGGGAATCCCATGATGGGAAAAGTACTTAATTAAATTATTAGCGATTTCAATTGCTTGATACGAATTTAATCTATATAACTGGGTATATTTCGAAAATGAGTCAACTAAAGTTAAAAACTTAGCTCCTTCTAAAGCAATACTATCGATAAATAATATTTCGAATGGTTTAGTTGCAGTTGGGGTAATATTGTATTTTAATTTCAAGGGACGTCTCTCATATTTACACACCAAACATGTTTCGCATTGATTAATAAAATTTTGAATAGTTCTTCTCATATCAACCCAGTAATACTTCCGTTTTAATTCAGCGTCAACTTCATCTATACCTCGATGATTTGTTATTCCTTCGTGATATGATTTAATTATATTAATTACTTCATTATCGTCCTCAATATCTAATAGTTTTTGTGTACAACGTACAAAATTTATATGCGAATTTTTAAAGTGTTTCTGTAAAACTGTACTAAACTTTTCATAAATTGGAGATTCGAAATATAAATGGTACTTTACTTTAGGGACTATATAATCTTTCATAAACTTAATAACTTCATTCTCAAAATTTACTTTTGCAAATTTAACAGTAAACCTCATTTTCTTACCATTAAACAATTTAATCTCATTCAAATTTAGTCGTGATTTGGATTTTGTAGAAAATTCAATTTCGGATATTATTATTTGGTTATTACCAAAATTAACTGGTTTTTCTAAGATGGGAATTCCAAATATGGGATTCTCTATATTTGAATGAACCGTAATTCCGTCATCATTATTTTCATTAACTTCATTTTCGGCTTCCTGAATTATTTCACCTTGATCGCTTATACATCCGGTCTCAACTATTAAGGATTCACTATATTTTTTTGTATTTTGATTTCCTGATTCTTTTAAAAAGTCATTTAAAAATTCATCTATATCTATTAGATCATTGTGATCGTCATGAACATTTATATCAATTCGCGAAAGAGCATCTGCGTTTTTATTTAAAATCCCTTTTTTATAAACAATTGTATAATTATATTCTGAAAGTTTTAACCGCCATCGAATTAATTTAGAATTAGGTTCTTTAACTGACATAAGCCACTGAAGAGGTTTATGATCAGTTACAATTTGAAAAGTTCTACCAAACAAGTACGGCCTAAAATATTTAACTGCCCAAATTATAGCAAGGAGTTCTTTTTCTATCGTAGAATAATTAGTCTCTGAAGTATTCAAAGTCCTACTCGCATAGGCTATAGGTAAATCTGAACCAACCTTCCCCTGTGATAATACGGCGCCAATTGCAAACTGACTAGCATCCGTTGTTAGAACAAAGGGTCTAGAAAAATCTGGATATTGCAACAAGGGTTCATTAGTTAATAAATTTTTGCATAGATTAAAACAATTAATATATTCTTGATTTTCAATATTTATAACTGCATTTTTTTTCAAACATTTAGTTAGCGGTTTGGTTAGATTAGCAAAATCCTTTATAAATTTACGATAGTAACCTAACAATCCCAGAAATCCTTTGATTTGCTTTGTGGTTTTCGGAATTGGATAATTTTGGATAGCAGTTATCTTGTCGGGATTAGGACGAACACCCTCAGGAGTCACAATATGCCCTAAATAAGCAACCTCTTTTTTTAGAAATTCCGACTTATCTATTTGAATCTTAAAATTTGACTGGCGTAATCTCTTAAAAACTTCCCTTAAATTTTGAATGTGCTCTTGCAAGCTTGTGCTAAAAACAATTATATCGTCCATATAAACTAAACACTTATCGTTTTGAATTCCACGCAAGATATTATCCATTACCCTTTGGAAAGTGGCTGGAGCGTTTTTTAAGCCAAAAGGCATACGCAAAAATTCGTAATGACCATTTTGAGTATTGAACGCAGTTTTCTGAGTATCACTTTCATCAATCTCAATTTGATGAAACCCAGATGCAAGATCCAAAGTTGTAAAATAGTGACAGCGACCCAGCTTATCCAACAAATCGGTAATGTTAGGCAATGGATAACGATCCCCTACGGTTTTCTCATTAAGTTTCCGATAATCAATAACAACGCGCCATTTGCGTTTCCCGGACGCATCTAATTTTTTTGGTACCACCCAAATGGGTGAGGACCATGGACTATATGAAGGACGTATGATATTTTGTTTTAGCATTTCTTGAATTTGATTATTTACTTCGTCCCGATGGACTTCAGGATATCTATATGTTTTTGTATAAACGGGAATTTCGTCCGTTGTAATTATTTTATGTTTTATTTGATTTGTAAAACTTAAATCATTTCCATTAACATGGAAAATGTCAGCGAATTCCTTTATTAATTTACTAATTACTTCTCGTTCTTCACTATTCATGTGATCTGAACGGATTTGTGAAAGATCAAATTTATTTAAATTATTAGACATTAAATTAGAACTAGGATATTCCTCAGTAAAATCATCATATTCATTGATTGATTCTACGATAAGAGGTTTTAGTAACCTAACAGAAACATCTTTATCAGTTGGGTTAATTATTGTGCAATACGCTTGATTATTATGTACCGTCGTTAGGCACTCAGGAATTTCTAAACTATTTTCTTTAAGGCATGGTATAATAATATCTCCATTTTTTATATTCTTAATATCTACAGCTATAACTTGTTCAGATCGAGCAGGTAGTACTATGCACTTCGTACCTGTCTCCTGAATTTTACCAAAATTAAGGTTAATTTCGCAATATGGAGTATTTAATATATTTTTATCATAATCAATACAAGCCTTTAATATTTTTAAATTATCGTTCCCTAATAAAATATCAAAATTAGAATGAAAGTTAAACAAGTAAAATTTTAATTTATTTGCAAACTGCGTTTTAAACAATGATTTCAAAGGTATAACGGCACTATGATTTCCATTAGTGTTGCCATGTGCGCTGGCCACGCTAAATGGATCATTTCTAATACTTCCTTTAAAATTCTTAATTGCAATTCCAGGATTTACAAATGAACGGGAACTTCCAGTATCTATAAGTATCTTAAGATTAAATATTGGTTCGATAATATATGGTAAAGTACTAGAATTATTTATCAGGCTCATAAATTCTATTCTTGATCTGATTGAATCGTCGGAGATTCTATTCCTAAAAAATTAGCTCTATTAGCTGGCATGTTTTCGTCGATGGTGAATAGCTGATTTTGCTGTGGTCTAACTGTATTATTTGTAGAAACCGACATAGGAGTAGGTCGAGGAAGATTATGGTTCTGTTGACCATTATGATTATTCTGATTATTCTGATTAGTATTATTAAAATTTCTTTGGAAATTGTTTCGAAAATCATTATTGTAATTATTGAATCTTCGATTAAATCCTGATCTATTCCTATTAAAACCTTGATTAAAATTATTATTAAAATTATTAGAGCGCTGATTAAAATTGCTGTTTGAATTAAAATTATTATTCGAATTAAAATTATGATTCAAATTATTATTTCGTAGGAATTGTCTTGAAGTACTAGGAGGTTGATAAGGTGCTCTTGGAATTTGCGTTCTATTTTCTATTTGAAAATCATTAGTCAGCATGTGAAGTGCGGCATTTAAATCTCGTGGGTTTTTTACTCGCATCTGCGACCCAATGGGTTCTTTTAACCCACGCAACAGCACACGTAAAGCGTTATCG
Source organism: Stenus bimaculatus (assembly GCA_963971135.1). Taxonomy (NCBI): domain Eukaryota; kingdom Metazoa; phylum Arthropoda; class Insecta; order Coleoptera; family Staphylinidae; genus Stenus; species Stenus bimaculatus. The sequence goes on along the minus strand of OZ020180.1, from coordinate 77,874,229 downwards.
CGGAAAAATTGGATTAAACTACCGCGTTCAACCGCATTTGCATTATGAGTCGTAATATAAGAAATTTGTAAATTTAGCAATTTTTGTAATTTATTATAAAATTCAAATGGAGACTCATTAAAATTTTGTTTTAGATTTGTTATTTCAAAATTTAAGCTAAAGTGATCTCTTTTATCACCATAAGAAGTTAGAATTGCATTTTTCAAATCGTCCCACGAATTTATTATATTCGACGAAATATTAACAGCTGCTTGGCCTTTAATTTTTGCAAGTATACTTGACATTAAATACACATTTTGAAAATTTTCTGGTACTCGTGCGTCATAAAAAGTAGTTACTAATTTTTCACATATTTCAATAAATCTAGCAACTAATTCGGATTCACCGTAAAATTCGGGAATCATTTGTAAATATTCCGTTTTAAAAGCCATTTCGTCTTGTCGGGAAATAGGTGAACGTGAACGATCTCTACCACTAAGTGGATCACTAGTACTAGGTTGAGAGTTAATATTTGAATTTCCCGCTAATTCGGTCATCAAGAGAAAAAGTAAAACCTCATAAAACAATTTTTGTACTTACATAAGCATCCAAATCTCCAACGTCATACCAAAGTTTTTTGAATCTCTAAGTGTCTCGATGTTTGGAGAGCTTTGAGTTCCGCCTTGGAATCTTCTTGGAGTACCAAAGTTTTGAATCTCGGAGTGTCTCGATGTTTGGAGAGCTTCGAGTTCCGCCTTGGAATCTTCTTGGATTTCTAACCCCGTTAATCGTAAAAACGAAAAAACCAACAATATTCTCTTGACGGTTTTCAGGGTATCCTACCGACTGCGCCAATTAATTAACTTCGAAGCACAATTGTTTTTTTAAAAAATGATTTTATTTATTCTCAACAAAATTAACGGTTACAAATTAATAGTTTTGACTCTAATTTAACAAATGATTTAACTCTGACAATATGAATAATTGAATGAATAATAATTATAATAATTAAAGCTTATATAACTTTCCTAATCTACAGACTACAATAGAAGAATAGAAAATACAGATAAATACTAAAAGGGCTGATTAAGCACACACATGCATGAAGCTGCGTAAGATCGGCGATGAGCTCCATGTCATGGGAATGGGGTGAACGGTAGATAACTTGTATATGTGAGTTTATTTAGGATTTCAGTGCTTTTCTTAGCTTTTCTCTTTCTGCATTTTTTATGTTATTTCTGAGTACTACTTTTTTGTGCGCTTTCAACATACATAAGTATGCATGTGCTTTTTCAACCGAGTTTTTCTGGACTTTTCTTAAAGAAAACGTTAAACAAATTTATCAGCGGTTAATTAATTCTATAAATTTTCGCGCTAGAAATTTTCTGTAGAGCCAGATTGAAAGTAGCGTGCTTTCAAAGTGGTCAATACCAAAAGTCTATGTAAGATTTTATTTTTTTATCATTGTCTTTATTTTTAGTTTTATTTCTAATTTTTTATTATTTGTTTTTATTTCCTATATACCTTATTTTTTAGCAGATCCTTCGAACTAAAATAAAATATAGTGTGTTTTAACTTTTATATTTTGTAAACAAAAAAGGAATTACAAAAAGACTACATTAACTGGGTAGCCTTAGAAAAAAAATCGTCAAACAAGTATCCATTAATATAAACATAATATGTCATTCATGGAACCTAAAAGCACTGCCATGAGGAATAATTAAATTTCAAATTCGCATGTTTTCGTTTGTGCTAATGAAGCTTTTATGCTGAAAAAGGCAGTGTTTGTAATATAGATATCGATATTTTCATGAACACAAAGTCCTTTCCAATGGGAATTTTAAATTTATACTATGGCTTTTTTAAAATCGTGTTTATTGTTGAATTTAATGCAATACTTGAATTATATTATAATATTAATTACGTTTCAAACAAAATCATTGTATTTAATGTATTATTTTATTTTACTATAATTATTTATATAAAATAAACTTTTGGTTATTTAGTTTGTATAAATTTATTTTTATGTTGATTTTTTTTTTGTTGGAGTTTTGCTTCTTGTGAACTGAATAACACAAGTTTTGTCATTTTGTAGTCCTTCCAACTTTTGTTGCATACATTTCGCAGTTGTACAAATACATCTCAACATGCCTCGGACGAGTGCTTCAAGTAATACACAATCATTGGGGAGCATTAAGAGACTCCCACGACTACTCCAAGGGCCGCGACCAGAACGTAACAATAAAATTTTACGACTGCGATTATCATAGAAATGTCGTATAAAAGATACGAAAACGATTAGAACAAAACGATGCCTCACTGAAGAACGACGAACGGTATGCCGGAATAGAATTGTCTAATAACTCTATTTTACAACGCGGAAAAGGACTTACCATACGAGTTCTTGTTTATTTAAAGTGGTGTTTAAAGTACTTCTAATTAATTTTATACAAAACGCGTTAAATTTAATAATTCCTTCGCACTTGTACATCATAAATCCTGGAATGTTCCCACATTCTTTACTAATTAAACTCACAGGACATTTAATAGATTAAAATTATGCAATGTGCAATCCTAACTCAATCAAAGCTAACCACATACTGTATTTGCAGCAAATAGATCCTGGAATTGTCACATTTAATTACTATTAGTTAAAAATTTGCTTGGATGATTTGGATAAATAATTTTTAATTCAAACCATTATAGTACAGGATCCACTTGAAAATTTCGTTTCATTGGTAAATTTGCGTTTCATCAGTCACCTTAGGGCGCGTTCCAGTAAAGAACACTAAAGCCCACGACGACCGCAAAATCGTTCTACATAAGACCGCGATTTTTTCTTTCGTGCATCGATGGCGACCGCAAGAAGCTCACAACGACCGTATTCATTCGTGGGTTTCCGTGGTTGTTTATAGAATGGTGATCTTTTGAGCTAGTGGAACGTGAAAATTTTGCGGTCGTGGTCGTGGGCTTTAGTGTTCATTACTGGAACGCGCCCCTAATAAGCACTTATCACAAATTTAAATTTGACATGAAAGATGTATGTAAACTAATTTTCAACCCAAAATTGTCATATGAAGGTTTCAAAAATGTCATAATATACTGGATATTCCATTTTAAAAAAACTCGCTGTATTATTAAAGTGTTTTCAGAGTGTGCGGCTAAAAGTATTGTATGTAGTTAGTGTCTTAAACTTAACTTCTTCGCAGCGCTGGAACACCCTGTATATGAAGTTTTAAGAAAATAACCATTCACTTTAATTACGAAAAACTAATTATTTAAAGACTATTAAACAGATAACTCACCAAAACAATTCTCAACTGTAACTGTTTGTAAATGCGAAAAGCGCAAAAGTTTGTACTCTAAAATTCAATTTCGTTTCGTGTGTAAACGAAATAAACAAGCATTAAGTTTAAGTCAGTAATCTTTTTATATTTGCCATGGTGTTTTTTTGTATCTACTTTAAGTAAAGTTTAAACTGGAAACAATAATGCAATAAACTTTGCGGACAGACTGAAAAGTTCGCGGACGAACTCATTAGAAGTTTTGTAGACTCTCTAGTTGAGATAAAGAAAAAAAGGTTTTTCTCGCCGCAGATACCCCAAGCACGTCGAAAAATTTATTTCAACCAAGGGAGCGATTCAATATTAAAACTCGTAATATAAATTAAAAAAGTAATATACCTGTCCTTTAGTTTTAAGCGAGATGATTATCATCACATGCAAGTTTAATTAGTAGCTTTGTGTCATTCCTTTGTTATTATTTTAAAACTTATTAATATTTTTAATTTAATTAATGAATTAGTGGGTGTGAATTGATTTTAGAGTAATTGTAAAGCGAGCTCTCAAATTAATAAAATTCAGGTTTTAATTGCAGGGCGTGTGAACCACCGAAAAAAACCAGTGTCATTATAATGGGTTTGCACTAGACAGGGAAAATCCAATTACATTTAAAAATGAACGAAAATCTAATTAATGTTAATACAATTTTCATCGCGTTGGAGATAATTGGATCGAGCCATGCGGTTATGTTAAATTGCTTTAAAATATTAGTTTTGACAAGTCGGGGCTGGAAGGTGTCTTATGATTTGCTTGCATATGAAGAATTGAGATTATAGTTAATTAAATTAAATTCCTGCTAATTTAATTTATATCTGATTAACTGGAAATGGAAGACAATGAAAAACGTGTAAAAATTTAATCCGACTACATTGTATTTAAAAAAAGTGGATCAATATGTAAAAATCCAGTCCTAATTAGAACATAATTATTTACTAATTACGTTGAATATTATGAACAACACTATTTTATCAGATATTTGTAAAGTAATAAAATTAAAAACTAGGTAATAGAAAAATATTAATATATAAAAAAATTACTTACAGTATTTTTTACTTTAAATTTATATAAATATTTTTTCTTCAAACAACATTAAAGTAAAGTCTTCTGTCACGTTTGACAGGCTTTAAAATGTTACTTTTTATGTTCGTTGATTCTATGGTCACTTTGTACTGCCTAGGAGTAGAAATTACTACTTTGCACTGACAAGGAATAAAAGGGTGGAATAGAAATTAATTTTAGGCAACCCAATATACACTAACATTGTATTGTGTGTTAAATGTAAATTAAATGTCAAATTTAACTTTAAATCGTGCTCAGTTAACTTCACATTGTAGTTTTAAACGGTTAAAATTATTATTAACCAACCAAGTTGAAAAATATCGTTTATGAAGCTAAAATCATGAATATGGTAACAGTATTTAAAAACAAATTAATTAAATAATCAAATATAACAAACTGAAATCTCATATGTAATATCACGAGTGAAGAAATTTATGTCAAATATTTTTCATTGTCGTTACAACGAATGTTATTTGGAGTTGAGTTTTAATTTTTTACCCCAGATGAGATAAGTGGTAAAGTATGAAAATAAATGGAGGATATTCCGTACTTGTCAGTGTTAAAAATTATGTTTAAAATGCATAATTTTACCCTATAACTGCATATTCAACAAAACACAAATAGATTTTTTCATTTAAGCTCAAAAAACATGCACCAATATATTCGATAAAGTAAGTACCGAAAATAGAAATTCATATTTGTGCCACTAGAGTTTAAGAGGAATTGAAAAATTCCCAATATTCGACTTCTAATTTGAACAAGAGTATATGTGTTACAGTTTAAGTAGAAAATACAGTTATTGTTTACAATTACTAGTGAGTGTAAACATTCACTTATGAAATCAGTGAAAGTCTAAAATAAAACCATTTAAAGTATCTAGATGCTATTATCACTAGGAAATGTCAACTGTCACTAGGAACTGTCACTAGGAACTGTTACTACTATTTCATAGTGAATGTAGCCAATAAAAAATAGTATGTATTAAATAAAATCTTATTCATAAAATTAGCAAACAAAAACAAAGCATCAATAATGAATTTGTTAACAATTAGTTGAGAGTACTTTCTTTTAAATTCCAAGGTTCAATTATAACAATTGTTTTAAAAGAAAATTTATTAAAAATAATTTTTACAAATTTTTTAACCTTAAAATAAGGATAAACACGAAATTAAAAATAAATAACAATATTACATACTTATTGCAATATGGCAATGAATTATAGCATTTTGAATTACAGATTTTTTTTATTTTTGTTCCTAATATCTTACAGATATATTTTACAAAACATTAAATTGTCCTTGGCATGTCTAAATTATAAATATTATAGTTCTTACTTTCACTAACCACATTCAGTGATTGTTTACATTCACTAGTGATTGTAAACATTCACTTATTATCTACTTTCACAGTAACATATGTACAGGGTGTCTCAGACCACCCGTCCACCCCTTTTATTTTGAGAACGCCTTGTCGTACATGGCTGAAATAAAAAAAATTATTAACAAAGCAAATCCGAAGAATGTATTTGTGCACTTATTTTTTCCGGAATAATCCGGAAGTGTCCGGAACCGGAAGTAACTTTCGAGTTTTAAATGGCAACATAGGTCGAGTATGATATCGTTTGAAAGGTCTTTTAAAAAGACACAACTTTTATTAAAATATTTTTTTAATATCTTTCATAATTAACAAATTAAACGAAAAACAAAACCAAACAAGTGAGAAATGGTTTCTTAAATTATGGAAAAATTAAAACACTACCATCATCCTCAATGGGTAAGGGTAGAGGCAATTATGATTTTTTAAATGGGAACATGTATTTTTTGCTTGGCTTGTTAAAAATAATCAAATTTTTTAGGTTATGTATTTACCTTAATTCAAAAAATAAAAAAAAGTTTATTAATTTTAACGAATAAAGCGATAAACGCAAAAAAGAGTTTCAATTTAAAAAAATCTCTCTCTTGCCCATTTGCGGATGATGGTAACGATTTAATTTTTCCATAATTTAAGAGACCACTGGTGACTTGTTTGCATAATTTTTTTTCATTTAATTCGTTAATTATGCAAGATATTACAAAAATATTTTAATAAAAGTTGTTTCTTTTTAAAAGACCTTTCAAACGATACCATACTCGACCTATGTTGCCATTTAAAAATCGAAAGTTACTTCCGGTTCCAGGTACTTCCGGATTGTTCCGGAAAAAAATAAGTGCACCAATGGATTCTTCGGGTTTGCTTTGGTAATAATTTTTTTTATTTCAGCCTTGTACGACAAGGCCTTCTCAAAATAAAAGGGGTGGACGGGTGGTCTGAGACACCCTGTATATTTAAGGGACTATTTAACGAACATTTTTCACTTTTATGCAAAATTTGACAATCAAACTTTAAAAGCATTAAAATTTGACATAAACTTCACAAAATAACCGCTGATATTTTTAACGTTTTACTTGTCAAAAAAATATTCGTTTTAACCCCAAATGACATGGGTGGTAATGTATGAAAAATATTCGACTTATAATTTGAACAAGAGTGCATATTTAAGGGAATATTTAACGAACATTTTTCACTTTTTTGTGAAAAATTTGACAGCCAACTTCAAATTAATTGAAATTTGATAATAACGTCACAAAATAATCGCTGATATTTTTGACGTTTTGCTTGTGACAAAAAATAATCACTTCTGAGTTGAATAGTCATTTGTAATATCACGAGTGGTCAAATTGAAGTCGAATATATTTCACTGTAATTACCACGAATATCATTTGGAGTTAAGTTTTAATTAATTTTTTAACCCCAAAGACGTGTCGCATTGTTTTTGAAAAACTTTATTTAGAATTCCAAAACTAAAATTTCTCTGTTGACATGACGTTACTTTAAACTATCCTTTAAGGTAAAATATAATAATTTTTTAATGATGACATCTAGATGGCGCCAGTATAAACTTTTTGGTACCTTTGTAAAACACTCTTAATAAGGTATTGTTTTATGATATAAAAACCATATTAATCAATTTAAATTTTGTTTTGATAACGTCATAGTGATGTCATGTCAACCGAGAAAAAATTTTTGTTGAGTTCAAAATAAAGTTCTTCAAAAACAATGCGAACCTCTCTTTTACCGCTTTTGAAAATATCAAAAAAATAAAATAAGTAGTTATGATTTTTATGCGTTACTTTAAACTCACCCTGTATAATTAACACTCAAAATTAAAAAAAATTTAGTAATATTATTTTATAGTAAAGCTTTAGTCATTTTGCAGCTACATTTTTTTGCAGTTGCACCTTTTTTTGATTATTATATTATTTTAGAGAACAAGTTGCACCTAACCTGACCTATCCCATCTAAACTAACCTCTAAATATGCAGGTTTATCGGGCAACACATGTGCGCCGTCTATTTAGGCAAACCTATGCACATTTACATACATCATTAGGAAAATATACACATTTTCCAGAAATGCTGGGTAAATGAAAATTGAACTTACAACTTACATTTACCCAGCATTTACGTTTACGTTATGTTAATATTTCCCGGTAAGTGTGTAAATTTACCATAACATGTACAGGGTGGCCCAGGTTTTACTTCCCAGGAAATATCTCAGTGATTTGAAGAGATAAAAATATAAATCAAAAAGTCCTTTGAATGGCAGCACTTATACCTCATAATTTCATTCTAAAAGAATTATTTTTATTTACCACTCTTAACACGCCATCATCATCTTTTTTTTCTTTAATGGGACACCCTATTTTTTATAATTGATATTGCATCTACAAAATATTCTAGAAACAGTGATATGCAAGTACATTTTGTTTATAAAAAAAATTAAAATATTGACCGACGAGTATGCAAAATTATTTATTTAGTTTTTTTAAGAAAATTTTTTTAATCTGAACTAACTTAACACAACATAATCTAACTGAACCAAACTGTAAATTACAAATTTTGTTAAAAAAACTAAACAAATAATTTTGCATAATACATACTTCGATCAATATTTTAATTTTTTTATTCACAAAATGTACTTAATATACTAAGTGTAGCATATCACTGTTTTTAGAATAAATTGTAAATGCAATATCAATTATAAAAAATAGGGTGTCCCATTAAAGAAAAAAAATTGATGATGGCATCTTAAGAGTGGTAAATACCAATAATTTTTTTAGAATGAAATTATGAAGTATAAGTGCTGCCGTACAAAACACTTTTTGATTTATACTTTTATCTCTTCAAATAACTGAGATATTTCGTGGGAAGTAAGATCTGGGCCACCCTGTATACAGCATTAAAAATGTGTTTGGTATTCTGTCTGAACCACAAGAAGATGAGTTTTTGGTATCACAAATGGTATCAAATACTACAAATGAGTTTTATATTAAATTTAAAAGTACAGGCGAACATGCGATTAAATTTTTGGATGGAAATGAAGGGTGTGCATTTCGGTTAAAATTGTAAGAGCTACTAAAAGATTTGTGGATTCCTGAAGATTTCTACTTCGTACTTGATCTAACTACAAATTTTGGGGAAAGCCAATAATACATATTTTTCTCGTCATTTACAAATTGCCAGTTACAATTAATATTAATCTCCTGCATTTTAGAAGGAAATGTTTTCAATTCTTCATAGATGCTAGTTTTCTATTGAAGTTGCTGAGTTCCTTAAACAATTGCGTAATTTCCGTACCATAAAAACTCCTTATGTCACTGATATTGATGATACAAGGAAATAATGGGATTTTTACACTCAGCACGAAGCTTTTGAAATAGAACATAATCAGAGTACAACTTACTTTGTGAAGAAAACACAAGATCTAGAATGAAGTTTGGTTGGTTCAGAAAGGTTTAAAAACTAGACGAATCAATAATCAATCAAAACTGAAGCGCCTGGACTAGATGATTCCTCATTACTTACTCCCATTTTGTCATTTTACCAAGTATCTTTAAGAAGATTGTAGATCCGGTGAAGTATTGTTCAAAAGATAGATCATGTTTGTCGTAGATTGCAGGACTGCTGTTTGGAGAGACGTAAATATAAATACATCCAATAATGGTGGAGTTTGTAGTCAAAACTCTACAAATTCTTCAAAAATACATTTTTCATTGTACAAACCTGAATTGATGATCCCAAATTTACGTTTTAGTTTTTTCTAATAGTTGATAATTTTTTACCTACTATTTTTCTAGGTATCGCTAGAGTTCCTAACAACATCCTGTATAATCAATTCTTTTAATGAAAATCTAAAATAATTGCGAACTAATCTATTGTAGGATATTTCAGTAATTAGCAAAGAAATCAGTTACATCTTTGGAAGAACCATCTCACTAAATTTATATAAAATAATAATAATTACTCAAAAAATTAAGAAGAAACAGAGATGCAAAGGTATTATATCAAATAAGATGAAACCTGCAAAAACCATATCGTTGAAGATAAATCATTATAAAAAATATGTTCTATAAAAAATTAGATACCCACTCAAATGCACCGAAGTGCACTTTTGCAGAAGAAGATAAATTATCCATAATGATCCTTGCATGGGCGTAAGTTTTAGTTGGAATTAGAAGCGTTGTTACAAAGTAGCTCTAATTATCTCTACCCACCTACCCCGTGTAATTTTAGAGGAATATTAAGTTACCAGTCGCAGGTGGCGAGCGTTTTATTTTATTTTTAATTATGATGAATGTGAAGCACGTTAAAAGTTTGGATAAAAAATTATTAAAGGGCGCGCGCGTTTTTTCTTCCGGGTTACACCTCCTACGTGTCAGGGCGGCCCTAATTAATAATTAACGGAACAATAGCTTCTACAAGATAATAAATAATATTCTTCTTATCTTAAAAAATAATTATAGTCATTACAGCGATATGAAAAGATAAAATTGGCTTAATTATAAATAAAATTATGAATTTTAAAACGGAAAATTGTGGGAGTCTCAGACGTTTTAAATACAATGTTCCTAAATAAATACAATTACGTAAAGTTAATTAAATTTAGGAGAAAAGTAGTCAATAAATTATTTAATTAATCTTGTAGAAAATAGTTTGGGATTAGTTGTGTGAAATATTAATGGGTATTAAGGTTGAAATTTTGTGGCGCGTTGGGAACGTTAATTTGAAGAAATTCCAGGTCTCACGTGCCTAACCTGATGAGAGGCCGCCTCTCCCAATTTCGCCAGGGATGATGTAATTCAGGCTAATCCGATTGCTGGCGGCAAATTCGATTATCATAATCAGCATTCAGTGCCAACGACGAATGTCTTGAAATTCATACCTTATCGAATTATAATACGAATCTACAACTCGAGTATTTCCGGGTAAATATCTAGATTTATCTAAACCACTTTTACATATTTTACTTTTCTTAAATTCGTAATATTTAAGTTATTTATATCTAAGTATTGAGATAAAAAATTTAAGTATGGAAAAGGTATTTCAAGTATTTCTAGTAAGTGTTCTTTGTGGAGATCATTAGTTAGATGTAGGAGGTGTATTGCGTCTATGCAAAGTCACGGATATTTTGTAAGTGGTTTATTCAGTTGCCGAATGAAAATAATAAGAATCTCGTAAGGTAAACGGTGCCGTAAAATAAATTGTCAATGTAAACAAACAGCCAGCCGTGACTCCATGCACACACAACTTCCAGGATTCTTGAAAATATTTGAGAACAATTAACTTCACTGATGAAATGAGATGGTTTATTAGCATTGAAACCACTTATTTTAATTGTTGATTATTTATTTTTGTATATTAGGAGTAAAATGCCCATGTGTTCCTAATTTTGGGAATTGACTTCTTGACCAATTGCAATATTAAAAGTTATAAATACCCAAAAAGGATCTAAACGATTCATAATAAGATTAGGACCGTTTCTGTGAAATTCTGGCATTCAATAATTAATTAGTTTATTTTATAAATTGGACCTTTTTTTATCCTCTTACACCTTGTTCATTATTAATCGTTAATTTATAATAATGTTTGCAGAAGTACTATCAGATATGTGGGATGGTTGTATACACTTTCATAGAGATAGTATTTTTATCGGTTGTATATCGTTTCATCGACACTACTTTTTCTTCGACAAACCTTTCTTCGATGTTTCATCGACACAGACGTTTCATCGACGTTCAATTTCATTCATGTAGATATAAAGGCAGTGTCTATGAAATTGTTTGTCTATTCAAAGGTAGTATCGATGAAACGGTTGTCGATGAAATGTCTGTCTCGGAGAAAAATTAATGTCAATGAAACGTCTTTCTGGAAAAAACGTTTGTCGATAAAAAGGTAGTGTCGATGAAATGTTTGTCGATAAAAAAGTAATATCGGTGAAATGGTTGTCGATGAAACGGTCGTGTCGATGTAAACGTTATGTCGATGAAACCGCTGTCGATGTAAAAACACTGTCGCTGAAATTGAGTTCTTAGTAGAAATGAAATCCACTTAACCAATACATATTCTCTCAACTTTTAAAGGATTTATTGACAGCTTTGAGGAGTTCTCATCTCGGTGAATTGAGACCTTTTCGAAATTTATTTTAGAACGTTATGGTTTTTGTTTTACTATGAAACCCGGATATGAGACTTTCCCGCTCATAAAACAACGGTCTATAAGTTTACATAGGAAAAGAGCGAAAAGGTTCATTTGGAAAGTTTTCAATTTAGTTCTATTACTGTGTAAGATTTAACCAAGAAATGCACACCGTTCAATATATTATTTTGCTGAACAGAGATGACATTTTGCATAAATTTATTGTATTTAATTAAGTAAATAAACACTAGAATATTTTGAATTAAACATAAATGTAAATTAGTGGCGCCTTAAATTAGTTTCTTATCTTACTTCATTAAATTCAACGTAACAGTACAATCATAGAAAATGCTAATATTTTATATAATTTTAATTAAACTTAGCTCCCTTAATACAATTGAAAATTTTATAGGTATATTATGCAAAAATTTTATCACGAAAAATTTATAACGGGAAAACTCATCGTAATAAAATTAGTTTCAAAGAGTTTAAAATAACAGACTTTTTGAAAGTGCTAATTTCATAGATAATTTTACTTGTTATTTTACAACCCATAAGAAATTTGCCAGAAATTATCTTTAAATCAAGAAAATTATCAAGTACAAGATAATATAAGATTTATGAGAGATTTTTTTATGGGTTTGAGATAAATAATAATTATTGTGTCCTAAATACTTCAATGCATTAATTTTCATAAGTAATAAATTTTCCTGAATAATTATTCGTTTAATGTTTGTCACGACAACACGTTGAATAAATGTTAATAATGAAAACAATGAAAAAAGCTGCAATTTAAATGCACCAATTTTATTGTATTTGTTTTAATTCATGACAAATTGAAATATACATATAATGGATACCATTTTTCTGGTGAAGTAATTTTCCTATATGAATTCATTAGCGATAAATGTGTTTTCGCAATGGATTTTCCAGAATAACTACAGGGTGTCTTTAAAAGGTCTGTTCAAAATGATACCACATACTCCTGAGACTAAATTTTATACCGAACGTTCAACCCGATTGTTAGTAATTTAGAAAAGTCGAAATATTTTCAAGAATTTTGATGGTCTTATTTCGGCCTCTGGAATATGTATAACCGTTTTTACATGGTACGTGGTAGAATAAACTTCAGGGTTAGAAAGTAGAACAAATTTTATTATCAAAAAACTAAGGGCTCATCATTTATAGTTTTGGCGTCGTGCGAAGATAATTCTGAATCTTACACTCCCTTCCTCAATTTTTCCAATAACCAATTAAAGGTGTGTTTTTTTCATGTAATTATATTTTATCCCTACAAATTACGAAACTTTTAAGTTTCTAGTTATTTTCCTGCACTTACCAAATCATTGTGTTTGCCGTTTCAACTTGTAAGTACATATTCTAAATTTTATGAAATTTTGCTATTAATTTTGGATGAAATATTGTATAATATGTGACAAACGTGTAGACGGAAGTTGAAGGAAAAAATAAACAACGATTTGGTAGTAAAGGAAAGTCATTTGGAACTCAAAATTTTCATAATTTCTAGATATATTAATAAAATAAAGTTCTTAATGCAAATAATGTCAAAGTTTCATTTTATGACGTTACAAACTGATCTCTATTTTCAAGTTTGATATCAAAAATTAAAGAAGAATCAAAAAAGGATTTTGTACAGGGTGGTGCAAAAGTAATGTCATAATTTGAATTAGCTGCCATTTTGTCATAAATGAAAAAACGAGCTCTGTTTTCATCAAAAGTTTTTTTGAAAGTGTATACTTGGAAAAAATTATATCGCTCAAATGGCCACCTCCCGAGTTGATGCATAATTGCGCTCGTTTTACGGTATTTTGAACAACTTGCTCCAAATTGGCGATTTCTTCTTCAATGTTAGCTTTCAAGTCTTGCAAGGCTCGTGGCATGTTGTGGTAAACGCGAGATTTTAAAAAGCCCCAAAGGAAGAAGTGTGTGGAGTTCTTAGATCTGGAGATCTGGACGGCCAGTTCAAATCTCTAAAACTGGAGATCACTCGACCTGGAAATTGGTGTCTCAACTCTCACGTTCTTGAGGTGTGTATCGTTACATGGCTTGTTGACAACTAATTCACTATATATCTACATCATAAATGTCAAAGCACAGTGACATTTGTCGAAATCTGCAAAAATGGCGACTAATTCAAATTATAACATTGCTCTTGCGCCACCTTGTATATGAAATTTTATGTTCTGGAAGTAACAAAATTTAAGATTAATAAAACGGCATTAAGCAGTTATCGCTTCAAGAGTGCACATAATTTCAGTTGTGAAAGGACCAAAATTTTGGACTGTTACATATTAAAGAAATCTAATAACATAGAAAATCAAAAAATCTGATACAGATGGCCTTAGTAGAATTTATCCCTCTTTATTTGGAAAGTCCTTATTATTGTATCGTAGCGGAATATTGTTTTCATGTAAAAGACCCCATACACTGTCAAACAGTTTGCACAAACATATTTGTGCAACATATTGCGTAAATTATTTCAAATATGTTTGAATTTACACCACAGTTTGTGCAACAACTCAAACATCGCCATACACTGTCAACATGTTTGCACAACACCTGTTGCGCGCAAATTGTTTGATAGTGTATGTGGCCTTTGAGATACATTGCCAGCATTGCCTACCACATAATTTAAGCAACCCAACAATTTTAGAAATCTTTTACGTTCCTAGTATATGAGTTATGTTTTTTACATACTTTGCACGAGCAAATCGGAGCAAATCAATTACTCGCTGGCTCAGTTTACCTTTAGGGTGTTCTTTTTACGTGCACATTTTGAACTGAAATGAACCAATGCGGTATTTTATCGTTCGGATTTTTTTCTTTCGGCCTTTTGATCACGTCGACCTTTTACTTTAGCTATGTCGGCCTGCTGTTCCCTTTGGCCCTTAAGAATACGGCCTTTTGGGGTAGACACCCTCAATAAACAAATATTAAATAAATAAAAATTAGTTGACATATTCTCAAATTGAAAATTATCTGAACTGAACTGAGCAAAATGAAGTAAAAAACATAACTATGGTGGCCAATGAGTAAAACTGATTGTTAATCTATAATTTCAAAGTAATCCTACGAAACCAATCCATCTATTTCTAGTCAAGCATCTGTAAATATAAACCCTACGATTCTTACAATTTTTTTTTAATATATTGTAATTTTGGAACTTTTTATGAAAAGTGTGACTTGGGACGTCGGCATGCGCCTTCTTGGATTTTTTAACCTTTATTTGGTAAGTGTGGAGTTCAGGAAAATGTTTCCTAAAGTTTTTTAAATTAAAAAAAATAAAATCTTGGGATGATTTGGATAATATTGTGAAAATTAATTAAAAATATGACAAAATTTTTTGTAAAGTTATTATTTGAATCTTCATACATTTACACTCTTTACTGGTTGTTTTATTTTTAATTTTTTGAATATTTTATTCTTTTTTGTTGGGAATCTCTATTTTGATTAATTTTTTGCAATCTTTTCTGCCCGATGAAGCCAGTAAGATGGCAAAACATGTAATACAATTATAAGATTTTACTTAATAAGTTGGATAAAGGAACCTTTTAATTAATTTTCACAATTCTCATTAAAAAAAATGTATGTTAATTTAGATGTGTGATTATTATTGTCCAAATTTTTTTAATATTGTTAATTGAGATATGTGATTATTGATTATTGTTAATCCTTTGGAGATTATCGGAACATATGTGTCCCACCCATCTATTAAGTGCGACTAATGGTGCAAATAAATCTTGATTTTCATTATACACAAATAAAACTAAAACTTGTGTGTCAAATGTTTAATCGTTATAGTAATATACCTCTTTGCAAAAATTGCTTGACTCCTGCAGTAATATTTTACACGTTTTTCAATATTTTTTGAATGGAAATAAAATTATTCTTGATATTAAGATCCACATTTACATAAAATCTGACCATGGATTGCGGATTCTTGAAATCTCACACAGTGAATCTCAAGCTCACCTTCCTCGAAGCGCATGCGTCAAAATCTCACTGGCGAATCCAAATTCACTTTGTTTGAACCAGGCCAATCAAGATTCACGGGTGAGATTTTGACGCATGCGCTCGAGGAAGGTGAGATTGAGTTCACTGTGACATTTTAGGAATCCACGTCTAACACAAGTAAACGAAATATATATCAGATTAAAAAAACGCTTTTTGAAATTTTCTTATTTGTCTTTTAAGTCATGAATAAGACAACAAACTGGGGTCTTATTCTTGAGTCACTCATCACGATGTCACACTCGACTCACATCATTATGTCCTTTACTTAAAAAAAATAAGAGTCTGTCCTTGTTGTGTCTTATGCGGCATATTAAAAAAATGGTGCAACAATAAGGCTCCTGTAATTGTAACGTCGACTTGTTATTGTGAATACCGTCACCAATAAAAGATAGTTCGAAATAGCTTCTATTCTTTACTAAAACCTTCGTTTAAAGATACACACGAACGTAATTTAACCTTCTTTCAAGATATAATAACATGGTTCTTAAAGACAAGAAAAAAACACCTCCTTTATTTCCTTTATTTTCTGTAATTGTCAAAAAAACTGAAAAACAAATTTTTTTTTGCAGTTTGCCTTCTGCACTTTTCCAATTATATTTCAGAAAAGATCAATTTAATATCAGAAATCATCAATTGGAATTCAGAATAGTAAATAGTATTTCAGAAAGCTTCAATTGTATTTCAGAATAATCAATTTAATTTTAGAAAAGACCTTTTGTAAAATAATGAGGAAGCCAATAGTTTTTGGCAAATTATTTCAACTGGTTTTAAAATTGGTGAATAAGCCTAATGTTATTGATGCAATGTTAAATTTCGAAAGCACATTTTTAATAAAATGTTTGTGCTATGGTGCACAATCATCGCCAAAACTTATTGACTTCCTCATTTTTTCATAATTAGTCCTTTCTAAAATTAAATTGATTTTCTGAAATACAATTGATGCTTTCTGAAATACAATTGATCTTTTCTGAAATACAATTGATGCTCTTTGAAATACAATTGATCTTTTTTGAAATACAATTGACTACTCTGAAATACAGTTTATACTTTCTGAAATTAAATTGATTATTCTACAATACAATTGATGCTTTCTGAAATGCAATTGTGACTATTCAGAAATCGAATTGATCTTTTCTGAAAACAATTGGAAAATGTGTAGTGCTAAATTTTTAAATCTCTAATCTCTACAAACATTTGTTAAATTGTAATTATTGATTATTGGTGTACTGATGTGTGGCAAAAATCTGTCAAGTTACAATATTGAAAAACTTATTGCAAAATAATAATTATTAAAATGTAATTAATTTCGAAAATCTTGTATCTAATTAAATTTATATTTCTTTATTTAAAAATAAAATAATTTATGTCTGAAGCTATCAATTATGAGGGTATTAAAAACACGAAACTAGTTTCCTTATAAAGCAAAATTAATAAAACATAAATATTTTTAAGCATCGCTCCTTGCATTCAAATTAATAATCGTAATAATTTAAAATAAAAGCGGTTGTGGCTGGATGGCATTGCATTCACAATTTAAAAATATCGGAAGTCATTTGCAACTCAAGCAACGTGCCAACATAGTATCCTGGAGTGCGATGGCTTCGATTAATTAAAATTTGATCCGAGATTTTGATTGGAAGGGCATTTTAATGCATCTGCGGTAGTAATCAGGAAAATAGGCTGTCCTAAAAACGGCAGCCCCAATTTCCGATTTTCTTTGGCCTTGCCGACAGCTTGAGAGGTTGAGGAATGTCGGGAGGTAATTACCAGGCGGTTCGAGCCACCCACTATCAGCTACTGGCCGACTGGCCGCTGTCTAATACTTCACCTAGAAGAGCGTGTTTGGCATTGTTTACAATATTAAAGATTGATTAGACTTGGATGGATACTCGTTTTATTAATAAATACCGGCAGCATACACGTATAATTAAAAATTTCTAAATTACTACATGTTAGTATTAGGATAATGAACATTGTAATTATTTCGCACATAGATCAATTAAACTGAGATTAAAAACTTACTTTGTGGTATAATTTTGCTCTTTGATGTTGCTTTGATGAATTTTCTTGCTACTTTTAATTAAAGTATATTTATTTTTGAGCTTTCTTCGCGAACAAAGCTATTTAGTGGCTTTAATTTTATTAGAAAGCCAAGGAAGTGGGCACAAGAATTTCTCACGTTTTCTTTTTAATTATTACTGTTATACATAGTTAAATAAAAATATTTAAATAGTTTTCCTGTAATAGCGCTTGTTAAATACGAAAGAATTATAATGAAAACAGTTTTGATTTTTCAACGACTTAATAACAGTTTAATAAATTAAATTTCGTGTCAAGCGGACAGCTAACGCAGTAGTTGAAAGGATCACATATAAATGCAAATGCTTCCAATATAATCCCCTATAATTAAATATTCAAAATAGTAAACCTACATTCGTTTCGGAATTAAAAGCACTTCTATCATCGCAGGTCCGAAATCGAGCTGGAAGCATCCATATAAATCGTGTGTGGCGGCTCGCCAATTAAAAAGAGGCGCGGGCGGCGGCGGCCGGCCGCAATTCTTAATTGCCCTGTCTTGTCAGGCCTTATCACGGCCTTTAGATAGTCCCAATACGCGTTCGAGTGCAGCGCATTAAATGAAATTCGTCCAAGTAAGACATCAGCATTAAAATTTATGAGGCGAGGGCCTTATCGTAAATTATACGGGGACCGTGTGGCTGCAACGCGCGCCCGAATCCTGCTACCGTCCGCAGGACTATCTAAATTGTCACTCTTATAAATATTTTATAAGGGACTACAAACGCACGTCAAATCGCTTGTTACAAATGGAACCACTCAAATTGCGACAGATACAAGATTTATTTAACTTTACTACAACTACTTCTTTGTATTTATTGGACTTATTGTTCAAAATACCCATTTTTTACTGAATTTTTAGAAACTAAAATTTTATTCATTTTAAAATTAATTTAATTTTTAATTTAACTAGAACCCAAAATAAATCGGATATTGAGAGCAATTTTATATTATTTATTATTTTCGCCAAGAATTTTATGATATATTTTCAAGTTTCAAGGATAATATCACAAGTGGTAATAATATTATCGACATTTTTTTAGAAATGCACGAATTCTAATACCAACGAAGAAAATTTGTTTTCTAAGATTTTCTAAAGAATCATAGATGGTTATCAGGAATTATATTTGGAAAGAGCCTATAATTATTAATAATGATGTTTAACAAATCAATTGTCAATGAACAGGTCTCAATGGCTAAGTATCAAGAAGGCTTTTTTAGCGTGGTATTGTCAGCGTGGTATATTTTATATTCACTTATTAGGAATATTATTCTCAGTATAGTAAGTAAATATTAGAAATCTAAAACCTTTGTTAAACAAGTTATATAAATTTTAAAATAGAAAGGTAGAATAATTTTTCAACTAACTGAACGCTTTTTTATGATTCAATCTTAGGAATCTTGTAAAATATGAAAGTGTTGCTTTAATTTCCTACTATAACCGGTCATTTTGGATAAGGTGCAAAAAAAATAAAAATAAGATACTTTCGAAAGCTGTTTCATATTTGTGTTACATATCAGTATAATTTCATTGGGAAATGGACTGATTTACTGATTACAAAAGAATTAAAGGATGTAGTCCTTCAAATACAAAATAATATATTGTACTTATACTTTTGGCCATCACCAGCTACAAAGTAAAATAATAAGCATAAAAAATTCCACAATATTCTTTATTGTATCTATAGAATGGAGCGGTATGGAAGGGCGTTTTTGAAATGAGAATGACTCATGAGAAAGTCTAGATGTTACCATTTAACACTTGAAATGGTCATCATTCATACATTGATAGTATGCAGGAGTTATTGGGTATTGGTAACATATTACCATTAAACATTAAAAAATTGAAATTATGTTTTGAAAATGATATCAGGCAGATAACGTCCGTTTTCTGCAATGTACTGCTGTAGTCGTTCCACAAAGTTCCGCATCACCCAGTGTAACGAACGTTTTCTAGAAATTGTAAGTAACTGCCCGTTTTAATTTTTAGCGCCATTCGAATGTTTCAAATGTCCATGCTTTCAAATCCGATTAATTACCGTTTTTCTTTTTATTTTGATTGTTCCGTCCGTGTGATCATAAATTGCCAGTTGCCTTTTGAGAGACTGGAATTTATCCACAACTACCGCCACCGTGCAGCCGCTGGTCATACCGCACCAGGGTTGTGTTAATTTTTATGTATTATTAATTATTATTTTAGTTAATTGGAATTTGATAGCCGGTATTGTTACATTTTGCTCGTGGTATAATTCATTCTTTATTCTAACCTCTTGTGTTTACAATTTCAAATTCCTTATTGTACAGTTGTGTTCGTTTGTACCGTGCACCGCCCCTGTTATTGTATCCTCCGTCCGCTGTTTCTGTAACCATTTCCCCCGTAGTTTACCAGCCCCGTTATTTGACCCCCCCCCGTTAATTTACCGCTAGTTAAGGTGATAGGGAGTCATTTTTTGAAAAACCGATGTTTTTATCTTTCCCTAATTTTTTTAAAGTGTTTCGAATTGGAAAGAAAAAAATATTAAAATACCGAACTTAAGTAAGACAAGTACTTGTATATACAATTTTTGATTTTCATGTATCTAGATTTATATAAGCGTAGTTTTGCAAAAATAAAAATATAAATATTGATGTTTTTCTTGCAAAATTACACAAATATAGTTGTAGATACATAAATAACAAAAATTGCAAATGAATGTAAAATTCTTACTTTAGTTTGGTATTTCTTTATTTTTTTGACTTTCTAATTCGAAACACTTTAAAAAATTCATTAAAGATAAGTACGTCGTTTTTTTCAACATTTGACTCCCTATCACCTTAATTGCAACCCCGCTCGCTTCAACACTGTAATTTAATTTTTGCTATTTTGTAAATTATCACGTCTAAAATTGTTGTTCTGGAGAATAAATATTTTACTTTATATTTTTGACTTTTCTTGAGTTCACATTCAAGACCCGCCCCCTTTCAATTAATTTCAGCATTGATCCCTGGACATGAATTTTCTTCACTGAGTCCTGGTAAGTCACTTTTATGTAAGGTAAGTGACTTTGGGGTAATTTCATCTCAACCCCATTAGTACGTACGCACTTTAAAAGCCTGCCCCCTTCATCCCCCAAAACCGCATCATACCTGATCTCACAGCATGTTATTACTTTTTATGTGGTTATCACCTAATGTCGAAGATCTATCCCCATAAACTTCGAAATATCCAAGAGTTGAACGAAACGATTACAACAGAAGTTCGGGAAATTAAAATTGACTCTCAACTGGAAAAACCACCTCTTCAAAAGTATAAACCGTAATTAAAACTCCGTTCTGGTAAAATATAATGCAGAAACACAGCATGGATCTATTTAGTGGTCTTTGGCAATGACCAGAATTCCTGCAGGGATTTATAGCCACCAGTACATAATCGGAAATCATCCGCCATGTTAAGTATTCAGTCAGAGTTAGTGGAAACGATCCTACATATACAGGGTGAGCTAATATGATTGTGATCAATTTAAATTTCCTGTCCAAAAATCTGGGGAATTTGTTTGCTTCAAGTTCACAGTAATACAAAATCATGTCAAATTCAAAACAAATTAACTAGACTTCACAAAAGCAGAGACGTAAGTGTAATTTTTACCGTTGTGTCAAAACTTCAGTTTTTAGAATTTCGTTATTGTGCCTTCTATTTCATAAACGTCAGTTTTTATCAAAATTAATTTGCGTAAATCTTTGTTTTGTGTTAGCATCTGCCTCGAAAATTAAGAAAAACATTTTCAATATTTGACATTTGCTGTCACATTAGAGATTTTGGAAAAAAAATTTGCTACGACATTGGTATACTAGGAGATTTTCTTTTAAAGAATTCAGTTGTACCAACCTGTTTATTTGGTTGCCAAATCACAATCATTTTAGCTCACCCTGTATAGTGATATTGTCGGAAGGATTTGAGGAACCGCAACGATCATTTCTACCAGCGATCAGGATTTCTCAGCACTAGATCCCACGTTCCTGTATCCATATGGTTTTTACGTCTTACTGCAATTGATATTCGAACGCTACTACAAATATTCCGTTGCTGCTCCAGTGGAGAGTGGTGACCATTGCCGTCCAGCTAAAGATAAAGTTCAATTTTGACAGTTAAGCTCAGCTGTTCCAGACTCCCGATATCCTAGATATCCCAGAGAGTTCCACCGTTCCGAGGAACCCTCGCCGCTTACCGTCATTCAGAAAGTGTGAGTGTCCTGAATTGTGTTTTTTTCTAAAGGTTTTCTTTTGTGCGTGGATGCGCCTTGATTGTTTATTTTATTCTGTTTTGTTATATACGGTCTTCAAAAAAGATTGATTCTGTTGACATTGCATGGTAGGAAACCTAAGTTTCCCACAGTTGGCTAAACTGAAATCAATACGTTGTGCTTCGGTGAAAACAACATTGGGAATATTTTAACTGCACTAATTTTAGTTTTAAAAAAAATCTGTTTTTTATAAAAGTTGCAACATACTGAGAAATAACTTAAAAAAATACCCGAAGAAAAACTGCTCAGAGACGGTTTGGTTAAAGTGACAGATCGAATTTAAATTTGAATGTAAATTAACAGGTACACCCAACTTAGTAAGTGTAAAATCACTACAGAGTATGTTTGGTTGCCTAGTTACCTTATCTATCTTTTTTGATTTCACTTTATTTATATTAGATTAAGGGCAGGTTTATTTACCTTCAAGTAGAGCGTTCAGTAGTATTACAGGGAGTTAGTTACATGTAAAAGTGATCAGTAAATTAAACTATTTGGTGATCTGAATTTCTTGAAAGGTTTTCGATACAGAGAGGTCAATTTATAATATACTTATACATAAAAATTACTATTTATTCACCTCCCAGTATTGAAATGATACAGAAATGCATACTTTTCACTTTTCATCATACTAAAACAACCTATTCCTGTTTAAAACTTTAGCAAAATTCAGGACTCGTTTCTAGAGGGTTAAAATTATTGCAGGAAAACTTATCACCGGTAAAAAGTAGGAAGAAAAACACGAGATTCCAGAATGGATTATTCAAGGATATGATGTGTATTTTAAATTAGAATGAGTATTTTACAAAGATATTTACTACTACAATGAGTAAAAACATTATAACATTGTAAACAGTTCCTGTGGAAAATACTTTCTAGCAGTTGACAGTAGTTGTTTCGAAAATAGTGTAAATTTTAAATGAGATCAAAACTTAAAATTTTAATATTTGCGTTTTTCATTTGGCTTACTGATTTATTCAAACTATCGAGAAAGTGTGGCCCAAGCTTTGTTTTAAATCTATACCATAAAATTTGGTCAGTTCCGAAAATTGGCATGGATTTAATTACATTTGGGGCTTGGTTCTAAAAGGACCGATGTCATATTTTTGGGATTTGGGTCTATGTAAATATTTGAACTCTTTGAATTTCTTATATGGGTTGTAATGGACAATTTCCATGGTTACCTTATTTGTTTCTAATTAAAGGCCTTTAATTTTGACCAGAATCTGCCTATTAATGTCAAAACTTTAAAATCGATTTACCAAGAAACACATTTTATGACTTTATCCCTTTTAGAACCAAGCCCCAGAAATATTAATTCATGTAGATTCCGAGTTTTCCTAAGTCATAATATATTGAATACTTTTGGTGTCGAGATTTCAATGTTTTATCTCTTACTTTGCTATAGTTATTAGTGATTATCTACGGTCATTTGGGAAGATCAAATAGAAGATTTTATAATAAGTTGATTTAAATTAAAGACATTTTCCTACGATCGTGCAAAAAGTAAGCCATTTATCATCAATTGCTGTGCATAAAATCATGTACTAGTGCACAAACGTAGCACTTTATGTACTGACAATTGATCATATATGACAAATTTATAAATTTCATTATCTGTCATTAGTTTCATGTTTTCATGAAATTTTGTTATTTTTATGAACTTGTTGCATAAATAGCTGAATCAATAATAATTATATCATCCCGGTATAAAGTCAAGAAGTACTGAATATTGAAATTATCAACCCCTTCGTCGTTCAAGTTCAGATTTCTGAAAATTTTCCACCACATTTCTTCTATCAACAAGTGAAACGTTTTCTGGATTCTTCCCAGAAAAAACTTTTTGGTGCACATATTGCATTTTGAGTCTTGTAAATTTCACTATCTTCAATACTCATATGATTAATGTACTATAAAGTCTTCTTTTTCGTACAATCCGTGCTTCAATGCAATATTATACTATGTTGTATCCTACAATATAGGGTTATTCACATTTATGTTAAAATCTCTCTGATGGTGATTTCTTGGAAGAAATAAATATTCCTAATCCTAATAACATGGGTCCGGAAATACTTCACTAGAGAGATATTTCAACTCAAAGAGGGACGAAATAAATGTTATTTTTGTTAATAAAAAAGTTCTTATAAGAGCTATTACTTTGAATGTTTAGCAATTATTTTCTGATATTAAGGTGCATGTTTTAGTTCATTAAAAGAGTTTAAACAAGGTTTCGGCGATGGTAAAGTTGAGGATGACTACCATTATTTTAAGTTTTCCTCTAACCTTTTGGAGATTTTAACTACTAAAATAATCCCTGCTCATTTCTCAACAGAAAAGGTCCTTTGACTCATGTCACCAATATTGTTCGTTTTCTTGTAAATGCGGATTTTATTCCACTACGTCAAGTGCTGATACTTCTAATTTTCTAGAAAATCACACCTGAGCGATTTTAACATAAATGTGAATCACCCTGTATAATATAAAATAGCCGTATCATATTTTCCCTTTTGGTAGTAGCACAAATTTAAGGCTGCATATGTCATAACACAGGTAATATTTTTCAACCCAAAAGGATAAATTAAATTCTTCTTGAATGTAGGCCTTACATCGAAAAAATCTTTTACATCAAAAGTTTGCAATCATAAAAAAAATTCATTGCGGTTTCTAATGGTTATTATATGGTTAACTATAATAGAATATGTTCCTATTCAATAATGTCTTTTTTGTAAATTTTGGCCATTTTTTACATTTTTTAGGAGTGTCACATTAGCCCAAGTTTTTGCTAAATCGTTGTTACTGCCATTGACTCTACAAATATAAATTTGTTTATAATTTTGTAATTATAAAGTTTTATTAAAGAAATAGTTATATATTTAAACTTTTATTGGCCTTAATAAACTCAATGAAAAACACTATCAATTTCATACCTTCTTATAAACTTAGGATATGTGCAATAAAAAGAAATTATGACAAAAGTTTTAAATTACAATTATAATAAATTTTTAATTTAATAAAGAAGGTGTTTTACGTCTATTTTTAAAATGAAATTACTCCTGTAGAAAGCATTTTAAGACACAAGTTTACAGGTATTTTATGTTTTAATTTAAGGAATCAGCCTTTAAAATATTGCATTATCCATAAAAAATACTCTCTTTACTGACGATATCAATTTTTATTTCTTCCCTGTAAAATATTTTAATATGGATTTTCTTGTTTGTTTTACTTACTCTCGATTGAATTTCTAATTATAAAGCTGACTTATTTGCATAACCTAATTACTAATAGTGTCATAATGTTTTTATGAAAATGATATACTATTAGTACACCAAAAAAAAACAAATAGATAATAATATACCACGTTTTTCAACTAAAATTTTTCTAAAATAAATAAATCATAATATTTCAAGTTGGCTAATAAATAATTATTATTAAGAATAAACTAATAAAGACAACATTTCTATTTAGAAACGTAAAGTGACCTTTAGTCGGCGCGAAATAATGTTTATGGTTCTTAATCAAGCCCCGGCAGGTACACCATAATTAGTTCATGTACTTTTCCATTACCTGCCGTTTTGTAATTAATGACATAATAATATTAAATTGCGGATATTTATCAAGACAGCCAATAATTGTCACGCAGAAAACATTTAGTTATGTTTAAATAATATCTAATTAAGCCGTTTTAAAAGATTCCTCATCGTTTCTTCGGGCTGAAATATGTGAGTCTATGCAGCATTTAAAGAATCTTTACTAAAAAATGTGCCAAGAGCGAAATGAAATATTCATTTACTAATTGGGAGCTGTATGTTTATTCTACGAAGCGAGCCTCACCAAGATTTGTCCAACGTTTAAAATGAAAAATAAATATTCATAAGCAGTTTTGACGAAGTAATTTAAAACGCTTAATTATATTTTGCCCAAATTAGACGCGTGCTTTCCTCTTATTCCTTGTTTAATTAAAAAATATTTAATAACGCTCTTTTTTAGCTCGTATTTAATTACATTTCATTTATTCCCTTCATAATTTTTGATAACGTATAATACAAAAACTTATTTTTAAACGCGACAAACAAGTAAATTTCTATGTATTTTTATTAAAACGAGTATTTTTGTAGAAATGAAAATGACAGGTTTAATTTTTAAAAATTGTTTTTTCATCGCCCAAATAACGTAAAAAACAATTATATTAATTTAGAATTTACCTTAGGCTAATATTACACTATATGTAGTATGTGTTCTTTAGTTCAGTTCAAAGTGAGCTTGGTAAAAGAACACGCTAAAATTAAACTGAGCATAAAAGTACTTTGACATGAATGTGTCTTCTCTTAAAATGATTTAAATTATTAAGGTTTAATAAAATAAAATAACCTTTGCGTTTGTTTGGCATAATTAAAGCTACAACTGAATTAAGTCGGGCATTAATTTCAAATTTATGTAATTCTGTTTGTAGTATACAAGTAAATTAGGTTTAATGCCCGAGTGAAATAATTCCTTATTCTATTCTATTTTAATACTGTGAATGTATTTATTGTATTAAATTTCTAACAACGTTGGTATTAAATCGTGTGAGTAAACAAATAATTTTGGAAGGCACTTGAGATTCGTAAAGTGGGTATTATTGGACCTATCCCAAAACAAACACTCGTAATGAGTAGACATTACGATGTTTATCGTCAACGGGAAAGCGCTTTCCTGATCAGGCACAAATAGAGGACCAAATTCCCCCTCCCTCTCGACCACAATTTATCTATACCAATATTGCTAATCCAACAACTACATCAAAACAGAATAATTTTGGCTTTGAACCAAAAATTATAACTCCGAGTATTATCAATGTAACCTAGAATCTCTTTCTTGTTTTATTGGAAGATTCTATCTTATCAAAAAATCAGCTCATAGTTTTCATTAGTTTTAAATGTACCTCATATCTATATACTTTGGTTTAATGAAAAATTGTCCTTGGCAAGGATTTGAACCTATTTGGTGTTATAACAACTATACTACCCTTGTGCGATTTGTTGATCCAGGTTCAAATCCTGCCCAAGAATATATTGTCATTAATTTCAATTTGGAGAATACTGGCCAAGAACATTTTTTCATTAATTGCTTTTCTTGATGTAACTAAGAACACTTTGTAATTACTTTAGTTTGTAGTTCTTAAAGATGTTTTATAACAGTAAATTTACTGTTTTGCATCAAACTTATTTGAAATCGAAAAGTACTTAGGAATAAATGATATGTATGTCGTTTGATGTTTTATTCTTAAGTGCAAATTTAATTTCAAATTTAAAAATGTACATGGAATTTTCCTAAAATTTGTGAATCTTCCTGGAGAAAAGCATTTTACCAAATTATTTCGAATCTGCGGAGCTTTGTGAGAGATGTATGCGTGTGTTCATAATAAATTAAAGTCTTTGTGAATTTGTTAGATGTTTAATACCATGCAAGCCTCGTGTTTCACATACAAAGGTGAATTATGGAATATTAATAGAATACCTGATGAGAAACGCTTCGAGTGAAGTTGATATTTTTAAATGCATGACGGAATTAACATGTATAAAATTATGCTGGCGCTTCAAAGTGGTACACACTAGTAGCGACATGTGCACTTATTAAGTAGCCCCTATATGAGCATTCATATTTATAAATTAACCGCTTAATGAACCAAATAGGGTAGATATGTAATTTTTGTATTAATTGCATGCAAAATAGGTGATAATTGGCTCTATTTATGGCGTGAGTAAGTACAACAAAATCATTAAAACTAGTTTAAAATTAATTTTAAGCGGCTTAATTTAAATAAAAAATATAACATAAAATATACTGGAATTCAAAACAACATCCGGTAGTAATAATAAACGAAATATAATTGGCTAAGCAGACTAATGTTTCAAATTACGTCAATAAGCTGACGTTTCGGCAGCAATCGCAGCCTTCCTCAGAGCTATGGTGTGCTTACATTACTTAAGAGAAAAACATCACTTATGACGATAGTCGGCGAAATTTTGTGAGCGTAAAATGTGACTGTACGGAATACCATTTTTTAGACAAACCAGTAAATGAAATTCTGTTTTTTTTGTAGAGTAGTTCATTAATACTTGGCATAACATGTCTATTATTTTGTTTTTGTATTTTTTATTGAATTTTTAGATTTATAGACAATCAAATCTGACCTAAAAATGAGCAAGTTTTGCTTGCTGTTTTAAACCTTATACTCGATATAATCGGAAAAACAGAAAAACACTTTTGTGAAGTTGTGTATTTAGATAAAAGAAAATTTTACAAATCTCAATTTGAAGGTCCCTTGTTAAAGAAAAATGGTATTTTCTAGGACCAGGTTTTTTTAAAAGTGCCAATTTTACTGCTGCCGTATGAGTATTTGGTGTGACTTACAAAAACAAAACCAGAAGAAATTGGTAGCCACAAGACTCTTCTGTGTACCAAAAAAAGAAATTTTAAAATAGCTTCAATAGAAAAAAAATTATGAGCAAAACCCCAAATATCAAGCGAATTTCAAAATCAAGCGCTCGCATTTGCCGACTATCGCCTTATGGGGTATCGTTGGAATCAGAAGATTATGCAGATTCCAATTTATAAAAAAAGTTGGGTTATTTTAGTTAAGATATCAAAGTTGATATCCTTATCTCAGTCACGTAAGATCTCGATGGATCTTGACTCATCTTGTGTTTTTAGATCTTCCTTTTTCCATTTAACACTAACTCAACACATCTGTGCTTTCGTTTTTACTCAATAACAAAAAAGTTACAAGTCTTTTTCCACACCATGTAATGGTTTGTAATTTATGCAGGATCATAAGAACTGTAATTTTATTAATTTTTTTAGTTTTGTTCAAAATGTACTTCCTAAAAAAATTGCTGGAAAATAGTGTATTTGTGTCCTCATTTTTTTCAGCTCAAAGAAAATGTCTGTAGTAATAATAAACAGAACACTTAATCTAACGTGCCTTTCGTAGAACAAGTACGCAGTATGCAAATGATGAAACTGACTATGATATGAAAAGAAGTAAAAAAAACAACAATTTAAAATATTTAATACAATGAAGTTATAAATGCCTTTAGTTGATACCTTGGAAGAGAAAAATTACATGTCGTGGTCCATTGTTCTCTTAAAGGAACGATATTGGTTCACAAAACGTTACAGTCAAGAACCACAAATTTGTTTGAATACGTCGACAACCTAGTCCTTTATAGAGCACTGGCTGGCAGAAAAAAATGGCAATACAGAGAACCAAAATAGTTATTTGTAAAAAATATTGCAAAAGGTATTAATAAAGAGTAACTACATTGGAGAAATGTTGAAAACCTTAAAATTAATAAGTTAGTACGAGTATTATGAACACTATGGGTAATGTACTTTATTCTGAAGCTCAGATTTTGGAGAAATTACAGATTTTGCTCTGGCATCTTGGGTAAGCCACTGGCTCTGGTAATTAATTTGATTATTAAATCTGGTACTGTTCCTAATCCTTGAAACAGGTTTACATTACACCTGTGTTTAAATCAGGACATAAAAGTAATGCCAGAAACTACAGACCAATAGCAATATTAAATAATTTTTAAAAATATCTTTGAAGCTATTCTTATAGTCCAGGCAATTTAGCCCTAAAAATAGTAGTAAAGGTGCAAAAACTAGCGTAGACCTAGAAATTGGTATGAATGTTCGAAACACCAATATAAATTAATTCTGAAAAGTCCCCATCGATCCCGTACCTGAAAAAAAATTTATTCAAGGTCAAACGTCTTATAATCGGTTTTTCGCGTTTTTCAGCAAAACGTTAAGGTTTATCATAAAATTAGATCAGACAAAAATTGTAGATCATATAATTATCTATAAAAAATGACTGTACTTTTTCTCCTAAGAGCAACCGTTTCTAAGATATAATGAGTATAAAAGTTGAAAGAGTTGTAATCTTTATAATATGCATACGTACGCCACGTATACAAATACCCGAAGCTGTAATACAAGTAAAAATATTTTTCTATCGGTCAATGTAAGCCATAAATCGTTCTAATCGGCCAACTGGTTCGGTCAAAATTAATTATTTTCCGATTAATCAAAAAATTCATAGCAATTTCTTCGTCCAAAAGTGAAATTTTCAAGTTTTCAACGGTTATTCGGTCAAAACTTCTAAACGACTAAAGATATCAAAACGAATCTTTTTTTGTGTGAAAGCCAACGTAAAAACCTTTAGGATAAACCATCATTTGTTAAAATCGATGAAGGGGCAGGGGGGTACAAAAATTGTCAAAATCGCATTTTTTTACAAAGTTTTTTGCACGAATAAAATTTTGAGGTTTTTTTTTTAAATTATAAAAAGGCAATGCGTCGCATAGTAGTACTTGAAAATCTCATTCCAACGCATATTTTAGTTAGACGATAGGATGTGTCGTTACCTTACAGCGATTATTTTGGTCGCTGGGGGTTGAAAAACACAATTTTGAATTTAATGGGTCGGTGTGAGGTGAAATAAAAAGATTTTGATTTCAAATCTTCAAACCGACCTCGTTCGATCAATTCTCTTGCTGGTCACGTGTAGCGATTTTTCAATTTTTGTCCCGTTTTGCCCCTATTTCCTCTATCAATTTTCTCTACGTGCCGTTTTTATCGATATTTTTCTACACTTTTGGAAAAAAAATCCCGACGCTCCTGTACGTGCCGAATAAAACCGATTATTTATCTGGGTATTAACGGCACTTTTAGCCACAATATAAACCGCGTTTTGTTAAAATCGGTCCAGTCGTTTGGTAGGTACGATTTTTTAAATTTCGTTAAAAAATTTCCAAAATTTTACCCCAATTTTCAAACATCAGAATATGAGATACAAACAAAAAACGTAAGTCTGTTTCCTCTTTACGAAAATGCCATTTGCGATTTTTTCCCCCGGCTACAAAAAGCAATATTGCCATTTTGTTTTTTTCGCTAAAAATTTTTAATGAAAAATTCGCCCTCTCCACAGGATTAGCCTAGGAGGGTCGGAAATTTTGGATATAGTAAATGAGAATGTGGGAAAAAAGGGGGCCCGATTTGGTGGTTTCGATTCCGGCGGAGCTACGATTTTTCAAATTCGGAGCGGAGGACGCTCGAAAAAAACCGGGAAAAAATTGACTTTTTCGGGAGTGCTTTTGAAAGCTTTCCCATTGCTTAAAAAAGTCTATTCCAATAGGATTATAAAAAAAACATTCCCCTTTAATTCGAGACCAGGTTTTTGAAATTTGGTTAATAAATGTACCTGTTATCGTGAATCTGACGAATACTGTGCATATTATATTTAATCATTATGCTGACAAAACGCGAAAACCCCATTTTTAAGACTTTTGACATTGAATACAAATTTTTCCAGGTACAGGATCGATAGGGACTTTTCAGCATTCATTTATAATGCTGTTCTGAACATTCATACAAATTTTTAGCTCTACGCTAATTTGTGCACCTGTGCATGTCTAAATTGACCGGACTATAACTTGAAAATAATCAAAGGCAGAGGCAATCTGAAAATGTTATTAAAATAATTACAGGTTTTGGGTGGAGTACATCAAACATAAACTTTTTGAAACTCTTACTGAGCAATGCACTCAACAAAATATAAATAACTAATTAAACGAATATAGTTAGTGCAAAGTGAACTTACTTTGTTATTATACCAAGCAAAAAAAAACAAATTTAATTCGTATAGGTATTTTTTTAAAAGGAAAACTATTTTTAAAACTTGTAAAACGTTATGATTACTGTAATAAAAATAAACCAACGTGTAAGAAATATGAACATCAACTTTAACAAACGTGTCACGTCTACAGGGTTAATAAACGAAAAATTCGAAGCGAGACGAAATAAGGCTCGTTAATTGTATCAAATTAGCTCCGAATTTCTAATAACACCAATTTTCCAGGTATTTAATTAAAAAAATTTATATTTCAAAATAACTATTAATTATGTACTTAAAATATTACGAAGCATAACCATTCACGTGTTAATAACAGTATTTATGGCATTGGGGGCAGGTTTATGAAATTATTGCTTAATTCGTAAAATTAATTGAAATGTTTTGGTGCGATGCTTGCGACTCAAGGCACCCCAACACAAATATTTGTGAGGGGATCGAATTAAGAAGTTGCATCTTATCTCACAAGCAGCTGGAAAGCGTAATTTCAGGCACTCATGGCTTAAGAGATTTGTTTTATAACTTATATCTCGACGGCTTAAAAGCTGTTAAATGAAAGCAATTAAAAAGTGGTTAGTTTGTTTTATTTATTTAAGCTTATAATGGTGAAGTTTTTAAATTTTATTGACTCTCGTTAGATTAATGATGATCTATTTTTGATAGCATCAATATAAAACATCACATTATTATTTCTTAAGTAAACAACCCAAAGCAAAAATTTTGTTTTATATTATTCTTTTATTAGGAATTATATTTTTGTTGACATAATATAAAATAAAAAGTAATTATGGTGATTTTTTTCCAATCTCTGGCTTTCATGTTCAGGTTTCTATATTCATTTTCCAAGATTTATAGGTTTAACATAGTATTATATTATAATACAAGAGTGTCCAATGTAAGCATGTGTGTTAAAAATATAAACTGGCCGTTAAGATTAATGGCAATACGTGTGTAAGGGATGATGGGGACAAGGGCTAGCGTTCAATTTTATTCACGTCACATCAAACCGAAATTGACTTTCGGGCCAGTGAACCGATAAAACGGTCTACGGTCCAAAGGCGAAGGCTCTCACAATAACCTCCACATTTTTGAACAAACAAAAATCGAATTATATTTGATACAATAAGCAGAAGATTTGCCTACAAAATTTTGCCTAAAATTAAAATGAGATTACAAATCCATATTGTGGGTAGAGCGTTATAAAAATAAACCCATATTATATTTTTAGTTATTTATTTACAAGTAGTAATATTATATTTTAGGGATAAAAACGTCTGGTAAAAGGAATGAATTTATTCGGAGGCGATTAAGTAAGGATAAAAGGCAAGTCTTTGATCGTGATCCTTTTCAGACAATTTTCCTGCAGCCAGGTCTACTTGAAGGGGCCAACTTTGAAATTTCAACACCACTTTGAAACTATCGATGAAAGTAATATCAAATATTGAAAAGTCTTCTACGCGGCGACTTTTCAATCAACCCTGCTTTCATCTCGTGAAAAGGGATAATTCTTTTTCAGGATTCTTGAAGAATTGCCGATCAGGAATGGAGAATTTTAAAACATTTCTCTCGTATTTTAAATGAATAACTAATCATTAATAATTACGATGGTGTTTGTTATTGATAAATGGCGTCCTTTGTAGAAATAGCGCTCCCACGCAAAGAAGTCCCAAATGATGTGGGCGCGAGAGTTGTCCTCGGGCGACAAAACCGCGATTAAATTTTAAATCAACAATTGAAAAATAAAAAGCGCAAAGCAGGGGCGTTATTAATTGTCGCTTAGAAATCCAACAGCCTCGGGATAATTTTAATAATTCGACATTATCATAAACCCACGTTATGGTGATTAAAGGATCATATTCTGAAAAATATGGCCCTCTCCCGTGGGAGCAACATTTCGCGTTAATAAGCGCCTCTTTGGAGATAATGCCGGTGTAATTTAATCGAATGGGATGGGCGACATGCGTAAATACTGAACAAGGGGGTGTATAAAGGGTGCGTATCCATGTTGTCTGTTTAATGAAGAGCGCTCACATTTATGCTGCGAGGGTACCCTTAAGACAATGCGCCATTTTCCAGGTCCTAATGGTGTTGTATTCCCCTTATTAGACCGGTAATGGAGGTCTTTATTCACACAGTTATCATGGCAAAGCTCACTTATTTCACTTCTACTCCCTTCTGCCTCTAACAATTTCAGGAATAAACTTATGCACTAGAATCACAAGTTCATTACCAAGTTAATTTTTCAGAAGATATAATAAGTTCCTTTAGACATTAATTAGTTTTGGAAAAATCCCACTAAAGGCTCAGCTACACGGTGAATGTCTCTGTACCGATAAATTTATATACAGATACGCACCCAGAAAATACAATTTTTATTTATTTCTGGGTAGGGGAAATATTCCATATACTTTCTGCTAATCAACTTTATTGTGTGTAGACAAAATAAAGAAATGTCGTTTTCCCACTGCTTCCCCGAGTAGAAACACGATATTGCGACAATGTTGTATCGTACACAATATTATAATATTGTGTAAACATTGTGTTACAATATTTGCACATGTTAAAATGTTAAGTATAACTTTTTAATATAGTGAAAGTATTGTGGAAACGTTGTGACAATATCGTTGTGGTGCAAATGTTATGGTAATATTTATAATAATAAATAATTCGAGAGAAAAATTAACGTTTTCAATAATTTAATATATATATATTCAACAGATCCAAGATCCAATGGGATTTTCTGTAGTGTATTCTGACTGGCAATACTGTCCTGACATTGTAATTATTACCTATTGAAGTTTCCATTTTCTGAAAGTATATTATATTATTTAACACATATTATTAATTACATTGAATTAAAAACTAATTAAAGCATTTACACAATATTGTCACAAAGCGAGCCAGAGCAGTCCAAATTTCTGAGTTATTAACAATTTCAATCACTGTTTTCCAAATTAACTTGTATTAAGTAAGTTCTAAAACCGGAGAGCGATCTTAGCGATTCCTTGTTACATGCTTTTATTTAATAAAGGAATGTAATTGGGAACACTCTGTATATCCGTGTCCGACTTTAGAAATTACCAATGCTCCAAATGTCGAAACTCATAACAACCAAAGGTTCGAAAATGAAGAAACTAGGTTGCGGGTGAAGAAATGCTGACAATACACGCTCCGGGACGATCACCAAAGAA
The DNA here is from genome assembly GCA_963971135.1 of Stenus bimaculatus. Taxonomy (NCBI): domain Eukaryota; kingdom Metazoa; phylum Arthropoda; class Insecta; order Coleoptera; family Staphylinidae; genus Stenus; species Stenus bimaculatus. The sequence continues at coordinate 77,839,078 of OZ020180.1, read as the reverse complement.
GCCCAAAAAACGGGGACTCGAATCCGAGCAACCGTTAAGAACGGAAGTGTCCGGGTTTTCAGGGTAACAAGTATAGTGTTGAAGAAGTCCCAAATATATTGAGAATTGAGAAAGAGAATAAAAGTCAGATAGGCTAGAGAATAAAATAAAGTCCAGAGAGTCCTTTTATAATCCAGTGGGTCAGAATATTATAGAGAAAGTAGTAAGTACTAATAATTTTTATTATATGTTAGATATTTTAGTGTCTAGAAATAAAGATTAAAACCAATCTCGAACCTCTATTTACTACCTAGTCACCTACCCCCGTGACAATATGAGCAGAACCATAATGTCTAAATGTCGCTGGAATGTTGTACTCACAGTATTATACTTCCAATATTTCACAATTTTGTGAATATATTGAAAAACGATATCACAACATAACTATATTGCCACAGTATTTCCACAAGCTAAACACGCGGGTCTGGAGGGAGGAACCCCTACTACATTCTCCTACGAGCAGAGGTAATTGTTGTGTTTTTTTTACATCTTTGGGTCAGTTCTCTTTCAGTTCAAGTTCAGTAAGAAAGATGATCAAACGGGAATTGAATCACATAAAAAGAAGAGATTAATAGTAAATTCAATTAAAAAATGTCAATTGACAGTATTTAAGTTAGGTTATGAATAGAGCGGAAATTCTATAGCAGTTTCTGAACAACAATTTCGGTATTAATATACGTTGATTTGGTAGTAATTCTATTTATACTTCCAATGAATATCTAAGAAATTCTTGAGTATTCTGCTGTGAACTATCTAAAAACTTGGTGCAAAATGTCGAATTTGCAATTTTAAACTACATTTTCTGAACTTTTATTAGGCCTTCTTCCATTCCGAAGGTGGTAGTGCGAATGTCACTTACACAAGAATGTTTTTTTTGGGTATTCTAAAGACGTTCTTTAAGATATACTGGAGAGGCACTGAATAATAAAGTTTATGAAGCAGGTGTTGCCGATATTCTTCAAACCCTCTTGTCTGTAGTCCTATCTATATGAATAGACTAAAACAATTATTGACCATTTTTTCATCCTGCAAAATTATCACGTTTGACGGATTAATAAACTCTAAAGAATTTCCTTCAGGAGGTGTTCTAAAAACAGAAGCAGCATTGCGCCCTTGTGAACCTGGGACCTCCAAATCGCTGTTTGGTGTGATAACTACTACACTACTATACTACTACTATTCGAAAAAAGGTCCTAGGTATTGTAGTGGTTATCACACCAAATAGGCGATTTGGAGGTACCAGGCTAACGATTCTCCAATCAATGCGGGTATGAACGTATACATTTAGTTTCGCATTAAATGAACCGCATACGAAACTCAAAATTGTATTCTCGAACGATTTTTGTTTCTGTTTTTAGTATTCGATGATTTGGTCAAGTAAGTTATCGGCAACATCGCCAAATTGCAGTGTCTAGGAAGACGAATATTAGACCAACTGTAGAGCAAATTATGTTTACTCTCTCCATCTTAGCTCTAAAGTCATGAAAATTATCCTGTTTGTTTTTAAGTGTAAAAATTTCTTTAATATTCAGCAGAAAGATTTCAAGAAATACTGGTGAAGTTTAATTTTACAATAATAATAAATAATAACACCTAATTTAAAACTTTTCGAATTTATTTCATTTCCATTTTTCCACATTCTATTCAAAGTACGCCATCCATGAAAGTGAAAGTGAAAACTTTAAACGTTTTTGTATGAAACCGATAATAATTATTTTTCACATGCGGTTCGACTCACCCAAGTCGAGAATTTGACTTTTAGAAACTAGACATATCTTAACAGAAAATATATCCGAAACTTGGTCGAATACATTGGAGAATCTGTGCCCAGGACGTGGATTCCTGAAATCTACAATTTTGCATTAAAAATTATGTAAATAGTAGAAATTCAGAAATTTAAATATTTTTCCTTTTTTTGAAAATTAAATAACGAAAAATGCGACAAATTTTGTGGGACTCTAGTTTATGCCACAGTTTGTAATATAAAATTTAATTAAAAGCACTGTTATAACCACGCATTTACAGGCCACATTTATTACAAAATGTGGGACATCTTAAATATCTACTGCCACAAAAAAACTTGATTTGCATTAACGCCACCTGAAATGATTCGGTTAAAAATCAATTAAATACTTAAATAAACTACCATTTATAACTCCCATAAATCTCTGAGTGGCAATGTGGCACTTGCCATGTCCCACATTAATTTTAATCCCTCTTAGAAAAACAGTTTTCAAAAAACTTAAGTTTCCTATTGATAATAGTGGCAAGTAACACAAATTTCAAACCACACTTACCACTTTTCATGAAATTTGGTATAACGTAGACGTTAGTGTAATATAAATTTAGTATATAAATTTCTAACTTTTCACAATCACTACAAATGTGGCAAAATGCTACTCATGTTATATCTCAGTAATTAAGTATTAATTGCGGTAAAATCATTATACAGTGCGAACATAAAGTAAATCCCCCCCGGCTAACTTTTGAACGGTTATGTTTTTGATTCTGAAAATTTGTCTACGAAGGAATCCAATTTCGAACTTTCTACTAAAGGTATTTTTGATTTTGTGGAACTTCCGGTTATACCGGAAGTGGGTGACAACTTTCTTATTTTAAATGGAACACCTAGTACATTTTTGCATTTTCGTGTTCTCCATAAAAATACCATTAAATTGACCTAGCATAGTGTGGTCTACGATTAATACTTTTGAAATTACGCCCACTTGAAAATCGCATTTTTTAGGCAACTTCATTTACGCCGGAAGTAGGAAAATTATCGAACTTACAGTTAAACATAATTTTGTATAAATTTAGTGCTATTAACTCAATTGCAAAAAAAATCATTTAAATTAAGGAAGTTGGGGCAGTTAGGTCCAACTTCCGGTGTAAATGAAGTTGCATAAAAATGCGATTTTCAAATGGGCGTAACTCCGAAAGTATTAATCGTAGAGCACACTACGCTAAGTCAATTTAATGGTATTTTATGGAGAATACGAAAATGCAAAAATATACTGGATGTACCATTTAAAATATGAAAGTTGCCATCCACTTCCGGTATAACAGGAAGTTTCACAAAATCAAAAATACCTTTATTAGAAAGTTCGCAATTAACTACTTTCGTAGACAAATTTTCAGAATCGAAAACATGACCGTTCAAAAGTTAGCAGGGGGGGGATTTACTTTATGTCCGCATGGAATTTTTCGAAAAGTGGCAAATATTATAATTTGCTGCTCCATTCATTTTCCAACCTTCTGTTTCGTTTGTCCAGAGAAATAAAAAGCTACACCTTACTAGAAAAAAATTGAACTTGAGGAGTTGATCCAATATGGTTCAACAACAGATATCACCCCAAAATCCAATTTACTTACGAAATTAAGAAAGAAGGGAAGATACCATATTTTGATCTACTACTGTTAAACAAGCAACAGAAAATAACCACAGACTGGTACAGAAAGCAGATAAATTCAAACAGATTTTTGCACTATAAGTCTAACCACCCATTGTCTCAAAAAGTGGCACTCATAAAAGCTTTGAAGTACAGGATACAGAAACTAAGTCACCCAGACTACTGGATAAAGAATTATGAGATCATCACTGGCTATTTACTATAATATAATCGTATAATAACACCAAAATAATACAAGATCGTGACACCAATACAGAGCTCCCTAAGGAGGTAAAATATTACAAGTTAGCAGAAATACCCGATCTGACAAGGAAAGTAACAAGAGTTTTGAGGAATGACAAAGTTCAGATTATAATTTGCATTGGGATCATGTTCGTGTACTTAGGGCAAGTGGCAATTTGATATTTTGTGGCATGTGACCCAGATATATGCCACATTAATTTTCTTTAATGCATATTGAGTAATGTGGCACATAAAAATGGTGATAAATTAAAAAAGTGTATGCGACACGACTCCACATTAATTTTATTTTGAAATAAAAAGTAATGAATTGGACCTTTATGGTTGCTAGTCCTAAATTTCCTATATAATAATGTATGTATGTCTAATTTATTATAACGTGGTACCTTTGCCACATGTGACACTGAGGATCTTTATTTTAGTTTTTAACAAAACCTCTGTAAATGATTGATTTTTTAAATGTGGCACAATTTTCAGATCAAATAATATTTTGGATCTTTAGTAACACTTTTTGTTTTTCTTCGAAAACCTTTGAAAAATTGTAATCCTAGGGATACCTATACGCCAAAAGTTTCAATGGATATAAAATAAAATTGCTTGAAATTTTACTATATTTGGATATTTTATTTTTTTCTTCTATTGAAGCAACGACACCAGTGGAACTGGAAGAAAATTTTAAACATGAAGTTGAAGAAGCCATTACGTCATATCAAAGATTTGGAATTATAGTCATTCTTCAGGTCTTTTTCCAACATCTCTACTGGTTCCTAATGGTTCCAAAATACAAGAATACCAGAATAATCTCCCAGCAGCGAATTTGTAGCTTAAACCATGTAAACCATTTTCATTGACCAAAGAACAACAAGAATAAGTATGTTGAGCAGAAACAGAATTAACAATTAACTAGAAGACCTGTACATATTCCAAAAGAGGCATCATCCAGTAATGTACCCAAAGATGGCACTGGTACTGTATTAGGCCAAGAACTAGATTCTTTAGATTTTAGATAATAAAGGATTTATGCGGTATTTCCTGTCTAAATTATTTTTTGAAGAGGAAATAAACTGAATAAACTTCATTTCCAAAAGAGGAATATCCCATGTTCTTTGAATACTTTATTTATAAGAATTTAAAATTATATTTGTTTAGAAAGACAGAAGGGACTCATCAGCATCGGTAGTTGAAGCGGACCATAGTAAGTATACTGCATCCAATATTCATCAAATGAAACTGGGAAAACTATACATTTCGAGAATGTCCAGTTTCGTTAATTTAACATGGGACCTACCTAGAAAAAAGATCTATTTTCCTGCTTACAGAAAATGTTTATCTGCGATTAATGTAATCAATTTAAATATTTTAGCAATTGTAGTAAATATTATGCAGGCAGTTATTATTAAATTCGAAAATTACCGATGGCAAGTTTGTGTAAAATTAGCCAGGAAACGATAATTCTCGTAAATATCGCAACAAAACAAAAGCAGAACAATAATGCAATTACACACCAATCACGCTGGTGTAACCAGAACAAATGTATATCAATGAACTGAAACCCTTGGATATTGGAAGTTTGTAAACGAAACGTAGCTCAGGCACTCGTAATTACCACTACACGCTCGTTTATATTTATGTGACGGCGGGTTGGCGGCGTGGCGGCGGTGAGAGGTAAAACTTTGACCAAGTTGAAACGAGTAAATCTCCAGAGGGCGCTAAATGGAGCGTTTGTTTACTTGTTTATTTACCTGTGCCGAGCAAAATATCCAATACATCGTCTTTTTACGACTAGTGCGAGACTAAACCTCATATTTTATGAACTTGTATCAATAACTGTTTTGTACTCTTAAGAGAAAATGTGGAAAACTTACATTGCTGGAGCTCTTAATAGTTGCACTAATAAAACTTATTTTCAGAAGATACAATATTTCCGCTGCACGAAATTGAAAATAAACGTCATGTTCGAAAGTGTTTTAAAGTATATTTCTATCTTTCAAAATAAATATATTAAAGTATGAAAACACCCAGCTTGTATCATTTATGTTACTCACGCCGCACACGAAGATAAAACTTCAAAACCCAATTTAAAAAAAAACAATAAGAACAATATACACATTTTTTCATGATAATTGAAAACTAGTGCATATATTATTTATGTTTACAAGTTTTTTTTGTTCCTGCCTTTAAATTGGGAGACTTTTACGTAAAAACATCGTTTCATACCTGGTTCATAACTAGTCACAAAATTTTTTGTTTTTCATGATTATGGTACCAACCAATTCATATTTCATGGCTTCGATTAGTTTTTGAATAATTTTACTGTAAAGTTACCTAAAAATACATTTATTATTTATTTTAATTATTTTCTCCGATTGCTTATAATGGGCGCGTTCCAGTAATGAACACTAAAGCCCACGACCACGACCGCAAAATTTTCCCGTTCCACTAGCTCAAAAGGTCACCATTCAACAAACAACCACGGAAACCCACGAATAAATACGGTAGTTGTGAGCTTCTTGCGGTCGCCATCGATGCACGAAAGAAAAAATCGCGGTCTTATGTAGAACGATTTTGCGGTCGTCGTGGGCTTTAGTGTTCATTACTGGAACGCGCCCTAAAAATATTTTTAAATGCTACCAAAATTTGGTGCAAAAATATTAAGTAGTTTAAGAGTTATTGCTGCGTCCGTAGCACCCTATTTAGTATAATTGACTCTTCATGGTGTAGGAAATAATTGACTTAAATTTAATGTCAGCCCAATAATGATAAGCATATTTTATTAGGATAATTTAAGTTAATATAAAATATTTATAAATTGAAAGAGCTTTACAAATTGTTTGCTTGTAAAAAAGCGACGTTTTATCTCTGAAATGTAATGCGGATGACCGGACATCACATATGGTATTTATTTATATATGTTTAAATTTCTTGTTTTCCTAACAAAGTAAATAAATCAGCGCAATTTTTACGTTATGGTATTGAACACGCATGTTTAAAATAATTCAGGAAAAAATAATATATTCGAGTTGCATTCATCCGTGTTGGGCGATAAAAAATGCGCTAACATCGCGTATACTTTTATGAGTAAAACACTACCTGCATTTTTAAAAAATTTATTCATTTCGAGCATTTTAAAAGCCTCGTTTTCTTTGTTTCAGATGAGTCACCGGATTTAATGAATATTCTCTTTAGATGAAAAGAAAGGACACCCTCTCAACGATAACATTGAATAATTAATTTGGATGGGTAGAAAGCGACAAATATAAATTAGGCCAGTAGACCCGGAGATTAAAGAAAACCTAATTGGAGAAAATTGATTTACAAGAATGAAACATTTATAGTAATAATCAAGTTTTACTTTTTAAAAACTTTAAATAAATAATTAATTTAACAAAAAGTACGAAAATTAAAATACCTAAAGGACTAAGCACAAGTAGAAAAATTTTTTTTTATAATTTGCGTCTATAATATTGCTATTAAGACACCGCTAGCGGTTTCGTAATGGGTTCATTACAGCACCCGCTTACCAAGTTGGTAGCATTGATCTGTCAAATTTGTGGTATTGATTATCGTAAATAAATTTCAAGATTTAAAGTACTTGCTATGTTTTTTAAGTCTCCTAAATTTTTGGTAGGATACAGAATAATTCCTTACTCCTTTTAAAGTAAATAATCTTTAAATCTAACTGTCAAATAAGAAAAGTCAAATATGTGGTATTAATTTTTGTGGAGATATGTCAAGATTTATCAAAAATTAAGGGCTTACTATTTTTTTGCAATTTTCGGAATATCTGGTAGGATACACGATAACTATCACTGTCAAGACTTACTTGACTTATAAAACTCGTTGCTTAATATACTATTATACGGTTCGAAGTGTAACAGCTTTATCAGGAATCTACTAGCGAAACATTCAAATCTTTTATCTATAAATAGTTTATATTTTAAAGATTTTAAACTAAAAAAATAGGAAATAATTTGCTTCCAACCAAACATACTCTGTAGTGATTTTAGATTTGTTAAGTTGGTGAACCTGTTAATTATCATTCAAATTTAAATCTGATCTGTTAATTTAACCAACGCGTCTCTCAGCAGTTTTTCTTCGCGTATTTTTTCAAGTAATTTTTCAGTCAATTGCAAATTTTATAAAAAAAAGGTTTTTTTCAAAATTTAAATCCGTGCAGTTAAAATATTCGATATGGTTTTTTGCCGGACGCATTTATTTGAGTGTAGCCAACTGTGAGAAACTTAGCTTTCCTACAATGCAATGTCAACAGTATCAATCATATTTGAAGACTGTATACTATATCATATCAATGCTTGTTTTGAATTAAAAAAATAGAAGTACTGAAAAGTCTTTGATATACTTTTTTCGAAGCGATATTATTATTTATTATTATTTTCTCATAATAACTAATTTCCTAAGGCCAAATCCTGAAGATTTGTGTGCAGCTGTTTGAAATTTTGCAGGTGGACAGACGAAAAAAAATAGAAGAAAAATGCGCGTTTTTTTGTAGAGAAAAGTTATTCGCCCCCGAAGCGAACCTGTACCGTTTAATACAATCATTTTTCCCAAAAATACTTCACTATGTTCAATATAATCGTCATTATTTTCAAAAATACTTGACAAGTTTAATATAATCATCATTCTTCCCAAAAATACTTCACTGTGTTCAATACATATAATCGTCAATCTTCTCAAAAATACTTCACAAGTTTAATATAATCGTCATTCTTCTCAAAAATACTTCATTTTGTTTAATACAATCATCATTCCCTATTAACTTTTTCGAGTTTGTCCCATCTGGCCCGATTTTTTTCGAACACCGAACATTATGACTCCACGCATCGATTTTTCAAAACGGTCGAATTTCCGCTCGAAATTCCGTTTAGAATTTTGACGAACGGGATAAGTTAACGCCACTTTCGAAAAATCGGCCGAACTAAATAAATCGAATCGGGCCTTCTCCGGAGTGTTTCAATTTGATGCAAGATTTTTGCACATTTTTAACGAAATTTTAAATATTCTATATTTTTTACCCCTATTAGATTTCGCCGATTTTTATGAGTTTATTTTAAAGCTTTAACTTTGTCCGTTTTATACCCAGATTCTGGTCAAAATATTTAAGTTTAAAGGCCTTTAAATTTAAATTTGTTATATGGGTTGTAATGGATAATTTCCATGGATAAATTATTTGTTTTAAATTAAAGGCCTATAATTCTGACGAGAATCTGCCCATAGGACTAGGAAATCAAGTTAATTTCAGTTAATCGAACAATAATTAATTTTTTAAGAACCACGACAATGAATCAAGACTGTTGATGGCCTAAAATTTGAAGAATTGTTTTATCTATCAATAAACAAAAAAGCAGTTGTGATGGTGTGAAAAATGCGCTCTCCAGTGCCATATTTCTACTCAAAAATTTACAAATATTAGCAACTTTTTCAGAAAAAATTAATCAGCCGATTTGTACGAAACATGACTTAAAATATTTCTATTTAGATAACTTATCCAGAGTAAAAATATTGTCTTTCTGCTGCCAATACTTTTTGAGAAATTAAATAAAATCGAAAAATAACTCCAGCCTTAAAAAATCATAAAAAGTGTTTTTTAGAATTTTTCAAAAATGATCCCTAATACGAAAGCTAATTTAAAACAGGCAAAAATGGAGTATACTGAGTTTTTTTTCAGGTAACTTATTTTTTTACAATCGTTCAAAATTGTCAAAATATTGTAAATCTCGTTGGATATTAAAAATAGATTACCTTCTTTAACTCCATCATATTTTAATGGTTTTTAGATCACTTAATAGCCCTTTAGGTCCTCATTAATGTGTAAGATAGTATATTAAAGAACGAGTTTCATAAGGCGGATTTTTTCAAAATTACTCCCTTATAACAGACTATATACATCAAAAAAAAATTCTATATGATAAATAAATTCAATTTCAAGGCAAAACAAGAGCGTTTTTGTTAAATTTCTTATTACAAACACCAAAAAATCAATTTTTACTAGCGAGGAGTACGCATTTCAAACATTTTGCCGACTATCCTCTTAAAATATTTTTTAAACTTGTCATTTCATTAAAACGTCAATGAAAAATCGAAGATTTTCAAGTATATTTTTGCGTTTTTTTTCATTTTATTCTTATGGGGTAATTCTGACCAAAAAATTTTAGCCGTAACAGCGATGTTAAATTTGACAGTCACCCTGATGTCAAAAAAACGCTATTCTGTAAACTGTACTGTAATACATCTTTAATTTTACTTCCAGTTTATCAGGAAATGGCACCCACTTTCGTATTTTAAATGTAAACCCCTAATTTTTTCAACGTAAAATCAAACACTGGTTAGTTTTAAGTATGTTTATGACAAAAAAATATTTTTTTTCAAAACTTTAAGAAAAAATTTTAAATTTTTTTTGGCAAAAAATTTGAGTAAAACCTACAAAAAATATTTTTAAATAATACAAATACGTAAAATAAATTATAATTTATAAAACACTATCCGTCGTTCTTGAGATATTATTTTTTTTAATTTTTACTCAAATTTTTTACCAAAAAAAAATTTAAAATTTTTTCTTAAAGTTTTGAAAAAAAATATTTTTTTGTCATAAACATATTTAAAACTAATCTTTGTTTGATTTTACGTAGAAAAAATCAGGGGTTTACATTTAAAATAAGAAAGTGGGTGCCATTTCCTGATAAACCGGAAGTAAAATTAAAGATGTATTTGATCCATAAAATTTGTTTTCTTAGATCATAAAGTTTCGACCTGGCAAATTTTTCTGTGCGATGCGTATTTTTCGAGATAATTCCATTTTCCAGGTTAAAAAAATCACCCTGTATAATGTATTATTTTGATCAATTATGCAATTATGTATTATTATTATTTTGATCGATGTTATTTTAACACCGAAAATGTTATTTTAAACATTCGTTAAGTTACAGTAAAGTTTACAAAATTGCGATTTTTTTGACATCAGGGTGACTGTCAAATTTAACAGCGCTGTTACGGATAACATTTTTGTTCAGAATCAGCCCATTAGTAGTATTTTCAAAATTTAATTTACTTCTAGTAGATTACGATAAGGAAGCGATATACGTTTGTTCGCTGACAAAAAAATATTTATTTGTTAGTAGTCTCGGCTAAACATGAATAAAAGTCAATTTCTGCCTTCCGGTTGCCCCTTAAAACGCGAGCCGCGTAGCGGGAAGAGTTTTAACCGACGAGTTAGAAAAAAGCCTTGTGAAACAAGTTCTTTATACTATTTATTCTACTTTGCACTTTATGTATAAATTTTAAATTAAAATTAAAATGATAAATGTAGGGAAATTTTGGATTAGTTGGTAGCACATTTGTCATCACTGATGTTTATTAATGTCATTATTCTATGGCATTTTTAAATTTACCTTTTAAGCTAGCCTAGGTGTTGAAAATTCATCTAAAGTAACTTTAAATATTCACAAAGGGATTCAATTTATCTTATTTTTTGAGGTTAAGAAACAGTTATTAAAGATTTATTATGCATCGTACTAGCAACTTAAAAAAATAAATTTTACTACTCAAAAAAGCACTGAAGTATCGAACCAAAATTGAAAAAGATGCGTTTCGATATCTTTTTTATTTTAGGTGTTTTCTCAAAAAATTATCCAAAAATATGTGTAGTCCATTTCATTAATAAATCACCTTTGGGAATTCCGCCTCAAATATAGAAAGTTCTTTCAATTGTGTCTCTATTTGAGTCGGAATTCCTCCTGAAAAGGTGATCTATTAATGAAATGGACTATATCAACTAGTTAGTGGATTAATGGATCTACTAATAGTTACTAATAATAAGAAATATGTATGTATAAGTGGGTAGTAAATATTTTTGAAAAATCTATTTTAGAAGAATTGGGTCCTATTTCTGTAATGCCCTATAAAATTTTATTCATTTATATGCTAATAATAAAATGCCGTTAAGATTCTTTCATCCATTAATTAACCATGAATGAGGCTGTTTGGAATTGCTGAGATTGGAGATTTCGTTCCGATGGGTCGAAATGGTCGTGCCGTATCGCCGTGCAATTTCTTAATTATCTGCGCGCCACACGCGCCGAATCTATTTTAAAAACGTCGTCGTAAATTATCCAGAATATTAATTCTTGCATACGGAAATTGTACGGCGGCGGGTTTTGGGTCGGTGGCGGCGTAATAAAGCTACGCTATAAATAAATTCAGCGCGTGTGGTCTCCAAATTTGCAAAGGTGAATAAAAAGTTAATAAGTCGTAAATAACGAGGGTCAAAATTTTAAAAAGAATGGAATACTTCTAAACAGATACGTTAACCCTTGGATTAAATTACTCTTGAAATTTAACGGAGACATTTTGCAAATACCTTCAACAAAGTTTCATCAAATAACATAACTGAAAATTATCCGAACAAAAATCGTTTTAGAATATTGCAAACCATTTCATGATTGGTTTTTAAAGAAACCATATTTTTATTGAAAGATTTTGCAAGGATCTAAAAATAAAATTTTGCTTTCATCAAAAATAGCTTCAGATTGCCCCTTAATCATATTCTTAGAAATGATGATATATTATGTATTATATACTCGTAGAAGGTTGTAAGAAGTTTTGGTGAAAAATTAGATTGTTTGGCATCTTTTTAAAAATCGTTTCCTCTAAATCCTTTTCAATGGTTACTTTCATAAGGTGTTTTATTGAAGAGGTTTACTAAAAAAACAAGTTGTTTTCCTGTAAGGTATACTTGCAGTTTCGGTACAAAATTTGTACTTCGTATTTCTATTTAATACCGCAATAGTTAGATAAAGTGCACTTTATTCTATAAAAACTCTGGAAAGGATAAAGCTGTTTTAGATCAGAGGTATTAGGGAGAGAGGTAGAAATTCCATATCTAAAAACAGTTAAATTTCTACATAAGAATTTAGTGGGATTGGAGAAAGTCTTTTAAAATGGTTTGGTTTTATAGAGTTTTTGATTTCTTTAAAACAATTTAATATTTTGTAATTTAAATAAACTGATAGAATATAGATATGTGTAAGTATATATATTCCGGTTTCTATTCAAATTTACATTTATATAGAGTATTGTAAATTTCAGAAGATCAAAAGGTGTACTAGGGAAGTAACAAATCTTTAATGCAATCTCGTCATAATCAGATATGAATATGGAAGACCCTCCCTTTCTCGGATTATAAATTCACCATTGAACTACAATAGAATTGCTAAAATTATTATGTTTTCCCTTTTTTATGGTAAGTTGTTATTAAATAAATAATCATTGTTTATTTTCAATATTTGAAAAGGTAAAAAAATATTTAAGTAAGGTGAGATCGTAAACCTGGCAACATAAAAAGCATTTTATACCGGGTCTTAAAAAATTGATGATACTGTGGTGATTTGTATATTGTATGGTAGGAAACCTACTACAGAGATTTTAGTCTATCTAATGGTTTAAGGGGGTATTCTAGTCTAGAAATTTAAAAAAATCGAAAAAATTTTTTTCTTTATTTCGATAGTTTAGATATTCAAGAATATCTACCTAAAATGATTTTGCAAAATTCGAATTATTTTTAAAATTATAGGCATTTTAGGGACGATCTTGTCGTCCAGGCAGATCAAAAAGACGGAGGTTCAGTGGCAATCAACAAGAAAATCTGGATGACTTTCAACACGATGATCCACCACTTACTGATAAAGTTTTTACAGTTTTAAAACCTATTTACGACAGCCTGTCAGATGATTCTTTATTGGAACAAATCACTAAATTCTTTAATATGGACGTTTGTACCCAAACACATCCAGATAATCGAAATTGCTACTTATTTAGCAGTCAGTATTTTCAATGAAGGCTTTAATCCCATTTTAACCCGTAACCGGTAACCCGTGGGTTTTATATTAGGCGCAATGAAGTAAGAATCCAACGTTCTGAAGTTCTATTTTCAAATGCTTAAAAAGAAGGAAGAACTGCTGAAAATCAGGAATATGAAGTAAAAGAAAGGCCGATGTACGGAGAACGCGTTTTTCTCCAAACTACTTTTTTCGAGGCGATTGACATAATATCTGAAGTTCTAGTCGACCGATTTACTTGAAATTTGGCATGAATGTTCTTTATACCGGGTGGAAATGAAAACCGGGTCACCTCGATAACTTTTTTATTTATAAATAAAAAAAATTGAAATTTGGCCATGTTCTATGGTTCAAAAAAACAAATTTTATGTGCATTTTTTATTTTCGAAATCACTTCCGGTTTCACCGGAAACACCATGAACTTTGTTTTTTTAAATGTAACATCCCATATTTTTATTCATGGCTTAAAATACTTTTAAAAATGAAGTATTTTTGAGATATTAGTTTTTATTTTTTTTGTAAAAAAAATTTTTTTCAAAAAAAAAAAGGTTTTCGAAGTCGGTGAAAAGTACCAAAACTAATTCTAAATAATTCAAATACATAAATAAAATTGTACTTTGAAAAAAAATTTAAGTGGTTTTTGAACTATTAATTTTTAAACTTAGTTAATGAAGATTTTATCAAATATCTCACTTTTTTTAAATGCAATGATGCCGGCTCATTCGACTTTTTAAAAAGAGGATTTTATAACGATTATTTTGGCACCCCATATGTAGGGCTATTATTTTGCATGTGCCTGTAATAAAGATACTTAATAGCTAGTATTTTCCAACTTAAGAAATAAATAATTTTACAGGCACATGCAAAATAATACCCCTACATATGGGGTACCAAAATAATCGTTATAAAATCCTCTTTTTAAAAAGTCGAATGACCCGGCATCATTGCATTTAAAAAAAGTGAGATATTTGATAAAATCTTCATTAACTAAGTTTAAAAATTAATAGTTCAAAAACCACTTAATTTTTTTTTCAAATTACATTTTTATTTAGGTATTTGAATTATTTAGAATTAGTTTTGGTACTTTTCACCGACTTCGAAAACCTTTTTTTTTTTTGAAAAAAATTGTTTTTACAAAAAAAATAAAAACTAATATCTCAAAAATACTTCTTTTTTAAAAGTATTTTAAGCCATGAATAAAAATATGGGATGTTACATTTAAAAAAACAAAGTTCATGGTGTTTCCGGTGAAACCGGAAGTGATTTCGAAAATAAAAAATGCACATAAAATTTGTTTTTTTGAACCATAGAACATAGCCAAATTTCAAATTTTTCTATTCATAAATAAAAAAGTTCTAGAGGTGACCCGGTTTTCATTTCCACCCGGTATATTCCTCTATCGTATGAAGCAATAAAAACTAGAAATTTTTCATTTTTAATATTCTTAAAAAATTCGGGAAAGTTAAAAAATTAGTGGGAAAATCGACCGCAATTTTTGAGTAGACACCATTTTGCGAAAAAAAATTTTTTACAGCATTACAAGTGTTTTTTCTTAACCTATTGAGTCAGTCTAAAAAATGAATTTCAAAATTTATTAACGAAAATATAAAAAACTTATATCTATATTTGAAATACAAATGTTCAAATGTATAAGATAATAGATTTAATGTTAGTTCATTTTAAATCCAAAATTTACTAAATTAAATACAGCCAAAAGTTAAATAAGTTCACGACTCAGACTCGTTCTTTTTACATTTTTTATTTTTTATTTCTTCAAGATTTTTACACATACAATCAGGGAAATTTAAAAAGGGTTACCCAGCTAAGAATATTAATTCAGCTAAATGGTATAATGGGTTTTAGTGGCTTATGCCAACAATCATAAAAAAAATCAAAAAGTCATAGATTTTTTTGGTTTTTGGCTTATAACTTGCAAAGTAAGCTTTCTGCGCAAAAAGTAATGAGGAGAGAATAACCTACAATTCATGTTTTTTTTTGTACGACACATAATTTCCGCTCAAAGGAGTTTTGAAAAATCGGCGAAAATCAGAAAAATTATAGGTAATTTTCTTGCCTCTATTTTAATATCACTTTTTGCATACAAAGCTTACTTTGCCAGTTATGAACCAAGAACTAAATATAAAATGTGATTTTTAGAGTTTTTTGATGATTTCTCAGATTTGCAGAAAAAAAATTGTTGGAAAACTTCAGATTCGTGTTCCATTCACTTCAAACCCTTTTTAAACACTATTTTACTGGACTATATTCTTATTGTGATATCGTTACTTTTGGAATATTACACCCTGGTCCAACAAAAACTTCACAAACCCGTTTTTTTTTTGTTATTTATCTTGAGCTTTTGGAAAAACGCTTGATTTTCATTTTGGGGCGGACAGATTTATAAATAATTTTATTTTTTATACTGGTCATTTAAATTTTATTATTCCCACCATTTTACTGCCCAATTTAATTGCTGCCACAAATAATGCTTAACTGCCACTCCAGTATTTTAATAGTGCCCATTGGAAATTACAACTATTTATTTATAATACTGGCAGGTTAGATTCATTAGATTAAACATACTAAAAAATCAATTTTTACTGGCGATCAGTAAAATATTTAGCCTCCTAATAATTTATTAAAAACTGCGTTGTAAAAATGAAAAAATCAATCAAGCAAACTATTACACCTAATTATTTTTTGGCCTTCATAAAGACCAAAATAAAATTTCGAATTATCGCAATTTAATTCGCATATACCGGGTGGAAACGAAACACGGGTGGGTCGCCTCTACCTTGTTTCAAAGTAGTGTTAGAATGTCAGAATTTTCATTTATAAATAAGTTGTTTTGATTATTAAATCTTACTGTGTTAATAGTAATTTACTATCCAACATTTTCAAAATTACTTTGTCCAAAAGTTTCAAATGTATTTTAATAGTTTGTGACTCTGTAGAGTATTTCAAATATCAAAACATTAAATAATTTTGCAGCATTTAATTAAATTAAAATGCCAAGTTGAGCCAAACTGCAATTTAATATATTTCCTTAAATTCAAAAATGTAATACGACAACAAGGATGATAACTGTCATTTTCACTTTATTTTTGTAAAGAATATGTGGGATGTAACTCTGTAACTTAATACAACGAAACATGTTTCTGCGAGGAAAATGAGCAACTTGTTACTTTGCGTACCGCAAACGAAGCGTTGACGTGAAATTATTACCATTAACGTAAAACGAACCGAACATTTTCACTAAAATTCGTGGCTAAATGGAAACTTGTCTGTTCGTATTTGTAGTGTTCTGCAGTAACGTGTTTACATGTCTCGCCCTATAAATTTAACTCCAACATCCCTTGTAGTCCTCGTACAAACTCAATTTACAATCAACAATTTTTGTGTCTGAGAAAAGGAACAACAAGTGAAAAATCCTATGAAATTAGTTGCTCGTAAAGGTTTTTCTGCGTTTTAAAGCTTTGTCTCGTTTCATAAATTAAATAATGTGTATTACCTGATTCATGAACTCGTGGAGTGTACGGACAGGAGACAAACAATAAAAAGCTGTCGTAAGGTAAGTAAAAAGTCGTAAAAAGCAGCTAGGAAGACATAAAAGTGTACTGGAAAACAATAAAAGCTCCTCAGCGTGGGCGTGCAATGCGCGTTGGAAGAAGCTTGCGGGACAACACAGGGCGCCGTTGGAAAATGTAAATTGTGCCCGTTATTGATTTAGAGAGGGCACAAATAAGTCGGGCACACGTCCGATTTTATGCCCACGTAGATACGATTCAATTAGCTAACGTCTTTGCACGACTATTTAGTGTTATTGCCACTTCCCTCAGGACACATAAAAAACAAAAAGCGAGAGACGAGATTTTTACTAACTTTCAAGTTTGCAGTAAAATCTTAGATTGCTTTTTAAATACTACACAATCTTCTTTTGTAGTTTTTCATATCCCCAATAATCCCCATAGCACAATATTGCACGTTTGTATAACCATTATTAAACCAATATTTAATATTGACCCAATATTTAAACGTATTATACTATATTGGTTTGATATTGATTAACCAATTTAAAAATATATTGGTTCTTATATACAATGTGTCTCAATGACCACCGGTGGTATTATGATTTTAAACCAAAAAATCCGCCGAACGGCGGTATTACTATCATTGCAACAAAAAAAAACTATCGGAAATCCAGGATTTAGTCTAGAGGGGGGCAGCTCATCATTTTAATTTTGACGCAATAGTCCGTTATTTTAAGGAAAATCTAAAATTGCAGAAATATGAGTTTTTGATGTTGGGGGTGTAGGGTTGCCGCTCTAACCTACCGCCTCGGGCGAAATTTTTAGAAATTATCTAGGTCAAGTATCTTCCTGATACTTTAGAAACACAAGTAGGTCTTGCCTTCATGAAAAAAATACCGGGCAATGAATGAACGTTTTTGGAAAATATCCAAAAGTTAAAACAAAAATAAGTTATTTCATATAATACTGAATTTTCTTAAGGTCTATTTATACTCAAAGATTTAAGATTTACGATTTAAAATTTGGTGAATCTTAATTTCAAGTTTGCTGCCTTGTAGGAGGTAGGCTAGACATCGACCATAATTTGGATCCGGAATAGGAAGACGACCTGGACGAGGTCCTTGCAGTGCCACTGTCTGAAGCATCTGAGGCGACAGAAGGTATTAATGTTTTGCAGCATTATGCATTAACATTTATCAGTGCTTCTCTAAAATCAAATTAATCATTTTATTACAATTATATTAGTTGGAGAAGAGTAGCAACTTATTGTTCATCCTGGGCCTTCCACAGCCACTGACCTTTTGCCTTCACGATCCATTGCCCAAGACCTTACACCTGGCCCTTCGAGTTCTCAAGAAACAATGCCTCGGTCACCAACAACCAAATTAAGACTACTAGAAGAACTTCATACATGACATTCATACATCGATACTTCACAATAGAACTTACCTGTCTTTCGTAGCCATATTCTTTATTTTCCAGATGGACAACCTACTCGAAGTGATGACCCGATCCTATCAGTCTTTTCATGACAACTGTACTTTACTAAATAAATATTCAACTTTATATTCAGTGTAATGAACCTAATATGTTATAAGTATAATTTATTAACGTTTTCATCAAAAATACTTGGCAATCAATTCAATTAAAACAACCTCTTTTAAGCGTAACGCATCGAAAGTATAGTACCGCTGAGAGTGGACAGGTGGGAGTTATCATCTACTTACTTTAATTTTGTATAGAACGGTCATCTTCGAAAAACGCATAATTTTCGAGATATAAGCGAAAAACTGAAAAAATTTCGAAAATTTTGAAGTTTTTTTTTACAATTTTCCTTTCGAAGCCAACCTCCTACAAACTTAAAATTCGGATTCAGCATCCCAAAAAACATAAAGAAAAAAACTTTCGCAATTCCTACGAGAAAACCATCATTTGATTCGACTACTTCTTTCAATCAAACAAATTATAAATGAACGGGCTTGTTCAAGCGAGATAAGTCATGCAATCGAACCGAATGAAGTACAAATCAATTAGTTTGCTCAAGGGATGAAGCATAACTATGTCGAGTTTTGTGTGGTCATTTCTTAATCCGGGAACAACCGAGCGTTGGAAACATCGCCACAATACAATTTTGTCGAGTCGCAAAATTGACGGAACGGATACGATCCGATTACAAAATGAGAGATAGAACATCAGAGTTCCCTATGAGTGAGCATGCAATTTGTA
This sequence comes from Stenus bimaculatus, assembly GCA_963971135.1. Taxonomy (NCBI): domain Eukaryota; kingdom Metazoa; phylum Arthropoda; class Insecta; order Coleoptera; family Staphylinidae; genus Stenus; species Stenus bimaculatus. The sequence goes on along the minus strand of OZ020180.1, from coordinate 77,819,782 downwards.
ATTTTCATACTCACTCACTCACTCACAGGGAACTCGGATGTTCAATCTCTCATTTGGTAATCGGATCATATCCGTACCGTCAATTGTGCAACGGGCTTAAGTCGGACGATGTGGGGATTGGTACCAAGCAAGTTGGCCGACACCATCCATTTTTTTTCTTTCTATTAACTATTTTTGCCTCTTTTCTTCCGAAGTTTAGATAAAGCAGTCGCTACTCTAATCTTTTTGATATAACTGGAGCCATACTGTGACTTTGATCCAACAAAATTTTTTGTACCAATGCGCAACCGTATCAATACGGCTATAGGATCAAGATTGTGCGCTTGCGTTAACTTTTTATCGTCAAAAGACAGCATTGTTGAAAAGGTGGATGCCAGTACAACCAGTAACTGGTACTTGGCGTGTATCTAAATGACGGTACCAAACACGCTCCCATAGCCGCTTTCATTTTAAGAGTAAAATCATCCTGGTTAATTTGTTCTGAGCAATCAAAAAGAATACGCCACAATAAATGTAACATTGGATTGTTTACTTCCTACTCTCTAAAATGCAACTTGTTCCAAATTTTAGGTAAGTGCACCAAGGACCAAGGCAGAGAGGTTACAAAATGGAAGATTTCTCGAAAAAGAACATGAGTGATATGTTCTGTAACTGTTCCAAAATGTTTAGAGTAGTTTAGAGCCACAAAAAAAAGCGGTTAATAAATTGCCTAAGTTTGCTTATAGCACAAGCTTGGACCATCCGGATGGAACGTGTTTTGTCTATTGCGCATGACCACGATTGTCAATGTACGGTTTTTCAGCCTGTCGGACCAAAACTACAGAAATACTTCTGTCAGTAGCCTCTCAATGCAGTTCCTACTGATTAAATATTTTGGTGCAGAATCGGTGGTCGGGTGGATGGTTAGATTTAGTCAACCCAACCGACCATCCGACCAAATTGGATTTTATTCGAGAACGAATAAAATATATTGTAAATCAAAAATGAATAATCAATACCTTTTTATAGAATATCATATGTTGAAATGTTTAAATTGGCTTCTATCAAATTTTAAAATAGATTTGAGTATAATACCAGTTTTCAAGTACCTATTGTTTGCATGTAGCGATACGTTATGTCCAAGTGCAATTGTTGTTAAGACCGCAATTGCCAACAGTTCATCCCCAATAATCCGCGCTCCGAAACTTGATTTATGGTATCATCATTTCACCTTTGTATACATACACGCAGGCCATCATGGGTACAAACAAGCGCGCGATTCGAACATTATCATAAATTTCGTGGCCCGTTTTGCGCCGGTAACTAACAAATTAATGTTTTGTAACGAGAAAGCGTAGGGGGAAAGGGGTGACCCAAAGTTATTACACTGACAACAGGAATCGGACGTTTATGTGATCAAAAATGCGTGCAAAAATATTTCCCATTTTGTTATTTTACTGCAAATTGTAATTATAATAATAATAAATTAGTTTTAGCTTGCTATCTGTATGTGTGATTAAAATTTAATTGTAATTTAAACCGCATTTACAATTTACATCTACAAATTCGCTGATTTATTTTATTGATATTGGAACGTGTATTACACAAAAAGCGCATGCCAAACGAATTAGCATATAAATTAACGAATTAATTAATAATTATAATCATTGTCGGTCGCGGTTAAGCCTTTTTTTAGTTTAAATCGAATAATACAGGTATAAATATTTTTTCCATTCAAAATAATTAAAGCGGAATTTTGAAAATGTTTTAACTACTGTGTACTTTATGTCTGGAGCATAATTAATTATTCATAACAATGCATAACATTTTAAAACAACAAAAAAACATTTATTCAATATCCACCTAATATCGCTATTGCGAACGAGTTTTTAATAATTTTTTAACGCACCGACCGACGAGAGCAAATTTGCATAAAACACTGTTTATAAACGATAAATCGTTAATATGCGAATTTGCACCAACGAATTTGCATTGTGTAATTCAAAATTTAAAATATATTCTCAAAAATAAATAAATATGTCATATGAATACATTGCTTTATAGTAGAAAATGTTTATGTTAGTTTTGGTGCAGTATTTATGGAAAAGTATCAGATTTTCGAAAGAATTTTTACATAATTTTATTCTTGTAATATCTATTATAATATTAAACAACATTCCCAGTAGCATAACAATATTAGTAAAATCATGGGTGTCAAAACAATAGTATATTGTTTTTATACAGGGTGGTGATAAAGTTTGGAACCAAGGTCATAACTTCCGTAAAAATTTTTTTTCTAAAAATCGCTCGGGCAGGTCAATTTTTGTTTTAAAAATGACATCTTTTGGAATGAAAAAAATATTCATGACGTCACTGATAACTTCACTATGACGTCATCATCATTTTTTTTAAATGGAAACCCCTACTTTTTTTATACATTTTTCATAGACCTTTTCATCATATTAATGATCACATAAAAATATTTAAAAAAATTTCAACCATTTTTGAAAAAAAAATAAATTTACTCAAAAAAAAATTATTAATTCTCAATGAAAATATTACAAAAAAAAGTAAATTTTTAATTTACAAGTAACAAATTTTAACAAAAATGTTCAAATTGTTCCCCATTGATCATTTGGCATTGTCCCATTCGAGTGTAGACACTCTGAATACTATTGTTAATAGCTTCTTCGTCAATTTGTTGCAATTCCGTCCTAATTCTAAGCTCCAATTCTTGTAAATTATTAGGTCTATTGAAATAAACTTTTGATTTTACATGTCCCCACAAAAAAAATCTAAGGGCGTTAGGTCGGGAGATCGCGGAGGCCACTCAATTGGTCCCCTCCGACCTATCCATTTGTTGGGAAACGTGGTGTTAAGGAATTCTCGCACCGCCCTGCCAAAGTGTGGAGGAGCCCCATCTTGCTGAAACCAAATGTTTTGGTTAGGAATGTTGCGATTTTCATAATTGGGGAAAATACGAAGTAAAACTGGTAGCAAATCAGTCCGCAAAAAATTCAAGTATCTTTCGGCAGTAAGGTTTTCATTAAAAAAGTAAGGTCCTATAAAACGTCTGCCAATCATTCACATCCATACATTTAACTTTCCCTGTCTTTGACTATGGGATTCTACGGCCCAATGAGGATTTTCCTGTGACCTATACCTACATTTATGTCGATTCACTGATCCATTCGATTGAAAGGTAGCTTCATCGGAGAAAATTATACTACTTAAAAAATTTGGATTTTGATCACATCGCGCCATCAGTTCTTCACAAAATTGCAGTCGCCGATCGGGATCATCTTCATTCAACTCTTGTATGAGTTTTATTTTGTATGGGTGATACTTTTTCTTTTTTAATAATTTTGCGACATAGGAATGATCCACATTATTATTTCTTGAAATATCTCTTGTTGAAATATTGGGATTTTCTTCAATCGCAAGAAATAAATTTAATTTGGTTTCTTCATTCATTTGAGGCCGTCCGTGTCGAGGCAAATCTCCTACAGATCCTGTTTCTGCAAATTTGGTAACTAACTTACTTACTGTAGATCTTGAGATTTGCGGTCTATTTGGATATTGCTCATTAAACAAAGCACAAGCTTCCCCATGGGTTCTTTTTCTATCGCCATAATTAAAATTTCGATTCTTTCGCGTTCGCTTGAACGAGGCATTTTTAATTTCGTAAAACTTAATAATTGTTGATTATTATTAAACAAACGAAGTAAGCTATTCAAGCATTGGTAAATGGATTTAAAATTTTATTTGCCATACAAAATAACGTCAACTAAAGCACTTTTATAAAGGCAATTTTTATTTCCACAAATTTTAAATATCAAAAGCTTTTTCAAATTTATAATAAATTACAATTTTATTTAAAATTTATTATTACTCAAACATTTTATTTTAATTACCTTTTTCATTAAAAGTTATTTAAAATTAGTTTTAAGAAAATTCCAATTGTGTAAAGAAGAACCATTCGAATATTTTCAATAACAATTTGTTATTTTTAAACTAAAAATTAGTTTAATTTGTTTTTCTTGCCATATTTTCATTGAGAATTATTAATTTTTTTTTGAGTAAATTTATTTTTTTTTTCATAAATGGTTGAAATTTTTTTAAATATTTTTATGTGATCATTAATATGATAAAAAGGTCTATGAAAAATGTGTAAAAAAAGTAGGGGTTTCCGTTTAAAAAAATTGATGATGACGTCATAGTGAAGTTATCAGTGACGTCATGAATATTTTTTTCATTCCAAAAGATGGCATTTTTTAAACAAAAATTGACCTGTCCGAGCGATTTTTACAAAAAAAATTTTTACGTAAGTTATGACCTTGGTTCCAAACTTTATCACCACCCTGTACATGCGAGCCACAAAAAGTTCTTTTACTCCGAATAAAACATTCTATTTTTTCTTCAAACTTTGAAATTTTTAAAATAATAATACAGTGCGGACACAAAGTAAATCCCCCCCCCCCCCTCCTAACATTTGAACGGTTATGTTTTTGATTCCGAAAGTATTAATCGTAGACCACACTATGCTAGGTCATTTTAATGGTATTTTTATTGAGAAAACGACAATGCAAAAATATACTGGGTGTTCCATTTAAAATAAGGAAGTTGCCATCCACTTCCGGTATAACCAGAAGTTCGACAAAATCAAAAATACCTTTATTAGAAAGTTCGCAATTAGATTCCTAGGTAGACAAATTTTCAGAATCAAAAACATAACCGTTGAAAAGTTAGCCGGGGGGGGGGGGGGGGGGTATTTACTTTATGTCCGCACGGTATAATAAATAATTTTAAAATTTGACATTTAATTTACATACAACACACAATACAATGTTACTGTATATTGGGTTGCCTAAAATTCATTTCTACTCCACCCTTTTATTACTTGTTAGTGCAAAGTAGTAATTTCTACTCCTAGGCAGTACGAAGTGACCATACAATCAACGAGCATAAAAAGTGACATTTTAAAGCCTGTCAAACGTCACAGAAGACTGTACTTTAATGACGTTTGAAGAAAAAAATATTTTAGGACTGCATTAGTAAAACAAAAAATTAATTGAATGGAAGCATATTTTTAACATAATGCATAATAACTGTCATATTATTTATAATCCGATTTTGTACACTGTTTAGTTTTAATTATTTTTTTAGGTTTAGCAATAAAATTATAAATTAAATTTGCATATAATAGCCGCAAGAACAATAATTATTTTCATGTACGCATATTTATGCGGCTAATTAATTTATATTTAATAAGTATATTTAATTTAAGTTATCAAAGCAGTTTAATTCAATTAATAAATAAAAGCTAAAATCCGAGAAATACACAATAAAGTATTTTTAACTAAAATGAGGTTTTTGATAACAAATACTTCTAGTTTATTTTGCATATGTAATTACATTTTACACTCAATACTTAAACCAACAAACATTTGCGAGTGAGCGCATTTTATTTCAAAGCTTTAATTTAAAGTTGGAATCGGATTTGTCACTGGCTTATAAACGTAGCCAGGGAAGTTTGAAGTGAAATCCCCGTAGAGTGTCGCATGCAGATGACAAAGGACCGCGAACTTGGCACTAAAAGTAGGACATGGGACGTGTAGTTCTGAGCGAGATCCGCAGGATTGAAGCCTGTCGTAAACAGATCGTGTCGCATACGACCCTTAAATCCGGGCTCATCCTCCAACCTCCAGGCATCTACTCTATTCGGACTCCGGAGTTTCAGACACGCATTGCCATTGATTCGGATAAGGCTCGGGCATGGTCACCCTCCCAAAGACGCGATTAATTCCGACAAAGATTATTTCCAACGATTCGCTTCGTAATTAAATTTCTGAGGCAACGTGTCCACCCTCAAACGAATTCGCAAAGAGCCGCCGGCTGAACGACGAACGACGGATTTTAGGCCTGTCCGGGCACGGATAAATGTTTGTCGCTTTTGCTTTGGTTAACACGCAGCTTAACCCTCCTCTTAGAGTTTTAATTAAATAAATTAAAATAGCCAAAAGGGTAAAAACAAATTAATTTTTGTAATAGCAGCATTCTAATATGTCCAAAGAGATTCTTGGTATATTTGTCATGGCTATGCTGTAATCTAATCTCCAGACTTCTTTTGTGAAATTTTATTTCTAAAAATTCAATTTTTTTGATATAAACTGCAAGAAGACTTTAGAAATATTATATAAATCAAGTATCATGAAACGAGAAACGATTTTCAGGCATTATTCTTGTTTGCAATTCCAGTGTTTCCTCTTTAGTGTAGTTACTCCAGAAGATTCCAGGTCAGCTCCTGATAGAAGTTGCAGATCTGATAACCGAACCTGTAACCTACATCATCAATTAACACTTCAATGGAGGAGTATTTTCCTCTAAACTGAAAAATTAAAAGTAGTTTCCATTTAATGAGTTAAAAGTAAGGTGATTAACTCGAGACCAATCTCACTCCAATGTCATTTCTCGAAAATACTTGAATACTGCTTTAGCACTAGACTAAACCACTTTTTAGAAAAATATAATCTGTTATTAGCAGCTTAAAATGGCTTCAGACATGGTCACTCCACAATAACGACATTAGATCAAGCCTACGAATGTATACACAAAGCACTTGATAACAAAGAAAAAACAATTGGTCTTTTCTTCGAAGTGAACTTTCAACTCCGTTCATCACACTTTTCTCCTGAAAAAGTTGAAACCATAGTGGACTACGAAACAAATGCTTTAACTGGATAAGGTCCAATTTAGAACGTAGAACGCAATGTGTAGAAATAAACAAAATTAGAACCAAAACATAACAGGATATATCATACGTACCGTGCCTATCACCAATTCTCCTCAACATATTTACTAACTATCATCATTAGATGATTTGATCGGAAAAAGCTGTGACTGTCTATCAGAAGTCTTGGCACTCGAGAATTGGATTACATCTGAATATATCCATATGAATATACATCAGTCTAGCGTATTCAAAAAATAAAACAAGTCCAATTTTTTTTGGGGTATAAGTTGATCGTAAACTATCCTGGTATGACCACAAACTCTATCATCAAAATTAAGCTCCCATTTATGTAAAACGAGTCGAAAAATCCCCAATTTTCATATTTTCGATTCAGCAGAAAAGGCTGGAGCCCAGGGCTCCCTTTCTTAAACTTAAAAAAAATAAGAAAAAATAGTATCCCGGTGCCCACATTGCAATGTTTGCCCACTAGTGCTAAATCCTGGGGCACAACTCTCAAATACATTTAAATCGACCTAATAATTAATTCGAGCGCATTATTTTTTAAGTTTTTAAATATCACTTTACAGCTTCAAAAAGTAAAATAGTGCAATCTTAACAAAATCTTAACTTTTTTAATGTTCTACTTGGAATTTTTCAACAAACTCGTGTTAATTTTTTGCAAAATTCTAAAATTGTCTAATTCATTCAAATCGACCGTAAAATTATTTCTACCTCAGTTGGTTATTTTTTATAAAATTTTAAAATCATTTTACTGTTTCCAAAAGTAAAATATTTTAATTTTTACAAAATCTAATTTTTTAAAATTTTCCTCTTGGATTTTTTCAACAGCCTCAGGTTAATTTTTTGCAGAATTATCTAGTTTACTCAAATCAACCACAAAATTAATTACAGCTCACTTGATTATTTTTTTATAAATTTTTAAAAAGCATTTCACAGCTTCAACAAGTAAAATAGAGCAAATTTTACAAAATTTCAAGTTTTTCATATTTTCCTTAGATTTTTTTTTAACAAACTTGGGTTAGTTATTTGCCGAATTCTCTAATTTATTCAAATCAATTACAAAATTAATTGTAGGTCGCTTAATTATTTTTTTTATAATTTTTTAAAAATCATTTTTCAACTTCAAAAAATAAAATAGTGCAATATTTTCAAAATCTCAGTTTTTATAAACGTTCCCCTTGGAATTTTTCAACAAACTTAGATTTATTTTTTACACAATTCTGTAATTTACTTAAATCGACTATAAAATTATTTCTAGGTCACTTGGTTATTTTTTTATAAATTTTATAAATCATCTTACAGCATCAACAAGTAAAATAGTACAGTTTTTTTATAGAATTTTAATTTTTTTAATGTTCTTCTCGGTATTTTATTTTTTTGCAGAATTCTCTAATTTATTCAAATCAGCCACTAAATTAATTGTATCTCGCTTAGTTATTTTTTATAATTTTTCATTTTACAACTTTAACAAGTAAAATAGTGCAATTTTTACAAAATCTCAGTTTCTTTCATGTTTTCCTTAGAATTTTTCAACAAACTCGGATAATTTTTTTGCAGAATCTATAATTTATTCAAATCATCTAGAAAATAAATTCTAGCTCAAGTGACAATTTTTTTATAACTTTTTAAAAATCATCATGTAGCTTAAACATGTTAAAGTGTGCAATTTTTACAAAATCTCATTTTCTAATGTTTCCCTTGGATATTTTCAAAAAATCTCGGATTACTTTTTTGCGGATTTCTCTAGTTTATTCAAACCGACTGCAAAATCAATTCTAGCTCGCTCAGTTACTTTTTTATAAATTTTTAAATATCGTTTTACAGCTTCAACAAGTAAAATAGTCCAATTTTTATAGAATTTCAATTTTTTTAATGATTTTCTCGGTATTTTTCAACATACTCGGATTTATTTTTGCAAAATTCTCTAGTTAATTAAAATCAACTGCAAAGTTAATTGTATCTCGCTTAGTTATTTTTTTATAATTATTCAAAAATCATTTTACAACTTCAACAAGTAAACTAGTGCAATTTTTAGAAAATCTCAGTTTTTTAATGTTTTCCTTGGAATTTTTCAACAAGCTGGAATATTTTTTTTGCAGAATTCTCTAATTTATTCAAATCATCCGGAAAATAAATTCTAGCTCAAGTGACTACATTTTTATAACTTTTTAAAAATCATCATGTAGCTTTAAACAAGTTGAATTGTGCAATTTTTACAAAATCTCATTTTTTTAGGTTTCCCTTGGATATTTTCAAAAAATCTCGGATTACTTTTTTGCGGATTTCTCTAGTTTATTCAAACCGACTGCAAAATCAATTCTAGCTCGCTCAGTTACTTTTTTATAAATTTTTAAATATCGTTTTACAGCTTCAACAAGTAAAATAGTCCAATTTTTATAGAATTTCAATTTTTTTATGTTTTTCTGGGTATTTTTTAACATACTCGGATATATTTTTTGCAGAATTCTCTAGTTAATTAAAATCAACTGCAAAATTAATTGTATCTCGCTTGGTTATTTTTATATAATTATTCAAAAATCATTTTACAACTTCAACAACTAAAATAGTGCAATTTTTACAAAATCTCAGTTTTTTAATGTTTAACTTGGAATTTTTCAACAAGCTGGAATATTTTTTTGCAGAATTGTCTAATTTATTCAAATCATCCGGAAAATAAATTCTAGCTCAAGTGACTACTTTTTTATAATTTTTTAAAAATCATCTTGCAGCTTAAACAAGTTAAATTGTGCAATTTTTACAAAATCTCATTTTTTAAGGTTTGCCTTGGATATTTTTAAAAAAACTCGGATTAATTTTTTGCAGATTTCTCTAGTTAATTCAAACCGACTGCAAAATCAATTCTAGCTCAGTTACTTTTTAATAAATTTTTAAATATCGTTTTACAGCTTCAATAAGTAAAATAGTCCAATTTTTATAGAACTCGGATATATTTTTTGCAGAATTCTCTAGTTAATTTAAATCAACTGCAAAATTAATGGTACCTCGCTTGGTTATTTTTTTATTATTATTCAAAAATCATTTTACAACTTCAACAAGTAAAATAGTGCAATTTTTACAAAATCTCAGTTTTTTAATATTTTCCTTGGAATTTTTCAACAAGCTGGAAGATTTTTTTGCAGAATTCTCTAATTTATTCAAATCATCCGGAAAATAAATTCTAGCTCAATTGACTACTTTTTTATAATTTTTTAAAAATCATCTTGTAGCTTAAACAAGGTAAATTGTGCAATTTTTACAAAATCACATTATTTAATGTTTCGCTTGGATATTTTCAAAAAACTCGGAATAATTTTTTGCAGATTTCTCTAGTTTATTGAAATCGACTGTAAACTCAATTCTAGCTCGCTCAGATACTTTTTTATAAATTTTTAAATATCGTTTTACAGGTTCAACAAGTAAAATAGTGCAATTTTTATAGAATTTCAATTTTCGTAATGTTCTTCTCGGTATTTTTCAACATACTCGTGTTTATTTTATGCAGAATTCTCTAGTTAATTAAAATCAACTGCAAAATTAATTGTATCTCGCTTGGTTATTTTTATATAATTATTCAAAAATCATTTTACAACTTCAACAACTAAAATAGTGCAATTTTTACAAAATCTCAGTTTTTTAATGTTTAACTTGGAATTTTTCAACAAGCTGGAATATTTTTTTTGCAGAATTGTCCAATTTATTCAAATCATCCGGAAAATAAATTCTAGCTCAAGTGACTACTTTTTTATAATTTTTTAAAAATCATCTTGCAGCTTAAACAAGTTAAATTGTGCAATTTTTACAAAATCTCATTTTTTAAGGTTTGCCTTGGATATTTTCAAAAAAACTCGGATTAATTTTTTGCAGATTTCTCTAATTAATTCAAACCGACTGCAAAATCAATTCTAGCTCAGTTACTTTTTAATAAATTTTTAAATATCGTTTTACAGCTTCAATAAGTAAAATAGTCCAATTTTTATAGAATTTCAATTTTTTTAATGTTTTTCTAGGTATTTTTCAACATACTCGGATATATTTTTTGCAGAATTCTCTAGTTAATTTAAATCAACTGCAAAATTAATTGTACCTCGCTTGATTATTTTTTTATTATTATTTAAAAATCATTTTACAACTTCAACAAGTAAAATAGTGCAATTTTTACAAAATCTCAGTTTTTTAATATTTTCCTTGGAATTTTTCAACAAGCTGGAAGAGTTTTTTGCAGAATTCTCTAATTTATTCAAATCATCCGGAAAATAAATTCTAGCTCAATTGACTACTTTTTTATAATTTTTTAAAAATCATCTTGTAGCTTAAACAAGGTATATTGTGCAACTTTTACAAAATCTCATTTTTTATGGTTTCCCTTGGATATTTTCAAAAAATCTCAAATTAATTTTTTTGCGTATTTCTCTAGTTTATTCAAACCGACTACAAAATCAATTCTAGCTCGCCCAGTTACTTTTTTATAAATTTTTAAATATCGTTTTACAGCTTCAACAAGTAAAATAGTCCAATTTTTATAGAATTTTAATTTTTTTAATGTTTTTCTCGGTATTTCTCAACATACTCTGATTTATTTTTTGTAGAATTCTCTAGTTAATTAAAATTAACTGCAAAATTAATTGTATCTCGCTTAGTTATTTTTTATAATTATTCTCTAGTTTATTGAAATCGACTGCAAACTCAATTCTAGCTCGCTCAGATACTTCTTTATAAATTTTTAAATATCGTTTTACTTCAACAAAAGTAAAATAGTGCAATTTTTATAAAATCTCAGTTTTTTTAATATTCCCTTTGGTATTTTTCAACAAGGTCAGGTGGTTAATTTTTAAAAATATTATAAAAATGATCTTGTAGCTTAAACAAGTTAAATTGTGCAATTTTTACAAAATCTCATTTTCTAATGTTTCCCTTGGAATTTTTCAACAAACTTATTTTTTACAGAATTCTGTAATTATTTAAATCAACCACAAAATTATTTCTTGCTCGCTTGGTTATCTATTTATTTTTAAAAATCATCTTACAGCTTCAACATGTAAAATAGTGCAATTTTTACAAAATCTTAATTTTCTTGATGTTCCCCTGGGATTTTTTCAAATAACTCTGATTAATTTCTACTAGAGATTTATATACGGCCTAATTGAGCTGCAGCCCAGGACCTCTTCTCTTTTTGGGCCCCTGAAAAAGCAATTTTCCTTAAAAAAAATAAAAAATAATTACATACTAATATTTCGGGATGAGACCAGTTTTGTTGTATAGCAATTTTTGCTCAAGACCACCTAAGTGCTAAATCTGCCCCTGTCAAGATTTTAAGCGGCGTTAGGTTAGGTTATGTTCGGGGGTTAACCCCATCATCAACCGAAACTACATTGGTGGTTCCAAAATTAATTAAAAAATATCAACTTTGAAAAGTAAGAGTTGCATAAAACGGAGCTTTTACCCCCTGCGAACGAAATTTTCAAGTTATAATTGAAAATAGTAGACTTTCTTTATAGACCCCCTCAGATTATTTAAATTTAGTATATAAAAATAACTAGCGACTTTTTTTTACTGGATTTGTAATCCTGTTTCGAGTTTTAATCTTCTACTACTTTAACCTGTCACTCAAACTAAATCCAGCAGAGCTCCCCAGGATATTGTCTAAAAAATATACCAGATTCTCGTATAACCTGGAAAATATAAGAAAGAGAACTAATTTTTGCACCTGGAGTAACTTAAATAATTAAAATAATTTATTATATTTATCCGGTAATTCATGTTAAGATAAAGATTGCGAAATTACAATAGAGCGCGTGGATTTTTCTAAATTCTGTAATAATAATTCTTCTGTCATAATTAAAAATGAATGCAATTGCATTGGTCTGAAACAATTATTTCTCAACTCGTTGCACCTGTTTTAAGAACTTAAGTTAACATATGTTGCGTTTCTATTTCGAAACATTAATCATACCTAATCTTACATAGAGAAGCTGTTCAATTTAGACCAGATCAAGGCTACTGTGCGCACAAACAATGCCTTAATTATAATCATTATTAAAACAAACAGACGTAAAAGTAGACGTACGTGCTTTACAAAAAACAAATTAATAACAATCTAACGGAAAGTAGAGTAGCTGCACTTGTCTGCTTTAGGTTCGCATAATCGATAATAATTATAATAATCTTGTAATTATGTGAAAGTACTTTGGGCTGTTTTATTCTCAATCACTAAAGCGCGCCCAAGAAAGTTAGTGTATCAAGGCTTTTACGTGCCAATTACCGATAATTGCTTTTTGTCAATCTCTGCTTACAGGGTGAGTCACGTAAAAGCACCTTTCTCAAATTACCATTTTAAACCAACATTTTAAGTAATATGTTAATCTGTACTTTCATTTACATTAGTACCAGCGACAGATTGGAATGATCTATTTATATTTGAGAAAATATTTGAGTCAAAATGCAGGTGAATATATTTTAAACTAAACACTAATAATAAACCTTCCTGATTTTAACCAGTCTCTAAAAAATCTCTTGGGATTACCATAAATCAGAAAAATTTTATGCCTACGCAAAAATTTTAAATTGTTGAATTTTCTTGTGATTAAGGAAGAAAATGGCCCATAAAGATTTTATAATTGAAAGTGGTATTTCAATTGGAAGCGAAGTGGAGTAAATGATACCTGTTGAACTAAATGAAAATAACGTAGGTGGGCCAGTTGTAAGATATAAGTTTCATGCGAGGCGTGTAAATTAGGGAGTGAGTTTACACGTGGTGAAAAATGGTTGCGATTTATACGAACACTCGCGAAACGCGTAATAACTGACATTAACGAACTGAGGGACGGTGCGCGTTATTGAATTCGTTATTATTACGGATAACGCCGCTATCGGGGCACAAAGATTGAGTTATAAATTAAATTTCTTATCATATATCGTTACAATATTACATGTATTAAATGAAGGACGAGGGAAGAAACGCGCAATTTTTCACGGTCATGCGAACGCGTTTTGAGTCCAACACGTATTTACACAAAATTTCCATCGGGTAATCATCGATAATTCAGGGGCCCTATCGTAGCTAACGATCGATATGATTTATATTCTTGCAGCGTTTAAGGGTAAATAATACACCGCTTATGTTTGCTATACGAATTTTCAGTGCTCTCAATGCATAAATATCAAAAATTAATTATACTGATAAAACCGGTTGGTACTTTACTGGAGTTGATATTTTATATTTTCCTTGTGGCGTACAAAATTATTTTATTTAATAAATTTTGAAGATATAAAATAAAATCTTGATTTTAACAACATTACTACCAGTTTTTCCAAGGCAACAAAAAATGGCCTTGAATAGAAGTCACTTTTAAATTAAATATTTTAAATAGTTAAATTTCGGTTATTAACAATTTACAACTCTTAAAGTCCAATGTTAAATCAAATATTTTTTTAATGTGATATATGGATACTCAAATCCTCAGAAAAAACTTTCTATCTCCAAAAATAACAAAGATACTCCTGCAGTCCAACGTCACGTGAGACACCCTGTATAGTCTTGATGATTTTGGTATTTCTTTATTAAAAGCAAAATTAAAATAAAAACAAACACAAATTTTAAAATCTAAGAATTATTATAACTTAATTTTCGAGGGAAAAAAATTATTATACAGGTAAACGTCGTTTTACGCCGGATCGATTTACGCCGATTCACAATTACGCCGGTTGGTGCCGGCGTGGGATTTTCCGAGTTTTCGACTTGTTTTCGTTTTGTTCTTAAAAATAAAAAGATATGATTATATTTTTATTTTATTATAAAATTAAAAGAATATTCAATTTGTACATTCATTAAGGGCGACCATAGTCATTCAGAACCCAAACATTGTGCGAAAAAAGCACGAAAAATGTGTGTTCATTTTACGTTGTGTCTCTCGAGACGTAACCCCGGCGTAAAACGACGTTTACCTGTATTTGAAAAAAAAATTTAAAAAATGAGAACAATTTAAATGATTTGACCAAAACAATTGAATTAAATTAAAAAAAATTAATAATTATAAAAAAAATTAAAAAAAAAAATTAGAAAAAAAAATTATTGGTATAATTGGTTAGATTATTTTTGTCAATGATTTTTTTTAATCGAAAAAAATATGTTGCCATTTGAAAAAGAAAAGTTGTCTCCTCTGGTGTTTTCAAAAATAAAATTAGTCCTTTTTATTATCTGATAGTAGTATTCTTCAAACCATTTAATTTGTCATATCACTTATTAAGAAATAACGAAGCTACATCGTTGGCCGTTTTTTGTGCTCCCCTCGGTATATTTTTTGATATATTTTTATTTGAAAATTTGAGTGGGCTCTTAAATTTTTATCGGACATTTTGTATAAAATTTATCACATGGAGACATATATTTAGAAAAGGACCTTATTGTTTTCATGGGGGATTTTGAGCAGAAATTAATTTAAAAATTAAATTTTCAACTAGAACCTATATGTTTCAAATACATATTTTCTTCTTTAATTTTATATAAGAAGTGCTGATAAATAATGAAACTTTATTACCCAAAATTACCTTAACTTTGGTCGCTTATAATTAATTCTGCATAAATTTATACCACAAAAGTTGTTTCGCAGTTTTAGTTTAATTAATCTAGTTTACAAATCAGAAAGAAATTTGAAAATCTGTCAAGAAAAACTTGAGATTTGAGTGGCAGCCGTAAGCCGTAAGTCGTTTTTCCTGTGAATAATAATAACACAGGGTGTCACAAAAGTAACGCATATTAGCTGCAACTTCTCAATTTAAAGAGATACATAAAAAAGATAAATACAATAGTTTTTCAGTAAATTTCCGTGCATATTTTGACATTTTCAGTTTTTGCATATTTTTCTCTATTTTGTTGCTATAGCAACCAACTCTTGTTTTTTAAATAGCAATAATATACCGGGTGGAAATGAAAACCGGGTCACCTCTATAACTTTTTTATTTATGAATAGAAAAATTTAAAATTTGGCTATGTTCTATGGTTCAAAAAAACAAATTTTATGTGCATTTTTTATTTTCGAAATCACTTCCGGTTTTACCGGAAACACCATGAACTTTGTTTTTTTAAATGTAACATCCCATATTTTTATTCATGGCTTAAAATACTTTTAAAAAAGAAGTATTTTTGAGATATTAGTTTTTATTTTTTGCGAAAAAAAAAATGTTTTCGAAGTCGGTGAAAATTACCAAAACTAATTCTAAATAATTCAAATACATAAATAAAATTGTAATTTGAAAAAAAATTTAAGTGGTTTTTGAACTATTAATTTTTAAACTTAGTTAATGAAGATTTTATCAAGTACCAAAATAATCGTTATAAAATCCTCTTTTTAAAAAGTCGAATGACCCGGCATCATTGCATTTAAAAAAAGTGAGATATTTGATAAAATCTTCATTAACTAAGTTTAAAAATTAATAGTTCAAAAACCACTTAAATTTTTTTCAAATTATAATTTTATTTAGGTATTTGAATTATTTAGCATTAGTTTTGGTACTTTTCACCGACTTCGAAAACCTTTTTTTTTTGCAAAAAATTTTTTTACAAAAAAAATATAAACTAATATCTCAAAAATACTTCTTTTTTAAAACTATTTTAAGCCATGAATAAAAATATGGGATGTTACATTTAAAAAAACAAAGTTCATGGTGTTTCCGGTGAAACAGGAAGTGATTTCGAAAATAAAAAAGTTATCGAGGTGACCCGGTTTTCATTTCCACCCGGTATGTATTTTCTTTGCAAATTTTAATAATGCGCATTTTCCTGTATTTGGCAATGCTATTTTATGTATAATAAAAAAATTTAAAATAAATTAAGGGTGTCCTATTTTTTAAGTCGCAAAAATTATATTTGTATTGTAAATATTATTCTGAACAAATTATTTCTTATAGACTACTATTATTTTTCGACTACTTAAGAAGTTGTGTCAATATATGACGTAAACATTAGTAAAATTTTTAAATTGTTTTAACTTTTTAATAAATCAAAAAAATAGGTGTTTCATAGGAAACTTTTTCTTCAGAATAATATTTACTATCCAAAAATATTTTGAGGGTTAATAAAAAGAACACCCCCTTAGATTTTTTTAAATTTAAATTTCTTTTATTTTTTTTATTATAAAATAGCATTGCCAAATACAGAAACATTGATTATTTTTAAAATTGCAAAGAAAGATACTAATGCTACTTAACAAACAATCGAGCTATTATGCGTTACTTTTGTTATCCCCTGTATATCAGAGATCAGTATAAATATAAATAACGAAGAGTATTTTGAATTCTTTATGAAGGGAAAATCTAATTAATTTTCAATTATTTAAAATAATTAGTTGTGCTCGGTTTTATGCTCTTCTTTTTCATGAAATTAACATATGGATAGAAAAGGTAAAAAATGATTCAGTGTTGCCATTGCTTTAGAAAATACTGTAAAAATAGTTACATTTTAACTTGAAGGTGTTCCTATGAATGAACTGCTATACAACTTTTATAAATTATAAAACTAATACTATTTATAACCTGATAGAAATATTTTAATCGTAAGTCATTGCGCAGGATTTTTATTAAGGTTTTTTTTAATTGAATCAGAAATGGCAACTGTTCAATATAAAAAATGCAGGGTGTCTTACTTTTTTTCCAGCAAAAATTTTTTTTAGATAGTAAATGTCATTCTGAACAAAAAATTTCCCTGTATAAATTTCATTTTATTTCAATGTTATAAATTTAAATTAAGTATGCTCTGTATTTTAAAATTTTTAAATTGCTGTAACTTCTTAAGGAGTCCAAAAAAAAATTAGTTTATAGGAAATTTTTTGTTGACAATAACATTTACTATCTAACAAATATTTTTGCTGGAAAAAAAGTGAAATATATTTATATACAGGGTGTTCAAAAAATGGCGGATAAGCTCTCCACTAATATGTAGAGGATCATTCTGGGATCTCCAGAAAAATAGTTAAAAAAATCCCCATGATCAATTGACCAAGATATGGAGTGTCAAAGTTTGGAATTCAAATTCTTTATTTTTATGAATTTTGAAAAACCGCCAATTGTCCTGTAAAGTTTGGCTTCTCTTTAGTCTTTTAGTAATAAATTTAATTTAAATTGAGTTTTAATAACTTTACAATTAATTTTTTTAATTGAAAATTATGACAAGTGGTTATGACAGGTAATTTTCAATTTATAAAAATAAATGGTGAAGTTATTAATACGCGATTTAAATTAAATTTATTACTAAGCGACTAAAGAGAAGCCAAACTTTGCAGGACAACTGACGGTTTTTCAAAATTCACAAAAATAAAGAAGGTAAATTCCAAACTTTCACCCTCCATATCTCGGTCAATTGATCACGAGGATTTTTTAAACTATTTTTCTGGGGATCCCTGAAGGATCCCCAACAACGTACTGGAGAGCTTATCCTTATTTTTTGGACACCCTGTATATTTATAAATATACAGAGTGGTGATACTGTTTGGAACAAAATTCTTAACTGCTGTAGTTAATTTTTTTGAAAAAATCGCTCGGACATGTCAATTTTTGTTTATAAAATGCCATCTCTTGGTATAAAGAAAGTATTAATGAAATCACTGGTAATTTAGCAATGACATCATCATCGATTTTTTTAAATGAAAACCCCCACTCCTTTTACTCTTTTTTGATAGACATTCATATCACTTAAATGATGATACAAAAAAATGATTGATGTCATCTTAAAATTAATTTGTACTATTAAATTTGAAAGATTTGAATATTTTATAAGATTTATTTTGACTGATTTGAATAGTAAATATTTTAAGTTTAAAATTTTATTCATTGTAAATTTTCTTACATTTAAAATTTAATTTTTTTTTCACAAATGTATTAATTTTTGGTATCATGGTTTAAGTGACATGAATGTCAAAGTGGGGGTTTTTAAAACAATCGATGATGACGTCATTGCTTAATTACCAGTGACGTCATTAATAATTTTTTATACCAAGAGATGGCTTTTAAAAACAAAAATTGACCTGTCCGAGCGATTTTCTCAAAAAAATTAAATACGGCAGTTACTAATTTTGTTCCAAACTTTATCACCACCCTGTATAATTAAGTTCATTACTCAACTTCATATGTAATTTTTGAAAAAACTCCATAAATTCATGACCCAACATTTCTAAAAATAATTTTTTTTTTCATTTTTTTTTATACATGTATGAATATCAACTTTTACAATTCTCCGCGAAGAGAACGATAAGGTCCTTTTAGAGAAAAATGATTTGTATAAATGTTAAAGAACACTTCAAGAGGAACAATATTTTGTCAAAAATTCATTTAAAAATTTAAAATCCCTCTAGAGATTTCCTATTTCACGCCTCCATAGCTGTTACTATTAATGATAAAATTCGAAAAAAAAAATGTACCAAAAATACCTCTAAATGAGTATTACATGACATAAAAATCGTTCTTTGAGTTTTCATAATAAGGCCAATATCATTTTCTATTTTTTTTTTGGATTTTGCGAATTCATTCTTCCAAAATATTCTTTAGGTTCACTTGAGAGTTATTTTTTTTCAGCTAGGCGCTCTGCAAATATAAGGGTGCTGTAGGTGGTCTGGGACAACCTGTATAACCATGATGTGGAAATTCGCGTATAAAGAAGGAATTTCACAACTCAAAACCTGGAAAGGGATCACAAAAAAACTCGTCTCAAAAAATTCATAGTTGAATATTAAACACAGAAAATTCATTGTGAAAAAATCTAAGTTTCAAACGAGTACAATGACACGAAATTTAAAAGAAATGAATACCACTTAAGATGCGGATGGGGTCATTCAAATTTCGTGTTATTTCGTATTTGCGAAGGCTATTAGGTCAGAATATTTCTATTATGTCCTCGATATATTTGCGCGTGATTGTACATTACATATATTTTTGTGTTTATTGATTATGATTATATCTTCAATAAAATGGGCTACAAATTTAAAGGAAGTTGTAATTTATATGTTGCAATGTATAAATTTATACAATTAAAGCTCTATCGGCGTAAATAAGATTTTCCAGTCTTTGCACTAACCGAGGTTGTTTATTCAGCAATTCTAAGCTAGGTATTATAAATAACCCATTTGGGATTAACAAGGCAAAGCGAAGAGTGCATTAACAACAATTCTCATTAAATCGCGGCTATTTTACAGCGTCAGTAGGTGGTCTACCCTTAAATGTCGCAACACCTACATATCTCTGTGCTTTATTAGTACAACGGGAGCGATAGAAGCACGCAACCAGTATTAATTATTGATTAACGTCGACTTGCAATGAAACCACCGATCGCTCCCTGCATGCACATGCCTGATGTAAAATATAAAACATCGGTGCACGTCTTTGTTAACATATTTAATAAATCGATTTAATTAACAACTCCTTAATTTATATTTATTAACAACCAACTACACGAGAGTAATAGCTCTTATTTTTTTTCATTTTGCGGTTGATTGTACAATGTAGGCGGTATGGTTTTACTCAATTCTATGGGGTGGAATAGGCTCAAACCAATTTAGAGTAAACTGCTGGTGTTGTATCAGAAATATAGAAGCAGCAGGATATTATTAATAAGAATTGTGGCTCACCTAGATTCGCGGTTTAATAAAGACGTTCTCTGCACGTGACGCAAACTTCTCATTAAGATAATAGACAACACAATTTTACCTCAATTACTATATAGACAAATAAACTACTTTTAAAGTAGATTAAAGTGAATCAACTTGTTTTATACGTAGTTTAAAATACACCTATTACAAACTAGGTACGAACTTCTTTCATTTCAAAGACTTGTATACGACTTTTTATTTAAGTTTTATAATACAGGATGCGAGAAAAGTCCTGCATAATGACTATAACTGTTTTAATATTGATTGGATCAAAAAATTGATATTTGTTTTTGTTTTTCTAGACGTAACTGAGATAAGATTCTCAAGTTTGAAATCGCAATTGGAATAGTCCAAGTTTTTTTAATTATTTGAATCCAACGACACGTAATCAGTGACATTTTTTTTGATATGTTTTCCTGCTTTTTTGCAGAACTTTAGTTTCTGACTTGGACTATTTATTATTCCTGACCATCAAAAATTGATACCTACTGTATTTATAGTTTGTGTAGTAAAGATTAATGTTTTATATGGTTGTAACACTTGACTCCTAAGTAGTAGTGAGATGTTTTTTGTATTCCTAATATTAATGATAGTATTTTTTGGTTCACTATTGAATTGTTATGCAAATAGTATCAGAGAGTATATCTCGAGATATTGTAGTGTCATGTCAACTCAAAAAAGTAAGTTTTAACTTAATCCTACTTAGACCGGAAGCCAGTAATAGAAAAAAAACTGTATTAAATAGAATCACTAGAAATTCCCAAAAATCTTAATTTTTAGAACATGTATATCTCAAAAATTGATTAGTCAGACAAATTCGCTGGCTTCCAAAGAAATTTTTTCTACAATTTTAAAAGATGGCACTTGGTTTAAATTACCTAAATGAAACAAAAAACCAACGGAAAATTGTCGCCATACATGTTGGCTGGGTATAAATGACTATAGGAGCTGTTCGACTATGGAAGTGACATATTGTACAAAGCCATCGATATTTCGAACTAAAACGCACAGTTATTTAGCCAACTAAATTGTATGGCGATCACATTACCTAATATTTTAGACGAAAATCTAGGAAATTATTAAATTATCTGACGGTCCAACAAAATTATAAAAATGGTCAAAAAAGTGGAAATATCAAAAGACGCCAAAAAACTAACTTTAGACTAATCCGTAACGACTTTATCTGCCCAAAATGTATGGCGATTAGTTTCCGTTGGGTTTTTTCTGTTTAATACCCAGATTCTGGTCAAAATATTTAAGTTTAAAGGCCTTTAAATTTAAATTTGTTATATGGGTTTTAATGGACAATTTCCATGGTTACTTCAAATAAAATTAAAGGCCTTTAATTTTGACCAGAATCTGGGCATAAGTAATTTAAGCTAAATGCCAGATAATACTAGGTGATTTAAAATTGTAGATTTTCCAAGCATTTTCTTCGGGAAATTTTAAAATCGCTAGCCAGAGAAATTGTCTGGAGAATCAATTTTTTCGATAAAGATGTTCAACAAATTTAGATTTTGGGGGTATGTCCCAGAGTAATTGAAATATCATCCAAAATGAATTAAAAATTTTTTTAAATTTAGGCTAAATATAACAAAGATTTAGGTAAGTAAAGGAAAATAACTAGGCACTCCAAAATTTCATTATTATAGGGACAATAATTTAGTTTTAGAAGAAAAATAAAAAGAACTATTTATACCCAGATTCTGGTCAAATCATTTAAGTTTAAAGGCCTTTAAATTTAAATTTGTTATATGGGTTGTAATGGACAATTTCCATGGTTACCTTACTTTTTCTAATTAAAGGCCTTTAATTTTGACCAGAATCTGCCTATTAATTGGATATATTTTTAGAAGTTCCCAGAAAATTGGAATATAAATTATTTTTCAACAAATGGCGGGAACTAGCAAAAGCTAAGGATGCAATGAATCTTATCAAATCAACTTAAAGTAAGCTCGTGGTTTCGATCTAATATCCACCAAATGTTGTAAAATCCTAACATTTATGTACAATGTAACACTACGATCACTGTACTTTATACATTAATGGATAGTTGCACAAGTAATTATAATACCGAAACCAGACAAAAAGACCTCTCAAAAGTCTTTCAGAAAATTTGTCACTTTTAATTTGTAACATATAATAGCGAAGCATCAATTTGATTTTCAAGAAAAACATGGAACAATCGAACAAGTTCATAGAATTGTTAACAAAATAAATAAATATATTGAGGCTGCCTTTCTGGATAACAGTCTAGCATTCGACAAAGTTTCACACAACGGATTGTACTACAAACTAAAGAAATATCTACCACGCCCTCACTACCAACTAATTAAATTCTACCTGACTGATATACACTTTCTTCAAAAAACGGAACAATCAATACTCAGTTCTCAACTCTATCTAATCTGATGTACCCCAAGGTAGCGTTTTGGGTCCTACCCTTTACCTTCTTTATACAAGCGATTTACCAATAACTGCAATCACAATGGGTCAACATTTGCTGATGATGTTCCAATTCTCGCTTCCCACTCAAATCCAATATCGAAAAACCTACAAATAAATCTTTATATAATCCAGGAATGGTTAAAGAATTGGAGAGGCCAATGTCACCGCCCATTAAAATTAAAAACTGCGAACTAATGCAAGCTAACGATGCTAATGCAAAGAGGGGAATCACAGATGTCCTTAGACAACAAAATACTGCTCTACAGAGCCATTTTAAAATCACTTTGGACTTATGGAATTTAACTTTGGGGTACTACCAGTGATTTCGTTGTCAATCTGCAGAGATTTCAAAATAAGTTTCTGCATGCCATGGTTGATGTTCCTTGCTATGTGACCGATGAAGTTATCGAACATGATATCCCATTACCCTCAGTACAAGAGGTAATAACCCAGTTTTGTGAAAAATATTGTAAAAGAATGTCAGTGCACCCAAATTGTATATAGGGGAACGAGCTTGTGCTACGATTAAAAATGGTTGGACCATTTAACTTAATAAATAGATGTAATCAGCTTGTAATTTTTTATATTTAAGAAGATCTACAGGGTGTTCCGTTAATGGTTCACTAAACGTCGAGGTTGGAAACTAGATCCAATTTAATCGACAAAAAACCAAAATAGTAAAGTGTCTAGCTTTTCTAGTTTTAGAACTATACTTTTGAATTTTAGGTCACCGATTTTTATCATAAATCACAAGATCGCTAACTACATCTTAACGACTACGTATAGTGATAAAAAAATATCATTAAAGAGCTAAAATCATCCTCTTTTAAGGTAATAACAGTAGTACAACAACAATTGTTAAAATATTGAAACAAAAATCAAAACGAGAAAAAATAATGTAATTTTTTTTAATTTTCTTTTAGATAAGACCCATTACAGTTGTGATTTTTTTTTGTTTTTCTGAAACTTCTTCATAGTCTCAACAAACCAGGAAAAATTTTGTAACCGTAGATCTTTTCCGTCACTCAGTAAAACCTTCTGAAGTTACTTCTATCAGATATAGTCCTGAGCGTAGTTTGTAAAATAGGCTGTATGGTATAAGAGGTTATAAGTTAAACCTAATGGAATGCCAAATATTTAACAGTTTCACGCCAGTCCACCTACCGATGGTAACATACTGTGGTCAGAATACTTTTTCTAGAAGTAACTTTAGAAGACTGTGCCTAGTAAGAAAAGGAAAATAGCTATTGTTTCAAATTTTTCCCTGATTTCTTGTAAATATGAAGAACTTTCAGAAGATTAAAAAAAATATCACCTTAATGGGTCTTATACCCAGATTCTGGTCAAATCATTTAAGTTTAAAGGCTTTTACATTTAAATTTGTTGTATGGGTTGTAATGGACAATTTCCATGGTTACCTTATTTGTTTCTAATTAAAGGCCTTTAATATTGACCAGAATCTGCCGATTATTTTGGAAAAAAAATCAAAAACTGAAATAATATACAGTGTTGGAAAAAAGTAGAGCAACATTTCCTTTTATTCTTAAATTTTTAAAAATAGTAAAAATAATGTTTAATTTTAACACTCAGTATAAAGTATCGAATTTATAAAGTTTATTTTAAAATAAATTTCTTTGAAAATTTAAATATTTCTAAAGAATTTTTATCATTCACGCTTTATTGCTGGAAAAAAGTAGAGAAACATGTGCAACATTTTATTATAATACACAAAATAATGAAAAAATTTATTTCACATTTTACTCAAATACTTAGTTTATGCTTATCCATCATGCCGCGAGGAATAAAAATTTCAAAAGAAATTAAAAATTTTGATAATTAGTGATTTTAATAAAAAAAAGTGTCACAAGCTGATATTTCTAGAAAGAAGTCGCGGTATAGATGCATTATATCCAGAATTATAAAAAGGTATAATGAAAGTGGAACAGTAGATTTCAAAAAAAGTCTGGACGGCCACGAAAAACAACATTACGTGAAGATAGAGCGCTAATAAATATTTCAAAACAAAACCCAATTTTATCTTCAAACCAAATTAAGGCACAAATTGTTAACAATCAGTTTTCAAATATTATATAACGCATTGTCAGAAATAGACTAAGTGAGAACAATCTTATAGCTAAAAGATCAGCAAAGAAACCTCTACTTTCAAAGAAAAACAGACGTGCCCGAATTAAATTTGCTCAAGACCACATTAATTAGATTTTGGAAGATTCGAATAGGGTAATGTGACGAACCAAAGTTTAGCTTGATAAGTAGTTATGGAATCCAATATTTGAGACGTCCTGAGGGCAATAGATTGCATCCCAAATATGTTCGACATACAATAAAATATCGTGGTGGATCTGTAATGATTTGGGGGTGCTTCTTTGATTTCGGAATGGGCCCCATCCATCGTATAAATGGCATAATGGATCGTTTTCTGTATAAAAATATTTTAGAGAACGTTACGGTCCTATATGCTGATAGCACTCTCCCATTACGTCACTTCTTTCAGCAGGATATGATCCGAAGCATACCTCAAAGTTTCTAAAACAATGGTTTGCGGAAGAAAAAATTAATTTATTGAAATGGCCATCACAATCTCCAGATTTAAATCCAATTGAAAACCTTTGGAATATTTTAGATAACAAAAAACGCTATAAAACTTACAAAAATTTGGAAGAACTCTTTTCAGCGCTTTAAAATAAATGGTTGGAATAAAGTAGATCCAATTTTAATTAATAATCTTTTAAAATCAATGCCCAGAAGTTGGGCTGATATATTTAAGAACAACTTTTGTATTTTTATTTGAATAAATAATAAGTTTCTAATTGTTGCTTTCCTTTTTTTCAGCCATATTACTAAATTAATTTACTAATCCTGCAATTTTTATATTTATTTAATAAAAAACATATGAAATACTGGAGATTTAAAGTATTCTTATTTTGAAATAATAAAGTTATATATTACAGAATATTATAACGTATGTATACATATATTGAGAAAATGTAAATGTTGCTCTACATTTTTCCAATACTCTATATTTTTTCTTTGCGATTTTTTATTCAACATTATATCAACCATTCCTGTACTACTTTTGTTACTAATTGAAAGAGGATGAAAATTCAAAATGCTGAAGCTCCATAACTAAAAAAGATAGATACCTAGTTTTTTTCGTTTTTTGTCAATTAAATTTACTCTAGTTTCAAGCCCCGACGTTTGGTGAACTATGAGCGGAACACCCTATATACATTAAGAGGATCTTCCTAGACACCCGCGATAAATTTTCCGTTGGAGATAATAACAAGGAATAGAAAATTCATCGCACTTTTCTGGAGCTTCTTTGCAAATTATGACCAAATAACTGATAATTAATGCGAATCCCACGAGGGCGCGTGAGTTTGGGAGGAAAACTTGTGAAAAATCATGAAATCGAGCATTAGTTCTGCAGTCAAACTCAAGTTTCACTCGTTAGATTTTCAATTTTTTTTCAGATTTATAATCTAAATTGATTAGGCTACATCCTGCCAGAGAGTTGCCTTCTGCAACCTAGCACAAAATTAATTAGAGGTGTCCAAATTTAACGTACTTTTAGATCATTATATTTTTTTGTACATTCTCTAATTTTTTTTCCTTCTGGCAGGAATTAAAGAAATGACTTCTAAATCATCTACAAAAAAAATTATATAAAAATGTTGTTCGTAGTTGCTTTTATGACGGAAGAACTAAACCACTATATTTTCCGTTTAGGAAATTGCTCTTAAATTAAGAATGTAGGTTGTTTTATAGGAGCCAGGCATGTATCATTGTTAAAACAGATGTTTATTAATGAAAACTGATGCCTTAAGGTACCATACGAAAACCACAGTTACCAACCGATAACTGGTAACCATACTACTGAATTTTTCAATTCAATTGCAAGATTCAGATATTTATTACCTACGAGCAGAATAAAGGGAGTAATATAAAAATAATAACTCCAAAACTATAAATGATAGTTTCTAGTTTTTTGACGATTAAATTTGTTCTACTTTATAACCTAAAGTTTCTTCTACTACGAACGGAATACCCTGTATAGTAAATTTTATAAATATTAACGAAATGTTGGGTTTATGAAATTATGAAAATATGGATTAAGAGTCTCTAATACTGAAGTTGGATAAACCTTTGTTTTATTATGTTTTAGTTTAATATTCGAGTGGTGCAGATTTTAATGAAAATAAATATCTGGTTAGATCTGTTTAATAAAGCATTAAAGAATGGGTCGGTTGAAGATAAATGAAATTTGTTGGAAATTGTTGGAAACCGCATTAGAGTTAAAATCCACAGCGTCTGTTGTATACTAAATAGAAACAAAACGGCGCTAGGAATGCTGAAGCGTTCACTGAGACAAAATTCTAATCTTCGCCAATGAAGCCAAACGAGCTAAGTCTTTCGCTTTTGTCGTAGCCAGGAACGCAAGCCGTGAACTCCCTAGCCTATTCTCTTAAACAAGTGGCAACATTTTAAGTAAAAGCAATTAAGCCTCAGGTATACGGGCTCAAAACGAATTTATTCAGCGATTCCTGTTTTAAGGACAAAAGAAAATAAAGCGCGAATTAAGCGTTCCGAGACGGCGCTGAATTTAATTAACACCCCTTAATTATGAAACGGTGCGGGCGCAAGTTCATTCAATTGCCGCCCTTTAACTAACCCCGTTATTTCGCACGAATCCGCTCAGCATTATTCACGCCGAATTTACGAGCCCAGGACGAAGGACGAAAGAGGAAGTTCAGGCGCGAATCTACTTTTCGAATTTATCGCGGGCTACTTGTGTAAATATTTAAGTCCGGCCGCTTGCTTTTCCCAGGGCTCCAGGAAATATGGCCGATTTTTATATGCCACCACGACCCATTGTTGTATTAACGAAAATGCAAAGTTCCCAGGAAAAAAAAATAAAGAAACGTCGCGCTTTCGCAAGGGCCGCACGTTTTTACTGCCCCTTTTTATGGCTCCTGGAGACCCTTTTGGCATATGCACATTACGGGTTACTGCTGAAACAGCAGGCTATCACCATACAGCTTTAACACCACCAGTTTATTCCACGAAAAATAACAAGTTATTTATGTTAACTCAATATTGCTTACAAAATTTTTACAAACAACCAAATTTTTGCATCATTTTTTATTAAATTCAATAGCATGTATTCAGCGACCGTGATGAATATTTTAGAGACGTCGTTAAAGTTAATCAAGTCTTTAAAAAACTATTTCTTATGAAGAAATATTTTTTAATCACGTGTCTAACGTTAACGACGTCTCTAAATTTTTCATCACGGTCGCTGAATACATGCTATTGTGTCTTGATTTCAAAGCCACACATTTCTTTAGATTTTATGGGATTTATAATAATGGTTAATTTAAGTCAGTTGCAATAAAACATTACCCATTTAAGTCAGGAGGGAATAAAATAAAATCATTGAAGCGATTCAAACTTTTTTTGATGGAAGCTGTCGTTTCACATGAAGAAGTTTTGATCACATTGAATTCGGTCCCGCGATAGTTGACATTATTACAAATTATAACTTACTCGTCGCAAGTCGCGCACTTGGACAAGAAGTTGTCTGGGACAAAATTGCCCATCTTATTGTCCATTAAGGCAGGGCGTTTGTGTTTTTCAATCGGACGGCGCGACCGCATTCCGGACGCATTAAATTCTTTAAGTGGATATAAATTCAGAAGCAAAGAGTCAGGCCATAGAAAAATACAAGCAAAAAGAGTTTTATAATTTGCTTGATACTGTACTTGCTTGGCCGAGACGTTATCTTCACTTACCTTAAAATATAGTTTTTTATTGGTGATCCCGCCTTTATTTTAACTCATGCCACATACAATGTCACATTTAAAAGCGTTCTTATTATATTTGTACTCGCTACAAACACTAAAGACCACGAAATATGTTTACGCTAGAACAGAAATGTATTAAATATATTTTTATTATCTTACAATAATTGAAAATAGTCTTAGTTTTTGTCTTGAACTGCATAAAAGAACATTAAAGCCAAAATAGGATAACATTTTAAGTTTATGAGTTTTTCAATATTCAATTGAAATTTTTAAATAAAAACTATTAGAGCAGTTTTTAGGTTTTAGACGCCATCTGGAGGAGTTTTATAAACTAAGCGAAATGAGTAAAAGTCAAACTAAAATTACGTTTAGATTTAGATTGCATGTTTTATTTGTTTCGTGAGTTAAAATAATTAAATAATTAACTTTAATTTAAAATTTTTACTCGATCAGCTGTTTCTGTCAAAATAGTGCTCCCTATGGTTATTCGAAATTTTATTAAAAGGATTGTCGGCAAATTGTTTGACAAACTTTTCGCTCATAAAAATTGATTTTTTAGGCATTTGTTAACTAATCTATAAGAAAAATCCGCAATCTCATTAAAATTTAATACTTTCATTTTTGATATAAAGGGAACTTTTCTCAATTGCTACAAAATACAGTTAACATGATCTCGAGCAAATTAGATCGAATTTGAACTTCATTAAGGTGCGGATTTTACAAAGATCATCTCACTCTTTGTGGTGTAGCCCATTGTCTTTCTGATACTGTTCGTCTATCTAACGTACCAAACTAATGATATCATTGGTACACTTGGAAAAGTAACCTCTTGTTGTATCCTTCTTTCAGTAGAATTACAGCTTAAGATGGGGGTCTTTAAATCTCAATTTCATTCAAATTCCATAAAACCTAGAAGTGTAAAAATCTCCTAAAGTTTGGTAAACCATGGTAGTAGATGGATAAAGGTAAAGTTTTATTAAAACCAAACATTGATCAATGTTACAACTCTTATTTCCTGATGCATTTCGCAACTCAAGGTTGCATCTTCAGAGAAAACAACAAGACCTGTGCTATAAACTAAAATTCACAATATTAGCACTTAAATTAAAGTCAAAATTAAGGACTTACTTGGACTACTTGTAGATTACATTATCGAAAATTTAGAAGTATAGTTTTGAAAAATGGTGCGATTATAAATTGAATAATAAATCATCAAAAGAACTTACAACTTACTTTTTGAAAATAAAATCATAGATCCAAACCTGCTTGCTTCGTTTCAATCGTAAGTTGACTACGTTAATATCGATTTTGGTCAAGTCGTCAAGTGCTGAAAATTGAGGTTTTTTCAGCAAACACATTTTTATAGCTCTTTAAGTGTGCCTTTCCTATTTTCGTATACCACTCCTAAATTGCTGTTCTTATAATTGTAATGTTGTTCTTTGAACACTCCAATAAAAATGTACCTACTTTATTTGGGATTTATTTCATATATTATTAAATTATCTATAAAATGACATAAAATTTACCTGAATAGGTAAATTCAAGGATAATAGAAATAAAAATGGATTCAATTGTAAAATTTGTTCATTTTCGTGTGTTAGTATATTTTCGATCGAACAACCCGAAACTTAGAAAATATCCTGTTGCTCAAAGAAGAGCCTTGATTTTTTTTATTAGTGATGACTATGAAAATGTATGTTCTCTTAGGGTGTTTATTGGTTATATGAAAATCTTAGAGTGGCATTTAAATAAAAGAAATAAGATTTTGGATATGTATCTTAGTATAATATATCTCGAACATCTCATTTCTTGCAGTATCTCATGTGAGGATACTCGTAGTAAGTTTCGAGTGGCAATTATATATGTTTTATTGACATCTCTAGCGAGCTAGCAGATTTGGAGTGGCGGTATTCTTGTTAGGAGTTACGACCACTCCAACGAGTCTAGTTTTCTTCCCAAATCCGGAAGGGGCGATTACATCCGAGTCGAAACCAGGGCATAGCAGGCTGTCTTGATGGTGTCGAAGTGGGCTCTTTTGTTCGACAGAAAATCGCCAAAGTTTAATTGGTAACGGGCGATTCGAGCATTTTCAAATTGCTTTCTTGAGCGAGAAGCAATTATTAAACTCTCTTTGGGATTAAGGTCAGGGCTACGCGAAAATTTATAAACTTGGCGTGTGTCTGGGGGCGGAAAGACAAGTTCGCTGGCAAACACGGTCAGGTAGCAACTTCAGTAATTAAGTGGCATTGTTGAGATAAGCGGGCCAGGGGCAGATGCGAGGGTAGATAGGAGGCTGAGATAGTCGACCTATTCCGCCACCCCAGAGCTTTCGAGGCGCGCAGTTAATCAATCTTAAAAGCTTCTGTTCCGTCATCAAACTTTATTGCGAAGAATTTTTGAGCGTACTGGCTTACTGCTTTTAATTAGAACATGATTTTTAACTTTGTCCTCCGACGACGACGAGATACCAGGATGATATTTAGATGGGGATTGATAAATAAATCATTCGGACTCGACGTTCGTTTGTTCCTCTTGACAAACCGGGAGCTTCCAATATATAAACCGTCAGGCATTGGAAATGACAAAACATTATTTTTCGGTGCTCACTCACCGTCATAAATCACCCAACACCAATCGTTTGTATCACTTTACTCACGCATCCCATTTTTTATTCAAGAAAACAATGTTCATTTCATGAAATACATACAGACCTAATATCCCAAAAATTATTAATCAAGACTGATTACACCCACCTGACTAACACACAACTCAAAAAAAAATATTTTTATATTACAAAAGTATTTTGTAAAGTGCTAATAGTAGAAGACATAAAAATATAAAATGACAGTCACAACATGTTATTTTATTTTTATAAGCTTCACTTTCATAATTTAATTTATATGTCGTGTTTTCTTATTTCATCCAATGGAGGCATTTAACCTAAATGGATCTCAAAAAATTTAAGGTTTCCGATATAAAATATATGTATTCCACAGATGAGATACTTTTATAGCTAATAATAAAAACTTTTTTCTTCAAACATCTTTAAGTACAATCTTCTGTGACGTTTGGCACGCTTTAAAATGCCACTTTTTATGATCGTTGATTCTATGGTCATTTTGTACTGCCTAAGAAGTAGTTATTGCTACTTTGCACTAACAAGGAATAAAAGGGCGGAGTAGAAATGAATTTTAGGCAACCCAAAATACACTAACATTGTATTGTGTGTTGTATGTAAATTAAATGTCAAATTTTAAAATTATTTATAATAAACTATTTTAAAAATTTCGACGTTTGAAGAAAAAATAGCATGTTTTATTCGTAGTAAAAGAACTTTTTGTGGCTCGTATGTATCCGAGGGACTCGCAAACCTACTGCTCGCCACAAAATGTACTTCTTTTACTCCTAATAAAACAATATACTAATATTGAGTTTTGTATCCTGTTATTATACAAAATACAATAAATGGTCGAGATAAGGGATAACATCCCTAAGTAAAAAATAGGACCTATATGTGCTTAAAAGTCAATCAGCCTATAAAAAACATTGGTCCTTCAAGATATTAAATATAGTTTCAAAAAGAAATTCAAGGATTCTATATCAGATGAATGTCGAGGCAAATTTAATGAAGTATTATAATTTATAATCCTCTTCCAATTTACTTGAAAAATTAATAAACATGTGAACAAAGCAACCGCCTTGTTGAGACATATTCTTATTCTCTTTTAACTTTAACTTTCTCGAAAAGTACTGGCCATTGTTTAAAATGTTTTGATATGTCTTTACATTTACTGTCTCATCAATATAAGTAGGTCCTTACAATGTATTGCTTTGATGTTTAACTGATTAACTTACTAATTGCGATTGCAATCAGTAATCAATGCGGTACTGCCTCAGAGATTAAAACGGGAATTATTGTGACCGAACCAATTAGATGTTGAAAAGTAAGCAGACATTATAGTTGCGGTTGGAGAAGTCTAATACAGGTAAACGTCGTTTTGTGCCGGTTCGCTTTACGCCGAATCACATTTACGCCGGTTGGTGCCGGCGTGGGATTTTCCGAGTTTCCGAGTTAGTTTTCGTTTTGTTTTTAAGAAAAATAAAAAGATATGATTATATTTTTTATTTTATTATAAAATTAAAAGAATATTCACTATGTAGTTTCATTATGGGTGACAATAGTGATTCAGAACCCAAACGTGCGAAAATAGCACGAAAAACGTGTGTTCATTTTACGCCGATTTTTTTACGCCGGTGTCTCTCGGAACGGAACTTCGGCGTAAAACGACGTTTACCTGTAATTTAAATTTGGGGAATGCCGTGGTGGTAAAAAGGAAGGGTCCCTTTGAATTAAGTCATTTTACTTGCGCGATGTGTAGCTGTATACGGTGAACCTAGTTGCTAGAAACTAAATAGATATATCAAATTAGTAAATCTCAAAATCTCCAAAAATCTCTTATGGCAGAAAGAAGAGGAAGAAAAGCAGTGGCGAATTAGGTGGGGGCAGGAGTGCAGCAGCAGTCCCCTCTCCTCTGAATGTGAGATTTATATTATATTCAAGGTCATGCATTTTTTCATTGTATGTTGCAGACACATCTACCTGAAACAAAATATAGAAAAAAAAAATAAGATCTTCTTTTTTGACAAAAACAACTTTCAATTTCCTTAGTGTTAGAAGATGATGGCATTGATGTAGAAACGAATGTTCTTGAAAATAAACCTAAGAGATATGATATTCAGTTTAAGATTCTATTGTATCATCTGCAAATTCTGTATTTGGAGATAATTTCTATCCAAATGTGTATGTGTATTTCTTAGGGATCAGTTATACTTCCTTATAGGTTATTAAAATAAAACAAGATCCGTTTTTGCGACTAGTTTCGTTTCCATAATATATTGGTACGTTCTCAGGCAAAATCTACAATATTTATTTATTCACTAAGGGAGTAAAGTGAGTGTTATAATCCCGACTATGAAAGTCGGAGCGATTATACTCACTTTACTCCCTCGGTGCATATAAAATTTTTTGCACGACCAATTATAATCAGATTTATGTTTTTGGTTTGTAACATGCAAAGAGGAACATGTAAAACGTGTAAAACAAACATAGATTAGCCATAGAACTATAGGTTCTATGGGATTACCGTTTCCTACTATACCGACACTGATGAAGCTGTCATATTTTAAGTTTAGAAAAACAATATTCATTTTGTTTAGCGCGTACATTTAATTAGAAATACAAATTATGGAAGAATGTGAAGATTTTTCTTGTACTCCACCACATATCAAAGAAAAAGCAGTTGGGATAAGTTTAAACTTGTACACTCATAAAGAAAATGCTTCCTAAAAATCAATTTTGGGTTAACTAATTAAACTATAAAAATTACTCCCATAAATTAAACTGAATCAGATGTAATATTACTAATGTACCTTTAATTATTATAAACGTAAAAGCCGAGTGAAATCAAAATAATCTTTTTGAAATTCATGTTTATAGGTTAGGATTTGAAATTGCCTGTTGCTTCATAGAAATTCGCTTTAAACTGAGTGAATATACACGTTTACAATTTTCAATCCTAAAATACAAAATTCAATACAAAGTGAATACAATTCATTTTGATTTTTAATCAACAAAATTATTATTTATTTATTAATGGTTGCTAAACATGTTAATATTAATTATTTTTGAGTGAGGTGTGAATGGACAAGTCAGGGATAAAAAGTAAATTAAACGTAAAGGGGAGTAAAAGTATCATTCTAGTCCCTCTTAAAAAAGAGTAAAGTAGGTCATTATTGCAAGGAAGTGCAAAAAAATTTTTACACTTTATGTTACATATTACTATTTAAATTATATTATAAAATTTTTCTAAATACATTTTAAATAAAATTAAATAAACGAAACTAGTCGCTGACATAAATGGTTTTTTAAAGCCGTTTGATTTTTTTCCTTGTCCTCAACCCAAGAATTTTCTTTCTCTAAAATTTAAACTTACAAGTCAAATAATTTACAAAAAACCATCACATGGAGCGAGTTTCTTATAAACACTCTGAATTTTATCATTAATTCTTATTATTGTTATTTTTATTTTACACATATACTATACTTACCTATTATTGTAGAAATTATTATTTTAGTTTATAAAATTTATTCAAAAATTATATTTTTATTAAACTTTCTAGACTTCGAGCTCATGTACAATTTTAAGGTTATATAGTCGATTTTTGACATTTTGTTCTTTGTGTAGCACTTCTTTTATAGTGTAATTGTGTTCGTAGATGTGTTTACCGAAGTTGGAGGTTGTATGATTCTGGCAGTGTTCTTTTATTATTCTGGTTTAAATTGTTCGTCCTGTTTCTCCTATATACAGGGTGTCCCATTTTAATTAATCCAGCTGAATATCTTAAAAACGAAGCGATTTCATCAAAAATATTTCAGACAAAAATTGTAGATTCGTAATCCATGGAAAATAATAAGAAAGTTTTGGATGAAACTTTTTTTTCTAAAATTTCAATTTTTCGCTATATTCACCAAAATGTACACACATTTTGGGATTTTCGATACAATTTTACTAGAAAACTAAAGCTTTATAAGAAAAATCGTAAGAGACAAAAAGTGCTTAATTTAAGGCAAGGATTAATAAAAAATATTATTTTATTTTATTAAAAGAAAAAAATAAATTAAAAAAAAAGTTTATTTTATTTTTATTATTTTTTAAGAAAAATATTAATTTTTTTTACTTATAAAATTTAAAATAAAGTCAAAGGTTGGAAACAATAGGTGTCAAAAAGGTTTTTCAATTTTATTTGCAATTTAATATGTTAAATAATATTTTTCAACTAAGGAAGAAGGCTTCTAAAAATAAAAGAATTTCATTTTCTGCCTACTTTGTGTTTCGCACATAATTGTTATATTGTGACAGATTAGTTTTTTGTAGAAGCTCATTGTTACTGAAGCCACTGTGGTTATTTAAAATCAGTCTCTCATAAAATGGCTGATTATTCACCTAGAGAAATCGTGAATATTATAAAAGTTTTGGGCGAATGCCATGATAACTATCGGCACGCAGCACGTCTTTATGCTGAGAGGTTTCCACAATTGCGTCATCCAAATCATACAAATATTAGGAGGCTCGTGAAAAGATCGGAAAACGGTTTTCTTAGAAGAAAACGTAGTAAAACTGGTCCTAAGATGCTCCCCTCATTGATAGCATTAGCTTCCGTAAATGAAGATCCACATACATCTACAAGAAAAATTCAGCGTCTTCATAGACTTCCTAAATCTTCTGTCAACAGAATTCTAAAACACCATAAATCACACCCATAGCATGTTCATTTAACCCAACAAATTAAAGAAGATGACTACATCCGACGACTTAATTTTTGGATATGGACTACGAATCAAGTTAGAAGAGATCCCCTTTTTTTTAATCGCGTACTTTTTACTGATGAAGCAAAATTTGACAACATGGGTGGAGTAAATCTTCATAATGCTCATTATTATTCTGAAAATAATCCAGATTGCCAAAGAGATCATAGATTACAGTGGCGTTGGTCTATAAACGTTTGGGCTGGAATAGTGGATGAGTATCTTGTGGGACCATTTTTTTATGAAGAAAATCTTAATCAACATGTTTATTTGAATATAATTCAAAACGAAATGCCTACTCTTTTAGAAGATGTACCTCTTGATTTAAGACAGCGAATGTGGTTTCAACAGAACGGAGCTAGACCCCACACTGCCAGAATTGTTAAAATATTTTTACATAACAATTCCCTAATATGTGGATTGGAATTGGTAGTGAAGTACACGAATGGCCAGCAAGATCTCCGGATCTTACAAAAATGGATTATTTTTTATGGGGTTACATAAAAGATAAGGTTTATGAACGACCAACTACAACTAGAGAGGATATTATGATACGAATTACGGACGCTCGAGGTATCACTCGTGAAATTTTGATAAATGTATCATTGGCTTTTCGCACACGAGTAAACAGGTGTATTGAACAAAATGGAGGAATATTCGAACATCTTATTTAGACCAGCTCTCGTAATTTAAGAACAGATCCAAATATCGTTAAGTGTATTAATTAATTACCTTTGACTTTATTTTAAATTTTATAAGTAAAAAATTTAATAATTTTCTTGAAAAATAAAAATAAAATAAACTTTTTTTAAATTTATTTTTTTTAATAAAGTTAAATAATATTTTTTATTAATCCTTGCCTTAATTTAAGCACTTTTTGACTCCTGCGAGTTTTCTTATAGACCTTTAGTTTTTTAGTAAAACTGTATCGAAAATCCCAAAATTTGTGTTCATTTTGGTGAATGTAGCGAAAAATTGAAATTTTTGAAAAAAAGCTTCAATCAAAACTTTCTTATTATTTTTCATAGATTACGTATCTACAATAAAAAAATGGGGGTTTCCATTTGAAAAAAATGTTTTCCCATAAAACCCCATGACAATTAATAACCCATGGCACTATTAAATGTCCCCCTCGAGTCGCTACAATTTTTGTCTGAAACATTTTTAAGGAAATCGCTTCGTTTTCAAGATATTCAGCTGGATTAATTAAAATGGGACAGCCTGTATGTTGCGTTGCAGTTTTTACATTGAATTTTATAGATTCCATTACACTCTAGCTTATCTGGTTTTTCTTTTGATTTTCCTCTTCTATGTTTGTTATTATATTTGGTATTAAATTTTGTTTTATTATTTTCTTTTGATCATGTTATTAATTGTCTTCATCGGCATGTAGTTTTTGTAGGCTAGTTGTTTGATAGTCTTTATTTCTTTTTCAAATCTTTCAATAGTAAGAGGAATTGTGTATGCACGGTGTAAATGGTTATGGAAGGCTGCTATTTTATCTTGCATACAATGATTGGAGAAGTATGGTATGAGAGAATCTGTTAACGTTGGTTTTCTAAATATATCAAATTCGATCTTGTTTTGGTATTTAATGATAGTCAAGTCTAAGTAGTTTATTTTTTTTATTTTCCTCTTTTTCCATGGTGAATTCAATTTTTTGATGTATGTTATTAATTTCTGTGAGAAACGTGTCTAGTTCTGTGTTTGTGCCAGTCCAGACGCATAAAATATCATCCATGTATCTTATCCACTTTAGAATATGTTTTGTTAGTTAGTTTATGTCACCATGTTAACCGATGAAGACGTACTAATTTGTGCATGGCTTGTGTCATTTTGAAAGAAAAAGAAAAGGTGCTGTTTCACCAAAACATTATACCGCACAGGTTGTTCGCGCACATTTGTGCCGTACTTATGTTCGCAGAGAATGTTCAGTGCAGTCATTTTAGGTTATCTCCACCAACTTCGGAAACAAGAAACTTTGTTGTGAACATGGCAGTACGTTAAATAAATGCTTCTACAATGCGGCTTCTAGCAAAGTACACTAAGTGTTTCGGTTGCAGAACGTAAACAAAATTTGAGTACGCGAACATTGTGTTCAAACGGCTTGTGTATCCACCGAAATCAAAAATGTTTTCATGTTCGCGCACATTTTCTTGGAGTGCGCGAACAATTTGTTCATGTTTTCAGCTTCGAAAACCCGCTCCACCAGACGGAACAATGTAGTGAACATTGTGCGGCATATGTGGCGCAACTTGGTGGATCAGTACCTTAAGACTACTACTATAATAATATATGCCAGAAAATACTGTAATTTTTTGATAAATTATCTGACATCTAACCTAATTTCTTTACTTTTATCTCTAATTATTATAAACTATTTCCTATTACGTCTTTGTGTGAATGAAAGTAAAGCATAATTATATATTTCCACTGATTTTACCCAAAAATTATGAACTTTATGTAATTTGTGTCTATAACTTGATTACAAATAAAAAACTTTTCTTTCCATTCATCAATATTTTGTGGGAAAAAGCAATGCCTCGGCGGTGCTCTAACGAAATTTTCCGATCGTGAAAGGGTGGTGAAAAACTATTAACGAACCTTTCAGTTTCTATAAAGGCGAACAATTTTTGGTAGCTGGAGAAAAGTTCTTCTTGGATGCTGTTTTGATTGAATTAAGGAGTCGCGGACGCGAGTGGAATCTGAAATCCCAAGCGGCGTCGAGCGTCGTTCTAAGGGGGTAAAGGGGGGTGCACTAACTCCTTGTTCTTCGTGTTCAAATCTATTTATCGCGTCCGGAGCTGGAAAACATGAATGCCAGGAAGCGTGAATCGTGCCAATCGACGTCTTATTGCATTTTATTTCGGGGTTCATTGAATGCTCGCGCCAGTCCATTCTATTTTTCACCTCAATGGCATTTCTCTTGGGAATATAAATTAATTTTTTTCGCTTTGCATTGTTATGTGCAGTTAAAATTATAAGCCGTAAATTATTAAGTGGAGTAAATTAAGGGCAAAAATAAAATAATTTAAAGTTCGTGTTACAATTGCGTGCACTTCAAATGCTCTAGATGAAAGTGGGTATAATTAAATAAATTCCAATATAGCAAAACGGGTATAAAATAAAGTCATTAAAATATAATAATACAAATATTGTTGTCATTGTTCGCCTTTTAAATTAATCTCCCATGAAAAAACAAAGAATTTTATGATTATCGTTGGCAGTCCCAAGTATTTAGAGTTTTATGTCACGCATTCGAATTTTCAGTATTTTATTTAATTATTAATTGATTCAAGAGACAATTTTGAAAGCAAAACATGTCTTAATTACGCCTGAATGCATTTCTAAAATTAATTAGGACTCAATAAGTGACGTGAAAATAAATTAACGTCTCGGATAACGTAGGATGTGTTTTTATCATTCCGGTAGTTGAGCATTATTTCAAGTCTTTGCCGAAGCTCTGGAAAAAACCGGAGAATCATTAATAATGAGCTTCTTTTGGTTTTGGGCTTGCTTTGGTTTTAGGGGCCACTTCTTAATGGCGCCATTACACCTGCGAAATTACATCCCAATCACAATAAAAAAAGCGAAGAGTAGCTTAAGGGATAATTAATAACTCGCGTGATGTGTTTGGTGTCAAAAAAGTTAATGATAAAATCATGATGATTAATTTCGGGGTTAAAACTGCACCATGTTTGTTTTAATTTTAATTGGGAAATTTTGCATACTCGCTACTTGATGGTGCTTCAAAATATTTTGGTTCCTTGTGGCATACCATATTGCGCTAATGAGAGGATATTAAAAATTCTTAATAGGGTTATTACAGAATTTACCCAAGTTTTGAGTGATGGTTTCGTTGAGTTTAATACGTACGTCATTACGTGTAATGCCGTGGAAATTTAGTTCCGCAGTTTGTTGTTTTGCTACTTATAGTGCCATTATGCATTCTTGTTTATAAATAAAATATATTGATGCTTTACATGCATTTAAATAGTCGTTGGTAGTTTTGCTGCGTGTCTTAATTTGTAATGGTAGTTAGCATGTACGAGTATGAATGACAAATTTAATACTGGGTGCTGCTGTTGCGGTCGCGACTGCATGAGCAAGTCGAGATTATTGCATTAGCAGTGCTGGCTGGACTCCCCGGACCTTGACATTTATCATTGTGCATATCAGTAATTGTTTATGAATAATTGAGATTGTGCGACCGAGTTCTTATTGGAAACATATCGGCTTGTCGTATTTTATCGTTTGACAAGCAATTATCTATCGCGCGACCGGCTACTGAATAATTACCTTCAGATTCCAATGCACATAAATCTCTTGTTCCTACGAAAAAACCTACAACCATGAATAATTTATTTAAAAAATGAATCCCATGTAAATAAATACAATAATTCATCGTCCTATTCAAGATTTATTTTATATTTAATTATTAAAAATGTGAACACAACCTTCATAAATTGATCATACACCTGATATCGTTAATAAGAAATTAATGGATGCAAAAATTAAAATACATAAATAAATAATATTAAAAACTGAAATTCTTCATCGTACATCGTACATACATATAGGTAATAACATACATAAGAATACAATGTTTTGGAATTATTAGGTCTATCAAAACGAGGATACGTATTCTTAGTTTATAGACATGTAAACAAAAATTTATGATTTGTATTAAAGAATAAATACCAACCAGCAGCGACCATCAATTGTTTGTCTATTTTTTGGGATTTTATATTTGACGATGTAAAGTCACGCTTAAAAATATCTAGGACACAAAAAATATGTTGACCCAATGACAAGCTTTTGCAAACACGAGATCACACGAAATTTGAATGGACCCCGCTCGAATCTTAACTAGTATCTGCAAACTCTTCCTATTGGGTCAGAATATTTCTTTTGTGTCCTCGATATCACTGACAGTGATTGTCTAATAAAGTTAGTATTCATTTTTGGATAGTGCGCTTGTTTCTAAAAATTGTCAGTTACCTAAATATTTACAAAATCATCGTAAATGTAATAGGATTTGCTTACAAGGAAAACTCTGATGTTTTTCTTAAACTGATATTGGTACACAGGAGCTCTGTTTTGTATCGGTTCTGATGTCATCAAAAATTTTATTATGTCTATAGGTTGGTGACTTTCCATATACAGGGTGGGCCAACGAAAACGAAACAAAAAATTTGAACAAATGCTCGGACAGGTCAACTTTAGTTTCGAGGGGGACATATTTTGCAATAGAGCTGATTCAAAAATCCATTCATCCCTACGCCCTATGGACACAACCCCTTAAATTTTAATAGGGATGGTAGGGTAAGTAATACCTCGTTGGAAAGATCTTTTTATCCAGAATAACATACAAAAAAAAAGTTAAATCGATCGATTCGTTTTAAAGATATTCAAAATTTAGCAAGTAGAGATTTCATGCCTTTTAAAATTGTGCCATGAACACCACACCTTCAATTTTAAGTGTTTTGATAAGGTAAGTAATACCGTTTCGAGAGGGACATACTTTGCAATAGAGTTGATTCAAAAATCCATTCATCCCTCGCCCTTTGGATACAACCCCTAAAATTTTAATAGGGATGGTAGGGTAAGTAATACCTCGTTGGAAAGATCTTTTTACCCAGAGTAACATACAAAAAAAAAAGTTAAATCGATCAATTCGTTTTAAAGATATTCAAAATTTAGCAAGTAGAGTTTTCATACCTTTTAAAATTGTGCTATGAACACCACGCCTTCAATTTTAAGTCTTTTGTTAGGGTAAGTAATACCTCCTTGGAAAGTTCTTTTTACCACAAGTAACATACAAAAAAAAACAAAAGTGAAATCGATTGGTTTGTTTTAAAGTATTCAAAATAAAACTGTATTGCACATTATTTTTTATTTAACCAAACTAAACTTAACTAATCTTTTTGAAGAAAACTTAACACTTTAAAGAATCCCATCGATCCCGACACTTTCAAGGATGTTTTTATTATTTTATTAAATGTTCGAATTGAGTTCCACCAACCTCCATGCAAACGTACAAATTTTGCTCAAAGCGAATTCTTACATTTTGTAACATTTCAGCAGTAATTTCTCGGCATTCATTAATAATTCTCTGTCGTAACTCTGCTAGAGATCCTGGTTCCGTTGCGTAAATCTTACTTTTTAAATGCCCCCAAAGGAAAAAATCAAGGGGAGTAAGATCGGGAGATCGCGGCGGCCACTCCAAAAGGTCCTCTACGCCCAATCCATTGCTCAGGAAACGTCGTATCCAAGAATTCCCTAACAGGCCGTGTGTAATGAGGAGGTGCTCCGTCTTGTTGGAAAATCAGATGGTCTTCTAAATAACGATCGTCATTTTCGATAATATCGTCAAGAAATGGATGAACAAAGTTTTGAAGTAAATCCAAGTACATATCCCCTGTTAGATTGCCATCTAGAAAATAAAGACCAATAAGACCTTGACGTATCTAGAACGCTTTGTGTGTCTTCAGTAATCAGTAAAATTTATCAAATATCCATGATTTATGTAGTTTCTTAAGTCTCTAATGAAATATAAAAATGGTAATTGGCGGAAATCCGGTCCTTGTTCTACCA
Source organism: Stenus bimaculatus (assembly GCA_963971135.1). Classification (NCBI taxonomy): domain Eukaryota; kingdom Metazoa; phylum Arthropoda; class Insecta; order Coleoptera; family Staphylinidae; genus Stenus; species Stenus bimaculatus. Next base: position 77,777,185 of record OZ020180.1, on the reverse strand, counting down.
TTAAATTTGCATCAAACATGTCCGATACACTATGCCACAAATTAAGAATCTCTTTAGACAAAAGATTTAAAGTATACATTTATTAGTTTTTGAAACAAAAAAACTGTAAAGACGTATTTTTTAAAAGAACTCCAGTTTTTAAGACCACTGATTTCTTAAAATGCCTTTTAAAACCATGCAAAATACAAAAATTTATTAATAGATCCTGGTTTTTCTTGAAACCTTTAATGAAATGACTTACTTATGAAGTAATGTAAGAATTTTTTTCAATGTCTTTATATTGCCTATCTACCATCCAATTTTCTTATATTTTATGATATACGTTTTTATATAGGTCACTAGCGATGAATAGTTTTCGATCTAGAATAGGGTTGTGTATACGCCGGGAAGTTTAGCAAATATGGATATTTTTTCATTAGTGACTAGTTTTTTACTATTATTGGAAAGCTCTGAAAATATTGTACATACAAAAATCAATTTGCAAAAGGAGCAGTGTAAAACTCCAAAAAATCAGGGTTTTGATGTTTTTTATCAGGAAATGTCATCAGAAACTGTATTTTAAATATGTACAGTGGAAGATCCGCTATTTTGCTGAAATGCAGAAGAATGCCTTGTTATTCCGATTATAATATTTTTACGAAAGACCGCTCCTAACCAAGGCGCTTTTCATTCTTACCCATTCTTTCACTGGATACGTTAATTGGACTATTTTCGAGTCTATAATAGACTTGATTGATTTAGAGGGTTAAAAACTATCTCAGAGGAGTTTCGGAGTTTGGGTCATGAATTTGAAAAATTGTAACTGTTCTTCTTTCTATGGTGATTATTCCAGGTATCGCTACCTAAAAACTGCCCAACAAGGAACCATACCATACACCTCACTATTAAATTAGATACCATTCGAGTTTAAAAGGTTTTTTGATTTTCATTACTAGTGAAATCAAAAAGGTTCACAAACTTTTTAAAAAAATTGTTGATAAACTTTTTCTCTCAATTTACTTCAGCACTTTTTTTTCTTCATAGTAAGGCTATAAAATAATTTGTGAAGGATTAGTGATAGTTTTGATTTGAGGCTTTTCTGGTTATATTAATAACGATTTTATTACCTTCGATATCCTGTTATTCTTTCTATTCCTAGCAATTTGGACAAAATTTATGGTATTAGATAGTGGTTTAAGTTTCCGACATAATATAAATATGTGTGTGTTTCGTCGATGGTCAATTGCGATTTTCCTAAACCAATTCAAGATTTGTATAAGGTTTCATAAATGGTTTTTTCTCCTCAATTGATCTACTTATAGAATTCGCATTATATTGTTACTTAATAACGAATAATATAATAATATAATGTTTGTTTGATCCTAAATTCTGTATATGAAAGTCATCAAGCTAACCTAGTTAACCTAAGCCGATAGAAAGGAAGTAAACGTAGGTATGAGACTTTGTTTAAAACTAAGTTCACGTTGGTTTAGCAAAAATATTATGGTATGCTCGTCCGATTTATGCATAATAAGAGAAAGCATCAAGTCTTTGCTGTATTGACTAAAGTTTCGACAAAAGTTTGGACTAAGGGTAGATAAGTATTTTAAAGATTTCTCCAGGAATGGTTTCATGAAGGATCATAGCTTGTTAGTTCGATCTTCGCTGCCTAGGTGGAAGTCTGTAACAGCTAACGTCTCGACTTTTAACGTTAGTACGTCATTATTTGTTTGTTTTGACGTCATTAGTTTCGTTCCTAACCGAGATTGACAAAATTGGTAGTCTGTAAGCTTAAATCTCGTTAGTAACGTGTTTTTGATAACGAGTTTCAGTCGTTTGGGGTGAGACAACCGTGTTTGAAGCTTTCTTAACGTAAATGAAAATAAATAATAATAAAAATTACTAAAAGAAAATTATAAACTTCTAGAAAGGCATATAAATGCCATGGAAAAATTAGTAAATTTATTTACAAAAAAATCATGATGAAATTACGATGTAGTATTTAATCTAGGTATACAAATGAAGATTGCAGCTTAATCACATTATAGATAAATACAATTTTACCATGCAGTCAAAAGGACTTATCTCTACTTTCATGTCTTCTTCTTAATTCTTTTTTACGCGGTTTCGCCGTTTTTTTCTGGAGCAAATCGGTAAAAATTCGAACTCTTTGGGCCTTGTTATTATATGAATAAGCTTGTGCGGGAAAATCCGGTTAATTTCCACATCTTGCCGAATTTACAGAGATAAAATAATCGATATTTAAGTTCTCAGCCAGTGTTCTAGAGGTGCAACGTTTGTCCTCCTCCATAACCGCTAGAAGGACGTAGATAGCAAAATCCGAAGATCTGACTCTTCCTGACTTATATCGTTTCTTCGCCGAAAAAATCGTTGAAATCGAGAAATTACTGTCCATATTGAAGAATGATAGGTACTATGAAAAATGTCAATTTAAGCTACAAACTCAAATAACAGAACGCTTTAAACTGGAACAAGGCATTTACAAAGACTATATACTAGTTTATTGTTTTTATTAAAAAGACCACTTTAAACTTTATTTTTTTACGTCAAATAATTACTTGCCAAAATCAGTTTGTGTGTTTTATTCATAATGCGTTCAAAAACTGCTAAACCATAGACAAATTTCGTAAAATAATGTCGGCAACGTTGTAAGCCTTGTCGGTTGTAATTTCGTCCCGTTTCGTAAGTCGTTAGCTGTTATAGACTACCAAAAACTAGTAACGACTCAGCTAACGTAAAAATTTGACAACCGAGATCAACTCGTTAGGGTTATACAGACTTCCACCTCTGATTCTAAACAACAAGGACGAAATTTTATTTTTCTAAATCCATAGAAATTAATCCAAAATGGACTAATAAAATTCCCAATATTATCTTGGATCGTCATGAAAAATCTATTCAAAAAGCCTGGGATACTCCTCTTTTGGACGTAACTTTAAATAATATTTTGTCATCTGCTAACAATTCTCATAAGAAGCCACATCTTTTTGCTTCCTTGTCTAAGGAATATGGTGCATGGCTCAATGCTCTTCCTGTTGCTTCTAGAGAAAATAGAAACATTACTTGATAATGATTCCTTCAGAATAGCAATTGGTCTTCGTCTTGGTTCTTGTCTGTGTATTCAACACACTTGTTTCTGTGGCGGTACTATCAATGAGGATGGATTTTATGGATTAAGCTGTCGATTTAGTGCAGGAAGATTTTCTCGGCACCATGAAGTAAATGATATTATTAAAAGAAATTCCTTCCATTTTTGAGCCTTTGGGAACAAGCAGAGATGATGGAAAAATGCCTGATAGAATGAGCATGATTCCTTGGAGTTGCGGAAAACCTGTACTTTGGGATTTTACTAGTGTCGATACTAAGGCTCCTTCTCATTTACTGGAGAAAAGATTAATCATTTACTGGAGAAAAGATTAAAATTTCTAAATACAGAAATCTTGAAAAAAAAATCATTTTTTCCCAGTTAGCATCTAAACTTTCGGTGTTTTTTGGTCCTCTTTACGATTTATTAGTGAAATAGGAAAACGATTAGCAAATGTTACCAAGGAACCAAGATCCACTTCTTATCTAAAACAGCGTATTAGTATTTCTATTCAGAGGGGTAATGCTGTGTCTGCCTTGGGTGCGCTTCCTAAAGGAAAATCCTTTGTTGAACTTTTGTCAATTCCATATTCCGATGTTCAGAAATGTCTTCCTATGGCTTGTCCTCTTCGAAGAAAGAAGATGTTTGTAATTTATTATTTGATGGCTCCTTTGTTCCTTCAATAGATCCAGTTATGGGTTCATCGGAGATATCAAATAATCAACACCAAAAGAACATCTCAACTAATGATGCCGAAGTTGAAGACCAGGTTGAGGAATCACTTGAAGATGAAGAAGAAAACGGCAAGGCAGATGAGGAGCCTGAGCCTGTTAAGAAAGGACGTCGACGTAAATCAAAGACTGCTCCTGCTGAAAAAAAGGAACCAGCAAAAAGAGGAAGACCTGGTAAAGGGTCCGCAGAGAAAGCTGAGGAAGCAATCTCTGATGTTAAGGAACAAAAAGAAGTAGAAGTTTCCGAGCGTGGTATGAAGAAAACAACTAAAAAGACTGAACCAGAGACTGAAAATGAGGAAAAAGAAGAGGTTGTCAAAGAAAAGAATATCCGGAAGAAAGGCCTGGACGTGGCAATCGTGCACAAAAAAATCAACTACAATGATAACTGGTAGCATTCGTAGATGATTTTATATTAAGTTGTTCTTATTTAATTTTTGTTCATACTTTATTTATTGTATCCAAAATTGTTTATCCTTTGTTCGGAAAATTAGGAAAAGTGCTAAAAGAAAATATATCAAAGAGATAACAGTGCTCGTTAGCTTTGGTATTTATATTTACAATACGATTTTTATAATATAAGTTTGTTGACCTTAAATGGAGTAATGAAAATAAATATCAAGAGACAATGATAAATCAGGTAAGCGAAGGATGCGTTTGTGCGTGATACCACGGTCACGTATTTATCTTATTACGTTGCGGACGTGCGCGCTTTTACCATCCGAATTTACGAGTTGGCAAAAAGCTAAACACCGCAGCCGTTGAATTCACCATTCGCCAAACTATTGCAGTGAAGACGATGAAATAAAAATTAATGTTCCATTTTATAAATTCATTTATACCATTTTATATAATCATAAATTACTTCTTATTAAAAAGATTGGAGATAGGAAGGTAAAGCAGTAGCCATTTGGCTTGCTTCAAATAATATTTATTATCCAATATTTCCTACTTCTAATAGTCGTCTGCCCATTAAAGATACGGATCGATATCAGATAAAGACGTATTTTTTATTCCGTCCATCGCGTTAAAACGTGCACTTCACGTCCCTCATCCACTCCATGGTCTACACAAACGAATCTAATTAATAACACGGGCGCGGTTATTAAGACATTTATCTCCACTATTCCTTTGATTAGGACGAACGACCGCTGCCGTAATTACTGCCGATTAACGAAATATGGACGTCTATAAATCGGTGAAATAATCAATTCAGCCCCGGAGCGGTAATTAAGCAAGGAACACCGATCCCCCCAGCGAGAAGACGCTCTTAAATAATCAGTTACACAAATGCTCAATTACTGTTTTGTTTCTAAAAAACTACATTATTAATAATAAACCTTAACAGGTATAAGATTGCAGTAATGGTAAATTACGACGATAAATTACTATAAAAGATTTTATATCATGTATGTAAGTCTATTGCATTTCCATATTATCATGTTTTTCGATACGACTGTTTCATCGACATGGGTGTTACATCGACGACTCTATACGAATAGACTCTTATTTTTTCAAGTAAACGATAAGGACAGAATGATAATAATCTGATGTGACATCGTGTCGAGTAGATCAAGAATGAGACCCCAGAAAACATTAGAATATCATCAATACAGTATTTTGTCATGGACTACAGTTTAATCCATAATTTTGTACAATGTTTCATCGGCTCTAGATTTAGATGTAGGAAAGGTTTTTTACAAGGAGGAAAAATTATTATTTGAACGACTTCTTTAAATTCTGTGTTTATTAACCCAATTTAAGTGTAAGATTAGATTGATTTCGAGTAATGCCGTAAGATGATCTTTCATTTTACAAAGGAGGTATTAGGTGGGATAAGTAGAGAAAACAAAAGAAAATAAAAAATATACTAAATCCCATTAAACGCGACGGGATAAAATAAAAGACTTCCTCGTTTTTTCTTTACATCCTGCATTAAATCTCGTCCCTGCAGCTACTGGACATAGGACATTACGTCTTTGAAAATAAATAAATAAAAATTGCGCTTTAATGGTGCAGAAATTGATTGCTTTTATTGGAGTAACATGAAATCCAACTGCTTTTAATATATTGTAAAAAAGTAGAAACAAAGGCGATATAAAGTTTCTTAAAGGGGTTTGTTCCGAATAGGGCGGAACGTCTCGTGTGGAAACAATGGCCGACGGCGAAAAAATATTGAAATTGACACGGGTGAATATACAGGGGGCTTTTAAGGAAGCTATAAACGCGCCGAATTCGAGTAGGAACAGGAAAGTTGGGTGTCGGCGAGAGGCATTTGTTTATTTATTACGACGCCCCGGATCGGCTTTTATTTTTCTTGCAGGATTTGACGTAAAGCGAATTTAATGCCTGGGGAAGATATATGTGCTCACCTTTTTTAAGTTATAAATAGCGAAACACATTTCCAGCAATTCAAACACAAATAAAATAAATATAAAATTTATACCTATAACAAAATATAAATTTATCATCAATTTTTTGTTTGTTCTTTTTATTTGGGGCATTTGGAAGAGACGTTGGGCTTTCTGCTTTCTTTTCTAATTACTCAAAAAATGTAATGCTTTTTGCTCGCGGTGGACCATCTCATTAATTTTACTTTCGAAAAGGGTTGACGTTCCCCTGAAAGGGGGCGACCATTAATTTTGGTAAAAACAAACGTATATAAGGAAGTAAAAGCTTTTATTGGTGAATGAAAATTGTTATTTATTTTCGCACTGTCTAAAACTTTTTAAACGAATAGAATTTTATTTGTTTAGTTCCAAAAAAGTATTCACCTTATACCTTATATGTAAGGCCAAAGTTAAATGAATGAAAAAAATGAAAAAGAAGCATTCCGAATAGAAACACGATATTGTGACAATGTTGTGATAATATTGTCACGGGGGTAGTGACTAAGCAGAAAATAAAGTTCTTGACGATCATAAAAATTCTACAAAATATCATAATAAATACGGACTTACCCTTAATATTTTTATTTAACAAATTACTCTCCTTATCTTTCTTTAATTTTGTACATAATACTCGTCTACGTTTAACCTATTGGTGTTCCAATCTTGGTTCACTTATACATTTTGGATTCGCACCTTAAACCCGTACCACTGTTCGGCACCCTTGTCCAAATTCGAATCCCTTTTCTTCAAGTGATTAAATTTGAAGAATGTGACAATATCGTACACAATATTTGCACATGTTAAAATGTTGACACACATAATGTAGTGACAATATTGTGAGTATATCTTTTTAATATGGTGATTGTTGAAGTAGTTTTAAATTATAACAAATCAAGTTAGCAAGTACACGTATTGTTTTAGTTGTTATGTCAACAATTGTAATTAATAAATAGCTTGTTCAATAGAGTTGTACACCTATAATTTTCAATCCATAAACCAACATCCAGAAACTTCATAATTATTATATTATACAAGACCACAAAAGTCAAACAATATCAATTGATCAAGATAAATATACAGAAACTATTTTAAACAAATTTAATATGCATGATTGCAAGCCAGGTAAAACACCAATGGATGCAGGTGTTAAATTGTCTAAAGATATGTGTCCACAATCATCGATTGATGTAAAAGAAATGGCATCTAATTTATGCTGCACAAACAACAATAGCATATGCAGTTTCTGGAGTCAGCCGATATAATTCAAATCCAGGAAAGGAGCATTGGATTGCAGTAAAAAGAATTTTTAGATATTTGAAAGAAACGTCAAAATTGAAATTAACATATCATCATGATAGTAGTGAGAATCTTATAGGATTTTGTGATGCAGATTGGGCTAACAATATTGATGACAGAAGATCCACAACTGGATATGTTTTTATAAAATGTGGTGGAGCTATTTCATGGAATAGTAAGCGTCAACCAACAATTGCTTTATCAACTGCAGAGGCAGAATACATGTCTTTATCTGCAGGAACTCAAGAAATGTTATGGTTAAAATCGTTATTTGAAAATCTATTCATAAAAGAAGTTAAAACACCATTCAGAATGTTATGTGACAATAAAAGTGCTATATCTATAAATCGTTATCAACAAACTGGATTTATAAAGCACGTACTAAATACATTGACATTCGTCATCATTTTGTAAGAGAGCAAGTCGAAATCGGACATTTAAAAGTAGAACATATTGGTACAACTGAGATGGTTGCAGATGTATTAACAAAAATACTTCCAAATGAAAAACATGGTTGGTGTACAGCTAACATGTGTTTAGTGATAACTTAAAATGTTGGGGTGTTGAAGTAGTTTTAAATTATAACAAATCAAGTTAGCAAGTACCAGCAAGTACACGTATTGTTTTAGTTGTTATGTCAATAATTGTAATTAATGAATAGCTTGTTCAATAGAGTTGTACACCTATAATTTTCTATCCATAAACCAACAGTGATAATATTGTGGAAACGTTGTGACAACTTCGTGCGTAAATTGTGATTATTTTGTGGTGCAAATATTGTGGTAATATTTATAATACTAAATAATTCGGGAAAAAATAAACGTTTTTAATAATTTAAATTATATTTATTCAGCAGATCCAAGATCTAATCGAATTTTCTGTAGTGTGTTCTGACTGACAATACTGTCCTGTTATTGTAATTATCTATTGATATCCACCTGGACCCATTTGTTAATAGGGTGGAGATACAACATACAACCTCTTTTGTATTTTCCCACAAAATCGGACGCTTTTTTGCGTGTAGCCTCGAAAATTGTGTTTTTTTCAACGGATTTTAAAAATTGAAATGCTTTGAACACACACGCACACCTTTTCCAATTTTTAAGTTTCCCATTCTTAACTTAATTGCCGAACCTTTTCTCCTGTCGATTTCTTCCAAAATGCCGAAACGATTTACAATATTTACCGTATTATTGTTGGGTGTTGGGTATTCGTGTAACTGAATTTTTAGATTTTGATTATTTTTAAGGTGGATATGACATCCATAAACACTACAATTGGAGTTGTAAATTTTTCCCCATTGTAAGTAAAGGTTGATAAACTAATATATGTTTCTCTCAAAGTTAAATTAAGGGTAAAATGCGCGAAATGCACAACACACGAAAACACAAATGGGCACCTGTCAGATTACTACAGAATTTAGTTAACATTTCCGCCACCATAGGACGTCTAGAATTCTAGAATCGCGAATTGAACCATTTTCTTTAAAAAATGCCGATATTCACGATTATCCAACTAGACTTCCAAACAAGCTAATATTTCCTGCACAAATTAAAATTTTTGATGACATTAGAACCGATCTAAAGCAAACCACCTGTATACTTATATCAGTTTAAGAAAAAATTTAGAGGTTTCCTTGTAAGAAAATCCTATTACATTTTACGATGATTTTGTAAATATTAAAATAACTGATGCCCGTTTTCACCAACGATTCCTAAAACTTAGGCATTGTTTATATGCTAGGTATTGTCTAGTTGCTAGGTATTTTTATTAAATGATTAAAAATGCCTAGCAACTAGGCAATACCTAGCATATAAGCAATGCCTAAGTTTTAGGAATCGTTGGTGAAAACGGGCATGAATATTTTTAACAAGTGCGCTATCCAAAAATGAATACTAACTTTATTTGACAATCATGCTCAGTGGTATAGAGGACACAAAAAAAATATTTTGACCCAATAGCAAAGGGCGATTTGGACTAACGCACAAAATCAGGTAAACGGATTAAACATACTGGTGGAGCGCAAGTCATAAAACTTTGCCATTAAAAGGCTGCATTGCCTAGCGCACTTATTATAAAATACACAGGTACCGAAAGGATTACCTAAATTAAAATACATTCTGTGGTGGTCGGGTTAGGTTAGGTTTGGGTAGAGTTTGATACGTTTTAATGCAGAAAAAGTTTTTAAAATATACCTATATTGTGAGAAAAATTTAGTTATTTTTTGCTAATAAATAGCAATTTTACTAAAGTTTTGAAACGCGATCTCCACATTTTTTGAAAAAATATAAAGGTATGATCATTAGCGCCGCAGGTCAACCCCGAAAGTTGATGTGCGCTAGCGAACTACCGGATTAAGGTTTCGGGATAATTGGCGTCCTCTTTTCAGGTACAAGTGCGCTACCCAATGCTGCCCGTCTAAATTGACCGGACTATAATTTATACCTGCTAAGACCTAGAGAGGAAAAAATCAAGAGATTAGGGTAGGTATTATTATACAGGGTGCGGGAAAAGTCCTGCTTTAATATAAAAAACATGTCGAAAACAAAAGATTAGATATCAAATAAACAAGAGTGCCGTGTAGGCTAAATTAAGTAAATTCGAAATTTATAAAATATTTAGGGCCTGTTGCACAGTTGAAGCTTAAGGTTGAAGCGACACTTAAATTGACAGATTTCCTATTGTATTTCTCTCATATTTTTAGTTTAAGTGTCACTTGAAGCTTAAGCTTGAACTATGCAACCTGGTCTTAGAAAAATAATTTTTGCAACCTTTAATTAAAAAAAATAATAGAAAATTATGTAGATTCCGATAAGATTTCAAAGTTGATAGTCTTAGCTCAGTCAAGTGATGTGAAAACACAAGGCCACGGATAAATACCGTTTTTTAAACCTTTACTTTCATGTAAAACTTTTTTTGATAAAACCATAAATTAAAAAGTTATAAGCATGTATTCAGAGACCGTAATGAAAATGTTAGAGACGTCGTTAACGTTAATCACGTCTTTAAGAAAATATTTCTTATGAAGAAATATTTTTTAATCACGTGATTAACGATAACGACATCTGTAAATTTTTCATCACGGTCGCTAAATACATGCTATAGTAATTTTTCAGGACTTTTCCCGCTGCCAGTATTTGTTTTACATCCAATCAAAAAAATATCAACTTCTGAAACTTCTTTATATCCATAAGGAAATGCTAACGTCTTACGTCTTCCTTATTGGTGAAAGTCAGTAATTTTTGGCTCTTTTATTTTCTTGGAGTCATTCCGTCATTGATGTGTCTTTAGGGGTAGAACTCCCTTGGATGTTGCTAAGTTTTAAGATAATCTTCTGAATTCTTCCACTGAAGGTATTGGTCCCGAAGATTTGGCTGAAGACCGCTTTGGTATTACTCCAGAAATTCCATGTCCATAGCTCATTAATACAATAAAATAAAGAAATGTTATACCGGGTGGAAATTCAAACCGGCTCACATCGATAACTTTTTTATTTATGAATAAAAAAATTTGAAATGTGGCTATGTTCTATGGTTCAAAAAAACAAATTTTTTATTTTCGAAATCACTTTCGGTTTCACCGGAAACACCATGAACTTTGTTTTTTTAAATGTAACATCCCATATTTTTATTCATGGCTTAAAATAATTTTATAAAAGAAGTATTTTTGAGATATTAGTTTTTATTTTTTTTGTAAAAAAAATTTTTTTCAAAAAAAAAAAAGGTTTTCGAAGTCGATGAAAAGTACTAAAACTAATTCTAAATAATTCAAATACCTAAATAAAATTGTAATTTGAAAAAAAATTTAAGTGGTTTTTGAACTATTAATTTTTAAACTTAGCTAATGAAGATTTTATCAAATATCTCACTTTTTTTAAATGCAGTGATGCCGGGTCATTCGAGTTTTTAAAAAGAGGAATTTATAACGATTATTTATTTTATGTATTTGAATTATTTAGAATTAGTTTTGGTAATTTTCACCAACTTTGAAAACCTTTTTTTTTTTGAAAAAATTTTTTTTTCGCAAAAAATAAAAACTAATATCTCAAAAGTACTTCTTTTTTAAAAGTATTTTAAGCCATGAATAAAAATATGGGATGTTATATTTAAAAAAACAAAGTTCATGGTGTTTCCGGTAAAACCGGAAGTGATTTCGAAAATAAAAAATGCACATAAAATTTGTTTTTTTGAACCATAGAACATAGCCAATTTTCAAATTTTTCTATTCATAAATAAAAAAGTTATAGAGGTGACCCGGTTTTCATTTCCACCCGGTATTGATGAGCTAGGAACTGTAAGTAAGCTCTTGATGTCTTCATTTTAGTACTGGTGCTTACTTTTAAATTTCAGTATTTTCTCTCTTTTATTTCCCCTTCTCCTCTATATTCACAGATATCTATGTGTTTTTTGCCTCCAAGCTTGCATATTTTGCTGAGTCTTCCAGGAACAAGGATAAGCTTAAACCATTGTTCCAGCCTTTAGTGATTGCTGTCATTTCATATGTCCATAAAAATGTAGCGATATAGTCAACGCTAAGGTTGAGATTTTCACAATACTGGAGATCTAGAAATTGTTGTTTTTTCTTCTTCAAGTTCCACTATTGTTTGATTTTCCAAGAAATTTTCTTACGTTTTAAAGGTATCGTCTTCAGACCCACCTACGTTTTTTAAGACTTCTTTCCTTGGTTTTGAGGTATCAAAAAAATTATGAAGACTTTATTCTTTTTCAACCCATAGCTCGTTAGTTAATACCTATAGTCCAAGTTCATACGGGCAGGGTTCTTTTCTAACCTAGAATCTTATGAAAAAACTACCGATTCAACAAAAAACCTATGTATGTTATATTAGAGAGACTTTAATGCAGTCGGCTCTCCTACTACTAATAGTTCCTGTTACTAGTTTTGGAGTACTGCAAGTAACGTCCCTGTTTGTTAAGTACATACTACTTTAGTATAAATTCGTAATTTACATGTTTGCAATTAGTTATTTATTAATTAATATTTAACTTTGGTTAAAAATTAGTCCGTAAGTTGCATTATCTTGTCAGAACTATTGGAAAATAATAAATATAAAATTTTGCTCATTGGATGTGGAATTTGATATAATATTTCTTACTTGAGTATAAAATGTTTCTTCTTTTGTGGTGAAGTAATCGCATTATTTTTTTAATAAAGAAACGGTTGGATGTAGAGTCTTCGAATGTCGCTTTGGTTTTATAACATTCAGTTGCAATTTGAGACGTTTAGGAAATAAGATAGTAAGTTATCTCGATCTTGATAGTGAAGGGGTTTAATCGGGACTCGAGCAGCTGTGAGCATTTTCATATTTGATTGGCATCATGGTGAAGTGAAGAGCGCGCATCCATGCACGCCTTATCGAATTTCTGACGATGAAGATATCCCCAAGCCATCTCCAGGTATAAATATTAAATATACCCGCGCCCATGGCAAGCTGTCGCTTCGATTCTTGTAGGACGCTTGAGCGGGTGATTGCGCGCGCGATTCCCATCGCTTCCCGTCGAAGACGATAAATCACCCATCACCCTGGCCCAACTCCCAACTCGACAAGGCGCCCGTCCTAATTTCCAGCGATCAGACGAGGAGCAAGTGGACGAGTCCTACCTACCGCACCGCGTCGCTCGCATAAATATAAAATAAACAAGACGTTGGTAAACATTTACACAATGGGCTAACATAAGTTGGGCCAAATAAAACCAAACAGACCTGCTGCCCCCCGCCGAACCTCGCACAAAGACCAACATTATCAACGAGCGGCACTTCTTGTTCGTGCCACCAAGACCAAATAAAGAGGACGCAACAGCTACGACAAAAAAACAATGCGACCGACGTAATAATTTACACCTCACCGACTGCAGGGAGCTCTTCGTGGACCACCTTTTTTTCTTCTCAAGCCAGGACTTTTCGACGACTCCCGCAGTGCGCTCAAACTAGCCACATAAATTTATTACGGACTTTGAAACATACAGAATAGTTTATCAACAGATGCACTATCATCAAGAGAGCTTTGGATTGAGCCATTACTAAATTAAAATGTTAGTTTTGCTGCAATGTAAATCATTCTAAGCAGACTTTTGCGGAGAGTAAATCAAATTTCTTTTACAAACTTTAATTCAATTACTTTAATATGATATATTTTTCAAAGATATCCCCTCATATATCTTTGGATAACCACCTACTTCGTCTTGCCACACAAATTTTCAATACCAATTTTTCATAACATTTAGCAATTTTAATAAACCCAAAGGCTCCAATAAGTTTTCCAAGTAATTTTTTCCTTAAAAACATTGACACATCACTCACACTAAAAATTAATTGAAAATAAGCTTTATACAGGGTGTCCCTGCGCGGCAAAGAAGTAACATTACTCTAAAATGAAAAAATAAAATGACAGAATATACAATGCTTTTAATTAATACGGATGCCTATTCCAACATGACCAACCAAAGTTAAATTTTTTAAATGGAACATTCAGTAGATATTGATATTTTCGGATTCCCTATCATGGGTTTCACTCGAATTGTTCATATTTGCAAGAAGATCCATTCTTAAAAAATCACTGCTCTAAAACATAATAAAAATTTTGGGTTGAAATTTCTACAAGAAATTTTCAATATCGTCTAGTTTACAGCTATCATGTAAAATTGAAATTTATTTTACGCTTTTATTTTTTTTTAAATTTGTCTATTACTCTATTTTGCTTTAGTAATGGTGTTCTATCACAATATTATTTGTTGTTATTTTACAACCCAAATAAAATCCAAACTCACAATTATCAATATTAGTTTTATAAGCCTCAATATGCTTTGGTAATGTAATAACTAATAACCAAGGTTACTTTTTTTAGATTGTTAGACAATATTTATATAATTTACCACCTGGATTTTGAATTTGCAGAAATTAGCCTATAAATGGGCTGGCAAAATAACCCGACTTATCCCCGATAGACATTTTTCTTTGGGGCCTTGTAAAAATTTTCTACAGGTCTTTCTTTTATAATATGCTTCCCCGGACTTCCCGGGACCACCTCGGATTTTCCCCGACTTCCTCGGACGTCTCCGGATTTCCTCGAACTTCCTCGCATTTGCCGGGACTTCCTTGAACTTCCCGAGACTTCCTCGTTTGTACTTTTTGGCATGTTATTGGTTAATTATATTATATTGGCACAAATCTTAAAATATTTTAATAAATACTGGGTGTCACTGAATAACTTTAAGAAGATATTTGGCCTTATAGAGGTGGTATAACTGAGCATTTTCGAAATATAAAGTATTGTATAGAAATATTATTTATATAAAACGTTATTACATTGAAATTTGAAAAAAAAATGGAAATGGAAGAAACCCCAAGTTTATTGCCGCCATAATCACAGTTTTTGGAATCTAAATGTCAGATATAAAAAATGTTGTTCTTGTACTATGTAATAAAATATGTATTATTATTTGTGAATTAAGAGTTCGTGTTTGCCGATTGAGAGAAATATTGTAGCCGCGGAAATTTTTTAAAATCGACAAACTGGGCTTTCAAAATACACACAACATTTTTTCTACCATTTCAAAAAATTTCGTATAAATCAATATAACTTAATGAACTTAGTCGCTTATCTACAATCTCTACAAGCAACGAGGAGCAAAAGTTTTTGCCGCTTACCTACGGTAGTTCATAGGAAAACGTCAACTTTCAATATTCAAATGAAAGTGACATTTATAGAGAAAATAGTTATTTATCCAACAAGTGCAAATAAGCCTTGCTAGAGACAAAGATTTTGCGGACGACGGAAAACGCCGAGCGGAAAACTCGTAGAGCTCGTTCCGCAAACCTACATAAAATGACGTCACTAGCGTGATAGTTGTTCAGACGAATTTAGTGTTTAACATCTGTTAACGTTTGTTCTACTTTAATAAATAACGTAAATGTCTCTAACTTACTCAGTACTATTAAACGCGTTTGATTTTTTATATGTTTAAATTATTCATTTATTCACGTTTGTGACGTCATTCGAGTATGCAACCAATATCCGAAAATTAATAATCTTGTGCAGAACCAACGATACAAATAAGTGATAAATAATAGCACCACACACGATTGTAAAAAATTTTGTACAAATATTTATAAAAATACTTTTTTTTTAAATAAGTCCCAAAAAAAAGGTGACAATAGGAAATAATTCAAGAAATCGAAGATTTTCTTAAGTTTTCCTTGGAATTTTCCGGAAAAAATTGTACCAATTATAAATGAAAGCACTATACACGGTTCTAAAAAATGTTGTAACAGTGTTTATAAAAATAAGTTATTAAGTTTTTCCAAGGTTTTTTTCCAACTTAAGCCCAAAAAATGATGGCTAAAATACTTCAAGAAATCGACCTTTTTCTGAGGATTTCCTGAGATTTTTCCGACTAAAATTATACCACTAATAAATAATAATACCACACTCGATCCAGGGCGTATCTAGGATTTCATCTTGGAGAGAGCAAAATTATTGATGAAAACTCGGAATAGGGCATTTTTTCGAGGTACCAAATTTTTGAAAAAACCGCAGGTTAAGTTAATCTAACCTTACATTTTTTCTAATCTTTGCAAACATAAAAAATCCTAGATGAAAATAATAGTTTTTCCCAAAAAGAAGCGATCACAAGAACATCGTAGAAAGTAGACAAGATATTGTCGCCAAAATTCGGAATAGTGAAGGTAGCAACATCCTAGTTTTTGGCGGGCCTCTAATTTTTTTCGGCAGAAAATGTCGTTAAGGTGATACGGAGTCAAATGTTGAAAAACCGACGTTTTTACCTTTCATGATTTTTTTAAAAGTGTTTAGAATTGGAAAGTCAAAAAAATAAGAAAATACCAAACTAAATTAAGAATTTTACTTTCATTTATAATTTTTGTTATTTATGTATTTATAATTACATTTGTGTAATTTTGCAAAAAAAACTTCTATATTTATATTTTAATTTTTGCAAAACTATGCTCGTATAAATCTAGATAAATGAAAAATAAATATTGCATATAAAAGTGCAATTCTTACTTAAGTTCGGTATTTAATTATTTTTTTTTAGTTTCCAATTTGAAACACTTTAAAAAAATTCAGGAAAGATAAAAACATCGGTTTTTCAACATTTGACTCGCTATCACCTTAATCGTTAATTCAAAATTGTTCTGTCATAAATTATTAGGTCAATTTAAATGAAAAAGACAATGTACAGCTAAGCTAATTAGTACCACTTTGGCCTAAGTTTATAACATCATGATCAAATAATTATTTTGATGGAAAAAAATATTCTTTGAAAAAATGAATGAGAATCTACTTTTATCTTGACATTTCCGGTCATATCATTGAAAACTCATTAAGGTAGAATTAAAAATGATTCAGTGTTCAAATGTTTAAAGGGTTCATTTCAAAATTCGAAATCATTAAAAATGGAATTTTCATTATTCAATTTATTAATTATTTTCGCCCATATCTATGATCCTGAGGGAGGCTCTTGCCCCTTGAGCTATCTCCTAAATCCGCCCTTGCACACGATTGTTCAAATTTTGTAAAAATATTTATAAAAGCACAAAATAATTCAAGAAATCGTCGATTTTCTAAATATTCTAAAAATGAATGAATACCGCATTGTTTCGCAAAAGTTCGGAAATAATCGTCTTTCCAAATTTGTTTGGGACTTTCTCGGAATTCCAGGGACTTTCCGGGGCTTCCACGGACTTCCTAGGACTTCTTCAGATATCCTCAGACTTCCTCGGACTTTCTAGGAGTTCTTTATTACTTCCTTGAGACTTCCCCGGACTTTCTTAAGACTAGGGAATTATTAGTTTATGCAATGTTTTGATAGAAAAATTTTGTCGTACAAAATTTTTTTTATTTGCCGTGTTTATAGATACTATGTGTATATCGAATCATATAATTTTCAAAAAAAATTTTAAAAATAATAAAGTAAAGAAAATTTAAAAAAAATTAAAAAATCTTTTTTGAAGTTTTTTGTAATTTAAAATTTAAATAAAATAGTATTACATGAATTTCACTTTTTTATTTTGATCATTTTGTAAGCAAAAACATTTAAAAACTTCAGTTCTTTTTATATTTTTTTGAAAATTGTATGATTCGAAACTCACATAATATCTACAAACAGGGTTAATAAAATTTTTTTCATATGTCAAAATTTTCCTATCAAAACCCGGCCCTTAAGCGAGTACAATCACGCGCAAAAATATCGAGGACACAATGGAAATATTCTGACCCAATAAGCCTTCGCAAACACATCACACGAAATTTTAAAGGATTCCGTCTGCATATTAAGTGGTATTTATAGCTTTCAAATTTCGTGTCATCTCGTGTCTGCGAACGCTTGCTATTGGGTCAGAATATTTCTTTTGTGTCCTCGATATCTTTGCGCGTGATTGTACAAGGACCTCGCGTGTCGTAATCCTTGATGTTTGGTGTATCAGACTCAACCTATAACATCAAATGAGGAGGAAGACTAGATGAGCATTTCAATCCATCACACCGGACATCAATGACAGACGTTCATTTGCACATAGACTCTTTGTTATGAGCAAAATGGACAGATTTTTGAACATCTGTAATAATTTTCATGTTAAGTAAATCCAATATTTTTGATCATTGAATCCTAACTTCAGTTTAGAAGCTTATCTTTTATAATATTTCAATATTTTACAAGTCTACGGTTAATATTCGCTAATTATTCAATTGATTATGAATCTTCATAGTAACAAACAAAACACTACTGGCAAATAGACAGATTTTTCATTTTTTCTCTCTCTTAGTGCAAGTTTAAATTTGAATGATAACTGTAAACTCGACGATATTGAAATATTTCTGTTAAGATTTCAATAAAATATTATCATTTGTTCTAGTGGAGTGATTTTTCAAAAATTGATATTTTTTCCGCTTAAATGGAAATTATTAGCAAAACGAGTAAAAATATGCCCATAAAAGTTTATACAAAGTGTCATAATTTTTTATAAGAAATCCAAAAATGTTGTAATATTCTGGGTGTTAAAATATGTAACTTTGGTCCACCATCTTGGAATTGCATTCTGTAGATTATAAAAATATTTTTTGAGAGTGAGCCTGAAATTATTGTATATTCTGTCGAAAACCGCATGCGATATCTTTTTTCATTTTAGAGCAATGTTACTTCCTCATACCAGTGGACTGGAACACCCTGTATTTAATATCTTTTGTCATTTAATAATTAATTAATTCTATAAATGATAGTTTACTTGAAGTCGGCGATTGTTTAAAGGGTTTGATTTAAGTATTTAAAAAGTTTAGATATTATTTTTTTAATAAGCACCTAAGGCGTGGCGGGGGAAAATAATAGCTAATATGCATCAACGTCAAGAAGATAAATGTAGCGCCAAAAAAGTTGGCAAAGTAATCAAAGTTAGCAAATTGCTCATTGTCAACCCGAGGAAAAATCGTAACTTTTGCCTTTTTGGGAAACTTTAATGAGAAACGGATGAGAGAAGGGGGCAGAAAAAAACGTTTACATTGTAGCGCGATTTGTGCCGGAGATTACGCTGTTAAAGTATCGCGCCCTCGCATTTTCCACACCACCTGGTTCAGGTAAATAACGAAGCTTTAACGCCCGGAGCTTTCCCGGAGTTCCTGAAGCGATGCTATCGGCCGGACTAATCGAATAGAAAACTATTTACCCCGCATTAAGCGGAAATATAAGGGTCGCTTCACTCGCGCTGTTATCAAAAGATATTTCAGGAGAAATAGCTCTTATTATTAAAGTCGACGACAAATTGAATTGACGTAGGAAGAGAAAAGGGCAGCAGGCGGCAGTAAAAATGGACCCGCTTCCACTTTGATTACAGCGTCAGTTGTCTTATACATTTCTGTCTCACTTAATGCCAGCCGGTGGTGGAGGCAGCTACCATTAGTCACAATTGACAATTGAGAAATACGGCCTCAGATGAAATATATATTGACGACCGAGATGCACGCTAAGCTCCCACTGCTGCTGCTGGATCAACAAAAATAAAGGCCGAAGAATAAATCAGGACTATTTCCCATTCCTTTCATTACTTATTCCTGTATTTATTAATTGCTTTCTACTTTATGGCATTCTGCTTTTATTTCGGTCTTTCATTAATATATTGTACATCGATTTTGTGCAACGTCGCGTCAGACACCATCAAAATCTCTACCCAATCATTATGGATGAGAAGTATCGACATATACCCTCAAAACTATTAAGTTACCTGGATTAATTGATTAAACATCCAATATAATAGAAGGTGAGCAACGTACGTGCACAGTTACATAACGTGCCATCATCCTTATGTAACGCACATGAACATGATATATTTACAGTTTGCAATTCCCAGGGAGAACCAAGTAACGTAAGTAACGAACGTATGGATAGACAATTAAGACAGCTGTAGAATGCACGTCTCGATGATTTTATTCCCACATGATGACACGAGTTTCTTCAGTCTGTTTCAATTACCATCTCTTATGCTAATCTATTTTAAGATGTAAACTATCCTTTAAAACTTGGGTAAGTAACAAGTTTCCGTAATTTTAGTTACTCACTAAAATTCGCCAAACAATTGTTTTCAGAAATATTTCTATCTATTAAATAGGACAAAAACTAAAAAAAAAATACTATTTTTTATTTAAACCATATTGGAAATTCTGACTACTTGTAGAGGGCGTTGTATTGGCGGAAACAGCTGATCCCAATTTTATTTATAATGCATACAAAAGTGGAGAACCGGAAAATCGTCAATATATTAAACAACTTGTATCAAATATTTCCTAGTTTTTTTATTGTGTTGAAATTTAAAATTTAAAATGATTTTTTCGCTGCTCATACTGGTTTAGGGTTTCAATTTAAAGTAAAAGCAAATAATATTGAAACTTTACTCTGTGTATTTTTGTAAACGAGCTGATCCAAATTTGGCAGAATGTTTGCAATAATAATAATAGAATAAATGATGCTATATTGATTATTTCTATACTTTTACTATTTAACTTTTTGAGGTTAGAATATTTAAATATTTAATAGTTTTTCTGAAATTAGATTTTAAAAATGCTTTCAACATGTTAAACAGAACTACTTTTCTTAATCTGGTTTTTGATACCCTTCCTTTTGTTTTTCAATGTTATAAAGAATCTTCTTTTCTTATGTTTGGTGAAGATTGCATCTTATCAGAAAGAGGCGTTCAACAAGGAGATCCTTTAGGACCAGCTCTATTTTGCTTAGGAATTGAGAAATTGACAAAATTAATTAATACTGAAATTAACACTTGGTATCTTGATGATGGTTCCATTGGAGATAACTCTGAGTTAGTTCTTGAATACTTGAGAAAAATAATTCGATCATCAAACGAAATAGGCCTTGAATTGAATTTCGGAAAATGTGAACTATTTTTCTTAGATGGTATAGATGAAGATATTTTTCAGAATTTTAACTCTATTGCTCCAGGTATTAATATTACAAAACATTCTGAATGGTGTTTACTTGGAACACCACTTACTAATACCGCACTTTCTAAATCTATAGAAGAAAAATAAGATTGTTTGAAACTTATGTGTTCTCGTCTATTAAATCTTCCATTACATGTTTCCTTTTTTCTATTAAAAAACTGTCTTGCAATTCCTAAAGTAAATTACCTTCTTAGTGTAGTCCATCTTGGCATGAACTTTCTAGTATTAATACTTTTGATAATATTATAAAATGTGGATTAGAAAGAATCACTAACAATTATTTAACAGAAGAAATGTGGATTCAAGCAACGTTGCCTGTACGTTATGGAGGTCTTGGAATTCGCCTTGCTTCATCTTTAACTTTACTTGCTTATCTTTCTTCTTGTTATGCAACTTTGAAGAAAATTGATGACACTTTACCTCCAGTTTTTAAAGATGTTCCTGATATTAATTTAGTTGAAGGTGAACATCTTTGGTATTCAAAAACCAAAAAATATCTTGATGCTTCTGAAAAGCGTATCCAAAGATCGTGGGATATTCCTCTTTTGGATATTACATTTAATGAATTTAAGTGTTCGTCTGATGATTCATTTAAAAAAGCACGTTTAAATGCTTTGTCTTCTAAAGAATCAGGTGCCTGGCTACATGCTTCATCTTTGGGTACCCTTCTTGATGACGATTCATTTAGAATTGCTATACGTCTCCGTCTTGGTTCTTCATTATGTATTGAACATACTTGTTCATGTGGCTCGACTGTACATGAAAATGGTTTACTTGGATTAAGTTGTAAATTTAGCGCTGGGAGATTATCTCGTCACAGTGAAGTTAATGAATTAATTAAAAGAGCATTGTCTTCTGCCGATGTACCATCTATTTTAGAACCGTTAGGAACTAGTAGGGATGATGGTAAGAGACCTGATGGAATGACCTTGATTCCTTGGTGTTTCGGCAAGTCAGCTGTTTGGGACTTTACTTGTGTAGACAATATGGGCTTTAAAATCTTCTTCTATTTCTTCTGGTGCTGCTGCTTTGATCGGGGAAAAAACAAAAATATCAAAATATAGAAACCTTGAGAAAAATTTTCTGTTTTACCCAGTCAGTATAGAAACATTTGGAGTTCTACTGGTTTAAAATTCATTAAAGACATTGGCAAAAGAATAGAAAATTTGACAAAGATCCTAGGTCTTTTTCATTTCTTGTTCAACGAATAAGCATTGCTATTCAAAGGGGAAATGCTGCCGCTGTTTTAGGTACTCTTCCTAAGAACAAGTCTTTAGAAGAAATTTATATGATACCACAATCTTTTAAGAAACGTTCATATTTTGATTCTTCCATAGTTCCTTCAATAGACAATTGAAAGGGAACTTTGGAAGTTGAAAGTTTGAATGATTTTTTAATTTTAACTCCGAATAATCAATTAGAAGTTAGCAGTTCTGAATTGATTATCTCGGCCGATAGTGAGAAAGAAAATCAATCCGATTTAAACATAAATACGATACCTCGACGTGCAGGTAAAAAAAGATTTATTGTGCTTAATGGAACTGCTTCTACTTCAAAAAGGAACTATGATGAAGATGAAGAAGAGGGTTGTGATGATAAAGTTGAGAAGAATGATGTTTTAGAAGACCAAGATGTTAATTTGGAAGCTCTTGAGGAAGAAAGAACATTTAGATCTACCAGACAAAAACGTGGGTCTTTCTTACCTGTTTCGGAAAGTTTTTATTCTAACAGTGATAATTTGCCCTTAAACCATTTAGTTAATGATAGTGAGTCTGATAAACATGTAACAGTTAGTAGCAGAGGCAGAGTAAGAAAACTTACGGAAAGAGCTCGAGCTCTTATTAAGAAATGTGAGAAATGATATTTATATTATAATTTTTAATTATTTTTACTATTTTTATTGTGTATTATTATTTATAATATAATAAACATTTAAAAATATTAGATATTAGGAAAAAAATTAATTATAAATTGGTTTTATCTTATTTTACAAAATTTTTAATTATCCTGGACATTAAACTTATAATTAGAGTATAATAAATCTGTAATTGACTAAAAACGTATACTGTCATAACAAAAACTTAAATATTCTGTGGCAGCTGCAGGAACATTAACGATGCAACTTTAAGGTTAGCACAATATTTTAAGGTTTTTTGCAACACAAAAGTCGATCCCTCGAGGTCGAAAATAAATTATTATTAAATTAATTTCTTTATAAACCGAACTATTAGTTTTTAGTTTTCGTGGCAATCTTCAGTAATAATTATACTTTACCTTTTAAAAAAATAAATAATAAATAACTATGGTTCATTTCTTGCATAAATCACCCATCTCGCTCTTATACACTATAGGAGCCAAACAAAGATTTGAAAAAGTTAAAAAAATAAATACAAAAAATGAATTTTTCTTCAAGCGTCAATAAAGTACAACTGTCTGTGACATCAACCTACAAAAGACCCATAGAAACAAGAACGAATGATAAATGGACGAATTGGAGAAAGAAAGGAAAAGCCGAAAGAAAATGATCGATTGACAAAAAAACTCCGACGTTGGTAAAATGCCAAAAAAAAAACCAAACAAACCCAACCTAACCTGAAAGTTGAAAATATTTCGAAAATTAAGCACCGTATTAATTATTTTTATCGGCATTTTGTCCACTTCGGCATTTAATCATAGTGCTTTTTGTTCGATCAGGCTATTTTTCAGTTAGTCTTTTGTGTTATTCGGCCATTTAATATTCGGCCTATTGTCCATATCGGCCATTTATCCAAGTCGGCCTTTTATATATTTTTTTTTCTTTCGACCATTTACCCATATCAGGCTTTTATCGTTCGGTTTTTTCTCCTTCTGTGGTTATTCCACTTCGTCTTTTTGTTTTTCGACCCTTTGTCCGCTCCCAAAATGCACAGCAGCCATTTTAAATTATGTAAGAAAGAAAAAAAGAATGGTGCTAAATGTATGAATTTTTATGGAAGCTGGTTTTTATGGCTCAAACTTTTCGGCTACAGAACAGGAAACTCGTCGTAAGGTAACTAAATAAATTTAGAAACCCCAGAGGGTTCCAAAGTAACTTCTTTGTGATCGTTGCTACCGATGACTAGTCGATGAAGTGGTTCGTGTTATAGACTTAAGACTTGTTTCTACCCATCCAAACATCCCATCCAAAAATCTAGTATTTAATACTGTGATTCAAGTTATGTATGTCCAAAATAATCAACAATGTCCTTGGAAAATACCACCTTTTGTCATTAACTTGCTACTGACGATCCAAGAAGAGTCTTTGAAGATGCAATGTCCCATTTTATTTTCACGGGAGGCTAATGAAAACTAATTATATTATTTTTTAGAATTCCTCAATCAAAATGATTTCTGAATTCTTGGAGAGAATGTAATACTCATTCTTCCAAAGTCTTGGAGTTTCGTGTGAATTCAGCAACGTCCCCGTAAAATCAACCCAAATTTACCATAAAAATGAACATGTGTGTCCAAGAGAACACTTTTTATGTCGAACTTTATAATAAAGTTGGAGATTTTCCCTTTTTTTAGTAAATATTAGTCCAAATCAACGTATCAACCCCGAAGTACTGTATTTATTTGTTATCGTTTATATTTTCGTTTATGAAATTGCTCTTAATATAATTATTATCTAAAATCTAGAATATTTTATATTCAGGAATAAATCTGATACCCACCGATATCGCACTAAAAACTCATTTTGAATACATATAGGCTAATTCCGTTGCGTCAAATGTTAAATTATTAAATCCCGTAGGAAATAACAATTTTTTATCCAATTTATGAATCAGCTATGAATAATTTGATTATTAACCACTGCAAGGGAAATAGTAAACATGTTTATTTCAAATTTACACAAAATTCACGTTTTTTTTTCTCGTGGCTTATACAAAAAATTCTTTCATATGAAATCATAAATACTATCATACAATTTATACTTCATTTAAAATTCTTTCTTGTATTAAACCTATATTGCCTAAAGGAAGTAAACGCAATATAAAATATTTCCTTGAAACATATAAAACATATAAAACAAGTAATTTATTATTATAAATTGCAATAATTAAGCAATAACAGAAGTACTAAAAGCTTAGCCATGATATTTTCTTTTATCACCTGCTTATTGCAAGTTATTCATATAAATTATCATGATTTATTCGTTAATTTCAACCTTATTAATAGAAACAAGCAAAATAAAACGTGCTCCAATTTTAATAAATAATAGTTTTGATAAAAAATGCAGTTCGTATAATAAATCTGGTTGATATAATTGACAGACGGGAAAATCCATATATCCAACAAGTGGGTCATTTAGAATTTTTGCGCTTTCTAAAAGATCTTTATCTCTTATTGCTTTAGCTTAAACAACACATCAAATTAAGGATTGTAATTATGCAACCTTTATGTGTGATTATAATTAAATTTCTTTGTGAGAAAGGCTGTAATTTAATGGAAACTGACGCGGGTTTACTATGAAAATATGACCGATTCAAGAATGCTGTAATTTACTCGCGAGCGATTTTTCTTTAAATTGGCCGTTTTAAAGAAGCAATGTTGCGATTTAACTTAGCACGTTTTGTAATGTGTATAATTAGAAGTTATAAAGAGGAATTAACGTCTTCATTCACCGTTGCTTTAGTGTTTTTACGACGATTATAAAGAATATCGAATTTACTTAATTTGCTCAATTTTTTGTTTTTAAGATTTCACGATAAGGCGACATATTATTATGGTGTTATGTGGGGTAATTAGTGAATTTTAATATAAATGAGTATGTACACAGGATGCAGCTATTTTTATTAGGATGCAATTTAAAAGTCGTTAAAGGAAACATCTTTTCTCTAAAATTAACGTTTAAGGACGTTTGCTTCCGTAATCATGCCTAATTTTAATGTTTTATAGCCCAACGTTGCTTATTTTTACGACCTTTTGTTCTTAATAATTATTTTAATTCAGCTCTGAGTAATCATAAGTTAATTGCAACTAAATTTTTATTATAATCTTTTAAGATAACTACATAATTATTCAATCTTGTTAAGACAAATTTGAATTTATTGCTTAACAACATACTAAAATATTTAATGACGATTTTATTTTCATGAATTTTTCATAAGGGGTTAAAAATGCGTAATTATACTATTATTCATTACTTAAATCAATTACTAGGTTAGGCCTTACAAAATGATGTAATCAAACTATTAAACTATAATAGCGTAATTCTAATTTACGTTAGGAAATGTTAAAATCCAATCAACATTAAATTTATTTATCCAATGAAGTTTTAAAAAATCCAACTAATTAATTAAATAGACCACATTAAGTACTAAAAAAGCAACTGAGTAATAAAATTTATAATGTCATAAAACTCAAAATTGATTTTAAAATAAACTATTTCCCACTTCTAATTACAAACACTTTGTCACTAAGCTTAATCCCATAAAAATTTTATGCGACAACGTATTTTTAATTAAGTCAGGCGGTATTATAGAAGAGAAAAATGGAAATAGCTTGTCCCACTTGAATATAAATTGATAAATTTCAATATCTTGTTTAATTGGAAAAAGATGCAGATTACTTCATTTAAAATGATGGTTGCATTAATTAATATAAAAGGAAGCGAGTTTATTGAAGTAAAAAAGGCAAAAACCTTCTCATGAAAAGGTGGCACTTTTATTTTCATTCTCCAACATCTTTTATTTTAGTTTATGTAATGAGCTTTCGATTAAATAAATTGATTTTCTGCATTTTTTAATCCTAGAACCCGATTTTAACCGCATCTATGGAAGCAGCTATGTAAATAAATATATTATATCAGTTTGATTAACTACATTGTAATTCAGCGATGTTATTAAGTTATTTTATACTCATTACTTTGAGCTTTTATTACGTTGAATGGCGGACTTGTTTTTAATTAGTAATTGGTTATTATAACTTTAACTTAACCTTAATATACACATGTTTATAATTATACAACAAGATTGTAAATATAATTGGTTGAAGCTGCTGAGATATTAATACTATTTACATAAAATATTAGTATTTTCTTGCGAAAGACATGCATTTTTTAACTTACATGTTATATCAAGTAATTAATTAAAAAAAAAAGAACTTGTAATAATTTCAGTATGCTAAGAATGTAATTTAACTTGTAGTAGAAGACCAAGAAAATAAAATAACAACAATTTTCTTCATTTAGCTTGAAAAACAAGTAGTAAGTTTTATTACAAAGTTGACAAGAAACGCCTTAAAATACACTAAAAATTTTAAACTAGATTATGGTATGAATTTTAGCTTACAACTTATTTAACTTTGCTATTGTGGTATTAACTACTGTGCCAAGGATATTTTATTTTATTTTTTAATAATAAAATAACAGTTTTATGAACATCACCACAAAATTATACAGTAAAATCGTTTCAGCAATGCATGAATATATGTGTTTTCAGTAGAGTAAAACAAAATGAAAAATGTCATCAACAATTAAAAAAGTACAGCTCTAGGGTATAACCGAATAATAATAGAGGTACTTCAGTGCTGCGGAAACCATATTGTTTCAGTTGATGAAACGACTAATCAATATGTGAATATTTTCAATTATTTCATAGGGATACAAATATATAAATCTGGTATAGCTTAGTAATCTTTACATAAATGTATCGCTTATTATTTCAAAATCTTATAAAAACTACAAAATTAAATATTGAACTAAACATAAAATTTTCTTCCCTCCTTTATAAATAACATATTAATAAGTCTAGACTTTTTGGAGTCCTAATAATACAAATTAAACGTCTTGGTTCAATATCATTATTACTAATGTGTTTATTAATACTACACATATTTTTTCAACTAAATTTGAATTTATTTCTGAAGATCGATTATCATTTTGTAATAATTAATTATTAGGTAATTCATTTTCTGGGTTACAAAATTAATTAATTGTATTTTCATCGACCGAAATAACAAACCACTCTCCTCCATTGTCATCTAATTTGACTAAATAATGTGGTTATAAAAGTAATCACAAACTCTAACCATTAAATTATTATTGTATAATCAGTAGTAACAACATGAGTATGTTGAAATCCGCAATAATTCTGTCAATTTATTGACAAATTAAATTTAGTATCCAAAAAGTAACACAAGAAGAATTTGGATGAGGAGAATTTACTTAATAACTACGCTAGTAGTATCAATCAATTGGGACTAAATTGGAGATAAATTGTAGAATTAAGATACAAATTCTCTCCAATATAAAGCCTCTCTCTTAAAATATCTCACTGGAGATTTTTATGTCAGAACCGACTTCAACAACATTTCCAGAAGGAAAGGAAATAACTGTGCCCATTTTTTGAGGTGATAGTGGATTAACTTTATTTACAGAGTGTTATAAAAAAACTTTTGAAGGAAGCATTTTCGGAAATACTTTATAATTCAAATTAGATCTCACCAAGGAATTTGGCAGTTATTCCGGAACACCCTGTATAAGCACAATATTCAATTTGCTAGAAAATAGTACAGGGTGTCTCAGACTACCCGTCCAACTCTTTCGTTTCCAAAACGCTTTGTCGAATGAGACTGAGATACAACAATATACAATTTTTGTGAATGGTGTCTAATGGTTTCTATTATGAAATTTTATTATCAAATGAGGCGATATTCAACAGGAATAAAAGGCTGACTACCGGTTAAATACCCCAATTTTCGGAGAAAAATTTTCCTATAAAAAAAACGTCACGTGTCGGGAAATTTTCCAAAAAAACTAATCGGTAATAAGTAGTTTGCTTGAACACACATTTTTATCTAGAAATTAGGGTCCTAGTCTTTTTTAAGATGATGTACTTCAACTGAAAAAATGGAAATTTTATAAAAATAAAACAGAGCCTACTTGCCGAGAAAAGGCAGGGAAAAACAATAAATTCGAATTTAATTTAGTTTTGTAAATATTTAAAATATTAATAAAACATTTGAATAAAAGCAGTTTTACTCTATTTAAAAGACTTTTCCAAAAACATTAGGTCCATGTTTCCATTTGAAATTTCAAAAGTAACTTTCGATTCCGGGTAATCTCGGTTTGTTACGGAAAATAAAATTTTTGTCAATAGATTCCTTGTATTAACTTTTATGATAATTTTTTTATTCCAGTCATATTTGATTGAGCGTTCTTGAAATAAAAGTGTGGGACGGATGGTCTGAGACAACCTGTATATTGTTTTGTAAGGGTTAAAAGAAGTACTTTCGGTGGCGAGCGTGTAGGTTTTATGGGACGAACTCTGCGAGATACATGCGAGCCATAGAAAATTCTTTTACTCCCAATAAACTACAAAATTTATAGAATAATAATGTAAAGTCATGTTACTAATGTAGATTGAGTTTACCATTAAGCGGAGTAGAATTTATATTTCTACTCCTAGGACATATAAAATATAACCGATTGTGACGGAAATGTACGAAAATAGACTCAACGAACAGAAGGATGTAAAATGTCACTTGTCCCGAAATTTGGGAGACCAACATTAAGTTCAAGGACAATTTCAGACAATATTTAATTTATTTTTAATTTAGATTAAATAAAAATTAGAACCAATAAACATGAACATTGATGAACACTTGGCGCTCAAAGAACGGCCAGTCATTCTTGTTTTCAAAAATGTTTCTTTTCCAAATTTAATCATAAACATCTTAACCAATCCAATTGTGTTTACGATGTATCACAATTTTTTTAAATATACATACAGGGTGTCCTATTTTTTAAACAATTTTTTCTTAGCTAGTAGATGTAATTCTCAACAAAAACTTAAATTTTTTTTGGACTTCCATAAAAGTAACAACAAGTTTATAATTTCAAATATTTTATGATTTTTGTGAGGCATCATATTTAATTTCTTGGTTTTCATAATTTTTTTAAGACTAGGGAATTATGAAAAAGATGGAAATACAACCGTTTCTTATATTAACATTTTTACATAGTAACAATAAAAAATAATAAATAAAAACTAAAATATAGTTATGATCCTCGTAATTATAAGAAGTTCCTTCAGTTTTACCTGATTTTTTTGGAGAGCGTAGAAGTGGAAACACAGGAAATTCCGTTAACCATAAGACCGTTACCGAAACTAGGCAACCAAATATACAGTAATTTCACAAACGGAGCAACTGATCTGAAATAAAAAATGGGTCTTACGTCAATTTTATTTGGTTTAGATAGGAACAAGTTTTTAATATTCAACATATCTTTAACAGAGGATATATGTTGATATGTTAGCCTTTTTTTTCTTCGAAATCCCGAATTTATTTACAAGAAAAAGAAAATTTGTAAGCAACAAGTCTCAAGGGAGCTGAAACAAGTATAGTTGCCTAGTTCAATGGTATCTTCATTGAAAAGTTGCTTGCTTCAGGGTTGCTTAGTTTGAGTTTGTACTTTGTAGTAATGTTTAGGGATTTTAGTGTTACTCGCTTTGTATACTTGTAGAAACCCAACAAAGCTTTATTTCTGATCTGTAATTTTAATCCAAGCACTTTGTAGCACCTTTTTAGGCTATTGTGTAAATAATAATATTAAAAAAATTGATATTAGAACTAACCTCTTCTTGTTTTTTTAAAACCTCACTAAAGTGCTTATTTTTATTTCAATGTAGCCAACTATGCCAAGTTTAGGTTTATACTATGAATATCACCAATAACATTCTTTTTATTTTAACAAAAATATTAATACTATAACAAAAGTTATACAGGGATTCCAAAAATGTTGAAATTATAAAATAGCTACAGTCGAAAAAAAAATTATAATTTTTCTTATGCAGAATCAGGTTTACTATCTAAAAAAAGGTTTTGTGCTGGAAAAAGAAGTGAGACAACCTGTATAATAAAATAATATAATAAAAGGTGGGTGTTCGGAGTAGTTTGTATTGATTTCCAAGAAGCGCTCTAATTAGTTTTGATCTTGCTTGCTAAGAATAAAAACAAGAGTTAATTTAAATCTCCCATTTGGCTTGGTATCCAGTAATCTTCAAAAAACGTAAACTCCTTTGAGTAAATTTTTTAAGTTTTTCTTGTACACTTACTATGATCAAATACTGTTTTTCTATGTCGTGAAATGTGCCTCTAGGAAATCCTTGATGAATAGTTTGGTACATCACCCCATAAAATCAGGTGGTAAGTGAGATAATAAAAGTTAAAAGTTGGTTCAATAGGCTGCTCCTCTGGAAGTAGTTCTCTGAATATGACATGTGCAAAGTCTTTCCAAGTCGCAATTGAAGATTTGGAACCTTGTCATTTGGTACTAGACTTCTACTGTGCCAAAGTGTAGCATAAGTAAACCTCGAGGGAAATCTTATCTGAAATTTGCACAAATTCCTTGAAATTTTAATGGCACTAATAAATAATTCCATTTCTTCCTGGCACCAACTAAAATTACTTACCTGTTCAGAGCATGAGTTGAGGAGCACTGGGGTTTTTAATCAATCACGATTTTCTTCAAACATTATTTACATCTATGTATTCATTTGATTGGTTGTGAAGACTTTTATTTCTCCCTTCATTGATATGGATCACCAATCGTTGAGGAATTTTCGTTTGGAAAAAAACATCTGTGATACACTATGATAGTAGTATTTCAAAATTATTTGAGAGACCAAAGTTTGACCGCATAGTCGATACATGTTCGCTTGTATATACGTTTTTCACTCTTGTGCTTAGTTTACATAAGCTTACTCACATCAATTGCTAAACCACCAAACGTTTATAGTGTAAAGCTACATTCACAACCTCCAAATTAGTACATTGAATTAACGCGCAACTTACATTTAACCTAGTACATAAATTATCGTTAAAACATCATTCACAACCTCAGAAATTAATGTACAAATTCGTTAGCTCCACCTGGCGGTTATTGTAAGAAAGTATCAGATTCTATCCTAAATAACGTCAAAAGTAATGTACTTTGAATATTATTATAAAACTAAAATGGGTATTAAAAGCAGTGCAGAAAAAATCTTCCTGATAGTCATGGAGTTTCGTATTTATATGACAAGTTCCAGGTATAATTTAAGTTCGTGAATACGAATCATTCCGAAAATCTGAGAACGTCAAAATTAGTCCGCAAAAATTTGGAGTTTGTAAACTTCTGCGTTAGTTACTAATTATAAGTTGAGGTTAAGTACTAATTTGAAGGTCGTGAACAACTTCATGAAATCACACATGCCAAACTTTGTAGTTACTAATTTAATATTGTGAATGCAACTTTACGCGTGATGTTTGCTTCTATATTATTGAGTCATCTTTGTTACCTTTAACTTTTTTCATCCTGTCTATGTTA
The DNA here is from genome assembly GCA_963971135.1 of Stenus bimaculatus. Taxonomy (NCBI): domain Eukaryota; kingdom Metazoa; phylum Arthropoda; class Insecta; order Coleoptera; family Staphylinidae; genus Stenus; species Stenus bimaculatus. Next base: position 77,744,871 of record OZ020180.1, on the reverse strand, counting down.
TTTATATACGAAGATTGAGTCTGCCTCATACTATCGTATGCGATCATGTCAAATGGTTCGAGAATAAGGTTCCTGGAAACATGGAACTACCGATTAATAAACAAGATATGTTTGAATTCACTCCCATTCACAATTTTACTGATGCTTAGTACTCATATCATTTGTTTATGTATGACAAAATTAGTAGGATTGAAAATTTGGAAGCAAAACCAAGTAACAGGTTTTAATAAAACTAACAAATAATGCAAGCTTTATATTTGTAAACTTTGCTACATTAAATTTTTCAGAAAATTAACTACTAACTTTGTCTGGAGCGCTCTAGATAATTTCTAAAAGACGCTATTCCAAATTTTTCTTAATTTGGATAATATCATGTTTAATTTAAGTAGTAAGTACTTTGGGTAGAGTATGGCATACACTATTCTAAGATAAATACAAGGTGAATTATTTAACTTGAGACAAATAAATATCTGAGAAACTAAAACGTTTTGAGGAAAAATGTTGTTATTTGGTTCAAAGTTGAAAAACGATGGCCTTAGTAATTTTTTGGTCAAGGAGAGTTAATTTCAATGATAACCAACTTTTTTTAAATGAAAACCTATAAATTTTTTAGTAGTTTTAAAATCTACACAAAAAAACAAATAACATTTTACAGTTTTCAGGAGGAGGTATTTTTTAACTTATTTATTTGTTAAAATTTGATGATATGTAAAATAATGGTTTTCTAGGAGATTATCCAGATTGGTTTATTTACTGAATTTAGGTTTGTTTCTGTATTAACAGGGTCATATTTTAAACTGTAAATTGGCTTATTTGGCTTTATCCCATAATATGTAAAATTTGACTTACTTAGGATACTTCTGCATTAGGCCGACGATGAGCCTACATAATTTTTTTCATGGCTGATTTTTAATTTCAAAAATTTTCATTTATTTTACTGTTTTACACCAAACAATTTTTATTTGAATTTTTCTTCTCAAGGAAAGTGAATCATTCGGTATAACAAAATTATTCGAAATATCTGTATTAGTACTGTTTCACCAATTAAAACTCATGTTTTAAAATTTGATAACGAAAACAGTGTAGACAATGACATCTGGAACTAAATTTATCGCGTTACAAGTGTTTTTTAAGTGTCTTGTAAACTTTAGGTAAAATCAATGTATTGCAGTTTACACGTGTTATTCTATTTGTTACTGTCTACATATTATAATCACGTAAACGAAATTTATTGTTACGGACATTATCCTGTGGTGTAGTTTTTAGTTTTGGTCATAATTTATAATCTTTAAGGAATGAAATTAGCCTCTACAGTACAATAATGTTTTATTTTTTTAATTATTATACACGAACTTGAATCTAAAATCTTCTTGTTTGGTCGGTGTTGTAATAAAATTCAAATGACCTATTGTCTTCACTTTTCTCTACACTAACGGCCCGTTGGCCGTTAAATTAACAAGCCCCATTTTTCAGGTTCCCATCGTTTGAAAATGTATAAACGTCGGCCATTTCCAATTAGAACATAAACAGCATAAAAAGCGATGTATTTAAAAAGGCGCAATTAAAATGTTAGGGTTTTACAGGCCCCACTTAATAAATTTTAAATGAGCAACTAATTGGGCGTCGTATTTTCGAGGCGGTACCCAGGCCAACCTGACCCTAATTTAGACGTTTATTGTCCAATTTAACGTTTTTATTTATCGAAGCGCGAATGTTTCACCGATGTTAATCATTTTTAATTGCAAAGTTAGAAAGGGCAGAAGATTCCTTCCTCAAGTAAAGGCCACTTTGAACAGGTGTATGTCGAGAAGGGAAAGGTTTATTTATTTCGATTGAAATAAGAGATAGTCTTGTGGATCAACAACAATCATTTTTAATTATTTTAATGGCAAGTGCCTCATAAAGTATGAAACGACTATGTAATGGAATATGAATAATAATAATTATATTTTATGGTTTTAAATTAAGCAGAAATTTCCTTGGGTGGTTTAAATGAGAAATTTAACGAAACATAATTATTTGCAGAACGATTTAAAAATTTTAATACAAGTTCGTTAAATATTTTATTAGCAATAATAATTTTATGTCGTGTTATAATTTTATCAGTCTGATAATAAAATAGTTAATTGTTAAATATAATTGCGTTCATTAATGTGAGAAATAATTAGTATTGCAAAGTTAACAAGTGCATGCATAGTCAATGTGATTTAAACACAAAATTTTAATATAAATTTTTAATAACGATAGAGATCGCATGTAAATGCGCTAACGGTAACGGTTCTTTGCAGTAACTCTTAGCTGAAGAGGTTTTCTGCTTTCGGCTTTCCCGCTGTGAGCTGGGAGGATTTTCTAGTACTGTTTGCGAGAGAGCTCTGGGCAAATTACTCACTGAACAAGGGTGGAAAGAAGACGATGAAAAAAGGGTTGTAACTCCACCCAAGAGCGGAAACTATAATGAGGTGAATATGTAATGCACGACTTGTCAGATCCGCCCTGCCACTTCCGGTTAATTACCGAGCCAGAAACAACGAGGTACAAAAAACAATGGTTGAGGTAGTACGTGGTTGGCTGCTTTCGAACAGGATGCAAGTTTCAGCCAATGAAGCTCGTTTTTTCACTCTTTCTTTGAGTGTGTAAGGCTCTTTTCAACGAAGCCGTCATCGACATCTGCACCCTCACGCACGAATATCACGTGTCATTATGTCTCGATTGGCCGCCTGCTTCGAACATGGAAGGCTCAGGATACTTGACGGTCTTCATGTATCACATGCCTCCCCCTGTGTCATTAAAGACCGTTAAAAAACAAAAAGAAACACACTTCTATGTTTGTACTTACACATATAAGTCTTCTCCTTCCGCTGGGAATTGTCCGTTATACTTATGTACTTCACAAAAATAATTCATACTGACGTATCAATTCTCAGCAAAATGAATAAGGCTTTTGTATCCTCATTTCTTTTCAAATCCTGTCTAGACTTTGCTACTAAATTTACTTAACAAGATACTGTTTCAGCGAAAGTTTCAAGGCACTGAATTATTGTCAAAACCATTACCACTACCAGTACTTGTTGGTCCTTAATGTCAGCTTATTGTCGAATTTGTTAAATTTGGTAAATTGCATTTTGTTTATTTTTTGGTGCTTCTATTGATTTTAGGTAAATTAGATAAAATTCAAAATCCCACCTGTATGTATATGTTACAGTGAAAGTAGAAAATGCAGTGATTGTTTACAATCACAATGTACACCTTCACTGATGAAATCAGTAATCAATCCATTTAAAGTATATAGATTCTACTATTACTAGGGAATGTGAACTTTCACTAGGAATTGTGAACATTCACTTTGAGGTAATAGTGAATGTAGCCAATAAAAATTAATAGTACTAAATAAAATTTACCTGCCTTGACTTTGGCTGTGTCATGCTTTACCATGCACTATTTTTAATTCTGGCCATATTAACAAACTCCCTTTCATTATCAGATTGAAGGACTGACGGTGCACTAATTAAAATAAAAATATCAATAAGGTTATTGGTTAGTTCTTCTGCTTTCTTTGATTTAAGTAGTTCAATCACACAAAATTTTGTTAAATGTAAATGTAGTAAATATATTATTTCAGATCCTTCTTTTAATGGCACAATAAGTTTTCTTATTCCATCTACTTCCAATACATCAAACATTTTTAAAATAATGAAATCGTCATATCCCTTCTCGATTTTAATTATACACTAAACAGTTTATTAATTACATCATTATACTTATTTTCAGACAACCACACAATATTATCTTTTACCATAGCTTTGTCATTTTTATTTTTTTATTAAATAAATCTTCCATATGAATGTGAACTTGAAATGGTTTTTTTGAGGTTTGGAATGTCTAAATTTTAGTTCCCTGCTTTACTTTCACTTACCACATTCATTGATTGTTTACATTCACTAGTATAAGTGATTTAAACATGATTTTTTCCACTTACACTGACTATTTAGTGAATTTTTACATTCACTGGTGATTGTTAACAATCACTGATTATCCACTTTCACTGTAACATATACACAGGATGTCTCAGAACAACTTTTTATTTTCAGAACGCTTTATCGAATGTAACTGGGGTAAGAAATTGAATACAAAGAATCTACTGGTTTAATTAATATTTTCCCAAATTGAATATAACTTTGAAATTTCGAAAGGAAACATGGGTCTACTCTCATCAGACAATTTTACATTTGTATTACATTTCATAAACGTGTCTTGAAACGTTTCAGGAAACATAATCAGAAACGTTGAGGATACATTTCTGAAACGTGCACTATCCGTTTTTTGTACACCCATGCAAACGTTAGCAAATTTACATCTCAGAAACATAAAAAATACACATGATTTGTTGCATACCTTACACATAACCGTTTCGTACCTGATAGGTAATAATTGAAACAAAATATTTTCTTAGTGTACAAACACAAACAAAGCAGGTTATATCAGTTATATAAATTACATAAAAAACAAAATTTTGTAGTATAAAAAAAAATACTTCTCGTCGTAAACCAGTCTGTTATAGAACCATTAAAAACTTCATTTTTCATGTTAGGGTAACTTTCCTGTGATTTTGTAAAATAATTGTTTACTCCAGTTTTCTGTTACCATTTATTAAGGCCAATTTAGACTGGCATATTTTAGTAACATAATCTTGTCCCAAATCGACTCAGAAACGTATCTGCGCAATATACAGTTGAATCTGAGTCAATTTGGGACAAGATTTTATTACTAAAATATGCCAGTCTAAATTTGCCCTCGGGTTTTCCTGATTACACTGGGTAACATTTTAATGTTACAATTTCCCTATAGGTACCCAAAGTTTATCTTTATTGCACATATCCTGTAAAAACATAACTAATTCTTCAAATATAACACCCAACCTTAAAGGTTTTCCAATGTACTTTGTTAGGTTCGAAGTTTATTTTCAATTTCATCCATCTATTGGAATGGGGTTAAGTTTCACGGTTTTTTTAATTTGGTTATGAGCTTAAACTAATCACGTTTCATTGGGATAAAAGCTCAAACCAAGCACCAAGTAAAAAACGTTGTTGAACGGCAACTGACGCCAAGCCAAGACATGAAATGGAAATTTGATATTTTTGCTCTATTGCGCATGCGCATTACACGTTACAGAACAACAACCTAAATAAAACATAGATTGGTAAATGATTGGTAGATGATTTCTTCGTAACATAACTGAAACATTGTTGAAACATTTCTAGGGACTTAATTTCCTTGAAATGCAAATAAGCATAATAAAACGTATAAATCCGAAAAACTGATAATTATTGCTCCTAAATTTTATTAAACGGATGATAAGGAGAAGTTGAGCAAATAAGCATATTGGATGGTTTCTTGGTAAAGTAATAGAAACATAGATAAAATATTTCCAGCAAACGTTTCCATGAAACACAAGTGAAATAAAATGAAAACGTTTCTGAAACGTACAATGTTAGCTGGGGTGTATTTGCAAAAACAAACAATATAGGTTAAATTTATATTTATTCTAGGGTTGATGCTTAATGGAATATTGAGTATTTTGACAACATTCCTAGGTATTTTATAAACAGCCGTCGGAACGTAAATATATTTTGGCTTTTAAGAATCTTTTTTGTCACCATTATCATTTTATTATTTGCCTAGATAATTATAAAATGTCCAGGAATTTTGTTTTATTATTAAGATCATTATATAATTTACTTTTGTGTAAATTTTAAATAAAATAAGAACATTTTTTATTCGTTTCGGTCAGTTGCTTCCGTCAAGACAGTGCCACCTACAATTTGGTACATTTAACTAAAAATATTTGACTGACATCAATGTCAACTGCGGTCAACATAGGTTATGTTATGACTTTTGAGCTTTTACAACAAAATATTAATAATGGTCACAGATTCATAGAGGTCGTCGGAAAAATAGCGTATACAATTCGTCACTTTCTAGCTTGTTGCGTAATATACTATATTGTCATGTGATTTTGGGTTGATTACAATTTTTGGCTTTCTGACATTTATTTAAAAAAAAATTACAACAGCTTGATGGACACACCATATAAAACGACTTCCGTTAATTATTTCGAACGAAAGCCTTTGCAAAACTTTTTGGTGAAAATTTATTGAAAATTACTGCTTTGTTATCAATTACATAAAAAATTCCTAGAAAATAGTATTTTTTCGAAAATTCTATAAACGCCTAAATCAATATTTTTTTGGAATTTCTTTGATTGAACTTTCATCAAATGAAAATGTGGATTATAGAAGATTTGGATAGTTTCTTAGTATGTTTTCTGAATAAGTTGTTTTTAGTGTACTGAAGATGAGGCCTTTCAAGCTTCGAAACATGTAGCGTGATACAATAAATATTAAGTTGGATAAAAGCAATCATCTTGGTTTTATTCATTTATTCATTTATGAACTTTTGTTATTAAAATCTCTAACTTTTGGTGTATTTTTTATTTTGAAAACAAACATGCATTAAAAACTTTTCGCAATCATGATTTTTAAACAAAACCGTTATTAAACTTTATCATTATCCTGTATAAACTCGTAACAATTTATGAAGTTATAAATTTAACATTAAAATGTCCGTTTTTTATTGTGTTATTATGGGTGGTAAAATATTGAGTCATAAAAAATTGGCAATAAAAATTTAATTTGGCAATTGTTATCCAAATCTTTGAAATATTTTTTATACTTCGTAAAACTATTAAAATTTAGATATTATAATTCCAAGCATGAATAAGCATGTTTCTATGAAAACATAAAAGTAACTTTAAACCTATTTCATTTCCCAATTGAAAAGAAAAATATGAATGAGATTATTCTGAAACTTTAAAAGTAAACATATTTTATTTTGAAAATAGTATTATTCGAATTTTTCAACTTTATGTGCTTAGGAACCAAACTGCCTCGCCGCACCGCCTTAAAATCTAAATCATCCCCAAATTCCTTCTTTTGTGGCCATGCATACACTCAAATTCGCCATAATTTTTCTCGTCCGCTTTGACAAAAATAAAGCCCAGAATTCCGAACGACACGTCGCATAGGGAATAATAAATTTATTTAAATCGCATCGGAAAGTTCATACTCTGGATCCGGAGCAAACACCGCCATAAATCAACGAAGCTCCGACGTGCGTAATTTAGTGAGAAACTTGAGGAAATAAAAACGTTATGTTGCAGCGACTCCTTAAAATGCGTCCGATCAACGAAACTGGAAAGGGGATGTTTTTATAAATTACCACTTTTAAATATTTGAAATATAGACATCGCCCCAGATAATACTAAGATATTTCAGATAAGGTGAATTGATAGAAATAATTGGGTGTTGCTCCGTTAAAGTAGGGGCCTTTTTACCTCTCTAATGGATGGGAATTAGATGGTTTTGTATTTTTAAAGGAATAATTAAGACTTTTCTCTCTTAATTTAGATATAAATTTAAAACACAACGAACAAACAATATTTTGGAAAACTACTACCATTTTTATCCATTACTTCTTAGAGTACATTTAGTCAGCAGCCTCGCTGGTCGCTGCTTGCACATCGCCAAAGATGTTCGCAAATCGCCAGGCTGCTCGCCATGTACATTCATGCTGCATCTGCGATGCTCGATACAATACAATTCAAAGAAAGAGAGAGAGAGAGAGAGAGAGAGAGAGAGAGAGAGAGAGAGAGAGAGCGAACTGCAAGGAAAAAATCACAGGACTAATTTGTAGATGTTGGCAATGATCGAGTCTTGAAACACAAACATGTTTGATATCCGTAGTGTCACATGCGAGCAGTGAAGCTGCAGGCTAATTGTACCCTTATTTTCATTTATTACCCATTATTTGTTCAAGTCCGTTAAGGAATATGTGTAAAAGTAGTAAAAGTGAAAAATTTTCATGTAGCCCCTCTTAAAATTGCTGTGTTTTTTATTTTTCTCAAGAGTACGATTTTGTGAGCTATACGCCTATATTTTAAGAAGTGTGAGAAATAAAGTGCGCGCATAGGCGTAGTTCATATAAAGTATGTTGCATGCGCAGAGCAAATAATTATGGAATGTGTGGGGCTTTAAAGCACCACATCAAGCCACAAGAGAATACAATAATTGAAGACTACATTGAAAGAGCTTTCATGTGAGTTGTGAATGTATTAATCCTATGATTATGCAAGGTACTTATTAATTAGTTCTTTTCGGTACATTTAACCTATTGGAGAGAGGTAGTGGCTGAGTAGTAGTGGCAGTACGTGACCATTGTTGAAAATATGGCGCTTTGTGCAGGCCAAAAAGCGCCCTTTTGAAAGATCTAAAAAGAATCAGGTTAAGTATTCCGTGTATTACCCCTTTTTTAATTACGGCCCCTTGAAACGAAAGCCCGCCTGCACATAACGGACAAAAAAGCGTTTTTATCCAGATTGCAATCCGGCCATTATTTTCCTGAATTTGCGGATCGTCGAAACGCGGACGATTAATATTGCGCGAGACAAAGAAATTTTTTTGCTTAGGATGAGTCGTTATTCGCGAGAGTGCAGTCAGTCAAGGAGGTAGTCGGTGACGGCGGTCCTTCTTTGTTTCAGGACTCCTTGGATTATGTTTTTTTTACTTCTTACGCGAATAATTATGGTAAAAATCGATGTCTTGTGCTCTTATAAGAGCGAGCACTCTAGACTCTCGAGAGGATGCAGGCTTGCAGATGCAGAGCACCAAAAATCGTTTTATTTTGATCCTCGACATCCTCGAATTTTGCAGACGAAGGAGGAACAACGCTCCCAAAAAAGAAAATACAAACCTAAAAGTTAAGAAAAAACACTTCAACAAAGGATCCAAAACAATTATATTCTTACAACATTACGTTTTATTTGAGCACTTTTACATGAAAGCTCAACGGCCTTTAGCTTTGTAGCTTACATTATTAAACAGGAAACTTGGTTTTTTATTCGAAACTTCCTAGTTTCAGGCAAAATAATTAACAACCTTTCTTAGTAGCTTAAAGGATTTTAAAAAAAATATACTCTCTTTTCAAACGCAACAAAAATTCTACAAAATAATAAAAATATCGAAGTAACTTACATCCTTATACAGGTTGTTTCTAAAGTGGTGCTCAAGGTGCGCTCTAATTTAGCATAACGTTATTCAGCACAACGCAAAACAGCATAATGCAACCCAGCGGAACCGTAAAATTCAGATACCGTAATTCAGCATAACGTAATTCGTCATAATTCAATATAACAGAACAGTAAAATGTAAAATTGCATTATCAAAAATCTGTAATTCAGAATATCGCAATTTAGCACAATGCAATGCAGCAGAACCGTAAAATAGCATAATCAAAAATTTGTAATTCAGCACAAGAAAATTAAGCATAACGTAAATTGGGGATTTTTACCGTTTAAAATTTCGAAATGGTTTCGGTTAATTTTTTTTTAAACGGTTTCGGTTACGGTTTTTAAAAATTTCAAAAAACGGTTTCGGTTACGGTTAGAATCCTTGAACGTAATTCGACATAACCCAATGCAGCAGAATCGTAAAATAGTAAAATTCAGAAACCGTAATTTAGCATACGGTAATACGGCATAATGCAATGCAATAGTACCATATAATAGCATACTCCAAAAACCGTGATATACCTACGGCTGAGTATATATTGCGTTATGCAAATTTATGGTTTCTGGATTATGCTATTATACGGTTTTGAGGCATTGCGTTATGCTGAATTTCGTTATACTGATTTACGGTTTCTAAATTTTATGTTCTGCTACATTGCATTATGCAGCATTACGTTATGCCAAGCTACGTTATGCCAAATTACGTTATGCTGAATTAAGGATTTTTAATTGTGTAATCTTACGGTTCTGCTGCATTAAGTTATACCAGATTACTTATGTCGAATTTCGTTATGCTGAATTGCAATTTCAGGATTATGCTGTTTTACGGTTGCATTATGTTGTTTAACGGATACATTATGCTCTTTTGCGTTATGTTGAATTACGTTATGCTACATTATGCGTCACTTTCATGAAAACTTTTAGAAAGACTTTAATTGGTTTTTAAATAAATAAATAAATCAGAATCATTAAATTTTCAATTTCGTAAATTTTTTTCTAAAAATTAAATAGAGTTGTTTCTGACATTTTTTTTTATTTAAAGCCCTTTGATGAGCAAGTAGGGTCATTTGTAACCCCACTACAGAATTCAACTTGGATATACGAAATCTTCATGCAACTTACTACAAAAACAAACATCTGTTAAATTTTGATATGATTAGTAGTATTTCTGTAATTTCAAATTTTATAGTCCAGTGACCTTGCTAAAACTCGAACAAATTTTTAAAAATTTAAAAAAATTAAAATCAAATAAACATAATTAAAATTGAAAACTTTTTGAAAAACTTTAGTTGGTTTTTTAAATAAATAAATAATTCCAAATCATGAGATTTTCAATTTTGTAAAAATTTTTCTAGAAATTAAATAGAGTTGTTCCTGACATTTGTTTTATTTAAAACCCTCTGATGAGCAAGTGGGGTCATTTGTGACCCAACTACAAAATTCTACTTGGATATATGAAATCTTCATGCAACTTACTACAAAAACAAACATCTGTGAATAGGATTAGTGGTATTTCTATAATTTAAAATTTTATAGTCCTAGTTAAAATTGAAAACTTTTAGAAAGACTTTAGTTGATTTTTTAAATAAATAAATAAGTCAGAATCATTAAATTTTTAATATTGTAAAAAAATTAAAAATGAAATAGACTTGTTCCTGACTTTTTTTTTTTATTTAAAATCCTCTAATGAGCCAGTGGGGTCATTTGTGACCCCAGTTCTCGGATTTTTTAAAATGACCAAGAAAATTAATGTTTTTTAGCTGGAGTTTTTTCTAACCGACATTTTTATGTAATTTTCATATTAAATAATTGAAATATTGGTAGATAAAACTCTAAATGAAGGCAGTAAATCTGTAACTCAAGAAAATCCACGAAAACTTGGACGCTGTCAAATGTGCTTACGTACTTCAGACTCAAAATGTACAAAAAAGTACAATAAATGCAAGAATTTTGTTTGTAAACAACATTCAACTATCCAAAAATAACATTATTTGTAAGAACAGCAATGTTAATCCCTATATTTGGTTATTGTTTTTTTGTGTAATTCATTAGATAAACCGTTAATTTTTGTCTTGTGTACTCGTATATTATATTTTCTTACCTTATCTAACAATAAATAATGTTAAAAAGTTGTTGTTAGTTGCTTTATTACAAAAAAATAAATGGGGTAATTTTTGACCCCACTTGGCCATCTATTTAAAAAATACTTTGTTCATCCGTTAAAGTTAAAGCACCGATAAAGAATTTTTAATTGTAGTCTTCTTTATTTCAATTTAATATGTATAAAGTTTTAAAAATTTGTTTTATTTTAAAATGGCTCCGGATTAAATATACAAAATTACAGAAAAGATATTAATAGTCATTACGACGTGCAATAAATAGACCTATAAAGAGTTTTTTGATCAAGGAACTATTATGCCAAGCAAAGAGAAAAAAAAATAATAAAACCTTCAATAAAAACACTTGTAGAGAGTTTTTTGACAAAAAAAAATCTAAAAATTGTCAAAATTTCTATTTTCTTGATACATCATTAGATAATGACAAAAACTTTTGGAATGTCATTGTTTTCATTTTTTTGTCTTACATAATAAGTGGTTGTATACATGCCAAATATTGGAAAAATTAATATTTTTAATAAAATTATTTGATTGTTGAGAAAAGAATTGTAAATAGTCAATAGGACGTGTAGTATGTAGTACGGTTAAAAGTTTTTTACCAAGAAACTATTAATGCTGAATCAAAAATTTGAAAAATTTCATAATGTGTAATAAAATTCTATGTAGAGACTTTTTGGATAATGGAACTAAAAAGTGTTACAAATTTTTGACTATTTTACTGGAACGAATTGGATAATGACAAAAATTATTCTTTTGGGCGATTTTTTTTCTTATATTACAAGTGATCGTTTATCAATGCCAAAAATTCAGAGGGGTGCACAAAAAACGGCCAACGAAGTAGCTCTTTTATTTTTTACCCGATTTTAATAAATGAAATGTCAAAGTAAATAGTTCAAAAGATACTATAATCAGATATTAAAGGATTTTTATCTTTTATAAAAACATCCGAAAAACTGAACGCAACTTTTGTTTTTTAAATGACAACATAAGTAAAAAAAAATTTTTTCCAAGAATAATACAAATAAGTTGTATTTAGTTTTTTGCTTAAGAGGCCATAATAAATAAGCAAGAACATCCAAAAAGATAAACAAAAAGTTACAGTAACAGTAAAAAAATATTATTAATTGTATAATAGTAAAATGTAAAAAAGTAAAAAAAAATAAAAGAAAAAAAAAATTTTAAAAATAGGAAAAAAAATTAAAAAAAGACTCTTTAAAAATTAAAAACAACTTATTTGTATTATGGACTCATATTATTCGGGAAAAAATTTTTTTTTTACTATTGTTGCCATTTAAAAAACAAAAGGAGCATGCAGTTTTTCGGATGTTTTTATAAAAAATAAAAATCCTTTAATATCCGATCCTTTGAACCATGTAATTTTACATATCATTTATTAAAATCGGGTAAAAAATAAAGGAGCTACTTCGTTGGCCGTTTTTTGTGCACCCCACTCTATAATATTTTTAATAAAATTACTTACCTACTTAATATTTGACAAAAACAATACCAAAAACAGTTTAAATAGACATTAGGCCGAATGTAGTTCTGTAAAAAGGCAAGAATTTGAAAAATACTAAAATGTCGATGTTAAAACATTTCTGATAAAGGAACTAAAAATGGTTACAAACAGTGGCGGATTAAGCCATTTGGAGGCCTGAGGCGCAACCTGATTTTGAGGCCGCTATTTTTTTGAAATAAAATAAGATGACCTTTTTAGTTGACATCAGTTTCAGACGTTTCAGGAGTTAGTTTAAGGAAAACTTAGAAGTGCAAAATTTGAACATAGCGCCATAGGTGAAATTTTTAAAAAATGGCAATGGCAGGTTAAGCATTTTCAGATACTTTGGAAAAACATCTCGTTTTTCTCTTTTTCAAAAAATTTCATGGAATTAGATGAACTGTAAAATATAACCAAAAGTTAAAATTAAAGAAGTAACTAAATTATACAGGGTGTTCCAAAAAGAAGTGTTCAGAAGAAAATCTTAATTGACAGAGTTTAATGTGAAGTTTTACGGATATAAAAAATGGTACCTTTAAGGGGCTTGTTTCAAAGATAGTGAAAATATCAAGAAAAAGGTGAAATCTCGTTAATTTTTTGAAAGAAGAATTTTTTTTCGATCAAAACATTCTTCTGATGATATTTTTAACTTCAAGCCAAAGTGGCATTAATTAGCTTGACTTTTCAACTTATTTCTTTTAAAATGATCAAATAGTTTATGAACTACAACAAAATTTCGAATTAACAACATTTTTTGTAGGAACAAAATTCAATGACCCATCAAAAAAGCTGGTCCTGCCTATTAGTTTTCTTGTTGATGAAACCTCGTCTATTGTCTAGGATTTTCTTCTGAGCACTTCTTTTTGGGACACCCTCTATATGTATAACTGGTTCGTTCGAATAGACAAAATTTTAGAAGGTGGGTCTCAGAATTTTCAGAAAGAGAATCTTTTTTAAAATCAACTTGTCTGGAACTGGAAAGAAAAACTCCTTTGTATAATTAGTTTGTTAGGTTTATGGTTTATTTGAATAGAAGTTTTCAAAAACGACCATGACTGGTAAAAAAATGTGACTGCATAATTTTTTTCAATTTTTTTGAGGCCGGTTCAATTAGGAGGCCACAGGCGCGCGCCTCATGCGCCTGTGCGATAATCCGCCACCGGTTACAAATATCTGTCTTAGTTTTCCTTCTAGTATAAGTACACCAAACAGTGATAAGCATTTTTGAAACGCCGAAAATAATTTATTTATGTGTTTTGTTTTTTATTCAGATAATATTTGAATCGCAAAAAAATTAAAAAAAAATCAGGTTTTACATTTATATTCTTTGGGGCATTGCCTTTTCGAATTAAAGTAAAAAAATATACCTAATGTTCCGTGAATATTTAAAAGGCTGCAGTTTAAAAAATATTTTCGTAAAACAGTACTGATGCAAAATTAAATTGCGAAGCTCATCTCCTGTTTTACAACTAACAAGATCATAAATTCAGACACATATTAGGTTTGTTCCAACAGCCCCAAAAACGTACATTGACTGAATAGAAGAGAACTATCTAATTTTGTGTTCCAACCGAACTTGGGCAGTTCATGGGAATAGTACCGAAATTACGGGACCCCACAAAATGCAGCTACTGTTTGGATTGACATCCGCACTTTAGATGAGTAGAAACTCATTGGCTGAAACCCAAACTTTCCATTCTTAACAATCACAACCGTTCCAACAATGATACCTTGTGTAATAGACTTTAGACAGTAAAAAGTTAGCGCAAGCGCATAGACTCGATCCAATCAATTTTATGACGGTCAGAAAACACGTTGCTGGAACAAAGCTATTTCGCATCCTAAAAAATTACAATTACAATTTTTTACCATTTATACCCCAAGTTTAGTAATATCATAACTATACTAATCATTTTTAGTGATTCATATAAATAGTTCACAAACGTCATGTTGCTTAAATCTAGGAGAACACACTGTATATCTAGATATTCTAAATAAAAAGCGGTAAATTCCTTATTTAGAATTCGGAACGCGTTTCTTGCTTACGCAAACAATATTCTCATTTTCAGATGATAAAGTAAATCAAAGTGATAAATCAGACAAGGTGACACTAGAAACTAAATTGAATTAAATTAAGCTGCGCATTAATTGATGCCAACGCATAAATTTTGGGATGTTGAGGGCGTCCAGTTACCCACACCTTGGTTTTTCCTTACTTTTACAAAATCCGCAGTGGAGGCATCTTATTACTATTAATGAGATTGCGTGCATTGGCTCGTTATTACCAGCAATTAACTGCAGTGTGAAGCATGTTATTTCAAGTTTGCATTATTTACCGTAACTATGGTTTTTTAAGTAGGCGATAACAACCGTTTTTTTTATTTAGAGTTTTTTTATGAAACCAATTCATTATTTTAAATTTATGAGAATAACAGTTGAAGATTTATGAATAATGGCAAAACAGGTAAAAGCTACTGAAATTACTTAATTTACCTAAACTGTAGGCAGGTGCAGAATCACCCTAAATACAGGTGTCTTCCAACATAATATTGTTTGTCTCTTTATTCCCTACTGTGAGCATATTTAGATATTTAAACTGCATTTATTGATTTATGTTGTTGTTTTACTTTAAACCAGTAAAATATTCGTGTTTGTTCATGTGTTTAAATGTATGTAATTTTAGTAGGAAATTTGGTACAATTTTAAAGTTGTTGTGCGGAGATAATCTCAACGTACACAAAAATTTGAAATATAGCAGCATAAAATTTTAATCTTGACGGCTACATAAATCAAGCAAGAGCTTATTTATAGTGCGACACGCCGAATTTATTGTCTTCCAAAAGACAGAAATCATACGACTCGTTTATATTTTTCTATAATTGCTTTATGATCGATTTTTATTTTTATGGCTCGCGATAAAATAATTATTCACAAAAATTACATGTTGAATCATCAAAGCTAAAATAAATTACGGTATACAAGTAAATATTTTATTTTATTATTGTAGGACCATATTTACTTTATCAAACAACTATAATAGATATTTATTATTTACCTATAATAAAATAATAAAAATTGTGAAAAAACCGCGTCAGAGCTCAAATGATTGAAATGTTTCAAAAATATGCTTGAAAGGTATTTGCGTGATATTTTCGTTGCTTCTCAAAAGTCAGAAATTAAATATCCTAAACTACTTGTTTTACTTTCGAGTATTCAAAGTATTTAAATTTGTTTATCTTTTCTAATTTTGTGTTATTTATCAATATGCCTTCTTTAATATTTTACCGCCGAGAAGATAGCCATAAAATTTCCAGCCACAGTTTTTTACATGTATTTCTCCATAAGAAGAAAAAGCATTATAACTTTTTTATTTTACATTGTATAACAAAACTATTTATACCACTAGCAAGCTCTAAGAAATATCTACACTACAGTAATACTGATAACGAATACCTCATAATAATAAATCTGGAATTTGCAATTAATCAGATTGACTACCTTAAAATATCAAATGTATTTCTCCATAAGAAGAAAAGGTATCAAACCTACCTTTTTTACATTGTACAAAAAAACTAATTATATCACTTGAGAACTCAAAGAAATGTCTACATTACAGTACCACTGAAAATAAATGCCTCATTATAATAAATCCGCAATTTGCAATTAATCAAGTGACTACCTTAAAATATCAAAAACACTAAAATGGGTGTAACTTTTGTTTAATAAAACTAACAACTAAAATAAAACAATCAACGGAATCTGCATTAAATTCCTTACACTTTCATATATAAAACAATGCCAGACATTAATTATTAACCTAATAATTAACCAAAAACAATAATTTCTGAGTAATTTTTGATTCTAAAGGCCACCAATGATGAGCCATAAAAAAGTTATTTAGTTCATTTTGTAGGAAATTTAAGTAGTTTTCCAACGGTGTATAACACAATACTTGCCTCAGCAGGATAATTGTTTACTCGAACAATTTGTGAAAAAATTCTCAGTTTTTGGTTAATTAATGCGTCTAAAATTAGTGGCTAGCATTTTCTTATACATAAATGTTTTCAAAATCCAATACAGATTCCAAAAGTAGTTTTAGTTTTTTTCTACTAAACTTCTGTCAAAAGTTAGTGCGTATAATGCGTTAATTAAATTTCGCTGTGATTTTATTGAAAGTTCAATTAAACAATTATCCTGATAAGGCTGGCATTGTGTAATACACCGTTTGAAAGCTTATTAAATTTCCCATCAATTGAACTTAATAACTTTTTTATGGCCGGTTATTCGTAGCCACTAGAACAAAAAATGACTCAAAAATTAGTGTTTTTGGTTAATTAATAAGTCAATAATTAGTGGCCAGGATTGTGTTACACTTCAGTATTTTCAAAACTAAATACAGGTTTTAAAAGTAGTTTTTGTATTTTTCCACAATTAATCTGTCAAAAGTTAGCGCGAACTAAATATCTATCTATCTAAAAATTACTTAGGAATTAGTGTTATTGGTTAATTAATACGTTAATAATTAGTGGTTGGCATTGTATTATATATGGAAATGTAGAGAATTTTATGCAGATTCCATTGATTGTTTTATTTTAGTTTATTTAAAAGAAAGTTACAAGTATTTAAGTATTTTTTTATTTTTTAAGGTAGTTATCTAATTAATTGCAAATTACGGATATATTATTATAAGGCAAGCATAGGCATTAGTATTGAAATATTGGTAATTCTTTGAGCTTTCCATTGGTATAATTAGTTTTTTTATACAATGTAAATTAAAAAAGTTATAATGGTGTTTCTTCTTATGGAAAAATTCATGTAAAAAACTGTGGCAGGAAATTTTATGGCTTACTTCTCGCCGGATAATATTTTGATCTTTATTATGTAAAAATACTTCATTGCATTGACAAGTAAGCTGTTTTTAAAATGCCATATTCTTCAATTTTCTCTAAAGATTTTAAGTTGGATTAGGGTTTCGTTTATTGAGCCATTATAAAAAATCCCAAAATCGCCATCGTCTACTAAGGAAGTGAATGTTTTAAATGTTAAATGTTTATATTTGTGATATCATCTATGTTTATTTAGAATATTATTCGTCCAAGTATTGATCTTTCTGGATACCACAGATAATATCTTTGAGACTACTCTTCTGATTTCAAATTTGTACAACTATGTGTCTATTTAAAAAAACTATTTAGTATTTTGTAGAAATTACCAGAAATATGAATATTTTTGAGTTTTTTAATAAAATTTAATGATCGAAGTTAAATGCCTTCAGGAAATCCAGAACGAGGCATCCAAAATGTTCACTTATATCCAGGCATGTGGCATGTGTTAATGTGTTCGTATAAGTTACTTATCACTCGGTAAGTCCTTTTTTTCTGTAGGAAACAATTTTGTTGTGTAAACTTGAAATTTATTCTAGGTATTTCTGCAAACGTAGCAGAATTACACTCTCGAGTATCTTGGAGAATGGACAATACAGGAAGAACCGATATTAGTTGTTCGTTTTTACTACCGTTCTGTTTGTAGATAAGGGCTACTTTTCAAATTTTTGTTCGTGGGGAAACTCACCAATTTTTGTGACAAATTATTTTGACTATACATACAGCGTGTATACTTTGTAAAAGTTGCACGCTTTTGACTAACCTCACTTTAACACAGGCACAACTTTAAGTTCAGGGGAATTGGGGGAAATCCTAAATTTTATATGTATTCAAAAGCATAATCTGAAACCTATAATACTATAGTAACACCTACGAAACTACAGATTATGTATATTTTATGTTTCTGATATGTAAGCATGCTAACGTTTGCATGTGCTGCACAAAAAGCGGACATTTGCACGTTTCAAAAATGTATCCTGAACGTTTCCGATTATGTTTCCTGAAACGTTTCACGACATGGAAACGTTTATGAAATATAACTGATATATATATATATATAATTGAATTTATTAATATTATATTCTGTTGGTTTTTTAAAAATTTCATTTATTTAATATTTCTTTGTTGTGAAATTAAATAAAAAAAAATTCCTTTACCCAACTTTATTAAATAAATAAATAAAATTAAATATAATTAAATAAAGTTGGATGAAGGAATTTTTTTATTTAATTAAATATTCGCAAATTTTATTTTATTTAATATTTTTATGTTTTGTAAAACTATTATGGAATATCTTGATGAGCTTATTTCAAGGGTTAGGTTAGTTTAAATTAGCTAGAGCTGCACAGCCTGTTTGTGCAATTAAAATCAAATAAGCATTTCTTGTCAATTTAGAAACAGAATGATTGCGCAACAAAATAGCTCTTTTATTTTTCTAATTTTAGTTTACAAAAAATTAATTTTTGGACGGTGGGTTGTGTCTCAGAAAAAAAATGGAGGTACCGTTGCTCTTAACCCAAACCAGTACTGAGAGTATTTTTTTTTAATTGTTTGGTATTTTTTAAAACATTCATTAGTGGAAACCCAAAAATTCTTTGGTTTACTCCATAAAGACAAAATTTACAACAAATGATAGCTGCAGGACTTTGTAATGAACGAGAAAAAGAAATTCAAAAAAATAAAAATATATTTTTTCTAAAGATCAGAAGATTATGAAAAATAATAATAATTGTAAAAAGTTGCATTTGAAATTTAAAAAAACCCAAATTTTATGGTTATTTATAAACTTATTCAGAAAAACACATTGGGATAAATACTGTAGGAAATTGCCGGATTTTACCAAAAATTAACAGTTTACTATTTTGGTTCAAAATGTACATTTTCAATTTTTATGTTTTATTTATAAATTAAGGGAAAAAAATAACTTAAACACTAATGTAATTTGGGAAAATTTTATATTTATATATTAATATAATATAATTATTATATAATATCCGGTAGTAAGTGAAATTAACATGAAATCCATTAAATTCTTAAATAATTTAACTTGGTATTAAAATTTATGCTTGTTTGAGATTTTACTGTATTGATTTAGATTACTCGTTGTAGCGTAACCTGTGCACATAAAGGTCGTATTCGTCGCTGTCTACTAAATCTTAAACGTACTATTTCCTTAAATGCGGTGCGCGGTCCAATCAAATTGTAGGATTTGAAGGAAAACGGGCTTAAGTGTTTCATATATAAATCGATGAAATTAAGCGTCGGCTTAGGACTTTTTTTTTTAATTTATAGCAGATATCTTTTTGGAAGGTAAATTAAATATAAAAAAATTTAATAGAAACATTTATCATTAAAATAAAATTTTATATTCTTTTTTCGATTAAATTAAATTAATTTGAAACTAGGAACTTTAGTAGCGAATCAAAGTATCTTATAAGAAGTATCATAAAACGTTGAGCAGGAAATTGAAATCACTTAAAAGTAATTTGTTATTTTATAATATTACTGTTTTCTTTTGATTTTTTTTTAATGTGGTAATTATGAGTAGTACTTAAGCCTTGAAGGAAATAGTTACCTGGTGAATCCGTCCCTGGGCGCCCAAACACCTTTTTTTATGTAAAGCTCAGGCTCAGAAAGTATCATTTACATTTTAAAGAAGCAAAAATCTTTAAAGAAACTCAGTAAATTTGCATTTTGTTTTAAGCGAGTTGTTTTATTTAATAGCTTTTGATGATTAAAGGAGAAAAAGCTTCGTACAAATTTAATTGACTTGTTTATAAATTTAAATTTATTAAAATTCATAAATAATTTATTGCATAAACATCCCTTTCTTTTAAATTCGTTTCAATTTGTAAATTCATAAAAATTCCGTCGATAAAATTAGTAACCCGATTATTTGAATATTCATTAAGGGACCCCACGAAAATCATTTATAAAGACCACCGCGGTTAGGAAAGTGCCCCGACGTTTTTTTATCCATCGGAGGTATTTACATAAAATATGATAAAACGAGAATGCGCCGGTGTTTTCACTAATTAGGCACCGATATCCGTGGAGATAAGAGGCGCGGATAAGACAGGAAACTTCATTATCTGGATTGCTCAGTTAAAAGTTGGGCCCTTTTAATTTTTAGCGGATAGCGAATAACGGATAAGAGTAAGCACAGCAGAAAGAAACATCGTTTGCTTAATTGGATGTACTCTGCGGCCAAGTTTCAGAATTTCATGAATCCTTTATGCTGCTGAAAATCGCTTTTCTGAAAATCGCTTTTCGCGACTGGTTTGGGGGTGGAAGCGCCCGCATTTGAATATGGAAAAATAAATATCTCAACTCCAAGCTTTGTGATTCCAAACTTTAAGCTTAGTACTTTTTAAATAGTTGAGTGAATATTTTTCTAAGGAATTTAATCAAATAAATATACATTTAAATATTTTGCATTCCAGTTAAGCACCTTTTTCATTAAAAACTTTAAATCTTTTTTAAAACAGTTATATTAAAAGACTACTTTCAATTAAAAGCAACATTGGGAAATTCAGTAAATTTTTATACGTCGCTCTAAGAAATTAACGCGCCACTTAGATAAATTGAGCTACTTTGAAGTAGTGTCATTAAAACTGTTTCCACTATACTTTATTTAAAGGTTTAAATATAATTTATTTCATTTTAAAACATTTATATCAAGCATTTTTCCACAAAGGGTGATGTAATCAGGTTTTTGATTCCAATTAAAGCTTATTGCTCATAAATAATGCTAAACCCTTGACTACTTTAAAATAACATGCCTTAAATCATTTTTATTATTTCATTATTCTTTAGTATTAATACAGTTATTAATCCTTAAAGAGTTGCGTGCTTTGCATAGTTTTCCGCCGCCCCCGAAATCTGATAGCAGGTTACCGATTCGTGATAAGCCATAACACCTCAAAGCTGTTGGTATAATTTACTTTTAACTAATAAAATTTCTTCATTTTCCTTGAAAACTAAAATAATTTAATAAATTCAACCCAATTACGTAAATTTATTCTACTTCTTCTGATTATACGAATTAAACCACTTACGACATGGACTTAATCTCCATGCTTACAATAAAGAGATAATTGTAGACTTATTTAAATAAAATTTGGGTAAAAATTACAGCAATTATAGTGAAAAACCGGAAATTATTTTAACAAGAACTTATTATTTTCTCTCCAATGTATAAAAATAATTCTCACTTTTAATGGATTATGGGGTTTTTTAATTAAACTGTTTAATGTGCACATCCAGGTGATAAAACTTAAGTGATTTCAGTTTAAATTTTATCGATTTTTCATAAACCTGATGGAAAATGTGGGGATTTGTAATTAAAGATGTAATTAGTGCGGTTTAGGGGTCGTAAAATCAAAATGCGCTTTTATGGTAGTGTTTTATTGGGGATTAACGAAGGAGAACTCTTAATTATATGCAATTCGCGTGTCCCAATCTATGATTTGTGCTGCACAAAAAAATGTTAGCGCTCGCAATTAACGTGCCCCGAAAATGCGCCGCCGTCGACTTTTTGCAAGTCGTAAATTAAACAACGTGCGAGGATTAATTACAGCCTTTTTCCTTCCAAAGATTTATTATTAAGAAACTTTTATAAGCGTCTGTTTGTTAAATTCAAATTTATCCTGCCACATTATATTTAATTAAATCCGAAAATACCTGTTACTTTACCAGCTATACTTTTCACCTCTTCCAAAATACCATTCGCTTTTAATTAGAAGAAATTCTTTTGGAAAAAGCACATATTTTTAATCTGGAAAATAGCACCTGACAAAATAGCTCTTTACAAATAATTGTAAATAGAACCAATTGCAATTCACTGAATTTTCCAGTTGGTTATGTTATGTTAGGTTAAGTTATCTCAATGATCACTCTTAGGACCTTTATCATGGAATATTTATAATGATGATATATTGAGATTGGATTTACCAGTGAGATACCAATGGTGTGCACCATAAGAGTGACCACCCTATATAGAATATATTAAATATCTTGGAGTCTGGTTAGGGCATTATCAAAATTTTAGTCATATTTTAGAAACAATCAAGAAGATAACATAAAGTAATATGTGAAGTGGAAATTTTTTTTGTACAATAAATTAATGCTACAGAATATTGTTGAATTTCTGTTGAGAGATATTAATAGTTGATCACTTTTAACCAACTTTATATGCAAAGTTTTAAAAGTCAATGAGGACGATGAAGAGAGTCTTCTAATAACTATAATTTATTTTTCTATTGATTTGGTTTTACAAGAGAAGGAGGTGTTACTGAAGAAACGGCAAGAGGTTGTAAGGTCCATTTCATTCATAAATCACCTTTTCAGCAGGAATTTCGACTCAAACCGTCGCGAAAAAAGTTATTCCACCCCGAACCAAAAATCGAATTCATCCCGTGTCCGAAATTCACCCCGAATCGCATCAAATTATAGTATGTTATAGGGTACTGAATTCTGAAAACGACGGTTTTAACCCCACCGAACCTGTCTTTAAGGGGGGTGGAGAGACAACACCTTTTTAATTTTTGCCTCATATTTAGACATTTTTTGCGTGAACTTGCGAAAAGGGTAGTTTTTTTTCGTCCGATTTTAAAAATTCCAGTTGAATGGTTAAGGAGAATGTTTATTCTAAGTAGAGTAGGAATTTTAATTTTATTGGATTAATAGAACACTTTGAAAAAATTCCCGAAAATGGTCGATTTTTCTCGCTGTTTTCCCATCGTCGACGGTGCCAATTTTGAAAAATCGTAGCTCCGTCAGGTTTTAAAGCAAAGCAACGTAATTTTGCCCCTTTTATTCTCACATCCTGAGGAGTAATCAGTACAAGACTCCAGGTACAACGGTGTAGCGTCAGGGCGCCGCGACGTAGAGTGTACAGTTTTAATGTTTTCTTGGCCGACAAAAGTACCAAACCACTTTTTTCTCAAATTCGGCCAACGAAAAAAATCACGTTTTCTTGATTCCCAATCTGCATACCTTTTATTCCCCTGTAACGTGTGCTTGTTTAGATTTCACAATTTATTCTGCACTTTTGGCGCCCTCAAAACTACGGTTCGATTTTCGTACTTTTTCGACGCCGACTTTGAAAATTTGTAACTTATGATTCCGACCATGTATTATCATCCAATATTTTTTATTTTCCTTCTTGCCTTATTATTTATGCAAGAAAAATTCAGCGTGAAAAAATTTAGCCCTGGACTTGAAAACAAAATCCCGAGTGAAATTTTCAAAAAAAAAAAATTGCACAAACTCGCGCTGTGTTTTGTAACTTTGCGCCTTCCGAATTTTTGAATTTTCTCAATTTGACATCAGATTATCAAATAAGAATAATTTCTTTAGTCCTTAGTGCATAGGGAAATTTTAATTTTTGCGGGGTTAAAAAGTTATCGCGTAGCAAAGTCGGTATTTTGAATTTAGGGGTGGAGGGCTCCCGTCGGCCTATTTTTTAACGAAATTTCAATTTTGAAAACTCTACTGAATCTACTTTTGGAACCAAAACCCACGCATAGAGTTTTTTGAATTTTGAATAAACAACGAAACCTTAATTTTTTTAAGATCGCTTATGCAAAGTTTCCGCTTGGAGCCAAAATTGCGGTCAGAAATTTTTCACTTTTCACAAAATAATTAATATCTTAATAATATAATTGTCCATGGTGTATGTATTTCTTTTATAAAAATCAAATCAATTTCTTTTCAATTATAGCCTTTATTTGAAATACAATTTTTTATTGAAAATAGCTAATGCATTTTCGATCCTTAGATCATCATCAGGCTTGAAAAATATTTTAAAAATTCATATAAAAATGACTTATGTAAAAAATTGTAAATAAATAAATTAAATTAAATTAACTAATTTTTTTTTTAAATATTTTTCAAGCCTGATGATGATCTAAGGCCAAAAATGCATTAGCTATTTTTAATAAAAAAATTGTATTTCAAATAAAGGCTATAATTGAAAAGAAATTGATTTGATTTTTTTTAATTAATATCTTCTAAAGTGTTAGCATCACCGTGACGATTAATAGCTTAAAATTCGCACCATCACGTACCCACCAAATTTTGTGAAAATTTTAATTTTTGGTTTAAAATTGGCGTCCAGAGCCGTATTTGTACCAAAATTTTGCCAAACTTTTCGATTTGTTTCCAAAAAAACTATTGCATTTTTTAAAATGCGTCTTTCCACTTTGGTAAGAATTTGAAATCTTTTATAGTTTTCGAGAAAGAAAATAAAAACCAATTCCCATGAAAAATTTAAATCGACCCCGAAAATGAAAGTTAATAGAAAATGGATGAAATGTAGGTGTCACTTGGGCTCAACACCAATGGGAGCTACTTTGTCGGGGGTATTTTGTTTGTAGATGTATTTATACACATGAAGTAAATACTCCAAGCTCAACTGGAAATCCAATTACCATTTTAAACCCTAACTAATAACCGATACAACTTTAATTATACAATTGCTACTATACTTCCGGAAATCGCACTTGAAATGCTAAGCAAGACTATTAATCACCTACAATTATTAAATTATTAGTTATTACTATCATATCATCTTTAAATATAAAAAATAAAACGATTGTTTTTCAATGAGGGACATGGATTATCTTTTTGAAACAAAAATACAGACGGATCGAATCGTTTCCCTACAACGCCTTCCATATGATGTAACAAAAGTTTTAGAAGTATCAACTAAATTAACTTGGGAAGCACAAGCTAATATTGCAGCTTGGAAGTTTTGCAGTAGAAATAATAGCTACTTGAACTTCGCACCAAAATCAAGGAGTAGATAATTTAATTTCTGGGATTCGAATACATCCTTTTTATTAGGTCAAATACTTCTCGGTATTAAAATTATTTAGTCAATTATTATTCTGATAGCTACTTTAAATAAATTAATTACAAAACTTGAACTAAATGCTTAAATAAATGAAAAAATATTATACAATAAAGTAAAAATAAATTCATTTGGTTTAAGTTGGATACATGGAAATTATTTCTTCCTTGTTGTTTAATTATATTACAAATTTTGTAAATTACGTTCCCAGAATATTGATCAAGGTGACAAAAATTTCAATCTATTTTCATGTAAAGAAAGCCAGAAATAGTATATTACGCAACGATCTAGAAAGTGACGAATTTTGAGCTAATGTGAAAATAGCCGAATGAGGCGCTAGCTGAGTGAGGATATTACACGAGCACGAAACTCACTTTCTTGCGAGTTGCGTACGCTATTTTTTCGACGACCGCGGAGATTTTGCGACCATTATTAATATTTTGTAGTAACAACTAAAAAGTCATAACATAACCTGTGTCGACATCAGCTGACATTGACATTATCGATTATTTTTAGTTAAATGTACATAATTGTAGGTGGCACTGTTTTGACGGAACCAACTGATCGAAACGAATAAAAATGTTTCTATTTTGTCTAAAATTTGCACAAAAGTTAATTATATAATGATTTTAATATTAAAATAAGTAATATTAGCGGGGTTAAATATAAATTTTTATTTGAACTGTTCTTTTTTTTGCAAGTTCAAAAAAATCCAAGAGAGGGCTTTCGGAATTCCTTCGCTGCGCCTCTATCGAAAATTACAAGAAGTATCTCAGAGTTACAAAACAGAAAACCAAAGTCACTGGTGTAGCAATGATAGATTTTCTAAACCTCTAATATGAATGACATATACGATTTTCTCATATGGTCGCCGGAAAAAATACTATTTGCATAGGGAAGAATAGTGTTTTTGGGCTTTTAGTAATTCCTGCATATCAGACCAAATCAAAAGCCTTCTCAATTTTGCCAAATATAGCCTTTGTAGGGAGATTGTGATTTATAGCATCAGTAGCATCGGTGTGAGTGGAGTGGAAAAGTGGGAAACCATGTTTAAATGGAGGAAGAATGGATTCGGTAAAGACGTTCATTGAGAACTCTTTGCATTATTTTAGGAGCTGTGTTTAGTAATAATATGGGTCTGTACGAATTTGGAAATTCTTGCCACATTTTTGAACTAAGATGGTATGTACTTCCTTCCAAATTTTGAGGAAAACGTGATATGTTGGAGATGAAAGAGATGAAAGAGACTTTGTAATGAGTTGGTGATGTGGCATTTTTTATATCATCAAGGGTGTTTTTTTGGCAATGGATAATTTTCTGACAGATTCAATTTTAGTGTATAAATGAGAAAACTTTGGTAGGAGTTTTGGTTATAATTAAAATCAGCGCTGTTGAAGTTTTGATGGTGGGGAATTTTAGAAGTACAAAAGGTCACGTTTTTGATTTAGTTTATTCTGATATAAATTATTATGTCACGGTTTTTATTTTGTTATTCCAGGATTGTTCTTTGTATTAGTTGGATTCTTTACGAATCATGGAAGTAAAAGAAATTAAATTTAATCATGATACAGCTGTATTTTAAACCTTTATTAGACACCCCAAATTGAATTTCATAATGTTTTATATAATTTGAAGAAAAAGTATACCTTTATTTTAAATAAGTCTAATTTTAATTTCATTTTTAATAAATCTCTTAAGAACGTTATTAATTTTTATAATTGTCTTCCTAATTTGTCTATAAATAAAAAAAAGTAAATCCTACTTATTTGTTTACAGTAGCGTGTAAATACAAGTTTTTATTACAACTCATAAAATGTAAAAGTCTCACCATTAGAAATTTTTATGAAATCATTTATTATTTTAGATAAATTAGTCTTGTGATGTATTTTATAAGAGAAAAATTGTTACAGGAGATTAAAATTTTAATTTAACGTCATAAAATCTTCCATAAAAAGACAAAATACAATCCTTTTATATGAAAATGAATGCTTTTAAATTTATCACCAAAATCTTTACACCATTCTTTTCTTCAAACAACTTTTTCATTCGGAACGACCGCGGAAGCGTGTATTTAATTTACATAACATAAAATTCTTAATGTCTGTCTGGAAGAAATAAAAGCACCTGATTGGTGATCATGTTCCGGAGAATAAGTCATTTAAATATTTTTGAATCCGAAAATAATTTAAGGAAATTTGGCTACAACTTCTTCATTAAAGGCTGATGGAATTGCGCAAGTTTTGGTGCACTCCGCTGTAACAATAAGTTATTAATTTTGTAGAAGTTTGGGTAAATTCAGCTAGCTGG
Source organism: Stenus bimaculatus (assembly GCA_963971135.1). Taxonomy (NCBI): domain Eukaryota; kingdom Metazoa; phylum Arthropoda; class Insecta; order Coleoptera; family Staphylinidae; genus Stenus; species Stenus bimaculatus. The sequence goes on along the minus strand of OZ020180.1, from coordinate 77,717,090 downwards.
AAGCTAATTATTGTAAAGAGTAAACATATTATTGTTCTGCGTTGTAGAAAGTAAATGTAGGGTTGCTTCTGTTTCTGATGGCCATCTCAGGATAGTCCAGTTTCCAGGTTTTCGAGAATTTAGAGTTACGTAAATCAGCACGTTCCACCCTGTTGCTCTCTCCAGTGCTTCTATTACAGTGTTTAAACATGCAAACTGAACGCATCAAAGGCAAGCGCACCGATTAAAATATTAAAGGGTTAATTACGAATCGGCGTTTCCATTAATTTAATACCCAATTTGCGATAAATATTTGTACAGACCAGTTGCGGTTTATTCAATTATGAAACATCGTTTACATCCTCTTTTTATTGTAAAAATTTTATAATATTTATAAAATTAAAAGTTTATCAAATTTTAGTTAATATAGTTACACATGCAAGTACAAAAAGTGGATAATATTTGCACGCGTCTTAAAAATTGTACAACGAGATCGTTGGTCGAGTTGGAAAATTCGTTAAGTGCAAATATGGTTTTTACACAAATTGCAGTAAATACTTTTTCTACTATCGATAAACATCAAACATTGAAAATCATAAAATTCCATAAAAACCTGAAATTAATTATAGATATTGCCATTTATGATCAGTTGTCAGTGCATAAAGTCATGCTTATAAGCACTAGTGCAGAAAAGTATTACTTAAGTCATGCTTTTTTGCACTAAACATCGTTTTTGTGCACTCGTGCAAGAAAGCATGACTTTATGCACTTACAACTGATCATAAATAGAAAATTACCCTTACAAATAATTCATTCTTATTCCATTTCTAATTCAAATGATTTAATGGTAACTTGAATCCACATAGAAATGATTGAAAACTAGGAAGTAAAATGACCATAAACTACGTGAAATTGATTGAATAAATAAACAAACTTCTTTATTAATTATAAATTCGTGTTTTGTGGTAGTGTAAGTATTTATAGGCGCGACTAAAATACCTATAATTACCATCTCTGACACATTACACGCGGATTAATAGGAAATATCTTTTCATTTAACATAGTTCGTCCTGACAGCTGCGCATTTTTTCTAACAGTTGCCTGCCTGACGGGTGGTCGCACTTGTCCGAAAACGTTAGCGCCGCTTTATTTATATTTACGCCACTTTTAATCCTTTAACAAATTTTTTTCTATTTTCAAAACTCAACGAGAAACGGAGCGTTTTTTGTTTCGGTCGCGCGCGCGTTGTTTGAAATACAATATGGCGCCGTGTGTGGTAAGTGCGATCGCATTTACATCCAGTCACACGATTTAGAGCCAGGACCAGGCTATAACCTTTACAAAATATGAGATGAATACGGTATAAATATCTAATTTAATTGCTTATTTAAAAATAAAATGTTTATAAATTGCCCATAATGTACGACAGTTGTAGTGTTGTGTAATTTTATAAATTAACCAAATTAAATTCAAAATAACGTTATTATTTCAAGATATTAGAAGAATCATTATTTTTGATAAGCATTTTTATTATTATAATTAAATTATCATTCCTTCCTATTGCCATATATTGCATTAACTACTTTCGAGAGAGCTTTTGCAAAGCTCGCAAAAGTAGATTAAAGTCTTGATTTTTCGCAAACATTAAAATGTAAATCTATTAATATTATGCAACATAAAATGCATAAATGGCTTAAATTGTTATTCATCATTCTTTATGCAAAATTGTACTTCACCAGCATTCGAACCTGGGACCTCAAAATCTCGTGTTTGGTAAAAGGCAAAATTGAATACATTCTTTGGTAGTGTAGTGGTTACCAAATATGAGATTTGGAGGTCCCAGGGGTGGAAATCTGTGAAATAGACCATTGTTTTCGTATACCGAAAAAATCGCATGTTGAATAAGTTTCTATGGTAACGGGATTTCTCTCATTTGTGCTCACATGAAACTTTTGTAAGGATGAGAGACAAAAAAATTGTTACCTATTGGTAGAGTTTTGCAAAAATGCATCCTTCAAAGCTGTAAGTCTTTATATTCATTTTTTATTTCAATAAAGGTGATGTGAGTATTTTCATCGAATTTTTTGTTTCAGTAGCCTAAAAATGATATAAATTTAAAATCCAATAAAGCAATAAAATTCTTTAATTATGAAACGTTTTCATGGGAATTATTTAACCGAATGTAATTTGTAAAATATACAGGTTGTCCCAAGATTCAGGCCATATCTCCATTAGTTGAAGAGATATAAAATTAAATAAAAAAAAAAACGCTTTAAATGGCATCAATTTGGCATTCCTATTCCATCTTAAAAATAATATTGGCTTTCATATGTATGAATTAATGAATAAAATCGGTTTTGAAGCTTGTGTACAAAGTGCAGGAGCCAATTTTGAACATTTATTATAAGTAATTTATTTTAGTACTTTTTTACAATAAAATAAAGAATAAACTTAATGTTATACAATTTTTTTTAAGTGAGTAACATGTTCTCATATTCAAAATAAAGTTGGGATCGTATTTCTGTTAACAAAAATTGGAGGCGCCATTTGAAAATCATAAGTTGATGATGGCTTCCTAAAGGTCGTCAAGGCCAATTAAGGAATGCCAATTTAATGCCATTAAAAGCCATTTTTGATTTGATTTATTATCTCTTCAGCTAACGAAGATATGGACTGTAAACTGAATTGTGAGACACCCTGTATATTCATAAAAATAAATTTCAGTTATAATAATAATTATTAGTTTGTGTAACTTAAAATACCTACTAATAAGAAAAATAAATTTAAAAACTTTTCTTTAAATAGAGCCTTATAGGTAGTTCCATCCTATAATCAATCAGATCCTTATACAGGATCTATCGCAACAAATTTAATCTACACATTACTATACCTAGAATAAATAAATCAAAAATTAAGTTGAAAATATGTATAATTTATATCATAAGGATGGTAATGTCAATCATTATCGTACTAGTTAGCTAAACTTCACGACTAGTAAGATAAAGTTTAAAGTTAAAAAAAAAACAAGATTTACCTGATATTTCGAAAATACCTGAAACACGTAAAATATCGGTCTCTAGTAAATTCACGTTTATTATACTTATTTTAAGGACGAAAGGTTAGCACAGTATATTTTTTTAAATCGCATTCATTGCACCATAACCTGATGTAATAAACTTGGAAAAATTTATAGTGGCAAAAAATCTACGTTGATTCAAAGTTGATTAACTTTCAAAAAAATCATGAAGGATCAAAATACGTGAAGGGTGTAGGAAAATTCATTTATCGTCTTGAATTTAAGACCAAAAGTACTATAAATTGATGTTTTCGTAAATAACATAAAACGTTCTATAAGTTGGTGTTAAAAGTTTACGAGAATATGTTTCGATAATAAATCTACGCTTATTTAAAATTGCTAAATTTACAGAAATACGAGAAATAAGATTATTGGTGCTAATAAATCATATATCTTATATTATCTTTATTTTAAAAACAACGGTATTATCGAGTATATTTTTGAAATTACATAGATTAGATCATAATTTGGTGTAAAAAAAATTCAAAAATATTTATTAACAAAAAATCTATGCCACTTCAAAGTTGATTAATCGTGATATTTAAAAAATAACAAAAAAATGTATAGAAGTGCAAGAAAGGCAAGAAAGGCACTTTATTTTTCTTATTTTTAAGTGCAAAAAACTATAAAATATATTTTTGGAAACCGTACTATAAGTTGGTGCTAGATAGTTAGGAAAATTTCGATTTCGAATAGATACTAATCCGGTATACTAAGACGTATTTTCGGACGAGTTAAAAATATTTTGCATTTTTTTCAATTGAGCGCCATGATTAGTTAAATAATTTTTGAGGTTATGTTATTTTTAGCTCAGAATTATAAGAACTCAATACGATGTTGACATTTTTTAAGGCTGTTAAAAATATATGGACCTGGAAAAGAACTTAGTAGTCAATTTTTATCAGTTTCCAATTATGTTTTGTTTCAGAATTTTTTTGGCAAACAATTTTGTTTCTATTGAACTTCTTTGTTTTTTGAAATTCAAGAAATTTTACACGTCTTTGTGCGTTACCAACGGCGGGATGGAAAAAGCATAGTTTTGACTTTGGAGGGTCGGTGTGGGGCCAAATAAAAAATAGAGAACCGTTTCGAATGAAACAATGTCCAAAATGTTAAGTCTAGCGATTTTTAATTTTTAGAATCTTTTTGGCCATTTTTCAATAAACAAAAGTGTTCGAAGGGCCGTTATTAAGCGTTTTTTAGGTTAGGTTGGCTTGGCAAGGAACCAAATATTATTCTGTGTATTAAAGGCAACTTGGGTCACATTATGAGTAGCTGCAATTTCTTAAATTTCTCAAAAAAAATTACAAAACCGTTACTCCAAATTCAAACACCATGCAAGAATGGTAGAAACAATAACTGAAGTTTTTCGGGAACGTTTTTGATAGTCTTTCCGTTACCCGAATAATTATAAATCGGTTCTGTCATAAAAAACATGCCTGTTTCAAACGTATCTCGAATTTTGAATATCGATTTAAAAATGTACCCGTCTTGACGTAAGGAAGGAACTTCGGCCGAATTGACGTCAAAAAGCGAAATAAGGCGTAATTCGGCTTTTCGAATTTTTTAGTAACAGTCAAAAAATCCACACCGGAGAAAAATTAAAGCAGACAAAATTATACAGGGAGTACAAAAAGTTCGGTAACGCCCTTTTAAGTTTGAAACATGTTTCAAATGAAAACTTTACGATTCTAACTGACGATTCTTACTTAGGAATATAACCTTCACCAGCAGGTTGAAGGTCACGCGATAATCACTTACCTTTTTTTTAAATAGTCAATTTTTATTGAGTATTATTATAGCTTGCTTTCAGGACTTTCTTGAATATATTTTTTTTTATTTTTCTAAAGTAATAGATTGGAAGTTACAAGGGTTTAATTTTGAATATGTAAAGTTCGGCAATACTTTTTGAAATAAAGCATTTTTCAGAAAAATGTTTCAAATAAAAGTTGTACGATTCTTAGTGATAAATTATTTAGGAATATTGCCATGACCTTGACCAGTAGGTTAAAGGTCACGGGATAATCACGTATTAGTTTTAAATAGCAACCATCACCTATTTATATTGCATATTATTATAGCTTATTTTCACAGAATTTTAAATAATAAATTTTTCTGAAAAATTTTTAATTTTAAAAAATAAATCGATGTTGCCTTATTGAAAATTTATATCCTTGTAACTTCCAAACTATTTAATAAAATTAAAAAATATGGAGCATAAACTTCTGAAATCAAGCTATGATAAAACACGCAATAAAAATGTGTGGTTGCTTTTAAAACATACTGGTCAAGGTTAGGGCAATTATCCTAAATAGTGCGTCACTAAGAATCGTAAAGGTTTTATTTGAAACATTTTTCTCAAAAATTAATGGGTGTTGCCGAACTTTTTGTACACCCTACACCCTGTATGTAGGTAAACTACCAAGATCTTAAAATTAGCATACCTATACGTTTTTTGTCGCATAATTTTTTTTCTGCTAGAAGGAGTTTATGTGTTTTTTTTTATTTTTCTTTATTATTGTATCTTTAGCATTAGACAGTCATTTATATGATCTGATTACGGTATTATCATGGATCTCGGATCTTTATGATGATTAACTTTTTGTTTCAGAAACCACAATTCTACAAAATAGGATTCCTCGACCTTGCATATAGGAACTCGGCAGTTACATCGTCTGTTTGACATTTCATGAGCTGGTAGGTTGGAACTTTGTAGCTGTTAGTTACCAATTGGGAGAAAAGAACTTCATCAATACTGTGTAGCTGCCCTTCCACTTAAATCGTTTGTTGAAAATGTTGCTATGGTAATTTTGAAAAGCAACTTATACCCAGATTCTGGTCAAATCATTTAAATTTAAAGGCCTTTAAATTTACATTTGTTATATGGATTGTAATGGACTATTTCCATGGTTACCTTATATGTTTCTAGTTAAAGGCCTTTAATTTTGACCAGAATCACCCTATTAGTCAATAAACGATATAGTTGACGATAGTTTCCGTAAACGAAAACAAACGTCTATCTTACAGACTTCCTTCTCAGGTTCCGTTATCTGCCGAGCTGATGCACCAAGTGCCAGGATTCGAAGGATTGGCTACTTGGCCTTGACCTAATCTTCCATAATAAGTTTTTAATTCACCAAAATGCATGAGATAATTTTCACATGAGCTTGTTTTATTGGTCGATTATTTGGCGTTTTATTATTTTAATTCCTGCTTCAAGCTATTAAAGTTTAAAATTTACATCATTGGAGCATTTTAGTATGGTGGTGGATTGAATAAAATTCACTTGAAATTAATTCGTATATAAAGTCCCGGGTAGCTAGCTAGGTTCGTTGGTTGGGTTTCGAGTTTAATTAACGTAATCCGGAGTTGTAGCGTTATACGCACTTCCTTGATTTATATTTTGCCCTAAATATTAGAAACAGAAGCAGCCATTTGAATACAGAGATCGCGACGGTATTGTTCATTAAATACACTTGACGCTGTATAATGGCCCAACTTCCTTCAAGGACTGAGCTGACAAGATAAAGTTTTAGCGTATCTAAAGCGAATTATCGCAGAGATATCTCCTAATGACTTTATTTGCATTTTAATTTACTCATTGATTGTGCAATTTGGTTCAACAAAAAACTGTATACATATTACACATTAAGTAAAGTTGTAACTTGGGATATTATAACTATTTTGAGATAACTAATAAAGATTTAATATTTCATAAAAGTAATCAGTGAAAGTATTAAACAGAAAGTTGAGATATTAAACAAGTGATTTAGATTAAATCGGTGGAGTTTATTAAGCTGCAAAAATGTTTCCTTGATCCGGTTCTAGGTTTTGTACGATTACTTTAATCGACACACTAAGCACTAAGCATCAGGCACCAGCTTCCAAGTTTTTCGCCTCGTATCCGTCGAAGGTGCAGCGTTTATTTTAATTATTTTACCCTGGGGGCGCGACCTTATCTGATCCTTTGGCATCTACGATCTCTTAGATAGGATCCCGCGCGTTTCACTTAACGGTTATTACATAATTATCATGAACTCTTATGGAGCACTTCTTATAAATTAACGCTCTCGAATATGTCCTGTCGACGTAATACGTAATGTCTGGATATTCTTCTCTTCTGGCTTCCAACATTAATAAAATATCATGTTATCAATTATCCGCATTCTTTTTCTAAAGAATTACCATGCTCCTGCTGTTAATATAAATTAATAATCGTTTCCTTCAGATGCTTAAGATATTAAGGCAATTTTTAAAACTTGTAAACTTAAATCGCTATTTCTTTGTTTCTTTTAAACAATTTCAGGCCATTTCATTCTTATTACACTATAAAAAGTTAAGTATTTGGCTTTTAGGATGTGCACCATATTTTTAAAACTTGTAGAAGCGAAGTTTATTGGTACTTTCATTATTTTCAGGAACGAGCTTTTTATCTTTAGAATTAGGGGATATCGGATCTATCCGTTGACTCACAGAGATCATATACTGCAAAAACTTGCTTATCGAGGAAACATTACGATTATATCATTCCAATATCCATTAAAGCAGCTGGTGACAAACTACTATAATTTATCTTTGTAAGGGTCTGTTGACTTACTACAAGTAACTTCATACAGGGTGCGGAAAAAATCCTGCAAAATGGCTATAACTTTTTTATTTATGGTTTTATCAAAAAACGTTTTTTTATGTTGTAAGGTTTAGAAAATGGATTTTATCTGCGCCCTTGATTTTGTGTTTATAGCACTTCATGCCAACTTCTTTGTATTTATCCAAATCTACATATTTTTTAAATTTAAATATTTTATAAATTTAGCGCACATGGTACTCTAGTCAAATCCCGTTCTTAAACCTCACAACTTTCATATAAAACTTTTTTTGATAAAACTATACCCTGTATAATATGAATACGTATTATATTATATTTAGAAATTTTATATTTTTTATCAACATCATATTTATAAATATTTAAGGTTGTGTTCCTTTATGAGATAAGGTATTTGAAGTAGATGTTTGCTTGAGTTTATGTAGTATAAATTTTCTGCTACGCCAATTTCAAATTTGCATCGACCCTTTTCGAAGCCAATCCATATTTCTCCTAATCTTTTAATGTAATCTTTTCCATTTCAAAATCGAAATCTATTGAATCGTATCCGGAATAAATTTGCATAGCCACATCAATTAATTCTCTGGCTTTATAAAATTTACGAGGAATTTTGTTAAAATGAATAGTTTTGTAAAAGAGACGCGCTGAAATAAATGCGCTCACGCCAAGGATCGGGACGATCATTTTTTATTTTGATTTGTGTTCTTTTTAAAGTCACTACTGACGGATAAATTAGTCGCAAAGAAGTTATCAATTGCCTGTCAAACGGTAATTGGTTAAGAAGCAAGCACGTAACTTGTGTAGGCGGTTTGCGGTCGTTATTATGCGACATTCTTGATGATTGATTGGCAACGCTTTATTTACCAGCACGAACTATTAAATTATCACACTGTTAATATTAATTACATCAACCCTTTATCCTCATTAGAATGATAGAACGCCAATTTCATTCATACGCATTGATACCTATATTATTATAAAAAATTAGTCAAAGAACAAAATATAAAAAAAACTAAATTAAGGCAAATATGCAATATAATTTTTTAACTAAGCAATTCGAAAAACATGTAAACCTGGATACCCGTACCAAATTTCATCTATTTATCTCCACTCGTTCCGAAGATATGGGTAAGTTTTAGGTACTCTTCCTAAAGGCAATTCTCTGGAAGAAATATACTACTTTTCGACTCCATTTACTGGCAATAATTTTAATGTTATTTTTGTTCTACACCATTCTCCACAATTATTAAAAAAGTTTCAATTTCAAAAGGTTCTTCAAAATTACCATACAAGGAAACTTTGGATTTTGAGAATATTCTAGATAAAAAAAGCCTTTTGTTTGGAGGTACCAATATTATAACATTTATAAATGATGAGAAAGTGCTAAGCTCCTTGGAAGATGAATTTAAAAACACTAAAAAGAAATCTCCTGTGTGCCAGGTCACCAGGGAATAGAAGCCAACGAAATTGCTGATGAGTTAGCGAGATCGGCCTCAAACCTTACACCGAGTGGTCCAGAACCGTTCTGTGGGCTGAACAAGACACATATACGGGAGGAGATCAAACGGTGGGAAAGGGATAGTATAATGTCCCACTGGAGTCATACTTTGGGTTCAAGACAGGCGAAGAAATTCATTGAATACTCGCCCAAGAAAGCCACAAAGCTTCTCGACCTAAGCAGGAACGAACTGAGGCTCATTACTGGCGTTTTAACTGGACACTGCCCATTGAGGTATCATGTCTACAAAATGGACAAGTCAGAAATTAAAACTTGCAGATTCTGTGGCCTAGAAGATGAAACTTCGGAGCACATCATCTGCGAATGCGACGCATTAGCTCGCACTAGATTTGATCACTTTGGGTGGACAACTCTAATTCCAGACGAAGTCAAGGCTATGCCTCCTAAGGACTAATCAGCTTTATTAAGCATTTAGATATCCCAGGACTCCACTAGAGTAAGGGTTGAATAAAAGATCAAAATGGTCGCAGTTCGGTAAGGCTCATTTGCAGCCAATCGCCCTCCTATATAATCTAATCTAATCTCCTGTCTCAATGAGTAATATAGGTAGAGGATCAAAAAAAGAAGTAACTCGTGTTGAAGACGCAATAACCCTTCCAGAAACTAGAACAAAGAGAGGTAGAAACAAAGTTAAACCCACCAAAGTCAAAATTGCGATTTTTCGACCCCGCCCGACCAAAATTAACGGAGAGAGGGAAGGAAACGTCGGCTCGTCGATCAAAAATATGTTTTGGAAAAAGCTTTTTCGACACTTTGAGAACACCTAAATATTTTTATGAATGCTGTCGAAAAAAATTTCAACCCCTCGTAAAAGGTTGTAAAAAGTTACGATTTCGATTTTTACCCCTCTTTGCCGAAACAGATTTCAACCGACCCTGCGCTTTAATCTAAAGAAAGATTCGTGTTGATATCTATTTTCGTTCACAAGTTACGTCTCAAAAACCGCTGAAAAAGTCACTTTCTGGCAGAAAAACTGCTGTGAAATTTTAGGTTTTACAGAAAATAATTAATTTTGGAGGAACTACTTGGTCTATCGAGACGCATGGTGGCTTAAAATTTACTGAATCGTTTTCTCTGTCCAAGAATGAGACAGCGGCAGTGACGCGTGAAAAGTACGCCCTCCAGGGCCGAATTTGTACTCGAATTTTACAAAAACTTTGGATTTTTTTTCCCAAAAACTATTAAGCCGATTTTTATCGTAAGTGACTAAAAATACTCCCAATTCGTGTCTTTGTTTTCGGTAAAAATTTCAACTCGCTACTCTCACTACTTTTAGAGAAATTAAATAAAAACGAAATTTCTGAAAAATTTTTTGTGTTTTTATAAAAACGACCTCTTGAATTAAAGATAATTACAAAATGTATAAAATTGACCAGTCGGTTATTTTTTTGCCACCATCTTGAAAAGTACTGCACCTTTGGAAATTGCACGAGGATAAAATTATTTTACTTTTTTTAGGTTCCTGTCTTATCAATTCTTTATTTGCTTTGGAGTTAGATTCGATTTTTTTCATAAACGACCTCTTAAATAACTTCCCTTTTAATAAATACTCCAAATTTTCACAAAATTTACTTTTTTTTTAAAAATTAAGCGAATCATGATTATTATTTAGATAATACACTTTATTAGGGATACTCTGTCATACTTTATTCTATTTGTTTTTCTACTTTTCACACGTAATATAAATTCAAAAATGAATACTACCTATACTATATTTTTCATGTTAAATTTTCCAGTGAAACTTTTATCCACGCTGTTAGTTTTGACATCATTAGCTGTGTCGCCTGACATGATATTGAAATGATTGATAGAAGAAGTTTTTATAGAGAAAGAATTCAAAATTTAAATTATATTTTACAAAAAAATTCGCTATGAAACTTAATTGTTCAAAATACAATTGGGAATTTCGATTACCAAGAGATTGCACTGTTTGGCCCTCTATGCTAGTTTTTGAACTAAAAGATACAGTAATTGTGAAATTTTACCCGGTCAAGATTGGATAGGATTACTGTATCTTTTAGTTCATAAATTCGCACCAGAAGGCATATCTGATCTTAGAAATCGCCAATACGATTTTTAGCCGCGCTGTCAGTTTTGACAAATGGTATGTAACATGTCATTACAATGTTTGACTAAAAAAAAGTTGTTTTGTTGCGCCAGATTTTGATTTTAAAAAGTAGATTTAATTAAAAAAGTGAAAACAATTTTCAAATTTAATTTGAAAACGCCAAAACCTCTTTTGTACCTATCCCCATAAAAATTAATCCAGTGGAGTAAGGTTTGGGGATCTAGATAGCCACTTCATGGGTCCTCTCCTTCCTATATCCACCTATTTGGAAAAACTTGGTTCAAAATTTAAAATGTCAAGTCGTTTTTTTGAAAATCCATCCGTTTTTGATTTATTGAATTTATTCCATGTTACAGACTGTATATGTATATGAATAAAGAATAAAATTCCATTGATATCATTTCAACTTAAATTATCCACCAGCAGATCTCTCACATCTTTTTTAAATTTTTCATAAAGCAATCTGCATATGTTTGAGTCTAGTTTATCATAGAATTTTATTGACCACTAGTGAAAGTAATATTGACATATTGCTAGCCCGTAGTGAGGTGCCTTCAGTTGGTGTCTCCTCCGTTTGTTGTAGTTGTGGTCATCTTTGTTTTTAGGGAAATTTTCATGGTATACATAATGTACAGTTGGTCCCAGCTGGAAGTATGACAAAAGTTATCACGATCGCGTATTCTTTGTCCTACTTCCAGCTGGGAGCAACTTTACATAGAAGCTACGGTCAGGATTCTATGTTTCAGGAAAAGCAGTTTACAACATTCCATTTGGCTCGGACCTGTTACAGCTTTCTCTTCTGGACGTGGATTCCTGAAATCTCGCACAGTGAATCTCATTTTCACCTTCATAGATGCGCATGCTTCAAAATCTCACCGGCGAATCCAAATTCACTTGATTTGAACGCGCTGGAGGAAGATGAGATTAACTTTCACTGTGTGAGATTTCTGGAATCGATGTCCTGGAGATTAAATATCTCTTGACTCCTCGGTGAAGAGCTCTATTAAAGGATTCCATATGATATGTAGCTGTGAAAGTTTGCAAAGTAGAAGTACCTTGTTATATGATCTTCACATTTAAGATTTCCTTCGACAGTAACTTTCAAAAGTTTTGCACTATCTGCACTCTTTATTATTTGTATTTTACCAGTTATGTTTACGCGGAGATCGTTAATAAAAATAAGGAACATTAGTGGGAATTGTTTGTTGCAAATTTTTCGGAAGCCTAGATAAAGAACGAATTTAGTTTATGAGCTCTTATTTTTATCTTTTACCTTTGTTTCTTAATAGTTTCTTTGTTAATTAATGTCTCTATTGCTTTTGCTTTTGATTTATTGTATTCTTTGGGGATGTAGTCTTTCAGAGAGTCTTCCTATTTCTTTGACATATGGCAAGTATTCTGATATAGTATACAAGGATTCCAGTTCGCAATTTCCTTAAGTATGAATCAGTTTACAACATCTGAGTCTTTTTTCTTTACGTATCTGTTAGTTTTATCGTAAAATATAGAGTAATTTTCTTCTGCATATATCGAAACTCGGTATGACCATTCTTGCTTGCAGATTTCTTGTAGAAATAATTGTTTGCTTTTCTCAGAAAAGATTCTCGTTTCCTATGTTTGGGTTTCATAAATTGTAGGTTTAGTTTCAATGACCTCCAGAATATGAGATAAAAATTTTCTGCTTTTTTGAGTATGATTGGAATTTCATTTGTTATAAGTGTTCCTTTGATTTCATTAGTTTCTGAGCTGAAAATGTCATCATCTGCCGAGGGTAAATGCTTCTTGAAGATAACATTTGATCTCTGTTCGTACCTTCAAAACAGGGTTCGTTTAAATTATTATTACTTGGTGAGTAATGTGTCTTCTTCATATCCTCAGGTGGTGTAATTATACTTCCTCTTCTGATCTTTTGTTTTGTATTTCCATGTTAATTCTCTCGAGGATGGTTTATGTGGGACACAAAAGTGAGATTGCCTCGTTCATTGTCTTTCCTACCATGATGTTTTAATTTGGGATTTCTGCATTATTTAGGAGATTAATTGATTGAGTAGCTGATACGTAATTGAGTATAAGTTTACCAAGTTTATATCTACCCCTGTTATTCAATTGGTTTCCTCTTCGAGTGTAGCTACTCAGGTTCACTTAATGCACACTTCTTGATAGTTTCGTTTATATTACCAACCGATTATTTGAGGATGCGACTGCGATTATCTGCAAGATATACTTGTTCTGAAAATATATACATTCATGTTTTCAAAAAAAATCAGGTAAAAAGTTTCTTGGTAAGAAAATCGACAAATGCGGAAAATTGGACCCTTACAGCTTCTTAGAACAAATGGAGCTATTAAGCTATAATTCTCCTGGATTACAGAATGCAGAAGAAAATTTCGGTAAATTAGGAAACCGTGGCTGGAAAACTTTAGTTCCTAGCAATTTAAATCCTGTAATTTCGGTAGTTTTTTAAATTAGAGTTGAATGAGAAAATGTAAAAGCTGAAATACTGAACAAGTAGAATTTATGAACATAATACAAGTTGCAAGATGTTATTCACATTAAAGCATGTGGCGAAGTTTCAGGAGGACATTTCGCGATTTGACTTTGTAAACGTTTTGGAAGCGGTCCCATAAGAGTCGTAGTTTATTTGTTGAAATAGCACAGGTGTCCATCCCTGCAATTAGCATGTTTTTTGTGTTTTAAGAGGGCACTCTGCATGTGTCTACTCGTCTTGGTGCGCGCAATCTTTTCTTTACTGTCGCCCATCACGCAACCCGACAACGCACACGCAGGACCGCAGGACAAAACTGGAAGCTCCAGTATGCAGTTTTTTTATTGCACGTGCAGCAATCTTAATAAAAGCCAAACACGAAACGTAAAGCTACCGAATGCGTTTTACATAATTCACGTCGTTAAAAAAGTCAGAGGGAGGGCGCCGATAAATTTAATTTAATAACCTGACTAGGTTTAAATGAACTACGCTGACTTTATTATTAACTAATTTCTCGACGGGAATTTTGCTAATTAAAGTCGTTAAGATTTACATTTTTCAATTAGTACTATTGAGTGGAGCGAAGAAATATAAATAAATCAGCCTGTGAAGTTATCTGTTAGGAACAATTATATGTCGAGTTTCAACACACTTTCCTACATGAGCAATAATTCTAGAAAACATTTCCTTCAATTAAATCCCTTGTCAGGTCTCCTTTACGACGTGTTGTTACCAAAACAGCGATCGGTGTACAAGGGGACAACAATAAAACGCGCCTACGTTGGTTCGGAAAGTGCGCGTGAAGAAGTGAACTGAAACTGAAATGTCCGAAAAAATATATGCGCGAGTCGAAGATATAAATCGGTGTCGTTCGCGACGATACTATAGCGTTCTCCTTAATTAATCGGATACAAGTGTCGGGGCACAAATGTACATAGTTAGGGCGAAATTTATTGATTAGGTGTCCTGGACAGGATCCCGTACCTGACGTTAATTTACTTTATTAGGCTCCATTTTGTCAGCCCTCTCAAAAAACACCACGTTACATCGGTGCATGCACGATTCATATCTACCAGACCTAATTATCTAACGATTTATGTTTCACACTGTAAACAACAACAACAAAGGGATTATATAGTTGCCTGGGATTCTTGATTTATCAATAGATTCATAGATAGCACGGTAATTAGAGAAATTATTTTAATTTCCTCTTTTAACAACTTCTTAAACTTTCCACACGCACATCATTTTATTCCACATTATTTTCATTAATCTAGTATTAAGATAGGATTAAAACTTGGTTACTATAGAAAACTAATATCCAAAGGAATTATTCCGGATTATCCCAACTGACCCTTATTCCCTTCCATCAATACAAAAGTAATTTAATATTTTCAAGGATTTTATCAGTATAGTGAGAACTTGCTGAAAATTTATTAAAGGCCTTTTCATGATAATTCGCATAGTGCTCAAAAGTATTAACTTAAAAAACAAAAAATTAAAATATTTTTGTTATTACTTACATGCTTTAACTTTTTGGTTGATGCATAAATACATCCCCAGTAGAAACAAAATTGTAGTTGGAACGTGGTAATATTGTGGGAACATGTAAATTTTGTGTATCGTATGGAATTGGTGTAAAAATATTGTACAAACATTTGTATAACAATATGTTTGGGAAATATTGTGGTAAAATTGTGACAATGTTGTGGTTTAAATATTGTTCTAGTATTGTGACTTAAAGATTCAGAAATTATTGTATTCTAAATATTGTGTTCATATTTCATTACAATATTGCATTAAATACATACCTTTAATGTGTACACAATTTGGAGCAAAAATTCTGAACACAATATAATGTTTTATTATGTGAACAATTTTTAAGTATGAAGTCACTATCGACATTTTTTAATATTGTTTATAAGTATATTCACCCGGTAATCTGATCGATTTAATTCGATAAAATTTTCAACTATTTGATTGGTAGTCATAAGTTACTTTATTTAAAATGAAAAATTGATTTTTTTAAGTAGGTAGATAATTTAAATAAAAAAAGTTACTGTATTTCCAGAATAGGGGGATGACCTATTTTAGATACAATTAAGGAAAAAATGTCATAATATTTAATACAACCTTTCATAAGCATGTAGACACTTTGGTGTATTCATAGTGTACATGATTAGAAATCTAATAAAGGTCCAGAAGTAGAAGCTATATGATTGTTTTCGTACAACGAAAAAATCGTTTTTTGAATATGTTGCTATTGTGACCGATTTTATATTTTTTCAAAAAATACAAAACGTGCATAAGGAAGAGATATAGAAAATCTGTCACCAAGGAACTTAGTTAACAAAAAATTTTTTCGTTCTACGAAAATTATAGCATAGCTTACAGGCTCAGGGATCAAAACTCCGGTCCATCTCTTTTTTTTTTGACGTGTAGGAATATTGTCATATGCACGTACCATAACTCGTGGAAATGTCCCATAACAATATCAATACAATATTATCGCCGATTGCTGATTCCACAATATTGTACACAACCTTATCATATTTTTTTAAAATTGTATTATAATGTTATAACAATATTTTCACTACTTTGGTTTCTGCTTGGGATATAGTGCGTTTCTTTTTCTTTGAAGCGAATCGGTAAAAACTTGGAAACTTCTAATTTTGTTATTATCTAAGAGCTTGTTCAGGACCCTTCCGGTTCCATCCAGAGCTTGCCGAGTTTTCTGAGATGACGAATCAATCCTGTATTCAGAATCGGATTACCA
This sequence comes from Stenus bimaculatus, assembly GCA_963971135.1. Taxonomy (NCBI): domain Eukaryota; kingdom Metazoa; phylum Arthropoda; class Insecta; order Coleoptera; family Staphylinidae; genus Stenus; species Stenus bimaculatus. The sequence goes on along the minus strand of OZ020180.1, from coordinate 77,700,584 downwards.
TGAAGGCTAATAAGCCTCAGCCCTCCAAAATTCGGTTCTTCAAAACTTCAGGTTTTCTGAAATAATATCGATTCATATTATAATAATATTACTTTTGATTTTATATTTGTTTTAAATTTATTATAAAATAGCCAAGGAAAAACAACAAAAACAGGCAGCTACTCTAAAAGGTGTTCCATCTATTCTAACATTTTTCTCTTCGGCATCGACAAAATCCTCAACTACAAAAATAACAAATGAAGAAACTTCGAATATTATGTAACCTTAACCTACTACATGTAAGAATGTAGATGCACCTGAACCTGGTAAAGATAATAAAAAGAAAACAACAAACAGAAAATGATCCATTTTTAATATTTTCTACAGATCCTGGTAAGTGAGACTTATCTTACCAATCACTTATTTGGATTAACGAGGACCCAACAAAATTTCAAAATTGGGATGCTGATTTTATTGACTCAAAACAGGTGTACAAGGATTTTAAAACAATATGAATATTAAATAACCAAATGTTCAGAAGAGAATGGCTTATATACTCTCCTACATTAAAAATATAAATTGTTGTTACTGGTTTCTTTTTTCTAAAAAAAATATATATACAGGGTGTCCCATTTGACGTTGGACTCTATGGGTATCTTTGTTATTATTGGAGATAGAAAGTCGGTTAAATGGACAAAGTACTGTATGTCCAATAATAATTCGTTGACATTTTGCATCGTTTCGGCGCCATCTTGAAAAAACCAAAAAGTGGCATTTACAAAATATGACTGTAACTTCTTTATTATAGGCCATACCAAAAAACTTTGTTAACAACATAGAGGCAGTTTTTTATCTAAAATTCAGTAAGCTAATCAGAGGTGGAAGTCTGTAACAGCTAACGTCTCGACTTTTCACGTTAGCACGTCATTATTTGTTTGTTTTGACGTCATTAGTTTCGTTCCTAACCGAGATTGACAAAAATGGTAGTCTGTAAGCTTAAATCTCGTTAGTAACGTGTTTTTGATAACGAGTTTCAGTCGTTTGGGGGGAGGCAACCGTGTTTGAAGCGTTGTTAACGTAAATGAAAATAAATAATAATAAAAATTACTAAAAGAAAATTATAAACTTCTAAAAGGGATATAAATGCCATGGAAAAATTGGTAAATTTATTTACAAAAAAATGTAGTATTTAATCTAGGTATACAAATTAAGATTGCAGCTTAATCGCATTGTAGATAGAATACAATGTTACCATGCAGCCAAAAGGACTTATCTCTACTTTCATGTCTTCTTCTTAACTCTTTTTTACGCGGTTTCGCCGTTTTTTTCTGGAGCAAATCGGTAAAAATTCGAACTCTTTGGGCCTTGTTATTGTATGAATAAGCTTGTGCGGGAAAATCCGGTTAATTTCCACATCTTGCCGAATTTACAGAGATAAAATGATCGATATTTAAGTTCTCAGCCAGTGTTCTAGAGGTGAAACGTTTGTCCTCCTCCATAACCGCTAGAAGGACGTAGATAGCAAAATCCGAAGATCGACCTCTTCCTGACTTATATTTTATATCGTTCCTTCGCCGAAAAAATCGTTGAAATCGAGAAATTACTTTCCACCCTTTCTCAAAGTGCTACAGCATAACTGAAGCATATAGATATGTGGTTTTGGATGCGCATTTCTATTTCTTAACCATATTGAAGAATTATAGGTACTATGAAAAATGTCAATTTAAGCTACAAATTCAAATAACAGAACGCTTAAAACTGGAACAAGGCATTTACAAAGACTATACACTAGTTTATTGTTTTTATTAAAAAGACCACTTTAAACTTTTTTTACGTCAATTAATTACATGCCAAAATCTGTTTGTGTGTTTCATTCAAAATTTAAGTTACTGGGTTGCCAGGAGATAATCCAACTTTGTTTTTTCTTATGGTGGCCATATTGGAATAACACGTATTTAGAATCAGTGTTTTTTCTTAGGATTTTGATATACCACATGTAACATTTAATGAATATTTTACGGAAAATAGGACAATTAATAGGACGCATAAAGGATTTAATCATAAAGTGCTTACTAAAATAGCAAAGTAAAAAAATTGAACTGTTGTAAACTGTCAATACCTTGGTTACTAAATTGCCAAATTAAAAATTTTCGAAGTTTTTCCTAACTTTTTTTGAACTGGAACTTCTTTCGAACTCGAACTTTTTTCGAATCCGAACTTTTTTCGAATGCTAACTATTCTCGAACCTGAAGTTTTTGGGAACTGGAACTTTCTCCGAAACCTAACTTTTTCCGAAACTTTAAAAAATATGAAGTTCGTACAGCACTAATGAAAATCAAAATAGGGATGTAAAAGAGGCGTTTGCAAATGCTATTCAGTGCTATAAATAATTGTACATAGTTCACACTCGATGAAGTTCGAAGTCAGCGAAGTTCGAACTCGATAATATTCGAACTCAAAGAAGTTATAACTTGAGGTAGGTTGAACCTACGAAAGATAATTAATATAGCTGGAAGCTGGAGCTTTATAAATAATTATTTTAAAATAATTTTCATTAACTTTAAGACAGCAACATATTCAAAAAGTTTATTTTGATTGACCATTTCTTCAGAACGACTGAAGATAAGTCAATGATCTTAAGTATACAAGTATCAACGTCCTTTCAATTAGGTAATTTACTTAAAATTGTCGCATTTCATTAAAACAAAATATGATAACATCATGGGAGCATTAAATAACATGACTTCACAAACATTTTAAATTGCGACTCAATCATTTTTAAAATCCGAACTTTTTTTTGAAATCTAACTTTTTCCAAACTTGAACTTTTTTCAATCCCGAACCTTTTTCCGAACTTGAACTTTTTCTAACCTGAACTATTTGGTAACCCGAGCTTTATATCTATGAATGCGAACTCGAACTCGAACCAGAACTTTTTGCGAACTTTTGAAGTTCGAACTTTCCAATGGAAATCGACAACCTGGCGTATTATATTTGAGCTTGATAAAACCTTAAGAATAGTATATGAAAATGTAAAATAAACACGCAATTTTCAAGTCGAAAATACCATAAGGCTTATTTCAAGAGCAAGAAGAAATTTTAATAAAGTCTTAAGATTAAAGTAATGGTAACAAAAGATAACTTTTGATATTTTCATAAGCACGTGTTTTTATAAAGTATAAAGCATTAAGTAAAGAATATGATTTAATTAAAACTGTAAAAACTAATAAAACCTTTTATGAAACGTTTGGTACAACATTGAACATACCACTAAAATAATGTGATTTCAATTAAGTTGATATTTATTGCTTATTTAACATGGAAATTGTGCATAAATCGATAAGTAAATTTTACGAGTGTATGTTGCATGATGATAAACTCTTAAAGATATCTGCATTGCAGCAATAAAAGTAAAATGAAATCGATTCGACATGGAGTCTGGAAGAAATCACTAAAAGCGACAGTGTTTGCACAAATAATTGCGTCCGCTAGCAAATTACATTCTGCGGTCGCAATCAAGAAATTCATTTCGGATTATTATAACGTCCTATACCAGTTTTAATTTAGGAGTCTCGGTGATGATTACTCAAGAATACTAAGAAAACCGAGGAACAGTGAGGAATATTAAAAAATATTATTGAGCGTCGATAATTTCTTCAGGAAATAATAAGCATCACAAAAGGACTAAGTTCTTGTAACACAAGTAACACCAGTTCATCTTGTGTAGATACTGCAGGTATAATAAGAATCATTGATAGCAAAGCGCAAAGCAAATTATACATTAAGTAAATGGAACAGGTGCAAGTCATTTGCTTTTTGTGCTGATTTAATCTCACATGATGACTTTCGCTTGTTGTTTATTTCAAAAATTTTTATTTCCTTCAATGACTGTCACGGTTTCAGCATTAACCCAAAAAACAAATATTAATAATTAAATTACAGACAAAAACTTGATTACCTGTAATTTTTCATTAAATTGCTACATTAGCGCGGAAAGGTTTTTTACTACACGTGTTTTTGTTCGTTCGTTGTTTCGTTTCCAGGGAAAAATATCGTTTTATCCTCAGGGTGCACATTTTGGAAACGCAGCCCCACAAAACCACAAAACCTTTTTTTAATTTCACGCGTGTAGAATAACTATTACCTTACTATCCAATTATATTGGCGCAGGTGGATGATGGCCATTTTAATGTTTTAAAATAGGTCACGCACAAAATTGATGTTTTTTAATAAAACGAAATTATTATCAAAGGAAATATAACAAAAAATATCATTATAAAAGCTTATATGTAATCAAAAGTTGAACCTATTATTGTAGATAATCTGAAATTACCCGTTATAAAAGTGTGAAGAAAAAACTAAACCCTATTTTTCTCATTAATTTTTATAAATATTTCGATCTACCGAAATTAACGTACATTTTTATCGCTATTTCATTGTTTACTGTAGATTGCTTGTCATTGAAGTTTATTGCAGTTAATAACGGAATAGAAAAGTTTATACAATCAAATAAAAAATAATTAAACTAGTTTATTTAGTAAATTTGTTATTTTAATAAATTTATTTTAATTGGTTTAAACATAATTTATAAATTTAATTTAATTGCAAAAAACATGAAATGACCTAGATTATTGAGTGCACCAACCTCACATATTAGCAGAAAAAGTAATGAAATTATGTTATAAAATTTATTTGCGACTAACAACTAATCTAAGTATTTTATTAGTTAGTTTTGACATTTAATGCAATAAACATTAATTTTCAATATGTAAGAAATAAAATATTTTTTGATTTCTCATAAAATTAATGATAGCTTATGACTAACTTAAACCCATAAAATTTACAAAATAAATTATACACTCCTTTGTATAACAAATATTTATTTAAAAAAGCAAAAATCGCGGTCTTCTTTCTCTATTAAAGTCTCTTTACATACTCAATAAGGATGCCTTTTACCGTTACTGAATCGAATAAAAGTCAACTTTTGCTTTGATGAATCTTTGGACGTCAAATGTCAGTGATAGAAATTTCCAATCAACAATTAATAATCTGAAAATATCATATGCATCTAAACATCATAGATAAAAAATGTAGGTAGTTCACACGTACAAAGTTAACTACTTTTTGTAAAAATAAAACAATATTTTAAAAATACAGTATACCAGGACTTCAATTATTTCTAAAATAGAAGTGCAAAAAAGTACCATTACCTTCCCAAATAACACAAAAAAAGCACCTTTGATAACAACCAAAATTTCACCAAAACCAGTAATTGTTAAGGATGCTTCTCAGATTCGCTGCGTTACGAAGGATGGCTCACATGTTGGTAGCCAAAACGTTTTCTTATGTTATCTAATCTGACTAAGAAAAATAAACTCCCGATCACAGCAAAAGTTTTATTCGTCTCTTTATATATTTTTTAGGATATTCGGAATATTATGTAAATATAAATTAAATTTTCCGTCTGTTGCAAATTATCACCGAATCACTGATAATGCGGATCGTTAGAGGGCGCGCGAGTTTGGGACGAAAATTCATGATAAAACATTACGGGCACAGGATATCTCTAGTTTCCTTCGAAAGATTTTCATTTTTTTTTTGGGTTATCCGTCGACACTTGCACGAAGCACAGAAAAACGAAGATGAAAATGAAGATAAAAACCAATCTTGCGAATTAAATAACACGTAAGAATTCAGCAACTGGCTCAGCTTCTGGATTAAATTAGCCACCAACTAATAAGAGATAACAAGACAAAACAACGTTAAGAAATATTCTGCAATATCGTCATCAAACAATTAGATACTATTGCCTAGCTGAACATGAAATCCAGGTACACGAAACGAGAATTTTATGACACAATTATTATTGAACGTCTGGATACCAAAATTTGAAGCTCCACAAATGTTTCCACTCCCAGCACCGTGAATATTCCACAATTCCAATTTTAAAGGAATACGAAGACTGGACCTCCTTTCATGACATTTTTCTAAGATTCGTTCACTCCAATAACAACTTGACGAAAATTTAAAAGATGCAATATCTGAAAACTCACTCAAGGAATTAGTTCAATACCTAAAAAATTTTCCGAAGTAAATTAAGAAACCGTCTAGACTGTTTTCAAAACAAAGGAACCACAACACCATACTACTTCAGACTAAACTTGTAGACAAAATATAGCACTTTCCGGTTATTCATCACGAATGTGGACAACACCTAAAAGAACTACACGATACAACACACGAATGTTTGGAAGCCATTTCTAAACTTAAGATTGACAGTACTACTTGGTGACCAATTAGGGGAAGAATCATCAAAAGATGCTGAAACCAATAAATTGTACGAACAATCTTTTAGAAACCCCGACGAAATTCCAACGAATGAAGAGTTATCAAAGTTTCTACGAAATGGGTTTCAATCGTTAGAAGCTATGACTAAAACCAAAGAAATACAAACACTCAGCCAACTCCATTAATGGGACGCAAGAGTCAGTCCAAACATAATTGTTAATACTGTAACCATGCTTTCAAGCAAGAATAGAAGCGGTTAATAAGAGAAATCTATATTACAACTGTTTAAACCATAAATCATTTAGTGTAATTTTCTACAAAAATATCGCTTCTGCCATAAAGCACATCACACCTTAATACACATAGAAATAAATCAACCAAGAACAACAACAGCAAGAATGACATCTCATGCAGCAACGTCCAATGAGAAAATTACGACAAATAATGTAGGTCATGAAGACAGCACCGTACTACTAGCAAGATTAATAGTTAGAGAGAAATGGTATGATTTCTGATGGATCACAAGCATCATTGAAACAAGTCGTCCAATTATTAGCAGTATCACGATTAGGAGAAGGCATCTCTAAACTTAAGATTGGCAGCACTACCTGATGACCAATTATAGGAAGAATCATCAAAAGATGCTGAAACCAATAAATTGTACGAACAATCTTTTAGAAACCCCGACGAAATTCCAACCAATGAAGAATTATCAAATTTTCTATGAAAAGGGTTTCAATCGTTAGGAGCTATGACTAAAACCAAAGAAATACAAACACTCAGCCAACTCCAATAATGGGACACAAGAGTCAGTCCAAACATAATTGTAAATACTGTAACCAGCAACGTCCGATCTATGTATGTATGCTTTCAAGCAAGAATAGAAGCGGTCAATAAGAGAAATCTATATTACAACTGTTTAAACCATAAATCAAACATTTAGTGTAATTTTCTACAAAAATATCGCATCTGCCATAATGCACATCACACCTTAATACACAAAGAAAGAAATCAACCAAGATCAACAACAGCAAGAATGACATCTCATGCAGCAACGTCCAATGAGAAAATTACGACAAATAATGTAGGTCTTGAATACAGCACCGTACTACTAGCAACATTAATAGTTAGAGAGAAATGCAATGATTTCTGATGGATCACAAGCATCATTGAAACAAGTCGTCCAATTATTAGCAGTATCACGATTAGGAGACAGCTCATCAAAAAAATAAAATTCTTGCAAAGATTTGGATACCAATTTCAATATAGATGTCTAAAAATAAAGGATTCTTTTTATCCAACTTATTATTAACATACAATTAGTGCAACATATTTCGCCAAATCATTGGCTTAATCCTCATCTTCCATTTTGTTGAATTTAAACTTTTTGTTATTTTTAAAAAAATATTTATTTTTGGAATTGGTAACGATAATAAAATATTGTTTCTTTAATAATGGGTATAATTAACAAACCTTGATTAAACAATCATTTTTTTAATCTTTGTCAATAGTTTACATAATATCACTAGGTGGTGCGATAATTAGAGCAATGTATTTAGAAACTATTTCTGAAGCACCTACTATTGGTTTTAATGAAAGTTAAAGACTGCACAGTGCAAAATTCCTATTTTACATTTACCACATAAATAAATAAATAACGCAAATCGAGACCCTGGTGTATCTGTAGATTTTAATGGATTTCTGGTTTAAAAAAAAAGATTTTCAAACAGATTTTGAATCTTTAATTTCTCATTGTAACTATACAGGGTGTCCCGTTCTTGCCAGATAAAACGACAAGGTCTATCATTTATGGTTTTGGAGTTACAATGTTTTATTTTTATTTTTGGTTACCAATCTTGGCCATACATGAGTATTTTGGTAATAATAAGTTAACCAAGTTGTGTAAAGTAATCACTAAATTACTAAAATCACTCCCTTTCAATTAGTAATAACAAAACAATAAAAATCGTAGACAAAATGTAAAACAGAAAGGTCACAAGTAACAAAAAATAATTTTTTTTTATTATTTCAATTTTGTAGCAATTTCTTAAAATATAACCTATTAAAGTAAGTCTTCTAAAATGTAAACTACATAATTATCCTTAAAACTCATGAGAGTGTTTCTAGTTATCTTCCTTCACTTACCAAATCACGATCAAATTAACGTTTCAACTTTTAATTACCGTCAACTTTGGCCCAGAAGATAGTTTGATCTACTGTTAGTAATACCATCGTTCAACTAACATATATTCTAAGTATTTAAAGTTTGTCTTTCAGTTAGTATCAGAATACTAACTGGTAATTAACAGTAGATCAAAGATTTGCGCCAAAGTTACCCCAGTTGATGGTAGATGTTTCTAAATTTTATGAATTTTATCAAATAATTTTGGATGATATGTAGTTTTTGAAGACGAGCAAAAAGCATTAATTAGCTATATTTAGAAAAAAAATGTCAGAAAAAATGAAAAACAAAAATTATTTTTTTAAATTTTGTCAACGATTTTTGTTATTACTAATTCAAAGAGGATGTTTTTTACCTTCTAGTGATATAAATCTCTGCACACATTTGGTAAATTGTTGTTACCGATGTACTGAGAGCAAATTTCCAAAATTATAAATTAAACACCTCTATTTTTTAGTTTATGAAAAATTAAATTTCATCAACGTTTTAATTCTGAAGTATTATTTACCTCGAATGGGACACCCTGTATAAAGAAAAGTATTATTGTGAGTAAAAATCATTGAATTTTTGAATAATGGATAGTATCCAAAACTCTACGAAATACACCGATTTTTAGCGTTATTTGTGTTAAAAGATTATAAATGCAATAATGCAAATTACTTCAATTAAAACTGAGAGCACCTAATGGCAACTTAAATTCTCATTTCAAGTAAAAAGCTTTTCCTAAAATAACCTTACTTAGCCATGAATCACAATCCATTGTATTCTTAATACTTCTAATTAATAATTTCTTACTTTCACTAGATGCGTTCAGAAATTGCCCTGAGGGTGAAGTGCAGGTTCCGCCTATCGTTTGCAGAGAAAATAAAAATCGCGGCGTCCCCCACGCAAACCCCGTCGGGGTATTTGCATACCTTGTTTGCTTGATAAATATTCGACATTAGTTTTATTCAAACGGCCGACAGGACTATTACTTTTGCTGATTAGGCCACTTTAGCTGACAAAACGTCCGCGGACGTGACCGGCGCCTACAAATATCGGGTTTCCTCGCCGAAAAGCGTTGCAAATAACGCGCACCCTTTTCAAAGGACAACCGAAGATGAAGCGCACTCCTCCGAACCAGAGACTTTAAATAATGAAGCAATTTGTGGAAATGGCTTTTGTAATAACATGCTTTACAGAAATAACTTCGATTTTTCTACACACTCTTTTGTAGTTTACAGCCACATTTGTCCAATTCTAAAAACACACCTTTCACAAAATATAATAGTTACATTTTTATTACATAATAGCATTTTTAGAGCCACAACCTTAAAAAAATTACAAAAAAAAATTCCTAAAATTATTTTTCCCATCCATAATTCCACATTAATCCTACATACAAGATGATCGAAAATCAACAGATTCCTCTCATGAAAATAAGAAAAGTTTAAATACTTTTAAATCGTCGGCATAAATCAACACTTGACAATGTACACCTATATCATATTTTATAAATAAAGAGAAGAGCAAGAGACCCAAGTGCGAACCTTGGGGAACATCGGAAGTAAAATTTATTTGTTTAGAGATGAAACCCTTAACCTTTACAAAGTGGGTCCTGTTGGTTAGACAACTACATATTCATGAGATGATGCAATACTGGGATGTTTCCTTCTGCATAAGCAGTATATGATATAAAACATCAAAAGTCTTGGAAAAGTCAGTATAAATGGCATCTGGAGACCCTCTTCCATGAAATTAGATATTATATGTATATTCCGTTGATAAATTAGTGGTAGTGAACTTACACTTGAAAATCTTTGGTTCTCTTGCTCTTCTCTCCATGCTGCTTATCTGATTATTATGATAAGCATTCTGAAGATAGTCATTGATTAATCTGCAATTAAGATCGATATTGGTCTGTAGTTGAAGACTTGTTATGTGACTTAAAAAACTGATGTGAGTTTAAAGACTTATTAAATAAAAGCAACATCGACCAGTAGAATGACCCATGAGAACATTTACATTTTTATTAGATTTGTCAAAGTCATCTGAAAATAACACGTGAAGATAGTGGTACATTACCACTAAAGTCTGATACTGATAAAGGAATATCAATAGACTTGGTCTTCTTTTGAAAATCATTCTAAAAGTTCCTACTATTCATCTATTACTAACATCATAAAAAATATTTAAACAGGAATCTATATAGGGTGAGTTTATATTCAGTTTGAATGTTATGACAAAATCAAATGATATCAAACTCTGATGTTTTTTAAAAAGCATATGAAAATACAGTATTTGGTTGCTAAGGTCACAAAAAAAATCGTTTGTAAAAACTTTTGTAGTTTGAAAGTAAATTTCCATTCTGGACAATTTTATTCAAATTTCCGTTAATTTTGCGCGCATATTCACACTCACATCCACCGCGTTGAATTTTTACAAAGTAAACACCGGCGGCAGATGTTGCTTTTCGATGGGGTGCGCAAATTGTAGGGGGTGAGTTTGGATGCGTGGGCGCTCCACTGTCCCTATTTATCATTCCACAAATAATGCACATTTCGGTACGTGTATTTCTGAATTTGGAAATCGACAACTGTCCTTGCAAGCACATGATGAATGCTTAATATGACAGGGTGGTTTCAGTGTGTAAATAAAGATTGTCCCACGTAGGGGGTATTATTCTCAACGCCATTCCGGACGCCTCTAAAGTGGATTAATAATAATTCCCAACTCATCGACTGTAACTGGACATTGGACAGTAGAAATTAATTACAAACAGATCGCTCACTGCGAAAGCCGCAGCTGTCCCTCGTTTTACCATTGTGTCTGTCAAACCGTTCAGATTAAAGTACAATTGTTTGTTTTTAATACCATCACAAAAGGCAAATACACCAGTATTACTTACATTTTATTAATCAACTCAAAATATTTGTGAATACTATAAAACGAAATTCAATTACAATTGTTCTATTATAAATATTAGAAGCATCATAAACTAACAATTATCGAAGTGGGTGTTCACTATATTCCATGGATTATTAAATACATAAAACCAATACCACACGTAGTTTTTTTTTTAATTACCAATAGGTCGTAAACCAACGTGTAGTTTTCAATCAAAACTGGTGGTCCCAATTGAATTACAACGTATTTGCAAAGATTGAAATTAATATATTGCATATCAATAATTGAAAATACTACACTTGAGCAGAAAATAAAATTTCATGAATTGAAATTCGTAGATTCCTCATCACTTTTATTAAAATTTGTTTTTTTTTTGGAAAAAGTAATAAGATTTATTGAACAAAAAATTTCAATTTACATCACTATGGAATTGTTTCCTTCAACTCGTAGATTTTGAATAAAGCAAAACAAACAAAAACCGATATTGGAAGAGATATATCGGTATTTCAGTATTTCAAATTTGAAAACAAAAGAATGAAGTATGAATTCGTAACACGTTAGACAGTCAACAGTGCAATGATAACTGCACAAGTATGTTTTTTGGTATTTCATTCAGTTTTTGGAAAAACAAAAAAACAGGTTAATTTTAGTCTTCAGAGAGATTTTTTTTCAATAACTACTACTTTGTACCCCTAACATATGATTTCCATCTCCTCAATAATTTCAAATGCCAATAAGGACTAAAATTTATAACAATATAAAGACTGGTATTATTTTGAAAATCGGTGCAAAATATCAATAATATAATTGTCCATAAAATAAAAATTTCACGTTTAATATCATATTACATCTTATAAAAAATATCCTTCGCCAGTGTGATTAATTAGATTAATAGACTTTATTTTGAATTTTTTAGAGACTACTTAGTCGCAAAATTCAAATGTTCTTTTATTTTAATTCTCACACTTTGGACACAACAACTTTGTATTTTAGAATGTAGTTATAACATTTGTGCTGGGACGACCCCAAAAAATATGGCAGATTGTAATTATTAAATCGGTATTGCACAAGTATATGCCATAACAAAGCATATAATTGTGTCCCAACTATTATATAGAGTGACCAACCCCTCGGCTACGATAGACACTCTGGAATAAGAGAAAAACATAAAACTTGACCAATGATATCTAAGCACAATTCCATCAACTAATGTAGAGTCTTCGGTTTCGTCAATCTGCAAAAAAATTAAAATCTTCGTCGAAACATTTCTTTACACGACCCACTGGAAAAAGTTATTCGCCCAGGAAGAAGGAAACCGTCGTCCCTGAATTTTCAGTAAGTCGTGTAGAATCGAAAATTTATAATTATGATTTATCCACATCGATCTTTTAAAATGGCCCAGTTATCATAAAAATTAAATTTTATACGTCAAATTGGTGTTCGTTTTTTAACCAAATTTCAAAAATTCGCTTGGAATTAAAGGGGAATGTCTGTTTCAAATTTTTCAAGCCAGGGAAAGGCTTTCAAAAACGCATAAATTTTTTACCCAAGTAACAGGGCATGGCAAATTTTCGGTGGTTAAGTTGCTTTTACTTAATTAGTGAAAATTGACGTAATGTTTACTTAAAGCTATTTAATTTGTGGATATTTTTACTAATGGGGTAAATAAAAGTTAAAATTTACCATTATTTGACCTAATTTATTACTTATTGGTCATATTTCTGCAAAGTTGAAAATAGGGAAATTCTAAAGTAAAATATACCTCAGTCGCCATTAAAGTAAGAATGTGCTATAGGTCAAATTTATAGGAAAACTTCCTGACTTTTCAATGACTATTAGGGAAAAAATACTTCATACTAAAATTGTAATAAATTTGGTTACGTTTCCTTTAATAGTAAAATTTTCTTATTAGACGATATTAGGGTTATTATAGTCAATAAATTTAAATTAATAAATTTGTGGATAAACTTACTAGATTGGAGGACTTAATAAGCATAGTTTTTTGAAGGTATTTTATGTATTGGTGGATGACGGAAAATTTATGTGATTTAGGGCACTTTTTAATTAAAAGTTATCTAAATCAGAACTTTCATATAATGATATCCATATAAAAAATACAAACAGGCGATACATAAAGAAAACAAAGTCATTCAACCTGCAAATTTATAATAGAATATAAATGAAACTAGATTTAAATGAGATAATTCAAAAAACACTAATTAGAACTTGCTACAAATTTTAGGTTATGTTGTTAATTTTCCCATTTGACAATCGCGTGGATGACATCGAACGTTCGTGCCCAATTCTTGCCTTTAAAGTCAAATTTACTTATTTAGGACAAAGATACTTAAAAGTATTATTGACTTTCAGGTAAAAAGTTTAGAGCCAAATTACTATAAAGTCAAATTTATAGGAAATTTTTATAAAGCACCAAGGAAAATTTACCTACTAGGCCAGAAATTGCTCAAATCACATCAGGTAAATTTTAGCAATGAAGCCATATTTATTATTATTAAAATATAGGTTATGTAAAATTTTATGGAAGTTTAATAGTTATTTAAAAATTAAAATAAACTTTTTTAAATGGAAAAATCAGACTGTTCTATTGGAAAAAAGTGTAGGAAAATCGTAATCGTTCGTTACTAAATAATTTCATATTTTATATTTGTAGGACCCAAAAGTTGTGCTGTACAGAAGGAAAAAAAATGATGAAGCTCAAAATACTCTTACGGGGGCTGTATCCAGAACAGCAGGTCAGGTTGTTTTACCACTTCGAAAAAATACGAATTTGATGTAACTAGAGGGCTATAACGTTTAGTACTATTGAAACAGTTAAATACTACCAGACTTCAAGGTGAATAATTTTTAAATATTATTTTCGAAAGAAATAACTCTTATGTTAATTTGTAGTAGGTTTTATAAAAACATGTAAAAGAAAAAATAAAATAATATATTTATGTGTTATATGTAATTATTCTTGATTATCTCAACAAAATGTTGTCTTCCTGTCCTCAGTTTCATTAGTTTAATTTCCATGATAATTGTCTTCAAGTACATCTTCATTAAAATCAGAATCTCCTAATATTTTAGCAACGTTGTGCAAAAAAAACATGCTATAATTATATTTGAAGTATTTTTAAGTTTGATGCGACAAACATACTTCGTGTTTTAACTTGTCCAAAACACTGCTCAATTATTACCTTTTCCTGTTTTAAAACGTTATTACAACTTCTTTTAATGTCGTTATTCGTTATAAGATATAAGGAATCATAAGCCATAACCTTGGTCACCAAGAAGTATGAGATTTCTAATTCTCGTCATAACTGGAATATTTTGGTTTCGTTTATTTATGAAATTTAAATGAACCGATTTGTTTAGGGCGAGACTCCATTTTTTTCGTCCAATCTTCAATTTGGGATACGACTAACTGTAATGTTTGGGTTGTTTCTTCATCGGTGTCAGTGTTTCCAACTGAAAGTATAGCAATATCATCCGCGAGCGTTGCTTATGTATTATTTTCTTGACATGGCATTTATATGTCGTAGTAATAATGGAATATTCGGCAATTTGTCAAAATGCCTAGGAAATTTATACAAAGCCGGGAAAATGGTGACGCGAGTGACTTTCTCGTGTTTTAACTAGGCAAATTAGAAAATGCCGGTAGAATTTGAGTGCCAGAATACAAATTTATTATTTATGTTATGCCTACTTATTTTTAGGCCTTTTATAGTCTAAACAGAATTGTACCTGCAATTCTGGTACTTAACGATGAAGTAAGAAAGATATTCTTCTTTTAAAAATACAAATCTGTGTTTTTCGAAATGGTCCATTCTAGGCAAATTATAAAATGCCTGAAAATGACTTGGCATAACGAAATTTTTGGTCTGACGCTTTAGTTCTGCCTAGGGTGGCCATATAGCGACAAGGAAAAAAGAGAACATTTTCTATATCAACTTTTTTTATTATTATCTTATCAATATACAAAAAAAAAACATATTTTCACGTAAATATATATACTAAATACATTATATAAATGTATAAAATAAGGAAATTTTGTCTCAATATAAGTTACAAAAAAATAAAATATATCACATAAAAATACAAAAATAAAAACAAATCTCAAATAAAATCACATTTTTTTAAATTACAATTAATAAAAAATGACTAACATATTACATCATTTTCATCTTCATCAGAACTACCGGTAGAATTATATTTTTCTGAACTTCGGATTTTTATTAAAAAAGATTTGTCATCTTTGACTTTCGCAAAAAAATCTGCACATGATATTTCCTTGAAATTATAATCAACTTACTGACTTCTTTTGTCCATTGTATTCCAATTAATGAAAATATTCTTTCATCATCAGCATTGTGGCTTGGAATTGCATAAAAAAATTGACATAATCTTAATAATTCTGAATAAAATTCGTTATTTTTTGTCTCTAGGAAATATTTTGACCATTTTTTACATTATAACATTATTTAAAACAGAAAAGAGAACAAAAGAGAACAATTTAACTGAAAAAAAGAATTAGAAAGATCCCAACTTAAAAAGAGGACATGTCTCTTTAAAAGAGACCCTCTGGCCACCCTAGTTCTGCCGTCATTTTATAATTTTGAAAGTTACTTGGTTACCCATTTTACCGGCTTTTTACAAATTATCTAATATTACATTATGCCTACGACATAGGAATGGTCCTAGTACACTTCCCTGTGGTACCTCTGTTTTTATTTCCGTCAGTTCCGAGTAAGTATATTCCTGTTTACTTCTGAAGAATCTATCTGATAAGTAGGATAGTTTGGTATTATAGTTCTCATCTTATAATCGAGTCCCTCGTACCAGACCTTATCAAACGCCTTTGCTATATCTACGAAGATCAAGAGCATTTTTTTTCTTCTCTTTTTCAATTATGTTCGTTATTCCAATTGAAGTCCGAAAACTGTATCTATTTTGCCATAACTCCTTAGCATTCATTATAGAGTTTTGAGACGTGGGAAATTTCTGCTTGAGCACTTATTTTCTTAACAACACTACTCAAAGTTTTAGAAACAGTTGACTACTCCTCAATTCCTCGCCAACACCTTTTTGGAATCCAGGATAAGCTTAATGTCTCATACATAGTCAAGAACCAACATTTTGTGTAGAATCTGTGGATAAGACAAATTTTGGTATCTCATACATATTTTCATATTATGCAAAGAAGAACACTACGAGATTCGTTAGTGTCTCCAAGAAAGTGACTAGCTAACCACTAAATTTTGTTTTTCAAATTGATGTAAAACTTTGAAGTCACTAACTAAACTAATTTTTTTTAGCAGCGAGGCTACGTCCGATTAACTTCGTTTATATGCATTACTTTGAAAGTGAAAGATCACTTGTATTCGTATAAAAAAAATTTTTTGAGTTGGTTTATTCTTAAAGCATTTCTTTTCTGCGCATAAGTTTAAGGTTTCGCTTCTAATTTTTTCAGTCCACTTGCAGGATTTTCTTCATATGTTGGAATAAAAAGGTTATGCTTCTTTTTATTCATACACCCCATATTGTATTTAAATGAGGAATACTCTGTGAAAATTGGCCATTAACTGGATTAATTTTTATAATATAAGTTTTACCCTTCTGGTATTTGGCATAGTACATACTACTTATTGACATATTTGATACTTATTTACAACATCCCAAAAATTGAGTAAAATTTTAAGAAATTTTTGGGATGCTGTAAAAAATTTAAAAATATATTTAAAACAAAAAACGCAACATCAAAGTCTTTGTTTATATCTTAACTTATTTCTAGCGTTGGAAAAAAAATATTATTTCAATTAGTTTTTTAGAATGTTTCAAGGAGCCGCTAACGAACATTTTGTAAAGAGCCCGTTTTACTGCTCCCGTATGATTATTTGGTTTCACTTACTAAAACAAAAAAAAAAGAAATTGGTAGCCAGAAGACTCTTCTTTATACCAAAAAAAGAAATTTTATAATAGCTCCACTGAAAAAAAAGTTATGACCAAAATCGCAAATATCAAGAGAATTTCAAACTCAAGCGCTCATATTTGCCTTAAAACTACCCTTTCAGAGCCTTAAAAAAACCTGAAAATAATTGAGAAATTATATCTTAAGCGTATTAGTCTTCACATCTTCAAATCTTTATTACAAACCGTTTTCAAATAGATGACAAAAAAATTTTACAGAAAACCTAGTTTAAGTCACAATATTTGAAGGGCTCTAGCTCCCTTAGGAAGCGACATCGGACATATCGGACTTTTTTTTCTTAAAATTTATCGTAAAATCACCTCCTAAATTTTTTCGCATCAATTTATTTACATTCTGTATAAGAAGGATACAAATTTTTCAAGAGTCTTATAAATAGGTCTGCATATGTTAAAAGTTTACTTGCACTTGAAATTATTACATCACTCCAAACGAATCTACAACAATTTAGTAAAAAATTCTTTATATTATATTACTGGTGAATTGTATCTACCGTATCTATTATGAGACACCTTGTATAGTATAAGCAAACAATAGTGGCTTTATTTGAAAACAGTATCAAAGCAGAAGATTTTGCATATATTATGAATAATTGAACATTGTTATAGTTATGGATAATGGCTGTTCATCAAGTAATTTGATGCAAATGGATCTAGTAAATTAAAAAAATAGATGTTCACATTGGGGTCATTAAAAACAAAATGATAGTTAAAATTAGAGAAGACCCTATAATTTAGACACCTATCTAACTTGGGGTTTAATAGGCAGCAATTTAAACTACCACACAATTAACATTTATAATTTCTTATGTCCAATTTATGTTGTATTAAAGCAAATTTTCAATTTGAGATCCTACGAGGATAAGACATCCGCGTCGAATGAGGGTCCTTTTGTTGGTAATAAAGTCACGCCATAATAATGGTAAGTAATCCATTACTTTGTCAGGCTTGTATACGCGATCTCAAAATGAGTCACACTTAATGCATTAAATTTGGGTTTATTTCATCGTCGCTGATGCGTTGCTTGTTGATAAGATAAAAAACGCGCGCGCCTTTCATTTTGCTTCGTCCATTTTTTAAATAAATTAGCCGCAAACGAAGGAAACAACTTGGAATAATATTATATACTTAAGGTAATTATTTTTTTCTATTAAAAAATAAGTTATAAATAAAATTAACAGCCGTTGAATTTTTTACGCTCGAAAAGTGAAGGTGCGTGGAAAAAACACAGCAGCAACGGAAATGCGTGCGAGGGCTTCTTACATGCAATTGTATACTATTACCTTATAGATAAAGTAGATATTAATTTTAATTAGTATTACTGATCTGCAGGCTAAATATTATTACAACTATTATACAACTGTCCCCCTATTGAATATCAAACTGACTAAACATCAAAACTCATGCATTTCGAATATTCATATACAACGATTCTATCGGGTAACTTTGTCCTTTGGGAAAAATATTTGCGCATCCGCACCATTAAAGCTTAGGACCCTCCCTAACTATGAGCCTGGAGAGATGTTTACTTCAGTACCAAATTTTTATTTATTCTAATAAAAGGGGGTGTTATTTGTGTTTTGCTAGCGCGTGCGGGGTTAATACTATCACACCACAGATTTATATTAATGTTCATTTACGGACATATAAATCTTGCAAGAATGACATGTGAATCGTGTTTATGCCGTACAAATAGGGGGTTCGTTTCAGAACACAAATACACCAGCGCGTTACACATACGCGGTGTGCAACGCGGGGTTGTTATTGATTTCGTTTCATTTCATGTAACCAATTGCACGCAGCACATATACAAATCGGCAAGACCGGTTGTTTGCATTGTACGTGATAAATGTTTATACTGTCCTCCACCAATATTTACCCCCGGCCAATAAAATGCATTACTTCAGTTTAATTACCCGAGGAAAGGTTTTAATTAAATTATTTCACTTATTTATACAGTTTACCAATGAAGACAAATACAAAGGGCATTAAAACAACTTTTGCCAAATTTAGTCACAATCATTCATTTAGAATATACAGGGTGTCCCATTTTAATTAATCCAGCTGAATATCTTGAAAACGAAGCGATTTCCTTAAAAATGTTTCAGACAAAAATTGTAACGACTCGGGGGGGGACATTTAATAGTGCCATGGGTTTTTAATTGTTATGGGGTTTTATGGGAAAACATTTTTTTTTCAAATGGAAACCCCCATTTTTTATTGTAGATTCGTAATCTATGAAAAATAATAAGAAAGTTTTGGATGAAACATTATTTTCTAAAATTTCAATTTTTCGCTATATTCACCAAAATGAACACAAATTTTGGGATTTTCGATACAGTTTTACTAAAAAACTAAAGGTCTATAAGAAAACTCGCAGGAGTCAAAAATTGCTTAAATTAAGGCAAGGATTATTAAAAAATATTATTTTACTTTATTAAAAAAAATTTATTTTATTTTTATTATTTTTTAAGAAAAATATTATTTTTTTTTACTTATAAAATTTAAAATAAAGTCAAAGGTAATTAATTAATACACTTAAAGATATTTGGATCTGTTCTTAAATTACGAGAGCTGGTCTAAATAAGATGTTCGAATATTCCTCCATTTTGTTCAATACACATGTTTACTCGTGTGCGAAAAGCCAATGATACATTTCTCAACATTTCAGGAGTAATACTTCGAAAAGCGTCCATAATTCGTATCATAATATCCTCTCTAGTTGTAGTTGGTCGTTCATAAACCTTATCTTTTATGTAACCCCATAAAAAATAATCCATTTTTGTAAGATCCGGAGATCTTGCTGGCCATTCGTGTACTTCGCTACCAATTCCAATCCACATATTAGGGAATTGGTTATGTAAAAATGTTTTAACAATTCTGGCAGTGTGGGGTGTAGCTCCGTCCTGTTGAAACCACATTCGCTGTCTTAAATCTAGAGGTACAACTTCTAAAAGAGTAGGCATTTCGTTTTAAATTATATTCAAATAAACATGTTGGTTAAGATTTTCTTCATAAAAAAATGGTCCCACAAGATACTCATCAACTATTCCAGCCCAAACGTTTATAGACCAACGCCACTGTAATCTATGATCTCTTTGCCAATGTGGATTATTTTCAGAATAATAATGAGCATTATGAAGATTTACTCCACCCATGTTGTCAAATTTTGCTTCATCAGTAAAAACTACGCAATTAAAAAAAGGGGACCTCTTCTAACTTGATTCGTAGCCCATATGCAAAAATTAAGTCGGCGGATGTAGTCATCTTCTTTAATTTGTTGGGTTAAATGAACATGATATGGGTGTGATTTATAGTGTTTTAAAATTCTGTTGGCAGAAGATTTAGGAAGTCCATGAAGACGCTGAATTTTTCTTGTAGATGTATGTGGATCTTCATTTACGGAAGCTAATGCTATCAATGAGGGGAGCATCTTAGGACCAGTTTTAATACGTTTTCTTCTAAGAGAACCGTTTTCCGCTCTTTTCACGAGCCTCCTAATATTTGTATGATTTGGATGACGCAATTGTGGAAACCTCTCAGCATAAAAACGTGCTGCGTGCCGATAGTTATCATGGCATTCGCCCAAAACTTTTTTAATATTCACGATTTCTCTAGGTGAATAATCAGCCATTTTATGAGAGACTGATTTTAAATAATCATAGTGGCTTCAATAACAAAGAGCTTCTACAAAAAACTAATCTGTCACAATATAACAATTATGTGCGAAACACAAAGTAGGCTGAAAATGAAATTCCTTTATTTTTAAAAGCCTTCTTCCTTAATTGAAAAATATTATTTAACATATTAAATTACAAATAAAATTGAAAAACCGTTTTGACACCTATTGTTTCCAACCTTTGACTTTATTTTAAATTTTATAAGTAAAAAAAAATTAATATGTTTCTTAAAAATTTAAAAAAATAAAATAAACTTTTTTTTAAATTTATTTTTTTTTTAATAAAATAAATCTTTAGTTTTCTAGTAAAACTGTATCGAAAATCCCAAAATTTGTGTTCATTTTGGTGAATATAGCGAAAAATTGAAAATTTAGAAAATAAAGTTTCATTCAAAACTTTCTTATTATTTTCCATAGATTACGAATCTACAATAAAATTGGGGGTTCCCATTTGAAAAAAAAATGTTTTTCCATAAGACCCCCATAAAACCCCATAACAATTAAAAATCCATGGCACTATTAAATGTCCCCCTCGAGCCGCTACAATTTTTGTCTGAAACATTTTTGAGGAAATCGCTTCGTTTTCAAGATATTCAGCTGGATTAATTAAAATGGGACACCCTGTATAAATCTTCAAAGTACAAGTCATTATTTTATCATACAAGAAACAACAATATAATGGTTAACACGGATTTTTAACAAATATGTAAATTTGTTTGAAGTAGAGACTTTTCACAAAACATCAGATATAAAGTAATATCATTTTCATTTAAAAGGATTCACAGTTTTAAATAAAATCCGATACAAACATGGAGCAGCACCGGCTCCGACTCAAGCACTGACTCGGTGCTTGAGTCGGCGCTGCACCATGTTTGCACCCTAACCAATCGTTGCTAGAAAATTAAATAGCGATTAAATATCAATGCAAGAAAATTAATGTAAAACTAACACATCTGCTTTATTTATCAAAAATATTAAGTCCGTTTGATAATTGATTTAAAAGTATTAAAAGCTTTGTCAAACTCTCTTCCAAAATTTAATGCAAAAATTTTAAGCTTTTTGTTTTAAATTTTTAGGTTGTAACTTCAAAGTAAAGAATTACAAAACATTTTTTTGTAATCTGCCCTTTTGAAAAGTTCATCTTTGATTTAAAGTTTTTTGTCTCTTCGTTCGCTGTGATTTTTTGTTTGCTTCTATGAAATTTTAACAATCTTTCGTTAAGAGGATAGTCCGCCAAATGTTTGAAATGCGTACTCCTCGCTAGTAAAAATTGATTTTTTGGTGTTTGTAATAAAAAATTTAACAAAAACGCTCTTGGTTTGCCTTGAAATTGAATTTATTTATCATATAGAATTTTTTTTTGATGTATATAGTCTGTTATAAGGGAGTAATTTTGAAAAAATGATAAAAACGCATTTTTTAAAAAATTACGCACCTATAATTACAAACAAAATATAATATAATAAACAACAAAAATTCTATATGAAAAATAAATTCAATTTGAAGGCAATACAAGAGCGTTTTTGTTAAATTTTTTATTACAAACACCAAAAAATCAATTTTTACTAGCGAGGAGTACGCATTTCAAACATTTGGCGGACTATCCTCTTAATTAGAGCAAGTTGTAATTAATGCATGGCATTCGTACAGGCGCGATTCCCTTTAAAGCTTTCGAAAATCCCAAAATTTGTGTTCATTTTGGTGAATATAGCGAAAAATTAAAATTTTTGAAAAAAATGTTTCATTCAAAACTTTCTTATTATTTTCCATAGATTACAAATCTACTATAAAAAATGGGGGTTCCCATTTGAAAAAAAAATGTTTTTACATAAAACCCCCATAAAACTCCATAACAATTAAAAACCCATGGCACTATTAAAAGTCCCCCTCGAGCCGCTACAATTTTGGCTGAAACATTTTTGAGAAAATCGCTTCGTTTTCAAGATATTCAGCTGGATTAATTTAAATGGGACACCCTGTATGAAAAACCACAAAATAGCTAATTGCAAATTGTAATGACTATTCAACTCACAAGTGATTATTTTTTGTGACAAACTAAACGTCAAAAATATCAGCGATTATTTCATGACGTTTATGTCAAACTTCAATAAGTTTGAAGATAGCTGTCAAATTTTGCATAAGAAAGTGAAAAATATTCGTTAAATAGTCTCTTTAATATGCACTCTTGTTCAAATTATAAGTCGAATATTTTTATTACATTACCACTCATGTCATTTGGGGTTAAAACTAACCCCAAATGACATTCGTGATAATGACAGTGAAAAATATTCGACTAAAATTTGACCACTCGTGATATTACAACATTACAACGTGATACAACATTTTTTGCTTTGCCAGAAAGTCAACAACGACAACTTTTGGAATTTTTCATGTAAAACTTTATCGAGTGGAAATTTGTGCACTTCCTTACAACTAAAACATATACTTTGAGGTCGTCAAAACGGTACTTTATTGGAAGTAGGGGTTGATTTTTTAGTTTTGGAGCTACAGCGTTAGACGTATTAGGTCACCGATTTGTGTCAATAATCAGAAAACCTCTAATAATAATTTAAGCAATGTGTGCATAGAATTTAAAAATGCAAAAATCAAAAGTCACCCTCTTTCAAATGGCAACAACAGTGAAACAGAAATAGTTGACAAAGTGTTTAAGAGTCATTTTTTGAGTATGCTAAATAGGGTACCACGCCCCCATAAATAACTCATAAACTACTCAATATTTTTGTACCAAATTTTGGTAGCATTAAAAAATATTTATAATGACCACTGTATCACAAAAGAAATTAAAAATATTAACAGTAAGTGTATTTTTTAAGACCCTTAAGAGCATCTTTCTAGACAACCGCGATAAATTTTCCTTTGGAGATAATAACAAGGAATAGAAAATCCATCCCACTTTTCTGGAGCTTCTTTGCAAATTATGACCAAATAACTGATAATTAATGCGAATCCCTAGAGGGCGCGCGAGTTTATGAGGAAAAATTGTAAAAAATCACGAAATCGAGCATTAGTTCTGAAGTCATAACTCAAGTCTCCCTCGTTAGAGAGTTCCCTTCTGCAACCCAGCACAAAATTAATTATAGGGGTCCAAAGTTAAGGTACTTTTAGATCATTATATTTTTTTTGTACATTCTCAATTTTTTTTTCCTTCTGGCAAAAATTAAAGAAATGACTTCTAAATCAACTACAAAAAAAATTATACAAAAATGTTGTTCATACTAGTTTTTATGACTGCAGAACTAAACCACTATATTCGCCGTTTAGGAAATGGCTCTTAAGGTGCTCCTACTTTACAGTTAATTTGCTCAAATACCAATCAAAGTATGAAGTTAAGCTCGTAATACATAGGTAAGGCATAAAATTTGAATCGATTAGTACCATAAGCATGCCAAATAAAAATTTTTGTAATTAGTTATTAGTGCGGTACGAAACATCGCAAGGAAATTTTTTCTTTCTGTTTTTGAAAATTTTCTAGAAAATTAAGGATATGTTTTTTAATTATTCTGAAACTCCGTCATATTCTCAATAATTCAGGAAAAAATTAAAACCGTGGTTGTTTTCCTTCACTTTCCATAGTCTTCTGAAGTTTCTGTTACAAGAAGTGCTGTCCAGAGCACAGTTTGCTACAATCGGCCGATCCGGCATCATTTACAGCTTGGTTGACAAGCTAAGCACTCTTTTTGACAAACTGTATATCCTATTTTGAAAACCTACAATCAGTACTAATTCTCATAGAAGTAACTTCTGAAGGCTTTGGCAAGTAAAGAAAAAGAGCTACGGTTTCGAAATTTTCCCTGGTTTGTTGAGAATATGAAGAAGTTTCAGAAAACTTTAAAAAACACAACCATAATGGGTATTAATTAACCCAAAACACAGCGGTGGATATAGAGATAGCCCTCTCCTAGATTCCCGAAAAAATATGCGATTTTTCTTCTCTTGAGTTCTAGAACTTTCAATTTATTGTTTTTCTAATTTATTTAAAAAACTTGATTAAAAAATTCATCAAGCTTCCAGGTAAATTTTCAAGAACCCAAAGACTTTTTGGATTAGCGCATTGCAATTATTTATAAAATTTTTGCAATTTTTAGCAACCACAGAAGGTTATTCAAAATTATTATGAAAGTTACTGGAATTAAAAACTTTAAAAACGAAAACAAAAAAGGAAACTATAATCTGATTCAGTTTTTCCAAAACATATCCGAGAAATAATAAGCAACATGAGTAGAAAAAATTAATATCAAGAACAATAACAGGGGTCCCATTTTTATTTCAAAATGAAGTTTTTCATAAAAAGTAGATGCCCTTCTGAACAAAAAAATTCAACTTCAAAAAAATAGCAGCAAGTTTTAAATTTTAAATTTTTTATGAGTCTTGTGGAACACCCTATATATTTTCCTTCATTTCGTTATTTTTTTAATTTTAATCAATTATACTTTGGAGTTTTTTAAAATAAATTCTCAAAAAAGTTCCTATGAGGAAAATATTACTTAAATAAATCTAGTTTACTGGAAATTCACTAAATTTGTTAATGAAACTAATTTTCTAAGTCTAATTTCAGTGGAAATGTCATTTTTGGGCGTTCAAAGTGCTTTAATGTTTTTATCAAAAAAATCATTTGAAATAATTTATCTTAATTTATCACACATTCATTAAAAAACCTTATTTGCTACCCACTTTTCGTAAATAAATTTTATAGAAAAAATTATAATTTTTTTTTCAAATTTTTATTTAACGTTAATTTAAACTAAAATAAAATAAGAATTATTTTTGAATGGCATTTACTATTTAAAACAAGTGCTGAAAAAAAGTGGGATACCCTGTATAGTTGCTCATCACCCCCCCTAGAATTTTACTCTAGATCCGCCACTGCCAAAACACAATATCAAAAGTAGTGGCATTTTGACTTCAATAGACAAGTTAAATTAAATGATTTATTACATCTCAGCTGACTAATATAATGTTGTTCACCAAAATTATTTTCAAAATAATATTGGCAATTAATATAAAAGTTATAGCTGCAATTTAATTAAGACGAATATTTTATAGATTCTAAGATAATGCTGTACGAAATTTTGTAAGTTCGAACTTTTCATTCAAAAGTTAATTTCAAAATAATTCGAACCGTTCGAACATTAAGCAAAAAGTTCGAAATTAGTTCGAGTTCATAAAAAGTTCGAATTAATAAAAAGTTGGGGTTAGGAAAAAGTTGAGGTTCGTGAAAAGTTCAGATTCGGTGAACAGTTCTACTCTAACGTACAAATAGAATGCCTAGATAAAAATATGAGATAAGATACAAAATCAAGAATCTCAACCATTCTCCTTTAAACTGCTTACCCTTATGTGTTTTAAAACTGTGCTATTTAGATGTTAATAATTTTTGCTAAAAAATTTTTTTATGACTTAAGAATATTATGTATTATTTATAAATTTGTTCAATGTCTATCCTTGAAATTATAAGTACTTTTTGTGCGAAATAAACTAATAAATTATAAATAAATACATTTTCTCAGATAATAACCTTGTTTCCATTCAATATACATAGATGAACACATATTCATCTTAGTTTAAAATTTATATATACAGGTTATCTTTAGATAAGCAAAAATCAACGATAAAATTTAATATAAAATATTTATTGCACACTCAAATAGGTTTTCTTTAAAATATGCAGTATGAATATTACAATTTCATAACTTTATTTTGTATATAAAGATTATTTTACACTCCAAAAATCTATATAGTAAAATTCAGAAAATATGAAAAATTTATCGTTTCTACTTGTGACTCTCTGTTTCATTCATTTATTTCCAAAAATTCAAGCATATGGAAAGGTAAATATATGTAAAAATAAAAATAGTTGTTTTAAAATTTTTGATTTTTGAAATTAAAACTGAAAATTTTTATTTTATTATTGTGTCAACAATTTTTGTATTATTATTGTTACCAAATTAACTTTTAGACAAATATTTTTTAATTTTTATACAAATTGATTAAATTGTTGTTTAGCTATGTAGCAAAAATCGGTGACTTAAAATTGAAAACGAGGTAACTTCAAAACTAAAAAAGATATACCCCTACTTTTTGTCTTTTTGATGATGATTTGACCCACTTTCTAAATTTTTATATTTTGATGCAAATTCGAAATTCAATTTAGCGACCGTCCTTTTTATACTATAAATATACAGGAAAATCCAATGAATATAAATATTACTCAATAAATTAAATACCAAGAAAGTATGTTTTAAAAGTGTTATTTATTATTTGAATTTTTAGAGTTACAGAGAATTGTGCTCCAATAGACAAGTAATGGCAGCTGTAAGTTATTTAGTTCCCGAAGAATATCAAGATTTTCAATTTGAATGTAACAATTCGATTCCAGATGAATTTCAAGCTTTTCTCGAAGAATATTACTTGAGATCCATAAACGAAGGTTATTTTGGATTTTCAGATTATGAAATTCAAAACTACATATCCAAAGAAAAGATACTGGAAATGTTTGATTATTGTATTATGTATGTAAATTACAAAGGCCAATATGATCCTTTTACCAAGGGCATTGAAAGATTAAAATGTTATCTTAAAAAAATTACATGCTTGGAAATAATTAACGCTGATTAAAACTATTGTATTTTGAGTCTTAATAAATCATTTTGTAACCCTCACGATGGTAGTAAATAAATTTTTATTTAGAATATTAAATTATTTTTTAGTAATTATAGATATTCTAAAATATAAACCAAAATTGTCAGAAGCTTGATTTTTTTGCAAATATTTTGTAAGTAACCTTGGTTTACTAAAAATTCGGAAGGAATTACTGGGAAATATTGGGAAATTTTTTGAGTAATAATTTTTTCAAAATATTAAAAATTAAAATGACCACTGCCACCTGAAAATTGCAAGGCTGGAAAAATTTGATGTGGCTTGGGAATAAAGTTAGGGTAAACCGAAATTGTTTTGTGTTTTTGTAATTTTCGTGTTTTATCGATTTGAAAAGCAGTATGCTCAAGCAAAACCACTGCGAGTAAGCAAAAATCTTTTCACGTGATAAACCCCAATTCGTATTTATTGTTGGTTTTCGGAGCGAAACCTTTCACGTCCGATGGGATTGAAAAGAGCGCGGGCGCCCGCAAAAACAATAATTAAAAATCTGCGAAGCATAAACGCGCCGAGTGGCTGTATGCTTTTATTGTGCGGGGAAAAAGGGGAAATCTGGGATACTTCTCGTCTCACATCACGGCGCCGCTGAAAAAGCTGCAGGGACCGGAATTTCAATTTCAATTTCGACCGCATTACCTTCCAAAAGAAGTCATCTAAATTACTTTGTTTCGGCTTTTCGGTCCATTGGAGGGAGCATGGCTCATTTCCGTGTGCGAAAGAGATTTTAAAGAGAATTTTCGTCCTGCATCAAATGTGAATAAATTGTAACCGCAGGGGTTAATGTTTCTGAATTTAATAAAAGTTGATTCCGCATTTAAATAACATACAACTCATAGTCAAAACAATCTACTGTATTTTCCTTAAAGCTCACGTTTGCATTTTCATATTTTAGTTTTTTTATATAAAAATTTCGTTGAAAGCTTTTTTTGGTCCTTCAAAGTCATCAAGTCATCAATTTAAGTCAATGTATTTAATAGTCCAGGACTCGTCCCGGGCAAAACCCCTCTAGCCCAAGGAACCTGATATGATGAATTAACCTAACCTAACCATTATGGTCCATTTGTATTTAGTTTGCATTAGAACGTATTTGTATTTGAAAATGAATTATAGGTTCTTCTTTGGCAAAATACGGAGTAGACCATTCGTCGTTCTGCTCTTTTACGTTCTGCTAAAGTATGTTTGCTACTTTCTGGTTTCTGTATGATGATGTTTTCCGTTTCGGCGGTTTTCCCTTCTGCATTAGAACGTATTTGTAATTGAAAATGAATTATAAGTTCTCCTTTGGCAAAATTCGGAGTAGCCCATTCGTCGTTTTTACATTTTGCTGCTTCCCGTTATGATCAAATATGTTATGCTACTTTCCGGTTTCTGGATTATGCTATTTTCCGCTTATGCTACTTTGAGTGGGTTGTAACGAAAAGCTTTTTTGATTTCACGAAATGGGTATTAAGAGATTACTAAAAATTGGGAGGTATTGGTTGAATATAAACATTTATTTTATAATCTTTATATTATATTGATACTTTTGGTTTTTGATTAATATAAATACAAGGGTAGAAAAGCATACAAATGGTGGTACAATTTGTACTCTTCATAAGTGAAGAGCTAATTATACGATGTTTTCTTCCCGGTTTCGAGGAATAGGACACCCTTGGTAGCGGTTTTGATTTACAAAGGGGCGTCCTGCGAAAAGGGGTTTGGATATAACAATAAATTTGAAGCTCGCGTTTCGCAATTTTTCGCCATGTCGCTATTGTCGACGGCCGACAAAAAAATGGTGCGGCCCCCTCCCGACGACATAGCAAAAGGTTCCGATTTCTATACGGCCATTTTAGAAGGGCTCTTCAAGATCCGCGCCGGCGAGCTTTGACCCTTTCATCCTCAGCGGAAGCTGAAATTCGATCAATTTCGTTTGTCGGCTCGCGGAATTAAACGTCTCTCACATTACCGCCCACCATCACGACCTAATTGAATAAGTAGCACGACAATTTCAGGTGTATTCTTTTTTTATTTTCCCTCATTCTATAAAAGCTCAACTTTAAAACCCTTAGTTAGCAGGACCAAACCACAAACAATAGCAATTATCTAAACTCTAAGTATTTCCTACCCAGATTAGAAACTTAAATATGTTGGTACTTACGTAAGACAAACATTAAGAATTTAGCGAATATACAATATATAAATCAGAGAATTGCAAAATTTTAAAACAGACTCAAGCCGAAAAAGAGGAAATACACATGAAACATTTTTTAAAAATCAACGTTTCCAAACTTTTCCTTGATGTTTAAATAGAAACAAAAAAATATTAATTTAAACTATTTCCGTATTTATTAGAGGAAGTGGTGCAAAAGTGGAAGCGTGGTGGTAATGTGGAAACGTTGCCTGTAGAGCTTGACCGGTGTTGCAATGTGGTGGCAATAGCTTAAACCTATTGCTAAGTTCCATTTTTTAATTCCTAGGATTGCCGGCAATGGGTCCGCATGGTATTGTGATTGGAGTGTTCTTTCAATGATTTTCTTAACTTTTCAATATTTTAAGGAAAGTTTTCAAATTCGTTTTAATCAGATGGGGTAGCATTTCCATTTCAACATCAACACTATCGTTTTCAATCTCATCATCATCATATTAAATAGAGAGTTTGATTTAAATAAAAACATTAAATTTTTTTCCTGAGATTTTTTTTTCGCTTTTCCAAATAACGGAAATAAAAAATCTTGAACATTTTCCGAGAATTCTCAGGAAAGACCTCTGCTAAATTTTCCATTATTCTATCCAAAATACACATTTTTAATTATTCCTTCATTACATGATTTTCACATCATCTCTAGCATTTGGTGATACATTTTTCTGGCTTACAGAAACATACTTTTTACTCGAGCTAATTTGAAACTAGTTACTTGGATACCACTTCGCATTTTATTTAAGTCCTATTAGCTTTATTGGATTCCACTCACAATGATACGATAAAAACGCTAATAACGTTCAATTATAAGTTTTGGTAATTTCCCCAGTTACGTACAATACGATTTTCTCTGAAAACTGTGGTTCAGCTCGAACCATACCTTCGTCAAAAGGAAGTGGTTGAATTACTTTCTAATTTTCTACTAAGAGAAGAAGAAATATCCATAACAATATAGATTTTTCTGGTAATTTTCTCAGTAAAATTTATTTTGCTTCAAAACCCAACATGCCTCCTTCAACGAATCAGATTTAACGTGTAAAATTATCAGCCGTTTTCCTTTACCTGTTGGAGTCAAGAGAAAAGTCCTTAAATAAATGCTTGGCTCTGACTTTTGATGCTATTTATTTGCTTCGTAAATTTATACAATGTTGAACGACTCATTTGGAGTAAATCCGGGCGGGTCTTTATTTCATTTAAATTTTTATCCAAAGTGGGAAGCTCATTGCTACAGAAGAAACTATGCCGAATTCTACGTACTACATTTATTGTTATAATTCTTTGGGACTAGATGAAGACAAATGCATACGTTTCTTTGGGGGTAAAGGAGAAAGTAAATTTCTCCAAGCTTGAAAACCCATGTCAAAATCTATGCAGTTCAGAAAATATATTAAACTAGATTTATCAGTTCTAAAAAGAACTGATGTTACTGGCAGAATTTCACATAAACGGTGTTATATCCTACAAAACTGATAAATTTGGCATATCTTAAAAATTTGACAACTTGAAAGGACCTTATCGTTTTCCTAGGTGTTTTTGGGCAAACATGAAAAATAAGTTAGACCTACAAAAATTAACTAAAATACCCCCAATATTAATTATATTTACAATTTCTTCAATAAATATAAATTATAAATACATTTATGAGATTTTACATTATTTAAAAAAATATTTATTAAGACGACAACAGCGGATTTTAAATTTCAAATTTTGACAAGTACTGTCAGATAAATTTTAATTACCTTTCATTTACGTTTAAATTGGAAGCAAATGACAGTTAAAACTAATAGGGTGTTTTCCTTGTGGAACCTATGTTAATAATCGAATACAATCGCCAAAAGGATTAACCTGATGGTAGATACAAATGACCTTTATTATAAGGCACTTTAGAACAATGGTTACTGTTACAAACAAGAAGTAATGCCCGGGCTAACAAATTCGTACGCGCTATACAAAGGTATCTGGCGACTGACTCACTGTGACTCACACTGGATTGAAATGTTTCCCACATTGGGTGTTATTGTCATGCGCACACATTGCTTGCGTTTGTACGTTTATTTATAAAAACAGCTAAAACCGGCGCGTACACATAAAAAGAAATCCGGTACGCGCTCATGTAACATACTGGAATGAAACATTCTAGCAAAGGAGAAATAACTTGCCGAATGTGGTAAATAGTATCTTGCCTACTTGACAGGGGGTGCTTAGAAGTGCCAGAGGGTGTGTTCTACAAAAATAGAAGGAATCCGAGGTCCCTTATCGGTTCTACTTTTTACTAATAATTATTCTGCATTTAATTTGGACGTTTCGTTTGAGAGGTAATAATTTCAATGTTGCCTGATTGTGCAATAAAGTCTTACGATAACCTGTAAAAGATATTTTATTTTTAATTGACGCCGTAATATTACAAATCTTATTACAACTATTAAAACTATAGCCATTGAATTTACAGTAAAAGTTTTAGAGATCCAGGGAACTGGAAAAGTCATTTTTTATCAAATATTTTAAAAATCGATAAAAAACGACAACTGTGTAAAAATTGTTTAATTGTAAAAAACATATTCTTAAATTATAAGTTTATTTGAATAAAATAAATACTTAAAAATTAATTTCTAATCAAGTCATAACAAATATGTACTTAATTGTATAATTTTTATACTATTACAGTCAATAAATCATAGTAAATAAATGGCATAGGCAACCAAACTACTTTGTTTGTTAGAAACACCGAGGAAAACACCAGCATCGTTGTCTAATTGTGCAAAAATTAATTAATTTCAATTGCATTTTTTGGCGAAAGCGGTCTCCTAACGAGCGAAATATTTTACACTATTGTACATTTATTTCTTATTTATATGTGGCATAAGTTTCATTCTTGTACAAAATGCTCCCAAAACCCGATAAGGTCCTTCAAATATTAACCATAATTATCCTTTGTAAACCGGGCTGCGTTTTAGCAAATCAGAAGCGTTCATTTTCGCGCACAAATTCGGAGTGATTTGGGGCGCGTTCCACTAATGAACACTAAAGCCCACGACCTCATAATTTTCCCGTTCCACTAGCTCAAAACGTCACCATTCAACAAACTACCACAGAAACCCACGAATAAATACGGTCGTTGTGAGCTTCCTGCGGTCGCCATCGACGGCGTTTTTATACACGAAAGAAACAACCGCAGTCTTATGTGGAACGACTTTGCGGTCGTCATGAGCATGGCGAGTCTTTAGTGGAACGCGCCCTTGATGGACTATCTAGTTTCAAAATGAAGTATAGGGCGAATAAAAAAATGAGTTTTATCTTATTCACAAAAATAAAAATAGCTCTAAATATTCTCGATTGTATTTTGCGTACTAGACTTTCTAGATTTTCCCAGAAGAAAGGAAAGATGAAATATCAAAAAATATGGGTATTGAAATTGCAAAAATTAATTATTTAAAAAATTTAGCGTTATCACATACCAAAGGGTTCTTTAATAATTTCTAAAGGTTCCCAAAGTGTCACCATCTACAGACACATATTTTTCATATAGCATTTACAAGGTGACCCAAATTGAGTAGTATTGTATGACCATATTTGTATGTACATCAAAAACGATAAAGCCCTGAGACACTACTATATTTGTATTTAGACATCTATCAAGGAAATCTAGAAGAGCACTCAGCTTTGTCTAAAACCATGTTGGTTTATGTGTAGTAAGTCGTTTTCTTCAAAATAGTTCCTCAATTGCGATTGTAAGATTTTTTCAAAGATTTTACCTATTATCGGAAAAAGGTATATCGACCGATAATTTGAAGGATCCTTTTTACCGATATCTTTTGTAAACAGGAATAACTGTTGCTACTATTAGTTTTTTGAGAAAATAATATCTCTCGGATTGATTCTATAAGGTCAAGTGAAATGTCGTAGACATCTCTTGTACTACCGGTTTTAATCGAATTTATTGCATCGCGAACTTTTATTTGAGATACTTCAGAAAATGCAAAGCATTCAGATCGTCTTTAGGGTTATTTTTTATGAGGTCGTCATCATTGCAGGCAGTTGTTACAGGTAACAACTCCTGTAGAAAGATCTGAAGCAACATATACCAAAAATATATTGAGCTAATCTACATCAACAGTTTTTATATTTTTAACTTTGTTAGGTCTATGGTAGCTCATATGTTTCCAAGCGGATTTGATAAATCAATCGTTTGTTTTGATTTTAGCATTTAGTAGATTCTATAGGTTCTTCAAAAATAATTCCTCTCAGTTTTCAAATCTTGATTGCCGGAATTTCGTTGTAGGTCAGAAATTAGTAGTTCAATCGCGTATGTTGATTTGTAAAACATCAGGAGTTTGCTGGAGATGTCGTGGGTTTTAATGATTTTTCTGAGAAGGTAAATTTTAATTTTCTATATAAGTTTTGTAGTTTTTTTACTGCTCTTTAATGGAAAATTTAATATAAATTAAAGACTATAATAGACTATAAAGAATGACATAAAGTGGTCCTGATAAGTATAATTTCATCTTTTTTGTTGCAATATACGTCATGTATATAAAGGACGATGGTATGAAGTAGACGTTTTAATAACAAAGTCAATACGGTGTACGCAGTAAATAATATTTTAATGCCGGTGTCGACAATGGGTCATAAATTCGGGTCTTGGGAGTTGGGATGTTTCGCAGGATCGCAACGCGTCCGTCCTTCGTCCCTGCTGAATATGTAAGCAGCTGAAAAGAGAAAATGAAATCGCTTCGCGCCACGGCCCCTTGTTCAACATGCGCCGAGATTGCAGACACAATACGTTAAAAACAATGACGGGATGGGCTCATATAATTTTATTAACGACTAATATCCAACATGACATTTCGTGTGCATTATTAATGTACCTGTTACTAAACCTCGACTTTCAACTCAATGCACCCACATCAAAAATTTCACCACAACACTTACCTTACAACCACAGCCATTGTTGTAGAACTTGCAGAACTAGCAGATCGCTAATTTTTATGATTATTTATGAAAGGAATGTTTTGGTTAAATTTTGCTTCTCGCGGGACGGTAATCCTATTATCGGATTTGCATACGCGCGGCCGACAATAAATTAGTATTACTCCATTATTCATGCCGCGTGGCATTGTAAATACATAAATCACAATTACGCACCAGGCAATCCTTTTTCCCGGCCAGGACATGGCGCAAAAATAATTAAGAGTGCAGCTAGTACAACCAACTACCAGTCTTTGACTCTTTCCTGAGAAGCTCTCATTACGCAACGCTTTAAGAGTCTCATGCTTTCCAAAACGATTCAGCTCGCTTAATAAATGCCTTTCCAAACACTCGAGGCCATCAACATTTACATATGTAGGCAATTTTTCAATTAGTTTTTCAAGAAGGATAATTACTTACCAACTTGAATCTATAGGGAGGTTTTAAATAATTGCTCCTTGAAAATTCCTTATCATTGAAATAAACATAAATAATTAGCAAAATACCACAAGTATTATTATTTTAAATTCTAAGTACTTCCCTTCATTTAAAATGAACAATAAAATTTACATGACTAATTACTTAAATTTTACTATATAATATATGTATTTTCAAAGTACTTATATTAGAAAGATGTTAATACCTATTATTTCATGTAAGAATTTCCTCCTTTTACATTTCCACGAAAGTTTCAAAAATAATTGCATATAAAAGCAAGATATCCAATTTGCGTTGAATATTTGATTTTATACCGCATTAACCAGAAAACCATCGATTAGCCGAAAAAAACCTAATTAGGAGGAAACTGTTAAAGTTATAATTCATATTTATTACGTACTGAACCTTACATTTAAAGTTATATCTAAACATATTAGCATGTATTCAACGACCGTGATCAAAATTTTAGAGACATCGTTAAAGTTAATCACGTCTTTAAAAAAATATTTCTTATGAAGAAATATTTTTTAATCACGTGTCTAACGTTAACGACGTCTCTAAATTTTTCATCACGGTCGCTGAATACATGCTATTGATACGAAATTTAAAATAGCATTTTGCTTTTTTTAAGTTGCATGTTTACATAATTTCATTATAACTTGGCATTGTAAGGTAAAAAAGATTAAGCGTAATGAATAAAATTCTATAACAATGAGGGTATTGAAGAGTCTCCGGCTTGACATGCTTCCGTGTAAATGTTTTATTCTTATTTTGTAAAAACAATCGCTCATTATGTAACAAAGTTGTGTTCCGGCTTTTGGAACGACGTTTTAGAAATATGACCAACTAATGTTTTTTCTTGTTTAAAATGCATAAACCGGAAGAGAGCCCGTCACTAACTATGAGAAAGAATGAATGGTAATAATTTATGTGCGACAAACAAAAAGCCCTAATTGGGCATGTGAACTGTCATCAGTGCAATGCTGACCCCGCAAGCAGTAATTAAATAACGCTTTTTGTGGACAATAAATTTAAAATTGTTTTAAAATTTGTACGCTGTTATTAATATTGTAATTTTGTTGGGAGGACAAAGGGATGATGATGATCCCGTCGTAAGCGAACTGAAATGAAATTATTATAATGTAAATGGTAATGTGTGTTCGAGCACGCTTCCGCAATTTCCACTCAATTTCCCCTCCCTTTTCGCGAATTAGTGCTTTGCGCGGAAAATATACTTTTCATTAATCCAATTATTTTTTAGAAATTTACATTCCACTCATAAAAACCAATCCTAATAACGTTCATGTAATAAGCCACTCATAAAGATACCCTTCATTATTATGTAATGCATAAAGCTATAAAAAGAACAAAGTATTGAAATAATAATATAAGTATAATACAAAATTGAAAATACAGACTAACGTACACATATTTAAGAATAAAGCAATTAATACAGGAAATTTGGAACTCAAAGCTAAATATTAATACAAAATTTTCACAGCAAATACAATGGAAGTACCAATTATTACATTATTAGCCATACTTTTGATATTTTCAAATGGCAAAAGAGTGAACTAGAGATGTTAGACTGGAAAACGAAAAGAGTATTAACTAAATATAATAACCTTCATCCAAGATCATCAGTACATAGGCTATATCTACCCAGAGTGGAAGGGGACTATTAAATTTAGAAGTCCTCCATAACCGAGCAGTAATATCTACCTCACATAATATCTTTAATAGTGATCCTCCTCTCAAACTGGTAGCAGAGCATAAGAATAATAATATGGAAGGATTTCAACATGGAGCAGCCCTTAAAGCTAGTAGAGTACCCAACATCATTATAAAAAAGGACATCAAGGACGAAAAAATACTTAAGATGATCAAACGCAAATACTTACAGAAAAACATCTGGAGAAATCGGTACATAGATTAAACTGAAATACTTACTGAAAAAAATAGTGTTCGGACAGAATATAGACCTAAGATTCAGGATGCAGGACTCCCCGGAGACTATCATGCATCTGTTATCAGGTTGCTCTAAGTATGCTAAGACATATTACATCAAATGCTCTAAAAGAATACATAGGCATAATACAAAATGAAGATAACATATGCTGATACAGAGATTGAAGCTGTAATAATCAATGATAAAGTTAAAATCTTTTGGAATTTCAGAATTT
Source organism: Stenus bimaculatus (assembly GCA_963971135.1). Taxonomy (NCBI): domain Eukaryota; kingdom Metazoa; phylum Arthropoda; class Insecta; order Coleoptera; family Staphylinidae; genus Stenus; species Stenus bimaculatus. Next base: position 77,663,139 of record OZ020180.1, on the reverse strand, counting down.
CAACTTCCAGAAAAATAACAGCAAATATGCCAGATATGTTAGTAATGGATATCCTGCCCATGTGAGAGAAATGTAATTAAAATGGAAACGGTAAAAATAGACATATACATTGAACTGCTTTTCGAGATGAAGTAAACTTACGCAAGATATAATATATCAATTGGTACCTAATCATAAAGCCTGATTTACATTGGCCGAGTAAACTGGCGAGTAAGTGGGCGAGTTTAAAAACCGAGATTACTCACCCTACTGTTTATATTAATCGAGTATATCTCAGTTTTTGAACTCGCCCTCCTACTCGCCCAATAACTCGCCCGTTTACTCGACCAATGTAAAGCAGGCTTAATAACACAAGTGTATCAAATACAATATAATTGTCCCCTAAAACCCCATACAGTTGGTGGCAATAGTTTTGGACTCACACATTTTTGTCCCAAATCTGGTACAAGATTTCACATAAAAAATTCGTGGTTATGTAAATTAGCAATTTCAACCCAATCAAATTTTAAGTTTTAAGTCACAAATTATAATGAAAGTGTGTACAGGGCCGCAAAGAATTTTATTTCGGAAATAGACTTTAATTTCATTATAATTGGTGACATAAAATATGATTGGATTGAAAATTGCTAATTTACACGATTTTTTGTGTTAAATCGGCCTTTAGAATCACGATAAAGTTGCCAAACAAAAATTAAAATGTGTAAGATCATAATATAATTAAGTATCGACTTATGAAATAGTGGGTGTGCTCCGAATGGAGCATATGCAGCATATGCTGCATATGACGTGCTCCGAATGGAACTTATCGTGCATAAAAGCGGGTCCTGCAAAATCCTGCTGCTGCATATATCGTGCTTCACCTCTGTGGCTTGAGTTTGATATGCGGGCATGCGCATTGATGTAAAATGGTGAAGAAAGCACCTGAAAGTGTTGTTTGAGGTTATGTTTGTAGTTTATAATAATTTGGAAGTGAGAACAAATGCAATAATGAATTCAAAATATTACCAAATAATAAAGGTGAATGACCAACAAGTTTTATTACCTGTATCGGTTAATTCACCTGATGCAATAATAGGTAAGTTAATTTCATTGAAAGTGCATAAGAAAGTTATTTATCTTTAATGTTGTATTTTATTTAAACTACGTTTAGAGTCCGAGAATGTACATGAATTGAACAATACATATGAAGAAACTGAAAACTCACTAACTACTTCGCATTTAGAAGATGATTTTAGGGACGAAAATTTAGAACACAGCTTTGAAATTGATGATACAAAAGATAAGTAATTAACATACTATATATATTTTATATTGTTTACAGTTTACACATTTATTTTTTTCAAAATAAGATGAATGGAGTCACGAAAAAGTGTTGTTACTTTCGAAACCTTCAGGATGATGGAAAAGGAATTCGATAAATCCAATAAAAGGAAAGAAATTTGGCAAAAAATTGCTAATAAAATGAAAATACAAAATCCAAATTACAACTCTCTAACTGGTACAGGTTGTTCCTCTAAATTTAGTGGGTTAAAACGTACCTACAAGAAGATAAAAGACAACAACAATAAAACAGGGAGTTCAAGAAAGGTTTGGATTTATTTTGATCTAAGTGATAAGAAAAATAAGTCTATTCCTTTAATTTCTATATAAAATTGATTTTTAGATCTTGCACGAACTTTTTTCCAAGAAAGCTTGGGTAACCCCACCAGCAACTGCCTCAGAAGAAGGCCCAAAAACTTCAACTTCAACATCCAAAAAAGGTACATATAAAAAATCAGTTGGTAATTCATTAACAATTATTTCTTAAGTTTTAGATAAAACCCCCAAAAAAAATGCAAACAAAATATTAGAAGAATACCTGTCAAAGAAATTGATAATGGAAGAAAAAAAAGAAAATGACAAAAGAAAAAGGCATGAAGAAAGGGTTGAAATAAATAAACAATTACTTGAAATACTCAAGGAATGATGTTTGGTACTACGTTTTTTTTAAGAATTGTTTTAAGTTTATTAAGCAGTTCCTTGTTTTGTAATTTATAATATATAGGAGTATGAAGTATATGTTTATATATATTTTTAAGAATTCTATTTTTTTTGTGATACTTGAATATATTTTTCTTTTTGCCTTTTTTATATTGTTATAAAAATAAGAATACAATTTACTTCATTTGTTTATTTAATAAAAGCATATCGTTTTAAATTAATGGTTATTTTTTTTACATTACACCCCGAAGTAGTAGTAACGACTCCACTTCTGATGATGAGGACATTATTGATATTGTTAATAATTGGAATAGAAGAATCGGCTTAAGGAAGAACAGAATAAAACTGTACGTGGAAAATGTTGTTTCACAATATTCCATACAGGAATTTAGATCACACTTCAGGTAGGTAAATTTCTGTTTATAATAAATGTCTACAGGAAAATGTTTAACATAACATAACCTATGTTAACAGCAGCTGACATTGAAGTTATCGATTATTTTTAGTTAAATGTAAATAATTGTAGGTGGCGCTGTTTTGACGGAAGCAACTTATCGAAACGAATAAAAAATGTTCCTATTTTATTTAAAATTTACAGAAAAGTGAATTATATAATGATTTTAATAATAAAATTAGTAATATTGGCGGGGTTAAATATAAATTTTTATTTGAACTATTCTTTTTTTGCAAGTTCAAAAAAATCCAAGAGAGGGCTTTCGGAATTCCTTTGCAACGCCTCTATCGAAAATTACAAGAACTATTTGACAGTTACAAAATGGAAAGTCAAAGTCACTCGTGTTGAAATGAAAGATTTTCTAAACTACTAAAATGAATGACATATACGATTTTCTCATATGGTCGTCGGAAAATATTATTTTATACTATACTTTTATAATTTGAAGTGGTTATTCACCATTATTCGCTTTGACTTACGGTACCCGGCTTTCGCCTCGTGCCGTAATTCCTCCTCGTGAATAATGGCTTGTCATGCCCGCTCCCTGCTCGTTGAATAATAAACTATTATCCAACTTTATTTAAAATAAAATAAAGTTGGATAAAGGGAATTATATTTACTTCTTCAAATTATTAATATTATCCAAATTTTCGCAAGAAATTATTTTGATTTACTTGACACTTAATTTCTTCTATTTTGCGGTTTCTATAGCTATTTTAATATTTATTACTTTTCAATTCACTTCAGAGACTTTTTTGCTAGTTACCAGTTATCAAGTCCGACGAAAGGTATATCAAAGGAACAAATAAATTGTTTACCAAAGCTAAATTTCGGTGCTTTATATGAAGTCAAAGTAGTTCGTATATGGCTATTAAATGTTTTGAGTGCCTTAATAAATTTACAATAGACCTGAAATAGAAAAAAATTATATTATAAATTTTAATAAAAAATTTGTAAGAAATTTAAATTCCATTAAATAGTAATTTAATTTAAAGCGGGAACTTCTCGTTATAAATTAGGATTTAATTTTTTATCGACATGTGTGTGTTACGTTGTAAACGAGCCATTTTAAAACGCTTAGACTCATTTCCAAAGTGGTCCTAAGAAAAAATTCATAATGTGAAATTAAATGCTACGTTAGAAGTAGTGATTTCCATTATGGTACAAAACACCACATGCATAAACAAAATATAATCCGCTAACATGATTATTATAATAATTATAAAAATTACAAGTTGCGCGCTGGAGCGAATTATGACGAAGAGGGGCTAATCATGTTCTCCAAATTACAGCTAGGATTATAAAATATGAGAGGAGAAAAAGGTACGTTTTCCATAATAGCGTGTCATTTCGCGTGTAAACACTTAATAGCTTGTAATTTGAAATTTTTAATGATCTCGTATCATTGTGAAGCATGTGTAGGGATTAGGGCGAATCAAGTTTTCACCAGCATCACGCAAATCGAGGCTTATAGCAGAGCCTCCGGATTCATTTTTCCTCATGTCGATGGAAGAAAATATTCAGATCATATTAAAGTTGGATATCGCGGAAGTGCTTTTTCTCTCTAGGCAAATATGGGTGTCATTCATTTTTAAAAGAGGACTTTTATGGATGGGCGTGTTTAAAGAAATGAAAATATCTCTTATTGAATACAACTTGTCAAAAATATATAATGTTTATTTTTCAATATTTACTTACAATTATATGTATATAAAGATACGTATCAAAAACATGTACGTATATCAATATTTAATTTACAAACATCCATATTATTTTGTAATATTTAATAGTGTAAAAGTGTTTTATCGAAAATTCATTTTAATCGATAATATTTTATGCATAGCACGAAACGCGTGCCTTTCATTCGCATTACAATTTGTGTATCGTCAATTTTACAACTACATAGTTTTAACACAGGCTATGTTGAATACCGCAACAACCCATTTAATCGATACGACCATTCCCATTTAGTAAAAATAAAATGATAATTCAATAAATGGTTAGTTTTATATATAATATTGTTATCGATGTTTTTAAAAACCCTGAGAAGATTTATTACTTCTCAACTATTTTTATAAATCCAGAATCACTTTTAGAGCCAAGCGTTTTGAATTATTTATGAATCTATGTATGTATGTACAGTTGGTTCTAGTCGGAAGTTGGACAAAAAAGAATCACGTGCTGGCATACGCGGAGCAGCCTGAGGCTCAACCTACTTCCGACTGGGACCAACTGTACGGTATATTCTATAAACTGTTAAGCTTTGAAAAGATACTTTTAAAAACTTTTATTATTATTACATTACAACACGACTAGATTATCTGTAAGTGATCATTTTAATGCTCAGTTGATACCAAAATTTGCCTTTAAATTTTTTGGTGTAGACGTTGGCATGCTAATTTATGATACGCATACATTGTGAAATATTCTAAAATTTCAAAATATTAGTAGCACCATTGTTTTAAGACATTCCTAAAATATTCTATAGGAGTCGTACGTCTATGAATCACCTAACATATGTATCAAGCACAATGGAAAACGTTACGACCAGTTTTTGTAAATAAATCTTCATTGCACCTTACGAAGAGGACTCAAGTGAGCAGTATGTGATGCTGATGAGTGCTAATAAGCACGAAACGCAGCGTCCATCACTCTGCAAACTTGTGTAATTGCTGCTTGCTACACCTGGCCACTATAAAGGTAGATCTAAGGAATTATCCTTTTTTGATTTTTATCAATCCAAGATCTACATCATCGATTGCAACTTTGTTGTAATAAATGATTCGTCTATATATTTATTTATAGGCCAGTTCCTGGGTAGTTAGAATTGAAAATAATTCATGGTAAAGGTCCATCTTAGGATTTTCCCCCCCAAGGTGAGTTTCGGCGGTTAAGTGAAGAAAAATTACCCAAAATGGGGTATTTTCGCAGTATTTCCAGAATAACTCTAAAATAAGGGTTCAAATCAAATAGGTACTTTTAATAAAAGTCATAGAGCTTGAACTTTTGCATTAAATGAGTACCAATAATATGTATTTTGATGTAGAAGAATCTTGTTTGAAAGATGTAATGACATTCGAAAAAAACTGTTATTTATCAAAAAATCGTAACACTCATAAAAAAATAGTGGTGTAAATAAATGTTGTATGGTTTAAGAAACTTCTTTAATTGAGTACCAGGATGATCATTTATGGAGACCTAGTACCACTATCTTTCATCAATATTGGAGAAAATGGTATATGAAAGGTTCTATTAAACAAGTTATAAAATTTTATTATGAATTACTAACTGCAATTTTAATTTATTTTTTATAATTTGCGTCTATAATATTCCTTTTAAAACACCGCTAGCGAAACCATAATGGGCCATAGCGCAATCATTATAGCACCCGCTTACGAAGTTGGTAGCATTGATCTGTCAAATTTGTGCTATTGATTATCGTAAATAAATTTCAAGATTTAAAGTACTTGCTATGTTTTTTATGTCTCCTAAATATTTTATAGGATACAGAATAATTCCTCACTCCTTTTAAATTATTAATTTCCAACAAAAAATTAAATAATATTCTTTAAATTTAACTTTCAAATAAGGAAAGTCAAATATGTGGTATTAATTTTTGTGAAGATATGAAAAGATTTATCAAAAATTAAGGGCTTACTATTTTTTGCTATTTTCGGAATATCTGGTAGGATACACGATAACTTATCACTAGTTTTACACTAAAAATCTGAAACTTAAATTCTAAACATTGAAACCTTAAATTAAACTGTCACTGTCAAGACTTCTATGTTTTCTGTTGTTATAACAACGATTCAATAAGAAATCATTGTCACAAACTGCTAAAAAAATAAAGAAATATTTGTACCTCGAATAATTTCCAAATTTATTTAATTTTTGCGCAAATTATAAAAAATAGTATAAGCAACTCGTTCATAAGTCAATTATTGCACTAGTCCATTAAAAAACTCGCCGCTACGCGTCTCGTTTTTTAAACTTGGACGCGTGCAATAATACTTGACTTATGAAACTCGTTGCTTAATATACTAATTTGAATAGTTTATTAATGGAAATGTTGGTTCACTTTCCAATTCATCTTTACCTGGATCATCTTCTTCACTTCACTGGAACATCAGTTCATTAATGTCATCATAGACTTCTGTAATAGAATCTACATCAGATACCGATAAAAAGATAGTACACGAATGCCCTTGGATTTTCAACAAATAGTTGAGCAATGTACTCCAGGTTTACAGTAACTACAAGCTGTTCTACGACCTTTGGTGTATTTGCAGGATAACCATTAAAACAGTATGTGGAGCAGGTTCTCTGGTTGTGGTTGTTGGAGTCAGGCCATATTTGGTAGTTCCCAACGCCAGCTCAAAGAATCTGGTTACCCATCCACATTTGAAATGGCAGGAATAACCTCAAGTAGTGTTGGCGTGGTATTTCCATCGATGGAGATAATGAAGCCAAATTAAAATTGGTTTTCACATTGTTTTTACAGGCAGCTGAAATCTTTCATTGCAACTTTGAAGAATGCTAGTACTGGTTCTACTAAATCAAAATACAAAATAATAGGACTCTTTTAATGCAAAATGTCAAACCCTATAACTATTATCTAAACCATTTATTTGATTTGAAACCTTATTTTTAAGTTATTCTGGAAAAACTGCCGAAAGATCCAATTTTGGATCACTTTTTTCCACGTAGGCGCCCAAGTGGAGGAAAAAAATCAAGGGTAGTCATATTGGGGTATAATTAAAATGATTGAATCTATAATACCTTTACCATGAATTACTTCCGATTCATGTGATTTTTTTACCCAGAAACTGGCCTAAGTATTTTACTACTATTTTCAGTTTGTTGCAACAGTTATTGGACACCCTTAATACGAATCGACAATACAGAGTGACCGATCAATGGTGGAAAAGGTCTCCGATACGTTGTTGGGAATCCTTCAGGGATCCTAAAAAGATCCGAGATATCTATTCGTTTTGGAGCGAGTACCCAAAATTAGTTTAAAACTATTAATTTGTTATTATTTTCAAAAAATCTTACATCTCTAAAAAATTCAACCTGTTTCAATTGTGGTAACCACATTTTAAAACCTTTAAACTGTTTCGAGTAACCAATAAAAATACCATCTTTGCATCGCTAATCGAATTTCCTTTACCCGATTCTCTGTTTAGACAAAATATACGACATTCAAATTAATTCCCTGAATTACTAACATCTGGTTTCTTCCCCATCCACACTTCATATGAAGTTCTCCCATCCAAACTTTTCGTAGGACAACGATTTCTAATATAATTCGCGGTATTTATAGCTTCAGCCCAAAAAGATGATGGTAATTCAATAATGTTCTATTTTTTCTATCTGAAATTCCATTTTGTTCACGATTATAAGGAACCGTTAATTTCCTTTCAATTCCTTTTTCTTTCAAAAATTCAACAAACTCTGTATTTATGTATTCTGTTCCATTATCCGAATGTAAGTATTTTATCTTCTTTTTTTTTCATTTTTCCAACTAAACTCAAAAATTGTTGAAAATTTTTAAATACTTCGTTTTTGGTTTTTAAAAACCTTACTTCACACCATCTAGAATGATTATATATAAAAGTAACAAAATATCTAGCTCTTCCATTAGATTCAACACGCATTGGACCACATACGTCTGAATTAATTACTTCCAAAATTTCAGTACTTCTTTTTGGAAACGTAGTTCTTGTCGTTTTTCCTTTTATACAAATTTCACAATCCCTTAATTCTTCTTCTGCAAAATTTTTAGACTCAATTCCATACATAGTTTCTTTTCTTTTAGCGCCAAGAAGATCCTGATAATTTGAATGCCCAAGTCTACGATGCCACAAACTTAACAAAAGATTTACTTGTTGACGTATAAGCAGAATTTTCTTTTCCATGAATGTTCTTATCTACTTCACACACAAAATACATGTCACCTATTCGATTTGCTACTAATTTAATATTGCCACCATTACCAATAATTAATTCAATCTATTTCATAAATATTACTTCATACCCATTATCAGTAATTTTACCAACTGATAGTAAATTAGTAGGTAAATCCGGCACATGCAATACATTATGAAGATTAATGGATTTCTTTTCACCAAATACATTAGTTTCAAATAATACAGTACCTTTGGCCACAATTTGTGTAGAATCATTATTTGCAAGATATAATGTTTTTGATTGAGTTTCATTAATTTTAGAAAATTTCTCTTCTTCTTTGCATGGATTAGAAGTTGCACCGCTATCCAAACACCATTGAACATTTTTATTCGTCAAACAATTATGACAATTTTCTGTTACACAAAAACTAATGTCTTCTACATTTTTCGCTTTATGTCCAATTTTTTTACATTTATGACAACGGCATTTAAATTCTTCACAATTTTTACTTTTATTCTTTAATACGGTATTGTTTTCCACTTTATTCTACTTCATATTCTTCCATCTTTGATTATTTTTATTCGCAAACATTGCATTTTGATTTATTTTGCCTATGACACTTTTTCTTAGATCATTTTCTTCGATTATTTTCACACGAAGTATATCAGGCGATGGAAGTTCATCTCTTGATTCGATGCCACATCGAACATTTTCGAAACTTGATGGTAAACTATACAATAACATAATGGACAATACGTCAGGATTTATATCCACTCCCATTTCATTTAATTTATCCACCGCATCACAAAATATATTGATATGTTGAGGTATGTCTCTTCCTTCCTCCATTCTTTGTAGTGCGACTTGTTTCAGAAGAGTAGCTTTTCCCGCAGGTCCTTTGGAATGGTATATGCTTTTTTACATTCACCATTCAAATAATTGCAAGCGTCATTTTTAACTAATAATGCATTTTCCATGTATCGTAGTTTTCTTTATTAAGTATTTCAATCCACGATAAATTTCCTGAATGCATCTTCAATTTAGTAAAAAAAAGTAGGTTTAAAAAATTCCAATTTACAAATATAGTTTTATCGGATTTCTGGGCACATAACCAATTAGAGATCAATTAACGTGGAAGAAACTATTGTAAATTATTGTAATTAGACTATTTATGAATCTGATATACGTAATACTTTTTTATTAACAACAATTAATCCATAGAAAATCAATCAACAACTCATCACTATAACAGCAATAAATAGCACACAACAGTAGGGAAATCAAATACCCTATTTTCAAACTTCCTGTATTGATCAAAAATGGCAAAATTGCTTGACGTCGTAAATATGTCCAAAAAAGAATCTCAATTTGGTTTTTTTGATTTTAATCCGTTAACCCTCCCCACGGGATTTTTTCGCAGTTTACGGGCTCCAAAATCACATTGTTACAAGCCAAGATCTTATTTGATTTTTTAAAGCCAAAGCCAAAATGGCCTCGATCGTTTAGAAAGAGGAAATTCGTTGACACTATTACTAAAATAATTAAATTTACTTAAATTATAAATATTTAAACCTTTATTAGATAAAAGGATTAAGGTTCAACAGGTGTATCATATGGAAGTGGATCGCAAGCAATATTTTGAAGATAACATTTAAGTGTTTCCATACCTAAACGAAAACCATCCATTGGGGTCCTATTTGTTACTTGCACTCTACAATAAGATTTCATACGTTCTACTTGCTCAAAAGTTATATTATTTAGTGCTTCAAATTCGGAAAGTTCAGGTTTATGTGGCATTTGGGTATCAATAGGAAAATAACCTTCTAAATAATAATTACTTAAAAAATTCCTAAAAACATCAGGAATGGGTTTATTGCAGTGAAATTGGTAATTTTTAAATTCGTCTGGAATTAAATCACCTAATGCTTGAGCTTCTTTTTTATTGGAAAATATTTCTTTGTAACTCTGTAAATGTGAGCATGATTATGCAGTAATTAGTTTTAAAAATACTATATACCTTTCCATCTCCTTGGCTTTCCCCAAATAAATAAGGTATTATAATCAAAATTGATAAATACTTCATTCCTTTTGTTTTCCAAAAACTTGTAGAATAATTTTATTTATTTTGCAGTAGATTGTATCGAAGTTTTAACTGCTGAAAATGTAGACGTAAACAACAACCATATTTTTAAATTATTTTTATATGTTTCTGCATATCTACTACCTTATATCCATATTTATAACATAACATACAATAAATGTACGAGGTCAGCTTTAATTTTCATTACATTAAATTTAAGAAATTCATTATATATGTTTTTCTTAAATATTTTATTTTAATTAAACACATATTACTTACTTTTATAAAATAGTACTACACAAATAGTGTCAAAAAATAGAGAAACCAAAATAATGTTAACTATGTATCGAATAGCTATATTTTTATTAAAATCTTAATACAAAATAGTAAATTATTAATATTTAATTGGGTTACAAGTTATTTTCTCCAAGTAACAGTTTTCTCTTTTGGCTAAGAATTTAAAAGTAATGAAAGCTGGTTGTGGGAATTTATTTTCGCAAAAATTTCGTATCGCTGTAACTTTTTCGTTAGTTATGTTGTGTTCAATTTCATACTCCGATAAGGTTACTTCATCGAAGTTTTCCTCATTTACTGAAAGTTCTTTTTGCATCAAATATTCTTCAATGAACTTGTTCAAGTCTTTGGGAATTGTCTTGTCGCATTCAAATTGGTAATTTTTTAATCCGCTTGGGATTTTTGGTTTGGCTGCTTCAAGTGCTTTCTTGTTGGAAAACATTTTATCAAAACCCTTATAGAAAATACAAAATTAGAAATATCATAAATTCAAATAGTAAAATAATTACCCTTTCATCTCCTTTGATGAAATCCACCAAACATACCAAGACAATTAGTTGTAAAAAGCACTTCATTTTAAAGGATGATATAATACTTCAGTAACTATACTAAACTTTTCTATATCCTTACGTCGTATTTATAGCTAAATTGTTATTTACTGTATAAATAATAGATTAAATATTAATTTAATAATTGATTTAGACGATAATACCATTGCCTAAAAATTTGAATAAAGATTTAATAAATTAACAATTTAAGTAGAATACTAATTGGTAATTTGGTGAAATAATATCATTCACAAAGAACTCATGTCCTAAGTAAATTAATATTTATTTATACAGACGTGGACAGTTATGCTTTTCTTCAAAACTTGATATTTCATAAATAATTTAAAAAAGTAGATAAAAAAATAATTGCTAAATAACAATAAGAAGTATTTGGATAGGCTTTTTGCGAATATGTTATGTGGATATTACTTTTTAATGTTTTTTTTTAATTAACTGAATATACCAAATTACAATGTTTCTAATTTATGTACATACTTTAAAATTTAATTATATTTTATTAAAAAGTTCTTTAAAAAATAGCATTATTTCTGTTTCACTCCATGTAAATTAACCTCATCATTAATTATAAAATCTCACTTTTATTTTTAAACTTTTACCTTCATCTTTCCCCTTTTATTCCCAAAAGTTATTTCGCTAGAGGGGGTTTAAATAAGGATTAATTGGGATCATAAAGCACTCTTTGTTTGCCTTATTTAAATCAAGACTCCTTAGTTGTTAATTTTTATTCCCATTCGCTGCTTGTAATTACCATCCAGGTTTTTTCTAGGGATTAAAATTTCATTCGACCTGGGAGGCTTAGTAATACAGTATTTTGTGCGGTGGAACTTGAAATTCCCTCAAAAGTTAGGTTTATCGTGAAGTTTGCAAGTGGTCTTTATTACTTTTGATATTGGTTTAGTTTTTTACCGGGGAGTATAACCCTTATCAAAAAGGGTTGGAAAGGTATCTGATGAAACGTAGACAATAAGTAAATGCGAAAGTTAAACGTGAAAGTTTCTTTCGAAAGAGCTTTTTGGTAAATATTTTATTTTTTGTTCGCAAATATTTACGCGGCTTAGTTTGTAAAAAGAAATAAAAGTTAAATTCGCTATATTTTTATTCTGCAGTTGATGTTTGGAAATTAAAACGCAGTTCATTGTTGTAAACTATGAGCACGTGACTTCAAGCTTGACATTTTATATAGCAAGAATGGTTATTAATAATTTTTTTGAATGTAATTGCATAAAGTGTCTTTTGTAAAGGGCAATTTTGTTAACATTTATCCGAGAAAATTGCTATAATTAGTTTGTCAAGGCGTTACAATATTTTTTCAAATTACACATTATTAAAATTAATAAAACTACTATAAATATCATAAGTCCCAAAAGTTCATAACTTAAATCAACCTTGAATCTAATTTTTCCTTATTAATTAAAAATCCATATATTTGTTATATTTATGAAGAATTGTAATGTTTTCGAATTAAGGTTCATCAATAATAATAGGTATAATTTTCATTTGACCTAATTTTGAGGTTGTAATTGTGATGTTAACCAACAATTAGGTCCTTTAATGATGCCGATGAGGTGTATATTAATTTCCTCGTACGCTCGTAAATCGCCGGGTTTGCAAGCTTGTCCAGTTTTAGTGCTAATTCGAAAGGATAAAAAACAAATTTATGACTGGCTTGCAATTAATTGAAGAAGTAGTTTTTTCCAATTAAAGGCTCAGCTGCAAAAAAATTAACGACCACCTCTGATGTTAAATCTTATTAAAAAAGGCTTTAAATAAAGCAAATTCAACTTTGATGATAATCTTATTATTTTTTTATACTTAATATAATTCCGTTAAGGTTGGTTGCACTTTAAAATAAGCGCATAAATGAGTTCTTTAAAGAAAAACATTGTTTCTTAAGAAAGCGCATTACTCATTTATAATTAAAACGTGCAAACTTATTCTCGTTGGTCCAAAGAAAAAAGGATTTAAAATTTTACGAGCAAAGATCGTCGCCAAATTCTGGCTGAGCATTGTATCACAAATAATTACACAGTAGCGAAATTGGCCTATAAATCGTCCTAGCTTACACCCAATAATTAAATGTCATTTGTACATGCCAATATTTTGTTAAATGAATTCACCCAAATTTATTATTAAAAAATTGTTGCTCGATTAATGAAAAAACGAGCGTTTATTGTATGTTTAATTTAAATAAATTAAAACATATTTAAAGAAATACAAAATCAGGTCTGCAACTTGGTATATGAGCATTCAAACAAAAGAGAAAGAAACAAGGCAAAATCCAACATGGCACTTACGAAAAAATAAAATTCCAATCATCTAGGGCGACTATGAAGGATGGTCGAAATTCCACGACATATTTTAAAAAAATATTTATACCACACAATTTCATAACAAAAATTGAGAAGTTGCCGTACCAAAAAAAAACAAAAGAAAACAAATACAAAAATAAACGCTAAATTCTTTACAAGTTTTGTTGATAGATTTGCCGATCTACCAATAATTCAAGAAGGGTGAACCAAGCAAATTAATGAAGTTCACGAGCTTGCAATACAATGTCTGGAATCGATAAAAAAATCTTGGTATCTACTATTCTACCAGGGGACCATTTGTGGGCAGAATCATCATAAGAAAATGGGAATCAGCAACAAACGACAGCTTCAAGTTACTGAAGAACTCGCACGAGGTACAGGATTTCGAGATGTCATCCAAACTCATGACTACTTAGCTTCAAGTTACTCGAAGCAACATCTTCAAGTGTAAGTGAAGAACCCGCAAGAGGTACAGGGCTTCGTAGATCTCAAAACACATGGCTTCTTGGGCATCAGAGAGTTTAGGAGTTTAGATGAGCAGTCAAAAAAAGTTTTTCCAAAAAATTAAAGTTCAGGAGTGAAGGAGTTAAATGAAAATTAGTTACTAACAGTAGATCAAACTATCTTTTCCGAAATTTGGGCCAAAGTTACCTCAGTTTACGGTATGGAAAAATAACTCTACATGCCAGAACTGCTATTACAATGAGACCACTAATCCTAACCAAGGAACGAATCTGGTTATTATCGCCGGAGTGACAAAATGCTTAATTTTAATAAATCCTTTGAAGAAACAAGAGAAAAACAACATTCGTATGAGAACCAGCACTTCGTACATGGTCCTTTAAACAGAAGAAAAAGGAACTGAAAAGTCTCTCAAGAGATTATCGGAAATCAAAACTTTCGGTTAAGGAAGCAAGAAGTGTGAAGGTATTAACTAAGCAAACACTGATCTCTAGGAAGAGAAAGCACTAGCAAGGTATAGTTTATTTATTTAGAAAACCACCTTTTTCGCAGGAGAATTGGTCGCACTAAGATGCCAGCACTTAATAATCACGTGACCTGCCTGTCGTTCATGATTGGACGGCTGAGCAGGAGTTTGGTGGGACGCGTATGCTGGAGTAGGGAATCGGGGGACGCGACCGCTGACGAGTTTGACCAAGTTGGCCAAATAAATAATAGCTGCTGAAAAGGTGGTTTTCTAAATAAATAAACTATATGAGTCGTTAATAAAAAAACTCAACAAACAGTTGGAACTCAATGAAGCAATTCAATGAAGAAATTGGGGTTTATGAAATCAACTTTTCCTCAACTTACTTCACCAGCAAGAAGTACCTTCAGATGGAACAACTATACGAATAAACAAAAATAATAATATACCAAACTTCACCTCACATCGCAAGAGTAGCAGAATGCGATTTCCTATCAGATCCACCGATCAAACTGGATGGGTCCATGGTAATTTTTTTTTCAATTGTAGTATTGTTTTAAATAAAATAATAAAGTTTAAGTTTAGTTAAATATACAGGATTTCCAGATTATGAGTGATCAAACTTTAGAGTTAGAAATTATATCAAATTTAATCATCAAAAATATTTTTTAAGTACTTCACGAAAATCTTCAACTTCCACTTATTTTAATTTTGCTTGGGACTTTTTTGAATTTCTTCAGGATTTCCTCGGACTTCCTTTGGGCTTCCTCGGACTTCTTTGGACATTATTAGAACTTCTTCGGACATTTTTAGAACTACCTTGAAATTCCTTGGATTTCCATAAGCGTGCATAAGAACTTCCTCTCTTCCTGTACCTCTCATTTTTTGTTCATTCTGAAGATGCCCACTGATCGAACGAAATTTTATAGTACTAGTCTAAAATGTTAATCTATGTTTTGGTTTTAGAATTATTTCATTTTGAATTTTAGGTCACCAATTTTTGCGAAATTCTTGTACATTGCTAATAATAATTTAAAAAATCTTTTTATTTAAAAAATCTTTCACTATGAGAGCTAAAAGTCCAGTCTTTTGTAGTGTTGTTCACGGACACGGACACCCTGTATAAGTTCGAACTCGATAATGTCCGAGCTTACTTGTTCAGTATCACTGTAATCGAAAAAAATCCAATACCTAAATAGGGGCTGGCCTCCACTATCATACCATTTGAAAAAGTAAAGATATTTGCAAAAAACGCATTTTAAAAATTATAGAAATTAGTTTCTCAAAAACGGCCGAATGAATATCATAATTCACAATTTATTTTACGTATTTAAATTATTTATGAGCAGTTTTAATAATTTTATTAAAAAAATTACACAAAAAAATTAAATAATTTTTTTGGAAAGTTCAGAAATTTTTTTTTGACTTAATCATATTTACAACTTACCAATGTTTAATAATATTTTAAAAAATAGGGCATTTTTTAATGCCATATAACATAGTAAAATTTCAAATTTTTATTTTCAAAAATAAAGATATTACTGAGGTGGTCCTAGTTTCGTGGACACACGGTATATGTTACACTCAATTAACGAATTCAGCCAGTGGCCGAAATTTATTATTATCGAACTTTTTTTGAACTCGAACTTCTTTCAAACTCGATTTTTTTTCGAATCCGAACTTTTTGCGAACCCGAACTTTTTTCGAATCCGAACTTCTCCGAACCCGAACTTTTTTCGAACCCGAACATTTTTCGAACTTTTGCATAATTTTCGAACGGTTCGAACTATTTCAAACTTCGAACTTTTGAATGAAAAATTCGAACTTTAAAAAATATTTAGTTCGTACAACACTATTTTTTGTATTGGTAATTATAATATTAAAGAAATCCTTGACAAAATGTTGAAAAAAATCAGTTTCAGTTTTTCGATTATTTCTCAAAAACTGCTATTTAAGGGAGTGTTTTTTGTCGAAATCTGAAATATTTATTTCCAGCCCATTAAACAACATTCAAAATTGTTTTTAAAAAATCATTGAGAATGTTTCGGTAAGTGAAAAAATTTTCTTGATTTGAAGTCAAAAAACTTCTCTTAATTGGCTTTTTTTAGAAATAATCAAAAAACTATTTTGATAAAGGGTGACACATAAATATTTATTAAAAACGTTGCTTCTTTTGAGAATGTTCTTTGCGATTTTTTTACACATTTTGTCAATGATTTTTGTATTACTATTGTAACCAATTGAAGATAATGGTTTTAGCTTTCTGGTAGTATTTTTTAAATGTCTATGAACATTGCTATTTTTTAGTGTTGCAGGTAATTCAAAACGGTGATACTACAAAACTAAGAAATGTGGGGGCCCTTTTTTTTGACATTTGATCGATTTTCTTACCCTGAAAATTTATCATTCGCAGCTAGGTCACTTGTATGTATATATTATAATAAAAATTAATATACATAAATGTTTTTGGTAAGAAAATTAAAAGAAGTGTTTTGGTGACAACATTTAAAATTTCTGGTTGCACCATTGCATCTCAAATAAGGTTATAAATTCAAACCGTGTCTGATTTTGGACAAAACTAAATAAATTTAATTAGTTTCACGATAAGGAAAAATTATATTAAATGACATGATTATCCTGTGGCATGTAAATTTATTTCATTATTTCCATTAATGGAGCGTCAGAAATTATATTGTCTTCTAAATAAAGCGATTTTAATGGATGAGTTTATATTTTCCCCATTCGAGGTACATTATAATGTAATGATTTCTAAGTAAAAAATTATAGCATCGTGATTTTTAGTTTAATTAAATAATAATTCTTCAACTCACATTCTAATTTACTTCATTAAATTTACATAAATCTCTTAATATTTCACGCATAAACAGATTCTTAGTTATAAAGCATGAATAATATGGGAAACCTAAAACTTATAAGATTCTTGTTGGTTATAAAGTTTAAAGTACTTAATAATAAACTTAAAGTATTTGGATTACAACACGTAAATTCCTGAAAATACGATCAAGCAATTTCCGCTTTCCGTAATATTCATATAATAATTTTCGAATTGATTGCTTGGGCTAATGCTGTTTTCGAAATATTCAATGGCGAATGTTGCGCATTAAAATGATGTAGGCCCTTTTTACCATTTTTAATACCCATAAAGGAGACGGAGTGCTCGCGTATGCTGAATCGTTTTATGCGAGTATAAAAAAAACTTTTTTCATATCAAATAAAATTGTATGATTAGGCTTTCAGAAATTTATAGCAGGCATAACACTCAAATTTATTTACAAAATTTTGCGCATATTCTCTTTTACTTAAAAGGAAATTCAATCCTCTCAAATTTTCATACAACGAAATGGTTATCATATAAATTGCTGAAATAAAAAAGGAGATATAATTGAAGACATGAGTTAGTATTACTTATGAAATTATTTGAGGAAGACACGTCTTTGGCATTAATATGAAAAGGCTGGAACAAAAGAAATGAAGAGCTCCACTTATGATACACCTAAAAGGACTTGACTGTTTTATAAAATAATCGTTTGATATTCAGTAAGCGTTCGTTCCAAGCCAGAGCCAGATGCACTGAGAAAAGTCGCCTTGTATAACGCTCGCTCTTTTCTGGTCTCGAAACTCTGAAAAAAAAACTAAATGCGTGCACAAGGGAGTCCGGTGTTTTTTATATACAGAAATATATAAAATTCAGGTAGAAGAGTGGACGCGTAAGGCCTGTGAAGAATTGCGTGAATGGAATGAATCCCGAACTTTACCTCTTTCAAATACTCTTTGCATACTAACTAACGGAGTAATTTATCTTGATTTGATTCCTTCACGGCCTCCGATGCCAGGAGGACGACTGCTTCGTATTCCACGCACGCGATCCTTAGACAAAGATATTGTCATGACTTTTGAGTGATGGACTAAGCAACGGCTGAAATAATTTAGCTTGAAACTATGCCAGAAAACAAATTGGAATGATGTCTATTTAAAATTATGTTTTCTAAATATTTAGTCTTTAAACACCATTAATAACTTCATTTTAAACTCAATTTATTCATTAAACTGAAATGAGTAGTCTGCCTTTAACACATGACATACACAGTTTGATATGCAAACGTTAGCAATTTTTCATTCATTCAGAAGTATTGACTATTATTGAAATACCAATTAAATTAGAGAGTATCAGTTAGTTGAATCCAAGAAATTTTACTGACTCAGATAGACTTATTACCTCCTTACCCGTGGGTATAATCAGGATTACATTTATTTTACTTTGTTTGGTATGAAAAAGTAAGGTTTTCGTTATTGATGAGTTCAGATATAATTCATTTACTGAGAACCAATGATAAAGTTTGCTGAGTAGTCTATTACATTACATTTTTCACATGTCAATTGATGGGGATGGGACTATAATAGAAGTAATATCTGCATACATTGTAATCGAATATTTTTTAAGATAACATCCGTGATCACTAATATATAATGTTAACAGTATTGGGGCCAATATGGAGCCCTGTGGCACATCGATAGTTACCGGAAGGCCTCATATTTATGTACCTCGCTCCCATTTTTTGGGATAATAATGAATTTCAACAAATTGGTTTCCTTCAGTCAAATATGACTCAAATAACTTGGCTGACCCCGAAAGTCATAGGTATGAAGCTTTATAAGAAACCTAGAAATGGGGTACACAGTCAAAGGTCCTAGTTAAGTAACAGAAAATTCCAACAGGGAATTATCTACCATCAACACCCTTTATAATCTGTTTATAAAATGTGATTAAAGCACTTTAAGAAGACTAGACACTCGAAATTTTTCATGCCTTATTTAAAAAACACGCTTCCATGGCCTTATTAAAAGTTTAATCCAGCTTCCAAGATTTTCAAAAAAGTTGATATTATTCTGAAAAAAAAAATTTGTACGTACTAATATTTTTGAGGCTTCCAAAAAAGTTACAGCAATTTTAAAATTTTTATAAATATTGTGGAACACCATTTATAATTTCCTTCTTTTCGTTATTTTTTTAATTTAACTCAAGTATACTTTGGATTTTATTTTCACCTAATTGCGTTTAATGTTTGTTTTTTTTTAAACTAAGAGGACCATTTAAATGCTGCATTAAAATTAACCCACCTAGATGAAATTTAATGACAAAATCCAAAGCATACTTGTTTTTAATAAAATGATTAAAATTTTGAACTTTTAAAATAGCTGTACCTAACAAAGTCGAAACAAAAATTAGTTGATAGGAAATTTTTTCTGAATGACATATGCTGTTTTAAAAAAGTGCTGAAAAAAGTGGGACACCTTGTATAATTGCCCATCGCCTGCCCCTAGAATTTTACTCTGGATCCTCCACTGTGAAATTGAGCACGCAAGTGACATTAGATGTAATTACCATATAATCTGTGTTACATATTTTTAGAACATTTGTTACATAAGAGCCTTTTAACAGAAATATAGTCTCTGCTTCCTCTAAGGATTCTGCAGGTTATACTATTGGGGCCTGAGTATTGTCTTGGTATTAAGAAAACTAGATTTTTTGTGGTTTTACTCCACGATTGATTTCAAACCTTTAATATAATTTTCTTTCTTTCTTGCCAATTTTCAGAGAATTCCATCGTTTAGGTTGTGCAAGGATGCGAGAAAATATAGGACCCTAGCAAAAAATTAATATTCCAGAAACATATCATAAAAATATTTCTTTTAAGTTTTTGTTAATTGTTATCAATCGGTTACTGTTATCAAAAACCACATGTCCCAATGTGATCACATTAAGCCACGTCCACTGTACGTATATTGATTTCAGGCTTTTGGAGATATGTAACTTACTTTTTTAATTTTGTTTAAAAATGAGTTCCCAATTTCTAAATAAAGTTTTCTTGTTTCAGGTGTATGGAAGGCAATAATAGTTTCAGAACTTTGAACTGAATCACCTTTTTTCCGTCAAGACTCAAAATCAACAGTGAGTGCGCTAAATAGAACAAAATAGTACAGTTTAAGTTAACAAAGCCCTGGTAAGTATTCTATGTCCAATATTGAGCAAGGAGACCTGCACTAGATTTTGAAACAATACTGCAGTTACTAATCAACTCACAGGTCACGCGGCTGTTCCTTGAAAGGCTCCCAAACTGGTTTTTCCTGGTCACTAGTATTTTTTTGTGGAGCTACAAATATACACTCTTAAATTTTTGCATCACCGATTTTGTGAAATTTATTAACTTTCAATCCAATACCATCTCGATCCATTGCTTTCCCAATGTTCTTGCTTGTAATAAATTCCATCCCTTTATTTAAAATCCCAAGAGTTCCACCCGATGTTTATTTAAATTACGAACCAAATCATGGAGATCTTCTTAAGATAGTAGATATGACCCGTTAGATGAGGAAGCTTCTTGTAAATCAGAATCAATCATTTCATCTTCTTCCTCGGATTCAATAGACACATTGGAGCTTTTAGTTGGTTCTAGGTAGTAGTATTTCGCTGTGCAGGAACAGTTTTTTAGCAGAGCAGGACACTTAACTTTTTTAATTAACAATTTGATGAATGGTCTGTTGGTTTCATCCAAATCATAGAAATTTCGAAAGACATAGATCGAGATCTGTTTCCCCATCCCGTAAGAAGCCCCACACAATAATACAGCAGATGTGAGGAACTCACACTTTGTCTCGGTCCGTTACAGGAAAGCCAAAATAACGTTCATATAAATGATTTACTAATGTCGTGAAATTCTGGACATAACTCAAGAATCAGTTAACTTGTCAATCATAAGACACAACCATTCATCGGGTAACTTCTGAACTGAACCATTCTAGGTTTTGCTCACAAATTAGAACATTCTGGAATATCTACAGAATATACTCCTGAAGGTTCTAGAAGAATAATGCTCTAGATTCTAGAACATTCTAGCGTATTTTTTACTGGTAGTTACTGTAATAAAAAAAACTAGACATGATCGAATCGTAATAAATATGGTTTTATAATGAAGGTAGATAGATATTTGAAAATTAGTAAGCACCTTTCTTGTTACAAAATTTTGAATATCCAAAAAACGCAAATAATCCAATGATCACTAGTTTTTTTTCTTTCTTTTCTATTTTTTGAACTAGATCAACAGAATTTTTAATAGAATATTTTGAGTTATAATTGTAATCCAATGATCTTTAAAAAAATTACCCACGCCTTCTTTCATTCGAAATTATTATCCCACATTGAAAATTTAAAAAGATATACAAAGAAATATAAATCGGTAATCTCTTCATAAAATTACAGTCGCTGTGTTTGTTAGCTAACAATATTTGCTCAACTCAATATCTGTTCTGTTTATGTTAGTCAGTCGACAGTTTCCTCTTGTAGCTGGGTGTGCAGCAAGAGAATATTAAAGAGCATGTTATTAATTAAGAATATTTTATTGAA
This sequence comes from Stenus bimaculatus, assembly GCA_963971135.1. Lineage (NCBI taxonomy): Eukaryota > Metazoa > Arthropoda > Insecta > Coleoptera > Staphylinidae > Stenus > Stenus bimaculatus. The sequence continues at coordinate 77,641,189 of OZ020180.1, read as the reverse complement.
ATAAGGATAATATCAGTAAATTTTTGTTAAGAAAATTACAAGATTATTCTGACCAAATAATGATGATCGAATATTAGAGGACCATTACAATGTTCGCGTGTAGAAAAATTTAAATTCACTATAACATTATAACTAAGTGAAAAATTAACAACCTTCAGTATCAGGTATTATAGCACTCTAAAATTACCAATAGTTAAGTGTAAATTTTAAAGTAAATATGAAACATTCATACATAATTTGTTGCGATTTGGCAAGATTCAAATTTAATTAAAGAGGCATTAGGTAGAGACACGCTACCAAAATTAATACTTAATAACTTAATAGCACGCAAGCTGTGGAAGGATAGGTAGAAGCTTTCGGTTAAGCAGTTTGCCAAACTATTTCAAAACGCACTTAGGCTCACTCCAAAAGCATTTCCCTCGACGCACCCAAACTTTGAAAACTGCGATTTCATTTGAACCTTTATTCAACTACACAACATGCCACAATTCGGAAAACTAATTAAAAATTTTATCGATTTATGAAAGTTATTAACACTTAACCAAAAAATGCAAGATGAGCGTTCCATCCCTTATGACAAATGCGGTAATAAAAAAACTGGTCCAAATTCCAAATTTTAATTAACTTTCTTGAGCTGGAATGCGCATAAATTAAACGTAAAAAACGAGGATTTATTTGCAGGGTGGAAACTATAAAATAAAATTGTATGCTTAAAAATTATAATAATTTGAAAGTTTTTTAATTTAAGTTATTTACGATAAAATATGTGTATAAATTTTATTAAATTCAATTATAGATAATATAAAGCATCTTCTCTTTGCCTAAAGCTCGTTATCACAGTTGTAAATTCACACATTCTGTTTATTTTAAATTAAGCTCATCTTAAATTCGAATGGACCTTTTTTGTAGCTTGTAGCTTTCAGCGTTTATTTTTAGTGCAAGAAAAATACAACCGGAAACAGTTTTAAAATTCCATATGCAGCATTTCAGTTGGAAATGGAATTCGGGCTGACCTTAGCCTGTCTCGCTTCCTGGATGACCTTTTGGGACAGAGTAACTCTCCCTAGTCACCCTCTTCCTTTCTTGTGCACTCGCTTGAAACTTGGATCCACATGTGTGTATATCTCTCGGAAAAAAGTCCAAAATGGATTCGAGTCTCCCGAAGGAGAAGGTCGCTATTAATTGCATCAGCCCTTTGTTCGATCCTCGCTCCCTATAACTGGGCCACATATTTTTTCTCTCTAGAAAAGAGCCGCGCGGAAACAGTTCGTGATTTTAATGGATATTCTTGTTATTAATGAATTATAAATCAGGCGGGATGTAATGAACGGACATTAATAGGGGGTTCAAATCGCCGGAACGCATTATTCTTTTATGTTATTTTTCCATTATTAGCTTTTAATTATGATATAAGAGGGGAAGGTATCTCAAAATACCTGATTTAAATGCTTCATGAATTCTTAATAAGAAAATATTAAATGTTTATGGGCGATAAATTCGTTTTAAGTATATTATATTTACCAAGAATTCTATTTTCAACTTTATCAAATATTTTATTAAAAAGAATTTTCTTAATTATTTATTTAATGTAGACATAAATATCATTTTAATTAATGTTTAACGCCCAATTTCTACAACACGTCTTCACCAAGCTCAGCTCAGATTGAAGCTCAGCTTATATCGAGCTTGCGTTGCACTATGGCTTTATTCACGACGAGATTTGACAACACCGCCGCGTAGCGGCTACTCCGCTTCCAGTCTTCTTCGAATTGGGTGTTTTAAAAATTAGCTATTTAATGTTCAACTAGTTGCTAAGTCTAACATAATATACATTATAAACAATAAACACGTGGTAATTGTTTTGAGGCTAAATCAAAAAGAATTATGCCCAGGAAGAGGAAAAATTTAGCTAATCATAATCTTTAAAAAAACTGCTCCTCGTAATAAAAACAAAATAACTTACACATACATATATTTATTATTATAATATTCACTTAAATCTACCTCTTCCAGAATATTAACATTTTAAAAATTCATGTTTCTTGGTCAGTGTAGGTTAAGCATGGTTTGATCCCTAAGCGCTCAAAATCGATGACTTTTGTATAAGCTCTGCTTGACGCAAATAAGGGGAGATTTCGGAGTGATGCAACTGCGACTTAAGACGCAGCTTAAGATTCAGTTTGGTTTCAAGACATGGTGGAGAAACTTACTTTTACACAAATAATTTTAACCATTTTAAAATAAAAATGTTTATAAATTAATAAAGAGTTATAAAAGAAGTATGAGAGTATCAAATAAATATTTTAATTTAAGTGAGTAGTCGATAAATCTACTTAGTTGAATTAAAAATTCCCTTATTTTACCAAGTCTTTTTTAATTTTTTTTTCTAGTTTACTAAAAAGTCATTTTATGAAATTTTTGAGTTTGTGGAATCAACTTACCACTTTTAGGAGAGCAACATAGAAAAAAAAATGGCGTATTTTTTTGACTGAATTAAATACACGGTGTCACACTTTTTTCCTAGCAAAATTTGTTTCTAGATAGTAAATGTCATTCTGAACTAAAAGTTTTCTATGAACAAATTGTTTTTTCAACTCCTTAAGAAGTTTAAGCAATTTAAATTTTCAAACTTTTGATGATTTTTTGGGACACCCTGTATATTTTATCGAGAGAAGTTTTAAAAGGGTTCACTCAATTCAAAAACGGCCTATATTGTTCAAAAAGGCGATATGACAAAGACAAAATCCCAACGATAATTGATTTAAATAAAAAAGTGAAAATAAGAAAGATAAATTATACAAATCATGAAAATTGGTACATTTTTCAAAACCCCATAATTTTTAATATAATCTTTAAATTTTTTGGGTTTTCTAGACACACGACCACTACGTATTGTCCTAATAATTTCTCCATTATTATCAATATTTGATAATTCATCAGAATCTTGATTATAATTTTTATTTATTTTTATCTTGGAATAAAGAGTTGTATTCGTTTAAAATGATTTCTAGGTATATTATCAAGTAATTCTTCCTTTGTTGATGTCACTTGTATAGATTCATCATTTTCGGTATCATCCGTAGTAGCATTCGCTGATGGAGCCAAATAACGAAGGGAAACAGTAGTTTCATTACCATTGGGCAAATATACATGATCATAATCTGGATTTACTTCAATTAATTCAACTTGTTCAACAAGACCTCCATACTTACTTCATCTGTTCAACTTTTTTTAAAAGTACCGTTCCAAATTGACAACATTCTCATTAACAAACGTTTTCGAAAAAGTATATGTATAAAGAGCGTGTCCAGAGACAGATATCAAGTCCGACCATAACTCAGTCGTAGCTGAAATAGTTACTCGACTGGCAAGTATTAAAGGAAACTAGGAAAGAAACGGCAGTAGAACGGCTTCCAGACAAATGAGAAGAAGGAGGAGTGGATAACCGAGATATTCTCGATCTAACGGAACAACCGAGAAAGAGCAAGATCAGGGGGTTAATTCTTGGGCCGGTTGAGATCGTGTCGTCGACGAGACTACAAGGACAGACTCTTATTCTTTCATGTAAATGAAAAGAACAGAATGATAAACGTCGTAGGTAACATAGTGTCGACCGGTTCAAGAATATGGCTGTATAAGAAAGATAAGGAGACGTGCATTAAGGATAAATACAAGGAAATAGCAGAACTCGAAAACAGATGTGACCCAAACGACCCGAACAAGAACTGCTGATAATATATTTGATAACGACAATAAGCTTATAGTGGAAACAAAGGACCAAGCGGCAATATGGAAAGCTTATATTGAAGAAACAAAAGAAGAAGAACTAGAAGGACCAGAAATATTAAAAGAGAAAGTCAAGCAAACCCGGACAAGGCAGCAGAACCAGACGAATTGAAAGAATTTTTAGAACTGATTGACATAGACAATAACGACACCCTCTTGAAGCTGCTGTTTAACCACATCTACACTACTAGTAATATACCTGCTGATTGACTCAGATCTACTTTTAAAAATAGAAGAACACATCACTGAAACACAGTTCGGATTCATAAATATCATCAAGAAGCTGTATGGAAGCAAACAGCAGAAACTAAAGTCGAGAGCCACGTTACGAAAGGAATTCGTATAATGAAGGGAGTGAGACAAGGATGCATCCTATCACCAACTCTTTCTAATTTATTCTCGGAAGAAATATTTCAAACTGCCCTAGAAGAAGTGGAGAAAGGAATTAAGATTATCGGAAAGTACCTCAACAACATCCGTTACACAGAATACACCATGGTACTAGCTGATAATGCAGAAGATCTCCAATTCTTGTTGGATCGAATAAACGAGGCAAATTAATAATATGGGTTCAAGATGAACATGTGGATGTTCCAACGAATGCTAAGGATTCCATGGGCGGAACGAATCAGTAATGAGGATGGAAATGCAAATCTTGAATATTCATCAACTAGTTTTCGATATCGAAGGAAGGGGTCCTTTGAAATATATATTTAATCTTTCAAATTACAAGAAGTATTTCAGAGTTACAAAATAGAAAACCAAAGTCACTGGTGAGCAATGATAGATTTTCTAAACCACTAATATGAATGACATATTAGATTTTCTCATATGGTCGTCGGAAAAAGCTTTAGTAGAATAAAAGTTAAAACCAAAAACGAAAAAATCAACCGAATTTCAAATTTGACTGTTATTGCAATATTTTTTTTGTTATTTTATAATAGCAAGATTTTTCTTGCATAATGAAAATACTAAAACAATAGACCATTATTTCTGAAAGTGCAATTACTTGTTACTATTATTACTCATTTCACACATGCCTTGTTTGAAAAAGCTATTGCGTGGATAAACTGGAACTGCAATATCTTAAAACAAGTAAATAAAAAATAAATATTTTAGCACCAATATTTGCAACTTATACAGGATAATAAAACTTAAAAGCATTATTTTATGCAAAGTATTCATGCCTTAATTCGCTTTAAGAACTGCATAAAACAAACGTGTACACAATAGGAGTAGTAATTTCCCACTATGAAACAGCTATTTAATATTGACTCTTTTATATTTTTGTGCGAAATAAATTTTGAAAGCAGTAAATTTGTAATTTTATTGGTGGGATTCGAAGGAGCGTCGCGTCGTTCAATATTGATGAGCATTTTAGCACTTGCTGAATTAATGAGTGTGCGCTTAAACGTTTAATATTGTCATACAAAGCAGCACTTTATTAGCAACATTAATAATTTATAGTGGATGTAATTGCGTTTATCTTGTTTAATGGATTGTGCCATGTTCTGCTTTTATTACTTCAATGGACGTAAATGTGCAGACGCGAACCATCTTTTCCGGCTATAAAAGTTGGGAATCAGAATAAAACAAGTGCTTCGAAAAAACAAACATTTAAGAAATATTTCTTAATCTCAAAATACTTGAAATATTTTTTTTTTAATTTTTATTTTATAAATAGTAAAATTAAATTAAATAAGAATGGTTTATTTTTTTAAATAATTTAGCAGCAAAAAGGCAACTTGGCCAGTCACACTATTATACTTATTATAGAGATAAATAGTTAGGGGAGAAAGATAAAGTAGACAAATATTATGTAATTTGCTACTACCCCTAAATGACAGAGGTGACTAAAACATTATAGGGGCGCGTTAAGAGCATTCCAAATTCATGAATGTAGTAATATACTAATGACTATGTAGATAAATTTCAATTCAGTTTTTATAGCATTTTAGGATTTAAGAGGATATTCAGCAAAAACTCCGATGAGGTTTAACTAAAATTTTCGCTTATAATTCCAGATCATCTAAAATAATGTAGTCTTTTAAAATTTTTAAAAGAGATTCGTGAATTAAATTGCTTTGAATACTTTTATTTTTCCTCTGGTGTCAACGTAAGTTAATACATCGACTTTACTAAACTAAACAATATCGGTTTTTACGACAATGGGGATTGTAAATCTAATTTGCAAATAAATGTTGGTATTGACAGATGACTCATATTCAATATTCACATACTTTTACGACCTCTGTGAATTCCTGTCAATTATTGTTTATATCATCCAAATCTCATTTGTATACCACTATCATTATTTTATTTATCAAAATAAAAATTTGAAATTTCATTACTATGTTGTATGTTTTAATAAAACACGTTGTAAGCACTCATTTCTTTTTCATTTCCAAAAAAATTAAAAAATTATCACAAATACATTTTTCTTTGAAAATCATTATTTCAAACTATGATCAGAAAGTTGGAATCTTAAAATTATTTTCGGTAAAACCTGAAGGAATACTAGAACAAAATCTTGACCAATACAACATAATCAGATTTCATTTTTTTGCAGAAATAATAAAATCACAGAAGTCTCCAAAGTTTCGTTTACACCCAGTATATTAGCAAGTAGGATTAACAAACAATGAAATAACTTATGGTGCAATTATGGGCAAAACTGTGCAAAAATGTAACGGTGCTTTTACACATAAGATGGAATTTAAATCCTCCATTTACACATATTTCTTAATCGACTTAGACAATAACTGAACAATGAAAATAAAACGTTTATGGCTTTTTCGCCTTATGTTAGCCGTCATAGTTTTCTGCTCGACTCCAGTATCGGATAAGTTTGGAATCCAAGAGAACAGAATCACATATCACCAAATTTCCTTATTTTAAGACTTGTGAATCTGTTGTCAAATATTGTCATATGTGCGAGATGAGGTATTGAAATAGTATATTATTCAACGAGCGAGAAATGATTGCGTAATAGGTCTGAGTGAATAATGGCTATTTTCTCGCGAGTAGAATACTATAGTTTTTCCATGACATTTTTTATTTTACGGTGCTTTTATGCAAATGTTTTGAGGTTATTTTTCCTGAAAATATATTATTAAGTTTTGGGTTTTGTTATATGGGCTGTAATACGCGCTTTCATGGTTACCTTACAAATATTTCCTGTAAGGTTTTAAATGTTTGTACAGAATCGACGACGTTGTCACCCACTTTTTCAATTATTTCCGTTTTCCTTACTAAATAGTTGTATAATATTAGTTTCTATTTTTAAATAAAAACTACGACCATAATATAAAAAAAACTGTTAAATCAATACCGCCTTTATGATAAAAGCTAATTGTTGCTTTTAGTTGAAAATAATCGAAATGGCTTAAAATGCATTACCTTTTTTTCAAAAGAAAGTAACGCCTGACAAGACAATCTCGTGGTTAATACTAATGTTATGAGATAATTATATGATTAATTACCTACTCTACACCTGAAGCTGAGATAAGCCCGTATAATTGTTTGATGTTAATATATTATTGATTACGAATCAGTTGGTTTGATTCTTTTCAAATGCAAGATTCATTTGATACCAATGAAATCGTGTATTGACCCTAACTGACCAAATATATTCTGGGTTTAATATTATTTTTAGAAAAAAGTTAGAAAGGTGAGATAAACTATACAAAATTAAGCAATATTGGGAATTGACCGGTTTATAAACTATTCTGGTTATTCAACAATGCTAAATAGATTTTAGAAATGTTGGGTGCCATTCAAACTTTTCTTATTATTTAGTTTGAAATTACTACATTTAGAGATAAAATAAACAAAGCGTTCTAGTACCCATTTTAAATTCGCTTTTGTCAAATTGTTAAAAAGTAGACAATGTAATTTTGGCATTATTGTTTTTAAAAATTAATATATTAGGTACATTGTTTTCATTATAAAATATTTTAGAAGTGGTTGTAAAAAAACAATTAATTTTTGATATTGTGGTATTGGCATTGTAAAGGTCTACTAGAAATTTGTGACCATAATATAGCTCTTACGACATCGTTTTCGGTTTCGTAATGGACCATAGAGCGCTCCTTGTAGCACCCGTATTCAAAGTTGGTAACAATGAAATATCAACTGCGTGCTCTTGTATATAGTTATTCTAGAGCCACTTTTTAGGTTAGCGATTCTGAAAAAAACTGCAAATAATAAGAATTTCTTGTATTATATGCATATTTGAGATATTTGGAATTGCAAAAAATACTGTTTAACCCTGTATCTGTTTTCCTTAAGTTTTCTTTAATACCTACCCTATCCTCATTTTCGGAGATAAAATATCGTAGAAAAAACAGAACGTTTCTAGGGATATTTTTGAAAACAACCAATAAGTAACGATTATTTTGCTTGATCACGCCTTTTTTCCCCGAAAATGAGGATACGGCTCCAAGAATCACTATTTTAGTCATTGTTTTCATCGAGTAGGATCGGTAACAATACCTACATAATTCGCTATTTCGGAGATCAGTCACAACCTCTGGTGGTCAATTGAAAAGCTAGACGGTGAGTTTATAAAACCTATTTATACAAACTTATTGTGCAGAGCCGTCTTAAGGTCTGACCCTGGGCACCAATATGTCTTGGGCCCCCTTCATTTATCATTCAGATGAATAACTTTATCCAGTACTGAGATTTTTTTTCAGATAGTAGATCACGTTATCTCTTTTTACTTTAAGAGCGTTTTTGAAGTTTAGTTGCAAAATATTAGTTCTCTAGAGAGCTAAACCCAATCTTTAATACAGAAATCCTTACCAAATTTTTGAAAAAAAATCGCTAGAAAAGCAATAAAAAATTTTTTTCTTCTGAAACCAAAATATTATTACTATAAATCGTGAAAATTCTGACTTTCTAGTTCTTCTCCTTCGCTTACCAAAACCATGGTCAAAACGCAAAAAAAGAAAGAAGATGAAACAAATTTGTTGTATTTTACCTTACAACTTATTTAAAAATCGTTCAAAAAATGATTAAAATAGCTACGTTGAAAATGTCTTGTTCAATAAAAGAAAAGAACTAGGAACCTTAAAATTTTCTTGATTTGTAGGGATAATAATAGAAGACAAAAAACATTCTTAATTGACTTTTTTTAAATAATCGAAACCCCGAAGAAAAAAGGAAAAAAAACGTTCCTTTTGTGAACTGTTTTATTATTTCTGTATTACTATTTTTACCATTTAAAGAGGGTGGTTTTGGGTTTATAGTTATTCTTTAGATCTTCAAAAATAAAATTATAGATCCCAACTTTTTTAGTTATTTGACGAATTATGATATATTTTTGTACCCCGAAGTTTGATCTTTTATGGACAGTTTTTTTTGTAACAAATTTGAAAGTTGTATTTTGTAGTTCCATGCACCCCTCATTTAAAATTCCAGGTTGCGCCACTGTTTCAATTCAATAGGTATATCACATACCGGGTGTTCATGAAACTAGGGCCACCCCTGTAATTTTTTTATTAATGAAAATATAAATTTGATATTTTACCATGTTATATGGCACAAGAAAACTTATTTATTAAACTAAAAAAAAATTAATTTCACTTCCGGTTTCACCGGAAATGACATCAAGTTTCTTATTTTATATACCGGGTGGAAATGAAAACCGGGTCACCTCTATAACTTTTTTATTTATGAATAATAGAATTTGAAATTTGGCTATATTCTATGGTTCAAAAAAACAAATTTTATGTGCATTTTTTATTTTTGAAATCACTTCCGGTTTCACCAGAAACACCATGAACTTTGTTTTTTTAAATGTAACATCCCATATTTTTATTCATGGCTTAAAATACTTTTAAAAAAGAAGTATTTTTAAGATATTAGTTTTTATTTTTTGCGAAAAAAAAAATTTTTCAAAAAAAAAAAGGTTTTCGATGTCGGTGAAAATTACCAAAACTAATTCTAAATAATTCAAATACATAAAATAAATAATCGTTATAAAATCCTCTTTTTAAAAAGTCGAATGACCCGGCATCATTGCACTTAAAAAAAGTGAGATATTTGATAAAATCTTCATTAACTAAGTTTAAAAATTAATAGTTCAAAAACCACTTAAATTTTTTTTTTCAAATTACAATTTTATTTAGGTATTTGAATTATTTAGAATTAGTTTTGGTACTTTTCACCGACTTCGAAAACCTTTTTTTTTTTTGAAAAAAATTTTTTTTTTACTTCTTTTATAAAAGTATTTTAAGCCATGAATAAAAATATGGGATGTTACATTTAAAAAAAAAAAGTTCATGGTGTTTCCGGTGAAACCGAAAGTGATTTCGAAAATAAAAAATGCACATAAAATTTGTTTTTTTGAACCATAGAACATAGCCAAATTTCAAATTTTTTTATTCATAAATAAAAAAGTTATCGAGGTGACCCGGTTTTCATTTCCACCCGGTATAACACCCTATCTTTTGTATATATTATTGATGTCAGAAAAAAAATTTATGAACTGAAAAAATTTTGGATTCTTTTTTGTAATTTTTGTAATAAAATCTATTAAATAATTTAAATAGGTAAAGTAAATTGGAAATTATGAAATTCATTCGGCCGTTTTTGAGAAATTAATATTTATAATTTTTTAAATGCATTTTTTTGCAAGTACAAACATGGAACTTCATAAATAAAGAAATTACAGGGGTGGCCCTAGTTTCGTAGACACCCGTAGTATAAACAAATATCTACATTTATTCATGATTCATATGTACTTTATACCTACCTATCTATAAATAAAAAATATGTGATGAGCAATTGGCAAATCTTAAAACCGTTATCTTGGAATTTCCGAAGAGGGCCCCTTTTAACATCGGACCCTGGACACTGCCCCTTAAAAACGACCCTGTTTATGTGTGGGTACTTATAAATCAATTTTTAGTAACAAAAAAATGCTTTAAAAGCCAGTGCAGTTACAAAAACTAAAACAACAAATCCTTTACTCACCTTCCTCCATATTGTTATAAAAATTTATGTCATAATAGCGCCATTTACACGTACTTTAAGATCCCAGTAGGTAATAAAACAATAAATGAATAATAAGTAATTATTTAATTTATATTATGACCTTGTATGGTACAAATTTTATACAGGGTGAGTCGAAATTAAACGCCCAATTTTTTTAGACCGATTCTACGACTAATTTTGAGATAAAAACTTCAAATTAACATATGTCTGATTTTGCTTCCTAAGAGAGCTACAGCCCTTCAAAGGTGGTAGATGGTAGAATATAATTTATAGTAACATTGGCAGAATCCTTTGAATTGACTGTAACACCTGGACAAGCTGAATAATTATTGTCACTTGTCACAACATCAATGTTATGCTCGAAATTTTTGTTGTTAGTAAAACCGTTAATATTTAAAGTTGTATCGTTAGACCATCCAGGTAAGTTGTGGTATGAACATTCTGGAAATTTGAATTTTATTGAAGAAGATTTCCACCCACCGTGACGTTTTAGTGTTAATATGTAACTTTCACGATTTGCCAAATTTGTAGAAGTTCCAGCACTCCACATTTGCACATCTTTTGGTGGTAATTAAATTTTGATTAATTGTTTTTTTTCTAATTTGTTTACAACTGTAATCACTGTTTTATATCATCGTTTAAGTAACATGAATGTCTATCAAAAACGAGCAAAAAAACGGAGGGTTTTCATTTAAAAAATCGTTGGTGACGTCAGGGCTAAATCAGCAGTGACGTCATTAATATTTTTTTATACCAAAAGACGGCATTTTTAAGATTCAAGATTGGCGTTTTCCGCGCGATTTTCTCAAAAAAATTAAATACGGCAGTTACGAATTTTGTTCCAAACTTTTTCATCACCTTGTATAAATTATTATGTTCCTTATGAGTTTTATTGTTCATTGGTGGAAGGTAAAATCCCGTTTCTTAAATCCTGTATTCTTGTAATGCAATATTCTGTGTGGTATTATGACTAAAAGGTTCAAGCTACATTAGCTTCTTCAAATTCTCAAGATTTATGCAAATATCTCATCAGGTCTTGTTATTTTTCTGGATTTTATTTGAAGTTATTAGCTGCTTATTTCAATATGTAAATACACATTGGTTGTTTCTTTTATTTAGTTGCTTTTTTTATTTTAAGTTCTTGTAAAGGTTCAATTTGGAATATCCTCGTTTTTTATAACGATATTTGATGTTGCTAAAAGGATGAGGTGATTGTACTTTTGCCAAAAGGGCATTTGTAGGTTTACGTAATAATAAAAGCGTCTGTGTTTAAGTTTAATTTAGCTAATACGTAAGATTTGGGGTTAAAGTAAAGCAGGCTGCGGGCTCGGAAGAAGATAACCGAAACCGAATAAGGACCCTTTGTGCATGCAACATCTTTTGATCCTCCCCTGACGATCTATTTGTTCTTGCGTTCAGTATGCACAAACGCGCGACTGTTTGGCTCCTCTTACGTTTTATAATTGCTTTCTTTGCTTAGGGCCCTGATGCACTTTGAATCTTTATCCTGTTCAGGCTCTAAAGAAAACCTGCTATATACTATTATTAATCTATTACAGGGGATAAAAACACATAAACGAAAATCAGTAAGTCACTTCATCTATCTGCTATTGTGTCAGTGAGTCACTTCAGTAGCTCCTACTTATTGTCTCGCTAATAACGTACATAAATGCATCTGGAGCTGAATATAGAAGAGAGCGAAGAGTGAATAGACATCCAATTTTCACAATTGTAAAACGCGTGGGTTGATGATCATATATAAGCCATCAGGATTGATGATGGAAGGATTGTGGGGGGAAGAAGATGGAATTAATTGTTGCGGATGAAATTATAGCATCGCGTGTATACAAGTCATAAAGATAGAAATGAGCAGACGCGCGACGAAAAAATTATCTTCGGCGGGTACATGAATAAATAAGCAAACACGTGTAATTACATGAATCGCCGGGCGCGCAACATATGCGCCGAAAGAAATGTTAATTATTATGAAAACGCCACTAATTACCATCCGATATGTGGAATAATATATTTGCGTCATTTTTACCGACGACGTGCATATGGCACGACCATTAATATTGAAAAGCTGGTTATGTTAAATATTAAGCCGATCTGGACCGACGCGGCATGGGATCTAACCCTACGAAACTTTCTTCATTTGCATTTTAAATGGCGTATTAAGAAAAGGTTCAGGGCCCAAAGATCGTTATGTTAGCGTATTTCATTTTTTATAACTCCTCTAGTCGTACCTTCAGAATATTTCTCCAACAACACTTATAGCCACTATTACAACAATTTTAATTTTAAATTTATCACTGTTAACTGTTATAAAGAAGGTTTCAATTTTATTGAGCATTCTTTCCTAAAGTTTCACATTGATTTATTAAAGTTTTAATCAACAGCATACCAAAATCTGCAAATTTATGCATGAAATTCTAAAAATACAAACTCAAAATATGTTTTGACTTTCAGAAAACTAAATAAATTGGAGTCGGAGCCCAATAAATATAGTGTATTATTCAACGAGCGTGTAAAGTTGCTATTACATACCAGGATTTAAGTTTGCAACACGAGCCGCTAGGCAAGTGTCGTAATTAATCCAAGTGTGTAATAGTACCTAATACACACAAGTTAAATACTAATATACTTTATCTACGACTAAATGTTTTGGCTACTTTCTACTTTTATTTTAAAATCAAAATTATTTGGATTTAGCGGTTAACATCATTTATAACCTAACTTATTTGTTATTTTATTATAATTAACCTTGTATTTTCAATGTAGATAGATGCCTTTGAAATTTCCTAAATATGCTTTTTTTACAATAAATAATTGCATGAAAATAGTTTTTGTAGACCCAAATGTCCTAAAGTTGTTAATATTAGTTTGACAGTAGACGGCGCCGAACTTGAGTGAAGATAGCATCGCCTTTTGTGCGTTCCACATGTAGCTAACTTCAGCCCGTGAGTTTGCTTTACAAATAGAGCTTTCTGATTGGCTGCAAGCTCCAACCTGCAGTGTAATGGTAAAGTAAAGTCACTAGTGGTGTAATGAATCTCATTACATGCCAGAAAACAGATATGTAATGAATACTTTACATATTAGTCGTCGATAAAAGTGTTTATCAAAACTTGAAATTTTCTGTATGAAGTTTCTGTTAAGAGTGAATAAAATAAGCAAGGGCGGTTTTCAGATAAAATTGTTATTACCCCACCAATACACCCTTTACGTTTTTTAACTACTTTATGGTGGGAGGGTGTTTGGCTCAAAAAAGCGAACTCAGTGTATTTTGCAAATGATAGTATCTTAAAAGACGAGTCAAACATTACAGCATGCATACTTTCTAGCAAAATAAAATTAGTAAAAACGGAAGCACAGATGTGTTGAGTTAGTTAATAATCTAATAGATCTGTGATAACCTGTGATAAAATGTGATATAACACTAATTTTAAAATTTTTAACTATTTATTTATTTATCGACAGATTTATACAATTTATAATTAATTTATTATTATTTATGTATAATTTTAACAAATATTTTAATCAACAAATATAATTTTATCCAACGTAACATTGTATCACTAAAGTTTTAACAAATGACAAGCGATGCCCAATCAACTTAAAGATTGGCTCACAAAATTAGATTTAAACAACTAAGTTTTACAAAATAAGTTTTAACAGTTTTACAATTTTATCGATTTTAACTACATAACATCTAGTCAGCAAAGTAAAAGATCTAGTCTAAAAATCTAGTCAAAAACCAATTAACAGCCGCAACACAAAATTGGACGTCACACCATACCTAAAACCTAAAATTGAAGGAGTTTGCCGTAAGTCTTGGATTTGCAGATTTTAGTAACATGTAAACGTTTGACCAGTTAGTACATTATTCTTGTCTGATGATAGGACAATGTCCCGAAATCGATTGCAAATTTTGGTAATATTTTAACACTCAAGTTGGACCTGACAACCCTTCTTGATGGTTATTGTCATTAATAAAAGTTGAGTCACGATACATCGAGATCTTGTGTTTTTTGATCTTCCTTTTTCCAATTAAAAATAAAATTAATTCGAATTTGGTTATAACGAGCAAATCAGGACACCTATTTTTGTTCCAAGTTCCAATGTATTTAAATTCAAAATTTCACGTTACTGTGAGCCTTTTCACTTTTCATTTTCTTTTAATTAGTTTTTCCATTACAAAATTTATACTGCCATACGTTGGACAAAAATGTTAATTAGTATCTGGTATTAATTACTGGGTTATTAAAGCCAACTGCAGCACTTACTTAAGTGGTGCAGTTGATAATCTACCTAGATTATCCCAGTTTGTCATATAAAGGTAATAATAGCAGCTTTGTTTTGAATATTCGCATTTTATCTAAAAATAACTGATAAAAGTCAAAATTTGAACAAAATATCATTATAAATGAACATGTTATGTTAAAAAATGTTTAACAAATACCTAAATGTACACATAGTCTTGTTTTTACCTTTAAAATTGGTTAGAAATGCCCTATATATTTATTTATAACGATTAACGGTTATAACGAGCAAAATTCGCCGTTTTAACAACTTTACAATAATTTCAAAGAATAACACTGATTTCTGACATAGCTTTTTCGTCGAATGCAATTTCATCGACAGTCCGTTTCATCGACTCGACCGTTTCATCGACACAGAAGTGTCATCAACATTCGACATGGCCAATTCATCGACACGGATGTCACATCGACATTACCTTTTCATCGACAACCATTTCATCGACACTACGTTTTCATCGACACTACTTTTTCATCGACACAGGCGTTTCATCGACATTACCTTTTCATCGACAACCGTTTCATCAATACTACCTTTTCATCGACAAGCCTTTTCTTCGAGAAGGACTCTTTCATCGACACAGACGTTTCATCGACATTACCTTTTCATCGACAACCGTTTCATCGACACTACCTTTGCACCGACATACAATTTCATCGACATTGTCATTTCTTCTAAAATTTTGTTTCATTGACTAAAACTTCATCGTCACTATCTTTTAATCGCAAAGACTTGATTCATCGTCAATATTGTTTTATCGACACAGGATATAGACTTTTAAAAGTAGTAGATATTATATGTTCATCATTTTCATTTGGTGAAAAATATACTAAAAGGCAGTGTCGATGAAATTGTAGTCAATGAAACTACATTATCAAAGAATTGGTAATGTCGATGAAACGGTTTGTCGATAAAAAGGTAGTGGCGATGAAACAGTTGTCGATGATACCTTTGTCACCTTTGTGTCGATGAAATGGTTGTGGATGATACCGTTGTTTCCATGAAAAAGTAGTGTTAATGAAACGTCTTTGTCGAAGAAAAGGTTTATCGAAGAAAAGGTTTGTCGATGAAAAGTTAGTGTATATGAAATGGTTGTCGATGAAAAGGTAATGTCGTTGAAATGTCTGTGTTGATGAATTTGTCGTGTCGATGAATTTGTCGTGTCGATGAAACGGTCGTGTCGATGTCGATGAAATCATTGTCGATGAAAAAGCACTGTCGATGAAAAAGCACTGTCGATGAAAAAGCACTGTCAATGAAGTGGACTGTCGATGAATATCAGTAATATATCAGAAAATGTATTGATTGTATATTTTGAAGTGCAAAGAAACAATACATGCCTTCGAAGAAATATTAACATATCAAAGTATTATAAATTACAAGCTCTATTAAAAAGGGCTTCAGCAGGTCATGCACCTAAAAAATCCAAAATATTAGAGGGAGAAAATATAAAAAAATTATAAGTAAAAGGGACACCTTAAATCAATTAAAAGGTGCCAATAAACAATTCAACAATGGAGCAATAGTAATTTCTTTCCTCTGAATGCCAAACAGTGTGGCCACATGATCATAAGTAATAAAGAACTGAAGCAGTAGAAGAAGAATTTCTAAATGTCACTAGACTTGAAAATTTAGGGACAAAAAAAATAAGAGGATTGCTATAAAAAAAACGCTAACTAAGTGATAACTTCAAAGTTATTATTTTTTGAGTATTCATGTCTCTAACTGAATTCATTTAATAAAAAGTGACATATCCCAGTGGGTATATCCGCTTCTAATACAACCTTTGCGTTTTAATCATTAAAATGCGTGTTATTGTCGCCTTCCTGAGATTTTCAGCAAAGATAACGTGATGAATGCCTTAATCGCCTGACTATCACCCGTGCCTGACTAAAACCTCAATTTATAACACTAAATAAAAAATCAACTCGTGTTTATTTCGTTGAAAAAAGAAGTGACTTATTTTAACCAGGTGTACGCGACTTTGCCAAATAATCCGTTACATCTCCTGCAAATTCGACACGGAATTTTAGTTCATAAATTTAGCCCTGACAAGAGTCAAGTATGTGAGTTGTGTATTTCATTTTGCATGAAAAATTGTATGGAATTAAAAGGTGATGCTTCATTTACTCGAAATTTATAATCATCACCACGTGTATTTATTTTGTGGTCGATGAGGAAGTGGTTTACGGTTGAGGAGGTGCGGAAACGGAAGGAGGCAACGATTTGCAATTTTTTCCGTCTCTGCAACCTCAACTCGCTTAGAGTGAGTTGCAGCATGAGGGAATGTAAAAGTTTTAATATCAAGACTCGAAACACCGAAGAAGTACCTGTGTTGGCCGCTTTTTCATCAAAAACTTTCCTAAAAGCACTTGTAATATTCCATAAATTAAAATGACTGCATATATTAGAAATAACCTACATTTATGAAATATTTTATGCCCTTTATTAACAAAAGTTAAAATAGATTGCAGCTAAATTACTTCAAAGTTCGCTAATGGGCTTAGTGCAAAAAATATACCTGTTGTTTATGAGGACGTTAGTGATTATTTTAAGCGCTCTAGTTTTAGCGCAAGCTTTACAACATCTTTCAGTCTCATTTTAAATCATTCTACATCCCCAAAGGCCAATTTTCTATATAGGAGTTTATTTGTATTTTAACCCCCAAGTCGATGAGTTCCAGGAAAATTTCATCAATTACATCACTCAAATCTTAGAACCCTATTTTCACTTTTTACAAATTTAATCGAAGCTTTTAAAATGAAAGAGCTTTTCGTATAAAAAACAGAAAACTGTATATTCATTCATTACCTTAATTTTTTTTAATTATTGTTATTTTGAAGCAATTTACATTTTAAATCTATATGTCAATTTTTGCTATAGTTTCTAGAGTCGCATAAATCATCAATGAATATAACTAATCTTGAGGATATTGATTCAATATTTGGTGTAGTTTTTATTCGAAAGCTTTTTAGATTGCAATAAAAACTTCTTTAGCAATTTATACCTTTTTGTGTTGTTTAGGAAACAAATCCCGCAAGAATTTTTTTATGTGTAAATCAAATCTTAACCTGCACCGTGACGGGGTAGTAAAGCCCCAGTAATGTCCCAAAAACGTTAAATTTACGATCGACACGTTTGGCGAAGACTCCAGAGACCGTCTTTATACTGCGCCTTAAACCGAAATGAAACATAACACTGTTGATTTTTCCTTCCAAACTATAAAAACCTACAATGTTTTTAAAACTAATTTCAACTTTAAGGCCAACTTTTATAACACGTATACTAAGGAATACAAATAAAGTTAATATAAAAATTTAAAGACAAAATAATAAAATGCATTTTATTTTATTTTAATCTAAATTACAATTTAGATTATTTGCACATCCCAAAAAAATTCTTAGTGATATTTATTTTGTATATAAAATTAAACAAGGTATTTTTGTACCGAATCGATAAAAGGAAGTGGAAGAGGTTTTGTTTGGGCTCATGCTCAACACCTACCAAATAAGGATGAAAATAAAAATTAATTATTAATTCTTTTCCCAACAAGGCTGAGTCAAGTACCGGCTGAGGATGAGTTTAAATTCGCCATTGTTATGCAAATTTTTACAAACAGCGATGAATAAAATTTATTGGTCTTTTACAAACGCAAAATATCTCTTATTATACTTGCTTTGCTTTTTTTTAGACTGTCACCCCATAATTCCGAAAAATACAAGGAACATTGCCCACTTAAGCAGATTTTATATATAAATTAATTTTTAGAAAATACGATATTATAATAGCTTTGTTCCAACAACGAGTTCTGACCGTCACGTTACCGTAATCAAACTGCTAGAATCGAGTTTATGCGCTTGCGCTTACTTTTTATCGACCAAAAAGTAACTACATCTAAAGCTAAGTTTGGTTAAAAATTTGTGTTTTATTTATTTTTAATTTGGCAGTTTGGTGACGGGTACTTAACGGTCAGAACTCGTTGTTGGAACAAAGCTAATATTTAAAAAGGTTATTCGAAGTCCACTAGATAGTTATTATTTACCTGTTTCATATTTGATTAATAGAAAATCTCTGTAGGTACAAGAAAAAAAATCAAAAATTACTTCAGTAATTGTTCCTCTGTCAATGGAGTTTCAAAACTACAAGATTCCTAACGTCCGATTTCTCCACCAAGTTTTGAGACCCAATTAAATCTTAAACTGCGTCTCAAGACATAAATTCAGCTTATACATAAGTCGTCGAGTTTGAGCGTTTAATCATCAAAACATAACCTAATTTCGTAAAAGCAATCCTATTGTTCCAGCAAAGATAAATTTTGAAAATGTCTATATTGTAGATGAGATACATGCAAGACATTTTGATTTTTATAATGCGGAGGAGTTTTTAAAATATTTAGATCAACTAAATTGCTTCTGTTCTTAGGAATAATGAATTCTCTTTGATATAGCACCCATTTTAAATTAAACGATAAACGCTACTTCAAAACAATTACCAGGTGTTTGCTGTTTATAAAAGCAATGTATGGTTATCTTAGACCTAACAACCAGTTAAACGTTAAACGACTGATTTTTGAAATAGCCAATTAGAAGAAGGCTGGGGCGTAGAATCCGCTATCCGGCGATGTTGCCATATCTATCCAGACTCGTAAATAAAGCCATGGTGCAAAGCAAGTTCGACTTACGTTGAATTTGAGCAGAGCTTAGTAGAATGAAAATACAAAACATATCAAAACAATAGAAGAAAACCATCTACAAAAGATCCGGAAAAATTTGCAGATGAAATACTAACCCAAAAGGTGATCGTAGGTAATATTTTGCTATATTCTAAAAAATTGCAATTGAATTAACTTGTGTTTATGATCAAAAAAAATTTCTGCCAATACTTTTTTGATATACTGAAAAATCTGGTAGCAATAACTTTTTGTAAAGTTTATTTTTGTAAAAGTGCACGATTTTTGTCTGTTTTCTTTCAAAACAAACCCCAAAAATACTTATTTCCGTTTATTTGAAAATTGTGTCATGTTTTGTATACAGGGTGGTGATAAAGTTTGGAATCAAGGTCATAACTTCCGTAAAAATTTTTTTTACACATTTTTCATAGAGCTTTTTATCATATTAATGATCACATAAAAATATTTAAAAAAATTTCAACCATTTTTGAAAAAAAAAATAAATTTACTCAAAAAAAAATTATTAATTCTCAATGAAAATATGGCAAGAAAAATAAATTAAACTAATTTTTAGTTTAAAAATAACAAATTATTATTGAAAATATTCGAATTGTTCTTCTTTACACAATTGGAATTTTCTTAAAACTAATTTTAAATAACTTTTAATGAAAAAGGTAATTAAAATAAAATGTTTGAGTAATAATAAACTTTAAATAAAATTGTAATTTATTATAAATTTGAAAAAGCTTTTGATATTCAAAATTTATTGAAATAAAGATTTCCTTTATAAAAGTGCTTTAGTTGACGTTATTTTGTATGGCAAATAAAATTTTAAATCCATTTACCAATGCTTGAATAGCTTACTTCGTTTGTTTAATAATAATCAACAATTATTAAGTTTTGCGAAATTAAAAATGCCTCGTTTAAGCGAACGCGAAAGAATCGAAATTTTAATTATGGTAGGATACGGCGATAGAAAAAGAACCCATGGGGAAGCTTGTGCTTTGTTTAATGAGCAATATCCAAATAGACCGCAAATCTCAAGATCTACAGTAAGTAAGTTAGTTACCAAATTTGCAGAAACAGGATCTGTAGGAGATTTGCCTCGACAAGGACGGCCTCAAGTGAATGAAGAAACCAAATTAAATTTATTACTTGCGATTGAAGAAAATCCCAATATTTCAACAAGAGATATTTCAAGAAATAATAATGTGGATCATTCCTATGTCGCAAAATTATTAAAAAAGGAAAAGTATCACCCATACAAAATAAAACTCATACAAGAGTTAAATGAAGATGATCACGATCGCCGACTGCAGTTTTGTGAAGAAATGATGGCGCGATGTGATCAAAATCCAAATTTTCTAAGTAGTATAATTTTCTCCGATGAAGCTACCTTTCAATTGAATGGATCAGTGAATCGACATAATTGTAGGTATTGGTCACAGGAAAATCCTCATTGGGCCGTAGAATCCCATAGTCAAAGACAGGGAAAGTTAAATGTATGGGTGGGAATGATTGGCAGACATTTTATAGGACCTTACTATTTTAATGAAAACCTTACTGCCGAAAGATACTTGAATTTTTTGCGGACTGATTTGCTACCAGTTTTACTTCGTATTTTCCCCAATTATGAAAATCGCAACATTCCTAACCAAAACATTTGGTTTCAACAAGATGGGGCTCCTCCACACTTTGGCAGGGCGGTGCGAGAATTCCTTAACACCACGTTTCCCAACAAATGGATAGGTCGGAGGGGACCAATTGAGTGGCCTCCGCGATCTCCCGACCTAACGCCCTTAGATTTTTTTTTGTGGGGACATTTAAAATCAAAAGTTTATTTCAATAGACCTAATAATTTACAAGAATGGGAGCTTAGAATTGGGACGGAATTGCAACAAATTGACGAAGAAGCTATTAACAATAGTATTCAGAGTGTCTACACTCGAATGGGACAATGCCAAATGGTCAATGGGGAACAATTTGAACATTTTCGTTAAAATTTGTTACTTGTAAATTAAAAATTTACTTTTTTTTGTAATATTTTCATTGAGAATTTATATTTTTTTTTTGAGTAAATTTATTTTTTTTTCAAAAATGGTTGAAATTTTTTTAAATATTTTTATGTGATCATTAATATGATAAAAAGGTCTATGAAAAATGTGAAAAAAAAGTAGGGGTTTCCATTTAAAAAAATTGATGATGACGTCATAGTGAAGTTATCAGTGACATCATGAATATTTTTTTCATTCCAAAAGATGGCATTTTTAAAACAAAAATTGACCTGTCCGAGCGATTTTTACAAAAAAAATTTTTACGGAAGTTATGACCTTGGTTCCAAACTTTATCACTACCCTGTATACCGGTAAACGTCGTTTGTGTCGGTTTGATTTACACCGATTCACAATTACGCCGGTTAGTGCCAGATTGTCCGACTTAGTTTTCGTTTTGTTTTTAAGCAAAATAAAAAGATATGATTACATTTTTTATTTTATTATAGAATTAAGAGAATATTGAATTTGTAGTTTCATTATTGGCGACAGAACCCAAACGTGCGAAAGAAGCACCAAAAATGTGTGTTCATTTTACGCCGATTTTTCTCTCGGAACCCCGGCGTAAAACGAGGTTTACCTTTATTGTGATATTTTTTGTTTATAGTGTTCTAAGTAATTTGTTATGTATGTTATGCAAATAGTGAATCAAATTAAAAAAAAATCCAAGTAAAATTGTGGTACATACCTACCATAACTTAAGGCTGTGGTCAAACTCTGTATTAATATTATAATTATCATATGCGGAAAAGGGATTTTCTGATTGAAGTCATTTGAATATATGCAAATTATAGCCCGAAGTGTCTGATTGATATTCATTTATACTTTTAAATTAGATTAATAGTCCCATTTCAGTAACAAATTCGATCGGATTCCTATCGGTGTCATTTGATTGATCGCCTTTAGCGTTGCTTTTTATATTTACTTATGCAATTAAATACGGTTTAGAGCAAATTAGTGTCACTCTGATAGCAAGTTTATATAATTTTAGATGATTTATTGATTTGAATATTCAAACATTAAGTTTTGTAAACAATGTTTTCTTAAAGACCAATAACAAAAGTTATCATTCATCATAATTAAAACAAAAATTAATTTTAATTAAAATTTTATAGTTTTGGCTGAAAATAACTATTTTTTATTTATTCATTTAACTTTAATTATGCACCAGGTTACAGTTTGTATTTTCCACACTTTAACATTCATTGTGTTTTGGAATGGTTTCACCAGAGCTACTCGCACGATAATATCCTCCAGAATCACCCGCTGTACTTTTTTGTAATGGCTTCGAGCTGGTAATTTTCAGCATATACGATTGTCCTTTTCTTGTTTTAAACTCTAACTGCACCTGTGAGAATACCTAACGGACTTTTCTATTTTTATAATTGAAAAGAACAATTTGTATTAATGAGTGTTTTAAATGAAACTCCAACGAAAAGAATTTTCAACCAAAAGTCATTACTGGGTTTTCAATTTTCCTATATGTATATGTTTATTTCGAGAGTAGAAATTAATGTTTACTTCAATTTTACATTATTTTGCTGAAAATGCAGTTTTTAATAAAAATTTTATATTAAACGTAAATACACATTTTCGGTGAAGAATTACACTTAAAGTACAATTTAAGGGTGATTCTTTAGATCTTCAACAAACTTTGCCATATAAAAACTGGTGCCTATGAAAATATGTCCAATTGATTTTAGTTTCGAAGTTGCATCAATTTAACCATGGAAATCAGTACTAAATAAGGTCCGTTTTGACTAAAAAAGTGAAAATTGATTGAGTCATGTCCGCAAATTAATTTTTATGGAAAGAAGGTATGCAGATATAATTTTTTAATGTGAATTTTGCAAAATCGCGAGTACATTGCTTTAAAGAATAATCAAGGTAGTCATGTAAATATCAATTATACAAAGAAGATAAAGTAAATTGCCAGAAATAGCAAAAATATAAATTAAAAAACTTCAAAGTGATCACTCGAATCCAAACCTCACATCTACGAATCAAAGGTTCTATAAAACGAACATTTCCATCATTTCGTATGTGATTTACCGCAACTTCAATCCTTTCTTTTATAATAACTGTTGACGAGTAGCTATTTCTACTTGGTACTCAAGATACTTCATAGGTCCCCAGAAATAATAGTCTAACGGATTTAAATCCGGTGTTCTTGTTGGCCAACGTATTGCTCCTTCATGAATGCAATCTATTTGTTTGGGAAATGATCAATTAACCAGTTTGTTACTTGTCTTCTTCGATTGCATTATCATTGAGATAAAAAATCGAAGACACTGTTACTCTGGTGCCCAAGAAGCTAAGAAGACCAAGGAAAAAGTCAAAGTTTGTTACAGTTTCTTTTCCATCTGCGTTCACCTCCACTTCTAATTTTTCTTCAGATTTACATTCACAATCAACACGAACAGAAAATAGTCAAGAAAACTTGGCAGACAAAGAGAGTATAAATTGTGCTAATCAAGAAGATATTACAGATTGATCCGAAAAGGCCAGTTTATACCAGGACATTTTCTGTAATAGAATTGTGTCGGAATGTAACTGCACATTGCACAGAACCATCCAAATCGATTCTAACACAATTTTAGTACAGAAAATGTGTTAATCAGACTTAAGTAATGTATAATCCAAAAAATATCGAAAATATAAGTTATTTTAAAATAAATATATAACGACAGGAAAGGAAGTTATTACAGGGAATTAAAAGAACATCATTTCTATCATCATACCAAAAGTGGGATGAGGGAAAAAAGAAACTGGTTAGTTTTTCGAATACAAGAAATCTGAATACTGCTATGTATGTAAGTTGTTTTCCAAATCATATCTCACTTTATAAAGGGTTTCCAAAATTGAAAAACTATTTCAGCTTCTTTGGAGAAACATGAAGTACATCCGATCACATAGCTGCTATTTTATTCAAACGGCGTTAAAAAGTTAAGAGAATTAACAAACAATTTCTGATGCAAAAAAATAGAAATGAAAGAAATTTATTGGAGAGAATTACAACACAGAATTTTGACAATAAAATTATTAACTAGTTTGGTGTTGGGTTTTAGGACTCACGACGAGAGTAATATTTATCTCATTCAATTTCCGATGAATTTTATTAGGTACTTACCTATGCAAGATCACATATTAAAGCATATATTAATTGAAATTAAGAATGCAAACTTTTTTGCCCAATTTTTGAACAATATCTTAGATAGTTCATATATAGATCAAATGACTGTTATAGTGAGGTATTTTCTTCCTAATGGACAAGCCAGAGAATGGTTTTTGTGATTTGTCTAAATCGAACAACATGAAAGTCAATACCTGGAATAAAGATCTTTCGAGTCCGACAAAAAGTTACATTAGTACTATTGAAAGCAAATTTGTGTCTTTAAGTCTTGACGCTAAATGTTCTGACTTCTCTTTTGAGAAATCAAGGTGATGAGGCCATTCAAAGCAGGTGTTCAGATGATGCCGTTGCCTCAAAATCACTGCTAATTTGTTCGTTGTTATCATCATTTTTTGGATCACTTTCAAACTGTGCGTCAAACTGATCTGGTATGTCAAAGAAAGTATGAACACGAACACTTTCTAAATGAGTCATGGGTCTTCCAGCATATATCAAATCGAGATACATCATTTTTTCCGGTTAACACCATGTAACTTAACCAAACAAAAGTAACAGTTATAAAAGTGATTTGTCAGTTCGATCCAAATAATAGGCACCCCAAACTTCAATTCTTTTTTTCCAGCTACATACTGTCTTAAATGTTCGCTACTTATTTTGTAAATTATTGTGGCCGTTATATATATTGCCCTTGAGTTATCACTATACTTTTAGTCAATCAAAAGTATGTTGAAACAAACATGAAATGTAATTTTCCGAAGAATGAATAGTGTATAGTGTAATTACCTTGATGTTGCAGAGCAAAAATTAGAATCTGTAAGTTTTTCTCCAATCTCCAGTAAAATTCAAACTTGCGTATTGCGCATCACGGCGAACCGAACGTTGTGCGCGAAGCTCGCGTGTTTCCGTCGCCCGTAGAGATCACCCCACCACTTTCCTGTTCAGCTACAGTATCCCGTTCACTGTATATTCGCAGCAAACGTAACAAAAGGTATTTGGTTTGTTTTACGTTTTAAATCACGTTATGATGAAAATAATCTGTTAACACAACTACTTACAAGAAAATATAAGAAACATGAGTATATGCAGGTTACAATCTTACGATAATGTCAAGCTAGATTAAATACATTTTAAATTGATAGAAGCGGCCCCATTTTAATTAGCGCCAAGAGCCCCAAAATTCCAAAATACGCCACTACCGTTTTGCACTTGTTACTGTAGTACCCAATTGCAAAATTCCAATCGTTGGTGGAGTGAAGTTGTAAACCATTTTTGGATCATCGAGGACAGCAATATATTATTCGTTTTCTACATGAACTTCATGAGGATGGAAAACCTTTTGGGGTGCAGGATTGCCAGTTTCTCTGAGTCTTCCAAATGATGAACTATAATGAAATACGGTTCGGAATGGTTGATGTCTATTTGGATACCTGTGTTGATTTTCTCGTGCTAGTTGTCTAGAGTTTCCCTTACAAAACGCATATGCAAAAATTATATCTACTTACTCTTCAGTCGTAAATTGATACATTTTTATACAAAACTAACAGAAACAATTTCTACTTTTTTAATTATCAAAGAGAACGTTTAGTACAGATCTTCAAACTTGATCTTTTTGTTAAACTTAAGTTCTATTAAAACGTTAAATCCCCATAACTCCTAAACTAAAATAAGAATTTTTTGCTCAAAATGGCATCAGCTTACATATGACAAATTTAACGCAGATGTATATTGATTTATTTTATTTTAATGAAAAAATATTATTGTAAAAAATATTCCAGTAAATAAAGAAAATTTCTCGGTTAAAATTGAATGCATTGGGTATGTTTCAGAAAATAATAGGTAAGCTATATATTAATAATAGATGTGTATTATGTAAAGATGTAATGAGTTGTAGTATATATTTTAGATTATTAACTTATTAAGCTTCCGAGTTTATTTTTAAGAAGATCTTATCACGCAGACAATTATTATAACCATTACAACTCCAATTTCTTAATTATAAAACTGTAAAAAATTATAAGGCATCCGCTGAGCGCATTTCGTGCCGGTAAATAAGAAATAAACAACGGACTCATCTCATAATTGCCATCGCTGACCAACTAATAAACGCGATTTATTTCCAAATTAGGGACATAAGGCGGCCCTTAAAATTTCAGAAAAAAACTCCAACGGAGATTCCAACGAAATTAAGCGCAACGCCGGACCTCATTCCGTTCGTGATCGTTTTTTTCACCGCCATCAATTCGGAGCCTAATTTATTTGAAGGTGAAAATTAAAAATGGACTCCACCACCGACATGTGGTAACCCTATACACTTGAGCTCTAAACATCCTTCGATTTTGATTACGCGCATGTCTTTATCGATACACAAAACGAAAATAAACATCGCATTATATTATCTTATATCGAATTACTAACAAGACCGCCCAAAAATCTAGGTATCTATTACTGTTATCTCTTGCTTCCACAATAAATCAAAATTTGGATCAAAATATGATAACAATAAAAATAAATTCCTACAAATTAACAACAAGCTTTTTTATTATCTTAACTTTTATTTCATTTTTTTATAATTTATGTTCGGCATTGTGTTTTGTGGTAGTGTCACATAAAACAGTCGGATGTGTCCGATTATCTACGATATGTGCTGGGCAATAAAAGTGCCCAGTGCCCTTTTCAAATATTAAATAAGTGCGTGCATAATAATAAATCCGACCCACACTTATTGTTATGTGTCGAGTTTTGACCTCTCATTGCACACCACACGGCGGTCTCTTCACAATCCTCAGTTGAGGTGCATTTGTTTACTCCAACCAGTCCAACCCAAGCGTCTTGATTGCGATTTATTGTCTTCCGGAACGCTAATGAACCAATCACTCCAACCTAAATTATACGTTACAGTGAAAGCATGGGCTTAGGTTTTAGATTTGTTATAAGGAAAATTGAATGCGGTGAAACAATTGAAAGTATACTTAATTTGAACAAATGGTTTCAACTTGATTTATTTAAATACCCACGGTTCCTATTTGGGTACAACTAATGACTTCCAACATATTTTAATGTCATTATAAAAAAATTAATCAAGTTTCAAGCATGATTGGAAGATTTATCTATTGACCTCTTAAATTAGAATTAGACTACATTTCACGAAAATTAATATATTGGAAGTTTTTTTTATAAATTGTATTTTTTACTGGCATACTCACAAAATATATTTAAAAAATTTATAATGAGCAAAATTTTTTATTCATAAGTAAAGACACGAGTCCTTTAATTTGTGCCGGGTAAGATCACGTTTTTAATGAAACCTTCGTTTCTATGGTAATTAAACTAAATACACTGTCTAGTTAAAACCCAGTTGCACAGTTGAAGCTTAAACTTTTCTATTTGCTAACATTTAAGCATTGCACAAACAATATACCCAATGTTAATGTAAATTAAAATCGAAGAATAAATAATCCACAAAATAGAGTTAGAAAATGTAATAGTTTTGTAAGTTAAAAAATATATTTGTATTAAATCTTATACCTACTTTATTATTCTAATGTTTTTAGAGTAAATAGGTCTTTCCCTACTCAGTTTTTCCTAAATTTCTTCTCTTCAATTACAAAAGTGAAAGCTTTATTTTCATTTCAAGTTTTTCTTCTCAATTTCCCACCGTTTTTTGCTGATTTTTTTTCATTGTCTTTAAAACGTCTATATTTACTTTTGCAACGATAACCAGTTGATCTTTAACTTCTTTGTTGGTAGTATCCTCTGATCCTCTTTTTGATTTAAGGAAATAGTACCTTTTTGGTTTTGTTAACTTCTGTGCTATGATCTGATTCTTTTTCAAAAATTAATAAATCTGTGGTGTTCTTTTTCGAAGGTGTGTGTTGCCAACTCTTAATTTGAGAAAAAAACATATAAATCGTGTAAAATCCTTTTTCTACTTTGTCTATAAGAAATCTATAAAAACACTCAAAACAGTTCGTTTCTAGCCATAAACCGCTGAAGTTTATTGATTTCAATATGGCGGTTGCCAAGCGATTTATAGGTTATTTGATGATTTTAAAAACCTGACATTAGAGTTGCTAACTACCAAAAAAGTTACAACATTCGATTTTTTTAGGTAAAACTTGTTCATTAAAATATTCGCCGCTACGCGGGTCAATTTAAAAATTTAACGCGTTCTACAATATGTGACTTATGAAACTCGTTACTTAATATTTTAGAACATTTCGACTTTATGATGGACTATAATATAGTACATAATATTATTATGTTTTAGGTATTAGTAAACTCAAAATTGAACTAATGGGGTAATTCTGAACAAAAAATGTTAGCCGTAACAGCGATGTTAAATTTGACAGTCACCCTGATGTCAAAAAAACGCTATTCTGTAAACTTTAGTGTAACTTAACGACAATATAAAATAACATTTTCGGTATTAAAATGCATTGTACATTTATATAATGTATTATTTTGATTAAGTATACATTAATGTATTATTATTAGATTGCTGTATGTTATTTTAACACCGAAAATTTAATTTTAAATAACCGTTAAGTTGCAGTAAAGTTTACAAAATTGCGTTTTTTTTTGACATCAGGGTGACTGTCAAATTTAACATCGCTGTTACGGCTAACATTTTTGTTCAGAATCACCCCATAAGTATATTAAATACTATAGATAAAGCATATAAATTAGTTCCTCAAAATTACCAAAAAATCAGAAGTAAGGTTGATTTCGTTTATAAATCACCTTTTTCGTCTCGCTCTTACCTATTATAAGTATAGGACTCATTCGTAAGTGAGAGTGAGACAAAGTGGTAAATTATTAAAGAAATGAATATTACTACATTTCTGTCATTTATTCCATTACGAATAAAAGAAATTTAACAAGGTTTATATATTTGCTCTTCAATTGTACTTTGACATCCATTAATTTCTTTCAGAGGAGATTTACAACTAACATCTTTGAAAGTAGCTGTTTTTTTGAAATGCCTTAATGAATAGGAAATGCTTGCGGATGATATACTAATCCATTAAATGATCGTAGGTGACCTTTTGCTTTGATTTAAATAAATGTAATTAAATTATTTTAGAGAACTTGTGTTTTTCATAATAAAAATTTTTCACCCAACGTATTTTTGGTACACTCAAAAATGTGGTGCCTATAATTTTTGCAGAGTTTGTCTTTGTATTTTTTGTACAGAAGATTGTAAATAAAAATCATAATGATAAAATCTAAGTACATAGTGCATTTTGACAGCGTTTTGAGTGTTCGAAGTTTATCAAATTAATGGCACTTTTAAAAATCACCCTGGATAAAAATTATATAAGATAAATAAGAAAGAAACAAAAAAATTATAATTTCAACATTTTTTTAAATGTTTGTAAAGATATGTGAAAACCTATTTTGGTTTTCTTAATTGGTATGGCTGAAGTGTTTGTTTCTCTCTGCTATCAAAAAAATTTGAAAATCGCCAGTACCCAAAATACTCAGTTTAAAATCCTTTCGATATTTTCTTCTCTTTACTTACAAGAGAACGCTTTATTATTTTCATTTGGTGTTCTTCTATCATGTTTTTCTTCTTCATTTCTCACCTTTTTTGCTGGATTTTTCTCATTGTATATTGTCTTTAAAGGTGTCTGTCATTTGTTTTGCAACGATTAACAGTTTTTCTTCGATAGTAGGGAAGAACATGGAAATGCCACTCTGCAAATTTAATTTCCTTAAATTTTGAAACCAAATGTGTTGCAATCTGTTATCCTTTCACTTATCTACCACATAAAACCATAGGACATGCGCCAGTGCACATCATTTTTATGAGTGCTCAGCTGGTTAGATATTCATGATTTGGAAGTAATATGAATTATAAAGAAAATAAGTTCCTGCTCTTGCATTGTTATTTGTTTTTTTTTTGGCAGGATAAAAGTATTTTTAGAGCTTAATTTAAACAATATTCATAATAAGCAGAAACTTTGCGGTTATGAAATAATCTAATCCAAACGGTCCAAAGGTTTGGGGAAATGGCGATCGTATGTAAGTTTCCAATGACCAATTGAGAATTTTGAAAATATGTCAAAAAACTTATATAAGATCTTGCTTAAGTCATCACCATTCCCCCTATCCTTTAATCCTGAATGAAGAGAAATAATATTTGGTAGTTTTAAGATAGTAGAATTTTCCGTGGTATAATCCGATTCTATTTCAATAATCAATAAATCTTTGCTGTTCTTTTTCGAAAATGGTACATACAGATGTTGCTAAATCTTTCATTGAGGAGCAAACATGTACAGCGTGTAAAATCCATTTTAGATTTTTTAATAGTTTTTATTATATTTTAGGTATGAGTTAAATCTATCGGTAAACTTAGAATTAAGCTAAGTGCCTTAAATGCTATAGAAAAAATGTCAACTACTTCCTCAAAATTTGGAAAGAAGAAGAACTTACAACATTTTCGATTTTTTCGTTACGAATAAAAAGGATTTAATAAAGTTTCTTCATTTGTACTTTTTTGACATCCATTAATTTCTTTCAGAAGACATCTACAACTAATGGTGCAATTCTGTGCAAATCTGTAAGTCCTTAGAGGAACAATCGGTAAGGTTTGTTATATGGTTTGTTATGGACGGTTTCCATGGCTACCATACAGATATTGTTTGTAAGAACTTACAGTTTTGTACAGAATTGCACCATAAAATCTTCTAAACTAGCTGTTTTGTTTGATATGTCTGAATGAATCGAGCACAAACGATAAACCAGTACCAGTACCTTTTTAATATCTTCTCGTTAATATTGTTAAATATAATGGCTTTGGCAGGATCACCTCTTGTATAATATTTATTATTTAACTTCTTCAAACATTCCTAAAGTTTTTGATTATTTAATAAAGACTTCTTAGAAAAAATTATGGAAAATTTGTCATTCCCCAGGAATCGGACCTGGAACCTCCAAATAGCATGTTTGGTGTGATAATCACACACTACCTTAGACCCATTTTCCTGACCTGTACAATTTTTCATTAATTTCTTCTAACAAGCTATAAGAATTCTCTTTGCCTGGAAAATACGGACAATCCTTGATTGGTGTTCAATTTTGCCTTCCCCGTTGCTGATGATAGTAACCATTACTGATTATTCCAGTTTAAGCCAAAATTAAACAACAGTCGAAAATGGGTCCTAGATTGTTTTGTGTAGTGTAGAATAGTCATCATACCCAACATGCGATTTGGACGTCCAGAGGTGGAATTATGTAAGGTAGATGATTATTTTCGTATACGGAAAAAATAGTTTAGGAAGAATCTGTTCAGATCCTGGAGACCGGTTTTTAGGCAATAAAATTTTGGAGGGATTATCCTGGTTTTTATCTCTTGGACGAGTGGGAGTAAGAGTGAGTGAGTGAGTGAGAGTAGCTGGCATGTATCAGTTTATCTTCCGTTTTTATTTGATAAATTCAGTTGAACTAAATTATTTAGTACCAATAGTGTTAAACTAGTTTATCCATTAACTGATAGTACCTACTATATTAATGCATATACCATACAAATCCGTACAGATTCGTAATATACCGGGTGTCCACGAAACTAGAGCCATCCCTGTAATTTCTTTATTTATGAAAATAATTTGAAATTTTATCATGTTATATTGCATTAAAACGCATTTATTGAACTAAAAAAAATTTCAATTTCACTTCCGGTTTCGCCGGAAATGACATAAACTTTCCTGTTTTAAATGTAACACCCTATTTTTTGTACTTATTATTAAGCATTGGTAAGTTCCAAGTATATTTTTGACAAAAAAAATTTTTTTCAGAACTTAAAAAAAATGGATTTTTTTTGGTAATTTTTTTTTATAAAATCTATTTAAACTACTCTTAAATAATTTAAATAGGTAAAATATTTTTAAAATGCATATTTTGCAAATATCTTTATTTTTACAAATAGCATGATGGTGGGACCACCCCCTTTTCGATAGAGGATTTTTTTTTCGATTACAGTGATACCCAAAATATAGGTAGAATCCTTAAGTTTACTTATTTATTTATAAACATCTGTTGATAATAATATGAGTAAGTACACACTTAAGGCTTATACCATTTGATTAGTCCGAAAGATTTCGATGTTGTAACTAAAAGGTTAAAAAAAATAACGAGAATAAATAACAATTTTCATATCAAAGAATAAAAAAGGTTTCCGATAACATTAAATTTAAAACAATAAATTTAAGGCATTGTACTTTTTGGCATGGTTTATAATCTTTATGTGATATTTCATCGAATCGAATTTTCCTATTTAAGCATTCTTAAAAAATATTTTTATAAGGCAATAAATAAAATAAATGTTTATTTTAACGTAAGTCTTCCTCGCAATTCCAAGTAAAATATTCGAGCATTCCTCTTTTTGCAACGCAATAAATAAATGCGGCTTTTTATGGCATCAGCGATTTTTATCAAATACTGAAATATATTAGATTTCTAACATAAAAATGCGGCTGGATAAAAAGTTGTGGGCCATCTCTTCGCGTTCGCGGGGATTTAAAACGTGACTGGGTTTTGTATGCAAATATGGGCTGCGATAAATGAATTGAAGAGGGTGGTTCGCGGCCGTGCCCTGTAGGATTTAATTGATTCCACAGATGTGCTTGATGTCTGGGTCTGGGTACTGGGTATTGGGTATCGGAGAGAGAAGAACTGAAAAGGGACGTTGATTTTAAAACGATTATAATACCCTACGCACCGTGAGGCCATGCAAATGCGCCGCATTGCACCGGCTTATGCAGAGGAAGGTTGGAAGGTATTGTTTATTAAAATGTCGTCGACGTAACATATGTATTCATGCCATCTACATGACAATGTAAATTGTTTTCTTTTACTTTATATGTTATTATTGTTTTAATTTTTCTTTTATTTGCATTTATAAATTGACCGTTATGTTTGCATGAAAATTATCTCCCCGTAAATCAACAAAAGGAAAATTATTTCGCGTTTAGTTATTTCGTTTTTCGGTATGTAAACAAAACAGATTTTTTTATTATAACTTCTTTGTTGGGCGCGTGAACAAGACGAAATTTCGAAGCGCGTACAAAAAGTACCATAAATAACCCGCATAAAGGAATTTGTCAATTTCAAGTGGCGCTTTTTAATATCCATGAAGTACGACGGCGACTATACGCCCGTTTTTTAGCCAGATACGCAATATTTTTTCATTTTTACGTTTTACAAAATTTATCGCGTCTTCCCGATGATCTATCAACTTATTTTTTATTGATATTTATATAAAATTTGAAATCTCTTTTCTGTGTTTAAAATTTAATAAAAGACCGCGAATAAATATTTGGACGTTCAAATAATCCAATATTTGAACACATATAAATAATAATTTAAGCTCTCCAATGATTGAAATATCACCCTGTTGTCGCTCTATTTATTTATGTTAATTTTCAAGCACGTTTCACAAACATTCAGCGCGTTTGATTGATGTAAATTCAACTTATGAAAGAAAAATCTTAAAATAAAAGTAGCTACAACAGTACTTAACTATACCGAAGCAAAGTAAAAAATTTTAGTTCGATAACGTCAAAGTATTTAAAAATACGATTTTTCTTTCAAAATTACATAAATGTAATGTACAGACATATCAAACAAAACCTGCATATGAAAATAGTTTTTCCAACTTAAAACTCTTTAAAAAACAATTCAAACTTTTTACTACCTAAGGTCTATCTTATTTAAGGAACAGTTTTAGAATTCATGAAAATTTTAGCACTTTTCTACTAACATGGGCTTGTTTGAATGAAGGAAATTAAAAATACTAAAGTTAGGGTGCTTTTAGAATATTTTGAATTTTAATGTTGTGATAATATCGTACACAATATTATAAGTGTGTAAACATTGTGTCACAATGTTTGCACATGTTAAAAAGTTGACCCAAATAATTGTGACAATATTGTGAGGATATACCGGGTGGAAATGAAACTAGGGCCACCCCTGGCATTTCTTTATTTATGAAAATAAAAAATTAGAATTTTAGTATCTTATATGATTTAAGAAAACAAATTTTATGGATCGAATAAATCTTTCATTTTACTTCCGGTTTATCAGGAAATGGCACCCACTTTCTTATTTTAAATGTAACTCCCTGATTTTTTCTACGTAAAATCAAACATTGGTTAGTTTTAAGTATCTTTATGACAAAAAATTTTTTTTTCAAAACTTTAAGAAAAAATGTTGAATTTTTTTTTGGTAAAAAATTTGAGTAAAACCTACAAAAACTATTTTTGAAAAAAAATATTTTTTTGTCATAAACATACTTAAAATTAACCAATGTTTGATTTTACGTAGAAAAAATCAGGGGGTTATATTTAAAATAAGAAAGTGGATGCCATTTCCTGATAAACCGGAAGTAAAATTAAAAATTTATTCGATCAATAAGATTTTTTTTCTTAGATCATATAATATACTAAAATTTTAATTTTTTATTTTTATAAATAAAGAAATGCCAGGGGTGGCCCTAGTTTCATTTCCACCCGGTATTTTTAATATAGTGTGAAAACGTTTTGACAACATCGTGCATAAATTGAGATAACGTGTGTGGTGCAAATATTGTGGTAATATTTATAATAATAAATAATTCGGGAGAAAAATAAACGTTTTTAATAATTTAAAATATATTTATCAGCAATAAAATATGTTATAAAGAAAATAAAGGGTCGTCATCAAACAAACTAGTAACTGAAAGAAGGACTTCTTCTGAAGAAATATTTTTTAATCGCGTGTTTAACATTAACGACGTCTCTAAAGTTTCGATCACAGTCGCTTAATACAGGCTATTGTGCTTACAACTTCACTAAAATATTGCGGATATATATAAATTTAATATTTACACAATATTGTAAAACGATGTTTACTTAATATGATAAGAACCATATTGTCAAAATGTCGCTAGAATGTTGTACTCACAATATTGTACGGTATCACAATATTGCCACAACATTACCATAAGCTAAACACAATTTTTATTTCTACAGGGGATAACCAAATAATAATGCACAATTTGGTTGATTGTCTCACAACATATTATGGTTTGAAGTGCTTTTATTTATTACTTATTATTAAACAAAAACGACCGATCAATCAGGGGGAATACTTCATGGGGACTTCACACCAACATAACAAAAAAAAAAGAATTCTCCAAGAAAACTCCAAGAAAACTTCAACGTGATCGAGTTCTTCTTCCTCCTCATCCTCGTTGATGGGGACCTTGTCGTGGCAGTTGCCCTAGTAGTTGAGGCAGCAATTGAATGATGCCTTTCTGCAACTGCTGCATCTTCCTGAGTCGCAATCTTTTTGACACCGACAATGTAAAGTTTGGCATTTAGCATTTATGTCAACAATCAGCTATACCCCACACATCTGAGAGCAGTACCGTTCCCATCCACTGCTGAATCTGGTAGTACATAGTACAACCTATAGCTGTGGTATTTCGCGAATCCCTCAGTTGGTACGAGTGTTGCAATGTTAGGCTTCATCGAGGCAACTGATTTTATAAAGTATCGGTACTTGTATTCATCCTTAGATGGAGCACCATAACATCCGATAATGCAATTATTTTCAGCTCTTTCGACCTTAAATGGTGTCAATGAAGACCTGGTAAATACCTCAGCTGCTTCTGTATTCACATTATAACTTTATTTCTAATTCTACGTATATCTAAGCTGCTTCCTATATGGACCTATCCATATTGTATAATTTGGTAAACTTAACTTTGCTCCTCCTGAAAATTGCTAAGGTGCTATTACAACCTGTCAAATCAGAAACAGAACGTGCTCCTTTCTAAGCTGTTGGATCTCCTGAGAAGAGTATGTTGCTGTGCAGACTTTTCCTTTGCCAGGTTTTACGAGGAATGTATCACGCTAGGGAGGGTTTTTCGTCAACAATAGGACTGCCAAGTCCACAACTTCGCCTATCACAGCTACTGAAGAGAAAACTGATTGTTAAACGGTTTTATACACAATATTCACATCTGCATCATCCTCTGTTTGGAGAGAATTGATATTATTTTCCTTCAAGAGTTTGCTTAGAAGATACAAGATACTAATTTCAAGCAATAAACTTATCATATTACAAAAAAAATCTTGAAATCCACCATGTGAGGAGTACAGTTTGAAGAATAATATGATCCAAAACAGCGTTCTCCGGAAAACGGCGATTTTCAGAAGCGGATAACTCGAGAACGGTTAAAGATAGAAACTTTTTGTGTAAATGGAAAATATAGGAAATTTTGTAAGCTTTCAAAATACTTTTTGAGATATAAGCGAATAACCAAAAACAGTTAAAATCAACCTTCACGGAGCACCACTATGCTTGGCTATCCTTCTAGAGTCGAGGACTTTTAACCCCAAAACCATAGATAACGTCAAAAGTTCTGGCACTCCTCCATGCACTCTACACACCTGTTTGAGTATTCGTGGACTGGATTAAGAACAGGGTGATTCACATTTATGTTAAAACCTCTCGGGTGGTGAGAAAAAATATTCCTATAAACATTCTTCGTTAGGGAGATATTTCAACTCAAAGAGGGACGCAAGAAATGTTGTTTTTGTTAATTAAAAAGTTATTATAAGAGGTATTACTTTAAAAGTTTAGCAATTGTTTTCTAATATTAGGGCGCATATTTTAATCCAATAGAAGAGTTTAAAAAAGTTTTCGGGGTTGGTAAAGTCGAGGATCACTACTATTATTTTAAGCATAATTATTTTTCCTCTAACTTTTTGGAGATTTTAAGTTTACTAAAATAACATCTGCTCATTTCTTCCCAGAAAAGGTCTCTTGACTCATGTCACCAATGTTCTTTGTTTTCTTGTAAATGCGGATTTTATTCCACTATGTCAGATGCTGACATTTCTATTTTTTTAGAAAGTCACAAAGTAGACGCAATTGCCTAAGCTTACCAACTTATGTGATTTTCTAAAAAGTTGAATATCGTTTTATAATATTTGTCATGACTACTTTGTGATTTTCTAGAAAAATTGCATTGCTCTTTGAGTTGAAATATCTCCCTAACGAAGCATTTCCGGACTCATGTTTGTAGGAGTTTTTTTCTAAATTTTATTCAAGGAATCAACCCCCGAGAGATTTTAACATAAATGTGAATCACCCTGTATATTGAACAAAATCTATATTGATCTTATGTCTTATATGTTAGATTTAGATTCAGGCTTCTATCACTGAACTATTATTTAAATTAATTGGAAACACGGATGCAAATTTTTTTTTGAAATTCTAGAAAATTTATACATATAATAATAAATTTAATTTTTGATTCTGGTCAGAATTAAAGGCCTTTAATTTAAAACAAATAATGTTTCCATGGAAATTGTCCATTACAACCCATATAACAAATTTAAATTTAAAGGCCTTTAAACTTAAATGATTTGACCAGAATCTGGGTGGGTGGAAATGAAACTAGGGCCACCCCTGGCATTTCTTTATTTATGAAAATAAAAAATTAGAATTTTAGTATCTTATATGATCTAAGAAAACAACTTTTATGGATCGAATAAATCTTTCATTTTACTTCCGGTTTATCAGGAAATGGCACCCACTTTCTTATTTTAAAAGTAACCCCCTGATTTTTTCTACGTAAAATCAAACATTGGTTAGTTTTAAGTATGTTTATGACAAAAATTTTTTTTTTCATAACTTTAAGAAAAAATATTTAATTTTTTTTTGGTAAAAAATTTGAGTAAAACCTACAAAAACTATTTTTAAATAATACAAATACGTAAAATAAATTGTAATTTATAAAATTTATTTTACCGTTTTTGAGATATTATTTTTTTTTATTTTCAAGATGCGTTTTTTGGAAATATCTTTACTTTTTTCAATGGGATGATATAAGGGCCACCCCCTAATTAAATAGAGGGTTTTTTTCCGGTTACTGTGATATCCCATATGTATGTTTAAAAATAGTTTTTGTAGGTTTTACTCAAATTTTTTACCAAAAAAAAATTCAAATTTTTTTCTTAAAGTTTTGAAAAAAAATATTTTTTTGTCATAAACATACTTAAAATTAACCAATGTTTGATTTTACGTAGAAAAAATCAGGGTGTTATATTTAAAATAAGAAAGTGGATGCCATTTCCTGATAAACCGGAAGTAAAATTAAAAATTTATTCGATCCATAAGATTTGTTTTCTTAGATCATATGATATACTAAAATATTAATTTTTTATTTCCATAAATAAAGAAATGCCAGGGGTAGCCCTAGTTTCATTTCCACCCGGTATATCTTTTTTGCTCATTTTGTCAAGAACATCATTTTTTCTTATTTTTCTAAGGATCCTTGGAAGATCCCCAACTACATACTAAAAAACATGTATTATTACTATTTAAGAAATTTCCAATGAAATCTCCATTTATGATTTTCGATGCATTATTACCAAAAAAATAATACCGGTGCTAGTTTTTATGTAAAATTCGTTAAGCAACCAATTGGGGATTTGTAAATATGAACAGACTTTTCAATAGCAGGTTTTTTTTACATAAACTAGTGCATATTTAATAAC
Organism: Stenus bimaculatus; assembly: GCA_963971135.1. Lineage (NCBI taxonomy): Eukaryota > Metazoa > Arthropoda > Insecta > Coleoptera > Staphylinidae > Stenus > Stenus bimaculatus. The sequence goes on along the minus strand of OZ020180.1, from coordinate 77,601,679 downwards.
CACCAAAGATTTAGATGGTAAGGTCTGTTCATTTTCCAAACAGGATTTTTCTCTCGCTTCTACTTACGAACGGTTTCTATACCTGCAGAGTGCAATAGAGAATGCTGTTTTAGAAACGGATAATAATTTGATTAATGTAGGTCCAATGGGTCATAGTAAAATTGACGATATACGATATGTCGAGCTTGATTCAATACCTTCATCACGTAGATTGCAGACATTTTATTTTTTAAATATTGGACATTCTGAATAAATAATCAGTACTACATTTGTATTTTATATTGGATTCTACTGATTGTCCAGTTTTTATTTTCTATTTTATCTTTTTTTGGTATGCTTCAGGTCAATACTACATATCCTTCATATTCAATTGCATGCTCCCAAGCTTCTTCAAAAACTCTAAACCATTCTATGTACAATATTAAAATGGTTATTTAACTCTCTCCTAATCTACTTCTGAAATAATATTATAATGATCATGATCTTATCCTATTTTGCTACATAGCTATTTATATGATTTGCCCTGCTATTATAAATTTGGATTTTAATTTTTACATCGAATGCAGTTTAATGAATGTGAATGGTTCTCAATAGTTTTAGAAAGCTGGAATGTTTCAACATCTTATTTAGCATGCTTTTTAGTAATAAAATTAGCAGGATGCGTGATATATTAATGTAAACGCATGTTCGTAAGATATTAAAAAGCGCCATAACATTAATTATAATTTACGGCGCCATAAGTTTTCGGGACAAGAAAAGCAGAGCATTATTTTACGTGAGTGAAATACTTTTACCAAAGCAAGGGCAAACAATTTGATTTATATACCATTTACCCTCACTGTTATGAGGTAATACGATCGGGGAGCTTAATTTTGGCAGTCCTCCCTGAAAGAAAATTAGCCAGGGAGCAATGATTATTCGCAGTCACTTCTTAGGTGGCAGCGGAGCCCTCTATCTTCGCACTCCATCAGCGTCACAGGAAACTTCCACCCTTCAAGTCGTAAATCGAAAAACAATCGCTTATTTTCCTCCCTTCGAACATCGCACATTGCCAAATTACACCTAATCCCATTTTGTGCTCGCGCTAATGGGTATCGTCTAATTACCTCATAACACTGCCAGCATAGGCTTAACGCTAATTATAATCTACGCTAATTGCATTATTGAGAAAAGATTATAATTTACTGTACAATTAATTACAAATGAATTATTTTGGGTTAATTTAATTTTATTCATCAACCAGGCTTGTGATTGTCATTGGATTATTTAATTGTTTTAAATTAGTTGTTGCGCAAACGGCGATAACTTTGGGGAAATAACGCGCGTGGTTGTGGTGCTTTTAGGGTGGATCTGGAACGGACTTTCAAACGAGCGTGTGGGACAGGGGCGGATGCACTCATAAACTAATTAGTCCCAACATGTGTACATTTTAAACCAGCTACTTGCTGGACTTGTTTTGACACTTGATTTATTTATACTTTTAACTGACTTCAGGTGTTTCCTAAACATAACATAAATTCATAAAATTATACAATATACAAGTTTTTGCAATTAACACTACAACTGGAAATCTATAGGAATTATTCAACTTCAAATATAAATATGAAAAAAGTTTAACAGATTCTGAAAAAAATATTCTCAGATTGAAAAGGAAATGTAACATAACCTAACTCAACTTTTGGAGTTCTGTAAATATCACTTTTTTTCTTCAATGTCAATAAAGTACAGTCTTCGGTGACACTTCAACAGCTGTAATAAGTCTATGATCATGTTTGTATATTTCTGAACTAAGTTTATTTTATGATTCGACGAATAAGTAGCTACTTTTTGAATCTATAATGGTAACAACAGTCGAATATGAAATCAATTGAATTATGGTGCACTTTGTGATTTTAAGTACATACCATTTGGAAGAATCACTTTTCTTTACATGAACAACACAAATCATCTATTAAATCGATTATAATAAAAATAATGGTGATGAAAATGACCCGTATAAGTAAACCTAACCGCCCTTATGATTTTGTTTGAATTTTATTATCCTTAAAGAGGCCTAATAAAAATTCATGATGCTAGTGGCTGTTTCATTTTCTGGAGTAATCTACAATTTCCATTTTGTTCGTTTCAATAAGGCAGTGTGTGTAAAGCTTTCTGCACCTAAAAGGGCAATAATACCTTTATGTGTGACTTTAACGTTGTCTGCCTTTCACGCACTCCCATAAACTTGACGAGGACATAATAAAATCCCAACCAAGATAATTTCAACTATTTCCTGACCGCCAAGAAGGTCGTTCCGAAAGATACGTCCCTTTGACCCAAAGCCCTAAAGTTCCTCCTTCTTACACATCTGCTTACAGCAATCAAGCTATCACTTTGGCCTTTGCCCTTATCACCAATATCAGCAATTTTTCTAAAATTTATGTTATACATCAAGGGGTTATTGATAAATAATGAGTAGACACGTGCTTAAATATCAATTTATAAATAACATACAAAATTACAAATTACCCTCCTACGTACTCTTTTATTTACACCAAGGATATTATTGTGAGTTAAATTATTGACACTAGACTATAATTAGGGATTGGACTTAATAACATTTTAATGATCACCCTGTGTGTACAATTTATGAGTTTGTTTGTAATAATTCTTAGCATTTATCGTCAATAACCCAGGAAACCTTTTTGAGTTATTTGACGCGGTTGAAGATTCCGGCTGTGGTAATTGTTGAATAATCCGTGCCATGCGACGATTATCGACGCTAGACATAAATCTGAACGCGTATCAAACTTGTTGACAGTTTCAATTACGATAAAGGAGACATTAAGGACAAAATTGTAGCGAGTTGAAGCCGGAATTTACGGGCACATGCTTATTTATCTCCACTTCCATTTTCTAATTACACTCAGATTCCTTACACTCGAAAAACGCAAGGTAGCTTTAAAAATAATTTCTTAAAATACAATATGTATATTATTTTACTATAAGAAAACAGAGATATTTTTAAACTATAGAAATGCCAATTTTGTGATTTAAAATTATAAAAATTTTTTCATGTTGTAATAAACATTCAGCCGCAAAATCAACGAATTGTTTAAATTTCTAGGTATCTAACCCAAAAATATTTTTAATAAACACTGTTTTAATAAAAGGTTATTCGGAACACATTTTTATACAGTTCAGTGAAACAAATCCATGTTTTATTTTTAGAAACATAGTAGTAGTTACCACAATTTCCTGTATTTAATTTGTAGTTTTGTCACATGGGTAATTATGCTAGATGATAAGAATTTGTAGTACTAAGAGCACGTAGATGTAACTTTATAGCGTTTATTTTAAATTGAAATTATTTTATAAATGTACATATTATAAATGTGTTAAAGGAAGATTTTTTTATTCATCGTGTTAAAATGGTGTTTCTTTTTAGTGAACCGAAAGGTTGGGCTTTAATTTTCTAGTCACATCTTCTGAACACTAGAATTAGAGAAATAGGGCTTCAGACTCGGACATAATTTGGGGTAATATTAATTTAAGAGCACCTACAGAAGGCCGAGTCGTCAAAATCGCTTGATTGTCCCCTAGAAGAAACCCTTAACTAAACATCTAAAATTATTCATCCAGAATATAGATGCAAAGAAGTAAAATGGAGGGTTTATTTAACATACAGAAAGCATCCTCAAGATAAGTAAAATTACCTCACAACTAAAAGTAGGAAACTTTAAAAACTCGAATGTGTTTGGGAAGAGTAGTAGACATCCGTCATTAAGTCTGAGAGAACCTGATAACAGAGAAGTTGGGTGTGTTCCAAGCTATTTTTTTTTCTGGGAGCTTTCAAGTATTTCTAGAAAACTGATGATGCAAGAACTCTTGCGCACCAACTTTCCTGATTTACTTCGAAACTCAAAAGTAAGCCAGATTCAGATGTCTTTATCAACCTTTTTGAATCACCTAGACCAGTCAATATTACAGAACTCATATAGCAGAGCATCCCAGAACCCCGAATCTGCATGAAACTGGATTTGGAGGCTTTAGTTAGAATGGTGTACTTTAGACTATGAAAAATCCGGATGACAAATTGACAAACTCTCCAATATCTCAAGATGAATGATCAACAATCTGGTAGGAGTAGAGAAAACGGTGCCAATAAAGACAACCTTCTATCTGAATTTTTGGATATAGAATGAAGTTTTAAATTCCCTATATGCAACGATATCTAATAATTGTGATGTTGAACTTCATACTAACTGCTAACAATGTTAAGTATGCCTTTGGTGCGGTCTATGTTCCACCAAATAGTACTTTAACGAAATTTGAATCTCATTGTGCAGCCCTCCAAGGGATTCTAATGACGAATTGGGAGTTGATGTTAGTTGTGCTACTGGTGCTGTTGCTAGGATATTAGTTGACCGTTATGCTTTTCTTAATTCTTCTTAAGTAAATTCCGTACCCAATGAACATGTAGATGTGTCAGTAGAAAAATTACTGTAAATGATTTCCCAAAATGGTTCAATTCTAAAGTCATATATTTAACTTTTGTTAATAAAACATACTCATTCTAAATATAAAATATCCAATAATTATAAAGATTATCTCCATTTCAAAACACTAAAAACCAGTTGTAATACAGTTAAGAACTAAAATCTAGAATTTGTCAATAACAAAGAGTAAATTAACAGTATTCCCAATAATATTCCTATTTGGATGCAGAAACTGATCTACTACATCACATGGTCCTGACCTAACAAATTTCTGAAGACTTGTGTATGTTCACTGGTAGGTCCCAAAAAATTGGCATAGTTGTTCAGGGACACTCTGTATATGTATATATTTATATGTTTTATGTTATTATTATTTACTCTATATCTGAATAATATTGTAGAAAAATAAATCTTTGACTAATTTTCTAAGAATATTTTTTATTGTTTATTAATGACTTTTCAAAATCGAACTTTTTGCGAACTCGAACTTTTTCCGAATCCGAACCTTTTCCCAACCCGAACTTTTTGCGAACTCGAACTTTTTCCGAACTCAAACTTTTTCCGAACCCGAACTTTTTCCGAACCCGAACTTCTTCCAAACTCGAACATTTTCCGAACTCGAACTTTTTCGAACCCGAACTTTTTCCGAACTCGAACTTTTTTCCAATATGAAATTTTACGAACTCGAACTTTCTCCGAACCTTAAAAAATATGAAGTTCGTACAGCACTAATCATGTAAATGCAATTTATACTGATTTCTCCAAGGCTTTTGATCGTGTCAATCATGATGATTTTCATCATTACGGTTCAGTCATCATATTTCTATTCTTGTCAATAAGGCCAAGATATGGGGATGGGGACTTATATAAAGAATATTATTCATTAGTTCCTCCTAATAAACGCGTCGAGCGAATAATTACGATCAGCGCCTCTATTGTCGGTTCTATGCATTTTTGAAGGTTAAACTTCTATGGTTGGTACTGTCAAGTTAGAAACTATCGTAAGGGGTCCTTACCAGGGATTCTAACCGAACCGAAATTCGGTTAATACCGTTTTATTTGGACTAACCGTAACCGAAACCGAAACCGTTTTTAGAAATTTTTAAACACCGTAACCGAAACCGAAACCAGTTTGTATCTGATTTTTAACCGATTTGTAACCGGTTTTTAACCGTTTTACTAACCGATTTTTAACCATTTTACTATCCGGTTTCTAACCGTTTAACTATAGGTTTTACAATCAAAATTAAAAAAAAAATAGGTAAAACACTTTTTTTAAACCGTAACCGAAACCGTTTTTTTCGGTTAACCGAAACCGTTTTTTTTGGTTAACCGAAACCAAAACCGAAACCGTTTTTTGAAATTTTTAAAAACCGTAACCGAAACCGAAACCGTTTTTGAAATTTTTAAAAACCGTAACCGAAACCGAAACCGTTTTTAGAATAAAATATTACCCGAAACCGAAACCGTTTTGAAAATTTAAACGGTTAGAATCCCTGGTCCTTACTAAAACTTGCACTGAGTGGAGCTTTCGTTTTCGGCTTCAAGTGAATTCCTCAGCAATCCGTAAAAGTGCATGACGTCACATGTTGCACTCGGTGCGCACTTGCACTGTTGAAGCAGAAAACGCTATTAGGTTATGTGATTTCATTTCAGTGAAAATAATATATAAATAAATACATATTTCTGATTCAAGAATGGGGGGTTGATAGCAACTTAATACTTTCAAATATCAATAAGGGTCAAAATGCCTAAAAATAAAAAGTAAACGGAACCAGCTTTACAACGGTGCAATTGTTAAAATTAATAAGTTGATATCAACCCTCCATTAGGCGTTGGAAGTGGGTAAGGGGTAATTATTGGAAAATCAGTCCTCCTAAAAACAAAAATCGACCTGTTTAACAGTTTTTCTAAAAACTGAACAGGAATACTGAAAAACAGACTTGATAAGTTCATATACATTAATTAACTAATAAAAATTTGAATGTAAATTTCTCAGCGAGTTAGGAAAAATAATTGCTGGTTCCTTGTACTTTTTATTTTTATGCATTTTGACCCTTATTGCAGTTTGAAATTATTAAGTTGATATCAACCCCCAGTTAGGAGTTGAAAGTGGGCAAATTAGGTAAAAATCGTTCCCCCTTGAAACAAAAATCGACCTGTCCGAGCGTTTTTCCAAAAACTCAGGTTAAATACCGAAAACCAGGCTTGTGAAGTTTTCGTTGGACCACCCTGTACATACAATATGCAAGACTAATTTTTATACCTACGATTTTCTGTTAATCCTATTTATCCAAATTTGTGGTATTTTTACCGCATACGACTTTGCAGGAAATTTAATAAATTTTCTATTTTCCTGTGTGTTGTTGGAGTAACTAATTTTCTATTTTGTGTCCCTCAAACCTTGATTTCCTCAATTTCCATGTTATCATGTTTTAGTTTTTGTATCTACACCTTTTCCAATTGTTTTTCAGAAAAGATCAATTCGATTTCAGAAATCATCAATTGTAATTCAGAATAATCAATTTATTTTCAGAAAGTATCAAATATATTTTTGAATAGTCAATTGTATTTCAAAAAAGATCAATTGTATTTCAGAAAGCATCAATTGTATTTCAGAAAAGACCAACTTTTAAATATTCAGGAAGCCAATTGGTTTAATATTAGTGAATAAGGGCCATTGCTTAATATCGTTTCTGGTATAATGTTAAATGCCAAAGCACATTTTTGATGAATTTTCCGTTCTGATATTGAATTTGATTTTTCTGAAATACAATTTCTATTTTCTGTATTACAATTGACTATTCTGAAATCGAATTGATCTTTTCTGAAATACAATTTTAAAAGGTGTAGTTTGTATCTTGGTTAAATATTTTGTAGTTTATTATGTATAAAGGGTTTTCTCCCGTATGTTAAATAAATAAACAAAACAGCATTCAATCTTATCAAGGATGCTATAGCTGGACAAAAAGAAGAAGGATTTTTCTCAATATTAACAGTAAAGCAGTGGAAGCAGTATACTATCATTTCCATGTTAATGTGGTCTTCAAGGGAAGGATTTGAAATCAGTTTAGGAACGAGAATAACAGTGTCTTCCATGAAGACCTTAAAGAATTTAGAACATCTATACCTTAGTAATAAGTTACAATCGCCCTGCTTACAGATACAAGTGGATTTTAACTGATTTATGGAACTGTTCTTGTACTCTACATATGAAACAAGAGACAAGTCGACTGTTTTTATAGTAAGCTGTGGAAAATACATACTATATAGGTTGGTAACACCATTGAGATCGTGGAAACCAAAAGAGCTACCCCATTTCAAAGATCTTTTGGAATCCTTCTAGAAATTCGAGATATCTTGCTCCATTCTTCAAATATCACGAAACGGCTGATATTTCGCATTTAGTTTTTCTTCCATATTTTAGTTATGGCATAAGCTTTTCGATTGAAATTTGACATCTTACTTAACTTAAAAAACACTTTAGGTCAAATAAGAAAATCAAAAGCTCATTCAAATTCAAGAAAATCTAGTTGACCTAAAATGATTTTTAGACCCTTGGGTTTGGAATGTTAAATCAAGTAATATTAATTGGTTCTTGTTTATAATCGATATATTTTTTTCGTAAAATGATTTGTGTTCATAACTTGGGAGCAGAAGTAAACTATTCCAATAAAGTTTTTGCACAAGGTCCGATGGCTATGTAAAGATTATTAAGCTCACTTAATAACTTCAAAAACAAATGAGTAACGAGCTACCCGGCGAAATATGACGTTTTTTCCCTTCTCTCATTCGCAAACAAATTACCTGCAATTTCCTCTGATGAATTAATTACGCCGTATTCGTCATTAATCATCGTCTCCTCCTAAATCGACTTTTTAATTGCATTTTTCCCGGAAAGCGGGAATAATTGCGTCGAAATAAATGTGAGCTCAATATTCGCACCGAATTTAAAAGCGCGAACCGGAACGCGCACGTGGATGGGTGGAAAGAGTGCAGGAGGATTTGCACTCTTTCCCTGCGGTGCGACATTTTCAAAACCAATTTTCACAAAGCGCATTTTAATCAGGATTAAGGGAGCTTTGGTCGCCGTGCGTGGGTTATTTTTTAAGATTAAACCGAAATATAATCCGTTAATTAGGAGTAAGCTGTTTGGGATATTTGATTAAATTTCCCATGAGTGATGAAAGTGTTTTTATTAATTAATTTATCAATTAATTAAAATTAATAAAATTTTTGGCCTATCTTTACACCTTATCACTTCGTGTTTGGAGGGACTCATGCATCCACGAGCACATAGAGGGGCCGACTACAAGATTGAAATCTTGACGTACTGGCCAGGATGTCCGCCCCTCGTAAATGTTATTGAAACCGTCACTCTTCTCCATCAAAACCGAACACTTATTAAGCCATTGACTCCAGCAATTAATTTAATAAAAGGACGGTTCGTGTCGTCGCGTAATTAATTAGTAGCTGCATCATTAAATATTTATTGTGCGTATAATTGTTGTTTCACTTTTAAATTATTTATTGTCGCATGATTGATTAGCTATGATTCAGAAAAGATGTAATGATAAACCAAATTCTTCTTCCTTTATATCAAGAACCGATGAAGTTATTTAATTTCTCAAGAATTTCACTTATTTAAAACTAACTAATTGAAAGAATCTTTTAATAGGCTAATATTCAAAAAATTTTGTATACTTTATTGAGTAATTAAATAAAATACGTATACAGGGTGTCCCACTTAAAGTGTTATGAATCTCAAAAATTAAGCCTCTTAGAGTTTCTTTGTTAATAAAAGTTGTTTGGCTTGAAGATGGTAATATATTTTGAAGATCATTTCAATAAAATAAATTTGTTACTATTGTTATCATTCATTTTGAGATTTTAATCGAGAGTGAAATAACGAACTTCTTCTCAACATAACTCCATAGACAAGTGCAAATTCTTAATTTAAGGCTAGGGATTTTTGATTAGTTTATGAAGTGTTTTGATAGAAAAATTTTGATTTATAGATACCTTTAAGTATCGAATCATATAGTTTTCAGAAAAAAAAACTTAAAAAATTAAAAATAAAATTTTTAGAGGATATTTGTAAATTGACAATAAAATAGTATTACATGATTTTTTTATTTTGAGCATTTTGTAAGCAAAAACCTTCAGTTTTTTTATTTTTTTTTGAAAATTATATGATTCTATACCCACCTAATACCTACAAACAGGGTTAATAATAAAATTTTTATATTTCAAAATTTTCCTATCAAAACACTTGAACTAAATTTTTTGTACATTCCCGGCCCTTAATTGAAAAGAATAAGTTTTATAAGATGAATATCTTTGAAGAAGGGTTTAACATGTTTATGATTTTGGATTAATGTAGACAAAATTGCAGAGAGACAATAAATGTGTCTAATTCATTGGTCTAATGCAAAAATTAAGTTCTATTCAGCTCTTGTGACTAGTTTGAAAAATGTGTACGTTCTCATCATTTTTCATTCTGAATTCATAATACAGAGTGTCTCTAAATTGGCGTATAACTTGAGATCTTCAAAGGAGTATACGGGAAAAATATTTAACAAAGATTTTTTTTCTATGAGAATTAATTTCAGAGTTGTACAAAGTCCAAAAAATGATAGGAAATCTCTCTAGTATGTTTAGTTTGCCGGAGGAAGTTATGTGTGAATTTTTGAAAAAAAAAATTGACGCGTTACTTTTCCAAAACGGCTCGATGGATTTGAACGAATTTCTTTTATTCTCTTCTACTCAAATATTCCCGAAAAGTTGTATAAAATCAGGAAAAAATCGCACCTATATAGTCATTTTTATTATTTTCGCCCCCTATGCCAAAAACTGAGATATGATTATCTTTTGTTTTGCACTTTTTTCTCCGTATGTCGATATTAGTATGACGTACTTTTTCATACGGGAGACTTTCTAAAGACCACCTTTAAAAATTTTGGAAAAGATTTAAAAAAAAATGTATCGATCCCTACCTGGATTTTGAATTTTTGTTTGACCAAAATTAAAAATATACGGATGGGATTTATAAATTTTGTCTTATACTAATTATGAAGGGTTCAAATGGGGAAAGGATTCCTGTACGTTTAAACGCTATTTCGAAGATTTCAAAAAAGTTTTCCAAAATATTTCAAATTTCTCTTCGGATTTCTAAAAAAGAGCCGCAACTATTAGAAATTTTTTCGTTCAAAAATTCCTTCTGTAGCGGTTTAAGTTCAAAACATGAAAATCACATTAAACAATCCCAAAGGGCTCCCGAATTTTGAGACACGGAATAACTATAGTCGATGGGAATCTTCAAAGTTGACGTCACACAAATCAAATAAAAAATTTCGATTTCTTTCACCGATTTTTGAATTTTTTCTTCAATATTTAATCTGTGTTTTATTTTGAAGAAAAGACAACGGATATCATCGATTCAGGAGAATATTCTTAATAGAACAGCAGTGTATTTTTCATAAATTAAGATAATAGCATTTTCAAACAAAGAAAAAGGCGCCATTTTTTTTAATCACTGTCTCATTTAAATAAAAATAAAAAATTAGTTGGCTACAGCAAGAATTTGTAACAAAATTGATAAAATTAAAGATTAAACAAAAAACAAATTATTTCATATACAATATTCATATTTCTAAAAGTTCGAACTTTTCATTCAAAAGTTCGAACCGTTCGAACATTATTAAAAAGTTCGAAAATAGTTCGAGTTCAGAAAAAGTTCGGGTTCGTAAAAAGTTTGAGTTCGCAAAAAGTTTGAGTTCGCAAAAAGTTCGGATACGAAAAACGTTGAGTTCGAAAAAAGTTCGGGTTCGGAAAAAGTTCAATAATATTAAAATTCGGCAATTGAGTACAACATATACCAGGTGTCCACGAAACTGTAATTTCTTTGTTTATAAAAATAGAAATTTGAAATTTAAATATTTTATTTGGCATAAGAAAACGCATTTATTGAACTGAAAAAAAAATTTAGATTTCACTTCCGGTTTCACCGGAAATTACATCAACTTTCTCATTTTAAACGTAACGCCCTATTTTCTTGTAGTTATTATTAAATATTTGTAAGTTCTAAGTATGATTGTGACAAAAGAATATTTTCTGAACTTTAAAAAAATAAATTTGGGTTTTTTTTGGTATTTTTTTTAATAAAATTATTAAAACTACTCTAAAATAAATAAAATACGTAAAATAATTATGAAATTAATTTTGCCGTTTTTCTACAATTTTTTAAATGGGTTTTTTTGCAAATATCTGTATTTTGTCAAAGGGCATGATAGTGAGGCCACCCCGTATTTAGATAGAGTTCGAAATTTATCTAGTTCGAACTTTATCGAGTTCGAACTTTATCGAGTTTGAATTTTATTATTATTTCGAACGGGTTCGAACAGTTTTTATTTTATTTATTTTTTAAAGTTCGAACTTAGTTTGAAGTTTAAGTTCGAACCTCAAAAAGTTCAGGATCGGTCAACAGCACTATTTTATATAGTGCCTATGTTTATAAAAATGTACAGGGTGTTCCGTTCGTGGTTCGCTAAACCCCGGGGTTAGAAATTAGAGCAAATTTAATGGAAAAAATGGGGGTATATCTTTTTTGTTTTGGAGGTAGAGCATTTTGAATTTTATAAAACGATTTTTATCAAAAATCACAAAATCGCTAATTACATATTCAAAAAAATATCTCGGGCAAGCTAAAACCACCCCCTTTCAATTGGTAACAACAGTAATATAAAAGTAATTGTTAAAATGCTGAAAAAAATTTTTTTTTTCAATTTTTGGATATCTTTTTTTTTTGTTTTTTATGGAATAAATTTGCTCTAGTTTTTATTTAACCACGACATTTGGAGATCCACGAAAGGAAGACCCTGTATACATTTAAGTTCGATAATTTTACAAATAAGCCAATTAATGGTTTTTGTCTCTTTAAACAATATTATAATTCATGTATTGTTTACATAAAACGTCGAAAGCCTCTAAATCAAATCCTCGGTGCGTCATTGTTTTTAAGTGGATAAATGTGGATTAAACAAGTTTTTGTAATTTTAGGAAGAATTCCTGTTTTATATGGGAAAAAAGCTAACAGTGATAAAAAATTAAAGTGTATGATAATATCACATGGTTTGGGTCCTAACCAACCTCTGAAATCTCATATGGCATTTCTACGTTTGAAGAATTTTTTCGAAATGGATGTGCTCAACAAAACAAAAATAAGGCGGGTAGAATAATTAATACAGAAAACACAAAAAATGTTTTAGCGTTTGTTAGAGTTAATCCACAAAGTAGCATTTAGCAAATTTCCAGAGATAGTTGTGTAAAGGTAGGACATCAATTTCAAAATAACTGCCAAAATACAATTTTACTTAAATTAGAAAATCTTGTGATGTATTTTCTTTAAGTCCAACTTTATTATTTATACTTTTTGTATAAAATAAATTAAAAACTGTCGATTTCGGGATAATTATATCCCATCATCCGGTATTTAAAGAATCTTTATTATCTTGACAAGATTTTGATCCTTTAATTTATACAATTATACTTTTTTGATGAAGCTACTTTTTCAAAAACTGGAGGAGTCAAAAGATATAACATACTTAGTAAAGTAAAGTAATCCAGTAGGATTGAAACAAACCCGCACTGGACGAGAACTGGTCCTTGTCCACATCCATAGACAATAAATGTTTGGTATGGAATTGTTGACAATTACATTATGGTTCCCTGCTTTTTTGAAAATCATTTAACTGCTCACATATACGCCCACTTTTTGAGAAATGATTTTAGATTTACTAGAAGAAGTTACATGGAATGTTAGAATAAATATGTGGATTAACAAAACGGTGCACCTTCGAACTTAGCAATGGAAGGAGGACAAGCGATGAACGAAATGATTACTGAAAGGTTGGTAGGTCGAGGAGGATCAGTTAATTGGCCAGCTCGTTCGCCAGATCTTACATCTTTGAAAATTAGAATCCCTCAAGTTTATGCAGAAATTACTCCTCAAATGTTAACCAAGGTGTGAGAAGGGTTTTACAAAATTTTGAAATATTTGGACACTCTGAAACTAATATCTGTTATTTTAATATGATTTTTTAAAGCTGCAATAAAAATTTTAATTTAATAAATTTCTATTGTAAGGACCTAAGTTTGATAAGATAATAATGTAAAAATGGAGATAGTATAAGTTTTTTACTGCAATGTGGCAAGAAAGTTTCCACTTCAAAAAAAGGATAAAATAAGACTTTTTTATTTTGTGAAAAATAATTTTGGTGGAAAACTAAAAGCGAGCAGCTTGAGTAAACAGGTTTCCCTCGTTCTGTTTTCACTCGATTATCATAATAAACCGTAAAATCAGAACGCATACGCAAATTGAAGCGGCGTCAGATGTTCTTGTCGCCTTTTGTGTTCCCGTTTCGGCCACCCCTTTCCTTTAACGCTCTTATTATTTTAATCTTGTCCATCTCATGCAAATTCCATTCGTGCATGGGGGCTGATAAGAACCAAACTCGCCACCGGCTACAACTTATTTTAATTTAATCAATACCCGTGTGCTTTGGAATTAAATATTTAATCGTACGTTCCTTCATAAATCGCGGATTTTTCAGGAAAGTGATTTTACGATTGCAAACCGCAATTATGTAATTAAAAATATTTCATTATTCGCTTGAAAGGTATTACGCGGAGGAGGATTTGAATAAATTAATGCTTGTTTTGCTCTGAGGAACATGTAAGGATTAAAACCGCACTGGTAAAGTGGGTCCTGAAGTTTACAGCAGCTTTATTTTACGACATTATCGTGTACGTAATCAACTTGAGCGATAATAAAGCACTTCGTTGTTTAAATCAAATCCCTTTAGCGATTCAATCATTGGTGAAACAGTAACATTCTTGTAACTTGAAACTATTTTCGTAAAATAAAACAGAAACTTGCTTCCTCCATTCCAAAACGAACTACAAGCAAACTAAAAAATATAAAAGAAGATCATCTCTAGATTTTTTACAAATATTTTTAAAAATGTAACTTGGTAAATGCAAGTATCTTGGATATATGACTTAGTCAACAGTATTCAATCGAGCTTAACATTTAACATACCGTTCATTAAGTATTATGTTGATGACACCATGCTTCTTGTTCCAGAAGATAGAATCAATTCTGTGATTAAAATCTTTAATAAATATCACTCCAAACTACAATTTACTTGTGAGGTGGCGATGAATAATTTAATCCCCTTCCTGGATCTAAAACTAATTATTAGGAATGGTGTTATCAGAACTAATTGGTACGGAAAACCCAGTACTTCAAACTTTATTTTCCAACTTAATTGGAGCAGTTTGGTTTTAAAAATTTTGAGATTGAGTCACCCGGATTATCATGACAAGTCAGTATTGACATAAAAATTCAGGATAATATCGTAAAAACTTATATCAACAATGCTAAATACTTTCTTATTATATATTTTCCACATGTTCCAGGACTTTTAGACAAAATTAATTAGATCACAATTTTGGATTGGGGCTATAAAATTTAAATAAAAATAACAGGTTTTTCACTGAAATGAAGGAAAAAACACCAATAAACATACTATCAAGCCTCATTTACAAAATTCCATGTAAGATATGATAAGGTATGCATATTACAGATTGGCCAACAATTAAGTCGAGAATAACTATGACTGCACCCCTAAATAAGAACAAAAATAGTAAAATAGGTTTATCCCTTCATCATTTTACAACTAACCACATTATGGATTTACAAAAAGTAGAGGTTTTAGATAGGAAAGTGGATTATAAGAAAAGACTTATTAGTGAGTCGATGAATATAAAAAATTTAAGACATTTTTAAATCTATCAGTCAAAAGTACCTACTGTTAGAAATTTCCAAAAAAAGATCGGTAAAGAACTGCAATAGCTCAAAAACAACCAATCTTTTCTTGAAGATTAGGTGCATGTTCAAGAAACTTTCATTTTAACTGTATTTTTATTTAAGTAGTACACTTCGATAGAAAACTGTAATTCTTTAAAACAATAGTATTGATGTTATCAGAGTTGGATAAAAACGGCAGCGCTCAAATCGTTAGAACTATAATGTGATAGAACGAATAATGTTAGAATTGGGAAGTCTTTGAATCGAAAAGTATTAGAACCGTAATGTGTTGGAATTGAAAAATGGCAGAACGAAAGATTTTAGAATCTAAAAGTATTAGAAAGTTAATTGTCGTAGAACGAAATGTAGCAGACCGAAAAATGTTATAACGAAGATTGATAAGATGATCGTATCGTCCATTATCATTGACTACGTTTATTTCGCTTAAGCTGGCTTGAAATCGAGCTTGGCCTCCCCGAGCGCGCTCCAAAGAAAATATAAAAGCGTATAAACGGCATAAACGCAAATGACTTGAAATGAAAGTAACTAGAAGATTTGACTGCCTTATTTATTTATTTATAACTAATATAATTAAAAATAATTATATTTTATCACACTACCTTTTCAGCATTCGTTTTCTTGCAACTTCCCTTTAATATTATTTAAGGTTATAAATAATAGAAAATATAAATATGATTACCAACCACTTTTAGTAAGTTTTTATCTCTTTCCAAAATATTTTTGTTTCTCTTTAGTTTGAAACTAGATAAAATTTGGCTTGACGTTAACCTAAATAAACGCGTTGTTTACATGACTTCAGCAGACCTGGCTTGAATTCAAGCCAGCTTGATTTAAGCGAGATAAACGTAGTCATTAATAGTTACATCATTAATAATATTAATGATAGACATTTATGTACATTATTGTTACAATCGTCGCTAGCTATCTTTATTCTATCAATTTTCGTTCTGCTGCATTTTCTACTAACAATTTTCGTTCTTACACTTGAAGTTCTAATCTTTTAGATTCTAACAACTTCCATTATTCTCACACTTATTACAGTTCTATCACATATCGATTCGAACACTTCCCAGTTCTAATATTTTTCGTTCTATCACATTATCGTTCTAACCTTATTCGTTCTACAATCTAAAAGCTTCAGACTCAAAAGCCAACTGAACTCAAAATCATAAACACACTTAACACAAATGATAACCATATGCGAAAATCTCTTATGTTTGTCTATTTCCTTAGATTTGTAAAGCTTGATCAAAAAAGTATTTCTTGTTAAAGTATTTCAAATACTTTTATTACTTGAAAATATGAAAAAACAAAATACTTTTTAAAAAATATTTGAAATACTAAATACTACCCAACTCTGAGATCCCATTGAAAATCTCTAAAATCCCAATTACCTAAATTTTTCTTAAAAAGGAATGTGATAGATACTTTGAAAAATGTAGAGCCATCTTCTGAGTATTATATTATCATTCAATTTTGAAATTGAGAATTGAATTGAAGTCGATTAAAGTGAGTACCTGGTGTACCAGGTACTCACTTTAATCCTGTAGGAAAACGTCGTTTTGCGCTGGTTCGATTACGCCGATTCACAATTACGCCGAAAAAAGCAAAATATGTGTTCATTTTACGCCGATTTTTTTACGCCGGTGTCTCTCGGAACAGAATTCCGGCGCCGGCGTAAAACGACGTTTACCTGTAAAAGAATTTCTAGAATATCAGGAAGTTACATAAAATTATTGTTTGATGTTTAAGGTGCTGATTGGATAAAAAACAGCAACTTTATAAAAATTCGTCCATCTAATTACATAACCTCAAAATCCACTATGTGGTTTTTATTAAAAAAATAAAGTTTACACTTTACAAACTCTAATGAATGCGAAAAGTTGATGTTTATAGTATTTATATCTGTCTTAGAGCTGTCATTATGGTATGTTATTAAAAATGCATGTTTATAGGCATGCGTATTAAAGTACAAACGAGAGATTTACTATTAATATTAATTAAATTTATGAAAATATTAGTTATTGTTTCTATAGTAACCATACTTTTAACACTAGTGAAAGAAAGTGACACTTTTAATCAGGGATTCTAGCCGTTTAAAATTTCAAAACTGTTTTGGTTTCGGTTAATATTCTTTCTAAAAACGATTTCGGTTTCGGTTACGGTAAACGGTTAAAAATCGATTAGTAAAATGGTTAAAAATCGGTTAGTAAAACGGTTATAAACCGATTAGTTAGAAATCGGTTAAAAATCAGTTAAGAACTGGTTTCGGTTTTTAAAAACTTCTAAAAACGGTTTCGGTTTCGATTGCGGTTAGTTCAAATAAAACGGTTTTAACCGAATTTCGGTTAATAAAACGGTTCGGTTAGATTCCCTGCTTTTAATGTCTGAGGTGAGTGTCATAAAACCGACTTTTAACACGTGTGTATAAAAAGACACTACATATGTACAAAAAAAAATTAAAAAACAAACACTGTACTTGCCTTTATAACGGGTGTACTCTAAAGTAGGTCCTCCCTGAATTTCCTTGTTTATAAAAATATAAAATTGAAAATTTAGTATCCTATATGGACTAAGAAAACACTTTTATTAAAATAGAAGAAAATTCAATTTTACTTCCGGTTTCGCCGGAAATTACACCAAATTCCTTATTTTAAATGTAACACCCTAGTTTTTTGAATTTCGGTTTTCAATATTTTTTGGTTAAAATTTGTACTAAATAAGCATTGAGATTTATATTTTGGGTATCACAGTATTGATAATTTTCAAAATTATAAAAATTAATATTCCAAAAACGGCCAAAATAATGTCTTAAACTATGATTTATTTTATGTACTTGTATTATTTAAAAGTAGATTTTTTACCAAAAAAATTTGAAACCGGAAATGATATTGACATTCTTTCTTATTTTGTCATATGCTTAAAATAGTAAAATTTTAAATTTTTATTTTCAAAAATGTTTCGTGTACACCCGGTATCGTATTTTCCATTTTTAGCAACAGTTCCTTCAATTGCCAATGATGATAAATCATGGAATCTTTGTTGCGTCATTGTATTTCGAAGATAAACTTTAATTTGCAAAATTATAGCTTTGTTCCAACAACGAGTCCAATCGTCACGAAACCGTAACCAAACTGCTAAATTTAAAAAAATTAAAAAAAAATAAAATATAAATTTGTAACCAAACTTAGCCTTAGAAGTAGTTTCCCTTTTGGTCGGTAAAAAGTTAGCGCAAGCGCATATACTCGATTCTAGCAATTACAGTTTCATGACCGTCAAAACTCGTTGTAGGAACAAAGCTACATTTACATCATTTTTAATAAAATCCTTTATCATTTTTCTGGATAATTTTTGCGCAGATTTCGTCATCCGATTGTTTTAAAATATTTTTGGGTATAAAAATAATGTCTGAGACATTTTATAACTTTTTGCCAAATGGAAATAGTAATGATAAATAATGTATTGGTGGTAGTGCCCTTTGAGGCGAATTTTTGGGACTGGCATCCGATAGCTACGCCACTGATCTTGTTATTAGAATAACATACATAACTTATTTCATCTTTTTATCAATATTTTTTTGCTTGCACATATAAAATTGTGTTTGATTGTCCTCATCTTTATACTTTATTTTTAATAGTGAAAATTAACCTGTAATAATAATAAACTTAATCTGACAATTACTTATGGACCTTTATTAAACAGGTAATCAAATCAAAAATTTAAATTGCGCGCTCTTAAAATTTTCGGTTGTGTCTCATTTTTTAATTTAAATTTAAACAGTGGCCAACATAAATTTATGAACCAATAAAGCCAATAGCTGTACTCGTGGTAATAATTATTATAATTAAAAAATACCAGGTGCCCAAAAAAATCGACCCATTTAAATAACTGAGTTAATAATAAGTACGAAAAGTGGGCTGTACTTAAATTGTTCAAATATTTTTTGAGTTACAAAACAAAAATAAACACGTACCTATTTTCTATTTTAATTTTTCACATATTATATGTATATTTAGAAAGAAGATCGATTGAAATTATTTACTTTTCCAGGGATTTTAGGAGAAGCAGTAATAATCAACTATAGAGCTTTTCTGCGATTTTCCAGATACCCTTTTAAGAAATAAATGTATTGGGAATTTTAACTACGTGTAGGGGCTCTTTGAAAATTGCCTTAATTGCACAAAAACAAACAAGATTATTTAAATTTCAAATTCACTAATAATTTCTGTACAGAGTACTTTGCGTAATAATAATTATTTTTGAAACCGATACAAACGAATTAGTTATTAATTATTTTCATTAATTAAAAATTAATTATACGTGTAATTTAATAATAATTATTTTTGCCATATCAATGTTCAATGATATTAGGTAATTAAAATCAAATCCCGGTGCGACGATGTAAAAAATTAATGAATTACATAATGATAATAAATAATATTATTATTAGTTCCAGCTAATGCTATTAATAAAGCTTTGTACGTGGTAGTCATTTTATGATTTTTTAACCACAATTCGCAATAAATCTCCGGAGATCTCCATTGCAGTCAATTTGGAATTTAATAGCGTTGGGAGCCGTGAGGATAGTGTTTCTCCTCATTCGCCGCGGGAGTAAAATGACCTGGCATCGATTGATTATTCATTTTTTGGGATCGCGGGAATCGCTGTTCGGAATCGGAACCTCTGATTACAAGAAGTGCGCGCGACCCAAACAAACATTAATACGAGTGGAAAATGATTATTTACAAAACGACGGGGAGTCCGTGTTCTTTCCCGCCAGGGGGCGCACAAAACGCCTGGGGAGAGGAGCGGGAGGAAAATTCACGGCTCATGCATTTAGATTAACTCTCATGCATTATAAAATATTACTACTACATTCAGGTATGCGCCTATTCCTTGTGAGAATGGAGAATGGATAATAGTGTTCCCAGTGGAACAACGAACAGCAGCCTTGTTTTCACGCTGTACAGATTATACAGATTTAGACGATTAGCGAGATTGGACGTTTTAATTAAAAGTATATTTTGTTGTTCTCGAAGATATATTTTTGTCTACTAAGCTTTCTTTTCTTACGCTTCGGAAATCAAACAAGAAACTTTTAGAAGTGATACTTAGCGAAAACAAGCGAAGATTGTTTGATATCACGGAAAGTATCAATTATCTAGGAAATAGTTTTAAAAAGTCTGGCGCCTAGCTATGAATGTTTTTGTAATTTGATCCTCAGATTTCATATTTTCAGTGTAAATTCTTTTATCAGACAAGAATGGGGGAAAATAATTCCCACTTTTTCAGATCATTTTTCCAATTTTTCATCCCGCTTCTGGTAACCCTCCTTATTTATCAGCATAACAAGATATACCTCCGGCTTATCGCGAGGAGCATTAAAATTTGATGTACGATCCTGCGCTTGCTATCTTCTGCTTTTTGCTTCCTCCCTAGTAGAAGTTTCGTTTATTTCCTGCGAAAAAGCCCATTATGCCCACCTAGAGTTATGCATCTCGAGGGTGCAATACTGGGTGACGTCACGGTCAAAGATTGGGATTGTGCAGAATTCATCTCGGGGGAATTAGTAGAAGAGCCAGATGGAAAGCTACGCCCCTCTGGCACTCGTCAATCCACCCGTACGCGTACTAACTCCTAATAACTCCATACGTGACATGAAACTGGTTACTAAGTGAGCCCACGTTTCATCCCCCATAGGCGACACAAAGAGGAGGTGACAGAACTGAATTAACAACCGCCATGAAAAATTACACCAATTATTTCAGAACTATACATATCACACCCACAACCTTAAAGAACTTCCTTACTTACTTCAATACGGAAAATTTTTAACAAAGAAAATAACCCAAAAGGCATTAATTTAACATTTCTTAAATTCCAAAAAAATGTTTTGTGGGAAAATATTTGCTTCAGTAGCGCGTGGGCACACCTTGGTGGCATCCGTTAATTGAATTAAATCGCCGCCTATAAATCCAAGCACGTCCAATTTAAATTTATAAACATTTTCCAGCTCGAATTTGTCCTAATTATCTCGGTGATTTACGGCTTGGGCAGGAACAACACGACAATATAAATATGTAATTAAAAGCGCGTCCAGCTATGGCCAAGCCAGGGTACGTAAGCATTTGTCTTCGTCACCTCGAGTGCGGGGTGGAATGTTGGGAAGGAAGAGAACGAGCATTTCTATGTTCCTGTCTAAATTACTTCGCCTTGGACATTGTTCTAAGTATTAGATTACATCGTTCATAAGTAATTAAGGAGAAATTAATGCCAAGAACAAATAATTAGGAGTTTAAAAAATTACCACCCACAAGTTTGTCTTAAATTTAAGTAATAAATCTTCTCTATACATTTAAAGACCATGCATGGATAACTGGCACAAAAAGTAATAAATACCCATAGAAATATAACCCAAGTATCGTCGTTTCACTTTTCATTTTTATTAAATGCCATTTGCAAAACTTTTTGTCTCTAATTCAAAATAATAGATAATGTTGAGATGGTTATTAATAAAATTAGGAAAAACATATAATTGAACTTTAAAGTAATGGACAAACAAACTATAAAATGATTGATTTGCACTTTGGATAAGGTTAATTGAAACTATAACAACTTCAAAACAACAGGTCACAAAATGAATAGTGAGCACTTTGGACAAACTAAACTTTGAGCTTTCAACTATAAATTGATGGCCTTGCACTTTGTATAGGGTATATTAAAACTATAGGCTAGGTTATATTAGATTACTTTAGTATAGGAATGTCTCGTCCCCTTTCTGCAAGAAGTTACTGATTGACTTTTTTTCATTAAATGTAACTACATATCCTAATTTTTTCAACGATTTTGTTACATTTAGCTAATTAATTTCGGTAGCTCTGAAGAAGATTCAACAAATAAACCGAAACTAGGCAGCTAAATGTAACAAAATAGTTGTTTTCTTGTGTCCTTTAAAACCAACATCCCAACACACGGTAATTATTTTTGCATAAGGACGTAACAGTTTGCTTATATAATTATATCAAAAGTTATAAAGGATTTAGAACTAAATCGGAAAATTGTCATCCTTCTTCGGTCTCACATAAAGCCAGAGATTCATAGATAAATATTGATCAATAATTTGTGATTTTATTCTTAAGTTGAAGAAACCTTGATTGCCTCAAAATAATTTTAGACACCTTACTGATACTTGAAATACACTTTTAGGATCTTAGAAATATACAATAAATAAACGAACGAGGAAAGATCAATGCTTTCCTTAGAAATATGTTGATCAAAAATTCGTGACTTAAACTTCAATTTTAAGAAACCTTCATTGCTTCAAAATAACTTTAGACTTGTGGTTGGTACGTAAAATGTCCTTTTAGGAAGTTTATAAAATGTTGATCAAAAAATTTCAACCAAAACTTCAATATTAAGAAACTTTAGTTGCTTCAAAACTAATGGAACTAATTAAAACATTTTCATATTTTGTTTTAACGGTTGCTTCTTTTTGGCCCAACTTTTCAAGGTCCTTCTTAGCTTCTTCTACCTTCTTCTTCTTTTTGGAATATACTGGATAAACTTTCTTGGCTTCGTTCGCCAAATTTTTTTAAATCTTCAAACCTTCTTTTTGGTCATTGAGTTTACTTGTGGCATCGCCAAGTTTGAATTTTGCTCGCTTTACCAGGTCTTGTTTAAAGTCCTTTGGCGTTTTTTCTCTATCATGGAACTTTCTCCACCCGGTTCGGCTTTTTTGATTTCCCATTCTTCATCCGTGTGGTCCCATCTTGTTCGTTTGGCTCTTCCGAAGATGATGTTGAAGACGGTCGTCAGAGCGTCCACGATGAAGGCGATCCAAAGACCAAATGCCCTTATTCATTCCCAACTTTTCAGAACTGTTGAAAGTTCTTGGGAAGAACTGGTGTGGTCAACATAGTTTGAACGCAACGCTATGAATTTTATAACCCCGGACTTCAGAAACCGATCTTTAGACCCCAGACCACTGTATAAACCAATTAAAAGCAAGGAATAAGATATCTTCCTCCCAAAACATAATTGTAGTTTTTGAACTTCGATTTTTAATTTTTTCAATTTTCAGTTTAATTGAAAATTACTGGAAACAAAAACAGAACTAGAACAATATAGAGTTTTGAATTTGTTTAAGTTTTATTTTTGATTTTTTTTTTAATTTAAAAATAAAAACACAAAACTGTACTTGGTGGGAAACTGGTATAATATCTGGAAGGTAATTTTGGAAACCAACAACAAATTTCCCGGGTTTTCACTAAACGAAAAAAGTGATGGAAATTAAATAGAAACTCATGTCGAAAAATAAAATAAAACTGAAAATTTTTATAAACTTGATTGCAAGTCAAAAGATACAAAAAAAAATTGCTGACATTTTTGGTATGAACTCTATATAAATACAAAAATAGTTATAGAAAGTAATTTCTCAGTACCGGGGAGAAACTTCAAGAAAATTTAGAAGGACTATAAACTTGGGTTGTATGCCGTTTCATCGAAAATACACTTTCATCGACATAGCTTTTTCATCGAATCCAATTTTATCGATAGTCCATTTCATCGACATGGTCAATTAATCAACACAGACGTTTCATCGACATTACCTTTTCATCGACAACTATTTCATCGACAAACCTTTTCTTTGACAAGGCCGTTCATCGACGCAGACGTTTCATCGACATTACCTTTTCATCGACAACCGTTATATCGACACTACCTTTTCATTGGCAAACTTTTTGTTCGACAAGGACTCGATACTACTTTTTCATCTACAAGGACGTTTCATCGACATTACCTTTTCATCGACAACCGTTTCTTCGACACTACCTTTTCATCGACAAACCTTTTCTTTGCCCAGGACGTTTCACCGACCCTACTTTTTCATCGACAAGGACGTTTCATCGACATTACCTTTTCATCAACAACCGTTTCTTCGACACTACCTTTTCATCGACAAACCTTTTCTTCGCCAAGGACGGTTCATTGACCCTACTTTTTCATCGACAAGGACGTTTCATCGACATTGCCTTTTCAACGACAACCGATTCTTCGACAAGGACGTTCCATCGACACTGCTTTATCATCAACACAAACGTTTCATCAACATTACCTTTTCATCGACAACCGTTTCTTCGACACTACTTTTTCATCGGCAAACCTTTTCTTCGTCAATGAAACGGATACTACTTTTTCATCGATGAAAAGGTAGAGTCGATGAAACGGCTGTCGATGAAAAGGTAATATCGATGAAACGTCTGTGTCGATGAAATAGTCGTGTAGATGTAAAGGCCATCTCGATGAAACCGTTGTCGACGAAAAAGTATTTTCGATGAAATGGACTTTTGATGAAATGGACTGTCGATTAAATGGACTGTGGATGAAATGGACTGTCGATGAAGTGGTAGCACGCTATTAACTTTATATACGACAAAATTAAACCCAGGCACCTCCTTTACACCCTTGACCAGAGTACAAACTAACCAAAAACAACGAATAAGAAATCTTACTCCTGAAAAATAATTGTAGTGTTTTTACTTCAATTGGAAAATAAGTGAAAACAAAAATGGAACTGGAATAATATTGTGTCCGGTCAGTGGAAATTGAGTATTGGATTTGTTTAAATTTTATTTTGATAGAGACAGAATAGGAAGTCCGTTAGGTGGAAAACCGATATTACAGTTTTGCACAGTTGTGTTTATTTCCTGGTATACTTATAATTATTATCATAAATCATCACATTACAAATTCGATAACAAATAAATGTGTTCACACGATCATCAAGAAATAATTAAGACTGATTTTTTGCGATTTTTAATATTTTTTGTTTGGAATCTTGACTTTATGTCGGGAAGAAAATATCTGCGGTGAATGTTCCCGTTGTTTCGTTCGTGAAAGGCGCGCGCGGCTTAATTTCAATCAATTACACGTCCTAAAAAGTTATTATTAAACAATGTATCAAACTTGTCAGGGATTTAATTGGTTGCAGATTGACATGGCCGATTATTTCAAAGCTCGCCAGTCATCATCATCCTCGTCGGGCCCACATGATTTCTTCGCCAGATTAAATATTATATGCGCTGCGTCCAATCGCACTAATTAATTAAATAATTGATTGAATTTTTGTATTCACACATATTTATTTTTTCTTTGGTTTTAAAAGAATGTATCGAAATTTAAGAAAAAAAAACAAATTGAAAACCTTGCAGCAAAAAGGAGAAGGCTCCATTTTCGATAATTTTTGAGGTAATAATTTCACTTACATTAAAAAAACAATACGATTTATTTGCTGCAAGAAATAAATAGATCCGATAATAAATAAGGAATATAGGAAAATAGTGTGTCCTGACGGTATTGATAATAAATGATTCAACAAAATGGTGCCCCCCACCAATTTTAATTTTGGAGTCAAAGTCGCACGTTTCCAAACATTTGGATTAGTAGGAGAGGTGAAATTGTATGACCGCCTAGATCACCTGATTTATCACCTCTTTTTTTAGAAAGGGAAATGAAAAACACAACAGAAAGTTGCTAAAAACACAAATCTTCAAAAAATTCGCATTTTTGTATTTTTCGACATGAGTTACTGTTTAGTTTCCAGTTTGACCGTTTGGTGGAGTGGAAAACTCGCATTACAGACATTAAGACTTATGGGTTTCTACAGAATCGACGTATTAAATTTTGATAGTTACCTATAAGGAGATTTTTAATAGCTTTGATTTTCCCAGAAAAACTCTTTCATAATCAATCTTTTGATTAAATGGCTGTAAAGTTTATGTTTAAAGGATTATAGTTGTAATAATGATAAAAATAATAATTTAAGTTTTCCAAACGGTGATGTTTTTTACAAGTACTACAATATTTCACTACTGTAATAATATTTAAAAACATGAAATATTTATTAATGTAAAACACGCGATCTAATGGTGATTGGTGGTATGCAGATGGTGAAGAACTGCAGTGCATTTATAAATGTGTATCCGCAATAATGCAGGTTGCAAAATGGGATAGAAAACAGGGATAATTATTTCCAGGTGTCGATTTGTGCGTCAAACCACTATTGACATGTCGTGCGACATGCAACCGCATTTTCATCATCAAAATAAATTTCTTTACCTTTCCAATCATTATATACTTTTTATTACTTTTATAAAGTTTATGATTTACGTGTTTAACTTTACATTTTAATAAGCAAGCGATTTAATAAATAATTATGTTGACATTTTAATTATTATAAAGGCAATTATGCAGAAGTAATTATTGTTATCACAATTAACAACACGGAACCAGTAGTTTGTAAAAATTTAATGCAGTGACAGGTGACAGCCACTATCAATATTTACCAATATTTTATATTATATACTATAGGATACTTTTATTAACTGCAAAGAAAGATTTAAATCTAATTAAGACCAATTCGTCTTTCGTTACGTCATAGGAAACGCAAATAGCAAGAACAGATTTTTTGCTTCAAATTTGAATCTGCTGATAGTAACAATGTGAGTTTGGGACAGTACCGAACACTATTCAACACACAACTCACAGCTAAGCAATAAAATAGAAAAAACTTGTAAGCAAAATTTACCTTCAAAAAGTCTCCTGTAACTTTGTTCTTAGTAATTAAATAATTCAAATTTTGCATATACAAAGTTTGAATTTTACTGTCTTAATTTGCACTCTAATTATGTGTAAAACTAATACGTTTCTATCCATTTCAAAGATAAATTAATGCACTTCATTATAAAAAAAAGACCAAAAAATATTAAAAAATAACACGTCCACGGCAGAGGCTTAACTAGTAATTTTTGGCAAGATTACAAAATTGGCCCCCCAAATTTATAGAATTCGGGACAAACATTATCTATGAAATACTTGAAAACAAACGGTCTAAATTTAAAATCATCTTAACATTTGTGAGGGATACAGAATCCTTAGGTCCCTTTTACCAAACTTCAGAAAATTGAACATAACATGGAATTGCATCCACTGGGCACAAAGAGCATATGTGTGTTTGATATAGTCCTTGTGTCGCAATGCGAGGTTATTGGTGGTAAAAATAGTAACGGGATAGATCAAAACGATAACATAATCCAAAGTACTGATTACACGCATTGTTTTTTCTAGGTGAAAGGTACAATGATACAACCAGTCCATCCTTCGTAAAATTGATGACAATAACCGATTGATAACATTATCTGTGATTATAATAAGCGATGTCCAATGAAAAAGGTATTTAATATCGAAGGTCATTTGGATACGGTAATGAATTTGTGCAAACCTGTAAGTAGTTACCAAACGTATCTACATATATGGTATCTATGAGGTAACTATAGAAACTGTTCATTACAACCCAAATAACAAACCTTACAGATATTTCATGTAAGTGCTTACGGTTTTGCACAGAATTGCACCATATATTTCGAGATATCCATAAATTATTCTTCCCTTCCAAAATATTATCATCAATTTAATTAACTTGCTCTTGAAAAGGTTGGTTTCAGTAATTCATATATAACCTTCAGGTGATCAAAGATCAAAATCTTTCAATTAGCTGATTTTTCAAACGGTAGCACCTGAATACCAGCAATTTCAAACACATCAAATCCTCATGCCCAAGTTCAGTCGACTTACACGAAAAGATGAGTTTCTAAGATGACATTCATTTTGATTGCCAGTCTAGATCTTTATTCCGTTGATAAATTGGAAAAACAAACACTTTTTGTGGTTTTGTTCGGAATCTATATATTCAATAAATTGTCTTTTTTACATGGAAAAACGTTTCGGCACAAATTTTTACCCTCTTCAATTTCTAACATATACATAAACTAATTTTTATGGTTACCTTCATAAAATCAGATCTTTGTAAATCGCCTGATGTTTTATTTGTTGGGTTAATTAAACTCTTTAAACTGCTAATGTTGATCAATTGTTTGTTCTGAATACCTAATCCTAAAAGAACAACGATGCTTGAATGATTGAGTATAATTTTGATTGATTTGTTCTTGAAAAACCATATGGCAACTTTTTAGGTTATGTACTCATCTACGAAGTATGTAACTATTTCAAACAATTCTTGTTCTTTCCAAAGACTTTTATGTTTTCTGTTGTTATTATTACATAGACCAGTAAAGACTTCTATATTTTCTGTTGTTATAAATAGACCACAGTATAAATAACTACCAGTAGCGACACTCTCCCATGTCTAATCTAGTACCATTTCTATGGTTCGTATCTGGTACCATTGAGTTTAGAACTGCAAATTACAAATGGTGACATTTCTCTATGATCAAAATAATTTTAAAGGCGTCGCCATTTGAATTTAAATACCGTAATTAATGTAATAATTGATGAAAACTGTATATTATTACATTTAAGCTTGTCAAAATCATTAAAACTTTCAATTTTAATCAAAACTTTGCAAATGTATGTTACATTTTTATGGTTAGAAAAAGTGACGTAAATTTAAATTTGGCGCGTGCGTATCTGAGTATACATAAATATATCGTCAAGGTCACCAAAAATTGTCCCTTCAAATAACATGTAATTTGCATGAAGTGTCGCTACTGGTAGTTGCCTATACTGTGCATAGACGGGACACACTTGACATTCCCATAAAAAAACGTTTTTTATTTGCCACTTTTACCTGCTAATGAGCTAACTTTAGACATTTAACTTTTACCATTCAATCCAAAAATAACCGAAGTTATCGTAATCCATTGCATTGTTTGTTTGTTGTATCTGGTAATTTGTAAAAGAAAGAAATACGTAGCTATTTTAAAATAGACACCAGCGCCCCCAAAGTGTATCAAAGTGAACTATGGTGGCCATTTATAAAGTATCCACATTCACCTCGGCCATTTTCTTAATTTTTATTGTTCTCTGATCAAATTACAATCGAATTTGACAAGTTTTTATGAGTATTATAGGTTATGTGATCCAGTATTTTAAATTTACCGCCAAAACGGACACTTTTAAAATGGCCGCCAATGATACACGTTTCTGGTCTATTGTATAACAATAGAAAACATGGAAGTCTATGTTGACCGAACACGTTTGATATTCTCATAAAATATGTGTTTCCACTTTTACCTGCTAATGAGCTAACTCTGGATAATAAAGAAAAACACATCTATTTTAAAATAGACACCAGCGCCCCCAAAGTGTATCAAAGTGAACTTCAGCGTCCATTTTAAAAGTATCCATATACACCTCAGTCATTTTCTTAATTTTTATTATTCTCTGATTAAATGACAATCGAATTTGACAAGTTTTTATAAGTATGTGATTTAGTATTTTAAGTTTACAACGGACACTTTTAAAATGGTCGCCATGCGCCATAGCTACACAAAAACTTGACACGTGTCCGGTCTATGTACAACAATTGAAAACAAAGAAGTCTTTGGTTCTTCCTTTATTCTGAACGCTCCAATGATTGTGTTAAATTTAATTGTACTGTGCTGTTGGTTCTAGAATTTTTGGTTTTTAAATTTGATATACATATTTTGAAAAACGTGATTAACTCAATTTTTATTATTTTTGAAGGCAACTTTGACATTTGACACTTGACATAAACATTTACAAAGGTAACATATTTTTGGCTATATACAGGGTGTTACCTAACTATCTTCATCTGTACTTTTATTACAATTTTAAAAGATGACTGTATATTTTGCGTATTTTGTGTATCCGTTTTAAAGTATACATTGTTAGTCTTTGTGATGTGGACAATCTCACTGATTTGTCTCTTTCTGTAGTTGTGTTCTACATCAAAAATCTGTATTTTTTCAGTTTTATGTTGACTGAGCACTGTATTTTCTTTCTTTCTAAAATTACTTTTGTTTTAGCTAACTCTGTTTTTTTTTTAATTTTGTGATGTTTGGCCCACATAACATAAACTACAATTGTTACATTTGATTGCATACATTTAAAGATTTTGTTTAGTACTTAAAATTTTCCGAAACTTATAATGAAGTTATGGATGGAAGAGATGCGATAAAATACTTTGTATATCATGGTTACCGGTGGATTCTGGTTATTGTAAAAAGCCATGTTTAATAATTATTTGGGGTAATGAAATTGTAACAAGTCATCTCGTAGTATTTGTTCCCTCTACTGTTCTTCGGATAGATTAATAATTTTCTTATCCATTTCTTTTACAGTTTTTGGTTAGTACGATGTGTACTATTCGCAATTTCCATGCGCCCTCTGGATTTTGGCGTTTTGAACTAAATTGGTGAGTGCTTGTTAATAATATTACATTAACGTTGTACGCCGATCATACGTATTTTCGCAATTTTCGTTTGAAATAAAGGGATGTATAGTATTTTGTAACTTTAACTAGTCAAATTTTCAATATTATTTAAATAATAACAATGACAAGTATTCACCAATAATCAGCTGATTTCGCGATAGTGGCGCCGCCTACAGGTAATCGAAATCGCGAATAGTAGTCTAATATTCTATTGGTGTTAAAAGGTTTTTTGTATAAGTCAAAATGGATATGTTGGTTGACATAGAGGACGTTTAAGTATGAAATTTTTTCATTATTTTGGTATCCGATTGTAAATTCAACTTGTCTTTTAGTGCTATTGAAGGTGTTCGACAAGAAAAGGAGATTTTCTCTGCTATGCAAATATCATATATCATTAACGTAAATGTATAAAAATAGGATTTCAAAGTCTAACTTATTTAATGCTTCCGTCAATATAGTCTCCATCTTCACTTCTGCAAAATTAGGGCTGATAGGTGCTCCTATATATAGGGCACCCGAATACTTGCTTATAGAACTTAGTTTTGAATGAGAAACATGAATTTTTATTTTTTTGGTCTATTGAGGTGTGTAGTTTTAATTCAGCCCAGTGGTGTTTAATTGATTGTGTTACTAACTCCTGAAGGATGTTCAAAAGTTTGAGATGTTTTCTTTTAGTTAGTATAGACTATTTGGAGTTTATGCATGATACAATACAAGTAGACGTCGTTTTGCGCCGGTTCGATTTTATTATAAAATTAAGAGGATATTCAATACCCAAGAATTGTGCGAAAAAAGCACGAAAAATGTGTGTTCATTTTACGCCGATCTTTTTTTACGACGTCTACCTATATTTGAAATTGGTCTACATTTTATAAATGTAAATAATACTGGTTTCTTTGATTTCAGGATGATGATTAAGTAGGAAATGGAAAGGCAATTTAGAAGAAATTCATACCCATATCTACTTTTTTTTACCTACTTTTTCAAATTCGAGTAGTTTCTACTTCGACACTTTTCAGGAGATTCTGTAGTTGTATTCCTATGAAAAAAATGAGTAAGAGGAAAATAATGTCGAGCAAATTCTTCCATTTAAAAATTTGTAAAGACTGCATTTATAGTCATTACTCGGAAAAAATTCCATAATTTTGAATTTAACCAGCAGTTCGTACAGGGATCCTTTTCTGCTTATTTTTGTCTTCTTCATTCGTTCGCTTTTTGGACTCTTTTGTAGAATAAAAATAATAAATCGTTTAAACACTTTAAAATCTTGAATCAAACACAAATAACTAATGCGGGCGCAGTAAAGCAACCGCGCAGTTTGTTAAATGGCGTAAAAATGAATTTGTAACGTTGCCAGTAAAAAGAAAAGGCGAAACGTGCTCGCCGTTGAGCGAAACCAGCAAAACTCGCTTCAAAGCAGATGTCATCGATCGATTTTACATACAAAGCGTTGACAGGGATTATAATTAAATCTCCTATTTTTAAAATTATCCTTAATCTTCAATTAAACCATTAACACAGTTTCAAATTCGAAGACATAAATTTTAAAATTTATTTTACAATAATTCAATCCTTACGTTTATCATAGTGGGTGTATCGAGGAAATTAATTTCTTTAAATAAATAAAAAGCGTCGCAAATTAAACAACTGCGACTTTAATTTACCTTGAAACGAATTCGATTGCTAAAACCTGATTAAAATGGAATTGAAATCGTTTAAATGCAATTTAGTCAGTTTTTGTGTATATATTTAAGAATTCTTACCAAAGTTAAACGTGTTTTGTAATCTAAATTGCTACGAACCGTTTGTTTATAAAGCAGATGAAAATTGTGAACACAAATCAAATACAGGAAGCTTTTATTTTATTTAAGTAAAGTAAATCTTTTCTTCTCCCGACAATATTTACTTAACATTATGAAGTCATTGTAAGATAAAAATAAAATGTTTTAATAACAAAAATTGTAAACAGGTTATTGGATAAATCTAGTTGTACACCCACGCACTTGGTGATTCAAATTATGTTTTCCCGCCAAAAATCAGGTCAGAAGTAGGTTAGGGCAAAGTGACATAACCCCCTTGACAACTGAAACGTTTGACGTCATCTCACTAGTTCCTCATTCGGTCGCTTTAAAAGCCAATAATTTCAAAAACTTGGAATAACGCTTCAATTTTTGCACCAACCAATTTGTATTTTCCTTAATTAGACCATTATCAAAAACTAAAAATATATGATTGGTTTTCTATTATTTATTTGATGATTGCCTTTCAGGAAGTTAGAAAAGGCCGACATCAAGTTTCGTACTAAAATAAAGAAATATTAGAGGTGGCTAATTTCGTGTACACCCGGTATAAGTCACAACTTACAACGATACTTTATGCTGGGCTCATTAAAGTTGCTATCCTGAAACATGCAGACTTTAATCCTTCAAGCTTGAAAAAGAAAAATCTGTGTGCGTAAGCCGTAAAGTGGTACTAAATCCTGAAGGAGCCTCAGCTGGAATATTGAAGCTCATTTAAGGATTGTCCGTTTTAATTAAAGCAACTGGCTAAAAACAAAAGACCATGATGTGGGTGGTTGAGAAAAATCCGACGAAAATGAAATGATGTAGTAGCACAATAATTGCAGTGGCATCTGTTAGACAACTTAGTAATTTTTATGATTCCTTCTTAGCAGGGTAATGTGAAATCCATCTAGAAACTATGTATTAATATGTACTAAGGGAAGTATAAAAATAATAATTATATTCCTACCCTCTTTTTCCATGCACCCTGCGGTGAAATTAGGTTGGAGGGGATTTGCGTGGATGCAGCAAAATGCGAAGGATGAAGAAGTTATGAAGCGCGGTTTATGTAAGTGCGTTCTATGAGGACACAAAGCTAATAAAATGGGGCCCCCGCTCTGCACGCAACGAGGAAGTATAATAGCAGGTTGAGTAAATTACATCCATACCCTGTCACCCCATAAAAAGGTTATACAAATTTATACGCGTTTTCTACGGCACGGAATGGCGCGTTTCCACAATGTGATACAGATAAATCATGGGAGTAAACAAAAAATGATCGCGGGATGCAATTTTTTGTACACTAGATGATTTACTGGGGTTGGCTCGTTAGTCTTGCCATAAAAATTGATTGGGTTGAGTTATGTTATAGTTGGACGAATTTCTGTTTAGCTGTTGATTTGTGAACTCAATTCCTCATTTTTATACATCAAAACCCAAAATATTAAAAAGAATATCCAAATGATTTTTTATAACACAAAACACACATTACTAGTTTCTTTAAAATAACAGGGGTGTTTCCTAAATTTAGGTCAACACCATTAATCTTTTTGTTTTCTACTTATTTGACTCTGAAAACATTACCTACCATACGTACAATATACTTTTTGTACACCTAATGGCTTTATTTTCTACATTACTAAACTAAACTATCTGATGATGAAGATTTTTAAATCTTCTAAGAAGTCAAAATTACCAGTATACTAATGTACATCAGTAAAATCAGTAAAATTAAGAATTGAAGACCTCAGTGAAATAGCCGGACAAGCCCAATTCGAAAGGTTTTGGAAAAAGAACAAAACTGACATGTGGCAAGAATTCGTGACCAAAAATTAAAAATAACCTCGAACCTAAATTTTCTTCCAGGCCTGATACTATTCTACCTTATTTATTGAAAAACTGTTCATCTTCCCTGATGCTTCTATTAGTATTTTTTTAACAGTGGGGTATTTCCTTTACTTTTGAAGAGCAATTTTGTAACACCTATACCTTTATTAAGAATCACTCCAAAAATCATTGAGAGTATCGTTGTTGATAAAATAACGCCGTTGTTCAAAAATATTTTAGTTAATCAGCAGCATAGTTTCCAACAGGAAAAATCTACTAAGACTAATTTAATTACAATTTAATGCAATATTTCTAGGACTCATTGGAGAATGGTTGTCAGGTTGGTTCACTATCTTCACTCCTTCAAGATTACCTCCTTGATAGAACGCATATAGTTAAAATAAACAACGAAATAAAACATCTTTTGGTCCTCTATTATTTAACATCCTTATTAACGACATTGTAACCTCTTTTGCTGTTTCTAATATACTTTTCCCCGATGATTTGAAAATCCATTGTACTATTGATATCTATCATCATTGTTTTTATTTCAGTGTGAGTTAGAATTCTTGAGTAAAATAAACCATATGGAATAAACTTTACTAAGTGCAAATCTATTTCATTCAGTAAAGCTCGAAATCCATTACAATTTAACTACAGTCTGGAAAATCTGCATCTCGAGTCAGTACAAGTTATCTACTCACCTAACTATACATAGCATATTTATCCACTTGAAAGGGTTCAAAATAATTTCATATGGTTTACTGCTTTTACTAACATTCCATTCACTAATTTTTCAATTACTGAATGTAGATGGATTGAAACTCTGGAAGACCGTAAAATAAAGGCTGCTGTAATCTTCCTCTTCAAACTTCTGTATTCTACAAACCAGTAACAATCGTAATTCCAAACACATTCTTTCTACATCCATAACCGTATCCACGAGACTATGGACTTGACTGAGTACTTCACCAATCGATGGGCGGTACTCCAAATGGGTGACGCGTTAATTGATAGAAAGTTAACTGCTAGAATGAGAAAATGCTAGAACGTAAATTGCTAGAACCGTAAAGTGATCGAATCGGAAATTGATAGAATCGGAAACTGCTAGAAGCGTAAATTGATAGAACCGTTAAGTGATAGAACGTTAACTGCTAGAACGTTAATTGATAGAATCGTTCGGGCGGCTTCGGTCACGCCGTACATATTATCTTATATGCGGAGATGAAGCCGCGCGAACCGAAGTCGCCCGAGCGATTCTATCAATTAACGTTCTAGCAGTTAACGTTCTATCACTTAACGGTTCTATCAATTTACGGTTCTAGCAGTTTCCGATTCTATCAATTTCCGATTCGGCCACTTTACGGTTCTAGCAATTTACGTTCTAGTATTTTCTCATTCTAGCAGTTAACGTTCTATCAATTAACAGGGCACCCTCAAAATGTAAATATTTCTCAAAAGAGCGAATTAACATAAAATGGACTTAACCAGTTATTGCATCAAGGCCTTCAATTACATCATAGTTTTTTCAATTATATAAACACCATCGGTATCTTTCTACTACTGATCAACCCAAAAGTAGAACTTTCGTTTTGATCTAATTTGAACTATTACATAAGGAAAGACTAGTAAACACACGTATAATTTTAACAGATTAAAAGAGGTCCCACGGGCTAACAATTATTATTGTTAAAATCCTTTTCTTTAACATTTTTTGATTTTTCATTGTTCATCATGTGTTCAGTTTGCCATATATCTGTAGACTGTGTATGTTTTAGTAGATTTTGTAAGATAATTTTGTCGTCTCACTGCTGGACTCTTTAATATGCAACCGACCTCAATTCATCCGATCACAAAGCCGAAAAATTTTTTAAGAAAATTGAACCATTTTGATGAAAAATCATGATTTTTTTAAATTTTCAACAATTGACGTGTATACAGGGTGTCCAGAAATTAAGCGGCCTAACTTTAGTAGGCGATTCTACAACTAATTTTAAGAAAAAACTTCCTATAAACATGTGTCCGATTTCGCTTCCTAAGGGAGCTACAGCCCTTTAACTATTGTGACTAACACTAGGTTTTTTGTCATTTATTTGAAAACGGTTTGTAATAAAGATTTGAAATTTGGTGTGAAGACTAATACGCTTAAGATATAATTTCTCAATTTTTTTCAGATTTTTTGAAAGCTCTGAAATTTTTTGAAATTGTATACCTTAAATTTACATTACGTTTATGGGAAATTGGATTTTTTATATAAAATTATTAAAAAATAAGAAATTTAGAACAGCAGTCAAATTTTTTTTTCCAAAAAATAAAATATGTAGAGGGTGTCGTCTCATTTTAATTGATCCAGTTGAATATCTTGAAAACTATACGATTTCCTTACAAAAGTTTCAGTTTTATGAAGAATATGAAAATAAATAATAATAATATTTTTTTTAAATAATAAAAATTTTGGGATTTTTAATAAAAAATTTTTAGGAAACTTCTAAAAAAATTGTTTCAAACAACAGTTGTTTATTATTTTCATAGAATCTACAGGGCGTCTCACTTTTTTTTCAGCAAAAAAATTTTTAAATCGTAAATATCATTCTGAATAAAAAATTCCCAATGATCTAATTTTTTTTCGACTCTTTAAAAGTTGCAATAATTCTAAAATTGATAAATTTTCAGGATTTTTGTATAATTTTCGTTCTTATTACTTATAATTTTTTTATTTAAGTATATCAATTATTTGGTTTTTTCTTTGCTAAATTGATTTTTTTTAACATTATTAGCTGTATTTAAAATAAGTGGACGACAAGCTTAATTTTCCTTAAAGATATACAAAATCAAAAGCACACTTGATTTCAAAATAACATGAAATTTATATAGGGTGTCCCTCCAAATTCATTTTGTTAAAAACATATTTAAGAAAATCGCTTAGTTTTCTTAGCATTCAGTGGGATCAATTAAAATAGGACACCCTGTATATGTATATAAATAATTATTTATTCATTAATACTAACTTTCGCAATGTTGGAAAAACTAATAATTATGTGTTAATTGCTGTATACTGGGTGTCCCAATTAAAACTTGTTCTCTCTAAAATTTCTGTCTTCTTAAAAATTTCGAGAAAAATTATAATACATTCAATTCCAATGAGGAAGAAATGTTATGACAGTTTCCAATTTCAACATTCAAATATTAGATGAATTTATATTGTTTCCTATTTGGACGATGCGCTGTGTCAATAACTTGAATAAACAATTGAGAGTTATGATACTTAATTTAATATTTTCAATGTTAAGACAAAATGAATTATTCTCTATTATACAGGGTGGTCCATTTAGAAACTAGTAGGTAATACGCCTTAATTATCAAGCGAAAATTGATATTTTCGCGATCCAAACTGAAAGAGTATTAGAAAAAAAAAGCTTCTGGTAAAAATTGTTTAGTTTTTAGTAGAAAAATATGATTGTTTTTATTGCTAGATTCAGATTCTATTAAAAAATACGGGTTTCAATTTGAAAAAGCTGAATTGAGGTTAGAAGAAGTTGTCCAGGTGAAAAAGAGGCTCCTTTCAAAACTAAACAATTTTTACCCATAGTTTTTTTGTGAGAAAAAAAGAAATAAGTACCACTATTACATTAAAAAAAAATTAACCAACTATAAAATCAAATATTATTGGCTATAATGGACCATGAATCACTTTGAGTTAAACAAATTACAATGACTACGTTTATGTCATGAAACTCCATCCAGATTAGATTGAATAGCGATTGACTCTATCCGCTATTTTCAGAAATATACACGTCGGATTATATTCAGTTTTAGGTTCAGTTTAATTATCCAAAAAGTAAACCAATCCGATGTGTTTATTTCGAAAAAAAATCGGAACGAGCCAATCTCTATTCTGTTCAATAATAAATTTAGTCAATAAAATCATATTTATTTTCAGCAATGTTTCGACATCCTTCATGTTTTCTCCAGGCTACAATAATGAAAAACTAGCATGATTTGTGATTTGATCCAAATTTATCTTCAAAACGATTTTTACAAGATAAGATGGCGCATGACTTATCGGTTGCAGTGGTTACAGTTTTATCAAATTGATCATAAACTTCGGTAGGGTGTAATTATAATGTTCGTTGTGATATGTGCTTTTTGCTCTGGTAGGTTATGTTTATCACCAACACCCTACCGAAGTTGTTTTGTATCATCAGTAGACTGTACCCAGTCTAACCAATAACTCATGCGCCATCTTATTTTGATCAAATCCAAAATTATGCATGCTAATTTTCCATTATTGTAGCCTGAAGAAGACACGAAGGATGTAGAAACGTTGTTGAATGATTTTATTAAAATTTGACGTATTATTCATGGTTTGGTATATCCAGTAATATACAAGTCATTACTTATATGCCGATTAGACAGTATTAGATAAAAACCATGTATCAAAGGTTTTGTGGCTGAAACACTATAGTGTGGATTAATTTAATGACGATGCTGTGGGTCTTTTCCATCTGACAGTAATACCCTTTTCTTCTTCGGTAAGAAGTGAAATTAGGCAAGGAACTAAAAGGTTTACAAGATTTGCAGGCGCGGTAGTAAATGAAACCCATAGTCCTTGATTATCAGTGGAAAATGTTGATGAAGCAACTGTCACTGAAACGAGCGACAACGGATCGTTACATTTTCATGTCCAATTTCAACGCTGAGATTGTTGTGCATACATAATACTGTAGTTCTCACTCATCCTATCCTTTGGAGCTGTGCATTTACCAGGAAGCATTTTCGACGAGATTTTCAAGGAATAATAATATGAGGAAAACAAATAGGTAAAGGTAAATTTAAGCCAAACAAAAGCAGAAAATAATTTAAAATTATAGTTTTTATTATAAAAATTATGTACAATTTTAAAATATTTAACAAAAATATTCGTAAGAGTAGTTTGAAACAAACAAAAAATAACCGTCTCACATTTAACAACAAAACTGTTGACATCTTTCTGTAACTTCAGCGTTTTGATGTTATATCTTATCAAGAAACGTTTAGTGTGTAGTTTAGCGATGGGCGTGCGTGAGTGTAGGTTGGTAGCGAGCATTTCACGTTATTTCATTCGTAACTCGCATATAGATTAGATGATAGTCGTTTTTTATATGTGCGAGCGCTTCGTCGTTTAAAAAAACATTTAAAACGAGTTCTGTAGGCAAAGCCTGGACTGTCTGGCCTTGATATCAAAAAGGGAGACGCAGAGAGCACATTTCGAAATATGAAGCAAACTAATATAATTAAACATTAATCAGACTACTTCATCTAAAGTCCATAAATGCCAAATTCACGTGTGTTTATATTTTTTTGGTATTTTTCTTCCACACGCACAATATTTTTGATTACTTTTAATAATTTACACTTTATATACATGATTCTTTTAATGCGGATATAATAAATATATTTAAAAACAGTTCGAAATTTAATTAATCAAGTTCGTTTAAATTAGACTAGTTTTTTACACATATACACAAACAGTTCATCGAGATCCAATATTGAAATCACGTAAATTTATATATAAACAATAAAAATCTCGATTTGTTTTCGTGGTTACGGGGGTGGAGACTTTAAGAAGCGGAGAGTATTAAATGTCTTGCACGTATTCACTGCTTTTCTCGCATCAACTTGTTTTTTAGTTAGGAACTTTTCCGTGTTTTCTTTTTTCCACTTCTTAACCCTCCTGTTTGGCTGGGGATATCTTAATGGCGTCGCAGCTGTGGCGTCACACTTGAACATTTCGCGTGTGTTTCTCCGTCGTGTGGGCTGCTGGAAGCGAAAATGCG
The DNA here is from genome assembly GCA_963971135.1 of Stenus bimaculatus. Lineage (NCBI taxonomy): Eukaryota > Metazoa > Arthropoda > Insecta > Coleoptera > Staphylinidae > Stenus > Stenus bimaculatus. The sequence goes on along the minus strand of OZ020180.1, from coordinate 77,561,633 downwards.
ACGTCCGGCGTCGACGTGTCCACCTCCGTCCTCTCATTTACTGCACCCACCACAGTCATAATCGGTTGAAATCCTGCAACAACAAGAAAACTCATTAAAAAAATTAAATTTCACTCAACACGGTATTAATCATTTCTAGATTTACGTAAAAATACGCCTCGTTTTACTAAACTTAAGGTGTGTCCTAACAGTGCTTGTTTATGACTAACCGCCAAAGAAGAAGAAGAAGAAGGAGGAAGGTTTTCTTTAAAAGGCCTAAGAAAGCCACGAAGTTTCTCCACCTAAGCAGGAAGGAACTAAAGCTCATCACAGGCCTTTTAACTGGACACTATTCATTGAGGTATCTTATCAACAAAATGGGCAAGTCAGAAATAAAAACCTGCAGATTCTGTGGCCTGGAAGATGAAACTTTGGAACACATCAGTTGCAAGTGTTGCTGTCAAAAAATTTGATGACTTCTGCTAGACAACAATAATTCCAGAGGAGGTCAAGACTATGTCTCCTAATGATCTAGTTAGCTTTATTAAGCTTTTAGAGACCCCAGGACTTTACTAGAGTAATGGTTGAACAAAAAATCATATTAGTTGCATTTCGGTAAGGGTCAATCGTAGCCAATCCCTCCCAATTTTAATTTAAGACGGACTACTTCTCGATACTTGTATGTATCAAAGGCCGAAGCACGGTCACTCCTAGGTTTGTCTAGTCAATCCAAGTCCGAAGTAAACAAAAGTTTTGGCCTTTGACTAAATAAGTTGGAATCGATTCTAGAATTGACTAGCATGTCTGGTCAAAGATAAAAAATAAAAAACGAAGTTCGGACTTTCCCTAGGTTAAGAAGAAGTAGTCAAAGATAAAATCTAAGCGGGCGATAGGGGCGATCACCCCCCTAGATTTTTCTTCTCTTGAGTTCTAGAATTTTCAATTTGTTGTTTTCATGATTTTAAAAAAACTTAATTAAAAAATTCATCAAGCTTCCAGTAAAATTTCCAAGAACCCAAAGACTTTTTGGATTAGCTCGTTTCAATTATTTATAAAATTTAGGCACCATCCAATTTTAAGCAACCACAGTAGGTTATTCAAAATTAGTATGAAAGTTTAAAGATTAAAAACTTTAAAAAAGAAAATAAAAAAGGAAACTATAATCTGATTAAGTTTTCCCAAAACATATCCGAGAAATGATAAGCAACTTGAGTGGAAAAATTAATAGCAAGAACAATACCAGGGGTTCAATTTTAACTTCAAAATGAAGTTTTTCAAAAAATGTAGATGCAATTCTGAACAAAAAAATTCAGCTTCCAAAAAAATAACAGCAAGTTTAAAATTTGTATTGTGGAACACCCTATATATTTTCCTTCGTTTCGTTATTTTTTTAATTTTAATCAAGTATACTTTGGATTTTTTAAAATAAATTCTCAAAAAAGTTCCTATGAGGAAAATATTACTTAAATACGCCTATTTTATAGAAAATTATCTAAATTTTATAATGGAACTAATTTTGTAAGTCTATCTTCAGTGGAAATGTGATTTTATTGCGTTCAAAGTGCATACAAAGTTTTCATCAAAAACGTCAGTTTAAATAAAAGCGTAAAAAAACTTTAAATGGGATTTCAAAAAAGGCCCTATTGCGAATTTTATTTTTTAAACGGTCCACTTTATAAAAAACTAACCAAATTTTATGGTAAAACTTATTTTATAAACATAACTTGATGATAAACACCCTTTTTTGGTCATTAAAGCATGATTAAAAATTTCCCCAAAAAATAACTTTAACTTCAATTGGTTATATTAAATTTATTTTTGGCCCATGATTGATTTTAGACTTTCGAATTATAGGTTATACTCTAATCTTTAATTTAAACTCAAAAATTTTGTTATAATTTTATCAAAAATGGCAGTTTTTAAATTTTTAATCAAGTTAGGATTTTTTTATACACCAAAAAATTAGTATTTTTATAATCAATTTTCAAAAAAGTTCCTATGAGAAAAATATTACTTATTTTATTAATTTATTTTATAGGAAATTTACTAAATTTGTTAATGAAACTAATTTTTTAAGTCTAATTTCAGTGAAAATGTCATTTTTGGGCGTTTAAAGTGCAATAATGTTTTTATCAAAAAAATCATTTTAAATAATTTAACTTAATTTATTACCCATGATTCATTAAAACACCTTATTTGCTACCCACTTTTCGTAAATAAATTTTATAGAAAAAATTATAAAATTTTTTTTTTTTTTCAAAAATTTTTATTTAACGTTAATTTAAATTAAAATAAAATAAGAATTTTTTTGAATGCCTTTTACTATTTAAAACAAGTGCTGAAAAAATCTGCCACTACAAGGCAAGATTAACTAGCCTATCCTACGATTGACATCAGCCTTTGATCGTAACATATACAAATTACATTTGGTTCAAAACAAAATAACCCCAAAATTATGTTTTCTGTTTATACTTACTAATTGATAATTACATTACATAAGAATTTCATAAATTCTACTTTTGTAAGAATTAGGACTTATTTATTTTTATGTAAAAACATAAAACGCGTTCTAATTTATGTTGCTTTTCTGGCGTACTTCCTTTAAATTGGATGGCCGCCGAAAGGACAATGGTATGTCGTCTGAGAATATAATTAATTCGGCATAATTACGTTTTTAGGCGGTCCTTTTCTTGTTCTTCGAGTAGGACATTGCTTTAACTAATTACGAACTTTTATACTAAATTTCTGGAACTGTTGTATTCTTAGTAAAATGTCGCATGGCCTTTCTAGAGCGCACAAAAAATTAAATTCAACAATAAATGCCAATTAAACTCATTAAATGCAATCTACTGTTTTACATGCCATGGTAATAGTAATAAAACTCACATAATTAGGATAACACAAATTCTGAACAACATTAAAACGCCTATTACATGTTCAGATTATATAAAACTTCCAAAAATACCTTAAAATTAAAAAGTAACTTTTTGTAAAATGTAAAGGTGATGAAAAATTGGGATTTGGATGAAAACCTGACGTATGTCAGTTTTTATCCATTCACCTTCCTTTACCCTTATTTTGGTTTTATTCTCCATTGTCTCTTTTAATTTCTTGAGAACTTTTTAATCATGATCATTAATTAACCAATTTTGACAAAATCGAAATTTATTATGCTGGATAATCAATTTTTTGATTACAGTGATGAACCATCTATACAGGTAAACGTCGTTTTGCGCCAGTTCGATTTACGCCGATTCATAATTACGCGATTTAGAACCCAAACATTGTGCGAAAAAAGCACGAAAACTGTGTGTTCATTTTATGCCGGTGTCTCAGAACGGAACATCGGCGTAAAACGACGTTTAGCTGTCTTAATATTTTCGGTGAATAAAATTTGTATTTACCTGTATATCCACAGTAATCCTCTACAAGTTTATGACTCCTAATGGAAGACGACCCAGTGATCATGTTGTCTATCGCAGCGCCAGACCTCCTACGGCACCTCCACAAAATAACTGCGAAAACAACAGCAAACAACAAAATAGCAGCGCAGCTACCCATCACTAATTCGGCATTATGCCACCTTTGGCGTGTATTTTCGCCGCGCACAGCGCTCACAAGCACCGATAACAATGGCGAATTAAAGTCCACATCTTCCCGATTTTCACCAACAATCGCGTTTAAATCTTCCTGACTCTCAGTGGAGACCTTCTGCGCTCTTCCTGTATCCAAATCCATCATTTCAGATTTCATATTATTGAAACCCTGAGACCTAGAGACGAGTTCCACTTGAATGTGGTAGATAGTATCAGGCCATAAGCTCAAGGTCACACAGGTGGAATCAGTAAACAAGTTGCCTTTAAGACCACCGCCATCGACTTCCCAGGTAACCAAGTAAACTCCACGTGTAGCTTTGGGTTCCCATGCAATTTCTCCAATAACAAGTACTTTTTGGTGAATCAATGACACTTCGCGGAGAACCCAAGGAGCATCAACATCTCCAATACTTTTACTCGTCGTGGCTTTAATTTCAGTATTAATAGTCTTCTTCCTCTTGCGATTCTCACGCAAATTACTTTCATCAGGGCTATAAATTGTAACCAATCCTTGCGGATCAACTACTAACACGCGAAGCGTAGAACCAACTTGATCAGAGTTAACCGGAACACGTGTGGTTACATCTAAAGTTTGGATAATCTGACGCCAAGGTCCAGCGGAAGTCTTCCTCATCACTACGTAGACTAGAGGAGTTGTGAGGCTTACAGAAGTTGGACGTGGCCACCTTGCTAAAGCTCCCATCACTCGTATTACACCTTCCCCTTTGGTATGAATGACAGGTTGAGTTTGCTGGACCCGAGTTGATGCCTCAGCGTGGAATCTGCAAGCTTCTTGACAACCAGGAAACTGAAATAAGAATAAAAATAATTAGTTAGGTTAAAAGATCACCAATTCAATTGAATTTCAAAAGCGAATCCAGTTCCGTTCTTAAATTTATGTTCAATATTAAATCAAGTGTGCTGAATTAAGTGCACATAAATGTGTCGCTTTTAGGATTCAGCGCTTAAAAGGTTTGTTGTGTAGCGGGCATTTCTTGCTGAAGCTTATTTCTAATCAAATGGAACGATTTCCCACGCGCTTCCCCGACCCCTTCACGCGTCCTACTTTACTAACGCGTTTCCTTCCGAATTTTCATTCATGAATGGGAATTAATCCTGCTGCGAGGATGTATGGAGGGTTTACAGAAAGCGCCTGCTTTAAGGAGATAAATTTAATTAGAATTCAAGTGAGTTAAGTGTAAGTTTTGTTTTCCAAAAATGTTTTTCAAGCACTAAACAAAAGATGGCGAAATTAGGAAGGAAGTTTTGAAGTGAAATTAGAGACTTTAGAGGTAACCGGTTTATATGATTTTATTATATTTAAAAACATTCATAACTGATTAAATTATTCTGTAATCCTTTGCCAAATAGCAAATTGGTATTCTAAAATTAATTAAAAATATTTTTAGTGAAAACTTTTTTCTACCCAATCGCTGAATGTCCATTTATTTATAGCTTTTGCATGAAAAAGCGTAATCAACGAACAATTGGAAACTATAAAAATAAATAGAGTAATTTGATTGGTACAGTTGATTTGGATTGTTTAATAAAGTGTTCTTTAGGTAATAAAATTCTTGAGCATCGTTTATTATATTAAATTAAATTATCATAAAGTTGATTTAGAAGTACCTATTCAAGGATTTTATTATCCAAAACTTAATTCGTAGCAATAAATGTTCGTACATTAAAGGATTTATAAAGACATTTGTGTAAATTTCTAAAACTTCCTCCAACATCTCATCTTTTTTACCTCCTCCGCTTAAGAACTAGTAATATCTACATCATTTCCTCGTGCAATTTCACGAAACTGATTTTTAATTCGAGCAAAAAAACGCAATTTTCTTCCCTATCTTCTGATCGAGCAAGGCATGCAAGAACTTGGGAGATGGAGGAAAAAAGCGTCGCGGCGCCATACGGCGCACGCGGTCGCTAAATGGCCCGTAAAATTTATCTTCTTATTAAAAATGGCATTTTACGCAAAAATATAGCGCACCCAAATTACTCCGGAGAGGTTTTATTTAATTTACTCACTTACTAATTTGCATTTTTTGTCCCATAAATGTAAATTACGCTTTTTTTATCATTGGTACTTATCATTAGTCACTGCAAAATTTTTACTTAAATAAATTCACTTATTTAATCAAATGAATAATTTAAATTAATACCACGAAAATGCCACGGTTTATTATATACTTCAAGATTTTTATGAGAGAATTGAATTCCTTTATGGCAAAAGTCCCAGGATGGCACTATAAGTTGTGATATTATCAACATATGTATTTTATAGTTTTTTTCTCGGTAATCCTTATTTGCCCAGAATTGTGTGATATACCGTTAGAAAGCTTATTAAATTTCCTATCAAATGAATCCATTTTATGGCCTATTATTGGTAGCTTTTAAAACAAAAAAATATTTTTTGTGATTTTGATATATTAAGGTTACCATTAATTATAATTTGCGAATTATTTATAAAGAGGCAAATATTCAGTAGTATCTTGTCTTATAGATAATTCTTTGAGCTATCCAATGATATAATTAGATTTATCAGGCAAGTTAAAATAAAAAAGTTACAACGCTTTTTCTTCTTCTGTAAAAAAAGTGACTGGAAATTATGGCTAACTTCATTCTGTTTTTTTTTTCTGAATTATCAATCGCAAGGTTAAACCTTTCAGATAGCAAAAATATTTTTGCCAAAATACAGGGCGTCCCAAAAGTCCCAGGACGGTACTATAAGTTGTGATATTATCAACATTTGTATTTTGTGGTTTCTTTCTTATCACAAGAGGTGACAACAATTATTTTTCTGTAAAATTCGATGCATTGAACTTTTCGAAATTTCATAAGGTTTTTGATAAAAAACTTTCAGGATTTTCAATAGAAGGCTTCTTCACAGCAGCGTATCTAAAGTAAAATTCTAGGGGGGGGGGGGCGATGAGCAATTTTTCAACACTTGTTTTAAATAGTAAATGCCATTCAAAAAAATTCTTATTTTATTTTAATTTAAATTAACGTTAAATAAAAATTTTTGAAAAAAAATTTTTTTTATAATTTTTTCTATAAAACTTATTTACGAAAAGTGAGTAGTAAATAAGGTTTTTTGATGAATGGTGATAAATTAAGTTAAATTATTTAAAATGATTTTTTGATAAAAACATTATAGCACTTTGAACGCCCAAAAATGACATTTCCACTGAAATTAGACTTAGAAAATTAGTTTCATTAACAAATTTAGTAAATTTCCTATAAAATAGATTTATTTAAATAATATTTTTCTCATAGGAACTTATTGAAAATTGATTATAAAAATACTCATTTTTTGGTGTATAAAAAAATTCTAACAACTTGATTAAAAACTTAAAAACTGCTATTTTCGATAAAATTATAACAACATTTTTGAGTTTAAATTAAAGATTAGAGTATAATTTATAATACAAAAGTCTAAAATTAATCATGGGCCAAAAATAAATTTAATATAACCAATTGAAGTTAAAGTTATTTTTTGGGGAAATTTTTAATCGTATTTTAATGACCAAAATAGGGTATTTATCATCAAGATATGTTTATAAAATAAGTTTTACTATAAAATTTGGTTAATTTTTTATAAAGTGGACCATTTACAAAATAAAATTCGCAATGGGACCTTTTTTGAAATCCCATTTAAATTTTTTTTACGCTTTTATTTAAACCGATGTTTTTGATGAAAACTTTGTATGCACTTTGAACGCAAAGAAATGACATTTCCACTGAAGCTAGACTTACAAAATTAGTGTCATTATAAAATTTAGATAATTTCCTATAAAATAGGCTTATTTAAGTATTATTTTCCTCATAGGAACTTTTTTGAGAATTTATTTTAAAAAATCCAAAGTATACTTGATTAAAATTAAAAAAATAACAAAACGAAGGAAAATATATAGGGTGTTCCACAAGACTCATAAAAAATTTAAAATTTAAAACTTGCTGCTATTTTTTTAGAAGCTAATTTTTTTGTTGAGAATGGCATTTACATTTTTTGAAAAACTTCATTTTGAAGTTAAAATGGGACCCCTGGTATTGTTCCTGCTATTAATTTTTTCTACTCATGTTGCTTATCATTTCTCGGATATGTTTTGGAAAAACTGAATCAGATTATAGTTTCCTTTCTTGTTTTCTTTTTTAAAGTTTTTAACTCCAGTAACTTTCACAATAATTTTGAATAACCTACTGTGGTTGCTTTAAATTGCATGACGCCTAAATTTTATAAATAATTGAAACGCGCTAATCCAAAAAGTCTTTGGGTTCTTGAAAATTTTACTGGAAGCTTGATGAATTTTTAATCAAGTTTTTTAAATAAATCATAAAAATAAGAAATTGAAAATTCCAGATCTCAAGAGAAGAAAAATCGCATATTTTTTCGGGAGTCTAGGGGATGCCCCCTCTCTGTATTTGATCTACTAGATCTTGTCCGATCTTTCTTTCACAGAGCCCTCTTCTAGGAATCTACGAATAGTTGTTTCGAAAGTTGATTCTGAAATTGTCGTTCTTAATCATAGGACATTTCTCTATCTCCAAAGCTACGAATCATCAAAAGAATGATTCTTTCGCTTTCAGTAAGTTTGGTGCCCATAAAGTTCGATTTTTCCTTCGAAACTCACGCGCGCTTTAGCGGTCTGCATTAATAATTCTCTGATAATTTGCAAGGAAGCTCCAGAAAAGAAACCACTCTTAAGAGAGGATATAATTTAAAATTTTTGGCAAATGAATAAGGTTATGGAATGTGGTCGATGCAAACACACCTTTATTATTGCTGAAATTTATTTACTACTTATTATTTATCTAAAATGACAAGTAAATAAAGGATTGAAAAACTCTTATTGTATTTAAAATCTTTTGATGAACTACACGTGCACGTAATGATTGCAATCGATACAGCAAGGAGGGGCACTAAGCATGACAATTCCTCGTTACGTCCGGGTGCCCCATTGTGTTTCGGACAATGAGGCCCTTTATTAATCCCAAGAATCGTCGCCCACGCTCCCCCCAAGACGCTCAAGGGTAAGGAATTGATGAATTTACTTACGCAGATCTCCTTCTCTTCACACATGGCGCCCCAGACCTGGAAGTTGGATTGGAGCAGCTCGCAGTTCTCCCAGCACTAAAAAAAAAGAAAAAAAAAATGTTAACGTAAGCACATCACTCGCATTAACGATTTAACGACAGGAACTGTTAAATTATTAAATAAACAGAAAGCATATGAGACGTGTGTACTAATAAAGAAAACAAACTCTTCACACTTTTATAATTTGTTTGACGAGTGAAGGGATATTTAGCGTTCAATTTTAAGATTCTTTGGAAATTGTTTTTAAACATGCTAAAAGATTTACTTAGATATTAATTGCAGAACAAATATTTGAGTAAATCAAGTTTACCAGGAAAATTATTTTGCAAATTTCAAGCCAAACCAAAACTTTCATAATTTTGACATAATAATAAGTCGATTTAGTTACCAAAAAAATAATTATTTAATTAAATTTTCCCTAAATGTGACATTTCGGATTTAATTTGCGACCTTTAACCATTTGGCCTTTAAAACTCACTTTATACTTTAACTAATATTTTTGTAATTCAACAATAATTCTTTTTACATGAATTTAATAATTTAGTGTGGTTTATGGTAAATTAGGTAAAAATAAAGACCTTAGAGATGTAAAATGTTTTATATTTATTAGAAATTAAGGTGGGTTGTATTGTGCTCCACAAATTGAATCCATTGTGCTTTAATTTATCTAACAACACGAGAGCGAGCACGCTTGGTGATTTATTTATGAGCGAGTTGCATTTCAAATTTTACACACGATATATTCAACCGTAATTATTCAAATTTATATAAATTTATTGACGCCAAAGTAATTTTGCCGCTAATAAATCTTCAGCGTCTAAAGCCTCCGCATTGTTTCCATTTTTCTCGACTACAAAAAAACATTTAAAATCGCAAACTTTACACCATTCGTTTTATTACGAGCCACTCCGGACCCTTGCTGAAATTTACGCGTAAACGCAGCCAATTTCGTAAAGCTACAAAGTTTTGGGCAACCCATAAACTCGACCGAATGCAAAATTCTGGGAACGAGCAGGAAGTTTAGTTTCCTAAAGTTTAAATGCGTTTTTCGGCTTGATTCTTATTCCTCCTCCGATTTGTCCTCGTACTACAAACAGCTTCCTTGCTATTATGGAAAAAAGATTAATAGGAATCTTTGTGAAAAGAAGAATGTGGAGGGTCTTTTTTTTGGTATTCTGGTATTCATGTATAAGATTTTGGGATGTGCATAATGAAGTAACTTTTGGCCTGCTCTTTTAGCACCTGGGATGAGCTTTAGAAGTTAATGTTTATTCAAGCATTAAATTGGAACCCTGCCCAGGTTTTATGGTTAATTTTGGACTTTATTGTGACAAATTGCTCGGCCGCACCTACAGCAACATTCCGATTAATTTCTAATTTATTGTTTTTTATTAATTACAAACCTATCTATGAGAAAATGCTCATTAAGCAGGAAATTATTAATTTTATTTACTTAATTTGCAAGAATTACCATTTTTAATTTTTAAAATTAATCGATTATAGCCGTTTGAAGTAATGCCACTAAAGAAACTAATTAGTATTAACCGTTAATAATATAAATAAATAAAATATTTTACTACTACAATTAACTTTATGAAGACACGCATTCAGTTTTTATTAAAGTAGTTATGAATTAAGGAAAATCTTAACAATTAATAAGCCAGTTTTAAATAGTAATAAATTTTAAATACCGTTACCAATTATAAAATTTATGGGTTATGGCACAAGTTATTACCACGTGAAATAAAAATGAAAAATCAGAACTACCGTATACACATTTATTTATAAAATTTAGCAAAAATTAGCAAAAATTACAATAGTTTAAGCGTAATTACGAGATGCGCGCGATTACACGAAATGCGCAAAACGATGCGCAATATCAGCCGCCATTTTTAATTTGATAAAACATTAAATACATTTCCAGACAGAAAAAATCGTACAATAGTATGATCAATATTTATGGTTGTAAGGAGGTTTTTTTAATTCATAAAAATGAGATAGGAAAAATGTAAATTTAAATATTGAAGAATGTATTATAGAACCTTGATGTTTGTGTTTTAGTGTTTAACATACAATAGTTGAAGGGCGTTATGGACGGCACATGTGCAGCGATGATTGTACTAATTCAATTTACTCTTATTTAATAATACCCACATTGTTTCGCTGAGATTTCGATTGAAGCAATGAAGGATGAAGCGGATGGTTCGCCCACATCTCCTCACCAAAACGCTTTTATTATAATTATTACCATTATTACCACCAATAATATCCCGATTTTACCATTTGGTGATTGATCGTTTTTAATTTAAGCTCATGAGAGGCCGAAGTGAATTCATCATCATGTAGACATCCTTTCCGGCTACCGATGTTTTGACGTGGGCCATTGTCGGAGTCCGGACGCCCACGACACCAGTAATTTAGAACCACTCTTTTGATGCATCATCGCAACTAAAAGGAGTTTAATAAACGTTGCTGCCAGATGGGCCTGAGGAGTTCTTTCGATGGAAAAATGGCTCGAGCAGTGCTGTCAACAAGCGTGCGCCTCATGTCTAAATTGTTTAATTTTAGAAGCGGCCGCACTTTTTGATTGGCCTTATTATTGCAAGATCAGAGATAAGATTTTATTGTTGAGTCGGTTAAGTGATTTCATTAGCTAGTATGGGTTTTAGAGAAAAGGCGGACGCGATGCGGACTAATGGCTCTTCCATTTTTTCGACATGTGTCAGACGCTTAATTATTTTTAACAAACTTTAATCTACTTCGCTTTGCTGACCTTGCCTCCGGGATTCTAGAGAGCATCTAATTATACCCAAATACAACGTCGAATGTTTACCAACATTTTAATGACTAATCAAAAACAAATTAATACTTTAAATAAACAAACACCCAAAACCTCTTTACTAAAACACCAAATCCACTACAATTAAAAAAATACACTTCCAAAAAATATATACGTTTCCTAACAAAATTTTGTAACAACTTTAAAAGTATATTTGCTCGAAAAAAATGGAAACGAAAAGTTTTGGTACAAATTGTCCCTGGAGGAGACAAAAAGGCTCACAAATAAGTCTTTGTAATTTTTGGTATCTATATTATGTAGATAAGTAAGCAAAAATATTGAGTGGGTGTATGAAATATGAATAGACATTTAAGGTGCGTACTGTAAACTGAGATAACTATGTTGTTATAGGATGAAAGAGAAATAATTTCAATATCAGCAATTTTCAGAGAATTCACTTCCTGGGATAAACACAAAGATAAAATTGATATTTCTTTACACAACTAAGTAGCCAAGGATTAATACAATAGTCTTTTTTGTTTTATGCATTTTAACTTCTGTATACTAAGTAAAATTTAATTCTCCATTTTTTTTGCTCCCATAGCCATAAGACTTATATTTAATTAACAAATAAATAAGTTGGATATATGGAATTCACAGTGTTTACTCTGTTATAAAATCTTATCCAAATTCACCGCAAGTTTTCTACTTCTTATATTTAATTAAATTTGTGAAAAACTTGGTTATAAAAAATTCGAATTTTCTTGTAATTAATTTTATTTTTAACGTTTTTTCAAATATCAATTTTTGACCGGCTACAACTTTTTTATTTTAAATTGCCCGATAAAGCTAAGTATATCATTGGAAACTTCAAAAAAATATCTACTAGACAGTAACACTGAAAATGCTTGCCCCATAACAATTAAACTGCAAATTGGAATTAATCAGATGTCTGCCTCAAAAAATAAAAAAGACATTTTTAAAAATTCGATTAAAAAAATGTTCTGCTAGGCCCTGAATTGTGTAATACACCGTTGGAAAGCTTATTAAATTAATTAAAATCAAATGAATCCAATACATTTTTTATGGCCCATTATTGGTAGTTATTAAGACAAAAAAATTATTTGAGTGAGTTTGATATAATAAGGTATCCATTAATTATAATTTGCGAATTATTTATAATGAGGCAAGCATTTTCAGTAGTACTGTCTTATAGATAATTCTTTGAGCTTTCCATTGATATAATTAGTTTTATCAGGCAATTTAAAATAAAAAAGTTCTAGCCGGTTAAAAAAAGATATTTGAAAAAGTGTTGAAAACAAAATACTGATACTAGTTAATCAAAATAAGACAAATGACATCGACAAAGTCATACATTACTATAGGTGAGAAATTGGAGTTTTATTATCAAATAACTTCATGGAAGACTAGTAGTAATATTGATCTGAGAAAATATATTGATTTCAATAAAAGTATTGGTCTTTAATATTTTTGACAAAATACTCAGAGCTGTGTGTTTTTCATATAAATGTTGCCAAAACAATTTATTTTTCGAAAAATACTACAAGTCTTATGTACAACCAAACTAGATCTTTTCAAAATAAAAATCTATTTAGTTTAAAATAAAGACATCGGTGCAATAACCAGTTTCTGCATTGGTTCTCAGCGAAAATAGCTTTATAAGTTCTCTGGAAGTAAATATGTGCTGAACCAACATTTCCCAAAGCTTTTAAATTTGGAGTGGATTGCACCAAGTTTTTCAAACGATTATCTCAAAATTAACTTAGGCTAATCTTGGACTCACCGATTCAATTAAATTCCTATGGAAAACCTTAGGAAGAAAAAACGTAAACTTTAAATGCTTAAATTTACTCATTTTCCATTTTTCTTGTAATCGCATTTGCGCATTAAATCTATGTACAATGTAGAATCTGCAAACTGCTGACCTATTTATTATAATAATTTATAATGAAAGCAGAGTGAAGGTAAAGCAGCGATGTTTTAGTAAATTATTACAGGCAGTTAAAATTTTCGCAATCATTTTAAGATTGAGAGCCGGAGCGTTCCGTAAATTTAATAAAAGTGAAATTACAGAACGCGGGATGATTACGGACAGGTAGTGTTTAGTTATTTTATATCCCAGCCTAATGATAGGCTTGTCGGTGAGATGCATTGGCTGACCTGCCATGAGTTATAGCTCAAAATCTAAGAACAAAGCGAAAAGAATGAGATTTAATGATGCTGGTGTAGAATGTAGAATGTAGAAATCGCCATGGTGGGTTCTGCATTAAGAGAAAAATGCGACAAATTTATAAAATGCTTTATTGTTTATTTACTTCGTTATTTTTATGGGTTTGGGTAAATGCAGACTTTGATGCGGAATAATAGGTGGTTCGATGATACTTTATAGGTTCGGATATTTATCTTATATCCTTATAGCTTTATATTCTCGCTTTTATATCCTTAGGGATTGCTGCATTGAAGTATCGGCTGCATACGTTATTATTTTAACACTAATGAACATAAATGTTCTTAGATGTGGTCAAAGGTGATCAACCAATAACATACACTGACTTAAACGATATTAATTTATATTATTAATAATTCTTCTTTAATTTATTAATTATAGGCTTCTTAGAGATCTTTTTTGTTAATAAAAGTTGTTTGGTTTGAAGGGGACAACGTAATACAAATTATTTTAAGTATATTTTGAAGGTCATTTCAAGGTCTATTTTGTATTCTAATAAAGCTATTGCAGTTTTTCAAACACTGGAGAACTCAATTGGTCTGATACAAACTCGCACTGGAGGAATCGTTGACAATTACATTATTGGTATATTTTTTGAAAACTTGATTAAAAAATTCATCAAGCTTCCAGTAAAATTTTTAAGAACCCAAAGACTTTTTAGATTAGCGCGTTTCAATTATTTATAAAATTTAGGTGCGATGCAATTTTAAGCAACCGCAGTAGGTTATTCAAAATTATTATAAAAGTTACTGGAGCTAAAAACTTTAAAAAAGAAAACAAAAAAGGAAACTATAATCTGATTCAGTTTTTCCAAAACATATCCGAGAAATGATAAGCAATATGAGTAGAAAATATTAATAGCAAGAACAATACCAGGAGTCTTATTTTAACTTCAAAATGAAGTTTTTTAAAAAAAGTAGATGCCATTCGGAACAAAAAAATTCAGCTTCCAAAAAATAGCAGCAAGTTTAAAATTTTAAATTTTTTATGAGTCTTGTGGAACACCCTATATATTTTCCTTAGTTTCGTTATTTTTTAAATTTTAATCAAGTATACTTAGGATTTTTTTTAAATAAATTCTCAAAAAAGTTCCTATAAGGAAAATATTACTTAAATAAGCCTATTTTATAGGAAATTGTCTAAATTTTATAATGGAACTAATTTTGTAAGTCTAGCTTCAGTGGAAATGTGATTTTTTTGCGTTCAAAGTGCATACAAAGTTTTCATCAAAAACGCCAGTTTTAATAAAAACGTTAAAAAAATGGGATTTCAAAAAAGGTCCCATAGCGAATTTTATTTTTTAAATGGTCCATTTTATAAAAAATTAACCAAATTTTATAGTTAAACTTATTTTATAAACATATCTTGATGATAAATACCTTTTTTGGTCATTAAAGTACGATTAAAAATTTCCCCGAAAAATAACTTTAACTTCAATTGGTTATATTAAATTTATTTTTGACCCATGATTGATTTTAGACTTTCGTATTATAGATTATATTCTAATCTTTAATTTAAACTCAAACATTTTGTTATAATTTTATCGAAAATAGTAGTTTTTAAATTTTTAATCAAGTTTTTAGATTTTTTTATGCACCAAAAATTGAGTATTTTTATAATCGATTTTCAAAAAAGTTCCTATGATAAAAATATTACTTAAATAAATCTATTTTATAGGAAATTTACTAAATTTGTTAATGAAACTATTTTTTTAAATCTAATTTCAGTGGAAATGTCAATTTTGGGCGTTCAAAGTGCTATAATGTTTTTATCAAAAAAATCATTTTAAATAATTTAACCTAATTTATCACTCATGATTCATTAAAAAAACCTTATTTGCTACCCACTTTTCGTAAATAAGTTTTATAGAAAAAATTATAAAAAAAAATATTTTTTTTTCAAAAATTTTTATTTAATGTTAATTTAAATTAAAACAAAATAAGAATTTTTTTGAATGGTTTTTTAGTAAAAGCCATAATTTTTACATTTATTTACTAAAATGTCTATCTCACCTCAGATATCAATGCATCAATTGCCAGGGATGTACTTTTATTTGTTCTATAGTCATATTGGCACTGGTTTAAGACGTTGTATGTTTCAAAATAATCAGTAATTTCTTTTTTTTATTATAGTTTCAAAAATTTTGGAATACTGAGACAATAGATATTGGACGAAAATTTGAAGTGACATTTGGATTACCTTGACCTTTGTATATCGGTATGATATTCTATATTTTTTGACAACTGAATGGAACTACAATAATATTTTTGATACATCTAATAATTTTTAAATTAATTCCATAATAATCCTTCCTATTTTTAAGCTTTAGTTGTTCTATGATACATCTAGTATAATTTACTGAAATTTCAGTTTTCCATAAATTATTTGTATTTCTTTATTTGTTACATGGAGTGGTATTTGTGTTTGATAGCCTGCTCTACAAAATCTAATAGGACCAAAATTATTTCTGAATCTGTATTGGCTATCCCGATTTTTTTGAATACTGGAATAACCTTTGATATCTTTAAAACATTTTTTATTTATAAATTGTATTAGGTGCAGCAATATGAAAAAGGAAAATACAAAGGTAAGGTTTTTGTAATAGAATCCATTTCTATTTTAGTATTTTTATGTGACAGTTATAAAAAGGCCGCTGCTAAAAACAAATCAAGCGTCTGTTATTTATTGTTCGGACGAGAAACGTAATTTTCGAAAATTTACGAGTTATATGCTCCCCTGCAGTAAAAGTGGTTGTAAATATTTCTTAAATATGGTAAATAGATACCTCTGGTGTAATAAAAGTCCATCCAAGAGGATTTTTATTGTTCCGCGTTTATGTTATGAGGAAATCGAGTCAATTTATAAGTAATATAATAAAGTATGGATAAAATGTTTGTATTGTGTGTTAGGTAATGTCTTGCTTTGTTGCGGTAATGCGACATCGGCGTCGCGTCGTTAAGCCGCTCGCGACTGGATTAGGGCCGTAATCAGCGCTAGTCAGCCGTCGGGGCCCTTTGTGCTGCAAACCTGAGATGACGGTTCGTTTCTGTTATCGGCGGGTCGCTCTTAACAATGCGGCTATTGTTACACGGGTCGCTTATATCGCGGGGGGTCAGATCGACCGGCCGAGTGCGCAACAAAGGGCCGCTACTTGGGGAATATGGATTTATTGCATATATCTGCGGTGGGTGGCGTGCCTCATGCACTCGCACTGGACCCGAACCCGGACTCAGGAAAATCATCGGAACGCTCAACAGCGCAGATCTCTGCAATCCGCGATCCGAGACCCAGCATTAGGTAATAGCCCTCGCACGATCACGGTCATTGTAATTTGTTGAACCCGATGATACAATAAATAACAAACCCGTGGCGGGCAAAACGAAAAAAACGTGCTCCACGCTAGATGTATACCTGTAATATCTACATCTGCCTACAACATCAACAGATTACTCTCCCGAGCAATGATGATACTTGTATAAATTCTTTTACGAAATTATACCAACAATAAATCGTTTTATTTCTCTGAAATTATCTCTACAACTTCATAAACATCAAGAATCTTCAATAAAAACAACACCTTTACCTGTTTTACTTCAAACGTATGCAATCTAAAAATAATTTTTCTAAAATTACCCTAACCTCGACCCAATTGCTCATCACATCAATGAATTCCCAACAGTATTTCTTCCATAATCTAATAAAGAAATCACCCTTGCATACTAATGCGTATAATTAAATACACCATCGCGATCCAAATCTTCCATTCATCCATTACGTCCCTTTCCAATACTACCCTACAACCCCCTGGTGCAAACGTCAAGACACGCAACGTCTCCCAAATCCCTTCAGCGAAACTTTTTTAATTAAATGATCGTATTTTCAGTGCCTCATTTAAATAACAGAATTACGTTTTTCAGTCTCCATGAGATCCCAGAAGTCCAAGGTGTGTACACGAAATCGTCACTGATGGTAAACGAGGGGGTGCAAAATGAGAATGATTAATAACGTGCAAAGTTGGCGGCTCGTTTACAACTAGAGCGATTTTCACAACAGACTCGTTTGTTGGAATATAAAATATTATCCACGTTTTGGGGGAGTTAATAATGAAATATCAGTCAGAAATTTAGTCAGCTCTGAAGTCACTTACAAAAGAAAAATGATGGTCTAAATTGAAAAAAAGTGATACAAGGGGTGCTCATGCACAACACACTACAAATGAACTATAATCTGGAAATGAGAAACTGCCACCAGGGAACGTATTCACAAACGAGGGTTTCCAACCGTCCTCCTTTTGGTTATAATGTCCTCCTTAGGTAGAATCAAGGATAATTCATCATTTCTTTGGAAAGCACTTATTTATATCCACTTTGCAATTACCAATTTTTAATGACCTTCGATTCAATTCAAATATTGTTTTTCTAAAATGGTTGACTTAAAAATTTAGATTAAATCTTTCCAAGCAAATTTATAACGTTTTTATAGATGTAAGTTGCTTGTTATTGAGTTGCGTTAACATTTTTAGTCCTTAGTTGCCTGATGATGCTGATGAGGCGAAACATGTAGCAGTTATCCTGTGATAATAATTGGACGGATTTATGCAAAAAGGAACCAACCCCAAAAATTAGCAGAATCTCAGTTTATTATTCATAAAGATATTTTTCAAAATCGAACCAAGCTTTGGAACAATCCATCAAAGGTCAAACAACCCACGAACTCTAAAAACTTGTCTACAGTTAATTAATAGTCTAGTAAATCTTTACCATCAAATACCTATATTAAAATCAATTGAGGAAACAAAAGGTGGTAAATTTCATGGTTACTCTTGAGAATCTAGAATAGCTAGTAATAATTTTTAACGATTTGTGCGTTTTAGTGGAATTTTAATGAATTGCAGTTGTAATTAGAAAAACTTGCAGTGTGAGAGCTTATTAAGATGTTTTTTCGTTCAACATTTATTTCAGTCGTCCTGGTTGAGACAGTAAATTAGGTAGTAGTAAAAAAATAACGATGCGTGCGAAAGCTCAAGAAGATTTATGCACCTGAAATAAAATTTGCGCATAAAAAAAGTTTCGAGCAAATTTTACGATTCAAGGGGCGTTGTGCTTATCCTGAACGCAATCGACTTTCAGGACATCTTTATGCAGGAGCCCTTATTATTTATATGCTCGCAGTAAACCTCGCGGGGTGTCTTATTTTTAAAGAAAGCCACCCCTGTGTCTGAACGCGTACAATGCAATAATTTGTCACCGACGCCGAAAACTGTCCGAACCAATTGAATTTTTCGAGTAAAGCTTTATTTATGGCTGCGATGGTCTAATGTTTTTGTTTGCGACCAATTCGAGCAACTCGCCTCTCTAATGCCATAAAAGTAACACTTTAGGGCGAAGGTTTCACCCATAATTGACACCAACAAACCTAGCACCCCTGCTGTTTTGACTTTAAAAACAAGCTTTGTTTAAGCTATACTTAAGACATTCTTGGAATACATAAATAAATCTTTAACTAAAATTCTTGTTACTTCAAATACTCTTTCCACTTCATGCATATTTAAATTAGGTTTCTTCAAAATTGGGCATCAACACCTATAAATGTTTAATTTCGTTTAACAACACTTTTATAGCTCTTACTTGGTCACCAACCATAAATTATTTCTAGCTATTTAAAATATTTATAAACGCAATTTTCTACAATCTCGCCTGACACGATCCGGATTGAATAGAATAGTGATTAACTCGATCCGCATTTTTTCCGAAATAAAAAGTGAATGTTTATTTCGAAAAAATGCGGTTCGAGTCAATCGCTATTCAATCCAATCCGGATCGAGTTACACGTAGTATCGTCTTTTTGGTATTTTTTTGTTTAAAACGCGATTCTCGTAAGAAGCTTGCATAAATTTAAGGTTGTCGTTATTTGGAGATTAAGGTCCTGGTTCAAGGCCGGGTCCAATGCGAGTGAATTTGACGGAAGGCCCTAATGGGGGATTAGAGTTGGCTGATGAGATTGGTGTTAATTAAGCCTCTCCAAAATAACATCCCAGAAACTGGAGCGGAAAATTTTAAATTTCATAAATGGCACATATAAAATGGATCAATTCTAATAAATAAACCCAAATGGCCAGCTTATCACAAGGATTATAATAATAATTTATTATTCAATTAACAAAAATACAAATACCATAAAAAATGAAAATCATAAATTTAATTTTTTATTTATTAAATTGGTATTTTCAAATAAAAGACCTAATTAAAAGTAAAAAAGATACGTTTAAAAAAAATTAATTTTGATAACTTACCATAAAGCAATCTGGTCCCTGAAGGCACATTGATTCTCCATTAGGACCATCATTTGAAAACTATAACGAAGAAAAAAAAAATATTAAAAAAAACTAAAGATAATTTGGATTATTTTTTTACTTAAATTATTTTCTGCTAAAAAACAAAATATTTATAATAATAAAAAAGTTATTAAAAATTTTAGTACTTAAGACTCAAAATTAATGAGTAAAATATGAAACAGTTTATAAAAGTACAAGCTTAAATAGCCAGGTTTTCCGATTATTCGATTTAAAAAAAAACTAAGAGCTGGTCAATCTTTTTCAAAAAAATTACAAGCTGGAAAATTTGCATAAAAATATAACTAGAGAGCAAAATTGAAAGCTTCTTAAAAGATGACGACTTACTAATAGCCAATGAACAAATTTCATAGAAACTGCCAGAAACATAAAAAAACCATTTTACACCAATTACAATTCAAGATCCAGAAATAATTAGGAACATCATTCACACTCAAGAACAACTAGATATCACACCAGCCCTATAAAAACTGTCAACGAAGTAAAAAAACACAATACGCACTCTTCCCAGAAAAAGGCACAAAATTACAAAAAAACACAATAAACGAAACAATTTCTGCCTGTAACAAGAATACAGGTAAACGTCGTTTTGCGCCGGTCGTTTCACAATTGGCGTAATTGTGAATCGGCTTAAATCGAACCGGCGCAAAACGTTGGGGTGGGATTTTCCGAGTTATATAAGTATATTTTTATTTATAAAATTAAAAGAATATTCAATTTGTAGTTTCATTATGGGCGACAATAGTGATTCAGAACCCAACATTGTGCGAAAAAAGCACGAAAAATGTGTTCATTTTACGTCGATTTTTTAACGCCGGTGAAAAATGGTAAAACGACGTTTAGCAGTATATTTGTATACTTTACCAAATTTTTATAACTTTTGCAAACATTTAAGTTGAACAATCTTTGATTAAATAAATTTTAGTCTATACTATAAAAAGTATCCTGGTATATCTTATCAATCTTTGATTTGTACTACTGAAGTTCAGCAAATTGGTTCAAAATTTTTGTTGAGATTTAAAGAATCATAGGTGGCTTTCATTACTTATAAATAAATATAATATCTGAATTATAGGAAACAAATCCAAATCTATTAATTCTTCTCCAAAAAAAAAACACTGGATTATAATTACTGGGCGTTTTCTAAAAACTTCAAACACTTACTCTAAAAAAGGAGCCAGAAAATTTTTGAGGGTGCACTGGTCGCCTATATTTCCTTAGTAAATGACTTCTTTATGGAGACATGTCAAAAATAACCAAGGGCCCTACGAGGGGCCCTGTTCTTGAACCATTTGCAGACATTTTTTTATATGAATGGTTCCAGAATAAGGGCCCAGGGTGTTAAATTATCGTTCTACATCTTTTTTATTTTTTTTTTATTTTAAAGATTTTTTTGATTTATTTAATTTGATTAATTTAATTAATTTGATTAATACTATTGGATTTGAATCGACACCATTTTGATAAAACTAACATAAAAATACATACAGGACTGAGTAAAAAAAGTTAAAATATTCAGTACCTTTTTCATATTTTTTTTTAATCAAAAACAAATAAGGGCTCATTTTTTTATATTTTGTTACACATGCATTCCTTAATAAAAGAATATAGAAAGCATTTTCAGTCATTTTTTCAGATTTTATTTAACTCTGGGTCTGATTTTGAAAAAAACTTTTTTATGCAGTTTTACCTAAGACTGAATACATTTTCTTGTTTTTGATTAAAAAATAAAATCTAAAAAAGTGACTTCCTATTAACTTGCAGTATGATTTTCAATGAAGTTTTTGTATATTTTTACAGAATACTGTATGTATTTGTATTTTAATATTATAAAAATCAAAATCAATCAATCAAAAAAAATATGAATAAAAAAATTAAAGGCATTTATCTTCAGCCCGGTCTCAAATCTGATTATTAACGAGGCAAGCCGAGGCAATGCTTTTTCACTAATCTGTTTGGTGAGACGCAGAAACAGATAGGAGAAAAAACATTCCCTCGCCTTGCCTCGTTCGCGTACGTGCACAGATGTGGACGCGCCTTTATGTAAATAAAAAATCAACTTATGATATTGGAGTTTTCGGATTATATCCGCATAATTTTGTGCTCTATTTCTTAAATGCATTCTTGCTTGACGAAAATTGTTTAATATTCGTATATCCTAGAGGGGTGGTCTGGGACACCCTGTATAGTATATTATTTTTGATATGATTTATTTTCATATAGCAAAGTTTATACTACATTTAAAGTTTTAATGAAATTTTCATATTATTGTATTAGTTATATGATTAATTTAAAAATTCATGAATAAGGATGAAGTTTTTTTAATTATTTGTTGAGAATTCGATTAAAGTTTGGAGTGGGAAAGTTGTAGTTTGTCACTCGGCGTCCATCGTCAGTTTATCTCTTCTGGTTAGCAGTTCGAAATGGCATGTAATTTGGCGTAAACGTTATTGTACTATTTGCATAGTTTGTCCGTGTTTGCGGAACATTCTCTCACCCCACCGAAAATTGACCCTCGCCTTTGGGGGCGAAATTACCAATTCAAATCGTTGGGGCGCGCGTTTTGCTGTCCTTTGGTTGATGCCTCAGACAAATGAATGCATGGCCATCGCAAAAATACAACAATAATAAAATTTCCAAGATCAAAGCGAATTATTTAACTACATTACTTAAATTCCTCAAAGGGATGTTTTGGTGCGGTGTTGTTTTTTCGACGAGGGTCTATCTTGTCGACCTGAAAGCTCGTATTCCCTTTTATAGGACGCACTAAAAATTAATTGGGAAAGGAAAGGAAAGTGGTATCATACACATATGGCCCCGCGGGATCACACGAACCCCTCAAATAATTACACCAACGCGACCATAAAAAGATATTGTTTGGGGTTGAATGGTGAATGCGAATTTACAATTCGCAGTAATAACTTTCGGTTTAATTTGCATTGAACATTTTTCGGCACAGGATTCGGCCAAAGGATGTTTACATAAAATTGTGTGACATTCCGTAGTATCATTAACATTTAATGGGAATTATACGGAGCCAGTGGTCGTAACTCCCAGATCGCGTATGTACAAAAAGAAACACATGTTTGGCTTGTTTTGAATGCTGCCATTTGTCTCTTTTCCAAGCAGTACACAGGCCCAAATACAATTGCGACCACGGCTCAAACAGTACGCGTGAGAAAACATCATTAAAATACTCCTTCGATCTATAAATAACCATTTAGACCAATTAAATCTATGGGATACGATACTCGAGTACCTCTGGGAATTCTTAACGAAGCGATTCTAATTTACACTGCAATAAATATTCAAAATTTGGAGATTCTTAAGTTGTAGGTGAAATATGAGGTGCTTATCTGAAGTTGAGATCGGATGAAAAATTATTTAACGACAAGAATATTAGTCGTTGGCGTGTGAGGAAAGAGACACAACCATGTCAGCATGTTGGTTCATTATGCATAAGGCGACGACAATTACTTCGCTATCGGCGGATCGACCGAATCATTAAAAGTCCATTTGGCTTCCAGCGAAAAAAGTTTCTGTATAAACCCTCTTAAAAAATCAATAGGCATTAGCATTAATTTTCGTTTGCAGCTCGCAGTTCCCAGCAATCCCTGCATGGAAGACGCAAGACGCGTTTTGAATAATTTTTGATAAAAATTGTGCGATCGACACTTGTTGGCGGCGCGGCGCGGCGCAGGCGGTCGCGATTTCTAATTATGATAAATGAAATTGTTATTTTATCGGCGTGGCGTGGCGTGCGAACGCCGCTTTAGGTTTTCTTCGGCGGCGTAGGAAAAAGTCGCGCAATAAAGCATCCGAGGCGTGAGCTAATCGTAGAATCATAGGTCGAAATTGACCTCGATAGTCACGATTCGGGCGCACGTTGTAATTAAACATGTCTAATCGTCGCGACTGCAGCTCTCGCTTTGCCTTAACCAACGCCGAGCGATTTATGCCTTCCAGCGACAACGAAACGTTACAATACAAAAATAACGGCCTCCAAACTCATTTTAGTTCCACAGTAATAAGACATAATAGATACAATTTATTTTGCCGGCTCAAAGCCGATCAGAACTTTTTTCAACCATTTTCAACCAAATAAATCTACTGACCTTATTTTCTCATACATTTCTATTACTACTTCAATTCAATTGCCTTCATTACTTTCCTATCAAATATTTAATCCAAAACAATCCAACGGCAATTATTTTCTTACTACTAATAATCACCAAAATCTTTGTGTTAAGAGTCATTTTCTAATAGGCAAAAATAGCAGTTTACGGGCAACACTAGATACGCTAGTGCAAACAATATTTTTGTATACTTTTTTTTAAATTAAGATTCTAGAGTCATTCAACTAAATATGGACAGAAGGAAAAAAATTGGAGAATCTATAAAAAAAATTATAATTACCCAAAATTATCTTAACTTTGCTCGCTTATAACTAATTTTGGATAAAATTGCAACACAAAAGCAGTTGTCCAGTTTTAGTTTAATTAATCTAGTTTACAAATCAGAAAAAAATTTGAAAATCTGTCAAAAGAAACTAGAGATATGCTATGGCCAGTAATGTTCGATTTCATGATTTTTTACAATTTTTTAAACGCAGTAACAAAAAAACTCATAAACATAAATAATATGTACAATAGTTTTCAATTATCATGCAAAACTGTGTATATTGTTGTTAGTATTTATTTAAACTGGGTATTTACCAAATTTCGTTATCAAATGTTTCTATGCTGATGAGACCAACTTTACAGCTCATTTTATGAAAATGATATTGAAATCGCTACTTAAAAGCAATTTCTGATTTGTTCCGCAGTCAAACACGCTAGTGCGAAAATAATTTTTGTATAATTTTTTTTGTAGCTGATTTAGAAGTCATTTCTATAATTCCTAGCGGAAGGAAAAAAATTGGAGAATATACAAAAAAAATATAACGACCTAAAAGTACCTTAACTTTAGACCTCTCTAATTAATTTTGTGCTACGTTGCAGAAGGTGATTATCCGCTAGGATGTAGCCTAATCAATTTAGATTATAAATCTGAAAAAAATTTGAAAATCTACCGAGGGAAACTTGAGTTATGATTGTAGTAGTTGATTTCATGATTTTTCACAATTTTTCCTCCCAAACTCGTGCGCCCTCTAACGATTCGCATTAATTATCAGTGATTCGCTAATAATTTGCAAAGAAGTTTCAGAAAAGTGGGATGGATTTTCTAGACAATAGTGATTCAGAACCCAAAAATTCTGCGAAAAAAGCACAAAAAACGTTTCTCGGAACGGAACATCGGCGTAAAACGACGTTTACCTGTATAATGAAGACCAAAGTTTGCACCAAAGCTAAACTGTCGATAAAGGTATTTATTGTTTGATCGTGGTTAGTTCTTTCGAAAAAATGTTGTGCTGTGTTGTTTAGCAACGGGACACGTCGTCGCGCTTATCGAGTCGTTAACTCGCAACGATTCTCGTTTTTTCCTTCATTTCCGTTACGAGTCATTTGCGCGGGAACGCTTTTCGCAGAGTACCTGCTCCACGTTCGTTATAAAACGCAAAAACGTGCACCATCCGCTTTTAACAACGTGCAAAAAAATTTACAACCATTTAAAACGAAATTACAAGTTTTCATAACATCCTTTCTGTTGCGCTTTGTTCTTCCCTTCTTAAAAATAATAATAAATTTATAAGTTTTAAATTGTATCCTATTCCTAGATGCTTCAGGCTTATATTTTCATATTATATTCCGCATAAAAGCGGCTTATCGTATGGATCTTCATTGAATGAAAAATGAATGGTTTCGCGCGCTTAAAGTATAAAAAAATGAAAAAGGTAATGATAGGGAAACGGCGTGTGCGTCTTGGATGTGGAGGATGGCTTAATGCGTATCTTGGATGCGAAGAGGAAATTTGCATGGGTCATTATAGGAATTTCAGTCGACGTTTCGCACGCACACGCGCTTCTTCAGTGCTGATATCCACTACACACACCACAACCGGTGTTTATAGCACGAACACGGGGTAATTACACCTATTGGCAGCAGTAATACCTTTAAATTTTCGCACTTTTAAAACCCAACACTAAAGTTTGACCCAATTTTTACATATGAAATTATAAAGGAGATTGCCTTCAGAAACGATACCCTTATTCAATTATACGCCATGGAATTACAATCGATATCGTGCAATAATTTTATTTTATCCAGAGTAATGTCTATGGTTACATTCGTACCACTTCGAATATTTCCGACGTACATCGGATATGTTTTTTAATGCCTAGAGGAAAAAGTAGGTGGAAATAGTATATTGTTTTATTAGGAGTAAAAGAAGTAATTGTGTAGGTAGCCACAGAAAGTTCTTTTACTCCGAATAAAACATGCTATTTTTTCTTCAAATGTCGAAATTTTTAAAATAGTACTATAATAAATAATTTTAAAGTTATACAACACAAAATACAATGTTAGTGTATATTGGGTTGCCTAAAATTCATTTCTACTCTACCCTTTTATTCCTTGTCAGTGCAAAGTAGTAATTTCTACTCCTAGGCAGTACAAAGTGCCCATAGAATCAACGAACATAAAAGGTGACATTTTAAAGCCTGTCACAGAAGACTTTAATGACGTTTGTATAAAAAAGTAATAACGTTAAACTTTGTAAGATGTTGAAATGTAACTTGATAAAAATCTTGAAACAATACAAAATCAATAAAATAAAGTTCACCTTTTTAAGTAAAAATGTTTAAAATAGTTAAATTTATTTGGTTTAAAAAAAAGTAATGAAAAATAAAATCTTTGTGAAGAAGTTTGGATGTTGAGGTTTTATTTTAGAGGGAGTTTTCTTATTTTACAACATTAATAGTCGTCTGCGCTTTGGGAAAGAAGTAGAATTGCATTTTCCAAAGTTATCCCCGAAGCGATGCAAGTTACGAGACAATACGAGATATTAAAGAGGTGACATTCAAGATGAATTGTCGCGATTCGGTAGTTTGGGCCTGTCCGTTCTTGTACCTTTGTCTCCAGTTTTCAGCAAACAATGGAAAGAATACAAACATCACACTGAAGCAAACAATAGAACCCCATCCAAAAAAAGCAACAATAAATTTAAATAATTTCAAGTGCCGAAATGTAATTTAGGAATTTGGAGGAAAATTTCGGTGGTAACGAGGTAAAATCGATTAGGTTTAAAATTGTGGACGAAAAGCGAGGAAGGTAAGGAAAATTGCAACCGCAACTTTCCAATCAAATTACGGATAATAGAATAGCCGGACGAGCGAGCAGTTACAAACTACGATATTCGAAATTTTCTGTGCACGTTGATACAAAATTCATAATCCACGATTGGCAATCAAATTGCGCATGGTAATTACGGTGCTGATCTAATCTTCATTTACCGTTCCTCATTTTGGATAGTAACGATTTTCATGCAAATAACTTCCATAGTCATTCAAAAATGAATAATTTCAATTCAATTTACCTCTTTCGCTACCACTTACATCAGACTCATCACTTTAGTAATCAGTAATCAGATATCAACGTATATTAAATTCGAAATACATTTATACCAAGCAACAAAAAAAGGTGGACGATTTTATTACTTATTCTACATCAAATTCATGTGATTGTTTGAAACAAAAAACCGAGGATTTTAATTGATTTTTTTTTTGTAAGATTTTAGAGCTACTCTGTATAAAAGAAGACAGAGAGTCCTCCAATTTATTTAGTGCTGAGATCGTCAGTCTGTAGCCAATCTCTGTTGGAAACTTTGTAAATTGATGCGTTTAGATATCGTATCCGAAACATAATCAATCCTAGAGCGATTCCAGCGAGCGCATAAAACGTGGGGACGCCTTATGCGCCCTTTGAGCTTTGTGCTTGGGTAACTGACCGTGCAGGATGCAATTTTCGTTGGTAAATTCGTGACTCACCGGTGCATCGCACATGTCGTTCTACCATCAAACCTCAGCGTCCTTTCGTCCTTTAAATCCCTAACTCGTACGTGATTCGTGATAAAGAAAACTATCACAGCAGATCCCTGGCAATTTAATAACCGAGACTCATGGGATCGCCTCGAACAGGATTTAATTCGCTGTATCGGAATCTTGGAAAGTGTTGTAGAGGATCGAAAATCAGACGAAGGGTCCCTATAACCGAATTATCCTGGGGGACGCAGACGGCGCCTTGTCGTCATGACGACGTCCGGAGAATTCGCACAAAGCTTCCTAGTAATTAAATCAGTCGTTGCTAAAAAACTATGAATTGGTATTATTTTAACGACCTCAAGCCCCCCAGTATCCTCTTTAATTTAAAAAATAATTAAAATTTCCGCTTGCTATTTATTAAAATTGCTGGTAGTGGTAGTAAGCTAGTCCTTGTCGAATACCGACAGCTGTAAGCGAATTAAATCTTTGAATGCTGTAACAGCTGTGAGTTTTTCGCAAAATAATCCTTAAATACAATAAAATCAGCGAGAAGCCCCTATTCATTACTAAACGTGCGTGTCTGTCTGAGTGAAAAGTCTGAAAGTCTTCCTGCTTTCAATTCGCGTAATGTATTCAGGTATTCAGCTTCTAAGCTGGCCGTTCGGACGTTTTGACGCGCACTTATTCCTCGAGAGTTGCTGGTTTCCCACAGGGCATAGTACTTGGGGCGCTGCCGCTCGCTTTATCTCGACAGCACGACGTCAGGTAGCTCATAATTATCATCTACTCTTAATTAGACACAAACGGCGTTCTTAACTGACGATCTCTGCATTTATCACGATTTGCATATTATAAATAATTCAGATAATTTTATGCTTTTGTGAGTTTTGCAAAACGAACTATACGCCACGGTTTTATATTTTTAATTCCTGCAAGCGAGATAAGATTTAATCGGACAGAACTTGCCATTACTGCAATTCTTTATTTAATTTAAAATTATTTATTATTAAAATTCCTTAATGTCTGTTTTGTGAGCTCACTTGAAAGAGCCAGACGCTTTTGACTTTGAGCTCTCGCTACAAACATTTGCATATTTAAAGTCGACGGTGGAGGAACGCGTCTTTTCATCTTGGAGCCGCCTCAAAAGCGGCGCGAATTTACCAAATTCGGCGGGTTACCTGCGCGCTTAAAAACGCACGCTTTAATGTGATTTTACAACGAATAACCATCCTACGCCAACACAAACGAGAACCGTGCTTAATAAATTTTAATATGTCAGGATGAGCTTTTACAACAGCAACATCAAAAAGATTTGCAACAGTTCATGAAAATTTTATTAATTCAATTTTCAAAGTATACAAACAAATTTAATTAAAACGATGCTCTAAACAAGAATTTTTAATATTTTCTCCACCCTGCTTGATTGTGTTTGACGATGTGCTTACTTGAACCCACTCATCCACTGACATCACTAATCATCATTGTAGCTGATTTACAGAGATTTACCACAGTCTATTTGCTGGTTATTTAACCCGTAAATAACAAAGCGGGGTCCCTAAGGGACCCCAGTTTCATATATTCATCAGTATTCTGATATTCCGATGTTCCGCTTGGACATTTAAGGGTTAACATTGATGATTTGGGGACAATATAACGTTTTGCCCGAACCACACAGTAATGAGATATACAGGAGATGGCCACTGTATTTTGTGTCTACCCATCATACAACTACAATCCCAGCATTATTATCAACCTTGTAGTCAAAAATTCCACGACCTTTTTTAGAAGTATCTTTTCTTGCTCCAAACCACAGATTCGTTTTCTTCAACAATTTTATAAGTTCCAAGGAGGTGAACCAATTATGAAAGTACACTGTATTAGATTTTTTCTGAATCACAACTTCACCACCAGCAGAACCAACATTCGATTCTTTTTCAAATAGTCATTTTGTACAAAGTTGTAACTCCCGTATAAACGAAAAAGTCATATACTATACCAGTGACACTACAGCTCTCACAATCATCTCGAAGGCCATTTTTTTTTTCACTTGTACTGTCAGAGATTTTCTGCTTTGGTTCCTTTGAACACTGGGCTGAAGTTACATTTAAATGCATTCATTTTTACATTCATAATTTTTAATTCGAAAACAAAAAAATGTGAGGGCTCAATTTTATTATATTTTGTTACAGATACAGTCCTTAGTAATACTGCATAAAAAGTTTATTTCAAATCAGACCAAGAGTCAAGAAATTTAAAAAAAAATAAATAAAAAAATCAGTAACTTTTTCAGATTTTATTTTTTGAATTAAAAATAAAAAAGTAAGAGCTCAATTTTTTTTATATTTTATTACACACACAGTTCAAAGTATATCTACATACAAAGTTTTTTTCTAAAACAGACCAGGAGTCAAAAAATTTGAAAAAAAAAAATGAAAATGATCAGTCACTTTTTCACATTTTATTTTTTTATTCAAAAACAAAAAATTTAAGGGCTCACTTTTTTTTATATCTTGTTAGAGATACAGTCCTTAGTAAAACTGCATAAAAAGTTTTTTCAAAACCGGACAAGGATTTAAGAAATGTAAAAAAAAAATAGTCACTTTTTCAGATTTCTTAAGACTCCTGATCTGATTTTGAAATAACTTTTTATGCAGTTTTATTAAAGATTGTATATGTAACAAAATATAAAAAACTTGAATTCTTAAATTTTTTTGTTTTTGAATAAAATATTAAAATCTGAAAAAGCGACCGATTTTTTAAATTCTTTTTTAAATTGTTTGACTCCTGGTCTGATTTTGAAAATACTTTTTATGCAGTTTTACTAAGGACTGTATCTAAAACAAAATATAAAAAAATTGAGCCATTACATTTTTTTGTTTTCGATTAAAAAAATAAAATCTGAAAAAGTTACTGCTTTTTAAAATTCTATTTTAAATTGTTTGACTTCTGGTCTTATTTTGAAAAACCTTTTTATGCAATTTTACTAAAAACTGTATCTGTAACAAAATATAAAAAATTGAGCCCTTACATTTTTTTATGTTTTCGATTAAAAAAAAATGAAAAATTGAGTGATTTTTTAAATTCTTTTTTAATTTTTTTGACTCCTGGTCTTATTTTGAAAATACTTTTTATGCAGTTTTACTAAGGACTGTATCTGAAACAAAATATAAAAAAATTGAGCCATTACATTTTTTTGTTTTCGATTAAAAAAATAAAATCTGAAAAAGTTACTGCTTTTTAAAATTCTTTTTTAAATTGTTTGACTTCTGGTCTTATTTTGAAAAACCTTTTTATGCAATTTTACTAAAGACTGTATCGGTAACAAAATATAAAAAAATTGAGCCCTTACATTTTTTTTTGTTTTCGATTAAAAAAAAAATGAAAAATTGAGTGATTTTTTAAATTCTTTTTTAATTTTTTTGACTCCTGGTCTTATTTTGAAAATAATTTTTATGCAGTTTTACTAAGGACTGTATCTGAAACAAAATATAAAAATATTGAGCCATTACATTTTTTTGTTTTCGATTAAAAAAATAAAATTTGAAAAAGTTACTGCTTTTTAAAATACTTTTTTAAATTGTTTGACTTCTGGTCTTATTTTGAAAAACCTTTTTATGCAATTTTACTAAAGACTGTATCTGTAACAAAATATAAAAAATTGAGCCGTTACATTTTTTTGTTTTCGATTAAAAAAAAATGAAAAATTGAGGGATTTTTTAAATTCTTTTTTAATTTTTTTGACTCCTGGTCTTATGTCTTATTTTGAAAATACTTTTTATTCAGTTTTACTAAAGACTGTATCTGTAACAAAATATAAAAAAATTGAGCCCCTACATATTTTTTGTTTTCGATTAAAAAAATATAAATGTAAAAATGAATGCATTTAAATGTAACTTCAGCCTGGTCCTTTGTACAAAATAATCATTTCATCTATGGAGAACATTTTTTCATTTCCAATTCTAGTTTAATCTGATTTTCTGAAGAAGTGGCCCAATTTTGAATAAACGATTGGTACAGTTGTCCTGGAAATGTAATTATCTACGTAGCTTCTTGAATCCTTTCACAGGCATCACTATAAGGCTGCATCGTGTATTGAATGCCCAGTAATTTTCCAATGATGGCATCAATACTATTCCCATGAGATGCAGGATTCCAATAAAATATTTTATTTCAAATGGAGAAATATTGATTGAAGAGCCAGTGGTCACGGTAGAGTATAAATTTGTATGATAAGAAATAATTGAATCATCGAAGAATCTTTAAATGCTGTAAGGATTTTAGGAGGAGCATTGGAAGTTGCGTACATGGGAAGTTTTATTTGGCCATTTGTAGATAGTGGCACACAATCATTCAAATCCCAGTCATCATCCGTATCATGAGTTGTAGGTAAATGAGGTGAAGAAGTCTTTATCTAAATTGATTTCATCAAAGTCTTCCTCGCTAGATTTGGATTCAACATTAGAAATATTGCAATCTTCATGCGGTAACACTGGTATATAATCGAGTTTCTTTTTCCGGCCATGGATAACACTGGAGTTAATTTCTGGAAACTAAATGAAATGTACCAAATAATTTTCTGATAAATTGTTGAGCACTTTGGATGTGTTCCTTCGCAGGATACATAGTCCAAACCACTTAAATTTTGATAACAATCCTATAGAAAGGTGATTCTAAAATATGGTTAAAATAAAAAGTTGATTACTAGAATTTAAAAAAACTAGATCATAATTAAATGGTGGTAGTAAACTCTGCAACATAAAACAGCTAAATGAAATTCTTCTTGTCAGTTAAGAAAATGATGTGTTCAATTGTAGCGAAATAAAAGCTCATACGAGATAAAAAGTGAGCAGACCGTTAGTTAAGAGTTTTTGTACGTCTGGAGTCTGGTGCTTACGCGATATTATATTCCACAAGAGTAGGCAATAAATTGTTGCCGTTTCGCTTTAAACTAAACATGCACCTCGACCGAGATGCATCTCCTGGTTTCTTCTCTCATATGAGGCTGGAGTATAATACCCCACAATCTACTCCTTTCTCCTTTACACATATGTGCTTTCTACTATCTACTAGGACTTTATGTTCTATGAGTATCAAAGAGGGCGCGCAACGTCAACAACAGCTCCAGGCAGTGCACTCTTAATGAATTCCACGGATTAGCATGTTAATAGGATATGCAGGTTACTGGCTCCACTCAAGTTCTCATTTAAATAATCAATAATTATTAAAAACAAAAAGTTCCATTCCCTTCAATTCATTGCACAGTATTCTCCATTCATACAAATGTAAATTTCAAAACATAAAAGGGCCCTTTTTCCCAACTTTCCCATTGCGGAAAACGAGGTATTGTAGAAAAAAGACATCCGGAAAGTGGGGATGCGAGATGCACGTGCTGGAGTTTCCTGAATTTCCACTATTTCATTTGCAAATGTAGTTTAGCTTTCCGAAAAACACTTTTCTTAGACGCCATTTGAAAGCAAGCCCCAGCCTCCCTTCCTCTTCTGCTAAATTAATTTCGAATTCGCTATACGGTAAAATCCCCCTGGAGTCGGGAACTCTGTTATCTCTTCGGCTGGAGCTACTTTTCCCTGGCTTTAATTTTATTACTTAACCTAGCCCCCTCTTTTATTTCAGAGAATACAAGCCAATTAAGAACGAACGTATTTTTATTCAATTATTTCATATATTAATTTGTATTGATGGTTTGTGACTCTGAATCACTCAGCATTCGGGGAGTGATTAATATGCAAGGCGTACAGTGCCATCTGCCGCATGCATTTTTTGTTTTAGAAACTCGTCTCTCGCAATTATAAATTTTAATTCAGCAACAAATGGGTTCTCGTATCGCAACATCTTATCGGTTAAATTGGACTGCGAATCAGTTTGTACGATCAAAATCGTTCATGACCACCGTCTGGTACCAATTTTCTGCTTTGAGAATTACTGCCCTTCATTTGCTCTATAATTACCATTTCCAATGAACCGAAAGCTCCACTAGAATCCAAAATCAAGAATTCAAGTATATCACATGAAATTTTCCAAAAAAATTTATCCTTGGAAAATAGAAACATGGATACTTTTGAGTTTGGTATTGTGAGAGGATATAACGATTTGGTAAAGCTTGATAAATTAGCTGTTAGCGGATGAAGAAAATGAAAGAGCTCGAAAATTTGCAAGTCAGTCTTGTTCGAGAAATCAGCGACTCATTGCCATGATTTTTAGAATGACTGCATATTTGTTTGCAATGCCCTTTTGTTTACTCTCGGATCATTTTTGTTTCTTGGAAGGGCGGAGATTAATCCCCAACGAACCATTCCGCCCATTGTGCAGTTGCGGTTAACACTCGACATCCTGCTTATTTAAACAACGGGGACGAACTCGGGGACGAACTTGGGGACGAAAGTATAGAGCAGGGACGTCCTGCGGGCGCAGGTTTTCCAGATGGCCAGATCGGCGCTGAGCAATGGCCGCCTGTGCGTATCACATTCCCACTTCCCTGGCAAGATGCCGGTTGAGCAATAACTCGACAACCTGATGACTAAATTAGTGTCTCTCTTATTAAAAAATTCCTCCATTATTTTTGTCCCTCGAATCGACAGGAGGGTCATTAGTGCCGAGCTCCAATAAACGACATTTCCAGCATTTTATTAATAAGGACCGCCGTCTTTAGCTATGTGATTATCGCCGAGATAAGAGACCACCCGAACGACCCAAGACTATTTTTACAAATACGCGAAAACTGGTCCTCTTCTAATTTATTCCAAAAACGCTTCGTACTTTTAATCTTTTACCATTAAACTGGTTTTAATTGCTTTGCACTAATTGATTTTACGTGTCGCACGCTGACTCACAGCACATTTAAAGAATTTAATTACCACCATTGTTCACACATCTCCTTGGAATTTACTTTTAGATTTTAGAATACTCTTAGCATCACCAACAAGACCAAATCAACATAATGGATCTTTCAGCAGCTCCTTGAATATATTGAAATTTAAAATTCTACCCTCATTGATATTTCTTCCTTCCAATGAAGCTTTTTAAATATTTTGGATTGATTCTCAAGTTTGGTCCTTCAAAATGAAAGATCTTGAGATGGAAATTTGCAAAATTCTGGTAAAATATTAGCTAAATTAAGTCATTATTTTTGGAAAAAATATAGCTCGGGATTAAGGTACTGTAAATCGAGATAACTTTAGCCCAAATTTTGGAAAAAGATACTGTTATCACTCAGTATTCTGATACCAACTGTAACACCTTTTTCCAAAATTTTGGCCAAAGTTACCCAAGTTTACGGTCCAAAAATGAGGAATTAATCTTGGACTGGTTAAAATCGGCTGATGATAATATCCTGGTCTTTTCTAGAGACCAGCTTGGTATTTACGAATTTAAATAATTTTTAACGTACCTTGAAAGAAAAAAGGTCGTAGATAATAGTGATGTTCGTGCATGTGTATTATAGTAGGCCTAATGATCCTGGTTTTTCTTGGTCGTTGCCGGTGACCTATAATCAAGTTAATCGCGTCGGGGGTACGATGTAATTCGAAATTTATCTGGGGCTATAATAAAACTTAAGCGGCAGCACTTGTTACTTATAATGCAATCATCAGATAAAGAGAGGACGTGAGCAAGATGGAACTAGCATCACGGAGGATCAGGTATAAAGACAAGACGAGTTCCTTGGCCGCGAGCCACGAAGATTAGAAGAATAAGGGCCGAAGATTTTATCGCGACACTTCTTGTCTAGTTGATTGAAATACTGAAATACTTTGAAAAACGGAATACTTCTTACAGGAGCAATAATTAAATAAACACTAACTACTACTAATTAAGACAATACTAAAATCTGAAACACTACTGAATAAGATACAACTGTATAATAGATACTCCAGATAATCAATGGTGAGTGGTAAATTAAAGTTATTCGCAAGTAGACTAAGGAGTAAGTTTGAGTGAATACTAGTCAACTTGGAGGAGAGTCTTTGATACTTGCAAAGAGCAATGAGCAGGTTTAATGTACGGTTCAGTAACGATTGCAATAATTAATAAAGCAAGGACTTATATGTTTAATTAGTGCATGTAGAACACGTTAGCAAGCCAATTATTTTCTTGAATTAAACGACGTGTCCAAACTGGACTATAACTTGTTTTGCTCGATCCCACACAAAAATCTTTCAGGAAACTGTTCCACTTACAATTCCTTAAATGCAAATCCTTTCAATATCCTCGGTATAATTAAAATTAATTACATTGCAATTGCAAATATTGATTTAATACAAAACTTAGTACTTTGAAACGCAATATAAAAAATATTTGACCTTTTTAACTTCAACAATAATTAATCTAATCAATTATTGTCCATTTCCTTTCGCATTTCTCTGTAATTCATTAACATTTAACCCAAGAACATAAATTTATTAAATACTTCAATGATAAATAATTAATAAAAATACTAGAATTAGATAAATTATAGGAAATCATCGTGATAATCCTACGACATTTTTAAAATTTTAATCAAATGTCGACTCATAAATTTTAATAAAGACAACGAAGCGCCGTAATTTATTTTAATGACATCATAAATAGCACACAATTACTCAGAATTTAATCTCATTTAAACTTAAATCGGCCACATTTTTCACGTTTCATTTTATTTTATTCAATGCGTACAATAACTCTATCAGGAACTCTGAGATAAGACACGTTGTAAGTAAACATTAATTACTCATTCCATGACTAACATGATAAAATAAAAACTACAATTCAAATTAATTTTTTTCGTCCAGAAATAACGTGTGAAGTATATCACCGCATTAGTTCCGCATTCATCCGCAAGAGGGAAGATCGCTTAGCGTTTCAAGCCAATAATAACATAATTTTGAAAATTTTAATGAAAAAAGTGCAATTTTAAAATAATCTAAAATTACTCATCATCATAAGGTCATTATAATGTTTGTAGTGTATTTAACTTTTTTTGAAGTCCCCAATTTAGCACTCCATAAGCATTTGGTGCAAGAATTTTGTTTTTAAAGCTGGAAGAGTTATTTGAAGCAGGTAAACAAGTCGGCCGTGGTCGAGTCCTGAATCATGCAATTTGGGCAGTAATAGATTAATTTCATGGATTTTTTGTGCGAGCTTGGCATCATCAGTTAGTAATGAAGTTAAAATTTCTTCTAAGAAATCAGACACGGTCAGGTCTTAAACAAAAATCGATCAAGCGGATCTTTGAAAAATGTGAACAACATAGTGTAGACTCCAATTAAATTTTAGAAGCTGGTGGCTAATTAATATTTAAAGCGTTTTAAAATCGTGTGAAATAATGTGAAGGAACGTTTACGACTGCGCTAATTGGTGCGGCCGTCGAATGTTTTATTCGATTTTATAGCCGGTGATTTTAATTAATTGGGATGTATGGGTTATTTTTGTTATCCACATTAGCGTAATTAGATATAGCTTTGCAATTTGTCGAGAAAGGTTGGAGCGTTGGCTGTGCATGCGGGGGGCGGTAATTGGATTGGTTTTACCGCCCGGTTTCGATCCGCACGTACGCGAGGGCGCAAATATTAATGCGCCCGGTTCTGGTTTTGATAAAGGCGAGAGTTGCGGTGCGTATACAACAGAATTGATTGATGTTTAAATTCCGTGCACGCACGAGAAAAATGCAGCTCGTTAAGAATGCCCAAATTTGAATTTATATTGGAATGGACGAGGGGTGAGCCTCACAAAAAATCTTCAAGTCGTACAAAGCTTCACCAATCACCAGTTTTCATTTTTAACATTCTTTTGTTTTTAACTCTTGACTGAATTTTAAGCATTTTAACACCTAGAAAATCAATTCTATTCCAAGCACTTTTTATGTTCCACCTCGTGTTCCACACATAACTGAGTATTTAGTATAATTGAGTATACAATTGGACGAATTTAAGGTAATTTTTTATAAGCCATATCAATTTTTTGCTAGATATTTTCCCTAAATTGTCAGGTCTTCTGCAAAACCTTCCATTTGAAATGACATTCTGAGGCAATTTATAGGTTTGTTCCAACAGCCCGAATAACCGTATATTGGTGATCACGGTCATGCGCAATAGTTTCATCAGAGACGTGAGATACGTAGGGAGGTGTAAGTTCGTGTTCCAACCAAACTTAGAAAGTTCATGGGATCGTGTTTCATCAACGCTGTCTTGTGAGATAGACTTTGGATGGTAAAAAGTTGGTGCATGCCTATAAACTTGATCCATGTAGTTTGTTATGGTTTGGCGACTGTCAGAAAAGTCGTTGTTGGAACAAAGCTAATATAGAAGGTAGATGGGTCCTTCTATACATTTTTTTTCTATAACTATGTATACAGGGTGTGTCATAATATGTGGGACAAAAATTTACTAGTAAAGATTTAAGATAATGAAAAAAGTTCCTATAAAAATATGTCTTATTTTATTTCCTACGGAAGCTACAGTTCTTCAAAGGTATTAACAATAAAGAGATTTTTGGTCATTTATTTCAGAACAGATTCTAGTAGAACATCTAAATTTTGTACAGTACAGGTAAACGTCGTTTCACGCCGGGGTTGTGTTTCGAGAGACACCGGCGTAAAATGAACACACATTTTTCGTGATTTTTTCGCACAATGTTCGGGTTCTGAATCACTATTGTCGGCCATAATGAAACTATAAATTGAATCGCAAAACGACGTTTACCTGTATTTAATTTAGACTCAACTAACTTCCATGACACTTTAAGAAAAATTAAAAACAATGGAAAATTTTTAAGCAATACATTTTTATAAGATTTTTCCAAAATATTATTCTTGAATCAAATTTGCACAAAAGTTGTTCTTATGGCCGATTTTACCGACACGACTCAGGCCCCTAAGTAGTACTTAAATTTTGAATTGACAGAATTTGCATTGTGTTCCAGTCAATTTAGACATTAAAGTAATTCTTAGATTTTAAGTTGTGCCGGTGAGATCGGCCATTATAGAAATTTAATAGTTATCATGGTTACCATACTAAATTTTCTTGTAGAGCCTATTATTTTAGATAATTTTGATATATAAATATGACCAATTTAGACCCACCATGAATATTTTTCTCCAGATTTTTGTTTGCTAATAAAAATGAAAAAAACAATTTTTGGATGAAGAAGGTACAGTGAAAAAATATAAATTATTTCACCAATACTCCAATATTTTCTGATCATTGGATTTCGTTGTTGGTGAAGTGAAAACTGAATAAAATATTTTTGAACTTCCATCCCAAATTAACTTTTGGGTCTTTCAAACTAGTTGTTTAAATCCTTGACAATATTTCCAAATTTATACTAACTGAGGAGTACGACACGACACGGTAAGCAATTTTGTACATGGACTTCGAGGACTTGCTTTCATAATGTACTTCCGGGATTTTTGCCCGGACATTCAGGGACTTCCGAAATTTGCTTGGAACTTCCTCGAGACATTTCAGGATTTCCTCAGACTACCTTAAATGTGTACAAGGACTTTTCCTCGGACTTCCAGGAATTTCCGGGATTTTCGATCCATTTTTGATATAAAAGTACGGAAATCGTTTTTCAAAATTTACTTGTGACTTTCCAGGACATCTCTGGATATTCTCGGACTTCCTTAAACGTATACAAGGACTTCCTCGCGTGTCGTACCCTTCGAAATAAAAACTGGCATACTTTTTTTCGAGTTTTTTTTCCTCACTTTTTTATAAAATTCTGAGTAAAAATATGAGTTGTTGCATTAAAAAAAAGATGATATTTCCGTGAAAACTGGAAGTAATATTGAAAAAAATTAGAGGTGCACTGAATACTGATTTGGATGGATAAAGACGAAACTGAAAATTCGGTCCACTCCCCTCTCCAACATCCCGCTTAATTTTTTGAGCTCAGCATACATGTTTCACACGAAAATATTTTTGTAGAGGTAGAACCGAATAGTGATTTGGTCGAATAGCGGAATCCCGAAAATTCAGAGAAAACTTAGCAGAATATTCGGCTTCTCCTCCAACTTTCTGCTTCATTGTTTGAGCACAGCACACGTTTCTTATGAAAGGATTTTTGTATTTTTTTCCTCATTTCCTCTCAAAGGTTTCGGTTTTCGATTTAAAATAAGTGACACCCTTCGGCATGAATATTCGGCTTACCGCCGGATAGTAAAAAAATAACCGAATATTAGGCCTGCCGAATATTCGGTACACCTCTATATTTTTCTGCGAGGGGCGTATTTTCTCCAATTCGGCTTAAAATAAATAACATTAAGCATAGGAAAATATTAGGCCTTCCTCCGAATAGTAAAAAAAATTGCCAAATATTCGACGCACCTCTAAAAAATACTACGTAACATATGTTTTTTGCAACCAAATTTCAAATTATTATTTTCAAAAAATAACGAAAATGAGGTGGCCCATGTTTCGTTAAACCCGAGATTAAACCGTTGTATTATACTTGTATTTTATGTTTTAGATAAAAACTTTTTCCGTAGCATCTCATGGCAGCACCTACATTTTTATACTGTTGACAATTGACAAGCATTTTTTACCACGATTAGAAACAATGACTTCCTTTTAAGATAATTTTTGTAAAAAACAGGAAGAACTTTTATTGTATATCAATTTCATCAGAACTGCAATTCATTGATAACTCCTTTATAGTGGTAATTTAAAACTTTTATTTCTATAAAAACATTGAGTAGCAAATAACAGTAAGAAAATAATGAAGAATCATTTAAATCTAAAGTATTAAAAATAAAATTGGTGTTTGTAATAAAAAATGATTTAATTTTCCACTTGTTACCTTTGAGAAAACAAATTGGGTTTATCATAAATTCATAAAAATCCCAATTACATTATTTACATTTATAAGTAGTTACAATTTACAAGTTGTTACTATTATTATATAAATAAATTAGCTTGATTGTTTTATTACAACATTTCTACTTTTTTCTGATGTAAAGAAAGTAAAAAAAAATCTCCAAATTTCCCGCAATTTTTTGGATTATTGATTTTTAAAATTAATGTTTCATTATTTTTTGTTTTATCATCTTCTTTCATTCGGTTTTTTTTTATTAGGATCATAGATTATTCCAGTTTTAACAAAAATAAAAAAAATACTTTTAATACTCAGTATTCCGTATAATGAACCTAATAATTCACTCATAAATCACAACCCTGATAAAACCTACAACAACATAATATATAGTTCTTGCAAGTAATAACATTTATACGGTATAAAATTTTGTTCATATTTACTTATAATTTTGTTGCCCTTGAGCTAACCTTGCTGTAGACTTTTAATTTTTTGTCTAGTTTTTAATAAACGGTAACTAGCATTAGTTAAACCTTCAAATTTTTTTATATTATTCCTAAAATCCTTAAGGTGATAGGGAGTCAAATGTTGAAAAAAACGACGTACTTATCTTTCATGAATTTTTTAAAGTGTTTCGAATTGGAAAGTCAAAAAAATAAAGAAATACCAAACTAAAGTAAGAATTTTACATTCATTTGCAATTTTTGTTATTTATGTATCTACAACTATATTTGTGTAATTTTGCAAGAAAAACTTCAATATTTATATTTTTATTTTTGCAAAACTACGCTTATATAAATCTAGATACATGAAAAACAAAAATTGTATATACAAATACAAGTCTTAGTTAAGTTCGGTATTTTAATATTTTTTTTGTTTCCAATTCGAAATACTTTAAAAAAATTCGGGAAAGATAAAAACATCGGTTTTTCAATAAATAACTCCCTATCACCTTAAAGAAACCTAATTTACCCGGCTTTGGATGTAATTCGCGAATTCTACAGGCCCTCTAGTGGCAAAAGTTTAAACTTGGAAATCCGAAATATACTTGGTTCAATTTACTCATGATTTTTTACTTCAGGTTGAAAGAAACTGTACAGAACTTATTATAACATTTTCGAAACTGAAAAGTACCAGCTATAGACCATTAAAATCGCAATATTTCGGAAATACTTGTTAAAATATAAAATTATAAGAAAATACATTGAAACCACAAAACAGATACTTCCCCAAAAGTTGAGTTTCAAGGTTGCAATAGATTCAGCATTTTTAGTACTAAAGTAAAGACTGTTTTTTGAATGAAATTTATGACCTAAGATGACTTTTCTTCCATTTTTGTTGGTAAGTCAAGACAAGGATAAGAAAGACTTTGTAAGGATGCAACAACAAAAATCGAATATTATAAAAATAAGGTTTGAAAAATAAACTGAAAAACGTAGTAAACCTAGTGGGCCTATAAAGCAATCTAACACTATCCCAGATGAGAGCAAAAATATGGTCAAAATGGAAGAAAAAAATTTAGATCTTCCTACCAGAGCTTTTGCTGCAAAATTTAGTACTGAGTACAAAACTAAGGTGATCGATTATCATGAATCTTAAAATTGGGTACAAAGAATAATTGTAACGAAAAATATATGGAACGTATTTAAACTCCAAAAAGTCACAATAGTGAAAAGTGAAACATATCCGGGATGTTGCAGGAATCATCAAATTTTAGAAGACTGCGATTACCGAAGACCAATTAAACTCTTGATAAATGAGCAAAGTATTCGGTGAGGAATTCTTGTAAAACTTATCCTTTCGCCTTTAATTAAATTTTAGGTATTGAAGAAGTACATACTCATATTAATTCGCTATTTGGTAATATCAAGGGATTCAATTTGAACCAAGTTTATTGGGTTTATTAGGTGCGTGAATAAAATCAATTTTCCGTTCGAATTCGTTCATTTAAAAAAATCAGTGTCGATTAGCCCAAATTCATCAAGTACTTCCTCGTGCGTTTTCCAAACATCGAAGCGTGTACTCTTGGTTGGTATTTGGACCAGCCAACAGTTTGAGTGAAAAATACAAAAAGCTGGCGATCAAAGAGCGCATTTTAATTGCGCGCGATTGGCTCCGAGGCAAAGCAACTAAAGAAAATCCCGGTTTTGCAGGAAATGTATTCCTCTCGATTTGGCGTTTATCAAAGAACTCCAAGATCGATCAGTTCTTTTACTTTTACTTTTTGTAAAAACAAATCCCGATCCATAGCGCATTAAGATGCAATAAACCGATGCATCGACATTTGAAAGGCAATATCCTTGTAGTCCTTGTACTGTCTCAGGAAACGCAAAATAAAAGTAGGTATATAGCGAATTTCTCGTATCTCCAGAAGTAATTTATAATTCATGGTTTTATCCGGTTGGGTAAGTTCGAGGATAAGTTTGCTTACCCTTTCGAGACATGTCGCCCGGCACTGAGCTACCCTTAGAGGACTTCCAACATCCTGTTCATGTCCTGGGAAGATGGCTGATGCACTATTTAGCAAGGTTTGCAAGGTTGCAAAGCACAACACTGACCGCCAAAACATAATTAAAATAATTCAGGATGACAAGGAAACGAAAAAAGGGGAGCGAACTTTTTTAAAATGAAATCCGCACAATTAGAAGCACATTTGTGATTCACAATTCGCACTGGCACAGAAATAGCTAATAACAAATAATTATAATCCCAGAAATAGGCGGTTGCCTTAAAGTCGCAGAGACGTAATCGTGAGTGATCTTCTGAGTGCGTGTTCGGCACGTTCTCACTACTCCAACGTCCGGAATGAACTGAAGAGTGATCCGGAGAGGTCTGCCACTCATGCCATGCGGATTAAACTGGCGCGTTCGAGTTGCACTCGGCTGGTATTCGGCTGGGAACGATCGCATTCCCCCACTGTAATTTTTGGGGTTGAAAGGGGGTTAGGAAAGACAATACCTTTCCTGGTGCTTGCTTGCTTGCTTAACCCTACTGCTGCCATCGAGCGGTCATCGCAAGACACGACTCTGCCCGGACGGACGTGAGATTGAAGGCCCAGGAACGCCTTGTTCTGGCTCGATACGTGTAAACAAACCTAAAACAACAAATACCTACGCCTCAAATGAATTCCTCTTGGACTTGGAATCGAAGAGGAAGAACTACTTCAAACTTTACA
This sequence comes from Stenus bimaculatus, assembly GCA_963971135.1. NCBI lineage: Eukaryota > Metazoa > Arthropoda > Insecta > Coleoptera > Staphylinidae > Stenus > Stenus bimaculatus. The sequence continues at coordinate 77,517,687 of OZ020180.1, read as the reverse complement.
CGTTCTACAATAAATTTTTCTACTTACAAATGACAAATGTTGGAACGAACTTTACCATTTCATGTCATTGTCATGCAAATGTATGGAATTCAATCATCATCAGTGGCGCACCCAGGATTTGTTTTTTTTGGGGGGGGGAGGGGGTCGACAGAGGGGGGGGGGTGTTGTCACCTTACTTTATAAGTATGGGGGTCTGAAAAAAATAAGGATTTTCTAATTTTTATTAAAAATTTCTTAATAAAATACATTCCTTTGGGGGGAGGGGGGGGGGGAGGCCCCCACTGGGTACGTCACTGATCATCATATAGGAAATAAAAACAATCTTACATATGTAGTTCGAAAATTAAATATAATTTCATTTTCACTTTCAAAAATTAGAACTCCGGAATTTATTAATGACCTAAAATTTAAAAAAATTTAAAATACCTAACCCCCAGTATTATCAACAGACATTTTAAATGAGGATTAATTTAACATATATAGTATTTTTATGAAGTTTGAATATAGTTTAAACACGACATTTAGCTCCAAAATACACTATACAGGGTGTCTCAGACCACCCGTCCACCCCTTTTATTTTGAGAACGCCTTGTCGTACAAGGCTGAAATAAAAAAAATTATTACCAAAGCAAACCCGAAGAATCCATTAGTGCACTTATTTTTTCCGGAACAATACGGAAGTACCCGGAACCGGAAGTAACTATCGATTTTTAAATGGCAACATAGGTCGAGTATGGTATCGTTTGAAAGATCTTTTAAAAAGAAACAACTTTTATTAAAATATTTTTATAATATCTTGCATAATTAACAAATTAAACGAAAAAAAATTATGCAAACAAGTGACCATTGGTCTTTTAAATTATGGAAAAATTAAATCGTTACCATCATCCGTAAATGGGCAAGAAAGATTTTTTTAAATTGAAACTCTTTTTTGCGTTTATCGCTTTATTCGTTAAAAATAATCAACTTTTTTTATTTTTTGAATTAAGGTAAATACATAACCTAAAAAAGTTGATTATTTTTAACAAGCGAAGCAAAAAATACATGTTTCCATTTAAAAAATCATATTTGCCTCTACCCTTACCTATTGAGGATGATGGTAGTGTTTTAATTTTTCGATAATTTAAGAAACCATTTGTCACTTGTTTGCTTTTGTTTTTTGTTTAATTTGTTAATTATGAAAGATATTAAAAAAATATTTTAATAAAAGTTGTTTCTTTTTAAAAGACCTTTCAAACGATACCATACTTGACCTATGTTACCATTTAAAAATCGAAAGTTACTTCCGGTTCCGGGCACTTCCGGATTATTCCGGAAAAAAATAAGTGCACCAATACATTCTTCGGATTTGTTTTGGTAATAATATTTTTCTTTCAGCCATGTACGACAAGGCGATCTCAAAATAAAAGGGATGGACCACCCGTCTGAGACACCCTGTATATGTCAAATTTAACCTCATTTAAAATTAAGTGTCTGTTGATAATACTGGGGGTAAATATTTTAAAAGTCAAAAGAAAGTACAGTGGCGTATCTAGAGTAAAATTCTAGGGGGGTGGGGGCGATTATACAGGGTGTCCCACTTTTTTCAGCACTTGTTCTAAATAGTAAATGCCATTCAAAAAAAATTCTTATTTTATTTTAATTTAAATTAACGTTAAATAAAAATTTTTGAAAAAAAAAATATTTTTCTTTTAATTTTTCTATAAAACATATTTACGAAAAGTGGGTAGCAAATAAGGTTTTTTAATGAATCATGAGTGATAAATTAAGTTAAATTATTTAAAATAATTTTTTTGATAAAAACATTTTTGCACTTTGAACGCCCAAAAAAGACATTTCCACTGAAATTAGACTTAAAAAATTAGTTTCATTAACAAATTTAGTAAATTTCCTATAAAATAGATTTATTTAAGTAATATTTTTCTTATAGGAACTTTTTTGAAAATTGATTATAGAAATACTCATTTTTTGGTGTATAAAAAAATTCTAAAAACTTGATTAAAAACTGCTATTTTCGATAAAACTATAACCAAATTTTTCAGTTTAAATTAAAGATTAGGATATAATCTATAATTCGAAAATCTAAAATTAATCATGGGCCAATAATAAATTTAATATAACTAATTGAAAATAAAGTTATTTTTTGGGGAAATTTTTAATCGTACTTTAATGACCAAAAAAGGGTATTTATCATCAAGATATGTTTATAAAATAAGTTTTACTATTAAATTTCGTTAATTTTTTATAAAGTGGACCATTTAATAAATAAAATTCGCAATGGGACCATTTTTGAAATCCCATTTAAATTTTTTTTACGCTTTTAATTAAACTAACGTTTTTGATGAAAACTTTCTATGCACTTTGAACGCAAAAAAATCATATTTCCACTGAAGCTAGACTTACAAAATCAGTTCCATTATAAAATTTAGATAATTTTCTATAAAATAGGCTTATTTAAGTAATATTTTCCTCATAGGAACTTTTTTGAGAATTTATTTAAAAAAAAAATCAATATACTTGATGAAAATTAAAAAAATAACGAAACGAAGAAAATATATAGAGTGTTTCACAAGACTCATAAAAAATTTAAAATTTTAAATTTGCTGCAATTTTTTTGAAAGCTAAATTTTTTTGCTCGCAATGGCATCTACTTTTTTTGAAAAACTTCAATTTGAAGTTAAAATGGGACCCCTAGTATTGTTCTTGCTATTAATGTTTTCTACTCATGCTGCTTATCACTTCTCGGATATGTTTTGGAAAAACTGAATCAGCTTATAGTTTCCTTTTACGTTTTCTTTTTTAAAGTTTTTAACTCCAGTAACTTTCATAATAATTTTGAATAACCTACTGTGGTTGCTTAAAATTGCATGGTGCCTTGAAAATTTTAATGGAAGCTTGATGAATTTTTTAATCAGGTTTTTTAAATAAATCATAAAAACAACAAATTGAAAATTCTAGAACTCAAGAGAAGAAAAATTGTATATTTTTTTCGGGAGTCGCCCATATCGCCCCCTTTCTGTATCCACCGCTGAAGGAAAACAGCCGAATGTTAAATTGCCGACTGAAACAAAATTACAATAAAAAACTGACTCTGAAAAAATATGACGAGCTATCTCGGACATAAGACATAAGTCCAATTTCCGATAAAAGGACTAACGATAAAATGTCAAATTAGACGAAATACCGTTATTTAGGAAAAACTTTCCCAAATTAAATAAGTATGTCGAATCTATTTACCATGTCGACTTTTTATCCTTCTACTCGTTTTCTTCCGGAGTTTTATCCAATTGGACCTATTCTCATTCAAGAATTTAACCATCGGCCTTTTGCCTGTTTCAGTTTTTTCCCTACCTTTAGACCAAGTTGGCCTTTTGTCTAATTCAATCATTTATCTTTCGGCCTTATTACTTTCTGCCCTTTGTCCTTATCCTTGCTTCCGTCGTTGTGTTATTACGGATCTAACCACACTAATGTACACTCAGTGTACTATTTCAGGATTAAGATTCCAGGATTTCATGATTTCTCCTACGATGTCTGTTGCCTTCTCCGAACTGATATTATATCCTTCCCACAAATTTACTCTTACTTCTTCATTGAGTTCCCTTAGCAGACCAAGCATAACTAGCTTCTACAGGAAGGGTGAGAGAACTCCCCCCTATCACCCTGACTGTCTCATGGAATTTTGAATATATCAACGTACTTCTAAGCATTCAGCTAGCCACCTCGATGTTTCTGTTGGGCACCTCATGATAAAGTTGAAGAAGGTTTTTCATCAACTGCTTGGTATTTAGTCTTTAATCTAAGTCGGGCATTTGAGGCATAACCAAATTCAACAAAATTTGTCAGTACAGTGAAATATACAATGTAAGGTAAATATTGATGATTAAAAGTTTATTTTGACTAAAGTTGACTAAATATTAATCCAGGGCGAATTTGGGAGGTGGCTGAGGGGGCAAAAGTCCTCCCAATATCATAGATATGGGCGAAAATGATAAATCAAATTAATAAATTCCATTTTTATAAGAAAAAAAATTAACCCGTTGTTTTTTTATCAATTATTTTTGGGGACGTTACTTTATAAAAACAAATTCAATTTTTATTTATTTTCTAATAAACCGAATGATACCAACACTGAATCTTTTTTAAATTGATAGTGTTTTCTATAAAGTTTTATGGACTCAAAAAAGTGGTACCTTTATGGGGCTTATTTCAAAGATAGGTGCGAAAATATTAAGAATAATTTGCAGCGCCGTAGCAAGGAGGGGGGCGAATCAAATATAAAAAAAGAAATATCGTACCCACCCTCACCCCCTTCGCTAATTTGTATTTCTTTTTTGAAAAAGTTGGTGATCTTACAACCTTAGGCCAAAGTGGCGTTAATTAGCTTTCCTTCCCAATTTTTTTTCATTTAAATTGACCTAATAGTTTATGAACTATGGTACAATTTTGAATTAACATTTCTGTGGAAAAAAGTCCCTCCAAAAAAACTGGGGTGTTCCCCGATCCTGAAAATTGTTTTTTGCCTTTGTAGGCGAGTCTACTTTCTACGTATTCTTCTTATCACTTCTTTTTGGGGTAAACTATAATTATTTTCAATTAACAATTTTTAAAATACAGGACGTCCCAAAAGTGACGCTCTCTAGTATGAACCTTTCAGGGATCCACAGAAAAGTAATTAAAAAATCCTCTTGGTCAATCCACCGAGATATGATGACTATAATGAGAATTAGCGGGTTTTCAAAATTCATGTTAAAAAAAGTTGAATTCTCAACTTTGTCTCTTCATGTCTGGGTCAATTGGTAAGAGGATTTTATTAACTATTTTTCTGAGGATCTCCATGAAGAGTCTCCAACAACGTACTGAAGAGCTTTTGGGCCATTTTCGAGACACCCTGTATGTGTTTGCAAAATGTATATGTAGAAAAATGTAAGGTTAGGTTAACCTGGGTTCTTTTTCAAAAAATTTCGGGATCTCGAAAAAATCGTCCAATTTCGAGTTTTCATCAATAATTTTACCCTCTCCAAGATGACCAAACGGTAATATTACCATCAAAATAATCACATGATTCTGCAGAACGAAATTGAACTTTTCACATGTTTTAACTACTGCTACATCTTTTCATCAAGAGACATAAAGGGTTCAAAGTCTTTGAAATTGGCGCAGGAACCCCAGAGCAACTAACTGTGTTAACAGCAAAAGATTTGAAAAATGTCCTTAGACATGCAAAAGTAAATTTGAAAAGGATTTTATAACGGTTCAGGGGCGCAACCAGCGGAATATTCTGTCCTATGGGGAAAATTTTTATTCTGTTTTATATAAAATAAAATAGTAGTTTTACCTTACATAAAGGTAAATTAATATACAGAGTATCTTATTAGTGAGTTATTAAACTTCAGAGATACATCATCAAAAACAAAAATAAAACAACGATTTGAATTATAAGTCAATCATTTTTGAGATTTTTTTAGTACATTGCTAATAATAATTTAAACAATCTGCGTAGAGATTTAAAAATACCTCACTAAAGAGCAAATCTTTCCCAAAATGTTGAAAAAATCGAAAAAAAAAACTCAAAAAATGCCAATTAAAGAGGTATTTATATTTCTCTTCTGAAACTAATTTGTTCCTACAAATCATGGAAAATTTCAGTTCCTTATTCTTCTTCTTCAGCTACCAAGGCTCGAAAAAAAATGAAACAGTGTATTATATTTTGCTGCGCCATGTACAATCCCGCGCAAAAATATCGAGGATACAATAGAAATATTCTGGCCCAATAACAAGCCTTTACAAACACGAAATCACACGATCTTTGAAAGGACCCCACCTGCATCTTAAGTGGTATTAATTTTTTTCAAATTTTGTCTCATCTCGTGTCTGCGATCGCTTACTATTGGGTCAGAATATTTATTTTGTGTCCTCGATATCTTTGCGCGTGATTGCACTCCCCATTCAAAATTCCTGATTACCCCACTGTATCGGTAAATAGTTTTTCAATAAATAAACCTGGGAGTTTATTTCTCACGTCTTGACCACTCTTAATAATAGTCAACCTTCAACGTTCACAATTAATCTCCTTTTTAGTACTTAGGTATAATACTAAAAGGCTTGTTTATACGCTCCACTTCAGATCAGATCTGTAAAGTTTACCATACTCTTTCTTAACCATTTACTGAGATTATATTAAATTGACCAATTTTTTTCGTGTAATGGCTAAACAGTATTAAAGCAAATTGTCAATAAGGATAATCAAAATTATTGAAAGTCTAAGCTTAGAAGCAGGCTTTTTTTGATGTTTTTCATCTTATTTTTTAAATATGTGAGTACCGTTGGGTTCAAGAAGGCTCATTTGTAGTCATCATAAAAAAATCAGTTTCCTTACTGAATTTTGCACTCATAGTGCTCGTATAATGACAAAAGATATTTTTGTTACAATGCATAATAAAGGTGTTAGTCATATTTTAAAATTCGTACTTTCTTATATATTCAGGATGCCGAAGAAACGAATTATCACGACTTTGAAATTTTCAACCAATCCGTCTACAACCGTACTACCCTAAATTTTTCTCAATTATACATTAATATAAAACTTTTAGTTTAAGCCTTAAAAAATTTAAGAATAGAGACAACCAATTCCAGAGAGTAAGAGTAATGGATGAGTACAGAATATCAGAAAAAGTAAAATTGGCAACTGGTCCTCCACAAGGAAGTATATTGGGGCCGATATTATTTAGTAGATTTATTAATGATCTTCCTTCAAATTTTACGAGTTCTTTTCCAACTTTATTAGACGACAACACCCAAAACTACTTTATTACGCATATGTGCATAATTTTATTTGATATACGGTATTCTCGGTTGGGAAAATTCAATATTTTCCCAAAAAATATTTGTTAAAGTCCCAGTACTTCCCGAAACTTATTCAAAAAACACAAGATTTTAACATTGTCTTTAATTTATATATTAATCGTAGAAAGTAGACGAGATTTCATCAACAAAAAAACCAATAGTCACGGTCGGAACAGCCCAGTTTTTTGAAGGGTCTTTGAATTTTGTTATTAAAGAAAATGTTGTTGGATTAATTTCCAAGATTGAGCAAAAATAAATAAAAATGGAACTTTTATTCATTTCAAAAAATAATAGTAGGAATATCTACTTGAATAATGGTGAAGTAGAATTGAAGCAGCAAAATGTGCAGAATTGGGATATGATTTCTATTCGTGTGAGAATATACCGTTTCTCCATTCCTTCATTTAATTTGAAATTATGAACAACAATAATATTTCAATTGTTAATTAAAACGAAGTAATAAGCTATAAGTTTAGCATTTTAGTAAGTTTAATGTGAAAATAAATTTATATTCCTTGTAATTCAATTGGTGCCTATAAAAACTTGGAAGTAAATATAAGAAGTAATGCATTTTGTGTCATAAAAGCAATACAAAAAAAGTGTTTTTATAGTTTTTAATTTATGTGTTAATAATCAAAAATGCACATATTAATTTCATGGTAATTTCGTGTAAATTTCGCGCCAATTTTAAAAATCTTAAACGCAAATCAGACGGAAAGCAATTGCGCCACCTGCGAACAAAAATTCGCAACGCGCCATGCCTAATTTATTTATTAATTTTCTTTTAGTCGTGGTGGCGTGAGATTAAAAACCCAAAAAACGTATTACAGTTACGCCTGTGAGTAATGAAATTCTTGGGTTTAGGCCCGGCGCAACGCAAAATCTAAATTATTTATTTATTTTAATTCAATTTAAGTGCTTTTTTCTGGTGATTATGCGTTGTGAACGGAATGTGTGTTTAGAAAAGGGGTCTAAATCCGTTTTTAATCTTGAAACGAAGGCGTTGGTTGTCTGACTGTCGGTGTTTCTGGAATACGTAGGGGCTTAGGACGGCTTAATCTGCCTACGTAGAGACGACGTGTAAAGTCCTATACATATTCAATTAGTACAAATTAATTTTCGGCACAAAATAAGCCGCTTAATTAATCCGACTGATAAAAATTTATTACATTGTTTTAATTTTAATCCCCAACCAAACTACAAAAAACTCACCATTTCCATATCCTTAATAATTTATCCAACCCACAACATGAATTTTGTCACGAATACCTAAATGTATTACTATTATTGTAATATTGTTTTGTATAAATTTTGATCAAGCACAATAAATTGCAAACTATTCTTAAAAACATTTGTGTTCTAGATGATATAAAAATGTGGTTGGAGTTGATTTGGATCCCAAATACCAATTAAAATAAATATTTTATGATAAGGCAGATTTGTACGCTGACAATTTTCATCACAAAAAAATGTAGTCATATTTGGACGCTAAAAGAATATAATGATACATAGGTTTTATACCTGCTAGCTACTCTTAATTAGCGACCATTTCTGCCCTCAGCTTAAGCAAGGAAGGATTGATTTTTCAGAAATGCATAAATTAGCGTCCAAATCTACTCCAATCAAAAATGTTTCCATGGTTCAGAAAGAGATCTGATTATTGTAGACCTTTAAAGATAATATTTAGGAACTTTAATAATGTCCATCACATATTTAAAAATCGAGGAAAATTTCCTCAAAATATTAAACTTAAAGCTGTTACAACTAATACACAATGGGAAGAACTTGATGGAGGTGAACAACAGACAACAGGAAGAAGAAAGGGGATCTTATCTTGCACTATATTAATAATTGGCCCAAAATTGTTAAAAAAGTTGTTAATGTAAAAAAGTAGGTGCTTACCAAGAGTTAAACGCACCAGTCATACCTCTTTATCAACGAAATGAATCTATGTTCAGTGGCGGATCTAGAGTAAAATTCTAGGGGGGGGGTCAATGATCAATTATACAGGGTGTCCCACTTTTTTCACAACTTGTTTTAAATAGTAAATGCCATTAAGAAAAAATCTTATTTTATTTTAATTTAAATTGACGTTACATAAAAATTTTTGAAAAAAAATATTTTTTTATAATTTTTTCTATAAAATTTATTTACGGAAAGTGGGTAGCAAATAAGGTTTTTCAATAAATGATAAATTAAGTTAAATAATTTAAAATGATTTTTTGATGAAAACATTATAGCACTTTGAACGCCTAAAAATGGCATTTCATCTGAAATTAGAAATTTAGTTTCATTAACAAATTTTGTAAATTTATTTAAGTAATATTTTTCTCATAGGAACTTTTTTGAAAATTGATTATAAAAATACTCATTTTTTGGTGTATAAAAAAATTCTAAAAACTTGATTAATAACTGAAAAACTGCTATTTTCGATAAAATTATAACAAAATTTTTGAGTTTAAATTAAAGATTATGGTATAATCTATAAATCGAAAGTCTAAAATCAATCATGGGCCAAAAAATAAATTTAATATAGCCAATTGAAGTTAAGGTTATTTTTTGGGGAAATTTTTAATCGTACTTTAATGAAAAAAAAGTGTATTTATCATCAAGATATGTTTATAAAATAAGTTTTACTATAAAACTTGGTTAATTTTTTATAAAGTGGACTATTTAAAAAATAAAATTCGCAATGGGGCCTTTTTTGAAATCCCATTTAAAGTTTTTTTACGCTTTTGTTTAAACTGACGTTTTTGATGAAAAGTTTGTATGCACTTTGAACGCAAAAAAATCACATTTCCACTAAAGCTAGACTTACAAAATTAGTTCCATATTAAAATTTAGACAATTTTCTATAAAATAGGCTTATTTAAGAAATATTTTCCTCATAGGAATTTTTTTGAGAATTTATTTTAAAAAATCCAAAGTATACTTGATTAAAATTAAAAAAATAACGAAACTAAGGAAAATATATAGGGTGTTCCAGAAGTCTCATAAAAAATTTAAAAATTTAAAATTGCTGCAATTTTTTTGGAAGCTGAATTTTTTGTTCAGAATGGCATCTACTTTTTTTGAAAAACTTCATTTTGAAGTTAAAATGGGACCCCTGGTATTGTTGTTGCTATTAATTTTTTCTACTCATGTTGCTTATCATTTCTCAGATATGTTTTGGAAAAACTGAATCAGATTATAGTTTCCTTTTTTATTTTCTATTTTAAAGTTTTTAACTCCAGTAACTTTCATAATAATTTTGAATAACCTACTGTGGTTGCTTAAAATTGGATTTCGCCTAAATAATTGAAATGCGTTAATCCAAAGAGTCTTTGTGTTCTTCAAAAATTTACTGGTAGCTTGATGAAGTTTTTAATCAGGTTTTTTAAATAAATCATAAAAGCAACAAATTGAAAATTCTAGAAATCAAGAGAAAAAAAATTGCATATTTTTTCGGGTGTCTTGTGGGGGCGATCATACCCCTCTCTGTATCCGCCGCTTGATGAATTTTTTAGTCAGATTTTTGAAATAAATCACAAAAACATCAAATTGAAAATTCAATTTTAGTTTGCTCTTGCTCTTCTTTTATTATAGTCGTGTTATAGAGAAACGATTTTTATGGTAATGGCTATCTTAACTTAGAGCCACAATTTTTGGACTCGTACTGTTCTTGGACTCATCGATTCATTTGATGTAGTCGGTTTCCAGAGTAGTTTGAATTATTCTTAGTAGGAGTTTAGTCTTCCGCATAGACATTAATTCCGCTATCGAGGCTGTTATATTAACATCAAGTTTTGGAATATGGAGCAGATGAAGTATTAAATTATGTGGAGTTCTATCGAATGCTTTCTCATAATCTAACCATCCCATAGAGAGGTTCTCTTGTATAAGGCTGGGGCTTTGCAAATTCTGGAGTCGATTATCAAATTATCTCTCACTTCAGATACTTTTTGCTCTAGATTAGATAATGGTCCAATACTGGCGATATTTATGCTGTTATTCGCCTTTGAGAATACTTGTATAAATCTTGTATAAGGCCTGTAATTTTCTGGTCTTTCCTATTTTCATTTTTTGTAAATGAGAGAGGTTCCTCGTTCCGGGAACCAACTCGCAACTCGGACCACATTTTGTGCTAAGTATCATGTGTAGGTATGAATTTCTTCCACCATTGCATGTTTATGACCTCCTGGCGCTGAAAATTTTGGTTTAGTAAAATATAATAAAGAGTGATTGTGTTTTCGTAACCATAAGTGTTTTGAATAGTTGCACCCTTTATTTAAAGACTCAATTTAAAAATCGTAAAAATATTTTTTTACAATAATTACGTGCAGTATCAAGTTTCATTTGGAAATAAACTTAAGAACCGTCCCTCTATTAAATATTTTATGCGTCTGCGGGTGAGAAGAGAACGTGATGTTTGGTTAAGCTCGTAAGGCGAAACTGAGGTCATTTTTTACTACTTTTAGAATTGCAAAAATTTTTTACGATATCCAACATTAGGAACTGAGTTATTGGTTGTTTGTTTTACGTGTTATTTTCACGAAACATAGCAGCGTAGGATGTAGGGAATGCAATCATAAAATAATTGTTATATGAAAAAATTTTACTAGTAGTAAAAATTAAATTGTCCAGATAGAGGGTATGGGAAAATAAATTAAAATGATTAACGTAAAAGAAATTTCGTAACTCATTTTTCCTTTGATTAAAGCTAAGCTCGTCACTCTGCTCCTTGTAATGTAATCCTATGTTTGTGCAATTTGGAGACAAAGTTTGCATTGGCTTTGAATGCACAGAAGACATCAGTCAGCATCAAGTCTGATGTTGCCTGCACAAAAGACGCTGTCTAATTATTACCTCCTCGCAATCATCGCGCGCGCTCGCCTTTTAAATCACTTTTTCCCTCTACAATTATTAGCTGCTTAATTAATTACAGGAACCTCCTCGCATGTGGTGCACTCGCCTTGAATAAAAGCCAGTTCCCCATTTCAAATGACGCAAAGCTCACACATGTTAAGCTTAAATAAATCGAAGAAGAATAAAAATGTTGAACGCGAAACAAGATATTTCTGGCCGGGACCGCTGAAAAAATTAAGAAATTAATCATTACTTCGTTGCTGCATTAAATGGAATTAACTCGCCTCGCTATCTGGCATCAATCCAAAACTATGACCACCCAAACGAAAAGTAACAGTTTTAATTATTCTTAAAATAATTAACAGACATGTACTGTAACGTTCATCTCAGACGCAAGCACTACACAAAGGATTTGACTACTGACTACTCCGAGTATGCCGACGTGCTTTTCTTCTTCGTATGTATAGTTAGTCCTAGTCGGAAGTAGGACACAAAAATGTAACGGCGTACGCAGAGCGGCCTCTGCTCAGCCACCACTCGTGTTCTACTTCTGACTGCGACCAGCTGTACATTACGTTACGACAACACGTTGTGAGGTAATTTTCTTTATATATGTTCTCCCATTCTGTGAGGTACAAAAACGAAGTTGAACGTACATTTGGCACCTTGTATCCTATATCTCACAAATCACTAATCGTAATCCGGGCTCAATTTGGGAGTCGTGAGAAGCAGGTGATTCTTCAAAACGTTGTGCAAAGAGCGATAAGAGCACGGTTCGGTTGGGCTCAGATAACGACGACCTTTTCAATCTTTTTCTGAGATGACGTGCGCAGGTAAAATAGTTCGCTAAAACCCTCTCTTATCGCTAGATTATAATACGCCAGCACTAAGGGCACTGATTTTAGCGATAAGAGTATTTCAAAGACAGTTTGGCTTTATGTTGTCGTACAAAACGCGCCTACTAATGAACTTGTAATTAATTAAATTGTTGCTTTTGGTAAATATGAAACGTGATTACAGGGAATATTCGTGGGAAATAATTATATCTCAAAATTAATTACATTTCATTTAAATAATATTATTAATTCAGGATTTAATTTATCTTTCGGTTAATTATAATATTCTATATAGGATAATTACGATAAGAGTATTATTTTCCTTTCTTAAGTCAATAGAAGCAATCAGAATAATTTAAAGGTAAACATCTACTCAGCTAACCCTACAAAAAGGACAAAATTAAGTATGAGGTATTTATTTAGGTTTTGATAAAAATGCAATTAAGATAAATACTAATAAATTAACTTTTAAATTACTTCTTCTGCTTTGCTTGAAAATGAATCATAAAATTTTAAAATTGTGAGATGAAAAATGATAAACAGGGTGTGCATAAATTCCTGCCTATAATTTAGGTGTAGTATTGTTATTTCCAACTACCAATAGAGGGCGCTCTAAATGTAATAAACAAACATGGTGTCAGCCAAAACGACTAGGTACAGTTTATGTTGCATATTTTTCCCATTCTAATCACCTTACAGCATTTACAAAAACTATTATATCAATTTGGATTAAAACACTGAAAATGGAGTCGAGTACCTCACTGGGAGATTCACTTGTTTGGAACCAGAGGCCGCGCAAAAGTCTAAAATTAGCAATTCTTTAATTTTGCGGTTGATTTGAATAAAGTAACGAATTTTGCAAAAAATGAAATCGAGTTTATGGAAAAAATCTAAGGGAAATATTAAAAAATTGAGTTTTCGTAAAAATTGCACAATTTAACCTGTTGTAGCTGCAAGATGTTTTTTAAAAATGTATGAAAAAATAAACACTTAAACTAGAATTTATTTTCCTGTTAATTTGAATAAATTCTGCAAAAAAATAATCTGAGTTTGTTAAAAAATTCTAAGGGGAACATAAAAAAAAACCGAGATTTTATAAAAATTGCACTATTTTACTTGTTGAAGTTGCAAAATGATTTTTAAAAAATTATAAAAAAATAACTAAGAGAACTTTGCAACAAATGAACCCGAGTTTGTTGAAAAATGCGGAGATCATTAAAAAAATTGAAACTATTTAAAATCTTTTACTTTTTAAGCTGTAAAACGATTTTTAAAAATTTATAAAAAAGTAAATAAGCAAACTAGAATAAATTTTGTAATTGATTTAAAAACATTAGAGAATTTTGCATAAAATAAATTTGAGTATGTTGAATAAGTCCAAGGAGAAAATTAAAAAATATGAGATTTTATAAAAATTGCAATATTTTATTTGTTGAAATAGTAAAATGATTTTTTAAAATTTATAAAAAAATAACCAAGTAAGCTAGAAATATTTTTGTGGTTGGTTAGAGTAAAGTAGAAAATTCTGTATAAAATAAACTCGAGTATGTTGAAAAAGTCCACGGAGAAAATTAAAAAAATTGAGATTTTATAAATATTACACTATTTTACTTGTTGAAGCTGTAAGATGATTTTTAAAAATTTATAAAAAAATAAACAAGTGAGCTAGAAATAATTTTATGGTTGATTTGATTAAAATAGAAAATTCAGCAAATAATAAACTTGAGTATGTTGAAAAAGTACAAGGAGAAAATGAAAAAAATTGAGATTTTGTAAATATTACATTATTTTCCTTGTTAAAGCTGTAAGATGATTTTTAAAAATTTATAAAATAATAACCAAGTGAGCTAGAAATAATTTTGTGGTTGATTTGAGTAAAGTAGAAAATTCTGCATAAAATAAATTTGAGTATGTTGAAAAAGTCCAAGGAGAAAATTAAAAAATATGAGATTTTGTAAAAATTGCAATATTTTATTTGTTGAAACAGCAAAATGATTTTTAAAAATTTAAACAAAAAAATAACCAAGTAAGCTAGAAATAATTTTTTGGTCGATTTAAATAAATTAGAGAATTCTATAAAAAATAAACCCGAGTTTCTGAAAAATTCCAAGAAGAACATTAAAAAAGTTAAGATTTTGTAAAAATTGCACTATTTTACTTTTTGAAGCTGTAAAGTTATATTTAAACATGTATAAAAAAATAACTAAGTGCGCTAGAATTAATTTTGCAGTTGATTTAGATATATTTGAGAATTCTGACCAGGGACGGATTAAGTAAAAAAATTGCTATGGGGGGCCGGGATTTTCTTATTTTTAATTTAAAAAAAATGCTGAAATTAAGCTTTTTGGGGGCCTCAAAAAGGAAGGGAAAAATCCGCTCCTGCAGTGCATAAAAATTATTTTTAATCCATTTAAAAACCAATTATTTATTGAAAATATGGTGATTTTTATTTTATTTGACTTTTTTTTCAAATTTAATTTTGAACATAGTTGCCAAGGTATTTTTTTTTAAATAAATCTATTTACAACAGTAGATTATTTTAAAAAATAAGTTGTAACTTCCAATAAAATAATATTAGTACTAAAATGTTTAAATTTAATCCAATTTTAGGTCAGAAAGGCTCAAAGAAAATATTATTCTACTAAAACTACTAAAACTAAAAATATCCCATCGATTGAAGTAATTTGAAACTTTGTGGTAAACTTAAACTACCATAAACAAAATTACCTAAATAGACTGTATACTGCATTTATCCCATTGTGTGAATAGAGTTTTATAAAATCATGTAGCAAATCAAAATTATAATTTACTCTAGTTTAAATCTACTGAAATAAGTGAATAACAATAATAAATAATCTTCATCAAAGTCATTTTCGAGGCTCATATCAACGATGTACAATATATTTGTTAAACATTTTTCAGTAAAATTAATAAACTTATTGGCAAGCAGTGAAAAGTCAAATTAAATTACAATGGGAAGTGTTTCCTTTTATTATAAATAATCTACTACAATGGACCTTTCCATAGTAAAAAAAAAGAATCAATTTCATGTTATTGTAAACTTCCTAAATAGCTTACTTTAATGTACTAGTTTATTTTTTAATTTTACATTAATTTATTTTGAATTCGTGATGTAATTTTTCAAACGCCGAGCTCTATAATCTGTATTAACAGGTTTCAAATGTCAAATTTATTAACCGCCCATCCAAAACAGCCCCAAAATAATTTCGACACCAGTTTTTACAGTCGCTTGAGACTCGAGATAGCTTTGGTTGTGTTATTATTGTAGTAGCTTTTCAATAGTTATCTGTCAAAATTTTTTAGGACCTTTCGGTGGACGAATCGTAGGGGAACACCAACAACGTTGGCGCGCTAGAACATTTGAAAAACTATGTCACGGTTTCAAAACTTTTCAACGTCAGCTTCAAAACCAAATAAAAATTAATAAATCGATGATAGACCAATTGGTTTTAAATTTTAAGCTTTAGAGCATCTTTCTAGATGAACTTTTCGTCGGAGATCTTTAGAGAGAATAAAAACTATATCTCACTTTTCTGGAACTTCGTTGCAAATTATCAGCGAATAATTAATGCGGATCGCTAGAGCACGCGTGAGGTAGGGAAAGAAAATCGTGAAGAAACCACAAAATCGATAATTACGTTTTTCTTGTTAGATTTTCAAATTTCTTTCGGATTTGTAAACTACAATAATTAAACTACAACTGGACAGTTATTTATGTATTGAAATTTTATGCAAAATCAATTTATTTTTTTATACATAGATTCAGGATTTTTCTTCTGATCCAGCTCTAGTAGAATAACTTTAAAACCTTGTTTAAAAATGTATAAAAATATTGTTTGTAACAGCGTGTCTACTGATAACCATGAAGTGATATATTTTCCTATTGAAAAACACTCCCAACATAAAAATAAATAATAAAAAAAAATGGGTGTATGATACGTCATTAAAATCAGAAAAAATTGTTTTCCAGAAAGAAAAAAGTTGAATCTTATTATTTTTATTTCCTAAGTGATACAACAAATTTCTAGATTCCTGATTGAAGTGTCTGGAAAATTTTTTGTTTACAAGTGTTCAATCTCCTTAGTTTTCAATT
Source organism: Stenus bimaculatus (assembly GCA_963971135.1). Taxonomy (NCBI): domain Eukaryota; kingdom Metazoa; phylum Arthropoda; class Insecta; order Coleoptera; family Staphylinidae; genus Stenus; species Stenus bimaculatus. The sequence goes on along the minus strand of OZ020180.1, from coordinate 77,501,046 downwards.
AATAACGAAAACAGTGAAATTTTGAAAACTAAATATGGCATGTGGCATGTCAAATTTCTTTTCAGGTAATTAATCAGTACAAAAATATGAAACGTATCTTTTCAAATTTGCAAGATCACAAAGTTGAGCCTCGAAAATTTAAAATTTTTAAAAATATAATTTCTTAATACAAATTTTAATTTATTTTCACTCTTACAGTTTTTCTTTCATTATTCATTAGTTTCAATCTCAAACATTACATTTTTAAAGTTCAATATTTTAAGGTTAGAAGCAAAAGTATAAAAACATTTTCATAAAGGATCTGCATCTGTAAAAGCTCATGGTTTTAAATTTGCTTACAATAAAACAGTAAATTTGAAAATAATAAAATTGCCATTTTGACAAAAAATATTGGTTATTTGGATTTTGTGTGCAAATAATCAAGTGGGGCGTTTTAAAAATATCAAAAATTCTGACCCATTCCGAAGGTAATGGACTTTTTGACAGGACTTCTTTAAACCAATGACAATTCGAGCTGTCATTTGTTAAATCAATGACTAAAACTTATTAATTCTAACTTGATGTACAATGAACCAATATAATAATCTAAAATAACAGCTTGAATCTATTGAATCGTCATTTGTTTTAAAAGATCTGTCAAAAAGTCCGTTACCTTCGAAATGGCTCGGAATTTTTGATATTTTTGAAAGGCCCCACTTGATTATTTGCACACAAAATCCAATGGCTTACTTAAATTAATTCAAATAATGTCAAATATTTCATAGTCTGTTACTTCAAACATGGATTGTAATACATCGTTGAAAGCAGAAAACAAATGCAATCTATTTGTGAAAAAATCCAAAATCCATTTAAAATAAGAAAGTTGCTATTGATATCTTAAAAACCTAGTTTGTTATATGTATGTAAAAATCATATTTAGGTTAGTCTTTACAAAACAAATAACTTTTATCCGAAACATTTTTTGTAACTTTTCTAGTTAATGACATAATCGACTTTTTTAAAAAATGTATTTTTCGGTTTTTTTTTCGTTTATCTTCAAAATGCCTCAAAATTTCTAATTATTTTAGATACCATCCAAATGAGTATAAAAAACTGCAAAACATTGCTCATATAACCAAATCTGTAGTTAACAAAAAGATTCCTATGCAATGCAACTCAAATTGGGACACCCTGTATATTATAAAATTTTATAATTTGTTAAAATTTAATATTTTCTTCGTTTTTTAGCATGTTAGTACAAGGAAAAAAATAAAACTGAATAACGTTCGTAGAGATGCAATTTTATTTTCAGCAAAAAATGTAAATATGTTGTTTTTTTCTTTAATTTATGGAGGTAATATTAACAGTCTATGCTTACAAATAAACAAATTATTTACGCCATTAGTTTGGGTGGTAAAGCTGAGTAGTATAAAAAGCACCTGCGTTGATATTACCAAGAACGTTAAAGTGTCATATAAATTGACATAATGGAAAGAAAGTGGACCTTCGATGTTATATGCAGTTCTAAAAATTTATTACCTACTTCCATATCTCTGTCCGAATCTTTTAGAAATTTAAAACGGCCAAGGAGCAATTCTTAAAAAACAGTCTGAATCTATTTTTACGATCGCTTATAATAGGAGATAATTAAATATTATCTTCCACCCTTAAGGATTTGAAATAAAACGCCTTTGGAATGTTATTATTGATTGAAAACGGCTTGTTAAATTTCGTAAAGTCTCTGAGGACTACAAACTACAAATGGGCAATATTTTACATGTGTTCTGAATGTAATTTTTGGATTAAAGAAGTAAACAGAAATTTACTACATAAGAAGAATAATAATTTTAATTTATTTATTCGAATTTTCAAGAAATACTTTTACATGAAATGTTAATCTCAAATATTACAAGTTTCAGAAATAAATGGGTGTTGCCAAACTTTTCGTATCATTAAATAAAATAAGTGATTATCACGTAACCTTGAATATGTCATTTATGGTCACGATAATGCTCATTATTCAACATTAAAATCCATACTTTTACTTAAAAAAAATATCGGAAATATATAATTTTTGGAAACACAAAGAAAGGCTGTTTTTTTTAAACTGCGCTCATACCTATAATGATAATACGGATTTTCTTTTTAAATATTTTTTTTTCAAACGTCATTAAAGTACAGTCATATGTGACGTTTGACAGGCTTTAAAATGTCACTTTTTTGTTCGTTGATTCTACGGTCACTTTGTACTGCCTAGGAGTAGAAATTACTACTTTGCACTGACAAGGAATAAAAGGGCGGAGTAGAAATGAATTTTAGGCAACCCAATATACACTCACATTGTATTGTGTGTATTGTATTAAATGTCAAATTCTAAAATTATTTATTATATTACTATTTTAAAAATTTCGACGTTTGAAGAAAAAATAGCATGTTTTTTCGGAGTAAAAGAACTTTTTGTGGCTCGCTTGTATCCGCGGGACTTTTTTTTACTCCTAATAAAACAATATACTATTTAAATGAACCCAAAAAAGGTATTGGCACTACGTTTGTTATACAGGGTGGATAAAAAGTTGGGAAACGTCCATTTGAAAAAAATGTTTGAAATACTCTACTATTCCTAGTCACGTATTACGCAAAATACCATGACCTTGAGTAGCAGGTTGAAGGTCACTTTATGATTTCTTAACTTTTTTAGCTAAGAATCGTACAACTTTTGATTTAAACATTTTTTAACTTTTGGTTTTGAAAATTAATGGACGGTGCCGAAGATTTTGTCCACCTTGCATGAATATTTCGCCAACTATCGTCTAAATTCAGACTACTTGAAGTATAGTAAGTATTCGTGTCTTTGGTGGGAAAAAATGTAATTGATTAAGATATGCATATGTTCGTAAAAAGACTAGTCATCTAGTGAGATATATTTGATACTTAACCTGTTTAATTTTCTTGTTTTTAAATGAAATAATTTGCAGTAAGACATATTAAGAGCAAAATGCAAAACATCTATACATCCTTGTTTGCAGCCAATAAATTTAACTGTAACGCTTGAATTTTTTAGTTGTTTTGTAAACAACTTATAGTTTTGATTGCTTCATTACTGCATCTCTAGGCTGTAATAACGCGAAAACCGGCTCTCGTTAACCGTCATGAAACGCGAAATTAAAAACGTCCACGACGATCATATTCCAGATTTAATGAGGACCTAATTAAAATAGTAAACTGAGCGCCTAAGGCCTTTAACGAGCATAAAAGTGCGTCGATATTAAAATTTATTTTTCAATTTCATCCCGAAACTCTTGGAACGGAACATGAACTGCAAAACATTGAACAAAACGTAGCTCAGTGCCTTCCGGTCTTTTATGCATTTCCAATACTCAATTGAAAAATATTTTTCTCCTGTGTATCGAGTTGTTTGTAGGATGGGTCTTGGTGCATTTCCTGTCCTACTTAAAGGGCACTTCGACAATGATGTGACCGTATCTTTTGTATGCTGCGATGGGCGTGAAGACAGTTTTTACAATTTTTTTCCTAATTTTACGCTCAACAATGTAGAGGATGTTTTACTAGGGGCGCTTTTTAATATCTGTCGCATTGACACGTTTCTTCAAGTGCAACCCTCGATAGGGATGACAGAGCTGCCTGGAATGACTGGGTTGACGGTAATCGTAATCTACTCCCGACTCTCTTACTCCCGTTCCCGACGAGAGAAGTGTTTTATTAAAATTTCCTGATAGATTTGCGTCTTTTATTGAGAAGAACCGCCGCCAGAGAGGCACCCTCGTCAAAATCTTCTAAGCCGATCGCTATATTAAAATCCCCCCCGGACGAAAGACGCGCCATGAATATCCCCAGACCATCAATGCAATAAGCCGTAAATTAATCGAATGCATTTATCGCTAGCTCACCCCCAAAAAGCACTTGATACACAAATACTTTTAAACGCAGATTTTAAAATCACTTAAAGAGGGACCGGCTTTAATCCCAACTTCCTATCAAAACTGATAAAAATAATAAATTAGACGCTTTATTCGTTTATTTACCAGAAGGGCCAGTAGATAAATTTCCAATTTTTATCTTTAATTTGCGTTTTTATCAATTTTAATTAAGTAAATATTTGAAATACTGCTGGAGTATACACTGATCTTTTATATCAGCCTCATGTAGTTCGTTGATTTAAAAATTGACTATTATAGCTAACGTATTTTTATATGAAATAACGATCATGAGGGTAGACCTTGAAGTAAACAACCAATGTATTTAAATTTAAGCAGATTGTATAATTCTTGAAATAAATAAAATATTTGGAAAATAGAGTACCACTAGTAATTATAATTGGTCAATAAAATAAATATTTCTAAATTCCCAACTTTTGACTTTTCATATTTCGGTTAATTGGCCAAGATGATTTCATTAACTATTTTCAAGCGTCCCCGACAAAGTACAGAGACCTTATGCGCGTACACCCTGTATACTTATATTCCTGTAAATAATCTACGATGTGTCAAAATGCCTCTACAAGATAACAAGATTGCCTAAAAGGTAGTTTGAATTCGGATAGATTGAAGTATAAATTGGTCTCTTATTCTGGAGAAACCTCTCAAAACAACTATTCCTTACTATAAAAATTATTGGAATTGACCAAAGTTTGCAGTATGAACATTTGTGTCAAAAAATCACGCTACTAATCTTAATGCAAAAAAACCTGATTGAGTTTGTTTTGTATCCAATCAATATGTGTGTGCCATTTTAGGTATTCGTCTAAAATTACACCTAGAACCTTTGTGTGTATTGAGACCTTTAAAACACCCAGTGAGTTTCAGCTCTTCATGAAATTCAAATCTACTGTTTGTTGTTTTGAAATTGACACTATTTGATTTGTTTCATTTATTAACAGTCCGTTCATGTTTAACCAAGTTTACGTATTGTTGCATCCACATTATTTACAGTTTCTGTTACAGTTTTCCCTGGTATTAAAGAATTGAAGTCATCCGCATACTTAACTAAACTGAGTGCTCCCCCGAGGAACTTCAATATTATCCACGCATTGTATTTTTTCTTATTTATAAATATTCCCTTTATTTCTGATAATTAATTACTCCATCTGATAGAAAAAAGGCTATAAAATTATGATGTCTAATTTATCAAGAAATGTTTTATTTTTTTGGTATCATAACTAGTAAGTACGTTTCAAATTGTAAATTTGAAAGTTAAAAATTTGAAGTATAGATTTGTTTCAAAAAATTATCAATATTACTATGTTAAAGTTCTTAGAATTTAATTAGTTTTTAGGGTGCAAAAAAATTTCGGGGATGTTCAAGGAAACTGAACCCGTAGATACACGCATTTAAAAAATATTTTTGATAAAACACGCAAAGTTCTGACAACATTTTGATATAATTACGGTATTGGGTGACGAAATATCTAACCGAAAATATTTTTTGTGGACGAGGTGACGGGGAAAATAAAACTATTAAACGTTTCGGAAAGTAAAAATTTCTATCCGTAATTTTGGATCAAAACGGAGATTTTGTTTTAGGTTCAATGGAGTTTTAAATTAAAAATACCCTGATGAGAAAATTTTGACTTTATTTACGCTTATCTTCCCAACCCCTTTAAATATAAAAATACGCTACGCGGTGGTAGCTGTAAAAATTATTTCTTTTAAAAATTCTGAAGAGAATAATTTAATTTTTGGGAAATTGTGACTTCCACTGGTGCTCCCGTCTGACCTCGTTTTGCGCGATTTTTTGAGCATTTTTCATTCAATTTTTTTCTGAAGCCAGGGGTAAAAATTTAGTAGTATTAATTTTTTCTATTCGTAAATAATAATCTAATAACCAAAATAAAAAATATTCGACTGTTATAGGTGGGCCACATCAAAAATTACGAATTTTTAAAATTCGACTCGAAATATGCTCGAAACTGCATGAAATTCAAACCGCAAAACTATATAAATCATATTAAAATAATCTCCAGGAATAGCACAAAACGTGATTTCTTGATTTCGAAACAGAAACCGCGATTTTTTTCTTCCAGCCGAAGTTCTCAATCAGATACAGATTTGGTACTTTCGCCTAAAAAAACAATCAAATTGTACACTCCACGTCTCGGCGCCGTGAGCCTACACCATTGAGGCTGGAGACATAAAAATCGTTCGAGTTAATCCTGAGGATGTAAGAATAAAAAGGCATAAATTTCGTCGCTGCTTTTTAAAACACGACGGAGCTGCAATTTTTCAAAGTTGAGTCCGCCGACGACTGGAAAAAAGGTTGAAATTTTTTTGAAAATATTAGGTGGTAGGAAAAATTTAAAATTCCTATCCCACTTAGAATTGGGATTGAATAACTTTTTCGGGGTTATCCGATTGAAAACTCACTTAAACATTTGTGTCTTAAAATTATCTCCTCTCTGGACCTACAAAATTACAACACTCTACGCAAAAAACAACTTTCCCCTTCCTTATGGTTTTAGTATTATTGAAAAGCTTTTGATAAATAAATAAGAATACTACATGGTACTTCTATATTTCCAGTATATCTATTATTTCTTCAACGAAGTCGTGGAGCAGGCTGAGTTGAAGGCATGGTAAAAATCTTTGAAACAGAACTAAGAACTCCAAGATTCTTTTTATAACGATGTTTTCCATGATCTTGGAAAATACTGATACAAGCCTAATTGGCCTGTAGTTATAAGTTGTTTATTTCTCCCTTTTTGTACAGTGGCTTATTATAGACTTTTTCAGTCAATCTGAAACAATCTATACCACATGGATTTTTATTTTCAAATCTCACTAAGGTTATACATATTTATATTCTTTAGCTTTGATCACAAGATTCAAAAATATTGTTACATTGCTTTGGATGACATAATCCAAACAATTGTCCTTGATGTCATCTTATGATTTCATCTTTAACTCATATTATCAATTATTATTAATCATATTTCTCCTATAAAAAACATTTTGAAACGTATTAATGTACAGTGTATTTTATATTGAATTTATTATATTTAAGTTGTTATTACTTTCGAGTTAGGGCCTCTTCGTTTATAAATAAATTTGGTAGTTGCCCCTTTTTGGGTTTTGAGCATGTTACTTTATTGTGCCACAAAGCAACAGGCCTCTTAAAATAAAAGTTATACTGAATACTCCTAATTGATTAAAACTGGGAAAATAAAGGAATCGTCAACCAGCCGAATTTTAAATATAGACTACGTTTAGCTACGAGCAGCTCGAGCCAGCTTGAATTCGGACTTGATTTGACCTTTTACATGTACTTTAAATGGTGGAGGTCAAGCTAAGCCAAATTCAATCTGGGTTGACCTGCTCGAGCTAAAAGTAGTCCTTAAATGAGTAAAACATTAAACGAAAAAGAAGGGGAATTCATAAAAATCCAATGTCTTATTGAAAAATTGTAATTATTAAGAAGGCTTTACGAAACATGAGTTTAAAAACCTCATTGAAAATCATCCCAAAGATATCATTTAAAAGATGCTTATATGATCCTCATTAATAAGTCCTAAAATATTAAGATATTATTTTTCAAACTGATAAAAAGCGTTAAATTAGAAATAAATTTAAATCAAAGTATAATTTTTTAACTTATTTAAAAATGTTAAGTACTTATATCGAAATTCGGGAGTTTAGGAACAAGTTTAGATATGTTAATTAGTTATTTATTGCTATTATTTGTTACAAAACAATTTTTGTATGCAACACTTTATTATCGACTTACGTTAAACAATATCCTAATTTTTACGAACATCAAAATTTAAGCAGTAGGCATTACTTTAAAAGGATGATGTAAAATTGCGTGTTTCAAAAACCTTTTAATTTGCACATTGGGATGTTTTTTCTCATATTTTTATTTTTTTATTTTTTTTAATTCTTGAAATGTATTTAGAAAATTCATAAATGCCATTTTTTTAAAAGACTACCAGTTATTTTACAATATTTTTAGGGAAATGTACAAATTAGCCCATATTTGCACATTTCCATGGAGGAATTATTTTAAAAATATTTAATTGTATTTTTGAGGAAATTAAAATGTATTGTCTTTGTGAAATTACGCTACAGTGTGTTCCAAAAAGAAGTAATCAGAAAAAATCGTAGAAAATCGAAAAAAAAAATTTTTGCTGCGTCTTTCAATTTTGTTCTTACATAAAATGTCGGTAATTCAAAATTATGTCATAGAGCATAAACTATTTCGTCAATTTAAATGAAACAATATAAAGCAAGTCTAATTAGTGCTAATTTGGATTAAACTTATAATTTTTTTTTGTTCAAAAAATTTATAAGAATTCATTTTGTTTCTTGATATTTTCGCTCATATCTTTGAATTAAGCCTTAAATTTTTATTCTCTATCAATAGACAAAATTGTCACAGACTCACTTTCACATTCCCAATGTTTAATAATAGCGACATTAATTTTTTTACTTCAATAAAATGTATTTTCTTAGCCCTTATAATATTTTAATTTTATATTTTTATAAATATCGAAATGACAGGAGTGTCCCTAGTTTCGCGTACACACTGTATATTATGCCACAAAATTCTTAGTTTAAAAACTTTTTTAAGTTACATTGTAATTTAATTCAATTTAGAAGATTTTTAAAAATTTTTGCTGTAGTAAACTAAATTATCCCTATTATGACATTTTAGTTTTCTGCTTATTAGGTCTTTTGATGAGCACTTTTAAAATATAAAGGTCATTTTTGAAGGCGATATGAAAATTCTTATCTACCATTAAGTTAAATCGAAAAACATTACTGGCTTTTAAGGGCGGAGACGAGCGGTTGAAAAAAGCGTCGGAAATGGGCCGGCGAAAGAATTGGACGGGCCGGACGCAATTTCGCCCGGCTTAGGGGAAAAGACGCTCCTCATCTTTATATTTGCAGTTTTATACATTTCTGGAACCGCTGAAGCGTCCCTGAAGAAACATTTAAGGTTGGGATTGGTTTAAGCGAAAAAAGCCTCAAGTATTGCTGAGGTTGTACGTTTGAGTGCAATTTGGTTTAATAAAAGTAAAACAAAGAGTAAATAAAGGTAATAACAATAAAGGGAATGGGATTAGAAGATTTAAAAAGTTGGGAGGGAATAATTCGATGTAGGAATTAAGTGCCTCGATAGCTAAGAAGTTTATATTGAATCTCGATTAGTGTAAAGAAACTTATAATTAATAATGGCAGCTACATAATAAACTTCAGCAAACTTTGGAGGATTTGCAATTATTCAATTTTCACATTTCAGTACTTTATCAAAGTACATCACTCGTGAATTATTTCCTATTGTTAATTATCTCAAATATTGATGTTTATTGCACTATACAAAAAATTATTAAATTACTCTGCTACTATCAATAAATCACGATCAATGTGTGCATTGTTATCATTAGTTAATGGTTGTATAATGAACATGATTGAATTATTATTTACCTTGCCATTTCTGAGGCAATAATATCATTGGTTAATGCATGCATGCACGTCTCTACAATAACTCATAAAACTTAACGTATTTATTAGTCATTGTACAAGTTTATTTGTTGGTAACGTTTGTGGCACGTTATTGATTACTCTTGTCAAAAAAGGAATTCCCAACTTACACAATTTGACTTAAAGTGGAACAAAGACAAGACAAAGCGTCGCGATCAAAGAATGGAAACAAGAGGATGTAACGTTTTAATGAGTAATTAAACAAGGATTTTGCATTTAAAAACATCATTTTTGTTTTATAATTGAGTGTTCTATTTACCATCGAAAATTTGTTTTAAAAAATTCATGTACATTTGTCACAAAGAAAGAAGAAGGATCCAAAGGAATGATACTATCCATATTTTAAGTATGCTAAGACTATCTTCTTTTTTCTACAACTGTCTAGTTATAAATTATCTAGTTTCATTAATTTAAGTTTAAAAATATCGGTTAATCCACCATGTCCTGAGACGAAACTAAATCCGAAGCTGCGTCTCAAGCACAGCTTATACATAGTCGTCGATTTTGAGTGCTTAAGCATCAAAACATAACCTAAAACCGTTAAAGCAATCCTATCTCTGAACTTTATTTAGGAATTTTTTGATTTAAAAAATATTATTTTAGTCAAGTTTGCGATTCAAGTAAGAAAATATAGTTAATAACTTTTTTATTGATATACGTAAATATTTTACCAATATTTTGTCTATATGTTTAATATATGTTGATGCGAGTGGGTCTTTACACCGTAGTATAGGTCAAAAACACTCTTTAAAAAATTACTGATGGATTATAGGATAAAGATTATTTTGTAAAAGAAAATAATTGTTATTTTCTAAAATAAGTGTATTTTGTACAAACTATTGAGTTATTATGACATTTTATATATCTTTTTTTTTTAAGATAACTAGATTATTATAACAAACAACAAAACTTATCGCAAATTACCAACAAACAATAAAATAACCATTTTCGGCGGAAACATACTCCCGGCCTTGAAAATGAAAGTTTTCAAAAAATTATTCACAGTTCTGAGATGTAGGCAACGGACAAATCTTGGTGGCCGCACGTTTTATAACACCAGTGTTGATTTTGATGGAAACTACTCTAACAACTTCATCTTTTCCTTTAAAAACCTCGATGATTCGTCCCAATTTCCAAAATAGAGGAGGGAGATTATCATCCTTTATTAAAACCAAATCCCCGATTTTGATGATCTTGCTGGACCTGTTCCACTTCTTTCTTTGTTGAAGTTCACATAAATATTCCTTTGACCATCTTATCCAAAAATCTTGACGAAGTTTTTGCAAATGCTGGTATGTACTTAACCGATTCTCAGGAATTGAAGATAAATTCATTTCCGGTAATGCATTTTGATGACGCCCAAGAAGAAAATGCGAAGGAGTTAAAGGATTCAAATCTGAAGGATCCATAGAAAGTGGACCAATGGGTCTAGAATTTAATATTGCCTCTATTTGCACCAGAACAGAATTTAAATCTTCATAAGTAAGTAAACAATTACCTATTACGCGTTTCATATGAAATTTCATTGAACGTACTCCTGCTTCCCAAAGACCTCCAAAATGAGGTGCTTGAGGAGGTATATAATGCCATTTAATATCTAACTTTGATATTTCGTTTTGAAAATTTAACTGGTTAGTTTTTAAAAATGTTATTAATTCGCGCATTTCGTTATTTGCCCCTACAAATGTGGTACCATTATCAGAAAATATTTCAGCAGGGAGACCCCTTCTTGAGATAAATCTTTTTAATGCAGATATGAAACAATCTGTGGTTAAATTTGAAACAAGTTCAATATGAATTGCACGAGTATTAAAACAGACAATTAAACAAGCATATGCCTTGCTAAGTTTACACCCACGTCCCTTTCTATCTTTGACTTGAAATGGACCTGCATAATCTATTCCGCAAATAGTAAAAGGTAAATTTGGAATTAACCTCTTTTTTGGTAAATTACCCATAAATTGATCAATTGAAATTGGCTTGGCCTTAAAACATTTAATACATTCATGACATGTTCTTCTAGCAAGATCTCTTCCGCCAATAGGCCAAAATAATTCACGAATATTTGAAAGAAGCAACTGAGGACCAGCGTGCATATATTTCTTATGATAATAATTAAAAAGTATTTTGATAAACCCTTGTTTAGCATCAATTACTATTGGATGCTTTTTATTAAAAGGCAAATCGGCATTTTCTAGCCTACCACCTACGCGAATTAAACCAAGATCGTCAATAAAAGGATTTAATTTGGCAATTTTACTCGAATGATGTACTATTTTCCTTCTTTTGAGAAATTTGTATTCCGCATTAAAAGAAATTTTTTGATGCATTTTAAATAATTGATTAGTAGCATCTCTAAGTTCAATTACCGATATTGGCCCTAAAATGCGATTCTGCTTTGGGATTTTACAATTATGTAAGAATCTCTTCATAAAAGAGAATACCCTTTGCAATTTAATAAAAGAGGAATATTTATTGAGAAGACTGATTTCGAAAGTATAACTGATGGATGCGATCAATACTGTATTTGTTTTCATCTCAGGTAAATCATTTGGAATCTGAGATCTGAGAAAAGTTGGCCATTTTGATGTATCTGACATTAACCACGATGGACCATTCCACCATAAGAGGCTATCAACTAACACCTTAGCAGTCACACCCCTGGAAATTAAATCCGCAGGATTATCGTTGGACCTGACGTGTCCCCATTTGCAATTGGTTGTCAAGTTTTGAATTTCCGCTATTCTATTACCCACAAATTGTTTTAAACTAGAAGGATTTGACCTTAACCAATATAAAACGATTGATGAATCTGTCCATAAATAACAATTATTAATTAAATTATTCAAACTTAAAGATTTAATTACTTTATTTACCAATCTTGAAAGGACTAAAGATGCACACAATTCAAGGCGAGGAATACTTGTGGATTTTATTGGTGCCACCCTAGATTTTGCACATAAAAGCTTTATGTTTGATTTACCCTGATCATTAATGCTCTGTATATAAATACAGGCTCCATAAGCTGTAGTGGAGGCATCAGAAAAACCGTGAATATTTATTGCAACAGTATTTTTTAACAAGACATGCCTAGGAATCTGGAAAGAATTTAATGACATGAGATTGGAAATAAAATCTACCCAATTTTTCCTTATATTACAAGAAACAGGTTCATCCCAAGACAATTTCTCCAACCAAAGTTGTTGCAATAAAACCTTACTCACAATTATAACAGGACCAAGTAACCCTAATGGATCAAATATTTGTGAAATTGTAGATAATATAGTTCTTTTGCAAATTTCTGTTGGTAAATTTATTTCAGGTATTTTGTATTGTATAACGTCTTCACCGGGATTCCAATATACCCCAAGAGTTTTAGCGCATTCACCAAAATTTATGGGCATTATTTTTATACTATCATTGCTATTTGAAAATATTTTAATTACTTCGGGATCATTAGAAATCCATTTGCGTAAATCAAAACAACCTTGACTTAAAACATCAGAAATTTGTTGAATTAAAAAAATAGCATGAGATGATGATTCCGATCCAGAAAGTAAATCATCCACATAAAAATCTCTTTTTATTATTTCCGAAACTTCAGGAAATTTATCTTGATTCTCCTTAGCCAATTGATGAAGACATCTAATTGCTAGAAATGAAGCTGAAGCCGTACCATAAGTAACTGTATTTAATTCGTACGTTTCGAGAGGATGTGATTGATCTGCACGCCAAAGAATGCACTGCATATGACGTTGCTCTGGATTAATTAATACCTGTCTATACATTTTTCCAATGTCAGCTGAAAACGCTATTAAATGACGTCTAAATCGTAACAAAATTGAAAAAATATCTTCTTGAATGATAGGACCAACTGATTGAATATCATTCAAAGAAACTCCAGTTGAAGTGGTGCATGATGCATCAAAAACTACACGTAATTTGGTAGTGATACTACATTCTTTTAAGACACCATGATGAGGCAAATAATAAATATCTTTTATGAATTCTGGATTTTTTAATTTAGTCATATGATTTAGATTTTTATATTCCTCCATAAATTCAATATACATATGCTTTAATCTTGAATTTGAATGAAATCTTCTTTCCATGGAATAAAATCTATTAATTGCTTGAGTTTTGGAATGACCTAACTTAGATACATCGTCCTTTAATGGAATTGAAACGATGAATCTACCTGAAATGTCCCTTCTTGTGCTAGCAATAAAATGTTGCTCACAATCATCAAAAAGAATTGTCTGAGGTGACACTTCCTCTATTTCCCAAAATTTCATTAATTGATCTTGAACAGTATCAGTAGAAAAATTACAAATAGTCATATGGATTCGAGTAGAAGGTATTGAACCAGATATCACCCAACCAAGCTTAGTTTTTTGTAAAATTGGTAAACTGCAACCCAATTCGATTTTACCAGAGATTATAAGATGCCAAAATATTTCAACACCTATTAACATGTCAATTTGTGAAGGTTTGTAAAATTCAGGATCTGCTAAAGCAACATGATTTGGAATATTTAATCTTGTAGAATTAAATATGACATTTGGAAGATCATCAGATATTTTAGGAATAACTATACAAGACATATTAAACGAAAAATCATCTTGAAGCGACGTAACTTCGACTTCACATTTTGTTTTGAAATTAGTTCTAATTTGATTAATTCCAACAACATTGATGTTAACGGGATCTTGTTTTAAACCTAATTTAGTAACAAATTCCGCAGTAATAAAATTGGATTGTGATCCAGAATCCAAGAGAACCCTACACGATTCAAGATATCCATTTTTATTCGCCACAAGAACTATTGCAGTTGATAATAGCATTTGATTTTGAATATTAGAAGTCGAATTTGATAAAACCCTTTGTATGCCTTCTTTATCATTTGTAGATACCTCATTAATTGAAGTTTCAGAAATACGTTTTGGCTTGGGTTTATCAAAATGTAACAATGTATGATGCCTTTGGTTACAAAATTTACATAATTTTGATTTACAATCGCGATTAGAATGATTTTGATAAAGACAATTCGTACAGAGCTTAAGTACTTTTACTCTATTGTACCTTTGTTTTGAATTTAATTTAAGAAACTCAGGACAAATATAAATTTTATGTGCACCATTGCAATGCAAACAATTTTCAGATGTCGATATGAATGTATTAGATGTTTGGAATTTCTTATTTTTAAATGATTGGTGCTTTTCAGAAGTAGAGGAACCATCAGAAAAATTATTTTTTGGTAAGGATTGTATTTTAAGAAGCATATTAGCTTTATCCTTTAAAAAATTAATAAATTCATCTAAGGTCGGATATTCCCCTGTTTTTTTAAAGCTCTCCCATTCACGAAGAGTTATTGCATCTAACTTGGACTTAGTAAGATGTATGATCATAAAATCCCAACTCTCTATAGGCAATTTTAATATTTTTAATGATTTTAAATTATTTTGAATAATTCGTACCAATGCACGAATTTCAAAAGACGATTCTTGTGTAATTGTTTTTACATTAAGTATTTTATCAAAATGATTTTGTGCTAAAATTTCCTTATTTTCAAAATTTTCGCACAATGTATTCCATGCTTCCTCATAATTATCTGAACTTGTTTCAATATTATCCAGCAATTCTAAAGCGATTCCCGTTAAAGAAGTTTTTAGATAATGTAATTTTTGAAGATTTGTCATACGCTCGTTGTTATGAACTAAACTCGAAAAAAGATCACGAAATGATAAAAAATTATCAAAATCCCCATTAAATTGAGGTAAACGTATCTCAGGAAATTTGACTGATTGGGAAGCATTAATGTCAAACTCCTTCGAAATGGTATCACTTTTGTTAACAACTTCCAAAATACTAGAATTTAAAATTGTAGTTTTGGAAGCATTTTTTATTAATACATCTGCTTGAGCAATAGCTTCATAATATTGATTTTCAAATAATTCCCTTTCGGAATTTTCAATATCATAATTTTCATTTGAATCTATTAGAAGATCAATTTCTTCTTGAATACTGTTAAATTGTTCAAAAACGACATTTAAATTTAAAAGTCGCGTTTTTAGTTGTGATAAATCATTTTCTGACAATTCGATTGTGTCAATTTCAGAAGCATTAAATTTTATTAAAAAATTTATGAATCGCGTTAATTCACCTTTTTTAACTCCACGTTTTCCCTTTAATACCTTTAATTTTTCGGCATTACTCATATTTAATTTAATTTAATGTAAGTGGTACAAATAATAAGCAATATCAAATTAAAAACTATTTTGGTGCTCACATGGAAAATATTCGATGAACTGACGACTGTTGAATCTTGAAGAATTGTTTTCTGGACTAGCAGTAACAAATCCTCTTCTGGACATGCAGATTGGCTTGTTTATTGATGATGAACCATATAATCTTTATCCAAATCCGGTTCGAAGGACCAAATGATGCGAGTGGGTCTTTACACCGTAGTATAGGTCAAAAACACTCTTTAAAAAATTACTGATGGATTATAGGATAAAGATTATTTTGTAAAAGAAAATAATTGTTATTTTCTAAAATAAGTGTATTTTGTACAAACTATTGAGTTATTATGACATTTTATATATCTTTTTTTTTTAAGATAACTAGATTATTATAACAAACAACAAAACTTATCGCAAATTACCAACAAACAATAAAATAACCATTTTCGGCGGAAACATATGTACTATAATAATGGAAAACGTTTTACCGGAAAATTTTAATGGAAACCTTGAAAAATTCGTGTTTTTTTAAGAAAAAACATATTTTAGGTACGAATTTTAAGATTTATAAAATTGTTAATAACTTTTTATTGTTTCTAATATTTTTACAAAATTTTACACATGAATTTATGATACTATTATTTAATAATGGTTAAATTTTTTTAGGAAAATTACAATGTAAACTTGAGAAAATTCATGATTTTATAAGTCATTTCGTATTTTAGTCACAGTTTTGGAATTCGAGTTACGGAATTTTTAATATTTTTTTTATTTTTATAAATATTTTTACAAAATTTTGTATATTTGTTTATGATACTCCAATTTATCAGTTGTAATCTGTTGGTCAAAAAATTCCAATAGAACCCTGAGAAACCGTTTATTTTGTGATTTATTTCATATTTTTTAACGACGCCAATCTTGAGATGAAATTAAATATTAAGCTGCTTCTCAAGCAGAGCTTATACATCAGTCGTCGATTTTGAGTGCTTAAACATCAAAACATAACCTAAAATCGTTAAAGCAATCCTACCTGTGAAATTTATTTCGGAATGTTTTTGATTTAAAAAATATTATTTTAGTCGAGTTTTATGCACGAGTAAGAAAATATAGTTAATAACTTTTTTATTGATATAAATATTTTTTCAATATTTTGTCTATATGTTTAATAATTCCATGGTAAAATAATGGCAAACGTTTTACTGGAAAATTTTTATGAAAACTTGAAAAATTCGTGTTTTTTTAGGTACGAATTTTATGATTTGAGTTATAAACTTGTTAACAACTTTTTTCTATCTAATATTTTTACAAAATTTTGCACATGAATTTATGATACTATTATTTAATAATGGTTAAATTTTTTTAGGAAAATTCCAATGTAAACTTGAGAAAATTCATGATTTTATAATTTTGGAATTTGAGTTACAAAATTATTAATATTTTTACAAAATTTTGTATACTTGTTTATGATACTCCAATTTATCAGTAGTAAACTTTTGGTAAGAAAATTCCAATAGAAACCTGAAAACCCGTTTATTTTGTGATTTATTTCATAATTTTTAACGACTCGAGTAATAAAATTGTAAATTACTTTGTGATTCTTTATACCAAATTTTGCAAATGTATTCATGATAGTACTATTTATTAATGGTAAAATGTTTGTCAGAAAATTCCAATGAAAAATGGGAAAATTCATGATTTTCTAAATATTTCGTATTTCAATATCGTTTTAGTTTTGATACTCGACTTACAAAATTGTTAATAACTTCTGTATTATTATAAATATTTTAACAAAATATTATCAAATTGATTTAACATACTATAGTTAATTAATCAAAAACGTTTTACAGGAAAATTTTAATGAAACTTTTGAAATTTGTGTTTTTTTTTTTGAAGAAAATCACTTTTTTTGTACGAATTTTACGATTTGAGCTAGAAAGTTGTTAATAACTTTTTTATTGTTACTAACATTTTTACAATTTTTTACATGTATGCATGATATCATCATGATATTTATAATGGTTAAATTTTTCTTGGAAAATATCATTGGAAACTTGAGAATATCCAAGATTTATAAGTAATTTCGTATTTTAGTTAGAGCTAGTGATGCAAATGTGGAAACCCTGTTATTATTATTTTAATATCTTTTTTATTTAACCATGAAATCTTTCAAAAATCTGTATAAACCTCCATCAAGTAATTATTAACAATAAATATTTTTAGTTTTACCATAAAATAAAAAACGAAATAAAGTAATTTATATATTTTAAAAATCAGACAGTTAATCAGATTCTCAAAATGTGCTGGTAATGTGGAAACATATACATACATTTTTTTGGGTAAATAACTTTTACACCAAGAAATAAAATATCAAAGCATGTATTTATAATATAATATATTCTGGTCAAATCATTTAGTTTAAACCCCTTTTAATTTACATTTGTTATATGGGGTGTAATGGACAATTTCCATGGTTAACTTAAATGTTTCTAACTAATGGCCTTTAAATTTTACCAGAAACTCCTTATGAGACTACAAATTTTTACATTCTCTAATATATACCGGGTGGAAACGAAACATGGGTCACCTTTATAACTTCTTTATTTATGAAAATCAAAATTTGAAATTTGACTATGTTGTATGATTCAAGAAAACACATTTTAGGCACTAATTTTTTTCAATATCACTTGCGATTTTACCTCAACTTTATTTTTTTAAATGTAACACCTAATTTTTTTGTTCATAATTTAAGACTATTTTAGAAAAGCAATATGTTTGTAAATAAATTAAAGGACAACACAATTATTTGGACTGCTTCAATTAAATAGAAAAACTTGTTATTATTATTTTCAGTAACATGTCACTATTATCTTGACAATAAAGATTCTTTAGAAACCTGAAGATGGGATAAAATTATCCCGAAATCGATAGTTTTTAATATAATTTATACAAAACGTATAAATAATAAAGTTGGACTTAAAGAAAATAATAATAACAAGTTTTTCTATTTAATCAATATGTTTGTGATACATTTTTTATTTTTTTGGAAATTTTGAAAAATCACGGGTAAAGTTATAGAGGTGACCCGTGTTTCGTTTCCACCCAGTATACAATACGTTACCCCCACTTTTATGTTTCCATATTACCAACATCGTCATAGTAGATTTTAACATTAAAATTAAGTCAAGTTTTCAAGTTTATAATTTACTTAATTGCACAAGAATGTAGTGTTTTTCTTCCTTAATAAATTTTGATAGCCCATTATCCAATAACATAACAGGTAATCTGATAAAAACGAATTTGAAAACGTTCCTTAAAATATTGAAAAGTTAAGAAAAACTTTGAGAGAACACTCCACTGACACTGCCGGCAATCCTAGGAACTAAAAAATGCAACTCAATAGGTTTAAGCGATTGCCACCACATTCCAACACCTGTCCACCTCTACAGGCAACGTTTCCACATTACCACCACGCTTCCACTTTTGCACCACTTCGTCGATTAAAAGTTTTGAGTTATAAAATTCTTAATAGATTTTTTATTTTTTTAATATTTATAACAAAATACGGTACATTTGTTTATGATACTCAAATTTACCATTAGTAAAATTTTTGATAAAAACAGAAACTTCCTATTTTTAGCGACTGGAATAACAAAATTAATAATAAGTTTTTTAATGTTGAAAATACTTTTACAAAAGTAAACATGCATTCATGATACGTACTACTACTTAATAATGGTAAAATTTTTGTCGGAAATTTCCAATGAAAACATGGGAAAATTCTTTATTTTCTAAATTATTTCGTATTTTAATCATTAATATTTTTGGAACGTGAGTTACAAAATTGTTAATAACTTTTTTATTTTCATAAATATTTTTACAAAATTTTGTACAATTGTTTAAGATATTTTCATTTATTAATAATTAAAAATTTGTACTACAATTCCAATGTTTATTTTAGAAAATCTGTAATTATTTGAATTATTTTTTATTTTTGTTGAAAAAAAAATTTAATTTCAAAACTTGCGAAATGAAAACTCGATACAACGATTTGAATACAATTTTATTTGTTATATTTTCATGAAATCTAATGAACAAGGCTATTTTGAAATTTTAGCTTATATTTCCATTATTTTCCAGCTTGAGAGGGGTGCACAAGTGTTTATAAATTTGACTTATATTTTCAATAATGCCATAAATTTATGAAATTAGATAAGGATTTGATCTCAATTTTACGTTCGTTGTTGATATTAAGGATCCAAATTAAAAACGGCTTTTTCGAACAATTATTTTATTGGTGAACTATTGTTACCAAAAACAAGACTTGTGTTTGGTAACAATAGCCTATTTAATTTGGATCCTTAATTAGATAAGGATATTTTGGTGGTTTTAATGCAAACGAGTATGGGTTTCTTGCAAAATGTTGGAAACAAAAAAAGAAGCTTCCCATGTCAACAGATCTGCAGATCTCGTTAATTATTTTATAGTTTCATAAAATGTAATTATGTTTAATGAGATAATTGACGGAGCTACAAGGCGAAGCCTGCGATAATTGCTCTCATGCTCGCCTCAAATATTTTCAACGCGTGAGAATTTTTAGCTCCAAATAGAAATAAGAAACCATATGTAAATAAGCGTGCCAAAGAAGCAATAACAATTAACTTTACTTAATTGAAAAACCAAAATTACCATAATATTAATAACTTAATTTTATTTGAAACAACCTGGCAGGCAGCTTCGCATCTTGTTTGCTAAAGCATGGTTTACTATTATAAAATTGAATTTTAACAGATAAAAATGGTTAAGCAAAGTAATTTAAATCTTAAAGTAAATGTAAATTGTAAAAGTTTAAAACGGGAACGGCTTAACTTTACAACTCTTGTTAAGAAAGTCAATCCAATTAGTAAGCAAAAGATTTCCCAAATTGTTCTTAACGAATGCAGAATTTTGGAATTTATAGACGACCTTAATTCAACAATTAAAACTTAAAACTATCGCAGTACTTCCTTTCTAAAAATCACTTAATTTCAACAATTAAATTATAACGCTTCTATCTGACGTGATAAGTGTTGAGTTTTTAATGTGGAACTATTAAGATATTGAGGTTAAAACGGGAACCGTCCACGTATTACGGATCCGTGTTTCTTTTTTCCAAGTGTATCCTTATCAGCAGGGCATTAAATTTAAATGTAATATTATGTCACACATAAAAGGGTGATAAATTTTTATCAGCCCGCTTTTACGGCACTCGCGTTAAGTTTCAATTGTTTTACATGTGGCCCAGCCCGATGGAATTCATTAAAACTAATGCGATGGCGATAATGTAGTTCGAGCTTCGAGCTGTTCTTTAAAAAGCCACTGGAATTTCGCCTTCCCACATAACATTTCTATTTAAAAAACTCATGGTGATCCTCCTTTATCAATAATTTATAAACATAAATTATAATCCTAATCATTGGATACACCCTCATTTTTATAACAGTTTTTTACAAATTCATATACAGGGTGTGTCAAATCACTTTAAATATTTTGTAGTATTTTTATTGTTATGACATTTCATTTTTGTTGCCCGAGGGTTACCAGACAAGTCCTCTTTTTTGTCATGTTTTTCCTCTTTATTGACTTAAAAAAATAATACTAAAAGTATCAATGCTGTGAAATCCCAAAAATATTGACAACCTTTTTAGAAATCCCAATTAACGAGTGATTCTTTTGGTTTTTGCATTTGCACCATGTATGTATATTTTTAATGAAAAAATCAAATATAAAAGAAAAATTCCTCCTTTTTATCGATCAAAGTCAAATCGCGAAAGTGAAGTTGAGATTTTAAAACAGAGATTTTTTGTGTATTTGAAAATATTGATAACCTTCATCATTAGGCCACTATATTCGAAATTTTTTCGAATTTAATTTGGAGGAATGTAAAAAATATTTCTTAGAGGGCGGATATTGAAAAATCTTTGAAGTTTTTTTCAGGAAATGGGAGTCAAAATTTACGAAACACACGTTCAACAATTATTGTAGTTTTCATACAAAATGTTTTATATTTTTCAGTAAAAAATATACCACAACTTTTACATAAGTACTAAAGTACTAAATTCGAAAAAGAGCGCAAAGCTTTACCGATTTCTCCTGGTATCATGAAGCAAATTTTGGTTTACTTAGAAACAATTATTGATGAAGCCAAAAATACAATTGTTGGTGGTGATTGTGTTCATGCAGCACAACACACTACAATCGATGGTACAGTTGCTTTGGCAAGGGAAGACTTGGTGGTTGGTAGGGTTTAGGAAATACAAAATTTCTGCGACTAAATTTATTTTGAATGATTCTTTCAGAAACACAATTAATTATTTCTGAATCATATTTTCCGAAATAAAATTAAGGAATTCTGATTTTCAAATGAAGCTGTCTGAAATACAATTCATACTTTCTGAAGTGAAATTGTTTTTTCTGAAATACAATTTATGTTTTCTAAAATAAAATTAACGTTTATGAATTATAATTGATGATTTCTGAAATTTAATTGATCTTTTCTGAAATTCGACTAGAAAAGGTGTAGTGATTTTTTATGAAATTGTTTAGAGTAAACCTGATGTTAAATAGTTTATGTTGCCTGGTGGTTTTGGATTGTACATAAAAATTAATTTGGCACAAAAGGTCGGAATATCAGAACAGAACTAGAGACCTCAAGACTGGAGATGTTAATTTTGGTTCTCAATTTGGTTATCGACTATTCAATATAATTATGTTTGAAAGATACGTAATGTAGAAATTAATTTTGAATTTACTCCAACTTTGGGGCATAGATGTTGTACTGAGGCGACCACACCAAAGAGAATACTTCTACAGAAAAAAGATTAGTATTTTGAAAGGGCTTACTTAAATTGCTCTCTGCTGGATTACTTTTTATGAAACCCAAAATTTTAAGGGCTTTGTTTGAAATATGGTTGAATTAATGATAATTATTATTAATACCATTGATAATGTCATCATTGGTTGACGAAAACGTTCTTGGCTAATATATAATGGTTGTAGTGTTCAGTAAATGCCAATTTTGAATCTAGAGTAAGATCAAGTTACTGAAACTATTAATTGATTCCAAGTACTTAGTTCTACATTTAGTACAACATTATCTTTAGATCATCAGCATACAACAGAACTTTCGAGGATGTAAAATAAAAGGTTATGCCTTTAAGAAACAACAAAAATAGAAGTGGTCCTAGAAGACTACCATGCGGAACAACTGAAATGAACAAAATACAGCCTAAAATTTGGACTCTGTTCATCCAACATCCTTCCACGAACACCCATTTTCTTAAATTGAATTATAACAGATTGAAAACCCGATCAATTTTTAACAATTATTCCTAATCAAAGAGATACGGATAAAATTGGCACGTACATTGGTCGGTATTTATATTGGCACGAAAGATAAATGAGGTCTCCTTTTTTTCCACAGCTATGGTGCTTCATAAAAAATATCGAATAATTTTTTTTCTATTGAAGGTTTTTTTAAATTTCTTTTTTTAGTACTTAGAAGAGTCTTATGGCTACCAATTTCTTCTGGTTTTGTTTTTGTAAGTTAAACCAACTACTCATACAGCACCAGTAAAACAGGCTCTTTTTAAAAAACGTTCACTTGGCAACGCTTACCCCATAAATAAGAAACTAATTAAAATAATATTTTTTCCAACGCTAGCAATAAGTTAAGGTATAATCGAAGAGTTCGACGTTGCGTTTTTGTTGTAAGTATATTTTTAAATTTTTTACAGTCCAAAAATTTCTTAAAATTTTTCTTAATTTTTGGGTTGCTGTAAAAATAAATGCCTACTGATACAATCATAAAAGGTGAAAATGGACTATTTCTTAAATTTATAGTTAAAAAATAATTTAGTTTAATTTTAAAATATTTTTGAAAAAATATAATAAAAGAAGTAATCCATTTTTTTATCATGATTATGCAGAGTGTCCCAACTAAAACTCGACTTCTCTAAAATATCGGAATTTTTGAAAATTTTAAATCTTAACAGTTTCCAATTTCTACTTTCAACATACCTCCCTTCAAATATAATGGATGTAATTAAAGAAATCTATCTATTTAAAATATTTAAGGTGGTGGTACAGGGAAGTAGGAGGTTGAAGGAAAAACTGGAAATTATCATAAATTGAAATAAAAATTGACTTGTTTCATCATTTCCGGCAAATTTTCAAAAAGAGAGGACAAGTTTTTATTGGGATAATATTTACTATTTTTCGACGATTTACTAGGACGCATTAGGACAAAGTATGCATTAATTAATTTTTCTCCAAAAAACATTTTAACAAATTTTACTTCAATGGTCCTTTGAGACATATGAGTGGTATTTCCTGAACGAATGAAAGCTTTTTTCCATCAGGAAAAAATTACATGTTACACAATTTACATTATAAATTGCCTCTTTCCTAAGCAAATAGCGAACATCCTCTCAATGGATCAGGGATCACCTTCGTTTCTGAATTTCTTCGTTTTTCTACTTCCGTTTAGTCGAAAAGGACTGACCGAAACAACAATTTACTTTCCGCTTGTTTGCACCACTGCAATCAACCGCTAGGGCCCACATGGGACCTTATTGTCCGCGAATACTTTTTTAGATTACACCATAAGATCAATGCCCACCCAACTGTTTTTTACACAAACTAGAAAATTACTTATACCAAAATTATGATTCTAGAAAATAATGGGGGAATGGCATGTATTACAATCTTGAGCCGGAAGTGGTGGTTTCTTCATGTCCTGGAAGATTATTACGAGAAATTAGGCGTTGTTACGTTGGTTCTTCGAAATTTTAAAGGATTATTTTATAAATTATGATTATTTTCTGGGAAAATATTGTATTGTGCGCTATGAAAACTTGAGTTGACAAGAGTTATAATAACAGGCTTCGATAAAACGAGCAAAAAAATCGTTGTATAAATTGACATGAAAGTCAGGAGTCATTAGTTGAATAATTATACGTTGCGTAGTTATAAGGAAGCGACACCAATTATAGTTTTATTCATGTAATTGGTTTGTTACAAGACACTATTAGGTAGGATAATTATTTTATTTTAAATTGGTTCTTTGAAATAATTTAAATAATATATTATCATCACTGTTTTGGATGTTATTATAAGATTACTCTTTTTAGTGTTGAATAAATGTATGTATGTGAGATGTATTACTGTTTGGAAGGATAATAAAGCTTAAGGTGGGGCTGTAAATTTATAATCCTCACGAATTGTTCCCGCAGCGGATGAAAATATTTTCGGGGCTTAACACCGACCCGTCCTTGCTCACAATTTAACATTTTTATGAAAGTCGTTTAAGAGCTATAAATATGCTACACAAAGTTATTAACGTCCAAATGTGACAAAGAGAATATACGCTTGAGGACAAGACATTTCGACACAATTTTTTAATCAAAATTTAAATCTATTAATACACACTTCTTAGGTTTAAGTTTGATTGATTTCTAAATGCAGATTAAAATAATTCGTCATCCTTTCCTTAATCTTAACACTATTACCAAGTATGGAAGTGAGTGGGTTAATTTTTGTATTAAATCCGTTCCTAGTTTGGCAGCCTGGAGCTCTGCATTGGCGTCTTTTAAGTCGATGTCGATACTTTATCGGCTTCTACGAGATAATTTCCCGGACCAGAAGATCCGCCGGGAATTTCTTACCGAATCCCATATAGATGCAAATGCAATCCAATGTGCCGTAGACCACAAATGGCTACGAGTTCCTATCTGCAACGTCGCGACACCCCTCGTCAAGCGTCATCTAATATTAATAAAACGTGTTACTTGCCACAACCCCTCGGCTTCAAGACATTTACGTAAAATCAAACTTGATTCATTGCACTTCTACCTCACTCATTCCAAAATTGTCCAGACAAGCATAAAATTAATCAACATGATTAAGTATCTTTTTGCTTTACATACCCAAATAAATTTTTTTCTTCGATGTACTTTTAGATTTTCGCTTAAAATTTTAAATTTTCCATCACCAACGAATCATTTGTTAATCCTGTTAATCTTAAAGTTTCTGCTGGTGATGGTATAAAAAAGTGAGTGTCATACAGTGGTCCTGTGTCCCAGCGCTGGGAGGATGTGACAATACAAGGTGTCCCACTTAAAGTATTACGAATTTTTATCTCTAATACAGGTAAACGTCGTTTTGCGCCGGTTCGCTTTACGCCGATTCACAATTACGCCTGTTGTTACCGGCGTGGGATTTTCCGAGTTAGTTTTCGTTTTGTTTTTAGTCGAATTCGTTCGTAAGTCGGGAGAATATTAAAATTTTTAAAATATACTTATCTTACCACACTTTATCGTGATTTTTCCGTAATACTGATATAAATTTGAAAAAATAGATTAAAATATAGCATTTATCTTAAAGGTTTTGCGCCGATAATGTGGTTTGAATGTTGCTATAGCACCTTGATCCATAGGATGTAGAATTGAAGTTGTGTTTGATGGTATTTAGATCATTTAAATATTGACCTGGATCGTTATCCAAAATAAGTAGAATCTTGAATGGAGTGTTGT
This sequence comes from Stenus bimaculatus, assembly GCA_963971135.1. Classification (NCBI taxonomy): domain Eukaryota; kingdom Metazoa; phylum Arthropoda; class Insecta; order Coleoptera; family Staphylinidae; genus Stenus; species Stenus bimaculatus. The sequence goes on along the minus strand of OZ020180.1, from coordinate 77,474,764 downwards.
TTTCTGACCTCTGGAACGAAACACTTAAAAAACTAATCATCAAGCAGTGCCGATGTCATCCAAGATTTTCTGTTTGATCGATAGTAAATTGGAAGTTCTCATTTTAAAAGATTCCTAAAAGCTCTTGGATTTTCTGAGGTGTGCACAAGTAAGGGATTAAATATTAGCTTCTTTGTATACAGTGAGCGGCAAAATTATGGAATAAATTCAATAAAACTGAAACCATAGGTTTTTCAAAAAAAAGTTTCGAATAAAAGTTGTTTGGTTTAAAGGTATAATCACTAAACATATTTTTATTTTTTATTTAAAATTTGTTTTCAAGGTCATTTCAAGGTCAACATTGTTTTTTTAAATGCAAACCTATATTTTTTCTAAAAGAAATTTACAGCTCTTCAAAAAATAAACAACTTTTATCTAAATCATTTTTTTATACCATTCTTAGTTTTGAAGTTATACCGAGTTTAACATTTTGGATCGTAAACTTTTATCCCATTGAAATCAAGTGTACTTTACCTTAAAATGTAATTATGTGATGACGTCATCATTTTGAAATAGCAACAACGTTTATTTGAATTTAGCATTTTAGATCGTAAATGTCTTAAAACATAACTATTTTGTCCGATTAAAGCCAAGTGGGACTTAAAATGTGAAAAAATCTACATTAGCATTACAAACAATAAACAAATAATACACTTTTGAAATTTTTTGAATGTTGTATAATGAATTTCAATCGTATTAAATTGATTGATTTTACAAAAGGCATGATTTTTGGCTCGACCAGCGTTTGCTTAAATTTAATAATATCATTTTTATTAATCGCCTTGCAATAACTTAAGCAAATAAAATAATGGCTCGCTTAAATGAAACTCAACGGATTGAAATTTTGATTCTCGTTGGATGCGGAGATAAGACCAGAACTCAGCAAGAGGTATGCACTATGTTTAATGCAAAGTATCCAGATAGACCTATCAGCCAATCCACGGTTAGTAAAATCGAGAAAAAATTTAGAGAAACTGGACATGTTAAACATATTCCAAATGCCGGGCGTCCTGCTAAACTTAGGGAAAATGTTAAAATTGATATATTGAGGAGAATCCTCATAGTAGTTCTCGACAAGTTGCAGCAGATAATGAAATCAGTCAGCGTCGTCAGCGATCTGTATTACGTTTTTTAAAACGAGAAAAGTACCATCCTTATAAAATATAACTAGTCCAGGAGCTCAATGAAGATGATCCCGATCGCCGGATGCAATTTTGTGAAAATATGCAGGATTTATGTAACCGCAATCCACAATTCCTTCGCCAAGTCGTTTTTTCGGACGAAGCCACTTTTTCCTTAAATGGCGTAGTGAATAAACAAAATTGCCGGTATTGGAGCAGAGAGAATCCTCATTGGATGAGTGAGGATCATACTCAATACCCTCAAAAACTTAACGTTTGGGCAGGCATAGTTGACAATCGAATAATTGGCCCTTTTTTCTTTGAAGAATCACTCACGGGGCAGAGGTATCTAGAGTTTTTAAGAAATGATCTTGTACCTGCCCTAGCAAACATATTTCCGAATGAAAATGATCCTGACTTACCAAATCCTAACATCTGGTTTCAACAAGATGGTGCACCTCCACACTTTGCACGTCCAGTACGGGAGTTTTTAGACACCTACTTTCCTGGGAGGTGGATTGGCAGACGAGGACCGATGGAATGGCCCCCAAGGTCCCCTGACCTAAAACCCCTTGATTTTTTCTTGTGGGGATATTTAAAATCCAAAGTCTATCTAAACAATCCACAAAATCTAGAGGATTTAAAAGATCGACTTAGGTACGAAATTCGTAGAATAAGTCCCGAAGTCATTCGCAATGTTCAAGAAGAATGTGGTCATCGGTTTGCCTATTGTCAAGAGGCCGGTGGATGGCAATTTGAACATCTGATTTAATAGAATTATGGGTTTGATATGAATTACATTATTTTTTTATTAACTGTATTTAGTTCAGTTTTTATTAGTATTAAAATGCTTTTTTAACATCCTTTAAGAAGCAGAAAAAATGTTGTTGCTATTTCAAAATGATGACGTCATCACATAATTACATTTTAAGGTAAAGTACACTTGATTTCAATGGGATAAAAATTTACGATCCAAAATGTTAAACTCGGTATAACTTTAAAACTAAGAATGGTATAAAAAAATGATTTAGATAAAAGTTGCTTATTTTTTGAAGAGCTGTAAATTTCTTTTAGAAAAAATATAGGTTTGCATTTAAAAAAACAATGTTGACCTTGAAATGACCTTGAAAACAAATTTTAAATAAAAAATAAAAATATGTTTAGTGATTCTACCTTTAAACCAAACAACTTTTATTCAAAACTTTTTTTGAAAAACCTATGGTTTCAGTTTTATTGAATTTATTCCATAATTTTGCCGCTCATCTCTCTGGCATTAATTTCCAGTAAAGGCAAAAATCCTTCTTCTAGAATTTTTTTATCAAATTCTTCAACGAAGATTTTTGCAGTATGTTCATCGGCACCTGATGCTTCTCCCCTTACTTTGATGTTATGCAAATTTCCATACCTAGCACCAATAATTTTGGTCGTGGAGGGTTGAAAAAATGCAAATTTGACTTTTAACGGTTGATGTGGGGTCAACTAAAAAAATATTGATTTGAAAACTTCAATGCTTTTATTTACGAAAATCACCACGTGACCAGTTTTTTTAATTTACTGCGCGGTTTTTTAAGAAAATGGGCTACCAATTCTGTTGCCATGGCAATAACTTTCGACAACTTTTTTAGCAATCGTTTCGAAAGATCTATGTGGGTAAATGGGCACAGAACATTCAGTTTTCGACTATACTAAAATTTCGTACAATTTCAAAAAAAGTTATTCGGGTGTACCGGTTTAACACTTCGAAAATCCGTAACTTTTTAACCAAAACGTTTTAATCACATTCAATATATTTTTTTGTGATCCAACTGTTTTCCAAATTGTAACCTTTTGCTCAAATAACTCGGGTACCCTACCCTTACGCGATTAGTACTACTGATGACTAGTTGGCGTTTTTTCAAATTAAATTAGAAAATTATTCTCAATAATTAAAAAAGATACCTTATAAAACAAATAGTTGACGAAATGAACTTTTTTCGCATCAAACGGAACATTACGGCACTTGCCTGGCGTCACTTATCGTAAACATGTCATTTAAATATTTATAAGTTTATGTTCCGTCAGTATAAAACAACTTCAACGTACTTTTCATGGTCAATCAAAAAGGCATCTTTAACTTCAAGTAAAATAGAAACTATTGTCAAAAACTTTTACTGTTTATTTATTTTTTGTCATTACTTTAAGGCAAATTAAAATATTATTTTTAAATTAAAAGAAGTCTAAAGTTTTTTATTTAATTAAGCGTCGTGAAATATTAAAGACAAAATTTAATTTTTCAAAATTTCTTTGGAAAGAATAAAGATTCAATACAAATCTTTTTCTTATTTAAGGAGACATAAAGGACTTTAAAATAAGCTAAAAAATTAAAATAGCTGCAAGGTAAGGAAGTTAAAAAAATTTAAAACGCGTGTGATTATCAAAATTCCAGTGTTTTTAGAGCCGGTGGCTGAGAAATAATAGACTAAAGGTGGAACAAAGTGATTAATTTTAATCAGTTTTTAATTATCTTTCATTAAAGGATCGATTATGCAAAAATTCGAAAAAAAAAATTTTCATATTTTTTATGGCTTTTTTGGGCTTGATTTTTTATTCACGATTTTCGTTTTTCTTAATTTTCTCAAAAAGTATTCACAATAGCCAACTAAAAATTTTACCCAACATAGACACCCATAAAAGAAGTATTTTAAGTCTATTTTAAAGAAAATAGTCCAAATAGATTTTTCAAAAAAAAATCCAAAGTTTCTGTAAATTTTGAGTACAAATACGGCCCTGGAGGGCGCCTTTTTGATACCACTTGAAACCGTTTTGCGTTCTTCGAAGAAGCCAAGTATTCTGAAAATTTTAAGCCATAAATCATCTAAATCGGGCAAGTGGTTCGGTCAAAATTTTCTGATTAATCAAAAATTTCATAGCGATTTTTTTGTCCAAAAGTGAGATTTTCAACAGTTATTCGGTCGTAACTTCTAAACGAAAAAAGATATCAAAACAATTCTTTTTTTATTTAAAAGGTTAAGGTGATAGGGAGTCATTTATTGAAAAACCGATGTTTTTATCTTTCCCGAATTTTTTTAAAGTGTTTCGAATTGGAAACAAAAAAAAATATTTAAATACCGAACTTAAGTAAGACTTGTACTTGTATATACAATTTTTGTTTTTCATGTATCTAGATTTATATAAGCGTAGTTTTGCAAAAATAAAAATATAAATATTGATGTTTCTCTTGCAAAATTACACAAATATAGTTGTAGATACATAAATAACAAAAATTGCAAATTAATGTAAAATTCTTATTTTAGTTTGGTATTTCTTTATTTTTTTGACTTTCCAATTCGAAACACTTTTAAAAATTCATGAAAGATAAGTACGTCGTTTTTTTCAACATTTGACTCCCTATCACCTTAAGTGAAGACCTTTAAAATGAGCTATCGTTCGTTAAAAAAAATAGTCGAAATTGCGATTTTTTGCGTGGTTAAATTTTTTTATTTTTTTGAGGAATTAAAAAAACCAAAACGTACAGTCATAGTGCTTAAAAAGTTTTTTTCAACGCCTATTTTCGTTCGACGATGCGATGTTTTTTTACCTTACAGCAATAATTTTGGCCGCGAAGGGTTGAAAAATCACAATTTCGATTTTGGTGGATCGATGTAAAGCCAAATAAAAAGATAGAGATTTTGAAACTTCAAACCGACATCGTTCAAAGAACCCTTTTAAAGGTCACGTATAGCGATTTTTAATTTTTGAATTCGTTATGAACAAAATGAGTAAACTTCAATGAACCGCATTTTCGAAATGGAGCATTTTAGCGCAACAAATTATTCTTACTTTTTGTCTTAAAATTGGTCCAAAAACCCATTACTAGATTACACCCTGTATATCACCATTTCGAAATGCTAAATACTAAATCTTCAGACTTTTTGTTGTTTCTTTAAAATCTTGAATTTGGCTCATACACTCCTCTTCCATGAAACCTTCAATATTATAAAAACCATTTAATTCTTTTTTATATCCATTTGATTTTATTAAAACCATTTTGATTTAAAATAATGTTAATCATTTTGGATTTAAATAATTTTTAAGTATAATAATACCTGTAAAATACTTAATGGAAAAATAAATTTTAACGGGCAAAAATTACTTAATACATTAAGTTTACGGTTTACCATTAAATTTGCATAAAAATATTTTTCAGTGAATTTGTATATTATAATTATGCGGGTCCTTGTTTCGTCATGGCGAAAAGAAAAAGAAAACTTTCCGAAATTGCGCGATTTTATGAATTCCGTACCTCGTCTCGTGAAGCCCCCCTGTAATTTGAATACATTGTAAATGCATATTTGAATATATGCAAAATATAAAAAGGTACTCCAGTAATTTTGTATGAAAGAAATAACAATACTTTATTTAATGGGTCTAGACGTAAGAGCAATTATTTAAAATTTAATATATTTAAACATATTCAGATGGTATTAAATTAAAAAGTATTAGATATAAAGAGGTATGTGCAAGTTTTGGGCTCATTATGTTATTAAGACACGGTAACCGTACTCTTCCTTGCTCCAGGGGCGCTCGAGTATTAAAAATTAAAATCTATGATTGGTAGTCGCATTAAAATGTAATTCTCTCAAAATATATTCCTACCGTTTTTTTCTTCTTGTTATACGAGACACGTATAATTACGGCGGTCCGGACGATTTACCGCCTCGCCCGTGGTACGATGACGATTTAAATTATCTTAGAAAATCTTGACGCTAATGGCGCGTAGTCAAAGCAACAATCGCCTTTAAAAAATCATTCCTTATTTCTTAAACTTAAAATAGTGCAGCACGGTAGCTGCAAAGCAGATTTTTATCTTTCGGCAGTGGTTACGAGTCGTACGAGAAGAAGCGATGGTGTAAAAAAAAACAACACAGCGTTGAGCTTTGAAAGAGTGGAGTGAGCTACTTGGCGGTAACCCGGACTGCTAATTACCTCTTTATGTCGGGAACGTTCTTTATTCTCAGCAGAGCTTTTTTGTTATGTGCTTGTTGAATGGGGAAAATTTTCTTCGTACGCTAGAGCTAGCAGCCACCCACAGGGGCGGACTGGCTTTCTAAAAGTTACCGGGGAAAATTTCAGCGGCCCCATACAGAACCGTATCTAGGTCCGATGACGCCCGAGGTTAGACTATATTGTAAGTTTTGTTTCGACTACACAAACATGAAATTTTATCATTTAGCTAAGGGGGCGGGGTGTACTGAAAGCCAAATAGCGCCACAGGCGATTTTTTTTTAAGGTTTTCAAGGTCATGCATTTTCAACGCAGTTTAAAGACTTTGATCCCCTGGGGTAAAAAAAATATGACGGCCGACAATAAAAGTAAATTTTCTTGCAGGCAAAGATAATTTTTGGCGTCCATGTTAAAAAATTGTAGAAGGTAGAAAGATCTTTCTTCGTATTAAATGGCTTTTTACGGTACAGAAAATTAAAGTTCTGTAAAAAATTCATTTCATTTACAGACCAATAAACTGAAAAATATGAACTAAAAATCGCCCCCTTTTTTTGTTAAAAAAATAGATCCACCAGCTTATCAGGAAACTTCCAATTCTTCAAATTTAAAATTTTTAAACGTTTTCTAAAAATCTCGCCAAAAACTTCGACCTGTCGCTGGCCGCTGGGTAATAGAAATTGGTGTATTTTTGGCTTTTAACATTAAAGATTAAAATAGCGGCCCCTTCTCTTATCACCTGGGTCAAACTACCCCAGTTGCCCCATGTACTGTAAAGTTTTCCAACAAAGGAGGCCTGCGGCCCCAAGTAGGCCGCGGCCCACCGGGGTTTCCCCGATTAGTCTTATGGCCAGTCCGCCCCTGGCCACCCACAATGTCTCGGATGTATAGAATTTTTTCTTCTTCGACCTGTCTTGAAAAGATGGCTCCGGTTTTTAATACTCATATATGCACTACAAATTTCATTTTGATTAATTTACTCATTTTTATGCTATAAGTGAAACCTGTATTATACAGGGTGTCCCACTTAAAGTTTTATGAATTTTTATTTCAGAAACCAAACATCTTAGAGGTTTTTTTTAATAAAAGTTGTTTAGTTAGGGGCGAACCCTTAAGTTTAGTGGCTTACCCAATAACGTAATTAACCCAAATATTGGTTAGTTACCAAAATTTTGTTGGGATCTAAAGTACCGTTTTTTTTCATTTTTTAAAAAGGAAAATTATAGCCAATATGAAAAAATAAACAAAAAACAATATTTAAAATATCTTCATAGCAAATAAAAAACAAATTCTTATCTCAAGAATGCCTATAGTCGGTTGAAATTCCTTTTGTAATTTTTTTAAATTCTATTTTTTATTTTTAGATGCAAAAAACCTTGACATTTCGGTACTTTTTTTTCTCAATTTAATTATATTTTACGTTTTTCAGATCCAAAATCCATTTTAATACAGGGTGTTCCATTCGTAGTTTATCAAACGTCAGAGTTAGAAACTAGATTTAATCGAGAAAAAAAAGGGAAAAACTATAGTAGTGAAGGTGCAAAAATTAGCGCAGAGCTAAAAATTGGTATGAATGTTCGGAACACCATTATAAATGAATTCTGAAAAGTCCCCATCGATCCTCGACTTAAAAATTTTTATTCAATTCCAAAGGTCTTAAAAATGGGTTTTTCGCATTTTTCAGCAAAACGGTATGTCTGTCAAAAATTGTAGATCACATAATTATCTATAAAAAATGTCTTAATACTTTTTCTCCTAAGAGCCACCGTTTCTGAGATATAACGATTATAAAAGTTGAAAAAGTTATAATCTTCATAATATGCATAAGTACGCCACATACCGGGTGGAAATGAAACTAGGGCCACCCCTGGCATTTCTTTATTTATGAAAATAAAAAATTAGAATTTTAGTATCTTATATGATCTAAGAAAACAAATTTTATGGATCGAATAAATCTTTCATTTTACTTCCGGTTTATCAGGAAATGGCACCCACTTTCTGATTTTAAATGTAACCCCCTGATTTTTTCTACGTAAAATCAAACATTGGTTAATTAATTAATTAATTAATATATTTAATTAATTAATATATTTTTATTATTATTATTAGTTTGTTAGTATGTTTATGACAAAAAAAATTTTTTTTTCAAAACTTTAAGAAAAAATGTTGAATTTTTTTTTGGTAAAAAATTTGAGTAAAACCTACAAAAACTATTTTTAAATAATACAAATACGTAAAATAAATTGTAATTTATAAAATTTATTTCACCGTTCTTGAGATATTATTTTTTTTAATTTTCAAGAAGCGTTTTTTGGAAATATCTTTACTTTTTTAAATGGGATGATATAAGGGCCACCCCCTAATTAAATAGAGGGTTTTTTCCGGTTACTGTGATATCCTATATGTATGTTTAAAAATAGTTTTTGTAGGTTTTACTCAAATTTTTTAGCAAAAAAAAATCCTAATGTTTTGAAAAAAAATATTTTTTTGTCATAAACATACTTAAAATTAACCAATGTTTGATTTTAAGTAAAAAAAATCAGGGGGTTATATTTAAAATAAGAAAGTGGATGCCATTTCCTGATAAACCGGAAGTAAAATTAAAAATTTATTCGATCCATAAGATTTTTTTTCTTAGATCATATAATATACTAAAATTTTAATTTTTTATTTCCATAAATAAAGAAATGCCAGGGGTGGCCCTAGTTTCATTTCCACCCGGTATACACATCACTGAAGCTGTAATGAAAGTAAAAATATTTTTCTATCGGTCAATGTAAGCCATAAATCGTTCAAATCGGCCAACTGGTTCGGTCAAAATTAATTATTTTCCGATTAATCAAAAATTTCATAGCAATTTCTTCTTCCAAAAGTGAAATTTTCAAATATTCAACGGTAATTCGGTCATAACTTCTAAACGAAAAAAGATATCAAAACGAATCTTTTTTTGTGTGAAAGCCTACGCAATAATCTTTAAGATAAGCCATCATTTGTTAAAATCGATGAAAGAGCAGGGGGGTAAAAAAATGGTAAAAATCGCGTTTTTTTACAAAGTTTTTTGCGCGATTAAAATTTTGAGTTTTTTTCGAAATTTAAAAAAGTCAACGTGTCGCGTAGTAGTACTTGAAAATCTCATTCCACCGCATATTTTAGTTAGACGATAGGATGTGTTGTTACCTTATAGCGATTATCTTGGTCGCTGGGGGTTGAAAAAACATCATTTCGAATTTATTAGGTCGGTGTGAGGTCAAATGAAAAGATGGAGATTTCAAAACGTCAAACCGACCTCGTTTGATCAATCCTCTTGCAGGTCACGTGTAGGGATTTTTCATTTCTTGTCCCGTTTTGGCCCTATTTCCTCTACCAATTTTCTCTACGCGCCGTTTTTTATCAATATTTTTCTACGCTTTTGGAAAAAAAAATCTCGACACCGCTGGACGCGCTGGATAAAACCAATTATTTTTCTGGGTATTAGCGGTACTTTTAGCCACAATATAAGCCTCGTTTCGTTAAAATCGGTTCAGTCGTTTGATAGGTACGATTTTTTAAATTTCGTTAAAAAATGTCCAAAAGTGTACCTCGATTTTCAAACGTCAGAATATGAGATAGAAACAAAAGTTTCGAAAAAGTGCTCTGCTATGGGTACGTAAGTCTATTTCCTATTTACGAAAATGCCATTCGCGATTTTTTCCCTCCGGCTAGAGTCAAAAGCTAAACAATATTACCTTTTTGTATTTTTCGCTAAAAAACGCAACATTTTGACGTTTTCAAATAAAAATTCGCCCTCGCCACAGGATTAACCTAGGAGGGTCAGAAATTTTGGATATAGTAAATGAGGGTTTGGGAAAAAAATGGGCCCGGTTTGGTCGTTTCGATTTTGCACTCGGCGGAGCTACCATTTTTCATAATCGGGGACGCTCGAAAAAAACCGCGAGAAAATTGACTTTTTCGGCAGCGCTTTTGAAAGCTTTCCCGTCGCTTAAAAAATCCATTCCGATAGGATTATAAAACAAACATTCCCCTTTAATTCGAGACCGGGTTTTTGAAATTTGGTTAAAAAATGTACCCGTTATCGTGAATATTAAACGATTATGAATCTGACGAATAATGTGCATATTATGAAGATTACAACTTTTATAATCGTTATATCTCAGAAACGGTGGCTCTTAAGAAATAAAGTCTTAAGACATTTTTTATAGATAATTATATGATCTACAATTTTTGCTTGACCTAATTTTATGATAAAACTTACCGCATTGCTGAAAAACACGAAAAAACCATTTATAAGACCTTTGACCTTGAATAAAATTTTTTCCAGGTACGGGATCCATGGGGACTTTTCAGCATTCATTTATAATGGTGTTCCAAACATTCATACCAATTTTTAGCTCTACGCTAATTTGTGCACCCTACATGTCTAATTTGACAGGACTACTAGAGGACTATCTTTATTATTTATGAAGCTACAGTATTTTGAATTTTAGAACACCAATTTTTGTCAAATATCACAAAATCGATAATTGCTTTTTAAACAATGTTCGTAGAATTAAAAAATATCACTAGAAGATAGCTAAAATTTAATTTTTTGTTAGAAATTAATAATTTAAATGGAGTGAGGAATTATTCTGTATTTTACTAATTTTACTTTAGGAAGCATAAATAACATAGCAAGTACTTTAAATCTTGAAATTTATTTACGATAATCAATACCACAAATTTGACACATCAATGCTACCTACATCGTAAGCGGGTCCTGAAATGAGCGTCCAAGGCCCATTTCGACACCGCTAGCGGTTTCGAAATAGCAATATTATAGACGCAAATTATAAAAATGTATATGAAACGAGTTCTTTATACTATTCTTTCTATTTTGCACTTTTTTTTATGAATTTTAAATTAAAATGTTAAATGTTGGGAAATTTTGGATTAGTTGGTAACACGTTTGCCTATTTTTATTTATTATTGTCATTATTAAATTTACCTAGCTAGCCTAGGTACTCAAAATATATCTAAAATAACTTTAAACATTCATAATTCAAGATAATTATTCAATTTCACTTATATTTTGAGAAACAGTCGTTAAAGATTTATTATGCATTTGACTAGTCACTTTTGATTGACATTTGCGTACCGCCAACTTTAAAAAAATAAATTTTACTACACAGTATACCACCGAAATCGGTGCTATACTGATTATTTTAGTTCTTTACTAGCCATAGTAATGAACCAAAATAGAAATTTTGAAATTATTTCATTGTCGTACGGAATGAAAATCTTGTAGCTTATAAGTTTATGTTCTCATTCACTTCAATTCCCTCATTACATTTAATAATTCATTTAATTTTGGTAATATCCTAATATTATTTCTAGGTTCTACTAAGTGAAAATAGGCTTCCGTTAAAATTACAAACATATGTTATCCCAGTAAACAGGGCTTTTCATATCTGTGGCACTTGTTAATTTGACCGTTATGAAAACAACACGAAAAGCTAGCACTCCTAATTATACAAAGCAAAATTTGTGTACCGGAGGCGGTGTTATTCCAGTCCGAAACAGGCAAGGACCCTTGATGCTTTTCCTCGGTTAACTTACTTTCGTGTTCTGGATAACGTGGGACGCGGGACGCCCTATGATAAATGCACTCGGCGCTGTTATAAAATATTAAGCGTCTTCCGGCATCCGCAGCGCTCTCTTGTGGAGGAAGGTAATTACGGGTATTAAGTAAGGGGTGGGTTTTCGCCGGAACAATGTTGACTTCCGGAGCGGGCCCCAAAATTCGCCCGCACGACCATGGGACTCGCCGCGTCTGCTCTCACCCCACACTCTGTATATATTTTAGGTGCAAGTTGCGAACGCTGATTTATTGACCGCCCAAAATGGAAAAGAGATATATTGCCAAAAATGCGGAAATGAAATAAGAAAAAGTATTTATTTTTATTTTTTATTGGGTCATTTATTTTTCTTTCTTCTCAGCACAGACAAAAAGAAAACGCGTTTATCTCATTTCTTATTTCACCTTATTCTACCAGAAAGTATAAATTACTTCAGACACAACAAAGGCAATAAAAATTTTTGAATTTGTTTAATATTTATGATCTTTTTTATAACAAAAGCGTGGATTAGAAAAGCTGCTATTACATTTTAATATTTTTTATACTAGCCGCTTTTTTATTTATGTAGATTAAATCATTGAAAATTTAGAATCTAATGCATCTATCGCATACACATGTTTATTGCTTGAGGTATGAGTAACATAATTTGCATGTTAGACTAATTGGCACATAATAAACGCCATGGTTTATATTATAACAAATCGCTTGAAGTTATAAAAATAATATATGGCAGTGTATAGTGATAAATAAATGGCACAAAAAATTATATTAAATAAATCAGAACCGACAACGCCCAGAAAACGCGTGTCCCACTCATATTATTCCAATTTAATTTCGCCCAGCCTGTCTCCGATACAAAAATGCATCAACTAAAAGACAATTTCGTGCAAAAACACATCTCGTTTATTACAAATATGATAAATGGAGGACCTTTAAAGCTACATCGCAAATGAAAAATTATACTAATCGTATTTGCAAATTATTTATGAAAATAATTTTATAAGAATCTTCAATGTACCTACTTCAAAGTACAACAACCGCTATCAATTTCGTCAAGATCAAGTGATTGTTTTATTATATTTTACAGCTTTCAGCAACAGGCAACAGTTAACTTGTAAATGAGAGGAATCTAATAAAATAATCAAAGATGGATCTTTTTCTTCTTACGAGGTAGGTTATAAATATGCCATTTCACTATGAAAACCAGAAGGAAAAAGTTATTTTATAAGCATGTTTTTTTTAAATTTTATAGTCTTACGCGTTAATTGATAGAACGTTAAATGCTAGAATGAGAAAATGCTACAACGTAAATTGCTAGAATTCATAGAATCGAAAACTGCTATAATCGGAATTTGCTAGAACCGTAAACTGATAGAACCGTTAAGTGATGGAACGTAGATTGTTAGAATGTTAATTGATAGAATCGCTCGGGCGTCTTCGGTCTTCAAATGCATCACGTCGTATAAATTATTGTATGTACGACGACGGCGCCACGTGGACCGAAGCCGCCCGAACGATTCTATCAATTAACATTCTATCAGTTTCATGTTCAAGCCGATTCCGATTCTATCAATTTCCGATTCGACTACTGTTCTAGCATTTTCTCATTCTAGCAATTAGCGTTCTATCAATTAACACCGTCTTATATGAAATATCTTCTAAACACGAAAATATACAAAATATAAAAATCTGGAAAGTTTTCCTAGAATTTCGAAAAAATTGCCAAACTGTTAATTCAATATACAGGGTGTCTCAATTTTTTTCCAGCAAAATTTTCTTTTAGATAGTAAATGTCATTCTGAACAAAACATTTCCTATGAACTAATATTTTTTTGCGACCCCTAAAGAATTTAAAATTTCAAAATAATAATGATTTTTTGGGACACCTTGTATAAATCACATTTTATTTTAAGTTTTTAAATTTAAATCAAGTATGCTTTGGATTTTGACATTATCTGTAAGCCAATCAGATAGGTTAATTTTCTTGTCAGAAATTTTAAATAAGTCCACTTATTTTAAAAACAGCCAATAATGTTCAAAAAGGCAAGTTGGGAAAGACAAAATCCAAACAATAAATCTTTTAAATAAAAACATGATGATAAGAAAGAAAAATTATACAGGGTTTCACAAAAAATCGTTAAAATGTTGAAATTTTCAAATTGCTGTAACTTCTTAAGGAGTCGAAAAAAGTATTAGTTTATAGGAAATTTTTTGTTCATAATGACATTTACTATCTAAAAAAAATGCTGAAAAAAAAGTGAGACACCCTGCATAACTCTGAGTATTTTACTTATACAGGGTGTCTCACTATTTTTAGATAGTAAGTCAATCTGAACAAAGAATTTCCTATGAACTACCTATTATGTTTTTTCGACTCCTTAAAAACTTAAAGCAATTCTAATATTTAAAAAATTAATTATCCTCCATAAATTTCATTTAATTATGATTTTTTAATTTAGATCAAGTGGGCTTTGGATTTTATATATCTTTAAGGAATGAGGTGATTAATTTTATCGAGGGAAATTTAACCTTATGGTCCACCTTATAGCCAATATTGTTAAAAAAAAAACAAGTTGGCAAAGAAAACACTCCAAATCAAAAATGATTTTAATAAAAAAATGACAAGAAAGAACATTATACAGGATATTCCATTTTAATTTAAAAGTTGCTGTAACTTCTTGAGGAGTCGAAAAAAAAATATTAGTTCATAGAAAATGTTTTGTTCAGAATGACCTTTACTATCTAAACATAATTTTTGATGAATAAAAGTGGGACACTCTGTATAAATATAATTACCAATATAGGAATATTATAAGTTTTTCGTATTTTAAAAATATCGTTCGAATTTGCTTTAGTACATTTCGAAAATTAAATTATTAGGAAATTATGGAAATTTGAAATACTGAATATAAAAGCAGGATTTGTTGGGGAATTTCTTGTATATTTCTGAAGTAAATGGAATAACTTAGGATGTTTATTATTAGAGTAACCGAACTAACTCAAGTGAAGTACAATCATATTTTGTGTGAAACATCTCTTCCGAACTGATCGTGGTAGTAGTGATTAGGAGTTGCTGAGTTCACTTTATTTTAATGTAGAGTGCAAAATCTCTGGGGTCCATGGTGGGGTTCCCTAACCCAAGTTTTCATTCCATTTTAAAGCACTTCAGCAACTTTTTGTTGGAAATAAATTTCCACCCAAACCACCATTGAATTCAATTGGTTTTAAAATTTCAATTTCAAATTTTAATTACTTTCCATAGATAAACTATAAAATTTGGCAAAAACTGATGATTTTCTGTCCATCCTGCGGTATATTGTACAGTGACAATCCTTTTCGGCTTGTAGGTAGATATGTCGTAGGCATAATGTAATTTTAGGAATTTTGTTAAAATGCCTAGGTAATTTGTAAAAATCCGGCAAAATGGGTAAGCAAGTGTCTTTCTTGTGTTTTCACTAGGCAAATCATAAAATGCCCGCAGAACTAAAGCGTTAGAATATAAATTTCGTCATGCCTGCTTATTTTCAGGCATTTGATAATTCGCCTAGAATCAGTAGCAGATTATAAGCCATTTGAAAACCTGAGGCATAATATGATTTTGAGCTCTCTATTTTTTAGAAATAAAATAAGATGACCTTTTCATTAAATTTTCAGATATTTCAAAGGTTAGTTTAAGGAAAACGTAGGAGTCTAAATTAGATTTTGTGACATTAGTGTGACGAATCTGTAGTTCCAGCTTCCAACCCCCTGATACAGCGCATTTTCCTGACACTTTGGAAACACAACTTGGTTTTCCCTTTTTCAAAAAAATATCATGGAATTATCTGAACGTTTATATGAACGTTTTTGAAAAATGCCCAAAAGTTAAAAATAGAGAAGAAACAAAGTTATTTATGTATAGGTAACCGGATCGTCCGAACCGACAACATTTTAGAAGTTTAGTCTCAAAAATTTCATTTTAAAGACTGTTTGCCTGGAAACGAATGCTCCATTGTAAAATTCGTTTGTTAGGTTTATGGTTTATTTGATTGCAAATAAAACTTGCAAGTTTTCAAAAACTGCATAATTTTTTAAAATTTTTTTGAGGCCGGTTCAGTTAGGAATTAGGAGGCCACAGGCAAGCGCCTCATGCGCCTGTGCGATAATCCGCCACTGCCTAGAATGGACTAGCCTAAACATGTGTATTTTGAATTGAATTTTAAAGAAAATGTGTAACTCTTATTAAAAATTTGGAGAAACACAGATTTTTATTTTTAAAAATAGCACATCTTTTATAATGCATAGTTTAGTACCAGAATTGGAGGTATATTTCTGTTTTGACTATGATTTGCAGGTACTTTCTGTTTTGACTATGTAATGGTAGGCAAATTGTAAAATGCCTACAAATAAGCAGACATAACGAAATTTGTATTCTGGCACTTTAATTCTACCGGAATTTTATAATTTGCCTAGTCAAAACCAGAGAAAGTCAATCGCTTACCCATTTTGCCGGTAAATTACCTAGGTATTTTGACAAAATGCCGAATATTCCATTATGCCTACGACAGATACATATCGTGTACCATGGTCAGCAAAATATGTTTATATTTTAACCACTATCATACAAGGTTTCTTTAACACATCTGCTCAGAGTACTTATGCTTATATCCTTGTAGTGATTTTATGTAAAATAAACCAGGTTGGTTTCGATCCTCTTAAAACCTTGGTGGTTCAGCTGAAATTTGAACTTAAAATATATCCAAATATTAAATGATTTTTTAAGAAATTTAGAATAACACGGCTAAAAAATAATTGAGCTACAAATGCATAAACTTACAAAAATACTATTTAAAAATAAGCATTGGGGTCCCACAGTGACCCCACCTTGTTATCGGATGGTTAAATGATTTTTAAGTAATATAGCTGTATATAGTTTCTTCTCTTTGTAAAAAAAGATTTTTAATATTGCTGATACCAGTTGATTTAATTTTTTCAGGATTTTTTATGTTTAAACCGACTTAATTTTCCTCAATCTTTTAAATTTCTATCAAGGAAAGTATTTTCATTGGTATTTTCATGACCGGCGAAGAGAACTAATAATGAAATCAGTTTTTTAGAAAGAAATTCTAAACTCTCATTATTGGATTGTACTAAGAAATACTTGAGTAGATTATCTGGAATCCATGTTATATTATATTTTGGTTTTGATAATATTTGATGGTTTTATGTTGTAAATTCCTTCGAAGAATCTTTTAACCTGTAATATTCTGGCATTTGTAGTCCTGTTAATTAATAGGAGAATTGCTGATTCTGTAGAGTTTATTAATCATTAAGATGTTTCCTGATATATGTATTGTATTTCAGGTTGAAAACGATTTACCAACACTTTTTTCCAAAAAGACTACCTTATTTTAAATTGGGTACCATTGTATTCAAAGATTCGTCAGGAATGTTCTTGTTTTGTTTCGATTACAATTTCAGTCACCAGGGTCTCCAAAGAGTTGTTTGGTTGTTTGATCAGTTTTTCTGATATTGAAATAGAAGTAAAAAGTGAATACTAAAAGAAAATTTTATGTCGCAATATTGTAAATGGAGCTACTGCGATTGATTCGGGGTCTACAACCCAAGAAACAAAATTTTTACATTCTTCAGAAAATTTATTTTAATGATTTGTAAAATAACGTAGATTCTGTTACCTCGATAATAAATCAGCTTTATAGGAAATACCGAAATATTTCGTAATTCGCACCATTTCCTCTATTCTTTTACTAGGGACTTCAGATTTTCGTAAGAAGGCCCCCCATTATGATTATGTAATGTCTTGCGATTGTATTTGACGGCTCTTAATTTTTTATATTTTAATTCTCTAAATTTACTATAACAGTTGATAATATCATTTAATCGCCACACGAAAAAACATCTTTTAGATAATTAGGTACTGTCATAATTGCATCAGAATCATCATTCTTTCAATACTTTTTTTAATTTTTCAAAAGGTTCAATATGAAATTAACCCATAGCTTACAGAAAAAAAATAAAACTTGTGAAGCCTCTTATTTTACACTGTAAAAAAAAAATTTTTTTACTAGTGAAAAACTCTCAACTAAGAAGTTTTTTATTAAGGATGTGAAGGTTTGAACGAATTTGTAGAAATACTTTTGTTCTAAGCAAATATTTTGTAGTGAAAAACTTTGAGTCTTTTTTTTCAAAATTAAAGGTTCCAGTAGTTTGGTGAATCATGATATCCAATAGTTCGACTAAAGGGCCTTATTTACCAATCGAATTCCACAATTTATAAAAAAAAAATAATTGTGGAATTCGTTTGGTAATTAAGGCCCTTTAGTCGAACTATTGGATATTTGAGTCTTTTATTTCGGAAAATGTACTTATTCTTTAAACCACTTTTGTATACATGAAGACGTTTCGACCCCAGGTTTGGGTCATCATCAGTTGATTATTTTAAAATAATATATCTTTAAACATGGATAGATACGAGGTAAATTTTTCTGTAAATTTGTCTCAAATCTAAGTCTGTAAATTAAGTGAACTTCACTCCTAATCACTACTACCATAATCTGGAGGAAGAGATGTGCAATGCAATATAAATTTATACAAATAAGCTATTCTAAAAATATATATATTTTTTGATATAGTAAAATTATAAATCTTTCATAAAATTCATTTCATTCGCATTAAAAATAACTAAAACATAGAAAATAAATAAAATCTTAAAATTTATTATACTATAATTAATTAAATGTAGAATAAGTATCGTATAAATTTATAATTTAATGAGGTTGGTTTTAATTTTGTAACTTATAATTAATAATTAAAAAGTAAGTGTTTCTTAATCTTTGTAAATGAATTAAATGTAATATTTAAATATAAGTCGAAGTAATACCTTTTATATTGAATCCTGTTTTGATATTTGCTTGTATATTGGCGTGTGTTTGTGAGTCGAAAAGGTAATTAAAAAAGGATTACGGCTGAGCGGGTTATTATCAAGGACTTGCATGGCGTTCTATAAGCTCGCAGGACTTTTTCGCAAGGCTTAGAGGATAATTAGTTTTTAAGCATTTTTTGCTGCTTCTACATATTATTAATGCAAGCGGGCATATAATAAATATTCCAGCATAACGATCTCGTTCCATTAATTTTTATCATTTCGACGCCAGTCATTTCTTTGTGTTATTGATTGTAAAGTGGCAGCGATTTATTATAATTTGTTCCAGTGAGTTATCGTCTCCCTCTTATTTTAATCAATTAGTGTCTTACTTTAAAATCCCTAAGCAATGTCTTCATATGACCACGATTTTTATTACTTTAAAAGTTCTAGTGGTGGATAGTAAGTACTAAAGTGGATTGGCAATTCACAAAGGAAGTAATACTTTAACGTTGTTTGGTTAATCTTCTTTACATTTTACGTTGATCAAAATTTAATTTAATTTTTTTATTATAAATTCAAATAAATACCTAGACATTAAATCCTACATTTTATTATTTTACTGCAAAATCATCTATTAGTTGATTGAAAAGTACATTATATAATTTGTGCATTATTAATACCCAGATTCTGGTCAAATCATTTAAGTTTAAAGGCCTTTAAATTTAAATTTGCTATATGGGTTGTAATGGACAATTTCTATAGTTACCTTTAATGTTTCTAATTAAAGGCATTTAATTTTGACCAGAATCTGCCTATAAATGTCAATACAAATTTATCCGAGCAGTAATCAAATTTAAGTAGCATTCCTGGAAAAGCTTTTAATTTTCTTACGGGCGGTATTATCAAAATTTTTAACGACCGTTTAATTTTAAAATGAGGTTTATAATGACATATGCAATATTATCAAGAAGTTTAAATGACATTTAATGGCTAAATAGCCGTTAAATTTAAATGCCGAATTTGCTCCTTAAAACCTTAAATGCCATTTATAATGACAGGAAGTAATCAAAATTGGGTTTATAATAGAGGTGAATTAAAGTTTATCAGATTTTACTAGCGATGCTTCTGATGAAGGTATTCAAACCGCCAAAGTAACCACCTAAAAATTTTCAAAAAACAAGAACGTCAAAATATTATAAAAACAAGTTTTCGATAGATTTCCATTTACAAAAGGAAATTATTTTCTTTCGGGATACCGATAAATTGTTCCTACGTCCATGTTTGTAACAAACAACGCATAATTTTTTTTTGGTCTCTGATTTTTTGGAGGATTTTTTTCTAAAAAGTCACTGCTAGTAAGACGAAACATATTTATACCTTGGAAATCTCTTCTTGGAACTTTTCTTGGGACATTACTGGCATACTTCAAAAAAATTGTTCTACAAGTTGAACTCTACATTTTGGGTGGTCGACTTTCTGTTGTTGTTGTTAATTAGTTTTGAATATAATAAAACTATTGATTTTATATTAGTAGTCTTCTAAATAGTTTGATGTACCATTTGTTCATTCTCTTTCTTGAAAGTTTCTTGTTCTTGAAATGTCGAAATCATAGTTCATAGTTACTGTTTTTCTATCCTTCCACTTTAGTTTTGATAACAGGAGGTATATTTTTCTATTTAGGCGTAGAAATCCCACACAATCTATACCTTCGCTAGTTCTATAGAATTATAAAAATTGTGTATCCATAATGTATAACTTTTGTGTAATAGGGACTCTACAAGTTTTTGCGGGTATTTTGCATTTGGTGAAATAAATACACAATATTTTCCAGTATAAACTATGAAACTCCACAAATATCCATTTCTAGCATGGTAAAGGAAATATTTTAGTGGCGTATACTGCTTGAAGGACAATCTTCCTTTCCAAAATGTGAAGGATTCATCCAACGAATTGTTACATTCAGGTACATACTATTTCTTGAAGATATTATTCAAATGTTTTATGCGGGTATAAATTTTGAATTATCGTTTTGACCATCAAAAGCATTTACGGTACTGTTATCATTGAAAATACTTTGTAATAGCTTCAAATTTATCCAAGTTAATAATTTTATTGAGCACTGGAGTACCCAAATCACCTTTATCGAAAAATAAGATTGCACAGTCGGAATCTGAATTTTTGCAGTTACCAGGAGTCCATTCGTTCATTCTAGACTTTGGAAAAAACACCATCTCGTAGGACGTTCGTTGCTGCTGTGCATAAATATTCTTTTCTTCAACTAAGGTTTCAACAAATTCAATTGGAAAAAACAATTCAAATACTTTCATTAAAATCACTACCATGAAAAGAAAAAACGCAATCTTCCTACAAATTCGATCATCATAATTAATTTTCCGTAGCCCAAAAAATTTAAAGGTTATAAATAATGGTTTTACCTCAAATTCTGATGAGTAAACATTTTTGGGCACTACTTTAAGGATATACCCAAAAATCTCGTTACAATAAAAGCACGATTAGAAGAATAAAAATCAAGTATTCTTCCTGGAATCAACGAATTTGGTCATCAACAGTAATTTTCCAAATAATTTAGATGCCCAAATATATTGATCCCAACCTCGTCCTACATTAAACCATAATTAACCACTTGAAAACCACGTTATAATAAAAGCACTTCAATAAAATCACTGTTACGAAACAAAAAACGCATTCTTCCTACAAATTTAGTCATAAACAATAATTTTCCAAAGCCCAAAAAATTTTAATCATATTTGCTT
This sequence comes from Stenus bimaculatus, assembly GCA_963971135.1. Lineage (NCBI taxonomy): Eukaryota > Metazoa > Arthropoda > Insecta > Coleoptera > Staphylinidae > Stenus > Stenus bimaculatus. The sequence goes on along the minus strand of OZ020180.1, from coordinate 77,453,373 downwards.
GAATTCTGATGCATAAAAACTGGTTATACTTAGAGGTCAGACCCAAAGTTCACGTTACAATAAAAGCTTTTCATTCAAATCACTATTAAGAAAACTAACCCACATTCTTCTTACAATCAATGAATTTGGCCATCAACATATTTTCCAAATAATTTTGATGCCCAAAAAAATTTAAAGGTTATAAAACATCGTATTAGCTCAAATTCTCATAAACAAAATTTTTGGGCATACGTAATTGAGGTAAAGGTTTTGTTCAAAATTGTTTTGAAGCAAAATTACATGGTTAAAACTGTTATTTCGAAGTAAACTATAGAAAATAAACACCTGGTGTAATATTTAGAGCTGCGCACATAATAGGTATCGAGCATCTTGTTCAAAATTGTTTGGGTAAACAAGTATCGTGGTAAAATTTGTGTGGAGTTGTTTGCTCCAGTTTCGAGTTTTTTATTCAATGGAACGCAAATTAAACGTATGTGTAAAAGTGAATATGATGGTGTTGTTTAATGTATCATTTAGAGCATCTCGTTGCGAAAGAATTGGCAATAGAAATATCTGTGGAGGGTATGTGGATGTTGATGTAATTAGAGTTCTTGGTAACTATTATACGAAACCATATCTTTCAAAACTAAATTTTCATTTTGAATGAGAAGTTCATCAATCTAGTTGACATGACAGTAGGTAATGAAAATAAAACTAGTAATCAAAAATCACCAACTAACTAACTAAATAGATAATGCAGATAATTTGTACAGCGTTCTTCATTCAAAGAATACTTTTCGAAAATTAAAATCCTCATAAAAAGGAGCATTATAAGAATATCAAAAAAATTAAAAGATGAATTTATAATAATTTTTAACTTAGATATCTAGTAGGTAATTATTGGATTTTCAAATATAAATATTTCCAAATTGATTGCCAGGCTTTCTTTTTTCTCTGAAAGTTCTTGTTTCAACAATATGTAATGTCCACACCCTTTCATTTAATCTTGATTTTTTTGGTTACAAAATCGAACTTCATCATTTTTAAGTGGCATCAAAATCATGTTCCTGAGAGAAAATTTTATAAATCTGCAATAATACTATGACTAACAAGATAAAAGAAAACTATTAAAAGTAGCAGCATCTTCTCCATGTTCTTCTTTGCGAACTTAAATTATCTTCAAACTGATTTTATTGGGGAAGAGCAGTTTTTTTATAAAGACCTACATCATACCTATAATATTTATATTTGTTCTGATTGGTTACCCCAAACTCTTTGCTCAATTTTGTAAATGTTGATATTTTGAAAATAATTGATCAGCTGTTCTACTAGTTCCTCCCAGTTTTTGGTTAATGATGTAAAGATTTGAACAAATTAGCAGAAATACTTTTGTTCCGATTAAATATTTAGTAGTGAAAAACATTGAGTCTCGGAAAATTTATTTATTCTATAAACCATTTTTTACATCTATATAGACGTTTCGACCCTAGGTTTTGGTTTATCATCAGGTCCTCGTACATGTCCACGTTTAAAGACTTATTATAGAGACAATTTTAAATTTTAATGGGCAAACCGTGGAATTACTTAATCATCCGAATCTAAGATCAGTAGTTTCCTATGGATTTATGTTAAGTGGCTTCCTATTTGATGATCCAATATTTTCAATCAATTTTATTTGAATTTCATCCGTATGTTTGGATGCGTTAGTGTATTTACTGGTCTTAGAATTGAACCCGAAAATGGTCTCTATGATAAGTATTTTTTAAGCGATGACATATATGAGGAACTGATGATGACCTAACCCTGGGGACGAAACGACTTCATGTAAAAAAATACTTTAAAGAATAAATAAATTTTCCGAACTAAAATACTCAAAGTTTTTCACTACTGATTTGAACTAATCTTTGACCACTTGTAAAAATACAGTTTAAAAAATCCATAGTGCATACTAAAATAGTTTTGCCAATGCTTCAGCTACATTTTTAGATCGTTTCTGTGTAAACCAGTAAATCTGTAAGTTTTTTTTAATAATTTACCTATATGTTTTTTTGAACTCCTAATATGTACTCTATTCGTTCAAGATCGGAATCATGATAAGCCTTCAGGTACTCCAGTGGCTACAGAGATAAGGATAAACAAAGCCTTTTGTGTTCCCTATAGACAGACTATAGACTCTATAAAAAATCAACGTATTTAAGACCTCTTGGGAAAAGTGGCTCGTGTGAGATTATTTACTAATCGATCTTCAATTTGTATATGTCTTTGAAAGGGCTCTTCAAATTTAGACGCATGGGGTTTTCGAAAATATTGAAAAAATACAACTTTTTCAATTTTCCAAAATATTGAGCATGTTTACCATACCCATACACAATAATTAAAATTGGTAAAAGTTACATTTATTTTGGAATTATGACCAAGGACTTTTAGTAAAGTTGGCTTTAGACAGAAATTTCACTCGGAAATGTTGGTGTTTCCATGAGAATTGTTGTAAAAACTACTGATCCTATCTAAAAAACTGGAAACAGATATTTTTTAAGTTTAAGTCTTTTTAGAACTCTTACATAACTTTGCTAATGTATGCAATTTTGGGATATAAAAATAATAATTAAGTAAATCACTAAAGTACAATTTTAATTACTTTCAAAATTAGTTTCTGAAAACGAAAATTAAGATTTGCACAAATACTATTTAATATATTTTACAAGTCCCTACTTATCACCCTTGACATGTTCAACAGTGAATCATTTCAATATTTCAAAATGTTTCGATGATACATCAAAATCGTCGGTCGCTCACAAATGCCATTGAAGCTGTAAAACGTTCGTTTTGTGTTTTTTTGGTAGCTTCGCAAAAAATACTGTCTATAGTTTCATAGTGGATCATGTCATGTAGTCATCAATTATTTGCAATGTTTAACAGAAGACTGATATTAAATTTCCAATTTTAGTTCTTCGCCATAAATTGAAACACTTTATCCATAACATACTAATAGGATTCACTGTTAAGCATGTTTTGATTCACTGTGTACGTACAAACCATGTTAAAAATTGAATCATATTGATTTATTTTTTCATAAAAATACAACTTCTACTATTATATAATTTTAGACGAAACTGAAGACACTGGTTAGAAGTTAAAAGACCAAACTTTATTGCAATCAAATTGCTTTTAAACTTCATTAGATAAATCTGTGTAACAAAATATTGTAGATTTCTGGCTAATTATACTCTGGTTTGACATTTTAGTTTTTTAGGATAAATAAGTGTTGGCTCACGTTTTAGAGCTTTAAAAATGACTATGAAATAAAATGTAAGTGTAACCACAGACCATTTTTTCTGACATATTTCTTCGAAAAGGTGTAATCACCTACAACCAAAATCGTATCGAAACCTCATTTATTTCCACCTTATTTCCTCCTCTGACCTTGCTAATGATTCGCTTTAATAAGAGAACAAAAGGTTGACGTCAGCTGTATCCACGTCGGCGTGACTTAAAAACCGCAACATTTTTTTAATCTCCGGCTTTTTTAGAGTCGTTCATCAACCGCGTCCGATTACTTTTGTGAAATGCAGCTCCAGTAATGATACGCTCTGACATCCAATGAAAGGGATGCAGCTGGTTCATAAGAAATTAAATCACTCAGGGTAAATACGTGCGCGATTGGGTTAAATTTGGTGGACGCACTTCCACCTGTCGTCTCAAAAAGTTTAATGGTTAGTCTCAACCTTCATTTAAACAAACCTTGGGGGATCCAAGAAATCTGCACAAATATTTTGGCTTAAATTATTTCTTCATTATCCACATTAAAAAAACGTTGTTAGCTTATTTTAAATATGTAATAATGATGTTGTTCTGTTTTACCTAAAAGGTTCCAAGAAGAGCTTGAAGCCCTAACCCAAAATAATAACAGCATATGCTTTATTACCAATACAGCTCCCCTTAAAAAGTTATAACCGAAAAATAAATAAAACGTTTAGCTCGAAGGTCACAAATTATACACGAAAAGAGCAAGCATTTAAAATAATAACAGCGACGATTATTATAGATAATTGGGAGCACCCTTAAAATCGAGGTGTGCTTTTATGTATGTGCACTACTAATAGCGAAAAGGATATACCTGGCGATGCCCAAGGACATAATTATGTAACCCTTAGTAAATTGACTTGAAATAATGGAATAGATGAGCGGAAAGCAGTTCGGGGGAGTTTGGCTTTGGTAATTTCTTTTTTTACCGAAGGCCCAATTTTTAAAAAATTAACCGTTGAAGGGTAGAGGAACTGGAAAAGAATTATTAAAGTTTTTCGAAAGGATCGCATCCATCATTTTCATTAATGGCTAATTTTGAACGATCAAATCAGCCGCGGGACGAAATTATTCAGGTTTTAAATTTATACCGTGGCTATTATTTTTGTTTAAATTTAACAATTAATAGAAGCAATTAATCACATATTTTTAATTAAAATATTTCAGGCCGAAATTGTTTCTCATAAATTACAAGAAAAGTAATAATTAATATGACATTTTTATATTAAAATACAAAGTTTATTAAATCAAGTTCAAATTCAATTCTTCAACTAAATTACCCGTATTATTTTACGCCAAATACCTTAATTAAGGTGCTCTATAATTTTTTGTGATTGTAAAGACTGCTGTATTACATTAATAAGCATGATTATAAAAAGAACAAGTGCTATTAAATGCTGTAATAACATGCTTTGAAATACCCGTATTAGGTTTAATTAACATGAAATTGTTATTTGCAATTTATAATTATGCTCTCGACGAAATTATAGTAGCTAATTTAATTACAAATTTTATGAAATTCATTGTGCTAAAAAGAAATTTACGATGCATGAACTATATTTAGAATTAGATTTACATGCTTATAGCTTCCGATGAATTATTTAAGATGAATTGTGTTTAAACGGTACTAGTCAATTTGTTACTTTGTATTTTATAGGGTTTCTACATGCGGCCATCGTTGTTGTTTAATCGACGTCAACCTTTTACCATCGATCATCAGATTACCATAAATGATATAGACGAGGCTCAACATTTTATACAGCTTAATGCAGAAAATTATTCAATAGATAAACGATTTAGTTATTTTTATTAATTTAATATTTTAATTCACAATATCCTTGGATCCAATTATATTTCAGAAAAGATCAATTCAATTTCAGAAATCATCAATTGTAATTCCTTTAGTCTTCTTCTGATAGAGCAGACATCCAAACATTTCTGACTGTTTTGAGTTTATTGCTGAGCTCTCTACTTATGCCTTACTCCTTTACTCGTAAAAAGTTGAAATTTGGTATTTATATGTATTTCAAGAAAAAATTTAGAACACGGTTGAAACTTTTTTTCTAGCACCCCCCTGAAAAAGGTTATTCGTCCCGAAATGGGGAAACCGAATAACCTTTTTGGGTTTCCTTCTATCGCGACCGAATTTTAGTATGTCATGCAGAATCAAAAACTGAACATTTTGAGCCTAATTTGTCCATATCGATCTTTTGAAACGGCCGAGTTATCGGAAAATACGCTTTTAAACGTCAAATCGGCACGGATTCGGTTTTTCCACGACGGCAAGTACATTTTTTAACCGAACATCAAAAACTCGGTCTTGAATTAAAGGGAAATGTGTGTTTTATAATCTTGCCGAATTTCAATTTTTTCGAACCACGGGAAAGCTTTCCAAAACGCTCCCGAAAAAGTCGATTTTTTCGCGGTTTTTTTGGAGCGTCTTTGAAAAATCGTAGCTCCATCGGGTTCGAGTTCGAAACGACCAAATCGGGCCCCTTTTTTCACACATCCATATACGAGATCCAGAAGTTCCCCCTATGTTAATATTGTGGCGAGGGCGAATTTTTCTTCCAAACGTCAAAATGACACCCTTTTAGCAGAAAAACGAAAAAATCGGTGGTAATCTCACCGAGACTTTGGCCAACTGGAAAATATCGAGCATAGTATTTTTATAAGCAAGACTCTCGCGAAAGTAAAATAGGAAATAGGCCAATTTTTATCTCGAAAATTTTATTTTTCACTCATTTTTTGGCGGTTCGAAATTGGCGTACGTTTTTCGACATTTTTTTAACGAAATTTAAAAAATCGTAGCTACCAAATAACGAAACCGATTTTAACAAAACGTAGCTTAGATTGTGGGCTAAAGTACCCTTAATACGCAGAAAAATACTTAGTTTTGTTCGGCTCATTCGGCGGCGTCTGGATTTTTTTTTCGGAATTCATAAGAAAACATCGATAAATATCGGCTCGTAGAGTAAAACTGCACGCGAAATGAGGCCCAAACGATTCCAAAAATTAAAAATCGCTACACGTGGACTTAAAAACAAATATTCAGTTCATCCTGAATTGAAGATTAGAACTTTTTAACTATTTATTTGGCCTCTCACCGACCCTCCAATTTCGAAATTGTGATTTTTTAACCCCTCGCGACCAAAATTATTGCTGTACAGTAAGAAAACATGTCGATTTTTTCAATTTCTCAAAGAAATCAAAAATTTTAACCGCTGTAAAAATTGCGATTTCGACTAATTTTTTTATCCCGCTTTCCATTAATCGATTTTAACAAATGATAGCTCATTTTAAAGGTCTTCACGTAAGCTTAAAAAAAAGAATCGTTTTGATATTTTTTTTTCGTTTAGAAGTTACGACCGAATAACTGTTAAAAATTTGAAAATTGCACTTTTGGATGAAGAAATTGCTTTGAAATTTGAGATTAATCACAAAATAATTAATTTTGGCCGAACCTTATGGGCGATTTAAACGATTTGTGGCTTAAAATTTTCAGAATACGTTCCTCCATCGAAGAATGCGTCCTATTTGTACTCGAAATTTACAAAGTTTGGAATTTTTTTTCGAAAAAACTATTTGGACGATTTTCATCAAACAGGACTTAAAATACTCCTATTATGGGTGTTTATGTTGGGTAAAATTTTTAGTTTGATATTGTGAATACTTTTTGAGAAAATTAAGAAAAAATTAAGCCCAAAAGCTTAAAAAATTATGAAAAATTTTTTTTTCGAATTTTTGGAAAATCGACCGCCCAAATGAAATATAATTAAAAAATGATTAAAATTGATCACTCAGTTCCACTTTTGGTCTATTATTTCTTTGCCACCAGCTCTAAAAACACTACAATTTTGAGAATCGCACTCGTTTTAAATTATTTTAACTTCTTACCTTGCAGCTATTTTAAATCTTTTTAGCTTATTTTAATGCCCTTTAAATCTTCTTAAATATTAGGGAGAAAGATTCGTATCGAAATCTTTATTCGTTCCAAATATATGCGCCAAAAAAATGTAATAATTTTGAAAAATTTAATTTTGTTATTTTTAATATTCCAGGAAACTTAATTAAATAAAAAATTTAAATTTATTTTAATTTAAAAATAATCTTAGCAATAATTTAATTTGCCTTGAAGTAATGACAAAAAAATAAACAAACATGAGTAAAAGGTTTTGACAATTGTTTCTAATTTACCTGAATTTAAAGATGCCTTTTTGTTGACCATGGAAGTTTAAGTTGTTTTATACTAACGACACGTAAACTTATGAATATTTAAGTGATACTTTAACATGTTTACGATAAATGACGCCAGGCAAGTCCCGTAATATTCCGTTTGATGCGGAAAAAAAAGTTCTTTTCGCCAAGTATTTGTTTTTCAAGGTATCTTTTTTAATTACTAAGAATAATTTTCAAATTTAATTTGAAAAAATGCCAACTAGTTTTACCCTGTTCACGATTTTTAGAGCTAGAGTATTACCCAGTTTTAATACATTTTTGAATGTTTCGCCACATTCATCTAAAAAAGTTACATACTGTTAAATGACGTGGTCGTTTCCTATCTTTGAACCTAAGAGATATACCGAAAGTTCATGGTATCTCTGTTCTTGGAAGGTCTGAACAATGCAATTGATACAGACTTAAATAATCTTGCTAATCTTGAAACATACCTATACTTAAGAAAATAAAAAATCAATGATATTGAACTGCAGTTAAGTTGCAACTTAAATTTCGAAAAAATAATCGCAGGAAACTCTCACAAGAACTTAACAACTTCCTTTTTGCATTTTTTTCGTCAAGATTGACTTATCATGACAAGCCACATATGATTAGTTGTATTCTTTCAGTAATTCCTTCAATAATAAAAATAAATCAGAAATATTGAGTGGTGCGTTAATTTTGAAAATGGGTGCATTTCTATCTAGATAAAAATAATTATTTATTCAGTGAGATAGATTTTTACGTTCTCCTATAAAGATGATTATACCTATATTCGTTATGGTTTGCAAAGATTTCCTTAGGTTTTTCTACAAGTTATCGATCTTCCTGTACACAAATGTTAACAGTATAAACCGTTTCACGGATCTTAATTTTAATTTAAACCACCCTACTTTTGGAGGACCAACAAGAGACCAATCGACTCACTAAATTTATTACTTATCCGTCCTCGATTTATCTTTAGGTAGTCATTGAAAAGAAGTTAGTTAAATAATCGATTAGACTTGTAGTAAACAAGAATTTCGTATTGTATTCGTGTTTTAAAAATTTGTAGGCGCAAGAAAGGAAATAATTCCGTGTTTTCTTTTTATGGCGCTTATTATTTCCGCGTCTGTTTTCCACCACATCCCCTATTGCTCGTTACATCTCGCTAAACACGTCTTAACTCGCATTTTTCCTCAATCTCGCCCTGGCAATGTGTGTGCAAATGTTTATAATTTCATATTCATAACATTTCGGCGCGCCGTTTAGGTCGTAGGGGGCCTATTAACGCGCCGCCCGGAAATGTCTCGGAACGCCCAAATGCGCCCGGAACGAGAAAAAAGCTGCAAATTGCTCCTTGTAAAACCATAAGGATTTGTATTGTTGATTCGTTTCACTAATTGCCAGGGACGAGCGCCGACAGACACCCGCGACAAGAAAACATCGAGCAAAAAGTTTTCTGGAATGGAGAAATGGACGCGACAGCCGGAAAACGGAGCTACTTTTATTATTAAAGCTTTTTCTTTCCTGGCTTACTTAAATATAAAGATTAATCAGATTTTTCTTTAGGCACGAAAAAATATTCTTTTCTAACAAATTAAATCTTGCAATTTAATGACTATTAATTCCACTTCCAAAGAAGATCAATTACAATTTTAATAATTACTGACATTTTTTTCTATTCGAATACAAAGTTTCAGCATCAACATAACAGTTTTAATGAATTTTCATAAAGCTGGTGGAAACTGTACACAAAATCGAAACTAGACTTTAAGGATAAAAATATCTGCAAGTCCAATTAAAATATTAATTCATGTAATTTAATTTTCCTTAACATTGCACACATATCCGACACGGTCCGATCAGGCCATCCGATCGACCGATTCGGATTATGTGTAGGTTCCTTTAGAATCTGATTTAATATCTCTCATTAAAGGGCCTCCACACGAACCGATCTGATCGGCCTATCAGATGGAATTTGGTCATATCGGAAGGTAAATCGGTCAATGTGAAGGGAAGTTCTCAACCAAATTATCAGATCGCTCGAGCCTCCGATCAAATCCTTCCGATTTGAATGCCTCACCAGTTTTGCAATTTTTAATGATTCAAACCACGTGCAACTACTGCTCATTGCTCTAAATTGATGCGCGAAGTAAAATCCCTCTTATTTTTATTAAGTTCCTGGGAATTGAAGTCATATGACTAACATTTTTCTTTCGATTAACTGTCTTTTGGCCACATTTTGTCTATCTTTTCCCCCCTTTCCTCCCACTACACCTATTTTTTGAGGTTTTGTTAAAACGGGAGCCATAATATTATTTTGTTGATAGTCCGGTCAATTTAGCCCTAAAAATAGTAGTAAAGGTGCAAAAATTAGCATAGAGCTAAAAATTGGTATCAATATTCGGAACACCATTATAAATGAATTCTGAAAAGTCTCCATCGATCCCGTACCTGGAAAAATTTTATTCAAAGGTCTTAAAAATGGGTTTTTCGCGTTTTTTAGCAAAACGGTAAGTTTTATCATAAAATTAGGTTTGAAAAAATAGACCATATAATTATCTATAATAAATGACTTAATACTTTTTCTCCTAAGAGCCACCGTTTCTGAGACAACGATTATAAAAGTTGAAAAAGTTGTAATCTTCATAATATGCATAAGTATATGCCACGTATAAACATCACTGAAGCTGTAATACAAGTAAGAATATTTTTCTATCGGTCAATGTAAGCAATAAATCGTTCTAATCGGCCAACTGGTTCAGTCAAAATTAATTATTTTCCGATTAATCAAAAATTTCATAGCAGTTTCTTCGTCCAAAAATGAAATTTTCAAATTTTCAACGTTTATTCGTTCATTACTTCGAAACGAATAAAGATATCAAAACGAATCTTTTTTTGTGTGAAAGCCTGCGCAATAACCTTTAAGATAAGCAATCATTCGTTAAAATCAATGTAAGGGCAGGGAGGTAAAAAAAATGTCAAAATCGCATTTTTTTACAAAGTTTTTTACGCGATTAAAATTTTGAGTTTTTTTTCGAAATTGAAAAAAGTCAACGCGTTGCGTAGTAGTACTTGAAAATCTCATTCCAACGCATATTTTAGTTAGACGATAGGATGTGTCGTTACCTTACAGCGATTATTTTGGTCGCTGGGGGTTGATAAAACTCAATTTTGACTTTAATAGGTCGGTGTGAGGTGAAATAAAAAGATAGAGATTTTAAAACTTCAAGCCGACCTCGTTCAATCAATTCTCTTGCAGGTCACGTGTAGCGATTTTTCATTTTTTGTCCCGTTTTGGCCCCATTTTTTCTACCAATTTTCTCAACGCGCCGTTTTATATGGATATTTTACTACGCTTTTGGAAAAAAAATCCCGACGCCGCTGGACGCGCCTGCTAAAACCTATTATTTTTCTGGCTATTAACGCTACCTTTAGTCACAATATAAGCCTCGCTTCGTTAAAATCGGTCAAGTTGTTTGGAAGGTACGATTTTCTAAATTTCGTTAAAAAATGTCCAAAATTGTCCCCCGATTTTCAAACGTCAGAATATGAGATACAAACAAAAATTTTGAAAAAGTGCTCCCCTGTGGGTACGTAAGTCTGTTTTCTCTTTACGAAAATGCCATTCGCGATTTTTTCCCTCCAGCTGCAGTCAAAAGCTAAGCAATATTACCAAAGACTTCTATGTTTTCTGTTGTTATACATAGACCGGACACGCTTGACATTTCGAAAAAATAGGTGTTTTTTATTTCCCACTTTTACCTGCTAATGAGCTAACTTTGGATGTTTAAATATTATTATTTAATTCAATAATAACCGAAGTTATCGTAATCCATCGCATTACTTGTTTGTTGCATCTGGTAATTTGTAAAATAAAGAAAAACACAGCTATTTTAAAATAGACACCAGCGCCCCCAAAGTGTATCAGCGTGAACTATGGCGGCCATTTTAAAAGTGTCCATTAGCTATATTCACCTCGGTTATTTTCTTAATTTTTGGTGTTCTCTGATCAAATGAAAATCGAATTTGACAAGATTTTATGAGTATTATAGGTTATGTGAAGCAGTATTTCAAATTAACCGCCAAAACGGACACTTTTAAAATGGCCGCCAGTGATACACAAAAAATTGACACGTATCCGGTCTATGTATAACAATAGAAAACATAGAAGTCTTTGAATATTACCTTTTTGTATTTTTCGCTAAAAAACGCGACATTTTGACGTTTTCAAAGAAAAATTCGCCCTCGCCACAGAATTAACCTAGAAGAGTCGAAAATTTTGGATATAGTAAATGAGGATGTGGCAAAAAAGGGGGCCCGATTTGGTCCTTTCAATTCAGAACACAGCGGAGCTACGATTTTTTAAAAACGGCGTGGAGGACGTTCGAAAAAAATTTCGTTAAAAATTTACTTTTTCGGGAGAGCTTATGAAAGCTTTCCCATCGTTTAAAAAAAATCCATTCCGTTAGGATTATAAAACAAACATTCTTATTTAATTCGAGACCGAGTTTTGGTAATTTAGTTAAGAAATGTACCCGTCATCGTGAATATTAGACGATTATGAATCTGACGAATAATGTGCATATTATGAAGTTTACAACTGTTATAATGGTTTTATCTCAGAAACAGTGGCTCTTAGGAAAAAAAGTATAAGGACATTTTTTATAGATAATTATATGATCTATAATTTTTGTTTGAACTAATTTTATGATAAAACTAACCGTTTTGCTGAAAAACGCGAAAAACCCATATTTAAGACATTTGAATAAAATTTTTTCCAGGTACAGGATCGATGGGGACTTTTTAACATTCATTTGTAATGGTGTTCCGAACATTCATACCAATTTTTAGTTCTACGCTAATTTCTGCACCTTTGCATGTCTAAATTGACCGAATATATATTAAAATTAAACAGGTTAAATTAATGTGTTTTTGCAGGATCTGCGCAGAATTGGCGGTCGTTTGAATGGTCAGATCGGACCGAGTGGATATGGCATCCGATTTAGTCATCGAATCCAACCGCCTGGAGGCCCTTTTATCACGATTAAAGTTGAATAAACAACACCTGTTTAACCGAATTGAATTGAGAGCAAAACCGATCAGCCATAAATAAAAAAAAATGTATTTAAATATTGGAGCGTTGTAAAATGTACCTAAAAGAAAAAAGAAACCATAAGCTCTTATTTTTGGGGTGGAGAAAAAAATATGTCAATTAGGTTTTAAGAAATTTTCAAACTGACATTAAGTGTACGTTTTTTGTAAAGAGCCCGATATGGGTACTGCTGCCGTATGAGTTTTTGTTTTTAACTACAAAAACAAAAAAAGAAGAAATTGATAACCACAAGACTCTTCTGTGTGCCAAAAAAGAAATCTCCACTGAAAAGAAAATTTGACCAAACCCGCAAATATCAAGTGAATTTCAAAATATATGGCTCAATTTTGCTGACTATCGGCTTCAATAATTCATTAAATTAGCCGTTGATTTTGAAAATGAAGAAAGTCCACTTTTCGATATTTCTAAAACAAAATGGACTTATGTTATTTTTAAAATCAATGGCTCAAATAAAAGTCACCAAATAAAAACAATTTCATTAACTTTTGCGAGGCAGGTTTAATACTTTCTGTAAAATAAATCAAATATTTACAATCTCCCATTAAAACATTTATTGCGAAAATTTTTGCCTTTCTCCATTACTGTTATGTGCATTCAAATGTATTTACGCCGCGTGAATCTAAGCTAATAGCAGATAAAGAAAAACACCATCAATAACAATCACAAAATAAAACGCACCTCATTAATTATTCAAAGGTAATTTAAATTATTTTCTTTGCAAGTGTACATTTTCTCTTCCTTGTAGCTAACAGAAAATTTAATTACGCATTGTTGGAAATGCCCTGTTACGTCCTGCTTTCAAAATTAATGGGGAGATTTATTAGAAAGTGACTTTATACTTGTGCCTATTTCAGTAGGTTAGTGAAAGTTTAATAAATTATGTATTTGAAAATTAATTTTCTTTGAATTGTTCATGTTTTGAATTATAATTAATATATTTTGTTTATTTTCCGTTTGTCTCTAATTTTATCTTCATAAGCATGTATTCACCGACCGTGTTGAAAAATTTAGAAACGTCATTAACGTTAAACACGTGATTTGAATTGTTATTGTTTTATTGGGAGTAAAAGAAGTACTTTTTGTTGCAAGCATGTAGCTTTGCGGGACGAGCTCTGCGAGTCCCGCGGATACATGCGAGTCACAAAAAGTTCTTTTACTCCGAATGAAACATGCTTTTTGTTCTTCAAAAATTTTTAAAATAGTAACATAATAAATAATTTTAAAATTTGACATTTAATTTACATACGACACACAATACAATCTTAGTGTATATTAAAATGCATTTCTACTCCGCCCTTTTACTTTTTGTCAGTGCAAAGTAGTAATTTCTACTCCTAGGCAGTACAAAGTGACCATAGAATCAACGAACATAAAAAGTGACATTTTAAAACCTATCAAACGTCACAGAAGATTGTACTTTAATGACGTTTGAAGAAAAAATATGTCTTCATAAGAAATATTTTTAACGTCTCTAAAATTTTCATCACGATCGCTGAATACAGGCAAATGCCTTTAGTAATCAAATAGTAACGAAAATATAAGTTTATTTTAGAATTTTTTTAAATAAATACTTGAAAGTTATGTAATTTAAATTTTTTTTAACTTTGGTTACTTATACTATTATTTTCATTGTTTTGTGTAGTTTGCTAATGAATGTTTATTGTTACTTTTCCTGCGAATCGCAAAATGTGAGATTTACGTCACCTCGCATCTTGCACACGCTTTCCTAAAGCAAAAAATTAAGCGTTCTTTATTGCCAAGAAAATTGCCTTCGAGGAAGTTAAAGAAATGTTTTACTAACGTTATTATTTTCAAATAAATAAAATACACGTCTTTTAAGTAATTTAAAAAAAGATGCGTTTTTAGAGATTATACTTTATTTTATTTTTATTTATTTACATGCAATGCAATAGATCAACAAAATTTATTCAATCAACATGTTGTTGGTGTAAGAATAATTTTGTTGTGCATAAAAATAAAAACTAAAAAAAAAAATAAAACTATTATTTAGTTATATTACCTACGTGATAATATTTAAAATAAATGCTTTAAATAAATACTACAATTAAGTAAAGATGAAGGAGAAAAAATAATTATGATTTGTGATCATTGTTTTTTGTCTTTGAATTAATATTTTTACAAAAGATGGCACGTTATGTTGACGTTTAGTTAAAAATCTATAGCTAAAATGCTTACACACGACACAATTTGGTCGGGTCGTCGATTGGGCGGACCTAATTGGATCCAGAATTCAAGCCATTCACGCGACCGTCAATTTATTGACCCTTTTACTACAAAACGAGCTATATACTTTTCAAAATTTCCTTATTCGTGTCTTTTAGTTTTGAAGACACATATTGTATTTAAATAGTATATTGTTTTAATAGGAGTAAAAAAAGGACGAGCTCGTCCCGCAAACCTACATGCTCGCCACAAAAAGTTCTTTTACTCCGAATATAAATGCTATTTTTTTCTTCAAACGTCGAAAGTTATAATATAGTAATATAAAAAAAATTAAATTTGACATATAAATTATATTGGTTTGCCTAAAACTCATTTCTACTCCGACTTTCTAATCCTGGTCAATGCAAAGTATACCCGATTATAACCGATCTACTTCGGAAATGCACGAATATGACCATAGAGTCAAGGAGCATAGAAATGACTTGTTAAAGCCTGTAAAGCGTCACATTTATCACAATTGGAGAATAAAAATTTTCCAATAATTATAATAATTGGAGTTCACAATCACACTTGTTAAAGGTTAATTGCTTCAATATGGACTTCTTCTGTTCATTTCAACACAACGTTGGTCAAAATTCGGCATTTTGTAACAACAATATATGAATATTTTTTCATATAAGGCTGAATTTTTGTGCTCAATTTGGCACTATTTAAAATAAGTTATGGACGAGGTTAAATTTCCCTCCTTAAAATTTAGCATCTTATTGTCTTATTAAAGATATACTAAATCCAAAGCATACTTGATACTTGAAATTTATACAGGGTGTCCCACAAAAATCATTACATTTTTTAAATTTTAAAATTTCTGTAACTTTTTAAGGAATCGAAAAAACATAATAGTTCATAGGAAAATTTTTGTGACACCCTGTATAACTGACAAATTGACACTACCCATTTTTTTTACTACCAATTCAGAATTATTTGTTATTTTTATGTTTTTCTTTTCACATGATATTAAATTTTTCATATTATTCAAATTTCCTGTCATGTGACATGATGCACCGGAATCTATATACCAATCGTCTGAAGATTTTCAATTATATCTGTAATTATTTTCATGTTTCTTGAAATAATATTTTTTATTTTTGCAATTTGATGAGAAATATCAATATTTATTACAAACAAAACAATTTTTATTACTTAAATCATTAAAATCTTGTTCCTTAAATCCTCTAAAAATTTTACTTGTAAATAGTGCTGATCCTTTACCGAAAGTATCACCTATTGATTCGAAATATTTGTATCTTGTAATAATTTCATTTTTCTTGAATCTCCTATAATTTTTAGGCCTGAACTGTCTAAACCCATAATCATAGGCTTGCATTCTTCTGAAAATCCTGCTTGCAATAAAGTAACTATCCATTCTTCCCTAACACCAAATCCCTACGTATTCAATGTGAATGCTGTTGTCATTATTTTACAAACATTTTCGTCCACTAATTTGCAATCGTTTAAAAGGGCCCATACACTATCAAATAATTTGCGCAACATAGGGTGTTGTGCAAATATGTTGACAGTGTATAGCGATGTTTGAGTGTGTATGGACAAGTTTGATGTTTGATGGTTATAAATTGTAAATATTTACATCCTACTTAAGTTCCTTTATTGCTCCTTTCACAACAATTACAGTATATTAAGATAAGTTTAATAAAAATATCTGCTTACTGATTAAAATGGTCTCCACCAAAAATAAGCAATTTTGGCATGTGTTTATTGGTATTTATTGGGAGTAGACTTTTAACTCTTAACGCAATACTCGACCTCAACGATGTTTGCGCAACAGTGTACGGTCGGGGTAAAATTTTGTTTGTGCCACAAGATAGTTTGATAGTGTATGTGCCCTTTTACTGAGTATATATTAATGTTCTCAATAAACCAAGGGATCGCATGATACGATGTCATATACGACTTGTATCAATCTATCCTTGTCATTAGAATGCAAAAATAAGAATCTGTCCTTGTCATGTCGTATACGATATTGTGTCGAGTGATTCGAGAATAACCCCCCAACTATTCTATAAAGTCCTGAATCCTAAACACATCCTTGAGTTTATCCCATGTTTCTTTGGCAGTATCCCGAATGTGTACAAAAATCATACACGCAATAGACAAAATTATTTTTGCTCTTGCCTTTTTTATCTTCACTGTGTTTTTTTCATCAATAATACAACCACAAAGATTTTCAATTATAATTTTCTCGTCCAGCTAATTTTTCTACAACTGGTATTCGACCTGGATCGATGACCTGTTGATCATTCTTTAATCTGTTACAATCAACTATTATCCAAATTAGTGTATACATCTCAACTTAATTCTGCATATCTTCTGCATTAAAAAAGATTGAAGTAAAGAAAAGAGGAAAAAATATGGGTAAAAAATGGCTAGTTCAAAGAAAAAATGTAGTCATATACCCTTAATTGAAGAGCTCATATCACTCAGAAACAAAAGAGGTTGTGCAGAGGTATGGAGGTTGGATGAATCATCCAACTTGGTTGGAACTTGTTCAGGTGTCACCTGAACAAGCCTCCGTAAGACCAAATTGGGTAGTAGGTTCTTTTTCAATAGAAACAGGGATCCATGGAATACTGTAGTATTTGAACCTTTGCCCTCTCAACCAATTTCCTGAAATACGGATGATTGCTCTAAGTCTTTAACTACTTGGTCTTAGTTTTTAATAAATAGAGGAGAAATGCAAAAAAAATGTGATGTAATTGTTTGATAATAAATCCAAAACGTAAAATCATCATATTGTAGTAAAAATGTTACAATAATCGTGGTGGTAAAAAAAATTACTTTAAAAATGTTATTTAATAAATTTTCGAATAAACTAAAGTGTGGCGCATCAATTTCAGCAAAGTGTTAAGGTCTGCCAGAAAGTTTATATTTGTAGACAGAAGGCGGGTGTTTTATTGATTCCTAGTTTGGTAAACTTTACGTAACGCGTAAAACTTCCAAATATTACCAAAAAGTTTGGAAGCTTCTGTTACGCTCGACGTGCGCGAAGTAATGCCGTTTTAATAAAGAACCAAAAAAGTAAAGTTTTTTTATAAAATAAAAATTATTGAACATTTTTATAACAACTCTAATTTCTTTTTTTTAGTTTAATCTCATAATCAGAATTAAAGGAAATGGTTTAATCTCGGTTTGATATTCCCACTGTTTTCGTGTATTTGTGACGAATCAGAGTCGGCCGCAGGACATTTGAAACATGCATTATGTCCGTAATTGATCATCGCCCCAATTCGGGGGCATTGTGAGAAAAGCCGCGCACCATTCAAAGCTGTTTCGAATTGAATAATGTCAGATGCACACCACCTTTTAAAGAAAATCAAACACAATACCATCGTCACGCTAATCACTCTAATGTTGATGTTATTTTATTGTTTCCTTAACAATTGTATTCGACATTAGTAATAAATTTTTATCATTTTTGATTTCAATAATAGATAAATAGGTACTATTATAAAATCAATAAAATACTCTAACTATCCTCGTCATTACAATAGATACCCACGAGGAAGGTTTTTCATGATAACGAAATTTTAATTCCTTAGGAAGATGGATATACTAACTTAGAGAATAATAGGCCTTTTCACAGTCTATATAATCTGTGCATAAACATATGTTGACACCTTCCAAATTTGAAACTTATTCAAAAATCCGGATTAAAAATTTAAAACAATAAAATATTTTAACGTAATCATAATAATAATTTATAACGTGGGTTGTTTGCTTATTATTTTATATTATTAGGTTTAAAATAGAGTATTTATAAATAACTGTTGCTTATTTTTCATGAAAGAAAATAAACTGTAAATATAATAAAGATATGCAAACATTGTCATCTTCATTTTCCTTTCACAAGCTCACGAGTAGGCTCGTTAAAATTGAAATAACGCGACATTAAAGCCCATTACCGTGCCATCCACGTTATGAATCTAAATAATACTGTGTTATTTGCTTGTATTCCATGAACTCCAACTCCACATGCCAATTTAGCAGGGAATAGAGCACGCAGGAACGGATGGAGGCCACCAGAGGCGGAGGCGAATTTCCGAGGAGTCCAATACGACATTCCCTTGTGGAACGTGAAATATCAATTCATCACGAACAAAGAAAAAAGCACCCCTGAAAATTATCCTAAATGCGGTCACTATTTTGACGGGGGTAGAAGCGTAAAAGCATTCACCTGGACGCCCCATTCAAGACGCCTCGGCATTATCCGCGCTGACAAATATACTTAACAAAGGAGACTTCTTTTGTGAATAGGTGTCGGGATCACGAGCTGATCAGAAAGGGAATTATGTTTCGAAAGAAAAGGGCGCAAACTAGTTGTAAAATTGCATTAAATCGGAGATAATCGTGTGGAAGAAGGAATGACGGTTTTGCTTTCTACCAGAGACCAAAAGACACCCAGGTAAGTTATTGCCAACGATGACCATGCCAAAATATAAAATGCTTTAAATTTGTGAATACGAAAAAATAAAATATAACTGGTAACAAGGTTACAATTTACAAAATTGTAAATACTCAAGGTTGCTGCTTGTGAATGAAACATAAAGTAACAAAGCATCCCTTAAGTAGTACAAGTAGTTCTTTATATAAGGCATTTAAATGTTTTCACAATTAGTTACAAAAGTAGAGATAGTTTCATTGAAAACTCTTGAGCATTCAGGAGATTTTTGGATTATTATATAAATATATTTAATTTTTAGTAACTTCTTTGAGTAAAATTACGACGAAATATTAGAATCATAATTAAGTTTTATTTTAATGTCAATACACCTCTAGATGAATAAAAATTCTTGAAATATGCTTGATCAATATTCCCAAGTATTTAAAAAGTTTGAATACAAAGAGCCAACTTCCTAGGTTCCCACATCTTAAGTCACGTTTAGCATGATTAGCAAACTTGCTTTTGAAATTTGTACTTATAATAAAAACTGCACATCACAATTACTCTGTAGACGACACCAAAATGTGGAGGAGGCCCAAAAAGCTTTGATTTACAATTAAACCCGCACTAACGATGTTCAATACATAAATAAAAGGATCAAAATCCGATGAGATTTGACCGACTTACAAAAATCTTGATAAAAAAATTATGTATAAAATTGGACAAGTGAAATTTTATCCAACAGCTAGGACCCTAGAAATATCAGGCGTGTTTGAAAGCTGAGAGCCTGCTGAGTAAGAGATAATATTTTTAACCAAAAACTCCCAAATCTAAGCCGCTTATAAACAAAATCGAGTATTTATTTGGAAAAATTGCTATCGCTTTTCCGACAAAAGAAAGCCACAAGTACGCAATATTTTCATGAAAATGGTTAAAATATATGCAAACATAAATAAAAGAATCAAATCCTTATTTCGACGATTTGATATGTTGGTCAAAAAAATATGAATAAAATTGGACCCGTGAAATTTTATCTAACATCTAGGACAGATCCCAGAAAAATTGGGAACATTTGAATGCTGAGTCTGCTGAGCAAGGGAAAAACGAGTATTTGTTCAATACGTAACCAAACATAAGTAAACGGATCAAAACGACGAATTGACTGACTTACAAAAATTTTGATCAAAAAGTTATGCATAAAATTGGACCTGTCAAATTTCATCCAACACCTGGGACCCCAGAAAAATCGTAAAAGCAAACAACTTGCTGAGTAAGCTATTTCAACCGAAAATCCTAACCTAACAATAGAGAGGCTGACTTTATCTAACAAAAAGTTTAGTTATTTGGGTTTTTGGATTCCAATAAATTTTGTTAAATTTTCGAATATTTTAAGCCATATCACCCATCTATATTTAAAATGTTAAAGCTGTACTCAGTGGCGGATACAGAGAGGGGGTGATCGCACCCGAAAAAAATATGCAATGCTCTAGATTTTTTATGAGGATTACAAACTTCAAAGTTTTAAACTGTCAAAACTTTAACGTTTTTGCTAATATGTCTAGTTTTTATGATTTATTCAAAAAACTCTTCAATAACCTGGTTAAAAAGTTCATCAAGCTTCCAATAAAATTTTCAAAAACCCAAAGACTTTCAATTATTCATAAAATTAATTTAATTTTAGACAAGACCTTTTGTAGAATATTGAAGAAGTCAAGAGATTTTGGCAAATTATTTTAATTAGGTTTAACATTGGATAATAAGGACCTAAACCTGTGTGTGCTATTGTGGTAAACGTGAAGAATTACAGCCAAAAACTTTTAACCTCCTTATTTTTTTATAATTGGTCCTTTTTGAAATTAAATTGATTTTTCTAAAATACAATCGATGCTTTCTGAAATACAATTAATCTTTTCTGAAATACAATTGACTATTCTGAAATACAATTGATATTTTTTTAAATTGAATTGATTATTCTGAAATACAATTGATGCTTTCTGAAATATAATTGACTATTCTGAAATCGAATAGATCATTTCTGAAATGCAATTGACTATTCTGCAATCGAATTGATCTTTTTACTGAAATACAATTGGAAAAGGTGTAGAGAACTTTAATCTGTGATATTTAAAACATTAATTAATATTTTGAAATAAAAACATCTTGTCATTTCAACTTCTACCTTTTCTTTGTTTTTCTTCTATGTTTTCTTTATAACGTTAACAGTTTTAAAGACTTTCTAATTCTTCTAACTCAGTACTAACAAAATATGATCTTGTTTCCTAAGATCCATGTAAAACATTTACTTCCCTTTTCAAGAGGACTTAATTCCTTTTTCTAGTAACTCCTTCAACAAATTCATGGTTACATCACTTTTATGATAATGCTCTTTTATTTCTTCATTACTTAAATGTTCGATTAAATTAATAACAATCCTAATTTCTTTTCCTAAAAGCCACAGTATCTTTATCTTCCAAACCTATTTTGATAGGTGCATGAGTATCTAAAATTCTTTTCCCGATACAAATTCCATATCATAATGAAACTCTATTAATTTCATACGAAACTTAGTTTAGTTTTAAGATTACTTAATAAAGGTTTGTGTTCTACCTTAATAATAAATTTTTTACCTAATACTGATGAAATCTTTCACAATAAGTGATAGCTAAGCTTTCTTTTTCTATCTGTCCATATAATCTTTCTGTTTTCCTTAAATATTTGGAACAAAATAAAACAGTTTTCTATATTTTTCTTCTTGGTAAAAATGAAGAGGGAAAAGGACATGACAAAGATTAAATAATTATTGCATGTTTTAAAATTGGACTTTTTGGGTCATATCATTGGCAAAATGGGTTAAAAGTGGACCCAGAAAGAGTTGAACTAAAAATTTCCAACACCATCTCTTCAGAGATTTTTGGGTATACTTAATTATATGACAAATTTTTTTTAAAATGCTGTTTCAAAAAAGAGACTTATTAAAAAATGATGCAGAATTTATTTGGAATGAAAATCATAATGATATTTTTGAAGACTTAAAGAAAAATATATCAACTGTACTAATTTTAGGAACATATGAAGTTGATAAATTAAGTCGTATTTCTGTAGATGCTAGAATGCATTAGGAATGGGAGGTATTTTGGAACAGTTGCAATAAAATAAAGTACGGAAGCCTGTTTTATTTTGTTCCAAATCTTACAAAAACCCCCAAAGCCTTCTCCTATTTAGTTAATTCCTTTACACTCAATTCCTGATGAAAATGGAGATATTGGCAATAGAATTAAATTTAAAAAAGTCAAAACTTTGTGGCATCTTCAATATCCTTATTTATAAATAAAAAAAATCGATTAACTCTTAAAAAGGCTTAATACCTGAATAAATGGCAATTCTAAATTTTGTTGATTGGCTCAGTTATTTTCCCAATTACTGTGAGTACCAAATAATTCAATGGGCCTTTCCACAGTAAAATATTTTTCAATGAGTTTTATACTATGCATAGCTCTTAAAAAACTTAATTTAATGGGCTGGTTTGTTTTTTAATTAGGGGACCAAAAAAATTTAAATTAATTTATTTAGAAATTGTGTTCAAAAGAGCGGCAACGTTGCTGATATACCCATCGTCTGCCCTCGTGTGCAGTCGTCTCTATCAACTCCACCAGCTTTAGTGTCTGTGATTGGTGATGACAGATTGCAAATGTCAAATATATTTCCCTGTTGGTTAGCTTGTGTAACCGTCATCTGTCAAAACAGAGTTTATAGAGCTTTGCTGTGAACGAGATAATAGGGGATACCAACAACGTTGCCGGACTAGAACTTTTGAACATTATGAAGTCACGGATTCATAAATTCAGATTTTTAACTCTTACACAAAATATATCAAAAAATTGATTGGCTATTATTTTTTATTTTAACTTTATTTTTCATGATAACTAATTAAATAAAATTACCAAAATACAAAGAACGTAATTTTTAAATTTAAGACATCCTGTATTGTTTAAGAAATTGAGAAAATATGAAATTCCTTAACTAAATATTATTACTTCTGAATGCCATTGATGAAAACTTGGGCCCTTATAGTTATTGTAGAATAAATGCAAAGTTCTTGAGTGTATATCTAAGAAATACTAAGACCAATTAGGGATCACCCTGTATATACTACTCCGCCTACATTATCCTGTATGACTATACTTTAAAACGTTAAAAATAAACCGTGGAGCTTTCTAACATTTTTTTTGTAGCGGTAATAGTACACAATTCCTCATTCTTTTGTTGCAGGGATGGAAGAACGTACTAAATGGAGTTTTGGGAGTTATGAGGATCTAATACAAGCTTTATTAAAAATTTACCTTCCTATATTTCCTCTTATAAACCTAGGGTTTTGTAAGAAAGGCGTGTATTTTCGGCAATGCGAGAGTAAGCTTTGATAAATCATGAGAACTTGACAGTCCAATAAAACCAAGCGCGCCTCACCTGCAGTAATTCTTTCAGATTCGCTTACGGACGTATCTCGCGAATTTCAATAATTCACCCATGCTGGAATCCTACCGTTCCCGAAAATTGTCTCTAACAGTTGTCACCACAAATTAAGATCTTAAATAAGCTATTATTTAAACCACCCTAATCGATTTTCGCTTGGGGATGGAGCAATTGCACAAATGAGTAAACAGATAGTCAACACAGTAAATCAGTTGGAAACGTAACAAATATTGATAAAATCTGAATTCTTACATAATTTAATAAGAATGTACTAACTTTTAAATGTTGTGGCTTTAGGTCACAGTATTTGTAGAGGGAGGCCCGTTGAAGAGTTTTAGAAAAAATGTATGTAATAAAATTTGTTTAGTTTGAAAGGTATAATTTTTATTACTTGGAGGTCTTTTTCATAGTTATTATAACCCCGAATCAGTTTTTTTTAATGGAAACCAACAAAATATTGTTTGAGGAAAATATGTTTAAATTTTTACAGATTAAAAAAATTATTAAAATTTTGTTTGTCATAATGAAATCAAAAGTTGATATTTCGTCAATATATGTATGTGGAATAATATTTTTTATATTTTGATGTTTTATTAATCTTTTCTAAAATATCTTACTTATAAATGAGAAAAAAGAAGCCGATCATGTTTTTTCCAATTAAATTAATTGTAATTCCTTTTACAAAGCCACATGAAGTCGCAGAGAGTTTTAATTACATCTCTCTATTGGGAAAAATAAATATGTTTGTCGTGTAGACGTGTGCACTTGCAAAAAAAGCAATTAAAGAAATAAAAGCTTTTAAGGCCAAACACGTAAAGAGCTGAAACTTAATTTTTTTGCGCCTCAGTAATCCCAACTTAATCCTAAAACGCTCTCGCAATATTTTTTCTTGTCGCTACTTAAATTCACGTAGCAAGTCTCCACAAAGGACAAAATCAGGTCGTTGAATCCAGTTGCAAGTTTTGAATGATCGCTGATCCGTTACGTGTACGTGCACCCCGGGGTGCAATGTTTCTGCTTTATTGTAGGTGCAAGATTGTGCATGCAGGTAAAAGATTTAGGATCTGGATTAGAAAACTTTCCTAGAACTTTTGATGTCTTTTGCTTCATCTCATTTTTTAACATCGTTGTTAATTTTTTGAGACCTGCTGTATTGCAAATTGCGGAATTCGTTATCCTGGATGAATTATGCAAATTTTGAGGACGTCGGCGACGTGAAAGCTCGTCCTATTTTAAATTGCATTTCTAATGTCGTAAATAAAGCTGTGTGCCTGTAAGATGGGAACGAGCTTTTTGCACCCTTCTGACGTGCATATTAATGTAAGGGGCTGTTTTTTAAATTGTCCAACATTAGGGGAAATACCTTCCAGATAAAAATGAATACAAAAGGGAATTTTAATAAAACCTGATTATTTTTAAATTAAAAGAAAACAAAATTTAATTATTTTTATGCAAATATTTATATATATTTCATTTATGAAGATTCATCAAAAAATGTACAGTCTCAGCAAGATATTTTCTAATAGCAATTGTAAATTCGATTGGTGTTAAAATATACAAGGTGTTCCAAAAGTTTCAAGTGGCCAATTTGGGTTTCATGGGGAAAAATGGAAAAAAAATTTGTAAAAATTCAACCCAAAATTGTAATTTGTTTGGAGCATTATTTTTCATGGCAAATATCAGAGAAACGAATGAATATAGATACACGCATAAAAGGTTTTACAAAGTATGATAATTTTTTGAATAATGTTACTTCCTTGAATAGCTATGACTCCCTGTATATTGAAAATAGTCAGCATTTATTCTAGTTTACAACGAAAAGATGTGCAAAATCAATGTTTCCGCGAAACGCTAATGATAAACTGAATTTGTTTGGAACATTTTTATTTTTTATTAGATAATAGTGTCAGGATTATATTTCGTAAAATAAACTAAGGCAATAAAGATGATTTTCTTTGATGTAAATTTCGACGCCGTTGCTTGTTATGTTTTCTGCATGGTGCAAATTGGAGGCGCCTGGGTGTGGTGATTTAGGGCGCCAGAGAAAAGTGTGCGAGGGCGGCGAAAGAAGCCAGTAATTATCCTCGTCCGTTATTTTTAATAGTTGTACTAATAACCGAGCGCTTGTTTTGAACCCGACTAAAACCTCTAGGACCTAATCGCTGAAAATGACACCCCGGTGGCATCACACGAATAGTAGAATTGGCTGCAAATTAGAAGAAATCTTCAAAATAGCCATTTCATGATTATAACTTATATAATTACTAACTATATTTTTATGTATCTTAGGCTTTACCAGACATTTTAGAAACTTGGGTGGTTCAAGGAGCTATTTTATTTTATGTTCTTTCTCGCCTAAAAAACTTTTATTCGTTTGGATTAAAATTTCAATTTGTTATTCATAGAAAAGTTTTGTTGGAATTTATAAAGTGTAATAAAATTTTCGGGATATTAAAAATATAACTTTATACTGAACGTTTCAATAAAATATTAAGTAATTCCAAATAATTGTTCCAAAAAATTACTAACCGCATTACGCGTGAACTTAATTTTTAGAGGAATATGCCAAGATTTGTTCATGAGTCACAAATTGTAGTAAGTACAGCCATTCAAAGGTGGAATACCACCGGTAGTGTTATTTTTCTTCATGGATGAGCTCGCCAAAGAACCATAACGCCTACTCAAACAAATTACATCAAATTGTTGGCTCGACGAAATCCAACTAATTACTAAAATCTGAAATCAATTTAAAAAGAGCCGACTTGAAATATTACCCGTACAATTAGAAGAAGATTAAATGCATCTAATTTAGGAGCTAAAAACGTGCTGTGCGCCCCTATTTAAAAAGGGCACATGGAGTTGCGAGAAGATGGGCAGAAGAATATCAAAATCGGAATATGGAGTAATGGGATAGAAGTTCGTTTTCCGATGAAACAAGATTTTCCCTAAATAACTCAATTATCTAGTATGAAAAAGAAGAAATGAGCGATATAATGAACACAATATAGCACCACGTGTAGCGTTTCGTAGTGGTGTGGTGGGATGATCGCTAGAGTACTAGAAGAACTCAACTCAAAAAAGCTCAAATAAAATGTGTGGATCAAAACATCCAGAGCATCATAGAGCTATAGAGCAGCTATTAAAAAGTATACAATAAAAAATCCGGAAGTTAAGCAAAGGAAAGGTACTTTCTTGGTTAAAATAAGAATTCTAGGTTTTTCTATCATTCAAATATTGCAATGAAGATGATTTAAATGTAGAAACCTTAAGTGGAAAGAAGAGGCACAACCTATGCTGTAGTAAGAAAAATGTGTAATTTCCTCCATTTGAACAACTCTCCCTAAACCATTAAGTAGCCTTATAACTGGAGTTAATGTAGAATACAATAAGGTTGCTTTTTTGATAATTTTTTTATTTTATTTTGGCAACGCCGGGTAACTTCTGCTTTCTTCTCTGGAACAGAAAGCTGGTTAAAAGAATATACCCAATATGTTCTGGAACTGTTCACAGTAGTTCATAGACACAAATATACAGGGTGAGCTAAAATAATTGTGGTTTGATATGTAGGCAACCAAATACGCAGGTTGGTACAACTGAAATTTTAAATAGAAAATCTCCTAGTAATCCAATGGTGTAGCAAAATTTTTTTGCAAAATCTCTAATTTGACAGCAAATGTCAAATATTGAAAATGTTTTTCTTCATTTTCGGGGCAGATGCTAACACAAAACAAAGATTTACGCAAATTAATTTTGATAAAAACTGGCGTTTGTAAAATAGAAAGCACAATAACGAAATTCAAAAATCTGAAGTTTTGACACAAAAAAAAATTACACCCACGCCTCTGCTTTTGTGAAGTCTAGTGCTTTTGTTTTGATTTTGACATGATCTTGTGTTGCTATGAACTTGAAGCAAACAAATTCCCCAGATTTTTTGGCGGGAAATTTGAATTTACCACAATCATTTTAGCTCACCCTGTATATTGATTGTGGTTTATTTGCAGGTTAGTTTAGCAAGAGAACATGCTAGCTACCTTTGGAGTATTATTTTTGATGTCAGTGTGCAATTTGTTCAGGACAGATTAAACCAGGGACATTTTACTCCCAAAAGTTGTATTAGGAAATGAAACTCTACTCCAAGCCTAACTAATTGAAGTCGAGTATTCATAAACGTAGTTAGAAGGAGCTTTCTTTTTGAGAGTAAAATGTTCGGGAATAGTTTTCCCAGGAACATGCTTTTGCTGTCAAAAAGTACAGGTCCTAACGCAATATTTCCACTGCCGCATGGAGCATTTCAAAATATAATCTACCAGGCCGTATCAAACCTACGAAATACAAACATTAAATTTATTGGAAAATAAAATAATCATCTTTTCCAAACCTTCGTTTTCTATTTTTATAACAGCGAAAGTTTTAAATGCTTTTAATTTATACAGGGTGAGCAAAAATGATTGTGGTTTGATGTAGGCAACCAAATTTGCAGGTTGGTACAACTACAAATTTAAAAAGAAAAACCCTTAGTAAGCCAATGGCGTAGCAATTTTATTTTTCTAAATGAATATAATGATCATAAATCATAACAAATTAAAAATTCTAAACAAATATACAAAAAGTTATTTATTATGTTTTGTGTTTTTAAAAATAAAAAACGTAGAATTAGCTGTCGAATTGTATGACGAATGTCAAATGTTGAAAATTATGACCCTCATTTTGGAGGCAGATGTTAACATAAAACAAAAATCCGAAGTATTGATACAACAGTAAAAATTCGAGCTTCGCCTCTGCTTTTGTGTAGTCTACTTTTACTTTGTTATAATTTTGACATGATTTTATGTTGCTGTAAACTTAAAGTGAAAAAATTCCCCAGATTTTTAGGCAGGAAATTTGAATTAACCACAATCATTTTAGCTCACCCTGTATTAAAACTAACGTACAAACCCAATAAATCACAAACTATTTGAAATCACGTGGATTTGATTACTTCCCCCACTCTTTTGAAACATCTTGCTTCTGATTTTAGGTATATGCAGCAAGGGCAAGGTAGCTCAAGAACAGATGTGCTTGTCAAAAAGTTTTGGAGTTACTCAGAATAGTTCTGGAGCAAAAAACCTTAGGTTACTCTAACCCGTCAGTTTTTTAAACGAGTCTCCAATATTTTGTCTGAGTTTACAATTTAATAAGTATTTTTTTACCTCGAACTAAAATCATAAAAAAGATGTAAGTAAATTCTTTCTATAAAAGCAGTTCATTTATGGCTATAAACGAACTGTTTTGAGTACGTTTAGAGCAGTGTCTTGTATATTTTCGAAGTTGGTAACACTAATGTTTCAAAATGCCAGTTGCCAATCAATGAGTATGTAAACCAATTTTTGTATAGAATGAAAGCACACCAGCAGCGAAGATTCCTTCTACCCAACTTTAATCAAAAATAAAAGTATAAACGCTACATGTTTCAAGGGTCAATCACCCTCATCATCAGGCGTAAAAAAATTAGGTAAGTCACATAAATAAATTTAACTTGAATCAAACGTTCGACTCAAGAAACAAAAACAACTCTAATATCTCAACATCCAACAATCAACAAAATTGAAGTTACCCCCAAAGAAACTTAAGGTTGTGTAGAAGATCGATACATATCAGTTGTAATAAGCGGTGTCCAAAAATTAGGTATTAGAAGAACCACTTATTTTTCTTATATTTTTTTTATATAATTTTATATAAAAGAGTACCTTTTAACTTGAATTTTGCAATTTGAATTTTTGGTCTAGCACTTAAAGTGGCTTCGCAATTAATTAACAAAGTTTATGAAATCGCGCGGCGCTACTTTTTTTCCTTGCGAGCTGAGTGACGTCAATATTTCCTACTCAGCAAAAGTGCTAAAACTGTGAGGCTTCGATTAGAAGATCGGCAGGTGAATAAAAATCGCGGTTTCTTGATTTGTCATCTACATACCGCGCTACATCAGGAAACGAGCGCTTTTTTTGATATCTTAATTTTTTCTGTACTTTTGGGGCCCTCGAATTTGTAGTTTGAAATTAGTGCTTTTTCGACGCCGACTTTGAAAATTCGTAACTTATGATCCCGACCGTGTATAATATTCCAATGTTTTTTATTTCCCTTCTTTCTTTATTATATATGCGAGAAAAAATCAGCACGATCATATTTTACCCCAGGACTGGAAAAAAAAAACCCTAGGTGAAATGTTAATAAAATAGCTCAAACGCGCGCTTTGGTCAGCCCCCTCTGCAGCCGTCAATTTTTAAAATTTTCTCAATTTTACATCAGATTATCAAAGAACAACAATATTTGTGGTGTAATGAGCATAGTGCATTTTTAAATTTTGCGCGGTTAAAAAGTTATGGCGTAAAAATGTAAAAATGTTGAATTTAGGGGTCGGCGGTTCCCGTCGGCTTATTTTTTAATGAATTTTCATTTTTAAAAATTCTGATAAATCTACTCTTGGTATTAAAACCGCCAACGCATAGGGTTTTTTAAATTTTGAAAAAACAACGAAATCTTAAATTTTTTAAGATCGCATTTAAAAAAGTCGCATTTTTATTCGAGTTTCGGTTTAATCAGCCCCTCAAATTTTATTCTACCCTAATGCAATGTACATTTTCTGAAAGCTTTCATGGTCCACTTTACGACAAAAAAAGAATCACTTCGCTATCTCCTTTCGTTATCGAGTTATGGCCGAAAATGTAGCAAAAATATCCAAAATCTCCGTGTTTGGAACCAAAATTGCGGTCTGAAATTTTTCACTATTCACAAAATAATTAATATCTTCTAATCTATTAGAATCGCGGGGACGAGTAATAGCTTAAAATTCGCACCGTTACCTCCCCCACCAAATTCCCTAAAAATTTTAATTTTCGGTATAAAATTACTTCGTCCAGACCCGTATTTGTACCAAAATTTGCCAAAACTTTGCCAATTTTTTCCAAAAAAATTGTTTAACTGATTTTAACCAAATATTTTTTAAAACGCGTCTATCCATGGTGTTTCCCTTTGGTAAGTCGATAGAAGCACTTATTCATGAAAATACTCGCCGCTACGCGGTTCGTGTTTTAAGATTGAAATCGTGCTACAGTAAGAATCTCAACTGAAGTATAAGAAAATTCTTCAACTGAGGATTAACCTGTTGGTTGGTTACTCTAATCTCTAATCAATTCAACTAAAACCGAACTTGCTGCTGAACCAGGGGAACAAGTAGACGCATGCTCTTTGAAAGAGTCATTTACTCGGTAAAATTTCAGGAATAAGAGAAATAAAAACCCCTCATTAACCCATTCCTTCTTTCGTAGGTAAGAATTAATATTTGATATAAAACATTCCTTATGCACTTTCGAGCACCAGTAGCAAACTTATCACTGATGAAATGTAAAAAAATGAAAAATAAATTTGTACCTATATCTTTTAAATATTACAGGAAAAATAACCGATAACTATCAAAATGGTGGCCATATTCTTTTTCAAGCATGCTCTTTAAAAATTTTGTAAAGTTTACGAGATATACAATGGTACTTATAGAAATTTTATTAAAACATATTGTTTGCATTATAAAATGGTATTGTATAAATTCCATTAAAAACTTCATTTCCTGGTAGTAAAACAATAATCCAACATTTAAAACCACCCTTAAAAATGCAACTCAAGTGAAATTTCTTGTGTAAGAAAGGACTTAATTACATTACAACGACACCAAAAGGATCTCCAAAATTTACCTGGAAGCGGGGAGGGGCACTGGATTAATGATGCACTTCCTGTCCAAATTAACCCTGTTAAGTCCGGTTTTGCTGCCCATTTACATTATTTTATAAATATTTCCTCATTCATTAAAAGGCTGCAGAACCAAAACCATCATGAAACTAATACTAGTAATTTTCGTAATTTTTATGTCGATACCTTTAATCAAGTGCTATAATTTCAATTCAGTGTTAAAAAAAGGAGTGACCATCGCCCAGTGTAGAGCTTCTTGTCTAGACACGGTAAGTACCACAAAATAACCTAAAAATCTAAATTTTATTTTATTTTTATAGTTGTAAGTTACGCACACTAGTATTAATTTCTACTCAAAAATTAGTAAATATGCAAGTATTTAATTAAAAAATTATAGAAATATTTATCAAAGTCAGGTTTGTTAACGTACTAAATTTTTTGATAGTTCCAAAAAAATAAGACTATACTAAAGCAATTATAAAATACTGATATTTAAAAAATATTAGTCACGTTTTAATTTATGCGTTAGAAATTTGTTAATTAACTCTTGTTTGAAATATTGCCGCGGCTTCATTTTCCGCTATCTGTCAATATTAGCAATAAATTACTTTTTAAGTATGAGGGAAAGTAAAAATTTATAGATTTGAATTGATTATATTTTTCAAACGATTGATTCATTAGGTAAATCAGGAATGGCTATTACCTCTTATTACAGGAAATGAATAATTAACTTCTTTTATCGTTTTACAAAAAATATATTTGTGATTTTTCACTGTGTATTTTATGTGATTAATTATTTTTATAATTGAAGGCAAAAACAAATTTCTGCTAAGGTTTTTCTTCAAGTTAATTAGATCTTTGGTGAACTCTCGTCTTTAATATTCCTTTGTCTTTTTATTTATTTTTCTCGTTCTTATTAAGATGATTGGATGATAAAATTAAGGCTTTTGGTATAAAATCAACGAAGTAAAACGCAGACACGTTTTAGAAGCGTTGTCAGATAAAAAACGTAATGAACGATTTGTTTTGCGATATTTACGAGGTTCTGCGCACATTCCAGCAGAAATTGTTTTTTGATCAAATCTAAACTGGCCGTCGTGTCACGTACGTGACATTTACCGGACTTTTAAAAACGTAAACTTACTAAAAATATTATTAAACCTATTTTCCCAACACTTTATAGTGATTATAAATACAAAAATATTACTTTATCACAAACTGGAATCCCCTTGCTTTTTGGATCAAAAAATTTATAATGGATAGGTTGATTTATCATCATAATTAACAAAATTTAAAATTCAATAATAAGCATTTTTATAAAATTATTTTCTAAAAATAATGTCCAATAACTGAGATTAAAATATTATTTGTATAATTAATTGATTACAAATTAAAACAAAAAAAAAATTAGGAAAGCTTGACACCTAATTGAAACGATTTGTCAGCATAAATTGGAGAACATAATTACTTTTATATTTTTTTAAGGAAAATTGAATTCACTGACGCGTTTCTAATTA
Organism: Stenus bimaculatus; assembly: GCA_963971135.1. NCBI lineage: Eukaryota > Metazoa > Arthropoda > Insecta > Coleoptera > Staphylinidae > Stenus > Stenus bimaculatus. The sequence goes on along the minus strand of OZ020180.1, from coordinate 77,420,432 downwards.
AAAATAAGGTGAACATTTTGTAAATAAAGGAGCCGAGTTTTGGTTATAATAAAAAAATAATAATAGGATGTCACGTTTCGTTATGCTCCACTACATGGTTCCGCATTTGAGCGTGGAAATTCGTTAATAATTTTTATGAGAATGTAGTAACAAGAGCGCCGCGCGTAAAATTGATAAAAAAGTACAAAACGTGGCTTATTTACTGAGTTTTAAAACAAACCACGAGGCTTTGAAGTTATTATTATTTAGGGCACAGCTTTTACAAAAAAGTGGAACATAATTTTAAATTAACGTATTGTAGACTAATTTAGGCACAAGTATACACACAATATTTAAATGACCACAAATAAAGAAAAATTAGATTACTTAAATTTCCGCCATACATTATCTTGCACAAATCTATGCATAATCGGAAATAATTGTTAATTAACAAAAGATTACAATTTTATTTTTGCGAAGAGGATATAGAGGATACATCCTTGTTAAATTGATTCTGACAATATTTCGAAAGGTCCAGTGAAATGGTGTTTAAAATGGTCTTCAAGTGGAAAGTCCTGGTGTAATTGTTTCTAGTGTCCAACTTTATATTTTCTGGAATACTGAACTCGAATTTGATGTTGTCCAACAATTTCTTTTTCGGGAAATATAAGAAATCATCTTGGTTGTTAGCTTATAACTTGCAATGTAAGCATTTTATGCAAAAACTATTCTTGTATTAAAATTAAGATGAGAAAATTACCTAAAATTCATGTTATTATCATTTTTTTGCACGCCACATAGTTTTCGCTCAAGGGGGCATTGAAAAATAAGTAACTTTCGGAGAATAGTAAAAAACACATTTTTCAGGTGGAAACCATATTTCGTACAAAAAAATTATAAGAACGTAAAGAGCTTACTTTGCAAGTTATAAGCCAAAAACTCAAATATTCTGTGATTTTTGGTGTTATTTGACCATTTCTCATGTTTTCCGAAAAGAATGTTTTTGGATACCTTAGAGTAGATTATACTAGACAGGACAAATAAATTCTTCAAAATCAGATTTAGTCATTCAGACCATATTTGGAAAGGACCTATTTTTAAACTTTTTACAGCATCCCAAAAATTCAGAAAAAATTTTAGGAAATGTTTGGAGCGCTGTAAAAAGTTTAAAAATATACTTAAAAGAAAAAACGGAATGGCAAACTCTTCGTTTATACCTCAACTTAGTGCTGGTTTTGGAAAAATAATATTATTTTAATTAGTTTTTTATCTGTGTGAAGAACGCCACTTAGCGAACGTTTTTTGTAAATAGCCCATTTTACTGCTGCCGTTTGAGAATTTGTTTTCACTTACAAAAGCAAAAAAAGAATAAATTGGTAGCCACAAATTTGTGTACCACAAAAAAAAACTTTTGAAATAGCTCCACTGGAAAACGAGTTATAGCCAAAACCGCAAATATCACCCGAATTTCAAAATTAAGCGCTCACATTTTCCGACTATCGCCAAAGTTAAGGTACTAATCCACCGGTATGTGGTACATCTTCTGCATTCTAGAAGCATTTATTTAAACTAATATGGAGTGGTCCAATGAAGAGATTATAAATGTCACATTTTTTTTGTGGAATAGCAATATTTTGGCGCAACTCGAAAATTCGCCAACATTTTGGGGAATTTGCAAAATGCTGTATTTCCGTGTTTTGCAGTTGCATTGATATTTGGTTAAAGTTAAATCAATAAAACATATTCCAAAATTTTTCGACAGAATTTACTTTGAACAATTACATCAGAAATACATAACATTTCAAATGATGCTTTCTAAAATACCGTTAATGATTCTGAAATACATGTGATACTTTCTGAATCTAATTTATTTTTGGAAATACAATCGATAATTTCTGAAATACAAAATACGTTTTTGACTTATAATTGATCATTTCTGAAATAAAATTGATCTTTTCTGAAATTCAACTGGGCAGCGCCGGATAAATGCTTTTCGGGTCCCTGGGATGAAATGATTTATGGGCCCCTATTTTTTGTAAAAATATACCTACATAAAATTATTTAGGGTTTTTTAAAAAAGTTAAAAAATAGACAATACTTGTTTACAGGGTACCCCATAACTACACCAACAACGCTTAACTGGTGACAGTAGACCTAAAAATAAGTCAATTTGACCCTATTTATCTATACAGGGTGTTTCGTTCGAATCGTTCGTGGTTCACCAAACGTCGGGGTTGGAAATTTATTCGAGAAAAAAAAAAAAGAGGAGATCTATCTTTTTTAACTTGAGCTATGGCGTTTTGAATTTTAGGTCACCGATTTTTGTCAAAAATTACAAAATTGCTTATTACATTTTAACCACAGTGCTTAAGGATTTAAAGAAATTATCATTAGCAAGTTAAAACTATTCTTTTTGGTAGCAATATTAGTACAAAACTAGTTGCTAAAATGTTGAAAAAAAAAATGGCAAAGTAACAAAAAATTTAAAAACATTATTTTTTCAATTTTAAACTTTTTTTCCAAGATACGGTTATCTTTTTTTAATTTTCCAAAACTTGTTCATATCGTTAACAAACCAGGTAAAATTTTCAAACCGTAGCCTTTTTCTTTACTTACTAAAGCCTTTTTAACTTACTTCTTCGAAAAGTATTACTGAGCAAGGTTTGTTAAATAGACTGTAGGGTTTGTCAAAAGGGGTGCATAGTTCGCAATTAAGCTATAAGTGACATCTGATGGAATTTCAAGTGTTTTATAACAATTTCGAATCTGTCTATCCTCCAATGTAACCTCAGAATGCTTCTTGTAAGATGTAGGAGTAACTTCAGAAGGCAATAGTATGTAAAGGAAAAGAGCTACGATTTCAATTTTTTTCTTGATTTGTTAAGAAGATGAAGAACTTTTAGAAAACTTAAAAAATACAACCTTAATGGGTCTTATTTTGGAAGAAAATATTCAAAAACTGAAAAAAAAATAATTTTTTTTACATTTTTTTGCGATTTTTTTTTCAACATTTTAACAATTAGTTTTGTATTACTGTTGTCACCAATTAAAAGAGGATGGTTTTAGTTTACTAACGAAATTTTTTTTAAATCCCTATGCACTTTGGTTAAAATTTTATTAGCGTTTTTGTGACTTTTGACAAAAATCGGTGATATAAAATTCAAAACGCTGTAGCTCTAAAACTAAAAAAGATAGACACTTACTTTTTTGTTTTTTCTCGATTAAATTTGCTCTAGTTTCTAACCCCGACGTTTGGTGAACCACGAACGGAACACCCTGTATACAGCATGTTCCAAATTTTAGGAAGCGACTCTAATTGTAAGATCAATTTTGAGAGAAAAACCTCATTTAGCTTCCTATGGTCGCTACAGCCCTTTAAATAATGTATCTAAAAGTAGGGTGTTTCGTCATTTATTTGAAAAGGTATTGATGTAGCCCGTGTTGCCCAAATCCGGTCCTGCAATTGGAAAAGAAGTAGTTTGTTTAGGTATATGGATCATGTGAACAAGTTTTATTTCAAATAGATGTAAAGCTATGACCTATATGGAAGAAACAAAGCTTATTCGTGAGTTATATTTTTGACATAGTTTAATAAACTTGATCAATGGATCGAAAGAATAAATGTTTGAGCTACTGGAAGTAAATAGAAAGTAATGAATTTATAAAGACTAGCACGAAGTAGGCGTAATTTGCATATTTTTTAAAATGTAAGCATTTAAGATAATTCTTTGAATAGACTAAACAACCCTAAATTACAGTGCATTTAGTTCCTGGCAAATGAACTATTATTCGGCATCACAATTACTTTCCATCACCAACAAAATTGTCACTCCGCATCACCGCATAAAATCATAAATGATTTATGTGTGCGTGCCCCCTCGACTCGCGACCCCTAATGAATTAGATTATTGTTAAACGTTTGATTTATGCGAATAAATAGTACATTAGGAGCTGACATGTAAAGTACAAGGGATGGTTTGAGGGGGCTCTTCGAAAGTTCGTCGCGATCTCGCCACATGGCACCGCGTGGGATATCGTGAGCTTTTAAAGCAAAAAAAGCACAAAACTTAATTGAATCGATAAATCAATTTAAATAGAGAGCGAGTGGGCCCCTTTGCCGATTGAAATGTATATAATTAATGGAATGAACGTTTTAATAAACGCAGCCTCTCGGGCATGCATTTTTAGTGCGTTTCCGACCAAATGGGTGCATTGTGATGCACGAGTGCGTGAACCAATAACAAGAAACCCTCGTTTAACGAAAAGCAACATTTTAAGGGCGGATTATTGAAATTGTTTATGTAAGCACAAAATATTTATGTCGAAAAATGCTTTGAAGTTTATGATTTTAATGCAACGATTAGGTACCCACATACATACGAATACTGAATACATCCCAATAAAATCCTTTTAAAACAACTTTTTTCTTTTTATGATTGTAATAATATTTGTGGCTCAGTGGAGTGTAAGCAATTATTATAAATCTGACGCGAGAGCTTTTAAAACGAATAAGAAGGCAACGCCCACACGAGGAGTTACAATCACGAATTTATCGATTAGCAGGTAATTAATTCGCCCCGATTGTAATTAGACGGTCAGAAACCGCGTCGGTTGAGACTCCTCATGTTGTCATTAGCCTCCACCTGCCACTACAACTTTCAGAAACCCACACGCCCCTTTTAAACTTTATATTTGTTGCGTTCTTAATTACACCAAATCATTAAACATAAATTATTACATTCCATACTAAAAACTACACGAAAACTTTAATTGACATTAAAACAACTAAAGCAATCAACGGATCTTTTTTTCTTACTCTTACATAATTTTAAGCAAACTATATTTTTATTGATAAAAACTTTTATTGCTTATCGGAAAACAATCTTGCAAAGTTTGTTCCACTTTTTTCATCCCAGAAGATTTAATTGGAAAACGTTATTTACACTTACTTTACGACTTTGTTTACGCTAACTATCCAAGGTGATTTAATGTGTTTACTTACGTTATTGAAATTTTATCCAAGAGATTCGGGTTTAATTTTTTCCCTGTTCCCAATTTGCTTTGTTTGTACGAGCAATTACTGCAGAGTTTGTCTTCCAAAGAAAATCTGATAAATTTTATTGGCAAATAACTTACTAAATTTCGATTAAAAACAAAAATAATAAGATTTGTGATTTATTTTTTCTCTTCAATGCAGAATTCTAGTTGCAGTTAAGCTAAGTATAAACTGGAGAACTTTTGCCAACATGCGGTCAACACATTTCTTAAACTAAGTATAAACACTAAAACATTTGTCTGCAAACACGTTGACAACTGTTGACAACAAAATTCTGGAGTTAAGTATATACCGGGCATTTATTGGCAACTGTTGACAACATATTGACATCAAATTTCTTGAGCTGTGTATAAAGCGAACACCATTTGTTGATATGTTGACAACAAATTTCTTAAAGTAAGTAGAAGTCGATAACAAATTTCCTGGATACAACAACTTTTGTGTGGAAACATGTTTCTAACAATGTTGCGAGTTCGAATCGAATTTAGTACGAAATGGATTTTCTGATTGTTGAAGTTATTTATAATTATAGCTTTTTAAAAAAATTAGTTGGTGGAAAAAAAAAATCGAAAAATGGCACCTACCACATGGATACGGATAATGTCGGAATAACTCTTAAATGTGATAGATTCTTGTGGGTCCAAAAATTACTAAGATCAATGCAAATCCCATAATGAAAGCAACATTTTCCTTTGTATCTCGGTTTAGCAAATTCTCTAAGGTGTTAGCAATTTTTCGTGTTGCCAACATGTTATCCTGTGACTGTTGGCCGATTTATACATAACAATTAGAAGTAAAGGGAAGTAGACTTAAACTGAGGAAATAATAAAAGCTGGACCTAAAAATTTTGGAAAATGACACCAACCATGAAGGCAGGATGATGTAGGAATAACTCTTAAATATGGTAGGTCTCCTCGAAATTTTCTCAGAATCACTAAATCCAATTTTGAAGATCTTGAAGAATTGTATTCTAAATATAAGTCTTCCATTTCTAATGCAGCATTGTAGTGTGTTGTGCTGCACGAACACAATTACCACCAACAATTTGATTTTTAGTTTCATCAGTAATTGTTTCTAAGTAAACCAACATTTGTACCATGATACCAAAAGTCATAACCAGTGATATCCGAAGTTGTCTTCTAACAATACTTCTTTAATATCTTTAATGCTAGAACAGATTATTTCAATTAAGTTTAAAAGGGCCTACAGAGGGCGTTGTGCAAACACGTTGAGAGTGTATGGCGATGTTTGAGTTGTTGTACAAACTGTGATGTATATTCAAACATATTTGAAAATATTTGCTCACAACATAAAATGTGGAGTTTAACAACATCTGCTTATTGATTGAAATGGCCTCCGCTCTTTACCAAAAATGAGGAATTTTCGAAGTTTCTACAACACTCGACCTTAACGATGCTTGCGCAACTGGGTGTGGTCGCGGTAAAATATTGCGCAAACTATTTAATAGTGTATGAACCCTTTAAGATGGCGGATACGGATATAAGCGTAATATTGTAACTGGTGTTAAAAAGCCAGTCCGGTCAATTTAGCCTTAAAAATAGTAGTAAATGTGCAAAAATTAGCGTAGAGCTAAAAATTGGTACGAAAGTTCGGAACACCATTATAAATGAATTCTGAAAAGTCCCCATCGATCCCGTACCTGGAAAAAATTTTATTCAAGCACAAAGATCTTAAAAATGTTTTTTTCGCGTTTTTCAGCAAAACGGTAAGTTTTATCATAAAATTAGATCAGACAAAAATTGAAGATCATATAATTATCTATAAAAAATGGCCTTATACTTTTTCTCCTAAGAGCCACCGTTTCTGAGATATAACGTTTATAAAAGTTGAAATAGTCTTCATAATATCCATAAGTACGCCACGTATACACATCACTGAAGCTGTACTACAAGTAAAAATATTTTCAATGTAAGCCATAAATCATTCTAATCGTCCAACTGGTTCGGTCAAAATTAATTATTTTCCGATTCATCAAAAATTTCATATCAATTTCTTCGTCCAAAAGTGAAATTTTCAAATTTTCAACGGTTATTTGGTCATAACTTCTATACCTATAAAGATATCAAAACGAATCTTTTTTTGTGTGAAAGGCTACGAAAAAAACCTCAAGATAAGTTATCATTCGTTAAAATTAATGCAGGGGGAAGGGGTTAAAAAAAATTTTCAAAATCGCATTTTTTTACAAAGTTTTTTGCGCAATTAAAATTTTAATTTTTTTTTTTCGAAATTGAAAAAAGTCAATGCGTCGCGTAGTATAACCTGAAAATCTCCTTCAAACGCATATTTTAGTTAGACGATAGAATGTGTTGTTACCTTTCAGCGATTATTTTGGTCGCTGGGGGTTGAAAAAAACGCAATTTTGATTTTAATAGGTCGGGGTGAGGTGAAATGAAAAGATAGAGATTTCAAAACTTCAAACCGACCTCTGTAGATTAATCCTCTTTTGGGTCACGTGTAGGGATTTTTCATTTTTTGTCCCGTTTTAGCCCCATTTCCTCTACCAATTTTCTCTACGCGTCGTTTTTTATCGATATTTTTCTACGCTTTTGAAAAAAAATCCCGACGCCGCTGGACGCGCCGGATAAAACCGATTATTTTTCTGGGTATTAACGATACTTTTAGCCATAATATAACCTGCAATTCGATAAAATCGATCCAGTCGTTTGATAGGTACGATTTTTTAAATTTCGTTAAAACATATCCAAAATTGTACCCCGATTTTCAAACGTCAGAATATGAGATACAAACAAAAATTTCGAAAAAGTGTTCCGCTATGGGTACGTAAGTCTGTTTCCTCTTTACGAAAATGCCATTCGCGGTTTTTTCCCTCCAGCTACAGTCAAACGCTAAGCAATATTACCTTTTTGTTTTTTTTTTTCGCTAAAAAACGCGATATTTTGATGTTTTCAAAGAAAAATTCACCCTCGCCACAGGATTAACCTAGGAGCGTCGGAAATTTTGGATATAGTAAATGAGGATGTGGCTAAAAGGTCCGATTTGGTGTTCCGAACATTCATACCAATTTTTACCTCTACGCTAATTTGTGCAACCTTCCATGTCTAAATTGACTGGACTAATAGCCTTGAATGTTGCGCGTGCAATTCCTTGGACACTATTTTGATAAATTTTGGGATAACTTAACCATCCTTGCATAAAATATGATTTGATTAACGCTGTCCAAAATTAAAGGTAAATAGACTTTTTCTAGTAGTTCAAATTATTAAAAATTGTCATATTCCTTCTTTTGGCTAAACACTATACAATTTGTAAAATAGAAAATGTTGGAAAATGGTTTGAGCAAATGAAACATCAACGTTTTGGGAAATATCATTTAAGTATTTAATCATACCATTTCCATTATTTTGAACATATTTCTCTTATATTTGAATGACTCTACGAATCACTGTCAACAGTATTTTCTCTTTGAGACTAATGCCAGGAGTTATTGTTCCTACATTTCTCCATATTATATTTCACTCCTACGATTGTATTTTCTGTAGTTACCACTCGTCCTGGGAACATGAGTAAGATCCTTTTTTTGGAACAAAACCTTTCATATTTTTCCTTTTTATGCGGTTTTTTCTTCTCGAGCTATTCATATACTCTTTACTAGTTTAACATCACTTTTATATGTGTTTTTCATTTTTCGCTTCAATATATTTGTTTTTAGTTAGCATTTATAAGAACCTTGCATGTATTGTCTTTTTGTGCAACTGTAAACTGCATACATTATTTCTTGATCGATCTGTTTTGTTAATTATTGATTATCAAAATCTAAACCAAAAATTAAGTTTTTTTGTAGTAGTTCTGTTTGTTATTCAGGTTGTAAGACTAAATCAAAGTTTTCTCTGTACCACGATTTGAAACCATAAATTAAATTTTTTCGGAAGTAGTTATACAGGGTGTTGCAAAATTCGACCGACTGGATATAGTAGATCAAAAATAAGTCGACATTTGTAACTCATGTGCTAGTAAGTCAAAATACTAAAATATGTTAGTTTTTTGCAAAATACTAGGTAGGCTATAAATTATTAAAAAAAGTTTCCATAAAGCTTATTTTAGGCGATTATCATAAAGAGCATTATTCAGGTAGTAATAAATATATCAATTACCCCCTCAAGACTGCCATCTTAATTCGTTTAAATCTAATTTATTTGATGCGTTCGTGGGGTAATCCCTTATATTTAGTAGTCTCGCTACTGTTGGCGTGAAGAAATATTTTATATGTTCTCGCATAATCCTAAATACCCGTATAAAAGGCCTTTTGAGAAAGGTGGCGGCCGATTAGGTGCTACCCCGTGACATAAAGCCGTCCTAACATATATCACGACGCATAAAAAATAACAAAAATTGTCATTATTTGTCGCACGTCAATCCTGAACTTTTGTCCTGAGTTCCGAAGAGGAGCTTATTAGGGGTCGGCGCTATTACAAAGCACAGGATGTTTAAGAAATCTCAGCTCTCAGGTATAAACCTTTAGGAAAATATACACAATGTATGCTCACCTGCACTTTTTACAACAATTCGCATAACTTAATACGTTATGCGATATAAAAAGGCTTTTTACAGTTAATATTTTATGGGCGATGTGTGAGGTTGTGCGTAAAAATGGACTGGCTTTTATAGTTGTGCAATGCTCGCGAATATAAACTGATGATGCTTGTGCTTGCAGTAAGCACAAATATTTAAATTAAAATCCTACTGCTGCTACATCATAAACTTGGAGAAGAAAGCGAACCTTGTTTACTTCGCTTTAAATTGCCCTTTTGATATTCTCAAATGATACATAACGATATAAATAGTTTTACTGCGTACTTTTATTATCATTTTAAAAACAAAAGTGCTTTTTATTACATTCATTTCATAATTTTTCATTTTATTACTACTACTCTATCAACATGATTTATAATACACTGGGTACTCTAAATTAACACATAAAAAATATTTATTGCAAATTAAGAATTATCTAACTTTAATACTGATTGTTAAGGTCTATTTATGCAGACCCATTTAAGTAAAAGTGATTTTTTTTTCAAAACAGCATATAACAGATTAATCCAAAACTTTTATTGTTACTTGTAAAGATTTTTATACAGGGTTCACCAAAACTTTTGCACCTAACGTACCGGTGTCAAAACGCCTTTGAATAAAAAGATGAAAATCAAGGGTAAATCATATTTTCACCAATTTTCAAATTTTTAATGCCTATAGTTACCGAGAGGTGGCGCCATATTGTTATTATAATGTGAAAGTGGGTAAGTGATGTCATGGGATTGATTGGTAACAGCAAAAAATTTAAGAAAAATAAAAAATGAGTATTGTCTGAAAATGTAAAGAAAATAAAAATTTATTATTTTCATAATGAAAAAACACCACTCCACTTCATCGTTCTCTTTATTATTTTCATTTATTTGTTTTTTCTTAAAATATCCATCATTTGACATCATTGGAGAAAGTCGGTTAAATGGACAAACTAGTAGAGATTTGTTTCTATATTATTAATATGTTGACAGAACATTCCAATTTCGTATAGATTTTGTGCATTCTTAAAAAACACAAAAAATGGGAATTACAAAAATTTCAAAAAAGGTGCCAAATTTTTTTTCTACATTATACCTGGGGTGTCGAATTCAGTTAAAGAGGACACCACTCCACTTCGTTCATTTATTTGTTTTTTCCAAAAAAATCTATCATTTGATATCAATGGACTATAAAGTAATTTTTATTCTTTTTTAAATGACATAGTTTATCAAATTTCTTAGAATAAAACATTGATTCCAAATATGTGAAAATCCAATATGGCCGCCATAGGAAAAAAATAAGTTTTGTTCATTTGTGATAAATTCATTGGCTAAAAAATAAACTAATTTACCTTACTGAATTGTATTAAAAAAAGTGCCTTTATAATGTCAAAAAACGTTTCTGGTACCACTGAAAATAAGGAAGTTATTTTGAAAATCGAATTTTCGTCTAACGAAGATTTCAATTTTTCGTTCTTTGTTTTAAGTATATTTTTACACTTTTTACATCACTCCAAAAATTAAACAAAATTTTAAGAAGTGTTTGAATCAATATAAAATATACTTAAAACAAAAATTTCAAGTCTTTTATAATTTTTATAAACACTGACAAGCAAACAATTTTTGTATATTTGGTTTGAATTACAAAAACAGAAAATAAAGAAATTGATAGGCAGAAACCTCTTCTGTATATCAAAAAAATAAATTTTTAAAAACCTTTATTGGAAAAAAAAGTATGACCAAAATCACAAATATCAAGCAAATTTCAAAATCGAGCACTTAAAATTGCCAACTATCCTCTTAACTAACAGAAAGTCATCTTCAATAATTAGAAAGATACCAAAACAGTCCAATGTCCCTTGGGACACTATGTAAATAAAACTGTCATTAAAAATTTGAAATTATGGTAAAAACATGATCTGTCGAAGGCCATTTACTCTCCTTGATTTCCATTGTTTTTAATAAAAACCATTTTCGCTTTGGAACCTTTGGTACAAGACTTTTGGTGGACCCTGTATATAAATTCATCAAAAAATTGATGAAGTTATTTTATAACTGCATCTTAAATTTTGATATATTTCAAATTTATTGTTAAAATATTTATTTTCCTTTCGATCTTATATTTTAGTTATTTACAAGAAATCTTTGAAGTTAATTAATTTGCCTTATAGGTATAAGCGTTACAAAAGAAGGCCATATTTCGAACAATATTGACCTAATTTTTCTCAATTTATGATCTTAAGTATTTACACTTTTTAATGAAGCTATTAAAAGGTCGCCCCCGCGCCATCAATCTTCTTCCCTTGGAAAATTAATGCGAGTTGATTCTTATCTGCTTAGCTGCTCTTTATTATTAAGAAAAATCCCAATAAGGTCTTATGACGCTCGAGATGCTCTCCATCAATAGGGGGAATATAATTCTAGTTATACAGTTGCCGTCTCTAATTTTCCGAGCCATTGCACCGGCTCAATCAGGGCCTACTACCTACAGTTAAAAACATCTAATGCGTACATAAGACCCAAATTGGTTTAAAAGCCCCGTCGTTCGCTTCATCGAAAAAAGCAAAACGAAAATTTAGCTTCTATGCAGATGTATCTAGATGGATACACTGCAGTTCAAGGGAGCGAAACCCATTTCAATTGGAAGTCTATTTAGGGGTGAACGTACGATGTAAACCACATACATTGCCTAATTCTCTTGAAGTTCATGTAATTTTAAAACTACAACCAAAGTTTTAGCCTAACTTATTCTTCTCCATTATTAACCAAATTTTCATAAACATCAATACATGAAAATAGTCTAGAATTCTTACAATGTGTTTTTGAAATATCTGGTGAGATTAGGAAGAAATGATTAAAGTGTTGGAGTTTTAGTCTTGAAAGATAGAATATCCTTTTTTTATATAAACTTCCAGGACGCGGAGACGAAATTTTTCATGTGGAACTTTCTGAAATCCAGCTGAGGCGCGATCCTGTGATTTAATACCTTCAATTTGGAAGCAGCAAGGGCTAGAGATAAGCACGCACGTTCGAAGCCTTTTTCATAATGTTACGTTTATTCTTTCGATTTTCTTTCCCAATACGTTCTGCACACTTGTGCCCAAGACGTGATGGTCGGGTTTGCAGGGAATCAAACAATATTCCAATGATAAGTTGTTTATTTGCGCGAAGCTTATCGCTCTGATAAATTTCGTGTTGATGATGCAGTACGATTTAGTTGTGTAAAGAGCGAATTGCAATAAACTTTTCCACCTGTTGATAGATTCGTGCTTTAAATTTTAATCTATCTGGACATTTCGTTTTGCACTTGGCGTATTTCATCTCGTAACATTTAATATCGACCACTTAGCACTAAAAGCGCGATACAGAGTTAATGGCCCAACTATATCACGGACAGCTTGCCGAGAAGGGCTCCTAATGAAAATGTATGAACGAATGGCGGAAACAATCGCTTTCATAACGCGAGTAAAGAGCCTGAATTAAGCCGTATAAATTTATTAAATCCTCCATACTCTACAGAAATTACTCACATTATTTTTGAAACCAATATCTGTTCACTAGAGTAGAGTGGTTATACTACAATATTTCAAACTTACAAATTTTAATTACAAGCTTCCAAATTTATCGCTTAGAATTTATGATGAAATGTGAGTTAATGTAAAATTTCATTTATCCTATGGTTAGAAGCTATTCTTAGAGCACCTAGCTCCATTTCTCTTAAGATAACCATAGATATTTGTGACGTTAGGGAATCCTTCACAAGAACAACTGACTTTAATAGGTCGATTATCTATAAGCCCTTACAGTAAATATCTGTAAATTAACCATGAAAACCATCCATTACAACGCTTTTAACAAATTTTTTTCTTCTAATGAGTTCTAGAAATTTCAGATTCTAGGTTATTCAAAATTATTATGAAAGTTATGGAGTTAAAAACTTTAAAAAAGAAAACAAAAAAGAAACTATAATCTGATTCAGTTTTTCCAAAACATATCCGAGGAATAATAAGCATCATGAGTAGAAAAAATTAATAGCAAGAACAATACCAGGGGACCCATTTTAGCTTCAAAATGAAGTTTTTCAAAAAAAGTAGACGCCATTCTGTACAAAAAAAATCAGCTTTCAAATAAATTGCAGCAAGTTTTAAATTTTAAATTTTTTATGAATCTTGTGGAACACCCTATATATTTCCTTCGTTTCGTTATTTTTTTAATTTTAATCAAGTATACTTTTGATTTTTTTAAAATAAATTCTCAAAAAAGTTCCTATGAGGAAAATATTACTTAAATAAGCCTATTTAATAAGAAATTGTCTAAATTTTATAATGGAACTAATTTTGAAAGTCTAGCTTCAGTGGAAATGTGATTCTTTTGCGTTCAAAGTGCATACAAAGTTTTCATCAAAAACGTCAGTTTAAATAAGAGCGTAAAAAAAGTTTGAATGGGATTTCAAAAAAGGCCCCATTGCGAATTTTATTTTTTAAATGGTCCACTTTATAAAAAATTAACCAAATTTTATAATAAAACTTAATTTATAATTATATCTTGATGATAAATACCCTTTTTTGGTCATTAAAGTACGATTAAAAATTTCCCCAAAAAATATCTTTAACTTCAACTAGTGTTTTTCAAAATTCTAACATTTCTCCAGAAGACCTCGTCTGCAATGTCCCTAAAAATAGAATATAACGCCAACTTAAAATAGCTAGAGGCAAAGAATGAAGTTGGTATAAATTGGTAATTGATATAAAAAATGCTTTTAGTTCTACTTCTAGTATAGCCCAACAAAAGACTTATAATGATGTTATAAATAAAAGCCATAATTGATAATGTTCTTTGTTTGGCGAAAAGTGGGAGGCCACTCAGGGACCACAATGATAAAGAAGATAGTTCTGAGAAAGATTTATTTCTAGATTTTGTTAACGTGATACAGAAATATGATCCTATAATGGAAACGCATATGAAACAAGACCCAAGAAATCCAAAATATTTAAGTAATCGCATACAATGGACTTAATTTTAGTCTTGCTCAGTTTTGTTCAACAAAACATTGTTTCTTCTTTAAAAGGAAAATTGGTATACATAATAGCTGATGCTACTACTGACTGCGTACATCAGGAACATATTTCTGTTGTAGTAGGATGTATTGATATTAAAATATGAAAACCATTCTCCGATTGAAAGTTTTATATCCATGCAGAGCCTCTTTACAGTTTTACGGTTAAGGCACAGTCTTTTTTGGTAAACTGGACGAAGTTAGATGCACGCTTAAAATTGAGTGGTCATCGGCGAAGTCTTTTTGCTGCGATGGAGCATCTACTATGCTTGGATGAAAATGATTCAAGTGTGGAGATGAAATGCAAAGAAGAAAATAATGACATTCTCTATGTATACATTATTATGCACTGTCTAAATCTTGTATTAGTCGATGCAAGTACAAGCTGCTTCACGTTAATCTGGTACACAGAAGAAATGCTAAGGCAGCAAATAACCAGACGTTTTCGTACGACCTGGAAGATCCTTTAATCTCGCCCCACCTTTAGTCGGTGGGGGATTAACCAGGAACTCCCTGACGATTCAAACAACTTTACTTAGAATTCTCCTTAATTAAGCTTTACTCTCAATGCGATGCGCGTTGGAAACGCACACCCAGGGATTTTCTAGCCATTCCCACTTAACTACTCAATAACGGTGGGCGAGACTAAGGGATATTCAAGCCCCAGGAAAGCTTCTTATTGGCGCTAACATTTCTTTTGTGTACCAGATTAACGTGAAGCAGCTTGTACCTCAAGTAAGGATACAGGACAGTCTTTGATTTTTTTGGTATAATCCAAACTGTCTATAGCTTTATGGAAGGAAATTGTGTTCGGGATGCAGTAATGGAAAAAAATCTAAAGAAGTAGGAAAAACTAATAACTGTGAAGAATCAATTAATGTAAAATTGTCCTTGGCCAGGATTCGTTATCATACCAAACATGAGATTTTGATATCCCAGGTTCGAATACTGGCCAAGGAGAATTTTACATTAATTGATTCTTCACAGTTATTAGTTAATAATTGAAAATATTTCGTCCTATTTTATTTGATATTGGTTATTTGAGATTTTGGCTTTTGTGGACTGGTAAAAAAAATATTAGTCTTTGTATTAACATTCCTTTATCCGAAAGACACGAAATGTCCTTGGTCGGTGTTCATTTGCCTGAGTGGTGGATGATGATAATAACCATTATCGATTCTCCCAATTCAAGGTAAAATTGACTTCCACCTCAGGTTCGAATCCTGGCCAAGAACAATTTTAGATTAAGAAGTAGGAGTAGTAGTTCAGTTAAAAACTTTAAAATCTCTATCAAACACCAGAATTTCAAATGTATTTTTGCTCTTCGCATAATTAATCATATTTTACAAATGGTTGTAAAAGTGAGTAAAGTTCTTCAAGATCTAGCTTACTTTCGGCAATGACTTTTTCATGGAGCAAGAATTGTCAGTGTCATGAAAAATTTAAGATGATAATTTAAAGAACTTCTAATGAAATTGTTGATTTTTTTCAATTTTTTTATGTTCTTTGGTAAAGCTAAAGAACTTTTTTTTCAATTTTCCATGATTTTGGGTCTCTTTAAATTTTACAAGGCCTGTTGATTCCTTAAAGCGAAACATGTTGTTTGCAAATTGGTAATCAAGTTGGATTCTTTAGAAATTTCATATTTCTGTTCCTTTAAAACTTAATCTAAATTTTGGGCAAGTTTCTTCAACATTCCAATTAAATCCCTGTTGATATCTAAGGTTCACGGGTACGCTTCTTCCACTTTCTTCCGAAATATCTTCATTCAAAATACCATAAAAGGTCCTTCAAATTTTTAATAGGATAGCTGGTATGTAAAAATATACTCCTACAACTTTATTATAGTATGTATATATAGGTATTCTAAAATTGCTTCATTTGGTTACAAAAAATTCAAGAGTAGAGGCACCTACAAAAAATATTCCAACATTTGAACAATAGAGTTAAAATATTCTCGTCAGGTATTAGGAGTGATTTCCAAAATATTTTTTACATTTAATTAAAATTCTGAACAAATAAGAAACTTTCTAAAGAAAAGTACTGTAAACTTTACTATAAAATTTGTTTTATCATAAACAATTTTTCATCTTCTAGTATCTGTACCAGACTGCAGGATTTGTATGCTCTATGAGAAAGTAAATCATCTCTGTTCTAAAATGTGTTTTCAATTTTAAACAAAATTTACCTCATCACACGTCATTTATCTTGATGGCACAAGGTGTAGTACGTTGTGAAAATCAAACAAAAACTTTGATCGATAATCGTGAATGTTTTGTTTTAATATCGGTATTGTTTAGTTACTGGAGCGTAGACCTGAAATTCTAATACCACCTAATCCGTCCTAAACTATAAATAAACACAAAAAGGTTTGACTAATATTTGCCCATTTTAGTAAGGAGAGGCCTGCCTCAACAACGTTGGATGGATGCAGTAAACGTAAACGTCCACTGATTATTTACATCGCACGAATAGTTTGGATATTGTAGGAAGTTTGGAGACTTGCGGACGTGTTGGTCCCTGGAAGAGATCCCTGCAACCTTTATTTGTAGTTTATTTGATTAGGACTGCGTCCTTTGGGCTCTAACCGTCTTGTTGTTTATTTAAAACCTTGCACGTTCATTACTTACATGCCTTAATCTTGCACACCAGCTGGATACACACGTCCCTGGCTAACCCCAATAAAAATGCTCCATTCATTCAATTTATTTCTCGGCTTTAAATTTTTTACATTTTACTACTATTTTTATTAATAATTGGAAGGGAATTAAATTAAATTAAAATTCTTTTGTAATGCAAATTGGCGATTTGTGTTGGTTGAATAAATCGGACATCGGGGCATTCCAGTCCGATATATTTTTCAATTATAAAACGCATAAAAACTGTTCGGAACTGATAAAAATGCACGACAGGGCCAATAAAGTGTGCTCAGTGGAGGAAACAAGCTCGTTATTTGTTGTCGATTATGAATATTTATCGCTTGGTCAACCTACATTTGATGTCCAACCGCAGTTACCAATCTTTTATTTTAACGTAATTAACAAAAAAGTTGATTGAATCCTTCTTTAGAATTTTAATCAACTAATTTACCTAATTTTCGAGATTTAAATAAATAATGAGATACAAATTGTATTAAATTAATTTTGAAAAATGTCGGTCTACACTTATCACCTCATTAATTAACGTAACACTAGGGGCACCGATTTTATACCTCTCAGTTATGTCCAGAATTTCAACAAAAATAATAAATTGGTTACACTTTTTCCTAAATTTATATTCTAATTTACATATTTTTTTCTGTAACTTTAATCATATATTAAAAGGAAAATATTTACTTTCAATCTTATCATCAATACTAATTTTAAAATTTTTGAATTAAACAGTTGGTACTATTCACTGTTGATGTTCGAACTTTAAAACATGAAAAGCTCGAATTATTATTATTCGACATAATAATGAACTTCGTACTCGATGAATTTTATTTAATAAGAAGCTACATGTTTCGAGTCGTTAACCCCATCATCAGGCGCAAATGACTAACTAATCAATCCAGTTTCAAGCTATCAGCCCCATCTACTTCTATAAGTATACAGGGTGTCTCATTTTAATTAATGCAGCTGAATATCTCGAAAACTAAGCGATTTCTTAAAATAACTGAAAACTCCAAACTTACAAATATTTGATGTTTGTACATCACTTTTAAAAATGATTATTATTACAAACAAAGTTTGCAATCGATGATGTAGATTTGTGATTAAAATTAAATAATTAATTAATTAATTACTTCATTGCACTTTACGAAGGGGACTCAAATAAGCAGTATGTGATGCTGATGAGTGCTAATAAGCACGAAACGCAGCGTCCATCACTCTGCAAACTTGTGTAATTGCTGCTTGGTACACCTTGCCACTATTAAAGGTAGATTTAAGGAATTATCCTTCAATTTTTGATTATTATTACATTGGTTTTTTAAATTTATAATTAGATTCAGAGGCGATGAGTTATTTCATTAATTAAATTATTTGAAATTTTTAATTATGGATTTACAGTTATACAAAATAAAATATACTAACATGATGATGAACTGGAATAAACTTTTATGAATTAAATTAAACGACGGCCTAGAGACATAAAAAAGTAAATGAAGTAATGAGCCTGATATAAATGTCTTATCAGATAAGCTCAATAAAGTGCAAGTTGTCTTATAACACCTATGGCATTCTCTTTTTTTTCATAATCGCAAGAAGTGCAGTTATAAATGCCACTCGCTCTTTCATCTATTGCTGCTAATTTATCTCTTTTGAGATACTAATATCAAGTTTCCGCATCGATCCATTTCAAAGCTGCCGATCTAACGGCAATCATTTTCCAATGCGATAAGTTATGAAATTATGAAAAAAGTATGTAAAGGGTCGCGTGTATCGCAATAATTGTCGCTATAATTTAGCGCCTTATTGCGTTCGCGAGAAACGAGCGTGCAAAACACAAGTTTTGCTCGAAATATACATACAAATGGACGCGCACTGTATGCAAATTTTATTTAAAAATATGTTTCGGTCCGAAGAAGAGTCTATTATGTGCAGGAGTTATTTTCCATTTGTCCTGCTCAGATATTAAATTGCACCGAGGAGGTTAAGACTCTATATTTGGGTCACGTACACGTGTACTCATTTGCATTGAATTTGTTACTAAATAAACACAAAGATCTTTTGACTTTAAACAACCCTTCGGCCAAAAACACCACAACTTTAAATAGAAAATCCATAACACGAATGAAAATTCTAGTACTTTTTATTGATATTTTACTGCGTCTCTTACTGAAATTACTTGATTAGAACGAAATTGGTTTTATCTTTCTACTGGCCTCGAGAAAAACCCACTACACCTTTACAAGTTTTCGTGAATTGTATTTCGGAAATAATTACTTGTATTTCAGAAAAACCAATTTAATTTCAGAAAGTACCAATTATATTTCCGAAAACATCATTTGAAAATCTGAATTCTTAATTTCAGAAACTTGTATTTCAGAAAGAATCATTGTGTTTGATTCAAACTAATTGTTTCTGCAGAAATCTTGGATTACTTAATTACAATATTTTAGCCATTAACATTAATATCTTCCTTTACTAAAGCAGAGGCCTGGTCGATTGTAGTGTGTTGTGTTGCACGAGCACAATCACCACCAACAATAATTGTATTTGTAGCTTCATCAATATTTGTTTCTGACTCAACCAACATTTTCTCCATGATATCAGAAGCCTTAACAGGAGAAATCCAAAGTTGTTTTTTAAAAATACTGCTTTGATATTAGAACAGATTATATCAATTTGGTTTAACATGGGTATCGGTGAATAAGGACCTAAACGTAATGAATTGTTTGTATCAGTTGTGCGTTTTGGGTTGTGATTCGCATGCACAATCACAATTCATGATTTTGAAATACTATCAAAAAAATAATTTTATTTATCTGAAAAACAATTACATAACCATTTTGCCAGTATTTTATAATAGACACAGTTTTTGGTTTACTATTTCATACAGCATGCGGGTCTCGTTGGCCAAATGGTGCAAAATTTCAAAAAAGTCTTGTGAAAATTTTAAACTTAAACAATACCAAATAAGGTAAACGTAAGTAAATTTTATAGTGTAAAATGACCAAAATTTAAATAGCATGAATGCAGACGAAGTCTATCACTTCATAAATAATAAAAAAAATTGGAATATTTTAGTCAGGTGAAATAAAAAATTGCATGGATTTTCCTAGATGCCTACATTTTGAAAAAGACTGCCCAAAAACTAATTTAGTCGGTTTAAAATTATTGACAATGAATGTTCAGTGATATTATTCACCATACTATTTCTAATTTTACAATTAAAGAGGTGTATAGCCACCATGGGCTTCCGGAGAGATTTATCCAGTTGGGGGGGGGGGGGGGGGGTTCAGAACTATTTGGCATATTTATTGAATTGTAAAATAGGCGGAAATAAATAAGGGGCAATTTGTAGGAAAATACAGAATTGCACAATTAAAATTTTATAAATTCGTTGGGGGGGGGGGGGGGTGTAAGGGAGGCGGTAGTTACCCTAATACAGTGCCGCAGGCGAAATTTTTAAAAATTGTCAAGGCATTTTCCAGACACAACTTGGTATTGGCTTTTTCACAAAAATATCGGGTACTGTATGAACGTTTTTAAAAAATAAAGAAAAGAAAACTTCTTTTGTTAACTAAAAATTGGGAAAAAAATATCCGCTTTGTTGCATAATCAACATTCTTTTTAAATTCACCAGAAATGCTTATTCTTTAATTTTTGTTTTATATTGCAACGGTCTATAGTTTTAAAATTGAAGACCTTACATTTAATTTTTCGTTAATTTTTGAGGAAATACATTTACTCAAGTAAAAAAACAATCTCAATTAAATGGAGCAAGAAATAAATAGAACCGATAATAAATAGGAAATATAGGAAAATAGGAATCTATTTTTTAACTTAACTAATGCCCATTTTCACCTATGTTTCACCTACGATCACTTAACATAAACAAATGAAAATTTTGAAAAACAACAAAATAAAATATTAATAGGTTCAGTATATCCATCTGCAATAAAATATTTTACTACCAAGACGAAATATTATCTTAGAAACGTGAAAAGATAACAATTTTTAGTATAATGCATTTTCCAGGGGGGGGAGGCATATTGCCCCCCTTGCGGACGCCTATGATAGGTACAACGAATAAGAAGCCATGTAATGACTATGTACTAATAATGCAAAAAATTTAAAACGAAGTGCGTAATTTGGAAAATAGTCAGATTAAATCTGTATTGGTTCAGATTTTTAACTATTTTTCTATTTTACGAAATTTTCAAGAAGTTAAATAATCTTTAGGGTAAAATACAAAATATCTTGTTAAAATTTACAAGCCCGCCGGTGCCGGTGTTTTTTTTTTGAAAAATTTACTTTTGGTCCTAAAAAATTTCTTAGATGATAAATATTATTTTAATCAAAAAACATTAAAATGTGTAATTTAAATTATAAAATATACCAAAAAACGTTTGTTTTATACCTTTTTCGTAGCTTATTAAATTCAAAAATTACTGCTAATAATATGTGTTACTTTTTTTACACCATGTATAATAGGTTATGTTAGAACGTATAAACCAATGGACAATTTTATAATAACACATTATAACAACATAGCCTTTCGTGAGGGATGGGGGTCAGGTTCCCCCACTATAAATTACATTATACTAAAAATTGGGCTTACTAAAGTTCTACTCGCCCTCTGGTGGCAAAACTATGAACCTAGAAAACAGGTGCTTTTTACTTGATTTCAACAATTAGTACATATTTTACGGGTTTTAATTGAGATTTAAATAATAAATCTATTTTGGTTTAATTGAATATGTACTTTTTAGGTACAAAGATGCATTTCAAATACCTGCTATCCTCCATTTTATGCAATTTAAAGCTCCCTTCACCAGTAGCCAATTGTCTCTGAAGGAATACTTAATATTTTTAAGTGACAGATTTTCCATTGTGTTTCTATCAAATTTTGAATATAAGTTCTATGATTTAAGTGTTTTTTAAATTTTAAGTATCAATGGTGTAATCAACCCTTAATATTTTTACAGTAAAATAAAACTGTTAGGCAATATTTTCATGAACTTATTTCAAGTTATTTTATTTTAAACAAGCTAGAACTGCACAACCTACTTTCGGAATAAAATACTGCCTAACAAAATGGCAACTTTTTTTCTAATTTGTAAACTAACCTAATCAGTACTAAGAGTTTTATTATTCTATTTTTTTTAACAACACGTTTATACAGTACCCAGTATTTTTTGGAAAACGCAATTTTTACCACCCCCCTTTACCCCCTACTAAATTTTCCTTAAAATTACCCCGGACATATTTTCGCCTATTTTACAATTCAGAAAATTTGCTATGTAGTTCTGCCCACCTCGCTGGATAAATGACTGCGGACGCCCATGTATTACATTAATATACAGGGTGATGATAAAGTTTGGAACCTTATTCATAACTGGCGTATTTAATTTTTTTGAGAAAATCGCTCGAACAGGTCAATTTTAGTTTTTAAAATCCCATCTCTTGGTATAATAAAAATATTAATGACGTCACTGGTGATTTAGTAATGACGTCATCATCGATTTTTTTAAATGGAAACCCTCACTTTTTTCACTGGTTTTTGATAGACATTTATGTCACTTAAACGATGATATAAAAAAATTGTTGCATTTGTAAACAAATTTTCGTTTAAAAATTTTTTAATATAAACTTAAAATTAATTTGTACTATTAAATTTGAAAAATTTGAATTTTGTATAAGATTTATTTTGGCCGATTTCAATAAATGGTAAATTTAAAATTTTATTTTTTGTAAATTTCCTTACATTTAAATGGAATCAAAAAATTAGTTTTTCAAGACTATTTATTAAATTTTGTTAAATACATTTAACATTTTACATTTGCATTAGAATGCGCATTATTTAAACATTTACTTTCTTTTGTTATTATTGGTAACTTCAAATTTATTTTAATTTATTTTTATAAAACCTTTTTCGTTAAAATAAAAATTTCCTTTTTTGAATTAAAAAGATTTTTTATTCAAAAATTTGTTTAAAAGTTTAATTGTTTTTTATATCATTTTTTAAGTGACATGAATTTCTATCGATAATTAGTAAAAAAAGTGGGGGCTTCTATTTAAAAAAATCGCTGATGACGTCATTGTTAAAGCACCAGTGACGTCATTATTAGTTTTTTTATATCAAGAGATGGCATTTTAAAAACTAAAATTGACCTGTCCGAGCGATTTTCTCAAAACAATTAAATACGGCAGTTATGAATAAAGTTCCAAACTTTATCATCACCCTGTACGTACTTACTTACTTTAAAAAAATTAAAAAAAAAATGTATTAATAGAGAATCGGATAAAATTTAATTTTACTTGTTTACCTTGGGCATTATTTTTCTATTTTTACAACATTGGGGTCTTATTTGATTGTTATCTGCATGCTATTTTTAATTCCAGCTAACCTTTATATATTTTTGGTAAATGCAAAACGTGATGCGAAATAGAACTACAAAAATTTTATATTTAAGCTAAAAACGTCATTATTTTGTGAAAAAAAATAACATGCAAAATAATATGACCGAAACTTCCCAAAATTCTTTTGCAACATTTCCGACCTTTTTATCTGGATACCAGTTATTTTATACAGTAAAATATTACATTAATAACACATAGTAACAATGGCGTGCTACCACTTCATCAACAGTCCATTTCATTGACAGTGCCTTTTCACCGATAACGGTTTCATCGACATGACCTTTACATCGACACGACCGTTTCATCGACATGGCCAATTCATCGACACGGACGTTTTATCGACAACCATTTCATCGACACTACCTTTTCTTTGACAAACCAATTCTTCGACAAGGACGTTTCATCGACATTACCAATTCTTCGAAAATTTAGTCGATATTGGTGATTAGAAGCTTTGGTGATGAAACATGTCTTTGCTATAAAAAGGTAATATCGATGATATTGTAGTCGATGAAACGACATTGTCAAAGAATTGCTAATGTCGATGAACTTTTATGTCGATGAACTTTTATGTCGATGAAAAGGTATTATCGATGAAACAGTTGTTGATGAAAAGGTAATGTCGATGGAAGTCTGTGTCGATGAAAGTGTAGTGTTGATGAAACGTCCTTCTCGATGAAAAGGTTTTTCGACGGAATGGTTGTCGATGAAAAGGTTTTTCGACGGAATGGTTGTCGATGAAAAGGCAATGTCGATGAAATGTACGTGTTACTGGAACGGTCGTGTCGATGTAATGGACTGTGGACTGTCGATGAAATTGCATTCGATGAAAAGGCAAAGTCAATGAAAGTGTATTGTCGATGAAAGTTACCAGTTACAATGGCTGTAAGAAATCATGTCAAATAGTTTACCAGACTTTTCCGAAATTTTCATTTTTTTATGGGGGTTTTATGAAACAAACTTTAGTTCTTTCCATCGCATGCTGCATGAAAATGCGGAAAATCATATTATTTATAACAAGATTACGTGACTTTTGATACCGTGGGAATAACATGCCTATAATTTGCAAGACTTCAAGTTTAATTTAACTTTCTTTTCTAAAAAGGACAAGTATTATTAAATCAGAGGAATACAAAATATTTTTGGGTAAGTGGAAATGCAATTTTCCATAGTCTGAAAGCGTGCAGGGGTTATTTAGTACCCTCGTTTCTTTTTTGTCATATTCTCTCCTCTAAAAGACATTGCGTATGTAATCGGAGACAAAAAAGCGTCATGACCACTCGGTTTATAAAATGCCTACGAAATTTATAAAATATTTCATTATGATTATGACAGTAGAAGGTTCCTCCTCCTTCCACAATTTATCACAATAGGAAAATAATATATTACCAAAAATGAAGGACTTCAAGTTTCTTCGATTTGGAACTTCTGTTCATTTCAAGATAGCTTTCATCAAAATTCGGCATTATCTAACAACAGCGGGTGTCATTATATAATATTTTCCAACAATAAGCAACTTTTAAATCTATGAATAATTTTTAACACATTTAGCAATAAAAATAATTTACTTTCGTTAATCCCAATTTTTTTTTGTATATACCATATTTTCGGACGGAGGGAGTATCTATTAATTTGGGATAGATCCATTGGGTATAAGATAATTTTGGAGAAAATACTTCCATATTTAATAAATAAAATTCTTAAAATAACCCACATACTTTTCCTTTTATTTATAAAAGTTTCCAGTTTTCTATTGCTCATACCTCCAATAAATAAGTGGTGAGTTGTGAAGGTGTAATATTATTTTGTTTTAATTTGTAAATAGAATAATTCATATTTCAAATTAAACTTTTCGACCTGAGATTCTAAATATCGATAATACCTTTATTGAAATAATTCGATTAAACACGTTGGTAATAATAATAATGACGATAACAGTAAATTATGATAAGGTTTGTATTGAATTCTAAAATTGCTAACCAGGCGTTATCGAAGCTGCTTTAAATTACACCATAAATTGCGGATCTTTGCTCTCTCAATCGGTTTTCTGTTGTATATACAGAATATACAGAGCGTGTGCTGGCGTGTAATTACCAAACGGCTTACTCGCCGATATGGTGGTCCATTTATCAAGCGTCGGGACGCACCAAGAAGGGTCAACTCGCATTTATCAAAACACTAGCTGCAATTTATTTACTACACCCTACACCAAAAATAAACTGAAGCCCAAAAACACTTCAACATATAACATTAGCCCCTAATAATAATTCCATTTTATGTAATCACTTATAACATTTAATTATTTTATCATAAAATTTTATTACTTCCTAGAGAGTGGGTGGTGAGGGTGTTTACATCTCTTCCATCAGTGGTGTGGTTTATTAAGCATTTACACCCTGACGCGCCTACTCTTAATGTCGCTCCATAAAAACTTCTTTAGGGTACTTAATAAGGAATTTTTTTAGTGTTGACGCTTTTATCTCGCCACGAGTACACATAAAATCCCGATTCGGTTGGAAAACCGGCGTGAAATCCATCCGTCCCCAGGGAACGCCATAAAAATAATTAAAAGTCCCCTACACTCTTTTTTCGCATCATAACTACCCAACACTGAACCACCAACGTATCAATGTGTTCACAAAAACTTAAACACCAGATGTTCGGGATAAAACTCCTGAGGTCTATAAAGATAGAGTAATTTTCACAAATTAAAAGTGTAATTAAAAACCTTCAACAAACGTCACAGTGAATTACTTGCTTCATTATTACTCTGATGTGTGTAATTGAGTTAAAACATCATTAACCAAAAGAAATTTGTGTTTTTTATACTAAATAAACCAACTCTCATAAATTAATTAAATCACCAAATTTTGATGATACTACTACAAACCAACAAATAATAAATTAACACCCGCGAGGATTTCGTAAGGTTGATATATTGGGGGAATTACGTTAACATTTTTATTCCAATTTGCTTTTTGAAGTGCATAATTTTAGCTGGATAAATTTTGTGGGTTTTACATTATTAAAAATAAAATATCTAAAAACTACACACATGCATGTTTGTATTTTTTTAATAAATTGTTTGTAAAATTATTGTAATATAATATGTATATTAAAATTATTGTGTTTTTGTTTGTTGCAGTTCGCCTCGAGGAATGTTAAGTTTAATTATCGCGAGTCTGGCAATTTGAATTGCACTACAAAAGCCAACTGGAAATGTAATATGGTGAGTTAATTTCTGGCTCGTTTTATTTTCATTTTACAAAAACATAGTTTAATCCGGATCATATTCTCTATTATAACTTTAAAAATAGTTAAATGTTATAACGTTTTCACGAAGTAAAAAATATTTAATTAACAATGTTCAGCTATAAATAAAATAAATTAATAAAATCTTGTATAACGTAAATAGTTTTCAAGACCTTGAAATGTCAATTTTTCAAGTAGAAAGATAAAAAGTTTGTAGAAACTTACTCATTTCAAGATTTGGAAAAGCTCATTCGTAGAACTGAGGAGGATGTGGTTTAAGAAACCTAATTATTACGAAATAATAGGTAATATTATGTTCAATATAGTGATGGATTAAAACACAATTATATCTTACTGATAATTAATAAAAAAATTAATATTAGATAGTTTTGTGTCTTCCTTAATGATATTGACACAAAGACAGCTTTCAGTGAAATTCATTAGACTGTATTCAGCGACCGTGATGAAAAATTTAGAGACGTCGTTAACGTTAAACACGTGATTAAAAAATATTTCTTCATATGAAATATTTTTTTAAAGACGTGATTAACTTTAGCGACGTCTCTAAAATTTTCATCACGGTCGCTGAATACAGGCTATTGTCTCTAAATTTAATGTACAAAATTAAACTACAATTCTGGAGAGTGGAGTACAGTGGACCGTGGTATACAGTGGATCAACGCAGAGTCTATCCAAAGTTGCATGTTGAAATGTAACCGTTGAATTTAATGATATTTAAATTTTAATGTATACTATAGAGCTTTCTCTTACTGTTATATTCCTAATACAAGTACCTGCCCGAAGAAATATAGAGAGTCCCCAATTTATAAATAATTTAAAAATTGTTTAAACATAAATGATTCTAATGAAACTAATACAGTTTTAGATAACTTATAGTCAATTTACCCCTAAAAATAGTACTAAAGGTGCAAAAATTAGCGTAGAGCTAAAAATTGGTATGAATGTTCGGAACACCATTATAAATGAATTCTGAAAAGTACCCATCGATCCCGTACCTGGAAAAAATTTTATTCAAGGTCAAAAGTCTTAAAAATGGGATTTTCGCGTTTTACTGCAAAACGGTAAGTTTTATCATAAAATTAGGTCAGACTAAAATTGTAGATCATATAATTATCTATAAAAACTGTCTCAATACTTTTTCCCCTAAGAGCCACCGTTTCTGGGAAATAACGATTATAAAAGTTGAAATAGTTTTAATCTTCATAATATACATAAGTACGCCACGTATACACATCACTGAAGCTGTAATACAAGTAAAAATATTTTTCTATCGGTCAATTTAAGCCCTAAATCGTTCTAATCGGCCAACTGGTTCGGTCAAAATTAATTATTTTCCGATTAATCAAAAACTTCATAGCAATTTCTTCGTCCAAAAGTGAAATTTTCAAAATTTTAAACGGTTATTCGGTCATAACTTCTAAACGAATAAAGATTTCAAAACGAATATTTTTTTGTGTGAAAGCCTACACAAAACCTTTAAGATAAGCCATTATTCGTTAAAATCGATGAAGGAGCAGGGGGGTAAAAATATTGTTAAAATCGCATTATTTTACAAAGTTTTTTGCGGGATTAAAATTTTGAGTTTTTTTTTCGAAATTGAAAAAAGCTAACGCGTTGCGTAGTAGTACTTGAAAATCTCATTCCAAAGCATATTTATAAAACCTGATTAAAAAATTCATCAAGCTTCCAGTAAAATTTTCAAGAACCCAAAGACTTTTTGGATTAGCGCGTTTCAATTATTTATAAAATTTAGGCGCCATGCAATTTTAAGCAACCACAGTAGGTTATTCAAAATTATTATGAAAGTTACTGGAGTTAAAAACTTTAAAAAAGAAAACAAAAAAGGAAACTATAATCTGATTCAGTTTTTCCAAAACATATCCGAGAAATGATAAGCAACATGAGTAGAAATAATTAATAGCAAGAAAAATACAAGGGATCCCATTTTAACTTCAAAATGAAGTTTTTCAAAAAAAGTACATGCCATTCTAAACAAAATAATTCAGCTTCCAAAAAAGTTTTAAATTTTAAATTTCTTATGACTCTTATGGAACACCCTATATATTTTCCTTCGTTTCGTTATTTTTTTAATTTTAATCAAGTGTATTTCAAGGTATTTTGGATTTTTTTAAAATAAATTCTCAAAAAAGTTCCTATGAGAAAAATATTATTTAAATAAATAAGTCAATTTTATAGGAAATTGTCTAAATTTTATAATGGAACTAATTTTGTAAGTCTAGCTACAGTGGAAATGCGATTTTTTTCGTTCAAAGTGCATCCAAAGTTTTCATCAAAAACGTCAGTTTAAATAAAAACGTAAAAAAAACTTTAAATGTGATTTCAAAAAAGGCCCCATTGCATTTTTTTTAAATGGTCCACTTTATAAAAAATTAACCAAATTTTGTAATAAAATTTATTTTATAAACATATCTTGATGATAAATACCGTTTTTTGGTCATTAAAGTACGATAATATATTTTCCCAAAAAATAACGTTAACTTCAATTGGTTATATTAAATTTATTTTTGGCCCATGATTGATTTTAGACTTTCGAATTATAGATTATATTCTAATCTTTAATTTAAACTCAAAATTTTGTTATAATTTTATCGAAAATAGCAGTTTTTAATCAAGTTTTCAGAATTTATTTATACACCAAAAAATGAGCTTTTTTATAATAAATTTTCAAAAAAGTTTCTATGAGAAAAATATTACTTAAATAAATCTATTTTATAGGAAATTTATTAAATTTGTTAATGAAACTAATTTTCTAATAAGTCTAATTTCAGTGGAAAAGTCATTTTTGGGCGTTCAAAGTGCTATAATGTTTTTATCAAAAAAAAAAATCATTTTAAATAATTTAACTTAATTTATCACTTATAATTCATTAAAAAACCTTATTTGCTACCCACTTTTCGTAAATAAGTTTTATAGAAAAAATTATAAAAAAAAAACATTTTTTTTTTAAATTTTTATTTAACGAATTTAAATTAAAATAAAATAAAAAAATTTACTATTTAGAACAAGGGCTAAAAAAGTGGGACATCCTGTATAATTGCTCATCGCCACCCCTATAATTTTACTCTAGGTCCGCCACAGGATTTATTAGTAATAGCGAAACGCTTTTTTTATTTAAACTTAAATACAGTAAAATTTAAAAAATCGCCAAAATACTTCAGGGATTTATCAAACATTTAAGGTAGCAAAAGCCTTAAAAATGAAAATAAAACACAACGATCAATAGGCAGTTTTTTTAAAATATCGGAAATTGAAGACCTACCTGCAAAAAGGAGGTTACTCAAATCTTTTAAGTTTTGAGAAAACCGTATAAAATCGTTTGAAAATTCAACTGGACATTTGCAGTGGCGGATTAAGCCATTTGGAGGCCTGAGGCGCAACCTGATTTTGAGGCCGCTATTTTTTTGAAATAAAATAAGATGACCTTTTTAGTTGACATCAGTTTCAGACGTTTCAGGGGTTAGTTTAAGGAAAACTTAGAAGTGCAAAATTTGAATATAGCGCCATAAGTGAAATTTTAAAAAAATGTCAATGGCAGGTCAAGCATTTCCAGATACTTTGGAAAAACATCTTGTTTTTCTCTTTTTCAAAAAATTTCATGGAATTAGATGAACTGTAAAATATAACCAAAAGTTAAAATTAAAGAAGAAACTAAATTGTTCCAAAAAGAAGTGTTCAGAAGAAAATCTTAATTGACAGAGTTTAATGTGAAGTTTTACGGATATAAAAAATGGTACCTTTATGGGGCTTGTTTCAAAGATAGTGAAAATATCAAGAAAAAGGTGAAATCTCGTTAATTTTTTGAAAGAAGAATTTTTTTTCGATCAAAACATTCTTCTGATGATATTTTTTAACTTCAAGCCAAAGTGGCATTAATTAGCTTGACTTTTCAACTTATTTCTTTTAAAATGATCAAATAGTTTATGAACTACAACAAAATTTCGAATTAACAACATTTTTTGTAGGTACAAAATTCAATGACCCATCAAAAAAGCTGGTTTTCTTGTTGATGAAACCTCGTCTATTGTCTAGGATTTTCTTCTGAGCACTTCTTTTTGGGACACCCTCTATATGTATAACTGGTTCGTTCGAACCGACAAAATTTTAGAAGGTGGGTCTCAGAAATTTCAGAAAGAGAATCTTTTTTAAAGTCAACTTGTCTGGAACTGGAAAGAAAAACTCCTTTGTATATTTTTTTTCAATTTTTTTGAGGGCGGTTCAATTAGGAGGCCACAGGCGCGCGCCTCATGCGCCTGTGCGATAATCCGCCACTGGACATTTGTTAAATTTGAAGCGAAACGTTCTGAAAATTGAGACCAAATTTTAAAAAAGTTAACAATAGAGATAGATTTACTCCTGAAAATAATTAACGAAACAGAAATTTATTAGGACTTTAGATTTTGGGATAAAAAACTGTATATTCCGTTTTTAAAAAACTGTAAAAAGTTGGTGATTGAAATATTAAAAAAATGTGAATCGTGTGGTTGTTGAAGAGGATTAATGAAATAAAACTAAAGTTCACAATGGGTACTTATAAGGATAATAAGGAAAATATTGATAGTAAAATAACAGTAATTATTCATCTAGATTTGCGCGAGGTCGGCGGTTGGGTCCATGAACCTCCTCCAATTTCGGTAAATAAAAATAAATAACATCGATGGAGATTAAAATAGCGACCAGAGTACCAGAGCTAAATGCTATTTGTTAATTTACTGTTAAAATTGCCGGCGTAGTGCCCTCTGTACAAGGCGGGTGTATATTTATGTATATGGGAAATTCGCCTTCGTGAGCCACAATTCCAGATATCATCGCAGCGTGATGGACCTTCTTGCATTCTCGACTCGACCTTAGAGCTTGGGCTGCTAAATCTCTGATCCATATTCACTGCCTTGCTCTTTTATTATGGAGCACGGATGGCTGGA
Source organism: Stenus bimaculatus (assembly GCA_963971135.1). Classification (NCBI taxonomy): domain Eukaryota; kingdom Metazoa; phylum Arthropoda; class Insecta; order Coleoptera; family Staphylinidae; genus Stenus; species Stenus bimaculatus. The sequence continues at coordinate 77,388,519 of OZ020180.1, read as the reverse complement.
TGACGATGACTTAATAAAAAGTAAAAATATTTTAGCTACAATATAAATGCATTGAAAGGTAAACTTTTATCGCGTCATCAGTGCGTAATGCCATGTCCCAAGCACCATGAGTACAAGTACCATATTCCTTAAGTTCGAACTAAATGGGGCCCCCGTTCTGTGCACAAAGAGGTATTAAATTGTTTCCGAGACAAAGAATATGTGTATGCATGTTTATAAAGACACCAACTAATAAGCATTAAGGCATTTATTCTTTGCCGTTTAGGACGTACTTAGCCGGCTGCTGGCGATTGTTTTTCGCGTAACTGTGCTCGCTTCCTTACGCACGCACGCCGCTGCATTGTTTCACTATGCAAGAACTGCAAGAACTGCTAGAACTACAAGAACTGCCGCGCCGCTACATTATCGCCGATTGTACTCTATACACGTGAATAAATCTTTTCCATGTTGATTATTTACTTTAAGTACATGTAAAAAGTGCATTGTTTTGAGTCCCATTTACATTTTATAGATTTTATCAGCTTATTTTAATAAGTATGCTAATTCGTATTTTTATTTTTCTTTTTCTTTCATTTCTTTTACCTTTAATTATTCACCTTAGTGTGTATTATAAATTTAAATTTTGATTTAATATCCATTATTTTAATTACAAAGGAAAATTACTTCGTTTTTAAAAGAATATTTATTCATCGTTTTGTGAGTTTTACGAGTTTATTCAACAAATTAATTAATTACTCCAAATTTATGTTTCTCACTGCCTTTTCGTTCTTTTATATTTTTTACTTTGTATGTTCTTACCATCGCTTTTATTTCGTGAGATCTTTATACATATTTTTTCAACTCATACTGTATACAGTGCGGACGTAAAGTAAATCCCCCCCTGCTAACTTTTGAACGGTTATGTTTTTGATTCTGAAAATTTGTCTACGGAGGACTCAAATCGCGAACTTTCTAACAAAGGTATTTTTGATTTTGTGGAACTTCCGGTTATATCGGAAATGGATGGCAACTTTCTTATTTTAAATGGAACACCTAGTACATTTTTCCATTTTCGTGTTCTCCATAAAAATACCATTAAATTGACCCAGCATAGTGTGGTCTACGATTAATACTTTCGGAATTACGCCCATTCGAAAAAGCGCATTTTTATGCAACTTCATTTACACCGGAAGTGGAAAATTAACGAACTTAAGGTTAAACATAATTTTGTTTAAATTTAATGTTATTAACTTAATTGCAAAAGAAAATCATGTAAAATTAGGAAGTTGGGGTAGTTGGCTCCAACTTCCGGTGTAAATGAAGTTGCATAAAAATGTGATTTTCAAATGGGCGTAATTCCGAAAGTATTAATAGTAAACCACACTACACTAGGTCAATTTAATGGTATTTTTATGGAGAACACGAAAATGCAAAAATATACTGGGTGTACCATTTAAAATAAGAAAGTTGCCATCCACTTCCGGTATAACCGGAAGTTCCACAAAATCAAAAATACCTTTATTAGAAAGTTCGCAATTAAATACTTTAGTGGACAATTTTTACGAATCGATTTTCTTTATGTCCGCACTGTATACCGGGTGGAAATGAAAACCGGGTCACCTCTATAACTTTTTTATTTATGAATTGAAAAATTTGAAATTTGGCTATGTTCTATGGTTCAAAAAAACAAATTTTATGTGCATTTTTTATTTACGAAATCACTTCCGGTTTCACCGGAAACACCATGAACTTTGTTTTTTTAAATGTAACATCCCATATTTTTACTCATGGCTTAAAATACTTTTAAAAAAGAAGTATTTTTGAGATATTAGTTTTTATTTTTTGCGGAAAAAACATTTGTTTAAAAAAAAAAATGTTTTCGAAGTCGGTGAAAATTACCAAAACTAATTCTAAATAATTCAAATACATAAAATAAATAATCGTTATAAAATCCTCTTTTTAAAAAGTCGAATGACCCGGCATCATTGCAATTAAAAAAAGTGAGATATTTGATAAAATCTTCATTAAGTTTAAAAATTAATAGTTCAAAAACCACTTAAATTTTTTTTCAAATTACAATTTTATTTAGGTATTTGAATTATTTAGAATTAGTTTTGGTACTTTTCACCGACTTCGAAAACCTTTTTTTTTTTGAAAAAAATTTTTTTTACAAAAAAAATAAAAACTAATATCTCAAAAATACTTCTTTTTTAAAAGTATTTTAAGCCATAAATAAAAATATGGGATGTTACATTTAAAAAACAAAGTTCATGGTGTTTCCGGTGAAACAGGAAGTGATTTCGAAAATAAAAAATGCACATCAAATTTGTTTTTTTGAACCATAGAACAAAACCAAATTTCAAATTTTTTTATTCATAAATAAAAAAGTTATCGAGGTGACCCGGTTTTCATTTCCACCCGGTATATACAGGGTGTCTCAGACCACCCGTCCACGCCATTTATTTTGAGAACGCCTTGTCGTACAAGGCTGAAATAAAAAAAATTACTACCAAAGCAAACCCGAAGAATCCATTAGTGCACTTATTTTTTTCCGGAACAATACGGAAGTACCCGGAACCGGAAGTAACTATCGATTTTTAAATGGCAACATAGGTCGAGTATGGTATCGTTTGAAATATCTTTTAAAAAGAAACATCTTTTATTAAAATATTTTTATAATATCTTGCATAATTAACAAATTATACGAAAAAAAAATATGCAAACAAGTGACCATTGGTCTTTTAAATTATGGAAAAATTAAATCGTTACCATCATCCGCAAATGGGCAAGAGAGAGATTTTTTTTAATTGAAACTCTTTTTTGCGTTTATCGCTTTATTCGTTAAAAATAATCAACTTTTTCTTATTTTTTGAATTAAGGTAAATACATAACCTAAAAAAGTTTTTAACCAGCGAAGCAAAAAATACATGTTTCCATTTAAAAAATCATAATTGCCTCTAGCCTTACCCATTGAGGATGATGGTAGTGTTTTAACTTTTCCATAATTTAAGAAACCATTTGTCACTTGTTTGCTTTTGTTTTTCGTTTAATTTGTTAATTATGAAAGATATTAAAAAAATATTTTAATAAAAGTTGTTTCTTTTTAAAAGACCTTTCAAACGATACCATACTAGACCTATGCTGCTATTTAAAAATCAAAGGTACTTCCGGTTCCGGGCACAAAAAAATAATTACACCAATACATTCTTCGGATTTGATTTGGTAATATTTTTTTATTTCAGCCATGTACGACAAGGCGTTCTCAAAATAAAAAGGGTGGACGGGTGTTCTGAGACACCCTGTATATTGTATTTGCTTATTATTGTTTGAGAAATTTAAAGTACTTTTATTACTAAAAATCTTAAGTTATCTTTTTTGTTTCAGTGCTGGGATTATTGTGAATTATTGATTATTTATCCCAAAACAAAGAGGTTGATGTGCAACGATGATATTTGTGTAAGTATTTTTGCAAATTGTGATTCAATCCAAGTAAATACTTATAGTTTTACACACGGTATATTATGACATTTTTTTGATTCCTTATCAAAAATTAATCAAACCTTGTAAAACCTTTTGAAGGTCTATCTACACTATGTATAGTTTTGCTGATATTTACCATTTAAACGAATAATAGATTCATTTTTGAAAAATCACTTCTGTAATATAAATTACAATTTTGGATTGAAATTTTGACAAAAAAATTCAATATCACCTAGTTTACAGCATTTTATCTCTGTTAGGATATTAATATGTCCTAAATAAGCGACCATAAAAACATTATATCAATAGAAAGCTTTTAAAAAATAGTATGGAAGTTCCGTTCCGAGAGACACCGGCGTAAAAAAATCGGCGTAAAATGAACACACATTTTTCATACTTTTTTCGCACAATGTTTGGGTATTGTCGCCCATAATGAAACTACAAATTGAATATTCTTTTAATTTTATAATAAAATAAATATAATAATTTTTCTTAAAAACGAAACGAAAACTAACTCGTAAAATCCCATGTCGGCACCAATCGGCGTAATTGTGAATCGGCGAAAATCGAACCGGAGCAAAACGACGTTTACCTGTACTGAATGTTCCATTTAATAAAACGTAACTTTGGTCCACGATCTAGGAATGGATACCCGGTATCTTTTTTTTTTCATTTTAGACTTCTTTTTTCATTTTCCTTTTTTTCGCAGTGCATGGTGTATGTGTTACGTTTATAAATAGAAAAGACATTTAAAATTTATAAAAATGTTCTTTTTAATATTTGTTCCTGACTATATTTACGCCATCTTAATTCTCCCTCTTCCTTGAAGAAATTAATATATTCGAAAGGACGTCTCGTAAAATTTATTTAACGCCCAGGCATTTTTATTCATTTCATTGAGGTGAGCACTTAAAGCGGTATAAATGCCAGAAATAAAATGATTAAACATTATTGTTTTTCGCATTGGCATGAATATTATCGTCATCTTTTCGTGCATATCATAAATATGAACACATTCGAGTATTAAAATATTTATTTTAATTTCCATATGCGTGTTTCGAGGGCCGTAAATAACGCGTATTAAAAATGTAAATTTAAGAACAGAGATGATTCCAGTGTTTTTTCTTCAACTCTCCCGATGCTTACACTCGTATATATAAAGTAAATATTTGTGGTTCAAGTGACCTGTGCGGGGTCCGAGCTTTTACGAAAGCTCTCCGCGCCTTCGATATTATTACGTTTAAAAACGTCAACTTCGACTCGAAGCTCGAAACTTATGATATTTACAAGAATAATTGGCGTACCGCGATGCTCAGTCACGACTCAATATTTTCCCTATGAATTTCTGTTTGTTTTGGTTGAGCGCTACAAATTTAACCCGAACTTAAGTAAATATTATTTATTGTTCCTAATAGACCATCATCTCAATTTACACTTTAAACTTTTTAATGCGTTTTTTAAAAAACTTTACTTTGTTTATTTTAAACTTTTCATCTCACCTCCTTAAAACTTTCAATCACACATACTTTACTGTTTAGTATACTACTTCCTCATTCACCAAGTAGCTGATTTTTTCAGAAAATTCTTTATTCAAACGTTTTGGTGTCAAGATGCTAAATATCTTTTTTTAATTTTGATACAAAGCATATTAATTTTTGTATACAATAAATATGTACATACAAGGTAACCCATCCGAGAATGATTAAACCATTTTGGTGGTCTTATTTTAAGAAAAATTCATGATTTTGAATGCTATCTTGAAGGTCTGAGTAAAGTAAAGGCTTGGATTTTTTTCTGAAATTTCGTTTTTATTTAATATCTCAAAAGTAATTGACTTGAAATTTTTACCGACGATAAAGACCCAAAATTGGAGTTCGACAATAAACAATTTTCGCGAAAAAAATTCCAAAATTTTTGTTAAATTCGAGTACAAACCCGGCCCTAGAGGGCGCATTTTTCATACGATCAGAACAAATTTCTCTTTATTTGACAGAGAAAAGAATCTTGCAAATTTTAAGCGTCATGATCGGCCAAGTAGCAAAGTTAATTATTATCCAATAAACCGAAAATTTCACAGCTATCTTTATCTCAAAAAATTTCAAAATTTCGGCGATTTTTGAGTCGTAACTTCTCAACCAAATGAGATATCGACACGACTATTTTTCTAAATTAAAGCGCACAGTAAGGCCTTTAAAATGAGCTATTGCCCGTCGAAATAACTTAAAGCTAAGGGTTTTAAAATAAATTTAATCTCGTGCAGTTTCCAAAATGTTTGTACTTTTCAAGATGGTGTCAAAAAATAACGGACTTGAAGCAGAACTGAGCGACCAATTTTAATCATTTTTCAGTTATCTTTCATTTAAGAGGTAGTTTTTTCAAAAATTCGAAAATAAAATTTTTCAAAATTTTCCTAGTGAAGACAATAGACAATAGACACGTGATTAAAAATATTTCTTTATAAGAAATTTCTTTATAAGAAATATTTTTTAAAGACGTGATTAACTTTAACGACGTCTCTAAAATTTTCATCACGGTCGCTGAATACATGCTAATGTTTTTACTAACATCATCAGACTCTAAAACATCGTCTTCGTCTTCTGATAAGCTAGAGTAAATAAATTTACATTATTTTCTTGAGTTTATTTCCGTTTTCACTTTTTGCCTTTGGCTTTTTTGGCTTTAAGTTTTTTTGTTTATCGAACTATTACAGCACTTTTTGATGGCTGTTGGTATAGTTCCTCTGATAAGTCGTGTATCTTCTTCTTCCTCTTTGATCCACCAGTTTGTAAGATTCAGTTCGTTTCTTTTCAAGCTATTCCAAAAAGTATATATATTTTGATTTTAGAGCAGTCGGTTGTTTGTTCAAAGGATTAATTCCATATTTTTTAAACCCAACAACCAAATTACTTCTCCTGTTTTTGTTAAAATTATTCATGAGCTCTTTTATCAGTGTGGGGAACACATCTTTAGGAATAGAAGTATATTTGCTGCCCGATGCAGATTTCTTCGATTGCTTGAGTATTTCACGGCACACTCTTTTAGTTGGGCTAAAGGATGCCATATCCGACGTTGCTGTTTGTTGGGAAATACACAGACTTTAAATTACGAGATTCACACAGCTCCATAACGTGGATACTTATATGGGAAGATAGATTGTCTCCTATTAACACAATTACATAACGTGGAAAGTGAGATTCCAACCAATATTCTTCCATTTTTTGACCGGTTGTAGTGAGCACCATCAGGGACAATTTGACCATAGGTTCGTTCCGACAGCCCGAGGAACTTAGGCAGTTCATGGGATCGTGTTCGGTACGGTCATTTCGGCACACGCCCAGAAGCAGTTACTAGTTGGACTAACATGCGCACTTTAACTGTGTATGCCTCGCACACTATATTTGAAATCTAACCTTTCATTCTTAACAATCAAAACACGTGAATAATCACCGCATGCGCATAAAACCGTTCCAACAACGCTGTCTTGTGAGGTAGACTTCGGACGGTAGAATGTTGGCGCAAGCGCATAAACTCGATCCAAATAGTTTTGTTACGGTTTCATGGCGGTCAGAAAACTCGTCCGAAAAAGCTCATATTCCAGGCACAACACAAATAGCTGACCGTCATGAAACCGTAACAAAACTGATCAGATCGAGTTTATGCGCTTGCGCCAACATTTTACCGTTCGAAGTCTATCTCACAAGACAGCGTTGTTCGAACGGTTTTATGCACATGCGGTAATTATTCAAGTGTTGTGATTGTTAAGAATGAAATATTAGGTTTTAGATAACGTGTGCGAAATGTATCTGGTTGAAGGGCGCATGTCAGTTCAACCAGTAACACTGCTTCTTGGCGTGTAATGAAATGATTGTACCGAACATGATCCCATGGTAGTCCTAAGTTTGGTTGGATCACAAACTTGGACCTTCCTACGTATGGTCACGTCTTTGATGGAACGCGTTGTCTATTGCGCATGACTGTGATCGTCAATATGCGGTTTTTCGGGCTGTCGGAACGAACCTAACGTAGGGTGGAATAATATCACCACTAGCACTTCCAAAAAACATTAGAGAAGTAGAAGGTTTCCTAGAGTTACATACATATATTTCAATATATTTATTACCCCTTTTACAGATTACTTTTCGGTTTCCAGAATCGTCCAACGAATTTATCCCGTCGTAATTCCATAATATATGTCTTGCTCGAATGCCCTATAATATGTCCAACCTTCATGTAATTAATCAACGTTTTTTAGGTTTTTGGGTTATTTTTGAAAAAAGCCTGTTTAGAGTATTTTGTCTTCTAAAATTACTTCATTATCCCTACTAATCAAGAATAATTTTTTTGGAAGATTTTTCCATAAGTTAAAATACAACTAATTTTATTTTTTTGCTCTTTGGAAAGTGAAGGAAAAAACGTGGAAGTCAAAGTTTTCATAATTTGTAGTGGTTTCAAAAAACATTAATTAGGATTTTGAAATGTGAAAATGTGAAAAAAAAAATAGTTATTGACTTGCATTTTTCTCAACATTTTGCCAGGATTTCTGTATTACTGTTGTTACTTATTGATAAAGACTAGCTCTAGTGTACTAATGTTTTATCGGTGATCAAAAATTCAAAACGCTCTTACTTTAAAGTAATTTTCTAACCCTAAAGTTTGATCTTTTATATGTATTTTATTTAACTAAACATACGCTAACATTGTTTATGTAAAACAAAACTCTATTTATTAAAAAATATGGTCATCCAAGGCAGTGGCGGATCTGAGTGATAAATTAAGTTATTAAAAATGATTTTTTTGATAAAAACATTATAGCACTTTGAACGCCCAAAAATTACATTTCCACTGAAATTAAACTTAGAAAATAAGTTTCATTAACAAATTTAGTAAATTTCCTATAAAATAGCTTTATTTAAGTAATATTTTTCTCATAGGAATTTTTTTGAAAATTGATTATAAAAAAACTCATTTTTTGGTGTATAAAAAAATTCTAGAAACTTAAAAACTGCTATTTTCAATAAAAGTATAACAAAATTTTTGAGTTGAGTAAATTAAAGATTAGGGTATAATCTATAATATGAAAGTCAAATATCAATCATGGGCCAAAAATAAATTTAATATAACCAATTGACGAGCATCTTGTTCAATTTTTATAACCAATTGAAGTTAAAGTTATTTTTTGGGAAAATTTTTAATCGTACTTTAATGATCAAAAAAGAGTATTTATCATCAAGATATGTTTATAAAATTAGTTTTACTATAAAATTTGGTTAATTTTTTATAGTGTGGACCATTTAAAAAATAAAATTTGCAATAGAGCCTTTTTTGAAATCCCATTTAAAGTTTTTTTTACGTTTTTATTTAAACTGACGTTTTTGATGAAAACTTTGTATGCACTTTGAACGAAAAAAATCGCATTTCCACTGAAGCTAGACTTACACAATTAGTTCCATTATAAAATTTACACAATTTTCTATAAAATTGGCTTATTTATTTAAATAATATTTTTCTCATAGGAACTTTTTTGAGAATTTATTTTAAAAAAATCTAAAGTATACTTGATTAAAACTAAAAAAATAACGAAACGAAGGAAAATATATAGGGTGTTCCATAACACTCATAAGAAATTTAAAATTTAAAACTTTTTTTGGAAGCTGAATTTTTTTGTTCAGAATGGCATCTACTTTTTTTTAAAAACTTCATTTTGAAGTTAAAATGTTACTCCTTGTATTGTTCTTGCTATTAATTTTTTCTACTTATGTTGCTTATCATTTCTCGGATATGTTTTGAAAAAACTGATTCAGATTATAGTTTCCTTTTTGTTTTCTTTTTTTTAAGTTTTTAACTCCAGTAACTTTCATAATAATTTTGAATAACCTACTATGGTTGCTTAAAATTGCATAAATAATTGAAGCTTGATGAATTTTTTAATCAGGATTTTTAAATAAATCATTAGAACAACAAATGAAAATTCTAGAACTCAAGAGAAGAAAAATTGCATATTTTTTCGGTAGTCTGGGGGGGGGGGGGCGATCGCCAAAGGGGTGCATAAACTAACCCATTTTTAGACTATTTTATTTTCCTGGGTCTTTCATCTCCGTTTTCTGTAGAGCTTAAAGTATTATCACCCTACTGATTATGTTCCAGTATCATTAAAATTAAATTAGCATATTGCTATACATATACTTGTAGTCCTAGTTAGTAGGAACACCTAGAAGGTGTTTAAAAAATAATAATAGACATATTTACTAAGAGTTAAAAGATGTAACATTTGAAGATCTGTGACTAATCTTGTAAGTATAGAATTTCTAAAAGTGTACTTTTTGATTAACGACGTGTAATTTTTGTTGACATTAATGTTTGTTTAACGTCCTAGAAGTGAATAAGCGAGGTGCATTTTGAAATAGTAAGGCGGTAGTTTAATTTTACGTCCTTAACACCATTTTGGTAGCATCGTCATTAGATGGACTTCCACGAAGCACGCACTAAATCCTTATCTCCAATATTAATGAAGGGATATGCTCTTTCAGCGTGACAAAACAGTGTTTACGTGAATTTGGTGAATGATGGTGATCCATGCCGAGATTAATAGATTATCCTGAAAGATGTTCTTGTAGTGCTCGGTGATATTAATTATCCTAAAAACTGTACAAAACGTGCGTGTTGCTGCGATGTTTCGAACTGGGAGCGTTGGCGTGAAGTCGTTGAGCTTTGGATGCAACAAAATGCTGAATTTAAAATTCGTATTTTTTAACAGGGCCATTAAAACAAACAATTCATGCGCATGTAGCGGGACCGAAACGCGACGTACCTAAGTGTTTTATTTAACAAGTGCTGTATTTTATTCCCCCTTTACGAGTGTCCTCTGCGTTTGGCGATGTTATTGCTGTATAAAACATACGGGCTGACTTTAATTGTTGCGCATACTAAATATGTGTGGGCCTTTGACAAGCGGACCTTTACCTCTCTTCTCAAGCCATGGACCACGAATGAACCTCAAATGGACACTATCCCGCCCCAAAGACTAATCAATTAATTAACATACAAAGCGCGACTTTAATTACACATTGAGGACTATTTTACGAGCGCCCATAACCGCCAATTAAACCATAATTTATTGTTAATTTCGAAAGAATTTTCATTGGATTATTAATGAACACCTTATTACAAATATCTAAGTCACTTCAAAAATCACCCCTTTACCACTATCATCAAAGAATTAATTCTGTAGTACACCATTTTGGTTTTTTCCTTAAATCAGTGCCCATCAGACTAATGCAGAAAATTAAGCTATAAACCCTCTAGGTATTTTTAGAGAATCAAATGAAGAAATCCTAGACTTAACAGGAAAGACCGTAACTAACAGTAATCTGTTGTAGTTTATGTTAGTAATAAAATTTGAGATGATTTTTTTACATTGGAAAAATTGTTAGAAGTTGAGGACTAATAGAGTTGCCTTGTTATTTGATTTGTTTGTATTTTCGTGGAAACAGCCTACGAATAAGGATGCTTTCATCGTAAATTATCAAAGTTTGTTTGAAATGTGTGAAATTTGAAACCAGCAATGTGTTAGTAATATATTACCGGCCACAAATCGAGACGCGCTCACCAATTTATAATCCTAACGTGCTATTAAATTCTTTAAGATTACACAAAGTAGTTATCAAATCAAACAATCCTTTTCTTAATAATATCCGGTTACTGGAAATTATATTCTTTACCAAACGAAACAACGAAAACACACACACGTTGTACACAATTTGTAATGGTGTAATTAAACCTTCACACTCTTCTTCAAAGTAACGGTTTAAGCGATTAAAAATTTTATTTATATTTTTAAATTTCGCTACTAAATAATAATGCTAATTTATTTTTGGATGGGTGTTGTTGTGGGCAGTGTTTCTTCGCACAACTCATCCGTATCGCGATGGTAGGCTCATGTGGCCCGGGCGTGTCCAAATCTACCAGAGCTCGTGTGGATGTAAACGCGTTGCTAATGATCCTCATCGCTAAACGCATCGCCGATCAATTGATTTAATCGACAATTTTCCGTAATTGCAGCCGTAAACTAAGTTTCACTGTAACGGATACCCGGGACAGGTTGGACCTTTGCCTCGGATGCCTACCAAAATCGCAACCCATAATCTAAATGACCAACGTCAAACTGTAATTGATATACTTTCAAATTTATCTCCATAACTTTAATTTATAAAAAGTTGATAACAAGGGAAGCTTCCTTTCACAGAAACATATCTTCAGCATTAATAGTGACACAGTTGCTCATATCTTATTCTAGATCTGAAAGTTTCCAAATTTTGGGACAAGACCTATTTCATATGAGACACTATCATAGTCATAGACTTTTCGGCAACAATCGGTTTTACTGAGGAAAAAAATCTACTACCTCTACTGCCCATAAGAGATTATGCGATGTATCGGGTATTGTCATGTACACAATACTATCTCCGGATTTGCCGCACAGATCTTGGAGAGCTGTGGAAAACCAGATGAGATAACGTCCGTACGTCAAAATATCGCCCGAATCTTTACTCTGCAAAGTTTGTCAGGTTTTACGGCGTAAAAATCGTTAAACGGGATTAGAACCCTGTAGCGTGGCATCTCAAACAAAATGTTATTTTTTCACTGAAGAGAATTTCAAAAATGCTCTCCAAAATTCATCAATACATTTTATTACAAAATCCGACAAAACCACAGCAAGGCTTGGTTTGGTGAATAAACAATAAAGACTTAAATCGTGTACTTAATGAATTGAGCATGGTGCATATCCTACATGTTTTGGAGTCATTTTGAATAGAACATTGTGTTTTTAGATTGGGGACTTGTTAAAAAGAGAGGGAAACACAGCAACCGTTTGTTATTTTAACATCTTAACATAATACTCATCAAAAATAATAAATAAAAACTATGTGATCCTCATAATTATAAGTAGTATTTTAAGTTTTACCTATTTTTTCTTCTAAATAAAATTCTGAGAGAGCGTAGAAGTGGAAATACAATGAAATGAGGAAAAAAACGTGCTACTTCAACCACTCTCTTTCAGGAGCACATCAACAAATATATATTGAAACTCAAAGAGTTATTTTTAAGAACGAGGACCATGTTCATTTTATTTAGTTTTGTTAATGGTTACTATACAAAAATATTAAAATAACAAATGGTTGCTATACTTCCCTCTTTTTCTCACAATTTCCCCATCTTTACAAACACACAGAGAAAATTAAACTACTTGGGGTTGGTTAGTTTCGATTTCTTTCAACTAGAAACAATAGCTTTGTTCCAACAAGTTTAATGACCGGGCGAAACCGTAACAAAATTTCTTAGATTGAGTTTATACGCTTGCGTCAACTTGTTACCGTCCAAATTGTATACAATAGACAGCGTGGGTTTTAGCTAACGAATACCGAATACGTTCTGCTTCTTGGCGTAAATAGTATATAGGGTGAGTTTTTATAGCGAAAACGGTAGATATATTTTTCATTTAAAGAATCGGTTGCATAGTTTAAACTTAAGCTTCAAACGACTCTCAAAGCAATAAAATGAGAGATTTTCCATTGTATTTCTGTCATTTTTTTAGTTTAAGTACCACTTGAAGCTTAAGCTTCAGTTGCGCAACCGGGCCTAAGAGATAGGAAAAAAACATAAGGTGATACCGAGTCAAATGTTGAAAAACCGACATTATTACCTTTCATGATTTTTTTAAAAGTGTTTCGAATTGGAAAGTCAAAAATATAAGAAAATAGCAAACTAAATTAAGAATTTTACTTTTATTTATAATTTTTGTTATTTATGTATCTACAATTACATTTTTGTAATTTTGCAAGAAAAACTTCTATATTTATATTTTAATTTTTGCAAAACTATGCTTGTATAAATCTAGATAAATGAAAAATAAAAATTGCATATAGTGCAATTCTTACTTAAGTTCGGTATTTAATTATTTTTTTTAGTTTCCAACTTGAAACACTTTAAAAAAATTCAGGAAAGATAAAAACATCGGTTTTTCAACATTTGACTCGCTATCACCTTAAACTACAAAATTGTTGCGCATAACCATAAATAATTTTTATTTATACAGGATGTTTCGTAGATGCTCCAACTAGGCTTAAAGACGAGCAATATTTTTTAAAAAGCATTCCATTTAAAAAATCGAGTTTTCATATTTCAGGCCTTCATAGCTGCCAATATTTAAATTAAAATTCGAAAACAATTGTAGGTACTAAAAACACATCAAAATCAATATTACAAAATGACATAAAAATTGTGTTTAGAGCGAACATACCAAACACCAGGCACTACCTAAGTTTCGTTGGAACTAGGGTTGCCAACCGTCCTCCTTTTGGGAGGACAATCCTCCTTTTGGCTATAATGTCCTCTCATCCTCCCTCTTGCTAAAATGTCCTCCTTAGGTATACCTTGATTATAATCAAGGATAAATTATATATTTTTTGTAAAATACATACGATCTAAGAGTATGATCTCGTATATGAAATCAAAAATAGAATCTGACTTTCTTAACTTTTCTAAAACAACTTTAAGCTATTTAGAAGAAAGGGTTTTCCTTAACAATGAAGAATTGGCTTCATGAATTCGCAATTGTTTTTCTCAAATTATGTTAAAAGACGAATGAAAAGAATAGAAAAACAGTGTACAAAAATGGAAGGTTTTATTTATTATTTATACATCAAAGTACTGGGATAATTTCTGAATGTTTTAAATCAAACATAAATAGGACGATTCCATGAAAACCTGTAAGCTCTTACAGGAAATATTGCTAACCATAGAAACCGTACTTTTTTATGAGGATTGTAATCCTCATAACAAATTTTTACTCTTTTTGATCAGCTGTGTCCGTCAAAATAGCACCTCCAACAGGTAGATAAAATTCCCAATAAACAAATTCTGGAAAAATATAGGACACCCTGTATATGTATAATGACATAACATTTCACAAGGCCATTTAATCGACACTACTAAAATATACTATTTTATCGACAAAACCATATCCCATATGATGTGTGCATGCGTTACTGCAATTAGGGCTTGCAAATTACCGAAATATCCCATTACCGGTAATACCGAATTGAAAAAATGCTATTATCGGTAAAAACCGGTATTATCGGTAATAGTAAAAATTTATCCCATTGCTAATATTTAATGGTAAAAATCACATTTAAGGTAAAATAAATAATAAGTTAATTAAATAAACTAACTTTATTATGGGAAAAAAATTTCAAATAAAAATGAATTTTCTTGCACAATAATAATTTCAAAAAACTGATATTATAATAACTTTAAAAATACAAAACAGAAAACTTTCTTGTACTGGAGAGTGGTACATTTAACTTGAATAGTGAAAATATCTCCAAAAGTAAGGTTTTAGAAAAAAGTGTTTCCACTCAAATTTGTTTAGATTGAAATGGACCAGAAATTAAATAATTTCTTCTTTAGATTCCTTTACTTTGTTTTTTATTTTAAATAAATAATGATACTCATATTAAAAGTTTGTTATTTTCACATTATAAATAAAATTATTGACAAATGATAAACGCAAAACGAAAAATGCTTCTGACAATATTTTATTGTTTTTTGGTAGATTCAGAATCTATTATAAAGTATGGGTTTTCATTTAAAAAAACTGAGTTGTAGTTGAAATAACCAAGAAGTCCACCAGGTGAAAAATAACTATACCCAGCCTGAGATTGCTTTCAAACTAAACAATTTTTACTTCATTTTTTTGGATAAATTGACCACCCTGTATAATATAATAAGATATAACATATACAGGGTGTCCCACTTTTTTCCCAGCAAAAAATTTGTGTAGGTAGTAAATGTCATTCTGAACAAAAAATTTCCTATGAACTATTATGTTTTTTCGACTCCTCAAAAAGTTACAGCAATTTTAAAATTGCAAAAATTTAATGGTTTTTCAGTTACACCATGTATATTTTTTTATTTAAATCAAGGATGCTTTGGATTTTTTATATCTTGAAGCTAATAAGATGCTAAATTTTACCTCGTCATTCACTTATTTTAAATAAATCAATTTTGCAAAGAAAAAATCCAAATAATAATTGATTTAAATAAAAAAAATATAATAAGAAAGAATATTATACAGTGCGTTCCACAAAAGTCAGGAAACATTTTTAAGGAGTCGAAGAAACATAATAGTTCAGAATGACTTGTAATATCTAATTTTTTCTTGGATAGAAAGTGGGACACCCTGTATAACACATAAAATCACAATAACTAAAGCAGTGAAATTATGCATTTTGAAATTCTTTTAATTTATTAAAATATGCTCGTAAAAAGCATAATTTCATTACTTAAACCAGGCCAAATTTTTGTACATATCATATTTGTTCTAAGTGCGAACATTAATGCGCATAATCGTACTTCGGTATTACCGGTACTAAATTTACCTTTTACCGGTAATATCGAAATATTTTTTGAGTGTTATTACCGGTATTACCGGTAACGGTGTTACCGGTAATGCAAGTCCTAACTGCATTAGAGCTTTTTAATCGCCCATTACCTCACGAGTTGGTTACAATACTTTTCCTTACCGCGCTAAAACTAAAAAAGCTCATTTTACTTCACAAAAAACTTTTAAGGAATAGAAGTGATTTTCATTCATTTTCATTGTAGTGATGCCAACTTAAACAAACTCTCAACAGAAAATTAAATTAAAAGGTAGATTAAGAAAAATTCTTTGACGTTGATATGTTGATAAACTGGTAGTACTCTTGATCAACTGTATGTAACAGTAAATCAAATCAAATTGAAATTAATGAAAACTACAACTTCTGCTAATCTAAGTATAAAAATTTACCTAAAATAGTACATATATTGTATTGGGAGGAAGGAGGAAAATAAATCCTTTTTTTGACGGGAATTGGGTGCGCGAGACGAGCTCTGAAAGTTCATCAGATACATATGAGCTACAAAGTTCTTTTACTCCGAATAAAACATCCTATTTTTTTATTCAAACAATAAATTTTATCTTAATAATAGCTTTGTTCCAAGAACGGGTTTTCTGACCATCATGAAATCATAACAAAACTACTTGGATCGAATTTATGCGCTTGCGCCAGTTTCTCATCATCAAAAGTCTATTTTACAAGACAGCGGTGTTGGAACGATTTTATGCATATGAAGTTATTATTCACGAATTGTGATTGTTATGAATTTAATCTTAAGTTAAATAACGAGTGGAAGTATAGTACAAACCTGAAGAGCCCTTGTCAGTAATTGCTTCTTGTTGTGTACGGTACCGAATACGATCCTATGAACCATCTAAGTTTGGAAGAAACACAAACTTGGACCCTCCTGCGTACCGTCACGTGTCTGATAGAACGCGTTTTATCAATAGCGCATGACTGTAATCTGTAATCGTCAATGTCCAGTTTTTCGTGGTGTTGGAACAAACCCAAATATAAATTATTATAATTACTTTATTCTCCATTTTCTTGCGTCCGGGTAAGGTGCGGAAGGAATTTTGATATGTACCGCTGATACAAGGTAGCCACAAAATGTTCTTTTACTCCGAATAAAACATGCTATTTTTTCTTCAAACGTCGAAAGTTATAATATAGTAATAGTAACAACAAGTTGGCGTTTTTTTCAAATTAAATTTGAAAATTGTTTTCACTTTTTTAATTAAAACTACTTTTTAAAATAAAAAAACTTTCGGAAGAAAATACCTTTTTTTTAATCAAACATTTCAGTGGCATGTTAGAGACGTATTGTTAAAACTCACAGTGCGGCTTAAAATCGTATTGTATTGAACAATTAAGTTTAATAGCGAATTATTTTGTATAATTTAAAATTTGAAAATTGTTTTCATCTTTTTAAAACAAAGTACTTTTAAAAAGATAATTCTTTCTCTACAAAAACACTTTCCCGCATCAATCATTTCAATATCATGTTGACATGATCACTTGAGTGAGGGCTAATTTAATTAAAATTAAATCGTGATCGCTTAATTTTTTAAATAAAAATAAGTTTTGTAAAAATTTGTAGTATTTATTAGTAGTAGTAGTTATTTAAGAGGTCGTTTATGAATAAAATCGAGTTGTTGCAAAAAAAAATCTAAAGTTTTTGTAAAATTCGAGTACATTCGGCTCTGTAGGGCGTACTTTTCATGTGATCAGAGCCGTCGTCTCTTTCTTCGACGGAGAAAACGATCCTGCAAATTTTAAGTCATCAGGCGTCTTGATCGGCAAAATAGTTCAAAATTAATTATTTTCTGATAAACCGAAAATTTCAGAGCAGTTTTTATGTCAAATTTTCAGCGATTTTTGATTCGTAACTTCTAAATGAAAAGAGATATCGACACAAATCTTTTTCTAGATTAAAGCGCATGTTAGGACTTCAAACTTCAAACTAAAGGGAGTAAAATAATTTTAATCTTGTGCGATTTCCAAAATTTTTGTAGTTTTTTGGATGGTGGCAAAAAAATAACGTACCTAAAATAGAACTGAGCGGTCAATTTTATTCATTTTTTAATTATCTTTCATTTGAGGGGTCGTTTTTTCAAAAATTCGAAAATAAAAATTTTCAAAAATTTCCTGGGCTTTGGGCTTGATTTTTTTTCTGAAATTTCGTTTTTATTTAATTTCGCATAAAGTACTAATAGCAGAGACTTGAAATTTTTATCGAAGATAAAGGCACAGAATGGGAGTATTTTAAGTAGCTTACGACAAAAATCGGGTAGATAGTTTTTGAGAAAAAAAATTCCAAAGTTTTTGTAAAATTCGAGTGCAATTCCGGCCCTGGAGGGCGCAATTTTCATGCGTTCAGAACAAATGTCTCTTTATTTGAGAGAAAAAACGATCCTGCAAATTTTAAGCCATCAAGCGTCTCGATCCGCCAAGTAGTTCCTTCAAAATTAATTTTTTTCTGAAAAGGGGAAAATTTCATAGCAGTTTTTATGTCAAAAAGTGACTTTTTCAAATTTTCGGCGGTTTTTGAGCCATAACTTCTGAATTAAAAGAGATATCGACACGAATTTTTTTGTAGATTAAAGTGCACGGTAAGACCTTTAAAATAAGCTATTTTACGTTTAAATCCGTTTTAGAAAAGAAGGGTAAAAAAATGATAGAAATTGCAACTTTTTACAAACATTTTCTTCGCGTTAAAATTTTAATTTTTTTTTCGAATCTCAAAAAACTTTTTACGTTTCAGCAAAGTGTTTAAAAAGCCCTTTCCAACGCATATTTTAGATCGACGATCCGACGTTTCCTTCCCTCTCTCCCTTAATTTTGGTCCGGCTAGGTCGGAAAAACGCAATTTTTACTTTGGAGGGTCGGTGCGGGTCCAAATCGAAAGATGGAGAATTTTAACCTTCAAACCGTTCCGGTTTGGACAATTCCCAAACACGTCACGTGTAGCGATTTTTCGTGTTTAGATTCCTTCTTTCCATTTCGTAATACACAAAATTTTTCGTTATCCCGCTTTTTGACGACTTTTTTTTACACTTTTGGCAAAAAAAATCCTGATGCCGCCGATTTGGTCGGAGGAAACTGAATATTTTCTCGTGCATTAAGGGTTCCCTTGGCCATAATCTGAGCCGTTCGCGGTCATCATCGGTTAACTCTTGTAGAAGCTGCGAATTTTCAAATTTCCTTAAAAAATCTTGAAAAAAAGTACCAAAACTTTAGACCTTCGAAAAAAAGTTAAAAACAAAATTTTCTGCACGAAAAGCTCGAAAAGCACTCTCGCGTGTTTCTAGTTTACGAAAATGCCGTGCATGATTTTTTTCCGTCGGCCAAAGTCTCCCGATAAGCTCCACAAATTTTTCCGTTTTGCCGACAAAAAAAGCGCATTTTTGACGTTTCGAAAGAAAAATTCGCGAACGCCGCTGGCTCCGCCGTGGAGACACAAAACTCCTCCTACATATAATTAAGGATGTGCGAAGAAAAGGAGCCCAATTTGGTCGCTTCGATTTGAAAGGCGGCGACGCTGCGATTTTTTAAAGTTGGAGCGGTGGGTCCGCGAAAAAATTTGCGAAAAAAATGAACTTTTTTGGGAACGTTTTTAAAAGTGTTCCGGAGGTCGGAAAAATTTGAAATTCCGTCCATTTGCGTAAAAAACATTCCTCTTTAAGATAAGACCGAAATCTTGAAAATCGGTGAAGAAGAAATATACGTTACTATGGGAATAACAAACTCGGAACCCGTTTGACGTTTAAAAATGTTTTTTTACGATAACTCGGCCGTTTTAAGAGATCGATGTGGACAAATGCATTTCAGAATGTTTAGTTTTTGATTCTACACGACATACTAAAATTTGGTTTTTATCGGAGGAAACCGAAAAAAGTTATTTGGGGGCAAAGAAAAAAGTGGTCGGGGGGGCATAACTTTTTTTAGGGGGCAGCTATAAAAAAACTTTTCAACCACTTTTATCTTAGAATTTTGTCGTTTACACGTCTACAAAATTTCAATACTCTACAATATTTCCATCTACATGCTCATCCTTATGCGATTAGTACTACCGACGACAGTATATATTGGGTTGCCTAAAATGCATTTCTACTCCACCTTTATAATCCTTGTCAATGCAAAGTGCAAAGAATACCCGATTATAACCGATTTACTTCGGAAATGCACGAATATGACCATAGAACATAAAATGACTTGTTAAAGCCTGTCAAGCGTCACATAAGGCTGTACTTTAATGAAGTTTGAAGAAAAAATTATTTTTACATTGCAAGGGAAATATATATTTGATTTAGGAATTTAGAATTACTTATATCTCCATCAAGAAATCTATTTAATAAAAAACTATTACTTGTATTACACTTTTTCAAGACATAAAACACGCAAACAATCGTCAAATAAAGTATAAAACGTGGGAGCGCAGTAGAAGTAAGAATACCACCGTAAATAGCAAACAATCGTTCAGTTTCAG
Source organism: Stenus bimaculatus (assembly GCA_963971135.1). Classification (NCBI taxonomy): domain Eukaryota; kingdom Metazoa; phylum Arthropoda; class Insecta; order Coleoptera; family Staphylinidae; genus Stenus; species Stenus bimaculatus. The sequence continues at coordinate 77,368,134 of OZ020180.1, read as the reverse complement.
TTATCTTCAGTGAAGACTGTTAGCTTTAAATTCATCTACGAATCGACGTTTCAATTGCTCATTGTAAATTTGATTATAAAGTGTCCTGTCGGTGCTAAAACCACAATAAAATGTGTTTTGCAAGTTGCAAGTGGACGTCATTCCAGTAACTTTAATAAGCCCTATTTAAATATTCCAAGGCATATGTTTCGAGCTTTCAACAAACTGGAGCGGTTTACATCTGTTAATTTCTAAGCTCACACAAACTCGCCGGAATTCTCTTAATTGCGCACTTCATAACATTCCGGAAAACAAGTCTACTTTCAAAAATAATACATTTTAGAAAATAATTATAAAAATTTAATCCATAACATAAATCTAACAATTGTGTGATAAGCTCTCAATAAATTTCGTGATTTCATAGCTCTCGCTACCACCAACGAAGTTTTTCGTTTTTCGTTTTTGTTACGCACATTAATTATGTAAACCGTAAACGACATTGCATCGCACCAAATTCGTTCTTAAAGTGTTTATAGGCTTTATAAGTTAACACATACATCCACCGGAAAATTTATTTGTATTTTAAATTATGTTAATGTAAAAGCACTTTTTATTTCAATTTTTTAAATTATCTTTTCTTTTTCAGTTTGAGGGTTGTAAACACGCTTGTAAATTTAAAAAGCATCCGCCGATGAGTTCCAATTTAAAAGCCATGCATATAAAATTGACGACTCCGTCAGAAATAAGCTGGAATAAAGGAGCAGATAATATTCCTCCCGGAACCGTTTTTGGTGTTTATGGTTTGCGTTTGGATAACACATGGGTGGAGATACAACAGGTAATTATTTTTTCATCGACACGATAAAAGTTAAATATAAAGTGCGCTCCACGTTTCTAGTCTTTAGATGGGAGATGGAGCGCACATAAAGAATTCGAGCCCGTAAAAGAAGACATAAATTTTATTAACCCAGGAAGAAATTTATACACAATGCTATAGCTCTGTTAATTTTTTAGACAGCTGATTCCGCCGCCAGCGTGCCGAGCTCCTTCAAGTATCGCAGGTTCATGGTTATTGCAGTTTCTAAAAATGGTACTTTAGCACGAGGAGAGATTAAATTTGGTTTTAATAATAAAACTGTCTGATATTATCTTCGTTTGTGATGGTTGTTGACTATTTAAATTATTTATTGTACATATTTATTGTTAAACTACTACTAACTCTTAATTTATTTACAAAAACACTTGTTTAAATATATTTTTATAATAAAATTAAGAAATCGTACTTTTATTGACCTCTATGATTTTAATTTCCAACTAGCAGCTTATTTGAAACATCTGTAGATTGCGAATCATTAGGCTACCAATTTACCTGTAAATTGGGTTGCCTACATCACTTAACAAAAAATAATCAGTTTCACACTTCTTAAACCGTTAACTTAATATTTAATAAGAATTGATTTTGGATTGTAAACCAGAGATTTTAAAAATATAAAATAATATAAAAATTATAAAAATAAAATTTTTACCTCTTAAGATTCTCAATATTTATAAAATTTTATATCTCTGTTTGTGATGAAATAGTTTTTTTGGCATTCAACAACAGAACAAGAAGTATGAGATGTTCTCTTATTGTTGTTTGTAGTATTCATAACAAAATTTTTGAATAAATACACAATACTTTAAATTCTAATACAGCGTGAGCTAAAATGTTTGTGGTTTGATATGTAGGCAACCAAATACACAGGACGGGTACAACTGAATTTTTAAAAAGAAAATCTCCTAGTAATCCAATGGCGTAACAATTTTTTTTCCAAAATCTATAATTTCACAGCAAATGTGAAATATTGAACAAATTTTCTTCATTTTCGACGCAAATGCTAACACAAAACAAAGATTTACACAAATTAATTTTGATAAAAACTAACGTTTATGAAATAGAAGGCAAAATAACGAAATTCAAAAGTCTGAAGTTTTGACACAATGGTAAAAATTACACCTACGCCTCTGCTTTTATGAAGTCTAGTTACTTTGTTTTGATTTTGACATGATTTTGTGTTACTATGAACTTGAAGAAAACAAATTCCCCAGATTTTTAGGCGGGAAATTTGATTTGACCACAATCATTTTAGCTCACCCTGTATTTGACGTTCCCTGTAAGTTTTGCCTATTACTGCAACAGGGGGTGTTGCAGTAAAATTCGCTCGTCGCCTATGGATTTCCGAATTCACACTTTCCTGCAACGTGCTTCTTTGTAGTTCTGTGGTTTGACGTTTAACTACAAACAATAACATAACCTTAAAAAGTAAGCATTGGTAACCAACTTTATTTGTAACTTAAAAATTAAATATAATTCTTATTAAAAAATGCCAATTTCACAGGTTTGTCAATATCATAATTTAAAAGCATCTTAATTACATATTTGTATTTTTTACAGCTAGCTGATAATGATGGTGTCTCTGAAAGAGCGAAGACATTTGTTTTCAGCGGAGAAGGTCACACCTTAGGAAATGCTTTAAGATGCATTTTAAGTAGTCGGTAATTGTTTTTATTATTATATTCTATTTCGCGAAATAACTAGATTACCAAACGTTTCTTTCAATGAATCCAATATTTCACGTATTGTGACATGCAGCGCCATTTGTTAGTACCACAGATTCTCCACATTAATGCCACCCAATTCTCATAATAAGGTGCCCTGTTAATCCTTAGAAAATTAACTGCTAGAATGTGAAAATGGTATGTATGTATTTTTAAGTAAAAAATGTAAAAACAAACAGAATTTTTACAAATAAACAACTAAATATCAAATCTTAATCAATTATTGTAAATGCGGCCCTGAAGGAAACAAAATGACCTGAACGATTCTAGCAATTTACTTTCTATCAGCTTACTAGCAGATTCCGATTCAAACATTTTACGGTTCTAGCAGTTTACGTTCTACCATTTTCTCATTATAGCACTTAACGTTCTAATGATTAATTTTTTAAAAAGTATGGTTTGATTATACCTCCATCTCATAAAGCACACCTAAAAGTACATTTCGCTGGTTTAAAGAATCGCTTGTGGATTCCCTTCACTTCAAATACAACAATTTTGCTTGTTAACATAGCCATTAAACCAAAAATGAGCATCATCGGTGAACAAAATTTTTCAAAGAAACAATAGGTCAACTTGCAGACAACGAAGATGAAGGTCAAGCAACTTCAATTCTTGTATGAGTTTGAGGTCCAATTGTTACATACGATACTTTGCCTAACAACAGTGATATTTTCTTCAGTACGCACTCTATTTCGTCTTTCAGTTACAAATCTAGTAGCGTAAACGAGTTGCGAAATCAAATTGAATTATTTATTCAGATGGATGTTTATTCCAATTGTAAAATGGTCGCAGCGATCTGTAAGTTTCACTAACAGAACTTCGATTTTCGTAATAAATTTGTTTGATTTACAATTGTTGCTTTGATGTAAATCTTTGCCTAATGAAACGGCAAATATTACTAAATAAAAGTAACCTCTCAACTTTGATAAATATTAACTGGTACCAGAGCTAGAGTGCGTTTGGTTATAGTCTCCAGAGACTGTCCGATTCTTCTCGAGTGTTCTCAGGAGTGTCGGAGCTATCTATAAAATTTGGTGGATAAAAACTCTCCGACATGCGCATTAAAGCACACCCATCGAAATTATGTAAAACCGAACGCATCCCTGTCTCAACTGGAAGTTCTACACGTCAACAAGATTCGTAAAAAAAGTTTCGGTTCGGTTCCGGTACAGTTTTTGTTCTATTTCGTTTCGGTATAAATATAAACAGTAGAAATTAAAAAATGTTTCAAAGAGAATACAAGTCCTGTCACTTTATGTCAAAATTTTCAATGTATTTCTGACGTATTAATAAGTGAAAATACAAATATTTTCAGTCATTATATTCTCTTTCCAAATATAACTCGTGGTAAGAATATGAATCGATAATTTTTTAGAAATGCTTACTCATTTTAATATCATTCTTTGAAAAATGCAACGAGTGCTATGCACTCGTTGCATTTTCGTCGTTGAGATTAAAATTCGTGCATTTCTAAAAAATTTTCGATAATATTCTTACCACTTATTATATTACCCTTGAGAATACAATTCCTGTCACTTTATGTCAAAATTTTCAATGTATTTCTGACGTATTAATAAATGAAAATACAAATATTTTCAGTCATTATATTCTCTTTCCAAATATAACTCGTGGTAAGAATATGAATCGATAATTTTTTAGAAATGCTTACTCATTTTAATTTCATTCTTTGAAAAATGCAACGAGTGCATAGCACTCGTTGCATTTTCGTCGTTGAGATTAAAATTCGTGCATTTCTAAAAAATTTTCGATAATATTCCTACCACTTGTTATATTACCTTTGAAAATCTTATTGGCAAAGCATACTTGATTTAAATAAAAAAAATTAAAATCAAATGAAATTTATACAGGGTCTCACAAATCTAAAAAAAAATTTGCTGGAAAAAAAGTGGGACACCCTGTATAAATATTAAATAAAATATTTTTCCCCGATTCTATTTTGGGGTTTGGATTTCGTAGGTTCGGTCACGTCAAGGAAGTGAGATTTCTCACAGGTAGAATGAAAAAGTAGATTTTATGAAGTCAGCGACGTGGAATAACTATGTTTCCTGTTTCCAGACGGTTACTTAAAATTTAACTTCATATGATTTTTGCTTAATTTTTATTAATTTTTGGGGTGTACAAATTTTTTTTGGGGGATGTAGGAGGCACCGACCCTCTACACGTCATTTATTTTTTTTATCTTTCATTTGCGAGGTCGAAAAATTTTTCAGATATTTTTAAGACTTGAAATTTTTCAAGGGAATCCGTTTTTTTTTTGGAAAACTTACTTTTTTGCATAAACCCTACTTGAGATTACAAAGATAGCAAAGAAATTCAAATTGTATTTTGTATTATGAATATAATTTATTATGGTTTCCACTTTTTTTTATAAGAAAATCCTGGAATTTCTTTGGGTTTGAAATTGAAAATCGCCGTTTACCCAAAAAAAGTTATAACCCCATTTACCCAAAAAAACTTACTTCTGCCGATTAATAAATAAGTAAAAATAAAATATGTATTACTTAAGTAACTACATAAAACTTTTTTTTAGTGATGATGTTGAATTTTGTGGTTATACTGTACCTCATCCAGCAGAAGATAAAATGACGTTTCGAATTCAAATGAAGAGAGGTCGAGCCGTTGATGCATTAAAAGCAGGTTTAGAAGATTTGATGAATCTATGTGATCATGTAACGGAAACATTTGATAAAGAAATGACCAGGTATAAATCAGAAAATTGTAATTTATAATTAAAATTATGTTGTTAAAAAAACTATTACTTTAGGTGTTAATTACAATTTTTAATAAAATAAAGAAAGTTGAACAAAACACATTTATTGTATTAATATGTGTATACAAATGAAATATTATTGCTAACATCAAACATACATTTTTATAATTTTTCTTACAATTAATTTTAATTTTTTTAAGTTAGTAATAAAATAATAACGATAAGTACATGTGAATCAATTAGCGTTTTATAAAAAACAATCTTACTTATTTACAATAAGTTTGATTTATCTGGACAGATTTGCAATATATAAAATATAATACACACGCTGGAGGGAATGTTATATTAAAAATAATACAAAAATGCAAATATGCGCATGAGCTGCTTCAAGCAAACGAATATTTACATTTTGTATTCGAAAACGTGCCCTTATTTAAAAGGCTTAACAACTTGCTGGCTGTAACTAACGTGCAAGCTTTAAGTTTAGGATGTGCTAGTACTTACAGAGTGATTACAAGCCAGCATTTCTGGATTGACTCGAACCTTCTTAAAAAGCTAACAAACTCAATAAAATGCGCACTATCCCAATAATTCAGTATATTACAATAATTATAAATTATATTACTAAGAAATGTAGTATAATACAAAGCTAGAATATTTTGTAAATAACTTTTTCTACAACTATGAATTAATTAATTAATAAAACGATAATAATATAATGCCATATTGCACGTAAGTAATATTAAGTAAAATAAACCTCTTCATAAATTATAAATGCAATGTTAAGTACTGATAATGAGCAGATTTTTTTTTTAATTTTCATTTATTTAATAACGTTGCTGGAATTCATGGTGCCACCGGTTGAAGTCAATATGGAACACCACTATTGAACCTAGGGCTAGTCCAGCTAGCAAAAACCTGAAAATTTTAAAAGATTTGTTATCATTTTGTTATTAGAAATTCAATAATGCAATTGGGTATTTTAAGATTATGCGTTCGCCCTCTACGGGGAAAATATAGAACTAAGTTCAAGCAGACACTATTTTTTACTTTTTAAACCAAATAAATGTTTTATAAAATTTTATATTTAGGAAATTTATGAAAATGAATCTGTCCGTTTCAACCACAGAGCAGCCCCCCTACAGGTTCCCAATAATTATCAAAATATGGGGGGTTTTTACGCAGGGATTTATTGGTGATGTAACTTAATCATTCTAAAAAAAGTGAAATTTACTTACTTTTGATCATGTGATAACGCCAACGACCTAACGCTACTATCACATGCTGGAAAGGCATAAAGTAAAGCCAAGTTGAAAGTTCTCCACACCTCCACTATGCCTTTATCTCCACCTGTCATTAAATATTCACCATCTCGGCTTAATAATAGGCACTAAAATAACAATTAAAATTTACTTTCAAAAGTAACGGCAATCCAATTTGATCAGATTATTTAGTTTGTTAAAAAAATTACGTACCTGTAAATTATCATTATGGGATTCATGTCGCAATCGTTTACCATTAATAGTAAATGCTGCAATATTTCCCTTTTCGTAATTAACAACTATAACACCTTCTCTTGACATTGCTATGTTTTCAGGTGATAAAAATCCGTTTGGAGGGTCAAGGGACCTCAGTAAATCTCCAAAAGTAGTATGAACGAGTACAGGCCCATCTAAAATAAAATCAAATTTTTATTGGAACTTTTTTAAATTTTCCCTTTTTTTTAAAATATCAACAATATTTTGGAATCGTGCAAAAAAATTCAAATTTTATTTTGTTTCACACGATATATCAGTAATTAGGAGTAACTTACTATTAGACCCTGAAACAACAAGCCCTAACTCGGCTGAAATAACCACGCTTGAAACGGGTTGTTCATGACCAGTCAAAGTAGCTCGTGGTGTTGGAACTTCTCCTTCGCCAACAATTGTTTGGGTTCTTGCATTCCAATGCCATAGCAAAACTGTACAGTCAGCCGATCCTGAAGCTATGTAACAGTCTGATGTAATGTTGCATTCAGATCGTGATAAACATGTAACAACTCCATAATGGCCAAAAACAATTTGCACGATTTTGGCTGTTTCAGTAGAAAACACTCTAAAACTATTGTCCCAAAAACCACAAGCCACTAAGAATTTACTATCCACTGTAGTGACGAAGCAATTGGAACGTATTCTTACATTTTGGCTAAAGTTATCACCTAAATGTCTTCGAAGCATTGGGTTGGTACTGTTATTATTATTTTGTGCTGAAAAATAAACAATAACAATTAATATATTAAATAAATTATGAAAAATAATTAGTATTTTTGAAACTATTCAACTCAGCAGGATATTTAATAGCTTATAATTATTGTGTACAGTTCAGAGCAAATAAAAGTACGACACAAAAAACTCGACTACTAGTTGACCTCAGGCTGTTCCGCATACGCTGGTACATTTTTCTCGATATTTACTTGTGGCTATTTTGTGTTGTACTGCTGACTGGGTCCGAATATGCATTTTAATACTAGTACTTACATAGAACAGGGTCCATTGAAAGTGGTAAATTTGCTCCTTGATTCTGTGGTGATTCTGCATAGCTTGGTGATTGAGCCATAGCTGCATATCCTGAATTCCATCTATTTACAGCGAATTGTTGATGCATTGTTACGGTAACTACTGAAGGCATTGGTAATTGTGGGTATGTATTGGCTGAGATGTGGCATATCGGTGAATTGGAAAGGAATTTCATCGTCATGCAAACATCTTCAGGTATTGTCGAAAACATCATAGGAGACTGCAAACAAAAATTTTATTTTATTAAAATTCATCTTGAAATACATAAATTAGGACCAAACTAACAAAAATTTTTGTAGGATAAATAAGAAACACCCTAACACATGTTTAAAAATATTAACAAGAATACTTACCAAATGCATTGCTGAACTTCTTGGTGGGTGTGGTTCCATTAAAAGTTGTGAAGGAGTTTGGCCGAAATTTCTAATTTGATTTTCAATAGCTTCTTTCATTACTTTATCCGTTATTGAATCCATGTCTACGTTTCCCTCATATGTTAAATAATAAAATACATTAGTAGCTCTTATAGCTTCAGGTCCTCTTTGTTTGTAACCAAATATTAAATCTATCCACTGATGTAATTGACAAGATACAAATTCTGATTCTAAAGCCTAAAAAACGCACAAAATAAATTATAATTTACCAAAGTTTTATTTTATTACTTACCATTCTATTTATTCTTACGAACTCTTCTGGTGAATTGGCCCATGGAGGTAATTCAACATCATCAACTAATTTACCGTCATCTTGTGAGCCTAAGCGATAGCGATTTGAATTTATGAACATTTCTGGTAGGAAAAAGAATTCGGGAATGAGTTCTTTCACATCCGAAGTGTCCCTTTGGCTATTTTTCCACGACAATGAAACTGATGAAAATAAACGGTCAGGGTGATCGAATTTTCCACCTTGAAGTGCTAAGAACATTGTCGTTAATGGTTCCTGAAAAATAAATTCGAAATATATAAAGTATTTTGCACCACCTATTGAGAATACAAAATGACCAATGATTGTTTTTAAAGAAATAAGGATTAACTTGAAGGTATGCCAGAACGAGAGGGATACAGCAAGTTTTTGTAATTTTAGTTTTTTTCGAAAATGGCAGTCTACAAAAAAATTAAAACATTATGGTACACTGTATACGAGTAACTTTTGCAGTTTCAATAAAAAAAAATCAATGAAATTTTAAATTTATATGATTTTGAATTTTTATCAACAATTTCCTTGTTACTGTCGTTATGAATTCAAAGAGGATGGTTTCAGGTTCCTAGTGACTATTTTTTTAAATCTCTATATTGGATATTTATAAAGTGGGGATTTTGTGATTATTCGATGACGATTTAAAAGGCTCCAAAACTAAAAAACATAGACCGACGATGAGACTACTTGTCGATTAAATTTACTCTCTAATATACACAGTTCACACTTCAAAAATGATTGATACTGTTGACATTGCATGGTAGGAAAACTAAGTTTCCAACAGTTGGCTACACTGAAATGAATGCGTTGTGAAAAAATCATCGCGAATATTTTAACTGCACTAATTTTAGTTTTGAAAAATTTCTATAAAATTTGCAACACACTGAGAAATAACTTGAAAAAAAATATTTTACTGTACATTTTTTATATTGTATTATTTAGTTATTAAAAATACAATCTAATATTATTTTTAGTGTAAAAGTTCAAAAGTTGCAGTTTTAACGATTACCACATATAAACAAGCAGCGCCATCTGTAGCGAAATTCATGAGTTCGAGTCTTGAAAGTTATGTTGCCTACATTAGTACCTCCTTTTAGTTTTTAATATTTTCAGTGGAGCGATGTAAAAATCGTAAGGACACAGTAAGTCAGAGGCGTAACTAGTAATTTTTGGCCCTTAAGCAAGTTTATAAATTACGCCTCCCAAATTGATTGAATTCGGGACTAACATTATTTGTGAGATAATTTGAAACAAACGGTCGAAATTTAAAACAATAAAATCTCCTTAATAATAAAATTATATTTTATGATTTTGGAGACAAAACAATGCAAAGGTCTACCTCAACCAAAAGACCAACATTGACAAACGAAGCAAAGAAACGAGGGCGAGCGATAAATGGACGAATTGGAGAAACATAGGAAAGGCAAAAGAGCAAATTGGACGAAAACTCGACGCATTCAAAACGAAACTCATTTTTTATCAGTATTCAGTATCATTATTTTCGGTAGAAAATTCCAAGAAAAACTTCAGTATATCGTCGATTTCTTGAATTATTCTATATTTTAATCACGTTTTGGGGACTTTTGTTGGAAAAAACTGAATTACTTTTTTATTTGTATAAATTTCTTTACAAAATTGTTTACAATCGTGTGTGGCACTATTATTTATCATTGGTACAATTTTCGCCGAAAAATTTCTTGAATTATTTTGTATTTTATTCACCTTTTTGGGACTTTAGTTGGAAAAAACTTAATAACTTTGTTATTTTAATAAATATTTTTACAAAATTTTGTACAATCGTGTAGGGTACTATCATTTATCAGTGTTACAATTTTCGGCGGAAAATTCCAAGAAAAACTTGAGTAAATCGTCGATTTCTTGAATTATTTTGTATTTTATTCACCTTTTTGGGACTTTATTTGAAAAAAACTTAATAACTTTTTTGGAAGGTGCATGGAGTTTTTTGGTATTTTACATTTTGAAAATAGACATTATAATACGGATAAAAAATAAAACTTACCACTCGAATTAACCAATTAAGTACAAAAGATGCGGTGGAATAATGGGTACCATAATGGAAGGGTGGAATGCTTTCATGTTCCCACGTGTTGTATCTATCTTCAAAATATGCTCTTCTGCTTGGATTTAAAGCACCTATTGGTTTTGAAAGATCCCTGTAATTGTTTGGTTGACTCAAATCCAACTCCTTTCCGTCGTAATTTGTTAACACCCATGGAAACACTGGGTATTGATTCAAATCATTATAAGTTCGACCTAGAAACAATTAAAGTACTTAATTATTAAGAGATTTATTTTATTCCATCACTACTAGATACATGAAGTGGCTACCTCCACATTTCGCGCGAAAAAACAAGTATAGGGCGTGAAATACGTGATTTTATTATACAGTCTGTATCTAAATTTATGCAACAAGCTAATATAGTGCATTTTAAGATTTGATATATTACAATGAGTATAAAAATTATAACTATCGCTTTTTTTTAGTTTTTATTTGAGAAAAATTAAATCATCAGTGTCGACAAAGAGTAATATTTTAGGTGAACGGAAAGGAAATGAAGCCAGTGAAGTCCTGAAAGGTACGTAAATAAAACCGCATGTGCCGTTTGTAATTAAGAGGAGATCGAAATTTGAATTCCTGGTAGCCGGGAAATAATTCGTCGCGTTGACGGCGCGTGAAGACGCTCTTAGTGCACTTTTTGTGGCGCTACTTGAGCGTCGTGGAACGTCGCATGCAAAATTAGCGGCTGTCAGTGAGAGGGCAACCTTAAATTAAAAACGAATACATCAGCATCCTCTCGGCGCACTTTAAAGTACTTAAAATAGACTTGATTTACTTAGATCTTAATTAAAACGATTAAAGCGCGCGCGCACAGGATATTAAGGATTCTCAAGAATTTCATTTTTCTAATTATTATTAATTATGTTACAGTTTTAAGAACACCATTTAGTCTTTTCTTATTTTTAGTGATGATGAAGAATAATTATCTACCAAGAAAAAAATTTCGCTTCCTAATAATCAATTACAATGCTTCACCATCATCGATCTAGTCGTGGAATTTTTATTTGAGATGACATTTTGCACCAAGATATTCAATTATTGGTACTAAAAAAAACAGCATTTTTGAATTTTTTTGGATAAAAATTTTCATTTCATTTATCACGATGGGATCGGATTGAAATCGAGTAAATCTCAATCTAATTTTAAAACTTTTTTTTCTAAAAAACCGTTGGTAAATCTTTAGATAGCTTTATAAATCCAACTGCTTAATAACCTAATATTTTTGGAGTGACTGGCTGAGATTTTTTTTGTATTTTATGGGTTGTAAATACAAAGGCCATTATGGAGGCACGTGAGCCGGAAAAAATATTAGTGTATTATTTTGGGATCGAGTTGGGGCTGGTACGGAAGGGTGCGGCGTAATCCCCGGATGATTACGGTGACTGAGGTGGCGCCTAATTCGCACTGACATTTTCCATTCGGCGTCGCGACGGATAAGCCTTACTCTCCCTTGGCATGATTCAACGAAATAGAATAACCAAACAGATTTATTTCCGGCCAAATACATTTTGCTTTAAAAAATTATTATAAGAAATTCCATGGATATCTAAAATCGTCAAAAATAATGTTATACCACTATTTTACATTTTTTTACTAAACCAATCATTGTTGAAGATATACAATGTTGTCCAAAAAAAATTTATGAACCTGTTATTTGTTATTTTACTTCAATTTTTGGAAAAACGCTTATAGAGGTAGATCTAAATTTCCTGGGGGTCATATTTTTTTAATAATCACATGGGCGTAATGCGCTAAAATGTTTTGTTCAGTGTAGGTATGTGTAACCGAAAAAAATCTGTAATTGGAGGACCAGTAGCCAAAGTCATAGTATGTAAGGGCTTTACTAGTTTCGAATCTATAGAATTTAAACAAATAATATCTTAGGGTTTTATTGTCCATACTTCTTCTGTTTTCCAGCTATAGTTTGATTCCTCATTCAACATAATGATGTTAGAAGAAAAATTTCCAAATATTTTTGGATCCTTATGCCTTCTGATATTTTGGCATGTTTTCGTGTCCAAACTTTTGCTTCAGAGTGAGTTTTCCTTGTGGTAGCATTTTCAAAAAAAGTCTTTTGTAGAATTAAATTTTCTCTTTGGCCTGGCCCCAAAATCCCGCAAAAAAAAGTATTTCGTTTCACTACATTTTTTAAAAATTATTAGTGAAATTCTGTGCAAAATCCTAAATTATTTCAAAAAGGTTTGTAATAGATGGTTTCGATAGCTACTTTTTAAATATTTCGTGTAAAGGCTTACAGAACCTCTATCCTCATTTTCGAGGATAAAATCAGTGGAGTATCCGGGCCCATCGAAGTTCGTCCCCCCCCAAACCACCAGCCCTTAAGGGGCCCTTTGAAGTACGGGGACCCCAAAAACCGATGCTGGATATTTTTTACATTAATTTCTTGCTAAGTCTTTTACAATTTTTTTTCCTCTGGGGACCGCCATTGTTTACTTGAGAGTGTAAAAATTTTAAACAAATTAACTTGTTTTAAATGGTATGGCCTCACTAGATCAGTATTCAGCATTCCGCTTTCGCCGATTTTTTTATTAACTACCTGAAGATACAAGAATCTTTGCGTAAAAAATCATTTGAAATCTCAAATTTTTCGACAAATTCGGTAGATTTTCTTTTACCGGTTTTGCATCAAAGACAACGTGGAAACAAAACTGCAGCTCGTGTTGAAAGAAACAAAACTGCAACTTTTTACAAAGTTTTTGGAGAGTTTTGCGTGCTGTACGACTGTTTTAGTTGTGTTTTTGGTTCCCGTTTGGAAGAGGTTGGTGTTTTCTTGGCGTTTTGTTTAATTTTTTGTAGATTATGTCAGAAGAAAAAATAAACTGGACCACAAAAGATATCAGTATTCTGATAGATGCCTTCGGAGATCATAAAAATTTGGGGGACCCAATGGACCCACAAACAGAAAATCTTCCTCCCGAAACATAGTTGCACTTTGTCGGCTACGACTTAATTGAAAATGACTGGAAACAAAACTGCAAAAATATTCTGTTCGCTCAGTGGAAATAGAGTTTCAAAATTTGTTTGTGTTTGGTTTTTGTTTTCCGAGTTTCAAAAATTAGAGGCAAAACTGAAACTCGACTAGTCCATTTGGTGAAAAACCAGCATTACGATTACTCCCCGACGTCCAGCAGTAAGACTATCATTTTCATTTTATTAAATATGATATTCGACCCCCGAAAAGGTGCCATACTTGTGAAAAATGAACCCCATTTTTGTGTCACTATCTTCCGGTCTAATAGGAACGAATACGATCGTGAAGAAATCAAACATGTTTGACACAGTAAATTTTTAGGAATTTTGGGATCCATCAAGGCAACAAGATTTGCAAATTCTTTATAAATAGAAGGTTTTACGAATATTTACGCTGTTTTGATATTTAAAAATTGCGGACAGTAGAAAATCTAATTTCTTCGCCGACGGCATTTGTGTACCAAAAGTGCTTTGGATTAAAACGATGGATTCTTTTTTGAATGTTGCGTTGCTGTGAGGCGTACATTAGGAATTAATAAATGACTATGTAAATTTTCTTCACGAAAATAATCTATCGTGAACTCGTAAAGTAAAATAAATTCACAATAAAATAAAAAAAAATATGTGGTTTGTTTTCTTGTTTTTATTTGAAAATTTGGAGTGGTGGGTGATGGGGGAGTACGAATTTGGGAGGTAGATGTGGGTACAACATACAATGAAAAAAACAAATTCAGGTGACCCATAAAAAATTCTTCCCCTATGCCCCAAAATTTGTAGTTACGCCACTTGATAAAATATCCTATAGGAAATAAAGCATGTCCAAGCAAAATACACGTTACTTATTAGTTATTTCAGGAAATTTCCATAGAAATATGATATATTTTTTTACAGGATACTTTATCCCTCAAAAAGAAGATAGGGCTCCAGGATCCCTATTCTCATTTCAGGAAAAAGGTTCAGCCAAAATACTTGGTTGGTTTGGTAAATTTCTGTAGAAACATGCTGTTTTTCCTTTAGGATATTTTATCCCTCAAAATGAGGATCGGGGCCCAGATGTGCACAGAATCAATATTTACGTATAACCGGGCTATTTGAAATTGCCTCGGAAATTGCGCACGAAAACAGGAAAACGGATTCGAAGTTTCGCATGTCATAAACGCAAAACGGTCAACGAAATTGTGCGCGGATTATAAAGTACACAGGTGCCGAAAATAATGCATTTACATACTGACTACTACCTTTCTAGAATCCGATCACTAATTTTGTCATAGTCGTACTCAAAATTTCTAGAAGACAACGGTTTTCCTTCTCCAACTTGGAAAAACTAAAGGTGTAATCATTAGCTTGGTAGGTCATACTGCCCATTTTAAATCAGTCACTTGTAAATTTTCTCTATAAACATGTAAACCAGAGCAAATAACATTTGATGGACGATTGCAGGGATTATCTACTGCCTTGAGTTTTGCTAAAGCAGATGCGTGCTTCCTTTCTAGAACCCGATCACAAATTTCTAGTCGTACTCAAAATTTTTCGAAGAAAAGGGCCTTCCTTTTCCATCTCCAACTTGGACTATTAGCGTCGCAGGTCAACGCTTTAAGTTGAAGGGCGCAATTTCAGGACCGGATTAAGGTTTCAGGTAACCGTGCGCAATTCATACTACCCCTTCTCCCTTATACATTTCAAATCAGGCATTTTTCCCATTAACACTTATACCAGCAGCTTTATTCTTGGGCCGGGGGAGATCGTGTCGTCGACGAGATTAGAAGGACAGACTCTCATTTTTCATGCAAATGTAAAGGACAGAATGATGAATGTCGTCGACCACACGATCTCGACCGGCCCAGGAATAAGCCCTCTGAGCACATAACTTTTAATGGACGATCGCAGGGAAAGCAGATACATGATGCCTTTCTTGAACCCGAAAATTTCCAGAAGACAACGATTTTCCTTCTCCAACTTAGAATAGATAAAGCTATAATAGTTAGTGTCACAGGTCAACGCCGTAAGTTGACGGGCGTAATTTCATGACCGGATTAAGATTTCAGGTTATTTGGCTTCCTCTTTTCAGGTACCCCGTGTGCAACTTCCTGCTGCCCATATACCCACTCACGTTTCTTTTTTGACTTCTTTGAACCCTAATTTTTTCTGCAATAATATGGCTATACATCAAAGCTGGGCTAAGTACCCAAATAAATGTAATTAAGTACAAGTACAATTACTTTATGAATAAATGTACTCAAGTACAAATACAACTACTTTACGAATAAATGTACTTAAGTACAAGTACAATTACTTTTTCATCCGGTGCACTTATACAAGTACTAATTACTGTACTTGTAATTATAATCCAAGGAAAATATAAGTACAAATATTTAAAAATGAAAAAATGATTTTTTTATTAAGATCAAAATAAAAAATATACAAATGGTGTTGTCTTTTTTTTGGAAAACCAAATTTATTACAAAAGCTATTGCAATTTCGGTCATCAGGCTCGAAAAAATATTTTAAATAATGTAAAAATGACTCGTAAAAAAAATTTTTATTATGTAAAATATTTTTTACAAAAGTCAATTTGAGATTTTAAATAATAACGTATAAAGATAAATATTTTTTACAAAAGCCATTTTTACATTATTTAAAATATTTTTTCGAGCCTCATCATGGTTTGAGGACCGAAATTGCAATAGCTTTTGTAATAAATGTTGTATTCCAAAAAAAGAAAGACAAAACCATTAACAAATTCTTAATTAAAAAAATTAACGAACAGCGCAAGCGGCGATAGAACGTACATTTTTAGCAACATTGTCTTACTTTTGGAACTTTTCTAAAGACTATCGTTGTATTAACGACAATTTAGAGAATAAGGGGAAAATACTGTACTAAACTTAACTGACTTTGATTATTTTGAAATGAAACTTTATTAGCCTTTAGTATTACCAGTTTTTCAAAATTTTCGTCAGTTAATGCCTGAGGGCACATAACCGTGCCGCGAACATGCGCATTAAAAACAAAATGTACTTATGAATTGTACTTATACATAATAAGGACAAGTACAAAAAATACTTAGATTTCATTTCAAGTACAAGTACTTTCAAAATGTACTTAAGTATAAGTATTACTAATATACTTTAAAAGTACTTAAGTACAGTTTTCTAAGTTAGGGATCTATTTTTTAGTTTTAAACTTTGGTTCGGTTATCTATCCTGTCGCTATGTAGGTTTCTTTCCATTTCCAGAGATGGTGTTCATGTCACAAGTGTTTTCTTTATCAACAACCTTGTGAAATACCTTGAAAAATACAGTTTGCTGCTCCTAGCTCTGTAGAAAAACCTTTACTTTCTGTTTGAACTAAGTTTTAGCATTTATTATGTTGCACTAATAAAACGCAAAACCCCCAAATGGAACCGTCTTCAAGCCTTTTCCGCATTTTTTTATGGACGTAACTGGTAAAACTACAGTGTTTTTCATCTTCACTCGGTACCCAAATGTTAAGTGTAATAGACTTCCGCTTCCGATTATATTTTCCAGAAATAGACAAAATTTTCGAGTCCGATCTTTTTTTGTTACCTGTTTAATACCAAATTGATTTTGATCAAAAAACCGCTAGTAATAACATAGGCGTTAAAAACAACCTTGATTAATCCGTGTTGAAATTAAGTAGCATGTAATTATCTGAATAGTTACCTGCAATGGTGTTCAAAAACATGAGATATTCAAAATTGGATATCTCCCTACGTTGCCATTTCTGCGTCATGTTGGAATTCCTCATGAGCTGCCTAGGCGACATCATGCTGGCACGCCTGGAATGCATAAAAGATAATTTAAAATTAACATCGCTTAATTAAAAACAAAGATAAATGATAAGCCTAAAGAAATTCGCACTTTGATCAGTGTTAAATGCGCGCGTCACTTAAAAGCTCTCATAAAGATGATCAGCCAGGTCTTAGTTGACCAAGCTCACTCAGCTTGACATCGAAGACTTTGGAGCCACCTTTAGTGCCCAAACAAATCACCTGAAATGCGAGAAGTTGGCAAGTTTCATGCGTGCCATAAAGACGCCACGCTAAATGCATGCGGCATTGCTTGTAACTTATTGCGTATACAAGATGTCGCGATTTATTAATCTACTTCAAATGTTTATTACACGCAAATACTAAAATAAAATCAAAAAGGATTTAAGATCAAATCCCGAGTTTGTAAATGTCTTGTTACATGTTAAAGTAGGATATAAATTGAATTATTATTTTAACAAGAATCTTCGAAATATTTTAAAATATATTGCAGTGAAACTTGAAATATAGTAGTCGTTAAGAAAGACAAAAAAGATTCTTTTGTGGGGAGGTTTTTCATGAAACTGATCTTATTTTTAGATCAAGAATAGCATGTTTAATACAACGATTCTGGTTTAAATTTAAATCTGTTTTATGGGTTGTCATGGACAGCAATCATAAACTTAAACAATTCTATTCGTAGTATGTTGTAATTTGTGTTTATTTAATTTATATTTGATATAATAAATGTGTGAATAAAGGGATGTGCTATTTTTAATTGAGGTTTTCGAAAATTAATGATTCGTTTTTGTTAAGGGATAAGGGATGCGATAGTTCCTTACCTTGTTTGGGGGATGCCATATTTTATGCCCACACCGACGCGTGGGAGAGCTTTAATCACTTTCTTCACGGTGGTTTGGTCCGGAAAAGCGAACAAAATTGATGCTGAAAAAATAAATAAGTTGAAGATAATATTACATTGTCATTTGTTAAAATTGAGAAATTTATTAATATTGTAATATTTAAGCGAATATTAAAATTTTATTCAAAATTTTGGATTAAACATGCAATATGTACTTACTTCTGCTAGCGAGGAAAATCTCAATGGCAACATTTTGCAGCAAGTAACGTCGTGAAAAGATTGCCCTGACTTCCGAAAAGTACCACTTTCCATGGAGATGATCACAGTATTTAAGAACCTGAAAAAAAAACAAATACTTTTAATAACATTTTTAATTTTTATTTTGAAAAATTGTATGTAAAATCCATGTCACGAGTAAGTCACGCCACCATCTCACTACCACTCAAGAGTGGGTCCTATACTTCTAGTGAGTCAGAGCGAGATAAAAAAAGCTGACTTGTTTGTGAAATAGATCATAGCTACTGTTTTACATTTATTATCAGTTTTTCAGCTTAAATTTTATTTAATATTCTAAAGTAAGTAAAATAAATATAACCATTAATTTGATCCATATATTTTAATAACCATCCAGTTTTCTGGGTAATCTGATAAGCGTAGCAAATGGGTAAGCATGGAAAATGATCATAAAGCATCACTAATGGATTTTGTTCTACGAAGGGTGCATGCACGTTGTATGCCAAATTATGTCAGATGCTGTTACGACAAATGGGTGAGATAAAAAGCTTTCTGGTAGTAGTGAGGGCGTATGCAAGGGATTTTCGTGGGTGGACGTGTGCGAACGAGGACATGTGCTGCAGAGAACCAAAAATAAATTTCAAATGCTCTCGAATAAATCCCTGCAAGGTGCATCCAGGTGTGTGGACACATCATATTTCAGTGATAATGGAAGTTATTAGACATGATTCGTTAAATATTGCAAGGGGGACTTACGAATTATTAACCTTAAGCACGGAAAAGACACCCATCATCACAAGACAAGGGGATTAATAATTTAGAGCAATTAAGTTTCAATTTATGACTAATTTTTCTTGTCTAAAAATTCTTTTAGGAAAATTATTAATTATTTACAGTTATAATTCTTTTTTGTAATAAATAACTTTTTATGATAACTTTTAAAATTACTGTAATGCAATAAATTATCTGAAGCTTTTTATTACAAGCGATTGATATTAACACTAGCAAGCCTTGAATCACTTTTTTAAAGCGACAGTTTATTAAGGCGTAACTTAATACCTGAACACATTATCTAAGAATTTTTATGGTCATTCTTGGAGACAATCCAAACAAAAATAAATCTTGCATTACTTTTTGTTTAATTTTTATGACGCGATTCGAGAATATAAATAAGTTATTTACAACTGAAGTTAGATAATCAATGCATTTTTTTAACTAAAACTATGAATTTAGGAAACCTTAAAAGACTCATAATTCCTGTCTCCAACCAAGGACAAACTTCGACATGACACTCCTATGGGGTGCAATTACAGTGAGCTGGTGTTGGACATCCAAGGACAGATTAAACATTTCATAGATCAGAGGGTCTATTTTTGAAACTCTTTAGAAGATTTCGCATTTGACATTATAAGAATATCAGACTTTTAAATTACGACGATAGAATGATATCAACTTTTTAGTCGTATCAAGTACCAGTAATTTATTACTTGGGTTGAAAACACCCCATGAGTAGTTACAATCTACAAAATAAAAGTACAAACTATACAGAAATTTTCTACAGGGTGAGCTAAAATGATTGTGGTTTCATATGTAGGCAACCAAATACGCAGGTTGGTACAACTGAAATCTTAAAAAGAAAATCTCCTAGTAATCCAATGGCGTAGCAAAATTTTTTTCCAAAATCTAATTTCTCAGCAAATGTCAAACATTGAAAATGTTTTTCTTCAGTTTCGAGGCAGATGCTAACATAAAACAAAGATTTACGCAAATTAATTTTGATTAAAACTGACGTTTATGAAAAAGAAAGCACAATAACGAAATTCAAAAATCTGAAGTTTTGACACAACGGTAAAAATTACACCTACGCCTCTGCTTTGTGAAGTCTAGTTACTTTCTTTTGATTTTGACATGATTTTGTTTTACTATGAACTTGAAGCATACAAATTCCCTAGACTTTTAGGCGAGATATTTGAATCGACCACAGTCATTTTAGCTCACCCTGTACAATTGCTCCCAGCTGGAAGTAGGACAAAAGTAATCACGATCGCGTATTCTTTGTCCTACTTCCAACTGGGAGCAACTTTACAACAACAGTTGTGCACAGAATTGACTTGAAGAATATTTTAAAATATTTTGCAATTATCGTTCGGTTTTCGATTAAGGAAGTAGAATTTAAAGTCAGCTTATTAAAGTGTATGTTCAAATAAGCTGACTTTAAATTCTACTTCCTTAAGAATATTTTAGATATCAAGGTTCCAACATTACTTAAGATTAAAACCTTTTGCTTGCCGACACCAGTGACATTATGATTCACCCTTTTTTGCATATGAGATCTATAAATTGTGAGTTGATACTACACATTTTCCAATTGTATTTCAGAAAAGATGAATTCGATTTCAGTATACTGAATTGTAATTCAGAAAAGATTAATTCGATTTCAGAATAGTCATTATATTTCAGAAAAGATCAATTCGATTTCAGAATAGTCAATTGTATTTCAGAAAGCTTCAATTGTATTTCAGAATAGTCAATTGTATTTCAGAAAATATCAATTGTATTTCTGAAAGCATGAAACGATCAATTATAAAAAAAAATGATAAAGTAAAGAGTTTTTGGCGGTGATTGTACACGTGAACCACAACAGCATTTCATCAAAAATGTGTTTTCAAAATTTAATATTATACCAGTAACACCAGTGTTAAACCCAATTGAAATAATTTTCCAAAACCTCTTGGCTTCCTCAATATTTTACAAAAGGTTTTTTCTAAAATTAAATTATTTTTTCTGAAATACAATTGATGCTTTCTAATATACAATTGATCTTTTCTGAATTACAATTGATGATTTATGAAATTGAATTGACTAATCTGAAATTCTATTGATACGTTCTGAAGGAAATTGATTATTCTGAAATACAATTGATGCTTTCTGAAATACAATTGACTAATCTGAATTACAATTGATGATTTCTAAAATTTAGTTGATCTTTTCTGAAATACAATTGGAAAAGGTGAAGACCAAAAATGACAGTGCAATGCGCGTCACCTCGGTGACAACTGGAATCTTATCCTTATTTTTTGTGATAGATCATTCTATAAGAAAAAAGCCGTGTTCAAGCAAAATACTAGTTAATTATTGGTTTTTTTTGTCAAATTCCATAAAAATGTGCTGTTTTTACTATATAATATTTTATCCCCAAAAATGACGATAGGGGTCCTGAAAGTTATGTGGTAATCATCACAATATACCAATTAACCTACTTCTGACGTCATCCCATTAGTTGCGCATTCCGCCGCAGAAAAGAGATCGCTTAGCTAGAAAAACCAATAGACTCAACATTAAGGTTATTAAGTTGAGCAAAAGAGCAGATTTTTTGGCCAATCCCGTTTTTAATTGAATCATGGAAAACTGAATACAGAACAATATCTTGTTAATGTTTAAATATACTTTTGGGGTTATAAAAAACATTATTCGGTTGTTCAACGTTTATTGAAACATTATACAAACAATAATGTATTTATTTTACGAGCCATTTAGATAAAATTCGCCGTTAATTCGGTAAAACAGAGACGAAAAATAAATTCCGTTGCATTAAGCAAATAAACTGGTCGAGAAATTAAATTTAATTGGTCAGGGCGCGTATGGGAGGGCCGCTTCTTTCAAAAAATTGTTTTATCTCACTAAATACTAATTGACGTTTATAATGAATGGAAGTAATTAACAATATTCATGCGCACATCAGGGTGCACATTTTTATAACATCAAAATGTAATTTATTTAATTAATGAAAAGTATTAAATTTCATTAAATTGCTAAAACTCTTTAATCCAGAATACAGATACTGAAGATAAAAATCTTATGATAACAGCATTCATACAACAAAGTCTTAATTTTTTTCAAATTTTAAACTTTGGGGAATTCATTAGTTGACAGTCATCTACCAATATCCATATGGAAAACATTGCAATTGAAAATTGATTTTTGATCCAGAATCCGATATGGTTGTAGAAGAATTACAAAAAATCAGCTGTAGCCTACAAAATCTGGACAAGAAGTTTTTGGAATTCAACAGACCTATTGGATAAAATTGATATATGTATTAAGTAATTTAAAATAAACCGAATTTTCGAACCTTAAAATTTTAAAGTTTGTATTTCGTCCAACTTCCAAAGTGTTTAAAAACAATCAAACAAAATATCAAAATGAAGTAAATATTCATCAATCGCTCAAAATTTTGGCTAATATCTGAAGCCCAAGATCAAGAATTATGAACAAAACTATGATCACTATTTCTACTGAATACGGAAAGGTCCCGTCCGTAATACAGGTTGTCCTAGCCTAGACCACCTGTACCACCTCTTTGTTTCGAAAATCTTTTGTCGTACATTTATGAGAAGAACTTTGTAGTGGATCAAGAAAAGTTTGACCCAGTCAAACTTCATGGTTCAAGTGAAAACTGAGGAGTCTCCGCTCACTTGCTTTAAGTTGAAACTCAACTTGAAACGTGTGAACTTCAGTTGACCGTGAAGTTTAATTTCAGCTGGTCATACTAATAATTTCTAAAAAAAGTTCAAAAATGAGCGTTACATTGTTGGAAAGTGTGATCCTAAAATTTTTAGACCTATACCATGAGCACGATTGTCTTTGGAACCACCGATTAGACAAATACAAAAATTGAGATGCACGAGAAATGCGTTGAGTTCTATTCTCAAAGAGATGGAAATTCTTGGTCTTACTACAGCTGATCTAAAGAACAAAATCAAGACGATTAGAAGTGGAACTTCACGTACAACTGGTTTCAACGTAATTTTAAAATTGAATGACTTTCTATTGAAACGTGTGAACAAAAATTGATTCAAGTCATATACAACTTTTGTTGATCAACTATTATCGGTCAATTAAGCTTGATTTGTGACAACGCCGCTTTAGGGATTTAAGAAGAAGTGGTGCAAATAGTCCTCAATGACACTTCACAATTTTTTAAGTGATATAGCTTCCATTTTAATCATGAAAATTTTTGTATTTAAGTGTTACTTAAATTTTAACTGCCTTTGTTATATGGGTTTAATGGAAAATTTCTATGGATACTAAAAAAACCTCTTTCTGCTTCCAGAATTTCTTAAAATCTTCCCATTCGTTTTTACATCTTAAAAACGATTTGAATGTAAAATATTTTAGACCCCAAAAATACATGTATTAAAGATCTTTAAAGCTTGATATAATAATTTATTCTCTTATAATACACGTGTCTTATTTCTTAACACTTCAAATAGTAAATAAGTTTAGTGCTTCATTCGTAAATAATATTTTGGCGCGTTTTATTACCAAGATTCTTGGCAGCGCCCGTGGAGTTTCACATTCCCAAAGCGCAGTCTCCACTGCTTTCGCCAATCTCCAACTTTCGCAACCGATCGATGTTGCGATTTTAAATGATTGTCTGGTTTTAACAACCACTCCCACAAACACACGGCCATCTTTGAAACTTAAACATTTAATAATGTTAACATGGATAGTTTACTAATTTTACATTGTAAACATTGTTTTGGAATCAAATTATTCATTACTAACATAAAGGAATTCAAAGATTAAGAAACTTCGTTCTTTACTGTAAATATGAGTAAACGAAATAACTCTTAGAAATTTTTTTTGGATTTTCATATTTTAATGTTTGAATTTTAAAAACAAGATGGGCTAGATAAATTGGATGTTTTTGAAATGGCTACTACTCGACATGCATGAGAAGATAAATGTAACTGTATGGTTTTAGCAAAATGGGATCACGTCTCACACATCCCAAGCTACAATAGATGTTCTTAGGTCTCTGTTTTTTAATTGACGTGATTTTGTAATTGAAGGACAGTATTCTTCATCTCGCCATCCAGATTGATAAATGATTGCTGGAAAGAGTGGAAGCAAATTTCTATTCAAGCAAGATGTGATATCTCAGATATGACTACTAATATTTCTCCGTCAATATATTTTCTCTTGAGAAAAACTAATAGTTTTGTGATTATTTCAAAAATACCCCTTTTTCCTGCAACAGTCTGTACAATTGTAAATATTATCATACAAAGTACCAACGATAAAATTCCATACACTTATAAATTAATATTGTTCCAATTTCTTCTTTGTTCTATTTTGAGTATCAACACGTGTCCAACTTCTTAGGTGTTCAAACCTTGAGATAAAATGTAAAGGGATCAAATTCCATATTATAGTAAACAAAAAATTCGTAAAAAAAATGGATCAATTCCACCAAAAATAAAGAATTTTCATAAATTATTTTTTAATTTGTGGCACGTTATTATTAAAATTCACAGTTTAATCACAGATTATAAGGTGTTAAATTTTATTTTCCACGAATTTCCTAAATGTCATTGTGCTTGGGTATTATGTTTACTAATAAGCTTGGATAAGGTTTCATAGTCTAGTAACCCTGATCGTAACCCTTCACAGAGGAAACATGATCTTACCAAATAAGCCAAATGCAGGGTGATGAAAGTGTTCACCTATTGTATCAAAAGATTACTAGCTTAACGAGCTTTTATACAATTCGAATTGAAACTATCGACTACGAAAAATTGATAATACATTAAAAATAGTTTGATTGAGTATATTTTATTAGAAACTGATAAAATCATTAAAACTATGCGTTCAGGTTATTTTAAAACAGTTTAAAACTTCTGAAAATGGCCCAAGAAATCAATCACTTCCTAAAATTTAGGTTTTTGTTATCTAAATAAATTTTGCAAATCTCTGAAACGCGACGCAATTATCGTTAGTAAATTAACCCTTAATCGCCTTAAAGGATTTTTATTAAAATTTAAGTGAATGCATAGGCATAAAACGTTTTAGTTCGACATAAGTACTTTTTTCTTCGAAAGTTATTAAAGTACAGCCTTATGTCAGCTTTACAGGCTTTAACAAGTCATTTTTATGTTCCTTGACTCTATGGTCATATTCGTGCATTTCCGAAGTAAATCGGTTACAATCGGGTGTACTTTGCATTGACAAAGATTAGAAAGGCGGAGTAGAAATGCATTTTAGGCAGCCCAATATACACTGAAATTGTATTTTCTTTTGCATGTAAAGTAAATTTCAAATTTTAACATTATTTTTTACATAACTATATTATAACTTTCGACGTTTGAAGAAAAAATAGCATGTTTTTTTCGGAGTAAAAGAACTTTTTGCGCCTCGCAGAGCTCGTCCCGCAAACCTACACGTTCGCCAGTACTTCTTTTACTAATAAAGCAATATACTACTCTATCCCTCTATAAACTTGCTCTGATTTATTTGTATTGTATCCTCCAATGCACACCGACCATAAAGTCGAAATCATGTACTAAACAATTTATCAGAAAATTATTTTTTTCATTTCGTTTAATTTCCGGAAATTACCTCCAGTATTATCCATGGCCGGAAAAAGAGATAAGATTATAATATGCCAGTTCTATCGCCTGAAGATTGCATTATTTCTGATATTGGATCTACATCTAGAAAGGAAGACTTCGATGAAATCAATTTAGATAAAGTTTTTTTAACTGCTCCCTCATCTTTACCTGTATCAACTACCCATGATTCCGATGATGACTGAGATTTAGATGATTCTGTGCTTCTATCTATGGTAGGTGACAGTTTCAAAAATAAGAAAAAAAAAGGAAAATTCGGAAAGAACCTATAGTTACAAATGATCTAAAGATAAAGATACGTTATACTCCTCCTAGAATCCTTACAGCATTTAAATATTTTCAAAAATTATTCGATGATTTAATAGACACATTTCTGATCAAATAAATTTATACTCTAGCATGACCACTGGCTCTTCAATAAATGCTTCTGCATCTGAAATAAAATAATTTATTGGAATACCGCTTCTCATGGGCATTGAATACACGATACACTCTTATAGCTGATGTGATGGCTGTGAAATGATTCAAGAAGCTACATCAGGACAACTCTCCAGATGGAGCTGGAGATCGTTTATTCAAATTAAGGGCCCTTCTTGAGAAGATCAGATTAAATTGAACTATAATTGATAATGAAAAAATGCTCTCCATAGATGAAATGATGATTTAGTACCAAAGAACAAAAGCAGGAAATCTCCGGCAGTACATGCCAAAAATACCAAAAAACGAGACTTCAAGATGTTTGTAAAAACTGGCGTTTTTGGTATAGTATATGACTGTTTCAACGGGAGCAACGACTATCGACGAAATGACTTTTATCTGAAAAAGATGTCGGATTCTGGTGGCAAAGTTGTAATTCACCTTTGCAAATCACTACCAGACCCCCAAAAATCTAATATTATAATTAATAATAATTTGATAATTGGTTCGCCTCTTTGGAACTTATCACATTGTTAAAAAAGTAATACGGAATGAACACCTTGAGAACTTTTAGAAACAACCGCCTACGAGGCTACGATTTGGAGCAAGAAAAGTTGCTTCTAAAAAGGTCTTTTTGACTACAAGGGTTGATGATAATGCTGGGATTGCAGTTGTAAGATGGGCAGAGACAATATGCGTTACACTGTATATCTCATAACTCTGTGGTTCGGGTAAAACGTTATAGAAGTAGAGAAGAAGAAAATTAATATTGATTGTCCCAAAATCATCAAGCAGTACAATTCAAACCTGGGTGTAGTTGAGATTTCGTCGATTTGCTAATTGTCCTATACAGGGTGTTTCAAAACTATTCCGCATCCTCTTAAGGGCAGATTCCTCTCATGAAAATAAGACGAAAAGTTCAAATAAACATGTGTCCGATCTCGCTTCATAAGGGAGCTACAGCCTCTTAAAAGTGTTGTTAATAAGAAGGTTTTTCTTCGTTTATTTCAAAACGAATTGAAGTACAGCTTTGAAAGTTGGTATGAATCATGATACAGTTGGGACACGTTTTCGTTAATTTTTTCAATTTTTTTGTTAACAAAAGAATCCATGGCTAATACGATTTTTTTAATAATTTTATTTAAATTGTGTTGACCGTCAATAAATTGAAAAATGCATTTTCTCCGAAAATGGCGCAATCTAGCGACTTTAAATAAGAGCATCTTTTTTGTTAAGAATTAAATGTGGAACAATAATTTAAAAGAAAAACTTTTGTAAAAGTTAAGCAAAAAAAGTTATGACAATTTTAAACCTCAACCTTAGTTAAATATGCCCTTTTAAAACATGCAAAAAAATTGAAAAAATTCACGAAAACTTGTACCAACTGTATCATAATTCATACCAAATTTCAAAGCTATACTTCAATTCGTTTTGAAATAAACGAAGAAAAACCTTCTTATTAACAACACTTTAAAGAGGCTGTAGCTCCCTTATGAAGCGAGATCGGACACATGTTTATTTGAACTTTTCGTTTTATTTTCATGAGAGGAATCTGCCCTTAAGAGGATGCGGAATAGTTTTGAAACACCCTGTATAAAACACCTCACAAGTCAAAAATGTGGTATTTTGAAGTATTTAGCCACTTTATTGACATTTTTGTAAACAATGCCTTGGCTACTTTACCGAAAAAACATGAAAGCTTTAGGACAAACAACACGTAATTTCGGTTATATCAAGGAGGAGAAATTCGTACTTTGAAAAGGAGCACTCAGCTAAGAAAACGCGAGTTTCTGTTAGTGCCAGACCAACAGATGACATCAGATTTGATCAACTAAGTCACTTTCCAAAATTTGTGTAAAAAGGATACATATTTTTAACCTCAAGTGTGATTATAATAAATTATTGCCCATTTAAGGGTTAAATTGAGCCTGGATCTTAAAAATATTCAAAATTTATAAAATTTAAGAAACCCACTCTAAAAACCGTTAATTAAATTTTCTTTTATTTTCTAATAGAATTATATGTTTTTGTTTTAATTACTTTTACAGGTTTACCAGTAAAATCTCTCTCACTCTTTTTAATTGGAAAGTTTTTAATCTGACATTTTCGCTCCTTTGGGAATCCGAGTCCCTTCGCATTCAGAAGGTCTCACTAATGGGACATCCCATCCCAACCCATCAAAACAGTCGATGAGATTACAGCAGGGATCGCCGCTGTGTGCGGAGTTGTAAACAATAGAACAACCCTTAGTTACACAACACCTTTCATTTGTCAATCATTATACTCCCTCGGGACTTATTTTTCATCACCAACAAAACATGAAATACAAGCATTATTTTTGTAATTACATCAATTAGGAATTCTTTTCAGTACTGAAATTTGAACACAAGACATAATCATAATAAATTTTCTTTTTTTTGCATTACAGAATAGAACATTAATTTTCAAACAAAATTCTTATAGATTTACAAATCTTAGAAAATTTTAAAAAAATGGGCACAAATTATTTCAAACGAATTTTAGAAATCATTTTGTAATTTTAAAATAAAAAAAAAATTAAATTAAAATAAATTCATTAAATAAAATATTTGGCCATTAATAAATTTGATAGTTGAGTCCTTTATTATTCGTCCCTTGAAACTGGAAAATAATTCCTAAAAGTTCGTCTGCATTTTTTAATGAACGTGGTTTTCAAGAGATAGAGCTTCGGTAATTTATTACCACCCGTTTCACTGTCACTGCGACATTTACTTTATGTGGACCTTCCCAGATCGGAATGCATAGATAACGCGATATTCTAGAAGCCATTGTTTTATTCTTATGAGCGGCCAGAAAACGAACAAAAAATAAAACAACACGACCAGCAAATATCATAACAAAACGAAAAACCTCATAAAACTAACACATATCTCATGTTCGCCTCTTAACAAGAAATAATGGACTTTTATTTTAAAACAGCACTTTTATTTTTAACTCAGAATATTATAGATGTTCAATTTACTTCACCAACAACCAACACCCAACATCGCATTACCAAAAATTTATCGCACCATATTTTTTCATAATACTCACTAATAAGTTATGGAACCACCCAATTAGGTTTTTATAAAGTTCTGTTGCATTTTATGTACTTAGGGGTACAAAAAAATTATAATAATGTACGTATTTGTTGGTTTTGTTAAAGAACTTGAGCTAGTTTTAGATTTTGTCTTTCATGGTAACTTCCAAGAAGTTTAATCCGCCTCCATCAAGTTCCAACCACTGCCTATAAACTCGAGCTTGATTTATCACGTTATTTACATGTCCAAGTCATCGAGATACTGAACGCATGCAAATACAATAATGAATTCCAACTGTCGCCAACCATAGATTTATAAACGTCTGACTGGGGCATAAAGAAGCGAACTGAAACAAAAGAGGTGCGACTCCTTTCCTTTGTTTCGTCCAAATTTTTGAACTCTTAAACAAGAAGCAGGAGTATTTACATTTAAAAAGGGCGAAGGTTTGCGTGTGACAATTTTTATCCAATCGTGTGAGAGGTTGCTCCACCCTTTGCAAGCGCAGGTGTGAAATCCAGTTTTATCTGTTATGGTGACAGTTGGATGGATTGGTTCCTTTTAGTACGAAGATGGATAGCAGGTGATTG
This sequence comes from Stenus bimaculatus, assembly GCA_963971135.1. NCBI lineage: Eukaryota > Metazoa > Arthropoda > Insecta > Coleoptera > Staphylinidae > Stenus > Stenus bimaculatus. Next base: position 77,338,161 of record OZ020180.1, on the reverse strand, counting down.
GGATGATAACGTGAAGGGTACTTTATTTGATTATTCAAAACAAAACATGGATTTGTTATAATTTTTCATACATGCAGAACTAACACTTTATTTATAAACCATTCTATATTTGCGCCAAAATTTTGGATTCAACCAACCATTCCAACACTAGATAACCTGTAAATACTGGTTCCACAGTCTTTGCTTCAAAAAAATTTGATAAGAAGACAATGAACTCAAACAGATTGACTACAACTCTCTAACGGTATCAAGGATATCGAGCAAATGTGAGCCAAGATCTATTTTAGCCTACTAAAGTATTGGATCAAAGTTTTTCTTTGTGGCTAGGCAATAAAGTAAAAAAAATTGAAGAATTTTTACATTCTAAAATACAACCTCTTTCATCAACAACTAAAAATAAATTTTCATTAAAAAATCAAACTGATAGTTGAATGCTTAAGCAACACCGTAATAAAAAAAGGTTTATAGGCTGTGATAACTAAAAAATAAAAATACAACTAAAATATGCCAAAGAATAAAGAGGATTGGAATTTTGTTCGTACTATGGAAATTAAGAGAAATTCTTGTTACAAGATTTAAAATTGGTTGTTAGTAATAAAAAACATGTGATTTTTTAAAAAAGTATTTAAAACAAATATTTATGGTCCAAAGCAACTATTAATCAGAAATATTTAAATTTGCGTTTGGATTAATAAAATTTCTGAAAATTTTTGATTAAAAATGTGGGATAATCAGGTAGATATGAGAAAACAAAAATGAAAATGGCTGTTTGTTTATAAGGAATGCGTTTAATGGCCGAAGCGAGTATAATAAATAAGTTACCCGGAGTTGTCTGTCCGTTTTAATTACGTTACTTAGATGTGAAGATAGCGGAGGTGTATCGTATATCAGTAGTCCCGTCCCGTCTCACCTGTGCGCCAAGCATTTACCTGCTAACAAACCGAACCCAGGACGAAAAAAGATAACATGGAGAGGAGAAAAAAGGTTCAAAAACAGATATCGATGTCACCGCAATCCCGAACCTCCTCCTTTTTTATCTCCAATTAAAACCAACAAAAAATTGTACTTATGTGTCGACTTGTTTTCTGATACGACTAATTCTTCAATGTCAACTTTTATAAGAATCATTTATCAAAATATTTTAACAAACAAGTTTATTTATTGAAACCGAGATTCTTTTATTTTAATGAAAACTACAAAGGGGCCGATTCCATATTAAAAACTTGAAAAACCCGATTACCACCTTTTCAAGTATGGAGCAAATGTTGGTTTACTTAGAAACAATTATTGATGAAGCCAAAAATACAATTGTTGGAGGTGATTGTACTCAAGCACCACAACAAACTACAGTTAATTATGCAGCTGCTTTGGCAATGGAAGACATTGCTGTTTGGTAATCCAAAATTTCTGAAATACAAATCATACTTTCTGAAACTATATCTAGACCAGTAAAATAAGACCTGTTGGTGGAAAACAATATTGGAGAGAGGAAAATCGTTTTAATCGTTTTATTTGACGTCAAATTAAAGTACTCTAGTTTCACACGGTCCCTCGACAGGAGCTTACTCGAAAGCATAAAAAAAAACTACGAAATTTTCGGACTTTTTGCAGCTTTTCGCAAAAATGCCGAATACGTTGCTTCCAACTTCCAAACTAAGTCATTACAATAATTTAAGAAAATTAAATTTTGCCTCAAATGAGTACCCAACACTTTAAATTATGTTTAGAGATGCGATCGCTATTGACTTTTCAAAAACAACAATTTTTAATTTTTTTGGTAACACTTCATAAAACCCATGTCACGAGTAAGTCACACTATCATCTCACTCCCACTTAAGATATTTTTGGTGAGTAAGAGCGAGGTAAAACTTTTTCCAATTGTATTTCAGAAAAGGCCAATTCGATTTCAGAATAGTCAATTATATTTCATAAAAGATCAATTCGATTTCAGAATAGTCAAATGTATTTCAGAAAGCATCAATTGTATTTCAGAATAATCAATTCAATTTCAGAAAGTATCAACTGTATTTCAGAATAGTTAATTGTATTTCAGAAAAGATGAATTGTATTTCTGAAAGCATCAATTGTATTTCAGAAAGGACCAATTATAAAAAATGAGGAAGTCGAGAGTTTTGGGCGGCGATTGTGCACGTAAACCACAACAGCACACATATTTCATCAAAAATGTGCTTTCGAAATTTAACATTACACCAGTAACACCAGACTTAGGTACTTATTCACCAATATTAAACCAAACTGAGATAATCTGCCAAAAACTCTTGGCTTCCTCGATACTATACAAAAGGTTTTATCTAAAGTTAAATTAATTTTTTTGAAATATAATTGACGATTTCTGAAATTGAACTGACTATTCCGAATTACAATTGATACTTTCTGAAAATAAATTGATTATTCTGAAATACAGTTAATGCTTTCTGAAATACAATTGACTATTCTGAATTACAATTGATTATTTCTGGAATTGAATTGATCTTTTCTGAAATCCAATTGCAAAAGGTGTAGTGCCATTCAAAAGAATGTAGATAAACGGCTGTTGTAAATGGAAAAAACGTATGGAATAAAAGTTGTAGGATCAAATTAAGTTCTTACATGTAACATATTTAAGGTAACTAGTGAAACACCCTTAATTACAACCCATATTATAACACATCTAATGGATATTTCTTATAAGGACTTACATGTTTGCTCAGAATTGCTCCATTAGGTAATAATATTACAAAAGGACACAATAAAATTATCAAATTTTGGGTCCATGAAATCCAAGAATAGGTACGATTGAATTTGGGCAGTCTTTGCAAGAAAAAATAGCTGCTGCACTAGTATCACTCGAAGGCGCTCTTCTGGTGGGTTGCTTTTCCTGGCCTCATACTAACTCTTTGCTAAATTTTTTTATCCAGTGTTTCGGAAATATATATCCTTTTAATACTTTTTCAGATAAAATTACTCGTCACTATACTTGTTTACTACTTACGAACTTCAAGAGTTTTAAAAGTTGGAACATAGCATTTAACATCGAAAATCCTTGATAATTTCAGTTCAGATAGTGGAAACTCTGACATTCATTTTCTTGTAAATAATTGCAAAGTCCCCCAGGGGACTTGAAGAAGTCTCTTGAGAGAACTATTTCTTAAAGAAAGATTTGTGGTACCTGGTCTTTGTTGCCACAACCATTTCGTCTTTGAGCCGAGTTCCTGAAAGTTGAAGCTTCCACATGGTCTCTCATCAGAATTGAAAAGCCAAAAGCACTACAAAATAGTGTAAGTGTACACCATGTGGTAACTTTAACTTTCAACGTCATCAATACATCTCAACAGAGAAATGACAATATTGTGCTTCATTGCTTGTCTTGTAAGTGTTCTTGTCATCTCTAAATATTACTAAATTCTGTTCAAATTCGAGAAGTTTACTAAAGTTTGATCCTCAAGTTTTGGGTGCTCGATGCTTCATGGCCAACCCTCTCTCCAAATACTGTTTCCTGCATCTGTCGTTAACTTGAGGTGGAATTACAAACTTCGGACAAGTTCTCAATTGTGAGTTGACTCGTTAGATATTTTCTATAATTTAGTTTGGGTATCCTTAGACTCCCAACCTAACTGTTTTCCACAAACAACCTCCACGTACATACTCATGAGCGAATTTCGATCAAATTTCAAATACCTACAAATACTTGCAAAACGCATATTTTGATGCCCTATAGAATAGACGTTTCTATGTTATAAACGTTTGAAAGTCACTATATTAGATTTGTAGATAATAAAAATTGGACGTTTTTCGACCAACGGTCCCTATAGGGTCCAATTTTTCTGGCCTGATTTTCAATTGATGATTTCTGAAATTGAATTGACTATTCTGAAATGCAATGGATACTTTCTGAAATTAAATTGATCTTTTCTGAAATACAATTGATAAAAGTTTAGAGTTTCCACTACGTTATAAAATATATTAAATTTCGATAATAGATTGTATTTTTCTCTTAATCACAAAAATACATTCTATGAGATAAAGTGTTCGTGGTTTCCCAGTTTGTATGGTCTTCACCTCAGGATGATAAAACACGTTTCATACTCCACTCGAGCACCTCCCAACTATTGTTTAGTCAACAAACGGCCCCTGTATCAATAAAATTAGTATTCATAAAGAGGGTGGCTTATGACTCCGTTTGTAAATCTGCAGAATTGAATTAAAATCGAAACGCGTCCAAGTGGCAACGCTACAGTTCAGCGTTTCAGTTATTCAGCCTCATGCAGCGCTGTAATGTAATTATGCACTTATAAATCAGGACGAGAGTGAAAAGACGGAAGAGTAATGCGCTTGAAATTTAATTTTAGTTGCTATTAAGCACGCATCAACTGCAAATTGGTATTTATTTCAGTTAAGTGTTATTTAATTAGGTTTAAAGTGCAGGATGAGTAATTCATTTACGCGGTGAAATATATTTAATCAATATAATAACTTATTTCTGGTTAAGGACTAAGGAGTTTTTGAAACACAACACCACAATTTCTAGAAAGTCTACCACCATTGCTAATTTGTACTTTTTCCAAATCCATGTAAATTTTGGAAACTGTTAAAACCGTTTCTTTAGTCAAATAATCCTTTTTTGTTGTTAGTTTCATCCAAAAGTATTGAATAGATAATGCTTAATATGGATCTCCCAGTCTTTACAGTTTTATGTTGGTGCGTTTTTTTTTTAAATAAAGGGTTGAGTTTTTTTGGATATACTCACTTAAGGTCGTTTCAAATCCTAGGTATACACGCGATCCAATTTGGTCGGCTGGCTGGTTGGTCGTTGGACAGACCAAATTATAGTTAATCAAAATAATATTAATGGCTCCCGTTTTGTCAAACAGAGAGAGAGAAGATTGGAGACTGCATTATAGATAGCTACGGAAGAAAATACGTCTCTAATTTAAGAAGTCAATACTTTCGTAACTATTTTGTAACAAATGGAAGTCCTGGATAAAGTACCCAACCAAATTAAAAATTATGTGTAAACCTTTTTAAATTTTGAACAATCTTATGATCATTATTATTTAAAAAAAATATTGACTAAGGTGTTAAGAAGTGTATATTTCCAAAAAAGCCAAATCTCTTGGCCATTTAGGTCACACCAAATTATGGTTATATTTTATGTTGATAGACTCGCTATAAATGTAAAACTACTGGACAAAATTGGTTCTAAAAACTGATAGGGAAACTGTAGAAACCAATCGTGATCAGGACTGAAAGTTGGTAAAGTTTAACGTAAGGAGAACATATCAAACGACCCAACCGACAGAGTTAGAATCTTCTATCCTAGATCAAAATTTTGGTATAGACAATAGACAATCGGGTCTTCAACTTATAAGGACTCTCAAATGAAGAAATGTATAGTATTCTATTATTTCTTATCGAAAAGTGATGGCCTTGAGTTACGCTGAAAAAAGTATGTAAGGAACCTTTTTAAACTTCCTTAAAATATGGATCAACTTTACTTGTTCCCTTCAGATTGCCTCTATAAAATGCTATTAACTTAAAATATTTGTTAATATCTATATTATTTCTAACAATGAACGTTGCCTTTATTATTGAATAAAATGACCAAAGCGTAGAACATTTATATTATAATTTTCTGATTTGTCCTCAACGTATTCAAGAAGGGGATTTTCTGTAATATTTTTTAGCACTTGCTTTCTAGATTCATATTAATATGCACCGTGTTAGTAAAGTGAGAATTATCTTATCCCTTCTATGATGGTTGTTGCACTCGATTTTCATAGTCGTGATTAAAAGACTCACTTTACTCCCTTGGTGCATAAATAACTATTTCTACTCTTCATGTCAAATTTACCCTACTCCCTCTTTTGTCAGTTTTTATGTACAAGGATACCAACCCGAGGAAGTAAAGTGAGTATAATCCCTCCTATGATTGTTGCCCTCTGCCCTCGACTTTGATATTCGAGATTATACTTGGTGCATAGTACATAAATAAATATTCTTGAAAATCAAATTGTTTAAAATAAAATTTTCTAAGAAACTGATTTAAGAAAAAAAATCTAATATAGTGGTCCCCACATTTGGTTCAGTCCAAGGTCGTAAAGTTATTATTCCGGCTTTGAGTTTCCAGCTAATATACACCTGATTCTAAATTTTATTATATTTTATGGGACACCCTGTATCATTTATTTTGGAAAAAATTCCTGTAACCTAACATTTTTTTTCAACTCCTTAAGAAGTTATAGTAATTTTAGATTTTCAAAACATTAATGATTTTTGTGAAATTATACAGGGTGTCCCAAAAAAATCAATAAAATTTTAAATTTGTTATAACTTGTATTTCATAGGAATTGGTTTATTAAAAATGACATTTACTTCAAAAAAAAATTCTGGAAAAATAATTTTAGAAGAAAAACTGAGTTTTCATTTGAATTGACATGATAGGTGCTTTTAAAACTAATGTTCAAATTATAAAATAGGATTGTTGACTTAAAAATTCTTAGATTTTGCTTTGATTATCTAATTTGTGGATTATTAAGAGAGCAAAGCTGAAGGATATCGTGTTGTGTAGACAAGGCGCCAACAGGACCTCCCCGTATTAGTGCGTGTGGAACTCATCGACTGCTCCACTTCCTCCACTAAACGAGATTTATGAGTTCCGTGTGTTAATATATGGGGAGCTTTGGTACGCACGCGTCATTAGCTTAAAGCTTGTAAGCTGTGAATTACGAGCAAAAAATCCACTCAATTTAGCATATGAATGCCAACGTTAAGATCATCATTTTATGGTCCCTTAATTGGAACAACCTTTAATCATTACAATTTCCTACAAAATTAGTTTTAGGAAAAAAATTTTGAATAAACTCCAAAATTTTTATTTTTGTCAAAGTTTTAATTTTCAGTCATTAGCTTCGATTTAAGTTAATCAAAAATCTTGATTGAAAGTTTTGCTCCTTTCAAATTACCAAAAATCTCTTTAGTTCTGAAAGAATTATGGACAAAAAACTAAAATGATTTTTTGGGATTTGGAACTTTTTGTAGGTATATGCACAAATGACTGAAAGTTTACTATGTATGAATATCCCAATTGAGAAAAAATATAAATTTAAAAATTTTATAAAATTTTGCTATAGAAATTGAAGAATTTTTGGCAAAATTATCTTTTTGGAATTGGTGAATTGGTAAATTTTATATTTATTTTTAATTTTGAAGTAAATACCTATATTTAAGCCACCCAGAGGTTAAAGCCCTCCTTCTGACATTGTTGGTAAATTAATTTCGCGTTCTTGAGATGCCGTACGGAAATTTGATGTGAGGACCTCCCGAAAAATACGGAGCTGTCAGAGTTGGACCATGTGCTTGTAGTTAGGTAACAGGATACGGATATGCAAGCGCCACCAACGCTCTCGAATTATGAAGAATTATGTTCTAATTTGGATTCGGCCGAGGGGCGCGCATTCCAAATCGAAATGAACACGTCAAGGAACCGGGAGGATAATTGGCCTGGGCACCTTCCTGTCTAATCCCAAGCGAGCGAGACGCACCCAACTGCCGGAAGGTCACATCATAGTTTTTCGGAATTAAAAAAAAAATTACCAAAGAAGGTAATTAGTAAGTATACAATACTCCAAATTTTTGCAAGACCAAAACTTTTTACTTTTTTGTAAGTAATCTTTTTTGCAAACAGGATTTTCTATTTTTACTCCTATCAATTTCAATTGTAGAATCATAAGGTGAAAATCTTTGAAATTTTAATTTGGTTTAGCTAAATTTTCCGTTGAAATTACACCAATTATTTTGGAATTCATCTCTTAAGTGACCACGCAACGAAAAGGTACTCTGAATTCAATCAAACTAAATATTTAATATCGGTATAGTGGTCAGTAATTTTGTTTATAGTTTCTCTCCCTTGGTTAATCGGATCAGTAAGGATGGCTAACTCGATTAAGTCTAGCATTGCAAGAAGAGAAGATATCGATCATTCAAGCATCGTCCACCGTCTGACGATGTTAACGTGAGTGGCGCCACTTACGAAAGACAACACGACAAGGGTCATGTCATTTTTCGAAATTTATACTTGTTTGGGACTTTTATAGGGATAAAAACGACAATAAAACAGTACGCTATCACAAAACATACCAGGAATAGATAAATATCTCCAAAGGTGAAACAACCACTCAACTTTTGCAACGATTCGTTATTTTTATGTTGCACTTTTAAAATTAACGTCCAAAATTATCAGAAAATATCTCAAAACCACGTGGGAAAAAGATAAAGACTTTGTTACATTTTTAGAAAAATAAAATAAAATTTTTCCTTGTTTATTTGAACATCTGGTAGCACTGTGGAGAATTGAAGTAATGATCGCGTAATTAATTAAAAGCGGTTTTAAACATGAGAGATGAGTAGCCCATTAAGTGAGAATGAGTACATCAGTTGTTATGTTTAGCATAAAATGAAGTCAGATTTGAGGCTTAAAACAAATGCAGTCGCAGTGATGATCTATAAATTGTCGCTGGTGACTTTCGAACACGTTTTTGTGAGGCTATAAAAAGTGTTTTAACTACTAACTCGCTTCTTTTCACATTTAAACATCAAAATGAATTAATGACCATTAGCAAAGTAAATGAAGAGAGAGCTTATACTTTTAGTTTTATTACTAACTTTGAATTGAAATTTAGAACCTCCCATGTTGGAATGCTTGAGCTTTATATGTTGTAAGGACAATAATTTTTCGTTTGGGTACTACTACTGTATACCTAATTATATAAATAACGATAATTACTTATTTTAGGTCTACTTTGAAAAAATTAACGTTAACATTTTTTGATAAAATTTGTATTTTTCTACACAACATATTTCCATTATCAAACCTTTAAAAAGAAGAGGATATTTATATTTTTATTGTAGGGATCTAGAATTCAAATATTTACTTTCAATTTACACCTCAACTTTTGGGAAATTCGTAATTCGTGCTTAAATAATACTCCTATATAATATTTTTTATTGTAATGGTAATTTTTTAGCAAAACGAATGGCTAAAGATTATAATGAAATCATTATAAAAAAAGTAAAAGGATTCTTATTAGTAAATTTTATTAATAATTAGTCCCGATATGAAGATTTATGTGAAATAATTTTTTTTAACTACTCCATAAGAAGCCAAAATCTCAGAACTAATTATTATTATATTTTGGACGTTACTTTGGTTACTTTATTTAACAATGACTAGAAAATGTATTTATTTTAATTCGGTACAAATAAATTGGTCTGGTTTTAGTTAATTCTACAAAATTTTTGTAAATAAAATTATCATAAACGTGGAGTTTTATTTTATGCAATATCACAAGTCGTTAAATTTTATTAGTAAAATTTATTGGATTGAGAGTGTTTTCCTGGGAATTTGATGAGTAAATTTACGAATTAAATTCTGCAACAAACTTGACTGGATTCAATAAAACATATACCAATAAAATTTAAACACGATTGATATTCGTCTTTATAACTGTATTTGTAACGAATAAAAATATAAAAACTTAATTTATTTTAAATTGTCAACTTGGAGTGCTAAATATCTGATTATCATTGCTATTTAATATTTTATAATAGTATAAATCTTACAATACAAGTACAGGTAAACGTCGTTTTGTGCTGGTTCGCTTTACGCCGATTCACAATTACGCCGGTTAAGTTAGATTAGGAGTTAGTTTTCGTTTTGTTTTTACGAAAAATAAAATTAAAAGAATATTCATTTTGTAGTTTCATTATGGGCGATAGTAGTGATTCAGAACCCAAACATTGTGCGAAAGAAGCACGAAAAATGTGTGTTCATTTTACGCCGGCGTTTCGGAACGGAACCCCGGCGTAAAACGACGTTTATCTGCAATGGATTTCAATTTTTATAATTTTGAAACAATAAAATAAGTTATGTGATCTATTAAAAAATAGAGGAGTTTTCTTTAAGGATGCTACCAATTTTAGAAAGCCATTGATAATATTTCAAAATCAATAATGGTTTGTGGGAAGGACACATTGCATTTGCGCTTGGGTAAAAAAATAAAAATGCCGTAATCCTTGAGCTGTAATACTCAAGAAACGGCGTTTTTGATCTAGGCCATGTTTGCAAAAATGGAACTTATTGAAATAATGCCTTAGTGTGAACGTTTTCAATAATTCTTTTCTACCTGTTACAAACCCCGAGAGCAAAAACGTTCTCACCCTTGGATAACATATTTTAATTTTCAAGTGGGAAACATAACATACTAATTATTAATGCAATTTTGACTTTATTTTCACATATGATTTGTGAAGACTATAAAAAATATGATTGACTATTAAGAAATCCCAAACAAGCTTTGAAGAAGGACACAAGAATTTTCCAAAACTTTAACTATTTGGAAATGATTTCCTAATAAATTAATGTAGTTTAAAGGTCATCAATTTAATTTCTACATAAATTACCATGAACACAATTAATGATTACAAAATTATTAAATTATGAAAATTAAAATCATTTAAAATATTTTATTTTCTAAGAATGCGTATTGTGCATATTAAAAAATAATTTAACCAAAGTACTTATAGATTTAAAAAATATGAAAAGAAAGTAAAAACTTATAGAAATGTTGGAGAAATTGATTTGCAAAGGTCATTTTTGTGTTTGAAAACAGAATTACCGTCTTTTTATTGAATAATTATAAAAATATGAGCAAATTCTTGAACAGTTTCGAAGATTTCTAAAATTCAATACTAAAATCAAGAACTGGCGGATTTGTTTTATTCCGATCGGATGAGTAGTTTTCGAGATATGGCGCTTTGAAAATGAAAAAATATTTCCAAGTTTAAAAATTAGAAATTTTTTTAAGCGCAAATTTTTTTTTTCGAAACGTTCAAAATTTCTAAAATTCATAAAAATTTCAACATTTTTCAAATTTTTAAAAATTTTCAAATTTTCAATAAATCCTCAGATTAGGTTATAGGCCCTTTCACAATCACTTCGTACCGTGCAATATGTCGTTGGACGCGCTTTTTCAAGAGCGCAAAAGCGAAACAAACATAAAAATGTGCATTTTTCGCAGTTTTTGCCAAAAAATAAAGTTAAAGGACCATGAACGTGGATTATACAAAGCGATAAAATTTCATTAATTGTGCCTTGTTTTAAAAAAACGAAGAAAATCGCTGCAAAAATAAAAATTTTAAACCCGGGTTAGATTTTTACGGTCGGACACAAAAAGTAACGAAAAGTCCAAAAAGTTGCAAAAATTTGGTTTAAAATTTTTTTTTTTTTAATTTACTTTACTCATTCTAAACATAAAAAAACAGAAAAAAAATTCGATAATTTTGAATTTTCAAAACGCCATATCTCGAAAACTACTCATCCCACCGCAAAGCGACTTCTTTTAAAAGTATAAGGTTTAAAATTTATTGTTTCAAAAATATGTTGATAAATTTTTAATTCTAATTGTTAGACCTTTTGCAATTAAAATATTGAAAATCCAATCGAAACATTAAGATATGGTTAACGAATAAATTTCTAAATATCGAAAAAAAATATTTTAATAATTTTGGATTGCAGTATAAAGAAAGAAGAAAAAAATAAAAAAAATTCAAGGCTTTGCGATTTTTTGTTCAAAAGTTATGAATTTTATATAAAATATGGCATTCTGATAAATGAATAAATGTGTATTGTTAAAAATTAATATTTCGCTTAATAACTAAAATTAAAAAACAAAAATTCCTACAGATAAGTTTCTAAAAATTATCAATATCATCTTATTAAATTATTTAAAATTTAATTATATTTTAAAGTACATTATCTAATTTTTTTTGAGTTTTTGGAGTGTAAAATTTTTTGGGAGGTCTAGAGGGCAAGTAATCGCCTACATTTCATCCATTTTCTATTATCATTCATTTGCGGGGATGAATTTGAAAAAAATTGGAAAAAAAATTTAACACCGTGGATAGACGCGTTTAAAAAAATATTTGGTTAAAATCGGTGTAATCGTATTTTGGCAAAACTTTGGAACAAATATACGGCCCGTGGCGGCGCTATTTTGAACTGAAAATTATAATTTTTACGAAATTTATTGGGGGAGATGACGGTGCAAATTTTAAGCTATTAAACGTCTCAGTGGTACTGTCAGTTTTGAAAATATTAATTATTTTGTAAATATTAAACATTTTTTGAACGAAATTTTGGCTCCAAACGGAGATTTTGTTTATTTTAGCTACATTTTCAGTTATAACTCCATAACGAAAAGAGATAGCGAAATGATTCTTTTTTGGTTATACAGTGGATTTAAAGAGCTTTTAGGGTAGGTACAATTAGTTGGGGTGAAATGGAATTTGAGGGGTTAATTAGACCGAAACGTGTCAAAATTTGCCACTTTTTGAAATGCGAACTTAAAAAAAATATTTTTTGATTGTTTTCTTAAAATAAAAAATATGCGTGGGCGGTTTTGGTTCTAAAAGTAGATTTAGTAGGTTTTAAAACTGAAAATCTGTTAAAAAAATGGCCCGATGGGAGCCTCCTACCCCTAAAATTTGCTTTATTTTCTCAACCCCTTCGAGTAGTTGAGAAGTCGTTTGTGGAAACTCTCGAAAATGTTGGATATTTTGTAAAACACGGATATAAAGAGAAATATTGCTTATTTTTGTTTCCGTCTTTTCGTTCAAATGGATCAAATTGTTCGGTTTCATCAACAATTTACATTGCTACTTGAGCCATAGGACAACGAAGTTCTTTAAAATGAGATTTGGTCATTCTAACCAAATTACGAAAGGAGCTACGTAGTAGATGTCATTTTGCAAAAGTATTCGGTAGATCCCATTCGCATTAAATTTGGTTTGGACGGTATATAAAAGAATGTTGTTGCCAATAGCCAACTGTTGTCAACTAGTAGTTAACATGCAGGTAGCAGTTGTTAACAAATGTTGTCCGATTTATACATAAGTACCTTAAATCAATGTAATACACGATAGTCCATATTCTTTTTGGTGAGTTTTGCAGCCATAAGACAAAGAAGTTCATCAAAATCAGATTTAATCATTATGACAAAATTACAAAAAGAGCCACCATGATTTTGGGGAAGTCTAATAATAAATGCATCATTTTTAATGCAAAAGTCACAAGATCCATTTAGCACTGAATTTTGTTTCTATCAACAAGATTATTGGGCAAACAAAAGTTGTTGTTCGAGAAATTTGTTGTCAACATGTTGACAACACTTACTAACAAATGTTGTGCGGTTTATACTTAGCTTAAAAAATCCATATTTATGGATTACTAATTCTCGACTTCGTTAATATGATATCAAGGTTTGTCAAGTTAATATATTTCTTCCAAAAAATTGGTCAATTACATAATCGTAATAGAGGTAGAAGTTTCTAACTCTAACGAGTTGATCTCGGATGTCAAATGTTTATCTTAGCTAGAGTCATTGGTAGTCTGTAACTCCTAATTTCTTACGAAACGGAACGAAATTGCAATCGACAACTCATACAAGGTTGTCGTCATTATTTTACGAAATTTGTTTATGGTCTAGCAGTTTTTGAACGCATTCTGGTTAAAAGTCATAAACTTATGGAAAAATGTATAAGGTTTTTGTCTGATGGGTTGTAATGAACGATTTTCATGGTTATCTTATAGATTTTTTTTTGTAATGACTTACAATTTTGTACAGAATTGAACCACAAGTTTATGTTTCCAATCTTTTTGGAGGAAGAACGATATATAGGAAAGGATATTTGAACTTTCGTTTTTGTCTGTTAATTCTAAAGTATAAATATTTTTTTTCATTGTTATTCAGATTGAATAGGACAAGATTATCCATTTTATAGAAGCGTTGCGATGTATTTTGAATTTGTAGGTAATTAGTAGAATTCTTCATAATGGTTAAGAGATTAAATGAGCATCCAAAGCCATACATCTATATGCATATTGTGCTGTATCAGTTTGAGAAAGGGTGGAATGTCATTTCTGGAATTTAAAAATATTTTCGGCGAAAAAACGATTAACGATATGGCATGCCGTTAGTGGTTTTATCGTTTCAAAGGTGGAATTCTGTAAAGTCTAATGTACCGAAAACAGTAGATTGTTTACTTCATTATTATGGTAACGATTTTCATCTCGCTTCCACTTTATAATTTTTGTTGTGTGTAAGAGAGAGACAGAAAGTATCTAACGATTCAATTCACAACCGATATCAATTTGTTGGCTTACAGATTTTCACCTCTGAGCTGATGATACCAATTTACATGACAATTTCTGAAGAGCTCAATCTGAGAACTTTAATCCGATTATATTCCATCTCACTAAATTTGGCAAGGTGTGTAAATTAAGATTTTTCCCGCATGAGCTTTCATACAAAAATAAGGCCTAAAGAGTTCGAACTTTTACTGATTTTCTCCTAAAAAACAGCGTATATGTATAATAATTATGCATCATTTGCGATGTGAATTGTAAGATACTAAGCACTAATGTTTCTCATGCTGCTGCATCACACGAAGCCTCCATTTTGAGTTCCAGCCAGGTAAAATAAGGATTAAGAAGAAGACATGAACAGTATTTTCAGAACTCCTATTTTTATGATAAATGTATCAACTTTTTAAAAATTAGTACTGCGTAATGTCACTATTTACCTCAAATACTTTTATATCTTTTGTTGTTTGTAGCCAATACAATATTTAAACAATGTTGAGTCATGCCAAAATAATAGTTAAATGTTAAATCATGTTTGAGTTTGATGTGCACTTCGTTGTTATTGGTATGTAAAAGTTAAACTCGGATGAAATCCACCACTTTCCGCACTCGTGATGCTAAATGAAGTATTAAAAATCTGCAATAACTTTAATAAACTAAACACGCAGATTCTTCTTAATATCACATATCACCGGGTGATTTCGTGAAGAAAAAAATTCCGTTGTATAATTTGGTTCAAGAGGACAAATAAGTGGGAGCTTAAAAAGTATCAGATTTACAAAGTTGAAGTACCTTTTTGTGAAAACCCGACCTTTTAAGTTCTAATCCTCGGGATTACAAGCCCGTGATGCAAGCCGTGCAAGTTCCAACAAAAGCGCCGGTTACAAAAAGAGCAACAACAAACTAAACACAAAACAAGAAGGTCCTTTCAGAAAGTTAAGAGTGGCTCGTAGTTGCGACAATCAGCGCGCCGTGGGGCATCGGCTGTGGCTCAATTACCGCTCCCCTGTCAACTGAAGAGGGTATTGACGGATGATCTGATGACTTGAAACATCTTCATCCCATTGTGTGATTGTCTTCTTGTCTACTCTAGCCTACAATATGGATAGAGCGTAGTTATAAATAAGCAAGTAAAACAGTGGCTATGCTAAGAAAAGGCGGGGTTTGGTTGAATTGAATGGGTGGAGTTGGATAGGAATCAATAGAAAGCGGCGCGTTTGCGTGATAAAAGCCACTCCCATCAAGTTCAGCCCATTTCGGCGCGCAAATCGGTCTGCGGCGTGTTCACCTGAGCGCAAAGCAGTGTCTAGGCGACAGTCAAAGGCCCAGAATGCTGGTGCCCGCCGATATGCTGGCCGCACAATCTAAAATGCTTTATCAAATTAATAAATACTACGGAGAGCGAGTGCAGACGAGAATGGGCACCATAGCCAAAACCATTCGAGAAGTGTGCAAAGTAGTGCAAGACGTCTTGAAAGAAGTCGAAGTGCAAGAACCGCGTTTTATCTCTTCCTTAACTGAATGCAACGGGAGGTACGAGGGCTTAGAAGTCATTTCACCGGGTGAATTCGAGGTGGTGCTCTACTTGAATCAAATGGGGGTCTTTAATTTCGTGGACGATGGCACTCTACCGGGATGTGCTGTTTTGAAGTTGAGCGACGGAAGAAAACGTTCCATGAGCTTATGGGTGGAATTCATAACTGCTTCGGGATATCTTTCGGCTCGAAAGATTCGATCGAGATTTCAAACGCTAGTAGCGCAAGCCTGTGATAAATGTTCCTACAGAGATTCGGTGAAGATGATTGCTGATACCACGGAGGTGAAATTGAGGATACGAGATAGATTCGTGGTGCAGATTACTCCCGCTTTCAAATGTTCAGGAGTGTGGCCTAGATCGGCGGCACATTGGCCGATTCCTCATGTACCATGGCCGCATCCTAATCTCGTTGCGGAAGTGAAGACTGAAGGCTTTGATTTGTTATCAAAGGAAAGCGTGGCTATGCAAGGAAAACAGTCGGCGATGGAAGGAGATGCATGGGTTCTTTCGTTTTTGGAAGCGGAAAATCGGTTATTACAAGGTGGATGCAGGAGGAGGTGTTTAAGTATTCTGAAGACGCTGAGAGATAGGCATTTGGATCTCCCTGGAAATCCAGTGTCTAGTTATCACATGAAAACGCTGTTGCTGTATGAATGTGAAAAACATCCCCGGGAAACCGAGTGGGATGAAGCTGCCATTGCGGATAGGATAAACGGAATTTTTCTGCAATTAATCTCTTGCCTCCAGTGCAGGAGATGTCCGCATTATTTCTTACCAAATTTGGATCTCTTTAAGGGAAAGTCACCTAGTGCTTTGGAAAACGCTGCGAAGCAAGTGTGGAGGTTGACGCGGGAGATGCTTACGAACACTAGGTGTTTGGAAAAATTATAATTTCGTGCAATGACTACATTCCTAACGTATACGTGTATTTTATAGTCGCAAACTAGTGAATTTGGTGATGATAATTTGTAGTACCTAATACCTAATAATAAAATGTTATCGTTAGCCCCGTTAGACTGTAACTTCCAGTGCCATAAAATTCGCACAATTCGTCATCATTTGCATAAATACGTAATTATTTTTTATTGTAAATATTTTCCACAAATTTAATCTTTACGATTGTACTGAATTTGCTGCTTTAATTATTTTTAACCAATAAATATACATATAATATATTTTTAAATGTTTATAAATGTAAATATTTTCTAACTTTATATTGGATTTATATATTATATACGAATGAAGATTTTTTTTATATAAAATAAATTATTATATTAAATTTATATATTATTATTATTATTATTATTATTGCAATTGTTGAGTGTGATTAGTTATTAAATATTCTCTTTTTTGTTTAATAAATGATTTTAAATATTTATAGTTTTCTTTACACCGCAAGTCTTTAAATTGCTATTGATAAAAAATTAAATTTATGTAGAGTTAAATTATTTTATTGTAGGTACTGTTAAAATTATACTTATTTTTGCAATATTATAATAAAATTATCAACGGTAATACTGCACAAACAACTAAATATAAATTAATAAATGTTTAAAGTGGATTAATAATATTTATTTTAGAAAAATTCTGCCAAATTAGTGCGACTTCATTTTAAAATCTGTTTTTTTTATTTAATAACATTTTTAATATTAAATGTTTTAATTTTTTAATTTTTGTGCAACAAATTTAAAGTTTATTTTTAAATTGATTTAGGGGTACGAATCAAAATACTACAGGGGAGTTATTCTTGAATTACTCGACATAATATCGTATACGACATCGTATTGTGTGGTTTAAGAATATGTTCCCAAGTTTGGTTTAAAAAATGAAAGAATCATATTAAATTTTTTGACCAAAATATTCGTTTGTAAACTATAGATGACTATAATTTTATAATAAATATTCCAAAGTTTTAGCTATGAAAAAAAAGACACTTTTTGAGTTATTACTGTGTATTAGTGTTACTTCTTCAAAAATATATTATTTTATTGATATGTCGTGATTGGAATTTATTGTTTAAGACCAATTGTTTGAATTCAAATTATAATTCAAATAACAGCTGATTTAAACTTTATACGCTCCTTTTTTCAAAATGTATTATATTTCTTAAAATTATGGTCAAAATAAAATAATTTTTCTATTGAATTTTAATACAAAAGAAATTAACCTGAAGTAAAAATTTCTCATTAATTTTCAAGATATACTGTTTCTCGCACTTTTAACCTTTTTAAATTAAAATATACTTTTCAACTATATGTTGGTTTTTTGGTAGTTAACACCTGGCATTGGTTTAGTCGGAAGATTTCAATTCTTTTAAATTTCAGTTTATAAATACAAAATATTTTTTAATTTATTGAATATAAATTTCGTTTTAAAATATTCGCGGTACAACTAAACGTTTTTCTAATATCTATTTTTAGTCCAAATACTTATAAATAATAGAAATTGATCCAGTTGATGCTGGTTATGCAAATTTAAGAAATTATTAAAATTTTGAAAGATAGGAGGGAAAGTGCATAAATTGAACTCTAAAGTAATTGAAGAGCAAATAGTGTTAAATTCACTTTTAGTACATTTTGATACTTTGTGTATGGTATAAGTATAAGTTAAATCCATTGGTGAAATATCAAAATTGACTTGTCTGTATTAAATACTATTAGGAATTTTAACTACGTATAAATGACGCTATAAATGTAGGATATTCGGTACTTGTCACTATCAAAAATTGTGTTTAAAATACATTGTTGTATTTTACAATTCAATAAACTACTAAAAGATAGATTTGTAATTTAAAGCTTCAGTAAAGCTCAAAAAACATTTACCAATGCGTTAAAACAAAAAAGTAATTACCGAATATCGAAGTTCATATTTTGCCACCAGAGGGCAAGCGGAATCTAAAAATTTTCAATAGAAAAAAGTATACCAAAAACTATATAACTAATCAACAAAAGTATAAGCACAAACAATATTTTTGGATATACTGAATTATGAATAAAAGGGATTTAACACGTTTTGCATGTTTACTGATCAATTATGATGAAGTTAAACTTGTTGCAGAAAAAAAATACGTCAAAGAGTTCATAAATAATGTTCAATTTGATATCCATACTTTCATAATTTTATATGAAGATACTTTATTAACACTACTAGAAGTTATTATTGAAGAATATTTTCTGTGAAAATAAAAGTTGAATTTAGTTAGTTAGTTATTTAGTAACTATCTTAGTTTTTTTTTACTATAATTTACCTATTTCCTAAAGTAAAATTAAAATTAATAAAATACAGTTAAAAGAAGTTTTTCCAATCTTGAACGACTAAAAAAATATTTAAGAAATAACATGTCCGAGACGCATATACTCGGGTTAAAATTGATAGCAATATATTGAAAAATTGGAATTAGTAGTGATTACAAAATATTGGACAAATAATCCAGTAACGGAAAAAACTGAAAAATAATAGTTATTTGTGCACCAAGGGAGTAAAGTAAGTGTTATAATCACGGCTATTAAAGTTGTTGCCCGAAACAAAGTCGAGGGCACAATCATAGTCGGGATTATAACACTCATTTTACTCCCTCAGTGCATATTAAATTTTTTGCACGACCATTTATAATCAGATTATTGTTTTTGGTTTGTAACATGTAAAACGAACGCAAATTAGCCATAGAACTACAGGTCTATAAGATTACCATTTCCTACTATACCAGCACCGATGAAGCTGTCATATTTGAAGTTTAAATAAACAATATTAATTTCGTTTAGTTTATTTAAAGCGTACATTTAATTAAAAACACTAAATATAGAACAAGTGAAAGTTTTAAATAAACTCCACCACACATCAAAGAAAAAGCAGTTGGGATAAGTTTAAACTTGCTACCAACCAAATTAAGCAAAATTTGTGAAATGACTTTGGTACAATGAAATTAAAAAATGGTGTTCAGACCAAGAAGTTAAAAATATAATAGAAAACATGCTTCACGCATATTTTGGGGAAAAATCAGAAAATTATAAATGTTCTACGCTTTGGTCTTTTTAGAAACGTAAAACTCAATAAGTGAAATCAATATAAACTTTTTAAAATTCGTGTTTATGGGTTAGGATTTGAAGTTGCCTATTGTTTCAAAGAAATTCGCTTTAGACTGAGTGAATATAAAGGCTTACAATATTCAATACTGTAATAAAAAATTCAATACAAAATGAATACAATTTTTTTGATTTTTAATCAACAAAATTATTATTAACTTAATAATCAGGGAGAAAAAGTAAATTTGACATAAAGGGGAGTAAAAGTACTATTTTAGTCCCTGTTACAGTAAAATAGGTCATTATTGTAAGCAAGTGCAAAAATTTAATTTGATAAATTTTCCATTTTTTTATTGTTTTGTACAATTTGATTTGTTTAGATATTTATTGTTACTGTATTGGAGTTTAGGTTGTTGGTAATAAACCTATTTATTTATTTATTATTATTTTTTTGTGAAATTTTTTTGAAAAATATGCTTTTCAAAGAAATAACAAATTTTGATAGCTTAAAGTTAAGTGAAAAAAAATTATAGCACCCCTATGAGATTTGTCAAATTATTAACCAATCTAGCAATTGCTTGGAATTACCATTTTTGATTTATGTTATTTTTGGACTGCCATTCTTTTCAAAAACTAAAATTTAGGAGTTTATATAGGAAAATTCAATGAATCATATTTTTAGTGATTTTAAAATTTCTAGGTTGATATTCATATTGAACTTTATTCAAATTTAATTCTGATCTGTCATTTTAAGAAAGGCGTTTCTCAGCAGTTTTTCAACGGGTATGTCATATGTCATATTTTTAAAAACATTCCATTTTAAAACACAATGCATTCATTTGTCTCTACTTTGTTTTACTCATAGCGTTTTCAGTTTAAGCACTCAATGCACTTCTACAATGAAAGTTCCTTTCCAGCTCATTTTTGAACGTTTCTAAGGCAATCTTGAAATTTGCCATTACGGTTGGTGACGAAAAATCGAACAAGTTATAGGCAAATTTCATTTCTAAACCGAGAAAATGCATGTCAGTGCAAATAATGCGAAAATGCTACTGAAGAATTTATTTTTAATTTCATTCTAGCCAACTCTGTGGCAAACTTAAATTTCTTATAAGTCATGTAAGTCATCAGTAAAATTCAATTTTTAAAGACCCTGTAGTAGTATTGCCGATTTAACTTGATTCTTCCCATCAAAAATGACGTTAGAAGTGAATCGGCAAAGAGGCATAACCTTAAACCTACGTTGCAACCATGACAATATCATGGCATAATGTGATGGCATAAATTGAAAAGCCAATACCAAATTTAAGTATATTTGAAGTAAGATGACACTGTTCGAATATTTTAAAATACATTGCAAGATATAATTAATACGTTTACATGCAATTTTTAAATTGAATTGAAAACGCTGTGCTTACTTCAGATTGGAAGACTTATTTGACAAACCAATCAGAATCAAGCATAATGTTTTCAAAACGGTTTCAAAACTATAAGTAAACGCGGTGATTGAACAGAATTAACAGGAACAATAAAAAAAGGCGATTTATCCGTCGTTGTTTCTTGTCCGATTTTAGAAGGAAATTTTAAAATTTACCAAAACGTTATATGGTTTTCCATGATTTGGTCATTATTTTTATTATTCTTTTTTCGCAAGTTATGACGTTCTAGTTATTTTTGAAAATAAAATCCCGCTTCAATGTCGATAAATTTTGGAATCAATAAAATGGCTTATTTCACAACGTTGGTAATAGCAATATAAGGTGTACTCTAAACAAAATTTATTTATTACAAACAGAGTTTGTAAATAATTTCAAATATTTGTATAATCATATGTAATATCACGAGTAGTCAAATTAAAGTCGAATATTTTTCACTGTCATTACCACGGATGTCATTTAGGGTTAAGTTTTAATTTTTAAGCCAATTTCAAACTTATTGAAATTTGACATTAACGTCATAAAATAATCGCTGATATTTTTGACGTTTTACTTGTCACAAAAAATAATCACTTGTGAGTTGAATAGTCCTGGATATTCTTCTTGTTCAAATATCAACAGGATTCTTTGTTTGGTAAAATTAAAGATACAAAAAGGGACAAAGTAAAGTATCTTTTAGAAAACACTCTTAAGAAATGTCAGAAAATTTAGAACCTATTTTAAACTGAATAATTTTATATTAGTAATTTTCGGACATATTTTCCATAATCTGTATAAAGTATATCCTTATTTTTTTAATACTCATAGTTAGGTACAATTTCTGTATTATAACGTTTTACTCGGAGTTTTGCTTTGAGTTTAAATTTCAAGCTAGTAGAACTCAACAAATCAAATTAATTCTTGAATTTGAAAAAAATTTGAATATCCACTAACGGCGTTATACTGCCAATGTCAATAATTTGTTTCTTCATGTGGATACTGGATACACACTATTCTAATAAATCAATATAACCCAAATGAACTCTACTGGTTAATCCATTAAAAATTCTTATTACGAGTATCATTTTAGTAATAATTTAATAGAATACATATAAGTGATTATCGAAAATCTATTACTTATATCCCTGTTTTTCGGCAATGCAGACAAATTGATCCATCCAAAGTAAGCGAGCAAGCCAAACATTTTTGTGGGGAAAATTGAAAAACACATCCCCCACCCGAATTTCGTCGACCCCTTCCCTTTTTCCCTTGTTCCTCAAGTTCCCTTTCTTATCATGCATTATTTATCAAAAATGGAAGAAATGCCTTGACAAAGCCTTCAAAATTCTACATGGAGAGATAGGTATAAAACATGAGCGGGGATTGGTCCCCTGGAGGGGAAAAATCGGAATGGCCAGCCCCTTTCGAGTAGGGTGGGGAAAAGTATCTCTCACCTGGCGAGCTTCACCGGTCGATCGCGAGATCAGAGTCATCCGGCGTCACAACTCACAACGATCGCGATCCATCACATCCGTCCCAAATCCAAGAGTACGCGCAAAGATAACGATTCACGACAAACCCTTCCTCACCCCCTACCAAAACCCACCGAAATAATCGTCAAGATATCATCTGGATGACCGCAACAACGAGCGCAGTAGCCACCAGGACTTGCGGCAGGATGTTGGTACCACCCGACATGCTCACGGCCCAGTCCAAGATGGTTTATCAACTAAATAAATACTACACGGAAAAAGTACAAGCGAGAAAGTTACAAGTCAGCAAGACCATACAGGAAGTTTGTCGAGTGGTCCAGGATGTGCTCAAAGAAGTGGAAGTGCAGGAACCGCGATTCATATCCTCCCTCAGTGATTACAACGGGAGATACGACGGTTTGGAAGTCATCTCGCCTACGGAATTCGAAGTGGTCATCTACCTCAACCAAATGGGGGTTCTTAATTTCGTGGACGATGGAACTCTACCGGGATGTGCTGTTTTGAAGTTGAGCGACGGAAGGAAACGTTCTATGAGTTTGTGGGTTGAATTCATAACTGCTTCGGGATATCTTTCGGCGCGGAAAATGCGCTCGCGTTTCCAAACGTTGGTGGCGCAAGCTTGTGACAAATGTTCGTACAGAGATTCTGTGAAAATGATAGCGGATACTACAGAGGTGAAGCTGCGAATACGCGAGCGCTTCATAGTGCAAATTACGCCCGCTTTCAAGTGCGCCGGACTTTGGCCACGATCCGCCGCGCATTGGCCTCTTCCCCAAATTCCCTGGCCGCACCCCAATCTCGTCGTCGAAGTCAAAACCGAGGGTTTCGATCTTTTATCCAAAGAATGCATCGCGTTGCAGGGAAAACAATCGGCCATGGAAGGCGACGCTTGGGCTTTATCATTTTTAGAAGCCGAAAATCGGTTACTCCAAGGCGGCTGCAGAAAACGATGCCTGAGCATATTAAAAACCCTGCGCGATAGACACCTGGATCTTCCGGGAAACCCAGTCACCAGCTACCACATGAAGATGTTGTTGTTATACGAGTGCGAAAAACATCCCCGGGAAACCGAGTGGGAAGAAGCGTGCATCGCCGATAGAATTAACGGAATTTTCCTGCAACTAATCTCGTGCCTCCAGTGCAGGAGATGCCCGCATTACTTTTTACCCAACTTGGATCTATTCAAAGGAAAATCACCTAGTGCTTTGGAAAACGCGGCGAAACAAGTGTGGAGGTTAACGCGGGAAATGTTGACGAACTCGAGGTGTTTCGAAAAGTTGTAGTACACGGTTTTAGTGATGCACTCACAAGTACAAAACAATCGCACTAAAAACTGTAATCTATATTAATATATTTTGTAAATACTAGTGGTTTTTCGTACAACGAGGTTTGACATTGCAGTGTTTGTTACACGATCTCATCGGTCAATCAAAAGTGTACTTTTTAGTCATCGTATAAAGTTATTCTGTCAATAATTGTGCAATGACTGTACACACTATACGAGTCATTAATAATGTCGTTATTATTAGTACTACCTATTATTTATTATGATGCAAATAAATTTAATTTTTATACCAAATCCTAGTGTTTTTGACGTAATTACTTTTCAATTAATTTACTCTACGTTAGTTTTATACTCAACTGACCTTCATTAGAAAGCAGGAATTGATGATGAATTTAAAATTGATTAATGATCACCAACCACACATTATTTAATGTATTAAATTCAAACAGAGTAGTTTCTTCATCGTAATTCATTTTAAACATTTAATTTATTAAAGACTACTTATTTTTATTCGATTATTTCAAAAGAAAATACACCAACATCTTTTAATTAGCTATTAAGTTTAACTTTTAATACTTAAAATAAATATTTTATCAAAATAAATTTAAATACTGTATAAACTATAAAAAAATCATAAAATTAGATCACCACATCAATTATGACGTCAAATTCGCTAGAAATTAAAATAAAATGTCAAACCACAAACCTGCAAATCATGTTTAGTTTTCCAAACGTTTTTATATAAATCATAGTTTGCAATTTATCTTTATTTATTACAAATCATTCTCTTTTTCATAAAATCATTATTAACAAAACGTTTACCAGAACATAACATAATTTTTAAAAATTAATTTTTTTATTGCATTAAATAATTTATAAAAAAATAACGACGTTATTGGTAGTATAAAGTGTTAAAATATTTTAAAAAAACACGTTAAACTTATGTTTATAAATAACAAATTGTTTGTAATACGTAAATAAAATTGTATTTAAAAATAACAATTTAATGTTATTTTTAGTATATTTTTTCATTAAATTATAACCAGTTTGTTTAGTGATACAAATAAAAATTAGATAATTTGACACTCACCATCCTCTTTTTGAAAAACATATTATAATCACTTGTTTCTTTTTGCACTAAAATTTTGTAAATATCAATGGAAATCTAATATAAAGACTGTGATATACCATTAAATTTTTATCTTATATTATTTTGTAATAAAGTAATTTGTGTGAGTATATCCACATAATTTATTTTATGAAAAAAATTGTACATATTTAACTTAAAAAAATAAATATTTCTCAAATTACTTATATTTTTTATACCAATTTCCTATATCAAAATAAAAAATAACTTGTACCTACTATATACAAACAGTTTTTCGATTTGTTCAAAATAATTATTACTTTTTCAAATAAAAATTTGTGCTTTTTCAATTTTTCTTTTCGTGACTTTATTAGTGGGTTTAAAATTAGCAAATAAAATTAATGTTACTAAATGATTCTGCAGGAATTAAAATTATTAATGTGGTCTATCAAATAAATGTCCACCTGGTTATGTTAAGTCGAATTATAACAAGAACTATAAATAACATATTATTGACTGGAAAGTATCCTGATATTCTTAAAATTACCAAAGTAATCCCAATATATAAAAAAAGAAAGAAAAAACATCCTAACAACTATTCTTGAAAAAGTGATTAACAAGAGACTTATCAACTTTATTGAAAATACAATTGAATTTGATTTTCATCAATATGAATATAAAAATAACAGTCATATATCAACCATGACAGACTTAACTGAAGAACTTTTGTTAAATATTGATATTAGTAGCGCTTTTGGTAGTGTTAACCATATTTTTTTTATTCTATAAACTTCCTATACGAGAAATTGAAATAAAACTTTTTAAAAGTTACCTAACAAATCTATATCAATATGTTCTTTTTGGAAATTTTAAAACCACAAAGAAAAATAAAAATAGGTTTACCTCAAGGATCAGTACTTGGACTCTTGATATTGAATTAATAGTTATATTAAAGACCAATTAATATTAAACCTAATTGCCTTTTTATACATTATTAACTACAGGTAAACATCGTTTTGCACAGGTTCAATTTACGCCGATTCACAATTACGCCGGTTGATACCGTCGTGGGATTTTCCGAGTTACTTTTCATTTTGTTTTTAAGAAAAATAAAATTATGATTACATTTTCTATTTTATTATAAAATTAAAAGAATATTCAATTTGTAGTTTCATTATGAGCAGCAATAGTGATTCAGAATCCAAACATTGTGCAAAAAAAGCACGAAAACGGTGTGTTCATTTTACGCCGGTGTCTCTCGGAACAGAACCCCGGCGTAAAACGACATTTACCTGTATCTTGTTTAATTTTATATTGTTATAATTTTATTTTTTTGTTCGTTTTATTATTTCTTATATTTTTGTTTCATTTAATTAATTGATCAAATCTGCAAATTGCTGTTTTGTGTTCTTTAAAGAAATAATTCTAATCTTTTTATATAACTTATTTCCAAAAGTTATATTGACCCAAAACAGACTACATCCCACGTAATCAGGCTGAAAGTATCAATAAAACCCTTCATTTTAAAATTTATGTTGTTTACGACTGATTTTTTAAAACTCTTTTTCAAACCAATTTTTCAAAAAAGTAAGGCTATATTTTACGTATTTTTACGTAATTATAAAATATTGTCCTTAAACTAAATTTCTAGTTTGATAAGAAATTGTTATTTTGTATGTGTATAGCATATTCGCATAGTTTGATTAATAACAATAGGTAAAAACCCATATAATTTTCTAGGCTATTTCATAATCATATTAAAATGAAATCGCAATTTGAAGCAGCTTTCATCTTACCGTCATTTTGACATTTACTGTAAAATTAATTGGAAGCGCAAAAAAATTAGTACACATCGCCGAGAGAATTAATTCCTTGTTCCTTATGTGATTTTTCACGCTTTCAGAATAAAATTATCCACTTCATTCTTATGTTATAGAACAAAACATGTTTTATATTTAAATTAAATGCTATGATTGTATACAATGGCGGAAAATATATTCCATTCATCATATAATTACTTTTAATAAGTGAAAAACATGAAATCTGTTTGATAATAACTAAAAAAACATGAGTCTTATAATATTTCTAAATTAATCGGTGATGAATTTTCAAATGGAAACATCTAAAATATTGAACGAAAGTATAGTTTAAAAATACAGTTCATTTTAATAACAAAGTTAAGAAGTGTAATTCTTGAAATATAACAATCTGCAAGGTACAGAGTACAGGGTGTTCCGTTCCTGGTTCACCAATCATCAGGATTATAAACTTTAATCGACAAAAAATGAAAAAAAAGAGAATCTATTTTTTCAACATTTTGAATTTATCACCAATTTTTATCAAAAATCACATAATCGCTAATTATTTTTTAACAAATACACGTAGAATTTAAAAAAATATCACTAGAAAAGTGAAATTTCACGTAAATAGTTGATATTATCTTGAAAAAACAAGCACAATAAAAAATAAAATAAAATATTTCTTCTGTTTTTCAATTTTTTTCCAAGATAAGACCCATCAAGGTTACATTTTTTAAGTTTTCTGAAATCTCTTCATATTTACAATAAATCAAATAAATGTTTGAAACTCCAGGTCCTTTCCTTCTCTTACTATAGCCTTCTGAAGTTACTACTAAAAGAAATGTTCTGAGTCTTTTCTAAAATACTTGGAATTCCACCAAATATCACTCATAGCCTAATTGCAAAACTATGCACCTATTTTGATACCATATATGTACTTTATTTGAAAAACTATGCTTAGGACTACTTCTGATAAAAGTAACTTCAGAAGGAAAAAAGCTACGGTTTCAAAATGTTCTCTAGCTTCTTGAAAATATGATCAAGTTTCAGACAATTAAAAAAATACAACCATAAGTGAATCTAATGAAAAACTTTCAAAAAATTTAAAAAAAATATATTTTTTTCTTTATGATTTTTTTTCAACATTATAACAATTATTTTTTGTATTACTATAATTACATATTGAAAGAAGATAGTTTCAGCTTTTTAATGATAATTTTTTTTAATTCTTACGCAAATTGGTTAACATGATACTAGCGATTTTGTGACAAAATCGGTGATTTAAAATTCAAAGGCTCTGTAGCTTTAAAACTAAAATAGCTATACCCCAATTTTTGTTTTTTTTTCGATTAAATTTAACCCCGATATTTGATGAATCATGAACCATTTGCTTCTTTAAATAGAGGACAAAATACACTACAAATTTTAACGTTTTCAGACAATGAATTTGTTCTTAATCAGTGCAACCAGAGAGCAAAATACTTCGATATTTGGCAACGTCTTTTTATTTTCGAAATGAAACAGTTTTGAGAAAAATATTTCAAGTATAAGTTGTACGATTTTTATTGAAATTGATATGCTCTTGCATGATATGTTTAAGAAGTATTTTGATAAAAAAATTTTGACCTGCAACATGCAAAAATTATTTGCCCTGTTTATAGATACTATGTGAGTATCTAATCATATAATTTTCAAAAAAAGATCTTAAAAGTAAAAAATATTAAAAATATTTTTTTTGAAGATATTTCTAAATTAACACCTAAATAAAATAGTATAATAATATAGTATAATAAATCAACTACAATGATAACATTCGTAGATGATTTTTTTAAACTTATATTTTATATTAAGTTGTTCTTATTTTATTTTTGTTCATACTTTATTTATTGTATATGTTCAATATTTCTATTTTTTTAAATAGTATTAAATGAATTTCACGTTTTTATTTTGATTGTAAGTAAAAACATAAAAACATCAGATTTTTTTATTTTGATTTTTGAAAATTATACAAGTATCGTATATTTTGTTATAATTTATAATGGTACCAAAATTAAAATTTTTAACTAAAAGATTTTCAATGGAACCTAATAATTCTTATATAAACGGTAAACCTAGAAGTTTTTCAAATTCATGAGAAGTTAGAAAATTTGAAATTAAATTTCACCGTAATAAAAAAGACATTCCTATAATTTTATCGTATTAATATGTTTAATTAAGATCAAGTTGGCATTATTTTCTTGGTTAATTATGGAAGCATTTTTCTATGCCCAGTAAAAATAAAGTACACTATTGTAGTTTTTATTTATATTTTTACCATCTTCGTTTATTAAAATGTGTTTCATTGATTCATGAAGATGAAATTTCTTAAAATTTCCAAACCCGCAATTTAAACATTTTTAATTTTTAGTACTTAACTTTGATGATTCAAAAATTGGCTTTGAAACTACAGTCTAATATCTGTAACTGAAACATGAAAAATCAAACACTTAAGTATTCTAAAACATGAAAGTGCAATGCCATGGAAGCTTTTATTAGTCGCAGACAAAGTATAAATATTTTAACCAAAAAAAAAAGAGAAATTTCCTGTCGGTAAAAAAAAGAAAACAAAAATAGTAGTTAATCAACATTTTCTAGCTCAGGAAAAATAAAATCTCTTCAAGTATCGAAAATTTTGCAGTTTGTATGTACATTAATTTAATCTTAGTTAATTATTTAGTTAAAGAGAACATTTTTTCGATAAAAGATAAATTTAAATATATTTTCAAAAAATGTGACAACTCGGTTTTCAAAATATTTCTAGCAACTTTTTTTTAGTTAAAATGGGCGCCATATTGGATTTTTCCAGAAATAATAGTATATTGTTTTATTAGGAGCAAAAATAACATTTTTTGTGGCGAGTACGCTGCGTTTGCAAATGTCGTACGCATTTGCAAACGCAAACGCACAAAAAGTCACTATTGCTCCGAATAAAACATGTTATTAAACGCAGCGTCCATCACTCTGCAGCTTGTTATTTGTTGCTTGGTGCATCTTCACCAATATTAAAGGCAGATTCAAGGATTTTTTTTCACCCATTATAATTTATAAGTACGACGGTCCAACAAAATTTTTGTAGACGAGCATTTATCAAAAATATAGTTTCAAAATTTGCATTATTTGACTTTTTTCGTTTATCGTCGGAATGGCTCAGAATTTAGATTATTTTGAATGACATCTTATCGAGTACATCAAACTTAATTTTATTAATAACAAAAATACACATGAAATGCAATTCAAATTGGGCCACCCTGTATACCTATTTAGTTTCGTGAAATTCTGGAAAAGGTGAATTAGCATGTCCTTAAGGTGATAGGGAGTAAAATTTTGAAAAACCGACGTATTTATCTTTCATGAATTTTTTAAAGTGTTTTATGTCGAAAACTAAAAAAAAATAATTAAATACCGAACTTAAGTAAGAATTGTACTTTTATATGCAATTTTTGTTTTTCATGTATCTAGATTTAGATGAACATAGTTTTACAAAAATTTAAATATAAATATACAGGTTTTTCTTGCAAAATTACACAAATACAATTTTAGATACATAAATTAAAAAAATGTAAATGAAAGTAAAATTCTTACTTTAGTTCAGTTTTTTTTGACTATCCAATTCTAAACATTTTAAAAAAATTCATGAAAGATAAAAATCACCTTAATTGTATTTTCCTTTGGTTTATTTAAAGCTGTTTCTGATTTCTGTAAATCTAGTGGTATATAATTTTTACAAGTTTTTAAATGCCTTCAGTACAAAATATCAACTTGATTTTGAAAGGAAATAAGTCTAGTTCTAGTTGGTAGTAATTGTGAAATAATTGAAAACGTTTTTTAGATCATCAAAATTAATTTGAATCTAAATCCACTTTTCTTCTTTACTTATTTTAAATAAAATATTGCATGCAAAAATTATAATATGTATACTTGTGTGTATTTAATAATAATACATCTAAATAATTTGATTTTCCTTGAAACGACGTTTTTTGAGTAATTATGCTACTTAAAAAACCTCTTTTAATTTTCTCTATAATTGGTGGTTTCAACTTACTAGGTAAGAAAACACCTCATATTAATTATCATAAACAAACATTTAATTAAAATCAACTTAATCATTAATAATAATTTCCTGCATCTAAGCAGCTGCAAACGTTCCCATAAATTAATAGAAGCCTCACTTTACTTAATTATTAATTACTTAATTGGGTGCTTATTATTGTCCAAAGATCACTCCTGATTTTCTTGAATGTTTTCACCTGCTTTAATATATTTCCTACTATAGTACACACATTCATTTAAAAAAACGTCTGTTTTTGATTTCCAAAGAAAATTTTATTTTTGAATTTTAATAAATTTCGCTATTTTTTTCAATTTTTAAAAGTGTTTTTATCAGTAGCAAAATTTTTTATTATCCAGATTAATATTACAATCATATTTTTAGTAATTACTAAAACCATTCATAAATTTCAAAACAAGCAAAAAAATCTTAGTAGTAGCAGTGAAAAGTGGCCGGAAATGTTGAAAGGACTCGCAAGATTTGAAACTAAGCAGCCATGTTTCTGGCTTTTCAAGCACTTCTTAAGTATGGTTTCTGAATCGATTTTGGGCTTTGTATGTATCTACCGACCATCTCCGACATACATAGCCACTAAACACTTAGCCTATCATATATCACCCACATCACGTCTCTTGTCATTGTCACCCACGCACGGACTTTATTTAAATACTCATTTTCCTACGGCAATCGAAGCTTCAATACTACAAATGGTAAATACTAAAGTTGAGCACGCATAAGCATAAATCTTTCTTACTATTCCGAGTTAAGGGCGTGCACGTGCCTCAATACGCTGATTTCCCAAAGGAACTGGATAGACTCGATGCATTTCTAAAATATTTGATTAATTTTCTTCACTTAAAACTTGGACTAGTAATGATATAGTTTTACAATTTATAAATTTCATCATTACCTTTCGAAAAATACTTATGATAATAGATCACAATTTAAAGTACAATAACGCTCAATGATATCGAGGACACAAAAGAAATATTCTGATCCAATAGCAAGCGATCCTCGATATCTTTGAGCGTCATTGTAGAGTTTAAAAAAAAATTGGGTAAAGTCAAAATTATTCTACAATCTAAATTTCATTAATCTTCTTTAATTAGATAAGTTGTAGTAGAGTGACACGAAGTGAAAACATTAAAGTTCAAACCGTTCGTGTGTTTCAACCCTCTCGACAATCAACTAATGTTCACTTTTTGGGACATAAATTAAGAGCTGTGTTGCGTATACAAATCGAATTGTGCTCCCTCTTTGTATTGGAAATCCGAGCTTCCACCCCAGGAGAGCACCAACGCCGAATTAATCCAAATTTGATTACCGCCGATGAGTAAAAGGGGGTTGGAGCGGCACGGGGGGCTTAGATTTATGGTCGTTGTCAGTCGAAGCGCCGACCGGAACCGGCCCTTCTGCTCTCATCCTCCCCCGAGACCAACCACCAGACAAAACATTACATTACTGCTAAGTGGTGCTTTGCCACTTTGATATACACATCCTAAACGTGTTAAGGGAATATTATGGTACGTTTTATGGAAATTCCGAGGAGGAAGAGAGGAAGAACGACGATAAAATATCGCATGACACCCTTAAATTTCGGTTTACAAATTTTGTGGAGGGTTTTAATTGAATTTTGAGATATAAGAGAAAGAAGGAATATCCTCTTCTTAAAAATACTATCAATATGTTTTAATACTAAAATTCAAAACCTTGCTCATAAAAGAAAACAAAATATGGTTTAATTTAGCAAAAATTAGAGTTTTTAAAGTTGGTCACTAAACATTAATTTCTTTAAGAATAAATTATTTAGGCAAAATTTGCTGATTCTGTAAATTGAATTAACTTTGGCCCCTAAAGGAAACATTGGCCCAAATTTGGAAAAAAGATAGTTTGATCTACTGTTAGTATTCTAATACTAAATGAAAGACACATTTAAAATATGTGATAAATAAAAGTTGATAATTAAGTAGATCAAACTATCTTTTTGCAAAATTTGGGTCAAAGTTACCTTGGTACTTTAATATTTTGTCATTTTTTCAATCAAATAATTACTAAGATATTAATTATGAATTTTGGGCATGTATTTAATTAAAATTAAGTTTTAACCTTTTTAAAATTTATTTTATTAATCTTTTTCGTGGCTGCTGTATACCTTTAGATGAAAAATAAGGCACCTCCCAAATAAGCTTCTGTTCAGCGGGTCGTGGCCCGGTCTGGCGCCTAGCCCCCCGTTGACTTAAACTGAAATGTGCCCCCTTCGGTGTACCCTTATCACAATAACAACGCAACAGTTACATAATTGCCCATTAATAGAATAAATATTGGCTCTCGAGGTTGAAGGAAGAAGTTTTTTATTGGGGCAAAAAAATAATAAAATACTTTTGGAATTTATAAAAAACCAATAAAAATTAAATAAATCTAATAAAAGTTTTTAATGTTTTTAAATAATTTTCAAAAAAGTTGAAATAATAAAATATACAGGGTGTCCCACTTTTTTTCCAGAAAACATTTTTTTAGATAGTAAATGTAATTCTTTACAAAAAATTATTGTGATTTTTGACTCCTTAAAAAGTTACAGCAATTTTAAAATTCAAAAATTTTTGTGGTACACCCTGTATAAATTTCATTTATTTTTATTTTTTTTATTTAAATCAAGTATGCTTTGGATTTTGTATATCTTTAAGTCAATAAGATGCTAAATTTAACCTCGTCGTTCACTTATTTTAAAAACAGCCAATAATGTTCAAAAAAATCCATTTGGCAAAGAAAAAATCCAAATCATAATTGATTTAAATAAAAACAAATAAGAAAGAATATTAAACATTACACAAAATTCATGAAAATTTATCAAGGAGTCGAAAAAACATAATAGTAGGAAAATTTTTGTTCTGAATTACATTTACTATCAAAAAAAAATTTGCTAGAAAAAAAGTGGGGCATCCCATTATCTAAAGGATAATTTAAAATAAAATAAGAAAATCATAAGAAATAAAAAATATACAGGGTGTCCCACAAAAATACTGATATATTTTTAAGGAGTTGAAAAAATTATCATAAAAATTTGTGGTTCAAAGTGGCTTTTACCATATAATATACTAAAAAAGTGGGTACAGAAAAAATTTGATAATTTTTAAAAATCTTACATTTTGTGACGAGAATGCAGATTTTGCAGGACAAGTAATTACATAAAAATAAACACAATTAATGAAATAATTTTGTTTTCGTGTGTTAAAAGTGTTTTAGAATCTCATACTATACTGAAGATTGAGTAAAATATAAAAAAAATGAATTTTATTTATGATTTACTTATATTTTTGGAATTTTGTCCTTTTTTCCTTTTTTTAGTCACAACACATTCTGAACTGAAAAGTTCTACATTTGAAACTAACTATGAAAAGAAACTATTTGGTTTTCAAAATTGCTATAGATTTTGAGGACACTTTCTGAAATACTACTGCTGCTACAAATTTAGCAATAAGTTACTTTATTTATTTTTTAAATCCCCAAGGTCTGTAGAAAAATATACAATTAATATACAGTCGAACTTCCATAACTCGAACTTCTACAAGTCGAATTTTTCCATAACTCGAATTTTGTTTGTAATGTGTTTGTAAAAATATGCGAAATAATTTCTATATCTCGAATTTTCTATGTCTCGAATGTTTTTAAAAGTCCCTTGAAGATTTGAGTTAGGGAAGTTTGACTGTACCTTTTTTGGACCCTAGGCAATTATTATTTCAAAGGCCCTTTAAAAAAATATCTATCAATTTAATTTTCTATTACAGATTCTATTTTGCCCAAAGGTTTACTTTTTACTTTTAAATAAGCAATGTTGTTACCACTTTTCTTTACCGTTAAATGCATTTTTTTAATCTTCAAGGCCATTGGTCTTTTCACCCGTAAGGGTTAGGTTAGTTTAACTTAAAGAAAAAATATTCTCAAAAAATTAAAAAATTTAAATATTCTGTTACAATTGAAAGTTTTCTCAAAATTTAAAAAGAAAAACGTTTTTAGATTCTAAAAGACCCCAAAAAATGATTTGTATTTTATATTTATATTTTAATATGTAAGAATATTTTATTGTTTTGTTTTCGCTTTGTATTGTAATTTTTTTTCTTAAATTGTAACATGTCTTCATAATTTCTGTAATTGGGCTTGTCCGTTTAATAAATAAATAAATAAAAACTATATTGGGTCATGGAAATAATTCAGTGCTGGATGCCAAATATGAATATGAATATGTTTTATTTTAAAATTTTTATTTTTGTGGAATATTTTAAAAAAGGTAAATTTGTCCCAAAAATTGAAAAGGGGCTTCTAAATTTCCTGGTCGGCTGACAAGTACCCAATTTACCCAAGTTTGGTTTAGTTTTGGCGACTCATTCTCCATTTAATTGAATCGGTGCGTCCAAGAACAGTACCAGTTGAAAAATTGCGGTTTTGGATTCCCAAAATACAAAAAAAAATTTGAGCCCTAGGCAAGTGTCTACTTTGGTACCTACGATTGTTTGGTAAACTTTTAGACAAAAAAATAATAATATGTAAGATTTTTTATGCAAGATTTTTAAAATTTTGTATGAACTGAATTTTTACCCTTTTCTGAAATAATTTCGAAAAACTACAAAGGAAACATACAGTTCGTACGATTATCTCATGTGTCGAAGAACACTACAAGTTCAAAAATTACGGTTTTAAGTTAAAAACCCAAAGTGCATAAAATTTGTTCCTCTATATCATGAGCTCACCAAAATTTCCTAAATGGGCAGGAGAACAGTATGAGTCCTGTTTCTAAATTAATCAAAATAAGGCAAATTACATCAAAAAAGTTATGCAATATAATAGAAGATTTTGGAGTTTTAATAATACATATCTTCCTGGAACACTAATACCAACCTTAACTAGATTAAAAAAGTGAAAAAGTAACAAAATGTTTAAGTCATATAACATTGTATTAAACCTGAATAAAACCTAATAAAAGTTAGTATTACTTTTTATCGTAATACCAAATCAAACCTAGTCCAACCATTTGATAAACTAAGTACTTAACACAATTTAAAATAATAAATCCATAACTTGAAAATATATTCAGTTCAATAACAGGATAAATCCAACATATTTCTTTGCAAATTGCTCAGTGCAGTATTTTTTTTTTCTAAAAATGTTGGCATGAAGTTTTAAGAAGTACTATAAGTCTTCTGAACATACCAAAGCTGCTTCGTTACAAATTATGAATCTATTATGTTCAAATTATCTCAAAATTAACTTTTTGGTCTTATACTGTTCTTGGACTCGCCGATTCAAAAGGTAAAAGCAATATTATCATTATTTTGAGAAAAATTTTTTGGTAAATGGCAAAATTTATTTTGTTTTGAAAATCACTTAAAACTGTATTTTCAAATTTGGGAAATAGCAAAACAGGATCTACTAGAGTCCACATCCACAATTTTTAAGAATTATTGATGTATTTATTTTTAGGCATCAATAAAAAAATGTACCAAATTTTAAAAATGTAGTTGTTTTATAGGCAGATTCTGGTCAAAGTTAAAGGCCTTTAATTAGACACAATTAAGGTAACCATGGAAATCGTCCATTACAACCCATATAACAAATTTAAATTTAAAGGCCTTTAAACTTAAATGATTTGACCAGAATCTGGGTATTAAACTAATCTAGAGCCAAATATCATAGCTTTGTTCCGACAACGAGTTTTCTGCCCGTCACGAAACCATAACAAACTTTTTACCATCCAAAGTCTATCGAACAAGTTCACGTGTGATATGTACAGTTGGTCCCAGCTGGAAGTAGGACAAAAGTAATCACGATCGCGTATTCTTTGTTATTTTACACTGCTTCTTGGATTGTACCGAAATTATGGCACGGTACGAACGAGTTTTTTCTATTGCGCATGACCGTGATCGTCAATGTACTGTTTTTCGGGCCGTTGGAACAAACCTCATATTTCAAGTTTTATAAAAAAATAATAAATTTTGAATGATAATAAATTTAACAAAAATTACGAACTAGACAGCTTTTTCACATCGTTCATAGCGTGACTTATTCATGGCATGAATTTTAGCAATTAAAATCTCGCAACTTTCAAATTTTTATAAAATTATCAAAAAATAGTTTTTTAATTGTACATTTGTTTTTGACTTGTTCAAGTTTTGAAGTGACTGTATATTTTTATGAAAATACAGTTCTCAAGTATTGGTCGTGGTGATGCTGGCGCCTATGGTTCTTTATAAACGTTGGCGTCGGGCAGCCGAGGAGTGCGAGCCCATTCATCACGATTAAACGATCGGCTACAATAATTTCAATTAAAACGGCCGTTCAATTAACGATCAACGATTCCGATGGGCGCGCGAGGTCGCTGCAGCCAGGTGATGGGAGTTGCGTTCTTCGCGCTGGCACCACCACGCACCACCATACCAGAGTTACCAGAACCATACCAAGAATTATTTCGAATCGGCCTCTATAAGGTGATTGATGCTACAACCTTTGCTTTACATGATCGGCTCGTTTGTTCATGCATGAGCAACGCATCACTAAATTATTCCCTCCCGCAACTTTTTCTTTGTAATGCCGCACTACCATAAATATTTTCAAAGCTGCAATGTTGCATTATAAATACAAGACCTTTCATTTCAGACATACGATTGAAAAATTGGTTTAGTTACCTTTATTACCCTTCAGGATAGTTTTGAAAAAATCAGTTAACACACCTAGTAACACATTTTGCTTCAGGAACAACTTCAATTTGCTCAACTTTAACGAAACCTCAGACTAACCCTTCCAGTCATGTTTTTCTCCTTCGTGCTCATACAATTCATTGCAAAACAACGAATATACACGTCCTATAGCACATTTATAAATTGACCAATTTTTATACAAAATCTACTCCTTTTCCAATTGAATTTCAGAAAAGATCAGTCCAATTTCAGAAATCATCAACTGTAAATCAGAATAGTAAAATGTATTTCAGAAAGCACCAATTGTATTTCAGAATAATCAATTCAATTTCAGAAATCATCAATTGTAATTCGGAAAAGAACAATTGTATTTCAGAAAAATTAATTTAATTTTAGAAAAGACCTTTGTAAAATATTGAGGAAGCAAAGAGTTTTTGGCAGATTATTTCAATTGGGTTTAACATTGGTGAATAAGGACCTAATCCCAGCGCTACTGGTGTAATGTTAAATTTCGAAAGGACATTTTTGATTTAATATGTGTGCTGTTGTGGTTTACGTGCCCAATCACATCCAAAAACTCATGACTTCCTCTTTTTTATAATTGGTCCTTTTGGAAATTGAATTGATTTTTCTGAAATACAATTGGTAAATAGCTGTGTTATTTGACTGATGAACAAACTTGTATGTGGCCCTTTAGACCTAAATGAGGAACATTAGTAGTGCTAAATCCTCACTGTATTAACTTTGTATGTGAGGAAAATTTGATCACATACTTTTAGGAAATCCATAATCAAAAGGAACTCAATTATAAGCTAATGGGATATCCAAAACATTGGTTAATTGGTTAATTTGAAAAACTCAGGAGCGTACAAAATTGTCCAACAATTTCCAAAGGCTACAATAGTTTTGGTACTTAACTATTCAAAGGAGTGCCCACCTGGTATAAATTGGGGTTGGCTTTTGCATTTAATATTCGTAATTACTGCCGTACGTGCAGTTACAATATTTCGGGAAGTCATAAATTCGTACGCGGCGTCCATAATTTCTATGCGTCTGCATTATTCGTTGCGGTGCGGAGGAGGGAGTGCATGATGTACGACAGTTGTCATTCAGTGGGACTCGATCACTGAATCAGCCCCAAAATAGTCACTTGGACAAAAAATAAAAAATAGCTCGCGCGTTTTCGTCGCGCCAATGATTAATGCGACATACATGTACTTTACGGCGTGTTTACAAATCGGCGAAGGATAATTTGGTCGGAGCGCGCCGCGACTCTTTGTGGAGTGGCACAGACGCAGCTGTAATGGCACTTTTGCTTAATGGAGGACTCAGGATGAGAAAAATACTGCCAATCTTCTCTGATGAGGCGACGACAGCTGGGACCTTCTTAACGCCTTGCACTATTATACTCCAGAAGTACTTTGGAGTAGAGTACTTCCCTTATTCATAATAGGTGTCGGGCCATGTGAGGATTATGAGCACTTTCCAGCCCCGAAAGTGCTTAAGAAAAGATCGCCGTTTCTAATAAAAGATTACAGATCATCTAATATTTATGTATCAATTACGTTTTGATGCGAGCATTAGCTTACATCCTACATCTGCTCATTTTGTTATACCTTCAAGAAAATGTATTTAAGAGGATAGTCGGCAAATTTGAGCGCTTGATTTTGAAATTCGCTTGATATTTGTGGTTTTGGTCATAATTTTTTTTCCAGTGGAGCTTTTTTAAATTTTTTTTTTTGGTATATAGAAGAATCTTGTAGCTATCAATTTTTGTATTGCAAGCGCCGCTAAGTGAAGGTTTTTTATAAAGAGCCCGTTTTACTGCTGCCATATGACTATTTGGTTTGACTTACAAACACAAAAATGAAGAAATTGGTAGCTACAAGATTCTTCTATATAACAAAAAAAGAAATTTTAAAAAAGCTCTAAAAAAAGTAAGTCCAAAACCGCAAATATCAAGCGAATTTCAAAATCTAGGGCTCAAATTTGCCAACTATCGCCTTAATACTACCCAAAATAAAATTTCATACAAAATCTGAGATGGTATAATGCATTAATATATAGATTTTTTTGAAATTGGGTTTTCTTGCAACTAAGTAATTTTTTTATAAATATAAAATTATGGAAATTGTGGTCAGAAATAAAATAAAGCAATACAATAGGTGCTCATGTGCCCGTACACAAAATCGGCCTTTCTGTTAATTAATCAGAATGGTAGTTCATTATTTTTAATATTAATGGTCGCTCGCCAAAGAATGGTTAATTCTAAAAATACTACTCGTTTTCCTTTTAAATTAAATGTTTATACAAACTTAATTAAGACTTCGATTTTAATTATAGAACCTATTGTGTTTTTGTTATCAGTATTTCTTCTGTTTACAATTACAAACAAAACTAATTAATTAAAAAAATACTTTCATAAATCTCATTTGTATAAATCAAACTTTAAAAATTATACCTCAAAATTTTTCGTAGTCTTTCTAAAATTCGTTGGTGTGGTTGATTTCATTTGTTTAAATTTCAATAAGAATAAAACGTTTTAAAATAATTATCGTGGATAAATAGAAAATTGTTTAATTTGTGGTTTTAAGAAACACGTCTCAATCGAAGATACGCAATTTCCTATAAATTACGAGGTATTTGCCTGTCTCACGTGTAAAAGTAAAACCCAGTGCATTTAAGAGCTCTAAAATGCGCGTTCGAATGAAATTTTAATTCCATTTAATTATGCATAATTACGGCGAAGTAATAATATTTAATGTTCTCTATAAAAATCATGCTGGGCACGATGTACGATGTTAAAAACACCACATTTTAACTTAACTAAACTTTAATTAATTAATTCGAAAAAAATTGAGTAATAAATTCACCAAATTTTAGAGCAAAAATATAAATTATTTTTAGACAGCTTTTAGTCACATTACTTGTATTAAAAGAAAATAAATTATATAGGGTGTTTCTGAACAAGTGTCGGATAATCTAGAAATGGATTCTTGGACCACTTTTAAGACAAAAAGTGGGAATAATCTTTCCGCTAAAAAACTTCAAAAAAAACTTCACCCTAAATTTTTTTTTGAAAATTTGCGAATTTATCTCAATGCCGCTGCACAAAGTAAGGTATGTGCAAAATTTATGTTAAAATTGATCTAAAAATCCATTAGATTATCCGATATTTGTTTAGAAACATCCTGTATATGTATACCGGATGTATACAAAACTAGGGCCATCCCTGTCATTTCCTTATTAATGAAAATAAAAATTTGTAATTTCACTATGTTATATAAGGGTTACATGGAATAAGAAAACGAATTTACTGAAAAATTTCACCGGAAATTACATCAACTTTCTTATTTAAAATGTAACTCACTATTTTCGTACATATTATTAAAGATTGTTAAGTTTAAGATATGTTTGTGACCACAGAAATTTTTTTCAAAACTTAAAACAAAAATTGAATTTTATTTGGTAAAATAAATTATTAAAACCTACTTAAACTACTTTTAAATAATACAGATTTGAACGTTATTGAGATATTAATCTTTATAATTTTCAAAGTGCGTTTGCAAATATCTTTATTTTTTAAAAGGCATGATAGTGGGGCCCCTAATCATATAGAGGATTTATTTCTGATTTCTGTGATAGCCTAGATAATTACTAAAAATGTTTTTCCAAAAAATATCCAATTTCTTTAAGGCGGTTTCAACTTTAAAAGTTTTAAAATGTCAAAATTTTTTCGTTTTTGCTAAAATTTCAGTTTTTGTCAAGAACCTAAAGACTTTTGCGATGAGCGCGTAATTTCAATTATTCATAAATTTAGGCGCCAAGCCATATTAAGCAACT
Organism: Stenus bimaculatus; assembly: GCA_963971135.1. Classification (NCBI taxonomy): domain Eukaryota; kingdom Metazoa; phylum Arthropoda; class Insecta; order Coleoptera; family Staphylinidae; genus Stenus; species Stenus bimaculatus. The sequence continues at coordinate 77,296,707 of OZ020180.1, read as the reverse complement.
AAAAGGTTTTTGAAAATTATTATGAAAGTCACTGGAAGCTTGATGAACTTTTTAATCGAGCTATGGGAGCATTTTTTTAAATAAACCATAAAAACTAGAAATATTAGCAAAAACGTGAAAATTTTGACAGTTAAAAATGTTGAAGGTTGAAAACCCCTTAATGTTTCTGAAGAAAAATGTTACTCGTAACAGCGCTATTAAATTTGACAGACACCCCGATGTCAAAAAAATCGCTATTTTGTAAACTTTACTGTAACTTAACGGCGATGTAAAATAAAATTTTCATGGTTAAAATATCGATCTAAATAATAATATTACATTAATGTATAATCGATCAAAATAATAACATTACATTGATGTAGAATGTATTTTAAGACCGAAAATGTTGTTTTACATCGCCGCTAAGTTACAGTAAAGTTTACAGAATATCGTTTTTTTTACATCAGTGTGACTGTCAAATTTAACAGCGATGTTACGGCTAACATTTTTGTTCAGAATTACCCCATAAATGTTGAAAAAAAAATATTTAAACCTGCCAATGTTTAATAATATGTATGAAAATTTGAGGTGTTACAATGAAAATATCGAATTTGGTGTCATTTCCGGTGAAACTGGAAGTAAAATTGGAATTTTTTAAGTTCAATAAGTGTGTTTTCTTAGTCCATATAATATACTAAAATTTCAATTTTATATTTTCATAAATAAAGAAATAACAGGCTGGCCCTAATTTCGTAAACACCCGGTATATTATTTTGTGTTTTCAAAAAAAAAAACTTTCAAAAGTTATATTCTAAATTTTATAACTTAATTTCGTAAAATCTTTAGAATGTCTTTAAAGATTTCAAATGATGTTTTAAATGCACATAAAACTTCGTAGAATGTTATACTTTGAAGAAAAAAAATGGAAATGTTTAATTGAAATAAATAACATCTACATGGTATCCCGTAAGTCGAAGATCAAACAAAATGAGCAGAGGTCATTTCCAGTATAACCATATTTTTTGTAATAAAATTGTTTATAATTCAACAGTTATTTCAGTTTTTGTATTTTTTGAAAAACCCACAAGTGATTATTTTTGGTGATAAGTAAAACGTCAAAAATATACGTCATTTGGGGTTAAAAATTAAAATTTATGGGGTAATTCTGAACAAAAAATGTTAGCCGTAACAGCGATGTTAAATTTGACAGTCACCCCGATGTAAAAAAACGCTATTCTGTAAACTTTAGTGTAACTTAACGACAATATAAAATAACATTTTCGGTATTATTTTGATCAATTATACATTAATGTATTATTATTACTTTGCTGTATGTTATTTAAACACGAAAATTTTATTTTAAATAACCGTTAAGTTGCAGTAAAGTTTACAAAATTGCGTTTTTTTTGACATCAGGGTGACTGTCAAATTTAACATCGCTGTTACGGCTAACATTTTTGTTCAGAATCACCCCATTAAGGTCAAATGTCATTCGCGGTAATGGGATTAAAAAATTTTCGACTCAAATTTGATAACAAGCGTTCTGATTGGTTCATTTGCCATTGGGTTATCGTACTAATTTGGGTCCTACATAAATAATAAAGTCAAATATTTTGACATTTACATGACATTTCTTTAAATTTCAAATTTCACATTTGTAGTAAAGACTTGCGTTTAAATTTACATTTTTTCTTGTATTTTGCGGAAATAACGCTTCAAATAATCTTCACAAATACAATTCTTAGGTTGAAATCATTAATAATTCTGTCGCTTTATTGACAAATCAATTGTGTTGCTTATTAGAAACACTGAAACACAATTGCATTTGTCAACACATTGAAAGAATTATTGAGGATTTTACCTTACTCATTATTACCATTGGAAATTCTATATGAGTTGTTTGGTTATTTTAATGTTGTGTAAATATCCTCGAAAGGTGTACCATTCCAAACCTGGATTCTAACCGTTTAAATTTTCGATTTCGGTTAATATTATTTTTAAAAACTATTTCGGTTTCAATTTATAAAAATTTCAAAAAATGATTTCTGGTTTTGGTTTTTATAAATGAAAAAAAAACGGTTTTGGTTTCGATTTCGGTTACGGTTAGTTCAAATAAAAGGTTTTTAACTGAATTTCGGTTAATAAAAAGGTTCGGTTGAAGTCCCCGATTCCAATAAAAACATTTTCATCAATTCTATCATCTTATATTAAATAAAGAAAAGATTTTGTAAAACCTTTTTGATAATAAAATATGTTAGTTGTTTTTTAACATATGATGTTTTTTTTGTAATCATATAACTCCCATAATTTTATAAAATTGATTTAAAAGAAAAACGAACTATGTATTTGTCAAAAATACTAATTAAAAAAAAATCTGTTAAGTTAAGTCCAGGGCCGTATTTGTACCAAAATTTTGCCAAAACTTTGAGTATTTTTACCAAAAAAAAACTATTTAACCGTTTGTAGCCAATTTTTTTAAACCCGCGGTATTTACCTTTGATAAAAATTTGAAATCGGTAGCTTTTATAGTTTTCGAGAAAAAAAAAATAAAAACCGATTTCCATTAAAAGTTTCAAGCCAGGAGCCTCAAAAATCATTCATGTCATTCATATTAGTAGTTTAGAAAATCTTTCATTTCAACACTAGTGACTTTGACTTTCTGTTTTGTAACTGTCAAAAAGTTCTTGTAATTTTCGATAGAGGCGCTGCGAAGGAATTCCGAAAGCTCTCTCTTGGATTTTTTGAACTTGCAAAAAAAGGATAGTTCAAATAAAAATTGATATTTAACCCCGCCAATATTACTAATTTTATTATTAAAATCATTATATAATTCACTTTTCTGTAAATTTTAAAAATAGGAAAATTTTTTATTCGTTTCGATAAGTTGCTTCCGTCAAAACAGCGCCACCTACAATTATTTACATTTAATTAAAAATAATCAATAACTTCAATGTCAGCTGCTGTTAACATAGGTTATGTTATGTTGTTACTACAAAATATTAATAATGGTCGAAAAATCTCCGTGGTCGTCGGAAAAATAGCGTACACAACTCGCAGAAAGTGAATTTCGTTGCTCGTGTAATATCCTCACTCGGCTAGCGCCTCGTTCGGCTATTTTCACACTCGCACAAAATTCGTCACTTTCTAGCTCGTTGCGTAATATACTATTTTCGATTTTTTTCAAAATCGACCCCGCAAATGAAAATGGATGAAATGTAGGGGGTCATTTTTAGAAACTTATCTACGAATTTTTGATTCTTCATATTTTATATAAAAATTCATAACTTTTGAACGAAACATCGTAGAGACTTGATTTTTTTATTTTCTTTTACTTTCTTTATACTTTAGATATAAATTGTTAAAGGTGTGTTTTGCTAGCGACGGAAATTCCGTCGTCCGCGACCGAAAACGCCGAGCGGAATACTTTGCTTAGCAACTTAGTTGACACGAAAAATTTCCGTGGCTAGCAAAACGCACCTTAAGATTCAAATTTTTAATTTGAAACGAAACACACTTGTTATCAAAAATACTAACTTAATAAAAAATCTGTTAACTTTTCAATATGCATTATAAACTGTCAGATTCTGCATGAAGTAAACTTTTTCTGATAGTTTTGTTAAATTTTATGTTAGTACAATATTATCTGCTAGGGTAATTTAAAAATCAAGTAACAGTTTTTATGAACACAAAGTTTTTACAAAATCTTTTTTTTATTTGATAAATGATAATAGAGTTCCTGAAAATGGTTTTATTGGAAAGGTGCACCTTTAAAGACTGTAACACACAAAAAATAATTGAACTCTCATAGAATTTTCCGAATTATTATTTTAATAAGTGAAGTACGTGATATCTGAAAAAATACGAAAACTGAAGTAACTACTAACTAATTTTTAAGCCATCAAAAATTTTGTAACGAAAACTTTGGTTATGTTCATTGAAAATTACCTGCCATCTTACTTTGTTTGATCGTTCACTTACGGGACACCCTGTATAATAGCTTTTTTAATAAGATGCAAATCTTTACATTTTATAATCATATGCATATTGTAAACAATAAAATTTTTGCAAATGAATCGTAAACTAACTGTAGGTATAATTGATATTGTGAATGAATAAGAATCCCATGAGTGGTAAACTTGCACCAATTTTTGGAAAAGTTATTGAACTTAGTAATTAGATAAATATTTGGTGAGATCATTTTTAATAGTTCTTCATTCATAAGCGAGTAAAAGATTTGATGGTTAATAACCATAAACAGTGACATAAGTCAATCAGAAAAAAGTCGAAAAACAAGTTTGTGCGTATAATAAAAAAATGTATGTCTAGAATATTTTACGCGGTCTATAAATTAATTTTATACGCAACGATAAATTAAATAAATTACGACTGTAAAATCCTCAAAGGTACGAGACATAAAACGAAGATTTATGAATTTCCTAGGCACTCGAAAAAATTGCTCTTACTAGCGGGTAACGAGGGGGAAGAAGTAAAAAAAGTGGAATAGTCTTTAAATAGAAAGTTTTTGTGCCCCCCGCAGGCCCAGGGGACACTTAAATGAAAACAAATTACTTCTGTTTGGGTTAGCGAGCAAGTGAACGCTCGAAAATATTAAAGAAGGGGGCGCTAATTCCCGTAAGGCCGCCATCAAAATTCCCGGTGCTCACGTGTGTTGGGAGCATAGTAATAATATGAACGAGTAATGAAGGAATCGAGGTAATTGCGCCCTAACGAACACATTAATTGTTGCCATTCGCCATTTCATAAAAAGCCCGCTTAATTATTTACTTGATGCCATTAGCGTGCGTTTCTAAACGACTTTACTTTCAGTTTTACGGTCTGCAACAGCGTTAAATCTACCAAGATTAAGACATTAATTGGAACAAACCTACAGCTCGACCTGCTCCCAGGGTGAGCTTTTCAAAAACCTCGCAGCAATGCTTTAATGAGGACTTTTACTTAATTTTTATTAATTAATTGGGATATATTTTGCAAAAATTATCCCACGAATTTTTATATCCTTCACTTTTATTTTTATGCCCTCACATTCTTTGAAGCCTTTCATTTTAGAAATTATCATCTGTAATAAATTTTATTTTTAAATTTTTTTAATCGGGAATGCGTTGCTCTCATTGTTTATCAATTTACGAATCATATTCATCAAGAATATACAGGGTGTCCCACAACTGGCACATAAGCTAGATTCTCAGAGATCCTTAGTAGAGTACCGGAAAAATACTTTTATGTGTTTTTATAGGAAGTTTAATCTTTAAAATTATCTAGACTCTAGACCCATCACAAATAGAAGCATTTTCGAATTTTTAAAATATTTTTCCGGTACTCTATGAAGGATCCCTAAAAATTTAGCGAAAGCAAAACCACTTTTAGGCTACCCTGTATAACTAAAATAAAATTTAAAGGTGCCATGAAAATGGTATTTTTGAAAAGGTAAAAAAATTGGCAGTACTTGATCATCTAACCAAATGAAGCATTTTGATTGACTAAGAATTCAATGAGTTATACATGGTGATTTTTAAGTTGGCATTTTTCTTTTGACGGGATGTAAAAGTCAATAAAATATATTTATAGATAAAAGTCTTTAAAGAAGAGAGTTATTTGTATTTGTTGGCTATAAAAGAAAACACCAAAAAGATATTAGAAAAAAATAAGTAAAAAGAAAATAACAAACAAGAAATAAAAAACTTAAGACGTTCACCTATAGTGTACTTTTTTTATTTATAGAGTTTTATATACAGAATATTTGGCCAAACTTATTTTATGAATTTTACATCCTGTCAAAAAAAAGGTATATGGATGACAGTTCCGCGCCACCTCGTGATTTTTTATCAATTTCCTAATGAAACCTTTTTCAACTCAGGTAGATTCAATATATTTTTAAACATGAGTAATAAAACATCAAGTCTAAATAACGAAGAAAAACTATTTAATAAATAATTTTAAGTTACCAACTTGAAATGGTGTATTTTTTAAACGTCAAAAAATTGTCACTGTAGTATTTGATCACCTGACCAAATGAAGCATTTTGATTGGCTAAGAATTCATTGAGTTATAGAGTATGTAGAGAATGATTATGCAAAAAAATCACTAGTTTTGACACTTTTATATTTGTTTTTCAGATTTTTGCTAATTTTAACCTTTAAACTATTTTATTGTTATTCAAAAATGCATTAATTTCCTGTATTTTCAATAAATAAAAGTAATTAAGAAAGATTCTGCTTTAATTTCGAAATGTCTCCAAAAGATCAAAATTTATTTTTATTGTTTAAAATTTAAATATAATACTTACCTTTGTGGAAATTATTTCAAAAATGTCTAACCACTTACCTATAACAAAGAAAAATATTAATTTAACAAAAATTTACATAACGTTATCAAAATATTAAAAAAACAAACCTAATTATCTAAAAAATGAGTCCATTAAAAGTAATTTAAAGTCATTATCATAACTTTGGTTAAATAAATAAATGGCACTTAAAAGGCACATTGAATGCAGATAAAACAACTATTTGCATATGCTGCAATGGTGGTTAATATATCCTTATTACCTAAGATAATTATGCTAATTTAAACGCGTATTATAATTAAGGAGGTAATATTTCAGCACCTTTATCAACGTGAAATTCTTACTTTAAAAGGGTCTTGAAATTTAAATAAAGTACTTTTAATCAGAACAATCTACTTAATCAATTTCTTAATGATATAAATTTAGACTTCCTTTAGTTGTCAGGTAATACCGACCCAATTAGTTTGACTTCAACTCACAAGTGATTATTTTTTGTGACAAGTAAAACGTCAAAAATATCAGCGATTATTTGGTGACGTTAATGTCAAATTTCAATGTTTGAAGTTGGCTATCAAATTTTGCACAAAAAAGTGAAAAATGTTCGTTAATAGTCCCTTAAATATGCACTCTTGTTCAAATTATAAGTCGAATATTTTTCATAAATTACCACTCATGTCATTTGGGGTTAAAAATTCCACTCCTGCTACGCAGTCGTTAAAACTTAACCCCAAATGACATTCGTGGTAATGACAGTGAAAAATATTCGACTTAAATTTGACCACTCGTGACTCGTGATATTACATATGATAATTGAATCAAAATTAGGAAACAAAAGAATAATAGATAAAAGTATACAGAGTGCTCCACTTTTTTCCAGCAATATTTTTTTCATTTTACATAAAAATTTTATATGAAATAGTATGATTTTCGACTCCTTAAAAGGTTATAATAAATTTAAAAGTTTAAAATTGAATGTTATGAGGTACCCTGTATAATTTTTCTTTTATTACCATTTTTTTTATTTAAATCAATATACTTTGGATTTTGCCTTGAATTTTAAGCCAATCAAGATACGTTAATTAAAAACGCTCTTCTTAGGGCGCGTTCCAGTAATGAACACTAAAGCCCACGACCACGACCACAAAATTTTCCCGTTCCACTAGCTCAAAATTCACCATTCAACAAACAACCACGGAAACCCACGAATAAATACGGTCGTTGTAAGCTTCTTGCGGTCGCCATCGATGCACGAAAGAAAAAATCGCGGTCTTATGTAGAACGATTTTGCGGTCGTCGTGGGCTTTAGTGTTCATTACTGGAACGCGCCCTTAGTTTCAAAAACTATTGAGTAGATAAAAAAGCACAGAAAATCCAAAACATACCTGATTTAAAAAATGATAATAAGAAAGGAAATCATACGGTTTTTCAAATTCTATAATTGTTCAAACTTCTTACGAAGTCGAAAAAAACTTAGTTTTTTGGTCAGAAAAATGATACAAGGTCTCCCGCAAAATTCAATAATATTTTGGAAATTTAAATTTGTTACAACTTTTTAAGGAGTCCATAGTATTTATTCGGAATGACATATACCTACTATCGAAAAAAAGGATTTGCTGGAAAAAAGTGGGAGACCCAGTGTATGTACAAGGATTTGCGAACATAAATATGTAATAATTTAGTTGATTTTTTAAATTAAGAAATGTTAGTAAAATATCTTTTTAAAATTTCAATAATCCTGAATATCTGAGTTTTCTATCTTTTCTAAATTATTATATTTCCTCATTTAAAATTATCAATTATATTAATAATGTGAATAATCAAATAATTTAAAGTTAACTTTCATTCATATTTAATTTTAATTTATTTTTTGAGATTTTTGCATCTTGAAATATAACTCAGATCAAAGTAAAGTGAAGAAACCTTATTACTCTTTGATAATTTGACGAATGGGTAATAATATTTAACATTTTATACATATATTATTTTTTTTCTTAATTGAAAAGCAATACAGAAAACCCAAACAAATAGAAGGTTATTTAAAAAATGCATCCACTAAATTTTTAATGTAAGTTCTGGAAAAATGCATTAGGAATGAGGCTTAATATAGATCTATTTATATTTTCTTGAAATTTCAATAGCTTTTTTGGTGATTTAATGTAAATTTAAAAACACAACAATGTTTTTATAATGTTTAAACTTTTTTGAGTGTTTTTTAGTGCTTCTTTCCAAATAATTCCATGATACAGGATAACCATGATAACCATGATAACCATCCGCATAGTAGATTATTTTACAGTTATTCAAGTTAGATAGTTCGTCAAGATAAATTAAAAATAACGAGGGACCAACTACGGTTCCCTATGGAACACCAAATTTTACTTCAGCAATTTGCAATTTCACTAAAAAAACCACCAATTTTGACATTTTGGGTTCTATTATTTAACTACGATTTATTTAGCTGAAAGGGTAATAATTATATGCATTTCTACCATTCATCAGAAGCAAAGGACTTAAATAATAAAATTGAAAATTTTGTATTTATTAGTTATATTTTCAAAGATTTTAATCCAATAAGTGTAGCGTTTTCTCGGAAGGCGAAAGTGCTCTAAAAATCGCGGTTTTTTTATTTCCCATCTACATACTACGATTCATCACGAAAGGGGCGCCTTTTTAATATCTCAATTTTTTTGTACTTTTGGCGCCCTCAAAATTATGGTTCTATTTTCGTGCTTTTTCGACGCCGGCTTTGAAATTTGTAAATTTTGATTCCGACCATGTATAATCGTCCAATATTTTTTATTTGGCATCTAGCTTCATTATTTATGCAAAAACAAAATCAGCACGATTAAATTTTATCCCTAATACTAAGTGAAATGTTAAAAAAAATAGCACAAACGCGCGGTTTTTTTTTGTCCGGCGGAAAGCCGTAATTTTTTTTAAATTTTCTCAATTTTACATCAGATTATTAAATAAGAATAATTTCTTTGGTATAATGAGCATAGGGCATTTTTAAATTTTGCGCGGTTAAAAAGTTATTTTGAATTTAGGGGTGGGACGGCTCCCGTCGGCCTATTTTGTAACGGATTTTCATTTTTAAAAACTCTGCTGAATCTATACTCTTTAAATCAAAACCTCCCATGCATAGGGTTTTTTATATTCTGAAAAAAACAACGAAATTTTTAATTTTTTAAGTTGGCATTTAAAAAGTCGAATTTCTATTCGAGTCTTGGTCTAATCAACCCCTAAAATATTATTCTGCCCCAACGTAATATACATTTTCTGAAAGTTTTCACTGTTCACTTTACGAGAAAAAAAGAAACACTTCGCTACCTCTTTTCGTTATCGAGTTATGACTGACAATGTAGTAAAAATCTGTAAAATCTCTGTTTGGAGCCAAAATTGCGATCTGAAATTTTTCACTTTTAACAAAATAATTAATATTTTCTATATCAATAATATAATTGTCCATGGTATATGTATTTCTTTTATATAAATCAAATCAATTTCTTTTCAATTATAGTCTTTATTTGAAATACAATTTTTTTATTAAAAATAGCTAATGCATTTTCGATCCTTAGATCATCATCAGGCTATAAAACATTAAATAAAAATAAAAATAATACTATAACAAAGCATTAATAGAAATTACCTTGAAAAATATTTTAAAAAATTCATATAAAAATGACTTATGTAAAATAAATAAAATTAAATTTTGTTTCACAAAGATTACTATAAAAAATAAACTTTTTATAAACTAAAATAACAAGTAAAGTAAAACAAATAAAATCTTGATGTAAAATATAAAATAAAAAATAAAATATAATAAGTTTATAATAAATTTATTTTATCAAAAAATTTTATTTTATCAAAAAATAAAATTAGTTGTATGCTAAGAAGTAGTGTATATAAACTTGTTTGTAATTGTGGTAAAGAGTATTGTGGACAAACTGGTAGAAAAATTGCAACAAGAATTAAAGAACACTTGAGCAGTATACAACTAAATAAAACAGATTCAAATTTCGCAGTACACATTAATGATAATAATCATACGTTTGACTCTAAAAATTTTTGTTCTATTTTACATTTTTATAATAAAGGCAAAAAACTTGATTTGGCAGAAAACTTAGAAATTTGTTTTTCAAAAAGAAAAGACCTTATCGTTAATGATATTATTAATTACAAATGCACAAAATTTTTTGATAAAATAAAATTTTTTATAAACTTATTATATTTTATTTTTTATTTTATATTTTACATCAAGATTTTATTTGTTTTACTTTACTTGTTATTTTAGTTTATAAAAAGTTTATTTTTTATAGTAATCTTTGTGAAACAAAATTTAATTTTATTTATTTATTTACAATTTTTTACATAAGTCATTTTTATATGAATTTTTTAAAATATTTTTCAAGGTAATTTCTATTAATGCTTTGTTATAGTATTATTTTTATTTTTATTTAATGTTTTATAGCCTGATGATGATCTAAGGATCGAAAATGCATTAGCTATTTTTAATAAAAAAATTGTATTTCAAATAAAGACTATAATTGAAAAGAAATTGATTTGATTAGTATTTTCTAAACTATTAGAACCACCTGGACGATTAATAGCTTAAAATTTATATCGTCACCTCCTCCACCAAATTCCGTGAAAATTTTAATTTTCAGTTTAAAATTGCGTCGTCCAGGGTCGTATTTGTACCAAAATTATGCGAAAGCTTTGCGAATTTTTTCCAAAAAAACTATTTGACCAATTTTAACCAAATCTTTTTTAAAATACGTCTTTCCACGATGTATACCTTTGGCAAAACTTTGAAATCGCTAATTTTTACAGTTTTCGAGAAAAACAGTAAAAACCGATTTTCATGAAAAATTTCAAGTCAGATCTCAAAAAAAGTTCTTTCGAATTTTTTCAATATCGACCCCGTAAATGAAAAATAAAAGAAAATTGTTAAAATGTCAGGGGCCAGTTGCCCTCTACATCCCCAAAAATTTTTCTACAATCCAAAAAGTGAAAAAGATCAAAATTCCTTTAGGTAAAGTCATATTTTATTTAAAAATTCATAACTTTGGAATAAAAAGTCGTAGAGACTAGATATTTTTTATTTTTTTTTTTATTTTTTGCAACTACAACTTTAAATTATTAACTTTCAAATTTTTTATTTGAAAAGTAACGCACTTGTTATCTAATTCAATTTCTATATTTTTTTAATAATAATTTTTGAAAACCACAATATTTTCTCTTTTTATCATTTAGTAATAAATTGGTAAAGTTGATAGAGTTAATTGAATCAAATCAAATCTGCAAGACAAGAATCCATGGAAAATTCCCAACATATATTTCCTAATTTTCAAGATGTAATGTAGAATGATGTATAACCCAAATTGGCTAATATGTATAGTAGTTATTAGGTACTTGAATATGTTTATAATACTAGTATATAGTATATTATTCAACAAGCGGGGAGCGAATATGACAAGCCATTATTCACGAAGACGAATTGCAGCACGAGGCGAAAGCCGTAAGTCCGACTTTTTATTGTTCTGCAGTATATTTTTATGTTTTAATTATTTTTGTCAAATAAATTTAACCTAACCCCTAATCATTGCAAAGCTACCAACGCAAAACAATGGTTTAGTAGCCAACTTCACCCCGTGGATAAAGAAAATTAGCGGAAATACAGCTTTTTGATTGGCTACCGCCCGTGACTTTTTGATTCATTGCTCACGGGGTGAAGTTAGCTAACTACATTCCTAAACAATAAACGTATTGGTATTATTCAATAATCGTCGATAAAATATATTTACTTGTAATTATACAATTGTGTAACTAATATAATTATAAATTTTCTAAAATAAAAATTGGTAGCCTTAGAAAGTAAAAATAGGTTAGTAATTGGTTCAACCTTAGACACAAGTGACTGCAATTAAATCTAACACTAATGAATTCAACCTCATAAGTGTTATAAATTATTCATTAATTTTTATAATTACTATTAATTATGAGTATTATAAGTATTTTTCTGGTTAATAACACCTTTTAAACGCTTTGAAAAAACACATCTGTTCTTCTGATGCCCTATTATGTAGTAAAATACCGATTTGTAAAGATAGAATGTACACAAAGGACTTAAATATCAGATCTTTACAAACGGAATAAACTAGTTGTAACCCGAGAAGTTTTGCTATCGGGTAAAACAATCGCTTCGCTTAAACTTTGTCCATCACATAAGAGTTTTGTCCAATAGAGCATGTCGTTCGTTCCACTGGCACTGATATGGAACCTTTGGGTATTATAAATATGCGTGTGTAATAAGGTGTAATGTATACAAGGCTTAATATTTCTTTTGTGTGTGTAGAAATAAAACGAGAGAGTTAAGAATGAGAAGAAGAAAAAGAAGGAAATGTTTAGATATATTTATGAAATGCTTCTTTTTCGTGTTGTACAAGAATTTTCTCAGGAGTATCGCATGTATGTTTAACTACATACTTAAACCATTTATTAGGAAAACATCTATTTAGCAGTGTTGCTTTAAAAAACATTGGCGAGTCCATTAAATGCTATATAACTTCATTTGTTTTATAAAAATGGTACTTAATAAATTTAGCAATAAAATTATTCTGGAGATAAATTTTATAGTGGTAGTATTTATTTGTGATAATATTTTGATGATTTGATTGCTACTAGACGATAAGGAAACGCAGTAATAATCTCAATTTTTCTGTGAATATATTTACACATAACAAGCAATGCAAATATCTCGTTCGCTCGTCCTTAAATACCTGTTTAGCGAGATTTTTTTTTATTTTGACATAAATTTCTTTTATTCAGAGCCGGACCAGTATCGGGCAAAGGATAGCTCATGAGTTATTTGATAGTTTTACGAGCCTAAAACACACAACTGGTTAGGATAATTTTTATCTTCCTGTCAACTCGAAATATTAAAATGAATAAAATGCAGGCGCGCAATCGGATCCTTGCTCTTTCTTTTACCACACTTCTACACTCCTTTAATACTGCTCACTACTCACGAGCAAACAAAAAAATTCAAACTAATCTACTACCTACCAATAACGTTATCGCATTAAAACGCTATAAATAAGTTTTAATAGGACGTTTTCTAACAACCAACAAATTTATTAAATAAATTAAATGAATGTTAACCGAAAATTTGAATTAATTTGTAATTTTCACGTGATCTGCCGTTATTTAAAATTATAATTGGCTTGCATAAATTATATTACGGGTTTTAAAGGATGACTAATTGATTAAGTAGATAATATTTTGTGCCATAATTGGGACTTATTAATATTCAGTGAAATATAACCCAATTGCGCTTCTATACGAAATAAGTCTTACTTTATTACTTCTTCCTAATAATCCTATTTATACGTATGTTTTGAGATATCTTCCGGATTTTGAATATATTTTTACTTGTTATAACCATAAATAATTGCAAATTAAAATGAAATGTGGGCAATAATTAAATTAGTATATGCTGGGATTGGCGAATTAATAATTATGTACGTGGATTCAAAATTAAATAATGCCGAGGTTTTGATTGTAATCAGTGCCTAGCCATGGAGATGCCATAATTCAAAATCGCTAAACGGCGCCTAATAACTGTTATCCGTTCCTAAAAGTTTTTGTTTGCTCAACCACCTGGTTTGAGTTATTACCCGTTGATGTCATGGGACTGCCCATGGGCTGGTCCCGACATGCTCCACCACACCGTAATAAAATCACAGCTATTTTCTTTCAATTTTACCTTCCTAATGATACGGGAAGAAATTTAAATCATCGGATACCTGACAGGACATGATAAATTTATGCGCTTATATTTCTTCTTTGACCTAAGAACAAGGCAGGACCTCAACGAGCGATTTTCGTTTAAGGTCAGATCTTTAACCATTTGTACCCAATAAATTCATTTTCCTTACGAAATATTATTATCGCTTTACTGTTCTTCTCATTAAATTATTCTATATCAAAACTTCATATAGTTAAACAAGTACATAGGGAGGTTCCTATAGTATGGCCTACCTGGGGGCTTTACCACACCTCATAACACTTTTATTGGTATGAAGTAGGAAACAGTTTTTGAGGTACAAAAACAGAAATTAACAAAATATCAAAAGTGTTTTTGATCTTATGTATGTCAAGTGTATCATCAAATCAAATGAAAAAGTAGTAGAGACCAAAAATCAAATAACTCAATAATATAGATTTCATTGCGTCAACTGAAGTGCTGTACATATCTCAAAAATTCTAAAACTCATTGTTTTCCGCCAATTCGTCACTTTTTACATTGTTCTCTTCGCCCAAATGATGATGTTTTGGTGAGTTTTAGAATCCGGCGCAGAAACAAAATCCCACACCACTATCTGGCCCTATTATTTATTATATACAGGGTGTTCCATTTTAATTAATCCAGCTGATAAATATCGGGAAACTAAGTGATTTCCTTAAAAATAGAACGTTTTTCTAGGGTTTTATTGGACATTTCTGGTAAATGGGGAAACCCTTCTTATTAATGAATAATTTTTATAACTTGACATGATTTATAAAAAAGTCTTTATTAATTATGATATTTATGGGCCAAAGATAGAGCTGTAAGAATTTTTGTTTTCGCTCTTTTAAAAATTTAATTCCAAGTTTTAAATTTAAAAAATTTGCCGTTCAATTTTCAAAAATCTGGAAAAATATTTCTTCAGTCTAATGCAGAATCTGGATAATGCAATTAGAAAGCCTAACTTTAACATATCACTACATAATTTTGACAAATTGAAGTTTTTCCAAAATAATTTAAGATTAAAATTGATTTTTTTATGAATTTTGGTGCAAAAAACGAGATGGTACTCCACTGAGTAACTACAAAAAAAAAATTGAAAAATGTAATTTTAATTACCTATGAATTGAAGTTCATAGTGCATAAAGAATTTTTGAAAAATCTTGCGCAGTTCTTAAGTTATTAAAGTTTTTCCAAAATAATTTAAGGGGCACCACTAGTGTGAAATTATCAAAAAATCGTATTTTTTATTTTTGCATTTACCGATAGTTTATACGTTTAAAAAACATACTAAAATTTTAATGTATAAGAAATACCTTTCGGTTTAAGAGCATTCTTTCCTAAACAGCGTGTTCAAAATCGTCTTCCTCAAAATAAGTTATATCCTTTTAGAACTAGTACCCTACAATAATACAAACCATTTTAGAGACAACTCACCCCTTTCCTCCTCCCACAAACTGAATAAAATCCAATAAACAAAATTTTATGTGCAAAACGACAAATACTGGACTACATGCAGCACTCTTATTATTTATTCAAATAATCTAAAAAAAATACTGAAATGTAGATAAATGTATGTTCTACAAAACGGCGCAACCCGATTTTCAATATCTCAAAAAGTTCCGCTACAATATTCCAATAAAAATTGCATAAAAACGCCATTTTTAAACAAGAACTATAAAAAATGTGTAATTATTTTTAAAAAAGCTTTGCGCCGTTTTGTAGATTAATTATGGCATTTTTTTAAAATAATAATTTATAAGGGCTGTAGAATTAGTCCAGTAAGCGTCCAAATAGCCTTCACAATGTTAAGGAAAGAATACTCTTTTTTTATATCAGGCACAGTGAAGGCCATAATCACTGCAACAGTGGGGCAACTTATTTTTTTGATCGCTGGAGAGATACCCCATAACTACCAGAATATTGAACATTTTTGTTTGATTGTTTTATGTATACTAGTAAAATGTATAAAAATAGTCTAAAAATTTAAAAAAAAAATCGCTGCAATAGTTTTCTTTTAAAAAATTCTCGAAGATTACCTTATTTTTTTACGGTCACACTAGTTAAAATTGATTTTTTATGAATTTCGGTCCAAGAAACAACATGGTACCCTACTGAGTAACTACAAAATATTGAAAAATGCGATTTTAAATACCTATTGAATTGAAGGTCATGATGCATCAAGAATTTTTGAAAAATCTTGCAATGTTCTAAAGTTATTAAAAGTTTTCCAAAATAATTTAAGATTAAAATTTATTTTTTATGAGTTACGGTGGAAAAAAACGACATGCTACGCAGCTGAGTAAATACAAAAAATTGATAAAGCTGATTTTAATTACATTTCAATAAAAAGTTATTGCTATTAATATGCGTTACTTTTGTTACACCCTGTGAATTTTTTAAGAAGTTTGATAGGTAATCGTGCCTTAATGCATTAATTTTTTATTTTTAATGGAAATACTTTTGGTTAAATCGTCCTATTTTTTACAAGTATGTGCCAGGATTTGTACAGTCGAATATTTAATTTAACAAATTAAGAAAAAATTTAAATAGCAGAAAATAAAACTAAAATTCAAACATCTCAGTTATTCATTGCAAAATTTTAAATGTAAAATCTTTATTAGAGTAAAAGAATTATCAAATTCAAGAAGATTAGATTTTTTTTGGAGTCACTGACAGGTAAGTATTAGGGGCCACCACAACCAATCGGGAAGGGCCACCAGGCATTTGCCCGTTGGGTCAGTCCAACACTGAATGTTATGAATTTGTATATCAATTTTAATTTATCATGCTCTTAATGGATTTAATGCCATAATTTTTAGTACAAGTTTTAAAATTAGGGCATTTGCTAAATGACTAGTAGAAGTTTTTTCTCTTTTAAAGAGAACAAACTGGGTGTATTGCTACTAGCAGTAAAATTGTCTTTAGCCAGGATTCAAACATAGTTCAGTGTTCAAGTTTTCATAAACTTGATAAATCGATAAAAGGATGCTAATTTAATTAACCACGAAGGCAACACCAACCGTTGTTCGATCAAATTTATTGGTGGATTCTGTGCAAACCTGTAAACCTTACAGGAAATATCTGTAAGATAACCATGTAAACCGTCCATTAGAACTCAAAAATTACAGATTTTTCCTGTAAGGACGTACAGTTTTGTACATCATTGTACCATTAGGCTCTCTTTTAAGTGTATATATTAAGGTTGAAGACAAATTCTGTTAATGTTGTCATTATTCGGTTAATATCAACATAAACAAGGTCATTCGGTTTATGTCCAAAATATTACTAAATTACAATTACTAAAATTTGACTTGATTCGTTCTTGCATTGGGCCCTTCAATAACTTTGAACTTTCTTTTATTAAAAATAAAGCGAAGTTAATCTAATAATGTCAATGTTCGTCGTTCGTCGGTTGTTCGAAGTGCTGTACCATTTCTAAAATGGTGGCTTATTCTTCCATGCACATAATTTTGTTCAAACCATTCGGTCACCTAATGAGCTTCATGTGGGATGTGAGATATGTGGCTTTAATGCATGAAAGACTTTGATATGTCGGGATTTTGATTGTTGGTATTTTGATTGTCGGAATAGACTCTGACGCTAACAAATAGTCGATATTTCACCGACGTGTTCAGTGTATGTTGACATTTACTAATTTCGGTGTTCCAACGTAACAGTAGTGGCTACTGTGATGGCCACGGTTTTGTCTCATTTTGAGAAATACAAAAGGTGAATAAGAAAGAGAGAGATAGTGCTTTTACTTTACATCGACACGACCGTTTCATCGACATGACCGATCAATCAACACAGACGTTTCATCAATATTAACTTTTCATCGACACTACCTTTACATCGACCGACGTTGTATTCGACAAGGATATTCCATCGACACTACTCATTTATCGACATTACCTTTTCATCAACTAATCTTTTCTTCGACAAGGAAGTTTCAACGATATTACTTTTTCATCGACACACACGTATCATCGACAACCGTTTCATCGACAAACAATTTCATCAAAATTACTTAATTTTTTCGACAAAGTCGCTTCATTGACTACAGTTTAATCGATACTACCTTTTAGTATATTTTTCACCAACAATTAATAGTATCTACTACTTTTAAACGTCTCTGTCCTGTGTCCATAAAACAATATTGGCGATGTACATGTCTTTGGGATAAAAAGATATGAAAATAATCGTCTATCTTACAGAATTCCATCTCCTTGAAAAATATACTACAAGAAAATAGGTACGATTTCCTCAATATTCTCCTTTTTTGCCAACTGATGCTTTACCTTCTCGGTGTCCAGATATAACTCTGGAGTTCACTCTAAAATGATATAGTATCGTTTCGGTCACTCCAATGAATTCAAAATATACCAGAGTTCTGGTCAACATAATTTCTTTGTAGATATTTAAGTACTGGTAAATGATGAGAAATGGTAAATGAATAAATATTGTGAAAAGTTTTTTTGAAAGTAATTCTGATGTGATTAATAATAAAGTTGAGCAGGTGATTTTTAATTGTTGTTTATTTTTGTCTCGAGCGGTATTTAAGTTGATAACGAGTACGTCGATTTCAATTAGCAGCGGCGAGATCCATCCATTATAACCAAACCAACAGCCCGAGGCGGTGCCCCGCTAAACGATTATCGGCATAATTTATAACATAATTATAGAGTGATTGTGACAGGGTGTGATGAGATGCGTGGGACTTCGGTAGTAAGACCACCGCGACGGACGAGGGCTAATGCCAGTGATTACCATTTACGCGGCCCTGATGGATTATCATCGGCCCCGATTTATGGTCCTTGCTGGAGAGAGAGTCATTATAATAACAGTCATAACACAGCGATCATTACAAACTCACGAGAAGAAGCCCACATTTACACATGTCCTCAGACACTGCTATTATCCTCGGCGGAGACACGAGGCTCCTTACACCAATATTGTTATGTAAATATAAGATGCTCCTTCTCTTCTTCAAATATACGGTCATAAACATTCTATTATACAACTTCAACCGACTTTAACATCAATCTACTGGATAACAGGATGAGCAGATAAATGTTAAGATATTATTTAATCAGTTTGTATCACAAGTGATTCGGATTTATTTAACGGTCACGCGCGTGTGGTCGGTGCAAATTTTTCATCTTTGGAGGTACGAACCCTATTATCCGTTCATCATCTGATAACGTGTTTGCACGATTTAATATTCCAACAGCCTGTCACGACAATAAGATCAAAACATGGCAGGTGCAATGCAGCGTATGTAATTTTAAACACAATTTATTTTCAAGTAAATTCCAAGGTGTTTACGTATGTAATATGTAAATACATCATTCCTTGCTCAACTTGAATAACAATTTTTTTTGGAAAAAATTGAAGCTATTTGGAACAAGTTATGTTATAAATAACTATTTCGAAAAAAAATTCCGGAATTCTCCTCAAAAGAAATTAAATACTTTTGAACAAAAAAGAAACGGTACTTTTTTCTAATCAATTTTAAAAGAAAATTAAATTTAAAAGATTAATAAAGTACTCTTTTGACATCTCGTCTAAATGTAAATATTGGTTCATCGCACCGAGGCTTTTGCTCTGAAGAAAACTTTTTCCACGATGTATATTTGTGATTGTTATCCGAAAAGTTATACACTTCATTCTGAGCATACCTTATCCTTCCGCCACGGTTTTGCTTTCCAACTTCCAACACTCCATTTTGGACCAGTATTTCATTTCAGATACCTGTATTTCATTATTCAATGGGCAACCTATTGGGTAATGAGCAATAGATTATGGGTAATTTACATATCAAAAATACGAAAAATAGCATCAACAAATTTGCATAAATGCGCTGAAAAAAAAAGTCGTGGAAAAATATAGTATTCTACTCGCGAGAAAATAGCCATTATTCTTAAAGACCGATATTGCATAATAGGTCTGAGTGAATAATGGCTATCATTTCTTGCTCGTTGAATGCTATACTTTTATTTTACCACTAAGATTTTCAGCTCTGAGGTGGGATTTTGTTTCTACGGCGGATTCTAAAACTCGCCAAAACGTCATCATTCTGGCGAAGAGAACAATGAAAATACTGACGAATTGGCGGAAAATGATGAAAATGATTCATAAAACTCGCCAACAAACAAAATCCGGCCTCTGTACCCAATAATTATACCTAAGTGAATTTCTGGTTTCTTCATCATTATTTAAATGCGTCAAAAACGTAGAATTGTAAATGTTTAATCTTTAACAAATCATGCCCAATAATTGGTTAAGAGTTTTGAATTTTTGAACAGTCATTTGTTTAATATAATCAAGTCATCTTTGCCGTGATCTTCCCGACTCGTCTTGCTAGGTATTTTATGGCTATTGTTTTTCATTATTTGATAGTGTTGTTTTGTGACGTTTTCTACCAACTGCCATCTTAATTAGTCACAGTAATTTTGGTATTTGAATACCATAAAAAATTCTGCTACAGTTGCTACAAAAAAAAATTTGCGCTGTTTAAAAAAATTAAATCAAGAAATAATGAAATCCGATCGGAAGGCTCCGAATATTGGATGATGCAGTTATGTAAGCAGAAGTCAAGTCTAATCCAGAATTGACGATTGAAGAATTATCTGATAAATTTCAGTGCTCCTGGTCAGTAGTAAAAAAGCATATAAAAAACATTAGAATTATTATTGGTGACGAAAAATGCATCCTTTGTGATAACAGAAAAATGGTTGCCACCAAATCAGAAAGCTAAACCTGAAAAATCATTCCATCCTTGCCCTTAGGAGGGTTGAATAATTTTTGTTTGGAAAATGGTAAGGTCCCACTAAATCTGCCTTATATAAAAGATTTATTTTATTTGGCCTCCAAATCTACTTCAACCATTTCGGCCAATGGAACACTTTGTAATAAATATAACAGTTAAAGATGCGAACCATGTTAAAATGAACTTTGAACAATTTTTCTCTTCAAAAAATCAGGAATTTTATAAATCTTCATTGTTTTATCTTCCTGATAAATGACAGACTGTTATGGATCTAGATATTTAGATGGAAACTATTTTAGTCAATTTAATTTTTTTGATTTGTTCCTATTTTAATAATGCAAAATAAACGAAAAAAACTTTACGGTACCCTAATATTTAGTTTGGCTTATCTTTGACTTTATTTTTCCATCAGACGTAGGATTTTGTTTCTTTGCAGAATTCTGGTGACTGAGCATGCCAATCCAGTAGAACAATAAAGTTCTTTTAATCCAGTGCATGGATGTGGATTAGTTGTTGATTATCTGGATTGGTGTTCCTGAGGTGGAAGTCTGTAACAGCTAACGTCTCGACTTTTCACGTTAGCACGTCATTATTTGTTTGTTTTGACGTCATTAGTTTCGTTCCTAACCGAGATTGACAAAAATGGTAGTCTGTAAGCTTAAATCTCGTTAGTAACGTGTTTTTGATAACGAGTTTCAGTCGTTTGGGGGGAGGCAACCGTGTTTGAAGCGTTGTTAACGTAAATGAAAATAAATAATAATAAAAATTACTAAAAGAAAATTATAAACTTCTAGAAAGGCATATAAATGCCATGGAAAAATTAGTAAATTTATTTACAAAAAAATCATGATGAAATTACGATGTAGTATTTAATCTAGGTATACAAATGAAGATTGCAGCTTAATCACATTGTAGATAGAATACAATTTTACCATACAGCCAAAAGGACTCATCTTTACTTTCATGTCTTCTTCTTAATTCTTTTTTACGCGGTTTCGCCGTTTTTTTCTGGAGCAAATCGGTAAAAATTCGAACTCTTTGGGCCTTGTTATTGTATGAATAAGCTTGTGCGGGAAAATCCGGTTAATTTCCACATCTTGCCGAATTTACAGAGATAAAATGATCGATATTTAAGTTCTCGGCCAGTGTTCTTGTTTCCGCCGAAAATGGTTATTTTATTGTTTGTTGGTAATTTGCGATAAGTTTTGTTGTTTGTTATAATAATCTAGTTATCTTAAAAAAAAAAGATATATAAAATGTCATAATAACTCAATAGTTTGTACAAAATACACTTATTTTAGAAAATAACAATTATTTTCTTTTACAAAATAATCTTTATCCTATAATCCATCAGTAATTTTTTAAAGAGTGTTTTTGACCTATACTACGGTGTAAAGACCCACTCGCATCATTTGGTCCTTCGAACCGGATTTGGATAAAGATTATATGGTTCATCATCAATAAACAAGCCAATCTGCATGTCCAGAAGAGGATTTGTTACTGCTAGTCCAGAAAACAATTCTTCAAGATTCAACAGTCGTCAGTTCATCGAATATTTTCCATGTGAGCACCAAAATAGTTTTTAATTTGATATTGCT
This sequence comes from Stenus bimaculatus, assembly GCA_963971135.1. Taxonomy (NCBI): domain Eukaryota; kingdom Metazoa; phylum Arthropoda; class Insecta; order Coleoptera; family Staphylinidae; genus Stenus; species Stenus bimaculatus. The sequence goes on along the minus strand of OZ020180.1, from coordinate 77,274,268 downwards.
TATTATTTGTACCACTTACATTAAATTAAATTAAATATGAGTAATGCCGAAAAATTAAAGGTATTAAAGGGAAAACGTGGAGTTAAAAAAGGTGAATTAACGCGATTCATAAATTTTTTAATAAAATTTAATGCTTCTGAAATTGACACAATCGAATTGTCAGAAAATGATTTATCACAACTAAAAACGCGACTTTTAAATTTAAATGTCGTTTTTGAACAATTTAACAGTATTCAAGAAGAAATTGATCTTCTAATAGATTCAAATGAAAATTATGATATTGAAAATTCCGAAAGGGAATTATTTGAAAATCAATATTATGAAGCTATTGCTCAAGCAGATGTATTAATAAAAAATGCTTCCAAAACTACAATTTTAAATTCTAGTATTTTGGAAGTTGTTAACAAAAGTGATACCATTTCGAAGGAGTTTGACATTAATGCTTCCCAATCAGTCAAATTTCCTGAGATACGTTTACCTCAATTTAATGGGGATTTTGATAATTTTTTATCATTTCGTGATCTTTTTTCGAGTTTAGTTCATAACAACGAGCGTATGACAAATCTTCAAAAATTACATTATCTAAAAACTTCTTTAACGGGAATCGCTTTAGAATTGCTGGATAATATTGAAACAAGTTCAGATAATTATGAGGAAGCATGGAATACATTGTGCGAAAATTTTGAAAATAAGGAAATTTTAGCACAAAATCATTTTGATAAAATACTTAATGTAAAAACAATTACACAAGAATCGTCTTTTGAAATTCGTGCATTGGTACGAATTATTCAAAATAATTTAAAATCATTAAAAATATTAAAATTGCCTATAGAGAGTTGGGATTTTATGATCATACATCTTACTAAGTCCAAGTTAGATGCAATAACTCTTCGTGAATGGGAGAGCTTTAAAAAAACAGGGGAATATCCGACCTTAGATGAATTTATTAATTTTTTAAAGGATAAGGCTAATATGCTTCTTAAAATACAATCCTTACCAAAAAATAATTTTTCTGATGGTTCCTCTACTTCTGAAAAGCACCAATCATTTAAAAATAAGAAATTCCAAACATCTAATACATTCATATCGACATCTGAAAATTGTTTGCATTGCAATGGTGCACATAAAATTTATATTTGTCCTGAGTTTCTTAAATTAAATTCAAAACAAAGGTACAATAGAGTAAAGGTACTTAAGCTCTGTACGAATTGTCTTTATCAAAATCATTCTAATCGCGATTGTAAATCAAAATTATGTAAATTTTGTAACCAAAGGCATCATACATTGTTACATTTTGATAAACCCAAGCCAAAACGTATTTCTGAAACTTCAATTAATGAGGTATCTACAAATGATAAAGAAGGCATACAAAGGGTTTTATCAAATTCGACTTCTAATATTCAAAATCAAATGCTATTATCAACTGCAATAGTTCTTGTGGCGAATAAAAATGGATATCTTGAATCGTGTAGGGTTCTCTTGGATTCTGGATCACAATCCAATTTTATTACTGCGGAATTTGTTACTAAATTAGGTTTAAAACAAGATCCCGTTAACATCAATGTTGTTGGAATTAATCAAATTAGAACTAATTTCAAAACAAAATGTGAAGTCGAAGTTACGTCGCTTCAAGATGATTTTTCGTTTAATATGTCTTGTATAGTTATTCCTAAAATATCTGATGATCTTCCAAATGTCATATTTAATTCTACAAGATTAAATATTCCAAATCATGTTGCTTTAGCAGATCCTGAATTTTACAAACCTTCACAAATTGACATGTTAATAGGTGTTGAAATATTTTGGCATCTTATAATCTCTGGTAAAATCGAATTGGGTTGCAGTTTACCAATTTTACAAAAAACTAAGCTTGGTTGGGTGATATCTGGTTCAATACCTTCTACTCGAATCCATATGACTATTTGTAATTTTTCTACTGATACTGTTCAAGATCAATTAATGAAATTTTGGGAAATAGAGGAAGTGTCACCTCAGACAATTCTTTTTGATGATTGTGAGCAACATTTTATTGCTAGCACAAGAAGGGACATTTCAGGTAGATTCATCGTTTCAATTCCATTAAAGGACGATGTATCTAAGTTAGGTCATTCCAAAACTCAAGCAATTAATAGATTTTATTCCATGGAAAGAAGATTTCATTCAAATTCAAGATTAAAGCATATGTATATTGAATTTATGGAGGAATATAAAAATTTAAATCATATGACTAAATTAAAAAATCCAGAATTCATAAAAGATATTTATTATTTGCCTCATCATGGTGTCTTAAAAGAATGTAGTATCACTACCAAATTACGTGTAGTTTTTGATGCATCATGCACCACTTCAACTGGAGTTTCTTTGAATGATATTCAATCAGTTGGTCCTATCATTCAAGAAGATATTTTTTCAATTTTGTTACGATTTAGACGTCATTTAATAGCGTTTTCAGCTGACATTGGAAAAATGTATAGACAGGTATTAATTAATCCAGAGCAACGTCATATGCAGTGCATTCTTTGGCGTGCAGATCAATCACATCCTCTCGAAACGTACGAATTAAATACAGTTACTTATGGTACGGCTTCAGCTTCATTTCTAGCAATTAGATGTCTTCATCAATTGGCTAAGGAGAATCAAGATAAATTTCCTGAAGTTTCGGAAATAATAAAAAGAGATTTTTATGTGGATGATTTACTTTCTGGATCGGAATCATCATCTCATGCTATTTTTTTAATTCAACAAATTTCTGATGTTTTAAGTCAAGGTTGTTTTGATTTACGCAAATGGATTTCTAATGATCCCGAAGTAATTAAAATATTTTCAAATAGCAATGATAGTATAAAAATAATGCCCATAAATTTTGGTGAATGCGCTAAAACTCTTGGGGTATATTGGAATCCCGGTGAAGACGTTATACAATACAAAATACCTGAAATAAATTTACCAACAGAAATTTGCAAAAGAACTATATTATCTACAATTTCACAAATATTTGATCCATTAGGGTTACTTGGTCCTGTTATAATTGTGAGTAAGGTTTTATTGCAACAACTTTGGTTGGAGAAATTGTCTTGGGATGAACCTGTTTCTTGTAATATAAGGAAAAATTGGGTAGATTTTATTTCCAATCTCATGTCATTAAATTCTTTCCAGATTCCTAGGCATGTCTTGTTAAAAAATACTGTTGCAATAAATATTCACGGTTTTTCTGATGCCTCCACTACAGCTTATGGAGCCTGTATTTATATACAGAGCATTAATGATCAGGGTAAATCAAACATAAAGCTTTTATGTGCAAAATCTAGGGTGGCACCAATAAAATCCACAAGTATTCCTCGCCTTGAATTGTGTGCATCTTTAGTCCTTTCAAGATTGGTAAATAAAGTAATTAAATCTTTAAGTTTGAATAATTTAATTAATAATTGTTATTTATGGACAGATTCATCAATCGTTTTATATTGGTTAAGGTCAAATCCTTCTAGTTTAAAACAATTTGTGGGTAATAGAATAGCGGAAATTCAAAACTTGACAACCAATTGCAAATGGGGACACGTCAGGTCCAACGATAATCCTGCGGATTTAATTTCCAGGGGTGTGACTGCTAAGGTGTTAGTTGATAGCCTCTTATGGTGGAATGGTCCATCGTGGTTAATGTCAGATACATCAAAATGGCCAACTTTTCTCAGATCTCAGATTCCAAATGATTTACCTGAGATGAAAACAAATACAGTATTGATCGCATCCATCAGTTATACTTTCGAAATCAGTCTTCTCAATAAATATTCCTCTTTTATTAAATTGCAAAGGGTATTCTCTTTTATGAAGAGATTCTTACATAATTGTAAAATCCCAAAGCAGAATCGCATTTTAGGGCCAATATCGGTAATTGAACTTAGAGATGCTACTAATCAATTATTTAAAATGCATCAAAAAATTTCTTTTAATGCGGAATACAAATTTCTCAAAAGAAGGAAAATAGTACATCATTCGAGTAAAATTGCCAAATTAAATCCTTTTATTGACGATCTTGTTTTAATTCGCGTAGGTGGTAGGCTAGAAAATGCCGATTTGCCTTTTAATAAAAAGCATCCAATAGTAATTGATGCTAAACAAGGGTTTATCAAAATACTTTTTAATTATTATCATAAGAAATATATGCACGCTGGTCCTCAGTTGCTTCTTTCAAATATTCGTGAATTATTTTGGCCTATTGGCGGAAGAGATCTTGCTAGAAGAACATGTCATGAATGTATTAAATGTTTTAAGGCCAAGCCAATTTCAATTGATCAATTTATGGGTAATTTACCAAAAAAGAGGTTAATTCCAAATTTACCTTTTACTATTTGCGGAATAGATTATGCAGGCCCATTTCAAGTCAAAGATAGAAAGGGACGTGGGTGTAAACTTAGCAAGGCATATGCTTGTTTAATTGTCTGTTTTAATACTCGTGCAATTCATATTGAACTTGTTTCAAATTTAACCACAGATTGTTTCATATCTGCATTAAAAAGATTTATCTCAAGAAGGGGTCTCCCTGCTGAAATATTTTCTGATAATGGTACCACATTTGTAGGGGCAAATAACGAAATGCGCGAATTAATAACATTTTTAAAAACTAACCAGTTAAATTTTCAAAACGAAATATCAAAGTTAGATATTAAATGGCATTATATACCTCCTCAAGCACCTCATTTTGGAGGTCTTTGGGAAGCAGGAGTACGTTCAATGAAATTTCATATGAAACGCGTAATAGGTAATTGTTTACTTACTTATGAAGATTTAAATTCTGTTCTGGTGCAAATAGAGGCAATATTAAATTCTAGACCCATTGGTCCACTTTCTATGGATCCTTCAGATTTGAATCCTTTAACTCCTTCGCATTTTCTTCTTGGGCGTCATCAAAATGCATTACCGGAAATGAATTTATCTTCAATTCCTGAGAATCGGTTAAGTACATACCAGCATTTGCAAAAACTTCGTCAAGATTTTTGGTTAAGATGGTCAAAGGAATATTTATGTGAACTTCAACAAAGAAAGAAGTGGAACAGGTCCAGCAAGATCATCAAAATCGGGGATTTGGTTTTAATAAAGGATGATAATCTCCCTCCTCTATTTTGGAAATTGGGACGAATCATCGAGGTTTTTAAAGGAAAAGATGAAGTTGTTAGAGTAGTTTCCATCAAAATCAACACTGGTGTTATAAAACGTGCGGCCACCAAGATTTGTCCGTTGCCTACATCTCAGAACTGTGAATAATTTTTTGAAAACTTTCATTTTCAAGGCCGGGAGTATGTTTCCGCCGAAAATGGTTATTTTATTGTTTGTTGGTAATTTGCGATAAGTTTTGTTGTTTGTTATAATAATCTAGTTATCTTAAAAAAAAAAGATATATAAAATGTCATAATAACTCAATAGTTTGTACAAAATACACTTATTTTAGAAAATAACAATTATTTTCTTTTACAAAATAATCTTTATCCTATAATCCATCAGTAATTTTTTAAAGAGTGTTTTTGACCTATACTACGGTGTAAAGACCCACTCGCATCAGTTCTAGAGGTGCAACGTTTGTCCTCCTCCATAACCGCTAGAAGGACGTAGATAGCAAAATCCGAAGATCGACCTCTTCCTGACTTATATCGTTCCTTCGCCGAAAAAATCGTTGAAATCGAGAAATTACTTTCCACCCTTTCTCAAAGTGCTACAGCATAACTGAAGCATAAAGATATGTGGTTTTGGATGCGCATTTCTATTTCCTAACCATATTGAAGAATTATAGGTACTATAACGAAAAAAACTTTACGGTACCCTAATATTTAGTTTGGCTTATCTTTGACTTTATTTTTCCATCAGACGTAGGATTTTGTTTCAATGCAGAATTCTGGTGACTGAGCATGCCAATCCAGTAGAACAATAAAGTTCTTTTAATTTGTTGATTATCTGGATTGGTGTTTCTGTTATCGTTAAAACCCGAAATTAGTAAAAAGTACTTTTAAATTTAAAGATGTATAATAAAATAAATGACATTTTTGAATACAATTTATTTTAAAAAAGCGAGTGCACTTTCGGCCCTTAGGCCATCTTCAGGCTTCTAACATCATTTTGATAAATTAAATGACTGGTACATGCAGGTAAAAAATATTTATAAAACAAATTTTGTTTTTAAAAAAATATAAATAACTAAATATATTTGTAAAATCTCCAGTAAAATGAATCTTGACCATTATTTCGGAATTTAACTAAAGTTTCGGTCAAAACTAGTTTTACCTCATCATATATTTGCTAGAACTACGAGTACCTAGTTTAAGCGTGAGAAATCAGTAGTAAAAAGGAGAATTGAATTATACAGAGTGCTTCGTGTTTCCAATTCTAAGATAAAAGCTAAGAATTCTTTTATTTTTTTATAATTTCATCAAATTTGGGACACACTCTAGTTATTAAATTTGTTCTGAGATTAAATTATCAAATATACCAACAAATGAAAAAAATAGAAACTTTAACACTATAAATAAAAAATGAAGCATTTTTGAGAAAATTTTTATTCCTAACTTTTATCTTAAAATTGGCAAAGGAATCAACTTCAATTTTTTTCGAATACATTTAAAATCAATCTCTATACTAAAGACTGCCACATAAACTCATGAAATTAAAAAATGATTTATTTATGAAAATTTCAAATATAAAAGAGCATTCCAAATAAAAATAAAATAATTTGTGTGAGATAGAAAAAAATTAATATTATTTTATTTATTCCTGCAAGGTTGACTAGTAATGTTTGAACATTTTTCCGTAATTCTCTGAATTTCGAGGTTTTTCCTAGTACGTCAAAACTTATTCTATCAAATATAAAATTTAGGTTTGACTAAAATTTAAAACTCTCCGTTAAAACCCTGAAGCTTCAATTTATTTTTAGTTTTTACAAACGCATCTAGTTCGTTGGCCTTTTTAACTGGTTAAAACTAGTTTTACAAATGCCTTCAGTTACTTCTTGTTTTGACTAGTTAAAACTAGTTTTCACTGATTTCAGTTGGTTTGGGTGCTTACTAATTGAGATAAAAAATATATTATAAATAAAAATTCAAAAATCGAAAAATTTTAATATTCAAATTAAAAAAAAAAATAAACGCTGTACTAATAGGGTTTTTTCTCCTGAATTCGGAGGTGCAAGAATTTTTGGACTACGAACAGTACCTTAGAAGTTACAGCTATTTTTGTAATGCCACTAATTCTTGGAAAAATTCTTCGAGATTTAATCACAAAAACATTAATATTTCGAAAACTACAGTGGCGATTTAAACGTTTAAGGGCTTAAAATTTGTCGGAGAAGTTTCAGTCGGTACTAGAATTATGCAATAAAATCTTGATAGGATTAAAAATTTCGTTTTTGTGTTTAAAAAAGATGCAATTTTTTGTGGAATAACTAATTAGTATTAGTAATAGTTAATAGTATTAGTACAGGTGGCACGGTTGTTTACTTATTGATAGTTACTTCTAGTTTTGACTGGTTAAAACTATTTTTCACTGATATCAGGTGGTTTGAGTGTTTACTTATTGAGATAAAAAATAAATTGTAAATAAAAATTCAAAAATCGAAAAATTTTACGATTCGTATTTTTTAAAATTGAAAAAGCTATACTAATAGGGTTTTTCCTCCTGAATTCGGAGGTGCAAGAATTTTTGTGCTACGACCAGTATCTTAGAAGTTACAGTTATTTTGTAATTCTTGGAAAAATTCTTTGAGATTTTATCACAAAAACATTAATATTTCGAAAACTACTGTAGCGATTTAAACGTTTAAGGCCTTAAAATTTGTCGGAGCAGGTCTAGTATTAAAATTATGCAATAAAATTTTGATCGGATTAAAAATTCCGTTTTTGTTTTTAAAAAAGATCCAATTTTTGGCGGAATAACTAAATAGTATTAGTACAGGTGGCACGGGTGTTTACTTATTGAAAGTTACTTCTGGTTTTGACTAGATAATACTAGTTTTCACTCATTTCAGCTAGTTTGAGTGTTTACTTATTGAGATAAAAATACATTGTAAATAAAAATTCAAAAATAGAAAAATTTTAAAATTCGTATTTATTAAAATTAAAAAAGCTACTATAATGGGGGTTTTCCTCTTGAATTCGGAGGTGCAAGAACTTTTGTGCTACGACCAGTATTTTAGAAGTTACAGCTGTTTTTGTAATGCTATCGAGATTTTATCACAAAAACATTAGTATTTCGAAAACTACTATGGCGATTTAAATGTTTAAGGGCTTCAAATTTGTCGGAGAAGTTTTAGTAGGTATTAGAATTATGCATAAAAAATTGATCGTATTAAAAATGCCGTTTATGAGTTTAAAAAAATCATTTTTTTGCGGAATAACTAATTAGTATTAGTAATACGTAATAGTATTAGTACAGGTGGCACGGTTGTTTACTTATTGATAGTTAGGATTTTTCCTTCTGATTTCGGAGGTGCAAAAATTTTTGTGTTAAGACCAGTATTTTACAGCTGTTTTTGTAATGCTACTAATTCTATCGAGATTTTATCACAAAAACATTAATATTTCGAAAACTTACTTTACCGATTTAAACGTTTAATGGCTTAAAATTTGTCTGTGAAGCTCTAGTATTAAAATTATGCAATAAAATTTTGATCGGATTAATAATGCCGTTTTTGTGTTTTAAAAATGATCTTTTTTTCCAGAATAGCTAATTACTATGAAATATTTTTTTAAAATATGTATATTAAAGGTATTAAGTTTTGGTAAAAATTCAAAAATCGAAAAATTTTAATATTCCAATTTTTGTGAAATTAAAAAAACATGGACTAATAGGGTTTTTCCCCTTAATTCAGTGGTTTAAGAGTTTTTGTGCTGCGAGTATTTTAAAGGTAACGGTAACATTTCCATAAATCTAGGATAGCAATAGCTGTAGCTCTGATTTACACATCATTCAAGATGAAAGTCGTTTAGGTTATTGAGCAATATTTAACGGGCATTTTCCAGTATTTGTCCTTTTATTTTTGGTATTACTCTCAACGACATTTTCTGATTTTCTTTTACTTTCATGTAGCATTATTACTGAACCTATTGAATGCAACATATCTTCTGAATCAACATTTTGTATGTTGCTTCTTTTAGTTGTTTGATGGTAGAGGTAGAGTTCTTTGTAAAAATCTCTACTATGATTTCTATGTTGTTGTAAGTTCTTATGTTTGGATTTCTTTTGGTAATCTTGTACTGACGCATTTTGTTAAGATTAATGAAAGGATATTGATATTCGGAAAAAGTGATCTTACATAATATGAGGTATTCTATGGTAAGAAAAAAATATTAGAAGAGATTAGAAAATGATGATAAACGATTTTCGTAGCGTTCCTTTGCAGACGTTATGCATAAAATTGCGGTTTGTATTTTTGCTGGTTGGTGTTGGAAAGAGGTAATTGGCGGTGGGAAAGAAAGTGATAATTATATAGTATGAATAATCATCCCTGAAGGAAGCAATCTTGGGAACCGTCACGTGAGCGCGTTCGAAGTTCATCGGGCTTGAAGGTAAATCATGCATTTTTGTGTAAACATCAACTCATCAAAACGGGCCTAATTAAAGGTATCATTATCATGTTATTTGGGCTGTCAAGTACTGGGATGCAAAGTGGGCCGTTCTCAGTTTGACACTCGTCATCTAAAAAAGCGGTAATTACAGCCTCGGCCGAGGAGGCAACAGGTTGTTCGCTGTTTATTTTTCAGCTCGTGGCCATTGAATGGGTTAGTTTAGTTGGTGAGTGTAGTTTTTGTGTTCTTGGGCACGCACATGGATAATTGCGAGGCGCTATGAGGAAAGTACAGAACGCTAAAAGAGGAGTTTAGATAATGATCATCCGGGTCTCCGGGGGAGTCGATGTCAACTCGTGATTTAGCATGGGCTGGCCATAAACGAGAGGCTCGCTATCATATATTACCATGGCTACGATTTGATATCTGTAACGGTAAAACAATAAAACACGGCGGGTTGTTATGGGTGTGCGTGTAGTCTGGTGTCCGGCGGGCGGTCGCCGGCGCCAACTGGGCCCCATGCCCGCCAAGAATCTCAGCTATGCTCGCCATACACTCATCCCAATCAAATACCTTCACTACAATTATTATTAAAACACAATAACAAAAACTCAAATTATCCTCCTAGCTTCGATTTCTCCAGCCTCGCCCAAAAATTGTTTTAAATTTTCCGTTCGTTCACCTTGCAAATAAAACGTTTAGGTTGGCACAGTTTGTCTAAACAAAACATATAATTTACTTGCCACTCAACAAAGACTTGGTGATTAATTTCGAAAAGAGGGTGTTAAAGATCTTGAGTGTTTGCTCTTTTGGTTTTACCACTATAATTATATTAGCTACCATTAGAAAGTAAAAAAAAAAACACACAAACATATGAACGGTAGTGGCAGTTATCATTTTGACGAATTCCTCATATTTTATTAGACCTCCAGCAAAATTTCTTTTGAGCAATATTTTGAAGATAAAAGAAGCTAGTGGAAAAACAAAACTAAAACTAATAAAATAATTTCAAAATTTGATGAGAATAATTAGTTTTAAAAATGAATAAATTCTGGGTGAATCTATCTGATGCAAGTGGAGAGGTTGTCGCTTCTTATAATAATAACAATAATAAAGATAGTTTATGAGTGGCGTTAGGGCAAGACTTCTTGACGTGTCCACAATGGACTCCAACAGTGCGACACTGATCTCCCGCTGCTCACCCATGGTACTCAAAAAAATGAACCACACGACACAAGAAAAGGCCCTCTTCAAACATACCTTTCATTCCAAACTTTCGATTTTATACCTTGCGTCATTTTAGTACATAAGGACTAATATAATTTATACCAGAATTAATTCGTTCAATTAAACCACCAAGCAGTTGTTAACAATAATTACGAATTGGTAATTTATTTAAATTTTTATTAAATAAATATATCATATTATGCACACGTTATAGCATGTTAATTAAACCGTTCCACTATTTAATTATGTACACATGAACAAAACCAACAAAAGCTCATGAAACATTTTTTTATATCTTCCATTTCTTCTTTTTTTAACGAGTCTTCTTCTTATAAGGAACGTGCAACGTGCGCGCTTTGTCGACATTAAAGATTTATACAAATAAATTCCCGATATAGATACGGTAACGAATCCCCAGGTAAATAACAAGCCCATTATCCTTATTCTCAAAGAGCAGACACCGCGCTTCCATTTTCCACTCAGATGAACTAAAAGGATGTGCCTGGCTTAAGTTTCTCTTTTTGTGCCGGTCCTTCATAGATGGATTATCTCCGATCAACAATCAACAACCAAGGAAAAACGAGCCTTTTCAAAGGCTCAATTTTAACAGTCAAAACAAGAAAGAAACATTTGTAATTGTCTAAAAGTTCAATTACATATGCTATATTTTGTCCCAGCAAGATTTTTTGAAAACTGTTAAATTTTTCTTTTAGAAATCAGGTTTGAGGTGATTATGAAAGTTTTTATTTTACCACTGATGCCCTAATTATACAGGGTGTTTTTATATGTACGCCAAAACCACTTTTTTTAAGTTTTCTTTTTATATCATAAAGAAATAAATTAAATTAAAAAAAAAAACTCCAGAAATTCAGAAACTCAAAAATGTTTCTGTCGAATAAATATTTTCCAAAATATTTAATTTCTTTGAAATATTCTGAAATGTAATCTTCTTAAGAATATTCTATTTAATGTTGATAATAAAAATTGTATGTCATTTTCTAAATATTTTTTATGTAGGATCTGCTTATATCCGAATTGGGAATTTGGTCATATCCACCTCAAGAATATTTACGAATCAAGTTCAAGTTAAACTAATGTTCCAAAAATTTGAGCAATACTACAACATTGTCTATTCTAAATTGTTTGGATATAACATTTTCTTTCCAAAAATTCTTAACATAATTTTGATAACTACGAATACTCTCACTTTTCGATTTTTTTCGGATAGTCTCGAAGTTTTCCGACTTTGGTATTTGCTTATTTCGTGTTCATCCTAATAATAATATTTACTATAAAGCAGAAAGGAGATGAACAAATAATAACATATTAAATTACAGCAGATGAGACTTGTGCAAAATTCGAAATTTCCACATAAACAAAGTTTATTTTGAACTGTAAAACCCCATTTATCTAAATTCATTTTATATCTACCCATTTTAGATCTAAATCTATTTACAGTTTTTCAAACCAACCATTTTTCTCAAAGCCTGGAGGAAGTTCTGCTTTTGGAGAAATTTTTAATTCACCAGAATTACACCACAATAATTTTCTAGAATCTAAAATTGAATTAAACAAAGGTTCAACAAATATAAGAAAACTTTTCCGTGATTTTAGTCTACACCTTTTTCAATTGTATTTCAGAAAAGATCAATTCAATTTCAGTATAGTCAATTGTTTTTCAGAAAGCATCAATTGTATTTCAAAATATCAATTCGATTTCAAAAAAATTTCAATATTATTTTAGAATAGTCAATTGAACTTCAGAAAAGATCAATTCGATTTCAGTATAGTCAATTGTATTTCAGAAAGCATGAATTGTATTTCAGAATAATCAATTTAATTTCAGAAAAATTTCAATGTTATTTCAGAATAGTCAATGGTATTTCAGAAAAGATCAATTCGATTTCAGTATAGTCAATTGTATTTCAGAAAGCATCAATTGTATATCAGAATAATCAATTCAATTTCTAAAAAAATTCAATGTTATTTCAGAATAGTCAAATGTATTTCAGAAAAAATCAATTCGAATTCAGTATAGTCAATTATATTTCAGAAAGCATCAATTGTATATCAGAATAATCAATTCAATTTCTAAAAAAAATTCAATGTTATTTCAGAATAGTCATTGTATTTCAGAAAGCGTCAATTGTATTTCAGAATAATCAATTCAATTTCAAAAAAAATTCCATGTTATTTCAGTATAGTCAATCGTATATAAAAATAGTCAATTGTATTTCAGAAAAGATCAATAATTGTATTTCAGAAAGTATGAATTGTATTTCAGAAAAATCAATTTAATTTCAGAAAGGGCCAATTATAAAAAATGAGGAAGTCAAGAGTTTTTTGCGGTGATTGTGTACACACATTTCGTTAATAATTTGCTTTCGTAATTTAACATTGCACCAATAACACCAGGCTTAGGTCTGCATTCGCCAATGTTAAACCCAATTGAAATAATCTACACAAAAACTCTTGGCTTCCTCAATATTTTACAAAAGGTCATTTCTAAAATTAAATTAATTTTTCTGAAATACAATTGATACTTTCTGAAATACAATGATCTTTTCAGAATTACAGGAAGTGGACTGTTTATAATCAAAATAATTGGACTGAGTTTTAAGCGTGGAATTAAGTATTTAGAATTGTGACTAAATTCTGTAAATATACTTAGATCGTCAGCATAGATGAAACTTTTGATATACAAAGAGTTATTACTTAGATCCAGTAATTAAGTAATTAATGAAAAATTTTCCTTGGCCAGAATTTTAACCTGGAATTTCCAAATCGCATGTTTGGTTCTAGATAATCTAGTGGTTTTTCATTGAAACTATTTATATTTGGAAAAATATTTGTATAAATGTTGAATAAAGTAGAAGTGAGAACACTAACTTGTGTAAAAGCATTTTCTGGATTCTCCATCTACTATCTACTTAGTTTACCACCTAATTCTAGTCAAAACCGTCTATTTTATAATAGATTACAGATTATTTGAATTAGGTTAAATTCTTTTGTCAATTTATGAGGACAATAAAAACAGCACCAGTTATTAAATTATTTTCAAAACCATCTTCAATATGTTGGGTAAGGTTAAAGATTTGTGCTGTACTTGATTTACTAGGACAAAAACCAGCTTGTTGAGGTATAAGTTGATCATCAATATTTGGAGAGAGTCTACATAATAACATTGTTGGAAATAATTTGTATAAACAACATAAAAGTGAAATAGTGAAATTTTTGACATTATCAAGTGATTTACCAGGTTTTGGGATGCAATTATTAAGGTTTTTCTCCATATATTTGATATATTCTCTTCAAAAATACAATTAATAAAAATGTCCAACAACCATTGTTTAGTTTTAATACCAAATGTTTTTATCTGTTCATTTTTTTATATCATCAAGACCAGCAGCTTACCTAATTTAAGAGATTTAATGGTTGAATCTAACTCATTTATTTTAAAGCGATAAAATTATTTTTTGATCGCACTGATTTTTTTAAGAGAATAATTCAATTCAGATTATTTGGAATCACTACAACGTTTCTTATTTTTTAAATTTTGTGCAACTGTACATTTTTTCCTATGTCTCTCTTTGTAGGTCTTCATCAGTTAAAAACAGCAAATAATTAATTTTTAATTCTCCCTCTCAATTTAATATTAACGGATTCTATTTCAAGACAAATCATTCACAGAGGTCAAAAGATTTTGAGAATTGATTCATAAACCCAGACCAGACAGAATGATCCACATTATTTGCACCGGTATAAGTCACCAACTCAGTATAATATTTCGGCCAATATTTTAATAGAATTATTTTTTTGGCATTTTAAGTATTAATTAACTAAATATGAGTTTTTGGGTAACAAATTCTAGATTAAATACATTTCTATCCCTTTCCAAAGTGTTAAGTATTATTTATTTCAGTAATTTCCCCCTGTTTCGATTAAGTGCATAACTTTTTCAAAATTTTATACGTATCCTTGAAGAGTTTTCTTTATTTAATTTGCCAAAAACTTTTTTAATTACTTGACAAAAAGATATTTTGCTGTTTTGTTTTTAAAGCTTTACTCTTTAATTACCCAATTTATTATGTTCCTGCGTGTACTTCCTAAAAGTGTTGGGGGTAATAAGTTAAAAATTTGTAGTAACAAATCAAATTATAAAAGTATTTTTCTAGTTGATTGATATGAAGTAAGCGCCAAAGATAATTACTGTTCGGGCCAAGTTGATGAGTAAAAAAGAAAAATGTTCTTAATGGTTATAACAGGCAGGGAAAATTGAAACGGGAGCCTTCTCATTATTCATGTAATCTGACAAATATTTACACAAAGCTAAGGAAGACGGTTCTGTTTCACCGTTTCGTTTCTTTGGTAAGTGATATTATGGAAGAAGAGAAAGAGTCCGTGGGCCACCCGTTGAGTAAGGACTTGACAGGTTCCTCCCTGGGCCATTACCCGCTTGTTAGGCTAAGGAATTGGTGGGAGGACGGTTCCGATTATTGTGGGTCCACTGCCAAAACAGTTCACGAACGTGCATTAATCAACGGGGCACGTAGGGCGCTGACGAGACTTGCGTGTACGATGATGGACAACACCGGGTACCAGAAACTCGCGAAGGCAATTTAATTGTATATTCAAATAAATACTTGCGCCACTTTTCATCGATCAACAATTATCATAAAAGTAAGAAGTTATTTTCGAGTTTGATACAAACTCAAATTCCCATACCTTTTTAAATCATCTCTCATCTCCTTTTTTTACACCAAAGATTTCTTCGCGATAAAAAGCGAGGTCGTTGTCAGTTAAAATGTATTGCGTGTCAATTGTGCGCTGGCTAAATTCATGTGAGAGAAGAATGCAAGCTGGGACCTCTACAAGAATACCTGGACTTGATGGATAAGTCTCCCGTTTGTTTCTTGTACTCTTCTCTAAAACAAAGAGTGAGGATGTCGCCTCACAGCGGGCTCCATGATTGAGTGCGGGCGTCCTGCGGTATCAATTATTTCAAGGAACTATCAAAGTCTTCCTCATTTTTTGATCGATGGTTTTCTCAAAATGCGCAACCAAGATCTTCCCATGCGTGAGATTGCGTGTCTTGTAAGAGCCAATTGCAAACTGAAGATAAAAAAAAACAAGCAAACTAAACGCATCCCTAAGAGTAGGACAGAAAGGCCACATAGGTCGGACCAAGATGTAATACGAATTCATTATAGGCTGATTACCATTTATTTCAATATTCGCCCGATACGGGTCCCTGTCTCAGACGGCACACATGCCGGGGGCCCATGATACTTAATGATTATGAACATTCGAAGCGGCTAGTGCGGTTAGCCTCATGCCCTCAGCTTTGTCTTTGTCGAAGGAGGAGTTAAAAATATTGCTGAATTATTTCATCCTTTTACGTTCATTAACATAAAGAAATCACTCTATTAAAAAATGTTGACACCATCTTAAAAATTTTTTTATCCAGACTCACTGATTTTCAGTTAAATTGGCCTACTTTTAGAGTTTGGATACTAGAGTACTTTTCAAATCGCGACGCACTACGCAGAAACTCGGAAATGCAGTCTATGGTTAAATCTAGAGGTACCATCAAAGTATAATCAAAATTAAGATACCGAAAAAGGAAGCATAGGATACTAGAAAAATAAGAAGAGGTAGAAGGAAAGTAAATCAGATCCGATGAAGATTTATTTAGAAAAGGTTGTAATCTCTACGTTCTATAGTTGATAATGTGTTTTCTTCGATATTGGTAAAGTTAATAAAGTTATTGTATGGGAGTTATAGCTAGTTGACGTAATGGTCAATGGTTAGTAGGTGTGGCTTTATTACAAGGATTAGTTTATGATTTTAGCTGATCATAAATAGTTGGAAAGTAAGAATAACTTGGATTCCTGCAGGTTGATTCAATTAAATCCGTGGTTAATTCTAAAAAAGTAATCGGATGTTTCGATCGTAATAAAACTGTCAGAGTGTGGTGCGACTGTGTCGCAGATGCTTCTGCACCTGACCAAATTCCAACCCGTTGACTGGACAATTAAATCAAAATGTCTGCAGAGTCGGCGTTAATAACGGACGCGCCGCCACCGAAAGGTACATGGACCCGGTTTTTCTACTTTTCCACGATTTATATCGGCGGCCTTCTCGTTTTGTCCACTTTTTCTTCTCCATACCGAACGTGATGTATAATGTGGTCCATTGTTTCACTTCGAGTCAGCTACCATCTGTTACTATAAATATTTTCACTCAATTTTGAAATCACAACAAAAAATATTTTTCAAGACCTTCTAAGAAGATTTTCTTTGATAATAATTCAATTTATTAAAATATTTGCAATTAGTTTCGAGAAGATTATTTAATTCCCCTCATATCAATCCAGTGGTTCTTGTTATATCAATTAGTTCAACTATTTAATTTTTTTGGTATTCAGTAAATCCAAAATTCTTCCTTACATAAATGAAATTTTGGGATATTTTGCTTCTCCTAAGAAGTGAAAATTTAACAAAATGGTCAAATTACAAACTATAACCATAGATCTCAGAGGAGTTGAGCGCATTACTGGAAAATTTCTTCACTGTTAAAAATGTTCGGATATCTATTTTGGTTTTTACATTTAGATTCAACGGTTTGAATAAAATTTATGATTTGTTTTTCAAAAATCTTGGTTCACTTAAAATACTGCAAGTATCGAAATTTTTCTTAGATTGACAGATCAAAGTTATAGTAGTAAGAAGCTATTTATTTTTTACACCAAACCACATTTCTTGTTTTTTGAATAATAGAAGACAACATTTCTATACAAAAGTCGAGGACTTTTCCAAAAAAACCTTAATCTTTTAGAACTCTACTTCTATAAAAGGAAGAATTTCGTTTTATAAAGTTTTGCCCGAAAAAACGGCGCTTTTCCTGTAATAAATTAGTCAAAATGGACATCTCAAATAAGTTATGGTTTTAAGTTAAATTTTATTAGTAATTATTGAAGTTTGTCATTTTCAAATATATTTTTTTTATCTTAAAAAGCCTTTCTTTAAAAGAGAGTTTTCTATTAAACTCTAAACTGTGAAATATTTTAGCAAACATCATGTTGTTTAATAATTGAATCCCCTAGTTTCAAATCCCTTCAAATCCAAAAAAATAGTTTAATACATATTCAGATTTTTGCCCGCTACAGTGGAGTAAAATTTTTATATTGGAAAACCTACCAAAACCATTCCAAAAATGCCATTAAAATATGGAGTTAGTTTCAAAAGTCGACAAATCCAAGTTTTTGGCGATTTCCCAACATTTCACCAAAATGGAGATGTCGGGTTTTGAAATTTAATTAAACTATGTATTTAAATTTCACAAATTCCAATATTTAAAATTATTGTCGATCATTGCAAAAATTTGGTAACTTGTAAGTTAGGATGGAGTAAATTTTACTCCTCTACGAACTGGGTTTTTATTGTCTAATTACAAGAACTGGCACTCTGGTCTACAAGATTCGTATTTTATTATATGTTCCTTCGAATTTATGAAGTACTTGTAACTTAAAAACTCCTTTCCTGAGTTTTACCTTAATTATTCCTTTCCAACTCCATATCATGACCTAAGATATTGCTGCAGAAAATTTTTCTTTCTTCGTCTCTAAAATTAGGTGACTTTTCAAGAAGCTTCTATAGAATACTGTAATATGTTTTCATATTATCATAATTGTATTTACAACTGTTTCATAAATTATGTTCATAGATTAAATTTATGAATGCCGTATAAGTAACTGTCTATTAAATTAAAACGGAATGGAATACATCAATTTTTTGTTTACTTCGGAAGAGAGTATGCACTTGAAAATTTCTCAAATTGTGTATTGTAATTAATTTGAGTCATACTCCTGTAAGCCAATTGCACCCATTAGACCAGGAGTATTATGTATTACAAAATATAAAATCGTCCTCTTCGCAAAAGAAAGGAAGAAAACTCTTCTTCCTGTTGCGGCAATATAAGATTCTCGTTTCTTTTGAGATTTATTTCTGCTAATAGTTTTGGACAAACTAAGATACCTGACCAAGTCATCAAGTTCATTTGGATTAAAGGACCTACGAACTTACTTTCCAGATCAAAGTCACTATCGTAGCCCTAATAATCAATTATTTACTTTTTTAATTCACTTTCGTGTCTTGTTGATGATCGTGGTGCTAATGCATCAATGGAACTTCGAACAGGTCTAGTGTCAGATGGCAAGTTTGGATAAACCCACTTTGAACAGTTTGCGGTTTATTCCATTAATATTACCCACACAAAAATAGCAATCAGATTTGATGGTTCACACCAAATCTTTGGAGATTGCTACTTGAAAGAACACCTTTTCTTAGTGGTACATAAAAGCAAAGATTCAACACAGTTTTTAACTTTGGAACCCATGATTTAACTCGTATTAGTAAATTTTGACCAAAAATTTATACTAAAGGTTAAATCATGGAAACAAATTGAAAAGTGGACTTAATTATTATAATGATATACTAAGTTTTCTGCTGCTTGTGAGCTTTCGTCAAGGTGATCACCGAAAAACATTTTCATCAAAAACTTGATGGATGGTTGGCAAAAAGTCAGTTATTAGTCTTAATAATTTAGGTAAAATTCGAGGAGTTTATTACGGGCACGCGATGCCTTTTAAAATCTCTAATGAGCAATAAGGGTGATTAGGGGTGTGGTCGTAGCGGACTCTTTTGATCTCCACCACTCCCGGGCGCATCCGTGTAACTAATTCCTTTTAAAGGCGCCGAAACGCGCGGAGAATACAGTTTTTTCTTTGCGAGTGGAGTCGCGATAAATCACCCTAATGACTTCAAATTTTTGTTGCTGCGCTCGACCGATTCTTCATTACGAGATTTTATCGGCGCTGACGGCATCCCAATTAAACATTTTTCTGATGAGACTGATTGGCTTGAGACTTGTAGAGAATCCTCGACGAGATGAAGCCGTGAAATTGCCATTGAATTGGTAGGGATCATAACTGAAATGTCATGCGTAGGTTCAGGAGCAACTGTGACTAAACAGTTTGGCCTGCTGCACTTTGATAACTCAATCCTACGTTTGGGAACGGTTCGGCTATGCGTCAGCTTATTCTTCATTAGATTATAACTACATGGGCTGGAACTAATGGTTTTTTAATTTAATTAATTTTCATCGAATGTTTTTACTCTTTATTCACCAATGAACACTCTCATCTCATAGACATTTTGAATTTCCACATCGAACAGATAGACGCTGTGTAAAGCTAGTATGTGGATGGCGACCGGACTTTATTTCAAAAAGAGATTTTTTGAAGTAAAAATTAAAAAGCCAATATTACCAAAAAACTCATTTGTAAAAGACCTTTACTACAAACACATTTTGTATTTTACTGTTAGATTAGATGATCAATGTATAAATAATAAGACATTAGAGAAAAGTTTGTAATAAATTCTGAAAGCAGAAGGCCGTTAATATTTTCACATAAAATATAAATTTCCTGAGCGGTAAGACTTTCAATGTTAATCTTTTTGTAATAGTAGGAAAGACTAAATTTATTCAAATTGCAAATGGAGAAGTTTTAAACAGTTGTTGCAGACCAATGACAAGTAATTTACATATTTACAAACACGCTCCATCATACGTTTATCGGATTTTAAAAATTAACAAATAATACAAACCGTATATTCCGAGCTGTCAACGGGTTTGAGTTTGAATGTTCTAAAATTGCTCGCTTCTTCAAGCATGTCTGTATAAGGCTATGCCTAGCACGCCAATGGCCGCCACTAGTTTGCCCGCATGTCCTAATCTAAATTCTATTACCTCATTGAATACTAAAATAACTGAATATATTTAAATTTCATTATTTTACCAGTAGCTTTCAAAATACTCATTTTTCAGCAAAATTGCTTGGATGTAATTTTAAGTGAACAAGGATCATTATTATCTAGAAGCAAACTGCAAAGGTTTTTTTTTATGAAGCACACATAGAGAAGCTTTACATTTTGAATAGTAATGAGATAACTTGTAGCATGATTGTATGAATGTAATAAACTTGTTGTTTTATGTGGTTATGTTGTTTTTCACCGCGTGCGCTCGTGTTGGTCCACCTTCATTACTACACGGAAGTGTTAATTATTTCTTATTACTATCGACCATAATGACCCATTTAGTTGATAGCAATGGCGATGATCAAGCTCTGACCCAGCCTAGTGGGCTGAGGAGGCGAGCTGCAAATTTAGAGACTAAGATATGCAAACTGCTCCATAAGCGGGCAAGTAAGAACATTAATTTGATACTTATCGTTCTTCACCACTTTAAATTTTGCAGTAAAATTTCAATTAATATTTAAATTATTTTTTTACCAAATGTAAATACCGACAGGTGTGTAGTTACCCTCTATTTTTATTAACTTTAAACATGGTCCTCAGGATAATCGCAAGTTTTTCTCATCAATTCTTAATCTTTCATCAAATATATGCATTATTTACTTTAATTAATGCATTTGCGTCTTAGTAAGAATAAGTTGCAAATTGTGGTATTCAGTTACTATAAGAACACAAGGATAAGCCATCACGTGAAACGGCGATATTAGAGCTCTCTCGCGGTGCTTTTGCAGTCAAAGTCCAGCCGAGTGATTTATAAGTACTATCTAAATAATAGTCTGATATTATTTTATGTGGGATGCCCCGGGGTAAATGTTTCGTTTACAACGTAGTCTCCCATATATTACGTCCTGTCCGAGGGCCGAGGGCCTGTTCCTGCTGCCACAGCGCGCCTTTTATTATTTTAAAACAACGATCATTTTCAGTCATCATTCCACCAGGTCTACCACCTACTACAATTTGCTTGCAAAATTTAGCAGGTGGAATCAACTGTATTTCCATGTACCCATTTCACGCACCACTGGAGCGTCGCGACTCTTCCTCCCCCAATCCTCGAATAATTTTACTAGCCTCGCTGACTCCCCTTGATGAGATGTCTTTACGCGTCACTTCATCCTGATTACATCTTCATGCGACATGTGGCCAAAATCCACTGTTATGAATTATACTGGATTTAAAAGTGACACTTCATTTATTGCAGTTAGAAACATCACCAGAAGTTAGCACAATTATTGTTTTTTTTTTTCAAATTAATAATCTACCAACATTTTTTGAACATAGTTGCAAATACATAGAATCATGACAATAAGAAATCTAAAATATTCCAAGGGAGCTTTTAGGAAGCCAACTGATTTTAAAGGTGAATAAAGAAAATTCTTCTGCAGTAATATAATAGGTCATGATAAGGAGTTGGAAAAAGACGAAAAATCATTCTTAATTCTAAGGTATTATACTTAGTAAATTGGAAGGAACATACAATAAAATACAAATCTTGTAGACCCAGGATGCCGGTTCTTGTATTAATTTTTTTATCAAAAATGATGTGGCATATTTAGAAATACAGATAAACGTCGTTTTGTGCCAGTTCACTTTACGCCGATTCACAATTACGCCGGTTGGTGCAGGCGTGGGATTTTCCGACTTAGTTTTCGTTTTGTTTTTAAGAAGAATAAAAAGATATGATTATATTTTATTATAAAATTAAAAGAATATTCAATTTGCAGTTTCATTATGGGCGACAATAGTGATTCAAAACCCAAATATTGTGCGAAAAAAAGCACGAAAAATGTGTGTTCATTTTACGCCGGTGTCTCTCGGAACGGAACCCCGACGTTTACCTGTATTTGTAAAGCTTCCATACTTTTATCCACCAGTGTATTGTACCTAAATTATAAGGTCAAATGACTTTTCTTTGAATTTAAAATATGATAGCTTTTATTTGATCTTTGTATTTTGCGGAAATAAAATTTGAAATAATCCAACCAAATACAATTCGTAGGTTCAAATCACTCATAATTATGTCGCTTTATTGACAATTCAATCATGCTACTTTTTAGGGCGCGTTCCACTAATGAACACTAAAGCCCACGACCATGACCGCAAAATTTCCCGTTCCACTAGCTCGAAACGTTGCGATCGAAAACATAAGTGGAATGGGTTTTGAAGTTTGCGTTGCGAATGCATAACATAACCCCAAAATTATTAATAACAGTTAGATAAACATGGCTGTCAACGCTTTAATCTTTGTAAACATAGATGCAAAAAGAATACATGAGGTCGGAAAACAGTTATCACTTATCCAAGTCTGATAGTTTATACAGTTCTGAAGAAGATCTAGGGAAATCTGAAGTTGAATAACTTGTTCTGTTTCAGGATCAAATGATTGATTTTGTTGCCATTTTTGACGTTATTCCTCAGAATAAACCAGCGCAAATGTCACCGTTCAACAAACGTCCACAAAAACCCGCGAATAAATACGGTCGTTTTGGGCTTCTTGCGGTCGCCATTCGTTACGTCATCGATGACGTTTTTATGCATGAACGAAACAACCGCGGTCTTAGGCCCGCTGCACACTGAAACCGACGAAACAGCCAGAGACAATGTCTCGAGGCAAAATGTCGGCCGACAGAAATTTTTGACCGAAGCTGTCGCGAGACGCGAGACATAATGTCGGACGACAATTGTCGCGGGACGTATTTAGCACACCATTACAAAAATAAAATTCTTTGCAGGATGGAACGCATTATTCCTGTTGTGCTATATCACCATTTGTTTTTCTTTGCCAAATGATAAAATCAAGTACATGTAAATAGCGGTTTGACGTTTGACTCTAGTGACAGAGCGGCAAAACATTCCGCCTCGAGTTTTCTCAACATCTTGCATCCGACGCTATGCGACGGTTTCAAACAGTCTCATGCTGTCACATGTGGTCAGGCGTGACTGTCGGGTCCAGAGTGCGTCTGTCCAGGAATCTGGGTATAAAATCATATAAAAATTTTTGCGGTCGTCCTGAGCATTGCGAGTCTTTAGTGTGGAACGCGCCCTTAAATCCTTGCGTTTTTAAGCAACTCAATTTAATTGTCAATAAATTGACAGAATTATCTCAGTTTCAACCTACTTATGGTGTTACTACTGATTATTTCACGCCTTTGTCCTGACAAGCGTTCTGATTGGTCGTTGGATTATCCTGATAATTTGGGTTCTACTTAAATTATCAAGTCAAACGTTTTGACGTTTACATAACACTTGTTTAAATTTGATATTTGACTTGAAGACTGCGGAATTTAGGCTTGAAATAATCTAACCAAATACAATTCGTAGGTTGAAATAACTAATAATTCCGTCGCTTTATTGACAATTCAATTGTGGTGTTTTTTAGAAACACCACACAAATTGACAGAATTATCGCGGTTTTTGAACTAACGGTATTACCATAGAGAATTTTTTCTTCACTTCCAATGAGCTACCAAAAGTCTAGGGTTTTAAAATATAGAATCCAGAAATTGGTAAAAAATATGACTACAGAATACCAGATAAACTCTTCTACATAATTATACTTCTTAAAACTCTATAAAAGTAGGTAGAAGATTTCGAGGCGTAAGTAGTCTTAGAATCCATTTAACTGTTGATTTTTTAGCTTCTTTTTGTAATTCGTGATTATCTCTTATTTTGATAACTAATTCTGTTGTTTGTTTTGGAGATAATAGACTCATGATAATTAATTCCAGAGTCGTGTGTGTAATTGAATTAAATCAAGATTCGTGATAAGCTTAGGAGTTTGGTTTCGTGAGATGGGTCAGTAAAGCAATCTAATTTATTCCGTGTGCCAACCGTAACTTCTAATGAAGGTATAATAATGCGTAAGAGAAGTTGTCGCGACATTATTCAGTCGCCCACACGGGGTGCTTATAACCGCTTATACTTTTATCCATTTCATCTTTGAAAGAACTAAATCATATCATCGTGTAGAGTGTAGGCTACATGGACCTGAGACCTGAGAGGTGGTCGTGTGCATTCCTCGCCGTGCCGGAGTCGAAGCAGCGGGTCATCAGATAATTGGTCTTCCCGGCCAAAGGGGGCACCTGTCCGGGGGGCGCCCTCCAACTTTTGTTTGCCCATCGCCAATTGATTAGCCCGATACGATTGACTTTTAAGTGGAGCGTTTTCCTCCTTTAACTACCACGTTCTCCTCCATTTCGGAGTAATATAGCAATAAATACATCCGCGAGGATATAATTTTGAAAGGAGTAACCACTAACTAGCAATAACCTCTCGGCGATTTCAGATTTATTTTGCATACCACCTACCTACTTCATCGAGTAAGCCCAATTGATTTTATACCCTCATTATGTACATAATTTAATCCAAACAATTTGATCTGGAATTTCTTATACGCTCACAGTTTTCCTTCTGCATCTTTACACAATTCACTTATTAGTTATGCAGAAAAAAGTTAATGATAAAATATCGTCCGCATTAAAATTGGCAACCAAATTAATCTTCAGTTTATCACAATTAAATTTTAGTTTTTTACATCTGGTAAGAAAAGAACCATTGGATGTATGTAGTACAAAAACGGTAAAATTAAGATCTGATATACTAAAAAAAATTGCCTATAACAGTTTTTGGATAAAATTGAATTAACTAAATAATTATTTAATGATTTAATATTTTCTTAATTAATTTATTAAAACAATTTAATTTGTAAAATTTAATAACATTAACCTTACAAAGTTGCATTTTGTACATATTGTATGTACAATGTATAGCGTGAACGATCACGATGTATGATTTTTGTAGCGGTGAGTCGTCTCGATTGTTCATTTATCATGTCAGGTTTATTGAAATCTGTTATGTGCATTGCATATTCATCAAAGGATCCATAAATCATTTCATAGGTGGATCCACTGACAATCTTAAGTAAACACTTGAGATTATTACTTTTTGCTTTCGTAATTCGTAAACCAAATTAAATTCCACAACATTTTGCTTTTTTTTTCGTTAAGCAACCAGCAGCAAATTAATGAGAAAAATTTACTGTTACCCAATTATTTTTGTTAATTTTCTTACTACAGTTCAATCAATAATTAAAGGATATTTGGTAAAATCTGTAATATAAGTTTATTCTTACCTCAAAATTTGTTCTTCCTGTCATGTTGCTACCAAATGAAATTATTGATGGTCGAATATTTTTAATAAATAAAAAGTATAACTCGATTTTTTCGATATCAACAAAATATGATGGTAAGTATAAAAAGTAACGTAAGTCAAGTCCACTAAAACACCAAATTGACTTCTACTTTTTTCGAAATATGTTATATAACGAGCGGGTATGACAAGCCAATATTCACGAGGACGAATTACGGCACGAGGCGAAAGTCGAGTGCCGTAAGTTTGAGCAAATAATGCTTCACAATTTCGATACCCGCGTTTATTTATTATGTCGAATAATGTCAAAAATTTAGTAACGAATTTCATAACTTATCAAAAAATTCAAACGTAATGAATCGTTTATTCAAGAGTCGTGGAAAAATATTTTATGAACAAATTCAAATTATTTTAAATAAGTTATACATATATTTAAAAAACCAATCAATTTAGACAAATTATTACTGGTAATGGGCTCAATTAATAAAATATTAGGTAAAATCAAATAATATGTATAATAGTTTCGTATCCTGTATCATACCAAAATTATATGGTAACTAATAAAATAGATAAGAGAAAACTTACCTCTGTGTCAATTTTCTTAAATTCGTCGTCGTCCTCATCGACCTCGAAGTATAACTCTGTAGAAGTAATGGAAACCATTCCTGGTGCAACGATCCCGGGTGCGATTAATTTGGCTTTGGTGCTAATATTTACAGGACCTAAAATAAGAATATAGTTTTACTTATCTAACATATTTATCGAAACATTTTACTGTCTAGATTTCAAATGATAAAATATAAGTATTCTTTGTTTGACTGATTTCTGTAAGAATATTTAAAACAAAAGTGTAAAAATGAAAATAAACGAATTATTTCGACAGCGACCTAATTATACTTTGATTTGTTAACTATAGTAAAGTTGATCCCAGCTGGAAGTAGGACAAATAATACGCGATCGACCTAATTACTTTTGTCCTACTTCCAGCTGGGACCAACTGTACATAATCTACTATTTATAGTCTATAGTCCAGCGCCGTTTTTTATTAATAATTACTAACAGGCTGAATTTTTGTGAGTAGCTTCGTTTTGACGAGACGCCCAACTTTTCTTTACGAAAATTCTCGATAGTGGTAGCTTATAAAAATCGCATGAGTCAAACATGTAGACTGGGTGATTGTCCAAATTTTATTATTAACAGTTAGTTTTTAAGTTAAAGTTTAAGATAATTTGATAAAAAAAACACGAAAAAACGTGTGTCCTACAAAGTTGACGGTTTGAATGAAGCCTTCCCCCACTCTTAACATGTCCAAATAATGTGGTCATAAAAATTATTACTAACCAGCTGATTTTTTTACTGTTGTTTGGTAAATATTTGTATAATTAAATGGCCATTGTTCTACAAATTAATTTTGCATCTATATTCCAAAATATGACCCCCTCGAAACCAATCCGACCGATTTTGCAAAATTTTTGATTTACTATCTTATAACTCAACCGTTTCGTTTTCGTTGGGCCACCCTGTATGAACACATAAGAGGAGTCGATGATCACTGAACGACTATAGCGGATAGTGGAGGAAAAATAGCTGCAGCCGCTTCGAAAAAGAAACGCTAGCAACTGCAATTATGACTTCGGCAAGAATAAGAGTAGGCGACTATAATCGCTCAAAGATTGACGCTATCGGCTCTAGCAATCATCGCGCGTATTAAATGATAAACTACAAACTAATAACTCATAAGAGGATTTATTATTAATAAACAACTCCCCTAAACTTTGAAGCGAATATCAGCAATTTTGACATTAAAAATTACTAAAATCCGTCTTCCAAATAACCATCCCTTGGCCGTATCTTTAAATATATTTATAAATTTCAACATAAATTGTTTAAATAATACATAAATCTAGGCACGTACAGAAACATAAATACCAAAGAAAAAATATTAACACCGAAAATACGGACTAAAGTGGAGCATATTTTTGGATACTTTAGGAATTTATTTTTAATACTTTTGGACAAAATAAATAAAAAGGGCTTCTGTACAGGCCTAGTCTATATCCGCTCTTTCATTTGCAATTAAAAATTCTGATTTTGCTCCATTATTAACCAAATAGGAAGGTTATTGAAAACACCTAAATTTGATACCAATTATTTTGACTCTCTATCGCCTTATGTTTTAATATTTTTAAGTGTAATAAAATAAAATAGAATCATAAAATTTTGTCTTAAAAATAGCTGAATTATTTAATTTTTAAATTTATTTTTAAGGATAGATTTCAAGTACCACATTTGTGAATTGTACAATATGCATCAATTTTCACACATGTATTTGGAAAACTTTATTCTGCGCAAGCTTCTGACCAAATTTAAAAAATAAATCAGAATCTTTGCGTAAATAGAGTTTAAATTTCTTGAAAGATAGACAAAGTTTACTGGTGTAAAAACTATACAAAATATTTAAAAAAATCAAATTTGGTCAGAAGCTTACGCAGAATAAAGTTTTCCAAACATATGTGTGAAAATTCATCCATATTGGTCAATTCATAAATGTGGTATTTGAAATCTACGAAATGATGTTTAGCAATGATTTGCCTGAGTAAGAGAGAGAAAGTCCCGACTGTCCGGATTTGGCTTAAGAAATAAAGAAGATATCTTGGCAGCTCGGTTTAAAAAATATACCCCTAACTAAGATGGCTTCAATTTAAATGTAACGATCAAGACAAACATAAACAATATGCGCAATAGTTTTCAATGAATGTTTAAAAATTTGCCAATCGGTGCTATTTTTTTATTTAAATCAGGTATTTAAAATTGCCTACATCGGCGTGGCAATGACCGTTAAGTGAAAATAAATTAGGTGTTATTTGACTTTTAGATTTAAAAATCAATTTTCTCTTGATTGGTTTATGCTAAACATTGAACCAGTACAGAAAAAGGTTGCATCAGTGATAACAGTGAAATTCTTTAGGAAATAAACCGTGAAGATGCAAAAGTATTCAGCGCAGTTAATCCAAAAATGCTAAAGTTTAGATATTATTTGGATATACTGTATCTTTTTTATAAAGCTTTAGATATTATTTGGATATACTGTATCTTTTTTATAAAGCTTCATACAGAAGTACAGACGGTGACGAGTCACGAATAAATAAAAAAAAAGCCACACATAAGAGTTACATCGTGATTTTTTTATAAACTACGATCTCCAATAGAAAAAATTGTCATTGCAAGGATTTAGAGGTGTAATTTTACTGCCGTGGCACCAAATTTCTGAATATTTTCCGTGTGAACGAAGCAAAAACATTATCAGATAAGTACCTGTTAGGTCGCTATCTAAATCACGGTCATCAATGAGCAATTCACTATCATCCATCAGGTCACTAGTTTGCATTTGTTGCTGTTGGTTTCTGGATGCTGCTAGTTGAGCATGAATTTCTTCTCTTGCCTAAAATATACCAATATTTTTAACAGAATTTCTTACCGATTTAAAATGACAAAATAGGTTTTTAATGTCTATAAGATTTGAAGCTTAGAACTTAGAATACATCTCTTACTTATCATTGGTGTAAAGCGTAATTTTCATGGTGATAGTACAATCATGAAAGCACTGTCATACGATACGATATGATATGATAGAGTGATAGAGACTTTCAAGTTGTCTACACTGCTTTCGTTATTTAATATTTTATGAATTAGAAAAAAGATGGATGTATTGTGTTCTTCCCTTGTAATCAGTATAAGTAAAATATACCTGAAGAATGGCATCTTCCGGACCTCCATGTTCTAGAGCAGCTTTGAGTGTTGCTTCAGGATGACTTGAGCCTAATGGATTATGTACAAAACGTTTTCTTCTACGAGCATCATCTTCCCAAGCATCTAATTTCCAAAATTCATTTAATCTAAAAGATCACAAAAATATAATTTATTATTGATTTTAAAATTATAAAAATATTGTAAACGTAAATATTGCAAATAGATCAAACTTATGTTTTAAAAATGCACTGTACTGTACCTCCCAAATAATAATAATATCAATATTTACTTACTTAGCTCCTTGTGGATCAATGTAACCCCATGCACCATGTTTATTTGACATAATATTTCTAACTTTTTCCAACAATCGGCTTGCTATAACATTATCCCTCCTTCTTGCCGCTGTAATCAAATGATCACACATCCTTTCCTCTTCTTTCCTATCCAAAAGCGTCTGCGCACATTGTGATTCAAAATCAGCATGTTTCAAAACGTCATCAGCTCTCATACGATTCAAAATAAACTCCGCCTCGTTAGCCACTCGGACTATATGATCTTTCATTGCATGACTCAACAAGCGGCCTTCGTTAATTAATTCTATAAAAGCTAGACCAGCATGCTTTTGTAAAGAATTTTGCCACTCCTGAGAACAAAGCAACATCACCAATTCCACCACAGAGTTGCTATTCTTAAAAGTTGTTAATCCCTTTCCCTCCATTAACAATTCTTGCCCGTGAGAGCCTACTAATGTTTTAGATAAAAATGGTGCGAAATCTACCATGATTTCTCGCAATAACGGACAAACTGACCCCAAAGCCATTTCTAATTTCTGCGTTAGAGATGCTTCTCGCGAAGGAGTGGGTATAGAAATATGTTCAACAAGATTATTAACTGGTAAATCGTCAGGTCGGACTTGTGTAGGAGTCGGCAGTATGTTGTCAGGTACACGTACAACTGATATTTCAGAGTGGTGTTTTTCTCCTCTTTCATGATCAATATTGCCCTCTAGATCAACCATTCCGTGGGAGTGGCTCATATTTTGGATGTTTCGAGGGTCATCTTTATTTAATACATCACCATCTTCGTTTAAGTTAATATCCGTCCAACTTTCATCATTGTTAACTTTATTGTCATCAATTATGTCATTATTCGTTTCTCCCGAGTTTACAGATGTTATTTCTTCAATCGAATCAACACTCTAAAACCATTAGGGAATTTAGAATTATTATTTAAAATAGTAGGAAAGGTCATCTGGATTATAGAGGTATTGGTTTATTAGTTAATTTGGCGAAAGCCCAAAAAGTCAAAATTTAATTAAAAATTAAAATTAAATTTGAAATCGAAAATTCCAATTTATAATAATTGATACAAAAAATTTATACAAACAATCCCAACATGCGAATTTGTAAAAAAATTAAATATCTTTGGGAAAACTGTAAATGCGTTTATCCACTACCAAGCCTTCATTACCTTGTTAATACGAGCAGTATCACCACGACTACGAGAGTTACGAGCATGCCTTATCCCATCCATAGAGTAATCTACAGAGAATCCGTGCCCAAAAGATGAACGCTGCCTTGCGCTAACCTGTCAGGTGCGCAACAGCAAAAGCCAAGAAAGAAGTTAGTTTAGTTAAAATAAGTCATTCCACTATAAATCATACATAATTCATACACATGCATTGTACCAAGTGTTTATGATCACATCAAACATAAATTAGTGGATTAGAATAGCTTTACCCTTTGTTCAATGTGCTCATAAACACCACAGTATATTCTTAGAAAGTAATAAAAATTAAGCATTTATTTAAAATAAGATCATAAAAAAATTGTTTTAATCACATTGTCAATTTTGACTTAATTAAACCAAAATCGTTATCAGTAAAATGTATAGATTGTAAAAACGCTTTTAGAAAACTTGGAGGAAGCAAAGTTTATAAAAACAGTGACTTTAGTCAACCTAAATAAAATTTAGAGTGACGCCAAGTCATAAAAATTTACCTTTTCTAAATTCTTGCTAACAAAAACAAACTGTTGAATTAAAAAATTCTGCATCTTAAAAATTGAACTGTACAAGAGTTTTAACTTATAAAATATTCATCTTTCTGTAATTACAATTAGAGAATTAAAAAAAACACCAAAAAAACATTTAAAAAACAAACAATAGCACCCATTACAAAAAATTGAAAAAACTCAATTTGTTAAAACCTTTTATTATAAAATATATTACAATACCTTCATCGATGGCGGACCTGAATGTAAATCTTGGTCTTGTACGGAATGATTATCATCCATCACGTAGGCTGTTATGACTTCATAGTCAGAATCCTCTGGTGTTTGACTGTGAATTGCTCTTGATGCTAAAAATGTAAATAATTCATTTAAGATATGGCAAAAACATATTTTTGAAAATGAATATCAAACACAAGCTAAAACTGAAATTAAACTATTAGTAAAAAATTATGCGAATATCGTACTTTTGATTGGTGAAGAGCTAAAGCTATTGTTTTTTCTAGTCACTGTATTTTAATTTTTTTTTATTTGATAATACTTCTTCTGAACTAATAAGTGCAAAATTAATATTTGGTAAAACGATTTAGACATGAAAATTATGTCATAATCGTTTTAAGGATAGATTTAGGCTTTATGCTTTAGCAAATGAATATACTGAAACTCAAATAAGTTGTAAAAAAAATTCAAATAATATAAACTGAAAATAAATACTACTATACATCATAACTGTGATTTATAAAATAATATGTGAACTTGGCGTGCAATTCTTCATTCCACAATAACGAATTACCTGCATGGCTAGCAATGGAGTTTCTATGGTACCTGTGGTCTATCTTATGATTGTGGTGATGGGAATGGTGGTTATTGTTAAGGTTATAATGGTGTTTAATGTAGGAGTGTCGGTGGCGGACATAATTGTGATGGGGGGCTGCGTTAGGATGCGAGCCTGGAAGAAATTGTGGGTAGACATGATGAGACCACTGTGGAAAAAGAGGTCTTGCACTCCCTTCTGCCATCCCAAATGCACCACAAAAAAAGGATTAGAAAGAATTAGACAAGAATCATTTTTCTTACATACCTAGATACTTATAATCATAAGAAAATATATTATACATGATAATATGTTTACTTATTCGTATGTAGTTTACTAGAGGTTATTTAAAATTGCTATAATACATTTTGATATGTAAACTAACCTAACCTAACCAATATCATTGATTTTAATTTTTATATTTTTACTAAACCACATCACGGGTAAAAATATTATGTTATTTTAAATACGAAAAATATCCAAACATATACAATATAATACTGGATGCCTAAATAAGGTCTGCACAAAATCGAATGGTAATTCACAAGGTAAAACACCAAAATAATTTTTATCCAAAATTGTGGTTTACTAAAATTTAGTACGGACCTTTTAGGGAACCTTTATACTGAAAGTATTCACTTGATTTTAAACTTCATGACCAGTCTGTATATTAACAGGCAACTTTAAATTTTATAATAATTACCTACATAAAAGAATATATTATAGTGCTGGAAGTGTTAAAGCGTGATTGTGATACAAAAGCTTAAGTGAAATGACACAATTATTTATTGTAAATTACAAGATAATTTATTAATGTACCTGTGGGACTTCCCGAATGATGTGAACTATTATTTCTTATTGTTGGTAAAGGACTGGGTGCCCTTATTGAAACAGGTGGCTCAAGGATATCTCTATACTTCGAAACCATCAACACGGATATGAAATATACAATGGCCAAGGATAAAAACTGGGCCTGCTTCGTCTCTTCCTGTAAAAAAAATTGTTAGAGAATTATTAAGTGCTAGTGCTACTTTTATGCCTGTATAAACGTTCTCACCACATCTCTGTAGATAACAGCTCTTAATCTATTCACGTCCATATCCTGTAATAGCTTTTCGGCGTCTTTTACTGGACTCGAAGTATTTGATAGATTGTCAGCAATATTCTATAGAAAAACAAAAAATATCGGTATCAGTATTTTTAGGCACATATTTAATAGCAAAATTCTTCGGTTTTGATATCAAGCCAAATACACTCCCCAAAAAAATTATCGCAACACTACAATATTTTGATTTTGATTTAATTTATCATGAAATCGTCGAAATAGGATGTTTACTTAACACGATGGCTTATAATGGTTTAACAAAAGGTTTTAAACATGTGTATTACGATTTTTTTAGGATCCAACAAGTAATGGTCGTTTGTATTAAGGTTTTATCAGTTGTAATTTCATTTTAAAACAAAATAGTGTTTCTTTTAAGCGTAGCTAAGAATTATGAATGTTCAGCATGCATGGCGTTTTGACCCCGAAGATCACCCAATGGCTCCACACGGCAGTCATCAGGCCAAGTATGGCCGACATCGTTGAGATTCCACCTAGAGATCTGCTCAGGCTAGCCGAAACAATCGGATGGCCGGGGTGGTTGGATGGGAAGGAAGCTCGGTGAACGTATGGGAGTTGGTAAAATAGGCCCAATTATGGTGGCCTAATTGCCCGTGGAACTAATAACAACTCCCTCGCCCTAAATCCAGATCCAGAGGGTCGTAGCATGAGATACGTGGCTGAGGTTTTTGGAGTTCATCCATCCTCCATGAGTTGCTCAGTTGTAATTTACTCTAGAAAATATAGCTAATTGAGAAAAATAATGATTGACGATGAGTTTTATTTTCGAATAAGTTACATTACTGTTTATATGCTTCCAATAAACGTATGCCAGTATACAGTAATCGTTACAAAGAGTGTAATTTTATACATAGTGTCAATTACGGATTACGGAGGTGGTTCAACAATGGTTTGGGTAGGAATTTCTTACGAGCGTCATACAGAGTTGGTATCATTACCTAGTGCTCATTTAACATCCACAATAAAGCATGGCTGCATGTAGCTGTAATTGTTCAGAATTGTTTCACGATGTGTATTTGGCAGTAATAATGGCCAGCTAGAAGTCCTGATTTGAATCCAATAGAACATGTACTTACAATAAAATATACAAAGACAGCAGCAACAGTTTCTTAACCTAGAGGACCTGAATTTGGCACTTCAGACGTGGAAACACAATTTATTAAACAATACATTTGCAATAAATTTTGCCATACATTTTTAAAATTTTTATTAACCCTATAATCCAATTTTTCTTTTACAATACATCATATTCAATTTATTCAACATAAACAAATAAAAATATTCTAGTGTTGTGATAATTTTTTTGGGCAGTGTACATTTAGTTTTAACATTTATAGTTCCAATAATTAGAATACTTACTTTTGGTGAATTTTGTACTCCTCTTATAAAAGATTGCAAATGTGCAGACTTATGACTAGCATTATGAGATGGTGCAAGAGTGTGGTGTGGCCTGCTTCTCTCTTTACACTCCAGACAATTACGAACTGCACAAGTGCAAACCTAACGCACACATAAGTGATTATTAAAAGAAAAAAAAGACACATAAAGTAATAAATTAAATACCAAACGGAAAAATTAATGTACCTAATAAATGCAATCGAAGATGCAGATCGATATTTACAATAAATATACGAATCGGAATCGAATTTCCACCAGATTCATACTTTATTGTACCTAATACCTAATACATGGTCTTCAAAAATGATTGATACTGTTGACATTGCGTGGTAGGAAACCTAAGTTTCAAACAGTTGGATACACTGAAATGAATACGTTGTGCTCATGTTGTGCTCCAGTGAAAAAACCATTACGAATATTTTAACTGTACTAATTTTAGTTTTGAAAAAAAAAACAGTTTTTATGAAATTTGCAACACACTGAGAAATAACTTTTAAAAAAACCCAAAGAAAAACTGCTGAGAGATGCTTTGGTTAAAGTGACAGATCAGATTTAAATTTGAATGAAAATTAACCGGTACACAAACTTAGTAAGTCTAAAATCAATACAGAGTATGTTTGGTTGCATAGTTGCGGTATCAATCTTATTTAAATTCACTGTACAACTTTAGTTTAACAAATAAAATAATTTTAGGTACTTAAAGTACAAATTAATATCTTGCGAAGATCCATACGATAATTTAAAAAATGAAAATGCCAAATTGATTATAAGGTACATTAAATTTCCCTTGGTGATATTTTTCTTTTCGTAATAATTAAAATAAAAAAACATTAAAGCAAAAATTGTAAAATTTTATATAAATACTTACTAATCGGAGGCATTGTCGTAAAATTCCACCACTCGACATATTTTTCTCGGCTTCTAATTCGCCAAAGTTTAAAGAACTAGCAAAAATAAGTACATCTGCCATATTTACAAGTCGTTGCAGGAAAGAAACTGCAACCTCAATTGGCATACCTTGAGTTGGCTCAATTACATCCAGTTCACTCTGTAGAATTCAAAAATATTTAGTTGTAACAAATGTTACAAATTTTAGAAAATTTAATTTACCGATTTTTGATTTTAAGCCATTAGTTTAATTAGTTTAAAGAAATATTACCCTAAATACGATTTTATATTTAAAAACTCAAAAATTTGTAGTTAGTATGTCTATACTGGGTCCACGAAACTAGGACCACCCCTGTAATTTCTAAAATTTAAGATTTGAATTTTCATAAGTAAAGAAATTAGAGGGGTGACCCTAGTTTCGTGGACACACGGTATAAGATAATATGGCAAACTTTTTTGTAATTAATACTACGGATAATGTTATAGTTTTTTCTTTCGTGATAGTTGTTTTTACTCCACATAATTTTTTTATTCCTTTAATTTGATTTAATTTAAAAAAACATAAATATGTGTTAACTCTACTTTAATTAGTAAGAAATCATAGTAAATAACCATTTTGTTTTACCGAATATTAAATAAAATTATAGCAAAACTTTTCGGTGCGCCATCTGTTTAAACAATGGTTAATCAAATCCGCTGAACTCATAAAATTAGAAATTGATTAAATGTTACCATATTAAATATTCTATTGCCAAGTGTATAGCAGATTTTTATCTAATAGAAATATAGTTTAAATAAACAATATTCGTACATTCTTAGGTGATAACGCAGCATTAAAACATCCATATATTTATGTTTCTAAATTTAATAAAATTAAACAGAAAAAAATTATAACATTTTTCATAGTATTAATAAGATTGTGTATTTAATAAACAAAAAGAGTAATATTTACATTTGGTGAAGTGGCTGAAGCTAGAAGTGGTAACAATCCTCCACAAGCAATGATCAAATTATCAGCAAGTTGCGAAATTAAATGCACGGTATTTACAACAAAAATGGCATTATCACTGCTATTAACAAAATCGAGCACAGATTTCGTTGAATGCGATCTCCATACTTGTATATCAGTCTCCAAAGAGAATAAAACATCAGACAACAACCTTTGATGAATGTACGACCACTTAAATTCAGGTATTCTAAACGGTGGTCTCGTTGGACCAGGACTAAACATAGCTCTCGTCGAAGATCCAGATTTAGAACGTTTATTATCTAAAATTGTATACATTATTATAAAACAGATTAAAAAGTTAAATGTGTTACCAAAAATAATGGGATCGACTTGAGTTGAAGTAGACGCACTTCTGGGCCTCTTCTGGGGCGAACTATTAATAGGAACTTCACCATTAGTCTCCGCTGTGGAATCTAACCCATTAAAAGGTAAGCTAATCCTCCTTTTAATCTCCTCGGTTGATTTAATAGGGCTGCCTTCTTCACAGTTTTCGCCCTTTTCGTTGCTACTATAAGGACTAGGATCACAGATTTGTGAAATGGTTTGTATTTTTTCAACCTCCTCACTTTCTTGATTATCTTCAATAACCTGGTTTACTTGATTTTCCAAGTTGTTTTTATTATTTTCGACCAGAGTTTCTTCGGGTATTTTTTCTATGCGACTAGATACATTGGACGGTTCTAAATCTACAGACACAGCACTAGTTTTAATTGGCACATCATTTACTAAAGTATTTTCATTGGCAACGTCACCTTGACCTTCTTCAATCTTTTCACCTTCCTCATTATTTATCACTAGATTATCACTTAAGGCATTATCTCCACTTTCTTGAGCTTGCGGAGCTGTGGTTTCAATTATTTCATCTTTCTTATCTGTTTCGCTTAATTCAGTTGGTGTTAAGTAACGTTCAGACATGTCACTGTCCTTTTCAGGGCTTGTAGGCATGTCTACTTCTAAAATATCTATAGCTTCTTTCTTTGGACTTGCTTCCGCAGTAGAAACTTCATCACAACCTTTAATTTCATCGTCAATAATATTATTTACAACTTCATCCATTGTTTCATCCACATCATCATCCTCCTTATCTACTTTTTCTTCCTTTTCCTCTTTCACCTCAATAATTTTCTCCTCATCGATTATTAGCAATTTCTCGCTTCTAGTCAAAATTTCTTGAATTATCTCTTCTACAATCTCACTCTTCAATGCGTCATCATCTAGGATATCTAAAGTTTTCTCGGGACTTCCTAGACTACTTTCCGTTTGCGCTCCATTGCACATCGGTTCCGATTTTGAAGGCGATTCCTGCGAAAACGGTGATTCCTTCCCTAATTTAACATCACTATACAAATCACTAGTCCGTGAATCTAAAGAAACACCTTCACTGTCATCACGTTTCGTAATGAAAGAAGACGGACTTCCTTCAGAAATAGGGGTGCTTAAATCGCAATTACAAACTGGATCTGCTTTTTCCGAATCTGCATCAAGTTCTTGAAGTACGGCACGGGAGTTTTGCCATTCCTCTTCAGTATGGAAGCCGTTTACTACCGTTTCGGCTTGTTGTTCCCAACCGGAAATAGTGCTGATGGGACGCTGTTGACGAACAACCGGATCGGTAATATTGTCTGTCCTTTGTCGCTCGTAATGTTCGTACATTTGAGCGAATTGAAGTTTGAATTCTTCATAAGATACCTGAAAAATGAATCGTTAACATCATGTAATGAATTTATTGGGATGTAAATACCTTTGAGTGAACAATTGCTAAAGTATCAACCCACACTCTCCAACCACCATACTCGTACTTAATTGCATGATGCAGCAACATCCTAAATAAAGAGTACACCATGTCTGAAAGTTTTTGTTCTTCCGTATTTTTTGGATGTATATAAGCCATCGCGATCAACCATTCCTGCCACACTGACATCTGAAGTACAGTTCTTCTATTTTCCCGGTTATTGTTACAAAGCAAAGTCATGTCACTAAGGAACAATTTTTTTACTTCAAGTAGTTGCTCGTTTTGTTTGGATTGCCGTACGAGAGTAGCTACCACTTTTAATATCACTAAAAATAAGATTATAATAAAAAAAGGCTTTGGGTTATTTCTAATCTTACTAGGGTTTTCAAGCCGGAAATGCGATTCTGGCTCTGGGTGTCTGGTGTAAAGAATCTGCTGGCTGATGTGCTCCGTCATAATTTCATAAAGAACGTTATAAGTGGGTAGGGAAAGAGTGTCTTCATTAAGGAGCAATCTTTCTGCTAAAAGGGTGTAGAGATTATGAGGACTCATCACATCGTACTTCCTCTTATGCGTGCTCCTGCTTAAAAAGAATCCCAGCAATTTGAGTGCTTGTAGGCGGATGAGTTGACTTTCCGAAGCGAGGAGTTTGAAAATCGACCTCACGCCGTATTTGCAATCGAAAGCAGGAACCATCGAGGAAGGATGTTCAGACATCAACGATATTAGCATTTGTAGTACGTCATGCAGATTTTCGTCCTGGAATAATAATTGATTTGATTTATTAATAAAATTTATTATAAAATTAATACCTCGTGCATTGTCGTTAGGTAATTCAAAATGCTCTGCAATTCATCATCCTTAACTCCGTTCCCGATCATGATTAATTGCTTCAAGAATAAAAGGATGTAAGCGCGTATTGCGAGGATATCTTTTTGAGCAGGCCTGGGACCATCTAAAACAATACCCATGTTTAATCCTGCAGCGACATAGTATAACCTTTTCAGGTTTTTAGCTCAGCTTCAACTTACCTAATCCCTTCGGCGTGATGCCGCTCTTGGATCTCGGATTAGTGACCCAATAATAGTATTTGAGCGTGTGAACTGTCTGGAGGACGGTGGAAACGCGCCTCACGTTCGAGTAGATTTGAGTATCTGATAGAAACTCTGTCGCCAGATAGGAATAGAGCTTCGATTGGACTGGTGCTGGCGTGTAAATCCATAGGGCTGGGTTGAAGAGAACGTGATCCAGCAACTGCCAGGTGAGGAACGAGAAGCAAAATAACTAAATCAAAATGGATTAACCTGCTCCCGTACTTACCCAAAACACTTATTTTTTGTAACAGAGACTTTTGATTAAAAAAGAAGCTTTTGCGGATTTTTTTACATGCTTGGATAAGTATGGTTTTTAGTTCAGATTCAAATGCAAAATGCAATTAGGTATTTTTCTTATGATTCTTTTAAAAAACTGTTTGAAGTAACTTTTTATCGGTATGTTTCAAATTATATAAATAATCAAAACAAAAATATTTAATAGTTAAATATTAAGGGAACTATAAGTTACCTTGGAACATTTTTATAAAACCAAAAGACTGGATTAAATACTCAACTTTGATCCAAATTTAAATGTGTTAAAAGTTTTAAAAGGCTGCGAATTTGCGAGAAACGAGAAAAAAGGCTCCGAAACTGGTTTTATGAAGTCAAATACAAACAAAATGTTGCAATTTTTTTCGGTAAACTTTAAAAGGCCTGATATTCATAAAATATATTTTAGATATCCTAAATTTCAGCACTACATCGTATACTTTTCGGGTAAAAAATAATGTAATAAAAATATGATAATTTATCCCATTTTTTATTTTTTGTTCAAAATGTATCCCTAAAATAAGAAAATTAAGTATGTTTGCTGCGATAGTCGCCAAGTTTGAAGTGCTTGATTTTGAAAGTCTCTTGATAT
Organism: Stenus bimaculatus; assembly: GCA_963971135.1. Taxonomy (NCBI): domain Eukaryota; kingdom Metazoa; phylum Arthropoda; class Insecta; order Coleoptera; family Staphylinidae; genus Stenus; species Stenus bimaculatus. Next base: position 77,233,797 of record OZ020180.1, on the reverse strand, counting down.
TTGCGGTTGTTACAGAGGAGCTTTTTTAAAATTTCTTTTTTTGGTACACAGATGAGTTTTATGGCTATCAATTTTTTGTTTTTTTTTCTGTTTTAGTACGTCAAACCAAATACTCACACTACAGCAGTAAATCGGACTCTTTACAAAAAACGTTCGCTTAGCGGCGTTTTCCACAAAAATAAAAAAACTTTTTGAAATAATATTTTTTTTCCAACGCTTGCAATAAGTTAAGGTATAAACGAAGACTTTAACGTTCCGTTTTTTGTTTTAGGTATATTTTTAGAGTTTTTACAGTTCTCCAAAAATTTCTTATAATCTTACTTAATTTTTGGGATGCTGTAAAAAGTTTAAAAACATACTTAAAACGAAAAAACGAAACGTCAAACTCTTCGTTTATACCTTAACTTATTGCTAGCGTTGGAAAAAAATATTATTTTAATTAGTTTTCAATTTTTGTGGAAAACGCCGTTTAGCGAACGTTTCTTGTAAAGAGCCCGTTTTACTGCTGCCGTATGAGTATGTTTTGACTTACTAAAGCAAAACAAGAAGAAATTGGTACCTATGAGACTCTTCTGTGTACCAAAAAAGAAATTTTAAAAAAGCTTCAATGGAAAAAAACATGAGCAAAACCCATGCGAATTTTAAAATCAATCGCTCACATTTGTCGAAGATCCTCTTAAACTGGTTATTTAGTTTTATTTATGTTTCGTTATTTTTTAAAGTCCTGAAATCTTCGAAAAGGACAGAAAAAGTTATTAAAAAATAAGGTTTTCTTGGCCAGTGTTACTTAAGTAGCCGGGATACTTTTTCAAAACAAACAGAAGTTTATTACAACGTTTTTTGTAAAGATCCCGTTTTACTGCTGCCGTATGAGTATTTAGTTTGACTTACAAAAGCAAAAAAAGAAGAATTTGGTAGCAACAAGAGTCTTCTGTGTACCAAAAAAAATAAAAAAATCTCCACCGGAAAAAAAATTATGACCAATAGTAAATATCAAGCGAATTTCAAAATCAGGCGCTCAAATTTGCCGGCTATCGCCTTAACAACGAAAAAGAATCCCAACTTCACTTGACAACTAGAGGTTTTTCAAAAGCTTATGCGCGAGTTTTGGGATACTCTGTATAAGAATAAAATTAAATACAGGGTGTCCCAAAAAAGTGATCAGAAGAAAATTGTAGAAAGCAGATGAGACCTCATCACCAAAGAGCCAATAGTCAGGGTCGATCCAGATGGTCCAACAAATTGGTTGTGAATTGAATCGTTAGATATTTTCTGTCTTCCTCCTACTCATAACAATGGTCATAACGTGGAAGCGACACAAAAATCTTAACCATAGTAATGAAATAACCAATCTACCGTTTTCGGTTCATTGGACCTTACAGAATTAATTCAGATTTAAATTGTTAATGTGCCTGATGATGCCCTTATGAAGGCGTAACTTGAAATAGTTGGGATTTGAATCATTCACCTTTACTCTCATTAATTACTCTCCCAAATCATCGTCAAGTTATCATCTTAAATATTATTTTATTGATAACTTATACATATATACTTGCGCAAAATTTTATCTTTGCGATGCATTTTGGAGCAAAATTTTCTCTTTAATAATGTACCATTTTTGTGTGTATTTTTTGAGTTTACCGGCTGCGTCATTCTAGGCTAGAGTAGAGACTCAGGCCAATTTTGGATCAAATTTTTGAAAAATCGGAAGTGACGCTAAACTTTTGGTAGATGGTGCGTTTTGGCATATAACTTTCTTTATCTGTTGGAATATCTGAACCTTGTTTAGAAAAAGTTTCCTGTATGAGTAACAACGCCCAGGAAAACCTTATTTTGTTAATAACTTTTTTTGTATGTATAGTCCAGTCATTTGGTAGTTTTACCTGGAATGCTTTCCGGGAGTTTTGAAAATGGGTAATTTTATAGATTTCGATGTACTCTTTCTGAATTTCAATTTTGCCACCTCGTATCCTTGCCGCTCGCGCCGCCATATTGAAAGTGGAGATCTACAATTTATGTATTAACCTTTTTTTTCGTAAAATCAATAGTTTAGGCGTACGAGCGCCGCAAAATGTACTTTAACGTTTTGGGCAAAAAACTTATTTCCATACCACCGTGAGGTTTCTACCACAGGGGCCCACAGTTTCCAAAAATGTAGGAAATCTTCTCTAGTTCAATTTTGAATATAAATGTTTTTATCGTAAAATGAGCCAGAAAGAAGATATTGTCAAAAAACTGCTTTTAGGCGCCATTTTTTTCAATATACGAGATACGAGGTGGAAAAGTTGGAATTCGGAAAAAACACATCGAAATTTATAAAATTACAAAGTTTCAAAACGCTCGGTAAGCATTCCAGGTAATCGCCTTTTTTGCTCTCAAATAACTGAACGAGTTGGCGCAAAACTTAAACTTTAGAGCGCATTACTGGCGCAAATAGTTGGTACTATTTTTTTTTCTAAAATTTGAAAGTATCCAGGATCCAGGCCAATCTTAAAGGGGTTATGTATTCAGAAATATAAAAATATAATAAAAAGAAAGTATAGGTAGTAAAATATTATTGGATTTTAAAATTGTCGTTTGGAATTTATTTAATTACATAAATCAATGTTTGTCAGAATTAAATCGATGAATTAATTGACCATTACCAGAGTAGTAAAGCTATTCTAAAAATGTTCCTAGGTCATATATTCCGGATTATTAAATTTATGTGCAACGTCACTAATAAAATAAATGTGCATGCTCTAAAAATAATAAAACAAAAATATATCTACATGAATTATCTCCAAACATATTATTTAATCAAATTAAGCACGCAAAGTAATCTAAAAAATGATAAAACTACCCATGCATATGCATGACTGATATATTAAAAAAACTAATTCAAATTAAATCGTTACCACCTAGTTTATAAAATTTCTGTAAAAAACTTGTTAAATACGCCTAGTGTTCACATAATTCCTATTTATATTTAAAATATATACAATTTTAAAGGAAAATTGGGAAAGGACTTACCTGCTTCAATAACAGCTCGCTGTTGGCACTCAAGCAAGTAACGAGGTGTTTGGTGAGACTTAAAAAGGATCCTAAAACGTCTATTGTGAGATGATCCCTCGACGACCTCTGCAGCATGAAGCTAATGACCAAAAAACCCCTATTCTGTATCATGTGCTGCTGCACAGTTTGCGACGTCTCCACCAGCTCGCAAATGAAACCGAGTAATTTAGAACTGAAATTAATTGTGTTACGCAAATTATTGTGATGCTAAAAATATAATTACCATAAAGTTGGGTCTCTTTTGGAGTCTGCTGAACCAAGGCATTCGTAGGGCAGGTCAAGTTGGGAGAAAAGGGGAAATAGCACCTGAATGCCTCCGATCGAATTAAGCGTGCTGTGGATGGAATGAGTTATCACAGCCTTCACGTCCTGCAAGACAAAAGAATAAAGCTGGAGAAATTTATGCAAACGAATTTAATTGTGACTCAAACCCCGGGGGAGAAATTGAGGGTGAAAATTGCATTTTGTTAAGTTTTAAGTGAAAGAGTCGGGATAACGGGGCTTCGGGGAGCATTGATGTCCTTTTTTTACTCACCTGCAACATGAGGGCATGGGGAGTGTGGACGAAGTATGAAATGTTTCCTTTGGGAGCAGATTGTAGACACAACTGGCTATCTGTTGCCACTGGGTTGTACATGAACACTATCGCACTGGATAATTTTCCGTCATAGAGGACCTAAGGAAATATTTTCTTAGTAACAGTTTATTTTTCTTTGCAGTCATTAACTAATCTAATAAAGGCACAAAAATTTGCAACTAAATGCGGTATATACATTATGTGCTTCATAACAGCTACAACAACAAAAACAATGAAGATTTGAAATTTAAATTATTTCAATACAAGTGGCTTAGGGGCATTTAATAAGGCGAACAACGTAGATGTTATTTTTGTTTAGAACTTCAGTATTTTTCTTCATTATCATGCATTTTTCAAAAAGCTCGAAGTTTTTATTATAATCAACAACACATTCTTTTAGTTTATCTTTGTTTTATGTTTTTGCAAAAAAAGCTATACCAACTAAATAAACTTCAATTTATAATCTTTTTGTACATTACCTAGAATCTATGTACAATAAAACATCTGTGTTTTATTTATTTCACGTGGCAAGTTATTACCAATTATGTAGAATGTAGAGGATTTTCAACTTTATGTTTCAATTTATTTTTAAGTATTAAAATGTTTATAAGTCACGAGAGAAATTAAGAAATTCTAGACTTTCGTAACTGTAATATGAAACGTCGAGGATTATTTTTAAATCCACCTAGAGAAATTTAAAAATAAAACGTGAGTTTTTATTAAACCACTAAAGATGCAACTTTATAACAATAACAATTCCTTTAATGATATCTCCTAATCTGCGTTGGCTTTTCGTATAAAATCCGAGATATAAAATATTTAATATCTCAACGAAAAATAGCTTTCTTCATAAAATTTAGATACGTCTTGTAGCGGTTTTAACGGTTGTATATTGTGTTTTGGAAAACTGGAAAAGTTTTAAATTAAGTATTCTAGAGTTTGGTGTAAGTACAAAATGAAAGTTCTTTAATGCCTGGTTAACCATTAACTAGGAAGATTTTACAGCGTGCAAGGGATTATATGAATATAAGGAAGCACACGTAAAAATATTTCCACTTAAGTGTTGAGTTCAGTAATGAAAGGACAAAAACTCGCGTTGGGGAAACTTCGGAAAACTTAATAACCGACTCACTTAAACCCCCTTTACGTTATGATATTGAATGGAAAACTGGCTATAGAGACAATCAAAATAAATTACTCCAATTATTCATCTTTATGTTTTCTGCAGCCGCTTCCTGCGACCGAAAATTAAGCATGTACGGCCCTATAATTCATTAAATTTTCCAATACTTCACAAAACCCTGTTTACGAATAATTTATTGAAATTAATTAGAGCTAAAAGGTTTTTTAACCGCTTTCACGTTGTAAGTTTTTAGCACGTCTTATAACTTTAAAGCTAGGCTTAACGTTTAAAATTTTTAGGAAAAGCTTTCATTAAATGGATACTCTTCAAACTTTGCAATTTTTTGCAGTATGCATTTTTAATTAAACCACCTGAAACTCTAAGAAATTCAATTAAAATAATTGGCAGCGGAGATAATATCTCTATCCAAGTAGTTTAACGAGAGTTATGTTTTCAAACATAATTATAAGTTTCATATAGTAGATGAGTTTTTGTGTAGTTTCAAAAAACGTTTTTTGTTCCATTTTAATTAATTTAATATGTTATTAAAGTTTTGATAAATATTTTAATTTGTACCCGGTATATTTTCGAGAAATCAACGTATTTCTAAAAAGTCTAAAATATCAGGACTAAATTTGACTCTAAAGTGGGATTTTGCACATTTTTGCCCAGAACTCAAAAACGAAAAGTAATAACAAAATGATTCCTTTTTTGGCTGGAAATTTATTTAAAGCCATTTTCAAAAAAATATGAAAATTTGATTTTGACAATTTTTTTTACCCCCCCTGCCTCATGGACTTTAACAAATGATGGCTTATCTTAAAGGTTTATGCGTAGGCTTTCACACAAAAAAAGATTCGTTTTGATATCTTTATTCGTTTAGAAGATATGACCGAATAACCGTTGAAAATTTGAAAATTTCACTTTTGGACGAAGAAATTGCTATGAAATTTTTGATTAATCGGAAAATAATTAATTTTGACCGAACCAGTTGGCCGATTAGAACGATTTATGGCTTACATTGACCGATAGAAAAATATTTTTATTTGTATTACAGCTTCAGTGATGTGTATACGTGGCGTACTTATGCATATTATGAAGATTTTTTCAACTTTTATAATCGTTATATCCCAGAAACGGTGGCTCTTAGGAGAAAAAGTATTAAGTAATTTTTTATAGATAATTATATGATCTACAATTTTTGTTTGACCTAATTTTATTATAAAACTTACAGTTTTGCTGAAAAACGCGAAAAACCCATTTTTAAGACCTTTGACCTTGAATAATTTTTTTTCCAGGTACGGGATATGTGGCGATTTTTCAGAATTCATTTATAATGGTGTTCCGAACATTCATACCAATTTTTAGCTCTACGCTAATTATTGCACCTTTACTACTATTTTTAGGGATAAATTGACCGATTATATGGACTGGCACTAGTCGGAATATGTTCGATTCCAAATTTATTGACACTAGATTCCAAAAAACCTTCATGGGGGGCGATTCGAAAAAGTTGCTGAAAAGTAGTTATCTGACGCAAGAGGTACCAACATTTGTGTGTGAAAGTTTTGTTTTTAAAATTACTACTCCTAGTATTTCTTCAAGAAAGAAGAAACTTCCGAAGAAAGGGTCGTTGGAATTACTTTTTAATTTCACAGTAAATAATGTAAGTGATCTCCCTCTACTAATGTGATGACGTCAAAAGTAGGTTAGTTGCCATCAGGTTAGGTTGTCATGGTTGCTACATAACTTTTAGTTGTTACCACATTGCACTAGCCTACATCTGACGTCAAATTAATTTGAATCGCTAATTTGTGTTGTGATTATAACATGATTAAAATTTGTATTGAATATATTTATTTGAATTTATTATAAAAGGTTTATGCCCTTCTACGAGAGATAAGTCGAATAACACTATAAATTCAAGTATACGGCAAGCAAAAAAAACATGCAATGGCAAATGTAAACGACAGTAACAAAAAGCTACCGACATAGAGGATGTAAATAAAAAGTTTCGCGTGCTAAACAAATATTTCCATCAAATATTCACCTTTGGGTCCTTTCTAAACATTTTTAAAGTGCTCAAAACATTAAACGCAAACGTAGTGTTTGCAAATCATTTCAAAAATAATAAATAAATAATCATGCTTACTGAGCGTGCGTCTGTCGACTGGAGCATGCTAGGGTTGTCGGAGTCATCTGGTTCACTCACCCTTTTGTGATTGTCGGGCAGGTTCAGGTGACACTCGTTGTCGAACCGGAACTGACTCTGTTAAAAAAACAATGGATAATTACTGAGCGATTGGGTTCGTGATGGATGCTGAGGAAAGGGATGAGGACGTTGGGTGCTTACTTTGTAACCAGGTCCTAATCGGTGCATAGCGCAAATTTGATGCGTCGTCAGCGCTTCGCTGAAAAGATAAATGGCCGACATTTGGCCACAAAAGACGCGCTCTTCGTCGAGCTCGGGCGTCGCGCCAATGTAACATTTGTCGAAAGGCTGCAAGAAAATTAATAACGTTTTAATTACATTAATTAAAGCAAAACTTGGACTTTTCAACTATGTTTATTAGTCTAATTTAATATAAAATTTAAAAAAAAACATACTTTCATTAAAATAATTATGAAATTAGTTAAATATTTATTTTTGACTATTCAACTCACAAGTGATTATTTTTTGCGACAAGTAAAACTTCAAAAATATCAGCGATTATTTCATGACGTTTATGTCAAACTTCAATAAGTTTGAAGTTCGCTGTCAAATTTTGCAAAAGAAATTGAGAAATGTTCGTTAAATAGTCCCTTAAATATGCACTCTTGTTCAAATTATAAGTCGAATATTTTTCATACATTACCACTCATGTCATTTGGGGTTAAAAATTACCCCCCCCCCTGCTTCGCAGTCGGGGAATTAAAACTTAACCCCAAATGACATTCGTGATAATGACAGTGAAAAATATTCGACTTAAATTTGACCACTCGTGATATTACATATGACAATCATATAGAACCTCGTACATGCAATTCATGTTAGTACTTTAGAAAATAGGTAGAGGCGCTGTGTAGGAATTTCCAAAGCCCTCTTGTGGATTTTTTTGAACTCGCCAAATGAGTACAAAGGCGCTTTCTTACTGGGAGTAAAATGCTCCTGGACCCCTTTCCCCAATTTATCCTCCCAAATGAGGATAGATGTCCTGGGGGGTTATTCTAAAATCACACTACATAACATCGTGTACGACATGACAAGGACAGACTCTTTATTTTGCATTTGAATGAGAAGAATAGAATGATAAAAGTCGTGTATGACTAGTGTCGTGTGATTCGAGAATAATCCCCCTGGGGGCAGATCCTCATTTTTTGGAATAAAATATCCTATAGGAAAAAAAGCGTCAAGTAAAATATTCGTTACTTATTGGTTGTTTTGGAAAATTTCCATGGAAACGTATTGTTTTTCCTGTAGGACATGCGCTTATTTTCTGGAACTGTTCCGAACTGTTCAGAGCAGTTCATAATCCATAAAAAGAAAGAGGTTCAGGTCAATCAAAAATTTGAATTTAATCTCGCTTATAAAAAACCTCGGTCAACTATTTGTATTCAAACTCGCACAATTACTAAGACCTATGACCAAAAAATAAATAAAACGCACTTTCAAAAATGAAGTAATTATAAAATCTGCTAACCTAGATAAGATAAAAATTGTGATTGATAGGAATCAATGAGGAAAATAGATTTGCAGATATTTGATCAACAGCTGCTCGAATCCAATTTATTTCATACAGGCTTTTACACAATTGTGGTATTTTAATCCAAAAGAGATATAAATGTGAATATGAAATAACCACAATAAAAGCTTTTCGTCAATTTTATGTCCTGAATTGTACTTCCAAATTTATTTTATTATTAAAAAGTAAATAGGTAGTTGAAAAAATAATGAAATGAAAATAAAAACTACTTGGTTGTTTTATACAGGATGTTTCTTAACAAGTGTCGGATAATCGAGAAATGGATTTTTGGACCAATTTTAAGACAAAAAATAGGAATATTTTTCCGCTAAAATGCTTCATTTCGGAAATGCAGGACATTGAAGTTTACTAATTTTTTCAATTTTTTTAACATAAAGTCTACATTGTTAATGATATTTGGCTCAAATTTTGCACATACCTTACTTTTGGCAGCCGCCTTGTGATGAATTCGCAAATTTTCAAAAAAAGCTAGAGTGAAGTTTTTCGAGTGAATTAACCCTTTTTCCCTTTTAGCGGAAAAAAATATTCTTACTTTTTGTCTTAAAACTGGTCCAAAAATCCATTCGTAAATTATCCGACATTATTTCAGAAACACCCTTTATTCGATTTTTATTACAGATTCTTATCGTAGGTCGGGGAATTATACGAGGTGGTCCATTACATTGGCCAACACGATCGCCCGATTTAACTTTACGAGATTTCTCTTGTGCTTAAAATGCATTTATAATTTTGTAAGAGCAAAACCGCAAATTAAATAAGTATTTTCAATTTATGTTAAAAATCTACATTTTTTATTGTTAAATTTTGTATCTATAAAATCTAAGTTCTTGTCATTATTTTTTAAGTTAAGTAAGTAAAAAAGTGAATAGGTAATTGCCCTCATACAAATCATTGCAAAACATGAATTTGTTCAAGCAATGTAGCATATCATTCATAATGAATCAATCGTGATGAAGTTTCATACAAAAATTTGGAAAACCATATTCGGCGTTTTGGTTTATTAAAATTTTAATTTGTTTCATATTTTTGATATTTTCTACCAGTAAACATTTCCCAAAAATACTGATTTAAAAATCGGGTAAAATATAAAAAAAATAAAATATGTATACCTAAGCCGAAATTCAGAATTTTGTTTTCCAAATGTTTTTTTTTTGAAAATTCACCAGGATTTGACAATTTATACATGCGCCAAGGTGTTTGAACAAATTGACATTTTGTAATGAATCATGATGAAAATTCATAATTTCACACAAACATTTTTTTAGAAAACAATATTCTGCATTTTGGCTTAGGTATTCAAATGGTTCGAATTTTTATCTATTTTACACTCTAGATATTTTTTACCAGTAAAAATACCTGTTTAAAAATCAGGTAAAATATAAAATTTCCAAAATGTTTGTGTGAAAATTAATCAGGATTTTAGTCAATTCATAAATGTACCATAGAACAATGCTTGAATAAATTGATATTTTGCAATGAATAGAGTAATTATCAATCATTAAATTGGAAAACCATATTCTGCATTTTAGGTTTTTAGAATTTTAATCTTCTTTATATTTTCGATATTTTTTACACCAGTAAACATTGCCTAAAAATAGTGGTTTAAAAATCAGATAAAATGTATTAAATAAAATCGAATAGGCCGAAATGCAGAATATGGTTTTCTAAATTTTTGTGTGAAAGTTCATCACGATTGATCAATTCAGAAATGTGCCACAGTGCTTGAATAATTTGATATTTTGCAATAATGAAAATTCATAATTTCACACAAACATTTGGTAAACCATATTATGAATTTCGGCTTATTTTAATTTTATTATTTTAGACAAGGTTTATAGGTGTATAAACCATCCAAAATATTTTAAACGTCAGTAAACCGTAACTTTCCGTAACATTATATGACACAACGAGAGAGATTAAACATGGACTTCAATGTCTAAGCTGCCACCCACGGAGGCAGCAAGACTTTTGGGCAATTCCTTGGCTAGCCACCATTAATATTAAAAATAATGAACTAGGATTCTGATTATTTAAAACGAATTTTATGCAGTGATACTGATTTATACCCAGATTCTGGTCAAATTATTTAAGTTTAAAGGCCTTTAAATTTAAATTTGTTATATGCGTTGTAATGGACAATTTCCATAGTTACCTTATTTGTTTCGATTTAAAGGCCTTTAATTTTGACCAGAATCTGCCTATAAGTCAAAAATAATAGTATATTACAATACAAGGTCGGTAAGTGCGTTATGACAGAACAAGAAAAAGGGGCGAGTTTTTCTATTTTTCGAGGCCTGTCATACCCCACTTAACGAGCGTGTAACGTATATTATTTTTTGCGCTACCAACTTTAATAAAACAATTCAAAATTGGTAATCCGTTTTGACGGAAAATCGAAAGAATAAAAAAATTATAATTCAAACAAAAATAACAACTATGTATTTATGTTGAACTATTAATGTTTAATAAAATAAAAAAAAAATTCTTATATTCAGCATTAAAACTTAAAAAAATAACTACATTCTTGTATCAGAATAAATACCCAGATTCTGGTCAAATCATTTAAGTTTAAAGGCCTTTAAATTTAAATTTGTTATATGGGTAGTAATGGACAATTTCCATGGATACATTATTTGTTTTAAATTAAAGACCTTTAATTTTGACCAGAATCTGCCCATAAAACTCGAAAGAAATTAAAAGTTACGTTATTTAATTTTTAACGTTAAGATCACAGAATAATAACATTTAGAAGTGCAAATTATCAAAGCAGTTGTGGCGCCACCTCTTATATTTAAGACAAACTATTTCATAACGAAACACTGTTCTGTTATAAATCACAACGAAACTGTATTTTTTGGTTGCCATAGCAATCAACATACGTTTGGAAATTTCATAGTAACGCGTTTGTAGACATGAAAGGTAAGTGTGCGAATATAGGTTGATAGCGCAAAAACTAATTTAAAAAAAATCTGTGAGTTTACCCTTATGCATTATACTACTTTAGATTCTGTACGAAATAGGCAACTTTTTCTGAAGATGGTTAAACTTTATGTTAGTACAAAATAAATGGCCTGCTCTATCAGGTGACTTTATGTTTGATAGTCCACTTACGAGACATCCTGTATACAAAATATTTTGCCAAATAAGTTATAGAGTTTTACATTATGCCAAAAAAAGTACAAACTTAAAAATCAACCCGCACTATAATCTCTTAGAAAGTGTTGTAGCGCCTAGAGCCTTCTTATAAAATGTTGTTTATTGTGGTAGTAACTATCTCCGGTATTCATATTCACCTACAGAGGTTTGAAAACTATGACAATGTATCCGAGGTAGCAGACTCAAACTCCAAGTACTTTCAACCATCACTATCCCAGTGGGGTAGTTATGGAAAAGCTAAATTAAGCTACTTGTACCTCAAAAATAATCAATGACCATAGCAGCAAACTTTTACTCTTTGTGTTATAGTGTATAAAAGCTTTTTTATTAGACACTTAATCACAATAATAGTTACTGTAATGCGATCCACTAAAATGTGGTAAACTCTGCACAAGAGACCGACAATATTCAGCAGTATCCATTGCTGGAATCTTCTACTCATAAACCAGGATTTAAATCCGCGCATACTTAAAAATTACACCGGCTTAATAATCAACTTAACACAATATTAAACTTTAATTAAAGTTCGCAAGTAAAAAGATTTATTTTTGTACTTCAATCAGAAATAATACAGAATATGTACTTTGACTAAAAAATGTCGATAAAGATATTTTAAAATGTAATTTAACTTTTCGAGTAACAAGATCAGAAATAAGGTAATCATTTCATAAAGTTTAAATGAGAATTTAAGATATGACAATTTTTGAAGAAAATGATTATTTTTGTCATCCGGTAATTTTAAATAATAATTAACAATGTAAAGTAGGTTTAAGTGACAAATAAGAAAATAACAGACATTTCGAAATTCTGGAGCTGGAAAATTAATTAAATTAGCAGATTTAATTACATTTATATATAATTAATTTAAGTGTGATTTTACAACGTGATTACAGTCTCACGTTGCAAAGCCGACCTTTATAATAAAATTTCAAGCAAATTTTTGTATGATATTTATGTTTTTAATTAAAAATATGAACAGGTATATTTAAATACTTACATCATTTGTACTAACAAACCACGCCATTTCAGTACTGGAAGCGAGCTGTCCATTAACCAAACATTTTATTTCACTTTTAGTCCATCTATTATAAATATAAACAACAGCCAACATGTACCACTGTAAAAAAACAAACAAACAAAAAATGTAGTCCTCCTACGCGAGAAAAAAATAAAGGAAGTCATACTTTTCTCGGTTGAAACTCATACTTGACGCAGTGCTGGAAACCTTTTCCCTTAATTTTCATCGACGTTAAAACGAGACAATTGCCGACGAAATGGGCCGTGTATCCGACGCCCTTGCTAGTCTTGAAGCTGGAAAATAGAGAAAACAAGTCGTTGAGCCATTCTTTCACATCTGTCACGACACTCACCAGTACAAGTAGGGCTTTTCCCTCTCGATGTTCACCGAATTAATCGGATCCAGGCGGAACCACGTCGTGAACGTAAAGCCGTTCTCATACGGCCATTTCGCCAGAGGTGGAAGCACGACCGCCTGCAAAAAGCATTTTTAAATGAAGAAAAAGAAGTGACATTTGTATGGAAAAAGCTTTTTTGCTCAAGGGAAAAATCGATGGGCCAAAACGGGGACAAAATATGAAAAAGAGCTTTAAGCTCAGTTTTGTAATTTTAAATTAAGCAAATTTTAATTGCTCGCGTTTATTTTTGCTTTTATGCTGGGACAACGCTTTTGTTAAAAGAACACAGAGTAGACCTTTTACTAATTAGTTAATTGATTTAAGCCTCCTAATTACAAGGATAGTTTCTTTTATTTTTCTTTTTCATCAATTTCCCTAACGTTAATAAAATCATTAAAAAGCACAATTTAAGATATTTTTACTGCACTTTTCCATTATCTTCTCTCTCATTCGTTTCTTTTAATTTACACAATGAATGCTTGGCTTGGTTTACTTTCAAATGAACATTTGTAAAAAACACAATTAATTTCAAAATTCTATCAAAAAAATGCAGGTATTTTATAATAAAAATAAAAGCTTCGATTTTTATAGCCTTTAATGTTCCACTAAATTCAATATAAATAGTTACAAAAACGTTTTAGAACTTGCGATCATCACCAGATGTGTAGGATTAATTAATGTGTCCACTCTAAAAATCAAATGTCAAAATAGTAAAAAAAAATCAACACCTGATTTTTAACAACGCAAAAATTGAACATTACACAAATTGAAACCCGAATAGTGTGTAACTCCACTTTTATCAAAATCCTGATTTGTATACGATATCTGTTTGTAGTATGTAATAAATACCCTTTCAGAAAATTGTGTACTTTCTAGGAAAAACTACATATTTATTTCACACATTATTTGTTTAATTCCATGCTTGAAATTTTATAATGTTTTTTATCGTACGAAAAATCTTGTGTTATCAGACTCTACGCTCGTGTTGATTAAATTTAAATTTTGAAATGAAATCCGAAACGCAAAAGAGTTATTTGCTCAATAAATTGTCAACTCTTCAGCCTAAAACGTGGTCATTAGTCGGGCTGGTCAAATTCAGATTAATTATTAATTTAACTTTAAGTTAGGTTGAGAAATATACCAAAGGTTTTCAAAAAAATTGAAATTAGCGCGTAATTAACTCACTCTTGAAATTTTTAATGTGAAGTGTTCACTCTCTTGAATTTTCGGACGATATTTCAAAATTTCAAGATTTCCAGAGTGAGTTGATTACGCGACTTTCAAAATATTTGGTCTATTTCACAACATAATAAAGCAATTTGGAATTTCTATATTGGAGGAGGCAAGAAAAATTAAAAAATATTGCCTAAAAACATATTTTGCTTCTTTAAGTTTTTTTTTCTAAAAATTCTAGTTTTTAAATTTAAACAAAATAGAGGTTTTTGTTAATATTTTAAAAAGTTGACGTTTAAAAAAAAACTTTTCCGATAAAAGATATTTCTTTTTATACGCCTACTATGAATCTGTTACAAAAAATATAGGTGGCCATTTAAAAAAGAAGTTGACCTTCAATCAACCTTGACATCGTCTACGCAGTAACAAAACAATAACGCCAATTAGTATATATTTGATGGGTGTTTCAGCATTTTTTTATTTATTTCGTTGTTTTCAAGATATTCGCTTGTCTCAAGTTAAATGGTCCACCCTGCATAAGGAAGTAGATCTTTTCTATAAGCTGGATGTAGATGAAGCTAATAGCTTGAAACATGATTGATTAGGCAGTAATTTGCGCCTGATGGCGAGTTTAAGGACCCGAAACGTGTATAGCTTATCATTGAATAAAGTTGGACATAAGGCATTTCTTGAATTTTACTACTACTACTATTTATCCAAATCTTCCAACACCACTATGTCTTCCTTTTCATATCTCTTTATATCTCCGATAAAATTGGCGAAAATAGAGTGTCACGAATGTCACGAATAAGTCACACTATCATCTCACTCCCACTTAAGAGTGAGTCCTATACTTCTAGTGAGTAAGAACGAGATAAAAAAGCTGACTGTTCCTGACAAGAACCAAACAAACTTTTCGGGTTTTAACGACTTATTTTCTAAAAACATTTTTATGAAGATGATTGGCAAATTAACTGATCGTTTAAATTATTACCTGGCATTGCATTCAAATAAAAGTAATTTATTCTCACGTATAAATTAACAACTTTTTTAGACAAAAAACTCAAAAAAGTTCTCAAATCTGATTTTAATTATTCCAGAGAATTATTTAAAAAACTTAAGAACTTGTCACAGATCAACACACAATGTTATCTTTTGATGTAAACAACATTTTCACGTCAATCCCAAGATCGGATTGTATACAATTAGTCAAAAATATGCTCATAGAAACTGATTTGTCTGATGAGATGGACACTTGCCTTCTAGAGTTATTGGAAATTTGTTTAGAACAAGACTTCTTTACATTCAATAAAAAATTATACAGGGTGTCCCGAAATTAAGCGGCCAAACTTTAGGAGGCGATTCTACAACTAATTTTACTACAACTAATTTTAAGAAAAAAACTTCCTATAAACATGTGTCCGATTTCGCTTCCTAAGGGAGCTTTAAATATTGTGACTAAAACTAGGTTTTTTGTCATTTATTTGAAAACGGTTGGTAATAATGTTTTGAAATTTGGTGTGAAGACTAATACGTTTAAGATATAATTTCTCAATTTTTTTCAGATTTTTTGAAAGCTCTGAATTTTTTTTAAGTTTTTTGAAAGCTTTCAAAAAATCTGAAAAAAATTGAGAAATTATATCTTAAACATATTAGTCTTCACACCAAATTTCAAATCTTTATTACAAACCGTTTTCAGTTAAATGACAAAAAACCTAGTTTTAGTCACAATATTTAAAGGGCTGTAGCTCCCTTAGGAAGCGAAATCGGACACATGTTTATAGATAGTTTTTTTCTTAAAATTAGTTGTAGAATCGCCTCCTAAAGTTTGGCCGTTTAATTTCGGGACACCCGGTATAGTCAACCACATGGTTTAGCAATTGGTAACCCCCTTCCTCTCTCAGTTTTTAGTAGACCTTTTTATGAATGATCTGGAAACAATTTTTTTTATCAACTGTACCAAACATCAAATTCTGGGCTTTGTAGAATTAGACAACCCTAATGCTTTGCCTTCTGCACTTTCATCATTAAATAATTGCAATCAAATAATAAGGTGATTCATTTTCTGGATCTAACAATAATTAGAAAAACAATAGATTCTGAATTCAATCCAAACTGGAGTGCTATTATTGAACTGTTCGTCACAGCGTCGCATACGACAATTCAGCTTATGTCGATCACTTAGAAATTTAAAGCGACGCCAGTTGAGATGATTGTCGAATGTTGGTTGAATGGCTATTTTAACCTAAAACTGTTATTGCGAAAACGTTTAGAATTTATGAAACTATGTGTTTTGTTATTAAAATGGAAATAAGAATCAGTTATTATCACTGGAAGTGGCTAAAATATAAGCAAAAAAAGTGAAACGAGATTATGAACAAGTGATTCCTTAGAAAATCTACCAGATAATCAGTTTAGGTGTATTTATAGACTATTAATATGTGATAGATCCATCTAAAATTAATTAATTAGTATTTAATATTAAAATAAAAAACTCACTCTTTTTAAAGATATTTAATGAGCGAGAACATTTTCGTCAACCCAATGTTGACATCATCAATGGAATTAAATATTAATTATTAATATTAAATATTTATAGACTGAAAAAAGAAGTAGCTAGAGCCAATAAATGAGCGAACCTTTAATAAGTTGGTACATCAAAAGTATAACTTTAACTTTTACCGCTGTTAAACGAACATTAATGGTGTACTTACACATATACGACCGCGTGTTAATCCCTGCTTATAATCTTATTAAGGCGTTCTTGAACAAAATACAATGAGTGCGAGTTGAAATAATAATAATAGATTTTATGAGGACACCCTATACTGTTTCCTTGGATTTCAAACTTTACCAAAACTGGAGTCGAGTAGAAAACATACGGCGAAGGAGCCATGAACCATCAAATAGGACATTAAAAAAACGTTTCATGTACCTTTAGCCTTTAGAGCACATATTTTCTGAAATTACCACATATAGGATACAATAAAAGTATTATAAGTGTTCAATAATGGCATTTACATCTCGTGCACGACATTTGGCAATCGACTCATCTCGCATACGAGAATATGTCGATTACTTTCAATAATAGCACCCCTGATCATTGAATTAACTTCTTTTCTAACCATGCTTTTTCACATAAAATATCCTTTGTCAACACAGCCTTTTACTGAATTTTTACAACACCTCTTACAATGATTTTGAATAGTAAGTATTTTCAGATAAAATATTTTTTAGTTTAGTCGTAAATGGAAAGAATTTTGGTCTTAAAAATTATCTAAATTTCTTCTTTTGAGTCTTAAAAAATGGTCTTATTTCTGGTGTTGTATTTTTGTACACTTTTTTTCAAAAACAAATTTAAAAAAATATGACAAACATTCTTATTTTCTAAAATTGTTTTAAGATATAAACAAAACAATGGGGTATTGCCTTAAAAAACAAAGTTATTATTCCGGTAAAATCAGAAGTGATCTTAAAAAAATCCACGAACTGTGGTTTTTTTAACCATACAACATAGTCAAATTTCAAATTTTTATTTTCATAATTATAGAGGTGTTTCGTTTACAATTCTTTACAATGATTTTTTATATACCGGGTGTCCACGAAACTAGGGCCACCCCTGTAACTTCTTTATTTATGGAAATAAAAATTTGAAATTTTACTATGTTATATGGCATCAAAAACGAATTTATTGAACTAAAAATATAATTTCACTTCCGGTTTAACCGAAAATGACACCAACTTTTTTTTTAATATAACACCCTATTTTTTTGTACTTATTATTAAACACTGGTAACTTCTAAGTATGTTTTTGACAAAAGAATTTTTATTTTTGAAATTTTGATTTTTTTTTTCAATTTTCTTAATAAAACCTATTAAAACTACTCTTAAATAATTAAAAATGGTAAAATATGTAAATTGTAAATTATGAAATTCATTCAGTCGTTTTTGAGAAAATAATTTATTTTTTTATATGGCATATAGTGAGACCACCCCCAATTTAGATAGGGAATTTTTTTCCGATTATAGTCATACCCAACATGTAGGTATGTAGGAATTTTTTATAGATTTTATTAAAAAAATTTAAAAAGAAACCAAAACTTTCTTTGAAAGTTAAAAAAAAAATTCTTTTTTGTCAAAAACATACTTGAAGTTACAAGTGTTTAATATTAAGTATAAAAAAATAGGGTATTACCTTTAAAAAAAAGTTGATGTCATTTTATAATAGTTCGATAAATTCGATTTCTTATGCCATATAACATAGTAAAATTTCAAATTTTTATTTCCATAAATAAAGAAGTTACAGGGGTGGCCCGTTTCGTGGACACCCGGTATTATCAATTTTTTTTTTCCAAGAATGGTTGGCCGTATAGACACTCCTAAAAATTTATATGAATCAGGATTGGAAAAATCCAAATTCTTACGCAATCTAACATGCATCTCGACACCAGAATTAAGAGTTTTAGTAGATTTGCTTGGAAACAGTCATTCGCCTCTCACAGTGCATCTCATATTTTTTTATAGAGTAGTTTCATGATAAGATCTGTTTATTAGGGTAGTATCTAAGCTCCTGGTAGATGACTAGGTAGATCATTTATGTAAAATCATAAACAAAAGTGGACTAAGTACGGAACCTTGAAATACCCCATGCTCAATAATCGCTAATCCAGATTTCTAACCGTTGACTAAACAAAGTATTTCCGATCCCCTAGTAGGAAGCAAGAAAATCTGTACGTTTTGGAGAGATATTGTATTTTGTAAGTTTTCGAATTAATAATGGCCCAGTCAAAAGCTTTTGACCACATCACATAACTCCGTTCCCAAAATTTCTCCACTTTCGATAGCCTTGATAGTCTCCTCTACAAAATCTAATATGGCAAAAGTGGTGTTTTTTCTGAATCCATATCGACTATGAGTGGATAAGTTATTTTTTTAGAAAAAGGTTTGAAGTTTAATAATGTTTTCAAATATTTTTGATAAGATTGGTCTATGGTTAGACCCAAGATATTAAGACATCTTTTTCTAAGAACAACAGTATAACAAAAGCACTGGTAATGAACAAAAATAGAGAAAACATTTGAGATACGAATGGTGTTTATGAGGTGCGATGTTCTTGTTCTCAACAAGAATCAAGGAACATATTAAATCCAATTTGGTAAAACATATTTCAAATTCACGACATAACTTTAGCGAGTCAAGGTTTTTTAAACCTCTTCATTTTTTTAATAAAGGTATAAGACTCATTGTCGGGACATGCCGCCGAGAATTTGGAAATTACTTTGACTACAAGTCTAGGTAATTTAAACGATCAATTGATTGATTGATTTAATAGCGCCAAATCTATTAATCAATATTTGTGCAATGTTCAATTTTTATTTCATTTTCCCGTTGTTTAAAATCAGCTGTAGATTTTTGTTACTATTTTGACATTTGATTTCGGGGGGGTTATTTTTGAATCGCCCGAGAAGATGTCGCATGCGACTTTCATCATTCTGTCTTTGTCGATTACGTGAAAAAATAAGAGTCGTTCCTTCTAATTTCGAATGCGACATAATTTCGGAAATTTCAAAAATAAGCCCCCTGAACGCAAGATCGAAAACGTGTATGTATAGGTCTACCGTCAAACATAATACTATCATAGCATAATTTTTTACTATTTTATGGCGATTAGGCGATGGTTAGTTTTTTTTCTTTTATTTTTTATAACCGTTTTATAATAAAGAAATTATTATATACTTCACAAGTCTTTATTTAGTTCTAATTCGAGATTAAAGTTTTAACGAGATTGACGATTTAAATGTGAAATCTGAAAAATTGAACCCATTTGTATGCCTAAAATCAAGGTAATTTTGCAAGTTCCAATTAAAGTGGATTAAAGTATAGAAAAAGTCATTTCATTTTATTCCATTCATCAGAACTGTGCTTTTAAAACTCCCAATTTAAAAGGTTCTTTCTGAAAACGAGAATTTTTTAACGAACAGATTACATGGTCGTATAGCAAAGTCTCGTCCTGCTTTTTGCAGAAACTAATCCGTAAGGGATAATAGAAATCAAAAAAAGGACGTATGTAATTTGTGCTTACCGATCCTTTGCGTCCTGGAAAGCTGAAAAAGACGTCTGGACCGCTACGCTGAGGCATTTGTCGAAGCACATTAAGCAGCTTTGCTGAATGTCGGGGCTGTAATAACGAAAATATTTCAAAAATTTATTAAAACGCCTCGATCAGCCTTAATAAATTTAGCTGGAATGAGGGGAGATTAATCTACAAAGAGAATATTTGCGTCTCATTGGTTTTACGCAGGAGCAATTTATTTATTTAACTAAATAAGCTTTTTTTCTTAATTTTGCTGAAAGTTGTGTTTAGAAGAAGATGGGACTTACCCATTTTCCGTTGATTGCTTTCATGGCGCCGAATAATAGCTTCAATTCTTTTACTGTTATACTGTAACTTGCTAGAACTCCCAGCATTTCTATTAGAAGATCTGCAAAATAGGTAATTTAATAAAAAAAGGGATAATGATAAACGGTTTGAATAATGTATTAGATTCAAATACTCGTTTCATTTGTATTAGATTATTTATATATCATTGAAAATACATCCCTTTATTTAAATTTATAGAAATTCATGGAAATCATAATTTTATTAAAAGTATAATATTATTAATTAATAAATAATAAATGTTTCATAAATTTCAGTAAATGAATTTTCAATTTAAAATAAAATTAAATATTTGGTTACAAATAATAATAAATTGTTTGATGTTTTTTTATCATTTTTTACAAGCATAACTTTAATAAAACTACATTGTAGAATATTGTATTTCATTGGAGTGTTTTACAACTTCCTGAAGTAACGTTTCAGCACTATCCCAAGACTTTGTAAAATAAAATTTTATTTCGAACAAATAATAAAAGTGAACATAATATTATGTACATTTAAATTGTAAGCATTGTTAAAATAATGCAAATGGTGCTTAAAATTTGAATACTCTTCATATCCCTACCTGAAATAAAAGTATAAGATATAAGCTTAAAACCCAGTATTTCCATTAAAAATATTTTATTTAAAGCCAAGCGAAGTACACGCCCTAGTTCTTTTCATACTAACAATTCTACTTCCGCATTTCCTCAGGATAGTATACATTGTTTTGCAGGATGCCAGGATGCAGGATCGTAAATCTCCGCAAAATTACTCATTCGTTTCGTAGAGCTGATGTATATTTAATGCTGAACCAAGTGCTTTCGAGTCAATACTTCATTTCCAAAAAATATTCAGAATTTAAAATATTTAAAAAAATTCTTACCTGCTACAACAATGTCTGCATTGCGAAGTCTTTTTAGCACGTGCTCGATGAGACCGACGTCCGTGCACGCCTGCAAATTGCGCACGCTTTTGCGAAGAATGGCAATGAAGACACTCCATATTTCAGCCTGAAAGAAGAGAAATGCGTTATGTAAGTCTCTGCTTTAATCTTATAAGTATATAAATAAATAAATAAGCGAGGGTTGTTTCACAGCTCGGGTTATGTGCTACGAATATGTGCTACTGGCACGTGTCATATGAGCTGGATGGATTAATGCGAAGAGGTGATAGGGATTCAATGCCATACAATGCCTGCAGATGAAGCTTATTCAGTTTGAATTATTTATGATATATTTGATTGATAAATAAAATTAATAAATATAAATTAAAACGCATTTATAAATTTTTGATATTTATGGATAAAATAATTAAACGACTGATTTGATGTACGCCATCAGATTATTATTTTTATTATAGCAATTTAAAATAAAACAGTAAATTGTAATACGAGTTATATTATACAGGGTGTCTCATTTGACGTCGTATAGCAAAGTTAGATTGTATGGGTATCTTATACAGTACACAGGCACTTTTTTGTGTAAAGTTGCTCCCAGGTGGAAGTAGGACAAAGAATACGCGATCGTGTTTGTTTTTGTCCTACTTCCAGCTGCGACCAACTGTACAATGCATTAATAATGAATGTATTTTTCCGCCAACGGATTGAACGAAAATAACCCAAACTTATTGGATTTGGAGATATTTGGAATCAGTGTTTTTTCTCAGTAATGTATATTTCAAAATAACTCTCAATACAATGGTTTAAAGTTATCTTATGAATATACCGGGTGTACACGAAACTGAGAGCTACTCCTGTCATTTCGTTATCAACGAAGTTGTAGACCTGATTTTGTGTTTTTTGATTTGGATTGATAATGCAGTTACTTGGCGCTTAGGCATCGTGCGTGCTTTACCAAAGTAATGCAGAATCTTTAAAAGAACTACTTGGCGATTAGGTAAAGGTACGTCATTAACCCAAATACATAGTGGTGTTGTTTTTATATTATTGGGAATAAAGTTAAAACATATTAGCCTATATTCAGTGACCGTGATGACAAAGTTAGAGACGTCGTTAACGTTAAACACGTGATTAGAAAATATTTCTTCATAAGAAATATTTTTTAAAGACGTCTTTAACGTTAACGACGTCTCTAACTTTGTCATCACGGTCACTGAATATAGGCTAATATGTGATTAGAAAATATTTCTTCATAAGAAATATTTTTTAAAGACGTCTTTAACGTTAACGACGTCTCTAAAATTTTCATCAAGGTCGCTGAATACAGAATACAGGTTATTACGTTTAAATTTATTAAAATTAAACATTTTGCCACTCCGATGGAGACGAATAGGTTCATTTCTTGATTAGGAGTAGTGGTTTTGTTGAAATAGTCGAGTTATTTTTTTTTGCATATCTTCAAAATAGCGATCAGTTTAGATGAGCAATACCCATGGCTACTTGGGCCTTCGACTTTGAAATCCTGTACCTCTTCTTCATTTACTTGAAGATGTTCTTTGGAGTAACTTGCTGTTACGTCTGATGCGTGTTTATTCCAGATCTTCGAAATCGTGTACCTCGCGTACTTCGTGCAGGTTTTTTAGTTCGAAATTTTGTTTGTTGCCGAGTCCTATTTTCTTAGAATGATTCTGGCCACCAATGGTTCTCATACTAAGCAGTGGATACCAAGATTTTTACGGCTTCCAAACATTTTATGGGGCATTCGTGGAATTTCTTGGCTGACCTTCTTGTATTATTGGTAGATCTAGAATTCTATCTAGCAACTTGGAAAGAATTAAGAGTTTATTTTGGTAAATCTTTTGAAGTAGGTTCTTCTCAATTCTGAAATAATTTTCTGTGATTTGAAGATGTTGTATCAGTCAACTTGGTTCGCCTATGATATTTGTTTTCAGGTACTGTAACTTCTCAACTTCTGTAATTAAATTGTTTTGTAGAATTACTTTCTGATAAATGTCGTGAAGGTTCCACCATCCTTCGTAGTCGCAATCGGAGAAGTTTTTGTTTCAAATTCTTCCAATGTTATCTCTGTTACTACTCAAGGTACTTGTTGCTGGTGAAGTAAGCTGAGGACCATAAACCGAAATTTCTTCATTATGTTCCTGGATGCTTTCCCACTGTTTCTGAGTTTTTTCATTAACGATTCATACCTTGCTAGTGTTTTCTCTTCCCGAATATCTATAATTGGTTGACAGCTTCGTTGACAGTATTTTATTCTTACTTCTTGGTTCCTTATCTGAAATTTTTGATATCCGATAATCTCTTGTTTACGACCGATTCATTGAGATTTTCCATGTTCAAAAGAACGAAGAAGTAAGAAAGAAGAAAGTAAAAACTTTTGTTTTCTTTTTTACGAATGTTGTTTTTCTCTCTTTTGTTCAAAGGACCATGTACAAAGTTGCTGACCTGATTTCGAGTTTTTTTTGTTTTGGATTAATAATCCAGTTACTTAGTGCTTATTATTACATTATTGGGAATATAATTGAAAAGTTTTAATTTATTAAAATTATTAAATATTAAAAAAATTTAGTAAGTATGTTAAATAATCCAAGAAAATACAAAAAGACTTTTCGAGGATTTTAATCTTAGAATTTTCGCCTCAATTGGTATTCAACTTTTTCGTCATCTTTACTGTTCTAGTATTGTTCATGATGGAAGTACCAATGTCATTTTTTTTAGTTAGCTTTTTTATGGTAGAACTACAACTAAATTGTTAGAAGATTCAGATATTATAACTTTTCAGTTTCAGTGATAAATTTGGAAAATAAACCTCCAATTTTTATATTTTATTTATAACATAATTTAAAAGTTAGACCTAGACTTTTGATCTAGACCATTAATCATTTTACAAAAAATCGATTTGTTTTGTCAAATGCACACTTTAGTTTATAATAAAGCAATTCTCATAGTTGACTTTGAACGATGGGAGCCAATTTGTAAAGATTTCCTTGAAATATAAAGGTTATTGAACGTAAAATTACCACAAAAATCGAAGACACATATTAAATAATAACTTCTTTAATAATCAACATTTTTTGGGGGATTTTTCTTATAATAAATGAATATAATAGTGTGAATTTGAAAAAAAATTAAGAAATATTAAATTTAAATGATCGTAGTTATGTTCTAATATTTACTGAAAACTTTATCAAGCAATAAAGACTTTAAACCATTTAGTTTTCATAAAAATTAGGAAAGTAATTAAACTCCTTAATATTAAGCTCATAAAAGAATAAAAGCAATCATTAGGACCTTTGAAGTGCTTTTATTAAAACATTTTTCTTTCACATTTTACGCATTACAAACAAACTTCCAGCTTCTATCAAGTATAATATACTATAAAAGGGAACTTTATGATAAATATAAGAAAAATAGTATAATTATTAAAATTTGGAAGAAAAATTAATATTTGATGTATTTTATTTTTTTGAAAGGACCCCGCACAAAATCAATGGGAATATACTTTTAGTAAATTCCAATCTATTCCCGGCAATTTAAGCGATAGATAAAGTACATTATATTCATGTCGAGCATATCCGAGTACAGGAAAACGTCGTTTTGCGCCGGTTCGGTTTACGCCGATCAACAATTACGCCGGTTGGTGCCGGGATTTCCTAGTTAGTTTTCGTTTTGTTTTTAAGAAAAATAAAAAGATGATTATATTTTTTATTTTATTATAAAATTAAAAGAATATTGAGTTTGTAGTTTCATTATGAGCGACAATAGTGATTCAGAACCCAAACATTGTGCGAAAAAGCACGAAAAAATGTGTGTTCATTTTACGCCGGTGTCTCTCTGAACGGAACCCCGGCGTAAAACGACGTTTGCCTGTATTAAAAATAGTTGCTACATGAGAACAGATCCCAAGCATACTTGCTCCAGTCTTACATGTACAGTAATAGCCAAAAATAGATTCTCCATCATTTACAACATCTAGATCTTGACTATAACCCTCATTAAATGTTATCCATAATTGATGTTCAATAAAATGTATGAATATATAGATAATCCATTTCTCACGAATCTTGGATATATGATGGCGGAAATCCAACTTGATAAGTCCCATAAATTAATTCGCGTACAAATGTTTATTTGGAATACAATGGTACATGCATTGCAGTTATGTCTTCCCATAGACCTCGTCTTCGTCCAAGACATTCAACTTCTACTCTAGCTTGCACTACATTGACCTATTTAATACTCTGTTCTGTCAATCCTACATCTACATCAGGCATCGTAATAGCTCTATTATATTTATTTATTGTAGCTCTACCTATACGGATAAAAACCTCCTAATTGGGAATATGGAATGTAGGGATAACATTTGCAAAGAATTTAAATAAACTTTTCAAGTAGCCATACGTAGCTTCCACAATCCATCCCAATTTTGCGATGATTCGAGCTCCTTCGCCTCTTCTGTTAAGAACTGAGCTTGTTAAGATCAAGTAAAGGCGGTATCAATGTAACTAAACTAATCCACATTGGGATAGGAATAGCATCACGGTATCCGTGATCAAGTATCTCGGGCCCTAAGCTCTAAACCATGCTTTAATTCCAGCAACATCCATTTGGAAGTTTTTAAAGAAGATTTTAGCATATTTGTTAGAAACATTCGAAATATAAGATTCTTGTATATAGCTTATAAGCTACATATCCATCTGGAGCTACAAACATGGCAGGTTTCAATAAATTTCTATCATTTTGAACACAAAAGGATTGACGCAAAGCTTTAAAACAAGAAGAACTCTTCTCAATATTTCAATAAGTGCAATCATTGTACAATATTTCATTTGGTTCTTCAGGCGTGGCGATTTGTAAATGGTGTAACATGTCTCCCTAATATGCAATCTTCCCTCAATAAATCCCATTCCTCAAAGTAGCTATTTTATGTAGGTACATTATCTATTTTTGAACTTTGACCCTTGATTTGTGACTAAAAAGCGAGTTTTCCGCTTGGTGCTCATTGAGATATTTGATCACCATTTTGATGACTATCGATTCGCTGTAAACAGATTGGGATCTACTGAAAGTATTTTCTCATTGGTTCTGTGTGAGGTACTTTTGTCTAAAAAATTATTAAAATATGACAGGAATTTCAACTATTGTAGGAGTATAGTGTCTTATGCACTTCTTTAACATTTTCAACAACATCTTCTTTACCTTATTACTCACATTTGTGGATTCTACTTGCACTCAATCAAATTCAACTTTTAGCCAGGATCTAACTTTTGTGCCTACTCAAACTAGGTAGTCCTATTTTCTAGCCAGGTTTCTACTTAATCCTGCACAACTAGGCATACCCCTAGCTGGACTCCCACTTAAATTTGCACAACTAGATGTGCTTCAACCCACACCCAGCTTAGGCCTGCATAAATAGCTATGCTTCAACCCTTACCAAGACTTCTGAATGGGTCTGCACAACTAGGTACGCTTCAACCCGTAACCAGACCCCCACTTGAACCTGCATAACTATATGCTCTACTACTCGTGCGCGCAGCCGCTTATGCGCTTACTTGACTCATCGTAAACCTTTTATACACTAAAGCTACCCAATAAACCGTCGTTCACTAAAACTAGAATTATGGGGCGTCCAAGCGTTAAAAAGTCAGTTAGTGATGAGCATAACTCATAAGATATAAAATATGTATAATTTTTGTGTCATAAGACTAATTAATTTTTAGGCTTGTGAAGTGATTTTTGCACCCTCGGACACCTTTAATGAAAATTGGGCGTAGATAATTTGTGTGTACTTGGGTTAAAGGTGCTCTCTACCTCTTTAAGTGACTAGGGGTTGATATAACACAAAAGTGTTTTAATTGACCCCCTTACGGTGTCCTCAGTAGAGCCCCGGCAGGAAGTAATTGAATTCGTGCGCCGAGCGGCGGGAATAAAGGGGCATAAAGGAAACTCCTGGAACGCGGTGGCGGCAACGACGGCGGTGAAAGAACCAGTGATCGATGCCACCCACGTCTCTAGGGCTTCGCGCCCTGCAGCCACACGAGGTAGTTAGTAAACAGAATAATATGCAAATATAATTCACCACAATTTGTATTACATACACAATATGATAATTTCATTTGATAAATAATAACGCAATCAAAATATTTATGTACAAGAATGTGGACAACCACCTTCTTTTTGATTGCGAAATTCTTTAAAAGCATAGCGTAAATTTCACACTAACGCTTCCATTTCTATTTCTCTCATCGTGTCTGATATGGCGTAAAACCATAACGCTTCGCTCATTCCATTTATTTTCCTTTTACAGACGTTTCCACATCTTCACATTCCATTAACAATCTTTTAATGTTTATAAAAACGACGCCAATTGATTTTTTCAAATAATAGCTGCAATTATAAGACTGACGTCACAAATAGGAATGGCTGCATATACTTAAATATTTATGTAAATCAACAACTTTTTAAGCCATGTTCACAGCTGCAATATTCTAAACCAATTATACTAATAATTTTTTTAAATTATTTTTTTTTCTTATTTCTTTTATTATTATTAATTTTTTTAAATTTAATTCAATTGTTTTTTTTTATATTTGAGTTTTCATTTTTTTATTTTTTTTAAGTTTTGTTTTTTAATTTAGTATTACTAAATTAAAAATTATTAATAATAAATGAAAAAATAAAAATTAAAAAAAATTAAAAACGCAAAAACAAAAAAATAAGAAAAAAAATTTAAAAAATTAATTAAAAAAAAAAATTATTGGTATAATTGGTTTAGATTATTTTTGTTAATGATTTCAATCGAAAAATGTTGTCATTTGAAAAAGAAAAGTTGCCTCCTCTTCCTCCTCTGATGTTTTCAAAAATAAAATTAGTCTTTTATTATCTGATAGTAGTATTCTTCAAACCATTTAATTTGACATATCACTTATTAATATCGGATAAGAAATAACCAAGCTACATCGTTGGCCGTTTTTTGTGACCCCTCTGTATATGGTAAAGAGTTTTTCCAAGATGAGTTTTCCTGTGGAATATTATATAAATCAAGTAAGGACAAAAGTTTGGCGCTTGTATAGCTCGTTTAAAATTAAGTTCATATTCATGTAATAATCATAAATAATTGAATGAAAGTTTGGACTCTTTAATTTATTATTACGTACAATTCATCTTTTGTATGAATTTCATGTTATTTTTCAAATGTAATTAATGCGGTGGATGAAATTTTTAGGTGCTTTACCCTCGAAGCGTAAACTTGCGAGATATTCTTTGGGTGAGATAAAACCATTCCATTACGAAGTGCGTAGTCCACCGCATTTCTTCCTTCCTCATAGTTTATTAATAAGAGAGAGAGGGAGCTTAGTGCACGTTTTAATTACAAACACTCTTCCCTAAAACCTTTAAAGTCTAGCAACGAGTGCAATTTTGCCGCCTTCTTGCTTCCTAAATTAATTAAAAACTTGGAGACTCGATATTAGTAGGAAATAAGAGATGCTTCGGATGTCTGTTTATCACAAGCTACTTGAAAGTAGCGAGGTTTAATAAATTATTTCCCAAAGTTTAACTTTGTTTGATTCAAGTTTTATTTGAATCTTTTTTAATCAATTCAAGTGTAAATGATGTGGAAAAATAATTAAGTGTTTGTTTTCGCAAAAAAATTAATACTTTATTATTTTTAGAAATTTGTAGAGAATACAAAACCCAAGATTTATGAATCTCGAAAAAAATCCATTGAAAGTTAGATGTAAAAAATATAATGACCTACAAGTATTTTAACTTTGGACACCTCTGATTAAGTCTACACAAGGTTGCAGAAGGAAAATATAAGACATATATCTTTACTAAAATATTATGGGTATATCTAAATTTTATATTTACAAAACATTGTATTTACAACTTCACTAAAATATTGCGGATATGTATAAATTTAATATTTACACAATATTGTGAAAAGATGTTTACACAATATGATAAGAACCATATTGTCTAAATGTCACAATATTGTAGTTCCATTATTTCACTATAATGTGAATATTTTGAAAAACTATATCACAAGCTAAACACAATTTTCATTTTTACAGAAGTAGTAACCTAAAAAATTTAGCTTATTGATCAGAAAAAAAAATTAAAATCTGATGAAGTAAACTTGAGATCTCGTGATTCCCGAAATGCTCGATATCATTACTTAACATGATTTTCTTCCCAAACTCGCGCGCTCTCTAGCGGCCTGCATTAATCACCAGTGATCCACTGATAATTTGCAATGGAGCTCCAGAAACGTGGGATGTATTTGCATGATAATTGAAAACTATTGTACATATTATTTAAGCTTTTAGGGTAGGAGGCCCTCGATTTTTTTACAAATTTTATTGAAAATATTTCCCAAATAAAAAAAATAAGGCATAATTTTTTTAGTATATTATTATATGTATAGAATCAAATAAGTTAAAAACTATTTGTTTGGTTATCCCCAACCACGTAGGAGTATCTTGATTTAATTTAATTGATAAACTTCTTATAAAATCTTAAGTTATTTCAAGATATTTCCAAAACAAAAAATCTAAATTTTTCATTTTTATGTTAGTTGATTATCTCCACATCCGTTCGAGCCTCGTGATCTGATTTAATAGATAAACATATTATAAAATTTTAAGTTTTTTTCAAAATATTTCGAAAACAAAAATGTAAGGTTTTATTTTATTACTATAAATAAAAACTTTTTGGTTGATTATCCCCACACTTGTAAGATCCCCGTGATTTAATTTAATTGATAAAACTTCTCATAAAAACTTAAGTATTTACAAAATATTTCCAAAACATAAACAACTAGGCCTTTCATTTTTTAGAATGTTCTTATGTAGGATCTAATACGATAAAAATTATTTGGTTGATTATCCCCACCCCCGTAGGAGCCCCGTGATTTAATTTATTTGATAAACTACTTATAAAATCTTTCAAAATATTTCCAAAACAAAAAATGTAGGTCTTTATTTTTTTACTATGTTCTTATACCAGATGCCAAGAAACTAGAGCCACTCCTTTATTCTTTATTTATGTAAATAAAAATTTGAAATTTTAATACACCGGGTGGAAATGAAAACCGGGTCACCTCTATAACTTTTTTATTTATGAATAGAAAAATTTGAAATTTGGCTATGTTCTATGGTTCAAAATAACAAATTTTATGTGCATTTTATATTTTCGAAATCACTTCCGGTTTCACCGGAAACACCATGAACTTTGTTTTTTTAAATGTAACATCCCATATTTTTATTCATGGCTTAAAATACTTTTAAAAAAGAAGTATTTTTGAGATATTAGTTTTTATTTTTTGCGAAAAAAAAAATTTTCAAAAAAAAAAGGTTTTCGAAGTCGGTGAAAATTACCAAAACTAATTCTAAATAATTCAAATACATAAAATAAATAATCGTTATAAAATCCTCTTTTTAAAAAGTCGAATGACCCGGCATCATTGCATTTAAAAAAAGTGAGATATTTGATAAAATCTTCATTAACTAAACCAAAAACCACTTAAATTTTTTTTCAAATTACAATTTTATTTAGGTATTTGAATTATTTAGAATTAGTTTTGGTACTTTTCACCGACTTCGAAAACCTTTTTTTTTGTTTTGAAAAAAAATTTTTTTACAAAAAAAATAAAAACTAATATCTCAAAAATACTTCTTTTTTAAAAGTATTTTAAGCCATGAATAAAAATATGGGATGTTACATTTAAAAAAACAAAGTTCATGGTGTTTCCGGTGAAACCGGAAGTGATTTCGAAAATAAAAATTGCACATAAAATTTGTTTTTTTGAACCATAGAACATAGCCAAATTTCAAATTTTTTTATTCATACATAAAAAAGTTATCGAGGTGACCCGGTTTTCATTTCCACCCAGTATTATATGACATAAGAAAACGCATTTATTGAACTAAAAAATATTTCAATTTCACTTCTGGTTCGCCGGAAATGACATCAATTTTCTTATTGTAAATGTAATACCCTATTTTTTAGTACTTATTATTAAACATTGGTAAGTTCCAAATATATTTGTGACAAAAAAAATTTTTTACCGAACTTTAAAAAAAAATGGATTTTTTTAATATAAAATCTATTAAAACTAAAATAAATTATGAAATTCATTCGGCAGTTTTTGAGAAATCAATTTTTATAATTTTTAAAGTCCGTAGTTTGGAATTATCTTTATTTTTTTAAATGAAATGATAGTGGGCCCACCCCCGATTTCGATAGAGATTTTTTTCCGATTACAGTGATACTTAACATGTAGGTATAAACCTTAAGTGTACTTGCTCATTTCTTTAATTTTTTTTATTTTATCAATTTATCAAAAGCTGTTTATAAATATGTTACATATACCGGGTGGAAACGAAGCACGGGTCACCTCTATAACTTCTTTATTTATGAAAATAAAAATTTGACTATGTTGTATGGTTCAAGAAAACACATTTTAGGCACTAAACTAAACACCGGTTTTACCGGAAGTGACATCAACTTTATTTTTTAAATCTAACACCTAATTTTTTGTTCATAATTTAAGACTACTTTAGAAAAGCAGTATATTTGTGATACATTTTTTATTTTTTTTGAAATTTTGAAAAATCCCGAGTACCTACAAAAAATATGAAAAACTGGCACAAGTAGTTTGATTACACCCGACATATGGGATACCAAAATAATCGTATTAAAATCTACTTTTTGAAGAACCAAGTGACCCGGCATCTTCCATTAAAAATAGAGTTATTTGCAAAAATGTTACTCAAAAAAGTTCATAAATTAATATCTCAAAACCTGCTTAAATAATTTTACAAAATACAATTTTCCTTAGGTATTTATATTATTTGGAATGAGCTTTGGTAGTTGTTATCAATTTTTTTTTTCAAAATTTCAAAAAAAAATTAAAAAATGTATGACAAACATACTCTTTTTATAAAATAATTTCATATATTAAACAAAAAAAAATGGGTGTTACATTTAAAAAATAAAGTTGATGTCACTTCCGGTAAAACCAGAAGTCGTATTGAAAAAATGTTTAGTGCCTAAAATGTGTTTTCTTGAATCATACAACATTGAAATTTCAAATTTTTATTTTCATAAATAAAGAAGTTACAAAGGCGACCCGTGTCATTGACTTAAAAATTTCCTAATATTTTGACCTTTTTTTCAAAATACTTGTTTTGTAATGTTATCTTATATGTAAAAATTATTTTTTATATGTTTTATTGATAATTATTAGTAGTTAGTTTATCTATTCATAGCTGAAAAACGTCTATAAAAATATAATAAATGAAAACTATATGCTTATTATGATTTATCAATGAGATTCAAAAAGTAGCAATTAGGATAAATGAAACGGCTCCTTAGCGTCGCGACGCTGTGGCGTCAATTTATAGATCGCATTGCTTACAAATATACATTCCACCGTGAATTTTCACCTGAAAATAACAAGTTTATTCGTGTATAAACAACAAACTGTTTAAATTTGCAATTGGAACAAAAATATTTACCTACGAACTTTATTTTTACCACAAAACTCAATATACAATAAGTATAAAAATAATATTTGATCATTCACTTGATATTTTTAATTGGGTATTATAGATTTTTGTTATGTTTACGTATTTCAACAATACAATCGTTGTTGTACTTTTTTAATTTTTTATAAAAAAACTTGGTTTTCAATTTTATTGATGAGATGCCATAAATAAATTTTAAAAACAAAAAAATCCTTTTAAAATACAGGGTGACCCACATTTTTCCAGCAACATTTTTTTATAGTAAATGTAATTTTATCACTCCTTAAAAGGTTACAGCAATTTTAAAATTGATAAATTTTCATGATTTTTGTGGAACACCCTGTATAATATTCTTTCTTATTATATTTTTTTATTTAAATCAATTATTATTTGGATTTTTTCCTTGCCAAATTGATTTTTTTGAACATTACTGGCTGTTTTTAAAATAAGTGAACGACGAGGTTAAATTTCCATCGGTAAAATTGAAATAAAATGAAATTTATAGAGGGTGTCCCACAAAATTCATAAAATTTAAAAATTGCTGTAACTTCTCAAGGAGTCGAAAAAACACAATAGTTCATAGGAAAATGTTTGTTCAGAATGAGATTTAGTATTTAAAAAAATTTTTGCTGGAAAAGAAGTGGGACACCCTGTATAGTTTCATTGTGGTATGTAAAAGAATATTTTTTTACCAATTACATTATTTTTTTCTAAAAGTCATTAATTAGCAATTCAAGTTAATAAAAAAATAGGCAACCACTTTTTTAGGTTTAAATGGGAAAAAATAAATAATTTTCGTCAAGCGTCAAAAAAATTTTTTTATAAAATTTTTTGCAATTTAAAATGTGTCTAATAAAAAAATGATTTATGTAAAAGTTATTTGTTTTTTTTTGAGTAAAATTCCTAAAAAATATAGGTCTTCATTTTTAAAAACTTGGTTTACAGTTTACATTGAAATTAACCAAAAAATACAGTACCATCGTTGTTCCCCTTTAAACCTAACAACTTTTATTTGAAAGTTTTTTGTCCAAACCTTTTAGTTTTTCAATTATTTATTTTTCTCAAGTAAAATGGTTCACCCTGTATACCGTTGGATTTAAAAACTTACGTCCAATTAAGTAATAAATAAGTTGTATTATCGTTAGGTATTTTTCAGCACTCAGTATATAAAATACACGATGTCATAATTTAAAAATACCAAATATCTATTGTTCCTTTATATTTTTAATCTACATTTTTATTAAATATATTTTTTGGTAAACTTAATTTCTTATTTAATAAAAAGTGGATTAAAAATTCAAAACTCGACGTATATTGAATTCCTATAATGTATTCATATCAGAGAGGATATTTTCGGAATCAATTTAGTCAGTTGGGAGAAGGGGTCGTTTTGCAAAATTGAACACATCGTTGAAGGATCAAACGAGCCAACGGATCACATTCCGTCCAAGAGTGTTGGAAATAAACGTCCGTCGAAAATATTCCACCATTGAAAAGGCGTGCATGTGTATTATACATCGCAATTCACTTCCCACCACAAAGGAATTTTGTACTTTTCTGAAAGTGCTGGTTTTCAATTCGAAACATTTTAAAAACGTACCTCATAGACAGCTCTTTTTATAAATGAAGTTTAAAAATAAAATATAATCAACGACGATACTGAGATTATTATTATTATTTAAAACAATAATACAGTTTTAATTAAATTATCAAAAAGGGAAAATTCACCTCCGAACATAAAATAAATTTTCCGTCGGAGATAATAACAGGGAATAGAAAATTCATCCAGGTTTTCTGGAGCTTCTTTGCAAATAATCACTGATAATTAATGCGAATCGCTAGAGGACGCACGAGTTTGGGAGGAAAAATTGTGAAAAATCATGAAATCGAGCATTACGCCAGCCAATTTATCAATTTTATGCAGAATTAATTAGAAGGGACCAAAGTTAAGGTAATTTCGGATAAATATATTTTTTCATATAGGTACATATTATGGTTTTTTTTTTCAAATGTTCAAATTTAGTAGAATGACTGTAAAACCTCAAATAAAAATGGTATATAAAAACTGCTATTTTGTCTATTGGGAAAACACTTAAGAAATAAACACATCTTTTAATTTCGGTGAATGGGTACATTTATTATTAAAGTACAAATGGAGAAACAAAACCTCCATTTTATGTTATATAGTGTTTAACGAAAGAAGATGGGAGGTAGTAAAATCTACCAGAAATATCTACTCGTAGAAATTCGGACATAAAAACAAATAGTGTTTCTGGAAGATAAAGATTGGAGGAACGAAGGTAATAAAATGGTTTGTCTATATTTACACCCATTTCATTAAATTAATGCAATTTTATCGTTTTTAAAATTGTATGTGGTTAAAAAATAGTAGTAATTATAGTTTTAATCTACATACTAAGAGTTGGTGGTAATTATTCCTCATTAAATTACGTTTCTAGAAATATAATTTCGACTATAATTATGATAATGGTTTATTTTTTGCTGAACATTTACGTGCTTTGCGTGAGTGCCTAGACTCTATTATCCAGAGAGAAAGATTATACATAATTTACACACCTTCGTAATTAAAAATTAAAACGGTAATTCTCTTTTATTCTAAAAGAGCAAGGGGCACCGTAAGAACAAAATAAATGGCTTCTATTGTTTATTTGTGCTCCTGAAGGGTAGAGTTGGATGGTGCTTGACTGGATTTTAAGATGGCTGACTTAAATCTGCAGAGGATGTGTAGTAAAGGAGAAGACAACAGCTAGCATAAAAGATGGTCACCATATCTCCCCCAAGTTACACGGGTCACTTCATCCGATGCAATTCCGGGCATCTGGTGCTTACCTTTATATATAGACTTGATTTAGGGCACTTGTAAGACACCCGAGTGGGCGAGGGAAGCAAAACTTTGGCCAATTAAAGGATTCAATAGCACAACCACCTGACGAGAATTTGGATAATTAAAAAGTTTTAATTGAGTTTTTTTATTTAAGCAAAGGCTTCTTTAAAATTCTAAACTAATTACCCGGGTGAATGCTTAATTGATGAGTGCGGAAATGTGGCACGGTTCGAAATAATTAAGTCGATTTTGGACGGGGTAAGGTCGTTCTTCGAAATAATCTACAGATAAGCTTCGCAGTTGTGACACCCTCAACGGCGATACTCGATTAAGACCAGATAAACGAGTCCCGGTTTATTATGGAGACTGTCTAATCAGATTTGTCATTGACGAGATTTCAGGCTTCGTTTAAGATACGCTCCATTGTTTTAACCAGGATGTAGGAAGGAGTTGAAATTTATTTTGTAAAACATCATTTAGGAGAATTCTATTTTTAGTATTATACATACAGGAGTAATAAATAACACAACACTCAACAACACCTTTGTTGCTAGTTTTGCTAGTTTGTACCCAAAGTTTATTTAGTAAATAACTTCATTATTTTTATCTCAACAAAATGATTAATTTTTAGAACTTCCTGAAAAAGATGTCGCTTTTTAGTATGCGCAGAAAGAATATCTAGTCATTGGTAGTCGCAACATTTTTCCAAATAAATATAAAAGCTGATGATTCACTTGAGTAAAGGGTAGTACGCTTTGTAGGTCAAGCTTTTCTTTACGCCGAAGAGTATACTTCAATCAAATATCTGCACCTGTAGCTAGTTATGTTTTGAATTCGTTAGGTTAGATTTAAAACATTGTCAGCTAGATTTGAGTGAATATTTATCAATTTTTTACAAGAAAAAATCTGGATTGAATACATAATAGTTTAAAACTTAAGTAATGTGACCTTAAAATATAAATAAAAGGCTACTATAATGAATAATTTATATTCCCTTAATTTTAAATTTCAATTCGATGAAAGTGTCCAGGAGCAGTCTAATGGATGGCTTCTTTATCACTGGATTGGACGCAATATGTTTGCAGTAAACTGCAATATTGAAGACACTCTATATTTATTACCCCTTTAATTTATAATGCTTCTAGTTGACGTTTATTTATGTAACATAGTTTTCCGAAGGCGACATTAAATATCCAACCAATGTGTACAACCCTCTATAAGTTAATAAACAAATATTGATCATAGAGTGCAGTTCGGACACTTTGACTTTGTTTACCCAAAGGGTCACTAAATAATTTGCCTCGAGACTCAAAGAGAATGTTGGGAATAGAAATAAAAAATTTAATGTGTTTAAATATATTACTAAGAGGCCAATTTTTATATGAGTAGTTGCAGAGGTATGAAAAATATGGATTCCTAAGTTGTCATTGAAAATTTTATAAAATCTAGGAAGTTTCCTGCAATTCATAATGGAAGAGGTCATCAGGGACCACCAGTAAATGCAATCATAGCCAATCAGACATAGAGTATAGCGAGGACGATTCTAAATACTAAAAGAAATTACAGTAGGTTTTGGGAATCTCTAAGGACGAACCTTGAGGATACTTCTCGAAAGAGATGACAACGTGGATAAATCTCACCAGGATTCCAATTTTTAAAAACCAGAACTCCTGCTCTTACATGAGTCTACATAAATAAAAGAAATAGTGGTTGATACGTGGGTACCTTCAAAAGAAGAAATAAAACCTTGAACGGGTTCACGAAAATTAGAGTATACAAGTTAGTATGATATTATAACCAGGATAATGATAGATGATATCGGGGACCCAACACTTCCTGAATACCTTTTGGTTACAAAAAAGAAATGAGATATTTATTCACCTTTTAAACATACTTTAGTTATTTTGGATACACAAAAGAAAATAATGTAAAAAGTTTTGAACGCAAAATCTCAAGTAAAATCTTAAAATCCAATTACGCCGAGGATAATAATATCTATCTGTTAGGTTGTAAAAAAGAATCCACTTTAAAATAGCGATAAGCAGTTTATTTAAATTTAATTCTTTTGTTTTTAATTGTATCCTTATTATTTTATAACACCTTTGATATGAGGTTGATGCAAATTATAATTACTAAGTAGTCGTTTTTATGTCTACATAATCCGTTAAGTAGGTAATTAAAATTTTATTTTAGTGAAAGAAGCTTTGCATCAAAGTTTAGAGTAAAACTTAACCAGGTGTATAATTATAATTTTAAATTTTAAAGCACGAGCTAATTACGTTATGTAACTTTAATTAATTTTATTATTGCGCCAATTTTATTCATTAAATAATAAGAAGCGATTTAAGTGGGCAAAAATGCTTGAGCGAACACATTTTAAAGTACGATGAAATTGTATTTTAATTAATTGTTTAAAATTGGGGAGGAATTTTCTTTCATAGAGGAAGCTTTAATTAATTTAATTAATAAAAAAAATTATCTCCAACAAATCTCGTATAAATGGCAGGATAAATTTACTGCCAAAAATATGTTTGTACTGGTACAATATTTTTATATACTGCCAATTTTTTTTTTACTTTCACGATATTTTTCCCCTCCATTACATATTTTTAACTGCTAAAATTTGTACTTTGTCCTACCAAAACTAAACTATTCTTTCTACCTGCCAAAATAAACTTTTTCTTCAAACGTCAGGTTTTAACAAGTCATTTTTATGTTCCTTGCTCTATGGTCATATACTGCCAAAACTATAAAAATTTAAAACAGCAAGAACATCTATGAATTAAATATGAAATGAAAAGTTTCCGAGCTGCCTAAAACTTTCAAAAATAGTACGAATTTTAAAAAGGTAATGTAAACTGTCCTGATAATTATAGACCTAAATATATCCTTAATACCAAATATAGCCAACATTTTCGAGCGGATTTATTGACCAACAATTTGTTTATAGAGCTAAACATTTAGTAAATGGGTTTTAAATTTAGAATCTGAAATTTAAAAATTTTGTAGCATAAAGTAGAAAAAAATAAAAAAAATTCCAATGTTTCGTTTAAAAGTTATAATTTTTTATATAAACAAATAAAATAAAATTTTCTTGCCTTCCAGAATATTTTTTTACATGAAGATGGCGTTAGTGCCTTGGGGCCGAAAACATGTTCTTATTTTTTTAAATAAATTGTATTCTTTAAGACATTTTAATTTAATTGTTAATAAAAAAAGAATAGAACAACAAAATGGATTATCAATATTTTTATATAAAATATAACATTCTGATAAAGTAAAGGTGTATTTTTAAAAATTCATATTTCGCTTAATAACTAAAATTAAAAAACAAAAATTAGTACATATTGGTTTCCAAAAATTATACATGTACCTATATTACCATATATTTTTTTTAATTTAACTATTTTTTTTAGATACATTACTTAAAAATTTTAATTTTTTTTGTTTTTGGGGTGTCAAAATCATTTTTAGGGGTTCAAAATCATTTTTTTCATGCATTTTTTTATTTTCTTTCATTTACGGGGTCGATCTTGAAAAAATTTAAATCAAATATTTGAAATTTTTTTAAGAGTTTAAAATGTTTCAAGGGAATAGGTTTTTATTTTAGTTATCGAAAATTTTAAAAGTTAGAGTTTCCAAATTTTTACTGAAGGCAAACACCGTTGATAGACGCAATTTAAAAATATTTGGTTAAAATCGGTAGTTTAGTATTTGGGCAAAATATTCGTCAAATTTTGGACGGCGCAATTTTTTACCGAAAATTATAATTTTAACAGAGCAAAGAAGATTGGAGGCAATGGAGATAAATGCTCTTTTAGCTTTCTCAATATATTAAGGTGACGTGGCAATAAAGTGGCAAGTGGTACCTCCGAAAGACTTTATAACAAATACAATAGGGCGAACTAAAGTCACCACCCGGCGGGGTGCCACTAGAAAAATGCCACAGTACCCGTTATAAAGCTTTCCAAAAATGCCACTCGCCACACCACCTGCACCACCACGACGCCCCAATGCGTGTTCGGCCTTAGAGTTTCGAAACATATTGCTGGTTGAATATACGACCATGTTAAACTAAGTTCTCAGTTTCTTCGAGTGTTTCAATAGCCGCTTAATAAGTAATTGCATCATCCATTATTAATAATTATTCTTTATACAATTTTTAAAATAAGCCGATCAAAAAGACACTACCAAAAACAACAATTTTTCCCAATCAAAAAGGAAACGTCAAAATGGTATCCGTGATCGCATTGCGCATGCTCAAAGTTCAATTTCGTATACGGATTTGAAATTCGATTGGTTACTAGCCATTCGAAATAATTCGTTCAAAAAATTTCGAACCAACTTCGAGTGCACGAAAATACACTTTTTACATTTCATTCGAGAGTTTAACATAAGTACGTAGGCGAATGCAATTTAATCGGCACGATAATAACCCCCCAGGAGGTTGCGATAACCTAAAAAATAAAGAAGAAAAATTTGACCGTTTTTTTTAATAAACTTCGCCTTTACGATGGGACTCGATTTTTTAAAATCGGATGATAAAAACGCCCTTTTCGGGGCTTCGCGGAAAAAAACACCGATTTTGTGGTAAAAATATATAAGGGGTTGTAATATCTGCCCTTATCGAGCCTTATAGTGTTTAAGAGTACGAAATCAGAAATCAGGACAGGGAGGTGTGGAGTGCTGGGTACCTCAGGGCTCGATATTGTAGTTCATTAATACTTGGCATAACATGTCTATTATTTTGTTTTTGTATTTTTTATTGAATTTTTAGATTTATAGACAATCAAATCTGACCTAAAAATGAGCAAGTTTTGCTTGCTGTTTTAAACCCTATACTCGATATAATCGGAAAAACAGAATAACACTTTTGTGAAGTAGTGTATTTAGATAAGAGAAAATTTTACAAATCTCAATTTGAAGGTCCCTTGTTAAAGAAAAATGGTATTTAGGACCAGGTTTTTTTAAAAGTGCCAATTTTACTGCTGCCGTATGAGTATTTGGTGTGACTTACAAAAACAAAACCAGAAGAAATTGGTAGCCACAAGACTCTTCTGTGTACCAAAAAAAGAAATTTTAAAAAAGCTTCAATAGAAAAAAAAATATGAGCAAAACCCCAAATATCAAGCGAATTTCAAAATCAAGCGCTCGCATTTGCCGACTATTGCCTTAATCTACATTTTCTTAGTAGTGCAAAGTCTTGGCAAAAATTAAATGGTATACGAAAGAAGTTTTCTCACGATGCTATCAAGAAATGTACTTCGCGTGATTTGGAACTTTTCTCAATCTTTTGTTGCACATCCAATCGATGAGAATTGTTCACGTATTCAACTTGACGGAAAGTTGAACATTTTGATTACCCTGAAATTTTCGGGCAATTTGTTGTAGCACCAGGTTATTTAGACCTAAGGTATAGATAGCATGCTATGGGGATGAATTTGTGGAGTGACCACGGAAATCATCTATGATAACCTACATAACAAATATTCAAATATTTTCTAGAAAGACTATTGCAGAAAATTAGTTTATTTATATAAAAACCTTAACACTTTTTTCTCCTAAATTAGGCAATAAAAGTTTTTATATACCTAAGTAATATCCAATTTAAAACAAATGTTAGTCTTTTTAAATTCCAGAAATTACTTCAAGAAAATCTTGTGTAAACAAAGCATTCTATGTTGATTGGATAAAATAAAAAAGTGCACGATAAAAGAGTATGACATATCAGATGAGTTGAATAGTGATGTATATTTCTTTAAAGTTCTTGTCACTTTGTTCTTTCCGGTGTCTCCTAAGAGAAAATAAAATTACGGAAGGGCAATGTCAACCCTAATAAAGCTTCTTTTTTGATTAAATTTTCTTCTTTGATCCGATTTTAACGAAAATAAATTACCAAAGTAGAAGTAAATAAAATCAAAACACGTAAAAGTTGGAAATTGAGGTTGAGTGGCCGTATACCGAGAACCTAGAAGTTTCAGAGCGTTGATGTTGGACGGTAACAATTGGAAATCCCTACGGCGGTAATATTTGCATGCGTTATCTTCCGGATTCAGGACGTCCTGCCACATCCATCAGGATTTACTCTGAAAAGCGCCGCGGGAATTACACCGACCAACAAGTTATACGTGAAAAATAACTTTCCTTATAATAAAGCCCCTTTTGTTACAGACTCATTAAAATGAAAATTAAGATCATCAAAACCTGCACTCGTCATTGCTTTAACAAGTTTAAGTTCTAGAGAGAATTTATTCATCGCACTATTTAACGCTTCCTGCTAAGCAGCATGTTATTACGTTATGTAATTAGGAAGCTTCTTCCTTGTAATTGCGTTCTAAAATTAGGGATGCGAATGCAGCGTTCTGATTAATACACTCCTAAGTTATATTCATGAATATTTCCCAGAATCTGTTTGTTAAAGGCATGTTCAAATTCCTCGGATGCTTTATTTTAAAATATTTTATTTACTCTTTCATCTTGATGCAAGAAAAGAAATTGTGATGCTATCCCTAATTTATGCATTACTGTTTTTAAGAAAAATATCTTAATGAAAACTTATTAGATCCTAGAAGATGCGCCAAATTCGCTCTTCTAATATATAGATTAGTTTTAGGGACTTAATAGTTTGGTAAATATGCTTATACTTTGATAATCCTTAGAGCCAACTAATAAAATGATATTCACTTTAGATCGTGGTTAAAGTTTCATGCACAGATGCTCTTAAAGAGTCTTAGAATTGACGTTGAGATAAAATCAATTCGTTCATAACGACTTCATATAAAAATTTTAAAAAGGTGGATTTACTAGATTATTTTTTATGGTAACAACTAATGATGAAAACATGTAGATGGTTAATAGATGATTCGTATTTCATGTACAGGTTGATGATTGTAATATGGGGGTTGTAAGCAGTAATCTACATTGCTTTCCTGTTTTGCATTTTAGGTCGTAGAGGAAACCACCGTGACAGATTACTGTAGTTAAAGCGATCGCTGATAATGCGAATGGGTAATGATGCAGCAAGCTGCAACTCAACACCATGGATAAACTAAATTACGTCTGGTACACCATTCATAATAATCTATTTCCATATTCTAGCAACAACTAATCATCTTGTAATCTGGTAGCAATTTCAACGCAATATCCCATACGTAATAACTTTAGGAAAACTTTATTATAGCATTGATTTTTATAGAGATTATAAATACTCGTTTTTATTGTATTGACACAAGGATCGTAACATCGTGAATATTTGCTAACACGGCGTGAACCTTAATGATTGGTTACGATTCGAATTACATACTAAACTTTATCTGCTTGCATAAATCATAAAGAAATTGAAATAAATTAAAATTTATTGACATCTTCGTGTCATCAATTTGAGGCCCATTAAAGTAATCATTATGAGAGTATATCATCATTACCATGCTGACTTCCTTATAGGCCTCAATCCTCTAACAATATCATTATATCAATCAAATTTACATTATAGTATGCAGGCAGACAAAATTATTTTTTTAATTTTATTGGTGTTAAATCCCATCTGGATATTCTCATAGAAGAATTTTAAGGCGTTTAGTTTTTTTTTTATTGGAGCTATTATCCCGAATTTATCGTCTTTAACAAGAAAATTGCTCTTTAAAATTTTATTGTGCAAGACCGTTAAGTTACGTTTGGTAAATTGCTTAACAAAAAAAACTTTAAGCTTTCAAAGACTGTAAAAGCTTTTACGATGGCACCCCAAACCACAACCACCGTACCTAAATTTCTTAATTTATCATTAAATATTTACCAATTAGAAACTCTAGAGCAGATGCTATTGTTTTATTTTAGTTTTAAATTATCATGGGCGTTAGTGGAATAATAAATAGCAACGTTCATAAATTAAATTAAAATTTTAATTTAGGTTCTTGTTTGATTGCAGGTATTCGAAATTTTTGATTATACAAAAATTAAGAATAAATGTACTTAACCACATGTTTGCAAATTACAAACGATATGCAAGTATCCACGTTTAATAAAACATTCTATTTTGCAATAAATAAATAAAAGAATACTTTTTCTACTAACTGGAAGGCTCCTGGTAGTGCTTTATAAGCCAGAGTCTGATTCTTTGGAAAAGACTCA
This sequence comes from Stenus bimaculatus, assembly GCA_963971135.1. Classification (NCBI taxonomy): domain Eukaryota; kingdom Metazoa; phylum Arthropoda; class Insecta; order Coleoptera; family Staphylinidae; genus Stenus; species Stenus bimaculatus. Next base: position 77,189,716 of record OZ020180.1, on the reverse strand, counting down.
AGCAAGCAGTATGTGATGCTGATGAGCGCTAATAAGCACGAAACGCAGCGTCCATCACTCTGCGGCTTGGATTTATTGTAAATATCGGTCTGCATCTTCGATTGTATTTCTATCTATGCTTATTTTACCAATTTTGAACAAAATACACGTAATTTTTAAAAATGTAATAAATATAATTGTAGTTGCAAAGTGACACAAAATATTTTTTGTTTAATTTATATTTAAGCTTCATGTGATACTCTTGTCGCATATTCGCCACATAAATGCGAAATGGTTTTCGTCTAGGAACCCTTTCATGCTGTCAAAAGCGACAACCCCTTACGTCTTCCTCCTGGGAGCTCTCACTTTCCTTTTAGGTCCTTTCTAACGCAGGTGTCAGCTTTCGCATTATTAAACTTTCATCCGAGTTTTTTCTGCTAAAGGTCGTTTATATTTTCTTGAAGATTAATGTATTGGCGGACGGAAAGTTGCTTGTATTCTTTACACCAAATGCTCCTAAATATCAGCCTTGTCATTTAAAGTAACAAGGGCCTAATTCATAATTCAAAATGATAAACACAGAGATTATTATTTACGCCGATGGAAACAAAAGACTTTAATGTACGTGAATTCAATGTTTTACAAACATATATTTCCCTCGACACGAATATTTTTATTATTTATGTATTTTTTAAATGAAATGTTAAATTTTTCAATAAAATACGTTTGAGTAACAGCAAAATGTATTGATAAAAATCATACATTTACTAAAAGGGGGAAGTTAAGTTTTATGTTTAGAGAGTTGACATTTTGTAGGTGGATGGTTGAAAAAATTCTAAGATAAAAGTTATCAAATACTTACTATATTACGCAACGAACTAGAAAGACGAGCACGAAATTCACTTTCTTGCGAGTTGCGTGCGCCATTTTTTCCGACGACCATGGAGATTTTGAGACCATTATTATTATTTTGTAATAACAACTAAAAAGTCATAACATAACCTGAGTTGACATCAGCCGACATTGAAGTTATCGATTATTTTTAGTTAAATGTACCTAATTGTAGGTGGCGCTGTTTTGACGGATGCAACTGATCGAAACGAATAAAAAATGTTCCTAGTTTATTTAAAATTTACACAAAAGTTATTTATATAATGATTTTAATAATAAAATAAGTAATATTAGCGGGATTAACTATAAATTTTGATTTGAACTGTCCTTTTTTTGCAAGTTTAAAAAAAATAAAAGATATGGCTTTCGGAATTCCTTCGCAGTGCCTCTATCGAAAATTACAACAGATATTTCAGAGTTACAAAACAGAAAACCAAAGTCACTAGTGTAGCAATGAAAGATTTTCTAAATCACTAATATGAATGACATAAACTAATCGTCCGAAATTCACCCCGTTTCGTACCAAATTTTAGTGTGTTGTGGGGCGGGGCAGATTCTGAAAACGATGGTTTTAACAGCCTGGACCTATCTTTTAAAGAAGGCTGAGATACAACCCCTTTTATATTTTTATCACTAAATCGGACGTTTTTGGACGAAGTCGCCAAAAGGGTGGATTTGTTCGTGGGATTTTAAAAACTCGAGTTGCGTTGTAAAGAGGGATATTTATTCTAAGTGGGGTAGGTGCGAATTTTTATTTTTTTAGAGCAGAAAAACACTCGCAAAAAAACTCGATTTTTTGGAGAAAAAATCTTTACCAATTTTTTTTCTTAAATTTTAAATATTAAGCAAAATATGATTTTTTAAATAAACACGTTTACACGTTTACACATTTATAATATTATTATAAATATAATTTATTTTAGTTTTAAAATCTTTAATGTTGATCTGAGATAAAAAATATTCTCTGAAGTTTTGTCAATTTTACCCGGTTTTACCTTACACAAAATATAATAAAATGAGATATACAACACTTAGATACTACAGGTTATAATGATAACATGCAGAGCATAATATTTTGAAACAAATAACTGAAGTAATATTAACCCAAAAATTCAAAAATAAGTTTCTAATTTAATTTTATTAAGTTTAAAGGATGTAAGTCTTTAGTGAATATGTTAAACAAAATTGGTCCGCAATGGGAACCTTGGGGAACACCAGAAGTTGCACAAATTTCTTGGGAAAAGCAGTTGTAGTTCTTTCCAGATATTCTTATATTCTTATTTATCAGTAGTTTCCAAGTATTTAAAATACATATGGGCAAACAAACTATACATATATTGAAAAAGTAACATGTGCAACTCGCTTTAAGAATTTTTTTTTAAATTAGCCTAATTTGTAAATTCGATACATATTATGAATATGTATAAAACATTTCATAATTACTAAGGTTGCACAAGATTACTAAAAGCATTTTCAAAATGCTACGAAACGTTGTGTTAATCTACTTTTTAGTTAAAATTGCTTCCAGTGAAAATATTTTATTTGTAAACTCATATCCGTATTTTAGCCACTTTAATCCTCTTTATAAACTTGGGCTAAAATTAACAGAAATCGGACATAATGTTACAATGATCACAGCTGTAAATATTAGAAATACTGATATTAACTTACGATATATTTATGTCAACGTTACAACTGGTAAGATTTTAAATACATTATTAGATTTATAAAATATTTTTAATTTTTAGATCCTGTACAAAAACATCTAAAGAAACAAAAAGAATCATCAGAATTCACCAAATTATATCTTAACTATGCAAATACTATAAGACTCATGAAAAATTTTTTGGAACATGATACAGTCAGGAGTTTCTTAAAGTCGAATGAATCATACGAAATGGTTATAATAAATGAATTATACGCAGTTCCAATTTATACATTTTGTAAAGAATTCAAGGCAATTTGTGTGCTATGTTCTCCAAATCAAAACGAAGTGACTACAAGCCTGATTTCTGGATACCCTAGATCAATGCTTATCAGTCCTTTATTCAATAATATAAAAAACTACCCCTCCAGCATCTACGAAAGATTTTCATGTATTTTACAAAATTTATATTCAACATACATATTAAGAAATTTCGTTTATTCGGAATGGGAAGAAATAATTAGAAACCATTTTGGTAACCATAACATCAACTCTCTTGTAACTGGAATAAATTTAATAATTCAAAATTCAAACGTAAATTTTAACATTCCTGGCCCTTCCACCATTAACCTAATACCAAGTGGAGGTTTTCACATTGCTAAACCACAAAGACTTCCTGAAGATTTGGAAAGATTTATGAACAATTCAATTAACGGAATTATTTATGTCAGCATGGGGACGTTACTTCAAATTCCAGAAGAAATTTTGGATGTATTCTTAAAGGTCTTTGCTAAAATAAAACTGAATATCCTGTGGAAATCCAATTACGCCAATATTACTGTACCTCCGAATGTTAAGATAATAGATTGGGCACCACAATTAGAAATATTAGGTTTGACTACTATAAACATTAATATTATGAACAATACAAAAAATAGAGGGGGTTAACGTTATTACTTCTTCGATACAAATGTAAAACTATGTAGGGAAACTAAATTTAGGTGCTTTTAGGTCATGTAAATACAAAAATGTTCATTAGCCATGGTGGAATTTTCAGTGCATTTGAAGCAACGTCGCTTGGTGTTCCAGTTATTGCACTACCTTTGGTGTGGGATCAAAGAAGGAATTCAGAAATATTAAAAGATAGAGCCGCTACAATAATTCTTGATTATGAAAATCTTTCTGAAGAAAACCTACTTAGCGTCATTTATGAAATTTTAAGAAATGACAGGTAAATTTATATGTATAAATATTCTAAAATTGTACAAAGAAGTAGACATTTTTTGATGCCTAATACAATTTTTCTAAATTATTACTATTATAACCCCAGGTATTCCTAGGGTTCAAATTGTGTTTGTCTACTTTAAACTATTTTTATAACGGCATAGGTCTCTTCAAAATGCTTATAAGAGTTTATTAGTTATTAAATATCGTTTATTTTAGTTACAAACAAAAAGCAGCGAAATACTCAAAATTATTTAACTCTGCTCCACTTAATCCTTTTGAAAGAACAATTTTATCCATTGAAAATGTATTAAAATATGGAAAAGCAACGAATCCTGAAGTTCATATTAGTAGGAAACTCGAATGGTACGAATTTTACAACGTTGATGTGATATTATTTTTAATTTGTATGTTTGTGCTGCAGATGCAATTTTTTATATTGTTTGTTTTATATTGTTTTAATAGTTTATTATTGGAACATGTAAAATATTTACTAAAATATAAAAAATCTTAATAAATATGTATATATATATATATATGATGTATATGTTTTTTTCTTAAAACTAATATTTATTGAAATTTTGTTGTCTATTGACGAAAAATCTTTCCAAAAAATTCTTCGGTAAAATTTAATAAGATACCTAATAATATACAAATGTGTATCATCAATTTTTTTAGACAAGTATAGACATCCTTTGAAATTGTTTACTTAAAATTATGGTTTTCTATTTTGAAAAAATGTGATGATTAGTCCCGGATTTTTCGGGATTATCCCGGATTTGGGTTCCCACGCAACTGATGGTCCCGAAAATTGTGCCGGATCAGTAAAAGTCTTGTAAAATTTTCCAGATTCTGTTCCTTGAAGTTTTGAATTTTCTTAATTGAAGATAATGTTTTATCTAATAAAAGGGATTTATCATTTATTTTTAAACAATATTATATATTATATTTATGGGAATTTGATGTTTTGATTTTGTAGTTCAATAAATTTTGCATATATTTTTGGGACAACGCCCCCTATCCCACCCCCAAGTCTGATGTCCAGGATTCCAGCAAATTATCGTGCGTATTTCAAAGAATATCCATTCTGGAGAAGCAAAAGCTAAAAGAAAAATAACTGAAAATAATACTGGGGTAGAAAATCTTGATCGAAATATCAAAGAATTGATAAACCACGATTTTTCGAAATCTTTCAATATGGTAATATGAGGATTAACTAATAATTGGACACTGTCTAAACTGAAGACTGAAGAAAAAAAGAAGTCGTTTTTCCCATAGATGCCTGGAGAAGAAACTTCACAATATGTACTAAGTTAATACAAGCAATACAGTTAATGCACACAGAAGAAGAGCTGAAAACAATAACGATGAAGAAACTCCTGAAGTTCATCGACGTACCAAAGAATTTTTTGATATGAAACTTTGAAAGTCCTAGATGCAGGACAATAATTGCACCTCATCTTCCATTTTTTGGATTCAAGGTGATATTTTTAAATATTATTGAAGGGAATTTGAAGTTTTGATTTTGTAGTTTTAATAAATTCTGGAGATATTTTTGGCACAATAATCTCTGAAATCAGATTTACTGGATTTCAGAAAAAAAAAAATGGTCAACCTACGTCATGTGGGCATTGTATCATGACGTAACATAAAATTAAAATGGTTCAGAATGTCATCAATTGCAAACATAATTTAACGTGTCAGGCCCTTTTTTAAAAAAATGAACTCTCTCTGACTTTTTGAAATATGACCTTGATATTTAAGGTCAAGCAATAATGCTTTTTCCGACGACCATATGAGAAAATCGTATATGTCATTCATATTAGTAGTTTAGAAAATCTTTCATTTCAACACTAGTGACTTTGACTTTCCGTTTTGTAACTGTCAAATAGTTCTTATAATTTTCGATAGAGGCGCTGCGAAGGAATTCCGAAAGCCCTCTCTTGGATTTTTTTGAACTTGCAAAAAAAGGATAGTTCAAATAAAAATTTATATTTAACCCCGCCAATATTACTAATTTTATTATTAAAATCATTATATAATTCACTTTTCTGTAAATTTTAAATAAAATAGGAACATTTTTTATTAGTTTCGATAAGTTGCTTCCGTCAAAAGAGCGACACCTACAATTATTTACATTTAACTAAAAATAATCGATAACTTCAATGTCAGCTGCTGTTAACATAGGTTATGTTATGTTGTTACTACAAAATATTAATAATGGTCGAAAAATCTCCGTGGTCGTCGGAAAAATAGCGTACACAACTCGCAGAAAGTGAATTTCGTTGCTCCTGTAATATCCTCACTCGGCTAGCGCCTCGTTCGGCTATTTTCACACTCGCACAAAATTCGTCACTTTCTAGCTCGTTGCGTAATATACTATTTTAAATAACTGCACCAAATTTTCTTGCATATTATTACAGCTTATATCTTTAAACGTTCATAGAACATATTTTCTTATACATATTTTTTAATCTTTAGTTTGGAAGTTGGAAGAATTGAAATTAGCTATACAAAAAGTTCGGCAACTCCATTTATTTTCGAAATAAACGTTTGAAAAAAATATTTCAAATGTAAGTTATACATGTCTTATTCAAATATCATTTAACAATTATTAATTTTTTTCGAGAGATTTTAAAATAAATGTTAATCATCCTAAATATTTCTCTATAATTGGCCTACATTATCGCTGAAAACATAAAATTTGAATTGTAAATTTTAAAGTAAGATGGTTTTTACAAATCGAAAATTAGTAGCACTACAATATCTTCCCACCTCATTTTAATTTTTTAAAAATGTTTCGCCACGTTATAATACTTTACTTTTTAATCAAAATTGTTGCCAATAAAAATATTTTATTTATAAATCCTTTTGGAACTTTAAGTCATTCTAATTCTTTGGTTACTATTGCCATAAACTTAGCCGACAATGGGCACAATATTACAATGCTTAGTGCTGCAAAAATAAAGGATTCTCGAGACAATTTAAGAATAATTCACGTTGACACCAAGTTTTTTGATGGAGGTAAGATTTTAAAATTAAATAAACGCTTAATGGTTTACGTAAATGCGGAGTGGAAGTAACCATTATGGCTCTTAAATATTTTAAAAATCTAATAAGCTGTATAATTTTTAGGAAATTTTAAAAAAGTATCCAAGCAGTTACAGGAAGCATCTGATGACAAATATTTTGAAACTGTTTCTATAGTTATCACATTAATTATGAAAACCTTTCTGGAACATCAAAATGTTAAAAACTTTCTGGAGTTGACTGAATCATACGATATGGTTGTAATAAATGATGTATGGGCTATTCCTTTATATCCCATCTGCGAAAAGTTCAAAGCTATTTGTGTATCAAATACACCTCTTCAAAACGAACTTAACAGAAATTTTATCTCAGGAGATTCTCCATCCCTTCTTATTTCACCAGCATATAACAAAATAAAGAAGTACCCAAGTACTTTTTATGAAAGAGTCTATGTTACTTCACTAAATTTATACACATGGTATTGTATAAAATATTTATCATATCCAAGCTGGGAAATATTAATCGAAAACCACTTTAATCACCATGATATTAACCTTCTTCTCCAAAATATCGATATTTTGTTAGAAAATTCTAATATTAACTTTAACTATCCTGTTCCTTCTCCTGGTAATTTAGTACAAATAGGCGGCTTTCATATAAAAATGAAAAAAACAAAAGAAATTTCCAATGAATTGCAAGAATTTATGGATAAATCTACGAATGGGGTTATTTACATTAGTATGGGAACCACATTTCAAATGCCAGAAAAACTTATTCGTGAGTTTTTAATGGCGTTTCCTAAAATAAAATTGAATATATTATGGAAGTCTAATCCCATCAATATTAGTATACCAGAAAACGTTAAAATGCTCAATTGGATACCTCAACAAGAAATATTAGGTTTGTCTTTTTTAACTTTAAATATTATCGATAACATTTGGATAATTAAATGAAGTTGGAGCAATTTTAAAATTTTAGAGCATGTGAATACTAAACTATTTATTACTCATGGTGGAATTTTAAGCGCATTTGAGGCATCATCGATTGGAGTTCCAGTATTAGTGGTGCCCCTTTCGTGGGACCAAATCCCGAACGCAAAAATATTGGAAGAAAAGGTATTTGCAAAGGTGGTTCAATATGAAAATTTATCCGAAAGAAATATTCTGGATTCAATCAATGACATTTTGAGTAATGAAAGGTAAGATCTGCTTATTAAAAATTAAGAAATTCATTCAAAAATAATCAGGAAACCTATAGCTCTTGATGGAGAAGTTTATATTCAAAATCAAAAAGTTTACTATGATTTAAATAATAATTTAAATATTTTTTTAGTTACAAAATAAAGGCAGAAGAATATTCAAAATTATTTAAATCTGCCCCGATACATCCCCTAAAAAAGACAATACTAACCCTCGAAAATTTGTTAAAATATGGCAAAACAACACATTTAAAGAGTCCAAATATTTATTTAAAATGGTACGAATATTTCAACGTGGATGTTATATTGTTTTTGGTGTTTTCATTGACATTCCAAATTTATTTTGCGGTTAAAATTCTTTCTACCTTTAATAAAATAAGCTTTTTATTGTATTGTTTTAACTGGATTTTACTTTTATATTTTCTGCTATATTAGTGGAATTTTATACAAAAATCGTGTAAGTAAAGTAGAATTTAAATTGTTAATTATAAGTATCATAGAATTAGCATTGTAAATGTGAAGATTACACGATATGAATCATAGAAATTTTGAAAATATTTAGATCTATTGGGACCTACTTAAAAATAATACACCACGTTTTGATACATTACTTTTTTGTTAAAATATTTAATTTTAATTATCAAACTTTCAGTAGTTTTAATTTCCTACTTAAAATTGGTATAAATTTACTGGACGAGTGTCATGATTTTACTATGATTGATCATGGGAATATACACGACACTTATGTTAAAACATCCAGTTTAACACCAGGTATGATTTGAAAATAAAAATGCTTACGAAATATGATTTAATACTATAACGTCCGCTAAGGATTCTATGTCCTGTGGTCCAAATGGAAGTCCAACTTTTTTTCTAAAAGGGTGCAATTTCACTTTAGCTAGACCGATATTTTTGCCATTTTTTAGGTCAATAAAGGATGAAACTTTCCCGATCGTTTGGAAATCAAGTTTCATAACTCCAATATTTAAATCTGGAGATCGTCAGAAAATCTCAAATTATAGAGGAGTCAGTCTAGCCTCAGTTATTCCAAAAGTATTTGATAAGCTCATTTCCATTCAATTAGCATGGCTCTCTAAGCCGTTGATTAACGATCAATAACATGGATTTACTAATGGAATGTCAACGGTATCAAATCTGATACTTTACAGCACCTTTCTGTCGGACGCTCTAGAGGGTCAGTTAGAGGTAGACTCATTATACACTGACTTTTCAAAAGCGTTCGATAGAGTAGATTATGGGTTGCTAATATTAAAATTGGAGAAAATAGGGTTCTCTGGGTAAATTATAAATTGGATAAACAGACATCAGCGGGTAAAACATTTCCAAAAAAAATTCTAGCAATATAAACGTTACATCAGGGATACCGCAAGGTTCCCACTGTGGACCGATACTTTTTAATTTATTTATTAATGAGATACAAAGTCACATTAAATATTGCAGTTGTTATTAGTTGGCCAATGACCTTAAAATGTTCAAAATTATTGAATCACCTGAAGACTACGAGATGGTACAGGATGATATTAACAATTTAGTAAATTGGTGTAATAGTAATATGCTTTATTTTAATATTGGTAAATGTCAATCTATTACCTTCTCGAGGAAAAAGACACAGTCTAATCGTTACTACAAAATTATTGGTTCTACTTTAAATAAGGTCTATGAAGTCAAAGACTTGGCTATTCTTTTCCTCTCTTACATTTCAATCTCACATTTTAAATAGTGTTAACTCGGTGTTTACGCTTCTTGGTTTTATCACAAGAATTGCCAAAGATTTGAACCCAAATATATTTCAAATCCTATATACAACGTTTGTGAGATCAAAATTTTCCCTGTGGTCTCCTTACTTCAAGGGACTAGCAAACTCTATTGAACTTGTTTAGCGAAAATTATCCAAAATCATGTCTTTTAAGTTAAGACTTTGTATAGATGATTATCACTATGATGTTATGTTGGACCGACTAAATTTACAAACGTTGGATGTTAGAGGATTGAACGCCGATTTAATATTTTTATATAAATTGATTAATGGATTCATCAACTGCCCAAATTGCTCGGAAAAGCTGATTTTTTATTAAAGCCTGAAGGATGTAGCACTAGGTCAATAGATTTATTTCGTCTTAAACACCATATAAGTAACTATGGGTATAACGATTCACTCTCAAGAATGTTTACGGAACTGACTAATGTAACTAATAATAATGTCAATTTTAGATTATTTAATGTTTCGTTAGATGTTTACAAGGCGCAATTAAAAAGATTGTAATTTTATCTGCAGTATTTCATATGTATTTAACACTTTACCCTATATTCATGTCATTCAAGATGTATTTTTAATCTTAGGGGTTAAAAAAAGATTAAAATCTTTGTTTTGATTTTATACATTTTTCAACATGTACACACATATTATTTATATTTATTGTATTTACCAAAAAGGGATTTGCCCGTAAATAAATCTATCTATGATATAATCATAATAAATGACATATTCTATATCCCCTTATACCATACTAAGTGTTCAAAAAGTTCACCAACGACCACCAATTTTCGAAACGAAATATTTTGAATAAAACTGTTTCAATCAAAAGTTGTACTTTTGAAGCAAAATTATAATGACATTGAAAAGCAGATTGAAGGTCAGGTGACACTTTTTTAAACAGCAATTCCAGCATATTCTTTTAATTACCCCCATTTCTTTTTGTATTGAGAATACAACTGTTAACTATTTATTAAAAAATATGTTTTGTAAAGTACTGAAAATAAACTACTATATAAATACTTAAGTAATAATCGTTTGACCTTCCTGGCATTCGGGGACATGGTACTATTGCTATACAGGGTAGACAAATAATTCGGAATGCCCGTTTATTTTCGAAATAAACTTTTGAAAAAAAAATGTTTCAAATACATATAAGTTGTACATTTCTTAATCAAATATCATTTAACAATTGTTTACTTTTTTCATTCGCGGAGAGATTTTAAAATAAATGTTAATCACTCTGAATATTTGTCTATAAATGACCTATATTTAACAATAAAGTAAAAATCACAAATATCTTTATTATTATTATCGCTGAAAACATAAAATTTGAATTGTAAATTTTAAAGAAAGATGGTTTTTGCTAATCGAAAATTAGTAGCACCGCTTTTTACATTTTTAAAAATGTTTCGCCACGTTATAATACTCTACTTTTTAATCAAAGTTGTTGCCAATAAAAATATTTTATTTATAAACCCTTTTGAAACTATAAGTCATTCTAATTCTTTGGTTACTATTGCCATAAACTTAGCCGACAATGGGCACAATATTACAATGCTTAGTGCTGCAAAAATAAAGGATTCTCAGGATAATTTAAGAATAATTCACGTTAACTCTAAAATTTTTGACGCAGGTAAGATTTTAAAATTAAATAAAAGCTTAATTGTTTACGTAAATTCGCAGTGTTTACTACCTAACGGTTATAGCTCATAACTATTTTAAAAATCTAATAAGTTGTATAATATTTTAGGATTTATTAAAAAAAAGTCTAAGCAGTTTCAGGAAGCATCTGATTACAAACATTTTGAACTTGCTTATAATGGATTTACAACATTTATAAAAACTTTTCTGAAACATCAAAATGTTAAAAACTTTCTGGAATTGACTGAATCATACGATATGGTTGTAATAAATGATGTATGGGCTATTCCTTTATATCCCTTCTGCGAAAAGTTCAAAGCTATTTGTGTATCAAATACACCTCTTCAAAACGAACTTAGCAGAAATTTTATCTCAGGAGATTCTCCATCCCTTCTTATTTCACCAGCGTATAACAAAATAAAGAAGTACCCAAGTACTTTTTATGAAAGAGTGTATACTACTTCACTAAATTTATACATATGGTATTGTATAAAATATTTATCATATCCAAGCTGGGAAGTATTAATCGAAAACTACTTTAATCATCATGATATTAACCTTCTTCTCCAAAATATCGATATTTTGTTAGAAAATTCTAATATTAACTTTAACTATCCTGCTCCTTCTCCTAGTAATTTAGTACAAATAGGCGGCTTTCATATGAAAAAAACAAAAGAAATTTCCAATGAATTGCAAGAATTTATGGATAAATCTACGAATGGGGTTATTTACATTAGTATGGGAACCGCATTTGAAATGCCAGAAACACTTATTCATGAGTTTTTAATGGCGTTTCCTAAAATAAAATTGAATATATTATGGAAGTCTAATCCCATCAATATTAGTATACCAGAAAACGTTAAAATGCTCAATTGGATACCTCAACAAGAAATATTAGGTTTGTCTTTTTTAACATCAAATATTATCAAAACGACATTTTGATAATTAAATAAAATTAGAGCAATTTTGAAATTTTAGAGCATGTGAATACTAAACTATTTATTACTCATGGTGGAATATTAAGCGCATTTGAAGCATCATCTATTGGAGTTCCAGTATTAGTGATGCCCCTTTTGTGGGACCAAATCACGAACGCAAAAATATTGGAAGAAAAGATATTTGCAAAGGTGGTTCAACATGAAAATTTATCCGAAAGAAATATTTTGGATTCAATTAATGAAATTTTGAGTAATGAAAGGTAAGTACTTATTAAAAATTAAGAAATTCATTCAAAAATAATCAGGAAACCTGTAGCTCTTGATGGAGAAGTTTACATTCAAAATCAAAAAGTTTACTATGATTTAAATAATAATTTAAATATTTTTTTAGTTACAAAATAAAGGCCGAGGAATATTCAAAATTATTTAAATCTACCCCGATAGATCCTCTAAAAAAGACAATACTAACCCTAGAAAATTTGTTAAAATATGGCAAACCAACACATTTAAAGAGTCCAAATATTTATTTAAAATGGTACGAATATTTCAACGTGGATGTTATATTGTTTTTGGTGTTTTTATTGTCATTCCAAATTTATTTTGCGGTTAAAATTCTTTCTACCTTTAATAAAATAAGCTTTTTATTGTATTGTTTTAACTGGATTTTACTTTTATATTTTCTGCTATATTAGCGGAATTTAATACAAAATTACTGTAAGTAAATTAGAATTTAAATTGTCAATTATAAGTATCATAGAATTAGCATTGTCAATTTTAAGATTACACGATATGAATCATAGAAATTTTGTAAAAATTCAGTCGTTTTAATTTCCTACTTAAAATTGGTATAAATTTACTGGACGAGTGTCATGATTTTACTATGCTTGGTCCTGGGAAAATACACGACATTTATGTTAAAACATCCAGTTTGACACGAGGAGAGATTTGAAAATAAAAAAGCTTATAAAATATGATATGATCATAATAAATGACATATTCTGTATCCCCTTATACCATACTGAGTTCACCAACGACCATCTATCTTCGAAACGAAATATTTTGAATAAAACTGTTTCAATCAAAAGTTGTACATTTGAAGCTAAATTATAATGACCTTGAATAGCAGATTGAAGGTCAGGCGACACTTTTAACCAGCAATTCTAGAGGTTTGTCAAATATATTCTTTTAGATTGAAGGTCATGTGATAATCTATTATTGTATTAAAATAATAACCCCCATTTTCTTTGTATTGAAAATACAACTGTTAACTATTTATTTAAAAAATATGTTTTGTAAAGCACTGGAAATAAACTACTATTTAAATAACTTAAGCACGAATCGTTTGACTTTCCTGACATTTAAGGTCATTGTACTATTGCTATACAGGGTAGACAAAAAGTTCGGCAACGCCCATTTATTTTTGAAGCGATGAGATTTGAGAAAAATGTTTTAATATTACCATGACCTTGAATAGCTATAATCCTTTTTTAAATAACTGCACCCAATTTTCTTGCATATTACTACAGCTTATATGTTTAGACGTTCATAGAACATATTTTTTTATATTTTTTTTAATGTTTAGTTTGGAAGTTAGAAGAATTAAAATTTCCCATACAAAAAGTTCGGCAACTCCATTTATTTTCGAAATAAACTTTTGAAAAAAATGTTTCAAATATAAGTTGTACATTTCTTAATCAATTATCATGTAGCAATTGTTAACTTTTTTCGTTCGCGAAAAGATTTTAAAATAAATGTTAATCACTCTGAATATTTCTCTATATTTAATTATTAAGTGAAGAATGTTATAATATTTTTTATTATTATTATCGCTGAAAACATAAAATTTAAATTGCAAATTTTAAAGCAAAATGGTTTTTACAAATCGAAAATTAGTAGCGTATCTTCTCTTCGCTTTTGGCATTTTTAAAAATGTTTCGCTACGTTATAATACTTTACTTTTTCATCAAAATTGTTGCCAATAAAAAAATTTTATTTGTAAATCCTATTAACACTTTAAGTCATTCTAATTCATTGGTTACTATTGCCATAAACTTAGCAGACAATGGGCACAATGTTACAATGCTTAGTGCTGCAAAAATAAAGGATTCTCGAGATAATTTAAGAATAATTCACGCTAACTGCAAAACTTTTGACGCAGGTAAGATTTTAAAATTAAATAAACGCTTAATTGTTTACGTAAATTCGCAGTGTTTACTAACGTTTATAGCTCATAACTATTTTAAAAATCTAATAAGCTGTATAATTTTTTAGGAAATATTAAAAATATTGTCAAGCAGTATCAGGAAGCATCTGATTACAAAGATTTTGAACTTGCTTATAATGAATTTACAACATTTATAAAAACTTTTCTGAAACATCAAAATGTTAAAAACTTTCTGGAATTGACTGAATCATACGATATGGTTGTAATAAATGATGTATGGGCTATTCCTTTATATCCCTTCTGCGAAAAGTTCAAAGCTATTTGTGTATCAAATACACCTCTTCAAAACGAAATTAGCAGAAATTTAATCTCAGGAGATTCTCCATCCCTTCTTATTTCAACAGTATATAACAAAATAAAGAAGTACCCAAGTAGTTTTTATGAAAGAGTGTATATTACTTCACTAAATTTATACACATGGTATTGTATAAAATATTTATCATATCCAAGCTGGAAAGTATTAATCGAAAACCACTTTAATCATCATGATATTAACCTTCTTCTCCAAAATATCGATATTTTGTTAGAAAATTCTAATATTAACTTTAACCATCCGGCTCCTTCTCCTAGTAATTTAGTACAAATAGGCGGCTTTCATATGAAAAAAACAAAAGAAATTTCCAATGAATTGCAAGAATTTATGGATAAATCTACGAATGGGGTTATTTACATTAGTATGGGAACCACATTTCAAATGCCAGAAAAACTTATTCATGAGTTTTTAATGGCGTTTTCTAAAATAAAATTGAATATATTATGGAAATATAATCCCATCAATATTAGTATACCAGAAAACGTTAAAATGCTCAATTGGATACCTCAACAAGAAATATTAGGTTTGTCTTTTTTAACATCAAATATTATCAAATCGACATTTTGATAATTAAATAAAATTAGAGCAATTTTGAAATTTTAGAGCATGTGAATACTAAACTATTTATTACTCATGGTGGAATATTAAGTGCATTTGAAGCATCATCTATTGGAGTTCCAGTATTAGTGATGCCCCTTTTGTGGGACCAAATCACGAACGCAAAAATATTGGAAGAAAAGATATTTGCAAAGATGGTTCAACATGAAAATTTATCCGAAAGAAATATTTTGGATTCAATTAATGAAATTTTGAGTAATGAAAGGTAAGTACTTATTAAAAATTAAGAAATTCATTCAAAAATAATCAGGAAACCTGTAGCTCTTGATGGAGAAGTTTACATTCAAAATCAAAAAGTTTACTATGATTTAAATAATAATTTAAATATTTTTTTAGTTACAAAATAAAGGCCGAGGAATATTCAAAATTATTTAAATCTACCCCGATAGATCCTCTAAAAAAGACAATACTAACCCTAGAAAATTTGTTAAAATATGGCAAACCAACACATTTAAAGAGTCCAAATATTTATTTAAAATGGTACGAATATTTCAACGTGGATGTTATATTGTTTTTGGTGTTTTTATTGTCATTCCAAATTTATTTTGCGGTTAAAATTGTTTCTGGCTTTAATAAAATAAGCTTTTTGTTGTATTGTTTTAACTGGATTTTACTTTTATATTTTTTGCTATATTAGTGGAATTTTATGCAAAATAAAAATTTAAATTCTCTGAGTAAAATAGAATTTAAATTGTCAATTACAAGTATCGTAGAATTAGCATTGTAAATTTAAAGATTACACGATACGAATGATAGAAATTTTGAAAACAACTATTGTGATCTATTTAAAAATAATACACCACGTTTTTATAAGCACTTTACTTTAAAATAGTTTGTAATAAAAATATTTTTATTTTTAATTATTAAACCCTCAGTCATATTAATTTCTTATTTAAAACTGGCATAAATTTTCTGGACAAGTGTCATAATTTTACCATAATTGGTCCTGGGAAAATAAACGACACTTATATTAAAACATCCAGTATAACACCAAGTAAGATTTGAAAATAGAAATGCTTACGAAAAGTGTTAAAAACAAATGCAAACATATTGGCAAAAAAATTCGGCAACAACCAGTTTTTTTCGAAACGAAATATTTTGAAGAAAATTGCTTCAATAAAAAGTTGTACTTGAAGTAATATTATAATGACTTGGAATAGCAGGTTGAAGCTCAGGCGACACTTTTTTCCAGAGGTTTTCCAAACATATTCTTTTAGATTAAAGGACATGTGATAATCACTTTTTTTAAATAATTGCTTTATTTAAATGCAACTATTAACTCTTTATTAAAAAATATGTTTTGTAAAGCACTGAAAATAATAACCTAACCTAACCTTAAGTGATAATCGTGTGACCTTCTTGGTATTGAAGGTTATGGTACTAGAACCAACAAATATAATACCAAGAATCGTACGACTTTTATTAACAACATTTTTTTAATGCTTCATTTAAAAAATAAATATTTTCGAACTGTTTGTCCTCTCTACATGTGTTTCAAATATCCCTTCTCGAAACGAAATTAACAAAAGTCCTAAATTTGGGACATCCAAGTCTCTGTAGAAGATTCACTCATTTTTTGGCAGCCTTTATTGTTTTGGTTCTGCTTTTGTTAATTTCTGTTTCTGTTTCCCTATAGTTTTTCTTTGCTTCTGCTTCTTTCTACCTGGATAACATTTCATTCATTGTTAACGCTTCCCCGTATGCTTGTTTTAAAAAAAAATTGGATTCGTTGCTGTGAAAGAATTTGTTATGTTGGGCATGAAGACATCAGTGATTGTCGTTTCTGTTACTGGTTGTGGAGTAACCGAAATGGTTGATTGAAGTATGAATTATGTCGATGGTTGAGGTTGAAACCTGATTGATATAGGTATGGTGGACTTGACGTCGCGGTAATTAACAGAACATTTTGGGCAGTATTTTTATTTTGAGGAGCGTTACAAACTCTTCATATTTTTCGAGATCTTCAGCAATGATCCACAGGATCCACAGGGTACACTCCAGTACTTAAAAACCGGGATTTATACAGGGTGTCCAGAAATTAAGCGGCAAAACTTTAGAAGGCGATTCTACAACTAATTATAAGAAAAAAACTTCCTATAAACATATGCCCGATTTCCCTTCCTAAGGGATATACGTTTGTAGGAAGTTTTTTTCTTGAAATTAGTTGTAGAATCGGCTCCTAAAATTTTGTCTCTTAATTTCTGGACACCCTGCATATGCTTTATGGTTTCTTAGATTACTCGTTTTTCCAAGAAGTTTCAGAAATCCCGCATCCTTGTCCTATTTGTTCTGTTCCATACTTTACAAGTTGCTTTTATTCCAATAACTTTTTACGGTATAAATACACATTTTTCCAATGGCTACAATTTATCTGTAAGATTGGTAGGAAATTTTACAAACACAATGTTATTTTTTATTGGTTCTTCAATTAGTCTGACATTAATATGACCGAAATGTTACCAAAATGTTTTTTCAGAGTTTCTTGACTTTCAACCGTTTGGCTTCCACATAACATTAAGGTACTTATTCCGCTTGGCGCTCACCTACAAATGACGTCATCGTAAAAGTGGTTGCCTACTTTTAAATTAATTTGAATCGCCAATAGAATAGATTGTATCGTTTTAAATTTTTAGGTATTGGTGACTTTTCAGTAAACTCCCTATCAGATTTATTGTAAGTTTAAAATTAAATTAAAATCAAGCACTAATTTAATTAGTCATTAGATTGAAACCAAATATTCTTGTTAGTACAGTGTGTGTATATTAGAAATTCTAAAAGGAATACCCATAAGCTACAAACGAAGCAAAGTTAATTCATAATTGGTAGGAAATTCTTTGAAAGGCAAGGAAAATTAAAACTTTATTAACAATATTATTTTCGTTGAAAATGTTTTTGCTTCTATTCAAAACTTATTAAAATTTACGCCGATACAGTGCTTTAAAGTTCTTGTCACAAAACTTTGTAGCAATTGCACTTATTTTAACGAACTCTTTTCCGAGTTTTCCTGGGGGTACATTAAATCAATTACGAGAAGATGTTTGACTGGAAGCGGTCACTCCAGATTCTACATAGATCTAACAGGAATTCAATCGAGTGCAGGTCAGCGCGTGATTCAGTTTTAATGGTGTCACTTTGTTCTCCGGTCGTGGTCCAAATGGACCTAATGTTATTGGAGCGTCCGAATATTAAACACAAATGGAGCAACTCGCTTTTGGAAAATCCCATAAATCAACATCGAAAGCGAAGTTTGCAATGCGACGCGGATTATCAGGATTAAACTTTGTTGTATAAAAATAATCCTCGCGGACCCAAATTATTAAACCCTATGTGCCAGATAATGTAGCGATTTTAATTCAAGGTTTTTTATCAAAAGATATTTTCACATCCCGAATTTTAATTAAAAGACAAATTTTAATTGTAGATTTCTGCTCAAACTCGACATCGAAATGATTGCTATTAACATTACTATATAAATGTGTTAGGATCATGGCAACTTTGATTTTCTGTTATCACGTAATTTGTCTGAATGTACGCCAAATTGGCTCTTGATTCGTATACCCACGAAACGTACCGTAAATTGTATGGGTCATTTTCTACACTGTTAATATATACCCACAGTAATTCCCTCGAAGCAAACTACATTCTATAACAAGTTTTAGCTTCCAATTTATGCAAGCTAATTAGAAAGTTTATAAAGCCGCATCAACTTTGTTTTTAGCAAAGCTTCTCTTTTAAAGCATTTTAAACTTTATTTATTTAATTCCATACAACTTTTAATAAGACGTGACATTCTTTTTGAGCAACAGCAATTACATTCAAGATGAGTTAACCTGTAGAATTACACTAAAGACACAATGACGATTCCCCAACTATTCGTGTAACTAATTTAAAAAAAGAATAAATAACTTAAGTGGTAGATAATTTTGAAAAACTGAAGAATTTCATTGTAAAGTTTTGAGGATTTAAATCACAATATTATTTAATATTTCAATTTACAAGGAAAGATTCCGTTTGTGCTTGGTTTTTAATTATAAACTTTTTCATTCGTAAGATTTCTTAAGAGTTTGAAGTAAAATTCTTCCGGATCGTTAGAATAATCGAGCGAAATCCATCAAAGCTACGAAACAAAAAGAATGGGACAGGGCCGTTTCAATTAATTCGATAAAACTGGCGATCGGATTGAATTTACACTTCAATCAACGATTTCAGACCAAAGCCGGAAAGTTTGCCCTCGATTTGCGCAAACGGTCTGCATAAATGGCAGAAGTAGACATAAAAATGGATCAGGGGTGAAAAGGAGGAGAGGTTAAATTAAAAGAGGTTTTTATAAGCGCCACGCT
Organism: Stenus bimaculatus; assembly: GCA_963971135.1. Classification (NCBI taxonomy): domain Eukaryota; kingdom Metazoa; phylum Arthropoda; class Insecta; order Coleoptera; family Staphylinidae; genus Stenus; species Stenus bimaculatus. The sequence continues at coordinate 77,169,898 of OZ020180.1, read as the reverse complement.
AACGATGTGGCCCTGCAATCATTGAAAGAGTTTCCCTCGCAAAATTTAATTGCAAAACATATTTGTACAGAGAGAACAAAAGCAAAGACAGATGTACTAATTTGCAAATTTGAAGTTCAAATTATAAAACTCTATTAGTACATAATTAAAAAAATGTTAATTGGACTTTAGGATGCTTGGGTTAATGATTCAGGTATTGATTGCGTTGTAATAAAGGTAGAAATTTCTTGAAACACACCTTCTGCTCATATCCTATCCTTATACATCCATATGCATAAACATGTATAAATAATGAAGACCAGACTCTATTCAAATTTCCTTTGTTGAATATTCAAGAGCTCTCTTAACGCCCCTTTCTCATCTACATTAGTACACATCCAATTTCAGTCTCGCACACCAAATTATATCTATTTCCTTGAGTTTTGAAATTCAGTCCCAACATAAACATTCTTTGTAACTTTACACTTGCTCATTATAAACAACATTGCAAATAACAAAAATATGAACAACAACAACGTACGTAAACTATATTCAACCAAAACTGCTTTATTGGTTTGTTCTAATTTAGAGTAATTTTATAAGTGGGAATAAGCAGAGGATGAGATGTATCCTGTTCTAATTGATATCGGCAATGTACAAAAAAAGTACCTTAGCTTTAGATGGTAACTTACGTAATTTAACTCATAAATAAAACTTGAGGCAACTTGAGATCTCGTTTCTGTGATAATGCTGCATTTCATGATTTTTTCCTCTCAAATTTGCGCAGCCTCTAGCGGTCGGCACCAATTATCAGTGATTCGCTGATGATTTGCAACGAAGCTCCACATGAATGGATTATCTATTACCTGTTATTATGAAAATTTATCACACGCGTCTAGGAAATACATCACTCTTAAGGAAAACAATTAAACAGGAAATATGTACATGGCATGTGATCTCAAATATTTCATATGCAGCGAAATCGACGGAAGTTTCGTAGCATGTAGCGAGGAGTTGATTAAATTTTGCAGTAAAACCTTTACTACGAAATTAAATAAAATTCAAGAATACCAAGAAAAACTTAGACTGATCAAAGTTAATTGCTTTCGAAATAAAAAAACATATTGTAACAGTAATAACGACATTTTAATCAACACTGCACTGCCTCGTCCTGCAAACTTTGTTGACATTTCTACAATTATACTGCTTTACTATGGTAAATAAACACGAATCCCCGGTGCCATGACTACTAATAATCGCACTTTAACTAATTCCATAGATTTTGTTAACTTTGATGTCTTTGGAGATTACTTCAGTACTCTTCCCACTGAAAGCTATATTATATTGCATGATACATCTTGGTGACATTCATGTTACGGAATAATCTGTTAAAGAGCACTTGCAAAACTTAAGGTAAATTTAAACACGTTTAGTTTAGACAGTGTCTCATCTTAACGTATTACCAATTATAACTTCCAGACTCTTTTCTTTTTCTAAAAATTTATCTGTACCTCTTCAAGTTGAATGTTTAAGTTTTGTTCAACGTGTTCTCTTTTAGATTTGAAGCCAAATATTATTACTTTAATCTTCTGCCTATTAATAGTTAGGCAATACTTTTTTGAATTAAAATAATACGGTGAAGATCTTCATTTATACAGGTTTGAGTTTGAAGTTAACATCGCTACAAATAAAGTCAGGGGTGTTGCTGATGTACTCATTATCGAAACAACCATTGCAACATCCGAACAACAAAGGACTGCCGTCATCATTGGAGATGTTGATTTGCTGGTTCTTTTAATAGGAAGAAAGCAAGCACATCAACAAGAAATTTTCTTCAAGAAAATTGGCAAGAAAATGTGGAGACATGAATGTATTCGTTTAAAAGCTTCAACAAATATATATACAGGGTGAGTTTAAAGTAACTCATAAAAATCATAACTACCTTATTTTTGGAATTTTTAAAAACGGGAAACTTTATTTTGAACTCAACAAAAAATTTTCGGTCGGTATGTCGTCACTATGACGTCATCAATTTTATTTTAAATATATTGATATGGTTTTCATATCATAAAATAATACCTTTACAACGGTACCAAAAAGTTTATACTATTGCCATCTAGATGTCATTAAAAAATTATTAAATTTCACCATAAAGGATAGTTTTAAGTAACGCATAATATTCATAACTACATACCTTATTTTTTGAAATTTAAAAAAACGGCGACAGACCTGTCGCACTGTTTTTTAAAAAAAAATTATTTTGAAACTAACAAAAAAAAGTGTCTTGGACAAGCATCCTTAAATGCTTTTTCAATATCAAATGGTTTTGATACAGAAAGTGGAGTTTTTGAGGTTTTGAAATCAAGTGTGACATAAACCGAGGATTAAGATTGTCATCCGGAAAACCAATTTCGGTAAATAGAAGAAGGCGACGACGACTAAAATCAGGAATCTTGAGATGCCTGTCCACTGGATTTAAAGGTGGATTAAGCAAGATATTTGCAAAATAAAACGATTTTCATAACTTTTGACCTTTGATGTCTTGACTAGCGAATATAATATTTTACGAAACTTTTCTGCCCGTCTTTGGATCATCAAAAAAAGGTCTATGGAAATTTTCAGCTTTCCTTCTTTCATTATTAATCATTATTTGACTGGCTATTTGTAAATTAGAATTGGCATTTTGGAAATTTATATTAAAATCACGTTAACATACAAATACATTACTCTCTAAAACATAATCAGATACATCTTTTTCAAAATTGGTCAAAATAGCAATTAAGGGGTCTGTAGACGATCCCGATAATAATTTCTTAAGAATTAACCGATATTTTTATTCATAACCCCTGTAGAAATCAAAATTGTTTTTGTTGTGGTAATATTGTGGCAATATTGTTATGTTGTGATAGCGACTTTAGACAATATGGTTTTTGGATGCAGAATTAAAAAAATCATTTAGAATTTTTATACAAGAATAACTTATTTTTTGCACTTTCTATATATAATGAGCTATTTTGCACTTTCTATATATAATGAGCTAGTTTAGTCCTTATTGATAGAGACTAAAACGTCACATTTCCTGTCTTTTGTCAAATTTTACTTTACTCCCTGTCTTGTCATTACTTTACTCCCGCTCACGTAACTTGTCATTAAAAATTAAAATTAGTCATAATCTTGTAATTTGTCTGAATTTGCCGCGAAATCACAATCGTTGCAAACTTCAGTCTAGTCTAAACACCACCAATATATTGAGTGAATTCTAACCTCTAATAAATTTATTTGGTTTGGTTTGGAACGGAACTTGATTTTTATTCTGGGGTCGGGGATTGTATTATGTACGGTTTATAATTTTATAGATTGATACTAAATTTTAAATTTAAAGGTGTTTTAAGTGTACACAGAATCGATTCAATCAATTAGTTAGATCTGTAAATGTGGCAAAATCTTTTAAACTTGGTAAACTTTATTCCTGCATCAAAACTTACCTACTTTATTTATTGTGAAGTTAATTATTATTTTTTTAAATTTATAAAATCAATTACAATAATTACAATATTAATCTACAATTATCTATATTTTATGAAAGTTGCTGTATAAATCATTATGACGGGCGATTAAAAATACACTTCGCCGTCCGATGACAACCGATAGCGATAGCCATATAATTAAATTATTGTGGAAACTTTTACCTATTAAAAAAGTGCAAAAAATTCTATATGCACCGAGGTAGTAAAGTGAATTTAATTCCTCCTCTGATTGTTTCCCTCGGCTTTGCCTCGGGAAACAAAACATCGTCGGGATTAAAATCAGTCACTTTACTACCTAGGTGCATAAATAACTATTAGAGCAAGTTTAGTTTTAAAGACAAAAATAAAATTATCCATTAGTAAATCTGCTTTAATTAGTTTTTAATCAACGTAATTAATAATGTGTTAAATAATATAATATACTTTCAGAAAAGGGAAACTTCAATAGGTAATAATTACAATGTCAGGACAGTATTGCCAGTCAGAACACACACAGAAAATCCCATTGAATCTTGGATCTGCTGAATAAATATATTTTAAATTATTAAAAACGTTTATTTTTCTTCCGAATTATTTATTATCAACATTTTAATATGTGCAAATATTGTGACGCAATGTTTACATAATATTATAATATTGTGTACGATATATCTCAAATAGCCATGTGCATAACAACATAATTCAAGTAATATCCTCCTATCTTCGTAATCGCACTCAACAAGTGTTCTATAATGGATCTAGTACAAAGACACAAGTGATGTCCCTCAAGAATCCACCATGGGACCACTTTCTTTCCTAAATTTTATTATTGGAGTCTGCGCTACGTTGAAATTATCTGTATTGCTTTACGCCGATAATCTACAGCTTTATATCCATAACATAAGTGATTGTTTAGCGGTACAGAAAGACTTTAATAATTTGAAAGTTTTAAAAGGTGCCCAAAGAAAGTTTCTCAGATGCTACGAAATTTTCAAAATAAACGAATATCCTGATACAAGCATTTCGTACGATGACGGAGTTTAATTTTATATTTGTTCGAAGCAGGCACAAAATAATATCAGCATCTTTTTAAATTATATGTATACCGGGTGGAAATGAAACTAGGGCCACCCCTGGCATTTCTTTATTTATGAAAATAAAAAATTTGAATTTTAGTATCTTATATGATCTTAAATAACAAATTTTATGGATCGAATAAATCTTTCATTTTACTTCCGGTTTATCAATAAATGGCACCCACTTTCTTATTTTAAATGTAACCCTCTGATTTTTTCTACGTAAAATCAAACATTGGTTAGTTTTAAGTATGTTTATGACAAAAAAAATTTTTTTTTCAAAACTTTAAGAAAAAATATTGAATTTTTTTTTGGTAAAAAGTTTGAGTAAAACCTACAAAAACTATTTTTAAATAATACAAATACGTAAAATAAATTGCAATTTATAAAATTTATTTCACCGTTCTTGAGATATTATTTTTTTTAATTTTCAAGAAGCGTTTTTAGGAAATATCTTTACTTTTTTAAATGGGATGATATAAGGGCCACCCCCTAATTAAATAGAGGGTTTTTTCCGGTTACTGTGATATCCCATATGTATGTTTAAAAATAGTTTTTGTAGGTTTTACTCAAATTTTTTACCAAAAAAAAATTCTTTTCTTAAAGTTTTGAAAAGAAATATTTTTTTGTCATAAACATACTTAAAATTAACCAATGTTTGATTTTACGTAGAAAAAATCAGGGGGTTATATTTAAAATAAGAAAGTGGATGCCATTTCCTGATAAACCGGAAGTAAAATTAAAAATTTATTCGATCCATATGATTTGTTTCATTTCCACCCGGTATATGTTCCTACTCTAAATTTCACGAATATTCGCTAGAATCTGCAAAAACCTTTACGTATATTAAATCTACTACTATTATATGAACTCTTCGCTTTACATAATGTTAAAAATTAATCATCATTTCCAGCTAAATACTGATATTTTTGTCCTTGATATGAGTAATGAATCCATTACTCAACAGGAGTGGAAAAACATACTTTTTTAAATTCTGGAAATCCTTTATGATATGAATACTTTTTATAGTAACTCTATTTTTAAAATATGGGAAAGGTTTAGGATAATATTTTATTTACAAGGATCCGCAAGGATTTATGTAGCTTTAGGTACAAGGGTACATGTATTCTTTATTGTTATCACTTGCTTCTCAATGGATTTAATTTACGATTAAACTGAGTAAATACAAGTATTTCAAAATAAATAATGTTAATAGTCATATGTAAATACCACTTAAACACGTTTTAAGATAACCCGATAAAAGGATTATAACGAAATTTAGCAGAAGCAATTACTTAAACTTAGAACACTTTGGTAATGCAATTATAAAAGCCATATTTTCGCTAAATTAAACTGAAAAGGAAGTATACTTTAGAAATTAAATAAAGCCCCAAGGGAATGAGATATTTTAGTTTCAAGTTTTCTATGCAATGCACGTCTTTTATCTATTACGTCATTTTGTATTCCCCAATGTACGGAAATAATATATTCTCCCGTTTTGTTCTAATTTATCCAATTCCTCTCTCTCTCCTTGCCATTGGAGAAACACGTACCTTCAGTTATAAAGAATTTTAATGGAACTAATTAAAGAATTAGAGCCAAACATGCTTAATAATTTAGGCACCAGCGTTGGCTAATTCGTATTTATGTGGTGGAATTATCTGCGGAGAAATAAAACTAATTCAATCGTAATTAAGCGCATTTGTTTGCAGGCAATTAAAATGAGAACACCTCGGGCATCAATTTCAATAGCAGTAACGATATTTTCAGAGGGTAGGCATATTGTAACCTGAATGCCGTTGCGTTCGTGACTGTAACGACGACACAAATTGGCGAAATTACGGCGTGGTGTGTGCTCACTGCTCACCCTATAGAAATACGAGCCAGCACAATCTGACATAAAATTACCTCACAATGCACACGTTATTGTTAATATTGTTAATCATGCACTTTACTAATTGACACAAACAGCGAGGCTCAATGTCACAAATGGGTTTAATTAATTAACCATTCAATTTTGATTTTCTAAATAAATACCAGGGATTCTCAACTACAATACCTTAATTTCCATTTGAGTTCACACACTTTGTAAACGTACACTAGCTTCATTTCGAAGCACAAAAATACAAAAGTCGTAGCTCTATTTTTTATTTGGACACTACATGGAGATTATTCTTGAAGCACTCAGCACAATATCGTATACGATATGCATCTCGATTGGTTCAAGAATGTGCCCCCAGGAGGCATTTGCTCGAATCACTCGACACGATATCGTATATCGTATATTTTTTATTTGGAAACTACATGGGGATTATTCTTGAAGCTCTCAGCGCAATATCGTATATGATATGAATCTCGATTGGTTCAAGAATGTGCCCCCAGGAGGCATTTGCTCGAATCACTCGACACGATATCGTATACGACTTTCATCATTCTATCCTTGTCATTCAAACGCAAAAGTAAAAGTGTTTCGTTGTCATGTAGCGTACGACATCTTATCGGGTGATTCGAGCATAATCCCCCAGGATTATTCCAATAAAGAAAGTAAAATTCATAGAATGAAAAATATATCAACAAATATTCAATTAATAATATTTTCAAAACGTCCCCCTGCAAAGTAATTCCTTTAAATGTTTTATATACCACAATCTAGACCAAAGTAATTCCTAAAATGTGGTCCATTTTAATATCTAACGATAGAAGCCCATAATTGATTAAACTTAAATTTTAGTTTTCGAAATTTTAATCTCATATTTGTGTCCTGAAAAGGGTTTTAACAAAACCATTAAATTTTACGTACAGATATTTTAATAAAAGATAATCTATGAGTATTCTACATGGTACCATAACTCACTCGCGTGTATTAACTAGGTGCAAGCATTATAAATTACGAGCCTAGCTTACCACCACCATAAATATCCGCAGCTTTATTTCATGTTTGTAAATAGAGAATTTGGGCCTGGTTGTTGTAGGAACAAATGGCGCCTGATAAAATTATCAACTTTTTCATTAACCGCCTATCTATATAAAGTTTGGCCCATGATGAGGCTTCAAGACAGTGCGAACTTTGATACGAGTTTTATAAGCGATCTGGATTTAGTTAGGTGAAAAGTGAACACTGGGAGAAAGTTGGATCTAGAAAGTGGGTTCTGATGGAAATACGAGACAACTTTATCATTAAAACTTTATCTAAGGAAATATTTTTATAAATTAGTTTTATTGTTTAAGTGCTATTACAATTTTATATTATAGATCCTGAAAATAATACGGAAACCATAAATCCTTGATTTTCGAAAGCTCAATTTAGTAATAATTTATGAAAATATCAGTAATTTAGCAGCTAAAGTTTTTATTTGATAAGTAAAGTTTTTGCGCCATTATTTCAATTTTTTACGTGATTATGTACTTTGGAAGCAAAACTCTTTCATAAATATTAATATTTGATATCCACGTAAGAAAGCAAAAAGCAAAGTATTAGCTTTCAAGTGTACACCGTGATGTGATAAATCACGTATGGTAAGTAAAATGACAGTTTGACATTGTTAAATGTTTGGAAATGCTTAGAAGCACTTCTCCTGTACTTTTCGAGACATATTTAAAAATTAATCATCCTGAACTGAAAGTTGCAACTTTTCCCAAACACCAAGTGGCGTTAAAGTTTTTAAAGTAATTTCTCCTGAAATGTTTGTTAGCTAATTAAGTTAAATTTAAAACTGTTGCTCGCGTTTCAACTTTGTTTTCCTATAATTTACAGCGGGATAATTTATGAAAGACAAACAAACGCCCTCTGAATTAAAAATTTCCAGGGCTTGTATTCTGTGCAATAGGGAACGGAATGTTTAAAATTTAAAATAAACATTTTCTCCAAAAGTTTACGGCATGGAGGCCCACAAAGAGCACTCCACGTTTCATTTGTATTTTACAAACGTCGCCGTGTGCCTGTGGAAACTGCGGAAAAACCGCAGAGAATAGTTAGTTTAACGTTAATTTTCACAACTTGGCTTTTGTGTACATTCTAATTTTCCGCAGGCGAAATGCCGTTGCATTAAATTTTAATTAGAGGCTTCATATTTTTGTTCGAGCACAATTTGCATGCGTTTCGCCGCATATTTTTAAAACTAGTTACGGGTTTTATTACTCGTCTGAACATTTATTAATAGGCCCTGCAAAGTTACAACTTACTTTATTCAAATGTTTTCAACTTTATTATGTTTAATTAGTTCACGTAGTTTAAAAAACTCTGAATTCCATATATCAAAGGTACTTGATTATTTTTAATAGAACAAAATAAACATGGCTTATAAAAATCATTTATTTTCTATACAGGGTGGCCCAGATTTTACTTCCCAGGAAATATCTCAGTTATTTGAAGAGATAAAAATATAAATCAAAAAGTGCTTTGAATGGCAGAACTTATACCTCATAATTTAATTCTAAAAAAAATATTTTTATTTACCACTCTTATGACGCCATCATCATTTTTTTTCTATAATGGGGCAACCTATTTTTTATAATTGATATTGCATCTACAATTTATTCTAAAAACAGTGATATACTACACTTAGTATTTTAAGTACATTTTGTGTATAAAACCTAACCTAATCTAACTGAACCTAACTGAAAATTACAAATTTTGTTAAAAAAAAAAAAAAAAAAAAAACTAGATAAATAATTTTGCATGTATTATCGATCAATATTTTAATTTTTTTATTCACAAAATGTACTTAAAATACTAAGTGTAGCATATCACTGTTTCTAGAATAAATTGTAGATGCAATATCAATTATAAAAAATAGGGTGTCCCATTAAAGAAAAAAGAAATGATGATGGCGTCTTAAGAGTGGTAAATACCTATAATTTTTTTAGAATGAAATTATGAGATATAAGTGCTGCCGTTCAAATCACTTTTTGATTTATAATTTTGTCTCTTCAAATAACTGAGATATTTCCTGGGAAGTAAAATCTGGGCCACCCTGTATACAAAGACGTATTTAAAACTATAAAAAATATAGAAACGCAAAAAGCTACTGTTATTTATACATCTACAGAGTGTCCCTGAATAACTGTTACAATTTTTTGTGCTGAGCATTTTTGACTTGTACCACTTCAAAAATTTTCAAATAAAATATTTTTTTGTAAATAAAATAAATATTATAAAAGATATTAATTTGAAATTGTGGCCACAGTTTTTTCACACAAGGATACACATTTTTAGCCAATAAAAGTTCTTAATGCGACGATTCTATCACGAAATTTACAAAATTCGTACCTAAATACAATTTTCAATAAACATAAATTATTATTTGAACTGTCCTGTTTATCAAAAAATCCCAAGAGACGGCTTTCAGAATTCCTTCGCAGCGCCTCTATCGAAAATTACAAGAGGTATTTCAGCGATATAAACCAGAAAACCAAAGTCACTAGTGTAGCAATGATAGATTTTCTAAACCACTAATATGAATGACATATACGATTTTCTCATATGGTCGCCGGAAAAATAGCGTACGCAACTCGCAAGAAAGTAAATTTCGCGCTCGTGTAATATCGTCACTCGGCTAGCGCCTCGTTCGGCTATTTTCACACGCGCACAAAGTTCGTCACTTTCTAGTTCGTTGCATAATACTATTTTGAAGGTCGAGCAAATTTTTCTTCCTACTTACTAACCCAACCCAACTAGAATGTCTACGATAATAATCCTTGGTATCATTTATGCTTCTAATTGTGTTACCAAGTTAAATTGGAACTCACATATCGACAAAACCATTTCCAAAGCGACGGGTGTCATATGGACATGCAGCAAACTCTTTGGAAAACATGGGACCTACTGGTAATACATGACGGTGGTAAGTCCCATCGTCATATACAGTTTGGTGGACAAAAACAAAACAAGCTGCAAAAACTGCAGCGGTTAGCGTGCTGGAGAATCACAGGGGCCATGATATTTCTCCACTGCAGCTGCAGATACGGAAGGAAGTATTGCTTTAAGAATTTCTCAAAACAAAAACCTTAAGAGTGGACACTTGCAAGACTACTTGAAGATTTTGGAATCTCTAGAACTTCACATTTAAACCATCGGATAGTATGCCGAGAAGTTTTGACTTTAAAATTCCATTTGAAGTGGTTGCCCAAGACCGCCAAATGGTAAAACACATGTTAAATCACTGGAATTCCAAGGTACCCTTGTGGTTCATGGAAGGATCCAAATTAAATGAAGAGACAGGTATAGGCATCTATGAACCTCCCCAACCATCATACAGGCAGACATTCTGGCTGTGGATTTATGCATTCAATAGTGCTTACGTAGGAGACTCAAGGGACCTCAAATATACATATTGACCTACAGCTAGGCAACTTTAACCTTGAATCCAAATTAGCCTAGGAATGTCGGGTATCCCTGAAGCAACTGGCAAAGAAAACCAAGCTTGTCCTTATATGGGTGTCAGGGCACCGGGGAATAGGCAATTAAATTGCTGATGAGTTGGCAAGATCGGTTTCAAGTCTCAAATCGACTGGTCCCGACCTATTTTTTGGGTTAGTATAATGTCCCACTGGAGGAGTCATACTATAGGTTCAAAACAGGCCAAGAAATTCATTAATTACTCGTCTAAGAAAGCTTCTGAAAGTCTATTGTTTTCGTATACGGAAACTATCGTTTGTTGACTAAGTTGCTTGATGACAGATTTTACTCTTACTTATGCACGTTTTGTATTGGTTGAAACGAGACAAAAACCCGTCATCAGGACAACTAATCCAACAAACGATTTTTTCGGTATACGTAGATAATCGTCTTCCTTCCAGACTTCCACCTCAGGATGGAATTAGGGCTTATCACAGGTCTTTTAACTGGAAACTGCTCATAGAAGTATCATCTAAATAAAATGGGAATTCGCAAATAAGAACTTGCAAATTCTGTTGGCTAGAAGCTGAAACTGTAGAACACATCATCTGCGAGTGCGACACAATAGCTTTCATCATATTTGATCACTTCGGCTAGACAACACTAACTATGCTCCATAATTTATTGTGTGGTTAATTGTGATAAACTACAGTCGTGAATATTGCTGAAATATACACGGTTGTATATCGTTTCATCGACAATGAAATTTCATCGACAGTCCGTTTCATCGACACGACCATTTCATCAACACGCGCCTTTCATAAACATTACCTTTTCATCGACAACCATTTCATCGATCCTACCTTTTTATGAACAAGGACCTTTCATCGACATTACCTTTTCAACGACAACTGTTTCGATAATACCTTTCATCGACAACCGTTTCGATAATACCTTTTCATCGACATAAAAGTTCATTAGCATGACATTACCAATTCTTTGACAATGTCGTTTCATCAACTACAGTATCATCGACACTACCTTTTCATAGCCAAGATACGTTTTATCGCCAACGCTTCTCTTCGGCAATATCGACTGTGGTTGATGAAACGACATTTTCGAAGAATTGGTAATGTTGATCAAATTGTTGGTCGATGAAACGTTTGTGTCGATGAAAAATTAGTGTCAATAAAACGTCCTTGTCGAAGAAAAGGTTTATCGATGAAATAGTAGTGTCGATGAAATGGTTGTCCATGAAAAGGTAATGTCGATGAATTAATCATGTCGATTAACGTCAGTGTTGATGAAAGAGTAGCGTCGATGAAATGAAATGGTCGTGTCGATGTAAAGTGTAAAGTTCATGTCGATGAAACCGTTATCGATGAACGAGCACTGTGGACGAAGTGGTAGAAATCCAGTATTATTCATGAATTGATGATGTTCCTATGGTTAGAGTAAATCAACTTCGTGATTTAGGTGTTATATTTGATAATGGTCTTACTTTTACTGAACACATAAAATCACTTGTGAATCAATGTTTTAAGATACTTGGTTTTATTGTTAGGAGTGGTAGAGAATTTAGAAACATAGATATACTTTGTATTTTGCGTTTGTCGTTAGTATGGAAAACATGGATAATTTCCCCCACTCTAGAACAGGAATTGAGGAGACATGAAGGAAATCTACAAGACAGTCGATCTCTTTATTTTCAACGATCACCCGAAGAAAACCTCTTAGAACCTGACAATAAGAACAACATCTCTGACAATTCCGATCAAGGGAAGAAGATCTCAACTTTTTATCAAATTAAAATTAACCTGAGTTCTTTCGATTTGGTATAAGTCTTCAACCCTTAGTTTTAAGTACCGAATTTACCTAAAAATTCTTGGTCAAAACGACTTATTGACTAGACCAAGCATACCTGTAGTTGCTTCTACGAAAATGGATACAATTACTACTAATATTTCTTGCGGCGCAACCTTAAAATTTTTATTTGATTTTTTTATGGTTTAACCAATACTAATATGTTCCGGTAATTTTGAATAACTGTATATCTATAAGATAATTAATAACTTGAGCCATGTAGTGAAGAGTACTGCAGTGCACCATTTATATTGCAACTACTTTAGTAGTAATTTTTGTAGAAAATCAATAACCACTTATTATAAATGAAGAAGGAATTTGGAAGCAGACAATTTTGAAATATTTAAAGCGTCATTCGCCTTCCTGTTTTAGAGATAAAAGTAAGGAAATCGTTGCATTAATAACGGTTGAACTGCGTCTCGTTCCTGATAGAAGCAAGTCGTAAATATTTAGAAATCCCCAAAGACGTTCTGTTTTTTGCACATGCGGGCGTCTTCATTTAAAACTTGAATAGAGGATGTTGGAGAAAAGTGGAGTACGCGGGTGTGGACCTGAAGATTTCAATTGCAAATCACGTTAAAGGCGCGACACAATCAACTCTCTATTATATTCAGCACAATGCACTTCCGATGCAACGCTGCTAAGGGCTTCGTAAACATGCAACACGCATCACTCAACATCATCAACAGGATAATTTCGATGCATTTAATTATTTTATATATTTTAATGAGACCTTCTTCTTTTTTTACCGATAATATTAAAATTAATTTAATTGGGGGTTGATAATTAATTAAAACGAGATCATATTTAATTATTTTTTTGCATAAATTTATTTTTATAGGCATGGAAATATTAAGGAAATAAGGAGGAATAAGGTGCCAACGCCAGAAGCATAATTAAGAACATTTCAGTGAACAATATTTAAATTTTCCGTCCGAACTTTTTTCCCCAACTTTACGCGGGGACGAAAAAATCATTAATTTACTTCAACGCGCGAGGAAATTTGTATAAATTTATTTCCCACCGGAAAATGCATCAGTTTTGTGTCAATCGTGCGAATAAAGTGCCAGATTTGGAAAAAAAACTTGGGGGGTGGAAGAAATGAATGTCAACTATTAACCAGCGGCGCCTGACATTGTCGTGGAACAGCATTATTTTCGTGCCTCGCCAAGAATTGGAGCAAGTCTGCGAAACGAGCCAGGACGAGCTTTATTGATTATCGAATGATTTGTTTTCTCTCATTGCAAAAATTTACCAAGCGTAATTTAAATTCCCTACGAATTTAAACAAGCACGGATTTATTTAGTTGCATCTCCACTAGAACAATCATTAAAAGTTAAAAACTCTCAACCTTCCAACTTTTCTAACAAAATTTTCCACCTGTTGAGTTTCATTAATTTTAATGTAGAATAAACTGTTGGTTCTATAATACTTTTTTTATGCGTCTCTTTCTTGCAATCTCTAAAACAATTTGTAGAAATTGAGTTTTACTGTTAGAGTCCAATAACTTATCCTCCCATATTATTTAGTTTACTGGTTTTATAATCACCAATTAGTGTAGTAATATCCAATCAGAACTAATTATATTAATTTAATTGAAATTTAAGGGGATTGTATTTCATGTAAATTCATAATTCTATTAAATCCGTTAGGTGGAAAAATCGAATGTATATGTTCAATTAATTCTCTAATTATCTATTGATAAGCATATTATTAATTTTTGGTGGATAGTGTTTAGTAATATATTTTTTATAATTTGCGACTATAATATTGCTATTAAGACACCGCTAGCGGTTTCGTAATGGGCTATAGCGCGATCATTATAGCACCCGCTTACGAAGTTGGTAGCATTGATCTGTCAAATTTGTGGTATTGATTATCGTAAATAAATTTCTAGATTTAAAGTACTTGCTATGTTTTTTATGTCTCCTAAATTTTTGATAGGATACAGAATAATTCCCCACTCCTTTTAAATTATTAATTTCCAACAAAAAATTAATGGTGCAATTCTGTGACAATCTGTAACTCCTTACAGGAAAAATCTGTAAGATTTGTTATATGGGTTGCAATGGACGGTTTCCATGGATACCTTACAGATATTTCCTGTAAGGGCCAACAGATTTACACAGAATTACACCATAAATTAAATAATCTTTAAATTTAACTGTCAAATAAGAAAAGTCAAATATGTGGTATTAATTTTTATGAAAATATTTCAAGATTTATCAAGAATTATAAAAAATAGTATAAGCAACTCGTTCATAAGTCAATCATTGCACTCGTCCATTAAAAAACTCGCCGTTAGGCCGCTCGTTTTTTAAACTTGCACGCGTGCAATAATACTTGACTTATGAAACTCGTTGCTTAATATACTATTAAATCTTCCCTGTTGCTTTTGGTAATTCCCAAGATCCAACTTTAATAAAGATCTATTGAATAAATCAGACGATTCCGCAAAAATTGCACTTTCAATTGTGTAAAAATGTTTCAAATTTAAATTTATTTTGTGCGAAATTTAGGTTTCTCTGTTTTTATGGGTGGTAAACCCTAGCGATTTAACGTAATTCGGTGATTTGACGCGAAACGCAGGCGAGGTTTAATGAAAATCAATGACGCGCGTAAAGGTTACGTAATGGAGTTTACGATTACATTAAATTCAAACCGATTTGGGCATTTAATTCGTCATTATTGGAAATTGAACGAACCCCGATTCCTGATAGACGTCACCTTTCCTCGTTCCTCGTCCTCTTTCTAATTACTCAATTACACAATTTATTATCAGTAGTCCGTTTCAAGTGTCGGTGGTTTGTTTCAAATTCGAATTGTGCTTTTAACTTTATGTGAAAATTGCCGCGGGCTTTTCCAATTGCCGCTGGGAGGCTAACTCCACCTCCGGATCAAATTAAACCAGGTCCACAGAGACTGCCAATAAAATTATTATACAGGGTTGGCAGTGGGATTATTGAAATGTTACGTGCGTGTGGTATTAAACATCCATTGTTTATTATGTTTTACTTTGGCTATCGTCCCTTCACTACATACTCTTTCAAATAAAAATGTTAACTATTTTTGCCTGACCATATAACAGATTTTTTTATTTGCTTAGCTTGAATTTCCTTGATTGCATCTGCTAGGTAAAAATACAGTTGGAAAACACCTTGTCCAAAAATGTATATGAAATTGAAGTTAAAGTAACAGCAAGAGTTTCTAAAATATGTACCACTCATACAAGAAACTCCCAACTAAAAAGGGATAGCTTTTCTGTTTTTTAAATTGCTAAACTAGTACCATGAAGCAATATATGGTATCGATTGTTTTATTTTTTGGTACACAGGGTGTTACGAAATTAAATGCGTGCTTTGGAGTGGATTGTATAACTAATTTTAAGATAAAAAGTCGATTTTATCATATGTCATTAACAATTAGGTAATCGAATCATTAGAAGATTAAGGAAAACTGGGTAACACTCTAGAAAATTTGCCCAGGGTAGAATGGATTACTTAAATAAAACCAATATTCAAGTGGACTGGCCACCATGAATCCCAGACCTGTACCCAATAGAGCATCTATGGGATACTACGAAATAATCAGTAAGGTGTCATTTACTTCCACCCAGGAATAACTAAAAACTGAAACGTGATGTTTTTTTAGAATGAGGTAATGTTCCCCAAACTTGATAAAAAAATTTACCACAATGAATCCAGGCAGTAATCAGATCTAGAGGAGGCGTTACATGTTATTTTGTTTTACTAAATTTCAGGTTTTGTTTGATTATAGCGTTGAATAAATTATTGAGTTTTTTAAACTGTCAGTATAAGTAAGTGCTCGTTGGTTTGATTGAGCCTTAGGGAACTGCGACCAATATGATATTTTGTTCAACCCTTACTCTAGTGAAGCCCTGGGATGTCCTAAATGCTTAATACAGCTAATAGATCCTTAGGAGATATACCCAGATTCTGGTCAAATCATTTAAGTTTAAAGGCCTTTCAATTTAAATTTGTTATATGGGTTGTAATGGACAATTTCCATGGATACATTATTTGTTTTAAATTAAAGGCCTTTAAATCGAAACAAATAAGGTAACTATGGAAATTGTCCATTACAACGCATATAACAAATTTAAATTTAAAGGCCTTTAAACTTAAATTTAATTTTGACCAGAATCTGCCCATTAGTCTTGATTTCGCCTAGAATTTTATATCATCCGCATATAATAAAATATCACAGTCAACAACATCACAAACAAAGCTAATAAATACTGTAAAAAGAAGTGGACCCAAGTTGGAGCCTTCAGGAACACCTCCAAGCATACTGTAGCCTATCACAGAGATCACTAACATGCACCGCATTTTGAGGAACCTCCATTTAACAAAGGCGAACAAGTGATATGTCAAACTAAATGGTTTGAAGAATACTACTATCAGATAATAAAAGATTAATTTTATTTTTGAAAACAACAGAGGAGGAGGGGGCAACTTTTCTTTTTCAAATGGCAACATATTTTTTTCGATTGAAAAAAATCATTAACAAAAATAATCTAAACCAATTATACCAATTTTTTTAATTAATTTAAAAAAAAAATTTCTTATTTTTATTTTAATTTTTTTTATTATTATTAATTTTTTTAAATTTAATTCAACTGTATTTTTTTGTTTTTGAGTTTTCAGTTTTTTATTTTTTTAAATTTTGTTTTTTAATTTATTGTTAATAAATTAAAAAATTACCTATTAATTATAAATTATTAAGAATAAATTAAAAAACAAAACTTAAAAGAATAAAAAACTCAAAACTCAAAAACAAAAAAGAAATTGAAATAAATTAAAAAAAATTAATAATAATAAAAAATATTAAAAAAAATAAGAAAAAAATTAATTAAAATTAATTAAAAAAAATTACTGGTATAATTGGATTAGATTATTTTTGTTAATGTTTTTTTTAATCGAAAAAAATATGTTGCTATTTGAAAAAGAAAAGTTGCATCCTCCTCCTCTGATATTTTCAAAAATAAAATTAATCTTTTATTATTTGATAGTAGTATTCTTCAAACCATTTAATTTGACATATCACTTACTAAAATCGGATAAGAAATAAAGAAGCTACATCGTTGGCCGTTTTTTGTGCACCCCTCTGTATAATGTGTTCTGTCAATATCGTATTTTTTATTTTAAAGTAATGTTACCTACTCTACATATCATCAATTATTGCAAAGTTTGTTTTGTAAATAAAT
Source organism: Stenus bimaculatus (assembly GCA_963971135.1). Classification (NCBI taxonomy): domain Eukaryota; kingdom Metazoa; phylum Arthropoda; class Insecta; order Coleoptera; family Staphylinidae; genus Stenus; species Stenus bimaculatus. Next base: position 77,151,910 of record OZ020180.1, on the reverse strand, counting down.
AATAATTTTTATTAGAATTCATAAAACTACTTTGAAATTTAATTATATTTACAGAAATTTTTCTGCAATAGAAGACCTTAAATAATATACAATTTAATTATGTCCGGATTCGGAAAAAGCTGAAACACGATTCTAAAATTCCTATGCATGCTAAAGCCAATAAATTAATTTTCAAATAGAAATAAGCTTCACGCTTCACCGATTTGCCAAGGCTTTGATTTTTCAATTAGAATTGAGCTTGGCGGTATGCGAATTAATTGGAATTATTGTTTCGTTTTAATTTGTTTTTCAAACGAGTTCATTTTTGTAAAATATTCAAATAAAATAAACCAAACTAAATCCTTCAAATTAATTAACTTATTATTTTATCAAAACTGAAATTAATTTGTAAAATAAACCACTTTTTTTAAAAAAATATCATTAGTAAGAACATGCATAAAATAATAATATCTAAATCAAACATTTGCTCGAAACGTTTCTTTAAAATTTTTTTTAATAAATATTACAAAATTTCTTTTATTTTCTCATATTTTGTAGGAATAAAATCGAAATTCTTTATAACAGCCTCGTACATATTACACAAAAACGAACATGATATAAAAAACCAACAATGTGAAAGAAAAACAAAAAATTTCTAAAAGCACAATAAATCATTAACGAGACAGTAAGCAGGAAAACAAAAGCAGGAAATAAGCTCAAAAATTTCGGTTTAATAAATAATTGGCCGCCTTACAAGACACAAACACCGCGGAGGAAATTAAGAGCCCATTTATCAAACTAAAACGACAGATGTGGAAAAACTCGGCCGAAAATGGAATCTAGTTGTAGCTTTGTTGTTCATTACTTGAGAGCATATCTCTCCAGTTAAATCAGAAAAGAGCAGCTCAAGATAATCAAATTGTTTTCGAGGCAAGCTCACTTTAAGCGATAGGCGTTACGCTACGCCCGCAAATTCAACCCTTCAGGCCTGTCGTAAATTTCACCACTTAGTAATCATTTACATAAGCCCTTCAAGATTATAGGGAAGGGGAGACTAACCCGGCACTTTTAGAAAAATTAAAAAATATTAAATTAAAAGCGTTAATATAAATTGTCTTTAATTATTTTAACAATTATAATGGAGATTAAAGGTTGGAATATCGCTTAGGAAGTCGTTAGTAACTGACTCCAATAATCCAGCTTTAATTTTAAGGTACTCTACAGATAAGACTTAAACAAGATTTGCAGGGTGGGAGTTGAACGCTTGCGCTTTGATAGAGCTTGGGAGTCAGTAATATAAGATATGTTAAGCAGTAAGGCCCACCAAACACTAAGCGCAGTTGAATTCTGAATTCAAATAAATATCTAGGTGTATGATGGGCATAAGTACGTGTTTTTTATTTTATTAAAAAATGTACCTTATAACGTTTATGATTATTTTATATCATTAAACTAATTTTAATCCAATAAAACTTAATTAATAAAAGAGGAGAACATAACGTTGTAATTAAAAGCTTTTTACTGATTTTGTTTTCATTTCTCCGTTTGATAAATCAATTGTTCTGATGTTTGTTGTTTCCGCGTTAATGTTCTGTTATGAAACTTCCTGGCGAATAAAAGGCCAGCAAGCGTCTGTAAAATGGAAACAAATTCCATCAAAGTGAACAAAAGACTCACGAGAAAATTTTTAAATACATTAAAAAAGAACTGGTATTTATTGTAGGCGGTAAAATATCGGAAGTTAAATATCAGCGAGTTTTTGTTACCTAAAGTGATTTTAGCTAAAAATCGTTAAAAATCCTTAGCCAAAGTCTGGTTTGGAGTGAATAACAAGCGCCTTTAAAAGTGCTATAATCCTCTAATGCACCACTTTTAGTGAGGGGCTCTTCCGAGTAAAAGTATTTCATACTTTTTTGCTTGGCGTCAAGATAGTTTTAGTTTGTAAATAGGAACGTGGGTGTTGGAGGAGTGCAATCGGAAGGAGCCTGCGGCTCGTGCAACGAATATGGAAACGAGAGATGGAATGGAATTTAAAGAGATGGCTTGGAGAAAATGGAAAATCGGTTTTAAATCGCATCTCGTGTTGCCGGCACACATGAATGACTTTTTGGACGGTTTCTTTCCAGAAAGTGAATTTTCGTAGTCATCTAAATTCCATGAGCAAACGGGGGTTTAATGGCGAGAAAATTCTTACCTGCAAGTTTGGCGGGCAGTGGTCCAATAATTCCAACATGTGGCGAATGTTCTGAGCATCTTGGATTACAAAGTTCAATTCCATGTCGAACTCTCCACCCACCAACTGAAAACAAGATTTCATCATTACCAAAAAAAGCTTATTTTAAAATGTCAGTAAAGATGTAAAGAAAATATTGAAAAAGTACTTAAAAGTAAAATGATATCAACGTTATCAAACGCTTAAAAGGAAATCAAATCGTAAGTTCATAAATGTTGAAATTGCTATTTCGTTTGCCTTGTTTGGCTGGACTTTTAATTCGTGACTAAATTAAAAAGCATACGGGCTATAATTACCTCTTGAAAATGTAACAGCTAATTTATTTCATCCTGCAGGAAATAAAAACGAGGGAAACTCGCGAAATTCACTCATCGCTTCGCTTTAAAGCAACAATAATAGCGATAAAAATTTCCATTTAAAATAATTATTTTATATAATAAATATAAATTAAGGAATTAGATACTAAAGCAACGATTCTTTAATACTTTTTTTTATTTTTGGTGAATAGGCAATTATTTTTCTAGTCAAGAATTTTTTCATCACGCTTACAAATTCTGCTGAGGAATGGAATAAATGGGCTCCAATCAAGTGTATTGACACTGACCAACATCGCTCACTGCCAAACGAACCTAGCCTTGGAAAATGCCCCGAGTTTCCAGCAACAATTAGGGAAAGCCTTGTTCTATATAAAAGAAATTCTTTGTCCAGGAAAGAAAAAAGTTTAACCCGACCACAAAACATCTATTATTATAACAAATTACGTTTTTTGATGATCACGTTATAAAGAATATATTTATTATTTAAGAAATTCATATTTTATAAGCACTATTATAATTTGAAACGACTCTAAATCCAAAATTAAATTTTTAGTTGCTTAATTAAAGTTATTAAATTTTATATAACCACTCTATTTTATATTTTGATGGAAATTAGATTATACATGGCGAGATTATAGTAACGCATAAAATTCATAACTTCTTTGTTGTAATAATTTTATTTTGTTTTATGGATTTAAGCTTTACTGATTATTTTCATTGTTATTTCCGCTATAAATGTGTTCGTTTTATGAAATTTATTCATTAAAACTTTAGCTTGGATTATTAAAATTTTTAAATGTGCTTTTTGCAACGGAAATGCTGTTTTATGGTATTGCAAATAAATTTTACTTCAATTCATAGATCTATTATAGTAATTTGGTGTTTTGAATTATTAAAACAATGCAAACGCTTTTGGTCTAATAATTTCAGAACTGGAAAATAACTCATTTATTTTCCAAAGCTCTGATTTTTCATAAAGACAATTTTTTTATAGATTCCTTATTTTTTCAATTAACATTTTTCGGAATTTGACTGACACTTGACACTGGTAAAAACAATACTCGACTCGTGTAAACATTTTATATTTAGGCAAGTTGTCTCGATAAAATTTGTAAAAAAAGTTCACAAACCCTTACAAAATGCCCTACTGTTTACATGAGTCGTGTATATCTTGCTATTTTTGAACTAAACTAGGCTTAAGATAGGGTAGGGAATCTCCCATATTAAAAGTTTTTTCCCTAAGTTCGCGAGGACCCCTACGTGATTTATTAGTTTTTTAGGCAACTTTTTTTACCCGTCTATACTTCTTTAATCAAAAAATATAAAATAAATAAAAATTTGGATAAATTAATCAAGTATTCAAAAGTAAAAAAAATCCATTACATTTTGAATTTTTTCTTTAATTTTCTTGACTTTGCATTATTTAAAAAAATAATTAAATTAAAAAATAATTTTATAGTAATCTTTGGAAGTAATGTCACCGTCATACTTCTATTTTTAACTTCGTTTTTATTTTTGGGCTTTTCGGTGTGTGTTTTTGTGTTAAAATTTTAAGTATTATGACCTGATATACAACCAATAGTGAATTTTTACCAAGAATAATTTCTAACTTGGAACTTGAAGAAGTGATTTGCAACTGTTATAAAAATAAAATATCCCAAGTACCCTTCAACTCTTCAAACAGCACCAGCACAGGACCTCAAAATTATTTTATTTTTGAAATTAAATATTAAATTTTTTGTAAGTATCCATAAAATGTACTCATGTACAGAAACATAAATAAATATTAACCACTTAATTATATTTGTTTCTTTTCGTTCAAATAGCTAAATGTTTAAGTGCAGAAAATTGTTTACTTTTTATTAAATATTCTAAACGACAATATTTATTAAAAAGGAAATATTAAATACATTTTAAATTAAAATGATAAACTAATTTTACAAAATATCTAAGGTTCTCCCGCCGTTTAAACGTCAAAGTTGCGGGGGAACTCTATCAGAGGGCGCTATTTTTGCTGTCCGACAATTTTGTATTACAGTTACCTATCTATTTTATTTATGGTTGCGGGGGAACCCTTTCAGATGGCGCTATTTTTGATGTCCGAAAATTTTGTATCCTAGTTAGCTATCTATTTTATCTATGGCTTAAGAACCAAATTTTGATATTTTTCTTTGCTTAGGATTTTTAATCCAAATATGTAATCCTAAAATAGTTATTTATGCATCAAGGGAGTAAAGTGAGTATTTTAATCCCGACTATAAATCATATATAGGAGGGATTATACTCCCTTTACTCACTTCGCATATTAAATTTTTTACTGGACCAATTACTATCAGATTACTGTTTTCAGTTTTTAACATGTAAAACGAACGCACCTTCAACTGGGGATTAGCAAAATAAATATGAATAGTTCTATGCAATTAGCGTTTCCAACTCATAAATTTTCTGCTATACCGACACTGATTAATGTTAAGGTGTCATATTTGAAGAATAAAAATAGTGAGATAATATGGGCGATTAAAAAGTGAAGATTGTGAAAATGTAACAAATTGGGAATTTTATGAAAAATTATAAAAATATTGCTCTGAATTTTCTTACTTTTCACAAAACAACTAATATCATTGAAACTATTCTACCCAACTGGACGCTTAATAGCTTCAAATTTGCCCCGTCTCCTGCCCCACCAAATCTCCCGATGAAAAAGCGCCCGTTTTTTTAAAAAAAATCTTCGATCTGGTCCTGTAAGAAAACAGCTACCCGGAGCGAAAAACGTAAAGAATCAAAAAACTTGCGGATCCTCGAGCAGAAGAGAACGCAAAAAAAATCACGAAAATCGGTCGACGCGTTTTCGAGAAATCGGAAAAAATAACTTTTTTCAATACCCTGTAGATCCGTCAAATTTATACCTAGAGATTCAAAAAAACCACAAAAAGTCTACTTTTTCGCCCGGTACACTCTTGCAAAATTTGAAATCGCCGATTTGACAGAAACCACCCAAAACAAAAACGTCGCGAAACAGTTTTAGTAAAGTTATGGAAAACTTATGGATTACTCTATGATATATGATTTTCATTCACTTTGATTGCAATAATAATAACTTAACCAAACGGTCAACGGAAAAAATAATCAATATTCATTTCGTTCACTTCTTTAGATTCTAGACGCCCTCTGGTGGAATTTTAAGAACTACGCGAAAGGGTTTAAAGTTCGTAGCGTGTATTTAGCGACCGTGATGAAAAATTTAGACACGTCGTTATCGTTAATCATGATTAAAAAATATTTCTTCATAAGAAATATTTCCTTAAAGACGTAATTAACTTTAACGACGTCTCTAAAATTTTCATCACGGTCGCTAAATACATGCTAAAATGTTTTATGAGGTAAAATAATTAAATAATGGACTATTGTTCAAATATAAAAGAAATAGGAAAATTATTTATTCCTTTCGAATCAACTGTTTCCGTTAAAACTGTGTAAATAAACAGGTATACAATTTTTATCCTAAAATAAAAAAATCAATACAAAGTAGGTAAATACAATTTATTTGACTTTTAATGAACAAAATCAATATTAACCTAAAACGATTGCTAAATATATCACTGTTTATTATTTATGAAAATAATAGAAGATTCGCATATGACATGGAAAGACAGGGAGAATAAGTACATTTGAAGTAAAGGGGAGTAAAAGTAGCATTTTAGTCCCTCTAACAAAAGAGTCAATTAGGTCATAATTGTAAAGGCCACTACAGACACGCGTACATGCTGGTTTACTAGTGTTTGAACATGTACATAGTGAAATTGAATTGAAAGGATTGACAAGAAGAAAATGTGTCTGTAGGAAAATTTAAACCCGCGTACAAGCCGCGTGTCTGTAGGGGCCTTAAGGAAGTGCAAAAAATAGTTGTTGGCAAAATGATGTACTTTCAAGGCCAACTTTGTTTTTGCCATGAAATTATTCCAAACAATATTATGACTTAAGTTACCTCCATTACCTAAACCAAAAACTTTTATTTCAAAACAATTTTTTAAAGCGTTGTTTTTTAACTAAATATTCGTAATACTTTAAGTGGGACACCCTGTATAATGTAAATATATCCTATTAAAATACATGAACTTTATTATGACCCACATGTGGTTATGATAACTATTGTGGCTTGCAATGAAATGATGATTAAGTTTTGCGAGGAAACTTCATTTTAGAACTTCGAAACTTTGTATACAACTTCTTTTACCTTCTAAAAATAACCTGATTAACACCTAAAATATAAAATTTATAGGAAAATATAAAAATAAAATTCATTTCAAAAAATAGAAGGTCGTGGTTATATTTTAAAACAGGTTATTAATAGAAATACAAGCTCATATTCGCCGCCTTTTGTTTATAGCAGGACAGCTCAGCAAACAGGAATTCCAACCTAACTGACATTGAATCATATCAGCGACGCTGAATTTTCCTACTCATGCTGGAGAATTATATTAGTAGTAGTCCCTACTACCTACTACCTACTACAACCCTCTAGCTAGTAGCAGTAGTAGTTCGTATTACAACTTTACAAAGTAATACATTAATTGTTATGTTTACCTTGTAATCCTGAAATTTGAATGGCCCCGCACCGCGTTTAAGAAAATAAACGCACGTTTTAGATTGGTCTAACCCAAAAGGTCGAATCACTAAAGGCTAAAGGGGACAAAAGCCCGATATAGACAAAAGGCTGACATGGACATAAAAGCCGAAGGAGAAATAGAGCCGAACGAAAACAAAAAGCTGAAAGAAAAATGTCTGTACGTTAAAAGACCAACTTGGATAAAAGCCGAAAGAAAAAAGGACGATGAAGAGAAAACCTAAGCTAACCTGACCTGACCTCACCCAACCTGACAGATGAAAATATTTCCAAAACTGTATGAAAAAATGTTTCAAATAAAAATCGTTTGTTTTCAAAGGAGAAAAAGAATGAAAAAATGTAATTTAATGAGTTAAAAAGGTTAGTTAATGTTCTCAAAAATGTTTTAATAAATAATATTTGTAAAAGAAGAGTATATTTTAAATTTAAAAACTTCGTTGAGCCAAAAATAACTTCTATGTACGTGTATTGAATAAATTCAATTATTTAAATGAAACATGATATTATCAATTTTAATCAATTGAATTGGTTTATTTGCACATATAAATTCGACGTCTAATCAAGAATATCAATCCCAGTTGTTAGCTCTGTAACATAACCAATAGCTACACAATTAGCAAACAACTATATTATATCTGGTTACAGTTAAGTGAAACTTGAATATTCATATTCGCTACACTTATTTGGAATATATTTTAAGCCACGCGATAAATTTTGTTCATAATATCTAATTTGGGAACAAATAAATAATTTTAATTATAATTCTGCGGCAGCAGTTCTGGTTTCTTGCATGTTTGTTATTACAAATACACAGCCCTGTTTGGGAAATTAGGAAAAGGGCGGCAAGGGTACGTAACCGAAATTATAATTAATTTCTCTTGCACAAAGTTATTAAATATATTTCATGCCACATGCTAAAACAATGGTTTACCCAGATAAGAGCGAAATGCCAGGTGAAGCTCGTCTTGATTAATACCTAAATAAACACTTCGTACGCGTGTATGTTTCTCCTTAAATATTTATTATTAATTAGTACCTATTACACCTGAGATGTTTACAACCATGTAATTATTATTATACATTAGAATATATTAAGAAATAAAAATGTTTGTACCTACATAAGTTTATTAATTAAACCAAAATGTATGCAAATTTCTTAAAATTTTCCAATAAAAAACAACATTTTATTTTTATTTTTAAATTTATCTAGTTTTTATAGTATTTTAATACGATTAAGCTATTAAATATGTAAATGCTTTAAGTTTTAAGGATTTTATGATTAACCTACTTATTAATAATTAATCCCTTAAAATAATAGCTAAAATAAACACATTATCCAAGAAGGTATGTAGTTGAAGATTGATGAGATTATTTAGCTGAAAGGTATAAATAAGCTTTTGTGATAAGGCTTAATTTATTACGTACTGGATTCTGTAATAATTAGGATTGAAATCGATCGAAAATATATAGGATATGTGCAATAATTTCCAAAACTTTGACACTTCCAATTATCCTAGTTAAGACGTACAGTTTGATTAGTCAGTGATTGATTTAATGAAAGGGAAATAATATTACCGAGAAATTTATAAGCATACAGGGTGATCATTTGAAAACGATCCACCCTATATAACTTCACTTTGATGATATGTATAAAAAACATGTTCATTTTATTAGACACCTCATTAATAGCAGAATATATATATTTAATTTTAAAATATGATCACTTGATGATAATTTATAACCAAAAGTTAATCCTTTAAGGTGATAGGGAGTCATTTATTGAAAAACCGATGTTTTTATCTTTTCCGAATTTTTTTGAAGTGTTTCGAATTGGAAACACAAAAAATATTAAAATATCGAACTTAAGTAAGACTTGTACTTTTAGATACAATTTTTGTTTTTCATGTATCTAGATTTATATAAGCGTAGTTTTGCAAAAATAAAAATATAAATATAGAAGTTTTTCTTGCAAAATTACACAAATATAGTTGTAGATACATAAATAAGAAAATTTGCAAATGAATGTAAAATTCTCACTTTAGTTTGGTATTTCTTTATTTTTTTGACTTTCCAATTCGAAACACTTTAAAAAATTCATGAAAGATAAGTACGTTGTTTTTTTTAACATTTGACTCCCTATCACCTTAACTTAGATCTCTGTACAGTTTCTCGCAATTGGAAGTGGGACACTTATATTATTTCCAGTAGTTTTTGGAAAACACCTTGTTAAAAAATGGATTCCAAGTTTAATTACAAATGATAAAATATTTTTTCAATTAACTGTTTTAAATTATGAAGATATGAGCGGTTGATTAAATAGGTTAGCTCCTCTTGTGTTATGGATTGTAACACAATGTAACTCGACAAACAAGCACACGTGTATATAAATAAATGGAAACGTCTCTATTCAACCCCCAACTCTAGTGAACAGAGTAACAAATTGCTTCGCTTCTGGTAAAGACGGTTAAAGGCTCAAAGTTAAAGTTATTGTCGTAAACAGTGCACAGAGGGTTATTTCAAAAGTAAGGATTGCATTTGTTGTGCTCTGCTCTACAAGCTCTAGAAACTTTCCCTTTTCCCTGCAATCCCCTGTCTCGTCTTGAGAATAAACCATACTTTGCTTTCAATTATCCGGCGCAAATAGCAAACAGCAAAAACGTATCAATTCCGCAAAGTTCGATGAATTTAAATAAATAAACTGGTGCGGATTTTCTGTTTACAACAAGGAATCGGTAATCGTCCTGCGTACCCCCAGGAAAAGCCAATATGCATACACAGCATCACAGCACACACGAACGTAACGTGGGAAATGAAAGGCAAGAAGGGTACGATTTTGCATATTTATTATACCACTCAAATCGGCAGCGCATATTTATGCTGTTTTTGGGGCACTGAATTTACACAGCAATACATGATTTCGGATTTTATTTGCATTTACGCAGCCTTTCCTCTCCTTTTATGTTTCATATTTCAGTTCATAAAAACATGAAGCGATTCCGATTTTTTATTTATTTTTTCCAACCATCAAACTTAAATTAAATCAACTCTGGAAAATATTGAATTCGGAGAAATTACATGAATTTATTTTCGTGGTTTATTTTTAATTTAATCTTTACAAAAGAAAAATACACTACTGACTACTGTAGATCAATAGTGGAAATAAAGATAACTGAATTCCGCATTTTTTATTGGTTTCCAAACAATATTCAATAATGAAACAAGGCAAGGAGCCTTGTATACCAAACACCAACCAACAATGTTATACATTCATCAAACTTTTAGTAATGCATTTCGAAGTCCAACAACTTCATCTTCAGAGATACATTAAAATTTTATTAACTAAAAAATTCCTAACTCAGTAAATGTAATCTTAATAAAATATTAAAAACTTACTGGAACTAATGGATAATGGAGCACTTTTTTGTTTGTATCTCATATTCTGACGTTTGAAAATAGGGTTACAATATTGGACATTTTTTAACGAAATTTAAAAAATCGTACCTACCAAACTACTAGACTGATTTTAACGAAACGCGGCTTATATTGTGGCTAAAAGTACCGTTAATACCCAGAAAAAAAAATCGGTTTTATCCTACGCGTCCAGCGGCCTTGGGGTATTTTTTTCCAAAAGCGTAGAAAAATATCGAAAAAAAAACGGCGCGTAGAGAAAATTGGTACAGGAAATGGGGCCAAAACGGGACAAAAAATGAAAAATCGCTACACGTGACCAGCAAGAGGATTGATCGAACGAGGTCGGTTTGAAGTTTTGAAATCTCTATCTTTACATTTCACCTCACACCGACCTATTAAAGTCAAAATTGTGTTTTTTCAACCCCCAGCGACCAAAATAATCGCTGTAAGGTAACGACTCATCCTATTGTCTAAATAAAATATGCGTTGGAATGAGATTTTCAAGTACTACTACGTGACGCGTTGACTTTTTTCAATTTCGAAAAAAAAATTTTAATCGCCCAAAAAACTTTGTAAAAAAATGCGATTTTGACAATTTTTACCCCCCCTGTCCTTTCATCGATTTTAACGAATGATGGCTTATCTTAAAGGTTTTTGCGTACACTTTCACACAAAAAAAGATTCGTTATGATATCTTTATTCGTTTAGAAGTTATGACCGAATAACTGTTGAAAATTTGAAAATTTAAATTTTGACGAAGAAATTGCTTTTAAATTTTTGGTTAATCGGAAAATAATTAATTTTGACGGAAGCAGTTGGCCGATTAGAACGATTTATGACTTACATTGACTGATAGAAAAAAATTTTATTTGTATTACAGCTTCAGTGATGTACTTATGCATATTATGAAGATTACAACTTTTTCAACTTTTATAATTTTTATTTCTCATAAACGGTAGATCTTAGGAGAAAATGTATTAAGTAGTTTTTTATAGATAATTATATGATCTACAATTTTAGACTGACCTAATTTTATGACAAAACTTACCGTTTTGCTGAAAAACGCGAAAGACCCATTTTTAAGACCTTTGACCTTGAATAAAATTTTTTCCAGGTACGGGATTGATGGGGACTTTTCAGAATTCATTTATACTGGTGTTCAGAACATTCATACCAATTTTTAGCTCTACGCTAATTTTTGCACCTTTACTACTATTTTTAGGGTTAAGTTGACCGGACTAAGGGGTAAAAACCATAATTAATGAGACGAAATTTTTTTTCGATATCTCATCCGTATTATCACGTGCTACAAAACTTAAAATAAAATATTGCACAATCAAAACATTGAAAATATTCCTGAATAAAGTTGGAACTTAGGAATTACCGGATTATTTAGTTGTTACTATTCCTTTCAAAATATCTACGAGCTTTCTAACCATTTTTCAAGAAATCTACTTTCCTTTTAGATTAAATTATTTAGTGTAATTCGTCATTTTTTTATATTTGCTGTACAGAAATCCCGCTATAATTGGGCGATGTTGTTATCTTTTCAACTTTGTCAAATAATTTTTTAAATAAATAATTTATTTCATCTGAAAATTTGGAGTAAAAAAATTAAACTATAAATACAGGAAGTCTCACTTTTTTTCGGCAAAAATTTTTTTTAGATAGTAATGTCATTCTGAACAACTAATTTCCTATGAACTTAAACTCTTTTTCTAAAAAGTTGCAGCAATTTTAAAATTTTAATGATATTTGTGAGCACCCTGTATAAAATCAATTTTTTTATTTAAGAGGATAGTCGGCAAATTTGAGCGCTTGATTTTGAAGTTCGCTTGATATTTGTGGTTTTGGTCATATTTTTTTCCATTGAAGCTTTTTTAAAATTTCTTTTTTTGGTACACAGAAGAGTCTTGTGGCTACCAATTTCTTCTTTTTTTGTTTTGGTAAGTCAAACCAAATAATCAAACGGCAGCAGTAAAACGGGCTCTTTACAAAAAATGTTCGCTTAGCGGCTCTTTGAAACATTCTAAAAAACTAATTGAAAAAATATTTTTTTTCCAAGGCTAGAAATAAGTTAAGATATAAACGAAGACTTTGATGTTGCGTTTTTTGTTTTAAATATATTTTTAAACTATTTACAGCATCCCAAAAATTAAGTAAAATTTTAAGAAATTTTTGGGATGCTGTAAAAAATTTAAAAATATATTTAAAACAAAAAAACGCAACATCAAAGTGTTCGTTTATATCTTAACTTATTTCTAGCGGTGGAAAAAAAATATAATTTCAATTAGTTTATTAGAATGTTTCAAAGAACCGCTAAGCGAACATTTTTTGTAAAGACCCCGTTTTACTGCTTCCGTATGATTATTTGGTTTTACTTACTAAAACAAAAAAAGAAGAAATTGGTAGCCAGAAGACTCTTCTTTATACCAAAAAAAGAAATTTTAAAAAAGCTCCACTTGAAAAAAAGTTATGACCAAAATCGCAAATATCAAGAGAATTTCAAACTCAAGCGTCCAAATTTGCCGACTATCGCCTTAAATCAAGCTTGGATTTTGTATTTAATTTTAAGTTAATTAGATACGATAATTTTAGCGCGGGGTATTTAAAACGCTCGTTTTAGTTAAAAAAAAATATTGAGCAGACAACATCCAAAGCACACTTGATTTAAATTTAAAAAAATATATAATTGGAAGGAAATACGTGTTGTCCCAAAAATCATTAAAATTTTGCAATAATTTCGAAAAAAAATCTTGGTTCATGGGAAACTTTTTGTTTATTTATTTAGTTTTCTCAATCACCCTGTATAATGAAGGGAGAGTGGTTTATACATATTTTGAACGAACATTATTATTCCTGTATTAATACAATATTTGAAAACGATGATTAGAGTCCAAACATTCTAATAGAATGTGTTAATTTAATTTTAATTTTTTTATAAAAAAAGGGCAATGAGCATTAAAAATAGTGTAAATAATAATTTTAAAAATTAAATATCGTTTGAAATAAAAATGTGTTATAAGTCGATACTACAAAAAACATCATAAGGAAAAGCAGTCAATGGTCATAGGAAAAAAGTTTTGTTTCACTGCCTACATGCTTTTTATCTTTCAAAAGCAATCGTTCAGCAGAAACTCAACATAATTGAAGTACGAAATCCTTCCCCACTTATAGTATTCGCCTGATTTGACTCCCTAACATTTTGATCTGTTCCTGAAACTCAAAATATTTCCGATAGAGATTGAATGATAACCAGGCACTTAGAGATTATTCTGTATTACATATTTTAATGGATATAAGCTCAAAGCAGCTGTATTATTATGATTTTTCATTTTATAAATAGAATTTGGATAGTTTTTTCATCCCTGGTATTAATTACACATTGTACATCGTCCTTGCGTGCTAAGATAATAACACATTAATTTTTATTAATTTTCTGTAGTTTCAATTCAATGATTGTAAATTGTATTGTTTTTTTATAAATGTTGTAATAATTATTTACTTCGTGTATGAAATAATCTCTACTGAGTGAAGTACTGCACGTAATTCCTCCAGAGTAGTATAAACACGTATGGGTAATCCACTAATTAAATGTTAATCCAAAACAATCAGTGTTAATTCTAGTTGAGATTTTGGTGTTCCTAAGCTGGCATCATACGTCTAGAAGGGTCGAGGCAGTGCCTGCAATCAGGACAAAGCACCCTCGTTCTCTTCATCCCATTGTTCCATACAACCCCCAACAATGAAGATTGCGACAAGATTCAATTCTTCCACATTTATCCGAAGATCGGAAGACTTGCTGCCAACAACCGACAACATACTCGTTAATCATAGAGCTTCTAACGATGTGCGTCGAAGCGTGAGAGATTAATTTACATTAATCTACGCAAAAAATTATTTACTTGTCGTACAAATATATTCATAAAAGCAAACTTAGATAAATGGGTTCAACGAGAAAACATTCCTCGATTTTAATTGAATCGGTTTTCCGATATCAACACCTGTGTTTTCGAATTAATTATTTCTGTAACGAGCACGTTTTTGTATTTGGGGTCAGAATTGTTGTTTTTGAAATTGTGTTTGTTTGGAGTTGTAAAAACGTGAATTTTATACGAAATTGCTGGAAATTACAAATTAATTCTACCGATCGTATTTATACGGTTTGTTTTTGTAAAACTTTATTTAGTTTGATTTAAATGCAGTAAATGTGGGTGGAAATACATTTGTAATAATTAGGGTGTTGATTGTATTTTATGTATGACGCGGCTGATTTATATGATTAGTGTTGACGTGTTTGAGCATTCGTAACTAAACATAAATAAAGTTATGAGGCTATTTGTTTTGACAGGAATGACGATTAAGTGGCGGGAGTGTGTAAAAACTAGGCAGAAGTGGTTCGGTCATATCGTGTTAATAATGTGCGAACAATTGCCGACCCGAATCAGAAATCCCCTCGAAATCCTTGCATGCGCCGGGCATATTTTATGAGAGAATACGCATTCAGCAGCCGCCCCTGGGCTCGCGCCCCCCGGGTAAGTCCCGCCGCCCCCAATCTGGACAGGCGACATGCAAATTTATGTCAGGCGAAGCTAGCGGTGTGGGTCGAATCCAATACGAATACGTTCACTGGGTGACAATGCGGCCTGAGTTGAGGTTCAACGTGGAATTGTCCAAGTCCAGCGGCCATAATTTATTCATGGCTTCGTCCTTGTGGTGACGTTTCATTATCTTTCTGTTTCCAGTTTGGCTGCATAAACAATTCCCTTTGTGGATAGCTCAATTTCCAACATAAAAAGACTTATGCGCCGAATTAAATAAAAGTCAAAGATTAAATTAACTGTTTTATTTAACATAAAAGGGGAGAGCTTGGAGCTCTAAATCCATGGGATTTACTATAGATGTAATAAATTAAGAATTTCTACTTTTTCTTTCTTTCTTTTCTTTCCAAACATTCATTTCTCGTGAAATGATAAATATCTCCAATGTAATTCCCTTGGAGCAATTGTTTAAAATACCATGTTTTACAACTCACCTTTAATAATTTATATCATTACACCCAAAAAAGTTAGTTGACATAAAAGTTTTATTAATAACTGTGAACATTATTACATCATAAAAATACCATTAATTAAAGTTAAACTATCAAATGCTTTATTCAGAATGGCACAAAAAACATAACGCGCTTATCTTCATTATAACGAAGGAAAAATATAAATTTTGTCATTATCACCGTTTTCTTAATAATGTGCTTCTACCAACCTTCAACATGAATTTATTATTACAAGACATAAGAATTTTAAATAGCAATAAAAAAATCTTTATTCATCTTGAAGTATAGAATACAAATTTATATACTTAAGAGATTTCCTAAAGACCAAAAATAGTGGTTTACGGGAGCTAACACATAGGCTGGTCCAAAAATGTATTTAATTAAATAAAACGACCTAAAAGTACTTTAACTTTGAGTCCCAGTAATTAATTCTGTACAAGCTTGCAGAAGGTAAATATATGTTAGATGGTAGCCTAAATAAATTAGGTTATAAATCTGAGAAAATATGAAAATCTAACTGAGAAAACTTGAGAACATATGTTATGCAATAAATCATTGGAATGATAATTTTTAGTAGTTTACGACAGTTCATGAAATTATTATTTAAATCATAAAAAAATAAACATTAATAATATTTAGTTTTCCAACTTTAACTTTTTTGGACTGTAGCAAATTACAAAAAAGCCTTTTTATTATTTTTATTTCAATTTGGCTTTATTTCTGTATTAAATACCAAAAATAATAGGTTTAGTTTAAAAGCAATTTATGTATTAATAATTGCTAAATTTTATTTTTTTATTGGATTTACGCGCGTAACGAAATTTGTAAGGATTTGGTAGGAGCACTCTTTACAAAACGTGTATAAGCCCAGAAGTGTCTTTCGTTACGGCTTACTCGTCAGTCTTCGTAAATTACCGAAATATGGAGAAGAGTCCGCGCGCATAGAAGTGCGGCAAGAGGTCGTCGTCGTAAGGAGCGCTTTGCCGATCGTCCCCACTCCCGTAACGAACGAAGACGCATAACGAAGGCCATTATAATCTGGGCCCAGAGGTGTTAGATCTGGAGATCTAACTGGCTATAGTAATGCTCCATTTCGATCTATCCATCTATTTGGATAGTTCTGGTTCAGCCAATCTTGCACGTCTCCATGGTAATGAGCTGGGCATCCGTCATGTTGGTAGATCATTCTTCTTCTTACATTTAAGGGCATATCTTCCATTCATCCAGGAAGGTATGTTCGCAGAAGTTCATTATAATTTTGAACATTTAAATAGTTCAGAAGAAAGTAACGTCCAACGAAGTGTCTTCCAATCTCACCAGCCCAAACATTGACGCTAAATTTATTTTGAAATGATACTGATTTTTTTTAGGTGTGGATTATCTTTTTTCCCAAAAATATTATCTTCAATATCAGTGTTCAATAGAATAAAAATTGGATATGATCAAATCACCTTCTGCCAGACCTTGTACTGGAGTGATAAGATAACAATGCATCTTTTCTATTTAGAGGATAGACCAAACTTTCCACATTGACAAGCCTAACTACCTAGCAACCTTTCTGATACTGTTTGAAACTCATTGTAACAATCATGATGTAAAGAAACACCAGAGTGAGAACAGAAAACTGCCTAAATAATTCTCGACATGATGTGTGTGAAGATACACCGAATATGTATATCAAGATCCTTTTTTGAACGACAAATACTTTCTTAATGTGGGATGAGTTTTCCCAAAACATCAGCATATAGTACAGGTTAGATTGAACTAATCCCAAATATGCTAGTCTAAGTGTATCCTTGGTTACGATTTCTTTAAAGCTGGCGGAACTTAGTTTATTTGCTAGCATATTATCTACATGTTCTCCCATATTAGTTTTGAGTCCAAAATTATTTCTAAAAATTTAATGGTTTCCTCTAGTTTTATGGATTCTTTCCCAATCTTCACTAGTGGACTCCATATTGGTTTTACATTATAAACTACTATTTATAGAAGTAGATGTTTTGGAGGTATAAGAATTAAAAATTTGATTTTCATGTTGGAAATTAGGTCCTTAAATTCGTACGTAGGTGAGATTATCGGCTGAGGACAATAAAAACAGCTACTCCTTCACTTCTCTTTTTTTGAGACTCGTTTCGGCTACAATTTTAGCCTTTATCAAGCTTCATCAATATGGTCGTTGACAATACTAATACAGATACTTATGGGTTTCTGTCGATTGTATATTGTCATGTAGTCAAACTCTACAAGTAAACCCTGTAGCTAATATGAAGGTCAGGATACACAAATTGCAACCTCCTGTTCATTTAAGATCTTATTAAGTTTACTAATGAATTTTTCAGTCCAAGATCCATTCACTTTTCAATTAGTAATTTATCTAAAATCAGATCAAATACCTTACTGATTACTGAAGTCAGTTTAGGTAGGTATATTACATCTACTTGTTCTAGGTAGTCCATGGCTTCAGAAATGTATTCCGTGATATTTCTAAGGTTGCAGGACAAGGATCTTTTTGGAAGAAAACCATGTTGAAAAGTTCCATCTGAAGGTCTTCTGAAATTTGCTCACTTATAATTGGTTGTTCAATACCTGTAGTTTTTGATTTTTGTTGTCTGAAACCATGTTGAAAATTATTCAGTAACATATGTTTTGCCAAGATCCAAGATAATACATATTTAATCTGGTATTAAAACAGATAGTCTCATAATTTGAAACAAATATTCAAAAAAATGTTTTGGAAATCAGTTCAAGTTTTTGGTGTCTAGTGTTGGATACAGGGTGACTAGTAATTGACCGCATTTCTTTCTTTTGATTTTTAGAATTTCACCACCTATAAGCAATATAAAATGCCACCTTTAGAAAACTTTATGTTCTAATATTTCGGTTTAGTTAATATAATAGCATAAGTTATGTAACAAAACTAAGTAAATAACTTTGATAGAAAAAAACCCAAAGTAAAAGACACATTTTTCATAAACGAGTCCTGTGCACTATTTTAGATTTTTTTGAGTTAGGGTAAATCAACGGTTTCCAAATTATGAGCCGATTCAATGGCCTACTAGGAGCCCAGATGTTACGCCTCTGATTTTAATATATGGGGGTTTAGGCACCAGTCCTGCAGATGTATAAGAAGCAAAGGGGGGTAGTATTATTTTCGGAAACAATTAAGATGTAATATAAATTACTGGTAATTTCGACTACCTATAGGAGGCGCTGTTTTAACAGAAACAGCTGATCGAAATGAGTAAAATTTTATCATTTGTTTTATTGTTACCATTAAAGCGTATAATTCCGATATTCCATAAAACAACTAGTTATTTAATGAAATACTGATCTATGTTCCATTTGAAATAAGAAAGTTTGGTGTAGTTTAGACAATTTACCGAACAATAAATCAACCAAACAGGTTAGTTGATTGTAAAGGCGTTTCATTCCGTGTTCATTCACACATGTAATGGTTAAATTGTTGTAAATGAGCTCAGTTAACACCTCCTGAAAGAAATACGGCCACTTACCAATCACCCTGTATTGTACAGGGCAATGAAACACTTTAGGGCTATCTAAAAAAATAATTGGCGCTATTCACCTCGAAGATAAAAGGATTGTTTATCAATAATATATCGTGTTTCCAATGGTTTGGTCATCGTTTAAGGAGTTAAACTTTCGTTGAATAGGAACATATACGTATAAAACTTTGGCTATCTATAATAAACTTTTGAAGCACCCGAATTCTCTTTTAATGATTACTAATATATTAATTATAAATGCAAAGTTTATGCAAATAGGATTAGAGTTGATTATATATAAATAAGCTTTGCATCAAGTTTATAGTTCATGAGTGAAGCTGCGACTATTTACCAAACTTCTGCATGGCTGATGTTAAAAGGCTTGGTCAAACTACAGTAACCCACGAAATGAATCCTTTCCAAATTCGGTTTAAAAGTGACTCGAATAGGACAAGTAGCGAGTTACATATCGATCGACATAGTTTGTGGTGTAACGCACTTTGTGCGACATTGTTGGGCGTTGATTGCGGTCTTCCCATCGAAATAGTTTTACACTGGTAGTTAGCAATTATTTACAGCGATAAAAGTTAATTCTTAATTTCTTGTAACACTCCTCCCCAAATGTATCTCGTGAAAAGGAGATCCTACAGTTGCGGTCTTTTAATTGAACGGTTTCCCTTTCGTAGAAGTCGTTCAAGTTTCACTCAAACGATCTCGAAAGCGTTTCAAGTGCTCTTTACTCTTAACGAAGAGCGTAATCATATTTTAGGTTAGTTTCTGGGATGAAAACCCTGGGAAATATATGAAGAGAAGTAATTGCCGGTAGAACGAACGGGAACGCACCAATCTGGACAGCTTTGCAGAAGTAATTGGGTTAGGCTTTAGGCTTGAGCCGAAAAAACAGAGAAATGTAATCTGGGAATAGGCCATTTCGTCCGCTCCGTAGAAAAGAATTTGAGTAAATTTAATTTTAAGGGTTGCGCCCACGCCACGCATTCTTTTACCCAAGGGCTAAGCTGTTCCCGGTAATCTAATATCTTATTTAAATTATTTACTCTTTAATAAACCGAATTCTTCCTGGCTCCTAATTTGATGAGTGAGTCTTTTGATTACGAAGGTATATTCACGCTGAGGCAGCATTATGTAAAGGGAGCGGCGTGGAAAATTGGCGCGGAGGCGGCTAAAACGTAAGTTGAAGCGGTTCAATTTAATTATTTTAATCAGAGAGCACGATGTCACTTATCATCAAGATCTTATTGCGGCAAGATGTAAATAGGTCTTTTATAGGAATAATTAATTTTTCTCAGGGTGCGATACTTACTACGACGCAAGAGATTTACCTTAATTTAATGTTCAAAATACCACCTCTAAATATCACCAGCTTCATTTAATCACCATTTAATCTTATTAAATATAAAGTAGATAGTAATTTTATTTATTATAATAACCTTTCAAATGAAGTTAGTTATTTTAAAAGACAAAGATTGAAAATTTGAAAACTAATCAAAAAACATAAAGCTACTTTACATAGGATTGTATTTTGTATTAAAAATAATAGTACAATATTGTTTATAAGCAACTACAGTATGTTAAAGTTATAATTTAAGATGTACAGGAACAAAGGGTAGCTTTATCAAGGTGTTAGTAACTTGCATAATCCTTCAAGAAATTTCAAAGGCGTAGCATCAAATTATGCATCAAATCCATGTACCTAGAGGCAACGTATAGTGTTACATATTACGTGATACGAAGTACAATAATATACAAGACGAGTATATTAATCCAATCCACCATTCGTGCATAGTGCATATTTAAATTATTCTACTTAGAAATGATTAACATGCAATTATAACGTCTTCTGAATTTCAGATACTCATCAAAATAATCCCTCGCACATCTGTTCCAAACTTTCAAGAATTATCTGCACAAACTCTTCGCTGTTAAACCTACCCAAGTTTGAACTAGATTCTAATTGCTGATTAATATACAATTTAGAACCAGTTCAAATCATTCAATTTAAAACATCAGCTTAACTACAATCTACAAACTTATAGAATTACACCGATTGTTATTTAAAATATGGTTGAACCAGCGCTTAAAAAGAACAGCGTTTGGAATTTTAATTTTACTGGGCATTTTCTGAACTTAATACGGTAACACGTGTTGAATAAAAATATAATCGCCTTCAAAAAATCTAATCACGCTCTTCTATTACAAGGAACACCCCCAGGGACGTCTTCTTTCCGTCCTTTAGAGCGAGATAATTAGAAATTTCTTCCAGTTCCACTGCTCTTAGAAATAATCCTTAAGAAATTACAACATTTATTTACTCAAATTTTATGTCGTTAAATATTCATTAGATTTTTAGTCATAAATTTTAAATTATGCTTTATAAATTTAATACCATGTTACAGAATAATACGAAACACTAATTTAGGCAATTTTATATTTAAGTCGCTTTTTATTTAAATAAATCGTTCATGGACTGAAATTTCTTATAATAATTGTGAGTGGCGAAAAAATAGGTACTTTTTCGCCTAGGCGTTAAAAAATATACCCGATCTACGTCGGAAACGACTAACGGAAAAATTACCTGTTAAATCATGTGAAAAAACTTTTTTCCATTTTGTGATTAAAACATAAAAAAGTGTGCCCATTTTTTGGACCCCTCGTCCCCGGATTGCTTGACAGTCTGTCATTACTTTTGTTCCTAGTTAACTAAGTTTTTTAAGTGTACCAGTTTTTCCTCATTGTTCCTGAATATAGGCAGGTAAGCATTTTGAGCGGTAGTTTGCTTTAAAATTCATTGGTTTTCGAAAATGATGCGCAAAGAGGGCCCCTTCTAAGTTGCCTACCCGAACCTCCATTTTCACGACTCAAACTCTTGTTTTTTGGAATCTGTTGCAGATATGGGAATATGGGAAAGTTAGATCAAAGAAAGTGGTTACCTCTGATATGTCAAAAGCAGTTGACGTTGGAAAAAAGAAGATGGGATGGAAGAAGGCCTGTAAACAGTTTGATGTAGCAAAAACCATACGCTTATGAGATTGTCTAACATTAAGTACGGAACACCCGATGAAGCAGCAAAGGCAAGTAGAGGAAGTTTTGGGTAAGAATATTGAAGAAAACCTGGTTCGGTATTGTCTTGCTATGGAAGTATCTTATTTTGGGCTTGCTTGCGAAGAATAGCCGTGTAACTGGCACAGAGAAATACCATTTCACATAACTTTCTAGAAAAAAGTCGGTTAGTCTATTCTTAAAATGCCACAATGTCAAACTGTCGGAAAGAAAACCTACTGGAACACACTATCGTGCGGCCCTTGGATTTAGCAAAGAAAACCTACAAATTTCTTTGAAGATATTTACGAAACGTGTAAATTCACTCTTTACAGAATTCACAAAATGTATTTTGTCATTTTTTTTAGATAATTGTATGATCTACAATTTTTGTCTGACCTAATTTTATGATGAAACTTACCGTTTTGCGGAATAACGCGAAAAACACATTTTTAAGACCTTTGACCTTGAATAATTTTTTTTCCAGGTACGGGATCGATGAGGACTTTCCCGAATTTATTTATAATGGTGTTCCGAACATTCATACCAATTTTTAGCTCCAAGCTAACTAGCTTACTAAAAGTAGATATCAAAAATAATTGGACTTCGGGGCAAAAACATGCAGCTGCTTTAAAATCAGGAGAACTCTCATAAAATGTGTTCCTTGCATGAACGTAACTGGTTCTTTTGTGCATCCCTTACTAATTTTTCCAGAAGAAAAATATGATTGACCAGTTAAAAAAAGGAGGCTACACTAGGAACAATTTTCCGCATATCTGGTTGGACTCAAACCAACTTGTTCACTTAGTGATTTTGACACTTCATCGAGTATACTAGTCCTACAAAGGAAAAAACCTGTGCTGTTACTCTACTACAACCACGTGCTCTTTGCAGTAATTGAACTGTTCGGCAAAGGCTATATTAGATGCCAAACTACTCAGATTGATATTAACGGATTGAAGATGTCAACAAAGAGCAAGAAAAGTCCAGCAGGAAAAGTTAATAGCACTCCTTAAAACCAAAAACATTCACAGAGGAGAAAACCTGTACTGGAGCTAAACTGCAGTGGTGAGAGTTCAAAGTCACTAATACCAAATGCTGACCTTAAATACAAATATTTAGTTACAGTCAATAGAAATCAAAAGCAGAATAGAGCTAACCAGAACTGGGTTTTTTGAAATGAGAGACCTCTTGTGCATGCTATGTGTTTTCTATATTAATGTACGGCATGGAAGAATGGACGCTAAATCAACAACTTATAAGAAAACTTTATGTTTTCGAGATGTGGGTCTATAGGAGAATCCTAAAAATATCATAGACTGAGAAAATCACTTAGGAGGAGGAAATGTAGAAAGCTGGAATATCTGGGACATATTATGTGAGGTGATAGATATAGGATACTACAGCTCGTGATGCAGGGAAAAATTGCAGGCAGTAGAAGTGTGGGAAGACGCCGGATTTCCTACTTGAAAAATCTTAGAGACTGTTTCCATTGTACTTCAAAGGAGCTTTTCAGAGCAACAGTATCGAAATAGCTTTGTTGATTGCTAACCTCCGAGTAGAAGAAGGCACATAAAAAAGAAGAAGTTAAAAAAGAAGACAGCAGTAAATCCTCTGAGCCACTCAAAGAAGAGAGAAAAACGCGATGAGGACGAATGACAAGCTATTGATTTAAATCAACCACCAACAGTTTAGGAAATTCCTCCGTCAACAGTTTCTAGTTATCAACAGATTCTGAAAGATTCACAATACTTCTAAAATGAGCCCGTTTGATATCACCCCCGTTCCAAAAATTCATAAGAGGACCTCGAAAAGGTGATGAAAGGCCTGCAGCTCTGCTATCATTATCTGTGCCTTACAAAGCCAAATTGGTGGAAGGTAAAAACCAACCATCGGCAGCACAGGATGTTCCTCTATCAGCAGTTTCTAGTACTAAGCAATAGATTCTGGAAAATTCTCAAGATGCCACGGGCGCCACGGCTACTAAATGCGATATGTAGTCAATAACATTATGAAGTATTTCATGCCTTAAAAGATACGTTTTAACAATTTTATATTTTTTTAAATCAAAACATAATGGGGGTCCGAATTTGAGCACTTTCCTCTACCCGATCTACGTCGGAAACGACTAACGATGAAATTACCTTTATGCCCTAGCCCTTTAGGGCCATAGATTAATTTTTGAGAAACCTTATAAAAAATTACTAGAATCTAGCGAGATAACATTAATATCACAAAATAATACAAATAATAAAATGAAAAAGCGTATGCAGAATGTTATTTTTATAATGCAAGTTTCTACGGCATGATTCTGGATATTTTCAAGTTGTTTATAATTTGAAGGATTCCATGTGTGTAAATTTAAAGAAAACTTTTCAACTCCGTTTCTAGGCTCATTTAAAAATTATTTAGCCAGAGAAGGGAACAAACAGGCAACAAAAAGCAATTCCACTAATTGCGCCTCGCACTTTGGAAAAGTCATGGCAATGTTTTTTTCTTCTGCTTCGCCTGACATGTAAATAATGCGAATGTCTTAGTTTAAAAATCCGTAGAAAAAAAAATAAACGACACTTAATCCCGCTTTCGCATTTGCTCGCGAGGCATTTCCAGTGCTCCTCGGCCCTTCTTCGCCCCCTCAAACCCCGAAGTCCGGGACGTCTTTATTCCGCTTGCAATGGTCGCCTTTTGTTCGCGATGGCACCGCTTTTCTTTCCAGCTGTCAATTTAAAAGGAAATGTGTGTTTGCTACGTAATTCACCAATGAAACAGGCGACGATGTGTGTATTTATAAATTTACGTCTTCATGAAAATGTCACGAAATCTCAAAAAGATAAATTGGGTGGAAATAATAAACGAACTCGTCCAAAAGTTTAATAATAAAAAACTTTCTTTTGGACATAAATATTCTTAAAAAAGTAACAAAATTACATTTTGGAAACCATCAATTCGTGCATTAAAAAATGTACCACTTGAATAGGAAAAACTAAAAGAGTTGGTTTTGGAAAAATTTTTGACCTAATCATTAAATGTTTTAGTTTTATTGGAAATCTTTGATCGAACTGTATATTATGTAAGTTATTTTATTTGGGTAGTTGAATAATTTTGCCAACCATATTATACCATAACCATAAACCTCCGGTTGTAAATATGTACTATAAACATTTTCATGTTTTCAGAGATGGTTTTACTGTCGAAATCAATTTCGATTTCATCCATAAAAATTGAGAGGGCGTGTGTAAAAAGTGTAAAAATTTATGAATTCAGCACATGTTGATTCGCAATAATTTCTGAACGTTTATGTTTTCAATTGGCACGGGCAATAAACTGATTCGCCCTTTGGAGCTTTACAATAAATCAGCGTGTTATGATTCGCGATTTATTTCGTTTACGCTTACGTTTACTTTACGTGAAAATGTTGAACATCATAAAAGAGTTTAAATCATAAACACAAATAAAATAGCATCAGAAGCAGACTCTAAAAATAAATGCCGTGGAGCAGTTATTGTACTTTATTTTATTACAACGGTTTGCTTTTATTTTCAAAATTTAATGAGGCATTTCATTAAATCGTTTGATATGGTATTAATTGGGTTGCTATGAACCTGTACATGGGGCATATAGTTATACTTTGATACGCCGACCTGCTATTTTAGGTTAAATTATTTACTATTCATAACTGTGCTTCTATGTTAACAAGTTTAATGAATATTAAATTACTATTCCTTAATTAACGATTTTAATAAATAAATTAATAAATTTAACGTTGGTTTATTTAAAAAACAAATAACCACAGGTCAAACTGCGTATTTTAAAGCTAAAACTATAACATAACACTATTCTTTTCGATATTCAGTATAAAAACGTAACGTGGCTTCATCATTCAAACAGCTTTCTTTTGTATTTTTAATGTTGCGCTTCCTTTGTAAATATTTCTACATGACGTTTCCTTTCAAACATCGGAAATTACATTAAAAAAACCCTTGGAGAGAAAAGTGGAACCCGCATGTCACAAATAATAGCACACCTCTGAGGTTTAAAAGTGCTCCAAAGTCTACAACCCTCACAACTTGACTCCGAGACTCGCATCATCATAGCCATGGCGTTATTATTCTACGAATTAATGGAAAGGATCTGATGTAATCAAGTAAATGGATCGTGGAGATTTGACGGTTTTCACGGATTTAACATAAAGGCCACCGATGCGGGCGAAGGTCTGTATAATATTTCGACTTTTATAAAAGCATCCGTTTCGGTCCTGGGGGTGGAGAATGGCGAATGGCGGACGACCCCAGGGAAAACGCACTTCCTACCGTTTACTGCGGTACCTTTACGTGATTCGAATGCCTATGGTTACAGTTTATCTCTGATGCAACTTCTTGCTTTCGTTATATATTTGCACGTGTTTAAGTTTTAAAGCTTATTTTTATTAGAGACATACTTTTATCCCAAAATTTCTTTTTCATGCTATAATATGCTTTTTATGGTTTAGTTTTAGTGGATTCTCAAGAAAACTGAGGATTTTGGAAAGTTTGAAAATAATAAATAATAAAAATCCTTTTACGTATTATTAAATTTTTAAAAAAACCTACTTTCCAAAACTTGAATATAGCTATAAACACAAGTAGTAAAAATTTTATGCTTTAGGAAAAACCTTAGTAAAGTGGTCAAAAAAACTAGTTTGTATCCTTGAAAATAATCTTCTTTCTTATATTTTTGTAAATAATTCTACATTTCTGTCAGTTATAAATATGTAATGTATTTAGTACTAAAATTCACAAGAGTCACATTTAAAAATTACAATTTAATGCTTGCTTTTATATTATTATGTTTCATAATGCACAAAGAAAAGAAAAAAGTCCTTTAAGTGCATATGCGAGAGAAAAGACCAAAAGCACTGTTAGAAAATTTAATTATAATGACACAATTTCACACTTTGCTGTTTCAAATTTTATCTAAAAACCTGACCTTTCCTGGAAATTAAATTCCATTTCATTCTACCAATTTTAGAACATCGTAACTGCAACGATGTAAATAAAAAAATTAGACTTTTAAAAATAACTACAGGATGTCCCAAATAACGTGGATAGACATTGTAAAATAAGTTTATCATCTCAAATTAAGATGAAGTTCATTTAACACTTGGCCAAAAAAATGCTTCCGTGAAAGGTTATAACCAGTTAAACTTTATTTCAAAAAAAAAACTAAAAATACATATAATTTTTCTTCCTATGAAAGTAACTCAATAAAAATCGGTATAGGAGCCTTATGGGTCTACTAATAAAATCCAAGATTTTTGATTGTTAAAGTTGGCCTAGTTTAAAAAAAGATTTTTGTATAATTAGAATTGTCATAATTAACATAATAACAAGTGTTTGAAATATTTTCTTAGTTATTTAATTCACAGAGTAAGGATCTACCCCGAAAGGCTGAATCCCTAAAGACTGAAAGATACACAAGGCCGATATAGACAATAGAACAAACGGCGAATAGGACAAAAGGCCGAAGGAGAAAAGGCCAAAATGGACAAAAGACAGAAAGGAAAAACAGATAAAAGGCCGATACGGACAAAAAGCCGAAGGAGAAATGGAAGAGCGATAAAAGGCTAACTTGGACAGAAGGTCGAAAGAAAAGGCCAAAGAAAATAGATTGAAAGATGTTCATCCGCAAACTAAACATAACCTAATCTCACCTGGCACAACCTGAAAGATGAATATATTTCCGAAACTAAAGATTGTATAAAAAATATGTCAAATAAAAATATTTGTTGGAGAAACAGCATGAACAAATTTAATTTAATGATATCAATTTCTTAAATAAATGTCGAAGTTTCTGTACTTGAAAAATTATAGCATTTTTGGCAAAAAATACATCGTTAATCTTTATCAGTCATCATATATTAATATGTATTATATTTCAAAAAATAAATTATACAAATTTTTAAAATAAATCATAGTATTTTAAATTTCCTTTTATCATTTGGCCTTTTGTCCAAGTCGGCTTTTCATCGTTCGGCTTTTTTTCTTTCGGTCTTTTGTACACGTCGGGCTTTTGTTCACGTCAGTCATTTGTCCATCTCGGCCTTTTGCCATTCAGTCTTTGCTCCTTCGACCTTTTATCGTTTGTATATTTCTCTTTCGGTCTTTTGTTCACATCGGTATTTTATTCATGTCGGCGTTTTGGCCTTCGACCTTTTTTTCTTTCGGCCTTTTGTCATCGAAATTAAATTATTTTAATTTTTGCATCCAATACGACTTTTGAGCATTGAACCCACTAATTTACGTAATGTAACGAGAGGATTTTTGATTCAATTCTCCTTTGATTAGTTCGTATAAAAGAAGAGCAGACTTTCTAAACGAATTATGTCCATTTAGAAGAATGTTCAGGAAATAAGAAAAACAAATACATATTTGATTGTTTATTTATGTAAGTAAATACCGTCAAGAGATCCGTCTGGTACACAGATGAGCCAAAAACCATAATGGCACCGGGGCTGGTATTTACGGGGCAAACTCAGTTTTCCAAGCAGAAGTTTCTGCCATTGATTTCTGTGCTAGGAACTAGATCGAGTCGGGATCGAACAGAAACAAACTGATCACGATCATGTCCGATATCCAGGCGGCACTGTAGGCCCTTCGTACACCAGTCACAACTTTAAAACTGGTTATGGCCTGCACCAACAGTTTAGAAGAACTGTCGAAAAATAGCAAGGTTCAGCTGGTCTGGATTTCAAAAGACCAAAACATAAAAGGAAACCTAAAAGCAGACTTGCTAGCTAAGAAAGGTACAACTGGAACGTTTACCGGACCCGAACCAACCTTCTAGATTATACTCCCCCCCCCCAGACTGGGAAAGAGGTGATTCGTAGCAAGTTAGCAATGGATCATACAAATTTATTGAACAACCTTCCGGAGATGAGACATACCAAACTCTTCCTCTCAGGGCCTACACCGACAACCAATAAAATGGTCGCAGGTATGAATCGACACAAACTGCGTAAACTCATAGGACTAATAACTAGACACTGTGTGTTGGACTAGAGACAAGTTCACTATCCGTGGATGTATGGAAGAAAGTGAGACTCCACAGCATCTACTGAGTGTTCGCATTCAGTCATACATTACTCAACGCATAGCTATGCTCGGGAAGGAGAAACTAACCGAAGGAGAACTGAAAACAATCCCGTGGCAAAAAGTCCTGCACTGGATTAAAGATACAGGTCTGCTAGGAGAATTAAAACCAGAGGGGCACAATAGGACCAAGAGACCGTGGTGCAGGGACGCTATAAACGAAACCACGTCCCGTGAAGAAAAAAAATTAAATATTTTCAAAAAAATAAGTTTATTATGGTGTTTCTAAGGATGTTCAGGCACACACACGTCCGTTAGTGATCCTTAGACACGTCTAACCAAAAAAAAACTGACTTAATCCCTTTAGAAAGTCTGCTTCTCAAATATTCTTCCTTTTTGTCGAACGCAACGATTATTGTTTAGATCTGAAGATTTTGACGTCTATTCAAATAGATTAATACTTTTTGAGAAAACCATTCTGTCACTAACTTGCCAATGTTTTGGGATCGATACTGCTGAAATATCCGGTTCAATAATTTTTTTTAAAGAAAATGGTAATATTATATTTTGTTAGCCTTTTGAATTTGCTCGCTGTTTCACGAGGATCTTCTTCAGAAATCTTTTTGATAGTTTTATCCATCCTGGAGACGGTTTCCAAGGTCTTCCCGATATATGTGGCGTTCTGATATTACCATTAAAATCTTTATGAAAAGGACACCGCCCCAAGTGATATGTTAAAAATTTTACGGAATATAGTAATAAGATACTACATTCGACCTAGTTCCAAACCAACGTTGATTGTTTAATTTTCTGTCTATGATTATGGATCACCAAATAGTAGAAAGATTCAACTTAAAAAAAGTCTTATAATCTATTTACCAAACCCGAAATAGTTTGTTAGATATTTGGTATATTTATCGATGTTTTGACCTGTACTCATGTCGCGAGTTCATAAAAATCCACGAGAGGGCTTTCTCTATCAAAAGTTAAAATGATCGATTTCCTAAACTACTAATATGAATGACTTATATGGTCGTCAGAAAACTATAGTTTATATAATCCTCACATGAGTGTTACAAAAATTGTAAAGGGAAGTATTATTTTTACGTTCGCTGCGGAGCATATTATAAAATTTGTTAACTCAAAAACACTTATAAAAAATCTTGAATGGTACACATGCTGCTACTTGAATATTTGAATCTCTATCACCTTAAATCACAACATAAATAATGCTGTGAATAAACTTTTCAAGTATGTACTTCATTCCCAACGATGGAGAGGTGAGTTAATATGCAAATTTGAGAAAATATTGTTTCGTTTTTTATACACAATGTGCTACAACTTATCATGTTTCATTCAAACAGAATAATTAAATAATTACAAAAGTCACCAAGACATTAAGGCCGTTTTAGACGAGCACATAATTCTTGTATGTGCAGTAGCAGCTGTACAAGCTGCTTCGCGGTAATGTGGTACACAAAAGAAATGTTAGCGCCAATAAGAAGCTTGAATATTCCTTAGCTTCGCCCACCGCTATTCAGTAGATAAGTGAGAATGGCCAGTTAAGTAAGAATTGTACTTTTATACGCAATTTTTGTTTTTTGTGTATCTAGATTTATATGAGCGTAGTTTTGCAAAAATAAAAATATAAATATAGAAGTTTTTCTTGCAAAATTATACAAATATAGTTGTAGATACATAAATAACAAAAATTGCAAATGAATGTAAAATTCTTACTTTAGTTTGGTATTTCTTTATTTTTTTGACTTTCCAATTCGAAACACTTTAAAAAATTCATGAAAGATAAGTACGTCGTTTTTTTCAACATTTGACTCCCTATCACCTTAATTAAGGAGAAGTCTAAGTGAAGTTGTTTGAATCGCAAAGTCCCACCACCGACCAAAGCAAAGGCGGGGCGGGATCGAAAGCGTCTGCTATTTCTTTTGTGTACCACATTATCGTGAAGCAGCTTGTACAAGAATTATGTGCTCGTCTAAACAGACCTTTAAAGTAAGAAGAAGCTTGCCTCAAATAATTTTTTAAAATTACATTATTTACTTACTTGTGTACATCGCCATTGGAATTATTTTTGTCCGATTTCGTTTATTATTTTGTCAGAAGAGAAGTTTATTTTAGTTCAACTTACCACCCAAACTCAAAAAAATCATTATTTTCTTAATTCTTACCTGAAAAGAAAAGAAAAAAATATTTATTTAGGTCTTTTAAAATGGAAAATTTTACAACTCCGGGAAAACCAGGAAAAACAAGTGCAAAATTTTGTTTTTAATAAAATAAAGTTCAAAAATAATGCAACACCATTGTTGGATTTGTAATTTCCCAAAACAATATTATTAAGAAAAGCAACTACTAATTTTGCACTTGCGTGTTTATTTCTCCAGAGGTGTGACTTTTTATTGGCAAATGTTTTAGAAATTTATTTTTTTAAAAGGCAAAACAAAAATATTTCAAAATAAATTCGGTACCTTGCACCAAATTGGATTTAATTTTCTGGTTTATAACTAGAAAAACCTACAAAGGTTGTTTTTATTTTTCCAGTACTAACTCTATTTTGGGGATACTCTGTATTTTTAAATTAAACTAACTTTGCATGGTTTTTGTATAAAAAATACTTAATATTTTCAAATTCAAAAAATAATGATGCTACTTGAATAAATAACTTGAGTTAGTTTCAGACAATATTTTGAAACTAAAATAAAAATAATTTTTGCTTACAGTAGTCTTTTAACCATTTAATTTGGTGTATCTGGTATCGAAGAAAAAGTTACAGTTCTACCTGTTTTTGTGCACAAAAAACGTTTTCTCAATTTCTTTCAAGAATATGAATTTCAATGAAAAAGAACAATATCAATTATAGTGCCCGTTATACAGGGTGTTTCTAAATATGTGTTCTTAACTTTAAGAATAGATTCTTAACTTTTTTTCAATTTTTTAACATAAGAGCTCTATACAAAATATCACCAAATTATCTTTAAAATATATTAGAAGTTATAAAATAAGAAACGTTAAAATTTTGTGTAAAATGTTGAAGCTTTTGCCGTTGGAGTAATTGATTAAAAAACAGCTTTTTGTCTTATTCGGCACTTTTTATTGTTTCTCTTTATTACATTCGAAAACGTTTCGGCTCTATTTTTGAGCCATCATCAGTTCTTCGTAAATAAAAAAAACAATAGTTGTCATGTGTGTTTTGGATGCAGGTTACGTTTTTGATCTTGGAAGTGTTCATATGAAAAGAACCGGTCGACATTTGAAAAGATTCCCAAAAATATATTCACTTTAGATGAGACTTTAATTTTAAGATTTTTGATATTTTTACTTCTTGGTACAAATTGGCAGAAAGATGCTTTCTACTCTCTGGAGAATGACGAATAAAACTTTGTTTTTCGAAAATTTTGGTGAAAAAAAGTATCTTCCTTTTGATCTTCAAATAAGTCAAAGAATCTATTCCTGAACGTAGGTGCTCATGTTTAGAACCATCCTGTGTAATATCGTAGTTTTAGATTACAAATAAAATAACCAAAATGAAGAATAAATAATAATAACGAAAAGTGAATAAAGACATTAATATGTGACAAGCTTCTTACAGAAATTATCTGCCTTAAAAGCTGGAAGGTATATTGAAATTAATTGTGCTTAAGTTTATATTAGGGTAGACGGGAGAAGTAGTCGCCTTGAAGGATGGAGAAGCAAGAGCTTCAAGTGGAGCTGCAATTATCAGTCAGGTCAAGCTGCACTCCACAGATCGTACCCTAAATACCTTCCAGCAATTATCTACTAATGCCAGCTTATGAAATTTAATTAACAAAATTACACTTTTTATTGTAACGAAATTATTTAACTGAATCGAACTTTATTATTCGATTTACATTTAAATTAATTCAGGACTAGGAAACGAATCACGTAGTTGGATTAAAGTTTGTCTAACTTAATCCCAACTTTAACTACTAATAAAGTCGAAGAGATTAATTTATTTGCGAATATCAAGCGGGGAGTGGCAAATGGAAAAATAATAAATGATTACAATCCTTCGTTGAGTGCGCACGAATTGCTTCCCATTTCTCATTTTTACGAAAATTCCCCTAAAGCGGGCGTCCATTTAAAGGTTTATGGTCTTAATTTGTTAGTTTTAGTGCAACTTTCGAGTCTCTTCGAAAAGGCCCGAACATTTGTAGCTTGTCACATTTTGGCATTCTATTATGCCCTATTACTCCCGCGCTACCCCTTTTTGAGACCCAATGGCTGTTTCATTAATTTGTTTGATTAACTTTTACATAATCCCATGCCCAGAACTAATGCGGATTAATTCCGACCGACGTTTTAATTAAAAGAGGACATACACATCACTTCCACAAACATTATGACATTTCATTTTAATATTTTCGCACATACAGAGTGTTTCAATTAAAAGTTTGAAACACATTAATTTTAATTAACTATGACTATGATTAAAAAATAAAGTATCTGCAAAGAAAAACTTGTAGCTATTGGTAAAATTAAATTTATTACATTTTTCTTGAGTAAATAACTAAATTGCAAGATACGTATTTATTTAATAATATTAAATTCAAGAATTTCTTCTTGTTTTGAGTTCATAACTAGTATATAAAAATATTCTCGGAGTTTAATTAAGTGTTCTATTATTTGTAAACTACGAAGTTATTATTAAAAAGCAACATTATTTAGAATTTGTTTGACATACATGTATTCTGTTTCTTGACTTTGAATGTTATTTATTTTTAATTTTCTTTCGAGTTACACTTGGATTCACATCCATCTCTTTTCCAGAAAGGATCAATACCAGATAACATACGTGCGGATTGGTGAAGCGCTAGAAAAAATGGTGTTTGTACAAAATAAAATTTATAACGGCATAATATTGACTAAAAAATGTGATTTTTGTTTAAAGGATAAATTGTATCACGTAGTTGTAAAGCTAGCATTATTAGTAATGTGATTTATGAAAAGATAATTAAATTGGAATGCATCCACTTATCAAGAGCTCTGGATATAAGCTCTCAATTAACAAAACAGTATTATTTTCGTTTATTCTAGCGTGGGATCATTATTCTTGTACAAATACCACATGGGGTAATGTAGGAATACAAAATTTAATTAATGCAATGAGAAAATGCTCATAATGTTTTTACAGCGAGACTTTTTTCCCTCTTCCATTTTCGCTCGTATCTCAATTTCTCATCAGAAATCGTTGTTGAAACGTTAGTACGTTGGTAGGTTACCCGAAACGAAGTTTAATCCACATTTCGACCAGCTAAGCTCGTGCTTACAAATTTGTGTTTGTCCTATTTAGCAGAACTTTAAAGAGATTACCCGCAGCAACGTACGCGAAATTTACTCTCCAAGCACTTCGATGATACTGCTCTTCTCTTCTCTGTTTTCTTGCTTTGAATAATTATTATCCTCATATTTTCAGAATTTAGAATTTGTTTCGTTGGTTATGAATGTATGGAATATTTTACCCCAACAAGTGGATAACTTGTTTCGTCCAGCGTAAGAGATTTCCTCGGAATTTGCATACAAAGTTCAAGTTTTCCAACGAGTTTTACCTTGATTGAACACTACTCGCTCGAGTAAAATGAGGTTACATTTTCAGATAATATCTGTATTTCATATCTCCATTTTTTAAGCAAACATCCCCGAATGAGTATTCTGGATTATTACTTTTATTTACTTTGTTTCGATTACCAAAATTTAAAGTTCAAAAGCTAACATGGCTTTCATTAATAATTAATTCCCATGTCTCTTGAGTTTCTACTTCTTATATTAACAGTCCAATTTACCTTGCCAAATTGAAAGTGTAACGGTCTGGGAATAAAATTTTGGGGAATATTATTATTATTTTCGGATGGAGGGAGTATTCATTTTCTTATATTAACTTAAATTTACCATTGAATTGACTTGAATAATCTAAATCTTATAAATAATGGAGATGGTACAATCACCCCCAAAGATAACGAGGATACAAAACAAATTTTCTGACCCAATACCAAGGGTTTTCAGACACGAGATCACACGAAATATGAAACAAATGAATACGACTTAAGATGCGGGCGGGATCCTTTCAAATTTCGTGAGATTTCATGTTTGGTTCAGAATATTTCTTTGGTGTCCTCGATATCTTTGCCCGTGGGTGTACTATCTACCATTAAACTACTCTGTCATTTCTTCATTTATGAAAATAAAATATTAAATATTTTTGGTTTACAATATGTGAAATGTTTTTATTACTAATATTAATTTCTAATATTTGTAAAAAATATTGAACCATATTTACCACCAAAAATTAAAAAAGACACATCTTGGTATTGGGATAATGAACAAGAAAATGTCACGTTATCTGGGGATGAAGGTTCTAAAAATTTAGAAGCAATGTTGATGTAATGCTCCAGACCTTCAGCGATATCCTTGAACTAGTCGACTTATTGTCGCCTACGAGATTATAAGGACAAACTCTTATTTTTTCAGGTAAATGAAAGAAGTCGTAGGCGATAAAGTGTCACCTGGTTCAACAAATGCTGTGGCTTATGCAACGAGAACATTGACACAGACTGAGCACAATTATCCCCAAATCGAAAGAGAAGCATTAGCAATAAAATATGCATGAAATAAATTTCATGATTATATTTATGGAAAAACTATAACTATTCAGTGTCAACATTTCACCCAATTCAATAACTATTATTTATTTATTCAATATTCGACACACATATAAAATACAAATTTTCATCATTCCAATATAAATATCTTAAATCTATTATAAACAAAAGGACAATTGAATAGTCAATTTAATTTGAGAAAGTATCAATTGTATTTCAGAATAGTCAATTCAATTTCAGAACCCATCAATTGTAATTCAGAAAAGATCAATATTGTATTTCAGAAAGCATCAATTCTATTTCAAAAAAAAAATTAATTTTAGAAAAGACCTTTTGTAAAATTGAGGAAGCCAAGAGTTTTTGGTAGATTATTTCAATTGGAATTCAATTGAATAAGGACCTAAGCTGGGTGTTACTGGTGTAATGTTAAATTTAGAAAGCATATTTTTGATGAAATGTGTGTGCTGTTGTGGTTCACATGCACAATCACTGCCAAAAACTCTTGATTTCCTCATTTTTTTATAATTGGTCCATTTTGAAATTAAATTGATTTTTCTGAAGTTTATTTATTGATGCTTTTTGAAATACAATTGACCTTTTATGAAATACAATTGATACTTTCTGAAATAGAATTGATCATTCTGAAATACAATTGATTCTTTCTGAAAAACAATTGACTATTCTAAAATCGAATTGATCTTTTCTGAAATACAATTGGAAAAGGTGTAGTGTAATGTTAAATTTCTAAACCACATTTTTGATGAATTGGTGTGCTGTTATGATTAACTTGCACAATCACCGCCAAAAACTCTTTATTTCCTCATTTTTTTTATAATTGGTCCTTTCTGAAATTAAATTAATTTTTCTGAAATACAATTGACTATTCTGAAATCGAATTAGACTTTTCTGAAATTCAATTGGAGAAGGTGTAGACGATATTGAAATTATTTGTCAAAATGTCAACCCAAATTTATCATTTGTTTTAGAGCAGTGACTTTTCAAAAATGGATCTTTTTTCGATTTTTAGGAAACTATTACATTTTTTTTTTAATTTCACTCATACATTTAGAACACTATATTCTACTAAACGACTTGATCAAATTTTATTTTTTTTTCTTAATTTTACATAGTTTTTAGGTGGCTGAAAAGAGAAAAATGCTAGTAACATGATCCGTCTTACATAGTTGAATTATACCAGGATTTGTTGTTAGTAACTTACGTATCTAAAAATTAGATTTAAATAATTAAAATATGAATTAAAATCTTATTTTATTTTTTTGTATAAAAATCCTCTATAAAGTGTCCTGGACAAACAACGATTTAATTATTGCTACAATTAATTATGTTAACAAATGTAAATCCTTCCAATTGTTGCAAGAGGCTGGAAATGTTTTTTAAGAAATTTTATCACCGTTAACGTAATTGTGTACTCATATTGCAATTTGTGTAAAAAAAACCGTTATTATAAATTTTACGCTTTAAAAAGTTATGATGTAAATCCGGGACAATCAATCAATTTTAATGATCTATACGTTTAATATTACATTTAGAAAATTTTGTTTTTCTAAAAAATAATTCGTGTAGTGAAAAAACGTGAATGTTTGTCAACTTGTTATTGTAATAAAGCTTACAAGAGAATTTTTGTGGTCTTTGAACTAACCTATTTTCCATAAAATAAGTACCTTTTTAAATCTATCCCCTCATCAAAAGCCATTGTGAAGGTTTTGTTTATCGAAAAATATTTAAAATATAAGCTTTTCTTTTGTTGAAAATGTAGTGTTTGCTCGGCACGCGATAAGCTTTTCTTTTTGTAACTGACAGAGTAGGTACTGAAATAGCTGAAATAGACATGCACTTGCTTTGAATTAGCTGTTTCTGCTGGTTTCAGATGCATGCGGCCACATTTTAATTATGTCCTAACTGCTAGGACGATAATATGCATGTACAAACAACGACGACTACATCACTAAAGATGATGCTTGTTTAACACAATGCTACTGATTCTCTGATTACAATCCAAATATGCTTCAATTGCAAATTCCCAAGATAATGCACAACTATATATTACCAACATTAATTAAACTACCTCAAATTTTAATTAGGTATATTAATTTCTTAGCATGTTACCCTACTAAGTATGAATGTACGAAAAGTGAGAACTATGGTTTAGGAAATGGTGGATTATAAAAGAGGGTTTTCCCTTTATGATGATGCTATTGTTATAAAGTTTGGTCTTAAATTCTGTACCTCACAGTAAAAATATATATTTCATAATTAATTT
Organism: Stenus bimaculatus; assembly: GCA_963971135.1. Taxonomy (NCBI): domain Eukaryota; kingdom Metazoa; phylum Arthropoda; class Insecta; order Coleoptera; family Staphylinidae; genus Stenus; species Stenus bimaculatus. The sequence goes on along the minus strand of OZ020180.1, from coordinate 77,113,753 downwards.
CTCAATCTGCTTTAAAGTTTAACTGTAAATTAACATCTGAGATATTTCCAGGCTTTAAGTAGATTATGATGTTAAGCGCTTGGCAAATTTGTGAAATCCCAAGACTTAATAAATATACGCTTTTGTTCCGTAACAATATGACCTTTGAACGATTGCTTCACCCAAAAGGGCAGGTTGGTATTGTTTATGACTACTGCTCCTCCGTGCATTTCATAGCTGAACTGGCTCGAGGGCTTTTCGTAAATAATGTCTGATTGTCGTATAAACATCTCACTATAGTTTCCTTTATGGCCCCAATAAGCGTTGGTTGAGAAGTTTCCTAGCTTCTAGAACACAATAAATCCATATTCGGCATAGCTTTAAGAACGTGCGTCCTGTTTGTGCTCGAGAATGCCTATAATAACGTTATCCGTTTAATGTCTTAAATTGAAAAGTCCTTTGATCACGGACAAAGAAGCTTCTCAAGTAAATAAATAAATAAAACGGATATAGTCTTGCTACGCTACAAATGTATAAGGACCAAAGGAAACTAGAACCTCTTTTGTTACAAGTGAGCTAGAAGAGATTTTTTCGATCAAATTACGAACTTATTTTTATTTAATTTATTGCTGATAAATACGTTAACATTGTAAACAAGCTACTTCCACGTCTCCCTTATTAAACCTTGTCAGATTTTAATTACGTAATGTAATTACCACCCGCTTGTCATTTAAATTTAAGCGCCGCGCCGCTTTCGTCTAAGGGTTGCCGCAGTAGAGGAGCTATAATAGTAATAATAATAAGTTTTTGGGTTTTGATGGAATCGATGCCTAAGGAACCGTCTTTAATCGAGATCTGCTCCTCTATCCTTCGCCCGCGATCTTCTTAATCATTTCAATCTCCAAGGCGTGTCTGCAATAAGACCATGATCCTATTAGTAATAGCCTCCCGGCTTCTGAATCCCAAATTATTTCGGCTGGGATTCACCACGGTTTACAAATCAATTACTTTTTTCATCCCTTCTGTATAATAAACCTCCCTTTAATAATTTAATACCGTAACATTATTAATTAAAATAGTAATCCATATAAATTAGTCAAAATGTTTAATCTTCAAACTAATAAAATAGTTTACTGAATATCTAGAATCCAACATTTTATGAAAAAATCTTTAGGTTAAACTCTTATTCAAAAGTCTAAATATATATATACAGGACGTAAAAAAAATTTTTTGAAGGTCGTGATAAAAACTCGAAAATTCCTTTCACCTAGGTTTAACGTCCATCACCATCCACTTCCAATGGTAAATCAAGTTAGATCGCAGTTTATGATGTAGTACTACCATCGAGCCTGGAGCCTCCTAGAACCCCAATTATTATATTTGGTGCTGGGAATTCAAGCTATCGGTATAAAACCCGTAAAATATGTACCAATACTTGAAATCAAATAAAAAGCACCGGTTTTCTAAGTTCATACTTTGGTACCAGAGGACGAACAGTATTGTACAAACCCCGATTTGGTATTCGCGATTTCGGAGATCACATACGACCTCTGGTGGTCATTTGAAAAGCTAAAAGGGGAGTAATGAATAAAAGCCTATCTTTTATTTTTGTTCGTTACTATGGCTGGTAACGTACTGACAGCGGTGCGTTACTAGCTAGTACCGCACCGCTATCGGTGCGTTACTTAGGGCGCGTTCCACTAAAGACTCGCAATGCCCACGACGACCGTAAAGTCGACCGCGGTTGTTTCTTTCGTGCATGAAAACGTCATCGATGGCGACCGCAAGAAGCTCACAACGACCGTATTTATTCGTGGGTTTCTGTGGTTGTTTGTTAAATGGTGATGTTTTAAGCTAGTGGAACGGGAAAATTTTGCGATCGTGTTCGTGGGCTTTAGTGTTCATTAGTGGAACGCACCCTTAGTAGTAAAATTTATTTTTCGAAGTTGGCAGCACTGACTGAAGTTTGTTCATTTTAAAATTGCAGTTGCCAAGGGATTTACAGGTTATTTGATGATTTGACAACTACCAGAAAATTTACTAAAATTGAAAAATATATTATTTTAAATTAGAAAAACTTGTGATGTATTGTCAAGATAACATATTTATGTCACTATTATCTTGACAATAAAGATTCTTTAAATACCTGAAGATGGGATATAATAATCCCGAAATCGATAGTTTTTAATTTATTTTATACAAAAAGTATAAATAATAAAGTTGGACTTAAAGAAAATACATCACAAGTTTTTCTAACTTATTGAAGCAGTCCAAATATTTGTGTTATCCTTTAATTTATTTAATATATTATTTTATTTTAAATAGATAAAATGGCACAAAAAAGTATAAAAAACTAGATTCATAAGTCGATGGTAGCACTTATTCATTAAAATACTCGCCGCTATTTTAAAATTGAACGTGTGCTACAATATGCGACTTATGAAACTCGTTTTTTAATATACTATTATGTAAACTCCAATCACAAAAAATGCTATAAAAGCTAGTTTAGTTTCTAAAACCTACAATAATTCCGCCACGAATTGCGTTGCGTTTCAAAGGACGAAATTGTAGAAGTTCACTTAAAAAATCATAACTTTCTTATAAAACATCAAACAGATTTAAAATATAATTCGTTTTACAATTATTAAAATATCCTCTTCGAGAATTTTTATAGCTTATTTTAAATAATATTTTTTATTTCGATTTAAAAGTTAGTAAAGTTTAAAATAATATAAAATCTTCAATGTTTGACGGCTTTTCTTAAAACAAAATAATTTATTTGTAATATATCTTTTCATACACTTTGTACAAATTTTTATGAAATTTTAATGTAAGGTAAAAATTTAAGGTAACTTTAGGTGAACGTCTACAATAATTGCGCCTCAAAGTGGGTTGCGTTTCAAAGGACGAAATTGTAGAAGTTCACTTAAAAAATCATAACTTTCGTATAAAACATCACAATAGTTTGAAATAAAATACGCTTTATTATAATTTAAGTAGGCTTTTTGAAGATACTTATATTTTAATTAAAAAAGTTTAAATTCTATTGTTTTATTTTGATTTAAAAATTAGTAAAGTTTAAAATAATATAAAATCTTCAATTTTCGACGGACATTATTAAAATAAAAAAAATATTTAAATTAGATATCATTTTATAAGTGAACAAATTTTTATGAAATTTTATTGTAAGGTAAAAATTTTGGGAAACTTAAGTGAACAACGACAATAATTCCGCCTGGAAGCGCGTTGCTTTTCACTTAAAAAATCAAAACTTTCTTGTAAAAAATACAAAAAGCTTGAAATAAAATTCGTTCGATTACTATTTAAATAGGCTTTCCAATTGTGTTTATAGTTTGTTTAAAAAAAAATAAGTACTATTTTTTATTTCGTATTAAAAGTAAAGTAAAGCGCAACAAAACCATTACTCGCCTTCCTCCATTATTTTACAAAATTTATGTCAAAATAGCACCATATACCGGGTAGAAACGAAACACGGGTCACCTTTATAACTTCTTTATTTATGAAAATAAAAACTTGAAATTTAACTATGTTGTATAATTCAAGAAAACACATTTTATGCACTAAAAAAATTTTCAATATGACTTCTGGTTTTACCGGAAGTGACATCAATTTTATTTTTTTTGTTCAAAATATGAAATTATTTTATAAAAAGAGTATGTTTGTGATAATTTTTTTAATTTATTTCGAAATTTTAAAAAAAAAATTTTTTTCTTCATCCGAACTTGATAAAAACTACCTAAACTCATTCCAAATAATACAAATACATAAGGAAAATAGTATTTTGTAAAATTATTTAAGCTGTTTTTGAGATATTAATTTATGAACTTTTTTGAGTAACGTTTTTGCAAATAACTCTTTTTTTTACGGAAAGATGCCGGGTCACTTGGTTTTTCAGAAAGAAGATTTTAATACGATTATTTTGGTATTTTGGTGTAATCAATTTATTTGTGCCAGTTTTTCATATTTTATGTACTCGGGATTTTTCAAAATTCCAGCAAAAATAAAAAATGTATCACAAACATACTGCTTTTCTAAAATAGTCTTAAATTATGAACAAAAAAAAATTAGGTGTTACAATTAAAAAAATAAAACCGGAAGTGATATTGAAAAACTTTTTAGTGCCTAAAATGTGTTTTCTTGAACCATACAACATAGTCAAATTTCAAACTTTTATTTTTATAAACCCGTGACCCGTGTTTCGTTTCCACCCGGTATACATACGTAGTCAAAATTCCCAATAAAATAATCATTATCATCATTATTTATTTAGTAGGCTTTACGAATTCGTTCAGGATTATGTTGTTTTCACTTGGATAAGACGATCAACCATTTTTTGTTTCACCTTATACATAATTAATCATTCGTTTTGGTAATTTATAAGGTAAATGTATTAAGTTGTCATAAAAGTGTGTCTATCAGTTTTTATTTATTTAAATTTGCAAGTAGTTTCGCTCAAAGAGCATCATCAGGCAAAAATTGTCAATAGAAATTCTTTAATACTTTCATAATCTAAAACAACAATAATGCTAAGATTGTTTAGGATTTTATTCAGTAACAGCTTTTTGAAGGAATTTTAATTCACCATTTTACCAAATCCATAATTACTAAGTCAGGTTTTTTTGGCTTAAATCTGGCGAAAAGTAGAAAATTTAAAGTTTTTACCTTTCATTGTCTACAACCGAATCTGGTAAGGAATTTTCCGGATAATATAAGCATATCTGATGTCTTATTTACCTTTAAATAATCAACTCTGAAATTAAATGTCTTGAATTTCTCTCGCGGATTTTCAATTATGTACCACCTAGAATCACTAGACAGAGTTCATACCTCTGCAATAGCTTTCATAGATCCAATTACGCTTCTAACGCACCATTTCCTAGAATGATTCTAGTTCACTTTTTACCAAATATGCCTAAAAGTAACATAAATAGGATACAATGTAGATGAAGAATCGCCCGCTAAATAATCAAATTTTCTTCGTTATTAACAAGAGAGATTTTTAAGCTCTAAAATAATGTGTTTCAGATGACCATGTGGAATTTATAAAATATTCATCTTGAGATGTCTAAACTAGTCGCTAGACCATAGAAAGGAAAAGATACTCTGTTTTGACAGTTCCAAGCCTTGCATGTTTTGATGATACTCATTGTGAAGAGTCTTGTTCTCTATTTCTTTGAATAATCCTTAACTTGACAAGTTTTGGGAACCACGTAGAATGAATCTTTACCGTTTTTTTAACTTAACAGATAGATCAGTATAAGCAAGCATAATAAAGTCATTAATGTTTTACTGTGGAAGAAAATCTATGGCGTATTTAAATATAAATATAAATAAATTAAATGGATGGGGGAATGTAGGTTTTCAAAAACTTTAATATCATTGTAGGTGCTAAAAAATTATTTATGTAACTAAAAACTTAAAAAGTATGAAAACATAACGAAATAATCTGATAATAAAATGTAATCCATTTATTTAAAATTATATTGAGTTTTGGCGTAGCAACCTAATTTTTGAGCAAATTTAAATGCGCCCTTTGATGTTTAGGTCTGCATCGAAGTCTCGCGCGTTTGTGAAAAAAGGAAAGCTTTGCGTAATAAGCTTGGAAAATTGGGATACTGTATCCTGTGAAAAAATATAAGAGCAACTTTTTGGGGAATACTTTTTCTATTCTCTTGGTGATTACAGCTTTTTCACGAGGCGCCTGCCGTTTATTCCTTGTTAAGTGAGCAGCTCACTTTTTGAATTTAGAGCCTGCCTGGTTAACGAGCGCAGAAAGAAACTCGTTAGCGTAGATCACGACGCAATTAGGGAAATTTCTATCGGCCGTTTGGGAAATAGATGAGAATTAGTGTATGCTATTTGCGGAAATTACACTTTTTTGACGATTGGTGGAATTAATTTTTGTTTCCATTATTTCGAAGATAAAACTTGAATTTTGGAGAAATTTAACGGTTTCCTTAGAATAAATATGCGGTCAGCTTTGTAATCTACTTAGGAAGTGCCTTTGGGGTATCTAATGGCTGCTATCTGCTTTAGTGGATTGCGGCTAATTTACGAAATGCCCGCAGGAATTTAGCAGCAGCTACAATTAAATGAGAGGATTATGTATGAATTTATGGATCTTCCTACAAATCGGGATTTATCATCATCTTGCGCATAAAACTGAATAACAATTTCATGCGAATAACCCTTTCTCTTTTAAAATACTCTATAAATTTAAAGCACCTAATAATTAGAAGCAGGTGGTGTAGTGAACCACAAGAGCTGCGACAAATTAGTGCTTTGAATTTAATTGCCTGAAGCTATGAAAACGTGGGGACATTAAAACTTAATGCTGAGATCAGAAGATAGTATTCGAGGTAAATTTTGCACCGGTGCACTTACATGAAAATCCATCCCTTCGAGCACTTTCCCAGCGCATTTATTCTTTATGGAGCTTTAATGTAACCAGCTTCATAAATCATTTAGGAAAATTCATCGATCTTCTTACAAAATACTTCACGTCAGTTTTAAATTTTAAAGAAATGCTCCTTTCAAACATTTTATATTAAGTTATTAATTACATTAAAATAAGTAATTAATAAATTTCAAAAATTAAAAAGTCGGAATTTACCTCGCTTGGAAATTTTAATTTAATTAAGTAATCATTCTCATAAAAACATTGGGTAAGTACCATTCATTCCAAAATTATATATTTAACATTTTTTTATTTAAACTAAATTGTTAGTTCTACCGATGATTACTTCAACAAAATGTTTTTGTAAAAGTGTTTACAAAATAACTATGGAAATTTAAATGAAGTATAAATATTTGATGAGTTTGTTTATTGTTTTAATTTCGGTACAAATAGCTTTGCTGAAAATACATTATTATGTATTATATTAATAAAACCAATTGCCGCTATTCACTTTGAGAATAAATGAATTGTTTACCAATAATAGATTGTTTTGCTATTGTTTGGAACATTATTTAAGGAGTAAATCATTTGAAAACGATCCAACCTAAAAAACTTCAGTTTAATGAGATGTAAAAAAATTTCCCCACATATCAACCCTTTTGCTAAAGCCACCCCGATTTCAAAATGTGCACTATTCCTTTGTATACAATAATGCAGTCTATTTTCAAACTCATTTCTAACTTTTGCAAATGGTTCTCGAGATCATCCATCATTTATCCTATTTCTCATGACTTCAATACTTTTAGGTGGTGTTTTGAATACAATTGTTTTTAAGTGTCCCCAAAGAAAGAAATTCAATGACGAAACATCGGGAGATCGTGCTGGCCATTCTATCGAACCTCGTCCGATCCAGTATCCTGTAAATCAGTTATTTTCTCGGTCACTTTTTTACCGGTAAAACATAATGTACTGGTCTTCCCTCTTGTTGAGAGTATAAATTTTGTTCATCAAGAAACAAGTTTTCTTCCTCATATTGTTGATTTTATAAATTTTCTGTTAAAAGAGGATCAAGTATATTCTCAACCCTGTCAAATATTTTTCTACATTTAATTTTTTTTACATAAATATTGGTCTTATTATAGCATCTCCTATTTTTTGAGGAAACTTCGTGTGAATTTCAGTATTTCTTACCAGAATTTATATTATATTGGTATAATAACGAGTGTTACCACTAAAAAGAATATTGCGAACAAATATCGGATTTTGGGCAATTATCACTCGTTCACAAAATTAACTTGTTTCACCGAATTTGTGTACAAGTCATCAAACTGATGTTATTTAGGGCAAATCGTCTTCATAAAATCACCCTGTATGTTAATCTCGGTGAACTTTTATTTATGAGGGTTAGAGAAAATTAAAAAAAAAGAATCAGTAATTGTGTGTTAGTCTCTATTTTTAGCACGTATAAAACATAAATTTGTATTTCATTGTAAATTTGACAAACAATGCGCAAAAAATACGGAGAGTATTCAAGTGGCAAAATTAAACAAAATCATGTTTCGTACGAAATGGCTGCTTTTAAAACGAAACAACAAAATGAAATTTATATTGGAGAAAAATGAAAACAACTCGCATTCGCTGCCTTGGGCTTGTATCATTTAAGTTTCAAAATTTTGAATAAAATAGATGTTTTTGTTTACATAAATTAATTTCCTGCAAAGCATAAATACCGATATGTATGTTTTTCTTTAGGAAATAATTGAAATATATAAAATACTAAATTATTCAAATACTTCACCCCCTTGTTTATACCTTTACCTGAAATTCTCTGGTGCTTTATTTCAACCTTGCCTATTTTAAAAATTGCAAAGCACGGAACAGTTCCGGCCTTTCTCATTTTAGCAAGCGACAAGAAAAATGAGGGTGCATTTTCTTCAGGATCCTTCGTTTCGTGCCCGTCATTTCCGACGCGCAACTATTTTTAAGCCCTCGCTTTTACCTCCAGGTGCTCAATCTTGCCCCCGCTTTTCCAAAAGGATGTGCCGGTTAAATGTGTCCGTCCTCATGGACCACAGATAAATAAGCTCTCATTTCATTCTGACCAAGCCGCGGGAAAAGCGCCACTCTTGCGGCACGGAAATAGAAGGGGATAAATTGGGTCTTCAGACAATAATAAATTGTCTCTATGTGGAAATATGCAAATAAAAAGATGGTTTATGTTAGTTTTTTTTTAACAAATAACATAGAATTCTAATCAATATAGGTAACTTACATTAAAATAATTTGTTATGTACAGGGTGTCTCAGTGCTGCGACACTCTGTATGACAATTTTGACAAAAAAGTTTAAATATTGGCGATTCAAATTAATTTTTCCTGCGCAAATGAAAGTTTAGTTGTATACTCTGTTGACATCACTTGCGTGTTGTATGTGACTTAAATCGATGTGAATTATTTTAGCTTCATTCAAAGAAAATTCTGATTTATGTCTCAAAAATGGAGGTTGAATAACTGTAACACCAAGTGCATCACATATTTATATTATATGAAATCCTTTATCCACCATAATTGTATCTCGACCTATTATTAATTTGGATAAAAAATTATTTGACTCGAAGATATATTTATTCTTTCCTCAAATCTTGGACTTGCAAATCAAACTAGAGGGTGCTACTCCCGACATAAATTTAACTGTCGTTGTACAGTTGGTCCCAGTCGGAAGTAGGACATAAAGAATCATGACTAAATACGGCGAAAAACGTGCCGGCGTACAGGGAGCCGGCTGAGCTCAGCCAGCAATCTAGTCTTTTGTGTCCTACTTCGGTCTGAAATACAGTGTACCTTTATAATTTGAATAAAGCTTTATTCGCCAAAAAAGTTTTTTAAGATTTTTGTACCATAATTTCTGTACAGTTCAAAATAACATTCGAAATATCTTTAAAGCACTTTGGAATGTTTCTTTGAATATTTTCGTAAGCTGGAAATAATATTGCATCCTGAACAGGTTTCGACAAAATGCTTATTGTTTCAATAAAAAATTATCTACACGTTTAAGACGATAGCGATACTTTGAATAATGTTCTCAAAACCCCAAACTATTGGAACCTTAAATTTTGAAGTTCCCAAAACTCTTTATCAATTGGAATTGATAAAATGGTAACCTGAGTTTCAGTTGTTTCGCGAAATTTTGACGTTTTCAAAGAAAAATACGCCCACGCCACAGGATTAACCCAGGAGGTACAGAAATTTTAGATGTAGTAAATGAGGATGTGGGAAAAAAGGGGGCCCGATTTGGTCGTTTCGATTCCGAAGATTTCGGGAGCGCTTTTGAAAGCTTTCCCGTCGCTTAAAAAAATCCATTCTGATAGGATTATAAAACAAACAATTTCCTTTAATTCGAGACCGGGTTTTTGAAATTTGGTTAAAAAATGTACCCGTTATCGTGAATATTAGGCGATTATGAATCTAATGTGCATGTTATGAAGATTGCAACTTTTATAATCGGTATATCTCAGAAACGGTGGTTCTTTGGGAAAAAAAGTATTAAGACATTTTTTATAGATAATTATATGATCTACAATTTTTGTCCGACCTAATTTTATGATAAAACTTACCGTTCTGCTGAAAAACGCGAAAAACCCATTTTTAAGACCATTGACCTTGAATAAAAATTTTTCCAGGTAAAATTGTCATTTATTTTAGAGCAGTAATTTAAAAAAAAATGGATGTTTTTTTAGTTTAAATGGCAAATATGAGCGAAAATAGTGAAGATTGACCCATAAAAGTTTTTACAAAATATTATTGTTATATTGGATAATAAAATCTTACCATAAACTATAAATACCATAAACATAAATATACGTATTTAGATGAAAATTGAAACGGTGACTATATTCGTTGCATTTAGGTATATGTATGCATAAATCAGCATTAATTTATGTTAAATGTTATATTCGAATTAGAACTCTTCATTTGAATGTAGCATTCCATTAACGTAATGCTTATTGATTATAATTTAAATATTTGTTTTAGGCCTGCACAAATATTTTCAACTTGATTTAATCCCTAAAGCATTGAAATTTGAAAGCTTTTAAAAAGATGAAAACTATATATTTCAATAAAAGATTTAATATGTAACGATTTCAGAAAAAATATTTAGGTAAAAAAGGTGACATATGGTAGGGTTACGTAGCAAGCATCAACTTAGATATTCTACATTAAGTCGATGTAGTAGTTTATGAAAACTGGAGTGATTTATCGCGTTTTTTAAAGCAGCGATGCTCTCTTAAAACACGAGGGCGCCGTTTCGTTAATATTCATAAAGTATAGAGCGTGTTTTGAATATGTAGCTACATGTTATTAAATAAAAAGAGAAAGGTTACCTATAAGAAGCTCCGCTTCGGGTTTATTAAAAATTAAATAATATTCATCAGAAGAAATAAATGTAAACATCAATCTTTTGTTACCATACTTGAGGATCGATAGATATGCCTGACTTGAATGTCTTAAAGTCTTCTTAGACGAGACTTTAATCTGTACGTATGTAAAGTTAGATTGTCTTTACAATTGGAACGGTAGAAACTTTTCTTGGAGTTGTATAATTATAGCGGGATTAAGTTTCTATGGCGTATAAAATCTACAAAGGGTGGCTGAAATTAGCGAATTCATGAATTTATTATGCCTTATTTTAAGGATTAAATTACTTTATAATCAACAGCTCGTATTTTATGCTAAATATAAATTAATTGCTTCGACTTTTACCCCATTAATCTAATTAATCAAAAATTTTATCATTAATGAAAATATATAGGACGTTAATATTAATTTATGTAGATGTAATGTATTTTAATAAATCAAAATATAGATATATTTTTGATTTCAACGCTATTTTCAATTATATTTGATTTGTTAAATCCTGTCCCATAATATTTAAATTTAAGCTATAACTTAATCTACAGTTTTACTCACAAGACAATTAAATGGGACATAAACGGTTAATAGTTGCCATTACAAAGCTAAATATGGGACATTTTGGTGAATGCGCCGGGTATGTTCAAGTTATAAAGTGATTTTATGCTAGAAACATTAACTAAAAGCTACATCAAGTTATATCCACAATAATTTAAAAATATTAAATATATTTATATACCTATTATACAGGGTATAACCATATTTTTGTTATAAAATTGTTGTTGATTCAAGAGTTTTCCTAATTGCAATAACAAGAAATGTACCCTTTATGAATTATTTACTAGTTTTTTTAAATAAATAATTATTATAATCGATAACTATACTGCTTTAACTTTTAAACTGATTTCATGAAGTTTCTGAAGATTTATAATTTTATAAACCTTAGTTACGATAAGAGTTCTTTTAGTAATGTAATGTTGTAGGCTTTTCGTTACTCCCTAAGATGGTTTATGTAGAACTTTTAAACGAATTTAACAAGTTGCAATGCGTTTCGGTCTAGTTGGCAAGTAGTTAACGATACTTAACAATAACTTAATTAATTAATTAAGATCCCAAAACGTCAAACATTTTCCAACTTAATCCATTTATTATCTGCAGAACTAATTTTATTAACATGTTCTAATTATTTAATTAATTTTACGTTTTCTACAACTCCCCACATCTAGAAATTAGGATCTAAAGATAAACTCATTTTGTGAAACTAAAACAACAATAATTATTTACGATTTATTGTATAATATTACAAATTTAAGATTTATGGCGATTCCTTCTATTCATATTAAAAAAAAATGATGTTTTTTAATTTTTTTAATTTACTATTATTAGTTATTTTAAATATAATATAGGACAAATAACGAAGTTTCATAATTTTTTTAAACCGGTTCCATATTTTTTACAAAGCTGCAAATTACAAATAAATTTACAATAAATTTACATTTTATTAAAAGATAATTAACATGCAATAAAATAATTACTAAGTTAAAAATTTTTATTTAATTATTTTATTTCCATTACTCAATTGTCAAAAATGCATATGCAATTTGTTAATTAAATAAAAGGTAATCAATCGCGGAAATACATTGGCTGGCATTTATCTCCCTCATGACATCATATATGTTAATTAAAAAAAATTAAAGCGAACCCCTGAATTATTTTTAAATTTAAACATTTGATAAACACGTAAAACATCTCTAAATAACTCGTCAAGCTTTTTAAATTATAAAAAAATTTAATATTTTTTTGAAAATAATAAATCCCAAAATTGTTTAGATTTGTCATATTATTCACATAATTTCTTGCAATTTGATGGTGAATATGCAATGGTTAGTTTTAGTTTCTTTAGCACAATTGGTTGCTGCTTGCTAGAAAATCCGTGGCATCGGAAAACCTTTTTGTGCCACTGGATGCCACCCTATATTATAGTTTGGAAAACTCAATTTAATACTATATAGTATTGCTTTTAAAAAGCGTACTTTAATGTGTTAGTTTATTTTAAATTAGTGCACGAGAGAAAAATTAAAAAAAAATTAATTATGAATTTGTATCGTCACAATTTTGTCATAGTCTAGCAACGTTGCTGGTTTCCCCTGTAGCTCTAATTATGCAAAGCTCTATGATCTGTGCTCGCAGCTTCCAAATGTTTATGTTTATCTTGACCGTTTCTGTACTTTTTGGTGGTTATTTTTCAACAATATCCAGTTTACCTTTGATTCATTGTTCGTTCGTTTTATGTAGTATAAAACAATGAGAGTAGATATTAAAATTTATTAAGGGAAAAGGTGTCTTCAATTTATTACCTGCATAAACTCAAAATTTATTTGATTGTTCATTGGTGAACTCTTACCATCTCGAAATTGAAAGTTGCCAGCATACATATATGATGATTTTTTTAAATAATTTAAAAGTAGTAAGTACGGTAGATTGACAGTTGATTTGTTAAACACCATTTTCAATACGTAACTAACGATACTTTTTAAAGAAATTTTTAACTTATTTTCATTCTCATTCTCTCTATTATACTGTACCGGATTGTTTCATTCGAGAACCAGGCGTTCTTTGTAGCATCGCTGCTCCAGCATAAATGTACGTGGCGAGCAGCTTGGCCAGGTGCGAGCAGAGAGGCTGTAGGCTAAATGTACCCTTAGAAAAATTTTCGTCGTTCATTATTTTTAAATAATCTTTTTTAAGTCACCTCTGCATTTTTAAATTAACCAGAAAAATCATGCATATAATTGTTTCATAATCTGTAATGCTGGGCGCACACCAAAGTGGTATGCAGATGACGTGTCAATAAAGTGGCAAGTGGCACCTCCGAAAGACAAATACATATTAAAGTCGCCACGCAGTGGAGTGCCACAGTATCCGTTCCAAAATGCCAATCGCACCTCACCACACTGCGCGAGGGCTTTATGTTCAGTGGTAAAATATAAGAATGTTTTAATTATTCAAAACTTGGCGCGTACAAATTTGAGCACTTACGCAAACGAGGCAAGGCGAGGCAATGCATTTTCTTCTATCTGTTTGATGCGACGCAGAAATCGATAGGAGAAAAAGCATTGCCTCAGCTTGCCTCGTTCGCGTACGTGCTCAGATGTGTACGCGCCTTTAGATAATTTTAATATTACTAGTAGTTTTTTATTTTATTGTATTCAATAATAACTGATAATTCATGTAAAATAAAGACTTTTGAATACAAAAACTCACAACATTGTTCAAACCAATAATTTCTTGTTTAACATTTTAATTATCACACAAAAGCATTTCTAAAAACAATGATTTATCTGAAGCAATAAATTTCCCCTGTTCTTGTTGGTTTAAAATAAACATCCATCGCACCTTAACACCTCGAGCCTATCAATTCGTAAATAAATTCCCCTGCTGTAATTTTGCGCAACACCACCTCATTTTTAACCGTCAAATTGAAACGAATGATTACCCTACATTTGCGCCCTGCCAACACCAATCCTTTTCACAACGCGCTAATACATCAAAAAAATCCTCAATGAAATCTGCATAATTTCATTTATTTTTCTTGCAAAAACACGTCGGCTGCAAGTGATTGAGAGGGAAAAACAAAATTTCATACTCTATTTTAAAATGTATGCAAGGTGGATGAATAGTGATGACAGTGCGTGGCAGATGTTTCATTTTGTATCTAAAAAATTTGATGGTAATGGCTTTTAATCAGTGGCAGCGGCCGTTTTTTACACCGTATTAACTTCCTCCGCTCGAGGAAGGTCCTTAAAGTAAATGGGCTTTTACTGTAGATCCTGTAGAAATCAGAAAGCGTTTAGCGTGTAAAGATGCGAGAAAAACAAGCGAGTGAGAACATCATCCCTGTCTCTCGCGTTTCATCAACTTTTTACGATTTAAACCTTGGAAGATGAAATGTGTTTATTAGTACTGCGTGCGCCCTAAAGTAATTTAAACTTTTTCCCACGTCTTACCCTGCATCCAACGACATTAAATCATTTCTGTGCAGTTGGTTCGCGATGAATGGCAGTAAATTAAGACTTGGACAATCTGGGAGAAGACGAGATGTAACGTTGGAAAAAACGATGATGTCGCAGAAGGACTTAGTTATACAAGGTCGAAACATAAAGTCGTTTTAATTAAATGGGGATTTGTTTAAATGGGCTTAATTTAAATTGGATAAGTATACAACTTTAAAGTGATCGTTTCAACTACACCCCGGATAAAAGAGCGGTAATGAAATACAAATTGGGACTTTAATGTTAAAAAAAGTAAAATTTAATTGGCGACCGGGGATTTCTCGGTAAAGTAAGACGTACAGCTACACAAAATTAAATAACATAAAATTTTATAATATTATAAAATTAAATAAAAGTACGACTAAAAAATTACACAAAATTAAGAAGGAACGTATATTTAATTGTCATTAATTTTAGGGTGGTGGTACACAGAAACGACAAGAAAGCACCAAACAAACAAGTATACCATCCATAAAAATATTAAATTATTTTGTACAATTAAATTCTAACTGCTAACTACCATACAAACTAACTGATGGAGATGCTATCCAAATTGAATGTGTTACAACAAACAACAACTTCATAAAGTCGGCTCTTAATAGTCCAAAGACTCTATGGGGGCTCATTAACGAGTACAGGCCAGATAAAGTATAATCCAATACAGCCAGCACCTACCTAGATGCTGAAGCTTTAAGTACTTCTCAAATGTAGCATGCAATATACAAGCTGAAATTCCTATTTTGAAAACTGAACCAATCTACTACTTAATGTAATCAACATCTCACATTGTGAATATTTCAATTTCAGTGAAGTCTTCTAGGATTAGGAAGACTATTGATGATTTTAACGTCAGTAATTTTCGTGATATCTACGAAATAACCATAGATCTAATAAAATCTATTCAAGACACTATCCAATCGGTAGTAGTAGAAGGAAAGAACAAGCGTCAAAAATTCGAATTTTTAATTTGCGCACAAAACACTTGTTGGAATGAAGGTTGGAGGAAAAAGGGATTTCGAATGGCTTCTTTAGTTGGTTAGTGGTTAACCAAAAACTTGACATTTTCTTCAGTTTTTTCTTCCTCATTCGAACCGATAGAAAGAGATGGGATGAACCAAAGATCGAACCGTGCTCCCGACCAAAGTTCATATTTCGGTTAACCAAGCTTAAATTGGCGAGAACCATACGATCTATGATGTCAAAAATTAGTCATTCGAATTGGTCCAAATATCACAGACCAATCTAACAACCAAAGACAAACTTAAAGAAGCGAGTATCAACACCCCAAGCTCACATAAAACCATGATTTTGAGGAAGGAAACAAATTGGATTTCAAAAATTGGTGGCCAAAGTTCTTTAAAAAATATTATTATCTTATTAGCTCGCGACAAGTCTACGAAGATCTCAAAGTACAAGCATCTTGTATATTCTTCATCGGTAGGCTACCTCGCAACATCAGACTTCATAGATTCAGTACACTTTTTTACTGAAGAAACCAAAAAATGAGTCTCAAGTGAATCTATCTACCAACAAACATACTCCACGAAAATCCTTATAAAGTAGAAGATGCACAATGACGTGCGGAAGTTATTGTATTATATTTCGGATGACCACAAGCTATTTTATGAAGATCTAGTTGCAAGACCAACAAGTGAGTCGAATATTAAGAATGACTGTATGGAAAATTCATAACTAATCGTTTGATTTAGTTAATTCCAATTTTGTTAACAATTTTTATAAATAGTACTAATAATTTTATTTTATGGTAAATGGATCAATTTATATTTTTTTTTATTTTAAAAACGCTTAGCTTTTTTAGTTTATGTATTTTCTATTTCTTCTCATAAGTTTGAAGAAGGGAACGAATCCACTTAATTAAATAATGCCAAACAACTGGTATTGAATTGCGCCTCTAGAATAAAGAAATATGTTTACTACGTCCATAACGAATGGTTGAAATGGTTTCATTCCTGAAATCACATTTAAGTTAGAACGCTTCAAATTTATTTTTAATTCCCATGTATTTGGTTTCGGTATTCGTTCCCATCTTCAAACTACCTATTCAATTATATCCCCCTTAAAAAGTTTGTTTAATGAATGAATCCGCACTTCAGTCTTTCCTAATGCATTAAAGGTGGCAAAAATAATTCCACTACTTAAAAAGGGGGATAAAAACTCTTTGGATAATTATAGGGCAATTTCCCTATTAACAATTTTATAAAAAAAAAATCTAGAAAATCCTACTTTTTAAATCAAATAACTTGATTAGCGATAGCCAACATGGTATTATATGAAATAACTAGGCTGTACTAGTTATTGTAATAGTTATTTACGAAATGAGTTTCGTAACGCTCATATTACAATACGAGGATCGTAATATGATGTTACGAAATGAATATTGTACAAAACGTTTTATCTACTATCCATTATATTTTTAATTTAATAATTAATTTCAAAAGTTATGAATTTTTATATAAAATATTTTTTAAGGTACATTACCTAAAAAATTGTTTTTTGAGTTTTTGGGATGTAAAATTTGTGGGGTTAAGAGGGCAAGTGACCCCTTATATTTCATAAAATTTCTATTATCTTTCATTTGCGTGGTCGATTTTGAAAAAAATTTTGAAATTTTTCATGGGAATCGGTAATTATTGTTTTTCTCTAAAACTATAAAAGTTAGCGATTTTAAATTTTTACTAAAGATAAACACCCTGGATAGACGCATTTTAAAAAATATTTGGTTAAAATCGGTTAAATAGATTTTATGGAAAAAATTCGCAAAGTTTTGGCAATATTTTGCTACAAATACGGCCCTGGACGGGTCATTTTTAAACCGAAAATTAAAATTTTCGTTGCATTTGGTGGGGGAGAAGGCGCTGCAAATTTTAAGCTATTAATGAGTGGTGGTAAGTTTGTGAAAAGTGACAAATTTCAGAGCAAAACGGCGATTTTGCTTATTTTAGCTACGTTATCAGTCATAACTCGAAAACGAAAAAAGACAGCGAGGTGATTCTTTTTTGTCGTAAAGTGGACCCTGAAAGCTTTCAGAGAAGGTGCATTATGTGGGGGTGAAATAGAATTTGAGGGGTTGATTAGATCGAAACGCGTGAAAAATTACGAGCTTTTTAAATGCGATCTTAAAAAAATACTTCTTCGTTATTTTTTCGAAATTTAAAAAACCCTGTGCGTGGGCGATTTTGGTTCCGAAAGTAGATTCGAGGGAATCTTTATAATTGAAAATCGGTTAAAAATAGCCCGAAGGGAGCCACTCACCCCAAAATTTCGAGTTTATTAAGGCATAACTTTCGAACACCTTCGAAAATAAAAATTTGCTACGCGCTACCGGTTGTAGAAATTATTCTTTTATAAAGCAGTGTAGAAAAATGTTATCATTTTTGGAAACTGTGGGCTGCAGTGGTAGAACTATCCAGCCGCGTTTGGCGCAAATTTTTGAATATTATTTATTAGTATTATAGAAGAATAGATGAAGAAGACTATAATTCCTTAGTAACAGGAAACAGTCAGTGTATTTTAACGGAATACTCTCAAGTTTTACTACTTTAAATGTAGTGGTACCACAAGGCTCTATTCTCGGACCTCTATTATTCCTTACTTTTATAAAGATCTGCCATCTATTTTCAGAAATGCAAATTTAACATTATTACACAATCATTTATTACGACTCTAATTTTACTCTAAGTAAGCTGCACATATCTAATTTAGCACTCGCTGTAAACGAATGGTTTCAAAGCAACAAACTCAAAAAATAAACAAGTTAAAACTGTAAATACCAGATTCACTTTGAGATCATACCCATATGCCAAAAGGATTTTGTGCAAAATTCCTCGGCATTTTTTTAGATACTCGTAACAAGTTAACTTGGAATTTACGTTGAAAAAATCTGTTGCAGTTAAACTCTGCTACCTTCTTAATTAGGGGTCTTTCTCAAAAAGTATCCACTTCTTGCCTAAAAACAACATAAAACTCCCTATTTGAGAGTCATTTTAGATAAAGGGTTCTTGGGGCACAGTGTTTTTAGAGTACAAAGAGTACATAGAGACAATTGCAAAAAAGTTTTCATATCAAACAAAAGTCTAACATTTCCTTGCAATTTTATAACCTTCTATGCATAAAAAAATAACTTGAATGATTTCCACAACATCAAGACTATCATGACTATAATACACGTTCTAAAACCGATATTTGTCTCCTTGCAGTACATTTTAAAACATCTCAAATTATAGTACTGTACAAAATCAGTCGCATTTAAAAGAACATTGAATTCAACAACAACTTGTTACTTTATAATTTACTGTATAGCATTCCTCAGTTGTACGATTTTAATCATCGCTAGGGAAAAATTTTAAAATTAAATTTGAAGCATGGGTAATTTATTATAAAAATGATCTAATCAAAATTTTATTTAATAAAAAACGTAATACCTACACAATAATTAAGATGATTAGTGAATTTCATAATATTTTATTTTTTATTTAGACATACTCACCACCAGAAATAAATCGAAATATTTATAACTTCGCTTACCTGAAAAGAAAAAAAAAGTTATTAACAGTTACAAAATTAATATATAAAATTTTTATTATTAAAATGGGGGTGAACCGAGGTAGAAAAAATGCATTGACTGATTTTCCGTGTTTCGTACAAATTTTAATTATGTTTCATTATTTTTCATTAAATCCGAAAATTTAAATGCAATACCATTGCTATATACCCCTTTGTACGTTTGAAAAAGAAGTTTTTTTAAAAATGTCATTTTAAATATTGAATTTTAAATTATCGAAGGATTTAATAAAAATTCTGTGCGTGTTTATGTTGGGAAGCAATAAGAGGTCGTTTTTACAAGTATACAGATCGCCGCACACACATAAAGTTCCATTAAAGTTGCGACCTTTTAAGACCAACCCCCTCGAGCTATTGCTTTGCAACTCTACAACTAATGACTTTGCCAACACAAAGCATTCAATCGTTTTTCACTGCAAAAAAACAGGAATCATCTTTTTTCAAGTGATGAATGTAAATTTATTTTGCAATAAATTAATTGCCATAAAAACTTTTCAAAAGAATGTCATTATATATTATATTCCAACAATTTCGATACTCTTTTCATGATTAATTTTGCCAAAGGTGATTTATTTATATTTTATATAATGCAACATAAGTAAAATGTATTAATTTAATTTTAATTTTTAAAAGTAACCTACTTACAAGTAAATTTTACCATTTTGCTTTTCGCGATTCTCCATCTTGCGGCCGGGCGCGGAACTATAAAATGGCATCACAAGCGTGGTAGCATATATTAATTTTAATCGCGTTTTTGTCAAAATAAACTAGAATAAATTAATTATTTTGTTCAAACAATTTTTGTGAATAAAAATATAAAAATTTATATTTAATAAAACAAAGAGAAAATGTTAATCAAAATAAAAAATACAACGATTTGTCTTTTATGAAACTTTTATTGTTGGAGCTGAAATTACTGAAATATCTTATACTGTCTGAAGTGCATATTTTATGAATTTTCATCCATGATAAGAATATTATTTTTAATTTAAAAACTTTTTAAAACTAGCTCGGTTAAATGGTACATTCCGTTCTTATTAGTTCGAATAGTAGTTTTGATATTTAAACGTAGTAATTAATTATTTCTATTAAAACAATATTGAAGTTATTTCTTTGAAAACTTTTTTATTATTAAAGTTGGTATATAAAACAATTATTTTTATAGTTTTTGTTAATTTTATTAATGGGGTTAATATAGGTGTGAGTCGAGCTTATAAACCCGAACAGATTATACCATTCAGGGTTGTTTATTTTGGTTCGGTGGCGTAAATCAAATTTCTCCGGTAGATATAGCGGCAGGGCGAGATAACGGTGAATTATAGCCAACTTATTACCGAGCTAGTTTTTGCTATTTTATACTAGTTTTACCTTTTCTCTACAAATATTTTAGCTAAATTAATTTTTTTATTTTATAAACGAGGACAGGATATTATGGTAATAAAAACGAATGAAAACGTAAACTAAAATTTATGTCATTTTAGTTTTATTTTCATACCGTCGCTTGGTTATTTAATAATTTAAAATATGCATGTTTCTAAAAATAAAAGGATATTACTAATTCAAAAAATATAATCGAGGAAGCATTCAAATATTGTTACTGATACTTTCATAAATTAAATAAAGCCTTAATTTAAACTAAATTGAATCAGGTAAAAAAAGCTTCTATAATTACAAAGAAAACAACCAGGTTATACAGGATGTTTCAGACAACCTGTACCCCCCCCCCCCCCTTTATTTTGAGAACGCTTTCTTGTACAATGCTGGTAAAAACTGGGAAAAAAATTACCACCAAATTAACCTCAAGAATCAATGTTACCTCCGCTTTGTTTAGGAAATTACTATAATTACACCAGAAGATTTTTAGGTTTTATTTATAAGTCAATTTTTTATTCCAGCAATGTACGACAACGCGTTCTCGAAATAACAGTGTAGCAAAGATGGTCTGACTACCCTGTAAATTAATAAACATAAATTATACTCGTTTTTAGAGGAAAACATTGTTTTACTATTAATGCAATACCATCAAAAGAAGACCTTCCTTCATGTATGAGTATATGCATTATATGCCAGAAGGAGGTTATGTACACCAAAATTGCCAAAATTGGGCACAATAATATTTTGAAGTTTAACGTACCATATAAATAAAAAAAATACAAGTCAGTTTAGGTAGTGGTTTTTTATTCGTATGATATTTAAGACTTTAACCTCAAAGAATTGTTAAGATTCACAATACAGCTTGATTTTTTTCAGAAAAAAATCAAGTTCATCAAATTTGAAACTTGCAACTTCGACACAGCTTTTTCATCACTTCAGACATTTCAATTAGAAGCCTTTATGATCCATACATAATAACTATACCCTCAAGACATCGACTACAAATTAATAGACACAGCATTTTCTTTGATAGAACAGTTTTTGAACAAGAACTTTTCATATACTCCAGATTTACATCAACTTTACGTTTTCTTCATTTTTGATGAGACGGTAAAGTGGTGTCGATGATCGAAGGAGTGGTTTTGTCAATGAAATGGTAATGTTAAAGAAACGAAAAATATCTATAATTAAACGATTATGTCGATAACATGGTCTTTTCAATAAAGAAGTTGAATTCCAAACTTTGACACTTTATATCGATTGGTTAAGATGATTTTTTTAAATATTTTTCTGGAGATCCCTGAAAGCTCCCTAACAACGTACTGGACATTTTCTTTGCACACTCAGGATGAAGGCATTTAGGTCAAGTTAAGGTATTTCTAGTGAATAAATAGGAAAGCTTCAAAGAATTTCCGGGGATTTCGAAAATTATCAGCCCTACTTCCAAGTCTTTCCGGCTCAAATTAAAATAGAACCTCATCTGTTGTCTGGACTTCACCACACTCTAATATGTCTTAAATCTGGATAAAGCCTGCGGTATAGAATCGTTAATCGTGTTTCAATAATGCGCACGACGATTGGTTTATCTATTTTTTAAGATATGTTTGGGCCAACATAACGACACCTTTAAAACTTAGGCAAAAAAATGCTAATGTAAATATTTTTTGGTAAACTAGGACTGTTGCAAAATTTTAATAAATTTACTCGAAGTGTTTAAATTCCAAATAAATCAGACAAAGACCATAAAGATTTGTTAAAGATATTTTTCCCTAAGCCATAAAATGGAACTCGAACGAACATGTGGCTATAATAAAAGATACAAAATGTAACAAAAATAATTACCGAATGGATACGAGGATAAAAAGCTGTATACACATCAGATGGGCCAGCAGTTAGACAAACGACGCTAAGAGGATAAAATCGAACTAGATTCTGGAGGCTCAAAGAAGACAGAAGGGGACATCAATTAGGAAAGGCTTTTAGTAGTGGACAGTTTAAGCTGGTGATAAAGATAATTTCTAAATTAAAAAAATAACTTGTAGACTTGTATTTTTTATGTTTAAAAATTTATGAATATACGAACTCTTTTAATTACGTATTACCTATGAGGAGCAGATAAATTGATGGAATGTAAATTTTACCCAAATCGCAAACGAATTTTCAATATGCTGAAATGCATTAAAATAGTATAATATCCAATCAATTTATTAATAACTTTTGTCTCAGGGTAGAACAATTTAAATTATTGAATCCATGACGTAATTTTTCAAATTTCCTAGTCTGACAACGTTTTTGGTGTCCCCCTGTCTCATCCACAGCAGAGTTCTATGAACTTTTTTGACAGATGACTGTTGTCAAGCCAGCATTTGTCACGCGACTCTAACAAACCGCGGGAATTACAAAGAGTTGTTTCAAATGGGCGATCAAGAGTAAGTTTGACATTTGAAAGTTGTTAACTTTAAAGAGCGAATAATGTTTCGTAACTGTTACCAACATTTTTTTTGAACTCTACTAATAATATACTGAGAAACAGCTGTTTTTTTTTCTTGGTTTGCCTTAATTGAGCGCCTACTTTCATTTCATTTATTATATCAAAAATGACTACGTTTGTCTCGTATAACTCAATCCGAATTGGGTTGGATTGATTTAACTCAATCCACATTTTTCTAAAATAAACACGTCTAATTGGAGTAGATGGGATTGATGAATCCAATTATGAAAAAAATCGGTTGATACTTTAAGTTGCCCACATAACAATCAAACCTTAAAGTAGAGCCTTAAAGCAAAGCATTAAAGTAGAGCAGTCATGAAAAAGCAAACCAATGCATTTCAATGGTGCTACACATACCACAGTAAAGTCTCGAACGAGCACGATTCATAAAGCAAGCCTGTTTGCTTTTTGGATCGGTGCTCTACTGGGCGGGGGGCGCCTCTGATTGGCTCAAAACGTCACCATTCAACAAACGACCACAGAAATCCACGAATAAATACGGTCGTTGTGAGCTTCTTGCGGTCGCCATCAATGACGTTTTTATGCACGAAAGAAACAACCGCGGTCGTATGTGGAACAACTTTGCGGTCGTCGTGGGCATTGCGAGTCTTTAGTGGAACGCGCCCTAAGAGTACCTATTACCTATTTATGCCCTACTACGATCCCCTCTTTGATCCAGTGTAATCCAAATGCGGAATACAGTGGATCAGTTACCACTTGCTTTCAATGAAATGCAATTTTGTTAGTCAAGTTCCTATTCTACCAATCAATTAAACTGTTTATTTACTGATTACAAAAAAAGTGATCCACTGTACCGCACTCTCCCCTAAATTTCAAATTTGCGAAATTGCAAAGTATCTTTTTGGAGAAAATTTTATCGTACATATTAGAAATAAATAATAATAAAATAAATCAGAATAATAAGTGACAAGTAACGTGGTTTTTGCATAATTAAAAAGCGTTATTTAATAAAAAAAAAATGAAAAATCGCTGCTTTTCTAAATATTATTTTTCTACAACACAGTGCTTAATGATTAACGACCTAGATGACGGTGTATTGTTTTTAATTAATTAGAACGGAATTTCATAAATGAGGATGCAAGTTGGTAATCGTTAATGTGCGTTGGTTGGGGTCGGGGGTGCGGGAGAAAGCTCATTGTCCGGATTTCCAGTTGGCAACGATCGGGCGGAAATATCGACAGAACCTCGCGCCCTGTGTCTTTGTGACATCCCCTCTCGTGCCTGCCATTTATTTCCAAACGAACGCTAATCTCTTTAGGCGCGCATCGTCCTGCGGAAAATTAAAAAAAAAGGAAGCGAAAAATAAACAGCCGCCCCCTGTCTGAATAAAAAAGAGGATGTAACGGCTAACGACTGTATTAAAATATAAATCTTTCTCAGCATTTTTATAAATAATGACCTTTTTTTAGATCTTTTCTTATGGTTTTGTTTGATTGAAATATTTTAATCATCTTTTTGCATTCTTGACATTTAAGAAAGAATTTTAAATTTAAAGACAATTTATGATATTTTATTTAGAACGTTTATTAAAACAGTTTAATTAGGAATTCTGGAGATCTAGCATTCTCCTTTAATCTATGTAAGTAATGTGGAAAATTTGTTGGGAATTTTCATCTAAGGTTTAAAATCAGGCATTACAAGGCGTTCGCTTTGTTCTTTTATATAAAAATATTTTTTTATAAGTAACCTTCAAAAATTTTATTTTATAGTTCCCCCTTAAAAAAGAAAATGCCCGAATCACTCGACGATGTCCTATATGACATGACAAGGACACACTCTTATTTTTGCACTTATGATGATTCGAGCATTATCCGTTAGTGATTTTTGCAGGTTATTTTTTATAATTTTTGACATGCTAACATGACACCTTCCAAGATTAAGAGGATAGTCGGCGAATTTTAGCGCTGGATTTTGAAATTCGCTTGACATTTGCGGTTTTGGTCATAATTTTTTTTCCAGTGAAGCTTTTTTAAAATTTCTTTTTTTGGTACTCAGAAGAGTCTTGTGGCTGCCAATTTCTTCTTTTTTTATTTTTGTAAGTCAAACCAAATACTCATACGGAAGCAGTAAAACGGGCTCTTTACAAAAAACGTTCGCTAAGCGGTGTTTTAGATTTTTATAAAAAACTAATTGAAATAATATGTCATTTCCAACGCTAACAATAAGTTAAGGTATAAGCGAAGAGTGTGTAGACTTGTTTTTTGTTATAAAAATATTTTTAAACTTTTCACAGCGCTCCAAATATTAAGTAAAATTTTAAGAAATATTTGGAGCGCTGTGAAAAGTTTAAAAATATTTTTATAACAAAAAACAAGTCTACACACTCTTCGCTTATACCTTAACTTATTGTTAGCGTTGGAAGTGACATATTATTTCAATTAGTTTTTTATAAAAATCTAAAACGCCGCTTAGCGAACGTTTTTTGTAAAGAGTCCGTTTTACTGCTTCCGTATGAGTATTTGGTTTGACTTACAAAAATAAAAAAAGAAGAAATTGGCAGCCACAAGACTCTTCTGAGTACCAAAAAAAGAAATTTTAAAAAAGCTTCACTGGAAAAAAAATTATGACCAAAACCGCAAATGTCAAGCGAATTTCAAAATCCAGCGCTAAAATTCGCCGACTATCCTCTTAATTCATGAAATTCTGCCGATCAAGTAAAGTCGTTATTCAAATCTAGTTTAACGATAAACTAGGATTGTAAAACGTAGAAATTGCTTTTAACTGCACTGTGGTTTAACGTTAAACAATGGTTAAACTAAGTTTAAACTAGGGTCGTAACACCGGCCCTAAACGTGTATCTTAATAATATGAAAAACTACCACAAAAATTTCAAATTAAAATCTCATTACTTAGTTTTTACAAAAATATTGTATATGGTATATTGTATAATTTTATGGAAGTATTTCCCGACAATACTTTCAGAGTTTTTTGCTAGAAAAGATTTTTTTAAATAGTAAATTTCATTCTGAACAAAAAATTTCCTCTTGAAGAAATTTTAAAATTTTTGTGGAACACCTTGTATAAAGCTTCTTTCTAATTATAATTTTTTTATATAAATCAATTATGATTTGTCTTTGTCAACTTGTTAAGTTGAATAATATTGTCTATTTTGAACTAAGTGGACGTTGTTAAAATTTCTCTTGATAAAATTAATCTATCAAAATGGCTTAAAAATTAGGACAAAATCCAAAGCATACCTAATTTAAATAACAAAAATCAAAATAAATTTGTACAGGGTGTCTCAAATAAATCATTAAAATTTTGCTTTAACTTTTTAAAAAATACTAGTTCAAAGGAATTTTTTTGTTCAGAATGACATTTACTATCTAAACAAAATTTTGCTGGAAAAAAACTGAGACACCCTGTATTTTAAAAATACTTAGTTTCAGTCCCTCTATCACTCCAAAAAATTGCATTGATATTCAGGGACACTCTGTATATATGTTATAACAAAATATTATAACATTTTAATTTAATCATAGGAGATTTATAATTATCCACATTTTAGTGTAGCAAAACGTTTTTGTTTTATTACCCTGGATGTTTTCTATACATTATTTTCATACCTAAAACCGAATTTCTAATATTAGTATATTCAATTGTCATTTTCTTTGAGCAGAAACATTTATTTTTGTAGGAAATCTTTTGAAAAACAGACAAAATTTGATATTTTGAAGTATTCCATTATGAGGATTATTAATTTGAAAGTTCAAGTTGAGTTCGAAAAATCTTAGAGTTCACAAAAATTTTAAGTTGAAAGGAAGTTCAAATTCAAAAATTGGGTTCGAAAAATATAAAAAAGCAAATAAGCTTTAATCAAGTTCTTAAAAAAAGTTCAAACTTTCTTAACCAGTTTGGATTTTTAATTCCGAAAAATAAATAAAAAGTAGAAGAACAAGTAATATTAAAAAAAATAAACTACAGGGTGTCTCGTTTTATCCAGCAAAACAAAATTTAGATAGTAAATATCATTCTTAGCAAAAACTTTCCTATGAAAAAATTTTTTTTTCGACGAAGTTACAGCAATTTTGAAATTGATAAATTTTCATGATTTTTGCGGAACCCCCTGTACACCCTTTTCAATTTTTTATTTAAATCAAATATGATTTGAATTTATTATTTGCCAACTTGCCTTTTTGAACATGATTCGATATTATCAAACTAAATGGACCCTTTCAAAATTTCTCTGGATAAAATTAATGGATCTGATGAGCTTAAAGATAAAGACAAAATCCAAAGCTTGATTTAAATAAAAAATTCCAAATAAAATAAAGTTTATACAGGGTGTCGCAAAAAAATTATTAAAATTTTAAAATGACCTTAAGTTTTTAAGGAATCCAAACACATATTATCTCAATTTTTGTTTATGACATTTACTATCAAAAAAAAATTGTTGGGAAAAAAAGTCAAACACCCTTTATTACACAAAGTTCGATTTTTCTTAGATTCGACCCTCTTCAAGTTCAAACTTTGTTATCTTTAAACTTCCTTGAGATCGCGAACTACGTCACTTTCGAACTTCATCACTTTTCTATTTCGAGCCAAGTTCTTACTTCGAGTTCGATTTTTTTTAAGTCCAACGAGCTCTAACTTTATCTAGATCAAGGTTAGAACCTCATCAAGTTCCAACTTTCATTACTATGTCGAACTATAGAGAATGAGTTCGAACAATTCGAACTTTTTGAGTTTTGAGGTTCGAAGTGCTAGCGGTATAAAAAAAGTTTTGATAACGCGCTAACCTAACGATTTTTGTAAAGTGTCCCTTTTCATTGACAAACCCAAAGGGAGGTCGGATGATGACTTCACCATCTTTTTAAAAATTTAAATTAATTGATTTAATTCGTACCCCCATATATGTAGGTATATTTCGAGAAGTCACAAAATTTCACTCTAAAGTGGGATTTTGCATATTTTAGTCCAGAACTTAAAAACGAAAAGTGATAACAAAATGATTCTTTTTTTAAATAAAAACTAATCTAAAGCAGTTTCAAACATGTAAAACTTCAATTTAATTAGTAAATTCAAAGTTTTTTTTTAGATTTTATTATTTAAATATTTTAAAAGTTTACGATTTCAATAATTTTCTTGAAAACTATCAAAGTTATAAACACCAAAATTTTATACTAGAAACAGATAGATTTATTTAAAATATATTTGGTGAAAATGAGCCGACTAGTTTTTCCATAATAAAATCGCTATTTGCTGAAAGGACCATATCAACTTTATATGGGGTTTTGGGTCCATCCTGCATCACTAAATGGCAATCACGCAGGTAATTTTTGCTTTGACAGCTGTCAGTAAAACTTATATTTGAATTCAAAGTATCAATTCTTTAATACTTGTTACAAATACAGTATTTTCTCAAAGTAAGCAACTGATCTGAAACAAAAAATGGTTCTTACTTCAAAATTTTCTTGGTTGGTGGAAATAATAAAAAAAAATAATGTTTTTAAAATTTAACATCTTTTAGCCATATAATAGATATTGACATAATGGCCTCTTTTTCTTTAAATTTAAAGCCATGTATTGCTTATTTCAATGAAGCCCAAAATAAAAATAGTTAGCTAGTTCAAGGGTATTTTATTTGAAAAGTTGCTTACTTCAGGGATGTTTAAGAAATTACTGTAATAATATCTCAAAAAGTGTTTTTTTTTCAATGCTAAACTTTTCTAAAATTTATGTATTGACAGTTATCTACAAGTGTGCAAACCGAGAATGCTGCCAGTGAAAATCAATTTTATGCCCAAAATCCGACATGGTATTTTGTGCACAAATCCGGTCCTGGAGAGTTTATTTGTAGACTTTCAAACATTTTGTTAGAATATTCGAAAAGAACAATTTATTCCTTAGAATTTGAGCTCTTAACCATTTTTTTTATCCTGTATAATTTTCTAGAAATTAACTTTTTTCTGAAAAATCTAAAATTTCTGGACTAAATTTGACTTGAAAATGAAATTTTTATACATTTTTGTTCAAAACTCAAAAAACAAAAGTGATAACAAAATAATTACTTTTTTAGCTGAAAACTAAACTAAATATAAAACTTTGGTTTGATTAGTAAATTTAAAGTTTTTTTAGAATTTCAATATTTAAATATTTTACCGATTAGATTTCTATAATTTTCTTGAAAACTACAAAAATTTTTGCTGTTCCCGTATTTGGTTTAATTTGCACAAAACAAATATGAAAAGAAAGTGCACAAGATTTTTTTATGTAGCAAAAAATAAATTAAGAAAAGCTCTATTGGAAAAAGCTTAAACTTGCCATATCTGCAGTTAAGGTGCACTTAAAGAAGGTACTGTAATTTTTTGAATTAATTTTAAAATGGCGATAAAAGGAGCAAGGATATGAATATCCGAAAGATGCTAATGCACATCTGTGGCACAGGGGTAGCATAATAATGAGCACGTGGACGAAATAGAATTTTATGTGGGTACGCCTATAAAGAGTAGAGTTTAATACGAAAAGCAAACGTCAGGAACTCTCCGGGGGCGATAAATACGAATGATGAAAGCTCTTGTAATTAAATTTAATGGGACTAATGTTTTTTACAACGTAATTAGAAGTTGATTGTTATTTAGTACGCGTGGTATAAGCAAAATAATTACACTACCCTTTAATAATTTATACAAAATTACATTTTACAACATCTGGCTTTAATATTTGTTAATATAATCTTTAATCTTAAATTTCGTTTTTTTTTCGAATTTTGCTATTATGTGTGGTTTTATCACTGATAACGTGAGTAATATACTTAAAGTGAATAAAATTTTTATTAACGATATAAAAGTGAGCAGGCGGGAGTTATTTTTGTAGCTTATTTCATATATTTTATTAATAGTTAGTAGCTGCGTTTAATTTTGTAAAAGATGTTAGGGGCGGCTTTTATTGTCCATAATAACGATGAAATTTATAGAATATTGTGTTGCAAAAAAGGGGAAAGAGGAATTTCATTTTGGAGCTGTGTCGATATTTCCACAGATTCGGGACCTTTCCTGGGAATTTGGCTTCAAAGTAGCGTGAAATTTAATTACACTTGACAAGCGGTTTGGTATAATATAACAGGCGAGGGAAATGATTTAAAAAGTGCAAAATTATCAGGAATGGCGATGAAGCCAATAAGATTTATTAATGTTTAATGAGTTTGCTATTGACCGAAAGAGGACTTTCGAATATTACCAACTATGGATCAATTTGTATCCAGAGGTAATATTCTTGGTTAGTTCCTAATTACTCCTTTCTGTCATTCCATCTAACTAATATCGCAGGATGTATTGTATAAAATATCCAGAATATTATAGTATGTCGTTTGTTTATAAACTGAAGACTTACAAATTGTAACGACCAATTTTCTTACTTTCATGTACACTATAAAAATTCTAATTTAAAAGTTAAGACCGTGTTATAAATCCTTATTTTCTAAGTGAGATTACAAGAGGATTCAAACAAAAGGGCTCTTTTTTGCAATAAAACCTACACGCCTGAAGCAGTAACTCAAATTATGATGTCGTTTTGCCGTACGCAGGGATATCAAAAATACGTTTTGCACCATTCCGAAAGTGTGTATTCAGGCAAATTCGCGCCCAATTTGGAATTTAGATGAGTTTGTTTTATCCGATCTACGATCCACCTCGGAGGCTCTGTTTTTTCTGTTTTTTGTTTTTCAAACAATGCCATTCTGGGTTATTACAATGTTTTGGAAGCTTAGACTTACACGTAGAAAAACAACCACCAATTTAAATTTTAATTTTATTCATAAAGCTTCTGAAACCTTTTTTCTCGACAAAAATACGCGACTTGAATGGTTAGAGTGTAATTTGTTTGATAAACATTTTGTTTTTTGTAGCTTTAACGAGAAAATCAGAATGTTCGCTATCTTTTATTTATTTATTATAAATTAAGATCAAAAGAGAAGACAAAAAGCGGTGCTGTAATTTCCGCAATTTGAAATAAACTAGTGGCACTTTGAAAACAACCCTTTAATCTCCACAAATGCTGACTTTATAACATAAATCTTTTCAACTTGTGAGCTGGCGTACAGTTTTTCACCTCGCTTTATGTGCACCACAACTATACGCATTTATCTGGTGTTGATCTTACTGGTGATTTAAAAAGTGTGGCTAATTTTACGATTATTTCAGAGTTTTTGTTCACTTTAATTTTAAGATTACTGCGTAAAGGTTTGTAAAAGAAGATGATACCCTTCACTATACTTCACTCCACATGGTTTGAAAGAAACACTATCTTTAATTACTTTTTTTGTCATCGTCCGAGCTTTTCAGAGATCCTGGATAATTACGAAATGCATTTCAAGCTGCGAGGGAAAAATTTAATTAATTCCCTTTTGAGATTTAAATGTAACATTAGCAATCCCGTTTGTGCTACGAGGAGAAAAAACAAAAAGGAAAGTGCGTTACGTAGAAAAAAGGGTTTACGTGCTTTGTTTTGATATCACTTTTTATCTCACTTTATTTGTTTTAATTTATTTAAGCATTAAATAGAGTGAGGTTATTGGGTCGGAATAATTAAAGGAAGGATACCAGGAAAAAGTTTCTATAGTTTTTTTCCTAATTGAAAATGCTTTGTACCGGATATTGCAATGGAATAGACTTTGTAATTGAGCCATCACAATTTTGCATACTTTAATTAAAGTATTCTTAAAAATACAAAAGATTTAAATTGCGAAATGTATTAGAAAGCGGACTGAAATACGAATCAGGAATTCGAAAAAAATCTATTACCTTAATAAAATTCCTAATAAGTTCCAGGTTACTGCGTAGTAACAAACTAAATAAATTCTACGAAATACTTTGGACACTTTAGATTTTATAAAATGTAAAAGGAATAATTCGAAAAATTAGTCTAATTAGGAGTCCTTGACACAATATTTTTTTATAATGTTTGTTTTAGGGGTTGTGTTCAAACTATACCTGATCTATCCAAGTGTTTTTTCAAAATTTTATTTTAACGATTATAAAAGTTGCAATCTTCATAATATGCACATTAATTATTCGTCAGATCATTTTCTAAGTTTGGCACCTAAAAAAATAGAGGCAGTTTTATTAATCGCAAAAAAGAAACATAGTACCTAATATCACTTTTGAAGCAAACGGTACAACAATTTTTCCTTTTTCAAATTGATAGGAAAGCATGTGGAATATGCTATAAAGAAAGCTGAAACTGCAATCAATGCTTAATGTAAAATAATGCCAAGATTGGGTGAAGAAAAACTATATGTAATTTTGCAGAAACAAAATGGTATTGAAATCTGGAAAAGGGCTTTTGAATTAAAAAAATACTCATATGATTATTTCTTGCCAGAGAAGGGTTTCATAAGTAGAGCATATGTCATATCTAAAGGGACAGCTGGAAACTATTTTTAATTGAGACTTTTGACGAAATTACTAAGTAGAATTTGACCTTTTTTGTTTCCGTGATTGCTCATCCACAGTATCTTTCAATTAAAATATTTGTTAAACTTGGCAAGGCTATAGTATTCATTTTCAGGTATATTTTTTCGTTTTTTTTTTTAATTTTTCAAAATTTATATTATTTATGTATAAAAAAATTCTACGTTTGGAAACAATTAATAAATGGAAGTTTTATGGGAGAACAATGATAAACACATAAAATACTTCCCAAAATTATTAATTGGGTAATAAGAAAATATGGTCAAATTACATACCGCATATGGCCATGGCTTTTAATGATTATTTAAATAAAATCGGTAAACAAGAATCTTCCCTATGCTAGTTTTGTATAGAATAGAGAAGACTCTGCATACCATACGCTATTTGAGTGTGATATAGAATTCTAAGTGGAAAGAGTTGCAAAATTTCATGGAGTATGTTTTATTTAATAAGGTATTTCACAACTAAAATTTATATGGATGGTGGTGTGTCTAATGGCAATAAAGTAATACCGAAAGCTGGTTCTGTTGTTATTAGGGTAATAGCAGAGGGGTTTTAGCCGGTATAAGTCCGACACAACCGAATATATTAGATCAGAAAATGTTTGGAATCCATGATGGATTTTTTTATTTAATTCGGCCTTCATCTCAGTTTTTTCTTTCGGCTTTTGTCCAGGTGGGCCTTTAAGCGTTCAGACATTTTTCCTTCATCATGTTTTTGTCTGCGTTGGCCTTTTGTTTAATTCGGCTTTTTTTCGTTCGCCCATTTCTCCTTCGGTTTTTTTTGTCCATGTCGCCTTTAGTCCAATTCGACCTTGTTTTTTCGACAATTTATTCTCGTTGGCCTTTTGCCATTCGACCGTTTTTTCATCAGTCTTTTGTTCTAGTCAGCCTTACATCAATGACTACGTTTACTTCAAGCAACTCAACCCAGCTTAAATTCGGCTTTGAAGTACATGTAAAAGGTCAAATCAAGTCCAAATTCAGGTTGGCTTGACCTGCTCGAACTAAATGTAGTCCATGTCGGCCTTTTCTCCCTTGACCTTTCATCCTAGTTGGCCTTTTGTCCATATCGTCCTTTTATCCTAGTTGGCCTTTAGTCCATATCGTCCTTCCGTAGCCTTTTTCCTTGTGTTTATACCTAACCTATTATTACAGTATCAACTACAAATACAATCAGTTTTATTTTAATATTTGTAAAAGTGGCAAGGGCCTCGGGCCTCGGATTAGAAAAATGTTAAAATATGGGTGCAAGTATAAAAACATGTCACTTTTGTTTACAAAGAAACATATTAAACATTTACCAACATCATGTATGATTTAAATCAGAAAATCTAAGCAGAAAGTTAACGTTTATATTATAAACCAACCTCATAAAAGTTGCAAAATATAAGAAGCTGTCACTTAAATTCGTTCGCATAGAGCTTATCTTAAATTTATAACTTTCCATATTTAGAAAACTTTTAAAAACTTTAATAAGATTGAAACCGCTGCGAAAAATTGGGCTTAAGATTTTACATATTTACTTAAGCTTCAGCCTTGTTTGCTACTGCATTAGAATATTTTATGAAAATTAACATGAGTTGGGAAATGGTTTCAAAATAACGATTTAATGCATGAATCATTTAAGTATTTAGAGCTCGGCTTAAATTCTAATCCTTGTCAGTTCAATCGGGCATAACTAATACCTAAATTCTATGATATTATAGATAATCCTTTGAGGACTATGGAAAATATTTAGTATAAAAAAGGCATGCACAATAAAAAATACAAACTGAATAATATCCTGTTTGTGCGAAAAAAGTGGCGATCGATAGTTTTTATATAACGAATGAATGAGTCCGGAGATAAAGTTAATAACGTTAACAATGAAAGTCTCTTATTTTCCGAGCATTTTGGAATGGGAACGCTATCGAAGGACGAAATCAGCGCGAAACGCTGCGAAACCTAAACCCAAACCTACTATGGATTACTAGTTTAAGTCGCATATGTCGCCCGGGACGTGACTGTATTCTGAAGTGAGTCGAGTGCAGCGACAGGAGAGACATTATCATCACTAGATGTGCTTTTGATGAAGACGTATGGGAGTATAATTTTTATACATCATGAAAAAGTCCTACGATCTCATCTTCTAATATTTTACCCTAATATTACAGACATTTGAGATATCGAAATGGATTCGCAAGGAGCAGGAAATAATTTAATAAAGTAGTTAGTAAGTCAAAGGTTATCACAAACTATTTAAATCAAATTTTATCTAGTGAGTTTAAGCAATTATGAAGGAGGGTCAAGGAGGTATTGAATTTTCATATGAAGGTAAAGAAGGATGCATAAGACCTTGACCAATGGCATTTCAGATATCATCAATTTAATTTCAGAAAATATCAATTGTATTTCAGCATCATCAATTGTATTTTAGAAAGCATCAATTGTATTTAAGATAAATCAACTTGATTTCAGAAAGTATCATTTGTATTCCAGAATTATCAACTGAATTTCAGAAAGGATTCATTGTATTCCAGAAAGCTACAATTGTGTTTTAGGAAAATCAATATAATATGACAACTGGCCAATTGTAAAAAAATGACGAAGCCAAGAGATTTTGGGGGCGATTATGAACCACATGAACTACAATATACACATACAAATCATCAAAGATGTCCTTAGGAAATTTAACATTAGACCAGTAACAATTTTAGGTTCGGATTTTTCTTGTTATGACTCCTGATATCATGGAGCAAATGTTGGTTTACTTAGAAACAATTATTGATGAAGCCAAAAAAATATTAGAAGTGCACCGAATAGTGGTTTACCCAAGTAGGTGAATACCGAATATTCGGCGAAAAGTTGGCCAATTAGTACAATTAATGATTCTGAAAATCAATTGATACTTTGAAATTTAATTGGTTTTTCTGAAATAAAATTGATGCTTTCTGAAATAAAATTGATGCTTTTTGAAATACCTTTCACGTCTCTGATTTACAATTAGTGACTTCTGAAATTTGATTGATCTTTTCTCAAATACAACTAAGAAATGTATAGTAGTTGTATAAGGGAAGAATTATTAGGATAGGATTAAAATAAAGTTTTGTATTTATTTTTAGAAATTAGGTTTTTCGTTGTAAATCGTATAAAATTCAAGTGTTTGATTTTGAAAGATTATTGATTGTAAAGTCTATTGGCAATGCGTTAAGGTTAAAGTGTGAATAACTCACCGAGAATGCTTTCAGAAAAACGAGACACTGAATAATCCCTTCCATGGTATCTCCTGTGAGGCAGAAAGTTCCGGTTAAGTGCCTGCCTCTTCTCCCTATAGCTGCCGCTGTAGCTAAACTGGCATGCACTAGCGCCCTTCTGGGCAAGGAACTTCCTGCAGTTAATGCTGGAGGCAACGGTTTTGCAGCACTCATCAATCGTTCCAAAGAATCCATAATTATTATTTTATTTCACCTTAAGTTAAATAACCAAACGCATTTTTACCACCAGCTCTTAATGCTTTAATTAATTCATGTATTTATGAATGTCATATTCAAAACCCTCGTCATAAAACCCAATTGTTTACAAGCAATCTTTCACATGACTAATTTTTGATAATTCAAACATCCCGTCATGTATAATACAACCTAAAACCCTGCTTGTTATCGTTCGCTATCATCTGAAACGTTCGATTGTTTCAGGATGAGCACAAGGCTCCTTTTCCTTCTGCTCTTAGAAATCCCAGCGCGACCAAGTTCCGGGCCAAGCGGAAATTTAATGATGCGACCCCGCCTTTTCCCATCCACACAAATCCAACCCTTCAACCCTAAACAATCCTACACATAAAGAACGAATCTCTAAAATAAAATTCTTTTAATTCACTTCAAAGGGTTGTTTGCCAGAGATAAACAGATTTACTAAAAATAATGTTGGAGCTTTATCAAAATTGTTTACCCAGGTCTTCCCTTTGAAAAATTCGACCCACTTAACTATTCCTAATTTTACTTCAATGAGCACTCACAAGTCGCAGTTCAACGAATGACCTTCACCCTTCACCTCAATAATTGTATACCTACTTGCCAATCATAGCTCAAAATTGACCACCCCAAATTAGCAAATCGATTTAAAAAACCTATTGACCCGATTTCTAAAAAAGCTTCTAACTCCATTCAGGCTAAAAAATCATCCAAAACACAAATTAAAAATATGCAATCTGATTAGAAATAAACTGGATAAACACAAAGTACTCCATAAAGAAATTGTTAAAATTAATGGGGTTATTAGTGGAAGAACAGAAAATGTAAAAGCTTTCATAAATCACTAGTTTACTAATTTATTTAAATATATAGTAACAAATCTTGTTTGTTATTTTTAAGAAAGTATGATATAAAATATTACTCAAACTAACCTAACCTGTTGTTTATTCGAGGAACTTGTTGATAATAATTAGTTTCGAAAGCCACATAGTTTAAACTTTAAACTAGCTGACTATTTCGCCTGCTTCATTGTGAATTCACCTTTGCTTTTAGAAATTAGGAAGCTTATAAAGTGGTCGCCGCTTAATGTGATCACATTGGAACTTGTGGTCTATGTTAACACTAACGGATCGATTAAAAACTACAATATACAGGGTATCCCACTTTTTTCCCAGCAATTTTTTTTTAGATAGTAAATGTCATTCTAAACAAAAATTTTCCTATGAACCATTATGTTTTTTCGACTCCTTAAAAAGTTACAGCAATTTTATAATTGATAAATTTCATGATTTTTGTGGAACACCCTGTATAATATTCTTTCTCATTAGTTTTTTTTCAATTATTATTTAGATTTTTTCTTTGCTAAATATAATTTTTTTGAAAATAATTATTGGCTATATTTAAAATAATACAGGGTGTTCCACAAAAATGATGAAAATTTATCAATTTTAAAATTGTTGTAACTTTTTAAGGAGTCGAAAAAACATACTAGTTCATAGGAAAATTTTTGTTCAAAATGACATTTGCTATCTAAAAAAATTTTTTGCTTAATTTATTGAAAAAATCATAAAATCAATAATGTGTGATTTTTAAATATAAACTTATCACATTTCTCAAGAATTTTATTTTCTAGACAAACTAAGATACTGTTCTTTTTTTCTGAAATTTGGTAAAAAGAGGACTATGTCAAAATCAACGATTTTTCTTGAAATTTAAACAAAAATGCATGTTTTATTACAAAATACCAAGACTTAACGTATTCATATCATACTTGGATTTTTGGTCGTAAAAATTTTTCCATCCAATTTGTTGCAAATTTCTTCTTCATTGGATAAACCAAATAATTTTAGGGGCGCAACATACAGAGTAATTCGTAAACGTTGCGCACTTTTGACTATTTTCAAATATACGATGAAACAAAAAGTGGTACCATATCTTTTTCTGTGTCACTTTGAAGAAAATACTTAAAATGAAAACTTGTGCTATTCTGTTTTATATTAAGCGCCTTTGTTAAGTTTTTATGTGCATTTGAAAAACAAGCAAAATTTAAAAAATTAAATATGTTGTTATCCAAATAAAACAAAAATACATAAAATAAAACAGGATAGCACAAATATTAATTTCAAGCATTTTCTTTAAAGCGGCACAAAAAAGAATATATCATTTTTTGTTTTATAGTATTTTGAGAAACAGTTCAAAGCGCTTAACTTTTACGAAGTGCTCCCTTTGGTGCTGCATTAAATCTATTTGGTTTACCCCACAAAGATAAAAAAAGCATAGTGTAATAGCCACAAGATCTGTTTGTATACCAAAGAAAGAAAATTTTAAAAAGCTTCAGCAGAAAAAAAGTTTTGTGCAAAATCGTAAGTTTGGACGAAATTAAAAAATCAACCGGTTAAATTTGCCGAGAATCCACTTAAAGGCAAGACTTAAGTTTCGCAAATTCACCAAAACGGAGTCACTTTTATCCAATTTCAGAGAATTGAACATATGCATTGAATCGTCAAGGCGCAAATGATTTGGCCACATCTGGTCCGATTCTTGCACTGGTTGCATAGTAAGAGAAAAAAAAAACTATAACAGTATCCGAAGTCAAAATTTTGGAAAAATTTTGTTGGTATCAGAAACTATCTTTTTTCAAAATTTGGGCCAAAGTCGCCTTTAAAGGCCAAAGGTACCTCAGAATACGGTTATTGGTACTTTTTTCTCTTACGATGCAACCAGTGCAAGAATCAGACCAAATGTAGCCAACTCATGTGCGCCTTTTGTCTAGATGATACAATGGATGTTCAATTTTCTGAAGTTGGGTAAAAGAGGCTTAAGTCAGTTTTGGTGAATTTCCGAATTTTTCGATATGAATAGACTTAATCAGTCTAGGTGTTTTGTACCAAAGCATTTTTAATATCAGAATACTAACTGATAACAATAGAGCTAACTATCTTTTTCCAAAATTTAGGCCAAAGTTACCTTTAAAGGGTAAAGGTACCTCAGTTTACGGTATTGCCGATTTTTTTATAATTAATGATACAACCGGTTCGTCCATAGCAAAAGTGATAACAATAGCCACTTAATAAAATTATCCGTGATTATAATAAGCGGAGTGTACTGAAATTACATACAACTTCCCATATATTCTCCAATTTTTAATTTGTAACAGTTCCGCCAATTAATTTATTAATAAATTATGTTTGTGTATCATATTTTCATTTACTATACAAATATTTTCGTTTTTAATTAACGAAGGACTATGAAAAACCAGTAGTTAATTTCATCGGAATTCATTGTTTGGAAAGTTAATATTTACATTTGGAAATGTAAAATTAATTTATTCATAAAATATCTTTTGATCTGGGATGAGTTTTAATAAATTTGAGGCAGGGCTTATTTCCACAGTGCAATCATTGTTGGTCAACAAATGAAAATCTAGTGTTTGAATTAATTAGTGAATGTTTTGATACCTTTAGTAATGTTGAGGAAACATTGGTGCGACTAAACTTTCCTAATTACCGGAACTAAACTTTCATATATCTCAATTCATAGGAAAATCAATAGCAAAGTTGTCTTGCAAAATTAACTTGCACAACTAGTTATACAATGTTTTTCTTTAACCAAAAACGCAATCATGTACTTCTCTTGCAGCGTTTACTTGCATCTATTGTTTTGACAAGATAATTTAAAGAATCCAAATTTTCTTTCATAATTCCTTGTCAAACAAGTTTGATGATGACATTCCTGGGGAGAGCGATCGTTCGCTTCAATATTAACGCACCAATATTTTTTATATGCACAACTTCGAAAGGGAAGGATCATAAACTCAAACATCAATATTGAAATATTGCTGCATCTAAAAAGATTACGAAAAATCCTGCCACTATAAATTTTATTTCCTTCCAGCCGTGACCTAGTTCATATCAATTGTGAATTCTGAACTCCAATAAGGTTTCACAATCTAATTTATATATTAATTCATCCGGACCATATCGTCCATGAATCGGAAACTAATCAAAATTTACGTATATTAAATATTCATGAAAGGTTTTCAACTCATCTACTAAAGAATTGTTTGTTGAATATTACAAGAGATTTCGGATAAGATGTTGAAACCAACCCAAAAGTATTATTAAAAATGCAAGCCTACTTCAAATAAGGATAGTCTATGAATTTCAACGTAGAGTAGTTTTTAATAGAATGTATAAATTTTTTAGGATTTTTTTCTTGAAACCAATTAAAAAAGAACTGTAAATTAGTTTTAACTACTTTTACTTTCAGCTTGACCCAATGTATCTTAGCCACGTGACATTAATTTAACCTACGACCTTCCAACTCAGGAGAGGACAATCTATTACACTCCAAGAACTTTAAAGTGGGCTTAATTAAAAGTATTTAATAATATCCTGAAATTATATTGAGAAGTATCAAACTTTTCGGGTCGGATAATTTTACTTTGATGATTTAAGTGATTTAGTATTATGAAGTATAATAGATGTGCTTTAAAACCCATTAAAAGAGCTACAAGATAATAGTAAATCTGAATATCAGATTTCACACTGAAGCTAAAGTGGTTGTCACTTTGGATAGAAAATAGGACGAACCATCAAACGACATTCAATTTTTAATCCTATTTTCTTTAACATGATGTTTATCATTATTAATAAAGTGAAAATTACAATACGATACATGTAAATTATTAACTGAAATTTATTAGTAATTTTGATTATACAGGGTGTACTTTAAATCAAGCCACTGTAAAAATATGAAGCAATACAAAGATCATTTTTTGATCAGTCAGCAGCGACTATGAAAACACTAAAATTATAAATATTTTTGGTTTACATTATTTTTGTGTGGGGATGTATATTAGTAATCCTCTTGTTTTTAGACAAAATTATATTAAAAACAACGTTTAAAACTTTCATGATGAAACGTTAAACATGTTACGTTTCCATCGTGTGAAAAATTGCATCATTTTAAAGCGTTTGGTGGTAAAAATTGCGTTTTATCAGAGTTAATAACGGATAAATTAGTTAGGGCGTCGAGTATAATTTAAAATATTTTAACCTATCAAAATCGGATATTTTATTACGTTGGTGACAATGATGTAACGAACTCGTTTACGTATGTAAATAGTTTTCTCCGAGTTTTTTCAAGATGGACACATTTGTCAACATACGAGTGTACTTAGCGTGTATCCAAATATATCCGCACATGGATTGTTTCAATAACATTCGTGTTTTTATGACTAGTTAAAATTATAATCGATGTACACGTAATTAGGATCGTTGATTTTACGAGAGGCGTCCACACGAACACACGTCCACGTGTTAACTATGAATTTATCAAGTATTTGTCTTCGTTGTTGAGGATTTAATCACATATCCAACTGAACTAACAGAACCAACAGATCTAACACTTATGTGGTGATTTATGAAGGAATTTTACAAAGGAAGGTCGTGCTCGTTTTCGACCTCTGTTGCCGCTTCTGATATGGAATAAATCACTTGGCGCCGTTCCGCCTTCGTGCCGACCTCCCTCTCATCCCTCCTAGTGTTACATTGATAAAGATACTCGCAAATCTGGTAGCACAAAAAGCACATTCCCAAAATAGCGAAAGTTTCCATTCCCGAAGGATGGTAACGAACGGCCACTCTAACCTCAACAACACGATTCCTCTACGTTCTCTCCAAAATCTCCTCTAACGCAACCGGAATTTACAGACGCGTTTCCTGCACGCGATACGCGATCCCGCACCGTCGTCGTTATCCTGCGAGGCGCTTGTCAAGGACGACGATAGACTGCAGGATCGGTCCAGGCGCCGCTGGATGGGGATGCTGCGCGGAAACACTCGAATCCTCACGAGCACGAGTTGATAACAAAAAATATGCATGAAATCGAAACAAAAAATTTTGATAATTAATACCAAGAGACCAGCTTTTGTAAATATTCATCCGCACCTTACCTAGTTTTTATTACATCCTCTAACCACGAATAATGGTTTTATCCAATTTTTAAAAACTTACTTTAAAAGTCAAAGTTTTCACTTTTACACCCAAAACAATAATCCTATCCAACCAAAACCGCATTAAAGTGCACTTGGTTAAAATTGCTCATACAAGCATTAACATAATTAAGGTACTATAATTTAAACATACATAATTATTCGCTCTGACCATCACATTAAATGTTACAACCATTCATGAAATATTGTATCAGTCATTAAAATTTAATATACAGTATAATATTTAAAATAGTGTTTAGAGTTTTTAAAACAAGACGCCCTAAATAACTCTCCGAAAAATAATTTAATCAAAAAAAAAACGTGATCGATCGAATTTTATTTTCAAGGGAAATCATTTTTTCAATGAAATTTAAATTCTCCTTGCAACCACTTTTCCTTCAGAACAACTCCTTTAATTTTCTTAAATGGTAATGGCGATCGAGTGACGCATCATATTTAAAAAAAATTTTCCCTAATAATAATAAGATTTATTTTAGCACCGTTTTATTTTCCTGATTTATAACAAAA
This sequence comes from Stenus bimaculatus, assembly GCA_963971135.1. Taxonomy (NCBI): domain Eukaryota; kingdom Metazoa; phylum Arthropoda; class Insecta; order Coleoptera; family Staphylinidae; genus Stenus; species Stenus bimaculatus. The sequence goes on along the minus strand of OZ020180.1, from coordinate 77,071,045 downwards.
AAATTATGTTCAAAATTTGTTCAATATTAAGTGCCTTTTTTTAAATTCTTAACTAGGTTAAGTTTCCAAAATAATTTTGACCATCACTATCAGGATAATAAGAGTTTTCAAAGGATCTATTACTGAAACCCTGAAGGGGATTGCAAAGACCACTTTAAATTTATTGTAAAGGGATTTCTTTCTCAAAATAAAAATTGACCTGTCACGGCATTTTTCATTAAAGATATTTAGAGTGACCAGTTGTAAAATTAACACACTGTATGTAGCCAAAAAAATTATAAATATACAGGGTCTCCCAGATCACCCGTAAAACTCTTTTGTGTATTTTTCAGGCATCATAACATTGTTTAAGTTTTCCTGAGAATTTTTGTTAAAATCAGTTTACTTACAATTGATACTTAAATAAATAAATAATTGGTAAATTTTGCATTTGTCAAACATCAAGAAATTTATCTATCAAGATCAATGAGCAAATAACCAAAATAAGATACCAAAAATATTAATTTAAGTGGCAGAATTATTTTTTGTTTAAATTATGCTTTTGACGTCTTTATTTATAAGTTTTTAATAAATGATAAAAAATTAAAAAAATTAGAAATTGTTTTGTTTAAATATACTTTTTTCTTTGGTACATAGATGTACCAATTTGATGATTTAAGGGTCGGGAAAGCGGAAATATTTTAGTTCATGAAGTGTTGTAATAGAAAACTTTGACATGAAAATTTTATTATTAACCCGCCTGTTTGTAGATATTAGGTGGGTATCGAATCATATTATAATATTCAAAAAAAAGTATTAAAAAAAATTGAAGCTTTATATGCTTTTGCTTACAAAATTATCAAAATAAAAATGTGAAATTCATTTAATACTATTTTATTTAGATTTTAATTTACAAATATCTTCAAAATTTTTTTTTATTTTTAACATTATATGATTCATACCCACATAGTATCTATAAACACACGAAATAATAAAATTTTAGTATGTCAAAATTTTTGTATCAAAACACTTAATAAACTAATCAAAATTCCCTAGCCATTGTACTTCAAAGGGTTAAACATGTTTCTAGGACCTCAAAGTAATAAAAAAAATGAGTATTTCTTGAAAAATAAACAAAACTTTGAGTACTTTCCACAAAAAGCAAGATGAAGAACTTTAAAACAAATGCTACTATAACATAATTAAAACGAAATACTAGAAACTAAAGTCTTTGGAATAACTTTGGTCATTATTACATACTTTTAACCAATCAGAAAGCCGCATTTACTATTATTTCAAACTTTTTAGTTCAGCCGTGCTAGGTAACCACGTTCATTTAAACTTTAAATCTACATCTGATAATTTTAAAATTGTAGGTCTATTTTTTGCTACGTAAAAGTTTCAGAACTTTGAAATTTTCAAACTCCTGAAACAGAAAATAGAATTCTTAGAATAAAAAAAATATTTCAGCTAACAAATGTTCAATTAATAATATTTTTTAAATATCCTCCGTTCGATTTTAAAAATTACAGTAGCATCATAAAGGGAAATGTTTATTCTTAGGGAGGTAGGAATTTTAATTTTTTTTTACAGCAGGGAAACACTGAAATAAATTCCCGATTATTTATCTTGCATCTTTTTCCTATCGTCGGCGACGTGAACTTTGAAAAATCGCACCTCCGGTGGGTTTTAAAGGGATGTTACGAAATTTGGCCACTTATATCCTCACAACCAGGAAATAGACTAGAACTATTTTTAAGTCTCCAGGCGCAACGGTGTGGCGTCACTGCGCTGCGACGCAAAACGTACAGTTTTAACGTTTTTTCAGATGACAAAAGTACCAAAATTGTACAATTTTTTCTCAAATTAGGCCAATGAAAAAATATCACGGTTTTTTGATTCCCAATGTGCATACCCATAATTACCTTTTTTGATATCTCTATTTTTTATGTACAATTGCCGCCCTCAAAATAACGATTTGATTATCGTGCTTATTGACGCCGACTTTGAAAATCTGTAACTTTTGATCCCGACCATGTATTATCGTCAACAATTTTTTATTTGCCTTCTTGCTTTATTATTTATACCAGAAAAATCAGCATGATTAAATTTCACACTTGGATTTGAAAATAAAATCCTGAGTGAAATGTTGAAAATTGCATAAAACGCGCGCTATTTTTGAACATCTGCAGTTTTTAGAATTTTCTCAATTTTATATCAGTTTATCAAATAAAAACAATTTCCAGGGTGCTTAGCGCATAGGAAAATTTTAAATTTTGTGGGGTTAAAAAGTTATGGCATAACGCGTAACAAAGTCGAAATTTTGAATTTAGGGGTGGGTGGCCATCACACCGGGCCATTTTTTAACAGATATTCTTCTTTAAAAACTGCTGAATATACGCTCAGAACCAAACGTCCCACGTATAGGCATTTTTACATTTCGAAAAAACAACGAATAAAATCTTTTTTTAAGATCGCTTTTCCAAAAGTCTATTTTTTGACGCGTTTAGGAATAAATTATTATCAGTCAAATTACATTACACACCCCCGTAAAGCACCTTTCCTAAAAGCTTTCAAGGTCCACTTTGCGACAAAAAAGAATCACTTCGCTGTCTCTTTTCGTTTTCAAGTTATGACTGAAAATGTAGCTAAATAAGCAAAATCTCCGTTTGGAGCAAAAAATTTATTCCTGAAATTCTTTAATTTTCACAAAATAATTAATATCGTTGAAACTATTTACAATACCGAGACGTTTGATAACTTAAAATTTGCATCGATACTTCCCCCACCAAATTTCGTTAAAATTATAAATTTCGGATGAAAGGTGCAATTTCCAGGGCTGTATTTATACCAAAATTTTGCGACTTTTTTCCAAAAAAACTAATTAACCGATTTTAACCAAATAACCACGACCTTTACCTTCGGTAAAAATTTTAACCCGCTAACTTTTATAGTTTTCGAGCAAAAAAATAAAAACGGAATTCCATAACAAATTTCAAGCCCATTAAAAAAATATCAACATTTTTTTTCGATTTTTTCAAGATCGAGTCCGAAAATGAAAGATAATAGAAAATGGATGAAATGCAGGGATCAGTTTCCCTCTACACTACCCAAAAATTTATTTAACCCCAAAAAAATTCAAAAAACGTTTAAAAATAATTATACAGGGCGAACAAAAAGTTCGGCAACGCCCGTTTATTTTTGAAATGAAGCATTTTTGAGAAAAATGTTTAATATAAAAGTTGTACCATTCTTAGTGACGCACCATTTGAGAATATTGTCATGACCTTGAAGCTTAAGTTGAATTTCATACGATAACAACTTATCTTGTTTTAAATAGGAATACCCCATTTTATAGCACATTATTATAGCTTGCCTTTAGAGGTTTACAGGACATATTTTTTTATTTTCCTAAAGTAAATAGTTTAGAAGTTACAAGGGTTTAAATTTTCAATACGTTAAGTTCGGGAACGCTGCTTTATTTTGGAAACTAAGCATTTTTGAGAAAAATATATCAACTAGAAGCTGTACGAATCTTATTGACCAATTATTTACAAATGTTGCTATGACCTTGACCAGCAGGTTGAAGTTGAATTACTTAACTTTTTTTAAATTTCAACCACCCATTTTTATTTCGAATTAGTAAAGCTTGTTTTCAGAGGTTTATGGAGCATATTTTTTTATTTTACTAATTTAAATACGTAAGTAGGTATTTTGAAAGTAAACTCCCTGTGGTGCGCATTGAGTAATGCTATTACTGGCGGTAGATGGTGCCTATGGTTTAAGAAAGACATAACTAAGAATCATACAATTTTTACTTTTAAAATAAATCGGCGTTGCCAAATTTCCGTATTAAAAATTTAAAGTCTTGTAACTTCAAAACTATTCCCATTAGAAAAATAAAAGAAATATGCCTTATAAACCTCTAAAAGCACGCTATAATAATATGCAATAAAAATGGGGTTGCTATTTAAAAAAATATAAGTTGTCATCGCCTGATCTTCAATTTGAGGTTCAAAGTCATGGCAATATTCTCAAAGGGTGCGTCACTAAGAATGGTATAACTTTCATTTGAAATATTTTTCTCAAAAACGCCTAGTTTCCAAAATAAAGCGGCATTGACGAACTTTATGTATTGAAAATTTAAACCCTTGTAACTTCTAAACTATTCACTTTAGAGAAATAAAAAAATATGTTCCGTAAACCTCTAAAAGGAAGCTAAAATAATTTGCAATAAAAATTTAAAAAAAGTTAAATGATTATCGCCCGACCTTCATTTTGCTGTTCAGGGTCATTGGCAATATTTCCAGAATGAATCGTACAACTTTTATTTGAAATTTTTTTTTCAAAAATGCTTTGTTTCAAAAATAAACGGGCGTTATCGAACTTTTTGTTCACCCTGTACTTTAAAAAAGTTAATGCGATAATTTCGACTATTCAACTCACAAGTGATTATTTTTTGTGACAAGTAAAACGTCAAAAATATCAGCGATTATTTCATGACGTTTATGTCAAACTTCAATAAATTTGAAGTTGGCTGTCAAATTTTGCATAAGAAAGTGAAAAATGTTCGCTAAATAGTTCCTTAAATATGCACTCTTGTTCAAATTATATGTCGAATCTTTTTCATACTTTACCACTCATGTCATTTGGGGTTAAAATGACAGTGAAAAATATTCGACTTAAATTTGACCACTCGTGATTAATATGATTAATTTTTAGAAACACATCTATTTTGGTGCAGTTAATAATTCTAATTCTATAATAATTTTTTGAAGCCTAAAGTGCTTAAGACGTCAAAGAATTATTATGATTCGCCACACAACTGGATTTTTCCATTTAGAAAAAAAAAAGGACTTAATCGTTTTTGGGAGTAACGGGTTCAAATATGGTCACGTGCAAATAAAAGAAAAATATTCAATTCTGCAAATAGTGAGTTTTGGGAAAGGGTGCTTTCCTCAAAATCGCTATTGAAGTGAATAATTTTAACAGCATTTTTCATATCCCGATAAAGATGTCAGTCAATTATTACACAGTTGCTGCTTTCGATTGAATTTTCAGGAAAACTCCTATAAAACACTACTTGTTTAATCCCATAAGATTATAATGCATAAAGTTCTTAATCACTAGAATTATTAATTATAATTTTTGGTAACGAAATAAAATTATTTATTTTTACGACACAAACCGGGCTTTTGCGGTGATCTAAGTTCCATAGACGTTTCTCTAAAATAAATTATAAAATTTTCCAAACTTCAAAATGGAGCTAGAACAAATAGTGAATCAAATTGATCAATACAATCAATATCCATATTTGTGAAATCCAAGAAATCAACACTTAAGCTGAGTCCACACCAAGCTCGCGAACAGTTCGCGAACAGTTCCCGACCCCCAGGTTTAGAATCACAAATTGCAATTTCTAAATTAAATCTATGCTCTGAATGAAAAACAATTTCAAATATAATATTCAAGCAAAGCTTAGAACGTAGAATGTGCATAGTTTTTGTAATCAAGTCTAGTTTTATGCAAGGATCAAAAAAAGTTTAATTAAACAAAACTCTCATATTAAATTCATATCTATTACTTATTCTTATAATTGAAGCATTTGATGATATACTTGAAATTGTTTTTACCTTCAGTAAAAAAAATCGGATCTGTAATTCTACTGTAACACCTTTAAAAACAAATTTGCATATTTCCTTGATTAAAATTGACACGGACGTTATTCAGCATAATGAAGCGACCAAGCGACAAAATCAGCATTTAAATTATCAAAAATAAGAGTAGGACGCAGTTTTAATTTAAATGCGAATGGGAGGGGACGAAAAACGGGAGAGTTTTAAACGAAACGCTTCACTCACCCGATTTGGAAATGTTGCGGTCGCTGATTAAATATTTCGGCAGTAAATTAATCCCTGGGCCGGAGTTTGCAACAAACGGACGCAAATGTAAATTTCAATTATTACTGTTACTGTATAAAACAAATATTCCGAGGACATTCGTTCTTTCGGTTCGATGCCTATGCGTCCGATTATACATTTGTCATTAGAATTGGGGAATGGGGAACGAGGAATAGGACTCTGACTGGGCTCCAGGGTAGTCCAAATCCCAAGTTAGCTTCTTTATTAATTGTCCACGGTGATTTTAACGAAGATTGATTGGATGCAACTGAACTCCAGTTGCGACCTGTAACCTATTTTTACCTCTAAACAAGGAAAACGCATTTCTGTGCACTAGCTACAAAAATTTTAAACGTAAGAAGTAGTTGTCACTTAGGTTAGTTTATAATAAAGTTTCATCGAATACTTATCTTTTAAGTTCTCATATTTTTGCATGATAGGTCTAGTTGAAAGAAACATATGTTGACTCACCTGTAAAGAAAAAAAATGGAATTAAAGAAATGGTAAAATCAGCGGTTTCAAGAAAAACGAGCCAAGCGGAATAATAAATTTTGCGCGAATAAAGAAATTCTTTTTGTGCATCGATTACAAATAATCTTTGATGTTAGAAAGAAACTGAAACTACCTTGAAAGCAAAAAGAATGTTTTACTTTTATAACAACGCACGGGAAATTACGCGTCTCTACTAAAAACTAGACAAGCAAGGCAAAAATTGAAAAAATTTTAATATTTTGTAGTTTGTATATATATTAAATGTTGCGTAATATGTTATCAATTTGTCATGTCAGGTTTTATTCAAGAAGATATCACTTTAAAAGGTGACATTTTGTTTAAGTTGCGTTTTGTAAGGGGAAGGTTTTATATGAAATTGAATATTAAAGAGAAAAGCTTGAAATAAAGATAAAAGCTACATTTTACAGGGATGTGTTCAGGAATATATTTCCAGTTCAGGAGGGTAGCTGTCAGAAGAAAAATATACCTCTTTCAGAATCGTTGTGAATACAATAAAAAAATAATTAACAACATCAAGATGAAATGGGGCCTTGAGGTAATTTTTTTTTAATAATTAACACTTTATGTATTTTTTTATGTTTAAAGCGAAATAAATTGCTATTAGTGAAGCGTTTCTTATTGCAGGGGAATTAAATTTTAAGGGAATATTAAGAAGGTGAAATATATGTTATTAGATTTTTTTGGAGGATGTTAAAAATTATAGGGTAATAAAAAAGTCGCGAATAAAAGGGGGTGGAAGAAGGATGAGCCGGATAATGTTATAATGTAAGGTGGTCCTTGGGGAGATATTGAAAACACATTACGGCTCAAGAACGTTAAAGTGTTGCCGGCTACTGGATCTTATATTTATGGAATTAAATAGAAAAACTTGCTACTTACACATTAAGTGGAGTTTTTATTAAACACAAAATAAAATGATAAAAACCAGAAATGAAAAAAAAAACAAATAAATTGTTAAAATATTTCATTTATTAAATTTTATTGTTTCCTCTATTATTTACGCTAAACCTGGTATTGGAAGGATTTAACTTGTTCTGTACTGTGTACGTGATATTCAAATATTCAAGGATCAAATCCTTTATTATTAAAACTCTAAATTGTTTATTTGCAAATTTATTACTACTCTTTTTATAGGAACAGAAAAAATATAGTGTAAGAAAATTCCTTTGGAGCATTCAGCAGGCAAAACACGTAGATAAAAAAAAATAACTTTTTAAAAAATGTAACTTTATTTTTTTTTTAAACAAATTGAATTCGCACTTCTAAGATGGGCTTAGTTGCCGCACATACTTTCTCAAAATAAACTAATCTTAAATAAGTTTTAACCGATTGAATGCACCAAACGAAAATCTGGTAAACATTTTATTTACCTCGAGGATAAAAAGCTGTTTATCAATAATAGATTTCTATTGAATTGATAGAAGTCTATCCCACACACCGTAATGATTAAGTTGCCTGTTTCAACATAATCTTGTAATTTTTAATTGTTGCTGATTTTTGATGTTGTCTTTTAGTAGTTAAAGGTATACCAGCAGTGGAATCGTAAAGATAATACGTTAAAAGACATAAAAAATGAATATTGTCCAGTTAATCTGGCTGATAGTAGGTCGTGCTTCATGAACGCTTAAAAAATTTACGAGGGGTATTCGAGATTAAAATTATTTAATACCTGTGGTAAACAGTTACCACAGTAAACGACTTCTTAAAATTATTTTTGTCCACAATTTTGTAGGCTTTTAAACAGAACACCGAAAGAATTATAAATGTAGTTTACAAACAAAATTTAGTGCCATGAAGAAGAAAATTTAGTATAAATTCATGGATAGAAGAAAATATAAATATTCCCTTTTTACCTAAACTTCCATAGATCAATAAAAATTTTTGAAAAAAATTTTGTTCAAGTTTCTATTTGATGTTATTTTTAGACTTGTAATGATCTTTTAACATCAAGGATGCTTATTTAGTATCAAAAATAAATGAGTATGCTACTTTTTGGTGCAGGCGCCGGGTAATGGCTTGATTAACGAAGGCGTCGGGTAGCATACAAACTAAAAGAATAATAGTAATATAGACCAAAAATATTTTCAAAAACATTGTAATAAAGTTCTTTGACAATTTCAATATTTAGATCGAGAATTCGAGGAACCCAATCCTGTGGTAAAATCTACAAGTTGCCTACAGAAGCGACAACGTCCTGTATGCACTGTGTGAATTTTAGCGAGCTGCACAACTTTTACTCAGTATTTTCGAAAATGGATGAGTTCATTTTTGATTTCGGGAGGCCTCAATTAAAAATAACTAGTCCTTACCTACATTCAACCCATAAAAGGGTAAGATCAACGTCGTCAAAAGATTTTTGCCTGCTCTTCCCTTGCGTTATTATTTAGAATTTTCAAAACGGGTGAAAAACGTTTCGCAGTTTTTCGAAAACATTATCTTGAATTCAAAAGATTTTTTTTTCAGGTTGACATAGCGTCATCAAAAATTATTTTAAATATTTTGATTTGGCGCAAGTATAAACTTTTTGGTAGTAAAACACTCTTAGTACATGGTGAGCTAAATCAATTTAAATTTCCCGCCTAAAAAACTGGGGAATTTTTTTGCTTCAAGTTCATAGTAACACAAAATCATGTCAAAATCAGAACAAAGTAACCAGACTTCTTCACAAAAGCAGAGGCGTAGGTGTAATTTTTACCGTTGTGTCAAAACTTCAGAATTTAGAATTTCGTTATTGTGCCTTCTATTTCATAAACGTCAGTTTTTATCAAAATTAAATTGCGAAAATCTTTGTTTTGTATTAGCATCTGCCTCGAAAATGAAGAAAAACATTTTCAATATTTCACATTTGCTGTGAAATTACATATTTTGGAAAAAAAATAGCTACGCCATTGGATTACTAGGAGATTTTCTTTTTAAGATTTCAGTTGTACCAACCTGTGTATTTGGTTGCCTACATATCAAACCACAATCATTTTAGCTCACCCTGTATATTGTTTTAAGGTATAAGAACCATATCAACCTATTAAAAAAATTTGATGGCGTCATAGTTACGTCATGTTAACCGAGAAAAAAACAATCTTTTAAGTATAAAATAAAGTTTTTTAAAAACATGGCGTCTCGTCTTTCACCGTTTTTAAAAATTAATAATATTAAGGTAGTTATTAATTTTAATCGTAACTTTAAACTATTCTTTGAGGTGATATTTAATATTTTTTTTACATCTAGATGGCACTAGTATGAACTTTTTGGTACTGCTGTAAAACACTCCTAGAAAGGAATTATTTTATGCTATAAAAACCATACCAGCCCATTTAAAAAAAAATTGATGACGTCATCAAAATAAAGTATTTCAAAAACATGGTGTTACGCCTTTCGCCATTTTTCAAAATTGAAAATAATAAAGTAGTTATGAATTTTATGCGTTACTTTAAACTCACCCTTTATATTTTATCATATTTGAAAAAATTTGAAAACTAACTTTGATATTTAAAAAAAAAAGTTGTTCACAGAGTATTTTTGCAACAAACACAGGGTGTTCCAAAATTCAGTTTACAGGCCATATCTCCATTAGCTGAAAGGATAAAAAATCAAATCGACAAACGCTATAATGGCATAAAATTGGCATTAAACAAAGACACCTTTTAAGAAATATTTTTATTGACAATTGGCGATTCAAATATCAAGAAAATATTCAAAATACACATACATATTATTCCGTGTATCAAAAAGATAACAAAAAGATAACAAAAGGATAACATATTGTCGTGTTCAGTATAAAGTTGAGATCCCATTTCTGTTTATAAAAGTAGTAAGTGCCATTTAATAAATAGTTTATGATGGCTTCTTAAGGGTAGAATAAGCAAAAATTATTTTAAGGATGGAATTGGAATGTCAATTTGATCTCTTCAACTGTCTAAACTGAATTTTGGGACACCCTATATTTATTAAAATTTAAATCTATTTTTCGCTTAAAATCTATTTTACTTACTCCTTACTCTTAGTTGTAAATTAATTAGGAATAAATAATATCACGTATTTAATGTCATTTTATTTTATAAATTACTATTAGATAACGATTAGATTACAATATTTAATTTTATAGAAAAGCTTTCTAATACAGCATCTTGAAAACTCTCAGTGGGATTTTTAATTTCTTGAAAAGCTTTGAGACGCTTAAAAGTCTAGCGAGAAATCGAAATCGCTCACCAAAAATAAAAGCGAAAAAACAGAAAAAAGTTTCCTCTCACGTTGAAAATATTCCATTTGAATGGAAATATTTTCACAGACAATATAACATGTTGTACCGCCACACAAAACAACAAAAAACTTTTAGTTTTATGGGGCGTAAAGCACATCGGGGTCGCGAGATTGTGTGTAAACGCTCTACGAGGATTGAGCGAAATTTAATTTCATTATAAAAAAAAACGTTTTATCATAAATAAACAAATTTGAAATGTTTTAATAAAAAAAGTTTTGTGTAATAAAATAAAGAAGTTAATATCTAATATTTTATTCGGGATTGTTATATGAAAAGTTTGGTCGTGTTGTAGACACAATGAGGCGAGACTGGAATAATTTCGGTAAAACCTTTGCAGTTAATTTGGAAATTCCGCGCGTATTTCGGTAATTGGAGAAGGGGTGGCGTGCTGAGTGAGTTTTGGCAACAATCTAACTTCCGCAAGGCGTCCGCACCCCCAGGTCAAATTATAAAATCCCGATCAACGTGTAACGTCAGACGAATCTCATTTGTTTACCTACGTGCCGGTTCACGTTTTGCCCCAGATTAGATTCCCGCATCCCGCCCAGGTTTACCCCACGGTTTAATATGGCCCTGGCGAAAACACCGCACCAAGAAAAGTATTACTCGATAAAGTAATAACGAAGTGAAAGCTTAACGTCGACGTGACATATTTTAAAATCGGGGATTTCGGCTTAAACGCAATTTTCCGCGGAAGGAAGCAAAGAAGGATCACAAATTTTATTATTCATGAAAACATATTTTCGAACCGATTTTTAGGAGAAGTAAAAAATTCTTCGATTGTAGTGAATATTGTCGATTTTAATTGCCAAGGGTGAGAGCTTTGACGATGATGTGCTTACTTGGGGCTATTTGGAGCATAAAAATATCGGTTTCTCAATTTTCTCCAGCTTCCACTACGAGATGAGTATTTTCTGCGTTTGGTTAACCACTCAAGCTCGGAATGAAATTGGGTCGGGAAGATGTGTCGCCGGATGTGGCTGTGGTGTGTACCTTAAAAGGTTTTCCTTACAATATTGCAGGATTATCCTCGAGATATTTTTGGTTTGCTTCACGAATGTGGCCAAATTTAATATCCTGCACTATTTTCACTTAAATGACCACCGAACATTTTTACAATCGAATCATAAACAACTCAAATTTTAAAACATATCTTAAAGCTGCACAGTTTAAAAACCAATAATTTTCATCCTAAACAAAATAAATTCAAGACTTATTATTGATTAACATTTGTATTCCTTCTCTTTTTCACACAAAATTGGTACCTGTTAACCTCATGGAGCCTGGTTTTCTATAGCATTGGAATATTATACAGTGAATTCAAAAAAGACTGAAACCGCAACTATGCAACCAAACATACTTTCTAGTCATTTTAGACTTGCTAAGTTGGTGTACCTGTTAATTTTCATTCAAATTTAAATCTGATCTATCACTTTAATCAAAGCGTATCTCAGCAGTTTTTTTTTTCGGGTATTTTTAAAGTGATTTCTCAGTGTGTTGCAAATTTTATAAAAAAAATGTGCTTTTCAAAACTAAAATTAGTGTAGATAAAATATTCGCGATGGTTTTTTCACCGGGGCACAACGCATTCATTTCAGTGTGAGTGTAGTCAACTGTGGGAAACTTAGGTTTGCTACCTTGCAATGTCAATGGTTTCAATCTTATTTGAATTCACTGTACAAGACTAATAGGTTATAACGTCTTTGTTAGCTAGTAGTATAACTCAATGACCCCTAAAGTGTGAGAACAATTTTTGTTATTTTAGGCTCCTTTTTAATATTTTATGTCCCTTACGAGAGCAAAATCGTTGAACTGACCACGAAGCAAACACTTTAGCCACAGCCGAAATTAAATACCTATCACAAAAATAATATTCTTTTCTAATATTAAACTAATGAGCCCTTATAAGATTCTAATAAAATGACTTTCGTTATTACTTTCGAAATAAGCGACTATACCCAATTAATACAAATAAAAATTTAGATACGAATATTGCAAAATATCTAGTACACATCAATTATTTAAAATTTAATTAACTGAAAAAATCCAACTTTAGAAATAAATGATCCAATTAAATTTTGTTAAAAAATCTGGAAGTAAAAACTTTTATTTATGTAAAAAAACATCAAGTAAATAAAATACATAAAATTTTAGTAATTCCATGCGAATTAAAACTCTTAAAGTTTGTTTGAAATGAAAACTAATTTTCGAATGCAAAAAGAATGATTAAATTTAAAAGTAAAAACTTTTGCGTTGCAGCATTCTCTTTTATTTATTTTTTAAGCGAGATAAATTTAGTTGTAAGTTCTTTTGGGAGTTTGTGGAAGTTACTCCAGGAAAGCACACAAATATAATATAGTTCATAAATTAAGCGAACCGTAAGCTTTTACTTAGCAACTTTTAAACGATTTGGACATACAAACTACACGCTCGGCCAAAATTAAAGTTAATTTAACTTTAAGCCAACAAATTTATCAAAAGACTAAACCCAGAAAGACGACACCTCCGGGAATTTGCGCTAGGAGAGGAAAATTTTGTCAAGCGCGAAAAAAGTGACAGCCTTCCAAAGATTTTCAATCGGCTACAAAAGTTACTGGACTCCGAAATCGGTACACCTGGACCGCTATCCTCATTTTCGGGACTAAAATATCAACTAAACAGTACGTTTCTATGTAAATTTTCCAAAACAACCAATAAGTAACGAGTATTTTCCTTGACCACGCCTTTTTCCTATAGGTTATTTTATTCCAGAAAATGAGGCTACGACCCCTGGACCTCTAACCTCATTTTCGGGGATAAAATATCCTATAGGAAAAACAGTGCGTTTATACGGAAATTTTCCAAAACAACCAATAAGTAAAAAGTATTTTGCTTGACCTTTTTCCTATAGGATATTTTATCCCCGAAAAGGAGGATACGACCCCAGGACTCCTATCCTTATTTTCGAGGATAAAATATCCTATAGGAAAAACATTTCGATACAATGCAAATTTTGCAAAACGAGTATTTTGCTCGACCATGCCTTTTTTCCTATATGATATTTTATCTCTGAAAATTAGGATACGACCCCTGAACTTTATTCGAAAGTATCCGATCGCGCCCGAAATTTAGTCTTGCAGAGTAAAAACCTAAACGGTAACAACTAACAACCCAACTTGCCCACGGTAATCTCTTGAAACGCAAAAGTTATGGCCAATGTCGTTTTTAGACGTCAAAATTACCCGAGTTGATTATGAGTTATTAATATGATTTATTCCAATCAATTTTGATATATCAAACTGGACTTTACATGTAGGAATGTTTTTTGAACTCATGACTTCAATTTTGAATTTTCTAAAGTATGGAAAACCTTTAAAAAACTTTTCCGAAAAAGTTTCATTTTTCTTATATTTTTCAGGAGTTTCTATCGAGTCTTCCAGGTAATCGAAATTTCGTCTAGACACGGCAAAACTGCTCCTTTCGTCAATGGAAAAAATCGAGCATGACATTTTCGTTAAGTGCAAAAACGCAAAAAGTCCATTGGTAGGTTTTTATCCCAAAAAAATCTGTTTTACTCGTTTTCAGAAATTTCAAACTTTGTAGTATTTTTTTTAATTTTGTTTTATTTTGATAGTTCATTCTGAACACTGCAACTCATCATAAACTGCCAAGACTTTGAAGACATAAAAGAAGGATTTTGGTATCTTTTCGTGTGAAAATCTCCCAACATTTGGCTGTTCATAATTACGAACTTTGAGAAGGTAAAGTCTTATAAAGCCAAAAGTTACAAAAAGTTACGATCTTTATTAAACTGTTCCTAATGCATTTCGCAATTATATTGCATCATCAGACGTTACATTTAAAAAGATGAACTAGAGTGTAGTTTCATTTAACATTGATGGAGCATGTCAAACAACATATGCTGATTAACTTTTTACTTTGAGCTTTTAACAATCCGCTTTCAACAGTTTCCAAGTCACAATAACTTTATAAAAATTCTTTTCATGTCAATATGGTTTGATAGACGTTACGTCTCCTCAACCTCTTGGCAAAATTTGGAAATGGTTAAGTGCCGAAAAATGACAACTGTCAAGTAAAGGTACCAAGAGGCTGGGGAAAGTTTGACTAATAGTTAAAATTACAGGTGCACTTGTAAGGACGTCTTCATAATTAAAAATTGAATAATGGAAATTGTATGATAAAACCTAATACGTCACAGACACTTTAAAATTGGTTAAAAATTATTAATATGTTGCTATTTTAAAACATGGTGCAAAAATCTACGAGGGCACTTTCGGCGTCAACCTCTGTTTTTTCATGTTGGGGTTATAGATCAAAAAGTGTGAACACTTAAAAAATCTCTAAACCTAGTCTTTACTAGTTTCTAAAAACATTAAAAGAATAATGCCCGTTTTCACCAATGATTCCTAAAATTTAGGCAGTGCATATAACGCTAGTTGCTAGGTATTTTTTTATTAATTGAATAAAAATACCTAGCAACTAGCGCTATAAGCAATGCCTAAATTTTAGGAATCTTTGGTGAAAACGAGCATAATACTTTTTAATTTATATTTAAAACAACTAACAAATCAAAATGCAATTAAAAATTATGATTAGTTTTTTGTCATAATTAATTAAATTCTGAATTTTAAAATGCAAAATACAATTTTGTTTTCAAGCATGCTTTTTTAGAAAAAAAAACCTTAATTTAACAATCATTAAAAAGTTAAGTGCTGAGCGTAAAGTTGGTCGTTAAATATTTATGAAAATGCAAATATATCATTATTGTTTTTAGACAAAAAAATTCGGTGAAATAATTAAGGTTGACGATATAAGCGCATTTCGACCAATTTTTTGCTCGCCTTAGTCCCAGGTTTTTCCGATGGATCATTAAAAATTTTCAAGTACGGAATAATTTACGCTACCCAACGTCACTTTTTTTCATTTTCAGCATCCTCTAATTGCCGAACGTAATATAATTGTCCTTTTAATTAAATATTACTTTGGAGGTGGAATTATGAACGCAATTAATTTCTCTAATATTCACTTTAACGACTTTTTTCATGCTGGTTTTTATTTTTTAATGATTAAAACCAAGCAGTTGATATAACGATCCTATTTTGTAATTAATAACAATTAACCAACATTATAAACGCTATAAAAATACGTTTTTTTTTTCTAAAAGAAATACTGATCAAACTTAAATTATAAACTATAAATTTAAGCAACAGTTGATACAATTTTATTAATAAAATCAATACATATTATACCTACATTATTTCTAAAAATAACATGAAATAATGGCATTAATTAACCGTGGCAAATAATTAATACAAATTTTCCCAATAATGGCGTTTTAAATGTGGTCCAAATTTGAAAATTTTAAGATATACAGCGTGCGTCTCGATTTATGAGACGATTCACGGCGTTTCAATTTTGCGCATACGCCTCTTTCGTAAAAATTATAATTTATTGTCCCACCAAGTTGCTTACAAAAACCCAATCCACCAATCCCGAGGCGTTGCGCTCACAATTCAATTGTATCAAATGCAAATTTAAAAAATGCAAATACGATTGGTGTTTACGCGACGCGGTGATAAGACGAATAAGCGCCGCGCGCCAGCTCCAGCGCATGAGAATCTCACTGTCTCATTTGCTTGACGCAGCAATGTAATTAAACTGGGTAAAAAGCTAAGATACGTACTCCCAATTTTCACATCAAAGATCTGTGTTTTTCGTCCGATTTTCAAAAAAAAAATGGCTTTGTAAAGGAGAATGTTCATTTTAACACACTTCCTAATTTTATTTATTTAGGGGTACGCTAACACCTTTAAAAAAAATTCCCAAAACGTTCAATTTATTGTACTGTTTTACCGATTGTTGAATCGCCGGCGTCAATTTTAAAAAATTGTAGCGCCGTCGGGGTTTAAAGGGAAGCAACGAAATTTGGCACTGTTAATTCGTACATCCTAAAGGTTAACCTGACAAATTTTCAAGTCTCCAGGGCTACGGGAAGATCCACGTCACCTGGATAAAGAAGATGTACTTTAAAATCGTCTTTAAAAATGTGTCATATTTTAAAGCGTTTTGTTAAAATTAACCCCTAATATTGCAACTCGATTTACGACAAAAACTCATTTTGATGTCCTTTCGTTTTTGAGATATGACTGAAAAATCCTCCGTTTTTACAAAATTATTAATATCTCTAAAAGTATCTGATTTCAAAAACCGATTGCCGAGACAAATTTCAAAGTCCTGATCTTAAAAAATTCTTAAATAATTCGATTGATTTCAAGATCAACCCCGCAAATAAACGATAATGATGTTGGAAATTTAAAACTTTACAAAAACATTTCAGAATTCCTTACTTTTTTTGTCTCTAAACCCTTCCAAAGTGGTTAAGCTAAACTAAATTAGTACTTGACTGACAAAAATAAAAATTTTCTCGAACCGTATTAAAAATGAATCAGGGTACTACCAAACTTCCAAAAAAGGAGAACATTATTATGATCGTTTTACAAAAGTTAACTATTTTTATAATATTTTTTTCAATTCCACCATATTAGAAGATACCCACATTACCAAAATTGTTTGTGAAGTTTTAAATTACCAAAATCATCATTCATTTGCCAGCCGGATATTGACTTAATTCGGAAGACAAGGTCCTGAAGATTTTCTCAGCTATCGGTTTTGAATTTTGTCTCTACGTAATTTTAAAAGAAAGCCATATTTTCCAAAAAAAGAAGTAAAACTGGTGAATTAAATTTGTAAGAAAAAAATCACAACATTTTGCTAAAATATTTATACCCAATCTAGGAAGGCGCAATATATGACCAAAAATTATTTTTAAGGCAATTATGTAGAAAAAATTATGACGTTTGGTCTATCGTGCGTTCTAGTAGAAATAATACTTTTTGAGATATTAATTATTTTCTAAGAACGGAGTGTTTTCAGTCATAACTCATAAACGAAAAGAGATTTCAAAATGATTCTGTTTTTTTCTCGTAGAGAAGACCTTAAAACGTTTCCTGGAAGGTTCAATACGTCATGGTCAAATCCAATATTGGAGGTTAATTTTATCAAAATGCTTTTACGAATAGCTAGTGCTAAATATCGTGACTTTCCTATAAATCCCGATTTTACTATTTTTTTTTATTTGAAGCCGCCTACAGAATTTTTAACTGTTAGCGTACTAGAAAAATTAGTAAGGGTGTCAAGATGAACATTTTTTATTCAAACGAAATTTGTTTTTTAATCGGACGAAAAAAACAGCTCTTATAGGTAAAAATTGGAAATACCCTTTAAAAAATTAACCGATAAATCCTTTGTATTCAGGCGCCAGTGCTTAATTTCGGCGCTGATGCATTTTTTAAAATTGACTCCGTCAGCGTCGACTCAACAATCGCTAAAATAGCACAAAGTAAGGGCGTGTCTAGGATTTCATCTTGGGGAGGGCAAATTATTGATGAAAATTCAAAATTGGGCGATTTTGTCGGGATCCCGAAATTAAAAAAAACCTAGGTTACCCTAACATAATCTTAATATTTTATAATTTTGCAAACATATTCAGGATGTCTCGAAAATGGCACAAGAGCATACGTTGTTGGAGGCCCTTCCGCCTTCAGGGAGATCTTCAGAAAAATAGTTAAAAGGTCCTCTTGACCAATTAAGATATGAGACAAAGTTGGGTATTCAACTTTTTTTGGTATGAATTATAAAACCCGCGAGTGGTTCTTAAAAGTTTGGGTTCTCTTTAGTCGTGAAGTAATAAATTAAATTTTAATCCTATTATTCACAATTTATTTTTTTAAATTGAAAATTGTGACGGGTAAATATTGTAGGTAATTTTAAATAAAAAAATTGATTTCCCAACGTTGTCTCATCAGATCTCGGTCATTTGGTTAAGAGGATTTTTTAAGCTATTTTTCGGAGAGCTCTGGCGTCATTTTTGAGACTTGGGACATCCCGTATTTTAAAAATTGTTAATTGAAAATATTTACAGTATATCTCAAAAAGAAGTGATGAGAAGAATATCGTAGAAAGTAGGCTGTACTTATCTACAAAAAAAAACAATTTTTTAATTTTCACAAAATAATTAATAGCTCTTAGCTCCAAAAGTATTATCTGTACCAGAACGGAATAAAAAGTAATTTTCGGTTGAATATTGTGTATTACTGACCGGATTAGTACAAAAGATGCAACTAACCAGTTTTAACAAAGTATAAAATACGCCCTCTTGCAATAGTTTGCATCAGTAATCATTCGCAAAAATTAAAAAACAATTTTTGAAAAAAAATTACCCCTGCCTTAAAAGAATCTTTAGAAATTTCGAATGATTTTAAGATTGACCTCGCAAATGAAAAATGAGGATTTTGGCAACTTAAAAATTTAAAAAAATTGTAGATAATGTAGGTACTAAATTTTGCGATTGTGTTAATGTGTATTTTTGAAAATTCATATTTTGCTTAATAATCAAACTTTTAAAAAATTAGTACAAAAGTTTTTGAAATATATTTTTGTCATAAGTACTAATTAATTCTCTTTAGTTTGACCACTTTGGAAGGGATTAGATACAAGAAAGTAATGAATTCCGAAATGTTTTTGTGAAGTTTTAACTTCCCAACATCATTTTCTTTTATTTGCGGGGTTGATCTTGAAATCAATCGAATTATTTAAGAATTTTTTAAGATCAGGACTTTGAAATTTGTCTCGGCAATCGGTTTTTGAAATCAGATACTTTTAGAGATATTAATAATTTTGTAAAAACGGAGGATTTTTCAGTCATATCTCAAAAACGAAAGGAGACATCAAAATGAGTTTTTGGCGTAAATCGAGTTGCAATATTAGGGGTTAATTTTAACAAAACGCTTTAAAATATGACACATTTTTAAAGACGATTTTAAAGTACATCTTCTTTATCCAGGTGACGTGGATCTTCCCGTAGCCCTGGAGACTTGAAAATTTGTCAGGTTAACCTTTAGGATGTACGAATTAACAGTGCCAAATTTCGTTGCTTCCCTTTAAACCCCGACGGCGCTACAATTTTTTAAAATTGACGCCGGCGACTCAACAATCGGTAAAACAGTACAATAAATTGAACGTTTTGGGAATTTTTTTTAAAGGTGTTAGCGTACCCCTAAATAAATAAAATTAGGAAGGGTGTTAAAATGAACATTCTCCTTTACAAAGCAATTTTTTTTTTGAAAATCGGACGAAAAACACAGATCTTTGATGTGAAAATTAGGAGTACGTATCTTAGCTTTTTACCCAGTTTAAATGCATTGCTGCGTCAAGCAAATGAGACGGTGAGATTCTCATGCGCTTGGAGCCGGCGCGCGGCGCTTATTCATCTTATCACCGCTTCGCGTAAACACCAATCGTATTTGCATTTTTTAAATTTGCATTTGATACAATTGAATTGTGAGCGCAACGCCTCGGGATTGGTGGATTGGGTTTTTGTAAGCAACTTGGTGGGACAATAAATTATAATTTTTACGAAAGAGGCGTATGCGTAAAATTGAAACGCCGTGAATCGTCTCATAAATCGAGACGCACGCTGTATTTAAGAAAGCGTAGCTTAAAAAATCATTTACTATTTTATTTAAATTTTTAGAAGTTATTAAGATTTTGTGATTATCTTTAATATTTCCAATTATTTTAAATAATTTATTTTCGAGATATAAAAATACTTTACTACCAGACTTTTTTTCTTACTGCTGAAAATCCCCATTTGCCGAGTATCATATTTTAATATAAAAATAATAGGTTTGTTTACGAAACCGCAACAAAATTGTGAATGCTTTAATTTCGTATCAACACAAAATTGCATATTGTCTGGAAAGGAGTTATGATTTAGAATTGTATCGTTGCAACAAAGACATTTATAAATTAAAAAGTAAAGAGATAATTCAATAATTGTGAGACTGGTAAAGATTGATTTGAATGCCACATCGCATCCTATGATACACTCTCAAGTTCTAGTTGAAACTAACCAATTGTCACTTCAAATTAGTTTTTCCCACCAAAAATTACGTCAGAAGTGGTGGCAACCCTGACAACGTGATGGTAACCTACTTTTGACGTCATGACGTTAGTTCCGCGCCGCAAGAGGGAGATCGCTTAGCTTGAAAACCCAGTACGCTTAAGCGTAATCGCACAACGAACGATAATTTGGAAGCATAGAACAAATCTAATAGGTTATTCAAACAAGTCTTTGTTGTAACCAAACTGTAACAAAACCGTTTAGAATAATTTTATGCGCAAGCGTCAACTTTGTACAGTCCAAATTTACACACAACCCAATATTGTTGGAACGGTTTTAAGCATATGCAGTGATTGTTTGCGAATTGTGATTTGAAAATTGGAGTTTTCAGGTGAAAAGAGCGAGCCTAACAATGTTGAACACTAGGGTGCCCACGTGCCCATCATGCTTAAAGCAGAGCCTCAAATTAAAGGATTAAAGTAGAGCAGTAATGAAAAAGCATAAAAGTGAGGCAAGGTACACATGCCGAGCATGCATGAAGTAAAGCAAGAGCAATGATGAACTGCCTATTTCAAACGCCAAAAATCGGAATAAAATTGACCGGTTTTAAGAATGATTTTTGAGAGCGTTAGCATACTTTAAAAAATTTAAAACTCATACGCCTCTTAGAATGAACATTCCCCTTTATGACGGAACTCGAATTTTTTAAATCGAATGAAAAAAACACCTTTTTCGTGAAGAATACCAGGGCCAAATCTCGCCGCTTATCAAAGTATTGCCGCCAATCGTCAGAAAAGATCGACAAATTTCGGCATCTTTTTTCATAGTGTTACCAAACTTCGAAAAATTTATAATTCATACAGCTTTTCGAATAAACATTCCCCTTTACGACACCTCTCGAATTTTTACAATCGGACGAAAAAAACCACCCGTTTCGTGTCTCCGCGAAAAAACGTCTGAATTCCGGGTAAAAATACAAAAGGGGTTGTATCTCTGCCCCCATAACAAATAGGTCGAGGCGGGTTAAAACCACGATCTTTAGAATTTTATACTCTAAAACATATTAAAATCTGATCCGATTCGGGGCAACTTTTGGATATTTAGAGATCGTAGAACTGACGAAATTTGGTTGGAAAGCAGGTGGTACCGTTGTATAAATTGTCAATTCTCGACGATTTATTTGTCTAATTCGCATGCGCTTGACGAAGTAATTCATTGAAACTTTAACAAACTACGAACTACAATAATGCGTTTCCATGCAGTTTTAAAAAAGTACTGAAAACGCAATGCTTTATTTTGATTGTTTTGCCAAGTAAAACTACCAATCAATTCAAGTTTTCAACATTTCTGGTACTTTTCCACCATCTTCAAAATCCCTTTTTAAGTAATCCCAAAATAATCCAGTCCAAATTAGTGGAATGTCGTAGTTTTATTTTCTTCCATTCTATATGTTTTTTGGGGTGCTGAATTCGAATCTGAGTTTTGTTAACAAAATTTCGTGACGCAATATTGAAAAAAAACAAATTTCACAATTTACGTATTTTTCTCCGAGCTCTAGTTGAAAATTCGCGTATTTTGTCTGTCTACTAAAACGAAAAGGAAAGGCGTAGTTAGTTTAATTTTGTGGATGGATGGAAGAGAAAATTCTAAGGTTAAGGGTTGGTGTAACCCCTTAATCTTAGAATTTTCTCATGGAGCCGAAAAACATAGTTTTCCTTAAGAATTTTTTTCTACGAAATTATACATTATATAAATTTTATTTTTATGTTATACTATACTACATACTTTTAACTATAATTTGGTAAATATTTTCTCCATATAAATGGCTTGTCTTTGAAGGATTTTTTTTTTCCACAAATGGCATTGGTTTAAATGAAAAGCGAAAAAATGTCGCTACTGCGTTTTATACTTTTGCTCATTATAAAAATAGTTCTAAATAAAATGAAAATTCCTTTTGTTAAAGACAAGCCATTTATGAGTAGAAAATGTGTACCAAATTTTATCAATATCGGTTCAGTGGTTCTTGAGATATCTTGACGTCACGGCGCCGGAATGTAAAGAGTGCAATTTTAGCATTCTACAGGTCGAAACAGTATCAAAATTTTTCGGTTTTTATCTCAAATCTCAAGATCCACTAATACAAAAAAATATTGTTTTTTTACTTGAAACTGGCATATACGTTATTACCATGTTCCTGGAGTTTTTCTTGATGTCTTAATTTCTTATTTCGTTTTGGACCCTTCCAAGTCGCGATTTGTTTTTTCATGCTTTTTTGACGCTGACTTTGAAAACATTTGATAGGGACCAGCTATGACAGTCCAAATTTTTGTAGTCTCCTTTCTAACTTAATATTTATAAGGAAAAAATCAGCACTTTTAATTTTTCATCCTGAGCTTCAGAAAAAATATGGAATTATATTTGCCCAGAATTTAAATCCAAAGTGATTTTGAAAATCCTATTTTAATACTGGAAATGACAACAGTTGAAACCAGTATACGTTGTATTCAACTTAAAACTAGAGAAATTCAACCACTTTTCTTTAAAATTCAAAGTAGTACTTAAATTCAAAGATTGAAAATCTGTCACGTAAAATATTAAGTACCACTTAAGCCTAGTTTTCATTACTAGATTAAACGGTCTAGTTAGAAGGGGAGTTACTAATATCCTGGCAATTCGACCAAATAAATCCCATTTTCATTGGACGAGTTGCAAGGATAGTACTAACTCGATTCTACTAATGAAAAGTATCATTTAGGGATTTAAGGAATAGTAGTGCAACTGGACCTAAATGACAGCAATAATAAATTAGAGTTTTTGAATGGAAAAGTGGGTTTACGTGTAGACAATCGAAATACGCCAATTTTCAACTAGCACTTGAGCTCGAACAGTTTATCCGAGAAAAAAATCCTAAATATTGAAATCTGTAAGAAATTTTATGTACTTTCATTTTGAATATGGGGTCTATTAACAAGAAGTTGATATTTCCGAGTTATAAGCAAAAAACGCCCATTTTTTACCATTTTGGCATATTTTTTCAATGCTGCGTCACGAAATTTTGTTAGCAAATATCAGATACGGATTCGGCACCCAAAAAAATATGGAAGAAATCAAAACTGCCCACAACTTTCCCTTTTCCCATAAGGAGCTCTTTTGAGAACAAATTGAAGAACCAAAAACCTATTATTTGCGAGCCCCTTCAAAGGGCAATAACTTCCTTAGAATTCGAAATGGGACAAATCTTTATACAACAATAAACATTGCAAGAAATACAAAATCGTTCAAAATGACAACCATTAGGTAGGATTCACGAATCTATTGATTCTCCTCTTGAATTTTTGACGTTTAAGTGACACCTTGTATATTTTTGTTTAAATTGGTGTTCTTAAACGACCAAACTTTTTTGGTGGTTTTATTTCGGAATACCCTGTATAAATAAATTGGTAAAAAGGTTGAAATAAAAAAGTAGTTAACTTTAATATATTTAGTGTTTGCAGGTTGTTTGGTGCAATTTTAACGACAAGATTCATTAAAATTTCATCAAACAACTTGTGCACGAGTACTAAATTAAATTATTCACACACTAATTAATATAAATGGCGGGCGCATTAGTAAGCGTGTGCGTGCGTGGAAGTGGGCAACATTTCGGGCTCATTTTGGCGAGAAATAGTTGGGCAATTAGCACGGCCACGCCCTAACGAGCTTCGCCACTGTCTTCCATGGATCGGTGATGGTGATGGCACAATTAATACATGCTCTACTCGCTAATATCAGAATTGGGTAGCGTGCGCTCCACAGGCCCCGGCCCCGACCCCAGCCCTAGCCCCAAACCCTTTATCTCCGTCCGAGCCGCAAACGTACCGAATTATTTCGGCCCATTTAAAAACCCTTATAAATTTCCCGCTAATAGCCATTTCCGCATAATCGAATTCTAAAACCGGCGTCGACTTATTGATTGTCCAATTTATGACCGGAAATAAATTTTTCAAAAAATTACCAGATGAAAAGTAACTTCGCTCTTAGTTGTTTACTCACTCGCTCGAAATGAACTTTAATATTTCCGCAATGATGTTAAAGAAAAACTTTTTAAAGAAATATCGCCATAAATTTATATCAAAAATTTAAGCTAACTTTAAGAGGTATAAAATATACAATATTACATCAATAGCTACAGCTTCGAAACATGAATAAAATGAACATCGTTTTCAAATAATTACATTTTTACAAATATCTCATTTATCTTAAGAAAAACAAAGAGTACCTACAAATAACATAAATTGCTGGGCATTAATTATTTATAACATAAATTGGTGGTTTATATTTATATTTTACCACTCTGGTGAAACAATCTATCACAGATTTTCTATTATACAGTGCGGTCATAAAGTAAATACCCCCCCCCCCCCCCCCTGCTAACTTTTGAACGGTTATGTTTTTGATTCTGAAAATTTGTCTACTGAAGAATCTAATTCCGAACTTTCTAATAAAGGTATTCTTGATTTTGTGGAACTTCCGGTTATACCGAAAGTGGATGGCAACTTTCTTATTTTAAATGGAACACCCAGTATATTCTTGGATTTTCGTGTTCTCCATAAAAATACCATTAAATTGACCTAGCATAGTGTGGTCTACGATTAATACTTTCGGAATTACGCCCATTTGAAAATCGCATTTTTATGCAACTTCATTTACACCAGAATTTTGACCCAAGTTCCCCAACTTCCTTATTTTAAATGATTTCTTTTGCAATTAAGTTAATACCATTAAATTTAAACAAATTTTTATCCAAGAGATTTCGTGTAGATTTTATTACTGTCAAGACATGGAAGGTGGTTATGTTAATCAGCAAAATTAACGGAATTACTATTAAACATAATTTTGTTTAAATTTAATATTATTAACTTAATTGCAAAATATTTCATTTAAAATAACGAAGTTGGGGCAGTTGGGTGCAACTTCCGGTGTAAATGAAGTTGCATAAAAATACGATTTTCAAATGGGCGTAATTCCGAAAGTATTAATCGTAGACCACACTATGCTAAGTCAATTTAATGGTATTTTTATGGAGGACACGAAAATGCAAGAATATACTGGGTGTTCCATTTAAAATAAGAAAGTTGCCATCCACTTCCAGTATAACCGGAAGTTCCACAAAATCAAAAATACCTTTATTAGAAAGTTCGGAATTAGATTCCTCAGTAGACAAATTTTCAGAATCAAAAACATAATCGTTCAAAAGTTAGCAGGGGGGGGGATTTACTTTATGACCGCACTGTAGTACAGGTAAACGTCGTTTTGCGTCGCGCCAGCATGGTATTTTCCGAGTTAGTTTTCGTTTTTAGGAAAAATAACAAGATATGATTATATTTTTGTTTTATTATAAAATTACAAGAATATTCAATTTGTAGTTTCATTATGGGCGACAATAGTGATTCAGAACCCAAAAATTGTACAAAAAAGCACGAAAAACATGTGTTCATTTTACGCCGATTTTTTTTACGCCGGTGTCTTTCGGAATGGAACCCCGGCGTAAAACGACGTTTACCTGTACAGGTAAAATATGCGACAGAAACAACAAAATTAGTACATTCAAGAAACTTTATCCCGTCAGTAGAATTGTAAAACTGCAGAGTCTGCCCAAATTTAAAGACTGCAACGCCCCTCGAGAAGGAATGGAAGGGGTAAGTTTTTTATGATCATTATTTACCGAGTTATAGTAAAAAAAATGAAAAATAGATAATTGTTAATAATAACATCATGTGTCTTCAAACACGAACGTCGGGATCGTCATTGGGTTCATCCAGCTCATCAAATTAATCATCTTCGTCTCCCAGCGGAGCGATGTTTCCATCAAAATCGGAGTTAGATCAGGAGTGTCCCTCGCAGATCTTGCACGGTGATGAGCATCGCATCCCACTTTTAAAGCAAGAGCACTGAGTTGTGGAGCAATTACCCTTGCAGGAGCAAAATATGAGGAACAAAATTGAGTCTGGAGCTGCAGGTTACCATTTTGACGGTTCCAATCCCACTTCTCCGGATGAAGCTTATTCCCAAGCCATTGTTGGACTTGGTAATAAGTCGTGAAAGAGTGCTGTGCCGCACTATTAGAAGTGAGGAGTAAAGCTTCCAATTTCGTTGCCGTCTTTTTAAGGATTTCTTAAATAAATTGTACATTGTACCTATGTACCTTGCAATTCTGAGCACCGTAAAATTGGAAGAACAAAGTTTCTCCAGCATTTCTTATTTTATCTACTGTAACATCAGACTTGTTAAAAATTTCAGCACCATTTTAATAGACGAGTGTGAGAACTTCAGTTCTGTGTAGGTCATAGTAACCATCAAACACTACAATCGTTGTTCTCTTTGACTGGTAATTGTTTTGCAGATGCTTTACGTATAATTCGCATATGTCCAGATAAGTTTGACAAGTGGATTTATTCAATTTAAAACCACGCAGCAGGTAAAGGTGCCCACATACCAATCTAACTTTAAACTAGTAAAGCATTAAAGTAGAGCAGTCATGAAAAAGCAAACCAATGCATATCAATGCGGCTACGCATGCCAGAGTAAAGTCATGATCGAGCTACATTCATAAAGCAAGTTATCCACAGGCTCTTGTATAAATTTTTATCATGTAGGAATTTTATTTGCCAAAAATAAGTTTTCAAGTGCTTTTAAGTCAAGACTAACCTTGAAACTAGCTATCTTATCTTATTTTAAGCTAGAGTACGTACTAACTTAAAAATGCAAAGCTGCTAAAGCTACATGATATATCAAGGTACTTTATATCATAAATAAAATTTTGTGTAATAAATATCTTTCTGGTGTTTTCTTGGTTGCTGGTGAAAAGATTTAATTAAGCGAGTTATAATTGGCAGAGTTTCAGAAGCTCTTTCGATTGATCCGATGGCGAAACTGAGATATTAATTTCACAAGTTTATTGTGGAGTCAGCTAAGGGTGACAAGCACGATGGCTCTCAGCCGCCCTTGCTAATTTCATTCCGAAAATGCCCCTTTATTAACTCCTGCACCCTTGCTTCGCCCAATGCCGAGCCATAATTATTTTTTTTATTATTAAAACAAATTTTTACAGCTTTTTTAATGATGAACGCAATAAATGTTTTTAATTATAATTAAAAAAATGTATGTACGAGAGCGAAGAGGATAAAATACGAGAAAATAACGCCTGTTTTTTTAATAAATTGCGAATAATATTAAAAGTACGCTTTGTATAATTTGAATAAAAAATTGCATTATCTCGTGTATTGTTTTAAATAATTTTATGGAAATTTCAAACTCGGGTTTCTAGTAATTAATTAATAAAACTTTTATTTTTTACTAAATTGTGTAATTGAAGAGAAATTACATTAAATTATTTATTAAAAATATATCTTGTAATGTACTTTTTTAAAATTAATTTACATTTCATATTATTCATACAGGGTACTAAAATTTTTTTATATTTTTCAGAAAAAAAGGCTTGATTTTAATTTGCTTGAAAAGTACCTTTATAGTCATAATTTTTTTTCCTAAAATTTCTGTTTTAAACTCAAAAAAGAATGGTCAATTCAGTAATGTCCTACAGTGATTGAACTATTTGGGCCGGTTGCACATATTGTGTAATGCAATGCAACTATGTTCTTAGTTTTGCCCAAATGGAAGAGATTTGTTTTGACTTGAAAATTTACACCAAAAAAATTCTGAAAAAAATAGGGAGGGTTTGTGAGACGTTCGAGAAAAGAAAAAAGTTTGGAGATTTATCATCATTTGCAGTTCCAATTAATTAATTACCCTGACAAATTAATAAACAATAATTAATTATACGGAGTATTTTTAAAATTGTGGTAACGGCTTAATAAGACAAATTGAGATAAATGTAATAGCGAAAGATGTATAAATATTACCTACTGTAAAAGATTTAACAATTTAATATGGTAAATGTATGAAAATTGAGTTTAGATAGAATTCCGGACATTTTCGGATAAACTATGTAATTCAAAATGTCAAGGAAATTTATCATGTACTGTTATATAAATCAATACTCAATACTTTTATATTTTTAGAATTATCGTATTAAGTACTTATAATAGTGTTGGTAAAATAAAACTCATTTTATGGCGCGTCCACATCTGAGGACATACGCGAACGAGGTAAACCGAGGCAATACTTTTTCTCCTATCTGTTTATGCGTCGCACCAAACAGATAGGAGAAAAAGCAATGCCTCGCCTTGCCTCGTTCACGTACCTGCTCAGATGTGGACGCGGTTTTAGCCATTTTTGTGTTTTCTCTTTCAGGTCAAATAAGAAAATATCTTTTTAATAAATTGTACATTTGCTTTTACCAAAATATGAATTGGTACATCTTTAGATTTACCAACAAAAGAACTGGTGAATCCTAAAATTTAGTTTATTTCGGAAGACAGTCGAAATAAAACTAATAGTATCGGTATAATTATTTTATCTAAATTTTATTGAAGAAATGTGAGAAATTTTGAAAGTTTATAACCAGGATCCGTTGAAATAGCTCAAAGGGTCAGAAGGGTCCCCGCAGACTGTAATAACATGGTACCGCAGGGTTTTTATTTTGGAATATCATCAACTAAATCAAAATTATTAAGTTGATAAGAAGATTGAAAGTTGCATCATTGTCATAAGGGCCCAGAAAACCGGATAAAATCAAAAATATGCCACCAATTTCTGAAATTTTAAACTAATTTGGTCTAAATGACATTCTTTCAAAGTATTACAGTTTTAAAACTAATTAAGTTATCACGTGTTTTTTTAATTATTTGGTTTGTAATGTAATGTTACATGAACCAACCCTATTTTCAGCTAAGGGGGTTCATAGGATTTTCTGTAATTCCGTAAAACCCCTCGAACGGAATACGCAAGCACTATTTAAATACTGCATCTTGATTGGGCGGTTTTATCCCCACCATCTCATATTCCGTAGATTTACGAAATTCTGAGATTTCCAAAATTTTGTCAAATCGTACATTACCCAACTTACTGCTCAGTTCATAGAGTTTCATGTTTATATAGGTTTTAATTAGTTCTGTTGCCAAAGTGCTTGCGTGTGTTTACAAACTCATTTCGATAT
The DNA here is from genome assembly GCA_963971135.1 of Stenus bimaculatus. NCBI lineage: Eukaryota > Metazoa > Arthropoda > Insecta > Coleoptera > Staphylinidae > Stenus > Stenus bimaculatus. The sequence continues at coordinate 77,041,337 of OZ020180.1, read as the reverse complement.
TACCATCTTCAAAAAATTACTATGTACTCGATGAATGTTTTTGGAAAAGTTTAAGAATATTATTAAAAATAAGAAGACATCAAAGAAGCACTGAAATCAGCGAATCAAAAAAACACAACAGGCAGCACAAAGACATGGATCACTTGACTATTCAAACTTTGTGGGAGGACGCATCCGCCAAGCTTAAAACACAAGTTTTTTTTTGAGATTTTGGTTTTTGGGTAATTAAAAATTTTAAAAACAGGTTCGTCCGAACCTACAAATCCATTTCAAGAAATGGTGTCTCAAACCACCTAGCAAACTTCTTAGTTGGAGATTTCTAATTTCAATTACTCAAAGAGGTGAAGTTTTCAGTCAGTTTTAAAGCCTGAGTTTCAGGCATTTATTTTAGTGTTTGTGTCTTTACCTAATGTCCCTTGGAAGATTGGATTTCGGTGAGCTTTAGAAGAAATTTAGTGTTTTCTGAACTATTTTGTATTGATATTTCTTATTATTTAAGTAGTATTATTATGGAAGCTTTAGCATTATTCCTTTTATGTTTACGGAACCATGTTTAAAAAAAATGGGATGTGCAAAATGGGTATACCGAAAAGGACGAATATCTATAGATAAAGGGTCAAATTTCAAATTGGACAAAAGCTCAAACTTGAACAAAAGTCCGGATGAAATTATGATGAAAAAAAAAGACCGAATTGGAGAAAAGGACGACTTGTACAAAGACCCCAAGAAAAAAAGACCGAATTGAACAAGAGGTCGAAAGGGAAAAGGTCGAATTGGATCAAGGGCCGACGTGAAAAAAAAAGCAAACGATAGAAAGAAGAAAGCCGAACAAACCTTATCTAACATATAATGAGAAACTAAAGATTTGTATGAATTGACGTATTTACTTAATTTAACCATTTTTTTAAATACATTTTTGGATAATTTCTTTAGATCCTTTGTGTTTATCGGCTTTACATTCGTCGTTCAATCTAGTTTTTGTATCTAATTCAGCCATTTTTCTTTCGGCTATTGTCCAAGTCAGCGTTTTGTACAAGTCGGCCATTTAACGTTCGGCCTTTTGTGCCGCTTCCGTGCAGAACAGCATTAAAACCATTTCGTTGTAGTCAAAAATTCGTAATTTCTTACATTTTTTTACTTAATTAAAATGTTCTAATAATCTATATGAATTCATTATACCCAAAAAAATACGAGCCCTTGAAAATGTAAATTGCATTTAAAATTTTTATATTAATTTGGAACGTATACATTATAATTTGTAGGAGATTTTCATAAAATTTAATCAAGTAAAGTGCTTTAATTTAGTTAAAATAAGTCATGAATTTGAGAGATACCTTCTGCTCCATGTATAATGCATGTGAGATAATAATCTCGTATGATAGATATTATTATTTAAATAACTTAAATCACCTCTGGACCAGATCTCCTTCGAGATACATTAATATTTATTACTAATTAACAACAACTGAAATTAATATATTTTGTTTAATACCAACCAATTGTTAGGAGCTGGTGTAATTAGTAAAGGAGCTTATTATTTGGACTAGTTTCTAGGCGAGCTTTCAGCTTTCATGTATTGATAATGCATAAATTCATGGACGAACGGTTCGATTCAATTGAACTTCCGCACTAAATGGAAATACATTGGCTTCTCCAAAGCGAAACTTTGCAAGAACGTGGGCATAATGGTTGCACACACTAATCGTGAACATATTGTTTTACATGCTTTGGACGAGGGTGAGGCGAGGAAGTGGGACAAAGCTTCTGCTGCTGTGGCTTAACACAAAGCTTTGATAAATAATATAACACTCCTAACTACTAATTTTTAGTATAATAATGTGTTAAAGCAACAAATGAATACAAAATGTGCTATACTCAAAAGGTTTGCAATTCTGCGATTTTTTGGAAGAAAATTAAATCAATCCAAAAATATTTAATAAAAATTAGCAAAATAGACTTTTTCCAAGAACGACTATTAGACCAATGATACCATAACAAAAATTAACATGAGATCTAATACAGTGCTTTTTCATCGACACTACCGTTTCATTGGTACGACCAATTCATCGACACAGACGTTTCATCGACATTACCTTTTCATCGACAATACCTTTTCTTCGACACTTTTTCATCGAAACAAACATTTCAACGACACTACCTTTTCATCGACAAGGACGTTTCATCGACACTACCTTCCCTCGACATTCCCAATTCTTCAACAATTTCATCGACTACAGTTCCATCAATACTACCTTTTAATCGACAAGATCGCTTTTTCGACAAAGACATGTTTCATCGCCAAAGCTTTTCAGGGCTAATATGGACACAGACTTTTAAAATAGCGTACGCAACTCGCAAGAAAGTGAATTTCGTGCTATTTTCACACTCGCACTTTCTAGCTCGTTGTGTAATATACTATTTCCCAACAATGTACGACAAAGCGTTCATTGAATAAATATGTGATACGGGCGATCTGAGACACCCTGTATAAATTTACAATTTACAGGATTAGAATTTTAGATTACATTAGGATTTTAAAAGTTTAAAATAATTTTTGATCCACTTATACCAAAAATTAAAAATATGATTCATTTAAAAATTACTTTTAAAAGAAGACCGATCCCAGCTTATTTCAAGAAAAAATTGTTTTATAACTTGAGATAATTTTCCTTCAAAGCACGTACTTTATCATTTTGTATAAAGTTTATCGGAAAACTTTGAATACCAGTTGATGTAGCAGCATTTATGTACGGAGTTCCTTAATAATTTAAACTACACCAAAAGAAAATATTGGAGCCTGCAAAATTGAAGTTTCAAAGTTTTTCCAGAAACGAAGTTTCTGAATATTTTAACATTGACGACATGCTGAATGTGTAAATGTCCCTGTTCAAAAATTATTAGTAAGAATACTTTCTTCTGGAGAAACATCGATTATCCTCCTCGATAATTCGTTGCGTTTGAAAGAAACGAATTTATTACATAACTCACTGAATTGATACGCAATAAACGTGGAAAAAGAACGAGCGATTACCTGTAACAAAAGAAAACATTATTGTAACTCAAATAAAGAAAATGTTTTATGCGAGCAAAAGCGTAAAGGATTTTGCCCGAGGGTGATTAATTTATTAAGCAGAATATATAAATTGTAAATTTAATTTATGAACCCATTTTCGTAAATTATCAATTTTATTATTTATCTACACAGGAACGCGTTTTATAAATTAGCTACGTAATTGTTTATAACGTAAATTTTATAAATGAAAAACATGATTAAATTTTGTCGTGACAAAGGAAGTTCGTTCGATTACGAGAGATATTTGCAATGAACATTCATTTCGTTGAGATTATATTGTTAATTCAACCCTTGACTATTCAATATTGCATCGGTGCAAATGTCACGGGACAAATGTTCACTGTATTTTATGGAAAGCGTGCATGGAATCAAGTATAAATCAAAAGTCGGTAATTAAGAGCTACGCTAGCACTTCCACCAAAACAAAAGATTAATATTTCAGAAATTATTCGTTTTATTTCACAATTTGAACCAAAGTTTTAAATGAATTTTTAATGAATGTTTTACAAATGTACTCGTACTAGTTTCATTTTTAATTAATATCAACTAAAGTTGTTGCTCAAATATTAGATTTTAATTGGCATCGAAATTGCCTTTGATGCATGATGTTTGATAGTGTACAAATTTAATTAAACTTGTAATTAATAATAAAAAATTTAAATATTAAATTAAACTCAAAATTACTCCGTATGTGCGGTTAAATTTAAAAATAACGACCCAAACACCTATAGCGATTTTAAGCTCGTCCTGAAAACGCTGAGCACTCGCTACGAAAAGTCTCACTTTTGCTCCTTGTAAAAGAAGATACTATATTCTAAAAATCTAGTATATTTTGTTAAATGTTTTGTAACGAGTGTGATGCTTTACTGACGTTTGAAAAAAATAGTTGTTTTATCATTAAGAATTCCAAAATCAGATTTAATATTTAATTAACTACAATTTTATCAATTATACTGCCATCAGACAAACTGCAGCTTTTAATAATAAATCAACCGATCTATAATTGTAATGGAAATATAATTATTATATAAATACTGATATATTTATAAATCATTTTTTTGCCGCAGATTAAAAAAAAGTTAGCATGGGTTCGAGAGCCGACTGTGTGTGTTTTTTTTTGTCCGTTTTACTGCTGCCCTATGAGTATTTGGTTTGACTTACAAAAACAAAAAATAAGAAATTGGTAGTCATAAGACTATTCTGTGTACCAAAAGAAGAATTTTTAAAAAAGCTCCAATGGAAAAAATATTATGACCAAAACCGCAAATATCAAGCAAATTTCAAAATCATCATTATTAGTTTAAAATAAACTTTAAACTTATCCACGGTGTTTACTTTTGGTAAAAATTTGAAACCGGTAACTTTTATAGTTTTCGAGAAAAAAAAAACGATTTCCATTAAAAATTTCAAGCTCGTAGCCTTAAAAATATCCCAACAATTTTTTCAAAATCGATCCCGCAAATGAAAAATAATAAAAAATGGATGAAAGGTAGGGGTTCACCTGCCCTCTACACCCCCCAAAAAACTCAAAAAAATGATAATTTTAGCGAAATATTAATTTTTCAAAATACACTTTTACTCATTTACCAAGCATGCCATAACATCGTAGAGATTAAATTTTTTTATATTTTTTTATACTTTAAATATAAATTATTAACTTTCAAATTTTTAATTTGAAACGAAACACTCTTGTTTTACAGCTATTTTAGTTAATTAAAGAAGAATTCATGCTGTATATAACTTAAATAAATAATTAAAAATGTAAATTTTCACAATTATAAAATAAAATTATATTAAAAAATATTTCTAGTGCACTTTCTTAACTTAAAAATGATTGCAAACAAAAGTGGTAAATAACAACAAAGACTAAAAAATAAATTAAAGCTTACGTGACCTTATAAAAAAAATTGTTTGGAAAAAATTTTGACTTGTGACTACTCAAAATTTAATATTATTTAAGAATTTTGTGGAATTAAAGTTTTCAAAATCGTTTAAATTTTGTCCATTGCATTTAGATAAATTAATTTCGAAAGATTCGGTAACATTAACATAAATGCTGTAAATTTTGTGATCAATTATTTAATGAAATATTCATTTCTTTTTCAAAACATGAGATTTTTATCAAATTAAATGTTTTGGTAATAAGTTGCTTAGGAAAATGATTTTTAAAAGCAATGTAAAGAATAATTTCTAATTCTATTCTAAAATTTGTATAATTTAAAGTAATCTAAAAAATTAAAAAATTCTAATTTATGCGAAATAAGGTCATTAGAAATATAATCAATGCAATGATTAGTATGAGTTGGTTTTCTGTAAATACTAAAATTTAAATTATTGTTTACAGTGTCTAAAAATGTCAGCAAAAAATGGTGATAACGGATGTCCCATTGCCAATCTATTCATTTGTATGTAAATAATATTATCTTAACACATGATTTTTTCGCTTAAAAAGAATTCGTCGATATGAGCTGCATTAAACGAGGTCTCAAAAATATGTTTAGTTTAACAAAACCAATAAATAATTGAATTTTCACAAAAATTTGGCGATTTTAAAAATGATTATATGGACATAAGTAAAGCACTTCATCTAAGCAAATTAAAATATTTTTAATAAGAGGATATGGTTTTGATAAAATAATATTTTTGCCCATTTTTAATAATCTATGTGAATGAATAAATGCAGAGTATTTCTAAATACACATTTCTAAACATGTGTCCCTAAATTCAGTTATAGATTCGTTGATCTATTTGAAGATAAAAGTAAGAATATAATTTTTCGCCAAAAAGCTTCATTTTTTAAATATACAGGGTGGTATGGAAGACCTATCCAGAGTTAAGTAATCAAATCTCAGCTACACTAGCGAAGGTTCAAGTGAATAATTTTTATTTAATGTTTTACAAATATCCTCGTACTAGTTTCATATTTAATTAATTTCAACTAAAGTTCTTGCTCAAATATTAGGTTTAAATGGTCATCGAAATTGCTTTTAATGCCCGATTTTTAAATAAATTTAACAAACAAAGTGTGCAATCGATAATGCAAATCTACGATTAAAATAATCAAATGAAAGGAAAATTCCTTTGATCTGCCTATTTAGTGAAAAGATGTAGCGAGCAGCAATTACACAACTTTGCAGAGTGATGGTCGCTATGTTTCGTGCTTATTTGCACTCATCAGCATCACAGACTGCTTACTTGGGGCCTCTTCGTAAGGTCCAATGAAGAGGACTTCATTGCTGCTTGCTAAGGGTACGGTACTCGCATTTTTGTCCCCAAGTTTCCCGGGGAGTTTACGCGATGGCGTCGTTTAATTAGTATTTTAGGCTACTTGATTTACAAGCCTTCCTAGCTATCCTCTATACTTTCCCTAAATCAAAAAAATATAAAATAAAATCTTAAGACAATTTAGACTATTCAACTCACAAGTGATTATTTTTTGTGACAGTAAAACGTCAAAAATATCAGCGATTATTTTATGACGTTAATGTCAAACTTCAATAAGTTTGAAGTTGGCTGTCAAATTAAAACTTAATGGGGTGATTCTGAACAAAAAATGTTAGCCGTAACGTCGATGTTAAATTTGACAGTCACCCTGATGTCAAAAAAACGCTATTCTGTAAACTTTACTGTAACTTAACGGTCATTTAAAATAACATTTTCGGTGTTAAAACAACATCGATCAAAATAATAATAATACATTAATGTATAATTCATCTAAATAATATATTCTATAAATGTACAATGCATTTTAACACCGAAAATGATATTTTACATTGCCGTTAAGTTACAGTAAAGTTTACAGAATAGCGTTTTTTTTTGACATCAGGGTGACTGTCAAATTTAACATCGACGTTACGGCTAACATTTTTTGTTCAGAATTACCCCATAAAATTTAACCCCAAATGTGATAGTGATAGTGAAAAATATTCGACTTAAATTTGACCACTCGTGATATTACATATGATAAATTACTTAGAAGAAAAAGTACTTAAAAGTAAAGAAAAAATATCACTTAAATTTTGAAATGTTACTTTATTTTTCATTAGTTTAAAAATGTATGTAGTATATGTAGTAATCTATGGAAGTTACTAAGAACCATAGCCAACAAAACATGGTGGGCAGAATCATTTTCAAAACGCTTTTATTGAAATTTTCGTTAATTTACAAGTTTGGTTTTGCACCAAATTCATTATTTATGAAATAATGTGCTCTAATATGATAAGAAAACTAAATAGAATGTAAAACAAAGTTGTTAATTTTACATTGAGATTAGTAGGCCAGGGGTGGACAAAATCTTATGGAATCTTAGTTTCAAGATCTGTCATGATTGCTCCCTCCATCTTTTTTAGTTCTATGCTATGAACATCACCGTCATACTGCTATTTGTTATTATTTAGCTCCCATCTTTGGGCTTTTCGGTGTGTGTGTTTTTGTGTTAAAATTTTATGTATTATGGCCTGATATTCAAAGAACAATTTATTTGCACAATTAAAATGAAACTATCCCAACTACACTTGAACCCTAGAAACAGCCCAAGTGCTTTTTAAAAGTATTTTATTTTTTAAATCAAATACCTATTAAATATTTATTTATATTTATCCATAAGATGTATAGGTCATAACTCAAAAAAAGGGTTCTTTTTAGATTTTTACTTCAAAGTGTAGATTGTTTTAATATTTCTTAAATAGAAGAATCTATAATGTATAGGTTGTTCACAAATGACAATACCTAATTCATCAGTAAATTTGAATTTTCCTTATAAAAGATTTTTTGAGTTAAAATTTTCAATTTTAAAAACATGTTGAAAACGCGAGTGTTTCAAAACTGATCCAGTGCGAAAAAGTTCTATCGAGAAACAAAAAGTAAGTAAGTAGTATTTAGAGCTCCATCAAGTTCCATAAAATATAGATACGAGTATCAAAATTGGCAAAATGTGTTTTCTAAAAACTGGCCCTCCCCTTAAAAACATTTTTTTATAAATTCCCATTCTGTCCTGAAACGTGCACATCCCTGTTAAACCTATTAGGATTTAATGAAGATAAAAAGACAATTAAATCTTATCGTATTGGTGAAGATCATTTTGAAAAACCGTCCTTTTCAAATTCATTTAAAACTAAGTTTGCAGTTCCAATTAATCCAAATTCAATACGCAGGGAAGAGGTTTCGTTAGATGTAGGGGATACATTTAATAATAATTTTGATTTGGACATTAATGTTCAAAATTTAAGTTATAATGAAATAACTCTACAAATAAATTAACTAAATTGGAAACATATACTGTAAAGTTTATAGTTATTCGAAGTCTCACAATTATTCAACTAGAAGTAAGTTTGCACGTGGTAATTTTAATTTTAACTGCTGATATGTGATTTTCCAATTGCAAGAATATAATCCATTCAATTTAAATTATTGCTTCTAAAATTTGTGAGTTTTATTTGGTTTTATAAATTATCAATTACAACTGATACGATAATTTTAATCATATGATTTCGTTTTGCAAATAAAACGGTGCAAGTTTTTCATGTTCGATTACAGAGTGAGCTAAAATGAATTTCTGAGGAATTTGTTCGCTTTACGTTCATAGTAACCCAAAATCATGTCAAAATTATAACAAAGTAAATAGACTACACAAAAGCAGAGGCGTAGATCGATTTTTTACCGTTGTGTCAATACTTCAGATTATTGTATTTAGTTATTCTGCCTTCTGTTTCATAAACATCAGTTTTTATTAACACTATTTAGCGTAAATCTTTAATTTGTGTTAGTATTTCGCTGGAAAATGAAGGTCATCGTTTTCAACATTTGACATTTGTTATAAAATTAGAGAGCTGATTCTAGATTTTTTATTTTCAGAAACAAAAAACCTTAATAATGTAGATCTGAGATTGAATTGGAGAGGACTCAAGATCTATGGACTCAAGTAAGCATTATGTGATGCTGATGAGTGCTAATAAGCACGAAACGCAGCGTCCATTACCCTGCAAACTTGCTGCTTGCTACAGCTTGCTACTAAAAAGTTAGATCGAAGGAATTATCCTTTCATTTAATTATTTCAAAAAAAAAATTGTAAATTAAGATCACTGATGTAAACTCATCATTACTCCCTGGGTACGGTTACATTGAAAAATAACGACCCAAATACCTATAGCCATTTTAAGTTACTCGGGCTCGTCCTAAGAACGCCGCGTCCTCGCTAACAAAAGTCTCACTTTTGCTCCTTGTAATACAAAATATTGGAATAATTAATAAAGTTGGACGTAAGAAGTTACATTTGAGATTAATTTTTCTCTGTTTCTATTTTTTTTTGTAGCGAGTACAAAATACGTGATGCTTTACTGACGTTTAAATAAATATTCCTCTTATCATTAAGAATTCCAAAATCAGATTTAATATTTAATGACCTGCAATTGTTATCAATTATATTTTCATCAGATAAAATTCAACTTTTAATAAATCAGATACCTAATTGACGATAAAGATTAAGAAGAAATTAAGGTCACTTATACCTTAATACAAATTTTATTAAAATACACATAAAATCTTATCTATAATTGCAATGGAAATATAATTCTTATATAAATACTGATATTTTTATGAATCATTTTGTACACAAAAAATTTTTGCCGCAGTTAAATTCTTAGAAAATTGAAGCTCATTATTAAAAAGAAAGTTAGCATGGAATCGAGAGCTGACTTTGTGTGTATTACATGCATTGAAAGAGATATTCTTACTTATATTAAATTCGGGGTGGCTCAAGTTAAACTGAAATGCAACCACAACATAAAATTAAAGGAAGGCGAAGATGTTACGAAAATATCTAATGATTATTATGCGCTTTTTGTCTCCTGTGTGTTGGCGCTTGCAATAATATTTCTTTCGCAAAAAATATTTTTTAGAGATCTAAGTGAAGGAATGGAGAAGGACTTTGATTTTATACATTTTTTAAAACTTGCTTCACAAGCTGGAGATATTAGCTGTTCGGTGATACTTTTTGACGGCTTATATTATTATAATGAAATAAAAAATTATTTAACAATTTCAATTAAATTTTGCCGCACGTTTCAAGATATTTTAACTAGAAAATTTAAAAGAAAAATTGTCTTGTTTAATAAAATTTATGTTAGTGGTGGTGTAGTTTACAATGTTTTCTTTGCATTGCTTTTATTGTGGCTTTATGATGAAGATAAATGGAATGAGTTCGACATTTTAAATGGTTTTATCATAAATTATTTACAATCTGTAACTATACTTTTTATAAATAATTCATCACATTCGTATTATCATTTAATTGAAAGTTCAGTTTCATCAATGGAAGAACAAATCAACAAGGTACAGATTGATTTCGTAAAATTGAATAAAAGTATAGTTGGTTACATGCAATTAATTTATATGTATGAAACTACTATGAGTATACAGGGTCCTGCATATATTATTAATGTTTTATCAAATTTATTGTCGGGAATGGCACTTTTTTATTTAATAGGCTACAACTTCTTTTTCGATCCAGAAAAATTATTCGAGCCATATATGGTGTGTCGTTGTTCACGATTGGCTGTTTTGGCTTTCTCATTAATGCCTGCATTTTATTTATTTGGAAAAATTGATTCTCTGGTAAGTAACAATCAACAATTAACAATTAAAAGTATGTTTATACCAAGTAATTTTAAGAGCTATAATTTGGAAACTAAAATCCTACAGTATCCTTCAACAAAGTTATCTCTTGATGAAGCAGTGCAGGTTTGTAAAGGTAGTGAAGAATATTCGTCAATAATCACATGCGATTGTTACAATTTTGCAGCTGGAAAATTTATACGTAACGTTAAGAACAAAACGACCCAATGTAGTTGCCTGTGGGGTAATTAAAATAGACTTGGCTTATATGGCTTCAGTAAGTTATAAATTATATTTTATAAAACTAAAATTATTGCTTAATATTATTTTAGGTTGTCGGTATTGTCATCACTTACGTTCTGGTGGCTTTGCAATTTCATGTTCAGTTAACACGAGATAAATAATTTTTAGCAGTATGGGTTGATTGTTCTAATTTTACTACCGCACGTGCACGGAATATAAAACCAATTTAATCACTCTCCTCTGAGGATCTTACCACGTACAAAAAAACCCAAGAATTTTTGGACCCTAATTAGTAGACGAAGGAGAATAGTATTTAGAATTTACAAATATTTTATTGCCTGGAGGAAACTACTCACAACTTTTTACATGTACTCATGTACTCGTATTAGTAAGCATATATCACTTGATTTAGATTAAAAATTATCATAAAATTATAAATCCTAAAATAATAAAACATAAAAGGATTTTAAAAAATGATAATGAATTTAAAATTGACAGATGATAAATCAATCAACTTTAAAACTTAAGACTGGTAATTGAAGCGCTCGGTGCAAAAACCAACCAACTCGGAAATTTTAAATTTCTTTGATTCAAAAATCAAAATATATATTGTAAAATTGGTTTATATCCATGAAGAGAGTGGCTTGTTATCTCTGATGGTTCAGTAAAAAACTAGAAGAGAAAAAGTATTTTTACTGAACCATCAGAGACAAAATATATATATTTGATACAAAAATCAAAATATGCGCAAATACCGATTCTACATAATGCAAAACAGAACAAAGTTTCGTTAAAAATTGAAGTTGCCCGGTTCTTGCACTGGAATTCTTCAATTTGTCCATAAGAAAATCCAAATTTCAAAAACGTGTTTTACCAACATTTTTTTTAAAATAGCATCAGTTAAGCTATAATAAAATTGTACATTATTTTAGCAATAATTTATAAAATATTTTAATTGTGAATGTAACACTTTGCACATATTAAACATTTTGCAAAGACAAAGATTGTTTTTTTGATTAAACACAATTACGTGCGTACATCTCAATATTCTATACAGGGTGTTCCGTTCATGGTTCACAAAACGTCAGAGTTAGACACTACAGAAAATTTCATGGACAAAAATCTAAAAAAGTAGGGGTCTATCTCTTTAAATTTACGAGTTACAGCGTTTTGAATTTTCGGAATACAGCTAATAATAACTTACTATACAATGTGTCTAGAGTTTAAAAAAAATTATAACGGTATAGCTAAAACCATCTTCTTCCAAAATGTAGTGAAAATCGCAAAAAAAATTTTTTTTCTTTGTCAAATTCCCTAGAAATCAGAGAAGATTTTGAAATCATAGGTCTTTTCTTTCACTTAACAAAACCTTTTGAAGATACTTTTATTTGAAGTAATACTGAGCATGTCCAGAATGAAGTAGAAAACGACCCATGGGGAAATGATAGTTGCACGGCTAAAGGAAGAACTGATAGCTAAAGGAGATTTATCCGTTGGGCAATATGGGTTCAGGGAAGGTTGAAGTACTGTGCAAACGATATAGAGAGTCTACGATATCGCTGCCAAAGAAATGGTGAAAATTTCAAGAACCAGGCAACTGTGCGCAATCGTGACAATAGGCATAAAAACTGCCATTAATTCGGCTAACTGGAATGTAATTAAACAAGAACTGGAAAAGTGAAATTTATCGGACTACTTGCGGAAGATAATAGGAAACTATTTATGGGATAAAAAAGTAGAGATGGAAAAGGAAGCTGTAATAAACATCAGGTACGTGGTCCCCCAGGGATCAGTTATGGGTCCCATACTCTGGAATCTCCAATATGACGAGGTCCTGACGATGGAAATGCCGGAAGGAGTGGAGGTAATTAGTTTTGCAAATGATCCAGCTTTTGTGGTGACCGCAAAGACATCAGAGAGCTAAAGTACAAGGTGGATGAAACCGCACATAGAATTGTGGAATGGATAAAAGGAAGAAAACAGCAAATCGCACCAGGAAAGACGAAAGCAGTGATGCTGTCAGGGAGAAAAAATACGACGAAATAACCTTCGAAATTGAAGGTACGGAAGTTATACCTACGAAAAGCGTGAAATATCTTGGGGTCATCCTCGACCTTAATCTGAGCTTCGGGGAACACATTGGCTATATAAGTGGAAAGGCGAGAAAAGTGGGACAGCCCTTTCTAGGCTAATGGCCAACTCGAAGGACCCACCAGAGACCAAAAGTAGACTACTGGGAACAGTGGTGGAAAATACTATTATGTACGCCGCGCCAATCTGGATGAACGCGTGCAATGAATTTCACTTACTTTTCATGCGTATGCACCTACCGATCGTAACAAACTGTGCTCAGGATAATTCTTATAAGAGTAACTTTAGAAGGCTTTAGTAAGTGAAAGATTAGAGCTATGATTTCAACATCTTCCCTGATTTCGTGACTCGTCACAATAGCACCCGACAAAATAGCCTTGCGACAAAATAGCCCCGCCATAATAAATAGAAATAGACACAATTATTCGCTACAATTACTTAAAATGCCGCGCAATTTTCCAAAATATTTAACGGGATTATATGAACTTTAATCCTATCACCTTCCCCGTATTTTGTATTTATCGGCTTCCAAATCTAATTAAATAAATGTTTCTTTGTAGAAATATCCTAGTGCAAATCCTCTAAATCAGCCATTTTAGTTCTTCGGAGAAAATGGTAAATGCTCTTAGTTCTTAGTTTACAAGACTATTTTGTCGGGAAGCTTTTTTGTCTGGAAGCTATTTTGTCGGGGCTATTATGACGGGGGATATTCTGACGGGGTACCTCCCTGATTTATTAGGAATATGACTGAGTTTCATAAAACTTACAATAAATACAACCTTAATGGCTCTTTTCTCGGAGAAATTTTGAAAAAACGGAAAAAATAAATATTTTTTTTAATGTTTCTTTGCGATTTTTTTTTTCAATTTCTTTATTACTGTCATTACCCATTGAAAGAGGATGATTTTAGCTATCTAGTGATGATTTTTTTTAATTTCTAGATACAATGGATAAATGATTATTAGCGATGTATTGACCTAACTCAAAACTCCTAAACTAAAACAGATAGACCCGCACTTTCTTAGTTTTTTGTAAATGAAATTTGCTCTAGTTTCTAACCTAAGGTAGCCAGAGGTCCCGATTTTGGCGGGACAGTCCCGAATTTTTGTCTTGAACACATTTTTTTATTATTTGTCAAATTTGGTTTTGTTTCTTGATGATAATGATGTTTTTTTGGTTTAAATGCAATTTCGTGAAAATGGAGCATTTTTTTTTTATTTTTTGAATAACAAACCCCCCCTCCCCACGCCGTCGCGGTTATTTTTATCTTGTCCCGCCTTAGTAAAATAAAAATCTCGGCATCTTATTATAACCCTGACGTTTGGTAAACCATAAACGGAACACCCTATAAGAAGTGTACTAACTTGGTAAATTAATAAATTTGTATGTTCTAAGTAATTAAAATCATGGTGCAAGTGGATTTCTGTTAAAATTCTTGTAATTTTTGATACTTGATTAACAAACTACATTAAAAAAATATTTTTTTTCTTACTTCTGAAATTAAAAATAAACTCCAAGATATAAAAATGCAAAAAATACCCATCTCGTGTTTATTCTGCTTCGGAAATATTATTGGGATCTACTAAAACATGATTCCGGTTGGAATTGCGGTTAATTACCGTTGGCGAAATTGAACGTGGGATGTCGTATAGATGTTGGAAGACGCCCCAAGGTTTGTGAAATTTTTATTAGACGCTCGACAACTCACGACCTGGAATCCTCAAATCAAAATCTTGCAACAGATTGAATTTTTGTTGTGACGTATATTGAATTCGATTGGTTGTTCCGGTTTTTCCTTGCTATTTGATGATTTCAGAATTGCATTTCTGATTCCATCATATTAACTAGCTAAGTTTATTATTAAATATTCAAGTTTTGTTCGCGAATCGAGCAGTATTTTATATTATAGGTTTATTACGAAAATAGTATGCAGTAATTTTAAAAACTATGTATTGGAAAATGAAATCTCAAGTATTTTATACGTATTGCAAATATCCAATATTAAATTGAAAGGGATTTAGATTTTGTTCCATTTTCAATAATTAAACTACTTATAAATTGGTTGAAAAGCCGTATTAGTAATCACAATTCAAAATACTCAGTTATTTATAAGCGTTTTGTATAAAAATAATAAAACACACAACTGTTACATTCATATTTTTGAAATTGAATGGAAAGTGGAAAGTATTGCCTATAAAGTTTTCTTGGAATTCTTTTTATTAAAAAATATGTAATGAATGTATGATTTTTCAAAAAATTTATTGCAAAAAATTACTTTAGCCATTACTTTGTACACAAAAGCTAAAGAATCTTTTCAGTAAAACTTTCTTCGGTAAAACCATTTTAGAGTACCTAAATCCAATTACTATCTTTAAAAGCACGGATTCGATTGAGTTAAATTCCAAAGTTAAACATCCGAATATCGATTTAAGTGATAACTTGAATGGCTCGCAATAGAACAGGAAACAAAATTAATTGATTTATTTAATTATAATTTTCTTTCATGCAAGCGACATCTCTTTACAAAACTGGAATACTACTTTAAGGAAAAACTGTAAATGTTAAAGCATTCAGCGCCACCTAGTCAATACTCCTGCAGTGTAAGTGAGGAAAATTCATGGAAACTCGAATCGCTGGAAAGCTTCTGTTCCTGCAAGGCTTGGTTGTTCGAAAATTCTAGCTGTTGACGCTAGGTGTCGTCGCAAGACACGTTTCAGGATTTTCTATTGCAGTAGTGCCAACACAAGGCTTGTAATTCCTTGTCGTCGTTTCGTACTAAAAAGTAAAATTCAATTTGGTCGAGTTTTGCCATTTAATTTGCCATTTGCCCCAGAGTAATTGCATTACTTTCCGCAATTCTACGCGGCAATAAGGGATAGTTAATGCAACGGCTTTACTGAGGTTATCAGGAACAACGCGAATTAAAGGCTTTTTTTCAAACTCGCACCTGTTAAGGACAACCCAAAACATGCTGCAGGACATGCGATGTTTCAATATCAAAGCTGCTCACAATATTATTAGGGTTGTACGCATGTGTTTAATAATCCGTAAAGCGGAGAAAGATAATTTGTTTATGTTTACACTTCAAAAAGGGAAAAATGCTTTGCACCAAATTCATTTAACAGTTTATATTGAAATATATACTTTTTTAGGAGAAAACTTATTTATGTGAATTTTTTAAATAAAATATGGCATAAAATATCTTAAAATTCTCACAGAAAAAGCTATTTAATTAAAAATATTGAAATTTGTAAATAACTCAGATCAATTAACTTGACTTAAATATTATATCCAATAAAAGACAAAATTAAAACAAAAGTTACCTGATTTTAAAATATGACCCTTATAATTAACCCTATTCCGTATCCAAAACGTTATTATAACAGCTCGCTGTTATGTTATCCTAACATATTAACAGTAGTTAAACATTGTTATGAATAACAGTTTAACTACAGGATAGGGTGGGTTATTTTATTTATAACAATACCCACCTTATCCCATAATTAAAATGTTATTTATAACAATGTTTAACAAATTTTAATATGTTACTATAACATAACAGCGTGCTGTTATAATAACGTTTTGGATACGTAATAGGGACTATAAAAATACTGGGATATGTTTTGCATGTATCTTATTAGTTTTGTTCGATTTAATATAAAGATGGAAAATGCGCAAAACGTAGCAACTTTAAAACGAATGAAATTAAAAAATTAAAAAAGGAAATTAAAATAAGTTTTCGGTATTGAAATATCTAGATTAAAATCTGCTTTATGTTGTGTAAATTGAATTTTTTGAAAAACGTATTTATAACGTTATTACTTTGCGTAATATTTGTCAATTTAAAACTTTTTTCATCTACTAAATTTAAAACATAAAAATTCTACAAAATGATTTATACTCTTAATAGAGTACTAACGAAGTATGTAAAAAAATCTATTCATAATATCATTTTTTTTATTACCAAGAAGAAAATTCAGCAATATACTTTTTTTGCAGCAAAATAATTTTTTTAGATAGTAAATGTCATTCCGAACAAAAAAATTTTTTCCGACTGCTGACAAAGTTGCAGTAATTTTAAAATTGGTAAATTTCCCTGATTTTTGTTAAACACACTGTATAATTTTCTTTCCTATTATCATTATTTTATACAGGGTCCGCCAAAAAATGGAAACACCTAAATATTTTTAAACCATAATGAATTTAAAAAAAAAGTTTTAACAAAAGTTTATTCAATTTAAACAAGCTATCATTTAAACATGTTTTTAATATACAGAGTGTTCGTTTTATTAGTAGTACGGCTCCTAACTTTAGTTTTTTATATATTTTGTATATTAAAAACAAGTTTATATGGTAGCTTGTTTCAATTGAATAAACTTTTATTTAAACTTTTTTTTTAAATTCATTATGGTTCAAAAAATATTTAGGTGTTTCCATTTTTTTGGTGGACCCTGTATAAATCAATTATGGTTTAGATCTTTGGCAACTTGCTCCTTTATTTTATTAGGACCATTTAAAATTTGTCTCAAAATCTAAAGAATAGGTACCTGATTTAAATAAAAAAATCAAAACAAAATATAATTTATACAGGATGCTCCAAAAAAAAATAAATAAATTTTGAAATTTTATAATTGCTGTAACTTTTTAAGGAGTCGAAAAAATATTAGTTCATAAGAAGTTTTACGTTCAAAATGACATTTGCTATCTAAAAAGTATTTTTCAAGAATAAAAGTGAGACACCCTGTAGATCCCGCAGTACATACAGAAACCACGGTTACAGTTCTTCACTTTGATGTCAAAATCACCCAACAGATAATAATCCATTTAAAACAAATCTTAAGGTCTAGTTAGATCTCAAGACAGGATGACGAAATTGGGCGTTAGTTATTAGTTAAAACTTAAAGTACTACTATAAGGATCATATAGTTTTTATTTATTACCCTTTATGATTACTATGTAGAAATGTTAAAATAACAAAAGCTCCCTTTTTCGCAATTCGAGAATGGTTTTTTGAAATTAGTGCCCATATTTTAATCCATTGAAAGAGTACAAAAAAGTCCTTAAAAGCGATAAATACGAGGGTGATTTTTTGACGATTTTAACTGAAATACGCCTAACTAATTTCTCCCCAGAAAAGGAATAATTATTATAGCTAATATGCTTTGTTTTCTAGTAAAACTAGATTTTATTGAAAATAATCACTTATGAACTGAAATTTAATTTATCTAGAAAATTATTGAATAAGGCGTTACGAAAATTATTATTTATTTAAATCTAGATCAAAAGGGGACTTCGGAGATAAGCTTGCCACCTTGATAAAAAATAACTAACTGTTAAGTTTTAAGTTTCAAAATTGACACCATTGGCATATTTTTGATTTTATTTTTAATTTTTTCAATTTTTTTAAACTTAGCAAAACATTGGTCATTAATACAACAAAATTATTTTTGGACATTTATCAGACATTAATCCTATGTATTAACCAAACAAGTACTGGGAACTTTGTAAATTAAAAATTATAAGCTATTGGAGACGGATGTTACTCCCATTTTAAATAGGAGGGGAAATTTTAAAAGGAATCATAATGAATTTATCGATGATAATAAAAAAATAATTTCAAAACAATTACCTAACCTTATTTATTAAAGGTTAGGTTATTATCAACTATTTTTTGGCGTTTCCCGAAATGACTAATGCGCATGACCGTGATCTTGCAATGGGCGATAATTTGAAGACTTGGAACAAACCTAAGAATTTAGGTAAAACACATCAATTGAATTCAATTTTTCAATAGTTATTGAATAAAATGTAGTGTAGTTTTTAGTTATTTAGGCCACATTAAATAGTCCTTGACTTGTACACTATCAATGTATAATATCGTACGAATTCTTTAAATTTTGGGAACCGTATTTAAGTTTAACAGTTTATACTTTGTTTAAATTATAAATTGATAACAAATATTTATTTTCATGTTTATTATTATTATAAAAAAGCTTCAAGGTTTAGGATATTTGTAATTCTTATATTGTTTATTCAAACCTAAAGTTTTGTAAATATGTAGCTCACACTAGGTATTTAATTTCATAAAGTGTTTATTCAATCAGTGGTCGGATTCAAATTATTTAACAATCGGTTCTTTTTAGGAGGGGGGTTGAAGAAAGTGCTCCCAGGCGATTTTTTTTTAAATTTCAAGGCCAAGCGTAAGGTATTGCCATGTTCAAAAAATTACTTATTGAATGTTTTTTGAAAATATTTTAAGAATTTTCAACTAGATGTAAATTCTGGCTTTTAGGACAAACTAAAAAAAAACTTATGCCCGTTTTCACCAACGATTGCTAAAACTTAGGCATTGCTTATAGCGCTAGTTGGTAGGTATTTTTTATTAAATGATTAAAAATACCTAGCAACCAGCGCTGTAAGTAATGCCTAAATTTTAGGAATCGTTGGTGAAAACGGGCATTAAATATTTATCCTGTAAGCCAGAATCCATAACTGTTTAAAATTTTTTCTTCAAACGTAATTAAAGTACAGCCTTATGTGACGCTTGACAGGCTTTAACAAGTCATTTTTATGTTCCTTGACTCTATGGTCATATTCGTCCGTTTCCGAACTAAATCGGTTAAAATCGGGTATACTTTGCATTGACAAGGATTAGAAGGGAGGAGTAGAAATGCATTTTAGGCAACCCAATATACACCAACATTGTATTGTGTGTTGTATGTAAATTAAATGTAAAATTTTAATAGTATATTGTTTTATTAGGAGTAAAAGAAGTACTTTTTGTGGCTTTGCTGGACGAGCTCTGCGAGTCTTGCGGATACATGCGAACCACAAAAAGTTCTTTTACTCCGAATAAAACATGCAATTTTTTCTTCAAACGTCGAAATCTTTAAATTACTAATATAATAAATAATTTTAAAATTTGACATTTAATTTACATACAACACACAATACAATGTTAGTGTATATTGGGTTGCCAAAAATTCATATCTACTCCACCCTTTTATTATCAGTGCAAAGTAGTAATTTCTATTCCTAGGCAGTACAAAGTGACCATAGAATCAACGAACATAAAAAGTGACATTTTTAAGCCTGTCAAACGTCAAAGAAGACTGTACTTTGATAAAGTTTGGAGAAAAAAAAATTGCCTACCTATCGCTATTGACGAAAAATAAATGTTGTGATAAATCATTTAAAATAAATTCATATAATATAATTGGTGACTTTTATACTAAGGAAGTCTTGAATTGCGAAACAATTTTAATCTTGATCCATGACAGAGGTACAAAAAACAATTAATTGGACTAAACCCGGTTCCGTTTTCTGCAAATTGAATACCTACTTTGTAAATTGATGATTTCTAATTTTTCTCAATTTTCTTAACTTCCAATTTCCAATTTAAAGCATTCATAGCGTGGAGCTGATAAAGGTTCCAATTAAGGCATAAAAGAGCGATGTGGACATAAAGGCTGCACAAAAGTGCACATCCCGCACCCGCAAAAGCATCGGCGTTTCATTACGTCCTCCGCTTCAGCTTCTACTTTTCAATCCTCTCGACTTTTCTGCTATTCTACTGCATTAGTTCGAAATCGAGAAAAGAAAACCGGAATTAGCAGTCTTTGCAGTTCACCGCATCGAGTAATTTTATTTTGCTCGTTAACTCTCGTTTGATCACTCTTATATTGGAATTATTGTTGGGTAAAAAAACAGCAATTTTATTAATTAACGTAGGAAAAAGTGTTTAAGGAAAGCTTTAAGTGCGCTTCAAACAATATACATGTAAATTTATGCGCTCACTTTGACAATATTGTCTGAGGTATTCAAGGCATTAAGTGCCGCGCTTTTTTGAAGAGCTGTTTTATTTTAAGGGCTACGAGTTACGTTATTTTTAATCCATTCTTAATGACCTTCATGAATTACTAATTATTCTGGATTATTCAGGCGACGAAAGCTTTGTGTCGGGTTACCCTGTTGCAAACGGATTGACTTATTGACCATAGGAACTACCCTGCTGATAGAGGAAACTACGAGTTAAAGGTCCTGAGGACAGAATACTTAATTACGTTTAGGACTAAACCGCAAAATCCGGGCTTTACGATTAAAGATGCATCTATTAGCTTTTAATCAAGAAAATACGAGTGAATCAAATTTAGTTTTTTATTTTAATTTAGAATGTCTGAATAATTTTCGTAAACGTAATCCAGCACTAAATCTGATTAAACTGGCTTTGCTTGTAAGACATTCCAGATCCATCGTAATACGTCTTGATTATCGCTTACACTGCTGGATTGTTCTAGTGGAGACAGAAAAGGTACAAAAGTCGTGTAGTTACTTCCAAACAAATTGTGTAGTGGAATAAAAGTAAGCGAAAAATCCATCTTCATTGTTGTTTATGAAGATGCTTTACCACATTTACCCCAACTAACTTTTAATTTTAATCCCTTGGTAGACGTTGAATGCCTTTTGCCATTTGCCATTTGAAAGGCAACACCGAACATAGCACACCGCTTATCGTCTCAGCTCCGGATTCATTATTTTCCTGCGGTTCCCTTCCTCTATCTTTTAATTTTTCTCTTTTTCAATGTCAACTTGTCTGCATTTTTCTCCCCTTTTACGATTTAAACGTCCAGATATTTCTGCGGAGACGAGTGAAACGAGCTCCTCCGCCCAAAACACACAGGGATGAATGAGAATGTAAATTATTACGCTTTACCTTCCGGAATGGATATCAAAGTTTTATTTTCCACATTATAAATTTCACATTTACTTTCAAAATGAAGTATTTGGTTATCTTTAAACAAATCACCACAAAAATACATTTTATTTTTTTGAATATTACTACAACAAATATTAAAAGTAGGAAGGATACAAATTATTGTGTGGTTTTTTAAAATAAACGAAAATATCGCATTTAGATTTTATCCAGGGTGTTTCTGAACATGTGTACCTAACTTCAGGAATACATTATTTGACCTATTTGAAGATAAAAAGTTAAAATAAAATTTTTGGCCAAAACGTATTTCATAAATGGAGCATTTTGTCGAATAAATTTATTCCTCCTTTTTTTATCTTCAAAGAGGTCAAAGAATCTATTCCTGAAGTTAGAGGGGCTACAAAAAACTACTGCTGGTTGAGCTCAGAAATATGGATTTTCATTTGAAACAAGTGAGTTGAGGTTAGATTAACCACGAAGAAGTCTTTCACTATAGTCCGGTCAATTTAGCCTTAAAAATTGTAGTAAAGGTGCAAAAATTAGCGTAGAGATAAAAATTGGTATGAATGTACGGAACACCATTATAAATGAATTCTGAAAAGTCCTCATCGATCCCGTACCTGGAAAAAAATTTATTCAATTTATCTCAGAAACGGTGGCTTTTAGGAGAAAAAGTATTAAGTCATTTTTTATAGAAAATTATATGATCTACAATTTTTGTTTGACCTAATTTTATGATAAAACTTACCGTTTTGCTGAAAAACGCGAAAAAACAATTTTTAAGACCTTTGACTTTGAATAAAATTTTTTCCAGGTACGGGATCGATGGGGACTTTTTAGCATTTATTTATAATGGTGTTCCGAACATTCATACCAATTTTTAGCTCCACGCTAATTTTTGCACCCTTGCATGTCTAAATTGGCCTATTAAACTAAACAATTTTTAATTGAAACATTTAGGTTTGGAGATATTTTAACTATCAAGTGGATGTTTGAGACACATGCTAGAAATATTAGGTTCAACTAAAAATAAACTCCAGAATTGATAATTAATGTTAACTACATAAAAATCGAAGGCTCATCATAAAACATAGATTACCTAATAACTGGATAATGGCTGTTAATAAATCATCGTAACAAATTAGCCAAATAGTAGAATAATAGTGAATACATAATGAAAATATCTTTTGGTTATTTATACAGTCAATAATAAATCAATAAATTCCCTCCAATTTATTTTAATATAAAACAACTTTGAGGTAAAGAATTGATAATCAATTTATCCATGTCACGCGCTTTTATAAGTATATTTAAATAACAATAGCAACACGTGTGAAACAAGGATATCATTGAAAGAAAAAGAAAAATAAAGTGGGATTTCATTGAGGAAATAGGACGGTTTCTTTCATTTCATGTCGCTAAGCTTTATAATAAACCTTTATTTGCTCCCAACGAATTGTATACAATATGAAAAGATAATTGTAGTGGAATTTTCCAAGAAATTCCATTTAATTCTTGCATTTTTAATCTCTCATCTGTTATAATTGGCCTATTAATAAGCATCATAATGCAGGCTATGACATTTTTAACTGAAAATATAAAACAGTCACATTTCTAATTTCTAAATATTGAAATAAATTTTATAAATTAAAGAAATATGGCTGCGTTCACTTCGCGTACTTTTACAATACCACAAAATCACGAAAAAAATCAGAAGGAAGATAAAAAAAGTGTGAAAGAATGAAAAAAAAAGAAAAATAGGACCACGAGAACATAAATTCGAACAAATCAACATACCCAAAAAAAAGTAATAATTTTAGCAAAGAAGAAGGTGACTGATAAAAAAAATACAATAATAAGGAAGCAAGGAGAGATGAGCTAAAATTATTACCAACATACATAAAAAATCTCTTTAATAGTAGTAAAAATAGGACAAGCAAAAAAAATAATGAAAAATGGTTGAAGTTATACCAGGCGACCTGAATTGACCTGAAGGATATAGAAGAGTCACCAGTACTTCTATGGAAATTCTCTAAAGCGGCTTTATGACAATTGAAGTTTAGTTGATCGATAATAGTTAATCAACAAAAGTTGAACGAAAACTATAGTGAGAACCTTTGTTTCAATGGAATTGTTCAACTTTTTAGTGGATCAAGAAAAGCTATACTTTGTCAAACTTTATCGTCTTTCCCCACTTGCTTTGAAGTTGAAACTCAACTCACGAATTAGAAAATACAAAAATAGAGATGCAAGAGAAAATTCTTTGGTTTCTATTCTCAAAGAGATAGAAATTTCTGGTCTTATTACTGGTGATCTAAAGAACACAATCAGGAGCATTAAAACAATATACAGAAAAGAGTACTCATTGGTTTAAAAAGCGCAACTTCACGGCAACTGGTTTCATCGCCATTTTAAAATTTGTATTGAAACGTGTAAACAAAAAATGATTCAAGCTTTTGTTTATCAACTCGTTCAATTAAACTTGAATCATGAGTTTTCGAATCAGTGCCCCGGCCCAAGCTACTCTACATTTCAGACCATGCCAAAAAATCAGCAGGTAGGTGAGAAATCTACAGATCTACAGAAAAATAAAAATTTTAGGAATTTTCAACGATGCAAGGCGGGGAAATGCGACACCAAGTTTTTAGAGCTCCTAGATACAAAAGACACCATATTCTCAATTTAAAAGCTAAAACAAAGATGTAACACTAAGCCCAAGGTCTGTCACTAAAAAAGCTTCTTCCGAGGGTGGTTTTCGATACAATTGCATGAACCGTGATGTAGAGAATAAAAACCACGTGGTTCATCCAATTTCGGGATATTTATACAATAACGTCTCATATTTTGATGTTTAGAAGGATACATGTAAAAAAATGTTAGTATTAGCCCCTGTTGAAACTTGAATTGGAAATATAATCTAATGAAAGTTTTTTTTTTAAATTAAAAACAGTTTGTATTTTCGTCTGGGTTTTCACATTGTAAAATAATATTTTTAATTAAAAGTTTTGTTTGATATTAATTTTCTACTGAAAATACAAACATACAGTTACTAGTAATTATTTAAAACCACTAAGTTCGCATATCGAAAATAGTAATAGGCAAATAGAAATATGAAATATCATAGTTACTCCAAAGCGGAAATGAAATCCTAATATTTAAATAAAGTCTAGGAATAAATGAGAAAACTTAACCATAGTGAATAAGATAAATTTTCATGTTTACGCTAGTGGAAAATTCGTGAAAGTTTCTTTCGGTTTCATGATTCGATTGATTTTTAGATTTGCGCGCGGAAAGTAAACTTTGTGAAATCAAAGTTTGCATAATGTATGCGACCCAGACCCACTTTCAGAAAAGCACCCTTTGTGTTTAGCTTTCTAAACGCTCATTCAATTCTACCCAATTCCAAGGGATGAATTATTTAAGCTCATTAAAGTGACCACACATTAATTAGCAACCTGCTTGATTGCGAGGAGAGCTGAAAAAGCTGTAAACATCTTTATGCATTTTTTATACTTATCATTTTATTTAAAAATTGACAATTGACAATTAAAATATGCGTATTTTTGTTTAATTATTTAGGCTAAATATATAATTCGGAAAATTTGTGTTAAATGTATTATTATCAATTTGGGTTTCATGTAAAATGTATGCAATAAGCAAACAACCTGTATAATAAATTGCGGGAAGGTATTGATGATAAATTGTTTGTTAAAGCCGAGTTTAATTTGATTAATTATTCGAAACTGCGTATCAGACCTGCATAAAATTTATCTGGTAATTATAATAATTAGTTCCAAATACTAAATTAATTAAAATGTTTTTATTTAATAATAAAAGTAATATTGTCAAAATCTAATAACAGTATAAATAGCATTCTGCTTCGAAGAATTGGGAGAAAATCGTTTTATTCAAATTAGATTACATCTAAAATACAGATGGAGTTAACCACAATTTTCAACCACTCCTTTGGGTCAGTGGTCAGTGGCGTATCCTTCAATTCTATTTTAAAGTTGAAAACGATAGTACAGTACAAGTCGTAACAGGTAAAATGACTAAAAATTTTGATAACTTAAAAAAATGTGGATATATTGTATCGTCTCACATCTGCAGAATTTCAATAGCAGATTCTGATTGTATTTCCACTAACTTAAATTTTCTTTGCCACAACTTACATTCGGCAATTAAAATTGACAAACTGCAGTCTTCCAAATCTATTGAATATGCATTCAAAAGAATTTATTTTCAAACTCAGGCTTGTCGCGACAGGGAATCAATATACTCTAACACTGATTTATGTTTCATGAATCTTTCTTTTAAATTTAAAATCGTTGAATCCAAAAAGCCATTAAATATATTGATATTCGAAAATAAATTTCAGATGTCTCGGAATTAATATGACGTCAATTTGTTTGCTTTCCTGTTAATCTTGATATGGAACTTTGGCAAGTATAAGAAAATATTTTTTTTAATTGTAAGTATTTTTATAACAAAACTAGCAGTTTTAATGGAGTTTAACAGCATGCACCTGATGATGATTCCTTATCCTTCCAATTTTCAATTTGCTCCAAAACTAATGGATTAAATAACTTTACTATCACCATAACAGATTCGCGTCTTTCGATCCAACGAGTTGGTCAAAGCTTATTTAAACTTTCGCATCTGGATGTCGGGAGTGAATTTGGATATGCTTTTTTGGAGAACTGCATTTGTCTTAGGTGTATGCATAAAAGAATAGCTCAATTACTCCCATACAATTTGAAATATCTTTAACTTGACCTGCATCCGAAATAACTAATAGTCCGGTCAATTTAGCCCTAAAAATAATAGTAAAGGTGCAAAAATTAGCGTAGAGCTAAAAATTGGTATGAATGTTCGGAACACCATTATAAATGAATTCTGAAAAGGCCCCATCGATCCCGTACCTGGAAAAAATTTTATTCAAGGTCAAAGGTCTTAAAAATGGGGTTTTCGCGTTTTTCAGCAAAACGGTAAGTTTCATCATAAAATTAGGTCAGACAAAAATTGTAGATTATATAATTGTCTATAAAAAATGACTTAATACTTTTTCTCCTAAGAGCCACCGTTTCTAAGATATAACGATTATAAAAGTTGAAAAAGTTGCAATCTTCATAATATGCATAAGTACGCCACGTATACACATCACTGAATCTGTAATACCAGTAAAAATATTTTTCTATCGGTCAATGTAAGCCATGAATCGTTCTAATCGGTTAACTGGTTCGGTCAAAATTAATTATTTTCCGATTAATCAAAATAAAATTTCATAGCAATTTCTTCGTCCAAAAGTGAAATTTTCAAATTTTCAACGGTTATTCGGTCATAACTTCTAAACGAATAAATATATCAAAACGAATCTATTTTTGTGTGAAAGCCTACGCAAAAACATTTAAGATAAGCCATCATTAGTTAAAATCGATGAAGGAGCAGGGGGTAAAAAAAATTGTCAAAGTATTTTTTTAGTAATTTTGAGTTTTTTTCGAAATTGAAAAAAGTCAACGTGTCGCGTAGTAGTACTTGAAAATCTCATTCCAACGCATATTTTAGTTAGAAGATAGGATGTGTCGTTACCTTATAGCGATTATTTTGGTCGCTGGGGGTTGAAAAAACACAATTTTGATTTTAATAAGTCGGTGTGAGGTGAAATAAAAAGATAGAGATTTCAAAATTTCAAACCGACCTCGTTCGATCAATCCTCTTGCAGGTCACGTGTAGTGATTTTTCATTTTTTTGTTCAGTTTTGGCCCCATTTCCTCTACCAATTTTCTCTACGTGCCGTTTTTTATCGATATTTTTCTACGCTTTTGGAAAAAAAAATCCCGACGCCGCTGGTTGCGCCGGATAAGACCGTTTATTTTTCTGGGTATTAACGGTACTTTTAGGTACAATATAAACTGCGTTTCGTTAAAATCGGTCCAGTGGTTTGTATCTCGATTTTCAAACGCCAGAATATGAGATACAAACAAAAATTTCGAAAAAGTGCTCCACTATGGGTACGCTAAAAAACGCGACAATTTGACGTTTTCAAAGAAAAATTCGCCCTCGCCACAGGATTAACCTAGGAGGGTCGGAAATTTTGGATATAGTAAATGAGAATGTGGGAAAAAAGGGGACCCGATTTGGTCGTTTCGATTCCGAACCCGGCACAGCTACGATTTTTCAAAGTCGCAGGACGCTCAAAAAAAACCGCGAAAAAATTGACTTTTTTCGGAGAGCTTTTGAAAGCTTTCTTAAAAAATCCATTCGGCTAGGATTATAAAACAAACATTCCCCTTTAATTCGAGACCGGGTTTTTGAAATTTGGTTAAAAAGTGTACCCGTTATCGTGAATATTAGACGATTTTGAATCTGACGAATAATGTGCATATTATGAAGATTACAACTTTTATAATCGTTATATCTCAGAAACGGTAGGTCTTACGAAAAAAAGTATTAAGACATTTTTTATAGACAATTATATGATCTACAATTTTTCTCTGAACTAATTTTATGATAAAACTTACCGTTTTACTGAAAAATGCGAAAAACCCATTTTTAAGACCTTAGACTTTATCCAGGTACTGGATCGATGGAGACTTCTCAGCATTCATTTATAATGGTGTTCCGAACATTCATACCAATTTTTAGCTCTACGCGAATTTGTGCACCCTTGCACGTCTAAATTGACCGGACTATACCGGAAATATCCTCAAGGTAATCATGGAAACCATCCATTACAACCTATAAAATAAACCTTACAGATCTGTAAGGACTTACAGATTTGCACATATTGCACCTGTTAAATTATACGCACTCAGTAGGTACTGCACGTTGATGGTACTCTCTTTCTTGATGTTTTTGAAATTTTTCCTTACCTCTTCGCCAGTTGCAAAAACTTTAATCTACAAAATGTCCTAATTTTTTATTGTTAGATTTGCCTGCAGTTTGTTCAAAATATTTAAAGCAGTATTTAGAAAATAAGCTAGCTAAGGTTATTCTAACAATCAACTGTAATTACATTTATTTTAACATTTTCGTTACCAAATGAAATGCTCGAAAATAGAAAATTGGGTTTAGAGGTCCAAATATTTAGTAGAACATCTATTTTTTTGTCTTCATTTAATTTAGATTCTATAAAATTCTTCGAAATTAATTGAGCGGTCGACTTCGGGATTTTTATTTTGCTCATGCACAATCAGTTGATGTTGCAGATTTTTGTTTTGTTTCAAATCCATTCTGATTTTGTTCAAATATGATTTTGTTTTCATTCTTCACCTGAACTTTATGATCAGGATCTGCTTTTTGGCGCTTATTAAAATAAATTAACAAAGACAGTTGCTTTTTATTTTTATTATCCATTTCAAATTATCCCAGGTCACTAATCAAATACACAAAACGAACGAAAATTATCAAATATAAATTATCCAGCTCTAGCACGAAACAGAACCCAAATTTTGAAATTTTAGGTTGTTTTCTAAATAACGCACTAATCGAGGATGATCTATTTATAAAAAAAAATTAAATATATAAAAAATAAAAAAATACCAGCAGCGTTTGGGGCGGGGTTTGGGGGGTGCATATGCACCTCTCGGAGTTTTCAGTTAGTTTTATAATACAGACGAAACTAATTTCATCTTTATTTAACTCAAACTAAGTTTTACTCCTCAAAGGCTCGTATTAAACTAGGTTTAAGTTTCAACTTAAAAAAATCTAATTAATTAATTCAGTGAATTCAAAGTCTGTGCAATTGTCTCGCCAAAGTAGAGATCTAATTATTTCAATTCTCAAAGAATAAGGGATCCTCGTAAAAACTCCGCCACGCAAAAAATTTCAAGAGTGCCTTTGTTTACAATTTTAAGCAAATAAAGCGAAATATAAAAGACAGAGTATATTTAAAAAAATAATTTATTTTTTGTTAAATAAAACAATTTTTTTAGTTCTCTTATTTATATTAAAATAAATCTTACACCACAATATTGGTGGAAGTTTAAATACCCCATTTTCTAACTGAAAAGTAGATTTTTCATAATTTATGATAAAACAAGTTAATTTTTTCTAGAAACAATTGTATGTATGCACAAAGCGGATGTCTAAAGCATTGGTATGTTTACGACTTTGCTTGTTTGTTTTTCTTCCTCCCCTATTTTTCTTAGTTAAGCCGCGAACTGCTCGCAATAAAAAAAAGAGTGAAATGATTACACAAAATAGGCCCCAGGCTCCCTCCGGATTAATTATTTTTAATAAAGATTATGAACTTCTTAAGAAGATTAAATTGATTCAATTATTTACTGAGAATAACAAAAATAATGTTCTTAAAAAAGCACCCTCACTTAAATAATTAATAGACGTGAGCTTTAAAAGCAAAATAAGATTTTAAAGTTTTTCCTCTTAAAAAAGCTTTCAGTTAGGAGTAAAGAAGGAAACACTTTGAAGGCAAACGCGTATTAAAAGTTTTAGCGCTATTTTATCAACGCGCTAGAACATAGTGATTAAATTAGTGCAATGAATTGCTGAAAGTTGGGTGAAATAAGCACTCCTCGAAGGCGCAAATAGTATTTAAAGCGTTTTATTGCTTAACATTTAAGGTCACCGCATTCCAAACCCTCGAATTTCCGACAACTTCCGGAATTTTCCATTTGCACCACGTTTCGTTTCTCCGGGGACAATCTCGAGGGCTTGAAATCTAAGACCCAAAACAGCTACCCCCAAAAAACATAACAACGCCTGCACTAGTTCAACTTTCAAGTGTGATATTTAATTATTCCTGCCACGGAGGCGAGACTTAAGCTCATTTTAACCGAGGAAACTTTTTAAAATAAGTTTTGAACATAATTATCCGCTTTGGAATAATAAGTGGTTTAAGGTTGCTGCGAGTGCATTAAAGGTGGCTATTTCAGAGTAAGTTACGACCATCTACTTTTACTCTACTTTAATTAAAATGTTATGAAAAGATGCTATCAGCTGAAAACTATTCTAATTCCACCTGTTAATATACTTTTCACTAAATTTCCTGTACCTAAACGAAAATCCCCAGGCGATATAAAACTATAAAATTATTCCTAGATTTCCTGTTGCTAATACTATCGCAAATTATATATATCTAGATCCACATAATAAAAAAAGAGTTTAATTTTGAAATATATTTTCACTCAAAATTGATGTGTTTCTGAAAATATAAATAATTCAAGATAAATGGGTTTATTTTTAGGATATAATTTACAAGATGAGGGAAAATATTTACAAGTCTCTTGAGCTGAAGAAAAGTCTTGCAAGGATGGAAAGAAAAAACAGTTTAAGTAGAGATAAGGCAGAAAAGAAGTCTCCCTGATGGCGCGGAGAACAAATATTGGTTCAACTATGAATTATAGCCGCAATGGGAGGCTGTTGAATCTCGCTGGGGGCGGATTTTATGATGGGGACAGGATCGTATAAAGCACAAGTGCCTCTGAGATGGCATTTTCATTTCATGTGCATAAAAAAGAAAATTTTAATCGAAGCTCGATGCATCGAGCGCGAAATTGGCCCAATTTGCATCGGGCGACGCCGACGTTCATTAAATGCAGCCCAGCACCAACACTTTGGTATTCAAATCATGGGCTCTCCTCGAATGTAAACGAATGGTTATATTCAAAGTGAACAAGGCTGAGCAATTAATTGCGCCTTTATAAGCTGATTTTCATACATTACTTTAATTAAAATACTTCTATTCACACTTTTAAATTAAAAAACACCAAAACTAAATAATCATTTTTTAAATAATATATTTCTCGTTTAATTAGGAGTAATAAATATGGATAGGATTTCAATTACCAACCTGGAATCATCCTTATCAAATTGTATTTTTAAACATTTTACTAAAATATCGTTAATTTTTATTAAAAATCAATTTTTTACTTTTCTACTTGCCATCAACACTACTAAAACTAACAAGGAGGCGAAAACACGTTTTCTTTTTGTATACAGAGTTGTAATTTTGTAGGTGTATGGACTTGAAATTTCACAATTGATCCAAAGCCTATGGACAGATACCTTATCAGGACCAGACAATATCAAACCAATAGTAATCATAAAACTAGAAAAAACATCTCTCCCCAAATATCTACAATCATTAACAATCACATGCATAAAGTTAATTTACCAGAAGAACAGAAAATTTCCATAATAACATCAGTCTACAAAAATGGCAAGAAACCAAACCCCCAAAACTACAAACCAATATCAGTTCTATCAATTTTTGCAAAAATATTTGAAAATATAATCCTGCTAAACTATCTAAAAACCATCAACTTTAAATTTAAAGAACATCATGGATTCCTGAAACAAATAAGTACCACATCGGCAATAAATAACCTTATAGAATACATTAATACTAACCTGGATAAACGAAATATAGTGAGAGGTCTATTTCTAGATTTTAAAAAAGTCTTTGATATTGTAAACCATAGAATCCTATAAGACAAATTGAAATAACTAGGAATACATCACAATTTCTACAACTTAGTCGAAACATACACTTCTCCACAAAATTAACGCTCCATCTCTAGTTTTTAATAAATAACATGTAATTTTTTTTTCGTTCTACAACAACGTTAATATTATGAAAGATTTAGAAAAAGTTTTCTCATAGCCTTTTATGTTTTTCTACAGTTGGCATTTAAATTTTAATTGTAAAGATACACATGTTGGATTTTGAAAACGATTTCCAAGAAATTTAACCCGTGACCGAGCTACCGACCTATTGGTCAAAGGCTTGGTGTGGCACATATGTCAATTTCCCGTTTAATCTTGCGTTTTAGGGAAACAAACGATCACAATAGACGCCCTGGACAAGGCAGGCCTAGAGTTACAACAGGAGTACAAGATCGTTTTCTCACATTTCACAGATAGGAGAATGCTTCAAGAGCAACTTTCAACTGTTCATAACATTCAAATAAGCACATGGACTGTACTTAGATGTCTTATAGAACATAACTTACGTCCCAGAACACCTGCAACTGGTCTGACTTTAACCCGAAATCATCGCAGAGGCCGACTTCAATTTGCAGAGAACACGTTAATTGGAATCTTGATGAATGGAAACGAGTTTTATTTACTGATGCATCCAAATTTCGTTTATATAGCTCTGATAGACGCCCGAGGCTCTGTGATTGTGATTGGGGTTTTATCTCATTAACCGCTGTTACTGAGCTTCATGTGATAAATGGAGGTTCACTAACAAAAATTTTACAAGATTACGTCGTTCCTTTTGCTCTTACATCGGTGAAAATTTCCTATTTATGCAGGATAATGTAAGACCTCATACTGCTGGAATTGTCAAAAAATATTTAGATTAGCTTAATATTCAACTTTTGGAATGGCCAGCACGAAGTCCGGACCTTAATCATATCGAGCATGTATGCTTGGAAGACGAGTGACACGTGTCCAACCCCCAGCAAATAATATCAATGACCTAGAATAAAATTTGATCCAAATTTTGAATTAAATCCAACAAGATGAAATAAGACGACTAATTTCGAGTATGAGAAATCGCTGTTTAGCAGTATTCAAAGTAGAGGAGGAAATACGCGTTATTGATTAGTTGAAACTTACATTTTCATAGTTATGTTTTCTCTGAAATCTAAAATTTTTAATTTATTTATATTTTTGGCTTTAATTTGGTAAATAATGAAATTATACTGCAGGTAATTATGTGTATTACTCCTGTTTACCTGCACCAATACGGTATCATATTTTTATTTTAAGATTTTAAAAACCGTATCAAAAATTGTAAGTGGTGCGTTAATTTTGTGGAGCAGTGTGCATTATAAAGAGAAGACAATTTGTTAAAATTAATGAGGAAAATAGCTCTCTGCAGTCAATTAATACAGGGGTATCTCAGGGATCTACCCTAGGTACAGTGCTGTTTCTATTGTATAGAGATGACAACAACAAAATTACACTAAATGGGAAATTAACTCTGTATACAAACGATATACCAATATTCCATAAGGGCACGCAAACAAGCACTAGAAGGCATGGGAAATGACATCGACAAAATACCATTTGGGTAAGAACAAATAAAGTTACTAAATGAAAATATTCATTTATAATCTTTTCTAGTAACATAACATGAAATTGTCATAATTAATAACAAGAAAATCAAAGAAGTAGATAATACCAAATATCTAGGAATACATTTGGATAATAAAATGAATTCTACAGGGTCTTCAAAAATAAGTGATACTGGTGACTTTGCTTGCTAGGAAACCTAAATTTTCCACACTAAAAGTATACATCAATACTTCAGTGTCGTTTAATAAAATTTTCAAGACACTTTAGAAATAATTTTTAAAAAATACCCGTAAAAAACTGCTGAGAAACGCTTTGGTTAAAATGACAGAAGTCTAAAATCACGACAATTATGATACTTAGGATACTACTTCATACCTATACTAAAGGACAGAACGAGAAAGCTGATATACAACTTCATCATACAATCACATCTTGTATATCTTGCACCATTCTGGGGAGCTGGGAACAAAATTAATCTTGAACAACTTCAAAGGACCGAAAACAGACTTATAAAAAGCCTTTTCAATATGGAATATCTCACAAGGAAAAACAAAGCTACTCAGAATTAGGGAAATCGTTGAAGAAAACACACAAGTTAATTATAAAATTAAAAATAACTAAATAACAATAGACATACATTTCATCTTCAACCAGACCATCCACAACTATTACGCAGGGTGATGTTTTCGTCCTATTTTAAAAATTGAAGTTCCGTCGTAAAAGGAAATATTTATTGTAAGCAGGGTACGAATTTTAAATTCTTTTGGACCATGCCAAAAGTGTTCCAAGTTTGTAGCTTTCATCTAAAGACCTGAGGATGCTAAATAATCGCGGTTTTATGATCTACATACTACGTTTTTTCAATAAACGAGCGCTATTTTTGTTATTTCACTTTTTCTGAACTTTCGTGTTTTTTCGTAACTTTTGATTCAGGCCTCCTACAAACGTCAAATATTTTTCATTTGCAATCTTTATGCATAGAAAAATCGGCGTGTTTCAATTTTATCCAGACATGTCGTATATCATTTTATCCTGGTCGTTCAAATGCAAAAATATGAGTTCTGGTCATGTCGTATACGACATCGTGTCGGATGGTTCAAGAATAACTCCCTTGGATGATGTTTTGGGAAACAAGTGTAAGATTAAGAGGGTATTCTAGTTTAGAAATTTGAAAAAATCGAATTTTTTTTCCATATTTCGATAGTATAGATATTCATACAAGTTAAATTAAAATGTGTAGATTACTTAATGCTACCTATGCGTTGCATGCAATTTATTAAGAAAATTTCCGTTTTTGCTATTAAATTAAAATAAAAAAATGGTTTCGATTTAAGTGTTTGGCATGTCATGCCACCTTCGTGGGTAAGGGATTATTGATCATAATAATTAAGTAATCCAAAGATAGACATATAATCAACTAAAGTATTATAGCCTCTATACTTTTTCTGATCAAAAATAATAATTTACATCGATTGCGCCATAATTTCTTAAAATAAAACGTATTTAATATAAAAACGTCAAATTTAGACAAAATTCACCTTAACCAGCCACTTCTAGCGTCCCAAAAGTATCCAACTTTTAACGACGCCAACTTTTCTAACGTGAATATAGGAAAATGTTTGTTGAAAAAGTAACCAGCATTAAAAAAGTTTTCTTTAAGCCTCCTCCGAAAGAAAAGCGTCATAAATAAATCAAACAGCAGAAAGTACCTTTATTTGAAAAAAAATATATTAAATTTAAAGTCCGAAAAACAAATTCCATTCGTAAGCTGCCAGTATCAATTATGATATGCGCTGGTAATCGGACAGCTTAATTTAAAAGTTGAAACTTCCAGCTGAGTTGATTCAACTGCAGTTTTTGGAGCTAATGGAAGTCTCTCATCGGGGGTTAGGAAGTGCAAACCTGAATAAAATAATCGTAATAAGGGGGGAAGAGGAAGTCGTGACTGTTTCTCGAAGAGTGCCTTTCAACCTCAATCACCCCTTTCGTTCTTGAAAATACCACGTTTTAACCTCTATCCTGTGTTTTTAGGGATGGAAATTTAATCCACGACGATATCTGATAGTCTGATTGTGAGCGAGGAGATAAATTTTAGCGCCGCACCCAGACTAAGCACTATCAATCATCGTCAACGTTGACAATTTTGTGTATGTTGCGGAATTATAGGAGACTAATTCAGTGCGAGGATTTACGCGCACGCGACACCAACCTGTTTGTTCAACAAACACTAACTCCAATTTGGATAAATTGATAAATCGAATGTCAATCGACAATCCCATCGGTCTGCATTGGACAGTGGACAGTTGCAAATAATTCGTCGGATGAGTTTTTTTTTATGTAATTGATGTCTCTTCGCTCTCTTTTAAACCTCTTTACTAATTCCAGTTTCGCTTCAAAAGTTCAGAAATGTCTGCTTTAGTTTAAAAAAGTTTTAAATGTACTCTTGATGAACGGTTATTAAAATTAGTCAAGTTTTAATTAAAACAATGTTTTATTCATTAGGATATTAGGCTCTAATGTAAAACTTAACTTAATATAAAAACTTGTTTTTGATGTCATGCAAATTTGTTATCAGGAGTTTCCTACGTCATGAATCAAGAAAGTTATTAATATCATCAATTTCCCCACAAAACTTCGGTGCAGAATAATTTCGGATGGAAAACATTCATTCATAAAATCATTTATTTATGTTGTATACTGTCTGCATTAACCTTTGAAATATTCTAGAGAATAATCTCGCACAAAAGAACTGAAATTACTTGTATTAAAAGCTTTAAATAAAGTAGGTAATAGAAGTAAAGCAGATTTGATCGGTGAAATACTTGTTCAAATAAAATCACCTCCGGTTTTTTAAAAAGTCCAATATTTCAAGCTTTTTAGGATCTAATACCGCTTTCACATTCGTTAGAGGATCGTTCTTTCTTCCTGAGTTCCTTACGAGGGGTGCTTTAGTCCTTTGGTGCAATTCAACCCAAATTGTTTTTCCATTGTATCAGCTTTACACCAGTGTTCCGGCACGAAATGAAATAAATGACCGTCATTTAAAGAATTAATCGGTTCGTAACTCGCCCTTCCGGCCACACAAAAGCCTATAAAAATCGGCAGCCCAATACCATCAATCTACCCCTACGAAAAATGATAAATAAAAACAATTTATCGGTACTTTCATGATGTAATTTCAATTACCCAATCCAGAAACCTAGAGGCTGACTTTTCTTATTTCAAGCTTAATTGCTTTTCAACGTGACTTATCTCCACGTGAGGGAAATCTCAAGAAAACTGCAAATTTCGTTTAAATTTTTAAGCATCCTTATTTAACTTTAAAATTTTTTTAATTAAAATTTATTTGGCTGAGTCCTGGGATGCCGGAGGGATTAAATTAATCGCTTAGTTTATCTACGGCAAATTTACTCTGTTTAAAATAATCCGAAGCAATAAATTGCTCTGCCCACTTAACTCACAGAACTGAACCAGAACAGCAGAAGCTTATGCAATGCACAACCCCCATCCTTTGCCCTCTATGCTCCTTCTCCTTTCTCCGGAAGAATGCATATTTGTGGCTTACCTGAAAATAAATGAAAACCTGGATGAGTGAACATATAAAATTGGTAGTAAATAAAAAAAGGAAAATGAAATTGAGACACGCATACACCCAAACGGGTATCGATTCTATAATTTATTTAAATCAATAAATAGGAGGCGGGCGCTTATTCCTTGCATAATTTAATCGCACCTCGTTTTTTTTAATATTGTACCCCCTTTTCATTCCATTATATTTATTAAAGTAATTGATTGGCGTTATGCTTCTATTTAATTTGTTATTGAATGAAACCGACCTATAATAAATTAACAATTATGTAAAATGCATATATTTAAAAAAATAACAAATATTCAATAAATACTCATTTGGGAACTTATTGTAATTTTTTATGTTTAATATATTTATAATAAAACGATTAAAAACCGATCTTAAGATCTAATTTTTGGTATAATAAAATTTTAATGTAGATTCCATGTTTAAAATCATATTAAATTTTATTATTTTATAATCTTGAAGCAAATAAAAATTTATGACCTTTACACAAATTTAAACTTTCCTCATAATTAAAATTTTACGAGTTCATTGACGACCATTTCATTTACACAGACGTTTAATCGAAATTATCTTTGCAAGGATACTATCTTTTCATCGAAAGATCATTTTCCGACGACCATATGAGAAAATCGTATATGTCATTCATATTAGTGGTTTAGAAAATGTATTGCTACACTAGAGACTTTGGTTTTCAGTTTTGTAACTCTCAAATACTTCTTGTGTAATTTTCGATAGAGGCGCTGCGAAGGACTTCCGAAAGCCCTCTCTTGGATTTTTTTGAACTTGTAAAAAAGGACCGTTCAAATAAAAATTTATATTTAACCCGCTAATATTAAGTTGTTTGTTCTTAAAAGACCTATCAAACCATACTTATATTTATCCGGAAAAATCCGGAACCGGATATCACTTTGATTTTTTAAATTGCAACATAGGTCGAGTTTGATGTGGTTTGATAGGTCTTTTCAAAATAAACAACTTTTATTAAAATGTTAAAAAAAAGTAAATAATAATTATTGCATATTTTGAAGAATTTTGTTGAAATATGGAGAAGTATGATATTTAAAGTTGGTAAAACATTAGAATTTGTAGAAAGAGTTTATAAATTTATAAAATTCTTCAAAATACGCAATAATTTTTATTTAATTTTTTTAACAATTTTTTTTTGTTTTTCAAATAAATTCTAAACTATGGAAAATATTAAAAAAATATTTTAGTAAAAGTTATTTGTTTTTGAGAGACCTATCAAACCATACCAAACTCGACCTATGTTGCCATTTAAAAAATCAAAGATACCTACGGTTCCGGATAGTTCAGGGTTGTTCCGGAAAAAATATGTTCACCAATGGATTCTTTAGCTCCACTTTGGTAATAAAATTTTTTATTTCGGTCATGTACGATAACGCGTTCTCGAGATAAATGGGTAGCATGGGTGGTATGAATCACCCTGTATAATTAACTTTTGTGTAAATTTTAAATAAAATAGGAACATTTTTTATTCGTTTCGTTCAGTTGCTTCCGTCAAAACAGCGCCACCTACAATTAGGTACATTTAAGAAAAAATTATCGATAACTTCAATGTCAGCTGATGTCAACACTGGTTATGTTATGATTTTTTAGTTGTTACTACAAAATATTAATAATGGTCGCAAAATCTCCATGGTCGTCGGAAAAAAAGCGTACGCAACTCGCAGAAAGTGAATTTCGTGCTCGTGTAATATCCTCGTTCGGCTATTTTCACACTCGCACAAAATTCGTCACTTTCTAGCTCGTTGCGTAATATACTATATCTTTAGCTAATACTATTGTGTTCTAATTAATAATTAATCTTAAACTAAAAGTGAACTGAACGAGATATACATATGTATAAAAACACAACTACATTTTCTACAAAATCATATAGATTTAGTCATGTCGATGAAACAGTTGTGTCGAAGAAACAGATCACCGATTTAAGCGAAAAAAACTGGATGAATTTTTACCAAGTCCAATTTGGTGGTAATTACTTCAAGCTATTAGCAGATAATTATCCCTTAATCACGCTATCGCTAAAAAGGGAGGAATTTATCGGTTATTCATCGAAGAGTTCCTCTTGAATAAATTCGTAGATTACGTTTTAGTTTTGAATCATTTGGTGATGTCGACATGAAGATCTACAGACTTTATCCTTATGAATTTCATTAGACAATAAGTTACAAAAAAATTAAAATAATTGTGAAACGTTTAACTGTAAAAAAGCTAACTTTACGCTTCTGTATGAAGCATTTTGTAGTACTGAATAGGATGGTATGTATTTATGTTATGATCCAAATGATACATGCGAACAAAATTGATAAACCAATCCGACCTGTATGTTCCTAAAATCAGAAATTAAAATATCACGTGAAAAGTTTGTTGATAAAGCTGAAAGGGGGAAATAAATAACAACCCTAAAATGTTATGGACGTATGTAAACTCAATGAAAAACACTACACAAATTATGACCTACAACGAAGTATCAAGTGAATCCCAAAATATTGTAAATTGTAAATGATTTTGCTGATTACTTTAGTAAGGTGTATTCTGATTATCAACTACCAACAAATCCACACAAGCAAGGTAGAACTATTAGAGATTATTACATGTTATGGGAGATGAAGTTATCAAATTTGCAAAAAAGTTATGGATGTACAACAACAAGCAGATCTTGTTTATGCAAACTTTTTCAAAGCATATGATTTGATACCTCACGATTTGCTAATTTAAAAATTCAAAACACAGCTTAGTTTGTACATACATAATAAAGATGATATTAAATCTGATGTTCCTACTCTAATGGTGACCCACAGGGATCAAACTTAGGACCCTTCCTTGTTCCTTGTTTACATTAATAGTAGTCTCAAAATTTTTAGGAAAGTTGCTACTTTTGAGGACTTTATACGCCCCTCTTACATGAAACCCTCGATATTATAACATGATTTAATGATTTTTAAAATAATTTATTTGAATATTTATCTAATTGGTTGATTGTATCCATCTTCTATAAGAGAATTTAATTGACGGGTCAAACATAATACTCCTTATAATAAAACAAATTGGTAGATTTAAATTTGCGACATGTTTCAATCCTTTTATTGGACCATTTTCAGGAAAAAACTACAAATTACAAAAGAAATTATTTATTATTTATAAAATAATAATATCTTACATGTCAAATTGATAAAACTATTTATACACACATATGTTGTTTCAACACTAATATTACATAAAATAATTATTTGATCC
Organism: Stenus bimaculatus; assembly: GCA_963971135.1. Taxonomy (NCBI): domain Eukaryota; kingdom Metazoa; phylum Arthropoda; class Insecta; order Coleoptera; family Staphylinidae; genus Stenus; species Stenus bimaculatus. Next base: position 77,000,702 of record OZ020180.1, on the reverse strand, counting down.
AGAAAATAAGACGGAATTATACTATTTACAGGCTTTAAGTACAAAAATTTAGCTTTTAGAGCTTATGTACATTTAATTTAATTTTGATTTAGGTTGGTATTATTTGTTGTGTGTTAAAACTATAAAATTAAATTATACATCTATCAATTTGTTTTATTATAAAGAGAATCCTATTTGACTCGCCAAATTATCTAACTGTTTATTTCCAATTAACCAATATTTTTTTTTTAATTTTTTTTATTATTATTAATTTTCTTTTAATTAAATTCAATTGTTTTTTTTTTGTTTTTGTTTTTGAGTTTTCGGTTTATTATTTTTTTAAATTTTGTTTTTTATTTTATTCTTAATACTTTTTAATTTATTAATAATGTTTTAATTTAAGCTTGAACTGCAACCGGCCCTTAATAAATAAAAATTAAATTATTTATCTCAAGTTTATATTGACGTCTGGGGCTACACAGAATTTTGTTCTCGCAATATTTACAAAAACTCGTGAATTAATAATTGTGAAGCAGTGACCAATATGAATTAGGTGTTTTCTCCCTACCAACTATGTAAACACATCTGCGGCGCGCAGGTAAAAGGATTAATATTGAAGGGACCCTATTTGTTTTTCATCCCAAAATGAAATACTAAAAGCACCACCCAATTAAATGCACCCCGATAAATAATAAGTAAAGGGTACAGAGGAAAATCTGATACCGCAAATTCGCAAATTTTAGAGGAACGCGAAGACATTTTTCGGAAAGCCAAATATAGTAACTTGAAGACTTCAAGAAATTTTTAGAAACTTTATACAGGGTGAGTTTAAATTAAACTGCTAATTTTTTCGGTCGAATCTACGACTAATTTTATAAAAACCACATTCGATTTCACTTCCTAAGGGAGCTACAGCCCTTCAAAACTGGTGTCGAAAAGAAGGTTTTTACAGGTTTATTTCTAAACGTTTTGTAGTACAAACTTCAAATTTGGTGCGAATCATTTTACACTTTAGATATGTTTCTATGATTTATTTAAATTTTTTTGAATGCTTTTGAGATAATCCGTGCAACCAATGTTTATAAGTCGCACTTCAACCAACATTTCTACAAAAAAAAACTCGGCAGTTAGTTTCAATCTGTTCTTAGAAAATCTTTGAAGAATTTTGAATTCCGAAAAACATTTTATGAAAAACTGCTGCCTACCAAGCCGCCGATTTTAATCCACCTTTTTTGAAGGCAAAAATTTTGTTCTACCCCAACCTCTAAATTTTTCTGAGGAAGTATTTCTAATTGACATGTTGTGCACATTTTTGTACGATTTCTATAGAAATTCAGTCTCCTTTTAAAGGCGAAAATGGAAGTAAGTATATTGAAGAAAACAAATTTATCGACTACCGGTTGGACGGTCACTGAATTGAAATTTAGTTTAAATAAAAAAATAATTTAAAAATATGATTTTAAATATGTTTTAGACTGCTCTCCTCTCTAGAGTGTGATTGCAAATCATATTAGGCAAAAATCTGGTTTGTAAAAAATAATTAATCTATAATTTTTGAGGGGCCTTTGGACTTGTAATAACTGAATTTTGGTGCCGATAACAATATTATCACACCAGTCTTTGCTTTGGCTTTTATTAGCATATAGTCCAAATTTATTAACCATCCATCTATAAATCAAATATTAAATTTAATTTAAAAATTGAGAACCCACTTGAAATAATTAAAAAAAAGATTAATCCATTTTCATGAGTTCTTTCGGAAATTTTGTATTTTACACTAAGTACTCTCTCTCTGTGGTTAAAGACACTATTCTCTGTAAAGTTGCTCCCAGCTGGAAGTAGGACAAAGAATACGCGATCGTGATTACTTTTGTCCTACTTCCAGCTGGAACCAACTGTACCTGAGGGACCACACATGCCGAAATAAATAGAGTAGAGCATTAAAGTAAACCTTAGAGTGGGGAAATGAGTGGAGAAGTGATGAAAATGCATTTGAATGGGACCGCACATGCCGAAGTAAAATCATGAACACGTATGTTCCAAAAAACAAGTTTGTTTTCTTGTCCATCACTCCTGTGCGGCCATCTCTGATTGGTTGGGCGGTAGCACGTGGTTTAAATGCATCAGACTGGTATGTCGTATTATTTACTTTATTCATGACTCTCTACTCTATTTATGACCGGCATGTGAGTACCCTAGGCGTACCATTCCAACTAGTCACGATTCTCGAACATAAACAACGTGTGTACATTATGGGTCTCTATTGTATAAAGCAATTATTTGCTATATGAACAGTTAAACTATTTTATATGAGAAATAAAAATTTATAGTGTTTTTGCAATTTCGATGAGATTTATTAGCATAAAATGAAACAATTTTGATTTGATGCGGTGGAGAAGTGGTCATTAAAGTGCAGAGTAAGCACATGTAATATTAAGGGCCATAACCGTAAATTACACCTAAAATGTAATCCAATTGGTGTGTGCAAAGTAAATTCGGTTAACTGCCCCTGCTACCGCCCCCATATTCATATGCAGATGAGGTGGTCGCTTAAAGCTCGATATAAAATAGCCATTAAGTGAGTCCAACCCGGTTTTCTCTGCAGATTCAATTTGTAATCAACATTGCCACTTGAATTACTTCCAATTCCCTCTTACATTTAATTGCTACATAAACCAATTAGCCTTTGTTGAATAACGACATCAAGTGATGTACTTATTTATTAAATACCATCACGTCAAGTGTGTTTACTTTATGTTTACCTCGTTTACCTACATCCTATGTACACGTCATCGTGTCACCAGGAACATGAAACCAGAAACATGATCCTGGTTATTGGTGTAAAGCCGGAGCGAGAGACAGAAGCGTGCGATGTCGGAATTATCGATCCTAACCCAACCGATTCTGTCCCGTTTACACGGTTATTTTTCGACATGTTTGTTATCACTGTGATAACAGACGTTGCGTCACCGGAGGCAATCAATGGGACCTTGTGCCGTGTGTTTCAGATACAAAGCAGCCCGGGAAACCTATCCTTTCCTTTTGGGGAATACCTAATTTACGAGTCTCGGTCTTCCTTTACCTTCCTATTTCCTCCACCAACTGGGATATTTATTAATGTTATAAATACAAATCTCATGGGTTATCCTCAGTGTTAATAAACCCATTTATTTACGATGCATACTACTTATATTTTATTTACAACGAAATTACGCCACAAGATCGTTAAATATATTAATATTTTACTGAAAAAAACTAGCGTCATCATAACTATAAATAATACGCGTTAAAAAGGAGATTTTTATTCAAATAAAATTTTATACACCTCGTAGATTCTTAGGTTATTTTCCTTTTGATAAGTTGTAATACAATCTTTTTTTTTCAATCGAAAATTTTCTCTAACTTAATTGATACAACTTATTACTTAGGGTACAAACATGGTGCAGCACCGGGTCAAGCATCGATCCAAGCACCGGCTCATTCCGCGACCTATAGCGCAAACATGGTGAAGCACCGACTCAAGCACGACTCAAGACTTATTCACTTTATTTTCAGTTTACCTATGCTAGAGTGAAGTGTTGTAAGTATTTACTTTCTTTTTAAAATGTCGTTCACTAGTGATTCACACTTATTTGTGAGTGCAGCAGTAAAATGTAATATACATATTTTATATAGTAAAAAATACCAACACAAGCTGTCAAGTAAAGAGAATAAACTGAGCACAACTTAGCACATGTGGTCAAATAACCAATCATTCATGCACCGACCTACGCTGTTCGCTCCGAAAAACAAACGCATTTGATTCTTGGCTAGGGTCGGTGCTGCACCATGTTCACTCGTATAAGGGTTAAAACATGGTGCAGCACCGACTCAAGCAGTAAAAACAAATACATTGATTCTTATGTGTACAGGAGTAGGTGCTCGAGTTTTACCATGTTTGTATCCTTGCCGCGCATTCGCAAAATTAATAATCGTTTTGCGGTTGCGTAAAGGAAACTAAAAAAGTGAGACAATGGACCATAAAGTACTGGCTAATAATGAAAAAGCGGTAATAGTAATTCAACGTGAAATTAAAATACATAAATATGAATTATTTGAGATAAACGTTGATTTATTATGAAAATAGTGATGAGTAAAATAGTTTGCTACAATTATTTCTAATTAATAAATGTTCACGGTTGTAAATATTACACGTCAGAGTTGTAATAATAAATGTATAGTTTCTATCATCTAAATTACCTCTCATATCCACTTACAACCCTTAATATTGCTGTAATAATTCATCACACCTCTCGCTTATTCTCGCGTTTCTGAGCTAAGGTAGACATAAAGCAAACCAAGCATGGGGAGGTCCTTAACTGCGTCTTCAAACGTTCTACATAACATTCCTTAAAATTATTACCCGTCTCGAAGATCCTCGATGATAACTCATTTGTGCCCTTTAGACTAATTTAGTCCCTAAAGGAGGCAGGAGATGGGAAACTTCCTCTTGTAATTAGATGAGACGCGCAAGGTTTCAAACACCTTTCGGCGCAGATGAACGCAACCACCCCTGTCCCATTTAGCACCCACCTTACAAAGACACATACACCTCTGAGAAATAATAATTTGCATTTCAGTCCACTCCCTACAAAATCAGTTGCAAATTAGAGACGCCGCGCCGCTTTTGTAACATTCTACAATTCTCCACAGCTGTGGCTCTAAACTACATTATTAAATGCCTTAAATACACTAGAATACGACGAGGGATGAGGGATTATTCAGATTTGGATTTAGTTTTCAAGTGTATAATGGTATAAGCCTTAAAATTAGGCAGTATTGCACTGTTTTAACAATGCGTTTCTCAAATTACTGATTAGAAGGCAAAGTTAGCTGAAAATTATATATTTCTTGGGAAAGTAAAAGTTTGACATAATCTCTTTTACGACATCAAATCTTCAAAAGTAAATTATGATTCCAGGCTGTTTCATTTTATGTTTCAATATTCTGGGATTGTGATTCCTTGTTGCAAAATACGAAAGCTATTTCTATACAAGTCTGGAAATATTAGAGCTTATACAATCCGAAAATTTATTAGTTCGAAGAAAGAATGAAACAACTACTAATTGGTGTTTTATTCCAATTTTATTGTTTGCTCACGACTTACTATTTTGTGAAATATTGCAATTATTAAACACTATTTTGATGATTCGTGGGTTTGGAACAAAATCAACTGTCGAAAGAACTATTCTCGTAGATTCCTAGAAGAGGTCTCAGTAAAAGATCAGACAAGAACTGGTAGACCAAAATCTGTAACGATATCCAAAGCTTGCAAAAAGTTCAGTTCACTGAATTTTGTAGAAAAGTAATCAATTCCCATCCAAATTTCACGTGGTTCATGAGTTCATCAATTCGATAGAATTTTTTGAAATTATATGAGACAAATTTGTTGCTTACAGAAATTTTCTTTCGAATGTTGCATTCTCCAATGAAGCAACATTCTACCTAAATGGTAAGGTCTTAATCAAAGACCCCAGAAAATAATGGTATTGGCCGGAATTTTAAGATTAAACGTAATTATTTCATTTTTGTTAATGGAAATTTTGACTGATATAGATATCTGAAACTTCTAGAAAACCAAGTTTTTCCAGCCATCCATGTAGTGAGTCCTGCGAGGAGTCCTGACGGTATTGATAATAAATGCTTAGAGACTTTTTGAGTTTCCAAACTGGAAATTAAATGGCCGCCTAGATCACCTGATTTAACACCTCTCGATTTTTTTTCTTTTGGGGGTTTCTAAAAAAGAGGATGTATGCAACAAAGCCAGAAACAGTAAATCTAGACTTCTACCATCACTGAATAATTTTCGGATTTTGTACTAAATCCTTTATAACTTTTAAAATAATTGTGATATTTACTTCTGGTTTTCAGAAATTTATTTCTCGTTTTATTACCTTTAAAATTATATCAAACTCGATAGATCTTGTAATTTAAATAAGCTCTCCCTCCAGAAAACCAGTCAACTAAAAAAAAATCCCAAAATATCACAAATTGTAATATTCATGACCCTGTAAATATTTACAAATTTTCGATTCTTTTTTCACTCGAACAAAATTGAAAACAATAATGAAATAAAATTTTAATAATCCAGTTTACTTTGCTCTTTAAATTAGACGATTACATTTGCGATTGGTATTACCGCTACTCTTTTATTAAATAAGTGGATCGGATCGCAACAGTAACACAATAATCAACTCCTAAGTTTACAAAACAAACTTAGCCGTAGAAGTGTGCAATTTTGCCCAAAGTTTTCTGATTCCGACGTGTTTATCTTTTCCACGTAAGAGTGGTGAGATAACCTTCAAGAGTTTTGCTAAATTTGTCGAAAATATTATTCGATGTTTGGTAATGATTTGCCAAAACCAAATTTATTTACGAAAGTTCAATTATTACTTAAGTTTGGTATGTCTTTATTTTTTTCAACTCAAAACATTTAAAAAAAATGTCCGAAATAAATAAAAGCGTCGCTAAATCTAAGAACGACCATCCAGTTAACGAATGATAATAGATAGAGGGGTGGCAGAATTTCAGAGGTCGAAACTATCAATATACAAAAAAAAAGATGAAAATATGAACAAAATTAAATAAAATATGAAATAATTTCAATAAAAATTTGAACCAATAACATCTGCTAAGCAAAATTAAAGTAGGTACTTTAAAGTGCTAAAAGTATCTATCTGAACCAAATATACAGGGTGTCCAGAAATTCTTTCATATAAATGTCCGCAAATTAGATGTTTAGTCAATTTTGTGAATAAAAAAAGACTTTATTAAATTTAATAAAAATTGTTCAAAAATTTTCCAATTGTGTTCGATACACAAGGTGGTTCATGGATTTTGGGCGATTATTGTAAATTCTATAAATAAATAAATAGTTATTTTATTCACCTTACTAAACGAACAGGGGTTTATTGACAAAAGTTGCTTGTTTTGACGTCCTCTACAACTCCTAACATTTTTATCCAAGAGTTTCTGGACACCTGATATATATTCTATATAAACTACATTATATTACAGGGTGAGCTAAAATGATTGTGGTCAATTCAAATTTCCCTCCTAAAAATCTGAGGAATTTGTTACCTTCAAATTTATAGTAACACAAAATCATGTCAAAATCAAAACAAAGTAACTAGACTTCACAAAAGCAGAGGCGTTGGTGTAATTTTTACCGTTGTGCCAAAACTTCAGATTTTTGAATTTCGTTATTGTGCCTTCTATTTCATAAACGTCAGTTTTTGTCAAAATTAATTTGCGTAAATCTTTGTCTTGTGTTAGTATCTGCCTCAAAAATGATGAAAAACATTTTCAATATTTGACATTTGCTGTGAAATTAGAGATTTTGGAAAAAAAATTGCTACGCCATTGGATTATTAGGAGATTTTCTTTTTAAGATTTCAGTTGTACTAACCGGCATATTTGGTTGCCTATACATATCAAACCACAATCATTTTAGCTCACCCTGTATAATTATGTACAATTTACCGGGTTGGTTATCAGTTATCACACCAGACATCGATTTGGAGGTGCCAGGTTCAAATCCTGACCAAGGACAATTTTTCAATATTTCCTATCGGTACTTTATTTAAAAGTAAGAACTCCTTGCATTTAATTTAACAGGGTCATGTAGTTTTGATTTTCTAAATCTAATCAGTTGATGACAAAAAGGTCATCCATCTTGGCGCCTGCGCTGCTACATTTTAGCACGTAACTTGATTTTATTATTACTTCTATAACTTCTTTATTTGTAAAAATAAAAATTTGAACTTTGACTATGTTGTATGATTCAAGAAAACACATTTTAGGCAGTAAAAAGTTTTGCAATATCACTTCTGGTTTTACTGGAAGTGACATCAACTTTATTTTTTTAAATGCAACGCCTAATTTTTTTGTTCATAATTTAAGACTATTTTAGAAAAGCAGTATGTTCGTGATACATTTTATATTTTTTTTTGAAATTTTGAAAAATCCCGAGTACAAAAAATATGAAAAACTGGCACAAATATATTGATTACACCCTACATATGGGATACCAAATTAATCGTATTAAAATCTTCTTTTTGAAAAACCAAGTGACCCGGCATCTTTTCATTAAAAAAAAGAGTTATTTGCAAAAACGTTACTCAAAAAAGTTCATAAATTTATATCTCAAAAACTGCTTAAATAATTATTCAATTTGGTAGTTTTTATCAACTACGGATGAAGAAAAAAAATTTTTTTTTCAAAATTTAAAAAATTTATCACAAACATACTCTTTTTATAAAATAATTTCATATTTTGAACAAAAAAAATGGGTGTTACGTTTAAAAAAATAAAGTTGATGTCACTTCCGGTAAAACCAGAAGTCATATTGAAAAATTTTTTGGTGCCTAAAATGTGTTTTCTTGAACCATACAACGTGGTCAAATTTCAAATTTTTGTTTTCATAAATAAAGGAGATATAAAGGTGACCCGTGTTTCGTTTCCACCCGGTATATGAACAAAATAACGAAAATATGAATGTTTATGAAAAAAAATCAAAAATATGAACGAACACCGACTCCTGGAATTTTAGATTTTAGAGATGAATTTGGGGTCATCAGGAGGTAAACACCAAAAAAATGTCAAAAGACTTTCAGTATGTTTGCCTCTAACCATTCCAAACTCATCCCTGAAGTCAAAAATTCTGCTCCCCTCCATGCACTCTACATCACATTTTGTGGATTCATTGACTTAACTACGTAGGATATTAAGGGATTTAAACCCTCACTGCCTGTTTTCGAAAATATCAAAATTCTAACGGGTCAACCCTTAGACTACCAGCGCCCATTTACATCAAGATTTAAAAAAGTTAGTATTTTTACGGTTTTGATAATTTTTTTAAATATTTTGTTGAAGATAAAATTAATCAATAAGGTATCTAAAAGTGCCATTAATAATGGCTTTGGTTCACATCTGTGCATTGAATATCCTGTACATTACAAAAATATTTTTAGATTTTGTGCTAAAAGAAGTTTTACCGTTTATTGAAAACGTATATCGTTATATTTCACGCTTTTATAGTAATTTTGTCTGCCCTGAATATACGAAAGTATTTTTACCAATAAATCATTTATTATTACTTTTATTGTTGGAAATAATCTAAGCTGAAGAGAATAGATTGTTGCAAAAGAAGAAACGAAATAAAATCTTAATTGGAAGTTTCAAGTCTACTAATGAGGTTTTTAAATTGGTCCCAGGCCTCATCAAAGAAAAGCATAAATTCTACAACTATCCCATGAATTACAACCGCAACATGAGCCCAAAAGGTCTAGTAAAGTACTACTCCTACAATATTCCACATTCCATGTTATGAGATGAGGGATAATGTATTGGGTTAAAGATTACAGTGAGAAGATACAATTAGGAAGTTAACGCGTTGATTTTATATTCGGGGTTGGGGAAAGTTTTGGGACGTGGAAGCTTATAACGACTTAAAATCTTCAACGGAGAACGGCCGCCACACAAGGAAACCTAATTAAGGCAGCGGCGTCCCGCGTGTAAAAATATTTCGAGCGTAACCGATTCTGAATTTCCACCCTACCTCTCCCACTCCTTTTCGTTTCATGCGGGATGCACTGGAAAAACAACTTCGTTTCCTCATAATAAAATTATTTATCGCTGGATGTTTATATTAAAAGCCGCATATTGGGTTAAACGAAATATGATACAACCGCATTTCCACTCCTCGAAAAACTTTTCTCTCCATTTCAAACCCTCCACATAATTTGCACAATTTTATTGTATGCACTATGGAACTAATTAGATTTCAGCTGTCTGCTCAATTTTAAAATAAATTTGAAATTTAATAAAACCCCTAGCTTAGTGGGGCCCAAATGATGATGTTCCTTGAGGGTGGGTTAACCCATCAAGATCGCCGACATGTGTCCCGATTTGGAAGTGATATTGCGCATGGACCATGGATAACGCTAGACATGCCACCTAAATCAATCCAATAAAGTCCACTGAGCGGAAATCCGAATCGAAAATGCCGAATTTAGAAATCACATTTAGAACGAATGGAAATTGCAAAAAAACGCGATTTAAATAAATTCAACAAACCGTGGTAGCTAATGACGCCAAGGTAGGCATTTGCGAGGCAAATCCATTATCATTGTCGGGGTAGGACTGGTCTATAATTTTAATTTGGCGAATTAATTCAAACAGTTATTAATTGCTTAAACTACACTCTCGTTAGCATGCACCGACCACTCTGCTGCTGTATGGTTTAATGAAGAAAATTAGTGTCGATTCTGATTGCGTAAATGTACACAAATAAATGACCACAATATGCGAACCAACCAAATTAAATTTCATCCTATATGTATTTTACCATCGATTTTCCAAAAATCAAATAGAAAGAAAAATTAATTTAGGGTGGATTCCACTAAATGCTTTAAACTACGGATTAAACTAAACAAAAAAATCGGTTGCATGAAATGTCACCGATAACGTTTAATCGGCGGGGTTAAGTTCAGGTTGAAAATTCAGGATAAGCTCGGTTTAAACCAATTTTTGGTTGCATCAAAATTATTTCGAGCTTATGGCGAGATTAAATATCATTTCATAGCTAAAACTCATATGCAAAATTAAAATTAATGAAAAACATTGTTAGCATCCATAAAACAATATTGGATAAAGTTTATTTCAGGCAAATAAAGTAAAACATTTAATAAAAATACTAAATTTATTACAATTAGTGAATTATAAAAATAGCCCCACATTAATTATATTATTTCAACAAAGCTTATGAAAAAGTCAATAAGTAAAGGTTGATTATTTTTAGAAAAACATGTTAATAAGTTCATTATCTGATTTATCTAATCTCTCTGATGAAGAGCTTCATGTTCCTACAATACTTGAAAATCCAAGAGTACTTTTGTAATAGAGAAGATTATATTAATTCTATGTACCCTGGTTTGGATTTTAAATCAAAATTCAGGTTAACTAAAAATTCAATGGTAGCTCCTTTAAAAATATTTGGTAACACCATAGCAGTTTTTGCAAAAGTATTATTTCTATTAGCAAAAATACCATAAATTTAATAGCATTACCGTGTTATGCTATACAGGCCTATCAAAAAAGATACAACACGAGTTTTTTTTTATGACTGAAAAGATGAAATCAAGTATCTACGGTCTTTAAACTCGTGTGGTTTTTAGATCAAAAAACAGTTTAAGTGAAGAATAAGGATACCATCCCCATGTTAAAGAAATCCGGGGATTAAAAATTAATATGCGGTTCTTGTGGTAGCTGCTACATAGGGAAAAATGGTAGGTCAATCAGTACGAGAGTTACGGAACATCTCATGTCTAAAAACAATGCTAACAACGACAAATCAGTATTCGGGTTACACCTCAGACTCCATGATCATAGGTTTGATGTTGACAGGAATACCCAACTGATACACCAAGAAGGGTTGCGTCTACCCTAGAAGAAATTTTTAAACATTCTTTAGATAAAGACCAAAAACTACTAAATATAGCCTCCACCATCTCCAATTCTATGTTGTTTGAAACGTTAAAAAAATGTTTTCTTAATTAACTGTCATTATTATAAACAAGTCCGGTCAATTTAGCCCTAAAAATAGTAGTAAAGGTGCAATAATTAGCGTAGAGCTAAAAATTGGTATAAATGTTCGGAACACCATTATAAATGAATTCTGAAAGGTCCTCATCGATCCCGTACCTGGAAAAAATTTTATTAAGATCCAAGGGCCTTAAAAATGAGTTTTTCGCGTTTTTCAGCAAAACGGTTTTATCATTAAATTAGGTCAGACAAAAATTGTAGATCATATAATTATCTATAAAAAATGTCTTAATACTTTTTCTCCAAAGAGCCACCGTTTCTGAGATATAACGATTATAACAGTTGAAAAAGTTGTAATCTTCATAATATGCATAAGTTCGCCACGTATACACATCACTGATGCTGTAATACAAGTAAAAATATATTTCTATCGGTCAATGTAAGCCATAAATCGCTCTAATCGCCCAACTGGTTTGGTCAAAATTAATTATTTTCCAATAAATCAAAAATTTCATAGCAATTTCTTCGTCCAAAAGTGAAATTTTCAAATTTTCAATGGTTATTCGGTGATAACTTCTAAACGAATAAAGATATCAAAACGAATCTTTTTTTGTGTGAAAGCCTACGAAAAACCTTTAAGATAAGCCATTAATCGTTAAAATTGATGAAGGGGCAGGGGAGTAAAAATAATTGTCAAAATCGTATTTTTTACAAAGTTTTTTGCGCGATTAAAATTATGAGTTTTTTTCGAAATTGGAAAAAGTCAACGCGTCGCGTATTAGTACTTGAAAATCTCATTCCAACACATATTTTAGTTAGACAATAGGATGCGTCGTTACCTTACAGCGATTATTTTCGTCGCTGGGGGTTGAAAAAACACAATTTTGACTTTAATAGGTCGGTGTGGGGTGAAATGAAAAGATAGAGATTTCAAAACTTCAAACCGACCTCGTTGGATCAATCCTTTTTTAGGTCACGTGTAGCGATTTTTCATTTTTGTCCCGTTTTGGCCCCATTTCTTCTCCCAAATTTCTCTACGCGCTGTTTTTTATTGATATTTTTCCACGCTTTTGGAAAAAAAAATCCCGACACCGCTGGACGCGCCCGATAAAACCGATTATTTTTCAGGGAATTAACAGTACTTTTATCCACAATATAAGCCGCGTTTAGTTAAAATCGATCCAATCGTTTGGTAGGTACGATTTTTTAAATTTCGTTAAAAAATGTACAAAATTGTACCCCGATTTTCAAAGGTCAGAATATGAGATTAACCTAGGAGGGTCTAAAATTTTGGATATAGTAAATGAGGATGTGGGAAAAAGGGAGGCTCAAATTGGTCGTTTCGATTCCGAACCCGGCGGAGCTACGATTTTTCAAATTCGGCGCGGAGGACGCTCGAAAAAACCGCGAAAAAAATGACTTTTTCGGGAGCGCTTTTGAAAGCTTTCCCGTGGTATAATTAAAGTTTCTTGAAAAATTAAAATTTAAGAAAAGCAGTTAAATTACCGCCCATAAAAGAATAACAAAATTCTCTACACTTTACATAACCTCAATTTTCCACGTTGGCATATCATTGACGATAGTGCAAGGGGTGGTTTAGCCCCTAATAAGATACTCTTAACGACAAGTGAACGACTCGATATTGAACGATAATCGTTAGTTTAAGGGTCACTTTTGCTATTCTCTAAGAAAAACTCTCTCTTTTAGCGGCGATAGAGGATACATTTTAAGCTATATTTTCTTACTTTTGGAACATTAAAACTTTCCTAACGACAATCGTTATATTAACGACAATTTAGTGAATAAGGGGGTTAGTTAAATTTAATTAAAAATAAAAGTAAATTTTGAAAATCGTTAATGACTTGGGTACGGATAATCTATGTATTTATAATGAAGGTCGAGTTAATTTTTCCGTTATGTGAAAATATAAATTGAAATAAATTCACTTAAAAAAGACAGATTCATATTTGGTTTTTAGCATTTTAGATAGATTTTGCTTCCCTAATATGATTTCAATTGCTTCACTCAAATTCATCTTCCTTCTAATTTGATATTCGTAAAAATCTTGTATATAAGGCACGTTCTATTCAAATTACCTTAACATACCAACAGCATATTATTTTTATGATTTTAATAAAAAATGAAATGTAATTTCGTCTTTAATTTATTATCTTCGTTTATCATGATTATATATTATTATTACGTCGTTATTTTTGTTATATAAAAAACACTTAACTGCGTGATATTTTTATGGTAACATCAAAATATTTTCTTCCAACAATTTATAAATTTTCCATGCCTGGTAAACAAGAAAAAGCTCACGAGAGTGCCATAAAAAAGTTAACGTCCTTGACGATCCTAGAGCACAGACATAGACAATAAATACTCTTTTATAACGAGGTCAGTAATGGAACAACTCTCATGTCTAAATTATTACGAATTTATATTTTCGCATCGTTTCTATTTTATTAGAGTAACAAATAAAATACAGTGTTTGCAAAAGAGTGATATTTTATGATCCCTATGCACCAGCGTGGAAATCATACACCGACAGCACAAGTGACGTATTTTTACCCCAATTTAATGGGATAAAAATGGAAACAGTATTGTTTTGTATGGTGGAAACAAATGTGTATGAGGCGCGAATGTATTTTCCAGGTTGGAGTGAATAAGTTACCGGAGAATTTGCATACATACGAATATCGACCCACGTAGTCTCCATTTATTGCAACGCTTTAACGCGCTTTGTTTTTTGCAATAATAGCTTTTACTTCAAACCATATTTTCTCCACTTAAAATGAAAATGTTTCAAAATATTTTCCAAGTTCACTCTACAAATTCACCTCTCCGCAGTTTATAAACACATTTCATTTACGTTTTGTAAGCTTTCTATATTGTATTTTTCGTTTATATTTTACGGTCCAACGTAATATATTCTCATTGAAAACAAAAATTTATTACCTCATACAACCAATTCCTCTTCTAGAAATTTTCAATTATTTGAAAGTTCTCTTCAAAATTAATTTATTTTATAGATACTTTATTCAACAGGTTGCATAATATCCAGCAATCTCTCAAAATTAATCATTGATTAAAAAAACACTCCACACACCTTTTGACAAAAACAGGAAAAATGGAAAAGGAAATTTTATTTAATAAAAAAAAAATCATTTTTAGACAAAGAAACGGTTTGAATTTTTCCAAAAAGTCTTTGAAATTTTGGTTACCCACATTTCAAAATTACAGAAGAGTAATAATTCTTAGGTCTTTAGGAGTTAAAAAAAGCTAAAACCCTTTTATCGCGTTAAGGGCGTAAAATAAAAAAAAATTAAGAAAGAAAGGTGTAGATATGAAATTTTCTAATCAAAAAATATTTTGAACATTTTGGCTTCTATTTTTCAGTAAACATTGGAATTACTACAGTCGATTTATTGCTTACACCAAAAAGAATTTTTTAAATCTTTAAGAAAAAGAATTATGTCCTTTGGTACAATTTTATAGAAGTAAATGGTATGAAAATACGATACTTGGGTCGAATATTTCCAGTTTTGGGTTCCATTAGGTCATTTGAAAAAGTGTCAAATAACCCATCTTAAGTTTTACCTAAAGCTATAATTATATTTCTAGTAAAAGTCACACCTATTTAATCCATTTTCCCTTCGATGGAAAAGGTAACATTACCTTTAATAACGCTGATCAACAAAATTTTGTAACAAGAAAGGTGCTTACTACATTTGAAGTTCCTATTCCTATCTATCAAAATAGTATATTACGATACGTCGGTAAATGCGTTATTACAAAACGAGAAAAAATAAATTTAGTTGCAAAACACTTTTCTTCATTACTTTGATGAAATAGTAAAAGTCAGAAAGGATAATATGTATAAAAATTTTGAGGATTACCTCTTCCTAAATCTAATATGAATAGTAATCTCTCAAGTTTCCTCCCTAAAGATTTAAGCGAACTGATGTTCCAGATGGCATTAGTTGCAACAGGGAATACGTGTTCCCTAACACATCTCCAAAATGCTCTACGGTAAAAACGGTTTTCAAAAAGGATAATTTTAAGGATATTGCAAACTAATGTCCAATTCCCATAATAAGTTTCATAGACATTCGGATTAAGGGTCATGCCAACATGGCTTTAATGATAAGAAATCAATACTAACTGCTTTAATCAGTTCTTATAAACAAATTATACGAAATATAGATGATAGCCAATTCCCTATTGGAATATTTTTGACTTCTTCAAAGGTCCGTTGGCATTCGGGGTAATGCAAATAAATTACATGAGTTCTATTTATCAGATATTTTATTTTGAAATATCCCATCAAGGATGTAATAGGAAATATGTGCCACAAGTCAGAATTCTACGAACCACCGTTTGTTGCCCACAAGGCTTGATCTTGGGCCCAATTTTATTTACCTCATACTTTAACGATCTTTCAAACTATGTAAGGAATTTTTCCATAACTATGTAAGCGGAAGACAAATCACTTATATAACCACGTCATCAACAATATCAATGTCTAAGGAACATACTAATATACTTTTAAGCAAACTACATTAATGGTTCAACGAACTATATCTTAATTCCTGTAAAACCAAAGTTCAATTTAGCCCTAAAAATAGTAGTAAAGGTGCACAAATTAGCGTAGAGGTAAAAATTGGTATGAATGTTCGGAGCACCATTACCTATAAATGAATGCTGAAAAATCCCCATCGATCCCGTACCTTGAAAAAATTTTATTCAAGGTCAAAGGTCTTAAAAATAGGATTTTCGCGTTTTTCAGCAAAACGGTAAGTTTTATCATAAAATTAGGCCAGACAAAAATTGTAGATCATATAATTATCTATAAAAAATGACTTAATACTTTTTCTCCTAAGAGCCACCGTTTCTGAGATATAACGATTATAAAAGTTGAAAAAGTTGTAATCTTCATAATATGTATAAGTACGCCACGTATACATATCATTGAAGCTGTAATACAATAAAAATATTTTTCTATCGGTTAATATAATTCCATAAATCGTTCTAATCGGCCAATTGGTTCGGTCAAAATTAATTATTTTCCGATTAATCAAAATTTCATAGCAATTTCTTCGTCCAAAAGTGAAATTTTCAACGGTTATTCGATCATAATTTCTAAACGAATAAAGATATCAAAACGAATCTTTTCTTGTGTTAAAGTCTACGCAAAAACCTTTAAGATAAGCCATCATTCGTTAAAATCGATGAAGGGCAGGGGGTAATGGTGTTCCGAACATGCATACCAATTTTTAGCTCTACGCTAATTTGTGCACCCTTGCATGTCTAAATTGACCGGACTACTCACTGTGCTATAAATTTCGCATTTTAAAGCTAAGTTTAAACATGAAGTGTTTAAAAAATGTACTTTGACGACGTTCAGTCAAGATTGCAATATGGTTTCTTTAGTTAAGGAGTTAAGAAGAATACCTAATAAATGATTTTGTCTTATGATTCACAAGTTAAGTGATTCTTGAGTAATGTCCCGAAAGTGTAAAAATTACCCTGACAGGTTTAGTTGCATTTGTGGTAAAATTATTTAAACTTATTTTGGCTTTCCTGTAAGGCACCAAAACAAAGTGTTGGTTCCTCACATCTGTAGTATTACGTATGTATGGTTTCTTACTGGATGGGGATTCGTAATTCCTATAATTTTAACGGAACCTAAAAACCACTCTTCAAATTGTTTTGTTTGCCAGTCATGCCAAGAATAAAGAGAATATATTTGTAGGTCTACAAAGCCATAGGCCATTGATAAACCTTAGTGATCTGGAAAAACCAGCTCAGGAATCTTTAATGGAAGTAACCTGAAGTTTTCTCGGAATTCACCCATCAAATAAGTATAAAAGTATTATCCAGAAGCTTTTAACCTCTTATAAGGCTTTTGGTTGTAACATGTCCTTAAAAATACATTTCCTTCATTCTCATTTGGACTTCTTTCCTAAAAATTTGGATACTTTTACAATAAAAAAACGATATTTGGGCAATTGTCCCTGAAGCAGAATAAAGAAGAAAACCATAAGGCAGTTGTCAGTGCATAAAGTCATGCTTTTTTGACCTAGTGCACAAAAGCAATTTTCGCACTAAGTAATTTATTACAATAAAACTATTCGTATTTAAAATATTTTAATCTCAAGTCTACAGGACTAAACCTTGTTCCTAACATAATCAGTTAAAAGATTTAATGTTACTCACAAAAGGTGAATTTTCGTTGACCACAGTGTAATTATTTATTTATTAATAGATATTCTTCAGATATTTTTTGTTTATTTTTGTGTACTTATATTTTTATAATCGTAAAAAAATAATGAAGGTGAGATTCCTTCCATCCTTCAACCCTCGTTTTTTTAGCACGAAGAGGTTGGCAAGTGAAGCACCCTCGAACTCTAATAAATTAGCATTATCGATTACAACCAACCGTCAGACTTATTAATCCTCAAAGGATGGCAAAAATTACAATAAAAATGTTATTAAAAGGGAGGATTCCAATACAAACAGTTTATTTAGAAAAAACATTGAATAATTTTAAAAGCAATCACATTTCAGGGCACAATTAAAAGTGGATTTATTGCGAAAAAATACACTGAAGTGTGGGTGATCATTTCATTTATTGCTACCCTTCCTATAAAACGACGTTTTTAAATTCGAAAAAAAGTACGTTAATATTGATTTAAAGTGTTTTTATTTAATTAAATTTTTAATCAATTTTCGAATAAGCAACTTTAAATTCAGTACCTACTTCAAAGAAGAACTTTTTTAACCATATTTTAAAATTAATACTCGAGCATGCCTCTCTTTTATTCAGAAGATTCAGAGATTAGATTCTGAAAAAATCCTTTCCGGTAACGATTTTTTATATATAATTTCGTTCGTGACCAGTTTCTGTTATACTTATATTTATAACATCAAGAATATACACAGTGACACGAACAAAACCTGTAAAAATACAAGTTTCCGAAAAAGATCGTTAATCTTCCAGAATCTTACATTACGATACGAATTCCATACAGGTTGTCATCCCGTCAAACATATACAGGGTGTCTCAATTTGAGTAGTTTTCGGTTAAATGAACAAAGTTTTGCAGTTTTCATACTTATCAGATGCCAACTAGTCTATACATTTAATTGGATAATTTTATTTCAAGAATTTATAATGGTATGAATATGAAAAATAAAACACCCAGTATAAATAAACCTGCCTTATTATTTTGACTTATTTTCGTATACTACAATATTGTTTTGGCGCCATGAGCTAAATTATGATTAAGCTACTACAAAGTTTCTCGCTAGTCATAAGTTATTAATTTTCCTAAAATTAACGAACTATGATTATCAAGAAAAATGATCCTGAAGGTTGAAAAGACAAAATGTGATTATAAATTGTTGATATTAATTATACCAGGGCTAATTATTCATTTTTTTAAATAAATGACTTTAATTACATAGGAAGAGGAAAAAAGTTGTCCCCATTAAAAAAAGCTTTGAGCTGAGTTCTCCCTCTCCCCTATCCATTGTCATCTTTCATTCACGGGTAATATATATCGGGGTAAATTGTTCATCGCGCGTCACTCGTTCGGGCTTCTTCGGGCTGCCGCCCCCAGCCACGGAACCCCTTTTAAAATCCAAAACGTTCGCCCGCATATCCTTTATTATTTTCACCGTTTAAAAGACTTTAAACGCCCTGCAATAAATATTTCATGGCGCATTATTAATATTTGTTTTCGCATTCGACTGCCGGATGTACCACTTCGAATTTTGAACGTACAATGGGAAAACAAACGCGCCGGAAGAGCTTTATTATTGCCCCGTTTGAATTTATGCATTAGTTTCCCCATTTTTATTATCACAGTCAAATATTATATTACTGCAAGTGCATATACTATTTTTATTCTTGCAGTTTGCTCGATGCGCTTCTACCTTATTATTTCAGTTTTCAGGAACATGTTAATTGGTTTGTTACTCCCGTATTGTCTTCAATTAGTAAGGGTCGAATGAAAAGAGGCAAGTTGCATTAGTTAAAAGCGGCTCGCTTTTATTTTCATCTTTTGTGTAATTAATCTCTCTCCGCTTCCCAAACCATCGCTAAATAAACTGCTTATTTTCTATTTTATGTTTTATTCATTTTTCACTTCAATGGCGATGCTTTTTCTTTTTAATACTCCCCCAAACTCCACTAAGACTAAAAGAAACCACAACCTTTACAAAGTACTAAAGTAGATTTTTACGTGTGGTGATTAGAAAGTTGATGCCAGAAACTTCCTAAAGAAATTATAAGTACATCTGTTTATCATAAAGCTACACAGCATTTTATTCCTTTTTATAATTTAAGATGATTAAAAGTCAAATGTCAAAAAGCAACTTTTGAGTTTTTTAAGAATTCTTATTTTGAGTGTTTACAGTCGACTATACCTGCTGACCCAGATTTTATATCTCAGTTATTTGAAGTGATAAATCCTCAAATGGAAACATGCCAACTTATTTTATAAATTGCAATCTACATAATTTTTTGAATCTAACGTCCCAAAAGTCCGGGAACGGAAATATGTGCTATATGGTTATGAAAATTACTGGGTATTCTGGAAGAAGAGCTCCCCAATTATTTACAAGCCCTTTGATATCATTTTGAAAATAATAAATAGAGATATACATTTCTGAAAACCGTAACATCGACATTATATTTTCATCGACATAGCCTTTTTATCGAATGCAATTTCATCGACAGTTTGTTTCATCGTCACGACCATTTCACCGACATGACCAATTCATAGACACGGAAGTTTCAGCGACATAACCTTTTCATCGACAACCATTTCGTCGAAACTATCTTTTCATTCACAAGGACCGTTCATCGACACTACATTTTCATCAACACAGACGTTTCATCTACATTACCTTTACATCGAAAAGCGTTTCAACTACACTGCCTTTTCATCGACAAACTTTTCTTCGACAAGGACGTTTCATCTACACAGACGTTTCATCGACATTATACCTTTTGATCAAGAACCGTTTCATCGACACTACCATTTCATCGACATACAATTTTATCGACGTTGCCAGTTCTTCGAAAATTTCGTTTCATCGATACAGTTTCATCAATACTACCTTTTTTAGCACAAAGACATGTTTCATCGCCAATATCGATTTATCGATGTAATAACATTGTCGAAGAATTGGTAATGTCGATGAAACGTTCTAATCGAAGAAAATATTTGTCGATGAAAAGGGAGTGTCGATGAAACATTTGTGTCGATGAAAAAGGAATGTCGAAGAAAAGGTTTGTTGAAGGTAGTGTCGATAAAATGGTTGACGATAAAAAGACAAATCAATGAAACGTCTCTGTCGATAAATTTGTCGTATCGATGAATTGGTCGTGTCAATCAAACGTCCGTGTCGATAAAACGGTCATGTCAATATAAATGTCATGTCGATAAAACCGTTGTTGGCTGAAATTGAACCGACGATGAAAAGAACTGTCGATTAAGTGTAGTACGCCTTTATTTTCTGGCCTTTGAGTATGATCTCTGAATAAATGTGGATTTGTCTCTTGTCTCTGCAAAACTCGGTGCACTGAACTTTCCGCAATTTCATATACCTAGCCAGCTTTTGATAAGGAACTTTTAGGACCTTGGAGGAACTTTCAGGGTTATCCATAAAACACAGAAGAAGCTCTTCTTCTTTTTCTGGACTCGTTATAAATTTTGGTCTACTTGTCCCTTTCAGTAAGATTTGGCGTAATTTCATTTTTTTCGTCTTTACGAATTGATATTTTATTACAAAATAGTAAGTCTTAATAAACAGTTGCGCTTTACATATGGGAAGTTGCCTAAGGCCTCAGGCGAAGAAGGGGCAAAGAAACATAATTTTTCTTAATTTCTGAATAATTTCAAAATCTGATTTAAAAAGATAATCGGCAAAATGCTTAAAAGCACACTTTTCGCCACGAAAATTTGATTTTTGAGAATTTGTACTCAAAAATTTAGCAAAAACGCATCTTGGCACCCTTCAAATTGAATTTATTTTTCATATAAAATTTTTGTTCCTCATGTATAGTGTATTAAAGGCGCGTGCTTTTTGAAAAATGCATTTTTATAATTTATATACCAGGTGTACATCAAACTAGGGCCACCTCTATCATTACGCATAGCATAAGAAAAAGTATTTATTGAACTAAGAAAAAATCAATTGAAATGCAACAACCTATACTTTTTTGTACATATTATTAAACAATGGTAAGTTTAAAATATGTTTCTGTCAAATAAAATACTTTTTCATGAAATTCATTCGGACGTTTAAAAGATATTAATTTTTATAATTTTCAAAACGCGTTTTTTTGCAAATATCTTCTTTTTTAAAAGGCATAATAGTGGGATGACCCTTAACTAATTTGGTTTATCAACATGGTCGTAAGATCTCAAGCTTACTAACTTTTTTAACAAACAAAAAGATTTAAAATACGATTGTCACCTACAAAATATTTTAAACCTACCAATATTCAATAATATGTACAAAAAACTAGAATAAAGTATTACATTTAAAATCAGGAAGTTGATGAAACCGGAAATAAAAATAAAAAAAATTAATTCGATAAATATGCTTTCTTGGTTAATATACAGGATGTTTCTAAATATAGGCGAAAAAATCACCAGGCGATTCGTTGACCAATTCTAAGATAAAAGTAAAGAATAAATGTTTTCTAAAAAGTGCTCTATTTTTTAATTACGGGGTGTCAAACTTCTTATATTTTTTTCATTTTTTTAGTACAACTTCTTTATTTTTTATGATAATTTGATCAAATTTGAAACACACTCTAGTTGTTACAGTCGTAATAAGATAAAAATTTAGGGCTATAGACCCCATTTTTTATGCCATAACTTATGTGTGCTACCCCACTTAACATTTCAAATAAAATATTCCAATTCCTTGCTTTTTTCTGAAAATGTTTGATCTGTTTAATTTTTTCTGCTTAGAAGTTATTTAAAAACATGTACTAAGCTGTATGCCAATTTTACATTAAACAGGGGTGGCTTTTTTTAAATTTAAATACCAGAAACTTCCAAGAAGACTATTCGTTTTTAATTTAAATTAAAATAAAATTAACAAAAGAAAAATATAGAAAGTTTGACATCCCATAATTAAAAAATAGGAATCGCCTGTATAATATACTATTTTATTATATCTTCATAAATAAAGAAAGGACGAAGGTGGCCCTAGTTTCATTTACACCTGGTAGATAATATACAGGGTGTTTCTGAACAAATGTCAGATAATCTAGGAATGGATTTTATGGACCAATTTTAAGACAAAAAGTAAGAACAATTTTTTCCGCTAAAACGCCCCAATTCGGAAATGCGGAGCAACAAAGTTCGAAATTCACTCATTTTTTTTCAATTTTTTAACATCTACATTGTTCATGATAACTGGCTCAAATTTTGCACATATTATTTTGGTTGCCGCTTTGAGATGAATTCGCAAATTAAAAAAAATTAGGGTGAAGTTTTTCGAGTTTTTTTTTAAGTTTTTTTAGCGGAAAAAATTATTCTTACTTGTTGTCTTAAAATTGGTCCAAAAATCCATTCCTAGATTATCCGACACTTGCTCAGAAACACCCTGTATAATTATAAAAACACATTTTTCCAAAAGTACGAATATGAAGGGCATCAAGTAGCGTTTTTATTAAATTGATTGAAAATGACCAACATTCAATTGTTACTAGCGAAAAGTACACTTTTCAAACATTTTGTCGACCATCTTCTTAAAAATATCAATATTTTGGGGCCTCAAAATTCAAAATTGCCTAAGGTCTCGTAAAGGTATAACGAGCCACTGGTCTTAAAGATCTCACTAAACAAACACTAAAATTATAATATAATGATGCGAAGCGTTTCTATAAAAACATAACAATTGGCTTTACTTGCCATTTTTTCTTAAATAATAAGAACAACAATTAAACCCGTGACCATTAAAGAATCAACCGATAAAGGATTGAATAAAAAATAGCTGTATTGTAATCCCTCTATTTAAATCCAACTGGAAAAATTCCCAAGATATCACAAAAATTTAGATTTCATGACCCTGTACATATTTAAAATTTTTTTATATTTTTGTTCATACGTTCTAAAGTTATACTGCCGTCCCGGGATTTTTAGGACGCCATGGTCCAGTTAACCTAAAGAGTAATTGATATTTGACTTAGACTTAAAAGGACCCATTTTCTGTTCTACAAAAGATTTGGGGTACAAAGGAGAAATATTAAATTGACGAGCTTTTTTGCAAACAAAATGACTGTATATAATTTCAAAACGAATGCCATTCATCGAATGTAGATAATAAACCAAAACTTTTTGGGTTAAACAGGATCCTAAGCCCTAAGGACTTATACCTGCCAAAATGAGCTACGGTGTTCTAAAATTATTTGGAGGTAATAGGGCTTAGGAGAATAATCCGTAAATCAAAGCGCATGATTTTAAAATTCGTTTTTTCTTTATATTTGTATACTTCGAACTAACAAAACTCTTTTTTATTTCTTTTGAGCAAAAAAATATAAAATTCCTAATCTCCAAAAATCCAATTATAAAACTTTTTTGTAAAACATATGTAAAAAAAACTGCACACAATGAAATACAAAAAAATCCACCTGATGTAGTTTGGATTCTTCATTAAAAATAATATTTATTATCAAAAATTCTAGCTACCTACTTAAAACTTGTGTAGTAGTTACACGGTGTTGGCGAATGCGCCGGGATTTTCTGCATAATTGGATTAGTCTCGCGTATCACTCCTTGAAAATTTCCTTCTAGTGCAACTTAATAACTCAATAGCAAATATTGACTAAAAATGTCCTCAAGGAGCCTTGCTTTGTGTTTTTATAATAAATAATAAATTTACAGATGAATTTTTTTCTTTTGATGGGAGTTCATTTGTGAATGATGTGGAGTAAATATCGAGCGAACATTATCAATTAGACCTTCCTGTTCTCTCTTCCATTTATAAAACACGCTTTGCTCGTGACGTTCCGGTTTTATTATTGATGTCTCGGCCTAGCACGTCCAACACATGTCCCCAGATACACCTCACCTCGCCAACTTTCCTTTTCCATATCCCCATATTCCCTTTTTATCCTTCAACCAAACACCTAGCATTATTTATGCCATTTTACAATTTGCATGCTAAATTTAAGAGACGCGCTTGTTCAAAAATATTTTCCTCCCATGTGGCGCCTCCTTTATTTTTCATTTACGGGAAAGCACTCAGAATTATTTGATGGGAGTGCCGGGGCTAAAAATGAACCGAGGTGAAAATGCGCCCCGAATAATCCTTATAAATCTCGCTCCAGAGAGTTCACCTAAATTATTTATCTATTTTCTGGAATTGAAAAATAATATACATTATCATCGAATAATACTATTTATGTAAATGTAACGGGAAATTCTATACTGTTATTTTTGTTCAATATAAAAAATACGATGTCGTTTTTTTAAATCATAATAATGTGACAAGGTATAGATAGTAAAAATAAGAAGAACATAGTCTCTTTATCCTGCTCATTCCAATAAGCCGAAGGGAAAACGATAACTAGCTTTTTATATTCAAAACACGTAATAATATTAGAAACCCACAGGCCACAGGATTTATAAAAGCTTTATTACCGTTACATAATGTTGTATATACCAAGCACATACATATGAATAATAAAAATCTTATCAAATATTGCTATATGAAATTACAATAATATTACTTGTTTTAGATGAGGCGTTTCTTTTGTTTAATGTTTGATTTTAATTAAAATGTTTACAACGAGCAAAGACAAAGCTTTTGTTTTGGGTTATTGGGTAATTTTACCAAACAGCTTCTGGCAGTCGATTTAAAGCAAACAAAGTGGATTGTTTATTACTCAACAAAGATTAACTACATCGCATTTCATACTACAAATTCTAATCTTCTTGCATTTATTAAATTCACTATTACAGCTACTTTCCCTATTTTAGGGCAACGGTAGCTATCTCCTAATCGCTAATCTAAAACCCCAGCTGACTAAATCATCAATAACACGATTAAATATTCAATCGAATACGGATGATAGGGGTGAAGTAGGTCATCTAGAAAGCTGCGATATTTAGTACATGATGGAATATGTGGAACATTAAACAACCCCCATCGATTATTTTTAAGAGTTGAATTCAAAAGCGAGTTGGGCCTAATTTTGTGCTTGTATTACAAAAACCGGAACAAAAACATAAATTATGAGCAATTCCCCAAAGTTCCCGCATGTTTTCCTTGCAAACGCTCAAAAAGCGTACAGCACACAGAAGGAAAATAACTTTACGAAGCTCAGTTTTGTTCTTTCAACTTTACGCTAAGATATGCTCCCCACACCCTTCACCCTCAAAGCTTACGCTCTTATGCTCTCGCCCTATCTGCAGCTTATTTAAATTTACAGAATGCACACTTTCTGTATTAATTTTCAACAAAGTAAACAAGCAACGGAAGAGCTGATTACAAATATTTAATTAAATGTTTTAAAGTTGATGAATTTTAAAATGAAACAGGAATCTACCATGTATTCTGTTTTACTTCCCGTGTAATATTTGCATGGAAACCGAGACCGAATTTATAGGTTGCACGAATTTATGAGAAGGAAAGCTCATATCCAGCTTCATAAAATTATTAATATTTTAGTAATTGGATATCCGGAAATGAGAATTTATGTTCTTGACTGCCTTTAAATTATTTTTTATAATTTGCTTCTATAATATTGCTCTATAAATAGTATAAGTAACTCTTAATAAGTCAATTATTGCACTCGATCATTAAAAATTAAAACACTCGTCGCTACGCGGCTAGCATTTTAAATTCGATGCGTCCAATAAAACTTGACTTATGAAACTCGTTGCTTAATACACTATTATTACAAATAACTATTTAAATTTTTCTTAATATTTAAATATTTATTCTTTTTGAACAAACCACTTCAGTAGTTATGTATAAATTAATTCAATTTTCTATTGAAATATCTAATGATATCTCAATAATTTAACAAGAATGTTGTTCTATACTAACGTCATGTTTACCTCAGTAATTAGGATATGATGTATACTTTGACAAAAGTATGCGTAGTTTCCACAACCGATCTGAGTTTGTATTTGATATTAATTTGTGGCTCAACATTCCTAATTTATCGTTAATAGCTTGGGTAGTTTCTATTGATGTTACATATTAGGTTACTAATTTCTGCTTATTTAACAACGTATTTAAAATAAATATTATTAGATTAATCTAGTATTACTAGGAAACACTGGATTATGTAATCTACTTCACATATATAACACATAAATAATCATAAGAACAAAAAAGTGTTTTACCAGGTTTGAACTAATAATATTTTTGATAAGTAAGTATTTGAAAGAATATTACATAGTAATTTAAATTATCCAAAACTACTATTATACGGTCGCCCTACCCGAAAAAGATGTTACTCTATTTAAGTCCACCTCGGACCTTAGACTGTCTATCTAAGTGAATGAAAGGCCTTCGTACTTTCATCCTTGTGAAGCAAGGAAAACAAATCCTTGGCAGGAAGTCCTGTCCATTATCGAAGACAATATGACAAAAGAGACTGCAGTGTAGACACGCTATAAACGAACCACCTCGGTTTATTAAAAAAAATTGACGATTTAAAATAATTTGAAAATAGACAACCACTTTTACTGACGTCAGTTGTAGGCAACGGGACATTGGTCAAGGGCGCGCACGTGTAGAAGTTTTTTCGGGACCATACTCTTTTCAATTTTCTTTCTAAAAATTAACAAATAAATCGAGATGCAAGCAACGTTCATGAACTTGTTATTATAGTTAAAGAATGCAATGTGGCTTCGTATATTTTCTGAAAATTAATTTTTTGTATATCTAGAAGTTTGCTGTTATTTATCTCCTTTGTTACACATTTTGAATACTTATAATATAAAGTATTATTTTCTAAAATAATTTAATATTCGAATAAAAGACTTATTAAACCCTGGAAACATTGTTTAATATATTGAATGACTTTATTGTTCAATGAGGTTGAAAGGCAAAGTTTAATTTGTTTAAACCAACTTTTTATTCAATTAATAATTTAAATTTAAGATATAAACTCTCCGGCATCAATTATAATTAAATATTTCCAACTTCCCCATTTTCACTGTATTTAATAACAAGATAATTAATTTATTTTGAATTTACTGAAGTTACAAAAATTACTGCGGCAAATGATTTCCCTATTTTTCAACGATGCAAATTAGAAAAATGATAAAGAATATAGATATTAAAAAGGTTTGATTCCACATTTTTACAATGTAATAAAATTATTAATCATTCTTATTAAGAATTTCTTATAGGCAGCTTTTAATAAATACAACAATAAATTCATAAAAAAATGCCCAATTTATAATTCAATTAAGAAATAATTGAAGTTAAAGCAACTGCAAACTTTTATTAATTTTTATGTATTTAATCGAATTTGTACAACAAACTTTTCGAAAATAGAAAAAATTTTAAAAAGTTTCAAAATTCGATTCGGTTTTGTTACAATTAACCTTTTTGTTATTTAAAGAATATAGAAGTTTTTATATACAGGGTGTTCAGTTCGTGATTCACTAAAGGTCTTTTGATGATATGTTGAAAAAAAAATCGTAAAGAAAAAAATTATAAAAAAATATTTTTTTTTTAGTTTTTGGAAATTTTCTACAAGAGAATACCCAATACGGTCTTACTAAAGCCTACTGATCTTACGTCTATACAAAATATTTTTTTGAATTATTGTATGTACTTGTACATCAAAAAAAGGGTCAACTTAAAAATCACCTTGAATGTAATTAAAAATGTCGTATAATGAATAATAATAGTAACAAAACAAATTAAGTGATCTTCATTTAAAGGGCCTACACACGATCCGAATTGGTCGGGTGGTCGGTTGGACTGACCATTCGGATGTCGGATGACAAAGTCCAACCGACCGCCGATTCTGCGCACCCCATGCACTATAATATTTAATTGGTTCACTCGCAACTCGCACTGAGAAGCTATCGCTAAAAATTTAATATAATGCAATATTAAATTAATGTCAAAACGACAGAATATAGTAGGTAAAAATAGTTAATTGAATCGAAAAGAATTTAGTCATAAGGCTCTATCTAGACTCGTATATTATGCTTTAGCCAATCTGTTCATAATGTATTTAGATTTATTAATATACTTATATTATACAAAAATGCAAAAATAGTGGGGCGGTCGAGTTCAAATTGATAGGTATCAGCGTCCACACGGACCAACCTAGTTGGAAACAAGCCTCCACACTGTCCGACTTATCACCCAATTCGACAAAATTATATCCAACCATCCGACGAAATTGGATCATGTGATAGCTCTTTTGAACCCCCTTCAATTTTATATCTTTTTTCAACAATTTTATTAGTCAATTACGAAATACTCCCTAATTACAAATTTAAATAATATGACAAAAGTATATCATCATCTTCACAAATTGATATTAATACGTTCAGATTATGCCTTTACAATAACCTCTGCAACTTAGTTCAAAGAAAACTTATTAATACTGACTACAATTTTTCATAGAAACCATTTATTGTCAATACTGTTTAAAATCCCGGTGCTCTAAAGTATAAAGCAGATTTTCCATTTTTTTCTCATCCAAGGTTTGATTGCCTTTTAAAATTTTAATGTAGCTTTAAGTTTTATTTTATTAAGTTCTTTGACTACTCTCTGCAGCCTGCAGCATATTAAAAAATTAAATTACCTTCCTAGAAATAAGTATACACGTTGATTTTAACAAAAATTAGGTCGTTTTACTGCTTGAGAGTGATTTCTTAAACGGGAAATACAGGATGTCCCATAATTCGACTGACAACGGTTAACTGGAAATAGTAGACCTAAAAATAAGTTGATATGGCCCCATTTATCTACAGAGGGGTGCAAAAAACAGCCAACGATGTAGCTTCGTTATTTCTTATCCGATTTTAATAAGTGATATGTCAAATTAAATGGTTTGAAGAATACTACTATCAGATAATAAAAGATTAATTTTATTTTTGAAAACATCAGAGGTGAAGGAGGCAATAATAAAAAAAATTAATTTAAAAAAAAATTTTTGGTTTAATTGGTTTAGATTATTTTTGTTAACGATTTTTTTCAATCGAAAAAAATATGTTGCCATTTGAAAAAGAAAAGTTGCCTTCTCCTCCTCAGATGTTTTCAAAAATAAAATTAAGCTTCTATTATCTAATAGTAGTATTCTTCAAGCCATTTAATTTGACATATCACTTATTAAAATCGGATAAGAAATAACGAAACTACATCGTTGGCCGTTTTTTGTGCATCCCTCTGTATATCCAAAAATGCAACCCTGAGCCTCCAAAGTTGATTTTTTAAAATAGATTTTTTTTTAGCGGCCAAAGCAGTAAAGATTTTTTAATGAAATTTTGAATATATGCTTTTTAGTATAAAACGCTTAATTGGAAATAAAGATACCACCTCCTCTACTTTTCGTAATGGTGTTGAATGGTAGGAGTAGACATAAAATATTTAAGAACCTTTTAAGTATTCAAAAATATTTTTAAATTATTTGTTTTTTAGAGAAATCCAAGAGAAAGATTTTTTTGCCCTTTGTGAATTTTGTGTAGGTTATGCCACTTTTAAATAAATTTTAAAAAAATTAAAAAGCGATAAGAAGTTAGCCGTTTCCATGGTAACAAGCTTGAAACAAAATTTCTTAAATTTATTAATTAAATTCACGTTTAATGAATATGCAATTAATACTAAGTAAATGCAATTGGCTTTTTGAGCTTAAAAAAATTATTAAAAATGTAGATAGATCTTTTGAACCCCCTTCAATGTCTATGTTGAGTGATCTAACTTATTCAAGGTTTACTAAAGTATTTTTTCATTTTTTTCAAAAACGAGGCAGCCTACGCAAATTTAGGGACAAAAATCTTCCTTATGCAGTTTTCTACAGAAAAAAATAGTATTGCTTTTCAAACAGCTTGTATAACTTCTATACGTTATGTAACATAAATAAAATGATACTAAACGTGAGTAAATGCAAATTTATTAAGTTCCATCGAAACAAAAACATGTAATTATTGCTAAACCGTTACTCAAAGTTTCTGAAATTCGTGATCTGGGCGTTATATTTGATAAAAATCTTCATTTTAACACCCACGTATATGAGTTTTTTTTTTCAAAATCTTGTAGAATGCTGGGCTTTATAACTCGTGCCAGTAGAGATCTTGTTAATGTCTAACAATGCTCTATGTGAGCATGGTTAGATTGTTATTGGAATATGGCCTCAATAGTTTGGTAGCCCTATCAGATGCAATTGAACGGTCCAAAGAAAATTTCTACGCAATGCTGCCTTTAAATACAATCTTGTTGGTGACATTTATCAGGTTATGGTATCTCTTTTAATCATCAACATTTATCGGCAAGGACATATTTTAACGATGTAAATTTTATTTACAAAATCATAAATTTATCGATATCGATTTAAGGCACACTTCTGTGACGTCATCGCACAACGAGCCAGTGACGTCATCATATTTTTTTTAAACGGAAACCTCCAATTTTAAGTAAACAGATTGAAAGGGTATCTTAACCTGGATACCCATGCAAAATTGCATTGATTTATCACCATCCAATCCGAAGATATGGTCAATCAAAATGTCCGCAATTAAAAACATCAATTTGACTTGTTCAGCCGTTTTTCTGAAAATGGTACCGTTCTTGACTTATTGAATTTATTATATGTACATACTATGTTTTAATTTGTAATTGGTTTTGGCCGTGATTAAATAAATAAAACAAATTTTACATGTTATACAGTATTGGAAAAAAGTAGAGCAAGATTTCCTTTTTTTCTAAAATTTTTAAAAATAGTGAAAATAATGTTTAATTTTAACAATCAGTATTTAGTATAGAATTTATAAAGTTTATTTTAAAATAAATTTCTTTGAAAATTTAAATATTTCTAAAGAATATTTATCATTCACGCTTTATTGTTGGAAAAAAGTAGAGAAACATGTGCAACATATTATTATAATACTCAAAATAATGAAAAATTTTATTTCACATTTTACTCAAATACTTAGTTTATGCTTATCCATCGTGCCGCGAGGAAAAAAAACTTCAAAAGAAATTAAAATTTTGATAATTCGTGACTTCGGTAAAAAAAAGTGTCACAAGCTGATATTTCTAGAAATTATTCGCTGGATAGATCCATTATATCTAGAATTATAAAAAGGTTTATTGAAAGTGGAACAGTAGATTTCAAAAAGAAGTCTGGACGGCCACGAAAAACAACATTACGTGAAGATAGAGCGCATATAAATATTTCAAAACAAAACCCATCTTCAAACCAAATTAAGGCCCAATTTGGTAACAATCAGTTTTCAAATATTACATCACGCACTGTCAGAAATAGACTAAGTAAGAACAATCTTATAGCTAGAAGCACAAGAAACCTTTACTTTCAGAGAAAAACAGACGTACCCGAATTAAATTTGCTCAAGACCATATTAATTGGACTTTGGAAGATTGGAATAGGATAATATTCAGTGACGAATCAAAGTTTAGCTTGATAAGTAGGGAAGAAATACAATATGTGAGACGTCCTGAGGGCAAAAGATTACATCCCAAATATGTTCGACATACGGTAAAACATGGTGGTGAATCTGTAATGATTTGGGGGTGCTCCTCTGGTTTCGGAATGGGCCCCATTCATCGTATAAATGGCATAATGAATCGTTTGGTGTATAAAAATATTTTAGAGAACGCTATGGTCCCATTACGTCATTTGTTTCAGCAGGATAATGATCCGAAGCATACATCAAAGTTTGTAAAACAATGGTTTGCTGAAGAAAAAATTGATTTATTGAAATGGTCATAACAATATCCGGATTTAAATCCAATTGAAAACCTTTGGAGTATTTTGGATAACAAAATTCGCTATACAAAAATTTGGACGAACTCTTTTCAGGGCTTCAAAATGCTTGGGATG
Organism: Stenus bimaculatus; assembly: GCA_963971135.1. Taxonomy (NCBI): domain Eukaryota; kingdom Metazoa; phylum Arthropoda; class Insecta; order Coleoptera; family Staphylinidae; genus Stenus; species Stenus bimaculatus. Next base: position 76,968,065 of record OZ020180.1, on the reverse strand, counting down.
AAGTAGATCCAATTTTAATTACTAATCTTTTAAAATCAATGTCCAGAAGATGTGCTGATATACTTAAGAACAGCGGGTAGTGAAAAAATATTAGTTGACACTTTATTTTTTGTATTTTTATATGAATAAATAATAAGCTTCTAATTGTTCCTCTACTTTTTTGCAGCCTTATTACTAAATTATTTTACTAAACCTGCAATTTTTATTTTTATTTAATAAAAAAATTATGAAATAATGTAGATTTAAAGCATTCTTATTTTGAAATGTTGCTGTTCTTTTTTCCAATACTATAGGTGTAAAGGTGCCTGTGTCGGAAAAACGGCGTAGACTTTTCCGAAACGGATTAAGAAACAAAGGAAATGAGCGATTTATGGCACCTGAGCAGCCAAACACCACGCACCGCCTTTAATTCTTCCTGCTTTTGTCGGAAAATTGTACAAGAACCGTCGGTATAGCAATGTTTTCTTATTCCCTCTCCTAAAGTCATAAGTACAATCACGCGCATAGATATCGAGGGCACAAAAGAAATATTCTGACCAAATAGCAAGCGATCGTAAACACGAGATGACACGAAATTTGAAAAAAAAATAATACTTTTAAGATGCGGACGAGGTCCTTTCAAATTTCGTGTGATCTCGTGTTTGTGAAGGCTTGTTATTGGGTCAGAATATTTCTATTGTGTCCTCGATATTTTTGTGGATGATTGTACAAGTCAATTTGACTTTAATGTCCGTTTTCACCAACGATTCCTAAAACGTAGGCATTATTATTTAATACGTTGGATAATTTTTTTTCCGCCCTTAACACTTAATGTATTGAATTTGGGATTTTTCCCGGATAGGGCAAATAAAAAATAATATATATAATATTAATAATAATAATAATATTTAATAAAAAATACCTAGCAACTAGGCAATACCTAGCATATAAGCACTTCCTAAGTTTAGGAATCGTTGGTGAAAACGGGCATATGTCGCCTAAAAGTATAATACTATATCTCATTCCCATCTTTAAAATGCGTTTTAAAATTTTTGTAATATTTTTTATCACATATCCATTTTATCCCTACTCACCACTGAAAGCTCCCAACAAAAGATAAAATCTCATCAAACATCGCTTACCTGTAAAAAATAACAAACAAAAATTACTCGCACAGCTATAAATGTTTTCTGAAAAAAAATGTTGATTAGATTTTCGTTTTATCTGGGTGATATTGGAGATATAAAATTCCCACCCCATTCATGCCATTTTTATTTGCGCTCGGGGCGTTATGCAAATAAAGTAAACGTAACGGTCCACGATTCCTATCCTACATAGGCACGTAAATCATTAACGGAGGAATATCCATCAGCTCGACACAATCACAATTTGCAATTACAACCGGCCCCGGCCCCGGCATCGGCACCGACCATCCTCATCCATACTTTCCACCAATAATTTAATTTAAACGCTGCCAACGATTCGTGTTTGCTTTTATGATTATACAGATTTAATTAAATGGAATAATATGATTTCCGTTCACAATTTAATTAATTATTTACTAAAAATTTTACATTTACGAACATGAAGTATTATTGTTAAAATTGATCATTTGTTCTGTGTACGTAATAATTTTTAAAAAGCGCGATAAATTGTTTTATTGCAGTATTGTGTTATATTTATTGATGGCCAATGGCGAGATAATTTTACCCATTTTTATTATTTCAGCATTTGAAATAATAAACAATAACAAGACCAGAAAATGGTTCCGATACGATAATAATTTCTCCTCGCTGCATCATATTTTATGGGATTTGTGTGAAGATTAAAAGTTTTGATTTCGATCAATAACAAATAAATTCTAACGTTTCACCCCCCTAGTATAAAACGCCATAAATTTTACTTCACTTATTGGACCTTTGTTGTAGGTGCGACACAGTTACAAAGTCTTGTACTTTTTAACCCTTTTCAAGTACAACAATAAAAATGTTGAGAGGATTATCGATACTCGAAGTCGAGTATAAAATGGGGTTATTTATGGGTTTTATAGTTTAAAATTGTAATTCAATTGTGTAGGAGTAATTTTTATAGAACTAAGTTTTATTTATTACTGGTTTTTAGTAAAAGTAAAATAAACTTAAGAGCAATTTCCTAAACTGTAAATTTTGCAGTCATAAAAGCTAGTATGTACGAACAACATTTTTGTATAATTTTTTTTGTAGTTGATTTAGAAGTCTTTTCTTTAATTCCTACCAGAAGGAAAAAAAATTGGAGAATGTACAAAAAAAATATAATGATCTAAATGTACCTTAACTTTGGACCCCTCTAATTAATTTTGTGCTAGGTTGCGGAAGGTAACTCTCTGGCAGGATATAGCTTAATCAATTTAAATTATAAATCTGAAAAAGAATTGAAAATCTAACAAGGGAACTTGAGTTATGACTACAGAACTAATGCTCGATTTCATGATTTTTCAAAATTTTTCCTCCCAAACTCGCGCGCCCTCTAGGGATTCGTATTAATTATCAGTTATTTGGTCATAATTTGCCCCAGAAAAGTGGGATGGATTTTCTATACCTTGTTATTATCTCCAACGGAAAATTTATCGCGGGTGTTTAGGAAGATGCTCTTAAAAATTGGCCTTGTACATGTTTGCCCGAGAAGAATATTGCGAAGTTTAAGATTAAATATTGTTTAATTTCAGAAATATTCCTGTCATGTCAGCCCTTAGTATTCAGTCGCCTTCGTATCCGTCTCTTCATAAGTCACGTCTTGCGAGGCCACATCAAAATTTTCGTATTAAAAATCTGTCAATGGTTTAATTTCGCTCTTTTGCCTCTTCCTTGAACCCTTAACTGCTGACGACATTCCGCAGGGCTTGAGCAAGTCATACCGAGTCACAAATCAAATATAAGCCGGGCGTTTTGTTTATGGCGGCTGTTGCGAGTTGTGAAACTTCTCTGCTCTCTACTGAGTCTGCTAAATAAAAAAATGGGTCGTGGAAGGAGCGGAATGAACGATTAGGCTTTGAGATGATGACAGGCCTGCAGGAGCAGCATCGATTCTCGGGCGCCACGTGACTCCAAGCTTTTGGTGCGCTTTTCGGGATTACAACTATATACGGCACACAGCTCACGGGGTTCTCTTTAACGAACCGACGACAAATTTTAATTATTGAAGACTCGAGCGGTTTAATTAATCACGTCACACCAGTCGCGGTTTTGTTATGAAAATGAACTGATTAAATAATCATAGCCAGGAGTGAAGTATGTTTTTACCACCAAGTTGGATTTATTTATTCAATCCGTTCCATGTTGGAAAGTGCAAGATGGATATTCAGTATTCGCGGTATTCCTGATTTAATTAGATGCTAATCTCAGGAACTCCCGTAGGCTTAACGCGGTTGTTTGAGATAATGCATTGCCTTAACTACACCTACGCATTGCTAATTATAAGACATTAGCACAGAGCTATTATTCTCATCGCTTTTGATTGTTTGAGTTAATTACTCTTTGTTTCCAATCCAATTACGTCACAATCCAAGGAGCATAATTACTAAATTATTCACAGGTTACAATAAAATCCGCAACAAACGTCAAGTAGATTTCAAAGAATGTTGTCAGGATTCCAGAACGCCATCAAAGGTTACCATGTTAATTCATAAATATATCATATTGTTGTGTGGTCCGGTCTCTAAAAGTTGGCTATCTAAAATCTGGATTAGGAAGTAGTTAAGAGTAATCGATTAGGTTTTGGATTTTAATATTTTTGATAAAAGGAAGCTAAAGCAATTTGGGTAAGGGCATGGAGCATTGAAAATAAAATAATCTGGGATAAAAGCAAAAATCCGCCTTTGGGATTTGCACAATTTCACAGATGCATATTAAAACACTTTAATCTCCAAATGTACTCAGGTAAAAATATTTACTTTCCAAGTATTTTCTATTTTATAAAAAGGATAATAAGACTCCGTGGAAAGCGCATATATTTTCCGCTTTTCAATCAGGCTTCAGTCTTGAAAAATCAATAAAACTCACTTTCCTAAAGGAAGTGCATTTTTATCTCTAATTTATCTTCAATTTTTCATTTGCTAGCATAATTCCAGCCCCTAGAACCAGACAAGGCACATGGCAATCCTCGTTTTATCCTTTATGAGTTTACTCGTTCAACCGTAGAGTTTCATTTAGTGCAAGTATCAAGAAATGTAAGTACGGCTGGTTTGTATAGATCCCATTGTGAGCTGTGAGCCAATGTATCAATAGACACTTTTACTTTGGAGACTTGTTTCCTTTGAACTAGCATTACCTCTTTTTCACACTTTTCTACATTTTGAAGCTCTAAAGCTGCTTGATTAAACTTTTCATGGAAGTCAATTATTTCTGATAACACTTGAAACTCTGCGCATTGAGGTCGATCGTAATAATTAAACACATTTCACAAATCGCAAATTTACAACCAACTTTAATTCGCTTCCAACTTCCTGCCTTGAACGCCCTTTTGTGCTCGAGAATGTAATCTCATTTCCTCCACAATTATTTCGCGATACAATTCCTCAAAGTTGGTTCTCTTTTATGGTGAAATGAAATCGTCGCGCAATGAAGAAGAAACACAGGTCCGGTGCTCTTAAAACATGAAAGGAACGAGCGTAGTCACTAAAGCCCTCGATGCACCGTTTAGCCAATTATTTAAATTAAAAGGGTGGATCAACCTGGTGAATAATAACACAAAACAAGCACATTCAAGTTTGTGCACGAATTACGAGTTTTTAGTAGGGTTAAATCCACGAGAAACGTAATCATTAAACCAACTAAATGAATCATCAATAGGATAAAGATACAAATATATTACTATGAAAAGGATAATGGCAATGAGACTACGATGAAGAAGAAAAGAAAACCACCTCGTTATCTTCTTTTCCAGTCCAAAAAAACAAGAAATCAATGGCCCTTATTCCACAAAACTATCTGAGTTCGCGATTTCGGAGATCAAATACAATCTCTGATGGTTATTTAATAAAATTTAGTACTGGAGTAAAAAACAACCGTAAACTTTATATACTTATAAATCAAATTTTTAGTAACCAAAATTGTGCAGTTACTAAAACCAAAAAAATTCAAAGCACAACAAAGCCTTTAATCGTCTTCCTCCATTTTGCTAATAAAATTATATCAAAATAGCGCCATCGAAATGCGTGCTAAAATTTTTGCAGAAAGATAATAACTAGAAACAAAACAAATAACAGAAAAATACAAGCTGGGCAGATAAAGAAAGCATAGTGAAGCAAGAACAAAATCTTGAGTTTAATAAATACATGATATTCCTAAAGACATAAACCAATAAATTGTCAATTAGGATCCCCGATACTGAAGAAAAAATATTGCTTGAAATATAAATAGTCAAAAATGGAATATCTGAACATGCTAAATGTAGTAAACGATAAAGAAACGTTAGCAGAACTTCGAACTGCAACCAAGTATAAAAATCGTATAAAGTACCCGAAGTCATGATGATACATTCTTCAGAATTCTAAATAAAGCTAGGACCTCCAAAAATCACCCGATAACATATACATTTTTTACAATTGAAGAGTCTCCTGCAAAAATAAGGAAGTAACTCCAAATTGGAGAAGTTTGGAGTTACTTTTATTATTATGTGTCAAAATAAAAAGTATTTCGTTTGTTGCAAAAAAAGTCAGTTAGTTTTAGTTGTACTCAAGAGATGTCTTATTACACGCCTTCGAGTTACCACCATTTTCAGTCAAATGACCAATAATATTTGTTTTTGTTTACAATTGTTCCTAATCACCGCAAGTTAACATATTATGGTGTTTACTCCTAAAATGATGTCCCAAACAATGAAAAAAGTATATTATTCTCCATAAGGGGTATAAGATAAAGTCTTCACAAAGCCAAAAACCGAAAGACGAATTTTTATTAAAATAATCTTTGTCGTTCTAATTCATTTCGCAACCAAGTTGCATCATCAGAGAAAAGTTAACGTTTTAAAAAGATGAACATAAGTACAGTAAAATTCTGGTCGATCATGATCCAACATCTTCTTCTTCTTACAGTAGATCAGCTCACGTAACATTGAGGAAAAAAACTGCCGTTTTGTAAGTGATCCTCCCAAGGTTTGGTGACAAAAATGAGGTAACTCCAAGAAAAATTATTAGTAAAAATACAAAGGAATTCAAATACAAAGTTAGATGTGATAATAACTGGTTGACAATTGAAATAATTAAAAAAATTAAAGGGATAAATAAACTTTTTAAAATTAAAAAAATCTAAAAATGTCAAATCTAGATTAATAAATTTTTTTAACAATACTTGTCAATTAGATAAATACCAATTTGGTTTTAAAGAAAATAGTTCAACTCAGTCAGCATTATTGGAAGTCGTACATTTTGTTAATAATTCGTTAGATAAAGATAATTATGTTGTAGCAGTATTTGTTGATTTAAAAAAAGCATTTGACACTGATGATCAAGACATATTATTAAATCAATTGTATAGATTGGGCATAAGGGTAAAAACACATGATTTAATGACAACTTATTTGAAAAAAGAATAATTCAAACAAAATTTAATACATATGTTAGTGATCCCTGTGAAATGTATATAGGTGTCCCCCAAGGATCAATACTTGGTCCTCTGTTATATTTAATTTATGTTCAAAATATACAATATGTTAATCTCCTTGTAAAATATGTTATGTTTGCAATAAATAATGTACAAAGAGATGTTTATTTTAATACTAAAATTTTTAATATTAATAATACAATATTTTTAGAAAATTATAAACTTATTTTCAAAATTAAAAGTAATTTGATAAAAACAAACTTAGTGCTTAAAACCAATAAAGACATTTATAAATTTAACACAAAAAAATCCAATCAAATTCATCTAAATTCGATAAATACAAATAAAGGTAGAAATGATTGTCTATTTAATGCTGTTAAACAATTTAATAAATTACCATCAGATATTCAAAATTCTAGTTCAATTAAAAAATTTATAACAAATATTAAAAATTATATTTCATATTTACAGAAATAAAAATAATTCTTCTAAATATATTCAATCCATTAATTTTAAGTTATTTTATTACGTTTATGTTGTTGCGTTTAATGGTTTGTTTTTAAAGTATTTTTTTTTATATTTTTTATGCCCTACAAAATTTTTCTTACACCAACAAAATATGTTGATCTATTACGTTGTATGTAAATAAAATAAATAAATAAAACACATCTATGCCATGTCATTTGGAAGATGTAATTCGGAGTGAAAATACTGCCCTCATATCTATATAAACAATTAAGGAAAGAAACTTATCAACAAAAATATTTCCACATAACTTAAAATTTTAAAACCTGTTTTAAGGTTTTTTCAAAACTTACAAAATCGGAGTTACCTCCATTTTGCAGCATACTCTTCAATTCAGAAATAATGATGTTCCTAAATATAATAAATCCGTTGATATAAGATTTTAAGGCAACATTTCCATTATCACACAATGCATAGGAATCAAATTAAATTTTTTCGAAATATGAGCGAATACTTATACTATCATGATCGCAACATTTCCTAAACTGAAAAGAAAGAACAAAGAAATGGTTAAAACTTTAAAAAAAGAAATCGGTAATATTGTCGTCATGAAAAATGACGTAAAAACCGTGGTCTGCTCATAATGCATGAAAAGTTTGAAGGTTAAACATGGTTTAGTAAGAAGAAGACTCCTTAAACTTCACTTTGAAGTTCGATCGCAAATAAAGCGAGGATCAAAATATCCCAGGAAATGCCTAGAAAATCTTTTGATATATTTTAATTTGAAACGTTTCAACTAAAAAAAAATGAGAATATAAGATTTTAATAAATTTTAAAAAGGCTATACTTTTACCCATCTACTATTAAGGATAATCAAACTTCAGGAGATTTTCCTTCTATGTCGTTAGCTAGTCACGTTTTCCCCCTGAAATTATTTGGAAACATTTTAAGGAAAAGGAACATGTCGATTTCCCACATATGGTGTACTTATCTGGTATAAAAAAATCAATAATGAAACGTATTGTCATTACCTAGAAATTCCCTTTTTCATATAAAATTTTTGATGTTCACATACCTACTTTTACTTTTCGTGAAAAAAAAGACCTATTTTAAAAAAAGCATTGAAAATTTGATGAATTCACCTTGACAACTCCATTAAATCAGTAGTAGAGCGTTTTTAAATTTAATTTTCAACAATATCGTATTACTAATAAAACGTCAGTTTTCTCTTTACCTTCATTGGATGCGACAAGCTTTGAATAAATTGTTTATTAGCTAAAATTTTCAATTTTATGTAAAAACAATGTCGACTCCAGGATTTTCGTATAAACCTTTTAGGCTTATAATTTTGCAAATATTTAAACCAGACTTATAAATTATTACATGAATTAAAAATATTTTTCTGGTTCAAAACTTCTAAATACTAATCCCATTCGTGAATTGAAAGCAAAAGATGAAAACTTTACGATGTTAGTCCCAAATTTTAATCTCCAATACATTAAACTTGAAAACCCATAAAACTATTTAATAAAAAGATTTATTTAAGCATCATTTTATAAAGAGTCGGGCAGACGCCTTTTTTTATTTTCGACATAAAACTTGTGTACATTTGGATTGAGAGCTTTGGAAATAAGCGTTGGTGGGATAAAATCCTCAAGGATAGAGCTGTTACGCGGACAAGGGAATCTTCTTCCTCTCCTTTCACCTTCCTTTTCGAAGAAGAATCATTCTCTACTCGATAGGTGTGGGCTGCCAATTTACGGGGAGCAATCTAAAAGCGATTAGAGAAGAAGCACACCGATAAAAAGCACATTTTATTTCACAACATTTTAATTAAAGTTATAGCAGATGCAGAATGATGGATTCTAGAGAAGACTGAAGTTTTTTATTTTAATTAAATATAAAGAAACTTTTGTAATTAATGTGATTTTATCCTGGAAGACAACAGACGATCAATGTTCTTATTTTCTAATTGTCACCAAAATTATTTTACTACAATATTGAATTTCATCGAAATACGGTTTTATTGTTGATTACGAAAAGGCACTAAGGATTTGGTTTGTTTACACTTCTTATTATGATTCTCTGGTACTTTCCGTAAATTTCAACATATTTTAATTAAGGGGGTATTCTAGCCTAGAAGCCCGAATTTCCAGCGTTTTTTGAGGATTCATAAAAAAAGCAATTGATATTTTTACTATCCATTTTGTTATGGCTTATTTATTCATATTTCAAGAGTACATAAAAAAATAAAAATAAAAAAAATATTAAAATTTCAGCAAGTGTCCCGGTTGTCATATCTACCCCCCTGGTCACTTGAAAAATAAAATTATGGAAAATTTTTGATCAGTATAATTGCCAGTATCGTATGAACCAGAAAAAGTGAAAAAAAAATTTTGCAAAATGGCGGCTACTCAAAAATTGAGGTCGATTTTCCCATTGATTTTTTAACTTTCCCGAATTTTTTGAAATTATTAAAAATGAATAGCTTTTATTGGTTCATACGATAGAGGAATATATAAAGAATATTCATGCTAAATTTCATGCTAAATTTCATGCTAAATTTCATGTAAATCGGTCGACTAGAATTTCAGATATTATGTAACTGATAGATGCGTACATATAACTTGCATTTTCTTAAGCAGCCATCCCAGTTCCTTCTTCTACTTCATATTGCTGATTTTCAGCGTTTCTTTCCGCAAGACGAGCAGTTCTTCCTTCTTTTGAAGCATTTGAAGATCGAACTTCAGAACGTTGAATTCCTTACTTCATTGCGGCTAACAACAAACCCATGGGTTTCCCCACCAATTTTCATCCCCATAAGTTTCACTATATTTAAAATGAGATTAAAGCCTTCATTGAAAATACTGACTGCTAAATAAGTAGCAATTTCGATTATCTGGATGTGTTTGGGTGCAAACGTCCATATCAAAGAATTTAGTGATTCGTTGTTATTTTGAGTTTCAGAACCCAAACAACGTTCCAATAAAAAATCCTCTGACAGGCTTTCGTAAATAGGTTTAAAACTGTTAAAACTTTATCAGTAAGTGGTGGATCATCATTTTGAAAGTAATCCAGAGTTCCTTGTTGATTGCAAGTTAACCTCCGTTTTTCTTATCTGTCTGGACGACAAGAAGGTCACTAAAATGACTATAACTTTAAAAATAATTCGAATTTTGAAAAATCCTTTTAGGGAGATACTCTTGAATATTTAACTATCGAAATATGGAAAAAAAATTTCGATTTTTTCAAATTTCTAGACTAGAAAACCCGCTTAAATTTCATAAAACTAGTTTTTTAATCTATATAAAATTGTAAAGTTTATATTGAGATCGTAAATCAGATAAAAAGTAAATTGTTTCGAGTTTATTTTTATTCGTTTTATGTGAAATTTCCACAGTTAACAGTTGTTGTATTAAACATTAAGCCATCAAAGCATGGTTCATGAAGCAATTTTTTAATCATTGGAGATTTACTAACATGACTTTTGTATTTATTCAAACCTCTCAATCCTCTTTGCACTTTAAACCCCTTGGCAATAATAATAAAATGTGCTAATAAAATTTAATTACAAGGTTTTAATTATGTTTATTACGTAAATATTTAGATATAAATATTCAGAAACGTAATAACGTCACATTTTAATAATTTGTTGTCTCATTTACATGATATTAATTAATCATGCTCAACTTAATTTAATTAAAAATTGTTTAAGAGGGTTGTATTAATGTGTATGTTTTTTTTCTTTATACTGTTTACTCTGATCGATTAAGTTACCTCTCCTATGTCAAGGGCTGGGTCACAACTAACAACTATCACCAATTGCCAGCACTACATTTCAATTTCCTCGTTTTTTACATCTCTCTCGTTCATGACTCATCAATGTACACACCTGTCGTAAAATGAAACCTATTACGTGAGCCAACGATAACAAATCGACCCTAACAAATGAGTTAACCCAATTTAAAAAACAGATAATTAAACGACTAGTGGCACTTGAATTCACAAAACAGCTTTTTGCACTATGCATTTCATCATAGAGTAAATCAACTTACATAGCGAACAACAGTAGTATTTTCGCTTTAATTTTCTATTACAAGCAAAACATTATGTTTCGATTTCTTGCGTCTCATTAGTTCTGCACACCACTGCACTCAGCAAAATTGCAATCTAAACAAGTTAAGGGTACATTTAGCGTGCAGCCTCGCTGCTCGCATGTGACACAAACGTACGCAATCTTGGACATCTTGGATATCAAGCATCAAGGCAACGTCTTCAAAATAGTGCCGATATTGGTTCCTTGTAGCTCGCTCTCACTCTCTGCATTTTACATTAATGTACTGTTTGATTTAAGAAGCAATCATTGTAACGAGCATCACAATTGCAGGATAAATGTACAATGAAAACAATCTAGCGATGTGCGAGCAGCGAGGCTGCAGACTAAATGTACCCTAAACGAACAAATTGTGCTTTTGTATATTTCATTTTTATACAGTAATAAGCCATAACTTAACGACCTCACTCGTTTTACAAAACAAACACAATTATTTAATTTATTAAAGATTAACTGATAAAACTGTTGTGGAACTAACGACGAGTAAAATCACAGCTAGGTATTAATGTTATGACTTTATTTAGGAACCTTTACTACTTCAATGACCGCCAATGAGTAGGGCCCTTAAAGGTTTAATAACCTAATTTTACTGAATCTGTTAATTAAATATACCTGGGTTATAATTTTCGTCCAATTTATAACGGTAAACAGTTTGGTAAATATTATTATAAAACATAAAGTTTGCTTCCTCATTTTTCAATCAAGCTACTTAATCATCTGTTGACCCTTGTTTTGTTTTAAAAGTTTTATATTGATTGGGCTAATACAAAGAGTGTTTGTTGGAATTTTTCATTTAACGATCAAAATGTTTTGTTGGTTTTAAAGCATTCGGCGCCCCCAGGCGCTTCGATCGATTGACTTGTCTATTCTTGTCTCGATTTTTCTATGCGCTGGATAAGAATGTTTTATGGTGGTGAAATCGCTTAAAGATTTAGTGAGAGTGGGCTCCTACGGGAGCATTTAGTAGCAAGATACTACAAATTGAAATCGATTAAGGTTGGACGCCGAAAATGGGCTATCTATAAACCCCAGGGTTCGTGTACTCCACCTGGCGGTCACGCAAACGGCGAACGCATGTTCTTCCCGCTCATCAATCACAAAATGGGCTTGCTCTTGGCTTACTTTTACAACAGAAACCTATTACCTAAGCTATTCATGACTTTTTATTTCAAACTTTACTGGAAAATTGTGAAGCATTTATCTTTGCTTGTCCTTCAGAGTATGGAAGTCACTTAATGCGTTTTTTATTCAGGAATACAATTTTGCTACTGAAATCGGGGTGGACTCACTTTTTTCTAACTAGTCTATATGAAATGAATTTTAAAGGTGGAATTATTTTAATGCATTAAACCCTACGAAACACTTTGATCTTTAAAAAATATTGGCAATACTTGCTTTATGAATTATGTTATTCAATGCCTTTCGAACACCAGGCACAAAATAGAATATCTGGAAAAGGATTATTATGTACATGGCATTAACTCAACTACCCAACCCAGATTTATGATCAGAGATTTCACCAAACATGCTGGTATATACATCTTCTTTAAAATTTAGCACCACGATTTATTCATTTTTCCTCAAGAATTCCTAAGGTTTTTATTAGGTTTACATAAAGATATTATACCAACAAACTTTGACCTATTTTCTTCAACACTGATGATTTTGTGATCCAGATAATGCTTCAGAATCTTGGCAAAGTTATTTGAAAAGAGAAAATTCAAAAATTATTGATATGTCAATTTTTATGTGCACACAATGTGGATACTGCTCAGTAGGGTTGCTACTTGTCCTCCTTTGTGGAGGACAGTACTCCATTTGGTAGGTGATGTCGTCCTCTGTCCTTTCTTAAGCGTTAAATATTCTCCAAACATCGAAAAACTTATTTTGTTATTCTTTCGCTACACCGGCCGAAAGACGAAGACCAAATCGACGAGATCTGAGTGGTGGTGGAAATACAATGCGCTCCTCCGTTCCTTACCTGTCCAACGTCCGAGTCAGTAGTACCTAACAGTGCTAGTACAAGCGTTGTGCTAGCAATGTGTACCCATTTTGATTTTTTCAATATTTTATAGACTATTCTTAATATCACCAAATTTCACGTATAATTCAGGTGAGTTCAAAATCACTAATCTGCACTGTTACTTGGTACGTATTTATTTCCAAAGTGTCAGGAAAATGCGTAAACTCGAAAATAATAAGAAATCGCCTACGGGGTTTTCTAATATTTGGAGGTGCCCAACAACTTCTCAAACGAGGCAAAAAAACCTTGAACCGACCCTAGTTACATTAGGTTAATGTTCTCAACTAGTATTTCCAAAAGGTGGCAACAATACTACTCAGTAACTTTTGATCCTTTCTGGGACTTATCACTTCCAATAACCTCAAATACCAAAAAAACAAGACCTATTACACTTTCTCATTCCTCAACAGTTTTACTGGAGAGGAAACTGGTGATGGTGTAAAGTGAAAAAAAAGAAGGAAATGTATAAATCATTTAAGATTCATAAGTTTTCTCAAATTTTAGTAATTTAAATTCTGGTCTAGGAATTAATTCGTGCGGTTTTACAAGAGATGCCGTAAATAGATGAAGATTCCATCGTTCCGTTTACCCAAACATGCGTTTGAAAGCGACTGTCCTTGCGCATCTGTTACAGTATATATCGTTTGGTTAAAGCGTAAACAACAACTTTTTTTATTTAAATCAAAATGTCTAATTTTGTGCCTGACAAAATGTTTTTGCGGGGAGTTCTTCTTCATTACTTCAACATGAAGAAAAGTGCTACCGAAAGTCATAAAATTTTGGTGGAAGTTTATGGAGACTTTGCTCTAGCTGAGCGAACGTGCCAGAAGTGGTTTGCACGGTTTAAAAGTGGTGATTTTTGCTTGGAAGATCAAGAGCGACCTGGACAGCCAAAAAAATTTGAAGATGAAGAATTGGCAGCATTGCTTGACCAAGATTCGTGTCAAACACAAGAAGAGCTTGCAAAATCATTAGGAGTTGAGCAAACAACAGTTTCCAGACGCCTTAAAGCCATGGGAATGATTCAAAAGATGTCACATTGATAACAGACATGACAAATTGATTTTTCAACATGATAACGCTCGACCACATGTCGCAAAACCGGTCAAAAACTATTTAGAAAATGTCGGATGGGAAGTGTTACCCCACCCGGCGTATTCACCAGACATTGCTCCTTCGGACTACTACCTTTTCGATTGTATGAATAATGATTTGACTAGACAGCGATTCACTTGTTTAGAAGATATCGAAAAATGGGTCTCTGAATGGATCGCTTCAAAAGGTGAGGAATTTTTTCGACGCGGAATCCGTAAATTACCTGAAAGATGGGAGAAAGTAGTGACTGGCGATGGACAATACTTTCAATAAGGTATTCATTCATTTTGTTTTTAAAATAAGCTCTAATTTTTGATTAAAAACCGCACGAATTAATTCCTACACCAGATAGAAATTACTATTATTTTAGTAATTTATTTAAAAAGATTTTCTCCTACAAAAAAGTTTCGAGGGAAAGGGGAAATTAGATGCAACAGTTGATTTTCCTTTAGAGGGATTGGATATTGTGCTGTTGAATCAACTACACAATATCAATACAATCTTTAAGGTGATAGGGAGTCATTTATTGAAAAACCGATATTTTTAACTTTCCCGAATTTTTTTAAAGTGTTTCAAATTGGAAACAAAAAAAAATATTAAAATACCGAACTTAAGTAAGACTTGTACTTTTATATAAAATTTTTGTTTTTCATGTATCTAGATTTATATATGCGTAGTTTTGTAAAAACAAAAATATAAATATAGAAGTATTTCTTGCAAAATTACACAATTATAGTTGTAGATACATAAATAACAAAAATTGCAAATGAATGTAAAATACTTACTTTAGTTTGGTATTTCTTTATTTTTTTGACTTTCCAATTCGAAACACTTTAAAAAATTCATGAAAGATAAGTAAGTCGTTTTCTTCAACTTTTGACTCCCTATCACCTTAAGCTATCAGTAAGCACAGTGTTACAACTTATAGTGGGCATTACATTCATTTGCAAATACAAATAAACTGTAATGCAAACTAAATACAAATTGGCCATAAAGGTTAGGTTGCTAGCACGTCATCCAACAATTAGTATCGTGTATTGCTTCCTCGGGTTCTAATTACAAGGTCAATTCATCTTGTCGTGCTCTCGATAAATATTAGAATGGTGTCAAGAGGAATTTCTTCCTCCTCTTGCACCATTCGATCTCTAATTCGTCTTCCCATCAAGTCCCAAGCACGTTTGATCGGATTAAGATTGGGGCTTTTGGCAGGCAAAATCATACGATTTGTCTGCGCGATGAATGCAACATGAGGACGAGCATTAAAATCCATGTCACAAGGAAGTCACACTATCATCTTACTCCCACTGGGTTCATATACTTTTGGTGAGTAAGAGCGAGATAAAAAAGCTGACTTGCTCGTGACATGAACCATATCATGCATTATTGCTAACTAACGGAGCAATGGTACCACATGTGGTTCCAGAATATCAGTAATATACCTGTCTGCAGTCATTGCTCCCCAATTTGCAACCTCCAGCTTTGTACGAGCGCTCATGTTAATACCGCTCCATACCATGATCGAGCCATCATCAAAATTCAATCTTGGTACAATAATGTATTGGCAAAATCTTTCGCCAGCCCTTCGCCATATTTTTTGACGTCCATCCGGAGATCTAAGTCAACACCTCGACTCGTCAGTGAAGAGGATACTGCTTCATTCGTCAATACCCCAGTTTTGGTTTTCGGGACCAAAGCAAAACCGTTCTACCCGATGTCCCCCCTGGTCAATTGTGGGCCATTTGCAGGTCTTCTAGCATTTAATCCGTCCAACGGTTCTTTCACTTACTGCAGCTTCCAGTACATGTTGCAAGTTGCAACTCGTTCCGTAATCTAATTGCAGTAGTGTCTCATTCGTAAGACTCTTAATCTAAGGAAATGATAATCTTGAACAGTTGTACATCAACGCCTGCCTGATCTAACTCTTCTAGTGTACTTTCTAGTTTTATAAAAATGTCCCAAAGGGGTTTTAGAGACATCTTGAAACGACTAGAACCCGCGCTGCGTAGTACAGGGACTTTACTCTTGACCCTATTTGGAACGTTATTGTTACTTTAAATTTAATAAAAGAACTGCACTTAAAAAAATCATAATTAAATTGTTATCTCATAAAAATTAAATAAAAATGTGAAAATTTACATATTTATATGTAACTGGCTATTACATTACATAAGGCCAAAATTAAATGAGTTCACCAAATAAAGCGCTTGAATCGAATTTTGTACAGGTAAGTTTAAAATCATATTTCCGAAGAAGACTATCGCATATGATTTTGATGATTACTTTATGACCAACCTAGTGTTTCATGTGCTAAAAGAATTTCATAAAATGCAGGGGTGAAATAAGTCACACCCAATTTGGGTTTCAGAATGACGTTCGAACACAACAGGCGCTATTTCTCTGAATGTCTTACATTAGCACAGACAAATGAATATTGGCAACTAAGCATGCTTCATCGACTACCATAAAGCTCCGAACTGCCCAAATGTATTAAACTTGATACTTGATACAATAATCGGTGCCTTACACTTTATAGACGTAGGAATTTGCAATTTTACAATATAGTTCCCCTCTTTATGTACAAATCAGCAGATATGGTTATCAAAGCAAGTAATTTTTTACAGCATTTTATTTTAATCTCCATTGCACCTTTTTCTATAAACAAAAGTGAGACCCGAAAAGAAATCACCTTAAAAATCAACGATAAATCTACCCAAAACGTTAGTTTTTCTCCCGTTACTAGTTTAAAGAACAATGCAAAAAAAATAAGTACAATCTGAAAACAAACAGCCTGGGAGGTTATTTTTGAATGGTCCGAGAAGATGTCGTATGCGACTTTCATCATTCTATCTTTGTCATTTACTTGAATAAATAAGAGTCTTTCCTTCTAATGTCGAATGCGACATCATGTAGACAATTTCAAAAATACGCCCCTGTACATTTTAAAGTAGAACAATATCCTGAAAAGATCATTGGCTCTAAAGTTTTTAACATATTTAATATTTGATTTATATCATATTGAATCTTCCTCTAAACTTGAAATAGTCGTTGAAATATGTTGTAGCTTTGTCTGTATTTAAACACAATTAAAACAAAAATTCTGATATTGTTTTTAAAATTCAATCAGGATGATTTGCAGAATGAGGTTGTCCCAATGCATGGATGAAATTTAATTAGGTACTGTTGGTCAATTTATTTATGTGCTAAATGGAATCTATGAGATGATATTTTGCAATGACTTGTATCAGTTACAAAGAAAAAACTTAGAGTTTATTTAAAGTTGTATTTAATAAATCCAAATTGCAACGATCAGTTATTTTATGATTTATTTTTCGTAAAATAAAAAAGGCAGAAGGGTCGACACGATGGAGGCGTTGATCTTGTAAAATCCTACAATTCTATAAATTCGCTAATATAAAGATGCGAATTCAGCAGTATCCAGTTTATTCGATTTATTAGATCCTGCATAAATTTCACTTGTAACTAGTGGAAACGAGCCAAAGCTCATACCTCCATGCATTGTCGCTACTTTTAAGACAATGCGCATTTTTCAGATACCTAATTGAAAATGTTGTGTTTAAAAACGACGGACTTTATTTAACGCCCAAAAAATATTCCCATAGTTTTGTGGGCGAAATTGGATTACTTTCCTCCTAAACCTACATCGGAGTCAAATTTTTAAACAAATAGGACTTATTTGAATTGAGACTCCAGTTTTTTTGAAAATCGGTTCTTTTTAAATAAACAAATATGGCAAGTGACAAAAGGCCGAATAAACAACGAACTGGAATAAAAAGATTAAAGTCTGAAAGAAAAGGAACTAGAGGTGCCCCGAATATTCGGAACTATTCGACAAACCGAATATCCAGCCATTTTTTGTCAAAGACCTTTAAGCGTGAATTGGGGAAAAATTATCCATTCATACAAAAATCTTTTCGTGAGAAACATGTGTCTAAGCTCAAACAATGAAGCGGAACATTGGAGGGGGGACCGAATATTCGGCCAAATTCGCTGAACCTCTAAAAGGAACAAATGGAAAAAGTTCGACTCGAAGGAAAAACCTCGGAAAAACCTGAAAGAAATAAAACTGAATGGCAAAGGCTGGTTTGGACAATTGGCTAAAGTTGACAAAAGATCAAAATAAATAAATATATTTCATTCAGACCATGAGTACTTTTACTTCTATTTACATTTCAACCCCAAAAGTGTTCTTTAAATTTTTAGTCATTAGAATATTTCGATCTGGGACCGTATTCTTGAACCACTCGATAAGATGTCAGATACGATACCACGAGAGAACTTTATTTTTTGATTATAACATCGAATTCGTATTTGAAAAATATAAAGCAGGTTAGTTTAGTTAGTGTATAAAAAAAAATTAAAATGTTATGGAAACAGTAGTTTTTTAATGATTTTTAAATTTTAATTAATATAGGCAATATACTCTATGGCTCTACAGGGTGTCCCATTTGACGTTGGACTGTATGGGTATCTTTGTTATTATTGGAGATAGAAAGTCGGTTAAATGGACAAAGTAGTAGAGATTTTTTCGAATATTAATAATTCATTTACAAAAAATTTGAATATCGCATCGTTCCAACGCTATCTTGAAAAAAACAAGAAAATGCGATTTTCAAAATATGGCTATAACTTCTTTATTTTCTGTGGTACCAAAAAAGTTTTTTAACATAATACAGACAATTTTTTGTGTACAATGCAGTAAAACAAATGAATATTATTTTTCGCTAACGGATTGACCGGAAATGAACCAAACTTATTTTTTTCTTATGGCAGCCATATTGGATTTACACATATTCGGAATCAGTATTTTTTTCTGAGTAATTTGGTATTCCATATGTCATATTTAAAAAAAAAATAAAATTATTTGATTTTACAAATTAACATTGGACTTTAACAGATGTAAATTGTCAATAACATAAATGTAACTATTTAAAATATTAAATGTAAAATAAATCTTAACACATATGTATTGACAGTTTACATGTATTCGAGGCCATTTTTTGGTTAGTAAAATAAAATTATTTCTATTTTTCTAAAAATATTACATACGATATATCAAATTACTCAGAAAAATACACTAATTCCGAATATGTGTAAATCCAATATGGCTGCCATAAGAAAAAAATAAGTTTGGTTCATTTTCGGTCAATCCGTTGGCGAAAAAAAATATTCATTTGTTTTACTGCATTGTACACAAAAAATTGTCTGTATTAAGTCAAAAAAAATTTTTGGTACCACCGAAAATAACGAAGTTATACCCATATATTGAAAATCTCATTTTCTTGTTTTTTCAAGATAGCGTTGTAATGATGCGATATTCAAATTTTTTGTAAATGAATTATTAATATTCGAAAAAATCTCTACTACTTTGTCAATTTAACCGACATTCTATCTCCAATAATAACAAAGATACCCATAGAGTCCAACGTTAAATGGGACACCCTGTATAGTATTTAAAATAGTTTTTTTATTTCAATAATAACGTAATTAAATTAGCGTTATTTTCGAGGTTAGTTTTAGTTATTTTTACTATGTATTCTCGTATTCGCCGAGATATTCACTGAAAGCATTAAATTAAAAAAAAACAATGATTACCCTCTAGTTCTTTGTAAACTAACAAATAAAAAATATTAATTTTAAAGGTAAGCACACAATATGTTAGTACATACTTTCAATAAAACGATAATAAAATCACGAGCAGAAAACAATAATTCTACTCAAAGAATTAATGAGGGATAAAATTGTTGGAATAAAAATGATGCAATGATAAGTGATTAATTTATCGCGTTTTTCCTGTAATCTCCTGCAACTCAAGCAAGATTTTATGCTTATCAGTTTACTTTTGTTTGTCTTATTCGATTGCTGTCCTTGTCTTCGTGAATACATTACTACTAATGCGGTTTTAGATATTACATGATATTGATTTTGATTTATATTCCAAGTTCCAACTTGACGCAAGTCAATATGAGATAAAAAATGCAGAAATGAATTTATAGTAGATGCATTTTTCCGACGATTTTGGTTGGTTAAAAATTGAAAATTTTATGTTCAACTTTAGGTTGTCGTAAAAGCCTAAATAAAATAAAATCTGCGCCATTTTGGTATTAAAATGTTGGGAATTTTATGGTGTCGTTATCTCTCTGTTCTTAAAGCTTACACAAATTGTGGAGTAAAATGCATTTATTAAAATTTAACGTATTAAAAATAAAAATTCCTCATCAATTACAAGGTTGCTTAAAAAGTACGGCTGTAAAAACTTGTATAAAACATAATATGAGTAAAATCATAATATTATATAAAATTTATATTAAAAACCCCTACTTTAATTGATTTTAATGGTACATTTTTTGCACTTTAGTTTGTTGGAAGTTTATTTTAAATTAACAAATAATTATTGCACTTAGTACACCTAAACAAAAAGTCATACTAATTATACTTTCAGTTTTATCTTCAATTTTAATAGATAATTTAATTACTTTCCATAAATATAATAGAGTCACGAATAGAGTAAACAAATTTACAGCTGATTTTTAAATTTGACTTATAGTGTGTGTTTGATTAGGGTTTGATTACCGGAAAATAAAAAAATGACGATATATGGATTTTTTTCTATGACCCTTCTTAAATCAAAATTTTACTGGTTTTTACTGATTATATTAATAAAATAAAACAAAATCTGCAGGTATACAATTTTAGATTACGACAATTAAAAAAAAACAGTATATAAAAAACTATAATTATTCGATTATACATTTATACACAGTCTTCAAAAATGATGGATACTGTTGACATTCCATGGTGGGAAACCTAAGTTTCCCATAGTTGGCTGCACTGAAATGAATTCGTTGTGCTCCAGTGAAAAAACCATCGCGAATATTTTAACTGCACTAATTTTAGTTTTGAAAAAAAAACTGTTTTTTATAAAATTTGCAATACATTAATTAAAGTGACAGATCAGATTTAAATTTGTTTGAAAATTTACAGGTACAGAAAGTCTACAATCACTACAGAGTATGTTTGGTTGCATACTTGCGGTTTCAGTCCTTTTTGAATTCACTGTATAACTTAAATACCTAAAATAATCATAATGCAATTAGTATTTTTTCTAAATATGATTAGTTTCACGGTTCCATACTTTCTTCCACGACTATGGGTTTTCTGTGAAAAACAAAAAAAAACACCGTCTATTATTTATTAGGTATATGGGCAAGTGTATTTTCCTGGTTTCATGGAACGAAGTTTTTTTTTCAAATGCAGTGACCAATTTTTCTATGGCACTAGAGGTGCACCGAATATTCGGTAACTATTCGGCCATATTTTTACTGTTCAGCGCAAGGCCGAATATTCAGCAAAAATATAAACTCTATTATTTTATTGAAAATACATTGTTATCAAATTCATATTTTACTATACTTCTGTTCATCTATTTTAAGTCAAAAATTGAAACCTATAAACGCGAATTGCGGAAAAATGGTCCATTCATACAAAAATCCTTTCATGTGAAACATGTGTGATGAGCTCAAACAAAGAGGCGTTGGATCGGGGAGTTGAATATTCGAATACATGGACTTCTTATAATTTTGAGGGACATGACATTAGAATTTCCATGGACTGGACTTCCTTGCGAATTTCCCGGACTTCCTGCGAAATTTGAGGATTCAAAATTTTCTTGCAGATCAGTTTTTATTTATTTTCCCGAAAACTATTAAGGTTTAAAGGTTAGAGATTTAAAATTAATACTTGACCTAAATACCCTAAAACGACGTAATATTTTGTTAAATTTAGTTTTTTACATTTTTCGTAAATGTTTACATTTTACATTGAAACGGGTTTTTATTGCTTATTTATTATTTTAGCTACTCTTCATATCATAACTCGGAATTAAATATTAAAGTGATCCTTTTTTTCGTAAAGAAGACCCAAAGAGTTTTTTTGGGGACGTGCAAAACGTCCATGTTTCGTAAAAGTTGGGAAATCTTCAGC
The DNA here is from genome assembly GCA_963971135.1 of Stenus bimaculatus. Classification (NCBI taxonomy): domain Eukaryota; kingdom Metazoa; phylum Arthropoda; class Insecta; order Coleoptera; family Staphylinidae; genus Stenus; species Stenus bimaculatus. The sequence goes on along the minus strand of OZ020180.1, from coordinate 76,945,810 downwards.
TCGCGGATATTTTTACTTGGAATTTCTTCGGACTTCATCAGAACTTCCTCGGAATTCCTTTGGACTTCCATGTACAAAACTTATTAGCGTGTTGTATTTTCAATTCTGAGTGCATACGGTGCATGTAGCACAATGCAGTACGTGTAAAAATGTCCAATTATCCGAAAGGAAGTCGTGATAAAAAAACAATTTTCTCTGTAAATCTTTAACAGCGTTTTTCTCGGTTTCATATTTTTCAAAATTGCCCGATTCATAGCTCAAAAATTATCTGATCGACTGCGACTCGCGTATACAGATTGCTGAAATATGCTATTTGTCGGTGAACCACTTCAAAATTGTTTCAACAATTTTTTTTAACAAATTGAAGCAAATTTTTGGGTAAAAATCGGATTTTTTTTAATGGCCACCATTTTGTGAATTATTATTATTTTTAAAAAAATTTTTGGTTCACCGACTAACTACGAATCTGAACTTTGAAAAACTTTTGGATTTTTTTTATTCATACGCCTGAGTGAGAAGCTAGAAATCGGACAAATTGACCTTTCGAAATTGGTGGTGTCCGCCCTTATAAATCAAAATATTATTATTGTATTGGGCTGAAAGGAATTCGATTTATATTTCAAGAATAGCTTAATACACCACAAAGGTTATGGGAAGATTTGTTATCCTTTTCATCCTCAAAAACCTCCCCAAAGATATCTTAATTTTCGGGCTGTTATACGGGATTCCCCACTTAAATTTGGTCTAGTTTCTAACCTCGATGTTTGGTTAACCATGAACGGAACACCCTGTATTGTTCTATTAGGAGCAAAAGAACTTCTTTTACTGTTAATAAAACATGCAATTTTTCTTCAAATATCGAAATTAATAAAATAATAATATAAAAAAAATAAATATTTAAGAATAAATTGTAGAGAAAACTCTAAATCTTTCAATCCAACTCTGGGCGCGTTCCAGTAATGAACACTAAAGCCCACGACCACAAAATTTTCCCGTTTCACTAGTTCAAAAGGTCACCGTTCAACAAAGAACCACGGAAACCCACGAATAAATAAATACGGTCGTTGTGAGCTTCTTGCGGTCGCCATCGATGCACGAAAGAAAAAATCGCGGTCTTATGTAGAACGATTTTGCGCTCGTCGTGGGCTTTAGTGTTCATTACTGGAACGCGCCCTCTATTATTTATAATAGTAAAAAAATAATTTTAAAATGTGACATTTAATTTACATACGTCATGTCATATTGCTAATGTATTGTCAAATAAACGGAGTAGAATTTGTATTTCTACTCTTTGAAATTACAAAGTATACCCGATTGTACATGGATTGTACCCGATTTACGTGAAAAATGTTAAGACGGGGGAATTGTGAAAAGAGAGGGAAACACAGCAACCGTTTGTTATTTTAACATTTTTACTTAGTAATCATAAAAAAAATAAATAAAAATTATCTGACACTTATAATTATAAGTAGTTCTTTAAGTTTTACCTAATTCTTCTTCTAAATAAAATTCTGGGAGAGCGTAGAAGTGGAAATACGATTAAATATGGAAAAAAACGTGCTACTTCAACTTCTACTCTCTTCCAGAGCGACATAATTGAAAAAAATATGCTGAAACCCAAAGAGTTATTTATAAGGAAGAGGATCAGGTAAATTTTATTTAGTTTTCTTAATGGTTACTATGCAAAAAAAAAATAAAATAACAAATGGTTGCTATACTTCTCTCTCTTTCTTACAATTTCCCCACAGAAAAATGGGTTGTCACAGTTTGACAAGCGTAACAGTAAGCTGACGTTTGAAGAAAAATAAAATTATACCAAACAAAAGTCAATACTTGTAAAAATACTAAATAAAAAAAAATATATTTTCAAATAATAAGTATAATTAGTATATTGTTTTATTAAGAGTAAAAGAAGTACTTTTTGTGCCAAGCATGTAGTTATGTGAGATCGGCGGATACATGCGAGCCACAAAAAGTTCTTTTACTCCGAATAAAACATGCTATTTTTTCTTCAAACGTCGAAAGTTATAATATAGTACATTATATAAATAATATATTTTTAATTAACTATAATACAGCAAGGGCGTATTTAAGGGGTGGCTGAAGGGGCAAAAGCCCCCCCCCCCCACCCAAGATCATAAATATTAGCAAAAAATAATAAAAAAAAATTAATAAAAATTCCATTTTTATAAGAAAACAAATTAACCCGTTGTTTTCTTATCAATTATTTTTGGAGACGTTACTTTATAAAAATAAATTCTATTTTTATTTATTTTCGTTCAATCTTTGAAATAAATCGTGTAAGGGTACCAACCTCGGTACCAACACTGAATCTTTTTATGGGGCATAACAAAGATATGAGCGAAAATATCAAAAACAATTCGTATTTATTTTTTGAAAAAAAAATCCATCAAAATAATTATTTGATGGTAATCTATAACCCTCGGAAAATATCAAGAATAACTCGTATTTATTTTTTGAAAAAAATCTATCAAAATAATTATTTAATGGTAATCTTATAACCCTAGGCCACAATGGCGTTAAATAGCTTTACTTTCCAATTTTTTTATTTAAATTGACCTATTACTTTATGTTCCGACCCTGAAAATTGTTTTTTTTTTTGTAGATGAGTACTTTCTACAATATTCTTCTCATCACTTCTTTTTGAGATACACTGTAATTATTTTCAATTAACAATTTTTAAAATACAGGATGTGCCAAGTCCCAAAAATGACGCCAGAGCTTTCCAGTACGAGCTTTTCAGGGATAGTTTAAAAAATCCTCTTAACCAATTGACCGAGATCTGATGAGACAACGCTGGGAATTCAATTTTTTTAAATTAAAAATTACCTACAATAATTACCTGTTGTAATTTTCAATTTAAAAAATAAATTGTGAATGATTTAAATTTAATTACTTCACTAAAGAGAACCCAAACTTTTACGGACCACTAGCGGGTTTTCAAAATTCATGCCAAAAAAAAAGTTGAATCCCCAACTTTGTCTCTTCATATCTCAATTGGTCAACAGGGTCTCCAACAACGTACTACGCTCTTGTGCCATCCTGAATATGTTTGCAAAATTAGAAAATACATATTTAGATTGCAGGAACCAAAATTATTTACCAATTATGAAATTACCCACTTTTAGCGGTAAATATAATGAATGGTTGTCGTTCATTAACGCATTTGACAATCTTATCGATAAAAACACGGCGTTAAATGATGTTAACAAATTGCAGTAGGGTAACCTGTTTTTTTTTTTAATTTCGGGATCTCGACAAAATTGCCGAATTTTGAGTTTTCATCAATAATTTGCCCTCCTCAAGATGAAAGCCTAGATATGCCCTTTTAATACAGGGCGATCTAAAATGATTGTGGTCAATTCAAATTTTCCACCTAAAAATTTGGGAAATTTTATCGCTTCAATTTCAAAGTAACATAAAATCGTGTCAAAATTATAACAAAACAGGCGTGGGTTTAATTTTACCGTTGTGTTCATTCTACGAATTTTTGTATTTGATTGTTGTGCATTTTATTTCATAAACATCCGTTTTTATAAAGACTTTTGTGTATTACCACCAAAATGAAGAATGTTGAATTTTTAACATTTGACATTCGTTCTAAAACTTGGTAGCTAATTCTACGCTTTTTATTATTAAAAACACAAAAGCTTAACAAAGAACTTAAATTTGTAGATTTTTAACCGTCTTACTATCGGTTTTACAATAAAAATAAAATAAAAATAGCATTTTTAAACCATAATCGAAACCGCCATTTTTCGGTTAACCAAAACTGTTATTTTTTCGGTAAATCAAACTAAAACACCAACCAAAACCGAAATTTTTAAATACTAGAACCGAAACCGTTTTTTGAAAATTTAAAAAAAAATTATTAATTGAAACCGTTTCGAAATTCCAGGTTATGATTAAATCGAGGATTAAATAATTAATACTGTATTAATTTTGGGAAAAAATATACAGAGGGGTGCACAAAAAACAGCCAAGGATGTAGCTTCGTTATTTCTTATCCGATTTTAGTAAGTGATATGTCAAATTAAATGGTTTGAAGAATAATAATTATCTGTTCTTACTTGAAGTATTATTTTTCTATAAGTTGGGTTATAAAATAAATACAGTATTACAGTAAAATCGATTTTTTTGTCAATTTTGATCAAAACTCAACGTTTTTGTAACTTAACCGTGATTGAAAAAAATGGTTATCATTTTTGAAATCAGCAATAAAAATACATCAAAACCAAGTATAAAAATTAAAACAATTATTATAAAGTAGACCTGAATTATTAATAAACTTATATTTCCAATTAGCATTAGCACATTAATAAAAAAAAATATTTAATTGAATTGAACTTATTATGTAGGTATACAGGGTGATTCAGACCACCCGTTTATCTCGAGAACGCCTTATCGTACATAGCTGAAATTAAAAAAAATATTACCAAAGTGAATCTAAAAAATCTATTACTGAACTCCTTATTTTCCGGAACAACCCGGAACCGGAGATAACTTTAATTTTTTAAATAGCTATGTTGCTAAATTATTTTGGAAAAACTTTAGAACGGTGCAAGATTTTTCAAAAATTATTTTGCATTATGAGCTGTAATTCAATAGGTAATTAAAGTTAAATTTTTCAATTTTTTGGAATTACACAGTGGCGTGCCATGTCGTTTTCTGCACCGAAATTCATAAAAAATCAATTTTAATCTTAAATTATTTTGGAAAAACTTTAATAACTTTAGAACGGTGCAAGATTTTTCAAAAATTCTTTATGCATTATGAGCTGCAATTCAATAGGTAATTAAAGTTACATTTTTCATTTTTTTGGAATTACACAGTGGCATGCCATGTCGTTTTTTTGCACCGAAATTTATAAAATATCAATTTGAATAATATATTATTTTGGAAAAACTTTAATAACTTTAGAACGGTGCGAGATTTTTCAAAAATTCCTTATACATCACGAACTGTAATTCAATAGGTAATTAAAATAACATTTTTCAATTTTTTTGTAGTTACTCAATGGCGTATCATTTCGTTTTTTGCACCGAAATTCATAAAAAATCAATTTTAATCTTAAATTATTTTGGAAAAACTTTAATAACTTTAGAACGGTGCAAGATTTTTCAAAAATTCTTTATGCATTATGAGCTGCAATTCAATAGGTAATTAAAGTTACATTTTTCAATTTTTTGGAATTACACAGTGGCGTGCCATGTCGTTTTTTGCACCGAAATTCATAAAATATCAATTTTAATCTTAAATTATTTTGGAAAAACTTTAATAACTTTAGAACGGTGCAAAATTTTTCAAAAATTCTTTATGCATCATTAACTGCAATTCAATAGGTAATTAAAATCATATTTTTCAATATTTTGTAGTTACTCAGTGGCGTACCATGTCGTTTCTTGCACCGAAATTCATAAAAAATCAATTTTAATCTTAAATTATTTTGGAAAAACTTTAATAACTTTAGAACGATGCAAGATTTTTCAAAAATTCTTTATGCATTATGAGCTGCAATTCAATAGGTAATTAAAATTACATTTTTCAATTTTGTGGAATTACACAGTGGCGTGCCATGTCGTTTTTTTGCACCGAAATTCATAAAATATCAATTTTAGTCTTAAATTATTTTGGAAAAACTTTAATAACTTTAGAACGGTGCAAGATTTTTCAAAAAATTTTTATGCATTATGGGCTGCAATTCAATAGGTAATTAAAGTTACATTTTTCAATTTTTTGGAATTACACAGTGGCATGCCATGTCGTTTTTTTGCACCGAAATTTATAAAATATCAATTTGAATAATATATTATTTTGGAAAAACTTTAATAACTTTAGAACGGTGCAAAATTTTTTAAAAATTCATTATCCATCTCAATCTGCAATTCAATAGATAATTAAAATCACACTTTTCTATATTTTGTTGTTACTCAGTGAAGTGCTATGTCGTTTTTTGCACCGAAATTCATAAAAAATCAATTTTAATCTTAAATTATTTTGGAAAAACTTTAATAACTTTAGAACGGTGCAAGATTTTTCAAAAATTCTTTATGCATTATGAGCTGCAATTCAATAGGTAATTAAAATTACATTTTTCAATTTTTTGGAATTACACAGTGGCGTGCCAAGTCGTTTTTGCACCGAAATTCATAAAATATCAATATTAATCTTAAATTATTTTGGAAAAACTTTAATAACTTTAGAACGGTGCAAAATATTTCAAAAATTCTTTATGCATTATGAGCTGCAATTCAATAGGTAATTAAAGTTACATTTTTCAATTTTTTGGAATTACACAGCGGCGTGCCATGTCGTTTTTTGCACCGAAATTCATAAAATATCAATTTTAGTCTTAAATTATTTTGGAAATACTTTAATAACTTTAGAACGGTGCAAAATTTTTCAAAAATTCTTCAAGCATTATGAGCTGCAATTCAATAGGTAATTAGTTTTTCAATTTTTTGGAATTACACAGTGGCGTGGCATGTATTTTCCACCGAAATTCATAAAATATCAATTGTAATCCTACATTATTTGGGAAAAACTAAATAACTTTAGAACAGTGCAAAATTTCCAAAAATTCATTATCCATCTCAATCTGCAATTCGATAGATAATTAAAATCACACTTTTGTATATTTTATAGTTACTCAGTGACGTACTATGTCGTTTTTCTCGCGTTTTTTGCACTGAAATTCATAAAAATCATTCTTAAATTATTTTAGAAAAACTTTAATAACTGAATAAGTGATACGTCAAATTAAATGGTTTGAAGAATAATACTATCAGATAATAAAAGATTAATTTTATTTTCAAAAACATCAGAGGAGGAGGAAGCAACTTTTCTTTTTCAAATGGCAACATAATTTTTTCGATTGAAAAAAATCATTAACAAAAATAATCTAAACCAATTATACTAATAATTTTTTTTAAATAAATTTTTTTAAATTTAATTCAATTGTTTTTTTCTAATTTTTTTTATTATTTTTTTTTAAATTTAATTCAATTGTTTTTTTCTAATTTTTTTTATTATTTTTTTTTAAATTTAATTCAATTGTTTTTTTCTAATTTTTTTTATTATTATTATTTTTTTTTAAATTTAATTAAATTGTTTTTTTTTTAATTTTTTTTATTATTATTATTTTTTTTTAAATTTAATTCAATTGTTTTTTTCTAATTTTTTTATTATTATTATTTTTTTTAAATTTAATTCAATTTTCTTTTTTGTTTTTGAGTGTTCAGTTTTTTAATTTATTCTTAATATTTTTAATTTAAGTAATAATAATTTTTTAATTTATTAATAATAAATTAAAAACCAAAACTAAAAAAAATAAAAAACTGAAAACTCAAATACAAAAAAAAAAACAATTGAATTAAATTAAAAAAAAATTAATAATAAAAAAAAATAGAAAAATTAATTTAAAAAATTTTTTTTAGTATAATTGGTATAGATTATTTTTGTTACTGATTTCTTTCAATCGAAAAAAATAAGTTCCCATTTGAAAAAGAAAAGTTGCCCCCTCCTCCTCTGTTGTTTTCAAAAATAAAATTAATTTCTTATTATCTGATAGTAGTATTCTTCAAACCATTTAATTTTACATATCACTTATTAATATCGGATAAGAAATAACGAAGCTACATCGTTTCTTTTTAAATTTTCAGTTGTACCAACTTGTGAATTTGGTTGCCTACATATGAATCCATTATATTATAACCAATTATAATAAAATAAATGCAACAAAAACAAAAGAAAATAATAAAAAGTTGTAATGAATTAAAATTTTATTTTTAAATTTTCCAACACCATATTACAAACGTACTGATTGTTAATTATAGGTAAATAAAATATTGTTTAGATTAAAGGATTATCGCATGATTTCAAACAATTTGCATTGTAAATAAGCAATTTATTTACGTAACGTAATACTTAAAATTGCAATGGAATTTTTTACAACGTATTTGCTTGTCGAAACAAGCAAAATAAGAAACGATCCACGATTTTATAAAAAAATAAAATGAATTATACGCGTTATTTAATACCTTGTTAAATAGTGCGTTTACAGCGTTTATTTATTATTTACTCATAAAGTTCCTTTAATTTGCTCCTGTGTTTACAGCTTACAAAGCAAAAAGCAAAGCGCAAAGGTAAAAATTCATTTGAGAATTGGAGAATTTAGAAGGAAAAGGAAGTTACTTCCGCGTCTTGCGGCGATAATAATGCGATTAAATAGTACGTGTTCATTTCGTTTTGAGGGCGAAATAAAGTCGCCTGGATTTTAAACCTAAAGCAAACGTTATAAAGGTTGAAAAAACTCGCATGTCAATATCGCTGATAAGATAATGCATAATGCGGTTTCGAGGTATATATTACGTTATTACTTTTATTTAATTCTACCTCGTTACCTGTTATTAAATAAATAAAATAATACACTCACGTACACGCCCACAATTTATTAAATTAGGGTTACCGAAAAAACGTGTAAATAAAGGTGAAAAAGTGGAATAATTTTTTTAATAATTTTCTAAATAATTCAAATCCTACCAATTGCAAGACGGTGTTTACCACCTCCCTATTGGACACCTGTCCGACTTCAATAAAGCCGATTAAAACAGCAAATTTAAGTCCGTCCTTAACGTTCATCTTAATAACTTCTTCGGGATGTTTAATGTCACTGAGCGGCGGTTTCGTCAGGTCCGCCATCTCCATTGTTTGTAGTTCACTATTTAATTAACCTTTAACCAACAAATCGAATCACTCCGCGGCCGCGGCCAAAACAAGACGAAAACACGACAAACTCGACATCACATGATACGGCAGCGGACGATACTCTGCCATGTTGAAAATTGACAGTAGTGACAGAACACAACTTGACAGGCCGGAGACCGGCGTTCTCTTCTTATCAATACTCTACGTTTAGGGATTTTTAGTTCACACTTTTCGATATTTCACCAAACAACAAACGCCCGCACTCACCAGCTGACTCAGCTGACCGATTCAAGACGAATGAAAAACAGCGCCTGTACTTATCAACCATCATCAAAATTACAGAAAATCACATTCTTCCTCCAAATCGTATTTTTATGTTCCATAATTATCCACGAGATGGCGCCCTCTTAGCATATTTTACGTAGGCAACCACTCATACAAGTTTATAGTACCGCACTCAGCCCAAAAATACACAACTGCCAATTCGTTTTTATTTATTGTTTATACATAGTTCATGTCATTTAAATATTGTCACGATTCAATTTTATTTACTCACTTCCTTGATTTAAAAATTTTCATCCCAATCAGAATTCGCAATTCATAAAACAAACAAACTTTTGAATAAAATTGTAATGTAAATCTATTCCATGGCAAAAAAGACATAAAAAAACATCTCCTAAAAATGTTTTTTGAAATTCCTCTGATTTGTACAAACAAAAATACTTCGCAGTTCAAAAATAACAAAGTTACTGTAGGACTTTTATCTACGTGCAGGAACCTTATACAGTGCGGACATAAAGTAAATCCCCCACCCTACTAACTATTGAACGGTTATGTTTTTGATTCTGAAAGTATGTCTACTGAGGAATCTAATTGCGAACTTTCTAATAAAGTTATTTTTGATTTTATGGAACTTCCGGTTATACCGGAAGTGGATGGCAACTTTCTTATTTTAAATGGAACACCCAGTATATTTTAACATTTTCATGTTCTCCATAAAAATACCATTAAATTGACCTAGTGTAGTGTGTTCTACTATTAATACTCTCGGAATTACGCCCATTTGAAAATCACATTTTTATGCAACTTCATTTACACCGGAAGTTGGAGCCAAGTGCCCCAACTTCCTTATTTTAAATCATTTTCTTTTGCAATTAAGTTAATAACATTAAATTTAAACAAAATTATGTTTAACCTTAAGTTCGTTAATTTTCCACTTCCGGTGTAAATGAAGTTGCATAAAAATGCGATTTTTCGAATTGGCGTAATTCCGAAAGTATTAATCGTATACCACACTATGCTAGGTCAATTTAATGGTATTTTTATGGAGAACACGAAAATGCAAAAATATACTTGGTGTTCCATTAATAATAAAAAAGTTGCTATCCATTTCCGGTATAACCGGAAGTTCCACAAAATCAAAAATACCTTTGTTAGAAAATTCGCGATTTGAGTCCTCCGTAGACAATTTTTCAGAATCAAAAACATAACCGTTCAAAAGTTAGCAGGGGGGATTTACTTTATGTCCGCACTCTATCTTTAAGCCAATAAGATCCTAAATTTTACCGAGGGAAATTTAACCTGTCGTCGTTTACTTATTTAAAAAAAACCCAATAATGTTCAAAAAACCCAATTTGGCAAAGAAAAAATCCAAATAATAATTGATTTAAATAAAAAAAATATAATAAGAAAAAATATTATACAGGGTGTTCCACAAAAATCATGAAAATTTATCAATTTTAAAATTGCTGTAACTTTTTAAGGAGTCAAAAAATCAGAATGACATATACTATCTAAAAAAAAATTTTGCTGGAAAATAAGAGACACCCTGTATAAATGTTGTACCTAAGATATAAAAATTGACTGTAACATTGCTTTTGTTTTTTTACATGACGTGACTAATAGCGTTTTCGGATTAACTGCACTCAGTAAATATTTGCAGTACATTATATTTGGACAATTTCAGGGAAATCCTTGAAATTGACCATTGCTGACAAAGGCGAAAAACCGAACATGTCAGGCAAATTTAATTTCTACATCGAGAAAAATTAAAATTTAAATTTGACACTTAAAATTCCAGCAGTGCATGCTAGTGGAAGTAATCCGAAAACGCTATAAGATAAGACTGTCAAGTTTGAAATCTCAAATGGATAAATAGTCCAACTTCTTGTTCATAATTTAAATTTACATAATCACGTGATAAGTGAATTTTTTTTATTCAGAGCCATATGTGATGCATATGTGTGTGAATTTCAAATTTTATAATCTAAAATTGATTGAAAACATGTTTTCAATTATTTTTAAACCTTCAAAAAATCAAAAGCAAAGTCAAAGATCAAAGATAAATGTTTATGATCAAACCAATATTAAAAAAGAGCCATTATGAAGGACTTTTCCCGCACCCTGTATAATCATTCGCGATTCAAATTATTATATTTCCCGCGCAAATGTATGTTTGGTTACATATTCCAGTGACGTCACATACTCGATAAAATAAATGAAAATTTAAACTTGCAAAGAAATAAAATCAAACGCATTTAATAATAAAAGTAAATTAGGTAAATTGACGTTATTTAATTGACTATAACAGTTTTAACAAACGTTAAACGCTAAATTCGTCTGCACAACTACCACGCACGTGACGTCATTTCATAGTTCCGCGCTAGAATCGCCAATTATACCGGGTGCCCACCAAACTAGGGTCACACCTGTAGTTAGTTATATGACATAAGAAAACCCATTTATTGAACTAAAGAATTATTTTCAATTTCATTTATTAATAGTTATTTCGTTATTTTTATTTAAATGTGACTTTAGCACATTTAAGAAAACATTAAAATCTTCTGTAGAATTGTAGTTCATAAAATTTGAAATTTTACCACGTTATGTGTTCCATAGTAACGAGTTTATACATTTTTATATCACTTTCGGTCTTACCGGAAACGACTATTTTAATTTTTTTTTTCAACTAAAAATAATATTTATTGTAATAAAAAATATATTAGTTATTAAGTAATGCAAACCATAAAATATTACTAATAGAAGAAAAAATTAACAAGGATAATTTTATTTAAATGTGACTTTACACAGATAAGGAAAATTTGAATTTTCTAATTTAATTTATAAATTTTAGTTAGTTTTTGTAGGCTTTTAGAACATTTACGTGTAAATTTGGTTGCCTAAAAATTTAAGAACAAATCGTTTTTAATTTATTAAAAATAAAAACAAAAACCAACTTTAAACAACTAAGAATTAATGTAACTTAATTTTAGACGGCAAGAAAATAAATACGTATATTTAAAAATAAATTTAAAAAATGAAATGTTTTTTTTAATTTTTAGGTTAGCCGCTCTTAAAAAAGTTATAAAATGTAAAAATAAGCCTTAAAGAAACTAAAATATTTTATTTATAACATTAAAATATAAATATAAAACGTGAATATAATATTATTTACTTAACCTACGTTGTTAAAATATCATTTAAACTGTTTTTCGGGAGTTGATCTTTTTATTGGTGTTGGAGGTTCTTGATTCATATTGCTCCAATTGATTTCATCAAAATTGATTTCCAATTTTTTAAAAGTAGGAACAAATGCACTAAAATTTCAAATCATTATACAATTTATCGATTTCAAATCAGCAATTACTAACAAAAAAAAAGCGTAAAATTAATATGTCGATTCTGTACAAAATGGCAGGCAAAGTTCTAACAGGAAATAATAGGAAGCGTATATTATATGCAAAAACATTGACATTTGTAGCAAAATCAGTAAATTGGGTCCTTAAAATTGATGAAGAATACAATTTTCAGAAGCAAAATTACGAATTTCATATACACATATTTAAATTTTTATCAACCCTGAAAGTTAATTCGTTAGGCTTTTAGATATTGGTAAATATTTTGAGTTTAATCAAAACTAGTTATAACTCAAACATCTGCTTTTGCTTCTATTGGGAATTTCAATTGCCAAGAGATGGCGCTGTTTGGCCCTCTATGCCAGTTTATGAATTAAAAGATAAAGAAATTGTCAAATTTTACCTGGTTAGGATTAATGTATCTTTTAGTTCATAAATTCGCACTAGAGGGCGTATCTGATCTTAGAAATCGCCAATAAGCTTCTAATGTTAAAAATATACTCGTGAATTTTAAACGACATAGTGGTGACAAAGTAAAGGCCAAAATATCACGATTAAAGAGGACTACATTTAGGCTTAATTTTGGAGTTGAGTTTACATACAACACATATTTAATTCTAACAGCACTTGTCAAAATCGAGGAAATTAAAAATAGTTAATGATTTTTTTAGAAAAATTAAACTATATAATCAAATCTCTGCTTTAATTGTAAATTCTTGAAAATGCGTCTATCATCTATAACAGGTTTATTTGAAAATTGACACTCAATTTAACTTATAAAAATGAATTTCATTTACGATCATGCATCATGCGCAAAAAGCATGACTTATTTATTTATTTTTAAAGAAATAACTATTATTACATTAACAATTAACCTTACCGATACGTAACTCCAGCAGCATCAAACATCCGTTTTGAAGCCATTGTACTTAGTTTATGTGCAAACTTATCGGACATAAAAATTACTTCTTTAATTCCTGCCTGAATAATAAATTTAGCACATTCATTGCAAGGGAAGAGCGCCACGTACATTGTGCAATTTTTTACATCAGCTGTATTTTTGTTTAGGATGGCATTCATTTCTGCATGACAAACTAAAATAAATAGATTGTAGAAAAATGAATTGTATCTTTCACAAAATAATAAAAACAATTTCTTCGTGCTTCAATAAAATCTTTGAACTTTTGAAATGTGTAACATGTTTTATGCAGAAACATTTATCTATCAGTAAACACAGAAAACATAAAATTACTGTTTTTATTACCATAAAGAAATTTGTTATTCATAGGATCATCAGAATTTTTTCCCCAAGAGAATTCATCATCATCGCACCCATTTGGCATGCCATTATAACCCACTCCAATGATTTTTTTATCTTCATTGACGATGCAAGCACCAACTTGAGTTACTGGATCTTTGCTACGTTTTGCAGCAAGAAACGCTGTTGCCATGAAGTAGTCATCCCAGTTGATGTAATCATTTCTCTTTTTACTATTGCCATTACTACAAATTGATAAACCAAGCATATCAATAAAGATGTAATATGATTATCGGGGATTCTAACTGAAAATTCTTTAATTAACCGAAATTCAGTTTTATGTGATCTAATCGTAACCAAAACTCAAAAAAATAATTTTAGATAACCGTAACTATAACCAGTCTTAACCAGATTTTTAACCGTTATCGAAACCGGAGGTGGAAGTTTGTAGCCCTATTGAGTTGATGTCGGTTTATAGTTGACTCGTTAGATTCTTATTTAGAAAGCAATCCATTTAAGTAGAACTGTAACGAAAATCGTTACCCCGGAAATGTAATCAAAAATCCATCATTGTGGTTATTGGGAATTTTAACTACATATAGAGGGCGCTATAAATGAAGGATATTCGGTACTTGCCAGTGTCAAAAATTGTGTTTAAAATGTATTCTTGTGCCTTATAATTACATATTCCATAAAACATAAATAGATTTATTATTTAAAGCTTCAGTAAATCTCAGAAAACATGTACCAATGTGTTAAATCAAAAAAGTAAGTACCGTAAATCGAATTTCATATTTTGCCACCAGAGGGCGAGCGGAATCTAAAAATTCCCAATAGTAGGAGAGCCGACTTCACTAAAATCTCCCTATTATAACATAGATAAGTTTTTTGTTGAATCAGTAGTTTATTATGTATTCGAGAATGTGACCGAAGGTTTTTATGATTTTTTTTTTATAGAATAAAACCATCTAAGCAAAATGTGATTGAAGAGAGTATAAAACCAAAAAATATTTTCCTTTCTATTTTAAATTACTTTAAACCAGACTTTCTTAATTTAGTCGATTGCTAACATAATTTTATGTGTGCAAATACGTACCAATTTTCCGGAATAAAATTATTGCAGTTACCAAAATTTATAAAAGACGTGGATGAGTTATCATTTGTTTCTTCATCTACTTCTAACTTTATAAAGGTATTGTTTTCTTGAATATTTGTGATAGAATCTTGTGTTTCACTGCTTGTAGAGCTACTTTGAGGAGCTTCAATGTGATTATTAGAAAAATTTTCAGTAATTTTATTTTGTAATGAGTTTTCAGTATAGTCTTCTTCCATGCTGGTGGATTTTCCTCGTGGTCTGTAAACGCTACTTCTTGTAATACCATAAAAGTCTACACTAGCATCAGTAAGTATTGAACCAGAAGCAGAAGAGCGGCGGAAACAATGCCCAGTATAAAGATAAGGTTTTTCTAACTTTAAAAAAGTAGCTATTTGGGAAGGTAACTTAGAAAACGTATGTATTCCTACTGGCTGTGTGGAACACCTATTGTCTCGGTAGAAAATAAAGAAACGTTTATGTCGAATGTGTTTAGGTCTTAATGAAGTATAATGCCTAATCAAATTTAGAAGAGTACTCTCATTATTATCTAATATAGTAAATATTCTATTCCCTTTTGAAGACCTAATAGTGACTAAAAATTTTGATCCCAGATCTTGGACATCATCCGTTTCTAATTTTAACATCTCATCCTTCCTTAATGCTCCACCAATCCCGAACATCATTGCAATCTGTAGAATGCGAGATGTTATTATTTAAAATTACGATTAAACCATTTCCTTACCTTCATCATTAAATAAATCCTGTCGGGAGCTTCAGAAATAAATTTTTGTATTTGTTCCTTCTCAAGCACTTTAGTTTTCTTAGGAACGTAACCTTCTTTTTGGGTTTTAATAAAATTAAGTAAATCATTAAACTCGCTGATATCGAAGTTTTCTTTTATATTTAATGTTGCTTTAAGCATCGAATATTTTGGAAATAAGCTTCCTATCAGGCCTCTTTCAGCAAGTTCAGTGAAATACTCCAAGAGCACAGATTCTGAATAACTCGTTACCTCTTTTTCTTTGCACCATGACATGAAATCGCTATGAGTTTTCTCATAAACATCTTTACTTTTGTTTGGAAGGCAACTTAAAGATGTGATATTTTTAGTTTCCAACCCCTCAGAGGAAGTAATTGTTGTATTATCCATATCATAGTCCATATTGAGTTTTTTTGTAATTTAAAAAAGTTTCTGTTGGTTCTTTAAATTAATAGGTGCTTTCCAAGTTAAATTTAAATACTACATAATAGTACTTCAGAGTAAGTTACTCAAAACCATTCAAAACTCAAATTAGAACGCGCTTGGAACACGCAAGCACCACGCAAGGCACAAACAAGACTTGTAACATAACCAAAAACAACAAATTAAAATTATAGAGTGCGTTCGAAAATCCATTTACTGTTTTCGTTTATTGGAGCTTCAAGATTCGTGACGTCACACTCCCATACTTCATATACAGTGCGGACATAAAGTAAATCCCCCCCTGCTAATTTTTGAAGGGTTATGTTTTCGATTCTGAAAATTTGTCTACGAAAGTATTTAATTGCGAACTTTCTAATAAAGGTATATTTGTTTTTGTGGAACTTCCGGTTATACCGGAAATGGGTAGCAACTTTTTTATTTTAAATGGAACACCCAGTATATTTTTGCATTTTCGTGTTCTCCATAAAAATACAACAAAATTGACCTAGCATAGTGTGATCTACAATTAATACTTTCGGAATCACGCCCATTAAAAAATCGCATTTTTATGCAACTTCATTTACACTGGAAGTTGGACCAACATTAAATTTAAATTAAATTTACACAAAATTACAGGGTGAGCTAAGATGATTGTGGTCAATTCAAATTTCCCGCCTAAAAATCCGGGGAATTTGTTTGTTTCAACTTCATAGTAACACAAAATCATGTCAAAATCAAAACAAGTAACTAGACTTCACAAAAGCAGAGGTGTAGGTGTAATTTTTACCGTTGTGTCAAAACTTCAGATTTTGCATAAATCTTTGTTTTGTGTTAACATCTGCCTCGGAAATGAAGGAAAACATTTTCATTATTTGACATTTGCTGTGAAATTAGAGATTTTGGAAAAAAAATTGCTATCCCAATGGATTACTATACTTTATTTTTTAACTAGGAGGAGTGATTTAAATTTCCCGCGCTAAAATGCCAAAAATTAACGTCCGATTGGTTAAAAGTCAGCAAGATTTACACCGGATAATTATTTTGGATGATTTTTGACATATAACCTCAAAATATTAATCATAAAATTTGAATTACTAAAGTATTTACATGTATAAATTTTATTTAGTACAAAGAAGTGGGGAATTTAATTATGTTTCTGTACATATTTTATCATTAAAAAGCCAAAATAACCTAAAGTTCCTGTTAAAATCTGTTTGGTTATTTTTCTAGTAACTTTTATAGTGTAAGTTGTCCTTCCCTGTCACTCCTCCTAGTGAAAAAATAAAGTATAGGAGATTTTCTTTTTAAGATTTCATGTGTACCAACCTGTGTAGTTGGTTGCCTTCATATCAAACAACAATCATTTTAGCTCAACCTGTATATTTAGCCGTAAGTTCGTTAATTTTGCTGATTAACATAACCACCTTCCACCTCTTGGCAATAATAAAATCTACAGGAAATCTCTTGGTTAATTTTTTTCAAAAATGCTAGGTTTTTATCATTTAAAATAAGGAAGTTGGGGCAGTTGGGTTCAACTTCCGGTGTAAATAAAATTGCATAAAAATGCGATTTTCAAATAGGCGTAATTCCGAAAGTATTAATCGTAGACCACACTATGCTAGGTCAATTTAATGGTATTTTTATGGAGAACACGAAAATGCAAAAATATACTGGGTGTTCCATTTAAAATAAAAAGTTGGCATCCACTTCCGGTATAACCGGAAGTTCCACAAAATCAAAAATACCTTTCAGAACCGGATATAGGGTGGATCGAGTGGGGCACTCGCCCAGGGTGAAAGTCAAAGGGGGCGCGAAAAAAGACAATTTTTTTAATTAAAAAAAATTGTTTTTTTATGAAATTTCAGGATCGACCCAATCGCGCCGATGTCGACATTTTTTTCACGGTGCATGTATTTTTATGATTCTTGTTATTTTTATGCAGGTGTTCACTGAAAAATATTACTAACGCTGCAATATTATAAATTCTAATTTAATCTTCAATAAGTCGCCACAAGTTAGCTACCCAGTAAACCAAAACAGGTATAATTTATGTAAAATATATATAACATGTAAGAAAATTTATGTAAAATCTAGAGAGAAATTAGGGATAAATCATGTCAGGATGTCAGCCATATTTGGGGATAGGTTATTATGTGTAAATTATGTAAATTTTTATATTTAAAATATATATCAGATATAAGTAAATATAAACAAAAAATATAATTTTTTTTGCTTGGACGGTACAATGTAGTAATTTAGCTGCTACCAGGCCATTTCTAGTAAGTAATCACAAGTATAATACATTAATATTGTCTTAACTTAAACCATGTTAAACTTTAAAGTATGATTTGCGGGATTCGAACCCACGCCCTTGCAGTCGCAAAATGTCGAATCAAACCACCTAACCGTTGGATCATCGAGGCTTCATGAAATGAAGACACAAAAACATTGTTTTAAAGCAATTCCACATATATTATTTTAATACAAATAAAAAAAAATTAAATATAAATTAGTGAAGTTAAAAATAGTTCAATTAAATATAAAAATTAAGTAGTTAAAATTATTTATAACAAAATATATAAATTTTATAACTCAACTTTTTTCTAATAATGTCGGTGTTGAATTTCTTTGGTAAGCGCAATTTTGCAGTATATTTTGCTTTTATTATTTTATGCATAATATCCTTGGCCAGAATTTTTATATATTATTTTCATAAATATATTGAATATTCATAAATATAAATTAGTCAAGTTAAAAAAAGTTATAACAAAATAAACAATGAATTTTAACCCTTCTCGCATAATTTAAAAAAAAAAAAAATTAAGAAAAAATTCTAAACTTTAAAAATATTCAAAATAAAGACATTAAATATAAAAATTAAGTAGTTAAAATTATTTATAACAAAATAAATAAATTCTAACCCAACTTCCATACATTTTTCTAATAAGTTATTTTATTTTATATTTTATGTATGAATTATTTACATAAAGAATATATGTAAATAATTTATGTAGGTATATTTTATATTAAATGTCTAATGTAAATAACACAGGCGATATTTTACATTAATAATAAATAATTATTTATATATAAAATATACAGTATACGAACTTATGAATTGTATATGTAAATAATTCTATACAGGGTGTAACTTAAATGCACGGCAAAAATTTAAGGGGTGCTTCCTTGGGTCATTTTAGGAACATTTATACCCTAGGTGATTTTTCGAAAAACGCTTCATTTCAAAAATACACGATGATAAAGATTTCTTAAAATGCATGGTTTTTATCACATAAAGTTGTTACTATGGCTACTAGACTTTTTTTCGAATATACAGGTAGATTTTACGTAATAGATTTAATTATTTATTAATCTAAATACAATTTACAATAAGTGTTCAAAATGAGAACCATTAGCTACCAAACAAGAATCCAATCTTCTTCTCATCGATTGGCGAACTCTTTCAAAGATACCAGGGTTGTTTCTTATAGAATTACATTCGTTAATTATTCGAGTTCTTAGATTTTCTAAATTTTCTACCGGAGTCTGAAAAATTAATGATTTCAGATGGCCCCATAGAAAAAAATCTAAAGGATTTAAATCAGGGAATCGAGGAGGCCATGGTTGTTGACCACTGCGTCCAATCCACCTATTAGGATAGTTTGCATTCAGGAACTCACGAGCAACCAAACTAAAATGCGCTGGAGCTCCATCATGCATTAGCCACATTACATTCCTCGTCGCCAATGGTACATCTTCTAACAAACATGGTAGCGATTGTTCCAAAAAAATCCGATATGCTTCACCGGTAAGCCTTGGAGGTAGAAATGCTGGTCCAATAAGAAAATCACCCACAATTCCGACCCAAACGTTTAATGAAAATTGTTGTTGGAAACGATCTTCACAAATCTCATGTTGGTTTTCTTCGGCCCACGAATGTCTATTGTGAAAATTCATTACTGCGTTTCTTGAATAATTTGCTTCGTCAGTAAATAAAATTATGGTTATTAATTGAGGGATTTGGATCAATTTTTGAAGAAACTATTGGCAAAATTGTATTCCTGGTGGAAAATCGCGAGGTAAAAGTGCCTGAACGCGTTGAATGTGGTATGGGTGTAACAACTGCTGTCTTAAAATTCTCCAAACAGTCATATTACTTACATTCAAATTTCTACCAATTTTTCGTGTAGAAGTACTTGGATCTTCTTCCACCAAGTTGAGCACATTTTCTTCCAATTCTAGCGTTCTAACTCTCATTGGCCTTCCTGATCTCTCTCTGATTTTAAATGAACCACTTTCTCGAAGACAGTTATGAATGTTTTCAAAAGTTTTTCTATCAGGAAGACGACGGTTGGGAAATCTCTCACGATAAAAACGTCTTGCTCGTAGTGCATTTCCATTAGCAAGTCCATAGGTAAAATGCATGTCTGTCATCTCGGAATTTGTGTAATTTTTACACCTATTATTTATTTAATAAAAAGAAATCTTTATCTTCGTGTATTTTTGAAATGAAGCGTTTTTCGAAAAATCACCTAACGTATAAATGTTCTTAAAATGACACAAGGAAGCACCCCTTAAATTTTTGCCGTGCATTTAAGTTACACCCTGTATAAATAACACATTATAAATTTTACTTATTATTAACATAGAGAAAATAATATAATATTATATATGTAAAATATACATATATTTTACTTTAAATTAGCTACATAGGAGAATTTACGAGCTATCTATGTGTATTTTATATATAAGTTACAAATTGGTTTACTGGGTATTTTTCGCGTGTCTTGTGCGATTTGCCTATATACAGAGTGTCCCATAATATGTAGGACCCACTTCTAGGGTGGGTAGTAGATGTCAAAAGAATAAGAAAAGTTCATATAAACTTATGTTCAATTTCGCCTCATAAGGAAGGTACACCTCTTTAAAGGTGTTGTCAAAAAGTAGGTTTTTGCTTGTTTATTTCAAAACAAATTGGAGTAGACATTTGAAATTTGGTGTGAATCATAATACATCTAGGATACATTTTTGTGAATTTTTTCAATTTTTTTGCTTGCTTTGAAAAGGTAGATTCGGGGAGAGTTGAGGTTAAAAATTGTCATAACTTTTTTGTAGATAACTTTTACAATATTTTTTTTCGGTAGAATGCGCCGTTTTCGAAGAAAATGCATTTTATTAATGGCCAACACAATTTAAATTAAAAAAAATCATGTTATTAGCCATGAATTATTTTATTTTATTGTATTACCCAAAACTGTATTTTGTTCTGAAATAAACAGAAAAAAACCTACTTTTTGAAAAGTTAAAGGTGCTGTTAAAACTTTTCTTATTCTCTTGACATCTATTCCCAGTAAACCAAAAGAGGTATTATATATGTAAAATATATATAACATGTAAGAAAACTTATGTAAAATCTAGAGAGAAATTAGGGATAAATCATGTAAGGATGTCAGCCATATTTGGGGATAGGTTATTATGTGTAAATTATGTAAATTTTTATATACAAAATATATATAAGATATAAGTAAATAAAAACAAAAAATATAATTTTTTTGTTTGGACGGTACAATGTAGTAATTAGCAGCAACCAGGCCATTTCTAGTAAGTAATCACAAGTATAATAAATTAATATTATCTTAACTTAAACCATGTTAAACTTAAAGTGGGATTTGCGGGATTCGAACCCACGCCGTTGCAGTCGCAAATTGTCGAATCAAGCCACCTAACCGTTGGACCATCAAGGCTTCATGAAATGAATACACAAAAACATTGTTTTAAAGCAATTCCACATTAAATAAATATTATATTTGTTTTAATACAAATAAAAAAAAATTAAAAATAAATTAGTGAAGTTAAAAGAAGTTCAATTATATATAAAAATTAAGTAGTTAAAATTATTTTTAACAAAATAAATAAATTATAAATTATAACTCAACTTTTTTCTAATAATGTCGGTGTTGAATGTTGGATTTCTTTGGTAAGCGCAATTTTGCAGAAAAAATTAAGAAAAAATTCTAAACTTTAAAAATATTCAAAATAAAGACATTAAATATAAAAATTAAGTAGTTAAAATTATTTATAATAAAATAAATAAATTCTAACCCAACTTATTCCATACATTTTTCTAATAAGTTATTTTATTTTATATTTTATGTATGAATTATTTGCATAAAGAATATAAGTAAATAATTTATGTAGGTATATTTTAAATTAAATGTCTAATGTAAATAACACAGGCGATATTTTACATTAATAATAAATAATTATTTATATATAAAATATACAGTATACGAACTTATGAATTGTATATGTAAATAATTCTATATAAATAACACATTATAAATTTTACTTATTACTTACATAGAGAAAATAATATAATATTATATATGTAAAATATACATATATTTTACGTTAAATTAGCTACATAGGAGAATTTACCAGCTATCTATGTGTATTTTATATATAAGTTACAAATTGGTTTACTGGGTTACTACCCACCCTAGAAGTGGGTCCCACATATTATGGGACACCCTGTATATGTGATTATATTTTATGTGATTTGGATTAGAGTTGTAATACTTACTACTTACATACTTAAACATAATAACGAAATTCAGATGGTAAATAAGAATAAGTTGTAATTTTGATATTACCCAGTTATTATTTATTTTCCGCAAATACTTACATTACTTAATATTTTATGAGATATTATCTGAGTGGGGTAGTATTTTGGATTTAGTATTTCAAATATTTTTTTAAAAAGTATTTTCATATTTTTAAGTTTGACATACTTTAACTAGCCATAAATACTTTTTAGATTCAATCTTTACAAATCGCAAGAAATAGACAAACAAAATAGATTTTAGATTTTGTTTTTTGATTTTGGGTTCAGATGGGTATTGGGTCTCAGTTGAACTTTTTCAAATAAAAAAGTATTTGAAATACTTTTTATATTTCTAATACTTTTTTTGGTGTAATATTTTATAGAATGTATTTCAAATAAAGTTTAGTAAAAAAAGTGTTTCAAATAAAACAAAAAATATTTTACCCTACTCTGGATATTAGACCATGTGATTCAGCACATGGGTATTTAAAAAAAAATATAGCTTGAATATGGAATTTTTATTTATAAAATACCATTTTTTGGTATAAAAATTTAAATTAAGTCCTCTAGGAGTACCTGTTTTTATTCAAAATTAAATAAGGAATACTATTATGAAAACAAATATTTTGTAGCTCCCTTAAGAAGCAAAATCGGACATATGTTTATAAGAAGTTCTTTTCTTAAAATTAGTTGTAGAATCATCTCCTAAAATTTTTTGTTGTTTTATTTTTTATAATAAAAAATATGTTTGGTTATAATTTATTCATCAAAATCAAATCAAAAACATAACTGTTCAAAAGTTACCAGGGGGAGGATTTATACTTTATGTCCGCACTGTATAAATTCGGACAAGTTACTATAGGAA
Source organism: Stenus bimaculatus (assembly GCA_963971135.1). NCBI lineage: Eukaryota > Metazoa > Arthropoda > Insecta > Coleoptera > Staphylinidae > Stenus > Stenus bimaculatus. The sequence goes on along the minus strand of OZ020180.1, from coordinate 76,922,442 downwards.
AGTCAGTTTACAGAAACATCATTAAATTCCCATTTTGTTATATTGAATAGTCATTTACATTTTTCTTAATTCATAAGTCCTGTCGGTGAGATCTGTCATTAACCACATACATATATTTTCGAACGCACTCTTGGAAACCGTATCCCCACGCCGCTAGAAATTAGGTTTGTACTCGAGAGGACGGGTTGGGACGGGTTCGATGTAAGTTATGCATAGTAATTTATGTCATAAGGATCGTAATGTCAATCATTATTATACAGTCGTGACTATTTACAGGCGAGGCGAAGGCCAAGCCCGCCAACACTACGTGTATCATAATGATTGGTTACGGTCTGAATTACATATACGAAACTAAGTACATTATCTACTTGCATAAATCATGAAGAAATCGAAATAAATTAAAATTTATTAATAGTTTACTAACATTAGTTTGAGGACTATAAAGAAATTATTATGATCCTTAATTTTTTATAGATAGTTCGACCTCGGCATAAAATTAACTTAATTTCGATCATTAGTAAATTAGCAAATTAGAAAATTCGATCATTAGATAATTAGTGATTAGGGAGGAGGCCTGGTGCCGATCTTCAATCGGTACCATGGCTCCTCAAGTAGGTTGAAGTGTTGCAGTAAATTTAGTTTAATTATTTATTAAAATTGTTATTTAGTTTGTAGAAATATTGTTGAATAAAAACATTAGAAAATGATCTAGAGCGTAGAGCATAGAGTAAAGTAAAATTAAAGATTTTCTTAAATAATTGCACCATTGTAAACCTGGTTCCGTTTACTTTTTATTTTTATGTATTTTAGCCCTTATTGCCATTTGAAATTATTAAGTTGATAGCAACCCCCCATTAAGGGTTGGAAGTGGGTAAGGAGTAATTATTAAAAAATCTGTCCCCCTAAAAACAAAAGTCGACCTGTTTAACAGTTATTCCAAAAACTGAACAGAACAGTGGGACTCTCACAGGGCCGTAGCCAGAATCAAATGTTAGGGCAGGCATGAAGAATTTTTGGGCGGGCAAACATTTTTTTATATTTTAAAAAATAACTTCAAAATATAACTTCATAGTATAAAAAAAATATCTTAAAATATAAAACAAAATAAAATATAACTTTAAAATTGGAAAAAAAATTTCACACAACTATAATTTATAATAGTCCTATATTTCAACTATGTTTAAAACATCTTAAGCAAAAGTATCTCAACTATTGGGAATTTTAACTACCTGTAGGGGGCGCTGTTTTGAAAGAAACAGCTGATCGAAAACAGGTAAAAATCGAAAATGTGTTCACAATATAATTATAATTGGAACAAAAGTATCCTAATTTTTTTAATTCACAGAGGTCGGTAGTATTTCAAATAAAAGTAATTGAAATAGAGTATTTGAAATACTTCTAGTATTTTGTATTTGAAACACTTTCCTAAAAAGTATTTTGTATTTTCAAGTACCAAATTGAATTTCAATTACTTTTTAAGTTTTTAAAACCAAACTTTTCTATTATAGATTTTCATCCAATTTTTTATATTGAATCTTTAATTCTTTGGACACCAAACATATTACTGTTATTGCTAATACCTTAAAATTAAACCATTTTTTATTTCAAATAGAAAAGTATTTCAAATGAAGTATTTTAATTACGAAACATAAGTATTTTGGATAAAGTATTTCAAATAAACCTAAAATATAAAGTATTTTGCCCACCTCTGTTAATTCATAAAACAAATAAAATAGGCAATATTAGCTTTTTATAAGCGCGATAGTATAATTTAAGCGTATTTTATTCTTTGACTTTTAGCTGTTTCGCGTAGTTCAAAAAAATCCTCCAGAGGGCATCTAGAATTCTGAAATCGCGAATAGCGAATAGTTAATCTGTTAGGATTTCTTTTTGATTTTTTTCACTTAAAATTTAATGTAATATAGGTATATGTACATAAATACACATAGGTTAGGTTTCTAAAATATCGCAGTTATCAGTACCTCAAAAACTTTCGACAGTCGAAAATTTTTCAGGGCGGGCATTTCTTTTTCCAGAGCAGGCATTGCCTGCCCTGGCCCATAGCTGGCTACGGCCCTGGACTCTCATATCAGATTCAATCTGTCTGAGCCTACTTTCTCGGTGATTAATACTTAAATTGTTAATTGATAATCTGTATATTTTTATTATCTGTACTTGTTCTTTGATAAATAAATAAATAATAAAAAAAATAATAAATACTGAAAAACAGACTTGATAGGTTTATTGACATTAATTAACAAATAAAAATTTGAATGTATTTTTCTCGGCGAGTTAGGCACCGATTTTAAAAATAACGGCACTGTTGTAAAGCTGATTCCTTGTCCTTTTTATTTTTATGCATTTTGATCCCTATTGCTGTTTAAAATTATTAAGTTTATATCAACCCCCAGTTAGGGGTTGAAACTGGGTAATAAGGTAAAAATCCTTCCTTCTTGAAACAAAAATCGACCTGTCCGAGCGTTTTTCCAAAAACTCAGGTTAAATACCGAAAACAGGGCTTGTGAAGTTTTCGTTGGACCACTTTTAGGTATGTTATCTTTAGTGGGAGGCAGTTCTACGAGAGATTCCATTACATTAATGTTAAAAAAATTATTGGTAAAAGAACTAGCTTTACAATAGACCAAGGAAAGAAGGGGAAAAAGTTTCTGTAACACAAAAGTTTTTAATGTTATTCTAGGTTTGTACAATTTACTTCAAAGTAATGTAATAGTTTATTATTAAAAAATTGCTCTTATTTCCGTTTTAGAAGCATCCAGGATAAGAAATCCTTCAGAAACTGAAATTAGTCAATTAATTGGGATGCTGATTTGATGTTTGAGATATTTAATCAAATAGTAAACTTTTGTTTTAATCAATGTTTTCCCGTCAAGAAAACCAAATTAAATTCAAACAAAAATGACAAAAATAAATCTAATATAGGGCAGGTAAATTCATTTTATTTTTATCCATATTATGAACACGAAATAGAACAGATAATTGCAAAACTCAAAAATAAAAAATCCACGGGAATTGAAGGGTATCCGGTCAAATTATCAAAATCATGTAGCAAAGAGTTAGGCTCCTTTCTTCTCTAAATTCGATAATGTATCTATTGAAACTGGGAAATTTCCATCCACATTAAAAAAAGCTAAAGTAATACCTATTTATAAAAAAGGAGAAAAGACTTATATAAATAATTATCGCCCCATTTCATTAACTAGCTGCATTGCCAAAGTTATTGAAATGGTGATATACAGGGTGGGCCAACGGAAACGAAGCAGACGAGTTTTGAAATAGTTAATAAAAAAATTTGAAAAAATGCTCGGACAGGTCAACTTTAGTTTCGAGGGGGACATATTTTGCAATAGAGCTGATTCAAAAATCCATCCATCCCTGCGCCCTATGGACACAACCCCTTAAATTTTAATAGGGATGGTGGGGTAAGTAATACCTCGTTGGAAAAATCTTTTTATCCAGAGTACATACAAAAAAAAAGTTAAATCGATCGATTCGTTTTAAAGATATTCAAAAATTAGCAAGTAGAGATTTCATATGCCTTTTAAAATTGTGCCATGAACACCACACCTTCAATTTTAAGTGTTTTGATGAGGTAAGTAATACCGTTTCGAGAGGGACATACTTTGCAATAGAGTTGATTCAAAAATCCATTCATCCCTCACCCTTTGGACACAACCCCTAAAATTTTAATAGGGATGGTAGGGTAAGTAATACGTCGTTGGAAAGATCTTTTTACCCAGAGTAACATACAAAAAAAAAAAGTTAAATCGATAGATTCGTTTTAAAGATATTCAAAATTTAGCAAGTAGAGTTTTCATACCTTTTAAAATTGTACTATGAACACCACGCCTTCAATTTTAAGTCTTTTGATAGGGTAAGTAATACCTCCTTGGAAAGTTCTTTTTACCACAAGTAACATACAAAAAAACAAAAGTGAAATCGATTGGCTTGTTTTAAAGAATTCAAAATAAAACAGTATTGCACGTTATTTTTTATTTAACCAAACTAAACTTAACTAATCTTTTTGAAGAAAACTTAACACTTTAAAGAATCCCATCGATCCCGACACTTTCAAGGATGTTTTTATTATTTTATTAAATGTTCGAATTGAGTTCCACCAACCTCCATGCAAACGTACAAATTTTGCTCAAAGCGAATTCTTACATTTTGTAACATTTCAGCAGTAATTTCTCGGCATTCATTAATAATTCTCTGTCGTAACTCTGCTAGAGATCCTGGTTGCGTTGCGTAAATCTTACTTTTTAAATGCTTAAAGTTGGATCTGCAAAAACTTGTCCCAAAACACCTATTTCAACGACCTCATTTCTTATTGAACGAACATTACCAGGATCGCGTTTCTTATTACCAACAGAACCAGTATTTTTAAATTTTGCAACCAACTCCAGAACATATTTTCGGTTACAATGTTTGTTTGGATGTTGTTCATTAAATAAATTAGCTGCACGATGAGCATTCTCATCGTTTTTAAAATAAAAAGTGATTAATTCAACCCTTTCTGGAATTGTATAAACCATTGCTAGCAGAAGCTTTTACAGAAGTTCACAAAATTTTAAATGTTGATTTCTAATAATTAGTCATAAACAGTTTTAACACGATGAAAATCACCACTAATACAAAATACAACTGATAAAAAGAATCTCAATGTGGTTATAAATCGTTTTATGTTTTGCATTGTTTTGTTCCAGATGTTACAAAATTTTAAACAATTCCTCGAATAAATTTAAATTTGTTTTTTAAAATCTCTTTTTTGTAGAAAATGAAAATAAATTGCGTTTCACATGTTTTTGTATGTTACTTTGGGTTAAAAGATCTTTCCCAGGAGGTATTACTTACCCTATCAAAACACTTAAAATTGAAGCCGTTGTGTTCATAGCAAAATTTTAAAGGCATGAAAAGTCTACATGTTAAATTTTGAATATCTTGTTGTGGTCCTGGACCTGCGAGGGTTGCACGATGTAGTGGACGTGGATTGTTTGAAGTTTATTAGGTCGTCAATTGATAGATATTAATTGGGTAGAGCGATTTATTCACAAAAAAGAAATGTAACTTTACTACACATAAGTCATCCAACATAAATTAAGACTTGACAAAATTATTAATTAACCGGGCCGGGAACCGTTATTGACCTATCTCGCGCGATGTTCTGACTCTACTGCCTTCTTCTTGGCACCCGGTTCCTCAGGACCGCGTCCTGAGAACCGCAATTCAACAAAATTTAGAAGAAACGTTCCATTCATAAAATCGGGAACTCAGCGTAAAAGCTACAATGTAGAGACTTCGTGCTTTTAGGCTGGGAACCCAGGAACTTAGGAATATTATCTACAGACGAAAAACGATTAAGATATCAATAACGGTTTCCGCTCGCGGGTGGCACAAAACTGATACAAAGTAATAAAAAATCTAAAAATATAGAAAAAAGACAATAATCAAAAAAAATATACAATTGACGCAAATACAATATAAAAACAAAAATAATAAAGAAAACACAACTACGCGAGGGCGGAGATTACAACAATCTTCAAAACGAATCGAAGGATTTAAATTTTTTTTTGGCTGTTTCTCTCGGTAAAAAGATCTTTCTAACGAGGTATTACTTACCCCACCATCCCTATTAAATTTTTAGGGGTTGTGTCCAAAGGGCGAGGGATGAATGGATTTTTGAATCAGGTCTATTGCAAAATATGCCCCCCCTCGAAACGATATTACTTACCCTATCAAAACCCTTAAAATTGAAGGCGTGGTGTTCAAAGCACAATTTTAAAAGACATGAAATCTCTGCTTGCTAAATTTTGAATATCTTTAAAACGAATCGATCGATTTAACTTTTTTTTTGTATGTTGAACTAAACGTAGAATACAAAATTTCATTTTTGTTCTCTTGGTATAGAACACCTGGTATTTTATAGTGTATTGTACATATTCGGTAGAAAACAATTTCTAACCTAATCCGAATTTTTTAATTTTAATATATAAATCCTTGTAATACGAAAATCTTGAAATGCAGTAAACAGCAAACTAATATTTTAATTATTTGTTGAAATAATAAACTATTTATATACGATATAATAATAATATGTAGGAATATTATTTACAACTAAGTTAAGAATTTAATTTCTGAATATTTTCCAGTCCTATACCTCAAAATTCTCCAAACATTGTTACTTCTTTTGATGCGAATAAAACGGCACGGAACCGCCTTGAAACCCTCGCGCTCACGTCAGTGTGCGTGCTAGATGTCCCTCCTCTTTTTCGGTGCAGAGCCGGATTACTATGGAGGCTAATGAGGCAATAGCTTCAGGCCCTCCAAAAATTCGGCCCTTCAAAAATTCATATTTCCTGAAAAGTATCGAAATTCATATTACACCCTTAAAAATATACAGGGTGTTTCACTTTTTTTCCAGCATCCAAAGCATACTTGATTTAAATCTAAAAAATTGAAATAAAATGAAATTTATACAGGGTGTCCAAAAAATAATTAATATTTTAAAATTGCTGTAACTTCTTAAGGAATCGAAAAAAAATATTAGTTTATAGAAAATTTTTTGTTCAGAATGACATTTACTATCAAAGAAAATTTTTTGCGGGGAAAAAAGTGAGACACCCTGTATAGTGCTTGTGTAGAATTTGCATTTCTACTCATAAGACGTACGATTTATACCCCTTCCCAAACTGGATCTTTTTATGCAAGGTGTCATTTGAGTCGTCTTTTCGTAGGCTTTCCAGTGATAGGATGATAGGATATTCCCACGAACCAATTTTGCGCAAAAGCCAAAAATATAGCTTTTTTCGAAATTTTTGAGCCATAAAAAAATAAGTTATAGGACAATAGAAATGGTTCATAATAAATCAAAAAAATTTGAAAAATTAGGCGTCGTTAAAGACCACAATGAAGATAATCGGTCCCATACAAAAGATTTTAGACCCGGGTTAGATTTTTTTGATCGGACACAAAAAGTTACGAACATTTGTCAGTCCAAAAAGCTGCAAAAATTTGGTTCAAAAAAAAAATTTTTTTAGTGCACTTTAAAAAAATGACGAAAATTTTGAATTTTCAGAACGTCATATCCGAAAACTACTCATCCCACCGCAAAGCAACTTGTTCAGGAAATCGGGATAATTTTTATATAATTTTTATATAATTTTTTATATAATTTTTATATAATTTTTTATATAATTTTTATATAATTTTTATATAATTTTTATATAATTTTTATATAATTTTTATATAATTTTTATATAATTTTTATATAATTTTTATATAATTTTTATATAATTTTTATATAATTTTTATATAATTTTTATATAATTTTTTATATAATTTTTATATAATTTTTATATAATTTTTATATAATTTTTATATAATTTTTATATAATTTTTAAATAATTTTTTATATAATTTTTATATAATTTTTATATAATTTTTATATAATTTTTATATAATTTTTTATATAATTTTTATATAATTTTTATATAATTTTTATATAATTTTTATATAATTTTTATATAATTTTTATATAATTTTTATATAATTTTTTATATAATTTTTATATAATTTTTATATAATTTTTATATAATTTTTATATAATTTTTAAATAATTTTTTATATAATTTTTATATAATTTTTATATAATTTTTATATAATTTTTATATAATTTTTTATATAATTTTTATATAATTTTTAAATAATTTTTTATATAATTTTTATATAATTTTAATATAATTTTTATATAATTTTTATATAATTTTTTATATAATTTTTATATAATTTTTAAATAATTTTTTATATAATTTTTATATAATTTTAATATAATTTTTATATAATTTTTATATAATTTTTATATAATTTTTTATATAATTTTTATATAATTTTTATATAATTTTTTATATAATTTTTTATATAATTTTTATATAATTTGTTGAAGAGATAAAATTCGGAACGTCATCTCATTGAAAAGTATGCTGTGTGAATAACAAAAGAGAGTTGTGATGTAATTGTCATGAGTGTGATTGAAGTCATCAAGACGTGTTATTAAGATCGTATTTTGTATCGTACTGTTCTAGATTTGTTTACTTACATACTTTACGTTAAACTGTTCTGTATTCTTATCAAGAATATACTCTGTTTTTATTACATTGAGTTATTTTTACTCCTTTTAACATTAACATAATTTTTATATAATTTTTATATAATTTTTATATAATTTTTATATAATTTTTATATAATTTTTTATATAATTTTTATATAATTTTTATATAATTTTTATATAATTTTTATATAATTTTTATATAATTTTTTATATAATTTTTATATAATTTTTATATAATTTTTTATATAATTTTTATATAATTTTTATATAATTTTTATATAATTTTTATATAATTTTTATATAATTTTTTATATAATTTTTATATAATTTTTATATAATTTTTTATATAATTTTTATATAATTTTTATATAATTTTTTATATAATTTTTATATAATTTTTATATAATTTTTATATAATTTTTATATAATTTTTTATATAATTTTTATATAATTTTTTATATAATTTTTATATAATTTTTATATAATTTTTATATAATTTTTTATATAATTTTTATATAATTTTTATATAATTTTTTATATAATTTTTATATAATTTTTATATAATTTTTATATAATTTTTATATAATTTTTATATAATTTTTATATAATTTTTATATAATTTTTATATAATTTTTTATATAATTTTTATATAATTTTTTATATAATTTTTAAATAATTTTTATATAATTTTTATATAATTTTTATATAATTTTTATATAATTTTTTATATAATTTTTATATAATTTTTAAATAATTTTTATATAATTTTTATATAATTTTTATATAATTTTTATATAATTTTTTATATAATTTTTATATAATTTTTATATAATTTTTATATAATTTTTATATAATTTTTTATATAATTTTTATATAATTTTTATATAATTTTTATATAATTTTTATATAATTTTTTATATAATTTTTATATAATTTTTATATAATTTTTATATAATTTTTATATAATTTTTTATATAATTTTTATATAATTTTTATATAATTTTTATATAATTTTTATATAATTTTTTATATAATTTTTATATAATTTTTATATAATTTTTATATAATTTTTTATATAATTTTTATATAATTTTTTATATAATTTTTATATAATTTTTTATATAATTTTTATATAATTTTTATATAATTTTTTATATAATTTTTATATAATTTTTATATAATTTTTATATAATTTTTATATAATTTTTTATATAATTTTTATATAATTTTTATATAATTTTTATATAATTTTTATATAATTTTTATATAATTTTTATATAATTTTTATATAATTTTTATATAATTTTTATATAATTTTTATATAATTTTTATATAATTTTTATATAATTTTTATATAATTTTTATATAATTTTTATATAATTTTTATATAATTTTTATATAATTTTTATATAATTTTTATATAATTTTTATATAATTTTTATATAATTTTTATATAATTTTTATATAATTTTTATATAATTTTTATATAATTTTTATATAATTTTTATATAATTTTTATATAACAGTAGACCAAACTTTTAAAAAATTGATTTAAAGTTACACATACTAATAAAGAGCTCTTGCGGTATTTTCGGGACACCCTGTATATTAATAAAGGAAAAATTGGAATTATTTATTTCGGTCTTTACTTTTTATTAGCCTCAGGCCAACATCGCCCTTAATCCGGGTCTGTTTCGGTGCAACGATATTCGATCCAACAACTTTCGACCCAGCAATATTTCGGCCGGGCAATTTTCGATGCAGCGGGCTTTCGGTCCAGCGAGTTTCGATCCAACAACATTTCGAACGGGCAATTTTCGTTGCAGCGCGTTTTCGGTCCAACGATTTCATTCGGCGTAGCGATTTTCGGTCCAGCGATATTTCGGTCCAACAACTTTTCGAACGGACAACTTTCGTTTCAGCGATGTTCGATCCAGTAATATTTCGGCCCAACAACTTTCGATACACCGATTTTCGACCTAGCGGCTTTTCGGCCCAGCAACTTTTGGGACCAACTACTTTTCGGCGAGACAAATTTCGGCCCAGCAACGTGTTCCCAATTCGTTGAAGATTATAAAGGAGTTCGATTATTGCGTTTTAATTTTCCTAAACATTTATACCACGAACGTCTACATTCAATTAAAGTAAAATATTATGTTTGATGTTTGTTCGCGAAAATATACCTTAGTAATTGCTTTTTGATTATGATAATTTACGTTTGTACGCCAATAGTATATATTTGAATTGTTTTTGTTTGTTTAATATCTATAATTGTAATGGAAATATAATTCTTATATAAATACTGATATATTTATGAATCATTTTGTACACAAATATTTTGCCGCAGTTAAATTTTTAGAAAATTGAAGCTCATCATTTAAAAGAAAGTTAACATGGGGTCGAGAGCCGACTTTGTATGTATTTCATGCATTGAAAGAGATGTTTGTACTTATATTAAATTCGGGGTGGTTCAATTTAAAATAAAATGCAACCACAATATAAAATTAAAGGAAGGCGAAGATGTCCCGAAAGTATCTAAAGATTATTATGCGCTTTTTGTCTCCTGTGTGTTGGCGTTTGCAACAATATTTCTTTCGCAAAAAATATTTTTTAGAGATATAAGTAAAGGAATGGAGAAGGATTTTGACTTTATATATTTTTTAAAAGTTGCTTCACAAGCTGGAGATATTAGCTGTTCGGTGATACTTTTTAACGGTTTATATTTTTATAATGATATAAAAAATTATATAACAATGTCCCATAAATTTACCAACACGTTTCAAGATTTATTTACTAAGAAATTTCAAAGGAAAATTGTCTGGGTTAATAAAATCTATGTTAGTGGTGGTATAGTTTACAATGCTTTCTCTGCATTGCTTTTATTGTGGCTTTATGATGAAGATAAATGGAATGAGTTCGATATTTTAAATGGTTTTATCATAAATTATTTAGCATCAGTAACTATAATTTTTATAAATAATTCATCAAATATGTATTATAGTTTAATTGAAAGTTCAGTTTCATCAATGGAAGAACAAATCAACAAGGTACAGATTGATTTCGTAAAACTGAATAAAAGTATAGTTGGTTACATGCAATTAATTTATATGTATGAAACTACTATAAATATGCAGGGTCCTGCATATCTTATTAATGTTTTATCAAATTTGTTGTCGGGAATGGCACTTTTTTATTTACTAGGCTACAACTTCTTTTTCGACCAAGAAAAATTATTCGAGCCATATTTTGTTTGTCGTTTTTTACGATTGAATGTTTTGATTTTATCATTAATACGTCCATTTTATTTATTTACGAAAATGAATTCTCTGGTAAGTAACAATTAACAACTAAAAATATGTTTATACCAAGTAATTTTAAGAGCAAAAATTTGGAAACTAAAATCCTACAGTATCCTTCCACAAAATTATCTCTGGCTGAAGCATTACAGGTTTGTAAAGGTAGTGAATAATATTCGATAATAATAATAACGTGGGATTGTTAACAATTTTGCAGCTGGAAAATTTATTCTTAACTTTAAGAACAAAACGTCCCGATGTAGTTGCCTGTGGGGTAATTAAAATAGACTTGGCTTATATGGCTTCAGTAACTTATAAATTCTATTTTATAAAACTAAAATTATTGCTTGATATTATTTTAGGTTCTCGGTATTGTCATCACTTACGTTCTGGTGGCTTTGCAATTTCATGTTCAGTTAACACGAGATAAATAATTTTTAGCAGTAAATTTAATTTAATCACTTTCCTACTAAGGATCTTACCAGGTACAAAAAATCCCAAGAATTTTTGGACCCTAATTAGCAGACGAAGGAGAATAGTATTAAGAATTTACAAATATTTTATGGCCTGAAGGAAACTACTCACAACATTTTACATGTACTCATTTACTCGTATTAGTAAACATGTATCACTTATAAATTATAAATCTTAAAATAATAAAACATAAAATAATTTTAAAAAATGATTATGAATTTAAAATTTACAGATGATAAATCAATCAACTTTCAAACTTAAAAGTTGTAATTGCAGAACTCGGTGCAAAAACCAACCAACTCGAAAATTTTAAATTTCAAAAAAACATAACAAAGTTTCAAAAATAGACGAATCGGTATTGAGGAACATGATTAAATAATAATCTTGGATTGTTGTAACCTTTTAATGTACCACGTACCACTATGTTAAAGACATTCAATTGATATTGTGATGTGATCATGAACGTTTTCGTCATCAGATGTAAAAAATATATCGACTCTAAAAATAAGTAACATATAAAATTATAGGATTCTAAACAAATAACAAAAAAAATTTTTAAATATTCAAAAAATTACAGAATGATTTATTACAAGAGCCTCACTTTAATCCAACGATATATTACATTGATTTACATTTTAAAAAATTTTTATTTTTAACTTTTTAACAGAAAACGCGAAAAATGTCATACAAACAACGAATTGATGACTATTGAAAATAATTTTCCAGTCTTGCGAATCACTTAACTAAAGAGACTTATTGACTTGCGCATTACTAGTCATTATTTGGTGGTATCATTTTATGAGATAAAGGAATTAAGTCTTACTCCCTTATCCAAAAAATGAAGAGGTTTGAAAAACTTTGACTCGTCAAAAGTGTATCTGCAATATGTTTCGTAAAATTGGATTTATTTGGATTAGATTTTATGTGCCTAATGTGCTCTTTTATTCTTGTAGAGAAAGGTCTATCTGTTTGTCCGATGTACGAACTCCCACAAGAATAGATTAGTTCATAAACTCCATTCTTATCTGATGTATTTTGTTTGTCCTTGTTCCTTACCAATGCTTTCTTTATATTATTGTTATTAGAAAAGCAGGTTATCATAAAATCTTGGTTGATAAATATATCTTTCAATCTGTATGAAATATTTCCAAAAAACGGAATATGGAAATATTTATAAGACGAACTATTATCTTGGTAGTTATAAGTATTGTAGCACGTAAAATTGAAGATTTTTGTTTTAAGAATTAAAAATTGTTTCTTTATCAAATTAATCGGAAAATTATTGGCTTTTGCTATTTGTAATATTATTTTAATCTCATTTATAAAATTATTATAAGTGAGAGGTGTTGTAAAAATTCTATAAAATGCACTGTTAAGGGATGATATTTTATGTGAAAACGCATTATTTGAAAAGAAGTTATTGGTGCAGTGATTTGATTGACTTGGTTTTCTGTAGATTTTCAATTCCACCCCCTTAGACTTTCTAATTATCGTTAGATCTAAAAAGTTGATCTTTTTATCGGTTTCTAATTCAATAGTAAATTTTATGTTTGAATTGCAATTATTTAACGAAGTAACTATTGACGTTATTGTATTAGAGTGGTTTAATTCTACAAAACCAAGTATATCTCATCAACGTATCTTGCCCTGAATTTGATATTAGGATGAGATGCTATAAATTTCTTTTCTAAATCATGCATAAAAAGATCTGCCAAAAAGGGTGAAAGGGGGTTACCCATTGCTAATCCGTGAGGTTGGCTGTATAATTCGTCATTAAAAGTAAAAAAGTTTTGTTCTAAACAAATTTCGAATAACTCCAATAAACAGTCAACCTTTTCGTCAGCTACATCTGTATCAATAAGCATATTTTTAACTAATTGTATGCACTCTGATCTCGGAATAGAAGTAAAAAGGTTAGTAGCATCAAATGATAACATTTTTGTTGTTGTCTGTAAAATTAAAATTCTTGATATCTTTGAATAATTCGCGTGTATTTTTTATAGCATAATTGAAGTCTGGTTTAAGAATTTCTTTAAGTTTTTTGTCTAAGAAGGTTGCTAATTTATGTGTGTGAGAACCCAAAAATGAACAAACTCCCCTTGTGTATCCATATAATCTGGGAATTTGAGGACTCATGTTCATTAAGGGCGCGTTCCAGTAATGAACACTAAAGCCCACGACGACCGCAAAATCGTTCTACATAAGACCGCGATTTTTTCTTTCGTGCATCGATGGCGACCGCAAGAAGCTCACAACGACCGTATTTATTCGTGGGTTTCCGTGGTTGTTTGTTGAATGGTGACCTTTTGAGCTAGTGGAACGGGAAAATTTTGTGGTCGTGGTCGTGGGCTTTAGTGTTCATTACTGGAACGCGCCCTAAATAATATTTGTTATAGATTCCTAGATTGGCAAATTTTTCTAATGTTTTTTTTTAATTTAGCCTTGATTTTTTATTGAGTTTTGAGTGCATTTTTCGAATTTATTATCTAACAAGAAAGATTCTACTTTTTGTATATAATTCCCCTTATCAGCCTGTGTTAGTATAGATCCTCATTTTTTATTTTTTTCAAAATCGTCTTCAAACGTCTGTGACCGTCCTCCGTATCAAACTTAGATTTTATTTTTTGTTCCTTTTTTAAAATGTCAATAAACGATACCTTTCTCTACAAGAATAAAAGAGCACATTATACGCATAAAATCTAATCCAGAAAAATCCGATTTTGCGAAACATATTGCAGATACAGGTCACACTTTTGACGAGTCAAAGTTTTTTAAGCCTCTTCATTTTTTGGATAAGGGAGTAAGACTTAATATTGCAGAGAACCTGGATATCACGTTAGATGTGATAAAAGGTAAAAATATAAACTACCAGTTTAATTTGTACATCATCAAAATTTTATAAAAATGTCCCTTTATCGCAAAAAATGAAACCACCAAATAATGACTAGTAATGCGCAAGTCAATAAGTCTCTTGAGTTAAGTGTTTCGCAAGACTGGAAAATTATTCTCAATAGTCACCAATTCGTTGTTTGTATGACATTTTTCGTGTTTTCTGTTAAAAAGTTGAAAATAAAAATTGTTTAAAATGCAAATCAATGTAGTATATCGTTAGATTAAGGCGAGGCTCTTGTAATAAATCATTCTGTAATTTTTTAAATATTTAAAATTTTTTCTTTGTTATTTGTTTAGAATCCTATAGTCTTATATGTTACTTATTTTTAGGGTCGATATATTTTTTACATCTGATGATGACAGGAAGGTCGAAAACGTTCATGTGATACTGAATGTCTTTAACATAGTGGAACATTAAGAGGTTACAACAATCCAAGATTATTAGAACAAAGTTTCATTAAAAAATGAAGTTGCCCGGTTTTTACACTGGAATCAATTTTTCCATAAGAAAATCCAAATTTCAAAAACCTGTTTTACCAACATTTTTTTAAAATACCATCAGTATAATAAAATTGTAAACTTTTTTAGCTATAATTTATAAAATATTTTAATTGTAAATGTAACACATTGCACATACTATTAAACTATTTGCAAAAACAAAGATTGTCTTTTTCTTTTTTCTCAAAATTTGAAAAGCTTAACGAAATCATGGTGCAAGTAGTTGCTATTAAAATTCTGGTAGTTTATGATACTTGATTAACAAATTTTTCTTAAAATTTTTTGTAGCAAGTAGAAAATATGTGTGATCTTTTACTGACGTTTGAAAAAAATATTCGTTTTATCTTTAAGAATCCTAATATCAGATTTAATATTTAATAATGTACAATTTTTATCAATTATATTGCCATCAGAGAAAATTCAACTTTAATAAATCAGATACTAATCAACGATAAAGATTAAGAAGAAATTAAGGTGACATTAATACAAATTTTATTAAAATACACATAAAATCTTATCTATAATTATAATGGAAATATAATTCTTGTATAAATACTGATATTTTTATGAATCATTTTGTACACAAAATTTTTTTGACACAGTTAAATTTTTAGAAAATTGGTCTCATTATAAAGAGAAAGTTAGCATGGAATCGAGAACTGACTTTGTGTGTATTCCATGCATTGAAAGAGATTTTATTACTTTTATTAAATTCGGGGTGGGTCAATTTAAAATGAAATGCAACCACAACATAAAATTAAAAGAAGGCGAAGATGTCACGAAAGTATCAAATGATTATTATGCACTTTTTGTCTCCTGTATGTTGGCGATTGCAATAATATTTCTTTCGCAAAGAATATTTTTAAGAGATTTAAGTGAAGGAATGGAGAAGGATTTTGATTTGATACATTTTTTAAAACTTGCTTCACAAGCTGGAGATATTAGCTGTTCGGTGATACTTTTTAACGGCTTATATTTTTATAATGAAATAAAAAATTATTTAACAAAATTAGTTAAATGTTCCCGCACGTTTCAAGATATTTTATCTAGAAAATTTGAAAGGAAAATTGCCTTGTTTAATAAAATCTATGTTAGTGGTGGTATAGTTTACAATGTTTTCTTTGCATTGGTTTTATTGTGGCTTTATGATGAAGATAAATGGAACGAGTTCGATATTTTAAATGGTTTTATCATAAATTATTTAGCATCAGTAACTATACTTTTTATAAATAATTCATCACATACGTTTTATGATTTAATTGGAAGTTCAGTTTCATCAATGGAAGAACAAATCAACAAGGTACAGATTGATTTCGTAAAACTGAATAAAAGTATAGTTGGTTACATGCAATTAATTTATATGTATGAAACTACTATAAATATGCAGGGTCCTGCATATCTTATTAATGTTTTATCAAATTTGTTGTCGGGAATGGCACTTTTTTATTTACTAGGCTACAACTTCTTTTTCGACCAAGAAAAATTATTCGAGCCATATTTTGTTTGTCGTTTTTTACGATTGATTGTTTTGATTTTTTCATTAATACGTCCATTTTATTTATTTACGAAAATGGATTCTCTGGTAAGTAACAATTAACAACTAAAAATATGTTTATATCAAGTAATTTTAAGAGCAAAAATTTGGAAACTAAAATCCTACAGTATCCTTCCACAAAGTTATCTCTGACTGAAGCAGTACAGGTTTGTAAAGGTAGTGAATAATATTCGATAATAATAACGTGGGATTATTAACAATTTTTCAGCTGGAAAATTTATTCTTAACTTTAAGAACAAAACGACCCGATGTAGTTGCCTGTGGGGTAATTAAAATAGACTTGGCTTATATGGCATCAGTAAGTTATAAATTCTATTTAATAAAACTAAAATTATAGCTTGATAATATTTTAGGTTCTCAATATTGTCATCACTTACGTTCTGGTGGCTTTGCAATTTCATGTTCAGTTAACAGGAGATAAATAATTTTTAACAGTATTGCTTGATTGTTCTAATTTTACTACCGCACCTGCATGGAATATAAAACCAATTTAATCACTTTCCTCCAAGGATCTTACCAGGTTACCAGGTACAAAAAATTCCAAGAAATTTTGGATCCTAATTAGTAGACGAAGGAGAATAGTATTAGGAATTTACAAATATTATATTGCCTGGAGAATACTATAGTCACAAAACTTTTTACATGTACTCTGTATTATCTAGTAAGCTTATACAGGGTGGGCCAACGAAAACGAAACAGACGAGTTTTAAAATAGTTAATAAAAAATTTTGAAAAAACTCTCGGACATGTCAACTTTGGTTAGAAAGATCTTTTTACTCAGAGTAACATACAAAAAAAAAGTTAAATCGATCGATTCGTTTTAAAGATATTCAAAATTTAGCAAGTAGAGATTTCATGTCTTTTAAAATTGTGATATGAACACCATGCCTTCAATTTTAAGTGTTTTGATAGGCTAAGTAATATCGTTTCGAGGGGGACATATTTTGCAATAGACCTGATTAAAAAATCCATTCATCCCTCGCCCTTTGGACACAACCCCTAAAAATTTGATAGGGATGGTGGGGTAAGTAATACCTCGTTAGAAAGATCTTTTTACCCAGAGTAACAGCCAAAAAAAAAAGTTAAATCCTTCGATTCGTTTTGAAGATATTCAAAATTTAACATGTAGAGTTTTCATGCCTTTAAAATTGTGCTATGAACACCACGGCTTCAATTTTAAGTGTTTTGATAGGGTAAGTAATACCTCCTGGGAAAGATCTTTTAACCCAAAGTAACATACAAAAACATGTAAAACGCAATTTATTTTCATTTTCTACAAAAGAGAGATTTTAAAAAACAAATTTAAATTTATTCGAGGAATTGTTTAAAATTTTGTAACATCTGGAAGAAAACAATGCAAAACATAAAACGATTTATAACCACATTGAGATTCTTTTTATCAGTTGTATTTTGTATTAATGGTGATTTTCATCGTGTTAAAACTGTTTATGACTAATTATTAGAAATCAACATTTAAAATTTTGTGAACTTCTGTAAAAGCTTTTGTGCTAGCAATGGTTTATACAATTCCAGAAAGGGTTGAATTAATCACTTTTTATTTTAAAAACGATGAGAATGCTCATCGTGCAGCTAATTTATTTAATGAACAACATCCAAACAAACATTGTAACCGAAAATACGTTCTGGAGTTGGTTGCAAAATTTAAAAATACTGGTTCTGTTGGTAATAAGAAACGCGATCCTGGTAATGTTCGTCCAATAAGAAATGAGGTCGTTGAAATAGGTGTTTTGGGACAAGTTGTTGCAGATCCAACTTTAAGCACAAGAAAACTGGAGACTGTGACTAACATCAGCAGAACAACCATTCGCCGAATATTGAAAGGTCACAAATATCATCCCTATAAAATTCATTTAATTCATGAGTTAAATGAAGATGATTTTGATAGGCGACTGAAATTTTGTGAGGTGATGACAGAACGGATAATTGCTGATGAAAATTATCTTTATAATATCTGTTTTTCTGATGAGTGCACTTTTTTCTTAAACTCAACCGTTAATCGTCATAATTGTCGATATTGGTCAGATGAAGTTCACACTCAAACTCCTCAAAAATTGAATGTGTGGGTTGGAATTTTTGGAGACCGTCTTATTGGTCCTTATTTTCTAGATGGTAATCTAACAGGGGATATGTACTTGGATCTACTTCAAAACTTTGTTCATCCATTTCTTGACGATATTATCGAAAATGGCGACCGTTATTTAGAAGACCATCTGATTTTCCAACAAGACGGAGCCCCTCCTCATTGCACACGGCCTGTTAGGGAATTCTTGGATACGACGTTTCCTGGCCAATGGATTGGGCGTAGAGGACCTTTGGAGTTTACTCCCCTTGATTTTTTCCTCTGGGGACATTTAAAAAGTAAGATTTACGCAACGGAACCAGGATCTCTAGCAGAGTTACGACAGAGAATTATTAATGAATGCCGAGAAATTACTGCTGAAATGTTACAAAATGTAGGAATTCGCTTTGAGCAAAATTTGTACGTTTGCATGGAGGTTGACGGAACTCAATTCGAACATTTAATAAAATAGCAATACTGTTTTATTTTGAATTCTTTAAAACAAACCAATCGGTTTCACTTTTGTTTTATTGTATGTTACTTGTGGTAAAAAGAACTTTCCAAGGAGGTATTACTTACCCCACCATCCCTATTAAAATTTTAGGGGTTGTGTCCAATGGGCGAGGGATGAATGGATGTTTGAATCAACTCTATTGCAAAGTATGTCCCTCTCGAAACGGTATTACTTACCTTATCAAAACACTTAAAATTGATGGTGTGGTGTTCATGGCACAATTTTAAAAGGCATGAAATCTCTACTTGCTAAATTTTGAATATCTTTAAAACGAATCGATCGATTTAACTTTTTTTTGTATGTACTCTGGATAAAAAGATCTTTCCAACGAGGTATTACTTACCCCACCATCCCTATTTAAGGGGTTGTGTCCATAGGGCGCAGGGATGAATGGATTTTTGAATCAGCTCTATTGCAAAACTCGTCTGTTTCGTTTTCGTTGGCCCACCCTGTATATATCACATGTTTTAGATTAAAAATTATCATAAAATTATAAATCCTAAAATAATAATACATAAAAATGGATTTTCAAAAATGATTATGAATTTAAAATTTACAGATGATAAATCAATCAACTTTAAAATTTAAGAGTTGTAATTGAAGTACTTGGTGCAAAAACCAGCCAACTCGAAAATTTTAAATTTCTTTGATTTTTGTATCAAAATATGCGCAAATACCGATTCTACATAATGCAAAACAGAACAAAGTTTCGTTAAAAATTGAAGTTGTCAGGTTTTTACACTGGAACCCTTCAATTTTTCCATAAGAAAATCCAAATTTCAAAAACGTGTTTTACCAACATTTTTTTAAAATACCATAAGTGAAGCTATAATAAAATTGTACACTTTTTTAGCAATAATTTATAAAATATTTTAATTGTGAATGTAACACTTTGCACATACTCCTATTAAACTATTTGCAAAAACAAAGATTGTCTTTTTCTTTTTTCTCAAAATTTGAAAAGCTTAACGAAATCATGGTGCAAGTAGATTGCTATTAAAATTCTGGTAGTTTATGATACTTGATTAACTAATTTTTCTTAAAATTTTTTGTAGCAAGTAGAAAATATGTGATCTTTTACTGACGTTTGAAAAAAAAATATTCGTTTTATCTTTAAGAATCCTAAAATCAGATTTAATATTTAATGATGTATAATTCTTATCAATTATATTGCCATCAGATACAATTCAACAATTCAATTTTTAATAAATCAGATACTAATCGACGATAAAGATTAAGAAGAAATTAAGGTGACTTATACATTAATACAAATTTTATTAAAATACACATAAAATCTTATCTATAATTATAATGGAAATATAATTCTTATATAAATACTGATATATTTACGAATCATTTTGTACACAAAATTTTTTTGACACAGTTAAATTTTTAGAAAATTGGTCTCATTATAAAGAGAAAGTTAGCATGGAATCGAGAACTGACTTTGTGTGTATTCCATGCATTGAAAGAGATTTTATTACTTATATTAAATTCGGAATGGTTCAATTTAAACTGAAATGCAACCATAACATAAAATTAAAGGAAGGCGAAGATGTCACGAAAGTATCTAAAGATTATTATGCGCTTTTTGTCTCCTGTGTGTTGGCGCTTGCAATAATATTTCTTTCGCAAAAAATATTTTTTAGAGATCTAAATGAAGGAATGGAGAAAGATTTTGATTTTATACATTTTTTAAAACTTACTTCACAAGCTGGAGATATTTGCTGTTCGGTGATACTTTTTAACGGCTTATATTATTATAATGAAATAAAAAATTATTTAACAATATCAGTTAAATTTTCCAGGACGTTTCAAGATATCTTAACTAAAAAAATTGAAAGGAAAATTGTCTTGTTTAATAAAATCTATGTTAGTGGTGGTATAGTTTACAATGCTTTCTCTGCATTGCTTTTATTGTGGCTTTATGATGAAGATAAATGGAATGAGTTCGATATTTTAAATGGTTTTATCTTAAATTATTTAGCATCAGTAACTATACTTTTTATAAGTAATTCATCACATACGTTTTATAATTTCATTGAAAGTTCAGTTTCATCAATGGAAGAACAAATCAACAAGGTACAGATTGATTTCGTAAAACTGAATAAAAGTATAGTTGGTTACATGCAATTAATTTATATGTATGAAACTACTATAAATCTGCAGGGTCCTGCATATATTATTAATATTTTATCAACTTTATTGTCGGGAATGGCACTTTTATATTTACTAGGCTACAACTTCTTTTTCGACCAAGAAAAATTATTCGAGCCATATTTTGTTTGTCGTTTTTCACGATTGGTTATTTTGACTTTCTCATCAATGCCTGCATTTTATTTATTTGGAAAAATTGGTTCTCTGGTAAGTAACAATTAACAACTAAAAATAAGTTAATACCAAGTAATTTTAAGAGCCATAATTTGGAAACTAAAATCCTACAGTATCCTTCAACAAAGTTATCTCTTGATGAAGCAGTGCAGGTTTGTAAAGATAGTGACGAATATTCGACAATAATCACATGCGATTGTTAACAATTTTGCAGCTGGAAAATTTATTCGTAACGTTAAGAACAAAACGACCCGATGTAGTTGCCTGTGGGGTTATTAAAATAGACTTGTCTTATGCGGCTTCAGTAAGTTATAAATTCTATTTTATCAAACTAAAATTATTGTTTGATATTATTTTAGGTTCTCGGTATTGTCATCACTTATGTTCTGGTGGCTTTACAATTTCATGTTCAGTTAACAGGAGATAAATAATTTTTAACAGTATGGCTTGATTGTCATAATTTTACTACTGCACGTGCATGGAATATAAAACCAATTTAATCACTCTCCTCTGAGGATCTTACCACGTACAAAAAACCCAAGAATTTTTGGACCCTAATTAGTAGATGAAGGAGAATATTATTAGGAATTTACAAATATTTTATTGCCTGTAGGATACTACTCACAACTTTTACATGTACTCATGTACTCTGTATTAGCATATTAGTAGGCCCATATCACTTCTTTTAGATTAAAAATTATCATAAAATTATAAATCCTAAAATAATAAAACAATAAAACATAAAAGGATTTTAAAAAATGATTATGAATTTAAAATTTACAGATGATAAATCAATCAACTTTAAAATTTAAGAGTTGTAATTAAAGGGCTCGGTGCAAAAACCAACCAACACGAACATTTTAAATTTCTTTGATTTTTGTATCAAAATATGCGCAAATATCGATTCTACATAATAATGCAAAACAGAACAAAGTTTCATTAAAAATTGAAGTTGCCCGGTTTTTGCACTGAAACCCTTCAGTTCGTCCATAAGAAAATCCAAGTTTCAAGAACGTGTTTTACCAACATTTTTTAAATACCATCAGTTAAAAGCTATAATAAAATTGTACACTTTTTTAGCAATAATTTATAAAATATTTTAATTGTGAATGTAATTAACACTTTGCACATATTAAACTTTTTGCAAAGACAAAGATTGTTTTTTTTTATTATAAACAATTATGTAGGTACATCTCAATTTTCCGTTCATGGTTCACCAATTAGAAAGTAGAGCAAAATTCCATCAGATGCAACTGCGCAATGTGCAGTTGCATCTGATGGATCTGAGTCGGTTTGGGAACAAAATTTTGGTAACAAATTGTGCCCGTCTATAATGGCCTTGAGACCCATTAACGTTGTATTTATTGTCAGTTTTCTGAAACTTCATCATATTCCCTACAAATCAGGGAAGATTTTGAAATCATGGCTCTTTCCTTTCACTTACTAAAGCCTTTTGAAGTTACTTTTATGCGAAATATGTAATACTGAGCGCAGTTTGTCAAGTAGGCTCTGTTTTAGATTTGGAAATTAGGCCGGATAGTTTGTCAAGTAGGATGTGGTTGACATCTTATAAAAATCTAATATTCTAAATACTATTGGGAATTTTAACTATACGTATAGTTGGCGATATAAATGGAGGATACTCGGTACTTATCAGTGTCAAAAACTGTGTTTGAAATTCATTCTTGTACTTTCTATACATACATATACATATTCAACAAAACTCAAATTAGATTTACCATTTAAAGCTATCAGTAAAGCTCAAAAAACATGTGCCAATGCGTTTTAAAACAAAAGAGGAAGTACCGAATATAGAAGTTCATATTTTTGCCACCCTCTGGTGGAGCGAGCGGAATCTAAAAATTCTCAATATTTCTTCGGCTCATGGTCCAATAATAAGCCTCAAATTCTGTTCAAATCTTCTAAAGATCCCGTACGACTATGTCTGCGGTGAATATTGGTAAATAATATGTCTAGTAGTGGGGCGTATCTCTTATTGGATATCGTCTTCGGTGCTCGCGAATAGTCAGGGCCGCGTTTCCCACTAGGCAAATTAGGCACCTGATGCCTAGGGCCCGTAAATTTAGGGGACCCGTATTTGAGATTTTTTATTAAATTGTTTATTTTCATTTTGCCCAGATCTTATTATAAAAAAAGTAGAATTAAATTATTTCAAATTTTTCTATAAAAATACGAATTTAAAATCAACATGGTTAAAAAGTGTTTTTAAAAAGAACAAAGGGCCAGGGGCGGATTTACATACGGTCTAATGAGGCCCCCACAAAAGCTAAATAGCAACTTAAAAAAATAACTGCTAACATTTCGGGATGAGATCAGTTTTTTAGTATCCCGGGCCCCCCATATCAATTTTTGCCCCCAAGTGCTAAATCCGTCCCTGGGGAGAATTCTCAAATATATTCAAATCGACCGCAAAATTAATTCTAGTTCACTTGGTTATTTTTTTATAAATTTAAAAAAATCATTTTAGTGTTTCGACAAGTAATATATTGCAGTTTTTACAAAATCTAATTTCTTTTATTTTTCCCTTTTCAACACACTCGAGTTTATTTTTTGCAGAATTTTCTAATTTACTCAAATCTACCACAAAATTAATTATAGTTCACTTAGTTATTTTTTATAAATTTAAAAAAAACATTTATCCGGTTCAACAAGTAAAATAATGCAATTTTTAGAAACTGTCATTTTTTTAATGTTTCCCTGGGATTTTTTTCGTGCGGTACGAAAAGTTGTTTTTGAACAAAAGTTGCCCAATTTAAACGCAGCAACAAAAAAAAACTCAAACATAAATATGTAGAATAGTTTTCAAATATTATATGTAAAACTTTCAACTTTGTATATTGTTATTATTTATTTAAATTGGTAAAAGAAGTACTTTTTGTGGCGAGCTTGTAGGTTTGCGGGACGAGCTTTGCGAGCTTCGCGGATACATGCGAGCCACAAAAAGTTCTTTTACTCCGAATAAAACATGCTATTTTGTCTTCAACCGTCGAAATTTTTAAAATAGCAATATAATAAATAATTTTAAAATTTAATTTACATACAACACACAATACAATGTTAGTGTATATTGGATTGCATAAAATTCAAAATTAATTTCTACTCCTAGGCAGTACGAAGTGACCATAGAATCAATGAACATAAAAGTGACATTTTAAAGCCTGTCAAACGTCACAGAAGACTGTAGTAAAAATGACATTTGAAGAAAAATATAATTAAGTACTGCTTATAAGTATTTAAGAACATGCCCAGCTCTGCATAACAGTAATCACAATTAGGATTGCTTTCATGATCTTTCATAAATTCTGAATCAACTGAAGTTATATTAATATGTAAAAAACTTGGGCAGTAATAAAAAACCAAAATAATAATTTATTGCTTAACATTAAAATATTATAAAAAGTCATTATAATCGTTGATTGACTGACTATTCAGTCAACATTATAATCCATCTCACAAACAAATCAGCTTTTTTATCTCGCTCTTACTCACCAAAAGTATAGCCTTGATTTCACGGTGATAATTGGTGTGATGTTCCTATCCTGATAGGAACATCACGAGAGCTGTCGCACTGTAGACAACTTGAAAGTCGCTATCGTATCATATTGTATCATGTGATAGCACTTTCGGGGTGACTATCATGACAGTGCTTTCAGTGGGAGTAAAATGATTTCACTCCCACTGAAAGCACTGTCATGATTGAAATGATAGTGTGACTTACTCGTGATATGGATTTTATAATATTATATATTCATTATCTACTTTATTAAAATATCATTGAAATTCTGTTTCGGGTGTAGAACTTCTTTTTATTGGCGTTGGTGGCTCTTGATTCATATTACTCCAATTGATTTCATCAAAATTAATTTCCAGTTTTTTAAATGTAGGAACAAATGCACTAAAATTTCAAGTTATTAGAAAATTCATCAAGTGCAAATCATCAAATACTAAGCAAAAAAGAAAAGGCATTCTATTAATATTAATATGTCGATTCTATTCAAATCCGAGTCAGAATCAAAACTGACATAAGTGCTCTCCGAACCCAAGTTTGCTTAGAATTAATGCTTAACAAAGTCAAATTGGCACAAGAAAATTGAGAACAGTTATTAATAATTTTAATAAACTAATGTGATGCTTTTATCAAAGTTAATGCTCAATTTGGCTTAAAAAATATTTTTATTAGATTTAACTTACCGATATTTTATTCCAGCAGCATCAAACATCCGCTTTGAAGCCATTGTGCTCAGTTTATGTGCATACTTATCCGACATAAAAATAACTTCTTTAATTCCTGACTGAATAATAAACTTAGCACATTCGTTGCAAGGGAAGAGAGCCACGTACATCGTGCAATTTTTTACATCAGCTGTGTTTTTATTTAGGATCGCATTCATTTCTGCATGACAAACTAAAATAAATAGATTCCCTCTATAAAAAATTATATGTATTAAATAGTGTACAGTGAATTCAAATAAGATTGAAACTTGAAACCATTGACATTGCAACGTAGGAAACCCAAGTTTCCCACAATTGGGTACACTGAAATGAACGCGTCCTGTTCCGGTGAAAAAAACACCGCGAATATTTTAACTGCTCTATTTTTACTTTAAAAAAACTGTTTGAATTGAATTGAAGAAAAACTGCTGAGAGACGCTTTGTTTAAAGTGTCAGATCAGATTTAAATTTGATTGAAAATTAACAGGTACACCAACTTAGTAAGTCTAAAATCACTACATGTTTGGTTGCATAGTTGCGGTTTCAGTCTTTTTTGAATTCACTGTATGTAAGTTAAAAGGATATGTTTAGTACTAAAACGATATGTAACCTATTATTATTGATTATTATGTGCTTAGCTCTAAATTCGAAATATAGTGAAGTGCTAAGATAATAAAGTCTTTTACCATGGCACTTTTGGAACGTGTATAATGTTTTAAACTAGTAAAAACATTTTTATACAGACATAATTATTTATCAATAAGAAAATATATGAAATTAATATTTTTATTACCATAAAGATATTTGTTATCCAAGGGTTCATCAGAATCTTTTCCCCAAGAAAATTCATCATCATCACATCCATTTGGCATGCCATTATAACCCACTCCAATGATTTTTTTATCTTCATTGACGATGCAAGCACCAACTTGAGTTACAGGATCTTTGCTTCGTTTTGCAGCAAGAAATGCTGTTGCCATGAAGTATTCATCCCAATTGATGTAATCATTTCTCTTTTTACTATTACCATTACTACAAATTAATAAACCATATACATTAATAAAGATGTAATAAGATTAAGTATTTCTTCATGAAAATAAATTATTGAAATAATTATACGGAAACATGTTTATTAAATGCCAGATGATGCAAGATGAATAGATTTTACAAACTTTTTTTTGGGAAATTTTAAAACCACTAGCCGCCAGCAAATATGTCTGGTGAATCAATTCTTTTGTTTTCCAAGAGAAGTTTGTAATTTCTTAATTTGTTAAATGTACTCATACACTACCGACAGAAAGTTTGAGGTTAATTTTAAAATAAATCACTAAAACACTACTACCATTGACGAAGAAAAATCATTTGCTTTACTGCATTGCACACAAAAGAAATGACTGTATAATTTCAAAAAACTTTTTTGGTACAATCGAAAATACAGAAGTTATTGCCTTATTTTGGAGACTTGCGTGTTTTGCGACTGTTTCAGTTGTGTTTTTCATTTCCCGTTCGAAAGCGGTAGGTTCAAAAGGTTTCAACAAGTCTGCTCTGTGAAACAGCCAGTTGGTGTTTTGTACCTCCAAAAACATAGTTTCCGGCTACGATTCAATTGAAAATACCTGGAAATAAAACTGCAACAATATTCTGTCCGCTCAGTGGAAATACAGTTTTAAATTTGTTTGTGTTTCGTTTCCCGAGTTGCATAATTTAGAGACAAAACTGAAACTTTACTAGTCCGTTTGGTGGAAAACCAGCATAAGAAGACCTACTTGAGGAGTACTATGACCCAAGAGCGATTATATCTAGGGTGACCAACCGTCCGGGTTTCCAAGGACATGTCCTCTTTTTTAGGGTGTCCTCCTACGTCCTCACAGGTTTTTTTTATATTGTCCTAGTTTTGTATATTTAACAATAGAAAATGAAAAATGCGATTTTTAATGTTTTTTTGTTGTGAACTTTGAACATTACTGTGATTTTTTTTGTATATTTTTTGCGAAAAATAAATGAGTCCTCTTTTACAAAATGGAAAGTGTCCTCGTTTTGTCCTCTTTTACAGAATGGAAATTGTCCTCGTTTTGTCCTCTTTTACAGAATGGGAATTGTCCTAGTTTTCTCGTCTTTTGTCCTAGTTGTTCAGAAAAATAATTGGTCACCCTAATTATATCATACAGCAATTTTAAATGTTCATAAAGATGAAACACAAAATTTAAATCTCGATGAAATTGCTGATGAATTTGTAACAAAAAGTTCAGTGAGGCGTAATATGTTTGCAATGCATTAAGGGATGTTGCAATAAAAATGTTATTTTTGTGATGTTCTACAATTATGTTATTACTTATTTAAAATTTTTATTTATTTTGTGATATATTTCTAGTGCAAATATTAGAATTTAATTTTTTCCACCACCATTGAATAATACCATTGTATATAAACCTAACCTTATATACAATGATATTACATATATTATAGCTGCGTTTGGGTATTTGTTCAAAGAGTATATGGAGTGAGAGTCGCGATGGAGTGGAGCAAACAGTGGAGTGCTCGGAGCGAAACTGGTATCCAAGATCCAAGTAATACCCGAACATGCATGGATCTGCATTGACAAGTGACATTTGTTATCTAAAAGTTAAAGGTTATAACATGTGCCAAAAGTTAATATTCATGCTCGCTCCGTTTCCCCAAGCGTCACAAGGTAGGGCTCGTGGAGTTAACTCTATTCACTCCTTTCACTGCACTCCTTCCATACACGAAATAACATCAAATTCTCATAAAATTTTCCTTGAAGCATCATCGAACCAACTACGGTAAGTTTTCAATTCTCAACAGAATGCAGAGCAACTGTAATCTTATGAACTTTGATTTTTATCATGGTACTCTGCATAGTCTACTTACACTACTACATGAGTGATTGTATGCCTTAAGAGGATAGTCCGCCAAATGTTTGAAATGCGTACTCCTCGCTAGTAAAAATTGATTTTTTGGTGTTTGTAATAAAAAATTTAACAAAAACGCTCTTGGTTTGCCTTGAAATTGAATTTATTTATCATATAGAATTTTTTTTTGATGTATATAGTCTGTTATAAGGGAGTAATTTTGAAAAAATGATAAAAACGCATTTTTTAAAAAATTACGCACCTATAATTTATTAAACTTAAACAACAAAAATTCTATATGAAAAATAAATTCAATTTGAAGGCAATACAAGAGCGTTTTTGTTAAATTTTTTATTACAAACACCAAAAAATCAATTTTTACTAGCGAGGAGTACGCATTTCAAACATTTGGCGGACTATCCTCTTAAATATTTATGTTCAGTTATGGTAATTTGTTATATTTTTTCTGAATTCTCTGTTGTGTATTTAATTGTATATTTTTTCTGAATTCTTTGTTGTGTATTCAATTATTTTATATCTATTGTAAATTGTAACTTATATATTTTTGTACTTTATGTTTTGTATACATTGGGCGTGTCCCGTATTAAATAAATAAATAAAAGAGCCGTAAAATAAAAAACTCGTGGAAGAAAGTCTTGTATTATTCACTCAGACACTCATCTTCTCGCTCGTTGAATAATATACTATTATGTATTTGCACATTTCGTTTTCGTGTTCATTAATTTTTTGTATTATAAATAATTTTTTTAGAATTTTTATTTATTTTGTGCTGTGGTTCAATTGGAAGAATTTATATTTTTAGTTTTTTTGTAACTCAATATTGTTACCTTGTTTTTTTTTAGATTTGTGAAAATATATACACCCTGTATATAAACAAACCACTAGTGCTAGATAATGCATAATTTACATAAATATGTACATTTTACAAACAAATACAATACCTGCCTCAAACTTTCTGTCGGAGGTGTGTAAGTGCTAGCCAGTGGTGGGATTCAAATAATTTAACAATTGGATTTCTCTTTTTAGAATGGCCAAGCATTTTTTAATACTTTAGAAAGTCAATTCGGTTTTGAGATCTTAAAAGAATTATGATCAAAACCGGAAAAATCAACCGAATTTCAAATTTGACACATCCTCGACACTTTAACAACGACTTTCTTGAATTTTGGTTTTTTAAGTGACTACATTTATCTCGTGTAACTCGATCCGGATTGGATTGAAAATAGGATTATGACAGGATTCAGTCAATCACGTAAACAACGTGTTTATCTCGGCAGAGTTCATTTGGCCAAGATTTAATTCTGCGATCCATGATTAATCCTAGTTACCAACTAAAAAGAAAGAAAATTTCTAAAATAGTTTTTGCCTCGACTTTTAGTGGTTTGTTAACTTTGATTTTATTTCTGTTGTTTCATAGTTTATTAAAGAGGTTATGATAATTAAAAACGTCTAAAACAAGGAAACTGGAAGAAAATTACGTGTATTTTGCAATTATGAATGCAACACAGTAACAATTGACAGCAGTCAGATGTGGCAACTTTGATAACATAATTTACTAATAACTTTTGTAAAGTCAATCGTGATTATGCCGTTACAAATTTTTATTCAATCAAGATTAGAAAGTCCAATCGTGTGATTTTAAGGGATTGGATTATTAAACTGAATCCAATCCTACGTGTTTATACCGCAAAAAATGTGGACTGAGTCAATCGCATTTCAATTCAATCCGGATCGAGTTACCCGAGATAAACGCACTCAGTAATTAGAAATTTTAACAAGTGGTTTGATTCACCGGAACGAACAAAATTTTAAGAAATGGTTCTACCGAACCGGCTGAATTAATAATTTTTTTAAGGTTTCATAAGTATTTACACTAGAAGAGTTAATATTACTAAATAATTCCAAATATTTTTCTGTTTATCCTATTATTACATATTTTATTCTTTTACTTTGAAAAGACATCCTTTGACATTTAAAGTTTTGACATTAATCAGACCTTATTAAGACCTTACTTAAAGAAGGAATTGCCGAACTATGTTAAGCTTCTTTATATAAACTTCTTTTCATAAATAAAATTTTTACAACTTTTGGTTCTTCTTGTAAAAAAAATAAGGATGTGGCTTTTTACACATACAGTATGTACGAATAATAATTGCTTATTTGCACATATAGTATGCATGAATATATGAGCATTCAAATTCCCACATGCAATACGTTGAGATATTAATTTTACTAATATTTTATTAAAGGTATCTAATAACTTAGGTATATTTTAATATTCTAAATTTTGATCTGAATATAAATTTTTTTATTAATATGCTTTACTTTAAATACGTACGTATAATAACTGAACAGTACTCATAAAAAAATCTATTCACTATTTTTACAATAATATAAAATGAAAACATACATACAGAGGGGTGCACAAAAAACGGCCAACGATGTAGCTTCATTATTTCTTATCCGATTTTAATAAGTGATACGTCAAATTAAATGGTTTGAAGAATAGTACTATTAGATAATAAAAGATTAATTTTATTTTTGAAAACATCAGAGGAGAAGGAGGAGGCAACTTTTCTTTTTCAAATGGCAACATATTTTTTTCGATTGAAAAAAATCATCAACAAAAATAATCTAACCTCCTCCTCCTTTGATGTAAAAATAAAATTAATATTTTATTATCTGATAATATTATTCTTCAAACCATTTAATTTGACATATCACTTACTAAAATCGGATAAAAAATAACAAAGCTACATTGATTGATTTTTGTGCACCCTTCTGTATGTATGTTTTCATTTTATATTATTGTAAAAATAGTGAATAAATTTTTTTATGAGTACTGTTTAGTTATTATACCTAGGTATTTAAAGTAAGTCATATTAATAAAAAAAATTATATACTGTATGTCCAAATAGTCATTTCTTCGTCAATTCTGTATGTGCAAATAGCCATTTATTCGTACATACTGTATGTGCAAATAGCCATTTAATTTATTCGTACGTACTGTATATGCAAATAGCCAATTATACGTACATACTGTATGTGAAAATAGCCACATCCAAAAAATAATGCCAATTTTTTTCCAAATTTGTTAATTTAGTCGATTTCTGGCATAAATTTATATAATTTAATTTGAGTACTACGTACTACCTACCTATTTTCTGGAGCAAAATTATTACAGTTACCGAAATTTAAAAAAGGCGTGGATAAGCTATCATTTGTTTCTTCATCCACCTCTAATTTTATAAAGGTATTGTTTTCTTGAATATTAGTAATAGAATCTTGTGTTTCACTGCTTGTGGAGCTAGTTTGAGGAACATCGATGAGATTATTAGAAAAAATATTTTCAGTAATTTTATTTTGTATTGAGTTTTCACTGTAGTCTTCTGCCATTCTCGTGGATTTTCGTGTTTTATAACCACTACTTCTTGTAACACCATAAAAATCCACACTTGCATCAGTAATTATTGAACCGGAAGTAGAAGACCGGCGGAAACAATGCCCAGTATAGAGATAAGGTTTATCTAACTTTAAAAAAGTAGCTATATGCGAAGGTAATTTGGAAAATGTATTAACTCCAACTGGCTGTGTGGAACATCTATTGTCTTTATAAAAAATAAAAAATCGTTTATGTCGAGTGTGTATAGGTCTTAATTTGATATAACGTCTAATCAAATCTAGAAGAGTATTCTCATTATTATCTAATATAGTAAATATTCTATTTCCTTTTGAAGACCTAATAGTGACTAAAAATTTTGATCCCAGATCTTGAACATCACCCGTTTCTAATTTCAACATCTCGTCCTTCCTTAATGCTCCACCTATCCCGAACATCATTGCAATCTGTAGAATGCGAGATGTTATAATTTAAAATTACAATTAGTCCATTTCCTTACCTTCATCATTAAATAAGTTCTGTTGGGAGCAAGAGAAATAAATTTTTGTATTTGTTCCTTCTCAAGCACTTTAGTTTTTTTAGGAACATAACCTTCTACTTTGCTTTTAATAAAATTAAGTAATTCATTAAACTCGCTAATATCGTACTTTTCTTTTATGTTTAATGTTGCTTTAAGCATGGAATATTTAGGAAATAAGCTTCCTATCAGGCCCCTTTCAGCAATATAGGTGAAATACTCCAAAAGCACAGATTCTGAATAACTCGTTACTTCTTTCGCTTTACACCATGAAACAAATTCGGTGTAAGTTCTCTCATAAACATCTTTACTTTTGTTTGGAAGGCAATTTAAAGATGTAATATTTTTACTTTCCAACCCTTCCGATGAGGTCATTGTTGTATTATCCATATCATAGTCCATACTCACTTTATAAAAACTTAATACTACATTTGTTAAATTTTTTAAGAGATATTTCAAAAATTCTTTAAAACCACCATCGATTTAATGTCAGAACTTTAAATGTCGAACGACAAGAAATAATTAATGGGCCATTATTTTGCGACCAAAGAATGCACATAACCTATAAAACTCAAAAACTGGCAGTTGTGTTATTACCGTTGTTATTACTTATTACCTTACTTAATATAGTTTCGTATATAAAATTTGGTTGAACTTACCTTAAATTAGTGGACATCACAATTAAAATTAGATATTATTTCCAAAAAAATAAAAAACAAAAAAATAAAGATAACAATAGTTGGTTTGGTGGCCTACCTACCTCTTAATAGCTTATTTAGAGTACGTTCCATGTAACGTTAACGCACACGACCGCCGTTTTTTTGATCCATGTTCCACTAGAGGTGTATTGGTTTGACTTTTTGGTAACCTCTTGGTTCCATTTCATACTTCAAGGATAATAAAAAGCAGTAAGTATTAGCGAATCAAATTAACTCTAACTGCCAATAATGAAGTCGTATTCAACAAAACACAAATATATTTATCTTTAAATAGCTTCAGTAAATCTAAAAAAACATGTACCAATGTGTTAAATAAAAAACGTAAGTACCGAATATCGTAATTCATATTTTGACACATGAGGGCGAGCGGAATCTAAAAATTATCAATGGAAGCTCTTAGTTAAGAGCGGCTAGCTAAATCGGTTTTTGAATAAAAACAAAAACGAAAATCGGTATTTTTGGATTTTTTCCAATATTTTCTAAACCAAAAATCCCAGTTAAAATTTTCTTCTAGACTATTAATTAGAATAAAGATTCAATACTTTCTCCCCATTTTACCGACTTTCTATTTCTTTTTAGATAAAGATGTGTTTTGCTAGCGACGGAAATTTTCCGTCGCGGACGACGAAATCTCCGAATTGAATACTTTGCTTAGCAACGTGCACCAAAGTGGCAGCGTAAACGACATGTTGCTAAGCAAAGTATTCCGCCCGACGATTTCGGGCGCGTTCCAGTAATGAACACTAAAGCCCACGACCACGACCGCAAAATGTTCCCGTTCCACTAGCTCAAAAGGTCACCATTCAACAAACAACCACGGAAATCCACGAATAAATACGGTCGTTGTGAGCTTCTTGCGGTCGCCATCGATGCACGAAAGAAAAAATCGCGGTCTTATGTAGAACGATTTTGCGGTCGTCGTGGACTTTAGTGTTCATTACTGGAACGCGCCCTTCGTCGTCCGGAAAATTTCCGTTGCTAATTAACCGAGACGCATAGCCTCGAAAATTGGGCACCCTGTATAAAAAATTTACAAAGTGAGCTAAATTGATATTTTTCAATTTTCAACATTGGTTGTAAAATTAGGGAGCTAAGTAATTCTCCTTTTTTTATTTTCAAAAACACAAAACTTTTATTAAATAAGTTTAATTTGTATATTTGTTTAAAATTCTTGATTTGTAAAAATTGCCATTTTTAAATTGGCAGTTTTGTACCGACATGCGTATTTGGTTACCTACAGATCAATCCAGAATATTCATTTTAGCTCATCCTTTACTTAAAATTTAAATAAAAATGTAGTTACATTGTAAATGCATACAGAAAATGTGAAAAAAATCACGAAAACGTATCCTAACTTCCTAACTGTGTATTATCATTCATACCAAATTTCCACACGAAACGAAATTCGCATGCGAAAAAAGAGTGTGAGAATGTCAATAGTACAGTGTAAGATAGAGACAGAAGGTCGCACTCGAAGTTGCAGAATAGCCCTCTTCATTCATACTACACCAGCGGCTCTTTGGAGAATGTAGTGGGGGGGTGGGAGTCTCTTCTACAACTCTTCAGTCCAGCAGTAGTGGGAAATTTCTGCGTCGCTGACTTGATTCAGTTCATGTTAGTTTGGAAATCCTATTTATAGGCTGAATATACTTTATAAACTTTTCTTCTTGTTTTCATGAAAGGAATAGGCCTTAAGAGCGAGACTCCTAATATAAAATAAAAAAATATTAAGAGAGAGCAACTATAAATTTATTAGAAACATCGTAAATAATCAAATAAAGACATACATCTTATTAGCTATCTTTATAATGGCAAGCGTGTAGTTACGTGCATTTTTCTCCAAAATGGTGCATTGTACAAAGTTTGCACAAAAATAATTATTTAGAAAAAAAAAGAATCTTAAAAAATGAACCCCTAAAAAGCTATGAGACTGTTTTAATTAACAACCCTGTCAAAAACTACCTTTTAAAAACCTGCAAAAAATTTCAAAAAAATCATGAAAACATATCTGAAGTGTATTATTGTTCCCTCCAAATTTGAAGTTTCTACTACAACGCGTTTTCAAATAAACGTGCAAAAACCTTCTTTTTGGCACCACCTTTGAAGGGCTGTAGCTCTCTTAGGAAGCAAATTCGGACATAATAGGGTGTATTTAGCGACCGTGATTTAGAAATTTAGAGACGTCGTTATCGTTAATCACGTGATTAAAAAATATTTCTTCATAAGAAATATTTTCTTAAAGACGTGATTAACTTTAACGACGTCTCTAAAATTTTCATCACGGTCGCTGAATACATGCTATAACGTTTATACGAAAAGTTCTTAAAAATGTTGGCCGTTCAATTTCGACTCACCCTGTATAACGTATAACCGTTAAGTTATAGAAAGTTTATTACAGAATACAGAATAGCGTTCTTTTGACATCACGGTCAAATTTAACAGCGCTGTTACGGCTGACATTTTTGTTCAGAATTATCAATTACCCCATAAAATAAAAATACAACTTATTTCAAACTTTATTAGGAATTTTATAATTTCGCTCGCTCTCTGGTGGCAAAAATATGAACTTTTATATTCGGTACTAACTCTTTTGATTTAACGCATTGGAACATACTGTAAATTTCTTCTAAATCTATCTATTACTTTTATATTTTAAATATTTAAATTCCGTAAGAAAACTATAAGATTAATATATGGTAATACGCAATTTTATTTTATCTTTACATTTTGTTGTTGAATGTTTATCAAAAATAGTTTCTTGAAAAAATATCACTCTGTATACGGACTGCTTCTGTTCAATACCACAGAGTCTCCTCACTCACTTGTCAACCGCAGCTGTATTTGTAAGGTCTCTTAACTTGTCTCTTTAGTTAATTTCAAGTGGCGTTCATTCCTTCGTGACCGTTAACGTTTTTATTTGCTGGTTCTTTATAATTATTTATAATTCACATATATTCATTTAAGTTTTTAACAAAACCTGCAATATTTTGACTAGACTCTTATCCGCTTCTAATTGATTTACTATTTGCCTGTTTCATTTTACTAATTATACATAAATATGGAGAATACTAAAAAATTTGAATTTAATGTACCTGATTTGGAAGGTTTTAGTGAACTTGATATGGATGAAGACGTTCAAAAGATTGAATCTTTTTTTGGTAAGTTAATTGCATTCAGAAAGTATTATTGTTAAATAACAAAACAATCGATTATTTGCTTCACACTTTGTGTTATATCAAAGTTAATTACCATGAGGTTATTAATGTAAAGTATAAGAGGTGGAGAATGTAATGTAATTATCGTTGTACTCAAACTAAAGTTGTTGGGTAAATGGAACGGTAGTATACGCCCAAAGTCAGTAGCATTATACATCGGCCATCCGGAAAAAAAGCGACACAACCAAAACCATTTGAAAATTTTCACTATTTTTGGTTTTCAATCTTAACATTTAAATGTATCTATACTAATGTGTTTAAAATCGTTGCCCCGAAAAATGATGATTTTTGAGTTGTCAATTTTTTTCCCGATACGCGATATATTTAACAATTTTTTTCAAGATTTTGTCTTTAAACTTACAAAATATGCAGGAAAACCTTGACATTTTTTAGTGCACCAATAAGAACTACTGGACGTGGCCGAAGAAAGGCACATTCGCACTAGGTCTATTTTTTTATTTAGAAGTTTCAGGATTAGAAATTATCTAACACCGAAACTTATAATTTAATTTAAAGATTAAATATATTTTTCTTGTTGTTTTTTCCCAGCAATTTTTTTGGGTTAATTTTATTGAATTTATCATAGACTACATTTATCCTTGTAACTCGATCCGGATTGGATTGAATCGATCTGCATTTTTTTCTAAATAAACACGTCCGATTCGAGTTACGCGAAATAAATGTAGTCATACTTGATTTAAATAAAAGATATAATAAAATGAAATTTCTATAGTGGATACCAGAATTTCAGGACTTTTCCCAAGATGTCGATGCCTAAGGAGGCCGGTTTGACTAGATTTAATACAGTGGTTTCTGCTTAATTGAACGAGCTGACTATTTGGACCAAAATATAAAGTACCAATCAATGAATATAATGTTACTCTGTTTTTTCGGAAAAGCCACTTATGATTTTTTCAATGAAATCTCCCCATCCTTTTTTAACGTTTCAAAGCAATTTGATACTGGCTTCTCTGTTTATCATAGTCCGGGCCCTGTTTCCGATGTCATCCAATTAAGCGAAATCCATTATATTTTATACATATTTTAAATTTTAAAGTAGAGGTGCTACAATATATTTTTTCCGGGCTAGTAGAAGGTGTCACAGTCTGTGCCTGGTGTCCCACAAAAATTAAAATGTGGAAATTCATGTAACTTTCTAGGCAGTCTAATAAAATATTTAAGTTTTTGTTAGAACATTTAATTTCCAGAAGAAATTTTGCAGGAAAAAAGCACACACCCTCTATAAATTCTCAAAATTAACAGCAAATATTTGAAAATTCTTTTAAATTTTTTGCATGGCAAATTAAATGATTTTAAGAAAAAATAAAGCAACAGAAATCAAAATCAGTTGATTAACAAAAAAGTTTTGTCTTTTTACAAAAAACCAACAATCTTTTTATAAAAAATTGGCTTAAAATCAAAATGCAATTTAATAAAAGTGCAATCATTTCTCAAATTAAACCTTGGAGTGTAATTTATGCCAGATTTTGCGGCATGGGCTTTATGAGTCGATTTTGGATGATTCTAGTCTCCTGAATACGAAAAATATATCGGAAGGGTCAAATTGACTCTAGTTTTTGAGATAAACGCAATCCTTATATAATTAAAATAAAATGAAATAAAAGATTAAATACATATTTTTTTAAATGTTTATTTTACAATACAGGGTGATTTTTAAGTTGATACTTTTTTTTGATAGGATGTAAAACTCAACAAAATAAGTTGATTGACACAAATTTTTGTTAATAAAAGTTTTTAAATAAAAATGTTATATACGATTTAAATTTCAATGTGTCGTTTTTTTTGTTCACGTCTAAAATACTTTGAGTTTGTTTTGGTTATCATTTGTGTTCAATTTTAAAAATAAGTGGATCTCAATCCATGTGATAATTTTTTTACGGGCTACATAAAAGATTTAGTTTATCGCAACAATGAATTGACAAACATTCAAGAACTTCGTCACCGGATAGAAGACGCGTGTGCAATAATTCGTGGTCAAGGGAATGCCTTTTTACGATCATGCACAAATTCAGGGATTCAATGAGCGGGAGTGTGTGCAAATGAAGCAAATGGTGAAATTTTGAACATTTTCTTTAAGGTGCACCTACAGCGCGTACACTGTAAATTAAATTTCAAATAATTTTTTTAATTAAAAACTTTTATTATCAAAACATTTTGCCAATCGACTTATTTTATTGTGAGTTTTACATCCTGTCAAAAAAAAGTATCAACTTAAAAATCACCCTGTATATGTAAATCAAAATGTTATAAGAATTACTAAAAATAAATAAAAACAAATTATGTAAATCGTTTGTTAAACGATCCTTTAGTATGTTTTTGGTCAAGCCAATCCCTTTGCAAGCTCCAACAGTAATCCGCCATCATATGGTGGTCCCACCGACCTTGATATCTTCGTAAGCTTGTTTTACAAAATCAGTTATACATCTTCTTTGTTTTTGTAGACAAAATTTACCACATATGTAGCAAAAACTGTTAGGATCTTTAGAATTGCATGAAGAACTCATACTTTTATGATATAAAAACACCCAAATGAAGCAAATAATTAAACCAATATATGTTATGATAAACTCACAATAAATTACTTATAGAAGAATATACCGGGTGGAAATGAAACTAGGGCCACCACTGGCATTTCTTTATTTATGAAAATAAAAAATTAGAATTTTAGTATCTTATATGATCTAAGAAAACAAATTTTATGGATGGAATAAATCTTTCATTTTACTTCCGGTTTATCAGGAAATGGCACCCACTTTCTTATTTTAAATGTAACCCCCTGATTTTTTCTACGTAAAATCAAACAAAGGTTAGTTTTAAGTATGTTTATGACAAAAAAATTTTTTTTTTTCAAAACTAAGAAAAAATGTTGAATTTTTTTTGGTAAAAAATTTGAGTAAAACCTACAAAAACTACTTTTAAATAATACAAATACGTAAAATAAATTGTAATTTATAAAATTTATTTCACCGTTCTTGAGATATTATTTTTTTCAATTTTCAAGAAGCGTTTTTTGGAAATATCTTTACTTTTTTAAATGGGATGATATAAGGGCCGACCCTAATTAAATAGAGGCTTTTTTTCCGGTTACTGTGATATCCCATATGTATG
This sequence comes from Stenus bimaculatus, assembly GCA_963971135.1. NCBI lineage: Eukaryota > Metazoa > Arthropoda > Insecta > Coleoptera > Staphylinidae > Stenus > Stenus bimaculatus. The sequence goes on along the minus strand of OZ020180.1, from coordinate 76,882,573 downwards.
TTTAAAAATAGCTTTTGTAGGTTTTACTCAAATTTTTTACCAAAAAAAAATTCAAATTTTTTTCTTAAAGTTTTGAAAAAAAATATTTTTTTGTCATAAACATACTTAAAAATAACCAATGTTTGATTTTACGTAGAAAAAATCAGGGGGTTATATTTAAAATAAGAAAGTGGATGCAATTTCCTGATAAACCGGAAGTAGAATTAAAAATTTATTCGATCGATAAGATTTGTTTTCTTAGATCATATAATATACTAAAATTTTAATTATCTATTTCCATAAATAAAGAAATGCCAGGGGTGGCCCTAGTTTCATTTCCATCCGGTATTACTAAAAATTTATTATTTTGGATAGTACGGTTTATCGTGAGAACTAGAGTGAATTCAAACAAACTAACTACACCCCAAATAATCAATTATTTTAGAGTATCTAAATTTACTAAAAAAGTTAATGCCGCAAAAAAAAAAATTTTTGTAGACCAGTGTAATTTTTTTGTACTAATTTTTGACTTTGTAATAACTTTAAAAACCTATATTTGCAGTGCTGTAGAAATTCGTTTGTGTTTTAAATAATTTTGATTTTATAGGCGATTTTCTAAGAACATGATAAAGTCAAAATTATAAATAATTAAAATTACATTTCTTAATTTATACAGGGGATTCCGGTTATTTGGACTACCGGATAATCGGATCAGCCGGCTATTTGGACCAAAATATAGTCCCAATCACAATCAAAATATAATGAAAAATTGGGCCGCTTATTTTGTCCGGTTTGGTCATTCTGGCGAAGGGTATAGCAATAAAATAATCAAAAATAATAAATAATATTTTAGTGAAGAGAGTTTAGTCTTTGTATTAAATAGAGACTGTCAAAAATTATCATAGTAAAAATTTCCCCCCAAAAACTTTCTTTCTTTTAATAACATTTTAAATTATGTACTTTTTTGCTTTTAGATAATAAAGAAGATGACAAAACACCTTTTGCACCAGTTTCAGAAATTGAATCTTTTTTCACCCCATCAGCATCAGCATCTGTTGTTGAAAAAGTAAGACCTGTATCAACTTTACGAAAATCAATGAGTACATCTTGCCTTCTTCCAAAATCAAAAAAGACTGGCGATATTAGGTATGTAATAACATATTACTCTCGAAGTTACTATCAGGGCTGCGGAGTCGAGGAATAAATAACCTGCTCCTACTCTCACTTTTCAATATTTAAAATCTTCGACTCCGACTCTGACTCCCAATAACACTCTGACTCTCAAACCTTAATCTTAATTTTATATTTTTTAAGTATCTTTTTAAATTTGATGTTCTGTTAGGTGCAACTCTACTTCTAGAAAACATGTATCATTTCTTTGTTCAAAAGATCCTGAGCATTGCTCGTTGCTCGGCCAATCAAGTTTCGTACCTGAGTGACTCCGACGCCCTGGTTACTATACAGGGTGTTTCCAAACATGTGTCTCTAACTTCAGGAATTGATTTTTTGACCAATTTAGAAAAAAAATAAGAATAAATTTTTTCACCAGTATTGGGAATTTTTCTGATTCAGCTCGCCCTCTGGTGGTAAAAATATGAACTTCTATATTCGGTACTTCCTCTTTTGATTTAACGCATTAGTACATCTTTTTTGAGCTTTACTGAAGCTTTAAATAATAAATCTATTTGAGCTTTACTGAACCTTTAAATAATAAATCTATTTGAGCTTTGTTGAATGTGTAGTTATAAGGTACAAGAATGCATTTTAAACACAATTTTTGACACTGACAAGTACTGAATATCCTCCATTTATAGCGCCATCTATACATAGTTAAAATTCTCAATCCTCATTTCTTGTTTCATAAATGAAACGTTGAGGTTACCTTTTTGAAACCTCCTTGAAGTTACATTCGAATGCATTCAATTTTACATTCGTTTCCAAAAAAAAAAAAAAAAAAAAAAAATTCTGTATGGTCCTAAACTTGCTCAAATATGTAAAAAACATAATTAATTGAACATCCCCATCCCCTAAATTTAATTTCTTTAAAAAACTTCTAACAAATTTTATTAAATATATTTCCCAAATAAAAAAATATATAGATCATAATTTATTTAACACGTTGAATACGTTGAACACGGCTCCCGTGTCCATATATACATTATAGCCACACTACACTGTTTTTTTTGCGGGTTGATTTTTGCAGATCCGCACGAATGTTTAACATTTGAATATGCATCGAAAGTGTTAATTAATTGAATTTATTAGTGTGATCTTTTATACCGTGCGGACATAAAGTAAATCCCCCCCTGCTAACTTTTGAACGCTTATGTTTTTGATTCTGAAAATTTGTCTACCTAGGAATCTAATTGCGAACTTTCTAATAAAGGTATTTTTGATTTTGTGGAACTTCCGGTTATACTGGAAGTGGATGGCAACTTTCTTATTTCAAATGTAACACCCAGTATATTTTTGCATTCTCATGAAAGTGGGGATAATAAACCAAATATTTTTTAGCGTATTACATCCGTAGTAAGAACATAGTAAAAAATGAAAGGCTTACATTTTTTTGTTTTGGAAATATTTTGAAAAAACTTAAAATGTTATGAGACATTTTTATCTTTTAAATTTAATCACGGGCTCGTATGGGAGTGGGGATGACCAAACATAGTTTTTAACGTATTTGATCCTATATAAAAGATCACACTAATAAATTCAATTAAATACATTATGATCTAATAATATATACCGGGTGGAAATGAAAACTGGGTCACCTCGACGACTTTTTTATTTATGAATAAAAAAATTTGAAATTTGGCTATGTTCTGTGGTTCAAAAAAACAATTTTTATGTGCATTTTTTATTTTCGAAATCACTTCCGGTTTCACCGGAAACACCATGAACTTTGTTTTTTTAAATGTAACATCCCATATTTTTATTCATGGCTTAAAATACTTTTAAAAAAGAAGTATTTTTGAGATATTAGTTTTTATTTTTTTGTAAAAAAAATTTTTTTCAAAAAAAAGAAAAAAAGGTTTTCGAAGTCGGTGAAAAGTACCAAAATTCTAAATAATTCAAATACCTAAATAAAATTGTAATTTAAGAAAAAATTTAAGTGGTTTTTGAACTATTAATTTTTAAACTTAGTTAATGAAGATTTTATCAAATATCTCACTTTTTTTTAAATGCAATGATGCCGGGTCATTCGACTTTTTAAAAAGAGGATTTTATAACGATTATTTTGGTACCCCATATGTAGGGGTATTATTTTGCATGTGCCTGTAATAAAGATACTTTGCCTGTAATAAAGATATTTGATAAAATCTTCATTAACTAAATTTAAAAATTAATAGTTCAAAGACCACTTAAATTTTTTTTCAAACCGACTTCGAAAACCTTTTTTTTTTTGAAAAAAAATTTTTTTTCGCAAAAAATAAAAACTAATATCTCAAAAATACTTCTTTTTTAAAAGTATTTTAAGCCATGAATAAAAATATGGGATGTTACATTTAAAAAACAAAGTTCATGGTGTTTCCGGTGAAACCGGAAGTGATTTCGAAAATAAAAAATGCACATAAAATTTGTTTTTTTGAACCATAGAACATAGCCAAATTTCAAATTTTTCTATTCATAAATAAAAAAGTTATAGAGGTGACCCGGTTTTCATTTCCACCCGGTATATTTCAATTTATATTAAATTAAATTTTAATATATATTTTTTTATTTGGGAAATATTTTTAATAAAATTTTATTGAAAATTTTTAATTTTGAAGTAAATGTGAATTCAAATTATTATTTTGCCATTCAAATATGAAAAAAATAGTTCTTTCCAACTTTTCAAAATTTTTGGACAGCTGTAAAAAGTTTAAAAATATATTTAAAACAAAAAACGCAAAGTTGAACTCTTCGTTTATACCTTATCTTATTATTTTTGGGGTTTTACTTCCGTATGAGTATTTAGTTTGACTTACAAAACAAAAAGAAATTGGTAGCCATAAGACTCTTCGGTGTACCAAAAATAGAAATTTTAAAAAAGCTTCAATAGAAAAAAAATTATGAGCAAAACCTGAAATATCAAGCGAATTTCAAAATCAAGCGCTCACATTTGCCGACTATCCTCTTAATAATTATAATAATTCTTTTTTAGCGACCAGTTTAAAAAAATGAACTTAACTTCTAATAAATGCGGTGCTAGAAAAACATTCTACAGTGCCAGCTCTAGCCGACTATTTTCGGTAAATATGAATCTAATAAATAAATAATAATACCTAACTGTTTGAAATTATATTGTATTGTACCATTATTATTTATTATTATCATGATTTCTTTATTTTCAAGAATGAAAATTTGTACAAAACAAGATCCAAAGATGGATTAAATGGATCTACCAAATACATGAGTGATGCTGAAGTGATTTATAAATTTCTAAATAAAACCCCAGCTCGTTTTCATAAGGCTCCAGTTGGAGAAAAAATCGTAATCCCAAAGCTTCCTAAACCAACTATGACGATTCCCTATTCACCTGCTTTAGCAACTAAGAAACGTCATAGAATGACGCAGGTTGTTTCCTCGGATGAAAAAGAACTCATGGAATTTCAAGAAGCCCAAACGTATGTTTTTAAAAATTAATAATTATATTAATACTTATGTAATAAAATTTTAGGCATAAATTTAAAGCCCATCCAATAAATACCAAAATTCTCAATCAGGCGGATGCAAAGGTTGCAATTAAGAAGAAGACGCCAACAAAAATTCAACCATTCAATATAACTGAAGTACAAAAGAAAGTAAATTTATTAATATTTGTGGCATTAGATATTATAGTTTATCTTGTAGGTTTTTAAAACTCCAGAAAAACCAAAATATGAATTCCATGCACGTCCAATTTCTGAGTCGGTATTTAAACCTCAAATACCTCAAATAAAGGCTCATATTACAACTCAAGCAATTACTCCCAGCTTTGTAAGAAAACGTAATGAAAAGTTAAAACAAGTAAGTATCAAAAAAGTAAGGAAATTTAATCTTCCTCACCCCGGAAACAGTTTTAATTATTTTAAAATTATAAAAATCAGTAATAAAAGTTTTAAGAAAAGTATATTGTAAATGTTGCTTTTACTTATAAAAAAAAAAATTATTTTTCAAAAAGGATAATTATTAAATACAACAATATTATTTTGATTTTCCTTTTTAAAAACCTTGTAATTGATTACTCACTTTATTGGAAATGTTTTATATTTTTTGAAAAACTTTTTTATCTTTGTTTGAAAATTCGGGGCATAGTTGAATAAAATCATGTAAGATTATATGAATGTGAAGGTAAAAAATGAAATTGTAGTTATTTAATTATCACTTTTTTTTTTAAATTTCCCCCTTGTTACCATATAAATCGCGAAATGAAGTTCTTATAATTATTATTTTATTGAATTTGGAAGAATATAGAGTATATTAAATTGTTTTTAGATGTCAAAACTTGAATACAAAGAAGAGAAAAAGCAACCTGTCAAGCCAGTGCGCTTAACATCTACAGTCCCGATTCCTTTCAGTTTTGAAAAACGAGACGTGGATACACAAGTCAAGAAAGAGCAAAAAATACAAAAGGTTAAGTGAATATAATAATATAATAAAAAAGTTTTACTGTTAATAAATTATAATATTTAGGTGATAGAAGAAGAAAAGAAATTAATGGAGTTTCATGCTCGTCCAGTACCAAGAAAAATCTTGGAGTCTCCAACAATTGCACCGAAGAAATCTTTTTCATGCGACAGTATTTTGTCCAATGTAAGTTCTAAATTTCCCTTAGCTTTACTTTAGAACCTGTCAAATACAGCAAGTTATTAAGATAAGGTCATGAATTTTCATTTAAAAACAGTTATTACAATATTAAAAATCATTATCATCAAGAAACAAAACCAAATTTGATAAGTAATAAAATAAAATGTTCAAGACAAAAAGCGGGACTTTTTTAAAATTCCGCGGGACGCGGGACAAATGTCGAAACTATCCCGCCAAAATCTGGCCACCTTATATTAAGACCACAAAACAACTTAAATCTGTTATGGCCGAAACACAAATTTGACCGTTTTCAATATTAGCCGGCCATTATCGGAAAGGACCAATTTAAATTTAGACAGTCAAAACCCGAAATTATTTTTCTGATAGTTGCGTTTCGGGTTTGGACCCAGAATTATCGATAATGACAGCATTTCATATCTAGGCCGTAACAAATATTTAGACTAAAAGATTTAAAATTATTAAAAAAATTAGTAACATTATTTTGTGCTTATTATTGTATTGATAATTAAATATATTTTGATATTTTAGAGAAGTGATGATACTGATTCTTGTGCTTCTACCGGCTTTAAAGCACGTCCAGCAAGTGTTTTAAAAGCAAAGCCATTTATTCCAAAAAAGGCTGAACGCACTCTTGTTGAAATTTGTAATGTACAGCTTAATAGTGAGCAAAGAGCTTTAGCCAGAGCTGAATATGATCAACAGATGAAGGAAAAAGAAAGACTTATTGAAGAATTAAAACAAAAGGTTTATTTTTAAGTTATTCAGTAAAATATAGGTATTTATAATTATTTTTTTAGGAACTGGAACTTCAACTTAAAGCACAAGAGGAAGAAGTTAAAAAAATTAGAAAGCAATCTCAACATTTTGCGCAGCCAATACGGAAATATAAGGAATTAAAAAAAATTGACCCAAAACCACTGACAGTACCAAATGGTCCCAAATTTTGCAGTGGCAAATCGCATGATAAAGAAAATTCCATGTAATAGTTATTGTCTAAAATATTTTGTTTTTACTTTTTACATATATTTACAATTAAATTTAATTTTAGAAATATATTACAAATTAATTGCTTAAAACAAGTAACAAATTTTCACTCTTTCCTATTATTGACTATTTTACCTCCCTGTGCTAGTAGACGCCATGCCCTCCCCTAATAAAAGTTACAACTCTAGAAAAACGAAAATCACACTTAACTTTTTTTGGCAAATTTACTTTGGGAAAAATGTAGAACAGCAAAATAAAGATTTTTTTAAAAATTACCAAGGTCAAGGATTTTCCTGACACTCAAGGAACATAGAAATTGGACCGGGTATTCTAAATACAAGGTGTCGCAAAATTCGACCGTCAAAGCTTCACTGGAGATAGTAGACCAAAAAATAAGTCGATATGACCAAATTCATTTATATAAAAAATGCACCCCTGAAGTTTATTATATATTGTTATTGTAAGTCTCAAAAGTTGATTTTTTAAAATAGAATTTTTTTTATTGCAGTGAAGGTTGTGCCGCTTTTGAATAAATTTAAAGAAATAATTTGGAATATGTTAAAAATTTTGTCGTTTCCATAGCATTTGAAAATATAAAGATATTTGCAGAAAACGCATTTTAAAAATAAATTTCTCAAAAACTGCCGAATGAATTTCATAATTTACAATTTATTTTACCTCTGTTTGAGAAGTTGTTCTTAGGCAACCAAATTTGCATGTGAATGCAACACAAGTGTCTGGGCCTTCATCAAGTGAAAAATAGATGTAAGCAACCAATGTTGCATTTGGATGTAACCTCAAATTATTTCAATACGAAATTATAAATTTAAAAATTAATTTGAGATAAACATGTTTCTTATTTAATTGATTGATTAAATCAAGTATTATACTTTTTTCCGAAAAAATGACCACTACAAATGTTGTACCTGGTAAATTTTTTAAATCGCCATACTTCCTAAAAAAATATATTTTTTTATATTATTCAATTAAATAAGAAACATGTTTACCGTAAACAATTTTTTGAATAATGTGATAATAAATTTTAAATGCAACATTGGTTGTCTACATCAATTTTTCACTTGATGAAGGGCCAGACGCTTGTAAGATTCACACCTAACCTATAAATTAAAAAACTTAGGATTTTTTAAATTTATATTTTTTTATATAAAAAATATTAAAATAAAAACAAAAACCAACCTTAAACATCTAAGAATTAATATAACTTAATTTTATACCGAAAAAAATAAATATATTTTAAAATAAATTAAAGTTTTTCTTAAATTTTTAGGCAACTAAATTTACACGTTCTGTATATAAACATTCTGCGAAAAAATCAGAAGGTGATATATTTAGAAATTCCCTGTTTACAGAGTTGAGATAAAAAGAAACTTCAACATGGTATAAAAATTAAGAAAACGTTAAATGTTAGTTCAGTATTTGGGGTTCCGATAAGGGTCCAGAGATTCTAATATGGAAGCTGCAACAAAAGAAAATCAAGACGAATGCTGATCAAATTCGCCGTTTTATTTCTAGACCCGTCCAGAGCGGCAAATACATTCGCAAACTTTTGATGTTTACCAAAAAACCGACACCCGGCGCACGAATAGAAATGTACCATTTGCAAGTCTGTTTGCAAACACGTTCGTGGCTCCGTCCAAACGTGTGTTCTGCTTGCTGTTCGGTTCGTTTTGTTTGTTGTTCGGGTCTGTACGAAGCTAAATGATTGCATTATATTATAAGAATGGTGTCAAATATTAATTCAAGTAGAAAACACTAATTTAGTTCACATAAATTTGCATCCAATGTTTACTGTATGAAGAGTGCTAAAAAATGTTTGCTTTCTGCTTCCGTATCATCTGCAGCAAATGTGACCACAAGAGCTTTAAATTCTCAATCTGTTCCGTTCTTTTAAAACGGATGCTATTTTGAATTTTCCTAAAACTAAACTAACTGGTCTATTTAGCTTTTTTGACCTCGGTTACCCAAATTTTATTAAATTTAATTTGAGATACTTGAAGGAATAAAATAAAATGATTCAGTCCTAGAATAAATTTTATTTTAATTTAAAATTTTATCCCAAACACAGACACACAAGTAAAAAAGTCAACATTACAAATAGCTTTCTAATACATATCACCAATTGCAGTCGATTTTTTTTTGAAATTTGATAATGCACTAATATTTGTATTTGATGATAAATCTAAATCAATATTGACTTGGTAATAATAATGAATGTATGAGAAAATTACTCTATAGAATGAAAAATTATTGATACCACAAATTTATTCTTATCTGTACATTTAAAAAAATTATTTATAAACCATGAAGGAAACTGTACAAAAGCAAAATTAAATGCAAGGAAGAATAAATAAGAGCCTAAAAATACAAAAATAAATCGATTTAACATAATAATTTATTGAAAGTCGAGGAGGTAAAATTATATACCACATCATCTTATATAAATTTACATTCCTAATCTGTTCATTTTGGGCTGAATATATAATAAACCCATTCTTAAGTCCAATTATTTGATTATCTTTAATGCATTTATATTAAATGTTATTATTATATGACATGATTTGATCATCATTGACTATTTGACAATCGTAATTGGCATTATCTACAGGTGAGTGATTATTTTCCGATGGTACATTTTTGGATGCATCTCGAAAAGCTGCACAGTATGGAAACAGTATGTTGCAATTCGTCTTGTACTCCTCTATATGTGTACTACAATCTCCAAAATCACCATTCCTTAATGCAGTTAAAACCTTTGTACAATTCTGAAAAAAAAATAACACACAATCAAACTTTTGAAAATGTTGATTATTTTCAACAGTTTTCTGAATTGAATTAATTCATAATCTACTGAATGTAAACAGTTTTTTAATTAAATTAAACTTACTTCAATATTTACATCCTTAAATTTATTGTCAAGACGAAGAACTAGTTTAAGGGCAGTATTTTGATTTGATGGATCTAAGAAGTGTGACATCTTAGCACCCTCAAGTACGGCTTCCAAGCTATCCGAATACTTTTCAAGAAACTCTTTATTGAGGGTACTTGCACTTTTACCATTGAAAAGCTGTTCAGTTTCTTTTTTCAAAACTTCTTCCACTGCAGGATCAAGCTCCTTTGCAGTTGAAATTGCTTTCATAAATCGTATGAGGCAACTGTGTAGTTTAGGATTGTGCGGTTGCAGTTTATAGGCTCGCTTTATTGATTGTAACATCAATAATAGTTTTTCTAAAACAAAAGTGGTTTAAAAAATAATTTGTAGGTATTATAATGCTGATTACTTTTTCTATAGTAGACTTCAAAAGCCATTAGATGCGTTTCAATTCGATCATTGGCTAATTCTTGGAGCGGTTGTAAAAATCTAATCGCTGCTTCTAGAGGTTCATCTACCTATAATTGAAAATAAGGTATAAATACGTAGGTGGCTTTTCAAAAAATGACTAGTTCTTTATGCCTTTTTTTAACTTAACCTTTAAAGTTGTAATAAAAAATATATGTACCCTAGCTAATTTGTCAGGAACAAGTTCATCTAGTTGTGGAGCATCAGCTTCTACATCTCCTTGTTGCCGAGACTTATGATGCTGGTCCTTCTTTACCTGAGCTTGTGCTGCCTGCGCACTTTCTTGTTCAGCCTTCTTTCTCGCTTTCCGTTGCTTGTTTCTTAATTTTTTCAATTCTGAAGGTGCCAACAGTTCTGAAACAATGATTTAAGTTGAAAAAAAAACTATCAAAAAGAATTTGATACTTTAAGTTGCCTTGATGCTTCACTTTATTAAATCTTTTAAATAGAAATTGCAAAAGGTATAAACAAAAAAAAAATAATTTTATAGATAATTTTTATAAAAATACTCATTTACTTAGGTTTATTTTTGTTTTGTTAAAAGAAGTCAATGTAGACATACTAAGGTGAAAAAACATAATTATAATCTTTATTTGTTAATAAAATAATTAAATTATGAATAGTATGTTAAGTATTTCGTAAGAGCGCCGGTTGTTTCACTTTGCGCCGCAATTCTTGAACGCCGTTAATCGCGACGTAACGAGATTATCACTTATTATTAAAGCGCATTTTTCTAAAATGTTGTAATTCCAATTAATAAACTTTCTTTTCTGCAATTATACGTTGCACCTCCTAATTACTTTGGCCGCCGGTCTAATGATACTCTTTAGCGCCCGATTACTTAAAACGGCATAACTTTGATTAAAAAATACAACATCAAGCCAAGCGAAAGCGCAAAACCTTAGAATATTTCTAATCACGTATGTTAAGCATCTGTACTCATCCAAAATGTATGGAGATTATTTTCCGTTGATTTTTTTTGTTTAAGAAAAATTGTGTATTTTAATAATATACTATTTGCAGTGCATTCTTTCGGCAGTTTACCATACATGCTTGTATAAAATTGTTTAATTTTTTTTTTATAAATATAAAAAAGCTTTTAAGTTATTTTTGGGTGAAAGTTTCAAAAATCATAAAATAATTCAAGAAATCAACGATTTTTTAAGGTTTTCCTTGGAATTTTCCGGCGAAAAATGTACGTTTGATAAATGACAGTACCTTACACGATTGCACAAAATTTGTAAAAATATTTATAAAAATAAAAAAGTTATTAAGTTTTTTCCAACTGAAGTCCCAAAGAGGTGAATTTTTATTAAATAATTCAAGAAATCGACGATTTTCTCAAGTTTTACTTGGATTTTTCCGGTAAAAATTTTACCAGTGATAAATAACAGTGCCACACGCGATTGAACAAAATTTTGTAAAAATGTAATTAAGTTTTTTTTCCACGAAACCCCCAAAAACTTGATTAAAATATAAAATAATTCAAGAAATAGCCCAATTTTTAAGTTTTTCTTAGAATTTTCCGGCGAAAATTGTACCAGTGATAAATAATAGTGTCATACACGATTGTACAAAATGTTATAAAAATATTTATAAAAATAAAAAAGTTATTAAGTTTTTTTCCACTAAACCCCCAAAAACGTGATTAAAATACAAAATAATTCAAGAAACCGGCGATTTTCTCAAGTTTTCCTTGGAAATTTCCTGCGAAATTTGTACCACTGATAAGTGATAGTACCATACACAATTGTACAAAATTTTGTAAAAATATTTATAAAATTAAAAAAGTAATTAAGTTTTTTTTCAACTGAAATCCCAAAAAAAGGTAACTAATAAAATAAAAGAATAAGTTTTGTCCAATTTGCAATGTTATTTTGGTTTACGATTTTGTCTCCAAAATCATAAAATATAGTTTCCTTCTGTTTTAAAGTTCGACTGTTTGTTTCAAATTATTCCTCAGAAAATGTTCATTCAATCATTTGGGGGCCAATTTTATAAACTTGCCAAGGACCAAAAATTACTGGTTATGCCTCTGACTTTTTGCGATCTACATGTTCCAGGAATTAAGATTTTGGGGTTTGTTCTGTAATGAGCAATGGTGTCATGCAAAAAACTTTAAGAGGATAAAAAGGGTCGATAGTCGATATTCCCTGAAATTTGTTTTGAATCTACATTTTTGTCTAATAGCGAATGCCAGAAGTAAGCTCTAGTCAAAATTTGAGTAGATTATCTTCAAAAATATAGATGGATGTTAGCAGGAGCGGATTTAGCACTTGGCAAAAATTGCTATACTGGTCTCATCCCGAAATATTAGCATTTTTATTTTTTTTAAGTAGCAATTTTGCTTTTTGAGGGGCTCAAAAGATAGGGGGGGCCCAGGGCTGCAGCTCTATTAGGCCGTATATAAATTTGCCCCTGTTCTGCTAAAAATAAATCCGAGATTATTGAAAAATTCCAAGGGGAACATTAAAAAATTAAATTTTGTAAAAATTGCACTATTTTACTTGTTGAAGTTGTAAGATAACTTTCAAAAATTTGTAAAAAAATAACCACGTGAGCTAGAATTAATTTCGTGGTTGATTTGAATAAATTAAAGAATTCTGCAAAAAATGAAACCAAGTTTATTTAAAAATTCTAAGGGGAACAAAAAAAATTGAGATTTTGTAAAAATTGCACTATGTAACTTGTTGAAGCTGCAAGATGATTTTTAAAAAATTATCAAAAAATAACCACGTGAGCTAGAATTTATTTTCCGGTTGATTTGAATAAAGTACAAAATTCTGCAAAAAATTAATCCGAGTTTGTTGCTAAATTCCAAGGGGAGTTTTAAAGAATTTGAGATTTTGTAAAAATTGCACAATTTTACTTGTTGAAGCTGTAAAATGATTTAAAAAAAATTAAATTAAACTTCAATCCATCCATCCAGAGGATTTTGACGATTGACTCAAAAATCGTGAAATTTTTGAGATGAGTAATTTTGTTTCTAATACTTTTTTTATTCTGTAATATTAGAAAACTAATTATTATATTTTGAATATACCATTTATTTAAAAAATCAACGGTTATAGTTAGAAACGCCCTGTATACAAGCATGATTTTTTAAAAATAATATTGTCCATCTAATAACTTATAAGTAAATAAATTACTATTTTATTAATCTCCCGCTGGTTGTATTTTATTCAGTCTATGATTTTTAATAATAATTTAAATTGCAATAACTAATCATTATAAAATAACAATAAAGTTGACTTTTAATAAATGAAAGGATCACCTGTTATTGCTTATTGCTGTTCATTCAAGAAAATCTCATTAATTTTATTTTTTGCGGATCTAAATCTTGCGCCTTTTACTACAAAATTGCGAAAGCTGTGGCCAAACGCAGCGCATAGTTGACACACATCGACCACGCCCCTTTTTGCGAAATAGCACTTTTATTTATGCACCCCTGGTGGGCCAATAAATATAAGAACTTTATGTTAACATTAACCTCGATTGTTTATTGTTTCATTATCGCAGTTAAGCCAAGAGCCAATTTAAAAAAAAACTCTATACTCATTATTTTTAATTTATAATACCAATAAATAAATTAAATGATTTTATTATTATTAGACTTTTTAATAATGCAATACCTACTATTATTTGATTATTATGTGAACTCATGTCTAATAATAATTTTAATAAGAATTGATGTCTTTTGTAAACAGTAAAGGTAGAAGATTTTTTTGTAGAAAAGACAAGTGAAAGGGACAGGGCATGACTCTTATAATTTATGAGTATATGAAACGTTTTAATAATGCGGCCCGTTAAAGGTAATACATGGTAATACTAACAGACGGCCCCCACATTGTGTTTATTACTCCATTACAAAGTTTCGACATTGATACCAGAATTATGCTCGGTGGGTGTCAAAATTTTTGTTTAATTGACACAGCCACTAATTAATTAATCGCGCTCCAGTTATTCAAAGCGCCAAAATTACGTATTTTAATTCTTTAGGCGAACTTTTATGATAACCTCGTAGTACCAGACTTTTTATATTTTACCGTTAGTAATTAAGGATATGGAGACTTCATGATACGCCTATTATCCTTAATATGACTAATTTCAGCCCACACCTTTTTAATGAATTTACAAATCGTATTTTCCAAAATTAAGTATAGAATAAAATAGAAAATCATATTAAAGTACCTAATTAATTTTCTGTACTTGCATTCTCAATTTTCATTAAAATTAGAAATTTTTATAATTTACTTCAAATTAATTCAAGAAAGTACCTAAAATAACTAATATAAAATAAAATGCTTTGCAAAAATGTTATAATAAAATGTAACACAGTTTTTTAAGTGGATAAATACAAATTTAGTGCAGTAATCATTGAAAAAAATAAAAAGATAATACTGTTAATAAACACAATTACTATTGTAGTTAATAAAAACCGATGATAACATTTTTTAAAAATAAAAAAAATTAAGTAATGCTTGTAAGTTAATAGAGATAAATATGAAAAGTAAATCACTGTATCAAAAATAATTCTTTAAGATATAAATCTCTTAATTTGCTATTAATTGCATCAAGGTGAAGTACTCCAATTGAACAAAATCTTTTCGAGTAGTACTTGAACTTTAAAACGATTTACTAGTATAAAGCATCCCAAAAATCATCGGAATAGCCAGTATTTAGTTTCGAGCCAAATAGCGCAAAACAACTATCAAACATGATGAGCCTTAAAGTTTTCGTACTTGCCCTTCTCGCCGTTGGAGTCACCCAGGTATTTACATTATACTCTAATACAAGAAAATTTGATACTTTTTTTAACGTTATTTTTTTATACATTTTTTAATTCGCCAGGCCTCCTATGAACACTCAGTGGAGCGTGCTCTCCCTGGAATTCCAGAATTGGTTGAACAAATCAAAAAATTGGTCCACAACTTGATTGAATCTGTCAGCGTGATTGCCCAAAATGCTCTTCAAGCTGCCGAAAACTTGTTAAATGACTTAGGAAAGCTCATTGGCAACGCCTACGACAAAGCCATCAAAACCATCGATGATCTCATCGCCCAAGCCAAAGAAGAAGGACTTGATATCACTGAATGTGTAACTGGCAGGAAAGAACAACTGGAACAACTTAAAGACACCTCTCTCTTCGGCATGGGTAAATGTTTGGCTGAAGGTAGACAAAACTTCAACTCTTCCATGATTGAAGTCGAACACATGGTTGATGACATTTTCGATCGCGTTAATGAAATTTTGGACCAATTCTTCAACCCAGAATGTGGAATTATTTGCGTTGGAGGACTCGTCAGGAAAACTACTGCTTTAATCGCTGAAGTAACTGCTAATGCTTTCAAAGTAACCCAGAAATTCACCAAGATGGGAGCTGATTTGGCTATCTGCATCACTTCAATGGGAGGAAATGTTGCTGGACAAATTGTGACCATTGTTGACGATGTACAAAAATGCTACGAAAAAGTCAGAGAAGAAAACAAGACAACCCCACAAGCTTTCAACTATTAAGTTATGTACCTACTTATTTATTTAAATAAAAGCAAAATTTAAAAATAATACACTTTTTAATTTCCTAATTGGTTTCAACTACAAATCTCAAACAGCTGAATTTTATAAATGAATGATTTAGAAAAACGTTTACTATATAGTAAAAAATATTTTTCAAAAAATGAATCTTAAAATGGTCGATTATTTTGAAGTTATAACTTACAATAAAATTTAAAAAATAGAGTGGAAGAAGACCCTGTTTAAAATTTTGAAATTACAAAATTACTCTACCTAGTTTAGAATTACAATTAGAAAATTCTGGAAAAAAGTTATTGTTTTTTTTTTACAATAAAACGAAATGTGCTTTATTAGTACACATTATATAACTTAATATTCTTATTCTTGTTATTTTTACTGTCTCCTTACGTAAATTGTGCATGCACGTATTTAAACCATTCAAAATGTTTAAACTTGCACATTATTCTTAAGAACAAGTTTTTAGTCGTGACTTAAAGCCCCGTTTCGTTTATATGCATGCTGAAAAAACACCATAGCTAACAATCGGATTAAACGTGACTTTGGTATTATTTATTTTAAACTTACAGAAAAAAGCAATAATTTAATTGGGTAACTCTTTAACTCTTAATTTGTTTTAATTTGCCTAAAATAAAAAACTTTAAGATAGTAGATAATAAAATTATTACCTTCTTAAAAAAACATTATTAAAGTTCATGGGTGAAAAAGAAAACAATATTTTTTGCTGGTAACTTAAGTGCACCTAAACAAAAACCAATTTATAGTATTATTGGATTTCTTAAAAATTATTAAAAAGCAACTTGTCATCTGTACGACGAGTTCACCGATGCAACCTTTTTATCGATCATTTTTTTGCTATAAAAACGGTTCATAGACAGTATCGGAAATGAAGAAAAAAACCGTTGTGAAAATGTATTATGTCCACTAACATGTAGTGTCTATGAAAAGAAAAATTTTTCCAATAAAACTTGACGATGAAACCAATAAAGTTCTTCGAAAGTATCTAATGATGGACTGGTAATTTTGCTATCAATATTTTATTATGCGCTGTACACAATTTTACAAAAACAGAATTAGTCCAGTCATTTGGTAGTTTTACCTGGAAAGTTTTCCGGGAGGTTTGAAAACGAGTAATTTTATAGATCAATGTGCTTTTTCCGAATTTCAACTTTGCCACCTTGTATTTTTGCCGCTCGCGCCGTCATATTGGAAAAATGGCGCCCAAAAAGCAGTTTTTTGACAATATCTCCTTTCCGACTCATTTTACGAGAAAAACATTTATATTCAAAAATAAAATATAGTAAATTTTCTACAATTTATGTAATAACATTTTTTTCGTAAAGTCAATAGTTTCGGCGTACGAGCGATTCAGCAAAACCTCATTTCCACATCACCTTGAGGTTTCTACCACTGGGGACCACAGTTTCCAAAAATGATAAAATGTTTCAATATTGCCTTATAAAAGAATAATTTCTACATCCAGTAGCACGTAGGGATTTTTTACTTTAGAAGGGGTCGGAAGTTATGCCTAAATTAAGTCGAAATTTCGAAATTAGGGGTGAGTAGCTCCCGTAGGGCCATTTTCAATTTTAAAAGTTCAGCCGAATGTGCTTCTAGAACCCAAACCGCCTACGCATAGGGTTTTTTAAATTTCAAAAAATAAAGTAAAGTTTTTGTAAGATCCCATTTTAAAAAGTCGCAATTTTTGACGCTTTTCGGTCAAATCATCCCCTGAAATTCTATTTCACCCCTATATAATATACCTTCTCTGAAACCTTTCAAGCTTTATGACAAAAACAGAATTGCTTCGGTATCTTTTTTCGTTATCGAGTTATGACTGAAAATGTATCCAAAATTTCCCTATGAAATTTTTACACTTTTCACAAAATAATTAGTATCTTCGAAACTTTTAGCACCACTGGGACGTTTAATAGCTTAAAATTCGCACAATCACCTCCTCCAACAAATTCCGTAAAAATTATAAATTTCGGTTGAAAATTGCGCCCTCCAGGGCCGTATTTATACCAAAACTTTGCGAATTTTTTCCAAAAAAACTATTTAATCGATTTTAATATTTTTTAAAATGCGTCTATTCATAGTATTTACGTTCGGTAAAAATTTACCCAACATACCACGATAAAAAGAACTTACTCTACCATGAGTTTTTCGCCAAAACGCGTGTTGAAGTACAAAAAGTACGAAAAAAAGGTTATTACATGAATTGTAGGAGCTTTTTTCTAGTTTTTTGTTAAGATAGATTTATCGTAAAATTAGTCGGAAAAGAGGTATAGTCAAAAAACTGCTTTTAGGCGCCATTTTTTCAATATGGCGGCGCGAGCGGCAAAGATACAAGGTGGCAAAGTTGAAATTCGGAAAGAGTACATTGAAATCTATAAAATTACTCGTTTTCAAACCTCCCGGAAAACATTCCAGGTAAAACTGCAAAATGACTTAAAACACCTTTTAATCGCATAGATTTTTAAGTACGTCGAGAACTAAAGTATTTTGTTTTCATTATCGATGCTTTTGAGATGATAATGAAGTTGTTTAATTAATTCTGTATAGTCGTGGTTAGCGCCATGTGTCTCGATGCTTAAGAATACCTTGTAGTTCAGGATACATGGGAATCGGTTCCTTGATACTAGTAAATTTGTGAGAAAAGCAGGATCCTGAAGAGAAAGAGGTAAAACTTATGCTGGAGATCTTTTCGTTGTAATCAATACAAATCGCAGTTCAACAACACTTCAACTCCAAATTTATCATACAGAGGCCTTTGCCTCAAATCACTCGACTGCCGAGAACGGGTATAAAAAATGGCGGTTCTGTAATGATGTGGGCAGGAATTTCAGCAGAGGCACATACCGACCTCATATTGGATTTTTGAACAACCACAGGTATGTAGAAGATATTCAATAAGATGATGTTGTTCCATTTTCTCATTTACTCATCTACATGAATCGTAAGTGAATACCTGGATGAGGTAAGCATTGGTCAGCATGTAGCCCAGAACTAAATAAAATTGAACATCTTTGGATCAACTCCAGGGGGGTGTATTCAACATATGCTCGAGATACTGCAAGATCTTCGATTTCCTCCTCAAGAGGAAGTCGAAGCAACTCCTCAATTTTTCTTGGACCAATTCAAAGCCACGAAGGCTAAATGAGGCAATCCAAATTTAATACACGCTATTGACAAATTTTTGAAAACTGTTGGTGTTATTTACTGATACTTGTAGTAACCTCAAACCATAAATGCAGTGATGAATCGATTTTTTTAAGTGGTACTCTTTATTTTGCCGAATCTTAAGTTAAGCAATTTGCTTTAAAATTCACGTTGAAATCAGGAGTTTTTGAGAAATCTCGTTAGGAGATTACTTTTAATAAAATTAGTAGCCATAAATGTGACAACGTTGTAATAAACATGGTCAGTGAAATTTTAATAGTAAGAAATGTTCCATTCTTTTTGTAATTTCTGATAATTGGTGTAACGCTATTTAGTTTTTGGAAAAATATGTAATAGGTATTACTTTTAAATGAAAAAAATATGTTTATAAAAAAAGAGAAAACGCCTTGATCGATAGTGTTCGATTCTAAACCCATTACAGGTGTATTATCTGCTTATTGCTTAAAATACTGGCACGTGAACGATTTTCACAACACAACAATAAATTTTAATCGAACGGACAGGTCTGGCTTTTATAAATTTTGCAATCCCACCGTCGCATATTACAAACAAATTAGTTCTTTTTGGACCCATTACTATGATTGTAAGCGATTTTTAAAAGAGAGCGTGCACAATTTATAATTGTTGTGTCCAATTAGAATTTCAGATATGACCTTGTGAGAGGAAGTTAAGCGGTTGGAAATAAAGCGCTTTACCGCGCGTGCCAAAGAGTTTGCTTGTTCATTGTAGGAGTTGTAGGTTTTTAGAATCACGAATCTTGGGAATTGACTTGGAGTCGGCGAAAGTGCACTGCTCTGGCGATGGTGGTCCTGCCCTCGCCTCAGGTGCTGATCGTTTACCGGAGCGCGGAAGGCTAAAGCGCTCCAATTTTAATGACCAATTGTGCAATTGCTACAAAATTGTTCCTTCGACAGTTGCATAATTTATCAGCAGTCGCATACTTTAAATAAATACATGTTTGGCCTACTTTAAAACTTCGAAAATTATAGTTCTTTACCAATAGAAGATGATAAATTACTTAATTGATTTGTTCAGACTCCAATCTTACGAATCCATAATATATTCAAAATTACTCGAAATTAGACTATACACGGTGTCCCAAAAAGAAGTGATCAGAAGAATAACGTAGAAAATAGACCAGATTTCTTCCACAAAAACCCCATTGTGAATTTCGACGGTTAGAGTAGATTTGGACGCTAATTTGTGCTTTCTGAAAAATAATTTCATCCTTATCTTGATTTGAAGGCATAATTGGACGCTAAGGGTAGGTAGCAGGTACAAAACCTATCTACTATTATATTTTGTTAGCGTCCAAATATGCCTACCCCTTTTTGTGATGAAAATGGCCAAACTGGTCGGCCTTATCATAACAGATTTATTTTATTTGGCGTCAAAATCTACTCCCACCATTTCGACTATGTAAAATGGAGGAAGATGAGTAAAGGCTTAGTTGTGCTTTGAGTTTTTATTGGTTTTAGTAACTGCACTACCTTTTATAGGGTTTTTAGTGACTATTGAATTTTTTTCGATGTCTACTTTCTACGATTTTCTTCCGATGACATCTTTTTGGGACACCCTGTATAGGTTGTAATTGTAACGTTCATCCAACATATTACTCCACCATCTCTACTTTTTTTCCAATCATAAAAACTCTTTAAAAATCGCGAAGAAAAATAGCTAAGAATCAAATCAAAAGATGTAGAAGAATCTTTAGTTACCAGGATTTTTAAAATAAATTTTGCACAATGTGGAAAGCAAAAAAAAAATAAATTAGGGTGGGTTGCAGGAAAGAATTTAAGCTCGATTTTAACTAAAACCAAGCTCAAACTGACAAGTATGACATTTTTTGCATGTATTTTCTGTCATAATTGTCAGAGTAAAACTGGTTTTAACTAAAACTTTTTTGTGCAATCCACCCTTATTTAAAATGTCCAGTGATTAAAAAAGTAGAGATTTGTTTTTCAATTTTTAATACTACGGAAACTCCAAAAAGATCTATTTGATGTAAAATACAGGGTGGTAATAAAGTTTGGAACAAAATTCGTAACTGCAGTATTTAATTTTTTTGGGAAAACGTCAAGTTTTGTTTTTAAAATGCCATCTTTTGATATAAAAAAATAATAATGACGTCACTGTTGATTTGGCAATCACGTCATCATGGATTTTTTTAAAGGAAAACCCCCACTTTTATAACTCGTTTTTGATAGACATTTATGTCACTTAAACGATGATATAAAAAAATTATTAAATTTATAAACAAATTTTTGAATAAAAAATCTTTTTCTTCAATAAACTTGAAAAAAAAATCTTTGGATTCTATTTAAATGTAAGAAAATTTACAAAGAGTAAAATTTTAAACTATTTACCTACCATTTATTAAAATCAGTGAAAATAAATACAACATTTAAATCTTTCAAATTTAATAGCACAAATTAATTTTAAGTTGACATTAATAATTTTTTATTAAAAAATTTGTTTACAAATGTAATCATTTTTTATATCATCGTTTAAGTGACATGAATGTCTATCAAAAAAGAATAAAAAAATTGGGGGGTTTCATTTTAAAAAATCGATGCTGACGTCATTGCTAAATCACGAGTGACGCCATTAATATTTTTTTATATCAAAAGATGGCATTTTAAAAACAAAAATTGACCTTTCCGAGCGATTTTCTCAAAAAGATTAAATACGGCATTTACGAATTTTGTTCCAAACTTTGTCACCACCATGTATGTTGGCATAAAAATTTAAAATCATGAAGATTAAGTAGTACTTTTTAGTACTTTTCTTTTATTAAATTTTGTGATTAAGGCGATAGTCTGAAATTTGAGCGCTTGAGTTTGAAATTCTCTTGATATTTGCGATTTTGGTCATAACTTTTTTTCCAGTGGAGCTTTTTTAAAATTTCTTTTTTTGGTATAAAGAAAAGTCTTCTGGCTACCAATTTCTTCTTTTTTTGTTTTAGTAAGTGAAACCTAATAATCATACGGCAGCAGTAAAACGGGCTCTTTACAAAAAATGTTCACTTTGCGACGTTTTCCACAAAAATAAAAAAAACTAATCGAAATAATTTTTTTTTCAACGCTAGAAATAAGTTAAGATATAAACGAAGACTTTGATGTTGCGTTTTTTTTGTTGTAAATATATTTTTAAATTTTTTACAGCATCCCAAAAATTTCTTAAAATTTTACTTAATTTTTGGGATGCTGTAAATAGTTTAAAAATATATTTAAAACAAAAAAACGCAACATCAAAGTCTTCATTTATATCTTAACTTATTTCTAACTTTGAAAAAAAAAATATTATTTCAATTAGTTTTTTAGAATGTTTCGAAGAGCCGCTAAGCGAACATTTTTTGTAAAGAGTCCGTTTTACTGCTGCCGTATGATTACTTGGTTTGACTTACCAAAACAAAAAAAGAAGAAATTGGTAGCCACAAGACTCTTCAGTGTACCACAAAAAGAAATTTTAAAAAAGCTTCAATGGAAAAAAAAATATGACCAAAACCACAAATATCAAGCGAATTTCAAAATCAAGCGCTCAAATTTGCCGACTATCCTCTTAAGCTGAAATTTTAACTAAAAAGTTTAAAACCAAAAATTTTTCGAGAATTATTTTTTAAATAAATCCATGTTTGGCTACTACCTGATACCAAATAATGCATGAGATATTGTCGCATACAATCACTGTATTAATGCTTGTATTGTTTGTTGATCTGCACAATGGAATAAAAGATAAATAAAATAAATAATTAATAACAATAATTGTAAAAATTCGGGCAAGGTCTACCATCTCACAGAAGGTCTTCTCATTAAACCACAAATGGGTGCATTAATAAACCTATTGTATATAAAAATTCTTAAGAAATGTGACCTTTAAAATCGTGGGCGCGGTCATTTGCTGATAAATAATCCAATTTAATAAAACAAAAAAAGCGTTTCACATTTTTGCACATCAGGTTCAAGGATAAAACCTTAAGACTTATCATATCCTAGTTGAAAGTAACAAAGGGAAAATTAATCTTCCGGGTAATTGAACGTAGACACGTTAATTTTTGTAAAGCTCCAAAGAGTGGGAAAAATAGAAGACAAGGCCTGTCAGGAAAATGGTTTATATTTTAAGTTGAAATAAATTGGACGTCTAAATTGTTTAAAAATTATTACGAAATTTTTTAGCAACATTTTTATTATTAAAATTAATTTAAAAGGTGAGGTCTTACTTATTAGAGTCGTTAGATTTGTTTGCTTTTAACACTTTGTAAATTGTTGTTGAGTAAATTAATGTTGTATGGGTCAAGATGAAATTACTGATGATTCAATACTTACTAATTTACAAAACCCAATTAATTTTAAAACTGCTTCTTTATTTTAGCTAAATGAGTTCAAAATAAAAAATGAATTTTATTCAAACAAGTGTTTACAAAGCTAAATACATAATTATAATAATTAGCAACTGTAAAAAATGAATGAGGTGTGAGTTTAAAATCATGATTTGGTAGTTTTTGGCATTTATAACGAAGTTAATTATTATAATTGTTTAAGGTGCTGTTTTATAGGGCGTGAAAAGGTGAATTAAAAATGATCTTAGATGGTGTGACGAAAAATATTAGCCAAACTAAACGTGTTATTATTATTAGTTTTAAATTGTATATTCTCATAAATCAATCTAATAAAAACGACTGTAATTACAATGCACGCCATCGCCCACGCGAATATTGCGCTTAAAATCTACTAAAGTGCTATTATTTCTTGCAATCTTTATATTTTATTCGTGACTTTGTTTTAAAGGCGTAAGCTATTGCTTTGTGTCAAAATATAATCAAATAAATACATTTTATTAAACGAACAAAGGTTAAAGGTACATACATACATTAAATTTATTATAACAATAGAAGAATTAATTGAATTTATAGTATTTTGAAATAAATTCAGTAAAAAATTAATTTTTATGACAAAATTATTCAATATTTTTTGCAACAAAATTGACCTCGAAATTTAGCTATTTAGGTATTCAGGCGACTTTATGTTTTTTATTAGCATGACATACAACCTGTTTATCAAAATAGTTTAGATTGGAGAACATTAGTGTCATTAGCTTATAGCAACAATCCTATAAATGTAAAATCAAAAAAATCGATGCTTTTTCTTGAATAAAAAATAATGCGTGTATAATTTGTTCTATTAATATCGAAGGTAGTGTTGAACATTAACCTTCCTTCAAGTGCATAAAGCAACTCACTGTAAAATAGAATAGAATTATTGTCGAGGAAAGAAATAGAAATGATCATTTTTAAAGAAAATTACATGGTTATGGAACAATCTAAAAGAGTTGAAATTACTGGAGCATGGCCCGCGGTGCGATTGTTGCGGTTGATTACAGAACACAGAATAAGTATCAATTTGCAAACATAAAACCAATTTTTTCAAATGAGAAGCGGTAATCGTTTTGACGAATGTTGAATGCAAAATTCAAAGAATGTCATTTCTCTGACTAATCGTTGCTTTAAATACTTATTACATTTGCATAGGTCAAGAATAGCATTAAATACTGACATACTTTTAATAAATTTATGCTTTGGGATAATTAAAAAACGAGTAATAAAACTTTACAATTATTATTTTAAACCATTTCAATAATATTTTTTGAACATTAAAATATTCCAAAGTCACATCGTTTCATTTATAGTTCAATTTTTATTTCTTAGAAGATATTGAAAAATAGTAGAGCAACATTTTTTGAATTATCTCACAATATTAATTAATAAATACAAAAATTTAATGTAATATATTATTTATACAGGGTGTCCTGTTCGTGGTTCACCAAACGTCAAGGTTAGAAAGTTGAGCAAATTTTATCACGAAAAAACCAAAAAAGTAGGGGTCTATCTTTTATAGTTTGAAAGTTTGACTTTGGCATCGCCCGTTTTTTGCCAGAAATCAGTAAATGATCAATAGTTGCTTAATAATCAATTTTTATAAGCAAAAGTTAAGTTTTGATGGCTTTTGAAACAGTTGTATTATTAAATAATAGCAAAAATGAAGGCGCACCTCAATTGTAACTAACTATGCTTAGAATCAATTCTCATAGGAGTAAGTTTAGAAGGCTCTAGTGAGTGCATAAAAAGAGTTAGAAATTTTTCACAATTCCTAGAGAATTTAACGAATTTTTGAAAATTAAAAAAACACGCCCTTAATAGGTCATATCTTGGATAAAATCTTCAAAAACTGCTAAAAAAGATAATTTTTTATGGATTTTTTTTTCTTTTCGATTTTTTTTTTAATACTTGATAAACGAATTGTGTTTTATCATTGTTACCAATGGAAAGAGGATACTATCAGCTTTAAAATTATATTTTCTTAAAATCTTTTTACTAAGTTTTAAGCAGCCATTGATCATTTACTGATTTCTGGCATGCCAAATTCAAACCCCTGTAACTTTCAAACCATAAATGGTAGAACCCTACTTTTTTCTTGATAAAATTTGCTCTACTTTCTAACCTTGACGTTTGGTGAACCACGAACGGGACACATTGTATATACAGGGTGAAAGCAAATGTATGCAAAAAGAGGACATTCTTTGGCTAAATCTAAGATAAAACTAAAGAATAAATTTTTACTTTTTTATTATTTTTTTATTTTTTACACTGGATACTAATTTTATCTCATTACAAATTTAAAAACTTGAATGTCCTCCAAATTTAAAAAAAAAAATCATGAAAGGTTTAGAAGTTATGCTAAAAAATTGGAAAAAATATAGAAATATATTCAACATCAAAAATGGAATATGTTACACAAAAAATTTATTCTTTAATTTTATCTTACAATTAGATTTAGCCAAGGAATTGCCTCCTGATATTTTTTGCATACATTTGCTTACACCCTGTATAGTATTTAAAAAATGCATCTCTAATAAAAAAATTAAATAAATTTGGCCTGGATAAAAGTAGAGCAACATTTAGGAATTAGGAAGTTTTAAAAACTTTAAGCATTTATTTACGTTTTATGGTGTAATTCTATGCAAATCTGGAAATCCTTATAGGAAAAATCTGTAAGGTTTGATATATGGGTTGTAATGGTTACCTTACAGATATTTTCTGTAAGCACTTACAGTTTTGCATAGAATTGCACCATTAATTGCATATTTACGTCATAATGTGCGTTTTTAATTTTAAATCCTTTAATTCACCCTCATTCGTTCCTGATTGGCCAAAGGAATGGAAGAGAAGACAACGTAAATCCAAAACACGTTTTTTTGAAAAGTGAAAAAAATGGTGGTTTTTTGAACTCGCTTACGATTTGGCGTAACTTCAAATATATGTTACTCATTCGACGCAGAATTTTATGCGCTTTCATTTATAAACGAGTAAATTTTTTTAGAAATACATGGTTTAGTAAAAAACTGAAAAAAGTCCAAAAATGCCTAGGTCATTGGCACACCTTTCATAGAACACAAGCGGAAAATTGGTACAAACTTCAATAAAATCTTTTCACATGCCAATGGAGAAATCAAAACCGTTTCCAGCTTTACGGGAATTAATCAGGCATTAGGCTATAAATCCTGGCCTCTAAGTCATTTGTAACATTTTGAGATATTTTGGTTAACGCAATTTTATAAATCAAATTTGGAGGCTTATAACTCTTCTGGGGTCTGGGTGCATTTTTTATTTAAATAAATTTGGTCATATGGACTTATTTTTAGTCTACTATCTCCAGTTAAGCGTTGTCGGTCAAATTTTGCGACATCCTAAAAAATGCATCTCCAATAAAAAAATTAAATAAAATAAGACTAGAAAAAAATTGCGTCCTACCACTTCATTGACAACCATTTCATTGACACTACTTTTTCATTGACAATCTTTTCATCTGCACTACCTTTTTATTGCAAAGAGATGTCGATGAAACGTCCTTGCCGAAGAAAATGTTTGTCGATGAAAAGGCAGTGTCGATGAAACGGTTTTCGATGAAAAGGTAATGTCGATGACGACACGCCTGTGGCGATGAAAAACTAATGTCGATGAAAGGTCCTTGTCGAAGTAAAGGTTTGTCGATGAGAAAGTAGTGTCGACGAAATGGTTGTCGATGAAAAGGTAATGTCGATTTAATTGGTCATGTCGATGAAACGGACTGTCGATGAAAAGACTATGTCGATGAAACGCTATACAACCGAAAAAATAAAGCAACCTTTGGGAATTTCCGATTTATTCATAAAAAATACAGAAATTGAAAGGTAAACCATTATTTTTTCAAATAACCATTATTATTTAAAATACGAAGATATCTTTCAGACATTAAATATTATGTTCTTCCTGTAGTAAAGAATGTTGCTAGTGTGGGATTTTTTTGGTTTTAGGATTGGTCCCATTTTTGGTATAAAAGACAAAACGGATCGCTGATCGCTTTATGAAGAAGACGACTTTAAGCCAGTTTATGGTCCCTTATCTAGATAGTTCTCTCCAATCGCCTGATTTCTGTCAAAAAGACAGTGACCCGAAGCGAATATTGAAATTCTGAAGGCCGTTTTAGACGAGCACATAATTCTTCTACCAGATCGACTCAGATGCTATTTGCACATTGCGCATTTTTACTAAGCAATGTGCAGTTACTGAGTCGATGCTACTGCACATTGCTCAGAACTGAGTCGATCTTGTGCTCTTCTAAAACGGCCTTTAAAGCAAGAATTTGTCACAGAAAAAATAATTCAAAGAAGTGACATTTCTAATCTTTTGATATTAAGCCATTTGTAACATTTTCAGATATTTTGTTTAACGCAATTAGCCATACAACCCATAAAATTTTAAATAAATTGTTTGCAGTGCTTCAAAACACTTGGAATAAAATAGTTCTAATTAGTTAAGGCATGCACAAAACATGTGCTGATGTTTTAAAAAATAATACTTATTTGACATATTTTAAGGTGCGTTTTGCAAGCGACGGAAATTTTCCGTCGCGGACGATGAAATCGACGAGCGTAATACTTTATTTAGGACGCGTTTCACTAAAGACTCGCAATGCCCACGACGACCAGGAAGTCGTTCCACATAAGACCGCGGTTGTTTCATTCGTGCATAAAAACGTCATCGATGGCGACCGCAAAAAGCTCACAACGACCGTATTTATTCGTGGGTTTCTGTGGTCGTTTGTTGAATGGTGACGTTTTGAGCTAGTGGAACGAGAAAATTTTGCGGTCGTGGGCTTTAGTGTTCATTAGTGGAACGCGCCCATAGTAACGTGTCGTTTACGCTGTCACTTTGCTGTACGTTACCAAGCAAAGTATTCCGCTCGGCGATTTGGTCGGAACA
The DNA here is from genome assembly GCA_963971135.1 of Stenus bimaculatus. Lineage (NCBI taxonomy): Eukaryota > Metazoa > Arthropoda > Insecta > Coleoptera > Staphylinidae > Stenus > Stenus bimaculatus. Next base: position 76,854,449 of record OZ020180.1, on the reverse strand, counting down.
TTTCCGTCGCTAGCAAAACGCACCTTTATGGATAATTTCGTATGCGGACGATGTACCGGTTTTTAGATCTGTATTCATATTTCATTAAAATCTGCTTAGCAACGTGCAGAAAAGTGACAGCGTAAACGACACGTTGGCAAGTAAAGCATTCCGATCCGCGATGGAAAGTTTCCGTCAATAGCAAAACGCACCTTTACCTTATACATTTTGTATTTCTATTGAATTAATAAGAAATTTCTAGATGTTGCTCTAATTATTTCCAGCACAATTATTTAATTATTACATAATACATGCCATTTTAATTTTAATTTAATACAATATTTAAAAAAATATTACAAATTGATTGATAATTATTTTACGATATTAAATTTCATAACAATTATTGTACTAGTAATTTGAAAAATTAATGTTATTTTTTAGGGAAAATTTTTAATTGAAAAAAAAAACTTTATAATATACAGGGTGTCCCGTAATAACGTGGACAGACATAGTAGAACCTGTTTATCACCTCAAATTAAGATGACAAGTTCCTCTAACACTGCCCAAAAATGCTTCCCTGCAAAGTTACAGCCAGTTAAAGTTCATTTTTCAAAAAGTAAAAACCCACATAACTTTTCTCTCTATAAAGGCAACTCGATAAAATTCGCCATAGGGGGCTACTTTTAAGTTCTTTATAGTTTTGCCATTTTGCATTCATTTACTACCAGTTAACCTAAACTTAGAATGTAAGTTTTACAATAAATTTTTTTGGTGTTACTTTTTTTGCAATTTCAGCTTATTTACTCATAAGACAGATAATTTACTATGAAAAAGGTATACCTGTTAAAAATCGATAAATCTAATAGTTTCAAAGATAATCTCAATTAAAGTTGTCATCTTAATTTGAGGTGATAAACACTTCCTACTATGTCTGTCCACGTTATTACGGGACACCCTGTACATTTTTTTATGTACAATTAAAATACAAACAATTCTAAGAGCGGTAACTGCACTTTTTTAAGATTTGAGGGTTGTAGTTTGCGCCGAACGAAATAAAAAAATAGTGTTTTTTAAATTAAATTAATAATAAAAATCTTAAGAGCATCTTCCTAAACAGAAAATATAGTGGTTTAGTACCCCAGAAAAATAGGCTAGTACGAAAAAGATTTTTGTATAATTTTTTTTGTAGACGATTTAGAAGTCATTTCTATACCTCCCAGGGGAAGGAAAAAAAATTGGAGAATCTACAAAAAAAAATATATTGACCTAAAAGTACCTTAACTTTGGACCCCTCTAATTAATTTTGTGTTAGGTTGCAGAAGGTGACTATCGGTTAAGTTGTAGCCTAATTAATTAAGATTATAAATCTGAAAAAAAATTGAAAATCTAACGAAGCAAACTTGAGTTTTTTCTGGGCTACTAATGCTCGATTTCATGATTTATCACAATTATTCCTCCCAAACTCGCGCGCCCTCTATGGATTCGCATTAATTGTCAGTTATTTGTGAATAATTTGCAAAGAAGCTCCAGAAAAGTGGGATGGATTTTCTATTCCTTGTTATTATCTCCAACGGAAAATTTATCGCGGGCGTCTAGGAAGATGCTCTTAACTACTTTGCGAAATAAAAACCATTTTTTTAAATTATCTTATCATTTTTCAAACACAATATTAATTGCAATTTTGATTAATTAATTGCATTGATAAATATTAAAAACTTATCAAATTCTGTTTACACTGGAAAAATATTTATAATTAGTCTATTATAGTATGCTATGAAAACTATATAGAGATTATTAAAAATCGATTCTATTCTTTTACAATTAATTAATTATAATAATCAACTGCAATCCAATTAAAATTGAAAATAAATTTAAAAGAACATGTCTTGATATTGCATCAAAAAAATCTTTACTTTAATTATATTTCAGTGTTATTAATGATTAAGTAAAAGTAAATGCACGTTCTGCAAGTACTAATAATAATAATAAAGCAATAGTTTAAACAATGCATTTCCGTGGTGTTATTAAAGCAACAAAAAGGAACAGAATAAAATGAAATAAATATTGCTGCCTATAAACTTATGCATAGTACAACATAATGTCAATTACTTTAATAATATATTTTATTATTGTTGGAAATAATTAAGTAAAAGAAAATCATTAAACATAAAAAATAAAGGTTTTTTTAATTAGTAAAAATAAAAGTAAAATATAACCGAGGTATTTTCATTTTTTTTATAAATAAGTACATGATCATGATTAATCATTAATTCGCTAATCACTACGGCCTTAATTACAATGTATCTTACAAGAAACATATTATAGATTTTCAAGAGTATAATCGCTTGATTTCTAATGTTATCAGCCCCCACCCCTTTTCATCTATTGGAAAATAGATAAAAAAAAAGTGGGTACCTATAATTTTGCTGAAAATTTTCATAAAGAATGTAAAAAATATCAAATCAATGGTTGAGGAAAAAACTGAAAGTAAAAGGTGTTATTTTTAAATTTTACAGCAAAGGTTTTTCCTGCAATAAACTTTTTGAATATTTTATTTGCTTGGATAATTAAAATTATTCAATTTTAAGTAAACTTTCCAAAGTCATTATACATCAAATTGAATAAACATTAATACTGTTAGATGTCGTAAATCATTGAAAATCGCTTAAAAACTTCAATATTGTTTTGGTGTGTTTTTGTTTTTAATAACAAGAAGTATTTTACCTAATTTTCTTTATGAAACTCCGGGGAATTTCTGCTCCAATAAATTTTCTTAATTAAATTCAATTGTACTAACACAAAGTTACTTAACAAAGCGAATGTTTATGCTCATGCTAAAAATTGCTTAACGATTTTAATTACTTAAAAATGATTTATTATTTTTTAATTCATTTTGTAACACGTTATGCACCCGAAAACTATCTCTATTAAGTTTGGAATATTAAAAACTTCTGGACTATTCCTTGTTTTTTTTTAATATTTTATAAAGCATGACTTTATGAACTGACAACTGGTCATAAATGAAGAAACAAAGAAATGTCAATATCTGTCGTTAATTTCATGGTTTTATGGAATTTTATTATTTTCAATAGTTCGATGCCACTGGTGCAAAAACGTCAATACGTTGTACAATTATTACGCCGCGTGCAAATATAATCCACTTTTTGCACTTGTTGCATAAATAACAACTTATGAATTCACACTTAAAAATTAGGATACTACAATCTTAAAAAATTAAGCTTTTATAGATTTTTGTAGTTATCTTAATGCAATTTTATTATTTTTATTGATCTTCAATCATTGTTTTCTAGTAACCTTGTAACCCTTGATGTATTTTTTTCACTTGCAGGTATTTAGCACTTATCCATACAAACATAAATTATTCAGTAACTCATGACACGATTATTTATTATTTCAGTGCAACTTTAATTCACGATAATTATTATTGAGTGAGTGAGAGCTTAATTGCTAATAAATAGATATCAAACATTGTCAATAATTTTATCTCATCAAATAAATTGTTTATGTAATAAACACCACAGGAAACTACATAATTGTGTTAAGATAATTTAAATGTAGAAAACTCCAATAAAAAATCATAAAATTTATTTACTCTACTTCGAGTTTCATTATTAAAAAAAAATAGATATCATGAGGTTTTTACTGTCTTAATATTATATGTTTATCCCCAAAATTGATTATAAAACATAATAAGAACTTTTCTCGGTAATAAAATATTTGGTAAATAAGTTTATATTGAACAACATTTTTACGCATGTTCAAAATCATGATTATAACGAAAACGGACTAGATAAACTAAGCTTGATACGCATGTGAATTACATAATGATTGTTGATAAATTAAGACAAATAAAAGCGTTAAATCGAAAGCAAACTGAAAGTAAAGGTAGCATTAGCATTAACATTTGAAAACCACAATTTAAATAAAGTCTGCGGCAAATTTTGCATAATTTTAATCAATAAACATTATAAAAAACAAATTTAGCACACATTATAATTTAAATGGAACGAAACTATTTTACGTTATACAGGGTGCTCAAAAAGTCGCGTACAGGCTCTACCCTACGTTTTATTATATTTGCATTTTAAAATCTATAATTTATCATTATACTGACACTGACAAAATGACAAATGGCAACAATGTAAAAAATATTACAATTATTTCTTTATTTCCTTTAACCTCCCGAAAAATTTACACAGTATTTCTATTCCTCAAATAGATTATTTGCCATTATTAGAATGATTGGGTTGAAACTTTTAGTTTTAATTTTTATTTTAGCAAGCTTTATTTGTGCCGATAACATCTTGTGCCAAGTTTGAATTTTTGTTCAAAATATAGCTTTTTTAAATTTCGTATTTTTATATACAGGGTGGTGATTATTTCGATGCTCACCATTGGTATCTTTTAAAGTGGAGGAGATACGAGGTCGGTTAAATTAGAGAAAAGTTGCTGATTTTTATGGCCATTAAAAATCTGAAAGAAAATTTAGGATATTTAAACTCGTTGTAAAATTATGGCCAAAAAAACAAAAAATGTGGTTTTGGAAAATAATTTATATTTGCCAAACCATTACCGCTACATCAATGAAATTTGGTACCTTTAAATTGTTGATTATTCTGAGTTAAAAAATGACGTAAAAAAATTTTTTTGGCATCCTAGATTTGAAACCGCGATATTCAACTTTTTTTAATTCTTATGGCCGCCATGTTGGATTGTTACATCATCAGATAATAAATAATAATACATTTTCAGATTGCTAAATAACTTTAATATGTTCCCTTAGAAAATGTGTTAACTTAAGAATTTGTATAAAAAACAAATGAAAGCAATGCTTTATGGACAGTTTCCATGGTTACCATAAAAATATCTCCTCAAAATTGATCGAATAATAATGAAAATAATAATAATAAACAAATGACCTGCAATAGGAGTATTTTATGTAAATAACAGGTGACTTTATAATATTAAACAAATAAAATGATTAAAGTATTTGGTTTTTTATTATTATAATTTTGATCAAATTAAAAGTTTCATTTTAGACGATATTTTTATGGTAACCATGGAAACTGTCCATAAAACATTGATTTCATTTGTTTTTTATACAAATCTTCCAATTTAACACATTAATGCTAATTAGCAATCTGGAAATGTATTATTATTTATTATCTGATGAGGTAAAAATCCAATATGGCGGCCATAAAAAATAAAAAAGTTGAATATCGCGGCTTCGAATCTAGGAGGCCAAAAATTATTTTTTGACGTCATTTAACTCAAAATAGTCAACAATTTATAGGTACCAAATTTCATTGATGTAGCTGTAATGGTTTGGAAAATATAAATTATTTTCTAAAATCACATTTTTTAGATTTTTGGCCATAATTTTGCAATGAGTTTAAATATCTTAAATTTTCTTTCAGATTTTTGACTTTTCTTTAATTTAATCGACCTCGTATCTCTTCCACTTTAAAAGATACCAATGGTGAGCATCGAAATAATCACCACCCTGTATTCTTGATATAATTTTATTTTATCTTATCATAGATTTTATGAAAACAATTTCTTCTAAAAGACCAGAGGAAGAGGAAAAATTATAGAACGCATTACTGAATACAAGGAAAATGATGATGTATTTAAAATTTCTAATGATAGTGATCTAAGTGATTCTAAAGATTTATGTATTGTTTAAGAACACTAATTTATCCAATCATGAAATATTGTATTGTGCAAAATTTAAACAGCGCGTCCGCTCATGTAAAATTTTAGGACGGGCCCGCCGAAATGTGATAAAATTAACTTCGAACATCTACTTTCAATTTGACATTTTTATTTGTTTTAATTAAAAAAATTACAATAATAAATGTATAATTGGGATTTGATTTATTTTCCTCGTGTAATAATACGAATAAAAATCTAATAATAATTAGCTTTTTAATTATTTTACTCTAGCTTCCAAAAAATATACCATGGAGAGTATACACGATTTTTTCAGCACCCTGTATAAAATAATTGAATATTTTCAAGTGCATTAACACCTTAAAACACGTGATTATCAAAAATGTAATTTATTCATCACGGATCGATACTTCATATAAAAGATCAAGAAAGTAAAGAACCAAAACTTTAATAGAAAATATATTAAAGTAGATTTTTGTGCTAATTTCATTGGAAAGTTTTCATTTACGAAAAATTGTATAAAATTCCAAATATGTATACCAGGTGTCCACTGAACTAGGGACAACCCCTGCAACTTCTTCATTTATGAAAATAAAAAATTTGAAACTTTTTTTACTATGTTATATGGTATAAGAAAACGAATTTATTACTAAAAAAAATTATTTCACTTCCGATTTCACTGGAAATGACATCAACTTTTTTCTTAATGTAAGACTATTTTTTTGTAATTATTATTAAACACTGGCAACTTCTAAGTATGTTTTTGACAAAAAAAATTTGGATTTTTTTTTTAAATTTTTTTAATAAAATAAATATTAAAAAAAGTTAAATAAACAACATTTGGGCAAGTAGATAAAAATAAATAACAAAATTTGGCTTTGTACCAAATAACAAAAAATAAATAAAACTCCATTAACAAATAAATATAACAACTGTAAAGAGAAAAAAGATATTCCCAAAAGGGATTCTAAATAATAAGCCTTTTTTTCAAAATTTACTAAAATACAAGCAATCTGAAAAAGTGCTGAAATTGTGGGAAAACTTATGACTGGGACTTCCTTGGAAAATAACTTGTAATTTTTAATTCTTTGGATACATCTCTCAACGTGGATTCGTGCTTTGGCAATATTTTTAGTCATAATTTGCTCTTCCTTCGATAATTTCGTTCTACCTTTTAAAAAGGGGGAATTACAAGTTTAAATTTATGTTGGTCTGCAACGTCCTTAATATCAAATCCCCTGTCCACAATTACCACATCATTTTCCTTTAAAAAGTTTAAGACATCACTTTGTAAAAAGATCTGTTTATCAGAAATTGATCCTTCACTACAATATACAGGTGCACCAACAATATTGATCCCTACTAAAAACCTGACAGTCTTTGAAAGTTAGTGGGTAACTGCGTTCGAATTTCAGTACAATCAAAAATGATAATTGGAGACGGTTGGAGAAGGTTTATCAAAAATTGAAAACATTTGGCATAGGGTTTTTTTATATTACGAATAGAATTAAAAAGAGTTAAAGCACATGTTTGCAAAAATACAAATTGTGTCCAACAAAAAATAACGGAAGAAACTGTACTTATAGGAATATTGGTATTAAAAGATATTTCTTGGAAAGTATATCCCCTTTTAAACCTTACAAGTAGTATCAGCAATTTATCCTTGTGAGTTAGATGCGAAAATGAACTTTTTTTAGTACATTGAGACGTTCCCTATTCAAAAGAATAACTTACTTCACCCATAACTGAGGGGCCCAAGAAATTATACAAAGCATCAAAATTTTAAAGAGTTAGTCCAGACATATATTTAAAATAAAAATCAGAATTCTTTAACGCGTTATAAGAAAACCTATTTCCCCAGGAATCTTCAACAATTGTCCCTTTAAAAAATCTTCTTGGAATGATACATGCTTCAAACTTATTTGTTGTGGTTGCCCTATCAATTTTAAGCAGATTTGATGACTGAAGTATTTTAGCATATGTATGGTCAGCATGTTCATTTTCAGATAAAGAAGAGGCGAGAGAAGAGGTGGACGGAATATCAACTTTTGTACTTACAGAATCAGACGAAATTTCTAGTTCGTTAATTTGAAGTTCGTCAAAACAAAATTCTTCATTAAAAGAAACAGGAAAATCATCGTTGGGGTCCTTGAAATGAACCGAACAAATATACAGGGTGTCCCGAAATTAAGCGGCCAAACTTTAGGAGGCGATTCTACAACTAATTATAAGAAAAAAACTTCCTATAAACATGTGTCCGATTTCGCTTCCTAAGAGAGCTACAGCCCTTTAAATATTGTGACTAAAACTAGGTTTTTTGTCATTTAATTGAAAACGGTTTGTAATAAAGATTTGAAATTTGGTGTGAAGACTAATACGTTTAAGATATATTTTTTTCAGATTTTTTGAAAGTTTTCAAAAAATTTCAGAACTTTCAAAAAATCTGAAAAAATTGAGAAATTATATTACTAACCGTTTTCAAATAAATGACAAAAAACCTAGTTTTAGTCACAATAGTTAAAGGGCTGTAGCTTTCTTAGGAAACGAAATCGGACACATGTTTATAGGAAGTTTTTTTCTTAAAATTAGTTGTAGAATCGTCTCCTAAAGTTTGGCCGCTTAATTTCGGGACACCCTGTATTTATTTCTATCAATATTTTCAACAGAAAGAGAATCATTACCACATAAGTCGTTCCATTGAAGACATTTTACTAAATTTGTTTTAGGTTTTGGAAACGGTCTAAATTTAAGGCATTTTGAAATCTTGGAAAGTCTTTGGTCATTCTTACAATTTTTATAACACTTCATTTTTTCAAGTTTAGAAAAGATAAAAGTTTAGAAAAGAGAAAAGGCCTTATGCCATTAAAATGGAATAAAAAAAGATATACTGTAAATGACATTGTTTTACCTTTTTAAATTATTTAAGAGTAGTTTTAATCCATTTTATTAAAAAAATATAAAATCCAGAACTTTTTTTGAAAGAAAGGGGTGGCCCTAGTTCCGTGGACACTCGGTATACTGTGTTATAATTTTTACAAAGAAAATAAGAGCAAATTATGCAATTTTTATAATTCAATTTTATTGTGACCCACAAAATAATATTTTTTAGTAATAAATAATAAAACTATAGACTGTTTTCTGAGAAAACTAAAAAAAAAGTAAATATTTATAATTGAAAATACTTTTAAATAAAATCCTAGTTAATAAAAAATTGATTTATCATGCGTTCACAAGAATTATTAAAAGTACAATTACGACAATTTATAGTAACAATTAATAAATAATCGAGTTTAAATGCGTCCAAGGACAGACTGCACTGTCTTTTTTCCATTTCCGCGTGTTTTATAAATGTTACACTTTTGCTATTAGTAAATGAAGGTTCATGGCTAACGAGTGCAAAAATTATGTCTTACGGAAATTAATTAGCACACGATAAAACTGAAAGGGACTTATTAAGTTACCTAAAACTCCTTCTTTAAACGGTTTCTATCATACTTTTCGTAATTCTACATAATTAACCGCGCACTGTTTGCCACTTGAATATTGATATATTTTTTCCATGCTTAAGCATGTCTACGAATCGAAATAAATAATTAAAAGACGATTTTTCAAAAGGATATGTCGTGCTGCTTTGCGGAAATACAATTAATTATGCACAAGTGTGTAAAACTTGCGTGTGTTTCTAAAGACTTGAGCAATTTTGTTACGCTAAAATATGAAAATCATTGCAATAATTAAAACAAACGAAATGGCAAAATAATTTTCAAGGAAAAAATATATTATAGTTTATTCCAGAAAACATTCCAAAACTTTTTAGATTCAGGAATGTTTCATTTTCATTTAACAAAAAGGTACTTTATGTTTCATGAAAGATTTTACTTATGTTCTAGGTTGCTGCCACAGTTCCTACTAGAGTGGCAACACATTTTTTTATCAGTTTGAATGACACTCTTCATCGACTGGCACACAAATTTTGACTATATTTTTTCATTTTTTTCATTTGGTCTATTTTCAGCATATAAAAAATTGAACCAGCATTAAAGAAAAAATATGGCTCATTTTTTCTATAAGTCACCTTTTTCATCTCGCTCTTACCCACCATAAGTATAGAACTCATTCGTAAGTGAGAGTGAGACAAAAGGGTTGTTTATTAAAGAAACTAATATTATCAATATTTGCAAATTTTTTTAGATTTTTAATATCTAAAAAATTAATCTGTGTTTTAAGTCAACGTCCTTTTTGAAAATGACAAACTTTGAGTTTTTTTAAGATATTAATTATTATAACTATTATTTTTTCACTTATAAAGGAAAATTACTTATAGTTCCTGCTTGTTACTATTTTTGCTTTAAAATGCATTCTCAGGAATTTGTAATGGTGATTATTTTAAGGAAGTATCATCATCAAAATTGTCATTAATATCAAATTAGGCCGAATGTCGTCGCTTTCACGGCACTTAATTATTCATTATCCTGAAACAATAGTTCCTGTTTTTAATTATTTTTCATACACCCACAGTTCACATTTCTTATCTGTGCATGATCACTTGCTAAGAACAATGCTGATTTAAAATGTTCCAATGCGTACGCTTCTATTTAACCCAAAACACATTCTTTTCTAATGAAAGTATTTAGACCTTGTTTCTTACTTTAATCACGTTTAGATTAGGCTGATTAATAAGACATTTATTATTCTCCCAAATAATTAATTTATTTTTGAACTAAAAACATAATTTTCAGACTATTAGAAATGAAGATAAAACGACTTTTATTGAAAATGTATATTCATGCATTAGAATGATTAAAAATAAATATTTTTGTCATCGTTTATCGAAGTGAAACTAGAGAACTTATCATCTGCACTCAAGATTTTCTAAAAAAAAAGTGTAAAAATTGACCTTGTTTTAAAGAGGAAAATCGTCGAGTATTGTTTTATTGTTGATAATTTCGCACGCCTTACGCGTGTGTTAACACATTTAACTGATATCGAAGTGAAAACACTTGCAAATTGCTCCCTTAATAAGAAGACATGCAAAACGCATTCGTTTGTGTGAACTAGGTTAATATAATAAATGGAAAAATGCAGCAAAAATTGTATTTAAAAGAAAATATAATTCTAAAAAATTATATCTGTTAACAGTTAAAAGAAACTCTATTAATCAATCAATTAACCTTCCCATCACGTTAAAACACTACGCTTGGGGTCATACAAGACCCCCAGTTAAAAATAAAAGATTTTATGTTTTTATGAGATTATTAATAAAAAATGAACCTTAGGTTTTTAAAATTAAAAAATTGTGTAAAACAACAAAAATATATTTAGCACATTTGAAGCATCCATACTAAACGCAATCAAGCGCACATATTACTCAGACAATCGACATAAATGATTTTAATGCTTATTTTGCAAATATTGCTAGTCAAACAAGCTTGGAAATACCAAGAACAGATCTTGATCCTGTAGAAGCTTGTTTCAAGTTATCAGATTCCAAAGAAGTTTTCTCTTATACAAAAATAACATAGCAGGATGTAATGAAATACCTGAAGTCAATTAAAAATAAACATACTAAGGATATATTTGGGTTATCTATAAATGTTGTCAAAAAAACTATTAGTTCCATTATCGAGCCTCTTACTAAAATTATCAATATATGTTTTAGTGCTGCTATTTTTCCAAAGCGATTAAAAATAGTTGCAGTAGTACCACTACATAAAAGTGGAGATACTAATTTAAAAGAAAATTATAGACCCATATCAATTTTAAAGTTTTTGAAAAAGTTCTACAGGATCAAATATCTTTTTTGAAACAAACAATTATTTCTGTAAAGAACAGTTCGGTTTTCGTCCAGACCTTAGCACAAAAGACGCTATAATAAGTTTTATAACAAATGCTATCCAATGTTTTGAGGAGGATAAATATTACTTGTCAACTTTCTGCGACTTAAGCAAGGCGTTTGATTGTGTTTCACCAAATATATTGCTAATGAAGCTAGATAAGTACGGTTTTGATTCAAATTCGATACAAATTGTCAAGTCGTTCCTACAAGACCGAGAACATTGCGTTAAAATAAATGGAAAATTCTCAGAACGTCTAGCAATACAATTGGGAGTTCCACAGGGGAGTATTTTGGGACCATTATTGTTCATTATTTTTGTAAATGATTTTAATGTATTTATTGAAAACGGGGACATTGTTCATTATGCAGATGATACAACCGTGTCCGTTGGCAATGAAAATTTTGATCAGGTGATCTTGTAAATGAAATCCAATTTTGAAGCACTAAGTACTTCTTCTACTAATCAATTAAAGTTGAACGAGGCCAAAACACAGAACATTGTATTCACATTGAAAATCAGGCAAAAATAAAGTTCTCTGTAAATACTAAATTTTTAGGAATTTATATAGAATCGTCACTTACATGGAAATTACATGTTGAAAACTTATCAGGAAAGTTGACCAAAAATATTTATTATTGAGTAACTTAAGCAAATGTATTGAAAAACAGTTTTTAAAAGTAGCTTACTTCAGCTTGTGTCAATCTCTTATGCAGTATGCAATTTGAGTATAGTAGGACCGGCCAGCAAACAGGAATTCCAACCTAACTGACATTGAATGAAATCAGCGACTGTGAACTTTACTCCCCATGCTGAAGGGTTGTAGTAGGGACTACTACTACTAGCTGGAGGGTTGTAGCAGAGACTACTACCAATACAACACTCATGCATGGGTAAGAAAATTCAGCGTCGCTGATTTCAATCAACGTCAGTTAGGTTGGAATTCCTGTTTGCTGGCGGGTCCTACTATATGGGGCCATCCGCATTTGGCAGAGCGCATATTTTCTCTTCAGCGTAGAGCAGTTCGCATTTTATCTGGGCTCTCCTATACTGCTGATTGTAAAGCTTCTTTCATTCAAGAATGTATTCTTACTTTTCCTTGTTTATTTATTTTAGAGAGTTTAATGTATGCTAAAAGTAATATGTGAAAATTACAAAAGTTTAGTGAAGTTCATAACCATGAAACTAGAAATAAACACGATGTTGTTCCAGCTGCACTGAGATTAAAACGATCCCAAAATGGACCAAATTACTTGTCAGTTAAATTTTTTAACCACTAGCCAAGAAAAATCAGAGACCTACCTCTGAATTGTTTCAAGACTAATTTAAAGTCAATTTTAATATGTCAAGCGTTTTACCACTATAATGAATTCTTTAAATGTGATTTTAATATGTAATGTCATACCTTTTGTACTGTTTTGACCTGTGTAAAATACTCTTTGTATACTGTACATTAAATAAATATTATTATTATTATTATAAATTCTTTTTCCCTGGGACAAATGTAAATGCACATGCTATTGGATTGAAAAGTCGATAATTTTGCAATTGAAGCATCTGAACGAGCTTTTGTTCTTCTCAACTCTATCGTATTTTTTAATCGCTTTCTTGAGATGCACTTTTCCATTGTCGAAATCTAATTCTTCCACTATAGATTCCTTTTCGCTAAGATATTTCCTAGTCGCCATACTTTTCACACAGGTGAATATACGTTATACGTATTTGTCAATCACTGTTTACTCAAAGACAAAGAACTCGAATACTCAATGAGAACTAAAGTCTTTCTTTCGGTCGTTAGTTGATACCTAGCTTTCCAAAAATAATTCTAATTTTATTAAAAAAGGTACTTTTCTTCCTTTCTTCGGATATAAGCACTAACAATATTATTTCTTTTCGGAATTATGATCTTCATAGTCATTTCTATTTGGGGTCATATAAGACCCCCAATGTAGAATAAGTAACAAATGATTTTCACCAAAATGTTTATTTAAAAAAATAAGCAATTGCAATTTTATGTTGATTATAGAGGAAAAATGAAAGTAAGGGCTTGTTATTCTTTTAATTATATTACTTAAGTAAATATACAGGGTGTATTAGACCACCCGTGCCACACATTTTGCTCGAGAACGCGTTATCGTACATGACTAAAAAAAAATTAATTACCAAAGTGAACATAAATATTCCATTGGTGAACTTATTTTTTTTTCGGAACAACCCGGAACTATTCGGAACCGGAAATCACTTTGATTTTTTAAATAGCAACATACATATTTTAAAAACAAATGATGTTTATTAAAATATTTTTTTAAATATTTTTAATAGTTAAGAATTTATTCGAAAAACAAAAAAATGAGAAAAAAAGTAAATAAACGTTATTGCATATTTTGAAGAATTTTGTTAAAATATGGACGAGTATGATACTTAAAGTTAGTAAAACATTCGAATTTAAAAAAAAAATAAATAAAACATAAATTCAAAATATGCAATAATTTTTATTTACTTTTTGTAACATTTTTTTTTCGAATAAATTTTAAACTATGGAAAATCAGAAAAAATATTTTAATAAAAGTTGTTTGTTTTTAAAATACCTATCAGACCATTCCAAACTCGACCTATATTGCTATTTAAAAAATCAAAGTGATCTTCGGTTCCGGATAATTTCGGGTTGTTCCGGAAAAAAATAAGTTCACCAATTGATTGTTTAGGTTCACTTTGGTAATTAATTTTTTTATTTCAGTCATGTACGATACCGCTTTCTCGAGATAAACGGGTGGTCTGATACACCCTGTATACAGGGTAGGGGAAAATTCTGCACGATGGCTATAACTTTTTTAATATTGGTTTGATCAAAAAATATTGTAAGAATTAAAAATTAACATATTATATCTGTACCTTGCTTTTGATATTGAGATAGGACTGTCAAGTTTGAAATCTCAAATGGAATGGTTCAACTTTTTTTATTAATTTGAATCTACATAATTTTCTGACATTTTTTTCCAATAATTATTTTGTTTTTTCAAAAATATTTTATAAGTTTTATGATCGATTGAAAAATAATTCATAAATAACTCTTAATGATATAACAATATATTATAAACGTAAAATAAACTTGAGAGTTGCTCAGTAAAGTGAATTTTATAACCTAAAATAAAAAAAAAACATTTTTTTTTCATTTTTTAAAACCTTAAGTTCAAGGAAAATTATGACTTATGAGGTATCGTTGGATTCAGAAAATTCTGTATATTCAAGGTATTAAAAGAAGTTGAAGTATTCCATTTAAGATTTCAAACATGACAGTCTCAGTTACTATCATTATGCAGGACTTTTCCCACACCCTGTATATCTAAACTTGAGAAAGCCTCATATAGGACCCCAACAGTGTAGGAAGGTTAAACTAATTTTAAGGGTTTTTAAGAAAAGTTGTTTTTCAGTTTCTAATAGGCAGATTCTGGTCAAAATTAAAGGCCTTTAATTAGACACAAATAATGTAACCATGGAAATTGTCCATTACAACCCATATAACAAATTTAAATTTAAAGGCCTTTAAACTTAAATGATTTGACCAGAATCTGAGTATAAGAAACAAAAAACTGTTGCTTATCTTCTAAAAGTGATTTTGACGTTTTTTAATAATGACACAGGATAAGAATTTTCCAAAACAATTCTAAAATTATCATCAAACTACTCACCGGGCCAAGGATTTTTTTTCGTTTCGCAAATGTTCAACAGATTTTTGTACAAATATTCCCTAGATAAAAAAACTAACATCAAATTTTGTAAACATTGAGTAACAATAAAAGATATGCCAAAAAATTTATATACAGAAGGTGATTCGGATAAGATTTCTGTTGTGCATTTTGTTACTTTCTTAAATAAGGTCAATGAGCATTAAATGTGAAAAACAATTTTGGTTTTGGAAAAAATTGTTACAAATGTACGTCCTACCAAATTTTCGAGCTTCTATTCTTATAGAAAAATTATAATATGTAATTTTTGGACTCTAGATATAGATTTAGTGGTAAAAGGGATTTAAATGAACTCTCCTATTTTACAAAAATTATTTGAAAATCCTTAAAAAATCAATATTTTGTCTTCCCAAAAATAATTTTTTTCCCCAAAAATTATAATAAATTTAATTCTTTGCGGAATTCTTAAATTATTCATGGTAATGACTATAATCAAAACCATAAAAATACTTTGATTTTATAGCTTTTTTCTTCATAAATCATCCGTGATTAACTGGAGTTTTTTTAGTCATCGTATTTTTTCATTACGAAACAATTGGATATAAAAATATTAATTGATTTCCTGGCGCGATAGGTCTTGACATTGGGAATCTCCATGATGTTACTAAAACTCACCTCAGGCTAAACACGATGAACAAGCATTTCATTCAAATGCTGAATAAGCTAATAGAAAGAGCGCACCAACAACATCTTCATGTTATAATTGAAATAATTGGCTTGTTTTTTTAGTAATTATCTGTTATAATATAAATTACAAATTACATACTTTATAACTCACAGAATTTAATGTATGATTACTACTTTTTTAACAAGTGTTTATACATGACCTTTTTTCATACATACATGGTGTACAAAAATTTCGGCAATTTTTGAAAAAAATGTTTCAAATAAAAGTTGTACGATTCTTAGTGTCGCACTTATTTTGAAAGTAAGCATTCTTAAGAAAAAAATTTCAATTAAAGGTTGTACGGTTTGTGGTTATTTAAAAAAAAATCGGCGTTACCGAACTTACCTTTAAAACTTTAAACTCTTGTATCTTCTAAATTATTTACTTTAGTAAAATACAAAAAAAATGCTCTATAATTCTCTGAAAGCAAGCTTTAATAATATAAATGGGTAGTTGCTATTTAAAAAAACTTGCTGTTCAAGCAATATTTCTAAAAAGTGCGTCACTAAGAATCGTACAAATTTTATTTGCAACATTTTTCTCAAAAATGCTTTACATCGAAAATAAACGGGCATTGCCGAACTTCTTGTACACCCTGTAAATGGTGGTAATTTATTGCTTCTGAAACATTCAGAGTAAAAAAAAATATTTAATAAGTGAAATTATTGTCTTTTTTTACTAGCCTAAGTTTACTAGTAAAACAAACTTCATGTTCCTCAAAATTTCATGATGGTTTAGGGTTTAGGAAGGAAGAAAAGGGTGTTCCAGTCGTAGTAAAAAGTGGTCTATCATTTTTAGTTTTGGAACGACAGCGTTTTGAATTTTGGTCATCGATTTTCGTCAAAATTCAGTGCATTTAAAAAAATCCTTGATTAAATGTTGAAAAGAAGATCGGTAAGAAAAAAAATCAAAAAATATTTTTTTCGATTAAAAAGGAAGTTCGTGTCCAAAAACAGGTGGATAATAGAAAAAATGTAGTCGGCTAGTTGACAAGTACGTTTCTATAACCTTTACTTGTCATTTAGTGTGTAATGGCGACGTTGTTAAAACTTAAAAATTGTAACGATCTACCAATAATTATAAGCATCCACAATCTTATATATGTTTTACCACACCAATGTTATACATAAGTTTATGGAGAAGACGTATTGTACAGTATTTTTTGACATTTTCACAAACACTATTTTCTGAGCTCTGATGAAGCCAACGTTATTATTGGCGAAACGTTAGCAAAAGATTTAATTTTTTGTGATAATAAAATTGCCCACTAGCCGACTACATTTTTTCTATATTTTTTTAGTGTTTAAAAAATTTCTATAAGACCCATCATGATTTTGTTTTATTTTTTGATTTTCTGAGATTTCTTCATGTTCTCAACAAACGTGAGAAAAATTTTGGAGCCATACCTCTTTTCCTCCACTTACTAATGCCTTCTGAAGTTACTCCTGAGAATTTTGAGCAAGAGCTTACATATTTATTATCGAAATTTACAAAAAATAAATTTCCAAACTAAATACCAACAAATTTTATGGAAATGGGAAATAATTTATTATATTTTTAGCATTCTTTATAATTAAGACATTCTAAAGGAAATAATAAAAAATGTTTAAGTTTAGAAATGCAAAACATCAGTTAATGTGTTGACCCAGTGAAAACAAGTTTAAAAAGTAAACATTAAATTTTAGAACTTGGTCCAATAAATTCCTATGTAAATGTGTTCCTAGGCCAAAGTCAAAAGTAATTAAAAATATTGAGTCTACACGAAATAAGCAAATTTATATCCAATTTAATTATGAAGTTAATTTAATAAATTTTCTATAAATTTATATTCTAGTGTGCAATGTATTACTTAACCATAATTAGTACTATAAAAAACTGAATTTATTAATTTCTCGAGTAGTTAAATTCAAATAACCATTTATAATCTGATAATGATAATTAAATAAAATTCATATACGAAAATAATAAATGTAATAGTACAGATTACAAAGATATAATTACAACTTACAACCTTTTAGTTCACTTCTTATTTCAATGATCTTAATGTTAGATTCTAGATATGGTAAAATTAGATTCAAAGAGTACCACACCCAACCCAAGATAATAACTTCTTTCATACAATTTAACACATGTTAACATTTAAATTACAAACCAGGTTAACCCATAAATTAGTACCATTTTAAAGACCATTATCAGTAAATCTCCAATAAATTAAGACAAATTTCTAATCCCAATATTTGAATAATTTTTTTGAGCGGTAAACCACAAAGAGCGGAATTCCCTAGCGTCCTTGTGGTGGGTGCTGCAGGAGTCCCCACTTGAAATAACTGCCGGTTCGGTGATAGTTCTGAGTTTCAGAAGTCAAAAGAAAATTGGACGGGTTAGTGTTGTTTTTAACCAGCACTCGTCGTCACGAGAGTTCGAAGAATGTAAGCCGAACCACGTGTGTGTTTTATCAGAAAATGAACTAAAATAGTTTAAATGTGATGTGAATACTCCATAATCTTGGATTAAAATTAGTTCCATCATTTTAAGGAACACTCGTGGTGTGTTACGGTTGGAAAAGTAAGTTTTATGATTTCGTGGAAATATGAAAACATAAAATCGTATAGTAGGAGTGATGTTAGTTGTTTTTTTTTGTTGCAAAGATAATTACATCGTTAATAATCATGCAATCGAGGTGCGGCTAACCAATTATTTTCCTTCCTTCCTATAATAACTTCAGAGTTACACTCTATATCTGAATAAATGCATAATTTAGATCAAGAACACTTAGCACATTAAGGACATCATAATATTAAAAATATAACGTTAATTATGCATAACAATAAAAGTTTATAAGCTTAAAACAAAGAAATGTAAATTAGGATATTGCAAATACAGGTTGAAAGTCCTCAAAGTTAAATAAGGAAACAGGAAGATATTTTTCAAGAATAACTTTATTACACTAATTTAAGGAAGACTTAAAATTCACTACAATTACTAAAACTTTAACGTACGATTTTATTCTTAAAACTTGGAATCTTAAAATTCGAAAGGACCGCGCGTGCAGAGTTTAAGAATAAAAGGATAGTGACTCTGGTAATACCAGCCAAAAAATATAACAGTTAAGTTTTGGTAAAACTATTTAGTATATAACTGTTAAAACTTTAGAGTAGATCAAATTCATTCGTCAAAATACTGAAAACGCAGTGTTACCAGTGCCCATATTTTTTAGTTTTAAATTTTAGTGAAATACCGAATCTTGGCGCTGATTCGCCCGAATACTGCCAATTCTGGAAAAATGCTGAAGCAAAACCGAAAATTCGGCTCATCCCTAGTAAAAACCAGTGTTTGTAAAAGAAAAGTAGACTCTTGATAGGTACCACGATAAAAAAAAATATTGCGGTGATTTTTAAGAACATCAAGAATTTTTTGTAAGCAAAAAATGGCTTCCTCGCACTGGTTTGTAGAAGTCTACTGCACATTTTGGTATTAAAATCGATGAAATTAATAGTTAAGGTTGTACTAGAAGCTGCCCTGGAATTATCTCAAAACCTAATAGAAACTGATCCATCGGTGTAAAAGTGCAGTTATTCAAAAAACGCTATTAATCTTCATTCTGGAGTGCACAACATTTCAAAAGATTTAAAAATCTATTTTTACTTTCGAGTATATCCAGGAATTACAATTTGTTATTATAAAAAAATAAGTATTGAGAAACCATACAATCAAAAATAAAGGGAATTCAAAAGTCCGGAACTTCTTTCGTGATTAACGCAAATTTTTTTTTCTATTTTATAAAAGTAGGGTATACTCGGTACAATCGATTTGGAATATTGACAATCTCTTTTATATTTTTTGATTAAAGGTACTAAAGTTCTAAAAATTATTTTATTTTGAGAAATAACTATTTTTGTTGTAATTTTAAGAACAATAGTTCTTCATTTAATATGGTGTAAAGAAAAAGAACTATAGTGTAGATAAATAGCAAGATCATTTAAAAAAAAACTGCCCCCCGTTGTTACAAAAATACAAATCACTTTATAGATTTGAAACTTTGAAAATTCACCAAAGGAAAACACATTCAGCTAGGATGAATACAGGGTGTTTCTAAATATATGCGAAAAAAATCACCAGGCGATTCCTTGACCAATTCTAAGATAAAAGTAAAAAAGTAAAATTTTTCTCAAAAGTGCTCTATTTTTTAATTATGGGGTGTCAAACTTTCTTTATTTTTATTTTAATTTAAATTAAAAACGAAGGATTTTAGAGAAAATATTTATTGTTTTTATCTTAAATTTGGTCAAATAGTCTTCTTGGAAGTTTCTGGTATTTATTTAAAAAAAAGCCACCCACTATGTTCAATGTAAAATTGGGATACAGCTTCGTACATGTTTTTAAATAACTTCTGAACCATACCAGCTGTGAAAAAATTAAACCGATCAATAATTTTCAGAAAAATGCAAGGAATTAGAATATTTTATTTAAAATGTTAAGTGGGGTAGCAGAAAAAAGTTATGGCATAAAAACGGGGTCTATACCCCCAAAATACATACCCCTGCATTTTATTTCGATATTTTGTTACGACTGTAATAACTAGAGAATTTCAAATTTGATCAAATTATAAAAAATAAAGAAGTTATACTCAAAAAATGGAAAAAATATAGAAAGTTTGACACCCCGTAATTAAAAAATAGAGAAATTTTGAGAAAAAAATTATTGTTTACTTTTATCTTAGAATTGGTTAAGGAATCGCCTGGTGAATTTTTTCGCATATAATTAGAAACACCCTGTATATCTCGAAAAAAAAATTGATGTATCGCCCAACTATCCTTCAAAACGTGCACGTGCCCTGCAAACCAAAACGAAATATTTTGCAAAGACCGGTTTTATAAAATAGCTTTTGTCTTTCTGGATTTTTTAAGAAAATATTTTGTATACAGGGTGTCCCGAAATTAAGCGGCCAAACTTTAGTAGGCGATTCCACAACTAATTTTAAGAAAAAAACTTCCTATAAACATGTGTCCGATTTCGCTTCCTATTGTGACTAAAACTAGGTTTTTTGACATTTTTTTGAAAACGGTTGGTAATAAAGATTTGAAATTTGGTGTGAAGACTAATACGTTTAAGATATAATTTCTTAATTTTTTTCAGATTTTTTGAAAGCTCTGAAATTTTTTGAAAACTTTCAAAAAATCTGAAAAAAATTGTGAAATTATATCTTAAACGCTGTAGCTCTCTTAGGAAGCGAAATCGGACACATGTATATAGAAAGTTTTTTTCTTAAAATTAGTTATAGAATCGCCTCCTAAAGTTTGGCCGCTTAATTTCGGGACATTCTGTATAATGCTACACCTTTTTCAATTGTATTTCAGGAAGCATCAATTGTATTTCAGAAAAATCTATTTAATTTCATTAATAGGTTGACTCTGCCATTGAAAAATTTATAAAAATTAATTTGGTGCCAAGTTGAAGTTTGGGCATACTTCTATCATGGAAACGAGATGCAATAGTTAGAATTTATTATTTTTATCAAATAATCAAAATTTTCCCAAAGTTTAGTCAGCGGTCGTATACATAAATTGGTTTAAAGCCAACAATTCAAAATATAACATTTTTAATGCAGAAACATCCAAATTTAATTTCAATAAAATAAACCAATCTGGATAATGTCTTTAGAAACCCTAGTATTAACATTTCACTAAATTTTAACATATAAATAGATGATCAAATAACTCATCCCGAAAAAGGGTTTTTTTTTTACTTAGGATAGTTCTGCTTTAGACTAACGATTTATTTTTCTTTTCGATAAAAAAATCACATTTTGTTGGCTTTTTAAAGAATACATTTTTTTGGAAATGTGTGGATAAAAAGATTCTAAGATTAAAGCAGTATTGTTAAAAGACAACTTCAAATTGGTTTACTTAGAAACAATTATTTATGAAGCCAAAAATACAATTGTTGGTGGCGATTGTGCAAATGCAGTACAACATAATATACTACAATCGGTCATGCAGCTACTCTAACAATGGAAAACATGACCGTTGGTGGCTAAAATATTATATTTAGATAATCCAAAATTTCTGCTGGAGAATTTACTTGGAATGAAACACAATAGTGAATTGTATTTCAGAAAGCATTAATTGTATTTCAGAATAAACAATTCAATTTCAGAAAGTATCAATTGTACTTCAGAATAGTCAATTGTATTTCAGAAAAGATCAATTGTATTTCAGAAAAGATCAATTGTATTTCTGAAGGCATCAATTGTATTTCAGAAAGGACCAATTATAAAAAAATGAGAAAGTCAAGTTTTTGGCGGTTATTGTCCAAGTGACATACAACAGCACAACATTTCATCAAAAATGTGCTTCCGAAATTTAACATTACTCCAGTAATACCAGGTTTAGGTCCTTATTTACCAATGTTAAACCCAATTGAAATAATTTCCCAAAAACTCTTGGTTTCCTCAATATTTTATAAACGTTCTTTTCTAAAATTAAATGAATTTTTCTGAAATACAATTGATTCTTTTTGAAATACAATTATTGATACAATTCATGTTTCTGAATTACTTCCTAATAGAAATTGGTACAAAAGCCTACCGAAAACTCAAAAAAAAGTAACCCAGATATCAGTGAAAATATTTTTACATTTTACTGTTTTTATGAAAAAATAATGAACTTTTGTGAAATAAATCACTAAATATATAAAAAACACTCCTATTATTTCTTAGTTGATACTCCTAGTAATAATTGAAGCGTGGCATTCCCAAAGGGTCCAAACAATGTACTGACAGATATATTATGTTTTTGATTATAAAAACTTTTTAATAAAAGATACGTACTTAAAAGTATAACACAAGTAAGCAGTATTGTATGTAGTTCCATTTTTAAACAAAAAGTGAATTTCCAAAAATTTTACAGTTGGACCCTTTGGGAATGCCACGTTTTAATTGTAAGAACCATAAAAGCTGATTTTATTGAAATGCCTTTCAAAAGGACTATAGTGTTAATAATCATAAGTCTTATATTGTACTTTTAGCATCTGAAATTCAAAAAATTTAAGTTTTTATTTTTTCTTTTATTCAAATTAAAACGAAGATGCCTTTAATGCAGATTACCGGACTTATTACTGGGTTATTAATACAATGCACACCGCTTAATGTGTGTGATCACATTGTGGTTTTTGATAACAATAACCATTTTTTTTTAATTTATTGAAATAATCATAAAATCAACATTCATACAAATAACAACAGTTATTTATGTACCAAGGTAGCAAAATAATTGCATCTTTAATTGGGGATTAGCATAACCTAATACGCCGAAACTTAAAAAAAAACATCATAGGAAAAAAATTAAAAAAAAGTCTTAATACTGAAAATTTGAAAATATTGGAAAATCTTACAATTTTATTTTCAAAGTAGGATTTATAAAAATCGTGCGTGCTTTAAGGCTAAGGTGTCAAAATTTCGAGAAATATCTCTTTAGATTTTCAGTTAATTCAAGTATGAAGTTGCCATAAAAATCAAAATTAAGAAAAAAAAAATTGAAAATCATAACTTCTTTCTTTTGTAATTGCACTTCAATGTTGTGATTATAACTTGCATCAAAAACTAGTTTCATAATTAGCAATAAATAATCCACGTCAATGACTCAATCATTTAAATTTTGCGGATCTAATAGTCGTCTCGCGTGCCCATTCTAAACACATAATGGATGTCATTATATTAATATCTCTTTTTTCACCAGGTACAATTCATGAGTTACAACTCTCCGGATATGGTACGGTACGAAAAGCCGCACCTCCTCTTAGAATGTTTCAAACCATTAAAACAACACATACACATAGATTTTTAAGGTGTGATAAGCTAGCTGCTCGACTTAATTTCAGAGTACGCGCAGGTTAATTTCGCCCGCCACTTTGTGCATTTTTAACTCGAACCGGTCGTTAAACTTTTATTACGCAATGTTTATTGGTGGGTTTTGGAATGTTTAATACAATAGAGAGTAAAAGTAATTGATTTACCCACGTAAACTGAATAATTAAAACGATTCTTGTATTAATGATCTATTAAAATCTACTATTAATATTATCTAATGGTTGATTTATAGTTTGTGCAACAGACCTTTAATACCTTTCAGGATTACAACCTTTAGATACAATTTTTGGAAATTTTTACATCAACTCATTCCTAAAGATTCTTGGTGTTTTTGCAAACTCCTTTAAAGGTTTTAGAGTCGTTAGGATCAATTAGTAAACGAATATGTAATGTTTTGTTGTTGTTTTGATCAAAGTTTTTTTTCGATATCGTAGTAGGTGGCAGTAGCATTCGTTTCTGAATGAAGACCTTCCAAATGAAGGTAAAGATAATTGTGTTAATGTTAATGAAATGCACATATTATTTGAATAATCCAGTTGATTTGTGAAGTGGGTTAAGAAAAGTAAAGCGAGTACAATGTGTGGTATCATGGGTTAACGTTTGGAAAAGGAAAGTTTGTGCCCGTGCGAGCAAAAGTAAAATGACTTTCAGCACCTGCGAACCCGATTTACAAGCCACGATTTGTGGTAAAGCAAAAGTACTAAAGCAGCTTGTGACAAAGAGAGAAGAGTAGTTGCACCTAATTGGGATAATTAGGAATAATAGACGCGCGTGGAACATCAGTCAAGATCACGCGTTGGCATTTAATCCTAATAAATTGACGCCCAATATTTCACGACTTATGAGACTGCATCATTTCAGTAAAGGCTCAAGGTGATAATGAGCGTTTGCAAATGTCAACTGGGACTTGAAAGTAATTACTCTTAAATATGGTACAGCTTTTTATTTAATAACGCTAAATTGGTAAAAAGTAAGCGGTTTTTAAATACACACGTAATTTACCAGTGAAGAAATTCAATTTATAAATTGCGTGAATCATAACTCAATATCATTATTTATTATCTTCACTTTTCTTCAATTTCTTACAAAACCTGTGTCCTAAAGGTTGCCAACAATCATACAAAAGTTCTAATTAATAGGTTTTAAACCTTTCCAAAATAATTTACAAATTACCTGTATAAAAACCGAAATTACTGTCAAGTATAGAAATACACAAAAATCCCTAACAAATAATTATCATTGTATTGTTCTTGCTTGTCATTACAAATTTAGATCTGATCAAAGGCATTTTTTGTTCGATTATCTACTTGATCAGTTGATACTTTCAATCAAGGCATTTTTATAATTGGGGATAATTGCTTTTACTTTTACCGCTTAAATCCTTAAGGAGAGTTCGAACATTCGATTATCCGAATAGTTAATAAACACCGATTTCCTGATTGCTTTTGATAGTTCAGGTTTCCGATTACCTTCATTTAATTCTTAGAAATGATCTGTGATAGTTCAATTAATCAATTCATACTGGAATTGAATTGAAAATTTTGAACAATTTAGAGTGTCTTGAAGAAACTCTATTATTAAATAATTATTTTCAAAAAAGGGTTTTATGAATCATCTTTATACACATTTTCGAAGGTTTCTTTAATAAAATATTCGTTCCGAGATGCAGTTATGAAGGGTTCATTATCTCTGTATGAAAATACAAGAAGTTACAATATTTTTTAGAAACAATGTTATTCAATCACGAACGCGATTTCGCTTTCAAATTCTAAGTTGGTTTGAAATTTCAATTTTTTTGAAGCATCCTAACACTTAAAAAAAATATCGGTGGTGTCAATTTTGAATAATCGCTGCCCCGTCTGGTTTTGAAGGGAAGCGACAAATTTTGGGCCCTTCTATTCTTACATCCTACGGATAGTCCGTAGCCATTTTTAAATCTCGAGGTGAAAGGGTGTAGCGTCACGGCACCGAGACGCAAAGTGTACAATTTGAACGTTTTTTCGGGCAGCAAAAGTACATCAACTGTGTAGCTTCCATCTGAAGATCCGCCGAAGCAAAAAAAATCACGGTTTTTTGATTTGCCATCTACATACTACGCTTTTACAGGAAACGAGTGCTTTTTTTGATATCTCAATTTTTTCTATTTCTACTTTTTCGACGACGACTTTGAAAATTCGTAACTTTTGATAGAGACCACCTATAACAGTCGATTATTTTCTATTTTGCTTATTACATTAATATTTATGAATAAAAAAATTAAAACTTCTAAATAATCACCCTTAGCTTCAGAAAAAAATCCAACGTAAAATGTTCAAAAAATCGCGTAAAACGCGGTCGAATGGTTTTGTACTACTGACGCCCAGTTTTTAAAAATTTTCAAATTTTACTTCTGTTTCCTGAAGAAAAATGATTTCTGCACCGGATAGGCTATTGTTTGTTTTTATATTCGAAGAGGTTGGAAAGTTATGCGTAAATAAAGTAAAAAGTTTTATTTTAGGGGGTGAGTGGGTCCCATTGGGCGATATTTTAAACAATTTCAATTTTAAAAGCTCAATCGTATGTACTCCTCGAACCAAAACCGCTCACGTACAGGGTTTTTGAAATTCCGAAAAAAAACAACGAAAATTTACATTTTTAAAGATCGCATTTTTAGACAAGTTTAGGTCCATTTTACCCTTCCAATTCCATACCACCCTCACGTAATGCACCCTCTCAAAAAGATTTCAAAGTCAGTTTTACGACAAAATATGAATCACTTCGATATCTTTTTTCGTTTTCGAGTTATAACTGAAAATGTAGCTAAAATAAGAAAAATCTCCGTTTTTTGTCAAAATTTAACAAATAATAACTAATATCTTTGAAACTATAAAACCCTTAGTGAGTTGTAACTTGGTAGGTGTACGGACGTGGAAATTTCAAGATGAAAACAGCCACTTTTCGATTGAACCACCCCAAAAAAGTTATTCAACCGCAAACGTATTTTCGATTTCATCCCCCAAGTGTCCGAAATTCACCTCGAATCGTACAAAATTTTAGTTTACAGGGTGGTCGAGATAAAGTGAACAGTGGATTTATTTCCAAAAGTAAGAGTTTTTGAAACAAAAAAACGTTTCAAATAAAAATTATTTGGTTTTAAAGGGGCCACAGAATGAGAACAGTTATTTTTCACCTGGAGGACTTCTTCATGATCATTCTAACCCTAACTCAATTTTTTCAAATGGAAAACCATATTTTTTTATTTGAATCTGAATCCAGCAAAAAAAAGAAGAAATTTTGCCTTTAAGACCAAATAATTATTATTTGAAACATTTTTTTCTAAACCTCTTACTTTTGGAGATATTCCGAGTATTCACTTTAACTCGACCCCCCTGTATTATGGGGGACCAGATTCTGAAGACAGTGGCTTTGACCCGCCTGGACCTAACACTTAAGGG
The DNA here is from genome assembly GCA_963971135.1 of Stenus bimaculatus. NCBI lineage: Eukaryota > Metazoa > Arthropoda > Insecta > Coleoptera > Staphylinidae > Stenus > Stenus bimaculatus. The sequence goes on along the minus strand of OZ020180.1, from coordinate 76,827,228 downwards.
GGCGGAGATACAACCCCATTTGTATTTTTACCCCGAAATCGGACTTTTTTGCGCGAGAGCACAAAAAGGGTGTTTTTTTTTTCGCCCGATTTTAAAAATTCGAGTGGAATCGTAAAGGGCAATGTTTATTCTAGGTGGAGTAAGATTTTTAAATTTTTTGGAGCAGGGAAATCCCGAAAATTCTTTCCTGTAGTCGGCGGTGTCAATTTTGATAAATCGCAGCGACGAAATTTGGCCCGTTTTATTTTCACATCCTGGAGATATACCAGAACCATTTTTAAGTCTCCAGGTGCAACGTAATGGTTACAGTTTTAACGCTTTTCCGTACGACAAAATTACCAAAACTTTTTTCTCAAATTCGAGCTATGGAAAAAAATCGCAGGTTTTTTATTCTCGATATGCGTACCCATAATTCCCTTAAAATAAGCGCTTTTTTGATATCTCAATTTTTTCTGTACTTTTAGCACCCTCAAAATGGCGGGTTGATTTTTCGAGATTTTCGACGCCGACTTTGAAAATATGTAACTTTTGATAGGGATCAGCTATAACAGCCGAATATTTTTTATTTTGCTTATTATGTTAATGTTTATCAGTAAAAAAATCAAAACTTCTAAATTTTAACCACAAACTTCAGAAAAAAATTAAATGTAAAATGCTAAAAAAATCGCACAAAACGCGGTCGGATGGTTGTAACACTGGCACCTACAGTTTTTTAAATATTTTAAATTTTACTTCATTTCTCTTAAAAGGAATAATTTTCACATGTGTAGGCTATTTTTTATTTTTAAACTCAAAGGGGTTGGGAAGTTATGCCAAAATAAAGTCGAAATTTTGAATTAAGGCGGTTTCCGTTGGTCCATTTTTTAACCGATTTTTAATTTTAAAAGCTCAATTGAATGAACTCATTGAATCAAAACCACCCACGCATAGGGTTTTTTTGAATTTCGAAAAAACAAAGAAATTTTTTTTTTAAGAGAGAGAGTCGCATTTTTATGCGTTTCAGTCCAATTTAGGTCAAGTAATGAACAGATTTTAACCCAATATTTTTTAAATTATGTCTAACCACGGTGCTTACCTTCTGTAAAAATTTGAAACCTCTAACTTTTAGAGGTTTTTGAGAAAAAAAAAACCGATTATATTTTTTTTTTCGATTTTTTTCAACATCGACCCCGCAAATGAAAGATAATAGAAAATGGATGAAATATGGGGATTAGTTGGCCTCTACACCCTAAAAAAAAATTACACGCCAAAAATTAAAAAAAAAAATCAAAATTTTATTGGTAATGTACCGTAAAAAATAAATTAATATGTAATTTTAAAAAAATTAATATAATATCGATAATTTTTAGAAACTACGAATTTTTGTTCCTGAATTTTAGTTATTAAGCGAAATATGAATTTTTAAAAATACACCTTTAGTCATTTACCAGAATGTCATATTTTATATAAAAATTCATAGATTTGGAACTAAACATAGTAAAGACTTATTTTTCTAATTTTCTAATTATTAACTTTCAAATTGTAAATTTGAAACGCGGTTTAGTTGTTTTCAACTAAAGTACTTTCAAGAAGCTCAAAATGTCCAATTTTGAAATCAAATAAAAACGTTTATAAGTCTTTAAATTTTGGAAAGTAATATTCCTAATTAGGAACTACTTAAAACTCCAAAGTACACAATTAAATTTTGAAACATATCGAGGTTATTTGTAAAGGTTTTCCCATCATAAAAAAATAATAAACACCGTAATTTATATAAACTAAAGCGATTAATCATAAATTTTATTTCTGAAATCTTCATATATGAACAATAAACAATAATTTCCCAAAAAAAAATTAATTACGATTAACTTTCAAGTAAAAACTCGCTAATAAACCCATTTTTAAGACCATTGTTTAATAAATTTTCGATAAAATTGCCTTGGTTGTGTTCATATTTTTAATTATACACACTTTGTGACGACCCAGTTGAAAAACGGATTCGTAGCATGAGATCTTATTTTTCTATTCATTTGTTTCGGAAAAATTCCCAAGACTAGCACCAATTAGCGGTACTAATACACGCATTGCGAAAAATAACAGGACCTTGGACTGCATTTAAGCTTCCTCCCTTAATTACAAAAGCGCGTACCGTTTTTTTCGCACCATTGTAAAAACCAATATTTCTTCATGAAGTGCTGACATTTAGAAATACCGGTATGACTTTAATTTTAGAATTACCATTCACGCGCACCTAACTACAAGTTGATAAAAATTTTTGATTATTATGTTGATAGAAACTTGATAGTTCTTCACAAGTTTAATATTTAATATTTAGAATTTATCTATCTTAAAATTAAATTATTAGTAACTTACCTAAATTAATAAATCACTTGTGTTTTAATTTTATTTTTTCTACCAAAATCAAATACGAATAAATTATTGGCACTTTAAGTTTAATTGAAACGAATTATTTAACTTTCTATGTGACCCTTTTTATTTACTGCAAAAGAAAGCTGCGAGTAAAACGGAAATAATAAAAATAAAAAAGTATTACTCAAAATTTACAGCTTAGACTAAACTAGTTTATTAGCAGAGTAAAAGTTTTTAAATTTTTAAAAACCAATTTAAATAATTTTTAAAGTGGCTAGGATGAAATACAAATCGTAATTAAATTTTCTAATTACAATTTCTTATTAAATATTTAATTAATTTCATCATCAAATTAATTAAATCCTTAAAATTTTAATACTTACGAATTTATTGATATACGTACATAGACAAGTAATCCAAATTAATTACTAAATTTTCATACCCGCAATAAAAAGTGATTATACAAAAGTTATTAATTTAAATTTCATTTTTACTTCTTGGTGCTATAAATTTAAAAAAATTAACACCTGAGTTATGTAAATAAAATTAAAATAATTTTATTATAATTAAAAAACGAAACTTGAATTCTATGTAATTTTTAGCTCCTTTAAAAATGATGATTTTAAAGTAAAAACGTTAAATTATTATTTTTATTTCGTACTTCATTTCAGGCAAAAACCAACTTGGTTAACGTATTACGAAAGAAGGTTGAACTTTTAAATGCTTGCAAAATGTCGAAAATTTACGGTCGCTTAATTATTTTAATTTTACCTATGTAATAAGCAATAAGAAAAATTCTATTTTGACGCTCAGTTTATCGCACTTATTTACTTTCAAACCCATTAAATTTTAGCACGCTTCTGTATCATCCATTAAATTTCTAGTGATTTATTTTAAAATATATCATTTTAAATGTAAGCAATTTTAGACTAAATAGATTATAAAATAATGTTTAATTTAAAGAAAGTTACATTAATGCTTTATAAATCCGACAATAAAATAGTTTGTGGTTTGCGCTGTATCCCGTGTCGAAAGAGATAACCAATGAGCCTTTCCCAAGTATACGTTTTTTTTTTTTTAGAAATTTTTATGTTATGGTCACCGAGATGATTGAAATGTGAGAAATATTAGCAAAAAGTACAAATATTTACATTTAAAATTAGGTTTAGAACTAGCTGTAAAAATGTGTTAATTAAACATTTTAAAGTAAAATATTGGATATTGGTGTGCCCACACTAAACAAGTTGCATAATGCGTAAGTGTTAATGCATACAGGAAACAAAGGCTTGCCCTGGCTTGGAACGCAACTTCATTTTTAAGAAGTATGAACCAATTCAACCTTTCGATTACAGGTTGAAGTGTTTAGTTTGTTCATTATGTTTTCTGTTCATGGCGTGAAAGTCATTTTTAAGCGGGAAGGCTTACAAAAATCTCTAAAATAGAGTAATCACGCGTTCGTGCCATTCATACGTTACAACAAAACGTTGCTTTGTACCTTGTATGACAGATTAGAGACTGAAAGTTCATATAACCATGTTCACCTTAGCATTTATCAACGTTCATTAAAGAACAGAAGGTACAACCACGTGCACAAAAGACGATTCACAGTATTGGAATATGAAATTAAACATACAGTCGAACTCGGTTATAACGAGCATCAACGGACGGCGAATTTTGCTCGTTATAACCGTTAAACGGAAATATACAAGGTGATTCACATTTATGTTAGAATCTCTCGGATGGTGATTCCTTAGATAAAAATAAGAAAAAAAGTTCATATAATCATATGTCCGTTTCCGCTTCCTAAGAGAGTTACAGCTCTTCAAAGGTGCTGACAGAGAACAGGTTTTTGGGCATTTATTTCAGAATGGATACTAGTAAAGCATTCAAATTTGGCATAGCTCTTAATATACATTGGACTCACGTCCATGATTTTTTTGAAATTTTTTTATTGGTTCTAAGTGGTATTTTAAGACATCGTTGTTGGTAAAAACAATGGTAACTTTTTTAGTACTGAATTTTTATGAGATTTTTTTTCAAAATATCATTCTGTAATCAAATTTACACAAAAATGGTGCTCTTATACAAATTCAATAGAATGAGCCCTTTAAGAGAAAAGTGCATCTAAAGATGGGCTTTCCAGGACAGTTGTCATAGTTACCCTACTTAACATTCTTGTAGGTCTATTATTTTACCAAAATTATTCCATAATTTATGAAAAAAGGTTCCTATGTAACGTTTGGAATAATTTTGGTAAAACAATAGGTCTACAAAAAAAATTTAGTATAGTAACCATGACAACGATCCCGGCAAGCACTTTTCTCTTAAACGGCTTATTCTAACGAATTTGAATAAAAGCACGTTTTTTGTGTAAATTTGATTACAGAATGATATTCTGAAATAAATATCATAAAAATGCAGTACTAAAAAAGTTACCATTGTTTTTACCACGAACGATATCTTAAAATACCACTTAGAACCAATAAAAAAAATTCAAAAAAATCATGGACGTGAGTCCAATGCATATTAAGAGTTATGCCAAATTTGAATGCTTTACTAGTATCCATTCTTAAATAAATGGCCAAAAACCTCTTCTCTGTCAGCACCTTTGAAGAGCTGTAACTCTCTTAGGAAGCGGAATCGGACATATGTTTATATGAACATTTTTTCTTATTTTTATCTAAAGAATCACCACCCGAGAGATTTTAACATAAATGTGAATCACCCTGTATATTTCGAATTATAACCAAGGGTCGGTAACTTTGGGAATTGATTTCGAAATAAAAAATAAGGATACATTTATTTTCCAAAAAGCTCCATTTTCGAAATACAGGATGTTTACTGACTTTTTTTAGTTTTTTAATATCTACATTTTTATTGATAATTTGCTCAAATTTTGACAAATAGTTTTTAGATACAGTTGTAAATATTCAAAACAAATTTCAAGATTCAATTTTTTTCGGAGGCATCCACCCTCTTCACCATTCCAATTTTTTTGGGCCAACGCCATTATTATTAATTAAATTTATATTATTTGCTTTTATATTGCAAAATAGAATAATCTACCTCCTGAGTTCCGAAATGGAAAACCCCATTAAAAAAAACTAAACGAAATGCGGCGAAAAAAATAGTTACTCGGTAAAATAAAATACATAGGAAGCAAAACATGTATCCGGATTTGCTCGTTATATCCGTGAACTCGTTATATCAGTACTAGTTATAACCAAGTTGAATTCTCTTTTGAATATGTCCGATTGTATATTAATTGTAGCTAAAACTGAATATGAATTTCAGTTCGCGCTTAAAATTTAATTTATTCTTCATATACAGGGTGTTCTAATCGTGGTTCACCAAACGTCGGGGTTAGAAACTAGAGAAAATTTAATCGAAAAATAAAACTAAAAAAATAGGGGTCTATATTTTTTAGTTTTAGAGCTAAAAGCATGTATTCAGCGACCGTGATGAAAATTTTAGAGACGTCGTTAAAGTTAATCACGTATTTAAGAAAATATTTCTTATGAAGAAATATTTTTTAATCACGTGATTAACGATAACGACGTCTCTAAATTTTTCATCACGGTCGCTGAATACACACTACAGTGTTTTGAATTTTACATCACCGAATTTTGTAAAAAATCACAAAAACGCTAATAACATTTTAACCAAAGTGCGTAGGGATTTAAAAAAGTATCATTAGTAAGCTAAAACCATCCTCTTTAAATTGGTGAGAACAGTAATACAAAAGTAATTGTCAAAGTGTTGAAAAAAAAAATCGCAAAGAAACAAAGAAAAGTAAAAAACAAATTTCCAAAATAAGACCCATTCCATTGAGTTTGATTTTTTTTTAATTTCTCAAAGTTCTTCATATTCTTAACAAATCAAGAAAAAAATTGATCGTAGCTCTTTTCCTTTACTAACTATAGCCTTCTGAAGTTACTCCTATTTAACAAACTATGCTCAGAACTACTTTTTGCAGAACTAACTTCAGAAGCCTTTAGTAAGTAAAGAAAAAGAGCTACGGTATAAAAATTTTATCTGGTTTGTTAAAAATATGAACAAGTTTCAGAAAATTAAAAAAAGGTAACCGTAATGGGTGTTATCTTAGAAAAAAAAATTCAGAAACTGAAAAAAATATATGTTTTAATTTTTTTTTTTGCTTTGCGATTTAATTTTTCATCATTTTAACAACTACTTTTGTTTTAGTGTTTTTACCAATTGAAAAAGGATAGTTTTAGCTTGCTAATGATAATTTGTTTAAATCCCTGCGCACTGTGGTTAAAATGTAATAAGGAATTTAGTGATTTTTGACAAAAATCGGTGACCTAAAATCCTTAAACTACCAATAGATGGCGCTTTTGGCCCTCTGTGGCAAATTAATGAACTGTCGAAGCCAATATTAAAACTACATTTTTCTATGTGCGAATACAGAACACAGTCGTCCTAAGTGTTTTTTACAAAGTTTTTAATAAATATTCTTCTAATTTTTATTTAAAATCAATATTTATTCAAAATGCGCAAAGTTACTGCTCACGTTGTATACTAGTCTGACAGTTTCACAAATTCGCCGACAGAGGGAGAGCTCTTTCGTAAAATCGCGAATAGCTCGTAAACTAATAAAGACAGATCTCCACTTTTTTGTTTTTTCTCGATTAAATTTACTCCAGTTTCCAATCCCGCCGTTTGTTGAACCACGAATGGAACACCCTGTAGAATTTTTGTTTTTCATTTATATTCTATTAGAGAGTTTTTATCCTTTGAAAATCGAAAAATCTGTATGATAAATTCAATTTGAAAGACATGAAGAATTGTTTGTTATTTTTTTATTAAAATGCCCAAAAAACAAAACTCAATCTTTGCTTGTGAAAAGTACGCTATTTAAGCATTTTGACAAAAATCGTAGGCATTATATACAGGGTGTAACAAAAGTAATATTCAATAACTGTTACTTTTGATAGAGTAACAAAATAAATTGTTGTTTGGTCTATTTCAATACATGGTTAGGTTTTCCTAAAATAGCATTATTAAGTTTTCTTTGCATTTGGCAATGCTATTTTATCATAATAAAAATGTTATTTCTTTACATAAAGGTGTTAATAAGATAACTAAGTTTAGTATGTACATTAAAAAATTACATCATAAATAATAACTACCATATTACTTACTGTATGAAAAACGTTATAGAAAAGGCAAAAATTTCCGAAAATTTAAAATGTCTTGAGACAAAATGAAGAATTTAATTTTGTTATTTTTCTATAGTTTCAATTTATCAACTTTTTTGTATTTCGATTTTCCACACTCTTGAGATATTGGTTTATATGATTACCGGAAGTTTTGAAAAATTTACAATAGATTACTAGCAAACCTAATTAGGAGATTTATGAATTATTATTTTAAGTTACAAGTCATGGTTAGGAGAGCGTGTAAATGGGAATAAATGTGTCGTTTTGTTAATGAGTTACTTTGTATAAAAGAGACAAGGTTGTTTTTATTCTCATGTAATTTACAAAACGCCGAAGTTACCCAATTCCTGTATACAGGAGTCTAAAATTAAAATATTGTAAAATGTTTCTAAGCTTCTTACTATAACAATAATAAAAAATAAAATTCCAAGATATTCATAATTTGTTGCTGCGTTTAAAAAATTGTGAAAAATGAAATCGAGCATTATGGCCGCCACTGTATCTCAAGTTTTTCTTGACAGATTTTCAAATTTCTTTCTGATTTGTAAACTAGATTAATTAAACTAAAACTGGGCAGAAGCTTTTGTGTTGTAATTTTATGCAGAATTAATTATAAGCGACCAAAGTTAAGGTACTTTTGGGTAATTATATTTTTTTTTATAGATTCTCCAATTTTTTGTCCCGCTTCCCAAATTTAGTAGAACGACTCTAGAATCTAAAAAAAAATTATATAAAAATATTTTTTGCACTAGCATATCTAGTTTCAGCCGTAAACCGCTATTTTTGCCTAGGTATTAAGAAGTGACTTAAAAAATATTTTTTAATATCTTTAAAGTGCTATAAAAAGATTTAAAAAAGAAAAAACACAAACCATAGTTTCTACCTTAAATCAAACTAATTATGCTTACTTATTATATGAGCTGATTTTTTTAATAATAAATAAATAATTGCCGTTTGTTAAGTTACAGTAATGATTAAAACTTGACAATTTATCGGAATATTATTTAATAGTACATGAATGATTTTTAAGATATTTTTTTTTAATTTTTAGATAATTTAGGTTAAGTTATTCCTATTTAAAAGATATTGAAATGGTGGTACTGTAAGGAAGATGGTTATAATGTCAACTTTAATTTGCTGTGTACACTTGTCCGTTAAAAAATAAAAATCGACTCCTTTTAAATGTGACACCTCGTTTACAGTTTCTGCCAATCGGAAGTATGACATATGACACCCAAATCACGAGTCATGAGTAAATACGAGGAAAAACTACTTTTGTTTGCAATAAATTGTACTTATACATTCATAAATACATACAACAATTTAAATTTTAAGTTAACAAACCTTGTCAAGATCAAAATTAAAGATTTTTTTGCACTCTTAAAATCTAAAATATTCGATGATTGTTGATAAAATTTTTTATTTATTTTTTTGCAGTAATTTTCGTATTATAATGAATGTACGAACGAATAAATCAACAAAATTATTCATAATTAATCTTTTGAACGCAAAAGAGAAAAGTTTAAATTAGTACAAAATTAAGACATTCGTCTAATTAAGTTTAATTTTATTGTCAAGTGTATGGAAATTATTTAATATTAAATTTGATAAATTTCTTTTCGCCCATCAGCCATCCTAATTACATAAAATTATATGCAAATACTTTTCACGCGGCGATTATTTTTGCTTAAACCTAATAAATTCAAATTTATACAAGAATAAACAAATTTCTAATTCGCAGTTGCAAAACCTCGCCGGTATGCGCTCCAATTTATTAATTAATTGTGCTTTTCTTTATCTTTTACTAAATCACCTCGAGCCACAAGCGGCAACGTAATCGCTGGAAATTTTCGTTAAACCAACCGATCGCGACTAAACACTCGCCAATTCTCAATAATCTCATTGTTTCTAAAGGAGAGAGGAAATGTTCTGGTCCCGCCCTGTCGTCTAACCTTGTAACAAACCGGCAATCACGAAAGTGCTCCAGTGGCCTCTGACCCAAAGCATAACAACCCGTAGACCAGTGCGAACACTTAAGTGTGTCTGTCTATGATTTCTATACCTTATATACCTTAGCTTAGTCACTTTGAGTTTTCTCAGTTAGCCAGAGACGCCGAAAGGTGGAGCGTCTGCAAGGTGCGCCGCTGATCGGAAAAATGCGAGCGCAAAGAGGAAACCCTGAGAAAAAGTCCGCGCCTGCAGACGTAGAAAGGAGCAAGGCTGCGGCGGTCGGTGATTGCAATTATTCTCCGACAATTTACTTTGCACTCGTACATTATTAAACAACAACGCGTTTCTTTTCACATTAAAAGTAATCAAATTATTTCAAATACTTAATTTAACTCTAATTCTTCCTTTTACAATTTCAGATGCAAAACATCAACTGGGTTTTAGCATTGGTTTCTTTTGTTTTCCTTGTGGATGCATCAGGACAATCACAACGTACCGTACATCGCTTGGTTGGAGGACACACTCGCACCCACCTTCCTAAAGATCACGATGATGCCGAATTTTTCATCACGTCGAGTGCAGGCGAAGGTCCTGATGGAAAGCAAAGGAAATCCAATGAAGATGGTGAAGAAAAGAAAACTTTATCTCAACAAGTGGCCGATGGAAAATACGGTTTAATACAAAACGAGTTGTTTTCAAAACCAGTGAAACGTCCGGGAGTGCTTAGTTACGATGTTAATCCTGATGTGCCAAAAGACAACATTAATAATCTAGGTGGTCTCAATAAAGAAGATATTTGGTTAGCCGAAAACCATTTGCTAGTGATTAGAGGAGGTGGCTATCCTAAACATGACGATTACTCGCAAAACTTGTGGGACCCAATCGATGACTATAAAGCCCCTAGTCGCCAAGTGAAAATCCCTGCAAATCCCAAAGTTCCGCCGCCCTTTCCCGTCCAGCTCTTCGACGGTGGGCCCCTCCAAATCCTGGGCACAAACTATTCGACAACGTTTAATGGAACGTTCCCAGCGTCACCATATTCCCTACCAGCCTCGGAAGGTGGTTTCTACCCAGCATTCCCACAAGAAAATTCCAATCCGTCCAACGCTTCTTCCCGGGAAACTCCGTTCCCAATACCTCCATACCCTCCAGAAAAAGAATACGGCCCGGCTTCACCGCCGTTCCCTTTAAATGGAAGCCTACCACCATTTTTTGCATCGCTACCACCAGGTGCTGCAATTTTACCACCACCAAATAATTTAACTGAACAATACGACGAAGATGATCCATCAATTTACTATCCACCACCATACAGCTTCTACTACCAAATGGATAACACAACTCATGTACCACCAGGACCCTTGGTACCAGGTATTGTCCTGCCACCACCTCCAAACTTTTTTGCACCACTTGAAAAACCAACAAGGAAGAAATCACGCCCTAATAATATCCGCTTTACCACAACAACTACCAAACAACCAACAAGAATCACGACCACAAAACAACCAACTAGACTTACAACCACACAACAACCTACCAGATTAACAACTACAACAGAAATTCCAAAACAAATAAGACCAACAACAACCCCTACACCACCAACACCTGGACATCAAAACGTGCCACGAGTTCGACCACCTATCGAATTCAAACCAAGACCAACTCGCCCACAATCAAAAATTGTCACAATCAAACCCATCAAATATAATGAAACAACAACAAACAAACCCTATGAACGTAAGAAAACACCTTCAGTTACTATCTTAAAACCTGTCAAGCCTTCGACACAAGCACCAATCTACTTCTACGAAAACAACGACATTAAAGTAAGACCGATTAAAGTTTACACTCCTTCAAACAATCACCACCGAACAGCCATTAGCTCAACACAAATCCCACTCAAAGCTTACTACTCAACACCTAATGATATTGACACAAATTTGGTCGCTGTTACTCAAGCACCCGTTAAAAATAATTATAACACTGTATACAAAACAACAAAACCCCCTGCACAATATTATTATTATGAAGAAGACTCCATCACACAAAGAGCTCCTAAGCAACGACCAGTAGAAAGCTACTTCAACATCCCCAAAGAATACTACCTACCTGCAAAGCCAACAAGCAATCGAGGAAATAATTATCAATCACAACAAAAACCACAAAACAATCCATATTATTATGTTAGACCTAATCGGCCAGCACCAAGCCGATACAGATTCATCGAAACGACAAAAAAACCTGACACATTCAGCGTTCACGTCGCCCGGTTAAAACAACAAATTCATGAATATTACACAACCCCTGATCCGTACTATGAGAGACACCAATCCTCACCTAAACCTGTCTACCAGTTTAGCTTCCAAGCTGCAAATTATCATACCCAGCAGCAGAACAATAACTTCAGAGCATCTCCAATAGATAACGCTGATAAAGACAATTTCCGGCCAATACAAAATAATTACAATGTACAAATACAACCGGCAATTGAAATTCACCCAACGCAGCAACCACCACAAACATACTACCGATCGAAATCCACCACTGAAAGACCAGCTCCTTCAAAATATTACTCATCACCACAACCAGATTATGAATATGAAGAAGTAGAAATTGTTAATAATAATAATAGGAATGTGGCAACACCTAAACCGATAAGTGAATACTCTTACCAAGCAACACCAAATCCGATTTATCAGCAATATTATACAAAAACAGATGAAACTTATTTCGATGATATAACTAAAAAATACTTCACCATTTTTGGTAAAAAAATTCCTGCAGTGACTCAATCGTTATCAGAAATTGAGGCTACTACCAGCAATCCGAAGAATAATGTACAAATTCAATATGCACAAAATGTAGGTAAAGATGTCTCACTTCAAGGTGATACTCTAATTAATTATGTTCCTCAACGACCTCAACCACACCCACAGGCAGAATACGCTAAATATGTTCCTCAGCGTCACTATGTGCAAGCTCCAGCTAGTCTTCGTGATGATATTAATGTTAATTATAACCAACCAAGGCCTCCTATAAATCAGCAGGCTGAAATAGTCCAAGCGATACCTGTTAAAATTGCAGGTTCAAATAACCCCAAACCTGGGTCATATATTTCCTACGAGTTACCGGGGGATAATGGAGCCCACTTCTACTTCCTAACACCTCAGTTGGCACAAAGGAGAGACCAAGGCTCAGGGTTTTATTATGAAAATCCAGGAGCGGCGCGGATACGACGGTACGTTAAAAAAGAAAGTTAATAAAGTATTAAAAAACTTTTAAACCAAAAGACTTGAAAAACTTTTATTTAAAGAATAGTGACGCTTTGATAATTAAATAGACTTATTTAATTTAATTTAATAAAAGCATAAAAATAGAGGGGAAAAAGTTCAGATTTTTTTAATAAAATCAATTTTTTTTGTTATTGTCACGTTATTATTTAATTAATTTAATTTAATTAAAATGAATCATTTTCTGTGTATAGTAACTCTTCTTTCCTATTTATAATTTATATATTTTTATTTGTGCATATTTAATAATAATTTAGTGCGGACTGTGATTGTCGGAACGTAAATGTGCGTGCGAGCCAAAGAACGTTATTTCGACTTAATAAATTTCGAATTAAGATTTACAAGTGTTTGCTCTATGTATGATTTATCGCCTGAAAGTTTAAATTATTCCATGTTATAATTAAACTGATTGAATTTGTTTGGTTATTGTTGTTGTAAAAAAACGCAATTTACAGTTAAATGTGTTAAATAAAAAATAATCAATAAAAAAATTGTTTCACTTCCAAAATCAATCTTATCTTATTTTTTTCAGGAACACACAAAAACTTATTTGAAAAATTACTTTTTTAATTTCATTGTTTAGTTGATCATTAATGAATGAATTGTCTCTACTACAGTAAATTTCCGCTAAAAGTAAGTCATGTCCAGGGAAGGGCGCCTTGCAAAAATTGGAAACCATTTTTTTTATTAATTTCATATACTGACAATGCAGCAAAAGTGAAAATTTTATAAAAATTATATGAGCTTTTAAATTACTTAAATCCTGATTTAGTAAATCCGAGTAAATCAGTAGAACTTTTAGCTTTTATTATGTTGTTCAGTTAATTTATTCTTGTAATGAATTAATTCACTTACCTGTATCTAACTCCTGCTCTGATTTTTCGTCCTTAAGGGGTGAATCAAAGAGATGGAGGTAGACTTCAATTGCACAACGAGCAGCTTTGAAATAAAATGGGTGGCCTCTTAACACATCTTCAAAACGTAGAAGACCAACGTATGATCTTAGCGTCATTTTTCTCATACAGTATGTGTGAAAGTCAAATTGGTCTTCAATTATCTCCGAAAAATGCTGAAAATAAGTTATTATTGAGTAATCTTAACAAACCATATTAGGCAACCAAGTTTACTTTGCAATTGTTGCTCAAAATTTAAGTAATTTCAATTGGGTTTTGTTCATACAAGTCTTACAAAAAAAAACGGATGACTCGTATACAAGTTCTTTGAATTTCTTACCAAAAAACCGAATATTTAACTTGTATACATGTCTTGATTTTTTTGCCAAAAAAATTGAGTCTGCAAAACTCAAAGTTTCTGGTTCTGCACTGGTTTTATGATAATTTATACCCTAACCTAACCTAAATTAAAATTGAATTTTGGAAATATTAGTTTCTCATGTATTTTCAATTATAAGACTGTAGTTTTTAAAATCATACGATTTTATTATTTTTCCAAAGAGGGGCTTGTATAAGATAATTATTTTATAAAATTACTTACTCTCCCGACTTCATGGCACTTCTTTAATCCGTCTCCAAACCATCCTAGTCTTTGATACGCCAATGCACACTCTGTTTGGAACCACATGCACTGCATTTCGTTTAAATTTTCCATAGCAGAAACTCCTTCTCTTGTGAAGTTCGAACAAGTTGTTTCTGCGGCACTTACTTTATTGGCACGTAACATATACTTCGCGCACTTTGAGTTTATATATCTGTCGGCAGTATCAAGCGCCTGCGCTTCATCTAACCATTTACATGCTTCTTGAGGATCACCTGCATGCTATAAAAACACACAAATAAATTCAAAATTTATAGAAAAACTTGAGATAAAAATATTTTAATAAATTGCAATGTCTTTTAAATTTTAAAAAATATACACCCATGGCATTAATATCAATTACAAATAAGTCCTACCTAAATATTTGAGGTTTTAACTAAAATAATTTAATCTGTTGCTCGTGTATTCAGCAATTTTAAAATTATTGTCACAATAAATAAACTAACCTTGTAAATACGTCCTTTGGTAACAAACAACTCGATTAGTGTTGGAGTATGTTCTATGGCAGCATCAATATAACTTAGTGCCTTTGCTGTGTCAGTGAGGTAATCATAGTGTTGAGCAAGATAATAATAAACCCAAAGTAAAGCGGAAGCTGGTTCCTTTAGTACATTATTTTCTTCAGTTGTGGAATACTTTCCAACACTCTTTAAGGCCTCTGTATATTGCAACATAAGCTCTTCTATTATTCTAACCTTTTCTTTATCTACATATAAAGATCGTAGGTCTGTAAAAAGTGGAGGGACACCTTTCGTCAACCCCCGCCTCATGTACTTATCAACTAGTGTTTTGAAATGTTCACCTGTTGCAAAGGTAAGAGGTAATCTTTTCGGAGGCATTGCACGGGGATATAATTGCTCGTAGTCCGTGTAAAACTTAACAATATCCTCATTGTTCTTGATTTGCTTTGCTTCTAAAAGCTTTTTGTAATAAGTAGTATTTTCTGGATTCCTTTTAATTAAATCGTTATAGATTCTGGCGGCCTCATCATAATTTTTTAAGGTTAAATTAATACTAGCTAAACTCTCATTAAGAGTAAGTTTATCAAGAATTTGATCAGCATTTTTATTTAAATGTTCTAAAGCTTTCTGTAAGTTCCCACTTTCTTGTATAACCAAATTTTGGTAAAGCAGTAATTCACTATGTTCATAATCAAAATTTCCCTTCTAAAAATTAAAAGCGATGAATGCATTCATAAAAAGTTAAGATTATTGAATTCTTACAGGTTGCTGGTCCAAAAATGTATCTAAAATCACAAGGGCATTTTTATAATCCTCTAATAAATGGTACGACATAGCATAACCAATCCACGAAGTACGTTGTGTAGGTCGTAACATAAGTAACTGATAACGTGTTTCTCTGTAACCCTCCATATCACGCATTTGTATTTGTAAAAGAGAAAGATCACGTAAAATTTGAATGTTGTCTTTTTCCCATTTAAGTGCATTACGGTAGCACTTAATTGCTTCATCATACTTTTTATCGGATCTTTGCAATAAACCATACACATGCCAACATACATGAGATCTAAGATCATTCCGTAATCCACGTCTTACATACTCATAAGCCTCTTCTTTTCGCCCAAGACAGTTTAATGTGAGACCTTTCATCGCCAACGTTTCTACAAAAACATTCTCGGTTATTTTAAACTATTTAAGATAGAATTTATATATTTATTTAAACTTTAGTCAAAGATTTTCAAAAAAATATCTATAGGAAGTTCTTATTCAAGAAATTCTCTAGAACACCTGAATATTTCCATGTTTATACCATGATTATTAAGATAATTGAAATCTTCAAAAAATAATCGGAAGCATTTGTTGTAGTTTCTCAGAATAAAACTTAACGTTTTGGGACTTTTGAAAGAAATTTCATTAATGTGCTGAGTAAAGTTTAATATTGAGGCGGCTACAGATATTGGCCATACGATATGAGAAACGTGACTTGGTAAAAGTGTGGATGGAGCAGTTGGCGCTTTCATTGGTAACTTGTCGTAGGGTTTTCAGTCGATCTTCAATGGAACTTGTGAATGCTCCCATGTACCGAGCTCACCATACTCACATTGGCCCATTGAGTCATCAATTTGTCTATATAGAACTATCTACTTCTACTAAGACAGATTCTACTAATTTATCAGTGTTGTTCTGTTTGTAAGTAAATAATCATGACTGAGTTTTTAGGACTAATAAAGCAAAAGTTGTAAAATGGGAACCTAATTATTGCCTATACAAAACCATAATTTAATATTATTAGCAAACAATTTGTAATGTCATCAAGTACTTCATTGGTGCATTCCCACCACGAAGGTCCATAAACTGATTTGGCAGAGGACAAGTAAAAGTTACTGTTACAATATTTATAAATAAAGGTTAAAATGATTGGGAATTTTAAGATTCTGTTCGCACTCTGAGGAGAAATTTAGAACTAGGTTCGAGCAAACACTTTAGTTTAATTCGTAAATATAGCGCGCATTTGGTATTTTTCATGTTTTTTATTTTTTGAACCAAGTAAATGTTTTATACAGGGTGTCCAGAAATTAAGCGGCCAAACTTTGGAAGACGATTCTAATTTTTTCTGAAATTTTTTGAAAGCTTTCAACAAATCTGAAAAAACTTGAGAAATTATATCTTAAACGTCTCGTTAAACGTATTACTCTTCACACCAAATTTCAAATCTTTATTACAAATTGTTTTCAAATAAATGACAAAAAACTATTTTTAGTCACAATATTTAAAGGGCTGTAGCTATCTTAGGAAGCGAAATTAGACACGTTTATAGGAAGTTTTTTTCTTAAAATTAGTTGTAGAATCGCCTCCTAAAGTTTGGCCGCTTAATTTCTGGACACCCTGTATACTTTAATATTTTAGGAAATTTAAGCAATTGAATGTCATTACAATATTTTTGTCCGCTCAAACTTATTTCGCGAAATCAACACAGAGGGTGAAACAGAGCCTCCATGGCAGGAAATTAAGATTCCCAATTGGGAATTTCGATTACATACAGATGGCGGTATTTTGACAAAAATTTAGCAACAAAATGGAGGAAGGCGAGCAAAGGCTTTGTTGTGCTTTGAGGTTTTAGTAACTGCTCTTTTTGGTACAAAATTGATTTATTAAACCGAGTTTATGCTCAACTAACAACTAATAATTAAAAAAATGTATGAGAGCAACATCATCATTACAATACGATTCAATTCTTGATTTCTATTTATCAGAGCATGGGGGTAAATTTGCGATGTCTTTGTGCCAGACCAGAGACAAAAAACTAAACAGACCCTGCCAACTGTACAGATCGCTTACTTTTAAACTTACTAACCACTAGTGACCACTAACAACTCCTAGTTCAAACATCTCAACTTGGCCGATTAGTCATTAACTATTAATGCTTAATAGTAAGTTGTTAATGGGAGTATAAATGGTCAAATGCAACTTAATGCATTTAACTTCTCAATTGTTAATTATCAGTGGTTAGTTGAGCATAAACTCAGCTTAAAATTGACATAACTAGGTTTTTATTTATTACTCCACAACTAGGTTTTTAACAGTACTTTCAAGTTGCATTTTTCAAAGCCCCACTACTTTTTACATAGGGTTTCTAAGAGCATAGACAACATGAACAGCCAAAAAAAAATGTTTCGTGAAAACAGACATGCGAAGAACAATCCTATAACAAATTTAACCTAACAATTCCTAACAAAATTCAACATACAATTTGACAGCTGCACCGAAAAACTCTAGTAAATCTAGGTGCTTGTGGGGTAAGGGGAATGTACATTTTAGAGTTCATAGGATCTTCGAGCTCTTGACAACCCAAACGTATTAGAGCATGATGGAGTGCACCGGGGGGCCCAAAACGTGTAACTCGAGAGCGCCATAAATGAACACCACAGGTCATGCCTGAGGTGGAAGTTTGTAACTCTAACGAGTTGATCTTGGTTAACTCGATATTGTATGTCTCTCTCTTACTTACAAAAACGTTCATAATGTGGAACCGAGACAGAAACTGTAACCATAGCAATGCAGTAAACAATCCACCTCAGAGGTGGAAGTTTGTAACTCCTAACATACTATGGTTACGATTTTTATCTCGTTTCCACATTGTGGACGTTTTTGTGTGTAAGAGAGAGGCATAAAGTAACTAATGTGTCAACTCTCAACCAAGATCAACTCGTTAGATTTACAAACTTCCACCTATGATTTCCAAAATCATGAATAGCAAAAAGTGATTAAATCATAGAGAAAAAACGCTAAAAACATGTCTTAAATCTCAAAATAAACAAAATGGCATCCTAATTTTACAAACAAAAGAAACATAATTAAATTTCCCTTTTCATTGTACTGAATACAAATTTATACATGTAAATACATTATACTTCATTTTTAAACTAGGAGTGACAGTTTACACTATACAGTTATTAGAAAAATAACTAAACAGGTTTTTGGCAGGAATTTTAGAATATTTTGCCTTTTATTGACAAAATATGTATACAAACATAATTAAATTCCCCATTTTTTATAATGAATACAAATTTATACATGTAAATACATTAGCAATTCAAATGTTATGATTAATATTTTTGGTACACAGAAGGACAGAAGAGTCTTATGGCTACCAATTTCTTTTGGTTTTCTTTTTGTAATTCAAACCAAATACTCATATGGCAGCAGTAAAACGGGCTATTTTTAAAAAACGTTTGCTTAGCGGCGCTTTCCCCAAAAATAAGAAACTAATTAAAATAATATTTTTTTTCCAATGCTAGCAATAAGTTAAGGTATAACGTAGAGTTGAACGTTGCATTTTTTGTTTCAAGTATATTTTTAAACTTACAGCATCCCAAAAATTAAGTAAAATTATAAGAAATTTTCCGGTGTGTCTTGCTGACTTTTCGAGTTGTCAGGAGTTCGAAGATCCTACGAACTGTAAATTGTGCATTCCCCTTACCTAAACCTTCTTTCGAGTTGCATGATTCAGAGCCCCAGTACTTTTTTCCTGGGGTTTCCAAGAGTGTGGATAACACGAACGACAAAATCTAGGTGCTTGAGGGGTAAGGGGAATGCACATTTTAGAGCTTGTAGGATCTTCGAGCTCCTGACAACTCGAACGTATTTGAGCAAGATGAAGTGCGCTGGGGTGCCCTGGAGTGCCCAAACTGTTCTACTCGAAAGTGCCATTTACTTCAGTGCAGCTGTCAAATTTTATGTCAAAATTGAATTTTGTTAGGCATTGTTAGGTTAAATTTGTTATCGAGTTATTCTACGCATGTCCAATTCCACGGAACATTTTCTTGACTGTTCATGTTGTCCATATTCTTACAAACCCCGGGAAAAAAATACTGAGGTTTTGAAACATGCAACTCGAAAGCAGCATTTTAACCAATCATGGACGTTAATTTTTTGCATTTTAGCGTGGGGAATTTAAAACGTTCCTCATAGGAAAATTAAGTATAGTAGTAATAAATATATACTAATTTTCAAGGAAAATATTGTTATATCAATAGTTATTAATAAATAATTACAAACCTCCATGTTCTGAATATTTGGGATTGGACAGAATTTGTTTCACAAACTTCAACCCATTTTTGTATTGTTTTTGTTCGTAACATCTCTGAAAAAGATAAAACAAGTACTTTAAAAACAATTGCTACTCCATAATAACTGAATTATAGCTACTCATCGTTCTAATGCAGAACTATCGTAACTCAAAAAACACTTTTTTCAGGAGGAGGTTTAAATTTATAAGTTAAAATTAGGATTTCTAAGAATATTATCCAGATTGGTTTATTTTATTGAATTTAAAAGTTTGGATGTTTCTGCATTAAAAGTGTCATATTTTGAACTGTAAATTGGCTTCGTCTTTTGTAAATTTTTAGTAGGATAGTTTTGCATTAGACCGACCGATTGTTTATAGTTAATAGGCAAATTTAAAAACATATTAACTGAAACGTGCTCAGGAAATATTTTATTTGTAGGGCCAGTAGTTCCATCTATGAATACAATTCTAAATAAATTTGTTTATCAGAAATGCGTTTCTCCACCTTCCGATATTCATCTAATAAGATTTTCAGATAAATTTATGGTCAATGTAAATACAGACAACTTAAATTTGGAGATGAAAAGACCGGCCCTTAATCTAAAAGAGCTTCTTATATATAATCGTAATTATTAACAAATTCATCAATCCTTTTATACAAAATTGCTTGTATCTTAGGTTAAATGACATGTTTTAAGATTGAGTCTATTATTTTAATCATATTATATAATAGGTAATTTTGCTAAAATTTCTTGAATCGATGAATAAATTTTGTAAACATTTAGGAAAAAATGCCACAATTTCATGTAAATAACATATAATCTGAAAAGAAATGCTCCTCTTATCGTTGAAACTAACATTCCTAGCAAGTAATACTCGTTTAATGTATAAATAGCAATAGAATCTAGTAAATATTCATGGAAGCCATCTCAAGTTTTAGGTTATGTCCCGTCAAATTAAAACGAGAATACTTTTCAAAATACCGCAATAAACAAGAAAATCACTTCTTAAATAATAATAAGCATGTAAATTACTGTTAATAGCGAAATAATGTAGTAATGCGGCTTGTATTTTCAAATGTTTAGGGCACTTCAAAACGCCCGCAGTCTTACGTACCAGTACTCTTTTAAATAAGGCATTTTCTTTTGGTGGTAACGGATTACTTGAGGGCATTTTACGTTTTCCAGTATATAATCGGCTCTGAGGATCCGGCTAAATAAATTTTTTCGATAAAATAAAAACCTCGTGGTCACAAACCTTCGTAGTCGATCGCGATCACGTGACCAAAAACCCAAGTCAGTTTTACCATAGAATCGGAACTCTCTGATCTAAAAATAATTTGTAAAAATTACTTTAGGAAAAATTTTATGTATATTTTCTTTTAATAATTTATATATTTTTATAATTAGCAAGTAAATTTTCTAGGAATTTTAATAATTAAATTAAAATTAATAGTTTATGGTATGCAACCAAACCAGCAAATGATGACTAGTTATTTAAATTGTTATGTAGGTGGCGCTAAAAAATTGTAATTGATTAAAGTGACAGCTGTCAACCATTTAAAAAATCCCGCTAAACCTAGTTTGCGAAATATGAGGTTATCTACACATTTTTAAAATTTTCGAAAATGCCTAAAATCAAAATTGATAAAATAATAAGTTTCAGCACAGAAGATCCGGTAAGGTTTTAAAATTTGTAGTAAAAAATTTTACTTGAACATTCTTTTTAGGTACATACAGCTTCGAATCTTCTCTCAACCGATACAGCTAAAAAATGGAAGTGCAAAGACCCTGGCGAAAGGTCTGCCAGTGTAGTACTACAGTTGGATAAAGCCTGTGTTATTAGTACCATTGATATTGGAAATGAACATTCGGCCTATATTGAAGTCCTTGCCGGAAGGTCGAGTAGTAATGATGATTTTAAAGTTTTAGTAGTTATGTCTTCATTTATGACACCACTTGATTCAAGACAAAGTCAGAATTTTAATAAAGTGCGAATGTTCTCTAATGACCAACTTTCAAAACCTGAGTGCCAGCAAAAGTGGGATAGAATTAAAATTATTTGTACTCAACCTTTTAATAAACATGTACAATATGGTCTTTCCTTTATAACTTTTTACTCTAGCGAAGATGAAACGCAGACTACTACGAGTGTAAATAAAATCGGTAATTTTACTATTCGACCTGAATCTCCTAATAATTTATCAATAGGTAGCTTATTTGCTCGGAGAAAGGATACTCCTTCAATTTTAAAAGGTAATTATTTTACTGTAATTAAAAAATGTTATACTAATAAATTTTCATGTAGGTGCTGCAGCGATTCGTGAAGCTTCATCAAACCCACCATCAACAAACCATTGTAAATCACCTCTCATCAAAAATTTTCCAAAAGCAACGAAAACAAACTCGAAAGATTCTAATGAAGACAACTTTTCAAAAGACCGCAACAGAAATGACGTATTATACACCGCAGAAGATGATGAAAGTAATGATAAAATTGATAAGATAATGGAGAAGAAAAAACTGGAGGATGAAAAAAGAAAACTTGAAGAAGGAAAAAGGAAGAAAGAGGAAAAACGAGTGAAAGATGAAGAAAAACGAGTTAAGGAGGAAAAGAGGAAAGTCGAAGAAGATAAACGAAAAAAAGAGGACGAAAAGAATAAAGCTAAAAGAGATAAGTCACCAAAAACTCCAAAAAGAAAACTTGATGATTCTCCTGGTGAAAAACGAAAGCATAGTATGACAAAAAGGGACCGCAGCAAATCACCGAGTGGTGCATCTTCTAGTTCGAAACGGCTTAGAAATGATAAACCAAAAAAACCTCCAACTTCTAAACCTTTTAATAAGTTGTTAGAAGGCGTTGTTTTAGTTATTAGCGGAATTCAAAATCCAGAAAGGGGAAATTTGCGGACTGCTGCACTTGCAATGGGTGCCAAGTATAAATCAGATTGGGATAAGTCTTGTACTCACCTTATGTAAGTCTACTTTATTTATTTGAATATCAATTTAATGTATACTTTTCCATATTTCTGGGAATTTACCACTCTTTAAGATTAAATTAAAGATGAATGTTACTGGTCCGGATAAAATCCGGGATGTATCTTTAAAAAAAAATTCAGGGATCATGTCATTACCCATTGTTTTTTTATTATTCAATGATTGCAAAGCTTCTTCTACTTCTTTTTCTTGCATATAGAAATCTCCCAAGCAGTTAAAATTATTGATATCTGGATAATTCGATGTAGCATGTTTTGACGAGTAAATGCATTGACTATGTTCTGTGGATTTTCAGACCTTACTCCATTATAGTTCATAATACCTGGTATTCTAGAATTGTTTTTTAGGCTATTTACGTAGGACCAGAATTTATTTGGGTCAGTTTGAAGAAGATTCTCCGTGCTCTGTATAAGGCCACGTTTATAGCAAGGAGTTGATAAGCGTGTTTCAAGCAAAGAAATTGGAACAAACACATGTATTTAAATGCGAGTGTTTATAGTCAAGCAGCGTGTATGCTGCTGCATCCCAAATGCTTTAAATGCTCCAAATATGCGCAGCTAAAGCAACACGCTTATCAACTCCTCACTATAATCAGGCCTTAAAACTTAAATGAGCAGCTTTAATTTTTTTCTTTGTTTCAGTTCAAATACTCTGATAGTTGAATCTGTTGTAATTTGTCTTTCTTTTTTTCAGTTAGATTTTTCTTAGTTTATTTTTCTTACTAATGGATTTAATAACATTAGCAGTAAACCATGGAGGATGCTCTTTTGCTTTCTTCTTTGACTTAAATATTGGAACCTGTTTGTCAAACAAGTCATAAAATATATCATACAGATTTACAAGCATATTCCACATTATCAAAATTTTCTATAGACTTCCAATTTACTGCTAAAAGATCATGTATAACGAATTAAAATCAGCTTTGACAAAATTATATTTCTTTATATCGCTGTTAAGAAATTGCTTTTCATTGTAACACTTCAATTCAACGTTGGGTGATGTGCATCTTCTTTGAATAGCAGGTCCGGATCCCTATCTACAGTCGTAATTAAATTAGAAGTTGTAACAACTAGATCTAAAGTTCGCTGATTCTCATTTAAAATACTATTTGTCTGCTGTAGATCATTAAAACCAATAAAGTTATTAAATTGCATTGATAAGTTAGATTTTGATTCATCTTCTATAGGTGCATTTACATCTTTTATATTGAAATCGCCAATAACAACTACATTTTCTTTAAAATCAAAATTGTTCTCCAACCAATCAAACAAGTCAAAATATTTACTGGCTGAGGTGTTGGGAGGTATGTATAATCCAATAAAAATAGTCTATACATTCCTATGAAAAACTTTAACCACTATTAAAACGATTTCTGTAAATGGAAACTGAATTTTCATTTCATAAGAATTATAGCAACACTTTACTGCAATAAGTATCCCTCCCCCACGACGCTTACCGCTTACCATCTCTGTCTTTCCTATAAACATTGTAGTTTACTCTAAATAATTTATTACCTACTA
The DNA here is from genome assembly GCA_963971135.1 of Stenus bimaculatus. NCBI lineage: Eukaryota > Metazoa > Arthropoda > Insecta > Coleoptera > Staphylinidae > Stenus > Stenus bimaculatus. Next base: position 76,802,860 of record OZ020180.1, on the reverse strand, counting down.
AATACATTCGCTTTTAACCAGGTTTCAGTTATTAGATATAAATCAAAGTGAGTGGACAAAATATTTGTATAAAAATCAACAATCTTTGTGTTTAGCCCTCGGACATTTTGATAGTATATTAGATGACTTATTTAGTTTTTTTGAGATGCTGTACCATTATCCCTAACTGCTATCTTAGGAATATTATTGACATGTTTTATACAGGGTGTCCCATTTTAATCTTGTCAGAGGAATTTTTCGAAACGAGTATATCAGACAAAAAAAGTTTCCGAATAAAAGTTTGTTGGTTTGGAGGGGGACGTTCGATGCTGTAACAAATTTCACCCCAAACCCCCCAGGGGGTGGATAAGGGGGGTGACTTTAAAATCTTAAATGGAACCCCCTATTTTTTATTACAGATTCGAAAACAGCATCATAAACTATGTAGGTTTTATCCGGGAACTTTTTTTTTTCGCAACAGATAGCGCTGTAATCACTAAAACTTGTTTTTTTCGTGAAACGTAAGATTAAGGTTTTGATTGCAATTTACAATTAAAAAAATGTCATGATCGCTTAAAATGAACTCCTTTGGCTTTGCTATTTACTAATTTAAAAATGCAGAATTACAATGTACTCTTTTTTTTTATTTTAATAAACCTCTTAAATAGAAAAATTTTATGTTCAATAAATTATTATTTTAGTTGTGCTTTTCGCAATACACCAAAATTTTTACAAGTAAAAGGAAAAGGAAAAATTGTTACCAAAGATTGGATTAAGGACTGTAGTGATCAACGAAAAAGATTACCTTGGAGAAGATATGCTCTAGACACTCATGATCAGAATAAGGACGAAAGTGAGGAAGAAATTTTCGAAGAGACTGTTAATTCTACTAGGGATAAAAAAGTTTTAACGTAAGTTGGTACTTATTTCTATAAAGCAGAATTCATCAATTATTCAATATCATTTTTGATCAAAAACTACAAGATTATGTGGATGTCTAAAGTTTTTCATGTGAAAAAATTATTGCTTACTTGTTTATTATTCGATTGACAATTAAAATTCTTTAGGTATTAAGATATTTTTTTATTTTTAGCAGTGATTATAATACAGATGAAGATACCGAAGATGAAATCGAAAGAATTCAAGCGCAAAATACAATAAAACAGAGTAAGAATGCTGATGATAAAGTACCAAACATTAGTCAAGATACCGACATTGATGTCATGGAAACAACAGCATCTATAGATGAGGATGAGAAATTACCGATTTTAGCTGATTTTTTTAAACATTTAAAATTTTTCATTGACGAATCGAATCTTCCGGAAAACGACATCAAACAATTAACCAAGTACATTGTGGCTTATAAAGGGTAAATATTACTACTAATTGTTATTAAAATTTTCACGATTGAAATTATAAATATTTGTTAAAAGAATGTTACTTATGAAATTTTGTTTTAGTGAAATAATTAATAACTTTGAAGATGATGAAAATAATGTGGTAATAACAAATAGTACTGGGGTTTCTAAATATTTGCTACAATGTACCGTAACAAGCTGCATTTCACCTGATTGGGTTTGGGAGTGCCATAACAAACAAAAAATAATTTCTTTTGACAACTTTACATTTACTTAATTTACAGATGTGTATTATTTATTAATAAATAGTTTATTTATTTTTTTATTTTTAACTGATTTGCTACGCAAATTGAAGCTATTTTTACGCCTTTGGTGGACTTGATTACGAAAAGAATTAACTGAAATAAGATACCAACTGCCAGCCTATCTCCCCTTCTTTTCAAATACTTTCCTTAATCCTTCAGTACAAGCGCTGTTTTCATAAAATATCTGGAGTGTGAAATAATGTCAAAATATTACTTTTCTACTTAATTTTTATTTAAAAAATGGTACCTTAATTTAAACGGATGTACAGTTGGTCCCAGCTGGAAGTAGGACAAAAGTAATAACGATCGCGTATATTTGTCCTACTTCCAGCTGGGACCAACTTTACAGTGAATTCGAAAAAGACTGAAACTATGCAACCAAACATACTCTGTAGTGATTTTAGACTTGCTAAGTTGGTGTACCTGTTAATTTTCATTCAAATTTAAATCTGATCTGTCACTTTAATCAAAGCGTCTCTCAGCAGTTTTTTTTTCCAGTCATTTCTCAGTGTGTTGCAAATTTTATAAAAAAAAGGAACTAAAATTAGTGCAGTTAAAATATTCGCGATGGTTTTTTCACCGGAGCACAACGCATTCATTTCAGTGTAGCCAACTATGGGAAACTTAGGTGTATTTATGACGAATAAATTAAAAATCAAATTTTTTCTTCCATTGTAAAAGGTTCAAAATAAAATAATTTTTTTATAGTGTGATTTTTGGAATTTTGTAGGTTGAAGAGGTTCTTAGAAAATCCGAAATAAAATAGAAAACTAATGTTAACAACTTTTTTGATAAACTGTTTTGTTTGTGATAAAAAGTGCTAACTTATTTTGTGTTCCAATTTTTTCCACACATGATACACCCTGTAAATTAAAATTAAATTTAATGCTAATTATTCTTGTATTTATTTTATAATCTAATTTAATAAATATAGTAATTTTATAATTTAGTATATTAAAAAGTATTCTTAGTGGTAGAGAACCAATTTCATATTTTTTCATAGCCTAAAAGCGCCCATGCGTTGATTATTGATCATTTTGTAGGTTTGAAAATAAAAAAAACATTAGGCAATCACATTAACATTATGGCTTGCTGATAATTTTGCGTATATTGGGTTAACTATAAAAAATACTCGAATTCCTCGACTTTTTGCTAATCTTTGTATTATAAAATAGAATTAAAAATTAAATCAACATTTTAATTTAAACGTTTTGTATAAACACCTTCTTGTATTGCTATAAATCTATAAGTAATAATAGGAATTTGTTTTTGAGAACACCCCTCGAAATTTATTATTAGAAAAACTGTAGCTAACTTCACGTCACTTGTGAAATCAGTTGGTTGATGTGTAAAAGCGCCACCTATTTCAAGGACCCCAACTAATAACACTAGGGTAGTCTTTACAGCACAGCACGCTTTTGGCAATTAAAATAGATTTTTTAATTTTCGAAGCGAGGATCACCACGAAATCATGGTAAGACATACGATTAGCTACCCCAGCTGACATAAATTTGTTTGATTAAAGTCTTGGCTTTACACAAGTGAAACCTACCTTGGAAAATCTAACAGGGACAAGCCCATTTCACTAAAATATATTTGCAGGAAGAAAATGTTTTTATATTGATTATTTTTCAGGGTAATGAGACTTCCCTACCCATGGAGCTTTGCTCAAATTGTAAGTATAAATTTTGAATATTATTTAAAAAAATCTAAATTTGTCGTTGCACGGTTTGCATAAATAATTGCATGTGAATGTCGTTATTTTGCACTACCCTCGAGTTCATCGGTTTCTGATGTGTCACTTGCTTTTTAGTTGATGCTGATGAAATACGTCGCCTCGGGAAGAGATTTAGAAAATTAGATCTGGATAACTCTGGAGCATTAAGCATCGATGAGTTTATGTCATTGCCTGAGTTGCAACAGAATCCTTTAGTGCAACGGGTTATAGACATCTTTGATGCAGATGGTAACGGAGAAGTCGATTTTAAAGGTACTTATATTTGTGATATTAAGATTTTTCTATTTTACACTAATTACTTTAATAGCTCGAAATTTACAGTACACTTTCCATTTTTTTAAATCTTGAAACTATGTGTTCGATATGTTAAAGGTTTGCTCGCCTTCTATTGATAAAATTATTAATTTCTGTAAAATGTAATTTTTTATAAATGTTATTTGATTATACACATGTTTTGTTGCAAATAAATGATATACAGGCTGATTCAAAACTATTCCTAATCCTCTTCAGGGCAGATTCCTCATAAAAATAAGTTTTGAATCATCCTGTACATGTTACAACCCAACCACCAACTTGGCTGCTATCAATATTTTTATTTATTTATATTTTAACAGTAATTGAAGAACCTGATCAGGTTATACCAATTCCATTACACGAATAAATATTTAATTTGATGACTTATTGTACTTATCATTTGCCGCCCATTATCTGAAAGGGCCAATTTAGACTGTCAAAATCCAAAATTATTTTCCTGATAGTTGCATTTTGGGTTTGGGCCGGTCATTATGTATAACGACATTTGAGATTCAGTCTATTTTAGAAATAATTCTCGTACTTATGAAACGAACTTAAGTGTGTATATTAAAATAGAGGAAATTGAAGGAAGGTTTAATTATAAGCTAGAAACTAAAAAGGGTGACGTTAGGTTAGTTTACATGTAATAGTATATTGTATATTTTTCAACAAACGAGAAATGATACCCATTATTCACAAAGACCGAAATAGATCTGAGTGAATAATAGCTATTTTCTTGCAAGTAGAATATTATACTTCTTCCATGACTTTTTATTTTTCGTATTTTTGACATTTTTTCACTTCTTAGGAAATACAAGTGATTACTTCATATACTTTATTTTATTTGTACATTGACCAAGTAAAGTAGCCATTATCAATATTGGTCGGTCAAAACCTGCATTATTCATGCTTTGTTATTATTTTGTATTGGGAATTTCTATTACCAAGAGATGGAGCTGTACGGGCATTTTATCAAAATTTATCAGGTTATGATTACTGTATCTTTTAGTTCATAAAGAACACAAATTTTCATAAAATGAACAAATAAAAATTTTCCTGAAAAACTTAATTAACCCCGGAGTGGGCGCATGTTGTTTATAATGTCCAACGTTTTTTTAAATTATAGCGCAACAATATATAAACATGTGCTATTTGTTGTTTATGCTTCTCAATAGCTGTTTATTATAAATTTCACCAGTGTTAATAGAGCTGTAGCAAAACCTTTAACAAAAAAATATTTTGTTTTGTAGTGCAGAGGTCAGAGTTCGTTCATATCTTAAGTAATTGTTCATATTTTTTTTTTCGTTATTTTGTTCATATATTTCATATTTTTTTGAAAATCTTTTAATTTTTTTTATTATTAATTATTAAAATCGAGTTACTAAAATGTAACAAAATGCAGGCGCCAAGATAGATGACCTATTTGCAATTTGCATCAACTGATTGGGTTTAGAAAACTTTGGCGCACTAAACAAAACGTCACAGTTAGATTGTAAATATTTATAAAGTAGTTAATATTATACAGGATGGTGATAAAGTTTGGAACCAAGGTCATAACTTCCGTAAAAATTTTTTTTGTAAAAATCGCTCGGACAGGTCAATTTTTGTTTTAAAAAAGCCATCTTTTGGAATGAAAAAAATATTCATGACGTCACTGATAACTTCACTATGACGTCATCATAAATTTTTTTAAATGGAAACCCCTACTTTTTTTACACATTTTTCATAGACCTTTTTATCATATTAATGATAACATAAAAATATTTAAAAAAATTTCAACCATTTTTGAAAAAAAAAATAAATTTACTCAAAAAAAAAATTATTAATTCTCAATGAAAATATTACAAAAAAAAGTAAATTTTTAATTTACAAGTAACAAATTTTAACGAAAATGTTCAAATTGTTCCCCATTGACCATTTGGCATTGTCCCATTCGAGTGTAGACACTCTGAATACTATTGTTAATAGCTTCTACGTCAATTTGTTGCAATTCCGTCCTAGTTCTAAGCTCCAATTCTTGTAAATTATTAGGTCTATTGAAATAAACTTTTGATTTTAAATGTCCCCACAAAAAAAAATCTAAGGGCGTTAGGTCGGGAGATCGCGGAGGCCACTTAATTGGTCCCCTCCGACCTATCCATTTGTTGGGAAACGTGGTGTTAAGGAATTCTCGCACCGCCCTGCCAAAGTGTGGAGGAGTCCCATCTTGTTGAAACCAAATGTTTTGGTTAGGAATGTTGCGATTTTCATAATTGGGGAAAATACGAAGTAAAACTGGTAGCAAATCAGTCCGCAAAAAATTCAAGTATCTTTCGGCAGTAAGGTTTTCATTAAAAAAGTAAGGTCCTATAAAACGTCTGCCAATCATTCCCACCCATACATTTAACTTTCCCTGTCTTTGACTATGGGATTCTACGGCCCAATGAGGATTTTCCTGTGACCAATACCTACAATTATGTCGATTCACTGAACCATTCAATTGAAAGGTAGCTTCATCGAGAAAATTATACTAATTAAAAAATTTGGATTTTGATCACATCGCGCCATCATTTCTTCACAAAATTTCAGTCGGCGATCGGGATCATCTTCATTTAACTCTTGTATGAGTTTTATTTTGTATGGGTGATACTTTTCCTTTTTTAATAATTTTGCTACATAGGAATGATCCACATTATTATTTCTTGAAATATCTCTTGTTGAAATATTGGGATTTTCTTCAATCTCAAGTAATAAATTTAATTTGGTTTCTTCATTTACTTGAGGCCGTCCTTGTCGAGGCAAATCTCCTACAGATCCTGTTTCTGCAAATTTGGTAACTAACTTACTTACTGTAGATCTTGAGATTTGCGGTCTATTTGGATATTGCTCATTAAACAAAGCACAAGCTTCCCCATGGGTTCTTTTTCTATCGCTGTATCCTACCATAATTAAAATTTCGATTCTTGCGCGTTCGCTTAAACGAGGCATTTTTAATTTCGCAAAACTTAATAATTGTTGATTATTATTAAACAAACGAAGTAAGCTATTCAAGCATTGGTAAATGGATTTAAACTTTTATTTGCCATACAAAATAACGTCAACTAAAGCACTTTTATAAAGGCAATTTTTATTTCAATAAATTTTGAATATCAAAAGCTTTTTCAAATTTATAATAAATTACAATTTTATTTAAAGTTTATTATTACTCAAACATTTTATTTTAATTACCTTTTTCATTAAAAGTTATTTAAAATTAGTTTTAAGAAAATTCCAATTGTGTAAAGAAGAACAATTCGAATATTTTCAATAATAATTTGTTATTTTTAAACTGAAAATTAGTTTAATTTATTTTTCTTGCCACATTTTCATTGAGAATTAATAATTTTTTTTTTGAGTACATTTATTTTTTTATTCAAAAATGGTTGAAATTTTTTTAAATATTTTTATGTGATCATTAATAAGATAAAAAGGTCTATGAAACATGTGTAAAAAAAGTAGTGGTTTCCATTTAAAAAAATTTATGATGACGTCATAGTGAAGTTATCAGTGACGTCATGAATATTTTTTTCATTCCAAAAGATGGCATTTTTAAAACAAAAATTGACCTGTCTGAGCGATTTTTACAAAAAAAAATTTTACGGAAGTTATGACCTTGGTTCCAAACTTTATCACCACCCTGTATATTATATATATATACAATACATACAGGGTTATAGACGATATCAATATAAGCAACTTTTGTCAATAAACCCAGAGGTGAATCCTAACGAAATTGATCTCGGGACAGCTGACTGGTTAGATATTTTCTGTCTCTCTCTTAAGCCTCATTTTCACGGTGATAGTACTATCATGAAAGCACTGTCATGTAGGTCACTGCGAAAGTGCTATCATATGATACGATAGCAACTTTCAAGTTGTCTACACTGCTACAGCTCTCGTCACACCAACTGTCACCGTAAAATCGAGGCTTTACACATAAAAACGTTTTATCATGGCGTGCTTGTTAAGCTCTCGTGAAAGCCAAATTACAAATAATATTGCAAATAATTAAACAATGTACGAGTTGTATTTTATTATAATCCGATAATAGACTAGCAATTCTAACATCGACTATAGGCTTATTCGTTTCACCATAATATTATGTGAATCGTGGTATGATGGTTAGTGGATGGTAAGTGTTAATTGACATCTGACATCATCTCACTTACCATACTCACTTAATATACACGGAGCATGGTTAGTGGTTTGACATACCACTTACCACGTCAAGTGAAAATGAATAGTATGTGAAATTCACTTACTACTCCACTTACCACTGCCAAACGAATAAGCTATGATACCTTTTTTCCATTCAGGGGGGAAGAAATGTGTGGTCAAGAATTAAAATTGTATATTGTTTTATTAGGAGCTAAAGTGACACTTTTCAGTGGCGAGTGCGCAAAGTTTGGAGGACGAAACGAAAATTTGTTTCGTTATTTATTACGTACAGCATTAGGAAATAATTGAAGTTTTTAACTATCAATTGCAATAAACACTCCCTGAAAACTTATTACTTTAGAAGTTTAATACAATCCTAACAAGTTTGCACAGAATCATCTCTATTTTAAATAAAAATGTCATACAATAATAAATTATACTTAATTATTTATTTTTTATATCTAAAAACATCTTTAGTCGTAATTATAATATATAGATCTATGATTATTTAAATTCATAATTGTTATAATATTAGTTTAAATTAGCATTAGGACACTTGGATTTTTTAATACAATTTCTGTTTTCCTTGTTATCCAAAACGTAGCCCTCATCGCATTTACATCCACATGGTGCACAGATTTGCGCACAGGCTATATGTGGTCCGTCACCACATTTTTCTGGACAACGCGTTGGACAATTTGAAATTGTTGAATGTGGTGGGCAAGCTGTAAATAAATTTCAAAATTATCACAAAAATCAATAAAAACTAACATTACGTGTCGCAATATTAAAGCAATACGGAAAATCTGGATTTTCAAAAGTAATTATTTTATGATGAATTTCTAATACATAGGTATCTACTAAATGTGATTGTTAATTAAGTCACCTACTTTCTGGACACGTATTACGTTTTCGGACTGTTGCAGAGACTTGGTAAATTGTTAGGAGTAATGCAAAAACTGCGAAATATTTCATTGTATCTATTGTCTATCCAAAACCTTACTAACACCTTTTTCACCCTTACTTTTATAGGATAAAAATTTATTATCAGGAAGAATTTTAATGAACATTAAAAGTTGATGACTATAATAAAAATTATATAAATAAATAAAATTTATACAGTTACATTTTTATAGTCACTTTTATTATTTTTATTTTTTAGCTTTTGCAAATGTAAATATTTTAAATAAATTAAAATAAATTAAATTATTTGATAAGACTATAATATTTCTATTTCATGATAAAATGGTATTAGTATTTTGGTTTCGAAAGTTTTATAGATATCCATTCACTAGAACATCTTGAAATGAAAATGTTATGATTTTTACAGTACATTTCGGATTTTCTAAAACATTGACAACATTGGATAATTTTTCACCTACGTGTCTCAAATAAATCCATTAATTTCCAAATGTATTATTTAATTGTAAACATAAATATAATATATCCAACCGCAGCTAATTATTTTTAATAAGAAATACAATTTTTTGGAAATGAAAATAAAATTATCATCAATTTTTACAAGCGATTCCGGGCTCTGAGTTGCGATAAGTTCTAAGAAAATCTCACTAATTCTTCTGACGAGATTGTATGATTTTTTTAATATTATAGATTTATTTCTAGGAAAAACCATTGTACGTCCTTTTCTTCAAAAATATTTATAAAAACTTGAAATGTTCTTTCTTATTTTGCCCGCACGATTTAAATCGATCTCTAATAATTCACAACAAAAACAACTAATTAGAGGAATATTTAAAATTGCAAATCGTAATTACAGGTAACTAGCATATGTATTTTTTGACAATAATTGTCGCACTTGTCATAATTTAAAATTTGAATAGCCGCAGTTGCCAGCTTAATAATAGATTTTTGCCATACAGTTTAATTATTTTAACAGCATCTTCTAAACAAAATTGAAGGTGATGCCGATGACCTATTTGTGACCACTTACATAACGTGAAAAAGTAAAAAAAAATTGTCTAGAAATACCTTTTTCCATTACATAGCCACATACCAAATTATGTTATGATCTTATTAGCCAATTTTTAGTAATTTAAAAAATACGAAATAGTTTTAAGAAATTTAATGGTCTGTAGCACCTAAACGAAGCACTTTTGGATACAGATAAGTTTGGTTAAATCGTCTTATTTTGGTCTCAGGAGTATGTAGTATCTTATCTGATGTTATTTCAAAAATAATATCCTTCAAAGAGAATAGGTATTGGCTTCTTATTTCTTTAAAATTTTCTTCTTGACAAAGCACGTAAAGAATGCTTGTTTTAACCAAAAAAAAAGTTACCTCAGACTTTTATGCCCATTTTCACCAACGATTATTAAAACTTAGGCATTAAATAATAAAAAATACCTAGCAATAAGCCTAAGTTTAGGAATCGTCGATGAAAACGGGCATTAATATGATTTGAGTATTCAATAAAAATATCCAAAGTCGACGCTTATGATTTACCATTTGGTAGTCTAAACTAAACTTATGGGGTAATTCTGAACAAAAAATGTTAGCCGTAACAGCGATGTTAAATTTGACAGTCACCCCGATGTCAAAAAAACGCTATTACAATATAAAATAACATTTTCGGTATTAAAATGCATTGTACATTTATATAATGTATTATTTTGATCAATTATACATTAATGTATTATTATTATTTTGCTGTATGTTATTTTAACACGAAAATTTTATTTTAAATAACCGTTAAGTTGCAGTAAAGTTTACAAAATTGCGTTTTTTTTGACATCAGGGTGACTGTCAAATTTTACATCGCTGTTACGGCTAACATTTTTGTTCAGAATCACCCCATTAATTTTACTCCAAAGTCAGAATAGATTTTTTCTTTAGATTTTTACTACCTCAATACTCAATAAATGCTATTTACTGTTTTCATGACTTTTTAGTAACATAAACACTATAAACTATAATTATTGTAGTTTTAATTTAATTTCAGAATTTATCCAAGGTGTATCTCAGTTCAGCGTAAAGGGGGATAAGCTATCGAAACTTCGTTTTGCTTTTAGAATTTACGACATGGATAATGATGGTTATATATCAAACGGAGAGTTATTTCAAGTAAGTTATTTTCAAGAAATGAATTATTGTGATTAATTTAAAAAAAATAATTTAAAGGTTTTAAAAATGATGGTTGGTAATAACTTAAAAGATACACAACTGCAACAGATTGTGGATAAAACAATTTTGTTTGCTGACAAAGACGAGGATGGCAAAATTTCTTTTGAAGAGTTTTGTTCGGTTGTTGGAAACACAGATATCCACAAAAAGATGGTCGTTGATGTTTAAATACGTCTACGCAAACATAAAGTACACTTTGTTATATCTATACTATATAAAATCTATTCTTATTATTTATTATTATTTTGTTTATCTTTTTTTATATATATATATATTGCTGTTGGATTTGATACAACTAACATTTTTACGAATTAAAAACAACCGGAAATTACTTCTTATATTTACATGTTTTATTTTAAATGATTAATTGTTTGTATTCTCGGTTGTGTTTAATAGTAAAATAAGACCATTAACATCACACACAAATTATAAATTTTATAAAGATATTGTTTTCAATAGTTTCTACTTACCTTAGCGTTTTAGGGCAAAAAAATGTAATGTTTATGCGTGATTGTTAAAGTAATAAGAATCTCAAAATAAATATACCTATATTAATATATGAATACCTCCGTCAATTTTGTTCTTTATCGTGAATGCTAACATGGTGATAAAATGCCGGCGGCGTAGCCTAGTAAAATCCCCTTATATTTAAATCTAGTATCTTATTAGTTAAACGATCATGTGTAAGTAGATTTAAAAAAATAATTTTGGTAAAAGTAGTTAAGTTTCTTTAATCAATACATGTTTTTGAAACACTGTAAAAACTAGCTTAAGTAGTCTCTTTGCATGTTTAACTTAGTGTTTCCCATAAAATATTTTATAAATTAAAAATATGTGTATATTAATAGTAACTTTATACTTTATCTTGGTGTTGTGTGTATAGTTGATGTATACTATACGGGGTGTAACTGCCTCGCCGGTTTGAAGCTGTGTATTCTAACTCATTGTCTCAATATGCTTAAAATACAAAAAATGTACTTATAAAGACACCGTAGATTAAAATCACCTCTTAAATACGGTAGTCATGCCTTCCATTAAAGCAGGTTACAGTGCACAACTTGCGTTAACATTAGTCATGGAAAAACCGAAGAATAATAAGTAAGTACTGGTTACGGAATAATCAGTATTTATTTTTATTAAAAAAATTGGAATTAATTCAACATCTTAATAATATTGTTGTGACATTTGCATTTCAATGAGACTACTTCAATCAAAATTGAAACATTCAATCATGCCACGTGAGCACTTGTGAATGCTTCAATTTTTTCATAAAGTATTCCATTCGTTATCCCAAATTGATCAATTTTGTTATCAAAATAAGTAATTTTTCCAATTGAATTATTCGCTGATAGTTCTTTTGTGTGTGCGCAGGGAATAAACACCGAATTATTCCTTTCAACTCTTGAGCACATTTAATTATTAGTCACGTAGGTGTGCAGGAAAGTTAATTACTACACTTGCCTCTTGTAAAAAGAAATATGTTAAAATATGGTTGTGTTGTGCTTATATACATATATATTATACTATACATATTATATATATGGTTGTTCTGTTAATTTATGTTGTTCAATAAAAAAAAATTATTTCACCTCTCGATATTTTTCGTTTTAATTCTTTAAAAAAATTTATAATTGTCTACTTATTTTTTTTTAAATAAGCTAATAACTTTCCTCACCTTATTTTAATGGATTGAAAATGGTATACATAATAAATTTTTAAAATTAGAGATATTTTTTCTGAAAAACGCAAGTGCAAAATTTCATTTTTTTATTAATGAAAAAGTAAGTTTGTGCAAACTGTTTGATAGTGTATGGGGCCCTTTAAAAGAGTGTATAAAAAGTATAGTAACAATCACCAAATTGCAGTTTTCGTACGCAGATATATCTAGTTGCATTGGAAAATTTTTCCAATTAGGTATTTTCAAAACAGCAGATCAGAAATTTTGAGGATTCATAATAATTTTGCATTACACAGGTTGTGAAAAGCTGGGTTGGGATTAATATTAAGAGTGAATTCCTAGATGCTCTCGCGATAAAATGTCCGTCGGAGATAACAGGGAATAGAAAATCCGTTCCACTTTTCTGGAGCTTCGTTGATATCTAGATCCCACTGACAATTTTTAATTTTTTTTCTAATTTATAAGCTATGTATCAAAGTGAACATAAATTAATTATGCTAACATTTTTATGTTTTGCAATTTTATACAGAAATAATTAAAAAAGTGCCCAAAGTTAAGGTAGTTTTAGGTCATTCGTTTTTTTTTGTGCATCGCAAAATTTGTTTCCAGTTGCCAGAATTTAGTAGAATCACTGAAATCTTCTATAAAAAAGCCATGTTTTGCACTAACTTGCACTGGGTTATTTGGTGGTCCCCACTAGCTACTATATTTGCCGTTTAGGAAATCACTCTTAAGATTGTTCAATATTGTACAAATAAAAAACTTTGGATAAAAAAATTTATTAACTTATTTACATATTAAAAATACATGGTCATCTAAATAAATCCAATTAAAACTCCAACTTAAATCTTGCAGTCAAAGAAATATGGTCTGATCCAAGAATATTGTTGGGTATGTGTACACCAAATAATTCATCACATTTGGGCAGTGTGTATCTTGATAACAATTTTAGTTTATCATCTTTTTTCTTGCTGTCGCCTTGCTTCGCGCTAAAAATTATTATTAAATTAACACTTCAACTATTAACCCCTCACAACTATCGTTATTTAATAAATAGGTTTTAAAGAAGTATTAAAACGTACCTGTAGAATATGTAGTCTACACAAATCCATCGATCTTGGAATGTTGTACCATCCATTTTATCATTTAAATAGTCATAGACAGATTTGAAATTAAATTTGTGATTTAAAGTTCCAGTTGCAAAAAAATTCCCATCATCCTTGTCGTTAAAAGATTTACTTTGTTTTGTTTCATGATGAATACCAATCAAATTAATTTCATCTTTTCTTGTTAATTTGATATTTTCAAAACGTTTTGATAATAAACTTACATGCTGACATGCATCTACAAAACAAAAGATTAATGTTTTTTATATTAAATTTTTTTTTCATAAAAACGCATTTTTTTATCATTGTTCAAAAAGTACGCCCCTATCATAGACTCTACATGAAAAACAAAAATTCTATATGAAAACTAAATTCAATTTGAATGGCACTAGGTATCGTTTTTGTTAAATTTGTGATTACAAATGCCCAAAAATCAATTTTTACTAGAGTGGATTTCATCTGAAGTGAACCTTTCATGCGCCGCGAGCGCTTTTACCCAAGCGATTATTATTAAAACTAAATAATGTCGATTCATACAATACAGGAATTCAGATTAACTGAGAAACCTTAATTCTAGATGACCAGTACATCATCATGTACATCAATCATAAACTAAGTTAATCAAAATATTCCAAAACATTGATTTCTGAGCAGGGTTCTCTTCAGATGAAAACTATATATGATGAACTGGCCACCTCAATCTCCTGATCTTAATCCAATCGGTTATTGTGGGATGAGCTCGATAGAAGTGTAAAGAAACAATTCCCAACGAACGAGGAAACCTTGTGGAGGATGCTTCAGTGGGCATATGCATATTTTGGAACCATTTTACATGATGCCAAATGCGACTTTCATCATTCTTTCCTTGTTATTCAAATACAAAAATAAGAGTCTGCCCGTGTCATGTCGTAAACGACATCGTGTCGAGTGATTCAAAAATAACCCCCCAGGACGATTGGAGTAAAATTACAACTGAAACGTTAACAAAATTGTTGGAAAGAATGCCCAGATTATGCGCTGCTGTAATAGACAAAAAAGGAGGTCATATTGATGATTGATGAGACTAATGTGTGATAAATAAATATGTCTCTTGCTTGATTAAATAAAATACTCGTATTATTTTTTATTTTCTTAGCAGTAATTTCAAAATTTTGAGATGGGCAAATACTTATGGACGGTAGTGTACCTACTGACGCTTATACATAATAAAAATGAAATAAGAATCAAATATTTACCTGTTACTCCAAGATTATGTGGAATCCAATATTGTGAATTAACTTTATTTTTAATAGGCAACGAATTGTAGTTTAAAGATGATGTTGATATAAACTCTAATAAGGAAGATTTAGGTTCTGAATTAAAATCACCGCAGATGATAATTGGTAAGTATTCATCCCTGAAATAAACCCAAGTTGGTTTAATAATTTTTTTTAAACTATGTGAATATTAAAAATATTTGTTCGAATTGCAACAAGAGCTTACTTTTGACTGCATTTTTGGATAAAATCTCAAATATTCAAAACAAAAGTTTTTTCGGGGTATCAACTCTCCCAAATTTTTTGTACGATATCACTGTATTATAAATTCAAATATTCACAATTTTTTTTATACCTTTTTGCGTTTAAAAATTACAGGACTAAATGTACAACATTGTCTAATTATTCAAATATGCACAATATTAGTACTGCAGCATGTGTTTAAAATATTATTTTTTTTTAATTCTCTCAGCTGAGTTTTCAAGTAATAAGTGTATTTTTATATTTTTTATGTTAAAAATGAACAAAGTTTACTACCCTGTATTTGGAAATTGCACATTATATCATTGTCAATGCATATTCTTACAGAAAATATTTGTTTTGTTTTTTTGGATTGTAATGGATGATTTTTATAGTAATCTTAAATCTTATGGATATTTTCTATACAGCCCTACATGCTTGCACAATAAAGAAGTTTCTATTTATTATTTTTCACGTAATAATAATAAGAATTTGAAAATTAAGAGGATAGTCGGCAAATTTGAGCAAATTAATCAAAATTTTAAGAAATCTTTGAAGCGCTAAAAATATAATTGAAACAAAAAACGAAAATTTGAAATCTTCGTTTATATCTTAACGTAACTTATTGCTAGCTTTGGAAAAAAAATATTATTTCAAGTAGTTTTTTAGTAGTTCAAATTTGACGACTATCCTCTTAATGGTGAATATTCGTGTCTTATGACTTCAAAGCAAGCAAAAACAAATTAATGAGTCTCGTTACAGCGCGCTTACAAAAAATTAAATATCTCCGTTGTTGAGATATCGAAATAAAATATTCACCATATCTAAAGTTATCCTTTGTTCTATAATGTGTATCATTTTATGCATCATGTAAAATTGATTAGCAATTTAACAAAACAAACTTGTCATGCAATATGAAGTAGAGACAATATTAAATTTCAGTTCACTACTTCCCCTTAAACCCCAAATTTTTCAATTGTATTTCTATAAATTTTTGAATTTAGGTCTTACTTAAATTTTAAATGTATGTGGTGCAAAAGTAAAACTTAAACTTACTTATTTTTGTAGGCCATTCTTTCAACCTCAGTGAGAAATAGTTGAATTTGTGCAATTCGCACATCTTCACGTTTTGGATTATAGAGCAAATGAGTTGTTGCCACAATAAATTCTTGTGATTTATTGGATTTTGGAGCTAACTTTAAGATAATCGCTACATTATCTCGATCTAAACGATGTGCATTAGGTTGCCTGAAGTTAACTTTATTACTTTCGTGCAAGTCAAATACATTATTATTGTAAAAAATAGCACACCCATCAGTATATGCACCAGTTCGCTTCTTATAAACCCCGGAGTAACCTAAATAAAGCATTTAAATGAATGTAAATTTTTAGTTTTACAAAATTACCTAAATTCTCGAATTCCTTTCGGTAAAATTCTTTCATGTGATTTTGTTGAACTTCTTGAAGACATAATATCTGCAGGCAATAAATTAATTAAAAGTAATTAAAATAATATGTGGTTTATACATCAGCTCTATGGTAGGATATCTCATCATATAAGCTACTCCATCGTTTAGCCCAAGTAAGATAATTAGGATTATGATCTTTATATAAATGCGGATGTTGTTGAAGGAGATCCTGTGCGAGAACATTATATGACATGAGAGTAAATTCTTGTCCGGTATTAATACCGCCATTCTTCTGTTTTAAACTATTTCCCAAAGGTGTTTGTTCCCATTTTCGGATACTATTACCAACCCATTCTAAATAATGCAATAATAATTTCTGCAGTTTTTAAATATTTAAATGTAATTACCTTCATTATTTTTAATGTAACGTTTAAAAGCGTTATCCCTTTCAATGCCATGAAAACCTCTATTAAAAGATACACTACTATAATTTTGCCGATATGTATTATTAAAATTGTGAAATTGATTAGTGTAAGGTATCTGCATAAACTGCTGCGGTAATTGGTAATATATATTTTTGTTACCAATGAATTGAGTATTATTTTTACCAAGATTTTTATTTTTTCGTTTCCTACCTAAGTTTGTCATATTTATACTTTCCTTTTGTGCTTCTCCATAACGTATAGGTGGTAGATTGTGCCCACTGCCAGAACCACTACTGCAGCTACTGTGTGCCACGGCTGAAGTGTCTGATTAGATAATGAAAAAATTAAATTAAATATGTAGCAACTTTATTAATAGTTATCAGGATTAATGAAAATTAAAAATGTACAATTGTTTAAGCAAGTAGAATAAATGATAATGAAATAACTGTTTTGTTGAAGGCCAAACAAACTTACCCGAAGTAGTGGGCACTGGTATGGGCATTTTATAGTATTTAGTAGTTCTACTAAAACTGGCCATAATGTTACAAAAATTATCAAGCAAAATTGTTGTTTTTCTATAAACTTTTGTAAAAAATATGTTGGGCCTTCTTGCTAAAAACATTCCATATGAAATTCAACTTTTTAACTTACAATAAACATGATATCTATTCTAATAACGAGCCGTCTCGAAATTTATCAAGTGAACATTGCTGTTAATTTTTGTAACTAAAACACGTTCCTAGACCATTTGGATCAAAATCAAAACAGACGATAAACTTTTAAATTTGACATGTTCCAGTCCCTGTCACTTTTTGAGGTTAAAAATTAGTTAAAAATAAAAAATATATATTTTGAATTGTTTCTATTTTTATAAAGAAAATTGAACATGTGTTTTTTTATTTATTCTGAGTTGCTACGTTAAAAAATATTATTAAGTTAAACTTATTTTTAAATTTACTTAATTTTGTTTGGCTCTGTAGAAACGTTTAACTGGTTGCGGCACACCGATGAGCACCGATGTGAAGTTGTCCAGCAGCCTTATTCTTTAACCCCGACCCGACCACTTTTATCTTTCTGCCCTTTCATTTGCATGAAAAAATAAGAGGACAGAATGATAAACATGATCGGCCACATCGTGTCGACGGGTCAAGATGTCAAGAATAAGGCCGCAGGAAGATTTATTGTTGGGCCCGAGGCCCGACCACATCGTGTGGTCGACGAGACTAGAAGGACAGAAATTTTAATCTAAATGAAAAGGACAGAATGATAAAAGTGGTCGGCCACATCGAGCAGTCGATTGGTTCAAGAATAAGGCTGCAGCGGGCTTATTCTTGGGCCGGTCGAGATCGTGTCGTCGACGACATTCATCATTCTGTCTTTTTCATTCACATGAAAAATTAAGAGTCTGTCCTTCTAATCTCGTCGAAGACAGGATCTCGACCGGCCCAAGAATAATAAGCCTCCAGATATCGAAGGTGGTCGATGGTGGGGCGTTATTTCTAAAATCATACATTCACGGTGCCCAATAACGATTACAAAACATAAATATTATTGTAAGTTGTTAGGTGATTGTACGTAACACTCTCTGGTTATCGGCAAAACAAAGTTGCTACTTTTGTCAATATTTTCGAAAGTGCACCATTTAATTACTACGTGAATAAACAAGTGGTTGCCTATTATTAAATTAATTTGAATCACTGATGGTTGCTTGCATTGACTACGTATACACCAGGGGTACTAAAGGTAGACTAAGCTGGTCCGCGTACTAAATTACTTGTTAGTCTAGTTGCGTATACATCGCTCATTCTAAACCGAACCTTAAAGTACCAAATAAATCTAAGTTCTGTTTAGTCCACAACTTGTCAATTTTGAAGTTTTAAGTTTTTGTTTTTATACAAACAAACCTATTTTTTATTCATTAACTTAACTATCGATAACGTATTGAAAACTAAAAATTATAAAGGTCTAAAAATTAAAACTGATAAGTTGTATAAAAAAATGTTTCAAAAAAAGATACAAAACATTCTGAAAAGTTGAAAAAATTGCAAATCTAATAACGATGAGTGATACAGCATTCTTCTAAATGATAAAAGTTCAGTTTTAAACTGAAAACAGGGACAAAATAATTAATATAAATTACACAGACGAGGATTGGCTAGAAAATTTTAGAATACGAAAGTGCTCATTTCTTATTTTATGTGATTTATTAAGATAGAACTTCTAAATTTGACGTTTGACGCTTTAAATAGTTCTTATGCGTATACAGCGCTATCGCGGGACTAAATTTTCGTTTAGACCACCCTACTTCCCGAGGACCAACGCTAGACCAAGCGAGCATTAGTACCTTGTCGTCACAGTATAGGCAACTACCAGTAGCGACACTTCATACAAATTACATGTTATTTGAAGGGACAATTTTTGGTGACCTTGACGATATATATATGTATACCCAGATACGCAAGCGGCAAATTTAAATTTATGTCACTTTTTCTAACCATAAAAATGTAACATACATTTGCAAAGTTTTGATTAAAATTGAAGTTTTTAATAATTTTGACAAGCTTAAATGTAATAATATACAGTTTTCATCAATTATTACATTAATTACGGTATTTAAATTCAAATGGCGACGCCTTTAAAATTATTTTGATCATAGAGAAATGTCACCATTTGTAATTTGCAGTTCTAAACTCAATGGTACCAGATACGCACCATAGAAATGGTACTAGGTTAGACACGGGAGAGTGTCGCTACTTGTAGTTATTTATACTGTGTTGTCGTATACATCGTCGAATTTGGTACGCGGACCAGCTTAGTCCACCTTTAGTACTCCCGGTGTATATCTATGTTTTCTGTTGTTATACATAGACCGGACACGCTTGACATTTAAAAAAAATAGGTGTTTTTTATTTCCCACTTTTACCTGCTAATATAAGCTAACTTTTGACGTATAACTTTTACCATTCAATCCATTAATAACCGAAGTTATCTTAATCCATCGCATTAGTTATTTGTTGTATCTAGTAATTTGTAAAATAAAGAAAAACATAGCTATTTTAAAATAGACACCAGCGCCCCCAATGTGTTTTAGCGTGAACTACGGCGGCCATTTTAAAAGTTTCCGTTAGCTATATTGACCTCGGTTATTTTCTTAATTTTTGATGTTCTCTGATCAAATGAAAATCGAATTTGACAAGTTTTTATGAGTATTATAGGTTATGTGATCCAATATTTCAAATTTACCGCCAAAACGAACATTTTTAAAATGGCCGCCAGTGATACACAAAAAATTGACACTTGTCCGGTCGCCCGGTCTATGTATAACAATAGAAACATAAGTCTTTGGTCCCAGCTTGAAGTAGGACAAACGTAATCACGATCGCGTATGCTTTGTCCTACTTCAAGGGGGCGTTCAGGTTTATTACCCGGCGTGTGAGAGTTATGCCAGCGCGCGCCCGAAGTCGTCCAGAAATCGCCAGGGCGCGCCCGGTCGTTTAGATTTGCGACGGGCGACGCACCAAGTCACTCCGTCCTTCAGTTTCGAGCATGCGCATTAAAAGTATATAAGCCTTATTTACTTGTAATGTCACGTGACGCCCTCAAGTCGCCGCGCTCTCGAGACGGCGAGGAAGTCGTCCCGCATGCGCATTGTCGATAAAATCTACCGAAAACCAAAACAAACTTTTGTTTATTGTTGATTTGGGTTAGGTTATTATTAGGTTGGTGCAAAATTAATGCATGATTTTAAAATTCAAATTTAAAACACTCCAACTTTTTTCAAACAAAATATATTTAATCAAAATAAGATCCATTACAATCAATACACTTTTGCCATCGAGATACAAGTTTATTAATTCCGGTGGCATAAAAGTCCGGGCTCCTGGAGGCGACAAACTCTCGGAAGGCGTTTCCGATATCATCTTTATTTACGAAAAATTTTCCGCCCAAGAAGTTGTCCAGGTGTTTAAAAAAGTGGTAGTCAGTTTGTGAAAGGTCTGGTGAGTACGGTGGGTGAGGAAGTGTCTCGTAGGCCAACGCGTTTAATTTTTGGAGAGTTAATTGTGCAACGTGTGGCCGGGCGTTATCGTGTAGGAGAATTGGACCCTTTCTATTGACCAATGATGGGCAAAGACGGGCCAGTTTCCGATGCATTTTGTCAATTTCTTGACAATACTTTTCTGAAGTGATGGTTTCGCCAGGATTGAGGAAGCTGTAGTGGATGACGCCGGCAGTAGACCACCAAACTGTCACCATAACCTTTCTTGGGTGCAAACTCGGCTTTGGGAAATGTTTTGGTGCCATATTTTTGTCCAACCATTGACCAGTTCGCCGCCATTTGTCGTATAGGATCCACTTCTCATAACATGTCACGATTCGATCGAGAAATGGGTCGTTTCTGTTGCGCAACATAAACGCGGAACAGATTTCGAGATGTAAATAAATGACGTCAGAGTGCGCGCCCGAAACCCGGTGTGACAAACCTGAACGCCCCCCTACCTGCGAGAAACTTTTCAAGATATCCTATTACTTGAAGGCATATTTTGTCGTTTTTTGTTTCTTATGTATTTTGTTAATATAAAAATAATAGATAGCATTATTAGTATGTTATTTTTATTTTCTATACGCTTTTCAAAAGACCTCATGTTTCTATAGGAACAATTAGAGGAAGACACACAAAAAACAAACGCGTCAAAATATGCATTAAAATTAACAGAAAAACTTTTGTATTTAACTTTTTTATGAAACTTTTTAAATTAAAAAGTTACAGACACGTGACATATGCGTTACTTTTGTTACACTGTATATAAATATAATGGGTTTGAAACTCGGTTACCTTCGGAATTCTTGAATGTCTACAACTGCCAACGTGCAACGTGCAAGTCTGCAACCCTCTTAACATGCCTCAGTTGGTTGTCGATTCGATGTTCGGCAAAAATGTTCGGTAGAGTAAAAAATCGAAAAATTTTAATGGAAGGCTTCTCTATTTTCTGGCGTTGGTTCTTGTAGCGTCTGTATCTTAAATTTCAAAAAAACGCAATTAAATGGTTTATATCAACATACAACTACTTCGGTAAGTGAATATTCTTATTTTACGCGCATTTACATTTAAAATTCTGGTCAAACAAAAGAAGATCGGCTAATAGCGCAATTGTTTGTTTTTAAGGTTATAAGCTGAAAACATTTTTATTTGCAATAATAAACTAAAGAGAACAAACGCCTTTTGCTAATTACATTATAAATAATGTATTTTTATACTAAAACGCTTTCCGCTTTTCCACTATTCATTTATTTCTTAGAGCATCAATTTGCCAAAATTAATACGTTTCATCTCATTTTATTTTGTACTTTAAGTTTAATTTATATTAAGTACATTAATAAGTTATTTACAAGAAACTACAGTAAAACCTTAATTTTAAAACAAATTGAAGTAGTGTACTTTATTAATTATTTTTTATTATATTAAAATGCTTCCATATAATATTTTATCACGGGAACCTTAAAAAAATTCGTTGTATAGAAAATTCGTAATTTTGATATTAAAAATTTGTTATTTATTTTATAGCTCTTTATTTTAACTAAAAATATGAAAAGGCGTTATTGTTAAAGCGCTTGTTTTACAAAAACTAAATCCAAGTCGCATGGTATAACTTATAAGTAGACCTTTAAAAAGACTCGAAAAATCTCAAAATTTACGTTCATTTATAAAAATTCTAATTACCTCCCTGATTTTCTATTATTCTTTACAATAATCCAATATAAAATTCTCCGAAATTTAGCCAGCCATTGACTACGTTTATCTTGTGTGACTCGATCCGGATTGAATTGAAAAGCGATTGACTCAGTCCGCATTTTTTGAGATATAAACACATAGGATTGGATTCAGTTTAATAATCCAATCCTACAAAATCATGGGATTGGACTTAGTAATATTGAATAAAAATTTGTAACGACATAAACAGGATTGACTTTACAAAAGTTAATAGTAAATTATGTTATCGATGTTGGCACATCTGACTGCTGACTAACAATTCCAAAATACACGTAAATTTCTTCCATTTTTCTTGTTTTAGACATTTTCAATTAACATAACCTCTTCTATAAAATATGAAACAACAGAAATAAAATCAAACCCAACAGACCACTAAAATTCGATGCAAAACCTATTTTAGGAATTTCCTTTCTCTTTAGTTGGTAACTCTAGGATATTAGTAATGGATTGAAAAATTCAATCCAGTCCAAATGAACTCTGTCGAGATAAACACGTTGTTTACATGATTGACTGAATCCTGTCATAATCCTATTGTCAAATTAATTTTTTTGGACTTAGTGCCTTTTTTTTGCTAGCCCACGATATAATTTTAGAGAATTTTTGCTAGGAATATAATATTTGCTAAAAATAACAAATTCGCGTTATTTTTTAAAATATTTTTTAGACGTTAAATGAAAAAAAAAACATTCGTTTTATGGAACTTAGTGCAGTCAACCTACCGAATTGTTCATGTAGCACATCGGTGAATAGCTACAATAATACAATAGGGTGACTCGCAATAGGTGCTTTCCAGGTATCTGCTCTGAGTAGTCCAGAGTAGCTCCCAACTACTCGAGTGTGTTCCAGGCGGGTCGGAGTGAACTACTCTGAAGCACTCCATTTAATCTCGTCCCCGTCCCCTGAAGTACCTACCTAGTTTTTAACGTGAAATACTCCAGTGGAGTTCCTGATTTGTGCTCTTAATGGTTATAATTCGGATTTTGTGGTTATGTTAAGAGAGCAGAATCCTTGCGTGTTCCAAGTGCGTTTTCATTTTGAGTTCTATAAACCAGTTCACTCCAGAGTAGTTAAAATTTACTTGGAAAGCACCTAATAATTACTAAGTGTATAAAGATATTGAAAAAACAGTATTTCTGGAAAGAAGTACCGGAACGCGGTTCCGGCCCCACTACACCATTGCTCAAAGGCAGTAAATTTTGTGGAATAAGCACATTCGGATCAAGTAAGCAGCAAATTAATTTCGTTTAACCTCTATACAAACCTCTAAAATTGCATGTTTGTAATGCTTGATCGGATGCAGTTGAAAAAATTTAACGAATTAAATGTGTCTGATTGATTGACAGTTACTAGGGATTTATATTGACAAAGTGGGCAGTACAGTACCGATTTGAGTAAATCTCTTTAACTATCCCGAAATAAATTTAGTCAATATCATTAACCCATTGAGACAGTATTTTCTTATAAAGTGATTGGGCCAAAGTGCAGTATTTATTTTTCATTAGATAAGAATGAAAAAAAATGTTTAAAAATTTATTAACGAAAATACACAAAACTTAAAATATTTTTAAAATACAAATGTAGAAGTGTAAGAAAATAATCAATTTAATGTTAGATCATTTTAAACCCAAAATTTACCAAATGGAAAACAACCAAAAATTAAATAAGTTATCACCTCTGAGACTCGTTATTTCTACATTTGGCAAAAGTTACGTACCACGAGTTAGGTTCGTTATTGTGTCCCTATGGATTAAAAGTCTATTTAAGACTTTTGTATCTTTTAAAATCTAATTTCAATCATGTAAATACAAAAAAATATCATGGGAGCGTGAACTTGAAATGTTTGTTTATATTTTTTATACTTAGGACCTGTATGTATAGTATGAATATTTTTAAAAATGTTGCTTATTTTTCTGTTAAAAAGCATGTAATGTGTATTTAGTTAATTTAATTGGCAAGTGTAGAATGATTTTTAATTGAGCAAGAAACGTAATAATTTCCAGATTCAGTATGATTGACTAGGGTGAATTTGGGTGAATTACTAAATTTTAATAGAAATATTTAATATTATTTCTGAACTTCTAAATTGTGTATTCGATGTAGCAAAATTGATTTTACAAATAATTGTCGTTCAAAAAACAATGAAATGGTTCAGTTCCAGATCAGTTCTTTAAAAAAATGTATCAATTTCATTAGTAACCATTTGAGTATTTTGAATTTGTTTTTAAAGGTGCGTTTCTTTTGAAGTGTCTGTAGCATCATTTTATAACACTGTTGTTCACTGTTGTTCACTGTTGTTTAGACACGTCTAAAAATGGCTCCATTTAATTGTAACAAAGTTCTGATGCTGCTGCTGATGCGGTAGCTTCAAAGAAGACTTACCTTTATGTTGTATGTTTCTGGATAATTATTTATGTACATTTTAATTATTATCACTTTTCTCTTACAGATCTGTTGTTTTATATAATATTTTAATTGTTATTAATATTTTTGATAAATATAATTTTACCTGATGTTTTAAATTTATTTTTTAATCTCATCCGCTAAACTAAAGTACCCCATCTTTAAAAGCTCATTCAGTGTAGGTAAAAAAGAAAATCATAATTCAAAATTCCTTTCTTTGCAGTTTTCCTAATATAAAACCTAAAACCTATCTAAAAATTACTTATTGTGTGATATCGAGATATAGAGATAAAAAATTCTCCATGAATAAAATAAAATTGAATATAATAAATTTAGTGGTATTTTAGTTTCGTGAATTAGTATACAGGGTGGCCCAGATTTTACTTCCCAGGAAATATCTCGGTTATTTGAAGAGATACAAATGTAAATCAAAAAGTTAACTTAACTTAACCTAATCTAACTGAACCTAACTGTAAATTACAAATTTTGTTAAAAAAAAACTAAATAAATAATTTTCCATAATACATACTTCGATCAATATTTTAATTTTTTTATTCACAAAATACTAAGTGTAGCATATCACTGTTGCTAGAATAAATTGTAGATGCAATATCAATTATAAAAAATAGGGTGTCCCATTAAAGAAAATAAAATGATGATGGCATCTTAAGAGTGGTAAATAATAATAATTTTTTTAGAATGAAATTATGAAGAACGAGTGCTTCCATTCAAAGCACTTTTTGATTTATATTTTTATCTCTTCAAATAACTGAGATATTTTCTGGGAAGTAAAATCTGGGCCACCCTGTATTTATACCTAAAATTTAATTAATTTTTATAGATAAAGAATGAAAAATGTTTAAATCCAAAGAATTATCTTCTATCCGGATGTCGGAGGCTGCACAAAAAATAATTCGATCTGAATGTGTGGTCGAGTTGGAGAACATCGATCATATAAGTACATAAAGAAATTCAAAAAAGCGCTTTAATCTTACTCTAGTAATGTTTTAGCTGGGTTATTACCGAAGAATCGTTCTATTCGTGTTTCCAAACTGAAACCTATAAAAAATCAACAAATTAAGAAAAAAATTGTTACTATAAACAGAAAAGATTCCTTATTTACTAGAACCAGAAATAAAAATTTTGAAATAAAATCCCCAAGGACTTTGATAAAATTAAAAGCTGCAAATAAATTAAGATCAGGTGGAATATCTAAAAGTGCCTCTCAATCAAATAAAGCTAAAGTTTCTGTTTCACTAAAAACTAAAGAAATTACCAATGGGAAAGGCAAACATGTTACTACCAAAGTTAATACCTCTGAAACAAATAACGAAATGGTTGTTTTTAATGACAAGTATGTAAATAATGAGGAGCTTAACTGTACTGAAGGTTATTTAACAAACACTGATGGGGTTGTGGAAGTAAACATACTAGACATAATGGCGAAAAATTTGGAGGGGGTAAAAGAAACAGCTAAGAACTTTAAAGTCGTACCATTTATAGATCCTGATGAAGCTGCAGCTAAAGATGAAATTGAAAATGAAGCTAGGAAAAAAAAGGAAGAGATTATGGATAGTGTTGAAGCAACAATAAGTAAAATTTTTGGTTTGGACTCAAAGTCTAGTGATGAAGAAACACCCGCCAAAAAACCATCGGTTACTAAAACCAAAGAAACCAAACGAAAAGACACATTTAATAATAGGGTTGTTAATAAGAAAAGAGAATTAAAAGCAAAAAATTTAAAACTGCGCAGGAGTAATGAACTTTTAAGATCGAGGATTAAACAGCAGCCTGCAATTAGAAGTTCTTTACGGCAGACCAATCGAGGTAAGATTATAATAATTATAAGATTTCTATGTTTCACCACATTTTTAATAAATAATATGTTTTTAAAGACATTAGCGCTGATCTGCTAACAATCAATTTCTAAAAACGTTTTATAATGTTTCCATATTATATTTATATATATATATTTTTTCTAAATTTAAATTACTAGGTTAATAAATTGTTTTATTTTTAATTGGAACTGGAACTGAACCAATATGAGAAAATCGGAACATTTTACTTTTGGTATTGATTAAGTAGTTATTTGAAATAAAATGTAATTAAAACAATTCGTATAAAGGTTTATCTTATTATGTATCCTAATAAGAGAGTTGCGGCCCCTTAAAGAAGTTCACAAAAATAAGGTTTCGGTTGATTATTTTAGAATGGTTTATGGTAGAGGGTTTAATTTTAAACACAACTGCTTATTGTGGACTGGATTTTTCTTAAAAACAGTGCATTTTAACCAATTTTTAAAGAAAACCTTTCTTGTTTCAATAGATGGTATTATTACAAAATTTAAACACTCTACTATTACCTTTTCTGAAATAAATGAATATATATTTCCTTGCTCCAGCACCTTTAATTGTACCAAAGAAAGTGAAATCAGGCAAATGGTACTTTTAAGTTTTTATTTTAATTTAATCAAAGAATCCGTTCTTAACCTTTTGCACTCGTATTTATGTTTTGGCAAAGTCTCATTCAATTCGGATTTATTTTTCATAAAACGATGATGACATACGAGTGCAAAGGGTTAAATTTAATTCCGGAACACCCTGTATAAAAATCAATTAATTGGCTACTTATATGCTATTGGGAATTTCGACTACGGATAGATTTTGACGTAAATTTGAAAAAAACATGGAGGAAAAAGTAATAAAAGATTTTTGCGCCGATTTAATTTTTATTGGTTTTAGTAACTGCGGCTCTGTTTGGATCAAGTTTTTTGTGTTTAAAAATTGTGTTTATCTTTTATTGACCAGTGTGTGTTATTTCTTACTTGCATAATTGCTTAAGGGGTTAGACCACTCTAGGATTAAAAAAAAAAGAAATTTTAAAACAGGGACGGATCAACTTAAAATTGGTTAGAAAAGAAGCACAGGAGCAGGATATTAATGTGGAAGGCCAATTGTATGGTAGAGGCATCGGAAAATGAAGGTAGGTACATAAAAAAAACTTTGAAAGCATTTTTTTCGAAACCATATTTCTCAAATTGGCCGGACTCCTAACTCATACAATTCTTGACCTATTGACTTTAAAATTTAACTGTTTATTCCAAATTACATTATCTATAGAAATACGTAGGTTTTTTTTTAATATATTGATTTTTGCAAAAATGGCGCCCTTCTGAAGTAAAATAGAAAAAAATGCCATGAAAAATCGCTATAAAATTACCTATAACAAAAGATCTATTCAATATAATAAAAAAATCCTACGTACTTCTATAGAGAATGTAATTTTGAATATACAGTTAAATTTTGAAGTCAATAGGTAAAGAATTGTATGAGTTAGGAGTCCGGCCGATTTGATAAATGTTGTTTCTAAAAAAAACGCTTTCAAAGTTTTTTTTTATGTACCTACCTTCAATCTGCGATGCCTGTACCATACAATTGGCCTTCCACATTAATATCCTGCTCCTGTACTTCTTTTCTAACCGATTTTAAGTTGATCCGTGACTGTTTTAAAATTTCAATATTTTTAAAATCCTAGAGTGGCCTAACCCCTTAAGTACATTGTTTTGGGGTAAGTAATAAATTACAGCCTGTAAAAAATATTATTATTTTAATATAGTAATAATAAACCCAAGGAAACTGATTTATAACTGCCCGGAAATAAATTTTACAAAAACAGGTTATGTCAAGGTAGACCTTTTCTAGCTTCAGCAAATAACTCCCAGAGGGCGTATCCCAAGTTGAAATTCCCAATAATATGAGGGTTATTTTATTGTCTTACAGATAATATACAGTGTGAATAGTATATTTTTCAAAGAGCCTGTAAAGTTGCTATTACACACGAATTAAAGTTTGCGTAATTAATCTGTGTTTAATAATAATTCAGGCGAGTTTAATACTATACTTTATCTATGACTTTCTTTTATTTTAGAAACAACATTATTTGGATTTAACATTTAATGTCATTTTGAACAACCTAACTTATTTAATATTTTATTTAATTATTTATACGATTAATATCGTAGATAAAACATTTTATCTACGATTAATATACAGGGTGAGTCGAAATTAAACTGCCAAATTTTTTCAGCCGATTCTACGACTAATTTTAAGATAAAAACTTCAAATTAACATATGTCCGATTTTGCTCCGTAAGGGAGCTACAACCCTTCAAAGATGGTGCGTCACTCGACCCCCATTCCCATTTAAAAAAACTGAAATAGTGGTTCCGTAGAGATGGGGGTTGCAATTACGATTCTTATTTTGTCGTAAAAAGATGTCCCCCTGAAGGTAAAAAGGGACCTGTCACAGCATTTTTACAATTAATTATTTTTTTGAGAGTTATTTAGGGTAGCTCCTTTTAATTGGAACACCCTGTATATATTTATTCTACTTTTTCACTCCAACACACCTCCAGGCATGCATGTCTCCATAATCGGCCACTGAACACGTTCTTTTTTGATAAAATTAACCCGACACCTGAAAACCCAGGTGCCGACCTTTTATGGGCCGAATCGCAAAATCCTGACAGTAGATTTTTTTGTAACCATTAGCTTTTTTGTTCAGGATGTTGATATCTACCTTTTCCACCAAAAATTAGACCTTGGGACTGAAACCATTTTTTCCCATAAAAAGTGCGGGGTCCTTTTAAAACATTTCTAAATTATGTGGAATAATCCATTTAGTTTCTGTTTCTTTTTTATTGTTAGAACCAATATTCTATTTTCTAGAGACACAATTCTCTCTGAAAATGTAAAACTTTTTTAATTTTTCCAATTAAATCATTTGGGTTGCATGACTTGTTCAAATTCTAGGTATTCATAGTTTCTTTTTTATTTTGTTGGTAAAGGAAATGTGTTTAGTTATAAACGATTGTCTTGTAAGCAAGTTCTAACAACGTTTTATGTAATTAAATTATGTATTTCTAATTAAATAAAATTTTTTATATATATGAAATATGAACATTTTTTTACAATATGCTGACGATTTGTGCTAGTGATGGATCAGAACGGCACAGTTTTGTGAGCCAGCTCACATCATTCAGCTGTTTTTAGTAAGTCGTTCAAATGAACTGTACACTGCATTGTGCACATTTTGTCAATTGCTCTAGCGAGCATACGGAGCACCGAGCCGTTTGAGCTCTCTAATTCGAGTCGAAACCCTTTAAATAGAACAATGTTTCCTATTTCCTTTGCTCCTTACTCCTCACTCGTTCATTGAACAAGTCGTTCTTTTTTACTGAGCGTTCGCAGCGCAAATTACAGAGTCCATTGAATTGGACGAATCATTCACGAACGACCCATCACTATTTTGTACAATCATGCGCAAAAATATCGAGGACACAAAAGAAATATTCTGACCCATTAGCAAGTGTTCGCAGACACGAGATTTGAAAAAAAATGAATACAACTTAAGATGCGGGCATGGTTTTTAAAATTTCGTCTGATTTTGTGTTTGCTTGCAATAGGGTCAGAATATTTCTTTTGTTTTCCAGTTTTCTGTATATTATACTTTAGTACAGAATTGTGTCTTTTAGTTTAAAAAACGTTTCAAACAAATTTGCCACTGTTGCAGTGAAGATTCCAGGATTTTTTTTATGTTCTCGTATTGGGTAAAAGTTTATTTTCCAAAATTGAATCAAATCTTTAAATTTGTGTAAAAATATAATTTCATTTTGCATTCACAATAACGGTGAACCTGATATTTATTTTATTCCCATTTTAACCTCACAGTACTGGCACTGACAAGATATAAGATATATTAACCGAAGGCGCATTTCTTTCTAATAAATCTAAAATTTCTGGACTAAATTTGACTCTAAAGTGGAATTCTGCACATTTTTGACCAGAACTCGAAAAGTGATAACAAAATGATTATTTTTTTGGCTAAAAACTTAACTGAAGCCCTTTCCAAAAACATATAAAACTTTAATCAGTTAATTTAAAGTTTTTTTAAGAATTTATTATTTAAATATGTTTCAAGTTAACGATTTCAATAATTTTCTTATAAATTTATCAATACCAAAACTTTATACATACCAGAAATATACAGGGTGAGTTTAAAGTAAGGAATAAAAATCATAACTACGTTATCTTTTGGAATTTTTAAAAACCGTAAAAGACGTTTCGCATTGTTTTTGAAAAACTTTATTTTGATCCCCACAATATTTTTTTCTCAGTTAATATGCTATGCGGATGACACAGTGATTTATTTTTCAGGAAATACTTGGAATGATATTTTTAACAAAATTAACTGTAAAATGAAAGAAATTAAAGACTGGCTAAACTTTAATTATTTATTATTAAATAATGATAAATCCAAATTCATGTGTTTCACTCCACATAATAAAAATACAACGAATCAGATAAATATAATAATACATGAACCAAATTGTAAAAATCATTGTAATAACTGTTCCATCATAAACAAAACTGAATCGTTAAAATATTTAGGATTATATATTGATCAAAATTTAAAATGGAATATTCATTCAGAATATATAGAAAATAAAATAAGACAACTAAATTATGTATTTTATAACATAAGAAATATTTTCAAAATTAAATATTTAAGAATATTATATTTTTCATTAATTCAATCAATACTTGAATATGGTCTTCTTGTTTGGGGTTCATGTAGTAATATATATTTAAATCCAGTATATATTGCACAAAAATTAATTATTAAAACTATTTTTAAAAAATCAAAAGATTATAGTTCAAAATTATTATTTAGTGAAACAAACTTATTAACAATACAACAATTATATTCATTACAAATTTATAAATATTTATATAAAAATAAACAATTAATTTCCAAAATTTCACATAATTATAATACAAAAGCGAAAAGAACTGAAAATTGTTCCAGTAGTATTCCTCCAAAGATAACGGTATTTCAAAAATGTTTTGTTTTTCTTTTATCAAAATTTTATAATATGTTGCCTACAAATTTGAAATTATTTTTTAGAAAATCTAAATATCAATTTTTAAATAAAATTAAAGAATTTATAAGAGATAATTATTATAAATGTCTGAATTCAATAATGATTAATTAAATTTAAAAAAAATGTGTATATATTTTTAAAATATCTAGTTAATATTTAATTTATTAATTATTTGTTTAATTATATTTGTTATTAATTAATTTTATGATTTTATTATATGTTAACTTATAATTATTCTGCTGACAAGTTACTAACTTTTGCAGATTTTTTTTTTGTTACTTTTTTTATGTTTTTATTATTACAGCAGCGCCATCTTCCGGTTTTTAAAAAAATTATTAAATAACAAATGTAATTCAAAAAATATTTGGTGAAAATCAGGTGATTACTTTTTCCATAATAAAATCTTCTCAAAATATTTGCTAAAATTTAGGGACAAATTTGGTCCTGGATATTTTATTTCAAGACTTTCAAACATATTGTTAGAATAATCGGAAAATACAATTCATTCCTTAAATTTTGAGCTTTTAAACTTTTTTGTACCTTGTATAGTTTTCTAGTAATCAACTTTTTTCTGAAAAATTAAAATTTCTGGACTAACTTTAACTTGAAAGTGGGATTTTCACATTATGTCCAGAACTCAAAAATGAAAAGTAATAACAAAAGTTTTTTGGGTGAAAAATCATCTAAACGCCTTTCCAAAACATGTAAAACTCTAATTTAATTAGTGAAAAGTTTTTTTTAAGATTTTATTATTATCAACACCAAAATTTTATACCAGAATCTCATCTTATGATAGAGACTTTACTATAAACAAATTTAAAAAAATATATTCTATGTTCGAATTAAATAAAAGAAAATAAATAATGGCATATTATTATTTTTTCCTTTATAATAATTAATAAAGGCAAATTTGATGTTTATTGTAATGATATTAATTAATATTAAAATAAATTTCGAATTTTTACAGTAATTTTATTTTTAGATCTTATTCGCAACACAAGGTATCGCCATAAAGGAAAACCAAACTATAAAGAATTAGCAGGGTTAAAATCAAGAAGAGATTCAGATAAAAAAGTTGATGTTCAAAAATCAGTGGATAAATTGAAAGCAGTAACCGAAAAGAAAATTATAGAAGAAAAACCGTTGACTAACACTCCTATTAAATCAACTTCTGTAAAATCTGACCGAAAAACAGAAAATGCTACTAAACAACTTTTAAAATCAACTAGCAAGACCAATTTAATTAAAAAACCACTACCAGCTACTAGATATCAAGTGGTAGTTCCAAAAAAATTTGACCCAAAAGACTTGCAGTTTAAAAATAATAAACTTGTTTACTCTCCAAAGAAAAAAGTTGAGAGTCCATCTCCCTCTTCTGAGGAAAGTAAAGAAAATAGCCCAAAAAGAATCATTAAACAAACTAAATTAACACCTCCTAGTGTTATTAAAGATAAACTAAAACTACCAATGAGCCCTGCCAAAAGTCTAATGAAGTACAGCTGGAAAGATAACACGATTGAAACATGGCGAAAAAGAAAGTTCAAGTTAACAACAGTAGTTAAAGTATGGGAAATAAAACCAGACCCGTTATTTGCACTTAAAAATAATCCTCTTTTAAAATCTGAAACAAAAAAAATCGAAATTCCAATTAAAAATGATTTAACGACAAAATCACCGAAAATAAACCCACCAGATCTAACAAAATTAAATGCTGCTATACCCAAGGACTTGAGCTACGTTGATTTTGTTAAAAGGTATGAAGAAAATAAAAAATTGTATAATGAGTTATCAGAAACTTATAAAGCAGAAACGAAAGGTAAGAAAAATGAAAATTCTGAAATTGGACCACGCAAAGACTCGCCTATCGAAATGATGGAAATAGGGCCAAAAAAAGAAAGCTCAAACTCATCTTCTAAAAAATTCAAGAATGCACCAAAACCTTTTATCAACCAAAAAACGAATGAAAATAATAAAACAATGAAAAAACCAGTCCAAGATTTGGAGGAAGTTTTAGATTGTAATATAATAATGGCTCCGAGCGACAGTGATGATGAAAATGAGGAAGATGAATTGGGTGAAGAGGAGGAAGAATGTGAAGAAGACTTAGATGAAGACGATATGGAAGAACTTTACAATGATGATTGCTATAATTCTGAATTGGAAGAGGATTATGAAATGGACGAAGTCGATTCTGAATTGGATTACTTATGCAGAGTTTCATTACCTCAAAGTAACAATTCAAATTCTAAAACTAATAATGAAATAAGGTACGATGAAAGTAAAAAGGACAATAAGGATTCAAAAAAAAGTGATAAAAAGGATGACTTCACAGAGGATAAAATCGTTATTTTTCAAGATATGTTGGACCAGGTTCAAAAAGTTCGGCTACCTAAGGATTGGGAAGTGAGGTGCACTGAGTTTGGTATTACATTTCTATCATCTGAACGTGTTGTTACAGTTTCTGCAAATTTGGATATAAACATTAAAGTTGATAATAAAAATGTAGAGCTGATGGGAGCTCCTAAAAATGTTAGCTGCATAGAGGACCTTTCAATAGTTTTAGATATTATAAGTACTATAGAAAATGACGATTTTATGTTGGTTTATAATTAGGTTATTAATTTCATTGACTGTAAATAATTGTAAATTTCAAAATTTGTAATATCAAAATTGATTTCGTATAATTTTAATTCATAACCACATGTACTTTTAAGATTAACTTCTACACTTTTAATTTTCACATTATAAACATATTTATTTTAACAGTACTCTTATATTTTTGCAAAATATTGTACAAATCTTTTTGTTAGATACAAATAAATTAAATTAAATTCTTTTCCAGTAATTTCTTTTCATCCATCTACTAGGAATTAGGACTACAAATTATAAATAAATGTGAACAATTTGTTTCTTCTAATCTAATCAGTTTTATTAAAAATTAAAAGAAATTTTGTGAAACTGGAAATAAAATGGTGTATTGCAGTTTTTTCTGTAAATAAAATAGTCTGGGAGCCAGTGACCGTTTTTGATGACCAACAACAGCAAAGCTAATTTTTATTCATATGATTGATTTAGTGTTAACAATAAGCAAAATGACCCTCAGCTGGCGCGTAAATGGGGGGTTTGGCTGCGGCAGCATCCCAAATGGGGATATCAAAGTTTAACTGTCAAAATGTTTACGTTTTTGTTGATATTTCTAGTTTTCATGGTTTATTTAAAAATACGCTTCCATAGCCTGATTAAAAAGTTCAGGTTTTTTTTTAAATAAGCAAAAACGTAAAAATTTTGACAGCTAAAAACTTTGAAGTTTGGGATGCTCCCGCAGCCAAACACCCATTTGCGCGCCAGCTGAAGGTCATTTCGCTTACTTTTGACACTAAATCAATCATGTGAATAAAAATTAGCTTTGCTGTTGTTGGTCATCAAAAACGGTCACTGGCTCCCGGACTATTGGTCAGGTAAACAAGTCTCCAAGAGAAAAGTTTTTGATTAAAAAAGTCATCCGAATTTAAACAAACCTCGTATTTATTTTAGGAGGATTAATAAACAACTCAATTTTTTTTGTATTAAAGCAGCTAGGAGAATGAGGGGAATATGAGTTACACGTAAGTTAGAACCAATCAGAATGTGCTTGCATTTTATGAATATGCTTTTTTCACTGATAAAATGCAAGTAGCTTTTTAAAAATCGTTTAAAAAATTATAATGCGATCCTACAAAAACTTTTTAAATATGAAAATGATTCAAATTTACAGAAATGCTATTAAATCAATAAAATAACAGGACTATTTTATATAAAAACACAGAAAACCGCAAATTAATATTATTAATAATCCTGTGTAAACCTATAATTTGGGTGTATAAAATAATAAAATTTGTAATAAATAAAAATTATAAATCTTTATTAAACATTTATTGAAAATTCCATGGTTTTTAAAAACATCACATTTAAATTTAGCCATCCAAACACTTAGACTGAAGTTAATAAAGTTAACTTTTCGTTCAATTGTAATTGCGTCTTAAGTAGCTGGGATAAAGTGATAACCATCAATAAATCTTTAACATTACTATTGAACATTTCGGAGAACTGTTCATTATTCATCCTAGGAACGGAATTAACAAGATCCAATAGCGACCTCCCTACAGCATTATCAGGCTCAACCTTGTTCACCAAAACATCTTCAACGTACTGCAATACTTGATCCAAAAGCACACTCATTTTTGAGCCAGCTTCTGAAACCTGTGCTAAATCCAACATTGGATGCACTGTTTTTGGGCGTTGTACAGCAGGAGTCATCGTTTTCTGACATAATTGCAAACCAAAAACTTCAGGATCATAACAGGTGACCTCCACATTTACAGGTGTGAACATGCATCCTTGCTTGCCATTTGGGACGCCTAGATTAACACAGATGTATGCTTTCAAACCCATCCTTGCTCCTTGGAGACTAGTGTCCAAGGTAACATGGACAGGATTATTGCATTCTCTGGAGTAATACTCATGAATAACTGAACTGTGGTTGGTGACTTCATTTCCAGTAGCCCACCAGCCAACAATGCTTTCGTTAGAGTTAACACGACGATTCAAATCGTAAACGTCACTTGCATAGCTTAATTCAGCCTCTACTTGATCATCGTATTCTTTGTGTGGAACACAGAAGCAGTTGGTTACTTCCACAACACCTTTATCTTGTGTTCCTGTAATAATATTTACTGTTAATAAAACTGACATTAACTTGGGAATACTACAGGAATTATTTCTTCCTGAATAGAATACAGTTTGTAACTTACAATTCTGCATACATAAGATGCATACCTGGATGTTTCATTTGGGACAAAATATATAAAAAGGGTAAAAATCCCCTTAAGGTAGAGTAAAATTGAAATGTAAAGATCCCCTGTCTGCGCGTCAGCTGACAGAAATGTCATCGCCAGTGGCGTCGTAAAAATAATTGATGAAGCTTCTTTCTTAATTCGTTTATAAGTTGGTTCAGAAATACCAGTAGCCGCAATTACTCTTTGCCGAACATTCGTTAAAAACGTGATAGATTCGTCGAACGAAAATTGGTTTCTGCGCATAGGCTCTTTACATTTCAAATCAACTCTACCTAATATCAATTCTACTCCAATACTATGTTAACAAATCAAAACGCAAGACATGAGGAGCAGACTTTCTAAAGATATTAAGTCGATTTTTTAGTTATATGTGTTTAAGGGTTACTAATGGACGTATGTATGCTTAGACATCCTTAGAAATATCATAAAAAAATTATTTTTTGAAAATATTTAATGTTTTGTTATTTATTTACATGAGTTAACAAGCAAATATGCAGTTGTTTACTGTACATTCTTCTAAATGGACATAATGCGTTTAGAAAGTAATGGTGATGAGAATACCTGCATCACATGTGGTAACTTCAGTCTTTGGTTAAAATTTTATAATTAATGCAGTTTTACAATTCCACTAACAGTTACAAGTAGGTTATTAAGGTCTAAGGAGCCCTAACACACTATTTTCCAAATATCGACAGAAAAATTGAATTTGGTACGACAGATTTTGAGACCGTACGTCACCTTTGCAGCGTTAATCAACGCCTTGTATCTTTTCGAACATTAAGATAGTTTGGTTTGAAAGGTATAAAACTTAGATTTATAATATAATGTAAATAATATATTATGCATTAGACAATGCTTAGTAAATTAATAATTATGGATGCAAAATGCACAGGTAGTATGTAGTATATTTCTACATACCTGTCAAATTTATAGGTTATGCCGTTTGCTATTCTTGTAAATTGTATATAAATAAAAAAGTAAGTTTGTTTTATTTATTATTTACCTAACAATGTTCCAATAACACGATAAGAATCGGCATTTCTTCTTTCGTAAGCATCTACAATTTGAAAAAGTACGACTGGGTGCACTTTAACAACTAGGTTAAGCGCCATTTTGATAAAGAATGAAAATGAAAGATATCATAGACTGCACCCAGTTAAGACCAACTTATACCACAGAATAAGACTACAATGTTGCCAGATAATACTTATAACGTATTTACATTTCTTACAGGGTGGTGCAGAATTTATTATATTTTCGGGTTACCTGCACTCTAGTGCAACTCCACCAACCCAGTGCACGTTATAAGCCGAAAAATTACGATAGGACATAAAAATTTGTAGGTATTGACAATTTTAATTTAAAATTTACTTTCTTTTGTAGATAAATTCAAGACAATAGTTTTATTAGGAGTAAAAGAAGTACAGGGTGAGCTAAAATGATTGTGGTTTGATATGTGGGCAACCAAATACGCAGGTTGGTACAACTGAAATCTTCTAGTAATCCAATGGCGTAGCGCGTAGCAAAATTTGTTTTTAAAATCTCTAATTTCACAGCAAATGTCAAATATTGAAAATGTTTTTCTTCATTTTTGAGGCAGATGCTAAAATAAAACAAAGATTTATTCAAATTAGTTTATGAAATGGAAGGCGCAATAACAAAATTCAAAAATCTGAAGTTTTGACACAACGGTAAAAATTACGCCTACGCCTCTGCTTTTGTGAAGCCTAGTTACTTTCTTTTGATTTTGACATGATTTTGTGAACTTGAAGCAAACAAATTCCCCAGATTTTTAGGCGGGAAATTTGAATTGCTCACAATAATTTTAGCTCACCCTGTACTTTTGTGGCGAGCATATAAGTTTGCGAGTCCCGCGGATACATGCGAGCTACAAAAAGTTCTTTTACTCCGAATAAAACATGCGATTTTTTCTTAAAACGTCGACTTTTTTAAAATAGTATTATAATAAATAATTTTAAAATTTGGCATTTAATTTACATACAACACACAATACAATGTTAGTGTATATTGGGTTGCCTAAAATTCATTTCTACTCCACCCTTTTATTCCTTGTCAATGCAAACTAGTAATTTCTACTCCTAGGCAGTACAAAGTAACCATAGAATCAACGAACATAAAAAGTTACATTTTAAAGCCTGTCAAACTTCACAGAAGACTGTTTGAAGAAAAATATTTTTGGATCTTATAAATTTTGTGTAGCTATCCAAAGCCAAATCAATGATAAAAATAAATTTTTGTCGCTGTAATATGTCATCTCTGACATTTTTCAGTATAAACTTTGCTCGAGCAAATCATAATCTATCTCAGTTTCTCCTATAGAATTAAAAAGAGTAGAAATAAATTTACTCGAGCAAATCAATCAAAAAGAACACAGCTATTATTGGACAAGACAAATCAAATCTCGTATTTTGATTGGTTCTAAAATGAGGTGTTTATTAATCTTGTCAAAACAGTAATGTAGATTTACGTAAGGGGGAGAAGGAAAAAGTAATTTTAAAAAAATTATTCAATTTACCCAAATGCATTATACCATCTCAGACTCTGCATGAAACGGACAACTTTTTTTCAGTTTTCAATAATATTTTTGTCAGGGTGATTTAAAAATCGACTAACATTTTATATGAAATCTTTTTTTTTATTTGATAAAAGATGATACAGTTCATGAAAATGCTTTTATTGGAAAGGTACACCCTTTGAGGATTGTAACACAACAACAAAATAATCAAACAACTCATAGAATTTTTTGATGCAGGGTGCAGTACGTGATTTCTGAAAAAATACAAAAATTGAAATAACTCTTGAAACATCAATAATTATAAAACAAAAAATATGGGTTTTTTAATTTTTTTTAGTACACTAAAAGGTCTTGTGAGTTGTTAATATCATTTTCTGTAATTTTTATCTTTGAGGGATAAACTCGATAAATTTTAAAATGAAAAGTGGTTGTTGGTTTTTAATAAAAACGAATATGAATTTTATTTTCTATTTAATGGGTAAAATAAATCTATGCATCTATAAAATTAATAATAGCATATTCAACTGGAAATATACATTTTTATTAAATACTTACTCAAATATTTGTAGAAGAGGTAAGTGTGTGAGATAATCTAATATTTTTCCGCCTCACAAATTTTAGTAAAATTCCTAAAAATATTGAAGTTTTTACATTAAATCAATTAAAAAATAACTAACTCTTCTTACATAATATATTCGGGTAACTTTGTAGACTCGTAAATTCTAAAATGATCAAATCCACAATCAGCCGGAAATTGATGGTAAAAAACTGGACCTTGAAGTTGCTTCCTGTGTTGAGCTGTCTCTATAGCCAACTAAAAAATTAAAAAAAAAACAATACAAAAAAAATTAAATTTTTCTCAAATTACTTTTTTGCCCAAGGTGTAAGGTATAATACTATCATCTTCGGCATGTAAAATCATGATAGGACAATCTACTTTTAAAATGTATTGACTGGTATTGAAGAAAAATCCATTCCTTTCCAATGGGTTCAAAATTGTTTGGTTAAAGTATGGTAACCAGGAAAAAATCTAAAAAAAAGTATATAGTCATTAAATTATTTAAAATCTTTTTCTAAAAAACTTTTTTAGTACTTAAAATTAATTTAATTACTACGTAAGGTGATGCAACACATTTTTATTTTCTAAAAAAAAATCTGATTATAAAACTGAATAGATCAATGATTTTTATGAACACTCGAAATGAAAACAATAAAATTCAAAACTCACTTGTCCCCAAGGATGTACTGGAATTTCTTCTCTCATTGATGTGAATGGTGCTTCTAAAATTAAACCCGCTGGTATATACCCAAAAGATTTTAACTGAGAAACTGTTAAAGTCCCTAAAGCAGTTCCTAAAGAATGGCCCCACACGAAAATATCTTTGTTCGTACGCTCTCTTATCCATTTAAAAATATGTAAAGAGTCTTTAGCTACGGCATTCTCGCTTAATAAAGCCGGAGTTGAATCACCAAAGTCTAAAAATACAATAATCTAAATTAATCTAAATTTTTGATTCATTAAAGCCTATTTATGTTGCCGATTTTTGTTGTGGAGGTAAGAGTGAGGTAGTTGTATACATTACATACCTCGATAATCAAAAGCAATCACATGAAAGAAATTACAAAGTACGTCAAACATGGGAATAGAATCCCTTCGCGTTTCTCCGCTTCCATGAAAATGTACAACCACACTAAAATTACTATCCGATAAAGCTTTATCAAAATCAATAGTTGAATTCCTTGTTAAATTCCATAAAGGGTAAGGTAGTATATGCCAAACTCCTAAAGAAATTTGGTCAGAAACATCGTTAAACTTTAAGTGGAAATTCCTTAGTCCAGTTAAGTTTTTTTCGAAAGCTTTAAATTCAGTAGGTAAACCAACTAGAAAATAAATGTTTACATTGGAATTAAAATGATTTTATTATGTCGGCACTTACTATTTGTAAACATGAGTAACCTTTGTAAGTTTGGTGAAAACATAAACGCAACGGGAATTAGAATAAAAACTATCGTTAATGAAATAAAAAGGAGCACAAATCTAAAATATAATTATAATTATTTTCAAATTACAAAATACTTTAAATTTAACTTACAATATTAACGATATTTTGATAATTACTTCTTTTGAACATTTTTTTGGAACTTTCTCCGTTTTTTTGATCGAATGTGTAGGTATTTTTATATAGATTTCATCTGTTGCCTAAAAACAATAAATTATTAACGTAAAAAAATAACAATAATAAAATTAACCAATCAGGCAGATATTAAAATCTGGTTTAAGATTAAAAAATTAATTTAAAAATTGATGATGATTTGGTAAAATGTTTAATAAAAAATATGGGAAAGACGATTCATTGATTAAAGTTCGTAATATGAATCATCCTTTCCACGTTTTTTAGTAAATTTTTTAAACCGAAAATATTATTTCAAATTAAAAACTTTCTAATTTTTTGTAATAATTCTTAGAATAAACAAACATACTTACTATCATATTCAGTTATAAATTTCTTAAATTACAAGAAATTCACAGCCTACCCATAATGGTTTTGTTCTTTAAGTTAACGTAATACTGTATATAATGGTGATTCAACAAATCACTGTTTACTTTTTCGTCCTTTTTCGTCCTTTTTGATTATTTATTTATTTATGTTCATCTTGATTGTTTTATTTTTTGGTTTTGAAAACAAATGAAATGGATCAATCAGCTGATTCTTGTTATTTATGACCATAGACCTTTGCCTTTGACACCTACGGGTGCGTTCGAAAATTCAATCATAGAACAACACGGAGTGATCGATTTATTTCCTACCACAAATTAATATACAGGGTGTAGCAGTAAAATAATTTAAAAATATGTTTTACTTCAAACTCATTAAAGTACAATCTTCT
Source organism: Stenus bimaculatus (assembly GCA_963971135.1). Taxonomy (NCBI): domain Eukaryota; kingdom Metazoa; phylum Arthropoda; class Insecta; order Coleoptera; family Staphylinidae; genus Stenus; species Stenus bimaculatus. Next base: position 76,760,383 of record OZ020180.1, on the reverse strand, counting down.
GTGACGTTTGACAGGCTTTAAAATGTCACTTTTTTGTTCGTTGATTCTATGGTCACTTTATACAGCCTAGACATATCTACTCCGCTTATTCCGCAACCCAATATACAAGTCGTATTGAAATTAGACAATGTTAATTATAATTAACACTAAATCATCATTTAAAAAAGTAGAAATGAATCTTAGGCAACCCAATACACACTAACATTGTATTGTGTGTTGTATGTAAATTAAATGTCAAATTTTAAAATTATTTATTATATTACTATTATATATTACTATCGCATGTATCCGCGGGACTCGCAAAGGTCGTCCCGCAAATCTACATGCTCGCCAGAAAAAGTACTTATTTTATTCCTAATAAAACAATATACAGGGTGAGCTAAAATGATTGATGTGGTCAATTAAAATTTCCCGCCTAAAAATCTGGGGAATTTGTTTGTTTCAAGTTCATAGTAACACCAAATCATGTCAAAATTATAACAAAGTAACTAGACTACACAAAAGCAGAGGCGTAGGTCAAATTTTTAGTGTTGTGTCAAAACTTCGGATCTTTGTATTTAGTTATTGTGCCTTCTGCTTCATAAACAACAGTTTTTATCAAGACCAATTTGCGTAAATCTTTGTTTTGTGTTATCATCTGCCTTGAAAATGAAAGTCATAATTTTCAACATTTGACATTTTTTAGGGTAATAATTTTTCCAAGATGTTATCTTCGATGAAGGAAAAAATACAAAAATAAATATCGTTTATGGGCCTTAATTTGAATCAACAGCTCAGACACTTTGATGTAGCTGCCGCCATTATTCTTTTTCTTGTTCTTGTCTTGGCCTTTTCCCTATTGCTTAATTAGTACTTGTGAGTGGTCCACAGGGCTTCGTGCCAGAAACCACAGATTAAGAAGAAGGGAAGAGGTTATTTTAAACAAAATAAAATAATTTTGAATTTAAACTACATTTATTAATCAACAAATATCAGCAAACGATTTAAACGAATGAAATATGACAACAATGAATTAAAATAATTATAATAGTCATTAATTTTGTTAAATATATACATAACAAATAAACAACATTTTCATAACATCAATCTCGAAAAAACTCGAGATGTGAATGAGTCAAATAAACAATATATTTATATACATGTACAATTTTTAAAAATTGCAATTTCAAAAATCAGTGTATGCGGTTTTTGGTTTATTAAAAGTGATAGGTTTGTAATAGTTTTTGGTTTCTCCCCAACCTCTAGCAGCCGTGTTATAATTTTGCAAGCTGTTGTAGTTCATTCTAATTGGTGGTGTTGGTGGGAAATAATTTTGTTCAGGTGGTATATTTTCTTTAGGTTGCGGTGAATAAGTTGGTTGAGGTGCATATAAATTCGGCATTGGAGCATTGCTTTCCTTCGGCACGAATACTGGTGGAATTGTCTCTGATGGTTTATAAGTTTTGGTAGCTGGATGTACTTGTTCTGCATTTTTAGGAGGAGTAGAAGTACCTACAAAGTTAATAACAGTTAGTATAAATAAAATTATTACATTAAAATATCAAACAAAAAAATCTTTTAGTATAGAAAACACAATTCTGTTATTATAAATACTCGTACATAAATAACACGTTAGCTTGCCTTTAGCAGTATTAGATCCAGTAGGAACAAAAGCGGATTGAGCAGAAAATTTAAAGCTGTTCTCATTATTTATATGAGATGGATTATATAATTTGGTCTCCACTTCTGAATTTGATACATAAAATAAATTATCAAATTCTTCCTCAGCTCTCTTCAAATATTCAAACTCTTGATTCTTATCGATTCTTGGGCTAATTTTATCAATAACTTCAGGAAGTGGTTCTTTCACCTGTTTATAACGCAACGTAGGCATTGCAGATTGCTCGAAATTTTTGATTAAACATTTTACAGGAACTTTCGTATACTCCGCATTATCTAATAAATTGTATTCTCCTGATTCACTAGTTTGAATCATGGGAGCTACAGGCACCCCAGAAAAACTTTCGTCCTGAATTTTCTGATAATCAATTTCATATTCTCGTTCACGTTTATAATAAATCGCTTCCACTTCTTCATTATCGCTTTGGTACAACTTTTTCACCTCGGCTACTTCATTTGTTTTAAACTGTTCATCCAACTTGGTCTGAATGATATTTTCGTAACGAAAATTATCTTGAGATTGAACATTTTCCAATGAAGGATTAGATTTAACTAATTTTACATCTTGGCGTGATGTTTTTGTTTGCTCCTTGTATTCTTTTTCAGATCTATTGCGACTTCTTTTGAAGCTTTGGCGTCCAATTAAAGCTTTTTTAAATTCTGCGTTTATATCAAGTTGACCAAATAAGGGTCTTGCACCTATGATAGTTTCTGGGGCCTTCTTACATTTTGTTGGTTCAATTTCATCAGTGATAATACTTCGGGATTTCATGTTATTATTTGCGTCTTTATCATCTTGTGATTTATTATCATTAATTTTTGTAATTGATTTTTCGGAAACCTCAGGATTAATTTTTGTTGCATCAGTTTTGGAGCCATTATTTTTTATCACTGGATTTTCTGAACTAATTGTCACTGCATTCTTTTTATCATTTCCAAAACTCACATCATTTTTTTCTACACACATTTCATCTTTTTTAATATTTGTATTTCTCTCATTATTTGTCTCAATAATTTGTTTTTCTGAATTAGTTATCATTACATCATTTACAGAAATCACCTCATTTTTTTCCACATTTTGTTTTTCTAAACTAACTTCATCTTTTTTATCATTTAATTCAGCTTTCTCTGATTTAATCGGTATTCCTGAGCGTATAAGATTCATTTCATGTAATTTTCGTTTGACTTCATTATCTTCTTCACTTGTTTCAACCTTCATCATCTTTGCAGTATTGACACTTTCCATATTTACAACTTCATCAAATTTTTCTATTTTGATTTCTTCATTTTCGGAAGGAATAAAAACAGGATAAGGTGACGCGGAACGACTTGCAACAAAGTGACCTTGACTTTCAAAAATTTCCGACTGCAATATTCTAATAGGAGTAGAGGATTTTTGAGTAACAGGAACAGCGAAATTAAATTCCGGTTTTAAAGGAGGTGGGGAAAATTTTGGTATTGGTTTTTCTAACACCGAATTAAACTTTTGGTCCAAATTAACTGGGGCGAATGGTTTAACAGGTTTATAAATAAAACCTTTAGGTTCCTCCTTTTCAATTTGTTCCTCATCTATTTGGGATAAATCAATTTTAAAAGGGAGTGGTGATGTTCGCATTGTTACAACATCCCTTTCAATTATTTCAGGATTTAAGGTAATATCAGCAATACCGGGAAAGGGCGAAGGTGGTCTATTAGAGTAACCAATAGGTTTTTTCTGCTGAAGTAAATTAACATCTTCCTCCATTTTAACATCGGGTATATTAGGAAAAGGTGAAATCGGTCGTGGAGTTGGGGGTTTTAAAGGTTGGTTATCAATTTCAGGTTCAGGTATTGTAGGAAAAGGTGATGGTGGTCGCTTTTCAGGCTCAGCTGGTTTTAAATTAGCAGGAAGCCAAACACTACCTAAATTAAAAGCGTTAAAGCTGCGAATTATGCTTAAATTTAACTTACTGTATTGTTGCGTCTTCAAAATTGGTTTTGCGTTCCATGCCTGTGGTAAATTTGGCTTGTACACATCAACATTGCTCAAACCTTTTTGTAAATTGTTAACAATCCTATTAATGCTGTGGCTATTATAAGCCGGATTATGTGCATAAATGTTCTCTTGCGACATTTCGTTCCAATTATCCAAATTTTCGCACTTTAGCGCAGTTTCGTAAGATTGCACGGTTGGAACTACAAAGCTACCTTTGGTTGGGAAAATTGGTTGATTCAATTCTTCAAAAGCTGATTCCACTGATCCTGTTTCAAGGGCGGCTTCCCAGGGGGACTTAACTAATTTCAATTTTGGACGTATAAAACGTTCCTGAAAATTAACATGCGTCTTTAATTTCGGATAAGCGACTGAGCTTGGCACCACAAGCAATACATTAATTGGCACCTTTAAACTATTTGAACTGATGATATTTAAAGCTCGAATGCAAATAGTTTGAAAGTCAACCATTAAAATTACCTGTATTTCATCTAATTTTTCTTTATTTCGTAACCTCTGTGTTGTTTCTGGAAGATAACCAGGTGCTGGTCCTGGAAGACTTGATAGTGGTGGTAGTGGTGATAAAATTGGAGTTGGTGAAGGTGCTATATCGCAAAGATCTTGTTTAACTCCACTTGATTCACCTACAACCCATTTTTCTGAACGCTTACGTCTTTTAGCAAACAGTTCAGCACCTAAAATAAATATTTAAATTTTGAACATCAATGCATGTTGAATTATCGCACCTTTTCCCTTTGGCGAATTTAGATCTTTCACTATTTCAGCGCATACTTCAGGAGACAGAGCTGATTCTATTGAATACCCTTGTTTTCTTAAAGTGTTAATGTCTTGAACTTGTCCTAGAGGATTCATTACTAATTTTAAAAGAGATTTACTCTCAGATGAAGATTCAGTAGTAGAGGAAGTACCGTTTTGTTTATAAATTTCATCACCTTCAAAAATATAGAAGAATATCATAAACAATTTTAAAAAAGTGATATGAAAATATCAAAAATGTGCATAATTTTGAGCCATAACTTACCTTCACTTTCATGGACCCATTTTACTGATCTCTTCTTTCGATTTACATACATTGATTGTCCTTTGCTTGATCTGTTGCTGCTATCACTTAAAGAATTGGATATTTTTCTCGCCAATTCCACTTGATCTTCTACTGTTGGATGTAGTCCAGGTTCATAAAAGTCTGAAGACGCAAACATTTTTTCTAAAAAAAAACAAATATGGAATTATTCAAACTATATTTTATTTCTATTGGATTTTAAAAAAGTTCTTAAGGCTATTTTATAGGAGCATATTTTTGGTTCCAAATATTGCACAAGATTTGTCACAAAATATTTATGATCGTATAAATTTACAATGTTCAACACAATCATATATTATGTCACAAATGTAATGAAAGTATACATAGGCCTGCAAAGAATTTTGTTTCGGAAATAGAACATGTCTTACTTTCATTATAATTTATGACCTAAAATTGCTAAATTACATGAACATAAATATTTTGTGTCAAATCTTGTACAAAACTGATGCTTCAAAAATGAATCCTCATGTTTTAGAAAAATTAATGATAATAATAATTCACAAGATAATAAAGACGCAATTATAAACATGAAATCCCGAAATATCACTAATGAAATTGAATCACCAAAATGTAAAAAGTTCCCAGAAACTATCATAGGTGCAAGATCAGAATTTAAAAAAGCTTTAATTGGACGTCAAAGGTTTAAAAGAAATCAAGATATGAAATTAGTAAGAACTGATCCTTCATTGGGAAATTATAAGTTCAAGATAATTTTTGTTATGAAAATATCATCCAGACCAACTTGGATTTTAACCAAATTAAGTAGCTGAGGTGAAAAAGTTGGTTACTCTTCTCCCTTACACGGTATTGCTGATATTACCTTATATCCTGAAATAATTGAAAGGGATGTTGTAAAAATGCGAACATCATCACTCCTTTTTAAAATTGATTTATCCCAAATAGATGAGGAACAAATTGAAAAGAAGGAACCTAAAGGTTTTATTTATAAATCTGTTAAACCATTCGCCCCAGTTAATTTGGACCAAAAGTTTAATTCGGTGTTAGAAAAACCTAACCAAAATTTTCCCCACCTGCTTTAAAACCTGAATTTAATTTCGCTGTTCCTGCTACTCAAAAATCCTCCACTCCTATTAGAATATTGCAGTCGGAAATTTTTGAAAGTCAAGGTCACTTTGTTGCAAGTCGTTTGGCGTCACCTTATCCTGTTTTTATTCCATCCGAAAATGAAGAAATTAAAATAGAAAAATTTGATGAAGTTGTAAATATGGAAAGTGTCAATATTGTTAAGATGACGATGGTTGAAACAAGTGAAGAAGATAATGAAGTCAAACGAAAATTGCATGAAATGAATCTTATACGATCAGGAATACCAATTAAATCAGAGGAAGCTGATTTAAATGATAAAAAAGATTAAGTTAGTTAAGAAAAACAAAATGTGGAAAAAAATAAGGTGATTTCTGTAAATGATGTATTGACAACTAATTCAGAAAAACAAGTTATTGAGACAAATATTTAAAAAATGAAATGTATGTAGAAAAATCTGTTGAAAAAAATGATGTGAGTTTTGGAAATGATAAAAAGGATGCAGTGACAATTAGTTCAGAAAAACCAGTGATAAAAAATAATGGCTCCAAAACTGATGCACCAAAAATTAATCCTGAGGTTTCCGAAAAATCACCACAAAAATTAATGATAATAAATCACAAGATGATAAAAACGCAAATAATAACATGAAATCCCGAATTATTATCACTGATGAAATTGAACCAACAAAATGTAAGAAGGCCCCAGAAACTATTATAGGTGCAAGACCCTTATTTGGTCAACTTAATATAAATGCAGAATTTAAAAAAGATTTAATTCGAAGCCAAAGCTTTAAAAGAAGTCGTAATAGATCTGAAAAAGAATACAAGGAGCAAACAAAAACCACGCCAAGATGTAAAATTAGTTAAATCTAATCCTTCATTGGAAAATGTTCAATCTCAAGATAATTTTCGTTACGAAAATATCATCCAGACCAAGTTGGATGAACAGTTTAAAACAAATGAAGTAGCCGAGGTGGAAAAGTTGTACCAAAGCGATAATGAAGAAGTGGAAGCGATTTATTATAAACGTGAACGAGAATATGAAATTGATTATCAGAAAATTCAAGACGAAAGTTTTTCTGGGGTCCCTGTAGCTCCCATGATCCAAACTAGTGAATCAGGAGAATACAATTTATTAGATAATGCGGAGTATACGAAAGTTCCTGTAAAATGTTTAATCAAAAATTTCGAGCAATCTGCAATGCCTACGTTGCGTTATAAACAGGTGAAAGAACCACTTCCTGAAGTTACAAATAAAAACATCACGTCAAGATATAAAGTTGGTTAAATTTGATCCTTCATCTGGAAATTCTTAAGTTAAAGATCATTTTCGTTATGAAAATATCATCCAGACCAACTTGGATGATTTAAACCAAGTTAAGTAGCTGTAGTGAAAAAGCTGTACCAAAGTGATAATGAAGAAGTGGAAGCGATTTATTATAAATGTGAACGAGAATATGAAATTAATTATCCGAAAATTCAAGATGAAACCTTTTCTGGGTTACCTGTATCTCCCGTGATCCAAACTAGAGAATCAGAAGAATACAATCTATCTCAAAATATGTATACGGAAGATCCAGTAAAATGTTTAATCAAAAATGTCGAACAATTTTCAATGCCAACAGGTGAAGAAACCACTTCCGGAAGTTACTGATAAAATTAAAATTAGTCTTAGAATCGATAAGAACCAACAGTTTGTATATTTGAAGAGAGCTGAGGACGAATTTGATCATTTGTTTTATGTATCAAATTCTGAAGTGAAGACAAAAACATATTATCCATCACCAATCACATATAAATAATGAGAACAGCTTTACATTTTCTGCTCAATCAGCTTTTGGATTATAATTAAGTTTATAGGTACTTCTATTCTACCTAAGAATGAAGAAGAGGAAGAAGTACATCGACCATAAATATTTTGTGTCAAATCAAAATTTGGGACCAACAATGCGCTCGTCCAAAATGACTTTTAGGTTATACATGAATGAATCCAAAATGACCAAATGGGTATGTTTTTTAGTGATTTTCATATGAAAAAACGAAAAATACGCAAATTTCAAAAATGTGAGAAATTTATGTACATTTTGGTTAGAAAAAACAAATAATTTTTCAAGAGATTTTAGTTTTGAGTTTTTATTTTCTAAAAAAAATTTAATTAACGATTTTACTTTATAATTGTGAGCAAGATATAAAAATTGGTATAAAATCAACTAAGAGGTCAAATGTATCAACAGTTTTATTTTTAATTTTTTTTTCAGAAAAAAGAGAATATTAAAAATGTGTTAAAATTTCTGGAAAAAACTCGAAAACCTTTTAGAATAGAGCTATGTATACATATTGTGCATTTTAATAGGTTCATTAGTTTTCGAAATATGTATTTAAACTTTCATTAAAATGTAAATGTACCAGTTTGACTACTTAAAGAGAAAATCTAAAATTATTAATTTATAAAAAACTATGAGAATGTTCTTTTGTTCAAAAGTTTCCCAATTTGACCTATATTCATTCCAAAATGTGCAAAAGCTTTTTAGTGACTTTGATATGAAATTTCGAAAAATATGCAATTTTTAAAATGATCTTACTTTCATTATAATTTGTAACATAAAATATGATTTGGTTGAAAATTGCTAATTTACACGACCACAAATATTTTGTGCCAAATTAAGATTTGGGCTCGTCCAAAATGACCTTTAAATTATACATATATTCATTCCAAAATATCCAAATGGGTATGGTTTTTAGTGATTTTGATTTGAAAAATCGAAAAATACGCTAATTTCATAAATGTGAGAAAATGCGCCATTTACATTATTATATTTTGCACATTTTGTTTAGAAAAAAACAAGAAATTTTTCCAGAGGTTTTAGTTTTTATTTTCTAAAAAATTTAAAATTAACGATTTTACTTTAAATAATTGTGAGTATCATATAAAAATTGGTATAAAAACAACTACAAGGTCAAATTTATCAACATTTTTTTTAAATTTTTTTCAGAGTATATTAAAAATGTGTTCAATTTTGAGGAAAAAAAATTGAAAACCTTTTAGAACAGAAGCTATAATTGTGTATTTTAACAGGTTCATTATTTTTCGAAATATTTAAATGTAAATGAGCCAGTTTAATTGTTTAAAGAGAAAATCTAAAATTATTAATGTGCAAAAAATTATGAGAATGTTCTTTTGTTCAAAAATTTATGAAATTTAACACAAAAACTGAACGTTATTTGACTGAAATTTCACCTGTAGATATTAGATTCGTCTAAAATGCCTTTTAGATTATATTCATTCCAAAATGTCCAAATTTTTAGTGATTTTGGTATGAATATTCGAAATCTATGCAAATTTCAAAATGAGAGAAAAAAAAAGCATTTAAGTACGTACATAACTATATTTTGCACATTTATTTGGTTACAAAAAAACAAACACTTTTTCTAGAGGTTTTTGTTTAAAGTTTTTATTTTCTAAAAAAATTAAAATTAACGATTTCGCTTTGAATACCTAATTGTGAGCATGATATAAAAAATTGACATAAAAGTAACTAAAACGGTCAAATGTACCTAAAGTTTTTACATTACATTTTTTTAGAAGAAAAGAGAAAGTTAAAAATGTTTTCAATTTTCAGGAAAAAAACTTTTACTATCACAGAAGCTGTAATTGAGCTTTTTAATTTAAATGTACCGAAGTTATCCAAAAAAACGTATACTTTTAAGAAATATAAACGTTTTTTTTACACAAAACTTGCTGTAACCTTTTTATTTCTAAATAAAAAAAATCGAAACTGTTGTATTTGTTGTTTTTTCATAAAATTTAGCCAATGAACTCGTTTCGAATTTTGTTTTCGATTTTTATTTTAAAAAAACGTTTAGTCGAACGAAAAGAAAACGTTTTTTTAATAAAATAACACAAAAATACGTATTTTTTTTACAAAAAATTCAAAACTGTTGTATTTGTTGTATTTTCAAAATGTAAATTTGTCAGTTATTAATAAAAATGTTTTCTCAATAACCATTTTTGACAAAAAGAACTGTATTTTTTCCTAAAAAACTAAAAACTATTTGAAAGGAAAATCTAAAATTTATAAACTTTGACTTATAGATATTACATTAAGTAATTCTCAGAAATATAAAAATTTATAAAAAAACTTTTTTCTTCAAAAAATAATACAATATTATTAAAAAGCAGACAAATATCAAATAATTAGGAGTACAATTCATAAGCAATTTTTGACAATTTTCTCGAAAAACCTGCCAGTTGTTCTTTCTACAAAATAATGCTGTTGAAATTGTTGAAAAAAATCATAATAAGTTTCCCTGTTTTTTAGTTAACAATTGAAAATTGATTTCATTTTTTTGGAAAAGGTTAAGTATTAAAGAATAAAATATTTATTTCAGAAAAATCATTTTCAATGTTAAAAATTTTTAAATGGCAAAAATGTATGAAAGTTTTCTGGAATAAAAGTAAAAATCGAAAAAATCCTTTATTGGTTGCATTTTGAATAAAAACCAAGGAAAATCATCGAATATTTTTGCTGGTTATTGATTTATTTTTATTTTAAGTTGGAGGTTAATTAGCAAAATAAAACAAAAATCTAAAAATATATTTTTTATGGTGAGCTGTGAGTATAATAAAAATCTGTACTTAGTTTAGGTGGTCTTAAATATTTATTTAAAATAAAATTAATCCTTCTGAAATTTTATATATTCCACAACTTTGGTCACGGCAATTTTGCAATTTATTTTTAACCTTATAATTTTTAAAATTCTTTTCTAAATAAAATGATTATCAAGGCATCAAGGACACATTTTTCTTAAATAAATAACATATTAATTTTTAATTTATAAACTGCGGTTCAAAAAATTTTTTTAGAATATTTTTGACAATAAATTTATTTACAAGGTAGGTAATTTGTGTTGCTTCAATGGGACCAATCATAAATCAAAAATAACATAAATTAAAGTTAAGTCGCAATAATGGAATGATTACTATTACTACGGAAGAGCAAAATTAGAATTGTGTAAGAAAGATATAAATAAAACAGTTTTCTTATTAATTGGAGCGAGTGTTTTAAAAACAAGCCATCTGTTTGATTTGATCAATATTTTAAATTAATATTTAACAAAAAAATTACTTACTACTTTTAGGAGTAATTAGTGGAGCATCAGTAGCTGGAGTGAAAATTTTTTCCAAACTGATAGGCGGCTTATTTATACCTATATTTTCATCCTGAAATAATAAAAAAAAAACATCGAATAAATATTCCAATTTTAATTTAATACATACTTGAAATCTAACATGTTTGTGGTGTTTTTTAAATTTTTTATCGTACGTGCAAATTTCGCCTCCAAGAAACATGTTTTATTTTGAAGCTGGGCTAGGCCCGACTTCTCGGAGGAAAATGTTGGTGTAAATCGACGATAATCAAATCGGATCGGTTGGCAAGCTTTCAAATCGTAACTTAAACATGCTTTTTTTAATATAAACTAAACCGTAAGTTAGGCTTAACTCCGCGGTTTCCGCACCGTTTCAAAAGGAACTGCCATTTTCAATTCAAAGCTCACCAAAACATCTCGATTAGATTTTATAAAACAAAATATCCCGCCAGCTTTTTGTCATTTCAACATCTAATTCCAAAATTATATACATCAAGTATAAGGCAGTTTCTGGGCAGATTTGGTTTATTTTTGACTATTGTTTTCGTTTAGAATAAAATTAACTGTATTTTAATATTTGTTGAGTGTGATGAATTGCCAACATGAAAAAGATACCAAATAGTAACATGTTGTATTTTTAGATGGATTTCTTCCAGTAAATCATGACTTCTAATTAATAAACAATATTGCTACGTTTAAGGAAAATTTACCTCGTAAATTATTTTTATTAGCATAAATATTACAAAAGTGTCCTTCAAGTATTTTAATCATGGTATTCCTAGAAAAAAATGTTAAGTTTCAATAATCGAACCAAAAAAGTAGAAAAAACAACATTGTATATTTTTAAAAATTTACATATTTATCATAGATTCTGATTATAATTTTGTTTGATTTTTATTGCATTTTTTCGTGTATTTATAAACTTAGATATCAATTCTCATATTTTATTATCAGGGGTGGATTTAGGTCTTTGAGGACCAGAAGTAAAATACCTTGAAAACCCCCTAGTACTGATTTTATCACGAAATATTAGGCCCCTGGTACAACGCTCCAATATTGGAAATGCAGCAAAAAAGATGCAAAAAAATCATAAAAATGGCAAAAAGAGATATCTTATCTAAAATAAAAGTAAGTATTCTTTTGGCATTACTTGTTTAAGCGTTGCAACGTTTCAAACTTAAAAAACCGTGAAAATACAGAAAAAATAATATATTCCAAACAAAATCATAAAATATGAGAAAAAACATAAGTAAACCTAATTTTTCTTATGTAACATCCTTAAAATTATAACTAATAAACAAATTGAGCAAAGTGAAATATTTTTGGATTTTTTGTTTATCCTTTACAGTGCGCTAAACTTTAAAAAATCTTGAAAAAGCAGCGAAAATATGCGAAAAAATCATAAGAAATAAAAAGAATACCGGGTGGAAACAAAACACGGGTCACCTTTATAACTTTGAAATTTGACAATCTTGCATGATTCAAGAAAACTCATTTTAGGCACTAAAAACTTCTGGTTTTATCGGAAGTGACATCAACTTTATTTTTTTAAATGTAACACTCATTCTTTTGTTCAAAATATGAAATTATTTTATAAAAAGAGTATGTGATAAATTTCTTATTTTTGTTGTTGAAATTTTGAAAAAAAAAATTCTTTTTCTTCATCTGAAGTTGATAAAAACTACCAAAACTCATTCCAAATAATACAAATACCTAAGGAAAATTGTATTTTATAAAATTATTTAAGCTGTTTTTGAGATATTAATTTATGAACTTTTTTGAGTAACGTTTTTGCAAATAACTCTTTTTTTTAATGGAAAGATTCCGGGTCACTTGGTTTTTCAAAAAGAAGATTTTAATACGATTATTTTGGTATCCCATATGTAAGGTGTAATCAATTTACTTGTGTCAGTTTTTTATATTTTTTGTACTCGGGATTTTTCAAAAATTCAAAAAAAAATAAAAAATGTATCAAACATACTGCTTTTCTAAAATAGTCTTAAATTATGAACAAAAAAATTAGGTGTTACATTTAAAAAAATAAACTTGATGTCACTTCCGGTAAAACCGGAAGTGATATTGAAAGACATTTTAGTGCCTAAAATGTGTTTTCTTAAACCATACATCATAGTCAAATTTCAAATTATTATTTTCATAAATAAAGAAGTTATAGAGGTGTTTCGTTTCCACCCGGTATAAACAATTTTTTTTTTGAAAAGTTATAAGGAAAAATATTTTTGGAATTTTTTGGTTTGCCGTTACAACGCTTTAAACTAAGATTTTTTTGAAAATACAGCTAAAATAAATCATCAAAAATGAGAAAAAAACATAAAGCTAATTGTTCTTAAACATCCTTACAATTATAACTGATTAAATGAGCAATGAGAAATATTTTTGGAATTTTTTGTTTGGCCGTTACAGTCCTTTAAACTTAAAAAAATCTTGAAAAAGAAGTGAAAATATGCGAAAAAAATAATAAAATATTAAAAAGAATATAAACATATTTTTTATGTAAAATTATAAAGAAAAATATTTTTGGAATTTTTTGGTTGGCCGTTACAACGTTTCAAATTTTATTTTTTTTATACAGCAAAAATATGCGAAAAAAGCCATAAAAACATTTAAAAAATATAAATTTCATTTTCTTATGGAAAATCCTTGAAATTATAACCAATAAATAAAATGAGGAAAGAAAATATATTTTTCGCATTTTTTTGTTTGGGCTTGAATCTTAAAATTAGAAAATGCAGCAAAAAGTTGAGAAAAAAATCATAAACAATTTAAAAAGTATAAACTTCATTTTCTTATGTAAAATCATTAAGTACAATTATAATTAAAATATAAAAAATGAGCATGGAAAGAAATTTCTGGTATTTGGGCCTTACAACTCCTGAAACTAAAAAATTCTTGAAAATGCAGCAAAAAGATGCGAAAAAAAAAATTAAAAAAATATAAATTTCATTTTCTTATCTAAAATAATTACAATGATAACTAATAAACAAAATGAGCAAAGAAACATATTTTAGAATTTTTTGAGTGGCCGTTACAACGCTTCAAATTAAAAAATTATTGAAATTGCAGCAAAAACAATGCAAAAAAATTATAAAATTGTTTTTGTTATGTAAAATCCTTACAATTATGACTAATAAACAAAATGAGCAAAGAAACATATTTTTGGAATTTTTTGAGTGGCCGTTACAGCGCTTAAAACTTAAAAATTATTGAAAATGCTGTAAAAAATGGCAAAAAAATAAAATAATAAAAAAAAATTATAAATTTCATTTTCTTATGCAAATACCTTGAAATTATGACTAATAAATAAAATGACCCACGAAATATATTTTTGGAATTTTTCGTTTGGCCATTACAACGCCTCAAAAATCTTGAAAATGCAGCAAAAACTGCATATCAGGATGTTATGAATAAATCATAATGAGTTTTAAAGAAGAAATCTAAAAACTACATTTTAAAAAAATTACCAATTTTCATTTAATTGGCCCAATTTAAAACAAATGAATATTTTTTGTTTTGGGTGACAAAATAAGGGTTTCCAGCTGCAATTTTCAACATTTTCATTATAATTGAAGGTTTTATATTTTCCAAAATATTTTTTTTTGAATTGAAAATAAAATAGATAGTCGTTGCTCCAAGAAATAATTTTGAGTTTTCCTAAATAATTTTGTGCTAATAAGATTTTAAAGAGTTAATTTTGCCAGGGCCATGTTAAGACCTTTTTGGGCCCTAGACAATTATGATTTCAAGGGTCACTTAAAAAATGTCTCAATTAGATCATGTTTATCAAAAAGAACCAAGTGACATTTTTTTCAAAAATGGGATTATCCTGGAGATCGACTATGTCGTTTGGTACCAAATCCCATTTTTTCCAAAAATCAAAAAAGCATAATCCAATTTTATTTTCTATTACAGTTGCTTTTTTGGGACTCTTTCTCCCCAAAACTTTTCAATAAACACTCACATTGCTAACATTTTTCTTTATTTGCCATTTTTAATGCGTCGTAGGTATTTTTTTTGAAATATTCAACGTAATTGGTTTTTTCATCCATAATAAAAATATTAAATTTAAATAATTACTATGTACAAAATTCTATAAATTAAATGAAATAATTTTTTTTAGATTTTAAACGACTCCAAAAACCTACCGACATACAGGGTCTCACTTTTTTTCCAGCAAATTTTTTTAGATAGTTAAGGTGATTTTGAACAAAAAAATCCTATGATCTAAAATAAATTAAAATGTTTTTTCGACTCCTTAAAAAGTTACAGCAATTTTATAATTGTATTTTTAATGATTTTTATAGGACACCCTGTATGAATTTCAATTTTATTTTTTTGTTTAAATCAAGTGTTCGTTGGATTTTGTATTTATCTTTAAACCAATCAGATTGATTGATTATTAGTTTATACGAATTTTTTTGTTCAGAATGAAAAAAGTGAGACGCCCTGTATATTGGGAAATAGAAATAATTCAGTGGAGAATACCGAATATGAAAATGTACCCAATTTAGTTGGCTTAATTTTGGCGACTCATTCGCCATTTAATCAAAATACTGTTTTTGCCCTATTTGAAACAGGAAAAGATTTTATTACCAAAGAAGTCTTAATATTTTCGAATTCAGGCCCTAATTTTTTGGACCCTAGACAAGTGTGCCTTTAACCTTAGGGATTATTGAATTTTTTTTAGAAATTTTGAACATTAAAAACCAAAAATAATGTTTTTATACCTACGAGATTAAATAACGAAAATTGAAGTAGCAATTTTTAATATTTTAGTTATTATATATCCAGGAGTAACTAACTTTTCGAAAATATTGAATAATATTTTACCCTGTCATATCTCTTCCTAAATTCAATATTTTGGATATTATTAAATTACCACCATACATATATTTTCTTCCTTCTAATGTTTAAAATAAATATTTTTTTAACATTAAAATTTTTTTTATAGTTTTGACAATGTTCTAGAGTAGGTTAAGATAGCAAAGATACATACAATATACATATTATATGTTTAATTTTGAGTGTGGTTTTGGAAGTAAGCCAAGTTCTAAACACTTATTCGCTAAATTTACACGTAATACCAAGGTTGTACTTATTTTATGTGAAGAATAAAAAAATATATCACATTTGATATCATAAATTAATACAAATTATAATACTCACCAAGCCAACTTTAAAAACTTTTTGCGTTAAATTAGTCAAAAACTGTCTTTTATTGGGATCTTTCATATCCGAGGGTTTAAACCCTCTGGTGCTTTCAACGACATTAGCACAAGTTTGAGATTTCCTTATTCCAAAATTAGCAGCAGGTGATGGCCAGTAATTATTGGGTGCAGAATATTGTTGGTCTCCCCATTTTTTGGTGTAAGAAAATGAAGAACTTTTACTCACGGAATAATTATTACTTTTATATATTTCCCTCATATTTGTGTTGAAAATTTAACCCAAATATCAAACATGTCCTGGTTTAAAAATTAAAAATAACCGAAAGTGGCACGAATCGCCCGCGCCGTCGACGCAATTTCTTCTAAGGTGTAATTAATTTAATTAATTAAAAAAACTTTATATTAACGGTGTACTCGAATTGTTACCTATAGGTAGTTAACGATCTTTTAACAAAATGCAGGCTCTCAAATAATTTGCCTGGCAAGAGGGAACTGATTTGGAAAGCCGCGATCGCCTGGAACTTTTCCAATCTGTGTTTCGTACCTATCAACCCAAATTAACGCAATAAGTTTTGTTTACGTATTATAAATGTAATCGTTTTCTAAAATTATAAAAAATATTAATTTCATAGAGGATTTTTCACGGTAAAATATTTTACAGGTTGTAAATTATATAAAAATGCAACAAAATGAAGAAAAAGTTTTTGAAGAGATGAATCATTGAGTAATTTTAAGATAAAAGTTAAGAATAGGTAGCTAAAAACAATTCAGCGTGTAAAATTAATCAGGAAGTTATTTTTTTCTGAGCAACTTCAAACAATTAAAAAAAATGTAAAATTTATACAAATTTAAAGAAGGTTAATAAAACAGCTTTTCGAACTCCTTGAGAGCATCTTCCTATATAAATTTTCCGTCGGAGATAATAACAGGGAATAGAAAATCCATCCCACTTTTCTGGAGCTTCTTTGTAAATTATAAGCAAATCACCAATAATTAGGTTAGGTTATATACCCCTTCCCCAACTGGATCTTTTCCAACCAATTTTGCGCAAAAGCCAAAAAGCTACAAAAAAAAAGCTTTTTTTGTAATTCTTGAGCCATAAAAAATAAGTTAGGATAGGACAGTAGACATGATTCATAATACATCCAAACATTTTAAAAATTAGACGTGGTTTAAGACCAGAATGAAGAAAATCGGTTCCATACGATAGATTTTAGACCCGGGTTAGATTTTTTCCGTCTTTTCAAATCTATTCTAATTTTAAATTTTCTGAACGCTCTAACTTCCAAAATTGTAGTCGGAGGTGAAATTTTTTTGCAGATTCGTTCGTTTTAGAACATTTCCATTGAGATGGAAAAAAAATTCAGATTTTGACAAAAAAAATTTTATACGTACAGGGTATCCCAGCGCTGCGAGGAAGTAACATTACTCTAAAATGAAAAAAGATATCGGCATGCGGTTTTTGATAAAATATACAATACCTTTAAGTGCACATTTAAAAAATATTTTAGTAATATCCCGGGTGTCCATTCCAAGATGGCGGACCAAAGTTATGTTTTTTAAAATAGAACACCCAGTATATTATGACATTTTTGGATTCCTTATAGAAAAATAATTATACTTGGTATAAACTTTTATGGGTCTATCATCACTCGTTTTGCTGATATTTGCTATTTAAGCCATAAAAAGATCCATTTTTGAAAGATCCCTGCTCTAAAACAGATGAATATTTTGGGTTGAAATTTTCTCAAAAATTTTTCAACATCGTGTATTCTACAACTATCATGTCAAATTTAAGTTTGTGATAGTTTTTCATCAGAGTGCTTTATGAAACGCAAATTGAACAATTAAACAAATTTTCAAATGGAACACCCTGTATATTTTAACTTCAATCGATATCATTTTTTAGAAGCTTTCTATTGATATAATGTTTGTATGGTCGCTTATCAATGGTTTGGGAGATATTAATATCCAAACTGAGAAATAGTGAAAAATACACAAAATAGCACTCTTCGTGAATTCTTTTTAGGTTTTTTTTTTTAATTTGCCTAATACTTATTTGTGTCTTTCTGTATTTCGCTTTTTTAATAATGTTTTTATACTATAGTAACAGTTTTTGTTGTTTTACAACACAAATAAAATCGAAACTTGCAATTATCAATTTTGGTTTTCTAAACCTCAGTATATTTTGAAATTTTAACAATTATTGTTACCAAGGAATCCCTTATTTTGTTGAATATCGTTTTTGCGCTCTTTTCTGATAACCAGAAGCGGATTTCTTTGAGCTTCACCAAGCGCTTACAGCATATTTTCCATTTCTTATTTAGAAAAGTTCATTATTTCGGTTTAGTTATTATTAAAAGTACAGAAAATGGCGTTAAAACAAAATTCTACAAAATAAGGGTTTCCTTGGTAACATCAGTTGCTAAATTTTTAAAGCATGCTGAGATCTAGAAAACCAAAATTGATAATTGCAAGTTTCGATTTTATTTTTGTTGTAAAAGAAGAAAAACTGCTATTGTAATAAAACAACATTATAAAAAAGCAAAATAGAGAAAGACAGAAATAAATATTAGGCAAATTAACAAAAAAATTCTCAACAAAATTCATCAAGAGGGCTATTTTGTGTATTTTTCAATGTTTCTCAGTTTGGATATTAATATCTCCTAAACCATAGACATTCGACCATACAACCATTATATCAGTAGAAAGCTTGTTAAAAATGCCATCGAATGGTGTTAAAATATACAGGGTATTCCGTTTGAAAATTTCGTTAGATTGTTCAATTTGCGTTTCATAAGGCAGCTTGATAAAAAATTATCACGAACTTAAATTTGACATGACAGTTGAAGACTAGACGATGTTGAAAAATTTTTGAGAAACTTTCAACCCAAAATGTTCATCTGTTTTAGAGCAATGATTTTTCAAAAATGTATCTTTTTTTGGCTTAAATGGCAAATATGAGCAAAACGAGTGATGATAGACCCATAAAAGTTTATACAAAGTATAATTATTTATTTATAAGGAATCCAAAAATGTCATAATATACTGGGTGTTCCATTTAAAAAAACATAACTTTGGTCCGCCATCTTGGAATGGACACCCAGTATATTACTAAAATATTATTAAAATGTGCTCTTAAATGTATTGTATATTCTATCGAAAACCGCATGGCGATATCTTTTTTCATTTTAGAGTAGCTACTTCCTCGCAGCGCTGAGACACCCTGTATAAAATCTGTTTATGGTTTTAAGAAAATTCAACTTGCGAATTCTTCGCAGAAAAAGATCATTTCCTGTAGATGTCGACATCCTGAATACAGTGCAATTGTTGTTTTACGTCTACATTGTATAGTTCTTGAGATACATCGAATTTAAGATAACATTTTAGTAAAAAATCTTTCAGTCCAATTTTTTTTTTAAATTGTAAGAATCTTTGAAAATTCACAAATTTTAAAAATTTACAAATTTTAAAAATTTTCAAATTTATTCAAAATGTTTCAAAAATTTTTAAAAACTTCCAAAAATTTTAATTTCAAAAATTTTCAAATTTTCGAAAATTGTCAAAAGTTGTAAAATTTTCGAAAATTGTCAAAAGTTGTAAAATTTTCGGATATTGTCAAAAGTTGTAAAATTTTCGAAAATTCTTAAAAATGTCAAATTTTCGGAAATTGTCAAAAAATTTTAAAAATTTTTATAAATTTTATGATGTTGTAGATGGTGACTGAAATTTGACCTGTACAATGTTATGCATAATTTTTTTAACAAGATTTTTCCAAGTCCGAATTCGGCATAGTTTGTGAGGTTAGAGTCCGATTTTCGGCTTATTTTGTGAAGTTAGAGTCCGACTTTCAATTTTTTGTTTATTTATAAACTAAATTCCTTAGTTAGAGGGTTGCAAAGTTAAGGTACTTTTAGGTCAATATATTTTTTTAGCTCAATGACTGATGTTTGGTGAATCACGAACGGAACACCCTCACCAAAAAAAATAAAAATTCTAAAAAATATTTTATTTTGGGTAATCTTCAATCTTGCTTTTTTAATTCTTAAATAAGTGAACAATTGACAAAATATGCATTTTTCTATTCTGAAGGTTACAGAGATATTTAAACCAATATAAAACCAATAATTTAAAATCTTCTATGAAAAAAACTTATATTAAAATATAGTTTACACTAGCTAATACAGGGTGTTCCGCTCATGGTTCACTAAACGTCGGGATTAGAAACTATATAGACCAAATTTAATCGCCAATAGACAAAAAAAGTGGGGGTCTAGCTTATTCTGTTGTACAGCTATAGCATTTTGAAATATAGGTCACCGATTTTTATCACAAATCACAAAATCGCTAATTGCATCTTAACCAATATGTATAGGGATAAAAAAAATATCACTAATAAGCTACAACCATCCTCTTTCAATAGGTGGTAACCAAAGACTTCTCTGTTTTCTATTGTTATACATAGACCGGACACGTGTCAATTTTTTGTGTATCACTGGCGGCCATTTTAAAAGTGTCCGTTTTGGCGGTAAATTTGAAATATTGGATCACATAACCTATAATACTCATAAAAACTTGTCAAATTCGATTTTCATTTGATCAGAGAACATCAAAAATTAAGAAAATAACCGAGGTGAATATAGCTAACGGACACTTTTAAAATGGCCGCCGTAGTTCACGCTGATACATATTGGGGGCGCTGGTGTCTATTTTAAAATAGCTATGTTTTTCATTATTTTACAAATCACTAGATACAACAAATAACTAATGCGATGGATTAAGATAACTTCGGTTATTAATGGATTGAATGGTAAAAGTTATACGTCAAAAGTTAGCTTATTAGCAGGTAAAAGTGGGAAATAAAAAACACCTATTTTTTCTAAATGTCAAGCGTGTCCGGTCTATGTATAACAACAGAAAACATAGAAGTCTTTGGTGGTAACTGTAGTACAAAAACAATTGTTAAAATTTTGAAAAAAAAAATCAAAAAGATAAAAAAGTAAAAAATTTTTACAAGGATGTTCGTCGCCCCCCCCCCCCCCCCCCCAAAATAAATCCTGGGTGCGCCACTGCTGAACAGTCCTTTTAGAGCGCCCCTGTATATTTGAAAAATCAGTGCGGTTTAAAAAATATCTATTTTACGTTTCAGGAATATCGAAAATGCTGATTTGGAGTATACCTAGTGGTCGATAAAATATATTTAATAAAATCGAAACGCTTTGATTAAATCATTTTGTATATTTAATAGTAACTTACCTCAATATCTTCTCCATTTTGATGATTCATTTGGTTTAACTCTTGAATTACCTAAAATACGTTTAAAATAATTAGTACTAATTTCATAAAGGATATTTCAAGACATTAAAAGCTTTAAAAAATATTCCATTTTTTTTAATTTAGGTATCTTCTTAATTCTAGAAAAAAAATCAGTAAGTACGTATGATTGAAAAATAAAAATGCATTCTTAGGCTCAAATTATATCAACAGGGCATGTATACAGGGTGTTCCGTTCCCCGTTCGTGAGTGACCAAACTTCAGCAGGGTTAGAAAGTAGATTTAGTAGATCTTCATAGTCAAAACCAAAAAAGTAAGGGGTATCGTTTTAAGTTTCGAAATTACTACGCTTTAGACAGAGATTTAAAAATATCGCTAGAAAGCTAAATCCAACCTCTTTTTATTGGTAACAACTGTACTACAATAAATCATCAAAAATAGTTCAAAAACAACTTTAAAAAAATTACAAAAAAAAATCTTTCGATAAGACTTTCGATTATTTCTCACAAAAACAATGTTCTGTATTCTTAAATTATATACACGGTGAGTTTTTAGTGCGAATCGGAAGATATATCTTTTATTTTAAAAGATAGGAAAAAAACTTGCCCTTAATTTTTTATCGGAAATGTTCTTAGACATATTTTTAGAAATTTATACTGGCCTTAATATGAACATTTAAAAAACAATTTTTATATCATTTTGTAATAGCGATTTTGATTTATTTTAAGTGTTTACATTTTTTTTTCGAAATTTATTATTATATAAATGGTGGCAGCTATGGAGGCGTGTAATATAAAACAACACCCTGTATTTTTTTACAAAATATTGTTCCTCTTTAAGTGTTCCTTAACTTTTTACAAATTATTTTTCGCTAAAATTTTGTAAAAATATGTGGAAACTTGATAAATTTAATAGAAAATGCACAAAAAAAATTTAGTGCGCATTCAAATTTTCAAAAAACAAATAATATCGTTGTATTCTTTGAGTTAGCGTTAATCCAAATATGAAAAAATATACAGGGTGTTTCATTAAAAAAAAGGTGGAATAACTTTGATGATTTATTGTTACCAATAAAAAGAGGATGGATTTAGCTTCCTTGTGATATTTTTAAATCTTTCTCTTAAAGTAAAAGATATATCTTCCGATTTCGCACTAAAAACTCACCCTGTATTATAAATATTATAATCCCTATCATTTAAGAAAATTTTGAGTTTCTAGTTATTTTCCTTCACTTACCAAAATATTATCAAATTTATTCCGTAAACTGAGATTTATATACACTTTTCCTCAGGCTACGGTTTTAGTTTTAAGACTTCTAACTAAATGATTTTTTTTAAATTAATTTTGGATGATTTTTCAATAGGTTAAAATTCGAAAGGTATTTGTATCATTAATTGTTTTTTTTCATTTTAAGTGTATACAGAGAAGCGAGTTGATAATTGAAAGAAATGCAAAGCACTCAATTTTTTCATATTTATAGTAAGTAGGTATAATTTTTGATATTTATGGAAAATATATTTATATAGAAAATTAGACGACCAGGCCAAATTTTATAAAATCAAAAATTGGAACGGTGACCTAAAATTCTAAACGCTGTAACTTCAAAACTAAAAAAAAAGAACCCTACTTTTTGGATTTTTTGACGATGAAATTTAATCTATTTTCTAACAGGACACTTTGATTAGAATCTGCGAGTGTTTGGACCAATATGTATTTTGAAAATTGTGAATAAACTAAAATTAAATATGAATTTTTACCATTTTTCACTACAAATAAGGTAAACAAATAATTATATCAAAGATCAATTAATGTTTTTACAGGTATATTTATGTTGCATGAACCAATTTACTACCTTGTATTATTTTAAAACTTTATATTTTTTAGATTTTCCATATTTTGGTGAGAAATTTTCTGGATCATCGAAATTTATTTTTTCGAAATCGGTCAATATTTTCCTAATTCACGTTGTTTTGTGAGGTAATAAGCGTGTCTCTTAGAAAAATGGCACCCAGAATTCGACCGACTTACTGATGGCACAGTGGTGTAGCCAGGAATTTCGGTCAGCAGGATACAGATTCTAAAAAGGCGCCTAAGAGGGGGTATTTTTTTAGATTCAAAATTCATAATACTGAGTATACGTATCCAAATTGACTACAGATGTAAAGTTTTTTTTTAAATACAAACATTTTTCAAAACGTTAAAACTAACCACATTTTGATTTTAAACCATTTTTTTAGATTAAATTCACATTTATGTGTTCTAAAAATTAAAAATTTTGTATAACTTTTTTAAATTATTTTCGGATTTCAATGATTCTTTTTCATTTTGTACCTAAATGTTTGTATTATCCTGTGGTGTAAATGTAAAAAAATAAAATTTGATGTTTTAGTGTAATTTTTAGATTTTTGTAATTTAAACATTTTGCAGGATCGGGAATAAAATCAAAATTTTTGAAACCACACACGAGTTTAATGTCACTGCAAAGATAATTCTTATTGGTTTTTAATGATTTTTTAAAGTCAAAAATTGGGTAAAAAATGGCGGAATTATAACTTTTTTCGAAAAAAAAAATGATGTGAAATTATCAGTTTTTAAGTTAACTCGTGGTTTTAGGCCTTAAAAAGGACTAAAATTACAAAACCTGTAATTGTGGCTTAAATTACAGTACAAATTTTAATTTAAGTAATTTTTGCAATTTTATTAAACCATTTATTTTAAAAAATTGGCGATTTGATGTCTTAAAAATTTTTTGTTAATCTACTGATTTTGATTATCTTGTTTTATTTTGTGTTTAATATCTCATGTAATAAATTTAAAAATTTAATTTTTAATTTGTTTATAGTACAAAACTACAATTTCAAGAAGAAATCGTTCTGTGTTATGTTAAGGACACTTTAGCTCTTCTACTTTTAAAAAAGTGACTTTCCAAATTGTTGGAAAATGTGAAGTTAATCCCTTTTATTTATTTAATAATAGAACATAGAACTTTTATTTTTTTGTAAATTTGAGAAAGTTATATACTTTTATTAATAATTTGATACTAGTCTCTTGTTTATGTGCTTTAATTTAGTTTTAATTACCTAAAATAAATTAATCATTTGTTGAAATCCAGAAAACTATAAAAATATTTTCTCAAAAACTCTGGTCTACAGAAAGATCCATTTGAGTTAAAAAATTTTACATAATTTAAAAACTTTTGAAACAAAGTAGTGTTTTAGTGTTTTGTTTAAATGCCAGACAAATTTAAATGCATTATGCAAAAAAATTATGCCAACAATCAATTGGGTCAGAAATTTCGAATCTAAATGCAGTAACCTTAGACCCACAAGGCCCTAAATGTTCATATACTAATCATGTACGGTTTTTTGATTACTTCAAATAATAAATAAATAAAAATATACAAGATATACAGTACTTATGTAATTAGTATTCCTTTCACCAAACCCAAATAAGAAATATTTCAAAAAACCTCCATGTTTTTTCAAAAAAATTGAGCGACCTTTGGTGGTGTATTGGAAATTTTTTCTTTGCTTATCTTACTAATTAATCTTTTTCTATGGAAGGAATGGAATTCTATGGATTTTAATTGATTTTTATAATTAGAGTGTTAAAATAAATTTGATAAAATTATAAAATAGGATTTTTCACTTCTTGTAGTAAAACAGCTAAAAACTAAAAGTCGGAAAAACTACCACAGTATTAATTGATTCCTGTATTTTTATTAGTGTCGGTGGTTGGTGTTATTATTTATCCTCCACTATTTTTATATGGATTAAGTTATTATTTAATATCCTTAAATAATTTTTAAGGTGTGAGGTGAATTTATTATCCTCAGTTTAATAACGAAAAATTAAAATCATCGAATATTAGAAGAGCCATTAGCAATATTAGATCAAGAAATGAAACATCAAACATCTTTCCCATTGACTTTGAAATTAATCGATTTTTTTTCTTAAAAATTGTAGATTTATATGTATGTTTTAAGTTTTTCTTCTACGTTTCAATTTTAACCAATATGAAATTAATATTCGGAGATTTCCATCAAATAAATCCTAATTTCTTGAGATCTTTAATTTTTGAATTCAACGAAAAAAAAAA
The DNA here is from genome assembly GCA_963971135.1 of Stenus bimaculatus. Classification (NCBI taxonomy): domain Eukaryota; kingdom Metazoa; phylum Arthropoda; class Insecta; order Coleoptera; family Staphylinidae; genus Stenus; species Stenus bimaculatus. Next base: position 76,734,901 of record OZ020180.1, on the reverse strand, counting down.
ACGGAGAAGTTAAAAAATGTCATGGCAGATTTAATTTAAATAAATAATTATTAGTAATTTTATTGCCAAATACTCAAATTGTAATATACAAATTCTATATAATTTTTTTATTGTTATTATTTTTATACTGCTAAATTATTTTACAAAAAATCTATTATAATTAATTAAATAAATTCTATTCCAATATTTTTACAGTAGTTTTAATGTAGTATAATATTTTTCAAAGTAACTCCTTTTTATAGAACTAACAGATAAAATTTAATTTTTATTGATTTTTTATTACCATGATTTTTAGGATTTTTTATCATCCACGTTTTTCTATTAAATCTAAAGATTATTGAGATTAAAAAAAACGACATTATAAAGCAATGATTTTAAACAATGTTCACTTATTCAATAATACATTAAAAAATAAAATTGTTGGAATAAATGTATGTATGTAACATGTAACCTTACCTGGAATTTATTACTGATTTGTGTCTTATCTGACAAAAATGAAATTTCTTCCTTGGTCTCGTTAAAGGAAGAAGAAATTTTGGAACTGTCTTCAAAACACTCATGATTTAAAAGCGTTTGGTTCTAAAATAATTCAATCCAATTCAATCATCAATCAAAAATTATTGATAAAACTAATTTAACGTACCATTGATTTCTTTGAATGAGTCTCAATTTTACTTTGAATCTCTTGTTGCTCATTACTTTCAAATTTTACCTCTTCCTTTATTAATTCCCTATCCTTCTCCACATACGAATCCAAATCGGAAATGATTTCTTTTAACGAATTTTTAATTTTTTCCTCTTTAATTTCAGCTTTATTTTCTTCAGCTTTATAAAAATCCGATGGTTTTTGTAACATAAATTCTTTTTCCTCCACTTTATCGTTTTCTTTAGGAATTTGAATGACTTTAATTGTATCGACAGGAAGTAAAGGAATATTTATTGGTTTTTTATCTTCGTGACCATTTTCTTTGCACAATTTTTGAGCGAGCTCGAAAGATTTTAAAGGCTCTATCGCTTTTAGAGGTTCAAAAACGTGGTTTGATTCCTACAGGAAAAACCAAAATTGAAAAAAAAAGTTTTATACAAAAAATGCAGCAGAAAAACAATACTAGGGAGTATTACCTAGTATACAAAAATATTAAGGGTGAATGGAAAAAAAATAATATCAAGTATTGTTTTTTTAAAAAATATTTATGTTCCTCTGTGCTGGTTTTCATATAATTTGTTAAAAATTTTGAAGCTCCATTTTTGATTTGATGCAGGTGTAAAAAATTGAAGCTTCAAAACGTTAATCACAACACAAATACAAGAAATATAGAACTGAGCGCGGTATAAACGCGCTTATTGAGACAAAAATTTGTATTGGGTGTACATTTTGAAGCTTGGTTTTAAGTGAAATGAATAAAACAAGGAGTGTATTAATTGTTATTAGTTTTAATACTTTATTCACGCATACATTTTAAGTCACAAGAACATGTGGGCGTCAGTTCTATATAACTTGAGAGGTAAAAAGGTAATTTAAGATTGGATAACTTCTTCGTACTCCTCGACTTCCTCAGATGAAAAGCTTTGCATGCTTGACATTTTCGTTGATGAGACCCTACTGTTGCTGCTTACCGATTGTGAGACTGATTGTACCACAGAGCAGCTACTAGATTCTTCCCTCTGTGTGATGCTGTTTTCCGACTCTTCCACTGACTTTGATTTGTGGGTACCCTCAAATTTGGCAGTTTTCTCGTGCGATTTTGTGTGGCCAAGATCCTTGATGCTCTAAAAATTAAACGAGGTGTTTAAAGCTTTAAACTGATTTAATCTCTTTGATGAAAGTTGGATGAACTTCCTGAGGTGACGCTTTGCTACACCTCTTAATTGGATACTAACTCGCTTGCCAAAAAATAAACGACATTTAATTTTCCGTAAGAAATTATTCAATAAAATTACCTCAGATAAAGTTGTTTGTTCGGAGGATTCTGATTCAACCTCCTTGGATAATGTTGCGATTTGGCCAGATTGTTGCGGCACCAGAGACATTTTCGTAGGAATTTGTGTATGTAAATCTTCTTCTGATTCAGAAATCGCTTGAGTTTTCCTTGAAGTAAAAGAAATTTATTAAGTGTGATGATAATAGCTCAACAAATAAACCATATTATTTCTTGGCATTGTGTGCATATTTTGTTTAGCATTAAAGGTCGCTCAGCGCGCCTAAATTGCAAAAATAGATTGTTTTTCATTGCTTTGTTACTTGGCGTAGATTAAAAAGATTTATTAAACTGTTCAGCAAAAATGTTTGGATAAACGTTAATTCAAATTTAAATTTAGTCATGAATAATTTTATTAGGAAGAAGCTTTATCACGAAATCCGATATTAAGCAATTTAGTTTAAAATATTAAATGTTCTTGTTTGCTACTACTTCTAATAATTAATAAGTCAAATGAAAAAAGTTCACTTGAAAATTTTATAGTTTAAAAATATCAACTTTTTTTAATGTATCTAATTTTTTTTGTAATGCTACTGCATGTTGTAGCTTGTAGCCAAATTAATTTCGTTTTTTATTTTCGGCCAAAGTTTGGCAATATACAGAAATTGCCAAATTGTTTTTTTAGCTCCGAATTTTTTAACTAAGTAATTAGCTGCTTCCTGCTTTTAGTAACATAACATAATACTTTCAATGCCCCAATAATACTTTAAAAATAGGTTAAAGTGAACCAAATTTTTTTTGTAATGAAATTTTTTTCTTAGGTCTACATCCTGAAACTTGTACCACCTAAATATGCTAATTGTACTAAAATAACACTTGATAATTAAAAACTAATTTTATGTTAGTTTATGATATCTCAACAATAATCGCTATAAATAAATTGCAACTAATTGTAAAATTAACAAAATATAGGTATATTTTATTTATATAGGGTTTTCCAATAAGTGGTGTTATTTTGATATTCAAAGAAAAATGCCATTTTTTAATATAAATGATCGGATGTTTATTTCATTATAAAGAGGAAGGAATGCCGTTAATAGTGGAAAATAACATCAGGCAAATGACCACCACGACCACGCTGACAGGACTATATCCTTTTCATGAAATTTTCCATAACCAAATCGCAAAGTGGCTGCCCTGTGTCCTCGATAGCCTCACGAATTCCATCTTTGAGGTCTTGAATCGACGCTGGGCTGTTGGCGTAGACCTTCTGTTTCACGTGGCCCCAAAGAAAGAAGTCGCAAGGTGTTAAATCACAAGATCTCGGTGGCCAATTGTGATCACCTCTTCGAGAGATAACACGGTCCGGAAACTTTTCTCATAAAAGATCAATGGTTTCGTTGCTTGTGTGGCACGTAGCGCCGTCTTGTTGAAAGTAAACGTTGTCCAGATCAATACCATCCAATTCCGGCCATAAAAAATCGTTAATAATCTCTCGATAGCGCAATCCATTCACCGTAACTGTTGCTCCAGCCTCATTTTCGAAAAAGTAAGGTCCAATGACTCCGCCGGACCATAAACCGCACCAAATAGTCACACATTGAGGATAGAGAGGCTTTTCAGCAATAACTCTTGGGTTTTCTGAGCCCCAGATACGACAATTTTGCTTGTTGACGAAGCCACCGAGGTGGAAATATGCCTCATCACTCAAGATGATTTTTCGATGGAATTCCGGATCATTTTCATGCATTTCAACGACCCAATCAGCAAAGACACGACGTTGTTGATGATCGGCCGGCTTGAGTTCTTGTGTTAACTGGACTTTATTAGCCTTAAGACCCAAATCTTTATGCAAAATACGGTATAATGACGTTTGTGGAATGCTTAATTCCAAAGAACGACAAGGAATGGACAAACCTAGGTTTTCTTCAACACTTTCGGCTACAACAGCAATATTCTCGGCTGTTCTTGAGCGACGTGCACAGGCTTTATTCTTCACATCACTAACTTGTCCCAACAGCTCGAATTTTTTCACCAATTTCTGTATTGCGGTCCGACAAGGTGCTTCACGACGACCCAAAAATGTTCGAGTTTTACGAACCGTCTCTGCCAAATTTTCACCATTTTTATAGTCAATTTTAATAATTTCAATGCGTTGTTGAAGCGTGTATCGATCCATTTTTATTAATGGCGTAGTTTCTACTTGTCAAATGTCAAAAAATGACAGCTTCAAAAGTGACATCTACCGAAATTCCGGGCTATTCAAAATAACACCTCTTATTGGAAAACCCTATATTTATTTGTAACCCTAAAATTGTGCCAAAAAATAATCATAAGAAATCGTTTGAAGTGGGTTACTTTTTCACAAAACATGATTTCGTAGCTGCATTGTAAATACTCATAGAAATTTTTTATTTGTCATGTTTATGGTACCAATCGTTTCAAATTTTATGTCCAACCAAATTTGGAGAATCATGGTTTGATTGGTTTTTGAATAATATTACTGTAAAAAGTATTTTAACTCTTAAAGTTTTTTAATATAATTTTTTTTCATTATAAATATGTATTTTTAAATTTACCAATATTTCGTACAAAAATATAAAGTAGTTTTTATAATTAAATAGGATAACAACTAAGAATTTGGCCAAAGTGCTTTCAAAATACATAAATTAATTTAAAAAAAAAATAGTAATCGATTGGTAACTGGTAAAATGTAAAATAATTTAATATTTGATCATTGCATTAAAAAATACGATTAAGTTTTTTTCTGTAAAATAAAACATTTTCAACTACGGTGCTTTTTCAATTAAAAAAACATATTGCATACTAATTCATAATTCAAAAAAAAGTCATAATTAATTTTTTTTTGATAAGGAACTTGCAATTTATTATTTTTTTATGTTTTGGAAAATGGAAAAAACATTTGAAAACTTTCAATTTAAAATAAAAACAAAAACAAAAACAAAACAATGAGTGAAAGGATTTTACTTATATTTTACTAATTAGCATTAAAACAAATTTATCCCTTATTCTATATTAATCATTAAAATAGTATATATTATTCAACGAGGGAAAATGATCCAAAACTTTATTATTTTACACCGCTTTTATGCAAATTTTTTGAGGATATTTATCGTATTTTTGACATTTCTTGTATGTAAATTTTATTCTGTGGTTAAAATTACTCACAATCCATTGTTCATTACCCAATAAGTCGTCCAGAATTTAATGAAATTACCATTGAACATTACCCAATGTGTTGGCAATACTGCAGCTTTGTGATTAGTCCGAGCGTGTTGAATAAGGTCAAAAATTTGGTAATGAATTTCATTACTTATCAAAAAATTCAAATGTAATGAATCGTTTATTCAATCAGGGCCGCGTCTCCCACTAGGCAAAGTAGGCACTTGCCTAGGGCCCGAATATTTAGGAGGCCCGTATTTGAGGTTATTTAATAAATTTTTTATTTTCATTTTGTCCAGATCCTATTATAAAAAAAGTAAAATTAAATTATATCAACTTTTTCTATAAAAAATAAGAATTTTAAATAAACATGGTTAAAAAGTGTTTTTAAAAAGAACATGGGGCCAGGGGCGGATTTACATACGGTTTAATAGGGCTGCAGCCCAGGGCCCCCTTTCTTATTAGGGCCCCAAGAAAGCCAAATTGCAACTTTAAAAAAATAACTGCTGACATTTCGGGACGAGACTAGTTTTGTAGTATCCCGGGGACCCCATAGAAATTTTTGCTCCAAGTGCTAAATCCGTCCCTGGATATATTCAAATCGACCGTAAAATTAATTCTACCTCACTTGGTTATTTTTTTATAAATTTTTAAAAATCATATTACTGTTTCATCAAGTAAAATATTGCAATTTTTACAAAATCTAATTTTTTCTCCCTTTACAACAGACTTGAGTTTAATTTTTTCAGAATGTTCTAATTTACTCAAATCAACCACAAAATCACTTTGTTATTTTTTATAAATTTTTAAAAAACATTTCACAGCTTCAACAAGTAAAATAGTGCAATTTTTACAAAATATCAATTTTTTTAATGTTTCCCAGGGATTTTTTTCAACAAACTCGGGTTAATTTTTTCAGAATTCTCTAATTTATTCAAATCGATCGCAAATTTAATTCTAGCTAGCCTAGTTATTTTTTTATAATTTTTTAAAAATCATTTTACAACTTCAACAAGTAAAATAGTGCAATTTTCACAAAATATCAATTTTTTTATGTTTCCCAGGGATTTTTTCAACAAATTCAGGTTAATTTTTTTCAGAAATCTCTATATTTTTCAAATCGACTGCAGATTTAATTTTAGCTAGCTTAGTTATTTTTTTATAATTTTTTTAAAATCATTTTACAACTTCAACAAGTAAAATAGTGCAATATTTACAAAATATCAGTTTTTTTAATGTTTTCCTTGGATTTTTTCAACAAACTCATATTTAGTTTTTACAGAAGTCTTTACTTTATTTAAATCGGCCATAAATTATTTATAGCTTACTTGGTAATTTTTTTTATAAATTTTTAAAAATCATCTTACAGCTTCGAAAAGTAAAATAATGCAATTTTTACAAAATCTCAATTTTTTTAATGTTCTCCTAGGAAGTTTTCGACAAACTAAACTTTATCTTTTATCGCATTCTCTAATTTATTCTAATCAATCATAAAATTAAGTTTAGCTTATTTATTTTTTTTTAATTTTTTAAAATTATTTTAGAGCTTCAAGAAGTAAAATAGTGCAATTTTTACAAAATCTTAGTTTTTTTATTGTCCCCCTTGGAATTTTTCAACAAACTCGAATTATTTTTTGCAGAATTCTCTAATTTATTCAAATCAATCGAAATTTTGGCAAACGTGGTTATTTTTTTATAAATTTTTAAAAATCCTCTTGCATCTTCAACATGTTAAATATTGTTATTTTTAGAAAATCTCATTTTTGTTAATGTTCCCCTTAGAATTTTTCAATAAACTCGGTTTCATTTTTTGTAGAATTCTTTAATTTATTCAAATAAACCGTAAAATTAATTCTAGCTGACGTGGTTATTTTTTTACAAATTTTTGAAAGTCAACTTACAACTTCAAGAAGTAAAATAGTACAATTTTTACAAAACCTTAATTTTTTTAAAGTTCCCCTTGGAATTTTTCAATATACTAGGATTTATTTCTAGCAGAACAGGGACGGATTTATATAGGGTGCCTGTTTCTGGGGCCCTCAAAAACTAAATTGCAACTTTAAAAAAAAATAAAAAATATCTACTAATATATTGGGATTAGACCAGTTTTGTGCTAAATCCGCCCCTGCAAGGGGCCCGTGATAAAAATTTGTGCTAGGGCCTGAAAAGGTCTAGACGCGTCCTGGTATTCAATAGTCGTGGAAATAAGTGTTTAATTAATTTGTTTCTCTCGTATTATCATTCTTTATTTAGTTTACTTCATAAAGGGAAAAATTCCAACAAATTACAAGACATATAAAATGCTTTGGTAGAAAAAATAAATAAAATCAAAAAATGAAAGTAAAAGGTGATTATCAAAATCAAGCGTATAAATTTACTGACCATCACATTAAATGTTAAGTATGTAATTTACAAAATTTATCATTCTAATTAGTAAATGATGAAGTTTGGAATAAATTGTTTTTAGTTAAGAAAAGGCTTGAAACTTATTTTTTTCTTCGACGAAGCAAAACATCAAACCTCCAGAAATTTGGTTTTTAATATTTACAAGGAACTTCAGCGTTATATGCCCCTCCTAGAAAATACTATTTACTAAAAATTGTTGTCTTTTCACGTTTCTAAGATTTCGTCTTAGTAATAAAATATTTTATTGCAGATTATTGAATTTATTAGTATTTTATTTCTTTGTGTTTTTTAAAAAGGCCAATACCAAGCTGTGGAAAGCTCAGGAAAATGCATGGCCTTGACAATTTTTTAAAACTTCGCTTGCGTGAACTTCTACCTCTTAAAAATGCACTTTTAAAACAAATTCACAAGTCGAAAATTTACATCTTCACATATTTCTTAATAATAAGTCCCAATTAAGTAGGTATCAACAATATTTAAAATTTCAAGTGGAGAAGAAACCAATATGTGACTCAAAAAGTAAAAAAGTTAGTTAGTTACTTTTTGCCAGAAAGGGACGATATAATATTTGATCATCTTAAAAGAAAATATTTTAGAACTCTTTCCTAACACACTATTGTATGGAGAGGAAAATCCATACAAACATTTTGAATGAAAAAAAGAGAAACCAGATTCGACTATAAGAGAGCTCTCCTCCAATTTTTAAGAAGCTCTAGAAAATTGTCATGCCAAATTTTCTTTTGAAACTCGAGGAGGATTTACAATTTTTAGGAAATCATGAAACAAATACACAAGAGTTTGTAATAATTTATTATACTGACATTTTTCTTGAGTATACATACACCACATTTCTCATATTATTTAAATTTCTACTTGAGTGCGGGTAATAGTCAGAGTTTCCTGACAAAGAACAAAAAGGCTTTCCTTTAGCATTTACTTTGTTGCTTTTGCTTTTGTCTGAGTTGCCTTATTTATAAATAAGAATAATTTTCACAAAACATTACATGCTACCTTAAGCTGAGGTTACTTTGGCCCTTAAAAGTAATTTTAGCCCAAATTTTGGAAAAATACAAAGTGACCCACTTTTTTACAGCAATTTTTTTTAGATAGTAGTAAATGTCATTTTGAACAAAAATGTTCCCATGAAGTATGTTTTTTCGACTTCTTAAAAAGTTACACCAAGTTTAAAAAATTTAATGATTTTTGTAGGCACCCTGTATAAATTTCATTTTATTTGTATTTTTTTATTTAAATCAAGTGTATTATGGATTTTATATATTTTTAAACCAATCAAAGATGATTAATTTTATAGAGGTAAATTTAACCTTGTCCGCTTATTTTTAAAACAGCCAAAAATGTTGAAAAAATCAATTTAGCAAAGAAAAAATCGAAATAGTATTGATTTAAACAAAAAAAAAATATAATTAGTAAGAAAATTATTCAGGATGTTCCACAAAAATCTATAAATTTTAAAATTGCTGTAACTTCTTAAAGAGTCGAAAAGAATATTAGTTCATAGGAAAATGTATGTTTAGAATGAGATTTACTGTCTACAAATTTTTTTGCCGGAATAAAAATGGGACACCCTGTATAGTTTTAAGTGTCTTTCGATAGTATTAGAATACTAACTGATAACTTAACAGTAGATCAAACTATATTTTTCCAAAATTTGGGCCAAATAAGTTACCTTTAAGGGCCAAAAATTACCTCAATTTACGGAATTTAAATTAAGGTATACAGGGTGTCCCATTTGACGTTGGACTGTATGTTATTATTGGAGATAGAAAGTCGGTTAAATGGACAAAGTAGTAGAGATTTTTTCGAATATTAATGATTCATTTAGAAAAAATTTGAATATCGCATCCTTCCAACGCTATCTTGAAAATACAAGAAAATGAGATTTTTTTAAAATATGGCTATAACTTTGTTATTTCCGGTGGTATCAAAAAAAAATTGACTTAATAGTGACAATTTTTTGTGTACAATGCAGTAAAACAAATGAATATTTTTTTTCGCCAATGAATCAAACTTATTTTTTTCTTATGGCAGCCATATTGGATTTATACATATTCGGAATTACTGTATTTTTCTGAGTAATTTGATATATCAAATGTAATATTTTAAGAAAAATAGAAATTATTTTATTTTACTAACCAAAAATGGCCTTGAATAGATGTAAACTGTCAATACATATGTGTTAAGATTTATTTTACATTTAATATTTTAAATAGTTACATTTATGTTATTGACAATTTACATCTCTTAAAGTCCAATGTTAGTTTGTAAAATCAAATAATTTTATTCTTTTTTAAATATGACATATGGAATACCAAATTACTCAGAAAAAAATACTGATTCCCAATATGTGTATATCCAATATGGCTGCCATAAGAAAAAGATAAGTTTGGTTCATTTCCGGTCAATCCGTTGTCGAAAAAAAATATTCATTTGTTTTACTGCATTGTATTATGTCAAAAAACTTTTTTAGTACCACAGAAAATAAAGAAGCCATATTTTAAAAATCGCATTTTCTTGTTTTTTCAAGATAGCGTTGGAAGGATGCGATATTCAAATTTTTTGTAAATGAATTATTAATATTCGAAAAAATCTCTACTACTTTGTTCATTTAACCGACTTTCTATCTCCAATAATAAAAAAGATACCCATACAGTCCAACGTCAAATGGGACACCCTGTATTCTTGCATAAAAGAGTTTTCCCAAATTTTGGTTCCATACTACTCTCATACAATGAATAGTTTTCTTTTAAATCTAACTATACTTTTCCTCTATTTTTAATTGATGTTGTTAATTTTATTTAATTGCTTAAAAATCCAAAAGAACGTAGTTTTTTAAGAGTGGCTGTTGCGTCTTCTCCAAAATTTTGAATAGCCTTATTATCGGTCATGAAATATCTTAGGCAATCGCTCCTCACCATGGGTTTCTGCTGCGTTTTCTGTTTTTTGACTTGCTGATTTCAGTGATCCTTAGAGTGGAAAAATTTGGTGTCTTCTTTTTTTTAATAAAATTAAAGTCGAGTACATAGAAATCTTTTGAAGATCGCAATACCGAGTTGAGATTGTAAATTCCTTGACCTTAAAAATTTTAAAAAATATACCCCCCTCCACTCCTAGAAAGAGCGAACCGGTTGTAAAATTATTTGAATCCCACCAGTGCTATTTTTAAATTTTTAAGTGTTTCAAATTACAGAAAATGTAAAAAAAATGGTATATTAGAAAACGTGTTTCATAAGTCGCATATTATAGCATACGCTCAATTTTAAAATATAGACCGCGTAGCGGCGAGTATTTTAATGAACACTTTTTTGAAAGTTAAATTTTTGTACTTACAATATTTGTGCGCTATACCATCGATAAATAATATTAGTAAAGTTTAGTTTAATAATATTCTATTTTTTCCTTTGATTTTGGCTATAAATTTATTCCAATAGTTTTAAATATTGTGTGTTGTGGGTGTACTTAAAAATATTATATGATAAGGATGTTATTCTTAATAAAGTAGAACAAATTTTATGCTAATTAAAGAATTTCAATCTAAATTGGAATTTTTATTTCGGTACTTGTCAGTTCACCAATGTGAATATAATTTTAGCAAAAATGTTTCAATTCTTCTCCATCAACTTTTTTCCGTCTTGAAAAAATAATTGCTCGCGGCAATAACCCAGCAACGTCTACTTGGACGTCGGCCAATTTTGAAACGGTGTTCTCATAAATAAATCTCTACATCTGCCAGTGCTTGTTTTCCTCGAGATTCACTCATTTGCAACCGAACGCCAAAAACAAAATCGTCTTATATGTTTTTAAACGCACTTAAAATTTAAAGCTTTAATCATCGGTACCCTATTACTCAAATCACTGAAATCGGACACCGATTTCACCAATAATTATGATTATGAAAAATGAGTTTTTTTATGATATTTTTTTACCTTTGAATTACATCCCATAAAAAATACACAAGCAATAATAGAGCGGGGTATCTTACTTCATTACTGCAAAAAAAAACTAAAAATTAATCAATGTTTTGAAACGAAAGTGATTAATGATTGAAGTCTGAAGACATAGGATGTTATTAGCTGGTGCTATTAAACGTAATTAGGCTTTTGTAAAATTGGCGCTTAAAATTGGTGTATTTATAGATTTTACGGCCAATTTGCGAGCAAGTTTCGGGTAGAAAAACTATCACTGTTTTATTTCCGCGTCTGTAAATAAACGGGAGCAAAAGTGGTAATTTTTGATGAAATATTGTTTTGACGGGTATACTCACTTATGATATTCACCACAAATATTGCCCGAGACCAAAATAATTTTATTTATTAATTAAATTTCCTATTTATATTGCGTTTTCGATATTTTACACCAGGATAATTAATGAGATGAGTTAATGCGCAATAGTGCTAAATTTAATTTATGTTACATTTCATATAAATTGTTACAATTTTAAATAATTTTAAGCCTGCTTAAATGTAACAATCGCGTGTGTAATAAACGTCTGAGATTTCTATTTTTGTCACATAGTTTTGACTTACCCAACAGTTTGTTTCGGCGAATTGAAGCCGAACAAGCTGAAGCCGAACTCCCATAAGTTGTTTAACCATTCTTTAAACATTTTTTGTTTTTGCTGTGCATTTTTAAGCTACCAAGAAATTGATGGTAGGATAGGTTTGCTTGGGATGATATCAAAGGTAAAAATGATCATTTATTGGCACTGTATTAATGCTTTATTGCAACTCTGTGACGATATCATGTGCTAATTACAGCCAATACTAATTAAACATAAGCGCATGACAATTGAGATAATTATTATGTTCAAACAGAATCATCGGGATTATGCATTTTTATAGTTGTGAGTTTGGGTAAGAAATTTTTTTTGAGAATCGTGTATCTAGTTTTTGTAATTCCTGTAATTTTTTTGTAATTTTTAGAAAAAAAAATGTCCAATGAACATACATCAGATTCATTTTAATTTTGAAGTTATAAGGGTGTAAAGTTTAAGAATGAAAAATTGCTATTTTCCTGAAAAACATTAATTATGAGAAGCTTGACAGGTTGTAACAAGTAATTTTTCTGTTTTTTGAGCCTATGGTTTGTACATTTCCGACGTAAATCGGGTATAGTTGTATTTCCAAGGAGTAGAAATTATATGTATGATCTATGTAAATTATATTAACAATGAGGAAGAAAAACGAAAAAAATAATTGATATTTTTATATCTTATATTTTAGAAATCATAATTATAAATAAGTTGTTTTTTGTTTTAATTCGATACGACAAATATTAACGTAAATATAAGCGTTTGAATTTTAAGAAAATTAGCCCCGCCGCTTCAACTTCTGACGTCATTTCTTCCGAACGCTGTTCGTTCCGTACACGCGTATAGTGCACTTGATCGTTTCTAGACGTTTTTATAGTTATTACCTTTTAATACTCTCATAAAATATTACTATTAGTTATTAATTAAAGTAGGAGAATTATTTATTAATTTAAAATTTACTTCTTTATAATTTTTTACTTATGAAATTTCACTTTAAATGTTATACAACTTTAGTGTGGTTTTTACAAGTGTGTAGCATTTCAAATTAAAAATTTGAAAGTTAATAATTTTGGGTTGTAGTATAAAGAAATAAGAAAAAAATATAAACAATTCAAGGCAGTACGACTTTTTGTTCAAAAGATATGAATTTTTATATAAAATATGGCTTTCTAACAAATGAGTAAAGGTGTATTGTTAAAAATTCATATTTCGCTTGATAATTAAAATTAAGAAATGAAAATTCGTACAGATAAGTTTCTAAAAATTATCGATATTATCTTATTAAATTTTTTAAAATTTAATTATTTTTTAAGGTACATTACCTAGAAAAATTTTGTTTTGTTTGAGTTTTTGGGGTGTAAAATTTTTTTGGGGGGGTGTAGAGGGCAAGTGACCCCCTACATTTCATCTATTTTCTATTATCATTCAATTGCGGGGTCTATTTTGAAAAGATTCGAAAAAATATTTTTTGAGATATTTTTAAGACTTAAAATTTTTCATGGAAATCGATTTTTATTGTTTTTCTCGAAAACTATAAAAGTTAGCGATTTCAAATTTTTACCAAAGGTAAACACCATGGATAGACGCGTTTTAAAAAATATTTGGTTAAAATCGGTTAAACAGTTTTTTTGGAAAAAATTGGCAAAGTTTTGGCAGAATTTTGGTACAAATACGGGCCTGGACGACGTAATTTTATACCGAAAATTAAAATTTTCAGGGAATTTGGTGGGGGAGGTAACGGTGCGAATTTTAAGCTATTACTCGTCCCGACGGTTCTAATAGTTTAGAAGATATTAATTATTTTGTGAAAAGTGAAATATTTCAGACCGCAATTTTGGTTCCAAACGGAGATTTTGCATATTTTTGCTACATTTTCGGCCATAACTCGAGGGAGAAGAGATAGCGAAGTGATACTTTCTTTGTCGTAAAGTGGACCATGAAAGCTTTCAGAAATCGTACATTGCGTTAGGGTAGAATAAAATTTGAGGGACTGATTAAACCGAAAAATAAAAATGCGACTTTTTTAAATGCGATCTTAAAAAATTTAAGATTTCGTTGTTTTTTCAAAATTTAAAAAACCCTATGCGTGGGCGGTTTTAATACCAAGAGTAGATTTATCAGAATTTTTAAAAATGACAATCCGTTAAAAAATAGGCCGACGGGAGCCGCCGACCCCTAAATTCAACATTTTTACATTTTTACGCCATAACTTTTTAACCGCGCAAAATTTAAAAATACACTATGCTCATTACACCACAAATATTGTTGTTCTTTGATAATCTGATGTAAAATTGAGAAAATTTTAGAAATTGACGGTTGCAGAGGGGGCTGACCAAAGCGCGCGTTTGAGCTATTTTATTAACATTTCACTTGGGATTTTGTCCACGGGTAAAATATAATCGTGCTGATTTTTTCTCGCATAAATAATAAAGAAAGAAGGGAAATAAAAAACATTGGAATATTATACACGGTCGGGATCATAAGTTACGAATTTTCAAAGTCGGCGTCGAAAAAGCACTAATTTCAAACTACAAATTCGAGGGCGCCAAAAGTACAGAAAAAATTAAGATATCAAAAAAAGCGCTCGTTTCCTGATGTAGCGCGGTATGTAGATGACAAATCAAGAAACCGCGATTTTTTTTCACCTGCCGATCTTCTAATCGAAGCCGCACAGTTTTAGCACTTTTGACAACCGTATAACCCGTGCGAGGCGACTAGGAAATAATGACGTCACTCAGCTCGCAAGGAAAAAAAGTAGCGCCGCGCGATTTCATAAACTTTGTTAATTAATTTCGAAGCTATTTTAAGTGCTAGACCAAAAATTCAGCAAAATTCAAGTTAAAAGGTACTTTTTTATATAAAATTATAAAAAAATGGTTTACAGACTCATTATCAAAAATTTTAAAATTAGTTTTTTATAATAGTATTTTATAAATTTCGACGTTTGAAGAAAAAATGGCATGTTTAATTCGGAGTAAAAGAACTTTTTGATTCTCAAACCTATACATGCTCATCACACCGTACCTACTTATTTTACTCCTATTAAAACTTTTTACATATTAGTAAATTATTTTTGAAGTAAAGTTTTCAATCAGTGGTAGGGTGGATACAGAGACACCAGAAAAAAAATTTCTTCACTTAAGTTTTAGAAATTATAAATGAAATAATTTTGTAATATAAAGAGGAGTGAACAAAAATTACTATAATCTGATTTTAAAATATTTTCATTTTTTCAAAAAACATCCGAAAAACGAGGCAACTTTTATTTTTCAAATGGCAACATGACTACAAGGAATACAAATCTTATTTTTTAATTTTAGGTTAAATACAATTTATTATGAAGTATGAACATTAAACAAGAAAATTGATGAACATTACGCTCCTGGCATTCAAAAACAGAAAAATTTAATTTTTTTTTTCGAATCTCAAAAAAGTATTTCAAATATTTTATGATATTTTTACACCCTATATCCCTAAATTAACAAGAATACAATGCAAAATCAGTCATATCAAATTTTAAGGGCCTAAGGAGAAAAGGTGCAACTGGCCCCTTCTTTTTTTAGTTTATTGAAAAGCTATCATTTTCTAAAATTTTTCTACTATGTAGCACCAGAAAAAATATGTTATCACTTTTTGTTTTTTATTTATATTTAATTCGCCCGATTTTTACGAAGTATCTACTCTTTTTGCTGCTTTCTTAAAATTGTTGAGTTTATCCCACGAAGATAAAAATTACAACAAATTATAGTCACGGGATCGTTTAGTATAATAAAAAAAATAGAAATTTTACGAAAGCTCGACTGTAAAAAAATTTATGTAAGCATAAAGCGCTCAAATTTGCGGACTATCGCCTTAACAATAAAAGAAAAATTATACAGGGGTCCGAAAAAGTCATTAAAATATTGAAATTTCTTTTTGATATTTCTTGGCTAACTGCTTGATTACTTTTTAAAGTAAATAAATTCAATCATGAATTCTATTAAAACTCATCTATACCCTCATATCAGTAAAACTAAAATTAACCGGATATAGAGTGCACGTGGGACTTTTTTTTTTCTCAAAATAGCATTAGTGCGAAGTTTGTCACAAAGTTAAAGAATCATCCTGTATTTTTCATTTTTTTGTAATTTTTTTTATAAAACCTATTTGTATTCTATGATTTTTCTCGTTTTTTTTTGTAAAATTTGCAATTTTTTGTTATTTTTTTAAATGATTCCGGATAATAAAGAAGTCAAATTCCCAACTTTGCCATATCTCGATTAATTGACCAAGAGGATTTTTTAACTATTTTTTCAGGTATCCTTGCAGGGTATCAAAGTAACTAGAGCTTATGCGCGAATTCTGCGACACCCTGTATTTCAAAAAACGATAAATATCACAAATTATGGGACAATATACTGGGTGTACACAAAACTAGGGTCACTCCTGTCATTTCTTTATTTATGAAAATATAAAATTGAAATTTTACTATGTTGTATAGGCTAAGTAAAAAGATTTATTGAACTAAAACAATTTCCAATTGGGAATTTTAACTACTGGCCCTCTGTGGCAAATTAATGAACTTTCGAAGCCAGTATTGAACCTACATGTTTCTATGTGCGAATACAGACTAAATTCGTCCAAAGTGTTTTTTTTACAAAATTTTCTTCTAATTTTTATTAAAATTTAATAATTATTCAAAATTGGCAAAGTTACTACTGACGCCCGGTTTCACTGAAAACTACATCAACTTTTTTATTTTAAATGTAACATCTTACTTTTTTTATACATATTCTTAAATATTGGTAAAAAATTCAAACGTTTTTTTTGGAAAAATTGTTTTGGTAAATTTGGGGTGTATACCTTCATGTTGGATATCACCGTAATTGGAAAAAATCTTCTATCTAAATAGGGGATGGCCCCACTACCATAACATTTAAAAAAATGAAGCTATTTGCAAAAAACGCATCTTAAAAATTATAATAATTAATATCTTTTAATGTTTTGATGAACTATTTACTTTTGATGTAGCTATTATGTATTTTTTATGTTTACTCTGTAATTGGCCAGTTGGCTGTTGGGTAAATAAAGGCAATTATTATTATTATTATTATCTCAATAACAACCGTGTGAATTTAATAGATTATAATTTATTTTATGTATTTGAATTATTTAAGAGCGGTTTTTCATTAGATTATACCTATGTATGTATAATGTATATGTATAAAAAAATAACAAAAAAAATCCAAAATTATTAAGTTTTGAAAAAAAAATGTTTTGTCACAATGTTACTTTAAAACATTAAATAATATGTACAAAAAATAGGAAAGACGATGAGTTTCCGGCAAAACCGGAAGTGATATTGAGTTTTTTTGAGTTTTATTAATTTATTGGAATAAGATCTTTAAAGGTAGTTTATTAAAGATTTTTTTAAATTTATTTATTTGATTGGACCCTTTATTAGTCGAACTTCCAAACACCTGAATTTTTGAAATTTTTCATTTAGGTGTTTTTTGTAATTTTTATTATTTTTTCGTTTTTTGTAGTATTTATCATTTTTTGTAATTTATATCGTGTTTCGAATTTATAATTCTTTGTAGTTTTTGTAATTTTTGTAATTTTTGTAATTTTTGTAATTTTTGTAATTTTTGTAATTTTTGTAATTTTTGTAATTTTTGTAATTTTTGTAATTTTTGTAATTTTTGTAATTTTTGTAATTTTTGTAATTTTTGTAATTTTTGTAATTTTTGTAATTTTTGTAATTTTTGTAATTTTTGTAATTTTTGTAATTTTTGTAATTTTTGTAATTTTTGTAATTTTTGTAATTTTTGTAATTTTTGTAATTTTTGTAATTTTTGTAATTTTTGTAATTTTTGTAATTTTTGTAATTTTTGTAATTTTTGTAATTTTTGTAATTTTTGTAATTTTTGTAATTTTTGTAATTTTTGTAATTTTTGTAATTTTTGTAATTTTTGTAATTTTTGTAATTTTTGTAATTTTTGTAATTTTTGTAATTTTTGTAATTTTTGTAATTTTTGTAATTTTTGTAATTTTTGTAATTTTTGTAATTTTTGTAATTTTTGTAATTTTTGTAATTTTTGTAATTTTTGTAATTTTTGTAATTTTTGTAATTTTTGTAATTTTTGTAATTTTTGTAATTTTTGTAATTTTTGTAATTTTTGTAATTTTTGTAATTTTTGTAATTTTTGTAATTTTTGTAATTTTTGTAATTTTTGTAATTTTTGTAATTTTTGTAATTTTTGTAATTTTTGTAATTTTTGTAATTTTTGTAATTTTTGTAATTTTTGTAATTTTTGTAATTTTTGTAATTTTTGTAATTTTTGTAATTTTTGTAATTTTTGTAATTTTTGTAATTTTTTGCAATCTAATTTTATTGGTGATAAAAAAATATCAAAAAAGTAGAAATTCCTTGTTATGTTGACCATTAAACTAAAATTTTTTTTTTTTTCAATATTAAAAGGCACATTAAAAGTGAACAAATTCTGGAATAAGGAAAGAAAACCTTAAACAATCCCGATTTTTCTTTCAAAGTAAAAACTTTTTCAAGTTCAACCTCAAATAGACATAGACTAAATAAATATAAACGGACTAGATAAAAAACCAATTAATTAGTATTAAATATCTATACTTTTTCAAGTACATATTATATACCGGGTGGAAACGAAACACGGGTCACACCTCTATAGTTTCTTTATTAAAGAAAATTTAAATTATAAATTTGACTATATTCTATGGTTCAAAAAATATCATCAACTTTATTTTTTTAAAGTACCCCATTTTTTTGTTCTTAGTTTACAACAATCTTGGAAAATAAAACTATGTTTGTGATATTTTTTTATTTTTTTTTTAATTTAAATAAATAATAATTGTTTTTGAGATATTAATTTTTGAACTTTTTGAGGATTTTTGCAAATAACTCTGTTTTTTAAGGCAAAGATTATTATATACCATAGATATAACGATTATTTTGGTCCCTATACATATGTACGGTAAAATCAATTTACCCACATGCCTATTTTATATTTCTAATAAATAAAAATTTGAAAAATACTTTTTAAAAAACCAAATGACACACGGTATCTTTGCATTAAAAAAAAAGAAACGCTCTTCAAAAAAATTCAAAATTTTATATCTGAAAAACTATTTGAATAATTTTACAAATTGTAATTTTATTTAGATATTTGTATTATTTAGAATGAGTTTTGGTAGTTTTTTTCAACTTCGGATCAAGAATTTTTTTTATATTTTTTATAAATTTCAGAAAAAATATCAAATTTTAATTTTCATAAATAAAAAAATTAGGTGACCCATGTTTCGTTTACACCCGGTATTATTATGGTCTGGCCAAATAACACCCCAAAATGAGTGAAATAATATGTAAAACAAGAAATTTTAATGCAATTAATAAAATTATATGCAAAATGATATTCCTAATTTTTTAAATTACCTAATTTTAACATAAAAATCTAGAGTAAAAAATCGTAATATTTTTGTTTATTTTGAGTAACTTACCTTTATTAAAAACGTGTGATAGGGTATTTTATATACGTAAGTATTAACTTTGCTGAGAAAATATTTAAATGTGCACTTTTGTGAGCTGTATTTAAAGAGAACCGTTTGATGACTAATTCTGTCCGGGCGACGCTGGACGCCTCGACGCGAAGTATCTGTCGAAAAATTACGAAATATGTCGAGTGCTTAAACGTTTAGTTAAAATAACAATTGAAATTAGAATGAATAAATAAATTAAACAGTTTATTGGATTTATTTTTAATTTAAGAGGTACTTTGTGTAGACAATGGTGTCAAATGTTTTGTAGTTATCTGGGGTGATTCTTAATAAATCGGTATTGTATTGCAAAATTGAAGTGGTAAATTTAGTTTTTGGAGCTGTCGGAACAGGATAATATATTGGTCCTTTACTTGTTATAAATGGTTTATTTGCATCAATCATCGAAACATACTTGCAACGAGAAAATTCGGGAAATTTGCTGAAACAACCAGCATGACTCCCACCTTGCTAAAAATACAAAACAATTTTAATAACACAATTTTTCCTAATAAATAATAGGATGTGGCTATTTGCACCTACAGTATATATATGAATAATAGGCTATTTGCACATACAGTATTTACGAAAAAATTACTCTTAAAAAAATTTATTCACTAATTTTACAATAATATAAAATGAAAACACATACATCTAAACCAACTATACCAATAATTTTTTTTTTAATTAATATTTTTATTATTTATTTTTTCTCTTGAAATTTTTTAATTATTATTATTTTTTTTTTTTAATTTAATTCAATGAGTCTGTAAACCATTTTTTTTCTAATTTTATATAAAAGAGTACCTTTTAACTTGAATTTTGCAATTTGAATTTTTGGTCTAGCACTTAAAATGGCTTAGCAATTAATTAACAAAGTTTATGAAATCGCACGGCGCTACTTTTTTTCCTTGCGAGCTGAGTGACGTCATTATTTCCTAGTCGCCTCGCGCGGGTTATGCGGTCGGCAAATGTGCTAAAACTGTGCGGCTTCGATTAGAAGATCGGCAGGTGAAAAAAAATCGCGGTTTTTTGATTTGTCATCTACATACCGCGCTACATCAGGATATTTTTGATATCTTAATTTTTTCTGTACTTTTGGCGCCCTCGAATTTGTAGTTTGAAATTAGTGCTTTTTCGACGCCGACTTTGAAAATTCGTAACTTATGCTCCCGACCGTGTATAATATTCCAATGTTTTTTATTTCCCTTCTTTCTTTATTATTTATGCGAGAAAAAATCAGCACGATTATATTTTACCCGTGGACAAAATCCCAAGTGAAATGTTAATAAAATAGCT
Source organism: Stenus bimaculatus (assembly GCA_963971135.1). NCBI lineage: Eukaryota > Metazoa > Arthropoda > Insecta > Coleoptera > Staphylinidae > Stenus > Stenus bimaculatus. Next base: position 76,713,997 of record OZ020180.1, on the reverse strand, counting down.
CAAACGCGCGCTTTGGTCAGCCCCCTCTGTAGCCGTCAATTTTTAAAATTTTCTCAATTTTACATCAGATTATCAAAGAACAACAATATTTGTGGTGTAATGAGCATAGTGCATTTTTAAATTTTGCGCGGTTAAAAAGTTATGGCGTAAAAATCTAAAAATGTTGAATTTAGGGGTCGGCGGCTTCCGTCGGCCTATTTTTTATCGGATTTTCATTTTTAAAAATTCTGATAAATCTACTATTGGTATTCAAACCGCCCACGCATAGGGTTTTTTAAATTTTGAAAAAACAACGAAATCTTAAATTTTTTAAGATCGCATTTAAAAAAGTCGCATTTTTATTCGAGTTTCGGTTTAATCAGTCCCTCAAATTTTATTCTACCCTAACGCAATGTACATTTTCTGAAAGCTTTCATGGTCCACTTTACGACAAAAAAAGTATCACTTCGCTATCTCCTTTCGTTATCGAGTTATGGCCGAAAATGTAGCAAAAATATGCAAAATCTCCGTTTGGAACGAAAATTGCGGTCTGAAATTTTTCACTTTTCACAAAATAATTAATATCTTCTAATCTATTAGAACCACCGGGACGAGTAATAGCTTAAAATTCGTACCGTTACCTCCCCCACCAAATTCCCTGAAAATTTTAATTTTCGGTATAAAATTACGTCGTCCAGGCCCGTATTTGCACCAAAATTTTGCCAAAACTTTGCCAATTTTTTCCAAAAAAACTGTTTAACCGATTTTACCCAAATATTTTTTAAAACGCGTCCATCCATGGTGTTTACCTTTAGTAAAAGTTTGAAATCGCTAACTTTTATAGTTTTCGAGAAAACCAATAAAACTCGATTTCCATGAAAAATTTTAAGCCTTAAAAATATCTCAAAAAATATTTTTTCGAATCTTTTCAAAATATACCCCGCAATTGAAAGATAATAGAAAATAGATGAAATGTAGGGGGTCACTTGCCCTCTACACCCCCCAAAAAATTTTACACCCCAAAAACTCAAACAAAACAAAATTTTTCTAGGTAATGTACCTTAAAAAATAATTAAATTTAAAAAAATTTAATAAGATAATATCGATAATTTTTAGAAACTTATCTGTACGAATTTTCGTTTCTTAATTTTAGATATTAAGCGAAATATGAATTTTTAACAATACACCTTTACTCATTTGTTAGAAAGCCATATTTTATATAAAAATTCATATCTTTTGAATAAAAAGTCGTACTGCCTTGAATTTTTTTTATTTTTTTCTTATTTCTTTATACTACAACCCAAAATTATTAACTTTCAAATTTTTAATTTGAAACGCTACACACTTGTAAAAACGACACTAAAGTTGTATAACATTTAAAGTGAAATTTCATAAGTAAAAAATTATAAAGAAGTAAATTTTAAATTAATAAATAATTCTCCTACTTTAATTAATAACTAATAGTAATATTTTTTTAGAGTATTAAAAGATAATAACTATAAAAACGTCTAGACACAATGAAGTGCGTGTACGGAACGGACAGCGTTCGGAAGAAATGACGTCAGAATACATCGTGTAGTTGAAGAGGAGGGGCTAATTTTCTTAAAATTCAAACGCTTATATTTACGTTAATATTTGTCGTATCGAATTGAAACAAAAAACAACTTATTTATAGTTATGATTTCTAAAATATAAGATATAAAAATATCAATTATTTTTTTCATTTTTCTTAACGGCCAACAATGTAGCTTCGTTATTTCTTATCCGATTCAATTGTTTTTTTTGTTTTTGAGTTTTGAGTTTTTTATTTTTTTTAAGTTTTGTTTTTGAATTTATTATTAATAAATTAAAAAAATTAAAAAATTATTAATAAATTAAAATAAATTAATTAAAATAAAATATTAAATTAAAAAACAAAACTTAAAAAAAATTAAAAACTCAAAACTCAAAAACAAAAAAAAACAATTGAATCGGATAAGAAATAACGAAGCTACATTGTTGGCCGTTTTTTGTGCACCCCTCTGTATGTATGTTTTCATTTTATAAATTTTTTTATAGTTATTAGATACCTTTAATAAAATATTAGTAAAATTAATATTTCGACGTATTGCATGTGGTAATTTGAATGCTCATATATGCATGCATACTGTATGTCCAAATAGTCATTTATTCGTACATACTGTATGTGCAAATAGCCATCTATTCGTACATACTGTATGTGCAAATAGCCATTTATTCGTACATACTGTATGTGCAAATAGCCACATCCTAAATAATAACATAAAACTTACCCATTTACTAGGACCAGTTGGCATAAATACTCCTCTACTAGGATATGCTTTATCTTTTGGCTTTACATAAATAGTCCCTTTAAATTTTTCGATTTCGACGAAAGGATTATTTTCGAAATAAGGTTTAGGATATATACGATTTATGAAAGGTCCATCAGTCATCTTACCATATTCTTTTTGTTTAATTTTTGGGTTAAAAGGATCTTTCCTAAAATAAATTATTTGTAGTTTCTTTTACAAGTTTAAAAAAATACATACATATGCTCCGGGTATTTATTTATGCAGATATCATAAACGCCTGGTCCACCTTTTTTAACGTTCCTCGTGAGGAAATTTGCGGGTTCCTTTTTTGCAGGTGGTTTTTTAATTGTTTTGCCACTGAATGCTTCCACTTTACCACCAAAAGTTCCGTGATAATCACCAGGAGTTGCGTGTTTTTTTCCTCGATTACCAAGAATAAATGGCGTTTTTTGTTCAGAGGGTCTAAAAATTATAAATTTTAGGTGAGGTCATAAAATTTGGTCATATTTTACGAGTTTTGTTACAGAGTATGGATGAGAATCTTTTATGGATGATGAATGATTGAGCCGGTTCTTAATAATAAAGCACTAATAAGTACACCTAGATTAACTTAAATCAAGTGAATAATGAATTTAGTGAAAATTTAGACCATGGGAAAGAAATTATCTATGTTCCGAAAACAAGTAACAAAATTAGATCAAAATTAAAGTTAAGATAAAAGTACAGGTAAACGTCGTTTTACGCCGGGGTTCCGTTCCGAGAGACACCGGCGTAAAATGAACATAAATATAATGGACGATATAAATCTCCAGGCATATTGTTTTTCGTGCTTTTTTCGCACAATGTTTGAATCACAATTGTCGCCCATAATGAAACTACCAACCGGCGTAATTGTGAATCGATGTAAATCAAACCGGCTCAAAACGATGTTTACCTGTATTGGAAATTTCTGTAAACGAAGAACAACTTCCATCGGTCTCATATCAAAGAAAAATTGAAATTCGTTTGATGTTTGTATAGTTTTGGTCATATTTTTTTCATCAAAACTTTACTAAAATTTTTTTTTGTAAATACATAAAATAGTCATGTGGCTATATCAATTCCTTCTTATTTTGTTTTAGTAAATAATCGATTAAAATTACTTTTTTTTGCCTCGATGATTAATCGCTTCACCATCAAACGCTCTTTTAAATTCATCTTCAAAATATCCATGCTGAGTACCCGTTTTCGATTTCCTTCCCGAAGTTAAAAACGTGACCAATTTTTCCCGTGGTGGCTCTTAAAACATAAATAACTAAGTTGCAAATAAAATAATTATTTTGAGTAATACTTTTTATAGGTTTTGGTTTATTAAATCCAAATGGCCCATCGACGAAAAATCCCAGGCGTTCGATATCCGGTTTTCCAAAAGCCTTACCCAAATCATCATCCGCGTAAACCTTATTTTTCCCCATTATTTATTAATTCTCTCCTCGTCACATGCTTATCACAACGTAAAGTGTCATCAATTTTTCTAATGTCAACTTTAATTTAGTTTTTAGAGCCGATGAATAGTTTAGTGAACTTTAAGAAAAATTAATACCTTTTCTCTAAAATCCTTCATGAAATTATTAATTTGCTCCAATTTTCAACAGAGAAGCTTCTTTTAGAATGAGGAACCATTTTTGTTTTGCTGAAATCCGGAACATCAGACTTAGGGGGGCGTTTTGCCAAAAATGTATGCAAAATTTATTGAAAATACAAAATCAAATCATCACATAAAATAAAAAATCACATTGTTTCACGCATTTCAAAAATTAATAGTCAGAAGAACGAAAGTTCTACGAAATAAAAATAACGAAAGAATTAAAAAATAGATGAGGTGATATTATTGTCCTGGTGCATCAAAGACGTAAAAAGTTTCATATTAAAAAATTCCGAAAAAATCTTTGGTACTTCGACGAAGTTCCGGATTTTCTTCCTCAATATTATTTTCAACTCTTCTTCGGTGAGCGTTTGCTTTTAGCTTCCCGATAATGGCTGTTCTTTGAAATAGTATGACTTTGCATTCACTTAGGATTTTTGGGATTTCTGATGGTTCTGTTTTCTGTACAGATTTTCTCTATCACTGGATCCCAGACGAATAGCACCATATCGAACAATATAAAAAAATCAGGATTTTTCAATTCTTTGATACTTCGTTTAAGTTCAAGATTGTTCTCAGTTCTTTTTCTCTTAGCTTTTGGTTCCCAAGAATGGCTATTCTTTGAAATACGAAATATGAACGATGTTTTGCTGAAATCCTGGGTGGGGTGGGGGGTGTTGTGCACAAACCCAAAATACAGAGGGGTGCACAAAAAACGGCCAACGATGTAGCTTCGTTATTTCTTATCCGATTTTAATAAGTGATATGTCAAATTAAATGGTTTAAAGAGTACTACTATCAGATAATAAAAGATTAATTTTATTTTTGAAAACAACAGAGAAGAAAGGAGCAACTTTCCTTTTTCAAATAGCAACATATTTTTTTCGATTGAAAAAAATCATTAACAAAAATAATCTAAACCAATTATACCAATATTTTTTATAAATTAATTTAAAACATTTTTTTTGCTTTTTTATTATTATTATTTTTTTTTTTAATTTAATTCAATTGTTTTTTTGTTTTTGTTTTTGCTTTTCAGTTTTTTATTTTTTTAAATTTTCTTTTTTAATTTATTATTAATTAATAAATTAAAAAATTATTAATAAATTTAAAAAATATTAATAAATTAAAAAGTATTAAGAATAAATTAATAAACAAAACTTAAAAAAAAATCTCAAAACTCAAAAAACAATTGAATTAAATTCAAAAAAAATTAATAATAATAAAAAAAAATAAAAAAAAAATTAAAAAAAATTAATTTAAATAAATATCTAGGCTCTCAACGATTCATAACAACATTGTTATGAAATACAATCAAACTTCCCTAAGTCGAATCACCATTATTCACGGAGAAAATTCGAGATATAGAAATTATTTCACAAAATTAAAAACGAATATTTTTACAAACACATTACAAACAAAATTCGAGTTATGGAAAAAATCAACTTATAGAAGTTCGAGTTATGGAAGTTCGACTGTAGTTCGCATTGAATACAAAAGAGCTGGCCCAAACATTGCTTTGAAAATTTTGACTTCTAAATCTATAAATTAGAAATAAGCCTTTTTGATAAAAATTATTTTATTAAATAAACCTTAGCGCCAATTTCAGAATTTATTAAAAAAAATAAAATAGCCTGATCTGGCTTAACTTACTCTTCCTCGTATCTCTTAAAATAAGCGAGATTCCCATACATAGCCTCAAAACCTCGAAAAACGGGAACCGAACTTATTTTGTGCTTTTTAAATTAAAATAGTTGTTTTCGCTGTAGTTTTACTTTAGGTGCAAAAACGGCTTATTTATGCATTTTTTAATTAGACCGTTTAGCTCTTATGCGTTTAACTTTACGTCCAAACACGGTTGTGTGGTTTATACACTTTTGCTTTAGGCCCACCATACACCAAGACATTTTTTGAGCAATTTATTGCACATTTTCAACTCAGTAGGAACTGCACATTGTGCAGTTGCGTTCTGAGTTTAAAATGCGCAATGAATTGCACATTTTCAACTCAGTAGGAACTGCACATTGTGCAGTTGCGTTCTGAGTTTAAAATGCGCAATGAATTGCACAATAAATATCTAATCACCACCCTGTATCTCCACCCTTAACAGATGGGTCCAGGCAGATCAAAATTGCCTTCTTCTGAATATTACTTAAATAAGACAAAATTAAATAAAAACCGGATTAAATACAATTACAAATAGAAGAAAACACGTACATACATATGTTTGCTGTATATTCAAACATTTGAAAATTTACTACAGAATTTAGTTCAAATTTTCACCACAGAGGGCTAACAGTGCCATCTATTAGTAGTTAAAATTGCCAATACTTTAGGAGTTTTAGTGAGTCACCAAATAAACACCCTGTATGTTTATTAATTTTATGTTTATTCGCTTGTTTCACACCTTCTCAAATAGAGTAGAGTTGGCAGCCATGTAAAATCAAGCTGTCATTCCAACTGTCAGTTGTCAGTTTAGTGACAGCTTTTTTGAAAGTGAGTTCTGTGGTTTACTAACCGTTAAAATTAACAGACAAACACTAATTATTTCCAAATAATTTCTTTTAGTATATCTGATTAGTATTACCCAGTTTTTAAAATATACGTAAGAACTTACAATGAGTGACGACGCTTATTATACAAGCAGCGACGAGGACGTTTCTTGGGGTCCCATCACCATGAGAGAGGCTAAAAGAAATATAAGGAAGAACTTTGGAAGCACTAAGCTAACAAGGCGAGCTACAGTAGGGTTAGTTCATTAAAAACTAATTGTAAATTTGATAAGCAGGATTGTGTACCTTCTGTCAGCCGAAGGCGTAATAGTTAATGGAATGAATTGATTTAACGTGACACGATATAACTAACTATATTACAACTTTATTTGAAAGAAAAACAATTAGAGTTTTTGGTGACAAATAACAAGTTATTGACGTGATAACGGTATTTATTGAAAGAGAGCGAAATCTGCATATGTAGCCCTTTTTAAAGATGATTGTATAGCAGATCGTAGTTGTTGATCTCGTAGTTAGTATCGTAGCTCTTATCTTCTCTCTGATTGGTAAATTAAATTAAATATGTACAACTACAAAATTATGCTTAAGGCGATAGGTTGCAAATTTGAGCGCTGGATTTTGAAATTCGCTTGACATTTGGGGTTTTGGTCATAATTTTTTTTCCAGTGGAGCTTTTTTAAAATTTCTTTTTTTGGCACGTAGAAGTCTTGTGGGTACCAATTTCTTCTTTTTTATTTTTGTAAGTCAAACCATATACTCATACGGAAGCAGTAAAGCTGTGTGTTTACAAAAAAGTTTGCTTAGCGGCTCTTTAGATATTTATAAAAAATTTATTGAAATAATATGTCATTTCCAACGTTATCAATAAGTTAAGGTATAAAGGAAGAGTTGTTTTAAGTATATTTTTAAACTTTTTACAACACTATAAAAATTAAGTAAAATTTTAAGAAATTTTTGGAGCGCTTTAAAAAGTTTAAAAAAATACTTAAAACAAAAAACATTTCTCGCTCGTTTAATAATATATTATTATTTTCCATTTGGTTACCAATAACAAAATTAAATTATTAGAAGTTATAATAAAACAGTTAAACAATTAAAATTATATTAATATCAAATACACAATAATTTAAGTTGAAGAACTTTAAAAACATCTGTGAATTTTATAAAAATTTGTCATGTTTAATTCTTTTGGATTATTTTAATTATTAAATCTTATTTATAAATCTTGATATTTTTATTACAGGTTCAACACTCCTCCTAGTACAAAAAAACCAGAAGCTGACGTTCAAATTGAAGACATAAAGGAGATTATTGAAGATGTTTCAGCAATATCATTAAACTCCAAATATTTTACACCTCATGAGACTTTATCTTCAATGTTATCTGGAAACAACTCGGTTGAATCAGGATCTCATTACAACACGGTAGATTTAGATAATAAAATACTTCATTGTGATTCAGATCCAAAACGATCAACATTAAACGTCGAGAATCATGATGATAAAGTATTTAACGAATCATACCAGAGTATAAATATTAAGGTGGAGCGTGTAGATCTTACCAGTGAGGTGGTTGAGGTAATAGAAATATCCGATGAAGAAGAATCTTTTGAGGAAATAGTTAAAGAAATAACGAATAACATAGATAATGACTCTTTTAGTTTCCAAAAAGATAGTATTGATTATATCAATAATGTAAAAGAAAACGCTCATAACACAAGTGAAGTTGAAGGTTATTACCAGCCGGAAGAACCTTATGATGAAATGATTCGATATCAAGGAGTACAATCGAAATACGAAAATATTTCAGGTGTTTACAATTTAGATGATTCTAGTTTATCAAAAAATGACATGTCTGAAGTTTATCCTGAGGAAAGTGTTTCATCAACATCCGGAAACGTTCGTTTTAATGATACTTTGGAGGAGATAGAAAATCTTCTAGCGAATGGACTAAATTATTCAATGAAAACCGAAGACAGGAATTCAGACTTACCGCAAGCACGACCATTATCACCGATTCTTCCAGAAGAAACAAACACCAACAAATTTAAATCAAGAATACCGCTAAGACCACAAAGCAACAAGAAAATGTACGAAAACGTCATAAGTCCAGTAGCAAATTACATCAAAACCTCACCCAGCCCTTTTAAAGTTCCACTGAAACCAAAAAAATTAATATCACCTGCTGTTTTAAATAAACACAAGCCCAATTTTAAAGACATCACCAGCCCTGTCGGTATTTATATTAAAAATTCTTCAACAGCGCCTTTGATTAAAAAACTTCACGACACTCCCTTACCAAAACCACTTGCAATAACAACGAATTGCCCAAAAAATGTAAAGGCTAAAGAAAATCTTAAACTCCCCACAGCTATCTACAAACCATCAAAAGAAAAGGAAACCAATAACATCCATGATAACCGTAATCTTCCAAATTCAATTAAAAATTTAATGACAACCAAACTACACACCATTAAACACGAAAAGAAAATTATGAAGCCCTTGGATCTTGAAGATAAAAATAAACGATTGATTGATGGGAATTTAACTGTAAATTGTAGCGTGAATAATGATATTTCTATACTTAAATGCAAAGAGAACTTAATGTGAATGTGCTTGTGATATTTATAAATTAAGGTTTAAACATCTTTTTATTTAAAACCACTAATTTAGTTAAACTAAATAGATATTATATTTTTTTATAAATTCTAAGACATCAATAAAATTTTTATAGTCTAAAAATTTATTTTACTTACTTTTGTAAGTAATTTGTTTTAATCTGTAGAAATTTTTATTTGTAAGGGTCAAATTAATTTATTGGCTACAGGAAAATAAAATTCATTGCATTTATTAGAAAATTTATTGAGGTACTTTGACCTGAAGATAAGTTAATAAACAATATAAAAAACAATTTAACACAACACAAGGCATAAACCTGTTAATCCATAGGAATTAATACCTTGACTCCAAAACAAAGAGTAAAAAACCACCATAGCGGAGTAGTATAATTAATGATTATAAACAGTACATTAATTCAATATAAATTTATAGATGTAATAAATATTTTAACTAAAACAAGACATTACATAATAAAGACAAAATAAATTAGTAGAAAAAAACATGATACAAAGCATAGTTAAATATATGAGCAAATAAATTATTTTATAACAATAAAAGTAATATTTGTTTAATTAATATGTTACACATTACCATTAACAATAAGGCACTGATTAATTCATACTTTCTTTCCTCAGTAAAAACCGTCATTTGTTTTACTACTAGGGCGTGCTATTTGTCTTGCAGATGGCAACCTAAAACATTGTAAATAAATAATTTTTTTGAAGTTTCCATTTTGTTTTTTATTTTCAAGCTTACTTGAAATCTTTGGAAACCTATTATTAGTAATTAGCCGACAAATCTAAGCGCTGGATTTTAGGTAGGTAAACAATTTAAGGGCTCTGTTGAAAAACCAGGCAACTCTAATTTGAACTTTCGTTACCTGGTTTTTGCACTGAGCCCTTCAATTTTAAGGCTATAATTTGTTTTAAAGATGGCTAAAAATTAAATTGTACGAAAATAATGAATTTCAAAAAAATTTATAGAAAATGTTTTATGACCAATAAAGGAATTATTAGGTTGTAAAGTTATTGCAGATTTGAAACCACAATTTCAGGTGAACATATTATTTGTCAAAAAAACGGTATTAATCAAAATGGTAACCATTAGATTTAATACAATATTTGCAAACATGCTACCAATTGAATATGATGTTCTGGATGGAGGCAACGAATTGGTTGAACGCATTTTTTGCATCGTCTTAAGCTCTATGCACCCACATTAACGATTTAACCTAAAAATTTTAACGTTTGATAATTAAAAATTAATTGTTAAATTAATGTTTTTAAAAGAGATCATTTATGCAAAATTTATTAAATTTTTTTAAGTTAAATCGTTAAATGTGGATGTGTAAATAGAGCTTTAGTTTCTGAAGCATTTTTCCCTTAAGATGCCTCGATACCAAATGCGTTTTTCCCATGTAAACAAACCGTTCTTTTCTTTACAATTTTTCGTTTCCTAATAAATTCCAAAAAACTGAACATACTTGCAAAGCTATTAACGTGAGTAATATGATATGATAAAAAATTGTTTCTATTTTTTTGTAAAAATCACAAAAAATTGAAAACAAAAGAATACTTTGTTTTATTTTTCAACTTTTTATGATTTGTTTTTTGGAATTTATTTGCAAACAAAAAAATTATAAAGAAAAGAACGGTTTTTTTACATCCAAGAAACGTATTTGGTATTGACATAGAAGGTGATAGGGAGTCAAATGTTGAAAAACCGACGTTTTTATATTTCATGAATTTTTTAAAAGTCGAATTGGAAAGTAAAAAACATACCAAACTAGAGTAAGAATTTTACTTTCATTTACAATTTTTGTTATTATCTACAATTACATTTGTGTAATTTTGCAAGAGAAACTTCTAAGTATATTTTATATTTTTGCAAAACTACGCTCATATAAAACTAGATACAGGAAAAACAAAAGTTGTATATAAAAGTACAATTCCTACATTAGTTCGGTATTTAATTATTTTTTTGGTTTCAAATTTGAAACACTTTAAAAAAATTCAGGAAAGATAAAAACATGGGTTTTTCAACATTTGACTCCCTATCACCTTAAGTGTGAAGTTAACAAATTTAAGCTGTTGATTTTAAAATTCTGTCGAACTTACGCTTTTGGTCACAACTTTATTTCTGCTGAAGCTTTTTTAAATTTTCTTTTTTTTTTGGTGTACTATAAGATCTTGTGGCTATTATTTTATTCGTTTCTTGTCTTTGTGGGTTAAACCAAACAGTTTTAATGGAGCAACAAAGAGAGTTTACTCAGTATGGGGATCTTCAAAATGATAACAATTCCTAAATTTTCATAAAAAGTCGAGATAGATGGTATTTTCACATATCCGACAATATTTTTTTTTTGTGCCACTTTAAAGAAAATGCTTAAGAGGATACTTTGCTTTTGCTCCATTAGTAATCTCACCAAACGGTTTGAAAAATCACCATTTTTCAATAATTTTGCGGACGAAATGGGGAGTTACACATTTCACCGAGGCCTTGCTTTTTCTATCTGTTTGTTGTGACGCATAAACAGATAGGATAAAAGCATTGCCTCGGCTTGCCTCGTTCGCGTACGTGCTCAGATGTGGACGCGCCATAACATAATTTTTTTTTTATATTTTACCTGTTTTTCAAATGCCCAAACAAATCTAATAAAAACGTTTAAAACAAAACAAGATAGCACAAGTTTTCATTTTAAGTATTTTCTTCAAAGTGCCACAAAAAAGTATATGCTTTCAATTTTTGTTTTAACATATTTTTAGAATCAGTCAAAAGCGCTCAACTTTTACGAAGTACTCTCTTTGTTGCGACCCTAAAATTGTTTGGTTTACCCAATAAAGATAAAATTTACAACAAAAGATAGCTGCAAGACTTTTTAATGCATGAAAAAAAGAAATTCTAAAAAAAAACGCAGATGGAAAAATTTTTATGATAAAAAATGCAAGTATCAATCAGATATCAAAATGAACTTATAAATTTTCCGATTAACCTCTTAAAAAATGGAAATCGGTAGGTGAAAGATCTAGAGAGTATGGCAGGTGTCCTAGAGTTTTATACCCCAATTTTTTAAATTTTGGCGGCGTAGTTGTGCGACGTGCGTTCGTTATAAAGAAGGATACGACCGTTTCCTATTTCTGTTCACCAATGCTGAAGTCTGAAGTTGCATCTTCTCTATTTGTCGACTATACTTTTCCAGCGTAGTTTGAATCGGAACAAAAACATTCGCCCGAATATGCTTTTTTCGTCTTATTTAACACACAAAATTGTTGACATGATTCAGCAAGAATTGCTCTAAAATAACACTGGTCTGCAAAAAAAAATTTTTTTTTCCTCCTCATTGTTTTCATGCATGATAACATTATGTTTGGTGCTCTAAACACGAAATTTAACATGTAAATGAATACAGCACATAGATTTTATTTATTATTAAAGTAATAAAAATTATAAAAAAGTGAAAAAATAATACGGTTTAAGTTTTACAGTGAAAAATGCTAATTTTACAGTCACAAGTTATAAAAATATCAATAAATTTATTACATTATGTTGAAATTATTCTAGCTATTTTGTAGTTTTTTTTCTTTTCATCGTTTCCATCGGAGTTTCTCGGCAAATCGTCCAACAGAAATCAGCAAGCATTGCTGCTGACCATTTTCCATTGTAGCGTCTTTCAATGTGCATAATGTCCTGATGAAATCTTTCACCATGCTCATCTGATACGGCACCAAGATTTTCAGGAAAGAAATCGACGTGCGAGTCCAAAAAATGAATTTTAAGTGACATATTGCAACCTAAAGCTTTATAAGCAGAGAGAAGCTCTTGAATGATTTGTTGGTAGTTGTCAGCTTTTGTATTGCCAAGAAAGTTATGACACACATTTACAAACGCCACCCAAGCTCTTTTTTCAGCTTTCTTTAACGTCGAATTAAAAACTTCATCTGTCATAAGCTCTCGTATTTGCGGACCTACAAAAATTCCTTCCTTCAATTTCGCGTCACTAATCCGGGGAAATTTCGTTTTAAGGTATTGAAAGCCAGCACCATCCTTGTACATAGCTTTTACAAAGTTTTTCATGAGTCCCAACTTTATGTGAAGAGGTGGCAGAAAAATTTTGTCACTTGGCACTAAAGGTTCTTGAGATACATTTTTAAGTCCAGGTGTTAAGGTTTTTCTTTGTGGCCAAGTTTTTACTTTGTAATGTTTATCTCTGGCGCGACTGTCCCACTCACATAAAAAACAGCAAAACTTGGTGTATCCTCCTTGTAATCCAGTTAGGATAGCTACGACTTTTAAATCAGCACAAATATTCCATAGGTACTGAGAATATTTTATTTTTTCAAGTAATACCTCTAGATTTGCATAATTTTCTTTCATGTTAGTTGCATGTGCAAGAGGCACTGATGAGTATTTGTTGCCATTGTGGAGTAAAACAGCTTTCAAACTAATCTTCGAAGCATCAATAAATAGTCTCCATTCATCTGAATTTGTAGGAAAACTCAGTTCTTGAAGTAGCCCTGAAGCATTATTACAGAATACTAAATTACCTTCTTTGGAAAAATAATTTGTAAAATCTTCTTGCCTTGTGCGAAAATATGAGACTCTCGTACTTTTATCCAACAAATTCCACTGTTTTAATCTTGATCCAAGTAATTGAGCCTTCGATTTTGATAACCCTAAGTCTCTAACAAGATCATTTAAATCAGATTGTTTAAGAAGAAAAGGTTCTTTTGATGGACTTGAAGATCCAGATAAAGTGCATGATGATGATGTACCAGTAGAAATAAAACTGGATTGAGGCTGTAGATCAGAAATATTTTTATTTTCTATCTCCTCGTTATTCTTTGGAGGTACTGGAGGTAAAGAGTCTGTAGCGCGAGGAATTGGTCTCTTTGCAGATGCGATGTTCGGATATATAATCTTATTTTTATTTTTTTTCGAGAATCCTCGTGTTGATGTCATGCAGAAATAACAATCATTCTCGTGATTCTTAGGTTCACTCCAAAGCATTGGCATTGTAAACGGCATAGATTTGTGACTTCCTTCAAACCAACCTCTCAATGTTCTTGAACATTACAGCATATTTTTGGCAACCAACTTTTATCTCTCTCATCGATAGAAAATCCAAAATAAAGCTGATAAGCTTTCTTAACAAGGTCTGTTATTGCATTTTGCTGTCCCTTTAGGATGTATTCACCACAAATGTAGCAAAAACTGTCCGGAGAAATCTTACAAGTTCGCGGCATTTTATAACCTAAAATTAAATAAAATTAATTTTAGAACAGTTTTTAAATTTGAATTATATATACTTCTTAGCTTCGTTCATAAAAAATACATAAACTACACGTAAAATACTTAAAAAATATATATATGTAATATCAATTTTTGTGCAAAACTTACCAAAATATTTGATATAGATCGTAAACAATCAGAAGATAACTACTGTAAAGTCACAGCGTATACTGCGCAAGCGCATACGTACTACCATAAAATTCACTTTCGGGACTGTCCTTCTTTCTCTTACGACTCTTTAAAACCTATTTTGTAAGTATGAACTCTGTTAATAATATTGATGTATAAAACAAATTCAAAAAAACTTAAATATATGACATTTTGAAAAAAAATTCATATCACAAAATCTAGACGTGATAGAAAAAATCGGCCAACGGAAACAGATTCAGAGCATCAAAATCTTCATATTTATGTTATTATTTTATGAAGGGGGATTTTGTTGCAGACCAGTGTAACCCAACCAAAATGTATTTAAAAATTTAATAGTAGAAACTAAAGTGTAAAAACTGCAATAACTCTCTTTACAACTTAATAACAAACGAGCGCTTACATTTATCGATTTGCACTAGCTGGTCATTAAATACTAACCTTGACGATTTTGGAGCGGGAATTTTAGAAAAGGAAGGCCTAGGAATTCCTGTACTTGCAGATACAGGTCTAGGTAAGCTGCTAATTCTACTTTGAGGTTTTACTAAATTATCTTTAGAACTACCAGCAGATTTTGTACTTTGTGGTACTTTGAATTCCTACAATAAACAAAAATGAATGTAAATATAAATTTAAATTAAATCATTACCTCTTTCTTTGTAATTGCTTCTGAATACCTAACAATATTGGGATCAGTCTTAACCATTCCAGAATTTTTGGGGGGAATATTTGGTAAATTTGATTGAATAGGCCGTAACGTTGTATAAGATCCTTTTAAATTAGAATTGAGCATTCTTAAATTTGAGTAGGAGCTGGTTGTTTTCGTTTGAGTGGTATTTAGTAGCCCACTTGAGCCTATAACATTTTTATTAACTAAATTGCTCTTTGTATTAATACTACTCGGATATGTGTCTTTATAAACTTTCAAATTACTCAAACTTTTTACATTTCGTTCTAATGCAGATCTTTTTTGGGTCAAGGAAGCCGAAGAACGCACTGTACGATGTTCCTCTGAAGATATTTCAGAATCAGATATATGATCTTTCATATCAGAATTTCTTATTGGAGAAAAGTATGTATTATCAAAGAGTTTTGTTAATGACTTTGATGGTTTTGGAGTCGATATCGGTGCACCTAAAACAAAGATTTAGTTTTTTTAAAGTCAAATTAATAAACATGGATAATAATTTTTTTTAAGAAATGAGAGGAAATTATTTAGTATTTTTTATAACGAGCGGATGGAATCTTTTTTTTCAAATGTTCATAATTTTCTTAAAAAAACATATTTTTTCTTTTCCATGTGAACTTCTGTAGAGAATATGATGTAGTTTAAGAAAAATTTTACAGTTTTGTTTCAAACCAAGAACTACGACAGTTCTGCTGCTAGCCACCGAGGCATTTCAAAAAAGAGTCACATCAGGACAAGTACCTAATGAAATGTGTAATAAATTTCTTAAACCCATTTTACAATATGTATCATTTACTCACTAAAAGCTATAAAAAATTGCCTATATTTTAACACGCTCATAGTGTTATCCCTTAAATAATATTAAAATTTACTTGACTTACCTTGTTCTACTATTGCATCAACATCAGACATTAAAATATTTCTTGACCCTCTACTGCTGTTCGAAAGGCTACTTAATCTATCTAAACTCTCCGAAGATTCAGCTGAATAACTGACAATATTGTTTTCCTTAATTATTTCTTGAGTTTTACTTAAATATTCATCTATTTCATCACTCAATCTCTTATTACTAGAATTTTCCTCAATATCACAATAATCTAGGGTGAAGGTATCGTTTAGTTGTGAAGCTAAGTTTTGCTTAACACTAGTTTTCTCGCGAGTATTATTTAAAGGGTTTCTTGCAATCGATCTTCGATCGAAAGTTTTATTCTGAATTACTTGGGTAGAATTTAAGTTGTTTTTAATACTTGTTATACTAGGATCCATTATTTTTTGATATTTTGAAGTTATATCGTCTGAAATAATTTCGAAATTCTCAACGTGTTTTTCACCACCTATTACTGGATGTTGTATTGTCAATGTGCTGTTCAAGATATTGGTGGTATTTAATGTATTATTTTCATGAGTATTTGTTGTGTAAGAGAAAGTTCCATTTAACTTTTCTTCATCTTTATCATATGTGGAATTAAGTTTGATGTTTTTCCCAAATGTGTTATTTAAAGTTCTTTTTATATTAATTGTTACATTTGGATCTATGTTTTCTATGTGCGGGTTGTTTTCTAATGTTCTGTTACCTGAATTTAGAAAAAAAAATTTTATATGCAATAATATTTTGCAAAAAATACATACAAGGGTTGCTACCAGGGATTCTAACCGAACCGTTTTATTAACCGAAATTCGGTTAAAACCGTTTTATTTGAACTAACCCTAACCGAAACCATTTTTAGAAATTTTTAAAAACCGTAACCAAAACCAGTTCTTAATGATTTTTAACAGATTTCTAACCATTTACCAACCGGATTATAACCGTTTAACTATCGGTAAAAAAAAATAAGTAAAATACCTTTTTAAAATCGTAACCGAAACCGTTTTTTTTTCGGTTAACCAAAACCGAAACCTTTTCGAAATTTTAAACGATTAGAATCCCTGGTTGCTACAATTGATACAATACAATAAATAAATATAATATTACCTGGCAAGTCTTCATTTAAATCCTCCATAGACAGATCAGTTCTATTGGGAATTTTACAATCATCTACTTGAAATGTTTCATTTAAATTGTTGAGTGTTTTACGAACAAAATTTTCAGCAATTTCCGTAGTGATGCTGCTACAACTTTCTGTAAACGACTGGAATAAAGGTGGTTCAGTGCAATCTGGGAATATTTCAGTGTTTGAGTAGTCAGCGTCCCTTATTTCTCTTAAAATAGGGTCATTTTTAATGTAGCTATTTTCCATTAAATTAGTGAAAGTAGATGAACACATGGAATTTACTAAGCTCGGGGGTGACATGTTTTGGAAGCTATCCAACTCGGGTGCAGTAGCCAATATTCTATCAAAAAAGCTTCCTGATACAGGTTGTGATAAATCAAACTGTACTGGATTTTCTTTTTGTTGAAAACTATCATTAATTTCATCTTTCTGGCATTTTGATATGTAATTATCTATTTCTTGTGATAAAACGCTCCCTCTTTTTTCATCCTCAAACAATTCTTCATTATATTTTTCAATACTTGGACGGTACAGTTTCTTCTTAGGCCTTGTAAATGTTCGCGAGTCAATGGTTTTTTTCTGAAGTTTATCCCCATCATTTAAACTTTTATCAGATGAAGTACTTTCATGCAACCATCCATTTATATTAGGAATTACTGTTTCAGTTTTTACCAACCTAAAGAAAGTACGAAAAATTAAAATTTTCATACGAATGACACTATAACGTGCATAACAATGTTGCATTCAAATTTAGGTGACTCTAACACCGAGGCAATAAGAATAAATAAAAAAGATATTACTTTTTTAAAATTCAATTCACAGTTTTCATAGTATTTTTAGGTTAACTATACTTAAGTGGTGATTCTGACTGAACCGTTTTATCGTAATCGTAAATCATAATCGTAATTTTTGATGTTAAATATTGATGATTATATATATAATATATATTATATTGTTTTTATGAAATTATTCCGCACGTTATTGATGCATAACACGTTCTCTGGATTGAAATGGTTAATAATTTTTAAATTTATTATAAATAAATAAAGGTGTATCTGTATACAAATAACGTTTTTATAAATAAACAAGCTAGCGCACTTTCGAATTAAGACTAATTCATCGTCAGGCTAAAAAGCAAATGGTTTTATGTTATTAATAAAATAAATAAATAATTAAATATGTAATATAAGAAAAATATTTACCAAAAAAGTTTAAAAATATGACCGTTAATCAAAAAATTGATTGACAATAAAAATTTTTTTGTTTTATTAAAACATTAAAATGGTATTAAAAACAGACTACTTATAGATTAATTTTACTAAAGAATTTGGTTGAATTAAAATTTTCAATATCGTTTAAATTATTTCCCTTACGTTTTGAAATATTAATTTCAAAAGATTCAGCTACATTCAATTTCTTTCCCTTGTCTAAATTATGTAAAATTGTAGCGAATGATTTTGGTTTGAAATTGTGATTATGATTGTTTACATGTTCTGCAAATTTTGAATCATTTATTAATTATTTATTTATTTTATTAATAACATAAAACCATTTGCTTTTTAGCCTGACGATGAATTAGTCTTAATTCGAAAGTGCGCTAGCTTGTTTATTTATAAAAACGTTATTTGTATACAGATACACCTTTATTTATTTATAATAAATTTATTAATACAAATAACTACATAATGGATTATTCAATAATTGAATTATTAAATGCGAATCTAGCAGATAAAATCCGAAAATACAAGAAATGGTTTAATAACAAAATAAGAACAGAAAACAGATTGTGGTTTTTGAATAAATGTAAGAAATATAAAATATACCCAAAATTTATTACAAGAAAATTCTACGTGAAGAATAAAAACAAAATGAATTTAGCAGACCTTAAAGCTTTAAATACAGCATATAATGTTCTTCTTAATACAGAAATAAGAAAAGCTTACCATCTACGTGACAACATTTACTCGAATCTTTGGATGCTTCATATAAATCTATCAAGTGAACTTCATATGACAGAATGGGATTGTTTAGATTTTAATGTGCGAGAGAATGGATTAGATTTTGGAAAAAAGCTTAGACATAAATTACAGAAGAAATTAAATGATGTACTATATTTAAATAATCAGCAAGTCGTCAGTGCTAATTCACAAAAGGTTAATGTCAATGCATCAAATTCTGGTAACAATATTTTTCAAAATTCTAATATTAACAAAACTTTTCAAAATTCTCAGTCATATCGTAATAAATGTTACTTTAATTTTGAATACGATTCAACAAAAATTATTAGTGACTTAAATCCATTTGAATTTAAAATTAATTCTTTTCATCCAAGAATGAAAAATTTAACCAATGTTTCGTTTAATGAAAACGAAACTAGAATACTAAATTCTGGTTTAAAATATTCTCCAATTTTACCAAAGAAAGAGGCTGAAATTAAAAACTTTATTTTTGATACAGCATTAATTTTAGATAAAGCCAAAATTATTAGTAATGATTATACAATTAATGAATGTTGTAATAATATTAATGAATTTATTATAAATAGTAAAAATAACAGAAATGTATACACAGAAAAACAAATTATTAAAACTATATTAAAAAAATCAAATGATAATGATATTTGTTATAGTAAAGCAGATAAAGGCAATTGCCTAGTTATTATGCATAAACATGATTACTTTAAAAAAGTTGAGGATTTCATTTCTGAGAATAATTTTGAAAAAAATAAGATTACTGTTTTTAATAAATTCAATAATAATTTGAAAAGTGTGATTCAAAAATATGCTCATTTAAATTTATATAAAACATATCATATTTTATTAATGAATCCAATAATTCCAAAATTGTATGGTTTACCGAAAATACATAAATTAAATTCCCCTATTAGACCAGTTGTTTCCTTTATAAACTCACCCGTTTATAAGCTTTCAAAATTTTTAGATAAATATTTAAAAGAAAATATTAACTTTGATCTAAAATTTAGTGTTAAAAATACTAAAGAAGTTATAAATAAATTGAATTTATTAAACATTAATTATTCTGAAGTTGTATTAATTTCATTTGATATTATAAATTTATTTACTTCAATTCCTCCTAATGAATGTATCGAAATTCTAAGTGATTACATTTTTAATTCAAATCTTGATGATTTAACATCAGAAGCCATTTTAGAATTAACTAAAATTGCAATTAATCAAAATTTCTTTCAATTTAATAATCAAATTTATGTACAAAAGAATGGATTAGCTATGGGACATCCATTATCACCTTTATTTTCAGATATTTTTATGGACAAAATTGAAAGTTTAATTTTTTCTAATCTATTTTTCAATAATAATTGTTTACTTTGGGTAAGGTATGTGGATGATATCTTTTGTATCATTAAAAAAGACACAAATATATCTGATACTATTTCTTTTTTGAATTCTATCCACAAGAATATTAAGTTTACCCATGAAATTGAAAATAATTTTTGCATTCCTTTTTTAGATATATTAATAATGAGAAATGCAGAAGATAATTGTCTAAATTTTAGTATTTATCGAAAACTGACTCACACCGATCACTGCATTGATTATTTGTCTAATCATCCTCTTTCACATAAACTTGCATTTTTTAATTTTTCGTTTCACCGATTATTTAATATTCCTCTTAATTATAATAACTTTAGAAAAGAAATAGAAATTATTTTTTACATTGGTTTTCGAAATCATTTTCCCAAAGAAATTTTAGTTAGAACTTTCAATAAAATGAAAAAAACTTGTTTTCAAAAAGAAATCGGTGATCCTAATAGAAATTTTCAATCAAATTCACAATTTTTATCAATCCCATTTATAAATAATCTTTCATTCAAAATTAAAAAAGTGGTCGAAAAATCAAATAAAGAACAGAAGTTTCATTTTTCATTTAGTAGACCAACAAATTTACAACAAATTTTAGGAAATAATAAAGACAAAATTGATAAATTACAAAAAAGTGGAGTTTATTTACTGACTTGTGATTGTGGCGCGGAATATTGTGGGCAAACTGGGCGAAATTTTGATGTTAGAATTAAAGAACACCTAAACTCAATCAGAAAATTCAAAAATGATTCAAAATTTGCAGAACATGTAAACAATCATAATCACAATTTCAAACCAAAATCATTCGCTACAATTTTACATAATTTAGACAAGGGAAAGAAATTGAATGTAGCTGAATCTTTTGAAATTAATATTTCAAAACGTAAGGGAAATAATTTAAACGATATTGAAAATTTTAATTCAACCAAATTCTTTAGTAAAATTAATCTATAAGTAGTCTGTTTTTAATACCATTTTAATGTTTTAATAAAACAAAAAAAATTTTTATTGTCAATCAATTTTTTGATTAACGGTCATATTTTTAAACTTTTTTGGTAAATATTTTTCTTATATTACATATTTAATTATTTATTTATTTTATTAATAACATAAAACCATTTGCTTTTTAGCCTGACGATGAATTAGTCTTAATTCGAAAGTGCGCTAGCTTGTTTATTTATAAAAACGTTATTTGTATACAGATACACCTTTATTTATTTATAATAAATTTATTAATACAAATAACTACATAATGGATTATTCAATAATTGAATTAATAATTTTTAGTTTGTATGAAGACAAACAGTTTTGTATAAACATTTAAACAATTCTGAAGCTTGAAAAAGGTCACAAAGATGACCGAAACGTTGCTGGAGAAATAAAGTTTAAATCAATAAACTGTTTTTTCAATTGTCCAAATAGCCAATAACTCCCACACTTTACCAAGTTTTGGACGATAACCAACTTAAGTAAAAAATAACAATCACAAAAGTCCGACCGGGGTGCATTTGTACCCCAACTCAGTTTATAATTTTTTTTTTTCAACAAAAAAAATTCCGGTGACGTTAATATTCTGTCAAATTATAAAAAATAAAATAAAAAGAAGCTATTAAAATTGTCGGTACCCAAAAAAATTTTTATAGAAAAATATGAAGAAAAACGTTGGCTTGGGGTGCATTTGCACCCTGCTTGGTCCTATGAAGGTTAAAAATATCTCAAAAATTTTTTTTTCGAATCTTTTCAAAATCAACCCCGCAAATAAAAGATAATAGAAAATGGATAAAATGTAGGGGGTCACTTGCCCTCCACACCCCCCAAAAAAAATTTTACACCCCAAAAACTCAAAATTTTTTTAGGTAATGTACCTTAAAAAATAATTAAATTTTAAAAAATTTAATAAGATAATATCGATAATTTTTACAAACTTATCTGTACGAATTTTTGTTTCTTAATTTTAGTTATTAAGGCTCGGGAATCACGCGGTGATACATCTTTATGATTTGTCTAGTATCACTTTAGAAGAAAATGAATTTTAGTCAGCCAAGTATATATGTCAAGTAAAGCACTTATTATTATGTATATGCGATTAGATTTTAAAATTTTGCAGAAATAGCTTGATTTGCGAGTAAGCTTATTTCCATCCCACTTTTTTTATTTAATTGCATTTTTTAATTTTATTTATAGAAAAGCTTGTTTTTTAACTTTATTTATGACATGCCATGAATAAAAATGTAAAATATGAAAAAAATAAATTAAAAAAAATTTTTTTTTTTTTAAATTTAGTATGTCAAAGAATATATTTTTTCTATTTTGCTGCGTTACTAGTCGCTAGTAACACACTTACAGCAGTGCGTTACTAGCCAGTACCGCACTGCTATCGGTGCGTTACTGAGTAATAAATTTTATTTTTCGAAGTTGGTAGCACTGAAGTTTATTGATTTTAAAGTGGCAGTTGCCAAGCGATTCACAGGTTATTTGATGATTTGACAAACCTGACATTAGAGTTGCCAACTACCAGAAAAGTTACTAAAATTGAAAACTATAATATTTTATTTTAAATAGATAAAAAGGCGCAAAATAGAAAAAATAGTATAAAAAACTCGTTTCATAAGTCGATAGTAGCACTTGTTCATTAAAATACTCGTCGCTACGTGACTCGTATTTTAAAATTGAACGCGTGTTACAATATGCGACTTATGAAACTCGTTTTTAATATACTATTTCCTATTACATTAATAGGCAGATTCTGGTCAAAATTAAAGGCCTTTAATTTGAAACAAATAATGTAACCATGGAAATTGTCCATTACAACCCATATAACAAATTTAAAGACCTTTAAACTTAAATGATTTGACCAGAATCTGGGTATATTGTGCTTTTTTCCTAAATCAATTTAAATAAAAGAAACCTTAAACGAAATATGAATTTTTAACAATACACCTATGTTAGAATGCCATATTTTATATAAAAATTCATATCTTTTGAACAAAAAGTCGTACTGCCTTGATTTTTTTTTTGTTTTTTTCCTATTTCTTTATACTACAACCCAAAATTGTGACATAACTAATGTCAAAACTAACAGCGATGTTAAAAATCGTATTCTGAACGATTTAATTTAACAGCGCAAACTAACTTGATATTTATATTCATTTAACGTCAGTTCGGTAGATTTAAAATTAATTTGAGAACTTATGAAACGTCAAATATTTTGATCGACGTTATTTTAACAGCGAATATGTTATTTTACATCGCTGTTAAATTACAGTAAAGTGTACAGAATAGCATTTTTTAACATCGGGGTGACATTTGAAAATAACATCGACGTTACGGCTAACACTTTTGTTCAGAATCACCCCATTAGTTTAAAAAAATTCTAGACCTAATTTTAAACTTACCAAGTTTCATCATCATTCATATCAATCAGATCAACATCAATTAATTCGTTTGGATTATATACTTCATCATTGTTCTTACTGTTATAATTTACATTATCACATTTATCAGGCTGACTTGGTTGTTGTACTTTGTATTTGTTGAACAGACTTTGAATTTCTTGTGAGAGCTCCATCTTTGTCAGGACTTCAAATAACCTTATTAGGATATACCAGAATTAAGTTTGTAGACGTAGATAATTTAATAATAAATCATGTTTAGTGCCCACAATTACAGGTATACATTGAAAATATTTCTAGTAAAATAACATCTTCTGGATCACAACAAAATACAAGACAAAACGAACACGCTAAATTATCACAAAATGCCAGTTTTCGACAGCCCACCTTTCAACTCCCACGTTTGCCAACCTGGCAAAACCAAAGGCGCTTTCGATTTGATAAATAAATACCCATTAAAATATAAAGGGTGCCGCAGTATAATACACTTATTTTTAGTTTTATTTGAAATCAGGAAATTTTGGACGTACCACTTTTTCTATCCAATCAAAAGTTTCCTTTAAAATCGTAGCCTATCAAAACTGTTATGTCTCCTATCTGATAATTTATAAAAGCAAATAGAACACTCAGCTATTAACAAGGAAAAATATTATTTATATAGGACGAATTTTATGATTATTTGTATCAATTTTGCTGAAATCGAATTATTACTAGGTTTATAATACTTCACTTTTATTTAACTTATAAAATGTAATCACTAAATCATATATACAAGGTGATTCAAAACTATTCCGCATCCTCTTAAGGGCAAATTCCTTACATGAAAATAAGAAGAAAAGTTATAATATAAACATATGTTCGATCTCGCTTCATAAGGGAGCTACAGCGATTTAAAGGTGATATCAATTATAGTTTATTCTCTAAGAAAATGTGTAGACAAACTAGTGTTGTGAGTCGTGATAAATAGCAAAATGATATATATCAAAATTTGATAAATATCCGCTATGATATTTTCGTTTATAGCGGATATATATCATTTTCCCTGTATTCTTTAAAGAATTTGAGGTTAAGTTCGAAATATTATTTACGTTTTGGCTAATAACTTTTATATTTTTGAAAATTATTGTAATTTTTTTTTTGTTTTTCGCTTTACGGTGTCAAATTAATATTAAAAACAAGGCCCAAAAGACAAATATAAAAATGTTAATTTTTACGAGATTTATTTACTTATAGCAAGTTTTGCTTCATATTTATCATGCTATATATCATGCTATTTATCAAAAAAAATAACCGCTATTTATGCATCACTAAGACAAACTAAAAGTTTCGCTTACTCCTCTTTTACATTTAAAACCTCGTTAAATAAGGAGAGAACGTATGTGGAACTAATAATACACGCTATACGTGCTTATTTAAGGTATCGAATTTTAATAGTCCTACAGAGACCAACTTAATAAACGTACGTCGTTGAATTTTAGGAGGTACGGCTAAATTTAGTAATGGGCGTAAATTTAGTAAAGAGCGAACAACTTATTCTCTCTGCTGCGTGCATTTGCACGCTTCAATGCTGGAAACGAGAGTGGCTCTTTTATTTTCAAAATAAATTAGGATTGATTGATTTTTAGCTCCGATCATAGAATTTAAATCAGCTGTTATCTTTTCCCACAAATTTTGGGCGATCCTGTGAGTGAAGTCGCTACTAAATTTGCCGCTAATTAGTTCTGGATTTTGTTCCATAAATTCTATTAATGAGCACTTTTGTTCATGAGATATGAGATATATATATTTTTTCATATTTTGACTCATTTTATATAGTATTATTATTAACATTTAGAACTTCTCATGCGAATTAAAAAGCAAAAGCACGTGCTCGCTAATCTGCAATCTAAATAAACTAATAATCTAATAAACTATAAAAGTGAAATAGGCAGGGAAATAGGTTAGAACAGGTTAGAAAGATAGTATTTAATTATTCTGTATTTATATTGTGTGTTATTCAACCATTTGTATTTTAGCCTGATGATGATGATGGACGAAAGTGCACTAGCTGATGTTTTCATTGTATTTCTTTGTTATTTGAAGATTATCTTTATCAAATATACAAGGCTTTCATTAATTACTGTTTGGTCAAGGTCACGAATCTAGGCAACCAAGTATACGATGCAAGTCAAAGCGTCCCTTACAAGTTTCCTCCGGCTTTTGTGTTAAATTCAAATTATTTCCCATTTTCTTGTTATTGTTATTATAATTCACATTGTTTAATTTCAATACGACATGTATATTGGGTTGCGGAACAAGCGGAGTAGAAATTTAATTTCTACTCTTAGGCAGTACAAAGTGACCATAGAATCAACGAACATAAAAAGTGACATTTTAAATACGAAGGAGAAAATGAAGGTAAAGCACTATTAAACAGCACGTTGAAAAGTTGCAAGCTTCACTCCAAAAATTGATCCACGCAGTGAGAATCGAACTCACGACTTTGGGTTTAGCCCCCATTGCTCTACCATCTGAGCTATACGCGGTAGACCAACACCGCCCGAACCAATCCTTAAAGCTACACTTGCAACCCGATATACCAACTAATTGCTCAAGGGGTTGCATAAGCCAACCACGAACTTGAGACATTTTAAAGCCTGTCAAACGTCACAGAAGACTGTACTTTAATGACGTTTGAAAAAAAAATTATTTATTATATTACTATTTTAAAAATTTCGACGTTTGAAGAAAAAATAGCATGTTTTATTCGGAGTAAAAGAACTTTTTGTGGCTCGCAAAGCTCGTCCCGCAAACCTACATGCTCACCACAAAAAGAACTTCTTTTACTCCTAATAAAACAAAATATACTATTTGTTGTGCTTGAGTTTTTATTAGTTTTAGTAAATGCGCTAGCGTTTTATAGCATTTTTTTGTGATGATTTATTAGTAATCACATACAAAGTTTACATAAACAGGTTTTTATTTATTGTTCCACTACTAGCGTTATCAAATGACCACCAATTAAATGACCTCCGAAATCGTGAATACAGTGCGGTCATAAAGTAAATCCCCCCCTGCTAACTTTTGAACGGTTATGTTTTTGATTCTGAAAATTTGTCTACTGAGGAATCTAATTGCGAACTTTCTAATAAAGGTATTTTTGATTTTGTGGAACTTCCGGTTATACCGAAACTGGATGGCAACTTTCTTATTTTAAATGGAACACCCAGTATATTTTTGCATTTTCGTGTTCTCCATAAAAATACTATTAAATAGACCTAGCATAGTGTGATCTAGGATTAATACTTTCGGAATTACGCCCATTTGAAAATCGCATTTTTATGCAACTTCATTTACACCAGAAGTTGGACCCAAGTGCCCCAACTTCCTTATTTTAAATGATTTTTTTTGCAATTATGTTAATAACATTAAATTTAAACAAAATTTTTATCCAAGAGATTTCCTGTAGATTTTATTACTGTCAAGAGGTTGAAGGTGGTTATGTTAATCAGCAAAATTAACGAACTCACTATTAAACATAATTTTGTTTAAATTTAATATTATTAAATTAATTGCAAAATATTTCATTTAAAATAGCGAAGTTGGGGCAGTTGGGTCCAACTTCCGGTGTAAATGAAGTTGCATAAAAATGCGATTTTCAAATGGACGTAATTCCGAAAGTGTTAATCGTAGACCACACTATGCTAGATCAATTTAATGGTATTTTTATGGAGAACACGAAAATGTAAAAATATACCGGGTGTTCCATTTAAAATAAGAAAGTTGTCATCCAGTTCCGGTATAACCACAAGTTCCACGAAATTAAAAATACCTTTATTAGAAAGTTCGCAATTAGATTCCTAGGTAGACAAGTTTTCAGAATCAAAAACATAATCATTTAAAAGTTAGCAGGGGGGGGGGGGATTTACTTTATGACCGCACTGTATATTCAACGAAACACAAATAGATTTATTATTTCCCAGCAAACACTGTATGTTTCTGAAACGTTTGCCAAGGGTTTCATTTGTGTTTCAAGGAAACAGTACGAAAAACATGTGTCTTCTATGTTTCAGTAATTTGAGCAAGATAGTTCTTAATATTCTGTGGTTCTTAACGTTTGCATTTTGTTTCATTTGTGTTTCAAGGAAACAGTAAGCAAGAAATGCATTCTACGTTTCAGTAATGTGAGCAAGAAAGTATCTTAACGTTTGCGTTTTGTTTCATTTGTACTTCACAGAAACAGTTTGCAAAATGTTTCATCTGTGTTTCAGTTTTGTGAGCATGAACCGTTTGATGCAAACATATCTAACGTGTCTTTTAGGTTTCATGCAAGCATTTTTGATATGTTTGCAATTGACGTGCAGACGCGTATGATCAACAACCATCTGTCATATTTCCCTAATCAAAGCTGTTCATCACGATCGTGGAATAGGGGTCTAATTTTAGCGACGTAATTTTCTAAAAACGAATTCGTCGCAAATAGGACGCAAGAATTTTTGTCAGATTCAACACACACGATCTGTAGCTTGTCGGTTTTTTGAGGAACATCAAAGAGATTTGCGTCGCATGCTGTTTCTAGTGTGGACGCTTCCTAATATGTAATGTAACCTCCGCTTGTTTTCACGTATGGCTGGATCAGTGAGACGTAAAAATTTTCGTGAATAAATATTTGTGTGTTAAAACAAAAGTTTAAATTTGCTTAACGTCGTATGTTTCCAATTAGGTCTCCTGAAACGTTTCATGAATCATGGATATGTATATGAAACTTAACAGAAACATAAAATTGTTTGCTGGGATGCTGGGTTAAAGCCTTATTAATAAAACTCATACAGCATGACTAATCCATAAATAGAAAAACAATACCAAATACATAAGTTCATATTTTTATCCCCAGAGAGCTAGTATAACTTTAAAAAACAGAAAAATAAATTTCTTTAAAAAGTAATCTTGCGACACCCTGTATATTAAAAAATTATTTTATATATATTTATATTCACATGTTGGCACCAGTCCTCAGTAGTAAGCAATGTTGCCAACTGTTTAAAACCTACGAAAAATAAAAAAATACTACAATTTTTTTTATTGTGATTTTTGTGACCTACATAGAACCTAAAAATTAAAATGACAAAATATTTTTTAACTGAATATTTAAGTGATATTAACAAGATTATAAACACACCATTGCAACAGACCCAAAGAATAAAGGTATATTTATTTTTATGGAACTGCTATAAATTAATTTTTATTGAATTTGAATAATTTATTTTTAATTAGGTACTCGATTTGTGATTTTGCAAATGATTAATATCCAGAAGTTTAAAATTGGTGTAGTAATTTTACTGATGTTTGAGTTATTTTACTGGCGAGTCTTTTTGTTCTTTTTTGTATGGCCTATTCCAGTGGCGTATCCAGAAATTTTCTTTGGGGGGTGCATTTAAAATACATATTAATTGAATTTACAAAAAAATAAACCATTTCCCTTTTTGAAAAAATAACTTTATAAAGACCCAGACTGGACAATGCAAGTGAAGAGTGAAAAATAAAATAAATAAGCTTTTGGGGGGTGCATACGCCACTGGCCTATTCACATTCAAATCTATTTTTTATAGACCTCCAGATCCACTTAAAAATGTTGGATCATTTCAGGATCTTACATACAAAAAATACATAATTTTAATTAACATGATAGTTGGTAAATTTAATTTTGAAATTTGACAAGAATAAATATAATTTCATTGGAACTGAAAATAAACATTAATGGTGTAATTCTGACCATAAAATGATAGCCGTAACAGCGATGTTAATTTTGACAGTCACCTTGTTGTCAAAAAACGCTATTCTGTAAACTATACTGTAACTTAACGGCAATGTAAAATATCATTTTCGGTGTTAAAATGCATTGTACATCTATATAATGTATTATTTTGATCAATTACACATTAACGTATTATTATTACTTTGATCGATGTTATTTTAACACCGAAAATTTTATTTTAAATAACCGTTAAGTAGTTAAGTTACAGTAAAGTTTACAGAATATCGCTTTTTTTGACATCAGGGTGACTGTCAATTTTAACAGCGCTGTTAGGGCTAACATTTTTGTTCAGAATCACCCCATAAGTTTACCATCAATAACATGGTGTTACACTCATCACTGACTGACTTTGTAACGCTGTATTTATCAACGGGCGCCTCAGGCGCTTTGCAACTAACTAATTGATAATCTTCTTTCGTTTTAGTTTACTTGTTTTGATGTATCATCAAATTATATTATTTTTGGAGCCACTAGTGGTGGATTATACATATTTAAGAAAAACCCTAAAGAGTTTTTGAAGTTGGTTCCTAGTAAGGTAAACAATTAATAAAAAAAATATACCGAGAAAATTTTGAAATCTCTAAACATTTTTAGGAAGGATCGGTAAGCTATGTAGCAATTTCGTCCAATGAGAAAATGGTTGCTTTGGCCAGTAGTAAAGGTATCGTTATTGTTGTTCTAAATTGCTTTGATGAATCTAATTTAAATTACCAAATATTTACTGAACACGAAAGTAGTGTAGTAACAACCTTGAAATGGCATGGAAATGACTTATATTGTGGCTGCAGTGCCGGAAAAGTATCTGTGATTACTATCTCCAATATTTTAGTAAGTAAATATTATGTACAAAAAATCAAGTTATGTGTCTTCATACAGCGAATTCAAATAACATTGACATTGTAAGGTAGGAAACCTAAGTTTCCCACAGTTGGCTACACTGAAATGAATGTGTTGTGCTCCGGTGAAAAAACTATTGCGTATATTTTAATTGCACTAATTTTAGTTTTGAAAAGTACCGTTTTTTATAAAATTTGCAACACACTGAGAAATGACTTGAAAAAATACCTGAAGAAAAATTGCTGAGAGACCCTTTGGTTAAAGTGACAGATCAGATTTAAATTTGAATGAAAATTAATAGGTACACCAACTTAGCAAGCCTAAAATCACTACAGAGTATGTTTGGTTGCATAGTTGCGGTTTCAGTCTTTTTTGAATTCACTTTATAAGGTGTAACAAAAGTATCAAATCAAACTGCTGGAACTTTAAATTGCCACCCTGCATATTACAGTGTTACTACATTTACGAAACTAATAATGGAGAGTTTCAAATTTTACTAACAAATTGGATTATATTGCAAATTTTCTAGAAAATAAAAAATAAATAGTGTGCACACTACTCCTTAAACCCCTAAGGGCAGTTTCCACTTAAACTTCAAGCGATACTTAAACCTTAAACTAAAAAATTGACAGGGTTTTTAATTGGCGATTCAAATTAATATTTCCCGCGCAAATGTATGTTTCGTTACAAAATAAATAAAAATTTCAACTTTCAAAGAAATAATCAAACGCATTTAATAATACAAAGTAAATTAGGTAAGTTGACATTATTTACTTGACTATAATAGACATTAACAAACGTTAAACGCAAAATTCGTCTGCACAACTATCACACACACGTGACGTCATTTCATAAATCCGCGCTATGCCGCAAGAGCGAGATCGGTTAGCTAGAATCGCCAATTGTACAGTGAATTCAAAAAGACTGAAACCGCAACTATGCAACCAAACATACTATGTAGTGATTTTAGACTTGCTAAGTTGGTGAACCTGTTAATTTTCATTCAAATTCAAATCTGATCTGTCACTTTAACCAAAATTAAATTAAAATTAAGGGGGCAGTAAGGTTAATTCGATACAAACAAAGCGTATTTTCGATAATTTTTTTTGACGACACAGTTAATATAAATTTATTTCTATAATTACTACATAATAAAGTAACATTTGAAGAATATTCTGTGAAATTTTCATTAATTTTATGAAGAAATGTGCCATTGACATTGAATCTCCGTGGACGTCTCAAAAAAAAAGTTTAATTGCGGTGCCCCTCATAACTCATTACTGGATCATCAGAAATCAAAAAACCAAAATGATTTTTTTAGTTGATAAGTTTCTGCAGGTAATGACGTCGAGTTTTTTTTCTTTTTTTTCTTTTATTGATTTTTAAATTTTTTATAGCACTTACAATTCAAAATACTGATTTTTCATCAAAAAAATTGAAAATTTTGCTATTTTAAAACATGTTAAAATAAAAAAAACTCGACGTCATTACCTGCAGAAACTTATTAACTAATAAAATCATTTTGGTTTTTTGATTTCCGTTGATCCAGTTATGAGTTATGAGGGGCACCACAATGAAACTGAGACGTCCACGGAGATTCGCTGTCAATGGCTTATTTCTTCATAAATATTAAAGAAAATTTCATAGAATATTCTTCAAATGTTACTTTATTATGTAGTAATTATAGAAATACATACCGGGTGGAAATGAAAACCGGGTCACCTCGATAACTTTTTTATTTATGAATAAAAAATTTTTAAATTTGGCTATGTTCTATGGTTCAAAAAAACAAATTTTATGTGCATTTTTTATTTTCGAAATCACTTCCGGTTTTTAAAAAAGAAGTATTTTTGAGATATTAGTTTTTATTTTTCAAAAAAAAAAAAGATTTTCGAAGTCGGTGAAAAGTACCAAAACTAATTCTAAATAATTCAAATACCTAAATAAAATTGTAATTTGAAAAAAAATTTAAGTGGTTTTTGAACTATTAATTTTTAAACTTAGTTAATGAAGATTTTATCAAATATCTCACTTTTTTAAGTGCAATGATGCCGGGTCATTTGACTTTTTAAAAAGAGGATTTTATAACGATTATTTTGGTACCCCATATGTAGGGGTATTATTTTGCATGTGTCTGTAAAATTATTTATTTCTTATGTTGGAAAATACTAGCTATTAAGTATCTTTATTACAGGCACATGCAAAATAATACCCCTACATATGGGGTACCAAAATAATCGTTATAAATTGTATTTATGTGTCACTTAAATTTTAAGTGGAAGTTGTGCAATTGGCTATAATAAGTGACACTTAAATATTTAAAATAAATTTTATTTTGATGAATAGTAAATTAAAAATAAATTGCAAATTCCTACTTTCAGACTAAAACAATATTCCAAAACCCAAGTGCCATTCTTATGCAATTGGATTCCAGTATAACACAACTGGATCCATTTTCCAAATATTTACTCGTATCGACCACAACAAAAACATTCCTATGTGATACTGAAGAGGAACAATACAGACAAATTGGTAAAAAACTTCGAGATGGAGACTACGGGGCATGTTTCTTTACAGAGAATATAGTCGAAGATGTAAAAGTACAGACGAAACAGAAAAATATTTTTAAAGTCCTTACTGAGGGCGAAAGATTTTCAAATCCGAATTTAACAGACGTAAAGATATTCTGCATGCGCCCAGGTTTAAGAATATGGGAAGCTGATTTTGATGGATCAGTGGTGTGTACCCACCAGTTTAAAGATAGAGTCAAACAAATTAATACGGAAATAATTCGAATTGGTGAGGACGTTAGTTGTCATTTGAAATTCAGCAAAATTAGTCCTTTTAAGGGTTTACTTAATTTTGGTTATGCTTTTATTGTGATGAAGAAATTTTTATTAACTTATTCCAGCAATAGCATCTTCATTTTTGAAATACCCGGCTTTAATCTACAATTTAAATGTTGTTTATCTACAAACATTAAAAGCATAAAAGAGATTAATGGAAATTTATTCGTTTGGGATGGTAAAGATATGCGACATTTAGCAATAGTCGATTTGGAAAATCTTTTATTAAGGTCGTTGACAAAAAAACAATATTCTATATGTTCTGAAATAACATTAAAATTTCAAAAAGACGTACTAAGTATTGTAGAATCGTCTACAAAATTAAGCGCATTAAGCGTTTTGAAAGAAAAAATTAAAGATGACAATATTTTAAATAAATTAAAACCAATTTTTATTAAAATTAAAGAACAGAAAAGTTGTTTGAAAGGAATTGTTAAAGTTGAGAACGGTCACGTTGGTGAATCAAGCTCTTCAAATTATAATTACGAAAAAAATATTGAAGAAATTGAGCAAATAGTTGAAGAAACTGAGGAAGTAGTTGCGGAAACAGATCCGTTAGATGTGTTAAGTAGGCAATATAAGGTTAATAAAATGTATAGTAATATAGAAACCCCACAATTGTTCGAGACATTATTTAGTAGAAGCTTAGATGATGTTGTTGATCTTTTTAATAGCTTCTCATCGTTTGTTTTGAAAGACAATCCCGACGATACTAACATTACAACTTGGTGTTACGATCAATTTGTAAATTATTATAATAGAACAAATTTTATTAAAGATTTAGATGTAGATTCGAAGGTGTTTAAATATATTTTTGATGGATTTAAACACTTAAGTATAGAAAATAAGAGTAACGATAGCAATTATTTATGTTCTTGCTCGTTTCCGTTGCCTAATGTTAAAAATATGAAAATAAAATACTATAACATTGGCTGTGATATTTGTAAAAAACTTTCTGAAAAAGATTTAAAACTTTTTTGTAAAGAGGTTCCTTACATGTGGAAGTATTTAATACCACAATATATTGAAGATGTTAATATGTTTTTACCTTTACTGTTGCAATTTTCTGATGACGAGTTACTTCAGGAATATTCTAAAGATTTTAATTGTGATAAATGGGAAGATGCGATTCGTTTGTTAATAAAAATCAGGAGCAATAAATGTTTAAATTGTGATAAATTAATGGATTTTGACATCAAACAGACAATCTCTTGGAAAGTATTTAGTTCAGCCATGATTTCTTCAATTGGTGCCCCAACCACTGTTCGATTACTGAAAAGGTATTCCAAATTCATTCCTAACAATGCTCTTGGGATAGATTTTTATCAGCACAGTATTTTTAATGCTATTATTGGTGAAGATTCAACAGCATTTTTGAAGAAAGTTTTCAACAATGAAGATTTAAATGCTCAGGTAGGATTTTTGTATATTTTTATTGATTTTATTGCAATAATTATAAAAATAAATTTTAATTCATGTTATATTTTAGTTTAATACATCTTTGAATAAATACATCAATGATAAATACATGGGGTCTGGTGAAACCAAAGAAATTAAAGAAAATTCTCCAAAGTGTACCTTCTGTGATCTACATATTAAACCGCTTATTCTGGATGGTGAAACTACAAAGTGCGGTCATATTTTTCACAAAATTTGTTTTTATTCAATGAATAAAAAATGTTCTGTTTGTACAGCATAAGCGTAATATAAAACTATTTAATTAAAAATTGTTTCATTTTTTTATTACTTCCATGTAAGTTTATTTGATTTATTTACTTCTTTGAAAAAATTACTATTGCTGAATTTTGATAGAATCCTCAGAGCCGGTTTTAAAATTCGGCCTAAAACGATAAAAAGCTCTTGTGTGGAAAAAGCGGATTAGGTTAGGTTAGTCTATTGACTTATACCACTTTTTCCAAACATGTACCAATAATTGAAAAAAAAAGTCTATTAAGCTGTCCTTTTTTAAAGCCAGATTTCGATTTGGGAATGGATGAGTTTTCAGCCAAAAAAAAGGAACATTTCGTTATCATTTTTCGTGTTTGAGTTCTTGATAAAAATGTGGAAAATCCCACTTTAGAGTCAAAATTAGTTCTGAAATTTTAGACTTTTTAGAAAAAGATTATCAGAAGGTGAAATCACCATCCGCCACTGAACCGAATTCTAAATAAGTTTGAAGTGTCCCACCTAGAACCCAGGAAGTTAAATCTGGCGAGGGTGCCGGGCACGGAAGTCACTTCAGTGACATCATTAAAATTAAAAGTAAGGTACAAACGTTGCTCTCTTGACCAAAACAGTTTTACGTCTGTGGAAGAGCTGAGTTCGGCGGCCATATTTCTTTCGGCCTTTTGTCCAGGTCGACCTATTTCGCTTCGGGTTTTTGTCTGCGTCAGCCAATTGTTTAATTCGGCCCTATTTCGTTCGGCCATTTCTCCTTCGGCCTTTTGTCCTCGTCGGCCTTTTGTCCTTCGGCCTTTTGTTTACGTCGGCCTTTTGTCCATATCGGCCTTTTGCGATTCGGCCATTTTTCCTTGGGCCTTTTGTCCAAGTCAGCCTTTTATCATTATGTATGTTTTGTGGCGAATCAACTGATGATGCAGAAGAGAAAAAATGCTTATTGAGCAATTAAAAACGGTTAACAACGCTACAAAACAAGCATGGATGATGGTGATATACTCATCATCGAAACAGCCATTGCAACATCTGAACAACAAAGGACCGCCGACATTTCGTCATTGGAGAAATATTGCTCGGTTGGTTCATTTAATTGGACTAAAGTAAATATCGGCAAGAAATTTTCTTCAAGAAAATTGGCAAGGGAAATTTGAGACATGAATGTATTCCTCTAAAAGCTTCTACAAATATTCTCGTTCGAAGGAACAAATTTTATTATTGCACTCTTACAAATTCAAAAAAATGTTCGTGAAACACCCGGATATGTAACAAAAAGGTTTTAAACTGGAAAACTGCCCTCAAAATACATTATTTGTAGATAGAATACGTTAACTTTTAGTAATGTACGTACAATGCATCAAAAGCAGATATTGACAATTTTCGGTACACGCAATTTATCAAATCAACACAAGACTCAACAGACCCGTGTGATTATCGTCTCACAAACCTGGTTATGGTAGAATTTACAACCTGAGGAATGGGGATGGGTTTTAAAAAACAGTGTCATATAGTCTATAGACAAGCATGCTACTTTAATGCTTTATCAGTATCAAATGGTTTAGATGCAAAAAGTGAATTGGATCCTGGACAGTGACAGAAAACGAAGATTAAGATTGTGATCCAGAAAATTAATTTGGGCGACCAGGAGAAGAGGACGATGACGAAAAAGATGAATCTTGAGATGCCTGTGTACTGGTATTTACAGGTGGATTGAGAAGTTTCTCACTTTCCGCCCTACATCTCAAAAACAGTTAATCGCACAAAAAATGCATAGAACCAAATTAGCAGAAAATTTGATGCCCTGCAAGTTTTGTAATAACATAACCTCTAAAGGTCTTTTTGTACGGGCTAAAATGTTACCAAATATTTGTTCCCAAATCGAGTCGGTTTGGGAACAAAATTTTGGTAACAAATTGTGCCTGTCTAGAACGGCCAGATACCTTTGTTATCTTGACTAGCGGACACACGATATCTTATGAAACTTTCTGCCCGTCTTTGAAACGTTAAAACAAAGGTCTATGCAAATTTTTAGCTT
This sequence comes from Stenus bimaculatus, assembly GCA_963971135.1. Classification (NCBI taxonomy): domain Eukaryota; kingdom Metazoa; phylum Arthropoda; class Insecta; order Coleoptera; family Staphylinidae; genus Stenus; species Stenus bimaculatus. The sequence goes on along the minus strand of OZ020180.1, from coordinate 76,676,917 downwards.
TCCTTCTTTTATTCCGAGGTTTAATCCTTATTGGACTGGAAATTTGGAAGAAGTTGCTGTGAAAATTTCATCAAAATCCGTTGGACGGTTTTCAAAAATTACCGTTTTTTGCAAATGTAATTGTGATAATATCGTACACAATATAATAATATTGTGTAAACATTGTGTCACAATATTTGCACATGTTACAATGTTGACCCAAATAATATTGTGACAATATTGTGAAACGTTGTGACAATATCGTGCGTAAATTGTGATAACGTTGTATAACAATAAATAATTCGGGAGAAAAATAAACGTTTTTAATAATTTAAAATATATTTATTCACTGGTAATACTGACTCCTCTGACATTCTAATTATTACCTATTATTAATTAATAACACATAATTTTAATGTACAATTTTATTTTTGTCTTTAAAACTAAACTTGTTTTAAATTAAGTTATTCTTGTATAAAAATCCTAAGTGATTTTTTTAATTCTGCCACCCAAAAAGTATAAAATGTGTTACAAAGAAAGTAAACTTACTTAAATCACACTTATTGTGAATGCGCATGCGAAAAAAGAGTGGGAAAATGTGAACAATAAAGTGTAAGATAAAACAGAACACAATTCTCTAGGTCGAAAAAGTTACAGAATAGGTATCTAGGCAGTTGAGGGTCGTTATCAAAATAATTGAAAATGTTAGGGTAATCCAATAACGGTTATTTTTTAATAAAATATTTATGTGTAATACGATGATACAGTGTCGTAACTATACTAATCCTTACTTTTTAATCTCTGATAATTTTTTAATTTCAGGTTGTTTCCATATCACCATCGTTTGTAAAAAATGTTTACTAAATTATGGAAATTTCATAATATTTATTATTATTTTATTAAAATTTAAGCTAATTTATCAATTAAAATGATTATTATAGTTGTGTTTCCCAATATATATAAAAAAACAAATTTATTTATTGCCTACACAAAATCGAAAATCATTATTCTGAGAAGTATATTAAAAATAATGAATAAAATAGTATTAGTTGCTGTGTTAGCGTCAACAATTATTGCAGATGATACATGTAAGTACAAAATTAAAAAATAATTTCACCTATTTTTATGAAAATAATTTAAGCAGTGGTAAATATATCGGACATAACTTTATATTTATACACCATAAATAATAAATTAGAAGGGGATGAAATTAAACCAGAAGATTTTTCATCTCTTTTAAATTCTACGTATTTTAACAAAACTAAAGAAGTTGTTTTTATAATTCACGGCTGGGAAAATGACTACAAAAGCTCTATTAACACTATATTAACTTCAGCCTTATTGGCGTCTTATGACCTAAACGTATTTGTTGTTGATTGGAGTGGGCCTGCTCGTAAATTCTTTACCTTCGCAAAATTTGAAGTGCCTTCAATTGGATTACATCTTGGAAATTTTGTTAATAAAATGATGGACGTTTTTAAAATATCAAGCAAGTCAATTAGTTTTATAGGGCATAGTCTTGGTGCACATCTTGCTGGTTGTGCAGGCGCTGTAGTTAAACCCAAAATTAATTACATCATCGGTCTAGATCCTGCATTACCATTATACACTTTAGGAAATATCGATAATCGATTAGATCCAAGTGATGCTGATTTTGTTCAAATTATTCACACAAATGGGGGGTTATTGGGTTTTCGCAGTGCTATTGGACACGCCGACTATTATCCAAATGGAGGTTATAGACAGGCTGGCTGTGGTCTAGATCTCATAGGACTTTGCTCACATCTGAGATCTTACCTGTATTTGGCCGAATCAATGAATCACTCATCAAGATTTTCAGCTCGTTTATGTGATAGTTTTAAAGACTATCACAAAGGGCTTTGTTCTGAAAACCAGGAATCATTTTTAGGAGGGTATTATATTGACAAAAAGTATGTTTTATTTAAGTGAAAAACTTTTGTTTTTTTATCTATATTTTTTAGGGCTCGTGGGGATTATTACCTCCTTACAAACAGTTACGCACCGTTTGCCAAAGAAGAGTAAATATTAATTTAGTTATTATGTTGTAAGAAATTCTGGAGAATTTTTTGAATATTTTGATATTAGTGCATAAAATAATTTAGTACACCATGTACAATAATATATTATACCTATTCATAAGAATTAAATGGTTATTATTTCAAAGGATTTACAATTATTTTTATCATCAATAATAATACTGAAAAAGAGGGTCAAAGTTAATTTGTTTGCGTAGAGTTTAAATTTGATAAATTCCTAGATGAAAGTATTCGAACTCCTTTTCGATAGGACTTCCTCGAAAAAAGTTATTCAGTCTCGAACGAAAATTCGGTTTCTTCCCTCTAATGCCCGAAATTAGCCCCGAACTGTACCAATTAGTAATATGTTTTCGGCGACAACATTCTGAAAATGACTGTTATGACTATCCATATTGTATTTTTTATATTATCGATAAGATCTAATGAAAACAAGAAAAAAATAAAGTTTTAGGTTTTAGCCATCTGTAAGGATAATTTGAGAACCAAATTAAAATTGTCAGTTTCAAAATTCAGTCTTAAGTAAATCTTCAGATTTCTGTGCTAATACATGAATATGGTTTCAATTAATTATACTTTTGTATGTTGAATTTAAATGTTTTTTATGTACTATTATAATTTGACAATCTCCATAATACTATCTATTGTATTCAGTGACAAATAAACAATTTGAATTTGATAGTCTATTCGAATTTTATCCTGAGTCTTTGGATAATATGAGTCTAGTTGGTTCTTTGTTAAGTTTTGTTGATGTTACATGTTTATATGAACTTTTCAACACTAAATGAGTTCTGGAATGCATCCAAGAAATACTTCCGGTATGTTTTGGGACATCCTATATAATTAAAAATTTATCATATACGATAGTTGAAATTTGAAAAGAAACCATTTATTTTTTAATGAACACATCTAGTTTTAAAAATGTGCATTTGTATAATTTTATGAAAGCATATTTTATTGTATCAATTTTAAATAAAATGATTTCTTTTCACATTTCAATCTTGTTGTGTGTGTTTTCGACTGAACATTACCTTTTTTAATTACGTTAAACTGAACTACACGAATGCTGAGATGTGCGATATGCATTTTGTATACGGTTCAGCGAATGGTAGTTCAATACTTGCCCAACGTATCTACCAAGAAAGATTCCCAAACTGCCAAATACCTCATCATTCGATATTTGGTCGTCTTCATCAACGTCTTTGTGAAACTGGAAGATTTGGTAAACATACAGCTGATAACGGGCGACCTCGAGAAGTTAGAACTCCACAATTAGAGGAAAGAGTGTTAGACGAAATTGACGAACATCCCGACTCAAGCAGTATGAAGATTGCTCTCGCTCTAAACGTAAGCCATGCTACAGTTTGGAGGATATTAAAAAGTCAGGTTTTATATCCATACCATATTCAACGAGTACAAGGCCTATTACCGAGTGACTTTCCAAAAAGAGTAGAATTGTGTAGATGGATAAGAGTAAGACTTGCAGAAAATCCTCAGTTCTTAACTCAACTCTTCTTCACCGACGAAGCTAGTTTCTCCAGGAATCAAATTATGAATTTCCATAATAATCACAATTGAGCAGAGGAAAATCCACATGCATTAGTTACAGCTCGTCATCAGCATCAATTTTCACTTAATGTGTGGGCCGGAATTATTGGAGATCATTTATTTGATCGGCCCATATTTTTTACCAATGAGGCTAACTGGAGAAGTCTATCGCGATTTCCTTGAGCAACAGCTGCCAGCATTGTTGGAAAATGTTCCTCTTCGATTAAGAAGACAAATGTATATTTTATGCATGATGATGCGCCTGCACATTTCCGCATAGTTTCTCGACAGTATTTGGACAATTTATATCCTAATCGTTGGATTGGTCGAGGAGGCCCACAGCCTTGGCCACCTCGATCTCCAGACTTAAATTCCCTGGATTTTTTTCTATGGGGTCACCTAAAATCAATGGTTTATACAACACCCATTGAAAATGTTGAAGAACTATAAGGAATCGTATTGTTGCATCCTGTGAAATAATTCGAAATACCCCTGGTGTTTTTGAACGAGTTCGAAATTCAATGCTGAGAAGAATAGACGTTTGTATTGAAGTTAGTGGCAGTCATTTTGAACAGTTATTATAATTTAATATTAAAGTATTCGAGGTCAGCTCAGCCATTAAATAATTAAAATTATTTTTACACACAATTTTATTAATAATAGGTACATATTTAATTTTGTTATCATTTTTATTACACAGTAATTTTTAATTTATTATTTTTTGGGGTGCAAAGCTAGTTCGCCTCCTCGTGGTGCACCCTGGGTAATTCTAAATGAACTAGCGAAACAGAAGTAGATGGAAAACTTTCCTTAAATCGTGTAATCCTATAAATAAGTTTTTTTTTATTTTGTTAATTTTATTTTAATTTAAATTAAAAACGAAGCATTTTAGAGAAAATATTTATTCGCTGTTTTCGTCTTAAAATTGGTCAAATAGTCTTCTAGGAAGTCTCTGCTATTTATTTTTTTAAAAAAGCTACCCCTGTTTAATGCAAAATTGGCATACAACTTCGTAAATGTTTTTAAATAACTTCTAAACCGTACCAGCTGTGAAAAATTAAAGAGATCAAAAATTTTCAGAAAAAAGCAAGGAATTAGAATATCTCATTTAAAATGTTAAGTGGGGTAGCACAAAAATGTTATGGCATAAAAAATGGGGTCTATACCCCCAAAATACATTCCCCTGTATTTTATTTCGATATTTGATATTTTAATCTTGTTACGACTATAATAACTAGAGTGTGTTTCAAATTTGATTAAATTATCTTAAAAAATAAAGAAGTTATACTCAAAAAATGAAAAAAATATAGAAAGTTTGACACCCCATAACTAAAAAATAGAGCACTTTTGAGAAAATTTTTATTCTTTACTTTTGTCTTAGAATTGTTCAAGGAATCGCCTGTAGAATTTCTTTGCATATATTTAGAAACACACTGTATATATTTTATTTGCTGAAAATGTGTATCCTTATGTGAAAAACTGTGGCCAAAATTTCAAATTAATATCTCTTATAATATTTATTTTCTTTACAATTTTTTTTTGTAATTTTTTAAGTGTATTGTATAATATGTATATTATTATAATGTAAACATGCTATTTAATTATAATGTATATGTTATATAATTGTTAATCCGGCCGTTTGGGTCCGCCACTGAACCGAATTCTAAATAAGTTTGAAGTGTCCCACATAGAATAATCCCAGGAAGTTAAATCTGGCGAGGGTGCCGGGCACGGAAATCACTTCAACATTGGCATCTTTAAAATTAAAAGTAAGGTAGACACAGCAGCCACACGTTGCTATCTTGACCAGAACATTTTTATGGCCCTCCGATACTTTACTGGGTCCTCGGTTTGTCTACCGTACTCTGTACACTATTGCCCACAAAACAAGTGATGATGTGTGACGAATCATCAGTCTGACTAATTTATTATCTCCCGATTCGCATAAATAAAGGTCAAACCTCGGAAGAAAGAAGGAAAGTTGACAATTTGCATAGACCTTGGTTTTCGCGTTCTAAAGTCGGACTAAAAAGTCAAGATATGCCCGCTAGTCAAAATATCGAAGGTCAAAGGTCACGAAAATCATTTTTTGCAATTATCTCGCTTATTATGGGTCGCATGCCGTTAGAGTTTATTACCAAACTTGTAGAGCATAAAATTCTCACAAATTTGGTTCCTTGCATTTTTTGTATGATTAGCAGTTTCTCGAGATTTAAATAAAGAGAAGGAAGTGGGAAGTGCGCAGCCGTTGAGGCAGTCAAAAATTGTTTCTCGGCAATGAAGGAGGTTCTATTTCAGGCCTAAAGGCTCATTTCTGTTTTGTATGTGATCAACCGCTTTCGGAAGGCGATATAGTAAATAGTAAATGTTGTGTGTAGTTTACAAACATTAAAGACTGCAAGTATTTCCAGAAATGGGGGACACATAGAATTTTTAAATACAGCGAGTTCTGTGAAAGTGCATACAGAATATATCGTAAAGTGAACATTATAGTAAAAATTCTATTGCAGCGACAAAGCAACGCCAAGAAAACGTAGATCACTCGACATCATCTTCACCTCGTAAAAAAGAAACATTTGTTTTTGACTTTAATTCGTTATGTATGTTTTGTGGCGAATCAACTGATCATTCAGAAGAGAAAAAATGCTTATTGAGCAATTAAAAACGGTTGAAATCGCTACAAAACTGGCAGGGATGATGCTGATATACTCATCATCGAAAAAGCCATTCCAATATCTGAACAACAAAGGACCGTCGTCATTGGAGAAAATACTGATCGGTTGGTTTTTTTAATTGGACGAAAGCAAACACATCGACAAGAAATTTTCTTCAAGAAAATTGGGCAAGGGAAATGTTGAGACATAAATGTATTCCTCTAAAAGCTTCGACCAATATTCTCGTTAAAAAGAACAAATTTTATTATTGAACTCCTACAAATTGTAAAAAATGTTGGGGAAAACACCCTGATATGTACCAAAAAGCTTTCAACTGGAAAACTGCCCTCCAAATTCATTATTTATAGATGGAATACGTTTACTTTTAGCAATGTACAGTTGGTCCCAGCTGGAAGTAGGACAAAAGTAATCACGATGCCGTATTCTTTGTCCTACTTCCAGCTGAGAGCAACTTTACAATGCTTCAAAAGCAGACATTGATAATTTTCGGTACACGCAATTTATCAAATCTACACAAGACTGAACAGACCCATGCGATTATCGTTTCTTCCACATACAAGTGCGGGAGCTCGCTAACACAATGGATCTACTTCCAGATACAAACCTAGTCAGGGTAGAATTTACAACCTGAGTAATGGGGATGGGTTTAAAAAAAACAGTGTCATATAGACTATAGACAAGCATGCTACTTTAATGCTTTATCAGTATCAAATGGTTTTGATGCAGAAAGTGAATTGGATCCTGAAGTTTTTGAGATTTTACAATCAAATGTGACAGAAAACGAGGATTAAGATTGTGATCCAGAAAATTAATTTGGGCGACCAGAAGAAGAGGACGATGACGAAAAAGATCAATCTTAAGATACCTCTGTGTACTGGTATTTACAGGTGGATTGAGAAGTTTCTCTCTTTCCGTCCTATATCTCGAAAACATTTAATCGCACAAAAAATGCATAGAACCAAATAAGCAGAAAATTTGATGCCCTGCAAGTTTTATAATAACCTCTAAATGGCTTTTTAGTCGGGCTAAAATGTTACCAAATATTTGTTCACAAATCGAGTTGGTTTGGGAACAAAATTTTGGTAACAAATTGTGCCCGTCTAAAACGGCCTTAACGGCATGCGAGGTATATTAAGGCAGATACCTTTGTTATATTGACTATCGGACAAGATATCTTATGAAATTTTCTGCCCGTCTTTGAAACGTCTAAACAAAGGATAGTTTGTTATTTGACTGGACATTTGGAAGAAGGTGCTCTGAAAATTTCATCAAAATCCGTTGGACGGTTTTCAAAAATTACCGTTTTTTTTACAAATGTAATTGTGATAATATCGTACACAATATTATAATTGTGTAAACTTTGTGTCACAATATTTGCACATGTTATTATGTTGACCCAAATAATGTGAGTATCTTTTTAATATACAATATTGTGAAGAGGGACGTGTATTTAAGTTCGAACATGCGCAGATTGTAGTATGTCTTCTTGGAATTTCTGTAATTGTCTATTTAAAATCAATTCATTTTCACTTTTAGTAAAATCACCACATCATTATTTTTTTTTGTATTATTATTATAAGCAGTTAATACTAATAATAATCTAAAGAGGCACATGGATGAAACCTGTGGATGAAACTATTTTGTACATTTTAATTAAAGGCCCACTCACCCCCTCCCCCTCGGTGCGACCGTGTCACCAGATTCCACTTTTTTTAAGTTTTTCGATCTGTAAAAAATCTCTAAAATTCAAGGACGGCTGTTTTGACTGGCTTTTAACTTCAGGCGAAACCGAAAACCACAAATCCCAATAATGTATACTATTTTTTTAATTTCGCCAAAAACAAAAAATTATTTAAAATAATTGAAAATGAAAATCCAGTAGCGGTTATTTTTTTTAATAAAAGTAATAAAATTTAAATAAGTAATTAAGTAACTTCTAAAATAATAAAATACAAAACAATCTTCAAATCTTTTTGTGTAATACGATGATGGATGATACAGTGTCGTAACTACTAATCCTTACTTTATAATCTCTGATAATTTTTTAAGTTCAGGCTGTTTCCATATCGCCATTGTTTTGTAAAAAATGTTTACTAAATTATGGAAATTTCATAATATTTATTATTATTTTATTAAAATTTAAGCTAATTTATCAATTAAAATGATTATTATACTTGTGTCTCCTATATAAAAAAACAAATTTATTTATTATCTACACAAAATCGAAAATCATTATTCTACTGAGAAGTATATTAAAAATAATGAATAAATTAGTATTAGTTGCTGTGTTAGCGTCAACAATTATTGCAGACGATACATGTAAGTACAAAATTAAAAAATAATTTTACCTATTTTTATGAAAATAATTTAAACAGTTAAACGAGAACACAAAAATGGAAGTATTTACCTAGAGGATTTAACACCAAATCCAAATTTAAACCCGAGTAGGGCTGTAAATATATCGGACATAACTTTATATTTATACACCATAAATAATAAATTAGAAGGGAATGTAATTAAACCAGAAGATTTTTCATCTCTTTTAAATTCTACGTATTTTAACGAAACTAAAGAAGTTGTTTTTATAATTCACGGCTGGGAAAATGACTACAAAAGCTCTATTAACACTATATTAACTTCAGTCTTATTGGCGTCTTATGACCTAAACGTATTTGTTGTTGATTGGAGTGGGCCTGCTCGTAAATTCTTTCCGATCGCAAAATTTGCAGTGCCTTCAATTGGATTATATCTTGGAAATTTTGTTAATAAAATGATGGACGTTTTTAAAATATCCAGCAAATCAATTAGTTTTATAGGGCATAGTCTTGGTGCACATGTTGCTGGTTGTGCAGGGGCTATAATTGCACCCAAAATTAATTACATCATCGGTCTAGATCCTGCATTACCATTATACACTTTAGGAAATATCGATAATCGATTGGATCCAAGTGATGCTGATTTTGTTCAAATTATTCACACAAATGGGGGGTTATTGGGTTTTCGCAGTGCTATTGGACACGCCGACTATTATCCAAATGGAGGTTATAGACAGCCTGGATGTGGTCTAGATCTCATAGGATTTTGCTCACATAATAGATCTTACCTTTATTTGGCCGAATCAATTAATCACTCATCAAGATTTTCAGCTCGTTTATGTGAGAGTTTTAAAGACTATCACGAAGGGCTTTGTTCTGAAAACCAGGAATCATTTTTAGGAGAGTATTATATTGACAAAAGGTATGTTTTATTTAAGTGAAAAACTTTTATTTTTTATCTATATTTTTTAGGGCTCGTGGAGATTATTACCTCCTTACAAACAGTCAAGCACCGTTTGCTAAAGAAGAGTAAATATTAATTTAGTTATTATGTTCTAAGAAATTCAGAATTTTTTGAATATTTTGATATTAGTGCATAAAATAATTTAGTACAAATTTACAATAATGTATTATACCTATTCATAAGAATTAAATGGTTATTATTTTAAAGGATTTACAATTATTTCCATCATCATTAATATCTGAAAAAGAGGCTCAAAGTTATTTTTTTGCGTAGAGTTTAAATTTGGTAAATTCCTAGAAAAGTTATTCAGTCTCGAACAAAAATTCGGTTTCACCCCTCTAATATCCGAAATTCGCCCCGAACCGTACCAAATCGTAGTATGTTTTCGGGGCACAACATTCTAAAAATGACTGTTTTGACTACCCCTGTTCAATTTTTTATATTATCGTTAAAAGATCTAATGAAAAGAAGAAAAAAATAAAGTTTTAGCCATCTAAAAGGAGTTACTTGTATTGTGAAATCCCTGGAAGCTGGAGGGAACACACAACACAAAGAAAAAGTTTTTTTTAAAGGGGAACAAATTTTAATGCGCTTAAAGTTTTACAATCAAATCTCATGATTTCTAGATAATAAGTGTGCCCAGCCTAATAATAACTATCACTAATCATTGACACCGGGCTGCCGTATTTGTCAATTGCAAATAATTTGGAAAAAAAATGACAACATTAAAACAAACTTAACCTAACTTGACCGTGTATAGATTAATCATTTTTTCTCGTTACGTCATCTTTAAGTTAACTTACTACCCCTAAAACTAGACGGAAATGCCTTATCACCCCAATAAAACTAAACAATTATATTCCAATAAAATATTTCTACAAAATTCATTATTTATAAATTTTATAATTTCTAAATTTAATCAATTACAAAAAAAAATCAAATTAAAATTAAGCACACAAGAATCGAAAAAACAATTACTTTATTTTCTAATCTGCCAGAACATAGAACATTCTTTAATTAATAATTTAAAATTAAGTTTCGAAATAGTGTAATTTACAGCGGGATGCACCATTTCTGAAAGGGTAGCTTAACAGAGGTTCTGTTATAGTGTGGGTATGTGTTTGAGGAAAATGGTTCTTTGAACACCCATAGTATTGAGATGATACAAGATTCTACAAGATGCTGTTGTTCCATTTTCTCATTTTATTAAAAATGGTTTTATTCTTATGCAAGATAATTCCAGCCCCCATACTGCACGAATCCAATGAATACCTGGACGAGGTAGGCATTCGAAGAAGCATGTAGCCCAGATCTAAATCCAAGATCCAAGTGAGCATATTTGGGATCTGGGATCAACTCCAAAGGCGTATTCTATGTCGTCCACATAAGCCAGAAACACTGCAAGAACTTCGATTTGCTCTTCAAGAATTCGAACCAGTTCATCAATTTTTATTGGAGAATTTGATCAATTCAATGCCACGACGGCTAAATGAGGCAATTAAAGTTCGAGGAGGAATTTCTGCTATTTACAAATGTCAAGAAATCTATTTAAAGCAGCTAACTTATTTTTTTAAACATTCGAAAACGTCGTTTTTCTCTGTATCGTTAGTTATTTTCCTTTTTTTTCTTGGTTTTGTGTATTACATACCAATAATGGATGGTTCTTCAACAAAATACAAAGTAGTTAAATTGATGGATGATTATTTCAGGGTGACTAGTTTTTTTGCCGGTCAGCGGTCAGTGTATGTTAGAAACAATAGGCGCTTGTCTGGGAAAAGCGGTATATGTATGTATAAAGAAGTAGTGGAGGGCCAGGGAGGCTCTCAAAGGTGGTTAAGAAGTTTGTGCCAAAACTCTACCATTGTCGTGTTTTGGTCAAGCGCGATGCTGTAGTGTTTAATTTATAAAGAATAGATGTGAGATGTAAAGTATAGTCAATATTTGTATGTATACATATATTGACAATATTTTAAAAATTTCCGTTGAAAAAATTACAAATATTTTTTTTCTCAAGAAATTTGGTCCCATCCAACTTTACCTAAGGTAAGGGTGGTCTTGGTATTTGTTTGGCCTCGTCTTTATCTTTGCCCGCTTTCCTTTTTTATAAAATTGATGAGATTTTACCTTCTTATTTTAAAAAAATTATGCACAGCCTTTTAATTGAATGTGAATCTCTACGAAATAATAAAATTCCGAATATGATCTAAGGATCATCGTGAAAAATCTATTCAAACCGCCTGGGATAATCCTCTTTTGGACTTAACTTTAAATAATATTTTGTCATCTGCTAACAATTCTCATAAGAAGGCACGCCTTTTTGCTTCCTTTTCTTAGGAATCTGGTGCATGGCTCTTCCTGTTGCTTCTTTAGGAACTTACTTGATAATGATTCCTTCAGAATAGCAATTGGTCTTCGTCTTGGTACTTCTCTGTATATTCAACACACTTGTTCCTGTGGCTCTACTATCAATGAGGATGGACTTCATGGATTAAGCTGTAGATTTAGTGCAGGAAACTTTTCTCGACACCATATGAAGTAAATGATATTATTAAAAGCGCATTATCTTCCGCAAATATTCCTTCCATTTTAAAGCCTTTAGGAACAAGTACAGACGATGGAAAAAGACCTGATGGAATGAGTATTATTCCTTGGAGTTGCAGGAAACCTGTAATATGGGATTTTACTTGTGTCGATACCATGGCTCCTTCTCATTTATCAGGTACTTCAATTTCTTCCGGAGCTGCATCATTAACTGGAGAAAAGATTAAAATTTCTAAATACAGCAAAGCTCAACCTGTCAAAAAATCAAACGATGATAACGAATATAAAGAACCCAGTCCTACTGAGGATGAAACTAAATCTCCGAAAAATAAACCAAAATCGAAACAATAAACTAAATCGAATAAAAATGAAGCCGTACCAGACTCTTTTAAAGTTTACAGAGCTGGCCATCAAAGCTCAGCTGAAGAACATATTTATAGTGGTAACAGCCTTTCAACTCACGAATTATCTGAAATTGATGATTCTTACGATGATTCGGATGGTAATCAAAGTATGGGAGAAATCGTCGGGTCGGAAACTACGGAAAATACCACTTATAAGGATGAGTTGAAACCATGGTATCCTGCCTTATTAATTATAGATCCAGAAATGCCCAAAGATTTTGTATATCGTGGAGTGCCCATTCCATTTCTACAACCTGAAGTTATGTCGTTAAAATCTAATCACACCGAGCATGTTTATTTAGTAAAGTAAATGAATCAAAAAAGCCTATGGATAAAAAAGCAGTAAAAAGGGCGTATCAAAATGCTTTGCAACATCATACGCAAGTCAATGAGTCTGAGACGGATGAAAAAGAAGAAAAAATAAGCTAATTTTATTAATGTTTTATTGATTTAATTTTAAAATTATTTTTATTGTTTAATTTAAGTAGATTATCCTTGTGTTTCTATAAATTCAAATATATCTATTATACATTGAGAAATTTTAAATGTAAAATCTTTATTAGAGTAAAAAATAATCGTTAATTCAAGTATAGTCTCATAGAAAATAATCCCATGGGGCTAAATCTGGCGAGGGTGCCGGGCACAGTAGTCCTTCAGTGACTTGTGAAAAGTACGCCCGCTCCTCTATTACTTCACCTCTGTTCACCGATTCATATTCGAAAAGGTGAGTACATATTTCTTTTCCGCACCCTTTATCCTGTATTACTACCCATAAGCCTTCAATAACTCATGCATCTGGTATTGTTACACAATCACGGTGGTAATGACTGTGATGTGGGGCGAACTACTTAATATCTCCGGATATTCATTTTATTTATTAAAATACATCAGGATAAGTTCACATGAACATAGACAAGTTACAATTAAAAAAATAGGATCATACATCATAAGACACAATATAGATTAAAACGTATACAATATAATCGAATATAACATTAGAAGAGCTGCGGTTATCAGCGAGAGCTGTGCTAGTTAAAAGGAGCAATGCCCTTAATACATTCGTCCCGTCCAATGAATAGAAGGAATTTGCTAATAAAAATTGTTTAAGTTTGATCTTAAACACTTTACTATTTAGTTTCTGAGCCCATTTGGGAAGGTGATTAAATAGAGAGGCACCCCTGAAGTGCGGGCATTTTTCATATGCAAGAAGCACAAGATCCTATACACATAGATACAAGGGAGTGTTAGGATGTTATGCCCCTTAAAATAACCGCGACATGAATCAAGGATATTGAAATTAAAAATTAAGCGAATAATTTTTTTTGGAACAAGAAAACACGGCTGATGTTACTAGAACAACCCCAGACCACAAGATTGTAGCTTATTTAAATTTTTTACGCCCTTAATACTAAATTTCTTGAATTTGGGATTTTTCCCGGATAGGGCAAGTGAATCACTTCCTCAGAGCTACACAGTATAGGTTGGTTCTTACATAATACATGAATATAGCAGCACAACGAAATTATTAAGAACATATTGTTAATGGCTTCATTAAAACGTCTTTGCGAGGAGCAATTTTTTTTTAAATTAAAATACAACCACGCTTTTTTCCAAATCACAATTTTCAACTTAAAGTTGGTAATTAACAACAGTTTGTAAACCTGTACTGTGTAGCTCTGAGGAAGTTTACAGATAGTAAACGAAACGTTAGCTAAACATAGAAGAGAGGTGTTTCATTTGCCCTATCCGGGAAAAATCCCACATTCAAGAAATTGTAGCTTATAATTGAATAGACGTTAGCATAATAAACCGTAAGCAAATCGGAGAGATTCAAGCTGTTCCTTAATGTTGATAGTAAATAATATGCCTTGTACAAAGGCATTCAATATGATCGTTCCATATAATAGATGTTTATCAATTGTCACCCCAAAATGTGGTACTGTTTGAAACCTTGATAATTTGATTGTTGATAATAAAATCTGAAACATGATCCCTACGATGGACATTGGAAAAATTCAGTATGACCATCTTACTAAGATTAATTAATTCTTCGCTCAAAACCGGATAAACAGTTAAAAACCAAGCTTTGATAGCCGCTTAACGTTCAAACACCGGTAGAAAATTTACACGGCAATACTGGAAAAGCCTTGTTTTCCTGTAAATTTTATCAAAAACTGTTTTCAAAAAATACTATTTATTACAAATTACCATATGTCGACATTAATTTTCCTTCATACACGAATCCTAATAATTTGTAAAATAATTGAAAATGTTTGAGTAATCAAATTATGGACTACGCTTATCTCGCACAACTTAGGCTAAAATTTTATATTTTCACTGGAACACGCAAAACCTCAAATTATAGGGTCGGACTTTTGATTTAAGCCGCTTGACGAGTACAAGCCGCCGTTTTTTTGCCGAAAATTTCACGGTTTAGGCGCATTTGCTAGAATATTGAAGCCAGCTTGAGTTACTCACAGTAAACGTAGTCGTGGTTTTTTATAAAGGATCTCCTCTAATACCTCAAAAGATAACGTTTAATTACCCTCCACGAAATAAAAATCATAAAATGTAAACAAGCAAATAAAAGTGGCTTATTCTAAATTAAAATACAAGACAATCTTCAAGTCTTTTGTATATTTGTATGATGAATGATGATACATATACTAGTTTCGCAATTACTAATCCTTTTTAATCTCTGATAATTTTTTAAAATTTCATTCTATTTCCATCCCGCCATTGTTTTTATAAAAATTGTTTACAAAATTGCGGCAATTTCATAATATTTATTACTATTTTATTAATATTTAAGCTAATCTATCAATTAAAATGACTGATTATTATATTTCTGCTTCCTATAAAAGGAAATTTACTTTTTACCTACACAAAATAATTCTATCTAAGAAGAATATCAAAAATCATGAATAAATTAGTATTAGTTGCTGTGTTAGCGTCAACAATTATTGCAGACGACACATGTAAGTATAAAATTAAAAAATAAGTTTACCTATATTTTTATGAAAATAATTTAAACAGTTAAACCACGGACTTATTTTAATCGAACCTACGACCCAAAAGAAGAAGACGAGAACAGAATTCCATACATTTTATGGGAACATAAAAATGGAAGTATTTATCTGGAAGATTTAACACGAAATCCAAATTTAAACCGTAACAGTGCGATAAGTATATCAGACATTACTTTATATTTATACACTATAAATAATAAATTAGAAGGAAATGTAATTAAACCAGAAGATTTTTCAACACTTTTAAATTCTACGTATTTTGACGAAACTAAAGAAGTTGTTTTTATAATTCACGGTTGGACTAATAACTACAAGAGCCCTGTTAACACTGATTTAACTTCGGCCTTATTGGCGTCTTATGATCTAAATGTATTTGTTGTTGATTGGAGTGAGCCTGCTAGTAAATTCTACACGACCGCAAAATCTGCAGTGCCTTCAATTGGATTATATCTTGGAAATTTTGTTAATAAAATGATGGATGTTCTTAAAATATCAAGCAAGTCGATTAGTTTTATGGGTCATAGTCTTGGTGCACATGTTGCTGGTTGTGCAGGCGCTGTAGTTAATCCCAAAATTAATTACATCATCGGTCTAGACCCGGCATTACCATTATACACTTTAGGAAATATCGATAATCGATTGGATCCAAGTGATGCTGATTTTGTTCAAATTATTCATACAAATGGAGGATTATTAGGTTTTCACAGTGCTATTGGGCACTCTGATTATTATCCAAATGGAGGTTATATACAACCTGGATGTGGTCTAGACCTCACAGGATCGTGCTCACATGCTAGATCTTACCTATATTTGGCCGAATCAATTTATCACTCAAGATTTTCAGCTCGTTTATGTGATAGTCTTAAAAATTATCACGAAGGGCATTGTTCTAAAAACCAGGAATCGTTTCTAGGAGAGTATTACATTGACAAAATGTATGTTTTTTATTTAAATGAAAAACTTATTTTATATCTTTAATTTTTTAGAGCTGATGGGGATTTTTACCTCCTCACAAACAGTCACGCACCGTTTGCTAAAGAAGAATAAATATTAATTCGTTATTTTATGTTGTAAGAAGTTCAGGATAATTTTTTTTGAATATTTTAATATTAGTGTATAAAATAATTTAGTACTTATTTACAATAATTTATTATACTTGATAAGGGATAAGAATTAAAAAGTTATTATTTTAAAGGACTTACAATTATTTTTATCATCATCAACACAACTAGAAACGAGCGACGGGCGAAGGCCAAAGTGAGGTTTTTGCCTACAGTTTCCAAGATGAAAGTGTTCGAACTCCTTTTTGATTGGACTACCTCGAAAAAAGTTTAACCCCCCTAATGTCCGAAATTCGCCGCTAATCATACACCATACCAAATTGTAGTATGTTTTAGGAGACATCATTTTAAAAACAACAATTTGTGTTTTTACCTCGAAATCGAACCTGCGGAGCCAACTCTGAAAAACCGCAGCGCTTCTCAGTTTTAAAGAAAATCGTCATAGCGCCGGAATAAAACGGTATTCAATTTTGAAAAAAAGCCATTGTTATTATTTAAATAAGCGGCAAATAAGTCCGTGTCCAACATGCTCTCTTGGTTGGCCGATAAGTTTTCTTCGTTGCGACTAATCTGAAACAAAAAAGGTATATGCAATTATCTATCTGTATAACATTCTTCGGCTTATCTCCCATTTTCATAAAAAAAATCTCAATAATTTACAAAATGGCGGTCATACGAAAAGTGGTCGATTTTGACCATCTTTTTTTGCTGTTTTAGAGCGCTTGAATTAATGTTAAATAGAACTGTATTGAATGAAAATAGGAGATTAGCCGAAGAAAAGAATGGGGAACAGAATATGCAAAAGCTCAAGCCGATAAGTTTTATACTTGCTGAGAAAACTTATCGGCCGGCGAAAAAAATGTGGTTTTGAGAAAAACGCGTTTAAAGGTTTGAGATAACTTTAAACCATTTTTGGAGGTTCTTACCGTTAGTCAGTTATACCAGCACCATACAAAATTCCCTCCTCTTCAAAATACTCATTTAGTGCGAATTGGTTCTGTCGGGATCGTTGAATGGCCTCTCGAGTGGTACAACAAAAAAATCGTATGTTGAATATGTTGCTATTGTGACGATATAGAAACTCTGGTACCAAGCAACTATAGTCAACAAACGATTTTTTCGTTGTACGAAAACTATCGTTTAGCTTACAGACTTCCACCTCCGGTGAAAGGCCTTGGTTTGTAGACCGACGCGGATGCCCAGGATGTCAGTACTGCCAAAAACCCGTCGTTGAAGACGCCAGTGGCCAGGTTCTCGCGATGGATACGGTTTTCGTCCCACAGTTGAGATGCTTTAGCGACAGCTTCCAAACGCAAGCGTTTGTTGGCAAGTTTTATGAATTCGCCAAAACGTCATCAGTTTACAATTCGTCATTATTTACATTTTACCTTGTTCTCTTCGTCTGAGTGATGACGTTTTCACGAGTTTTAGAATCCACCGTAGAAACAAAATCCCGCCTCTGATTTGGACCGTAATAACACGCGTCTAAGATAGAGGAAAATCTGGATACCGAATTCGCGTATTGGAAAACGGTTTGGTGGGATGAAACTAGACGAAAAAATGTAAAAAAAGAATCATTTTTTTGAAAATTTGAAACGGTAACACCCCTTTTGTTTAACTCTGATTTAACCGATTTTAATAAAATGAAAACCGATTCGCGAGAAAAACCTATTTCTAAAGGAAACTTTTATTAGGATGATTTTCTCACATTTCATCCATGTGGTATCTACCTCAAATGTTTCTAATTAAAGACCGCTAATTTTGACCAGAATCTGCCTATTAATGTCCAGTATCACTCATTTAAATATGAACAGGTCAACCGTAAACATCCTGCACATTGTATATCAAATGTGGATAGTGGGTAATAAATCGTAGAAAAACAAGAAACAAATTTTTGATTGTCGTTTAAAAAAATTGATGAAGACATAAATATGCATTTTATGCAAATATCCGTTATTAAAGTTTTAGTATCAAAAGATTCCGGTTTAAAAATAATAATCGGACCCAATTTTCGAACTTTATCAGCACCCTGTATAGATATTTTCATGTATACATACATTTTCCCAACCCTGTATATGGATCCTGTCTAGTCTACTAATTAAAATGTCTGTGGTTCTTCAGTCAAATTTGTTTTCAAAATTGTCAAAATGTCAGCTGTAATATCAAATGGAAGCAAATTTTTCAGTAAGTTAAATAAAAACTACACTTAGAACGATTTTAAACTTTTAATTACATTTTAATAATAATAATTGATCATGCAATCATTTTTCTTTTCATAATCCAACTTTTAGTTATGTAACCTAACCTACAAAATATTTTAGAGCAGAAAACTGGGATTGTAGGCATCGCATATGTCCGAATTAATAACTACAGCACTGAAAATAAAGCCTATAATTTGACACAATTGAAGCGAGGTACTGGTGGAAGATCGAGTTTCAATGGCATCGTCGCTACCGTGTTTGGTTGCACGGGTTTTATGGGACGATATGTTTGCAATCGATTGGGTAAAATTGGAACCCAGGTAAACTAACCGACTATATTTTTTACATATTGCACCAATTCAAATTAACTTCTTTGATTTTTCATAATTTCAATGGAAATCAATAAAAGATCGTAATGAATTTAAAAACAAATTTATTTTCTTTGAAAAATATCGGTATTAAATAATTTACTTATAAAAAATTAATTATAACAAAGTATTGAATGTTATGTAAGAAATAAATCTAATTTATTACCAAAAATCTCAATAATTCAAATTATTTTTTAGCTTATTTTACCATATAGAGGAGAAACAGCTGAAGTCCAACGTCTGAAACTATGTGGTGATTTAGGGCAAGTACTATTTCACCCATTTTACTTACGTGATCAAGAATCAGTTGAGAAGGCATTGAAATATTCAAACGTTGTCATTAATTTAATTGGAAGAGATTGGGAAACGAATAACTTTAAATTCGACGATGTCCATGTAAAAGGTGCACGAATGTTAGCAAGAGCCGCTAAGAATGCTGGAGTAGAACGTTTCATTCATCTTTCAGCCTTAAATGCTGAAGAAAATCCTGAACCACATATGTTACAAACTGGTTCGAAATTCCTTGCAAGTAAATATAGAGGAGAAAAAGCTGTGCTTGAAGAGTTTCCTGAAGCGACAATATTCCGACCTTCAGATGTTTATGGGCAGGAAGATAGATTTTTGAGATATTATGCTCATGTTTGGCGAAGGCATGGATCTTTCGTGCCGCTGTATAGAAATGGGGAGTGTACTATTAAACAACCTGTTCATGTAAGTGACGTTGCTGCAGGTATTGTTGCTGCTGTTAGAGAGCCGGAAACTGCAGGAAAGATCTATCAAGCAGTGGGGTGAGTTGATGTTAAATTTAATAGGATTGAATGTTTATTATCATTAAAAAAGTATAAAATAAAAATCAAATTTTCTTATTTTTAGGCCTAGAAGATACTACGTAAATGAAATGGTTGATTGGTTTTACAATGTGATGCGTAAAGGAAAAGATTGGGGTTACATGAGATATGATATGAGATACGACCCTGTATTTTGGTTAAAAGCCACTTTAACACCGAAAGTATGTCCGGGATTTCCTGTTGGTAATATGCATTGGGAAAGAGTCGAGCGGGAGTGTGTTACTGACACAGTTATTCAGGGAATACCTACTTTGGAAGATTTGGGAATAAATTTAACTAAAATGGAAGATCAAGTACCATGGGAATTAAAACCATGGATGGACGGCTTGTACCGGGGAGATGAAATAGATGAACCTCACCCAGAGTATAAACCTCCTAAATTTGTGGTGTAAAGTATTTTAAATTTAAAGTAAATATTTTAATTTATTTAGACAATGTAAATAAAATGAAAAGGAAACCATTCATAAACATAAACCCACTTTTATGATTTATTAAAATTTAATAAACATCTATAACGTTTATTTAATTTTTATTGTTTTCCCATGTTCTGAAATTTAAATTAAGCTTTTTCATAAATGTACAAAAATTACGTTTTTTTAGGATAAAAAAAATTTACGGTTGTTTAAGTCAAAACGCTAATTATCCGTTTGCTAAGGAGTATAGTCACACCACTAAAAATGATAACATTTTATCTTAATTTATTGAATTATCATACATTTTACTAATTAAATCTAATCTAAAAGTTTTTTATATCAATCGGGTGATTGCACTTTTGTAAACGATAAATAATAAACGCTGACCAAAGACTAAACGTAAAATCAACATAACCTAGATAATAAACAAAACAAAGAGTTCAATTTAATTTCTGTTAGTTTAATTTGGTTCCTACAGTGAATGAACCAAGTTCTTATCAATAATAAACTCTTAAGGAGATAAAGTTACGTAAATTTTAGTTTTAATTTAGTGGTTTATAAAAACGCACAAGGATGTCTCAAAAACTTTTACAATTTGTTAACTGTCGTATACTAAGGGACCATAAAATTATTAAAGAAGATTTATGGGTTCGGAATGGTATTATTATAAACCCCGAAACAGTATTTTTTGATGAAAAATTAATAGCTGATGCAAAAATTGATTGTCAGAATGCAATCATTGCTGCTGGATTTATCGACCTACAAATAAATGGTATGTAGGAACTTATAACTCGATTCTGTGCACACCCGTAAGCCCTTACGAAACGTATCTATGCGGTAACCGTCCATTACAACCCATATAACAAACCATACGGACGTTTCCTTACGAGTCTTACGAGAGTACACAGAATCGAGCTATTAAGGTGAGATTTTGTTTCTAGGGCGAGTTCAAAAACTCAACAAATCGTCATTGTTTTTCACAAATTCATCATCGTTCTCTTCGCACTATTGATGATGAATTTGTAAGAAACAATGATGTTTTGGTAAGTTTTAGAACTCTCTTATGTAAGTTAAACGTTATTGACTTAATTCAAATTTTGTATACAGGATGGAACACATTTTAAGGCTAGTTTTAAAACTCGCCCTAGAAACAAAATCTCTTAACTGTAATAGTCTGTATTAAATTCGCAGAGAACTTCTGTGTATCTCCCTATGAGCAGAATTGCAATGTCATCTGCATACCGATGGCATCATCAATCAGAGGATCCGTATTTGCGTATTTAGGGAGCTCAGGTTTGATGAGACAATCGGATGGCCGGATTCGGGACCAGGTGCAGGGGTTAGCTGAAAAGAGGCGGATTGGTAAAATGGGCCCAATTGTGGTGGCCTAATTGCCTGTCTTTTTACACACCCTCCACCAATATCCAGAAGGGTCTGTCCTTATCATGTCGTATACGATATTGTTTCCAGTGATTCGAGAATAACCCTCCAGATCAACCTAATAATTTTCGAAACTACTTTCGAAATTACTAAAGTTTCTACAATAAAATTTATAGAAAAAAATGACACCGAGAATATTAGTTTTATTCCATCTGTCTTCTGCAATAAACCAATTTAACCCTCAAATTACGGAGAAACCAATTCCTAGACCTAGAAAGTACAGCTTTTGATAATTTTAATCGAAAATTCAAAAATCTTATCGCACTTATTTTATATTTTATCTTGGAGTTTCTGTTTTCTATTTAAAACTAGTTCAAATCATTGTATCAACCCGAATTTACTTCAAAAAGGTAATGTTTATTTCTTTTAATTTTAGGGGGATTCGGTATTGATTTTTCTAATATAAGTGAAAATACAGAGGAAAAAGTAAATGAAATATCGAAAGGTTTGCTAAAATATGGGGTAACTTCATATTGCCCTACGATGGTAACATCGCCAAAAGAAGTTTATCACAAAATTGTACCAAAAATCAAAAGAAAACCAGGTGGAAACCATGGTGCAACAATTTTAGGATTACATCTTGAAGGTCCGTTTATTAATGTAAACAAGAAAGGAGCACATCCTCCAGACTGTATAAAATCTTTCAGTAAGGTAATAAAATAATAATTCTAATTTTATTAATATCTAACAAAGATTTGTGATTTAGGGAATGGAAACATTATTGGAAGTTTATGGGAACATAGATAATGTTGCGATTGTAACTTTAGCACCAGAGTTAGAAAATACAAAAGTCGTTATAAAACAACTAACTGCCAAAAATATTGTTGCATCTGTCGGTAAGTTTACCATTCTTTCATTATTAAATACCTAATAACAAAAATCAATTTTAAAGGACATTCCATGGCTAACCTAGTGGAAGGGGAAGCTGCTGTAAAACATGGTGCTAATTTAATTACCCATCTTTTTAATGCAATGTTGCCGGTAAGTAAAAATATACACCTTGTTATTATTATTTGTTAGTTGTTTTTTGGTAGTTTCATCACAGAGACCCTGGTCTTGTAGGTCTACTAACTTCAGACAATATTCCAGAGAATAAAATTGTTTATTTCGGTATTATAGCTGATGGTATTCACACTCACCCAGCTGCATTAAGGATTGCGCACAGAGCTCATCCCAATGGTAAGTCTTTTTATCAGAAAGACAATTGTTTTTGTTTTATTTAGTAGAAATCTATTATCCCATAATCAAACCTAAAAATATTTTGTTTAAAGACTTATTACCGTAAATATCGGCGTGTTATAATAAATTTACTCTCAAAATTACTTGTGTATATTTTCTATATAAAAAATATTTAAGATTGATTTGTTGGTACATAAATTTTTTGTGATTTTAAGGTTTAATCTTAGTAACTGATGCGATATCAGCAATGGGATTAGAAGAAGGAAAGCACAATATTGGGCAATTTGAAGTTGAAATAAGAGAAGGTAAAGCGTTTGTTGCTGGCACTGACACTCTTTGTGGAAGTATTGCAACTATGAACGAATGTGTTCAGCTTTTTAAGAAGGCTACAGGTAATATACTAATATTATTTTGTGCAAAGTCATTAAAAATATAATGTAATTTCTATATTTAGTACTGAGCATTTTGTAAAACTTACTGACCATTCAGTATTTTTTATTGTTTGTAATATATTAAAATACTGATCACTAGCCTTAATCCTTTATAAAATTTATATAATAATTTATTATATTTTTTAGGTTGTTCAAAAGAGTATGCTCTTGAAGCGGCTAGTTTACACCCTGCACTTGCAATGGGGATAGCCAATAAGAAGGGATCACTTAATTTCGAATGCGATGCAGATTTGGTTTTTCTTGATGATGACTTAAATTTGATGTCTACGTGGATCGCTGGCGAATGTGTTTATGACAGAAAAAAAATTGTTTAATCGATTGATTTCTTTAAATCAAAATGATTGAGGTTATTTTTCTATAAGCCAGTAATAACAGTTAAATAATCTTTAGACCTAATAGATTTATAAAAAAATTTATAAGCCACTTAATATTATATCACTTAAAAGCACTTAGTCCAAAAAAAAGTGAAGTGAACACTCATGTTCCCGTATAATATATTTTGCATTGAACTGAAAGGAAAGCGAATGTGGTTTCGCTTATCATTCACTCCAATTCTAAATATATGGTTAAGTGCTGATAAAAAGAAAAGAAAATTTGCGCCATTAAATATAAGGTATAATAGTTATGTTTATTTAAATTTTACTTTGAAGTTAATGTTATATATTTTTTATTATCGACTATGAAATTGTATCATTAATTACATATTAGAAATTTCTTAATTAAATTGAAACTTCTATTGTCTGTCCATTTAGCAAACAGGATTTTCTATTGCACTTTTACCCACTACTGGTAGAGGAACCGTTAAAAAGTGAAAGCGAGATAAAAATCCTGTTTGCAAAATGAACAGACATGTGAAAAATGTAAGCATACGAGTTTAAAGTATTTGTAATTATAAACAAAATGTGCAATAAATGCAATGTTATTATTATTTATTTGAAATAACACTGCATGTTATAGTAAAATTTGTTACAAAAAGACCACTTATACAGGATGTCACAGACCACCCGTACCACCGCTTTATTTCGAGACCCCTTGGCATACATTGATGAAAATAAAAAAATACCACCAAAGTGAACCTAAAGAATCTTTTGGTATAATTCGTAATTTCCAAAACAAACCGGTAGTACTCGAAACCGGAAGTAACTTTGCAATTTTAAATGGCAACCTAAGTCGGGTGTGGTATTGTTGGAAAGATCTTTTAAAAACAAACAACTTTTATTAAAAATAACCAAATAAGTGACAAGTGGTATCTTAAATTATGGAAACATTGAAACATTACCATCATCCGCAATGGGCGAGAGAATTTTTAAATGGAAACTCTTTTTCGCTTCATTCATTAAAAGTAATCAATTTTTTTTAAATTTTTTTGATTAATACTTAAAGGAAAATACATAACATAAAAAATGTTGATTATTTTTAACGAACGAAGCGAAAAATGTAAAAAAATACATGTTTCCATTTATAAAATCATAATTTCTTTTGCAATCGCCCATTGAGGATGATGGTAGTGTTTTCATTTTGCCATAATTTATGAAACAATTTGTCACTTGTTTACATTTTTTTTAGTTTAATTTGTTAATTATGCAAGTTATTAAAAAAGTGTTTTAATAAAAGTTATTTTTAAAAGACCTTTCCACCAATACCACATTTGACCTAGGTTGGTTTAAAAGTTACTTCTGGTTTCGGATATTTCCGGCTTGTTTTGAAAATCAAGAATTACACCAAGAGATTCTTTAGGTTCACTTTGGTGTTAAAATTTTTCTTCTCATCAAAGTTCGACAAAGGGTTCTCGAAATAAAGAGGTCGTACGGGTGGTCTGGGACACCCTGTACATTTTTAGAACAATTTATAAAAAATGTGTTGAAAGTTTTATTGCAGATGTTGTTAATTGATAATACCTATTTTTATAAAATGTATTTTTATTGCTGTATGTTGTATAGAAGTGTTTCTTCTATAAAATTGTAATTTTATTAATAAAATCGATTTGAAACCAATTTTACATACTTACTTTCCTAACAAAATTTTTGAGATTTTATCGAGTGACATTTTTGAATTTAAAAATCATCTTCAAATAAAAAAAAATCCCCTTTTCAAAAGTAACTTCGCGATTTATTCTCGATGTTTATATTTTAATAAACTTAACATTTCAAAAATCCATATTTTAAAGTCAGTAGTCAGTAGTCAAAAATATAAAATTATTTCGTGATAGTGCATATTTGGTTATTTTTAAATTATAAAGGTTGAGGCTAAATGGCCGCCGGCGGTATTATGTTTTCATACTAAAAAATCCTCTGGACGGAAAAATGTCAAATAAGTTTACACTAATCAGCAGGATCACTTCTAAATTAATCACGAAAATACTTACTTTTCCCCGAATATTGCGAAAAATTTTTAATTAACAAAGAAGTAAAAAATATGAATTTTATTCTATATTATTATTAGATAAAATTCAACCGGACAATCATCAAATTTTGCATAAATAAGTTGATTTATGAAGAATTCTTATTCTTCCCAGTATTTTGACCAAATTTTTATTTAGCGCAGTTCTTGATTTCAAGGAACGAGCAGATAAAAATTGCATATTGCATTACCACATATGATAATTTCACCCAAACCACCGACAACGATAAGAAATGTTAAAGACAATGGACATTAATACCCATAATTTGAAATTTGAGCAGTAGTTAATTGGAATGAGTTATATGGTATATGCATATGTACATATTAGTTAATTACACTCAAATTTCTTTTTTTTCAACAAAAAAGTCACTATATCTTAATAATAAACCCTTACCAGACGACATATCATAAAACCACAAAACACAAACTATTAGATAATAAATTACACATAGAATATAAATCTATTTGCATTAGATATGTTAGTTAATAAATTTGTTCTTGAAGCAAAAGCACTTTTAAATTTTTAGTTTAATTATTGTCTCAAAACGCACAATGATGTCTCAAAAACTTTTACAGTTTATTAATTCTCGTATATTAAGGGATCATAAAATTATTAAAGAAGATTTGTGGGTTCGAAATGGTATTATTATAAATCCCGAAAAAATATTTTTTGATGAAAAAATAATAGCTGATGTAAAAATTGATTGTCACAATTCAATCATTGCTCCTGGTTTTATCGATCTTCAAATAAATGGTATGTAGAAAAGTTTATAACTATAATATTTTGTTAACAGAGTTTTCAAAAAAAAAACACTAAGCAAACAATACTTGAAAATTATGTTTCAACCAGAATGATTATTTTTTTTGAGGTGCTTTTGGTATTGATTTTACTAATATTGGTGAAAATACTGAAGAAAAAGTAAATGAAATTTCGAAGGGTTTGCTAAAATATGGGGTTACTTCATTTTGCCCTACTATGGTAACATCACCAAAAGAAGTTTATCACAAAATTGTTCCAAAAATCGAAAGAAAACCAGGTGGTAAGCATGGAGCAACGATTTTAGGATTACATCTTGAAGGTCCTTTTATTAATGTAAATAAGAAAGGAGCACATCCTCAAGAATGTATCAAATCTTTTGATAAGGTAAATATGAAATATTAATTTCTTCCTTCATCATCAATGGTATTATAATATACCTATTCGGGATTAGTATAGAGTTAGAGCTACATGATTTCAAAGTAAAGAAAACATTTATCTTCTCTTCGGTACACGGCACAGATCTTGGTCAACTTTAATTTACAAAATTTTCAATATGCTTAAAAGATTCCGAAATGATTTAACGCGTTACTAGTAATTAAACGATTAATTTGTCCAAAAGGTTGAGTTTTATTAGAGAGAGATTTTGGCTTAATTTGCACAACGATAAATAAAACACAGTTACCAGTAACACTATGTCCAGCTGACCGGTTTCGGTTTTTTATTTCTAACCTTCCTCAGAGCTAAAAATCAATTGTAACCATTTTGGTTCTAAAATTTAAAAAATACATGAAGAAATTGCTTGCTATAATCAAACTATGCATCCACAAACGTGAGATTACTGTTGATTACCTTCACCATTAACAATCATAAACGGATTGAATAGAACTAAAATGGTTACATATGATGTTTAGCTCTGAGGAAGGTTAGAAATAAAAAACCGAAACCGGTCAGCAGGACATAGTGTAACTGTATTTTATTTATCGTTGTCCAAATTAAGCCAAAATCCCGCTCTGTTACTAGTAATTTCATTTTGCTATATATTCAAAACTTCAAGTATAAACTGGAGATAACAGAATGTTATGCCACTTTTTTCGGATTCTTGTTCAAATAAATCAACGTCTGAATTGGAATCCACAGAGTAAATTAATGTGCCTACATTAAGATTTGTCAAAAGCGGTGATTTCTGCTGTTGATGAAAAGATAAGATTTTTGGTACAAAACCTTCTACCTCAAAAGATATTGTACGAATTCTTGATGAACTTGCGAGTCGATCGTCTGAGGTTATTGACAAAGGACTTCTTTAGGAGTTTATGAAAATTGTTAATTAATTAAAAGCACCAAAATCAAGTTTATCAATGAAGGCATTTCTTTATTCTGACGTTGTTGTCCTGATAGTAGAAATGACTCATTAAATGTAAAGCAAGATAAATTACAAAGCTATATTTTGAAATTATATGGCTCAAATTTTACACTACTATATCGCATACCACGATTGATCACTTCGGAAGAAATACTTCATACAGTTATGATTGAACTTCACAGGTAAGTTCGTTTAATTTTGTTAGGGTCTTAGAAACACCTGTGCTTTAGGGAATGGCGACGTTATTGGATATTTATGGTAATTTGGATAATGTTGCAATAGTAACTTTAGCACCTGAGTTGATGAATGCCAAGGAAGTTATAAAACAACTTACTGCAAAAAATATTATTGCATCAATTGGTACATATTGCATTTTCCGTTAATTTCAAAAATACCAATTAATTTTTTAAGGTCATAGCATGGCGAATATGGTGGATGGCGAAGAGGCTGTAAAACATGGAGCTAATTTAATTACTCATCTTTTTAACGCTATGTTGCCAGTAACTGCAAAATAATAGCTGTAATCATTTTATTGCTGATTTTTGTTGTAGTTTCATCACAGAAATCCTGGTCTTCTTGGTTTACTAACATCAGAAAATATTGTGGAAAATAAAATTGTTTATTTTGGTATCATAGCTGATGGTGTTCATACTCACTCAGCTGCATTGAAAATTGCATATAGAACTCATCCAAATGGTTAGTAATTTTATTGTCAAAAAATTAATCAGAATTATTTTTGTACAAAAAATTGTACTTTGATAAATTTTAGGTTTAATCTTAGTAACCGATGCGATATCAGCATTGGGGTTACAGGAAGGAAAGCACAATATTGGGCAATTTCAAATTGAAATAAGAGAAGGCAAAGCATTTGTTGCAGGTACTGACACTCTTTGTGGAAGTATTGCATCCATGAATGAATGTATACAGTTTTTTAAGAAGGCTACAGGTAAAACTATTAGGAAAAAATATACCACTATACACTTTTTTATTTACTTGTTAAAAAGTTTCTTCCCAGAACTTTAAACACACTTTGCATAAGGATGTATTAAAGTAGTCAAATCTTTATTTTTTTAGGTTGCTCAAAGGAGTATGCACTTGAAGCAGCCAGTTTACATCCTGCACTTTTAATGAAAATTGCTAATAAAAAAGGCTCGCTTAATTTTGGATGTGATGCAGATTTTGTTTTGCTTGATGACCATTTAAATTTGATTTCTACATGGATTGCTGGTGAATGTGTTTATGAAAGAGAGAACACAATTTTATCTTTTTAATATTTAAATAAATTACATTATTAGATAAGCAAATTAAATTATGCTGAGCAAGATTTTGTTTAGTTGTTTAATTTGAATAATTTATACTTAATGTAGCAAGTTTATTAGCTAATTTAATTGCATATACTAAAAGAAGTAATGTCAAAGTTTTAAAGTTTCTGAAGTAAACATTCGCCGGAACAAATTCGACAAATAAACTGTGAATGGCGCTGATTTACAATCGCAAAAATAAGCCTCTCAGCATTCGCCGAGCGTAGTTATCTGTTGAAATGAACTGCAAAAGCGAAAACTGCGCTTGCTAAAAATGTTCCCTTTGAAAAGTTAAGCATGTAACCCATAAGTAAGGAGGAACGTAACATCTGTGGGTGTAGCTGGTGAGAATTAACCCGATTTAAAATAAAAGAGAAAGGGACTGCAAAAAGCGCGTATCAAATAAAAATGATTTAAAATTCAAATAAGGCTACTCAGCGGTTACTTTTTATTGTAATTCCGAAGGCATTTTCACCCTGAAATATCCACTTGTTATTGTCGAATTGAAAAAGTTCGCTGCTTTTTCTCGTCAGTCGCTTATTAAATTCTCAAATAACACAATAGAAAATAATAATAACGTATTTCGTTGGCGTGTTCCAGTAATTGTCTAGTTTGCTTCGTTACTTTTTCGCTTTTAGATTTAGTTGCCGTAGGTTTTTTTAAATACTTTCTTTTATATATTTTTATTACGCCCCAAACCCTTTCACCATAAAATATGCATGTATATTAAACTTTTTCTACTACCATTTATTTCCTCCTGAAATATTTTATAGCATAACCATTGACCACATTGTTTTAAAGAAAAATCCATCATCTCTAGCATTATATAGGAAGTCCCATAAGTGGTCAATCAAACAAGGTAAACCGACATTTCCAATAAATAGTTATTTTAGTTTTCGTAGGTTTTTTCAGAAATCGCATACTGCGCTTATTAAAAACATAATTCGGAAAATTCTATGAGTTGTCATCACTACCTCTAGATAGTAGCAATGCTTACTTCAGAAATTCTGAATCCCTAGATGGACCTAACTTAATAATAATGCCTACGTTGGTCACATATCAATTCCCTGAAGAATTACTCCCGAATACTTGGGGCTCTCGAAGTAGATTTTTTAAATTAGATAGGAGGGTGATTTTGGCTACGATTGAGCTTTACCGAACTGCGACCAATATGATTTTTTGTTCAATCTGTTAACTATCAGGATGACTTTTCGGTGGATAATTAGGGTTAAGACAATAATAACGCCGTGTACGAAG
Source organism: Stenus bimaculatus (assembly GCA_963971135.1). NCBI lineage: Eukaryota > Metazoa > Arthropoda > Insecta > Coleoptera > Staphylinidae > Stenus > Stenus bimaculatus. Next base: position 76,646,368 of record OZ020180.1, on the reverse strand, counting down.
ATTAACTTAATATATTTCAGTCCATACAAAAACTAACCTCTATCCCACAACTGCATTTCATTCGCGCCCAAAACCGACTCCTCTCCTTTCCTTTCACTCCACATGATCTCCACATTCACGCCATCTATTATTCTTTTCTCAAACTAACATTTGAATTCATTTATAACATTCGACCATCCTGACCGAAGTTATTCTCCCGAATGACTTTCTTAACCTAATACATTTTATTAATATTAACCTAACCTATAATTTAGTGATATTATTCTGCATATTTACTGCGCACAATCGTAATCACGAAGCCTTATCGGTGGTTTTCGCACTCGCGCACTTATTTTGCTCTTATTATCACATTGATCACCATCGACTACACTGCTACCCGCACCCGTTTCGGCATCGCTCTCTTCTCCACTCCGCTGCTGCCTCTCCTCACCCATTTCATTCCGGGTGTCATCTTCTTCCTCTTCATCAGAAGATTCCTCGCTGTCTCCTGGATTCTTATATCTCTTTAGTTGGCTCACATGGGCCGTTGTCGTCCAGAATCTTTGATCTACTCCTCTGAGAGTACTAACTCGGTAGGTATCACTGGGTAGTTTTTCGGTAACCACTAGAGGGCCGCGGTACCTTGCCTGGAGTTTGGTCGATTCTCCTGTTGTAGGATTGATTGCTGCCTTCATTACAACAATGTCCCCTAATTCGTAGATCATCCCTTTACAATGTCGCGCATCATATCTCATCTTGTACTTATCTTGGGCTACTTGAATCCTCTCTCTTACTTCATCTTGAATTTCATTTGATGGCTTCCAGGCTTGATTTGGATCAGCACTACTCTCACGTTCCCATCCTGCATTGCCAAAATTCGGTAAATATCCGTACAACGTCTCGTAAGGGGTTCTCCCAGTACTGTTGTTTTTCGATGAATTTAGATGCTGTTCGATATCATCAATTTTCTTGTCCCACTGGTCCTCTTCATTCATTTCGGTCATGATCGAATTAACCAGAGTTTTCATTACAATTTCAGCCTGCCCATTTGCCTGTGGGTGACGACTGGATATGTATATTATTTGAATCCCTTGTTCGTTGCAAAATTCTTTGAACGCATTTGCCGTAAAGCTTGTACCTCGGTCTACTACGAATCGTAATGGAGTCCCAAAAGTTTTTATTAATTCCTTTACACATTTAATCGTCGTTAATGCACGTGTGTCCCTTACCGCATAAAGTTTTACAAATTTTGTAAGTGGATCTATGGCCACTAAAACATAAGCCATAGCGCTACGGGTTTTCACAAACGGTCCACAATGGTCCCAGTGCACTCGCGCGAAAGGCCGTTTTGGTATCGGTAACGGGTTCAACATACCCGGTTGACGTCCCCTTGGTACCTTTACCAACAAACATTCGAAGCACCCGTTTATGTGTCGCCGTACATAACGTCGCATACGCGGAAACCAAAATTTCATTTTAATACTTGCCACAGTTCGATCAACGCTAAAGTGTCCCGCGCAATCGTGATATCGTACCGCAAGCGCTTTTCGCATACCCGGTGGAATGACGTATAGGCGTTTCTGCTGACCATTTTCGTCAATTTTTATAAACAATCGTCCGTCAATTAACTCGAAGTCTTTCACTTCCTGTCTTTCAGTCGCACTTTGTTCATCAGGAGGTTTTTCCAGTATACTTATCAACCGGATCAAGTCCTTATCACTTCTTTGAATGTATATAACTTGCTCGTCTTCGGTAACTAATCGAAACACTTCAAGTCTAGCATGTAACGAATTCATTATTCCCGCACTATCATCGGATTCTATCGGAGCTCTTGACAAAGCATCCACATGACACATTTTCTCACCGGCTCTATGGCGCACCTCCATTTCATATTCTTGTAACATATGAAACCATCTAGCAATTTGTGATAATTTGGTTTTTTGTGTATTTAGAAAAGTTATCGCCTGGCAATCGGTAACCACGATAAATTTAATTCCCAAGAGATAATGTCTTAGCCGTTCCAAGGTAAACGCAATAGCCATTAATTCTAATTTCGATGAATGATAACGCGATTCGGCCTCTGATGTTTTCCGCGATACGTAATACACTGGTTGTAATGGTAGTCCATCTTTATCCGATTGTAATAACATTCCCGCTACACCCCCTTGTGATGCATCTGTGTGAATTTCGGTTTTATCCGCATGTCTATTAAAAACCTTTAATACGGGAGCAGAAGTCAAAGCATCCTTTAAATCTTGAAAAGCCCGAATTTGGTCTGTTTTCCAACAAAATTTTTCATTTTTCCTTGTTAAATTACTAATCGGTCTCGCCCTAACACCGTAGTTTGCAATAAACCGTCTGAAGTAACTTGTCAGTCCCAAAAATCTTCGAACCTCATGAACATTACGCGGCGTTGGAAATTCGCGCACTGCAGATACTTTATTTTCCCCGGGTTGTAAGCCAATCTCCGACAAAGTAAAACCCAAGTAATCAACTTTCGATTTTCCAAACTCACATTTGCGTAACTTTAAAGTAAGTTTAGTCTCACATAGTCTTTTAAAAACGATCTCTAACTTATAGAGCATCTCGTCCCAATCTTTTGCGGCTACTAATACATCATCCAAGTACCAGACTGCTATTTTGCGCCCCAAAGGTCCCAGAACTTGCGTCATAAGTCTACTGAATTCAAACGGAGCCGTAGCCAACCCAAACACCATTCTTGTAAATTCTCCTGTGGTGTCCATAGTAACGAACGCCGTTTTTGTCCGCGCTTCCGCCGTTAACGGTACCTGCAGATAAGCACTTCCCAAATCTAATGTAGTGAAAATGTTACACCCCGCGAGTTCCTCAAATTGCTCATCAATTGTTGGTATCGGGTACGTACACTTAATCGTTTGTAAGTTAAGCGCTCTATAGTCAATAACGAGTCTTGGTTCCCCGGTTTTCTTGTAGACTAAAATACACGGTGACGCGTATGACGATTTTGTTTCCGTTACTATCCCGTGTGCTTTCCACTCATCTACAATGTTTGAAATAATTTCACGTTCCTTCTGACATGTTCGGTACGGTTTTGATCTAACTGGTTCACCCGTATCCCGGATATTCATTTCAATCAAGTCCGTGCATCCGAGTTCACTTAAATTGAACGCGAAACATTGTCTGTAATTATTACATAAATCCACTAATTCTTGTGCCGGTGCCCCTTCGCTTATATTTAACATGCTTAAGGTGATTGGTTCTTTATCGCTTACCTCAACAATATCCCGATTGTCATTGACAGTCATAACTATATTTTCGGTTACCTCGCCTTTCCTTGTTACGCCAATGTTTGTATTAGGCTCAACTTGGATATCGTCCGGTCCAAAATTTACTACTGGTACCACTAAAGTTATACCGTCACACCTCGCGTTTATTAAATTCACCTGTCCTCTTCGGAGCACTTCCAAATCAGTTGTAACTGCTTTTTGTCCTGAAACTCTGGCGTTGTCAACCTCCAAGTCTTTAAAAGGATATTCTTCCTTCCATCCAAACCTAAACGTGTTGTTGACTCTTACATAAGCAAATTGTTCTAATTCTGTGAAGTTCCGACCTATTAATATGTCAACTGTTTGCACATCATTTTTCACCACGCATAACTCAATTTCCGCCTGTACCGAATCCACTTGTACTCGCGCACGTGTTATACCGATCGTTTGCACTGCCGGAATTTTCTCGTTACCGTATGCGAATAAGTTTATTGGTACAATTTTAAGTTCCAAGTTGCACATATTTAAAATGTCCTCGGTTATAATTGAAACGGAACTCCCCACATCAATTTGTCCTATTACTTCTTTATCATTTATCAAAATGTTTTTCACGAATTTTTCCCCATCCGTTGTTTTAAGTAAGTTTTCAATTTTTAGAACACCTTTATTGTCTTTAGTTTTCTCTACCTTTGGGCAATCTCTTTTAAAGTGACCTACCTCACCGCACTTGTAGCACTTTCTTTGAAATGGTCGACTTTCTTCTTTACTGAAATTGTTATCGTTGGAAGGTTTGCCTTTTGAGTTTTCATTTCGTTCCACTGTTCCTGAATTTTTCTTATAGTTTTTCCATTTTTCACTAGTTACAGTGTTTTGCTTGAAATTTGCAGCTCGTCCAATTGATAGTTTCTCATGAGCAATTAAATCATCCAAAAATTCATCAAAATCTGTATGAAAAACTGATAATAAAATTCCAACGTTATCCAGTCTTGTAATTCCCATAAGGATTTGTTCTTTGGTTTCCTTCAGTGTAAAATTAAGTTCCTTACACAACATATATTTTTGGTGTGCATAACTTGACACTGATTCGTTCTGATTTTGAACCCGTTGCTTCATGCGATCCCATTTTTCCGTCATCGTCAGTTTATTTATAAAGCTTCTTCTGAACGTATCTACAAAATTTTTCCACGAATTAAAAGTTTCCCGACGTGCTTGATACCAAAATTTAGCAGTACCGGTTAGATGCATTCGTGCAGTTTCCAGCATTACACCCTCATTCCAATTACCAATACGCGCACTGTATTCTAACTGCTGCAACCAGTCTTTTGCGTTTACATTAGGATCTTCGCCATTGAAATTTGGTAATGGTTGTGACATTAATGGAAATGTATGCATTGTAGAATTTTCCCTTTGTTCTAATATATTTAACATACGACTCATGACATCCGCAAATTTGTCCGCTGTATCACCCTGTACATTTGGTGCTACAAAATTCTGCATGTTTGAGCCCGCACTTTTATTATCTAACGGCGATGAAGTTCGAGTATCAAATCCTGACATTAGAGTAAATGTATCTTTGTAATTACCATTATTTGCTGTAGTATTACCAGCATTACCTTCATCATCGCCGTGATCACTCATGTCTTCCGTTGTACCCTTGTTGGTCGTCATTGGTTTGCGTTTTATTTATCTCCAAAGCACTGTTATTTAACCTCCGCACTTACGTTCCTCGTCACTGAAACCGTGAACGCGTAAATTACCAGTCCCAACAGTCTTATTATGATAAAATTCCACGCTTCTTTTTAAAACGTTGCAAAACATAAACAAACAACCGGCACCTGTCGATTCTTGTTCCCACGCGAACAAACACGTTGTTTTTCCCGACACGTTTCCCCTTTTATCCCACTTCTGAAAATGTTAACTATCAGGATGACTTTTCGGTGGATAATTAGGGTTAAGACAATAATAACGCCGTGTACGAAGATTAACTTAATATATTTCAGTCCATACAAAAACTAACCTCTATCCCACAACTGCATTTCATTCGCGCCCAAAACCGACTCCTCTCCTTTCCTTTCACTCCACATGATCTCCACATTCACGCCATCTATTATTCTTTTCTCAAACTAACATTTGAATTCATTTATAACAAATCTTTACTCTAGTCAAGTCCTGGGATGTATAAATACTTGATAAAGCTAATTTGATCCATAGGGGACATAATCTTGATTTCGTCTGGAATCAGCGTGGTCCGAAGTGAGAAGTGATCAAATCTAAAGGGAGATATTGTGTCGCACTCGCAAATGATGTGTTCTGAAGTTTCCTCGCCTAGGACACAGAATCTGCAAGATTTTATTTCAGACTAGCCCATTTTGTTGAAATGATACTTCAATGGGTAATGTCCAATGTACAGTTAAAATTCTCGTAATGAGCCTTAGTTCCTTTCTGCTTAGACCGAGAAGCTTCTCGTAACTTTCTTAGATGAGTACTCAATGGTTTTCTTCCCCTGTTTTGAACCCGGAGTTTATCTCCAGTGGAACATTATACTATTCCTTTCCCACTGCAGGATCTCCTCCCATAAATGTGGCTTGTTTAGCCCTCATCAGCAATTTAATGGCCTTCTATTCCTTTGTGACCTGGCCCCCACATAACTACACATTGTTTCATTTTTCCAAGCATTCCCAGGCTAATTTCGACTCAAGGGTGTGGCCCTTTAAAGTCCGAAACGTTGTTTGGCTGTTGGTAAATATGTAAATTTGTGCTCCTTTGAGGAAGCTGCTGAATAATCCTGAAGATATTGTAAATGCTTTTGCAAGTCACTTCTTCAGTATTTATGAGCCCGCTTCTGGACTGTATCTTAACCAAATATCAGAAGACACAGAACTTACAGTTGGTTATGACCTGATACGATGCTTCTTCCTAAAAGACTATTTAAGCCTACTATCTAAGTCCATTACATACATCTTTCTGAAATGTTCTTCTTTTCCCGTTGTTTTGAAATTGGTATAGGGATACATTTAGTTTTTAAGAATGGTGCAATAAATGATGTCTGCAACTATAGTTTCATAACTCTACTGAGTAACTTCTCAAAGCCCCTTGCAAGTATAATATAGCTGAGTTATTCAAGAGTCGAAATATCAACTCCATTTCAACATTGGTCAGCAATTTATCTCTTCTGTAATGGACTATTGTAGGAGCAATGTATCTCAGTAAGACTTTTATGATAATTTAATTCAAGCCAAGATGCTGAAGACTCTAAGAAACTTTGACGGCAGTGATAAAATTGAATCAACCTTGGCCTCGTAACAACTGACAGCAGGTTGTTGAATATGGTTGAATACAATATGGTTTTTCTTCTTTTAAATTTATTCCCTCTTCTGAATATTGTACCGCAGGTATCAACACTTAGACCCTTATTGTTCTTGTTATACATAAACGATATTGAAGTTTTTTTCGTGTAATTAATTCCCTCGAAGAATGTGCTCAACTGGAGGATAATTAATTAACACAAATTTTGTGAAGTCGATTATGTGTAATGGAATATGAGGGACATTTTGAGCATCTATTGTACATTTGTGTCAATAAAAACAATCATTTGAGTCGTTTTATTTCATTTCTGACTATTATTCCCATAATTTTATAAAATGTATTCAAAAAAGGACTTACTTGCTAGAAAATCGAATTAAAAAAAAGGAACTAATAAGTTTGCCCAAATTCATTATATTATTCAGATTCTATACGAAATTGACAACATTTTTTGATAATTATTCATCTTTATTTTAGTACAGGGATTTCAATTAGGATCGATATCGAAACTAGTCAACTAAATATACTTTGTAGTAATTTTTAGAAATTTTAATGTTACTAGGTTTGTATACCTGTTCAAATCTAACTTCATTTCTAATCTTTTATTTTAAACAAGGAACCTTTCAGTAGTTTTTTATAAATAAGAGGAGCAGTTTGGCCTCTGATTATGAAACCTTTTCTAACACCACATCAACTTTATACACGATTCTGAAAATAAAATCATCGAAGACCCTAAATCATTTTAGAACTATGTGAAGAACCTTTACCCCAACAAGTGTTCGATTCCTTCTACCATGTTTAATGATGTAAACACTTCTGCTAATACACCTCTTGACATTAGCAACATGTTTTTTAGGTATTTTAAATCTTATTATTCTGATAACGCGGCCTACCCGGCTAGCAATGACTTTATGTTGAACCTGGATGGTGTTGTTGTCAACAATGTATCTATCGATATACCTAGAGTTTGCGGATGAACTATCTCGTCCTCCTGATAAGTTGAAAGCTGGTCCAGGTGGTATTCCAGCCATTTTACTTATAAGATGTCCTTCTTATCTTTGTGATCTTTCAGTTCAGGAAAGTAGTAGTAGTGGAAGCGATCCTTTATTATGCCTATTTATAAATCTGGAGACAAAGCTCATATCAACAACTATCGTCCAATAAGTATAATCCCACATATTCCTAAACTCCTTGACAAGTTATAGTTAGCCGGTTAATCTCAAATGTATTTCAAGCTGTCATTATTCCTGAGCAACATGGTTTCACTAAAGGAAGAAGTACTGAGACAAATTTGTTCGTCTATGTTAATCACTTACTGTGCGATCTGGAAAGTGGTTATGAAGTGGCAAGTGTTTATACGGACTTTAGCAAAGCGTTCGATCGTGTTTATCACGACCTGTTACTAATTAAACTTAAATTGGTCGACATTGGTTAAAATCTTATCTTATTGATAGATCCCAGTGTGTGAGACTTAACTCTGTTTTGTCCGATACTATGCCGGTTCCTAGTGGTGTTCCACAGGGTTCACATTTGGGCCCTACTTTGTTTCTGTTGTTTATCAACGACATTAAACATGTAATTAAGTTTTCTATTATTTGCAGATGATCTAAAGATATAAAGTCAGACATTGACCTAGTACATCCGCAACTCGACCTCCAAATGTAAAAATATAGTTTTCAGTCGTAAGCACACCTCAAATATTATTAATTTCTATTTGAACGACGTTGTTATTGAAAAGGTCTCTGTCATAAGTGATTTGGGCGTAATCCTCGATTCCAAGCTTTCTTTTAAGAATCACATAAATAAAATTTTCAATAAGGCTAGTCAAATGCTAGGATTTATAAAGAGATGTTCAGCCCACTTCTCTTCTGACAGTGCACTTACGTACGTTTATTAGATCTCACCTTGATTACTGTTGCGTTATTTGGTCACCTGTATTTCATATATGTATATGTATATGTATATGTATATGTATATGTATATGTATATGTATATGTATATGTATATGTATATGTATATGTATATGTATATGTATATGTATATGTATATGTATATGTATATGTATATGTATATGTATATGTATATGTATATGTATATGTATATGTATATGTATATGTATATGTATATGTATATGTATATGTATATGTATATGTATATGTATATGTATATGTATATGTATATGTATATGTATATGTATATGTATATGTATATGTATATGTATATGTATATGTATATGTATATGTATATGTATATGTATATGTATATGTATATGTATATGTATATGTATATGTATATGTATATGTCAATCAACTGGAAGCCATTCAAAAACGTTTTATTAAATTTTTATGTTTCAAATCAGGGGTAGTGTATGATAGTTCCTTTTATAATGTCATCCTAGTGTACTTAGGTTTATTACCCTTAAAATTACGCAGATCATATTTTAGTGCATGTTTTATTTTCAAAGTTCTCAAGGGTATAATTCTGTGTATGCCTATTTTAGGTCTTTTAAAATTTTATGTTCGTCCCCGCAGCTTGCGTCAGCACTTTATATTTTTCATTGAGCACCATGCCACAATTTATGGTCAGAATTGTCCCCTTACTAAATGTTGCTGTGCTTTGAATGATGTTTGAGATGATATTGATGTTTCTTGTTGTTCCTATTTTTTGTTCAAAAAGGCTGTCATATGAATCATCTTCATACAAATATGTAATATTTTCCGTTTCATCTTCATAATAATCTTCAGTGTATATTTGTATATTATTTTTGAATTTTGGTTTGTATATAATATTTGTATATTTAATTGTATGTATGTAAATACTAAAATTCACCTCATTTTCAAACGTCCTTGAAGTATTTATTTTTTATTTCACTGGAATTTATGAAAACTCTTTTATTGGAAGGGAATATTCTTCGAGGATCGTAACACAACATCAAAATTACCAAAAAAAAACTCATAGAATTTTCATAAATAATTTTTTGGTGGGCGCAGTGTGCGATTTCTGAAAGATACAAAAACTGAAATAACTCTTGAACCATCAACAATTTTATAACAAAGAATATGGTTATTTTGATTGGAATGCTTGTTTGATCGTACACTAAGGAGACACCCTGTATAAGAATTTACTTTTATAATTTTCAAATTGATTAATGTTGAAGATACTGCTAGCTCTGAGAGTAGTTGGCGGCTTTTTTGCTTGTGTAACCAAATTCACCACGAGTATCATGGCAATTAATTAAGTGTATTATCATTTCAAACAACTCAACCCTTTAAACCTAATTATCTTATCTATTTTTTTGTGTTTGTGCTAAAATATACTATAATTTTATTATAAAATTTACTTCTTTTTGTTTCTAAAATTATTTTAGGAAATTCAAATCTATTTAAAAAGATTTTTTATGAATTTAGTATTGTTTTTGAAATCAATTCGCAGGCTTTATATTGAGGCATAATTTGTAGTTTGAAAAATATAATTATATAAAATAAAATACATAATGATATAAAAAATAAAATATTCGTAAATGTTTCAGAAGAAATTAGTACCCAGCGCATTCACCAAAACTACTGATGATATTGGTTTTTCCATAGCGCATGATAAATGTTAGTAACAGTTTAAATAGAATGTTAAATTGGATCCCCAGAGTCTGAATTACAAAAATGTATATTCGGTATCAATTTTTGTTATATCAGCTTTAAGTGTAAATCTTAAGTAGTGATATATGTCGGTAAATACAAGATACCATACAATTTTTAAAAAACTATTTTTTTTTTCAAATTGCCTTTTAGATCCGCCAGTTTCATATTTTTATCCCAAAATAACCTGCAAAAATGTATTTAAAAATTCATGAATCTTATCTCATCACAAAGCGGTTTAATCCCGAAACCGCAAAAGTTATTAATATAATTTAAAAAAAAATTAATTTAACTTGTAGAAAATATTTTTCTATTTTGATGAAAACACCAAGCCATTATCAATAGAATCTTTGTATAAAAATAACCTAATCAGTAATTTAATAGGTGATAATTTTATTATTACTACTACGAAAAATTCAATGCATTGTAATTTAGTAGCATTTATTTCTATATTAATTTGTTGCAAGAAAATAATAATAACACTTTAATACCAATCATATTAATGGGAGATAAATGCACTTCTGTGTAGGAGCGCATTTTATTCTATATACTAGAGTTGCTCCATAAATTTAGATAAATGTACCCTGTTTTTGTTGCATGTTGTTATGTATTATTTGTACCTAGTATATTTTATAATTACTGCGCCATTTTATACGTACATACAAGTTTTTAAGTAGATATTTAAGATATGTGTAAAAAGATTAACTAGGTATAATAATCATTTTTTATTTTTAGTATAAAAACATTTTTTATGGTTAGTTTATTGTTTATTAATAAGTTTGATTAAAATAAAGAAGAATTTTCATTAATTTTTCATAATTACGACCGTTCTTTGTAAGTAAATATTTAAAGCATGACCGATTTTTTTTGTACTCCCATGATAAACCATAAATAATTAGAGTAATAAATAATAAAGTAAAATCTATAAAAAGAATTTTTTATCACGAATTCGATTTAATAAAATGGGAATTATAAAAACTTAAAAATAAAATAATACTAGTAATAAATATAAACAATTAAATTTTTAACGACTTTCTATTTCTAAATACCTATATGATTATATTAATAATATTCAAGAAGAGATTTTAACCTAAAATGTTTATATAATGCATGTTTTTTTTTTAAAATAAGGTATTTTATTTATTAGTTTTGTTTATTACTTTCAAGATTTAATACATTTTAACTTGAGGCTATTTTCTACTACATAATATTTTTGTTTTTCTGGTTCGTATGAATCAATATTTATGAGTACAAACATTTATACGACTACACTTACGAAAATATCATGTTTTATTTCTAAATTGACCTTCAGTTTTATCAAGGTCTTAACTACGGAGTTGGGGTAATACTTTATTACCACAACTATTTTGTAGTTTCAATTTGAATTTTTGTATGTAAATTTTTTTTATGTTTTAAATACTACAATATATTTTGTAAAAATCCGTTTTTAAAGAAATTATAAAGTTTAAAATAAATTCAATTTTGAAGTTATTAAATATTTTTCAAGGATTCATTATTTTTATAATATTAATGCACTATTAACACATGTTTGATTTTTGTATTTTTGTATTCTTATAAATATTTATTTTTTTTTAAATCCACTCAAAATTAACTGATAAAATAAAAAATCTTCAAAATTTGAACGTGGAAATCGAAAGTTGGTACCCCGGGTGATCGTGGAAACTATTTTTTTTTTAATTTTTATGTATTAAATAATGTGAATCATCAAAACTTAACTTAAAAAATAAAAATAGCTCATTTGAAATTTGAGAAAATTTATACATTTCCGACGGAAAATTTATTTCGAATGCTCTTAAACCAACATTTATAAAAACTCCCTTTAAATTCATGGAAGTTCATGAATATTTTTTATATTAAATGTAAGTATGAAAATTAGAAGTCGGCTTTAAATAATTGGATCATACATTTTACGAATTCAACCAAAATCAGCTTTAAGTACGAAGACTATTTGATTTGATCATTAGTTCTTAGTAAAGTACATTTTAGGTAATAAAATTTATGAATTTTTTTTTCAAAAATCTTAAATTGAAAGAAAAATATTACTTGGATTCAGAAAATCATATAAATCCAAATAATAAAAAAAGGTGGGTTATTCAATTTAAGATCTCAAACTTGATAGTCTTATCTCAGTCACGTGATGTATGTAGAAAGACAAAAGAAGACTCATAGAAAAATGTAAATTTGATAACTATTTTATTTCACTGCTGTTTTTCAGATTTTGTTTATATGCATTTATTCTTTATAAATTGGAAAACCGTATTAAATAAATAAATAAATACATATTAAACCAACATTTATACATATTAAACCAATATTGAAAATAAATACAGCGATTATACAAGATTTTTTCTACACTCTGTATAAATAAATAAATTCACTCAAAATTGCCTAAAATATGGAATTTCTAAAATTTTGTGAAAACTTACTTAAAATTAAATTGTAATTTTAATTAATTTTTCCAAATAGATCAAAATACATACATATATTTTTTTGTAAAGAACATTGAAATTTGTTCATTTACAACTAGGTTTTCCATTGTTTGAGACATCGTATAATCTGGTATAACTTGCCTAGAATTTTGAACTAATTCAATAATTTTCCTCCCTCTTTCTCCTAAGTGCACTTGCTGTAGAGGGGGTTCAGTTAGATCACTCCATTTGTCTTCCTTCATAACCTAACTTAAAGAATGTTAATTGTAATTTTTTTATTGAATTTACCAATAAGCTATTCTTTTTAAACGAATCAGTTCACTTTTGATCAGATTTGTAAGTGAACTTCAGATGAAAGAGAAATGAACCAGAGTTGTAAAAAGAACACTACTAATATTATAATGTTATTTTTTAGATCTTTTTGAATAACATAGGTCCCAAAGCAGAACGCTGTAGCACATGCATTTCTACAACCCTTTCTTCGCTGTAAGTTTTGTTTATTCTTACCTTTTGTATCCTATTTTCTTTTGTTGGCTAGGTGACAGATTGCATTTTTTGTGTTTCTATTTACCATACAACAAAAGCTGTGTGTCTCACTGTACGTATTATGTTATCTATGGTCTCAAATATAATTAAGGAGCAAACAAGCAAAACGTGTTTAATCCACTTTTAGTACTTTATGTATTTTAGATTTTAGATAAGAGCCAAATCCATCGTTGAAATTATTTTGTTTATCAAATATGAGAGTGGAACTATTAGATGTCTAAAATGATTTTGATGTCATAAACTATTTGGTCAATTAAAATTAAAAACAAGTAAAGTAAAGCTAATTAATGCCACTTTGGCTTGAAGTTATAAAATGATCACGAAAATATTATTTTTATAGAAAAAAATATTGTTTATTCTAAAAATGAGTGAGAATTCACTTTTCGCTCATATCTTTTAAATAAGCCACATAACGGAGAAATTTTTTTACATCCGTGAAAATTCACAGTAAACTCTATCAATCAAAAAAAGATTCAGTATTCTATCTCTTTTACTTTAGAAGCAGTAGTAAAACTTGACAAATAAGGCAGTGATTGAAGAAAATCAGTGTTTTTCTCTTTTTCTCTAGGAGCAGTGGTGATAAGAAAAATACTTTGCGTGAGTGACTTGACGTAAAGGGTCGAGGGTCAGGTAATGGTCAACATTTTGAACATTAATTATGTAATTTTTTTGAAAAAATAATTTTTTTTCTATCAAAATAATTTTTTGATGATGATTTTTTAAGTTCAAGTTAAAGCGGTATTAATTAACCATACTTTACAAATTTTTTTCATATAAATTAATCAAGTATTTTATGAACTATAACTATAACAGAATTTCGAATTACCAACATTTTCTGTGAGCACCAAATTCAAAGACCCGTAAATAATTGGACTGTTCCGACCCTGACTATTGGGTTTTTTGTCGATAAAATCTTCTTTTTGGGATATCCTGTATATTGTGCTAGATATTTCATCTAGTCCATATGAAACTGCATGTTTTAAGTAATTAATTTTTCTAAGAATATCTTCTTTATTCTTCATTAAAATACTGCAAAAAATATGATTTTAAACCAGTCAACAAATACAATTCCTGTCACAACAGCAAAACCCAACCTAAAAATCACCTCAAAGTTTCGAAATATTACAATTTCGATATCACTGTGACATTCCATCATTCACGAAGTGTTGTCTTCTGTTATTTGCCATAAGTTTTGGCTCCTTGCACGACAGATCTTGCACTACTCCAGTGAAATGTAATTTATTACCTGTTTTTTAATAATTTATTTCCTGATGATGAGACGATGTCTCGAAATCGACAGCAAACTGTATAAATTTAAATTGAACTTGACAATTCTTGTTTAAAAATTTGAAGAATAAAGCTAAGTAAAGGAACATCGTGATCTACAACCTTTTCCAATTAATAGCATTTAATAATAATAAAAAAATTAAAGTTTTACATTAAAATTATTTTCTAGCGACGTTTCGACCTCTTTTAAGTCTTTCTCAAGCTAAAATTCAGAACTGAGATTAGCATTGAAAATTGTTGGAATTTAACCAAAACTCAATTAAAACCACGGAAATAACTTGAAATTTTAAACAAAAATGTGTGAATTTATAAATTTAATGTATGTGATGTTTGATCTTTCATTTAAGTGGTTATTTACGTTGCTAAATCGTACATGATGTCAATTTATGTATACTTTTTTTATATTTTTGCAAGGAAAAGAAAAAAAAATTATTTTTCACTAGCTTCTTTAAGGTAATGGTTTTGTTTTGATTTATGTGTGGTATTTAAATAAATTTATGAGTTTTATAAAATTAAAAAATGTTAAGAAGAGTAAATCATTCCTATTTGCATTTTTATGGAATATTGAGCATTTCTATTTTTTATAAAATCGTAAAAAATCTTTCAATTAAACATCAGGAAAATAATCGGTCTTCTGAGAATCTATTTTCTGCCACCGATTAAGTATTAGTCCATTGCTTTAGTTTTATCTTTTCAGGTCAGTAAATACTACTGTGAGTATACACCATATTCAATAAAATATCAACCATTTTAATTTAACTTTCTCGGATCAATAAACATTTTTAATATGAAGAGCGACAGTACTTTAATCAATTTAAAAAAAATTAAAGTAATTATTTTCTAATACAATTGTTTAAAAAAATATTTTGCTACATTGTATGAATTGTTAAAGTAGTTTCTCGTTAATAATTGCGTTATCAGTTACCTTAATTTAAGAGGCAGTAATATTTTAATTTTATCTACTAGGGTTGACATTAACTGAATTTTACTTATAATTTTATATAATCTCTGTAGCAAATCTTCATCGAAACTCTTAAGTTGTAAGTATCCGGAAGTAGAGTACACTTTTCGAGAATAGTAATACTTTGAGGCGTGCAGCGAATTAAAGATAAGGAAGTACGTTTTATTTATAAAGATTAATATACATCCTTTGTTAAACTGATCACCAGGGAAGCATATCTCGCTCAATTTAAAAATACTAAGATCGACGTTAAAAGCCATAGTTGAAACTTACCCTAGTTTATTAGCATAATCACCGGATGGCGGATGGCGGATGGAGGAAGCCGTCGACTAAAAAGGTTTAATAAATTTATTAGTTTTTCTCAAGAGGCGAAAGGGGTTCGAGGTTCGATAGAGATGATACACGGCAGGCATGCTTGTTGGGGTAGGCGATATAATGGAGGGAAAACGCACTGGGTTGCGCTTGTGCCAGCTTTTCAGCTTTGAAAGTTTTCCCGGTACTCGTCTGGAGCAAACTCAGTGCTTACTCTGCTTTTGGGTTGTTGGAGTTACGCGTGTTTTCCCTAAAACTAATTTATTACGCACACGCGATCGGTAGTGTTAATGTTTTATGTAAAAGTCGAACTTTCGAATTTTCTTTGAAAGGTGATTAGTAAAATGGAATAAATTGAAAATTTCTTACTTTATTCCAAAATGGAGTTTTCTGATAATTAAGGTAATTGCACATATTTTACGTTTTGCTAAAATTATGAATAAATACTCGCATGAAACCACTTAAAATATTAATCTCGGGAAAAGGAAAAGCACTACATGAAAACTCAAACTTGTTAAAAAGGTTAACATAGAATTCACCGTGTCACTTTTATTATACACTTACACATCAAATATTCACCATAGCTAAAATAAACAAAAAGGCTTTAACCATTCTGCTCTTAATAACTTATATTTTCTTTCCAAAAATATACTCTTTCATTTTATTTTCTCTTCCACAACGCCTTCGGGATTTAATTAAATTGTATCTTCAATAATTTTTAACGGGCTTCTTTTACTTCCTCAACTTCTTAAAGTAAATTTTTAAAAAATTACACAATTATTACAGGAAAGGAGCAGCTTTTAATTTCCTGGTACATTGTAGACACTTGATCTTTTTCTAAACCGGTAACGTGATCCCATTAAAAAATATTACCATAATTGATTAAGGCTTAATTATCAAAATGAAACTGAAATCAAAAGATTCTTCACAAATTATTTAATTACAAAATTGTTGAAAATATTTACATAATATTTTCTCCCATCTTTTGATTTATTAAAATCCTAGAGTTTTGGGTCTTACTTTTTTTTCCAGCAATTTGATAGTAAATGCTCCTATTATCATTTTAAAATTAGTTTAAAAACAGTCTTTTTGGGATTCAAAAAAAAGGAATTGGGCGTTGACAAAATCCAAAGTATAATTCCCTGAAATTTGTTAAAAAGGGCTTAGGTCAAAATCAAGGAATTTTATGGAAATTGAAATTAAAAGTTCGAAATTGTGCCCTAAATCGTGTAACAAAAAACTTAATAACGTATTTTTGTTATTAAAATGGAATAATAAAAAAATTGTAATAAAATAGAAATTAAAAACTTCAGAGAATTGATTTAAATTAAAAAAATATACAGGGTGTCCAGAAATTAAACGGCAAAACTTTAGGATTCAATTCTACAACTAATTTCAAGAAAAAATCTTCCTATAAACATATGTCCGATTTCACTTTCTAAAGGCGGTACAGCCCCTGAAATATTGTGTCCAAAAGTAGTTTTTTCGTCATTTATTTGAAAACGGATTGTAGTAGAGGTTGACATTGAAGATGTAACTTTATGATTTTTTTTTCAGATTTTTTTAACCCTCCAAAAGGGAAGTTTTAAGGAGGGTTGAATTTAAAAAGAGCCTTAACTTTTTTATGGTTACATAACCTAATATTCTTTTTCATAATATTATTCTTTATTTAATTTTTGACAAAAAAGGTACTCTTATAACAACTCGATAGAATGCACCCTTTTCGAGAAAAATACTCTTAACCATTCACATGCAGAGTTCCAATCATATTTTACCATAGAATAATTTCGTTATTTTTGTTCTACAATACTCGACTTTTATAATTAGTTACTTAATTAAATGTACCTATTTTATTAGTTTTAATATTTTCTTTGAATATAGCCCTTTGTATCGACAATATTTATAGGGCTTTAGCTCCCTTAGGATGTGAAATCGGAAATATATTCATAGCTTTTTTCTTAAATTAGTTGTAGAATCGCCTCCTAAAATGTTACCGCTTAATTTCTGGACACCTTGTAGAAAATTATACCGGTTGTACAAAAATCTGTACATGGTGCAATTTTTAAAATGATATCCAAAAAGTTTTAGTTCATAGGAAATTTTTAGTTCAGACATTTACTAATTAAAAATAGTTGCTGGAAATTGTGGAACACCTTGGGTCTTAACCACTAACACATATATTTTTAGGTCTACTATATCCAGTTAATCAAATTTCGTGTAAGTTTTAAATCGGTTTTTGACATGATAACATCTGCTAAAAAATCAATGTCCAGATGTGATTCCTTCCTTCTTTCATAAAAAATGTATATTTACAGTATCAAGACCCTTATTTTTATTGTTTTCTAGATCTTTAAAAGATGAAAAATTCCCGAAATTATAGAAATCAAAACTCCTATTTTTAAATCAGGAGGTCGCCTAACAAATACAAAACTATAGAGATGTTAGTTTTTTATCGGTAATACCTAAATTATTTGATAAATTAATTTCAACCATTATGGGTATCTAAATCATTGATAATTGACCAACATCATGGTTTTATTATTTCAATCATAACAAATCTTTTATTTTATAAAAACTTTTTGTCAGATGTGTGTTAAATCCATCAATATAGATTTTTTGTCGGATGCCTTGGAGAAACAGTTGGAGGTTGATTCAATCTACACTGAGTTGATGATATACTTCTAATTATTATGTATGTATTTGGGATTCTCCAAGAAAATTACGAATTGGTTAAATAGTTTTTTAAGTGAGAGAACTCAAGGCGTAAACTTTTACGGTATAGTTTCAGATATTATTAAGGTGTTATTAGATGTACCACAAGGGTCTCATTGTGGAAATTGTTTCTAGTAATCGAGTCGTTTGAAGATCAAATGGTACAAAATAACATTGACAATTTGGTTAACCGGTGTGAGCAGAATAAGCTGTACTTAAACCTGGATAAATGTTTTCGCCCAAAAGAATTAAGTCAGATAGCTATTATAACATTAAACCGAAAATATACAAAAATTATGTGCTATAAAATAAGAATGCCCAGTGAAAATTTCCATCACGATTTTATGTTGGATCATTTAAATTTACAGACTTTGGAGTGTAAGCGGTTGAATGCTGATTTGTGCTGATTTGATGTTTATACAGGTTGTTTCTGAACAAGTGTCGGATAATCTAGGAATGGATTTTTGGACCAATTTTAAGACAAAAAGTAAGAATATTTTTTTCATCTAAAAAAACTGAAAAAAAACTCGATAAACTTTTTTTTTTGAAAATTTGCAAATTCATCTCAAGGCGACTGCCAAAATAAGGTATGTGCAAAATTTGAGCCAATTATCAATAATGATGTAGATTTTTTTTTTAAATTGTAAAAAAAAATGAGTAAACTTCAATGCCCTGCATTACCGACTTTTTGTGTTAAAATTGGTCCAAAAATCTATTCCTAGATTATCCGACACTTGTTTAGAAATACCCTGTATATAAATTAATTAATGGTTTTATAGACTGTCCTGAATTGTTGGAAAAAATTAATTACCGAGAACATTACAAGAAAAAACTTACAATAAGTTATTTGAAAATCATTTTACAAAATAGCTGAGAAACACGTCTGTTTTTATATTTTTTAGAAAAAAAAAGAATTTGGCATTTGAAATTTTTGAAGACTTTTATCGGAGGATGAATGACATATAGTCTATGAGTATATGTACAGGGTGTCTCAGACCACCCGTCCACCCCTTTTATTTTGAGAACGCCTTGTCGTACAAGGCTGAAATAAAAAAAATTATTACCAAAGCAAACCCGAAGAATTCATTGGTGCATTTATTTTTTTCCGGAACAATCCGGAAGTACCCGGAACCGGAAGTAACTTTCGATTTTTAAATGGCAACATAGGTCGAGTATGGTATCGTTTGAAAGGTCTTTTAAAAAGAAACAACTTTTATAAAAATATTTTTGTAATATCTTGCATAATTAACAAATTAAACGAAAAAAGAAATATGCAAGCAAGTGACCATTGGTCTCTTAAATTATGGAAAAATTAAATCGTTACCATCATCCGCAAATGGGCAAGAGAGAGATTTTTTTATATTGAAACTCTTTTTTGCGTTTATCGCTTTATTCGTTAAAAATAATCAACTTTTTTTTATTTTTTGAATTAAGGTAAATACATAACCTGAAAAAGTTGATTATTTTTAACAAGCGAAGCAAAAAATACATGTTTCGATTTAAAAAATCATAATTGCCTCTACCCTTATCCATTGAGGATGATGGTAGTGTTTTAATTTTTCCATAATTTAAGAAACCATTTGTCACTTGTTTGCTTTTGTTTTTCGTTTAATTTGTTAATTATGAAAGATATTAAAAAAATATTTTAATAAAAGTTGTTTCTTTTAAAAGACCTTTCAAACGATACCATACTCGACCTATGTTGCCTTTTAAAAATCGAAAGTTACTTCCGGTTCCGGGTACTTCCGGATTGTTCCGGAAAATAATAAGTACACCAATACATTCTTCGGATTTGCTTTGGTAATAATTTTTTTTATTTCAGCCATATACGACAAGGCGTTCTCAAAATAAAAGGGGCGGACGGGTGGTCTGAGACACCCTGTATATGTAAATAAAAATCGTACTATTTCTGAAAAAGGATATTTTAAACAATTATGGTGTTATTTCAACGATAAAGATTTTAATTTTACCATTTCAAAATTACAATGATCCACCCTGTATAAATAAAAAATTAAAACTTAACCCCAAATGACATTCGTGGTAATGGTAATAATAAAAAATATTCTACTTAAATTTGACCACTCGTGATATTACATATGAGAATTAAGGTTTTTTTTAAGAAAATTACGGTTAATATTATTTCATTTAAAGTTATTGCAATTTTGGCCATTTTTTTAGATTATTTTCAAATAAACAACATTTAAAAATTATTTTAAATTTCTATCCAGAGGAAACAAATAAATTTAAATAAAAATTAATTTCCAACTAAATTTTATGACATTAAGTTATAAAGTAAAAGCACACATTAAAAACAATATTGAAATTGTTTTTTGAATATTATAGCCTTTCTATATATTTTTATAAAGTAATTTAAAACTCAATTTATATTATATTTATTTAAAACAAAAATTATTAAAATATTCATGTTGTGTATTAATAATTTCAATATTTAATGATAATTTTGAGGGAGATACATATAATTTTGTATTTTAAATATCGATTTCAAATTATCGGCTTTTCATATTCAGGGTTTAGAATGTTTCATTAATACTACTAAATTTTTAACTTTAAACTAACTTTTATTATTTTTTGCCATTATTAAAGCAACACCAATGTTTTTATATGTTTTTCTTTATAAAATATTTTGATCAAAAAATTTGGGTGTGTTTTGAAATAGTACAAAAAATTAAACATGGTTTTAATTCATCGATTATGACTAAGAAATTTAGTGAAGTGTTAATAAATTCTCTCCAAGTGAATCATCATTTTCTGAAACATCAATTGGTAATGGATGTTATCGATCTTCTAAAAATTATTCATCTGTAAGGTTATGAGTGCCATCAATGGGTATAGAGCAATCTGTCAAAACCAGATAAATCATTTTGTAAGAAAAAGACGATTTTTTGATTGATTTTTTCTATAAAAATATATTTCTATAAAAATCAGTTTAAGGAAAAATATGAACTCGAAAAAAATATAATTCCGAATGACTTTTTAAGCAAAAATGTTGATTTAAAAATAAATAATTACTAAGTACTTCTAAATAATTTTTTTGTATAAATATCTGCATTTTTATATTAAAAAGTCTGAAAATCGTTCAAAACCTACCAAAAATTTACTTAGTAATGTAAGAAATTCAAATAAAATTACGGTTAAACATGTAGAAATTTTATTTTCGCTTAAAAAAATTATAAATCTTATGATTTTTTTTAATAATAAAAAAATATTATAAATTCATTTAAAATGATTGTTTAAATATATAATTATTTAAAATTTGCTAGAAAAATCCTTATTTTATTGCTTAAAATGTCAAATTTATTCAAAATCATAGATATTTCCTAAAAGTTAAACAAATAAAAACTTTATTTTTAAATACAGGGTGCGGAAAAAGTCCTGCATAATGGCTATAACTTTTTTAATATTGGTTTGATCCAAAAATGTTTCATGTTTTATACAAATAAATGTTGTAAGATTTAAAAATTTACATTTATCTGTGACTTTGCTTTTGTTTTTTTACATCACTGAGGTAGGACTATCAAGTTTGATATCTTAAATGGAATAATCCAACTTTTTTTTAACAATTTGAATGTTCATAATTTTCTGAATCCAACAATACCCTATAAGTCATATTTTTTCTTCAACTTAAGGTTTATAAAATTTTTGAAAAAATTTTTAAAGTAAATTCTAGGTTATAAAATTCACTTTAGTGAGCACACATATGGGATATTCAAAATTAACTCTAAATTAAATTGAAAATTTAGGCAATTCTTTACTTTTTGATCGAGTGTGCTTCTCTTTAGTGTACCACTCCAAAGTTTGCTAAAATTGGCTTAAATCAGAATGATTCCGTTTTGTTGATTTTTTTTATTTATTTCATAGGAAATTTTTAATTTTTATCGGTTAAGTTAAACGATTTATGGCACAACTTTTAATTTCAATTTCTAAAAATCCTTGATATTGATTTACTTACCCCCTTTAACCAAACTGTAGAAAATGCTTTTACAAAAATTAAGAAAAATTAAACCAAAATCTGTATTTAAGCTTTTTGGGCGATTCTGTAGAGATTTTGCTAATGAAATATTTTTTTTCTAAAAACTGCATGAGTATTTTTACTCTAAAATTTTAGGACAAATTGGTTTAAATAGATCAAAAATTTAAAAACCTACAGGGCGTGTGTTAAAGGAAAACATACTGTTTTAAATAAATCGATTTTTAAGAAAAAAATAATAAATAATGTGATTTTTTTTGATAACCTATTATTAGGAAATTATTCGAAATATTTACGTTTTTAAGTATTTTTTCTCTTATTTTTAATTAGAACGTGAATAAATGAAATTAAAAATATTTCTAATATTCTTTTAAACTTTGTATTAGTTAGTCCTTTAAATATTTTTTGTTTATGAAAATTTTCACTAAAAATATAATTGGTTTAGAAAGAAAATTCCAATTAAATTTTGGTAGGTAATTTAAAAGCACATTACAATTTTACTTTTTCCTACCTCCTGAATTAATTTTTTTACCCTAATTTTATTTGCTGCTTAAAACTTTAAACTTTCGCATTCTAAGTTTCTCAATATTTAAGGGTGGTTAAGTTTAATTAACCTCCGAAGTGTTTTATCGAGTGCTGTTTTAGAAATTCTTTATTAAAAGGTGAACAAATTAAGGGACAAGTAATTATAAGCTAATAAATCACGTTTTACTTTTTTTAAAGAATCATGAACTTTTAAAACTTACAAAACAAAAGATGATAATAATCGATTTTTTATAAATAAAACGTAATTTTGGGATCAAAATTAAAATAATATTTGTTTATAAATCAATAATTAAAATTATTAAAGGTAGTTTAAGGTTCAGTTACTTTATTATATAAAAGATGAAAGGAAAAAATAATGAGTTTTTTATGCTTTTTACAACTGGTTTTAAAAATATCCTATGGCGACAATTATCTATCAAAGTGCTGAAATTGGGGATGAATAACATTTAAAGGTCCTGAATTTTCAATTAAATCAACGTCGAACCACTAAAAATATACAGTAATTAACAATAATGTAATTATTCTTGTTAGTTTAGCTATTAATTGATTTTGGGGTAAAAATTTTCGTTGGTAGTTTTATAGGAGTAGAAAATAAATCAAAATATTAATGGTTATAGAGATAATTTAAAATCGTTTAGAGATTATTATTTATGGAATATCCCTGGAGATTTTAGATTTCCTGTATTGCGTTTAATTTACTATTATTGTTCATTTAGAATCGATTTGTAGATTTTAAAGTTAATATTTATAAAACTGCCATTGCGGTGAAGGATAATTCATTACTCTGCGTGCTACATTAATTTAAATTTAGGTTGCAGAATCGATTTAATTAAACAAATCGATACAAAAATGAGCAACACATTGATGGATTCGTGCACTAACAAATTTTAATGGTTAATTTTAAACACAAATTAAATTTCATATTCAATTATAATTAACGAATGTTTATTATTATTTATTGAATACTTGTTTAGATGTACTTAAAAATTAATTTACAAATGTTGTTACAAAATTATTTAAATATGATTATCATCCACTTACAGTGGTGATCATTAAAATGTTTCAAAAACTCAATTAATAGCAGAGATTTCTATAATTTTTTCATATTTTGCTAAACTTTTAAGTTTTTAGAGTTGGTTCTGGTTTCAGCATTTAAAAAAATTTAAATTATAAATTTTTTAAAAAATGCAACAATTTTTTATTGACACATATAGAGGGTGTTCCAAAATTAAACAGCCTAACGGTGATTCTGAGACTAGAATTTGTTACTGAAATTTGGCTGCTTAGTTCGGAACACCCTGTATAAAATTCTATCCATCGACCTTTAAAGGTCCTTCAGCCTAATTAAATAAAAAATAATTATTTTCAAATAAAATGATTGTACTATTTAGATCATCAGGATAAGTATACATGGTGTTCCATTCGTGGGTTAGAAACTACAGAAAATGTAATTGTCAAAAACGAATAAGTGGGGGTCTATTTTTTTCAGTTTCCGAATTTTTTTTTCCATGATGAGACCAATTAATGTTGTATTTTTTTTTTAATTTTCTGAACGATCTTCGCATTTACAACAAGTCAGGAAAAAATTTGAAACCATTGTATACACCCCGTATAAAAAGTTCGGCAACACCCGTTTATTTTTGAAATGAAGCATTTTTGAGAAAAATGCTTCATTTCATGCTTTCAGAGCTTTACGGAATTTAAAAAAAGTTAAGTGATTATCCCTTTACCTTTAACTTGCTGTTTAAGGTCATATTTCCAAAATGAATAGTACAACTTTTATTTAAAAAACTTTTTGTAAAATGTTTAATTTCCAAAATAAAGCAGCGTTGCCGAACTTTATTAACATTCAAACTATTTACTTAAGAAAAATAAAAAAATATGTTCTGTAAACCTCTGAAATCAAACTATAATAATATGGAAGAAAACTGGGTTGCCCCTATTTAGAAAAAGTGAAGTGATTATCGCCTGACCTTCATCTTGCTGTTCAAGGTCATGGGTAATATTTCCAGATAGTGCGTCACTAAGAATCGCACAACTTTTAATTGAAACATTTTTTATAAAATACTTCATTTCAAAAATAAACGGGAGTTACCATCGGAAGGTAGACTGGCGTGAAACTATTATAAAATATTTGGCATTCCATCAGGTATTCCTTATTGTCTAATTGACAAATTATGCACCTTTTATGATATACTGTACAGCGTATTTGACAGACTATGCTCAGGACTACTTCTGATAAAAGTAACTTCAGAAGGCTTTACTAAGTGAAGAAACGGTTTCAAAATTTCCCTGATTTTTTGAGAATATGAACAAGTTTCAGAAAATTAAAAAACACAGCTGTAATGGGTCTTATCTAGCAGAAAATTAAAAAAAAAACTGAAAAAAATAAGTTTTTCTTTTATTTCTTTATATTTTTGATTTTTCTTTAAATTTTAACAATTGTTTTTGTAAGACAGTTATTACCTATTGAAAGAGGATGCTTTTAGCTTTTTAATGATATTTTTTTGATCCCTGCACACATTGGTTAAGATGCAATTAGCGATTTTGTAATTTGTGATAAAAATGGAAAATTCAGAAGGCCGCAGCTCTAAAACTAAAAAAACTAGACCACTATTTTTTTTTTTTGTCGATTAAATTTGGTCTAGTTTCTAACTCAGACGTTTGGTGAGCCATGATCGAACATCCTGTATACAATATAAAAAAAATGAAAAATCTTAATAAGCAATATGTGCCTTCTTTTTTCTGAATGGGGGAGTAGCTGGAAGACATATAAGGCAGTGGCGTAACTACCTATAAGCAAGGTTAGGTAAAATTGTGCCATAGAAAGAAATATGAAAGTTTGTGCCATAAAAAACAAAGCTTCCATAAAAATTCATTCATTGAACACATTTTTTCTTCTCTCTTTCAAAATTTAAAATGGCTGCTGTGCATTTTGGGTGCGGACAAAGTGCCGGAAAACAAACAACCGACGTGGAATAGTGACCTACAGAAAAAAAATCCGAACGATAAAAAACCGATGTGGGCAAATGGTCGAAAGAAAAGAAAAACTAACTACAAAAGCCCGACTTGGACAAATGGCCGATGCTGACAATAGGCCGAATGTGAAAAGAGCCCATTAAATAGTCGAATAACACAACAGACTGACTAAAAATTAGCCGAATTGGACAAAAAGCACTATGATAAAATGCCGAAATGGACAAAATGTTGATACAAACAATTAATATGGTGGTTAGTTCTCGAAATATTTTCAACTTTCAGGTTAGGTTTGGTTTGTTTGGTTTTCTTTGGGGTTTTACCAACGTCGGAGTTTTTAGTAATAATCTCTTTCGGCTACATCGATGTTGTTAATCTTATATACTTGGTGGCACAGTTAGTTCTAATTCCTGGATTACGGTAGGTAAGGTTTCGGAAATACTTGGCTCTTTGCTTGCAATTAGTTTTAACGTTGTTGCAATGGATTTTGAAGGTAAATTTATTGTCAAGCTGGACACCTAGATATTTCACTCAGGGGGAGGTACTAATATTTAGATTCATGTAAAAATTGAAGGAAATTTAGGATTTGGAGTGTTGTTGAATATTAGGAGGTGGGATTTGTTGAGGTTGGGCAATAGTCGCCATTTTTGGAACGAAGTAGTAACTTCGTTTGTCAGAGTTTGTAGCTTTTGTATAGCGTTTTCAAGCCATTTACCGTGTGCTAGTAGAAATGTGTCAGCCGCAAATTGAAGGCAATATCCATTTGGGTCAAATTTATATGGATCTTCACTATAGATGTCATAACAAAATGTGTTGAATAGATCAGGACGTGGATTCCTGAAATATCGCACAGTGAATCTCACTCTCACTTTCCTCGAAGCGCATGCGTCAAAATCTCACCAGCGAATCCAAATTCACTTGCTCTGAACCAGGCGAATGAAGATTCACGGGTGAGATTTTGCGCATGCGCTCGAGAAAGGGGAGATTAACATTCAACACTTGTGAGATTTCAGAAAGAGTGGATCTTTAAGGCACTACTTGTTCGGGTGTAAAGTATAACGATTGTGAATTATTAACTTTGACTGTTATGGATCTGTTTGTTAAGTAATCATCTGTCAATTGTATTAGATATTTGGGGCAATCAGTTGATTGACTTTGTGCCAAACAGTGCCAAACTGAATTAAAGGCTTTCTGTATGTTAATGAACAGACCTGTTGTATGTAACCGCATTTTACATCTTGTTTGTATACAGGGTAATCGAGTTAAAGTAAATAGTCGAAATATCTCCAAAAGTAGGAGTTTTAGAAAAAAACGTTTCAAATAAAAATTATTTGATCTTAAAGGGGCCACAGAATGAGAACAGTTAGTTTTCACCTGGAGGACTTCTTCATGGTCATTCTAACCCTATTTCAGTTTTTTCAAACAGAAACCCATATTTTTTTATTTGAATCTAAATCCAGCAAAAAAAAGAAGAAATTATTGTCTAAAGCATTTTTCTTTTTAGCCTTTAGTTTTAGTACAATTTGTGTCTTAAGTTTTTCTACTTTTAGGCTTATTCCTTATATTTGCGAATATCTGGTTGAATATATTTTTTATTGTTATTTATTACAATATTAAATATGCAATTACAAGAAGAAAAAGTTCCAAAATTCGCGACCACCTCCCAAATAATTAAAAAAAAATTATGAGCAATTTTTTCTTCGCGAATTTTGGAACTTTTTCTTCTTGTAATTGCATATTTAATATTATAACAATAATTTGTTCTTTTTTTTGCTGGATTCAGTTTCAAATAAAAAAATATGGGTTTCCATTTGAAAAAACTGAGTTAGGGTTAGAATGACCATGAAGAAGTCCTCCTGGTGAAAACTAATAGTTCTCATTCTGTGGCCCCTTTAAGACCAAATAATTTTTATTTGAAACGTTTTTTTCTAAAACTCTTACTTTTGGAGATATTTCGACTATTCACTTTAGCTCGACCACCCTGTATTGTTTGTTAGAACAATTAGTGGATGTATGGTTGAGGTATTTTTTTTGAAGCCAAATGAATTTTGTTATCTGCATGTTGTTTGATTCTGTTTTTTAGGATGTTTTCAAAAAATTTACCTATTGAACATAGTAATGTTATTGGACGGTACGAGTTTTGATCTTTGTTGTTATTGCAATTAGGCTTTGGTATCATAATGACCGTCCTTGTTTTCCATGCTCTGGGAAATAAGTAGATCCTTGGTTGAATTACGCTAGTGTAAATTCATGTATTTTTGGTGTGAGCTGCTTTGGTGTTGTCCTGGTGAGTAAGTCAAAACCAGGCGCGGAATTTTTCCCTTGGCTAGATTTTCGTATAATTCCTCGTTCGTGGTTTCGTTGTCTTGTTAAAATTTTTAATTTAATCAAAAATTAATGTAAAATTTATTTGGGGGAGAAAATATGTATTTATAAAACATAAAATTTTTTGTTCAAATATTTGTGTTTAAGGATATTTATTTTTTTATCAAAATTTTTGTTTTACATCGATTTAATAATAATAACATAAAATTGTTATATATATAATTATTTTTTTATTAAAAATATTTTTTGTTTAAAGTAATTTTATTGGTACAAGTGAAACATGATTCAAACGCGGTCGTTTTATTTGATGAATATCCACTGGCTCTGGGTAAAAAAACATGAGCACGGACGTAAAAGCACTCATGCGGAAGAAAGTAATAATATTCGCTTAAGCCTTAAGGCCCTTAAAATATTTTTATTGTGCAAGATAACTACAGTTTTAAATTATTTAATTGAGAAAGTATAATGTAAAAAATTAACATTTATTGAAGCAAAAGTACGTTTTATTATCTTTTCTGGAGCTCAATTAATAATTAAACAATTATTAAATTTTCAGGAAGAAAAATATTATTTCATTTTCACTAATTTATTTTTTATTTAACTATTAATTAAAATCATTTAAATTCGTATTTTTGCTGCTACGAATGATGCGAAGTATAAATTCAAGCGATAAGAAAATTAGTCTCCAGCGAATTTCACTTATAATTTAAGAAAAACTGAATTTATAGTGCAAATTGTACATTCATACATTTTTTATTGGAATTATCTATATAAAGAGGAAAAAGTTTTTCTTATATTAGTCTAACTTTACGTTACCATTATTAAAATATTTGAATTTGATAACAAAAATTAGAAAATTATTTCGTAATATTTTTTGTAAATTAAAAGATTTTAATTTACTGCGTTATTAAATATTCACACTTTTTTTTATTTAATGAATAAAGTAAAAGTACATGAAAAATCCATCCTTCGGGAAAGTTATTCAAGTTTTAAAACAACTAAATTAAATTGCTCAAATAAAATGTTTAATAAAGTTTTTTTGAACGCAATTCATTTGTAATGTTCTTGTCTTATTTAATATTTAATTATTTCTTGAAAAATTACGACACATTTTTTTATTTTCTTGTCAGAGAAAATCGTAGTAATTGATCTTAAAATTAACACCTATATTTAATTAATTCTGCTTTATTGCCTTTTATTTTAGCCATTTCTTATATTTTTTTAGATTTTTTAGAATTTGTTTTGAAAACACAATTTTAATACTGTTATTTTTTAAACAAAAAGAATACCATAATTTTTTTTATAAGAAGATGAAATTGGTTATACACCGGTTCATCGTTAGTACACTTCCATCGATATAGCCTTTTCATCCAATGCAATTTCATCGACAGTCCGTTTCATCGACATGACCGTTTCATCCACACAAACATTCATAGACATTCCCTGTTCATCGACACAGACGTTTCATCAACAATACCTCTTCATTCACAATCATTTCGTCGATACTACCTTTTCATCGACAAACTTTTTCTTCGACAAGGACGTCTCATCAACACTACCTTTTCATCGAGACTGGCGTATCATCTACATTACCTTTTCACCGACAACGTTTCACCGACACAGATGTTTCATCGACATTCCTTTTCATCGTAAACTGTTTCATCGACAAGTATTTTTGAATAGACAAAGACGGTTTATAGACATTATAATAGTATAAAATATTACAGCAGAACCTTTTTATACGATTTATTTTATTGTTGTATAATATTCTTTATTCTTTAGTATACATATATGGGAAAATATGAAAACGGCGAATGACGAACTCTTTTTTCTTAGTAATTTAAAAAAAAACATATTCGTTACTTACCTACCGATTTTACATTTTCCCGAACGTTCTAAAATATGCCTGTGTCGATAATATCACATTGGCCATGAAAAACTTTGGCGATGTAATATGTTTTTGACGATGAAGAGGTCTTGTCGATAAAAAGTAAGTGTTGATGAAACTGTAGTCGAGGAAACGACATTGTTGAAGAATTGGTAATCGATGAAAAGGTAGTGTCGATGAAACGTCCTAACTGTCGAAGAAAAAGTTTGTCGATGATAAGGTAGTGTCGATGAAACAGTTGTCGATGAAAAGGTAATTTCGATGAAACGTCTGTGTCCATGAAAATGTAATGTCGATCAAACGTCCTTGTCGATGAACCGGTTGTCGATGAAAATGTAATGTCGATGAAACATCTGTATACCATGTACCATGTTCCATTGTCTATGTTTATTATCAAAAATGGATGAGCGCAGTGTAGGTTTAGGAGAAAATTTGGTATTTATAGTCATTTTCTCCGGCACTTTTTTGAAAATGTCTTATTTTATATACTAAAAAGTGTTTTGAATATAATAATTTTTTGAATTTGTATTCTTTAAAAAAAATACAAAAAACTAGAATTAATTATAATATTCACATAATATCCGAAAACTTTCTAAAACACTTGTGATGTGTTTTCGAAAAATATAGTGATTTTTTTATTTTCAATATTTATATATTTTCAATATTTTTTAGTAAAAATTTCAGTTTCTTACAATTTATGGTTTTTGAGTAAAAAACAAACAAATATATATTTCTCTTTTTTTTCTAAATGAACTCCTTAAATGTAAAACAATTCCAAGGAATAGCGTTTTTATAATTTTTATTTTTTGGTTTTTTAAAAATAATAGATTATATTCTCCTGGTCTCATGGTCATGGTACAACAACAAGATCAATTCTGTTGAAGATAAAGCCATTTTTGTGACACTACAAGTAATATCAAATTTCTTCAAAAATTGTTAATAAATCATAAAATAATAATATACCATATGTATTACTAATCGTCTGATCAAATCTTTAAATTATCAAAAAGTACACAATCGGACAAAAATCCCACAAATAAAATTTTAAATAAATTTTAGAAGCCCTCAATGCAATAGGGTCTAGTTGTCTAGTTGTCTAGTGTCTACGCTCTATTTATGAATATATGTTTTCCTCAAAATTTAGGTGAGTCTTAAACAATATTCCCAAATCTTTGACTACAAAGGGTTCTAAACTCTGGGACAATTTATAAAATATTTAGAACCAATTATCTTTCTAAAAACTAATGGAGGTACACTTATTAATAATATTTAATGTTACACTATTTATTTTAGCCCAACCAGCTAAAATGTTCAAAGACCCTCGTAGATACAAGATACCATTTAAGCAAGTAATGGTCGTATATATTTTAATGTAAGGTAGATATTACAATCTTTAACAAATCATCCTGTCATTGACAAAAAAGATAAATAAAAGAGGTAAACAATAGAAACCCCATAATCAACATTAATTTCTTTAATAGTGTGGCAGTCTATTTTAATTCTTTGTGTACGAAAGGACAAAAAAAAACATTCAGGACCAGTTGCACCATTACTCCTTAAATTCCTAGTGATGTTTAAGTGACAGCTTTTCTATTGTATTTCTGTGACTTTGATATGTGCAATATTGGTCATAATACTTAAATTCAAAGTGGCACTTACGGTTTTAACAAAAAATTAAAATAATTTAAAGAAACGCCCATTTTTTTGCTTCATTAATTTATTGATTTACCCTGCAAAGATAAAACTTACAACAAATGATAGCTGCAAGACTTTTAAATATACCTACTAAAAAACAAAAATATTAAAAAAACTTGGTATCTTATATTTGGTAATAAAATTGAAGAAATCTAATAATCGAGCATATCTTGGAGGTTACAATTACCTTAAACTTCCAAAGACTTTCGTGACCTTGAAACTATACAGGGTGATCATTTGAAAACGGTCCACCCTTAATAACTTTAGTATGACGAGATATATAAAAATTCGACGAAACACGTCAATTTTGATTTCGAGGGGAAACTTAATTAAGTATAAAAGTAACCGCTAGATGTCTCTAGTTTTGCCATAGCCACCTTGACTCCAAAATTTTAACTGGTAACCCCTAACACGCAATACCTCATTTTAAAGGAAATTAAAAGGACTTTAAATTAGTGTGAAAAATTTTGGAATCGGATCCCCACATCAAAAGTTATAACAAAAAATATCCGACCAGAACTACAATTTTGGGGTAAAATTTGTCCCCTATATGTCAGTAAAAATTGATATAACATATCCTTCAGACGAAAATGCGATGATTAAATCAAACTTATCTTTATCTAAAAATGATTCGTTGAAGCGCCATCGAATGATAAAAATCTGCAAATTTTGTTATCTTTGAGTTTTAATAGCGCCTTAGCAAACTGTTTTTGAATAGAGATAATATGGGCTAAAAAATTCAATTTTGGTCTCAGGAATATGTTATAATAATTTATACAGATTTCTAGGTGGCAAATTTTACCCCAAAATTGTAGTTCAGGTCAAAATTATCGTATAAGTTGTAACTGATAATTTATAAAATTAAATAAAATCCACCTAAATATTTACTTTATTTTTAATCTAGAAGGAGTCGGGTTTACACTATAAAACTTACCAGTTACTCATAACTGCATCTGCTGATCAACCTCTAATATTGAAAATTGTGTCAACTGAACTGAGTAAATGATGTAAAAACCAACTTAATTGCCAGATAACTCCAAATGAATATTCAAAAAAAAAATTTAATAAAATTTCAAATAATTCACGATAACGGAATCTAAAAGTTCGGGTTTTATATTTAATAAAAAAAAGTAATTTTTATATGACCTTGAAACTATTAATTATGGTCACGTCGATATTGCTACAAAATGCGATTTTTAGAAACCCCACTTTAATTTGTTTCAAAAACTTTATTTTAAAAATACATGGACGTCGCCAATTTTTATGTTTATTTAGTAGGTATAATTTAAGGTTTAAAGTGGAAAATTTTGCATACATGAACTAATTTCGTAGATTCTTTTATTTCATTTATACTTCAATTAATATCCTTAGGCGAAAAACGAGTTACCTCCAATTAATAAAACAAATATTTAAATTATCCACATGTGTACGTTTTGTAATAAAAATAATAGTAAAATTTTATTGTTAAATGGCCTAGTATAGTTCACACGCTTTTATTTTTACTAAAACGTACCTTTTTAAATAGTGCACGCATCGATTTAGGAGCGCCTACATAACTTGTGCATAAAACGAACATTTTATTAAACCTTCCGACATTTAAGACCTTTTAAAATTCGTCCAATGTATATGTATCACATAAAATTTGCCGATAAAATATTCTTTTCATTTTATTTCATATAGATAGGATAGAAGAAAAAGAGTTAAAGCAGATAAGCTACTTTTTATATTAAAATATAAAAAACCAAAATTCATTGAATGAACGACTCGAAAACCAATTCTCGATTTGTTTTCATGAAAATTTTACTGCGTTAATTTCGAGAATAACTACCCCAGTTGTCCACTCCTTGCTTCACATAAAAATATATAAATATACAGGATGTCAATAAACGGGCGCATAAGCTTTTGATATAATAACTTTTTTCCGGTAACGACTGACCGTCACGAAACCGTAACAAAGCTTTTTGGATAGAGTTCATGCGCTTGCGCTAAAGTTTTACAGTCTCCGATGGAACGCGTTTTGTCTATTGCGCAAGACAGTCATCTTCAATGTACGGTTTTTAGGGATGTTGGAACAAACCTATTATAAGCGTCCCTTGGAAGAGTATTCGAAAAAAAAATAAAGAAATCTATACACAATATTTTTTAAGTTATTAACAGATAAAAATAATGGGTAATTTGGCAACATACTTCTATTTCTGGTCGTTCCAGAGAATTTTATAGATTAAAATGTTAACACCGAGTCTGATTTTCCCAAAAAAGGATTATTTAAATATATTTTCGTAACGGTAGCAAGGGTCACGAGTAATGTAGCGAGAACTCCAGTTTTGGTTTACCACGAACAATTAAAAATTTCCACTAAAATGTTTTTAGTGAAAGCTATAAAATTGTTTAAGAGTAAAGCTATTTTAAATATTTTATAAATTGGAATGTGTATGTAGAGGTTTTATCTTCAAATAATGATAAAACGTCTAAAAAAAGTAACAGTATTAGGAAAAGTAGGTTCATCCACTAGGATAGGAAGTAGAAACGTACTCGGGGGATTTTGTTTCTTTTGGTAAGATACAAGTATATATTGCAAAAGGGACCCTTTGTGAATGTCGAACTATCTCGATTACATTTCCAAGCAGAAAAAAAACTTATATGGGGAATCTATCAGAAATATTGATTTAGCGTACTCACATCATCCCAGGCCAATATCGACTTCAGTTATTTCTTTTAACGATGAATTATTTAAGACTTTCAAATTTGATGCATTTTAAATTCCCTTTATATATTTTATTACAACAAAACAGTTTTTGTAATAAATTTTAATCGATTCTTTTATTCTACAAGTTATTTCAGCGTGTATATTAAAGTATTTTTAGGTTTAATGCAGAAAAATGTAGTATATTATTTTGGTTCATTATGAAAGCTTATCGATGTCGTAAATCTTATAGATATTCATGCAACCAAGTGAATTATGAAGCGTGTTGAATCTGAACAAAACAATTATTATACTTGATCTTATTTTATATTCATATGCAAAGTTTGCCTGCGATAGAATTTAAATGATGTATTATTTTCGGTTTACATGCATTGCGGTTGGGTTTAAGTTTAGCGACGAAATTATGCGACACTGTTTGGATTATTCGGATTAGTTTAGAATTAGTAAGAATGAAAAAGTTTTAACTATGAAGTATGTCATTATTTAATTGATAATTATGATAATTTTCAATTAGAAATCGAAATCATCACATATTATTTCACTAACAGCACAAAATAACCCTAATATGATGTCACGACTTCACAATGTGTTGATAGGTGACCGAGACGCTTAAATCAACTGCAGTTCATAATGGATGGGCCCCATTTTTCTACAAGTAGAGATAAAGATGTCAACAACTTTACTAAAATCAGTATAAACCAGATTCACTTGCTGTTGGGTATCCATAGGATCTGAGATTGGTCACGTATGCTGTTTTGGTAGAAATACATTGTAATGTGGCATATTATGCCGATAGCTCGGATTTAACTGTATCTAAAATATGTTCTGATAGATTGTTTCCATAAGTTTGAAAAAATTAGTCAGAATTGCTAAGGGTCGATAAATACCTACATAAGTACATCATTTTTCTTTTCCTTTTTAAAAATTGGGCATATTTTTACTTCTTTCCATTGTCAGGAAATGTTCAAGCTTCCAGAATCGATGTGTAGATCTTGAGAAATTTGTATGTTTGTGATTTCTCATTTCTCGGAATTCGTAAATTTATAAATGTTATTGAAAAGGGTATTTAGAAGTAACTGGACGCATGCTAATCATGATCTTCCGACTTCGCGAAATTCTTCTATTATAGAATCGCCTCTTCGTAAGTCGTAAGTGAAATATTTGACAAGGACTAATACCATCTTTTTACGTAATTATGCATTTTTTAAGTGGGTGTATATTAGGAAGACATCAAAAATATAAAGTCTAATAGTTGTGATCTTTAAAAAACTACATTTGAATACATAAGCTTCATGATAAATTCCACAAAATTATTTCGAAATGGGTTTAAGTTAAGTACTATCAACAATTAAGTGGGTGTATATTAGGAAGAATGAAGACGCATTGTAAATTTTGACGAACGTTTTTTGGCAAATTTTATGATTTCTTCTTCTTTTATACGGAAAACTCCTAAACAATTATCAGTAGATGAAGATCTATTTACATTAACTAAGTTCTAACTAACTTTAATGAAATCAGTAAATCTGTATTATGTACTCCGCTAGATAACTACGTTTCTGTGAGAGAAATTGCATCAAACGTACAAGAACTTATATTATAAAAATCTATAGTTTTTGAATTTAATCAGCGTACACTTTAATGTCTGTTGTTGAATAGTGTTTAGTTTTTTAAGCAGATATTTTTTGAGGATAATATGTAGGGTTTATTATTTTTGTACATTAATGTTTGCTCCTTCCTCAGATCAATTAGTCCCTCTTTGAGTTCATCTCCTTGAAACGAGTTCTATTTAGCGAGATTTTCAGATATGAATTAATTGAAGCATTTTCGAGCTATTTCCTATTTTTTAATAATTTATTAACCATTTACGGTTTATTTAATATGTTACCTTTTTTTGCCAAATCTATAATGTGTTTTGTTAAAAACTATTTCAACAGAAAACTTGTAAATAATAGGCCGAACAATATCAGTTTTTTTGTTTGCGAATCGGAATCTTGTGACTCCTCGAAATTGTAAATAATTATGTTTGATTAATTTTGATTTTCCAAGACTTTTTATTTTAGAGGTAAAGGGGTATTTTTTGCAAAATCAAATATTTATTTCACAGCAGTAAATAAGCTTAATTGGAGATAAAATATTTTGATAGGGGACCGAGACACTTTTATTAACTGAAGTTCATCAAACTTTGGGATTCTAAAATTCCTAATTCTCAGAAACTTTAATTCCTTTACGAATTAAAGGTATTATTTTGTGTTTAAAATTAAGATGGACATAAAAGCTTTAGTTTTACTCACAATCGGGTACTAAATTATGCTACCAAGTGCTGCAATTGTAAACATTGAAAGTTTTTATTACTTTATTTACTACTTATTGCATTTTATTTGGTTTCACTTAAACTGCTAAGCGAGTCTTGCCCTTCAAGTCGTTTAAAGTTTACTTGTGTTCTAAGCTCTGTTAAATTATGGTGCAAGCGCCGGGCAGCAGTTTGTAATGGCTATTGCACATGCACCTTGATGATATTCGATATTAACGAAAAACATACAAAAATATGCTAAAATTTACTGAATTTTAATAAAATATTTCCGAAATTTATTTGTAATGGCAAATATAGCTTTAAAAATTAAATTAATTAGTATTAAAACAGGAAATAGCTATTTGTATTTTATGTCTGGTAAATATTAAATTTTAATTTAATATTATTGAAATTGTAATTATTATGAACTATTTTGAAATATTTATTAAAATATATAAATATTGTATATAGTAAAAATAAAATGACGGTTTTTCATTTAATACTTAATTTGATTTTTAAACAAAATTAAACCTTAAATTAATTATGTATAAAAAAACGAT
The DNA here is from genome assembly GCA_963971135.1 of Stenus bimaculatus. Taxonomy (NCBI): domain Eukaryota; kingdom Metazoa; phylum Arthropoda; class Insecta; order Coleoptera; family Staphylinidae; genus Stenus; species Stenus bimaculatus. The sequence goes on along the minus strand of OZ020180.1, from coordinate 76,608,969 downwards.
TAAATTATAAAATAAAGTTATATAATGTAACCTAATCAACATATTTATGGTGAAAAATGCAATGAGAATTTATAAATTATATCGATTTAATATTTTAATTCCCAGCTTTATTATAATATTATTACAATTTACATAAAATGAGTTATTTAAAATACAATAACGAACGTGATGTTTTAACATTAATTTTTGTTATTTACTACATAATACATAATTGGTCGAAAATTAATTCGAAAATTAATCCCAGCTAACTTAATTCCTTTAATCTCCCAAACAAAGAGATGAATTCGAGTGAAGGTTATGAAGAAAAATCTAGGTCAAATTAAAACGAAATAATTTATTTATTTTATATCAAATAGCATGTATATTTAGAAATTAATATAAACATGTTTGTTTTATTTTGCTGCTTATCTGTAAATACTATAAAAGCAAGAAATATTTATTTTTAACTCCCATAAAAATAATTATAAATGTCGACGTCTATTTGTAAATACATGAACTAAAACGTTTTGATTAAAATTCAGTAAGTATTACTTGAATAAATTACTTTTGCAAGGAAACGAAGAAAAGTTTATATTTAGTTTATTTGTATAAAAGCTTTTAGACAATGTTATTTTATATTCCTATTTGTTTTCTTTCAAGCTTCTATAACAAAATGATAAACATTTTTTCTTCCAATTTCAAATAAAATCGTTCTAAAAGATATTTAGGAAAAAAATGGTGCTAAGCACACTTCAGTTATTTTATAGTCGATCTTTTTTAAATAAATCTTACTAATCTAACCTAAAAAGATTGAATTTAATGAACTAAAATTTATTCTTTTTTGAAATTAAACTTTTTATAATTACTTTTGTATTCAATTTTTTACAAATTAATCAAAAGCTTTATTTTTTTGAATTCATATTATTTTTTGGTAAAGATAGAAAATTATTTACTATTTATTTTAACATGATAACGTTGGTTTGAAATGATAAATTAAATAATTTAATAAATCAATAATTTGCAAAGTGAAACGTTAACTGTAACATAGTAACAAGTTAAAGTGAATTATATTTTATGCAGTTTACTACAGGAAACAAAGAACTAATGCAAAATGTTGTTTTGCCTAAATTTTTCGGGTGGCAGCATATCAAAACTAAAAGTTTTACGTTTGGACAATACGTGTCAGCAAAAATTTATGCAGTTGGAATGGATGTGGTTATAAAACTAATTTTCTATGTAAAGGTATATCGTAAGTTTGCTTTTATTTAAAAAAGGGTACAAAGGGTAAAATATACAGAGTCTCCTAATTAATTTAATTCTATTTTTTCATTATTTTTGTGAAGTGATTATAATTTATGTAATATATCAGATAAAAATGTAAATAATTTGTTTAAAATCTTACTTAACCAAATTTGAACTTAGGAAATACAGGGTGTAACAGAAGAATGTAATAATCAATTTATTTATTTTTATTAAAAAAGTTTAAGACAAAAGTATTTTTGACTTATTCCGATTTTCAGTTCTTTTCACATTTTTTTTGCTGTGGGCACCAACTTCATTTTTTAAATAGCAACCATATTATTTTTTAATTTTTAAAAAGTGTTTATTTTTCTGAATATATTTTATACCAATAAAAAAAAATAAAATATAACGAGCACGGATATTATAAGTTAACGGACACATATTTTAGTTCCAATGGATTTCAAATAAAAATTTCATAATTATTACGAACCTTTTTACGGATATAACGATAAATATTTTTTCGGCGAGTTTCGTTCATTCACTTGGGAGTCGGTTTTAGATGAAAATGTGAATTTTGAAAACAAATTTCAAAATTTATTCTTTTCAGAACCACGTTGCCAATAATAGTAAAATTTATAATAAATTATAGTTATTGGCGTCGTTATCATTAATTAAAAATGTAGATTTTACGTTAAAAATTGACAAAATAAGAGTAAACTTCCACATCCTGTAATTCGAAAGTTCAGGTTTTCAGGAAATAAATATATTCTTATATTTTACTTATCAATTGGTCAAAAAATCAATTCCCATTTTACCAACGCTTGCTTTGAAACACCTTATATATTACGAATTACAATAATAGTAGTTAAATAGCTTTTCGCTGTTGTAACGATTGACAGTTATAACGAGCAAAATTCGTTATCCGTTCACGCTCGTTATAACCGAGTTCGACTGTATACATATATATTTGCCTAAACTTATTTTGAATAAATTTGTTTCAGATGTCCAAACGAAAATATCAATTGTAATTAATTTATAAGGTAAGTTTATTTTAAATTTATAAACTTGCTTATTTAATTATAAATGCTTTAAAAGTTATTTTTTGCACAGGAATTAGAATAATTGTAATATGGAACAAAAAACCTTAAAAACTTTATTTTTCAGATTTTAAATTTTTATAGAAGTATTTTTAATCTAGGCATCTACGGCTTTAAATTTCTTATTAAAATTACTTATTTAAATAAAAAAATCGTGTTTTTTAGATTCTCACCCAAAATAGTTTTTAAAAAAAAGATCCTAATTATGCGACTTTAAATAATCTTATCAAATACAATTCTTAAGTTCCCTCAAAATTCTGTCGTTTTATTGATAATTTAATTTTGTGGCTTTTTGACAGAATTACCGCATAATTCAACCTATACAAATTTATTAAATTTTTATTTCAATTATTTCAATTTCAAATTTCAAATGATAAAAACATACTTCTATATTATTAAATATAAGAAGTAATTTAGATATTAATATTTTAATTATACACGGTTTCCCATAAATTTTTAAATATTGTTTTGATAGTTTCTACACAAAAACTTTTGGGACACACAGTATATTCACTCTAAAAATAGGTTTCTTTTTCAAATTTTATTTTTTTATTCCTTTGTTTTTTTTAAAGTAGACTAGGAATAAACGTTTAGCAATTTCAGATTTAATAAATTTAAAATGAAGGATTAATAATTTTAAATCACTAATAAAAGGTAAAACTTTATGAATCTTAAATTAATTAAAAATAAATAAAACTAGCTCAAGGCATTCGAGCAACAATTGATTATTTACTTTAAAACTCATTTTACTAAGAAACTGCAATTTCAAAAGTTATAAAAGTAATTAATTGTGTTCAAATCCTCACATCTTCGAGGTATTTGAGGTGATAATATTAATTAGTTTTTATGTACTTTATTGTAGTGAATAAAAAAAATTTGATTTATCTTTTGAAATATTTTTAATAATTTCCAAACAAATACAGGAGTGTGAAAAAAAAGTCCAACGAAGGCTCTTTTATTTTTTATTCTATTTTAATAAATGACATGTTAAAGTAAATGGTTTAAAGGATACTTTAATTGGACACTAAGAGGGTTTTAATTTATTTTTATTTTTTATAAAACGGCCCGAAAAACTACAGACAACTTTTGTTTTTTAAATGACAACATGAGAAAGAAAAAAATTTTTATTTTATTTTTCAATTTTTTTTTTAATTTTGTATTTTTACTTTTCTTTACTTTTTTTTTACTTTCATATATTATTATTTAAATCAGTTTAAGAAAAAACAAAAAAATTACAAAATAATATAGAAACAAAACAAATTCAAATAATTTTTGTAAACTGATGTAAATAATAATAAACAGTTCTTTTCTTTATAATTTTTTTGTTTGCAAATAAATTCCAAAAAACCGAACATACTTGCAAAGCTATTAGTGTGAGTAATATGATATGATACAAAATTGGTTCTATTTTCTTGTAAAAATCACAAAAAATTGAAAACAAAATAATAGGATGACATATGACGTCAGTTACTATCACCTTGGGTTATTTGCCAATTAACTTTCTGTTGTAAGTTTCATTGACCTACTTGTGACGTCATTTTTGACGGAAATAATTAATTTGAATCGCCAATACCACATTATTTCTCAAAACGATTTAATCAACTTTGTCCTACTCTCCCAAATGATAGAGTGAATATGTATTTGTCATTCTTGCTGGTTCAATTTTTCTTAAAACCCATCCCTCGGAAAGTGTATAATCAAAGGGATTAAGAATTGGAAATCGGGTCGACTATTCCAAAGGACCTTTACGTCCAATTCATTGCCCAGGAAATATAGTGGTGAAAAATTCCCGTGTGTAATGAAGGGTTGCTTCATTTGATTGGAAAGCCTTCCATGGTATCTTATCTATTCCAGGATTATATAACAAATTACAAATCGTTTATTTTATTTACGTTGGTCAAGCCTGTGTAATTATTATTTGTAAGAGTATCTGTATTATTCATGCGGATGTAAATTCCTATGTATGGTGTAAATTGGCGGGATGCTTTTGCCTGTAGCGGTTTTAGTCAGCGGACATAATCAGTAGATATGTCTCTGGATAAGTTATTATCATTTTCCAGGTGATATCACGTGAACGGAACCTCGCCGAATATGAATGCGTTCAATATGCTGTGCGAAAATTGCGACGATACGGGAGAGGGCAATAATAGCTTCGCATTCCCGTACGGATCATTTAATTAACCTGAATGATGTTAGAAAATGAGTTCAGATTACGTTCCCATTCCATATTTTAAGCTTAAGCAATAAAAGCGTGCTTTTTAATCTCACTCAAAGAGTTTATATTCAAGAAGTTTATGTGGCTTTTATTTTAAAACAAGAAAGATTAATGCATTCAATTATTTCTATTCATCAAAAATATTATTGTTCCACATTTCAAATCATTGAATTAAAATTTACTTTAACTTTAGAACAGTTGCATTCTTAATGTACAGTTGGTCCCAGCTGGAAGTAGGACAAAAGTAATCACGGTCGCCTATTCTTTGTCCTACTTCCAGCTGAGAGCAACTTTACATTTTTATAGTAATAGTAATAGCTTTATTGTGTTAACACTGAATATACAGGGCGTTCCGTTCGTGGTTCACCAAACAGCAGGGTTAGAAACAAGAGCAAATTTAATCGAAAACATTTGCTTGTAGTTGGCGCCACCGCACCGTACCGTTTTTATTCCCCGACTGCCTCGAGGAGTTTGATCCACTTTGATCAAATTTAAGTTTGATGAGGTGGTTGCTGACCTCATGTAATCTTATGCGCCTGCGTGTATACTAGCATGTGCTGCGTGCAGAATGTTGACATACAAGAATCATCAATTGCAAACATTTCGAAAATATTTGTATGAAACCCAAAAGACACGTTAGATGGTATCTTGTTAACATTACTGAAACATGAAAGAAACATAAAATGAAAACAGCGCGTGAACGTTTGCATGAAACGTTTCATGCTCACATATTTTGCAAACTGTTTCTGTGAAACCAAATGAACAAAATGCAAACGTTAAAAGGTTTCTTGCTTACATTATTAAAATATATAAGAAACATTTCTTGCTTACTGTTTCCTTGAAACACAAATGAAACAAATGCAAACGTTAGGATACTTTCTTGCTCACATTACTTAAACATAGAAGACACATTTCTTGTATGCAGTTTCCTTGCAATACAAATGAAACATTGTGCAAACGGTTCAGAAACATTCAGTGTTTGGTGGGTAGCTCTTTGCCTTCACTTCCTTCTGAAGTTACTCCTCCAAAAAGAGTTCTGACATCAGTATGTTTCCATCACTAGGTGGATAGGCGTGAAAATCTTATAAAATACCATCAGGTATTTACTGTACATCCTATTTGACAAACTATGCTCAGGAAGACTACTTCTCATCAGAAGACAATTACATATATTCCAATCGAAATGTTTTTAAATATTATTTCGGAAGAGTCAATTGGCTTGGCAATCTTTTCAATGATCACTTTGGATCTGTATACTTTATGAAACAGACATTCCAAAATTTGAATATCCAAAAAAATATTAATATGGACTCATGTCATTTTAGCCTCGATGATGAATTTTCCAGCCTCCAATATTTTTGCGAAACTGTTTTGGAACGTTTCTGACACCTACATTCAAAAGGGCAATAAAGAAGACATTTCTAACTATGGACCTATCAGCGTCCTAAGTACTATCTCTACACTTTACTGAAGCCTAATTTTAGAAAAGATTACACCATTGTGTAGGAACGTGATAGTTGAGGAACAACATGGTTGTCACTAGGGTAGATCTACTCTAACCAATTTGACCGCATTTTTTTGAAGCAAAAGTACAAAAATTCTTAGATAGTCATTCGTTCATAACTTTTTCACAAATCAATATTAATAGCTTGTGGTTTAAAACGAATGTATTTCTTTTTTATTCCCTTTAAAATACGATGAACCTCAATAGGGGTTGCAATTTAAAAAAATTGGGTCCAAGGCAAGGTATCAGACGAAATTTATCTTCGAAGATAAATGCTATTGGATTTCATGGTTTACTACTTTCACTATTTAAAAGCTAGCTCAATGAAAGAACACTCATGTGCTAAAAGGACGTTTTTAGACAATTCATAGTTTGCTCTGGTGTCCCTCAGGGTAGTCACTTAGGGCCATTATTGTTCAATATTTTTATCAACGATATTGTAAATTAATCCTTGAGAAGAATTTCATTTACGTGAAATAATAAACCTGTGCTCTTTGAGTACAAAATAGAATTTGTCCCCTTAGAATCGGTTTCAACAATAAAAGATCTTGAAATAACCCTTGACCAAAAATTAACCGGATTTGTTTTTAGATCTTCTTAGTGTAATTTTTTGTATATTCCATCATAATATTCTATATTTTTATAGTTTGAATTATACAGGCTGATTCAGACCACACGTTCCAAACGTTTTTCTCGAGAACACGTTATCGCACATGATTGAAATAAAAATTTTTATTACCAAATTGAATCTAAAGAATCCATTGGTGAACTTATTATTTTCCGGAACCAGAAGTAACTATAATTTTCTATAGGTCTTTTAAAAAGAAACAACTTTTACTAAAATACTTTTTCCTTTTTACAATTTTATACAGGGTGATGATAAAGTTAGGAAAAACATTCATTTTTTTTGAGAAAATCGCACGAACCGATTAATTTCAGTATTTTAAATGCCTTTTGGTATAAAAAAATATTGCTGCTGTGACTTGACAATGACAATTTTTTAAATGAAAACTTCTACTTTCTTTGGTCGTTTTTGACACAGATTCTTGTCGGAAATACAAAAATTTAACGCAAACGTTTAAATTTAAAATATCGTAAAGTACAAAGTTATTTTCTAAATTTATTAACAAATGCCTAACTTCACCGTTTAAATTTAAAAAATGTATATCAAAAACAAGTAAAAAATTGGAAGTTTTCATTAAAAAAAATTGATGTTGATTCAAAACACTGTTGCTTTAAAACCAAAGAAGATAGTCCCCACTTTTTTGCATTTTTCGATTAAATTTGGTCTATAGTTTCTAACCACAACGTTTTGTGGAACATGAACGGAACACTCTGTATAAGCTTACACATATCAGATAAAGTATAAACAGGGTGTCTCGCTGAAAATTTCAAATATCGATATTTTTTAGGTAATTCCATATTTTTAAATCTAATTTTGGTAGGTGACAATAAAACGTGAGGGAACTTTTAAGTTTTCAGTGAAACACCCTCTTTATACTTTAACTTTTTATAGATTTAAATTGAAATATACCATAAGTTTTATTTTAAATGTTTACAAAATACAAGAGTTTTTATAAAACAATTTAATCCCAAGAATAAAGGTTGTAAAATCCGAAACAAAGTTAATAACGATATTGATTGAAAAATATATTGCAGTTACCTTCTCAACGGTACATTGACCTAACCAATACCGATACTCTTATCTTCGCTCATAAATCATCCACTAAGCAAATTTTAACCGTTATTTTTAGGAAAGTACTTAGTCATAAAATAATTGGGACACCCTGTATACTTATTATATTAATATATTTTAAATATGATACATCAAGGAGCTGGTTTGTAAATAATGTTATAAATGAAAATTTTATAGCTATTAAGTGGAGAGTTGGAAAGTTTGGTGTAAAATATGATATGGGATGATTAAAAAAGTAAATACACCATCAAAAATCTCGTTCGAGTATAAGCATAATCACTTATCTTTCTTTATAACCAAGAATAATAAAGGGCTTATAAAAGGACATAAATCACAACGCATAAGTTTTAAATTGAAATTACCTCTATCAATTTTAGCGCACCGTCAGCGATATTCCAAAAGGCGCCCTCAAATAAATATGGTAATGGCATGACGTTGAATACATATATAATGCGTTGGATAGGATCTAGATTTTGATATGTGAAGAGGTAGTAAGGATCTAATCCATTCCCTAGTACAAGCCGATTCGGAAATCCAGAGATTTCAGCTTTAACACTTGTGTTTGTCACGTACTTGTGATGTCTTAAGGAAGGGCCCTTTTGGCAATGACGCTATCGTAAACAGCCCAGATGGATGGAAATGGATTCATGCGCTAATGATCCTATGTTTTCAAATTATCAACAAACAAGCACTCCTATAATTATTATACGCTAAAAGCTTTCGTTGATTAAAATCACATGTCAAAGCAAAACAACTTTAACAATGTCGAATTCAATCGTTTAATTAAAACGAGTTATTAGAAACTCTTAACTCTTACTAAAATTAATCCATATTGCTATATAAGCGCATCTAAAACTATTTAACATGCTCTATTTTAGTGCGATCAATAGATATATTCACTTGCGGAATTATGTATTAGATTGTGGAATCAATTTGCCTTAAACACACAACAAAATTATAAATTTAATATTAAACTAAATATTTTAAAACTAAATAATTTCCATGTTTTTTACTTAAACTTTACAGGATGATAAAACTGTCGATTTAAATTTTTAAAAGGGCATTTTTTATGAACTAAATTTTACAACATTTTTTTTGGATAACAATACATTCTACTCAAGAAATTTAAATTTAATATACAGGGTGTATCATAATATGTGGGAAAAAAATTACTAATGGGTAGACTACTTCAAAATGATGAAAAAAAAATTCTTATAAATATATGTCCTATTTTGTTTCCTAAGGGACCTGCAGTTCTTCAAAGGTGTCGACAAGAAAAAGGTTTTTGGTTATTTATTCCAGAACAGATCCTAGTAGAGAGTCTAAATTTTGTATAGTACTTAATTTACATTTAACTTACTTCCATGATTTTTTCCTGACTCATCGCTTCATTTTAAATGGTACTTTGGTATTAAAAACTATGAAATTTTTTTTTTTAAAATAGTATTCTTGATTTTCCACAAAAAAGTTGCTCCTATAGAAATCCTATAGAATGAGCCGTTTAAGAGAAAAATGAATTGAAATACCATACTAATATTTCTTGTAATAGAACCTATTATTTTACCATAATTATCGTAAACATTTTAAACAAAGACTTCTAGGTAATTTGGAACTGGAATATTCACATTTAATAAAATATAAATGAAATTAATAACAAATATAAATATCTTCAATTTTGGCCCACATATTAAGATACACCTTGTATAAATGTCAAAGTAAACAAAACTATTTCAGAAAATTATAACTTTTGTCACTTTTCCTTTTTAAAATTTTAATATTTTCTCTACAGGATGCTGAAAAAATCGTAAATATCAAGCTTTAAAAATCAACCACTCAAATTTGCAGAATATCGCCTGAAGAAGCATTTGTTAGACAAGGAAAAATATTCAAAAAAAAAATCTTTCTGGTATATTATTCAAGATATTAGTGCCTAAGTTAAAAATGTTGTTTGCATATTTGTAGTGATTTTTGCTGATGTAGTATATTTAGTACAAAATTGACAAAACTAGCATGTGGTAACAATGGAAAAATATTACACTTATTTGTTAGTTTTCTGAAACTTTAAGCTGATAAAAATATCTTCAAGTATCTGCGTTAACTTTAAGTTTTCTTATTTTGTTATAATTAAACATACTAACTAATTCATGCATTTTTGAAAAATTTCATGATATTTTGAAGTTTACTACCGTTATTAAATTCCTATCCTAACTTAACCGTAAATATTTTGAATTAAATGGTAAGAGGTAATGATAACATCATAATCTACCTTTAAAACAATGTTACCAACTTTACTTCTTTAAAAGATATTAATAACTTCAATGATTACATCGAAATATTTTTTAAAATTATTTTTCAGTTATCTAACGGATTTCTACCTACTAAAATTTTGCGATTGTTTTCCTTAAAATCAATTTAATCGATTTTTAAAAAATATTATTAAAAAACTCCTATGTACCAAATTTTGCCGTTAAATGATCGCAACACCATTTTAAAAAATATACAGGGTGTCCCACAAGTCAGTTTACAAACCATATCTCTGTTACTTGAAGAGATAAAAAATCAAATCAAAAAAGCTAATAATGGCATCAAAAATTGGCATTACAATTCCATACTTCAGAATCCATTATAAACTTTTTTTTTCAAATGGCACACCCTACTTTTGTAAACAGAAATTGGATCTCAACTTTACTACTCAAATATTTTAAATACACGGAATGTGAACTGTGATTTTTTTCTTTATATTTAAATTATCAATAATGATATTTCTTCGAAGGTGGCTTTGCTTATATGTATAATAAATGTATAAAATCGTTTTTGACGTTTTGAAGCTTGTGTACAATGTGCAGTAGCCAATTTTGAACATTTATTATAATTTAGTACTTTTTTTTTATTATAAAATTAAGATTAAACTTAATTTTATACATTTTTTATAAGTGAGTAACATGTTTTAGTATTCCAAATAAAATTTTTGTTAGCTAAAGTAGGAGGTGTCATTTTAAAAAAAAAGTTGATGATAGCTTCTTTAGGATGGACAAAGGCAATCATGTAGCCAATTTGATGCCATTAAAAGCTTTTTTTTTGGTTTGATATTTTATCTCTTCAACTAACGGAGATATTGACTGTAAACTGAATTTTGGGACACCCTGTATATTTAAAATAAAGCGTTATCGCGTCATGGTAGGGTAATTAATACCTCGTTAGATTTTTTTATCTCTATTACTACAAAAAATAATACTTGAGTTGTATGTATTAAAGATAATCAAAATTTAATATGTAGAGTTTAACTGATCTTTCAAGGACTTTAGATTAGGAACTAAATATAGAGATGAAATTATTTATATTATTAAGGTCCCTCCTTGTTATTAATGGACAACATGAGGCTGATTTATAAGTTTGGTAAACTTACCCAAGTACGATTGACTTATTTATCAATGATTGGCAGCAAAGTCATTAAAAATTTATAGGCATATTTTAAATTAATAGAGCTTAGGGATATTTCATCATAGCCATCAACAGACTTAGCAGTGGTATTACCACAAATTTAGTTTAACTAATTCAAGCACATTATATGTTTCAAAAATCTGAGTTAATTTTTTTTCTGGAAACTGCACTGGTCCTCTTTAACAAACTTGTTAAGTGTTTGAAATCACTACAAAATTAAATAAATTAAAGGATAACACTAATATTTGGACTGCTTCAATAAAATAGAAAAACTTGTGATGTATTTTCTTTAAGTCCAACTTTATTATTTATACTTTTTGTATAAATTAAATTAAAAACTATCGATTTCGGGATAATTATATCCCATCTTCAGGTATTTAAAGAATCTTTATTGTCAAGATAATAGAAAATTATTTAATAAATAATAAAGTTGGACTTAAAGAAAATACAGTTTTTCTATTTCACTAGAAAATTAGTTTTCTTCTAAACAAAACTGAAAATTTTTAGTGAATGAGCTGCATTTGCAAATTTGATGTTTTCATCATCTGTATAGATCTCCTAATAGTATTGACATTATTTATTTGTAATATATCTACTTTCAAATTTACTAATCAAAATTTTAACGCAACTAAGTACTTTTTAAACAAAAATGTTTTTTGATACAATACCGAATATAGAGGTTCATTTTTGTGTGATTAGAGTTTTTTAAGTATTTTTTACTGGGGGAACTTCTACAAAACTTCTTTCAGGTTTTAATTTTCTATTTTAAATTTTTGCCTGTAACTAAAAAAGAAGTTTATCTAACTAGGTATAATTTTTTTTGATTAAAAAAATGGAATTTGATCCATTAAAACTGGACGAGAAGTGGTAAAACTTTAAATTTTCAAAAAATGTTTAGCAAAAGGTTTTCAACCTCTCTGTTCTCATATTTATAATGTCCAGTGTTTTTTAAATGAATTTTTGATTTTGTTCAAATACCTGAAGTCTGAAATTTCAAAAGAAAGCGAAATCTTCGGTCTTATTTCGGACTTTGTCGGTTTTAACCACGAAGGACTGGTTTTTCAGCAAAAGTGGAAAATTTTGGACAATTTTCTCTTCACCTAATCGTTTTCAAAATCTTTCATTTTACCATTTTTACCGAATTTAATATTTACCTTAAAGGTTTAGTGATGGAACATATACAGAGGGGTGCACAAAAAACGACCAACCATGTAGCTTCGTTATTTCTTATCCGATTTTAGTAATTGACATGTGAAATTAAATGGTTTGAAGAATGCTACAATCAGATTATAAAAGATTAATTTTATTTTTGAAAACATCAGAGGAGGAGGGGGGAATTTTTCTTTTTCAAATGCCAACATATTTTTTTCGATTGAAAAAAGTCATTAACAAAATTAATCTAATCCAATTATACCAATATTTCTTTTTTAAATTAATTTTTTTAAATTTTTTAATTTTTTTTTTAACTTAATTCATTTGTTTTTTTTTTTGTTTTTGAGTTTTGAGTTTTTTATTTTTGAAAAGAAATTTTTACTACGTATAAACGCATTTTAAAAAAATTCTGGTAAATATGTAGATAACCAGTTTTTTCAGAAAAAAATGTTAATGTTTTTGGCGACATTTTGGTCCAAATTCACTCCTAGATGATGCATTTTAAACCAAAAATTATTTATTACGGATTTATTTAATGGATCTAACTTTATTTTAAACTATCAAATGTCTCGGTGAGGATAATAATATTGTGAACAAAGTGGAAAATTCCAGAGCAAAATATTTGCTCAAAATAGAGTTAATACTAATTTGAGCTACTTATTCAGTCATAACTCGAAAACGAAAAGATATATTCTATTGAATCTTCTTTGGTCATAGAGAAGACCATAAGATTTCTTTCGAAGAGTACAGCTCATGGGGGCGAAACTCAATTTAAGGGATGTATTCCACATTTATTAGTCCGCAACAAATTTCTGTAAGATAAGCACGGAAAACACCTATTTCAAACCATATAGGAAACCGTTCACAGAATTGCACTATAACTCTTTACCGGACATATGAAACAACTCCCTCTATAATTTCGGCGTCGAAATATTTACGGTCGCGTGACACTCGTGAATACTCAGATGCATTTCCTTTGATGCGGCGGACGCTAGCGGCTGCCGCTTTAAAGGAAATGCACCTTTATGTGTCTTATGTTTATCATTATAAAAAATGTGTACAAGCACTTTTACTGACAACTAGATCTTCAGGTTTACAACTAACGCAAACCAACAAAAGATCGAATTTTGTAAATTTCGGTTCTTCCGGTCCTCTAACGAAATCGAAAACTTGGATTGATCACTAGGCCTTAACTGAAAAAAATCAGAACTATTCAATTGATGCAAAATAATTTCCTTCTTGTGCAAAATTGGCTGGACTTGAAAATATGAAAATATTACTATATATTGAAAAATGAAATATTAATTTGGTTTGATAAATGTTAACTATAAAATATGGTTAAAACATTTTCGCCGAGTACGTTGTGAATAATTTTTATATTTTTATTTAGAGTTAAGGAAAGTAAAGAAAAAACTAATCTAATTTATTTAATGATGTTCGTGTTTACGACTAGGAGAACAATAATTTCACTAACAAATTTTCTTGCACAGTTATAGGTGTATAATTTAAAACGCAGCGCACGAAGCTTTAAATAAATTATAAAAACAGTGACGTTTGTAATTAGGGAAAATAATGAAGCTTCAACACTCGAACCTCCATTTCATCATTATAGCTGATAACTTGATTAGTTCTTTTGCTGTATACAGTTGCGTGTTATGGCGTCTGTAATTAAACCAGCTCGACCTACATGAAGTAATACCTAGGCTTTATGTATTCGCACGAGTATATGCCGCATTTAATAAAACAAATTTGCAAACGGAAATAACCAAGGAATTTAAGGAAGAAGAAATATGTATTAAACCTACCATAATTACCATCATTTCATTGACCTAATAAGATTTAATACCAAAAGAGCCGTCGTTATAGGAAAAATTTATTCTGATATCGTGCATTAAATTTAAGGCCCAGTTTTTATTTATTTATCCCATGTCCGATCCCGGAAAAGCGCGCGCCGCCTCTTTTTAATTGGCAAAGTTTCAGGGCGGGACGCATTTAAATTGGATTTTAAGTACCAAGATTTGCATCTTAGAGAAGGGCGTGTGTTAAAAAAATAGTCCGATTACCCCAACGAAAATTAAAGTTTATTAATCGATATTTAAATTATAAAATTTTAAAACAAAACTTTTATTTATCCTAATAAATATTTAAATTCTTTATTTGTACAACTAAAAAATATGTTTTAGTTCTCTGATTTTTTACAAGAGGGCTTGACTGAAACACCTTGTGAATATAAAATCGTTTTTCCTTTTTATCCGAAGATGCCTATGCAAATTCAAAGCAACAAAGCGCATTCTATAAATATTCAAATTAAGAGTCTGTTCAAAATAAACACTTTCTTCCCAGAAAAATATTTATATAAGTACTTACACATAAAAGCACAAATAATACACAACATCTTACCTTAAAAAAATCTAGGTATTTACTTAATATTTAGTAAATTTAAAAAAAATAATAATTATTTTTACATCTACTTAAATTTTGTGATAATTAATGGAAAATTTTATTTACAGGGTGTTGTATTATTATTAATCAAAAATTCCTAAAGATTTGAAAGATAAACGGAAAAAACCGAAAAATTAAAGTTTTGAAAAAATCGATTATTTCATTAAGTAGAAAAGTTTAAAAAATATTTCGTATAAAAGTTATTTGTTTCGCAAAGACTCATCTAAACATGTTTTTTACAAATTTAAATTGGGACACCCTGTATATTATATTTAATTTTGGCAATTCTTGTGTATTTGTTTACTCTTTTTTATAAAAATTCAATTTGTATTTCTTTTAAGTAATGATGAAAATAAATATCTTTACAAAAATAAATATATTATTTTTAAGATAACAAGGTTGAAAATCATTATAAACATTCGTTCGCACGATTTAATTTTAATAAATAAAGTCCTTTTAATATAAAATTATTTCAACCTTTGTTAAGCCGCAAAACTCTTTTACTAAAAATATTCTCTTATAGTCTTTAGTAAAAACTTTTTCGGTCTTTTGTGACGAAAAAATTAATAACCCTTCAAAGTTATTAAGTCAATCTATAAAAAGCGACGCAAAATCCTGTTATTGTTAAATATCAGTTAAACATTTGTAAAGAACATAACAGTTGGCTTTCCAAGGTATTTGATTTTGGTCTTACAAATGCACTGTTTTTCTTCAAAGCGAATAATAATTCTACTTTCGTAAGCTGTAAAGGTAGTTTCAAAGCGGGGCATTTATAATTTTAGTGGTCTATTTCTTTCAAACTCTCAATAAGAGAGCTATTTATAATATTTTACGAGCTACAAAATACATTATTTTAGCAAGGAAAAATTCTTTACGTTTAATTTTGTTAAAGTAAATTTAATTTACGTACTTCAAGTTTGTTAAATACTTCATATCTGAGAAGAAATTTCATTTATACCTAAACATTATGGTTTATTTTTGAAGTCATATTAAATTATCCATTATTTAGCAATTTTAGGAAGCATTTTTATTAAAATGCCCGGCGCATTCGCCATAAAAGTTTTGCAGTTAATTTAAATATGCAAAGATAAAATGAGTTATTATGAGAATATTTGTGTATTATTAGGTTCATTTGTTATTAAACTGGTATATTTGAGTATAAATATAATATGTATAAATTCCAGAGATAAATTAAATCACTTAAGGATAAAATTTGACTTGTTTTCGAAACTCATTGGTGAATTAAATGAAATTTTGATGCTTGTGCACTATGGCACGGAAATAGCAGAAATTTAATTCCTGCTGAATATTGTTGAAGCGGTCACGTTTTGTTGGGAAAGGATATAGTTACCGTGTTAATTGCTTAGAGACTATGAGTTGCAACACAATAATTTCACGAATGATAAATTATTTCATATACATTATAATCATAGTTTTCTACGAACATGGATACTAACATACAAGTTTCAGAAAGAAAAAGAAAGTTAGTTAAAATTTATAGCGTTTTACATTATTTGTATCTCGAAATGTTACATAAATTTAGCAAAATACAAATTTATAAAGTTTATTTATATATTTTCATTTTACTTGTTTTAATGACCACAATATTCTAACAATAATCAACCATTGATAGTTAACAATGTAAAATCCTGTTTTGTGCTTTTTTTAGACTACCACAAAGGATTATACCTACAAAGTATGTATTTTTTTTTCCTGAAAATAAAATCCGTGTAAATTTCTGTATATGGGGTGTCTCATTTGACGTTGGAATGTATTAGTTTCTATGTTATTATTGGAGGTAGAAATTTCATTTTACAATCTAACATTAGGATTTCAGAGAGGTAAATTGTCAATAACATAAGTGCAACTATTTAAAATATTAAATGTAAAATAAATCTTGACAACTTACATCTATTCATGGCGATTTTTGGTTATTAAAATAAAATAATTTTTATTTTTCTTAATATATTACATATACCAAATTACTCACAAAAATACATTAATTCCGAATATGTATAAATCCAATATGACCGCCATAAAATTAGTAGGGTTAATTTTAAGTCAATCCGTAAGCGAGAAAAAATATTCATTTGCCTGACTGCATTGTACACAAAAAAGTGCCTGTATAATGTCAAAAAACTCTTTTGGTACCATCAAAAATAAAGAAGTTATTGCCATATTTTGAAAATCCCATTTTCTTGTTTTTTTGTAGAAACGATGCGAAATTCAAATGTTTTGTCAACAAATTATTAATATACGCACAAATCTCTACTACTTTGTCAGTTTAACTTACTATCTATCTCCAATTATAACGAAGATAGCCATGCAGTCCAACGTTCCGTGGGACATCCTGTATATCTTAGAATCTCTTTAGCTGTAGACCAAAAAAAATTTAAAATGTAAATAAAAAACCTTTAAAACGTAAAATTATATTATGTTATTAAAATACATTCTTCTGTGACATTTGACAGACTTTAAAATATCACTTTTTATGTTCGTTGATTCTATGGGCACTTTGTACTGCTTAGGAGTAGAAATTACTACTTTGCATCGACAAGGAATAAAAGGGCGAAATAGAAATGAATTTTAGGCAACCCAATATACACTAACATTGTATTTAAATTTTATAATTATTTATTATATTACTATTTTAAAAATTTCGACGTTTAAAGAAAAAATAGCATCTTTTATTCGGAGTAAAAGAAATGTTTGTGGCTCGTCCCGCAAACCTATATGCTCGCCACAAAAAGTACTTCTTTTACTCCTAATAAAACAATATACCATTTAAAGTGTAGTTAATAAATAAAATATCAAAATATCTATGAAAAGTGATTCTTCAAAAAAAAATTACCGAGTGTGACTTTGGGCGGCGGCGGGAATAACGAGAGAGAAACCCTTTTGGGTGAAAAGCAAATACATTCTGTCTTTCAAAAATTTAAGTGCTAACCGAAGATTTAAAATCTGGCAAAGTTAATGTATGTAGTAGAAGTTGGCTGTTTTTGAATATTAACAATGATTTAAACAGGGTGGACAAATAGTTCGACAACATACATTTATTTTAGAACGATGTTTTTACGAAAAAATATTCAAATTAATATTGTACAATTCTCAGTGACATATTTTGTGGCAACCATAAATTTTCATCCCATACACTTGCCGACTTGCAGTTGACCTTTTGAGGTTTACAGAACATATTTTTTTATTTTTTTTTTAATAAATATTTCGAAGTTAGAAGTGTTTGAATTTATAATGCAGAAAGCTCGGCAACTTTCATTTTTTTTTAAATTAAGCATATTATTTGAGAAAAATGTTTAATATAAAAGTTTCACGTGTCTGAAAAGCATATTATGTACAAATATTACCTTAATTGACAGGTTAAAGGTCACACAATAATCACTTAACTTTTTTAGATAGCAACCCTCCATTTTTATTGCATATTATTTATGACTTATTTTCAGAGGTTAACAGTAGGTACATGTTTTCTTATTTATTTAAATAAACTATGGAATTTTAATTTCTATAAAGTTTGCCAAAATTAGGTTCCAAAAAATTAAAAATTACATTAACAACCGTTTTCTTAGTTTCAGTTTATGTGAATAATTTTTTTATGGAAACCTAAAATATTAAACCATTTTTTTTATAATCTTTACAAGCATAAAATAACCGAATACTTTTGATTAAAAATTATAAAATATGCCTTTATTAAAAATTCAGTTTATTAAATTATAATTGGCCTTTCCACTTTTTTAATTTTTATTTAGTCTTGAAGATGAAGTTAAAATAAAACATCAATCAATATTTTGGGATAAAATAAGTCACCAGTTCCCTACATCTTGTTCACCGTAAAGCTGTATGAACTATTTGTATTTTCACAAATGACAGTTGATAAGCTTTTTTCAAAACTAGCTTCCATTTTTTGAAAAAAATTATAAAATCACACATAAAATCATGAATTGATAAACACTAGTGAAAGTCAAGAATAAATAAACATTTGGAAGCTTCACGATGGTAGACACGATGAGAGAAATCACCTACCTTGCCGGATTCGAACGTTTGAAATTATGACGTCACGGGTTCATAATATTTTGATTTAACTTTTTCTGGTGCTATAAATGGTACGTCAAAAAACAGACCGGACAAAATCGGTAATCTAACCTAAGCTAACTCGTTCAACTGGAAAATTCAACAACGATTTTGATTGTAGAGTAATTGTAAGGGGTTATTTTGTCGGGGCGCTATTATAACATAAAATTGATTAAAAATCTTTAACTATGTAAAGGCCCATTGTTTGAAAATATGTATACACTGTAATGCTTTTCAAAAACTTTTTGATTTTATTTATAAACAAGAAGTACTTCTTTTACTCCTAATAAAACAATATACTATTATGACCAAAGTTTTTTTAAACTATAAAATACTATAAGCTGATAAATTTGAAATTTTATTGATATTTGCGTTTTTGGTAATAATAATTTTTCTACAAAAGCTTTTTTATTTTTTTTTTGTATTCCAAGAAGTCCCAATTCCCATCATTCAGTTCAATTATTGTCTCTCTGCCGTAAACCAACAATTACATTGGAACAACAAAAAGAGTTTACTTTGTAAAAATTGCAAGCTTTTTCATATACAGAGTGGCCCACCAACCCGGTTTTGGTATTTTACTTGAATTTTTGGAAAAGTGCTCGGATAGGTCGATTTTTGTTTTTAGGGTGATGGATTTTTAGATATTTACCCTTTACCTATTTTCAAAAAAAATAATTAATTAATCTAAATTAAGCACAGTGTAGTAAATTTGGTTTCTTGTTCTTTTTATTTTTATGAATTTTTATCCTTACTGTAATTTGAAATTATAAAGTTGTTCACAACCCTCCTTTAGGGATTGAAACCAAGTAAGTGGTAATTATTTAAAAATCGGCCCTCTTGAAAACAAAAATCGACCAACCCGAGCACTTTTTCTAAAATTGAAGTAAACTACCAAAACCGGGCAGGTTTTTTGTTATTGTTTAGTGGAGAAAGTTTGAAATCGTAGTTTGATTGATCGATTTTTGTTTTAAATTTGTTTTAAATTTTTTTGTAATTAGTTTTAAGACTCCTGAAAATTTGGCTTATTTACGAAATATTACAAGAAAATGTAACAAAAGTACTTAAAAAATAGAACAATCAAACTATAATTTTAATCTTTTTCTACTAGGTGTTAACAAAAAAAAGTAATAAATTGATTATTTCTGATTTTTCTTAATGTTTAAGATAACAATAACCTCGCGTGTAATTTAGACCTTAATTTACCACTCAAAGGTTTAGTGTAGTAAGAAAAGAAATTTTAAAATAGCTTTGGTACAAAACAATTTTATGACAAAACCACCAATATCGATATAGTTTCAAATTTGAGCACTTGGATTTACCGACGATCCACTTAAATCAGGGCGTTTCCTTTTTCATTCAAAATGATGAGGATCGTCTTAATGAGTGGTGAGTGATGAGCGGTTAGAATTGCTACTTGAGTATGGCCATACAATAATAAATCTGTTTTATTTTTATCTTTTATTTTTTATTTTTTATTTTGTACTTTTAAATTGCTAAAAAATATTTATTAATAGATTAGATAATAAATTTAATAGGCAAACGCTAGGAAACTCTTGTTTGAAAAATGTGTACCCCAATTTTTTTAATTATCAATTTTATTTCTAATAATAATTAATGGAATTATTGAAAAAATAAATTATTTTAAGTTTTTGTTCGTAATGAATAGAATATAATCTATCAAGAAACGACTGCATAATGAACGTACCTGTAATATTCAGAACGTAATTAATCATTATGGTAATAAGATACCCCTTAAATTTATGAATAGGTGCATAATTATCCTTCTAACATAAATGAGTAGGTATACTTTAATTTTTTGTAATAAAGTATCCTATTATAACGTTTTTTGGGGTAAAAAGTAAGTAAATTTTATAACACAAAATTAAACTAATAATTAAGGTTTCCATGTTAAATACTGCACTAAGTAATTTAACAATGACTGTTGGTGTACAAAATTTTATTTGCTACCTCATGTTTGTTCTTAAATGAATCTACAACCTAACTTTCAGCGATATTACAAAACTTTCAAACCCTCCACGACCCTTCTTCCCACTAAAACATTGAGTCCTACATTTGCTGTTAAGCTCCTTGATTTTTTAAAACAAAAACTATAAAAACAGGTTTTCAAAAATTTTTAAAAGATTTTTTTTATTATAAATATTTCAAGGCATCAAAACTTTATCATCAAGTTTTGAAAAAGTAGAAATAATCAGGATAAATTAAATAGTTAAATCCGTACTTTAATCTTACATCAAACATCAAATTGGATAGTTCTGATTTTTTACCTTCTTATTTTATGATTAAGGCATAATTATGAATATACAGGGTGTTTAGAAAATGTCGCCAGAGCTTTCTCTAGTACGTTATTGGGGAACCTTTAGGGATCCTCAGAAAAATAGTTAATAATAATAAAATAGTTAAATCATTTTGACCAATTGACCATCTAATGAAGAGACAAAGTTGGGAATTCAACGATTTATAGAACAGGATTTTTTTCATTTTTGTCAAAAAAGTGGTTTAAAATCATAATCAATTAAAAAAAATTATAATTACTTAAATTGAAGTTCAAACTGTCTCTATTGTAATTTATTTATTTTTTTAATATTTTTGGGTCATACAGGGTGATTCAGACCACCCGTGCCACCCATTTATCTCGAGAACACGTTATCGTACATGACCGAAATAAAAATTTTTGCTACCAAATTGAACCTGAAGAATCCATTTGTGAACCTATTTTTTTCCGGAACAACCCGGAACTATCCGGAACTGGAGGTAACTTTGATTTTTTAAATGGCCACATAGGTCGAGTTTGGTATTGTTTGATAGGTCTTTCAAAAACAAATAACTTTTATTAAAATATTTTTTTAATATTTTTCATAGTTTAGAATTTATTCGAAAAATAAAAGAAAATTGTTAAAAAAAGTAAATAAAAATTATTGCATATTTTGAAAAAATTTGTTTAAATATGGACAAGTATGATATTTAAAGTTGGTAAAATATTTGAATTTGTAGAAAGAGTTTATAAATTTATAAAATTCTTCAAAATATGCAATAATTTTTATTTACTCTTTTTTTTAATTTTTGTATTGTTTTTTGAATAAATTCTAAACGATGAAAAATATTAAAAAAATATTTTAATAAAAGTTATTTGTTTTTGAAAGACCTATCAAACCGTACCAAACTCGACCTATGTTGCCTTTTAAAAAATCAAAGTTACCTTCGGTTCCGGATAGTTCCGGGTTGTTCCAGAAAAAAATAAGTTCACCAATGGATTCTTTAGGTTCACTTTGGTAATAAAAATTTTTATTTCGGCCATGTACGATAACGCGTTCTCGAGATAAATGTGTGGCACGGGTGGTACCTGTCATAATTTTCAATTTAAAAAAGTAATTGCGAACGACTTAACGACTAAAGAGAAGCCAAACGACTTTACAGGACAACTAACAGATTTTCATAATTCATACTAAAAAAATAATTTTTTTAACTGTTTTACTGAGTATCCCTGAAGGGTTTCCAATAACGTACTGGAGAGCTCTTGCGTCATTTTCGGGACACCCTTTATAAGTTATGGACTTCGGTTGAGAGCCAAAAGTACCTGAAACTTCCAGCAATAAAAACCTCAACATTTTCAATTAACACTTTGTGTATGCATCTCGACATTTTATCAGAATTGAGACTTAGTAAATTGCTCGGAACTAGTCATTGGTCACCAACTGTTAACCTGTCATATTTTTTGTAGAGTAGATTTATCATAGCAACTATTTATTATGATAGAATCATTTGCAAAAAGCACAGTCTGTGGTCCGGGCAGACGACCAGAGGTTGATCATTTATTAAGTCAGAAACAAAATTGGAGCAAGTTCGGAACTTTTAGGAACCCCAGGCTCCATAATCATTAATTCCGACCCCCTAAGTAGAAAACAAGAAAATCTCTTTGCAGATATACATATTGTATTTTATAAGTTTTTGTATCAATAAAGTATGAGATATACAGTCAAAGGCCTTTGACAAGTCACTGAATTGGGTTCCCAAAACTTCCCCACATTCGAAAGCCTTGATAGACTTCTCTACAAAATCAAATATGGTTAAGTTGGTGTTTATTCTGAATCCATATTCACTTTGGGACAAGAAATTAATTCTTTCGAAAAAAGTAGAAATTTAAACTAACTCTCCCAAATCATCGTCAAGTTCTCATCTTAGAAATTGAAAGTTTAATGTAGTTTTCAAGTACAGAATTATGCAGGTAATCGTTGGAATTAACATGGAAGAGGTGATTTTCAATGAAAAAAATGTAAGAAACTTTATAAAGTATTTTAAAAAGTTTCAACCACTTTTGCTGAAAATCACAGTTCTTTGGAGTTAAAACAGAAAATTTCGCGTTTTTTCGAAAATTTCAGATATTTCCTGTCCTTTTCCGAATTTGCAAATTTCTTTTCGTCATAGAAAATATACAGGGTGTAACAGAAGTAACGCATAACAGCAGTAATTTTTTTAATGTAAAGAGTTACATAAAAAAGTTGCAGACAAAACTTTTCAATTAAATTCAGTGCATATTTTTAGTTTTTGTATATCTTTCATATACTTTTCTCTATTTTATTGTTTGATTTTTTAAACGAGTGCATTTTTCTGAATTCGACTCTTATATTCGGCTAAATAAAAAATTGAAAAAAATAAATAAAAATCTTGGACAAAAATTAAAGGTGTCCCATTTTTTGATCGCAATAATTTATTTGGGTTGTAAATATCATTCTGATTATAAATCTTTTTATGGACTAGTAATTTTTAAAACTAACAGGTTATATGTTTAGTAATATAACGAAAATAAAATAAGATTTTCAAATTGATGCAATTTTTAAGGAATCCAAAAAATAGTGTCCAGTAGGAAACTTTTCCTCAGAATGAAGGAAATACAGAAAAATTTGCTCTTATACAAAGTGCAAATAAAACGTACTAATTTTTTAAAATAATAGCAACAAATAGAGAAAGATATGCAAAAACTAGAAATTTTCAAAATTAATTGAATAATTTTTGTATTTAACTTTTTTTATGTAACTCTTTAAAAGTAGCGTTAATTTTGTTACCCTGTATAAAAAAATCTGATTTGATGTAAGATAACTCCATTTTTTACGACAGATTGACTTGACTAAAATTTTCTCGAATAATTTTAAAGGATGTCAACGTAAAGGTTTTAACGGTAGATAGAAAATCACCAACTTTAAAGGTGTGATTAAAAATTATGAATATAATAAATTCTTGCTTTTGTGGTTTAACTTTATTTTCCAAGAGAATTTTGATATAGTCAAACCATAAAGTTTAAATAGCTTATTTTAAAGCCCCTAGTATCCTCTTAAAATAAAATCAATACAACTTGAAAGTTTATGATTTGCAGAAATAACTACACCACCAAAATACAGGGTGATGATAAAGTTTGGAACAAACTTCGTAATATATTTTTTTTGAAAAAATCGCTCGGATAGATCAATTTTAGTTTTTAAAAACCCATTTCTTAGTATAGAAAAAATGATGTCACTTGTGATTTAGCAATGATGTCATCATCGATTTTTTTAAATGAAAACCCCCACTTTTCTTACTCGTTTTTAATAAATATTCCTGTCACTTAAACGATGATATAAAAAATGATTACATTACCAGTGATTAATATTTTTTTATATCAAGAGATGGAATTTTAAAAATGTAGTAGTTAAGAAATTTGTTCTAAACTTTATCATCACTCTGTACGTTGTCAAAAATTTTTGCGTTGATAAAATTTGATTAACTTTTATTTTAATTAAATTTTACATAATATAATACTAGCCTTAAAACATGAAGGAGATAGCCAATCCAAACAACAAATAACACCTGCATAAA
The DNA here is from genome assembly GCA_963971135.1 of Stenus bimaculatus. Taxonomy (NCBI): domain Eukaryota; kingdom Metazoa; phylum Arthropoda; class Insecta; order Coleoptera; family Staphylinidae; genus Stenus; species Stenus bimaculatus. The sequence continues at coordinate 76,584,250 of OZ020180.1, read as the reverse complement.
CAACCCTAGGACCTAGTTGTTCCAGCAGTTTGTAAATTATGGTGAAAATAAGCGCATTGATTTAACGTTAGGAATTGAATCTTATCGGGAGTGACTATAATCTTCGATCGATTTAAGGGTTAAGGGTTAGGGTATATTTTCCTAAATAAACTTAGATTTTATGTATCTATGGTTATGTATCCATTAAAAAATCTAATTTTAGTAATATTATGTCACTCTACAGTCGAGTTAATGTCTTTTTTGGATTTTTGTTTCAATTGTTCACTTCTACTCAATAATTACATTTGGTAAGAACAATATTAGTTCAAGTCTAATTATATTTCATAATTAACTTATTGAGACTTCAGTAAAGTAAGTTTACTTGTACTTGGTAATGTTAGTTTCTGTATATATGTAGGATACTGCATATAATGTACCTACCCTAAACGCTAGTAATATATCAAAATTCTTGCAAGGATAAACAAGCAAAACTTTCTACATATAAGTAGTTCTAATTAAATTTAAGTTGATAAAATTTATGCTTTTATTTGTGTAAATATGGTTGAAATTACGCATTGCAAGCATTAAAAGTGGAATGCTTTTTAAACGTAACGGTTATAGCGCAATTTTAATGCAAGCTTTAAAGATTTTATTTGAAAAAGCAATTTTATGTCAATAAAAAATACTTACTTTTATAATTAAAGTAGTGCAGGTATAATCCCTTTATTTTATTAATTTAAATTTAAGTGGTGTTTAATTTTGTTTAATAGGCAAAATAATGTTATCACCTGCAACCTCGTAAAATGTTAACGTGGACAATTATAGCAATGCTCGTAAAGCACGCTGTTTAAATACCTCGGACGCAAATAAAGGCACCCTTAACGGCGAATTTAACGGTCGTACATTACTTTAGTCCAAAACATATTTGAGTACATAAATTCGACAGGCGAAGGTAATGCTATTGCCCGATGGGTCCTAATGATCGAAGAAACGTCCCGAATACACTCAAATGTTCATTGTAGCCATAGCCCCGCAATCAGATCATAAACGATAAAACATCGTTTATGGGTTAAAGCTTAATAATGCATTGTAACATCTCGCTTGGGATTAATAAATCGGAGCGTTGTGATTTTAGCGCCAGATGCGTTTCGTAACCACTGAACTGGAATCAAAAGAGTATTAGTCTGCAGACGACATTCCAGCTTGACTCTTTATATACTCGTGACCAAGCGACAAAAATGGCATTTTTATAGGCGTGATAAAAGATCAACGTTTATATGTCAATGGATATATCACTTTGCCTTGGCATATATACGAGTTTACTTTTACCATGCACCATAATAATTTCGATAAAAACAGTCATTTCAAAATTAATGCAAATTGACTTCCACCCTACTTCAATATATTTTTTATTGGAATTAAACCTTATTACTTTCACATTCAGGAAGTTATTCCCAAAATACGACCTAATTACAAGGTTCTCATAAAACACGATGGAGCAAGACAAACGAGAACAAAATTTGCCCAAAAATAGAGGCTTATTATGCACTTACATTGGACATACAACTACAATAGTCGCATTTTTAGGCATAATTAGGGCTTGAACCTTATTGATTATACCATTAAGGGTCATCCTACAACGCCTAGTTTGCGCAATCTAACCATGAATTTTGGGCAGCGTCGAGCGAATAATTGCGGTCAACCCCTCTATCATCGGCTCTATCTACTTTTCGAGTTAAAACTTCTATGGTTGGAACTGTCAAGTTAAAAACTTAGGTTGTTGTGATTTTATTTCAATGTTTATGCATTATTTTCTAGTGTACAGGGTGTTCCGCTCATGCTATCCAATGTGTCTATTAGAGATTAAAAAAATTATCAATAAATAGCTAAAATCATCCTCTTTCAATAGGTAATTACAGTAATACAGAAAACGTTAATAAAGTATTGAAGAAAAAATCGAAAAAAAATTTAAAAAAATAATTTTTTTCTTCAAACGTCATTAAAGTCTTCTGTGACGTTTGACAGGATTTAAAATGTCACTTTTTATGGTCGTTGATTCTATGGTCACTTTGTACTGCCTAGGAGTAGAAATTAGTACTTTGCATTGACAAGGAATAAAAGGGCGGAGTAGAAATGAATTTTAGGCAACCCAATATACACTAACATTGTATTTTGTGTTGTATGTAAATTATATGTCAAAGTTTAAAATTATTTATTATATTAGGTACTATTTTAAAAATTTTGAAAAAAAATAGCATGTTTTATGCATGCTCGCCACAAAAAGTACCTCTTTTACTCCTAATAAAACTATATACTATTTTTTCAGTTTTTTCAAAACTTCTCCAAGATAAGACCCATTAATATTTTATTTATTGTAAGTTTTATGAAACTCCATCATATTCCCAATAAATCACAGCCTTCTAAAGTTACTTTTATAAGTAATACAGGGTGAGTTTAAACTAACGCATAAAAATCATAACTATCTTATTTCTTGAAATTTTCAAAAACTGTAAAAGATGTGTGGCATTGTTTTTTAAAAAAAACTTTATTTTGAACTCAAGAAATTTTTTTTTCGGTTGGCATGACGTCACTATGACGTCATCATTTTTTTTTAAATAGATTGATATGGTTTTTATATCATAAAATAATACCTTATTAAGAGTGTTTTACAGCGGTACCAAAAGCTTTATACTAGTGCTATCTAGATGTCATTAAAAAAATATTAAATTTCACCTTAAAGGATAGTTTAAAGTAAAGCATAAAATTCATAACTATCTTATTTTTTGGAATTTTGAAAAATGGTAAAAGCAGTTTCGCACTAGTTTTGAAAAACTTTATTTTGAACTGAACAAAAAAATTTCTCGTTTGACATGACGTCACTACGACGTCATCAATTTTTTATAAATAGAATGATATGGTTTTAAATCATATTACAATACTTTACTAAGAGTGTTTTACAACGGTACCAAAAAGTATACACTAGCGCCATCTAGATGTCATTAAAAAATTTATTAAATTTCATCTTAAAGTATATTTTAAAATTTAAAGTAACGTCATGTCAACCGATAATTTCTTTTGTTGATGTCTTAATAAAGTTTTTCAAAAACAATGCGACACGTCCTTTGCGGTTTTTGAAAATTGGTAAAAATAAGGTGGTTATGATTTTTATGCGTTACTTTAAACTAAACTATCGTTTACGGGAAAATTTAATAATTTTTTTAATGACATCTTGATGGCATAATATATAATTTTTTTGGTACCGTTTTAAAACACTCTTAATAAGGTATTGTTTTATGATATTAAAACCATATCAATCCATTAAAAAAAAGATTGATGACGTCATAGTGACGACATGCCAACCGAAAAAATTTTTTTGTTGAGTTTAAAATAAAGTTTTTTAAAAACAATGCGAAACGTCTTTCACCGTTTTTTTTAAATTCAAAAAATAAGATATTTATGAATTTTATGCGTTACTTTAAACTCACCCTGTATATAAACGCTAAAAAACTAAAATTTAAAATTTTGTGACGTCATAATTTCAAATGGGCGACCTGGCAACGTTAGTACATTCCCCCGTCATCTCACCCACCGCAAAGGCCGACAAACTATTTTGGCAGCTGACAGTTATAATATTTATAAAGGTTAAAATAATTTCAAAAAGCAAAGAATTCTTTTTTTTCTGTTGTTATAACAATAGAAAACATTGAAGTCTTTGGCAAAAAGTGATTAAATCATAGACCAAAAACGTGTCGTAAATGTTGAAACAAACAAAATGGAATCCTAAATTTAAAAACAACGTTTAAATTCAACGTTGCCATCCAAAACGACAGGTATTTAAAAATAAAAAAATTTCCGCTGCACTAATTAATAAGTGATTAGGTATATTAAAATCATCTTCCTTAGACCTATGTATAAAACAAAAATCATTGAAATATATTTTTCTTGGGAAAAGCCAATTAAGAAGGTTTTCAAAGTGATTGATTTTGAAGGCTAGCTGTGGCCCTAAAGCTTACTAACTGTGAAGTACGTCGTAGTATTTCTAGATTTTTCTGACTTTCATTGCCGACAATACGAATTCGTTCCAGAGGTGGAAGTCTGTAAGCTATACGACTGTTTTCGTACAACGAAAATATCGTATTGTTGAATATGTTGCTATCGTGACGGATTTTATCTTTTTTCAATAAATACAAAACGTGCATAACGAAGAGATATAGAAAATCTGTTACCAAGCAACTTAGTCAACAAACGGTTTTTTCGTTGTACGAAAACTATCGTATAGCTTTACAGATTTCCACCTCAGAAGTTCATCCCTGGTGTTCACGATTTCGCGTACACCTTTTGCTTCATCATGCCCCACAAAAAAAATCCAGTGGAGGAAGATCTGGAGATCTGGATAGATATGCAATTGGGCCACCTCGACCTATCCAACGATGATAATGATGGTCCAAGTAATGACTTACCTCCCTAGCAAAATGTGCAGGAGAACCATCTAGTTTCTGTCTCGTCTGGTAGCGAGTGGAAGATCGCCCAACGAATTACGAAACTCATTTTGCAAGAATTGTAGAAATCTTGAACCGTTTAAATCTGGTAGCTCAATTGGACCAATAAGTTGGTTGTCAATGATGGCGGCCCAAACTTTCTTAAATTTATAATACCCTTACGGTTGAAACTTGCTTCGTCAGTCCACAAGATATTATTTAAGAAATATGGAGTACGTCGGATCTTTCTCAGTATCCATGAACAACAAATAGAAGGGCTACAAACATGAGGTGGAAGTCTGTAAGCTATATGATTGTTTTCGTATAACGAAAATATCATATTGTTGAATATGTTGCTATCGTGACGGATTTTATCTTTTTTCAATAAATACAAAACGTGCATAAGGAAGAGATATAGAAAATCTGTTACCAAGCAACTTAGTCAACAAACGGTTTTTTCGTTGTACGAAAACTATGGTATAGCTTTACAGACTTCCACCTCTGGTTCGTGTAGATAGTGTATACTCAACGGAAATGATAAGGATGCAGTCCTTCCTTCTGCAGAATCCACCAAGCCGATGTCGTCGACATTCCCAGCCGTACGGAAATTCGTCGAATTTCCAAATCGAAAACAGCCTACTTGACAAACTAAGTCCAATATTACTTCTCATAAAAGTAACTAGAAAAAGCTTTAGTAAGTAAAAGAAAATTGCTATTATTTCAAAATCTTCACCAATGTGGAGGGAATATGATGATATTTCAGAATATTTACAATAAATACAACCGTAATGGGTCTTTGAAATTTTGAAAATAAAATATTTATTATTTTTTTTTTCTTTGCGACTTTTCAATACTTTATTAGAGATTTCTGTATTACTGTCATTACCTATTGAAAGATAATAGTTTTAGCTATCCAGTGATATTTTTTGTAAGCTCTAGACACATTGGATAAATTATTATTAGCGATGTAGACTTTCGACAAAAATCGGTGACCTAAAATTCAAAAAGCTGGAACTCCTAAACTAAACGAGATAGACCCCTACTCTTTTGGTTTTTTGTCGATGAAATTTGCTCTAGTTTCTAACCATGATCTTTAATAAACCAAGAACGAAACACCCTGTATAAGGTAAATGGATACAAAAACATACTTTGGATTTTTTCAGTAGACCTGTTTTATTTTAATTAAAACCAGTAGTAATTTGTTTAAATGTGTATTATAAATTAAACGTATTGTTAACAAATTATAAATATTACCTTAGGAAATGTTGAAGGTTTATAAGAAGTGCTTCTCGAATCATGTTATTTTTCATTACCAATGAATTGAGCACTGCAAATCCTATTATTTTTTGTTGGTCTCCAAGCTTCACCAGAGAATCTAATCCTATTTATCCAAATTTTTGGCCTTTCTACCGGCGTATACGACTATCCAATAAATCTATAAAATTTTATATTTCCCTCTGTATTAGAAAAACTAATATGGCCTTTCTACCGGCGTATACGACTTTCCAATAAATCTATAAAATTTTATACTTCCCTCTGTATTAGAATAACTAATATGGCACTTCTGTTCCTATTAATTGTAATACTATTCTATATAAAATTTACTTCTAATAAACTAATTGTAAATTTGAACTACCTCACCAATAATTTGTTTTCCCGTCAAAAATGCAAACTTTTTCCAAAAGTGAGCGCTGTAGTAAAATACATCTAATTTGGAATTGAAAGTTTATGAGAGTAAAAGTGAATGATTCAAATTCTATCTGTATCAACGAGAAAAATTTATTTAAGTTGCTGTACGACTAGTTTCGCCTTCATAAGGGCATCATCAGTTTTGGGTACACATTAACAGTTCTTATCTATGTTCTTATCAATATTTTTATTAAATCGTTAGTTGATTATGAATTTTTATACAGGATGTCCCAGTCCACTCGTATCTGCCCAAAATTAGATAATAAATTTTGAAGCCTTACGTACCATGACCTAACATAACCTACCCATGCATTTAAGGGCCATTATCCTTTATAATCCCACAATGAGATTTCTGATGGCTACGATTTGCACAACAAAAAGTTGATTCACTGAAAATTCTGACCATTGGCGTTTTTTCTTATTTTTTTTATTAGTAAGTGAATTTTTAAATCTTTTAAAATTTCCAAAAATTGGTAATAAAATATTAAAAAAACCTTTAGGAAATATTATTACATTAAAATTAAACCCTCTTAGCTTTTGGTGTAGGTATAAAACAATATCACTGAAACATTAAATTTTAAATTTATCCCCTCAAAGTAATTAGTAATTTCAGGCGTAATTACATAGCAGAACTTACCAATATTTATTCACGTGTTTAACCAATAACTACGTAATATAAATACCGGATAACCGTAAACACTAACCACGGTTTGTGTGTATGCGAAAATAAATAGTTAGTCAATATTTTTGCGGTGATATTCACAAAAAAATTATAATCTTTAATGAATGTTTCAGCAAAAAGCCACTCGCATTTGCAAACCAAAATAACGGGTTTGTTTTAATGTGACTGTTTATTGGTTTTGCTAAGCTCGGTGCGTTAAAAGGGCTTCTATTAAAGTGAAAAAAGCTCACATGTAAATATTATTAAAAATATTTTAATCCGACATGTAGTTATTGGCAACAAAATGTAAACAAGGGTTGCAAATTTGTGTTTAGCTTGTATTGCAGTGAAATACATATGTATGTAATAGTTTGTGTTTAGTATTTTGTAGGGTCAACTATTGTGTATAAAGATCCTGGTGTTGATTCATTTAATGATTTATTTATTCACTAAAAATTATTTTAATTTTATTTATTTATTTATTTTTTTTTCATTCATTCATGCATTCAACCGTTCGACCGTTAGTTCGTTTCTTCCTTCGTTCCTTCGTTCGTTCGTTCGTTAGTTCGTTCGTTCGTTTGTTCGTTTGTTCGTTTGTTCGTTTGTTCGTTTGTTCGTTTGTTCGTTTGTTCGTTTGTTCGTTTGTTCGTTTGTTCGTTTGTTCGTTTGTTCGTTCGTTCGTTCGTTCGTTCGTTCGTTCGTTCGTTCGTTCGTTCGTTCGTTCGTTCGTTCGTTCGTTCGTTCGTTCATTCGTTCGTTCGTTCGTTCGTTCGTTCGTTCGTTCGTTCGTTCGTTCGCTCGTTCGTTCGCTCGTTCGTTTAATATTTATTTAATATTTTTAATTTTTACACTTACATTTGCGGCGTACTTTAAAAAATAAAACGCTAAGCTTTAAAAAAGTTCTTTCCTAAAAAACGACAAAACATTCTTCTTATCTCCTAAAGTCCCGCTAACTTTTGTAATTAAAGTAGTAAAATTACAAACTTTATACTTTTCTTTTGCTAGAGAAGAATTCTTTTTAATTATAGACTTTACAACATATTGCACTAAAACATATATAAACCCTAATAAACACCGTTAATATTATATACGTCGTAAAAATGTCAACGCTACTTTTGCCTCGGTGCACATTGAGTGGTTTTTTTATGCTTCAGACTAAGTATAAAGTAAAATATTCTTCAACAAATAATTCCACGTCTGTAATTTTAAAGTAGATGACACTCGTTTCATTCAAAATTTTTTTGTACTTCAAAAAATAATCATATTTCAGTAGTAACACCCGAACCAGGATATACTAAAAAATAGCACTAAAATTGATTTTCACATTTATTGCAAATATAAAAAAATCATATATTGAACGTTTCTTCATTAAATTCTTACCTACTAAAATAAAAAAAAGAAACTAATTTTAAAAGTTAAGTTTCCTTTAATTTAAAGGAACTGGATGTAAACATATTTGCTGCAAAGTAACTTTACAACTATTGATGTTATATTTATGCTCTTATGAACCACAACAGCTCAACTTTACTGGACATTACACTGCTGGCCCTCAAATTAACAACAATTTCTACAAAGACCTTGTTCATTAATAATGCGAATATACTGTTTCATGAATTTAAAACAAAATTAACACATCTACCAAGAAGGATTTTGCTAAATTTAACCAGTTTTATTAAATTTTTATTTTCGTTGATCGTATAATGACTATTCAACTTACAAGTGATTAGTTTTTGTGACAAGTAAAACGTCAAAAATATCAGCGATTATTTTGTGACGTTAATGTCAAATTTTAATAAGTTTGAAGTTGGCTGTCAAATTTTGCACAAAAAAGTGAAAAATGTTCGTTAAATAGTCCCTTAAATATGCACTCTTGTTCATATTAGAAGTTTTCATACATTACCACTCTTGTCATTTGGGGTTAAATGACATTCGTGGTAATGACAGTGAAAAATATTCGACTTAAATTTGACCACTCGTGATATTACATATGAATATTTGTAATATACAGGGTTTACTTATTGATATTTGAGGTTAACATTCTCAATTTATTGACAGTATTGACATATCTATTTGTACTTCTATGGTAATTACAGCTATCTGTAAAATTATAATACTGTGGGCGTTTGACAGTTAACGAAAATTCATTTTGAAACGGTAGATCATAATACTGTGTTTTGAGTATCGGTTTTTATATTGATTCTTTTATCACAGTGTTTTGTCTCCGTATTGGGTGATATAACAAATTTCAAAAATTATCTCTTTTTTATTGGAAATTTCTACTACGTGTAGATGGCGCTATTTTGACAAAAAATTTGTAAAAAAATGGAGGAAGGCGAGTAAGTTATTGTGCTTTGAGTTTTTATTTGTTTTAATAACTACACTAGCCTTTATAGCATTTTTTTGGGACCAAAAAAATGATTTATAAGTGCACACAAAGTTAAAGTTTACATAAACCGGTTTTCATTTATTCTAGCTTTAACAAATGACGACCAGAGGTCGTACCTGATCTCCGAAATCGCGAATTAATATGTCTCATAAACGAAAATCTTCGAGTTATTAAAATCGAACTAATGATTAAAAATTAATTAATGTGAGGAAAGTGTTGTTTTATGGTCACTGGGTGTATGGCGTTTTAAGTCTACACCTTGCTGGTTTCCTCATCAGGGTGGTTGCTATTTTTTAGGGTGTATTTTGTAGTCTTTATTCATATTTTAGAGTGGATTTAACTGTTTCTTTCTTCATACTCGGTATTTGGAGGTCATGTCTGATTATCATAGTTGGAACATACCACGGTTTGTTATCATACTAGGACTTTTGATTGAAACCTTTCCATTATCTTGATGTTGAAGACTGATGTCGTTCCCCATAGTTGGATCCAATAACTCCAAATTGGTTTCAAGATGGCCTCGTACACTAATAGAGCTTTATTTGGATTTCAAAACTGTAATTTGTATCCAATAAGCCAGTATAGTTTCTGTAGTTTAATACCGAGTTGCTTCCTTTTTTTGAAAAGGATACAGGTGCATACCTAAATATTTAACATCTTCTGTTTGTTGAATTTGTTGGTTACTTAGTGAATTTATTTCATTTCCATGAATGCGCCATTTTTAATCCAAAATTGTATTTTATCTAGATGAGTTTGTAGTTTCTGAGTGTCATTGCTGTATCATCTGCATATGTTGCTTTGGTGTCTTTGGGGTCTATGGTATAAATTAGGTATAATACAGGTCCAAGTACACTGCCTTGAGACACCCCTGAGATTATTGGAAATAATGATGAATGCTCGTTTTGATGTTTAAAAGGAAAAAGCGATCTTGGAGGTACGTTTGTAGGATTAGGAATTAATTTAAGGTTAGATCTTTTTTCAATTTGTATAAGAGGCCTTTGTCGAAGGTCTATAACATATCCAGGAAGCTTGCAGAGCAATATTTTTCTTTTGCATATCCTATGAACTCTGTGGTTGTATGTTGTGGTCTAGCCCAAACGAAGTCCATTTTTTACAAAATGTTTAGGGCAGTTTCCTTTTTTATGTTTCTAGTTATTTATGTCATAAGGTCACTACGTGTACCATAATGATTGATTATGATTCTAATTACATACAAAACTTTATCTGCTTGCTTAAATCACAATAAAATTGAAAGAATTTTTTGAAAATCTCACAGGCATCAATACGAAATCATTGTGGTCCTTGAACTATAATTTGTGTATCATGAGATTATTATCAATTCATTATGATAATCAATCCGACATACAACTTCCTTGTGTCGTTCAAATCGATAGTAGTTTGCACGCAGATATAGTTATTTATGTCATGAGGATCATAACGTTAATTATTACAGTACTATTAGTGAAGTTTACCAGTAAAATTATAATAATATTATATTAATTTTGATAATCAATTCTGCTAATACTCTTTATAAATTGATTCTTAAATATTTATAATGATTTGACATTTTAAGGTTGAATAATTCGTGGGAAGTATTAACAGCAAAGGTTTTTAGTTTCGAAAGCGTCTACTAAAGTTTTCCCATTTCATTCACATTTGTGATTGAAATCTGAGTTTGATACATATCAAATATCAAAGTACTTTTGCAGTATCTAAAAGGAAGCAAATCGAATCAGAAAATATACGTTACATGCTATGAAATGTATTAGAGGTATTAAACATGAAATAATTTGGTAGTAAATTTTTTTATAAAAGATTTGATCTCATGTTTATTAAAGTAGGTTTCTTGTAAATATAATTTTACTTTGTGGCAACGTTCTTTTTATAATCTTAATTAAATATTTAGTGCTTAAACATAATTATGAGTTAGATTAATATAAATTTAAACTTTATAAGCAGCTAATCTCTGTAATTATTTCAACTACAAAGCGTCAAACGTTTGCAATTTAATTTATGAATTTCTCAATATCTTAAACTTCAAGAATGTCTCGTATTAGGCCTCTTGCGCTATAAAGGTGGGTTTAAATAATTTAAGGAAATTTAACCGAGTAATCTTCCACTCAGTCTACAAAGTACCGCGCCAAGGAAAACTACAACTTAACCCCTGCAGACTCTTTGGTTGCTACCGATGAAACTTTCTTTGTAATTAAATGCATAGCGCTTATTATAAAATAGAAGCGCAATGCAAAGTTGAGGGAACTCACAGAAACTCTTAAGGGAGACTTAAAACAAATGAAAAGTTTTAAGAAAAAGACTAATTAAATTCATTTAAAATTCATAATATTGCAGATTCATAAAACTATTAAAACATTATCTAAAGTTTACATACTGTTTAATAAATCTGAATTATTAATGATTTAATAAACTAAGCTTACACTCATTGTTTATGTATTAATCTGACTATATAATTCATTGAATTCTAAGCCAATCAGAACGCTTCATTTTGACACATGAGTTTTCAACTAAAAAAGTTTTGACGTAATACTGATAAAATATATGGGAGTGTATCCGTAGCGGCCGGACGGGCGTTTAAGGTGTTTTTTTATAAGAAACTATTTAATAGACGTTACAAACTTCAAATAAGTTAGGTTATTAAATATTTATATTCGTTATATAGCCATGATGAATATCACGTGTGTTTATATTTTCTTTAGCTAAAATTTATTGAATCCTCTCCAGTTCTTTCCACAATTTTATTCGCAAATTGTTCAAAAATCACTCGGCATCCCCTCCTGATTTTTATGACAATTTGCTCGTAAAATTGACAGCAAAGCACTCTCCATTCTATCAATTTTACCGAGAAAATTTAACCGCTTGTGATATTATATATGACCAAAGTTTATACATGGTGTCCCATAAATGGCGGAAGAGCTCTCCAGTACATTTTTGGGGACATTTTAGTAATAAAATAATTCATGGTTTTCATTGAATATTTGATTCTTCATTATTTTAAGTTATTTAAAATAAGAATTTAAAAATAGTTAGTTAGTTTTCGTAATTAATTAATATTAATAGCGCAGTTTGTATTTAGTGCAACAAACTTAATTCGTAGTTGATTAACAATGGAAATTGCGACGTGTCTATTTGTAACATTCCCTCTGGTAAACACTATTTCAAATAGTGAATAGTAACAGCGTAATTATCAAATCGTTGACGTGCTAATTACGATACATACGTAAAAATTAGATCAATACTAGAAATAATTGGGAATAACATCCTTTTTGCATTTAAATTGTCAATTATATTTGTTGAGTTCAAAACAGATGGGTCACAGAGGTTTTAAAATGTAATTGAATTTATTTTGATCCTTTTAAGTCCTTGTTTTATATATTTTTTTAATTTCTTTTGTTTGGGTTTTGTCAGATCGACTTTAACTTTATTTATATTTTAAACGAAGCATTTTTATTTGATTTTCTAAAATGTATAAAATGACGAGGGTTTGCTTGATCTTTCTACAATGGAAATTGAACTTTTAAACTACTTTCAAAGTACATATTCTTAAAACTTGTACCAATAATTTATTATTAAACACAAAAGTAAAATTAAATTGTTTCTTTATTTGTAAAATTTATTACAATTAATTTATTTCATGTGAACTTTTTGTATGTATTTTAAAATAAATTCTAATGGTGAAAATATACAGAGTGATCTATTTACCTAGAAGATTTTAGTAAAAGATTGTTTAGTTTGCCCATAGTAATTCTTCACCTGGAGTCTTGGTTATTATAACCCCAACTCGTTTTTATCAAATCGAAATCCATATTTTTTAAATTAAATCTGAATCTAGCAATAATTAAATAAAATAATGTCTGAAGGATTTTTTATTTTGGTGTTTAGTTTGTATAAAATTTATTTATAAAAAGTTTGAATTTTAATTTTTCTATTAGAAAAAGAATCAATAACATGATTCAATAAAAGTTTGGTCAATATTAAATAATATAACTGGAAATGAAAATAAAATAGAGTATCTCCAAATCAAATTTCAATCCTTTAACAAATGTTCCAAATAATTGAAAAAAAAAATTAATATCTGAACTTATAAATTATAAATCTTGTGGATTTGATAAAACTACTGGTGAAATTTTAAAAGAAATTTATCTTTACATGTCTAAATCATTAACAGAAATCTTTAATTAATTTAATAATTTGAAATATTTTCCAAATCCTTATAATAAAATTTAGAAATGGTAATATATTAGAAATTAGTAATTATCCACAAATATGTATACTTGTACCCACATTTTCAAAAATATTTGAAAATTATATTAAAAATAAATTAATGTAATTTCTTAATAAACATAAATTATTATCTAGTAATCAATATGGATTTATCAATAAATCTAATACAAATGAGGCTGTGGCATATTTATCAAAAGCCATTTTTACGTAAATCAGTTAATTCCATATTTTGCAATTTTTTTAGATATTAAAAAAGTTTTTGATACTATTAATCATGATATTATTATTGAAAAAATAGAGCCATTCAAATAATAGAAAATCAAAGGGGTGTATCTATTGAAAATTTTGACCGGTCTGAATTAACTGTTAATTTTTGTGTTCCTCAGGGATCAGTTTTAGCTCCAATTTTATTTACAATATAAATATAGGGTGTCAAAAAAATTACAGATAAGCTCTCCAGTACATTGTTGGGGACCGAGATATGATGGGTCAAAGTTTAGAATTAAACGTTGTTAAGTAATAAATTCAAATTGTATTTTAAAAATCTGTCATAATTCAACAGCTAGATGATTTTTTCCTATTTTCGATTACTGTGACACCGAAGGTATAATCCTCAAAAGTCTACTATTTTCTTTTACTAAAAAAATAGATAATTAAAACTGATTTCTTGAAGTTTTGAAAATTAAATTTTTTGTCAACATCGTATTTTAAACTTCCCAATGTTTAATAATATACAGGGTGATTATTATGTATGGTACAAATATTTTTTACAATAAATGAAAAAAAAAATTTTATCGCTCGGATTTTTGACACAGCAGCCATTTTGAATTTCCTGCAATACTTCATTTATATGTTTATTTTTTATGATTTAAATAATAATTTTATAAACTGTCGTAAAGTACTAAAAATTAGCTTTCCAATGATGTATTGCGTGACATATTATGTTGCCATTTAAAAAAATTCAAGATGGGTGTCAAAAATCCGAGCAATAAAATTTTTTTATCTTAAAATATTTATACCAATTTTTAGTTTTAATTACATTATCATTAAGTTAATGAATAAAAATAGGTTTGTTTGTATAAAAACAAAAGCATAACCAAAAACTTCAAAATTGACAAGTTGGGGACTAAACTACAGCTTAAATTTATTTGGTACTTTAAGGTTAGGTTTTATATGAGCGATGTATATGCAACTAGACTAACAAGTAATTTGGTACGCAGACCAGATTACTTTACCTTTAGTACCCTCGGTGTATACATAGTCAATGACAGGGGTGGTCCTAGTTCATGTACACCCAGTATATTATTTAAAAGTACATAGTTTGTGAAGGTTTTATTAATTGTTTTTTACCAAAAATATACAATTTTTGATTCAGAACATATTTCAAATATTCAGGTGTAAATGGATCACCCTGTACATTTATTTAAAATAATAAGAAAATTTACAATATTTATTAAATTTTAGGTACCGTATTCTTAATTATATGCAGTATGAAGCAGGTTTTTTCCTAATTATAATTTTTTGAACATTTTAAACAAAACATTTGTTTTGGTGAATGCGCCAGGCACTCAACTTTCTGACGAAGAACTGTTGATTTTCTGACTTTTTTAAATTAAGTTTTTGAGAGTCCGGAATTAAGTGGTAATTTTAGTGTTCCTCATGGGTCAGTTTTGGATTCAATTTTATTTATAATATACAGGGTATCCCGTAATAACGTGGACATACACCTGAGAACGGGTTTATCACTTTGGCCAAAAATGCTTCCCTGCAAAGTTGCAGCCAGTTAAAGTTCACTTTTCAAAAAATATAAACCCACATAACTTGTCTCTCTATGAAGGTAACTCGATTAAAATCGCCATACTTGTATGTTCTTTATAATATGGTATTGAAGTTTTTCCATTTTGCAAAATTTTTATAGAAATTCAAACGTTTTTAGGATTTGATCACTCAAAGAGAATTTCACTTTTGTATTTTCTAACCATCTTCTAAAATAATGTTCAATCAGTCATAGTTTTAATAATCGTATTTGGGGAATAGCCTACTTGATTTAGCAATAAAAGCAAATTTTTATTTCGAAATTTAAATTTAGATTATCTCGAAATCGATTGGATTTAGCGATTGTAAACAAATTTACCTTTTCATAGTAAATTATTTATTTTAAGAAAATCAGTATAAATTGTAAAATCAGAGACAACAGAAAAAGTTATGGTAAATCTTAGATTCCAAAGTTAGGTAAACTATGGATTTTTATTTTTTTGAAGTGAACTTTAACTGGGTGTAACTTTGCAGGGGAGCATTTTTTGGCAAAGTTAGAGGAATTTGTCATCTTAATTTGAGATGATAAACACACGTTCTACTATGTCTGTCCACGTTATTACGGAACTACCTGTATATAAATGACAGTTTATCACTTTTCATTAATTTTGTTAAAAAAAAAGTGTAAAACATTCAAAATAATCTAAATATTTTTATTTTACGAATGTGTAAATAATTAAAATATTTTAAAGTTTTTAAACGAAAAAAACATAAATACCTACTATTTATAATGAAAATAACACATTTTGGATTTATTTTATTAAAACAAGCTTGTAAAACCTTTTAAACACATTAGCTATTTTAATTTTGCGAACTTTAACGAAATAATTTTAAACAAAAAAAAAACAATTTACACTTTTCGTGTTAATTTTATTAAAAAGGCATGTAAAGCGTTGTAAACAATTTAGATATTTTAATTTTACGAAGTTTTACGAAATATTTTAAAATTTTAAAGCGAAAAACAACAGGAGTAAATCCAATTTAACACTTTTTCAATTAAATTTTAAATTTTTTAGATTAATTTTTGATTTTATAAAATTGTTTTATAATTAAATTGATTAAATTGAATTGAGTGATTTTGTTATTGTTTTTCATGAATCGGATGTGTGTATAAAGTTGAAAGTTTAGTATTTTAACTCATAGATGAAATTACTTTAATATCTAGAAAAACGTTTTCCCCTATAGAGCAAAAAGCGACTAAAATACAATGATCACATCTGCTAGCCAACAAGCGTTGCGAATTTTGAGTTATATTTAAACGACCTAACGTGCATTAAAATGATATTTTACGGTTAAAGTAGCAGCGATAAAAAGCAAAATAATGAACAAATGGTCCTAGCTTTCGAGGCGTGTTGTTGACGTAGACCGCTTTTTAGTTTTCACCAGGCGTAGTACATGTCATCATGACTTTTTAGCATATTTTTGCTTCTCAAAAGTACATATAACGTACTCGTAGTTTCACGCACAAAACACTTTTGTTTTAAAAATCACAATGCCCTTGTCATTTAGCATACATGCTTAAATATTTCATACACTTTTCATCAGCACAATTTAATAATTTATAGTATTAAAACAATTTATTTTCAGCTTATAACAGTGTAGCAAAAAATATTTTTCCATCAACCAGCTTGAATTTATAATAACTTAATATATTAAAATATTATCATAGAAATTAATTTGAATTGGATTCAAATTATTTGTGAAATTTAAAAAATAATTTCAATTAAACAAAACCAATAATTTACAAAACATAATTACAAATAATTGATTCTAAATTTTATGTTAATTTAAATTCAAACACATGTGTCAAACTACATGTTAAACAAGTCATATTAACTAATTTTAATTTCGTTTTAATGATATTGTAATACAAAAACATTTTTCAATATATGTATTACATTTTGTTAATTAAAACGGGACGTCCCTTTGAAGTAGACTAAATTTCCTGTTAAGCTAGATCTGGGTTCAGTAATTTCGTTCAAGGGAATTTTATATACATGTGTATTTAAGACAACACATTTTAGTAATGAAATATGCAAACAATGTTTCCACAAAATACAACTTAGATAAAATAAAAATCCTTCAAATACCATAAGCTTAATATACATCCCTATATGTATAGGGAATTTCATTAAACAGAGGTTAGGTTTTAAGTTTTTAGACGAAACACTTGGCTTTACTAAAACATCATGTTTTTAAAAAACGACGAAAGAAAATTCAGCCGCTAGTATACAATTTTTTTTGTTTGATATACATTTTAGATGTTGAATTTTGCTATTCCACGGGCTTTGATAAGATCCCTTGAATATTATTAAAGACTACATATTATAACACTTAGTTTTAAAAAAGGAAACCAAAATAAATACGTGAGTTTTAGACCAATGGAAAAATGTTGCTTTAAAAGGTACCAGATTTTTTAATTGATGTGGGAAGGATATCTCAGATATTTAACATGGTTCAACAGAAACTGCCATGGTCGATCTCTTTCAGTTTATATGTAATAGTAAATAGTATTGAGGCAAACAAAATAGTCATAGGATTATTTTTAGATCTTAGCTAGGCTTTCGACTTTTCAACACCATAGTAATTGACTTTATAACAGAAAAGTTGGATTATATAGGAATCAGAGGATCAATGAATGAATAAATCGGTTCATTCCTCTCAAATAGAACTGATGCGGTTAAGGTGGATGAAGTTCTGTCTCAAATCTAACCCTGCACGTTGGGTATCCCTCAAGGAAGCGTGTCTGGTCCTTTAATCTTCATACGATTCATGAATTTATCTAAGGGAACATATCTAAACCGAATAACTCTGTTTGTCTACTGATGACACATCCATATTCCATATTAGCTATAAGCGGGAGTGCTATTGAGGATTGCAGAATGAAAGCTAAAAAATTCATTAATAAACAATATTCAAATTGATACTAAACAGGAAACTAATTTCTTAGTTCTGAAAGTTACTGTAAAGAGATAATATCAAAATTAAATATATCTTATTTTGTGGTTAATAAAATGAAAACAGTTTTAGATACAAATGGAGTATTGACCACCTATTACAGTTTTCTATATCCAATCCTTTCATGTGGGACAACGCAAAAAGTATCAACCAAATTCTCGTTATACAAAAACGCATATTACGATGAATGTAAAACATATTACAAAAAAAACATAAAAAGTCATTACATCAGAAAATCAAGCATTGCTACCATCAATGGGGCATGAATTTTTAAGATCCTGACCATCAGGGAGGAAATTTGTATAATTTTCTTTCTGTGTTGGTATTGTCGGAAAATAAATTTAAATTAAAACTCAAACATTTACTAGCCAATAGTTGCCTGCATGATTTTAGATCATACAATATTTTGTTTTAATTGATATTATTGTATCTCTTGTTTCTGTTGATTTTAATTTGGAATTTATTTATAATATGTAGATATTATTATACAGGGTGATGATAAAGTGTGGAACATGATTCGTAACTACCGTATTTGATTGTTTTGAGAAAATTGCTCGGACAGATCAATTTTAGTTTTTAAAATGCCATCTCTTGGAATAAAAAACTGGTGATTTAGCAATGACGTCATCATCGATTTTTTAAAATGGAAACCCCTTAATTTTTCACTCGTCTTTGATAGACATTTATGTCACTTAAACGATGGTATAAAAAATGATTGCATTTGTAAAAAAAAAATTCGTATAAAAATTTTTTAATGTAAACTTAAAATTAATTTGTACTATTAAATTTGAAAGATTTAAATGTTGTATAAAATTAATTTTGACTAATTTCAGTAAATAGTAAATTTAAAATTTTATTCTTTATAAATTTCCTTACATTTAAATGAATCAAAATTTTTTTTTCAAGTCTATTTATTAAATTTAAATGTTAAATGTACTTAACATTTTACATTCGCATTTGCGAATTATTTAAACATTTACTTTCTTTTGTTATGATTAGTAACTGCAAATTCATTTTAATTTATTTTTATAAAACCTTTTTCGTTAAAATAAAAATTTCCTTTTTTGAAGTAAAAATATTTTTTATTCAAAAATGTGTCTAAAAATTTTATTGTTTTTTATATCATCGTTTAATTGACATGAATTTCTATCAAAAACGAGTAAAAAAAGTGGGAGCTTCCATATAAAAAATTGGTGATGACGTCATTGCTAAATCATCAGTGACGTCATTAATATTTTTTATACCAAGAGATGGCATTTTAAAAACTAAAATTTACCTGTCCGAGCTTTTTTCTCAAAACAATTAAATATGGTAGTTAGGAATTATGTTCTAAACTTTATCATCACCCTGTATATTTATAATAAAGTCATATTTGATGGAAATGGATTGACAAGTTTTTTGGAAAAAAATCCAAACCTTTTCAAAAGTTTGATACAAACCCGGCCTTGAAGTGCGTATTTTTGTATTTATTAAAATTATTTATAACGATCGGTCGAATAGTTTGTGAAATTTTTTGATCATTTATATTCCTACCATAAATTGACATTTTTAAGAGTTTTGACCCACAACTCCGGAACGATTAAAGATATCGAAACGAACTTCTTGCATAATAAGGATCTAGAGAGCATTATAAAGTCGTAAATAAAGTAAAAAAATTGGCGTGGATTTAACCTGTCAGTATTATAATTAAACTGGCTGTATAAAAAATTGAAATGGCAGATAGAGATATATCTAACCTAACCTTTTTGACGGAGAGAATTATGTATTGTATTTATCTTACACTTTATTGTAGACATTTCCCCAATATTTTTTCGTTTTATAAGCCTCGTCGATTAAAAGGTTCCCCGCTACGCGGCTCGCGCTTAAAACTATGACTCGTTAGAAAAAACCTTAGAAAACTCGTTCTTTAATATAATAATAGGAGTATTATTTAGGATGTCCTTTGCAAGAAAGTTAAAAAAAATCGTAGTTTTAGAATTGAATTGATTAAATTTTTTATCATGTTATTTCTTGCTTTGAGGAATAAAAATTTTGATCACCATTAAAGTGCTACATAATTTATTTCGGGTTTTCAACAATATATATAAAAAAGACTAAAACAGAAAGTTAAAAACAAAAAAATAATAATAATTTGAAAAATTGGGTTCGAATTATATGTTACACTTTATCGAGTTCCAACTTTAACGCGTTCGAACTTTATCGAGTTCGAATATGTGAAAGTCCGAAGTTTAATTATTTTTTTGGATTATATGCATAGAATGGGTTCGAGCAGTTCGAACTTTTTATGTTTCGAACCTCAAAATGTTCGGGTTCGGTAAACGTCACTAGAAGCGAATATACCGTATCTAAAAAACTAGACCTTATAAACCATATCTGAAGGATATTTCGGATAGTGCACCCAAAGTTTACTTAAAAACAATTACAAAATGGACGGTAACAAAATATGTGATACAATACAGAGTGTCTCACTTTTTTCCAGCAAAATTTTTTTTTAGGTAGTAAATGTCATTGTGAACAAAAAATTTCCAATAAACTAATATTTTTTTTCGACTCCTTAAGAAGTTACAGGAATTTAAAAATTTCAACATTTTAACGATTTTTTGTGAAACCCTGTATGTATAATTTTTCTTTCCTATCATCATGTTTTTATTCAAAAGATTTATGGTTTGGATTTTGTCTTTCCCAGCTTGCCTTTTTGAACATTATTGGCTCTTTTTAAAATAAGTGGACTCATTTAAAATTTTTGACAAGAAAATTAATCTATCTGATTGTCTTACAGATAATGTCAAAATCCAAAGCATACTTGATTAATATTTAAAAAATTGAAATAGAATGAAATTTATACAGGGTGTCCCAAAAAATCATTAATATTTTGAAATTTTAAAATTTTAAAATTGCTGTAACTTCTTAAGGAGTCGAAAAAAAATATTAGTTCATAGGACATTTTTTGTTTAGAATAACATTTACTATCTAAAAAAATTTTTGCTGGAGAAAAAGTGAGACACCCTGTATAATATTATTTAGTTTTTATTTTATTTCTCAAAAAGTATTAGTTGCAGCAAGGAAAAATGTCTATAAAAGTAGATTAAGTTAACTTAATAGGAATATTTTAAGTCATGTTTCATAATAGTATATTACGCAACGAGCTAGAAAGTGACGAATTTTGTGCGAGTGTGAAAATAGCCGAACGAGGCGCTAGCCGAGTGAGGATATTACACGAGCAACGAAATTCACTTTCTGCGAGTTGTGTACGCTATTTTTCCGATGACCACGGAGATTTTGAGCCCATTATTAATATTTTGTAGTAACAACATAACATAACCTATGTTAACAGCAGCTGACATTGAAGTTATTGATTATTTTTAGTTAAATGACTACGTTTATCTCGTGTAACTCGATCCGGATTGAATTGAAAAGCGATTGACTCCGTCCGCATTTTTTACGATATAAACACGTAGGATTGGATTGACTTTCAGGATTCAGTTTAATAATCCAATCCTACAAAATCATGGGATTGGACTTTGTAATCACGATTGAATAAAAACTTGTAACGACATAAACGCGATTGACTTTAGAAAAGTTACTAGTAAATTATGTTATCGAAGTTGGCACATCTGACTGCTGACTAACAATTGCAAAATACACGTAATTTTCTTCCATTTTCCTTATTTTCGACGTTTTTAATTAACATAACCTCTTCAATAAAATACGAAACATCAGAAATAAAATCAAAGTGAACAGACCACTTAAAGACCATGCAAAAACTATTTTAGGAATTTCCTTTCTCTTCAGTTGGTAACAATAGGATTAATAATGTATTGAAAAATTCAATCCAGGCCAAATGAGATAAACGCGTTGTTTACGTGATTGACTGAATCCTGTCATAATCCTATTTTCAATCCAATCCGGATCGAGTTACACGAGATAAACGTAGTCAATGTAAATAATTGTAGGTGGCGCTGTTTTGACGGAAGCAACTTATCGAAACGGATAAAAAATGTTCCTATTTTATTTAAAATTTACAGAAAAGTGAATTATATAATGATTTTATTAATAAAATTAGTAATATTGGCGGGGTTAAATATTAATTTTTATTTGAACTATCCTTTTTATGCTTTCGCTATTCCTTCGCAGCGCCTCTATCGAAAATTACAAGAACTATTTGACAGTTACAAGATGGAAACTTAAAGTCACAAGTGTTGAAATGAACGATTTTCTAAACTACTAATATGAATGACATATACGATTTTCTCATATGGTCGTCGGAAAAAATTATTTGGTTACCTTATTTCCGAAAAGATCACACGATTTAAAATTTTGAGTACAATTCGATCCTGAGGTGGAAGTCTGTAAGATGGACGATTGTTTTCTAAACTATCGTTTGTTGGATAAAAGTTGCCATGATGACGAGTTGTCTCATTTTAACTTGTGCAAAAAGTAGATAAGGAAGAGAGATAGAAAATCTGTCACCAATCAACACGATTTTTTTCCAGTCTGGCAAACTGTAAACTAGAATTTTAACCGTTTTTAGAGATTGAAAGGGGCATGTTTATCTTAAAATATTCCGTGTTCAGTTCTACCGGACATAATAAAATTTCGTACCGGTCGGAAAAATTTGAAAAATGTCTTTTCGTGGTGCTTAACTTTTTTTAAAGGGGGGTGTGCATTGAAAAGACTTTTTGACATCTTTTTCTAGTTTTAAATTAGAAAAATTGAAAAAAGCACGACTTTACTTATTACAAGACAAAAAGGAACTAAAACTAAGGTTTTAAAAATTTTACTAGGGATTTTCAAACCTCCTAATTTATATCGAAGAGACTAAAGAAAAATATTTCGGGATTTTTAAGTTTTACTTGTTTTTCTTTAATTTCCATTTTATTAAAAATTGAGTAACAAAGAAATTTATTTTTAGAATTATTCCATAACGTTTATTTGAGTTTGTATTTTCGTCAAATACATTATAAGCTAAGAATGTATTGATTTTAATCTGAAAGGTGAAAATTATTAAACCCACTAATACTTGATTTTTAAGACATGGTGATACACTTAAGGAAAATTGATGGATGAGTTATAAATAAGGATATAACAGAATAGCCCACTTGATCACCTTATCTAAAACTGGAGTAATTTGATATTTTTTATTATAAATATTTTTATTACTGTACCTACTAAAATAAGGGTTCTGCTCAGGGATATAAATTTTCTTTTATTCCAGAAATTGCGGTAGAAGTGTAATTGTAAATTTAGAGCGAACTCGACATTTCCACGATAAAAGCCTTGAGGCGATAATGTCTTTCGGACAAATCATAACTCACGTCGAATAGACAAAACAGGCTCGTAGCACGATGAAATACGTCACAAAAATTTTTTTTGCAATATATCGTACGTGGCTAAGGTGGTATAATTTAGATGAAAGTCGAGCAAAGGCGCGCCCGCTGTTTCCGTTTCCTGCCGGAGGCATTTCCTTTAAACCCCTCTACCAAACCCATTTCCGTAGCCGGAAGAAAGTAAGTGAGATGAGTGGAAACACGAATGCAACCGATAATTGGGTTACCTGATCTCGGACGTGTACACTCATTTCACAGAGAAAGAAAGGATTAATTAATCTTGAGCTTCTTTGCGGATTCATTAATCACTATTTTCTTTCAGCTTTGCGCTGACAACTCATAGTTGTTTAGTTTTATTAATATAAAACGTGAGTTATAACGAAAAATTTAGGTAATGAAATGTTTGTATTAACATTGAATGATAATTTGTAATTTATAACCCAGAAGTGACGTGGATGCACATTTCAATCAATTACCTACCACCAACATCCCCTAATAAATCAATTTTAATTAACAATTAATGATTTCCTTATACATCCCATCACAGATTACCCAAGTTTTTTTACTTGATTTTACCCAAATTTTGTTTTTTAATTGAAGCTAAACATATTTAGTCTATTAATTCCAATTAAATGCACTGTATTTCCGAAAATTGAGAGAAATGACTACAAGAGCGATATTAGCACTAAATAAAGCGAATTGGAGGAAAATACTGGGTGTGTCTAAATTCGTAAGTAACTAAAAATACAGAGATGATCAATTATGGATTAGACGTTGGCACGATGTCAAAGCAATCCAAAGATTGGTTTCCAAAGATGAAGAAGAAATATTGGATCGTGGTTTAAAATATAATAATCATAATAATTGCAGAATTGCGGATATAGAGAGACAATTTTGATCGTTAGAAATTAAAAACCTTGAACTGAATATTTAAACATAACAATAATCAGAAATCTAGATAAAATAAACCCCTTCAGGAATTAAAAAATAAGTTTTCGGATAGAGAGAACGATTTGGTTTTTAGCAAAGCCGATAAAGTA
This sequence comes from Stenus bimaculatus, assembly GCA_963971135.1. NCBI lineage: Eukaryota > Metazoa > Arthropoda > Insecta > Coleoptera > Staphylinidae > Stenus > Stenus bimaculatus. Next base: position 76,559,678 of record OZ020180.1, on the reverse strand, counting down.
AGCCTCTGGCTATTTTCAATAGAAGTGATTATGTTAGTAATACCATTGTAATACTGTTAAGTTTCTTGATGATATCAAATTTACTATCGTGAAAAAAGGTCCTTCCAATAAAAATATATACAGGTCAATCCTTCTCTCCTAATTCTATACCTTACCCAAAATCCATAAAATTCAAGATTTCAATAATTTCGACATTCAAGTAGATACTCTATCTATAAGAGCGGTTGTTTCCTTTTGCGGCTCACACACCTATGGTTTGGCAAAGTGGCTCAATGTGACATTGCGTAATGTATTAGGTTTTACAATCACTTTTGCTATCAAGAATTTGTTTGATTGACTTTGAATTTAACGATAACTTCATATTAGGTTCCTTTGACGTAGTTAATTTATTTACCACTGTTCCCATCGAAGACTGCATAGAATTAGTAACATAGAATACCTAGTAACCGCCAATTTATGCGATTATGAGGTTGTTGCATACTTAAACCTCCTCGACGTGACATTGAAACAAAATTACTTTTCCTTTAATGACATCAGCAAGAAGATGGACTTGCAATGCGTTATTTATTTAACAGATACGAGAAACCTGCCAGGAGAGTTCATTTTGGGGGAAGATATTTGATGACATTTTAGTTGTGGTCGAAAGTAATCAGGTTGTACTACATGATCTATTAAAATTTTTGAATCAGTTACATAGAAATATACATTTCAGATTGGAAATTGGGAAAGATACCACCAAATCTCCCTATACTGTGATAGGTTTCTTTTCAATTAACACAAATAGATCAATTGGAGCCAATAATATTTTTCCAGATAGCGTACAACTTAAGGGAAATTACAAGAATAAATGCTTTCTTAAATCTTTAATTAAGTAATAATTTTAAATAATTCAATATCATTTCATCTCATATTAAACACTCTGTATATTAAATTTGTTTATTTTTGTCTTCAACCCTTTGAGTTGGCAACTCGGTAATATTTAACAATTCTGAATCTTTAAATATCATAACTACAATTTTAAAATTGAAGAAACGGAAAATCAAGTATTTCCTTCCATATAATATAAATTTTAACATAACTTCTAATCCAATGCCTCTTGATCAAAATATTTTATCTTTTTTAAAGTGCCCCCCCCCCCTCCTCTATCGTACATCACTCACCATCGGTGTGGGGTGTGGTATAACATTACTTTGATGAGTTCATCAAACATGTAAGTTTGATTTAAAAATTTTGATTGGCTGCTTTACTGATGAAATTTTGTAGATTCTTATAACCTTATTTTTACCTAAAGATGGAACTTAAAGCTCCGAAATCTATTGTCATTTTTTGTTAACTTCCAGAAAAAGCATTAGTTAAGTTGGATTAAAAGACATAGAAGAAGTTATTTTCTTCAAACCCCTTTAAGCTTAAAACTTTAGAATAAAATATTGGTTTAGGTACAAAAGATCATCAAAGCTTAAAATGTCTGGTAACAAAGATGCAATCAAAACGCACCTATATTTTCTTAATTAATTGGCGATTTAATTTAATTTTTCCCGCCAAAACTGAGGTTAGAAATAGGTCGGTAACAATGAAAGTTATGTGGCAACCATGACAACGTGATGGAAATGAACCTACTTTTGACGTCATCCCAATAGTTCCGCATTCGGGCGCAAAAAAGGAGATCGATTTGCCTAAAAAATCATTTTATCCTATAAAAATATACTTAGCAGTAAATAATTTTATTTAAGAACTCCTCCAATTGCATTTATTTTAGTTGTCAGGTTTTCTTAAATTTAATAAATATCCTAAAATTTTTTATTGGTTCTGTAGCTCATTAAAATAGATATTTTGAGGCATTGTGATTATTTAATTAATTTGTTTATTTTGTTATTGCCTTGTCTGATTTTTCGGATGTTGTCATTAAGGGTCACTTATGTTACTCGCACCGCGCACCGATTTAAAAACTAAAAACCCAATTAAAATAAATAATAAGAACAATATACACAGTTTTACATAATAATTGAAAACTATTGTACATATTGTTTATGTTTATGAGTTATTTTTTATTGCTGCGTTTAAATTGGGCGACTTTTGTTCAAAAACAACGTTTGGTAGCGCGGTAATAACTTGTCAAAGAAATTGTTGATTGTCATGTTTATGGTACCAATCGACTCATATTTTATTCCTTAGCTTAGTATGGCGAACTTAACTTCATACATTGATTGGTTTTTGAGTAAATTTACTGTAAAGTAGGAGTACTTTAAGGGTCCTAAAAAATACACTAACCCCCAGAATTATCATCAGACATTTAATTTTAAATGAGGTTTAATTTGACATATATAGTCTATTTTACAGCCAAATGTCATTTAAACTATATTCAAACTACATAAAAATACTACATATGTCAAATTAAACCTCACTTAAAATTAAATATCTGTTGATAATACTGGGGGTTACTCTTAATATTTTTTAATTCGTTTCTCTTATTTTGATCATCATAAATATTTTTTAATGCTATCAAAATTTGGTACGAAAATATAAAGTGGTTTATGAGTTATCCACGATACCGTCGCACCCCATTTAGCATACTTAAAAAATGAGTCTTAATAATTTCTTTTAAACTGCAATCGAAGGCTTGTGAAGAATATTTCAACTAAATTATACAGGGTGTTCCGTTCGTGCTTCACCAATCGTTGGGGTTGGAAACTAGAGTAAATTTAATAGAGAAAAAACGAAAAAATTGGAGGTGTATCTTTTTTAGTTAGAAGCTATGCGTTTTGAATGTGAAGTCACCGATTGTTGTAAAAAATCACAAAAACGCCAATAACATTTTAACCAAAGATTTAAAAAAATCATCATTAGCAAGTTTAAACTATCCTTTTTCAATTGGTAATAACACTAATACAAAAGTAGTTGTTAAAATATTGGAAAAAAAAATTGCAAAGTAAAAAAAAATATTTTTTTTTCAGTTTTTGATTTTTTTTCCAAGATAAGACCATTTACGGTTATTTTTTTTTATTTTCCTGAAATTTGTTCATATTCTTAACAAACCAGGTAAAATTTTCAAACCGTAGCTATTTTTCTTTACTTACTAAAACCTTCTGAAGTTACATCTACGAAAAGTACTACTGCGCATAATTTGTTAAATACTCTACGATTTCAATTTTTATCTTGATTTGTTAAGAATATGAAGAACTTTGAGAAAACTTAAAAAAGATACAACCTAGTCTAGTTTTGAAAAAAAAATCAAAAACTGAAAAAAAATATTTTTTTTTACATTTTTTTTCATTTGTCATTTTTTTTAAACATTTTAACAATTAGTTTTGCATTACTGTTGGTACTAATTGAAAGAGGATGGTATTTTTTTTAAATCCCTACGCACTTTGTTTAAAATGTTTTAGTGATTTTTGACAAAAATCGGTGACGAAAATTCAAAACCTGTAGCTCTTAAACTAAAAAAGATAGGCCTTACCTAACCCAACCTAGCCCCGACGTTTGGTAAACCACGTCCAGAACACCCTAGAGACACGAATTTATACATATAAATAAAAATTGATGAAAATAGAAGCAGTCAGTTTATTTTTTTCATAATGAGCAACGTTAGATTTAGAAAAATTGTTTTTAATACAGTAAAATCTTGTTCTGTTTATTTTATATATTATGACTTTACAAATAAAGCGATTTGAAAGGAACCTTTTCTTTTATATTTAAGCTTACGTTTAAATTTAATTTTACATGGTAATTATATTTAAATTGTTAATTCAAACACCTTTTCTAAACTTGCAGGAAAATAAAATCAAAATTATAGCCATAATCAAAAATTATATTAGCAATGTTAAAAAACATGATGAAAAATTAAAGTACCTAAATTACGTGAAATATTGTACAAATAATTAGATTTAGTAAATGATTATTTATTATAAATTAACCTAATGCTATTTTAATAATATTAGTACCTAATTAAAAAACTGTGATTTTTTTTAAAATGTTATTATGTTATCAACCGTCACAAATCACGATATAAGTCATTCAAATAATAATATCCATATTATTATGCACATAATAATGCAATTTGATAGTGCATTTTACAAATGGTATCCTTATTGCTCTTTGACATATGACTTTATTATGTAATAAATCAAAAACTAAATTCTCATTTTGATTTTCTTGTAAATTATGAATGGGCAAATTAGATTGTGCAATAAAGCACGAAAATTATACAGACATTTCAGAAAATTATAAATTCCTAGGCTTTATAAAAAGAAATATACAGGGTGTTCAAAATGTTCGTCAACATACATTTATTTTTGAAATTAAACATTTTTGAATAAAATTGTTTTATATAAAAGTATTATGATTCTTAGTGATGCAATATTTAGGAATATTGCCATGACATAACTTTTTTAAATAGCAACCACCCATTTTTATTACATATTATTTTAGCTTGGAAACAGAGGTTTATTGATCATATTTAGGGCGCGTTCCACTAAAGACTCGCAATGCCCACGACGACCGCAGAGTCGTTCCATATAAGATCGCGGTTGTTTCTTTCATGCATAAAAACGTCATCGATGGCGACCGCAAGAAGCTCATAACGACCGTATTTATTCGTGGGTTTCTGTGGTCGTTTGTTGAATGGTGACGTTTTGAGCTAGTGGACCGGGAAAATTTTGGGGTCGTGATCGTGTGCTTTAGTGTTCATTAGTGGAACGCGCCCTTAAAAAAATTAGACTTTTTAAAAAAAATTTCAAATAAAAGCTTTACGATTCTTAGTGATTTAATATTTAAGGATATTGTCATGGCTTTGATCAGCAGGTTGAAGGTCACGCGATAATCTCTTAACTATTTTTTAATGGCAACCATCCATTTTTATTGCATATTATTATAGCTAATTTTCACAGCTTTATAGACCACATTTTTTTAATTTTTTTGAGTAAATAGTTTAGAAGTTCCAATAAGTAACTTCTAAACTATTCAATGGTGTGGTTGCTGTTTACAAAAAGTTAAGTGGTTATCCCACGACCTTTAATCTGGTAGTCATTGAAATATTAACAAATAATTTATGATAAAGAGCCATGCAGCTTTTATTTAAAACACATTTCTCATAAATGTTTAATTTCAAAAATAAATTAGTGTTGCTGAACTTTTTGTATTAAAGAAAATAAAAAAAAAATTGTCCAAACACCTCTGAAAGCAAGCTATAATGGATTATCTCGTGACCTTCAATCTGTTGGTAAAGGTCATGGTAATATTCCTAAATAATGCGTCAGTCACTAAGAATCGTAAAGCTTTTATCTGAAACTTTTTTCTGTATAATTTTATATAATACTGCATTAAATGGTATGTTTTTTATATAAAAATTTTAGCAACTCTTATATTAAAATATTTTAAATTTTATACGTTTTAAATTATTACCTAAAACAAACTCATTGATGGTCGGGAATTGCCATCAAAATTGTTCGAAAATTCCAATCCAAAAGTTGATTGAAATCAATGATTGTTTAAATTATCTTGCATTTTATTTACACTTTGATGTTTTAGTTACAAAATTGGTTTTTAATTTCATAATTATTTCTATTTACAAATCATAAAATTTTTACCCAAAAATTCCAACAAATAATTGCTTTGCATTTTATTCAAAATTTTATAATGTTACTGTTACAAAATTGGTAATGACTTCTTAAATTTTATAATTATTTCTACAAGATTTTGGACATTTATTTATTAGTTTTTACAAATATGTAGTAAAAATTTTCAAAAGCATTTATTGAAAAGAAACACATTTTTAGATTTTATTCAGAAATTATCCATTATGGTTTAAAAGTTGTTACGATGCTTTGGATTGGTTTTTGAAGAAAATACCATCTTCTTCGTATCCATAGCTCTTTATAACCAACTTTGTTACTTAATAAAGTTGGTTAAAAAGTCTTAGAACAAAGTATTTTCTTCAAAACCTATTCAAGATTTTATATTGTTACAATTTCAAAATTATTAATAACTTCTTAAATTTTAAAGGTATTTCTAAAACAACTTGCACATTTGATTACTGGATTTTACAAATGACAAAATGTTTTCCAAAGAAATCTAAAAAAGTGGGAAATTTGTTTTTTTATGTTTTTACAGTTACACAATTCTAATATCATTATGCACATATTTTGAGAGTGAACTTTAATCCTAAGAATAAAAAACCACCAATCTATTTTATAACATCAGTTACAGCATTTTGAAATTTTCAAAGTCTAAAACAAAAATAATATTCTTAGAATAAACAAATAATATTTCCAAAATATCGTCCTGCTTACAAGGTTGTGTTCGTTTCTAATTGCTTGTTGAATGTGTGACAATAATAATTCCTTTCTGGTATTTGAAACAACTGCGTACCCTTTGCCTTTTTTGTATCCCCAAAACTTAATATAATCAAGGTGATTAAAGTCCGATGATCTAGCTGAATATGCGATAGCACCACCACGACCAATGAATAACTGTTGATAAGAAAATTTCGGCCTTCAATTCCAAAGTATACTGGCGCATCATCCATTGGAAACCACAAGTCTCTTCATATAGCAGTTCCGTTAATTGATGAATGGAGAATTTCTGAATAGTCTATATGTTAAAAATTTTATACAAATGAAGTGTATAAAACTATAGAATAAAAGTAACAACAATATATATAAATAGTATATAAATGTAAATTTTAATCTGAAAACCATAAACTATACCTGAAAATACTGTTCGGTCAGATAGCGTATTTATTCATACATTGGTGACTACTTTAATGAAGATAAACTACACTTTTAAAAATTGGCACTTAAGCCATATAAAAGTTACACTATTCAATTAGTAAATGTAATAAATTTTCCACATATATTCCCGCAGGAGGAATGTGTGGTCCAACCAGTAAATCATCGATTAACGCCTTCCAAATTTTTTTGTGGAAACGACGTACCTATGTATCAATTTTAGATTTTCTACTTCAAATGTACAATTACGCTCAGTAACATCGAGGACACAAACGCAATATTCTGACCCAGTAGCTAGCATTCCTAGACATGGGATTACACAAAATTTGGAAGAAATGAGACGAAACTTAAGATGTGGGCGTGGTCGTTTGAAATTTCGTAGATCTCGTGCTTGCGAAGACCTTCTGGATCAGAATATTTCTTTTGTGTTCTCGATATCTTTGAGCATCATTGTACACAATTTAGATTTCCCATGTTTATGATACCACTTCTTTTAAAGGTAACTTCATCAATCCAATTTTTTTACAGAAATCTAAATCTGATTGCCTTAATATCCATTAAGAAGAAAACTATACAAGGACAGTGGTTTCCTTCAAGAAATCCATGCTCTTTACGAAATTGGAATGTTTGTAAGCTTTTACCTTACAAAATTCGGTATACCATTATATTTCAATTCTGGGTACACTGATATCCAACTTCTAGTTATCCTAGGATATAACACTTATGCATCTACATCTGCTTGTAAATTCAATCATCTGTCTTTTATCGAAAATACAATGTAATGCAAATTATGTATGATTTAGAATTCACCTATTTGGAAACCAAAAACGGTATCTTTCCATTGCAATAACCATAAATTAAATTCAAATCGGTATACTCTTCGAAAGATTTTTAATTTTCGGAGAAGTGACGCAATGTTATAAACAATTCATTGCACATAAAGAATGATTTTAATTTTATAACACAAATTGAAACATCACCAATTTTCAAAATTTTGTTACTTACATTTTTGGTTGATCAGGAACAACGTCCAAAAACAAAATCAAGTTACATTAACGTAACTTTGTTATTTTGTTGTTTAAATTGTAGATTATTAAAATGAAACAAAAAAGATATTTTTCGTTTGATTTAAATAAAAAGTTAATTGTTTCATTTTAGGACTAAAAATGTCATTTTATTACTGTATATTTTAAATAAAGGAAATGAAAATTAAAATTTCAAATGCATCTTAGAAGTTATACCAAAAAAAAATCGATTAACTTTCAAAATTAATCCATCAACTAAACAGTTTTCACCTACCACCCAGTTTTTTAATCTTACTTTAGTGGGACCCCTTAATGTGATGAAATTTGTATATTTTGCAGATGTTCAGAATTATTTACATCCAATCGATTATTTCATTATTGGCTTCAATTTAATTTAAGATAATATTCGCTACAAAATTTTTAAAATTAGAAATTTAACAAACCACAAATTATAAAAAATAATAAATTTATTTTTTTAAAAACATTTTTTATTAATTATACAGAGGGGTGCACAGAAAACGGCCAACGATGTAGCTTCGTTATTTCTTATCCGATTTTAATAAGTGATATGTCAAATTAAATGGTTTGAAGAATACTACTATCAGATAATAATAGATTAATTTTATTTTTGAAAACAACAGAAGAGGAGGGTACAACTTTTCCTTTTCAAACAGCAACATATTTTTTCGATTGAAAACAAAAATAATCTACACCAATTATACCAAGATTTTTATTTAAATTAGTTTAAAAAAAAATTTTCTTATTCTTCTTATTATTATTTTTTTTAATTTAATTCAATTGTTTTTTTTTTGTTTTTGAGTTTTGAGTTTTTTATTTACCAAAAAAACAATTGAATTTAATAAAGAAAAATTAATAATAATAAAAAAAAATTATTTGAAAAAAATTATTGATATAATAATTAATGATTTTATTCAATCGAAAAAAATATGTTGCCATTTGAAAAAGAAAAGTTGGCGCCTCCTCCTCTGTTGTTTTAAAAAATCAAATTAATCTATTATTATCTGATAGTAGTATTCTTCATTCAAACCATTTGATTTGACATATCACTTAGTAAAATCGGATAAGAAATAACGAAGCTACATCGTTGACCTTTTTGTGCACCCCTCTGTATTAAACGAAATTTAATCGAGTTGAAGAAATATCAATTTGGAGGTTTTATTGAGTTTATGGGCCATAACTTTAAAAAAAAATTTAGAATAGATAAATTCATTTTTTTAATTTGTGGTTAGTTAAATTTGTAATTATAAAAAATGTTGTACTTCGTGGTTATGGTCCAAAAATTCCAAAAAAACCTCCAAATTAAATTTTCTTTAACTCGATTAAATTTCGCTTAATAAAAATTTTTGAATAGCAACCATCCATTTTTATTGTTTTCGAATAAATATTCCTTGAAGTTGCAGATGTTTTTAAATCATTCCAATATAAAAAGTTTCTAAATTCCCATTAGTTGTTAAAAAAAACCTTTTTGAAAAAAGTTTTAATTTAAAGTTGTACGATGCTTATATGAAAATTATGATCTTGAATGACAGGTTGAAGGTCATGCAAATGTCAATTATTTTCTAAACCATTTATTCAATAAAAATAGGAATATACATATATACCGGGTGGAAATGAAAACCGGGTCACCTCTATAACTTTTTTATTTATGAATAGAAAAATTTGAAATTTGGCTATGTTCTATGGTTCAAAAAAACAAATTTTATGTGCATTTTTTATTTTCAAAATCACTTCCGGTTTCACCGGAAACACCATGAACTTTGTTTTTTTAAATATAATATCCCATATTTTTATTCATGGCTTAAAATACTTTTAAAAAAGAAGTATTTTTGAGATATTAGTTTTTATTTTTTGCGAAAAAAAAATTTTTTTCAAAAAAAAAGGTTTTCGAAGTCGGTGAAAATTACCAAAACTAATTCTAAATAATTCAAATACCTAAAATAAATAATCGTTATAAAATCCTCTTTTTAAAAAGTCGAATGACCCGGCATCATTGCATTTAAAAAAAGTGAGATATTTGATAAAATCTTCATTAACTAAGTTTAAAAATTAATAGTTCAAAAACCACTTAATTTTTTTTTCAAATTACAATTTTATTTAGGTATTTGAATTATTTAGAATTAGTTTTGGTACTTTTCACCGACTTCGAAAACCTTTTTTTTTTTTTGAAAAAAATTTTTTTTACAAAAAAATAAAAACTAATGTCTCAAAAATACTTCTTTTTTAAAAGTATTTTATGCCATGAATAAAAATATGGGATGTTACATTTAAAAAAACAAAGTTCATGGTGTTTCCGGTGAAACCGGAAGTGATTTCGAAAATAAAAAATGCACATAAAATTTGTTTTTTTGAACCACAGAACATAGCCAAATTTCAATTTTTTTTTATTCATAAATAAAAAAGTTATCGAGGTGACCCGGTTTTCATTTCCACCCGGTATGTATATTGTGAACCTCTGAAATGGGAAGTAGCTATTTATTTAAGTTAAGTGACCTACAAAACCTGTCATTCAAAATCATGGTAACATTATAACATAATGCGTTACTAAGAAATGTACAACTTTTAAAAGGGTTTATTTAAAAATTGACGTTGAAGAACTTTTTGTGTTAAATATTCAAAGACTTGTAGCTTCAAAATTATTTATAGAAAAAAAGAAAATGAGTTATGTAAGTCTCTAAAGGTCAGCTATAAATTTATTTTCGGCAATAAAAATTAAAAAAATTAAAAAAAGTGTTAAGCTATTATTGCGTGACCTTCAACCTGTTTTTCAAGGACATGGTAATTATTCTTCATAATGCGTTGCTGTATAGCTTTTATTTGATTTGCAGAACTTTTTGTGCACCCTGTATAAGTAATTTTTTTATCTCTACAAACAAAAGAGATATCTTCGGTTGCCGCACTAAAAACTCACCCTGTATAATAATTTTAGCAAGCCGCCCACAGTGCAAAATAACGATATATTCAAACTTTGGGCTAGCTAAGACAATTTGCAAGTTTGTGATTGTAAATAATACTTGTAAACAAATCATGGTTAGTTGCCTTTTACAAAGCCAAGTTTAACTATAATACAAAGCTCTATCTTGTATAACTTTCCCTAAATGTACACTTTTGCACCATAATTATTTATGAGAAAACTTAGCAATGAAGTGAATCAAATTATGATAGAAATATGCTTTCGCGTGCAGGTTAAACAATTTTTCTTCAGGATTAATAAAAACGTTGGAAAATATAAAATGTTTTGTGGGGCGCTCGATTTTTCCTCTCAATTTACGCAGATCACGTTACGAACCAACGCAACATTTTATTGCTAAACGGAAATGAAAAGTGAGAAACGGTCCCAGCGTGAAAATACCGCACCACACTTCGATGTCGCGTTTAGGCCGGAAATGTCCTCGGATTTTAGGCAATAAATCTACCAAAAATATAGACAAGTTGAATCACTACAAAAAACACTCTATATTGCGAAAAAAATAAAATTAATTGCAATATAAAAAATACTTCAGTTTTAATGTAGTATTATTGAATTTTTATTTGTAGTTTTAAAAATTTAAATAAGATTTTGCTCATTTAAAGTTTTACATACGAGTTAATGAGATCATTGTAATACTAAATGGGATTCCTGCAATACTGAGGCATCATTAAGAACCCTCCACTTTTACTGAAGTCTATCACGTCTTACGTGCGCTAACGATCATAAGAATAAAAAAGAAAGACCCTTTGTTTTATGTTCACCGCTTTAAAAATGCTTCTTTGAAAAAGAGATAAAAACAAAAACATTCTGTTGAATTCTAAGGGTTTGAAACGATGAAAGTTTCCTTATATTACATTAGATTCATTAAGTACTTACTTTTAAAAAAGAACATAAGATACTTAGGTAAAAGTTATTAATCTTTAATACACCTAGCCTTGCGTTTCAGCAATCTCAGCTATTTTAGCCCCATTGGCTTTTTAGTGGTAATTTGTTTGGCTTTAGATAATTTATATACATGCTTACTTCAGTCGCTTTAAAGCATTTAAAGTTTTATATTAAAGTACACTCCCATTTTTTAATTTAAAGACTCCACATTTATTTTTACTAAACTTTTAAATACTCTTATTTACTGTAACACCTACATGTTGATTCAGAAAATTTAAATTTGTCTCCAAGGTTGTCTCCAGTTTGATTAAAGTAAATTAAGGTCAGGTGATCGTGCTGGTCATTACATTACAGGTCTAATATACGCGAGTAGGTAATTCTTAAATTGGTGTTTAAAAGACTGAACCTGTTTCACGAAACTTTTTCAATTAAGTACAAACCCCGTGTATAAGAAACATGGCTGTTCGTCTGCAGCTCATTAAATCTCAAAAATCGAAGAGTTCTTGGCTTTGTAGAAAGTTTGTTATGCCAGGCGCGGTTGGTCGTTATATTTATTTACTCCAGATTTTTTTAATGGTGCAATCAAAATGTATCAGTATTTAAACATGGGAAGCCTTTATTTTAACTGGTTTAATAAAGTAAACGATCAGTGATATTTTAAAATGCGGAATTGTCAACGCTGCATGATTTATAAAAGTAGAGGCGAGGATATAAAAATATTTTACGCCATATTCTGAATGTTGTTTGTATTCGGGGAAATAAAATTTATTGCTTCGTGAGCGTGAGGAGAGTTTTGCATTTGGGCGCGAGACCTTCGGCTCGCAGGACCGTCATCCGCAGTGGTACAGCTGAGTTATTTGATTATCTCCTTTACAATTCACGTTTTCACATTTTACCCCCTTTCACCCCTTTTGGCCACTTATTCTAAGCGCTAAGCGCAAACATATAAATTGCTCCGGACGAATCTTTTAGAGAGATATCCGCCGCAGAAGGGGAGCAGAAAGAAATAATGATATATATTTTTCGAGGGGTTTTCAAATTGTAAATAGATAAATAAGGACTTTCCTCATAAATTTCAACCCAAGCGTTTAATCATACCGGATAGCTCCGTGACCAATACTACTTTTTGCAATTACTTACATTTTTCTCAACAAAACTTTTATTTATACTGTTATTGGAAATAAATTATTTATTACAATTTCAATTTATTTGCTATGTTTCTATTCTGGGAAAGGATTCTAGAAATGAAACGAGGTGCAAATATTTCTCATAAAAAATTCACTTTTCATGCTCTTTTCTCTCGATATCAAAAATATAAATATATGCTTGACTAGCAGTAGAAGCGAGAAGCGAGGTACTTATGAGAAAAATTTGAGCCATGCTGCCAAATCACTTTCAAGAACTAGTTTAGACATACGGGCTTATTGATAGATTTGGAGTGGGCGTTCCAGATCTACAGATACTATAGAGATACTATAGAACACGGGCCACATGGTACGTCAAGACTCTGAGATCGAGAGGATAAGTACGTTGGTTATCATACAAGTTACAAAAAGTATACCAAAGAGGTGAGATCTGTCGCACCAATCCTTTTAAAACTTGCAACAGATCATAGGCCAAGCCAAGACTGGCACATTTTAGTACATAAAGTTTGTTAGAGAGATCAGATCCACCAACCAGGACTTTCTAACATTATTATTACAAAGGCCTGCAGTGGACAACTGTAGTCCTAGTAGGTATGTGTAAACTTAGCTATAGTACATACATACATACAAAATCTATCACTCGTTTTTTAAGTTATTCGATCAGAACGAGCATGCGCTTAATCAAAGAGCACGCTTAGATTCCAACGTTGACTACTTCTTTCCAAAGTCCGAACTGCGTTTCTTAGTTTCTTCCAGGGCCGGCTTTATGCTTAGGCAAAGTAGGCTCCGGCTAAGGGCGCCACAACTCGAAGGGCGCCATCCCATGATAAAAAAAATCGTACAAAATTCTAATTCGCCCGTCGGTATTTCGCCCACGAATAGTGTTTTTTTCTGCGCATGAGGCCTTATTTTTTTATACAATGCATCGCGGCAGCGGTAAACTAGATGTTATTCGTAGTCAATTTTGTCTACACACGAAGGAAATTAATATTGAATACATACTCGGCTCGAATTCGTAACATAATAGACTACGTTTATCTCGTCTAACTCGATCCGGATTGGATTGAAAATAGGATTACGGCAGGATTCAGTCAATCACGCAAAAAACGCGTTTATCTCGACAGAGTTCATTTGGCCTGGATTGAATTTTTCAATCCAGGATTAATCCTTGTTACTAACTAAAGAGAAAGAAATCCCTCCAAACATTCCGATGTTTCCTTTTTTAATCTCAATATCACTCATTATGTTTAATTTAGTAAATTTAATAAAATAACTTCTCAAACACTCAAAACTTCTAGCAGGTTATACCAAGATGCATGGTTAATGGTTATGTATGCAGCACAGTAAGATGCGCCAACTTCGATAACATAATTTAGTAGTAACTTTTTTAAAGTCAATCGCGTTTATGTCGTTACAAATTTCTATTCAATCGCGATTACAAAGTCCAATCCCATGATTTTATAGGATTGGATTATTAAACTGAATCCTGAAAGTGAATCCAATCCTACTTGTTTATATCGCAATAAATCGCACCAGTGAACTGATTGGTTCAAATAATAGAAAAAATAAAGCCAAAAAAGATGTAGTTGCAGAAAAACTTTAGAACGCTTTACAGAAGTTTTTAACTAAATCAAACGATATCAAATGCGAACCATCAACATCAAAAAGTTGCTCAACTAACTCAACATTCGCCCTTGATCAAAACGACGATATGATCGAAAATATTGAAAAGGAAGTTTGTGAAACTGAGGTTATTTCAGAAAGTTCTCAAAATGAAAAAAATTCTGAAAATGAAGGAAAAATTGAAGAAGGACAGAAAGAAATTTCGGTACAATTATTGAAAGATTATGAAGATGTTGGGAAATGGCCACAGCCAGAAAATAGAAAGTCCATAATGGACATGTTGGTTAGAATTGGACCTGTGCAATTAATAAATCACAAATTTCCGAAGGACGTAAACACCAATAGAAAATTTTTGTCAACGAATTATTTTCGAATACTTCCTAACGGTGAAAAATATCTTCGAGACTGGTTTGTATACTTCAAATCTCTCGATGTGGTACATTGATGTGGTACAAAGATGTTAATTACCATTATTTGGGGAAGAAAGCATAATGGAGTTCAAAGCCGAATACTGACTACATATCCGAGAGCATTTTTTGTACCATGCTCAGCTCACTCTCCAAATCTTATAGTAAATGATGCAGCAAATTGTTATACTGAAGCTGTGTCCTTTTTTGATAATGTACAGCGCCTTTACACGTTTTTTTCTGCATCTACATAAAGGTGGAATATCCTCAAGAAACATGTCACATTATTGACCTTAAAAGGTCTTAGTGATACCAGATGGGCTAGTCGTTTAGAAGCTTTAAAAACAATAAGATATCAGCTTGAAGAAGTAATGGAAGCATTGAAAAGTTTTTTGAACACACAAGAACCAATTACCACTGCAACTAATATTGCAAAAAATAAGTCTGATGCAAAGGGTCTTCAATAATAATATGATATGATATTTTAAAAAACATTAATATTACAAGTATAACTCTTCAGAACATAAGTTTAGATTATAGTTTTGTTGCAATTTTTTTCCCTTTTATTAATAAAATATTTCATTTGAAAGGGCGCTCTTAAGAAATTTTGCTAAGGGCGCCAACCAACCTCGAGCCGGCCCTGGTTTCTTCCTTTGACTAGACATGCTAGTCAATTCTAGAATCGACTAAAACCTACTTAGTAAAAGCCAAAACTTCGGTTATTTCAAGGTAGTTGGTCAATCCGCAAGTTGCAAGTTTGACTAGACAAACCTAGGAATCACCGTGCTTCGCCTTTTGAACATACTAGAAAACTTCAACAGCCGGGTTTTGGTATTTTACTTCAATTTTTGTAAAAACGCTCGAATAAGTCGATTTTGGTTTTCAGGGGGACGCATTATGAGATGGATTTAGGTACTCTCACGTCCCACCCTTAAGCGGGGGGCGATAACCCCCACATTTCTTAAATGGCAAGAGTGGTTGAGTAATATATCATTTGAAAGCTGCTTAAATCTGGAATTTAATTGTATGAATTAAATGAAAATCTATCGATTCGTTTAAAAAAAAATAAAAATCGAATTAAAAAAATATTTTTTGCACTTTCTATATATAATGAGCTAGTTTAGTCCTTATTGATAGAGACTAAAACGTCAAATTTCCTGTCTCTTGTCAAATTTTACTTTACTCCCTGTCTTGTCATTACTTTACTCCCGCCCACGTCATTTGTCATCACTTTACTCCCGCTCACGTAACTTGTCATTAAAAATTAAAATTAGTCATAATCTTGTAATTTGTCTGAATTTGTCGCGAAATCACAATCGTTGCAAACTTCAGTCTAGTCTTGTCTTGATTTGGAACGGAACTTGATTTTTATTCTGGGGTCGGGGATTGTATTATGTACGGTTTATTATTTTATAGATTGATACTAAATTTTAAATTTAAAGGTGTTTTAAGTGTACACAGAATCGATTCAATCAATTAGTTAGATCTGTAAATGTGGCAAAATCCTTTAAACTTGGTAAACTTTATTCCTGCATCAAAACTTACCTACTTTATTTATTGTTAAGTTAATTATTATTGTTTTAAATTTATAAAATCAATTACAATAATTATAATATTAATCTACAATTATCTATATTTTATGGAAGTTGCTGTATACATCATTATGACGGGCGAATAAAAATACCCGTCGCCGTCCGATGACAACCGATATTAGTCACAGCGATAGCCATATAATTAAATTATTGTGGAAACTTTTACCTATTAAAAAAGTGCAAAAAATTCTATATGCACCGAGGTAGTAAAGTGAATTTAATCCCTCCTCTGATTGTTTCCCTCGGCTTTGCCTCGGGAAACAAAACATCGTCGGGATTAAAATCAGTCACTTTACTACCTAGGTGCATAAATAACTATAAAATAATCGGTAAAAATAACTTAATTAAAAATGCAGTGACAGATTATTTTTCAGATAGTGAAACTTAAAGTCCTACAAAAGTTTTACACGAATGTCATCCCTTTTACTTCAACCACCCTGAATCTAAAAGCACAATAATAATTATTTTAACTACAAAAATTATTATTCATTTAAGATTTAAAGTCCAACATTTTACACTGGTTTTGTTCATGGGATATTAAAGACAAAAGAAAGAAATGAGCAAAAAGTAAAATGTAATTGTATTTTAACAGATAAAAAGGAACTTTTAAATAATAATTTACTTTTCAATGAATTATTTGTTCGAAATGACTACCACCAACTTCCATACAAAAATAAAGATTTTGTTCAAAATGCTGTCGAACATTCTGCAGCATTTCAGGCGTGATACGACGGCATTCATTGACAATACGCTGTCTTAAATAATCCAAAGATGCTGATTCAGTAGCGTAGATTGTGTTCTTTAAGTGGCCCCACAGAAAAAAATCCAAAGGGGATAGATCCATCGAAGAAATCTGTGGTTTAAATACTGACGTAACGGCAGCGCAAAATGTGGCGGAGCTCCATCCTGTTGAAATACCAACTGATCCTCGAGGTAGCCCTCACCATTTTCCATTATGTCTGTAAGTAATGGATCAATGAGTTCTTGTAGCAACTCCAAATAAATTATCGGGCAAGAACAAAGGGCCAACGATTCGGAACGATTCGGAAACATTTAGTTTCTGTGGATATTGAGTATGTACTTCTTGGAATATCCCAGGTTTGCTATCTACCCAATATCGACAGTTGTGGCGATTAACTGTACCATTTAAAAAAAGTGATTTCATCCGAAAAGCAAATGTTAAATAAAAAATTTGGATTTGTAGCGGCGCTTTCCGACATTATTTCACAAAACTCTAAGCGGCGGTCAAAATCATCTTCATTCAGTTTCTGAGCTAGTTGAATTTTGTATGGGTGGAATTTATGGTGTTTCAAAATTCGCTGAATGCTAGTTCTACTAATACCTGTTACAATATCCACGTTTCTCGTGCTTAATGTTTGGATCAATGGCCACTTGTCCCAAAACCCCTACTTCATTATCTTAGTTCCGTACTGGAATTTCAATGTTGCAAATTTTATAAAAAAACAGTTTCTTTTCAAAACTAAAATTAGTGCAGTTAAAATATTCGTAATGGTTTTTTCACCGGAGTACAACGTATTCATTTCAGTGTAGCCAACTGTGGGAAACTTAATTAATTTGTAAAGACCGTGTATATTAATCTTTCACCGATTTTGTTCGGTAATTTTTATCAAGTGCCACTTTATGAGTAAAATTGCAAATGGCAATGTACAAGATAAATAGTTTTAGAAAAAGAAAATGAACATACTTAAGAAACATTAAAATTTGATTAAAATATTATTCATTTTAGTGATAAGACATTCTTTTTTATTTTGTCTCCTTTTAACATTTATAAATTCACCTACAACCTACATAATACGTTCATTCATCACTTTAGTGTTCGAAGGAGACACAATAAAAGATAAAGTTTTGATTTAAACTTTAGTCCCGGTGTGATCCACATCCGGGATTTACACAAGCTATAAAGTAGAAATTATTACTAAAACACTCCAATTAAAATCAAAAACTTTATGAAACCGCGAAATAGAAAATCCTGTTTGCAAAATGAATACAACATACTTAAATGACTTTTGGTAAAAAAGTCATCGATTACGATTTTTACATTTTTTTCGAATATAAATATAAAAATATTAAAACGTTTCCTTGTTCTCTATTTAAAGATATGTATGAGTTTCGTATACTATTAATATTATACAGGGTAAACAAAAAGTTGAAGCATTTTTGAGAAAAATGAAAAATTCCCATGACCTTGAACCTCAAGTTGAAGGTCAAACAATAACAACTTTTCTTTTTTTTTAATAGCAATGCTACATTATTATAGCATATTATTATAGCTTGCTTTTAGAGGTTTACGGAACATATTTTTTATTTTTCTAAAGTAAACAGTTACAAGGGTTTAAATTTTCAATACATAGAGTTCGGGAATGCTGCTTCATTTTGGAAATTAAGCATTATACAGAAAACTGTTTTAAATAAAAGTTGTTCGATTCTTAGTGCCATACTTTTTAAGAATTTTGCCATGACCTTGAATTGAATTTTTATTACGTATTATGAAAGCTTGATTCTTAAGGTTTATGGAACATATTTTTTTATTTTGCTTAAATAAATAGTTCAGAAGTTACAAGAGTTTAAAATATTAATAGGTAAGTTCGCCAACACTGCGCAGACTTATTTTGAAAGTAAGCATTCTTCAGAAAAATATTTCAAAAAAAAATCGGCGCGGCGTTGTCAAACTTACCTATTCAAACTTTAAACTCTTGTAACTTCTAAAACTTTAAAAAATTATGCTCCATAAACCTCTGAAAGCAAGCTATAATAATACGTTATAAAAATGGGTGGTTGCTATTTAAAAAAACTTAAGAAATTATCGCTTGACCTTCAACTTGCTGTTCAAGGTTATTATAATATTTTTAAAAAGAGCGTCACTTATACCCGTTTTCACCAACGATTCCTAAACTTAGGCATTGCTTATATGCTAGGTATTGCCTAGTTGCTATGTATTTTTTTTAAATTATTAAAAATACCTAGCAACTAGGCAATACCTACCATATAAGCAATTCCTACGTTTTAGGAATCGTTGGTGAAAACGGACATAAGAATCGTAGAACTTTTATTTGAAACATTTGTTTTGTAAAATGCTTAATTTACAAAATAAAGCGGCGTTGCCCAACTTTATGTATTGAAAATTTTACGTTTAAACTATTTGCTTTAGAAAAACAAAAAAGTATGTTCCGTAAACATTTGATAGCAGGCTATAATAATCTGCAATAAAAATGGGTTGCCCCTATTTAAAAAAAGTTAAGTGATTATCGTCTGACCTTCATCTTACTGTTCAAGGTCATGGGCAATAAAAATCGCTAAAAATCGTACAACTTTTATTTGAAACATTTTTTTTTAAATGCTTTGTTTCAAAAATAAACGGGCGTTGCGGGAACTTTTTGTTCACCCTGTATACCGTTTCTACATAACCTTTTCATCGACAATCCGTTTCATCGACAAGGACTTTTCGTCAATATGAACGTTTTAATGACATTATCTTTGGATTAATACTAACGTTTTATTTCATTTCTTTCATCGATAGACCTTTTCATTGACTACCGTTTCATCAACAGTCCTTTTCTTCGACAAGATCGTTTCATCAGAACTACTTTTTCATCAAGATTCATTTATTTCATCGACACTACCTTTCCATTGACCGACCTTTTCATCGACTACTTTTTCTATATCAAGGACCTTTTATAGATATTACCTTTCTATCGCAAAATCAAAAATTTCATTAACGTCATTGTTGTATTTACACCGACACTCTTTTCGAAGTAGAGTAAAGTCGATAAAATTGTAGTCGATGCAAATACGACTGACTGTCTATGAATCGAAGATATTCGACACACAGACGTTTCATCGACGTTACCATTTCATCGATACTACTTTTTCTTCGATTCAGACGTTTCATAGACATTTTTTTTCATATATATGAACTTCTTATAGACACTACTTTTACGTCGACACAACCGTTTTATCGACTACCGTTTCATCGACAGACGTTCTCTTCGACAAGAACGTTTTATCGATATTACTTATTCACCAAAAAAGATATTTCAACGACATTACCATTTAATCTTTAACACACAGAACTACTTTATCATCGACTCAGATGTTTCATCGACGATCATTTATTTTTTACAAAACATTCCTTGCCTACTTTTTCTAGGATGTTTTTATTAACCATTCCATTTTTTGAATTGTCGTTCCATATTAGGCATTCTTCTTATCCATACGATTTATTGGATAAAACCATTCAAATTTCCGGACCTCAAAGTAAAGTCTATGAAACTGTAGTCGATGCAAAGATTGTCTATGAATCGAAGAAATTTGACTCAGACGTTTCATCGACGCTACCATTTCATCGATACTACCGTTTGACAAACACATTTCATCGTAACCACCTTTCATCGACAGATTTTATCGACACTACTTTAACGTAGATAAATTCGTTTCATCGACACATCTTTTTAACGACAAACCATTTCTTTGACAATGTCGTTCCATTTAACGTCTTTGAAGGACACGACTCGTACACAAATTTACTTTTGCAACGACAAGACCATATCAATTATGTCAATAAGTTTAATTTTAATTAAGCGAACCATATATTCAGATATTCTAAAGTCGACCAATTTTGTAGTTCTTTAATTTATATTTTATTTAATTAATATTTGTGGATAAGATTGCCGTAAGTGGGATTTAGTATACTTACTGTTTAGGTAATTCAAGTATCAAGTGAACTAAAATACGATTGTTAAGGAGACGAGAACTGTTTAGAGAGATGTCATAGAGTGGATACGAATAGTGTACAAATATTGAAGATTATAATAAATCCATTAAATAAATAGTATTTCTTTTAATTGATAAAACTATACACTTATCTTAAATTTGGCGAGACCTTATTGAGGAATTATTGTTTTATTTTGTTTTGCCTGAACCCAAAAATTCGAACCCATTACACATTGGTTTGTAAGAAAATGTCGTGTCGATAAAAGTGTAGTCAATATTTGACTCTGTATGAATTATATTGTCGAAAAATTGGCATTGATCTTTTCAACGACACAGACCATTCATCGTCATTATCTTTTCATCGGCACTACTGTATGATTTATCTTTTCACTGACGATCATTTCATTTATTTTTCAGTACACCGTTTCATCTACAAATATGTTCCATTGACAACGACATTTTTTCGACTTACCTTTTCATGCACATTAGTGATATCGATGAAATACATCTGCGTGGATGGAAAAGTAGTGTCGCTGAAAAGGTCTATCAATGAAAAAGTATCAATTATGTAGATCGAGAACAATTACGCCCGGTTTTTCCAACATGTCTTTAGACGCAACTTCTCTAAGCTCAGTCACAAAACAGATGCTACGCTCCCAGTCCCCTTCTAATTGGTTGTTTCTAAAACCACGTGGGTCTGATACGCAGCTTAAGTTTTAGCTTGGTCTCAAGATAAGGTGGAGAAACCGGGCGTAAGGCACCCAGAACCGACCCCTGAGGGACATCAGTTGTTATTCTTCGCTATTCTGAACTGTTTTGACCAATCATCAGAACGTGTTGCCTATTAGTTAGGTACGATTTTATTTTTATTTGCTATTATGATTTACTGCATCGTGTGTTAATATATGTATGTTGATTAAAGCCGAGTTAAAAATTGTTTTCCAAGAAACCTTTGCAAATTGAGTTTGCAAATATACATTCCTAGGTGTCTGTTCTGGATCCTTTCATCTTATACTATAGATTCGTACAGATTTTGATAACTTTAACATAAGTTTCTTGATATTCACCTGTCAAAAAAGGTATGATAGAGGTTCAGATATTTCATTAACTACATTCCTAAAAATTTTACCACTTATTCAGTTAACGCCTGGGGAAAAACGCCTAGGAAAAACGCCTGGGAAAAAATGTCTTACTTAAAACAACCAGGAAACCATCCTGGTTGTGTTAAGTAAGACATTTTTTTTTATTTCTTGTGTTTGTTGAAAATAATAAAAATGTGTGATTCACAAAAGGTTGTAGGTAATTTTATTTTCTGCATGTCTGTTTCTGGACATTCGATATCCATGAAGTAGTTGTTGAGTATGTTGCAAATTTTCTCTTCATCTATATAAATATCGATCTACCTCATCGATTGCATGTAGACATGCTTTAAATCATTTTTCAATACTCAATTTATATATGAATGATTTTAAAGAAAATTTCCAAATTTAAATATTGAATACATTGTAATCTAGTTCATGAAATTTTAATTTTTTGTATGTTTCGATTTTACCGACTGGGAATTAGTGCTTTAAATAATTTGATATTTTGTATTTAAGATTCAATTTAGGATATTAGAATAATTTCATATTTTGCAAACAAAATAATTTAATTAAAACGAAGGCTTAACTTTTTAAAATAAACTGGTGAGAATCGTATAGTCACGAAGTACCAACATTTTCGTTTTTATGCCAATGCAGCACTGTAAACCTCATCGTATTATATAGATGTAAATGTAACTGTGGACCTGCATTTATTTAACTTTCAACCCTTACAATCCATCCGGCCTGAAGTAGACTATATAAACGGATCATTCGCTGTATAAGGAAGACTCGTAACAACGTGAGGTGTGTTTTTCATCAAATTACTTATTCTCTTCTGCGGATGAAGAAAATTTTATAGAGCCAGCTTTTACAGGCGAAAATCGCTTTGGGGCAAAACGAATACGTCCATCAGCATTGTCCAATTTGTATTAATCACCCCATAAATCCCAAAACGCTTCTTTTAATCGGCTTTGCTAAAAAACAACACTCAAATGTTTGGTTTTCAAGTAATTTATTAGTGTTTAAGTCTATCTGCGATTTAATGAACACGAATTAACAATTAATTTACGTGTCGGATAAGGATTTTATCTGATTTAGGTACAATGTACAAACATTAAACTCGCTTAATTAATGAATACAAAAAGTTATATTTTATTCCAAATCAAAGCTTTTTGTGTTCATATAAAATTTATTGAAAAATCCATTCTACTGTTAAGCTCGAAGACAAATGAAAATAAATCCAGCATAGGAAACTATTCATAATATAAATCGTTCGGTTGATTTATGTTGGATTTAAATAAACATTGAAGAATCTGATATATTAGGAATTGGAAATCACCTGCTGCAAACTGCACAGAGCACCGATAATGAAAACAGTGCTGGTCTGGCTCTAAAACCATGAATTAAAATCAATACGAATACAGCACAGAAATTGCTGCAATAGTAATTTGAAATTAATCTCTTACAGAATTAATCCAATATTTCACACGAAATTCCGGTCTAGATTTTGATATGTCACATAGACCAACTACACACAGATTGAACGTGTTTTGTTGCAGCATTTGTGGAGCGTTGGGCTATAATAACAAATTCGTTGTAGCTTACTCATTAGTACGCTTTGTTTATACCCCATTTACAGGAGCATTATTTTACCCCATGTTTTACGTTATGATAATTTTGTTTTATGTTTTCGCGAATGGTGGAAATAGGTCCGTTGTTTTTCTCTGCAGCAGTACGCTACACTAAAACATTTGCATTTTGTGCCGCATTGTTTTTATAAAATATCGGATAATATATTTCACCTACCTTTAATTTTATGTAAATATTATTTTGATAATATTAATTATGATTTATTAAAAGTAAAAAAAAAACAGCTACAACACAAAAGCTAATACAATATGAAGGTTTTTCAAGAAAATTGGCGGAAAGCTGCTTTTTTTATTTTTAAAGAATTTATTATTTTTCAATTATTTTACAAAAATAAATAAATCTGTTTTATACAAAATTAAATTACTAAAATATTTTGAATAGCTTACGTTTACGTCTCCATTTATTATACTAAAAATCAGGAAGTAATAGTCTCTTCGCTCCTTGTAACTAAAACAATTATAAATCTTTCAACAAAGCGCATTTATAGTAAAGTGACTTGCGGTTGCGAACGGATCAGAAGCAACTGGGCTCCATTAATTATACATTAAAATTCATGTGTAATTAACGAACAAGGAAGATTTAGGACTCTAATTGTAGAAATTTATGTATAAACAATGTCAGTGGTTATATTTATCTTTAATCAATTTTAGAAATTTTCTTAAATCAATCGTTTATTTTAAGCTTACGTGTAGAAAACTAATTTTTTTTGTGACAAAAAAATTCGAAACAATTTATTTATTAAGATTACATGAAAATACAATAAACAGAACAGTTTTGAATAATTTTTTTTTTCAGGAAATAAAAAAGTTACAGCAAGTTTTGTAATATTTTATTTCAAAAATTCTTCTTTTCGTAAAAATCAAGTTTTTTTTAAATAACCTCGTTGAAAATAGATTTCAAAATAATTCACTTATTTAAATTACATAAAAATACAATAATTAAGACAGTTTTGATATATTTTATCGAGAAATAAAAAATCTACAGCAAGTTTTGTGTTATTTTATTAAAAACACATTTTTTTCGTAAAAAACAACGTTTTTTTAAATAACTTCGGTAAAACTAGATACAAAAAAATTCGAAATAACTTATTTGTTAAGATTACATGAAAATACAATAAATCAAATTTTTTTCGAGAAATAAAGAAGTTTCGGCAAGTTTTGTTTTATTTTATTATAATAAAAACGTTTTTTTCATAAAAATCAACGTTTTTTTAAAATAACGTCGGTAAAAATAGATAAAAATATTTGGAAATAAATTATTTGGTTAGATTTCATAAAAATACCACAAATAAAACAGTTTTGAAATCTTTTTATCCAGAAATAAAAAGTTTTCGCAAGATTTGTGTTATTTTATTAAAAAGTACGATTTTTTTAAATATTGACAAAATCGAAAAAAACGAATTTAGTTTTATTTCAAGAAAAACAACAAATAGAACAGTTTTGATTTTTTTTATAGAGAAATAAAAAAGTTACAGCAAGTTTTGTGTTATTTTATTAAAAAAACAATTTTTTTTTTCGTAAAAATCAACGGTTTTTGAAATAATTGATAAAAAAAATCGAAACAATTTAGTTGGTTAGATTTAATGAAAATGCAACAAATAAATTTTTTTATCGAGAAATAAAAAAGTTGCAGCCAAAGGTTAAGGATTTGGAAATTCGCTTGATATTTGCAGTTGTTATCATAATTTTTTTTCCAGTGGACCTGTTTTAATATTTCTTTTTTTGGTGCACAGAAGAGTCTTGTGGCTACCAATTTGTTCTCGTTTTGTTTTTGTAAGTCCAATCAAATACCGAGTAAAACGAGCACTTTACAAAAAACGTTCCCTTAACAGCGCTTTGGTAATTTCTATAAAACTAATTGAAATAATATTTTTTTTCCAACTCTAGTAATGCGTTGAAGTATAAATAACGAGTATATAGACTCGTTTATTGTTTTAAGTAAGTTTTTAAACATTTTATAGCGCTCCAAACATTTCTTAAAATTTTACTTAATTTACCTTTAGCTTTTCTTATTATCAAAGTTATGGTCCAAAAAATCTTGTAAGTTTCAGAATATCATACAAAAAAATTAAGGCCACATTTAGTCTGGCAAATATTATTCCCAAAAAAATTGGTTAGAAATTTTTATTGATTAGAGTTTTTTAAGCCTTATTTATGAAACCAAGTGTTTCTTCTTTAATTTTGTAAACTATAAAATATTATCAGTGACAACAGAACAGTTTGCCTAAAATTTTTTGTGGTGCATCATTTTTTTTGAAGCCACAAAATAAATTTCAGTTTTTACCATAATGAGATATCGCATCATAAGATCCAACTAGTGCTAAAAAATAACAATAACTCATGGCAGACTTTAATGTTGATTTCTTGTATTTGACCAGTATCCACCAAGTCAGGCAATTTTTTGAAGTTGGAAAGTGGATCGTGTTCATTCTGGACTTTTAAAAAAACTATAGATAAATTTCATAAAAAGATAAAAAATTTAATTGTTAATTTTCACGTTTAATATCCTAAAAAAATATTGGAGAAATTGGGAACTGTAATAAAAATTAGCTCTTGGAAAAATGAAAACTAAACAGAAATCAAAAAATAATGAAAGAGATTTGGAACGAATTGTAAACAATTTGATGATTTCTATGCTCCAACTTTATTATAGGAAACTCCCAACAGGCTTACAAACCTTTAAATCGCAAGAGGTATCGATGCCAACTGAATCATCATCAGGTACTACAAAACTTTAACACCGAAACTGTTTTTTTACATTGCCGTTAAGTTACAGTAAAATTTAGAGAGTAACGTTTTTTTGACATCGGGGTGACTGTCAAATTTAATATCGCTGTTACGGCTATCTTTTTTGTTCAGAATTAGCCGATTAATTGCACTATAGATAAACTTAAAATTATACTTAGAACAAACTAGAAAGGTCAAAGCAATAAGTTGTTATGTAAACAGGTCGAAATATCTCAAATTCATATACAGGGTGAGTTTTTAGTGCAAAGTCGGAAGATATATTTTTTGTTTTGTAGTTGGAGCGCTAGCTATTCCACGTTTTTTTTTAATCGAACACCCTGTATATTTTTTGATATTTGGATTAACACTAACTTAAAGAATACAACGATATTTTTTATTTTTGAAAATTTGAACGCTTCGACATATTTTTACAACATTTTAGCGAAGAATGATTTATAAAAAAAATAAAATACGTCCATATCGAGTATTTATATTTCACGCCTGCATAGCTCATCATTTATAATAAAATTTAAAAAAAATTCTGCTAAAACATTAAGGGCACCCTTAAACTTTAAAAAAAAATTTTTCGTTGTATTCTTTAACTTAGTGTTAATGCAAATATCGAAAAATATATAAGATATTCCGTTTAAAAAAAAGAGGGAATAGCATGTGCTCCTATTTCGAAACACCCAGTATAGACAAAAATAATTTCTGGTTATGCGCATCCATAAACCATGCAATTTTGTACTTTAAGTTTTTTTTCCTATCTCTTAAAATAAAAAATATATCTTCCGATATCGCACTAAAAACTCACCCTTAAATAATTTTTTTTATTTTCTTTCAATATTTACGTATTTTTGGCATGTATAGTTTTTAATATCGACAACCTAAAAAGTGATTTAAATTTAGGAATATTTTTTGTTTCAATTGAACTTGATTAGTTCCTTTATATTTACATGTTTCATTAATATAGGTATTATTTTTCATTTCGAAGTTATGGTCCATAAAAAAAACAATTGTACTTCTGAAAATTTTTAACTAATTAAAATTTTTAGGAAGAACTTTTTAAGGAATTTTAAAATAAAGCTTAAATAATATTCATAACATTTATTCAAAAAATTTACATTTAGAGCTGTTATTTTAAATTTTAAGTAAATAAAATAAAAAAGAACATTTTTTGACCTTTTGGAATATAACTGAAAAGAAATCAGTCTTAGAGTAAAACAAAACTAAAATCAATCACTTTCATCCTTCAAGCTCCATAATTTTTTTATTAGGGTCTCAAAAAGTGATTAAATTTTTGAAAAATTGATCAATAATTCATCGAAAAATTGGGATTACAATGACCACTTGTAATGCTTAAAATGTGTAGTACCTTAAAAGTTGGAGAAAAAATGTTTCTATCAAATATTTAAAATTATTAAATTATTAAAAGAGAATTTGCAACTTTTGTTTTTAAAGTTTGTTGCTTTTTTAAATAAATAATAAATAAAGTTCTAAATAAATTTCCCTTTTGGTGTTTCTTATTATTTTAAGACCAAAAATGTTATAATTTTTGAAAATAGCAAAGTAGCTGCAATCTATTCCTTTAAATTGACTTTTCTAGAAACTATTTTTTGATATTTAAGTAATTTTTAATACCTACCATATTATAACCAAAAATTTATGCTGGAATTAAAAAAAAATGTATTAAAAATTTTACACATTCCAGTGAAGAATTAAAATTTCAAAACCCATTGTAAAAATTCTAAATTTTAGAATATACATGATTATTTAATTTTTTATAAATTTCAATTAATATGAATTAAATAAATGTCTTTTATTGATCCACATTCTAATTATCCCAAAATTTTTATTAATTTTTTTCAGAAAACCTAATAAACTGTATTTTTTTAAATTGTTTTTATTGAGAGTGCCTTTGCAACTCAAAAATTTTAAAGCGTCGTTTGTAATTATTTGAAAATTAAACGATAAAAAGTAAAAATACCCAAAAAATACTTGGATTTAATAAGTAGGTTAAAATAGTAATTACATTTTTTTGTAAGAAAATATAAGTAAAATTAAAATATTTTAAATTTTTATATTTTTGGCGTATTTAATAAGAAAATTAAAAAAATAATAAATTATATTCTAATAAAATTGGTTACTGTATTCAAAAATTTAATATATGTAGAATAACTGAAAAATTAAACCTAAGTGAAGTTAATATGTAAGTGAGGTCAGACCTTTTCAAATATAGAAAATGAACTTTTCACCGCAACGCCCATACAAAATGACTTTTCTACATTTTCCTTTCTTCATGTTTAAATTTGTGCATTGAAGCCATTTAAACATTTCCGCATTTCTAATATTAGATCGCAATTATTATGCATAATTTTAGTTTTAAACTGGTACGGACTTTTTAATTTTCTTTAAAATGAATATCGCGTGATTGGTATTGTTGTTTATGCTTTGATTATGAAAATAATTTTCCTCCATTCCTTATTTCAATTTGCATTTAAGCTGTTTTACATTTTGTTTCCAAACTTATATTCTGATTAAGGCGAAATAAAAAATTAATGAAAACAAGCATTCTGCTTCTTACATTATACAATATGATTCGAATAAAATTATGCTTAATTAAAATCGCTTTGTTTATAAATTTTTAAAAATAATAAGTATTTCATGAAAGGAGATTATTAATGTAAAATTTATTAAATTAATACTTTAATTAGATTAAAAATTTTTACGGTGTAGTATTATTAAAATAATTTAAAGTCAATGTAATTGGAAATTATTAATGTACAAGTCAATCTTTAATTTTGCTTAAGTATATTAATTTTAATTATTTAAGGGTGTAATACAAATCGGGCTAATTTGGTGTAATTCAATTTAAGTAAATCTTTAAAGGACTTTATTTGGAAATTTACCCGATTTATTTTAATTTTTCAAAAGCATCTTTTGGGTTATTCCCCAGGTAACATAAATCAATTTGCATTAATAATCAGGCGGATCCGCCGGGACGAATTATAGGACGTTAATTCATTAAATGAAAAATACTTTACCACATCATAGAAAAATGTTTAATCCACTCCATCGATAACTCTTACGAATTTAATTAATAAAGTTTACATTCCACCGGTTTAAAATTCGAATTTTAACACGAAAATTATTTTTGATTGGAATTGCAGGCAATAAATTAATTTTTTATCTAAAAATACACACAGGGTGTTCGGAAAATGATGAAAAAGCTCTCCAGAAATTTAAAGAAAAACTGCATCGTTTTTAGTCAAACTATGATTAATTTACACATAATTACAATTAAAAAATAGGTAAAAAATATTGATGATTATTACATAGGAATTTAGAGAATCAGTAAATAATATTAATAAATTAAAGGAAATTCTAATCAAACCTTGTTTATAGAAGTGAAGTGAAATGAAAATGTTCTAATAGTATCCAAATAAATCTTAGATGTAGAAGAGTTGATAATCCCACCCTCTTTTTTAATTAATTCCTCTCACTTCCCTTTCTTCAATTGAAACGCTTTGAAACGAAGATGTAGGCTTTCCAAAATCCATTTACTAGGTACAACACTCAGTACAAATTCAGAACAATAGCCACACGTTTAAACTCTCAATTGCTATTACGGTTTCCAAGTTACATAATTGGCATTGTTTGGTCACTAATGACCAGACCTTATTTTAAATGGAAATACTTAAATTTTATACAGGGTGTATTAACTTCAAATACTGATATTGTTCAGTTTAGTTTACATGAATTTTTGGTTACTACCAACATGAAATAGGGAAACTATAAATTGAAAGTGAAAATTGATATTTATAAATACTTGCCCTATAATAGACTAAAATAATAAAACTAAATTAATTGGAAAATAAACAATTGAACTGATATTTTTGTTTTGATTTCCTATTATTGCTCCAAACATTATTGGTTCTAATCTGTGGATTCAAAAATAATATAAAATGTAAATAGCTTATAGCAAAGTATATACCGGGTGTCCACGAAACTACTGCTACCTCTTTAATTTTTTTTATGAAAATATAAATTTGAAATTTTACTATGTTATATGGTATAAGATAACGAATTTTTTGAACTTACAAAATTTTAATTTCACTTTCGATTTAACCGTAAATGACATCAACTTTCTTATTTTAAAATTAACACCCTATTTTTTGTACTTATTATTAAACATTGGTAAGTTCCAAGAATATTTGTGATAAAAATTTTTTTTTCTGAACTTTCAAAATAAATTTTGGATTTTTTTTAGTAATTTTTTTTTATAAAATCTATTAAAACTACTAATAATTTAAATAGGTAAAATAAATTGTAAATTATGAAATTCATTCGGGCGTTTTTGAGAAATTAATTTTTATATTTTTTAAAATGTGTTTTTTGCAATTTCCTATCTTTATTCTATCAAATGGCATGATAGTGGTGTCACCCCTTATTTCGATAGAGGATTTTTTTCCGATTATAGTGATACCTAACATGTATAGGTATAAACCTTAATTGTATTTACTTATTTTTTTATTTTATCAATTTGTCAACAGCTGTATATTGTTTATAAATAAGTAAGTAAATTTAAGGATTCTACATACACCTTGGGTATCACTGTAATTTGAAAAAAAACCTCTATCTAAATAGGGGGTGGCCTCACTATCATGCCATTTGAAAAATAAAGATATTTTGAAGAAACGCATTTTAACCGGAAGTGAAATTTTTTTGGTTCAATAAATGCGTTTTCTTATGCCATATAAAATTTTAAATATTTATTTTCATAAATATGAAAATTACAGGGGTGGCCCTAGTTTCGATGACACCTGGTATATGTATAAGAGGAGTGTGCTTAAGCTAGTTTGCAATTTTCAAAAATTTTAATACTTCTTGATCCTAAAATATAAATAGCAGCAAAGAAAACTTACTAATGTTTATTGCTTAATTTTTTTAGGTTTTTCATTTTAACCAAAAGGAAAAAATTGTCAGGCTTTTGAAATTCTCGAATTGTCTAAAATTTCTTAACAAAACTACTTACAAAAAAAATGATACATAAAAAAAGTTTAGTCAGAAAGAAGCTGAATAATACCTCAATTCAATAGCATGGAATGGTAAGTAGCTTAAAATACATGCATGTTTCAAACATTTAATCAGAGTTTGAAACGTTAATAATAGAAAACTATGAAACTTGAAAGCACAGAAGTGATTGATTTTCAGTTTGGTTTTACACTAAAATTGATTTTCATCCCGTTTTAATTTCAAAAAGTTAAAAAACTAACAAATCATTTTGGTTACTTAAATTAAACTCTTTAAAATATAAATTATAATAAAATATTTTCAATATTATTTAATCTTATTTTTTAAATTCCCTATAGACGCTTTTCTTATAAATTTTAAGCTACAAAACGATCATCCAAATTTTTGAATCACTGTTTAGGATGCCAATATAAAAATGCTGAACCTAAAAGAAAATAAAATCATGCACCTTAAACTGGTTTTAATTATCTTTTATAAAACGTAAATATTAAAAAAGAAAATTGAAAAATTTTATAGGAAATTTTTTTTTGTATTTTATATAGGTTTTATTAAAAAATAGCTAAGTAATTTTGGCAACAATGCACCTATTTTTTAATAAGTCAAAATTTTAGAAAGATATCGATGCGATTTTTTATAATTACTTAAAAAAATTAAATAAATAAATCACAGAAAATCATTGCATAACATCAAATAGTTCAGGCTATGTAGCATATTCGTTATAAAATTACACATGTATATTTGGAATACCATATTCTACAGGTCGGCTAAAAGTGGCTTTAATTTCGTTTGTTTGATATTCTGAAATTTTCAAGACTTTTTGGACCATAACTTCAGAATGAAAAAAGACATTTTAATAAAATTAACGGAGTCTATCAAGTTCAATTGAAAAAGATAAGTGAATAATCGTGAACAATAAAGTGCAAAATCACTTTTTGGTGCATTTCAATCGAAAATTGGTTTTCATGAATTGTTTGTCAAATATAAAAAAAAATCAACATTGAACTCTAGGTAAGACTATAAAAAATTATTTCCTTGAGTAGCACTCATTGGAGGTTAAAATTTATGTAAGTTTTGAAACAGTTCACAAAATGATCATCTGAAGAAGATCTAATCAAACTTTTAATATCGTGTAAAAATGAAAAAGAAAATGATCAACAAATTAAAAAATCTACTAGACTAAACGTGACATGGAGTTTTAGTTTGGTATTTCCTTTGATACCAACGTTAAAATTAAAACTATTTTCTTACAAATTTTAACAATAAAATAAAAGTATACTTAAAAATACCGAATCGAAAGGTAATAGCTCTAATTATATTGTGTTTTTATCTACTTTGACTATAAGGACCTAACTCGGGTATATTATTAGAAATAATTATCGAAAAAAATTTCAAAATATAAAACAGATTTTATTTAGTGGGATTTTGTATAAAGACTTAGGTTAAACCTAAAAAACATTATCATGTAAGAAATAACAAACCATCTCAAAACAAAGTTAATCCATTGGTTGAAAATTATTTCTTTTGAAATGACATACCCTTAAAGTAGTATACAGAAAAACGGCCAACGATGTAGCTTCGTTATTTCTTATCCGATTTTAATAAGTGATGTGTCAAATTAAATGGTTTAAAGAATTCTACTATCAGATAATAAAAGATTAATTTTATTTTTGAAACCAACAGAGAAGGAGGGGGCAACTTTTCTTTTTCAAATGGCAACATATTTTTTTCGATTGAAAAAAATCATTAGAAAAAATAATCTTATTTTTTTAATTTTTTATATTATTATTATTTTTTTTTAAATTTATTTCAGTCAAAACTAAAAACTCAAAAACAAAAAAAAACAATTGAATTAAATTAAAAAAAAATTAATAACAATAAAAAATTAAAAAAAAAATAATAAAAAAAAATTAAAAAAAATTAATTTAAAAAAATTATTGGAATAATTGGTTTAGATTATTTTTGTTAATGATTTTTTTCAATCGAAAAAAATATGTTGCCTTTTGAAAAAAAAAGTTGCCTCCTCCTCCCCTGAAGTTTTCAAAAATAAAATTAATCTCTTATTATCTGATAGTAGTATTCTTCAAACCATTTAATATGACATATCACTTACTAAAATCGGATAAGAAATAACGAAGCTACATCGTTGGCCGTTTTTTGTGCACTCCTCTATATAAAAGAAAAAAAGGAATGGTGTTTAATAAACTTCATCAAATAGCATAGAAGTTAATAAATAGTTATTTATGTGACAAGTGCGAAAAATAATGTATTAGGCATGAGTTCGAAATAACTCGAACGAATGCCAAATACATTTTTCGCACGTGTTGCATACAAAATGTTTCCTACTTTTCTAAAACTACTATAAATTAATGAAATAATAATAATAATAATAATAGCTACTTATTCTAAATTTCAATAAATAACAGAAGTATTGATTATGTAGAGCACGAACTGATATTTACTTATCTTAGGTTGGCAGCACATTAATAAATAAACAAAAATTCATGTAAAGTGTTATATTGGAAATTTTTAGATTCCACTCGCTTTCTGCTGCCAAAAATATGAACTTTTATATTTGGTACTTGATTTTTTGATATAATGCCCTGGTACATTTTTTTTTAGCTTTACTGAAGCTTTAAATAATAAATATATTTTGTTGAATATGTAGTTACAAGGTACAAGAATATGTATTTTAAACAAAATTGTTAACACTGACAAGTACCGAATATCCTCCATTTATAGCGCCCTCTATACGTAGTTAAAATTCCCAATACCTCACTAGTACTTTTTCTAATACTACCTCTGTCCCAAATTATGGTATACATTTCTTCAAATTCCTTTGATTATTTAAATTTAAAGAATATAAAAAATTTGTATCATGTTGAAATAAATATATTCCTAATTGTTTTATAGTTGTCTATGCTTAAAACAAATTTTTATATTGTGTTCCTGTTAGTTGAAAAAAATACTAGAAAAACAAAATCTAGAAAAAAAATACTAGTAATTCAAAATCACACCCGTTTAGCAGAAAATATAAAAGGTAAAATCAATCAAAATAGTAGTGTGTGTAGTGTATATAAGAAACCTAAAAAAAAATACTTATGACCATCAGGGAATTTTGCAAGGCTCTTGCCATAGTCCCAAATTAATATTTATGGGCAATTCCGTGCAAATCTGTAAGTCCTTGCAGAATAAACCTGTTTAGATATTTCCGGTAAAGGCTTACAGATTTGCACAGAATTGCACCATAAATGTATAAATCATTATTAATTATAATAATTAATAAGTTAAGTTGAGTTTCAATAAAATTTATCAAAGCAACATGTATTTCTTAGTTGTGTATACTTTAATTTGGGACAAAGTAAAAACGTAAATGTATACCAAAATTGGGGATAGAGAGAGTATATATTCCTGAATCATAACCATCAACTTTTGACGTATGTCCATAGTGCAAAAACTATGAATTTTAGGGTAAAAGTAGGAAAATATATATTGAATTTTAAAAAAATAGTCGGTGAAATTAGCTATAGAACTTAAATTTCGATTTCTCTAAAGTAACGGAAAATACGAACAGTTAATTGAAATCAAATGTTTTTGGTACTGCTTAACGATTCATGGCCTTTGGACTTTACTTCTTCAATTTTTTTTATTTTAAGTTTTTGGTTGTGTGGAAAACGTCCAAAAAATATGCAACTTTTAGGCTTAATTTACAACCTTATTATGATATTCTCTCTTTAATTTACTTTCAGGATTAATTTACAAAATTCAATTCGATTAACTCCTAATTAGGTTATGTTTATTTTAAAACCCCAGTGTAATCGTAGGAAATTCTAAGTTAAATTATTGGCATTTCTTTCCCACAGGTTATACATCGCTTTTCCAAGGAACAGAGAAATCGGAGTTACATATTTTGCCGACTATAAGACAAATAAGAGATCAAAGTCGGAATTAATTAGTAAATTTTAAAAATATATGCTCAAACTCACCGAAATTAAAAGGTAGTGTTTATGTCTTAAACGGTGCTCCAAATAATGGATAAACGATCGATTATTGATAATTACTGCCTTTTAAATTAAGGCGAGTATCAGTATTTAAGGATTTTTATTAAATTCACCTAGACTTTACAGGGTTTTCCAAAAAATACTTTTTTTTTAATTTAAGCATAACTCCAAAGTGAATGGTGCAGTAAAAATAAAAATAAAGGATCACTTAATCCTTTAGTAAAGAAACACTTTTAAGGAGCAGTGGTGTAAATCTTAATCTTAATTTCGTTTACATTTGGAGATTGTCTCAGATATAATAAACTTTACTGATATCTGGGAAAAGAAAAGATTTAAAAGAATTAATTGTAAACTTAAATTAATTTACTTGGTAGTCAATTAATAAAGCTACAGAAATCTCCACAGGAACATCTTTCAGTAAGTTTTGATTTTTAATTGAGCTTGAGTTTTCGAGTCGCAAGTCCCTTGCTCCTTCCTAATTCTCCAGAGTCCTTGAAGTGTAAAAAGCTACTGCAGATAGAATAGTGACCGAGAAAATTGCATAAAAGTTCATCTCGCTTTGGCTGTGTACTTTTTTTGATGTTATCGTCTTTCTTCCACAACAGTCTCATCCAGTTCCATTCTTTGTCATTGCATGATTGCACGAATGCAGGACGCGCAACAATAGAGTGATACAGAATATTCATATTAAACATTATAATAAATTATAACTTAAATTACTCTAAAATTATAAGGGAAAAAAATTATTTTCATTCATATATGCTAAAATTATACAAACCACTTTAAAAGAAACTTCTGCATATTCTTTATTCGCCTTAGCACTTCTCTGAAAATAAAAGATGAAAGTTTCATTTAAAATTTTGCTTTTAGAAAACTTTAGCAATCTTAAATTGCATTACAAATGTAGAGTTTTATTTTTTTAAATTGTATTTTTTGCTAAATATTTAAAGAGTATTGACATTTTTTAGTTCAATATTTATCTTTATGTAACCTAAGTTATGGCATGTTTCCCTAATACATTTATATAATAGTCATCGTGGGAATAAAAGAATTTTTTAGCTCTCCTCTTTTTTATCTTGCGTGCTTGAGTGTAGTGGTTCTAAATTGGAGAGCTGTAATCCCATACGCCTTAATATATTTACGAGAACAAAGGGGCCTCAAACGACGCTCTGTACAGAGTTGCACGGGCATTAGATGTAATAATAGGTACGGGTGATGTACGCCCAGACGTATACTAGCGGGACAGTATGACCGATCGCCCCAGATGGAGGTCCATCACTCTACATTTCGGGTCAGAGCATTTAGAGAATCCTCTCCACTCTATCTTCAGAATTATAAACGGTTAACTCAGTGTGCAGCCTTAGTCCTTTATTACCTACAATCCTCATGTCAGAGTAATAAAATTAAGTGATTTAGACTAGACCTTAAAGAACTCATGGATGCTTTATTTTCAAAACCGATGGTAAGATAATTTTCTATAAAGGAATTGCTTTATATTATCAAAAATTCCGATGAAAATCCTAGGTTGACATGGAAAAGAACTTCGACCCTTTCATATATTATAAAAACCCAATTTTGTATCAGAGGGTCGATGAAGGGTCAAATGAAATAATAGAATTTTTAACTCCTTCAATGGAAAAGCACAAAATATTTATTTTAACATTTCAGTAAGCACGAAAATTTGTTCCAGTTTTGGAGGAAAAAATTATCAATGTTACTTTATTGGTCTACACCTTTTCCAATTGTATTTCAGAAAAGATCATTCAATTTCAGAAATCATCAATTGTAATTCAGTCATCTTATTGATCTTTTCTTAAATACAATTGACTATTCTGAAATACAATTGATACTTTCTGAAATTAAATTGAGTATTCTGAAATACACTTGATGATTTCTGAAATTCAATTGATCTTTTCTGAAATACAATTGACTATTCTGCAATCGAATTGATCTTTTCTGAAATATTATACAATTGGAAAAAGTGTAGAATTTTGGAGTGAAGTATTTTTATGTATACGATGGTCCAATAAAAACATCACAAGCCCATTTTACCGTGTTTAATTTCAGTTTTTGGAAAAACGCTCGGAGAGGTATTCTTGAGAAAATTACTTATATGTATAATATTTGAATTGAATCGGTGAGTCCAAGAATAATTTGAGGTAAGCTAATTTTGACATAATGATCTTAAAGTACCTACCTTAACTTTGGGCCCATGTAATTAACTCTGTGCAAGATTGCAGAAGGAAAATAATATGATAGATGGTAACCTAAATAATTTAGGTTTTAAAGCTAAAAAAAACAATTGAAAATCTAACTGAGGAAACTTGAGATCTCGTTACTCCAGTATTAATTATCAATGATTCGCTGATAATTTGCAAAGAAGATCCAGAATAAGGGGATGGATTTTCTATTCCCTGTTATTATCTCTGACGGAAAATTTATGATGGGCGTCTCGAAAATCACTCTCAATAGATTTATATTTTGTGAAGATGCAGTTTTAGTATGTACAGAAGAGGTTAGTACTATTCTTCTAGGAAGTTAATTGGTAATAAAACTAGGGTGACCATTTGTCCCGGATTCTGGTTCCGTGTCCTGCACAATAAGTGACGAAAAATGTCCCGGATTGTAATTGTTCCTTGAAGTTTTGAATATACTTAATTGAAGAGTGTTAAACATTTATTATCTAAACAAAGAGAATATGACAATTATTTTTAAACAATGTGACTTTTTTATTTAAGAGAATTCGATATTTTGGAATTGTGGTTACAATAAATTTTCCATATATTTTTTGGCACAACACCCCGCACTACACTTCGAAATCTGATGTCCAGGATTTCCGCAAAACATCGTGCGTACTTTAAAGAATATCCATTCTTGGGAAGCACAAGCTAAGAGAAAAAGAACTGAAAAGAGTATAAAATCCTGAACTTAATCGAAGTATTAAAGAATTGAAAAATCATGATTTTTCGTAATTTTTTGATATGGTGGATACTAAACTCGGTCTCGCAAGGACTAAATAGAAAGCAAAAGAATAATTAATAACTGGACTGTTTTAGTCTAAACTGAAGATTGAAGAGAAAAAAGAAATAGTCTATCCCATGTATGCTTGGAGAAGAAACTTCATAGCATCTACTAAACGAATTCGGTCATAGTATTTTAAAGAACAGCCATCCTTGGGAAGCAAAAGCTAACTGAAGAAGAGCTGAAAACAATACATAGGAAGAAAATCCTGAACTTTGTCGAAGTACCAAAGAATTTTTCGATATGAAACTTTCAATGAGTCTTTTCGCTATTAGTTTTTTAGATTGGTGACACAATGTGACTTTTTATTTTTTTATGAGACTTTATTATTTTATGTTTTAGTTTTGTACTTTCAATAAATTTTGCATACATTTTTGGTACAACACCCTCGGAAGTCGGATTTCAGCTAGACAAAAACGGTCACCCTCAATAAAACTCCAAAATCTGATTTGCAATATATTACATAACTTTGTTGAGGTGATTTGTTTTATTTTGATTAAGTAGTAACAGTTTAGGTCCAGGACTGATAATGTTCTTCTAATAATTTCGAAACTTTAAGTGAGCATTTGCCTGATTCAACTCAATAATTCTAAATGGTAAAATGAGTTACACTGTACGATAGAAAACAATACAAAAAATAATTTTAAAACAATGATCTTATTTTGTACATCGGTTCATGAAATTTTGGGGTAATTGACATTTATTTCACTTTTAATTTGTGCATCGATTTCCACTGTTTAGTTTCATAATTCTTACCATTTAAATTTACGTTAAGTTGATATCGATATCTGGAAACAACAAACTATCAATCGAGAGTTTTTCTAAAAACTGTAAAAATATACTAAAAGTAGACATGTTGGGTGTAATTTACATTAATTAAAATGTTATGAAATTTTCTCAGCAAGTTGTGGATCGATTTTTTAAATAAAAGCACTGTTGTAAAACTGATTCTGTTTACTTTTTGAAATTTTAACAAAGTTATTGTGATTTTATAAAACAAATAGGGTACGTCTATTGGGAATTTTCAAATTCTGTCCGCCTCTGGTGTATGAACCTACAAAAGTGCATATTATATGTATACTTGTTTCATTACAAGCAGTAATACAGGGTGTTTCAAAACAAGTGTCGAATAATCTAGGAATGGGTTTTTGGACCAATTTTAAGACAAAAACAAAAATAATTTTTTGCCCGAAAATGCCCCATTTCGGAAAAGCAGGGCAGTGAAGTTTACTCATTTTTTTCAATTTTTGAAGTACAGTGTCAAGAAATCCGGATTAGATAGCGATTGACTCGGTCCGCATTTTTTCCGAAATAAACATGTCGGATTGGATTCATCAATTCAATGCAATCAATCCGACGTGTTTATTTAGGACAATATGCGGATCGAGTAAATCACTATTCAATCCAATCCGAATCGAGTTACGCGAGATTAACGTAGTCAATGACTGCATTTATCTCGCGTAACTCAACCCGGATTGGATTGGATGGAATCGAATAACGATTGGCCCTGTCTGCCTTTTTTTCGAAATATACAGGGTGTCTCAGACCACCCGTCCACCCCTTTTATTATGAGAACGCCTTGTCGTACAAGGCTGAAATAAAAAAAATTATTACCAAAGCAAACCCGAAGAATCCATTGGTGCACTTATTTTTTTCCGGAACAATCCGGAAGTACTCGTAACCGGAAGTAATTTTCGATTTTTAAATGGCAACATAGGTCGAGTATGGTTTCGTTTGAAAGGTCTTTTAAAAAGAAACAACTTTTATTAAAATATTTTTGTAATATCTTGCATAATTAACAAATTAAACGAAAAAAATATGCAAACAAGTGACATTGGTCTCTTAAATTATGGAAAAATTAAATCGTTACCATCATCCGCAAATGGGCAAGAGAGAGATTTTTTTAAATTGAAACTCTTTTTTGCGTTTATCGCTTTATTCGTTAAAAATAATCAACTTTTCTTTATTTTTTGAATTAAGGTAAATACATAACCTAAAAAGGTTGATTATTTTTAACCAGCGAAGCAAAAAATACATGTTTCCATTTAAAAAATCATAATTGCCTCTACCCTTAACTATTGAGGATGATGGTAGTGTTTTAATTTTTCCATAATTTAAGAAACCATTTGTCACTTGTTTGCTTTTGTTTTTTGTTTAATTTGTTAATTATGAAAAATATTAAAAAAATATTTTAATAAAAGTTGTTTCTTTTTAAAAGACCTTTCAAACGGTACCATACTCGATCTATGTTGCCATTTAAAAATCGAAAGTTACTGCTGTTCTAAATTCCCCAATCTCATTTTTGGTAACCACATGTTAACTTTTGTTTTTCGAATGAAAATATCAATGGTTTTTTCTATGATTTAATCATCAATGTTTTTCTTTGAAAACAGAGATATACGACAAACTCAATTAGGAAATTAAAATAGCACAAAATCCTTTTCTTTAATCTTCTATAATTTGCATATTTCACAAAAACTATTCGTTTGATTTGGATTCATCGATAACGATTGAAATAATATTAGAGCAATCAATGACTAATTCTTTAAAATATTTTTGAAAATTGTTGGAAATTTGCTTTTTCCAACACTGTATACCTATATTTTTTTTCAATCGTTAATTTCCGACGTAAATCGGTCACAAGGAGATATACAAGGTGAACAAAATGTTCAAGGTCATGGCAATATTTCATAAAAGTGCATCACTAAGAAACGTATAACTTTTATTTGAAACATTTTTCTCAAAAATGCTTAGTTTCCAAAATAAAGCGGCGTTGCCGAACTTAACGTATTGAAAATTTAAACCCTTGTAACTTCTAAACTATTCACTTTAAAAAAGTAAAAAAATATGTTCCGTAAACCTCTGAAAGGAAGCTAATATAATATGCAATAAAAATGTTTTACCCCTGTTTAAAAAAAGTTAAGTGATTATTGCCTGACCTTGCTATTCAAGGTAATGGGCAATATTTCCAGATAGCGCGTCGCTAAGAATCGTACAACTTTTATTTGAAACATTTTTTTCAAAAATGCTTCGTTTCAAAAATAAACGGGCGTTGCCAAATTTTTTGTTCACCCTGTATATACTTTGTATGTTACTATGGCTAGTAAAGAACTAAAAGCGGTGCTATAATATTTAGTAAAGCACCACTCATCGATTAAAACGCTCCCCGCTACGCGGCTCGCATTTTAAACTTCGACTCTTTAAAAAAACCCGCCTTATGAAAGTTGTTCTTTAATACAAAATTTTTGCATTATTATTTAAAGTTTTTGAAGAAAATAAGCATATTTTCAGAGTAAAAAAAATTTTTCACTCCCTATAAAACAATATACTATTTTCAAAGATATACCTAATTATTATCTAATTGTTTTTATTGTATGAAAGTTTCTATAAAACATTTCAGTTGTTTTGGAAGTACAGGTGAATATTTGCATGATTTTAGCTTGACCTCTATGGATTGTTTAATTTAAATTTAATAAAGCGGTAATGCATTGTAACTTAAGATACCTCGAAGCATAGCCCTTTGTCATGTTTTGTCCCTTGAGCTATGTATGTTACGATCTGGGTTTTCCTTTCGGTAAACTGACCCAAAGTTTTTTTAATGAAATTTCCGAGGGATAAAGTTTAGCTTTGACTTTTTATTAAACTGCGAAACTTACTTTACTTAACTTTATTTAATTTCTTTTCATATTATGTACCTTTAGGTACGCTAAAATATTTATTTTATAAAAATATTCCTGTTAACATTTATTAAAAAATAATGAAAAAACAATCAATACACCTGTATTAAAAATTTTCATAAAAATGTTTTAGAAAAAAATTCTAGCGGCTCGAGGAGGACATTTACTTCCAAAATTTTTGTTAAGTTTGGCGAATATCATGAAAAAATGAAATTTTCTGAAAAAATGTTTCAACCAAAAGTTGCTTATAATTTTTCATTTATTAAGAATCTATAATAAAATTTATGGGTTTGAAAAACAAAAACGGTTCCCCATAAAATTCCATAAACATTAAGAACTCATAGTACAATGAAATGCCCCCCTTAATTTTACGGAGAATTTAATAAAAATATTGTAAAATAAATATAGGACAATGATTTCATCCAGACTGTATAAAGACGGTTAAAAAGTTTATAAGTTTTCTTGATACGTTTATCGTTTATTGCTTAACTTGGAGTAATAATTTTAGTCTTATCTTTGACCATTATATAAACTTTATATCTTTGGTTTTTAGTGATCCTAAAAACCACAAGATGATTCCAATTCACTTGCAATAAAACGTTTTAAAATTAAATTACTTAAAGTAGCTAGTTGAAACACTATAAACATTAAAAATTTTGTGAACATATTTTTAATTAAAAAAAAGGACTTTTTTCTATACAGGGTGTCTCAAATTATTTTATTATCAGGACTCTTAGTATAGTACCTGAAAATTAAAAAAAATCCTTTTTGCATAAAGATTAAGCGATAGATTTGGGGCACCCCGTATTTTCTATAAATATTAGTGGGTTAGGTTAATCGTTTTTGAAAAATCAGTCAATAATGGCGTGTAAATATTTTTAGACTTGTTTCCCAGTTCTGATATACGACAATCTCTTTATTTAAACTGTGTGCCAAGGCCGGTTTAGTTGTGCAATATTTGTTTTTAAAATTTATGATCAAAACTAGCAGTTGGTGCAACTGCACGTTATTATTATCCCTGTCGTGACGACGGGTTTAGGATTATAATGCAGAGAAGCACCGGATTATTGCGGGATTTCGTTGAAGAATGACTGTAGCTATTTCTGAAGTCTTTAATTTTGTAGTGTAAACAAAATTGTGAGTGATGGATAATAAATCTCTAAAAATCACGCTCGAAAAATGTATTTTCCTTTACAAAAAAATTAAATAGAGTGCTTAAATAAAGTTTCCAATTATTTATCTTTAGAAAAATTGAACGATTTTTTTACAACTGTAATTTATCAAATTTATTTTTATTAATTTTTTTTAGATTTATTAAATTGGTACTTAAATTATGTTGGTTTTATGAGGTACTTTCAATTTAATGAAATATAAATTATTTGTAAAAAGACACTGCTGTGATAATCGGAGAGGAAGTGATAAGATAGTTTAAGGTGGGGAAATGAATATGGCCCGGAAACAAGATAAATGTACCGGAAACAATGTTTAAGGAAGTGTTCAAAGAATGTGCCAACATTTTAGTTTGACCTCCTCTTTAAACTAAGAGTGCCGTTTCACATGTCGTGTTAAAGGGTTTTATGAGTTCGAAATTATTTCACTTCGTTTTCTTATTTTAATTACTTTATATAAATATTTATAACGTTTTTCTCCTATTTTATTACGAAACAAATTATAATTCATGACTAATAAATTTTGATCATAATCTTTTTTTAATATTTAATGAAAAAATTAAAAAAAAAACGAGAAAATTAGGTTTATAATGAGCGTTTTTAGTTTAAAATTATTTAAAGTATGAACAAAAAACCAATTCGTAACACATGTTCAAACATATATTAGGAAAATCCCAGATGACGTTCTTTACTAAAAGTAATATAATTCGTTACCTTTTTTATGAACTTACAAAAAGTTGTGGGTTTTAATTAATTGCCATGACTCCAAACTATGCTAAAAGTAAGTTTTTGCTAAAAGAGGTCTGAAAATGGCAAAAACAAAATATGTTACATTTGTAATTCCAGTAATAATCCCATTTAGGATTAATCCAAATTTTACAACCAAAATTCCAAATAAATTATTTAAATAAAGTAAAAAAAAATATTTCGAATATATGAATTTAAAATTTTAAGCTAATATTATAACAACGGGCTCCATGTAAATGTTAGCTCTATAAAATCAGTGATTAAACTAAGATATTAATTTTAATCCCTTTAAAAGATTATACGG
The DNA here is from genome assembly GCA_963971135.1 of Stenus bimaculatus. NCBI lineage: Eukaryota > Metazoa > Arthropoda > Insecta > Coleoptera > Staphylinidae > Stenus > Stenus bimaculatus. The sequence goes on along the minus strand of OZ020180.1, from coordinate 76,515,151 downwards.
AAACCTTCATCACTATCAAATTTTATAATTAAATTAATTTAGTAATAAATGTTTAGGGAATTGTGAAACTAATCCCTTTAGCTTATTTAAAGTTTTATTTAATTTATATTATGGGTCAAATAGTTTATTTAAACTACAATTGATTCCCATAAATTAAATTATTTATTGGCACAATTTAATTATGTAAATTAAATTTATTAATAATAGCCCTAAATATAATTAACTGCAACCATTATTTAATAGGCCTTCTGATTTATTATTTATATTATTTTAGTAATTTATTGTTTCGTTTATTTTGTACTTTAAATATACAGTGTTTAGCAACGAAAATATAGAAATTAATTGGGGTTTACTCCTAAAAAAATAAGGGTAGTTTCAAAGATTTCTACTTTTCCTGTAGTATTTCTAGTTTATTTTTAAAAAGGTATATTATTGGGTGTATATTTATGAATTATTAGAAAATACAAACTGACACAAAAATCTATATTGGTAAGGTGTATCCAGTTGTGAGTTGTGTCATAACATTCGCCTGTCGACCATGTAGAGTCATTTTCCAGTAGTTTGATTGATAAGGGAGTAAAATCTTGTGGTTTTTATTTTTGATAAGATAATTAAGGTATATCCAGTTTTGGTTTTTTTCGTTTAATTCTATAAAGTAAAAGAATGATTTTAATTTTTGGTATAGACTGGCTCTCGTGTCTAATTTAATTTTTTTGTTAACTTTATTCCGTAGTTAAGTTTATGTCATAGCTAATTTTAACTTCAGTTGGCTACGAAATGAAGCTGCGATCATTCCGGAGCTAACTTCACCTCTAACCTAAAAATTAAAACACAACTTATTATTTTTTTAATTTATTTTTAAATATATGAATCTTTTTTTTCGGTCGAAAATTAAGTTATATTAATTCTTAGATTTTTAAAGTTGGTTTTTGTTTTCATTTTAATTTTAAAAAATTTAAAAAAAAAATAAAAATAAAATTGTTTTTATTTTAATTTTAAAAAATAAAAAAAAAAATAAAATAAAAATAAAAACCAACTCTAAACCACTAAGAATTAATGCAACTTAATTTTCGACAAAAAAATTACTAAACTGGGGTAACTTTGGCCCGTAAAGGTAACTTTGGCCCAAATTTTGGAAAACGATAGTTTGGTATACTGATTTTATGAGTTAGTATTCTGATAATAACTGAAAGAAACACATATAATATGTGTTAAAGGAAAGTTGGTAACTAACACTAGATCAACCTACATTTTTCCAAAATTTGGGCCAAAGTTACCTTTAAGGGCCAAAGTTACCCCAGTTTACGGTATTTAAAAATAAAGCAAAAAAATGAGAAGTTGTTCTTTAATTTATAGGCAACCAAATTTACACGTGAATGCTCTAAATAAGCATTTTTTTTAATAGAAATGTAAAACTTTTTTTAAAATCCGTTCAGCCATTTTTGACAACATCCGTAATACCCAGTATATTGCTGATATTTAACTTTTCTTCTTCAAAATCATAAAATTGCAAAAAAAATCGAAAAAACTGAAAAAAATCACCCATAAATTGACCTTTTTGATGTAGCTCCACTGTGACGTCAGCTTTTAAGATATTATCATGAAATATAGTTATAATTATAGCCACCACATGTAGCGATTTTTAGAATTTTAAACGACTTCGATAGAGTATTTTAGATTACGGGCAAAGGTTTTATTACAACTGTAACTTTTACGGTATTTGATTTTGAGTCAATTGTGGAATCGATTTCATCCATCACTCCTTCTTCAAAATTAGCAGAATGCGAAATTCCCATTTTTTTGTTCAAAATTTTAAATTTTTTTTTAATTTTGAAAAAAAAAGTTTATTTTTCTTGATCCGAAGTTGATAAAAACTACAAAAACTCATTCCAAATAATATAAATAAAATTGTATTTTGTAAAATTATCTAAGCATTTTTTGAGATATTAATTTATGAACTTTTTTAACGTTTTTGCAAATAAGTCTTTTTTTAATGGAAAGATGCCGGGTCACTTAGTTTTTCAAAAAGAAGATTTCAACACGATTATTTTGGTATCCCATATGTAGCGTGTAATCAATTTACTTGTGCCAGTTTTTCATATTTCTTGTACTCGGGATTTTTCAAAATTTAAAAAAAAATAAAAAATGTGTTACAAACATACTGCTTTTCTAAAATAGTCTTAAATTATGAACAAAAAAATTAGGTGTTACATTTAAAAAAATAAAGTTGATGTCACTTCCGGATATTGAAAAACTGTTGCCTAAATATTTATTTATGCAACAAGTGCGAAAAATAATGTATTAGTCCCGAAATAACTCGAACGAATGCCTAATACATTTTTCGCACGTGTTGCATACAAAATTTTTCCTACTTTTCCAAAATTACCTATTATAAACTAATGAAATTTGAAGAAGTAAACACTTCACCTAACCTCACTTTTAACTCGAATTTGGAGAAAGAAGAAACGTCATAAATCACAGAAGTAAGAGTTACTAAGAGCGCGAACAAATATTTACTTATCTTATGTTGGCTGCACTTTGATATATAACCCAAAAAAGTCATGTAAAGTGTTATATACCTTACTATGTATAATTTTTTGGGTTATATATTTTACTCAATCATAACCAACAACTTTTGATTTATGTCAATAGTGCGAAAAGTTTAATTTTTGACGTAAACGTAGGAAAATGTGTTTTCTTGAACCATACAACATAGTCAAATTTCAAATTTTTATTTGCATAAATAAAAAAGTTATAGAGGTGACCCGTGTTTCGTTTCCACCCGGTAGATATTTCGCGCCTCAAAAATTTTGTACTTAGTATTTTGTGGTGATTTTTTTTTTGTCTTGACGTCAAATGTACGATTTTTTAGATAATTTAGATTGCGTTCGATTAAAAAGGGTCGTATTGAATTGATATCATCTATTTTTCCTTCTTCAAAATCATAAAAATGCTAAAAATCGAAAAAAACTCGGAAAATCATCAAAAAATTGAGCATTTTGATTTAGCTTGTGTAAAGTCAATTTTTAAGATATAACCATGAAATATATCGATTTTTTGAATGTTGAACCACATCAAAATCGAAGATTTTGAAACAACTGCCATTTTTGTAGTAGTTTGCAGTGATTTTCAATTTTTGAATTTGAGTTCAAATGTGTTAATTTATGGATAATTTAAATTGCGGTTGATTAAACAAAGTCGCCCTTTATCAATTTTATCCATTTTACCTTCTTCAAAATCAAAACAATGTGAAATATTGGAAACTCGAAAAATCACCGAAAGAATTGACCATTTTAATTTGGCTCGTGTGAAGTTAACTTTTAAGATATCGCCATGAAATATAGTTATTTATCGTCTCAAAACTCGGTCCCTTGTTTTCACCAGTAACGATTTTTGAGATTTTCTGTAAGAAATTTTTGAGAGAAAAAATATTCGACTTGGTTTATTAAATTATTATATACGCTGAAGCTCAATTGGCAGAAATACATAGCTTGACACCATCAATTTTAGATTTTTTTTGGCGTTTTAGTGTCCCCCTGGCGAAATTTAGAAAAAAAAGCGCCGCCCCCTTCTCGACATACGACCGAAAAAGTGCAAAACAAAAAGGTTCATATCTCGGCATTGGAAACGAAATAGAAAAAAATTGTTGTTTGGCCAACTGTTTTTTAAATTCTGAATCGAACATATTTCGAGTTTCTGTAACCTTTTCCTGATTTTATACAGTTTCCTCAGTTTTTTCGCCAATTTTGAGGTCAAAATTTTAGTCAGGCATGAGGCCGAAGTCCGATGTCCAGGATTTCAGCAAAGCATCGTGCGTATTTCGAATTTTAAAGAATTTTCATTCTTAGGAAGAAAAGGCTAAGAGAAAAAGAACTTAAAAGAATACTACACCAGAAAATCCTGAACTTACTCGAAGTATGAAATAATTGAAGAAGCATGATATTTCGAAATCTTTCGATATGGTGCTATATAGATCAGGGATACTAAACTCTTTCTCACAAGGACTGAATCGAAGTCATAGGATTAAGCAGTACTACTGCGCATTGTGCAGTAGCATCTGAGTACAAGAATTATGTACAAGAATTATGTGCTCGTCTAAAATAGCCTTCACTAATAACTGGACTCTGTTTTTTTAGTCTAAACTGAAGACTGAAGAGAAAAAAGATATCGTCTATCCCATGGATGCCTGGAAGAAAAACTTCACATCATCTACTAAGTGGATGCAAGATGCAAAGTCATAGTATTTCAAAGAAAATTCATTCTTTGAGAAGCAAAACTGACTGAAGAAGAACAATACTGAGGAAGAAATTCCTAAACTTCATTGAAGTTCCAAAGAATTTTTCGATATGAATGTTTTAAGGCTTTCGAAGCAGCATAATAATAGCATCTTCCATTTTGGATGATTTCTTTCGTTCTTTTTTTCGTAGAATTTTCAATTAGTTCAATTTGATGTTTTGGTTTCGTAGTTTGCATAAATTTTGCATTTATTTTTGGCACAACACCTTCCGAAGTAAGATCTCCCGGATTTCAGCAAAACAAAACTGATCTCCCTCGGTAACAACAGGAAATTCATGTTCAAAAATATAGGTTTCATAATAACTAGTTTACGTGAAAGAAAATTCGAACTCAGAAGCTTTGTATCTGAAAATTATATAAAAAGCCATGCCCGATTTTGTAGATTAGTCTTTTGTTAAATTCAGAAAGAATAATTTGAAAATAATTATTTACCCAGGCTTCACCAAGATTAGACCAAACATCAAAATAGTCATTTAGTTCCCAAAGTTGGAACTTTCTTGGGTTCGACGTTCGAGCATTCTCAACTTTGAACTTCGTCACTTTGGAGTTTTCACGAGTTCGAATTTTTTCAAGTCCATTTTATGAAAGTTCAAACTACTATTTTTAGGTCGAATTATTAGGTTTGGGTATGGTGTATACTAAACACCATTAATTAAAAGCGATTCAAACCACTTGTTTGGATAAAATTGGACAATAGATACACAAAGCAGTAATTCTAATGGTATATTTGAAATAGCAACAAAGCCATACTTTGTATGGAGGATGAAATGAACAAAAGAGAGTTCTTTTTATAATGCAAATTAAATACTTGAAAATAACATTTACGAAGTAGAGTTAGTACATACTGGTAATAAGCTTTTATGTAATCCACGTAAGAGCGATTTGGAGCCACAATTGAAAAGTATTTAAGGATAGGTTGTTGCTAGAGAAGAAAAACCAGAATAATATACTTTGTAGTAATCCCAAATCGACTGCTTACGCTTGAGTGGGATGCTTGAAATGACAGGCTTTTATTACTTTGTGCCCATTGTTTGCAACGATCGAGCACGCAGATAGAGTATTTTATTATCATAGGCTCAATAAGTTCAACAGCAGCCTAATTATACCAACCAAAGCTTAAAATAATACGCATTATATTACTTCCATACACTTTGACCACACATAATCACTACAGGATACCGGATGAAGAAAATTGATAATGTTATTTGTGTAAAACCTAGAGAATTGTATTAAAAATTTGTTTTTACTTCTTGTATATACATACAATCATGTAGTCGATCTTCTGGTAATTTAACAAAAATAATCGAGTTTTTTCAAAAAAATTGAATCGCTACTTAGGATACAGTCATATATTATTTATCTATACCAGGATTTTTGTTGTGCATGATTGAAGAACATTCCAAACCGAGCGGAAACCTCTTTTATTTGATTATGTTCACAAAACTTCTAGGAGCTTAGTTCTTCATAATCAAACGAAGGAGATTTCATCGAAGACCACAGTTTTTCTATATACCAAAATATCAATACCAATTTTTGTGGTCTTAGCAAGTTACTCTATTTTAGTCAGTGTTATCCAGTTTTGTTTTATCAAAGCAGCGTTGGAGCTATTAATTTATACATGTCAATCTCTTCAACTTTAATACGAATAAATTTTTCTTACTTTTGTTAAACTTGTTACTTCTAGTAAAAAATCTTTAGTGGTTGGAAGTAGAGAGCTGAAACCGCAAATAATTCTTCGGAATTCTGGGATGGCAGATATGATTTATGATCTCTTAAAACAATTGCAAGAATAAGAAGGGCACATTCATCTTTGCCTCTCAACCTGAAATACATTCGATCTAATTCTTTTCCATTTCCATCAGTGCTCACTGATTTTCGTCACATTGGCGACGGCCGATCAATTACAACGCGAATGGTGAACTAAATTGACGCTCGTATCTGCTGAAGGGAGTCAAATCACAGCTCCAGGGTGCCCATCAATAGTTAAACGTCCAAAGTAAATCGGGCGCGCATATCGAAATAAATGATTGTTCTGGGCTAATTTATTAAATCGATATGCTGGTTTTTATCTTTTACGTGCAGGAATTAACTCTATTAAATCTAGCGGAAAAAAATTATCGCCACATTTCTTAAATTACACATAAAAATTTTTCGAAGAAAATTATTAATTAAAGTAATAATATTGTTATTAAGTTACATAACAAAAACCTATACTTATTTTTTTTTAATATTTGATTACAAAACATCACTTAAATGTGAACGCCACAATATTGATCTCTCACGTTTAAATCCCTAGGGTTTGTTTATAAAATCGTAAATTAAAAAACCGTTTGTGTGATGAAAAAACAATAAAAAATCAAATTATTTTTGATTAATTCCTTTTAATTTTCAAGTTGCTAAATAATCATTTTTTAATAGAATTAACCTAATTTTTAATGATTTTTTTTATTTTGTTGCAGATTTTGACGTGCGTATCTTGGTCCAAAGATAAACCTATCATAGGTAAGTTTTAAGTGACACAGTGTGACTAGATTTTCGAAGCGCAAACAATGCAAAGCATGTGAGCATAAATCCGTTGCGCTTCAAATCGCTGAAAAGGATTAGGACAGGAAGGGTACAAGCATAAGTCCGCCTCTCGTTTGCTTTAATTGTTGTTATCCTGAAATTTTATTGTACCGCAAACCAAGTTTACGGAAACAATCGTAAAATCTCCAAGCACAAGGCGAATCGAGGTCTTATTCTTGAACAATTCGATACGATGTTGCTTCGACTTTGATCATTCTGTCCTTTTCATTTACATGAAAAAATAAAGACATACTCTTTATAGTATCGTATACGACATCTTGTGGTTCGAGAATAAGGACCCTGAAGCGTAGAGAGTCACGAATGGAGGCAGTGGAGGATTAAGCCCAGGCTCCAGGTTTGTTTAGGAGCCCATTTTCGAAATTACCTTTAATCATCACAATTTTTATTTATACCTCTACCGTATAACAGTTTTTAAAAGAATGTTTTATAATTAAAGGAGTTTGGAAAGTTAATTTTTAAATAAAGCTAAAAAATGTAATCATAAAAACGTCAAATTAAACCCAAAAATAATATTTTTTCTTAAAAAAATGGCCGCTCAGTTCTGGATTTGTAATAAAGTTTACTAAACTTTTTTAGAGGATTTAATAAAGGTATTTTAACAAAATATTTTTTAACGCGTTTTTCCACGGTATAGACTTTGATAATTTCGAATCGGTAAATGATTGTTGGTGCATTATGGGAAAATCTAATCACATTTATTGAGGGCATCTAAATATTTTGATTCGTCACTCGGTATACCTAGATATTCCACATTAAAGCGTTGTGTAAATCAAGAGACAATCTGTATACATCTTTTTTCAACTTTTGTTATTTTGAGATTTTGCAGATTCACAGAAAATTAGCGATTAAACCAAAAATAAAAATATTTATATTTATAATTTATATTCATATTTTCATGTTTCTAGTATGAGTTTTAAATCAAAAATTGGTTATTTCAACATTTCATTATATTATTATATTATATTATAACAATAAATATTTTTTAGGTTTTGAATGTGTGCTTAAAATCAAAATTTGGTTTAAAATTGAAGGAGTTATTAAAGTTTTTTCAAAATCTTTGACTTAAAATTATCAGTTTGTTAAATAAATCTCCCTTTACGTTCAATTTGACCCAAAATAAAACAACTAAAATTGCAAAAACCACCATCAAAACTCAAACTACAGTTCAAAGTTTAATATTTAATGAAATACTCAAAACTATTGTCTTTGTAATGACAAAGATAGTTTTGAGTTTCTGATGTGTTTTGAAAAAAAAAACAAAACGGTTAATTTTTAACTAAATCGTGCTTACATACTCAATTTAACCTAAAATAGAACACCAAACATTGCAAAAACAAACTTCATGACCTAAATTACAGTTACAATTATACTTGTTGCGGAGAGATAATACGCTGACAGAAATAAGAGTCCAAAAGAAAATAGACCGAAGGACAAATAGCCGATATAGACAAAATGTCGAAAATAATAAGGCTATAAGACCGAGCAATAAAAGGCCGAATTGGACAAAAAACCGAAAGAAAAAAGGCTGATTTGGACAAACGGTCGATGGAGAAAAAAGGGTGGCGCACATAACTGTTGAAATGCAAACGTGTCGAACAGCTAAAATATCGAATGGCGTCTTCTGCTGCTGTAGAATCTCAAACTTTTCTGATAGAACTAAAAGAACTGAACTCAAAAAAGCTCAAACAAAATATGTGTCAAAACACTCAGAGCCTCATAGAGTTCCCGTTAAAAAATATACAAATCCGAAGGTTAAAGGAGCTGTCGTTCAAAAATATAGCCAAAAAACATCCAGAGGTTAATAGAGCTGATGTTCAAAAATACATCCAAAAACATCCGGAGCTTAATAGAAGAGCTTCTGCCCGTTATGATAATTTCAACGAAAGAAAAATTGAACGAAGGGTATTTTCTTGGTTAATAAAGAAGACTTCTGAGTTTTGTTATAATACACATATAGGAACCACATATAGGAAACAATCCACGGAATGGAAAAACAACGGAGGAGACAGTTTAATTTCCATAAGAAGGAACACCTTTTAATAAATCACCCCGAAAGGAAGAGTTTGATAAAGATTTTACCTATAAGAAAGGCCAAATAAGAAAAATTAACCAATTTAGAAAAAAATATGCCAGGTAAAAGAAAACAATTGGGAGCTGTGCAGAAAATTAAACTTATTTTTTTAGACATGGCAAAATATAAGATCTTGGTAATTCTAAAAAGAAATGTTGATAGTTGGAGGATCACCTGGAAACCTTCGAGAAAACCGAAGATAAATTTATAAATATATTGGAAGCTATTGTAGAAGGACATCCACAAACTCAAGAATCATTTGTAGATTTAAACGCAATTGATTTCTTTGATCAAGACAATTTTGAAAATATATCTCCATTTCTGGAAACTTCACATACTGAGAAAGACCACACGTCTGATATAAAATAGTACCACTTCAACTATACCACAAAAAAAATATTAAAGGGAAATCAACAAGAACTAGGAGATTGGAAAATACAATTGTTGTAACTCAAAAGTTTTCGATGCAATGAAGAAGAAAATTATTTCAAAATTTTTCTATTGCAAAAATTCTTACTCGAATCAATTTCACTCTTTTTTTATTCGAACATTAATCATATATAAGATCGTACGCAAATATACTTCGAAAAATGTCGAACATGAAAGTGTCAAACGCAAAAAAATCATGCGTTTCGACCTATTTGAGTTCTACACTTTTACGATCGACATTTTTTACCGTTAGCGTCAGCGTTTTACGTCGAAAGAAAAAATGTCGACATTTTTACTTTCGAACGAAAATAAAAGGTCAAAAGGAATTAGCCTGAGCAGACTTAGACAAAAAGATAAATGTAAAAAACGCACAAAAATAAATAGCCAAATTGGACAAAAGACCGACGCTAACAAAAGGCCGAACGATGAAATGTCGACGCAGACAAAAAAAGGTCTAACGATAAAATGCCGATACAAATAAACCGAAAATTTATTAAATCAAAGTTAAATAAATTAAATAAGTATGTCCATTCTTTCGAACTTTTCAATTCGGCGGTGTATCCCGTTCGACATTTTGGCCTGTTCGACAATTTGGCCTTTAGATATTCGGTCTTTTGGAATATACACCCCCTATATTGCTACTAATTAAACGGTTTTACGTCTTAAAAATAAAAATTCTTGTATAAACCATTTTTTTTTATTCTCTACGAACGATAACTAACTCCAAATATTTTTTTTATTTTTTTGTGCTTAAAATCTATTATTAACTTGTGTTGTATATTAAAAAAATAGGTTTTAGTTTTTCAATTTCATTTACAAAAAGATAAGTAAATATTCAGGATGACAATATACTAGGGCCACTCTGTTATTTCTTTGTTTATGAAAATGAAAAATTGCAATTTTAGTATGTTGTATGAGCTAAGAAAACAGATTTAACGAACTAAAAAAATCATCGGAAACGACATCAATTTTCTGATTTTAAATATAATATCCTATTTATTTTTACATATTATTTAGGATTGGTAAATTTGAAGTATCTTTCTGACAATTTTTTTTGCAAAACTGGTTTTCGAATTTTTTGAAAATAAAGAATAATACCGGGTTGAAATGAAAACCGGGTCACCTCTATAACTTTTTTATTTATGAATAGAAAAATTTGAAATTTGGTTACGTTCTATGGTTCAAAAAAAAATTTTATGTGCATTTTTTATTTTCGAAATCACTTCCGGTTTCACCGGAAACACCATGAACTTTGTTTTTTTAAATGTAACATCTCATATTTTTATTTATGGCTTAAAATACTTTTAACAAAGAAGTATTTTTGAGATATTACTTTTTATTTTTTTTGTAAAAAAATTTTTTTTCAAAAAAAAAAAGGTTTTCGAAGTTGTGAAAAGTACCAAAACTAATTCTAAATAATTCAAATACCTAAATAAAATTGTAATTTAAAAAAAATTTAAGTGGTTTTTGAACTATTAATTTTTAAACTTAGTTAATAAAGATTTTATCAAATATCTCACTTTTTTTAAATGCAATGATGCCGGGTCATTAGAGTTTTTAAAAAGAGGATTTTATAACGTAGGGGTATGTGTTTGTGATACATTTTTAATTTTTTTTTAATTTTGAAAAATCCCGAGTACAAAAAATATGATAAACTGGGACAAGTAAATTGATTGCACCCTACATATGGGGTACCAAAATAATCGTTATAAAATCCTCTTTTTAAAAAGTCGAATGACCCGGCATCGTTGCATTTAAAAAAAGTGAGATATTTGATAAAATCTTCATTAACTAAGTTTAAAAATTAATAGTTCAAAAACCACTTAAATTTTTTTTCAAATTACAATTTTATTTAGGTATTTAAATTATTTAGAATTAGTTTTGGTACTTTTCACCGACTTCGAAAACATTTTTTTTTTTTGAAAAAAATTTTTTTTACAAAAAAAATAAAAACTAATATCTCAAAAATACTTCTTTTTTAAAAGTATTTTAAGCCATGAATAAAAATATGGGATGTTACATTTAAAAAAACAAAGTTCATGGTGTTTCCGGTTAAACCGGAAGTGATTTCGAAAATAAAAAATGCACATAAAATTTGTTTTTTTGAACCATAGAACATAGCCAAATTACAAATTTTTTTATTCATAAATAAAAAAGATATCGAGGTGACCCGCTTTTCATTTCCACCCGGTATAATCTAATGAAGCTACTCATTCTCAATTCTCAAATACATAAAATAAATTATAATAATTTATGAAATTCCTTCGACCGTTTTTGAGATATTAATTTTGATAATTTTTCAGATGCGTTTTTTGCAAATATCTTCAATTTTTTAAATATTGTTTATTTACATAGACTACGGTGATACCCGATACCTATCTTGATGATTTTACAAAAAAAAGCCTTTTTTTACTTTTGAAAAAATAAATTTTTTGCACAAAATTACATTAAACTTACCAATGTTTAAATTATTACCCTGTATCAACAGGGTGTACAGAAAGTTCGGCAACGCCCGTTTATTTTTGAAATGAAGCATTTTTGAGAAAAATGTTTCAAATAATAGTTGTACGATGCACTATTTAAAAAAATTGCCATAACCTTGAACAGCAAATTGAAGGTCAGGCTTTATTTGTAAAATTAAAAATTTTACAGAAAAATGTTGCAATTCAAAGTTGTACGATTCTTACTAACGAATTATTTACGAATGTTCCTATGACCTTGACTAGCAGGTTGAAGGTCATACGATAATTACCTTACTTTTTTAAACAGCAACCACCCATTTTTATAACGTATTATTAAAGCTTGCTTTCAGAGGTTTATGAAGCATTTTTTTATTTTACTTAGGTAAATAGTTTAGAAGTTACAAGAGTTTAAATTTTTAATATGCAAGTTCGGCAACGCCGCGTCGATTTTTTTAAAATCCAAAAAAAAAAACGGGCGTTGCCAAATTTTTTGTACACCCTGTATGTATAAAAAAATGGGGGTTACATTTAGAACATGATATTTGATGTAGTTTCCAGTAAAAATGAAAGTTATATTGAAAAATTGATTTCTTAGCCTATACAACATACTATAATTTCAATTTTATATTTTCATAAATAATGAAATGACAGAGGTCCAAGTTTCGTGGCATATATTTTTTGTAATATTTTGAAAAAAGGTAATTACTTATGGTTAGTCATTTTTTAAAAATATAAAAATTACATTCAGGGAACTTGAAAGCGTAAAAAATGTATGTTGGTGTTAGTTTATTTAATTATTCGAGTCCTCAATAATTTCCAAGCCTATTGTACTTTGTACTTTGTACTTATCCCTTATCCTCGTCCTTTATCCCTTATAATACTATTCATAAAATGTGATAATCCTATCATTCAATTTCTATTATTTTGCCTTCATGCTTACCGCCTTTAGAATGCATAAATAGAAGATTATTAACTAATCAAGAAAGCATTGCTAGTAAAGCAGTTTATCCAATTTATGGTACATTGAGAATTAGGACAATGTAAAATATAGCACAATCGAACAGAAGACCAAAAATAAATGTATATCCATAAAATATGTAAGCTTTCCATTCAAAAATCAAATGCATTATTTTTTGATGCTTGAAATATGCGTTCTGATCAATATTGGTGCAAGTTGAAACTCATCAGTTTTCAAAATCCGCATCACGAGTTTCGTCCTGATGCAGGGATTGATGAGACGCTTCCATGCATTTTATTATGTCAATTAACATATTTCTCATACTTCAAGTGTAGGTGTTGGTTTAAACTTGATTGATGATTAACATAAATATGAGAATTGCATTTCGGAAATAATTTGTGTGCATAATATAAATAAACCAGGAATGATGTAAACCGCAGTATTTTAAAAGCCAAAAGGCACATCAGCATCATTTGCATGTTAACTAAATTATGGTAATGTAATTAGCTCAGTGCTATATCGCCACGTCCATGAAGCTTTATCGATGAAATATGTCAGAAGTATATTTTATTTTCCTCCAATTTATATGCCCATGCATTTCCCATATTACAAAATCGGTAGCTATCCGTCTGTCAGAATTTGCATACATAAAACAAGAAAATTTATAATGGTGCGATAAACAACATGAAAAAACATCGATTAGTTTATGACCAGCCAGAAGCATTAACGCATTGTAAAAACAGATATTCCGTCACACAAGATTAATTTATTAATATCGCAATACCAATACATTATTTTTACCCTTAATATAACCTCCCAATAACCCCATATGAGATAAATAGAACAATTTATTAATATTTTTATAAATTGCTTTGATACATTATTGTAAATCAATTAATTGAAATTTTATATATATATTTTAATATCATGGAATTTAATATATGAATAATGCTTTTACAATAATTTTAATCAAACAGATAGTTTAGTTTGCTCAACTTTTAACGTTAATTTTATTTATTGTAAAATTGGCATACATATGGAATTATTTAAGTAAAATATGGTAACGGTTATAATCATTACTGTAAAAATTTACGATTTTTTTTTTAAATTGTGGTGATAAGAAATTTCAATCAATAATTTGATTGAATTTTAAAATAAAATTTATAATAAATTTATTTGTGTTGGCTTGTTGTAACAAAACTAATCCTTAAATCAATCTAAACCTCAAGTGCTTTAAACTTCTGTTTCTATGTGTACTAAATCGAAATAAATTGAGGCACATTGGGAATAGACAGACACGTCCGCGGAAAAGAATTTCTCAAAGGCGCTTTGCACTTTAAACTGTTTGCAATAAAGATTCAATTTTGTAAAACTCGTTTGTTCTGCTTTTAGATTGGATAATAACGACCGCATAGACTTTACATAATGACATTTAATTTAAGCAATACGTTTAAAATACAAGAATTGCTTTTTAAAAACCTTCGAGTCATTGGACTTATGAAAATTTTTACTTACTGCCAGCTTTAGGGTAAAGAGACTTGTTATTTCAGACAACTTCTTACTGGTTAGCGCCTGAATAAATAACTTTAACTTTAAAAACCTACGTTTCGATATTGACAACTGGAAATCGTTTATTTTCTCGTACGTTTTACAAAACGAAAATAATTTCAAGGAAAATAAGTGACGCTTATCGTCGGACTTTCCACATTATTCCAGTTTATTTTAATTATTGAATTAATTGAGAAAGATCGAGAGTGACATTTCATTTTCATTAAAACTCATCAATTAAGTTCTGTTCATGAAATATCTAAAAATTCCATAATATTAAAATACTAATAAAATCTACAAAAAGTTAATTTAAAATTAAAACATAATACAAAAATTAGAAAAAGTTATAATAGTCACTTTTTCAGATTTTATGTTTTTAATCGAAAACAGAAGTCGCAATTTTTTTATTTGATTATACATACAATCTGCTCAAGTAAAACTATACAAAAAATTAAATCAAAATGGTACCCAAAATAAATCATATGTGATAAAGTTAAATTCATCAGAATGTACCCATGATTTTTTTTTTGTTTTACATCAGAGCCTCTCAAAATACTAGTTGTATCGGTATAGTGCATGACTGCCAAATTTAATCTGATGTGAGAGATATCGTTGATCGTTGATATAGATTGTAGATGCATAAAATAGGACCCAGAATGCTTCCCTGTTCAATACTCAGAGAAGTAGAAAAGATATTGCTCCACTTGACATTTTTTTGAAAGTGTTTTAAGTATCTTTTTATCGAGGAACGCCTTGTTCAACACTCAGAGAAGTAGAAAAGATATTGTTCCATTTGACACTTTTTTGAAGGTCTTTTAAGTATCTTTTTATCGAAGCAAATGCCAAACCTCAGGTACCATATCTTTTCGGCTTTTCCAAAAAGATTGAGTGATTTAAGGTGCCGAAGGCATTTGAGAAGTCAAAATAGACACAGTTTATACCTGTAAAATTATACAGTGAATTCAAAAAAGACTGAAACCGCAACTATGCAACCAAACATACTCTGTAGTAATTTTAGACTTGCTAAGTTGGTGTACCTGTTAATTTTCATTCAAATTTAAATCTCATCTGTCACTTTAACCAAAGAGTCTCTTAGCAGTTTTTCTTCGGGTATTTTTTCAAGTAATTTCTCAGTGTGTTGCAAAATTTATAAAAAAACAGTGATTTTCAAAACTAAAATTAGTGCAGTTAAAATATTCGCCATGGTTTTTTCACCGCATCACAAAACGCATTCATTTCAGTGTAGCCAACTGTGGGAAACTTAGGTTTCCTACCTTGCAATGTCAATGGTTTCAATCTTATTTGAATTCACTGTACCATGTGTCGATAGGTCTTGCCTAAATCCAAATTGGACTTTATTTATTAAGATTACAAACGTTAAACTAGATAGTTCAATGTTATTATTGGTATAATTGTTGTTTAAATAAAACAATTCACTAACACTCAGTTCATTTCTCGCAACTAGATTATTATTATATTTCAAGAGTTATAATTCAGACCCAGAGTAAAAAAAAATAAAAATATAATAGTAACTTTTTCACTTTTATTTTTTTAATTGAAAACAAAGGCGTTATTTTTTGTATTTTATTACACAGTCCTGAAATAGAACAGTGTGCACAAAAAACGGCAGCTTCGTTATTGTTTATACGATTTAAACAAGTCGTCACAAACCAACATAGACATATCAAATTAAATGGTTGAAAAAATACTATAATTGGATTTTAAAAGATATTTCTTTTTTTTCAGAAAACATTCGAGAAACGATAGGGAACTTTTGATTTTCAAACATAAGTCAAAAAAATATAGTGTAATCTCAGCCAATAAAACATTTTTAAAATGTTTTTTTAATTTTATTAAATTTTTTTTTAGTTTTTTATAATTACTGCTAAAATGTGGAAACATGGATGTATCGAATCAATGCCTCCCGTGATTTAACTATTCGTGATTGTATTAATTTTATTGAGTAAACAAAAAAAAATTTAAAAAAAATATTATTAAAAAAACTGAAAACTAAAAGAAAAATATAAAACCAAAATAATTTTGCATTTCACCAAAAAATTAAAATTAAATAGTGAAAATTTTTTTTTAATGTTTGTAAATAAAACGAAGAAAAAATAAAAAATGTTTTATTGGCTGAGGTTACACATGGAATTATTTTTTTCTACTCATGTTACCATTTGAAAATCAAAAGTTACCTATTATAGTATTTTTTCATTCATTTAATTTGATATGTCACTTATTTAAATCGAATAAAAAATAACAAAGCTTTTCTACTTAAGTAAAAAAATTGGGTAAAATTCGAAAGTTGTTACCGTTTCAGATTTTTTTTGTTAATCAAAAATAAAAAATGTATTGCCGTCATTTTTTATATTTGTACACAGTATATGTATAGTCCCAAGTAAAACTATACAAAAACTAATTCAAAATCGGACCAAAAATCAAAAATTAAAAATTTTCTCTTTTTGTATTTTTAACCGAAAACAAAAGAAATAAAGAAAAAATAGTCCTTTTATTTTTTTATATTTTACTACACATTGAGTCCTAAAAAAAACAATACAAAACTGTATTCAAAATCAGACCCAGAGTCAGCAAATAGATAAAATTAATAAAGTATTGTTTTAAGTTCAGGGCCTGGGTAATAAATTTGATAAAAGTCACTTTATCAGATTTTGTTTATTTTTTAATTGAAATCAAAAGAATGCCAAGGCGATATTTTTTATATATTATTACAGATGCAGTCCTAAAATAAAATTATAAAAATAAAGTTTATTTAAAACCAGACACAAAATAAAAAATAGAAAAAAAATCAAAATAAGTGGTCACTTTATCAGATTTTTTTTTCTAATAAAACAATACGTTCCGTAAACTTCTGAGTGCAAGCTATTATAATATTCAATAACAATGGGATGCCTCTATTTAAAAAAAGTTAAGTAATTATCGCCTGACTTGTATCTTGTTATTCACGGTCATGGGAAATATTTCCAGATAGTGCGTCACTAAGAATCGTTCAAATTTTCTTTGAAACATTTTTCTCAAAAATGCTTTGTCTTAGAAATAAACGGGCGTTGCCCTACTTTTTTACACCCTGTGTACAGTCATACATAAAACTATACAAAAAGTTTGTTCTAATTCATACCCAGGGTAAAAAAATAAAAAAAATAGTGACTTGTTTAGGTTTTATATTTTGTGTTAAAAATAAAAGAAAATTGAGACCATTTTTTTTATATTTTGTTACAAATACACAGTTCTAAAATAAATATATACAAAAAGTTAGGTTAGGTTACGTTGGGTTAGGTTAGGTTAGGCATAAATTAAAAAAATAACAAAAAATAAAATAGTCTGATTTTATTATTTTATTCAAAAACAAGAGAATATAAGGGCGCAATATATTTAAATTTTACGATACATGCAGTCCTAAAACTATAAATTAGAAAAAAATTGAAAATAAATAGTTACAACTACATATACAAAATCAAGGGTCAAAAATTTAGAAAAAAAAATGAAAATAAATATTATTACTAACTTATGTAAAATAAATAAATTAGATAATGGAATCTTTTATTTACTTTTCTTAATATTAATTATTATTTATCCAAGTCATCGTATGATTTTATTTTGAAAATAAATAGTTACTCTTTTTTTAATCGGGAACATTATAATTTTAGGTCGCATTTTTTATATTTTGTTACGCATATAGTTTTATGTAAAACTATACAAAAAGTTTATTCCAAATTAGACCCAAAGTCAAAAAATTAGAAAAAAATTGAAAATAAAAAGTCACTTTCAGATTTTATAATTTAATCAAAAATAGTAGAATGTAAGGGCAGTTTTTGTATACATATATTAATACAAATACAACCCTAAAATAAAAATCAGGAAAAAATATTTGAAAACAAACAAAATATGTAAACTAAATATCATTAATATGTAAAAATTGATAGTATATTGTTTTATTGAGAGTAAAATACGACCTACCTTTTGTGGCGAGCATTTGTTCTTCAAACGTTGAAATTTATAAAATAATAATGTAAAATATACAGGATTCTTAAAAAGTCGCGGACACGTTCCACACTACGTTGTTAAGAAACACTCGTTAGACAAGGGCAAAATATTCAAATAAATTCTTCTAGAAGATTATTCAAGATAGCTCAAAGTTAAAAATTTTATTTGTACATTTTTACTTATTTTTGCTCTTTATATTACAGAAAATAAAGATAATTGTGTTGTTATTGGATTTCTCAACAAAAAATATTAATTTATGTAAAGAATGTTAAGAATGTAAAAATACCTATCTGCATTTTAAAATTTATAATTCATCACAAAATTGACAAAAATGACATATAGCAACAATGTAAAAATATTACAATTACAATTTCTTCATTTCACTTTAATCTGATAAAATTAACTTCGAACATCTACTAAAAATTTAATTTTTTTTATTTGTTTTAAATAAAAATTACTATTAATAAAATAGGATATATTTTGACTAATTAGTTCTTGCACTTTTAAAAAATTTTATGTTAATTTCAACTTTCTCACCTTTATTAGATTGTAATCATAACATAATATCAAAAATTTGAATTAAAAATATTAAGAGATAATGGTATCTTCGAAGTTTACTTGTTAAGTTAACTTCTTTAAAATATGCCAACAACTTCGGAATTTCTATCCAAATATTTTTTTAATTATTTTACCCTTGTTTAACGATTGCTTTCAAACAACTTAAAGTAGAGCGTGTCCGCGACTTTTTAAGCACCCTGTATAATTTTGAAATGTTACATTTAATTTTCATACGCCATATGTCATGTTAATTTGTATATTGGGTTGCTAAATAGGCGGAGTAGAAATACATACAAAGTAAGCCCATTGTGCCCGATTTACGTCGGAAATGACCATAGACTCAACGAACAAGAAATGTTTTGTTACATCCTGTCAAGCGTCACAGGTGACGTTTGAAGAAAAAACGTATTTAATAAAGCACCCTGTATAAATTCGTGCAAAAAACGGTTTGAAAATTAAAATGTTTTAAATAAACTAATAAAAAGTAGATGCGTCATTGAATACTGACATTAAATTAGGCAAAATCAATCTTGTTTGCTAAAATAATTACATCACTAATGCTTATCACGTTTAGGTCGTAACTAAATACAACTGATAATTATTAAATTAGGCGTCTTCTTGATCTGAATATAAAAATAATAATTTAATGTCACTAATTCCTCATTTAACTTACCCCACATAATGAAACTACCTACAAATTTGTTCTTAAAATTCTGGCATTAAATTTTAATGAATTTGAAATTTTTTTTAAATGTAGAGTTGATCAAAAAATATGTAGTTTTAAAATAAATTTTATTAAGCAATTAGTGTAGGACTATTTATATAATATTATTACCAAATGCTTTATGATTAATTGCACAAATAAACGTTACTTGTAATTTAATTTAAAGCGTTCATTATGGTTTGAAGTTTGCATTTGCATGTCAATGTGATATAATTAAATAACTTGTGTATAAATAAATTATAAACTATTGTTATTTTCGAAACTAATATTGAAACATAGCCTTAATGCAAAACTAGCCTTATTTATTAACTGGCTTTTATGTCAATCAAAACTTCTAAACTTTCCTAATTGTTTATAGAAGCCACCTAATTATTAATTACTTATCCATTTAAATTTCAAATAATACATTTTAATTTTTTCAAAATAATCTCGATTGTTATTAACGTATTTATGTCATGTGAATATCTAAAGTTCATTTATTCATTATAAATGTAATTTTCAGTTTCTTTCCTCACTTTAAGTAGTTATTTTTATTTCAGCTAGAGGCGCTTTCAAGTTGCTTTCCTCCTTATAAAATGGTATACTATTATAAGGCTGTTATACACTTCATCACTACCTAATTGGTCTTTTCCGAAATTGTTAATGGTCGTGCATCATAATATTCACGCCAGGATTGTAAATGGCGTGTCAACAATAAGCTGCGTAATGCTTTCTGTAAGTTATGCCGACATAA
The DNA here is from genome assembly GCA_963971135.1 of Stenus bimaculatus. NCBI lineage: Eukaryota > Metazoa > Arthropoda > Insecta > Coleoptera > Staphylinidae > Stenus > Stenus bimaculatus. Next base: position 76,494,784 of record OZ020180.1, on the reverse strand, counting down.
TCACAGTGGGTGGAGAAATTAGTGATAACATCAACATCAAGGTGTATGCTTCATCAGCATAATTTTCAATGACCAATCTCTTGAGACAAAATCATATTTTATTTTACTTCTGCAATATATTTGTTTCAATTTTTCTTAAAGAAAATTTCTTCAATTTTAATAATATGTAATGATGAAATCTCTATACTAAAACCTCATTCATTGCAGTATTGATAAATAATTTTACAAAAGGTTAATGAAATTAAAAGTTAATTTGCCTCAAAAACAATGAAAACAGGTAATTACTGTTTTTAATTTAAATAAAATACCGATAAATTATACAAGCAAATTTATTTTTATTATACTTTATTGTGCATGTACATTTACAATAAAATTTACAAAACGTATTAATTGTAAACAAAAATTTTATTATTGGTATTTTTTTAAATTAAATTACATCAATTTGATATAAATTAAACCACACAATCCATTAAAAATATTGGTGAATAAAAAACGAAATTAAATTCAATTTCGTGTCAATACAATTATACATAGGGATCCACAAAAATGGGGATAACTTTTTTTGTTTATTATTCGATTTTAATAAAAGTTATACCAAGTTAAATCTACCTTTTTTGTAACCGTAATATATTTTTAGATAATAATCTATGAAATTATTATTTTATTTCTGGGAATAAATATAATTGTGAATTACGCTGTATATTTGTGTAACGAATGTTTATTAGAAATCAGATATAAAAGAATATTTATATGGGGGAGTGAAAAAATTGCGTAAGGTAACTTTTTGCTTGAACATTTTAAAAGATAACAGTGAAGCAAAATAGAAATTTATTTTGTAATTAGCACGTGAACGTTTTGTGAAATAGGTCGGGTTTATTTATGCGACTTCGCAGGTTTGGGGTCTGAATTGGTCAGAGTCAGACAGTAGTTGTAGCCCCCAGGTGGATTAAAGCGGAATCCAGCCAGGACCTCTTTTACGACACTGGCAATTAACTACTTGTCCTAAAACATAAGTCACGGATGATGTCCTCAGTGAATTAAAGTCCTTAATTGAAATTTTCAAATGCTTGTCACATTCTTTCACTCAATTTATTAAAATAATCAATATTGTGAAGCGCAATGCAGGGAAGATTTATTATTTCAAAAGTGGGTTTCTACAAAGCTTTGTCGGGTTAGCTCTTTTATCTGGGCTTTTCTAAATCCAAATATATGAAATTTGATTAATGAGAAGTTTATACTTTATACATTAAAGTGCGCTTTTCTCCTAGCTTGTGCTAGGTAAGCACTTTCAAATTTTCTCTTTGTTGATACCTTTACAAAATATTTGCACGAAGACCTTATTTAGAAAATAAATAAATAACCAATACAACATTTAAAGTAATCAACTGTTATATACCCTTTCGCAGGATATTATACAGGGTGGTGCGTCAACCTGTCCTAAATGATTGAAGAGTTTTATAAAAGAAAATTTTTGTGCACGTTGCATCTTGATTTCTATTAGAAAGCTAAAATTTTTGATTTAAAATTTTTTTATGTTGGCTCGTTTTAAACTTGTGATTTTATTGATAGTAAATAATTTTTTTTTATCTTAGTTTTATTATATCTTACAGCGTGATACAATAATATATATTAATACGGGTCAAGCATGACCAACCATTAAATTTTTTATATCCTAACTACAACTTAAAAAAAACAAACTTAAACCTAATTGTTCACCCAATGGCGTCCAATAGATTGTTCTGTTTTGCTTATTGCACTACGTTTATCCTGCACTTCGAATTTAACACTCACAACTTAAACTAGTTCAAAAGGTTTCTTTCTTTTAAGTCTTCTAATTATTCCGCTGTTATCCAGGAGCTGGCTAGATTTTATTTCATTCAACTTCGTCTTCCAGTTTTCAGTCCATTTTAATCTTTGTTACAAGCTTGCTGAACTTTTTCTGTTGAAATGATATCATCTTCTCCTACTGCCAGGATTCCAGTATCATCAGCAAATGTGGCAATCTTGGTATCTTTCGACTCTGGTATGTCACTCGTGTATAATAAGTACAACAACGGGCCTAGTACTCTGCGTTGGGGCACCCCAGCTTTTATTTCTTTGAGTTCGGAGTACTGTTCTTCCAATTTAATTCTAAATACCCTATTAGAGATTAGAGATTGTATTAGCTCGCAGTACTGTGAGGGAAGGATTTTTTGTGACTTATGTTGTAAGCCAGACCTTATCAAACGCTTGTGCGAGGTCAAAGAATATTGTTTTTCTTCTAAAGCTTTTTCTATTATATTTGTGATTCTGTGCACATGGTCAATGGTTGAGTGCTTGGTTCGAAAGCCGAATTGGTGATTGGGAATCAGTTCTTTTGTTTCTATTATTGGCTTTATTCTTTTGAAAACAGTTTTTCAAATAACTTTGAAATTGTAGGTAGTAATGAAATTGGTCTGTACGATTTTACCTCGTTTGGGGGTTTCCCTGGTTTGGGTAACATTATTACTTCTGCCACTTTCCAACACATTGGTACATGTTTCAATCTGAAGGCTGCATTTATTATGTAAGTTAGCATTACTATTCCTGTTTTAATATTTCACCAGTTACGAGGTCAAATCCTGGGGCTTTCTTTGAATTTAGGTTACATTTTATCTCGTTGGCTACTTCTTTGGGGGTGGCTAGTGGGATGTTTTCTTTTCATCGTCAAGGGTTTGTTGTGGTGCTAGATTTGATTGCATATCATTGGGTTTGAATGATTCTTCAAGATGATTGGCAAATAATTGCGCCTTCTCTTCGTTGCTTTTTGCCCAACCTGCCGTTTAGCATTTTTAGAGGTGATATGTGGCTGATCGGTCTCGTTATTTTTTTGTTGCTGTCCAAATCGAATAATCAGTACTTTTATCAGCAGTTAAGCTTCTTAGGTGGCGACTGACTGATTCGTTTTTAATTTTTTTAATTTCTCGTTTTAGTTGTTGTGTTTTGCTGTTGAGTACAGTTTTATCCGCTGGATCTCTGATTTGGTGCCATCTTCCCCTGGCTTTTCTTTTTTCTTTAACTAGATTTCTGTTTTCCATTCGATAGTTATTACCAATTTTTTTGTAGGTGATTTCTTTGGTGCTATTCCATGCTGCTGTTTGTATAAGTCTTGTAAAATTTTCCACCTGTTCTTCTAGTTGTTGCTTGGTTTTTAGTTGTATTTGCAGGTTAATGGAGCTTTCTAATTTTAATCTAAAACATTCCCAATCGGTTGTTTTGTTCGTTAACGTAGGTTTTTTTTTCCTTTTTTACTATAGTTTTGCTTAGAGTTAGTATAACTGGAGAATGATCTGAGCTTAGGTCGAGGCTTTCCTCGATATCTATGAAGTTAGTTGATCACTTTCTTGATATAAAGAAGTCTAGTAGGTCAGGTAGTTTACCCGGATCTGTGGGCCAATATGTTGGTTTGCCGGTGGAATGGATGTGGCAACCTTCGTCTCTTATTGCTTGTCTAAGTTCTTTGCCCTTTGTTGTGGTAATTCTGCTACCCCAGTCTAGATGTTTGGCATTATAGTCTCCACCTACTATACCGGGTGGAAATGAAACTAGGGCCACCCCTGGCCTTTCTTTATTTATGGAAATAAAAAATTAAAATTTTAGTATATTATATGATCTAAGAAAAAAAATCTTATGGATCGAATAAATTTTTAATTTTACTTCCGGTTTATCTGGAAATGGCATCCACTTCTTATTTTAAATATAACCCCCTGATTTTTCTACGTAAAATCAAACATTGGTTAATTTTAACTATGTTTATGACAAAAAAATAATTTTTTTCAAAACTTTAAGAAAAAAAATTAATTTTTTTTTGGTGAAAAATTTGAGTAAAACCTACAAAAACAATTTTTAAACATACATATGGGATATCACAGTAACCGGAAAAAAAACCTCTATTTAATTAGGGGGTGGCCCTTATATCATCCTATTTAAAAAAGTAAAGATATTTCCAAAAAACGCTTCTTGAAAATTAAAAAAAATAATATCTCAAGAACGGTGAAATAAATTTTATAAATTACAATTTATTTTACGTATTTGTATTATTTAAAAATAGTTTTTGTAGGTTTTACTCAAATTTTTTACCAAAAAAAAATTCATCATTTTTTCTTAAAGTTTTGAAAAAAAAAATTTTTTTTGTTATAAACATACTTAAAACTAACCAATGTTTGATTTTACGTAGAAAAAATCAGGGGGTTACATTTAAAATAAGAAAGTGGGTGCCATTTCCTGATAAACCGGAAGTAAAATGAAAGATTTATTCGATCCATAAAATTTGTCTTCTTAGATCATATAAGATACTTAACTTCTAATTTTTTATTTTCATAAATAAAGAAATGCCAGGGGTGGCCCTAGTTTCATTTCCACCCGGTATATGTATTACTAAGATGTCGCAAAGCTGCTTTGTAGTCCGATTTCTTTAGATTATGCTTCGGCGGACCGTTAATCAAAAAAACAAATCATTTTTACATAAATAATTTTTTTATTTGACACATTTTAAGATACAAAAATTTTTATAAAAAAATTTTTTTTGACGCTTGACGAAAAAAATAGTATGTTCTTTATTTTTCCCCATTTAAACCTAACAATTTTTATTTGACACGTTTTTTTTCGAAATCATATTTTTCTAAGCTTTTTAGTTTGTTAGATATTTATTTGTCTCAAGTTGAATGGTCCACCCTGTATATTAACAAAAAAACCATTTAAAAATCATCCAAAATTATTTAAAAAAAAATTCATTAAAGTAGTTCACTTAAAATAAAAAAATATATTTTTAAACGTACAGTATCTCCCAATCGGAAGTAGGGCACAAAAGAATTGAGTCGAGTCATTTTTGTCCTACTTTTGTTTGCAATATACTACACACCTGTTACATGAAACAATTTTTTCAAAAACCTCTCGTTGCGAAAATATATGGACTTTACCGAATTTTTTGTATTTAAATTCTAGTAACTTACAAAATTCTTAGTAAATAAATAAAAGAAAAAGTGTTTCGTACACTTCTGAAATTTAGGTAGAATAATGTTCAATCAAAAAGGGGGTTACTATTAAAAATAAAGCGATTATGGCGTGACCTTCAATCTGCTTTTCAAGGTCAGGGTTTCGAAAATAAATCCTTCCGAACTTTTTGTCGACCCTGTATAATGCAGAGCGTGCATTTGGATTAATTTAGCCCCCAATCAATTAAAAAATGGCAACATCTCAAAAGAGTTTAAAACTAATGAAAAAACTCATCTATTGAAAATTTGAGAATTTTTATTTAATTTGAAAAAAACTAAAAAACTATTTTAGTTGATAAATTTCAAGAGTACGCGTCATAGATGCGCATTTCTAACATTAATTTTTAACATTGTTGCCAAGTGTACTTTTATAAGATAAAATTTAATTTAAGACTCCAAAAACGCTAAAATTACGAAAACTGTAATAATGGCTTAGCCTTCCGATGACCAGGCGAGATTTAAAGCACGAAGGTCCAGGTGGGGTCACTTTATGACCCCAACAATTATTAAGTGCTTATTTCAAGTGACCCCACCTGGTCATGGGAAGGTTAAACTACAGTACAAGCTTGAATTTAAGTAATTTTTACAATTTTGTTGAATTGTATTTTGATTTTATACTATTTTTATAATCAAAGTCTTCATTTTTTTGTTTATCGATTGATTTTGGATATTCAGGTTTTACTTTGTGTTTAAATCAAAAAAATCCAATCAAAACCAAAACCTATAGCCAAAGTTAACCGAAATTTTACATTACCGAAACAGTAAGCGGAACTTAAAATTGTAAAATTGAAAAACCGAAATCGGAATCGGAATTACGGTTAAATTTTCATTTCCGATTGGAATCTTTTCTTTCTCCACTAGACTTGTTTAATTTTCTATATAGAAGTTTGTATTTTCTCATGTGATAAAGCAAAAAAAGAAAATTTTATTTTTGGCTGTTACCTATTTTTTTGTAATTTTGAACTCTTGTATATTCTTAAAAAAATGGTGATAAAACCTAAAATTTTTAAGACAAAGAAATTTTGCATTCCGGTAAAAAACTGGTTTCTAATGTGTATTTAAAAAAAAATGGTTAAAAAATAGTGGTGTTATTTGAAAAATTATTAATTAAAATTATCAATTTTTAGTTTAAATCGCAATTTATTCCAAAATTAATAGGCTAAGCTTATAAAAAACAAAATCCGAGCTTAAATTACAGTTCCAATAAATAATTTAAATTTAGATAATTTTTGCAATTTTCTTAAATTACATTTTAATTGTAAACCATTGTTTTAATGAAACTGATTTTTATATGTTTTGATAATTAAAAGTTTTAACTATTCTCGAATTTTAATTTTTTTAAATTTGTATTTAAATTTATTTTGTTAACATTTGTTAAATTTCTAATTTTTAAAACATCAAAAAAAATTAAATTTTTAAAATAAAACAAAATAAAAGCCAAACCTAAAAAGAAAGAAACTTAGACAATATTTTATTATTTTTTTTTGCTAGGTTGAGATTTTATTAAAAAATATAATAGTTTTTGTTTTAAAATAGTCCGGGTTAGAGAAATATTCCTCTTTTAAATTAAAGAACTTTCAATATGTGATAGATCCATCTAAAATTAATTAATTAGTATCTAATATTAAAATAAAAAACTCACTCTATTTAAAGATATTTAATGATCTTGATTGTTTTTCTAACACTCGATTAGGGATATTTAGACTCTTCGGGTAAAATAGACCACCCTGTATATCACCAACTGTAGGTACCTTCCTAGTGAAACATTTCTGCATATGCATACGTTGCGATCCAAGTGAGATGAGCGCATATGCAGCAAATTCACTCGGAACGCTTTTTTGAAATTTAAAACTGTCAATAATCAGCTGTTTATTGCTTGTAGTTGTTATTAGTAGCAGTTAACAAACAAACAATTCTGCAACGGGAAAATTATTAAAGTGGAACCTAAAAATTCAACTAACAACCACCTAAAACCCACAACTAAATGCAACAGGTTATGAAGAAATAGTAAGTGCGCATGCTTGCATACGGAACATCACCGCAAGAGGTAGTGCAAGCTATAAATATATGATATGCACGACCTTGAAACCCACCGTATGGTGCAAATGCTCCACACGGAACGCATAGCAGGCTACATACATATATACAGCATTTGCTCCACTCGGAAGGCACCCTATGCTATTTCATCAAGTATCCTCTTAACAAAACATACAAAACTGTAACGATCGTTCGTATTTCTAATACGAAAACCTTTAGAATACAAAGAGGCCAATCTATTCATCTATTTGATTTAAAACAATAACAATAAAAATAAAAATAAGCTAAGAAATGTATTTTTTTTTCAGATGGTGAGCGGTTTATTGTGGCGCTCTGCAGTAGCGCTCGTCTTCGTTCACTTTACCGCTCAAACCATGATAGCTACGCCACCCTCTTGCCCTCCGGAGTGCATTTGCTTATCTCAAACTCAGGTAAATGAAAATTTATTTAAAGTCATTTCAAACACTCATGGCACCCACGCATCCTAAGGGATCTCAAAACCACTGATACGAACACTTGCCGACAAACCCACATGAAAACTTAAAATTGAAAAACAATCCAAGCATGCTGAATATTTTAATAAAAATACTGGGGGATAATTTATACGAATCTGTCATACAAAAAGTAAATTAAAAAAACTTTGGAATTTTTCGTTTAAATTAAATATTGAAAGTTTACTCAACTCGGTTGTATAAAATAAAAGTTCCTACAGCTTTAAATCAGTTTTAATATTCAATCTTTTCACAAGTCAACCTCTGTAAGCTAAAAAAATCGAGATGTAAAATACTCCCCACTGTATATAATATACATGTATATATTATCTTAGTATGTAAATTTTTCGTAACCGAACTTATATTGCGAGACGTTTGAGTTTTAGAAAGTTTAAATTTTTTGAAATCCCACTTGTCTTTTTATTTCTTCCAGCTACGTGCTTATAATGTTTTGTTTTTCAACTTTATGTACGCTATTATGAAAAGAAACCACTTTGGTTTATTCCGACGAAATTGCGAATCTGCGTTCAAAATGTGACCTAAAAAATCCCAACAAATAATTGAAGATATAGAAAATATAACAATACATAAAAACCCGATGACAATTTCATTATTTTTATTAAGGATTTTTTTTTCATATATCTTTAATTAAAAAGAGGATTTAATGGTCTAATTCCCATTTCGTATTCATAAATTTCTTTTAATCTATTATTTAATTTAATTTTTAAATAATTAATTTAAATTTACTTTAGGAATTTGCATATTTGATAATTTTACTCTAGTTTCTCAGTTAATTTTTTAAATTATTCATACGTGTTTATGAATACGTGGATAGTAAATATATGGTGAATGCGCCGGGGATTTCTTTTTTTATATATTCAAACAATTATGTTACATATTATTATAAACTTCATAATAATCCATGTCATTGTTTTGTTATTATAATTGTACTATTCCCAATCAATCAATTGTAACAGGTCATTAGTAAATGGTTTAATATTTATTAAATTGGAATAAAATAATTAATGAGTTGGATAATTTTGATCAATTAATTGCAAGTTTATACTCAACATATCCGTTTTAATTTGTTTATTGATGTACAATATCAATCCACTTATAGAATATTTATTAGATTACTTTACTAAAGTTGTATTTTAGAATTTTGCAGAAACTACCTAGTATTTATATTGTAATTAAAAGGTGCTTTTAAGCTAAATTTAATATCACTTAAATGCGATTAAAATATTTTCATTTAGTTTAGTTATAGTTAGATTTCTGTAGTGGATCTTTTTATGGGGACGAGAAAGCTATAATTAAATAATATCCGAATTTTAAAGGCTATTAAATTTACACTACTTTAGAAAATAGGTTCTGTGTGCCAAATTTTTTAGGCTATATAAAGTTTGTGTATATTTTCCAATAAGAAAAGAGGTGATGTTAATTTTCAAATGAATCAAATTTTTTCTTGAAATTTTTAGAATTTAATATGGAGATTCTTGTCATAATTAATCTTTGTTAAAATTAAAAACAGCAAAATTTATTTAATTTATAGAAATTATTTTTCACGTTTTCAATAAATTTTGAACCAAGATATAGAGTCCACTTTTATTTTTTTTTTAATATAAATCAAATAGATTATAAAGAAATATAATTTATTCATTTTTTAGTCGTAAATCTATTATTTTGCAAAATGCTTTTTTTCTACTACCGTTTACATATTTTGTTAAAAAAATCCATTATAATAAATAAACAACACATAAAATTTTTATAAATAGTTTCAAAGTATTTCAATTTCAATTTAATTGATTTGATTTTATCTATTTAAATTATTTAAGAGTAGTTTTAATAAATTTTATTAAAAAAATATCCAAAAATTTGTTTGAAAGTTCATAAAAAAAAATTTGTTACAAACCTACTTGAAACTTACCAAACTTACCACATTTAAAATAAGAAAGTTAATGTAATTTCCGGTGAAACCGGAAGTGAAATTGGAATTTTTTTTAGTTTTCTTTTCTTTTCTTATGCCATATAGGGTAGTAAAAAGATAAAAAAAATAAAATTTTTATTTTCATAAATAAACAAATTACAGGGGTGGGCCTAGTTTCGTGGGCACCCGGTATATGTTTGAATTTTTGTGTGCAAAAAAATTTTAAAATACTTACTAATATTTATGGAATAGCTATGTCAAATTAAGAAGGACAAAATTTAAAATTTATAAGAAAATGTAACTCTTTTGTTATATGATAATTAAAGATACAAAACAAATCAAAAACACAAAAAATATACATTTTGATAAAAATTAAAAAATATTTATTTTTGTCTCTAAAATTAATAAGTAGATAAATTAAAAAAATGCACATATTTTATTGTCAGAAACATTTTTTTATATATTTTTTAATAATTTAATAAAATAATAATATACCAAAAATATATAAACAAAAAAAACATTTTAAAAATCACAATATTATTTTTTTTTCTTTAAATCTAACTTTTTTGCACTGGTTAATCTACTGCAATAATATCTTTTTATAAAATTTGAGTATGTTAGAATATATTTAGCCCTTGAAACGGGCGAGTTGTGCCTTTTTTCTTTATCTTTTTGAGATCATGTTTTGTATGAATTTTAAATTTGAAACATTTTAAAAAAAGTTGCTAAAAAGTTCAATTTTTAAGTTTTTTGTTCAAATTAGAAAACCCAAATTATATTTGAATTTTTCTTTAAAAACGTCAATTTTGCACAATTCCTGATATTTTCGTTAACATGAAATTCGAAAGTAGCAAAGAAGTTTTATTTACTCCAAGGTTTGTTTTTAATGTTCTTTCCTAAAATTTGTTTTTAAAGTCAAGATTTGCAGTTACCACAGGAATCGTATAAAAACTTATTTGATGAGCCTCTTATCGTTAAACAACATTGTTGTTGCCAAATTTCAAACTTTCTTTAGTTTATAAACGTTAAACGCCATAGCTTATTTCAAAAGTGTTTTTTTGGTTGCTCTTTTCTTTTCGGAGTTATGCCCCAAAAGGTGGAGAATATTCAAAAATTTTGAATAATTTAGGAAATAAATAACTCAAAAAACATCGAGAACTGTCTTTATAAAAACCCAATTTAAAAGTTCAAACAATTTCTTTGATTAATTTAAAAATTATTTAGTGAAATTGTAAAATATTAAAAAAACAATGACTAGAAAAATATAGCGAAGATATACCAATTTAAAAGTTGATATTAAAAGATTATTACATTTCATTATGGAACGCCAAACATAACATTACGCTGTTTTTTTCTACTGAAACTCCAAAAAGTGCTGATTTTTTATAAATTTCAGATTTAACATGATTTTAGTTAATTTAGAACGGTCTTCACTATTTTTAATAAAAAAAATAATCTTCATGATCGTATTTTACTTTTTTTTGAAGTCCAGTAAGCAGAAATATCTAAAATATTTACCTTTTCACAATTTTTTGGCAAATTTTAAAAAACTAATAGATTAAGGCGATAGAGAGTCAAATGTGACGAGAAATATTAGTTTCTAATCCCAGCGACTGTATTTACTCCCAAAATGATGTCCCAAACAATGGAAAAAAGATTTATTATTAATAAACAACTCCCCTAAACTATGAGGCGAATATCAGCAATTTTTACATTAAAAATTACTAAAACCCGTCTTACAAACAACCATCTCTTGGACGTATCTTTGAAGATATTTATAAATTTCAACATAAATTGTTTAAATAATTGATAAATCTAGGCACGTACAGAAACAGAAATTACAAAGAAATAATAATAATACCGAAAATAAGATCTAAAGTGGAGCGTACTTTTGAATACTTTAGGAATAAGTAGTATTTAGAATATAAACTAATATTTAGTTTCTTCGGATATACGGAGTGTTCCGTTCGTGGTAGATAAAACTTAAGGGATAGAAAGTACGAAAGTAGTACACATTTCATAGTCAATAAAATAAAAAACTTGTGGTCCATCGTTTATGGTTTTGGAGTTACAGCGTTTTTAATTTTTCGTCACCGATTTTTGCTACACATCAGTATATAGGTTATCGGCAATAAACCAATAAATCAAATTGTGTTCAGATTAAAGAAAATGTGATCACTAGGAAGCTAAAACCACCCCTTTTCAAAATTTTGTTTGATTTTTAGAGATAATAATGTAGTTTTGAAGACGAGAAAGAAGCACACCCATAAATTGGCTCATTGAGAGAAATTGTTAGAAAACTGAAAAACAAAAATAATTTTTCAAAATTTCTTTCTTTCTGAATTTTTCAATGATTCCGGTTGTTTTCCAAATTGAATCAAATAATCATAAAAAATCAAGAATTCTAAAAAATATACAAATTTAAGTTATTTATTAAGGTTTTGTGTTTTTGAAAATAAGAACGTAGAATTAGCTCTCAAATTTTACAACAAATGTCAAATGTTGAAAATGATGACCTTCATGTTCGAAGCGGATGGTAACACAAATTTATGCAAACTAGTTTGATAAAAACTAATGTTTATGAAACAGAAGGCAAAATAACTAAATTAAAAAATCCGTAGTATTGACACAACGGTAAAAATTCGACCTACGCCTCTGTTTAGTGTAGTCCAGTTACTTTGTTATAAGTTTGACATTATTTTGTGTTACTGTGAACTTGAAGCGAAAAAATTCCCCAGATTTTTAGGCGAGATATTTGAATTCTACAGCGTTCGGATTTCTGTATAACTATACTTAAACGATAGACCCCTACTTTTTTGTTTTTTGACAATTAAATTTGTCTTACTTTCGAACTGTATAGTTTTATCTATCACAAACGAGATAAAGACTGTTAAATTATACAGGGTGTTGCTAAAGTGTGAAAACGGATGAATATGTTTCGTGTTTTTTTAGAAAATGCTCGGACAATCCTATTTGAAACGAGAAAAAAAAAATGAAATTGTCTTTAAAAAATTGATTATGACATCATGGCATTAATAAAGTTTATCATTAAAAAATACGTCCAACGCCCAACACGATCGTTTCGTTGACACAGACGTTTCATCGACATGGCCAATTCATTGATTCGGACGTTTCATCGACATTACTTTTTCTTCGACAACGTTTTATCGATATTACCTTTACATCGACAACCATTGACACTGCCTTTTCGTCGACTAACCCACTTCGACAAGGATGTTTCATCGACACGACTCTTTCATCAACACAAACGTTTCATCGACAACCGTTTCATCGACACTACCTTTTCCTTGACATATAATTTTATCGAAATTACCACTTCTTCGACAATGTCGTTTCATCAAGACACTACCTTTTTATAGCAAAGACATGTTTCATCACCAATATTGTTTTATCGACATAGGACACAGACGTTTGAAAGTAGTAAATAAATCTCTCTAAATAGAGATTATAAAAAAACACATTTTAAAATTGTTTTATAATGTTATAAAGAATAGTATATAAAATTACGGCAGAATATTTTTACAAGATTTGTGATAGTGTTGATTAATTTTCTATTTGGGAAAATATGAACAATTAAATAAAATGTGAGTAATTTAAAAGAATATAGTTGTCATTTCGCATTTTCCAAAACATTTTGAAATATTTTAAATGTATGTGTCGATAAAACGTTATGGGCGATGAGAAGCTTTGGCAATAAACATGTCTTTGTGGATGAAGCCGAAACTGTAGATAAAACGACACTTTCAAAGAATTTCTAATGTTGAAGAAATTGTTCGCCAATGAAAAAGCAGAGTCGATGAAACTGTTGTCGATGAAACGTCTGTGTCGATGAAATAGTAATGTCGATGAAACGTTCTTGTCGAAGAAAAGATGAAAATGTAGTGTCGATGAAATGGTTGTCGCTAAAAAGGAAATGTCGATGTAACGTCTGTGTCGATAAAACGGTCGTGTTGATGTAAAGGTCATGTCCAAGAAACCGTTGTCGATGAAAATGCACTGTCGATGAAATGGACTGTCGATGAAGTGGTAGGACGCCATGTTTAACGGCACCTCTACACTTTTCTCGCCACTATTCTCTACTCGATCCTCTACTCTCGATAATGCGCACTCTTAGAAGAATTTGAAAATGATGCAAACATTTCATATGAGTGATGATTCTTATACCTCCTTATCAAATCAAAAATTTATTTAACTCCGTTTATCTAGAGACATGACTCGAGAGCTAATCGAAATGTTGGAACTGCTTTTCCCATTAACACCCAGTCTGTTTAAAATGCAACAGTTAAGGCAAAATGTTTGAAAAGCGTAATTTTTCGCTAGTAAAAATGTTTGTTTCTATGTAAAATAATTTCACTAATTTTCCACACTATTGGTCTCGTTCGGCCGATTGATCGCATGCGAAAATGTAATTGAAGAATACAATTTGCGTTATGCATGCGAAACTAAAAGTATACGTTCATGAACGCATGGATTGGAGAATCGATGGCCTGTCCGAGTGATTTTCTAAAAAAATATTAAATAGAAAAAATATTAAGTCGTTGCAAAACTTTAGCAGCATCCTGTATAATTAACTAATTTTAATTAATTAAAAATACCTAATGGTTACCTACTTTTTAAATAAACTGGAATATAAAGTTACTTCATATTTTAAATTAAATTAAAACCTTTTTCATTTTAATTTTAATTAAATCGTATTCTTAATATTTATACGTTGTCTTATCTTAAATCTAAAACATAATAAAAATAAAATAAATTATTATATTTAATTATGATGTTTAGATTAAATGTTTCCGGTATGTAACAAGAATTGTTTTATTATTCAAATATTTTTTGTTTCCGTTGAAGTCTAAAAATTAAATTTCATGAGCTTTATTCCCATAGGATAATAATGCAAATTTTCGGCAGTCATAATGTTTAGGAATAAATCTCGTTGGATGTAAATTTGGTACGATCGAAATTCATTATGCAGGTGGTCTTGAGGTAAGCTGGCATGAAGGGAATCGTATTTTACTGAGTTCTCTGGAATTTAAAAACATAATCGGTAGGCGTGTCATGCTTGCCTCGGGATTTTGTTAGATTAATGTCGCGTTAATGCATGTTATCCGCGGTATTTCGATCCGCATACTTTCACACTGAACTGACATACATTTATAAGCCGAAACCCCTTTCACATATACAAAATGAACTCTGCATATACGACCCTAGTTCTTGCATGGAATTCAACTTGCTAATCTCATACTTGTTGGCAGGTGCTGTGCAACTCAGGAGGATTGACGGAAATACCAGTAAAGCTCCTTCCGGCGACGGTTGAACACTTGTCACTTACCAGGAACCACTTTCCTGTGATACGCAGCGACGCCTTTTCTGGTCTCAGAGCGTTAAAAAAACTTTCCCTAGATGGCAACAATATATCAATCATAAAGCCGTTTGCATTCAGGGGTCTTCCACGTCTAAGAGAAATATCAATTCAACAAACTCCCTTAGCAACAGTAGCCCAATTCTCATTTGCCGGCCTTCAAAACATTACGTCCATTTATTTAAGTCACAACAAAATCAAGAAAGTTGAAGGTTATGCTTTTGCTGGAACTACAAATTTGAAACTTCTCGTCCTAAGCAATAACCCGCTTATTAAACTTGAATCCAACGCCTTCAGTGGTTTAACAATAATTGAAAGACTTACTCTTCCTTCGGGTATACGTATTATTGAACCTGATGCATTCAATGGCTTGGATACTGTAGGGTATTTAAAACTAGCATACATGGATTTACCAAGAGTTCGGAATGGAACTTTTAGAGGATTAACGAATGTTGGTGTTTTTTCCATACAAGAATCAGATTTGGGTCATATAAAACCTGGAGCTTTTGATGGATTGACTTTCATTAAAAACCTTAATTTTTTGAATAATAAAATCGATTCAATTCAGGAGATTATTTTTGGTCCTGATCAACATATTCGTAATCTTAAATTTCAAGGCAACCACATTCTTGATATACCTAAGATTGATGCAATATACTTTGCAGTTACGAAATTAACTGTGGTAGGAAATCATTTTCCGTGTGATTGTCATATACATACGCTACTTGAGGGTCCTTTAACTAATGATAGTGTCTACGATTTTACTTCTAGAAATTATTGTATTTCACCGTTAGAATATAATGGAAGACCAATGAGTGAGCTCGATTTTGATTCCATAGGTCGTTGTCAAGAGGAAGTGACGAGGAGTAACTTGGAATCTAAAGACATTTCTTCCATTGCCAATACAAATAAAGTGATAATTTTATTGACTTTTATCGTATTTTATTGGACGTTAAAAAACTCGCTAGTGAATGTGTAAATAATCGTTTTAGGTAATGTTTACATCAACGTTGTTATTTTAAATTTTATAGTGCATATCGACCGACTGCCATTTCGTTATTAAGTCAATTAATAAATTTTATAAAAAATAAACAATAAAAGGCTTTTATTTTACATATTATCCTCTTTCAAAAATACTCCTAATTTCTTAATTAATATATGTTTTAGTAAATTATTTTTATCCTTGCTAAAGCTATTATCTGGCCTAATTTACTTAAATTTCAAGGTGCTAAAAATATAATTTTCTTCTGAGTTCTATATGATATTATAAAGTTGAATCATCTAGTTGATAAAAGGTAAGTGTTATAAAAACTGTGCATGCATTAGGATTTCTAATAATCTGGAAACTGATAAAAGAGGAAGTAAAAGATGTCGAATATATAGCATGATTAAGTTTTCTGGAAGAAGCACTAAAATGTAATTGCAATTTAAAAGTAGTGGAGTTAGAGATATTTTATCTAATTGTGTATTTTAAGTTGGATAAAACCAAACTTTTGCTATCTATGCAAATCCACAGGAATTATTGCAACGGTTCCAGAAACGGGCAGGAATGGAAATAATGGTAATAAATTATAAATCTTGCATCGCGTACTACCTCACATGTTATTTCCACGTCCGTTGCAGCTAGGAAAGAATTCGCTTCCAAATTGTAGCCGGAAGCAATATGAAGAGTGGATAATGACTTTAATACGGAAAGACGACAAAGATTTACGAAGGAGCGCCTGCACATTTTCAATTTGAGAAGAGCAGATTTTGCCTGGGACAAAAAGAAATTTTTAGCTTTAATAGATTGCGTGCAAAGCAAGCAGATTTAAAACATGAATGAATATTCCTAATTCTTTTACGAAGGATTGTCTTTTATTTTTATGAATATATGTTCACAAAAAAATATCTCAATAAGAAATACTCACCTTAAAATATTAGTTCATTTCGTTTTTAATGTTAAATTGTGTACCTTAAAAATTTCTGCTAAATAATGCAAAATATACAAAATTTAAAATTGTACCGGAAATGGAAGCACAGATTTTTTTATTATTCCAGTTGAAAGTCCAAATTTAAGGATTTTATGTTACATGTTCTCAAAATTACAAAAAATACCAATCTTTAATTTTGTAATTGTAGATCACTGGATGATCACTGTAGATTTTTAATTTTTATATTTCTAAATAACGACAAAGAAAAAATTAGAATTTATTTTTCTTTCCTTGAAAATGCAGGATATTTCGTTTGTGGTTCACCAAACGTCAGGAAATTAGTTTCACTAAAATTGAAAAATATTTTTATTATCAATGTTGTGTTTTTTGAAACTTCTTGCTATTTGTTTTTTTTGCTTATTAAATTTCTTCTAGTTTTTAACCCTGACGTTTGGTAAACCACGAACGAAACACCCTGTATATTTAATTAACAGTTTCATCACTCAAAAATTAAAATTTAATTTCTTTAATACGATTCTTGGCTTATAATTTTTACATCTGTAAAATTATTTTTTACGATTTGAGATGATAAATTTATTGGCTCGTTTCTATGAAACATTGTAAGACCTAATAGAAAATGTGTGGGTTATAATGGAGCGTTTTATAGTTTTCTATTGAGATTTATGATTTCTTCCTGAAAATATATTAAAAAAATCGCATTATCATGCAAAAATTAAAACTTAGCGAAAACTAGCGATTATGGGGTTTAATTAATTTGAAATTTTTGGGATAACAGCAATTACATTTCTACTATTTAATTAGTGAACTAAATTATAACCTGAAAACTACATAGTTAAAGTCTACACCTTTTCCAATTGTATTTCAGAAAAGATCAATTCAATTTCAGATAATAGTCAATTCAATTTCAGAAATCATAAATTGTAATTCGGAAAAGATAAATTGTATTTCAGAAATCATCAATTGTATTTCAGAAAAATTAAATTTAGAAAAGACCTTTTGTAAAATATTGAGGGAGCCAAGAGTTTTTGGTAAATTATTTCACTTGGGTGTAACATTGGTGAATAAGGACCTAAGCTTGGTGTAATGTTAAATTTCGAAAGCACTTTTTTGATGAAATGTTTGTGCTGTTATGGTTCACGTTCACAATCACCGCCAAAAACTTTGACTTTTTTTATAATTGGTCCTATCTGAAATTTTCTGAAATACAATTGATCCCTTCTGAAATACTTTTGATCTTTTCTGAAATACAAGTGAACTTTTCTGAAATACAATTGACTATTCTGAAATCGAACTGATCTTTTCTGAATATCATTAGAAAAGGTGTCACATTGACCATTGGTTTTTTAAACACCATTTTCAGTAATTATATTATACAGGGTGTTTCTAAATATATGCGAAGAAATTCTACAGGCGATTCCTTGACCAATTCTAAGACAAAAGTAAAGAATAAAAATTTATGGGGTGTCAAACTTTCTATATTTTTTTCATTTTTTGAGTATAACTTCTTTATTTTTTAAGATAATTTGATCAAAATTGAAACACACTCTAGGTATTATAGTCGTAACTAGATAAAAATATCAAATATCGAAATAAAATACAGGGGGATGTATTTTGGGGGTATACACCCCATTTTTTATGCCATAACTTTTTTGTGCTACCCCACTTAACATTTTAAATGAAATATTCTAATTTCTTGCTTTTTTCTGAAAATTTTTGATTTCCTTAATTTTTTCACAGCTGGTACGGTTTAGAAGTTATTTAAAAACATGTACGAAGTTGTATGCCAATTTTGCATTAAACAGGGGTGGCTTTTTTTAAAAAATAAATACCAGAGACTTCCTAGAAGACTATTTGAACAATTTTAAGACGACAATAGAGAATAAATATTTTCTCAAAAATGCTTCGTTTTTAATATAAATTATTTTGTTAATTTAATTTAAAATTATTCCATAAGAAGATAGTTGGCTAATTTGAGCGCTTGATTTTGAAATTCGCTTGAAATTTGATATTTTAGTCCTAATTTTTTTTCCACTGGAACTTTTTAAAAATGTATTTTTTGGTATACAGAAGAGTCTTCTGGCTACCAATCTAAACTTTTTATAGCGTTTTAAAAATTTCTTAAAATTTTGAATAATTAATATTAGCCTGAAAATAAACTTGTAATGACAAATTTTAATATCGGAATGAATTTTTTAAAGTATTTTTTGAATTTTTTTAATTGAGAGTTAAGTTTCAAAATTTTTACTGTCTTCAAAAATATTTCTTAAGTTGGAAAAAAAAATCAATTTTAAATCCTTAAAATAACGAAACAAAACAAAGGTTTTTTATTTTTTTATATTTAATTAGCACTTAGTCCTTGTGTTAATTATATTGAGATAGTGTAAGATAATTCTAAAACGATATTTAAAAAAAAAGTCAACTCAAAAATAAAGATTTTTTAAATCTCCTAATTTTTTTTGTGAAAAAATCATTCAAAATGAAATAACTAGGTAATTTGTAATAACGGAATTAATTGCATGATTTTGAGTAATTTTCATTATATTCTTGAGAATATAAGTAAACAATAAAAATGTTTTCTAACGAAAATCATGAAACTACAAGTAAGAACTAGATTAGAAGTTTATTGATGACTTTTGTAATTTGAAATTTATTTAAAAAATTTTAAATCATTTTTTTATTTTCTTAAAATTCAATTTTTTCAAATCTTGTTTTTTCCGTTATAAGAATTTATTTAATATAAATTTATTTACTTAGAAACTACATTAAATACACATTATACATAAATACAGTGACATGTCAAAAGAATAAACAGAGATGCATGAAAATTTGTGGAATCAA
This sequence comes from Stenus bimaculatus, assembly GCA_963971135.1. Lineage (NCBI taxonomy): Eukaryota > Metazoa > Arthropoda > Insecta > Coleoptera > Staphylinidae > Stenus > Stenus bimaculatus. Next base: position 76,475,168 of record OZ020180.1, on the reverse strand, counting down.
CATACAATAAAACCAATACATTTTTTGTTAATTTTAAGAGTGATTTCCTAAATCAGTAGTTCTACAAGTCGTTCTACTAAATTCTAACAACTGAAAAAAAATTAATAATGCCCGAAAAAAAAACTTTGGGCCCTTTCTTTCCTATTTCTACAAAACGTTGCAAAACAAAAAATTGTTAAATGGTAGCCTTAATCACGATTTTTCTTGTCAAATTGGAGTGCCCTCTAGCGGTCCGCATCAGGGATTCGCTGATAATTTGGAACTAAGCTCCAGAAAAGTGGGATGGATTTTCTATTCTCTGTTATTATCTCCGACGGAAAATTTATCGCGCGCCTCTAGAAAAGCATTCTCTATGTAATTTTTTCAATTATAAACAAGGCACTTTTTCTCAAAAATAATGTAGGTATTCGACTTGAAAATTTCCTAGAAATTCAATTTATTTGCAGAGGTTTGAAATGATGTATTTTAAAGGAGATAAAAAAGTTCATTTTTTTAGTTTTATTTGTAAAAAAGGAAGATTGAAGTACTTCCATATAAAAATATATAAGAATTTAAAATTACATAAAGGCTTTGTTCTGCTTTGAGTTTAGATAAACAGGATTTTATTTATTACGCCAGTACAAGCTTTATCAAATGATCACCGATCTCCGAAATCGCGAATAGTTCTTTAATATTTTTGGGTTTTTTTTATATAAAATAAAATATCATTCATTGCTGTTTTTTCTCTCGTTTCTATAATTCCCTTACTTTAAGAAATTCTGTTAAATCTCCTAATATTGTTAATAAAGAGATCCATTTTTGAAAGATCACTGCTGTAAAACAGATGAATATTTTGGGTTGAAATTTTCTCAAAAATGTTTCAACATAGTAGTCTACAACTATCATGTCAAATTTAAGTTTGTGATAATTTTTTATCAGAGTGCCTTATGAAACGCAAATTGAACAATTAAACGAAATTTTCAAATGGAACACCCTGTATATTTTAACATCAATCGATATCATTTTTTACAAGCTTTCTATTGATATAATGTTCGTATGGTCGCTTATCAATGGTTTGGGAGATATTAATATCCAAACTGAGAAACAGTGAAAATTACACAAAATTCCAGAACTTTTTTAAGCTTTTTTTTTAATTTGCCTAATACTTATTTGTGTCTTTCTCTATTTTACTTTTTAAATAATGTTTTTATATTATAGTAACAGTTTTTGTTGTTTTACAACCCAAATAAAATCGAAACTTGCAATTATCAATTTTGGTTTTCTAAACCTCAGTATATTTTGAAATTTTAACAATTATTGTTGTCTTATTGTCTTTTCTGATAACCAGAAGCGGATTTCTTTCAGCTTCACCAAGCGCTTACAGCATGTTTTCCATTTCTTATTTAGAAGAGTTCATTATTTCGGTTTAGTTATTATCAAAAGTATAGAAAAGGGCGTTAAAACAAAATTCCACAAAATAAGGGTTTCCTTGGTAACATCAGTTGCTAAATTTTTAAAGCATGCTGAGACTTAGAAAACCAAAATTGATAATTGCAAGTTTCGATTTTATTTTTATTGTAAAAGAAGAATAACTACTATTGTAATAAAACAACATCATAAAAAAGCAATATAGAGAACGACAGAAATATATATTAGGCAAATTAACAAAAAAATTCTCAACAAAATTCATCAAGAGGCCTATTTTGTGTATTTTTCAATGTTTCTCAGTTTGGATATTAATATCTCCTAAACCATAGACATTCGACCATACAACCATTATATCAGTAGAAAGCTTGTTAAAAATGCCATCGAATGATTAAAATTAAAATATACAAGGTGTTCTATTTGAAAATTTCGTTTAATTGTTCAATTTGCGTTTCATAAGGCAGCCTGATAAAAAATTATCACAAACTTAAATTTGACATAACAGTTGAAGACTAGACGATGTTGAAAAATTTTTGAGAAACTTTCAATTCAAAATGTTCATCTGTTTTAGAGCAGTGATTTTTCAAAAATGGATCTTTTTTTGGCTTAAATGGCAAATATCAGCAAAACGAGTGATGATAGACGCATAAAAGTTTATACAAAGTATAATTATTTTTTGATAAGGAATCCAGAAATGTCATAATATACTGGGTGTTTCATTTAAAAAAACATAACTTTGGTCCGCCATCTTGGATTGGACACTCGATATATTACTAAAATATTTTTAAAATATGCTCTTAAAGATATTGTATATTCTATCTAAAACCGCATGCCGATATCCTCTTTCATTTTAGAGTAAAGTTACTTCCTTATTTCCTTACTTTAAGAAATTCTGTTAAATCTCCAAAATATTGTTAATAAAAAGATACCAAAAAAATTTCAAAAAATATCATAAGAATTTTCTTTTATTTTTTTTTTTGGTGGTTTGAAATAAAACAGCATATGTTTAGAGCAAAAGTGGCTTTCTGAACTCGCCAAGTTTTTCTCTTTTGCTCCCAGTAAAATAATATGTTCTTTCAAGAAACGTTAATAAAGTTCAGCTTATTTCTGTGACACTTCATGCAGGTTGGAATCCTGACCAAGGACCATTTTGCATTAATCTAGTTTATAAATCAGAAAGAAATTTGAAAATCTGATAAGAACAACTTGAGATAGCGGTATACATATTGGTCTATTTCATTAGTTTTCACGATTTTTCTTCCCTACCTCACGCGTGCTCATGCGGTCCGCATTAATTATCAGTGATTGGCTGATAATTTGCAGGCAAGGTCTAAAAAAGTGGGATGAATTTTGTATATCCTCTTAGGTATAATTTAAACGCAAAAACTAATATTAAAATTTGTATCTAATCCACAAGTTTTTGTAGCAGTTGTATTTTTGCAATGTACGTTTATGACCGTCTGGCAGAAAAAATAAGAAATTTTCAATATGTATAAGTTTAAAAGAATTTTAAACTGATTTTGCCTTTTTTGTTATCAAATATCCTCTTGTAAAACCCTCGTATAAATTTAGATACTCCCAAAAATACCAATAGTATGATAAACATTCTCATTTCAACGCAATAAATTGGATAATAAACTAAATTTGATTTTATTTATTTTGTATTAAAAATAAAATGAGCTACATGTTTATTTTGATTAATTTATAAGTTATGCTTTTAAATAAAATATGAGAAGTGTTCATTTTTCAAATAAAAAAGGGCTGATTATATAAATGTATATGTGTTATATAGGAGCTTATGTAAAGGTGGAATGACGATGGTGAGCGCTGAGCTTTCGAATCCAAACCCTGAGGAAAACTAGGACGTGTCTACTTATCATGCCCCGTAGAGATTGTTCGCACAACGAAATGAATTCTGATGCTCGAAAATAAGCCGGTTGTGGGAGACATGAAGAGGTGGCAGCACGAACTTCCCCAGATTATGTCTCCTTCAGGAATATGTTAACAGTTTAAGGAGTACTCTTAATTAACGGCGGCTGGAAGATGATAATAAACGCATGCAGGACGCTTCGCCTTTTTCACATGGAAGACACCCATAAACTTTCACAACACATTCCTCTTTGTTTAGAAATATGTTAAACATTTATTTACAGCAAAAGTTTTCATTAAAATTCTAGAGAACAGAGAACAATGTAGCTAAATGTAATGTAAATTAAATAGAAAATTCCTACAATAGCTATTTTTCATTTAATAATAATGTACATTTATTACTTTACTTAAATTTAATAATATTCACTTTTAATGTTGCACCCAAATACAACATAACAGTTTTTAAAAATATTATTATGATAAACTTTTATACATTGGAAAATTATGGAACTACTAAAAACTCACGCACCATCCAAATTAAATTTATGAAGTAAAAATAACTAACCATTATTTTGCATAATTACACCAATAAATTTAATTCAAAATAATTGGCGAAGAGAAAATAAATTGCTTTGTACAAAATTTTGTGGTTAAGCATTTTTATTATAAAATAAACTTTTCATGCTGTTATTATGGTTTGTAATTGAAATAATTGTAGTTGGAATAATATTGGTAATAATTTTTGTTCAAAAAGATTAATTCAATAGATTAAATTGCAGGCATTGTGTACACTTATTTGTATAAAACGACTGTTGTGATTTTATTCATATTTTATCTAGGTACACAGGGTGTCTAAATATAAATTTCAACAGAAAGTATTATTTTTAGCTATTTTTAAACATTTCAAACATCATAGTGATATTTGAGTAAGTTTGTGTGTAAACTTTGAAATATATTTAATTAAAACGACGAGCTTGTTTATAATTTAGAAACATAACATTAATTATACAAGGGTGAACAGTAAAATTATAAATGCGAGGACATAAGCAGATGTCATAAAAATTTGCGGAAGTTAGGGACGATCTCCCCTAAACCACTCGCCAGTAGTCAGCCAAAAAATATGTAAGCGTCGTAATGAGGCATAAGCTTACGACCATTTTATAGCGTCCAAAGTGATAACGCTCCGGAACCGGAAACGGGTCAACATCTGGGTCATGTCCAATGATATTCCTACAGTCCATTCTAATGTTACTCACAGTTAGGCGTCGACGATGATGATATGAAATTTGATAGCATGCGTTTACGTTTTCGTCCCAGAGGTATAACAAATATGTTTTCATTATACTCTTCACGACATTTATTTATCCCAGTTACTAAAACAACATATTTTTTAGAGTAAAATTTCTTTTATACACAGCGATGAAAAAAAAATTACCCCAAATCCCAATTTTCATGCATTTAGTAGAACGAAAAAATGTATTATACAAAATACTTGCGGTTTCTGATAACAATATCCGATTGAGCATAATAAACGAAAACATGGAAAAAAATATTTAATAATTTTTGGCATCTTATCATATTTCTAAACAATTTAAAGTTTTTCAGTCATACTAAAGGTATGACTGTATTCGGGTCCATCATTGCACAACCTGAAGGATAGAAATCTCTTATTTTTAGTAAAAAAAAGGTCAAAATCAACGATTTTTTAGAAATTAGAATTAAAGGATCCAAATATTAGGTGGAAATTCTTTTCTTATTTAATTTCTTTAAATGGCTCATCTACGTTTTTTTTTTGGTAAATTTTGATTCCTCGTTTTAATCTATTTATGAATAACTAAAGAAATTATAGTCTTGGATAAGATATTTAATTCTAAAATTTCGAAAAACTCAATTTTGTGTTAAGTTAAACCATTCTAAATCATTTCTATTTTATAACAAAATTGTAATCGCTGGATAACGAGAAAAATTACCAAAACTTACGATTTTTTAAATTTGAGAGATTAAAAAAGCAACTACATTTCCAATCTGTCATATCTTATTGTAAATGAAATTTAATGACTATTCAACTCACAAGTGATTATTTTTTGTGACAAGTAAAACGTCAAAAATATCAGCGATTATTTTCTGACGTTAATGTCAAATTTCAATAAGTTTGAAGTTGGCTGTCAAATTTTACACAAAAAAGTGAAAAATGTTCGTTAAATAGTCCCTTAAATATGCACTCTTGTTCAAATTAAAAGTCGAATATTTTTCATACATTACCACTCATGTCATTTGGGGTTAAAAACTCCTGCTACGCAGTCGTGGAATTAAAACTTAACCCCTAATGATATTCGTGGTAATGACAGTGAAAAATATTCGACATAAATTTGAACACTCGTGATATTACATATGATAATTCAGTTGGAAGAATAGAGTGAAATAAATTTGTCCTTTTAAAGGAAATTCAAAATCATTCAATTTATTTCTATATCTTTGTTTTGAAAAGCTCTTCAAATGTGTAACTAGAATTTAGGGAATTTATGGATCTTACGCCAGGTTTCTCCAATATTTCTTGAGATGAAATTAAATCTTAAGCTGAGTCTCAAGACCCAAGTTCAGCTTTTTCAATTACACCACTCCGAAATCTTGTCTTAAGCGTGTCAAATAGAGATTGTACATAAGTCGCGGATATTGAGCGCTTAAGTATCAAAACATAACCTTAACTCGTTAAAACAATCATATCTGTTCAACAAACACGAATTTTGAAAATGTTAATATTGTAGATGAGATGACATGAGAGATAGCTATAAGAACTCCTCGCCAAAGACATGTATGTATTGATGATTTTGATTAACTAAATTTCCTTCCTTCTTGGCTGTTTAATTTGGCACTCATTTTAAATTAAGCGATAATCGCTAGTTTCAAAACAATTACCAAGTGTTTACTCTTTACAAGACAAATGTATGGTTATGTTAGATCTAGCAACTAGTTGAACGTTGAAGATGAGATATTAGAAACCGCCAATTAGAAAAAGGCTGAGAGTCATGGTTCAACGCATGCTCGACTTAAGCTGAACTGAAATCAGAGCCGAGCTTTGTGAAGCCGCGTCTAAAGACATGTTTGAGAAAGCGGGCATTAATGGTCTTTTTAGTAAATCTTAGTCGGTTTTTTGATTTTGTGCAGGGACACTTTTCATCATCATTCAAGGTTTCCTCTCTACACATTTTCCAATATTTTTTTAAAAAACATCAATTGTATTTCAGATAAATCATTTAAATTTCAGAAAGTATCGATTGTATTTCAGGAAGCATCAATTGTATTTTAGAAAAATCAATATAATTTCAAGAAAAGACCAATTGTAAAAAATGAGGAAGCCAAGAATTTTTAGCGGTGATTGTACACGTCAACCAAAACAGATAAATACAACTCATCAGAAATTTGCTTTGGCAAATTAACAATACACCGGAAACAATCGCGCTTAGGTCCTTATTCGCCAATGTTAAGCCTAATTAAAATAATCTGTTCTAAGATGATAGCAATATTGTTAAAAAATAACTTCGGATTTTTCTTCTTATGGCTCCTGATATCACGGAGCAAATATTGGTTTACTTAGAAACAATTATTGAGGAAATCAAAAATACAATTGGGGAAGAAGACTTTGCTGTTAGTGGCTAAAATATGATATTTAGGTAATTCAAAATTTCTTCGACAAAATTAACTTTGAATGAAAGGCAGTGAAATATAATTGATTACTTTTGAAATACAATCATACTTTCTGAAATTAAATTGAAAATTCTGATTTTCAAATGATGCTTTCTGAAATACAATTCAAGTTTCTGAATTATAATTGATGATTTCTGAAATTGAATTGATATTTTCTGAAATACAATAATAAAAGCTTTAAAGCTTTTAATCTTCCTGTTCTTCTTCTTACGGTGCCTTCTTCTTACAGAACGTTCTATTATACAGACTCCTATCTTGTGCAAGCCGGATCAGTGTGGCCATCTTTTTAATGTAGAACCACTGACGAAGATTCAGCATCCATGAAAATATTTTCCTCTCGACTCCACGTTTTCCTTCGATTTTTCCTTCAATGATACGCCATGAGATTGTATTTATCATTTCTGAAAATGTGGTCGAAGTACGCCGCTTTCCTTCTCGCTTCACAAGTGTCAGAATTTTGCGATTTCCCAATCCTTTGTAGGACCTCTTCATTACTGACTCGATCCACTCATTAATATTCGTCGGAACATCCACATTTCGAACACTTCGTGGCGATTCATTCAGGTTACCTTCAGGGTCCAGTCTTCCACGCCGTATAGCAGAACTGACCGAATGTAGCACGATTCGCCATCGTGTTTGAAAGTGAAGACTGCGACTGCATATAAGGTTTTTTATTCTCAGGAAAACTTCTCTTGCCTGCTCGATTCAGATTTTTATTTCGATTTCAGGGTCTCATTTCACGAGAAAGTGCCAGCAGCCAAGATTACTTTCGTACTCTCTCAATTTGTCTATCATCTAGACTGACTATGACGTTCAGTACTGTATGTTTGCTGATTATACTAATTTTGGTCTTTTGGATGTTCATCTTGAGCCCATATTGTTTATTGTCGAGGTAATGAGAAAGGTAAAAATGTCCTGTTTTTTTGTGGTATTGAAAATGAAGGGTTCCAGAACGGAACAAAAGTTACTAAGCAGTGACCAAAGACCACAGTTAGTTCATTTTTGAGTTGACTTCAATACCCCAACAAAAATATCTGCCTTCTTGGAACATTCTCGTCTTAAATACTTTGTCCAAAATATATTTTCTCTGAATCATTTAATTCTTCATCAATTTAATTGAGAATAGGTAATCGTCAGTCTAATGAAAACTATACTAAGTCAAATTATACATAAAATGGGATAAAGTCAATTTACAGTTCAAAATACGACGCTTTTATTGCAGGAATATGCAAACTTAAATTCAATACAATAGTCAGATAATACAATCTGGATAATGTCCTTGGAAAACTTAACTTTAACATATCACAAAATTTTAACATATAAATAAATTAAAAAATACTTACTCTAGAAAAAACTATTTTTTGACTTAACATAGTTATGCATTGGATCAACGTAATGGTTTAGATGTAACCTTATTAATATCTTCGTATAATACTTATAACAGATTCATCTTCATCATCTTGTTGTGAGTACTCTATAAAATGTGGTGTGAAACGTTGATTTTTAGATTTTAAAGACGCCTCTGACCACAATTCTTTAAATGTTAGTACAAATACTTTAATTAATTTTCCTTTCATTCCAGGAATATTGTTGATGTCACTTTGGTAACAATCTTTAGTGAGATATTCTAAAATATGTGTTTCTAATATTTTTTAAGCCATTTGATGTATTTCTATTTGATTTGATCGTCGAAATTCGTCCTGTTTGACGGAATACTGAAAGTATTTCAATGAATTTCGCTTGGAACTTTTGGTATTAGTCGATTTTTGGGAAATTGGTGATATTTCTATAACTTTATAATGTTCCTTGTTTTTATGTCTAATATCAATACTAAGAATTACTGCTTTTACTTTTCGCCTTTTTCCTGTGGTAATGTTGATAAGATTTATTTCAGAACTATCTTCATTGCCACTAGTATGTGTCTCTTGAACGATTATTTAGCATTTCAGAAGGATTAGATATGACAAATTACCCTATCATATACAAAATTTATATAATTTATACAACATAATCTCCTTGCAAAACTTTTCCCAGCGATCTTCCCACCTCATCAACCCTTCCAAATAGTTGGCGTCTTTGTAAGCAAAATAGTTGTTTACGAAGTACTCTTGTTAGATCCTTGATTTATAATTTAGTATCTATATTCAATAAACCGATTAAATTATCAAAAATAATACTGGCAGCAATACTAAGAATTACTGCTTTTACTTTTCGCCTTTTTCCTGTTGGAACGATGATGAGATTTATTTCAGAACTACCTTCATTGCCACTAGTGTGTGTATCTTGAACGATTATTTAGCATTTCAGAAGGATTAGATGTGACAAATTACCCTATCATATACAAAATGTATATAATTTATACAACATAATCTCCTTGCCAAACTTTTCCCAGTCTCATCACCCCTTTTAAATATTTAAATAGTTGGCGTCTTTGTCAGCAAAATAGTTGTTTACGAAGTACTCTTGTAAGATCCTTGATCTACAGTTTTGTATCTATATTCAATATTCAATAAAGCGATTAACTTATAAAAAAAGGATACTGGCAGTGTGGTTATTAATTAAAGTTAAAACAATACAAAGGAAATTTTAACTTTTACTAATCATCAATTTTATTGAAAAACTAATTTTAACATCAGGAAGAAAAAGACTAGTATCTAATAATAATAGGACCATTTAAATTTATAAATTATTGTATTCTTTTGGGAATAGAGTTGTAGATATTGTACCATAAATATTCATTATCATTTTCCATGCCATTTGCACATTTCCCCACAAACCCCAACCCCCAACTCTACTCTATTTTGAGGTTTTACATTAAACCGCTTAATTTGATCACTTTTTAATCCCTACACATATTCTATATTATTTAGATCAGGACTTCTTGATAGATAATCCATTTCCGTTATATTATTTTATCTAAACCAAGTAACTATTTGTAAAAGTAGTAAACGCGACTTTGCATCTTTCAAAATATTAGTATAAGAATTTAAGTTCCCCTCATCTCCCACAACACACCAGTTTTATTAATTAAAATCCAACACCAAAAATTTCATGACTATCAAAATATGTGAAATTTTCTTCAAATTTGTCAATTTGTGATCAAGAGGATCGGTATGCATGGATCGGACCGATTTAAAGAATGGGGCCATTCCTTTAACTTTAAATATTTTTTCATCCTATTCACTTATTTTTATGGCTGAGAGGTAAATTAAATTTGTGAGCTGTTTTAAAATACCGTTAATTCTTTTGTAAACACTGGGCCAGGAAAGTAAATATTATTTGTAAATAAATAATTAATTGACCACAATCATTTTAGCTCACCCTGTATCTCCAAAAGTAAGAGTTTTAGAAAAAAACGTTTCAAATAAAAATTATTTTAAAGGGGCCACAGAATGAAAACAGTTATTTTCCACCTGGAGGACTTCTTCATAGAAATTCTAACCCTAACTTTAAAATTTTAAAATTTCTTCTTTTTTTGCTGGATTCAGATTCAAATAAAAAAATATGGGTTTCCATTTGAAAAAACTGAGTTAGGGTTAAAATGACCATGAAAAAGTCCTCCAGGTGAAAATTAACTGTTCTCATTCTGTGGCCCTTTAAGACCAAATAATTTTTATTTGAAACGTTTTTTTCTAAAACTCATACTTTTGGAGATATTTCGACTATTCACTTTAACTCGACCATCCTGTATATTAATATCTCAATTATATCATTTTTGGGGAAAAAATAATTACCAGATTTTTTTCTTGTTTCGAGTTAACTAAATTATAACAATTTTTTCGCATTTTGATTTTCTGGACGTGTTCCTAGGAAATAAATTTTGATGATATATTTTTTACAGATTAAGATATTTTAATTTTTAATATCGTTTTCAATATGACCATGTTGGAGTTTGGGCCGAAAATAGATTTTTACTCACAGGATTCTCTGTTTACATACTTATAACCATAAATAAATAATAATATTCCCAAAAATTTTAGCTTAACCACGTTTTGACTATCAACACACAGGACAAATTCTAAATCTACAGGAAGAAGATCCAAGAAGTAGTATCAGGGGAATTTCCAACGAATTTGGGTATAAAAAAGTACTGTTAATAAGTCCCTAACAAGTGAAGGCTTCCATGGATTTCACTTCACTTAAGTCCAACCCGTCTCACCAAATGACTTCCCACTTAGCATCAATTGCAGCAACTAGTTACTGGATCGAATAGAATTTGATGATATTTTTACTTTCCTAATGTTGTGGACTGACGAAGCTAATTTGTCGAGAGATGACTATTTCAACTAATGCTATAACCATTTCTATGTAATTGAAATTCCGAATTAAACTTAAGTAATGAATTATCAAGACTTTTTGATGAATGGTCTGGAACATCGTCCTGATTTTCCTCTAACTGCAATTAGAAATATAATATTATATAATTGTTTACAATTTACTTATGGTTTTCAATTAAATAATACTTTTGGAAATTAATGGATTTATTTGTGAAAGGGAGGTGTAGATGGTCCAATGTTGCTAATGTTGCAAATGTTTTAGAAAATCCTAAATGCACTATAAAAAGCGTAACATTTTTATTTAACGATGTTTTAGAGAATGGAAACCGATAAAACTTTCGTAATCTAATACTATATTATCATCTAATAGAAGTATCATAATCTTATGCAATAGGCCAAATGTTTTATTAAAGTTTTTATAAAAATTGGAATAACATTATTTTATAAAATTAATTGTGAATATGCTCACTATTCTAAATATGTAATTAATTCTCAATTTCAAAAGCCTTTTTTGAAGCCCACGAATTCTTTCATGACCCAACATTTTACAGAATTAAGTATTTTACTTTTCTATATATTTAGTATGAATGTCAACTTTGGAACACATTCCACCCAGAGAACGATAAGCATTCGATAAGGTCCTTTAAATTTTACTGACAACTGTCAAAAGTAACTTGCGGATTTGCCATTTAGGGACTTGCCAATTATGGAGGTTGGGCCCAAAATATGTATCAGATAATCTCAACATGATCCTTTAACCTACCTATAACGTTAAAATTATAGTTACTTCAACTATCTTGGGGTCATATGGAACCCCAGTTAGCAATTTGGTAAAAAATAAAAGATTTTATGGTTTTATGAGATTTTTAATAAAAAATGAACCTCAGGTTCTTAAAACAACAAAATTGTGTAAAACAATTATTACAAATACATTGAAAATGAAGCATCCATCCTGACTTATTTTTCTCTAAGACAAATCTAGATGCACATGATATTGGAAACTCTACATTGGATCCAATACTCGATAATACTGCATCTGAACGAGGTTTTCTTCTTCTCAACTTTAACGTATTTTTTATCAAGTTATAAAGTTTCGATAGTATGTTCCACCCATCGATCCCAAAAATCCATAAATATCTCCAACTTATCCGTTTATCTTCATTCGACTCCAGTGTCTCTGTTATCAAACCTTATAACACGGGCGATCCTTTCGAAGCATTCTAAGGACATGGTTGCCCTTAACATCGGTCGTCCATAATCAACTGATCACAAACTTTGTTAAGATCCTCGATCTAAACAATAAACTCCTTCTAATATTAGTAAAAAGTTTAGATCCTTCCAAATTGGACATTTGAAGTACGCTCTTTTCTATATGGGATGAAAATATAATAGAAATGTTTATATATTTGAAGCTGAAGCTCGTTCCTGATTTTTAATAGGATTTTTATTCCATGTTATCAAACAAACTTATGTTTTGGGATAAAAAAGGATTTCTTTAGTTAATGAATTCCTAATATTATCTGGTTCGGCCGTGGTCATCGAAGGTAAATCGTCAGAACTTGTGTCTGATTCATAATTTATGACCGGGCCATAAACACTTTCTCCAGATGCACTTCCTTCGTCAAAACCTAATTTTTCCACTATAGATTCTAACTTCTTTTCGGTAAGATATTTCCTGGTGCCATACTTTTCACACAGGCAAATATACGTATTTGTCAATCACTGTTTTCTCAAAGACAAATAATACAATCAACTCGCATACTCAATGAGTACTAAAGACAATCCTTATCCTTTAGTGTATACCTTGTTTTCCAAAAAGAATTCTAATTTGATTTATAAGGTACTTTTCTTCATTTCTTTCCTTTTTTCTTCGGATTTATGAACTAACAACATTTGTTATTATTATGATTTTCATCAAAATGTTCATTAAAAAAATAAGGAATTGCAATTTTATGTTAATTATAGAGAAAACTTGAAAGTAATGGCTTGTTATCATTTTAATTTTATTACTTATGTAAATATTTATACCTAAATTTGAGAAGGGGTCATCTAGGACCCCAACAGAATAGGAAGGCTAAGAGTCATCGAATTAAAAATTTAAGTGTCTCTTAGGACCTTAAAGAGAAGTGGTGCATCTGGTCCTTAAACATTATATAAAATTATAATAACATATTTATTTTTCAGGAGTGAACAATATATTTAGGAAATTTTGATTTACTTACACTCTGTCATTTTTTTAGAGTATTATTATAATAATAAATTAATGTTATAGTAAAAAATCTTGATACGACTAATTTTCGTTCTTTGATATTTTAGTAAATCCATATTGGATATTTTACTTTTTTGTGGGTAGCTTTCCTTTCCAATTAAAGCTTGGTGGTTCAATTTTAAAACATGCATTGAGAATCCCTTCTGCTAAATGTCGATAAGGGCCGAGATTATTAAATTTAAAAGTGAAATGCAATTTAAATTTAAAAAGCTGCAATTAAAGTGTAGTGGTCGGATGAGCTTAGATTAGCATATTTAAGTCCACCGGGGGCGTCGACGTTGCTAGTTCATTACTGGCTGAAGAAGGCTCGACCAGAATAAGCAATAAGCTCCCTTTACACCCTCTAATCCTTGCGACAAAGGGTTGTTTGTAGCGCGTCCGTGATACCGTGCACTAATCAACATCAATATGGGCTAAGGACCTGACTACTTAGCTCGTCCTGAAACCTCACACCTCGCCGAATCCGCTTAGACAACATGCAACTTACAAATATACACCTACACCTTACACGCAGGAACAAACTTTACGAATTGATAATTAAACTACTCCTTAAGATCAAATCCAAATTTCCACTTTAAACATTAATACTTAAGAATTAAACTTTCTATTACTTCCAGAATCCAGGAGCAAACAACTTAAGTAAATAATTAAATAAAGTAATTAACGAAAGTATTGCCGCTTTTAAAGTTTCACGACAAAAAAGGCATTACATGATTGGTAACAATAGCGAATAGCGAGTCTCTGAAAACTTTTTGTCCTAATACTTCCAGTATTCTATTAATTTACAGCGTATCTTTTGAGAACGCGTCCCGTCAATACAACACAATGAATTTCTCAGTTTCAGTTTTCTTTTATACCAAACCATAATCTTATTACAGTAACCCTTATTTTAATAGTAGCTAAGCCTGATTAAAATTTTAAAATTTTCTTTTTTCATCAGCTAATGGCTGAGTATATTATATTATTGTAATATTGTTAATTAAATTTGACCCTTTTTCAGTTTTTTTACATACAAATCTGATGAAAAATATTAAAACCTCAAATTAAGGTATTTTTACATTAAGTACATTTTTATTATTTTAATATTTTGTTCGAATCATAACAAAGAATAGAAAATCCATCCCACTTTTCTGGAGCTTCTTTGCAAATTATGACCAAATAACTGATAATTAATGCGAATCCCTAGAGAGCGCGCGAGTTTGGGAGGAAAAATTGTGAAAAATCATGAAATCGAGCCTTAGCTCTGCAGTCATAACTCAAGTTTCCCTTATTAGATTTTCAATTTTTTTTTTCAGATTTATAATCTAAATTGATTAGGCTACATCCTGCGAAAGAGTTACCTTCTGCAACCTAGCACAAAATTAATTAGAGGGGTCCAAAGTTAAGGTACTTTTAGATCATTATATTTTTCTCCATTCTCCATTCTCCATTTTTTTCCTTCTGGCAAGAATTAAAGACGTGTCTTCTAAATATCTACAAAAAAAATTATACAAAAATGTTGTGCGTACTAGCTTTTATGACTGCAGAAGTAAGCCACTATATTTTCCGTTTAGGAAATTGCTCTTAATGAATGCGATATTTACTTATTGACTACGTTTATCCCGAGCAACTCAACCCAGCTTGAATTCGGCTTGGCTTGACCTCTACCATTTGAAGTAAATGTAAAAGGTCAAATCAAGCCCGAATTCAAGGTGGGTTGACTTGCTCGAGCTAAACGTAGTCATTTTATTTATTCGTCGCTTCGTTGACTCGTTCTGTGCGCACGAAGCGTATTACTCACCACAAAGAGTGTCACTTTTGCTCCTAATAAAATAATATTCTTTTGGAATTTGTATATTTCATTTTCTCAATAAAAACAAATTTTGAATCATAATCTACATATGTTGATAATCAGTTATTTGACAATACTCGTTATTGAGACATTAAAATAAATCAATTAAAAGGATATACTGGACAAAGCATTGGAACTTTCTAATTCCTCTTTGATTTTGGCATACAAGTTCTACATTCTTCTATACAGGGTGTTCCGTAAGTAATGCATAATAATGAAAGGGGTTGTTCAGGACACCAAAACAAGCAACTTTTGTTAATAAACCCATATTCGCAAATTAAGCATTAAGCCAGGGTAAATAAAAAAGATTTAAAGTAATTAAGTTAATTATTTAATAAAATTACAAAAATTGTTCGAAATTTCGGCCATTTTGTTCAATGCGCAAGACATGACAATAAATCGCAAACATTTATTTACAAAAAAAAAGAAAATAAAGCTATTTTTGTAAATTAAATTTAAAAAAATTTGTCTCAACCTAGTGACTTAATGGTTAATTTCCGGATATTATTAACAAAAGTTGCTTGTTTTTGGTGTTCTGAACAACCCCCTTGATTATTATGCATTACTTACGGAAAACCCTGTATATTCTGCAATTGCTATATCCATATTTGGCCCATAAAAATGTTATATTGCTATATTAATGCAAGAATTAATATCTTGATGAATTTCGTGCAACAATCTTCTTCTTGAAAGTTTAGGTAAAATAAGGTTCCTTTCATAAATATCTTCTTTAAATTTAATATGGTTTTATTTCCTTTGAAGAAGAAGGCACCTTTTTGGGCCAACCATTTGTTACAGAAAATAATTCATTTTGTAAATCTGTATCTTCTTTAGTATTTTTAATTATTTCTTCACTTTTTGTTTCTGTTGCAATAATAAATTTTTCCGACGACAATGTGATAAAATCGGATACTGAGGAGTGCACAAAAAACGGTCAACGATGTAGCTTCGTTATTTCTTATTCGATTTTAATAAGTGATGCGTCAAATTAAATGGTTTGAAGAATACTACTATCAGATAATAAAAGATAAATTTTATTTTTGAAAACAAGAGAGGAGGAGTGGGCAAGTTTTCTTTTTCAAATGGCAACATATTTTTTTCGATTGAAAAAAATCATTAACAAAAATAATCTAAACAAATTATACCAATATTTTTTTTAAATTAATTTAAGAAATTTTTTTTTTATTATTATTTTTTTTTAAATTTAATTCAATTGTTTTTTTTTGTTTTTTTGTTTTTTTGTTTTTTTGTTTTTTTGTTTTTTTGTTTTCAGTTTTTTATTTTTTGAAGATTTTGAAAAATTAAAAAAAATAAGAAAAATAAAATTAAAAAAAAATTATTGATATAATTGGTATTGATTATTTTTGGTAATGATTTTTTTTCAATTTCAAATTTGAGTCAACTGCAGTTTTTAACCCAAATATACATAGGTGTAGTGTCATCTTTAGCAAGAAAAAACTTTATTATTTTTACCACATTTATAACATTACATGTTATTTTGCAGGTTCCTTTAATTTATAAAGCATGATTAGTATAAGAAACTAATTTAATTCGACACCTTTTCCAATTGTATTTCAAAAAAGATCAATTCAATTTCAGAAATCATCAATTGTAATTCAGAATAGGTCAATTGTATTTCAGAAAATTAATTTAATTTTAGAAAAGACCTTTTGTAAAATATTGCGGAAGTCAGGAGTTTTTGGCAGATTATTTCAATTGGGTTTAACATTAACATTGATGAAGGACCTATACATGAAGTTATGTGGTTCACATGCACAATCACCACCAAAAACTCTTGACTTCCTTATTATTTTATAATTGGTCCTTTCGGATATTAAATTCAATTTTCTGAAATATAATTAATCTTTTCTGAAATACAATTGACTATTCTGAAATACAATTGATACTTTCTGAAATTGAATTGATAATTGATTATCTAAAATACAATTGATGCTTTCTGAAATACAATTGACTATAAAGGTGTACACCTCTGAATTACAATTAATAATTTCTGAAATTGAATGGACTATTTGGAAATACAATTGATACTTTCTGAAATTAAATTGATTATTCTGAAATTAAATTGATTATTCTGAAATTGATACTTTCTGAAATACAATTGACTTTTCTGTTTTACAATTGGAAAAGATGTAGTATTCTTTTAATTTTTTGTATGAAATAATATTGACTTGACTACCAAAATCAATTTTACATCGAATTGAATAACCATTAATTTCAATTGTTTCATGGCATTCATCCGTACTTTGGATAATGTAAGCTATAGTTTAAGTTACAACTTATTTTCTTTGGAAATCGTTCCAATTATTAGATTTTCATCAGTTTTATTTTTTTAAATTTCCTGTAGTTTTTCCACAATTCGAATCTTTTACCCCAAGCTGGGTATTTTCTAAATACATGTTTCTTTAAACATCGATTACAATTTCTGTCATCTTTATATTTAAAATTTTGAAAAAATTTTATATTATTATTTTCTATTCTTGCAACCATTTTCATCATTTGCTTACTTACTTCTTCATCATCTATACTCTACATTTTCTTTTGGTCGTAAGAGAAAAATAAATATCTTGTATACTCGCTTCTACATGTTTCATTTTTATACGGTAGAAAATATTTTTAAGAATTGTGAATTATTACACTGACACAAAGTTTGTCATATTTTTCTTCAAAATCACATTAATGTATTATACAGTGTCTCAGTTATCACTAGGTCCTAAATTTGCTTTACCACCATCAGAAAGTACCTTTCCGTTATCATCCTTTATTAAAGATGTAGAATTCTGTATATCTAGTAATAACGCGATATATTATGAAAAAGACAGACATAGAGCACAATGTACCAACATTTTAACTAACCACATATGTAAAACCGTCAATCATAAAACGGATAACTCCATAGAGCAACTAATTTTGAATTAACAAGAGAATTCTTAAAAGAAAATAAAGAGCTAATAGTTTAGCCGATAAGGACAAAAAACAGTCATTTTAAGTGTATCAGAATATTCAACTAAAATTCAGGAAATTGTTAATGATAAAAACTACTATCAAATATTAAAGAAAGACCCTACTAATGTATATTAAAAACAACTTAAAAATTTAATAGGAACACTTACAGATACTAACTATATTTCAGAAAAGGAAAAAAACTTTCTAACGAATAATAACCCCCTCCCACCACGAATTTATGGATTACCGAAGATTCACAAAGAAAATAGGGCCTTAAGGCCAATAGTCTCCTGCATTGACAGTTTTAATTACAAAAATTCTTATCTAAAATACTTAACGAGTTAATTCCATCCTTAAGATATAACATCCAAAATAGTTATCAATTTAAAAACAAATTAAATAATATAAATATAACGGATGAAGATGTCATGTGGTCACTAGATGTTAAATCTTTATTTACCAACATATGTAAAGAAGATGCGATTACGTCCATAAACCGTAGGTGGGAGGAGATTAAAGTATTCACTAAAATTGATAAAGATCTTTTTATTGAACTGATAGAACATGTTTTTGACACCAGTTATTTCTTGTTTGATTCTAAGTTTTACAAACAGACCTTTGGTTGTCCTATGGGTGCTCCGTTAAGCCCGATTCTGTCGAATGTGGTGATGGATGATTTGATTTACACAACTCTAAACAACTTAGACTTTCACGTTCCTGTCTTCTGTCTGTATGTAGATGATTGTTTTTCTATATTACCAAAACGTAAGTTGAATGTAGCTTTAAATACATTCAACTCTATTAACCAACATCTTCAATTCACAATGGAAATAGAGAAAAATAATGAGCTACCTTTCTTGGATGTCTTATTAATAAGACACTTCAATAACATAAATTTCGATCTGTACGAAAAACCAACAGACACGGAGAGAATTACCATTGTAACGCAAAATTTAAAGAAAATTATCATGCTATCAGATTCCAAATTTCATAATAATAATAAAAAAACTTTGTTTAATAAGTTGCGTTTAAATGATTATCCGGTAAAATTGATTAACTCAGTGTTCAATACTTATAAGACTGAAACAACTTGTAATATGTATAAAAAACCAATGTATATATTTTAAAATTCCGTACAATCCACAACTATCAGGAAAAATCAAAAAAGTCTTATCCTCGGATACGGTACAAATATCATATTACAACCACGTTACTAATAGAAGCTTATTTTCAAAATTAAAATCGAAACTTCCACCTGAATTAGATAAAAATGTTGTTTATAGCATTCCATGTAATCAATGCAATAATGTGTATATTGGTCAAACCAAACAGTACATAAAATCGAGAATTTACAATCATACCTATGATTGTAAACCAATCAATAAAGATAAAGTTAATAATACAGCCTTAAGCTCGCATCATTTCAATACTCAACATGATTTTAATTTTGGAAAATATAAGATTTTAGATAACGAACCTAATTATCGTAAACGATTAATTAGTGAAATGATACAAATTAAAAAGTTTCAGAAAATTGCTGTTAATCAAAAAACGGACACTGATGGTCTAAGTAAGATTTATTCCTTTTTGATTTCAAAATTATAAAATAATTTCAATATGTTTTTGTATCACTTTGTACATTAAATAAATATTTTAGTTGGTAATCCTTTTTAACGTTACTTCAATCTTGTAAATAACATCTGTTGGTATTTGATTGCTTCAATTAAAACGTTGGTACGTCATTTGTTAACAAATGGTGGACCAAGTTAGGTCGTATTTTTTTCAATCTTCCAACAACCACTAATGTTTGTCAGTTTTGTGCGTTTTCTACATATTTCCAATTTGAAAAAACCAAAAATTTGATTATTTTTCATGGATCTTTCAATTAAAATTCATGTGTCAACGCTAGGGTTATGTTACACCTTTACAATTTTAATTACGTGGTGATCACACATATTCAGGTAAATAACCTTTTCTTTTTTAAAAATTAATAAAATGTTTTTTGTAAAAAAAATATTGTTTTATACCAAATTTCAATGTAATTTTAAACTTATTGTCTTATAGTTGTAATTGTTTGTCAAATATTTCAATTATGTATGTTAATTTGTGTTTTACTGTAAACTTTACAATTTTAAAAAATTTTTCTTGGTAATAAAAACCATGTTCTAAACTATATATATTTTAGTTATGAATAAGGTAGGAATCTCTACCGAAACGTCAACTGGTTTTATGTAAATGAATTACACCAAATAAATTGTTCGATCAACTGTAATCCAAGGTTTTTTCTTCTTGACAGAGACATCCTTTTCAACAATACTTACACCGAACGGAAATTTTCCTAATTTAATTATACATTATACAATTTTCTACTCTTACTTCCTAATATGTGCTCTTCGAATTTTTTCTGATTTCTTTTGCATTTCCGAGACAATCCAAAATAATTCAATTCCATTTTTAAAATTCTTCCAAGATTCAACCGGATTTAAATCATTTTCCGATTCTTCTGGATTTTTTATATTTATAGCCATTAATTATTCCATTTCCGCTGCCACCATATAACATTTATTATTGAATGCCATCAAGACCAATATTTATTTATTTTATTAACAATGTCAAATAGTCCAAGCTCCCATGACACAAATACAACATCTAATTGAAATTAACACCATTTATTGAAAATAATATACATATAGTTTTTGAAAAACTTGGTTTGCCTGATAATTTTTAATAATTAAAATCTGGTAGGGTTCTTTTTATACTTTAATTTTTGCAACAAAAATATAACTACTAAAACCTTTTTTCTTTTATAAAAATAGGGATGACTTCGCTTGCGGTTTATTAAAATTCTTTATAGAAATTTGTAATAAAAAATGTTAAAAATTAAATAAATGAATTCAATAAAGGTAAAATAAAATTCTAAAAATAGTTATGGTTACTATGTAGTAATTCATTTTTCTATTTTAAAAAAATAATAGTGTAAAGTAGAAATGATTAAAAGAATTGTCGATTGTAGAAACAGATGTTACTTTATTAAATTATTTAATTAAACAGTAACTTAAAGGCTTGGTTGGATCGGGTATAAAGTTTTTCCAGCACGTCCCGACGATTTAATCGCAGAGTCAGCTAAAAGACGTCATGGAGCTGAAGTCCGGGCTTAAAAACGGAATAGCACGTCTTTATTTTACTAACATGCTCACCTATTTAGGAAAGGTAGAACAAAAATTGGGAAGCAGGCATTTACATTCGACTTCAATTAGGACCAAACTTTTCGATCGTTTAAAAAGAAAAACTTTTCAAAGCGATAAGGATAGAAATACCGCGTGGAAATCGTTTTAGAGTGAAAAGTGACACACCGACCTCTGCAGTTTTTGTTTTGGGTTATAAATTGTCTGAGTAGAGCTTCACTCGAGGACTGAAACTAGCGGTAATTCAATGTTCTTGTCCCTATTCACCGACCCCTCTGCACAGGGACATTTGACTGATTTTTATTTCAAATAAGTCGGACCTAGAAGAAAACCACGAAAAACTTTCCAATTTCATTAGAGACTAATTTCTTGGGCTAACGAGTAAATTTAAAAAAAAAATGTGGCAAAAACTTCAGTTTTATTACAAACTTTTGCTTTAAATTACTTTGCAAAATGGATAAGAAAAATTTATAGGTAATAAATATTTCACAAAAGCTTTAAACTTGTTTTATGTTTTGTAAATCCAATTTGACATGAAAACACTGCAAAAATAAATACGGTTGCTGTGCTGGCCAAACATACGTTCGCTGTATTTACAGTTTTTTAAGTGGCGAAGCAAATTTACTGCAATTGATTAAATAAATTCGCTATTCGAAGAGTTTTAACAATTTTTATAATAATAATAATATGAAATAAAATAGATAACGTCAAAAAATGATTTAATGTGTACGAAGTTAATCCCATCTCGGATAAATTGAAAGTATTTTCCTATTAAATGGATTTGGTTATTTATAGAACCGTATGTAAAAAAATATTTTATTTTATTTTATTTTCAAAAAATTCCCATTAAATTATCTACAAATATATTGCGAGTAATACGAGTATAGCCATATGAATACACGGTATACACGTGCGCATTTTAACGTATAAAATTTCCGGCCGAAAGAAGAGTTGAATATAGAAACACATTTTTTTTAAATCGCGGAAGCGTTAGCAAAAAGCTCTACACGCTTGTATATGCAAGGCATAAAATTTTATATGCCTACCTACATAAAATTGCGTATTTACGTACTTGTATGGAAAATAAAGCTCGGATGACTTTTCGCTAATCCTATCTTTGCTATGCTAATAATAAAATTCAAAAAAGTCACTCACAATTTTTTAGTTACATGAAATGGATTGTTTTAATAATTCATTTGTTTAAAATACAAAGTGAGTCAAAAGAAACGAAACGAGTTTTCACTTATTCAAAATCCATCGTGGAAAATTCATTACGTGAAAATTCATCGAAAATTTTTTTGACAGTCAAATTATTTTTTTCCGCCAAAGTACAAAGAGAACGTTACCTCAGTGAAAGTTATGTGGCAACCAATGACAACATGATACGACTAACCTACTTTTGACGTCATTACATTAGTTCCACATTCGACCGCAAGAGAGAGATCGCTTACCTTGAATGGCCAATAAGAATGCAATTTTAAAAAATAATGGCATAAAGACAATAATCGAAAGAAAAATAGTTCCTCAACCCGTAACTGGTGAGGTTAGGTGTCAGATACCCAGAGAAATATTTGACATTCCATCGCTCTATATTCTTGGATTCAGCACCTTCAAGTCAGTTTAGTGTTTGTCGATCTCGAGTACGTACGTGATGTTAACTAAAAGCGTTTTCAAGTTATTCAAGATTTCATAGTTCCTTGGATATTTTTTACCCAACCTCACCAGTTACGTAGCTATCTTTATCGTTTTTTTTTCATTATTTTGATATAGCATCTAAAAAGACATTTATAAAGCCAGATGATGATTTATAAAGCCTGGTTTTGAGGCGTGGCAATATCTTTACTTGAAGAAAGTGACAGTGAGTGTATTAATGATGAATTTGAAGACGTAGCACCAGGTTTTTATAGTAATCACGAAATTGAACCAGAAACAAAAAGTGTCAGTTGAAGAGGATGAACTAAGCTGTACACCTGTTTTGGTAACCTCTTTTGAATCGATAGTACCTGTCCTCCGGCTCAGACAGAAAAACCAAGCAGGTTTGTCATAGTCCCGATATGTGTAAACTACACAATTCCTGTTTGTCGCGAATAAGCCGAATGAGAACGCTACGGCTTATAATTTCGTACTGGGTATCTGTATATAGGTTATAACCCAACCTCGTATCCTAATTTTTGGAAATAAAATATCCTGTAGGAAAAAAGGCGTGGTCGAGCAAAATACTCCTTACTCCTCAATAAATATGCACCTTCAGAATCTAATATAGAGGATTCTATCTGCCCTGATCGGATTGGTAATTATTATGTGACGGAAGATATCGTTTTAAACCACCTTAAAAAATTAAATGATAAACCAACATCTAATCTTGACTTAATACCGAGTTTCTTTTTAAAAGATTGTTCGCATATGCTAGATAAACCATTAACTCACATCTTTAATTTAATGCTAAAGTCTTCCACATTTCCTGCTGTTGGGATATCAGTCAGTATAGGCCCATCGCTATCTTAAGCAACTTATCAAAAGTTTTTGAAAGCATATTAACTGAGGTTATGTACTCTAAAACCGAGAAATACATTAGCACGATCTACCTGTACAAACTTAATTAATATTGATACTGGAACTTGACGATGATTTGGGATAGAGTTTAATGTAGTGTGAAGAATGATGATTCTAATCCCAACTGTTACCATATGTTTATTAAAATAAAAAACCAATTGTGCTACTAGTTTCGCCTTTATTAGGGCATCATCAGGCACTTAGTTAAGTAGTTTTTAGACATAAAAATGAATTGTCGTTACAACGTCATTACAACAGCGAAAAGTCATTACAACTTGGAAAAATTACAACATGGAACAGTCATTACAACTTGGAAACGTCTTTATAACATGGAAAAGTCAATCAACTTATTTGGTGAAAGTTTAAAATCATTAAAAACCATTAAAAATATGTAAAATATGTAAAACCATAAATATTACGGAAATAACAAATTATTAGTTTACAAAGACAGCAACAAAATGGCGTAACGCAAATATTTAAAATCAATCTGTGATAATTATACCAATCTGTGATAAATTGTGATAAACAAGTCCATCAATGTTTTAATTTTAACCAACTCATACTTATTCCCGTAATATTTATGGTTTTACATATTTTACATATTTTTATTGGTTTTTAATGATTTTAAACTTTCGCCAAATAAGTTGATTGACTTTTCCATGTTATAAAGACGTTTCCAAGTTGTAATGAATGTTCCATGTTGTAATTTTTCCAAGTTGTAATGACTTTTCGCTGTTGTAATGACGTTGTAACGACAATTCATTTTTATGTCTAAAAACTACTTAACTAAGTGCCTGATGATGCCCTAATAAAGGCGAAACCTGTAGCACAATTGGTTTTTTATTTTAATCAACTTATGGTAACAGTTGGGATTAGAATCATCATTCTTCACACTACATTAATTAATATTGCTCAATTTATATCAACAACAATGATGAGCGTAAGCAATGTTACCTTAGCAAAGCTTTTGACAAGTTGGTACACTCTAAACTGGTGGCTAAATTAAAGAACTTCGACATTAGTGAAAACATAACAGCTACATATCTACATCATAGAAGTCAAGTGGTTGAGTACAATGGTTTCACTTCAGACAACTTTATTCCATACTCCGGGATACCGCAAGGGTCAACACTCGGTCCTCTATTATTTCTACTGTATACATATAATTGATGCTTTCATCAACATTTCTTCGTCATTTCTAATTTATGCGGATGATGCTAAAACTTAGGAATTATTTTTGACAGCAAATTGAACTTTAACAGCCATATACATTCATTAGTTTCTCATTTTTACCGCATGCTGGGTTTCATAATGCGCAATTCTAAGACTTTTAATGACATCATAATACTATTTAATGCATACATAATGAGATGTTTATCCTGATAGAACTATATCATACAGTAGTCTTTTAAGTGAATTTAATTTCATTTCTATCATGGATAAACTCAAAATAATACATGCTCTCTGGTGCTACAAGTTGGTTCATAATATTATCGACGATTCATCAAGACTTACATTTAGTTGCTTTCATACACCAAACGTAGCCACTAGAAACTGTCTTGCCTTTACACCACATACAAACCATCACTCGAATTCCCCACTTCACAAATTGTACTCTTTATATCATCAATTTCAGTACAATGCTGATAAATTTGTCTCCAATTTTACTCAATTTAAAAATAGAATATTATCCTGTATATATATAATAATTCGATAAACTGAACTGCATCTATTTTGTATTTAAATCATAAGTATTGTATATTTGTGTATTTTTTGTATAAATTGTATCTCTCTGTTCAACTCGTAATTTTGTAATTTTATCATTTTGAATTTTTGATATTTTATGTAAATATGTATATTCTATGTATATTATATTTCCCTGTCATTGGATGTAAATCTGTTGGGTGTTGGGTAATATTTATTTATGTATTGGTTAATTTGGAAAATTTCCATAGAAACGTATTCATATAGGATATTTTATCCCCAAAAATGAGGATACGGTCCAGATACGTTACAAAGGTCATATGTTTACCAATACCACAATAACATAATTTCGTTTATTTAAAAAATTACCTCAGGTAACCAAATGAATTTTAGTTGCCATTCTGGAACTGGATTTTTTTCTAATTTTTATTATGGGTCAAGCTGAGGGTTAGATCCCAATAGCAACGCAGATTTAATTTTAGTCTTATATTTGTAACGCAACACAAATTCACTTGTTTTTAGATAACCCAACATGTCAACATTAAAATTTGTCATTTATACAACATTTATGAAAATTACTTGATATTTGAGGTTTTGTTCATATTTTTTTTCCACTGGTGCTTTTTTATAATTTATTTTTTTGGTACAGAGAAGAGTCTTGTGGCTACCAACTTCTTCTTTTTTTGTTTTTGCAAATCACACCAAATAGTCATATGGTAGCAGTACAAAAAACGCTTAGCGTTTGGAATATTTCTAAAAAATTAAACTGCTGCCGTATGACTATTTGGTTTGACTTACAAAAACCAATAAAGAAGAAATTATTAGCCACAAGACTCTTCTATGTACCAAAAAAAATCAATTTTAAAAAAGCTTCACTGGAAAAAAATATAAGCAAAACCGCAAAATCGAGCTCAAATTTATTTATACTACTGAGTTGAAATTGTATGATGGGCATTTCATCAAAAATGTAACATATTGAATTTTTAAGCTAAACGATCTCCCTGTTGCGGCCGAATGTAGAACTAATGGGCTGACGTCAGTTACAGTCACGTTATAATGGTTACCACATAACCTGTTGTCACCCAGGTTATATCGTTTTGTACTGACCTATTTATGACGTTATTTTTTAAGGATAAATTGAATTTAATCGCCAATATAGGGCGCGTTCCACTAATGAACACTAAAGCCCACGACCAACCGCAAAATTTTGCCGTTCCATTAGCTCAAAACGTCACCATTCAACAAACGACCACAGAAACCCACGAATAAATACGGTCGGTGTTAGCTACTTGCGGTCGCCATCGATGACGTTTTTATGCACCAAAGAAATAACCGCGGTCTTATGTGGAACGACTTTACGGTCGTCATGAGCATTGCGAGTCTTTAGTGGAACGCGCCCATAGTTACACGGAAATTATTTGACGAGAAAGCCAATGTTCGAGTAAAGGCAATTTTTAGGCATTAATAATTATAGGTTTAAGATTTTATTTACAAAAAAATGATTTTTAATTAATGTAAATATTTACTTAAAGCTCTTTGGAATGGATTTCTTAAGTAAAACAAATTAAACAAGCAAATTTACGTGGAAAAAATATAAGTTAGAACAAAAAGGAAATTTTCAAACCCACGCTATTTTGCTCGACATACATCATATAAGAAATTTAGTAGATGAGTAACAAGAAAAGAAATATTGACAAGGTGATTACTAGTTGCTTCAAACAAGAATTTGAGCATCTTAAAAATAATTTGAAATTTTTTTTGTCTTATAATCAATGAAAGTCCTCTTAATAAATTCATTCTTAATTTGCAGAAATCTTAGAAATTTGTTTTTCAAAAAGAGAAGACCTAAAACTGTTTAGAATATTATTAATTTCAAGTGCACAATTTTTTTTTGATTAAATAAATATTTTATAAATTACTTTATACTACAAATTTATTTGTTTCATTATATTTTGTTATTTTAGTTTATAAACTATTTATTTTTTATAGTAAATATACGAACTATGTTTAAAAAAAATATTTTCAATTATTTACAATTTTTACAAAATTTCGACAGTATTTTTTATTATTGTATTTTATAAAGATGTTATTTTATTTATTATTTTATAGCCTGATAATGGTCCTTGAACCGAAAATGTATCTTTTCAATAGAATTTGTATTTCAAAACAAAACTATACTGAAATATTTGATTTGAAAATAAAATTAAAGAACTTATAAATTAAATCGAAGTTTGGCAAGAGAATTTAATAAAAACGGCAGTTTTCAATTAATATCGACAGCAAATATTTAGGGCTTAAACGAGTTTATCACAAAATTTTGATCTGTAATCAATAAATTGCTTACTTTAAACTACTGTAAAAGATATTTCCACTATTCAGATTAAATAAGCCACCTTGTATTCGGTGTTTACGGTCGACCCGCCAATATTTAAGGGATGATACTAGAATAGAGATAAAAATGGGCGGATTATGAGAAAATCATCTAAGTAAACGTTTATAAGAAAGGTATAACTCTTTATTGATGCCAAATTGTAGGATTAAATATTAGTTTTTTGTCCAAAATAAAATTTTTTAATAAACAAAATGCTTCTTGTCCTATAATAAAAATAAAGGGTGTCTGAAATCACCCGTCCAATCCTTTTATTTCTAGAAAGTACCCGGAAGGGGTCGAATGTGGTATTACTGGAAAGGTCTGTTTAAAAGAAAGAACTTTTATTAAAATGTTTTTTGAATTTTTTAAATATTTACAAAAATTATCGGTCAATTTTTTTAAACTTATATCCATTTACTACTTATGCTTATTAAATATGTTTTGATTTTTAATATCAAAGAGAATTTTGAAACCAATCAAGTCCCAAAAGTACCACATTTCTTTACACGAGGAACTAGAAGAACAAGGGTTCAAAGTAGGATGAATTTTTGTTAATGATTGTCTAACAAAAATAAAAAATTCTATCACAAAATTTTATTAGCAGATGAAGTGGCAGTCAAGAGCAATGGAAGTGTTAATTTACATTTATACTTATAGGACCCTGAAAATCAAGAAGTCCTTTTAAGTCTTTTTAAGATGATGTACTTCAATTTAAAAAACAAGTTTAAAAAAAGCAAATCCCACTTGACTTTCTTTTTAATAAAATCTATAAAAACTACTCTTAAATTATTTAAATAGGTAAAATAAGTTGTAAATTATGAAATTCATTTTAATAATTTTTAAAATGCGTTTTTTGCAAATATCTTTATTTTTTCAAATGGCATGATAGTGGAGCGACCCCCAATTTAGAAAGAGGATTTTTTTCGGATTACAGGTTTACCCAAAATGTACATATGCATAAACCTTAAGTTTACTTATTTATTACTTAACAGCTGTTGATAAATTGATATATTAAAGAGATTTAAAAAAAAAAATTTAACCAAAAAGTGATAGTATCAATTTTACATCAAAAAATTTACAATTTTAATTGTTTTTGTTTTGTTTTTTTAATGTTTTTAATTATTTATTACTGGTGGTTAAAAATACGTGTTTGTAAAATGTGTAACTTTTGGGATAATTTCATTGCTTCTATTTTGATCCCACAACCTTATTTCATGAACAACATATCTGAAGTAGGAAAATTATCCCTTAATAAATTAAACACCAACTCCATCAAGATCAAAGTTGTCAACATGTTTCAAAGTGATTTATTTTCATTAACGTGGAAAATTAAAACATAAAATCCTAAATTATTCTCCAGATGATAAATAAAGTAGGTATTCAATATTATAAACTTTACAACTTGTTACTTAAAACATTTAAAACCAAAAAAGAATACAAAAATTATGGTAAACGTTTATATAAAATTCTTGAGAAAAAAATTATGTACGCTTAAACAAAACATAGCAAACATTTTGCTTCAAAATAATAATTTTGTAATTAAAATCGTGGTAATACTTTGCTTTATTTAAAACTTTTTGTTTTGTCATTTACGTTATACAAGAGGTAGCGAATCTGAAATGTAGGAGTTTTTAATTAGCTAAATAACTGAAATATAAATACTTAAAAAAACATAATTATTTTGAAAGCAAAAATTAGCAACATAATTTGTGAGATTTGTTCCATAAATCAAATATTTTTAGGCGTTTTTTAGTTACGTAGCTTTTTAAATATTCCTGTACTGTGTATAAGTTTTTTTATACGAATTTGTTGATTAAATCATCGAAAACCAATGCCCAATAAAGTAAATATGAAGGTAACCAAAATTTCGTTATATGTACTTAAAGTAATTAATTAGAATTACGCCATCCGGCAATTTTAAAACTATTTGCTCGAGGACTAAATTAATTAATTCATAATACAAACACGCCAAAATTATTTAATGTTATAAACCAGCAGCCACCGCTGAATAAGCTTCGCAATTTCAAGTTTTCATTCGCAGTCCTTAGCAAGGACAAAATATTAATTAATTTATTCATTAATTTAACATTTATTAAAAATTATTAATTTAAACAATCATGTATTTCTACACAAATCATTATTTCATATTATTAATTTTTGTATAAAAAATATAAAAGTCTAACTAAGAAATTTTTTTATTAATTATTATTCAAAAAACTGTTATAATCTGCAAATTTATTTATTATTTATAAAAATGTAATTAAAGGCTTACAATCAAACCCCAAAAAATTGGCATGCATATTTGAAAATTTATTATCGATCAAGTTGCAGGCAAGAAAACTTGTATAACAATTTGTGTGCACATAAATTTTAAATTCCAACTTTCTTGATATCAATTGTGCACTGTTGGATATACGTTATATCCAGCATTGTTTTGAGTTTTATTCGCCACACGCGTCAGACATAAACGAAGTTTCTTTTATTCCTTACGAGGATTCTTTTATTTAAACATTTTCATTACCAGATTTATAATCAAGAATAAATATAGCGAAGAACGTAATAACGTCATGAAAATAAAAAAATGTGCAAAATAAAATATTATGTTGTGTTATTATTGTTATTATTATTACGACGGATGTGAATCTAAGTAATGTATGTAATAATATGCTCAAGCTTAACACTCTTAGAAAGGAAGAAGGAAGAGAGTTGTTTTATCTTAATATTCCACTGAATTATTATTAGATCCGTTACATTTCACTGCAAACATACAATAAATTTTATTTCACCACTAGAAAAATTAATAAATGCTCAAAAAAATTTAATAAGATCTTAAAACAAATATCACATGTCCTAAAAAAACAAGGAAGAAATGTTCATTTCCGACAGTAATTCTTTCATTTAATTTTTGTTTGGGCTCTAAAAATAATAGCTTAATAAATTTGCTTATACCCAAGTGGCTACTTGAGGCACAAAAACACAGCAAAAAGGCTTATCTTATTTTAAATTAGGTCTTTCCTTCTATTATTCATCGACGTTTTTAACATTTGCCCCTGCCCAACTGAGAATTTATTATTGTTTTATTACTTCAAGCACATCTGCAGGTCCTATCCCTTTCATAAATATTCGGAACACGCAAAAATACTTAAAACTATTTATATGAGCTTCAATATATCATTTTTAAACAAATATTTTTTATGTTAAAACTTATAAAGTGCTAAATAAATATCAAAGTTTTACGTTGATTGGAAAAATATAAATTAAATTTTTTATTAGTGGATTTGGTGATATATACATAATATTAAAAAGTATCATTTATGTTCAATTTACACCCAAACTTTCAAATAATAAAAGTAAAATGATCGTAAAACCAGCGTTAGTAAGGTAACGAATGCGTTATTTATATTACCATTAAACACTATAAAAGATTTATTGTGCTCTTATAGATGTGTCTTGGTACTATCGAATACCATGCATTTTATATTACCCAACGTTACAATTCTCTTTTACGAGAAGAGCGGATTTTATTTACATTTTTTGTATCGCTTTTTCTTTCGTAATAACATATAAATACAAAAGATAAGGTATAAACCAAGTTACTAGAATTAAGAAACTAGAAACTAGAAACTAGAAACTAGAAACAAGATACAACGACTACAGAATTTTTATTTTGTATTAAAGATACCTTTGCTGATTCTTTAAATTTACTTCATGACAAGTTCACCACTGTATTGCCCGGCGCATTCGCCAAAATATAGGCGTTTCTCACACTGAAATGTTCAAATGTTGATTTATTCGAAATTGGTGACTAAAAAAATGTTTTAGGATAAAGGACCACAGCAAAATTTATTTCATAAAAATGGAGATATTATTTCTTCCTGTAAGTCAGTCTGTTTATTTTTTTAAATTCATAATTAAATTAAATAAATAGATACACATTTGCATAAAAACGTAATTTTTTTAAACAAATTTTAAAATAATGCAACAGCAAAAAATATTTGCTAAAAAAGAAGACGCTTGTTCCAAATAAAAGCAAATTATCTAGTATTTGAAGTGAATAGAAGCAATTGTTTCTTCTTTGCTGAATCCATAATTAAGTTTATTAGGTAGTTATAAATTTGGTTAAAAACAAATATTTTTTATACAAGATCTTAAATTCAACATAAATTTGAAGACTGGGAATAAATAAATTATTATTTCATATAAAATTTGGAGGAAGTCGAGGTATCTCAAATTAACGAGAATATTCTAGGGTCCAAAAATCGAAGAAAATAAGTCATTCGGCTCCAATTTGGCTCTTATTGTTCCTAGTGGTTACCAATATTAAAATGAGGAATAAAGAAAAGAATGATCTCCTAGGTCCTGGATAAATACTCACCTCCCGCAAATTTATCCATTTTGAAAGCTACAAAAATAAATGTAGAGGTATAGGTGAGGCCTTACAGGAACAAAAACAAATCAAAATATTAAGAGAGACGAAAGAGTTGTAGTTCTGCAATTCCAAATGAGGTGTAGGATATATCCGCTTTTGGTAAAATATTTTGGGAAAAATATTTTGGGAAAAATATTTTGGCAAAAATGAGGAAGCGGGGAGAGAATAACTGGAGGTAGTAAAAAAATTATAAACAATACCGGAAACTTCTAGTGTTATATTCATCCTGAAATATCTTTTTCAGGAAGGATAATATCAGCGCTAGATAAGGATTTTCTATAACTTGTAGGAGGCAACAAATATTAATGCATACTCGTTTAGAGAAAATCTAGAGGACACCTTATACGAAAATTCCCCTTTTTTCAAAAAAGATAAAACTTCTGTTCTGTCTTCTTGACTAATAAAAAACCTCAAAAAGCTCTTATGAAGGAATTATTAAGCAAAAAAAGTAAAATTTATAGAAATATTTTTGACCCACATCGAGTTAGCATCGATATCAAGCGAAAAACAGCTGGATAAACCTAAAAATCAAACACAATTTTACAAACAATGGAAAAAGGATAATTTTATAAATTCAGTATTTAATCTAAAAGAGCTCTTTAATATATTATATTACTTCTGGACGCTAAGCTTCAAACTTCTAAATAGTTTTATTATTATTTTTTTTTAATTTAATTCAATTGTTTTTTTTTTGTTTTTTGAGTTTTTTATTTTTTTAAGTTTTGTTTTTTAATTTATTATTAATAAATTAAAAATTATTAATAATAAATTAAAAAACAAAAGTTAAAAAGAATAAAAAAACTGAAAATTCAAAAACAAAAAAAACAATTGAATTAAATTTAAAAAAAATTATTAATAATAAAAAAAATTAAAAACATATAAGAAAAAAAAATTCTAAAAATTTATTCAAAAAAATTATGGGTATAAATGGCTTAGATTATTTTTGTTAATGCTTACTTTCAATCGAAAAAAATATGTTGCCATTTGAAAAAGAAAAGTTGCGTCCTCCTCCTCTGATGTTTTCAAAAATAAAATTAATCTTTTATTATCTGATAGTAGTATTTTTCAAACCATTTAATTTGACATATCACTTATTAAAATCGGATAAGAAATAAGGAAGCTACATCGTTGGCCGTTTTTTGTGCACCCCTCTGTATTTACTTCCAGATTACTGAAACACGGCACTTTTTCACTAATCGCCAATTTAAAACAACTGCTAGGTGGTGCAATATTGTGTATTTTTCAAAATTTTCTTTGTCACATATTAAATCCAACGAATTTCTATGGGGTGTCAGTTTTTGCGATCTACATGTTTTCCAAATTAAGATTTTGGGAGTTTGTAATGGTTCTATATTTTATCTTTTTTAGAAAATTCAGACCGATTTCAAAGAAAGCATTCAAAGTTTACACTTGACTTACTTCCATATGACTTTTATGAGATTATTTCCTTATTTATAAGTGGTATTTTAAGATTTCATGTATGTTAAAAACAATGGTAAATTTTTAAGCATTACATTTTTTTAGATTAGTATTCATGATCAAATGTTCCAAAGAAGTTTACTCTTACGAGAATCCCATAGAATGCACTGTTTAGGAGAAAAATACTTTTAAGGATATACATGAATGAGTAATTGTCATAGCTGTCATACTAATATTTCTTCTTTCTTCTACCAAAACTAACCCAAAAAATGTAAACTAAGTGTATTTTCGAGGTGTAAGTTAAATGATTTGGTTTCAATTTTATTTTCAAGTGCATTTATACGGCTCACAAGAGCTTCTTTTGGTATAAAATTACTTTAAAAACACGATTTTGTAAAAAAATTGTTCAATAAATTTACAAGAAAGCCACATATACGGGTGAGCTAAAATGATTGTGGTTTGATATGTAGGCAACCAAATATGCAGGTTGGTACAAATACAAATTTAAAAGAAAACTCCGTAGTAATCCAATGGCGTAGCAAATATTTTTTTCAAAATGAATATTAATAATCATAACAAATCAAGAATTCTAAACAAATTTACAAATTTAAATTATTTATTAAGGTTTTGTATTTTTGAAAATTAAAAACGTAGAATTTCGAGGCAGATGCTAAAACAAAACAAAGATTTACGCAAATTAGTCTTGATCAAAACTGCTGTTTATGAAACAGAAGGCACAATAACTAAATACAAAAATCCAAAGTTTTGACATAACGATAAAAATTCGATCTACGCCTCTGCTTTTGTTTAGTCTAGTTACTTGTTATAAGTTTGACGAGATTTTTTGTTACAATTAACTTGAAACGAACAAATTCCACCGATTTTTTGGCGAGAAATTTGAATTGACCACAATCATTTTAGCTCACCCTGCATGATCGATTTTATACGAGATGGTGTAACTTTAATAAAAGTTAAGAGTAAGAGGGGAGAAGGCTCCTTATGACCAGTGGGTCTGATCCATTAAATGACCGATTCAAGCTGATTCAGACCCATTTAGTTAGGTTGTTGATATTTGTTTCAATAGTTTTAGTATAAAAGATCGGAAAATTAGAGAATCGGAGAAGTCGTTTCTCAATATCAGTTAAAGACTATGTATTTGTTCTGCTCCTGCGATTATAGTCTCAAGTAGTTTGGCTCTGTGTTCAAAATTCTATTCTTATCCTTTCAAAATTGAAATTATGTTCATTCTTGAAGTGGTATAAGCTTAATGCTGTTTTATTTACCTTGTTCTCATTTTTAGGATGATTATAAATTCTATGTTTTAGAAAAATGGAATTTTATATTCAACATTCTCTTTTGATTCTTTTTTAACTATTGATTTCAAACTTGAACTTATGGATCTGTCTGTAACTAGGTTATTTCTTAATCCAGTTGAAAGTGTTGGGATTTCCAGGATTTTATTGTATATCACTTCATGTCTTTTGACTGTAACAGTGTTATTATTTCGAGTGTTTAAGGTATTAAAAACAGAATTTATGATTGAATTTGGATATCCATTAGGCGTTTATAACCAAGATACTGTTTATTGCTTACATGGAATTTGCTATGTGAAAGGCACATTATTTTCTTGAAGTTCTGGAAGACAATGTAGAGTTTTGGGTTTAATTTTAGTGATAATTTGAGGGAAAATGTAGCATTCTGTCTAATAGGCAGATTCTGGTCAAAGTTAAAGGCCTTTAAATCGAAACAAATAAGGTAACTATGGAAATTGTCCATTACAACGCATATAACAAATTTAAATTTAAAGGCCTTTAAACTTAAATGATTTGACCAGAATCTGGGGGTAAATCTCTTTTGAATATACATAGATAGAAGCAGTGGCGCAACCAGGATTTATTTGGGGGGGGAGGGACGAAAGGTAAAGTAAAGGTACTCGTCCACAACCATGGATATCCAAACTTCTGGAGATTTTTGCACTTCCTGAACTCAAAACCTATCCACATAGAAAATTGGGTCTGAAAAACCTAAATTAAGTAATGCCTTTTTAATCAAATCATCCAACGGGCATCCAAAATATCGTACATTAAGTAACGGGTGTCAAACACGAACATGATTAGTCTTAAAAATAAACCCTTATCAATGACAGTGAAAGCACTAATTTCATCCTAACTCTCGCTTATTATCTTTATCCACATTTGTGAACAAAGAACACACATCCAATGAAACTATACATATGTATAATGCTTGTCAGGAATACCCACACTTCCAACCCAATCTTTAAATTGATAGCTATTTTGGATGTTATACTCCATAGAAGGAATACCGTTATTTAAAATCTTAACAAGAAATTTTCGTAAATTATTGTTGAAAGTGTCGATACACGATACCCGATACACGATACACGAAACAATCGCTCTAAGTGGCATGTTATTCGTGGCTTAGGGAAACCGTATATTCTAAGTGGGTAATAAGGATGGTTATTAATGAGTGTCTTTTATCCCCATCATTAAAGTAATTCCGATCTCTAAGTTAAAAAACGATTTTTTTATCGTCAATAATATGAAAGTAGGTATTATATTCTTAAATAAATGTTTTCCCAAAAAAAATATGTTAGTTATATTGGTGGTTTTCGAATTGGACACTTAATCACACTTAACGAGTTGAAAACTGCTGTTGAAAATTAAGTTTCACTAATTGGAGTTCGTTTTAATAACCAACAAATGACAAACAAAACAAAGATATGCTCTATTGGGAAATCAGTGCAATTGTATGAAAATCCCTCGGTGAATTGGGCGCAGAGAAACGTATCGAATTAGGAATATATTTAGAGCGCATGGGACGCAGGACAATTGCATGTTTGTTTATAAACGAATGCCGTTGCGCCCATGTCCTAATAGCAAATACATAAACTTGTCAAATGGCTAATATTCCTAATGGCTTTTTCCTAGTTGCACTTTAAAATGGAACTCTAATCTATGCAAATACCATTTTCAGTGCATTTTCTTTATTAAGGTGTATCTTATTTACATTTTATTAAGTCTAACTTTCTTTATCCAAAATTATACTTTTATGCACAAGCGGAGCGATACAAAAAAGCAATTTACTGAAGTAATTTTCACAGGTGACAGCTTTACATTTCGCACGAGCGAAAAATAACGACAATTAAATATACAAATCACGCCGAAATAAACTCCTTATTTTCCGAGCGAACTTCTTTTTTTTCTTAAAACAAAGTTTTGAATAATTTAGCAATTATTAAATTACACTCTATATTTAAAATATATTCATCATAGAGATAATTTGAATTGGAAATTGAGTCCAATTTTAAGCTCCCATGGGAAAATCGTCGCAGGAGACGACCTCGAACTGCACACCGGCTCGTTTTAAATCAAGTTGAGTTATTCTGGGTGTCCTCATATCACAGGGAATAAACAACTGACATATTACTTAGTTAACAACATAGTACAGCTAGAGAGAATTGTTAAAACTACCCTCGAAAAGTTATTTGCGTAAACAGGACGATAAGTTACGTGACTTCGAGAATCGAATAATTACGTGTTCTATTTTTACAGAAAATTGCAGAGGGCATATAGGTTTTAACGAAACCCACTTCCTAAATCACGCGCGTATTTTCTTCGAAATTGAGACCGCATTCCTGCTTGCTATTGATTATACTATTCCGCAAGAGAAAAACTTTTAACCACTTCATATATTTACTTTTATACTTTAATAAAAATACAGCGTAAAGAAAATTTGTCGCTTTTCTTATTTAAAAAATCCTTAGTTATTACAGATTTTTGGGGTTAAGAAAATGAAAATCGTGTATATAAGTTGTAACTATTTTATGCCTACTCGTATTATTAAATTTTGTTCATTACTTAAAGGAAATTACGAAGTGTTATTGTACTTTTATCACAAACTTAATGTTAACATTGTTTTATTCTTGGATTAATTTTAACGATATGATCAAGATCATAAAAGTATAAGAATAATTTCTAGGAGATTATCTTCGTTTTTATTACCTACAGTAAAATGTAAGGCGCTTTGAGTTTTCAATATTTTAAGTGCACTTTTTTAAATTTAATCTAATAAAATCAAATACACTTTAGTAAAAAATAGTTATTAATATAATCGTGGTTTATAATAGGGTATTAAACCACAAAATTTTAAAAATATTACATAAAG
Organism: Stenus bimaculatus; assembly: GCA_963971135.1. NCBI lineage: Eukaryota > Metazoa > Arthropoda > Insecta > Coleoptera > Staphylinidae > Stenus > Stenus bimaculatus. The sequence continues at coordinate 76,437,003 of OZ020180.1, read as the reverse complement.
CAATTTACTTACAAAAATATACAGTTACGGAAAAAAGTATGGAAACTTTACAAATACTTTGAAGTATTAGCCAGTATCAATATTTGCAGTTTAAAGTAAAATTATTTAAAATTAATCAAATAACCAATAACTTCATCAACAATATAAAAACCAGAAAAAATATATACAATAGTATATTAATAATAAAAAAAATAATCCATTGATAATATAGTTATTTGATAGTAATAAAAATATATTTGATAGGGATAATCTTCAAATAACAAAGAAATATAATAAAAATATCACCTAGTACACTTTCGGACTTTCGTCCATCATCAGGCAATAAAAGTTGTAAATAAAAAAAAAATTAAAAAAAAAAAATTAAAAATTATGACAGACATTTAAATCTCAATGCAAAGTATACCGATTTACTTCGGAAATCCACGAACTTGACCATAGAAACAAGGAAAATAATAATAATAATAATAAATCATTGATTGGCCACTTTCAAAAATAACATCAATCAATACAAAAAAAAATAAGCTAATAATATAACAGCGTTACCAAAGGGTACAGGATCAGCTCATAACATAGGAATGTTGTGCTGTTCTTCCTCAAGACCCAAGCAAGATAAAAAATAATACCTATGACTAAAATATACTGATAAAATAGGCGAAAACAATAGATTAAAAAATACATACAAATTATATCATATTAACAACATATCAAGTAGAAAAAATACACATAATAAAATTACAAAATTACTTGCCACTAGAATAAGTTTGGAATCATGAGCTAAACAAAAGTGGATAAAACTAACAAAGTGTGAGAAGAACCTCATGTAGATATTTATTGACCGGCTATGAGAAGAGACTTAAATTTTTTTAAAAAGCTGGTAAGCTTTGGAACGAGAAGTCGTACGAATTATAGAATTTGGCCATGGTATAAGCGAATATCCGTTTAAAAATTTCCTGTTGATGTTTGGGAATGTTCAATTTGTCCCTTCTACGAATATTGATATTGTGAACATCCGTACGAAATCTCAATCTATTGTATAAGTAAGGTGGGCATTTCGACTTAATAATTTTGAAATAGAAACAACCTGTATGCAAAACTCTTCGATTGTGCATGTTTAGCCATTTCAGCTCCTTGATTTTGTGTGAGATATGTTGAAATTTTTTAATACCAAAAAATGAGCCTGGCACAAGAGTTTTGCACAAGCTGCAATCTATTTGCTGTGAACTTATCAACAAATGAGTGATACAAGGAGTTACAATAGTTGAGGTTACTGAGTACCAGCGCTTCACAACCTTACTTCTTCTATTTTTGGGGCCGAATACGAGCATTTTAGTTTTGATCTTATTAAGTTTCAGACAGTGTTTCCTGGAATTGACAGCCAGCTTCTGAAGATCAGAATTATTTTTATTTTCGGCCTCCTCTATTTTGTCGATAGGAATCGAGAAGTATAACTGAGCATCATCAGCGTAAAGATGGTATGAGCAATGGTCAATTATCTTATATAAGTTACTGGTATAAATTGAGAATAGTAAAGGTCCAAGAATTGAACCTTGGGGTACCCCAGACTGAGTATGATTAGAACTTGAAGAGTTATTTTCGTAGCATACTTTAGGATTGACACCAAAAGCTTGTGACTGATAGTGTCAAAAGCCTTCGAATAATCAAGAAGAATTAAAACAGTTATTGTTATCCTTCGCTTTAACTATATCATCTGAAATACAGGTGAGAGCACTACAACAACTACATCCTGGTCTAAAACCCGATTGAACGCCAGGGAGGATGGATGCGTTAGTATCTAAGTAATGACGAATTTGTTTTACCAATATAGTTTCAAACACTTTTGAGAGAAGTGGTAATAAGCTGATTGTACGGAGATCATTATATGACTTAGGATGAGATATCTTCGGGAAAATGACTTGTTAAAGCCTGTCAAGCGTCACATAAGGCTGTACTTTAATGATGTTTCAAGAAAAACTTTACTTTTTCTTACTTAAAAAATAAAATATGAAAATATTTTAATATTTTGTTGCTTATCCTTTTGCATCCGGTAAGACCTGACATGTTTTGGACATTGAATCTAGTAGTTTTGGTTCCACTCTTCATATAATTATTAATAAATTACTTTTTATTTTTCATTGTCGAATGAGAAAATCTAAAATGACCCAAATCCGTTGGGGTTTCGATCTGAAAATTCTGAAGATTCTAAGAGCCATTCAAGTAGATTTACAATTTTTTAGGATAACCATTGTTTCACAAAATTAGCAGAGTTATTTGGATCGTTACCCTGCTGAAATTTCCAATTCAATCATCTTTCTTCTGAAGAAAATGGTAACATTTGTTTTTCTAAAATGTTTCTATACCGAAAATGGTATATTTTGTCCTCTGCTTGCGTAAATCACCATGTTTAAATGTCGGCATTACGAGTATATACGGTCTACCATCTGAACCAAATTAGCCGAATGTTGAATTGGTCCAAAAACTCCTCTTGTATTTGCCTCGCCGTGTTTCTGTTTCGGATATCCTCTTGATAATTGTGTTCATCCTGGCGATGATATTTTGTGGTCTTCCCGCTTTACGTGACACCTCGTGTAATACTTTGAATGTAGATTTACTAATATTTAATGGTTTTGCAATTTCGACTTATCTTTTACCACTTTGATAAAGGACAATTTCTTTTTTCTTAAAATCCTTAAAAAAATAACGTCAGTTAGGCATTTCAAAGCAAATACCTAACTTACTCACTGTTTTGAACAACTTAAGTAAAATAAAGCGATTTAAATTAAAATTAAAATGAGTTTCCATACACTTTTCCAGCAATTTCAAGAAATAAATCCCAGGAAAAACTTATTTTTATTGTAAATAAACATTTAATAAATAAAAATGTAAGTTAACAGGGGCATTTGGAAAATAATTAATAGTTTCCATACTTTTTTCCACCACTGTATATCAATATTTTTTAATAGAAAATTTTATTACAAAATTTTAATGATTTGTAGAAATCAAAATGGAAATATATTTTACGACAGACAAATAAATTTTGTTCAACGTACTTCCAAATTTGAATTTTCTGAATAAATTCGCGAATAAAATTTATTTTTCCCACTAAAACGTCACAAGTAGGTAAGCCCAAAATGGCGTAACCTGGGTATCGTGTGGCTACTATGATAACGTGATAACTGATAACTAAGCTACTGTTGACGTCATCAGATTAGTTCCGCATTCGGCTCAGACAGGGAGTTCGCTTAGCTTGAAAACCCAATTACAAGTTATCAGATACCGAGATATCAGGTACAATCTACATTATGCGATAAGCGATAACAAAACTAATATGTTCGCAGATAATAGTGGCAAATAAAAATATTTTGCAAGTTCGTCAGCTAAAAATCTAAGACAAAACCAAAATATCAGAAATATACCAAAAGCATCCACTTTTTTACTAAGCTATGTTGTCTATTTCCAAGAGGAGTGCCCTGTGCTAGATATTAAATTTGGACCCCCTATAATACTAACAGAAGAATTTTTTTTTTAATTTTGAAGGTCAAACATTTTTCTAACTCTTTAGAAACTCTAGTCGGTATTGCCATCTCCTAAAAATTACTGGATACTCGAAGTAAGTTTTTTTTTTAAATATCCGAAAATTTTAAAATTTTGCAAAAAAAAAGAAGAAAAAAAATTTCACCCCTCCCGCCCGGAGAAGCACGAATAGCAACGATTCACAAAATACTCAAAACACAGCAGACTCACTCACATGCGTTTTTAGAAAAGGTATGGAAGGGACTTTTGAAACTTCTGAGGAGCACATATCCGTCACTCTTAAAAAACATTTCCAGATACCTCAAAAATATAAAACTAGATTAATACTATAACTGCTTCCTTAAATTATTAAAGTTGGAAACTTATGAACAAAGTTAATAAAAAATTAATTTGATTTCTTTATGATTGGTACATACAACATTTAATAATAAAATAGATTTCTTAGGGGGGTAAAGTCTCCCTCGACCCACCCCACACGGCCTATGCTAGAATTTCCACTTTAAATTTTTAAAGTGGCGTATCCTGGGTATCAAGTGGCAACTATGACAACGTGACTGGAACTCACCTACTTTTGACGTCATCACATTAGTTCCGCATTCGGCAGCAATAGAGAGATCTCTTAGCTTAAAAAAGCCAATAAGAAAAATAGGTGTCACTCCATTTGCTACAGTAACTCTGACTTACAAATTTGATTACCTAATATTTTTTTTAGAAAATCCCTCGTACTTATTATCGATTTTTATTTTTAAAATGGTATCTTTTGTTAGCATAGTGACATCATCATCAATTTATTCTAAAAAAACTAAAAAAAATTATAAAAATTTCAATTTCACGACATGTTGGTTGCATATACAAGCATAAGATGTAAAATTTCTTATTACTGGTATGTCGAGAATGGAATTTGTTGTTAATTTACGAACTAATGGGGTGATTCTGAACAAAAATGTTAGCCGTAACAGCGATGTTAAATTTGACAGTCACCACGATGTTATTCTGTAAACTTTACTGTAACTTAACGGCAATGTAAAATAACATTATCGGTATTAAAATGCATTGTACATTTATATAATGTATTATTCTGATATGCTGTTACGGCTAACATTTTTTGTTCAGAATTACATAATAAATTGAAATACAATTAATGGAGTAATTCTGAACAAAAAATGTTAGCCGTAACGTCGATGTTAAATTTGACAGTCACTCTGATGTTAAAAATACGCTCTTCTGTAAACTTTACTGTAACTTAACGGCAATATAAAATATCATTTTCGGTGATTGATCAATTATACATTAATGTATTATTATTATTTTGATCGATGTTGTTTTAACACCGAGAATGTTATTTTAAATGACAGTTAAGTTACAGTAAAGTTTACAGAATAGCGTTTTTTTGACATCAGGGTGATTGTCCAATTTAACAGCGCTGTTACGGCTAAACTTTTTGTTCAGAATCACCCCATAAATTAACTTGAAATCACTTTACATAGAGGATATTTTTGTAATTATTTAACAAAGATTAAACAATGACTTATTTGAATTCATATTTAAATTTTACTGACACCTGTCAAAGTAAGAATTATTTACGCTGTTGCCATTAAGGGATGCAGGATGGACCTAAAACCCCATATAAAGTCGACATGGCCTTTTTCAGTACAACGCCAAATGCACATTTTTCAGAAAAATTTGAAAGAGAATGCCCGGGTTACGAAAATTTTCTCAGAGAAAAAAGGTGGTAGACTCATTATAATTAAGCCACATATAGAGCAATATACCAGGTCTTCAAAAATGGGTGATGCTGGTGATTTGCATGGTAGGAAACCTTTTAGCGCAGTTGGTAACAGTGAAATAAAAAATAAGTACTCCAGTGAAGTTAAATGAGGTGAATTTAATAATATCAGTTATTTATTGTTTAAGTAATATCCAAAAATGAAGCTGCTTATAGGATCTTTGGTTAAAATTAAAGATCAGGGGGTTTATTTTTAAAATTGTCGACATGATGTCGCATTCGACATTAGAAGTACTTATTTTTTCATGTAAATGACAAAGACAGAATGATGAAAGTCGCATGCGACATCTTCTCGGGTCATTCAAGAATAATGCCCCAGTGAAGAAGTTTAGTTGTATTTCAACTGGTGATATTAAAAACCCCAAAAATTTTCTACAAAGCATATTTAGTTGCCTAGATTAGGTATCAATCCTAATTGAATTTCCTGTATTATATTAGTAAATTATATCAAATGGTAGATGCCATCTATGGATGCCATTTAATAAATTGATGATGACGTCACTATGGCAACCCTCATAAAGTTTTGACATCAAAAGATACCGTTTTTAAAATAAAAATAGAGCTGCCCAAGCGATTTTCTAAAAAACAATTAAACCCAAAAAATAATATCCCTTTTCTTAACTTTTGCACCACTCTGTATACCTACTTCAAATTGTTTTACGAGAAATTTTGGGCAATACTTGTGGGATTTAAGAATCCATTTTTTGCTAAACTAACAACTTGATGTGTTTTTTCATTTTTTTGTTTGAAGAAGAAACCTGTCAGAGAAGCTTAACGTAATCTAAACTTTTTTGAGATATTATTTGAATAATAAAAAAATTATTTGAGAAAAAAAATAATTTCAAAACTACATGCCCTAGGAAAATATTTCATTGTTTTTTTTTTGACAGTTTTTGACAATCATTATTTCATAGTGGTAATTTTTATCAAAACTGAAATGTTATTAGGAGTTTATTGCTATTTAATTGTAATGTCATATCTGGCGTATCATTCAAGACTTGTGAGGCAAATGCATATGCAACTACGGGCCGATAAACCACAGAAGATCGAACCTTTTAAAATTTCTCGAGAATTTAAATATTATACATATAAGATTTTTCGAAACCAACCGTTGAGTGAGAAAAAATCTGATATAGCTGATAATCACTGGAATACTGATAAGCGGATCCAAAAATACATTATGTAAGTTCATTTTTGAATGATGGTTTTACTGCACAGGAATAATGGCCAGCATGATCACCTGATTTTCTTAGTTATCTATAAAAGATGGAATAAATTTATTTAGAGGAATAATTATTTGGTTAATATTATAGTATGTACATTCATAACTTGTTTGTAATTTGATAAATTATGATAATAAATTATATCTACATTGAAGTAAAGACTTAAATTGGTAATTCCATTTAATTGGTACTGTATAAATTAATAAAGGAGTTATACACTATGTAATAATTCGTACTGGCAATAAAGCTTATTGTATTTAGGTGTGAATTTACTAATTACTCCGCTTTCTCCCATTTGTAACTAATGTGGTCAATTTGTCGTAATTATTCAACGTTGTTCGTAATGGGAGTCTGCAGCCCACCGGAGGGACATTTGCGATGTCCGTTATGGACGCGTGACGACCTATCGGCGAGGGTTGGACGAAGCAAAAGGTATTATCCCCCTTGGAACAGTAGCAAAGGGCCGGAAACATATAGAGATTAATTGTTTAGGTCGCTAAAGGAGATTTTTAGGAAGCAAGAAATGTAATAAGATATGGAAACCGCATCTGAATGCTATTTGGAGCATAATAATGCTACTGGATACTATAAAGCCCGGATTATTAGTTTACATGAACGAGACTTGAAGTGTAAACAGAGGATCGGTGTCCCTATTGTTATCCCAATGCGAAATAGCTTTTGTGGGTCCTGCAAAGAATTAATCCCGTATCGAAGTCATTTATTGCCTAGGATACCGACCCGGAAATTGCGGTAAAAATGATGTCTTATTTCACTGCTTTAGACAATAAAGACGAAAACCTATCTAGTTTTATTAGATACACAAAAGCATCACAAGTAATACTTATTTAAGTTCTAAAACAATTTTAAATTACAATTCTATAATTGTAATTCGCTATTTAAAAAGATTATTAAATTTAATAAAAAATCATCCTTTTTTCGATATAAAACAAAATTGGGAAACTTTATGGAAATAGTTTTATTGTTTTAATTTTTTGAAGACTCCAGGGGCATTTGCTTGAACCACTAGACACGATTTCGTATACGAATTTCATCATTCTATCCTTCTCATTGAAATGCAAAAATAAGAATTTGTCCTTGTCATGTCGTATACGATATCGTGTCGAGTGATTCAATAATTATTCCCCCGGTGGCTATGCTTGAATCACTCGACAATATCGTATACGACATGACAAGAACAAACTCTTATTTCTGCATTTGAATGACAATATGGAATGAAATGGAAGTCTCGTATACGACATGATGTCGAGTGGTTCGAGAATATACTCCCTGGTGCTTCTATTCCTTGTGAAATCTAATATTAATTTATTTAAAAATAACACCTATAAATATTATATCCTATTGTAATTTATTATTTGAAAAATATTATAATTATATTTTTGTTAAAAACCTTTGTTCCAACAAATTTTGTGAAAAATGGCGATTTGTTCAAGGTAATTTTTGTTATTAAAAAAAAGTGTGAATCTAAACGTGATTAATATTCTGGAAAAAAATGGACTAGGAAATATTAAAAAAAAAAATCTAGTTTGGAGATTTTAGTTAGTTAGTAAGCTGAGATAACCTTGGCCCTTAAAGGTAATAATTTTGGCCAAAATTTTTGAAAATAATAGTTTCATCTACTCTGTGAGTTATCTGATACTAACTGAAGAACACACTTAAAATACTTAGAGTATGTGTTAAATGAAAGTTAGGAACTTACACAGTAGATCAAACTATATTATTCCAAAGTTTTGGACAAAGTTAAAATGAGTGAAAAAAATAACATTTTTTTGTATTTAGAAAGACCTCTAAATGACGCTCATTTTAAATTTCTAAAAATTGTAAAATAAAATCCTTCAGGCAACAAAAATTGATTTAAAAAAATTTGAAATTTTGGTTATTAAATAAGGTAAAAAATTGGATCTTGTAATTTATTAAATGAACCATCTTTTTTTCAAAGATTGTAAGTGTAAAGCCTTTACAATAATACAGTGAATAAGAAAAATCAATTTTTTATATTAAAAAAAGTAAAAATATGATTTTTTTTTAAATTTATTCGTTTATGTGAATTACTTTTTGAAGTTTTCAAAAAATTTTAAAATTTCATTCTTCAACCAAGTGAAATAATCGACGAAAAAATTTGCATTTTTTTTAACTTTATAAAACAGATTAATTTCCATTTTTAAGAGAGATGTTATGAATGGAATGGTAAAATATACTATTTTTCTTATTTTTAAGAATTAATTTTCACAGACCGGTTTCGGCACTAATGGTCGTCTTCAATGTATATATCTAATAAGAAACTAATAAGAAGTTAATGTTTATAGATTTTTTTATCTAAATTTATAAAAAATAACCACATTTTTAAATAATGTAAAAATTAGAATAAAATTAAATTTGACTTTACTAAATGAAAATTACAAGATGCTAAAGATCAAAAAAACTAGATTAAAAGATCTAATCAACATCCATGACAACAAAATAAATTATGCACACCACCAACATAATTAAAATACTTGGAACATCTGAAATAAAATCGTACGCATTGAAGATGAGCATGAGTGCCGAAACCGGTCTGTGAAAATAGATTCTTAAAAAGAAGAGAGAAACTATATTTTAGAATCCCATCCCAAAAAACTTATGTTATTAAAAATGATAAAAATTTTAATTATTTTGTAATGTTACAGATTTTCTATTTTTTGAATTAAAGATAAAAATTTGAATTTTCTTTTAATTTATTTTTTTAAAAAAAGAAATAAATTTTCTTTAAAATGCTTAAAAATACTAAGTTTTGAGTTTTCAAACAATGAAAATAAATGAAAAAGTGTAGGGATTTTGTATTTTCGAAAATAAGAAAAAAATAAATATTGAAATATTTTTAAAAATTATTATTATATCAAACGAGCTGACGATTATCTTAGATATGAAAAAATTATAAATTAAAATTCTTCAGGCAACAAAAATTGCTAAAACACACATTAATGATTTAGCCAAAGTTTTGTATTTATGTTATTAAAATTTGTATCTTTTTGTAATAAATATATTATTATTATTTAAAAATAAGAGTACTAAATGACACTTTATTTAGAATTTCCAAAATTGTAAGGTTAACTTTTAGCCAAGGAGAAGCAATAAAAAAAATCAAGTGAACTGTTTTATTTTTCTCATTAGAAAAGATATACAGGGTGTTTCTAAATAAGTGTCGGTATTTTTGGAAACTATTTTTTTAATTTTTTTGATCAATTTCAAGAAAAAAAATAACAATATATTTATACTAGCTCAGTTTTTTAACATAACATCTACATTTTTAATGATAATTTTCTCAAATAATTCTGACAAGACCTTTGGCAGTATAATTTTTAAATACAATTTTGTATATTGAAAACTTTTTTTTCGGGGACATCAACTGTCTTTACCCGACCAAATATTTACACATTTCTAAAATTGGGTAAACTTTAATATATCTTTTGTATATTTCATGTAATTGATCAAAAAATCAACTCCTAAAATTAGGGACACAGGTTTTAAAAGGTCGTGTATATATGGATTAAAAAGAAACGTTTCTTTTTCGTAAAAATAACGATTTTTTGTAATAACTTCGGAATGAATCTATAGAAAAATTTGAAAACGCTCTCATTAAAATATTGAATTTTAATGTTAAAAAGTTAAAAATATTAACGTTTTTGTAATTTATTATTTAGAAAATGACGCTTTATTGAAATTTATAAAAGTTTGAAACAAGGTATTTTTGTGGAAAAGCAAAATTGAAATATTAATTTATTTTCTGAAATAAATGGCAGATTTAAATACACTATTGTTTTTTTTTAGTTAAGCTGGTATTTATTTAGAAAATTTAAATAATTTAATTAACGATCCAAATTTTACTACTGGATTAGGATTTTATGCACTTGCTTAGAATATCTGCTCGTAATTCTGCCACATTTTAAACAGTCAAGTTTAATAACTCACATATTTAAACATTAATAATATAGTTTAGCTGCATGAATAATGAGGTACTTTTAATGTACTGATCATGAATTTAAAGTGCTCCTTGTTTAATTTAAAAAAAACTATACAAATAAAAGTGATTTTTTCTACTGGATCTTACGTGACTTAAAAAAATAGTGACTGATTATTTATTTATTTTAAGTAGAAAAAAGATAAAGAAATTTTATTACCACCTCTGTGATTTTATATAAGCATTCGGTGTTGGTGTTACGGTTACGGTCATGGGATAAACCTTTTCGACTTATTCACATTATTTTAGTTAAGTTCTCAACCCTTAACCCCGTAGGTGAAGGTGACCAAATAACTTACAATTCAAATTAGGAATTATCCGAAATATACGTAAAGCATTTAAATTGAATCAACAATTGCTCTAATATTAGAATTATTATTTTTTGTTGTTTTTTATCCCAATAGAATAATAATTTATGGCAAGAAATGTAAAGTAAGCTACGTCTTATAGGTGTAGGAGTTATTTATCCAATAGAATTTGGAAAAGCTAAGCCAAAAGCCAAGCTAATAAATATTTATTGGCTTTGCTCCAAATCGCGCTCAACCGCAAATAACTGACCTCTACAGTTTTTATTTTCCTCAGTGCACTGTTTATCATTCTTCCACCAAAGCGAAGATAATTTTTTGTGGCTGACTTGAAAGGTTATGATAAAATATTACACCAGTTTTTACATGTATGGAAAATTAAATTCTCCTTTTTTCCGGATTTCATACAAAAAAAGGATACATAAATACTCCTAGGAAAGTTATTATGATGAACTGCTTTAAATATGTCCAATCTCATATAATGCTTCCACATCAACTAATTTATTACACAAATAATATTGTTTTAAATTGCAGCGGTACAATTTTAATACATTTTATCAATTAAATAAGATTTTCATGAAAATTTCATTATGACAAGATGTTACAATGGTGTTTCTTGTTTATCAATGTTTTGTTGAAATATTTTTGTTGGAATTTCAAGAAATTCATTTGACCTATAATTTGTTCAAGAAAACTTAGACAGTAATGAAAGTTAATTTGGCAGTTGATTCACAGCGAAACTAGCATATACTCTTAACTTTGTTGTGTAAGTTTTAATGATCAATTAACACACTTACACAATACACGCAATTCGCTCATCCTTTCTTCCAATTCAATCAACCTTTGTAGGGTGTGGAATGAACGCTGCAGTTGTAAACTTTACTGTTGAGCGCATTTCGGACCGAGAAATTCAGAGACGCTAATAGAAAATAATAAAAATCTATGAATACAGCGCATCTTGCCTCATAACTTGAAATAGCAAGTATGCAAACAACCTACAAGTTCACACAATATTGCACTTCTTATACATATTTATATACTAGGTATATATTTACTTCTATATCGATTAACTTTTTCTTGTTTTTACCTAAAACATTATTGTTATACAGGGCGTCTTACTGAAAACTTCACATATCGACATTTTGGTGAATGCGCCGGGCAGTTCATACTTACAAACGACATACAGGAATCGGATTTGCGAAATACAATAGGTATCAATAGAAGAATAATAGGTAAAAGTTACCATAAAGAAAGACCTGCTAACCAGAAAGAGAAACCTGGAAAAAAAGTGGCAACATACAAGAGCATCGCCGGACAAAAATCAACTAAAACATGTCACAAAAATTAAGAAGAGAAATCAAGATTCTAAATCACGAAACCATGAATGCCAGACTTAAAATACTTAACTAACTTAACTAGCCTCTTCGGAAAGCAACCAAAAATATTAAAAGACCCGAAATGCATCCAGATTCCTCCAAATAAGACAAATATTAATTAAAAAAACTACTTTATGAGGTCACATCATACGGACAAATATTAATCAAAAAACTACTTTATAAGGTCACATCATACGGACCAATATCGATTTTGCTAATTATGTCAAATCTCTTTGAAAATTTATAACTTAAACGGTTTAAACTTATATTAGAGAATAAAAACCTAAATCCTAATCATCAATTCGGTGTTCAAAAAGGACTTGAAATGGAAAGTTTTGGTGTAATTGCATTTTCTGGGGTGCTGCGTACGAATCTAATGTAATCCAGCAAATTTACTTCAGCAAATTTGAGATATCATCAAAGTAAACACTAAAAATCACAGGTTTTTTTGGTTTATTTGGCTTAAAACTTGCTAAATAAAGTTTTTGCGCAAAAAATTATGTCGTAAAGACGAGCAATTTACCTACAATTTATTTCTTATCGTATATGGTTTTCGGTCAAAGAGGCTTTGAAAAATCAGTAAATTTTCGGCAAATAAGTAGTAAAAATATACATTTTTTAGCCGAAAACCACATTTTGTACAAAAAAAATGATAAGAACATGAATTGTAGATAATTTTCTCCTCCATATTTTTATACCAAATCATTTTTTGCTTAAAAAGCTTTGCAAATTAAAATCCAAAAACTCAAATATCTGTGACTTATAGTGTTTTTTAATTATTTTTCTCATATTTGCCGAAAAAAAATTGTTGGGCAACTTCAGATTCGTGTTCAGCGTTCAGCACCCCAAAATACATAAAGTTAGCCACTGAAAGTAATTACACCAGAACATTCCACTTCAAACTACCATTTGCCTGGACTATTCTAGTAAAATGGAGTAAAAAAGGCTTCAAGTGGAAAGTTCTGGTGTAAGTGAATTTAGTGGCTAACTTTATGTTTTTTGGGGTCCTGAACACAAAACTAAAGTTGTTCAATAAATTTTTATTCGTCAAATATAAGAAATCATCAAATAAAAACATTAAAAATCATTTTTGTTTGTTTTTGGTTTATAACTTGCAAACTAAGATTTTTGAGCAAGAAGAGATCCGGTATTGAAATAAAGACGAGAAAATTACCTACATTTCAAGTTCGTATCAGATTTCGCTCAGAGGCTTCAAAATAATAGTAATTTTCGGAAAATAGTAAAAAACACATTTTTAGGCGGAACCATATGTCGTACAAAAAAATGATAACATGTATTGCAGGTAATTTTCTGCTCTTTATTTTAATAGGGAATAAATTTTTGTTTATTACAAAAGAACACTTCAAACTACCATTTGACAGGGCTCTTCCAGTAAAATTGTGTTCAAAAGGGGCTTGTACAGAAAAATACCTTGGTATGACCCTATACAGATACCAAACTACGGTAGAAAGATCACGTCGAAAAGAAACGACAAGCATTATGATTAGGACTGAGGTATAGTAAGAACTTCCTATTTATCAATTAATAACAAACTTTTGCTTTATAAGCAAGTACTAAAACCAATGTGGACTTATGTCATCCAATTATGGGGTTGTATAAAAGTTGGATATAAAATACATAGATAGAGATTTCAAAATAGGTACTAAGAAACATATCATTGGTGCTTCATGGTACATCAGAAGCAAGGATCTACATAAAGATCTAGACATAGTCACTGCAGCTAATGAAATTCAGGAATTTGCTTAGAAACACGAAGAGAGACTGCTAGACTAATCCGCGGTAGGAAATGCGCATACTGTTGCGTTAATTCTAGGACAACCGGTGTACTGATTTTCTAGCTATTTTAAAATATAAAAAAGTAGTTTTAATAATAGATTAATGTTCTTAATTTCTGCTTGTAAAATTTACTAAATGGCACAGAACACGAGAACGCATAGGTTCAACCGTATACTGTAGGTAGTAAAATTTAACTGTAGTAAATTTGCGTTTTAAAATACTTTTAGATAATAAATTAAATTTGACCATAAAGCAAAGTGTTTTAATTAAAAAATCAATACTCTTTCCCTTCTAGGTTACAAAATATTAATGAAATTGGATTAAGCCTGGCTTTATTTGTATAACCAAGCGATCACTTCTATATCTTTTAATTAATTACTGATATTTGTCAAGCCCACCTCTACTAAAGTCCAAATCCCGAATTTCCCTTGCCTAAGCATACTCATAAGAACGAACTGTTGAACATTCAAACGTGCCATGTAAAATAAAATATCTATTTAGAAACATAAATTGAGTATTAACTGTTTTTTTGAATTAATATTTATTAAAAACTATAAGATACAGCAGAGTATGGGTTATAAATTTGATTTTATGCATAGCATGTCCGTGGAAGAGAAAAATGCTAATGAGAAAATATAAATAAGGTCTCTGAAGCTTGAAGTAAGCAAAATTAAATGTCAGGAGGTGAATCTATGCGGTGAAACAAAACTACGGAACAACGAGATAATTTGAACTCGTTTAGCGTTTCTTTTTAATAAGAAAAGCAGGGCATTTAATATTTCAACCAAAAACATAATTTCCTTAAACAGATTATAAGATATTCTTAAGTAACTTTAATTATGTTAAAATTTTTGTAATTTCGCGAGGTCACATCGCATTAATTTCTAAAAATTCTGTTTTCACTTTGACGTTAATGTCTTACGCTATTATATTCTAGAAGCAAAAAGGAAAACCCCACAGGTTGTTCAAAATTCATTCCGCACAGTATACTTAACAACATAATTGGGAAACTTTAAATACCAAATGACATTATTACTGGTTTTAATGAGAAACTCATCACCAACCAGAGAAAATTGCTTTCAAAATGCGGCAATATGTAAATTTTAAAATTTATTTTATAATGAAAATAAATTGTTAATTAAAATAAAATATTTTTTTTAAATAATGTAACGTATAGTTTACAAATTTATTAATCACCCCATTTACTACTTTATTGTAGGTAACTCATGCACGTACAATATAATTACACGTATAACACGTCACGTCCTTACTTGAAATGGAAATTGTTGTTTTTCAACAAACTCTTTTTTAAAAACCTGCTTGTTTTACTTCAAATCCGCACAGAAGTTTGGTAACATTTCAATAGATTTTACATTAGGTACTTGCTTTACAAAATTGCATTTTAAAACTTGTTCTTAGACAAAACAAAAAATACTTTGTATTTTACATTTAAATCATTCTTATTTTTGCGTATGAAGTACATAAAAGGTGTTTGCTAAAAAAAACGAAATGGACGAGTTTTTACTAATTTGAAATGAAATGAGGAAAACGCTCAAACATTTCAAAAAGGTGTAAATCTCTTGGCGCTACGAATCCAACCACTAAATTTTTAAATTGGTATCATTTATAGGGTGGGTGACAACTTGTTGGGAAGTTTTTCCTAAAAAAAAAGCAAAATAAAATATTTTATTTACCCAATTTTTCTTGAGCAATGAACTCAAACGTCTTTAGAATGACCGGCCCGATCTCCTGATCTCCTCTTGATTAGTTCGTTTGGGGATAATTGAAAAGAAAATAAGAAAATTTGGCCCATAAAAAACAAAACTTCCATGAAAATATCATACATTGAATATTTTTTTTTATTTTTATATTTTACCATTATAAGTTGCTTTTCTACATTCTGGATCTTTGAAAAGGCGAAAAAAATAGGCCCAAAATCTAAAATGACGATAAAAGGAAAATGCTCGAAAGGAAAAAAAAAACGAACTATAAAAGGCCAACTTGGACAAATGGTCAACACGGACAAAAGGCCGAACGTTAAATAGCCGAATAGAACAAAAGGTCGACTGAAAAATGGCCGAATTCGACAAAAGACACTATAATAAAATGCCGAAAAGGACAAAATGTCTATATAAAAAATCCGCAAATTTGTTTTATAAAAAATCTAGATTAAATTCAATAACTATTTCCATTATTTGCCCTTTAAAACCAAACACTCTTTATTAATTGAGATTGAGTTTGTTTTTTTTTTATAAAAATAAAAAAGTTTTTAAGTTATTTGTGGGTGAAAGTTTCAAAAATCATAAAATAATTCAAGAAATCAACGATGTTTTAAGGTTTTCCTTGGAATTTTCCGGCGAAAAATATACGACTCATAAATGATAGTACTGTAAAACGATTACACAAAATTTTGTAAAAATATTTATAAAAATTAAAACGGAATTAAGTCCCAAAAAAATGATGAATAAAATACAAAATATATCAACAAAACAACGATTTTCTCAAGCTTTTCTTGGAATTTTCCGGCGAAAATTGTACCAGTGATAATTAATAGTACCACACACGATTGCACTAAATTTTGTAAAAATATTTATAAAAATAAAAAAGTTATTAAGTTTTTTCCAATTAAAGTACCAAAAAAGGTGAATTAAATACAAAATTATTCAAGAAGTCGACGATTTTCTTAAGTTTTTCTTGAAATTTTCCGGCGAAAATTGTACCAGTACTAAATAATAGTACCACACGCGATTGTACAAAATTTTGTAAAAATATTTATAAAAATAAAGAAGTAATTAACTTTTTTTCAACTAAAAACCCCAAAAAACGTGATGAAAACACAAAATTGTACCACTGATAAGTGATAGTACACCATACACGACTGAACAAAATTTTGTAAAAATATTTATAAAAATAAAAAAGTTATTGTTTTTTCCAACTAAAGTCCCAAAAAAGATGAATAAAATACAAAATAATTCAAGAAATCGACGATTTTCTCAAGTTTTTCTTGGAACTTTCCGGCGAAAATTGTACCAGTAATAAATAATAGTGCCACACGCGATTGTACAAAATTTTGTAAAAATACTTATAAAAATAAAAAAGTAATTAAGTTGTTTTCAACTAAAAACCCCAAAAAACGTGATTAAAATAAAAAATTATTCAAGAAATCGGCAATTTTATGAAGTTTTCCTTGGAATTTCCCAGCGTAAATTGTAGCATTGATAAGTTATAGTACCATACACAATTGCACAAAATTTTGTAAAAATATTTATAAAAATAAAAAAGTTCTTAGGTTTTTTCCAACCAAAGTCCCAAAAAACTGAATTAAATACAAAATTATTCGACGATTTTCTCAAGTTTTTTTTTGAATTTTCCGGCGAAAATTGTACCAGTGATAAATAATAGCACGAAACACACGATTGTACAATATTTTAGCAAAATATTTATAAAAATAAAAAAGTAATTAAGTTTTTTTCAACTAAGAGCCCTAAAACACGTGATTAAAACACAAAATAAATCAAGAAATCGGACATTTTATGAAGTTTTCCTTGGAATTTTCCATCGGAAATTGTACCACTGATAAGTGATAGTACCATACCCGATTACACAAGATTGTAAAAGTACTTATAAAAATAAAAAAATTATTAAGTTTTTTCCAAATAAAGGTGAATTAAATACAAAATTATTCAAGAAATCGACGATTTTCTCAAGTTTTTCTTGGAATTTTCCGGATTTACCAAAGATAAAAAATATTACAACACACCAGATTGTACAACATTTTAGCAAAAGATTTATAAAAATAAAAAAGTAATTAAATATTTTTCAACTAAAACCACAAAAAAGGGTGACTAATTAATTTCAAATTATTTCATAGTGAATGTTTTTCCCGAATTCACAATCAATTTGGGGGCCAATTTTATAAACTTTTGCTTAAGGGCCAAAAATTACTGGCCTCTTTCTAAATATATGGATCAAGTAATTTTGGAGCAAAGGAAATCATAATAATAATCATAATGAATATTATTTCCCTACTTCATTTTATTGCAAATATGACAAATTATTTGGTAAATTTTCTAAAAAAAATTATAAAAATAGTATAATAAACCAAAAATCTTTTCTCTTTTTATAAATCAATTACAAATTTCAAACAAAAATAATAATTTTAATTTAACCCGACAAAAAATAAATAATATTTCAAATCTCAAACTGTAATTTATTATAAAAAGTCAAAATAAATAATTAGATTATTTTTTAATATAGATTGGGAATGAAAAAAACGTTGTATACAACTTGGGGATTAAATAGTGTATTAATAGTCTCGGACTTTGCAGCCCTCGTTCCTCGGGCTGAAATCTGGTCCTCTAGTATTAATACACTATTTACCCCCCTTATAGTATAATATACTATTTTAAACAGTACTTCCTCTCAAATTTTAAACCTGGGGTAAGTTTGTAAGTTCTTTTTTGGCTGTGAAATTTTTCTATGGAAAAAATAAGAAGTTGTTCAATGCATTCAAAAATATAAAAACAATTAAAGATTATACAAAAATATTTATTTTTCGAGGTACAAAAAATAAAAATATAAATAAATATATTTAAAATACTAGGACATGAACACAGAATACAAGGTAAATATTTTTACTCTTTTGACACCTAAGAATTTTAAATATAATTTACACACAACACTGTTTGTATTTGATTGAAATGGTAATCAGTCAAGAATAAATTAGATCTTAAGCAATTTACTATTTTAGAAAATATCTAAATTAACATATCAATTATATCCCAATTCTCAGTTTGTTATTTGATAAGAAAACACTAATTTTAGCACGCACAGTAAAATAATGGACATATTATTTCTTTAAAACAGGAAGCAATACCTAGATTTTTTAAACTAAAAAATATTTTGTCCATTTTTTGAATAGTTTCAATAAAAATTTGAAAAATTGGTGGTATAATAATAATAAAAACAGAAACTAAAAATATTTTCACCAAGTTAGGTACTTAAAAATTTCAATAGTCATTTAACTTGTCATCTAAAAATAGGTATAAATAAAATCTAATCATAATATTAGTTTGTTCTTAAAATGACTTGACAGTTGTATTTACAGGTATTAAATGTTGAACAAAAATTGCGTTAATGTAAAATTGAAGATTTTGGGGAACATTGTGAATCCTTGAGAATACTGTTGTTGGTGGCTCTAAAAAATTTTAGTATCGGCGTTTGTGGAGAATTGCTACTCTTTCTTCTTGATGGCGTTTTCCTTCTTGTGTTCCGCTCTTCAATTTTTTGCACTTTTGGTGATGTCGGACCTAAAACGATTTAAATATTTTATTTATACAGGGTGAACAAAAAGTTCAGCAACGCTCGTTTTTTTTTGGAATGAAGCATTTTTGAGAAAAATGTTTCAAATCAAAGTTGTACGATTCTTAGTGGCGCACTATCTAGAAATATTGCCAATGACATTGAATAACGGGATGTAGGTCAGGCGATAATCACTTAACTTTTTTTAAATAGGGGCAACCCATTTTTATTGCATAATAGCTTATCGTCAGAGGTTTACCGAACATATTTTTTTATTTTTCTAAAGTTAACAGTTTGAAAGTTACAAGGGTTTAAATTAAGCATTTTATAGATAAATGTTTCAAATAAAACTTGTATGATTCTTAGTGACGCACTTTTTATAAATACTGTCATGACCTTAAACAGCAAGTTGAAGGTCAGGCGATAATCACTTAACTTTTCTTAAATAGTATCCTAAGTATTTAAAATAAAAAGTATTTACCTCCACTTGCTAACTCGTTCATTTCCCTAATCAGCCTCTTTTCGACTCTCATTTTAGTAAGCCAATCCTTATCCCTTTGTTTTTGAGGTGAAAAATGTAAATGCGGAGCTGACCCATCCACAACGAAATTTGGTAAATTACTGGTTGGAGAGAAAGTTTCAGGAGAAATTAAAGTTAAGTTTTGATGTATAAGGCTGGCTTTAGGGGTTTTATGCAACTCATTTTCTTCTAAAATTGTAGCTAATGCCTCATCTTCCCTGCTTGAACCAGCTACATTATTATTTTGGAATAATCTTCGACCAGAATGGAATCTTTTAACTTCCCCGACTAAAAGTTCATCACTAGAACGTTTTTGAGATTCGGTTAATCTTTTCTTTTTGTTAGATACTGGAGTATTTTCATTCATTTCTAGGAGACGTTTAGTTTTGGGAGTGTGGACAATGCATTCAGCAGTACCTCTACCGTCGATCTCCCAATTATCAGGTAAAACTTCCGGGCCAATTTTCCAAATTTTATGCCTAACATCATCGGAACAGGTGACCAGAGTTAAATCACCACTTTTTCGCCAGGCAACACATGTAACTTCAGCCGTATGTCCCATGAGTTTTACAACTGGAGCTTTTGAATTCACATTCCAAATATAAGCATTGTGGTCACTACTACCGCTTAATATGTACTTGCCGTCATCGCTTAGCGCTGATTTAATGTAATAACTACTATTAAGATGACCCCTATATTCCATGATGGGATTTACGTTGTACGTACCAATGTTATAACTGTAAATTGTGTTATCTAAACAATTTGCATATAATTTCGATTTATCTATATCGATTACAAGATTACTAAACCCATTTCTTGTAGTATGACCTGAATACGGTATAACACTTTTAGGTAATGGATCTTTTAATGTACTATAAGTTTTACGCATATCCCATATTTTAATAAGACCATCACCTGAGCCACATGAAATTAAAGTTTCATCATTATAAAAAACCAAGCCAGTAACTGAATTCACCAACGCTTTCTTTTTAGAACGAGAACTCGGAGTAGTTCTCGAATGCGAATTTTGTATAACCCTATCAGGAATAACTAATAAACCATCGGCGGATGAAGATCGGATATCCCAAAGACGAATACTTCCATCATGACTACCTGTGGCAAAAACTGACGAATCATGAGGTTTACCAACGACTGTTTTAACAGATCGAGTATGGCCACTAAAAATTTGTACTACATCCATACTGTCGCGATTCATATCAACTAATCTTGAAGTATTATCTCCTGATACTGTAACTAGTTTAAAAGCATCGCATAACCAGGCAATGTCAAAAATCGCATTTTGGTGGATTTGTTTCCCATAACATTTCTCTTTCTTGTGCGTATCATGCAGCACAAGTTTACCATCTTCATTCGCCAAGGCAAACAAATGGTCAGTTCCTGCAAAAGAATAAATATATAAGAAGTGTCTCACTTTTTTTGGACCAAATCACATATTTAATGAAAACTTGAAGTTTTTGTCAAATTAAAAAATTAAATAAACCGGCATTAAAAATGGCATTTCTCGTACAAAAGTATAATGGGCAGCAAAAAGTTTCTTTTAAATGTAACATTTTCAATTAAGTGTACTTGTACACTGCTCTGATCACCTCTGGTGCAATTTAATGAAAGTGTTCAGGCAAATGACCCAGTAAACCAATTTGTAACTTATATATAAAATACACATAGATAGCTCGTAAATTCTTCTATGTAGCTAATTTAACGTAAAATATATGTATATTTTATATATATAATATTATATTATTTTCACTATGCAAATAATAAGTAAAATTTATAATGTGTTATTTATATAGAATTATTTACATATACAATTCATAAGTTCGTATATTTACATTTTATATATAAATAATAATGTATTATTAATGTAAAATATCGCCTGTGTTATTTACATTAGACATTTAATGTAAAATATACCTACATAAATTATTTACATATATTCTTTATGTAAATAATTCATACATAAAATATAAAATAAAATAACTTATTCGAAAAATGTATGGAAGTTGGGTTAGAATTTATTTATTTTGTTATAAATAATTTTAACTACTTAATTTTTATATTTAATTTCTTTATTTTGAATATTTTTAAAGTTTAGAATTTTTTCTTAATTTTTTTTTTAAATTATGCGAGAAGGGTTAAAATTTATTGTTTATATTGTTATAACTTTTTTTAACTTGACTAATTTATATTTATTAATATTCAATATATTTATGAAAATAATATATAAAAATCCTGGCCAAGGATATTATGCATAAAATAATAAAAGCAAAATATACTGCAAAATTGTGCTTACCAAAGAAATCCAACATTCAACACCGACATTATTAGAAAAAAGTTGAGTTATAATTTATAATTTATTTATTTTGTTAAAAATAATTTTAACTACTTAATTTTTATATATAATTGAACTTCTTTTAACTTCACTAATTTATTTTTAATTTTTTTTTATTTGTATTAAAACAAATATAATATATGTGGAATTGCTTTAAAACAATGTTTTTGTGTCTTCATTTCATGAAGCCTCGATGGTCGAACGGTTAGGTGGCTTTATTCGACAATTTGCGACTGCAACGGCGTGGGTTCGAATCCCACAAATCCCACTTTAAGTTTAACATGGTTTAAGTTAAGATAATATTAATGTATTATACTTGTGATTACTTACTAGAAATGGCCTGGTAGCAGCTAATTACGACATTGTACCGTCCAAGCAAAAAAATGATATTTTTTGTTTTTAAGTAAATAAAAATATCCGATATATATTTTATATATAAAAATTTACATAATTTACACATAATAACCTATCCCCAAATATGACTGACATCCTGACATGATTTATCCCTAATTTCTCTCTAGATTTTACATAAATTTTCGTACATGTTATATATATATTTTACATAAATAATACCTCTTTTGGTTTACTGGGGAGGTTCGATTTAATTTCTGCATTGAGAAAATTCGCATTTAAATCAATAGTCCGGGAGCCGACAATAGAACAAAATGTATTAATATTATATAGTACCAGTACAAACCCACAAAATCTTAATTAATAGCACATGTCAATCGTAAAAATTTATTCGCCATACAAATTCGATGGCTGGTGGTTTTAATATTTCCCAAAGAAAATGCTTGGAAAATATACAATTTTCAAATCATTCTACACCGTCTGGCATTTGTTTTAGTTTACTTAAATGAAGAAAAAGTCCAACGGAAAATAGTCGCCATACATTTTGGGTGGGTACTCTTGGACTGTTCGATTATGTCTTTTTATTGACCACTTTTAGAATTTCGTTACACCGTCTGGCATTTTGATAGTTTCATAGATTTATATCCAAAAACCAAAATTATATAAGAATCATACATTTTTGTTGGCTAGAAAACACTCCCTCTCTTCGCGCTTTAGTTCGAAAGATCTGTACTTTTGTATAATATCGGGCCGCCTAATTTTTTAATAATATATTATTTTTACTACATAAATCATTTATTAACGATAGTCATACGTGTAGGATGGATACTAATGCTATTATATATGACACCTTTTCTTTAATATCTAAAAATGATTTCTGGCTAGCGATTTTAAAATTTCCGGAAAAAATTGTTTTGAAAATCTACAATTTAAAATCATCTTGCACCATCTCGCATTTGATTTAACAACACTTGAACAGAAAAAAGGCAAATGGAAACTATTTGCCATACATTTTGGGCGGATACAGTCATTACAGATTTTCTTGGCCATTTTTATAATTTTGTTAGGTCATCTGGCAATTTGATAATTTCATAGATTTTTGTCTAAAACACAAGGTAATGTGATCGTCATACAATTTAGTTGGTTAAAAAACTGTGAGTTTTAGTCCAAAATATCGGTACTTTTGTATGTCACTTTCAAATTCGAACAGCTCTAGAGTCATTTGTACCCAGACAATATGTATGGCGACTATTTTCGGTTGGATTTTTTTTTCGTTTAAGTAATTTAAACAAAATACCAGATGGTGCAAGGTGATTTAAAACTGTAGATTTTCCAAACAATTTCTTTGGAAGATTATATAACTACTAGCCAGCGAATTTGTCTGGCGAATCAATTTTTGCGATGTACATATTCTACAAATTAAGATTTTGATGATATATGAACCTATTGTTGATAAACAGTTTTTTTTACCTCCAAAATTATGATAGTTAGGGTTCCTCTCTGCCCCCACAAAAATCTATGGCGTTTGCATAATTTTGTTTAATTGTAGCAAAATATTTTAGGACCATCAAATAAAAATAACGATTTCTAAGCGATTATTTCTTAATTATCGCCAATATTTTTTTCAAACAATTCGATTTTAAATTCAAGATAGGAAAGTAGTCGTGTTGAATAATTAATATTTATTATAATAGACAATAAAAGATATAATATAGTATTGATCTTTCTCATGCCCAACATCATTTTTCATTTTTATTTTATTTTAATTACATTATTATTAGTATTTTGAAGTTGCTGACAGTAATATCCATAGAATTTCTCTGGTATATGTACAACTGCAATTATTGTATTATACAAAACGTTTGAATTCAAGGCCATACAGTGTACCATAATACAAAACTACCAGTGTTATTAAAGAAAACGTGCAGAGACGAGGAGTCTTCTAGCCAACAAAAATGTATGACTCATATATATTGGTTTTTTGATATAAATCTATGAAACTATCAAAATGCCAGACGGTGTAACGAAATTCTAAAAGTGGTCAATAAAAAGACATAATCGAACAGTCCAAGAGTCCTCGGCACTCACCCAAAATCTATGGCGACTATTTTCCGTTGGACTCTTTCTTTAAGTAAACTAAAACAAATGCCAGACGGTGTAGAATGATTTGAAAATTGTATATTTTCCAAGTATTTTCTTTGGGAAATATTAAAACCACTAGCCATCGAATTTGTATTGCGAATAAATTTTTACTATCGACATTAATTAAGATTTTGTGGGTTTGTACTGGTACTATTTAATACATTTTTTTTTCTATTGTTGGCTCCCGGACTATTAAACCTGATAGTAAAAATGCACTCGGTGTATGTCATTACAAGTAATTCAAATACTGCATTTTGAAAATAGATTTAAAAAATTTTAAACAAGAATTTTACCTGGCATTTTTGAAAATTTACAAGCAAAAGTGGGTGTATCGATATCTTCATTTTCAGTTTCTTCTGAGCCCCATATTCCATTAATTTCTTCATCTTTTGAGCACCGAAGACGTTGTAAAGAACTATCGTAATTTTTCCACTTGCCTATAAAGAAAAAACGAAATATACATATAAATTGAAGTTAAATTCATAAATAAGATTTTGTAAACGAGTGTCATAGTGAGACAAGTGTAAACAGGGCAATGCCCTTAGCATTATAACAAATAGGTGGCAAAGTAAGTGCCACGCAGGACGCAGGTAAAATATGTTTATTTTAACGCAATCCAGAAAATTGAATTAAAACGGCTTCAATAATGATTTGACTAATTAATACATTACATTTTTGATCCCAAATTAAGATTATTAAATCTATATAAATAATTTCAAGACAAAATAATCGAACTTACTAAATCCAAGTTGTTGTTCAAATAAGCTTTGGCTATTATTTATCATTTTAAATAAAAAAGGTTTTCTTAAAAAAAGTATCACAAAAAAGTTTATCACACACTAAAAGTAAAATAACATCACAGGGCTTTCTGAGGATTTTAAGCAGAATTTGGCGGATTTTCACAAGAATAATGAGGTTATTTTTGTTGACGGTTGACGGTCGTTGCTGGCAGTTGCTGGCGGGAAATAAAACTTAAATTTGACGTGTCTCGCCATTCAACCTCTATGATTATAAATTAATATACAGGGTGTTTACAACTTAAGAAATAAACCCAATAGTTTGTTACACATTTTTTAGGCAGAAATATGCATTCAATTCTAATATTTGGTATAACTACACATACAAACTATCTTTCAAGGTCGTATATTAGAATTATATAATAGTAAATTGCTTACTTACTTACTTACTTTTTCAATCATTTATATTTTAAGCACAAATTAGTTTATAATATAAGATGGATATGACTTTTTTTCGATAATAAAACTAATGCGTCCAAAGTTAGCAGATAAAAGTGGCAAATAAAAATTGTTCGCAAGAATATAAATAAATCAAAAGTTCATTCGCCCTCCTACTCTCGCCTTCTTACTTGCCCGTTTACTCGACTAATGTAAACTAGGCTTTAGGTAGGTTAGGTTATAAATCGTCCTTAACTGATGTAGCCCCTATTCCCAAAAAAGTAAGAAAATTCGGATTATTTGAATTCTGCTCGTCCTCTAGTGAGAAAAATATGAACTTATAAATTCGATACATACTTTTTTATTTATAACAAGTGAAACCACAACCCAGATCAACTCTCTGTTGGGTAAAAGTGGTATAGTCTGACCTGCCACCAAACCGGAATTCCAACCTTACTGACTTTGAATCAAGTTAGTCACGCTGAATTTTCCTAGTCATGCTGAAGAGTTGTAATGGAGACCATAGACCCACACTAGTGTCTCCAACGAGTAGATTACATTAGATTAGATTAAATAGGAGAGCCGTTGACTTCTAACGAGTCTTTACGGAACTGCGACCACTCTGATAAAAATATTAAAGTTCAAACCCTTTTGCTCTAGTACAATCTTGGGATCTCTAAAGATCTATTTATGCAGACAAATTTAAGATTTAATTTAACATTTAACATTTATAACGTATCATTTAAGAATAGTGAAGGATTTATGCACCCACAGATTTAACACTTATCTAAAAAACTCTCTCTTCAATTTTTAATTCTTATGATTTATTTGCGCTATAAGTTATCATTTTGTTTGTTTTTAGATATATTAAATCAAAATTGAAATGAAAAACAGCGAATTTCAGCTAAATTTATTTCAACGCATGCGCAGTTTACGTAAAATTTAAAAAGTAAGACCGAAGATATGAATATTTCCAACTATTAAATCTTAAGTCTTAGTTCATAGTTCTTAAATTTGGTGCATAAATGGTCTCATTTAAACCAAGTATTTTATCTCTTAAAACATAAGTCTTAAATCTTTAGTCTTAAATCTTAATTCTTAAATCACTCTGAATAAATAGACCTTAAATGCTTGATAAAGCTAATTAGAGACCCAAGGGACATGGTCGTGACTTCGTCTGGAATGACTGTTGTCTAACCGAAGTGATCGAATCTGGTGCTAGGGAATGAGTCGCACTCGCAGATGATATGTTCTGAGATTTCATCCTCCAGGCCACAAAATCTACTGGTTTTTGTTTCCAACTTTCTCATTTTGTTGAGGTGGTATCTCAATGGACAGTGACCGGTTAAAAGGACTTCGATTAGCCTTAGTTAGGTTACTACTAGTGTTACGTGTTACATTCCGCCGCCGCGCCGTAAGCGAACGTGCATCGGAATTCTTAGTTCAACATCCGTTCACGAGAGAGTTGCCGTCCTTACAGGTTTTTAAACGTAAAAAAGAGTCAACGAAACAGTTTGTTGTCTAGCCGTATTCCACGCGACACCTATTTATTGGGTAAATCACGGGTAAATACTCTATAATATGCATTGATAATATGTCTTAAGAGTCAAAATAATTAAATACTGGACTTTTGTTTAAATTATAAATAAAATGAAAATTTCTTTACTCATTTCTATCAGCAGTTTCTGGCCAAACAACGCCCCCTACAATTAGTCGAAATTCCCACAATTAAATAAAATTTCGTAACTTTAGACTCACCTTGTATACGTATGCCTACATCGTCGCTGTCACTTTGATAATTCTGTGCTTCTATATTTTAAAGTTCTGTTTTTCTGGTATCTTTTGTTTTCTTTATAAGAAGGCTAAAAATACCTAAAAATAAAACACTGACAAAACTGGACAAAACAGTTCTTTGTGGTTCTTTGGCGCATAGGTACTTAAGAAACGATTTTATTCGTTTTTATATTTTGCTACGATGCGATGGACATGAGGACGTCTTAAAACGAGGCATTATTCAAAGAAGCTTAAATTACAAATAATTTGTACATTTCTTGCAGACTGGGCACTTGAAAATAACAACTTCATCAGGTATTTAATTTTGCTTATACAGCTTTAAAAAGAAGTCGAAAAAAGTAAGGTTATAATTTACATGTGCTGAAACCTGTTACCAATTAATATATTTTTTTAAACAGAAATTATTATCTAAAAATGGAGGAGGGAAAGCCAAGAGGGCGAGGGGCAATGCTGCTGGCTGCTTTAGCGAAAGCTAAAGAGGTCAAAGCTGGAATGGTTGCGGAATTACCAAAACCCCGAGGAAGAGCGGCTCTACTTGAGAGAATGAAGGCCATGGCTCTACAAACACCTGGTGCCGCAGCACCAATAACTTCGACAGAAGTTAAACCATCACCCTCAAAGCCGGAAACAGCACATCCTAGCAGTAGTAGCAGCTTAGCGAGCACACAAATTTATGAAGATAAGCCGGCAGTATCATATCAAGGTAAAACACTAATCTAATAATTGAGTTTTCAAGTAAAAATATTTTTCATCCTGTTTTTTTAAATTTTTGAAAGACTATCTTAGTCTAGGAGCCGACCGCACTAAAGTCTCCCTCATAGAATATAGCAGGGTTCTTTGTTGAATCGGTAGTTTTTTATGTACCAAAGAGTGTGCCATCTTTTTTCGCTGCTGAAACTTGACCGAGTATTAAAAAATGACCACATCCGGTACCTCTTTTTGAACTGTTTGTCCCTCATAAAACATAGCTCAACAATTGTTCCAGTCGATGAAGAGTGTTAAGCAAATTCATAAAAAAATGTGCTGCCACCCCCAAACTTGTAATAGAGATTTTTTCGACTATTAATAATTCATTTACAAAAAATATGATTATCGCATCGTTCCAACGCTATCTTGAAAAAACAAGAAAATGCAATTTTCAAAATATGGCTATTGGGGTGATACTGAACAAAAATGTTAGCCGTAACAGCGATGTTAAATTTGACAGTCACCCTGATGTCAAAAAAAACGCAATTTTGAAAACTTTACTGCAACTTAACGGTTATTTAAAATAAAATTTTCGGTGTTAAAATAACATACAGCAAAGTAATAATAATACATTAATGTATATTTGATAAAAATAATACATTATATAAATGTACAATGCATTTTAAAAGCGAAAATGTTATTTTATATTGTCGTTAAATTACACTAAAGTTTACAGAATAGCTTTTCTTTTTACTGTCAAACTTAACATCGCTGTTACGGCTAACATTTTTTGTTCAGAATTACCCCATATAACTTGTAAAATGCAGTAAAACAAATGAATATTTTTTTTCGCCACCGGATTGACCGGAAATGAACCAAACTTATTTTTTTCTTATGGCAGCCATATTGGATTTACACAAATTCGGAATTAGTGTATTTTTCTGAGTAATTTGATACATCATATGTAATATTTTAAGAAAAATAGAAATAATTTTATTTTACTAACCAAAAATGGCATTGAATAGATGTCAATACATATGTGTTAAGATTTATTTTACATTTAATATTTTAAATAGTTACATTTATGTTATTGACAATTTACATCTCTTAATGTCCAATGTTAGTTTGTAGAATCAAATAATTTTTTTTTTTTTTTAATATGACATATGGTATACCAAATTACTCAGAAAAAAATACTGATTTCGAATATGTGTAAATCCAATATGGCTGCCATAAGAAAAAAATAAGTTTGGTTCATTTCCGGTCAATCTGTTAGCGAAAAAAAATATTCATTTGTTTTACTGCATTGTACACAAAAAATTGTCTTTATTATGTCAAAAAACTTTTTTGGTACCACAGAAAATAAAGAAGTTATAGGCATATTTTAAAAATCGCATTTTCTTGTTTTTTCAAGATAGCGTTGGAACTATGCGATATTCAAATTTTTTGTAAATGAATTATTAATATTAGAAAAAATCTCTACTACTTTGTCCATTTAACCGAATTTCTATCTCCAATAATAACAAAGATACCCATACAGTCCAACGTCAAATGGGACACCCTGTATAAATACACTGTCTCAATGGGATTTAACCAAGTATTTTTATAAATACGTCTGTGGTGTTTGTCTTCAGTAAACTTTTTAAAATGCTAATTTTTATAGTTTTCGAAAAAATTAAAAAAAAACCGATTTGCGAGAATAGTTTGAACGTCCTTAAGGCTGGGGAATTATGCAACTTCCTTCCCAGTTTTTTATACATATTTACGAAAAATATGCACTATTAATGTAGAAGGTTAAATATAATCCTTGACATATTTTAAAAAATTTCCAAGGCAATCAAATTTTGTTTTAAATGTATTTTCTTCATGTTTTAAATATTTATTTATGGCATGTCCTAGATAAAGTTAAAAAACTCGATTTTTTTTTAATTTTCACATATTGATAATAATTTTTAGAAAGTTTTAGGTTTAAGTTTTTTATAATTAAACAAAATATTACTTTAAATTTAATGTAAAAAAATCGTAGTTCCCATTTATTTATTAATAATTTAATGTGTACAATTAAATTTATTTGATATAAGAAGGTGCTCAGACACTCAGCATAGTCATTACTACTGCAGATGTGATAAAATGTTAAATAGTTACACAAATTGTGCAATGAAGAAACTACCCCTGCCTGCCTTTTAAGTAGAATAGAATAAGAATAAATTTATTCGTAGTAATTTGGTGATACATACAAAAACATTATTATAACATACATTATACATTCATATTATCTATTTACATAATATAACTTTTAAATGAGTGCGAAACAAATACACAAATGGATCATACGATCTGTACTTGTGTAATTTTAGTCATACCTATAGCTTTGCCTTTTAACAGTGGTGTAGCTTTAAATTTGGCGCCCTGGAGCAATTCATTGGTGTGCGCCTACCCCCACAAAAATAAAATACCGGGTGTCCACTATTTCTTTATTTATCAAAATACAAATTTGAAATTTTGGTATGTTGTATGGTGGCATCAGAAATCGCAAAATTTATTAAACTAAAAAAGATTTCAATTTCACTTCCGGTTTCACCGGAAATGACATCAGCTTTCTTTCTGAATTTTTTTTTGGTAATTTTTCTTTAATAAAATCTATTAAAACTACTCTTATATAATTAAAGTAGGTAAAATAAAATGTAAATTATGAAATTCATTCAGTCGTTTTTGAGAAACTAATTTTTAAAATGCGTTTTTTGCAAATATTTATTTACCCTTCTTTTTTAATCTTTTTAATTTATCAATATAATCTTGGGTATCACTGTAACCGGAAAAAATCCCTTTTAGTTAAATAAGGGGTGGCCCTGCTATCACATCATTTGAAAAAAATAAAGATATTTGCAAAAAATGCATTTCAAAAATTATAAAAATTAATTTCTCAAAAGCGAATAAATTTCATAATTTACAATTTAATAATGAATTCGGCCGTTTTTCGTGGATACGCGGTATATTTGAAAAACCTAAATTAGCTTAAAAACAAAAACAAACAAAGATATCCAGCGAAAAAAGTTACAATTTTATAAGTTCTTTATCGCTTTGCGAATTTTTAGTTTCTATCGGTTTTTAAAGTGCTCGTAATAAAATTTAAATTTCGCTTTTTTCGATTTCATTCGTGCACCTGGAGCAGTCTGGTCCAACTGCTCCACAGTAGCTACGCCACTGCCTTTTAACATTTCTTAATCAAAACATATCCATAAGTGGATTTTGTATTTCTATTTTTTATAACCTACTTATTCAATTATTTTGTATAAATTCTTTGTATTTAACTACATTTGGGATTTAAAGCATGAGCCAGTTGAAATTGTCTTCAATTTTATGATAGTTTATTTGTAACCATATGTTTGGATTTCTTAATGGTTTTTTTAATGTCTTTTGGTATCATATTTATCAGTTTGGGCCCTATACAGGGTAAGTCGAAATTAAACTGCCAAAATTTTTAGGCAGACTCTACGACTAATTTTAAGATAAAAACTTCATATAAACATATGTCCGATATAGCTTCCTAATGGAGCTACAGCCCTTCAAAGGTGGTGTCAAAAAGAAGGTTTTTGCACGTTTATTTGAAAACGCTTTGTACTAGAAACTTCAAATTTTGTGTGAATCATAATACACTTCAGATATGTTTTCATGATTTTTTTTGCAGGCTTTTAAAGGGTAGTTTTTGACAGGGTGGGTAATAAAAACAGTCATAACTTTTTAGGGGTTCATTTTTTAGAATTTTTTTCTCAAACCCAACATTTTCAGACAAAAAAGGTATTTTTGTGTGAACTCTGTAGAATGCATTATTTTTGAGAAAAATGCAAGTAACCATGCACTTGCCATTTTAAAGATATTTTACGGTAATTTTTTCCACATTATCCGCCTTTTATTATTTCGTAGCTAATAAAATGTATCTTTATTTTATTATTTTTGATGTTTTTAATAAATTTAGGGTTGCTCTCCCTTAAGACGCCTCAATACCAAATGCGTTTTACCGATGTAAACAAACTGTTCTTTTCTTTATAATTTTTTTGTGTGCAAATAAATTCCAAAAAACTGAACATACTTGCTATTAATTTAATGTGAGTAATATAATATGATAAAAAATTGTTTCTATTTTTTTAAAAAATCACAAAAAATTGAAAACAAAAAAATACTTTGTTTTTGTTTTATTTTTCAACTTTTTATGATTTGTACAAAAAAATAGAAATAATTTTTTATCATATCATATTACTCACATTACTAGCTTTGCAAGTATGTTCAGTTTTTTGTAATTTATTTGAAAACAAAAAAATTTTAAAGAAAAGAACGGTTTGTTTACATCGAAGAAACGTATTTGGTATTGAGGCGTCTTAATATTATTTTTATAATTTCCCATAAAAAAATTCGAAAAAATATCATTTAAAAAATACATAATTAATTTAAAATGGTATTTGATTCTACATTATTTGTTTATTTTGACAAGATTAGAGTAAATGCTCAAAATGTCTCCCTCTGGCTAAATGACATGCCCGTGCTCTTCGAGAAATTGTTCGTTGAACTCTTTGAAGCCAAATTGGTGATGCTCTTATTTCTTCGAAAGCTTCTTGAATTTTTAAAATAAGGTCATCGTGGGTTTTACAAAAAAGTGAAAAATGTTCATTAAATAGTCCCTTAAATATGCACTCTTGTTCAAATTAGAAGTCGAATATTTTTCATACATGTCATTTGGGGTTAAAAATTCCACTCCTGCTAGGCAGGCGTGGAATTAAAACTTAACCCAAATGACATTCGTGGTAGAGACCGTGAAAAATATTCGAGTTAAATTTGACCACTCGTGATATTACATATGATAATTATTATTTCAGGTGAAAGTGGGCAAAAGATTTACATTGCTGCTAATTATATTCGTTTGTCTATTGAGAACAATAAAGGCGTATATGAATATCATGTACGTTACGAACCGGATGTTGATTCTAAAAGTGCTCGAATCAGAATGATTAATGCCAATATAGAAGCTTTGGGAGGTGTTAAAATGTTCGATGGAGGTTCTTGCCTCTACCTGCCAATTAAACTAGACCAACCGGTTGTTACATTTATGACAACCCATCCAATAGATGGTTCTGAAATTAAAATGATTGTATCGTTTATTAAAATGAAATTCATTGGTAAGTGATTTGAATTTCCTTATAAGATTATCTTTATTTCAATTTTTATGGCGTTTACTTTTCTTAATTCATTATAGTAAAAAGTATATTTTGATTTGAGATTTTTCTTTAGACTTAAAAAA
The DNA here is from genome assembly GCA_963971135.1 of Stenus bimaculatus. Lineage (NCBI taxonomy): Eukaryota > Metazoa > Arthropoda > Insecta > Coleoptera > Staphylinidae > Stenus > Stenus bimaculatus. The sequence goes on along the minus strand of OZ020180.1, from coordinate 76,403,357 downwards.
TCTTAAAATTTTAAAATTGATTAGAAAATGATCATTTGCCCTTTCTAGTACCAGTATGCAGAAACGCAATAAAAGGAATGTGTGCAGTGAGGCTCGAATTCACAATGTTTTGCTTTAGCCGCCAATGCGTCTGCCCGATCTCACTACACACATTCCTTTTATAAATAATTAAATTGCACGTTTTAAAAATATAAAAGAACTTATTCAACTAAGTGAAAAATCTTGTGAAAAATAATGTATCTTAAAATCTGTTTTTTTAGGAGAATGTCTGCATCTATTTAATGTTTTGTTTAAACGCGTAATGAATGCGTTGAATTTTTCGTTGATGGGTAAAAAATATTTTGATCCTGTAAAATCACATTTAATTCCTCAACATAAATTGGAAATTCTTCCTGGATACGCAGTGGCTGTAGATGAATACGAAGGGGGTTTAATGGTATGCTTGGATGCACAACATAGAGTTTTACGAACCCTAAATGCATTAGAGCTTCTGCAAGATTTAAGTCGAGCAAATCGTGATAGGTACAAGGTCGCTGCGACTGAGGCTTTAGTTGGTTCAATTGTTATAACCAAGTATGTACTTTTATTTATCAAAAAATTGTCTTTAAATATTATTAATTTTTTGTTTTTTAAGGTATAACAACAAAACTTATATTATTGATGAAATACTCTGGGATTATAATCCACAAATGACTTTTGATACACATAGAGGAGATAAAATTAGTTTTATGGAATATTACAAAAATCAATATGGGTTGGAAATTATGAATTATAATCAACCATTACTGTTACATGTACAAAAAGTAAAAGTTGGTGGATCTAGTACTCAGGAAGAAAGACATATTTGTTTAATACCAGAACTTTGCTTTTTAACTGGATTAACTGATACAATGAGGGCTGACTTTAAAGTAATTTAATTTTATTTTATATGCATCCAAGTTTTTAATTGCAAAAGTTAATTATATTTTATTTAGATTATTTCATTATTAATAAAATTGTTATGTAAACCTTCTAGGTAATGAAAGATGTTGCGGCATTTACTCGAATTTCTCCTGCCCAAAGAATGTCTGCATTACAAAAATACATAGATAATGTTAAAGGTTCTCCTAAAGCTCAAAGTATTCTCAGCGAATGGGGAGTTAAAATAGAAGACGGAACAATTGATCTCAATGCCAGAGTTTTGGGTCCTGAAACCATAATCTTTGGAGGAAATGGTTCCTATACCTGTGATGCAAAAGCCGATTGGACCTCTGCTTTAAGCCGTAACAGAGTGGATGGTCCAAAAAATTTAAACAGTTGGGTTATTATTTGTTTAGACAAAGACCAACAGTACGTTTCTAAAAAATGCAACAATAACAAAAAAAATAATTTTGGTAATTTTTAGGGTTGCATCGGAGTTCTCTAGAAATATGAGTAAGCTTGGCTCTTCTATTGGATGTAAGATAAGCAATGCCAGAGTATATCCTGTCAAAAATGATCGAGCTATAACTTACGGAAATGCTTTGGAAGAAGTAATAAACGATACAGTTGAGGTAATTATTTTTTCGTAGCGATCGATTTTTTTATTGTAAAAAAACAATTTTGTTTTTGTTGTGTAAACCAAGTAAATATTCAGAAGTAGCAAAGACAAAAATTTAAGAAAATGATACCCACAAAACTTTTCAGTTGTTGAAAATAAGATTTTTTTGTTTTAGTGTGTTGTGCTGCTTGTAAATTCTCAACGAAACGATTTATATTCAATCATAAAAAAGATAACATGTGTTTCGAGACCAGTTGCTTGTCAAGTAATAGTTACCAGAAATTTGACGAATCCTAAAAAGGCACGAACAGTAACCTTAAAAATTGCTTTACAAATCAATTGTAAATTGGGTGGTTCATTATGGATTCTGAAGCTTCCAGTGAAGTAAGTCTTAAAATTTTATAATTTCGATATATTATTTATTGTTTTATTTTAGAACTTGGATGGTGTGTGGAATAGATGTGTTTCATTCTAAGGATAAAAAATCATCTGTCGGTGCTTTAGTAGCTAGTACAAATGAAACCATGTCTAACTTTTATACTAACGTAATTTTCCAAGAAAAAGAATTGTCCGATGCTCTTAAAGTGCCTTTTATAAAGGCATTAGAGAAGTTTCGGCAAAGCACTGGAGGTTTCCCTAAACAAATAGTTCTCTTTCGGGATGGAGTTGGTGATGGTCAGCTCGAACATGTACGAAAGTATGAACTGGAACAAGTTCATAAAGTAAGTGCATTCTTCCAATTATTTATTGTATCATACCATTCCACTTCGTACCAAATTTTTTTAATCCGAGCTTTTACATAATTGAAGCATATGGAAGTTCACCTTAATATTGTGAATCATGTGAACAACGGATTAATTTTTATTTTTCATATTTTCAGGCGTTAAAAAGTTTAAATATAACTGACTGCAATGTTTGTTTTGTGGTGGTGCAAAAGCGTATTAGTACAAGATTAGTGGCCAATCCATCGAAGCTGAATCCACAACCGGGAACCATTGTGGATCATTCGATCACTCGAAAATATCAAAAAGATTTTTATTTAGTGCCACAAAATGTAAACCAAGGAACTGTGACACCTACTCATTATATTATTGTGCATGATTCTCTTCCGTTGAAACCGGATCATGTTCAAAAGCTAGCTTTCAAGATGTGTCATTTGTACTACAATTGGTCTGGAACTATAAGAGTTCCTGCACCATGCATGTATGCACATAAGGTCGCACATTTAGTAGGTAATTATATCGGAAAGGTTCCAAATGAAGCACTGAGCGATAGATTGTATTATCTTTAATCATATACCAAATTTTGTTTATGTTTTCGAGAATTATTTAATTAGTATTAAAGAGGCCCTAATGCTATTTTAAGTTCCTTTTCATTTTGATACTGTGTTTATAGCATTATTTATATTTACTTTTGTACCTTGATTTAAAAGTGTCTTTAAATAATGCCACTTTAACAATTTAATTACTTATTTTAAGTGCGTTTTAATTTTATAATATGTTTAATTTCTTATTGACAAAGTTTTCTTGAGAAACATTTAAATTGTGTGAAGTTACATTATTTAATATTTGTATATTTGGCGGTGCAATGTGCAATGTCATAACATATCAGTTTAATTGTGGGCCAAATGATAAAGTAATGTGTTCAGTGCCTGTTAATTTTAAAGTTACCTTTATGTTTATGTAATTCTGTTTTTATCCATAAGATTGGATATTTTTTTATCTTATTTTTCCAATAAAAATGAAATTAAAACAAAGTTGCGTTCATATGATGAATAGGAAGGTGAAAAATAAATGGCTGTTCAAACTCCTTTTCTGGCAGTTTATAGAAAATAAAGTGCATTGAAAAGGAGTTTGAACAGCCGTTTATTTTTCACCTTACTAAAAATGAAATGTTTCAGTTTCAATTGTTTTTAAAATATTAGGAAAATTGGATTTGAAGACAAAACCACCAAATTTTAGCCTTTACCAATATACAGGTTGGAAATTTTTATATGCATCAATTTAAAGCGCACCTTTTATGCGCGCCCGTCCAATCGTGCTTGTGGCGGGAGCGCCTCCCGTCACAGCCAAATAACATTGCTCACTTTCTTTTGACTAAGTACTTACCTCTTAAATCATAAGTCTTAAGAGCAATCCTCGCGCAACGTTTTTAGGGGTTTACGGGAATCGTCGTAAGTCTTTTATTTATAAATATTTTGGAATAATTATTTTTGCATTTAAAAGGGCGATCTATACTCGCCATATTGGGAGTTTTCAATTTTTTAAATGTCTTGTATTTTTTTTGTAAATTATTAATGAAAATGGTCATGTTATGCTATTTTCAATGGTCTAAAACATTCATTTACAATAAGAATTTTAAAACTTGAAAACGGCCAAAATGCAGATTGGAATTTCCTTTATCCATGTTCCAAATTTGAAAAGAAAAATCGTTAATTGATAAGGCTGCTACAACGATTCAACAAATTGATGTTTTGCATACATATAGGTGGTAAATACATTGCGAGAATAGGGACAACTCACGAGCGGAAAGATTGGTCTTAAGTCCTAAATCTGCATAAATAGGCCTTTGGACTTTATCATCCTTCTCGCATTACTTTTTCTCAACGCTGTATGTATATTTTTAACAAAAGTAGAGCTTCATCCAGAGCAATATAGATGTATGCAACCATAGTTGCACTTGTGCAGCTGAGACAACTCTTTTACATCATAAAATTATTGGGAATTTTAAAATCGTCCTCTGAGGTCAAAAATATAAACTTTTGTATTCGGTACATACTTTTTAGATTTAATACATTGGTACATGTTTTTTGAGCTTTACTGAAGCTTTGGATAATAAATCTATTTGTGTTTTGTTGAATATGTAGTTATACAGGGTGTCTCACTTTTTTTCAGGCAAATTTTTTTTTAGATAGTAAATGTCATTCTGAACAAAAAATTTCCTATGAACTATTATGGTTTTTCGACTCCTTAAAAAGTTAGAGCAATTTTAAAATTGATAAATTTTCATGATTTTTGTGGAACACCCTGTATAATTTTTTTTCTTATCATATTTTTTTATTTAAATCAATTATTATTTGGATTTTTTCTTTGCCAAATTGGTTCTTTTGAACATTATTGGCTGTTTTTAAAATAAGTAAACGACGAGATTAAATTTCCCTCGGTAAAATTTAGCATCTTATTGGCTTAAAGATATTCAAAATCCAAAGCATACTTGATTTATATAAAAAAAAAATAAAAATTAAATGAAATTTATACAGGGTGTCCCACAAAAATCATTAAATTTATGAAATTTTAAAATTTGCTGTAACTTTTTAAGGAGTCGAAAAAACATAATAGTTCATAGGAAAAATTTTGTTCAGAATGATATTTACTATCTAAAATAAAATTTTTCTGGAAAAAAAGTGAGACACCCTGTATTAAATAAGGTATTTTAAACACAATTTTTGACACTGACAAGTACCGAATATCCTCCATTTATAGCGCCCTCTATACGTAGGTCAAATTCCCAGTATGTTGTCAGGTATGTACAGGGTGAGCTAAAATGATTGTGGCACAGTATAGGCAACTACCAGTAGCGACACTTCTACAAAAAACGGAGTACGTTTTTGGTGACCTTGAAAACGTCAGCGTATCTGGTACCATTGAGTTTAGAACGGCAAATGGATTTTTTAATTCTGTAGTTGACAAATAATAAATTGTTCACTTTAATTTTTTGAAGATACAGTAATTTATTTATGTCTAAGTTCATAGATAATGTTTGCAGTTTTAAATAAAAACAATTAATAGTTGAAACAAAGGTATTTAAACAGTATTTAAATTAAAATATGGCATTTATTTTACCATAGAGTCTCCATTGTAGTTCTAAACTCAATGGTACCAGATACTCTCAGATATTCAAGGTCACAAAAAACGCATCCCGTTTTTTATATGAAGTGTCGCTACTGGAAGTTGCCTATACTGTGATTGCGGTTTCATATGTAGGCAACCAAATACGCAGGTTGGTACAACTGAAATCATAAAAAGAAAATCTCCTAGTAATCCAGTGGCGTAGCAAAATTTTTTTCCAAAATCTATAATTTCACAGCAAATGTCAAATATTGAAAATTTTTTTCTTTATTTTCGAGGCAGATGCTAACACAAAACAAAGATTTACGCAAATTAATTTTGATAAAAACTGACGTTTATGAAATAGAAAGCACAATAACGAAATTCAAAATTCTGAAGTTTTGACAGAATGGTAAAAATTACACCTACGCCTCTGCTTTTGTGAAGTCTAGTTACTTTAAGCAATTTCGCGTGGCTTGTGGTATCATCATAAAATTATGTAAAAACGGTATGATGGTTGGGGAATAGTATGCTATGTATGACGTCAGCCGAGTAAAACTACATACCACACGCGAAAACGAAATTTAAAACTTAAATGATCTTAACCTCACAATTCATAAGTTGTTTACATAAATATGTAATAACCACACTTTTGAGCATGCTTAGTGATTTGACATACCACTCCATCATACTATTTCGTTCATGACGTCATTAAAGCCACGCGAAAATGAATGGTATGTCAAATCAACATACTTTTCATGATACCAAAGCCACGCGAAATTACTTTTTGTTTTGATATGATTTTGTATTACTATGAACTTGAAGCATACAAATTCCCCAGATTTTTAGGCGGGAAATTTGAAACAACAAACTGAAACAAAACCAAAATTGATTGTTAATGAACCTACCGAATAACAAACGAGCATCTAAAACTGCGCCACAATATACAGGGTGAGCTAAAATGATTGTGGTCAATTCAAATTTCCCGCCTTAAAATCTGGGGAATTTGTATGCTTCAGTAACACAAAATCATAGCAAAACAAAAAGTAACTAGACTTCACAAAAGCAGAGGCGTAGGTGTAATATTTACCGTTGTGTCAAAACTTCAGATTTTTTAATTTCATTATTGTGCCTTCTATTTCATAAACGTCAGTTTTTATCAAAATTAATTTGCGACATTTGCGTAAATCTTTGTTTAGTGTTAGCATCTGCCTCGAAAATGAAGAAAAACATTTTCAATATTTGACATTTGCTGTGAAATTAGAAATTAGCGATTTTGGAAAAAAATTTTTGCTACGCCATTGGATTACTAGATTTTTTTTTTAAGATTTCAGTTGTACCAACCTGCGTATTTGGTTGCCTACACATGAAACCACAATCATTTTAAGGTTTTCTGTGGCTTAAATTACTAACCTAACCTACCATAAAATTTTTACTTTTCCCGCTATTCTGATTCTAACCATATTTTCATAAATTGGTAATTATGAGGAATATAGAAATAAAGGCAGTAGTAACTAACTTAAAGAAATTATTGGAGCGTACAAAAGCCTTGTCAAATTCTGAACCAACAACAATTTTACAAGATGATACGTTTTACCCTGTTCCAAAAGGTCGTTTTAAACTTCGTGAATTCGAACATGGAAATGGTGAATTAATTTTTTACGATCGCCCGGATTTAGAAGGTCCCAAACTCAGCAGTTATCAAAAATTTGACATTCCAACAGGGAGTGTTGCCGCTTTGTCAAGTGTCTTGAATATGGCTTTAGGGGTATGCGGAAAAGTTAAAAAAGAAAGATTACTTTTTCTTATCGGTCAAACGAGAGTGCACATTGATAAAGTTGATGGGTTAGGAGATTTCGTAGAATTAGAAGTTGTTCTAGCAGAAGAGGAAACAACCGAATATGGGGAAAAAATTGCTGAAGATCTCATGGAAAAGTTGGGGATTGATAAGTCCGATTTATTATCTTGTGCCTACACTGATCTTCTTCAAAAGAAACTCTAATTTATATTATAAAGTCAAAAGAAAGATTTGTAATATATATTTTTAAACCTATTATATATTTTCTGTTTTATTACTGAAAATAAGAAATTAAAAACTATAAAATTTAATTAAAATACTTTTATAAACAATAATGCTAAATATTATGTTTGCAAAACATATTAATTAATTTAGGTAACAAAGTAATTTTTATAGGTTTTACTTCGAACTCCTCATTATCTATTGAAAACCACACATCCTTAACTTTTTCTTTGTCAATATTTGGTTTTATAATAACTTGTCTCGCTTCAATTGTTTCTTCAACAGTTCTACCTTTTCCTACTTCTGTTTTCCAACCATCTGATACAAATTTAAAATAATCTAAATTACTTGGGCCTAAATTTAAATGAAGTTTTGGTGGTCCTTGAATAATGTTGCTAGTAAGAAGAGCTAGATCTGATGTCGATACTTTCTTTTCTTGAATTAAATTGCATTCTTCATTTAAGATGTTTAATGATTTATTTGTAGCGTTATTATTTTTTGAAGAAATGAACCTAAAATTCAATTCGTTAAATGGAAGATTTTACGAGGTTTATTTTATTACCTTTGATACCACTTCTTTGAGGTATCTTCAGTGCTTTTAATTGTACAATTTGAACATCCACTGCAAGGTGGAGAATAACTAAGAGTGGCATCACAATTCCAAGTTAAATTATCTTTGTAACCATTAAATATGTATGTGGCATATTTTCTTAAAGGCCCATAATACCAGTATTTATCTATTTTAGCTTTTGCATCCCTATATGCTCCCCATTCTAAATCTGATAATGCATATACAGGTTTTTTTTCTTCAGAGCTTTCATCGATTATTTCAATTTTCATAACATCCATCGGTTTTGTTACTTCTTGAACTATGGCCATTGATGCGTCTGCCATAGATTTTATGTGCGTTAAATAATCTCCCCCAGGAAAAAGCGCCAAACCGACTTTATTATGTTTACCAAGAGGCAAAACTCCTAAAATTAATTCAATCAATTTATTGCATATTCGGTTCAGCTAATTTTAGATAGTGAATTAATAAAAAAGAAAATTACCAATAGGAACCCGTTGTCCATTATTCTCTCCAGTTCGTCTTAATAATCCAGTTATCACTTCGGATAATGTACCATCACCACCGGCAACAATCACAGCATCGGTTGAAGTAAGGCTTTGAACAACTTCTTTGGCATGTCCTTCACTTTCCGTTTGTATTACTTCAAGCGAAATTCCTGATAAATTTAAAATTGGTGCGCAATATTTTTCAAAGTTTTCTACTGATTTTCTTTTATTGGCTGTGGGGTTTAAAATCACTGTGATAGATCTGGGGTTTACTGATCCTGAAATTGCAACTTCTCCATATTTTAAAGCTTCTTCGCAATAAACTCGCATTAATTGTTCGATCCTATAAACACAAAAAATATTGATATACCAGATGTTCCATGTCAAACATGGATTAAATAAAAATGTTGATTAAAAAAGTGAACCTAAAGAATCATTTGGAGTTCCTTCTGGTTCTAGGTACTTCTGGTGTCCTCCGGAAGTTAAAAAATACACCAAATGATTCTTTGGCTTCACTTCAGTAATCAAAATTTTATTTCAACCATGTGTTACAAAGCGTTTTCAAAATGAAGTTGTGAATGTGTGGTCTGGAACAACCAGTATATAAGACGTTTTTGATGATTGATTCTAGCAGCTCTGTAGCTCCTAAATTTAGTAAGTGTGGCGGTGTTGTAGTGACAGTGCAATGCTGCCACGCCACAGGTTGAAATCTGGTTAAACGATTTTTACATCGTAAAACCTGACAAATTTTTCTGAGTAAAGATTATAGTCCGTATTTGGACATACAGCCACTATTTCAACTTGGTTTTCCGAGTTCTGTGAGGTGAATTCGGAAAAAGCAAATTAAAGTCGAGCTATGGTTCACAACTTGTCAGTCATTAACACAGTACTGTGATTGTATATGTGATAATACCCGATACCTCAATTTATGTATTATGGCGGGTAGAATTTATAATACATTACAAAAATACAATTATTCTGGCGCTCAAAGCTCTGATCTTTATTTATGCTTCCTTTTGAGCAACAACTGTAAAGGTGCTTAAAGCTTGATAAACCGCATTTATAACTTAACGTTCCAGTTTGACAAATATGAAGCTAACACTAATAGCCCAGTCAAATTAGCGTTTCACCTCGGAATGAGAGATAATAAGCTGAAAACTCGTATACACCTTCATTTTTGTGTTCTAAAAGCTTTCTCAAAAGTCTCATAAAATCTCGGGTCTGCGTCGTCAGTTATTCCGGGACAAAGGTCACAAAAATCGGTTTTTCGTGATTATCTAGGTTTCTATAACTCCAATGATATAAACATTTCTTATATAAATTGTAGAGCATAAAATTTGTGACAAATTTTGATTTAAACATTTTTTCATGCGCTCAACCGTTTTTGAGATAGAGGGCAGATCTGCTGCCAGAGCTCTGGCAAAAAAAACTCTAGCGTGTCCCAAAGCTTTTACAGCATGGATAGCTGAGCGCTGCGCTCTCGGCCCTCTATCTCAAAAACGGTTGAGCGCATGAAAAAACGATTGAAACAAAATTTGTCACAAATTTTATGCTCTACAATTTTTATAATAAACGTTAACATCATTGGAGCTATAAAAACCTAGATAATCGCGAATAAACGATTTTTTCACCATTGTCCTGGAATAACTGACGACGCAGACACGAGATTTTATGAGACTTTTGAGACAACTTGTAGAACGCCAAAATGAGGGTGTATACAAGTTTCCAGCTTATTATCTCTCATTCCGAGGTTGACTCCATTTTTTTGCTTATTTGACTGGGCTGTAAGGTTTACTCGGTATGAGCTCAGAACATGAAGCTCTAACCACCGTAGCTCAAACCACCAATGAACGCAAGGGGCTATTAAAGCAAAAAATTTAATAAAATCAAAAGCAAGTACATCGACAATAAAAATGTTACTCTTAAGAGATACAAACATAATTTAAAAATTTTAAAACTCAGTTAAAAATGAGAAATTAATACAAATTGACTTACTCATATTTTGTTTTCACCCAATTTCCGGCCCATGTTAGCACACATGCTCCAAATATGGATTTTTTCCAATGCGTTCTTACTCCTTTAGCAAATTTCACAATAAACGACATGTTTTTAATTTATTATTTTGCTAATAAAACATTTTATCCACTTTCAGTTTTTAGGTTAAAAATCACAAGTTTGAAGGTTATAAGTCCAAAATCAAAACACCAATGTCAACTGTCAACCATAGAATGAGAAAATTAAAGACACTAATAAATGTACCCGACACGAAATTGAAGGTATACAGGGTGAGTAAAAGATTTTTATATCTGGTTCATTTCTCTTTCAGCTGAAGTTCACTTAGAAAGGTGATCAAACGTGATCTGAATCAATTAAAAAGAACAGCTTATTGGTAAATTCAATTAAAAAATGACAATTGACAGGTTATGAACGGAGTCAAATAGAGTGATCTAACTTAACAAGTGATCCCCCTCCAGAGCAAGTGCACTTAGGGCAAAGAGCAGGGGGAGGAAAATCGTACAATTCGTTCAAAGTGATTCCGAAGTAATCGAGTAAAAAGTACAGACACAAATTGTAAATTGAACTGAAAAAATTATTTATTTTTATACTTTCGTCAACAGAGGGCGGGCGGAATTCTAAAATTCCACATCCCGCATCCGGCACTCATTTTCATATGTAATAAAGTACGAATTCTCAGCAAACATGAATTCTAACCTTACTGACAGTGAATCAAATCGGCAATGCTGAATTTTCCCACCGCTTGTTGGAAAGTTGTGGTAGGGACTAGGGACTCCCACTCTGCTCTCGATCAGCATCACGCACCTAGAGAAATCTAATGAAATGAACAGCTCTGCGTTCCGATGAGGAAGGAGAAACCCCGCCCATTTCTCAGTCAATCGCGCCTTCTAAAATGCTAGGACTTACGATAGTAATAGTGGATTCTCCGTTATCATTACATTCCGCTACATTAACCAAGCACGTACCGCATTACTTAGTTCAACATACGTTCATGCGAAAGTTGCCGTGGTTAAATGTAAAAGAGAGTGAGCGAAGCTATTTGCTTGTCTACACCATTCCTGTTTGCAAAAAAATTAAACTATATCACGAGTGGTCAAATTTAAGTCGAATATTTTTCACTGTCAATACGACGAATGTCATTTGGGGTTAAGTTTTAATTCCCCGACTCCGTAGCAGGAGTGGAATTTTTAACCCCAAATGACAAGAGTGGTAATGTATGAAAAATATTCGACTTATAATTTGAACAAGAGTGCATATTTAAGGGACTATTTACCGAACATTTTTCACTTTTTTGTGCAAAATTTGACAGCCAACTTCAAACTTATTGAAATGTGAAATTAATCGCTGATTTTTTTGACGTTTAACTTGTCAAAAAAAATAATCACTTGTGAGTTGAATAGTCATATGTAATATCACGAGTGGTCAAATTTAAGTCGAATATTTTTCACTGTAAATACGACGAATGTCATTTGGGGTTAAGTGTAAGTTTTAATTTTTTTTTACGCCCATTTGAAAATCACATTTTTATGCAACTTCATTTACACCGGAAGTTGGAGCCAACTGCCCCAACTTCCTTATTTTAAGTGATTTTCTTTTGCAATTAAGTTAATAACATTAAATTTAAACAAAATTATGTTTAACCTTAAGTACGTTAATTTTCCACTTTCGGTGTAAATGAAGTTGCATAAAAATACGATTTTTCGAATGGACGAATTCCGAAAGTATTAACCGGAAGTTCCACAAAATCAAAAATACCTTTGTTAGAAAGTTCGCGATTTGAGTCCTCCGTAGACAAATTTTCAGAATCAAAAACATAACCGTTCAAAAGTTAGCAGGGGGGGATTTACTTTATGTCCGCACTGTATAACCTTAAAATATTATTCATAAAATTTGAATTACTAATGTATTTACATGTATAAATTTGTATTCAGTGCAAATAAATGGGAAATTTAATTATGTTTCTGCACATATTTTATCATTAAAAAGCCAAAATAACCTAAAGTTCCTATCAAAATCTGTTTGGTTATTTTTCTAGTAACTTTTATAATGTAAGTTGTCCTTTCCTGTCACTCCTCCTAGTTAAAAAATAAAGTATAACTACTAAAGAAAAAACTAAAAATGTTTTCTTAAAAAATTGAAATGACTTAAAATTTATAAAGACCAAATTCGTTTTGATTACTTTCCTTACTTTTACCCCAGAAAATTTGAACAGTTATTCAAAATTCAGAATCACCAATTTTTACAATTTTAAAACATTGGGTATTATGTAAGTAAGTTTACATTAAACTGACTAATTTTTTAATTGATTGTTTTTTTATAGATGCGCTAAAATTGAATTTAAAATACCTTGTTTACATATGCAACTCAACTTACTCCTTAGTCTTGTGGTCTATAATAAACTACCAATTCCTTTCCAATTTCCATGTCATTCTTATAAGTTATAAGTAAAAAGTAAAAAATATACACCAATTTAAAAAAGTTTGATCTTGAAGAGTCCAAATCCAATTGAAATTTTATGAAAACTGTTTATAACATATCATGATGCTTTTAGAGTTATTACCTAAAATAGGTACTTTCGGTTTTTACCTAGTGATCAATTCTTTATTGAAATACTCAAATTTTCAGTACGAATGCATAAAGACATCAAACTCAAAGGTCATCGAAGGTCTGATGTCTGTTGTTATGCCTGGGAGTAGTTGGAAATTTGAAAATCAGTTATTTCTTAAAACAAAATGATATAAATAAATGAGGATGTAAAATAGTTATGGTGTTTGGAAAATTGTATACTTTTTCTCTTCGAATTCGAAGAGAAAAAGTATACTATTTTCCAAACACCATAAAATACCTCTCTCTTCAAAATGGACATCCGAAGATTTCATGAACGTAAAATAGTTACTTATGCAACAAGTGCAAAAAGTGTATAATATTTGCACACTTCTACGATCGATGATCATCAACTATTGAAAAAAATAAAATTCAATAAAAGCATGAAAAATTGATGACAGACATTGACATTTCTAAATTTGTCATTTATGATCAGTTGTCAGTGCATAAAGTCATGCTTTTTTGCACTAAGTAACGCTTTTGTGCACTCGTGCAAGAAAGCATGACTTTATGCACTGACAACTGATCATAAATGGCCTACTTTTTGCACGATCAATATATTTTCTCATTTTCTGAGTCAACAATCGTTTACCCAAAATTAAAGAAGTAGGTATATCTTCAATACATCCTCCTTATGGATACCCTTGTCCCTTGTCTTTCATATTGCATGCATTAAATAATTGTATCTTCCTTGTTAAACAAATTAAAATAACGGAAATGTGTGCTTGCTTTGTCGGGCAATTGAGGTGTCTCAGAACAATACTATGCGGGTCACTGTTATATTATGAGACATTCACAATTTAAGTGAGTAACCAACAATGCACTAATCTCTTATTAGTAATATGACAAAGAACTTATTTAATTTAATCTTATATTATAGTCCCCATACAAAAGTATTCAACATTTTATACATGTCCATTATTTATTAAGTGTCTCATGAAAAATATACGTTGAATTCAATATACCGGAAGTAGAATAGCACTTGATCAAATTTTCATTTCCAAAAAACAAACAGTTTTTTAGAAAAGTATTAAAATAAATTAGGTTTTTTAGAAATTTCTTGAACCAGAAAATTCTATTTAATGTTTTTCTTGACGAAACCAAAGAAGCTAAGAAGAAAATTAAATAATTTGTAAATTTCTTATTTTTGATTGAACAAAATGAATTTGTCACCCAATTAGTGCTTCAATTCGACCCTTAAAATAATAAAACTGGTGACCATATAACACTATAACACATTACAACAAAACACTGTAGGGTCTACAAAAATGGAGGCAATGGAAAACATAAAAGCACTTGAAATTCGTTAGAATGTGATTTATTTTATTTTTTGTGTGTTTATTTCCCGCCAGACAAGATGTACATATTTTTCAAGCGACGCGTGTTTTGTTGCAGATTGAATCAATTACATTGAGTTTTATAAATCCCAAAAACGCAAACTTCCATAAAATAAATGATACAACCAATAAAAACATTTTCTCAACATTCAAAATCTTTTCTTTGAAGAAAAAACTCGCAATTATTTTTAATTAACAAAAAAGAATTTAAAAGACAACACACAAAACAAATTGGATTTAATTTTGTTCCTGATTTAATTAATATAGTGGATTATGATTATACAGAGTGGTGCAAAAGTATGAAATTTTTGTGGGGTGAAAAAAGTTGTCATTATTTTTTTGTATTAGCACCACAAACTCATTATAGAGTTGTTATGATAAGGTTTAAAATAAATATTTACGTGTTCTGTTCTCATGACAGTGTTCATCGAGCATCCACCCTCTTTGGTGTGTTAGTATTACATAATAATAAAAAGTAAATCACGATTGGGGCAGTGGGCACGCGACCAAACAACCGACTATCGTGTGATAATAAGAGGCGACGACTCCCATCTTTTGTTACAAGTCTTTGTTGATCTGCCGAAAAAACAACACCAACTAAGCTTTAATGAAGAACGGATGCACCCCGTTACGTGTTCCTAGGGGAACCCCCGCTGCGTTTTGCTATAATCTCTTATTCAGTGCAAATGTTTTGGTTAACGTCCTATGTATTATTTTTTTAATGAGGTTTCCGAATCTAATATTAACATTCTATTTAATTTTCATTAAAATTATTGATTTTTTTTAGAAAATAAAAAAAAATATTTATGATTTTTCTAAAAATTGTTTTTTTAAAACTTTGATATTTTAAGTACCAGACTTTTTACATTCTGATTTTGATTATTATGATACTTAAATTCCAAAATTGACAGAAATACAATAGAAAATATGTCACTTTAAGAATTAAAAGTATCACTTAGGGATTTAAGGATTAGTGCGTTATAGTCCGGTAGCCTGTAATAGAAAAAAAGTATATTAAAAAGAATCATTACAAACCTCCAAATCTAAATTTGTATCACACGGAGATCACAAAAATTGATACGCCAGACAAATTCGCTAGCTAGTGGTTTTAAGATCAAATTTTCCAAACATTTTTTTTGGAAAATTTTAAAACCACTAGCCAACGAAATTGTCTCCAGACTATTATAATGTCAATTTTTTGGTACTTAAAAAAATACTACTCCAATTTGGAAAATAAATTTGGTTTCTTATGAATAAGGATTCTGGTCAAAATTAAATTTTATTAATTTTTCAATAAAACTTAAAATGGTGGAATTTATAAAAAATGTAGGAAGTATGTATGAGTCTAAGGGACAATTTTAAAAAAATATTTAGTTATTAAATTGACCATAACTTCAAAACACAAAGTGATATCAAAATGCATCAATTTGCTTCTCAAAAAAGATTGAATTTCATTTCATTACTAAATTTTGACATTATTTAACTTCCTCTGACCGTGTGTGAACCAATGGACCAATCACAAAGCTGCAGTATTGCCAACCCATTGGGTAATGAGCAGAAGATTATGGGTAATTTCATTAATCACTGGGTAAACTATTGGGTAATGAGCATTGGATTCAGACCCGGATTAAGGGCGATGTTGGCCTGAGGCTAATAAAAAGTAAAGACCGAAATAAATAATTCCAATTTTTCCTTTATTAATATACAGGGTGTCCCGAAAATACCGCAAGAGCTCTCTAATATGGGTAACTTTAAATCAATTTTTTAAAAGTTTGGTCTACTGTTATATAAAAATTATATAAAAAATTATATAAAAATTATATAAAAATTATATAAAAATTATATAAAAAATTATATAAAAATTATATAAAAAATTATATAAAAATTATATAAAAATTATATAAAAAATTATATAAAAATTATATAAAAATTATATAAAAAATTATATAAAAATTATATAAAAATTATATAAAAATTATATAAAAAATTATATAAAAATTATATAAAAATTATATAAAAAATTATATAAAAAATTATATAAAAATTATATAAAAATTATATAAAAAATTATATAAAAATTTTATAAAAATTATATAAAAAATTATATAAAAAATTATATAAAAATTATATAAAAAATTATATAAAAATTATATAAAAATTATATAAAAATTATATAAAAAATTATATAAAAATTATATAAAAATTATATAAAAAATTATATAAAAATTATATAAAAATTATATAAAAATTATATAAAAAATTATATAAAAATTTTATAAAAATTATATAAAAAATTATATAAAAATTATATAAAAAATTATATAAAAATTATATAAAAATTATATAAAAAATTATATAAAAATTATATAAAAAATTATATAAAAATTATATAAAAAATTATATAAAAATTATATAAAAATTATAAAAATTATATAAAAATTATATAAAAATTATATAAAAAATTATATAAAAATTATATAAAAAATTATATAAAAATTATATAAAAATTATATAAAAATTATATAAAAAATTATATAAAAATTATATAAAAATTATATAAAAAATTATATAAAAATTATATAAAAAATTATATAAAAATTATATAAAAATTATAAAAATTATATAAAAATTATATAAAAAATTATATAAAAATTATATAAAAAATTATATAAAAATTATATAAAAATTATATAAAAAAATTATATAAAAAATTATATAAAAATTATATAAAAAATTATATAAAAATTATATAAAAATTATATAAAAATTATATAAAAAATTATATAAAAAATTATATAAAAATTATATAAAAATTATATAAAAATTATATAAAAATTATATAAAAATTATATAAAAAATTATATAAAAATTATATAAAAATTATATAAAAAATTATATAAAAATTATATAAAAATTATATAAAAATTATATAAAAATTAAAGATTAAAGAAAATTTAAATTGAGGTATTTCGTATATTTTTTAGGTTGAAGGTTTTATCTTGTACATTGTACATGTTAGTTGATAAAAATTTCGAACTCTATTGTATTAGGTATTTTGGTAATATTTTCAGAATTATGTGATGATATTATTTTAATTTTTATAAGAAACACTCATTCTAAATTTTTGAGTTGGCTGTTTGTTTTTTAAATTTTTTATTAAAGTTTATTTATTTTAAGTAAATAAAAAAGCTGTTTTGTGTGTTCCACTTGAAAGAATAGTAAATAAAAATTTCTCTAGCTTCTGGATAAGCGTTGAAAATATTGTTACATTTACCCAGTTTTAGTGTACCATAAATATCTGTCATTTCCAAACACACGTAGCGTTATAAATCGACCACCAGAGTTTTGTTGGTTTTTACAAGATTTGGGCCAAGTATTGGTTTAAAATAATGCGGAATTGAGGGTAGTAGTTGTAAGAAAATTTCTTGATTTATTTATGACTACCAGTTTTCGATTTTATTGGCTTCATAAAATTGACCGACTTATGATTCTTTTTAAGCCACTTCTCTATTTACTTCCCATTGTTGAAACTCCAATTTTATTTTCCACTAACCCCACAAAAAGTCATAAAAATTATATTGTCAGGACATCAAGTTCATACATCAAAAAGAAAACAAAAACCAACTAAAGTATACATACAGTTCTAATTTTTGTAAAATCAATTTCCCTTTTGCACAAAACGTTGGTAACTTTCAATTAATTGCAGAAATTAATGATTCGTTAAAAATTAAAAACCATACATATTCTAAAGTGAAGTGAAGGTGCTGAGTGATTTAGATAAATATAGTAGGTATAGTAATCGAGAAGGAGAAAGAATTCTTTGTATCCAACTTTATGAGAAAAATTGACAATTTGATAAATAAAATTGGATACACGGAATTCTTTCATCTTCTTGATTACCTTACTTATTTTATGTTTTGTTCTAAATATTTTTTATTTATTTTTCTTAGTGATTTTTTGTTCAACTTTTTATCAACTATTTCTGTTTTTGTATTATTACCAATTGATAGAGGATAGTTTTAGCTTTTTAATTCCACGGTCTTTTGGGATACAGCAAAACTGGTCTCATCCAGAAATATTAGCACTTATTTTTTAATTTTTTTTTTAAGTTGCAATTTAGCTTTTTGAGGGCCCTAAAAAGAGAAAGGGTCCTGGGCTGCAGCCCTATTAGACCGTATATAAATCTGGTAGAACTAAATCCGAGTTAATTGAAAAATTCCAAGGGTAACATTAAAAAATTAAGATTTTGTAAAAATTCCATTATTTTACGTTTTGAAATTGTAAAATGACTTTCAAGAATTTGTAAAAAAATAACCAAGCGAGCTAAAATTAATTTTGCGGTTAATTTGAATAAACTAAAGAATTCTGCAAAATATGAAACCAAGTTTATTGAAAAATTCTAAGAGGAACATTAAAAAAATTAAGATTTTCTAAAAATTGCTTTATTTAACTTGAAGCTCCAAGATAATTTTTAAATATTTCTAAAAAAATAACCACGTATGGTAGAATTAATTTTCAAGCTGATTTGAATAAATTTGAGAACTCGGCAAAAAATAAATCTGAGTTTGTTGAAAAATTCCAAGGGGAACATTAAAAAAACTGAGATTTTCTAAAAATTGCACTATTTATCTTGTTGAAGTTCCAAGATTATTTTTAAAAATTTATAAAAAAATAACTACGTGAGCTAGAATTAATTTTATGGTTGATTTGAATAAATTAGAAAATTCTGCAAAAAATAAACCCGAGTTTGTTGAAAAATTCCGAAAAGGACATTAGAAAAATTGAGATTTTATAAAAACTGCACTATTTTACTTATTGAAGTTGTAAACTTACTTTTAGAAAATTATAAAAAAAATAACTAAGCGATCTAGAATTAATTTTGCCATAGATTTGAATAAATTAGATAATTTTGCAAAAAATTAACCTGAGTTTGTTGAAAAAATCCAAGGGAATCGTTAACAAAAATGGGATTTTGTAAAAATTGCAATATTTTACTTGTCGAAGCTGTGCAATGTTTTTTTAAAAATTTATAAAAAAATAACTACGTGAGCTATAATTAATTTTGTGGTTGATTTGAGTAAATTAGAAAATTCGGTAAAAGATAAACTCAAGTCTGTTGAAAAATTCAAGGGGAAAATTAAACAAAAATTGGATTTTGTAAAAATTGCACTATCTTACTTGTTGAAGTTAGTTTTAAAAAATTATAAAAAAATAACTGAGCGAGCTAGAATTAATATTGCGGTTGATTTGAATAAATTAGATAATTTTGCAAAAAATAACCTGGGTTTGTTGATAAAATTCCAAGGGAATCATTAACAAAAACGGGATTTTGTAAAAATTGGAATATTTTACTTGTCGAAGCTGTGAAATGTTTTTTAAAAAATTTATAAAAAAATAACCACGTGAGCTATAATTAATTTTGTGGTTGATTTGAGTAAATTAGAGAATTCTGCAAAAGATAAACTCAAGTCTGTTGAAAAATTCAAGGTGAAAATTATACAAAAATTTGATTTTGTAAAAATTGCACTATCTTACTTGTTGAAGTTAGTTTTAAAAAATTATAAAAAAATAACTGAGCGAGCTAGAATTAATATTGCGGTTGATTTGAATAAATTAGATAATTTTGCAAAAAAATAACTTGAGTTTGTTGAAAAAATCCAAGGGAATCATTAACAAAAATGGGATTTTGTAAAAATTGCAATATTTTACTTGTCGAAGCTGTGAAATGTTTCTTTAAAAATTTATAAAAAAATAACTACGTGAGCTAGAATTAATTTTACGGGTGATTTGAATAAATTAGAAAATTCTGGAAAAGTAAACTTGAGTTTGTTGAAAAATTCCAAAAAGAACATTAGAAAAATTGAGATTTTAAAAAAACTGCACTATTTTACTTATTGAAGTTGCACTATATAACTTGTTGAAGCTCCAAGATGATTTTTAAAAATTTATAAAAAAATAACCAAGTGAGCTAGAGTTAATTTTGCGGTCGGTTTGTATAAATTAGAGAAATCTGCAAAAATTAAACCTGAGTTTGTTGAAAAATTCCAAGAGGAACATTAAAAAATTTAGATTTTATAAAAATTGCATTATTTTACTTTTTTAAGCTTTAAACTGATTTTTTATTTATAAAAAAATAACTAAGTGCACTAGATTTAATTTTACGGTCGGTTTAAATATATTTGAGAATTCTGCTCAGGGAAGAATTTAGCACTGTCCACGTACATTGGTTAAATGCAGTGATTAAAATTTAATTATTGATTTTGTGATTTTTGAGAAAAATTAGTGACTTACAATTGGAAACACTCCAGCTCCAAAACAAAAAAGATAGACTCCTACTTTTTTTCTTTTTTTGTCGATCAAATTTGCTGTAGTTTCTAATCATGACGTTTCATGAACCACGAAGGGATCACCCTGTATATACATAAAAAATCATTATTTTATCCACAATTAAGGAACTTAAGAAAATATTAATTACCTAAAAACATTAGATGAGATCACCCCTAGATACAAAAATTAAGGATTTTATTTGTTTATAAAAAGTTTAACTTTTTTTGAGAAAAACATGTCTTTTATTATTGGATTTTGCAGTTAAAGTGTAACAATGTCTTTTGTCCGAAAGTAAAGCCCCTTATTAGAATGTAAAGTAAGGCATTCTGGTAATATATTTGTATCAACCCTTAAAAACATCTGCGTTGCGTTTGCTGACAGGGAAACTACCGAGAAATCCATTGTCAATAAATGATCTATTCTTGTAAGGTAAAGTAAGAAATTTTGGCACGAGTCGTACCTTGTTAATATTAACAAAGACGCTCAAGGAATATAATGAAGTAATTATCAGTTTTTGTTGAAAAATACGTTTTCAATGCCCATGTAATGTGGAGGAGTATTGTCAGCAAAAACAACTTCAAGGGTGTTTCAAAGTGCCTGAATATGTTGACAATGTTTTTTGATACAACCATGTTTTTTTTTGAGTTTTCCCTTTGGGTCAATAAGTAAGAATACCAAAATTTAAGTTATAATAGTTTTTTTTGCAAAAAATATCAAAAATATAATCAACTTTTTAATGTGATTTTTGATATATTGGGGAAACTTTAAATGTGGTCATAAGTTAAATATTTTTTATTTTTTTGATTATATTTTCACTTTCTAAATTATGTGATTCGCCCTGTATATGTATAAAATTGTTATTTATTGCATTTCAAATAAAGAGTTTATGATTAATTTGGTTTTATTGGAAATAAATTTGGTATTGTAAGTTTATAAAAAACACACCTCGTAATTTATAAATATTTATTTCGTCCTCTTTGAAAGACTTTTGATCACTTAACGTATCTGGCCAGCAGATCAAAGATTTACACTTCAAACACAGTTTATATTAAAGCAAACTACTCCTTACTCACTGAAAACAAATAATGTTTTTAGTGAAAATATGTGTACACTAGTCCGAATTCGATTAATTCTCGATTCGTGCCATTTTTGTTTACTTTAAAGCTATGATGAAAAACAAACGATCACCATCTTTAACATTAAACACGCCATTTATCTTTTATAAGTCAAAATACAACACTAACTCCGAGTGTAAATAGCCGACAAAGAAATTAAAATAAATATTTCCTACTGAGCTTTATTTTAAGCAAAAATTTCAAACATCAAAGTCACTTCCGAGTAATCGTTTTTAAAATATTTAATTTTAAGGTAATTTTGTTTAAATTTAGTATTTATGATTATTTTAGTTATTATTGAATATTTTGGCAATACATCACGTAAAGATATTATTGTCCTTTGTTAGTAAATTGTTTCCTTGTTAGGCAGAAGTTTCTGATTACCACAATTATTCGCTAAAACGGACCCCAAGAAAGTTGCTCGTCCGTGTCGAAGTCCACATGGGTGAGATGACCAGTATTTTGTGTGCCCTAACGATGTTCTTCTATTTCACTTGTTACTTGTTACTCGAATGTAACGAGAACCAAACTTGCAATAATGATGTCCACCGTCCACCTCGTTAAATGCTATAATATGAGAATTTTTATAAAAATTCATGTCTAGCCATATTTAATTTAACCGTTTTCATGTATAAAGCAAAGAAAGGAACACTTTAGTGAGCATTCTCTTTCCCACCCTTGCCAACCTCTGGGCGTATTGTTGAAAAAATGAAAATAATAAATAATTCTACTTCCGATTACCTCCATTCGGTGAGGTCACTGATTTCGATTAGATTGCTTATTGTTTTATTATTTTTCCCAAATAATCAGGCAGATGTGGAGCTTATAGAACTACCCGAAATCAAACTGCAATTAAACCTACTTGTTTAGTAATAAATCGCACTCCCTATTGTGAACCCAATAGTCTGGAAACTCGGTCGGAGAGAGGAGATTCTGCACCTAGATTATACATTATTATACTATTCATCGATTTTACTTCAATTATTATACCCAAAGTTATTAAAAGCTTCATATATTTTTGCCAGGAATGCAAAAAATTGAATTATCTTTGTTTTTTTCTTTGTTTGGAAAAAAATCAATTTTTCGAAAGATACAAAATTATGGTTGGATACTGAATATGTGATTATTTTATATTATTGGTAAACCCCTTACTCACACAGTGGCGCGTAATGCCTTTATGAGGGCTTAGGCAATTTTGAATTTTGATGTATTGAATTTTGCTCGTTATAACCGTTAATCGTTATAACCGTAAAAAGGTTTTTCCCTGCTATTATTCCAATTTGAAATATATAGGGTGTTTCAAACCAAAAGTTAATAGTCGGTAACTCTGGAATCTAATTTTCGACCAATTTTAAAGGAAAAAATCAAGAGTATGTACAAATACTTGTTAAAAAACTCCATTTTCGAAATACAGTATGTTTATGGATTATTTTTATTTTTTTTATTATGTACATTTTTAATGGTATGTATTTTGCTTATTAATCCATAATTATATTCGTAATTGGTCAACAGGGCCTCGTGCCAGAGACCAAGGAAGGGCGCATTAAGAAGAAGAAGGTACTTGCTCAAATTTTGAAGACTTAGATAAAATATGAATATTCAAAACAAATTTCAACATGAAGCTTTTTCTGGCGCATCCATTCTATTTACCCCCTCTCCCATTTTTTGTATGACGCCATTATTCTTAATTAAATCAAATTTTTACAATTATTTCGATGGCATTTTTTAATTTTAAGTGGAAGCGGGTACAGTCGGTTCTTCATAACGTAATATCAAGAAATCGCGCATTACGCATTATATAAATATTTTCGAATCCCAGGGGTGTCAATATGAATTTTATTAATGGAACAACCCATTAAAAGGGAATTAACGAAATTCACCGAAAAAATATTTACTCGGTATATCCGTAAAAACGGTAGTAATAACCGTGATTTTTTAAATTGAAATTCATTGGAATTACAATATGTATCCGGATTTGGTCGTTATATCTGTGCTCATTATAACCAAGTTGAAAAAATTGAGGAAAACAATATGTTGTTATTTTTTAATTCATTTGGAGATCCCTTCTTTGTTTGAGCCTATATGGTAACGCGGCAGTGAGGGCTTATTCTTGGGCCGGTCGAGATCGTGTCGTCGACGAGACTAGAAGGACAGACTCTTATTTTTTCATGTGAATGAAAAGAACAGAATGATGAAAGTCGTCGACGACACGAACTCGACCGGTCCAAGAATAAGCTCCCTGTACTCACACTGCTCTTTCCAACTGTTTTCAAGAGAAATCCTATTCTTTTTGGCATTTATGTCGTCATGTCTTTTAAAGCTTCCATCGCACATAACCTTCTTTTTTTTAAAAAATTGTTTGGTTATTCCAAAACATGTATATTTATTGAGATGTAGTCCTACTTGGTATGAATCTTCCGGAATTTTAAATTTTGACAATTATTATAAAAAAAAAATAAATAATTACGAATACTTTCTTATCCCAAGAAATTTGATCGCATGCAACTTTACCAATACGTAAGGGTGGCCTTGGCATTCGTTTGGTCTTTTTATATCTTTGCCTGCTTTCCTTTCTTCCTATTATGATGTTTTTTTATAATATTGATGAGATTTTATCATCTTAGTTTAAAAAAATTATGGACAAACTTTAAATTGTATGTGAATCTCTATGGACTATTAAAATACCGAACATTATCTTGAATCGTCGTGAAAAATCTATGTAAAAAGCCTGAGATTCTCCTCTTTTGGACTGAAAAAAACAATATTTTTTCATCTGCTAAAAATTCTATTTTTGCTATGGAAGTCTAAGGAATCTTGTGCATGGCACAATGCTCTTCCTGTTGCTTCTTCAGGACCATTACTCCATAATTTCAGAATAGCAATTGGCGTTCGTCTTGGTACTTCCTTGTATATTCAACTCTTTTGCGCCTGTTGCTTTTTTATCAATGAAGATGGTCTAATATGAAGATTTACCATAGTGCAGAAAGATTTTTTCGACACTTTGAAGTAAACGATATTATTAAAAAAGCATTATCTTTTGCAAATATTCCTTCCGTTTTGGAGCCTTCAGGAACTAATAGAGACGATGGAAAAAGGCCTGATGGAAAAAGACCTGATGCTGATGGAATGAAATTATGGGAAACCTGTAGTTTGGGATTTTACTTGTATTGATAGTTGATACCATGGCTCCTTCTCATATGTAAAATTCTTCAATTTCTTCTGGAGTACCTGCATTAACTGGAGAAAATATTAAAATTTCTAAATACAAATATCTTGTAAAAATTAAATATTTATTACCCAGTGGGCATCGAAACTCTTGGAGTTTAGGGTCTTCCTTTACGTTTTATTCGTGAAATAGGAAAACGGTTAGCTAATGTTACCAAGGGCGTGCTACATTACCTTTTCATCGACAACCATTTCATAGATACTACCATTTCATCGAAAAACCTTTTCTTCGACAAGGACGTTTCATCGACATTATTTTTTCATCGACACAAACGTTTCATCGACATTACCTTTTCATCGACAACGTTTTCATCGACATTACCAATTCTTCGAAAATGTATTTTCATCGACCACAGTCGATATTGGCGATGAGAAACTTTGGCGATGAAACATGTCTGCGATAAAAATGTAATGTCGATAATACTGTAGTCGATGAAACGATATTGTCGAAGTATTGGTATGTCGATGAAACGTCTGTGTCGAAGAAACATCTGTGTCCATGAAATAGTAGTGTTGATAAAAGGTCCTTGTCGATGAGAAGGTTTGTCGAAGAAAAGGTAGTGTCGTCCAAACGGCTGTCGATGAAAAGGTAATGTAGATTAAACGTCCGTGTTGATGAATTGCCCATATTGATGAAACGTCTGTGTCGATGAAGCGGTCGTGTCTATGAAACGGACTGTCGATGAAATTTCATTCGATGAAAAGGTTATGTCGATGAAAGCGTATTGTCGATAAAACAGTATACAACCGTTACCAAGGTACCAAAATCTACATCTTTTCTAATTTACAAAGCATTAGTATTGCTATTGAGAGGGGTAATGCTGCTTCTGTTTTGAGCGCGCTTTCTAAAGGAAAATCTTTGGATGAACTTTTTTCGATTCCATATCCTGATGATCAAAATTCAAAATGTTTTTTTCTTCCCATGATTTATCCTCTACGTAGAAAGAAGATGTTTCTAATTTGTTAATTGATAATTTCTTTGTTACTTCAATAGATCCAATTATAGGTTCATCAGAGATATCAAAACATCAGTCTTCGAAGTAATGTCTGCCAATCAAAATCAAATAGAAAACATTTCTTCTGTTTTTAATCAACATTAAAAGAACATCTCAACCAATTCTTTAATTGAATCAGGACGGTTCTTTTTATGGTTTTGATGATAATTGTGATTTTGATATGAGGATAAATTTAAAAAATATTTTTTAAAAATGGCTATCACGGCTAGATTTGAAAAATCAGAGATCGAAGAAAAGAAATAGTCCCTTGGTTTCTTTAAATTGCCAATAGAGTAATCTGCAGCTGCAATATCGACAGAATCTATAAACGATTTCTGATGTCCCTTTTTGTCGGTTAATGGTTAACCTAAAATTTGACATCAGTTCATTAACTTCTTCGGTTCTTTCCTCCCCATTCGAACCGATAGAAAGAGAAAGAGCGCATAACTAAAGAGCGAACCGTGCAACGGTTCATATTTCAAGCTTGAATTGGCTTGAACCAAAATATTTGTTATTTCAAAAATTAGTCATTCGAATACTTTTGGTTCAAATAAGAACTAAACACGAACCAAAGCCATTGACCATTCGCAATCGCTGTATGTCTTTTGATAATTCGAGTAATTAAGTGAGAATGATGATTGTAATTTGCAATGGGTACTTCAGACGCAGATGAGCTTATTATTTATTATAGTCCTTTAGTATTTAAATAATTAAACGATCGTGCAAAAAGTAGGCCATTTATAATCAGTTGTCAGTTACTTAGTGCATAAAAACATGATTTAAGTAATGCTTTTTTCCACTAGTGCAAAAAAGCATGACGAAATAATTTTTATTTTTTTTTAAATATGGCATATAATATACCATTCATTCGGGTCAATCCATTGGCGAAAAAAATAATCACTTGTCTTACTGCATTGTACACACAAAAGTGCCTTTACAATGTCCAAAAACTTTTTTGGTACCACCAAAAATAAAGACGTTATGGCCATATTTTGAAATCACAATTTGTTGTTGTTTCAAGATAGCGCATGCAGTCAAATGTCCCCATAGAATTAATATGGAAGGAGAATATCTGCTGCCATTCATTGTTTTAGTAAAGCCAACATAACAGGGTGGGCAAAATCATTTTCAAAACGCTTTTATTTAAATTTTTGTCAATTTAGAAGTTTGGTTGTACACCAAATTGATTATTTACGAAATAATATGCTATAATATGATAATAAAACTAATTAAAATGTAAAAAAACCGGTAATTAATTTTTTTTATATTGGGATTAATAGGTTAGGGGTGGGCAAAATCTTATGGAACCTTGGTTTCAAGGTCTGTCATGATTGCTCCTTCCATAGTTTCTACTTCTATGAACGTCCCGTGAGACACCTTGTATAATTAATTTTTGTGTTTATATTATTTATTGTTTTATATTATTTTTAGATTTCTTAGAAATTAAAAACAAAAAAAAGCTGATTGATCATGACTTGAACCAACAGTTTTTGTGAAGTTTTTTTTTTTATTTATTATAAAAGCACATTTTCTGGCAAAACAGGATGTTACTGGTGATTTGCATAGTAGTAAACCTAAATTTGCACACAGCTGGCTACATTGAAATAAAAAATACAAAAATAGGTATAGGTACTTCGTACTTCAGTAAAACTTTTATAAGAACCAAGTATGGTTAATTTTAATGTGATTTTAAAATTTTTTTATTTAAGAAAAAACCAAAAACAAAACGCTCCGAAAGGTGCTTTGGTTAAAACAAAAGATTATAAAAAAATAAAGTTGGATTTGAACAGGTATACAAATCTAGTAACACTAAAATTACGTAAAGTATATTTGGTTGCCTAGTTTCGGTAGTCTTAATTGAATTCCCTGTATTTTCTTTATTTTTGTTTAAATTAATTAGGTTAGGTTAGGCAATAAGTGAATGTTCGAAATTTTTCTTTATTACTTAATGCTTTTTGGTTAAATAAACTAAAAACAACCTGTAGAACTGGTGCAACCAGTGGCGGAAACAAATGGGGAGATGGAGTGTGACAAGATATACATATGTTTTAACTACTGATGGCGCCTTTTTCTAAAAAACCAAAATATCAGCACTATGAGTTAGATTTTGCACATTTTTGTCCAGAAGTGATAACAACATTATTATTTTATTTTAGAACTTAAGTTTAATTAGTGAATTTAACGTTTTTTTTTTAATTTTATAATTTAATTATTTTCCAAGTTTTAGATTTTTATTATTTTCTTGAAAACTACTGAAGTTATCAACACCAGAATTTTCTACCAGAAACATATAGCACCTAGATGTGTTTTAAAAAATATTTGGTGAAAATGGGTCGATTAGTTTTTTCATAATAAAGTCGCAAAATAAATGCTAAAATCTGGGCACAAATCCTGCCCTGAAGAGTTTATTTGAAGACTTTCAAAATTTTATTAGAATGATTGGAAAATACAATTCATTCCTTAAATTTTGAGCTCCTAAACGTATTTCTGAAAAATCTAAAATTTCTTGAAAGTGTGATTTTACACGTTCGTGTCCATAACTCAAATACGAAGTGATAACAAAATGATTCTTTTTTTGGCTGAAAACTCATCTAAAGCCCTTTCCAAAAACGTGAATTAGTGAATTTAAAGTTTCTCTAAGATTTTATTATTTAAACTTTTGCCAAGTTTCATATTTTAATAATTTTCTTGAAAACAACAAAAGTTATCAACACCAATATTTTATGTCAGAAATATGTAGCACCTAGATTCTAAAAAATATTTGGTATAAATCGATCTATATTTGCTAAAATTTGGACACAAATCCGGTCCTGGAGAGTTTATGTGAAGAGTTACAAATATTTTATTAGAATGATCAAAAAATACAATTAATTCCTTAAATTTTTAGCTCTTAAACGTTTTTGTACCCCGTATAGTTTTCGTGAAACTTTTCTCTGAAAAATCCAAAATTTCTGGACTAAATTTGACTCATCAGACCTGATGAGACTGATGGAAAATCCTGGGATCGCCACTGGGTGCAACTTATACAAAAACATAACATAATATTTGTATCACTTTCCAATTGATTAGAGTTTTTTTTGTTTTATCAATTAAAAGCGTCTATAAAACGAAAAGTTTTTCCGCTTTTGATTATTTTTTTTAAATTCAATTGTAGAATCTTATAAATAATAAAAAAACTACCTCTTTAATAATGGGTATTTGAGAAAGATAAATTGTGGACCCTAAATTTTTGGTTTTCAGATGTTGAAATTTGATTGTAAATCGTAAACCTAGAAAAAAAAACTAAAAATAAGTAGTTTAAAAATTTACGTCCCTAATTTTTTTATAAATATTCATAAATTTATTTAAAACGGATGATTTTTATGACGGGAAGGTAAACTAAAAAGTCAAACAGAATAAACCAACAAGCATAAAGAAATTAAAAAATAAATGCGCATCGTAAAATGGCGATAAATCATTAGTACAAAACTATTTCGTCTTTTATTACTACCGGTTTCATAGAAAGAAGTATAAACAATTAAATAAAACTACTGCCTACTTATTAATATGTACGTTTTTACGATTTAAGGAAAATTACGTGAGTTAAAAAACAATAAATAGATACATTTTGTAATTTAACACCCGCGGTTTATTATCGCGGAACATTCAAAAAATTGAATATACTTAGTTGAAATATAAAAAAAGTAATAAAAACGTTTTTAATTATCACCACTTACATGTTTATGCGTAATCAAAAAATGAAACAAAACCTAGTTGCTAAAACAACCAACAATAAGTTGTTAAAAAATCTTACGAAATAATTTGATTTAATTAAGGTTGTTTAAAATTTAGGAAAAAATATTGTAGTAATTAAATAGATTTTTCTGAAGTTGTACAAATTTTTTATTAGTGCTCTAGTTTCGTTAAAATATGTGTGTAAACAGAATTGAGGTAAACCTCTCGTCTCATAAAATTTTATTGGTGTAGCGAGGAAAGATTGGTGGTATTCAAATAACCCCCAAAAATGATTTTACAACCTTTTTGGGGCGCTTTCTTTCCGTGAAGCAAAAGCAAAGTGACTTTCTAGCGCGTCCGAGTTATAAATGAAACAAGGTCGAGATTTGAGGAAAATTTTACGATTTGTTTTTATTATACTAACTTGACTTTGTATTGTTGTTGAATAGTTTGTTTGTTGGGTAATTTTATTGGGGGCTGGGGTTGTATAAATTGCTCAGCTCATATCGAATATTCGTGCCAACTAAAATTTCTACAATTTTATTGTTATTTATGATGTTTAACCGCACGCGGTCAATATTTTTCAAAAATTTGTTTTGTGGTCGATGGGGTTTCGTTTTTTTAAAACATTACAACTTTCCCAAATTTTATTTAAATTTACATTGTAAGCGATAGAAATGTAATGGTTAACATTTTTCCCATATATGTTTTATTCTCAACCAAAAAAATATTTTCAAAAATCATCAAATCTCTGTTATAAAGTAAATATACCAAGTTGGACTGCAAAAAACAAAAGACAAATAGAATGTTGAAAAAAATTGAGTAGGTACCTACACAAATTTTGATTTTCAATTTCTTCGTATTTGGCTATTATTTTTACTTTTATCGAAACATAATTATTTATTTATAAATTCAGACAAGTTAAGAAAAAATATTCATTTTTATTTTACGACGGAACATTAAAAGTATACTTTTTTGTTTATTTGGTTTTTTAAGGAAACGAAGTTACATTTAAACATGATTTAAAGCTGGACGCTGGACATTAATACGTTCTTTTTTATTATTACATAAGAACGGACGATTTTATGGCGTGGCAATTTCAGAAAGCTACAAAAGTTTACGTCGTTATATATGTTTTTCAAAATGAATGGTCTCAACAAACATTAAAACCGTAACTGAAACGGACATTAACAGGACATTGTATTCCTAATTCCTAATACCAACAAAATTCTAAACTTCACGTTTTAAAATTGATTTTTATTTTCAAGTAGGAATCTTCAAGAATACCTTTAACAAACGATTATTTTTTTTGTATTTTTAATTCATGAAGCCTAAAAAGTTTATTCAAAATTCGATAAATTTTCTGATGAAAATCAAGCCAAAATATGCAAAAAAAAATCAAAAAAAATCTTAGGATAGATGTTTTTCACAGATTTTTCGAAAAACTGTTTTTTAGAAAAAATCATAATTCTATTTTATTTATTTTTTATTAATGCTGAAGTTACTAGTCTTTTTTACCATTTTTTTCTGGCTGCAGCTCCAAACTTGCACAATTTTGACCACCCAATCATTTTTTTGCTATTTTTTTTGGCTGAAGTTTTAACATTATAATTCTGGAATTCTGTGAATTTAAAAAAGCTTCAGTCGGTGCTTTTTTTCATACAATTAATTTCATGAATATTAATTTTTTGATATTTGTTATATTTAGTGAATAAATGACAATTTTCAAACCACAACTGCTATTGTTTTTTTATTTTAAATTTTAATCTAGCAATTTTTTTAAAATTAAACGTGCTATTTCCCAAAAAGCAAATTCAGAGAAGAAAAAGTTTGTATACTTTTTTAATGAAATAACAAAATTTTTATAAAATTGGTTGTCTTTTCCAAACTAAATTTTTTAAAAATTTTAATAACAAAATTACAAAATTTTGAGAAACCTATTAATTTATTTATTTTGTTGGCTGAGGTATTTAATTAGCAAATTTCACAAAGGAGTAATTAATTTCATCAATAAGATGTTTTACTTTTAAAGTTTGACGTAACAATTTTTGAAAAATGAAAAATCCACTCACAGTCTTGAATAAAAAAATAATTTTTAACAATTTAATGATTTCCTTCCATTAGGCAGTTGTTTAGAAGGCCCCATAAACTATCAAAAAATTTGCACAAACATGTTTGCGCAACATCTTCCGGAAATTATTTCAAACATGTTTGAATTTACACCACAGTTTGTACAACAACTCAAACATCGCCATATACTGTCAACATGTTTGCACAACACCCTCTGTTGCGCTAATTGTTTGATAGTGTATGGGGCCTTTCAAAGCCAAAAGGATCTAATTTAAGGAGGTAGTGTCAAGAATATACAGGGTGCTCTAATTTGAGTTGCATTACATAAATGTTTGAAAAGCGTACTTTTCGCTAGTAAACATTGTTTTTTGGGCATTTGTAATCAAAAATTTAACATAAACGATGCATAGTGCCATTCAAATTGAATTTAGTTTTCATCTAGAATTTTTGTTTTTCATGTAGAGTTTATAATAGGGGCGTACTTTTTGAACAATTATAAAAACGCATTTTTCTATCATTGTTCAAAAAATCTTCTTGATAAAATTACAGATTCGGTTAATAGGGCCATATTTTGCAGTATTTTATACTTATTGAGATGCCGTTTGAAAAAATCCGAGCCATTCCGAGAATTAACGGAAGAAACCGAAAAATTATATTTTTTAAAAAATCGATTATTTCATTAACTAGAAAAGTTACAAGAAAATGTTTCAGATAAAAGTTATTTGCTTCGTAAAGTCGAATGTAAATATGTTTTTTGCAAAAATGTCACAAACTCAGATTTTAAGATATCAATATCAACTTTCTTATTTTAAATGGACGCTATATTGATTTTTTCGAAAGTTAAATTACAAATTTTTCCGATTACAACGATAAATTACAATCCATGTTTGAAGTAATACATTACGGAATATTTGATATTATTTGAATTAAATTAAGTAAGCTATGACTTTTTGATAGGACTTCTTTAAACTAATGACAATGGGCCTTTCCACGATTTTTTAATTTTTATTTAGTCTTAAAGATAAAGTTAAAATAAAAAATAATATCCAATCAATTTTTTGATATCTTTTGTGTTGGAGCTAAAAATTTGAATTTATGAATCCGTGACGTCATAATGTTCAAAAGTTCTAGTCCGGCAACGTTGTTTGTATCCCCTATCGTCTCGTCCGCCGCAAAGCTCTATAAACCCTGTTTTGACAGATGACGGTTACTCAAACTAACCAACAAAGGAAATAAATTTGACATTTGCAATGTGTCATCACCGATCACAGACTCTAGAGCTGGTGAGTTGATAGAGACGACTGCACACGAGGACACACGACGGGAACACCAGCAACGTTGCCGCTTTTTTGAACACAATTTCTAAATAAATTAATTTAAATTTTTTTGGTGCCCTAATTAAAAAACAAACCAGCCCATTAAATTAGGTTGTTTAAGAGCTATGCATAGTATAAAATTCATTGAAAAATATTTTACTGTGGAAAAGCTCATTCGAGCTGTCATTTTAAATTATTGTATAGGATGTAAGTCCAAAACATGTCATATTGTTCATTTAATTTGTGGAAAGGTTGCCATTTGTAAATGATTAATCGATCACTAAAAATTATGAATTCTAACTTGACGTACTTTAAATCGATATAATAATCTAAAGTGACAGCTTGAATCGTCATTTGTTTAAAGTAGAGCTGTCAAAAAGTCATGGCTTACTTA
Source organism: Stenus bimaculatus (assembly GCA_963971135.1). Taxonomy (NCBI): domain Eukaryota; kingdom Metazoa; phylum Arthropoda; class Insecta; order Coleoptera; family Staphylinidae; genus Stenus; species Stenus bimaculatus. Next base: position 76,369,822 of record OZ020180.1, on the reverse strand, counting down.
AATTATTTCAAATAATTTCAAATATTTCATAGTCTCTTACTCCAAACATAGATTTTAATACATGGTTGAAAAATCCAATATGATACCCATTTAAAATAAAAAAGTTGCTATTGATATCTTGAAAACCGAGTTTGTTATATGTTTGTATAATACATATTTAGATTAGTCTTTACAAAACAAGTAGCTTTTACCCGATTTTTTTTTGTAACTTTTCTAGTTAATGAAATAAGCGATTTTTTTTCAAAAATTGAATTTTTCAGATTTTTCCGTTTATCTTCGGAATGGCTCGGAATTTTTGATATTTTTAAACGGCACGGCATCTCAATGAGTATAAAAAACTGCAAAAAATTCAATTTATCCGAATCAGTTAGTTTATTAAAAACAAAGATACCCATGTAATGCAACTCAAATATAAATTTAGTTATTTTAAAGAAGTTTTAGGTGTGGCATTGAGCTTTTTTGAATAACTCAAGTTTAGATAGTGATAATATTATGAAATAAATTTCTTTTTGTAGTTTAATACAATATTCCCAAAAAGGATAAGTAGTTTTAGAGTTATATGCATATGCATTTTTAAATTACCCAATATTTTTAAGAATTTTTAATGTGCACAGTGAGCTTTTTTCAATAATTCAAGATGAGCTTTTTTGAATAACTCAGATTTGGATAATGATAAGACAATGAAATAAATTTATTTTAGTAGCTAAATTACGCAATATGTCAAAGTAAAAATTCCAATTTTATAAACATTTTTGGTGTGTGCAATGAGCTTTTTTGAATAATTCAAGTTTTATGATTGACATAAAAATGTAATAATTCTTTTTTGGTAGTTGGATGACGTTCTAATAAAATGGAGTGATTGTTTAATTCCAAAAGATTTTATTTTAATCAGTACAGTCTGTTAAAGTGGAAATTTCATTTTCTTGAAAAAACTTTTAGGTGTTACAGTATTGAGCTTTTACATATAATTCGAATTTGAGTAATGATAACACCAAACACTGCGATATAAATTATTTTTGTTGATTTATAAATTCTTCATAAGATAGAGTAATTTTAGAAGTTTCCAATGTAAGTACTACAGAGTACATCAAAGTGAAAATTAGATCCGTTGTTGAAATTGTTGAAATTATGCGCCTGAAAGATCCGTTTTGTTGACACTTTTTAGTATTGTATGCCTGGGTGAATATTTAATCATTTTAATTAACCAAAAAATTAATTAAAATAAATTATTGAAATTTATGGCTTTTTCTATTAATCGACACTAAGCAATAATAAATAGAAATTTTTAATGATTCAACCGAGTCTAGAGAATCAATTAATTTTGGGTTTTTAAAAGCGCATCCGTAAATTATTTTTAAATTAGGAGCGTTGGTCATTCATATGGTCAAATAAATTCTATGAGTGTGATAAAGGGAACCAATAATTTGGTATATTTAATGGACTACTCATAAAGCTTTATATTCCAATAAATTAATGTGTAGCTTCTGATTGATATAAATGACTTGTATTTAAGTACACACTAAAATTTTGTCTGTAAAAATTTCAATACAACAAACAATTTAATAAGATATATTTACTTCTTGCGATGATTTGGATTTTTAAAATTCAATAGGAAATTTTTTTTGAAGATTCTTTATTTGTCAAATAAATTGCAATTTTTATACATATTTTTTCATTAACTTACACTTCTACAATTATTATTATTTTGAATTTTTTGTTGGAAGACTTCTATTTTGCAATTCGTAATATTAAAGCCTGATGAAGGCAATGATTTGGCGAAACTTGTCGTTTAAATATTAAATACTGCTTATTAATAAAGTTGGATTTAAAGAATCTTCAAACAAAAATTTCTATTGAAAAATTTAATATGTTGAGCTTTTAAAAAAATTGAAACGGAAATGTAGGAAAAATACAGATGTAAGTCAAAAAGTGTTTATTATTGTCTCTCAAAACATTGAATACGATTTAGTGGGACAAAGCTTTGTGTAGAAAATGTCTGGTGATTTTAAAAAGCCACTGGATTTGCCGCCGTCACGTGTTTGCACATAATCTGTATGTCGAATGTTGAATGTCAGCAGTGAGGAAATAAATGGCCAGGGTCAGGAATCAGGACCCATTGGTCCTTTCGGCGAGCTTTTACGTATATTTTTCAATCAATTGTGTGCCAAAAATGTGGACGTCTCCATTAAAACGTTCCCGTTTGGTAAACAACCGCTTCTTTATGAGTTTTTGTGTCGTACAAAATAGGGAGGCCTAAAACTCTGCGTGGGGGCGCAACACGCCCAGCTAATAGCTGTCTTTTGTTAAAATAACAAACTTATAATCAGTTTAAGGTGATTATGTGTTTTTTACAAACCGGTGTGTGCCTACGACAACCAAACAACATAAATCCCTTAAACCTTTCAACAAGAATTTTCATAATTACATCTCTTCATTCTTAAGAAAACACCAAAAAAAGTACCTCAATAAAATATCAAATTTCCTATAAAATTTGCTTATATTTTAGTATTTCAATAATTCGTGTATTAAGTGCAATAAATTATTATTAAATAGGGTGATGAAGTTTGAGATAAAAATGAGCTATTTTGGACCATTGTTGAGATTTAAGATTCTTATCTTTTCTTGAGTTACCATCATGCGGGTAGGTAATGCTTACCTAGGATAACATCTTAATAGTCAATATAGCCACTTTATATTGTGCTTTATACCACTAAAGTAAATATTTTAAGTTATCTTATTTTAATTAAATGTAAGCTTGTGCCCTATTAAATTCGATTGGTAACCACAATATTTAATATGATCACGAGTGGTCGTATTACGTTGGTAATGGTCTCCCTAGGTTGCAATAAACATGAGAAAACTCATAAAAATAGCATAATAAAATCAAAGGAGTCGTATGTCAATTAGTGGTGCAAACATCTGTCGAATTATCGGGGATCACCCTTTAAATTTACACTTAGCTTGTTATGCCCAAACTAAAGGGGATAAAAACAAGGACATTTATTTTATTTTTTATATGCCATTCCATTTTAGCACTCTCATATTTATATTTTTAATAAAATTCCTTAATTTGATTTTTAAGAGTTGATATATTATTTTTCTTCAAACGTCATTAAAGTAATACAGTCTTCTGTGACGTTTGACAGGCTTTAAAATGTCACTTTTTGTACTACCTAGGAGTAGAAATTACTATTTTGCACTGACAAGGAATAAAAGGACGGAGTAGAAATGAATTTTAGGCAACCCAATATACACTAACACTGTATTGTGTGTTGTACATAAATTTTAAAATTATTTATTATATTACTATCTTAAAAATTTCGACGTTTGAAGAAAAAATAGCATGTTTTATTTGGAGTAAAAGAACTTTCTGTGGCTCGTCTTTTACTCCTAATAAAATAATATACTATTTTATACAAATTTTGATGAGAAAAAAATCTATAAATAAGTAAGAAACTAAATAAGTCGAAATTGTATTATTTTATTTGTAGTTCATTTTTTGATCTTGAAATACCAAAATCAAAAAATATAAGTTTTTTTCGTGTTGAATTAGTTAGATTTCTTTATCAAAATATTCAAAACTTATAATTTCATTCACTTTACCAAATTTCATAATTTTCAATTTCTCGAAATTAAAGCCATAAAAAAAGATAGAAAATAAAAATGTTTGCATTAATTAAATTGGAAGAATTAAAAATTATAGTTATTGGGGTTGTAATGGACAATTTCCATAGTTACATGATTTGTGTCTAATTAAAGGCCTTTAATTTTGATCAGAATCTAAAAGTTCTTCCAAAAAACTAAATTTTCACTTTTACGGATTGTACTGCTTAAATTGGAAACTTTTTGAATTAAACAACTACTCTATCATATCAGAACATCATGAAACTACCAAAAAATAATTATTTCATTTTTGTGTCAATAATAAAACTTGAATTATTCAAAAAAAGTTCATTGTACACCCCAAAAATTCTTAAAAAATTCGAATTTTTACTTTAGCGTGCGATGTTTTATGTTTTAAAAATATATAGAACTTTAAAAGTACTTGCCCTTCTCCAGAATATATTAAGCTATTAATAGAAATTTATTTCATTCTTTTATCACTATCCAAACTTGATTTATTCAAAAAAGCTCAATGCAACACCTTGTTTTAAAAAAACTCAATTCTTATTCTCACGAACTGCACTACCTAAATTATAAGTTTTTTCAATTAAACAACAACTAAATCTTATCAGAACGTCAATTAACTAGTAATAAATATTTGTTTCATTATTTTATTAATTTTTAAACTTGAAGTATTTAAAAAAGCTCATTGTTAACACTAACATCACGAAATGTTTACTTCCACCTGTAATACTGAGGTATTAATTTTTTTTCAAATTTGTAACTGGTTGCACTTCTTAGGAATATATTAAGCTACTAACTGAAACTAATTTCATGATCTTATCATTATCCAAACTTGAGTAATTCAAAAAAGCTCAATGCAACGCCTAAGACTTCTTAAAAAAAACCTAATTTTTATTTCCACGAACTGTACTGACTAAATTAGAAACTTTTAGAATATAACAACAACTAAATCTTATCACAACGTCAATAAATTATTAGAAAATATTTGTTTCATTTTTCATTAACTTTAAAAGTTGAAGTATTTAAAAAAGCTCATTGTTAACACTAAAAGCCCGAAATGTTTACTTTGATCTGTGATACTGGGCTATTCTATTTTCTTTTTCAAATTTGTAACTGGTTACACTTCTTAGAAATATATTAAACTACTAAATGAAACTTATTTCATGATCTTATCTTTATCCAAACTTAAGTTATTCAAAAAAGCTCAATGCAACACCTAAGACTTCTTAAAAAAAACTTAATTTTTATTTCCACGAACTGTACTGACTAAATTAGAAACTTTTAGAATTAAACAACAAAGAAAATATTTATTTTATTTTTTATTAATGTTAGAACTTAAAGTATTTAAAAAAAGCTCATTATTAACACTAAAGGCTGTTTTAGACGGGCACATTTATTATAACAAATCTTATGTAAGATTTGTTATAAGAAATTTGTGGTCGTGTAAAACAGAAAATTTTAACATAGATCCTGTTCTATTTTATTTGTAACATATATTTCTTACAACAAATCTTACATAAGATTTGTTGTAAGAAATGTGCCCGTCTAAAACAGCCTTAAGGACTCAAAATATTTACTTCGACCTGTAATACTGGGCTATTTAATTTTTTTTTCAAATTTGTAACCAGTTACACTTCTTAGGAATATATTAAACTACTAAATGAAACATATTTTATGATCTTATCACTATCCAAACTTGAGTTATTCAAAGCTCAAAGCAACAACTAAAGTTTTTGTTTTCTTGAAACTCAGCATAAATATTTTTGGAATTAAACTAAAACTGCATTTATTAATATTAAAACTAAAATTACATATTTAAAAAAGTTCACTGTAAACTCTAAAATTTCTGTAAAAAATCTAAATTTTTATTTCTAATACAGGGTAATTTAAAAATTATTTCAACTTTATAACTATTTCATATTTTTAGGATTATATTAGGGTACTAAACGAAACTTATTCCTTTGGCTTATCGGTATCCAAACTTGAGATATTCAAAAAAGCTCAATGCTACATTTTACAATTTAAAAGCAAAAACACCAAAATTTTAGAATTATTTAATTTTCACGTGTAAATAAGTAAAGTAAAAAATGTAAAATTTGTTTCATTAATTAAAAATTTTACAAAATAACCGCACATTAAATTTATATCTATTTTAAATCGACTTAATTATACAGGATGGCCCAAAATTGGCGCCTAACCTCAAAGTTTTTAAAATACAAACCTCCCAAACAAAATGCCAGTTTAAAACAGTATGGTCTTATATTATTATTAATTAAAATAATAAGATTTTTTCTTTTTTTTTTAAACAATATCGTGAACATTGAACATGAATCCAGCAACAATGTTATTTTATTTAAATTTCATTTTAAAAATCCAGTAAGTTCGTTTTCTATTATAATGAGTAAATTTTTTAAATTCTTTTTATGAATAACAAAACCATGAATAATTATAACGTTTTTTGGTCTTTGATTTCTGTGCACATAGTTAATTCAGATGCAATTGAGTATTACCAAATTTCTATTTTTTTTTTTGTAATACATGTGTATTTGATTTAAAATAATGATATAAAATAAATAATAAATTTAAAATAGTTTTCTGAAATAAAATTTTAATTGGTTTGTTTCTGTATGTTCTGTCTGTTGTGATATAATAAAGATGTGAAGGAGAGATGTGGTTATATTTTTTAAAAGCTGTGGAAAACATCTTTGTTTTGTAGGTTCCTATTATTATTAGCATCCCTTAAATCGGTCATTTTTTTCTTGACGTCTCTATGTTGGTAACCATATTGATAGGGATCTTTTGTGCTCTTTGCTTTGACACTTTGCCGCCTGGGCGGAGAAGTCTTCAACAACAGGTCACTGCTTTCAGAAACACGAACCTTCTGTCACCAAAAACATATCTGTCTGCTCTGCTCTGCTCTGCTGCTTTTTGTATTCACTTCCTTCTAGACACTTTACATAAAAACAGTCTAAGAATTTTCAAACACTACAAAAACCAGTCACATAACTGATCACCTTCTTCTATTTATAATACAAAACCAGCAAATCAACATAAATATCAATAAAACAAATTTAATTTAAAATAACTTTTAAAATAGTCAAGTTTGATGAAAATGTGCAAAATAAATTACTTTATCATAAATTGAACATAAATTAAAATAGTTGATAAATTTTGCCAAAATTGTTGGATTTATAGATTAACAAAATATTATGCATCTTTACTTTTTTGGTAATCCAATGAGTTTCAGCTTACTATGGCACTGCATAGATAATTTCAATGACTCTTTTAATTCAAAAATTTATAAAAATTGGCGGTATTATGAATGTTTTTTTGAAAGGCTGAAATTATAAAAACGGCAATTATGGCTTAAATTACAGATCAAGCTTTAATTTTTGCGATTTTTTTTGATTTTAAACCATTTATTTAAATTAAATTGCCGAATTTATGTTTTAAAAAACAAAATTCTATTTGTTGTTTGGGATTTCACAGCAAAGAAAAAATGGCGATATAAACCAAAAAAATAAAACACAAATACATTTAGCCAGGTGATGGAGATCAAAAATCTTGTGTATCTTTATAAGAATAATAATAATAATAATAATTGCCTTTATTTAACCAACAGCCAACTGGCCAATTACAGAGTAAACATAAAAAATATATAATAGCTACATCAAAATTAAATACTTCATCAAAACATTAAAAGAACATACTGAAATTGATAATAACTTAAACGATTAACAAAAAGTAAAATACATTCAAAACATTAAAAGTACACATTAAAATAGATAATAAATTAAACGATTAACAAATAGCATAAATACATTCAGAACATTGTTGTTTAAAAATTTATCCAACTTTATTCAGGATACAATTTTTATCCAACAGTCAGTTACACTTCAATCCAAAGAGTTATCTCAAAAAATCATTAAAATTTTGAAATTGATATAGCTGTTATTTTTTGTGAGTAGAAAAAAATTTTAGTTGTTAGGAAATTTTTTAACTCTCCAATAAAGATGGTAGAAATAAGTGAGACACCCTGTGTAATGAGTCTGTAAACCATTTTTTTTTATAATTTTATATAAAAGAGTACCTTTTAACTTGAATTTTGCAATTTGAATTTTTGGTCTAGCACTTAAAATGGCTTCGAAATTAATTAACAAAGTTTATGAAATCGCGCGGCACTACTTTTTTTCCTTGCGAGCTGAGTGACGTCATTATTTCCTTCGGTCGGCAAAAGTGCTAAAACTGTGCGGCTTCGATTAGAAGATCGGCAGGTAAAAAAAATCGCGGTTTCTTGATTTGTCATCTACATACCGCGCTACATCAGGAAACGAGCGCTTTCTTTGATATCTTAATTTTTTCTGTACTTTTGGCGCCCTCGAATTTATAGTTTGAAATTAGTGCTTTTTCGACGCCGACTTTGAAAATTCGTAACTTATGATCCCGACCGTGTATAATATTCCAATGTTTTTTATTTCCCTTCTTTCTTTATTATTTATGCGAGAAAAAATCAGCACGATTATATTTTACCCCTGGACTTGAAAAAAAAAATCGCAAGTGAAATGTTAATTAAATAGCCCAAACGCGCGCTTTGGTCAGCCTCCTCTGCAGCCGTCAATTTATAAAATTTTCTCAATTTTACATCAGATTATCAAAAAACAACAATATTTGTGGTGTAATGAGCATAGTGCATTATTAAATTTTGCGCGGTTAAAAAGTTATGGCGTAAAAATGTAAAAATGTTGAATTTAGGGGTCGGCGGCTCCCGTCGGTCTATTTTTTAACGGATTTTCATTTTTAAAAATTCTGATAAATCTACTCTTGGTATTAAAACCGCTCACACATAGGGTTTTTTAAATTTTGAAAAAACAACGAAATCTTAAATTTTTTAAGATCGCATTTAAAAAAGTCGCATTTTTATTCGAGTTTCGGTTTAATCAGTCCCTTAAATTTTATTCTACCCTAACGCAATGTACATTTTTTGAAAGCTCAACTTTACGACAAAAAAGAATCACTTCACTATCCTCTTTCGTTATCGAGTTATGGCCGAAAATGTAGCAAAAATATGCAAAGTCTCCGTTTGGAACCAAAATTGCGGTCTGAAATTTTTTACTTTTCACAAAATAATTAATATCTTCTAATCTATTAGAACCGCCGGGACGAGTAATAGCTTAAAATTCGCACCGTTACCTCCTCCAACAAATTCCGTGAAAATTTTAATTTTCGGTATAAAATTACGTCGTCCAGGCCCGTATTTGTACCAAAATTTTGCCAAAACTTTGCCAATTTTTTCCAAAAAAACTGTTTAACCGATTTTAACCAAATATTTTTTAAAACGCGTTTATCGATGGTGTTTACCTTTGGTAAAAATTTGAAATCGCCAACTTTTTTAGTTTTCGAGAAAAACAATAAAAATCGATTTCCATGAAAAATTTTTAACCTTAAAAATATCTCAAAAAATATTTTTTCGAATCTTTTTAAAATCGACCCCGCAAATGAAAGATAATAGAAAATAGATGAAATGTAGTGGGTCACTTGTCCTCTACACCCCCCCAAAAAAATTTTACACCCCAAAAACTCAAACAAAACAAAATTTATCTAGGTAATGTACCTTAAAAAATAATTAAATTTTAAAAAATTTAATAAGATAATATCGATAATTTTTACAAACTTATCTGTACGAATTTTAGTTTTTTAATTTTAGTTATTAAGCGAAATATGAATTATTTACAATACACCTTTACTCATTTGTTAGAAAGCCATATTTTACATAAAAATTCGTATCTTTTGAACAAAAAGTCGTACTGCCTTGAATTTTTTTTCTTATTTCTTTACACTACAACCCAAAATTATTAACTTTCAAATTTTTAATTTGAAACGCTACACACTTGTAAAAACCACACTAAAGGTGTATAACATTTAAAGTGAAATTTCATAAGTAAAAAATTATAAAGAAGTAAATTTTAAATTAATAAATAATTCTCCTACTTTAATTAATAACTAATAGTGATATTTTATGAGAGTATTAAAAGATAATAACTATAAAAACGTCTAGAAACAATGAAGTGCGTGTACGGAACGGACAGCGTTCGGAAGAAATGACGTCAGAATACATCGTGTAGTTGAAGAGGAGGGGCTAATTTTCTTAAAATTCAAACGCTTATATTTACGTTAATATTTGTCGTATCGAATTGAAACAAAAAACAACTTATTTATAGTTATGATTTCTAAAATATAAGATATAAAAATATCAATTATTTTTTTCGTTTTTCTTCCTCATTGTCCATCACTCCATTCCCTCCAGAATATTCTTGCAAATAGTGAAGTAAATGTAAAAACATAAAACTTATTTTTTAATGTAATTTTAGATTTTTTGTAATTTTTACATTTTTCAGATTTTTAGAAAATCGTCAACAAAATCAAAAATATTGAAATAAGAAGTTGTCAACGTGTTGATAATATTTATGTTCTGTTTGGGATATACCGGGTGTCCCTGAAACTAGGGCTACCCCTGTAATTTTCTTATTTATGAAAATAAAAATGTGAAATGTCACTATGTTATATGAAATAAGAAAACGCAATATGGAACTAAAAAAATTCAATTTCACTTCTGGTTTCAGCGGAAATGACATCAACTTTCTTATGTTAAATGTAACACCCTATTTTTGTGTACTTATTATTATTAAACATTTTTTCTTCTGAACTTTCAAAAACAATTTTGGATTTTTTTGGTAATTTTTTTAAATAAAATCTATTAAAACTGCTCTTAAATAATTTAAATAGGTAAAATAAATTGTAAATTATGAAATTTATTCGGCAATTTTTAAAATGCGTTTTTTGCAAATTCATATCTTTTTTTTTTTCAAACATGTAGCATAAACTATAACTACTTCCTCATTTTTTTTAAATCTTTTTATAAAATTTTTATTTTCATAAATAAAGAAATTACAGGGGACACCCGGTATACAAGGTGTCCCAATTTGAGTTGTATTACATGGATATCTTTGTTATTAATAGTTACAAATTCGGTTAAATTTGCAGTTTTTTATACTCATTTAGATGGCATCCAAAATTATCAAAAATTTTGAGCCATATCGGAGATAAACGAAAAAAACAAATAAATGCAATTTTTGAAAAAGTCGATTATTTTATTAACTAGAAAAGTTAAAAAAATATTTCGGATAAAACTTATTTGTTTCGTAAAGACTAATCTAAATATGTTAAAATATATAACATATAAACATATAACAAACTCGGTTTTCAATAGCAAATGAAATTAGATGATTTTGAAATTTGATCATTCACATCAGACACCTTGTATATACATATGTTATAATATCTAAAAATTAATGTTTTTTGTACCAAAATTGAAAGATTATTTCTAATTGAAATATTAGTATGGTTCTGCTATCATAATCTTTTACTATTAGTAATTAGAATTTTGGCAAAACATGGTTTGAATACATAAATGTATTTTCCATTGATATAATATGATATTTTTTGAGTAATTTAACTATTTCGAAAAATAATTGCCAACTCTTGTAAGTAAGGAATTTAAGTACATCCTATATTTTTAAAATTCCACATGAGATAAACATTATGGTACATTTGAGTGTAATAAATAGGTAATAAAATAATCTCGTTAGTAAAAATTCCTAACAATTAAAATGACTTTTAAATTATAACTCTATTGAATTTGAATCTGTGAGGCAAGAAGGCAGGTTTATGATATCTAATTTTGGTTGACAAGTTCCAGTAGTTCTAAGTTTTAATACCTCCATATACCTAAAGGCAGGCACTGTTTACAAATAAGCGTAAGCTCAGTTCCCATGCTTAAAATTATATGGGGACGATTTGTGGTTGCTATAAAAAACAACCAAAACGATATTAAATCTGATGATGCTTCTAAATAAAATACTGTTACGTAATGCTTGTAATATAACTGTCTATTTATAAATTTATTTAGTGCCGCTGTAAATATTTTAGGAGCCTTTCATATTGTAAATTTTATGTAATCGTGATTACCAACATAACACCATACACTAAAACCATAATTAATTTATAACACGAAATAAGAAAATTGTTAAACAAATATCTTCATAAAATTCAATGATATAACAAGATCGCCTCGAGGATTAACAATATTTTAATCAGTAATGTTTGTATTATAAGTCATGCTTCCAGTAAATAGTATAAAAAATAATCGGCTTTGTCGCAGAAGTTTAGTCCTTAAAGTGATTTAATTCTTACTCCTTGTCCTTTTCGTTTCAAACACTTGTAAAGTCGAGGATCAGTTTCGGACAAAGGATATTATTTTTGCACTGTCACCGGTTCGTCAGATGTAAATCTTTTGCACACTTTTTTCTTTATTCATTCCCATACACCGACTTTCCAAAAATCGGCTTATTTTTCGATCGACTTTTGTCCCCCGAAATCCGATTGGCCTTGTCAAAAGGTATTTTGTATTTTTAAAGACTTTTCACGCACCGATGCTTCGGGCTTGCGTTACAGATTACTGTAATGAGTTTTTGACTTATCCTTTCACTTGTGGGAAAAAAGTTTACTTTAACACCTATGCGAAAATATTATTCATCTTCCAAAATTACTACAAATAGAAGTTAATACGTTTTGTATGTGGCTATAAAATAATATGTAGGTTCATTGTGTATAGTTGGGGAAAAATGAAAATCCCCTTACTCAACACTTACTTACATAAGCTATAATGAATTTTTAACAAACAACTCGAACGTAAACTGACGTGGGAAATTGAGTAGGATGCGGGTCAGTTTATACAATCATTCATTGAAACATACTCTTATATTGTTAGGGGAGAAGAAGAGAAGACGCCACCATCACTTTAATTAGCCCAAGTTATATTTAACTACGCATTTATTTACTGAATTGTAAACAAGGAGGAAAGATTTGTCTGGAGTTTAATACTTTTAGAATTGACTTTTGGGAATTACCAAGGTAAGTGCCTTCTCATTAGGATCCTACGAATTAACATTTTATTACTATAATGGTGACAGGTAGAGCAGTTAATGAGAAGTTTTCGTTGACTTTTTAATCCTGTATTATGATGAAAAGCAGTTCGCTGTATGTGTCCATTTATTGCAAACCTCAATATTTTCCCTAGAATACACTTAGACCAACAGCCAAGAAATTAACTTTTTAATCCGTCTGGATTATCCTACCTTTAACAATTTTGTGCTTGTATTGATATCGTAAACATTTGAATAAATTACGTCTTCCAATTATGATTTACGACTTGTAAGGAGAATTTTCGGTTTAAATTTACTAAACTAACGGTTGCCAATTTTATTGGAGAGCTTAATTGTATAGTTTTCATAAGGAGGTTGCATCTAGTATAAAATATAATAATAAATTTAATACTAGAGTCACTAATTCTGAAATCAATTTTTTTCTAAGAATTAGTCGCGTTAATACTTCTGTGTAGTATGCAGAAGCAATGAATTTTATCAGTTCTATAATGATTTAACCATCAGTGGTAAAAATTGTTAAATATGCAATGACTCAGGGGTGGATTTAGTACTTGGGGGGCCCTGGACAAAAATTGCTATGGGGACCCCGAAATACTACAAAACTGGTCTCGTCCCGAAATATTAGCATTTTATTTTTTTTTTTAAGTTGCAATTTAGCTTTTTGAGGACCCCAAAAAGAGAAATGGTTCTGTGCTGCAGCCCTATTGGGCCGTATATAAATCCGTACCTGCTCTGCTAGAACTAAATCCGAGTTATTTGAAAAATTCCAAGGAGAACATTAAAAAAAATAAGATTTTGTAAAAATTCCAATATTTTACCTGTTGAAATTGTGAAATGACTTAAAAATTTGTAAAAAAATAACCACGGGAGCTAAAATTAATTTTGCGGTTGATTTGAATAACCCAAAAAATTTTGCAAAACATGTAACCAAGTTTATTGAAAAATTCTAAGAGGAACATTAAAAAATTGACATTTTCTAAAAATTGCTCCAAGATGATTTTTTAAAATTTATAAAAACATAAGTGAACTGGGATTAATTTTGCTGTCGATTTAAATAAATTAGAGAATTCTGCAAAAAATAAACCGAAGAAGAATATTAAAATAATTGAGATTTTGTAAAAATTGCACTATTGTACTTTTAGAAGCTGTAAAGTGATTTTTAAAAATTTGTAAAAAAATAACTAAGTGTGCTAGAATTAATTTTAGTGTTGATTTAAATATATTTGAGAATTCTGTTCAGGGATAGATTTAGCACTTAGGGCAAAATTGTTATGGGGGTTCCGGGATACTACAAAATTAGTCTCATCTCAAAATATTAGCACTTACTTTTTAATTTTTTTTAAATAGTTTAGATTTTAGAATTTAGATTTTTGGGGACCTCAATAAGATTAGAGGCCTTGGGCTGTAGCTCTATTAATATAAATCCGCCGCTATCTTGACCCCTAGTACATCTTATATAATCAGGCTGAAATTTTCAATAAATATCTTCATTTCTGTTATATTTTAAAATTTGTATTACCTAGAACCTAGACTATACGATGGAATTACCTATTTTTAAAGTTAAAATGCGTATTTAAAACTTACATAAAATGTACCTTGCATTTTTTTCAAACTACAGCCATAGTTTTTAAATAACATTCAGTTTTCTAATTAAATAGTTTAAATGACATTCAAGGCTTGAATTCCATGGGGCGATTTTCTTAAAGAATTAAAATTAAGTTATCTAAAGAAGTAATTATTTTCAATTCTCATTATTTAAGGGTAATTTATTTTAAAAAGCTTAATAATTTACTGGAAAATATTCTAAGAAAAATTATTTTTTTTTAATTTAACGCCTGATAAAGGTTTAAATGTAATAGTTAATATTTAAGATTGTAATTTTGAAATATTTTTTAAATCTCAAATACAGGGTGTTTACGGTTCACCCGTTAATCTTTGAAAAGGTGATACTAGAGATGAAAATAAGTAGAATGACAAAAAATCATCTTAGTAAAATTTTCTTTATAAGAGAGTTTCTAACTTTTGAAATGCTATTTTTACGATACTATTTCCAAAAGGTTTATTACACTTTTCAAATTTGGTACAGATCTTTATGAACTTTAGATCTATTACGATTTTTTTTTAATCTTTTCGTAGCCTCTAATGTGTACATGTTAATGGGGTTGAAAATAGACATTGCCTATCTTCATCTGTTTATCTACGATCATATTCAGAATTATGCCTCAGAGCTCCCACAAAATCTCAAAAAATGAAAATAATAGTACTAAAGTTTATAAAGATTTGTACCGTTTAGAAATATTAGCTTAAATACATACTTTTTGGTAGCATTTCAAAGAGCTGTAACTCTTTTATAAAGAAATTTTACTCAGATGATTTTTTGTCATTTTACTTATTTTACCTCTAATATCACGTGTCACTTCTCTAAAGATAAACGGGTGAATCGTAAACACCTTGTATAATTTTTTTTTCTAAAAAATAAGGTTTTTAAAGATTTTTGTCAATAATTTATAATCAAAAAATATTTTCTGCGTGTGATTGTACATGCAAAAATTATGTCCTCGTCTAAAACGGCTTTTATTTTTGCAAGATTTCTTTGTAACTTTCATTATTAAAAATTCATTATTTAGAAAAATAATTAATTTTTGATTATTTTAGATGGTATCTGAATGAATATGAAAAATTGTATAAGATTGCTCATTTAACCGAATCTGTAACTTAATTAGTAACAAAAATACTCATGAAATGCAACTCAAATTGTTACACCTTATACAGGGTGTATTTTTTTTCAACAAAATTTTACTTTGGGAAATTTAAAATGGTTCATTTCGTAATGCAAATCCAAAACCAAAGTCATTATTAATTTAACTAAAATAAAAGGTAATAAGAAAGGATGTACCACAAAAATCATGAAAATTTACAAATTCTAAAATTTCTGTATATTTCTTAACAAGAGTTAAAAAAATTAGTTTATAGGAATTTATTTCTTTAGAGTGGTATTTACTATCCAAAAAAAGTTTGTTGCGAAAAAAGTGGTATACCCTGTATACTGTATACATTTGAAAATTGCTCAATAAATATTTTGGTGTATGGTAAGCCTTAAAGAATTTATTATAAAAAATACAAATTTTGTAAAAGTATTCAATGAAATATTTTGACGTTTATGTTAAACTTTAAATTTGGAATTTGACATATTAATAAGTAAAGAATTTAACATTACAATTTAAAACTCAGGTGTTTTTAATTTTTGTATTTTGCGGAAATAAGTCTTTGAAATAATCTAATCAAATACAATTCGTAGGTTAAAATCATTCAGCATTTTTGACATTTTAATTGTTCCGATTTCATTTATTAACCATAAATTGACACAATTATCGGGGATTTTACCTCACTGGAATTATTATTGAAAATGCATATTTTAAAAAGTAATATAACAAGCAGTAAGAGTATTATCGATTTTTTATAGAATGATTCAAATTTTAATTTCAATGACGAATTTTCTAAGATTAGGATTAAAATATGTACCTATAAATAATAATGCTTATCACAAGATATATCTGGAAAGAGAATATAATGACACGTTTGTCTTTAGGTAAGGATAGTTTACTTTATAAAATAAAAATTTTAAAATATAAATACATATGTAAATTCCAAAACATTCGAGAAAAGAATAAGTTTTACGAGAGTTTAGAAAATAATTTAAATTAGGTATCCTTCAATTAGAAATTTTAAGAACTTTAGAACAAAAGGATAATTGTTCATCATTGATTTAACTTAATTATACAAATAATATTTTTTGAAAATTGAGTTTGTAGATTATTTAAAAAAAAATGATTCTAGACAATTTTTTAGTTTTAGTATTTAGAAGAATATTTTTTTAGTTTTAGATACCATTAATTGTAATTCAGAATCGTCAGTTGAATTTTAGAAAGCTAATAATGTGTTTTGGAAAAAATGAAAATAATTTTAGAACTTATTAATTAAAATTTGGAAAAGATAACTGTTTCTTATAAAGTATGATTTGTGTTTACATTTGTTTTGATTGAGTAATTTTGGATTACTTAAAATTAAATAAAATAGACTTTCCGAAATTAAATTTATGAGTTTTAAAAATTACGTTTTTGAAAAAAAAATGGTACAATTAGAAAAAAAAAACTGCAATATTTTTTTATTTTTTTTTTAAATACAGGGTGTTTCTAAAATGGTGGTCACGGCTTCGTGTGCTTATACTAGAAGTAAAAATAAGACAAAAAGTCCAAAACTCAACCGTTACCGAGATACAGGGTGTTGAGATTTCTTTTTAGTTTTAGTTTTTTCTTATTTTCTCTGAATCAGCTGAATGAAAATTAATAAAATTTTAGATTTTAGGGATGATTATTTCACCTGGATAACCACTTTTGTCTTAATTTAACAATTCAGTGGCGTAGAAACAAGTCAAGGTGTCCCATTTTTTTAAATTTATTTGGTATGCCACTGCAAAATTTTGCGATTTTAATTGGATTTTTAAAATCTTCATTTAATATACCATAAAAAAGTATACCTCTTAAATTTTGATAAGATTAGTGGTATTTCTGAAATTTCCAATTTTATGTTCCAGTAAACTTGCTAAAATTAAACAAAATTTCAGAATTTTAATCATAGTAAAATTAAAATTAAACAAACAAAATTTAAATTGATAATTCTTAGTAAGACTCTTGATTGGTGTTTTAAATAAATGAATAAGCCAGAAACACTATTTTAAATTTTATAAAAATGAATAAGGGGGGCCATTTTGAGCATTTTTCTAAACTTAAAAATTGGGAGTTTTTGACATGTTTTTTTTATTTAAAACACCTACAAAATGTTATTCTAAGAGTTTTTAATTTTAATTTTTCTTATTTGAAGTTAATTTGTTTCAAATTTTGAAAATTAGTTTGATGTTAACAAAGGTACTGGATTATAAATTGCAAGACTATTGAAATACTACTAATTCTATCAAAATTTAATAGGTGTACTTTTTTGTGGTAAATTGAATGAAGATTTTAAAAATTTAAACAAAACTGTAAAATTTTGCAGTGGCGTACTAAATAAATTCAAAAAAAGTTTCTACACCACTGGATTGTTAAATTAAGACAAAAATAATAGTCAAAGGTGGCTATCCATGAGAGGTACTCACCTCTAGAATTTTATTATTTTTTAATTAGCGGATTCAGAGAAAATAAATAAATGGTAAAAATAAAAATAAATTTCAACACCCTGTGTCTCGGTAACAGTTGAGTTTTCGAAAAATGTTTGTATGGACTTTTTGTCTTATTTCTACTTGTAGTATAAGCACCCGAAGCCACGACCACCATTTTAGAAACATTCTGTATAAGAAAACTGTTAAAATTATAATAACTTTAATGGTTTGAAAGTTAGAAGGATTTGAATTAGGCATCGTCCGTTTTTGCCCGAAATCAGTAAATGATCAATAGCTGCTTAAAAACTTAGTAAAAAGATTTTTTAAAAAATATAACTTTAAAGCTGAAAGTATCCTCTTTCCATTGGTAACAATGATAAAATACAAATCGTATATCAAGTATTTAAAAAAAATTGAAAAGAAAAAAATCCAGAAAAAATTGTTTTTTAGCCGTTTTTGAAGATTTTCTTCAAGATATGACCTATTAAGGGCGTGTTTTTTTTAATTTTCTAAAAATTCGTTAAATTCTCTAGAAATTATGAAAAATATTAAAACCCTAACTCTTTTTATGCACTCACTAGAGCCTTCTAAACTTATTACTATGAGAATTGATTCTAAGTATAGTTCGTTACAATTGTGGTGCGCCTTCATTTTTGTTATTATTTAATAATACAACTTTTTCTAAAGCCATCAAAATTTAACTTTTTCTTATAAAAATTGATTATTAAGCAATTATTGATCATTTACTGATTTCTGGCAAAAACAGGCGATGCCAAAGTCAAACCTGTGTAACTTCCAAACCATAAAAAATAGACCCCTACTTTTTTAGTTTTTTCGTGATAAAATTTGCTCTATTTTCTAACCTTCTTGTTTGGTGAACCACGAACGGAACACCCTGTATAAGTAGGTATTGTTATTATAAAACCATTACCATAATCAACATCATCATCATTATCATAAGAATTGTAAATTGAATTATGTATAAAAGAAAAGGATTTGTATTGAACAAAAGTAAGTTTAATTAGTAAGAGTTAATTGCCTTATAACGAAAATTCAAGAATACTGATTTACTATTTTAAGAAAATCAATGAATTCGTGGAATTAGAAAAATAAAATAGTAATGGAGATAGTATATTTTATCCATTTTTATCTGCAATTCATATTATAAATAAATGGCTGTTATTTTAATTTTATGTGATGTTAGATGTTAACGTATAACGCCTGAGAAATTGTTGTTTGATTGATGATATTTTAAATTGTGATGACGTCATATAAATTTTCCGTTTTTGAAAATTGAACCGCCCTTGACTATTCGAATTTATTCCATGTTATATTACTCCTGACTTACCCTGTATAATTCATTTTCTATTAATACAAAGATATTGAGTCGTACACTTTTTTGAGTGCAATTCAGTGCTCCTTCGCCCCCCCCCCCCCCAAAGGAACGTATTTTATTAAGAAAAAATGAGAAAAATTTTGCTTAAATATAAATTTAAAAATCATCATCTTTAAAATATGAAACTTATTTTTTAAGAAAACGCTCGTGCAGAAAATTTTTATTTTTTCAATTAGAATAACCCCCCCCCCCCCTCCCTCCGTCGTTACGGTTTTTTGTCTTTCAAATCTTGGGTGCGCCACTGGTGTAATTAAATATGTTATTTTTGTTGTAGTTGTTTGTTCGTGCGAACAGCCAACATATTTCCTCAATTAAATTTGATAGTTTGATTTGTAAAAAAAACAATCCATCATAATTTCATGGTTTTGTTGAATGTCAAGTTAAATTTTTAGTGAGTCCTAGGCGTTAGGCGTAATTTTGCATACATTCATGCCCAATCATAAATCGGTTATGTATCCTATACCCAAGTGACATCGCTTCTTTATAAAAGAGCCAGCTGCCCCTTTGACAATTGACAACAATGCTTACATAATGAAATTGCTTCTGAAATGAACATGTTTCCAAATGTTAGCGCTTCAATTTACAAACAAGCAGAAGGAAGCTCCCCCACCACTTTTGGGGATTTGCCTGGCTTTGGCTCCTGAAGAGGCAGAGCCTCTCGCTCATTGGTCGGCCTCTATTGGTGCTGCCTCAAACACCAACTTCCACTACATAAACTTGAACGGCGCTCCGCTCAATCCCTCAGTTGCAAGTTGTTCTCCGTGAGATTTATATCCAACACACCAAGTTATCCCAGTTCGTTATTTTGTGTTTATGATGGTAAAAAAGGAAGAGACAATTTTATTTGTTCCCACGATGGCGCGCACACCTCTCAAATCTTCATTTTCCATCAGTTCGTTAATTCCCGAAAGTGTGCAAGACGATGATAGAGTTGCTGATTTGCCTTCGCCAGTTTCCGATGTCAGTGATTCGGACCTCGATGTCACATCCACGCCGCCTCCTTTGGATAGCAGCAAGGAAGAAGAAACCATCGAAGATAAAGAAAAGAAATCCAAAGAAAAACCGCCTTACAGCTACAACGCGTTGATTATGATGGCGATTCGGAATAGTCCCGAAAAAAGACTGACGCTCAACGGAATTTACGAGTACATCATGTGTAATTTTCCGTATTATCGCGAGAATAAGCAAGGATGGCAAAATTCCATTCGACACAATTTGAGTTTGAACAAGTGTTTCGTGAAAGTGCCCCGTCATTACGATGATCCAGGAAAAGGAAATTACTGGATGCTGGATGCTTCCGCCGAAGACGTGTTTATTGGTGGAACTACTGGAAAATTGCGGCGGAGATCCACCGCAGCTTCGCGATCCAGATTAGCGGCTTTTAAGAGGTCCATGGTAATAGGACCTTATCCGACGCCGTTCCCTTCGTACAACCCAGCTTTCATGGGTTTGTATCCCAATCCCGCGTTGCTAGCATCGATGTATCAACGCTACAACCCGTACATGCCACAAATGTTGCCGAAACCAACTCCAATGCCAACTTCGGGTTTCAACATGAACATGAACATGAACATGGAACGACTCCCAGAAACGCATTTTCTTCGACCACATTACGATTTGTATCCGGGAATCAGGATACCGCAAGTGCCGTCGATGATGACCTTATCACCAACCAGTTGCTCCAGCAGTCCAGAACCCAAACCAGAAAATATTTTCAAACCCGTCACGATAGTCACTAAACATAGTTGAACATTTAATTATCTATAATAATCAATAAGAAAATGTGATCTCAGAAGGCATCCACTTCATTTGCGGTTTGTCTCTCATTTTTAATTTATAGCCAAATATTTTTATAATTGTACATAATGTAAATAATTGTAATATCAGATGTTTTTATTGTAAAATGTGATGTTAATTTATGTTAATTAAAAATTATATATTATATATTTCAATTTAAACCACATTTTTTTATTCAAACAATTTTTTTCCTAAATACCCAAAAAAGTGAATCAATCAACAGTAAGTATGTATTTATTCCTACATTCAATTTATCACTATCCAAAATTTTATTTCTAGATTTACAATTCCTTAAAATTAAACTTTTTTTTAATTAGTAGTAATTTATCCAACAATTTTAATATATGACTAAACACCAACGTGGAACATTTTTCTACATTTATTTAAAAATATATTGATAAATCCTGTTAAAGTATAAAGTGTGTTTTATAATTCTTGCAAAAATAACAAAATTTTCTTTATTTAAATGTAATTAATTAATTCAATTGAACCTAGTACCTATAAGTCTTATCTCATGTTTCGATTGTAAAAACCACCAACTCGTAAAACGACATACAGTAAAATATTGCAATTTTATCTTTAAAATGTCAGTTGGTGAATTCTTGCATGAAAGGAACGAATATCAAATTTAAATAAAAGAAAATGGTAAAATAAAAATGCAGCAAAACAATAGATACAATTTTTCAGAATTTCAATTAAATAATTAACAACACAAAATATTTTACTTATTTTCTCGAAAATCTTCATCATTTTCTTATGTAAAAGCGAATGTTGATTCTATTTTTCTGCAAAGAGATTCAAGATTGAAACATCAGAATATCTCAATTTTAACAAAAAAATTACTATTATTTTTTCTTTTTGTTCTTCAATTGTAAAATTTATAGTTTATGATAAATGATAATAACAAAATAAATAGAACATCCCTTTTTATAGACATAATAAATTTATAATATTAATTGACCCACTATCAATAATTGATAGCACTAACCAACAAATTTAAAACAAAAAAAATTGTATCCTTTTTTAAATTTTCACATTTATTATTTTAATTACTTCCAGAAAAACAAATTATTGCCTGAAAAAGATTAATTTGCTGATGTTTATGAAATATACTGCTTTCATATTTAAATCAAAAATACTTTGATTTTTTAAGCATTTTTTATTTCACAAAGTGCCAAATAGAATTATTAATCTAAGTATAATATTTTCTGTCATCTTTAAGACCCATCTAAAAAATATCTATACTTTTTTGTCAACGAAAAAAAGTTCAAAAATAATTTGAAAATAAAATTAATAAAACATAAAAAAATACTTTAAAATCTCCAATTTTTCATTGATGGAGTGTTGTTTCTGAAAAAATTTCACGACTCAAGAAAAATAAAAAAAAATAGATCCTTAAATCCTGACTGTCCTGTTTTAATATTTTTACTTACAAAAATTTAAAAAAAAACTTACAATTGATAACGAAATTAGTAGTTTTAAAACTTTTAATGATAACCTATCCTGTATATATCATAAAAAATAACGAGCTAATTATAATAAACAAATTCGCAATCAGTACCAAAAAAAAATATAGTTTAATTTTTTTAATAGATACAAAAATGCTATTGATTAATGTAGACTAAAATGATAATTTAATTATTTTCTTCACTTTATGTACAAATACAAATAAATAACTAAATTGAAAAAATAAAATTTTGTAGAAATCACCTTTGAAATTTTGTACACCTATATAATTACCACGTTTCTACATAGTTTTGAAAAAGTATTTAAAACGAAAAACTTGTTTCTGATTGCTTCTCAAATAAATCTTCCAATCAGAAGTAAGAATCGGGTTTTCAATCCAATTTCAATACTACTTAGAAACGTATTATTTGTAATTACTTATATTATTCTTTAAATAATTATCACGTTCTCATGCAGCATTGAAATTGAATTGAAAACGCTATACTTCTGATTGAAAAATTAGTTTGGGATCAATCAGAAACAAATTTAACGTTTTCAATACTTTTTTAAAACTGCATGGAGACGTGGTAAATAATTCATAAAACATTTCTTAAATCAAGATAATTTAAACTTTTTTATTTCAAAAATTATAAAAGTAACATGCAATTGCAATATTTTCAAATATTAAAAATAATTTCATTTATTCTCTTGTAATTAAGTTTGTGATTAAAAATAAAGTATAAAGAGATACCTGGATTTGGATTCCTCCTACTCTTTATCTAAACCATTTTTGATTGTATTTTTCCAGGAATATTTACTATAGAAAAAAATTGAATAAATATAATGATTTTATATTTCAAAACAAACAAATCTAGGAATTTCCATGCTAATGTTTAGGGTTTGGAAAGTAATTAAAATGATTAGTGACTTATTATTGGAATTAATAATAAACATTCTTGGAAAATTAATTAAATTTTGAACAGGTAGTATTGTCAATTAAAATTTATCTCAAACAAATAATAATTTCATATTTCTTAGTTAATAATGATTATCATCAAATCAAATCAATTTGGCAACACCTAACAAGACAACTACAAAAAATTCCTTTACGACCTTAAGGTCTAATTAATTAGAGCATATTACAATATTTAAAAGATTTTAGTAAATATGTATTATATGAAAACTCAAAATATGATAATACAAGTTTTATAAAAGTATTACACTATCAAATTTCTTAGACAAAACAAAAAACGGTAAAATGCATTTAAAAAAATATACTTTATGTACATATGTGAATTATTTAAAAGTAGTTTGGGTAGGTTTTATTATTTTTTAACAAAAAAACACCTGGAGTTATATAAATTTCATGGCTTTTGAAGCAAAAATTGTTCTTAGGAGCCTTAAATTTTATGCCCAAAAATTTTTGGTGATCAGTTTTCTTGTTTTTTCAAAATTTTCAAATAAATTCAAAAATCACCTTATATTGAGATATTTATGTGCTTTTTAAAGCAAAAAATGATATGAGGACATTCAAATTTCTTGCCCAAAAATTTTCCTTG
The DNA here is from genome assembly GCA_963971135.1 of Stenus bimaculatus. Taxonomy (NCBI): domain Eukaryota; kingdom Metazoa; phylum Arthropoda; class Insecta; order Coleoptera; family Staphylinidae; genus Stenus; species Stenus bimaculatus. The sequence continues at coordinate 76,345,840 of OZ020180.1, read as the reverse complement.
CTTATTTTTCTAGGGTTTTTAATATTTTACAAAGGAAATCTTCTTCGGTTGATTGTCCCTGCTTATTCAGGAACGACATAATTGTTCAACTAATAATTAGAAATTACGAACAAGCGACGATAAAGAATATATTTTTAGCTCTACTTTTTACAATTTAGAGAATCCACTCATTCATAATTTAATTTATGAATATTCTTCATTGAAAACCCATATACATTATGACTTTTAACAAAAATCTTAGGAACTTTAAATTTTATGCCCAAAAATGTTTATTAATAACTTTCCTGATTTTTTTTTTTAGAATTTTCAAATAAAAGTCTTTATAAGTTGTAACATTTAAGTACTTTTTGTGGTAAAAATTAATATTAAAACCTTCAAATTTATTCCATTTTTCTTCAAATTTTAATAATTGAAAAAAAAAAATCATCTTAAAAGATTTATTATTTTCGTGTTTTTAAAACAAAAATTGCACAAAGAGCCACTAAATTTCATGTTCAAAAAAGTCTATTACCAATTCAATTTATTTTTTCTAGGCCCTTGATTAGAAATTATCTAAGGTTGATAACCTTTAATAACAAAAAAAAACGTGCGCCCGTCTGAAAATTCTTCATGGCTACAAAACCGCAAAAAGTTCTTTTATAAAGGATATTTGTCAAAAAACATAAGAATATAATAATAAGTGTAACTTTAATTATGAAACCATATTTATTCTACTAAGAAAAAATTGACAGAATACACTTGCCAAACTTTAAAAATCAATTCATTATTCTGTTTCTTAGAAATTTATGATTTTATATTTTAAATATTTTTACATATATCAAAAAAAAATAACGAACGAATCGAAATTTATTTAAATTAATCTCAGAAAATTTATAAATGATTAAAAAACTAAAATAGCAAAACAAAACAATTTACTTTTAATTTAACACAAAAGGGACTAATAAAAAGATTTGGCTACGTTGCTTTTCCTCGAGATAATAAACTAAAAATAAATCCTTTAAAACTATTCCTCAAAGGGATAAAATTGGGGTCCATATATTCATAGTTTAATTATTCGCAACGCAAATGCAAAAGTGAACCTTATCGACTTAGTAATAAGGATATGCCTATAATAAGGATAGTGGATAGTTATAATATAATTACGACCTGGGTTGTAAAATTAGAGGAATCGACAAGCAATCGAAAATTTTAGTTAAAATAAAGGCATTTATATCCAGAATCTGATCAAATCATTTAAATTTAAAGGCCTTTAAATTTAAATTTGTTATATGCGTTATAATGGACAATTTCCATGGTTACATTATTTGTGTCTAATTTATGGTTTAATTAAAGGCCTTCAATTTTGACCAGAATCTGCCTATTAATTGGAGTAACAAATTTAAATTTAAAGACCTTTAAACTCAAATGATTTAACCAAAATCTCTCTTTTAGAGATTTAAAGTTTATACAGGATGTCCATGAATAATAAGCAATACCAAAAATTTTTAAAGTGCTTCCTTAAAAAGTTATACCAATTTGAAATTTATAATAAATGAAATCATTAACATAATTCATTGTACAAGGAACTCAAATCGAACTGGAATCGAAACTAAGCAACCAAACATACTTTCTGGATTTTAGTGTTATTAGGTTTGTATCTCTTTTGAAATCTATCAAAACTTATCTTTTGTTTTAACAAAAGCATCTATCAGCAGCTATTTTTGATTTTACCTAAATAATAATATTTAAAAATACATTTTTGAATTAACCTCACTTTCTTTTTTTAAAAAGTTCCTATTTTTTATTTAAATGTAACCGACTATGGCAAATTTAGGTTTCCTACTATGCAAATCACCTGTAACATCCTTTTTTGAAGACCCTGTACATATTTAAAACAAGAAATTTTAAATAAAAATTTACCACTTTGATGATATTTGTAAAATTCATAATATTTTAAATGTAAACAGCCTGGAAATATTAAATAGTTATTTATGCACCTAGGTAGTAAAGTGACTGATTTTAATCCCGACGATGTTTTGTTTCCCGAGGCAAAGCCGAGGGAAACAATCAGAGGAGGGATTAAATTCACTTTACTACCTCGGTGCATATAGAATTTTTTGCACTTTTTTAATAGGTAAAAGTTTCCACAATAATTTAATTATATGACTATCGCTGTGACTATATCGGTTGTCATCGGACGGCGACGGTTATTTTTATTCGCCCGTCATAATGATTTATACAGCAACTTTCATAAAATATAGATAATTGTAGATTAATATTATAATTATTGTAATTGATTTTATAAATTTAAAAAAATAATAATTAACTTCACAATAAATAAAGTAGGTAAGTTTTGATGCAGGAATAAAGTTTACCAAGTTTAAAAGATTTTGCCACATTTACAGATCTAACTAATTGATTGAATCGATTTTGTGTACACTTAAAACACCTTTAAATTTAAAATTTAGTATCAATCTATAAAATAATAAACCGAACATAATACAATCCCCGACCCCAGAATAAAAATCAAGTTCCGTTCCAAACCAAATCAAATAAATTTATTACAGATTACAGGACAGGTTAGAATTCGCTCAATATATTGGTGGTGTTTAGACTAGACTGAAGTTTGCAACGATTGTGATTTCGCAGCAAATTCAGACAAATTACGAGATTATGACTAATTTTAATTTTTAATGACAAGTTACGTGAGCGGGAGTAAAGTGATGAGAAATGACGTGGGCGGGAGTAAAGTAATGACAAGACAGGGAGTAAAGTAAAATTTGACAAGAGACAGGAAATGTGACGTTTTAGTCTCTATCAATAAGGACTAAACTAGCTCATTATATATAGAAAGTGCAAAAAAAAAATTATTACCGTTAAATGTGTATTTTAATATGAAAAAATTACTACAAAAATTTCAAATTAATAATATAATTTTATTTACAAAAACATATTTTTTTGAAAAACTTCAAAATGATATAACTTTTTAAGATTGCATTTCCGGACAATACTTTTCAAAAATGCTTAATTTCACACTCTCTATCACGCTCCCCAAAATGGTTATTCAGGAACACCCTGTATTACCTGATTTATGAGTTAAAATCATTAAAAAGTTAACTTTTCTTTCAGTTATAAATTATAAGTAAAATAAGTACCATTTTTACCAACAGTTACTTCTATCATCACAACAAGTCAAAATTTCTAAAATATAATAATATTTAATATAAAAAATTTAAAAAAACAATGATAAAGAATAAGAACAAAACTATAAAAATAACAAAATACCGGAACGTTCATTTGTAAAAATAATCTTATAATTTTTCAATTATTGATTTTTTTTATCTTTCCCAAAAAATACAAAAAAATCTGAATTTGTGACATAAAATTATTTTGTACATGTTTGTTTATAAATTATATTTTACTTTAAGGCGATAGTCGGCAAATTTGAACGCTTGATTTTGAAATTCTCTTGATATTTGCAGTTTTGGTCATAGCTTTTTTTCCAGAGGAGCTTTTTTCAAATTTCTTTTTTGGGTATACAGCTGTCCAAAATTTTTTCAAAATTTTACTTAATTTTTGGGATGCTGTAAAAAGTTTAAAAATATACTTAAAACAAAAAACGCAACGTCGAACTCTTCGTTTATACCTTAACTTATTGCTAGCGCTGGAAAAAAATATTATTTTAATTAGTTTCTTATTTTTGGGGAAAACGCCACTAAACGAACGTTTTTTGAAAAGAGCCCGTTTTACTGCTGCCGTATGATCATTTGGTTTGACTTATAAAAACAAAACAAGAAAAAATTGGTAGCCATAAGATTTTTCTGTGTACCAAAAAAGGAAATTTTAAAAAGCTTGAATAGAAAAAAAATTAGGAGCAAAACCGCAAATATGAAGCAAAATCCATCAATTTGCCGACAATCCTCTTAATATTTTTGTCTTGGTTTCAAAACAACATTTTCGACGTTTTAAGGTGAAATATATTTTAAAACATTAGAAATTCTTTTTATCAATTTTTTAATGTTGCTTCTATAGACTTATAATTTGTAAAACAAAACAATCTACTACAATAAAAATATGAAGATTTTTCATTTACAAACTACAAAACTAGAAATATTTTCAAAAAATTCCTAATAAAAAAAATCCCTGATTTTAAAATCTTGTCTTGGCACAACTTTTTTAATATCTATCTTTTTTTCGACCTCCATCAATATCACATTATTTGATACTATCACCTCTAAAGTCCATTTTAGACAAGCACAATTTGTTACCAAAATTTTGTTCCCAAACCGTGCAGTTGCATCTGGGTCCATTTAAGGACAAATATTTGGTAACATTTTGGCCCGTCTAAACAGGTCTTAATAGCTAAAAAAACCTTAACGTTGGTCCAGATTAAATTATTGCTATAAACCAAAATTCTACTGAATTGAAATTGTACAATAAAATAGGTATTTGTTTCCTTTTAAATCTTCCTGTCCTTAAGATAAGTTAAAAAAAAATTGATGGATCGGATAAAAATACTTGTAGATTATTTTTCTTTTAAGTAGGATGTAAAAGGCCAAATATTGTATATTTATACAAATGCCGTGTTCAATGTTTTTTGTTTGTTAAATCACTTGTGCGCAAAATTATGATATAAATTTGACGGGTTGTTATTGTGAAAGAGCAACGTGTGAGAGCTTTGATAATAGCAGGCGGCTCAAAATCTCAAACAAACATTAGACTTGGCCGAAAATACTGGCATTAGTTGGAATTCACGTAACTCCCTTGTAGGTAAAAGGCATAATCTATACCTTTGTAATGTTATAAAGACATTAGCCATCAGCCAAAGCTACCGACTACCGAATCTTCTTTGAAAATGCCGCTTTTGTAATTTTTAGGTAAAAAATCAACAACCCAAAACTATTTTTTCAAGCTTACGAGCAAGTGCTTAAAAATGCTATTTTAGAGTCACAATTCAACATAAAAATCCATTAATTACACTGTAAGTGGTTTTTGATTCGATATTTCTCGCTCCAAATAGAGGAGCCTATAGGCAAGTATCGTAACGAGGCATTTGATATGTTTTCTAAAATAATACTTTGGTACTGGTTTCGACAAAGGTGATCATTTTCTTCCTAAATCTACTTTGGAGCTGGGAATATAATATTTTCTTTGGGATAAGATATCAATAGGAAACGTATAGTTAATGAAGTTATTATAAGAATACAATTGCTTGAAATAAAGAAGCCGCGTTGCAAATAAAGGTGAGAAGAATTTTGTTGTGAAGAAGGCGTGGCACGTGGTGGCGGCTTAATCATAATTATTAGCCGTGAATTTTTTAGTTTGATCGAGCAACACTGGATTGCTTATTAAATTTTATTATGTTGAATAATACTTTGTGACTCGGCGCGAGCTAACGTTGTAATTAAATTAATTAGGAGGATGACTAGTTGGTGGCTACTTTCGCAAAGAACTGCTTTTGGCTGTCTTCTTCTTGTCCAGGAAACTAACTCGTTGTAAATTTCAAGTTGGACGTGAATGGGAGATTCTTCGCGGGTTGTCCGGCAACCAAACAAAAAGTCCATAAACCGTTCATGACTCTGGATAGTCGTAAAAGTCGACAATCCAACATATGGCCTTCTCTACGACCACGCTTCCCAGGAATGCCCTTAAAATTCATTATTCCTTATCGAATAGATGATGGTGGTAGCTTTTACTTCCAGCTAGCGTGTAATTTTCAATTTTTTACTCTTAGAAACCTTTCAAAAGATAAATTCTCCTCCGTTTATCACTTGTTAAGAAAGCTTGAACTTACTTTACAATTTTTGTCCAAAAAAAAAAAACTCATCATTAGAATTTCGGATGAAAAAGTTGGCTCAGAGATATTATCATAACAAGTTTTTGGGATTATAAAGTGATTTGGCGAGGTTGTGACATGGCATCTCAGTGGCATTTAATTGATAATAAAGATGGTAAAATTGGCCCTATCTAAAGAAGACATCTGGTCGACTTTCATACGTCCTGTGTAGAAAATAAATGGATATATCCCTTGCATTTTATTTACCCCAAATATTAAACATTATGGCGTAACAATTCGCTACGGTCGTGGTTCATGCAAGCAAGCCCCAACATTAAAAAGGACATCCCATGTCAGACATGTTAATAACACCGAAGGGTGTTGACAATTACGTTTCTTTTATACCATGAATAAATCATATCTTATTATAAATGGTTTCACACCACTGGAGATTAAGAGTTGTTGCTCAAAGAAAAGCCGCAGTCCCTTTTTTCAACCGTGTATGTGAAATTTCTTCAACCAAAGCTCATTGGTAAATATACAACTGTATTCAATTGTTTGTTTAAAACAACTTTTCAATTGTAATTTTTATTTATTTTTCATTTCATAAATTAATTTAAAAAGTGTTTTGAATATTTTGAATATTTTTATGGCTGAAATACAAAAATATATTGCTAAGGACTTGAGACTAATTTTAAAAATATTAAAGATTATACAAAAAAAAATCTTAGAATTTATTAAAATTTATGCAATAATTTCCCGTTGGTGGGTTTAATTCATTTTTATTCATATAACAGCAAGTGTTTTTTTGTAACCATTGAAAGTTTTGTAGTTTAAATAATTTTTGACCACAATTATAGATTATTTTTTTTTGAATAAACAGAATTTACATTATATAAATTAAAAATATTAGGTTATTAGACCACAAGAGTTTTTTAACAGCGATTTTGAGCACTCCAACTTTTGGTAGCTCAAGGATTATTTTAAACATATTTCAAATTTTATTCAAAAGTAGTTTTTATGAACATTTTTATCCGTTATTCCAAAACGAGAAGTAAGCTCTTTTAATAGTGTACTTTAAAAAATATTTCCAAAATATGGAGCTTTCAGCAAAAATTTATTGAAATTTAAGGTTTTTGAAGAGCATACTTTTATTTTAATTTAAAAAAAAAATATGCCATTTGGATAACTTCGAAAATATTTAGCTTCTAAACATTTTAGTAGTTTTTGAAAAAATATTTTTTTTAAACGAAAAATAAAAAATCGTACAAAAATGAGTACCTCTTTCTAATATTATCTTTATTGATCTTAAGAATAATTGATAAAATTCGAATTTCTAGATTTTATTATACACAAAAAACAAAAATTTCCTACAATTTTTGGAAATTTAGATACTCCAAAGTATCTACAGCTTAAAAAATACGAAAAATGATATTATAATAATCCTTCTTTAAGGATAAAAGAACCCAAATAAACAGTGTTAGTATAGTTTTTTTAGGAAGAATTTTAAGAAAATTACTAAATTGGAGTGCCTGGATTTTCTATAAAAAAATCTTGGCATTTCTAAACTTTTAGAAGTGAGTTTTAGGGACAAATTCTGTTTTGAAGGATACACATTTTTTCACTTTTAGAGATAACTTTATATTCAAACAATTCTTCATATTTTTAGACCTTATATTTAATTCGATTTGGCTCATTTCATTTTTCTTTTCAAATATTTTTCGTTGCTCATAACTCGAAAACGAAAAATGATAGAAGTATTATTTTCTGAGAATAAAATTGACGTTAAAAAATAATTTACAAAAAATGGGTAGAAATTTCTAAAAAAAAGTATTGTAACTTTTACACTTTGTCGGATTTAATTTTAAAATAAGTAGAAATCAGGACTGCATTATCCATTAGGCAAAGTAGGCAATTTCCTATTACCCAAAAAAATTGCTAATATCTTTTCCTGTTAAAAAAACATTATTTCGATTAAATGGCGAATAAGTGTCAAAACTAAGCCAATCTTAAGTCTTAGGTAAATTAGGTACTTGCCCGACGAATTTAGGAAATGGCTTATAAGAATAATTATACGGTTACATTTTATTTTTTTTTAAATATTCGAAAAAATATAAATTTAAAACTAAAACATTCATATTCGGCATTCAGCACTAAATTATTTCCATGACATAATATGGTTTTTAGGATCTTTTTAAACCTAGAAAAGCTTAAACTATATCATAATTGTCTATGGCCCAAAATAGTCTTGACGGCCCTGGTTGTAATATTCATGTCACAAATTAGAACCTGGACAATTCCCTAAATTTTTGAGCTCCAAAACATTTGAGTAGTTCTAGTTTTTAAATCGTTTTTTGGGATTGAGAAAATATTTTTGGTAGATTCTAATCTGTCGATAGTTCATAAGATGGAGATGAAATGTCAGAATGGGCAAGTCGAGAAACTCACTTTTTGCTCACAAATCAATTAATGGTCAAAGTCAAAAAATAGATAATACATACAAAATATCAAATAGCTACTTTTGTTTAAGAATTACATTTATTGAAGGAAGAATACTTAGAAATTGGGGACATGTAACATGTCGTTTGTATAATACCACACCTCAAAACAATAATTAGTGCACAATATTACAGTTATTTTAATATTTAGAAGATTTCAAAACTTTGCGTGAACCGTTTTGTGTTTACAAGAATATACGTTAAAACCTGTCATGTTTGTAGCTCCAGATTCCATATTTAATATGTAGTTTATATACAAGAACCTTATTTTTCGAATAACACTATGGGGTTTTTAGGAATAATTTAAAAAAAATAGTAAATTGGGGTGGGGTGTCTGGATTTGCTATAAAAAAATCCTGAAAGTTTTAGAACTCATCCAGAAATCCAATGATGCCAAAATCCTCCTGAAAGAGTTCCAAATGAATATTGCTAGAATCCAAGGATAGTTTAGAGCCCAAGATGTCTTCATACTTGATCATGGATCCTACCCTAACAGAAATTGGTTTAGTTACATTTTTGCCACTTTTGTTTGATCTTAATCAAGTTCAGTTCTCAGCAGAACATGCGGACGAACTCGTTTCATCAGAAAATCTGGATGGATCGTAGAAGTTCCGAATAGCCATTTGAAAAGTTAATTTAAATTCTTTATAAATGTTATCCCTACATCTCATACTCCCAATCTGGAGGATTTTTTCCGTTTAGCCAAAGGTATATAATCAATAAATATCAAAGACCTATTACAATTCCGGATGCAGATGTAGAATTAACAGAACAGATAGGTCAATGTAGTGAAAGGTCGAACAGACGTTGAAGATCTTGGACAAATATGAGGTCGATGGGAAGACCTAATTGCAATACATGTAGTATTGTTTCCAAATTTGACTTTGGTATTCCAAATAATTAGTTTTACGCAAAATAACTTATGAATCAAGTTGGGTGGCACCATCATAATATTCTTCTTTTGGGAGCTGATTTGGAAAATAGAAAAGATTTCTGAAATCGATTGGAATTCTAGATTCCAAAATGCTGTGAAACATCAAGTATTATATAGCATTTAATGAGGAATATAATCAAGATCAAGATGTTGCAAATGAAGGAGAAATTATTTTTGAGTATTACTGTATTACTTGTAATACTGGAGCAAGTACACCTGGAATCTGTGCTTATGCACCAACTATTTTTAATACTTGGGATACCCTCAACATGAAAATAATGTACAATATCCATCGCTTAAATTTTTTCGAAATGTACAAGATGGAAGTTTGGATATTGATTGAAATAACAGCCCCTCTTGGGTATATTAACAATTTTTGAACTTTTAACATTGATTTGTGACCAGACAGCTAGTTTCTGAACTTAGTGTCCATTGAGACATTTGATCACCGTATTTTCCCATTACGGGTGTTAGAAAAAATAGTGTAACAACTCGAACAAAACCATTTTCGCACTTGCACAAATAACTATTTATTTATCTGACAAAGCTAATAATTCCTCAAATATAAGGCATTCATTGGATCCAGTGGCTCAATTTGTTTTTGAGTATTGTCTTTTCAAGCTAAACAATCTCCCTCTTATGTACGAATATGGAACTAATGGGATGACGTCAGAAGTAGGTTAGTTACCATCGCATTGTCATAGTTGCCACATAAGTTTCAGTTATCACCGAGGTTACGCCGCTTTGCAATGACCTACTTCTGACGTCAGTTTTGGCAGGAAAAATGAAATTTGAATTACCAATATAATTATTTTTATCGGGCGAATATTTTATGAATATAACGGTGTCTTCAATAAATTGTCCTGCCAAAATTTTTCCAAAAATTTATGTAAACAAGCTCGGAAAATCTAATATTACCAAAAAGCAATAGTAAATAGCATCTCCAAGCCATTGTAGGATATAATTGGTGATATTCACCTCCAAATTAGTAATCCTATTAACTAAAAGATCTCTTTTATCCAAATATAGGACTACTAATTTGGAGATCAACATGAGCCAATGTAAATATTTTTTTTTAATGGTGTTTTTTATATTCAGTTTTACATGATATTATTTTGAAGTGAAAGTTTTAGATTCTTTGTCTTCTTTCATTTAATAAAATATGACATTTTTTTATAATCCAATTACACTGTTTGATAAAGTGTAAAGTATTATTTGAACGTGGCCAAAGAGTATGATTGAAAAACGGGGACCGATTTAGAGATAAGGTGGATAATTTATTAATAACACCGCATTGAAGATACAAAAACGCCGATCACTAATTGATGCCTTATCTAGGATGTCTGACAAGGAAGCATGTGTTTAAGTAAATTTAATTTTGATCCATTTAAATTAGGTACGGCTTCAGTTAATTAGGCTTTTTTGTGGTAAATTAAAATTGTTGGTTTAAAAGCTTATTTAATTGGAATGTTTTCATAAATGTGTGGGCTTACAAGTTACAACACAAACATAACCATATGTTGTTTCGAAAATTTCACCCTAATTGTGGAAGTAACAAGTCCATCCGACAATTAAAGTTTTGATCTTAAGCGGTGGGGTTTATAAGCGGGTAATTAAATTGGACATTATAAATTATTGACATCCCAAGGGGTTCTAAAACTTTTCAAGCAGAAATAATAATATTTTACAGCAAATGTGTTTTATATGAAATTTTGCTAATTAAGGGAGTTGTTAATAAAAACTATGAATAGTTTTTTGTAATATTTACAAGCGTCCATCTTTTTGAGTGTACAAATAGAAACTGTCACACTTCCATTAGTAAATTTATTTTGCATTGTGTGTACCATTCGTTTCTGATACAAGGGCGCGTGTTTTTCTCGTTATTAAATTAATTTCCAACCCCCAAGAGTTGGCGTTGTTGAGTGTGCAAATATCACTAGATGAGACAAAATAAAAGCAATCAAAAATACATTATTTACTGCTCTCAATTCTTCTCCAAAAATGTAAATTTCATATACACGATTTTATTCATATTTACACATGAATTCTTGAAATATTAGTAAAGTGGGTGACATTAGGAAGAAGGAGAAAGGTTGTAAATAGGAGATGTTTTGAAAATGTGTTTATACATATTTTGAGTATTAGGTATCTACAAAAATCTAAACGGCTGGTTCTTTCTTGCAATTAGAAACAGGTAATCCTTTAAGTAGTTTTAAGCTATCTGTTAGCAAGGACCACATAGTGAGGTGGAAATCGGCAATTTCGTAGGAGGTCCTGATAATCTGCTTATCCTAGTGGCGGAACCTTTTCCGAAAGTTAAAAATAAAATTGCGGATTTACCTCCTCCCAATATTGTCAAAGCGGGACGAAGAAATAATAAATAATACGCCTGTTGTCCAACATGTACGCTTTCATCCCCTCATATTGGATGGGATATAATAAGCAAATCAGTCGGGATTATTTGAACACGCCGCAAAAGTGCATCGATATTGTTACGATCTATTTGTTAGTATTGTGGTGTTTAGAGTAGTCCAAAGAAGAAGTGTATGCCAACAAAGCTACATTCCAGGAAACTATGCTTGGTTGACATTTTAAATTGGGGTCCTCACATCTGCTCGCTCACCTCCTTTATCACACCACCAAAAAATTAATTATAAACGATTTATTTCTACAAAAAAGAAAGTTTCATTTAATTGTTATACTTTGTCCCCATTTTTCAACAATTATTTTTATTACTCTTGCTTTGTTCTTATTTTGCCTCGTCATTTTGGTTATAATGTAAGCAGTCCATTGTTGACGAGTGAGAAGCCTCGTCAAATTATGTAGTAGGCCATAACTGGAAGGTTGTAATTATTTTTTAATGTACATACAATAAATTTTAACCAATAGCAGCGATTCACCTGCCTAGTAATAACTTTAATTGTAGAAAGCTATTTTTATTGAAATTACATTCTTAACAAGGCCTGTGTGTGGTGTGTGACTTTTCAATGCACACCGTACCAAACATTCTCCTTGAATATTTAAGTGTCAAAATTTTTACAAAAACAAACATGATTCCCAATTTTTTTATTTTGAAGATGTTGAATTGAAAACAATGTATAAGGGAATTTTATTTCAACATTTTCAAACTTCCAATAAAAGATTTCTTTCAAAAAGTTAATTGGTACACCAAATTATAATGAATGTATTTTTCAATCAAAATTAAAAATAAATTAAAAAATATAATAACTTAATTTTCTTAGGTAAAATCCTTAAAATTATAAGTAATAAATTAAATGAGCAAAAAAAATATATTTTCGGTATTTTTTTGCTGTTACAACGCTTTAAACTTTAAAATTCTTGAAAACGCACCAAAGAAATTTACTTATGCATATGCCCCACTCCTTGGAAAATTCATTATTCTTAAGTTTGTTAACTTTTCGCGTTTCTAAGATAATTTTTTGTCTTGGTAATAAAGTATTTTTTTGCAGATGGATATATTGAATTTATTAATATTTTATTTTTTTTTTTTGAAAATTTAATTCATTTAATTCTTTTTCCACGACTATTGAAAAAACGATTCATTTTATTTGAATTTTTTGATAAGTAATGAAATTCATTACTAAATTTTTGACATATTCAACATGCTCGGGGACCAATGGACCAATCACAAAGCTGCAGTATTGGCAACACTCAACACATTGAGTAATAAGATTGTGGGTAATTTCATTAATCACTGGGTAACCTATTGGGTAAAGAGCAATGGATTATGGGTAATTTCAACCACATAATTGAATTTACATATGTAGAGGAAATCAAGAAATGTCAAAAATACGAAAAATAACCCCAAAAAATTGCATAAAAGGAGACAGAATAACAGAATAAAATGTATCGTCTTGGTTTGAAGCAAAATTCCTGCTCCCATCCACATTCTAACTTTGGATACCCTTTAACTTGTTTGTACAATTAAAATAAAAAAATAAAGAATATACATTTCTTGACAATTTTAAAAAAATATTGATTACGCAACAAAATGGTGATGTTTTTTCTAACATTAAATAATATTTGAACCGTGGGTAGTGTCTCAGAAAAATGGAGGAACTGTTTGCCTAATAAGTATACTAAGAGTTTTTGTTATATTTTTAATTTTTTTAACATTTGGGTATTTTTTTAAAAAACATTGATACAGTACCTGATTTTTTTTGAAAAAGCTAATACCAAATTAGTTGTCTTTCTCAAGTGACAAAATGCTTAGCCTTGGAAATTTTTTAAAATTCCGCCACCTCCCTTAAACCAACTACCCCCCCCGCCCCACCGCACGATGACACTACAAAATCATCTCAATTGTGCACTTCAAATTTTTCTTTAAAATAAACCCCGTTTCAAGGCTTTAAGCTTAAAAAATTTTAAAAATACAAAGATAAGATGCGAAAAAAAAAATAAAAAAAAATCTTTACAATTATTATAATTACTCCTAATTAAGAAAATAATGAAGGAAATATGGTTTTTGGTATTTCTCCGTTACAACGCTTTAAACTTAAAAATCATGAAAGTGCACCCAAAATATGCAAGAAAATCATCAAAAATATGAAAAAATATATAAACTTCATTTTCTTAATATAAAATCTTCTTGTGTTAGTTTTTTTTGGGCCGTTTCAACACTTCAAACTTAAAAATTCTTGAAAATCCAACAAAGAGATGCCAAAAAAAATATAATAAACTTTAAAATAAGTTGTAAAGGGGTGCCCGATTAAACCTCATATAAATCCGTCCCTGAATTTTCTATATTTTTAATATTACCAATTTTAAACGTTCAAAGGATAATTTTTGTTTATTTTTTTGTAATAATGGCAAAATAGCTTATATTTTAAAATTTATGATTTTAAGATTTTTAAGTATTTTTAAAATCGTGCCAATATTTTGAAAAAGTTGGAAAATTTATTGAAAATTGAAATGTATGTAATGAAATATAACACAAATAAGGAATAGTCATTTTTAAAGGGCAATTCAGTTTAATTATCCCACGACTAATAAAAAAAGGTCAATTAAAAAATGATCGTTGGGTCAGTGTGTTTATAAATATTGACCTCTGACTAATATTACATTCTCATAGGATCTACCTACGCACAATTAAACTACTTGTATGTACATCTCGTAACATTTATAATTCTACCTATTTGTTATTTGTTGTTAAATGTGTTTGTTACAGTAATTAGTACGAATTGGGAGCGGTCAAATTAATAAATTAGGTTAATTACCTATTTTAAAGAATGAACACGCATACTTTCCACTTGTGAAAGAAAATTTATTAATTTCTATCGATAGAAAATAACATGTTGCTAAAAAATTGAGAGTGTTACTTTAAAAATATAATATTTTGCAAGTTTAAAATTTAATTTTTTTAGCATTCCAACGATCACCCTGTATAAAAATTTTAATTAAAAATATGCAAAAAATACTATAACTCTTTATTAACGAATAACAGAAAAACTGTTTTTAAATTTTAAATTCCGACATTTTAATAATTTGTAACCAGAGATGTTGAAACTGAAAAAAATTTAAAAAAAGGTGTATATGTTATGGTTAAAGCGTATAATTCCGGTATTCTATGAAGTAACTAGTTATTTTATGAAATACCTATCTATGACAGTTAAATTATAGAATGATTTTATACTTTAACTAGTTATTACATGTATTATCTAGTTATTCTATAAATTAACGTGGCGAATCAACTAACTTGAGACAAGTAAATATTAAAGAATCTAAATGGCTTAATAAAAAATGGTTTAGAAAAAAAAATGTTTCCAATAAAAATTGTTTGGTTTAAAACGGAAAAATAAAAAACCTTTTTTTTGTTAAAAGACCAAAAAAATTTTTATAGAAATTTTTGAAATTAAAAAAACTTACAAAATTTATAGGTTTTTATTTAAAACAACTGTATTGAAATAAGAAAAACGGCCTTGATTAAAAATTAATTAAGACCATTCCTTTTCCTTTTTTTAATACTAAGAACTTGATCAGTTAAATGATTCTCCCTGGGTAATATAATTAAACAATATTCTTGTTAAAAACAGGAATACAAAATAATATACCTAGTTAATTTCACACTTGGAAGATAACGCAGCCGATATTCTATAGAATTACTAGTTAAGGTATAAAATACCAAACTATTCTATAATTTAACTGCGGTAGATCGGTATTTCAATTGCAACACCCTGTGTTTTTTGTAATAATTTTACTTTTTTCTTTATAATACAGGGTGTCGAATTATCTAGGAATGGATTTTTGGACCAATTTTAAAACATAAAGTAAGAATAATTTTTTCCGCCTAAACGCTCCATTTCGAAAATGCAAAGCATTGAAATTTACTCATTTTTTTCAATTTTTTAACATAAAATCTACATTGTTAATGATAATTGGCTCAAATTTTGTACATGCCTTACTTTTGGCACCCGCTTGAAGATGGATTCTCAAATTTTCAAAAAAAAAAGTTATTGTGAAGTTTTTCGAGCTTCTTTTTTATTTTTTTGAAGTTTTTTTTGCGCAAAAAATTATTCTTACTATTTGTCTTAAAATTGCTCCAAAAATCTATTCCTAGATTATCCGACACTTGTTCAGAAACACCCTGTATATCTTATATACAGGGTGTCCTCAAATTTGAGATCAAGCTTTAAAAAAATCCAGTGAGCTAAGTTCGTTTTCTATTAAAATAGGCAAGTTTTAAAAAATGTTTTTTATGAAAAGTAAACCATGAATAATTTATAACATTTTTTGATCTTTAATTACTCTGCACATAGCAAGGTTGATTGAGCAATAAAATATTTCCAAATTTCCATTTTTTGGTTAATAACTAAAATAGATTTTTTTGAAAATTTCCAATACTCAATAAAGGTCTTCAAAAAAGTAACAGAAAGCTTAGGCGCCAATTTGAGGGATGCCCTGTATAAACTTATTTTGGTAATTTTTCTAACTAACTGAAATCCTGTTTTATTCATATTTTTAATAGAAAAATTAACTAATCGCTTTTCTTCAAAATCAAAATTTTAATTTTTTTAATTTTTCAATTTGCTTTATTTTTTTTTCTATTTTTATGGTTTTTGTGTATACAACATCTTAAAATTTATGTAGCTATTTTAATTGATTTAAAAAAACATTTTTTTATTTAATAATTAATTAAGTAATATTTTTACAAAAGTCAAATTTTCTCATGGTATATTTAGGGTGGTAATTGTAATTCAAGTATATCTTTATTTGGTACACGGTGGGTGTCCATCATATGTTCCATTATTCCCTTAGGCTTAGGGCGTAAGAAATAATAACAGTCAATTGAATTCCTATGCCCTTCAATGTTTATTCAATAAACAAGCCTTATTTTCTTAATAATTATCAATCGCTTGTACCATACCGACTACGGACCCCCAATGAAAATCAGATAAGTGCTCTCCTACTTTAAATTCACCTCAATTCATTTTCAAGAATTGTGAGAAATGCAAGAAAATTTAGTAAGCTTTTATATAAAACAGCTGGATATCAAGATGAAGTATGAGAATTGACTTTATAATAAATTCCCAATTTAATTTGCTAAAAACCAAAATTACAACTGCTATCATGTCTACCGAAATTTTTGAATAAATTAGAGATATTCAATGAAAGAAAAAACGTTAATCTAGCGAATAACTTGATTTACACGGTCTTGAAAAGTGATTTTTGTGCGTAACTGAAGAAACGGTCATCCTGATTTTTGTTCCATTACGAGTGTCATCATTGAAATAATCTGTCATGCATTGAGATGGGAAAGCGTAAAAATTTCGGGATGATATATTGAGGAGTTAAGAAAAATGTCCGTCGCAAATTGTCATTTCTATTGTAATACAAAGAAGTCGTAAATGTATTAGTACTTTACAGCAACATGATGGATATATTACCGGCGATAATTTGCGTGTTGTGTACACTTTAACTAAATATTTTACGGAAGCTGAACGAATTTTTATCCATGAATACCTTTGATTACGATTTTTATCATAGAATTTATCAAAATACTAAAAAGAAATTATTACAAGTTGTTACTCATTAAAATCCATTTTTAGAATTTATTACTTAATAACGAAATATAACAAATATAGTATGTTATTATACAGAGTGTTCATTATTCTTATTAATATAATTTATTTAAAAATTGAGAATCCTTGGAGGGTCCTCATATGCTTTGTTTGGAGCCCAATATTTTATAAATGATGGTTAACAATTTTTGGTTAAAAACTCAAGTATCTCAAAAAATATAGGAAGATCTACATCTTTTTTGTAATTTGATAAACATGTATATCCAAAATAAAAATACTTTTTGGGGGTGTATTTAGAAGCCCAAATCCAATGATGTAGTCACTAGAAAAATAGTAAAAAAATGAAAATTATATAGTATCATTAATAGGAAGCTTAATGTCATTAGTCCAATTTTAGGTCTTTATGGACCATAGCCAAAAATTCCATTATCATTACTACTGTCCATTAATTCTAATAAAATTCATGTAGAAATGAAGGAAAAACAAACATTTTAAAGTATATATATTTGTAAGTATAATACTTGTATGTATTAAAATTCGAAAGCAATTAGTAATATATCACAATGTTCCTTAATGTAGGGGCAATGTCAACAATATAGAAAAAGTGCTGGTCGTTTGACTTGTTCATTGTTCCCAGTGGGTGAGGTTCGCTGTAAAGCTTCGGGGGGTACACGCCGTAATCGCAATGAAAGTCACAACATGCCCCTAAAAGAAATCACGCTGTCAATTGTTAGCTCCCAAAGATTTGCTGGAGATATTCCTAGTAGGGAATAAGGTAGTGGGTAGCTTCTGAACATTATCTTCATGACGGCACATAATAGTAATGAGCTTAAATTTTTCACTTAACTACTGTTCTTTTACTCTTTAAAGAAACTTGAAAGATTTTAGAAAACCTTTCTGCTAAACAGTTTACGCATTGTAATTCCAAGAAAACATTTTTAGCTACTTACTACAAATTGAATACATACTTCAGACAAATTGTGATATTTACCTCAAATTAGTAGTCCTATTAATTAAAAGGACTATACAGAGTCTTTCAGTAAATTGGACTTACTTTAAAGGAGAATATGACCATTAAATTAAATTTTCCCCAAAATCAATGTTAAAATATTCCGGAATTTAATAAAAATTCACTAAAAATTGGAGATATAAAATTTTGAAATATGGAAAGTTCACGTCATTCTGACCAAAAAAAAATTCTATGAACAAATATTATTTTCGACTCCTTTTAAAGTTACAGCAATTTTAAAATTACAAAATTTTCATGATGACAATCTGCTTAAATTTAACATTTTAAGGAGTCGAATAAAATATATGTTCATATGACATTTTAGTTCAAAAACACATTTACTTTCTAAATTTATCAAAAAATTCAATATTCGAAAATTATTAACACAAATTACTTTTGAGGGAGTTATTTAAGAATAAATTGGATCTTGTATGGAAAATAAAAATCAATTTGGCACAAAATGTCGGGACAGTCAATTATAGATGATAATATTTTATATAAGAAAATCAGATCAGGTGTAGATCTACGGGCCTCAAGACTGAAGATGTTGTTTTGGTTCTTAATTTGGTTATCGAGTATTCATTGTAATTAAGTTTGAAAGACACGTAATGCAGAAATTTATATTTAATTGACTCCAAAGTGGGTGTGGATGTTATACTGAAGCGGCCATATTTGAGAGTGGTACTACAGAATACTACTACAGATAACTACTACACAATACTCCTACAGAATACTACAGGGTGAGCTAAAATGATTGTGGTTTCATATGTAGGCCCCAAATACGGAGATTGGTACAACTGAAATCTTAAAAAGAAAATGTCCTAGTAATCCAATGGCGTAGCAAAAATTTTTTCACAGCAAATGTCAAATATTGAAAATGTTTTTCTTCATTTTCGAGGCAGATGCTAACACAAAACAAAAATTTATGTAAATTAATTTTGATAAAACCTGACGTTTATGAAATTGAAGGCACAATAACGAAATTAATAAATCCGAAGTTTTGACACAACGGTAAAAATTACACCTACGCCTCTGCTTTTGTGAAGTCTAGTTACTTTGTTTGGGTTTTGACATGATTTTGTGTTACTATGAACTTGAAGCATACAAATTCCCGAGATTTTTAGGCTGGAAATTTGAATTGACCACAATCATTTTAGCTCACCCTGTACTACAGAATACTACAACAGAATACTACTACAGAAAGAAAACAATAGTATTTTGAGGGAGCTCAGATTGTTCAACTCTACTGTATTTCTTTTTAGGAAACCCAACATTTTAAGTGCTTTGTTTGAAATATCATTCTAGTATTCAGTAAATGCCAATTTTGAATCGAACCTGTTAAGCGATTCCAAAATTGTACCAAGTAAAGTATATACAGACAACAATTACACAGTCTATTTAGATCTTCTTGTAGTACAAGACTACCAAGAAAGTTTTTAATAGTAAAGAAAATCTTTAGATCGTCAATCGTCAGCAAATAATAGAAATTTGAAGGATACAAACCAGGAGACTATGTTGTAACAAAAATAGGAGTGGTCCTAGATGGCTTTTCTGCGGAACATCTGATATGACCTGGATTTCCTTAGAGAAAAATCCATTCAACCTCATAATTTAGACTCCAGATAATTACATATAAAGGAAATCTAACACCCTTTAATAATCACCAATTTGTCTTAACAGATACTAGATATTGGAAATTATTAAAAACGGTAGACAAATCAGTGTATATGGTATCAACCTGACACCAACTCTGGAAGGCTTACTGAACAAATTGGATGAAGATTGTAAGCTTAGTAAGAGTAGTCCGTCACCACAGAACCCATGCTCTTGAATAATCGTGTTATTTTATAAGAAATTTCCTTCTTTCTTCTTAAAAAATTTCAATTATGAGATTATAAAAAGTAGTACTCATATACAGGATGGACCAATAGTGTCGCACCAAACGAAACCATATTTTGACAGAATTTTAGAAAAGGTAGGTACTGTAATTTTCGAGTGGTGTAAAATGTAAAAAGAACAAAATATAAAATTTTTCTTTTCATTTGATTTTTCTTGATTTTTTTGTGGTTATACATCGTATTTGTAATACACCACCGTAATCACAAAGAAATTAGTTTTGCAAAATATACAACCAGACCCATGATGTCATTTTAAAAAAAAAAATTAAAAAAAAAAACGTATGTAGCGCTACTACTCGAAAACTTCTAAGAGTTTGATTACATTGACACCTATAAATATTCATTTGTTAAATCCCACCCGTTTTGATGGTATTTCGTTTGGTGGTGTATAAGAGTTATTTTTAGGTCCACTATCTCCAGCTAACTTTTTGGAATTTGGATTTTGGGACACCCTATATTAAAAAAAAATATAAAAGAAATTGTATGATAAGTGCAAAATTTAGATTAATATACAGCGTCCCACTTTTTTTCACTAAAATTTGTTTTAGATAGTAAATGTCATTCTGAACAAAACTTTTCCTATAAATTATTATGTTTTTTCGACTCCTTAAAAAGTTACAGCAATTTTAAAATTTCAAAAATTTAATAATTTTTGTGAGACACCCTGTATGAATTTCATTTTATTTTGATTTTTATTTATTTAAATCAAGTATGCTTTGGATTTTGTATATCTTTAAGCCAATAAGATGCTAAATTTTACAAAAAAAAATATTATAAGAAAGAATATTATACAGGGTGTTCCATAAAAATCATGAAAATTTATACATTTTTAAAATTTTTAAAGAGTCGAAAAAACATAATAGTTCATAGGAAAATTTTTGTTCAGAATGACATTCACTATATAAAAAAAAATTGCTGGAAAAAAAAGTGAGACACCCTGTATATTAAAGCTCTAATCAATATTTTCTAATTGTTTTTGTTTATTGTAGCACATCATTATCACTTATCATTATCACCTACTTCGTGTTTATTTTCTGATCCTTGATTCTACTACACCGTTTCCAGTTGGATTTCAGAAAAGATCAATTCAATTTCAGAAATTATCAATTATAATTCATAAACGTGAATTGCATTTCTGAAAAGAAAGCATCAATTGTATGTTAGAAAAAAATACAATTTAATTTCAGAAAAAATAAATTGTATTTTAGAATCTTCAATTGAATTAAATTAAATAAATTGAATTAAAAATCAGAATCTGTCAATTAAATTCCAAAATGTATGATTTGTATTTTAGAAGTAATCAATTGTATTTCAGAAAAAATCATTGTATTTTATTGAGAGTACATTTTACCGCAGAAATTTTGGATTACCTAAATATTATATTATAGGCACTTGATCGATTGTAGTTTGTTGTGCTGCACAAGCACAATCACCACCAATAGTTGTATTTTTGGCTTCATAAATTGTTTCTAAATAAACTAAAATTTGTTCTATATTCCATGATACCAGGAGCCATTCAGGAGAAAGTCTTTTAACAATATTGCATTGATCTTAGAATAGACTATTCCAATTGGGTTTAAGATTAGTAAAATAGTGAATAAGGACCAAGGAATATTGCTACTGGTGAAATGTTAAATTGCTAAAGTACTTTTTTGATGAGTTGTATGTGTCTGTTGTGGTTCGCGTTCACAATCACCGCCAAAAACTCTTAGCTTCCTCAATTTTTACAAATGGCCCTTTCTGAAATACAACTGATACTTTCTGAAATTAAATTGATTTATCTGGGACACCTTGTATAAACGTCTTCTTCAGGCACAATATGTCACTATAAACTTCTTCATACCAACGCATACAGGTTTCTTCAAAATTTGGATAAAGATTTAACTGTTTTCTTGTAATTAGTTATGTTTATTCACTTGTATCTTGTTACATTTGTACTAACTTGAAATTTGACAGAATAGTATTCGAATAATGTGTCAAACATACTTGAAGGTAAAACAACGGATAATATTATTCTCACCAGAGTCTAGTAGGATTAAAACATGGAAATTCCTCAAAATTTTGTGAAAATCAGGAAAATCACACGAAGAACAAAAAATTTGTGAATTTACTGGAAATTAACAAAAGAGCTTTGTTTTATAGATATTATGAATCATCCGGTATAGAATAGTAAAGAATTGAGAAAATAATGAAGTTGTTGATCGAAAGAGTTTGTTTAGAAAAATATATTGAGTTTGAGATGACATTTTAGGCCTATAAGTGTAATCATCTTGTTAGGGACGCGTAAGTGCGAGTAATTGTAGTACAATTGCACTGTTGACTTTACTTTATCATTCAAGCATCCTGTAAGATGTTATAAAGTAATTGCAAACAAACGAAAACATTTTTGATTGAAGTTAATGGGGGACATCATTTTAAATTATATTTGTTTTCCTAATCTTTCAACTATAAAGTATTGTCAATTTTATCATGAATTAAACTTAGGAAATTTTTCTAAAAATTATACATCTACATTTATGACGAGAGAAATAATAATACTAAAATATTTGTGTAATTTTATGGTGTTAACCTCGATATTCGAAGGGAATTACAATGGTTTTATGGCACGTTTTTGCAAATATTTCTAAAAATTATTATGCAATAAAAGCAAAAGGCAAGAGTAACGTTGTAAATAGTTTTATTGCATGTTTACCTTAAATATTATTAGAGTGGTATTGATTTTCAAGGTTTATTGGTACTTAGTTTTGGTAAGCCCTAAACACATTTGAGCCCTTATACAACTCAAGGCCTCTATTTTCATCTATTAAAAAAATTAAGTGGGATAAAATAAATATTTCATCTGTGGTGCGTTTTTATTATTATTAATGCGTGTTGATATATGAATGAGTAACTCGGCTTATAAATTAATTGACCTGTAGGGCAACAGTAGATCAAGGCTACACCTACGTTTAATTAAAATTAATCCGTAAAAACAATGTTAAATTAAAGCTTGTAGCATCGAAAATTTAAGTCTTCAATTGAAATTAACCTAAACATAAAATCAAACACGCAATTCATATTATTAACTTTGAAATTTGATTTAATTCGTTAGTGCATTTACAAACATATATCAATAGAAACCTTGTTACGTAAAAAATGACACGGATTGAAGTTAAATATACAGGGTGTCCATTTGAAAATATCCTTTAATTAGTCAATTTGGGTCTCATCAGGCACCATGAGTTTATCACAAATTTTTGTCAAGATTTAAATCCAAAATTGTCATTTGTTTTATGGCAGTGACAAAAATTGATCTTCTTTTCGCTTAAATGAGAAATATTAGCAAAACGGGTGAAGGTATACAGAAAAAAACGTAATTTTGGTCCACCATCTTGAAATTGACACCCGATATATTGTTAGAGTGTTTATCTAAAAGTATTGTACTTTCAGTCAAAAACCGTTGGTGAAATGTCGATATCTTTTTTCATTTTAGAATATCCTTCCTCGTAGCGCTGGGACACCCTGTATCTACATAAACCACTCTTTTCCGATGATACAATTTATTGATCAAATTTCCGAAGTTGTAATATGTTTTTTGAGAAAATTTGTGGTGTTTTGGATTTTATGAGTGTGTAATGTATCGAAATTACAAGATGATGGTCGCTGGTTTTTATGATTTGAAGATGTGAGTACGCATGTGGAGTGCATTATTTATTGGAAACTGCTGAGTGGACAAAATTGAGTTGTCAATTACCCGCTGGGTTCGATAAGAACGAGTGTGAAACACGCGCAGCTGCAGCGATAAACAAATATGAACAGAGAAAAAAGTTGCTCTCATCGCATCGTCTGAATTTTATACACTGTTAATCATCTCAAACGTGCTGATTTCCCAAGGAAAATAGAGTAATAAGCGAGGGAATCGGAATAGATGGTGTAAACGTTGCCTAATTGCCTTCATTCAGTGGTAGACGCGTACTTGACGACAGCTCCAAACTTGTGGTCGTTTTCACGTTTTGCTGACTCTAATATTCTCTGCTCTACATCAATAATTATACTTCAAATGTCATAAATACTCCTTTTAATTTAATTAATTTCTTCATTTTCCAAATACCATTACCTTACAATTTTAATGATTCTACCCCCACATCTCCAAATCCTTCTTTTATTACTTTTCAGAACGAAAGGAATATTTTTCCAAAATTAATTGAATTCTATTCAGGACTCCAGGATTACCCCAATCCTAATCAAAACATAACTTACACCATTTTATTTAGTTTCTAAACTTCTAAAAATAGTTGTAGATTTTTTCTTAAACTTTTGCTTATTCATTGTCTTGCCTAATCTTTTATAAACACTGGTTATGAGGAAAACTTAATTCCTACTATTACTGAATCGCAAAATTGTGCGATTTCGTAGTAATAAAAAATAATGCTTTTTATGTAGGTACAGGATGAGTCTGTAACATGGAATAAATTCAAAATGTCAGAGACAGTTCGATTTTCAAAAAAATCGTCTTGACACGTCAAATCGTGCTATGCCCACGTGACGTCATCACAATTTGTTTAAATGGAAACTCACAATTTTTAGTAAATAGTTTAGAAGGTCGTCAATACATAAGTACCCATGCAAAATTTCATCGACTTATCTCCTTTTGTTCCGAAGATTTGATCAATCAAAAACAACAAATTCTCAATTTTCGATTTACTATATATCTGGAGTGGAGATAAGTCAACAAAATTTGTATGAATAGACGTGCTTTCAATTTTAGAACTTAAAAGTTATGGGTTTCCAAGAAAAAATGCGATGACGTCAGGGGGCGTTATGGGATGACGTCATATAAATTTAAAATGACATAAAATTACCGTAAAAACTAATTATTTCACATGTGCAGCAATTTTTTTGAAAATCTAACCGTTTTGTACAAGTTTGGATGTTCTTTCAAATTGTTCTTAAATTTGTGGGTTTCTATATAAAAAAATTGTGATGACGTCACGTGGGCATTGTGCGATGACGTCACATAAATTTTAAATGACACAAAATATCCAGTAATTCAATCATAATTTGACGTGTCAAGGCGTTTTTCTGAAAACCGAAACGTTTCTGACTTCTTGAATTTATTCCATGTTACAGACTCACCCTGTATAATGTAGTAGGTTAAGTATGCAGAATGAAGTTATATAAAACTGAACATTTGTCCATTAAAGAGAAAGAAAATATCAATAAATATATGGCTTAGGAATTAAGTATAATCGCATGTTGCGTGATAGTAAAAAATTTATGCACACCCGTGCTGTTCCCATTATTCATTTATTTGCATTACATGTGTATAATCTCTAATGATTTCATACATAAAATATGATGTAAAACAAATTAAAACTTATAAGTTACTAACTTCGTATATGATTTAATTATAAATCACAATTAATAAAATACCTATCTTAGAGTAACTTTTTTAAATTCAACTTTTCTCACGTTTCATTGAAGATTATTAACAGTTTTATAATCATTAAGCTTAAAGGCTTCCTAGTCAATAATAATTGATTTTTTAATTACATCATTTTGATTTAGATATTTTTATTTTACGAAAGTAAAAAATAAATCAAATTCAACACTTTTTTTTATTTATCTTGAAATTTTTATTTTCAAAAATTTGTTGAATATTCAGTTGATAATACAAAAAATGGCACACATTGGCTCAAATGTATCGAAACACTCAAATGACTTGAATGTTTCGATACCTCTAATAAGAGCAGTACAAAAAGGAAACATGGAGCATAACTTTAATATTTCTATGGGGTGCGTTCAAAAATTCAGAGTTACCCTGGGGTAACGCAAAACCGTTCATAAAGCAACGCTTTTGGTAATAGTAGCCCCAGTAGAAGCGAAAATTGTAGTTGGAATGTGGTAATATTGTAGGAACATGTAAATATCGTATGGAATTGTTGTGAAAATATTGTACAATCATTTGTGTAACAATATATTTGTGAAAAA
Source organism: Stenus bimaculatus (assembly GCA_963971135.1). Lineage (NCBI taxonomy): Eukaryota > Metazoa > Arthropoda > Insecta > Coleoptera > Staphylinidae > Stenus > Stenus bimaculatus. The sequence continues at coordinate 76,319,737 of OZ020180.1, read as the reverse complement.
TTGCGGTAAAATTCAGTGGCGTCGATATTTTGGGGTCCAAGCCGACAAATTTGCGATTTTCACATACAAAAGGGTCCATTTTTTAGATATCGCGGGGAGGCCCGAAATTTGACGCCACTGGTAAAATTCTGACAATGTTGTAGTTTAAATATTGTTCTAGTATTGTGGCTCAAAGATTCTGAAATGATTGTAGTCTCAATATTGAGTTCATATTTCATTACACAATATTGTATGAAATACATACTTTCAATGTGTACACTGTACACAATTTTGAGCAAAAATTCTGAATACAATATTATACAATATTATGTTTCATTATATGCACAATTTTGAAGTAAAAAGTCACTATCGACATTTTTTAATATTGTCAAATACATCGATAATTTAATGTGTATATTCTCCCAGTCATCTGGTCGATATAAGTCGATTAACTTTTCAACTATTTGATTGGTATTAATAAGTTGCTTTATTTAAAATGAAAAATGGATTTTTTAAAGTAGGTAGAAAATTTGAATAAAAAAGATTACTATATTTCTAGAATAGAATTAAGGAACAATTATCACACTAATATTTAATACAACAGGAATCAAATCCTCATCCCATCTCTTTTTTTTGACATGTAAGAATATTGTGCCAAGCACGTACCACAATTTGTGGTAATGTCCCAGCACAATATCAACGCAATATTAGAGCCGATCAACATTTGGTGATTCCACAATATTCTACAAAATCTTATCAATCTTTTAAAGTTGTTTTATAATATTATAACAATATTTTCACAACTTTGGTTTCTGCTTGGAAGGCGCTTTCTTTTAACGCTCATGAAGCTGTTCTGAGTAACTACAAAACATTTCATTACTTCTTTTTGCTTTTTGACAAACATATCTGTTCTTGAGCTACTTAATTTGAAAGCCTCCTTAACCTTGCTGCACCTACCTAAAATTTGGTCCAAGTTGTTCCAAAAAAGGGGGAAGTAAACAATCCATGTGATTTTAAGTAGTTTGTTATTTTTTAATATACGAATAAATCTAAAGCATTTTTTTCTCTAATATTCCCAAAGGGTCCAAGTGCCAAAATCATAATTTAGAGAAAATTGAAGATTACATTTTACATAAACAATACAGTGACAGTCATATATTTTCGATAATAAAATCATTGCATAAAACATACGAATGTATAATTATAATACAAGTAAGCAGTATTGTATCTAAGACTGTTTTTAGGGGAAGAGTGAATTCCCAAAAATTTGGCACTGTACCCCTTAGGAATTGCAAAATGTTAATTTTTCTATTGGATAGATTTTATTTTCCAATCGATTCAATACTTATATTTTATAGGTTTGAGGCCAGGTAGATTACATTTATTTTAATACTTTAATTAGAAAATCAGTAACAAGTAATAAAAACTATTAATGAGGCTTATAATTTATGTTATACATATTTTGAAACACTTCAGAATTGCTTAGTTACGCAGTAGTGGGGTTGTTGCGTTGTTCGTTATGGGTTGTTCTTTTTGACATCAAGTGCAAGTTGTTCCAGAGTAAACTGATCCAGAACATTTTAATATAAAAAATAAAGCACCTAGCGTTTACAAGCTTCTGTACTCTACTTTTCCGTTAAATTATAATATCGTATTAGGTTTGTTCCTTTTTATTACTTCATAATTTTCCTCCTCTTCCAAAACCAAAAATGGAGGAAATGCATTCATAGTTACAAAAAATGGAACAAACACATCTATATCAACTAAAACACTAAAGCTATTCTTATTATTTGTGGCTTCAAGAGCATTTTAATTTAAAATAATTTATAATTTAAGTCATTTTATTTTGTTCATAATGTTTCCATTTATAGCTGTTCAAAAAGTGTGGATAAGGTAATGTCATGTGATCTTCTCATTACACTCTACTCTCTGACTTTTCGAACGCACTCCTATGTTGTATGGTATGGCGAATATTGTAATGGTTTCATATTTCGTATGATAAGAAAGTAGCGGTGCCTGATATATCGTATCTAAATTTCAATTTCTTCACGAGCTATGACGGACAAGCCGTTTTTAGAAATTTATAGACTCGAAGATCTTCGAATATATGTTTAACCACTGTAATTTTGGTAACTTCTATCGTACATCTCTTGCTCTTAAATTAAAACTTTAGATTCAACGTATGGAAGAGTTTTGAATTCTTTGTTATATTTTGCAGAAATTGTATCTAAACACAGCCATATACACAATCACCAAAATTGCAGCAGTTCAAGAAAAGAGATGTGCTAGTTAACTTCTTTGGACGACTTTTCCGAAGTTTTTAAGAAATTGTAATTTGTTGTCCATAAACAAGCCCAAGTTTTTAGCTTATTAGTATAATGTCATCGTTATTTTTTCATAATCTTCTAGTAACTAGTAAGTTTTGATCTCTACCAAAATATAAGACGCAAGAATTTGTAGCATTTCTCCCAAGTCCGTTATCAGTAGAATATCTAGCAATATCATTATGTGTTTTCTTAAAGCTATTTAGTTTGACATAAGTGACAATCATCATACACTCTTTCCTTAATATCTACTGTAAACAATAGTGGTCCTATAGTATGGAACCACGCGGAACACGTTTTAGTACTAATTTCTTTATAAATTCTATTTCAACAACGCAACTTTTGAATCTTCTTTGTAGAAAGACTTAAAGGAATAATACAGTTTGAGCACGAAAGCTGTAGTACTCGTCTTAGTTTGGCAAATAATAATTTGTGACCATTTTGTGACATACAACATCAAAAGCTTTGCTTTAGTCTAACTAAACTAAAGAAGTTGTCTCTCCTTTAATCTAAAGCTACAATTATGTCATCGTATATTTTTTTGTAGATGATTTAGAAGTCATTTCTATAATTCCTAGCGGAAGGAAAAAAAATTAGAGAATGTGCAAACGAAAATATAATTACCTAAAAGTACCTTAACTTTGGACCCTTCTCTAATAAATTTTGTGCTAGGTTGCAGAAGGTGACTATCCGCTATAGGATGTAGCCTAATCTATTTAGATTATAAATCTAAAAAAAAAAAATGAAAATCTAACGAGGGAAACTTGATATTTGAGATTTGACTGTAGAATGCTCGATTTCATGATTTTTCACATTTTTTTCTCCCTCTAGGGATTTGTATTAATTATCAGTCATTCGCTGATAATTTGCAAAGAAGCTCCAGAAAAGTGAGATGGATTTTCTATTCCCTGTTATTATCTCCGACGGAAAATTTATCTCAGACGTCAATCTGTCATTTCAAAATTTAAGTACTACTTACTGGCCTAACCCCCAGTATTATCAACAGACATTTAATTTTAAATGAGGTTTAATTTGACATCTATAGTCTATTTTGCAGCTAAATGTCATTAAAATATATTCAAACTTCAGAAAAATACTATATATGTCAAATTAAACCTCATTTAAAATTAAATGTCTGTTGATAATACTGGGGGTAAGTCATGTCGATGAGATCGGCCATTAATAGAGTCTTATCATTTACATAGTCAATGTATTATTTCCAGCTATAATAATTTCATTTGATTACAGAAGGGTCTGCAATGGTTCTTCAAGCTATTTTTTTTAATATTTAATACAGAGTGATTTTAAATTCACGTTTAGCTGAATATAAAAGAAAAATTTAAAAAATAAGACTAGTACCTTCAGTGTACTTTTTTATATGAAGATATTTATACAGGGTGGTGATAAAGTTTGGAACCAAGGTCATAACTTCCGTAAAAAATTTTTTTGTAAAAATCGCTCGGACGGGTCAATTTTTGTTTTAAAAATGCCATCTTTGGAAATGAAAAAAATATTCATGACGTAACTGATAACTTCACTATGACGTCATCATCAATTTTTTTAAATGGAAACCCCTACTTTTTTTACACATTTTTCATAGACCTTTTTATCATATTAATGATCACATAAAAATATTAAAAAAAATTTCAACCATTTTTGAAAAAAAAAATAAATTTACTCTAAAAAAAATTATTAATTCTCAATGAAAATATTACAAAAAAAAAGTAAATTTGTAATTTACAAGTAACAAATTTTAACGAAAATGTTCAAATTATTTCCCATCGACCATTTGGCATTATCCCATTCGAGTGTAGACACTCTGAATACTATTGTTAATAGCTTCTTCGTCAATTTGTTGTAATTCCGTCCTAATTCTAAGCTCCAATTCTTGTAAATTATTAGGTCTATTGAAATAAACTTTTGATTTTAAATGTCCCCACAAAAAAAAAATCTAAGGGCGTTAGGTCGGGAGATCGCGGAGGCCACTCAATTGGTCCCCTCCGACCTATCCATTTGTTGGGAAACGTGGTGTTAAGGAATTCTCGCACCGCCCTGCCAAAGTGTGGAGGAGCCCCATCTTGTTGAAACCAAATGTTTTGGATAGGAATGTTGCGATTTTCATAATTGGGGAAAATACGAAGTAAAACTGGTAGCAAATCAGTCCGCAAAAAATTCAAGTATCTTTCGGCAGTAAGGTTTTCATTAAAAAAGTAAGGTCCTATAAAACGTCTGCCAATCATTCCCACCCATACATTTAACTTTCCCTGTCTTTGACTATGGGATTCTACGGCCCAATGAGGATTTTCCTGTGACCAATACCTACAATTATGTCGATTCACTGATCCATTCAATTGAAAGGTAGCTTCATCGGAGAAAATTATACTACTTAAAAAATTTGGATTTTGATCACATCGCGCCATCATTTCTTCACAAAATTGCAGTCGGCGATCGGGATCATCTTCATTTAACTCTTGTATGAGTTTTATTTTGTATGGGTGATACTTTTCGTGTTTAAATAATTTTGCGACATAGGAATGATCCACATTATTATTTCTTGAAATATCTCTTGTTGAAATATTGGGATTTTCTTCAATCGCAAGTAATAAATTTAATTTGGTTTCTTCATTCACTTGAGGCCGCCCTTGTCGAGGCAAATCTCCTACAGATCCTGTTTCTGCAAATTTGGTAACTAACTTACTTACTGTAGATCTTGAGATTTGCGGTCTATTTGGATATTGCTTATTAAACAAAGCACAAGCTTCCCCATGGGTTCTTTTTCTATCGCCGTATCCTACCATAATTAAAATTTCGATTCTTTCGCGTTCGCTTAAACGAGGCATTTTTAATTTCGCAAAACTTAATAATTGTTGATTATTATTAAACAAACGAAGTAAGCTATTCAAGCATTGCTAAATGGATTTAAAATTTTATTTGCCATACAAAATAACGTCAACTAAAGCACTTTTATAAAGGCAATTTTTATTTCAATAAATTTTGAATATCAAAAGCTTTTTCAAATTTATAATAAATTACAATTTTATTTAAAGTTTATTATAACTCAAACATTTTATTTTAATTACCTTTTTCATTAAAAGTTATTTAAAATTAGTTGTAAGAAAATTCCAATTGTGTAAAGAAGAACAATTCGAATATTTTCAACAATAATTTGTTATTTTTAAACTAAAAATTAGTTTAATTTATTTTTCTTGCCATATTTTGATTGAGAATTAATAATTTTTTTTTGAGTAAATTTATTTTTTTTTTCAAAAATGGTTGAAATTTTTTTAAATATTTTTATGTGATCATTAATATGATAAAAAGGTCTATGAAAAATGTGTACAAAAAGTAGGGGTTTCCATTTAAAAAAATTGATGATGACGTCATAGTGAAGTTATCAGTGACGTCATGAATATTTTTTTCATTCCTAAAGATGGCACTTTTAAAACAAAAATTGACCTGTCCGAGCGATTTTTACAAAAAAAATTTTTATGGAAGTTATGACCTTGGTTCCAAACTTTATCATCACCCTGTATACAAAATTGCCAAACGACTTATTTTATTGAGTTTTAAATCTTGTCCAAAAAAAAGTACCAACTTAAAAATCACCCTGTATAAATGAGATTTTTAGTTTATCCACCAAAATTTATAATTTATTAAAAACTAGGCACAAGATTTAAATTTAAATTTATATGTGAACACAAACAATCTCTCAAATTTTGAACCTTCAAAACTTTTGGTAGCGTGAGCCACAGAATTCGTGAGCAGTTCTCAAGAATTTTTTTTGTTATTAATTGAATTGATATAAATGACATTTTTAGTAATTCCACAAAAACACAATTGTTTTTGCAATTTTGTGGCCTCTACTCGGTGTTTTAAAGTAATAATAATATTTTCTCTAAATAAAAAAATTGTTTAATTTGTGCCACGAGTCACGTGTTCCTAATGATGAAGAGACACCAGCTGTTGGTAGTTGGAATTAAAGTAAATAAAAAAGGTTTTAAGGCCTGAATAAAGTCCTGAAATCGTCTCGAACTGATGATCCTAATTAGTTAATTTGTTGAAATTAAACGGCGCGGCGGCGGCGCGTTCGGTCAACTCAACCAAACCACTAAACTACTAAAACCTTATGAGCACGAGTTTAAATAACTCGCATCATGACCCTACTTCCTCTTCGCCTGCTTTTCTTTCTATGCCTTTCGTCAACTGCACCTAAATTAAATAATTTGTACACCATTTATGTAATAAAGCTTGAAATTTATTTATTAAATTGTTTGCTTTGCCACATGGTTAATTTATACTTAACTAGCATCTATTACCTTCTTCTTACTTCTCGAAATTTCAAACTTAATTTATTAACAAAACAAAAAACACTATTCTTCTTTTCTATTTCATGATAAATAGAAAATATGTAACTTACTTTGCAAATTGTATTTCAGATTTCAGAAAGCTTCAATTGTATTTCAAAAAGCCTCAATTGTATTTCAGATAAATCAGTTTAATTTCAGAAAGCATCAATTGTATTTCAGAATCATCAATTGTATTTCAGAAAGGACCATTGTATTTTAGAAAGGATCAATTGTATTTCAGAAAGCATCAATTTTGTTTCAGAAAAATCAATACAATTTTAGAAAGGATCAATTTAACAATGTGCCAGTAACAATTTTACGTTCAGGTCCTTATTCACCAGTGTTAAACCCAATTGAAATAATCTGTTCTAAGATTAAAGAAGTATTTTTAAAAGAAAACTTTTGATTTATCCTATTATGGTTCTTGGAATCACAGAGCAAATTTTGCTTTACTTAGAAACAATTATTGATGAAGTTATGCAGAACAACACACTACAATCGATCATACAGCTGTTTCAGCAATGGAAGACATAACTATTGTTGGTGGCTAAAATTTTATATTTGGGTAATCCAAAATTTTTTCGCCAAAATATACTTTGAACGAAAGACGAATTGATTTTCTGAAGGTGTAGTTAAATGTAATGATTTTTTTATTATCATCTTAAATAATGAGGATGTGGAGTAATTAACCTTAAAGAACCTATCGCAGAATGTGTTTTAAAGGAGAGGTTAATCAGCAATGTTCTAAGTTCTAATAAATTATTAAGATTGAATCATATCCGGATTGTAAGTCAAGTTTTACTAGCCCAGCGCTCGATTCATTGCTACATCAATTAAGGCAGCTGCTGTTACTTAATTATCTAGTTACGGTGCCATAGTTCAATTGTTTACTCGCCCATTCATGAAGAAACCACTCTACTCAACGAGTCGCTACTTGCTACGTTTTGTCACTAAATTTATTGAACGAATTAACGCTTACACAAATTAAATCCTTCATTAAAAACTAATTGAAACACAATTGGAAATTATTGATGTGACCCTCATTTTTTGCACAACCAATGCTGGTTATTTCTATTCTTGTGGTAATAATATAAATACAGGTACAATCATGGCGCTCATAAACTACTCCACACTAGCATTGGTCGGAACGCACCTTGCACCTTAACAACACCGAGGTTCGTTATGAGTTAGAACTACTTGATAGTACATGAAGATGGCGCTACTATCGACTATCGTTTTGTTCATCTCGAGCATAACTAATTTTTGAGTATATCTGTTATGATGTGCTACAAATAATATAAAATAAGTGGATGAACTTGAATTAAATGAATGATTCAGCCCTTACTTTGTTTTTTTGAAACCCCAAAAGGAAAGACCATCGGCTGTTGTTTAATCTCGTTACACCCGCAAGTAGGATGCACGCTCATTAAATGTTTATCTAAAGACTGGCACGTGTCACCACTAGCTTGATGGGGCACGGGTGACTCTGAACGTGATCAAACAATAGTCGCTTTGCCACATCCACACCATTCAAACTACAGAGGGATTTCAGATTGACACGTTACATACGTTCTTTTCATCTACAAATTCACAATAATAAACTTCAACATTTGTAATTAAAAGAGCAAATTTGCTTGGATTTAAGTAAATCCAACTGAAATAAATAGGACAGTTTCAATTGACATAAATATGATAAACTATTATAAATATGAGTTTTATAGTAATATATACAATAGTTTGACAGTTTAAGCTGTCATATATTATATAATAATTTGACAGTTGTCATCTTTCCTTAAAAATTGGTGAATTTACAAAGTAAAGAAGCACATTTTGTTACATGTTTTTATTATTTTTTGCCCTTTTTCATCATTATACAAGATGGTGATTATTTCGATGCTCACCATTGCTGGTATCTTTTAAAGTGGAAGAGATTATGTGAGGTCGGTTAAATTAAAGAAAAGTTGCCCATTTTTATGGCCACTAAAAATCTGAAAGAAAATTTAAGATATTTAAAGACATTACACTAAAAAAATTGATTTTAGAAAATTATTTATATTTTTCAAACCATTACTGCTAAGTCAATAAAATTTGGTAGCATTAAATTATTGACCATTCTGAGTTAAATGAGGCTAAAAAAATTTTTTTTGCCCTCCTAGATTCGAAGCCGCGATATTCAACTTTTTTTTTATATCATCACTTAATAAAAAGTAATACATTTTCAGATTGATAATTAACATCAATATGTTCCTTTAAAAAATGTGTTAAATTCGAAAATTTGTATAAATACACAAATGAAATTAATGCTTCCATGGTTCCCATAAAAATATCTTCTCAAATGAGGCTTTAAATTTTATCAAAATTCTAATAATATTAAAATGATGAAGAGTTCTTTTAAAAAATGATGTAGGCAAAACTGTTTACTTAACGACAATCATGTCTTGTCAAATTTTTTTTATACAGGGTGTCCCTGAATAAATACTCCTGAGACCTAAATATGACGATTTAACCAAACTTATCTCTATCCAAAAGTTCTTCGTTAACGCGCTACAGACCATTAAAGTTCTTAAAACTATTTTGTTTTTTTTAAATTACTAAAAATTGGTTCATACGATCATAACAAAATTTGGTATGTAGCTATGTAATGAAAAAAGTTATTTATAGACAATTTGTTTTTACTTTTTCGCGTTATGTAAGTGGTCAAAAATAGGTAACTGACATGCAGATTTTCTTGTAACTTTCTAATGGCCGAATAAAAATTCATAAAACTTTACTTGTAGCTAGACAGTGTAATTATAAACTTTTTTTGTCTCTTACAAAATTTTTCTAACTCCTTTATTTTAGGCAAAAAATAATATTTCCATATGGTGCATAACCTAACTTTAGAAAAATATTTAAATTTTTCGCCAAAAGGTCTGTACAAAATAACACCACATATTCTTGAGACCAAAATAAAATGATTTAACCAGACTTATTTTAATCGAAAAGTGCTTTGTTAAGTGTCTAGCGACCTTGAAGAATCTTATCTTTTTAAATAACTTTCATGGGTTAAGGAAGCACTTTTGAATAAAGATAAAATTAGTTAAATCGTTTCATTTTAGTCTCAGGAATATACTGTCTTAATTTGTACAGACTTTTTAGCGAAAAATTTAAATATTTTTTCAAAGTTAGGTTATGCACCACATGGAAATAATTTTTTTCTGCCTAAAATAAAGGAAAATTTTGTAAGAGACAAAAAAGTTTATAATTACACTGTTTAGCTACAAGTAAAGTTTTATGAATTTTTATTTGGCCATTAATAGGTTATAAGAAATTTTGCATGACGATGACCTATTTTTGAACACTTACATAACGTGAAAAAGTAAAAACAAATTGTTTAGAAATACTTTTTTTCCATTACATAGCCACATACCAAATTATGTTATGATCGTATGAGCCAATTTTTAGTAATTTAAAAAATACAAAATAGTTTTAAGAACTTTAATGGTTTGTAGCACCTTAACGATGCACTTTTGGATAGAGATTAGTTTGGTTAAATCGTCTTATTTTTGTCTCAAAAGTATGTGGTATCATTTTGTACAGACTTTTTAGGGACACCCTGTATATAAAAAAAATTTGACATGACATTTTATTATTGTTATATTTTACATATTTATTATTGATTTGTTTGTTGTTCGGTTTTGTTGGATTTTGTATTTTATTCATTTTCACAATCTTAATAGTGCCTGATGAAGCTAATGATTTAGCGAAACATGTAGCACAATATTAATGTAAATTGTGAAATAAAGTTGGATAAAAGGAATTATATTTATTTCTTCAAATTATTAATATTATTATTTGGTAAAAATTTTACTAATCCTCGACTTTTAAAAATTGTGTTGAATAGGAGAAGAGCTTAAGAACTGTTTATGAATTGTCGATCGAATTGTGCGACATCCTGTATACAACTCTTTTCTGGCAACATTTTTTAGATAGTAAATGTCATTCTGAAGTAAAAATTCCTTATGAAGTAATTCATTTGAACTCTTTGAAAACTTACAACATTTTTAAAATTGTAAAATATTCATGATTTTTGTATAATTTTCTTATATTTTTTTAATTTAAATCAATTCTCTGAAATTTGGTAAGAAGTACTTATGTCAGGATTTTTTAGTTTTATTGATTTTTTATTTTATTACATATTTTTGTTTTTTTATTAAACCATTTCACAAAAGACTAAAATACATTATTGTTTTATTAGACGATTTATGGCACAATTTCGAATTTTTTATTTCAATTTCTATAAAAATCGTTGATTTTAACTTTAACCTAAGCCTCAGAGAGGGGACGATTGCAACCCCCCCCCCCCCTAGATACCTGAAAAAAATATGCAATTTTTCTTTTCTTCAGTTCTACAATTTTTAATGGGGGTTACAAACTTCAAAGTTTTTAAATGTCAAAATTTTTAAGTTTTTGCTAATATTTCTAGTTTTTATGTTTTAATTAAAAATATGTATATCCGAGAAATTATAAGCAACTTTCGTTTTTCAAGTGCCAACATGAGAACAAAAAATTAATACCAAGAACAATACCAGGGGTCTTATTTTTATTTCAAATGAAGTTTTTCAAAAAACTGTAGATATCATACTGAACAAAAAAGTTTCGGTTTCGAAAAGAGTTTAAAATTTAAAATTTTTTATGAATTTTGTAGAACATTATTTTTTTAATTTTAAACAAGTATACTTTGGATTTTCTTTTTACCTAAGTACTTTTTATATTGTTTTTAAAACTAAGAGGGACCATTTAAACTTAATATATCTGGATGAAATTTAAAGACAAAATCCTTGTTTCTAATAAAAATATTGATATTAAAAAATTTACAGAAATCCCAAAAATCACTAATATTTTGAACTTTTAGAACAGTCGTATTTCACCAAAAATGAGCATTTTTTAAAATAAATTTCCAAAAAAGTTTCGAGAGGAAAATATTACTTAAATAAACCTGTTTTATAGAAAATTGTCTAAATTTTATAATGGAATTAATTTTGTAAGTCTAGCTTCAGTGGAAATATCATTTTTTGGTGTTCAAACTGTATACAAAGTTTTTATCAAAAAATCAGTTTAAATAAAAGCGTTAACAATTTTTTAAATTGGATTTCAAAAAAGTCCCCAGTTTGAATTTTATTTTTTAAATGGTCCATTTTATAAAAAATTAACGAAATTTTATAATAAGATTTATTTTATAATCATATCTCGACTATAAATACCTTTTTTATGTCATTAAATTACGATTAAAAATTTCCCCAAAAAAGTTTAACTTCAATTGGTTATATTAAATTTATTTTTTGGCCCATAATTGATTTTAGACTTTCGTATTATAAATTACACCCTAATCTTTCATGAAATCTCAAAAATTTTGTTATAGTTTTATCGAAACTAGCAGTTTTTACTCAAGTTTTTAAAAATATTTTGTACAATAATAAAAGTTTCTATGAGAAAAATATTTTATTACTTAAATAAGTCGTTTTTAAAGAAATTTTCTAAATTTGTTAATGAAACTAATTTTGAAATTTTAACTTCAGTGGAAATATCATTTTTGTGCGTTCAAATTGCTAAAATGTTTTTATCAAAAAAAAACATTTTAAATAATTTAACTTAATTTATCACCCATGATTGATTTGAAAACCTTGTTTGCTACCCACTTTACATAAATAAGTTTTTTTTCAAAAATTTTTATTCAAGAGCATTTCCGTGAGTAAATTTGGTTGCCTAAAACTTAAAGAACAATTTCTCACTTTTTAATTTCTGAATATATTAATTTTTTTCGATCGAAAATTAGGGTATATTAATTATTACATGTTTAAAGTGGCCTTTGTTTTGTTTTTAATTTTATACAAATTTTAATTTTTAGGCAACCAAATTTACACGTGAATGCTCGTAACCTAAAATAAAATAAGAATGTTTTTTGAGTGACGTTTACTATTTTAAACAAGTGCTGAAAAAAGTGGGACTCCCTATAATTGCTCATCACCCCCCCCCCCCCCCCCCCTTATAATTTTACTCTAGATCCGCCACTGTTAACAAACTTCAGACAAATTTTTTCAGAACCACTTTTACTATCAACTTTTGCGGGAAGATAATTGTATGAATGTATAAAATTATAAATTTGAACCATACTCAGTTAATTTCAAAATTTTAGTTTTAAAAGTTGAAAATTACCGTCAATAAATCTAAAAAAAATCTGGCAACAATAATAAGAAAATCCTATGTAAAATTTGACAAATTAAATTTTCTTATAACGATTTTAAAACTTTCCAATTTTTAACGGTTCTGAGTTTCTGTTTTGTTCATTTTAACTAGTCTTTGATTGTTTTGAGTTCCGAGTTTCACTTATTTTTTACCTTAATATTTAATTAGTTAGTATCAGATCAATAAAAATGTGTACAGTAATCTGGACTACAGATCAGATAACTTAAAGTTGATTTATTTTAATTATTATAAAATAAGTGGTGAAATTCTTAAATTTGTAGCTTAAATTGGTATAAAATTTATTTTTTTTTAAATAGGGTAAGATATTTGAATGATAAAAATAATTTTGAACAAAAGTGTAGTTTAAATTACATGCATTACCAAATGTTATCAGTATTTGAAATCACATTACGCAATTAGCATAACATCTAACATCTACCATCCCAAGAACCAAAGAGATAATCTTAAAAAATTTAAAAGCACAAGCAACGCAAACAATAACCACCATTGTACACTGTAATACGATTACATACAATGTATTCGTTTTTTGAAGCGAGTAATTCGATATTTTTGTGTAATTGCGCTTTAAAAAGAAAAAGGGGGCCGATTATTTATCTAGCCAGTTAACGAGGCCCTTCTTATATCCAGTTACTATTTTTTAATCGCAACTAATGTAACGGAAGTTGTTTCTCCTCAGGCGCATTTTTGTAAAAGAAATGAACGGGTTTCAACATAAATTAATTAAATACAACCATTCATCCACTCTTGAGGGAGGTTTATCAACAATAGAATAATAAAAAATACTTTTGTATACCTGATTTTAAAATATTAAATTTTCTACATTTTTCAAATCTTAAATAATTTCAATTTAATTCCAAGAAAATTAAAAATGGCAAAAAAACATTTTTAATTTTTTTAACTTTTTAGTATTTTTAATTGGGCTCGTAGAACTCGTTACAATTATGAGAGCTTAGAGGTTGGCGCTTTATGAATTTAAAATTGAAAGCCCATTCACTTGAATTAAAAACTTTTTAACACAACCAAAATGGCACGTCTGTTGCAACTTGATATCCTAATAGATAGTTTAAGATAATGTTTTGTGTTAATATGGACACAAACAAGATCATACAATAGAGAAACATAAAGTATTGGGTTGCTTATTTACAAACTTCACGATCTTCAGATAACATTATAACAGAATGGCTAGCTCCTTTTTTTCCATAAAATAATACAGCTACCGTTAAAACTAAATTCGAAACTGTTTCTTTGCGCAAAATTTTTACCCAACTTAGTTTACCTAAACAAACTTGATGTTTGTATTTGAATATACCTGAATGGGGCACCCAATTATCTAGAATAATCTCGAATCAATCGGATGGAAACTTTAAATGGCCAATTTTGAAATTGTTTTGGATCAAATTTCTAACTTTTAGATAATTGGACTTATACTAGATTATTTTGCTATTAGTTAAAAAACTGTTTTTATGTGAGAATATAGGGGGTGCCACAAGAGTCATGAAAATTTTGCAATTTTAAAATTCTTAAGGAGTCTAAATATACAAGTGTGTCTTACATTTTTTCCAGCAAAATTTTCTTTTAGATGCTAAATGTCATTTTTTCGACTCCTTAAGAAGTTACAGCAATTTTAAAATTGGAAATTTTTGGGACACCCTGTATAAATTTTTTTTCTTATTATCATTTTTTAGGCCTAAATCAATTGTGATTTGGATTTTGTCTTTGCCAATTTTTTTTTTAACATTTTGGCCGGTTTTTAAATTAAGTGAACGACGAGGTGGACCATTTCAAATTCCCCTCAAATTGTTTTAAATAAAAAATTCAAAATAATATGAAATTTATACAGGGCGTCCCACAAAAATCATTAAAATTTAAAATTTTAAAATTGTTGTAACTTTTTAAGGATTCGAAAAAACATATTAGTTCATAGGATTTTTTTTATTCAGAATGACATTTAGTACCTAAAAAATAGCTCGAAAAAAGTGAGACATCCTGTATAATTAATTTATCTCTGATTATTTTCTTCACTGTTACTGTATATTAAGAATCTTTTTCATTTTCCAAAAAACAACTAATTTCCGAAAAAAAATCATATGTATATTTCATTAAACTACACTTATTTCGTAAACTACTGAAATTTGAAATTATAAAAAGTTAAAAGACATTTTTGAAAGATTTTATATGTATTTGTAAATGTTTTTTTTTCTAAATTCAGACGATTAAGATATTCAGGAAATTCGTTTAAAATACCTGGCGTGTTATTTAAGTTGCCTAACGTTTTAGAAACATTTAGTTTTATTAGGTTGTTCCCAGTTAATGTCAGTTAGACACATTGTTCGTAAGTTTTACTTACAACATTCTTTATTAAACTAAATGCATGTATGTATAATATCAATGTTATTGCCAACTTTTTGTTTTTTAAACTTGGTCTTCTGAAGTAACTACGGCTGCCGTCATTTGCTCCTATCTTCTAAACTTTTAGATTTATTCCCTTTTAAAGCTAAGCTCCCTCTTCCGGCCGAATGCAAAATTGATGGGATGACGTCAGGAGTAGCCTAGTTGCCATCCCATCACGTTGTCATGGTTACCACATAACTTCGTACGTCATTTTTGGCGGTAAAAATTAATTTGAATCACAAATAAGACGTTTCTTATAGAAAACAATTGGCAATGCAAGCAAACGGGGTGTGAAACTAATGAAGTGACGTCATAAGTGGGTTAGTTGCTACTGACCAGTGGCGGATCTAGAGTAAAATTCTTGGGGGTGGCGATGAGCAATTATACAGGGTGTACCACTTATTACAGCACTTGTTTTAAATAGTAAATGTCATTCAAAAAAAGATTCTTATTATATGTTAATTTAAATTAACGCTAAATATAATATTTTGAAAAAAAATGTTTTTTTATAAACTTTTCTATAAAACTTATTTATGAAAAGTGGGTAGTAAATAAGGTTCTTTAATCAATCATGAGTGATAAATTAAATTATTTAAAATGATATTTTTATAAAAAATTGATAGCACTTTGAATGCCCAAAAATGACATTTCCACTGAAGTTAGACTTACAAAATTAATTTCATTAACATATTTGGACAATTTCCTATAAAAAAAGACTTATTTAAGTAATATTTTTCTCTCAGGACTTTTTTGAAAATTGATTATAAAAATACTCATTTTTTATGTATAAAAATTTTTCAAAACTTGATTAAAAATTTAAAAACTACTAGTTTCGATAAAATTATAAGAACATTTTTGAGTTTCAATTAAAGATTAGGGTATAATTTATAATTAATCATTTTCCGAAAGCTATTAGTCTTTATATTATAATTTATAATACGAAGTCTAAAATCAATCATGGGCCAAAAAATAAATTTAATATGTATAACCAATTGAAGCTAAAGTTTTTTTTTGGGAAAATTTTTAATCGTACTATAATGACCTAAAAAGCTATTTATAGTCAAGATATGATTATAAAATAAGTTTTATTGTCAAATTTGGCTAATTTTTTATAAAATGGACCATTTAAGAATAAAATTCGCAATGGGGACTTTTTGGAAATCCCATTTAAAATTTTTAACGGTTTTATTTAAACTTACGTTTTTGATGAAAACTTTGTATGCACTTTGAACTCCAAAAAATGAAATTTACACTGAAGCTAGACTTAAAAAATAAGTTCCATTATAAAATTTAGACAATTTCCTATAAAATAGGCTTATTTAAGTATATTTTTCCTCACAGGAACTTTTTTGAAAATTTATTTTAAAAAATACTCTCTTTTGGTGTGTTTGAGCTCTTTTAAAAGTTGAAAATTTTAATGATTTTTTGGGATTTTTTAATATCAATGTTTTTATTAGAAATAAGTATGATTTCGTTTTTGTCTTGAAATTTCATCCAGATACGTTAATTTTAATGCGGGACCTCTTAGTTTTAAAAACAATCAAAAAAACAATTAGGTAAAAAGAAAATTCAAAGTATACTTGATTAAAATTAAAAAACTAACGAAAAGAAGGAAATTATATAGGGTGTTCCACAAAATTCATAAAAAAATTAAAGTTTAAACTTACTGTAACTTTTTTGGAAACCGAATTTTTTTTGTTCAGAATGACAAGTACTTTTTTGAAGGACTTCATTTTGAAGTTAAAATGGGACCCCTGGAATTGTTCTTAATATTAATTTTTTGTTCTCACGTTGCCACTTGAAAAACAAAAGTTGCTTATAATTTCTCGGATATATTTTGGAAAAACTGAATCTTTTCTTTTTCTTTCCTAAAGTTTTTCACTCCAGTAATTTTCATGATAATTTTGGAAAACCTACTGTGGTTGCTTAAAATTGCATGGCGCTGAAATTTTATGAATAATTAAAATTACGCGCTCATCCAAAAAGTCATTGGGTTTTTGAAAATTTTACTGGAAACTTGATGAACATTTTAATTAGGTTATTGGAGCGTTTTTTAAATAAATCATAAAAACTAGAAATATTAGCAAAAATGTAAAAATTTTGCCAGTTAAAAACTTTGAAGTTTGTAACTCCCATAAAAATTCTAAAACTCGAGAGAAGAAAAAGTAAATACGTAAACTGTATCCGCAACTGCTACTGACGTTTCGAAAAAATTGTTTTGTCTATTATTATGGCGTCAAAAGTTAATTTGAAGAGCCAAATCTCTTATTTTTACGAATTTTTGTTTTTAACCGCTTTTTAAATTTTTGGTAAACAATAAACCATAAAATGAACACACTTAAAAATCAAAATAATGTTACTCATACCTCATACATAACTCTGTAACTTTTTTGCCATACTAAAGTAATCATTTTACTTCCAAAACCTGTCAGATTTAAAAAAAAAATTTTCATTTGACCCATAAGTCATATTAGACTCTAATAACGTTGGTCTACAAAATTTTAACTTTTTTTTGTTACACAAATTTTAATCACATATTTTGATAATAGTATGAACTCCTAAGAATAAAAAAAATAACACGAAACGTTTTCAAGAAATTTAATAATATACTTTTTTACAAAAATTTCCAAAAATACACGTATAGGTCGATTCTGTGTACTCTCGTAAGGCACGCAAGGAAACGTCCGTAAGGTTTGTTATATGGATTGTAATGGACGGTTACCGCATAGATACGTTTTGTAAGGGCTTACGGGTATGCACAGAATCGACACATTATTTGTAATTTTTTTTTCGAACTGCACCCAGGTTTCGGCAAAAAATCTAGATGTGAATCCAGAAAATGTATCTTCAAGGACATGTTACACCTCAATACTTGTCAACAATTTGTAATTTTCTGTCCTGTGGTTACTCAAAAAATTGTTAATTCACAAAACTTCTCCAGGGGTGTTTTTTTTTAATTTCAATCTTAATTGTTGATTTCTCGTGGGAATTTAGGTAAAACTATATGACTGTCACAAAAAAATCTGAGGGTGAAAATTTTTTGTAATTTAATTATAAGGATATCTAAATATGGGCAAATCACATAACACAGTTTTTGTGACAAAAACAGCATGACCAGATAATCAGCCAATATGCTAGGATTATATTTTCCTTGATATCGTTTTTCAATTTGGCAAATCTCCTGATGAAAGTTTTTCCTGTGTTCGTAAATGATCTGGTTTTCGTGAAAAAAAAAATCCAGATGTGAGTCCAGGAAATGTATCTTCAAGGACATGTTGCACCCCAAAGCTTTATATGTGTCAATAGTTCATTGATTAAATATTTCTAATTTTCTGCCCTATGGTTGGAGGCTACCCAAAAAAATTTCACATTTACAAAGGTTCTTCAGGTTTGTTCAAAACTTTGTTAATTTCCTTATTCGTGGACCTACAAATATCCCTTCTTGAAATTTTTCTTCACTGATCTTGTGAATTTAGGTGAAACTAATAATATTATGTTACTGTTACAAAAAATCTGAGGGAATTTTATAATAAATGTGGTCAAATCACATAACAGAGTTCTTGTAACAAAAACAGTATTGAGAGTGTAGAGTTTTTAAGAAATTAGCAAGAATTTCTGTAAAAAATTTTATGTATTTTATAAATTCAGAAATTAACTAAAATAGGAGCTACAAAAAAACGTATGACTTCCTTTTGGTTGTAAATTTAATGCTTATCAGATTTGTATAGGTTATTTTTTTGATAAACTTGATTTTTTAGTTATGTTTAGACCTATTTTTTTAGATTGTAGTCAAACAGAAATTCAGAAATTTTGATAAATTTATTAACTATTTTTTAAATAATTAATTTAATATTCATTACATTAATATCTTTGTATTACTACAATAGATTTTATTATCGCTAAATTTAAAAAAAAACGTGCTATTATAATCATAAGTTGAATGAATTCAATTTCATAACAAAATTCTTTCCTTGAAGTTGATATTGGGGAGGATGAAGAGCCCTAATAAATTACTCATCTGTTCTGAAAATCAGTATTCGTTTTACAAAAAAACTGATCTATTATGCTGGTAACAATTTATTTTCGAATGAGATAATTCCTTATAATCCCTTTCCATCTCCATGGATGTATTTATGTGTCCTCAAGGCTGTCAAGTGTGATTCTAATTTACTAACAGGAACCAGGTGGAACTGATCTTCCGCTAATGAGGAGATTTACCTTTCGACATGTGGATACACATGTTAAGAGCCAATTTTATGTTTGCACTCACAATACTAACTGCATCATTAATATGTTTTAGAAATTTCTAAATAAATAAATAAATATCTACTCCTGGTGAATAAAAAAAGTTAATTAGGTTGAGTTTTATTACATACTTACCGATGAAAATAATACGTTATAGCTGAATTGACATGTCGGTGATTTTATCTACAAGCTGACATTAGCATTCATGCGTAACAATTTTAACATAAATATTTAATCAATTTGGTTTAGATTAATTGGTCGGCCGTGTTTATCTCATTTGATTCTCTTCTCGGCCCTCATCAACGATCAACCCGCTTTAATAATAACGAATTAAGTTATTTTAAAAAGTGACCACTGCCTGGAAAGGAATTTTATAATTCAGTAACCCATTAAATTTATTTTACTACTAAAACATAAAATTAGTGTACTAGTGCGTTAATTAATTACCATTATTAACACACTAGAACGTTAAAATGAATATATTATTAAATAATCAATATTTTTGGTTATGCAATATTTGTTGTAGTCGATCATAAATGAGAGGGTGAAACCAGCAACATAAGTAAAAATTGTAGTAGGGACCCCCCTATTTTACTAGTTCACACATTCAACAACCACAAATATTTCATAAATCATATTTAAAAGCTATTGTGCCCAACGGACGAAGTGAGGACGATAGTGCATAGTGCACGTCTCTTTTGCTCCCTCACCCTTGATGGCTTTATTGAGAAGAATCAACCGAGCAGAATATATGTGGTTACCTTCACTCCATGTGTACGGATACGGTTGAAGTGTGCGCAAAAGCTTAAACGCAAAAGAACCCAAAACGGACCAAAAGTGGCCAGGTGTCAAAAAGTATAGAAATTTCCAAGGCGAGCTTCCCGTAAACGGATTACGGCTCTCGATTTAATCTAAGTGCACTAAAGAATTTAAGAATACTTTGGTTATGCCTATTTAGTTTTTCAACATTTTTCTTTCTTCAAACCTTATTTCAGTTGCCCCTAAAATTTCAACGCAAAGATAAAAAACACTACACAACACATTAAAAACTTATAATAATAAAAATTTGTATTCAAATTTACCCTAATTTTCTTCAATATTTTGAGATCAATTGATATAAATATTTCTTTTAGATGTCCTCAAATTAGGTACCTGATTTAGAATTTCGTTAATCTGATGATTTGACAAATTTTGGTAATTCTGAATGAAAATCTTCTAGGAAGTGGATAATATTTTATAGTTCCTCATTGAAGATGTTTCAGGTAAGGAGCATTAACTCATTTTGAATGCAGGGACAGTTAAAGATATATGATGGCTGAAAATACTGTGGCACTAAAATTTTTTGATTGCATCAATGAGGACGAACGACAAAAAACAAAGAAGATTCACAGAAGTCAAAGGAGCAATTGAGGAGCAAACATGATACTTTTGATACTTTATACAGGGTGGTCGCTCTTACGGTGCACACCATTGGGATCTTGTGAATAAAATAAATGAAATCTAGTTAATGTCAAATTATGTAAAACTGCCAAATTACAATCGAAAAGGTTAAGTGATTACAAAAATATGGAAGGGAAACGAAAATGCGAAATTTCCGATTTTTCATGATATTTCAGGACTAGATTTCTAAATAGATTCTAAAGGAGTTTGAAAAGTGGCAACTTTTTTCTAATTTAAGCAACATTGTAACTCTTTAGGTTCACAAGAGCACCGTAAGAGTGACCACCCTGTATATCTAAGGGGTGAGCTTAATTCATTGCTGAAAGCAGAATTGAACCATCTGTATTAAATCCTATAGAAAAAGCATATAAAAAACCATACAATTTACTCAATTATGAATAAATGGATTAGATACGTTTTGCATGTTTGCTCCTCAATTAACGTCAAAGTTTGTTATCAGAAATGGTCAGTTCTTGTAAATGTTGCATGATTATTTTCAAAAATTTAAAGTTATAGCGATATTTTGAACTACATTAAATAAATGTTGAATAATCCCAGAAGTTAATAATTTTAGCATTTTAAAAAAAATTATTTATGAAAACTGAAATGAAAAAATAGAAATAAAAATTGTAGTACTGCCTCAAACTTTACTTAATTTTGACTTGTAATGTAGTATGTTTTTGATTAAATTTGAACATTTAATATGGGATAATGATTTTTTTAACAAATCACCAATTTTTGACTGTTTTCGGAAGACATAATTAACAACACATGTTTCGGAATACATAAAAGTCTTTTGAAAAAAATAAACAAGCTTTTATTTATAGTTCCGAGTTCCGACTTGGTTAAGGGATTAAAAATATTGTCATAATAATCGGTTTACTTCCCATTCCGAAAGGATCAAATATATTGTTCGGTTGTCCACGTTGTTTACGCAGCTCTGACGGTTTGGTTTGAAAATATAAGATTAAAAAAATACAATTTTTGTACTTCCTCCCTTGCCACTGTTACTGGTGTCGTTATATTTTTCTTTTATTATTTACATTTCAACTGGAGTTTTATTTATAAACTCAATGAAACCACAGCATTATCCACATCTCAAAATTGGCTTGTTCCATTTTTACTCCAATATTAATTAATTAGCTTTATAGATGGTTAAGATGTCAAATACTTAATTCAAACCCTTTAGAAGTTTGAGGTTTTAATAGGACAATATGAAGACTTCCATTACAAATTGTTTGAAATAACATTTTGGCATCCTTTTTATCCGCAAAGCTCATTAATTTATATAAACTATTGTATACCAAACCAAAAGTACACTAACAAATTTGAGTTGATTAAAATATGCAAAATAAAATTTTTAAAATGAACAACAAAAACTTAGTTCTTCGAAATAATCTTACCTGACCTACAAAATATGCCATTTACTCAAACAAAAACATGTTAAAAAGCTTTTATTCAAAAAATCTTACTTTTGTAGATGATAAACTTAAATTTTTACCAAGTAATATGAGTAAGTGAATTGGATTGCATAAGTTTGTATCGAGTACTTTTTCTTGATTCATTTTCAAAACCCAAAAAATTAAAAAAAAAATTGTAAAAAAATTTGATAATCTTTGTTACCTTGTTCAAAAAGCCAACCATAGCTCTAATTTTTGATGTTAAAAATTTTTGGATGCCAAGAGAATTGTCCATTTTTAAATTTGGGATTTTTTTAAGTACGTCTCAAAATTCATAATTTCAAAAAAAATGCAGTCTTATTCTTACAATTAGTGGTTTTTTTTGATAAATTCTTTTGTATCGTAAACATTAGGCACCAAAAGGATGTTTTAAAACTTTTTTATCACAATCTAAACGTTTTGCTTGTTTTGACATCGATTTTGAAAAATTAGATCTTTCTTTTGTAGTCTCCTTTTACGCCTAAATATTTTTTATTATCCTCAATAATTTTTTCTTAATGCACTAAAAAATAGAATTTTTGAACTTTACCTCCAAATTTAAAGAAAAATAGCGATTAATTAAAAAAAAAATGGAATAAATCATGCGTGGAGTTGTTTATACCACTGGCACCTAGAGTTCTTCAAATTTATCTAATTTTCTATTAGATTGTAAGAAAAGAGAATTATAGAATTAGTGCTAAAGATATATTTTGTTGTCATACAACTCAATTGAACAATTTAGTGTTATTTACACATAGGCAAAGGTACGTTTAATGCTTTGTTGCCAAATTACATACAAGAAGCAAGTAACTAAATTCTTTAAACAAATTACTAGAGTTTTGAAAGTTGGAGATCAATGCATATAAACATATTTATGTGTATCGTTACTACAAGAATATTAAAGAAGCAATATTAGAGTTTATCACAGCTAACAATTGCATGTTCAGATTAATTAGACATTATGAAGCAGAAGCTTCTGCGATTGAAGCTGGTGAAAATCATATACCTGTTTTAATAGTAATTTGTTTAAAGTTTAAATCTCTTCCCATGAAAATATTAGAACTAGATACAGATATGGAAAATAAAATGTTAGTTTTGATGTGTTTCCTAAATAGACAGTTCATCTGGTGGTTAAAATTCCATAAAAAAAGGCATTGTCCTTATGCTATTGTTATCGTTCTTCAAGGAAGAGAATCTGAATGGCACAAATTTCAAAATGCAATAGATTAGCTGTGATAAATCTGCATAGAAACCAAAAATATTAGTCTTTAGATAGTGTAAAATTAGAGCTAAGCGATTGTAATAAAAATTTATCTGTAAGTGTTGATGTTGGGATCAGAAAAGTGGTATGTGAAGGAAGTTCAAAGCACTCTGGTAATTTTGTTATTGAAGACTTTGACTGCAATGGATTTCTGTTTAGGCGTTTATATTTTATATTACTTAAGTAGTCAAATAAGTTATTCAGTCATTTGAGAAACTTAAAACCACATAATCTATGAGTAAAATTGTAGATCTAACTTATTTGACTTGTGCAAGTTTATTCCTAAAATGAAAATTATGGCATATTAATGAAGAAATGTTTAAAATTGCTAAAAGTTGGTTTGGGGTTCAAACTTCAGAGAAATTACAACTAATAATAATTGATCGAATTAAATATTTCCAAAATTGCAGCAATAAAGGGATTAAATATAATTCCATAGTTTTTGATGTTGATAGTGAAATTATAAAAATGTTCTCAAAAATTTCGCAAAATGTTTAAAGAAAAAAGATATTTTATTTTGAATTTGGTCCTCCAATATTTTAGAAAATATTATTCTAGAAGAATTGAATGAAGTTTTCTTTTACATTAACAACATTTCAAAATACGGTATTTGTAAGAGTTTTGAAATTTCAACTATTGCAATAAATCAGTTTTTTTTTAAACATGGACTTAAAGAACTTATAGATGAAATTGAATTTTGTTAAAATATTTTTCAAGCCTGATGATGATCTAAGGATCGAAAATGCATTAGCTATTTTTAATAAAAAAATTGTATTTCAAATAAAGGCTACAATTGAAAAGAAATTGATTTGATTTTGCTTTGAAATATTCGACTTTTTACAAAATAATTAATATTATCGTCAGCAAATGTTTTGGGATATTTTTTCGAAAAATCTAATGAACCGATTTTAACCAAAGTCTATACATGATATTTACCTTCAGAAGAAATTTGAAATTGTTAAATTTTATAGATTTTGAGAAGAAAAATATAACTAAATTTCAAGCTCTGAAATTTTTTTTTCCAAGATCACAAATGAAAAGAAAAGCAAAAATATCAATATAAGCTACCTCCCTAACTCCTGTACTTTTTTCACTCAAAAAGCTTGAATTGTTTTTCAAATTTTTAGGTTATGTTCCTTAAAAATAGTGTTTTTTTAATTAAATATGATAATATCAATAATTTTTAGAATTTTCAAAAATAGACGTTTAACATAATGTCATATTTTTATACTTTTAAGTTCTATTTATCCAAAGCATTAAGATGTTGTTACGACATAAGTTTTTAACATAATATTTAAGACATAAAATATGTGGATTAAAATTAGAGCATAAATGCTAAAGCCGGAATTAGAAATTCAACCATTATTTCTATAGTTATAAGTATATGACATTATGAAGTTAATGTTTAATGTTGGTTATGATATACAGGGTGTCTCCCTTTTTTTCAGCAAAAAATTTTCCTATGAACTACTATTTTTTACTCCTTAAAAAGTTACAAAATTTTAATGATTTTTTTGGGACACCCTGTATAAATTTCATTTTGATTTTTTATTTAAATCAAGTATATTTTGGATCTACTTAGTTCAAAAACAACCAATATTGTTCAAAAAGACAAGTTGTCACAAACAAAATCCAAACCATAATTGATTTATACAGAGTGATTTTATGTATGGATCCAAAACCGCCATGCCCACAAATGGCCGGATAAAAAATTTGAAATGTTGTGGCATCAAATTGGGCCTTGAAATAAATATTTTAAGATGAAAAAAAAATTTTTTATACCTTGGATTTTTGACACGGCAGACATCTTCAATTTTTTTTAAATGGCAACATATGTAATGAGATACATCATTGGAAAGCTAATTTTTAGTACTTTACGACAGTCTATAAAATTATTTATTATTTTAATCATAAAAAATAAACATTGAAAAATTTTGTTTTCCAACTTAAACTTTTTTGGCTGTTGGAAATTAAAAAAAAATTATTTATTTATTATTTTCCCTTTAAAATAAAAATATTTTAACCTTCAAAAAGGGCTAAAACATTTTTTAACTGCTAAAACATTTTACAATTTTATTTAAATAAAATATTGTTTCATTTAAAAAAATGTTTTAGACCTTTTTATGATGGCAAAATATTTTTATTTTGAAAGAAAAAATAAATTAAATTTGGATAAGAAAAAACTATCAATGTTTATTTTTTATGATTAAAATAATTATTTTATAGACTAATAGTTCTAAAAATTAGCTTTCCAATGATGTATCGCATGATGTATGTTGAAATTTAAAAAAATATCAAGATGGCTGCCGTGTCATAAATCCGAGCGATAATAGTTATTTATGCACCTAGGTAGTAAAGTGACTGATTTTAATCCTGACGATGTTTTGTTTCCCTAGGCAAAGCCGAGGGAAACAATCAGAGGAGGGATTAAATTCACTTTACTACCTCGGTGCATATAGAATTTTTTGCACTTTTTTAATAGGTAAAAGTTTCCACAATAATTTAATTATATGGCTATCGCTGTGACTAATATCGGTTGTCATCGGACGGCGACGGGTATTTTTATTCGCCCGTCATAATGATTTATACAGCAACTTTCATAAAATATAGATAATTGTAGATTAAGATTATAATTATTGTAATTGATTTTATAAATTTAAAAAAATAATAATTAACTTCACAATAAATAAAGTAGGTAAGTTTTGATGCAGGAATAAAGTTTACCAAGATTTTGCCACATTTACAGATCTAACTAATTGATTGAATCGATTCTGTGTACACTTAAAACACCTTTAAATTTAAAATTTAGTATCAATCTATAAAATAATAAACCGTACATAATACAATCCCCGACCCCAGAATAAAAATCAAGTTCCCTTCCAAACCAAACCAAACCAAATAAATTTATTAGAGGTTAGAATTCACTCAATATATTGGTGGTGTTTAGAATAGACTGAAGTTTGCAACGATTGTGATTTTGCGGCAAATTCAGACAAATTACAAGATTATGACTAATTTTAATTTTTAATGACAAGTTACGTGAGCGGGAGTAAAGTGATGACAAATGACGTGGGTGGGAGTAAAGTAATGACAAGACAGGGAGGAAAGTAAAATTTGACAAGAGACAGGAAATGTGACGTTTTAGTCTCTATCAATAAGGACTAAACTAGCTCATTATATATAGAAAGTGCAAAAAAAATTTTTTTCATCTTAAAATATTTGTTCCAATGCCCCATTTGATCCCACAAAATTTCAAATCTTTTTATCCAGTCATTTGGGCATGGCGGTTTAATTCCATATATAAAATCCACCTTGTATAAAAAATTGATAATAAGAAAGAACAATTATACAAGGAGTTTCACAAAAATAATGAAAATTTACCAATTGCTGTAACTTCTTAAGGAGTCGAAAAAAATATTAGTTCATAGGAAATTTTTTGTTCAGAATAACATTTACAATCTAAAAATATTTTTTTGAAACAAACTGAGCACCCTGTATATTACACAGGGAATTCAATTCGGACTGATACCAAAACTAGGCAACCAAATATACATAGTAGTAATTTTTAGGTATTTTAATGTAATGATCTTTTTTAGAACCTCTCAGCGGCTTAATCTCTGGGTATTACTTAAATAATGAAAAAGGAAAACTGATACTAAAGTTCACCTATTTTTTTTAAACCTCACCGAACGTTCTTATTTTTTATTTCACTCTGGCCAACCGCGCCAAATTTAGGTTTCCTACCATGCAAATCACTGCCGCTCATTTCTAAATTTGTCATTTATGATCAATTGTCAGTGCATACACATATTCTGTAACCAAACGAATCGCGAATTGAAATTCGCATGGGAAAAAAGAGTGGGAGAATGTCAATACTTAAGTGTAAGATAAAAATGACAATTCTCTCGGTCCAAAAAGTTAGAGAATCACCCGTATGACTTTGTGCAATGACAACTGATTATAAATAGGCTACTTTTTCCTCGATCGTAGAAAAAATATCTTATTTCTTGCTTCATGTGTAAAAATGAATATGGCCAAATGTCAAATTATATGTGCCCAAGTCTTAGAACTTATTTTTATGTTATTTTGTCTTCTGCTTAAAATCGTCTGCATAAATAGATGTTTAAATAAAACGTAGACTTGATTTATTAATATTTTTTCCTAAATGAAAAACTATTTAGAAATAAACCGTAAAAATTGTAAAAGACATTTTTCGAAAAAAAAAAAGATTTTGCTTCGTGATTAGGATCTTATGGTTTAGGATTTAATATTCTAATGTAACTAATCCTTGGCAATTGTATACAAATGTTTCGATCAATCTAACAATTCGAGCAAATAAACATGTTACCAAAATTTGTAGTCCGACACCCCAAACGAAAAATGGGCTCCTTCCCCTTATTACCTTAATCTACCCCAACTTAAGGACCACAATCCTAATAATCCAGCTTGTTTATAAGGGTCCGCTATGGATTAACACGCATGTTTAATAAATAGCCAGATTGGCAGCTGGTTGAATGCTCGAGTGTCATGTCAGTAGACCATTTAATGCTTGCAAAGCCCCTGCTGGAACCCCAACTGCATTCATATACATGGTCGCCACCACACCATTGTTGTTGCAAACAATTTGTAATAATATCGATGTGCTTTTGCGGCCTGTGTAAATAACATTGCCCCAATATAGAGGTTTTGTTCCGCAAATACTTGCCTTCATTTTTCTATGCACTTTTCCTAAAATTTCACCTACCTATACAAAATTATTTAAATTGTATTTTTTAATTAAAAAATCCTACAAATATTTTATAAGAAGCAATCTACACGAAAATGTAAATATTTGTAATAAATTGTTACACCTTTGACGTTGTAAAGTAGTAATGCGGCTACTTTATATGTTAATGTTAGAGTTTCATTTTGTCTAAAACGATTAGAGGCCTACTCATCAGCCAAACATAACAACACAATGTGGATTTCAAAGAAGCCGAAAACACTGCCATAAGTGCCAAATAAAACATAAATTGTATTTAATTTAGTTTTTAGGTTAATGTTAATTATTCTATTTGATTTAATGTAATTTGGGATGTAAATTAATTTTAATCAAAGAAATAGCTGTAATTAAAATATCCAACATGTTTATTTCCCAAGACATAATTATTTAAAGTAAGACTGTGGTCTGTTTTTAAAGTGGGTTGCAACGTAGTGATTATGTTTCGCCTTATTTCTGTGGGGCCTATTAAGATTTTGTCTAAACCTTCTAATTTGAGGAATTTTATATTAATGGGTGTCTAGTTGGCAAACATGTTGGCTGCAGGGTGGTATCCGAACACCAAAGAAACCTACCGGTCACATGTTAATCGTCACATAACAAACCAACCGACTTGAATAATGGCTCTGACAATCGATAAACGTTATGTTAAATTGATCATAGATATTTTCCCCAACGACATGCTTCAAATATTTCCTCTTGTATTAAGAAATTCTTAACTAAGATTTATTTATCAAACCAACTACACCTAAAATTTATACAAAAATACTGATAATTATCTCTTTTAATATCGATCAATCAAAAATTTCGTAATCAAATTATTTATTTATTTATTCTTAGCAGTAGTATCAATAAAGGTGTATGTTTTATTCTGGATTGTAGGTAAAAATAATTTATCATCCAGTCGGCACCCTGTGACTTTTTTGAGAGGGCGTGGAAAGGTGGCCAAAGCGGCTATTTCAAAGCGAATCGCGGTAGCTAAGAAATCAAGTCCACTCAATATATGACCAACAAATTATTATGTTTTGGGACTATTATTGTATTTACAAAAGATTTTTCTATAGGGCGGCATTTCGTCTCACTATTCAAGTATTTACAAAAGTTGCCTTTACTCACTTCCTACTCGTTGATGGCTTAATTTCATTAAAACTCATTTTTGTACGTCAACAACTTCTTCATTATCACCAGTCAACAAAAATTCACCTTTTGAATGTAACATGAAAACTTTTAATTTATTGTGTTAGGAACAAGGGTGTTATTCTCGAATCACACGACACGATATCATATACAATTTTTAACATTCTATCCTTGTCACTCAAATGCAAAAATAAGAGTCTGTCCTTGTCATGTTGTATACGATTGTAAATAAATTAAGTCAGTTGATCGAACAAAAAATTTTTTATTGTTTTAGTTTTTCAAAACATAGTTAACGTTTCGCTCCTTCCATCGAGGGCTTCTTCAGAACTACAAAGATATACAGAACTTTACAAATTATACAATTAGGGCAATCGCCAAACAAAATTTTTTGTTCGATCAACTGACTTAATTTATTTACACTTCTACCAACGGACACAATAACTACTTGTTGTATACGATGTTGTGTCGGGTTTATTACAGTAGATTAAAATATTTTAGATACCAATGTTATATTGGGACTCCACTTGCCCTGGTATCGTTTTTATATTGTAGAAATATCCTGGTAAAATCTTTCATCGTGCTCATTACTAACGGGTCCGAAAATATTAGGTCCAAATGAGAATGAAGAAAATGTATTTTTAAGGATATATGTTATAACCCAATAGCCTTATTAAAAGCTTCTGAATTTGAGGTCACTTCCATAAAACTAAATTTTTCATTAAATATTTCATCCTTCATCAATTGCCTGATTTGTGGACCTACAAATATACCCTCTTTATTCGTGGCATTACTGATTTTGGATAATTTATTATTTTTCACGTATATAAATCATTCCTATCCATTACTTTCAAGTTTTTCATAAGTCCAAGTTTTATATGTAGGTGTGTTGTCCTGGAGTAGATTTTCTTTTGGGGCAGTCTTTCTTACATAGTGGTTCTTCCTGTCCCTGCCGTCGCAGTGACAAATAAAAACAATAGAATTTTGTACATCCAACCTGTAATCCTAAAAAAAGAGCAGTAACTTTCAATCTCCACAAATTTTCCATTTGTATTCTTCATATTGAATATTTTCAAAAGACATTGCATATTTTCATAGCACTTTTTCATATTAGCAAAATCAGGTAAGGAGGGAAGTTCATTTCTTTCGAGTTATGTAAAAGAATAGCCTTTAAACCTATTTTTGAAGCATCAATAATTAAATGCCATTCTGTTTTGTATTCTATGTCCAACACATTATCCTGTGAAAAGACACTTTTTAGCTCTTTGTCTGTATGTCGAAAGTAATACATTGTTCTTCTTCAAACAAATTCCAACTCATTAATCGAGATCCAAAAAGTTCCACCTGCTGTTTGGATAAATTTAAATTACGAACCGTTGAGATCTTCTTGAGATAGTAGATATGGCCCGATGGATGAGAAAGCTTCTTCAAAACAGAATCAAACAGTATGTCATCTCCTTCCTCTGATTCATCAGACACATTGAATCTTTAAGTTGATTCTGGTATATGCAGTAGTTCTTCAATGTGCAGGTTAGCAGATGGAACGTCAGGATACTAGTTTTTACTGTAATACCTTTTACCTTCTTAGCAGTAAGACAAAAATAACAATTTCATGAATGGTCTGTGGGTTCCATCCAAATCATAGGAATTCCAAAAGATCTTTTGCCCGGTCTGTAAGAAACCCCACACGACAGATGTGAGGAGTGAGGAACATACATTTTGTCTTTGTGCCTTATGGGGAACTCAAAATAACGTTCATACAAATGTTTTACTAATTGCGTGAAATTTCTCTGTTTAAAAGTAATTTCATCACAAATGTAACAAAACCTATCAGGGCTATTTTAAAACTTTCTGGACATTATTCAAATTATCTTGGTATTCTTGGTAAAAGAGATGTAATTTTTTCTTCAAACGTTCATAATTCTTCAATGAGAAATATTGAAAATGTGAGTGTTACTTATCATATGTCAAAAATTCAAAAGAAGCTTATTTTATGAATAATGTATACCCTTGGTTATTGGTGATAAAGATTTTATGAAATACTAAGTTTTAATTAATTAATCTACAATTTACAAGAATGGTTAAAAACGGCAACCATCAACTAGGATACAAGAATCAAATCTTCTCCTCATTCGTTAGAGATTATCCTTCGAAGATACCAGCTGGATTGGTTCTTGTTGAATTACATAAATTACAGCAATAAAGTATAGTATTCATGATAACAACTGTATGATTGAAACCAAGCGATTTTTTTAAAATAATCAAAGGTATAACCAATTTTAATTAAAGAAGAAAATTACATGCACTTTTACACAAGAATTAATGCTCGTCTATTGTACACTGTGTACACTAATGTCTAATTTAAAACTAATAAAAAGTACTGAAAGAGTCAACATTTTTCTTCTAGCCTCAGTTTTATAGTCAAAATGATTGAAAAAATGCAAATTTTACATACAAAATTTATTGGGGAAATTTGGATAAAATTTGAAACGTAAAAATTGTACAACGAGATGGACAATTGGGAATGTTAAGATTCTGTTTGAGCTCTGAAAATATGGATCTAAGTTCGAGCAGATGACATTTGTTTACATTCGTAAATACACGGTGTCCAGAAATTAAGCGGTCAAACTTTAGGAGGCGATTCTACAACTAATTTTAAGAAGAAAACTTCCTATTAACATGTTTCCAATTCGCTTCCTAAGAGAGCTACAGCCCTTTAACTATTGTGACTAAAACTAGGTTTTTGTCATTTATTTGAAAACGGTTTGTAATAAAGATTTGAAATTTGGTGTGAAGACTAATACGTTTAAGATATAATTTCTCAATTTTTTTCAGATTTTTTGAAAGCTCTGAAGTTTTTTGAAAGCTTTCAAAAAATCTGAAAAAAATTGAGAAACGATATCTTAAATGTATTAGTCTTCACACCAAATTTCAAATCTTTATTAGAAACCGTTTTCAAATAAATGACAATAAACCTAGCTCTCTTAGGAAGCGAAATCGGACACATGTTTATATGAAGTTTTTTTGTTAGAATGAGTTGTAGAATCGCCTCCTAAAGTATGGCCGCTTAATTTCTGGACACCCTGTATAAAGCGCGTATTTAGTAATTTCCGTGTTTTTTACTATTTAAACTTTAAACCAACTAAATGTTTTACATAATTTGAAATTTTAGAAAATTTATGAAAATGATTCATTTTTTATCATTTTTCTACCCGCTCAAAGTTAGATTACGAAACCAACACAGAGGGCGTCCTACAGGTAATTGACATGCCTAATACCTTAAGTGTACTTTTCTAATTTTGACAATTAATGACAGATGAGTGCAACAAACTTTTGAGGGTTTCTGGTTATTCAAATTTGTCAATTAATGACAGATAATAAGTTTTTCCAGCACTAGTGCGAAAAACTATTTTCTAGTGCTAGAAAAACTGATACTTGTGCTAGTAAACATGACTTTACTCATTGTATACCCAAAGTTTCCTAATTTAGGATAGGCATAAGAATTAAAAATACACAGATTTAAAAAAAAAAATAATCAAAATAATATTAGGTACTAAAATGAATCACTCAATTTTCTACAGTCATTCCCTACTTTCATAAATTAACATTTTTTTAAATACTGTAATTATTTATTTATCATTATGAATAGACGATTTCTTACTAAATACAAATGTTTTGAAATATTTTTATTACAATTATAATATATTATTTTATAAAGGATTGAAAAAAAAGTTATAATTTTTTTTTTAATATTTGTAGATAAAAGTTAGGAGTACTGCATAAACCAAAAAAAAATCAAAATTTCGAAAAGCCCTTACCTATTATTTTCTAAAAATTTGGCCGAACTAAATAATATTTAACACTAAGTACTATATTGTTTTATTGGAAGCGAAGGTGACAATTTTTTTTAATTTTACTTTTTACTATCGTGTAAGTGTTGTTGTTGTATTTTTTAGAATCTTTTTACGTGTGAAGGGTAAATTCAACAAAATATACTGAGGGATGCACAAAAAAGGGCTGATGTGTTAAATTAAATTTTAAAGAATACTAAAATTTTAAAAGATTTATAAGTGAAAATTATTCAAAAATATGTGAAAAACGATAGGCAACTTTTGTTTTTCAAATGGCAGTACAATAATAATCAATTCCAAAAATAATTTCAGCTAATAATACATATATTTTTTTATTTCTTTTTATTTTTTTATATTTTTTTAATTTTTTTAATTTTTTTTTTATTTTTTTATTGCCTGAACAAAGTTCTGAAGAAGCTGGCTACCTTACCAGCAAAACGTCAACTTATGTTTTAAATTTAAAAAAAACTTAATAAAGTGTTCGAAAAAACCGGCTAAATCTGATTATTTTTCAATAATTTACGAACTCTAATCCCATCTAGCCAAGAAATAATTGTAATATTTTAACATTGTTGCCGTGTATCATTTTTATCAATTTTATAATAAATTATACGTTCTAAAATGCAAATATCTTTACATTCTCTAGATAAATTAATATTCGTTGTTCAGAAATACAATAAAGCGTGTTCGCGACTTTTTAAGCACCCTGTATAAGTATGGTGTGATTTGGTGCGGTTATTCTTAAAATTAATTTCAAATAAAGAGGTCAAACTATTTTTTTAAATCCAAGTATAGGAGAATAGATTATACCGTATGTCCGCGAAACTAGGACCAATAAAAATTAATTTCTTAAAAACTACCGAATGAATTTTATAATTTGCAATTTATTTTAAATTATTAAAAAAAATAAATTTTTTTCTGTAAAATAGGAAGTGAAATTGATTTTTTTTTAATTCAATAAATAAGTTTTCTCATGCCAAATAAAAAAATTTTAAATTTTTATTTTCATAAATAAAGAAATTACAGAGGTGGTCCTAGTTTCGTGGACACCTGGTATATTAAAAATTTAAACAATATTATATTGAAACAACTAAAATTTAATTTTTTTTTTCACAAATATTCTTTAAACTTACCAATGTTTTATAATAAGTATAAAAAATAGGGTGTTATGTTTTAAATAAAGAAGGTGAAACCGGAATTGATATTAAATTTTTTTTTAGTTCAATGAATGTGGTTTCTTAGCTCATACTGAAACATATTAAAATTTTAATTATTGTCATAAACAAAGAAATGACAGGAGTAACCCTGGTTTCGTGTACATCCTGTATAGGTGCATGTACAAAAATACATTTTTTTTTTAAATTTGTGATTAACTTCTGTTATTAAAACCCGAGTTAAAACGACTATTTTAATGTGAAAAATAAGTCTAAATATTAAATTTTCAGAAGAGAGGTATACCGGGTGGAAATGAAACTAAGGCCACCCCTGGCATTTCTTTATTTATGGAAATAAAAAATTAAAATTTTAGGATCGAATAAATTTTTAATTTTACTTCCGGTTTATCAGGAAATGGCATCCACTTTCTTATTTTAAATACAACCCCCTGATTTTTTCTAGGTAAAATCAAACATTGGTTAATTTTAAGTATGTTTATGACAAAAAAATATTTTTTTTTCAAAACTTTAAGAAAAAAATTTGAATTTTTGTTTGGTAAAAAATTTGAGTAAAATCTACAAAAACTATTTTTAAACATATATATGGGATACCACAGTAACCGGAAAAAACCTTTTATTTAATTAGGGGGTGGCCCTTATATCATCACATTTAAAAAAGTAAAGATATTTCCAAAAAACGCTTCTTGAAAATTAAAAAAAAATAATATCTCAAGAACGGTGAAATAAATTTTATAAATTACAATTTATTTTACGTATTTGTATTATTTAAAAATAGTTTTTGTAGGTTTTACTCAAATTTTTTACCAAAAAAAAATTCAACATTTTTTCTTAAAGTTTTGAAAAAAAAATTTTTTTTGTCATAAACATACTTAAAACTAACCAATGTGTGATTTTACGTAGAAAAAATCAGGGGGTTACATTTAAAATAAGAAAGTGATGGGTGCCATTTCCTGATAAACCGGTAGTAAAATGAAAGATTTATTCGATCCATAAAATTTGTTTTCTTAGATCATATAAGATACTAAAATTCTAATTTATTTATTTTCATAAATAAAGAAATGCCAGGAGTGGCCCTAGTTTCATTTCCACCCGGTAGATATAATATACAGGGTGTTTCACTTTTTTTCCAGCCAAATTTTTTTTTAGATAGTAAATGTTATTCTGAACAATAATTTTCCTATGAACCATTGTGTTTTTTCGACTCCTTAAAAAGTTATTTTTAAAAAAGGCAATAATATTCAAAAAACTCAATTTGGCAAAGATAAAATCCAAATAATAATTGATTTAAATAAAAATGAGATAATAAGAAAAAAAATTATACAGGGTGTTTCACAAAAATCATAAAAATTTATCAATTTTAAAATTACAGCAACTTTCTAAAGAGTCGAAAAAACATAATAGTTCATAGGAAATTTTTTGTTTAGAATAACATACTATCTAAAAAAAATTTTTGCTGGAAAAAAGTGAGACACCTTGTATATCAACTTTATTAAATATTTGAAGATTCAAAAGAATCAACCATTTAACACTTAATTTGCAATCGATTTCGAAAACATAGTTTCATCATCAGGCAAAGAATATTTGTTGAGGTGGAGAACAAAATAAGAAAATTAAAGTTAGTTGTCATAATTATTGTAAGTTTCGCCAGTTCATTTTTTATTTGTTAATTTTAATTTTCTTATTTTGTTCTCCACCTCAACAAATATTCTTGTCCTGATGATGAAACTATGTTTTCGAAATCGATTGCAAATTAAATTTTAATTGGTTGATTCTTTTGAATCTTCAAATATTTAATAAAGTTCAGTAAAGAAATATTAAGATATTTTATAACTAAACCTATCTTATAACTCAACACATCTGTGCTTCCAACATCAATTTATTAAATGTTCAACTGAAATTTGTTTTTTCTTGCGTTTGGTTTCAAATTTCTAAGTTCGGAAGAACATAAAGAATTAACCATTTTCTCGTTCATCAGATAGTGCAAAAATAATCGGAATTATTTATTTTTTTCATCATATTGTAATTTTCTTATTTATGATTTATGCAAACAGCATTTTGAACGTGTGAGCTCTAAATTTGATCAAACATCCCTGATGATGAGGATGTAAGTTTATTGCAACTTGGTTTCTTTTTGGGGAAATGGTTGTGTATAACACCCTCTAAATTTAAAACTGAATTTTTGAAGGATAAAAAATTGGAAGATATTAATTGATATGTTGGGTGGCATTTCTTTTATTTTTACCATATAGTGTTGAATGTTGTGACGTGGCCATGTGTTTAGTGTTAGTGTTGGCTTTGAAGTTGCCGAAATAAATAGACACACATGTAAACTCGTAACGCATTTCAAACACTTTAGCGAATGTATAACCGACCGCAAAGAACACACACGCACAAAATTTTAGATTCATTCAACCGCATACGTTTTACTTGCTTATCTCAAAATTTATAGCAGATAGCTATTTTCTTTCCTTTCGGGTGGCCCTCATAAATTACTAAAATAAGACCTCTTCTTTTAACTTTCAAACAAAAAATATCCACATAAATTTACAAAAATTAATAATGGCATGTTTACTACTAGAGAAAATTTATATAAACATTTTTTTAATCGGTCACTCCTAGTAAGTTTTTTTTTATTTTTTTTAGAAGCCATTCCTATGATGTTTAAAATGTATGTATATTACTGCAAAGTAAACAACATTATTATACTTACTGATTATTGACATATTTGTGGTTAAGTTTTTAATTTCATCAACAACAATTTATCGTATTAGTATATTTATTCCACCTTTGTTTTTAGTTTTATCTGTTCAGCTCAATATTTTCTGGAGTCTTTGATTGTTCTTCAAATTCTATTATTTTAAAAATAACCCAGGAGGGAGTTGCTTTTTTAGTAGATCACCCTGTACATATGTTTTGATTTTTGTGTATTTTTCAGTAAATTTTCTTTATTTTGAAGGTAACAATGTGAAATCCTCTCGGGGGAATAATTTGGTGGCCTCATCCATTCTAGGAGGTATTGAATTGGAGTCAGATATTTCGCGAAGTGTCACTGCTACTCGTAGTATGAATGATTTATCGTTTTTATAAAAGGGTATTGGATGTCAGGTGAGTTTATTGTCTTTCCATATTTTGAAGCACGATCATATCAGGCTTGGCAAAAGGAGATACTTCCTTTTGGAAAAAGCTTTGTTGTTTTTGAGTATGGTTGAAAGGATGAAGAGCGCTAGATGGACGTGTGGTGACGAAGCGTCTTCCTGTGGCTCAACATACTACACAGGGCTTACAAACAATGCTTCGGAAAGACACAAGTTCTTCGAGAGTCCTCGAAGGACTATGATAGGCAGCACGTCCGTGTCACAAACAATAAATGAAATCGTGCCAATAGACGTTTACTCAAAAGTCAAGAGTAATTTTATTTTTAAAACGAAATTCTATCATATACGAATTTATTTTTACACCATTTATCTTTTATTTAATCTCACTATTTTTAGTGTAGTTTTCAGTTTTGAAATAAAATGAAGGCAGTTTTTGTTAAGACATCAGAGCGTTAGGGCTGTCAGCACTAAATCGCCATAATCGGCATGTCTAATTTCTCAAAGGTCTACGGAAAGAATAGGAAATAAATGACATTTGCAGCTTACAATGCTTTGAATGTGCCGCCAAAATATTTGAGGGAACCGACTCTAAAATATTTTTCTTTTTTTGGGCTTGCCTTGCCCAAGAGGCGACACATTAGCTACGCTCATCATCCCTTCCACCAGAACAAGCCCACCCAACAGTTTTATCAAAAACAACTTATTTACTACAAAAAGAAATTTCAAATATTTCATTTTGCTAAAAAAAGTTTAATTTACTTTATTAACATTTTCAATTGATTTTTGGGTAGTTTAACATAATTAGCAAAAGCGTTTATCATTACATTTTATTTGCAAAAAAAGGTCCAAAGTAATGAAATTTTAAATAATTTAAAAATATGGAAAATACAAAAACAAAAAATCGATCCTGCCAGGATTCGAACCTGGAATCTTCTGATCCGTAGTCAGACGCGTTATCCGTTGCGCCACAGGACCTCGTGATGACTCATACAAATTTAATGAAATTATGTAAATTTTGTCTGTATCGAATTAACCCATTAGTGAATAGCGTCCGTTTAAACTACATATTTAGCAAATTTTTTGAATTGTGAAATGGGCGAAATATACAGGGTGTTTCTGAACAAGTGTCGAATAATCTAGGAATGGGTTTTTGGAATTTTAAGACAAAAAGTAAGAATAATTTTTTTCGCGAAAATGCTCCATTTCGGAAATCCAGGGTATTGAAGTTTACTCATTTTTTTCATAATTTTATTTTTTTTTGCATATTTTTTTTCAGACTAAAATAATTAAAAAATATCTCCAAATACACAAAAATAGGGAAATTTTACAAATACTTAAAAATAGCAGACTCATTTATATTTTCTAAATGAGCGATGACAGAGTTTATGTTTAATTTGCGTCCCGAAAAATATTATAAGCTCTACTACTTTATATAGATTTTCCAAGGAAAATTTAGAGTGGGTAGTAATCCATGTTTTGGCCAATAAAATAATTTTTTTTAAGATATCTAGGAGATCCCGGTTTTCAAATAGCAGTTGGAGTAGCAGAAGTTGGGAATCACCAAAATTTTAAGAACGGTTAAAAATAAAATTTTTCAGAATAGTGGTCAGTGGGCCAAATTTTCACAAAATACTGAAGATATCATGTGAGCCAAAGAAAATAAGATGTTTTCGTCAATTAAAACAAAGGTTTCCGATTTTACAATATACAGGGTGTTTCTGAACAAGTGTCTAATAATCTTGGAATGGGTTTTTGGACCAATTTTAAGACAAAAAGTAAGAATATTTTTCTCGGAAATGCAGGGCATTGAAGTTTACTCATTTTTTATTTTTTTATTTTTTTTTTATTTTTTTTTTCAGACTCTTAATTAAACATTCCTAATTTTATCTAATTTTGCACAGAAATAAAATAATTTAATTTAATTTTGTAGGCATTTAGAAATTTGAATTTTATATAAAAGTTAAAAAAAAAATAATTTTTTTCATTACTATGATGTTGTACAAAAAAGTTAAAGAGGGTTAATTCACCCGAAAAAAATTATCATGACCAACATTTTCCAGACACTTGCGAAACAATTTAGTATTGGCTTTTTCAAAAAAATATCGGGTACAGTAGAAACGTTTTTAAAAAATACCGAAATTTAGAATAAAATAAAAAAAATATTAGTGCTGCTTGGAAGCTCGATACCTTCATTTTTATCACACATCACCCACTATTCAAAATTTTCTTTTGTAATCTAAAATTTAGAAAAAAAAAACCGCTTTGTTGCGCAATCAACATTTTTTTGAATTGGCCAGAAAGGCTTATTCTTTAAATTTGATTTAATTTGAAATAACCCTTAAAATAAGTTCATCAACATATTCTACAACAGTTTTAAAATTCAAGACCTTGCTCATTTTCCGATCGAATATTATTGCCCCAAAAAGCTAAATTAAAACTGTTTAAAAACATAAAAAAATAAGTGCTAATATTTCGAGATGAGACTAGTTTTGTAGAAGCAATTTTTACCCCCAAGTGCTAAATATCCGTTTCTGATACAACTTTAAAAAGTATAATAGTTCAATTTTTACAAAATCTCAATTTTTTTAAAGTTCTTCTTGGAATTTTTCAACAAACATAAGCTTATTTTTTGCAGAATTCTTTAATTTGTTCAAATCGTCCGCAAAATTAAATCAAGCTCACTTGGTTATTTTTTTATAAATTTTTAAAAATCATTTTACTCTTAAAATATTGCAATTTTTACAAAATATCATTTCTTTTAATTTTTCCCTTGGATTTTTTCAACAAACTCAAGTTTACCTTTTGCAGAATTCTCTAATTTACTCAAATCAACCAGAAAATTAATTATTGCTGTCTCAATTTATACATTTTTTAAAAAGATTTCGCAGCTTCAACAAGTAAAATAAAAAATCCCATTTTTTAATGTTCTCCTTGGAATTTTTCGATAAATTCAGGTTTATTTTTTGCAGACTTTTCCAATTTATTTAAATCGACCACAACATTGTTTCTGGCTCACTTGGTTATTTTTTTATAAATTTTTAAAAATCATCTTACAGCTTCGACAAGTAAAATAGTGCATTTTTTATAAAATCTCAATTTTTTATGTTTTCCTGGGATTTTTTTAACAAACTATGCTTTAATTTTTAACAGATTTCTTTAATTTATTAAAATTAACCATAAAATTAATTTTAGATTGCTTATTTAATTTTTTATAAATTTTTAAAAATCATTTTACATTTTACAGCTTTAACAAGTAAAATAGTGCAGTTTTTTAAAATCTCATTTTTTAAATGTTCTTCTAGGAATTTTTCATCAAACTTGGGTTTATTTTTTGCAGAATTCTCTATTTTATTTAAATCAACCGTAAAATTAATTCTTATTTCTTATTTTTTTATACATTTTTTAAAATTATTTACAACTTCAGTAAGTATAATAGTGCAAGTTTTACAAAATCTAAGTTTTTTTAATGTATAATTTAATTTAATTTTTCAACAAGCTCAAATTTATTTTTTTACAGAATTCTCTTATTTATTTAAATCAACCTGAAAATAAATTTTAGCTCACGTGGTTATTTCTTTATAAATTTTTAAAAATCATCTTGGATCTTCAACAAGTTAAATAGTGCAATTTTTAGAAAATCTCAACTTTTTTAATGTTGTTCTTAGAATTTTTTAATAAGCTCAATTTCATTTTTTGCAAAATTCTTTAATTTATTTAATTCAACCGCAAAATTAATTCAAGCTCACGTGGTTATTTTTTTACAAATTCTTGAAAGTCATGTTACAATTTCAACAAGTAAAAGTTTATACGGATTTATATTTTTTTGAATAACTCAAGGTTAATTAAAAAATAATACAATGAAAACTTTTTTTGAAAGATAAATAAATTCTTTATAAAAATTCCATTTACAATTTGCCACTGATGGTTAGTTCATCATAGAACTGATAAAATTTATTGCTTCTCAAAAAAAATTGATTTTTAAATAAGTGACTCTAGTATTAAATTTGTTATTATATTTTCTAATAGATGCAACCTCTTTATGAAAACTATGCAATTAAGCTCTCCAATAAAATTGGTAACCGTTAGTTTAGTAAATTTAAACCGCAAATTCTGCTTACAAGTCGTAAATCATAAATCATAATTGGAAGAAGTAATTTATTCAAATGTTTACGATATCAATACAAGCACAAAATTGTTAAAGGTAGGATAATCCAGACGGATTAAAAAGTTAATTTCTTGGCTATTGGTCTAAGTGTATTCTAGGGAAAATATTGAGGTTTGCAATAAATGGACACATACAGCGAACTGCTTTTCATCATAATACAGGATTAAAAAGTCAACGAAAACTTCTCATTAACTGCTCTACCTGTCACCATTATAGTAATAAAATGTTAATTCGAAGGAACCTAATGAGATACCATTTACCTTGGTAATCGACCACAAAATTGTTTCTGGCTCACTTGGTTATTTTTTTTTAAATTTTTAAAAATCATCTTACAGCTTCAACAAGTAAAGTATAGTGCACTTTATACAAAATCTAAATTTTTTTAATGTTTTCTTAGGATTTTTTCAACAAACTATGTATTAGTTTCAAATATATTTAAATATACCGTAAAATTAATTCTAGTGCAATTAGTTATTTTTTTATAAATTTTAAAAAATCACTTTAAAGCTTCAAAAAGTAAAATGGTGCAATTTTTAGAAAATTTCAATTTTTTAATGTTTTTCTTGGAATTTGTCAACTAACTCGGGTTTGTTTTTTGCAAAATTCTGTAATTTATTTCAATCGACTTCAAAATTAATCCTAGATCACTTGGTTATTTTTTTTATAAATTTTTAAAGATCATCTTGGAGCTTCAACAAGTTATATAGTGCAATTTTTATAAAATCAAATTTTGGTTTAATTTTCCCCTTGAATTTTCCAACAGGCTCGAGTTTACCTCTTGCAGAATTCTCTAATTTACTCAAATCAACCACAAAATTAATTATAGCTCACGTGGTTATTTTTTTATAAATTTTTAAAAAAACATTTCACAGCTTCGACAAGTAAAATATTGCAATTTTTACAAAATCCCATTTTTGTTAATGATTCCCTTGGATTTTTTCAACAAACTCAGGTTAATTTTTTGCAAAATTATCTAAATTATTTAAATCAACCGCAATATTAATTCTAGCTCGCTTAGTTATTTTTTTATAGTTTTTTAAAACTAATTCTACAACTTCAATAAGTATGATAGTGAAATTTTTACAAAATCCCATTTTTGTTAATGTTTCTGTTAGATTTTTTCAACAAACTCAGGTAAATTTTTTGCAAAATTATCTATTTTATTCAAATCTACCGCAACGCATAATTAATTCTAGATCGTTTAGTTATTCTTTTTATAATTTTCTAAAAGAAAGTTTACAACTTCAATAAGTAAAATAGTGCAGATTTAATAAAATCTCAATTTTTTTAATGTTCTTTTCGGAATTTTTCAACAAACTTGAGTTTATTTTTTGCAGAATTTTCTAATTTATTCAAATCAACCATAAAATTAATTCTAGCTCACTTATTCTTTTATATTTTTTTAAAAATCATTTTACAACTTAATGAAGTAAAATAGGGAACTATTTATTTCTTGCACTAAATAAATTAGATCACTTTTTAATTTAGTTTTTAATGTACATACTATCTCAAGTTAAGCGTTGTCGGTAGAATTTTGCGACACCCTGTATATCCATCTGCAATAAAATATTTTATTACTAAGACGAAATATTATCTATTATCTTAGAAACCTGAAAAGATAACAATTTTTAGTAAAGGGGCACATGCTTCCCCCCTTTCCCCCCTCATCCTTGTGGACGCTTATGTATTTATTGATAAATTTGTTTCTTAAATTTGCCAATGTTTCAACGGCTATTTTCCGTCTTCATCAGGAAATAATAATTTTCTCAAAATTTCTAGAATTTAGTTTTACTTAAATTTTATAAAGAAAAACGAAGTAGCTTTGCTATTTTTAATCCAATTTAAACATTTGATATTTCAAATAATAATTTTTTCTAAGTTTTTCCTAAATTCTGTTTTTAATTTTTATAATACAAATAATAATACATATTTTCTAATTTAAATTTTATTTTTGTTTTTTTTTTATCAATCTTAAAATTTTTTTAATCATGTTGCTATTTGAAAAACAAAAGAAAATGTTT
Source organism: Stenus bimaculatus (assembly GCA_963971135.1). Taxonomy (NCBI): domain Eukaryota; kingdom Metazoa; phylum Arthropoda; class Insecta; order Coleoptera; family Staphylinidae; genus Stenus; species Stenus bimaculatus. The sequence goes on along the minus strand of OZ020180.1, from coordinate 76,275,866 downwards.
TTATACCTTATCGGATAAAAAATAACCAACCTATTTCTTTGGCCATTTTTGGTGCACACCTTTGTATTTTTTTTTAATTTTAAATGTAACTATGACTAACCACTAACTTATTTGATATATCGAAATATGAGTATTAGTTTTATTTACCCCAAAGTCTTGAAAAGCCGAAAATTCCAGTACACAGTGTTTAATTTTTAATGTTAAGTTTTTAGTTTAAGTGTCGCTTGAAGTTGAAGTTTGAACTTCAACTGTACCACCAAGCCTAAAGAAAAGTATTCTTATTAATGCCATTTATTAAAATAAGTACACTTATTTTTGAATCTCGGGCATAGCCCGGCTAGCTCAGTCGGTAGAGCATGAGACTCTTAATCTCAGGGTCGTGGGTTCGAGCCCCACGTTGGGCGACTTCTTTTTCTTACTATAAAATTATTATTGCTCATCACGCTTTTAATTATCGTTTTTTTTTTCAAATTATGAGAAAACTCGTAATAAAATTTTTGCTGTTTAAAATTAATGTGATGTTTTCTTCTTTTTTCATACCAACTATAAATAAAATGTAAGTAGGCTTATGGCCTGTGAATTTAGGTTAAACCCAAAATTACTAATAAAGTCGACATTAAAATGTTGCTAGAGTTGCAAGACCAAAAATTGAGATAATAAGAAAATCATTGGATTTGTTAGAAAAATATAAACAAAATGTTGAAAAATATAAAAAATGAGTCGATCCTGCCAGGATTCGAACCTGGAATCTTCTGATCCGTAGTCAGACGCGTTATCCGTTGCGCCACAGGACCTCTTGTACTATGCTGCAATATTCTGAGGAGACTGGCTACATTTTGCCAAATATAACTCATTTGGTTGTGATTTTTCTAAGTTTTATGAATCATATACAATATTCTCATAAGTGGTAAAAACAAACGACATTCAAACAATTTATTAGCTGATTTTTCGTAGTAAGTAAACCTACAATTCAAAATAAGAGGAAATTAAACAGTTTTATTTTTGTACTTTCTAAAATAATGATTTAGACTTTACTCATAACAATGCTCATAGTAAGTGGTAGTAACATACGTCAAATTTACTTTTTTCCCTCTTGTGTCATTTTCTAGTTGTCATTTAATTGTAAGTACTATTTTATTCCCTTATTTATGTTAAATTCTATTTGTCTCCATCTTACGTCATTCTCTTTTTGCCATTTACTTAATGCTTTTAGGTTAGTAATAATTTAGTTAATAATCAAATATATCGACCTATTTGTAAATTATGGCATTTTTGAAAATTTTTAATTTTGCTCTATTATTTGTATTTTTACTTTAAAAATATGCTCTCAATCTAAAGCAAAAATAAATAAACTAATTTAAACTTCAAATATTGGTAATATAATTACTATTACACTATACTACAGTCTATAGACTCTATAAGTCTATAGTGTAATAGGTAATAAGCGAATGTTAATCCAAAATTAAATGTTCAATCATTTTACGTGCCATTTATAGATTTATACAGGGTATCTTATGTTTTTTCTAAGTAAACTGTAGCGATTTTAAAATTGAATGGTTTCATTGATTTTTGTGGGACATCCTGCATAAATTTGTTTTTTATTATTATTTTTTTAGATAAATATTTGGTCCTTACTTGATTGCTTTTCTGAACACTCATTTTATTTTAAACTAATAGGACTGCTTTAAGTTTTCTTGACTAAAATTAACGCATTCACTTAATTGGTGATTCAAATTAACTTTTCCTGCTAAAAATGATGTCAGAAGTAGGTAAATCCAAAACTGGGTAACCTCGGTGACAACTAAAATGTATGTGTTAACTACTAATAACGTGATGACAACTAACCTACTTTTGACGTCATGTTATTAGTTCCCCATTCTCGGCTGTAAGAGGGAGTTGTTTTATAAGTATAGACACATTTAAGCATCGGATAAATTTTTTAAAATTAATTTTAAAACATGTATTTTTGTAATTTTTTGGATTTTTTGTTAAGCGCAGCCGAGTCGAGTGAGAAATGGTTATGGACGCTATATTAAATTTACATATACAGGGTGGTCACTCTGTACACCATTGGGATCTTGTGAGTTACGAAGTTGCTTAAATTAGAAAAAAGTTGCCCCTTTTCAAACTCCCTTAGAATGTATTTAGAAATCCGAGATATCTTGCTCTAGTCCTGAAATATCATGAAAAATCTGAAATTTCGCCTTTTTGTTTTTCTTACATATTTTTGTAATCGCTTAATTTTTTCGATTGCAATTTGGCAGTTTTACATCATTTGACATTCTCCATCGATTGGCATTGAGAAAAAAATTTGATTTTTATACCATTGGATAGAGACAAAAAATACAATTTAAATGATGTAACAGACATTGTTCTTTTACTTTAATTTATAAAAAAAATTTAAAAAAAATATTAAATTCTTATTTACAAAATCAAGTTGGCATAAAACAAACACATCTGTTTATTTTTAAATAAAATAATAAAATTATTTTTGTTATTTTTGTTATTTTATGCCAACTTGATTTTGTAAATAAAAATTAAATATTTTTTTAATTTTTTTTTATAAATTAAAGTAAAAGAACAATGTGTGTTACATCATTTAAATTGTATTTTTTTTCTCTATCAAATGGTATAAAAATCAAATATTGCGCCCATAAGAAAATCAAAAGTTGATTTAAAATAAATGAAATTTAGTTAACCTAAAATTTTCTTCTTAAGACCAATCGATAGAGAATGTCAAATTATGTAAAACTGCCAAATTGCAATCGAAAAAGTTAAGTGATTACAAAAATATCCAAGGAAGCTAAATTTCAGATTTTTCATATAAATATTTCAGGATTAGAGCAAGAGATATCTCGGATTTCTAAATAGATTCTAAAGAAGTTTGAAAAGGGTCAACTTTTTTCTAATTTAAGCCACTTTGTAACTCTTTAGGTTCACAAGAACCCTATGGTGTGCACCGTGAGTGACCACCCTGTATTTGGAATAAGTAATTTGGTATACAATAATATGTAAAATTAAAAAAAAAAATAAAAAGATTTCATTTTACAATCTAACTTTTGTCTTGAAGAGATGTAAATTGTTAATACTTTGCCTATTTAACCGACTTTTTATTTCTAATAATAGCAAAGATGCCCAAGCAGTCTCGTGAGTCACTCTGTATAAAAACATTTATATTCTGCGAAAAAATTGGAAGGTTATTTCTTGATCATTCTTTTTGCATATATTTAGAAATACTCTGTATATTGAGTTGGGGAAAAAAGAAATTTTAATAGGCTTAGATATGGTATAAAAATCGAGTATTGCCTTATAAACATTTTATAAACTTTTCCAAGATAACGTTATGTTAGGCCAGTATCTGGGGCTCCAATTATTTTTAGGCTTAGGGCATCAATAGTTTTTAATCCAACATTGATTTGGTTCCATTGAGTTTATATCTGCCAAATACAAATCAAATTCAATAAGGTGATATTATTCTATGATCAAAAGAATTTTAAGGTCATCGTGTTTTAATTTTAAATTTAAATATCTTAATTGGTGCAATACTTGATGAAAACTTTGTATTGTATTTAAAGAATTTAGTCAGTTTTTAGACAAAAATTTTTATTGTTTTTACATTAATATATAATTAAAGTTTCGCGTTTCGCCACCAAATGGGGGCTTCTTCAGAACTATAACATTGTGAGACATTACTAACATTATCTACTTTTTGTAGTATACAATAAATAATAATAAATACAATAAAAGAATACAAATAAACTAAACTATGAGTTTCCACTATTACTCATAGATGTGACAATATACTTTTTGTATACACTTTTGATTACTAAAAATGAAATTACTAAGTAATGTGATTTAAGTTTTAAGTCAGTAACATCACCCTGTAGATCTAAGTTAGTAACACCACCTGGTGTACTTATTAAGTATAATTTATTCTGTGGTTAAGTAGAAGCGCCACCTTGCGGAATTGTAATGAAACGGTCCTAATCTCTAATGAGTTGATGCTTCGTGGCATTCGTCTGATGAAAGGCACTCTGATTAGATTTTTACTGATTAGATTGTTAATGTATTGTTCTATTTTAATGGTGCTCGTGCCGATTAAGTCTTTAAGTAATCTGGCAAGGTTAATAATTCTTCATGTAGATTGTGGATGTAACACATGGTCGTGTTGAGAAAAATTTTCTATTTTAGTAATGTTTTGTTATGTTATATAGTTCTGAAGAAGTCCCCGTGTAATGGCGAAACTTCAATTATTTACTAATTAAAAAACAATAAAAGTTTTTGTCTGAAAACTGATTAAATTCTTGGAGTATCCAACTACACAGATCTTCAATATTGTGTATTATTTAAATTTAAAATTGTGAAAATCTTCAGTGACGTAGTCAGATATTTTAAAAGGGGGTGCAATTTTGATAAGTAAAAACAAATGTATTTCTACTTGCATTTTAACAAAAATATAACAATTTCGTTCGAAATTGAAGAAATTTTACTGTGTCTTCAAAAAAGTATGTTACTCAGAATTTGCAAGATAAGAAACCTAAATTTAGCATAGTTGCTCATAGTGAAATAAAATAAATCAGTAAGTACTAAGTACTTTAGTAATGTTTGAAAAAAACAAAGTGAGGTGAATATTATTTAAGTAATAGCAAAAAATGAAAAAATAAAGCTGCTGAGAAGTATTTAATTCCATAAAAATTACTATAAAATATATTGGGTTGTCTAGTTTCAGTGTCAGTCTTAATTGAATTTCCTGTATACAGGGTGTTCCATTTGACGTTGGACTTTATGGGTATCTTTGTTATTATTGGAGATAGAAAGTCGGTTAAATGGGCAAAGTAGTAGAGTATATTAATAATTCCTTGATAAAATATTTGAATATAAGATTGTTCCTGCGGTATTTTAAAAGAACAAGAAAATGCCATTTTCAAAGTATGGCCATATTTTCTTTATTTTCGGTGGTACCAAAAAAGTTTTTTTTACATAATACAGGTGTTTTTTGTGCACAATACAGTCAAACGTCAAATGGGACACCCTGTATATTGTGCTATGGAGTCGCTTTTAGTTTAAAAAGTTAATTGGTTTGAAGTTTGAAGGTAATAAAAACAAAATTCAAGATGTACTGGATTTAAATTAAAAAATTACTAATAGAATGAACTTTGTACAGGGTGGTTCAGAAAAATCATTAAAATTACTGCAAATAAGATGTAAAAATATACAGGGTGTTCAGAAATTAAGCGGCCAAACTTTAGGAGGCGATTCTACAACTAATTTTAAGAAAAAAAACTTTATATAAACATGTGTCCGATTTCGCTTCTATTGTGACTAAAACTTTTGTCATTTATTTGAAAACGGTTTGCAATAAAGATTTGAAATTTGATGTGAAGATTAATATGTTTAAAATATAATTTCTCAATTTTTCTCAGATTTTTTGAAAGCATGTTTATAGGAAGTTTTTGTAGAATGTAGAATCGCCTCTTAAAGTTTGGCCGCTTAATTTCTGAAGACCCTATATAATTTGATAAGTTTTTTTTTATTTAAAATTTCTATCTAAAAAATTCCTGCAAAAAATGAGAGATATCTTGTATAAAAAATAATAAAAACTCTAATTTGATGGAAATTGGTCGTGCAACTTTTTTTAATGCATCGAGGGAGTAAAATGAATAATATAATCTATAACTATTTTCTATTTCATACATAGTTTTATTTTTATTAATCATTTATTATTTATTATTTTGTAATTTTTAAAAATTTTATAATAGCTTACATACCTACATACTTTTCCAATAAAGTAACATTTTTACGAAAATTTTCATTATGGTCCTGTCGAAAAGCTGTACCCTGTATCCAGAAGAAAACATTTTCAATAAAAAAAATATGCAGTAAGTAGAGAAGATCTTCTGGAAATCTTATTTAAATTCGTCCAACGGTTCTTCAAAAAAAAATTAAAAAAACTTTTTGAACTTGAAATGTCAATTTTTTAAATTAATTTGCTAAACTTTGATAAAAGTTTAAATTAAAGAAACTAAGATGTAAATAGAAGAGGATTGATACATGTATTATTATATGTTTTCAGCTAATATAAAATTCATATATTTTTTGCAGCTTTTTATCGAACTTTAAAAATTTTGAAAAATTAGTGTGTTTATTAGTCATAGCCTACTTACTTAAAATAAAAAAATTCAATATACCTATTTCGAAATAAATGGAAAAATCATATTTTCTTTATATTTATTTTGAAAAAAATTTCCAAATTGAATGATGATTTTTTTTTAAATATTTTTATTACAGTCCTACAATAAAACGATGTTTCCGTTTACTAATTACCCTGTGAATCTACCATTAATTTTTTAATTTTTGATTAAAAAAAAGTTAAAATTTGACACGTCAAATGGTCGAATTTAAATTTCGAAAAAAGTATAAATAATAAAAAATAAATCAAGTTTTTAATTTAATTATGTTGTATTATAATAATATGATGAATTAATTTCAACAGCATTTTATTATAGGGGTTGTTGTTGGTTAGGTTAAAATTATAGTATGGTGTAGGTAAAAAAAAGAAATGTTGACATGTAATATAATAAATCCATGAGGATTAGCAAAGTAGGGAGTAAATAAAGTTGTTATGTTCCCCCTCCATTTCGTGGTTGACTCCGCCCTTGATTTGCGCAGGCCACTCCTGTTGGGGCGCGTAAATATTGTGCTCAAACAGCGACAAACAAATACCCAACGTCAATATACCAACTCCTACTTGTTAACGGAAGCAAGCGGCGATTGGTTCCGCGCCATGGGCACTCCCTAACCAACTTTATATAACATCAAAACAAACGCTATATATTTCAGTGTGCGGAAACTCTGCGCTACGTTACGTACGTTAAGTGTCAATTCATTTAAATGAGCAGTGATGTAAATATGGTCCACCTAGAAGAGCCAGTCATGACGCACACCCCTCTAAAGTCCTTCAGCATCAGCTCACTTCTTCCAGAAACCGTCCTAGAAGTTCCGGTCAGCCCTCACCAAGTCAACATCCACTTGACCGAACCGGACAGTGATACCGATTCCGATTTGGATGTGACCGGAACTCCGCCGCCGCTCGATTGCTCCAAATCAAATTCCGATTCCAAGGAAGAGGACAAGGAAAGTGCCACCAAAAAGACTAATGAAAAACCGCCTTACAGCTACAACGCGTTGATTATGATGGCGATTCGGAATAGTCCGGAAAAAAGACTGACGCTCAACGGAATTTACGAGTACATCATGTGTAATTTTCCGTATTATCGCGAGAATAAGCAAGGATGGCAAAACTCCATCCGTCACAATTTGAGTCTGAACAAGTGTTTCGTGAAAGTGCCGCGTTTGTACGATGATCCCGGGAAGGGAAATTACTGGATGCTGGATCCTTCAGCGGAGGACGTTTTCATTGGTGGTACGACTGGAAAATTGCGGCGGCGTTCCACAGCCGCCTCACGTTCCAGATTAGCAGCTTTCAAACGATCGATGGTTTTAGGCGCGTATCCTTCGCCTTTTAGCGGCTACAATCCAGCACTGATGGGTTTGTATCCCAATCCTGCGTTGTTAGCGTCGATGTACCAACGCTACAACCCGTACATTCCTGCAATGTTACCAAAACCCACGCCGATTCCTCCGACGGCCTTCGGAATCGACAGGCTACTTGCGCCGCAAGAGTCCTCCACCTTCTTAAGACAACCCACTCCTGCCTTCGAGCTGTATCCTGGTTTTAGGCTGCCTAGTCAACTCCATCAACATCATCTCCCGATGCAGCTCACTCAACTCCAACACCAACAACAGATGGGCCCACATTCCAGCTGCTCGAGCAGTCCAGAGCCTCGAGTCACTCCCGAAGGACTCCTCAAGCAAGTTACAGTCATAAGTAGACCCAGTTGAAAGACGGATTTTTTCTAGATTTATGTGTAGTATGTACTTATTTTCTAATATAAGACACTCGAGGTGAGAAAAAGATGATATGGCATGCAATATTACAATTTGCCCAATTTGTTGTTGATTTATATTTAAAAAAATCAAATCATGTGCAAAGAAGGATAATATGTTAATCAATATAAGAGGCTCCAATCAGTCTCTTACTTTTCTCAAGGCTGAATCAATTTTTCTCAAATTTAGTCATCATGGTTTTCATTGATCTTTAAAACATGATTTATATTAGTTTGTGTCGCAATATCACAAAGATATCAAATTTATTATTTATTAATTTTTTTAATTCATTCGCATTTTGGTGACCAATTTTCTAAATAACTATTACAAGTACCATTTAAAGAAATTATACAGAGTGTACATGCCATTTAAAAAACATTTTGACTAATACTTTATTTATTGATAAAGTAGTTTTACATTAAATTTAAAAACATGGAAATTATAATAATTGTCTTATTGATAATTATTTTGTAGGTACCTATATTAAAAAATGTGGTCATGATTTTAATTTTTTTTTAGATAAATTAGGAGCACAAGTCGTACTAAACTTACATGAGTTATCATGTTTATAGGTAATTTGTATTTTATACAGGTACCATTATATGACACCTCCATATTGGTATATGTAATTGGTTTTAAAAAGCAATTACAAATTTAAAAATATTAACGTTTTAAACGTGCCAAAACGCTAATTCGAAAATGCATTATTTTTCTTTGTATATTTTTCAAAAAAAATGAAATTAATCATTTTAAATTTTTTACAAAAATAGAATAAAGTATAGAAATAATACAGTTTTTATGAATGTATAAATCTTCAAATTCATAATATTGTACACACAACATACTCTTAATTTCAACAAAAAAACGATAAACGTATAAAATTAAATTACGTTCAAATTAAACGTACTAGATATATGATAAATAAAATAACGAGTGATAATACAAAATCTAAATTATACAGGGTGTCCCATTTGACGTTGGACTGTATTGGTATCTTTGTTATTATTGGAGATAGAAAGTCGGTTAAATAAACGTTTCCAATATTAATAATTCATTTACAAAAAAATTGAATATCGCATCGTTCCAACGTTATCATGAAAAAACAAGAAAAAACGATTTTTAAAATATGACTATAATAACTTCGTTATTTTCGGTATTTTTTGTATACAATGCTTTTTTTCGCTAACGGATTGACCAGAAATGAACCAAATTTATTTTTTTCTTAAGGCAACCATATTGGATTTACACATATTCGGAATTAGTGTATTTTTCTAAGTTATTTGATATATCATATGTAATATTTTAAGAAAAATAAAAATAATTTTATTTTACTAACCAAATATGGCCTTGAATTGATGTAAACTGTCAATACACATGTATTAAAATTTATTTTACATTTAATATTTTAAATAGTTACATTTATGTTATTGACAATTTACATCTCTTAAAGTCCAATGTTAGTTTGTAAAATCAAATAATTATATTTTTTTTAAAATATGACATATGGTATACCAAATTACTCAGAAAAAAATACTGATTCCGAATATGTGTAAATCCAATATGGCTGCCATAAGAAAAAATAAGTTTAGTTCATTTCCGGTAAATCCGTTAGCGAAAAAAAATATTCATTTATTTTACTACATTGTACACAAAAAAATGTCTGTATTATATCAAAAAACCTTTTTGGTACCACAGAAAATAAAGAAATTATAGCCATATTTTAAAAATCGCATTTTCTTGTTTTTTCAAGATAGCGTTGGAACTATGCGATATTCAAATTTTTTGTAAATGAATTATTAATATTAGAAAAAATCTCTACTACTTTGTCCACTTAACCGACTTTCTATCTCCAATAATAACAATGATACCCATACAGTCCAACGTCAAATGGGACACCCTGTATATTCTTCTATTTAAAAAATATAAATTTTAAATTTGACCAAGTAAATTATAAAATGTTGAAAATTAAAAATCATGTAAGGACTTACAAATTTGCACGGAATTCCACCATTAATCAATTAATGTTCTGTAATAATATCATAATTGTTTTATAAAGGCCTTCTAAAAAATTTCGGTTAAAGTTAGACAAAATTCAAAGGACACTTAATTTAATTAAAAAAAAATGATATATCTTATACAAGGTCTCCCACAAAAATCGTAAATATTTTATTTATAAAAAAATTTTATTACAAAAAAACCCTGCATATTTTTTCTTAAACCTTCGTAACTATTAGGTCCTATTGACCAGTGGAATGATGAAGATATTTTAAAAGTACAAAGAAAATTGAAAATTCAGACATAGACCCTGTATATTTATACACAGTAAAATACAATAAACAATATACAAGGTGTCCCATTCAGATAGAAGTTTAAATAAACAAAGTAGTAGAGATTTATTCATATAAATGTCAGCTTGAATTTAGGCTTTATTTGACCTTTTACATGTACTTCAAATGATAGAGGTCAAACCAAGCTGAATTCAAGCTAGCTTGAGTTGGTCGAGATAAACGTAGTCAATAATTCGTTGATAACACATTTGAATATCGCATCATTCCTGCGGTATCTTCAAAAAACAAAAAAAAATTTCAAAATATATGGCTATATTTTCTTTATTTTCGGTGCTACCAAAAAAGTTTTTTTACATTATACAGCCACATTTTGTATACAATGCACTAAGACAAATGAGTATAGTTTTTCGCCAACCGATTGACCGAAAATGAACCAAACTTATTTTTTGCTTATGACAGCCATATTGTATTTATACATATTCGGAATTAGTGTATTTTTCTGAGTAATTTGAAATATCATATGTAATATTTTAAGAAAAATTAAAAATTATTTTATTTTACTAACCAAAAATACCCTTGAGTGGATGTAACCTATCAATACATATGTGTTAAAATTTATTTTACATTTCATTAGAAAAAAATAAGTTTGGTTCATTTCCGGTCAATCCGTTGGCAAAAAATATATTCATTTGTCTTACTACATTGTACACAAAAAAGTGCCTATACTTTTTTAGTACCACCGAAAATAAAGAAATTATAGCCATTTTTGAAAATCACATTTTCTTGTATTTTCAAAATAACACAAGAACGATGCGATATTCAAATGTTATGTCAACGAATTATTAATACACGAATCTCTACTAATTTGCCCATTTAACCGACTTTTTCCAATAATAACAAAAATACCTATACAGTCCAACATCAGATGGGACACCCCATATATTAGAAAACAAATATGTTTTTTTCAAATGTTCTGTGATGTTTGAAATGTCATTTTTATGTTCGTTAACTCTATGGTCATGTTCGTGAATTTCCGACGTAACTCTGTTAAAATCGGGTATTCTTTGTATGTCTAAGGAGTAAAAATATAATTTCTATGTATGTAAATTAAATGTCACATCATTTTAATAATATATTGTTTTATTAGGAGTAAAAGAAGTACTTTTTGTGGCGAGCATGTACATTCTTTTACTCCGAATATAACATATTAATTGTTTTTTTCTTATTTATTTCAAAACAAATTGAAGAAGAGATTTGAAATTTGACCCTTAAATGTAACTTTTATTCAAATTTTAGAAAAAGACAGGTCATAGGTCTGATCTAAAAGTAGTATCCTGGTACTAAACTGAAAGACACTTAAAATACTTAGAATATGTATAAACTGAAAGTTGGTAACTAATAGTAGCTAGATAAAACTATATTTTTCCAAAATTTGGGTCTAAATTACCTGTTTACGGTACTTTACTACAATTTTCGAAGACTTATAAAATTTCAACATAAAAATTTAAAAATAAAAATCAAGTAAACATACCAACTTGATATTTATATAAATAGTTGTAAAGTGCATTTTCACCAAAACGAAGCATCCTAACTACCTTCAATAGAAAAACCTTATTTGACCAAAATTAAATAGGGAATATTAAATAAAAAAAAAATAAAAACAAATTTATAATCACATAATATTATAAAACACCTTATATTATTTTCTTTTATTTTTTCTCAAGAAATTTTTTGCAAACAAGTCATTTTTTTAAATGCAAATAAATAAATATACGAGCCCATTTTTTATAAATAATTTACTTCTTATATTTAAGATTTTTGAATCGTGTACACTATTTCTAATAATATAAATTAACATTAAGATATATAATTACAAAAAAAACTAACAATTTTAAAATTCCATATCAAAAATAGCAAAAATACTTTAAAAACAAAAAATAGGTGATAACTTTTTAGGTTAAAAATAAAATTGTAATTATTGTAATTTTTATCAAATAACAATAAAATTTACATATTTTCTAAAGACTTGAAATTTAGAAAAAATAAAATAAGGAAATTCAACTTATAATTTGCTTACAAGCAAAACTTCTTTAAAGGTTTTTTTTACATGTTTTTGTTATTAAAATAACAAACGATTCTTCTAATGTACCAGCTACAAAATAGTATATTCTTTATTAGGATATTTTTCTTCTTGCGTCGAAATTTATTAAATAATAACTATAATAAGGTAAAATATGATTTTAAGATGTGACATTTAATTTACATACGTCATATTATGTCATGTTGCTAATGTCAAAAAAGCGCAGCAGAATTTGTATTTCTACTCCTTGGACATACAAAATATACCCGATTGTACCCGATTTACGTCGAAAATGTACTAATATGATCATAGAGTTGACACAAAAATGATTGTTAAGGCCTGTCAAACGTCACAAAAGCGTCATGAGTCGTGTTCATAACACTTGGTATATTTCCGACGTAGATTGGGTGTATACTATATACTTTTTAATGCCTTGTGGGCCACCTCAAAAAAATATTTCAATTGACATTAGAAGAAGAAAAAAACAGGATTCGGAATTAAATAACTTTTAGAGCCTCGCATGAATCGTCACAAAAAGTACTTCTTTTCCTTCTATTAAAATTAATACAGTGAATTCAAATAAGATTGAAACCATTGACATTGCAAGGTAGGAAACCTAAGTTTCCCACAGTTGGCTACCAGGAAATTGTGCTCCGGTGAAAAAACCATCGAAAATATTTCAATTGCACTAATTTTAGTTTTGAAAAGCACTATTTTTTATAAAATTTACAACACACTGAGAAATTACTTGAAAAAATACCAGAAGAAAAATTTCTGAGAGACGCTTTAGTTAAAGTGACAGATCAAATTTAAATTTGAATAAAAATTAACAGGTACACCAACTTAGCAAGTCTAAAATCACTACATTGTATGTTTGGTTACATAGTTGCGGTTTCAGTCTTTTTAGAATTCACTGTACTAGAAATACAAAAAAGCACATAATTATTAAATCTTAATTCCATAAAACGTTTATTTTTTTTTGGAATACTATACCTTGAGGTCTTTTCAAAAGTAATAAACAAATTCAAGCCATATTTAACCATTTTTAAATTTTGATCAAGTTGTTTTTGAAAATTTATATTTTAATTTTTTTTTTAATTTTTACATTAATTTTTTTACACAGTAATACAGTCTTGTTTTTTGAGATTACTCTTAAACAAAAATTACATCAATTATTTCTTAATATCTGAACTTTGAAAATATAATAAAAAATTGCATTATTCCCACAAAACTTTTTATTGAAAATTTTAAACACTAACATCTTTTCGATTAATATTTTTTTAAACGTTTTTAGAGACATTTAAAAAATTAAAATAATCCAATTTACTTTTAAAACAGATTTTGTTGTTTGAAAAAAAAATATCAAAAGTGCCTTTTTGTTATTTTTTAAAAAATTGTTGGTCATTAGTTATGGATATTAAAACGGAACGGAAAAGGGGATTCTAAAATATTTGAAACGCTTGCATATGGCTTATTACAGTTATAATTTTAGATACCTAATTTAACCGTAAACCATTTTTTTTTAATTTTTTTTAAGTCATCCTTCTACATAATTCTTATAAGAAAGAGCAATTGAAATAAAAATATTGCTTAATTTTTAAGTTTAATAATTAAATTCAGAAACCAAAGATTAATTCGTATTGAAAAAAAAAAATCATAAATCTTTTTAAAAAATGTTTCCTGAAAAATAAGGAAAAATAAAAACTAGTATTTTGATTATACTAGATGATAAAAAAAGCATTAGACTTAATTGCACTTTAAAATAGACCAAAATAGGTTTATAAAAAAGAAAGAAAATTTTAAACGAAAAATAATAAATGTAATTTTCTTAAAATAAATGAATAAACAACATCATCATTAATTAAATTTTACAAAACTTAAAAAAATATGCACCAATTTTATATGATTTTTATTGTTTATAAAAAGATATTACAATTTAAAAAACATCCTTCACATTTTTAAAGTTAACAAAACATAAAAAAATATGCACCAATTTTATATGACTTTTATTGTTTATAAAAATATATTACAATTTAAAAAACATACTTCACATTTTTAAAGTTAACAAAACATAAAAAAATAGTTTTCCATTTAAATGAAAAATACTTCACTTTTAAATAATTATTACTCGCTTCAAAAAATAATTTACACTATAAAAACGATGGAGCAGCACTTTGAAACGCATGTTCTTACAACCTAACCTAAGATTTTTTAAATAAAATATAAATATACCTTATACAAAGTGCAAACCTATCAATTTTTAGTTGAAACCTCCAAAGTTGAAATTGAAGTGCTCACCACTCATTTTATAGTATACTGGAAATAAAGTGTAAAAATACTTTTTCAAAGTTGACACCTGTTATTTTATAGTTTAATTCATCCTTATCCAAAGTGCAAATCTATTATTTTATAGCTTGTTTGTCCAAGTTAAAGCCATTTCTTTAAAGTGCAATTATTTATTTCCAAAAAAATTACTATAAAATAAGAATTAATTTTCCTGATGTAGCAATAAGAATAAATAATAATAAAAGGCCACATGCTGTAAAAAATATTTTACAATAGTAAAGATTATTTTTTCCTCTGGTTTCTTCTTTTCTAATAAAAAAACTGAAGTAATACTCTAAATGCCAATTTAGTGGAATTTTGTATTTCAAAATTTATTACTGATGAATTAATTTAAATGTTCGAAATTAAAGTATTTAATTTTATTTAAAAACTATGAATAATATGCATAATAAATATTATATTTCATGTATAGCTTTTTTCACTTATCACTTATCACCTTCAATCGTAAAACCGACGCAACAATGCAAAATTGAAGGCTGAAAATTAAAAAATCACATGCAAGGATTTATTTAGAATTTGTATTATACACAGTTGAATAAAATCAAATTTTAATAAACAAATTTATATCAAAAGGATTCGTACTCTTTAATATCAAAAGTATACATATTTGAGGTTTCTTCATAAATCTTGACCAAGAGGATACTCCACTTAATCAGGCTGAAACTATCAATTAAAATCTTCATTTCGATTATATTTTAAAATTTGTACTATTTTAAATATGACGGCGTCAGCTGCTTTTATTAAAATTATATTCATAATTTATGAAATTTGCTTTACATTTTTTTTAAATAACATTCGGTTTTATGATTGCATAGTTTAGATAATAAATGCTTTAGGTTAAACTTTTATAGGACGTTTTTTTCAAAAAACAAAACTAGTAACTCCAAATAATAAGTATAAATCTCCTTATCATCGTCTTAAGAAAATAAAAAAAGTATTTTTGCATTTTTAATGCGCTTAATTCTAAGTTTAATCATTAAAAAAATTGGTTTGTTATTTCTATTATTTCAACTTATAATTTTATTTAAATATATTAATATATGTATTGTTTATTAGGAGTAAAAGTTCTTTTACTCCGAATAAAATATGCTATGTTTTCTTCAAACAGCGAAATTTTTAAAATATTAATATAATAAATAATTTTAATATTTGACATTCAATTTACATACAACACACAATACAATGTTAGTGTATATTGGGTTGCCTAAAATACATTTTTACTCCGACTTTCTAATCCTAGTCAATGCAAATATATAACCGATTCACGTCGGAAATGCACGAATACAACCAGAGAGTCAACAAACATAAAAATGTCTTGTTAAAGGCTGTCAAGCGTCACATAAGTCTGTACTTTAAGTGTCATTTATGATACTCACGCCGCGCACCGATATAAACATTAAATACCCAGTTTAAATAAATACTAGCAACAATATACACAGTTTTGCATGATAATAATTGAAAACTATTGTACATATTATTTATGTTTATGAGTTTTTTTTGTTGCTGCGTTTAAAAAATTTTGAAAAATCATGAAATCGAACATTATCTCTAGTTCCTTTTGACAGATTTTCAATTTTTTTTCTGATTTGTAAACTAGATTAATTAAACTAAAACTGGACAACTGCTTATGTGTTGCAATTTTATCGAAAATTAATTATAAGCGAGCAAAGTTAAGGTACTTTTGGGTAATTATATTTTTTTTTATGGATTCTCCATTTTTTTTTCTTTCTGTCCATATTTAGTTGAATGACTCTAGAATCTAAAATAAAAAAAAATATACAAAAATATTGTTTGCACTAGCATATCTAGTGTTGCCCGTAAACTGCTATTTTTGCCTATTAGAAAATGACGTTTGAAAAAAAAAATAATTATTTACTACGAATGGAAAACGCCTTGCTTCATTACTAAAAATATAATATTTAATATAAAACGTTATCAATGTTTTAAAGATCGAAAAACATGATATTTTTTAAAATTTAGAGGAAAGCAATTTTTGATTAAGATGCCATGAATTTCTAAGGTACTTACTTTTTTAATATGAATATTTTTGTTTATTTGTTATTTGAGTGCAGGTAATCTTAATAATCAAGTCTTGAAGTGCATTGTAAAGTTGAAATCATTGTATAAATCAACATGCAAATTCGTTAAGATTACCTAATAAAAATGTAAAATATAACATGTAATTCTAATTTATTTTATAACTTTATTTTTATTTTATAAATATAAAGTTTTTGTTTTTTGCTAAAAAATGAATAAATTGGCCTTGTTTGGAAAGTTGTAACGGAAATTAGAAACGCTATAACTGGTCCTATTAGCGAGATATAAGTGTAATTAAAATTGTTTGCCATCATCTTCTTTTTTGAACCGGTTGCTTAAATTCGCAATTCGCACCAAGTGTAAATATACATGATTTTTTTATTGTATATAGCGGTCACATGCAAGATCTCACAAAATTGGGTTATATGTAAATATGTTTTGTAAATTATTTGTTTATTATATAAATAAACGGTTTTGTAAATATATGTCATGTTATTTAAATTTGTAGAAAATATTTTTATTAGAATGATTTATTTCATGAAATAAATTAAAAATTTTATTTATAATTTTATATTTACTTTTTTATTACCTACCCACAACTTTAATCTTACACCACACTTTTACATTTTACAAAAAGATAAGGTGAGTTTATTACTAAAATACAGTAAAAAGGTGGTTAAAAAAGAAATATATAAAGTTTAATTTTTTTATAAATCTTAAATAAAAACGTCAAAATTGAACAAAATTATGATTTCAATATATTTTAAATATTATAATTTTAATTTAATTTGAGTAAGTAAAATATTTTTTTTATTAAAAATTAATAAAATTTAAATTCACTTTGTTAGAATTTTCAAAAATGTATCTTCCTTGTTTATAAAAAATGATGTTACATAGTAATATTTTTTTTGAAAATACTAAATAATTATTTTTTTATAGCCAATTAGGTTATCAATTAATAGTCTTAATTATTTTTAATTTTGAGTAATTTTGTTTATTGTTTTTTGCTAAATTAGCGCAATTGTTACGTACCATCTTAATTATTTATATTAAGTGTAAATTAGTAAATTATTTTTTTATTTTAAATGTTTAATTGGCATGGTCAGAATTAAATAAAAAATAAGGACAATTAATGTCAATCTTTGTTCTTGATTATAATAAAATTGAGAAAAAAATATACAGGTTGTACCGAAAGTTTTGCAGCAAATGTTTTAGGACTTTATATAAACTGAAAATCAAGGATTGTGAATGGCATTTGAAAGAATATTAGTATATGAGTTGGATTTTGAACAAGGGCTTGGACTAAAACTAAAAACCAACTCAAGACAAAGTTAATCCAGAGGTTTATATTAGGTATTTTTTTAGTTGACATAATATTCTTCCAGTAGTCCCAATTATATAATTTTGCAGTTTATTATACTCATTTAGATGACATTTAAAATTATCTAAAATTCCGAGCTATTCCGAAGATAAGGGAATAAAACCGAAAAATGCAATTTTTGAAAAAGTCAATTATTTCATTAACTAGAAAAGTTACAAAAAATTTTTTCGGATAAAAGTATGTATGAATCTGTAAAATCTCATTACAAATTTAGAAACTAGAGTTTCCTTTAAATTTTAAAAAAATTGCATGAAATGATTTGAAGTTATTCTAAAAAACAGGAAAAAAAGAAATATTTTAATTGTTTATATTAAGTTTAAGTAGGTAATTTATTTTTTTATTTTAAATGTTTAATTGGCATGGTCAGAATTAATTAAAAAATAAGGGCAATTAATGGCAATCTTTGTTCTTGATTATGATAAAATTGAGAAAAAAATATACAGGTTGTGCCAAAAGTTTTGCACCAAATGTTTTAGTAGCAAAACGAGTTGGTAAAAACTGAAAATCAAGGGTTGTGAATGGCATTTGATAGTGCCATATTTTTTTCAAATTTTTAGTACCTTTCTCATTTTCAGATGGTGGCTCTATTCGCATTTTTTTAAATCAAAGTAAATATAAATATTGATTTTAAATAAAAATTAGAAGAATTTTTATTAAAAACTAAAAAAAAACTTAGGACTTTATCGTGAATTCGCACATAGAAACATGAAAGTTCAATACTAGCTTCGATAGTTCATTAATTTCTCACAGAGGGCCAATAGCGCCATCTATTGGTAGTTAAAATCCCAATTAGAAGCGCCAAATTTGAAACCAGAAACCATGTTACTCACCAGTGATGTTGGACACTTTTAAATCTTTTCCCACTCACTTTAAATTATTATTACGATATTATAACTGTCAGAAAAATCATTGTTGGAGCAATACTATTATTACAGGAGTGTTCAAAAGTTTTACATCTATTCGAACTTATTATTTTTTAGTATTTGTGATTTCAGATATTAGATACAACCTCTGGTGATCATTTGCTAATTTTCAATAATGAAATAATATAGTAATAAATAAAAACCTGTTTATGTAAACTTTATGTGTTTTTTGTTTTTTTTGCGTTTATTTGATTTTTCTTAAATATCTTGTTATGTTACATCTTATTTATAGTAGCTTACAATATTCATAAAAAAAAATAAAAAATCATTTGAGATCAAACATAACCCGCTGCTGTCAAATGCCACTCTCTCCCGTTTTGATACTAAACGTTTGGTGTAAGACTTTTGACATACCCTGTACCCTGTAAATTTAATGCACAATAATTGTTATTTTTGTTATGGGAATTAAAGTAGTTTGTAGAACATTTTATAAATATTCAATGTATATTGTCCTCAATGGTAATGTTGATGAACTGTGATGTGGTAAGGATAAGGACTTAAATAAAACACTTCCACATTTTTGTTCATTAACATTTTAAGAATAGGTAAGTAACCAAATATGTTTTTTTGTTCAAATGAATTAGAGATGAAAAATACAAAATACTGACCGTAGGCAAAATAAAACGGGATCGAGTTCATGCCCGGTAATATACAGGGTGTTTCACTTAAGACCTTCACACCCTTGTAGTTTTTTTGATTTTTATCCGATTTAAACCCAATTGTTCTCAAATTTTAGAGTTCAGTGACGTTTTGGTTAATTTTCGATATAAAAAATAAGAAAATAGTTATTAAAATAAAAATCAAAAATAAAATATTTTTTTTGTTGGCCTGTGTTATACATTATTTATAATTTTTTTTGAAATCCAATATGGTTCCAAAAATATTTAGGTGTTTCCATTTTTTTGGCGGACCCTGTATAAATAATGTACAGGGCGATGATAAAGTTTGGAACAAAATTCGTAATTACCGTATTTAATTTTTTTAAGAAAATCGCTCGACAGGTCAATTTTATTTTTTAAAATGCCATCTCTTGGTATAAAAAATATTAATGACGTCATCATCGATTTTTTAAAATGGTAACCCCCACTTTTTTACTCATTTTTAGTAGATATTCATGACACTTAAGCAAAAAATTATGGTTTTCTAATTTCTTGGAATTTTTAAAATGTACAAACTGATACTAATCATTATATTTTTTATCGGGATTGGGGATTGTATTGTTATTGGTGATTGGATTGAGATTGAATAGGGAACTGTTCAATCACAGTTACTTACACAACGTCCGAATGCACTTGAATTGGATTGAATTTTTTCAATACGAGGCTAATCCTAGTTTTAAAGAGAAATAAAATTTTGAGTTCATTTTAAATTGTCTATGATCGATTATTTTTTAAAAGATACGTTATTAGAATCATCATTAATTTTTTATAATCTTCAAAAATCGAAGAATTTGAGGACTTAAAATTCTTCTTAAAAATGGTTTGGAATTTAAAAATTTATGGTATTAAACAAGAAGAATATTAAATTTTATAGAGTATTTGAGCACAATATAGTTTTTGAAAGAAAACGTGGATGTCTTAGAAACATTTATAATTTTTGTTAGAAATAATCTAATCCACGAACTTCAAAGGTGGAAACAAGAAAAAAAATATGATTATTTTTTACAAATTGCAGCTACTTTCTACTTTAGTTTAGAATATCCATATATGATAATAATACCATAAAAAAGTAAATTTTAATTAAGTTTTTATAATAATTCAAATCACTCTATACAAATCATATTATTATTTTCTAACTCTGAAAAATAACCAAGTTATTGAACAAAGAGTATACTTACTAAAATTGCGAGCCATTCCAAAGATAAACGAAGAAAAAACGATAAATGCAATATTTGAAAAAGGCGATTATTTCATTAACTAGACAAATTACAAAAAAATGTTTCGGATAAAAGTTATTTTAAATTACTACATTTAATTTAAATTGTTATTTCCAACTAAGAGAGCAAAATATGAATTAATTTGTCAAATTTAAAAAATACAGGGGGTATGCAAAAAATCAGGAGGCGATTACTCGACCAATTTCAAGATAAAAATTAGGAATAATTTTTTTTATCAAAATGCATGGTTTTTGATATAAAGGGAGTTAACTTTTCTTTATTTTTTTTTATACTAAAATATACGATCCTATAATTTTTGACACTGGATTCTAGTTTTATCTTATAACTTTTTGACACTGGATTCTAGTTTTATCTTATAACTTTAAAAACTAGAGTTTCCTCCAAATTTCAAAAAATTGCATGAAAGATTTATAAGTTATTCAAAAAAACAGGTAAAAAATTGACACCTTCTGCATCAAAAATGGAACATGATAGACTAAAAATTTGTTCTTTACTTTTATTTTAGATTGTTTTGCAAACATTTGCTTACACCCTGTATAGTTATTCAAAATTGTAGTTTATTTGGGGATTTTAATTAAATTCTCCTAGATTTTACAGTGTTGTCAAACATACCTTTTTCATTAATTAAAGTATAACTTAAAAGTGAATGATGGAATGTAAATACAAATAAAGGGTTCTCTACTAAGTGAAGGTTAAAATTAAGGAACACTTTTAAGGAGCAGTGGCGCAAACGGCTATTAAGAGGGTATTTCCCCTAGAAATTGAAAAACTCAATTTTTACTTTAAAAATTACTTGGAATCAATTCAAAAATATATATTTTATCAATTAAGCGGTACATTACAAGAACCGGTCAAGTCCATTTTTTTTTAAATTTACATTTTTATGAGGCCATGTCCAGTTCAAAATTCTTTATCATGTTTTTGCATTGGACCCCTCAATTAAAACCCTTGGTTTACCATTTATCAGACTAGTAATCCTATTGGAGCTAAAAATGTTAAAAGGAAGGTCCTGATTAAAAAAGGATTGAAAGGTAAATATTGTAGGGTTTTGTCAAGTTTTCATAGTAGTATGTTCTAACTGCTTTTTTTTTCTATATTTTAATTTAAAGTTACCGCAAAGCCTCCCAAAAAGTACTAACTTTTACGGAATTTTTTTTTAATTTTTTGGGAGATAATTAAAAACTTAGAGCTAATAAAAAGTAGTTAGAACATTTTTTGTAATCATATGCTTACAAATTTTCATGTTGATATTTTTAATAGTGTTGCCAAAAAACGAATTTGAAATTCTATTTTTTTATGGACAAATTACATGGGGCAATATTCTCTTAAGACATAATAATTCTCTATTAACTGTTTAAACTTGTAGATTGATGTTGAAGATTTGGATCGTTAATTATACGAATAAAAAATCAAGAATTCCTTGCATCTAACTTTTTATTTACAACTTTCATACGACTAGTTTCGGGGCTAACCCCATCATCAGGTACAAATAATTATATTCATAAATTAATCAACATTCAACCATCAGTGTTGATTATGAGTATAATTACTTAAATATAGTTCCCTCAGGAATGAATGCGCTGTGTATTGTGCGACCGATTCAACAATGTGTAAATTTTACCACTCAGGACTTCGATCTTAATTAGTGATTGGCGCCAATTACTGCCTTTTAACGCATATAATTATTTGTACCTGATGATGGGGTTAGCCCCGAAACATGTCGTATGAAAGTTGTAAATAAAAAGTTGGATGCAAAGAATTCTTGGTTTTTTTATTCGTATATTAACTGTTTGTCAACAGTCAATGAAAAATGGTTAATTTGGAAAACTCTAGATTACGATCTAAAACAGGTAGATGTAAAACGAATTTAGTGAAATGGGGCTTTGCAGTTGAAGATGTACTTTGTTTATGTGGAAATTTACAAACTTGAACTATTTATTAATTATGTGAAAAATTAAAACCACCTTGTTCAGATTTGGATCTTGCTGCTGCAATTGAATGATATTATGTACAGGGTGAGCTAAAATGATTGTGGTCAATTCAAAAATCTGGGGAATTTGTTTGCTTCATGTTCATAGTAACACAAATCATGTCAAAATCAAATCAAAGTAACTAGATTTCACAAAAGCAGAGGCGTAGGTGTAAATTTTACCATTGTGTCAAAACTTCGGATTTTTGAATTTCGTTATTGTGGCTTCTATTTCATAAATGTTAGTTTTTATCAAAATTAATTTGCGTAAGTTTTTGTTTTGTGTTAGCATCTGCCAGGAAAAGGAAGAAAAACATTTTTAATCTTTGACATTTGCTGTGAAATTAGAAATTTTGGAAAAAAAAATTGATACGCCATTGGATTATTAGGAGATTTTCTTTTTAAGATTTCAGTTGTACCAACCTGCATATTTGGTTGCCTACATATCAAACCACAATCATATTAGCTCACCCTGTATTATTATTAGGATAGACACGAAATAAATAAACAAATAGTCAATCGTGTTTATGACGTTCCACCTTTTTGTTCAATCGTGATCGAGAAGTTTAATCCAGGGATTTTATCGAATTGGACTTAGTAAGTCCAATCCTGAAAATGAATCCAATCCGACGCGTTTATTCCTCAAATAATCGCGATCGAGTCAATCATGTTTCAATCCAGTCCGGATTCGATTCCGTGAGATAAACATAAATTCATTAAAATTAAAATAATCAATTCAATGTTTAAAAAACAAGTTAAATTTTCGTAAGTAACTTAAATTTCAAGTTTCTCAAGTCGAGATGTTAGCAATAAAACTTCCAGCAATAGACATTTTACATGTAATTCTCCATAAGAGTTTTTTTTTAATAATTCTATTTAAACTAATCGATTTAATCAAAAAACTACAAAAAACTTACTTTTTATGGCATTTTTCCATAAAAATTTATGTTTAAACGTGAATAGAATCTTCTGCAAACGTTGCATAAAAAAGTTAATTATACCCAAAGATAGATAATTTAATTCTGAATCCAACTGTATATGTCACTTTGTTTGTTCGTTGGGATTTAATTAGCAATCGAACCGGCAATAAAACTCTACGCCGAAAATTTCTGGAATTTTCGATTATAACAATCAATTATATTATCGATATATGAATTGACGATGATTTGGTAAATTGTTTAATAAAAAAACAGGAAAGGATGATTCATATTACCAACTTTAACAAAAATTGTTTATTGCGACATGTTTCGCCCTATTAAGGCATCTTCAGGCAACTAAAAATTACAAAATACATAATTACCAATCACAAACAAGATCAAGACTTATCAATTTAAGGAATTAATCGGTCACTTAGTGACCTTTCAATATAACTAACATCTTTTTACTTATATTCTATACAAATCAAACTATAACAGTATGTATTCTCTACTTACTTAACAACAATTCATATCGAAATGTTTATATTATCAGATTCGATTATCGCATAAAAAAGTTTGAGTGCTCAAAAGAAAGCATTTTTTCCTGTAGATTAACATGGTGTAGGTGAGTTTGCTTGTTCGTTTCGATTTAATCAAAAAAACGCAAAAATCCTACTTTTTATGGCATTTTTCTATAAAAATTTATGTTTAAACGTGAATAGAATCTTCTACAAACGTTACATAAAAAAGCTAATTATACCCAAAGATAGATAATTTAATTTTGAATCCAAGTGTATAGGTCACTTTGTTTGTTCGTTAGGATTTAATTAGCAATCGAACCGGCAATAAAACTCTACGCTGAAAATGTCTATAATTTTCGATTATAACAATCAATTATATTATCAGATTCGATTTTCGCATAAAAAAGTTTGAGTGCTCAAAAGAAAGCATTTTTCCTGTAGATTAACATTGTGTAGGTGGTTTTGCTTGTTCGTTTCGATTTAATCAAAAAAACGCAAAAAACTTACTTTTTATGGCATTTTTCTATAAAAATTTATGTTTAAATGTGAATAGAATCTTCTACAAACGTTACATAAAAAAGCTAATTACACCCAAAAATAGATAATTTAATTTTGAATCCAAGTGTATAGGTCACTTTGTTTGTTCGTTAGGATTTAATTAGCAATCGAACCGGCAATGAAACTCTACGCTGAAAATTTCTATAATTTTCGATTATAACAATCAATTATATTATCAGATTCGATTATCGCATAAAAAAGTTTGACAGCTCAAAAGAAAGCATTTTTCCTGTAGATTAACATGGTGTAAGTGGTTTTGCTTGTTCGTTTCGATTTAATAAAAAAAATGCAAAACACTTACTTTTTATGGTATTTTTCTATATAAATTTATGTTTAAACGTGAACAGAATCTTCTGCAAACGTTGCATAAAAAAGCTAATTATACCCAAAGATAGATATTTTAATTCTGAATCCAAGTGTATATGTCACTTAGTTTGTTCGTTCGGATTTAATTAGCGATCAAACCAGCAATAAAGGTCTATTTATGCAGACAAATTTAACATTTAATTTAACATTTATCACTTATGATTTAAGAATAGTGTAGGTTTTATGCACCCACTTAATCTAAAAAACGGAAATGCTCGCTTCTTTCCTTCAATTTTTAATTTTTATGATTTATTTGTGTTTTAAGTTCTTATTTTGTTTGTGTTTAGATACAGGGTGTCCCAGCGCTGCGAGGAAGTAACTTTACTCTAAAATGAAAAAAGATATCGGCATGCGGTTTTCGAAAGAATATACAATACCTTTAAGAGCATATTTTAATAATATTTTAGTAATATACCGGGTGTCCATTCCAAGATGGCGGACCAAATTTATGTTTTTTTAAATGGAACACCCAGTATATTATGACATTTTTGGATTCCTTATAAAAAAATAATTATACTTTGTAAAAACTTTTATGGGTCTATCATCACTCGTTTTGCTGATATTTGCCATTTAAGCCAAAAAAAGATCCATTTTTGAAAAATCACTGCTCTAAAACAGATAAACATTTTCGCTTGAAAGTTTCTCAAAAAATTTTCAACATCGTCTAGTCTTCAACTGTTATGTTAAATTTAAGTTTGTGATAATTTTTTATTAGGCTGCCTTATGAAACGCAAATTGAACAATCTAACGAAATTTTCAAATGGAACAACTTGTATATTTTAACATCATTCGATGGCATTTTTAACAAGCTTTCTACTGATATAATGGTTGTATGGTCGAATGTCTATGGTTTAGGAGATATTAATATCCAAACTGAGAAACATTGAAAAATACACAAAATAGTCCTCTTGATGAATTTTGTTGAGAATTTTTTTGTTAATTTGCCTAATATTTTTTTCTGTCTTTCTCTATTTTGCTTTTTTATAATGTTGTTTTATTACAATAGTAGTTTTTCTTTTTTTACAACAAAAATAAAATCGAAACTTGCAATTATCAATTTTGGTTTTCTAGATCTCAGCATGCTTTAAAAATTTAGCAACTGATGTTACCAAGGAAACCCTTATTTTGTAGAATTTTGTTTTAACGCTCTTTTCTGTACTTTTGATAATAACTAAACCGAAATAATGAACTCTAAATAAGAAATGGAAAATATGCTGTAAGCGCTTGGTGAAGCTCAAAGAAATCCGCTTCTGGTTATCAGAAAAGAGCGTAAAAATGATATTCAACAAAATAAGGGATTCCTTGGTAACAATAATTTTTAAAATTTCAAAATATACTTAGGTTTAGAAAACCAAAATTGATAATTGCAAAACAACAAAAACTGTTACTATAATATAAAAGCATTATTAAAAAAGCGAAATACAGAAAGACACAAATAAGTATTAAGCAAATTAAAAAAAAACCTTAAAAAAATTCACGAAGAGTGTTATTTTGTTTATTTTTCACTGTTTCTCAGTTTGTAATTTAATATCTTCCAAACCATTAATAAGCGACCATACAAACATTATATCAATAGAAAGCTTGTAAAAAATGCCATCGATTAACGTTAAAATATACAGGGTGTTCCATTTGAAAATTTCGTTTAATTGTTCAATTTGCGTTTCATAAGGTGAAAAATTATCACAAACTTAAATTTGATATGATAGTTGTAGACTACACGATGTTGAAAAATTTTTGAGAAAATTTCAACCCAAAATATTCATCTGTTTTACAGCAGTGATCTTTCAAAAATGGATCTTTTTATGGCTTAAATAGCAAATATCAGCAAAACGAGTGATGATAGACCCATAAAAGTTTGTACAAAGTATAATTATTTTTCTATAAGGAATCCACAAATGTCATAATATACTGGGTGTTCCATTTAAAAAAACATAACTTTGGTCGGCCATCTTGGAATGGTCACCCGGTATATTACTAAAATATTTTTAAAATGTGCGCTTAAAGGTATTGTATATTCAGTCGAAAACCGCATGCCGATATCTTTTTTCATTTTAGAGCAATGTTACTTCCTCGCAGCGCTGGGACACCCTGTATATTTAAATCAAAATTTAAATGAAAACAGAGAATTTCAACTAAATTTAAGACCGAAGATATGAATATCACCAACTATTAAATCTTAAGTCTTTGTTCATAATTCTTAAATCTGGTGCATAAACGGTCTCATTTAAATCAAGTACTTTATCTCTTAAATCATAAGTCTTAAATCTTAAGTCCGAAATCTTAATTCTTAAATCTCTCTGCATAAATAGGCCTTTAAACTCTACGCTGCGAATTTCAAGAAATTGTTGAATGTAGCTTTCAAATGATGTACATTGTACATGTAAAATTTCTATTGCTGGAAGTTTTATTGGTAACATCTCGCCGGTGAAAATTTCAAGGAAGGAATTTTCGAAAGTTGGTATATTTGTGCAGTTTTACAAGACCCAGTAGATTATTGGGGTATTGTAATTTGTAATAGCGGCGAACTAATTACGAATTACGCCTTGTAGTGACACCAAAAATAGATTTAAAAGTGTAATTTTAATTAGCGCTGTCGTCAATTAAATATGCATTTGAAATAATAATTTATACTTATGTACTTAAGATAGACGGCTGATTATAAAAAGGACATCTTTATCTTGTAAAATATTTATAATTTATAAAGTTGAGCTTATTTAAACATGTTAAATTAGCCCTTATAATTATAATTCGTCTAAGAACTGATAAGTAATTAAATGCATGAAGGAAAAAGTTTAATGTTGTTGCTTGGGCATGGCAGGGCAGGATAAAGGAAGCCGGTGCCTGGTGAGTGAGTATTTCGTATATTTATGCAAATTAAATTAAGGTAACGGAAAGAAGAAGTAGAGGAAAAAAAAAGAAGTAGGTGCAGAGCCGGAGTATGGACGCGATGGAAGGAAGAATGGTAGATGGTCGGTTTGTCGGTTTGTCGGTTAACTTATCCTGCGATCATTTAGATCAAACCACTAACAATGACTGACAGACTAAAGAAGCCGACCGTTCTTCGTGTAAAAGGTTTGCATCAAACTCTTTATGCTCTCTTGGCTTCGATATGATATTAGAAATAAAACTTGTCACGATATAAATATTTTCCTAAGAACGATCGATCGATCGATCCAATCGATCCATTCGAAAATCCTAATGCGTCAGATGTATTGATTGAGATATAAATACATTACAAATAATGGATCACTAATGCGTTCAACAATAAAACAACCTAAATTTACTTAAATATTATAGTTTTAATTAAAAAATTCCAACATCATTTTTTTATTCATTTTAAATCGAGACAACTTGATAATCAAAAATACGTAAATTATCATATTTATGGATCATTTTGTTCTGTTGGGACATAATTATTGCAAATTATTGTATATTGCTGTTTATGTAAATCAGGTAAAAGCCGCGCTCAACTAATTATGATTTTTACGGCATTGACGCAAACATGTTTTAGTAAAATATTTTCTAAGCAATAAATCTTGTTGTATTTGTTTATAAAGGAGAAAAATGTTCGTTGCTCGTATTATATAGTTTAGTTTTAAAATGGAAGAATAATAAAATTGAAACTGCAATTTGGCATAAATAATAATACAAATGCAATTTGTTTGGCATGTTTACGAGGCAGAGGCATTTATTGTAATATAAATACGGTTTCGATTAAGTTTTTGGCTTGGTAAATGCGGTGAGAAGCGGCGTAGATAAAGTAACTTTGTTTATGGGATTAATGGTAATAAATAAAAGTGTTGTAGGTGTTGAAATCGGCTATTTTGTATGGAGTAGTAAAAAATGTGATGAAAAAACAGCAGCGGTCTGTGGACCAGCTGAGGAATGCGACTTCCCAGAGATTTTAGATGTTATGCTTATTTCTCTTCTTCATAATACTTGATGCAGCTTTCGTGCTTTCGTGTTATTAATATAGTTATAGCGTTTCGTATCGCACCCGCCTGTGGTTTTAGTTAACCCCC
The DNA here is from genome assembly GCA_963971135.1 of Stenus bimaculatus. Classification (NCBI taxonomy): domain Eukaryota; kingdom Metazoa; phylum Arthropoda; class Insecta; order Coleoptera; family Staphylinidae; genus Stenus; species Stenus bimaculatus. The sequence goes on along the minus strand of OZ020180.1, from coordinate 76,246,614 downwards.
GCAGTTTCACTGACCCTTAAAATTATAAACTGCATTTCTTTTATTAGCACACACTCATTTTATTTTTTCAATCTTACACAGATAAATGGATTTAATTATCTACATTGCACTTTATTCACAATTTTTATTAAATTTTATAATTTTCTCAATTTATTTTTTACTTTCAGCTTTGTTATGACTTATAACCATCGAACGCCATTAAAAAGGCATTACAACTGTTAGACCTCTTTCATTTCTTCATCTATAGAAGGAGCACTATTTCTTGAAGTAAAAAAATACATATACATGTTACACATTTCATAACTGACATTACCATAATTTTAGATGTCTTCTTCAAAACGTTGTAAATTACAAAAACCTATCACGTCTTTTTTTCAAAAGGAAACAAAAGATAAAGAAACTTTAAATGTAGATAACTGTCCAGATATAAAGGAAGAACAAAATGAATCAGTTCACAAAAGTTCTTTTTTCGATAAACAAGGAAATGATATTCAAGAGTGAACATCAAAATCTGCTTGGCGATAAAATATTTGTCTTAGGCAGCAATAACACAAAAATTTTACAAAATGAACCCGCATTGGTAACTTAATTAAAACCCAGAAAAGCTCTCTGAAATGCAATAAAAATGGGAATCACAATATAAATGGCTTTATTATGATGGTGAGTTTTGTGAGCAATTCATGAAAAATAACGCAGAAGTCATGCAAAGAAGTGGTGGTGCTTTTATTACAGTACCGTTTAAAAATTATAGAAAGGCACTAGGAAAAACGTGGAAAGTTAGAAAAGCACTCATCATCTGTGCATCACGCTCGTAGTATTTCTTTGGCGCAGATACAACATCAATGTTTAGAAAAACCGTTATAAAATAATGAAAGTAACAAGCAAAAAGAGGAAAATCGCCGAAGCATTTCTACCTTAATACAAGTGTTGTATTCTTCATACTACAAAATATGAAATTTTAGTAAAAAGAATTCTAGTGAAACAGAGTGACATTCTTAATAATTGGTTAAAGGAACAAAGTAGCAGATCTACATATACCGGGTGGAAATGAAACTAGGGCCACCTCTGGCATTTCTTTATTTATGAAAATAAAAAATTAGAATTTTAGTATCATATATGATCTAAGAAAACAAATTTTATGGATCAAATAAATCAAATAATACAAATACGTAAAATAAATTATAATTTATAAAATTTATTTCACCGTTCTTGAGATATTTTTTTTTTAATTTTCAAGAAGCGTTTTTTAGAAATATCTTTACTTTTTTAAATGGGATGATATAAGGGCCACCCCCTAATTAAATAGAAGGTTTTTTTCCGGTTACTTTGATATCCCATATGTATGTTTAAAAATAGCTTTTGTAGGTTTTACTCAAATTTTTTACCAAAAAAAAATTTTTTTCTTAAAGTTTTGAAAAAAAATATTTTTTTTACATAAACATACTTAAAATTAACCAATGTTTGATTTTACGTAGAAAAAATCAGGGGGTTATATTTAAAATAAGAAAGTGGATGCCATTTCCTGATAAACCGGAAGTAAAATGAAAAATTTATTCGATCCATAAGATTTGTTTTCTTAGATCATATAATATACTAAAATTTTAATTTTTTATTTCCATAAATAAAGAAATGCCAGGGGTGGCCCTAGTTTCATTTCCACCCGATATATCAGCAAAGGCACTGGATCAGAATTTTTTTCTTGCATTGGAGAAGCACTGGACAAACGCGATTCAGAAATTGTGGTAAAAAATAAATTCTATTCTTTAATGGCCAACGAGTCAACAAATATTAATAATATTACAGAACTAACTATTTTGATACGTTTTAAAAATACAGTTGATATTACGGAAATGTTCCTATGTTTAATTAAACTAGAAAATACAGATGCAGAAACTGTAACTCAAACAATTTTGTCTGCATTACAAAAGCGAAATATCGAATTAAAATATTTAGTTTCCTGTTCATTTGATGGAGCAGCTACATTTTCTGGAGTAAATAAGAGATTATCACAAAACGCAGGACGTGAAATTCCGTATATACATTGCAGAGCGTATCTATTATCTTTGGCATTAACTAGTGCTCGTAATAAAAATCCAATAATTTAACGAGTTCTTCATGTCATTAAAGATATCTATAAACTTTTTCACAAATCTTCCAAACATGAAAAAACACTACATGACGTGCAAGCCATTCTAGAAGAACCACTACTAAAAATTTCTGAAACCATTGAGATTCGTTGGTTGAGCAACTTTAGATCCATAAACGCGGTTAAACGTTGTTATGGTTCCATTATGATGACATGTGAACATTTACATAAAGAAGGTGCTGATCTTGCGTTGACAGCATTAAGTATAGGTATTACTCGAAATGGAACAAAGCAACTTTTTAATAAATCTCTGTTTACTGCATGAAGCACTTTTTAGTATTTCTAACTTAAGTAAAGTATTACAATCAGAAGACTTATGTGTGTCATCTTTGCCCACTCTCATAAGTGGGTCGATTAAACATCTGGAAAATATAAGGAAAGATTGTCTAGAAAAAAATGAAGAAAGTATTATTTGGAAAAACTACAGATTAATGACCGAAAGTTTTAAAAAAAATCGACCTATAAAAGAATCTGAAAATCCTCATCAAAATTTTAAAACCACGAGTAAGTTCATTGATACGATGATTATTCAAATGAATCAGCGATTTAATCATAAAGCTTTACTACTGATTCAAAGTACTTAAAAATTTGAATCAGCTGAAGCCTTTCAAAAAATAACCGAAAAAGAGTGTAAGACGTTATCAACCTTGTTGGATTTAAATTTTGATCCTTTATGGAACGACTTTAGATCCTTTAAATATGTAATCGGTTCAGAATCAGAAACTTTTAAGATCTAATATAGGCTACATAGAGCTAAAAACTTTGTGCATTAAACTTGGATGCATACCGGTGCAGAACGTTCATTTAGTACAATGAACAGACTTATGACCAAATTGAGAAACAGATTGGGGCAAGAAAGTTTACAAGATCTCATGAAAATTTCAATTGAAGAGCCAGAAGAGTTACAGGATAATTTGATAGAAGAAATTATAAATATATACGCTAGAAAAAAGCAAAGAAGACTTATATTGTTATAAAATTTTTATTATTCCTAATATTCATATATGTATATGTATATTTTTTAGAGTTATAACCAAACCTAACCTCTACTTTAAAATGTTTTTTTTATCGATATTTTGTGATTTTTATATGAATTCATTTTTGTTTTTAAATAAAGGAAATTTTTAATTTGTTTTTATAAGATATGTAATTTATTAGATAGAATAAATCTAAATTACAGTAATTTCTCAATTAAGCAACCCTGAAATAAGCATCTTTTGAATTAAAATATCTTTGAACTTAGAAACTATTTTCCTTTGACATAAACCATAAACAACAAAATGGTTGGAAATAATAAAACAACATAGGTTTCTTGAGGCAAAATTTATTTATTTATTTATTTCGTGTCCATCCTAATAATAATACATAAATACAAAAACATAATATTATAAAATAGATGACCAAAAATTAGCACATTCAATTGCAGCTGGTGAGGCTTGTGCAAGATCTAAATCTGAACAAGGTTGATTTAATTTATCACATATATTTATGAGGCAAAATGATCAACCACCAATAATATTTCACAACTACTTGTCAAGTACACACGATCTACACAGATTTCTCCAGGGCATTTGATAGAGACATTTTCATTTCTACCTTTGTAGATGGATTTCAAGCTATCTATCATCTACCAAACTGAATTCAAAATTCAAACGGTAAAATATAAAAAAACAATAGTTCAAAGACAATTGACGTACTTTCTAGGGTCCCTCAAAGTTCCCATATTAGTCCAATATTCTTTCTTCTCTTCATAAGCGATATTGGTCATTTCATTTGGGAACAGTCAATTTTTGCTATTTGCAGATGACCTATAATTTTATTAATTAATCAACAGTTATTGCCATCTCTGTCGGAAGTTAGAGATCTGGGAATAATATTTGACTCAAAAATTTTAAGAAACAGATCTTCAGCAACGCGCATAAACTTTTGGGTTTCATAAGCAGAATGAGTATCAAACGTATTGTGAGATCTAAGCTTGAGTATGCCTCCATAATTTGGAGTCCTTCGTATCAGAACTATATCTATGTTATCGAAAATCTTACAAAGTGGGCTTGGACATGGTATTAATCGCATACATATTCTTACTACTCATATTTGTAGAGAACATTTTCACCGAGTTCCAATGGGCCACTAGCCAATATCAAGATTACTGAGGTAGGCTAATCATCTTTCATCAAGTGCTAATTTTTTACTATTCGATGTGACGTTTGCGATTTTCAAATTCAAATTACTTAATTCCTCACTAAAAAAGTAGATAACGTTGTATAAAAAACTCGTTTCATAATTCCATAGTAGCACTTTTTCATTAAAATCGTATTAAAATTGAAGGCGCGCTACAATAAGTGACCTTCAACTTGCTGTTCAAGGTCAATCCAATATTTCTAGATAGTGCGTCACTAATGCTCGTTTTCACCAACGATTCCTAAAATTTAGGTATTACTTATAGCGCCAGTTGCTAGGTATTTTTTACTAAATAACTAAAAATACCCAGCAACTAGCGGTATAAGCAATACCTAAATTTTAGAAATCGTTGGTATAAACGGGCATAAGAATCGTACAACTTTTATTTGAAACATTTTTCTAAAAAATGCTACTTTTTGTACACCCTGTATAAATGTTTTCGTAAAATACAGGGTGTCCCATTTTAATTAATCCAGGTGAATATCTTGAAAACAAAGCAATTTTCTTAAAAATGTTTCAGACATTGTAGCAGCTCGTAGGTGACATTTAATAGTGCCATGGGTTTTTTTAGTTTTTATGGGATTTTATGGCAATTTTATGGGGAACCATTTTTTTCAAATGATAACCTATAATTTTAGTTATAGGTTTGTAATCTATGAAAAATAATAAGCAACTTTTGGTTGAAACATTAAAAAAAAAAACAAAATATGATAAGAAATATTTTTTGCACGACCACTCCTAAAAATGTCACTTTACAAATTTTATTCAATGCGTAAAGTTGATTTTTATAGTGTTTAACTGTCATAGAACTGTCATTATGCTATGTTGGTAATATATGCATGTATATAATCATCATGACTGTTCATGTTGGTTATACATATATCATGCGTAAATACCCAACACAGAAATTCATTCACTAATTTTTAGCTACTCGCTGCTGCTCTTAAATTATTCTGTTACCCTCTTCATTTACATCAATATCCTGGTTCAAATAAACAATAAACAAACAGAAAATATTGTTATTTATTTAAGATTGCTTTTACACTAAAGTATGAAATTTGTTTTGGATTAAATTTGGGATCGTGTAAAAAATGTTGTATGTAACTCGTGTAAAGTGAAGTTTTATGTCATTCGGTCGGCTTTTATCGAGATTCGCCTTCGGCTCATCTCGTTACTTTCGACCTCATACCATAAAACTTCACTTTACACTCTCGTTACATAAATAACTATTACAGTTCAAAGACGAAAACTGCACAATTTTTTGAATACGAATACAGAATTCACAGCAAGCTCACTCAGGTTGGCCGAAAATATTTAAAAAGATCTATAGAATCCATATTTACAAGATTTTAGAAAAGAAACTGACGTTCTGATGTACCTAGATGCTGTTGAACCATTTCTTGAAGAATTCAAGACATTTTTTTTTTAGATTTGACATGAGCTTACTCTCATGTTAAGTATGCAATTGTGATAAGACCTCATGGTTTCATTCGTAGGTCAAGCAACATAGGCCAAAAAAGAGGATGTAGGCTAATTAATTCTCAGAAAGCGGGAATTTAATCTTTTCATTTGCATGTAAAAAAAACACAAATTTTCTGCTAGTGCTAAAGGGTATCCCAAAAATCTAGAAATCTTCATGTATTTTCAGTTCTTCACTAATAACTCCTAAACGATGCATTTTTAGGAAAATCGTTTATAAATTAAAGCACATAAAATTCAGTGTCGAATAAGTAGATACCATATATAGCGTAGCTAAGTCGAAGTTCAAAGAACGACCATTTTCTAAAAGACGTGTTTTGGGTTTACATCATCTACTCTTTCATTCGTGTTGGCAAAAATTTTCAAGCAGTTGTAGCGCCACCTCTTGTATTTAAAGCGAAATATTTTATAACGAAACAGGGTGCTGATTTGATGCTGATAGAAATCAGAACGAAAATGAATTTTTATGTTGCCATAGCAATCCTAGGTTGGTAGTCGAGAATTTTTTGAAGAGTCAAAAATTTATTCCAGTGCACCAAAGATATTTGAAATTTGCATTCTAATTTCTTGAAGTAAGTTGTATAGTTGTAGTCAGTTGTACTGAAATTGTGGATTTAGATAATTTTTAATTTTTGTTGTTACTTATATTTTTATTATTGGTTTTTAGACAAAGCGCGAAATCTCATTCCACACAATAGGATGCAAAATACAATTTCGCACACTGTCATCTTTTTTTGATGGTGGTGGATTATTGTTATTCGCGAAATATGTTGCACTGCAAGAGAAGTAGGAACGACCAGCGAACAACCTAAAATTTATGCAAACGAATACTAAATCATAGAATACTGTACTTTTTCTAAGACTGTTTTTATTTTACGGTAATTTTATCCAAATTTGATCAATCGTGATGAAATTACACACAGATTGGGAACTCAGTCTGATATTAAATGAAATATCCCCTCAAACAAATGTACCCAGCAGATAATGCACTCTAAAATCGAATGTTCCTATTACCAGACATTGTTATAACTTCATTAAAATCAAGTAGATTGGAAATTCAACTGAAACCGATTGAGTAATGAAGCCATTACCCATCAGGATTCGAAAAATCAGATTATAGATACCATTTCCCAAGTACGAACATTTTGACCGACCCTACAAGCATGATAGCAAAACTTTTAAATGTCTAAAAGTACCTGATAACGACATAATCATGTTCAATGTTGAGCAGGAAGGCTCGACATAATCGCTTAGAATAGAAAAGTTTCTTATACCTCTTGTAAGTGCAATACCCAAAAAGGCATGCTAGTACCTCATCGACAGTCCATTTCATCAACAACGGTTTCATTGACATGACCTTTACATCGATACGACCGTTTCATCGACACGACCAATTCACAGACACCAGCTTATTTTCATTGACAAATCTTTTCTTTGACAAGGACGTAACTATTTACGATTTCATGGACACAGACGTTTCATCGACAACCGTTGGTTGTCTATGAAAAGGTAATGTCGAATTTCGATGAAATATCTGTGTTGATGAAACGGACTCTGGGTGAAATTGCATTCCATAAAAAGGTTATGTCGATGAAAGTGTATTGTCAATGAAAGTGAAACCACCCAAAAAGAAGAAGTGAAAAATATAAATAGAACTGTCGTGATCAAATATACGTATTTTCAACAAAGTACTTTTCAGTGAGTTGATTATAGTATACATAGAGTTTTTCAGAAATATTTCTTAATAAGCTTTAGAGTTTTTAAAAAACTTGATGTTACTATTACACGAAGGATACTTCTAGAAAAAGATATTAAAGAAGAAATAGCGATGAGCATACAGCAACATATGAAAAGGAACGACAACATATTGACGTATAGTTAATGAAGAAAAAAAAGATGATTTGGAAAATAGTTTTGGAGGTCCACTACTACTGATAATTATAACTAAACTTTGGGGTAATCAAATTTTATTATTATTTTGTGACCTTTTGCTTTTTATTTCATTCCAGTTTGTTGAAATCTACTAATAACCTTAAGACCTTAAGAGTCGTCAATTTTCTTATGATTTCATTTAAAATCTCAAGCCAATTTTGAATCGGTGCTTCAAAAAGTGTTAAATTTTGATATGAGTTGTAATGGACGGTATCCGTGGTTACCTTACAGATATTTCCTATAAGGACTTACAGTATTGTACAGAATTGCACCATTAATATTTTGGATATCAATAAAAAAGAATATCTAGATAAGCATGTTGGATAAGAATGATAAATATTATTTATAAAAAAAGACAAAAAACCTAGAAGAGTGAGAATTTGATCAATGGTCATTTTATTATAAAAGGTTTTTGGGGCTAAATTATTAAGTAAAGGTTTTAAGATTTAATAAAATTGTGACATATTTAATTAAGTATGAAAACTATTAGGATAGAAAGTGGCGGTGAAAAGGTCCGTTGACTTCTTGGCAGATTTAACAGATTTAATCAGGCATAAGAACGTGCAACCATCAAGCATCCACTCTTAATGGAGGCGCGGGTTGTATTGAAGATGTTGAAGATCTTGCGTGTCTAGAAGGTTATTTATTAAAGTGGTACCCATTTATATTGACATCTCTGATGTGATTTCTTAATATGAATCTGTCATACACTATTAAACATGATATAAAACCATTTTGTATAGTTAACAGGATAATATTTCACAAAATTTAATCAAATTTCGTTTAATACTTATGTGCGGAGATTTATAAAGAATTTTTTTCCGAAATTAATTTTTAATTAGAAATTGTTAAATTTCGAAACTCTAATTTTGATAAAAATTTCTTTTATGAATTTATTATAACTCTCCAGGTGTTTTTCATTCTTTATGTCAAGACACGCCGTTCGAGCCTTTGAAACAGATGAAGCCATCTTTATAAAGTCGACCGATAAATTACAATTATCTGCTTTAGCCAGTGTCCAGTGGTAGACAGCCGCCGTGCTAAACAACGACTTTATTAGCACATTCACACAACTTATCTAAAGTTACCGACACAAACAACTTTTACACATACTAATACACATGTTCTTCAACTCGACAAAAAAGGACAACTAAATACGTAGGCATAAATATATGACAAAATATAAAAAATAAGACCTACTCGTTAATAGCCTCTCTCTTATAATGCGAATAAAATATTTCAAACATTAATAATTCAACTTCGGATATTTAAATTTTATTTTAAACCTTCACATCTATATTTATGTATACTTTTAAAACACACACTAAAATTATAATGAGAAACAAACTTTTCATTTAAGAAAAACTCTACCTATATGGTGGTAACAAAAAGATTTTTCTAATCCAACAATGTGACCAAAAGAGCAGCAATTTTACACAATACTTTAACCTCCTTTCAGTGAGATGTGAGAGAATAAGGTTTTGGTGTATCTGATACTAATCACGCCGCCAGATCATCCTTTATTAATCTATTAATACCCAAGTTGGTTATCTGATCTATTAGTAAATTCGTGGGTGCCTCGTCTTTGTATGATCTTTAAACTTAAAAGGGATAGCAATGGAATGCTTATACGTCAGTAAACATCAATAATAATCAATATTGCAGTATATTGTATGCTGTTTTAAAAGCTTTTAATGGATCTATCATTGTTACGGTTATATTCAATCAGCTGTGACTATAAAAAAAGGTTTGCAATTTCATGCTTGAACTTTCCACTTATGAAAGAATCATAAAGAAAATTCAAAAAGGATTAACTACAACCAATAGAAATTATTTAGAAAAATTAAAAGATTAAAATTTGAGGCGCCATTTTATTAAGTAATATGTTAATAATGCGAAAACATGATTTAATACAGCATATTTTTTAAGCAAAATTGGAAACTTCAAGGAAGGTTATAAAGAAACTGTAGCGTAGAACAATTTTTGGGCTAAAAAGAGACCGAAAATCAAAATTCGCTGCACGTGATGTTTAAAAGTATTGTCTAAACAAAGTCGATTCAATTATAATGGTTATTTTTAGTACCGCATCGAGCTTTGAAAATCAAAATTTTGCAATTTTTGACCCCACTGGACTAAAAAAATCGGTGAAGGCATTGGAGTATTTCAATTTTAGAAATCATCAAGTGTAATTTAGAAACGTGAATTGTATTTCAGAAAGCATAAATTGTATTACAGAATCATCAATTATATTTCAGAAGGCATTTTTGAAAGGAAACACTTTGTAGTTTTTTTATGGATATTTTCAATTTATTTACCATGTCCATTAGAGAGATATTTAGCTATTTTTTACATAATTAGTATTCAAAAGATTTTCTGAAAAAAGTTGAAGTTACTACTGACATCTATTATTAACTTTCCCAAAAACGCATATTAGATAATATAGGTAATTCCTATTTATTTTATTTTTCAATTAGCTCAAGTTGATCACAACTAACTAAAAAGAACTATTTGACATGTCTGGTGAAAAGTACAGTACAGTTCAGAAATCATCAATTGTAATACAGAAACGGGAATTGTATTTCAGAAAGTACCAATTGTATTTTGGAAAAACGAATTTAATTTTAGAAAGTGTCAATTGTATTTCAGTATTATCAATAATTGTATTTCAGAAAGCATCATTCGATAATCAAAATTCGCCAATTTAATTTCAGAAAGCATGATTTGTATTTTAGAAATAATAAATGGTACTTCAGAATCATTGTAATTTTGTATTGCCTAAATATAATCTTTTAGCTACTAACAACTATGTCTTTCATTGCTAAAGCAGCTGATTGATGGATTTTAGTATGTTGGACCACCAACAATTGAATTTTTGGCTACATCAATAATTTGTTTTAAGTAAACCATGATATACCAGGAACCATAACAGATGAAATAGAGAAGTTGTCTTTTAAAAATACTGCTTTACCTTTAGAACAGATTATTAGCTTTCTCAGTTTTTACAATTAGTTATATAAATTTTTCTTATGTAGATACAATTGATGATGCAGAAATACAATTGATGATTCTGGAATACATTTGATACTTTCAGAAATACAATTGGAAATGGTGTATACAAATTTTTTGTATGTACAATCTATGTCATGAGTAAGTAACGCTATCATCTCACTCCCACTCAAGATTGGGTTCTTTAGTTTTAGTGAGATAAAGAGAACGAGATAAAAAGCTGACTTGTCCGTGATATAAATCATAGCAGTTTTTTAAATTTTGAAAAGAAAATTCTAAAAAAATTACTCAAAAAACAGTTCTTCGATCAGTGGCGTAACCGTAACCAAGATTTTCTAAAGGGGGTTAATATCAATTATTCAATATTGACCCCAAAAGGGTTTTTTGTGAATTTCAAAAAAACGCAAAGGAAATTATAGCTTTCTTGATTATCTAACACATATTAAGAAACATTAAGATTCTATTCTAATAGGACAAAATATTCTAATCTTTTTACACTTTTTGAAAGGGTTTAGAATGTAGCAATATTCAAAAAATCTAAGCAACTTTTATCTTTCTTGTGTTCAAAATTTTTTAATAGTTTACAGTTTACAACTTAAAATCCTGGTGTGAATCTGTTTTCCGTTGAATAATTTGGAAAATAAAGAGCTTTGTGGTTATTTTAATCGGAATATTGTCATATTGTGTTAAAAAGGTTCTATGAATAAAGTGAAAATCTTGGTAATTTCTAAAATAACAGAAATAATATTATAATTTCATGATGAAGGTGCTAATAGTAGAAAAGGAACAACGTTTGTATAACATTTCTCTATATTTTGTAGAAAAAAATCCGAACAACCAAACAGATTAATAATTTTTAACAACCCAACTAATGTTAAAAATTGAATCACTTGAAAATTGGCTTTTTACGAAGAAACTGAAGAAGATCAAAACTAGACCGAAACGTTTTTCCATGAAATGATTAAAATATGAGTGGTAATTCCGATTAAAACCACACAACGTTTTCATATAAAAGTATTTCAAATTTGTTGTAGCCTACCAAAAATCACAACAAATATTAAAAAGGAGTGTGTGTTTACCCATACAACCCTCTTGGTTACGCTAATGTCTTCGATTAACCCTAATTCCAAATTTCGCCACTCTGATAAATCTTTTCGTTTCGATGTTTTTTTTTTGCCAAAATGCCTTGAAACTTGAGAAAATTTAGCAAAAATTCGCTTGGAAAGTTTGATTAAGTAAATCATAAATTTTCAAAAATACCAAAATTTTCGAGGAAGTCTTTTTTAATGAAAAAATGCGTTCTCCGCCATTTTTGTATCTAAAATTTTTAAATTACTTACTAAATTATATAAATAAAAATTACAAATAATTATTATAAATAAATAAAAATCTAGTAGTTCCCTTATTAATTACTTACTTAATTAATTTTTATGATATTACTTAAAATACTTTTATGCAGAATCAAACATATATTAAAATAGTTCTTAATGTTCGCTTAGTTTTCTTGTTGAAGCCTTTTCTTAGTGTTACCCAAAATAATTTATCGCTCTTTACCCCGTTGTAATTTTAAAGTGTCTTCCTAATATAAAAGCTGGTTTATTCGTCTTCGACACGCAAAAAAATCATTTTGATATCATCTTTCGTTTTGAACTAATAATGGAAAAACTTCGAAATCAGCAAATATTTTTGTGGAAAATTAAAAAAATATTTTATTTTGGAAATAGCATTGGGCAGTTTATAATGCTTGGTGTCTTAAAATTTGCATTTGCATCTATTCTACTAGAAAAACCTTAATACTTTTAAGTCTGCCGAAAAAGATTTTTTTTCAGGCGAAGCGCTTCTTTTCGATGAATCATCATTAATTTCAATGACGTTTTGGCCAAAATAGAAAATCCGGCGGTCATTGAATCCAACATTTTCCAAACAATTTGGTGAAAAAATCGAAACGAAAAGGTTTTTTATATTTTTCATAACCTTTTCGAAGGAAAATTAATTTCTTGATTTTTTCCAGAAGTCTCAATTTTATTAAAACCGTAAAAATTGCAAATGCACTTATTCCTTTTCACTCTCCAATTTTTTAAGAGCTTTAACTAACTTAATAGCATTTTGGACTTTTTTAATACCTTTATCCGTTTTGGAATTATGAAAGATCGAAATTTTTTAAAAATTTTGCTTATATCAAAAACTTTGGCTAGTGATGTTGAATAAATGACATAATTTACAGGCACATGCTTTCTACTAGAAAATACCAGAAATTAATTAAGTCCAACCATTCTTGAAACAGTTTTTTCCGGAAAATCAAAACAAACGAAATGAAATGAAACACTTTATTTCTATTTAAAAAATGCTTTTATTGAAAATTTTTATTTAAAAGAAAATTAGTGGGTTATTGCTAATAAGTACTTAAAAAATAAAAAGGAAATTCTGGAAAAAAAAATCAATCACTCTTATGCAGGGTGATTTTTTAAGTTGATACCTTTTTTGGTTATAAAGGTCTTCATCTAAAGAAGTAATACACAGTAGGTGCTCATCTTAATTAAAATGTTCAAATTTGGCAAAATTAGCTTTTCTATTTTTATTTACTTTTGGTACATATTTTCTTTTTACTTCATTTTTTATGCTAATTTTAAAATTCAAATAACTTTCTTGTTTATACAGAGTGTCCCTAAATAACTGTGACAAATTTTTAGGTGATAGAGGAAGTGAAACTAACCATTTTTGACTTGTAAAGTGTTAACCGGAAATGCTTCCTTAAAAAGTTATACTTACCACTTCAAAGATTTTCAAAAATTTTTTTTTGTGAATACACTAAATTCAACAAGAGATCAGTTTTTTTACACAAGGATACACATTGACGGTCAATAAAAGTTTTAAAAATATTTTCAGGGGCGTTACATGTGGAGGGGTCATCATCTTTTTTTAATCACATGTTTTTTTTTACAAAATATTGTGGTAATTCGCCTACTTTGATATTTATGTTTTCAGATAAATAATGAAATTTTCATTAAAAAGCCTACTTTGATATTGTTTTTGAAATTTTTATTTTTAGCTAAAAATTATAAAATCTAATGACTTACAATAAGCGTTTTTGTATTGATCAAGGATTATTTTAGTATTTTTTAAATTATTAAAAACGTAAAGAAAAAAAAGATAAGTCAAAAATGCTTAGTTTCACTTCCTGGATCGTCCCAAAAAAATTGTCACAGTTATTCAGGGATCAGGGATACTCTGTATAAAGACTTGAATACAAAGGAAAAAAAATCAGTTACATGATGAATCATAATTATTCATTTTAAGCTCATTAATTAAAATCATTAATTATGATTCCCCATAAAGAATTAATTACAAAATATTTTGTCAAACGACATAATTTATTGAGTTTTGTATCCTGTCAATAAGAAAGTATCAACTTAAAAATTACCCTGTATAATTACATTAAATGGTTTAAAATTTGATTGTTTACAGAAATAATTCGCTTTTTAAAAACTTAAAAAAATGATATTTAGAATGTTACTGAACAACAAAAAAGTTGCTTAAACAAAAATTAAAAATGTTATTTCAGTTTTAATATAAGAAAAATGTGGAATAGGAAATACTGAACGCCATTTTTTCATTTGAAACTTGGTTTGTTTGGTTTTTATGATGCTCTCCTTTATATTACAAACAAACGATTTCATGAATTGTTTATTATGACAACTGAAACCAAAAAAAAACAAGAAATTTTTGATTAAACGGGATAGAGAAACCTCATATTCCTGTAAATTAATTTCCTGAAATAAATTTGGTCATGTTTATTTTTCTTTAACGCGAAGAGTGGCGTTTTAATATAATTTAAATAAGTTTCTTTTTCGTGTATTTGAATTAAACAAAAATCTAAAGTGAAAACTTTGATCATTAGTAATTTAAGTATGTTTCTGTGAGTAAACTACAATAATTTTCCATTGGTAAAATTTGAAATTCAAAACTTATTTTTATCTTTCAGGGGTTTTAATTTACACAAGAATTAAAACAAAAAGTGTTTTGTTTTAAAAAAATAATTTTGTCAGAGCAAACTTGTTTTGGTCAATTATAATTTTATCGCCATGGATAAGGCTTGTAATTTGAGAAGACTGTCGGTAAATCGAGTCGTCGACCATGAAGGCTTGTTGTTCAAAGAACAGGAAAACATAGAAATAGCAAATCAAATTACCCCCGGCTTCATAAGCATCTTACCTCCAGTATTATTTACACGTAAATAATTGCGCTTTTAACCCCTTATATTTATAGACCCTATATTGCTCATAATATTATCTGATGTTATAAATAGTTGCAAATTAGAAAAAATATAAAATTAATAAACTATAACCTATACATCAAAAATATCCCATCCCAATATTTTTTGGTCACTTACAAAAAACTGAAATAAAGTGGTCTTTGAAAGATTCTGATTGGCTTTAATTGTATTTCTTAGAAAAAGTAAATGATTGATGATTAATAAATAAAATTATTTGGAAAAATATTATCAGCAGTCATAAAATTTCCCACGTAATTAGAAAATTAAATAAAAGGTTCAATTGGAAGAGCTGTATTTACATAAATAAGTAAACACTATAAAAGATCAATTTTTAGGTTCTAGATATTTACATTTGCGTGCAGTAAATGTTACAGTTGTTGTTCTAAATGGTAGTTGTCCTGTTTGAGATGTTACGCGACCGTGGAAAATAGCAGATGTTTCACCAGTGATGGTTATAACTCAATGAATATTTTAGTGGATGATTACTGCTCTTTGATCGCTATTTCAGCACGATATATACAAAATATTTTATTATCGGACGAACCTTATAAAAATTATACAGAGTCTTCAACATATTTTAAAATTGAAAAAAAAACACTGTATTTTTGAAAATCATCAAATTTTAGAATTTTAGCTAAAATTTTTGTTCAGCCCTAATATGAAGCCAAAAAATTAAGACAACCTTTTTTTATAATAAAAATAATAGAAACTACTTTTGATATACTCTAAGCAAATTTTGAGCAACTCATATTCTCTCATTTCTCAAATTTTGATAAATAGAACATAACTTTTATATGGGGTGTTATGCCTAAAGTGCATACCTTAATGCCAAATAGTTTTTGAAATTGACAGGTAATTTGACATCTTGCAACCAACTTGTCAGATGAGTGACGTTAAGCAAATTTTCGGAAGATCTCAAATTTTTTTTTCAAGGTAAAACTTTGACAAATTCATTTAATTATTGTTATCTACAAGTGTTTAAATGTAGAATTCTCTAAGTGAAAATCGATTTTTGGACTAAAATCCTAGAATGTTCTTTGTTTTTTCAAAAATACATTACTAATTACAAAATTTTAAACTTAACTAGGATTGAATATTTTAATATCATAATTTGAGATATAAACGACTTTTTGTATTTTTAGATTATAAAATTCAAAATTTAGTAAAATTAATTATATGTATTTGTATCAAATAATTTTGTGAGGGCCCTGTATATTACAAATTTAAAACCCTGTAGTTAGAAAAAATTAAAATAATCACAAACTTTTCTGCATCGTTATTTTTTTAATAAGTTAAAAAATTAAATAGTAAAATACCCTGTATATAAGTAATTAATTACATGGTTTGCAGCAAAATATTACCCTTTATTATCAGCATTAAATATTTACAGGGGAAGCCCTATTATTTAATAACAGAGGATATAACAAATCGTCGTGAAGTATAATGTGAACATGCAAGGTTATAAAATGATCTACCTACATTTCTTTTAATTAAAAATACAAGGAAATCATTTTTATTAAAGTTTTAAGACTTTGATTAAGTGTAATTGAAAAACTTTATTTTATGTTTTGTTTTATACCAAATAAAATCGCTTTTTGTTTGTTTCAAAAAATATACTGAAACAGTATTAATTGCAATTATTGTAGTTTCATCAAAAATACAGGGTGTCCCAAAAATCGTGCCTGAGCTCTCTCTACATTGTCGAAGACCTTTGGAAGAGTAGCAATTTAATAATACTTGCAGCACAAACACAAACTGTATTAATTATCATTTTTACTATACAGGGTGAGTTTTTATTGCGAAATCGGAAGATATATCGCAAGTTTTTTTAATGGAACACCCTGTATATTTTTTCATATCTGGATTAACACTAACTTAAAGAATACAACGATATTTTTAATTTTTTGAAAATTTGAAAGCGTACTTAATTTTTTATTTAAAATTATCAAGTTGGACATATTTTTACAAAATTTTAGCGAAAACTGATTTGTGTAAAAGATAAAGAATATCACTTAAAGAGGCACAATATTTTGTAAAAAAATACAGGGTGTTCCATTTACAAAAATTAAAATACATCCCAATCGAGTTTTCATATTTCACGCCTCCATAGCTGCCACCATTTATAATAAAATTAGAAAAATAATGTACTAAAAATGCATTAAAATCTATTTTACAAAATAACATAAAAATTGTTTCTTGAATGTTCATAATAAGGCCTATATAAATTTCTAAAAATATGTCTAAGTTTGATAAATTTTATAGAAAATTTCGGATAAAAAATTAAGGGCACCGTCAAATTTTCAAAAAAGAATATCGAGGTTCGTTGTATTCTTTAATTTAGTTTTAATGCAAATATCAAAAAATATATAGGGCGTTCCATTTAAAAAAAGGTGGAATAGCCTTCGTTTCAATTACGAAACACTTTATGCAAATAAAAGTAATTCTATTTGCGATGTTTCTAGAGAAAACTGTGGGTTCATTTTGACCGTACTATGTTATACAGGGTGATCATTTGAAAGCGATCCACCCTTAATAACTCTAGTATGACGAAATATATAAAAATTCCACGAAACACGTCAATTTTGTTTTCGAGGGGGAAACTTAATTACGTATAAAAATAACCGCTAGATGTCTCTACTTTTGTCATAGCCACCTAGTCTTCAAAATTTTAAAGTGCAACCCCTAACACACAATACCTCATTTTAAAGGAAATTAAAAGGACTTTAAATTGGTGTGCAAAATTTTGAAATCGGATCACCACATCACATGTTATAACTAAAAATGTCAGACCTGAACTACAACATTGCCCCCTAGAAATCGGTATAAATTAGTATAACATATTCCTGAGACCAAAATTGAATTTTTTAGCCCATATTATCTCTATTCAAAAACAGTTTGCTAAGGTGCTATTGAAATTCAAAGATATCAAAATTTGCAAATTTTTATCATTCGATTGCGTTTCAACGAATCATATTTGTATAAAGATAAGTTTGATTAAATCATCCCAGTTTCGTCTGAGCAATATGTTATATCAATTTTGTAGTTCTGGTCTGACATTTTTAGTTATAACTTGTGATGTGGTGATCCGATTCTAAAATTTTTCACACCAATTTAAATTCCTTTTAATTTCCTTCAAGGTGGCTATGGCAAAACTAGAGAGATCTAGCGGTTATTTTTATACGTAATTAAGTTTCCTCTTCGAAATCAAAATTGACGTGTTGCGTCGAATTTTTATATATCTCGTCATACTAGAGTTATTAACGGGGGATCGTTTTCAAATGATCACCCTGTATACGTCAAAAATGTTAGCCGTTAGCCGTTAACAGCGCTGTTACATTTGACAGTCACCCTGATGTCAAAAAAATCGATATTCTCTAAACTTTACTGCAAACTAACATTATCGGGGTTAAAATAACATCAATCAAAATGATATTACCTTAATTTATAATCGTTTTTTTGGCATCAGAGTAACTGTCAAATCGCTATTACGGCTAACATTTTTGTTCAGAATGACCCCATAAATTTCATATTCATAAAATATTAGAACCTTCAATTCTATTTACGATAAAATTAAAAAATATATTAATCTTAGGGGCGGTTTATTTATCGGACATCTGTTACTTGTTCAGTAAAGTTACAAGTCTCCTGTAAAAAAATTGTGTATATTGTATAAAGAGGCATGGCAACAATGTTTTTTGGGCTTTTTGGCGTTTTTTTTATACTTCTATTATTTTCTATTTTCTATATTGTATTTATGACGTATGAGTAAAAAATAACTATTTTCTATAAAATATTTTGGAAGAATGTACTAAGCGATTAGGGATTAATTTTTTTTATAATTTATTATTTTGATATACAAAAGTCTAGTGTCTTTTTATTCTTTTGAGTATATCGTATATTTTAATGATTAATGATTTTTTTGGCAATACTTAAAAGAACAGGGTTAAATTCAAGGTTTGAGCATTCGATTTTCGTTTTAAATGTTTTTGTAATACTAAAAAGTCTCATAATAAAAATTTGGAGTCTGAAAATGATGCAGACTTTTGAAATAATATAAAAAAACTAATATAGAATCATATCAACTTATTTTCAGGTCTACTATCTCCAGTTAATCGTTCGAATCAAATCGAATTGTCGGTCGAATTTTAGGACACCCTGTATAATCACCTATTATATTATACTCCTAACAAATAATTTATGTCCATCCTGGTCCATTGTGAAACTTTTCGAAACTAAAGCTAATTCTTTAAAATTAATAGATTTCGAAACAAATCACTATTATCCGTAACATTTTTTTATAACTTTTTTAGTTAATGAAATAATAGACTTTCTCAAAATTGCATTTTTCGTTTTTCTTTCGTTTATCTTCGAAATGTCTCGGAATTTTTGATTATTTTAGATGCAACTCAAATTGGGACACCCTGAATAAGTTATTTGAATTTTAAATTAACGTGAGTGTTTCGGTTGATTGTGTTCACGTTTTGAAGGCCATAAAAGAAAAAAGAAAAAAAAATAAGTAAAAAGAAAATAGCAAAAGAATTAAAATAAGCAAATGCCTATTTTGAACATTTTAGTTAAGCGCGCACTTACTTTTGCCAAACGTCTTTTTTACCAACTGGGGTTTTTATTTAAAAACAAATCATATCATGTTTTAGAAAGTACTTTTGTGGTAATATATAATTTAGAAGTATTCTTTCATATTGTGAAAGAATTTTAAATTTTTCGAAGTCTTTCAAATCAAAGGAGTAACAATTTCACCTTCTACATATATTTAAAATTTAAACAAAAGTTGTTTTTATTTTTTTTTTAAATCGATAAACAAAAACCTAATATTTGGATTTTATCGTCGCTAGTAAATAATGTAATCTAATTTCACTCATTTCTTTAAATTTTACTCATTTCATCATCAACAGATTGTGAAAAAAATAAAGTTTCATACCGAAAAATAATAAAAAATTTTTGTATTTTGTATTTTCATCAATGTTTCTGGCGCTTTGTCCAAACTTTAGAAAAATTGGAGTAAACTGCATCACTGTAGGAAATACTGAAAAAAACTATTGTTTTGAAATTATAATTTAGGTCTTAGGTCATCTCCACTTTATCAAATTTTGTTTCTAAAACAAAGAGTCATTGAAACTCGAAACTAAAGCTAAACATCTTTAAAATCAATGAATTTGGACTTTTTATAATTTAACTTTGCAGTCTAATTTGTGAAGTATAACTTATCCACATAAAGTATGTCAAAAAATCAAAATTTTAAAATATTTTACAATATTGTGCAATAAAAATGAGGGTTTTTATTTAAAAACTACTAAAGGATCGTAATAATAATTATTATAAAATAAAAAATCTCATAATCCAGAAAGTAGTTTTTTTGTAAATTCTCACCAAAAGTGAATAGTGGAAGTGGAAGTGGAACTACAGGATTTTTAATTTTTCGAACTATTTCGCCCACTTAATTTTAACAATAATATTTTTTTACCTAATAATTTGGTCTTTAGCGTCGCTAGTAAATCTCTGAAGTTTGGTAAAAAAACTTAAGTCAAGCCATGATTATGGGTCTATATTCCATAGCCAACCTTAGTTTTTCTGAGTTTTTTATTTTATTAATTTTACTCATTTCACTTACTTCAAAAAACTCCACGAAGAATCATAAAAACCGCAATAACGACATCAAAATGTAAGTTTTTGGTCATGTCAACCTTTTCAAAATTTTTCTTTAAAGTAAAATGTGTCGAATTTTGAGTTATATTTAGACATAAATTTAACGTATGTGTTATTTTTTTAAATTTTGCATTTTTTAATTCTTGTAACACTTTGCGGACAAATATTGGACAGTTTTGTAAAATCTTATATTCTAAATGGCCAAAAGGAATTCTTAAACATTTGTAAAATGTGGCCCATTTTACACCATTTTTTTTTGGACTTAATAATTTAATTTTTTGAAAAAGTCGTCCTTTAGAAGTCTAGTCTTGTATGTTATTTAAACCATGCAATTATAAAACTGAATGTTATTTATAAAATATGGCTGTAGCTTCAAAGAAATGCAAGGCTCATGTCATAAATTTTGAACGCGCATTTTAATTGTAAAAGCAGTTATTAATAAATTAATACCGTTGTTGGTACTTTCAACCTATTTATGTGGGGTGTACTGAGGTTCCAGATTTCTTCCCCAAATTCAAGAAGAAGCTCAAAATATATGTTCACAATCGGAGCGCGGTTCTTCTTGAATCCCCAGTGCTCTTTTATTTCATTTTTTTTTCAAAAATTTTACTAATGAATTTTGAGTAAAAACAAAAAAATGTTAAAGCAAAAATTAACATCAATATATATGGCACAAATTTTTCTATGATTTTTTAGAATATTTTTCTGTATTTTTTGGGATTTAACTTTTTCTTGTTCTTCACAAATAAAAAATAGGTAGGTATATTTTTGCATTTAAAAAACATATGTTCATTAAAGAACTGATGATATCAGATATAGATATAGATATAGATATTCTAACCGCAAAGATTAAAATCCGATTTTATTGATAAGATTATATTTAATAATTGGATATATGATATATCATTCTTGGATTGTATTGATTATTATTGAGTAACATCAGGTAATTATTTGACTAATTAAAACGAACACCTTGATTCCCATAAATTAATTTAACAATTAAACACCAGTTTTAATTAGCCGAATCTGATATTAAAATTATATTTTCAAAAAAAATGTTTAAAATGAATTAATTGACTATTCAATTATTCTCATTATATTTATCTCAATTATATTTTATTTTTATTACAATTATTATTAATTATTTCATTACTGATTTCTTAAATTTTATATGATCTACTTCTTAAAGCTTAAGTGACGTTTGAAATTTGTAAGGAACGGATTTTCTTTTGATTTTTTGACAATTTTTAAATTTAAGTATCACTTCAATTTTAAAGTGGCACAACCGCAGTATATTACTTACAATATTTTTACTAATGATAGACTTTGGTAGAAAAAATCAGAATTTTCGCAAATTTTTCATTTATTTATTTACTATTTTTAACTAAATTTTTTATTACAACCTTTCATTCAAGCACAACGAATAATATATCAATTATTGTCCATTTATTTTAATTGTTTATAAATATTAAATTTTTCTCATTTTTTTATAATTATTAATGTTGTTAATTATACATTTTTTAAGACTATTTTTTTGGAAAAAATACATGAGTGTAGTACTTACTTTTTTATTTTTTAAATTTTTAAATAAACTTTTTTGTACATCAATTCTAAACACAATACACAATAATTTTCTAAAATTCTGAGCTTATTATTTTTTATAACAAATTATTTAAATACTTCATACAACTTCAACAGCTTCAAATATTTGCAAGTTCAAACGTTTTACTCGAAAGTTCGACCTACAAAATATTTCGAAGCTTTCGAAGATTAAGTAAAAGTTCATAAAATTTTGAAGTCAGAAAGAAGTTCGATTTCGAAAGACATTTGAGTTGGAAAAATGCATATCCCGTTTTCTTTGAATTTTAGGGACTCACTTTATTAGAGATCTAAAGTAAAATTCTAAGGGGGGGGGATGAGCTATTATACAGGGTGTCCCAGATTTTAACTGCGAAAAAGTTATAGCTATTTTTAAAGTTTAAAATTTTAATGATTTTTTGGGATCCCTGTATAGTTTTTTTATTATCAATATTTTTCTTAGTTTTTAATGGACAAATGCTACTATCGACTTGAATGAAACGTGTTTTTTATACTGTTTTTCTATTTTGCGCTTTTTTATCTATTTAAAATAAAATATTGTAGTTTTAATTTTTAATAAATTTTCTGGTAGTAGCCAACTCTAAGTCGGGTTCAATCAGGTTTCTCAAATCATCAAATAACCCTTAAATCGCTTGGCAACTGCCATTTTAAAATCAATAAACTTCAGTGCTACCAACTTCGAAAAGATACATTCACCTGCTATAAACACACTCAAAACAATTCGTTTATAGCTATAAACGCACTGTTTTGAGTGCGTATATAGCATTCTTATAGACGCAAAATAAAAAAATAATCAAAAAAGCAATTAGGTGAAAAGAAAATCCAATTAGTTCATAGAAATTTTTTTGTTCAAAATGGCATCTACTGCACCACTTTGCCCTATGATAGCTGCACCACCCTGTTTTGTTTAACCTAAAATTAAAAAAAGAGATTTATTTGTATTATTGGCTGGTATTTGTTCTTGGAATTTGTTCTTGGTATTAATTTTTTGTACTCATGTTGCATTTAAAACCAAAGTTTCCTCTATCATTTCTCGGATATATATTTTGGAAAAATTAAATCAGATTATAGTTTTCTTCTTTTTGTGCACTCCTCTATTTGATATAAGATTAGTGCATAGTACAAGGGGTTTTATCCACCTTTTAAAGTTAAAAGTTTTTAACCGTCAAAATTTTCGCCCTTCATAATTTTGAAAAATCTACTGTGGTTGCTTAAAATTGTATGGCGCCTAAATTTATGAATTATTGAAATTACGCGCTGATCCAAAAAGTCTTTGGGTTCTTTAAAATTGTACTGGAAGCTGGATGAACTTTTTAATCAGGCTATGGAAGCGATATTTTTAAATAAGCCGTGAAAACTAGAAATATTAGCAAAAACTAGAAATTATGACTGAAGTTTGAAACCCCCATAAAAATAAATATATTGGCTTAGAAAAATAATAAAACGTTTAGTTTTATTTTATTTATACATTTTTATTTGGTTAAATAATAAAAACATAACTAAGTTTATTAGAATTTCATTAAGATCTGCCTTCCTTAAGTTTCGAATTTCGAACTAAATGAAGTTCGAAGATTCATAGCTTTGAACTTTATCGTGCTAGAATTTCACCAAGTTCGAACTTTCATTTTATGTTACGATCTTTAAGTTTGAACATCAAAAAGTTTGAAAATCTTGCAGTGGCGCATCCAGGATTTATTTTTTTTTTGGGGGGGGGGGGGGGGAGTTGAAAGGCAAAAACCGTAACGACGGGGGGAGAGAAGGTTGTCATATAAAAACACCTTCGTCGCATATAATTTTTGTTTTATCTTCCATACTTTTCTTAAATAACTAAAGTTTTCCAGTGCATATGGTTATACTGTGATGACTTTTTGCACGAGTAAAATTTTCTAATGGGTTTTCCTTTGAGTTTCTGTGCTATTCTTTTCATTTTATGTGTATGAATTTATAGTTAGAAAATAACTTTTGATTTATAATATGTACATAGAGTATTGATGAAAATTTGTGATGAAATAAAATATTTGTATGTATTTATTTTAAGATGTATAATAGAAATGAAAATCACCCCCTACCCCCAACCACAGTACAAGTTTAATTCCTTTTATAACTTGATTCTCCATTATTTTTTGTTATTAACAACTATAATAAATAGGTATTAAATTTCTTGAAAACATTCCCATTTAAATTTTGTTTTAACTTTTTTTTTGCAGTGAATGGAAGAGAACATTGGAGAGGAGATAAATGGCAGTGTATGGTTTAAGTATTTGGAGCTGTATATGTTATACGTGTGTGATTTTAAAATGTAAAGTGGGAAATGTAATAGAATAGAAAGCAAAAGCAAAAGCACACGTTCTTCGCAAGGTGTATAATTAAGTTGTCCAGCAATGGCGTGCCTGCTGACAGCTCAAAAAACCGGAAGGGCTTCCATGCCAACACTGCACGCTTTATTTACATGCGGCCATCTTGCTTAACGCATTACGCATTATCTTTACATTTCTTTTCACATTCAATTTTAATCACTATATTCCTACTGCCTTGCCTTGCCTTGCCTTGCCTTACCTTCATATCTTTTGTCCACGAATGAAAAAGGAAGTTCATCACTTATTCCGACAACCACTTGTCTTAATTAAATGAAAACAACAAATTCACGTCACGCTTTATTCACCTTTCCTTACAACCTGTTAATTTATTCAAATAAACCCAAACAATTTATTATCTTGCGAATTAAATTACAAATATTCATTTTCATCAAGTATTCCTACAAATTTGATTAATTTACCTACATTTATTTGATCATGAAAGATTACAAGAAACTTCCCTGGATTTTTATTTTATCCAGTTTTTCATTTTCAAGGGAAGATTGTACTTACAAGAGTATTTTATGAAACTAAAAAAAACTTTGAAAAACATTCGAATTAAATCAACTAAAAAATTAGTAAAATATTTATCTTTAAATATTGTAAACTTAGATAAGCACATCAAATAACGTCATGCCTAACTAAAATATAATAGTGTCCATTGAAGCTGAGCTTATTTCTCTTATTACACAAGCTTTAATCTTCTTTTTTTTTCATTTTAAATCAGATGACCAAAAGCAAACCAAAATCTCATAACAAACCTCGTAATCCACGTCGAGAGTGAGTCTCCTATCTTTTACAATCTAAGTAAACTGTACGTTCAAGTCATTTTCATCTAATCCGCTTTATGGTCAGTCAAAACTGCGAAAAGTAAACAGATATCTTCGTTATTCATTGAGATAAGTAAGCGTAAGTAGATTATGATGTATTCACTTCTAGTAAATTTCCAATATTATAATCCAATGGTCAGCCAAGCGTTTACAATGCCTGGACCACCACTAAATCCTTGTATGTATAATAATAGATAACTCTAGGTAAAAGTAATTCTTCCTATTCAACACGATTATTTCAATTTAACTTAGCTATTTACTCGTGCTAAAAACATCTTTACAATTTAGTTACTATAAATTCATAGTAACAGTTTACTCTTTTCCATTTAAAATTCCCAATTAAATCATGAGTAATCATAATAATACTAAATAGGCATTGGATTTCATGAAGTTAGAAAATGTTGGTTTATTAAAAAATTTTCAGACTAAAAAGTTTTGAAAATCAATTGATACCAAATTTGCTTTTTTCTATTTATTAGATTTTCTGTGGTTTTCCAAGAATATATCATCCAATTTTTCACATTCCTGATTATTCAATCCAAATGTCTAATTTTCATCAAATATATTTTTTCTATAAAATCCTAAATTTTTTTTATGAACCTGTAACATAAGTTTTTATTAACTCCTCGATTCCAGGATGTTAATAGGAAGAATTCTGTTTACCAGTGGATTAATTAATCATAAAAAATGTCTATTAGTCAAACTTTTATGATTGAATAAATATTATGGTTAAAGTATAAGGATGGGAAGAGATACGAATGAATAGGTAAATATATTTGTCCTTTGTGGAGCAATTATGAATTCGCTCATTAAATGAAATGATTTAGCTGACAATATATAAAAGGAGCAGGATACAATCCTTACAATATGATTAGACAGTAGGTAGAGCAATGAAAGCTATTGGACAATAGCGCCGCCACAGAATAGGGTAGTAACCGGATCCCATTCTGTTGCTAAACAACTGCGGCTTCATGAGACCTGTAATCTGTTAAATTAGCACTCACCACCGCCAATCATCAGCTGTCTATTTTACTCCGCTTCGAATACAAAGAATTATACGTCAAATTAAATATTCCAACACACACCTACATATTAACACCACTACAAATTATATACCCAACTAAATTAATATTACCCATACATTTTTTTCAGATCAGACACTAATTTCTATTCAATTTTTCTACAATTATATGTAAAATACTTTAGTGCCACAGAAAAATCAATTTAAGTCCTATCGAATATACAAGGTGTTTCCCAATTTACTCAACGATACTATGCGCTACCGAATTTAGATGCGTTGCTTTTTAAATGTCTTATCGACAAAGACATTTTCCGAAATAACTTCGACAGGACTTTTTCGTCCAAAAATTATTTTTTCATCGTTACTACATTTTCATCAACACTAATTTTTCATAGACCTTTCATCGACATTAATGTATTATCATGACTAGCTTTTCATCAATACTACCATTTCATCGATAATGATATTTCAAGGACACTACTGCTTCATCGATACTACGAACAATATTCCTGCGATAGACCTTTTCATCGAAAAAGACGGTGCATCAACATCACCACTTCATCGACAGTACCTTTTCATCGACGCTAATTTTCATCGACAATCGACAAAGACGTTTCATCTACACTACCCACTACTTTTCTATTGATAGATATCTTCTTCGAAAAGGTCGTTTCACCAACACAGACCTTTCATCAACAGTATTGTTTCAATATGACCAGCTTTTCATCAACACTACCGTTTCATCGATAATAACTTTTCTCGACACAGACATTTCAAGTACACTACTGCTTCATCATCTAACGTTTCATCATAGAATTGACACTACCAAAAATTCCTGCGAATGACCTTTTCTTTGATAAGGACATTGTATCAACACCACCATTTCATGGACCATGGACAGTACCTATTCACCGGTATTCACTACCGTTTCATAAACACTAACTTTTATCGACAATAAATCATCAGCGACACAGGCGTTTCATCGACATTATTGTTCCATCGTCAATAACTTTTCATTAATAAATCATTTCATAGACACTCGACACTACCATTTTATGGATACTAATTTTCATCAGCACTAATTTTTTATTGATATAGACGTTTCATGGACACTATCAAGTATTTTACCTGCGATAGATCTCTTTTTCGACTAAGACGTTGCATCAACACTACCACTTCATCAACAATACCTTTTCATCGATACTAATTTTTCATCAACACAAACTTATTGCAAAATCATATCATCGGCACTAATTTTCTTCGACAAAGACGTTTTATCGACACTATCCACTATTACCTTTTGCAGCAACACTACCTTTTCTCCGACAAATATTTTTCAGTGGCACAGCCTCTTCATCCACATTATTGTTTCATCATTACTAACTTTTCATCTACAAACCATTTCAGCGACATTGCCATCATCTTTCATCGATATTAATTTGTGATCGAAACAAAAGTTTTATCAACTTTACTGTTTTAGCGATACTAACTTCTTATCGACAAACTATTTCATCAACTGTGTCATTCCTTGACAGTCTATTCATTACATTTTCTTACCAAAACATTGATCCCCGAAACAATAAGTAAAAAGGTCGGCTAATTCAAAGGACATTGACCCGTTCCAATGAGAAAGTAATCTTGATAATATTCGTGTATCATTATAACACATCTTTGTCGAAGAAACTGCCATGTCGATGAAATATCTGTCGATAGAGTGACATTATCAAAGATATGGTGTTAAGATGACAAGGTAATGTCGATGAAAATGTAATGTCGACGTAGAGTCTGGGTAGATGAAAAAGTAGTGTCGGTGATAAGGTCTGTCGATAAGAAGGTAATGTCGTTGAGATGGTAGCTGTTGAACTTCTGTGCCGATGAAAAAGTAGTGATGATAAATGATCCGAATCGTTGAAAAAGTCTGTTGACAAGTCGAAAGTTGGGATTAATCGAAATTTATTTCGGAACTAGTGGTAAGTCGCAACTAATCGATTACTGCGAAAGTTATTTTAAATTAAATTAGTGGATATAGAGTATTTGAATGGTGGTCTAGTCGGAACACGCTGCCAGCAAGTATCGATGAAAACGTAATGTCAATAAATCGTCCTTGTCGATGTCGATGAAAAGATCATGTAGATGAAACTATTGTCGATAATATCATAGTGTCGATGAGGTGGTAGCTCTCGATTTTTAATAGTTGAAGTACCTAGTGTATTTTATGCCGGTTTTCCACCAAACGGACAAAGTGGAAACAAAATTGCAACTCGTGTCGAAAAAAACAAAACTGCAACTTTTCACAAATTTTTTGGAGACTTACGTTGTTTGGAAATAGCAAGTAGCAAGTTGGTGTTTACGTATCTGCCCTCTCTCATATCAAGCTCTAGATTGCAAATAAATAAGAAATTGAAAGAAAATTGAAGAAAGTAACTTCTCAGTAGCAATGGCAAAGAAAAGCCTTCAAGAAATTAAAGAAATTCGGAAGTATTTTATGGCAACTGGTTTCAGTACAACGCTATGAATATTTTGACCTCAATCCCCTAAAACCTTCTTTAAACCCCCGACCCTCGGACCATTCTATAAACCAATCAAAACTAAGGTATAAGAGATCTTCCTTCCAGAACATAATTGTAGTTTTTCGGCTTCAACTGGATTGAAAATGACAGGGAACAAAAACAGTTCAGCAGAAATTTTGTTTTGGATTTCTTTAAGTTTTGTACACAAACTCGACTAGTCCATTTGATGGAAAACCTTTAGTCCACAAGATATACAGGATGTCCCACAATTTTTGCAATATTTTTTTGGTTGTAAAACGTAATGTCATCCATTACAAAAAAATCCTACGAAATATTATTTTAGTCGTAGTCTTGCCCCACAAAAATTGCGTCTCAGATTGTGCGGTTGTAAACCTTTAAGGAGGCAAGGAGAATAAAAAAAAGATATTATTATTGTGTATATTCCTCAGAAGGTAATGAAGATGAGTTAAGTGTCAAAAATTCTAAAAAAGAATATGACGATTTTGATTATTTCAGGAAAATAATTACTCAGGTGTAGACAGATGAATTCAAAATTGTACAGTCTTGACATTTTTCATACAATTTCCAAATTTATTTAGGATATACACACATACCACATACCTCAATATTTCGAACGAGTACAAGTTTTTATCGAGAAAGGCCTCGAGCTTAAGAAAATATGAGAATAGTAAGAAGGATCAAGAATCATATTTTTAAATATCTAATCAAAGCGTAGAATATATTATTTTTAAATTCTTGACAAGTGGTGTCTTATTTCGGACACTTTTGGTAGAAAATGTTACTCTCTTCTGGACACAATACATATTTAAATAATCATATAACAAAATTTGAAAATTACTTTCTAAATTTGAAGAAGATGAATACGATAAAATACTCTTGACGAGATTTTGTCGTTGTAATAAATGTGTAAAAATTTACAGTCACTTTAAAAACACCTAATTTTTACCAGTTTTACCACTGTCATGTCCGGTGGGTTAGGGTATTTCCATACCAGTGTTTAGCAGTGCTCACGACTCATTGTGACAATCCTCATCGACTGAAATAGTTATTGCATGAGATTGGATCGATTGATTCTTGCTCAAGAATCAAATAAATTTGATTTTGCTGCAATGATAATACAGTGCGCACTGCTCTAACAAGATCTTTCGTAAGAGAGGATTGTCACTTGTCACACGTCACAATGAGTAAATAGTCATGAGTCGTGAGCATTGCTAGTTCGGTATGTACAATCACGCGCAAAAATATCGAGATATTTCTTTTGTGTCCTCGATATCTTTGCGCGTGATTGTACATACCATTACGGACTAGCCCCTCAAGTTAGGGGCAAGTGCGGAACTTAGGTCAAATTCAAATATATATACAGGGTGTCCCTGAATAACTGTGACAATTTTTTTATGGTGATAGAGGAAGTGAAACTAAGCATTTTTGACATATAAAGTATTGTCCGGAAATGCTTCCTTAAAAAGTTATACCACTTCAAAAATTTGCTAAAAAAATATTTTTTTGTAAATAAAATAAATATTTTAAGAGATATTAATTTGAAATTTTGGCCACAGTTTTTTCACATAAGGATGCACATTTTCGGCCAATAAAAGTTTAAAAAATATTTTCAGGGGCGTTACAAGTGGGGGTCATCAACTTTTTTTGATGTTATCTTTTGTTTCTTTACGTTTTTGATAATTTTAAAAGTACTAAAATTATCCTTGATCAATGTTCTACAGAAAAGGTACTCCTATTGTATGTCGCTCCGGTGTTACATTTCGGAGTAAAAGTAGATTTTATAATTTTTAGCTAAAAATATGAATTTAAAAAACAAATTCAAAGTAGGAATTACCAGACATGCATCTTGCATATGGAGCAGCCCACATAATTAGTACATGATATTTTAGGTAAATTAGCCACTTTGAAGTTGTTTTTTAAATTCATATTTTTAGCTAAAAATTATAAAATCTACTTTTACTCCGAAATGAAGCACCGGAGCGACACAAATTAAGAGTACCTTTTCTGTAGAACATTGATCAAGGATTTTTTTAGTACTTTTAAAATTATCAAAAACGTAAAGAAACAAAAGATATGATCAAAAAAAGTTGATGACCCCCCTACATGTAACGCCCCTGAAAATATTTTTTAAACTTTTATTGGCTGAAAATGTGTATCCTTATGTGAAAAAACGGTGGCCAAAATTTCAAATTAATATCTCTTAAAATATTTATATTATTTACAAAAAAATATTTTTTTGAAAATTTTTGAAGTGGTATAACTTTTTAAGGAAGCATTTCCGGAAAATATTTTAATAGTAAAAAATTATTAGTTTCACTTCTTCTATCACCACAAAAAAATTGTCACAATTATTCAGGGACGCCCTGTATAATAAAAACTGAAAAATTAATAAAAATTTTTAGAGGGGTTATTACGTAAAACCTAAAATGAAACAGTGAAACGAAACTTGAACTTCATAGATTTTGGTCTGCACTTGCCCCGATGAACTAAATTAACAATTTTTAAATTTAAATTGGGAAAAGGTCCTGAAAGCGAGTAAAATGTAATAAAACCAATAATATCAAGTTTAAACCTAAAACCCCTTCATTCATGTTTTGTAATAAAATAGACCGACTACTTAATAAAAAAAAAAGTTTGGCAGCTTGAAATAAAATCAAGGCGGTCTAGGTTATATTTATACATTAAAAATTGTGTAGATCAAGTACGTTTTTATCATAATAAAGGTGGCGGTGCGTATCAAAGCGCGCCGAATTTAAAAGGTACTTCATTGTTGTAAAATATGAGCCCGCCCGTTTTAATCATAATAAGGTAAAAAACTAGGCGGTCCCATTTTGATATCTGAGAACCGGCAGGGTTAAAGGGAATCCTTTGCTGCTAAACGCTCTCTACATTTACATTTTTTTAAGATCAATCGGGCGGATTGTTTGATGACACGGGCGGATATTGAACGGAAATGTTTTTTCAATCGTGGGAAGTCTCAGATCAAATAGCAACCATTTACAAATTTAATTACTTAACTAATAAAAACCATCAATTATTAATTACTTTTTTCTCACTTTAAGAAGTTAGTAATATAAATAAATTAAAATACCTGTAAAATTGCAGGTATTTTAAAAATGATAAAATAAGTGCTTCGTAATGACATCACGTGAAATGTTGTAAAATACCTAACTGAACGCTGCTTATATTTAATCCTATCAAAGAAATCGTTAAAAGTTGCCGCCGTTCATTCACATTTGACAGCAATACAAAAGATGCTGGTATAATCGGGTATATGAAGATATAAATAAAATATTACAGAAAGTCCTAAATTAACATGACATCTGTATATATTTATATATGAAAAATGTCAACGTTAAAAGTATGAATTCAGATTAAAATCAGGTTTTACATTTTAATACGTCCGTTCACTAAAAAATTATGTTATAAAATGATATCATTTTGTTTTTTTTTCAAACTTAAATATTTCGCCATATTTCTTATTTTTTAATCAAGCTAACAAACTTTGTGATCTTCCAAAAACTTGTATAATTTTACTGTAGACTGCAGAAATTTTAATGGGTACCTTTTTATAATCGTTTAATCGGGAGTCAGGTGATCACGCTGGCCACTTCTTTTTAGATACCGCCATCTGTTATTAGTTGTTAGATAGTAGTAATTAGTACACTTCTGTTCAAAATTAAGGCGTCACTCAATTTTTCTCATTTATTTTTTTCATTGAATTGTTGGAAAAATGTAAGAACATTGAGAGTTTGATGAAATTCTTAAAAAAATTAAATTTTGAAAACAGCTATCATACACATTTGGGAATAATAGGTTTATTTTTTGGTTTTTGATGTTTAAAGTAGGTATCACCTTGTATATGTAGATAAACTTGCGCTCGACGTCTAATATTCTCTTGGACCGCTTCTAACATTTGTGGAGTAACAGTATTTTGAATCCGGTTAGGCAAATCTCTTTCATCTTGAACTGGAGTGAGGTATAACAGAGTCTTTATATGGCCCCACAAAAGACATCAAGAGGCGTAAAATCTGGACATTTTGGTGGAAAAAGTACAGGCCCTGGATTCTGATAAATAGAAAATGCTGTTTCGTACCGCTACGAAACTTTAAAAAAGGATGGGGAGATGTCATTGAAACAGTGTATGAGAGCAACAGCATCATTTCGTTTCGCTTCATTTCTTGATTTATATTTATCAGAATCCGGGGGCATGTCTATTTTGCTACCAATCCATCTTCCAGGATACATGGGGACCCCAAGCAAAGACGACTTACTGGTTATATACCACGGTTGTGAGACCAATCGTCACATATATTCTTTGAAAGAAGCACCTGGACCTCTCTCCTCTGAATCTGCAGGTACAGAAGCTGCCTTAATTTCCCAAAACAAAAACCTTAAAAGTGGAAACTTGCAAGACTTCGCAATTAAACCTTCAGATGTAATACCGAGAAGATGTGGTGGTCCAAGACCATCAAACGGTAAAACACATGTTAAATCACTTGAATCCAATGGACGGATCCAAATCAAATGAAGGGACAGGTATAGGCATCTAAAGATCCAGCTATAGGATTTCTTTGGCCTTGTGAGCACACATATACATATTGACCGACAGCCAGGCAACGGTTCGGATTTAAAAACCCACACACTTGAGTCAAAATTTGCCTCAGAATGTCGGCAATCCCTGAAGCAACTGGCAAAAGGAAACAAGCTTTTCCTTATGTGGGTACCTGGGATCAGGAAATATAAGGTAATGAAATTGCTAACGAGTTGTCAATATCGGCCTCAAATCTTGCACCAACTGGTCACGAACCGTTCAGAAGGCTAAATCGTCGTGTCCCAGATTTTTTAGGTTTTCAATCATCATGCATTCTGTCTTCGATTTTTGATTCTCGATGTTTTTTTTTTAAATTCTTTAATTTTTAACTGCACAATTTTATGATTCCCACTGCACAGTTTAAAATTCCCACTACACAGTTTAAAATTCCCACTACACACTTTGTGTCCAGCTGCACTTTAGAATAAGGTCTGATGAATCGACTTTCAAGTTGTATCATTGCGACAGCTCTCGTGATAGTTCCTATCATGATAGGAACTATCACACCAACTATCGCTATGACAATGAGGGTTAACGCTCATCATAGACCTTTTAACTGGAAACTGCCCATTGCGGTATCATCTCAACAAAATAGGCAAGTCAGAAATAAAAACTTGCATTTTTGATTGATTTGATCACTTCGGCTGGACGGCAATAATTCCACAGAAAGTCCAGACTATCAGTGGCATTCGGTGCAAATCTGCAAGTTCTTACAGGAAAAATCTATAAGGTTTTTATATAGGTTCGCATGGTTACCTATCTAATCTTCTAGGATATTCCTCAACCAACAATGCTCTTACTCCCAAAATATTACTTTGCTTCGCCTATCCACAATACGCGGGATGTAAATGCTATTTGTTGCAATAACCAGTTCTAAGTACAAAGTCATTTGGTGAGAGCTTGAACTTTGTTGTAATGATACCCATGGAAGCCTTCACCTCTCAGAAAATAGTTGATGGACACCCCAAATTTATTAAAAATATTTCGAGTGTTACATGTTGGGTCTTCTTCAAATACATTCAAAATTTGTTCCTGGATATTAGGTGTAAGAAAACTTTGTGTAGTTCCTCCGTCTGTAGCCCCAATTGGTTTTAAAGGACAAAATTTAGAAGGAAATGTAAATGATTGGTACAAAACTGAAAATTTCAAAATTGGTTTTAAGAAAGACAATTAAGGAAGAACTGAGAATATAAAGTATTTCACAATGAACCATTAAAACTTTTTTAGATTTGATTATCCGAACCGTTCGGATTAACAATTCGACTGTTCGAACAGTCGGGCAATCGACTCGAGTCGATTGCCCGAAATTTGTAGAATTGGTATCTAGTGCATGTGCATTGTCGCCACATTCGCCCAAAAATTTTAACATATATGTGTATACTTGATTCATATACATGATTTTAAGAAATTTTTTATTTAACATAAAGGTGAAGTAAAGAATTTAAACTTCGAAATTCGTATCGCGCAATTCATAAAGATTGAGGATTCAGCTCAATGGAAGAAAGCTATGAATTATGAAATTGCTTGATTGAAATAGAATCAAACTTTGACGGATCTTCCACTAGGTGCAAGACAAATTCCATGCAAACGGGTCTTTCGACTGAAGAAAAATCCTGATCGCAGTATTGACAAGTACAAGGGAAAGCTGGTTATCAAGAGATTTAGTCAGAGTCATGGTGTTGATTACAGCGAAACTTTCAGTTCAGTAGCAACGATGGGAACAATTCGTTCGATTCTCAGCATTGCAGCAAGGGAGAAAATGTACCATATTAACGGTTTTTCTCTATGGAGAACTTGAAGAAACAGTTTTTATGAAACAACCATCTGGATATGAAGACGGAACCAGCAAGGTCTACCAACTCAAAAAAAGTCTTTACGGTCTCAAACAAGCACCTAGATGCTGGATGCTGGAATAAATTTCTTGGAGTTTTTCTTAA
Organism: Stenus bimaculatus; assembly: GCA_963971135.1. Taxonomy (NCBI): domain Eukaryota; kingdom Metazoa; phylum Arthropoda; class Insecta; order Coleoptera; family Staphylinidae; genus Stenus; species Stenus bimaculatus. The sequence continues at coordinate 76,211,067 of OZ020180.1, read as the reverse complement.
AGAACATGGTTTCAAGACTAGTGATGTTGATCTATACTTACACATTGAAGATGGGAATGATGATTTATAATTTATGTGTACGCAGCAACAGATCCACATAAGATGCAGATTTCGGAGGAATTTCAACCTCTGAAGTCATCATGAAATATTCAGGAGGGGCAATTTCCTGGTTAAATCAGCGACAAGCAGTTGTGCCAACCTCAACAACCGCAGCAGATATTATTGCAGCGAATGAGGGAGTCAAAAAAGGATCATAAGATTCTAGACTTCAAGAGCCGCTTTCTTTTTGGGAGTAAAATGTTCCTAGTCCTAGTGTCCTGAACTGTTCTGAACAATTTGCAATCTGATATCAAAAAGAACAAGCCAACGACAGCCAGCGTCGTGTTCCCTGTTCCCTTACTAAAGTAACCTACAAATAAGTCAGAATAAATGTCATACTGGTTTGTTTAATTCCCCCTCTCTAAAAGTGAAATTTTTTCCAGATTTTCGGTAGAGGTGCCAAGAGCTAAAAGGGCTAGAAAATCGAGCAGATCTGGAACAGATAATCTGGTGAAAAAGAAAATGCATGATATGTTCTGGAATTGTTCCGAACTGTTCCATACTGTTCCGAGCAGTTTATAATTTGTAACCATAAAAAGAAAACGGCTAAGAATATTCCTGTAATTCAAGTTGACAATTCAGCAGCTGTGAGACTGACTGAAAATCCAGAGTTTCACCGAATGACCAAGCATACTTATTTCGATTTAATATTTTTTCTTTCGAGAGAAAGCGACTGGAGGAAAACTTTGAATTCAATAAATTTCTACAGAACATCAAGTAGCAGACAGTATAACAAAACCATTCCCAAGAACACACCTAAAGATTTTGTGTGTGGAAAGGGGGCTTATGTAAAAATAAGGGAAAAAAAAGTTAATGGACAATTCATCGCAATTATTTATTTTTTTGATATGTATTTTTCTTTAATTTAACTATGATTACAAAATTTCTACTAAAATGCAGCGAATATTTTAGTAAATAAGGAGAAATATAATTGACAAAAAACCAACTTAAATTATTTAATTACTTAAAAACATAACTCAATTAAACACTATTGCCTGATTAATATTCTGTAATAAGTACAGGTAATTTACAATTTTAAAAAATTAATTATGTACATGACAACTAATGGATTTTCAACATTCATAAAAATAAAGAATTGGAATTCCAAACTTTGACGCTTAACATCTCATTAAATTGGCTAACAATAAGAGGATTTTCTTTTAAATTTCTGAATATCCCCAATCCCCAACAACGTACTGAAGAGCGTATCCGCCATTTTCGGGATACCCTGTATAAACATAACTTTAATGCTTTAAGAGGATATGGAGTCTACAAAATTATATGCGTTTTCCCCTGTTTTTATATTTCAAACTACGCGAATATTTATTGAGCTATATACAAAATAAGAATATCGAATATCATATGAAAGTGGAACCTCTGTTTAAGACTTGTGTGCGGCAGTTTTTTAATATATTATATCCAAAATGGCCAAAAAAAATCATTAATAGTATATTATTCAACGAGCGAGTAAAGATAGCCATTACTCACGAAGACCGAAATTGCGACACGAGCCGGCAGGCGAGTGTCGTAAAAGGTCTGAGTGAGTAATGGCTATTTAATCGCGAGTAGAATACTATACTTTATCTATGACGATTTTTCACTTTTAGATTCCTATCTATTATTGTCATTTTGCTGGCCGTTATTTTCATTAAACACCTATGTTTACTCTAGATTTTTGTTCTATGGCGTAAAATTGACAGCCCAATTTAACCTCTAAAATCACCTGACACCTAATTATATTTCTTATATTTTTAATGTTTCTCCAATCCATAAAGGCTCTGTATGCCATATTATACCTGTCTTTTGATTTTTTTGGTAATAAATTTTGGGTTGTTGTTAGCGCAGTTTCTAGTATTTCTGGGGGTGTGCAACTTTCACTTTCTGAATCCACTCACGGTTTTTATTATTTTTGTAATTATATTTTTTAAGAAATATGTTTTTAATTTGCAATAAATAATTACTTTTATTAATATAATGTAATTGTAAATTCACTTTGATTCACTTTCTTTAAAAAATTTATATTTCAAATTGAAATTATTTTGACAGCGGCGCACGCAAGTGAAGATGGCGCCGTCACATTCTATTCGTGTAACCTCGTTACCGGTCGGTTTTTAGCCAACTTCAGCCCGTTTGTTATGATAAATGTTTTGAAAATGCTTTCTCGTGATTGGTTCCAGCTAGTGTGTTATGGAGAGACATTTGATTTAAATGGAGATATAACACACGGCTAAATTGTAATGATTGTCATTAATTAATAAGAAATGGGTACGTAATTAACATGTTATTCAATAGTCGTAGATAAAAATACATAAAATTTGGCCTATTTTAAACTTATTTTTTGGACCTAATAATTTAATTTTTCAAAAAGTCGTCGAATAGAAGTCTAGCCATGAATGTTACTGAAACTATGCAATTATAAAACTGAATGTTATTTACAAAATATAGCTGCAGTTTGAAATAATTGCAAGGCATATTTCGTAAATTTTTAACGCGCGTTTTAACTATAAAAGCAGCAAATACCTTCCTAGTTTAGGTGATACAAATTTTAAAATATAACAGAAATGAAGATTATTATTAGTACTTTCAGCCTAATTATGTGGGATGTACTTTGGGTCAAGATTTCTTCCCCAAATTCAAGAAGAAGCTCAAAATATACGTTTACTATCGGAGCGCGGTTCTACTTAGCTCCCAATCCTCTTAATGATACGTTAATTTTGAATAGGAGTTTAATAGGCAGATTCTGGTCAAAATTAAAGGCCTTTAATTAGAAGCAAATAAGGCAACCATGGGAATTGTCCATTACAACCCATATAACAAATTTAAATTTAAAGGCCTTTAAACTTAAATAATTTGACCAGAATCTGGGTATTAGATTGAAATTTTACTTCTAAAAGTAGGATTAAAATGATTAGATATTATCAATTGAATCCTTGTACTATGAAATACCTAATATTTAATTTCCCCAAAAATCTTAATACTGTTATTGTGTTTAGTTTGGGTCATCACAAATGCAGATAGATTTCCCGCATTAGAGGTTATTTAGAATAGTCTTTCCACTTTTGTAACTTTAATCTGCTGGAACAATTTCATTCAGTGAAAAAAGTTAAACAACAATGAAGATCGTTATGACATTTAAATAGGAACGACATGAAGCCATTGTTGGTAGGTGTTGTGGAGGACTTTCACATGTCAAAGGGGACACTCGAGTCTTCAGTCAACTGAATTAATTCCCCGAAGAAATCCCAGTACGACATGAGGGCTTATTCATATTAAATGGATTAGTTAGCCTGAAGGGACGCCCAAAGCCAAGAATTTACAAAATAACCACAAACAATTTCATCATTTTAAATTTATTTAATTATTATTAATTAGCTAAATAATTTTATTTACCAATAAAAGACATTTGCAATTAAAAATAAGAGATTATTATTATTAAATTGTTAAAATTAATGTTTCGATTCGTCAAAATGATTACCTGTCTAAATGTATAAGCCGATTACTTTTTTGAGAAGCCTTCCGTAAGAATCCTTTTAATAATCATTACAAGAAATATATAACACCTGGGACTCTTTTATTCTTTGACTTAATACGGCGAGGATTTTATTAAATATTTTATTTCCTTGTGATGTTTTGTGTTGAGAGAGAAAAGACGTGATTTATAAAGAATTTAATAATGAGATTATTTCTTTATCTGATCTGGGATTAGAACTACATTGATGTTGGAAATTTAATAATGTTTTCATTATTTACTATAATTTAAATAGAAATAAAAGATAAATTTTGTTGTTAGAAAATTCCTATTAGATACGTCGCAAGATTTTTCCAGCTTACTTTTTTGACTTAGTTCATTACGAATTAGTTCAAATTTTATATGAAACACAAGATAAATAATACATTTAGTGTAAGGTTATGTTATTGCAAAGAAAATGTTTGTATATTTTCTAAAAAGTAAAAATATATTTTATGGTCGAAAATATAGAAGTGGATATCAAAGGCGAAAATTAGCTGAAAATAAACAACAAGTAACAATTTCTTCAATTTGGAAAATGATGATACTGCATAAATGCCTTTAATACCAGAATTCCTGATAATTCTTCCGAAAAAATGCTTGAGATGTTTTAAGTGCTGAAATTGTGAATACTTGTTTAACCAAGGACAAGTAAACGAGTTTTTTTTTTCAAAATAAAAAACAGATCGTTAATTCCTAATAATTTCTCAATTTATTTTTTGATAGGTACTAATTTCATCAAACATAATATGCTAGTTGAAAAGTTCAAAATTTAAAATAGTTCAAACCATTCGAAAGACCTAGTATTTCATTTATTACAAAAAGCACAAAATTGAAAAAAGAATCGATTTTTTAATTAATAAAATTGAATATTTTTTAAATTATTCCAAGTCAAAAAAATGGTTCGAACACTTAGAACTTTTTATTTCTGTCAATTAGTCAATTATATCACTTCTACTTAAAAGTTAAGTTAATTAATACCTCTTGCACTTAATAAGTGACATTTAAAATCATAAATTGAAAGGGATACAATAGAAAATGTAAGTGATCGGATCGAATCTTTAAGTGACAGATTTTCCATTCTGTTTTTGTCAAATTTTGATTTTTAGTGTTCTTTAAATATTCAATTTTAATTGGAAATCTGAAGTCAAATTTTCAAATTATTTACAAATATATAGAGTCAATTCCACCACCATCACTTTAAAGTTTATATACTTAAACCATGTGGCACAGGTTCCCCTTAATCTTCAAAAGATGCTTAAACTAAAAAATTGACATGAAAAATCTGTCAAATTTTTGGTTAAAGCACACCAGCGAAACCAGTGCAACTGGGCATAAAATTCAAAAACTGACAAAAATTAAATTAAAAAAAAATAGTGTCACTTAGGACCGATTGCACCTCTTACACTTAAAATTTAAGTGACACTTACATTCAAAAATTGTCAAAAAATAGAAAATGTGCCACTTCAATTTTAAGTGCAATTGGTGATCGGTGGAATCGGTGATATACATTTTCATCCTACAATTTTTTATTTATCAATTAATCATAACACACGAATCATCAAATAATTATAATTTTTAATTTCTTAAAATTAAAAAATTTTATATAATGAATAATCTGTTATTTTAAATGTAATTTAGAAGCAATTCTGTGTACTTAAGTATCATTTAAATTCAAAAATTGGAAAATGCTTTTGTAAATTACAATTTTTAAGATAAAAATATTTATATTTTTTATAGACAGAATAAAATTATAAAATATATATGTATAATTATAGAATTACAGTCCATTTGAAAAAAGAAAGAAGGCAAAGGTCGAAACTTTTTTATTAATTATTTTTTTAAATTGACAATTATTCGATAAATGACAATTTTCGGATAAACAAAAAATACAATTATGTATTTTGCAATTATTGTATTGTATTATCCATTTGGACAATTTATTGAAAAATTACAATTTTTTGACGACGCTCACAAAATTTAAAATTGTGAGTTAAAAAGTTAAAGAGTCACTTGGGGGTGTAGGGGGCAGTGGTGCACTTTGCACCTGCCTCTAAAATTATTAGATTTTTTATAAAGCCAGCGACAGTAGGCAGCCATACTAACAGAGTTTGAAGTTGCATAAGTTCTAAGTTTTTAAAAAGACAAAATATATAGCAAAAATTATGTCCTGATTTATAAAAAATTAATAATGAGCACTCGTAAATAAGTCCCAAATATTTTGCAAAATTCCATTTTCCTTGAGACTTCATTAAATTTAATTTTATGAGTTTTTTTAATCAAAAAGTAGGAAAATCAGTAGTATAATCAACAATTTTTTGTAAATTAATCAAATGCCACGAAAAAATGAAAATGGAAAAAATGGCCATATTTTAACTTAACATTTATTAAAATAATATTAATTATCACATGTATAATAATAATTTAAATAAATATTTTATACAAATAATATTTTTCTTATACTAATAGCAGTTTTTTAGTACTTAGGTAGTAGGTATATTATTTTTTTAATACTAATAGAAGCTAAATAAAATTGCAAATAAATATCAGATGTTTTCTCATTATCTTTCAATCTAATAAAGTGCATTTTTAAATTAAAATTATTTTTAAATTACATAATTTTACATAAATTTCTATAAAAAAGGCAGGGTATAAAAGCGATGTGCTTTATATTACTTCCCTGTAACACCTTATATAACAAAAAAAAATAATATTTATAATTATTCTTTTGAGGCACAATATTTTATTTATCGAAGCTTCGATATAAAACTACATAACATATATTATTTAACTTGAATTTGTAAAAAAATTAGGATTTTTAAGACAGTATATTTACAGTGTTTACAAAAAATTAGGCACTATTTTCATAAATATAAAAATAATTGTTGTATCATTATTTTTAAGTAAAATGTAACTTTTTCATACTTGTGTAAATGCCATAAAAGTAGCAAAAACTGATGTAAGTATTTCAAATACAGTTATGAATGAATGTAATATTTTATATTTTTAAGAAAATAAACTAATAAAAAAGTATTAATATTTTAAATTAATCCAATTGGAGCTTTAAACTTAAACAATATAAAATCTAAACATTATAAAATTAACAATAAATTAATCCAATTATACTAATTGTAAAATATCGTCAATAAATTATGTTTAACAATATTAATCCTCTAAATTAATATTATTACTTCATGTGTATTTTAAAAACATAATAAATTAATGCCAATTATTGTTGTAATTAGTAAAAGAAAAGTTCATTGTAAATGGATAATGGACGGATATGCACATTTGTTATTTATTCAGTTTATTATAGAACGAAGTGTTTTTTCAATGAGCCGGAAAATATTTGGAGGAACCGCTTCAGTAATTGCTCTTTGAAATTGACAGTGACATGATAGATGACCCAGTAGCAGTTTCGCATGTCTCCTAAAACAAAAATAAAGAAAAAATTACAATTAAAATAATAAAAATCAAAGATGTACCTTTTTTCATTAATAACATCCTTGGAAAATTGACAAATTTTGAAAAATACAATATTTAAAAAAAAAATATGTACCTTTTTTTAAATAGCACTTAAGGCCTGGACAAAATTTTGGTAACAAATTATGTCCGTCTAAACAGGCCTTTACAGAATGAAATTATAAAATCGGTTTCTTGCTGCTTAAGAAAAAGAAAAAGAAAAATAAAAAATCATGAATATTGTATAATTCAAGAGTTTAATTTTTTTGGATAGTTTTTTAAACTTCTTGATAGAAAATTTGAACTACTACGTCTCTTGGTATTGGTAATTCAAATCAATTTCGCGCCCCAAAAAATGACGTCAAAAGTAGGGTAGTGTAACATAACAAATGATGTAGCAACCATGACAATGTGATGGCAACTAACCTACGTTTGACGTCATCAGATTAGTTCCGCATTTGGCCGCGAGAGATAATAAAAGCCAATAAATGTGTATACATATGTAGCCGGATTTTTCAATTAGCCTACGACATATACATAGGGTTATGCATTAAATACAGTCGATTGAAAAAAAGAGGGCAAGGAAATTTTTGCTGTGTAAAACGTACATTCTTGATTAAATTATGGGAATTGGGAATTGTAATTGTCAGTAATTGTGGTTATTTTCAAAGAAGAAAATGCAAAAATTGACCTTATTATAAAACATTATTTGAATCTGAGATAATATTCAATTTGGTTCCTTCATTTATAAGAAGATAGTCGGCAAAATGTTTGAAAAGCGTACTTTTTACTAGTAAAAATTGATTTTTGGGCATTTGTAATCTTTTTTGGTACAATGATAAAAAAATGCGTTTTTGTTAAATTCTATATGAAAACTTAATTCAATTTGAAGGGCACTAGGTATCGTTTTTGTTAAATTTTTGTTCACAAATGCCCAAAAATCAATTTTTCTAGCGAAAAGTACGCTTTTCAAACATTTTGCCGACTATCTTCTTAACGGCATTTAAAAGTAGTTTCATACAGAATTTGATATTGACAATTTTGAAAGCATTTTGAAATGTTGAATACTGAATTTTGTTCCTGTAAATTTTTGATATGGAACATACGTCCCTCTTTCACGGAAACCTCGATATATATAGGGTGTTTCATAGGTTGGTACTTTTGGGAGGATGTAAAAAACTCTATAAAAGAAGTAAATTGGCAAAAAAATTAAATAAAAGTTTTTAAATAAAAAACAGTAATTTGAATTTTAAATTATCGTGTGTGGTTGTTTTTGTTCACGTTTTTTTGGGTATAAACGAAAAAAATTAAAAAAATAGCACAAAAAAATAAAGTAAAAAGATAGATAAAACAATCTAATTTTGCCAATTTTTTACATTTTAGTTAAGAAGCGCATCTACAATGTACTTTTTTAAACGAAGACTTTTATAAACAATTTTTTTGCCGAAGTCATTATAGAGTCTTACATCCTATAAAAAAATACCATCCTATGAATCACCCTGTATCATTTGATCCATTGAGCTTGAAAAAGGCCGTAACTTGTTTCATTAAATAAAATGATTGAAAAATTGGCAAAATCAAGTACCAACCAACCTACAACTTTTTAAAAAATAACCATTTTATGAAAATTGATATATGGCAATTCATGAAAAATTGACAATTTATAAGGAGAAATGACAATTTTTTAATGTCATTTGTCATTTACAGAATAAAATTATAAAATCCGTTTCTTGCTATTAAAATTAAAAAAAAAATAATGTAAAAAAATCATGAAATATACATATCAAATTTTTAATGAAAATGAGAAAATTCTTACTTAAGAATTTTAAAATCTTAATCTTTAAATTTTGAAACTATATTTTTGAAAAAATTCTCATCCCTTATAAATTTAACTCCAAGGAGGTTCGCCCCACCCCAAAAAATAAATCCTAGGTGCGCCACTGATACATACAGGATGAACAAAAAGTTCGGCAACGAAAAAAATTTTTGAAAAAATGTTTCAAATAAAAGTTGTATGATTTTTGGCGATGCACTATCTGGAAATATTGCCCATGACCTTGAACAGAAAGTTGAAGGTCAGGCGATAATCACTTAATTTTTTTAAATAGTTGTAACCCATTTTTATTGCATATTATTTTAGCCTTTCAGAAGTTTACGGAACATTTTTTTTTATTTTTCTAAAGTAAATAGTTTAGAAGTTACAAGGGTTTAAATGTCAATACGCAAAGTTCGGCAACGTCGCTTTATTTTGGAAACTAAGCATTTTAAAAAAAAATATATTTTAAATAAAAGTTATACCATTCTTAGTGACGCAGCTGTTTAAAAAAGATAAGTTGTTATCGTCTGACCTTAAAATTGAAGTTCAAGTTCATGGTAATATTCTCAAATGGTGCGTCACTAAGAATGGTACAAATTTTATATTAAACATTTTTCTCAAAAATGCTTCATTTCAAAAATAAACGGGCGTTGCCGAACTTTTTGTTTACCCTGTATACATGTTTAATATTTATAATCACTTAATTCATATTGAGTTTGAAAAAGGTAATAACGCAAGACCGTAACTTATTACCTACATTAAAATAAAATTATTGAAAAAATTACAATTTTTGGAAAATTATTTTTCTTTCATTGAAAAAAAAAATAGGTAAATACAGTGAATTCAAATAAGATTGAAACCATTGACATTGCAAGGTAGGAAACCGAAGTAACCCACAGTTGGCAACACTGAAATGAATGCGTTGTGCTTCGGTGAAAAAACCATAGCGAATATTTTAACTGTACTAATTTTAGTTTTGAAAAGCACTGTTTTTTTTTATAAAATTTGCAACACACCGAGAAATGACTTGAAAAAATACCAGAAGAAACAACTGCTGACAGACGCTTTGGTTAAAAGTGACAGATCTAATTTAAATTTGAATGAAAATTAACAAGTACACCAACTTAGCAAGTCTAAAATCACTACAGAGTATGTTTGGTTGCATAGTTGCGGTTTCAGTCTTTTTTGAATTCACTGTACCTGCAATTGTTTGAAACATAACCATTTTTGGAAAATTGGTATATGACAATTAATCAAGAGAAATGACAATTTTTAATAACACTTACAGAATAAAATCCATTTCTTATACCCGTTTTCACCAACGATTCCTAAAATTTAAGCATTGCTTATAGCGCTAGTTGCTACAGGGTGAGCTAAAATGATTGTGGTTTGATATGTAGGCAACCAAATACGCAGATTGGTACAACTGAAATCTTAAGAAGACAATCTCCTAGTAATCCAATGGCGTAACAAGATTTTTTTCCAAAAACTCTAATTTCACAGCAAATGTCAAATACTGAAAATGTATTTCTTCATTTTCGAGGCAGATGCTAACACAAAACAAAGATTTATGTACATTAATTTTGATAAAAACTGACGTTTATGAAATAGAAGGCACAATAACGAAATTCAAAAATCTGAAGTTTTGACACAACGGTAAAAATTACACCTATGCCTCTGCTTTTGTGAAGTGTGGTTAGTTTGTTTTGATTTTGACATGATTTTGTGTTACTATGAACTTGAAGCAAAAAAATTCCCCAGATTTTTAGGCGGGAAATTTGAATTGACCTCAATCATTTTAGCTCTCCCTGTAGGTATTTTTAATAATTTAATAAAAAATACCTAGCAACTACCGCTGTAAGCAATGCCCAAGTTTTAGGATTTGTTGATGGAAACGGACATTAGTGTTTTAAAAAAAATCAAAGATCATGTGATTCATCGAGCTTGAAAAGGGTGATGAAGCAAGGCTATAACTTTCTTAATTAATAAAATGTTTGGAATTGAAATTCACATTTTTTCATAGGACAGAATAAAAATATGTAAAGAAATTTTCAAAATACATTTCTTAAAGACTAATACAAGAATTTCCAAAAAAACTAAGTTGTATAATATGGTGCAATTAATAATTTAATGGTTAACACCCATGATGACGTAGGAAAGGTTAAAGGTCGCCATTATATCGATCAATTTTAACTAAAAGAAATTTGTTTGTTAATAAAAATTCCTTGTTTATTTGTCCCAATTCCGCAATTTGGAAATTTTTATTATATACAGGGTGAGTCTGTAAACTGGAATAAATTCAAAAAGTCCGAAATGGTTTGATATTAAAACAAACGGCTTGACACTAGACACGTCGAATTATGTTGGTAATTGTAGACATTTTGCGTCATTTAAAATTTATGTGACGTCATTATACAAATTCCACGTGTTCACATTTTTTTTAAATGGAAAACCGACAAGAATGCTAGAAATAGCTACTCATGTATAGTTATGTTGGTATAGGCCAAATAAAAATCTGGTCACCTTACGTTAGTAATTACGGTCATTTTAGGTCATTTTAAATTTATGTGGAGTCATTGCCTAAAGCCCTCGTGACCCGTGACGTCTTCTCATTTTTTTATTGAAAATCTATCATCTTTAAGTTCAGAAATTGAAAGGTCGTCTAATCCTGTTAATTGTTAATCCATATAATTCTGTTCAATTATCTCCACTCAGTTCCAAGATATGGTATTTCAAAAATTGAGAAATTGCTATTTTTGATTGATCATATCTTCGGAACGAAAGGAGATGAAGTCAATGAAATTTTGCCCGGGAACTCAAGTTTAGATGTACTTTCAAATTATTTACTAAAAATTGTGGTTTCCATTTAAAAAAACTGTGATGATTTCACGTGGCCATTGTACGATGATGTCGCATAAATTTTAAATGACACAAAAACCAACCTTTGACTTTTTGATTTTTTTTAATTTATTCCATATTACATACTCACCCTTTATAAACGAAAGTTTTCCTAGCCATAAGTAAGTTTTATTTCGTGGGCGTACAAGGAAAAACTTTTGTTTTGATAAAACAAGTCTTTAATTGACTTCCAACTGTTCTCACGAATTAAATCAAAAATATTTTGAATATTTATTATTAAAACTGGATTTTAGACAAGCATTTTAACATATGAAATACGTTTTACTCGGAAGTTATTTTTTGTGACTTAGTGGGTTTTCCTTGTACGTCCAAGATACGTTTTTCAAAATATACTAATTATGTACCTTGTTTCCAAACTTCCTTCAGTAAGCATAGTGGCACCCGTTACAATTATTTTATCCCTAGTATCACGAGGAAGTTGAAAAACCTTTTCTGGACCAAGTCGATGAACAATATTACAAAGAAGCCTTGCAGCCGCACACCTAACAACCGCGTTTTGGTGCGTACTTCCACGATAAGTTATCACCGAAATAACTTTGGGTACTGATAAATTTGCACTCATTTCATCCAACGCATTATTTGCATCACTACGCAGAAATTTATTCGTATCTGCAGTTCTTTGAAGTAATGGCGCAGCTAACTCATCAAGCTCCTAAAAAATAAACACAAAATTAACGAAAATCAAAGTATAAAAAATTAAAACTTACCATTTCTAATGGTCGCTTACTAACATTAAATAATTCAGAAGCAGCTAAACAGGAAGCCCTAGCAACTTGCGATCGTAAATTCCTAATGTGTTTACCCAACAAAACGCAAATCGCATGCATGTGATTTTCAACCAACTCCTTATGAAACTTAAATAACACCACCAAACCCTTAATCCCTTTCATGGTATCTTCCCACTCGGAACTCTCCAACTGCTCAACTATCTCATGAAACGAATCTTTAGGTTTAGTAAAAGGCCTCGAATCCGATAATAAAGGCGTAGCAGGTGTTAAAATCCTCGTAGATTTCCTTCTTAAAGAACCTTTACAAGTCTTCAACGGGCTTCTTTTAGGAGGACTACATCCGAAAAGCTCATCAGGAGCTTCCGTGTTTTCAATTGAATCATCAACTGAGCCTGGCAAACAAGTAGTTTCCTCAATGGTTATCTCATTAAAGTTTTCGAAATCAGCAACTGCTGGAGCGGAATTAATATTTTTTCGTGATATTTGTGTAGAAATTTGTATATCAACTTCTGATTTTGAAAGCGCGTGCTTTCCACTGTAGGATATTTTTGTGAAATCTAATTCATCTAAAGCAGTTTCACTTTTAAATAATTCTTTATCTGGCAGACTTTTGTTGTTTGTTATATTAATTTCGTGCAAAATAGATTCTTTTAAACTACTTGAAGTGTTAATTCTATCAAATGTCACGTCGGTTATTTCTTCGAAATTTTGATCGTTATTATCACAATTTTCTGATTCACTATCGCTGATTATTAAGTTTTCTACACTATGTTTCGGTGTTTCTATTTGAATAAACCTATCGGGTATTTCAGGATTTAGGCGTGGTGAAATTTCTGGTGTATTTCCTTGATTGTTGGAGTCAGGTGGTGGAGTGAAGTAGCCCGAAGATTCGCTTCCTGAAGAAAACGGTTGTCGATTGATAACTTTTTCAACTGGAGGAGGAGTCGTTAATTTTTCAGGAGTAGGCGATTTAGTACTGAAACAAACATAATTAAAATTTATTAAAAATTGATTAATTTTTTAGTACTTATTTGGTACGGTAATTTGATATATAAAGAATTTCATTTTCAATTTCAACACTTGATGTGTTAGTTTCTAAATTTGAACTGACCCATATGAGTACTGTATGCATTAATACAGTAAAATAACGGGGTTATGATAAGGTTTTCCGTTAGAATTTATTTAAATATTAATGCGGAAATTAAAAATTTAAATTAAATCAAACATACATAATATCTGTAGGTAAAATGGTTAAGGTTACTATAGGAATTTTGGTGGTTGAATCTGTTGAGGAATCTTCTACTTTCGTTGGTTTCCATAACCTGTGGCAACAAATAAATGGATTTCTCAGTTTATTTTTAAACCTTTCCTCACGCAATCCCCATAGGTTATCAACTTTTTCAACAAAATAACTTTTATGGCACAACATTTTAAAACGAAACCGCACTATACATTTTTGCAAAGAATTAAAATTGATAAAATCAAGTTCACAACTTTTTAAATAGAAACAAATGGTATTGTATGAACGTGAAATGTTCGTCGGCCCATTGATTAGTTCACTCTGACCAGTGTTTCCCGTGCCGCTGCCCCCTGGCTACCCCCCTTATAACTTGGTAGAAAATTATCGACCTCATAGCGGCGTGGAAAAGTGTAAGACACCCGCTTGTACTCATTATTTGACCTCACATTAAAATAGATCCCCAGGAAAATTTGTTGAACTTTACATACACTTGAGCTGTTCTTTGGATAATAGGTCAATACATTTTTGGGGAGTAATTCAATTAGTAGGTGGTAAAAATAAATCAATCAATAAGCGATAAATTTGGGTAGGTAACCATTTTCAAGTAATTGAAATATAAATATTTAATCCACTTTAATAGAAGTGAATGACTTTTTTGGATAATATAAAAGTGATGACCAAAGATGGAAGATTTGCAAGAAAAATTGGATCAACGTTTTGATGATTAAGTCCATATTTTTCAATGAAGTAGAAAAACATCATGGAAAGAAGCGTGGATCAAAGCAACAGGATTTGGTAGCCATTTTAGACATTATACATGGTTATTAGTTATTGGATATCATAAAGACGAGGGGAAGAATAAAAGAGGTCAAACCGTAAATGTAGGTCAAAACTATTCCCCCAACCTAAAATTTCTGTTAACTGTTTAAGATGCATATTTTTAGATATGATGCATAATCTTACAATATTTTCATATTAATAGTCCTAAATCTTGTGCATAGATAGAGACATTGCAGGAAGCAGAAAGTAATCACTAAAAAGGATAAAAAAAAAGGTAATTTCAATTGTATTTCAGATTTCAGAATACTCAATTCAATTTCAGAAATCATCAATTGTAATTCAGAAAAGATCATTTGTATTTCAGAAAGCATCAATTGTATTTAAGAAAAATTTAATTTTAAAATAGACTTTTTGTAAAATATTGAGTTTTTGGTAGACTATTTCAATTGGGTTTAACATAGGTGAATAAGTACCTAAGCCTGGTGTTAATGGTGTAACGTTAAATTTTGTAAGCACATTTTTGATTAAATGTGTGTGCTATGTGGTTCATGTGCACAATCACATGCAAAAACTCTTGACTTCCTCATTTCTTTATAATTGGTCCTATCTCAAATTAAATTTATTTTTCTGAAATGCAATTGATGCTTTCTGAAATACAATTGATCTGTTCTTAAATACAATTGACTATTTTGAAATACAATTGACTATTCTCAAATACAATTGATATTTTCTGGAATTGAATTGATTATTCTGAAATAGAATTGATGCTTTCTGAAATACAATTGACTATTCTGAAATCGGTAGATCTTTTCTCAAACACAATTGACTATTCTGAAATCGAATAGATCTTTTCTGAAATACAATTGGAAAAGCAGCCTTTATGTACCTTCAAATTGTAAATTTGTTTTTGTTTTCTGAAAATGGCGATTCGGATCTTCAAAATAAATTTTCAATATTTAGCAATTTGTCATTAGAGTTTTGACAAGTTATTTTTATTTATGGAGAAATAACAGGTTTTAATAAAATTACATTGGTGATCAAATTTTTTTTCAATTAATTTAAATTTGAATACTTCTACGTTATGCGCAAATTACTTGGTTTTCTAAAAAAATATATGATCATTAAATTTTTTGGAATTCTGAATTATTGTACTAAAATCCACTTCAATTGTTTACTTTCATTATTAGTAATTTCAAAATGCAATTTTTAAAATTTGGATTTGATTCACCACGTAAATAAACGCAGTCAAACTTTAAAAAATATTTTTTGGGATATTTTTTAGGTTGTTCTTTTTTTCTAGAAAACTATATTCAGACATTTATGTAGGAATAATAGTTTTGAAGATATTAATTAATTTTAAAAGGGAAAAAGGGAGCAGAATAAAAGACCTTGGTGCAATAACCGACCAAATCCATTTTTTTATGAATTCACTTTTTTTGGAAATATTTATATTTTGAATACAGGAGATCGCACGAATCGATCAAATCCAGAACATCTTATTCATAAAAATATATTGACTAAATTTAAATTAGGCGTTCTTATCTGGAGACTTTTTCATGATTTTCCAGACGCAGAAAATAGGCTGAACGATAAATGGACGATTTAACAAAAGATTGACGCAGAAAAAAGAACGAAAGAAGGATAAATTGATGGTTGGACAAAAAACCGACACAGAAAAAAGGGCGAACGATAAATGACCGAATTGGACAAACGCCGACGCAGACAAAATAAAAGCCCGATATGAAAAAGGCAGAAAGGAAAAAAGTCGATCTAACCTAACCTAACGATTAAATATGGACTTGGGCATAGGGTGGACATATATAAAAATTGATAAAATATCAATACAAAATACAAATAAACCAAAAATGTAATTGGTAAAATTAACTAAATGTAAGTCTGTCTAATTTTTGAAGCCGAACACTTTTTAATTTAATTTTTTATATACAATGCTAATTTTGGAAATATTTTCATCTTACAGATTAAGTTAGGTTAGTTCGACTTTCTTTTCTTTCTTTCGTCCTCCTTTTTTCCAGGTCGTTTTTTTGCTCAATTCGGCCTTTTGTCTATGACGGCCTTTGGGTATTCGGACTTTTGGAGTAGACCCCAAATGTATCCATTTAAAAAAAAATTTATGAAGTCATAGTGACGTCATGTCAACTGAGAAAAAAATATTGTTGGGTTCAAAATAAAGGTTTTCAAAAACAATGCGACACTTCTTTTACGGTTTTCAAAAATTCCAAAAGATAACGTAGTTATGATTTTTATGCCTTACTTTAAACTAACGTTTAAGGGGAAATTTAATAATTTTTTTTTAAACCGGAAGATGGCGCTGGTATAATATTTTTGGTACTGTTGTAAAACAGTCTTAATATGGTATGATTTTATGGTATAAAAACCATATCAATCCATTTAAAAAAAAATTATGACGTCATAGTGATGTCATGTCAACTGAAAATAAAAATATTATTGGGTTCAAAATAAAGGTTTTCAAAAACAATAAGACACGTCTTTTACGGTTTTTAAAAATTCCAAAAGATAACGTAGTTATGATTTTTATTCCTTACTTTAAACTCACCCTGTATACATATAATATTATAATAATTATTTTTTACAGCAAGGAAGGTCTTTTTGAAAAAATACATCGCGTGGAGATGGAATGAAATTTTAGGGGTCCACCCCAAAAGGCTGAAAGGGAAAAATGACCGACATAGACAAAAGGCCGACTATGTCAAAAGAACATGGAGAAAAGAACAAAAGACGAACGTGAACAAAATACCGAAAGAAAAAGATCCGAACGATAAAAGGTTGGCTTGGATAAAATGCCGATACGGACAAAAAGCCGAAGGAGGAATTGCCGAATTAAACAAAAGGCCGACACAGACAAAAAACTGAAAGAAAAATGGCCAAATGATAAAAGGCCGACTTGGCCAAAGACCGTAAGAAAAAAGGGCCGATGAAGAGAGAAGGCTGAAAGATGTTTATACGACAACCTAACAAACCCTAACCTAACCTGGCCCAACCTGAAATAGGAAAATATTTCAGAAACTAAGGATTGTATGAAAAAATGTTTCAAACAAAAACTAGGAGTATTTGATTTCAGACGAGAAACAGAACCTTTATCAGGTACCAAGTCGTCATATAATAACATTTTTTTTTTTGAAAAAATATACAAATTTTTGAAATTGTAATGGAGGATTTCCATAGTTACCTCATAGATACCTTTCGTTAGGGCTTACGAGTTTGCACAGAATCGACAAATTAACCTTTTTTTTTAATATTGAGCACATCTACTTTCATTATTCGGTTTTTTCTATTGGCCTTTTGTCCGCGTCAACCTTTTAGTTGGCCTTTTATCATTGTTTTTTTTTCTTTCGGACTTTTGTCCATGAAAGGCTTTTGCCATTCAAACTTTTCTCCTTCGGCTTTTTGTCCTTTTATCGCTCGGTTATCTTTTCTTTGGGCATTTTGTTCACGTAGGCCTTTTATCCATGTGCTTTTGTCCTTCGGGCTATTTTCTATCGGCCTTTTTTCCCGCTTCTAAATTTATAGAACACCACACTTCAGGGTTTAGACGTAAAAAGTCCATAAAACTACTTTTTAAATTGAAAATTTGTTAAAAATCAGATAAAAAATTAAATCTCTCCTTCTCTCTAAATATCGACTTTATTTTAGCATAACTTCCAAACCTCTTATTAAAGTATGATAATGAAATTGACACCTCTTTTAGGATGTCAGAAAATAAAAGGAGTCCATTTTTGTTCTTTTCAAGTTCAATTTTTGATTGAATACCTGGATACTCCGATGATTAATTATTCCACGAAATCCACAAGTTATAAAAAAATTTTAAAAATTTGTTTTGTTAATTTAAGGCATCCCACTAATAACCAGATATTCATAAATTCTCAGAAGAAATGGTGATAAAAAAGCGAAGTTGAATTACTCATTTTTTTAAAACAATGTAATTTCTAAAAGTTTTAAAAATTTTGAATTTTTGAAAAGGTCACTAAAATCAATGTTTTATATTGCTTTTTTTGTAGAACGAATTTTTAATTTTTGGAAAAAAAATATTAAATCTTTCTTCGTTGAATTCGACCTTTTAGAACAATTAGAACGATGATAAACAAATATTAAGTTTTTTTATTAGAAAAGTTTCCTTTTGAAATATTTGTAAGTAATTAATTCTAGTTCTTTTAATAAATACAATATATTTACTATGCATAAATTTTATCTTCACATAGATTAATATTAGAAATTTTACTTACCCAGAATAATAAGAAATTGATACTGGTTCTCTTCGCTTTTTCACGTTTTTACTCCTAATCCGAAATTTCGAATCCTTTATGGAAATAGGTATACCAGAACGTAGTTCTTTGTGTGCTGTAGTTCCACTACGACGAACACAAGATCCTAAAAATGAGACAAAAACTACAAATTGCATTACCTGACTAAAATATTTTTTAATCCAAAGATTTTAATAAGATTTATTTACCTGAAGAAGATTCGGATGATGCAGTACTATCTCTTCGAAATCTTTCAAGAGGAGATAAAAATTCAGTAGAGTAGCTTTTCCGAACGCTTTCATTTCGATTATCCTGTTTATTGACATTATTAATAAATCGTGATGGTTCTGGTTCATCATAGGAATCATAATCGCTTTGTCTGCTGCTGGATGGTGGTGAAAGTGATCTACCTCTAAACGATCTCTTCAGAATAGGAGTGGTATTTGTTCCCCCATCTTGATATTTATTAGGATTAGCATCACTTTTTCCAGCTAAATATATTTGCCTTAAAGTACCACTATTTAATGACACTTTTTCAGCTGAGCTAAGAGAAGCAGAATCGACAACCCAAATTTGAGAAGTATGTGTACTATTTTTGGCATCTTCCTGAAATTGAAATGAGAAAATTATTTCAACTCCTTGTTTCATTTTCTTAGTAACCGAAGGAGTTTAATATCTTTGGTTCATTCGGTACCTAATAAAAATTATGATAGAAGAACTTCAGTCTAGCTATCATCAGATTAACAAACAAAATTATAAAAGAATGTAGAAAATAGCTTTATCAACACCCTGTATATTATTAATCACAATAGTTGCAAATTATTCGAAAAATTCAGTTTAATATAATATTGTACTTACACTATTGTATATATTTCCAAGAACTATTGGTCTAAGTGTAATTAATCTACAGAGGAACATATTCACGAAGAAAATTTTAACACAAATAAGAATTTCGGACTAAAAATTTTGCAAGGCATTTCTGCTAAAAGGAAAATTTTAATATATTACTGTGTTTCGCGGAATTTCAGTCATAACTACTTTGTATAATCAATATACAAATGGTTCTGTCATTGCGCCCTTTGCTGACATTGCATGTGTTGGCCCAGACCAACGTCATCGGTGCGTGATGTATTCAAATTTATTAGTTTAGATTTAAGGGTGTTTGCAAATATACATAATCAAGAGGTTGATTTTTTTAGAGAAAGTTTAGTTGTCACAATAATGAAAAAATGAAATTTATAGCAATTTTTAAATCTTCATATTTCTAGAAATTGCAAAAGATTAAAAAATTTTTTTAAAGTTTTAAGATATTGCATGTTTTTAAATCTTTGCATTTTAAAAGATGATAATTTTCGAATGTCTAAATATCCGCTCATCACCTATTCCGAAAGAAGTAAATTTAAAATATACAGATATTAGTAAAAATATATTCGCGTTTTTTTAAATACGTAAAAATTCGTTAATTTATGATTTGGTTAGAAAATGGGTAACTTTTAAATTTATTTAAAATAAATTCTTAATATCAATAATTTTATTATTGCTTAAATGTAGAAATTTCTGAATTTCTACAAATTGGAAGTTCCACATCTATACAGGGTGAATTTTATGTATAGAACCAAAGCCGCCATGCTCAAATGGTTGGATAAAAATATTTGAAATTTTGTGGGATCAAATGGGTCCTTGGAACAAATATTTTAAGATGAAAAAAAAATTTTATCTTTCGGAATTTTGACATGGCAGCCATCTTGAATTTTTTTAAATGGCAACATATGTCATGCAATACATCATTGTAAAGTTAATTTTTAGTACTTTACGACAGTCTATAAAATTTTTATTTTAATCATAAAAAATAAACGTTGATAAAATTTTTTTATCCAAATTTAACTTTTTTGAACTGTCGCAAATTACAAAAAATAGCTTTTTCATTATTTTTCTTTCAAAATAAAAATATTTTGCCAAAAAAAAGGTTAAACATTTTTTTAAATAAAATAATATTTTATTTAAATAAAACAATAAAATGTTTTAGCAGTCAAAAAATGTTTTAGCCTTTTTTTGAAGGTTAAAATATTTTTATTTTGAAAGAAAAATACTACAATTCCGACAATTCAAAAAAGTTAAAGTTGGAAAACAAAATTTTATCAATGTTTATTTTTTATGATTAATGTAATAATTTTATATACTGTCGTAAAGTACTAAAAATTAGCTTTCCAATGATGTATCGCATGACATGTTGCCATTTAAAAAAATTCGAGATGGCTGCCTTGTCAAAAATACGAGCGATAAATTTTTTTTTCTTTTGATCCCACAAAATTTCAAAATTTTTTTAACCGGCTATTTGGGCAAGGCGGCTTTGGGTCCATACATAAAATCCATCCTGTATATCATTTTTCTCGTATTTCTCTATTTTGACTTTCCTTTTTAACTTTAAAAAATGTCCCCGTGCTTTAGTTTGGAAAAAGCCAAACCCGGATTTCAATGAGCCGAAATTTTTATTTTCACTGAAAACTAGATTTCATATTTGTCCTAGAAGTGTAAAGTTGTCTTTAATTTTGAAATTCGAAAATATAATTTTTAAAAATCATTATTTTTTTCAGGAAAAATTAAGAGAGATTTCATTCGTAATTGATTTATTCAATTATGATTCACCTTTTAACGGTTTTGATAATTTAATCGGTCGAAGTTCAACAGTTGAACTATTTAATAGATCATTTATCATTTGAAATAATTTCAGTAATTTCAAAAATTATATACTTACGTTATTTTCAATTGGAGTTCTTTGATGGTCATATTTTCTGGAATTGATTTTCCAGTAATTAACCTTAGTTTCTCGTGTTTCGTTTTGAGATAAGTCTTTTGTATCAACTTCAAGAATTCCACCATTTGACTCTATGCTACTGCTTGACAATAATGGACATTTTCCTACTTTAGTTTCCTCATCTTCGCTTGTGGTTACTTTATAAGATTCTAAAAAAAAGAAGAAATAATATTTTAATTTATTTAAGGTTTATAAAGCTAAATCTACGATATAATAAGAAAAATCACAAAAAGACCACTGGAAACGGTTTTACTTTTTTACCAGATCAAAAATAGTATATTGTTTTATTAGGAGTAAAAGAAGTGCTTTTTTTGGCGAGCATGTAGGTTTGCGGAACGAGCCACAATAAGTTCTTTTACTCCGAATAAAACATGCTATTTTTTCTTCAAACGTCGACATTTTTAAAACAGTATTATAATAAATTATTTTAAAATTTGGCATTAAATTTACGCACAACACACAATACAATGTTAGTGCATATTGGGTTGCCTAAAATTTATTTCTACTCCACCCTTTTATTCCTTGTCAGTGCAAAGTAGTAATTTCTACTCCTAGGCAGTACAAAGTGACCATAGAATCAACAAACATAAAAAGTGACATTTTAAAGCCTGTCAAACGTCACAGAAGATTGTACTTTATTGACGTTTGAAGAAAAAATATTTTATTGGTTTAGAAGTTTAGTATGAGATATTGTCAAAATTAAATAAAAAAAAATAAAAATTTAGTATGAGGTAAGAATTTTCACAAACTATAAACATCACTGAAGAAGAAAGAAGAGGAGAGAAGAAGAAAGCAAAAGAAAGAATCAAAATATTTTTAATACCAACAAGGAAGAAATTGGGAAAGATTTATACGGGGTGTCTCAGACCATCCGTACCACTTCTTTGTTTTGGGTTGTACCTATACCGTTTCATCGACAATACACTTTCAACGCCTTCATAGCCTTCTCATCGAATGCAATTTCATCGACATGACCGTTCCATCGACACAGACATTACATCGACATGGCTCCATTTCATCGACATTACCTTTTTATCTACAGCCATTTCGTCGACACTACTTTGTCATCGACAAAAACCTTTTGTTCGGGAGGGACTTTTCATCAACACTACTTTTTCATCGACAGCGACGTTTCATCGACATTACCTTTTCATCGAAAACCATTTCATGGACATTACATTTCTCTTCGACAAACGTTTTCTTCGGCAAGTACGTTTCATCGACAATACTCTTTCATCGACATTACGTTTCATCGAAAACCATTTCATGGAGATTACGTTTTCTTCGACAAGTATGCTTCATCGACAATACTCTTTCATCAACACAGACGTTTCATCGACAACCATTTCATCTACAGTTCCTCATTTTTGTATAGACTAAGATGGTTCATCGACACTATAATAGTATAAAAATACGGCAGAACCTTTTTACATGATCTATTTTAAAAAAACATGAAAGAATTGGTAATATCGATGAAATTGTTTGTCAATGACAGGATAGTGTCGATGAACGATTGTCAATGAAAAGGTAATGTTCATAAAATGTGTCTGTGTTGATGAAAAAATAATGTCAATGAAACGTCCTTGTCGAAGAAAGATTTGTTGATGAAAAGGTAGTGCCGATGAAACGATTGTCGACGAAAATGAAATGTCGATGAAATGTTTATTACAATGAAATGTATGTGTCGATGAATAAGTAGTGTCGATGAAACGTCCATTTCAATGAAACGGTCTTGTCGATGTAAAGGTCATGTCAATGAAACCATTATAGATGAAAAAGCACTGTCGATGAAATGGACTGTCGATGAAGTGGTAGCATGCCTGTTACGAGAACCCTTTCATTAAAAGTTATAGTCCAGATATTTTTATGGGACTTCATAATTAAAACAAAATTCGATGTTGTCCTCATAAAGATTTTTATTGTATAATTACAGCATACTGTAGTTTCGGCATTATCAAAGAAAAGAATGCCATCTTCAGTGCTAAATCACATAATTAAAGTAAAGTGACACTTTTTCTCATCAATGTACGACAAGGGGTTTTCGAAATAAAGAGCTGGTACAAGAGGTCTGGGACACTCTGTATATCAGAAATTAAGTATGTATGTAGAATTTTTGATATTGATTTCTCAATTTTATGGCTCAAATAACTATTTTATATACATTTTAAACGAGAGAAGCGAGAAGCGTTCTTTTAACAGTTTTATTATATATTATACAGGGTGAGTTTAAAGTAACGCATAACAATCATAACTACGTTATTTTTTGGAATTTTTAAAAACCGTAAAAGACTGTCACATTGTTTTTGAAAAACTTTATTTTGAACCCAACCGTTTTTTTTTCTCAGTTGACATGACGTCACTATGACGTCATAAATTTTTCTTTAATGGATTGATATGATTTTTATACCATAAAATAATACATTTACTGTTGTAAAACACTTTTAATAAGGTATTGTTTTATGCCCTAAAAACCATACCAATCCTTTTAAAAAAATTGATGACGTCATAGTGACGTCATGTCAAACGAGAATTTTTTTTTAAGTTCAAAATAATACGATATGTTTTTTACACTTTTTGAATGTCCCAAATAATAAACTATCCATTAAAGCGAAAGTTAATAATTTTTTTTAAATACATCTAAATATATGGGGCTAGTATAAACTTTTTGATACCCTTGTAAAGCACTCGTAATAAGGTATTGTTTTATGAAATAAGAACTATGTGTATCAATCCATTAAAAAAATTGATGATATCATAGTGACGGCATGTCAACGGAAAAGAAATTGTTGAGTTCAAAATAAAGTTCTTCAAAAACAATGCGACACGTCTTTTACGGTTTCTAAAAATTCCAAAAAACAACGTAGTTATGATTTTTATGCTTTACTTTAAACTCACCCTGTATATTTATTTAGATTGATTTTGTTGCAGTTACAGCAGGTATATTTAGATCCTCTAATAATTCTGAAGGATAATTGAATATCCAGTGGCTTAGCGTCAAATTTTTGTGGTGTTCCTTCCACAGAAGGGCTCAAAAACCCTTCATTTTTATTTCATTTTAGACCATATATTCTATAATTCTGTACTAATGTACAATTGAATTATTTAACGCCCTATTCTAGGTAGTTTTAAAAGACAAAAATAAAAAAAAAATTGTATGTACAGTTGCTCCCAGCTGGAAGCAGGACAAAAGTAATCACGATCGCGATTCTTTGTCCTACTTCCAGCTGGGAGGAACTTTACTACAGAAATTGAATACCTTGTGTATTTGGTGATTTATTTATATCAGGCAGATGATTAGAATTATCACAAACATTCGGAGTATTCCCTCTTATTTTGAATTGATCTAATTTACTAAATTCACTATTTTTATCTTCATCAGTAACGTAAGTATGTTGCTCAATACTCTCAATATACCCAGCTGATAAAAACCGCCTTCTTTCAATATCCAAGTCATGTACAAATCGTTCAGGACTACTAGTTATAAACCTTTCAATTTCCTGACTAAACGTACTGGATAACATAGTTTCCGTTTGAGCACTGAATAATCTCTTTCGTCTTATTGCAGATTTTTCCAATTTTAAAATATTGTTGCTGGTTAAATTATTGTTATTCTCAATGTCTTCCAAATCTCTAGCAGAAAAACTTCGAACTCTTAATTTTGAAGGTGGTGCCATTTCACAACCGTGGGACAGAAAATCAATTTCAGATTGACCTGTAGGTGATGAATATCTTATGTTGCCATTTAAGTTCACGACTGATAGTTGCTTTCTTGATAATCTAAAATTAAATATTTATTACCAGGCATGTACTTTCGAAATTACTAGATTAATCACTATATTTGTGTCAGGAGACTTTTTAAAGAATTTTTGGCTTCTGACACAGGTATAAATAAACCAATATCTTACCTAGTTCTTAAAACTTTTAAAATATGTTCCTTATCCCTGCAGTCATTAAAAACAATATTTGCAGTTTCCAGTACAAATGCGTTTGAACTTAATTGAGCTAAAGTAGCTACAGTTTCTAAGGCTACTTTTCTTACTTTTCTTTTTCTATCTTTAATTACAACAAGAATCATTTTTACAGCTTTTTCTACATCAATTTCAGTGCTTGGAAATATTCTGCTAACAGTCATAATAATTTGCAAAGCACCTTCACGTACCTAAAATTGGAAAATATAATTTTATGAAAATAATAAAACATTTTGATGGTAGGAAGCACAATCTATACAGAGTCGTGCTTTTAAACAGAAACGTCCTACAAAAGGCACATAAATTAAAACAAAGTGGGTACTTTTGTGTTGTTTAGTTAATTTTTTTAAAATAAATTTTATTTTTCTTTTAGTCAAAAAAAAAGGACGAAACTTGATGTGAAATTTTCTTTAAAAATCTTTAAAAGTAATAATAATCATTTAGGTTAAAATTAAACTTACTTTGCTACTTTTGGCTCCTATAATAGATTCCGATAGAAGATTATCAATAACAATCTTAGGAGAAATTCTTTTCATTACAACTATTGCCAAACGAACTCCTAGAGGTGATCCTGCTTTACTTAAATATAAGAAAATCTGATGCAATTTCGCCATTAAACACTGTGTATCCATATTTATGAAAATAAGGTTCAGGGTTTGCTAAAAATAAAAAAATAACGTACATTTTTAAAAAGGTAAAAATTCAAATAAGATCAAAAATTAATATTTTTGAACAAATTTCAAACCGCATAGATGAGTCAATCTTATTATAGTCTTTATTATTTTCGAAAAATTTTGAGTACAATTAAGTTAAAAAATGTCTTAATACAAAATAAACTTACTTCAGATAAAGGCTGCAAAAGTGGTTGTTGTTCCAGGGTAAACAATAAATGTAGCAGAGACGGAAGTTTATCTTGCATATTATTTAGAACTTCTGGTTTTTCCAAATATCTTTTAAGACTATCCAAACCTCGCAGTCTTGCATTCATATCATTCTGATAAAATAAAATATGATATTACAGCTACATTTTTCATTGAAATAAATTAAAAAATTTAAATCACATAGGAAATTTTATCGATCTTGTTTTGTAACCATTTAGATTGTAATAGAGCCATTTTCAAAAATTTCAAAACCAAAATTATAAAAATATTTCTAAATTACCAAAACCTTAATTCTCAAACAAAATTTAAAATCGTAAAGTTATCTTTACTGATTATAATTTTCAATTGAGTATTTTTTTTAAATCCTTGAAATATGGCACAGTTTTGGATACATAATTATAAATTACAGGTAAACGTAGTTTTACACCGGGGTTCCGTTCCGAGAGACACCGGCGTAAAAAAAATCGGCGTAAAATGAACACACATTTTTCATGCTTTTTTCGCACAATGTTTGGGTTCTGAATCACTATTGTCGCCCATAATGAAACTACAAATTGAATATTCTTTTAATTTTATAATAAAATAAAAAATATAATATAATATCTTTTTATTTTTCTTAAAAACAATACGAAAACTAACTCGGAAACTCGGAAAATCCCACGCCGGCACCAACTGGCGCAAAACGACGTTTACCTGTATATCAATTTTTATAACAAATTTTAATAGCCAGATTCTGGTCAAAATTAAAGGACTTTAATTAGAGACAAATAAGGTAACCATTACAACCCATATAACAAATTTAAATTTAAAGGCCTTTAAACTTAAATGATTTGACCAGAATCTGGGTATTAATCTCATTTATAAAAAAATAAAAGAAAAATCTATCGTTTTAAGGCGTTTATAAAAATAAAAGCTAAAATCTTAAAACTAAAAATTTGTCACAGGAGCGGATTTCAATCTAACAATTTTTTAATATCTTTTTTTAATATTTTTATTCAAAAATAAAATGGACCAGATTGGTTTCTAAGAAAAAAAAAGAAATTAAAAAAAACTGTATACATCGGTCATGTCGCAGATATTTTTGACATTTGCCCATAAAGATAGTTCATGCATATTTTTAATTTTTAAGCATCAAAAACTTTAAGTTTTTTGTGATTTTTAAAATATTAATTTCCTGATGCAAAACTTTAGTCAAAAAATATTATAAATTACTGTGTCATTTCATTCAAGGAAAGTCGAGGGTCAAGGTTTATTTATCCTCAAAGATTTAACACTTATGATTTTAAGTTTTTAGAAAATTATAGGATTTATACAACTGGTTTTAAGAAATGGTAAATATAAAATTTTTAGTCTCAAATCTTAGGTGTCTTAAATCTCAATCTCTAAAATCTCAAATCATAAAGGAAAATTATATGCAAATTTTTGATAGCCATAAAAAGGATTTTTTTTATTTTAGTTCATTTTTTGAACTAAATTTTTAAATCAAAATAACTGTAGTTATCAAAAGTAGAGACTTTATATTTGCTTATTTTCTTGAAAATTGGCGGCCCCACTTACCTGAAAAATATTTCCAATGTTTAAGAATGGTCAATATGAAAAATGTTAAAATTTTCGAAAACTATTAGTTTTAAAGTGTAATGTGAAATTTATTTATAAATATTCGGAAATAGCTATAATTTCTTAACAAAGTTGGACGGTAGAACTCTGAATACTGAATATACAGGGTGTCCCATTTGACGTTGGACTCTATGGGTATCTTTGTTATTATTGGAGATAGAAAGTCGGTTAAATGGACAAAGTAGTAGAGATTTTTTCGAATATTAATAATTCATTTACAAAAAATTTGAATATGACATCGTTACAACGCTATCTTGAAAAAACAAGAAAATGCGATTTTTAAAATATGGCTATAACTTCTTTATTTTCTGTGGTACCAAAAAAGTTTTTTGACATAATACAGACAATTTTTTGTGTACAATGCAGTAAAACATATGAATATTTTTTTTCGCTAACGGATTGACCGGAAATGAACCAAACTTATTTTTTTCTTATGGCAGCCATATTGGATTTATACATATTCGGAATCAGTATTTTTTTCTGAATAATTTGGTATACCATATGTCATATTTAAAAAAAAATAAAATTATTTGATTTTACAAGCTAACATTGGACTTTAAGAGATGTAAATTGTCAATAACATAAATGTAACTATTTAAAATATTAAATGTAGAATAAATCTTAACACATATGTATAGACAGTTTACATCTATTCATGGCCTTTTTTGGTTAGTAAAATAAAATTATTTCTATTTTTCTTAAAATATTACATATTATATATCAAATTACTCAGAAAAATACACTAGTTCTGAATATGTGTAAATCCAATATGGCTGCCATAAGAAAAAAATAAGTTTGGTTGCGAAAAAAAAATATTCACTTGTTTTACTGCTTTGTACACAAAAAATTGTCTGTATTAAGTCAAAAAAAATTTTTGGTACCACCGAAAATAACGATGTTATAACCATATTTTGAAAATCGCATTTTCTTGTTTTTTACAAGATAGCGTTGTAACGATGCGATATTCAAGTTTTTTGTAAATGAATTATTAATACTACTTTGTCCATTTAACTGAATTTCTATCTCCAATAATAACAAAGATACGCATACAGTCCAACGTTAAATGGTACACCCTGTATACATGATTTAAAAAATATAATTAAAGAAATGGCCGGTCCTGATATAATGAAAAAAGAAAAGCGTCTCAAAAATTTAGAAATATTTTTATCTGCTTCAAGATTATTTTATATTTTTTGTCCCAGCAATATTTGATAGGTGTAGACCCAAATTTCAGTTAGAAAACGAAAAATGTTAATTAAATAAAAGAATATGGAAGAGTGTTTTAGGCACTAGAATCTATAAATTGTAAAATAGTTATTTTTTGTGAGGAAATAAAACCTTTGGAAAGTTAATTAAAAAGTTTAACTATCATAAAAAAATAAAACTGTCCTAAGTAAATCTTAATAAATCAAAAACTTGCAAAAATATTTTTTTAATTGATAATTGTTGGGTTTATGTAATGTTTTTAATTATACGACACTTCTGTTTAAAATTAACGCCCCAATAAAATTATGGATTATACAGGGTGGTCCAACGAAAACTTCACAAACCCGTTTTTTATTATTTAACAGTTTTTGTAAAATCCTCGGACAGGTCAATTTTTGTTTTCGGGAGGACAGATTTTTAAATAATTTCCCCTTGCCCCTAGCGAGGGGTTGATATCAACTAAATAATTTCAAATGGCCATACAGGTCAAAATACATAAAAATAAAAAGTACTAAAAACCAGATTTGTAAATCTGTTGTAACAGTGCTTTTATTTTAAAAATCGGTGCATAATTTGCTGAGAAAATTACATTCAAGTTTTAATTAAATAATTAATGTAAATGAACCTATCAATCCTATCAGTTTTTCAGGATTTCGACTTCCGGCAGAGCAAATTTTACCTTACCTAGTTTCAACATTTAATGGGGGGGGGGGGGGTTGACTGAAAATAGGTAAGGGGAAATTATTTGAAAATCGACCTGTCCGAATTTTTTTCGATAAACTGATATTAAATAACAAAAACAGGGTTTGTGAAGTTTTCGTTGGACCACCCTTTTATTACAACTATCAACTATTATTGAAATTGGTTTAAGTTATGTAAATCGAGATAATTTGAAAACAAAAATGCACCTACGAACACATACTTATGACAGTTTAAAAAAATAAGGGAAATACAAAAATTGTGAATAAAAACTGAAATTTAGTAAAACCTAACAACGTGGAACGCCGCTTCTAGAACTGATAACTTCTTGCATTCGTCGTGGCAAACTTCCTATCAAGTTTCGGATAGTTTTTTGGGGAATATTATCCCATTCTAAAAGAACATAGCACGTTCCAGTTCTTGGTGATTCCTGGACTCCATACTGATTTCTTGAGAGCATTACAAAGATCCTCTATCGGATCTGGGCTTCTTGGTGGTCAGTCTATCATTTGAATATTGGTCTCATTCTCATTTAAGTAATCCATGACCAATCTTGTGATATGCGGTCTGGCATTATCTTGCATTAAAATGAAATAATCCCCTATAAATGGTGCAAAAGGCACGACATAGTCCTATATAATGGTTTCCAGATAGAACTGAGCATTTATTGACTTCGGATGAATAGCGATTATTAATCTTGTAAGTCCTCACAGGTATTTCCTGCAAGGGCTTACAGGTTTGCTCAGAATCGACCCATAAGTCTGTGAGAGCATCGAAACAAACTCCCCCACTGTAAATTCTACATCTTTTACAATTGTATTTCAGAAAATATCAATTCGATTTCAGAATAGTCAATTGTATTTCAGAAAAGATCAAAATATGCTTTTGAAATTTAACATTACACCACAAACACCGGGTTTAGGTCCTAATTCAACAATGTTAAACCCAATTGAAATAATCTGCTCAAAATTCTTGGCTTCCTCAATATTTTACAAAAAGTCCTTTCTAAAGTTTTTTTTTTCAAAAATACAAATTAAATTTATTATTCTGAAATACAATTGATGCTTTCTGAAATACAATTGACTATTCTGAATTACAATTGATGATTTCTGAAATTGAATTGATCTTTTCTGAAATACAATTGGAAAAAGTTTAGACTCTCCACTAAACGGTACCCTTGGACAAGCAGCAAATCTTTCTCCAGGTCTTCGAAATAATCTATCACGGCCATCTGGAGAATTCAAGCTTACTCTGGTTTCATCGGTAAACAAAACTCGCTTTCATTCGTCGATAGTACAATTTTCATGATTTCTAGTGAATCTTAATCGTTGTACTCTGTGAGCTGCGGTGAGCATTGGCATTACAATTGGAGGTCTCCTACTGACTAATTAATCCTGTTTCCTTTAGTCTTCTTCTGAAACAGTTTAGAGTTCATTGGTGAGCTCCCTCTTCTGTTTCTCAAAACTTGTTGTCAAAAAAACGCTCGTCTCTTAGACTTGTGACTCTTTTTCTACCGTGGACACGTTTTCTAGAATGTGACCCAGTTTCTCTAAATCTTCCAATGATTTGACCAATTGTTGAATGATTAGCCACATAACGGACACCACGCTCTTCATCTAACAAAGTTGAGACCCTTGCACACTCATCATTGGTTAAAGTACGATATACACTTAAATGATCTTTGTCACTTACTAATCTTGAAACATATCACTTGAGAAAGTGAAAAACCAATGACCTTGAACTGCAACTTAAATTCGAAAAATAATCTGAGCGAACTTAAGAACATCCTTTTTGCTATTTTTCGTCGAGATTGACTAATCATGACATAAACCATCTATGGATTAGTTATATTCTTCCAAAAATTCTTTCAATAATAAAAACAAATCCAAAAATTGAGTGGTGTGTTAATTTTGAACAGGGAACAGGAGTATTTTAATGAAAAAAATTTGACACGCCAATATGTCCTATATTATTTCTACTATAAGTAATTGATTCAACAATTCTAGAAATTTAACCTAATTAGAGCAAATTATACTTGTATAAATCGCCAACATGTAACGCCCAAGAAATTGCCAGAAAAAAAAATAGTACTGCGTGTGTTTAAAATTTTAATGATTTCGTCCTAATATTGAAAGCGAGCGTGTCGCGTGAGGCGTGAGCGGTCAATTTTGAAGGGCTGCAACCCTGCTTAGGTTATATGTTGGCCGACTTTACTTTTACGTGATAGGGTTAAAGTAGGTTAACAGCTCCTAATGTGAAAATGCTCTAGATCTTATGCGTTCTTTGTTGAATTTCTGATTCTGTTTATGCAGGCGGAAAAGTTAAAGGTTACGTCCTACGCAATAACATGCTTCATAAATCAACATAACTAGAAAATTATTTTTTAATAATTACATACTACGATAATTATAGTTTATTAACACTGTATACAACTTTGATTTTTATCATTTTTGATAAGAATATTATAATGTATTTTTTTTTTTATTTTAGTTTAGTTTAGACTCTCGATTATCCAGCATAATGAGCAAGAACAGGTTACTAAAAATCAAGAAAAAAAAAATTGAAAAAATAGCAATATTTATAATGTTATGCAACTGTGAAAAATTAAAAAAAAAATCTTGGAAAAATAATATATTATAACAAAATTTTATAATTTTCGATATTTTGGCATTAGAATAATTTTTAGTTAGAATTAAAATTTTGGATTTTCATAATTCCTTAACCCTCAAGATAATTTAGTATTGATTGTCTTTCAGAAAAATCTACATACCATTTTTTATTGTTGCATAATTATGCAGGATAGGGTTGGTATTACACAGTTTTCTTAATAAGGCAAATAAAAATTTGAATTTCAAATTTCTTCCGGTGTAGTTTAATGATAGTATGATATTATTTTTGAATTAGCTGACACAATTAGCCACACCAAATTTTAACAAAAAATTTACACCATTTTAGATTGAATTCGATTTATCATTCTTGTTATTTTATGATTACTAATTTCTTAAATCAAAGTAAAAAATTTAAAAATAATAAAATCCATTTTTTTATGGTGCAACTAAAAAACAATCATAATCAAAAATATCTTTTTTCTATATAACAAAAATACTGAAAAGTCAAAAAATTGCAAAAGAACTCAACTAAAATTAAGTAAAACTTACCATATTATTCAAATCTCTAACAATACTTGGATCCAAAAAATCAAACTGTCCATAAATATGTTCA
This sequence comes from Stenus bimaculatus, assembly GCA_963971135.1. Lineage (NCBI taxonomy): Eukaryota > Metazoa > Arthropoda > Insecta > Coleoptera > Staphylinidae > Stenus > Stenus bimaculatus. Next base: position 76,177,827 of record OZ020180.1, on the reverse strand, counting down.
TCAACTACCACAGAATCACTGCCTGAACTAGAGCATGTCAAACAATCCCCAGAGTCTTTTGTAGGAATATGTGCATCTTCAAAATCATAAAATGGAGATTTGCATAATTGAAAACTGATATATTCGTTTTGCCTACTCTTCGAGCTTAAATTTGAGGCCACACTAATTTCCTTGTTTAAATTTGGAATACTGGTAAAACTTGAATAGACTCCATCTTTTTTACGAGGATTAATAACATCTGCGTCAATATAATCATTATTGTTTTTAACATTAATATCAGGTAATTTTGTAATTTCGCTTTTTGGTTTATTAAAGGGTGATGGGCTTCTGGTTAAATTGTGAAGAACTTCAATTTCATTATGTACAGGAATTGGACTAAATTCATCCTCTCTACTATTCCTTCGTGTAGTGTTGTGGGTTTTTGTAGGAACTGTAATTGTTTTAGGTTTTACCTCACTTTTATTGTTTTCGGATTTTTTTTCAATTTTTTTCTCCTTAGTTGGAATATTTTGATGGGCAATTTTTATTTGAATTTTTGTTTCTATATTTTTTACTGTAGATTTAGATCGTCTTGGTATTCTTGATTTTCCTTGATTTGGAATTGGTTTTTTGGTTTTACTTAAATTTGGTGATGATCTAAAAACTTTTGATTTTACAAGATTGTGCTTTTTCGGACTGTTTGGTACTGATTGGGTTTGTTTTACTGGAATTGGTATTTGGCTTTTATTTGAGTTGGATTTTTTTACTTCGTTTTCGACGTATTTTATTTCGATGATTGGTTTATTATTGGTGTTATCAGCGTATATTGACATGGTAGCTTCATTATCATCACTGGCTTGATTACTATCGCTATCTGGGGTGCGAAGTTTTATAATTTCTCCTCCAAAACGTACACGTCTTGGTGTTCTTCGTCGAAATTCGTAAAAGTCTACTTCATCTGGAAGAACTTTAAAAGGATCATTTCTAAAAAAAAGTATTGAAATTAAAATACATTTGAGAAAAATAACAAAACTTTGACAAAATGTACAAATTGAATCTTTCGAATTTTTAGATTCTAATTCAGGAGAAATTCTTTGAAGTTTGGAGATAAAAAATAATTGTTGGGCTGGAGATAACAACACAAAGCTAAAAGGTATAAGAAATCCTATTTTTTTGAAAATGTAAAACGGGGAAAATTTAAATATTTTGTGGAGATAAAAAAATCTAATCATTTACAAATAAATTAGGGTATTATAATCGTAATCAGTAATCCATTATAAAGCGTTAAAATATAATTTAGGTTCAATATACACATTGCAGTACAAATAACCTTAATAGTAAATCAATTACTAATGTGATTATTTATAGGCAGGGTCTACGTCCGATAAAAGTCAATTATTTTAATATGCATAAACTCAACAATGATATTTTTTTTCATTTCCGTGGCATTAACTGGTATCCATCCTATTATACTATAAAATATTTCTTAGTACTAATTTTTTTATTATTAAAAAATAAAATCATAAATAAATATTAATACATACAGGGTTGTACACGAAACCCCTGTCATTTCTTAATTTATGAAAATAAAAATTTCAAATTTTATTGGCACAAAAAACCGCATTTATTGAACTAAAAAAATTTCAATATCACTTCCGGTTTCACTGGAAATTATCTCAACTTTCTTATTTTAAATATACATAATACCCTATTTTTGTAAAGTTCCTCCCAGCTGGAAGTAGGACAAAGAATACGCGAGCGTGATTACTTTTGTCCTACTTCCATTTGGGACCAACTGTACATTTTATTAAAAATTGATAAGTTTGAAGGTTCTACCCCAAACACCCTAAAGCGACAAAAGACCGAACAAAAAAAGGCCTACATGGACAAAAGGCCGAATGGCAGAAGACCTAAGTGGATCTGATCTAATCTGACCTCACCAAATCTGAAAGATGAAAATATTTCCGAAGGTAGAAACAGAATGAATAAATTTAATTTAATGATATTCATTTCTTTAATAAATTTTGAAGTTTTCGTTTTTTGGAAAATTAAGTATTTTTGGAAAGATACCAAGTTATCATATATTAACATTTTATTTAAAAAAAAAATATACATATAAAAATTTTTGAAATTAAATATTTTTTTTAAATTTTGTGCACATCAACTTTTTTCCTATCGGTCTTTTGTTCACGACTTTTATTTGGCTTTTGCCCTCGTCGCCCTTTTGTCTAAATTGTACGCGGTGGCCTTTTAAAACTTTTTCAAAAAAACGTTTATAACTCCGCCATTTTTTAACCAATTTTTGATTTTAAACGCAAATTAAAAACCTAAATTTATTGACTTTTTAATGGAATATTAGCCTTGTTTGAGTCCTAAATATTTAAGATTTTATCGAAAAAATTTTAAGAACCTTTAAAGGTTTTATGCACAAAATTAAACAAGAATTTTGATTTTTAGAACAGAAATTATTACTTTTTTTTTCATAATGTAATTTAAAAAAAAATAAAAATTACATAAATGGAAGTTCTAACTGCAATTAAAATCTCTTTTGTAATTTATGTTTTAATGTTTTGGGTTATATTGGGTTTATTTAGATCAAATATTTGTAATGGAAAAGTAAGTTTTTTTTAGAAGTTGTAAAATGTAAAAATCTTTTTTTTTTCGAAAAAAGTTATCATTCCGCCATTTCTTAACCAATTTTTGATTTAAAAAAATCAATAAAAACCAATAAGTATTATCTTTGCACTTTGCAGTGACTTATTAAACTCGTGTATGGTTTCAAAAATTTTGATATTATTGCCGATTTTCTAAGATGTTAAAACTACAAAAATCTAAAAATTGCACTGAAACATCACTACCGGTTAATAAAAACTTTTAGGTACAAATTGAAAAAAGAATCATTAAAATCTGAAAATAAATAAAAAAGTTATACAAAAATTTTGATTTTTAAAACACAAAAATGTGAATTTAATCTAAAAAAATGGTTTTAAATCAAAATTGGGTTAGTTTTAACATTTAAAATTTTGAAAAATGTTGGTATTAAAAAAAACTTTACATTAATAAATAATTTGGATACGGATTCTCAGTATAATGAATTGTGAATCTAAAAAAAATCTTAACCTTTAAATATCGCCGAAAGGGGACACGCCACTCCCTTACCCCACTTGGGTGCCTTTTTAGAGTCTCTACTCTGCTGACCGAAATTCATGGCTACGCTACTGAAATCTGAAATTCTGTTCCAATTTAAAAAATTTCCTTTGAAGATTATACAGGGTGTCTCAGGTCTCAGACCACCCGTACACCCCTTTCATTTTGAGAACGTCTTGTCGTACAAGGCTGAAATAAAAAAATATTACCAAAGCAAACCCGAAGAATCCATTGGTGCACTTATTTTTTTCCGGAACAATCCGGAAGTACCCGGAACCGGAAGTAACTTTCGATTTTTAAATGGCAGCATAGGTCGAGTATGGTATTGTTTGAAAGGTCTTTTAAAAAGAAACAACTTTTATTAAAATATTTTTGTAATATCTTGCATAATTAACAAATTAAACGAAAAAAAAATATGCAAACAAGTGACCATTGGTCTCTTAAATTATTGAAAAATTAAATCGTTACCATCATCCGCAAATGGGCAAGAGAGAGATTTTTTTAAATTGAAACTCTTTTTTGCGTTTATCGCTTTATTCGTTAAAAATAATCAACTTTTTTTTATTTTTTGAATTAAGGTAAATACATAACCTAAAAAAGTTGATTATTTTTAACAAGCGAAGCAAAAAATACATGTTTCCATTTAAAAATCATAATTGCCTCTACCCTTACCCATTGAGGATGATGATAGTGTTTTAATTTTTCCATAATTTAAGAAACCATTTGTCACTTGTTTGCTTTTGTTTTTCGTTTAATTTGTTAATTATGAAAGATATTAAAAAAATATTTTAATAAAAGTTGTTTCTTTTTAAAATACCTTTCAAACGATACCATACTCGACCTATGTTGCCTTTTAAAAATCGAAAGTTACTTCCGGTTCCGGGCACTTCCGGATTATTCCGGAAAAAAACAAGTGCACCAATACATTCTTCGGATTTGCTTTGGTAATTTTTTTTTATTTTAGCCATGTACGACAAGGCGTTCTCAAAATAAAAGGGGTGGACGGGTGGTCTGAGACACACTGTACATTATTCATTATACATTATTCTACAAATCCAATGTTTTCTCCAAATTTTAGAAATTTTTTTTTTCTAAATTCTAAAAGAAACCAAAAAACCACAAAGTACCTACATTGGACCATGACAATTATTCAGTGCTAAATGCTAAATATAATGTTTTAATTTTTATTTTTGTGGAATATCGCCATTTAATCGAAATACTGTTTTAACTATACAAACTTGTATTGTAGTTTAATATACAGCCTCATCAGCCACCCTTTAAGCCCTTTTGTTCCGCTCCCAAGTTTAAAGTATATTTCTGACAAAAAAAAATTTTTCAAAACTTTAAAAAATTATTTTTTTTAGTAGAAAAGCTATTAAACCTACTCAAACTAGTCTTAAATAAATAAAAATAAATTATCATATATAAAATTCATTTGGCCGTTTTTGAGAATTTTTATAATTTTCAAATTGAGTTTTTTGCAAATCTCTTCATTTTTTAAATAGTATGATAGTGGGGCTGCCCCCTAATTAGATTGAGGATTTTTTCGATTACTATAGTACCCAAGTATGAGGAATAAACCTCAAGTTTACTAATTTTTTTACAAAAAAAAATCCAGAATTTTGGAAAAAAATTCTCACCAACATGTTTTAAACCTCGTAAGGTTTAATAATATTTACAAAAACTAGAGTATTACATTTAGGGTGTTGTGGTGTCATTTCTGCTGAAACCGGAAGTGAAATTGAATTCTTTTTTAGTTCAATAAATGTATTTTCTTAGGACATACAACTAAAATTTCATTTTCATAAATAAAGATATGAGAGGCGTGGCCCAAAAGTTTCGTGTTCACTCAGTATATCTACTTAGAAAAAACTTTAAAAATTACTTACTTAGAAACTCCAATGAATTTATCCTTTTGTCCAGCTTCTTCAAGAATTTTCATGGTAATCGCAGGCCCAGACTCCAATTGAATTTCTGTCTCCAATATAACATTAGTATTATTTAAACGAAAATCCAAATCATCTTCTGAAGTTTTTAAAAACGTATCTTTCCTATCATTTAATTGAATTAAATCATCTAATACAAAAGGTTTATTACTTAAATCATTAAATTGGTTATTTATTCCTACACGTTTAAAAACATGAAGATCGTATACTTCACACAAAAGCTCAAAATCCTTCCTCGAGTTATAACCTGTGTAAGAATCTAAACAAGTGTTGAAAACCTGATGACCAATAATTTCACGTATTCTAATCAACGCCCTCAATACAGTTTCCTGATGAATTACTTTAACAAGTTTATCCAATAATCTATGAATTGTATACGTTACAGTATTTTCAGAAAGATTACTTCTTATCAAAAACGGTAAACTTAATATAATTCCCAGCACTACATTAGTTGGAAATTTATTTTCCTGTGATTTTTCAATCCCACGTTCAACTAAATCAGTAATAACTTTATCGGGGTAAAGGGTGCAATTTATATATGCTCTCAAGCTATCAACCGCCCCTTTTCGTACCGCTGGTCCTAAATGTCCCAAGTTCGTGACCAAGTCTCCAAGGACAGGTTCTATTTTCAAGTCTAGCGTGTGGTTTGGTATCAGAGGAATTAAATCCACGAGTACTCGAAGAGCATGTTGTCGTACTTCCCATTCTGGATTCTTGAGTCTCTCATGGATTGTCGCGAAAATAATTTCCAAATCCACACCATCTAAAAATATTTAATTTGAGTACCTAATTTATTATCAAATTTTTGTGATTTTATTTATTGCTTTTTTATAATCTTTGAACTAGATTTTCTAGTATTCACGCGATTCTGACCGAAATTTAGTAAAAAAAACTTACCTAAATATAAATGCGCGCCAGATTTTTATCACCTAAAATGTCTGCTTTGTGATATTATTAAAAACTTTTATTATTATATTATTGCTAAAGTTATTTCACGGTTTTTACACGTTTATTATTACAATAATTGTCGATTATTCGAACAGAAATTGTACTTAATTTGTTGATAACTTCATTTTAAAAGACTTTGCAAAACGGAATATAGAATACGATGTCCTTGTCATTTCATGTACGACATCGTATCGAGTGATTCCAGAATACATCCTAGGATTGTTTGGAAAATAAATAAATAAAAATTTTTGAAAATAAGATCTTCCAGATATCCTCAATAGTAATAAATATATCGCATTAATGAACATTTTTATTGATTGTAAAATAAAAAAATTTGTGGGTACATCGACTTTTTTGAAAAATTCCTGTTTTCTATACTAACACGTTTTGTTTAATATTTAATACAATTAATGATTATTTTTAGTATTTTTCTTGTTTATTTCCTATTTATTTCAACAATGAAGTTAATCAATAAAAACAGTTTAATTTGGTCCCCAAACATTTTATTTTGTTAGAAACACGAACGGTTACTTCCAATATGTGGACATAAATATTGTAAAAGTAAATAAAGATGTGACCATCAATTTGTTTTTTTTTATTAATTTTGTTGTTTAAAATCGGTCACGGAAACTTTAAGCAGTATTGTGGTAAACATAAAATTTTTTATCTAGTTTATTAAACAAATCAAAATGACAAAATAGGTAGTTTAAAAGAAAACTTTAAAGCTAATCAATAAAATCTTATCAACATGACCTCGTTCGGTACTTAAGGTGTTTCCTTAGAAAAATTTATTGGACTATAAGTATTTCGTTTTTCACTTTCACTTAAAACCAAGAACGCTATTTCGATTCCTAGATGTTATCTTTTACGAATCATTCAATTTTCGAATAAATCACCCATAGATTTCCTAGCAAAAACACGTTTTTCATATTTTCATGTTTTCATGTGAAAATACTAATTATTAATATTTCCAATACAAGGTTCAAGGTTATTTTCTTTATCTTTATCTTAAATGAGTATAATGGGTAATAGTAATTTCAAATTCAGGGTTAGGAAAAGGTTGTGCAACAAGGCTGTAGTTTCTTCCGTTCTTTTATTTTTTATTAATTTTTTTTTGGACAATTTGTTTTAGATACAAATTTATTAATGTACCTGTGGCAAAAAAGTCTTCTATATTCTAGGTTTAAGCACATAATTATAATACAACTGAAAAATAGAGGAAATTTAATTTAACTATTTTTACATAATTCGGTGCAGTGATGGGTATAAAATGATAATGGAAATTTAAAATAGGTCGAAAATTGGTAAATTCAAAATACATTTCCTTGAAAATGATTGATTGATTTAGAAAAAATCATGGCATCTACTATAAAAGGGTTAAAATCAAAGCCCAAGGCTTACATATTGTGACTTTTAAGGTCTGAATATTAATTCTTAATTCCATTAGTTTTCCTAAACTTATATACGTATACAAAAGTACATCGATTAAACTTGAAAACCTTGTATTTTCCATTAATCATTATATTCCTTTAGGATTTTTTACTAAGCTTGATTTTTCTGATAGTTACAAGATTTATTAGGTAAGTCTTAAGAACATCTTTCCCGCGATCAATTTTTCGTCGGAGATCTAACATCCTAAGAACGAAGAACGAATAGAAAATTCAGGACCCAATCCAGCTTTTTTCACATCAGCTTTTTTGCCGCTCCATTCCTGCACGTAACTTTTTTTAAATAATTAGGAAGTTTCCATTTTTTTATTTTTCTCCTAATAATAATCCTAAGAATTTGAAAATTAATAGTGAAAGAAATTTTGAAATATCTTTAAAAATGAAAAAGTTATTCCACTTCAAAGTTTACTACTCGCTTTGGCGTGGTGACGTCATAAGTCACACTACTCAGCACGAGCTGAGAGTGACATTCATGACTTATGACGTCAAAGCGAGCAAAAACACATTAGCGAGTCTCGTTACATCGCGCTTACAAAATATTAAATATCTCCGTTGTTTTTTGAGATATCGAAATAAAATTTTCACCATATTTAAATTTATCCTTAGTTTTATAGTATCGTGTCATATAGATTACTATTTTCATGACATGGAAACTTCCTAATTTTTTATAATTTTATTTAATTTTATCATTAGATCTATTGGAATTTGTTAGTTTCGTAGAGTTTTTCCGATAAAGCCCGAAAAGTCAAGCAACTTTGTCCTAAAATTTTGATCGTGGAATTTTAAAATATGTCCAATATGTTTCCAGTTATTTAAACCTTCCTTTGATTAGCTAGAAGAAGAAGCAAAATTAAATAGCTTGCAACAAAAGTAGAAGAGCATACGAGCCAGTCCCGAAAAAACGTATTCCCTATAATTAAGACATATTTTATAGTTTTTGGACGTAAACTTTTGATTTTTTTTATCAGAAGAATTTTTTATAACTTGGGCTCGAAATGTTATCATCAACTCTGGAAGTTCCAAGATTTGTAAAACCATGGATTTATTTTGAACATTTATAGAAAATTAACACTAACTACCTTGGTGAGTTTTGATTATTTTGATATTTTCGGGGTGATATTCCTAATTTTGTGATGAAGAACCCGAGTTTCCTTGGTTTAGAAGGAATCTCAGGTTCTCGCTTATTTTTGAAGTTCCAAATCTTTCTGAAGTTTTTGCTTTTTTGTACTGATGCCCCGATAGTCGTTTAATTCCATCAAACATTCTTTGTAGAAAGGAAATTAAATCTCAACAGGCGTTGCAGGCAATTGATATGTAAAGATTACAGAATAGCGTTTTCTTGAGATCAGCGTGAGATTCAAATTTAACAACGCTGTTACTGTTAACAATTTTGTTCAGAATAAAACCATTAATTTAAACAAAGTCTATACAAAATTTATCACCCTAAAATTTCACAAGCAAGTGCGGACTTCGCTCATCCCTGTATTGGGCCCGGATAAAATCTATCCCACTTTTGTGGAGTTCCGTTGAAAATTACACTTGTCACTGGTCAACACTGTTTTTACGCAAGATCTCTGTTATGTGATTTGACCACATTTAGGTATCCTTAATATAAAATTACAAAAAATTTTCTCCTATCACCCTCAGATTTTTTTGTAAAAGTCACCTACATTCCCAAAATCAGCGACGCTAAACTTAAAAATGGGATATTTGTAGGTCCACAAATAAGGGAATTAATAAACTTTTGAGCAAAAATTGAATGAAATTAAAAAATCCGCTTGAAGAAGTTTTATAAATGTGATACATTAAATTAATTATTGACAACATATAAAGCATTGGGATACAACATTTCCTTGAAGATATATTTCCTGGACTCACATTTGGATGTTTTGCCAAAAACCTGGGTGCAGCCAGTGACGAACACGGGAAAGGTTTCACGAGGATATTTTCCAAATCCAAAAACAATATCAAGGAAAATGGAATCCCAGCATGTTGGTTGATTATTCCTGGGAACTTTAGAGGGACCTATAGGAAGCTAAGTGCTCGCAAAAATCACAAATATCTAGAATTACCGAAAAAACACATAAGTGTATTTTTGGGCTATTTTTTGTAAAAATGTATATTATTAAATTTCTTGAAAACGTTACGTGGCAATTTTTTTTATTCTTCAGTTGTTGTTTGGAGTTCGTACGGTTATCAAAATATGTGATTAGATTTTGTGTAATAACAAAAAAAAGTTTAAATTTTGTAGACCAATGATATCAGCCAATCACTGATAATTATGCGGACCGCTAGAGCGTGCGTTAGGTAGCGAAAAAAAAATCGTGTCAGATTTTCAATTTTTGCTCAAATTTATAAGCTAATTTATGTCTACAAAAAATATTAAAAAACATGTTTTGCACTATCATGTTTTAGAAAATCACTCTTAAATTTGGTTTGTAAAGGTAAAATTAAAGTTACATAACTTCATCTGTACTAATGAATGAAATTTCTCATAAAAACTAAATAAAACATTTAGAAAAACTTTATAGGACGAGTATATTACATACTACTAAAATATGTTTATAGGGTCTCAAATTGGGAATTTTATTGGCAAAAAAGTTTTCCTGGGGCCACAATTTATTTTACGTGCGAGGTGCGGTTTTACGTAAAAATTTCACTTATTTTTTTCAGAAAACCTGTGGGGGTTCTTTCTATTAGTATGAATCAATTTTCTCTTCGCTATGACACTCTTTCTTTAAAGATAAGATAAAGTCATTCATCGCCTAATAGAATTTACAATAATTATGATTTATACAGGATAACCGAAAGAGTACAAAATAGCCTTTAGTGGAGCATTATTTTAGACCCCTTAGGCCTAGACCTACACTAGGGAAAAATCCTCTTGGTTTTTAATTAAGTATCCTTTGCAGTGCCGTAGCTAATAATATTAGACGGGTCTTAGGGATGCCATTTGGGACAAAATAATAAAGAATTTGTTTTTTGCCAAGAACTTTTGTAACAAAATGGCGAAGTGTCCAACCTCTAGTCAATTTTAATCTGTGATAATTTCAAACATCTGTGATGATTTATGATAATTAATTTCACCTTAGTTCAAATTTAGCCATACTTGACCATATTTTGTTAATATTTATAGTTCCATTTATTTTAAACAATTTTACGTTACGTTACGTTACGTTACGTTACGCTATGAGGCTGAAATATTAGTTTTTATAAGGTAACATATGTTTATCCATGTTTTACATTGCCATTTACCGTAAATGAATATCTTGCGTCTTGTTTATAAGTGCATGATGATGCCCTAGAAAGGCGAAACTAGTAGCACATTTGTCTTTTATTTCTTCGTAAGGTAACAGTTGGGATTAGAATAATCTTTCTCCGTTCTACTTTAATCTTCGTCAATTTCATTAAAATAACAAATACTTAAAAATCCAAAAAAAATCAAAGAAAAAATCTTTTTTTATTACTTCACCCTAAAAAGGGCGCTTTCTTGACTTCGCTCGAAAAATTTTCAAAAAATCGTGAAATATTACTATTAACAATTAACCGATTATAACAAAATATTTTTTTAAATGCGCTTAGGCACGTAACTTTTATGGTTTAGGAGCAAAGAAATATAAGTCTTGAAAAACATCTAAAATTGTTTTTTTTTAATTTTCCACGGTCGATCACTAAATAAATGATAGTAAAAAATTAACGAAATATCACCGGTGTACCCCAATATTTCTTTGATGATCCAAAAACTTAAAAAATAATTTTTGGGTTTAGCTTGCTTTAAAACCCGTTTTGTTTCAAATAAAAAATGTTTTGATAATATTAATAATCTTTAGAAACTTCTAAATACAAATTCTTGTGTATAAATTTAAAAAATCCACATTTTTCAAGAGACTTGCACGATTTATAGCTCGATTTCGATCATTAAATTTCAATTTTTTTTTAAAAATCGTTGATTTTAATTTAATCCTTTTATCAATTATTATTATTTACATCCTCTTGGTTTGCAATGATAGTAAAAAGCGTAGAAATTTTATTTAAAAAAATACGACTTACATCAGATTTTTTTTCGGGTATTAATTTGTAAAAATTTTATAAATATCAATTACATACTTATTTTTAAATTCTTTTTATCTCTGTGTTTAATTTAGAAGTTCATCGACCTATATAAACCCCAAATGCAATATTTTATTCGTGTTCTACTTAGATTAACCCTCTGGTATAATTCATTATACCTCGTGGAAGAAACGATAATTGTTCATCAATTATGAGCAAAAGCAAGTTTATGTTTTCTATTTCCTTCCTATTGAAAATGTTTATTTATTTGTTAAAACATTAATTAAAATTTAATTAATCTAACCTGGTAAAGTCTTGGACTTAATGATATACTCCCAAAGTTGTATCAAAGATAATTTATTTTCATCAGAAGTACTGCATGTAGAATCATCTATTTCGTTACTGCTTGAAATTGAAGTAGTGTATGGTTGATCAGAATATTTCAGCATCTTAAATTACATTTTGTTTCTGAAAATAAAACATTGCTGTAAAATTAGACTACTTTAAGCAACTGCACACCTAAGTTTGAAATAAGTACAAATTTTTCCATTTATTTTTATAAATTTTAATGCATTTTGCTTATCATAGAAATTATATAAAGTATGTATTGTAAATTGTAGTAACCTGAATGAAACCTGGTTTGGTTACAGTTTTAATGGAATATAGAAATTATAAAAATAAAAAAAATGTTCTATTTTCTATTGTTCAAAGTTGAACACACCTATTCACATCAGTGGCAACCATGTTTTACGATAATATAATTTGTTGTTTGTATTAAAAATATAAAGAAAATAAAAATATAGGTATTAAAAAAGAAAGTCAAATTAAATTTTACAGCTAACAGTGTTACAAAAACTTAAAATGCGGTTTTGGTCATATTTTTTTTTCCATAGGAACTTTTTTAAAATTTCTTTTTTTGGTACACAAATGAGTTTTGTGGCTACCAATTTTTTGTTTTAGTAAGTGAAACCAAATACACATACGGCAGCAGTAAACGCGATTTTTACAAAAAACGTTCTCTTAGTGGCGTTTTCCACAAAAATAAAAACTAATTGAAATAATATTTTTTTCCAACGCAAGCAATAAGTTAAGGTATAAACGAAGAGTTTGCCATTTCGTTTTTTGTTTTAAGTATATTTTAAAACTTTTCATAGTTCTCCAAAAAATTCTTAAAATTTTACCTAATTTTTGGAAAGCTGTAAAAAGTTTAAAAATGTACTTAAAACAAAAAACGAAACGGCAAACTTTTCATTTATACCTTAATTTATTGCCAGCGTTGGAAAAAAAAATATTATTACAATTAGTTTTTTTATTTTCGAGGAAAACGCCGCTAAGCGAACGTTTTTTGTAAAGAGCCTGTTTTACTGCTGCGAATTTGGTTTGACTTACTAAAACAAAAAAGAGAAGAAAATGGTACCCACAAAACTCATCTGTGTACCAAAAAAAAATTAAAAAAGCTCCTCTGGAAAAAAGTTATGACCAAAACCGCAAATATCAAGAGAATTTCAAAATCAACAAAACATCAAAAAATTGGTAGCCCCAACATTCTTCTGTGTACCAAACAAAGAAATTTTAAAAAAGCTTCAATGGAAAAAAAATATGAGGAAAACCGCAAATATCAAGCGAATTTCAAAATCAAAAGCGCTCACATTTGCCAACTATCCTCTTAATGAAAATTATTAATTAATTTAAATACAAAATATCAAAAAATAGTACTGGATTAAGAACACTATAAAAAATTTATGGGGTGTTCGATTCTAGTTTCTACAAATTAACGAATTGTGTATAACAAAAATATACACAAATGTTAGTTTATATAAAACTTTTATTTGTAAAATTTTTTTGAAATTTTCATTACGGTGTTTTTTTTTAATTTCTAATAACCCTATAAGTGTTTCAAATTTTGTATACTTTTAATTTTTCAGGAATTTGGAAAAGTGATAAGATAAATTCATTAACTTATATTTAGCAAACCAAAATCTAGAAAAAGATAAACACCAATACCTAAATATAAATGCGCGCCAGATTTTTATCACCTAAAATGTCTGCTTTGTGATATTATTAAAAACTTTTATTATTATATTATTGCTAAAGTTATTTCACGGTTTTTACACGTTTATTATTACAATAATTGTCGATTATTCGAACAGAAATTGTACTTAATTTGTTGATAACTTCATTTTAAAAGACTTTGCAAAACGGAATATAGAATACGATGTCCTTGTCATTTCATGTACGACATCGTATCGAGTGATTCCAGAATACATCCTAGGATTGTTTGGAAAATAAATAAATAAAAATTTTTGAAAATAAGATCTTCCAGATATCCTCAATAGTAATAAATATATCGCATTAATGAACATTTTTATTGATTGTAAAATAAAAAAATTTGTGGGTACATCGACTTTTTTGAAAAATTCCTGTTTTCTATACTAACACGTTTTGTTTAATATTTAATACAATTAATGATTATTTTTAGTATTTTTCTTGTTTATTTCCTATTTATTTCAACAATGAAGTTAATCAATAAAAACAGTTTAATTTGGTCCCCAAACATTTTATTTTGTTAGAAACACGAACGGTTACTTCCAATATGTGGACATAAATATTGTAAAAGTAAATAAAGATGTGACCATCAATTTGTTTTTTTTTATTAATTTTGTTGTTTAAAATCGGTCACGGAAACTTTAAGCAGTATTGTGGTAAACATAAAATTTTTTATCTAGTTTATTAAACAAATCAAAATGACAAAATAGGTAGTTTAAAAGAAAACTTTAAAGCTAATCAATAAAATCTTATCAACATGACCTCGTTCGGTACTTAAGGTGTTTCCTTAGAAAAATTTATTGGACTATAAGTATTTCGTTTTTCACTTTCACTTAAAACCAAGAACGCTATTTCGATTCCTAGATGTTATCTTTTACGAATCATTCAATTTTCGAATAAATCACCCATAGATTTCCTAGCAAAAACACGTTTTTCATATTTTCATGTTTTCATGTGAAAATACTAATTATTAATATTTCCAATACAAGGTTCAAGGTTATTTTCTTTATCTTTATCTTAAATGAGTATAATGGGTAATAGTAATTTCAAATTCAGGGTTAGGAAAAGGTTGTGCAACAAGGCTGTAGTTTCTTCCGTTCTTTTATTTTTTATTAATTTTTTTTTGGACAATTTGTTTTAGATACAAATTTATTAATGTACCTGTGGCAAAAAAGTCTTCTATATTCTAGGTTTAAGCACATAATTATAATACAACTGAAAAATAGAGGAAATTTAATTTAACTATTTTTACATAATTCGGTGCAGTGATGGGTATAAAATGATAATGGAAATTTAAAATAGGTCGAAAATTGGTAAATTCAAAATACATTTCCTTGAAAATGATTGATTGATTTAGAAAAAATCATGGCATCTACTATAAAAGGGTTAAAATCAAAGCCCAAGGCTTACATATTGTGACTTTTAAGGTCTGAATATTAATTCTTAATTCCATTAGTTTTCCTAAACTTATATACGTATACAAAAGTACATCGATTAAACTTGAAAACCTTGTATTTTCCATTAATCATTATATTCCTTTAGGATTTTTTACTAAGCTTGATTTTTCTGATAGTTACAAGATTTATTAGGTAAGTCTTAAGAACATCTTTCCCGCGATCAATTTTTCGTCGGAGATCTAACATCCTAAGAACGAAGAACGAATAGAAAATTCAGGACCCAATCCAGCTTTTTTCACATCAGCTTTTTTGCCGCTCCATTCCTGCACGTAACTTTTTTTAAATAATTAGGAAGTTTCCATTTTTTTATTTTTCTCCTAATAATAATCCTAAGAATTTGAAAATTAATAGTGAAAGAAATTTTGAAATATCTTTAAAAATGAAAAAGTTATTCCACTTCAAAGTTTACTACTCGCTTTGGCGTGGTGACGTCATAAGTCACACTACTCAGCACGAGCTGAGAGTGACATTCATGACTTATGACGTCAAAGCGAGCAAAAACACATTAGCGAGTCTCGTTACATCGCGCTTACAAAATATTAAATATCTCCGTTGTTTTTTGAGATATCGAAATAAAATTTTCACCATATTTAAATTTATCCTTAGTTTTATAGTATCGTGTCATATAGATTACTATTTTCATGACATGGAAACTTCCTAATTTTTTATAATTTTATTTAATTTTATCATTAGATCTATTGGAATTTGTTAGTTTCGTAGAGTTTTTCCGATAAAGCCCGAAAAGTCAAGCAACTTTGTCCTAAAATTTTGATCGTGGAATTTTAAAATATGTCCAATATGTTTCCAGTTATTTAAACCTTCCTTTGATTAGCTAGAAGAAGAAGCAAAATTAAATAGCTTGCAACAAAAGTAGAAGAGCATACGAGCCAGTCCCGAAAAAACGTATTCCCTATAATTAAGACATATTTTATAGTTTTTGGACGTAAACTTTTGATTTTTTTTATCAGAAGAATTTTTTATAACTTGGGCTCGAAATGTTATCATCAACTCTGGAAGTTCCAAGATTTGTAAAACCATGGATTTATTTTGAACATTTATAGAAAATTAACACTAACTACCTTGGTGAGTTTTGATTATTTTGATATTTTCGGGGTGATATTCCTAATTTTGTGATGAAGAACCCGAGTTTCCTTGGTTTAGAAGGAATCTCAGGTTCTCGCTTATTTTTGAAGTTCCAAATCTTTCTGAAGTTTTTGCTTTTTTGTACTGATGCCCCGATAGTCGTTTAATTCCATCAAACATTCTTTGTAGAAAGGAAATTAAATCTCAACAGGCGTTGCAGGCAATTGATATGTAAAGATTACAGAATAGCGTTTTCTTGAGATCAGCGTGAGATTCAAATTTAACAACGCTGTTACTGTTAACAATTTTGTTCAGAATAAAACCATTAATTTAAACAAAGTCTATACAAAATTTATCACCCTAAAATTTCACAAGCAAGTGCGGACTTCGCTCATCCCTGTATTGGGCCCGGATAAAATCTATCCCACTTTTGTGGAGTTCCGTTGAAAATTACACTTGTCACTGGTCAACACTGTTTTTACGCAAGATCTCTGTTATGTGATTTGACCACATTTAGGTATCCTTAATATAAAATTACAAAAAATTTTCTCCTATCACCCTCAGATTTTTTTGTAAAAGTCACCTACATTCCCAAAATCAGCGACGCTAAACTTAAAAATGGGATATTTGTAGGTCCACAAATAAGGGAATTAATAAACTTTTGAGCAAAAATTGAATGAAATTAAAAAATCCGCTTGAAGAAGTTTTATAAATGTGATACATTAAATTAATTATTGACAACATATAAAGCATTGGGATACAACATTTCCTTGAAGATATATTTCCTGGACTCACATTTGGATGTTTTGCCAAAAACCTGGGTGCAGCCAGTGACGAACACGGGAAAGGTTTCACGAGGATATTTTCCAAATCCAAAAACAATATCAAGGAAAATGGAATCCCAGCATGTTGGTTGATTATTCCTGGGAACTTTAGAGGGACCTATAGGAAGCTAAGTGCTCGCAAAAATCACAAATATCTAGAATTACCGAAAAAACACATAAGTGTATTTTTGGGCTATTTTTTGTAAAAATGTATATTATTAAATTTCTTGAAAACGTTACGTGGCAATTTTTTTTATTCTTCAGTTGTTGTTTGGAGTTCGTACGGTTATCAAAATATGTGATTAGATTTTGTGTAATAACAAAAAAAAGTTTAAATTTTGTAGACCAATGATATCAGCCAATCACTGATAATTATGCGGACCGCTAGAGCGTGCGTTAGGTAGCGAAAAAAAAATCGTGTCAGATTTTCAATTTTTGCTCAAATTTATAAGCTAATTTATGTCTACAAAAAATATTAAAAAACATGTTT
Source organism: Stenus bimaculatus (assembly GCA_963971135.1). Taxonomy (NCBI): domain Eukaryota; kingdom Metazoa; phylum Arthropoda; class Insecta; order Coleoptera; family Staphylinidae; genus Stenus; species Stenus bimaculatus. The sequence goes on along the minus strand of OZ020180.1, from coordinate 76,160,409 downwards.
TGCACTATCATGTTTTAGAAAATCACTCTTAAATTTGGTTTGTAAAGGTAAAATTAAAGTTACATAACTTCATCTGTACTAATGAATGAAATTTCTCATAAAAACTAAATAAAACATTTAGAAAAACTTTATAGGACGAGTATATTACATACTACTAAAATATGTTTATAGGGTCTCAAATTGGGAATTTTATTGGCAAAAAAGTTTTCCTGGGGCCACAATTTATTTTACGTGCGAGGTGCGGTTTTACGTAAAAATTTCACTTATTTTTTTCAGAAAACCTGTGGGGGTTCTTTCTATTAGTATGAATCAATTTTCTCTTCGCTATGACACTCTTTCTTTAAAGATAAGATAAAGTCATTCATCGCCTAATAGAATTTACAATAATTATGATTTATACAGGATAACCGAAAGAGTACAAAATAGCCTTTAGTGGAGCATTATTTTAGACCCCTTAGGCCTAGACCTACACTAGGGAAAAATCCTCTTGGTTTTTAATTAAGTATCCTTTGCAGTGCCGTAGCTAATAATATTAGACGGGTCTTAGGGATGCCATTTGGGACAAAATAATAAAGAATTTGTTTTTTGCCAAGAACTTTTGTAACAAAATGGCGAAGTGTCCAACCTCTAGTCAATTTTAATCTGTGATAATTTCAAACATCTGTGATGATTTATGATAATTAATTTCACCTTAGTTCAAATTTAGCCATACTTGACCATATTTTGTTAATATTTATAGTTCCATTTATTTTAAACAATTTTACGTTACGTTACGTTACGTTACGTTACGCTATGAGGCTGAAATATTAGTTTTTATAAGGTAACATATGTTTATCCATGTTTTACATTGCCATTTACCGTAAATGAATATCTTGCGTCTTGTTTATAAGTGCATGATGATGCCCTAGAAAGGCGAAACTAGTAGCACATTTGTCTTTTATTTCTTCGTAAGGTAACAGTTGGGATTAGAATAATCTTTCTCCGTTCTACTTTAATCTTCGTCAATTTCATTAAAATAACAAATACTTAAAAATCCAAAAAAAATCAAAGAAAAAATCTTTTTTTATTACTTCACCCTAAAAAGGGCGCTTTCTTGACTTCGCTCGAAAAATTTTCAAAAAATCGTGAAATATTACTATTAACAATTAACCGATTATAACAAAATATTTTTTTAAATGCGCTTAGGCACGTAACTTTTATGGTTTAGGAGCAAAGAAATATAAGTCTTGAAAAACATCTAAAATTGTTTTTTTTTAATTTTCCACGGTCGATCACTAAATAAATGATAGTAAAAAATTAACGAAATATCACCGGTGTACCCCAATATTTCTTTGATGATCCAAAAACTTAAAAAATAATTTTTGGGTTTAGCTTGCTTTAAAACCCGTTTTGTTTCAAATAAAAAATGTTTTGATAATATTAATAATCTTTAGAAACTTCTAAATACAAATTCTTGTGTATAAATTTAAAAAATCCACATTTTTCAAGAGACTTGCACGATTTATAGCTCGATTTCGATCATTAAATTTCAATTTTTTTTTAAAAATCGTTGATTTTAATTTAATCCTTTTATCAATTATTATTATTTACATCCTCTTGGTTTGCAATGATAGTAAAAAGCGTAGAAATTTTATTTAAAAAAATACGACTTACATCAGATTTTTTTTCGGGTATTAATTTGTAAAAATTTTATAAATATCAATTACATACTTATTTTTAAATTCTTTTTATCTCTGTGTTTAATTTAGAAGTTCATCGACCTATATAAACCCCAAATGCAATATTTTATTCGTGTTCTACTTAGATTAACCCTCTGGTATAATTCATTATACCTCGTGGAAGAAACGATAATTGTTCATCAATTATGAGCAAAAGCAAGTTTATGTTTTCTATTTCCTTCCTATTGAAAATGTTTATTTATTTGTTAAAACATTAATTAAAATTTAATTAATCTAACCTGGTAAAGTCTTGGACTTAATGATATACTCCCAAAGTTGTATCAAAGATAATTTATTTTCATCAGAAGTACTGCATGTAGAATCATCTATTTCGTTACTGCTTGAAATTGAAGTAGTGTATGGTTGATCAGAATATTTCAGCATCTTAAATTACATTTTGTTTCTGAAAATAAAACATTGCTGTAAAATTAGACTACTTTAAGCAACTGCACACCTAAGTTTGAAATAAGTACAAATTTTTCCATTTATTTTTATAAATTTTAATGCATTTTGCTTATCATAGAAATTATATAAAGTATGTATTGTAAATTGTAGTAACCTGAATGAAACCTGGTTTGGTTACAGTTTTAATGGAATATAGAAATTATAAAAATAAAAAAAATGTTCTATTTTCTATTGTTCAAAGTTGAACACACCTATTCACATCAGTGGCAACCATGTTTTACGATAATATAATTTGTTGTTTGTATTAAAAATATAAAGAAAATAAAAATATAGGTATTAAAAAAGAAAGTCAAATTAAATTTTACAGCTAACAGTGTTACAAAAACTTAAAATGCGGTTTTGGTCATATTTTTTTTTCCATAGGAACTTTTTTAAAATTTCTTTTTTTGGTACACAAATGAGTTTTGTGGCTACCAATTTTTTGTTTTAGTAAGTGAAACCAAATACACATACGGCAGCAGTAAACGCGATTTTTACAAAAAACGTTCTCTTAGTGGCGTTTTCCACAAAAATAAAAACTAATTGAAATAATATTTTTTTCCAACGCAAGCAATAAGTTAAGGTATAAACGAAGAGTTTGCCATTTCGTTTTTTGTTTTAAGTATATTTTAAAACTTTTCATAGTTCTCCAAAAAATTCTTAAAATTTTACCTAATTTTTGGAAAGCTGTAAAAAGTTTAAAAATGTACTTAAAACAAAAAACGAAACGGCAAACTTTTCATTTATACCTTAATTTATTGCCAGCGTTGGAAAAAAAAATATTATTACAATTAGTTTTTTTATTTTCGAGGAAAACGCCGCTAAGCGAACGTTTTTTGTAAAGAGCCTGTTTTACTGCTGGGAATTTGGTTTGACTTACTAAAACAAAAAAGAGAAGAAAATGGTACCCACAAAACTCATCTGTGTACCAAAAAAAAATTAAAAAAGCTCCTCTGGAAAAAAGTTATGACCAAAACCGCAAATATCAAGAGAATTTCAAAATCAACAAAACATCAAAAAATTGGTAGCCCCAACATTCTTCTGTGTACCAAACAAAGAAATTTTAAAAAAGCTTCAATGGAAAAAAAATATGAGGAAAACCGCAAATATCAAGCGAATTTCAAAATCAAAAGCGCTCACATTTGCCAACTATCCTCTTAATGAAAATTATTAATTAATTTAAATACAAAATATCAAAAAATAGTACTGGATTAAGAACACTATAAAAAATTTATGGGGTGTTCGATTCTAGTTTCTACAAATTAACGAATTGTGTATAACAAAAATATACACAAATGTTAGTTTATATAAAACTTTTATTTGTAAAATTTTTTTGAAATTTTCATTACGGTGTTTTTTTTTAATTTCTAATAACCCTATAAGTGTTTCAAATTTTGTATACTTTTAATTTTTCAGGAATTTGGAAAAGTGATAAGATAAATTCATTAACTTATATTTAGCAAACCAAAATCTAGAAAAAGATAAACACCAATATCTAAATATCTATAGTGTTTTTGAATCATCACTTTAACTCCCGAACTTCTTTGCTTATTGAAATTATATCATCCATGCTGTTTTTAGGATCACCCTGTATATGTACATGCCAGCAAATTAACTAAATTTTGTTTGATACATTTTTTTTTCTACATGAATATTTAATAATTTTCCGTGTAAGTTGCGGTAATTTTATATAACTACATTACTTGTTGTGATATGATTATACGTTTTGATAGATAATTTAATTGAATAAAAAATATAATTATGGAGAAAGGTAATTTTTATAAAAATAATAATAGCTGTTAAGTGATTTATAAATAATTAGAGATTTTTTTAATAAAAAAAAAAACTGACTCACTTGATGTTATTTTTAGTCTTTATAATCATATAAGTGTTTAGTTTACTGTTATTTTTATGTAGTAACCCCTATGTAATGTTTACTTCACGTGGTTTTACTGGTTTCCATAGCACCGGAACAATATACATGCGATCTAATGCGTCGCGACGACCAGACTACTAACTTTTACCAATTTAACTTACCTCGACCAGCAAAGAAATATCGATTAATATTTCTTTATATTTGTCACAAACAAAGAGAATGATGTATGGTGAAAATATTAATATAGTTAGAAAATGAATAGGCGTAATGTGAAATATTGTATGATAAAATAATTTTCAATTCCTTGCAAAATTTATACTTTCTCCTTTAATGATAATAATATTTTTAAACCAGGGAGTAACATGTCTCAGACTTTTTATTCCCCGTAAACGATAAATTTGAAATTCCAAACGAAAAATTGTAATTAAGAGCAAAAATAGTATTAATTTCCATTCTTGGACTTTCGTACATTATAATAAATCAGAAAAAAAATTGTAACTTTTTAAACAAAAAAGGATTTAAAAAAATGATACTTGTGTTACACCCTGTATAGATTTATTTTTGGTACAGGGTGAACTAAAATGATTGTGGTTTGATATGTAGGCAACCAAATACACAGGTTGGTACAACTAAAATCTTAAAAAGAAAATCTTCTAGCAAAATTTTTTTGCAAAATCTCTAATTTCACAGCAAATGTCAAATATTGAAAAATTTTCCTTCATTTTCGAGACAGATGCTAACATAAAACAAAAATTTATTCAAATTAATTTTGATAGAAACTGACGTTTATGAAATAGAAGGTACAATAACGAAATTCAAAAATCTGAAGTTTTGACACAACGGTAAAAATTACACGTACGCCTCTGCTTTTGTGAAGTCTAGTTACTTTGTTTTGATTTTGACATGATTTTGAATAACTATGAACTTGAATTCCCCAGATTTTTAGGCGGGAAATTTGAATAGATCACCATCATTTTAGCTCACCCTGTATAAGTCCCAACAGAATTGCAGGTTTCGCGCATGGATGGCGCTGACTGCAACACTAGTGTGTTGATAAGCCTTTGGCCCTTTATCAATGCGTAAAATGGATGTAGGCAACCGATGTTGCATTTGGAATTGTTTTGAATTTCAACCTCAAATTTCAAATTTTATTTAAAAATTTATTTGATTATTTGAATTTATATATTATTTTAAGAGGTACATCTTTGGGTAAATCATAGATAGGTAAATATGTTTTTTATTTAATTGATTGATTAAAGATATATTAATTCATTAAGGACAAAATTCAGTACTCGCGGTCTAAAAAAGGCGATATTAAGAGTAGTTGGTGGATTTCTAAATGAAAGTGATGAAAACAGAACTATTGCCCAGTAAACAAAATAACATTGAAATATCATCTTGGGCGCGTTCCACTAAAGACTCGCAATGCCCACGACGACCGCAAAGTCGTTCTACATAAGACCGCGATATTTTCTTTCTTGCATCGATGGCGACCGAAAGAAGCTCACAACGACCGTATTTATTCGTGGGTTTCTAGCTAGTGGAACGGGAAAATTTTCCGGTCGTGGTCGTGGCCTTTAGTGTTCATTAGTGGAACGCGGCCCTTGTAAATGTTTCCTGGAAACATGCAACGTTACCTTGTTTTGAGAGAATTACAGAATTACGTTGAATTAACGTTTCATAAACGGTTGCAGGTCGTAGCGCAACAACGTTTTTGCAGAAACGTTTCAAACGAAACATTTAATAAATATATTACAATGGAACTTTCATTCAACATAATTTTTTACACTGCTTTCAATTAAGCGATACTTTTAAATTCAAAGACGGGTGGATTTTCAAAAAAGACATTGTTATATAAAAATTACATTATATTTTTGAAATATTCTATAAATATGTATAAAAATAAAATTTAACTCATATAAATTTTCATAAAACAACATACACATGATATCTTAAAACAGTTATTCCTCGAAATGGACTTAAACCTGCTTATTTAATCTTTCTCTTCTTAATTTATAATATCGAAACCAAGGATACTAATTTTCTTTTATTTAAATAATTTATGAACCAGATTATGTAACAATAATAAATTTTGGGACTTTAAAATAATTTTTTTTAAAAGCAAACATTTCTTTAATTTTCCGCACAGTTAAAGTGAGAAAATTTCCGTTTCTCGAGATCGGTATAGTTTGTCCAAATCTCGAATGTGGATTGTAGGCGAATTATGGGCGTGATTTATTCACTGCAGGATTGCAACAGGAACCCAAGATTAACCTGTATCGTTCCAACTGCAGCATTTGTTTTGAAAAATACGTAGTAAAATAATGGCTTTTTCGGGTAGTATAAAATTTAGATGTAGATATCCCAACTGTGATAATATTTATTTTAAAAATATTATAGATCTATATTAGTTCTATGAAAAAAAAGTACCAATGCGTTAAACAAAAAAAGTAAGTACCGATTATAGAAGTTCATATTTTTGGCACCAGAGGGCGAGCGGAATCAAAAAATCGCCCCCTTTTTCGATATTACAATGTGCAAATTTCTTTCCAAGCTTTTTAACATTTTCTTCATCGTTCGCTCTAAAAATGAATGATTTAACTGGTTAGAATAATACAGGGTGTTTCAGACTAACCGCAAATACAGTGAATTCAAAAAAGACTGTAACCGCAACTATGCAACCAAACATACTCTGTAGTGATTTTAGACTTGCTAAGTTGGTGTACATGTTAATTGGTCACTTTAATCAAAGCGTCTCTCAGCAGTTTTTCTTCGGGTGTATTTTTTCAAGTCATTTCTCAGTGTGATGCAAATTTTATAAGAAACAGTGCTTTTCAAAACTAAAATTAGTGCAGTTAAAATATTCGGGATGGTTTTTTCACCGGAGCCGCATTCATTTCAGTGTAGCCAACTGTTGGAAACTTAGGTTTCCTACCTTGCAATGTCAATGGTTTCAATCTTATTTGAATTCACAGGACGTGGATTCCTGAAATCTCACACAGTGAATGTTAATGTCACCTACCTCGAGCGCATGCGCAAACTGTCACTCGTTAATTTTGATTCGCCTGATTCAGACCAAGTGAATTTGGATTCGCTGAAGAGATTTTGAGGCATGCGCTTCGAGGAAGGTGAATTTAAGATTCACCGGAACAACCGGAAGTACCCGAAACCGAAAGTTAATTCGAAATTTCAAATTGAAAGATGGGTCAAGTCTACTATTTTTTGAAGGGTATTTTAAAAGGAAAGAAATTTTCTTATAATATTTTTTAAATATTTTGAATATTTACAAAAATAAACGATAAAAATTAGTTTCAAATTTATTATCCTTTCGCTACTTATTCTTGGTAAGTAGGTTAAACTTAGCACTGGCTCAAAAAACGTGTTCGGCTTATAACGTGCACTGGATTGGTGCTTTGTGCTTGGTGAAGTTGCACTAGAGGCTAGAGGGTGACTAGAGCCAAGAGGTGCCCTAGAATCTTGGGCCTAGATAATAAACTGGGGCAATGCAAGTCCGCACCGAGTGCAGTGTGCAGTTAACCCGAAAACGCTATGAGCGACAAATGGAAAGCGCCTTATTTTTGAATGACATAAATGTCAAAAAACTGTCAAACGTGTTTATCGAAACGGGTCATTTCTTGCGCTTCTTTTTTAAATATTCTCGTTTTATATAGATTTTTACAACATTATAATACAATAAATATCTATCGTGCTTTATTAATTCCGGTTAAAACCGTAAATTTAAAAGTTTTGGTTTAGAAATGGCTCTCCCTACAAACTACAAGCAAGTGTCGATGGCAATGACCGGGCCCCAAACACCCAACCGTAAGAATAGCAAATTCTTTTTAAACAAAAATAATAAATTAAAAGAAAAAGTATTTTAAATAAAGGCTTATTACTATATAGATCGCATGTGATTAAAGTAAAATTCTTCTAAAAAAGATTAGCTTCGAAAAATTCTATTTTAGTTAAACATTAAAGCGAAGTAAATCGATTTGTAGTATTCTTTTCTGGCTTTAAAAATCCGTGTCGTTAAAATGGCACAACTTTAATTATTTATTTAGCTTATAAATATTGAAGATTAGATGCATCCTTAATTAGCATGTTTTTGATTTCTATTTACATATTAGAATTAATGTTTAGCATCATATAACCGTTAATTTTTAAGAATTAACGAATTTGTAATTGTAGAAATAGTGCTGATGATTTGCTTTGTTTGTGTTTGTTGTTCAGATTTGCTGTTCGCAGGTTCTCCGATGACTTTCAACATATTGAAAGGTAACGCATATATCCTTCTTTCTTTAATATTTTTAACACTAATCATTTTTTCACACTAGCTTTATTAAGTAATAAATTTGATTTATTCAAGTGCTTTTGCTTTAATTTACATTATAACAAGCCAATCTGCAATAAAAATAAAAATACATCTTTATAGATAAATTTTATTTCCAATTTCATGCGGTAAGTTCTGTATAATTTTTCATAAACCAACATTTTGATAATAATCTCCAATGTATCGCCTATTTTACCTCCACAATAAAGTCACCATTTTTTTATTTCATTAAATGAGGATATTATTTCTAAACCCAATAAAATCTTTTTATTTAAAGAATTGTTTTTTTTTTAATTTTAAAAAGTCAAATTTATAGTCCTTGGGCCTGTAACCCTTTTGATAGATGACTAACACCCGGCTGTAACGTCGTGTGTGCCTTCATTATGACTAGTGTGCCACATTTTTATTAGGGAAAATTCGTGAAAATGCGGCGTTTTATTTCAAGGAGCCCGGAAAGTTGTTAATTTGGTGCAATTTTTAAATTTATGAACACCCATTTCTTTTTTACTTTAATAGGAAGACAATTGAATATAAGACGCAATAATAGGTTTGTCCTACAAAAATGTTAGGTCATTTAGCGTGACCGACATCCCAAAAATGTTAAAATAAAGAAATTATAAAATTGATTAACACCAATCTGATTTTTTCAGAAATGTTAAATAAAAATATTTAAAATGAGATGGTAACTTTGTCCGACAAATTTTCTAAGCCAGACTTGCTGTCTGACGCATTGAAAATGTGATTTCGTGTATAACCCAAAATTGACTAACACCCTTTTAATTTTCATTTGGTTGTTCTTGTTCTTGACAAAGCTATTGCAAAAAATAAAATCATTAATTTTGATTCAAAGAATTCTAAAAAAGTAAAAGTTAATGGTAAAGTCAAATAAATTCAACGAGATATCTTTGGAAGGTTTCCGTTTTCTTTGTGTCATAATGATGGTATATGCAAAATGCCAAAATCAATTATTCTGGAAGACTTAAAAACACACCAAGCTGAAAATGTTGATCCCCCAGAGCCTGATATTGCAATTAATGATGGTTTTTATTTCCTGCACAAGTTGAAGAATCTTCCAAATACATTTGGAGAAATTTCCAACTTCGGGAAATTATTGCGAAGTTCAAATTTCAAGAAAACGTTCATAAAAATTTTTATAGAAGATTGGGCAAACGATGAATTTGTCAACTTATGTAAAGGAAAAACAGTTAAAGTTAATTACGATGATTGCTACACTTATGAAATTAACCACAGGGAAGCTATTTGCTTGTCTACACCATTCCTGTTTGCTGAGAAATTCTCCTATACTAAAAATGTTCTTCAGCATTATAATCTCAGTCAATTTCAATAAAAATAAATATCCTGCTCTCTGAGCGGTTGGACCGCAGCAGTCGACTGCCAACTGTCGTGACGTCACAGCAGTTGCAGTGAAATGCCTCGTATTTGATCTCATATAAATCAGTGGCCGACTGTTGGAAGTCGCGGCGGGCAGTTTCAGCGAAATCCTACCTTTAGGTTACCAGCATTTTAAAAAATAAATAAAGTATTTAATAATAAATATAAATTATAAATTAAAAAAGAATTTTAACTTTATATTGTCGGACTACGAGTACAGCCCAATATTTTTGTCGGACAACTACATCAGTGATCATAAAATAAGCTATTCTACATACTTCATTTTCTGTCCACCAGGTGTTAGTCAATTTTGGGTTATACATGAAATCACATTTTCAATGCGTCGGACAGCAAGTATGGCTTAGAAAATTTGTCGGACAAAGTTACCATCTTATTTTAAATATTTTTATTTAACAATTCTGAAAAAATAAGATTGGTGTTAATCAATTTTATAATTTCTTTATTTTAACATTTTTGGGATGTCGGTCACGCTAAATAATAATAATAATAATAAAAGGTCTTTATTTTAACTTCGGCGAAGTCCAGCTAAAGCTGTTCACTTAACCGAATATGTATACAAATTATAATAGTGTAAGTATTACAATGACCCAACATTTTGCTCGGACAAACTTATTTTTGCGTTTTATATTCAATTGTCTTCCTATTAAAGTAAAAAAGAAATGGGTGTTCATAAATTTAAAAATTGCACCAAATTAACAACTTTCCGGGCGCCTTGAAAGTAAACGCTGGAGTTTAGAGAATTTTCTCAAACAAAAATGTGGCAGATTCGTCATAATGAAGGCACACACGACGTTACAGCCGGGTGTTAGTCATCTTTCAAAAGGGTTAAAGGCCCAAGGACTATTAATACCAAATTTTTAAAAAATTATATTTTTTAATCCTGTTCTTTGACCTCTTTTTTTAGATTGTCATAAATCAAGTAAAATGTTGAAATCCGTCGGGTATTATTAAAAATCAGCTCAAATCAGTAGTCTTAAAGACTGTAATTTATCGGGAATAATCGCATTCGGATTAAATGATGCAACGGTTCAATCCTCTAAAATTATGGGATTGAAATTCTAGATTTAACCGAATAAACGGCGATTGGTCTGAAGTGACAGTTAGAGTTACCGAAGTTCACACAATCATCTGCTTTTACTTAGCTAAAATTAATTAACAAGTAGATTAAAAAGGATGATTAATCCAGACATGGTTTTTTGGTTACAATATTTTTTTGTTTCATCTAAATTCCCCAGAATAGAACAATGAATGTTATATGTATATCATTATTAATTAACATAAAAAAATTATTAGTTCCTAAATTTCTAATATTTTACAAAATCTTCGGGAAAAACTGGAATTATGGTTAAAGAATAATAATAGTGTTTTCAGATTACTTGCACTGGTGCAATTTTAAGTGTCAAATTCAAATTATAACTTGCATTTTCTTGGTGTACAAATGAAATTTGTCTAACCTGATCGGTTTTTCGCCTTTCTCAGCAATGGTTAATATTAAGGATTTCCCTGAAATTGTCCAAATAATGTGCTGTAAAGGAACTGTCAGAGCAAAGGTGCACTGAGTGCTGTTAATCCAAAAACACTATAAGAGAACCACAACATCATTCTTTATTTCAAAAAAAATATAATATTTAAAAAAATCTTCATAAATGTAATTTTTAATAAATTTTACTTAATTTAGACTCTTCTTTACAAATCATATCCTCGTTTAAAAATTTTGTGTAAATTGTGTTATTAAATTAAATTACGTTTGTTTTTTAAATTTTTATTTACGTTTAATTTATTAAAGGTGTATTTAGCTATTTTATAATATAACTTTCTATTATCATAACCCGTAGATGTAGTTATAGTTGATGGTTTATGAGAAAATATAAATATTTTTCCGCATGTTGCATTATTGTTTGATGTACTTTTGTTTGAATTTGTGGACAACAATTTTATGAAAATATAAAAAATTTCTTATGAAAATACAATGTTTTAGAACGGTTACGTGCTTCTGGAGGTTCAAATCCTGTAGCAGGGGTAAGTCTTTGTAAAAAAATATAATTTTAAATGTAACAATTTATTTTTTATTTTAGAAAGAAACAAATCCTTTTATTACAACACCTAGTGGAAATTCAACATTTTTACCACAAAAAGTTGGAAAAAATACCCCAGTAAGTATACTGACTTTATCCATTAATTTACAACTTACAAATATACAAAAATTAAGAAGATTTTACTTACATTATAAACTCATAAAATGTTCAAAGACTTAGACAATTTTTTTTCTTTTAATTTTTCAACATATTCAATAAAAAAAATTGAAATTGTACATTTCACTCATGCCTCGATACCTAATTGTTTATTTTTTAATTTTGTATTGCCCTAAAACTAAAAGAAAGTAGATTTCTGTAAGTTGAAGCTAGAAAAAAATTTTAGTTTCATTAAAATTTTGTTAGTTTTTTTTCAAGATGAAAATAAATTATCAACATTTATCCTTTTTTAGGGTGATTCCAGAACTGTAAAACCACCGAAGCCCCCAGAGAAGCCTCTTACGCCGTACATGAGATACAGCCGTAAAGTATGGGATCAGGTAAAAGCACAGAATCCAGAATTGAAGCTTTGGGATATAGGAAAAATAATCGGACAAATGTGGAGAGATCTACCAGAAAGTGAGAAAACAGATTTTGTTGAAGAATATGAAGGAGAAAAGGTGATAAAAATTATTGCCTTGCACAAAAATGTAACAAATAAATTTTTAGTTGGAATACGAGAAATCTTTGAAGACCTATCATAATTCACCAGCCTATTTGGCTTACATGGCAGCAAAAACTCGTGGTAAAACTAGTAAGTTTTTTAAGTTATAGAATAACCATGTATAATTTTTTGTATTTTAAGCTACACAAGCTAGTGATGACAGGGACTCTCATGAGAGACGGGATTCATCAAAACAACAAGCAGTCGATAGGAGGATTGATATACAACCAGCAGAAGATGAAGATGGTAAATCTTTAAATAATTCACTGAAAATTTTTTCTTAACATTATTTTTTTTAGATCAAGATGATGGATATTCAGTAAAACATGTTTCCTATGCAAGATACTTGCGAAATCATCGATTAATCAATGAAATATTTTCTGACACTGTTGTGCCAGATGTTCGCTCTGTCGTTACTACTGGACGAATGCAAGTTTTAAAAAGACAAGTACAGTCATTAACAATGCATCAAAAAAAATTGGAAGCAGAACTACAACAAATTGAGGAAAAATTTGAAGCAAAAAAGAGAAAATTTATTGAAAGTAGCGAACAATTCCAGGAAGAATTGAAAAAGGTAGCATTTTATTAAACCATTAACTATTTTTAAAGATATATTTTATAGCATTGTAAGCCAGCGGTAGATGATGAAACATTTCAAAAACTCGTCGAGCGTCAGTATGAACTTCTGCGAAAAGAACGTGTAAAGGGATTAGAAGATGTAAAACCGAAAATTGAAGAAATTCCTGTTACTAATGGAACAGTTAGTGAAAGCACACCAACAAGCACAGAAAATAATTCTGCTGATGAAAATGTTCTGCCAGAAGCTGAAGTAAGATTGGGTTTTACTTTATTCTTTAGAAAACCTTAATTTTTTTATTGTAATTCTAGGCATCTAATGAAGATAATGTATCTGTTGATGAAGAAGCTCCTCCGGAAATAAAAAAAGAATGTATAACAAATGGAAATCACGAACCTAAGAAGATGGAAGTGAAACAAGAAATGGAAGAAGGAACTACATCTGTCTCATTACAACCACCTCAAATTCCTCCTTCAGTTTCACCTCAAAGTCATGTACAAATCCCACATCCTAATCAATCGCCTCATCATTCTCCACAACAACCACCAACACATCCTCCACCAATGGTACCACCACACCCACCTCATGGTATTCCACCACATCCTGCTGGACCTCCACATTCAGGTTCTCCTCATCCACCAGGCCCAATGATGCCACCGAATCAATACCCTTATCAACAACCGTACCCTCAAGGTTCTCCACAATCTGTACCCCTTCCTCCACGACCCCCACACCCATCCTATCCTTATCCTCAACAACAAGGTTATCACCAAGGTCCGTATCCACAGTACCCTCCTCCTCATGCTTATTACAATCAACCATATCCACAGTATCCACCTCATATGGCTAGACCACATCCATATCCACATGGCGGTCCTCCAGAAGGACAACCACCTATTGAAACTCACAGCCCCAATCCTGGAGCTTACAATAATGGAGATGAAAGAGCACCATCAGCTGATCAAGATTCACAAAGTGGATTACAATCTCCTAATCCCTCCATTGATGATAAAACAGGTTCGTGCTAAACAATTCACAGTTTTTTAATAAAGGTTGACTTCTTAATCCTTTGATAGTAGATAGATATTTAGTGGCTACAATTTAAAATAAAGCCGCCTGTTGCTGGATTCGGAAATCTACCTGAAGTATCAGGCATAAAACGCGAGAGTTGCTTAAACTGTATCTATTTATATTTTTTTCAGAAAAAATGGACGTGGAGGAAAGTAAGGAAAAGAAGGAATCGGAATGAAATAATACTTTTTAATTAATATATGTGCTAAATCTAATTATAATGAATAATGATGAGAGTAGTTAATTATACCCCCTTTTTATAAAATAGGATCAAATGAACAAGTATGGCCGAAATAATTTGTAGTATTATGTAAAGTAAGTAATTAAATTAACCATACAAAATTGGTTAAACCCGTGTGAACTTCTTTCATGAATTTAGACATTAGTTATTGTATGTTTATAAATTTGATAAAACTATATTTAAATTTCTTATAAATATACTAAATATGGATTTTAATTTTTCGTATTTAAAACCGTTTTTTATTTTCAATTAATACAAAACTTAATTATTCAACGAACCAGTGAAAAGTAAGGGGTAAGAAGTAAACTATTAAAATAGTTATTTTTAAAAGATTTATTTAAATATTTCTACAATAAAGAGGATAAAAGTTTTTATATCACAGTTATTATTAACAGCAATACAAATTCTACTTAAAAGTTAAAAAATAAAATATGTTAGACGAATAATACACTACATAGTAACATAATTCACAAATTAGGTACGTATTTAAGTAGTTTTTGTATACTCCCATTGTAAACTTAACCGAAATTGTAATCACTCCATGTTTGGATCGAGGAAAAGAGCCGAAAATGCAAATAATAGAAAAACCACACCACCAATTATTGTCACTGAAAAAAATAAATCCCATTACTATCATGAAATAAATGCGCTAATGTAAAATGAAAAGCTGGAAATCATTTTAATCATATTAGGGTATGACCATACCAATCTAGCAATGCTCACGACTCATTGAGGTGATCAAATAAAAAAGAAAACGCATTTGTATAAATAAGAGTTGTCATAGTGAGACAGCGTTCTTCTATCCTCTCCTCGATCCTTGCAATAAGATCACAGTGTGTAGCGCTATGATTGCCCTTTGCTCTCACATAATTTTTGTTTACTGAATTCAGCAATTCAAGTGAGCACTGAGGTACTTGAAATAGGAAACTTGCTTGTTTACTTGCTATGCCCAGGCATATTTAAAGAGCTGTAAGTGAGGATCGTCTGAATGAGTCATGATTTGTGAGCATTGCTGGTTTGATATGTCCATACCCTTAACTGAAATCTAAAAAGAACATACTGAGTTTGTCCCAATATTCAAGCTGTATTAAAAAAACAAAAAAAATCGAATTTTTTATCAAAATTTTCAAAATACATCTAGAGATTAAAAAATTAAATTAATATGTTGACTGAGTATCGAACTTTTAAATTTTAACCTTATCTTATTTATTTATTAAAGTTTAGTTTATTAAAAAATAATTTATCTACACTTCACTAAAATATTTCTAGAATTACTAAATTAATTAAAAGTAAAAAATTTCAATGTTTATTTAAAAGCATAGTCAATAAATCAAAACTCTCGATCAAGAATTTTTATCATAATTGCAATTTTTGTTATAAAAATTATTCAACCGCAGTTGAAGCTTGGAAAACATTCTTTTGGAGGAAAAAAATATAAACTTTGAAAAAGAAAAAACATGCTTTCTGCATTAAAAACAAACCATTCTTCGTAAATTTATATATATTAAAATTCGCATTGTTGCCAGATTCATTTTCGTGATATTACTCCAAAAAAAAAGATAAAATCTTTTTACTATTTATTTTAACCTTTAGCGAACGAATGCCGCCATACAGGCGACTGAAGATATTAAAATAATGCACTTAATATCTTAAAAATCTGTGGACCTACTGGTCATGTTCTATAAAAATGCTATCGTTCGTTAAGGGTTAATTAATAATAGTTTAAATTCCATATTTCTTTAATCGTACTGTTGCAAAATGGTATTGTGTATTGTTTGGAAAATATATGATTCTAAAAATATTAACGTTGAACCTAAATTTCTCATAGAGAACAAAGAAAAAGTTTTTTTTTTACTAATTTTTAGTACTCTCAGCACCCTGTACACTTATTGGTTTGTTTACATGAAAGAAATTATACTCCAGCAAAATCTGATTTTAGAAAATGTGATAAAAAGATATACCTGTTCGAACAGAAATTTTTTGTGCTATCATTCTTCCTCCTAATACTGCAATGCCTGTACAAATGGAATGTCCTAAAACTCCTCCCACTATAACCCCATATACGTCCTAAAACAAATTTTGATCAGAGGTTGAGTAGATAGATAGACTAAGCCTAATTTTTTTTTTAATATTTTGTATTATAAATCTATTTTGAACTTTGAGATTAATAATCATAAAAGAAAAAAACAAACGTTCAATCGCAAGACGTTTTTAAGTCGACTAGATTCATATGATATTTTTTGATTTTTTTATACTTGATTTATATTAAAATAAAAGATGATTTTAATATATTTGAAAACGTTTTTTTTTTTACATTTTTAGTGCATGATCAATTTGCCTTGTAATATTTTTTTAGTCGATCGCCGATAGTAAAAGTCTGAGCACCAAATGGTATAAATTTATAATTGCACGCAAAAAAGTAATTGACCTTTAAAATATATTCAAAAGTATGGAAACATTAGAAATAACAGATTTTAGTATTTAAATATTTACCTCTCTTGCACCTAAAATAATAGTAGTTAGTTGAGACCGATCACCCCATTCTGCTAAGAATGTAAGTGTAAATGATTGTAAAAATATTCTTGAAATTGCTACAAAAACGCCTGGACTTTTCGTTCTTTTTGCTCCGGTTTCAGGATCAGGAAGCATTGATTCCTTTTCATACTAAAATAAAAAAATACATACATATACAGGACGTTTCTAAAATGGCGGTCACGTTTTCGTGTGCTTATACTACAAGTAAAAATAAGACAAAAAGTTCTTATAAATTTTTTTCCAAAACTCAACTG
The DNA here is from genome assembly GCA_963971135.1 of Stenus bimaculatus. Lineage (NCBI taxonomy): Eukaryota > Metazoa > Arthropoda > Insecta > Coleoptera > Staphylinidae > Stenus > Stenus bimaculatus. Next base: position 76,143,214 of record OZ020180.1, on the reverse strand, counting down.
TTACCGAGATACAGGGTGTGGAAATGTATTTTTACTTTTTATATATTTTCTCTGGTTCGGCTAAATGAATATTAATAAAATTTTTAGGTTGAGTACATTGTAGTCGTCTTTGGCTATTACGTTTGTCTGAATTTTACAATCCAGTGGCGTAGAAACGGGTGAATATGCCACCTTTTTGAATTTATTTGATATGCCACTGCTAAATTTTACAATTTTGTTTGGATTTTTATAATCTTCATTCAATTTACCATAAAAAAGTACACCTATTTGATAGGATTAGTGGTATTTCAGTAATTTTGCGTTTTATAATCTAGAACCTTTTTCAAAATTTTATAACAAATTAAATTAAAATAAAGAAAATTAAAATCTCTTAGTATTATCTTTTATTGGTATTAAATTAAAAAGCAGGTCAAAAACACCTCATTTTAACTTTTAGAAAAATGTTCAAAATGGCCGTTCCTATTAATTTTTTATAAAATTTAATATAAAGTGTTTCTGACTTGTTGATTTATTTAATACACCAACTAAAAGTATTAATTTAAATTTGTTTAAAATGTTGAAAATTAGTTCAATTTTAGCAAGTTGACTTGACTATAAAAATTGAAATTATAGAAATACTACTAATCCTATCATAATATAATAGGTGTACTTTTTTGTAGAAAATTGAATGGAGATTTTAAAATTCTAAATAAAACTCCAAAATTTGGCTTTGGTGTATCAGATAAATTCAAAAAAGGGGACACCTGAACCAGTTTCTACACCACTGGATTTAGTGGCGCATTAAGCCATTTGGATTGGAGGCCTGAGGCGCAGCCTGATTTTTTTAGAATTAAAATAAGATGACGTTTTCAGTTGAAAACAGTTTCACACATTTCAGGGGTTAGTTTAATGAAAACTGAAAAGTGCTAAATTAGAGTTTGTGATGTTAGTGTGAAGGAAGCTCTACCTGCAGTCCCCTGATATAGCACCGCAAGCCAAATTTTTAAAAATTGCCAAGGTCAAACAACTTTAAAAACACAACTTGGTGTTCCCATTCAAAAAAAATATCGTGGAATTAGATGAACATTTTTGAAAAATATCCAAAAGTCAAAAATAAAGAAGAAACAAAAACATTTACATATAATCGACAAAAATGTCAAAACAGAGAACTTTCTTTTAAAGTCTGCTTGCCTGGAAAGGAAAGTCCCATTGTAAAATTTGTTTATTAGAATTATATTAGTTTATTTGAATACACGTTTTCAAAATCGACCTGGACTAGTTAACATTTAAAAAAAAATGTTACTATTAGTGCAATTCTGGGAAAATCTGTAATTGTAATGGACAGTTTCCATTGTTATCTTACAGATCTGCAAGGGCTTCCAGAATTGCACCATATATTTTTTTTCATTTGACTATATTTTTTTGAGGCTGGTTCAATTAGGAGGCCACAGGCGAGCACCTTCTGCGTCTGTGCGATAATCCACCACTAACTGGATTGTTAAATTAAGACAAAAGTAATTGCCGAAGGTGGTTACCCATGAGAAGTACTCACCCTACAAATTTTACTAATTTTCATTTAGCCGATCCAGAGAAAATAAATAAAAAGAAATTTTAACACCCTGTATCTCGGTAACAGTTGAGTTTTGGAAAAAACTGTTTGTCTTATTTTTACTTGTAGTTATACTACTCACAAAGCTGTGACCGCCATTTTAGAAACACCCTGTATATCAGAAAAAAATTAAAATTGAACTAAAAATCAAAATAATTTCTTGCGATGATTTGAATAATATTAATCTTCAAATTAAAGAATTAAAATTTCTACTTATTTTTAAAATATAAAACAAATATTAAATATACAGGATGGTAGAAAAATATCACCCGATCTCAAGGTTACGTTGATAAGAAGCTTTTGATAGATTGGAAACAATATTTTAAAAAATCCATCTGGTGAATTCTTTTAAAATATGGATGGTTTACCAATAAATAATTGTATTTCCAGTTGTCAAAAAATGGGTAGATTTTGTTGTTATTGTTTTTACTAGCTTTATAAGATATGGTTTTTTATTTAATCTACATAAAATAATAATTAAAAAAAAAATAAATAATCAGTTTTTATTACATTTCCATCTCCGAATAAAATTCCAAATATATTAATTTATCATATATTTGCATGTATGGATTATACAGGGTCCGCCAAAAAAAATGGAAACACCTCAATATTTTTTGAACCGTACTGAATTAAAAAAAAAGTTGAGACAAAAGTTTATTCAATTTAAACAAACTACCATTTAAACATATTTTTAATAACGATAACGACTTGAAATGATTTGGATAGTGTTTTATTGTAAGATAGATGATAGATGGAATCATTGTTTTCATCCTTACAATATATTTTTAATATACAGGGTGTTCGTTTCATCAGAGGCGTGGTACATAACTTTCGTTTTTTAAATGCAACACCCTGTAAATTTTTAGATTCTACGTAAACTTTTATAGAAATAATTTTTTTATAAAACTCATTGTTCTTGAGTTATAAGCAATTCTTTAATGTTAACTTAACTTATATATTATAAAAAAACTTCGACCGGCAAAAAAAATTAATATACAGGGTGTCCCATTTGACGTTGGACTGTATGGGTATCTTTGTTATTATTAGAGATAGAAAGTCGGTTAAATGGACAAAGTAGTAGAGATTTTCAAAATATGGCTATAAATTACTCAGAAAAAAATACTGATTCTGATTATGTGTAAATCCAATACAGCTGCCATAAGAAAAAAATAAGTTTGGTTCATTTCCAGTCAATTCGTTAGCGAAAAAAAATATTCATTTGTTTTACTGCATTGTACACAAAAAATTGTCTCTATTATGTTAAATAACTAGCCATATTTAAAAATTGCATTTTCAAGATAGCGTTGGAACAATGCGATATTCAAATTTTTTGTAAATGAATTATTAATGTTCGAAAAAATCTCTACATTTAACCAACTTTCAATCTCCAATAATAACAAGATACCCATACAGTCCAACGTCAAATGGGACATTTAAAAAATGAGAAGTTGTTCTTTAATTATTAGGCAACCAAATTTACAAGTGAATGCTCTTAAATTAAATTTCAAAAATAAGCAATTTTTTTTGATTTTTTGAAAAATGTTAGCTGTTTTAAATTGAATAAACTTTTTTTTTAAATTCAATATGGTTCAAAAAATATTTAGGTGTTTCCAGTTTTTTGGCGGAACCTGTATATGTATTTGTATGTACAGGGTGAGCTAAAATGATTGTGTTCAATTAAAATTTCCCGCCTAAAAATGTGGGGATTTGTTTGCTTCAAGTTCTAGAGTAACACAAAATCATGTCAAAATTAAAACAAAGTAACTAGACTTCACAAAAGCAGGCGTAGGTGTAATTTTTACCGTTGTGTCAAAACTTCAGATTTTTGAATTTCGTTATTGTACCTTCTATTTCAAAAACTGATCAGAAAACTTAAAAGCTTCAGCAGAAAAAAAATTATTATCAAAAGCATAAGTATCGATGATTTTTTTAATTCAACCGCTTAATTTGCCTACTTCCCGCTTAAGTGAACATCCTGTTTAATAAAAATATGCTCAGTTGTTAGTTTACTTAATTTTACTTTAATTTAAAATTTGTTTGCTGTTCCAAAAATAATCAGGTGTTCCCGTAAAATTGAATAACCCTGAATAATAAATAATTGCAGTTTTGGTCAGATAAGACCTTCAGATAAATTTATCTTCACGATATTTATCCGTAAATTTATTCGGAGATATAAAAACTGGCCCTGAATGGTAAACTTACTTCTTCTTCTTTTTTTCTTAAATCCGTTTGTACTTCCTCTAGTTCTTCTTGAGCTCCAGTAGGTGACATATTAATCCCTTCTTTAAGCATTTTTAACCCAAATATGGCAAAAAGTGCTGTACTTATGTAAAAAGTATAAGCTCTTGGAATCACATTTGCAAGCCAACCAAACAAAGCTGCAGAAAATTTTTAAATGTATATATTTATTAATAATTTAAACAAATAATTGTGAATAAAAAAGCCAGCAGTATGGTAAAAAAAAATTAAGAATTTAAATAAATAAAAAAAAATATAAACTGATACTTTTCAAGATAATTTTCGGCTATTTTTTAAATTAAAACTAATAAAATTTTTAATTTTTCTAGGAATTTTTTTTGTACAACTCCCGTAAACAGAAAAACATGCTAAAACAAACTACCAGCCTTCTAATTACAACATCAAATTTACATAATTTATGCTCAGACATGTGGGAGAATTTAATAAAATTGCTACTTTTTATCCAAGAATATTTTTAAGATCAGGAAGTAAATTACATTTCTTATTGCATAACTTTTTTTAACCCACTATGTTCATTCTTCAATAAACTAGATAAATATCTTCATTTAATTAATAAATAAGAACAATTCTATAAGTTATATGAATAATGAATATTACATTATAATGTAATGTGTCAGTTAATAACTGTACCAAGCTTTTTGGGGTAAAAGAGGGACTGAAACTAAGCATTTTTTAAACAAAAAGTATTGTCCACAAATGCTTCTTTTTTAAAGTGTGCCAATTGTTGGAGACACCTTGTATAATGTCAATCCACTAGAAGCAGCAATTTTATTTGAATATTTCTGTATTTTAATTAGGTACTATTTTTTTATTACAATGAGTTGTTGATTCAAATTTTATTTCAGTGAAATATAAAATTTAAGTACCAAATTTATTACCCTTCAATGTCTACTAAAAATAAACTTTTACTACTGGAAACATTGTAGAAAAATTATTACAAGCAGCAGTGACCTAAATAGTGAAGACATGACAAAATTTTCCGGGCAGAATTTAAAAAATGAAACAACCATAAAAACCACAAAATTTTTAAATGTAATAATTCCTGAAAAATAATGCTTTTGTCTATTTTAAAATATATACAATTATTTATTTTTTAAAAATGCTAGCATGCTTTCAGCCATAAGGCTAGGATTACAAAATGCAGAAGCTACTCGAAATATTATAATTTAATTCCGTTTGGTTTAATTAGTACTGGTCAACAGGGTTTACAGCAAGAGACCACAAAAAAGCGCAATAAGGCGATAGTCGGCAAATTTGAGCGGTAGATTTTTAAATTCGCTTGATATTTGCGGTTTTGGACATATTTTTTTCCAGTGGAGCTTTTTTAAAATTTCGTTTTTTGTTAAATAGAAGAATCTTGTAGCTATCAATTTCTTCATTTTTTGTTTTTGTACTGCTGCCGTATGACTATTTGGTTTGACTTACAAAAACAAAAAATGAAGAAATTGGTAGCTACAAGATTCTTCTATATAACAAAAAAAGAAATTTTAAAAAAGCTTCACTGGAAAAAAAAAATATGTCCAAAACCGCAAATATCAAGTGAATTTCAAAATTAAGCGCTCAAATTTGCAGACTATCCACTTAAAAAGAAGAAATTTCGTTTTTCAATTGAAATAAAAAAATATAAGAAAAAAAAACAAATAAAAGTTTTAAAAGCTAAAATCATTCAGTTTCATTGAAACAAAAATATAAGTTTATAGTGTTCTTTAGAATAAACTCAATTTTAACTTAAAAATTACCTGAGAGAACTGTCATTAAAGCAAGCGCCGTAATAGCACCAGAAAAGACAGTAAGTCGAGGATGTTTCATTGCCATAATAGCGGCAATAAAAAAGGTTTTGTCACCGATTTCAGACACTAATATAACCGAAATTGAGGCAAGAAATGCATGAATAAATCCCAAATTATCTGTGGGAAGTATTCCCCCGCTGGTTTCAGTGGATTTCTGAAAAAGAACACAAATTAAAATTGATTTTTTTTAAGTTTAGAGTATTACCATTGTAACTTTAATAATTTCCTCGGGCTCTTTGAGTTCTGGTTCCATTTCAGAACTAGCCCGAGTTATTAATATTGTTAAAACCACTATTATTTTAATAAAACTCATTGTAACAAATTTTTGTACATTACTTTGCAAGAACATTTTTGTAAATTAAACTTATGAATGAGAAATGACTTTTACATAATTTAGTTTTCAATATTTATTATAATTTTGCATCACATGCACTATTAGTGAAGGCGATTTATCAACTAAGCAAATTAATTACTGGCCGTGATTCACGCTCATATAAATTTTACGAACGTATTCAATCTACTTTAGGCGCTTGCAGTATTATCCAGCTTTATCTATCACGCTTTAAAATATTTGTCAAGCACATGTCAACACATGTCATTTTACATGTCATCATCAGCAGGTTGTCAAATGATTGTATATTGACATTTGTCATATCATAGAAGTATGTATGAAACATAGAACTAATATAGATATATATTAGTTCTATGGTATGAAATACGTAGAGTGCCGCTATAAATTAATTGTATACCGAGTGAATAAAAAGAGCTGCGTTCGAGTTGCTTCTTATTAAAATTTTCAAGGATATTAGGAATTTTAACTACGTATAGAGGGCGCTATAAATGGAGGTTATTCGGTACTTGTCACTGTCAAAAATTGTGATTAATGAACTGTTATGTTTTTTCCACTCCTTAAAAAGTTAGATCGAGCTTAAAATTTCAAAAATTTAAAGATTATTGTGGGACAGCATGCATATATTTCATTTTATTTGAATTTTTTATTTAAATCCACTTATTTTAAAAACAGCCAAAAATAATCAAAAAAGCAATTTGGCAAAGGAAAAATCGAAATAATAATGATTTAAATAAAAAAAATATAATAAGTAAGAAAATTATTCAAGCTGTACTAAAAAATCATGAAAATTTATCAATTTTAAAATTGCTGCACTTCTAAAGGAGTCCAATAAAAAAATATTAGTTAAAAAATTTAGTAAGGCAATTTTTTTGTAATTTCTAAAATTTGAATTGGAAGCATCCTTTGTAAAATTAACATAACAATTATTTCATAATATCGAAAAGCCGGACAGTTTGGCCTCCGGCTTGAGTATAAGCTATAAGGTAGGACGCCATTTATTACCAACCTCAGAAGGAGGATGGTTCGGCCTAAAGCCGGACATCGGCAACCCTAGTTCCCTCGGCCGTCCATATTTGCGAATTCATTTTTTTTTAACTTTGTCACAGGTTAGGTTATGATAAACTCAGCACTGGAGACTTATTCTTGGGCCGGTAGAGATCGTGTCGTCGACGACTTTCATCGTTCTGTCCTTTTCATTCACACGAAAAAATAAGAGTCTGTCCTTCTGGTCTCGTCAACGACGACGGTTTTAGCATAACGTAATTCGGTATAAGGGATATTAATGCAATGAAGCAGAATAATCGTAAAATAATAATCCTCAAATCGCAAATTAGCATAACCAACCTAACCTATCTTGTTTTTATTTAATAAATAATTATAGTTTTGACTCGGGAAGACTGAGACGTAATCTGGGTAATAAAGTGTATTCCACTTTGTTGAGGGTGCAAATAATTTTAATGGGTTCGAGAAAAAAAATTATGCTGTTTTAGATATATGTTGATTTGCGTTATGCTTTTTTGATTATGCTATTTTACGGTTCTGCTGCATTGAGTTAAGCCGAATTACAAATTCTAGATGATGCGATTACGTTCTCTCAAAAACTTTTAATACAGTTACATTTCTTGCCATCTTAATTGTGAATGTTTCCACAAATAAAATCGATTTTTAAAAACCTTTACTGAAATTGAAAGTACATTGTTTTGATTAACCCGATCCTTTTTTTTCTTTCAAATTTCTAAACGTATCAATTTCTAAAAAGTAGCTAAATGGAATGCAGTCCAAAAATGAAACGTTCACCGCAATTGTAAACTAAAATAAGAGCTGATACTGTGCGTTTGGTAAACTAATATGGGCAATTTTAAAAAAATATGTTTTTATGCGAAACTGATGATGTGGGATGTTCGAGCATTGTTGAAAATTCGGCCAAATGCCAAATTACTATTCAATGCACCTCTATTTTTTTAATCTTCACACATTGTTAAATTATTATCATTAGCGTTGTACTTATGTTTTGCAAAAATCATGGAGCTAAACTTGAAATCCAAAACTAAGAAAGGTGGCTGCGTACTTTTTTGATGAGGGAATTTGATCTAACCCTAAAGTTTGATTTATAACGAACAGGACACCCCGTATAATATGCACTTATACGCAGTTAAATTCCCAATTTAAATAATAGAAATAATTTATGTTAAAACAACACACTGTATGCATCTAATGGGCAACATTAAAAATCCTATGAATCATTCCGTGTATTGCTTTTCTGTGATCCAGCTGTCATCTGTCAAGTCTTAAATTTATAAAAAAAGAGGTCTGAAAAGAGGTTAGGAGAAATACACCAAATTCAAATCATTAAAATTGTTTTAAAATGCCAATTTACGAAGGAGTTATAACAGATAAACTTAACATCGTGATAGATATTGGATCAGCTTACACAAAGTAATATTAATTTTGTATACTAACAATTTTAACAAGACAACACCCAGAATTCCGCTTAAAATTACCTTCTTCCACAAATTCCCTAAAAAGAAATATGTTTAATGTTAGTTTGATGTACTAGATTGAAAGACTTTTAAAAAGTCCATGGGCTGCGTATGAGCTCTTTTGAATTGCAATTAAAAATTAATAAGGAATGAATTATGTCTATATTTCATTAAAAATTATTTTGATTTATGTGTCGATTCTGTGTACACCCGTAAGCCCTTACGAAACGTATCTATGCGGTAACCGTCCATTACAACCCATATAACAAACCTGACAAACGTTTCCTTACGGGTCTTACGAGAGTGCCCAAAATCGACATATAAACCCTATTCTAGAAAATCTAATTGCTTCGCAACCTAATCAGGTCCATTGGAGACATTGGCGCCCATCTGTACAATCAACAGAATTTAGAATTTTCTATTTCAATAACTACAGTGCACAGCTCTTTGATTTTGCTCAGAGAATCAGCGCCATTGTCTTTATTTCGTTGAGAGTTGCCGAAGTGAAATCTTGTGTGAGCACTTGCACATTATATTGGGAATTTTATCTACGTATAGAGGGCGCTGTAAATGGAGGATATTCGGTACTTGTCAGTGTCAAAAATTGTGTTTAAAAGGCATTCTTGTACCTTATAACTTATTTAAAGCTTCAGCAAATCTCAAAAAACATGTACCAATGCGTTAAATCAAAAAAGTAAGTACCGAATATCGAAGTTTATATTTTGCCACCAGAGGGCGAGCAGTATCTAAAAATTCCCAATATTCTGAGTTTGTATAGTTTGCTTTATTTAACTTGTTTTAAAGTCGGTCTCTAGTAGAATGCTACGTTAGCCTTTTCTTTCTGTACGTTCTGCTCTGTCTGTGTGTCTAGTTGAAGCCACATTAATTAAGTATCCAGAACCGGAGGTAACTTTGATTTTTTAAATGGCAACATAGGTCGAGTTTGGTATGGTTTGATAGGTCTTTCAAAAACAAATAACTTTTATTAAAATACTTTTTTAATATTTTCCATAGTTTAGAATTTATTCGAAAAACAAAAAAAAATTGTTCAAAAAAGTAAATAAAAATTATTGCATATTTTGAAGAGTTTTGTTTAAATATGGACAAGTATGATATTTAAAGTTGGTAAAATATTAGAATTTGTAGAAAGAAATTTATAAAATCCTTCAAAATATGTAATAATTATTTTTTACCTTTATTAACAATTTTTTTTTGTTTTTCAAATAAATTCTAAACTATGGAAAATATTAAAAAAATATTTTTATAGAAGTTGTTTGTTCTTAAAAGACCTATCAAACCATACTTATATGTTTCCGGAACTATCCGGAACCGGATATCACTTTGATTTTTTAAATTGTAACATAGGTCGAGTATTTTGAAAAGACCTATCAAACCATACCAAACTCGACCTATGTTCCCATTTAAAAAATCAAAGTTACCTCCGGGTCCGGATAGTTCCGGAAAAAAATAAGTTCGGCAATGGATTCTTTAGGTTCTTTTTGGTAATTAAGTTTTTTATTTTAGTGATGCGCGATTACGCGTTCACAATATAAAGGGGTGGAATGTAGGGTTTGACGGTTTTTAGAAACCGGTTCTAAAAAACTGGTCTTTTGAATAAATTTGTCACATTCGAAAACCGGTTTTTAAATTAAGAAAACCGGTTTTAAAAAAATGAAAAAATATGTACAAAATCAGGGAGGCGAACGGAAATTTAGTTAGTCTTACGATTTGGACAGTCGTTCGAATATCATTTCGGTTTAGTTTCGGTTCAGTTCTGTTAAAGTTTCTGTTCGGTTTCGGTCGGGTATGCTTTTTAACTGTAGAAACTGAAAATTCTTTCAAAGAAAATATGAATTTGAAGAAAATTTGTAAAAAAAAGGTTTTAAAGTATTACGAAAAATATATTTTAAATTAATTAATCGTAATTCATTACTTTCATTCCAATAGAAATTAATATCTTTTTCCGGTTTCAGTTACTATTTTAGAATATTATTTTTTTACGGTCTACCCGATAAAAATTACCTGTTTAATAATTATTTAATATTAATATATTTTTCCTGATTCTACTTAAAAAAAATTCGAAAACTGGTTTTCTGGAAAAATAGAATTCGAAAACCGGTTTTTCAAAAAGTCGGTTTTTGTCTGAACTGTAGTGGCACGGGTGGTCTGAATCACCCTGTGTAGTAATTTTTATAGTCCTTCATTCCTTTTCGGACTATAGTCTGAAAATGCGACAAACTTTGATTTTTATTTAATTAGATATAATAAATAATGGACATGAATCTAAGAAGAAAAACTAAATTCTTAATCCTGCATAAAACCAGAATTTATTATAAATTTAAGTTGAATTATTAAATCAATTTAAGTTTTAACTTTTAGACTTGGATTTTGTGGAGAATGCGCTCCTAGGTGCATTATTAAGACAGAAGTACGATGTTCAAAAACTGGTGAAATCAGAAATATACATTCCTACAAAGATAAACAAGATTTATATGATTTATTGATAGAGTTTATTCATGTATTATACTTCAAGTAAGTAGAATAAAAGCATGTATAAATAAAAAATTATGTTTGTTTTTTGTAAAAGGTACGCTTTATTGAGTCCTAAAGGAAGATCGGTTGTGCTCATAGAATCGCTGTTGTGTCCAACTGAATTTCGTGAAACTCTGGCAAAAGTATAAAAATTAATTTAACAGAATTTGTATTTATAAGTTTATTTTAGGTGCTTTTTAAACATTATGAAGTATCATCGGTTCTTACTTTACCATCTCACCTAGTTTGTTTATCACCGCTAGGAATTGATACTGCTTTAGTAATTGATGTAGGATATGCAGAAGCAGTTGCAATTCCTGTATGTCATGGATTTCCAGTTATTAATGCTTGGCAAGCTTTACCTATTGGTTCAAAAGCTATTCACGAGTGAGTTAATAATTTGTATTACTAATCAACAAATCCTGTTTATTAATTTTCAGTAATATTAAAAAAATTATCACCCAAGATAACATGGGTTTACAAAATATAAGTGAAAAAACAATTGAAGATATTAAAGGTAAATATTATTTATCTTAAAGAATTAAAAATAGTCAAAAAAATAATTTAATAAAAAATGTGTTGCATCCAATTTTTAGTTAGGTGCTGTTTCGTTACTTCTCAAGAACGTGCTGAAAAATGGGTATGTGTTAAACCTGATCTAAATCCATGCCCAGATGTATCATATCCTTATAAGGGTTCACGGACATTAAAAATAACAGGAAAACTTCGAGAAACTGCGTATGAAGTAATGTATTATGAAGATAACGATCATAACTGCTTATCAACAATGATTCTTGATGCTATTATGAAAGTCAATATGGATTTGAGAAAATCTTTGGCTGATAATATTTTACTCATCGGAGGGTCTGTGATGGTACCTGGCTTCAAAGCAAGATTAAGGGATGAATTGTATAAACAACTCAAATGTGATAGATATAAAAGTTTGAAAATAACAACATTTAAATTTCATTCTCCACCTTCAAAAGATAATTATACTGCTTGGCTTGGAGGTAAGAAAAGTTTTACACAATGAGTCACAGACTTTTATTTTGAAAATTGTACATCAGACTTGTATAGAATGAAACTTTTAATTCTCGGAACAAACAGGTTATATTCAAATATTAAATGGAACACGGGCCAAATCTTGTGTCATTTGAAAGGTGCTTTAAAAAGAAACAACTTTTGTCAAAACAATTTTTTAATGTTTTGTCGGATTAATAGCGTTTTTGGATTACCTGCACTAACATGCACTGAAACACTGTTGAGTGTTCGGATTAGATTTTTCAGGTCACTCCAAGTGCAGCTTTTTTCGCACCAGCTCTGGGAGCTCGTTCCGGTTTCAGTACAAGTATGACGGACAATGAATCATTCAGATGGTTCTGTTGACAAACAAATATTTCAAAATAAAATTATTGAAAAATACAAAACAGTTGAAACTATACTTCAGTTTTTGAAATCATCTTCATCGGATGATGAAGAAATTTATTAATGTTTTTCGAGGATATCGAAAAAAATTCTTAAAAAAAACTTAAAAAATTAGGCGAAATATACTCATCGCATCCGACGTTCACAGCTGATGCATAAGTGTAGTGTCCAAGCGAACTCGGTGCAAGTAGTCCCAAAACGCTATAAGAGTGATTTCCTAAACAGCAAATATAGAGGTTTACGAGCTACCAGATATTCTAGAATATTTTACAGTAAAAAATAATGACCTAAAAGTACCTTAAGGGGGTGTCCTGAATTAACGTTCTAAAAGAGGTTATTCGTGATTTTTTTTAGAAGCGAAAGAAAGAAATGATGTTATTGAATCATGTACGGTTTTATATACATTTATAAAATACAAAAAAATATATTTAGAGTTAAAAAAAATATTTATGTCAGATTTCTAAGTCTATTTCATGAGGGTCTTTTCGTTAGTCTTCTATCTGCGGGAAAGATACATCTCGTAATTCTTAACTGACGCAAAAAAACAAAGAAGGATTTAAATTATTATGTTTATCTGCCCCGAGAATAACAAGCTTCCTGAATAGTTCCTTCATATTTTCCATTGTACGTGGTCTTTGCTTATAAACAAAATCTTTTTATCATCGCCATGATAAATAACCAATGATGTCAATCCCGATGATCATCCACGGAAGTCCACAATTGCCCTCCACTTAGAAATTTTCTTGGAAATATTTGATTAGGTTTATTTAACGCCAGTAGTGAAAAATGGGGTAGACAACCATACTGTTGTAGCCACATAACTGCTTGTGCATCCAATTTAATCACCGGATTTAACCCTATTTGATTCGTTTTTATTTTGGCGACTGAAAGATATTGTTCATAAGAAAAGACAAAGTACAATGGAAATTATGAAGGAATATATTGTGGAAGTTATTCTTTGAATATTAGTAGAGTACAGTAGATAACATTTGTCATTGAATCAAAATACGTTTACTTGTTTTAAAGTTACATTAGTAAAGTGAATACCTATTTAATTATTTCTATAATTTTTATTTTATTATAAATATTAAAATGGCATATGGTAATGTAATCGATGATGCAGATTAAAGTTTTAAAATGCCTTTCAAATGATCCACACTTGACCCAATTTGCCATTTCAAATTTCAATGTAACCTCCGGTTTCAGGTACTTCCGTCCATAACATAAAACCTGAACTAAAAAACAAATAATTCTTTAGGTTAACTTTGGTAAAATTTAAATTGCAATATTCAAAGTGCAATATTCCGTTTTCAGAATAAAACTTTTACAGGTGGTCTGACTCACCCTGTAAATTGATTATTTTTATTAACGTTTGCAACTAATCACCAATCCACTAAAAAATGTTTCCGAATCTAACATTTCCTCAGCAATTTTAATGTATTTATCATGTTATTAACTTGAGAATAAGAAAATTCTGTGTATCCAACTTTACTATTCACAAGTTAATAATCATCTATCCAAATTCCTACAAGTTTGTTTATTTCTATTTATCATGTTGTTTTTCCATATCTTATAATGTAAAAATAATTAAATTATAAAAAAAAACCCGTAAATCGTTTAAAGAGCAGTGAGTTGTTTTAAAATTCCAGAAAAGGACAGGGAACAGTCAGTTCATGTACTTTATGGTCACAAAATATCTTTTGTTTGCTGCCTCACCCTTTACACAAAAATTATTTTTGCTTACATAAAATTATTGAAATGGTCCAAGATAAAATTAAAAAAATTCTCTAGCACGTAACCTGTAACCCCTTGTTTAACTCCAATTTAAAGGCCATCGCCTACCAGATATTCCTGTAAGTTTTTTGGAAAATTTTTGGCCTGGCTTTGTAAAATAATGGTACTTCAGAGGAACTAATGTTTCAATCAAAGGAAGTAAATGCTCTATGAGAAAAATAGCAAAAAAATTTCATCAAAATCCAAAGAGCCTTTTTTGAAAAATCAAAAGAAAGAACACTCTTTCTTGCTTGTATATTCGTCATTTTGAATTATTCAATAGAAAATTCCCGTTTCAACCGTTATAACCTCCATGAGGTTCTTTGGTTATGATAATGTATCTTTAATAAATAAAAAACGCATCGAGGAAAATGAATAGGAAAAATAAGAACCACTAACAATTCAAGGAAGTAAAAATTTTATTGAGGATGTAGAACACGTTTTTGTTTTTAGTTTTATTTCGTTTTGAATTATGTAGTTATAAAAATAAAACAAGAACGGGATAGCACAAGTTATAATTTAAAGCTCTCTTTGTTGCTCCATTTATTTGTTATCCCCACAAAGACAAAAAATAATAGCCACAAGATCTTAAATTATGTCATTATAAAAATATAACCAAAATACATTTAAATCAAAACAGGATAGCACAAATTGTAGTTTTAAGCTTTTTCTTTAAAGTGGCATAAAAAAGAATGTTTTATCACTTAAATTTGTCGACTTCCCTCTTACAAAATTTTAAAAACCATTGAATTATATGAGTTGAAAAATTTTAAAAAAATTCTCATTGTATCTGACTCTTGAGCATAGTTAAAATTTTTGTGTAAAATGTCTGAAAAATTAATTTTTATTTTTTCAAAACTTATAGGGTAATTCTGAACAAAAATGTTAGCCGTAACGTCGATATTATTTTCGAATGTCACCCCGATGTTAAAAAAATGCTATTCGGTACACTTTACTGTAATTTAACAGCGATGTAAAATAACATTTTCGCTGTTAAAATAACGTTGATCAAGATATTTGACGTTTCGTAAGTTCTTAAGAAGATAGTCGGCGAAACACATTTTTTTATCATTGTTCAAAAAGTACGCCCCTATCATAGACTCTACATGAAGAACAAAAATTCTATATGAAAACTAAATTCAATTTGAATGGAACTAGGTATCGTTTTTGTTAAATTTTTTATTCCAAATGTCCAAAAATCAATTTTTACTAGCGAAAAGTACGCTTTTCAGACTTTTCACCGACTATCTTCTTAATAAATTAATTTTAAATCTACCGAACTGACGTTAAATAAATATAAAAATAAAGTTAGTTTGCGCTGTAAAATTAAATTGTTCAGAATACGATTTTTAACATCGCTGTTAGTTTTGATATTCACATAACAGTGAAATATTAATAACATCGATGTTAAGATTACAGCGTTTGTTCAGAATGACCCCATTAACCTCAAAATTATAAATACATTAAAAAGCAATAATTTTATCGGAAATTGATAATACTGAAAACCAAATAGAAATTTCTTAGAAGTTGTCTTTAAAGTTAATGAATTGTTTTTTTTTTTAATATTTATTTTAGGAGGAATTTATGGATCTACAGATTTGTTGTTGACAAAAACCTTAACTAGGGAAAAGTATTTAAAAGAAAACAGAGTCCCAGACTGGGTAAATTTGCAAGATAATCATTGTATTTAAACCATTATTCTATTTATTATAATATTATGTATAAAATGTAGTACGCAGTTTTATAATATTCATAATTATTTTCAATTATTTTTTAATGAATTTGTATAAATTACAATATATTAATATATATTTATTAAACCTGAATTTCCTACTCCTTAAAATTAATTTTTAATTACCAACCCCAAAAATAAACACCTAAAAGACACTATGCTTGGCTAGGTTTATATGGATTAATTAAGTATTCTGAAAAAGATTTAACATTTTCTGTTCCCCTGACTTCTTTTTCGAGTAAAGGGAGTTTTGTCACGTGGAAATCTTCATATAAGTCACTTATTTGATCTAAATATTTTTGTTGTATTTTAAATCGGGCTCCACACATGCTGCAGGTGTTATTAGCAGGGCAAAATAATAATTGATTAACAATAATATTGTGCGTGTCAATTTTATATTTAGTTAATTCTTGAACCAAACGTTCTGTTTCATATAATGACAAAAATTCAGCTATACAAACACAAACAAATGTAGTTTGATCTGGATTTTTAAACTGTTCATTAACTTGTTTGATTATAGTCAACATATCTTCCATTTTTGACGAAAATGAATCTGCATTAAAATCTGCCATCCCCAATAATCCACTAATTTGTGATATAAATGGTGATATTTTTAACTTTAGTCGAATCAATTTTCCTAAACCTTTTTCTACTACTTGAGGGAATGATAGAAGTCTTAACGTATGTCCAGTGGGAGCTGTGTCAAATACAACCACTGAAAAATTCATGCTTTTCACTAATTTCATTACTTCTGCGTAACTCATAGCCTCATCTATTCCAGGAAAAGCTCCAACGACTTCTTGTATTATACTTTTACTCATTTTCATAGCATCCTGATCTCCTTCAAAGTATTCCTCGGGTAACTCGTTCATTCCAACATTAGGATCTATTTCCATTGCAAATAAATTTTTAAAATCTTTAACCTTCGTTGGGACTTTTGAAAACTTTTGGTCAAAAGCATCGGATATATTGTGGGCTGGATCGGTCGAAATAATTAACACAGATTCTCGAACTTTTGAAAGTTGTATCGCTAAGCTACAACTAAAAAAGAATTATTTCATGTATGTTGAAAGTTAATTTTTTAACCTACCTGCATGTTGTTTTACCAACACCACCCTTCCCACCTACAAAAATCCACTTAAGAGTAGTCTGTTCGATAACATTTTGCAAAGAAGGGTCTAATACATCCCATTCGTCCATAATGTACAAGAAATCACCAAAATATTAGCATTAATTTTAAATTTAGAGAAATCAGACTTATGAAGTTAAAAATAATCAAGCTGTGTCACTCCAATTTAACATAACCAACAAATATAATAATTATAAATAAAATAGTATAAATAATTTATAGATTTTATTAGAATGATATACGTATAATTTCTAATTAAATACAAAATATTATTAATTCATTCATATAAAGCCCGCCCCAGACAATCAAAGATGTCAACGTGTATAGTTGCTTGTTCTATAGTTCATTTCACAATAACTTCATTTCTTTAATAAATCACCTTTTTAGCAGAATTCCGGCTCAAAAAAAGACAATGGTTTTAATTACGTCTTTGTCTACAAAATCTTATATTTATAGCGTTTTCGGTTTATATGTACTGGGTTGCACGAAAAAACTGTTGAGCGTTCAGATTAGATTTTCAGTGCGCACTGAGACAGTGCCGAGTGTTCGGATTATAATCAAGTATGCACTGATAGATAAATGGCGTCGTAGTTGCCCCTTGAACTCAACACGCTCGTGCTGGACTTTACTCGGTCCAAGGGCGAAGATGGCCGACAAACGTGAATGTACACACACAAACGTGAAATTGAGGTTAGAAAAATTTCCCTAAAAACGTGATGGGAATTTTAACTACGCTATGGCGCTATAAATGGAGGATATTCGGTACTTGTCAGTGTCAAAAATTGTGTTTAAAATGCATTATTTTACCTTATAACCACATATTAACAAAACACAAATAGATTTATTATTTAAAGCTTCAGTAAAGCTCAAAAAACATGTACCAATGCATTAAATCGAAAAAGTAATGGGGTAATTCTGAACAAAAAATGTCGTAACAGCGATGTTAAATTTGACAGTCACTCCGATGTCAAAAAAACGCTATTCTGTAAACTTTAGTGTAACTTAACGACAATATAAAATAAAATTTTCGGTATTAAAATGCATTGTACATTTATATAATGTATTATTTTGATTAATTATACATTAATGTATTATTATTAGTTTGCTGTATGTTATTTTAACACCGAAAATTTTATTTTAAATAACCGTTAAGTTGCAGTAAAGTTTACAAAATTGCTTTTTTTTGACATCAGGGTGACTGTCAAATTAAACATCGCTGTTACGGCTAACATTTTTGTTCAGAATCACCCCATAAGTACCGAATATTGAAGTTCATATTTTTGCCACCAGAGGGCGAACGGGTTCTTTAAATTACCAGCCTGGCACTAGTTGTGTTTTTTTTACATACTTTGCTCGAGCAAATCATATTCTGTCTCATTTTCTCCTATAGAACTAAAAGGAGAAGGAAGTGATTTGCTCGAGCAAATCAGTCAAATTTTGGTAAAAGAAACACACACTTGTCGGGTGATTCAAAAATAATCTCCATGATCAAAATTAGTTGATGAACATATCAGTTATAAGAGGCAAATAAAACAAAAGTAATTGGCGATTCAAATTAATATTTCCCGCGCAAATGTATGGTATGGTGACGTCACTAGAATATATAAAATTTAAACCTGGAAACATATAATCAAACGCATTTAATAATAAAAAGTAAATTAGGTAAGTTGACGTTATTTACTTGTCTATAACGGACGTTAACAAACGTTAAACGCTAAATTCGCCTGCACAACTATCACGGACGTGACGTCATTTCATAGTTCCGCGCTATGCCGCAAGAGGGAGATCGCTTAGCTAGAATCGCCAATAATCTTATTCGTTTTTTGGCCTTTGGCATTGTGTCCACACTAGCCCTACGATGCCGAAGTTTTCTAGCGTTTGCTAATTTTACCGCCGAAGCCTTTGAATTTGCGTCCACTCTTCATTCGCCCGTCCACTCTGCGTTCGTTCCAAATCGTTATTACTCCGTGGTACACACTTAGGTAGAGCGCACACGGAGCTACTCAAAAGAAACTGATTACTGACGCAAATCACAAACCAATCCACGACATATGTATTTAAATGGAGCACTGCAGACGGGGGCTATACTTGTTATTAACCAGTTAGTAACGCGTTAGTAATCAGTTTGAAGGAACTCAACTGCCCAGTCACCAGTTTCTCGTGTGATTTCTTTTGAGAAGAAACGTGCTTTTAAGAACGACGCAGTGGACAAAGCTTTTACTGATTATTTCCTAGAAAAAAAAAGAAAACCTATTTCAAACGAAGTCGATAAAGACAAAGACCCAAAAACAGAAGCACTGAAAATGTTCCTTCTTAGCATGCTACCTGATCTCCAGAAAATGAGTGATAGAGAGGTGCGAGAATTTAAGCTGACTTCTCTAGAAACCGTTAATAAAATTTTCTCAGCTCGATCTATGATCTTTCCTGAATTTACATCCCGATCTACGACACCATCACACTCGGAAATATTCCTGCTAAATCGATCATCACATGATACAGGAGAGTCCAGTGAGACACCAGTATTCACCACATACCAGCTGAGCGATTCAGCATCCACGCACTCTCTCATGTTTGTGTTTTCTTCTGTAAGGCAGGGGTAATAAGTTGAACCAATTCTAAATAACTTTCTTTAGACATTCGATAAAACATACAAATTTAGTATCCTAAAGGTGAAGCTCTCTATCTGCAACGAAATAAGAAACTACCGATTTCGATCACTTTTGAGTAGCCCATGTACCTCATCACTAATAAGTTACTAATCAGTTAGTAATTTGAATCACAAACCAGTTTAGTTTCTTTTGAGTGTGCGCTCTGCCTGAACGAACGATTTCTTGTAAACGTTAGTTTGTTGGGTGGTTATTCTTGATTCACACGACATTAGGTCTGTTTCTTTTACCAAAATTTGACTGATTTGCTCGAGCAAATCACTTCCTTCTCCTTTTAGTTCTATAGGAGAAAATGAGACAGAATATGATTTGCTCATATTTGCTCGAGAAAAGTATATGTTAAATAAACACAACTATTGGCGATTCAAATTAATATTTCCCGCGCAAATGTATGTTTGGTTACATACCCTAATGACGTCACATCAGTGACAAAATAAATAAACAATTTAACTTGCAAAGAAATAATCAAACGCATTTAATAATACAAAGTAAATTAGGTAAGTTGACAATATTTACTTCACTATAACAGACGTTAACAAACGTTAAACGCTAAATTAGTTCCGCGCTATGTCGCAAGAGGGAGATCGCGTAGCTAGAATCGCCAATTATGTCGTATACACGACTTTTATCATTCTATCCTTGTCATCCAAATTCAAAAATAAGAGGGTGTCTATGTCATGGTGTATACGAAATCTTGTCGTGTGTGATTCGAGAATAACCCACTTGGTGTATAACCGGCATAACTAATGAAATGACGTCACAAGCGTGATAGCTGTTCAGACGAGTTTAGTGTTTAACGACTGTTAACATATGGTTTACTCTATAGTAAATAACGTCATTTTACAGTATTTAAAGTCTAAATTCTCAGCAAACATGAATTCTAACCTTACTGACAGTGAATCAAATCGGCGACGCTGAATTTTCCCATCGCTCGTTGGAAATTTGTGGTAGGGACAACGGACTTCCACTCTGCTCTCGATTAGCATCACGCACGTAGAGAAATCTAATTAAATGAACAGCTCCGCGTTCCGATGAGGAATGAGAAGCCCCGCCCATTTCTCAGTTAATCGCGCCTTCTAAAATGCTAGGACATACGATAGTAATAGTGGATTCTTCGTCATCATTACATTCCGCTACCTTAACCAAGCACGTACCGCATTACTTAGTTCAACATACGTTCATGCGAAAGTTGCCGTGGTTAAATGTAAAAGAGAGTGAGCGAAGCTATTTGCTTGTCTACACCATTCCTGTATGCAAAAAAATTAAACTATACTTTATATTATTAAACGCGTTTAATTATTTGTTTAGAAGTTTTAATTTTCATATACATTTTTGTCTTGTCTGTGACGTCACCAGAGTATGCAACCAAAAGTTAATGACAAAATATGTACTCCAAAAATGAAAACTTTCTTTTCTTCATATTAAGGCCATTTTAGACTGACACAATTTGTTACCAAAATTTTGTTCCCAAACCGACTCAGATGCAACTGCGCAATGTGCAGTTGCATATCTGAGTCGATTTGGGAACAAATATTTGGTAACATTTTAGCTCCTCTAAAAAGGCCCCAGGCCTAATCCCATCATACACCCAGATATTTATTGTGCAATTTATATTGCAAACTCATATTGCACAGTGTAAGACAGAGAACCCAGTAAACCAAAAGAGGTATTATATATGTAAAATATATATAACATGTAAGAAAACTTATGTAAAATCTAGAGAGAAATTAGGGATAAATCATGTAAGGATGTCAGCCATATTTGGGGATAGGTTATTATGTGTAAATTATGTAAATTTTTATATACAAAATATATATCAGATATAAGTAAATAAAAACAAAAAATATCATTTTTTTGCTTGGACAGTGTATGCGACCAAGTTTCGCATACTTTTACCGTCAAGATTCTATTCGTTTCTAAAAGTGGTATTCTCGAGTCGCGTAAGTCGAACCGCATGCGGAAATTTCCGCATGGAATGAACGAGTGGGTATAGGGCACTCGATCGATTACTTTTTATGCGAAACGCACGTCATATTCATGTACCTAACCTTAATTTAACATATAAATTTAATAGTAGTAGTAAAGTTTAGGTGTTTTATCGAAATAACACAAATTTTTGTATTTTGGAAATTCAATTTTTAATTTTTACTGAATAAAAGAATATTTTAGATCATTTTCCAAGCAATTATGTGCGCGCCATATCAAATACTTAATAAAAAATTTAAAATGATTTTTTTTTAATTATTTTTACATCTTAAAATAGAATTCAAACGGCAATTGAAGACATGTTTTACAAATTTTTGAGGCAATCCAGTGGCATGTTATAACGAATTTCGTGTCTCGATTTTCAAAAAATAAAGAAAAAAACTGGAGTTATTTCTCAGAATGTTCATAACTTTCTTTTGAACCACTATAAATTTTTTAAAAATTATTTTTGTACCATAAAAAAACTCCTGCTACTCCGATACATTTCCGACCCGTTTCGTCATTTTTTAATATATTATAAAGAGTTAAAGCGTAAAATATTTCAACCGTAACCTAATCTAAACAAAAGCTTATAGTAAATAAAACACCTTAGAACTAGAATAAAATGTCGAGAGTAAACATTTTTAGTCGTTGGTAGGTTATATTTTCATCTATTGAGAACACTGCATTTAGGCTATGTTGCCAAGAACTCGTTCGACCGATTCGTCGCATGCGAAAAAGAGAAGCGAAGACCTTTGGAGAATACACTTTTCGTTTCGCATGCGGTTCTTTTTATGCGAAACTAAAAGTATGCTTTCAAATGCGCATACACTGGAGAATCTGTGGCCAGGCCATTTCTAGTAAGTAATCACAAGTATAATAAATTAATATTATCTTAACTTAAACCATGTTAAACTTAAAGTGGGATTTGCGGGATTCGAACCCACGCCGTTGCAGTCGCAAATTGTCGAATCAAGCCACCTAACCGTTGGACCATCGAGGCTTCATGAAATGAATACACAAAAACATTGTTTTAAAGCAAATCCTCATTAAATAAATATTATATTTGTTTCAATACAAATAAAAAAAAATTAAAAATAAATTAGTGAAGTTAAAAGAAGTTCAATTATATATAAAAATTAAGTAGTTAAAATTATTTTTAACAAAATAAATAAATTATAAATTATAACTCAACTTTTTTCTAATAATGTCGGTGTTGAATGTTGGATTTCTTTGGTAAGCGCAATTTTGCAGAAAAAATTAAGAAAAAATTCTAAACTTTAAAAATATTCAAAATAAAGACATTAAATATAAAAATTAAGTAGTTAAAATTATTTATAACAAAATAAATAAATTCTAACCCAACTTATTCCATACATTTTTCTAATAAGATATTTTATTTTATATTTTATGTTTTATGTATGAATTATTTGCATAAAGAATATAAGTAAATAATTTATGTAGGTATATTTTAAATTAAATGTCTAATGTAAATAACACAGGCGATATTTTACATTAATAATAAATAATTATTTATATATAAAATATACAGTATACGAACTTATGAATTGTATATGTAAATAATTCTATATAAATAACACATTATAAATTTTACTTATTACTTACATAGAGAAAATAATATAATATTATATATGTAAAATATACATATATTTTACGTTAAATTAGCTACATAGGAGAATTTACCAGCTATCTATGTGTATTTTATATATAAGTTACAAATTGGTTTACTGGGAGTGCACAAGAAATAGCGCAACTTATAATAAAATTTAGGACTGCAGCCTTATTCTTGAACGAGTCGCCAACAACTTTTATCATTCTGTCCTTTTCATTTACATGAAAAAATAAGAGTCTCTCCTTGTAGTTTCGTCGACGATACGATCTCGACCGACCTAAAGAATATGCCTCCTGGCAGCAGCCTATTCTTGAACCACTCGAGACGATGTCGCAAGCGAGATATCGGTAAATCTCGACCACTTTTCATGAAATGCTTATTCTTGAGCTATCGACATCATCTCGTAGGGAGAATTTTCAAACGAGATGTCTCGAGTCTCGACTGCCTAAAAGTAATCGAAATGGATTTGTCGTATAAGTGTCTAACCCAACTCAATGGAATAATTTGTATTTAACAAGAAAAACTTATTAACTGTAATTATTAGGGGAATAATATTATGTTAATAAGGATTAAGCACCCCCTATAACCAGGTACACGGTACCTAGAAGACCTCTAATTGTCATTACTGGGTTTTTCTTGTAATTTTCCCCCATATAAACTAGATTCTTGGGTGTAATCAGCCAGAAGATTTATTTATTCATTTAGTTTTAAATTTAACATTGTTTAAGCAGTATAAGTTGAACTTGAGTTCTATTGATAGTATTTTAGCAGTATATAAGTTGGACCAAATAGTATTTTCATTGTGTACTACAGTTTCATTGGTAAGACATTTTTCCCACAAATTTTGAGAACTTGTTGTTAAATTTTCCATTTCTTAAATCCGGGTTTTGTTCCAAAAAATTAAGGTTGATTTTTGGTCATGGGAAAAACATACATTTTCTTAGACTTCTCATTCATTTTGAATATTTGTAATAAAATAAACCAGCATAAACAAAGACTTTATTTAATTATAAACAAAGACTTCGAAAACACAAACACACGAGATCACACGAAATTTGAAAGGATCTCTCCCGTATCTTAAGTCGTATTCATTTCCATTCATTTCTTTGAAATTTCGTGTCATCTCGTGTCTTCGATCGCTTGCTATTGGGTCAGGATATTTCTTTTGTGTCCTCGAAATCTTTGCGCGTGATTGTACACCCAAATGAACACACCATATAATAGGGTATTTAATTTCCTTTAGGTTCATAGCAGCTAAACGTAGACGACACTTTGATGCTTGAGTCTCGAAAGGTGTTCAAGAATAGAGTTTGCATATCGTCCACGAGATTTGCATTACTCACATGTAACATATCAAGAATAGGGCCGTTGTGTTAATTTAAGTACAGTTGGTATCACAGTTGGTGTAAGCGTCATAAGTTGGTAAACCTGCAAAATGGCGACCGAGAAACCCGGGAGCGTTCAACAAGGTGATTAAAATTTTAATTTTCCCAATTAATTTACATTTATTGATAAAAAATACTACATTATAATGTACCACCCACCTTTTATTATTAATTTAACAATAAAAATTGAAAATAGTTAAGAAATATAAATTTTTTGTTTCAAGGCTGTCAATTGTTATTCTGTTGCTGTTTTTATAATTCATATTTGTTTTGTAGATGAACCCACGGTTGATGAAATTGAAGCTCGACTTCTAAGCATGGAAAATATTGATCGAGCTTCTCCAGAACTGTGGCCAGAAAAGTGTAGGTTCTTACTTTGTAGATAATTGTTATTTTTATACATTTGAAAAGTATTTTTTTAAATTGTTTTCAAGCAAGTTATAAAGGTTAATTATTTATTTAGTTCCAGGAATGAATGAATTCATTAACAATTACGTCTCCTCTTCATCAAATAAATTACCTTATTCAAAGGAGTTAACGCCAGAAGATAACAATCAGTTATATGGTAAGTTGAAACTAAAATTTTATTATGTTATTATTCCTAATCGTAAAATATCGTTAAATTGAAACAGTTTCGAAATATTATTGAAAAAAGTCTGGGGGATATTCAAAATTCAAATCTTTTCCACCAGTTTACTGGAAACTTAAAAATTTTGTCCATCTCACCTTATCCGTAACATTTCTAACCTCTTAAAAGGTGCGCTGTAATGTAGTATGCAGCAAATATCAGTTAAACGTCATAATCTAGAACCTGTAATTCAGCATAATGTAGTTTGACATAACTCAATGTTGCATATCCATAAAATAGCATAATCCAGAATCCATAATTCGGCATAATCGAGGCCATAATGCAATAAAGCAGAATCGTAAAATAACAATCCTCAAATCGTAAATTAGCATAACCAACTTAACCTATCTTGTTTTTATTGAATAAATAATTATATTTGACTGGGAAGACTTAGATGTAATGTGGGTAATAAAGTTTGCATTATGTTGTTTTCCGTTATGCTGAATTACCTTCTCTGAAAACGGTTCTTGCCATCTTAATTAAACGTTTTCATAAACGAAATTGATTTTTAACCCTTTGCACTCGTATTTATAATTTGCGAAATTCTAACTCAATTTGGATTTATTTTTCATTTTCAATAAAATATGGCGACAACGAGCGCAACGTTAAAACGTATTGTGGCGACTATACGGCGACATATGAGTGCAAAGGGTTAAAAATAATTTTTTGATAGATTACCATTACTGAAATGAAACTACAGTCAAACTTCCCTCAAATTTTCAAGGGACTTAAAAAAATATTCGAGATATAGAAAATTCGAGTTATAGAAACAAACATTTATTTTTAAAAATTGTATACATAAAGATGTACATATAATATTCTAAGTATAATCAAAATAGACGCAACATTCTTACACAAAACATTAATTTTTTAATTGTGTTAGATTAAAAAATTCATTATCTACAAAGTTTGTAAAGCATGATACACATTATCCGTTGTTCTGTCTTTAGAATATTCATATTTGCTGCACTTCTTAAGAATATTCCTCATTTCTTTATTGGAAGGTGGATGTGGAATTTGAACTGTTGTAGTTGTCTCATCAGATGAAGCATCTTCATCTTCTTGTTGTTGTCTGATTTTGTCTAAAATGTCGGCATCTGTTGGATAATCCGCCACAATTACATCATTATCTATACCCAAATATTCATCAAAAGACACATTACTCTCAACTTTTTTCGTGTACAATTGAAACAATGTATTCATTTGTGATAAAGGCGTATCATCTTCATCACTATAATTATTTTCACTTTCTTGAAACCAGCCTTTGCAAAACAATTTTTTATAGTTGCCTGCTGTAGATCATTGTCCCACGGTTTAGATAAATTTGTTAGCGCATCCCATAGAGTAATCTGACTGGTTTCATCTCCATCTTCTAGAGCAATTAGAATCTGTTTAAGTATTCTTTTACGGTAGTGTAATTTGACATTATTAATAATTCCCTGGTCCATGAGTTGAAGCTTTGATGTCATGTTTGGTGGAAGAAAAACAACATTAATAGATGTAAGCGAGATATAGAATCAAATTTTCATGTAAAATGCTACCTAGATGCTCAAATTTCGTAAAAAAAATCGAAATATAGAAAATTTCGTGTTATAGAAGTTCGAGTTATGGAAGTTCAACTGTACATTGTTTTGATTAACCCGAACCTTTTTTTTCTTTCAAATTTCTAAAACGTATCAATTTAAAAGTAGCTAAATGGAATGCAGTCCACAAGTGAAACGTTTCACAGAAATTAACTGCAGTACACTAAATAAGAGTGCGTTTGGTAAACTATGGGCAATCTTCAAAAAAATATTTTTATGCGAAACTGATGGTGGGATGTTCGAGCATTGCTGAAAATTCGGCCAACACTTATGTTTTGCAAAAATCAGGGAGCTAAAATTGAAATCCAATACTAACAAAGGTGGCCGCCTACTTTTTTGATGGAATTTGATCTATTTTCTAACCCTAAAGTTTGATTTATAAGTAACACGACACCCAGTCTAATATGTATTGTTATATTTTTTTGTATATTTAAATTTTTTTCAGAACTTGCTACTTTATCCACAGCTGCACTTATTACTAGGGTTAAAGAGTTGCATGATATTGCCTACCGGCTGGGAGTGGAGGAATCGAAGGAAATGACCCGTGGAAAGTATCTTGATATTTTTAGTAGTAACAGTTTTAATGACAAATAAGACTTTATTTTTGTATATACTTAATATTATATTTATAACATGCAGCTTTATATTTGCCTAGTTAATGTAAATATATTATTTTTTTAAAGTGGTAGCAATGATTTCTAAGAAAATACCTTTTACAAACATTTTCCTATCATCCACGATCACGTTTTTACAAGTCATCTTATTTAGATAAGGATTTGAACAAAAATAAAACACAACTGTAATAGATAATAAGATATATTTATAAATAAAACTTAAATAATACGATAGCAAAAGTCTTCAAAAATATATTTTAATAACAAGTAAAGGAATGTGTGTATCTTATACAAATAAAGCCCCCAAAAGAAGACTAGCAGGACTGAAAATTCCGTTGTTCAATTTTGTTATTTTTATTTCAACTCCATTACGAGATAGTCCATTGTAAGACACTTGTATCTTTTCCACCAATTGAAACCAACCTTGCATCTTCATGAAGAAATGTAATGTTGGTTACATGGCTGCTATGCCCGCCATACGTATGACATAACGACTGAAATAAAATAAGTTTAGTTAATTTTTAAAATTAATTATTTACTCCTTACTCTTGGTTGCATTACTGGATAGGAGTATAATTTAACTTTTCCAAAATCATCTCCGGTTGCCAGTAAACTGTAATCATTGCTTCTACAACATGCATTAACATCGGTTCCATCTGCATTTTCTGGCCAAATACCTATCGAAGTAAAACTCAAAGTGCATGTATGAGTAGCCCATTCAACATCTCTTAATGATGATGACGCTACGATTTGTCTACAGGTACTTGCATTCCCTAAAAATTAAAAAAAATTACCATATTTTTTAAAATTAATTCTTATAAATTCAAATAATAAAAACAGGACATCAACGAAAAAATACTTACAGAATAAAATTTCGTAATCTCCAGAATTACTTCTTATTACTTGATTATCGATTGACCAATCTAAATGTGTCACGAAACTTGAATGTCCCTAAAAAAATTTTGAAATAAATTTTCCTGATAAATTTTACATAATATAATAATTACCGTGCACTTTCCAACTCTCGAAAGCCTATAATTATCAGATACTTGATATATGTAGATGTTATTATCTCTTGATCCTAATGCTATGCTATTTCCATCAGGTGAAAAATGTATGGCTTGTATCGGTTCATTTCCATCAATGTACTTTCCCAGAATTTCTCTTGTTTGAGAATCAAAGACGAGGGTTTTACCTTGTAAACAACCAACTACTAATACATTTCCATCTGGTGAGAATGAAACGCTTTGTGCTTGTTCCTGAAAGCATTATTTTAGTAAAAGTTGTCAAACATGCGCTACCATTTAAATAAATAACAATTACCATTTATATTTGTGACATTTTGCCTTATTAGGGAAGCATCAAAAAAATAAATTTCATCATATTAAAAGCCAAATTAAAATGGGGCTACTTAAATTATGGAGTGGTATTTAATGAAAGTGATTATGCAATTCTATTAGATTTATTTGCTTGATGATGTCCTAATAAGGTAGAACATGGTCTAAATTAAATATTTTTGATAAATTTAGTGATTGTTAATTAATTAAATTTGTATTAAATATTTACCCCAATGTCTTTACTCCAAAGAATGCTGTGTGACATAGAATCCCACATTTGGAGTAATCTGTCTTGACCAGCAGTGGCAAACTGAGGAACGTTTGGATGCGCACCAATTGCCCATAATTCATCTGTGTGTCCAAGCACAATAGGTTGAAATCCTAAACCAATGGTTCCTATTAAAATGCAGTTCTTCGTCGTTCCCACAAGAAGTTGGCTTCCTCTTCCTTCGGAAACTATGCGAATTCCACCAAAATGACCTTCAATCTATAAAAACGGTATTACTTTTATACCAATTTTAAGTAATATTAAAACTTACCATGCATTCTTGTCTATTTTTTGATAAATTTGAATCGAATTGTACTAATTTTCCATCTTTTCCACCTCCAGTTATAATACTTCCATCTTTTAAAACGCAAATTGAGAATATGCCACCTTCATGTACATTTTTAATAAACTTGAGGATCGTGTTTGTTCCTCTTCCCCAAACAGCAAGGTTTCCATTTGAATCTCCAGTTATCACATCACCCGATTGCAAGAATGCAACTGACAAAACGAATTTTGGTTTATCTCGGCTTTCGAAAATTCCCATTCTTTTGTACAAAGTGCCACCAGCATCTAAAGTCCAAAACGCAATATGCGATTTTCCACAGGTCACGATGTTATTACGGTCTAATGGGTGGAATTCTGCAGCAACGATTGTATCTACAGAACACTAAAAGAAGAAATAAAAACATTAAGGATTTTTGAAATTTTTTTTGTTGATTCTCAAGGCGCAAAAACTTTTGCCAATTCCCGTCTCTGCTTTGGGATTCATGTTTCTTGTTTTAATACTCTAGGAAGTTATTAATTTTTTTAAAAGTATTCAACTTGTTTATTTAGTATATTATTCAATAATATAAAGGAACTAATTACTAAACTTGATGTGTAGCTTTATGTTATTGGCATAATATTCATGTTGTTATGCAAATAACACAGAGTTTTAAGCGTTAAACAACATATTTGCATTAAAAGTAAGTTACAAACTTATTTTAACATTGAAAAAAAAAACTTTCCTAATAGGCAAATTTAAATAGTTTAAAAAATTCGGCAACGCCCGATTATTTTGGAAATAAAGCATTTTTGAGAAAAATATTTGAAATAAAAGTTGTACGATTCTTAGTGGCGCACTATCTGGAAATATTGCCCTTGACTTTAAAACGCAAGATGAAGGTCAGGAGATAATCATTTAACTTTTTTTAAATCCGGGCAACCCATATTTATTGCATATTATCGCTTGCTTTCACAGGTTTACGGAACATATTTTTTTATTTTTCTAAAGTAAATAGTTTTTTAACTCCATTGTCGTCCTAAAAGACTACAGATTTTTATTTGAACACTTACTTTGGTTTCTGTAATTTTATGTCCATTTTCTCCTTTTTGCCAATCCCAAACTGAAATAATATGATCCTGAGCGTCATCAACGGCTAAAAGCAGTGCTCCTCCATCTGCCTTACTAAATGATATGCAGCATACTGATACGTTAAAATCATTAATTCCAATGATGGCTTGAGTGTGCAAAGAAACTGAGTTCCAAACTCTTATGTGAGGTCTCGCATCTCTTCTATCAAGGCCTGCACACTGACCAGTAGCAACTAATAATTTGTTGGGATGAATAGCCAAACTAAAAATAAAGAAAAAGATTACAATTTATGATGTTACAAGTTTTTAGGGAAATCGGGATTATATTTGTTGTAATTTTATCAATCAATAAACTATTTTTAGAACTTTTATCTCCATTCAAGTAGAAGAATAAATAAAGTCTGTAACTTTCTTATTTTTTCAAATATATGGTGTTTTTCTGATGCACTAACGAGCACTGATAAAATTAGAAAAAAATTGATAAATATAGAAAAATGTCGCTAGGTCGAAAAAAGTTAAAGATCTGTAATTTTCTTATTTTTTCAAATAAATGGTGTTTTTTTGGTGTACTAACAAAGCACTGATAAAATTCAGAAGAAAATTTAAAAAAAATTGATAAATATAGAAAAATGTTGCTGGGTCGCAAAAGTAAAAGATCTGTAACTTTCTTAGTTTTCCAAAAATATTAAGTTTTTTGGATGCACTAACAAGCACTAAAGAAATACAAAAGAAATTTATAAAAAAGCGGTAAATAAAAAAAATTGTCGCCGAGCGTGAAGTTAGCGACAAAATTTAAATAAGCATTTACTCACTTAATACGTAGCCGCTAATTTTACTAATTATTGCAATAAAGAGCACTAAGGATGCACTCACGAATATATTGAAAAAAAAAAACGTTAGTGCTTCTGTCGCTAACTTCACGCACCTCTTTCAATTGCACATTATAAGCAGCAACAAAAAAAACTTATAAACGTAAATAATATTATGTAGTTTTCAATAATCATGCAAAAATGTGTACATTGTTATTTATTTATTGAGTAACATAAATGACCCTTGGGCCGGGAACGCGGAAAAATTTTAGTTCATGAAGTGTTTTGATATGAAAATTTTGACGTATGAAAATTTTATTATAGATATTGTAGATATTAGGTGGGTATCGAATCATATAATTTTCAAAAAAATTGTAAAAAAACTGAAGTGTTTATATGTTTTTGCTTACAAAATGATTAAAATAAAAAAGTGAAATACTATTTTATTTAGATGTTAATTTAGAAATATCTTCAAAAAAAATTTTTTTTTAATTATAATTTTATTTTTAATATTTTTTTTTGAAAATTATGTGATTCGATACCCACATAGTATCTATAAATACAGCAAATAATAAAATTTATGTACGTCAAAATTTTTCCATCAAAACACATAAAATAATCAAAATTCCCTAGCCTTAAGGAACTTTTTAAAAAATACATAAGTAAAATAAAAACATACATATTATACTACCACAAATTACGTTGAATTTTTATTGGTTTATTATAACATAGTCTGTAAATAAAGGAAATGTTGAGCAATTCCTTTTACATTCAAAACACGTTGGTCGATTGCCATTAGTAACTTTTTTTAATACAAGTACAATAAAATTGTAAACTTCGAATAATACTTTTATAATGATCCTTTTTTAAGAAAAACGCAATAAGTAAAAAAATTCTTTATGACAATATTGTTTGTCAATTTACTATATTTTGTTCATTTCATTATTTACTATTTTTAGGATTTTCGATTTAGGGCACAAATTATCTTCCAAGAAAAAAAAGAGGTGTTTGTAAAATATTGATGTCCAGGAGTTTCATTTTTAAATTTCCCAAACACGCAAGATATGTTTTAAGAAAGGGTACACAAAAAATTTGTAATTGATACATTTATTAATGGGATTAGTTATACAGGGTGACTAAAAAGTCTGCAATTCCCATTTTTACTAAATTATAAGAGGACGAAAATCGAAAAAATGGCCAACTTGAATATAAAAGTGACAAAAGGACGAAAATTATTGATTATATATTTGGCTTATTATTCGCTTTTTGTTGACATATCATTTTATTTTCTTAAATTTCATATGATCGGTGAGTAGAGGCGAATTCTCGCGTGTAAAAATGTTGGGTGTAGTTACCGACATAGGTAACAATGTACAACATGCTCCACCGAAAACTGGTACACAAAAGAAATGCTAGCGCCAATACCCACTAACTACTGAATAGCGGTGGGTGAGACTAAGGTATACTCAAGCCGCACGAACGCTTCTTATTGGCGCTAGCATTTCTTTTGTGTACCAGTTTTCGGTGAAGCATATTGTACGTTCTTGCGAGCAAAAATCGAGAGTAGTTACGTGGAGAGTGACGTCATATTAATAATTATAGTTACTAAAATCCTAACCATGGTAAGAAAGTAGGTTACGAAAAGTAGTATCCTTAATCTGCAATCTTCACTTGCTTATGTCACTATTGGAAGTTGTTTTATGAGTTATTTTTGTTAATAACACTACCCTACAAATATAAAATAAAAAATGCATAATGCATAGTTTTTAGACTTTATAGTTTTCTCAAAAAAAAAAATAAAAGTGAAGGATATTGTATTTGATCAGTATTACTCCACCAAGTCTTTATTTATTATCCTAAAAATAGTAAATAATGAAATGAACAAAATATAGTTAATATACAAATAATAATATTGTCATACAGAATTTATCGATATCTGATTTTTTGAAAGTCTTCCAATAATGTGAAATTATATAACTTGTATCTTCAACTTCGGGAAAATGTAGGTATAGTCCATTTCATTAATAGATCACTTTTTCAGTAGGAATTCCGATTCAAATATAGACAGTTCTTTCAAATGTGTCTTCATCTAATAACAATAAAAGCATTTAGTTCTAGTATAACTAAATAACTAGGTGCTTTTAGTATTTTTAGGCGAAGACACAATTGAAAGAATAGTCCATATTTGAGTCGGAATACCTCCTAAAAAGGTGATCTATTAATTAAATGGACCGTATTACTTTTCCCCATATATTCTTGCATGCACTTAACTTTTATTGACTTTTTCTTTATTTTTGATTTTTCATTAAAAACTTTTATACGACCGCCATTTCCCCAAACCTTGTCGATCTGGTTTGGATTAGATTATTTTATAACCATGAAGTTTCTGATAATTATGAATATTAATTAAATTAAGCAATAAAAAGTTACTTTTATCGTGCCAAAAACCACAATTACTTCAAAACCATGAAAATCTAACCAGAGCTGAGTACTCCCAAAAATGACGTGCACTGGCACATGACCTATGGCCTATGGGATAATAGATGGAAACACCTCTCGCTTCGATATTTGAAGAAATGAAACTTGCAGAGAGGTTACTGGCAACTGGCATTATCCGACGACCGTAATTTCCCTGTTCTCCCTTACCAGCAAAGTCCATTTTTCAATAGGGGTTATTTTCAGTAAGCTTTTGGCTGAAATCGGCGTCTTGCTTCTTTCAGATTTTTTAAGGTAGATTTGTCAAAAGCTGATCATATATCATGTTTTGTTGTAACGGCTTCTTCATTTGAGTTGAAGTCGGAAAACTAAAATAATGTTTTGGGAGAAAGATTTCGTATTCCTTGCTTTTGATTGGTTTTCAATTTTATTTCAATTTCTGATTTACATACTTGCATCTAGAGCAGGCAAGTGCAAACTGCGGCCCATGAGATATCTTTAGCGCAACAAATTACTCGAGAAAATTAATTCTAAAGCTAAGTAGTAAAATAAGAGTTGGAACACGCCCGCTGTCTTCACTAAATTTGTATGCGGCAAAGTCAGTTCAAAGATAAAGTTTGCACAGGGCTGATCTAGAGCTTGAACGTAAACACAACGCCAACAAAACACCAACTTGCTATTTCCACAAAGCAGACTTGAATTTAGTAACATGTGAAAACCTTTTGAACTTCCCGCTTCCGAGCGGGAAACGAAAAATACAAGGAATTTCGGTAGCTGTGGTATGAGGAATAGTATGATGATTTGACATACCATTCATTTTTGCGTGGCTTTATGACGTCATAAACGAAATAGTATGAGAGAGTGGTATGTCAAACCTCTAACCATGGTCGGTGGTTAGAGGACTGTAGTATGTAGAAAGTGAGTTTAATCATTGGAAAATCCATGTCTTCCATTGCCAAAGTAGCTGCATCAATTCATCTATTGTAGTGTGTTGTGATGCACGAGCACAATCACCACCAGTAATTCTATTTTTGGCTTCACCAATAATTGATTCTAAGTATATCGCCATATTTCTCCATGATACCAGGAGCCATAACAGGAGAAATCCGCAGTTGCCTTTTAACAATACTGCTTTAATCTCAGAATAGATTATTTCAATTGGGATTAACACTGGGGAATATGGACCTAAGCGTAATATTGTTACTGGTGAATTTTTAAATTGCCACAGTAGATTTTCGATGAATGGTATATATGTCTGTTGTGGTTTACGTTCAAAATCCTCGCCAAAAACTCTTGGCTTCTTCATTTTTTTTTACATTTGGCTCTATCTGAAGTTAAATTCATTTTTCTGAAATAAAATTGATACTTTCTGAAATACAGTTGATCATTTCTGAAATACATTTTATGATTCTAATTTTTTTGGTTATTTTGAATAGTGGAATCGCAGATTAACTGCACAAATTTAGGATTCCCACTGTACAATTTAAAATTAGAATAAGGTCTGAAAAAACCGCAGTTTTGGTTTATTCGAGATGAGTTTCTGGTTTGTTTCCACTTGATCCATTTGTTGGAAAACCGGCATAAGTTACGTATGGTGCAATTTTGTGCAAAACCGTAAGACCTTGCAGGAAATATCTGTAAGGTTTGTAATTGACGGTTTCCATCTTTCCATGGTTACCTTACAGTAAGGACTTACGGTTTTATTTCTATCAAATTTTAATCATAAAAGTTGTGTTTTGTTGTAGTTATAATATTTTTTAATTTTCTTTTTAAAATTATATTGCTTTTAGATGTGGTAATAATGATAAAATAATTTTAATAATAAAGTTAATGTTCCCTTTGTTATCAATAAATATACAATTTCATATTATTATAAAGTTGATTGCATGTGCATGTACTTTATATAAAATTACCCACATATTATTTTCCACACTTTATTTTGAAACAATTATTACAATAACAACAAAAAAATCAATATTTTTGAAATTACTTTAAAACCTTAATCAATAATGCATCGAAGAAAATGGAGAAAATTACTTAGACACTATATATTCCTGCATGAAATGTACTTATTATCTATTAAATATAAAAGCTTTGAGGTTACAACTAGGGTACTAGGGCATTATTAAAATTTAATATTTAATAAGTGCAGCAAACGAATTATATAAATTATAAATGCATTCAATTATCCAGAAAAAAACGAACAACTTTCAATAAATGTTTCAGGGTCTTAAACAATTATTATTGTGGTTACCTTTCGTAATTCCACATTTAAGAAATAAAAACCTATTTATGCTCAAAAATTTTAGACTTAAGATTTAAGACCTACGATTTAAGATTTAAAATTTACCATTTCTTAAAACCATTAATCCAATAATTTTCCAAAAATCATAAATCGTTGAGCATAAATAGACCTTAAGAGTTGGTTAATTTCAACTCTAATTTCTTTAATGTTAAATTTTACGTAAACTGCATATGCGTTAGCTGAAATTCGCTTTTTTCATTTTAAAATTTTAATTTAATATATCTAAACATAAGCAACATAAGAACTTAGAACAGACAAAAATCATAAGAATTAAAAATTGAAGGAAACAAACGCTTATTTTTCGTTTTTTAGGTTAAGCCTTAAGCCTGGGTGCATAAAGCCCACGCTGTTCTTAAATGATAAGTGATAAATGTAAAATTTGTCTGCATCTTTAATAGAGTAAGCCACATAGATGAAACCAAACACTAATATTCTCCCTTTATTCCAAATTAATTCAATAATTTTTGTTTAAAAAATTTCTAAAACTACTAATAAAAAATATGGTAAATGTTCACACATATTTTCCTATTGCAGTTTTAATAACTATTTTTTTAAAAACGCAGTGCTTTCAATTCGACTGAATATTAGAAATATTTTTAACTAATTTTCACAAAATTCAGGATAAAACTGGAAAAAGTTGAAGAAGTGTAACTGTAAGTCGAAAATTTATGGAAGAAGTAGCTTATAGCTTCGTCTATAACTTTGAGTAAAAAATGTAGTAATTTTTACAATTTACGACGTAAATATCTTCAGACATCGGAAACCGGAAATCAAGTCGCCATCGTAGAAGCCTTGGACATGTGCCATCGCCGCTTGACCGTCAAAAATAGAACAATTAATTTTAAGTTTTCGACAATTTTAAGTAATGGCTTTCGAAATGGGACGATTTACTTTATTTTTTCAAGGTTCCCAAGTGCTGTAAGTTCCATTGGAATACGAAGTTTTGGAATAATTGCACTATTCAATTATCAAAAACAATTGTTTCAGTACATAAATATACAGCATTAAAGAAGCTCCCCACCAAAAGTAGGTGTAAAAATATTTTCGCTGGATTTTT
Source organism: Stenus bimaculatus (assembly GCA_963971135.1). Classification (NCBI taxonomy): domain Eukaryota; kingdom Metazoa; phylum Arthropoda; class Insecta; order Coleoptera; family Staphylinidae; genus Stenus; species Stenus bimaculatus. The sequence goes on along the minus strand of OZ020180.1, from coordinate 76,106,115 downwards.
TTCTCCATTTGCATTAAACATGAAAAGTACTTAACTCATTCATTACAGGTATAAATTATCATCAAAACACTGCAAAGCCGAGAATTTTGATTTTCGCAGACTCCATTTTAAAATGTAAGTTAAGAGCATCTTCCTAGACACCCGCGATAAATCTTCCGTTGGAGATAATAAGAAGGAATAGAAAATCCATCCCACTTTTCTGGAGCTTCTTTGCAAATTATGACCAAATAATTGATAACACAGGCCAACGATGAAAAAACGTTTTCAATAACTTTAGCTATTTTCTGTGTAATTTGGTGTGCTGATTCCGCAAAATATAACAAAAAAGCCGTATCACCCACCAATTTCTCACATTTTAATATTACATAAAAATAAATGTTAATAACCACTATGTATAACAAATATTTTTTTCTATGACTATTGTGTAATGGGTACTTTATGAACGCGTTTCTAGACAAGCAATGATAGCTGTTACTCATACCCGTGAGTTTTGGTTACCGGTAACATAATTCCAAGGTCTACTCGTGGATCTCTGTTACCAAATTCAAACAACTTATGAAAATGAAAATTTCTATATATTGATAATTCTATATTGTTGTTCTGTCTAGTGAGTAGCAAGTCTAAAAATGGAAGACAATAGACAATGGTTAGTCTCTTTTTAACGTTATAAACCTCGTCTTCCTATGTGCTCGTTTATTCTGATTGGAACAATGTAAACTTATCTTTATGAATATTATCCCTATGACTTGACACTGTCATAAATTGCGAATGTCTTGTGTCTAAACAAAATTTGAATTTTAAACATTCTTGTTGTTTTTAAAACTAATTAAAAATTATAATTCCTTATAGTGCCTGATGATGTCCTAATAAAGGCGAAACTAGTAGCACTACTGTCTTTTATTTCTTCGTATGGTAATAGTTGGGATTAGAATCATCATTATTCGCTCCACATTAACTAATTTTTATTTATCAAATTTTTCCCTATTTTTTTAAATATACAGGGTGTCTCAGACCACCCGTCCACCCCTTTTATTTTGAGAACGCCTTGTCGTACAAATAAAAAAAATTATTACCAAAGCAAACCCGAGGAATCCATTGGTGCACTTATTTTTTTCCGGAACAATCCGGAAGTACCTGGAACCGGAAGTAACTTTAGATTTTTAAATGGCAACATAGGTCGAGTATGGTATCGTTTGAAAGGTCTTTTAAAAAGAAACAACTTTTATTAAAATATTTTTGTAATATCTTGCATAATTAACAAATTAAACGAAAAAAAATATGCAAACAAGTGACCATTGGTCTCTTAAATAATGGAAAAATTAAATCGTTACCATCATCCGCAAATGGGCAAGAGAGAGATTTTTTTAAATTGAAACTCTTTTTTGCGTTTATCGCTTTATTCGTTAAAAATAATCAACTTTTTTTTATTTTTTGAATTAAGGTAAATACATAACCTAAAAAAGTTGATTAATTTTAACAAGCGAAACAAAAAATACATGTTTCCATTTAAAAAATCATAATTGCCTCTACCCTTACCCATTGAGGATGATAGAAGTGTTTTCATTTTTCCATAATTTAAGAAACCATTTTTGTCACTTGTTTGCTATTGTTTTTCGTTTAATTTGTTAATTGTCAAAGATATTAAAAAAATATTTTAATAAAAGTAGTTTCTTTTTAAAAGACCTTTCAAACGATACCATACTCGACCTATGTTGCCATTTAAAAATCGAAAGTTACTTCCGGTTCCGGGCACTTCCGGATTATTCCGGAAAAAAATAAGTGCACCAATACATTCTTTGGATTTGCTTTGGTAATAATTTTTTTTATTTCAGCCATGTACGACAAGGCGTTCTCAAAATAAAAGGGGTGGACACCCTGTATAATTGATGTCATATTTTGAGAGAATTGTGGGTGATAAAAAAACTGATATAGAATACGGTTTCAGCACCCAAAAATTCATAGGATTTAGGTAAATTAGTTTAAAAAGTTTTTACAAACATTTTTTTTGTTGGCCAGTGTAATTAATGCGAATCCCTAGAGGGCGCGCGAGTTTGGGAGGAAAAATTGAGAAAAATCATGAAATCGAGCATTAGTTCTGCAGTCATAACTCAAGTTTCCCTTCTTAGATTTTCATTTTTCTTTCAGATTTGTAATCTAAATTGATTAGGCTACATCCTGCCAGAAAGTTACCTTCTGCACCCTAGCACAAAATTAATTAAAGGAGTCCAAAGTTAAGGTACTTTTAGATCATTATATTTTTTTGTACATTCTCCATTTCTTTCCTTCTAGCAGGAATTAAAGAAATAATTTCCAAATCATCTACAAAAACAATATACAAAAATGTTGTTCGTACTCGTCTTTATGACTGCAGAACTAAACCACTATATTTTCCGTTTAGAAAATTGCTCTTAAGTATCTGGGTTTTTCGGCAAGAAATTCAAAAAACTCGTATACGAGTCATCCGGTTTTTTGGGTAAGAAATTCAAATGATTCGTATACGAGTCATCCTGTGCGAATGTGTTAATATAAATATGAAAAACTATCCTGCCATTTTAAAAGCGTGATAGGTTGTAGTGAGAGTTCATTTTCCTGGAAGTTTATAAATGTACAATGACGCTCAAAGATTTCGAGGACACAAAAGAAATATTCTGACCCAATAGCAAGAGTTTGCAAATACGAGATCACCCGAAAGTGGTGTTCATTTACTTCAAATTTCGTGTGATCTCGTATCTGCAAACGCCTGATATTGTGTCAGAATATTTCTTTTGTGTCCTCGATATTACTGAGCATGATTATACTTCATTTCAAAAATTTTCGAAGATGTAAATTTTTATCGGATTTTCTTCCGCACCTAAAACTAAAAGGCATTTTTGGAATTATTATTCTCAAGAGTTTCACCCAATTCGTAACAAATCTTCTAATTTGCTATTATACGAAAATAAACTAATGACATTCCGACCAATTTTATATTAAAAGCCAATCTGCCACATCCAAGGCCATAAGTTTTATGAGCAACATTTTCCAATGGACGATCCCAATATCTTTATTGTCTTATCTATGTTATGTGATGCGTTTAATAAAAAATTGTTCCCGTTGAATGTTCATAAGGCCGACATTAATTAGATTTTTTTTGAAAATTATACAAATGTTCGAGTCTAGTTTCTTAAAACCTTTACTCTATGGCTTTTCCAACAATATATTTTAAATATACCAGGTGTCACAATATACATAATATGTTAAATAACGGACGTTGTTGCTTCCGTGAAAGTTTAATAAAAACCGTAAAAATCATAACAAATATTACCACAATTTCTTACTTAATATTTTTTAATCGCTCGATTATAAGTTAGTTAAATTATATTACCTTTTTACGTCATCGGTATGTCCTAGATAATGCCTTTGGTTTTGTTCTTCAGCATTGTAGAGTACAACAACAGCAGCGACGAAATATACCATTTCTCCAGTTGGAAGTTGATATAAATTGCATCTACAATCTTTTCCCCGATACCCATAAGCCCAATCGAGCCTGAGCTTCTGCGGAGGAGCAGTAGACACCTTCGTAATGTCATATCCTTCGGCTAAATCAGTGGGTGCATTTAGAATGATTGGACGGCCTCTTAAGTAAAATTTAACGGTTTGATCATCTTCATTATAAACTGCATCTCGTGTTCTGTAAAATCCAATTCAATATTTTATTAATACAAAAATTTAAAAAAATTTACACTGTACAAACATTTGTACAAATTTGTAAGATAATGTTAATATTTATAAATAAAGATAAATACACAAATTTTAACGTGAAGGTGAAATTTAAAATCTAAAAAATCGGGTTAAATTAAAAAAAAAAACAAAAACAAAATTTATATGGAGACAAATTAATTAATTTTTACCTGCTCATGGTTAAATTCGTTTAGTACAAGGTATTATGTTACCGTTTTGTGCAAGACTGAAATACTGAAAACTGGTTGATGAAGAGAGTCGAGTTGTTTTAACTAATGTGCTTCGCGAATGATCGCTCAAGCGGGACTAGACTAAAATAATACAATTTTATGACGCGCGCAGTTCAGATAAGTGGCATTGGCTATGCGAATTAATTCAATGATAGGAGAGTACGGACCTCACACCTTCCACCTTATCATTACTTTTTACCACAGCATAATAACATTAAAAGCAAACGAACGCTAACTTTTTGGGCGTGGTGTTAAATTGAAATGATGATAATTACCAATTAACCACACCTCAAGGTCATATTGCCGTAACCCACAAAACAAATAATAACAGCTCCCAGAACAACACATTTATTTTATTTATTACCACAAACAAGGAATATCAAAATATTTAGATAAAAGTGTATACACCACACCTAGCCATACTATTATGATAAGAGAAATATTTTTTTTAAATGAAAATATTAGTTTTTTTTTCGTTTATCCTTAAAACGGTTTGATAACAAGATATAGCTAACCACACAATGACACAATCTACCTAACGTTTGGGACACCCTGTAGACTCTAGATTTAAGTAACTTGCCTTTCCTTCAAAAAAGGTATTATAATTTCCCCGATTTTTTAATTTTAGTTTTATTATAAAGATCAAACCCCACTGTACACATATTCAATCAGTTTTTTGATATATTTTTATAAAAGTAAAAAAAATATTTTTGACGTCACAACTTTTTACATCTGACAACGTTTTCGTCGGCTGCAGTCGGCTTCGTCGGTTTTATTAACGATTACGAAACGAATTATAAACGGTTTTGTTCTTTTTACCAACTTTGCTCGAGCAAATCATATTCTATCTAATTTTCTCCTATGTAACTTAAAAGAGAAGGAAGTGATTTGCTCCAGCAAATCAGTCAAATTTTGATAAAAGTGACGTTGGAAGTAAGCTACGGTGCCGATCGTGAATGTTCGTAAAATATTACAACGTTGCCGGGCAAAATAGAAGTTGTAACGACACGAATCCAAAAGGACCTTATCGTTTTCCTATGTGTTTTTGGGCAAACATGAAAAATAAGTTAAACCTACAAAAATTAACTAAAATACCCCCAATATTAATTATATTTCCAATTTCTTCAATAAATATGAATTATAAATACATTTATGAGATTTTACATTATTTTAAAAAATATTTATTAACACGACAACAGCGGATTTTAAAATTCAAATTTTGACAAGTACTGTCAGATAAATTTTAATTACCTTTCATTTACGTTTAAATTGAAAGCAAATGACAGTTAAAACTAATAGGGTGTTTTCCTTGTGGAACCTATGTTAATAATCGAATACAATCGCCAAAAGGATTAACCTGATGGTAGATATAAATGACCTTTATTATAAGGCACTTTATGACAATGGTTACTGTTACAAACAAGAAGTAATGCCCGGGCTAACAAATTCGTACGCGCTTTACAAAGGTATTTGGCGACTGACTCACTGTGACTCACACTGGATTGTAATGTTTCCCACATTGGGTGTTATTGTCATGCGCACACATTGCTTGCGTTCGAACGTTTATTTATAAAAACATCTAAAACCGGTGCGTACACATAAAAAGAAATCCGGTACGCGCTCATGTAACATACTGGAATGAAACATTCTAGCAAAGGAGAAATAACTTGCCGAATGTCGTAAATAGTATATTGCCTACTTGATATGAGGTGCTTAGAAGTTCCAGAGGGTGTCCTACAAAAATAGAAGGAATTTACAAGCCCTTTGCCGCCACCGAGGTCCCTTATCGGTTCTACTTTTTACTAATAATTATTCTGCATTTAATTTGGACGTTTCGTTTGAGAGGTAATAATTTCAATGTTGCCTGATTGTGCAATAAAGTCTTACGATAACCTGTAAAAGATATTTTATTTTTAATTGACGCCGTAATATTACAAATCTTATTACAACTATTAAAACTATAGCCATTGAATTTACAGTAAAAGTTTCAGAGCTCCAGGGAACTGGAAAAGTCATTTTTTATCAAATATTTTAAAAATTGGAAAAAAACGACAACTGTGTAAAAATTGTTTAATTGTAAACAATATATTCTTAAATTATAAGTTAATTTGAATAAAATAAATACTTAAAAATTATTTTCTAATCAAGTCATAACAAATATGTACTTAATTGTATAATTTTTATACTATTAAAGTCAATAAATCATAGTAAATAAATGGCATAGGCAACCAAACTACTTTGTTTGTTAGAAACACCGAGGAAAACACAAGCAACATTGTCTAATTGTGCAAAAATTAATTAATTTCAATTGCGTTTTTTGGCGAAAGCGGTCTCCAAAAGAGCGAAATATTTTACACTATTGTATATTTATTTCTTATTTATATGTGGCATAAGTTTCATTCTTGTACAAAATGCTCCCAAAACCCGATAAGGTCCTTTAAAATTAAAAAAAATATATTGATCCAATTAATTAGCCTAAGTAATTATTTCCCAAACATGACGAAAAAATTATTAAAATCCGTTTCACTTGGGAAAGGCCCATTAGGGTGACCATTTTTGTTTTCCAGCATGATACGTTAAAGACGTCTCTAAATGTTTCATCACGGTTGCTGAATACCGGTTTATTTCTTTAAAATGAAATTGTTTTAAAAGAAATAATAAATTTTCTTTGATTAGATAAAAAATGTGCAATTCTCTTCAATCAACTAAATTAAAAACAAAATCCGGGAAATCCAGGACGCTTATTGACCCGGGAAATTTTCCAAGACGGTTATTTATGCGGGACACAGAATCCGAATCAGGTACTGTGTCCCGGAAAATCGGGGACGAATGGTCACCCAAATTTATAATAGTCAAATTTCAAAGAGCAGGGAGGCGGATTACATAGCCTTTGACCCATCCAATTTTTTAGTAGTTCAAACATGTTGATGTTTAGGTATACACGAAACTAGGGCCACCCCTGTAATTTCTTTATTTATTAAAATAAAAAATTAAATGCTCTTTGCACCACTAATCCCTAAACCTTAAGATTTCTAATGGTGAATTGGCTATAAGTATTTTACCACCCCGTGCAAGTAGACGACATGCCGCCCCTCCCCCTAACAAAAGTTGCAACTCTTGAAAAACGAAAAACACACTTAACTCTCTTTGGCAAATTTTCTAAATTCAAAAATATGCGGAAATAAGCTGAACGTTACTTTAAAAAATGTAGAAGTGCATAATAGAGTTTGTAACGTGATCCTGAGGTGGGCAAGGGGGTAGACCCCCGGGAATGCGTCGCAGACGAAATTTTTTAAATATTGGTAAGGCCAACACAATTTAGTATTGGCTTTTTCAAAAAAAATACCGGGTACCGTCAGAAAGTTTTAAAAAAATAGAAAAAGAAAACTCTCAGTATTGGCTAGAAGCTCGCTACTTTCATTTTTATCATGACCAGTGGATGAAAAAAAAAATGATTACACAACAAAATTTTCTAAAATAAAAAAAATACTCATTTTGTTGTGGAATCATAAAGGGTTTTCGAAATTAAGAGGTATGTACAATATAAACAAAATTCTGAACAAAATAAGGATGTCTCGTTCACTACGCTTATGTAATGAAACTCGATCCGGATTGGATTGAATACCTATTGACTCTATCCGCATTTTTTCCGAAATATACACGTCGGATTGGATTCAGTTCAATTATCCAAAAAGTGAACCAATCCGATGTGTTTATTTCGAAAAAAAAAATGCGGTTTGAGCCAATCGCTATTCAACTCAATCCCATCCAATCTGGATCGAGTTACGCCAGATAAATGTAGTCAGTGATTTCAAATAAGATTGATACCGCAACTATGCAACCAAACATACTCTGTAATGATTTTAGACTTGCTAAGTTGGCGTATCTGTTAATTTTCATTCAAATTTAAATCTTATCTTTCACTTTAACCAAAGCGTCTCTCAGCAGTTTCTCTTCGGAGATTTTTTTTAAGTTATTTCCCAGTATGTTGCAAATTTTATATAAAACAGTTTTTTTTTTCAAAACTAAAATTAGTGCAGTTAAAATATTCGCCGATGGTTTTCACCGAAGCACAACGCATTCATTTCAGTGTAGTCAACTTAAGTTTCCTACCATGCAATCTCAACAGTATCAATCTTTTTTGAAGACCATACATTTTTTTGGAGAGTAAAAGTATGGACTTTTTTGATTCCTTAAAAGTTTCAAAAATTTGAAAATAAAATTAATTTTTACGTCATATTGCCATAACTTCATAAGGAGTCGAAAAAAAAATACTATTTCATACGAAATTATTTTTTTCAAATAATATTCACAGTCCAAATGAAATATTTGGGGTTTATAAATTTAATTTTTCTTCAAAATTTTTCTTTATTTTTATTGTTTTTCTTTATCATAAAATAGCATTGTCGAACACACAAAACTATGCTCTTTTAAAATGTGCAAAGGAAACACACTAATGCTACTTAAAAAACAATAGTTGGTTGCTATAACAAAAAATAGAGACAGAATGTAAAAACTAAAAATGTCAAAATATGCACTAAAATTTACTGAAAAATTATTGTTTTTAATTTTTTTTATGTAACTCTTTAAGTGGGGGGGAGGGGGTGTAGGGTTTTGCACTTTCAAAAAATCGATTTTTTTTGTCTTTTCTTGTAGTTAAACATTTCATAAATATTTTTTTTTCGTCACTATTCTAGCTTCTAAAACTTTAAACGCGTTTTTCTCGAAACCACTTTTTCAAAGTTCGAGTTCACTACCATTTTAAAACTACTTGACCGATTCATTTAAAATTTGGTACACTAACACATTCTGCATATAAATTACTTCCCCCCAGATGGTGAGTTTTAGAATTTTTTTATTTAGGGGCTTTTTACTTACAAAATTGCGGAAATTTTCATGAAAAATAGCACTTTTCACTTTAAATGGCCGGCAAAAGTTGTAAAGTGAAAAAAAAATTTATCTGAGAACGTTGGGGGGAGGATTTATTAATATTTTGAATAAATTTAAATGGTTTTTGATTTCACATAATTTTCGGCTGAGATGTAGTGAACACAGCAAATCGTCTTTTTCCAAAGGCGCTCTGGGAAAAACTCTGTCACCGGCTTGTTTGTGGATATTTTTGCATCAAATTTTATTCTTAAAACCATACCTAATAATGTACAAAAGGTTTTAATAAATCTACTCTAACCATTTTTCTAAAAAGAATTCGTTAAAAAGGTGTTTTTGACAGTGCAACCCCCCCCCCATAAATTAAAAAGTTTCACCTATTATGCGTTACTTTTTTTACACCCTGTATATTTAAATGAAGGTAGCCAAATGGTAACCTAGGACAATATCAAAATTCCTCCAGGACCTTGAGGACATGCCCGGGTTTTTCCGGACCGATAGCAATTCTAATAATGATAAAAACCTTCACAAACATTTTTGTTCCTATTTTAAGACAATACATACATTTCTCGATCTGTTTCAAGTTTTCCCAAGATTACAACTTCTTTCATTCTTGAGAAAAATATTTTAAAGTACCCATTGATTGGATAAAATATTTCTTAAAAATTTAAATGCGATTAAAAGTCTCCATAAAACTACACATATTTTGAATTTAGCCAATATTGTATTTTAATTTATAGGTATAAATACATAATTGCGTTTTGGACTTGATAAAGTGATACATCAATCCATAAGCGGTCCCTACTCAATTTTATTCCAAAAAGGGTGTCATCGCAAAAATGGACTTGACCGGTTATTGCACAAAATCTTCAATTTTATTGTAATTGATATAAAGCAATTTTTTACGAACCATCCTGAAGATTCAAAATTTAAAGTGATAAATAAAGTAGAACGCATATTGGAAATTTTAACTACGTATAGAGGGCGCTATAAATGGAGGATATTCAGTACTTGCCAATGCCAAAAATTGTGTTTAAAATGCATTATTGTACCTTATAACTACATATTCAACAAAACTCCAACAGATTTTTTATTTAAAGCTACAGTAAAACTCAAAAAACATGTACCAATAATTGTTAAATCGAAAAAATAAGTACCGAATATAGAAGTTCCCATTTTTGCCACCAGAGGGCGAACGTGATCTAGAAATTCCCAATATCAAGGTGTAGAAACATGTGCATGAACTAAAATACACGTTTTATGCACCAAGTTTTGCCACAAATAAGATCAACTTTTATTGTAACGCCATGTATTTGTGTAAACAGTTTAAAATAAAAAAACATTATTTTTTTTATTTCTTAAACAGGGTGTCTAACAACTTTAAAATGCGAAATTCCCTGACCTTTCCAGGTATTCCAGACAACTTTTTTTTTTCAATTCCAGATTGATGAAAACATCAATCTGGAATTTAAAAAAAAATATTGGTTAAAAAACCAATATGTGTAAAAGAAAAAAAAAGAATATTTTTGAAATTATTACGAATAATAACACCTTGTTTAATCTGACTAGTTTCAACAAGAAAAAAATTGTTTTTAAGCTAAACATTTGAAAATTTTCAAACTAACCCAACCTAACCTACAATGTACATGAACACGCCGCGGTTGGCGCATCGGTTTTAAAATTATAAGAAAATTTTAAATTTCCAGGTTTAAAAAAAAGTTACTGACATTTCCCTGATTTTTCCAGAATTTTCAAAATCCCTGACAAATCCAGGTTTTCCCTGTTTTCCAGGTCGATAGACAGGGTGTTAAATTCGAAATTTTTTCGATTACACCCTCGGTATATTTTTATAATAAAATAAAAGTGAATCATTTAAATGAAAAATCAGAATTGAAATTTTTTTTGTAACTAAAATATTTATAATTGCCCACCCCAAATACCCCCTTGCCACCCTCAGAATTTTCACAATAATCTTTACTTGTAATTGCAGACATTTTACGTCCTTTTGTGCATGTCATTTTTTTTAATGGAAACTCACAATTTTAATTAATCAAATCAAAAGGGTGTCTAAACCTGTACACTCATGCAAAATTTCATTAACTTGTCTCCGCTCGTTCCGAAGATATAGTCGAGCAAAAATTGAAAAATTATCAATTTTCGATTCACTGTATTTTCGGAAGAAGGGATGTCAATAAAATTTTGTATAGATATACAAGGTCTTTCTTGTCTTAAAACTATGGCTTTCCTTTTAAAAAAATATGAAGGTATTACGAGGGCGTTGGGCGATATTATGTAATGTCACATAAACTTTAAATTAGCCAAAATGTCCGAAATACTAACATTATTTTACGAGTACAGCAATTTTTTTTTTGAAAATGCAACTATGTTTACCTTCTTGAATCTTGAATTTAATGAAATTTTGCATAGGCGTACAAGTTCTTTTCAAATTGCGTACTCAAAATTGTGGGTTTCCAATTTAAAAAAAATGCGATGACGTCACGTGGCCGTATGATGTCCCATATATTTTATATGATGCAAAATGTTCAAAAGCATAATTTGATGTGTCATGCCGTTTTTTGAAAATCCAACCGTCTTGGACTTTTTTTACAGACTAAAGATGAGTTTGTAAAAAAAAGTATACAGGATGTATATTTAGTAAATTTATTTATCCCCCTTTGGAAAGTGGTTTTGAGGCCAAGCCCCTCCTAGAAAATTATTCTTGTTACGCCAATGAAATTTGAAACTTGTACAATCGTAATGGTTTTACCAAGATTAATTTTTTCCATTAGGGATTTTGCATTTTTCCGTTTTATTGATTTGCGTTTATTTAGATCAAATTAATGTATTTTTATTTTTATATTGCATGTTCAAAGGTACTTTTTTAAAACAATATTAATAAATTAAACTTTTCATTTGTAAGTTTAATGCTGATTAATTCCATTAAAAATAAAAAATAACTTGATAATAATTGCAGTTCATTAATAATTACCAACTTAATTTAATCATGAAAAATAAATATTTTAGATAAAGCGTGTTGGAATTCACGCCTTTAAATAATTAATAAAACATTTTTTTAAAACACACCGTTTTAAAACGAATAAAAAATTTGTAATAGAGTTAGTTTTTAACCTACTTTTCACCCATCTAGGATGGCTTTCCAGTAAATTAGAAATGCAAAAAAAATCAGAAGAGGTTTTCAACCCCAAGTACTTTAGAGTGTTTTTCTAATAGGCAAAAAACAGTGTTTTTATTATAGTTTTTTATGTGTATAAGGATTTAAAGGCATTCTACTAAATCTGGACAAGAGGAAAAAATGCAGAATGTATAAAAAAATATACAGTGTCCCAATTTGAGTTGCATTACATGGGTATCTTAGTTATTAATAAAGGTACAGGTTTGGTTAAAAGGGCAATGTGTTGCAGTTTTTCATACTTTTCAGGTGCCGTTTAAAAAAATAAAAAATTCCGAGCCATTCCGAAGATAAACGAAAAAACCTAATAATTTTTTAAAAGTCGATTATTTCGTTAACTACAAAAGTTACAAAAAAATAATTCGGATATAAGTTATTCGATTCGTTTTGACGAACTTAAACATGACAATCGGTATTCAAGATGGCAACTTTATTTTTTTAAATGTACGACATATTGGATTTATGATAAAATAAATTGCATATTAATAAAATAACAAAGATATGCATGTAATATGCAACTCAAATTGGGACACCCTGTATAATGATCTAAAAGTGCCTTAACTTCTGCATAAAATTGCAAAACATAAAAACTGCCCAATAGTAGTTTAATTAATCTAGTATCTAGAATATAAATCACAAAGAAAGTTGAAAATTTGACAAGAAAAACTTGAGATACAACGGCAGGGGTAATAGTAGATTTTATGATTTTTCTTCCCAATATCGCGCGCTATTTAGCGGTCCGCATTATCAGTAATTCGAAGCTCCATAAAAGTGGGATGGCTTTTCTATTTCCTCTTTTCATTATCATTATCTAAAATTTAAATCTTCCTCCAACCTATTAAAGAAGCAATTAAAAGAAACATTTTTGTTTCAAATATTTTTCCCACATTATTTGTCTCCATCACGTGCAAAATAAATTTAATAACTATTTAATAATACAGACTAATAAAGACTTAAAATTACGCATACAACATTATGTAATTATTATAAATAGACATGACATACCCATGCTTGACATTCGATGCAAGAACAGCATTTGATTTTGAATAAAGGTTTAAAAAAGACTTCGTTGAGAATCTAAAAAGAAACAAAAACAGCACAATTTACAAAAAAAACATAACACTTTTTAACTAAGCATGCAACAATAACAATATTACATTCCCATTAAATTACATACAAAAAAAAAGAAAATTAGAGTATTTTATTTATAATTTACGCAACAAAAAAAAATAATAAAAAATCTTATGAATGAATTAATTACGCGTTTATATAACGAGACTTTAATTAATAGAATAATTATACGTTCCGAAAAGTATAAGGTATAACTTTCATTTAATGAATGCTTACTTCGATTGTGGGCTCGTTAATATTTGGTTAAAATCTCCAGTAGAGCTCCACCGTTTACGTAGGCCAGAAGAAGTATTATTAACTGGCTGGACGGTATTGTTTGGAGGCGGCCGCCTTACCAGCGGTTGGGGTGTGGCACGTGGTGAAGGCGATGGAATTGGGGATACACTACTGGAACTTTGGCTATCACTATGAAGAGAACCAGTGGATTGATAGTGCATTACTCTTCTTTGAGGTAATGAAGTTCCAGCATAACTTCTTCTATTTATTTCACTAGAATCAGCAGGTCTAAAAAATTAAAACACGAGATTACAATTTAGAAGGGATTAATATTAGTTCATATCAACACCCTGTGCTGTTATAGAAATCTAAACTTACTTTGATGCATAATTGTTGGTAAGGCGCAATCGGGAATCTTTAACATGTCCATTTCGAACAGGAGTTGATGGTGTGGAAGATGCTTGTTGTGCATAACGTGAACCTTCTAAAACTGATAACCTTCGTAATGCTTCTGCTAAAGTAGCCTTAAGACAAACAAGTTCATCTCCTTGTTCCAAAACACGTCTTTCCAAATCACCAACTCTTCCTGCAACCCCACGACTTTCCGCATCCAACATTTCATCTGAAACAAATTTTAAAAATTAGTTCAAGAAACTAATCGACAAAACATTAAATTCATCCAAAATGTGCAAACGAATATCAAAATTAATATAACCATGTCTTCCTGAATTGATTAAAATATCCTGTATGATATTACATAAAGTAGATTAAATGAAAATATCTTACTATAAGAATTTACCAGTCGCTTATTTTGTAAAACAGACTTGTAAAACAAACTCATCTTAAAAATGTTCACTTTATAGACACTTCAACTTAAAATCATTCTCTTTTTTTTTGGATATCGAGATTAATTTAGGCAAGTTTTGTAGATTTAGTTCGCGTTAATACTTTCATACTACTGCCCCATATTATTACTAAATAAAATTGATAACGCAGCAAAATGATATGAAAAGGTCACCGGCGTCATACGGTAATTTGAATTTGAATATAACAGAAGTTCATAAATGTGAACCGTGTAAATTACTTAAACAAAAGATGTTAATGTAGGTGTTATAATTGTGTGTTGCTCTAGTATTATTTGTTTTTAATGGTTTTATCATCACATATGATAAGACTAATTAAATTAAACTTGAAAATGTACTTATTTATGACCTGTTTAAAGGATGATTTTCCCGGTATTTTTTGTGTATATTTTTGTAACAAAAATGGTTATTAATTATTAATATAAAAGATATAATATTATGTTAATTTTTATTCTTCTTTCTGCATTTAAAAAAAATATACCAACTTGAGGTTTTATTTGAAATTGCATTCGTTTTACAACGATTTTTGTTTTATAAACAAAATTATACCTACAATTGCTGATTATTAAAAAAAGTTACCTGGGTTAGTTTTTAGTATAAATAAATTGTTTATTCATTAACTTACAACCTTAGAAAACCTTAGAAAAATCGAAAATAAAAAAAAAATAATTACAAACAGTTTGACCTGGTATTAAAAGCCAATTTCAAAAAGGAAAACGAAATATAAAAATACAGGGTGTTTCGTTCGTGATTCAATTCAATCGAGAACAAAACAAAAAAGTTTTAAAGCTACAGCGTTTTGGTTTTTACATTTTTGTCAAAAATAACAAAAACGCTAATAACATTTTAACTAAAGTGCGTAGGGATTAAAAAAAAAATTACCATTAGTAAGATAAAACCATCCTCTTTGAATTGTAGACAACAGTAATACAAAAGTGATTGTTAAAACGTTGAAAAAAATCGCAAAGAAAAAAATGTAAAAAAATATTTTTTTTTCAGTTTTTAAATTTTTTTTCCAAAATAAAACCCATTAAGGTTGTATTTAAAAATATGAACAAGTTTCAGAAAATTAAAAAAAAAACCTAACCGTAATGGATCAAAAAAAATTTGAAAAACTGAAAAAAAAAATTTTTTTTACTTTGCGATTTTTTTTTCAACATTTTAACAACTACTTTTGTATTAGTGTTGTTACCAATTCAAAAATGAAAAAGGATAGTTTTAGCTTGCTAATGATAATTTTTTTAAATCCCTACGTATTGTGGTTAAAATGTAATAAGCAATTTTGTGATTTTTGACAAATTTCGGTGACCTAAAATTCAAAATGCTATAGCTCCTAAATTAAAAATGGTAGAACTCCATTAAATTTACTCTAGTTTCCATCCCCGACGTTTGGTGAACCACGAACGGAACACCCTGTATAATAAAGAATAAATTTGAATTAAATAAAATGATAAAATTACTTCCGTTGATTAAATAAATATGTATTTATGTATATTCTTCTTGGATTTTATAGTAGATAAGTTTCTTATATTTCTTCGGGAAGGTCATTAAATTAAAAAAATTATAAAGTCGGTTTTTAATTTTCCTTTGTTTTTTGAAACACCAATTAGGTATTTTTTGTTGTTTCCATATCATCCTATGCGCTACAAATTTCAATAAAAAATATTAATTATGATTGAGTAATTTCAAACAAATAATTTTCAGACATATACCAATTACCAATTTATGGTTATTTTCACAAACCGCCACTTTAGTGGTTTTTTATCGCAAATCGCGAAAACGGCTAACTTTTGAGAAAATTTCATTCTTTACAAATATGAGAAGCATAAAATTTCCTATAAAAACTTGAGTATGATTTTTTTTTTATAATTTCAACCATTAACTAGAAAATCGCTGCTAAATTCCCCTAAATTGCTGCTGGCTTGATGATTTTTAGCAAATTTCTCGAAAATAGTTTGTTTTAGCGAAAAAGTCAATATAAATTAAGTTAATCAGCGTAAAATTTCCTACAAAAAAGGTTATAATAATTTTTTTTGTTACATCAATCGTGTAGAAAATAATTGTAATAATGTGATTTTACTGATTTTTCGGCTCTTTTTTTGAAAATATTTCAATAACGGTTGAGTTTAGATGAAATATGATTATAAATAAATTTAAAGAAAATCGAATTTTCTATCAAAAATGTTTAAATAAATTAATTTATAAATCTCTTGGTTTACTAGATAAATTGTATTTTGACGCAAATTACTAATTTAGTGATATTTTTGAAAATAATGCTTGTTTTTCTTTAAATTCACTGAATACTAAATTAAAGATTATAAATAATATATTTTGAGATTATTTGAATAATTTCCCCATATAGTAATATTATCTTAAATTTTTAAATACATGTAAATGAATTTTTAAACAATTGTTTTATACAGGGTGCGCCAAAAGTCTCGCACTAAACGAAATATTGTCCAAACGGATTTAAGAAATGAAACTTTACAGGTGTCAATGTAATCAACTTGGCCATATTTTGACAGTATTTTCGAAAAGGTAGGTACAGTATTTTCCGAGTGGTGGCGCTACATACATTTCTTTTAAATAACAACATCGGTGGTGTTGCATATCATTGCACAACTAACTTCTTTGTGATTACGTTGGTGTATTACAAATAAGGAGTATTATTACAAAAAAATCAAGAACAATCAAATTTAAAGAAAAATTAAATATTTTATTTTTTTTGCATTTTTGAACAAAAGAAATAATTATTATCGTGATGAAATCACAAAAGATGTTAAAAGAAATTTAAATACCATAGTGTCACTTCGAGAATTAAGAAGTGGTGGTACAATTGGTCGGCCCTTAAAAAATCGAAAATGTACATCTATTCATTTACGTTTTTAATCGTTTTCATGATTAATATGAAATAGTAAAAATTTTGAATTAATTTTAATTATAACACAAAACATGAAAAAAAAATATAATTTACTTCTACGTTTCTTCTAAATTTTTCAAAAACGAAAATGTAATTTTTATAAATAACTTAATTTGTAATTTTTTAAGTACGATAAATTTATTGTATTTTTTTAGGTTCATCATTTTTGTTTTAAAAATTTCAGTTTTAAATTAATTATGAAGCCAAGAAACTTGTATTTATTATAAAATAAACTATGTTTTTTTCGATTTTAAATTTTTTTACTAAATTACTCTAGGGCCAAATTTTTGCTTGTTTTACTGTCTGTAAACTGTGATTTTTTGGAAATCTTTAAAAATAGGAACCCAAAAAAGTACCAAGTACTTAAAACAACGGCCCAGTGATGTTATTTTAATACAAAGAAGAAACGAGTTAAAAAATAACCATTTTTATATTTGTTTTTAATTTATTGATGCTTTTTGAGATTACGAAAACCCTCGCCAAAACCATAAAAATAAAACTACATGCGAAAAAATAAATTAATTTTTGTACATCAGAATGTGGGAGAATAAAAAACACGAATTTTATGTTATTTATTTTTATTCAGGAATTCTAACCGTTTACAATTTCAAAACGGTTTCGGTTAATATTTTTTTGACCATATTGCGAAAGATAAATAAATAATAAATAAATAACTTTATTGCCCAACAGACTTTCGTCCAATAATAGGGTAACATAAACATTTGCAAATATATAAAATAACAGGGTTAGAACAATACAAAAAGTGACACTATAATATAACATACATACATAATATAATATATGCAGATACATGTTAATTTAATAGAGATTATTTAAAAAGATGATTCAATAATATTTTTTTCTAAAAACGGTTTCGATTACGGTTTTTAAAAAATTCAAAAGATGGTTTCGGTTTTGGTTTTTTTCGGTTAACCGAAAAAAACGGTTTCGGATACGGTTTAAAAAAGTGTTTTACCTATTTTTTTTTAATTATGGTTGCAAAACCGATAGTTAAACGGTTAAAAACCGGTTAGTAAAACGGTTAAAAATCGGTTAGTAAAACGGTTAAATGGTTAGAAATCGGTTAAAAATTAGTTAAAAACTGGCTTCGGTTACGGTTTTCAAAAATTTCTAAAAACGGTTTCAGTTACGGTTAGTCCAAATAAAACGGTTTTAACCGAATTTCGGTTAATAAAACGGTTCAGTTAGAATCCCTGATCATATCGAGGGTTTCATGGAAGAGAGGTTTATGACCCACTTTTCGGAAATCGTTTTCTAAACTTTCGGAAAGAAAATTTGAACAACTATGTCTTTTAGTAAAAATCCATATACGGCATTTGTTGTTCGTTTAAAATTTTGAAATTGTTTCATACGCTCGTCTTCCTATTTCTCCAAACAAAGACGAAACCGTAGTTTTCCTAAAAAATGAATTTTTTCGTTCAAGTAATTTTCAATGGTTACAAAATTTTTTCATGTTTTCAATTGTGCGTAACATTAGTATATTAGTGACCCAGTCTTCTTCAATTAGTGACAACAGTAATACAAAAATCCGTACCGAAATGTTGAAAAAAAATCGCGATTCTTAATTAATCTTTTTTTCAGTTTTTCGATTATTTCTCAAAAAATCCCAATTAAGAGGATGGGATGTTTTTTGTAATTTGAAACCAAAATATTATTACTACAAACTTGATTTTGACTTCCGCGTTGTTTCCATCACTTACTAAAGCGGGATAGTACTTTCAGAATACAAAAAACACTCTAATTGGTTTTCTTGAAATAATTGAAAAACTGAAATAAAACGTTGTTTTTTAACTGTTTTTTCTTTGATTTTTTTATAACTATTGTTACTACTATTGAAGGTTTTAGTTTTATGATGATAGTTTTTTTAAGCTAAAAAATATAGACCCCTAGTTTTACTTTATTGACAATGAAATTTCATCCATATTAGTACCACGACATTTCATCATTCACGGACGTATCACCCTGTATGTGCATACTTTAATAGCTAACCGGTTTCGGTTTTATTCGTAAACATTCTTCAGAGTTACAAAACAATTAAGATAAAACATATTTTATGTTTATTTATTATAAAAATGGTTTAATCCGAGTGTCTTCAACAAAATTAAAAGAAGAAGTATTTTGCAGCTCCGTGCACCCCCCCCTTAATTTTACAAAAGATTTCACGTACTTACTTCCACAGCAACTGAGTAAATGCAAAATACAATCTCATAATCTTTTGAATAAAAAATATTTACAAATTTATATTGTACCCAATTAACAAAATATGTGTTCTTGGTGGGAGTATTTTTTATTGTAAAACACTTTAAACGAAAAACAAGACTTATAATTATCTAAGAAAAAACATGATAAAAAAACATGTTTTGGCAGTTAATTCGTCATTTATTCGAAGATTCTTTTTGCCTAAAAAAGTTTAATGAACTATAAATTATAATGAATTTTGTTACGTATCTACTGTCACGTTAGATAAAAGAACAATTTTTCAGTGCAAATGCAACAACAAAATTGACATTTTGTTGTGATTTCGATATTGTCATTTAAAACTTATCCACATCATTTTTTTTATCTCAAGTATCCTGTATCCCAGATTTTTTCCGTAAATGTTAAAAATTATCATCTTTTGTGAAGATAAAGTTACTACTTACAAAAATTCAAAAATGTCTTCAAATTTTAGAAAACGAGTTTATGGTATAAATTAGCATGTACGGAAACTATTTTTTAATGAAACAAAAACTTAATTTTGTGTTTATAAAAAATAAGATGATCAAAATACCAAAATATATTTTTTAACGTTTTATAATTATTTAACAAACTTTAAATTCCTTGAAATTCTACTAATTCGGTGGAAAGTTTTATTTGGAATTTATGGTTACTCTAATATTTCAGAAGAATTATGTAAAATTGCATTTTAATGGTAGGTACTAAATTGTATTTTATATTTCTATTTTTAGATTAGAACGTACCTAGGTAGTAGATTTTTTTAGGACCATGACCCATTCAACACCAAACACATTGAAAGTTGGAAAGAAATATAAACAACTACTACTACTTACGCCAAGCTTTAAAAAGTCCATTTGTAGGACTTAACACAAACAGATCACTGGTTTCGGTTTCGCAAATTTCATTTCTAACATCATCTTCATCACTTTCATTCATAACTTTCTAAACAAATTGAATGGTATAGCAAAAATTTGGGTAAAGAAAGAGTTTAAGATACGCCGCCGGTTTTTTACAAAACTGTTTTATAATAAGGTCATGCCTTGTATACAATTCTCTTGTAATTTTCTGCTTCACCGTCCATCCTCGAAACCATTCATGGAACTAGACGCATCACACAACATAATAATTACACAATTATTCCACAGACTAGGTATGATGCAGGCGCAAGGTTAAATTACAACGAAATTGTTTCTCAAGGGCAAAAAAAATCTTCAACTCGCAATAATTTTATTATTTCATCCTTAATTGGTTGAACTTAAGTTTTTTGGTTAGTTTTTTGTCATTTCAGGAGCAACCACAAGCATTGACATTGAGAAACACTTTCGAAATGGGGGCGTCCAGCTGGTCAGGCCACATGGAACTTGCCGGGAAAATCGATAGTCGTTACGAATGGGAGGCGGAGGAAATGCGGAAGGTGATAAGCCAAGCGTTAAATATCAAACTGTTGGAAACTTAATTGGAATTTTGGTATTTAAACTTAATGGTATTTATATTATATAATATAGGTAGTAATATAAAATTCAAGGCGAGGATTACATATTGAGGTAAAAAGAGGAAAATGGAAAATCTCAGTAGTAAATATTTTATACTAATATAATGTATAGATACTTAAAATCTAAGAACAAAAAAGTTAGAACTTAAAGTATAAACATACTATTTTATTTTGGTTCAATATTTCTGAAAAGTTTTCTAGTTTTCATTAGTCGGAAAACTGCCCAAAAAAGTTGGGGCCTGATATTTTTTTAATTATAAATATTTCTTCTTATATTAGTTATACAAGGTTAAAAAAAATATGAATAGCAAAGAACTTTAAAGAGATGATCCACAAAATTGTTAGAAAAAGTCTAATAAGGAAATTTTGATGGTGCTACATTTTTAATTAAAATTCGAAACGGAATATAAACAAAAACAACAATCCCAAAAAAATGTAATAGCCTGTAATACGATATCCGTCACCCACAGATGTCTTACACCGGAATTCTAGATTTTTTACATGTTTATTCTTTATTTTAATCGTTTTCTAAGAAAATTACAGGGTTTTATACTCAAAAATTTTTGAGCTATTTTTAACAATTTTAGGAAATTTCCTTTTTATGTCCCGGTTAGTTTTTCTTTGAATCAAATATAAGGATCCCTTATTTGGAGGACGTTATGGCAAAATAAATAAAGAAACTGGTAGAAGGAAAATCAAAATCTGTAAGGCAGAAACCTCAACAGCAGAACAATTCGGATTATTCCTTAGAAACATTTAAAATATTACTCTAGGCACAGTTCCAAGCATCAACGTTAATCCAGTGGCGGATACAGAGAAGGGGCGAAAGGAGCGATCGCCCCCCCTAGACACACGAAAAAATATGCAGTTTTTCTTCTCTTTTCAACTGTCAAAATTTTTACATTTTTGCTAATTCTCCAGTTTTTATGATTTATTTAAAAAACGCTCCAATAACCTGATTAAAAAGTTCATCAAGCTTCCTATAAAATTTTCAAAAACCCAAAGACTTTTTGGGTGAGCTCGTAATTTCAATTATTTATAAAATTTAGGCGCCATCGAATTTTAAGCCTTTAGTTTTTCAAAATTATTATGAAAGTTACGGGAGTTAAAAACTTAAAAATAAATAACAAAAAAGAAAACTACAATCTGATTCAGTTTTTCCAAAATATATGATAAGCTACTTTTGTTTTTCAAGTGGCAACATGAGAACAAAAAATTGATACCAAAAACAATGCCAGGGGTCCCAATTTTTACTTCAAAATTAAGTTTTTCAAAAAAGTAAATGTCGTACTCAACAAAATTATCTAATTGCTTTTTTGGTTATTTTTAAAACTAAGAGGGACCTTTTAAACTTCCCGCGTTAAAATTAACGTATCTGGATAAAATTTAAAGACAAAATCTAAAGAATAAATACTTGTTTCTAATAAAATTATTGATATTCCCAAAAATCACTAAAATTTTGAACTGTTAAAACAGTTGTAACACACCAAAAATAATACTTAAATAAACCTATTTAATAGGAAATTCTCTAAATTTTATATTGGAACTAATTTTGTAAGTCTAGCTTCAGTGAAAATGTCATTTTTTGGCGTTCAAAGTGAATACAACGTTTACATCAAAAACGTCAGTTTAAATAAAAGCGTTAAAAAATTTTTAAATGGGATTTCAAAAAAGGTCCCATGCCAAAATTTATTTTTTAAATGCTCCGTTTTATAGAAAATTAACCAAATTTTATAATAAAACTTATTTTATAATCATATCTTGACTATAAATACCCTTTTTAGGTCCTTAAAGTACGATTAAAATTTTCCCCAAAAAATAATTTTAACTTCAATTGGTTATACTGAATTTATTTTTTGGCCCATGATTGATTTTAGACTTTCGTATTATAGATTATACCCTTATCTTTAATTTAAACTCAAAAATTTTATTATAATTTTATCGAAACTAGCAGTTATTATGTTTTTTTATCAAGTTTTTAGATTTTTTTTATACACAAAAAATGAGTATTTTTATAATCAATTTTCAAAAAAGTTCGTATGAGAAAAATACTACTCAAATAAGTCTATTTTATAGGAAATTCTCTAAATTTGTTAATGAAACTGATTTTGTAAGTCCAACTTCAGTGGAAATGTCATTTTTGGGCGTTCAAAGTGCTGTAATGTTTTTATCAAAAAAATCATTTTAAATAATTTCACTTAATTTATCAAATGATTCATTAAAAAACCTTATTTGCTACACACTTTTAATAAATAAATTTTATAGAAAAAAGTTATAAAAAAAAACATTTTTTTTTTCAAAAATTGCAAAAGAAATAGAAAAGCAGATTAGAAACATTAAAAAATCCAAGGTTATCCAAAGCCTAGATACTTTCATCTTAAAACTAGCCAGTAAATATATTTCAAAATCTCTTTCCTGCATTATTAATGCCTGCATAGAAGTAGAAGATTTCTAGACAGTATGGAAGTGCCTAAAGTCGGTCCCAACACAAAACCAGGAATCTTTAGACCACTCTTCATCTTTCCTTTGATAGATTTGATCATAAACATTTCATTTATAAATTATGTAATATGGGATTCTATTCTAGTATTAAGCTGTCATCAGGTGTACCACAAGGGGCTCATTGTGGAGCTTGTTCATTAACAACATTCAAAATTAATTCTTAATTGTAAAATTTACGTGTTCGGTGATGATTTGATAATGTTTCAAGTAATCGAATCGTTATAAGATCAAACGTTAACTGTGTGAGCAAAATAGGCTTTATTTAAACTTTACAAGCCCAACACCTGGAGTCGGTATTTTTACCTATTTTTCTCCTTACATACTCTAAATAACTGAATACACCAACTCGGCAAGCGATGATGTACCTTTCATTCAGTTTCAGATGTTAGACTACTGGACTTTAAAAATGAGAACAATGATTCCTTAGATAGATTTAAGTCTTCTGAGTTTCTGTAAAAGAGTCCATTTCGGTGTGCATTGATAGTAGTAGCTTAAGTTGTTCCTTCTTTACCGTTTCTGAAATGTTTTGAGGTGATCTTGTAGCTATATTTTCTTTTCTGATCAGGATGAAAAAAAAGTTAATTTCTTCAGCCGCGTTCGAAGCTCTTTTAAACAGAAATTCCCCAATCCATTTTTTTCGTGACTATTTACAAATTTTTGAAGTGGATCTTCACTGTTGCAGATTCTACGCGAACGATATTATTGCTTTATTATGTAGATTTTCGAGGTTTTACAACCCTCTGTTTTGTTGGTAAGTATATTCCTTCAATCGAAAATTTATCTAATTGTTTTAATTCATTGGTTTTCCAACTAAACGATCCGAATGTGTGACTCACCAAGGGAATTGCCAAGATGTTGGTAGCTGATTTTAAATTTTTAACGATTAGTTGTTAATACCAAATTTTGTGTAACATTATTTTATATTTGTTACCGATTTTTTCCTTAACTTGGACCTTGTTATGCATTTTGTTTTGGTTCACTCCTAAGTACGTGTAATTCTCATATGGTTCTAGGTGTTTAATTATGGTTCCATCTACTAATATCACATATTCTGTTACCTCAGCTGCTCTGCCACGATGTAGGTTATATGTGTTATATATTCCAAATTCATTCCATTCCACAGTTTTTTGAATACTGATGAACTGTTCTGTGCCAATTTTGGTTTTAAAAAGGTCTGGGCACCATTGATATGGAACACGTTAGAACTTCTGGAGAAATTAGAATTATATGGTACAAGTAGCAACTGTTTAACTTCTTTAAATAATATACCTACAAAATAGAGTGCAGATTGTAGATCACGATGGGTTAAGAAGTACTGCGCAATGTATTGAGCATGGTATTGTCCAACGTTTTTTTCTTTGGGCCATTTTTATTCTTAGTGTACATAAATGATCTGTCATTAAATTTAGACTAATAATTCTTAGTGTTATGTGCGGATGATACCACAATCGCAGAGAAACACAGTACTGGAGGAACTACAGTCAAAAACCGAAGATATAATCAAAACCACTTCTGAATGATTCAATTAATATAGGCAGCCACTTAAAGAAAGTAAGACACTATAATAATTTTTCACTTCCAGCAGAATAAACAGAGAACTATATCAACATCCTGACAAATCTAAACACCGTTAATTTAAAATACCGACACATCAAAATTATTTTAAATAACTTGGAGTTTACCACTCTGATTGAGTCTTTTGCGCCTTTTGATGCATTTGTCTTAATGACCAACATTTCTCCTGCTAAGATAAAAGAAAATCAGAAAATTGTAAAGATAGAGTGACTACAGTCTTAATTAATGAACATCATCTTCGAAAGTTTGTCGAACATAGCCACGCATCTGTGACAATTCTACTGATAAAGTACATACCCTGAAGGAACACCATATTTTCCATCGAAAAATGCTCTTCGCCAAAAAATCAAGAGAATTGAACCTGCGGAAAAACTATTCATTAATTAATATTCCACAGAATTTATAAGAAACTTTAAAAGGAGATGAATTCTTAATAGTCATGGTTTAAAGTTTTGAAGATGAACGAATTCTCCTTTTTACCTAAGAAGCCAATCTTCATCGTTTATCACATGCACAATACTGGCTTATGGACGGAACATTTAGAACTGTTCCTACAATTTTTTTATCAAATTTACACTAGACACGTCTTAGTTGGAAACTCTAACAGCAAAATTTTACCATTGGTACATGCACCAATGACTGGTAAAAGTGATTATCTTCTATTTTAATTGATATGTCGGGATACTGATACGTCGAGATTCTGATCGGCACCTAAGCGAACTATGTATGACTCTATCAACAACTATTTATTCAATCAGAAGAACTAGAGACATTGCAGGTCTAGATGCATTGTGGGATCTAATAATGTCCACACATACAACATAAGAAACAAAGAACAAATCTACATTCCACTTCATTGACTGAAAACTGAAACCAAATGAGATTTGGGACGTTGGCCTGCTGAAGGCGTTCAACAAGCTGCCAAATGAGCAGAGAGATCTACCCCTACCAAAGTTCAAAGCAACATTAAAAACTCATTTCCAAGCAAATTTATTTTATTCCATCCAGGATTCCAGGTGTTCTTTAATAGCAACCTACGATGTAAATTTTAGTCTACCTTCCTTAATGTATATTTCAAATTCCTTCTGTTTAGTCATTTTATATTGTAAATGTTAAACTCATCAAACTGTAGTATTAATTTGCATGACACGTGCTTATCATTTAGGGTGTCCCAGTACTCGCGCATAAGCTCTCGCTATTTTGTTGGGGACCTTGGAAAAATAGTTTATGTTGATAATTCGACTTCTCCATTATCGAATTTGGAAAAATCGCTTGTTGTCACGTAAAGGTTGGCTTCTTTTTATTTGTTCATATCTCGGTTATTTTGCCAAGAAGAACTATTTTTCCAGGTATTCCTGAAGGGACCCCAATGAAGTAGAGAATTCTGGGACACCCTGTACATTAGGATGTATGAATGTTGCACAAATAAATTGAGTCTTGATTTTTCTTGATACTTAAGGACGACAAGTTTGATTCTTCTTCAAATCAAAGTTTAGCGTATATTTTTAAAATGGGATTGGATTGGTGTTTAAATTATACAAGATAATTATGTATCAGAGTCAATTAATGTAATTTCACACTAAACATACTATTTATAAGCGATAAGTTATTTAGGTTAATTTAATCAGGCATAAAATCAAAAATGTATAAAGTATTAATTAAAAGTGAATGCAAGTTTGCTGCCTAAAATGGCGTATTGGCAGTTTTATGTCAAGGTAAATGAATAAAATGAATCATTTGAAATTTCTTCGCTACTTTTAGTCTTAAAACTGGTAACATGCAGTAACATGGGTAGGTTATACGGGGGTCAAAACATCAAACGTCGTTGGGATAGGCACCGGAAGGACATTGGGCATTGTTATCTCCCAGGCGTAATTCCTGCCCTTTTACCTAATGCAACTTACAATAATTAAACATCACAAAAACGCGATGATACTATTTTCGCAATGGCCTCGTTGCGAAAATGGCTACCTCGGTTTTCGATCTCAAAATTGACATATTTCAAGTTTTTATTATTTACAAAGGTTGAAGGTCACTTTAAAGTCCTTGCTAAAATTGTAATACCCATATTACTTTACATTCTGCAGTATTCATTTTCTTTTAAATACACTCACTGCTTACATTTAAAATTTTTCAAATAGCTGAGCACGCGATATAAAAAACTAATAATTTATTGCTTACCTAAAAACAACTGCAAATCTAATAATCACGATTGTAATAGCAACCTCGTCATACTTTTTCATTTTCCATAGATGCACAGGAAGCAGCTTTTTATTATGTTTATTTATCGGCTAAATTGTTAATGACGTTGAATTTTAATCAGGTAGTAAGCATCAATATAAATAAAAATAATAATTACTTATTCTTATCGCTTATAAAAACATACGTAGACACATACATATAATAAGTAGGTACTTATTAACTACTAAATAATACTCCCACAAGGTAGCTCAAGTTTAATAGGCTAAACACTTGTATGATTATTTTTACTTTTGCATTATTTTTTGTTAAAAAGGAAAGATTTTCGTTAAATCCCAATTTAAAGCGCAATTTATAAAAATCAAAAAATGTCAATTATAGTATACAAGGTGTTTCTAAATATATGCGAAGAAATTCTACAGGCGATTCCTTGACCAATTCTAAGACAAAAGTAAAGAATAAATTTTTTTTCATAAGTGCTCTATTTTTTAGTTATGTGGTGTCAAACTTTCTATATTTTTTTCATTTTTTGAGTATAACTTCTTTATTTTTTAAGATAATTTGATCAAAATTGAAACACACTTTAGTTATTATAGTCGTCACAAGATAAAAATATCAAATATCGAAATAAAATACAAGGGGATGTATTTTGGGGGTATAGACCCCATTTTTTATGCCATAACTTTTTTGTGCTACCCCACTTAACATTTTAAATGAGATATTCTAATTCCTTGCTTTTTTCTGAAAATTTTTGATCTCCTTTATTTTTTCACAGCTGGTACGGTTTAGAAGTTACTTAAAAACATGTACGAAGTTGTATGCCAATTTTGCATTAAACAGGGGTGGCTTTTAAAAAAAAATAAATACCAGAGACTTACTAGAAGACTATTTGACCAATTTTAAGACGAAACCAGAGAATAAATATTTTCTCTAATATGCTTCGTTTTTAAGTTAAATTAAAATAAAATTAACAAATTAAAAACGAAGCATTTTAGAGAAAATATTTATTCTCTGTTTTCGTCTTAAAATTGGTCAAATAGTCTTCTAGGAAGTCTCTGGTATTTATTTTTTTTTAAAAGCCACCCCTGTTTAATGCAAAATTGGCATACAACTTCGTACATGTTTTTAAATAACTTCTAAACCGTACCAGCTGTGAAAAAATTAAAAAGATCAAAAATTTTCAGAAAAAAGCAAGGAATTAGAATATCTCATTTAAAATGTTAAGTGGGGTAGCACAAAAAAGTTATGGCATAAAAAATAGGGTCTATACCCCCAAAATACACCCCCCTATATTTTATTTCGATATTTGATATTTTTATCTTGTTACGACTATAATAACTAGAGTGTGTTTCAAATTTGATCAAATTATTTTAAAAAATAAAGAAGTTATACTCAAAAAATGAAAAAAATATAGAAAGTTTGACACCCCATAACTAAAAAATAGAGCACTTTTGAGAAAATTTTTATTCTTTACTTTTGTCTTAGAATTGGTCAAGGAATCGCCTGAAGAATTTCTTCGCATATATTTAGAAACACCCTGTATTAATCAACGAGCGAGAAATGATGGCCATTTGAATAATGGCTTTTTTTTCGCGAGTAGAATACTATACTCCTTCCACAACTTTTTTATATTTTACGGTGCTTTTATGCAATTTTTTTGAGGTTATTTTTTATATTTTTGACATTTCTTGATTTCTTCTATGTAAATTTTATTCTGTGGTTATAATTTCCCATAATCCATTGCTCATTACTCAATGGGTTCGCAATACTGCAGCTTTGTGATTGGTCCGCACAGATCGATCATGTTGAATAATGTCAAAAATTTAGTAATGAATTTCATTACTTCTCAAAAAGTTGAAACGTAATGAATCGTTTATTCAATAGTCCTGGAAAAAATCATTTATTTGC
This sequence comes from Stenus bimaculatus, assembly GCA_963971135.1. Lineage (NCBI taxonomy): Eukaryota > Metazoa > Arthropoda > Insecta > Coleoptera > Staphylinidae > Stenus > Stenus bimaculatus. Next base: position 76,077,044 of record OZ020180.1, on the reverse strand, counting down.
AAAGTATTCTTTGAGATTAAGCTTTTGCTCAAATTTTTCCGCAGTTGAGTTTTAGGGTGAAAACTTCCTTAAATCTCATATCATGAATTGTAATTTTATAATTCATAATTGATTACTAAATTATTATAAATTTAAATTTTTAGGCATTCCTTTAAAGTAAGACGTTTTTTGGTCATACGAAATTCGAAAATCCGATGACCACATATTTATTTTCTAAAATATATGGACCAAAAAATGAGTACCTATATACCATGTATTTTTTTACAATATCAAAGTATTTTTAGACAAATTAAAACAATTATAATACCTATAATGAGTAGTGATTAATTTATGTCATATTTAGACCTCATTATAAGAAAATTTTGAGTTAATAAATGATTTCAAAGTGTTTGAAAATACCTCACAAGTTTAAGCAATTAATAATAAGAGGAATTAAAGCCATTTAAGTTAGAAAAAAAAGTCTTAGTAGGTAGGAAGCGTTGGAGAAAATTAGCATACTTAAAGTGAATGCAAATACTTAAATGCAAGTTTCTCTAAAACGGTGAATCGTACCGTATTCGCAAGTTTTTTTGCATGAAAAATTATGTAAATATGAATAGAGGAAATCACAACGCAAGAAAAAACATAGCTTCTTCTTTTTTCGCAACGTAATTGTTCTAAACTGCACTCCTGTTCAAAATTAACGCATCACTCATTTTTTCTCATTTATTTGAGGAATTATGGAAGAACATAACAAATCATAGGTGGCTTATACGAGAACTAATACATCAAAGTTATGTCTTCAACCCATATCAATCAATGATCTTGAGAAATTAATCTCTTCAATAAAAATCAAATCCAGGAATATCAAAAGAGATTTGGAAGGAAGCTTTAGAAATTCCTTTATTTGAAATTCGTAGTTTCTCCTCCAATTAAGCCTTCTTCCAGTTTCCTCGAAAATATTTGAAAAAATAACACCATCTCGGCTCGCTGATTTTTTAGATTTGCATAATATCTATCTAATATCAGAATAAGCTAATCGCATTAGTGCTTGTAGATTTCAGCAAAGCATGTGACACCCAAAATCTGTAGACTTCTTCTCCTAACGAATAGGTGCCAAAGAGTAATTTATTTCTGAAAAGTGGACCACTCCTATTCACTATCTATGCAAGTCACCAAAAAGCTGTCATTCAATTTTGCGAGTTTCATTCTTATGCAGATTTTTTTTGCCTTTGAAGAGAACAACTTAAATAATGCTGTTCGACTAAATATTTGGATCTGAATAACCTAAAGAATTTTGCTGAAACTGAAACTTGAATTCGGACTTGATTTGACCTTTTACAAATTTTAGAGTTCAAACAAAGCCAAATTCAAGCTGGGTTGAGCTCGAAATAAACGTAGTCATTAATCCAAATAAAACTGAGCTCATTCTTTTTCGTCCTAACCACAAACGTTCCCGAATTCTGAGTTCTGGCAATTTAAAAATTAATCTGGATGGCAAAAACTATTCTTTATGAATCCTTCAGTGGTTAATTATTTGATTCTTGGATTAGTATAATCCTATCGCTTTCAAAAAGTCCAAAATTCATGTCTCAGATTGATCTTAAGAATCAAGAAATTTGATCACATCTCTAACAAATTGGAGGACTTATGCTGAATTGGATTTTATAATAGGAATTTTAACTACTTGTAAAAGGCACTATTAATGGATGATGGTCGGTATTTATAGTCATTATCAAAAATTGTGTTTAAAACGCATTTTTGTGCTTAACAACGTAAAAAAACATGGTATTTTTCGGCTTTTTAGGTCCATATTTTTGCCACCAGGATCCCTATCCTCATTTTTGGGGATAAATTATCCTATAGGAAAAAAGGCGTGTTCAAGCAAATTAGTTAATTATTGGTTGATTTCGACAGTTTCCTAGAAATGTAGGTACTGTTTTTCTACATCCCCAAAAATGAGGATAGCGATCTAGAGAGTCGAACAAAATTCCAAAATCGGAAATAGGCTCTTCAAAATTTGTGGAATTCAAAATGACCGTATAACCTACAACGTGTTGAATTTCTATCGGATTAATATACAAGGTCACGTTCTTGTAAATTTTGAAATACTTTTCAATAAGTAAAGCGTATTGCTGAGTATTTGCATTTTGCTATGTGATAGAATGTTATTTTCACTGCAATCAAAATTTACGCATAGGTATGTAGGTTGAAAATCATGAAGTTGTTATCATAAATTGAAAAGAAACAATCTACAGGCGAATGTAGGCTCTGTTCCAAAAAGCAATTGCTAAATTTGCATAAGTTGAGTGATCCGATGATGCGTAATTTTATACTCAAGAATTTCTACTAACTATAAATCAATTAAATTCAAATGTATGCATCGTCGTATAATATAATTACTGAGTAGGTTAAAATTTATAGCCATACTTTTTCACCTTAATTTTCTCCAGTACATAAATATAACATGTTTTTATGATGTTTTATTGGCTAAACAAATGAAGTATTCAGCGTAAATTTATATTGAGTTAAAGCAAAGACCCGGAATTTCACAAAAGCTTCTAACTATTTTCACTACACCACAAGTAAAAATTTTTGAATACAACATGCGTTTCTCCAAACCACCTTTCCATTTAATCCATTGTTTATTTAGATTTTGTAAAATTTTGAAAAAAAAACATTGTTTTTTAAAGCTTAATTTTAAAGATCAGAGGTTATTCTTGACCCACTCGACATGATGTCGCATTACGACACTACTTTCATCGACATCGTGTCGAGTGGTTCAAGAATATAAGGTAATCCAATATTTTAAATGAACCAGGTTCTAACATTTCTAAAAAAAGAGAGAACTTCAAATATTGTTGGTTTTAGGGGACCATGAATAATATACGTCAAATTGCAATAAAATCATATTTATTTTTAGCAACGTTTTGACATCCTTCCTGTCTTCTTCAGGATACAATACTAAAAAATTAGCATACATGATTTCAGATTTGATCAACATTTAGCTTCAAAAACGATTTTATCAAAGATTCGATATAGTCTGAAGAATACATGAAGGGTATCGAAATATTGTTGAAAATACCGGGCTGAAGTTACATTTAAATGCATTAATTTTTACATTCATATTTTTTTTTAGAAAAAAAAAATGTAAGGGCTCAATTTTTTATATTTTGTTACAAATACAGTCCTTAGTAAAACTACATAAAAAGTTTTTTCAAAATCAGACCATGAGTCAAAAAATTTAAAAAAGAATGAAAATAATTAGTCATTTTTCACATATAATTTTTTTAATCGAAAACAAAAAAATGTAAGGGCTCAATTTTTTATATTTTGTTACAGATACAGTCTTTAGTAAAACTGCATAAAAAGTTTTCTTCAAAATTAGACCATGAGTCAAGAAATTAAAAAAAATTTAAAAAATAGTCACTTTTTCAGATTTTATTTTTTTTATCGAAAAAAAAAATGTAAGGGCTCAATTTTTTTATATTTTGTTACAGATACAGTCTTTAGTAAAACTGCATAAAAAGTTTTTTTCAAAATCAGACCATGAGTCAAAAAATTTAAAAAAGAATTAAAATAATTAGTCACTTTTTCACATTTAATTTTTTTAATCGAAAACAAAAAAATGTAAGGGCTCAATTTTTTTATATTTTGTTATAGATACAGTCTTTAGTAAAACTGCATTAAAAGTTTTTTCAAAATCAGACCATGAGTCAAGAAATTTAAAAAAATAATAAAAAAATAGTCACTTTTTCAGATTTTGTTTTTTTATCGAAAACAAAAAAATGTAAGGGCTCAATTTTTTATATTTTGTTACAGATACAGTCTTTAGTAAAACTGCATAAAAAGTTTTTTTCAAAATTAGACCATGAGTCAAGAAATTAAAAAAAAATTAAAAAAAAGTCACTTTTTCAGATTTTATTTTTTTTATCGAAAAAAAAATGTAAGGGCTCAATTTTTTTATATTTTGTTACAGATACAGTCTTTAGTAAAACTGCATAAAAAGTTTTTTCAAAATCAGACCATGAGTCAAAAAAATTAAAAAAGAATGAAAATAATTAGTCACTTTTTCACATTTAATTTTTTTAATCGAAAACAAAAAAATGTAAGGGCTCATTTTTTTTATATTTTGTTACAGATACAGTCTTTAGTAAAACTGTATTAAAAGTTTTTTCAAAATCAGACCAGGTGTCAAAAAATTAAAAAAATCAGTCACTTTTTCAGATTTAATTTTTTTAATCGAAAACAAACAAATGTAAGGGCTCATTTTTTCATATTTTGTTACGCATGCAGTTATTATTAGTAAAACTGCATAAAAAGTTTTATTTTTAAATCAGTTGTCAAATAAATTAAAAATGAATGAAAAAAATCAGTCACTTTTTATTTATTTAATCAAAAACAACAATGTAAGAGCTCGTTTTTTTATATTTTATTAGACATATAGCCCTTAATAAAACTACATAAAAAGTTATTTCAAAATCAAACCAGGTGTCAAGAAATTTAAAAAAAAAAAATAGAAAAATAATCACTTTTTCAGATTTTGTTTTTTTATCGAAAACAAAAAACTGTAAGGGCTCAATTTTTTTATATTTTGTTATAGATACAGTCTTTAGTAAAACTGTATAAAAAGTTTTTTCAAAATCAGACCATGAGTCAAATAATTTAAAAAAGAATGAAAATAATCAGTCACTTTTTCACATTTAATTTTTTTAATCGAAAACAAAAAAATGTAAGGGCTCAATTTTTTTATATTTTGTTACAGATACAGTCTTTAGTAAAACTGCATAAAAAAGTTTTTTCAAAATCAGACCAGGAGTCAAGAATTTAAAAAAAAATAAAAAAATAGTCACTTTTTCAGATTTTATTTTTTTTAGCGAAAACAAAAAAATGTAAGGGGTCAATTTTTTTATATTTTGTTACAGATACAGTCCTTAGTAAAACTGCGTAAAAAGTTTTTTCAAAATCAGAACATGAGTCAAAAAATTTAAAAAAGAATTGTCACATTTAATTTTTTTAATCGAAAACAAAAAACTGCAAGGGCTCAATTTTTTTATATTTTTATATTGTGCCGTTTTACTAAGGACCGTATTTTTAACAAAATATAAAAAAATTGAGCCCTTACATTTTTTTGTTTTCGATTAAAAAAAACTAAAATCTGAAAAAGTGACTATTTTAAAAAATAAAATCTGAAAAAGTGACTATTTTTTTTAAATTTTTTTTAATTTCTTCACTCATGGTCTGATTTTCAAAAAAAAATTATGCAGCTTTACTAAGGACTGTATCTGTAACAAAATATAAAAAAATTGAGCTTTTACATTGTTTTGTTTTCCATTAAAAAAAATAAAATGTGAAAAAGTGACTGATTATTTTCATTCTTTTTTAAATTTTTTGACTCATGGTCTGATTTTGAAAAAACTTTTTATGCAGTTTTACTAAAGACTGTATCTGTAACAAACTATAAAAAAATTGAGCCCTTGCATTTTTTGTCTTCGCTAAAAAAAATAAAATCTGAAAAGGTGAAAAAGTGACTTTTTCTAAATTTCTTGACTCCTTGTCTGATTTTGAAAAAAAAACTTTTTATGTAGATTTACTAAGGACTGTATTTGTAACAAAATATAAAAAAATTGAGCCCTTTTTTCTAAAAAAAATATGAATGTAAAAATGAATGCATTTAAATGTATTTAACTTCAGCCCGGTGTTGAAAATAAATATGATTTTATTGTAATTTGACGTATTATTCATGGCCTATGACAGCCAATAATTATTTGAAGTCATATCATCGTTGGAGAAATATGATAAAAATTATGACAATTTTTTTTGTTTTTAAAATTACATGTACGAAAACTTACCATTTTCATTAGGAGATTCGATTGATGAGCCGTTAAGCCGCATTGTTAATAAGGCTTAAATCTTCCTTACAACTTCATCTTGTACAATCCTGAAACAAATAAAAATTAATTAAAAAATCGATGTTGTAAATTCATAAAAATATTTATTTAGCATTGGCCTTAATTAGCATAATGAATCAATAATTTCCTCCTTAGTTCTCAAAGGTTAATTTCGAGAATCAATAAAACACAATATTTGTTGATTAGAACTTCGTCAAATTGTTGGATTAAAAAAAATTGAAATTAGTTCATTGGTTTCACTAAAATGTCATGTTTTCATTGTTCTCTTCATGAAAAGGTTACTAAAAACAATAAAACACGAGTCTACAAATGCATTTTTATTTTCAAATTTCATGCCTTGAAATATTATTTTCAAGGGTAATACCGAATCCAAATATAATTCAATTATGTAATACAGCCTTGACCCTACTGAAATCAAGTACGTATTTTTACAATTTGTAAATTGTAAGGGTAATACATAATTCAATCATTAGAAATTATGTGCTTAAACCTTATATGGTATCTTTTTTTCCTAAATAGACTAAAAATAATGCATAGAAAGAAACTATTTTTTTAAAGAATTCCAAAAATTTAAATAATCAAAAAAGTCTTATGCATATCCAGTAAAAAGTTGTTTAATCAAATAAAAACGAAAACGGTAGTAGCTAGTTTGCTAAAGAAATTGATTGATTCGTTGAAAAATTTCAATCAACATCTTCATTATTTCTAGAGAAAGTAAACTGAATGGCAAGAACTTTAATCACCTGTAATTACATTTAAAGTTTTTTCATTTATTATTACCATGCCGGATTAGGAGCGGATCAGCATAGTTGCTGCTATTTTAAGCGCAAAATTGGACGACAACTATAAAAAATTATAAGCTTTCTCAAAATTTCAAAATGGTCATCATGAAATCAACAGGGTGTTGCATGAAATCACGGATTTTTTGACTGAACAGTAGTAGTAATTATTAAAAATATGGTAGAAACTATAAAGTTTTTCAATATTTTTGATTGATTGCAATATTTGTGGCATTAATCAATGATATTTTTTTCAATTTATATGACTAGTGCATGCATATTTTTAAATAAAATTGCACTAGCTGGTAATGTGAAACTGTCGACTTGTAAAAATTGAATTACAAGACCGCTATTCGTGTATGTAGATATGTTCCTATATTTTATGAGTTTTTTCCTAATAACAGTTTGTCACACACCTGTTGCGTCATGCTGCTAACGTTTTAAGAAAGTCAGGTATATGCATCTTTAACTTCCTGTTAAACAAACTTGAACTGCAAATGGCCAAGGTGTGAGGTTTGCACCTGCAGGAAACAAGGTCTTGTAGCTACGCAACGATACATTCCTGTTTGTTAAGAATTAAAAAATATGCCCAGTGTTTTTACTCATGTTAGAAATGGGAATTCGATATGCAACCAGTTGCTTTATTCCTTTGTTTTACCTACTGGGAATATCTGCAGCAGCTCATTTCCTTTCAATTCAAACACAATGAACAAAGGCCGCTACTTAATAACATCCGTTCACAGATTAAAATACTTTTAAATAATTAATATGTACCCATGTGGGTGCATTTCATTCGTTAATATCTTTTCACTAGTATTAGATGTCCTTATAAAAAAACAGCTTATACTTAGGTAATTTTAAAACGAAAATTTTGATTATTTTTGACTCATTTTTTGTTAAATAGTTGAGTAAAACTCTTGGGTAAACTTTTTTTTTTATTTTTTTTTTGTTTTGTCATATTTTTCGCAGTATTGTGAAATTCATATGTGCTTATTTAGATTCTTGTACATTTGTTATACATATACACCTGATGATGAGATTTCAATAATCTCGAAATCGATAGTGAATGTTTATACCTAAGGTATAACTTATTATTTAATATAATAAAGTTGGATACAAGAAGTTTGCCCAAGAGTTTTACTCAACTATTTAACATTAATCCAGATCAGCAGTGTCACTTATTACCCAATTCTGTTATTTTTTGTTCTTTCATTTTTTTAATTTAACCGGAAATGTCAGTAAATTTTTTATTGATCATTAAAGAACCTGTATACCGAGTGGAAACGAAACACGGGTTACCTTTATAACTTCTTTATTTATGAACATACAAATTTGACAATGTTGTATCATTCAAGAAAACACATTTTAGGCACTAAAAATTTTTTCAATATGACTTCTGGTTTATTCATGAATGTAAGATTTTTTTGTTCAAAATATGAAATTATTTTATAAAAAGAATATAATTGTGATAAATTTTTTAAATTTTTTTTTAAATTTTGAAAAAAAAAAAATTTTTTTGATAAAAACTACCAAAACTCATTCCAAATAATACAAATACCTTAGAAAAATTATATTTTGTAAAATTATTTAAACCGTTTTTGAGATATCAATTTATGAACTTTTTGAGTAACGTCTTTTTTTTTAATGGAAAGATGCGGGGTGACTTGGTTTTTCAAAAAGCAGATTTTAATACGATTATTTTGGTATCCCATATGTAGGGTGTAATCAATTTACTTGTGCCGGTTTTTCATATTTTTTGTATTGGTGATTTTTCAAAATTTCAAAAAAAAAAATAAAAAATGTATCAGAAACATACTGCTTTTCTAAAATAGTCTTAAATTACGAACAAAAAAATAGGTGTTACATTTAAAAAAATAAAGTTGAAAAACTTTAAGGTGCCTAAAATGTGTTTTCTTGAACCATACAACATAGTCAAATTTGATAAATAAAGAAGTTATAGAGGTGACCCGTGTAATGTTTCCACCCGGTATTTTTAGACATTTTAAAAGAGATAATCATTCTTCAATAACAATATCTGGGATTGTACTCTTATTTTAACTGAATTGTTCAAAAAGCTCATTTAAAATTTTCTACACCTACGACATTTTTAGTTATTATTTAGTTTATACCCTAAAAAGTACCTGGTTAAAATAAGGATACATTTTGATTTTTAACCCTTATGTAGCTCAAGATGATACCACCTGTATAGGGCGTCAGATGCCTCACTTTTTTCTAAAAAAATTTCTTAAATAGTAAATATCATTCTGAACAAAAATTTCTTAAATAGTAAATGTCATTCTGAACAAAAATTTCCACTTATGTGAAGTTAGCAATAGATTTCATCCATGGATTATTTTTTAAAAAGTATGCAAAATTTTAACAAAAAAAATTAACCAAATTATAATTTTATAAGTATTTATAAAGGGATTTCAATAAAAGTCCTTAACTACAACCAGCCCTAAAAAAATAGGGTAAAATTGGCGAAAATATATTATTTTGGATAGTTCACCGATTTTTTATTTTTTTTGGAGGGAATTGAAAATTGAAATAGGTATATGCGATTATGAACAAAATATCGAAAAACTAAATTATACACTCGATTATACATAAGTATTTTTTTTATTATTATTTATAACGCCTTAATGTTAGTGTATTGTGAACATGCGGTTCAGTATCATTTTTTATTTTCATAATTTTTGCATAAATTTAATATTAATACTCCTCTGTATTTTAAACAAAATACATATAAAAAATTCAAATTACTATTATTCTTGTTTTTAAACTACAGTCCTACAAAAATTTCGTGCACATCACTTTATATTGGTATTATTTTTGCAAAAAATCCTATATGTACTTAACAAAATATAAAAAAACGACATTACTATTATTTTTTGCTTTGAAACTACAACCCTCCAAAGATTCAGGTTTGAACAAGATTTTTGCTAGAAGAAAGTGAGATACCCAGTATAACACATTTTACAAAACACGTTCCGGAGAATATACAGGGTGTAATTCTAACATGGAATAAATTCAGTATTAATTGAACGGTACAATTAAAAAAAAACGCTCGGACAAGTTAACTTACAAAATTAGAAGCCGTCATTTTGAACTTGTTAAAAGTTTGGTGACATCATTACATAAGGCCCAATGACGTCACCAGTCTATTTTTTAATACCAAATTTATTACATATTAGAATTTCACCCTGTATGTACAGGGTGGCCCGCGGCAGACGCATGGATTTGAAAATTGAATAAAACACAAACTGTTACGAAATGATCAATTTTTTTTATTTTTTCCTGATTTATTAATATGAGAAATTTAAGTTACACGGTTTTGAACAATGTGTCCCCCAAATGGCGCCCATCACACTCCAAACACTGAGTTCTCGTGCACTCCTTGTAGCATTGCCGCGGAAATTTCGCCGATTTGGGCTCGAATGTTGTTTTTGAGAGCTTCCAGGGTTCTGGGACGATTCTTGTAGACCGACCCAGGATTTTAGGTATTCACACAGGAAAAAACACAAGGGGTTAAATCAGGAGAGCGCGCCGGCCAGTTTAAATCGCCTCTAATGGAGATGAGGCGCCCTGGAAATCCTGTGAGGCGTTCGAAAAATAGGTCTGCACACAAAAAACACGTTGTTAAACGGACCACTCCATTATAACGACTAAAACAGCGTGGAACATAAATTTCCCATCCTCTTGTTTCGAATCACCCCACTTTTAGTATTCTAGGAAGATAGCAATGACTTTTTCAAATCCATGCGTCTGACGCGGGCCACCCTGTATATCCCATAGTATTTGGTTGTATACCGTTTCATCGACATAACCTTTTCATCGAATGCAATTTCATCGAAAGTCCGTTACATCGACAACAATTTCGTCGACACTACCTTTTAATCGACCAACCTTTTCTTCGACAAGGACGTTTCATCCATACTACTTTTTAATACACAAACATTTACTTCAACAAGAACATTTCATCGGCACAGACGTTTTATCGACATGATCTTTTACGGGATCTTTTCATCCACAACCGTTTCATCGATAAAATTTTATCTTCGACAAGAACGTTTTATCAGCACAGACGTGCATCGACATTTCTTTCCATCGACAGTACCTCTTCTTCGACAAGTATTTTTGTATGGACAAGATCGGTTAATCGACAATAATATAAAAAATTACGGCAGAACCATTTTACACAATTTATTTCATTGTTGTATAATATTTTTTATTCATTGGTATATTTGGGAAAATATGAAAGCGGCAAATGACGAACTCCTGTTTTCTAGGAACTTAAAAGATACATATTCGTAATTTACAGATCTCATATTTTCCCGAACATTCTAAAATGATTTAAATGTCTGTGTCCATAAAACTGTATTGGCCATGAAAAGCTTTGGCGAAGAAACTTGTGTTTGTCTATGAAGCGGTCTTGTCGATAAAATGGAAGTGTCGATGATACGTCCTTTTCGAAGAAAAGGTAGTGTTCATGAAATGATTGTCGATGAAACGGAAATGTCGATGAAAAATAGTGTCAAAGAAACGTCCTTGTCGAAGAAATGGTTTGTAGATAAAAAGGTATGGTCGATGAAAAGATAATGCCGATGAAATGATCGAGTCGATATAAAAGTCATGTCAATGAAACCATTGTCCATGAATAAGCATTTATTTTATTTATTTATTTATTTATTTAATCACCTTTAACCTAATCGTATATAAAATACTTTACAAGGTTTTTGGTATAATACAAAAGATATAAATAAAATAGAAAAATACAAAAAAGAGGAACAAAAACAAAAAAAATAAAATAAAATACATACGAACAATAAAATCACATATAATAAAAAATAATCAATAGAAATAATTATTTAGTTATCTAAATACAATTGAAACATAAATCTTTTAATTAAAGTATTAAAGTTATTTATTTCTTTTATTTTTTTTAAATTTTCTGGTATCTTATTATATTCAAATTTTGAAACATTAATTCTTTTGCCAAATATATTATTTGCCTGTGTAATATGTAAATTATTAATACTTCTCGTTTCATGTTGATATATATTTTTATTAAAATTAATTTTTGTATTACATTTAATTAATTGATTGTTAATTTTATGTTGAAGTTTTATATTTTCAATTTTGTAAGATATTTCAATATTAAATATTTTATAATTTAAATATAAAAATTTTGTTGGGGTGAAATGATCTAAATTATAAATTACTTTAATTGATTTACTTTGAATTTTTTGTAGTTTATTTAATAATTTTTTATTTGCAGATCCCCAAATATTAAGTCCATATTTTAAATGTGAATCTATTAATGAAAAATAAATTGCTCTTTTCATATTTAAAGGCAATAATTTTGAACATCGACCTAATGCACCTATTGTAGATGTAATTTTTTTAATAATGTAGTTGACATGTTTTTCCCAATTTAATTTATTATCAATATATATTCCAAGATATTTAATACAATTAACTTTATTTAAAATATTATTGTTAATTTTAATATTTATATTATTATTTAAATTTAAATTTTGATGAGATTGAAAAATAATTGATTCAGATTTGTTTTCATTAATTTTAAGTTTTTTCTGTTCAAGCCAATTATTAAAAATAATAATATCATTATTGATTTCTATTTCTAATTGTTTTAAATTTTTGCCTTTATAAACAATAATGGTATCATCAGCATAAATAAAAAAATTACCTTTCATTTTAATTTTATGAATGTTATTAATATATAATGAGTATAATAAGGGACCCAGAACGGATCCTTGTGGAACCCCAGTTTTCACTATTTCAAATTTACTTAGATTTGTATCTACACACGTGGCCTGATATCTATTAGTTAAAAAATTAGTTAACATTTTATGAGGTGTACCTCTAATTCCCATTTTATTTTTTTTTAAGCATTGTCGGACTGTCGATGAAATGGACTATCTATGAAGTAGTAGCATGCCATAATATTTATCCCACCACTTAAGGGTTAAACAGTTTAGTCAGTCTTTTGTATCTGCGCACAGCACAAAGAATAATTTGAGTGTGGAGATAAGAATCGTTATTATTTAATCATTTTTCTTCCAAAAATGCTGAAAAGGGGCAACCTTGGGGAATACCAACGCCTATAAAATCATTTTTGCAAGATCTTGGATAATCTCAAGTACAGTTTCAGACAGGCTTACACATAAATAAAAAGACAGTACGGCGAAAACAGTACGTGAAGACCTAAAATTGATACTTAAATCTATAAAAAATCCGAAGAAAACTTCTTTTGAGCTTGTTGCTGGGTTATCCGAAGATATTAGAAGGCCGATCAGTGCTCGAATAACAAAACAACGAATTCTAGAGAGAAACAGACCTGAAGAGGTGTATCGCGAGAAAAAAAACATAGTTGTCAGCGAGGTTATCAGAGCATAACAAAAAAATCTCGTCTAAAGTGGGCTCTTCGACAACATTTATGCCCGGTTTCTCTAAGATGTCTTTAGACGCATCTTCACCAAGCTCAGCTCAAATTCGAGCTCATATTAAGTCGACCTTGCTTTGCACCATGGTTTTATTAACGACGCCATGCTAAAGTCCGGATAGATTTGGTAACACCGCCGGTACGATTGCTTTAACGAGTTTAGGTTATGTTGTGATGGACTTTCTGCTTGACGCATATAAGTCGCAATTTCGGCGTGGTACAACCGAGTAAACTGAACTTGCGTCTTGAGATGCAGCTTAAGATTTAGTTTGGTCTCAAGACATGGTAGAAAAACAGACCGTTAAAGTCTTAAGATCGATCAAATGTGGGTTGGTCAGACGATTTTAACTTTGTAACAGGTCTCTGTTGTGAACAACATTATATATGTTGCACATTTTTATTTGATTTCATAACCAGGTATTTGCTTGATTTGTATATTATGATTTATTAAAACTATACTTCAAAGAATTTCCAAACGATAATTACACCCTCGTTCGGTTTAATATTGCAAGTTTACCTGTTTTGGGAAATTCCTGAAGGAAAGTAGGTACCATCAACATAAAAGAACACTGATAATTTCACCCACTCCGGAGGAGGAACTGAGGTGACATGGAGGAAATCTACAAGACAATCGATCTCTTAGAATTCGACTTTCGTAAGAACAACATCTCTATTTGCTTTCAACCACCATCCACCAACAGAAAAAGAGCTCTTAAAACTCGACCTCCGTTAGAACAACATATATCTTTACTTTCAACTACCACCAGAAAAAAAGTCTTAGAAGTCGACATCCGTAAGAACAGCATCTCTCTTTGCTTTCATCACCTTTAGAAGAAGACCTCTCAGAATTCGGTATCCATAAAAACAACATTCCTCTTTGTTTTCAACTTTCAACCACCACCAGAAGAAGATCTCTTAGAACGCGACCTTCGTAAGAACAACATTTCGCTTTGCTTTCAACTTTCAACCACCACCAGAAGATCTCTTAGAACTCGATCTTCGTAAGAACAACATTTCGCTTTGCTTTCAAGCATCTCTAGAAGAAGACCTCTCAGAATTCGACATCTATAAGAACAACATTCCTCTTTGTTTTCAACTTTGAACCACCACCAGAAGAAGATCTCTTAGAACTCGACCTTCGTAAGAACAACATTTCTTTTTGCTTTTAACCACCACCAGAAGAAGACCTCTTAGAACTCGACCTCCGTAAGAACAACACCAGAAGAAGACCTCTTAAAACCCGATAAGAAGAACAACATCTCTCACAATTCCGACCAAGAGAAGAAGAACGTCTCAACTTTTTTTAGTAAGTAAGACGCAGAAATAAACAAATTAAAGTCTGAGTTTTTTCGATTTGATATCAATCTTCAACTCTTAGTTTTAAGTACCCAATTTATCTCAAAGTCTTAACACGCTAGAAACAACTAATATGGCTAGACCAAGCCTTAGTTTTATATAAACAAATGCATCTATTGTTGTATGAACCAATATACCATTTTTCTAAGTAGACACCCTAGAGGACCGAAGTAGAGGCCCTTGTTAGAATGATTTTTTTTACATCTGAAGATGTTTAAATATCCCGGTTCTTCAACTTGAGGCGATGTGATGACTAATTTCATCCTGAGTGTGTGATACCCACAGTGAAATACAGAATGGGCATACATAGATTCTGAGGGTGGCGATGAAATGTTCATTTTTTATGGTCGCTTCAACAGCGACAAGTTTATATCCATATTGGAATCAGTGTTTAAGCCATCATTATTCTGAATTTATGGAGACACCAATCCAAAAAAATTGATATTTTAACAAAATAATGCTCTTTGGTACAGTCATCCACATTATATGCACTTTTAATGAAACCAGTTTTGTTGTACTGGATTGGCCTACACAGTCACCAGGTCTAAAATGATTTACAAGAGTGGGAAATAATATGCATTAAAGATTGTAAAAGGGTAGTAGATAGTATGCTTCAAAGAATACAAGCTATATTAAAATTAAAGAGGAGTACCAATAAAATATTAACTTTTTTACAAAGATTTATTTTTGAAATTTGATTTTCCGTTCAAAATACATTTTGCCATTGAATGACTGGAGATTTGCAACTGAATCTAAAGGTTTTATAACACAATCATATTTTGCTAACATATTCACAAATCGTCTCGAAAGTTTTTTCGTAGTGTTCAGATGCACTTAAGTAAAAAAAATAAGACCATTCAAAACATGCTTAAGCCCACATTAAAGCGCGCTTCAGGCTCCAAAAATGGTCATTTTGATGGAATCTCTTCATTTCAATTTCAAGATTTTTTTTTTCGTTTTGATGTGACTAATACATATTATGCAGTAATAAAATGAGGCTTTAATAAATCAAGTTTTAAATTCATTAATTACATAATTGGTTTAGTCTAAGAGTTTGTTAATTTGAATATAAAAGAACAGGATGGAAGAGTTGGGAGGAGGACTTACTTAACGATTCGGTGAATGAGTCTTTCAACTTTCAAAATAAAGAAAGATACGTAAATGGTAAAAGTATGCGAGATACCAGAAATAAGCTTCTGACGATGTATAAATCACGATTTAATATTTCTTCTCTGTTCTCGGCGCAAAATTGCGGGATAATACCGGTGCACGGTTCATTGCCTTCACGACGGAATAAAGAATTTTGCCCATAGATGCTATTTAATAACTTGTGCTATACATTTTTATAAAATTATAAAAAATAAATAAAGATGATAGTTATTTTCTTCTTTAAAAAAATCAAGAAATATTCATCAAATTATGTACGAATTTGTTGATATATTCGTGACCTTGAATTACCATAATGTATAAGGACAATTACAAAATTTAAATTTTTCAAATGTGAGGTCATGACTTTTTTATGCTTGAAATCATCAAGTCTTTTTCTGTTTACTATAGGATAGAATATCTAATGAATTTT
Source organism: Stenus bimaculatus (assembly GCA_963971135.1). NCBI lineage: Eukaryota > Metazoa > Arthropoda > Insecta > Coleoptera > Staphylinidae > Stenus > Stenus bimaculatus. The sequence goes on along the minus strand of OZ020180.1, from coordinate 76,060,973 downwards.
TAATAGGTTTTATAAATAATGGCAACTTTATTACCTATTTTATGATGTCAATGTTAAAATTTACAATTTACACATCTTCGAAGAATGAAACTAATTAATATTATGCCAATTGTTATAATTAAAGACATTTACATTTTTTCTACCAAGGTTTTGTAAATGCAAAATATGTACTTGTTTAAGATAAAATTGTTTGGTCAATACAAATATTAGAAAAAATACATTTGTTTAGTGAGAAATATGTAAAGAGTGAGAATAAAAATATTATACCAATTGAAAATCAATGGATAAATAAAATAGCATAAATTAATAAAATCAATAGTTGAACTTATTTCCTGTAAAAAGATTTTTTTTTAAATATTTTTCCAGTACTTTATTGAAAATTCTCAACAATAGTACGGGGAAAAAATAAAGACACCCTGTATAATTATATTTTTTGGCATTTTAATTTCATCGTTTTTTAATTTTTATTTTTTTGTAATTTTTATCTTCGCTATAAAAATCGAATTTAATCTTTAATCTTTCAAACAAAACAATTATCTATTTGTAAAATACTTAAGTACGTTTTTGTTTTATTTACAATAAAGGAAATAACCATTCATTAACAACATATTTTTGCAATTAGTATAATAAATAATAATTGGAAATTTTTATCTATGAACCGACTGATTTATAATTTTTATCTTTTTTTAATTTATTTTATTGATTATCAAAAAGGAATACGAAATACCTGATTAAAATTAGTTGAAAAATAATTTATCTATTGATTATACATTTCTTAAATCTTATCAACGATTTTAAAAGCCTTTATCTATGTATATTATCGTTTTTCTAACTTTTACTATATCACACTTTTAATTTCGATAATTGTATATATACAGTGTGTCCCTAGATTTTCGCAACGATACAAAATGCCACAGAAATGCACAAATACCAAAATTGTGAACCCACTCAATCATTATAGTATATTATATTTGAATTTGAAAATTATTTAAAAAAAATATTTTTTTAGATTATTCAGTAAATAATTAAATTATAATTAATTGCAGTACTAACACTTTGATTTCAATTAAGGTGATTATAAACTTTTTAATTTTTTTTCTGCGATAAATGTGAAATAAATGAATAAAAAATTTTATAATAATGGGTAAGTAACAGATGTTTGTTTTCAAAGTATAATAATTTTACGGTGTTTAGGCATGTTTGCGACTGCGTGTAATTACGGCTGAGATTTATATTCATAGCATAATATGCCTTACGAGAAAGGATGATTAATTTCAAATAATGACTAATGATTTCGATTTTTTATTGCATTTTTAAGCCTACGGCTTCTACAAGAAACTAATTTTATTATTATCTTTATATTTTACAATTTAATTATGTTTTTATTTAAATGAAACATTTTTATAGCCAATAATAATGGGAAATTACACATCATTTTATACCAAAATGTAGAATATTTAGATATTTTTTTCATTTTTCTATGTTTTTATTCTATTTAGACATGCATTTATAATTAGTAAATCAGCTATCGTCCGTATTATTTTTTTTTTATTAATGCATTTATAATAAATTTAATAAAAGTTTATTATTATTTTTCCAATTTAAAAAATTCAGGCATCCTACTTTTATTTTACAAAATTTGATGCATGTCCTAGCCTTAATGAAATTTCTCTATTTTTTGTAAACGTTTGATCACAGCGATAATAAAGTTTTTGCCATTTTCGTATCTTTTACCAAATTAGTTTCTAAATATTTTTTGTTGAAGTAATTTAAAAAAAGCTAAATAACTAGCTAAAATAATTATAATTAAAAATAATTACTACAGCAATAATTAATAATCACCATTTTTGTATTTTGTGCCTACAAATTTAATTTATTATTACGCCGTCAGCTAAATTCGATTACACAAGATATAAGAAACAAAATCAATTAAAATTTTTCATGTATATGTGTAATTATGAAACATAATTGAAAAAAAAACTAATTTATTATTTTTTTAATTTCAAGACAAAAGCGTAGTGACAATGGATATATTATTTTTTCGATGTTGATACAATTTTTTTGCCAATATTTTGCATTCGTCTTCCATTATTTGGACTTTCGCCAAATATTAGACATGCACTGAGATCGAATATTTAGTAATTATTCGACAGGCCGAATATTGATGCCCAAGGCCAATTTCATTAATTTCAAAGAAATTCCGTATTTTTCATAAGTGAATATTTGGTTAATTTTTCGTCGAATATTCGGAGCAGCTCTACAAATAATATTAAAAAAAAAGACTAGTGAATGGGTAGAGTTTGAGAATTTTTCATAAAAACCTAAAGAATATTTTTCTGGATTTTTAGTTCCATCAGAAATACCTACTATAATATAACGAAAATCGGTAGGTTTGGAATTTTTCTTAAAAACTTAAAGAACTACCTATTTTGAGTACACATTCGGTTCGGAAATCGACCATAGACGTCCTTTGAAGGGATTAAAAGTAGAGATACACCGAATATTCGGTAATTATTGGGCGGAAGGCCGAATATTGATGCCGAATATTCCGCAAGAATAAAATAATATTATTTTATTGATTACACATTGTTCTTATCAATTTTAAAGCAGTTCTATATTTTACTATTCTTGTGGTGTCACCTATTTTAAGTCGAAAATTGAAACCTTCAAAAATGAATTGAAGAAAATTGGGTCATTCATACATAAAATATTAATCTTAAAAATTAATAGAACTAATTGGAAGTTCTACGAAAAGAAAGAACGAAGGAAATTATAATAAATCAAAAAAATGAAAGATGAGGTGGTATTATTGTACTTCATTGAAGACCTGTAAAGTTTCATATCCATCAAATCCGAAAAATTCTTTAGTACGTTGATGAATTTCAGGATTTTCTTCCACAGTTTTGTTTTCAGGTCTTATTCGATTAGTTTGTTTACCAAGGATGTCTGTTCTTCTAAATACTTTTATACACCTTTTCCAATTGTATTTCAGAAAAGATCAATTCATTTCAGAATAGTCAATTGTATTTCAGAATAATCAATTAAATTTCAGAAAGTATCAATTGTATTTCAAAAAAGATCAATTGTATTTCAGAAAGCATGATTTGTATTTCAGAAAGCATGAATTATATTTCAGAACATCAATTTAATTTTAGAAAGGACCAATTATACAAAATAAGGAAGTCGAGAGTTTTTGGCGGTGATTGTGCACGTGAACCATAACAGCATAAACATTTCATCAAAACATCAAAAATGTGCTTTCGAAATTTAACATTACACCACAGTAACAGGCTTAGGTCCTTATTCACCAAAAATAATTTGCCAAAAATTCTTGGCTTCCTCAATATTTTACAAAAGGTCTTTTCTAAAATTAAATTAATTTTTCTGAAATACAATTGATGCTTTCTGAAATACAATCGATCTTTTTTGAATTACAATTCATGATTTTTGAAATTGAATTGACTATTCTGAAATTCAATTGATACTTTCTGAAATTAAATTAATTATTCTGAAATACAATTAATGCTTTCTGAAATGCAATTAACTATTCTCAGTTAGAATTGATGATTTCTGAAATTGAATTGATCTTTTCTGAAATACAATTGGAAAAGGTGTAGTTTTTGGTTGTACAGAATTTGGCCGAATATTCGGCGAAAAGTTAGCGAATATTCGGTCCCCCCTCCAACTTCACGCTTCATTGTTTGAGCTCAGCACACATATTTCGCATGAAAAGATTTTTGTATCAATGAACCATATTTCCCCAATTCGCGCTTGAAGGTTTAAATTTTCGATATCAAAAAAGTGACCACAAACATAGTAAAATATGGAACTGCTTCGAAATTGATAAGAACAATAATATATTGTTTTAATTTTTTGCCGAATATATATTCGGCATTTGACATCAATATTCGACCTTCTGATCTTTCCGAATAGTTACCGAATACTCAACCACACTGTGCATTTATTAGTTAATTCTGTGAGTTTGCGCAGTTTGGTTCGATTCATATGTGCAACAATATTATAGTGTTGTGCCTAGAGTTGCACCGAAAATTCAGCCATTTTTGACTGCCGAATATTCTTATGTATTTCAAAGAAGTTTTATATTTTATAATGCTTAGTGTTACTGATTTTAAGTCGAAAATTGAAACCTTTAAACATATATTGGCGAAAAATGGGCCGTTCATACATGAAATACAGAAATCTTTTCATCCGAAACTTGTGTGCTGATCTTAAACAATGAAGCGGGATGTTGGAGTTGGGGGGCGAATATTCGGCTAACTTTTCGCCGAATATTCGGTTATTCTGCTAAATCAGTATTCGGTGCACCTCTAGTTGTGACCAAAAATATAATATGTTGCACATACCTTATTTAATTTAATATGATTTCTAAATGATAATTACACCCTCATTTGGTCGAATATTGCGGGAATACCTATTTTGGAAATTCCCGAAACGAAGCATCATAATTAAGGACCTTTAAAGCAAGTATGTCAACTCTCACCTCTGGAAGAGAAGACCCAAGGATGGATAAAATCGCCTGAAGAAAAAAAAACTTTTTTCAACTCGACGACCACAAGAATAAAATCTCTGAAAATTCGGACCAAGATAAGAAGATCATCTCAACTTTCTAACCGACGACAACATAACAATTTGGTACTAGTTATACTAGTAAGAAGCAATAATAAACAAGTTAAATTCATCTGATTTTTTTGGATTTTTGTGTCAACTTTCAATTTCAATCTATAGTTTTTTTTTAAGTACCGAATTATCCACAAAACCCCAAAAGTCTTGACACGGCCGAAACATAGGCATATCTGAAATTGTATCCGTGAAAGTGATTTTTTACCAACAATAGATTTTCCTCGAGATTTTTGATGAATTCCTTGTGAGAAAGAGTATGGTGTGGTTCATAGCACCATATCAATCAATTCCGAAATATCACGGCATTTCAATTCTTTGGTACTTCAATTAAGTTCAGTATTTTCTACTCAAGAGTTGTTTTAAACAAGGATAAGTATGGCTGTTCTTTCAAATATGATGTCTTCACTCAGTGGATTCTGTGGAGTTTCATCCTCCTCCGAGTCTCCATGACATAAAGTACATCCTTTCGCTCGAGTCCGTTTTTATGTTTATTTTGATTTAGACCATAGTATCCATAGTTTACGCAGTTTCGTTTGATTCATACATGCAAGCATTGAACCATTTTATAGGTATTTAATGACGACCATGCGATGAAGGATTTCGGTTTTCTACAGGTAGTTTCATAAATTGTTGTGTATTTTAATTTAACCGTCACTCAAAATATGACAGTTTTACGATTTGGAAGACATTTTAATTGCCTAAGCGACAAAATACTTTATCGCCTAGGCTTAATATTCTCCGATTGACGCCGGAAATGTACGAGCAAAATAACAAAAAATAGAGAAATGACATTTTAAAATCTTTGTTGAGCCTGAAAGAATGGGATACTTTATTTTTACTGATGTTTGAAGAAAATGGATATTTTCAAAGACTTCTGTTTTCTATTGTTATACATATACCGGACAACCTGTCATTTTTTTGTGTATCACTGGCGGCCATTTTAAAGTTGACGTGTTTTTCTTTACTTTACAACTTACCATATACAACATACAACTAATGCGATGGACTACGATACTATCGGTTATTACTTAATTGAATGGTAAAACTTATATGTCCAAAGTTAGCTCATTAGCAGATAAAATTTTCAAATGAAATCACCTTTTTTAAGGTTAAGTCAAGCGTGTCCAGTCTATATACAGGGTGATGATAAAGTTTGGAACCTTATTCATAACTGCCGTATTTAATTGTTTTGAGAAAATCGCTCGGACAGGTCAATTTTAGTTTTTAAAATGCCATCTCTTGATATAAAAATATATTAATGACGTCACTGGTGCTTTAACAATGACGCCATAAGCGATTTTTTTAAATGGAAGCCCCCACTCTTTTTACTCATTATCGATAGAAATTCATGTCACTGATATAAAAAACAGTTAAATTTTTAAACAAATTTTTGAATAAAAAAATCCTTTTAATTCAAAAAAGGTAATTTTTATTTTAACGAAAAAGGTTTTATAAAAATAAATTAAAATGAATTTGAAATTACCAATAATAACAAAAGAAAGTAAATGTTTAAATAATGCGCATTCTAATGCAAATGTAAAATGTTAAATGTACTTAACAAAATTTAATAATTAGTCTTGAAAAACTAATTTTTTGATTCCATTTAAATGTAAGGAAATTTACAAAAAATAAAATTTTAAATTTACCATTTATTGAAATCGGCCAAAATAAATTTTATACAACATTCAAATTTTTCAAAATTAATAGTACAAATTAATTTTAAGTTTATATTAAAAAATTTTTAAACGAAAATTTGTTTACAAATGCAACAATTTTTTTATATCATCGTTTAAGTGACATAAATGTCTCTCAAAAACCAGTGAAAAAAGTGGGGGTTTCAATTTAAAAAAATCGATGATGACGTCATTGCTAAATCACCAGTGACGTCATTAATATTTTTATTATACCAAGAGATGGGATTTTAAAAACTAAAATTGATCTGTCCTAGCGATTTTCTCAAAACAGTTAAATACGGCAGTTATGAATTAGGTTCCAAACTTTATCATCACCCTGTATACCGGGTGGAAATGAAAACCGGGTCACCTCGATAACTTTTTTATTTATGAATAAAAAAATTTGAAATTTGGCTATGTTCTATGGTTCAAAAAAACAAATTTTATGTGCATTTTTTATTTTCGAAATCACTTCCGGTTTCACCGGAAACACCATGAACTTTGTTTTTTTAAATGTAACATCCCATATTTTTATGGCTTAAAATACTTTTAAAAAAGAAGTATTTTTGAGATATTAGTTTTTATTTTTTTTGTAAAAAAAATTTTTTTCAAAAAAAAAAAAGGTTTTCGAAGTCGGTGAAAAGTACCAAAACTAATTTTAAATAATTCAAATACCAAAATAAAATTGTAATTTGAAAAAAAAATTAAGTGGTTTTTGAACTATTACTTTTTAAAAAGAGGATTTTATAACGATTATTTATTTTATGTATTTGAATTATTTTTTCGCAAAAAATAAAAACTAATATCTCAAAAATACTTCTTTTTTAAAAGTATTTTAAGCCATGAATAAAAATATGGGATGTTACATTTAAAAAAACAAAGTTCATGGTGTTTCCGGTGAAACCGGAAGTGATTTCGAAAATAAAAAATGCACATAAAATTTGTTTTTTTGAACCATAGAACATAGCCAAATTTCAAATTTTTCTATTCATAAATAAAAAAGTTATAGAGGTGACCCGGTTTTCATTTCCACCCGGTATATCTTTAAGCCAATAAGATGCTAAATTTTACCGAGGGAAATTTAACTTCGTTATTTACTTAATTTAAATCAAGTATGCTTTGGATTTTGACATTATCTGTAAGCCAATCAGATAGGTTAATTTTCTTGTCAGAAATTTTAAAAGAGTCCACTTATTTTAAAAACAGCAAATAATGTTCAAAAAGGCAAGTTGGGAAAGACAAAATCCAAACCATAAACTTTTTAAATAAAAACATGATGATAAGAAAGAAAAATTATACAGGGTGTCACAAAAAATCGTTAAAATGTTGAAATTTTTAAATTGCTGTAACTTCTTAAGGGGTCGAAAAAAAAAATTAGTTTATAGGAAATTTTTTGTTCACAATGACATTTACTATCTAAAAAAAATTTTTGTTGGAAAAAAAGTGAGACACCCAGTATAATTATACAACAATAGAAAACATAGAAGTCTTTGGATATTTTATAATGTCAAATAAAATTTACAAAACGCATAATATACAGGGTGTCCCACTTTTGTAGCTCCGCCCATCAGAATAATAAATTCGGCTCGCGTGTATAGACGGCAGCACTTTACGAGACATTTTTTAAGATTTGTGCGCTAAGATATCTCTGTTATTTTTCAAAAAAATTTAATTCGGCGAAAACAATAATTAAAGTTAAAAAATTCTCTTGACATTGTTCAGAACAAAAAGTTAATTTATTAATTTTTATTTTAATTTTTTTTCTTCGACTGCGTAAAACTTCTATTTTTTTGTAAAATATGAAAATGTAATCTGAACACTTTCATTGGCTCTTTATAAGCATGTCATATGTAGAAAAAATATTTTTCTAAGGTGCTTAGTTTGTACTGAAGCTTAGCGCAACGATTTTTTTACACGGAACACGCGCTCTTAAAAAGTTACAGCAATTTTAAAATTTCAAAAATTTAATAATTTTTGTGGGACACCCTGTATTAATTGCATTTAATTTTTTTTTTATTAAATCAAGTATGCTTTGGATTTTGTATATCTTTAAGCCAATAAGATGCTATATTTTACCGAGGGAAATTTAACTTCGTCGTTCACTTATTTTAAATACAGCCAAAATAATGTTCAAAAAATAATTTTGGCAAAGAAAAAATCCAAATATTAATTTATTTAAATAAAAAAAATATATAATAAGAAAGAATATTATACAGGGTGTTCCACAAAAATCAGTTTTAAAATTTTGCTGGAACACCCTGTATAATTATATTTAATCCATGTCTATAAACACATACATTAAATAAATTATATTTTCATCTCAAGTACGTATTAAATTATACTAATGAATTTTTACCATTTATTATCACCTACTTAAAATTGCTAACAATTGTTTTGAAATTTTTAATATTTTGCGAGTTGTTTGTAGCTGACGCAGATGTGTCGTAATTATTTATAATAAAAAAAGGTAATTTGCATTGCGTTATTGGTAAAATACCTGGAAAAATACTCAAATTTTGTACAAGGCGAAGATTAATTTATTCGCGTAAATGTTATTCCTATTAAAAAAAAGGTAGATAAAAATTTCCATATATTTACGTAATAAAAAAAAGAAAGTAGTAACATGGTACATCCTATATTACGTTATAATATAACCAGGTAGGTGGATATTATGTGAATGGGTGCTTCTTTCCTATTTAGTAATAATTGTCTTCCTTAAATGATAAAAATAATAAAACTTACACCAAATTAGCATGTTAATTTTTCCAGTTCTATTCCAGCTTCGATAAAAAAGTAAATAACAAGCAACACAAAAGTAACTAGCACAAATAGGTATAGACGGTACACCGAGAAACACGTGACCGAGTGCTTATCTTGAATCGCACTACAAAAGCACTAACGACTGAAAGGTCTTTGAAGCAACGGGCAAGTGCCTCTATGAAATCTGCTCTCGGCGCTTTCGGTACTAAGTTCTCACGTTTGTTTCATTTCCCAGCGCCTATTTTGCTTACTTCCCAACCAGGTGAATGCTTCATGCTTGCATACCGGCCTCAACTCATGCAACTTGTTCCTTCCCCCCACCAATTTTAAACGAGAAATTTTATCACCGCATTCAGCTTGATCGTGACGTGATACGGTTGTTTCTATACAAAAATCTTAAAAGTGAAAACATTTACTCATTTATATTTCACTCTTAAATTATATCATTATACATCCAATTTTAATTAAGTCTTTAAAAAATTACCAAAATTTCTTCCGGGCTAATCGTGTTCCATCTGTTTTACAATCTTCAATATTTTATGTTAATTCCGAGGTTAATTCTTAAAAGAAAAAAAAAACTATTTACGAGTACGAGACTAATCTAAAATTCTAATCTAAATGCAAATACCAATTTTTTTTGGCAAATTTGCCATTTTCCATAAGGTGAAGGGTGAAGTATACCTACATCATACAGTTTAATCTAGATCTAGAATTTAACCAATACAATACATGTATACAAAGTGTCCCGAGTCTCAAAATTAGCGCATAAGCTCAACGCTACGTTTTTAGGGAACATGTAGCCTTAATCCCCTTACAATCAAGTGGAGAGCTTTTGAACCATTTTGGGGATACGAATTGTGGTCGCGCCAACGCCACAAGCCTCACATTACTTGATTACAAAAATAAACAAGTAAATGACTATATCGTCTGCCTAAATGCTAATGGATATACAGGGTGAGTCGAAATTAAACCGCCAATTTTTTTATGCAGATTCTACGACTAATTTTAAGATAAAAACTTCATATAAACATATGTACGATATAGCTTCCTAACGGAGCTACATCCCTTCAAATATGGTGTCAAAATTAAGGGAGAACAACCCTAAATTTATTAAAAACATCAAAAATAATAAAATAAAGATACATTTTATTAGCTACCAGATAATAAAAGGGGGGTAATGTGGTAAAATGGCAGGCGCGTGGTTACTTGCATTTTTCTCCAAAATGGTGCATTCTACAGAGTTCGCACAAGAATACCTTTTTTGTCTGAAAATGTTTGGTAAACATTATTTTGAGAAAAAAAATCTAAAAAAATGAACCCCTAAAAAGTTATGACTGTTTTTATTACCCACTCTGTCAAAAACTACCCTTTAAAAGCCTGCAAAAAAATTCAAAAAATTATTGGAAACATATCTGAAGTTTATTATGGTTCACACAAAATTTGAAGTTTCTAGTACAAAGCTTTTTCAAATAAACGTGCACTTAAAATTAGTCGTAGAATCTGCCTAAAAATTTTGGTGGTTTAATTTCGACTCACCCTGTATAAGTGAAATAAATGGTACAACTAGGGTTTACATAAACTCGAAAACTTTAATTGATCACATTTTCATTAAACAATCCAACAAAAATAAATTTAATTTCCGTACAACAATATTACAAACCTCTATAACTGATCATTTTCCTGTAATATTAAATATAACACCTATTAATGACAATAATCCGCAAAATAATAAAAATCATACCACAACTAAAAAAAATACCTGAACCACACAAATTTAGATAAAATGTTAAAAAATCTTTCATGGGATCAACTTTACTACTTTACTCAATCAAAAATCCTGACGAAGCAGTTGATAACTTCATATATATCTTACAAAATAAAATTAAAGAGGCAACTATTATTAACCATAAAAGGAAAAAATCAAACCATGGATTACGGAAGGACTTATATCTTCCATTAAAAAAAGAGATGCACTCAAAAAATCAGCCCTAAACCCGGAAAATGAACTACTTTTACTAGATTACAAAACATATAGAGATACTTTGAGTAAAACAATAAAAAAAAACAAAAATACATACTATAGAAACTTAAATCAACTCAATTTCTTTTCAATTATAGCCTATATTTGAAAAACAATTTTTTTATTAAAAATAGCTAATGCATTTTCGATCCTTAGATCATCATCAGGCTATAAAACATTAAATAAAAATAATACTGTAACAAAGTATTAATAGAAATTACCTTGAAAAATATTTTAAAAAATTCATATAAAAATGACTTATGTAAAAAATTGTAAATAAATAAATAAAATTAAATTTTGTTTCACAAAGATTACTATAAAAAATAAACTTTTTATAAACTAAAATAACAAGTAAAGTAAAACAAATAAAATCTTGATGTAAAATATAAAATAAAATATAATAAATTTATTTTATAAAAAAATTTTGTGCATTTGTAATTAATAATATCATTAACGCTAAGGTCTTTTCTTTTTGAAAAACAAATTTCTAAGTTTTCTGCCAAATCAAGTTTTTTGCCTTTAATATAAAAATGTAAAATAGAACAAAAATTTTTAGAGTCTGATGATGATCTAAGGATCGAAAATGCACTAGCTATTTTTAATAAAAAAAATGTATTTCAAATAAAGGCTATAATTGAAAAGAAATTGATTTGATTTATATAAAAGAAATACATATACCATGGACAATTATATTATTGCTATAGAAACTTACTTGAAAATAATCAAAATAATCCAAAAGAAAGTTGGAATATTATAAAACAGGTTACGAATGATTATAGTAATAAAACAGATGAGATTAAATCAATAAAAAATGAATTTGGAATCACTAATAATGACACTAGTGACTAGTGATATATCAAATATTTTAAAAATTACTTTAGTAAAATAGGCAAAGTTTTAGCAGAAAAATTGACTAATAGGAATAAAACTTTATCACTAAACCCTTCAAATCGATGTAATAAATCTATGTTCCTAAAATTACCTATCCATAAAAATGAACATAGTGTGGTCTACAATTAATACTTTCGGGATTACGCCCACTTGAAAATCGCATTTTTTTATGCAACTTCATTTACACCGGAAGTTGGAAAATTATCGAACTTACAGTTAAACATAATTTTGTTTAAATTTAATGTTATTAACTTAATTGCAAAAAAAATCATTTAAAATAAAGAAGTTGAAGCAGTTGGATCTAACTTCCGGTGTAAATGAAGTTGCATAAAAATGCGATTTTCAAATGGGCGTAATTCCGAAAGTATTAAAAGTAGATCACACAGGTGAATTTAATGGTATTTTTATGGAGAACACGAAAATGCAAAAATATACTGGGTGTTCCATTTAAAATAAAAAAGTTGCCATCCACTTCCGGTATAACCGGAAGTTCCACAAAACTAAAAATGCCTTTATTAGAAATTTCGCAATGAACTACTTTCGTAGACAAATTTTCAGAATCGAAAACATAACCGTTCAAAAGTTAGCAGGGGGGATTTACTTTATGCCCGCACGGTATATTGTCAATTCTGTTTTCAGTACTGTAATTTTTCCTAAATCTCTTAAAAGATATAGTAGAGTAATACCGATTTATAAAAAAAGTGATAGAGCAGAGGTCTCCAACTACAGACCGATTTCTTAAACTAGTACTTTAAACAAAATAATAAAAAGATGTTTAAAATTAAGAATATCAGAATTCGCTAAAAAAATAATTTAATTGCCAAACACCAGTATGGCTTTAGGGAAGATTCTAGTACGGAGAATCTTTTCTAACAAATTTCATTAGTAGTAATCTAGACTCACGCTTCAAAATAATTGGTATTTTTCTTGACATTAAAAAGGCATTTGACACTGTGTCGCACAAAACTCTTTTGGAGATATTACACTCAACTGGTATAAGAGGTGTAGTGAGCAAACTAATGAAATCTTATCTTACAGAAAGAACCCAGAGAGTTAGAATAGGTAAAAACATTAGGTACGAATACGTAGTAGAATACGGTGTTCCGCAAGGAACTGTATTAGGTCCTTTACACTTTACTTTCTATACAGGGTGGCCCAACTAAGAGTTCCCACCCAGGTTATTTCGAAAACCAATACTTTAATAAAAAAACCCTGAAACAGGTCAATTTTTATTTGGCGGGGGACCAATTTTTATGGTAACGCAAGGGACAACCCCTCATCCAGCTATGCAGGGAAACTACCCCTTCAGAAATCTTAAATAGCAATAGGGGTCAAGTGATACATCATTGTAAAGCTCCTACTATATACAGGTGTCATATTTTTTTTTTAATTTGATGGAATATTTGAAAAGTTGTAGCATTTTTACGTTAGTCATCTAAAACGTGTTTTTAACAGGTAACATGGATTTAAAAGGCTTTTAAAGCTTGATTTTGTTGAAAGTTACAATAAAAATGAATACAACCATACATTGGTCCCCCACAAAATAACAATTGATCAGTTTCAGGCTATTTTTCAAAAATTACTTGTTTTCATAATAACCTCTGGGTGGGAACTAAAAGTATTTTGTAAAAAGACTTTGAAACCGGCCAATCCTTATTAAATGGGGAATCAAAGTATGATTGTAATTATTATTAACAAAATCAAGCTTTAAAACCCTTTTTAGCCCATGTCACCTGTTAAAAACACGTTTTACATGTCTAACGTGAAAATGCTATAACTTCTCAAAAATATAACAAATTTTGATGCAACGTCTATTTCAACTACGCTGAACTAAGAGTGCTATCGACATTTCTTTGCGCATCTGAAAAGAAGAGGGCGCTGTGATACTACGAATTAATTGTAAATTAATTTTTTTCTTATTTACCATGATACCATTACCAAAGACGGTCGTAATTATCTAGTAAGAGGGTTGTTTTAATAGCCATTTTGGATTATCTTAAAAGATGTCGTTATTTAGGAAATACGAATATGTACTAGTTATAGGCAACTTTGGGCGCGTTCCACTAAAGACTCGCAATGCCCACGACGACCGCAAAGTCGTTCCACATAAGACCGCGGTTGTTTCTTTCATACATAAAAACGTCATCGATGGCGACTGCAAGCTCACAACGACCGTATTTATTCGTGGGTTTCTATGGTCGTTTGTTGAATGGTGACGTTTTGAGCTAGTGGAACGGGAAAATTTTGCGGTCGTGGGCTTTAGTGTTCGTTAGTGGAACGCGCCCTTTAAAGACTGATAAAGGATCCTTAAAAAGTTCTTTCTTAAAAACAAACGCTAATTTAAATGTTTTATTTAAATTAATTTAGACTTACATTAATATTTTCATTTTAGTATAAAAAATATAAGTTAAATCATATTTATACTAAAGTAATGTGTAAATTTAAATTAAATTATTCCAAATCTGTTAAAACATACATGCATTTCATAAATATGTACAAAAAAATTACACTATTACCTATTTAACATAAAGAAACTAAAATGAGACATCGAGAATATTATTAGTACAGGAATGCGAAGTTGTTATTTTGCACACCAACCCAAATCTTGGGATGACAACTGTGCAGATAATGTAATAGTACGAGCTAGAATCTAAATTATAATACTGCTAGAAAATATTTACACAACTGCCTTTTTCGGTATGGATGTTGTATTGCAGAGTTTGCAATCATCATCAGATGAATCTGAATCCGAGGAATCTGATCCAGAAGAGCTTGTATCAGAATCAGAACCTGACCCATCGGATTGGCTGTCTTCATCATGGTTGAAATTTATTGGTTCATAAAGCATTGTATTGAGGGGTAAGTTGTTTAATTCGGTCGGCGTAAACGTCTAAAAAATATTAGGAAAATTATTAGAATTGCTTTTCATGTTGCATATTTTTAATGACTACGTTTATTTAGCGTTTTTCAATCAGAAGTAAAGCAAGTCTTGATTGGTTTAAATTGGAAAACTGCCAAAATAAACAGGTTAAGATCAATATTACAAAACAGTACAGTAGGAATGAATTTCTGGATTTGGATAAAAAAATATGTGTAAATTACAAATACACCAAAAATTATATGAGATCTCTGTTATATAATTTTTTAGCTACAATTCTTATTTCCAATTGAATAACACAAAATAAAATTGGAAGATTGAATTGGTATAAAATTTTACCTTGTAGTAATCAGTAAATTGTCCGGGTACAAGAGCTATTGGGTAATTACCAAGTTTTGGCCTATTAATTTGCTTACATCTTCCTTTAGGGAAGTTAATTGTCATGGTTTGTAAGTCCATACATGCCCTTCGTTGGTCTTTCCTTGTTTTATTGAATGAAGAATTCCAGTGTGCTGCTGATTCAACAGCTTGTTGCATTATATCAAACTTTGTTTTTTCTTGACTCGCTGCTAAACTTAAGGCCTTTTGCTTGTTTGTTATGTCTTTAGTCAGCCTATCTCTTTGATGTTTACAGTATTCTTCATATTTGTGTTGGAAATCTGTATACATTATATCTAGTATATCAGAGCTGTTTACGGCTGTTAATCCTAAATCACACATGTTTTCCGTTACAAGACCACTTTCCCTTATAAAGTCCCTTTCTTGCATATCAACTGGCCTTCGTTGAATACCTGAAATACATAATTATTATCAATAAGAAAATTTCCGTATTTTGTAAATTTTACGAAATTTTTGCATTTTGGACTATTCATCAATTGTCTATGCATGCGATTCTTAATCAAAATGTTTGGTGTTGGTTTAACCAAACTAAACTAACCTAACCTGGCCAAAAACAATTCATGTCAAAAAACACTGTTCTAGACTGCGATTCTCGAATGTATTTTAAAGCAATTTTTATTGTGTGTTTAAAAATAAAATTATACACTCATATTTTTTGGACAAAAATTTTTATAAAAAAAAAATACCTGGATATTTTCTTTTAAATGATTTTATTCCCAAGAATTGTGCAACTTGTTCCTGCAACATGTAAGGACCACCATTAGCCCAATAATACTCGGCTAATTGATCGGCTGATACGATTGATCCTCCAGGTTCTTGCTCAAATTCCAAGCGGTGCCTTCGTTGAACTTTAATGCTTTCTGATGTTGCAGTGGAACTTTGGGACTCTTCTACATCTTGTGAAGTAGGAGCTAAAACAACCTAAATAAACTAAAATTAGAAAGGAAATTTTAAGTTTTGTAAATATTTACCTGTTTAGCAGGAGTTTGAGCACGGCTATTAGTTTCAGCACTCATTCTGGTTTCTTCTTCATACATAACAACATCCGATTTAACAAGAGTTTCCTGCGGTTCGAATTTTTCAACTTTACTTTCTTCTTTAGTGGGGCTTATTTTTTCATTTGATGAGTCCTCAATAATAATGCAATCGTCGTCAACTATTTTCATATCAATATCTTGATTTTCTAGAGATTCACTCACTCTGGCAGTTAAAGCAGCTTCTTTTAATAATTTTAATTTAGATTCTTTTATTTTCTCTTTCTGCATTAAAATTGCAATTGTTAATATTCATCACCTCACAAAAATTATTAAATTCTATCCCATTTAGCAATTAAATCAAAATACTTTCTAAAAATAACCTTAATACTGACTTAGGGAGGTGAGGTGAGTCTAAATATATATTCTCACATGTCTGCTGGTTTACTAGAAATATCTTTACACAAAAACTTCGAATATTAATAATTATAACTTAATTATAATATCACAAGTATTGATTTTTATGAGACATGTTCTAGGAAATTAAAATTTATCTTTATTTTTGGATTTTTTAGATTTTTTTGACTTTTTCGATTTATTTTTCTTGACAGGGGATTCAATCTCAATCTGAAATTAAATGATAATAATATAAGACATTTTATTTTTGTTAAATTATTTATACTTAAATATACCAACAGACAAGTATGAATATAGCTCAAATAATTTAAAGGCTAAATTTTCATTTCCTACCTTAATAGTGAATGTAAGCAGAGTAAATTTATTATCAGTGTTATTTATATAAGATATACAAGCGAGAAATTATTTATGTTTATTGCAGAAAACAACTATAATTTTACTTAAATATAAGTGGAATCAAATAGACCAACTCGTAAATGTATATAGTTAAGTTTAAATAATAAAACAAACCAACGAAACAGTAAATTATAAAACACAATACACACTATTACTTATTTTAAAACTGTTTTAAAATAACATCAATATACATTTACTAGGTTATGTGATAAAGCTGATTACAAAACTAATTATGAATTAAATTAAAGCACATGTTTACAAGGTCAATCCACTTGATTAGTCATTCCAATATGTTTGTAACAACCAAATTTAAATAGTCATTATCAGATGTTGTGGTAGATATGCTTAAAAATGTAAATATTCGAAATCTTATGCAGTCATTATTTAATAAAGAATACTCATGATACACATGTTTTATTATTTCTCCCAATGCCGTTTGACTGATAAAGTTTTGGATTTTCTAAAAACTCAACAAAGGTAAGTTTTTTTAATCAATATTTATCATTTTAACACATTGATGTTATTTCAAACGTAAACATATTTATATTTTAATTTTAGATAAATAAGCCTTAACAAAATACTCTGCTTACATTAAAATTCAAAACAATCATACCTTTAATGGTTTTTCCACTTTACCACCTCGTACTCTAGTAGCACCTCTTCCTGGTGGTCTTCCTCTTAAGCTAGTCCCTCTTGGTTTACGAGGTTTTATTCCCAAAGTGGTTTTAACTGAAGGGCCCCTACAGCTTCGTTTAGGTCTTCCCGAAGTTGACTCGACTGGTGTTTCTTTAAAGTCCTCCCTCACTTCCAAAGGAACTTTTCTTGGTCTTCCTCTTTTCTTGGGAGTAACAATTGGAGCTTGAACTGTTAGATCAATTAAAGGGATACTGGGTGTTTCTACTATTTCTACATCTGGTACTTCAGGATTTTCCTTAGGTAGAAACAGGGTGACTTCGGGTACTTCAAGTTTTTGCTTTTTATTTTCTCCTTCTGCATTTGTTAAATCATTTGATCTTTTTAGAGATTTTTCTTCACCTTTGTTTACAATATGTGCACCCTGTTTAGATAATTTAACTTTAATTGTAGCCAATTTTTCGTTTTCATCAACTTTTTTGACTTCTTTCTGAGATATATTGCCTTTATTAATTTTTAAGACTATTCTTTCTTTCATTTCTTCATCACCATCAAGATCTTCTTTAATGTCGTCAGGTTTTATAATTGGTTTTATTTTTAGTTTCGTGTTGTTTAATTCGAGAGGTTTTATAATAGGTTTAATTGTAATTTTAGGGCTGTGACTCCTTTCTCCATCTTCTGATGGTTTTGGAATGTGTTTAATTGTGATTTTCGGGCTATGATGTTTTTCTTCTAATTTCATTTCATCTTCAGGTTTTACTATGGGTTTAATTATTAATTTTGGACTACTCTTTTGTTGTTCTTCTGGTTTTAATACTGGTTTTATCGTAATTTTAAGTGGACTTAATAATTTTGGACTGCACTGCGATTGCTTTATGATTAATTTTGGTATTGGTGTTTCTTCTCTTTCACTTGCTGTCACAGGTGACATTACTTCTTTTGTGGTATAATGTGTGGATTGTAAATCACAAATTTTTAAAATCGAAGATGGTTCTTCCTCATTTTTGTTTTTAGTAATTGTTAGTTTCAATTCTTGAGATTGAGATATTTTTGAACTGTATTCGGGTTTTATTTCACTTGATAAATCCTTCGTTTCAATTTTATCATTGGTGGTAGACTGAGCTTCCTTAATGCTAACGGAAGATGAATGCACATTATCAATTACTATATTAAGAGGTTCCTTTAAAGCCACTGATTCAGAATCGGTTATTACATTTTGATTTTTTACACCAATATTAACTTCTTTGATAGGCGAACTCTGCTTAATTTCTTGAACTTCCTTCACTTGCGATTCCTGTGAACTTACTTTAATTTCTTGAACTTCCTTCATTTGCAACTTTGGTGAACTTGGCTTAACTTCTTTTATTTGCAATTTTGGTGAACTTAATTTAACATCCTGAACTTCCCTCAATTTTAATTTTGGTGAACTTAGTTTAACTTCCTGGTCTTTCCTCATTTGCAATTTTGGTGAATTTAATTTAACTTCCGGAACTTCACTCATTTGTAATTTTGGTGAACTTAGTTTTACTTCCGGAACTTCCTTTATTTGCAATTTTGGTGAATTTAGTTTAATTTCCTCATCTTCCCTCATCTGTGACTCTTGTGCTGCTAGAATTAAAGCCATTTCGTCAGAATTAATTTCAGGTTCTTTCTTAGAATTTATACTACAGATTGGTTCAATTTTCTGTTTACTCGATAAATCTGCATCAATTGAAGTTCTGGATTCAGTTGCTGCTTTTTCTTCGAGTATTTGTCTCTTTTGTGAATCTTGGGCGGCTTGAATTAATGCCATTTCATCATTCAAATCTTTTTCATGATCCTCTTTAATGTCCTCATGTGTTGTAACTTCATTTTCGAATACAGTTTCTGGTTCATTTTCTGAAAAATCTACCATTTCTGCAGAATCAACTTCCATAGCTTGTTCCTGAATACAAGATTCCTGAGTAACACTCTCAAACTCTTTTTCATCTACTTCCATTGATTCATGTTCTTCATGCATAGTATTTAATTCTTGCTCCGAGTTCAATTTAATTGGATTATCTATTGCCTCAATGATTTCATTATTACTTTCAACTTCTATTTTTGGTAAATCTGTTTCTATCAAAGTATTTTCAGATTCCTCATCTACTTTAGGAATATCAGAGGAGCCACTTTTGCAAATTTCAATGTTCTCATTATTTACTAAGTTTTGAGATTCTTTATTTAAATTATTTTTGATTAAATTGCATTCATTTGCTTCAAGTGTCGGAGTTATACTTTTCTCAAGTAAATTCTCATTTTTACTTTGGTCTTCACTTGAAATTGATATAGTACACTCTACTTCAGGACTCTTTATTAAAGTAGGAACAACTATTTTAGTATCTTCAGATAAAGGTAAGTCATCTTGTGTATCATTATTTAAGACAGATGCAACAGGTGACTTTGAAGGTACTACAACTGGTTCAGAATGTAAATTTTTTTCTTGGTCAACACAACTCACTTCTTCAACTTTTGATATGTTTTCTGAATTAATATCTTTTTGAATTTCAGTATTTGAACTTATCAATTGAGAAACATTACTATCAGCACTTTCCATTTGAGAAACATCGTTGTTTGTACTTATTAATTGAGATCTATCAATTTGCACACCTTGGTTTACTTCTGGGACAATATCCACCATTGTATTACTTAGTAACACATCCCTTTCTTCTTTACCAACATCATTGCTTGTTAATAAATTTTCAGTGATTTCTATCTGCGTGGACTTTACTTCATCAGCAACTACAGGTAATATTTCTTCACTTCCGGGAGTTTCAGTATTTGAACCAGGAATACCACTATTTTCTTGGACAGGTTCTTCTTCACTAGTAACTTGTTGGTCATTATTTTTCAATTCAATTTCAACCGATGGAATTTGTTCTTCATTTACAGAAGTTTCTTTTACCTTAACTTCATCTTCCTGGCTAGTTTGATCAATTTTTGCTACTTCAGGGATAGTACTTTCTACGATTTGGGTTTCAGAACAAGTTTCCATAGCAATTTCTTTCTCATTCTCTATATTTCCACTTAATTCATTATCCACTTGATTTAAGTTAATTTTAGAGGCAGTTTGTGCTTCATCCTCTTCTTCAATTTCTTCTTCTTTGCCAGTTTGTTCGGTACTTGGTACTTCAGGTGTTTGTACTTCAGTCACAGCTTTTTCCTCTTCCTTAATTTCTTCTTCTTGACCGGTTCCTTCGGTACTTGGTACTTCAGGTGTTAAAAGATGTGCTTCATTATCAAGGACTGTTTCAACATTTTCATTTGGATTTTCAGAAGAAATTTCCATTAAATCATCTTTCACATCAGTAATATTTTCACTAACTTTATTATCTACATCACATAAGGTGGTTTCCGAAATATCTTCTTCATTTACTAAAACTGGTACTTCTTCTTGCATTATCAAACTTTTGCTCTCATCTGTTTTTGTACTATCTACGACCTCTTGATTTACCTCATCGAGTTTAATAGATTCTTCAGTTTTATCTTTATCAATGTTTATATCATCACATATTTTAATTCCAGCCTCAATTTTTTCATTTACCAAAGTAGGTGTATCAATTTTCTCTTCGATAATTTCGACATTTTCGTTGGTTTCTTCGATTATTGAACTAACTGCAAGAAGCACATTAGATTCTTGGCTTGTTATATCATCAATATTTGGTTTATTTAATTCTGTAATCATGTTATCAGCACAGTTTTCCTGAAGCTTATCTTCAATTATATTTTCACTGTCATCTATCTGAAATAACTTACTTTCTGTCATAGATTTTGTTTCAGTTGCATGAATTTGTTCCTCAACCAAAATGTTACTTGATATCTCTTCTACTTTTAAATTAGGTTCTTCAATTTCTTCCTTTTTATCATCGATACATGTATCACCAGATACCGTTTCCGAACTTATATCATCAGTACATGCTTCCATAGTACTATCTTTATCCTCAATAATTATCTTGTCACCATCCTCATTGGTATTTTCTGTTTTTAAAGTGGACACTTCAGTAGTATTAATTTCAGTGTTTGTTTTACTAGAAATATCCTCCTCAATATGTCCAATTTTTTTAGATTCCATAACAATATCTTCATCGAGAATTACTTTTTCAGCTTCTGTATTGATATCTTCTGCCTTGGAAATAGGTATGTCAGGCATAATAATGTCTTCATTTGTGATTTCATTAACATTTGGATCAATGTTAGTAATTTCTTCACTTGTATTATTAGTTTCAATAATAGTATCTTCAATAATTACATTTTCAGCTTTTGTATTAACATCTTCTGCTTCTGAAGTAGGCACAGCCGCTGTATTCGTTTCTTCATTTTTTATATCACTAACATTTGGATCAACATTAGCAATTTCTTCAATTGCATTTTCAGAACAAGTTTCCATAGGAGTATCTTCATCTTCAATTTGCATTTTCTCAGCTACTTCATTTACATCTTCTGTTTCGAGAGTAGGTACGGAAGATGTATTAATTTCTTCATTTATTTTATTACAAACAACCGGATTAATATTATCAGAACAAGTTTCCATTAAGGTATCTTGATCATCAATTACCATTTCAGCAGTTTCAATATTGGTGTGTTCTATTTTTGGACTCGTTGGAGCAGGTGTATTAATTTCTTCATTTGTTTTATTATAATCTAAAACCACTTTAGTTGTATTATCAGAACAAGTTTCCATTGAAACAACACTTCTACTTATTAAAAGACAAACACTGGATTTTATATCTTTCGCATCAACTTCCTGTGCAATATCATTTTCCAATGCTGTACTTTCATTAGAAGTAACTTCCATAGTTGTTTCTTCAATTTTTTTTGTTATTGTGCTTTCTGTATTTTTAATTGCTTCATTATTATCTACAATTTCAGTAGTTGTCTTTAAATTTGTTTTATCCACAATCGTATCTACACTATCAATCAAATTGGTTGGCTTCAAGTTTGTTTCTTTGATAGATTTATTAATATTAGAAGGTACATTTTCATGAGATTCGATTTTTTCAATTGTCTCTTGTTTTTCTTCCAGAATATTCGTTGCTTCAATACCTTCCAGTTTACTGCAAGCTTCAATACCTTCCAGTTTACTGCAAGGTACATCAACTTCTACAACATTAGATGCTACATCATTATCAATTGTAGCAACTTCACTAGTATCAATTGCCACATTTTCATTATTTATTGTACTTAAATTAGCATTTTCAATAACCACCTCTTCAATAGTTGAGTCTTTACTAACAATTTCCTCCTTATTATCTTTTTTAGTCTTTATAATCTCATCATTTGATGATTTAAAATCGAAGCTAGGTTCTTTAAACATCATGTCATCGAATATCTCAGAATCTTTTACAGAAATTTTATTACTACTTGGCATGGAAAAATCTGAAGGCTCCCCTAATAAATTCTCTAAATCTGAAACAATATCTTCAACATTTTCAGTAATTTTTTCGGTGGGGATTTGGGATAAGTTTGCAAATATATCAACCTCATTATCCATAACTGATTTTGTAAACGGTTTTATTTGATGAGTTATCCCAGATTTTTTATTTGTTGGTTCAATAGTTGCACAATCCATTACGTCGGATGAACTACTGATTGGGTCTTCAGGTGCTAAAAAATAAGACAGAATTTTTATTAATCAACAGGAAATATATGTTAGATTAACAATAAATAACTAAATTTGAAAATATACATTTATGTGTCGATTCTGTGCACACCCGTAAGCCCTTATGAAACGTATCTATGCAGTAACTATGGAAACCCTTCATTACAACCCGTATAACAAACCTTATAGTCCAAGCTCCCATAACACAAATCCGTACCTAATAAAACACCAAAAATAAAATACGTGAAAATGATAAAAAAAACATGTAAAATTTCTTTTAAGCCAGACAGACTACGTTTTATTTGTTATCTTATATTTTTTATCAATTTTTTCAAATTGACAAAAATTAAATGATTTTACGTGATAAAACACCTAATTGAAATTTACACTTTTTGTTGAAAAGAATACATGGTTTTTGCAAAACTTGGTCTGCCTGATAATTTTTATTAATTAATATCTAGCAGACCTCTTTTTATAAGTTATTTAATTTTTTACTTAAATAAATTTACATCTTTTTTAATGTCTTCTCGGATTTCAATTAGCTTGGGAACCCTGAATTTTAGCGTTGTTGCCGAGTAAATGGTCGCTCACATTTTCGAATACTAAAAAACAAAGCGAAGGCTGTTACAAAATACCAATAACGTTTCGTATGCATTAAAATATATTTTTATCCAAATAAACGCCTCATTTTTTCATTATACCAATCTAAAAGCTGCTTAACCCTTTCTTAACGATGGCCTTACATGTACGTTTTGGATTCTCTACTTTAATAGCATGACACCCTACATATACGTTCCTTCGTTAAGATGGACAGGATGTGAACTTGAATTTTTGCAGACATTTTATTAAAAATAGGTAATTTAAGGTAAATTTTAGTCGTTAAACTTAAGCCACATCAATCGATGATAGTAGTTTTACTCTTACAAAGTTGAAATTTTGTAGGTTGCCACGTGCTTGGGAGAACTCAAGCACAGGTTGGGTCGTCCCGGCTATGGGGTTCAACGTTAGTTACCAGTAGGGTGTAAGGGTGCCACTTCCCTTTTTGGGAAAGGAAAGAAACCCATAAGTTTTTAATGCACTTGATTTATTATTTACAGAACTAACTCTGATTGCTCTCCGTGGAGATTTGTATTTACAATATGTACAATTTTACAGTTTATAGGGTTTACACTGACCCACTCGGTTCCACCGCTCACTAACCCGTACTACTTTTGTACACACCATGTGCTGGGTTCTCTAAAATTTCTAGCACACACTCTTGTCTACCATCAATGTAGCACTCGATCTCTTGACTCTCTGGGTTCCTTTTTCCAGACGCACACATCTCATGTACCAATACAAAAAACAAATGCGCAGGCGTATACGCAAGGCTCACTTAGATAGAGGGAACCCGCCAAATTTGAGTAACGTACATCTTACTCGTTACAAGGTATATGTATTTCGAAAAAAAATTTAGAATACGGTTGAAACTTTTTTTTTCTAGCGCCCCCCTGAAAAAAGTTATTCGCTCCGAAAGGGGTAAACCGTTGTCCCCGAATAACTTTTTTCGGTTTCCTTCTATCACGCCCGGATTTAGTATGTCATGTAATGTAGAATCAAAAACTGAAAATTTTGAGCTGTATTTGTCCACATCGATCTTTTAAAACGGCCGAGTTATCGCGAAAATACGTATTTAAATGTCAAATTGGCCCGAATTCGGTTTTTTCACGATTACGGGTACATTTTTTAACTAAATTTCAAAAACCCGGGCTCAAATTAAAGGCGAATCTTTGTTTTAGAACGCTATGGGAAGGGTTTTTTTTAAAAGGCCTTCAAAAGCCCTCCCGAAAAAGTCGATATTTTCGAACGTCCGCCGCGCCGACTTTGAAAAATCGTAGCTCCGCCGGGTTCGGAATCGAAACGACCAAATTGGGCCCCTTTTTTTCCCACATCTTTATTTACAAGATCCAAAAGTTTCGACCCTCCTAGGTTAACCCGTTGGCGAGGGCGATTTTTATTTCGAAAAATGATGCTCAAACGAATGCAAAAATTAAAAATCGCTACATGTGACTTTCAAAAGGGTTCTTTAAACGAGGTTGGTTTGAGGTTTTAAAATCTCTATCTTTTCATTTGGCTTTACAACGACCCACCGAAGTCAAAATTGTGATTCTTCAACCCCTCGCGACCAAAATTATTGCTGTAGGGTAAGAAACATTACACCGTTAAACTAAAATATGCGTCGAAAAGGGCTTTTTAAGAACTATAATTGTACGTGTCGATTTTTTCAATATCTCAAAAAAAAAAACAAAAATTTTAACCGTGCAAACAACTTTGTAAAAAATTCCTAATTTTTTATCCCACTTTCCCTTAATCGATTTTAACTATTGATGGCTCATTTTAAAGGTCTCACGTATGCTTTAAAATAAAAAAAGAATCGTTTTGATATCTCTTTTGGTTTAGAAGTTATGACCGAATAACTGTTAAAAATTTGGAAATTTCACTATTTAACGAAGAAAATGCTATGAAATTTTTGACTAATCGGAAAATAATTAATTTTGTCCGAACCACTTGACCGATTAAGACGATTTATGGTTTAAAATTTTCAAAATACTGTCCTTTATCGATAAACGCAACACCGGTTCATGTTATATCAAAAGGGCGCCCTCCAGGGCCGTATTTGTACTCGAAATTTACAAAAACTTTGGAATTTTTTTTCGAAAAAAACTATTTGGACGATTTTCATGAAACAGGACTTAAAATACTCCTATTATGGGTGTCTATGTTGGGTAAAATTTTTAGATTGCTATTGTGAATACTTTTTGAGAAAATTAACAAAAACGAAAATCCTGAAAAAAAATCAAGCCCAAAACCTTAAAAAAATATGAAAAAATTTTTTTTTCGAGTTTTTGCAAAATCGACTCTCCAAATGAAAGATAATTAAAAACTGATTAAAATTGATCACTAAGTTCCACATTTGCTCTATTATTTCTCTGCCACCAGCTCTAAAAACACTACAATTTTGATAATCGCACACGTTTTAAATGTTTTTAACTTCTTTACCTTGCAGTTATTTAATTTAATTTTAAGAAAAAAGATTTGTATCGAAATGTATATTCATTTTAAAGATATGAGCCAAAAAAGTCTAATAATTTTGAAAAATAGATTCCTGCATTCTTTCCTTTCAAAATAAAATCGCTGTCATTTCCAAAAAACTCTCATTTCATTTGCTATTTGCTGTATTCAAAATAAGTTAAGCCTAGTTTTCATTGGTAGAGTAAGTGGACGAGTACACTTGCCTACTTTTTAGTCAGGAAAGTCAACTCTACCGAATTTGGCCGAGTACCCGTCCGCACGCATTTTAAAATATGTGGTAGAGTAGAGTCGTTCAGTGCAAAATTCAAAGATCAACGATGAACATCGAGCAGCACCAAATTTTGAGAAAGTCTTTGATTTTGCTAAAGGAATTACCTTTAGCTGTTGAGGAACAAATAACTAAACAAAAGAAAATAAGGATTAGAAATTAGTTAAAAAGAAGGGATCCGTTGAAACTGTACCTCTTATATACCGAGTTAATTAAAGTTTTATTGTTTCCGCTGCAGACCACTTAATTTTCGAATTTTTAATCAAAATAATCAAATAAAAATATCAAAGAAGTGAATATTCAGGATTTTTATTTACTGGACTATCTCAAATGCGTTTTCATTGGGAGAGTTGCGGTTGAGTAGAGTAATGTTAAAATTGGTAGTGGGAGAAGGCGAGTTAACTCTACCACTGTGCAATCCTACTCTACTCTACCAAAATCTAGTCAAATTTACTACTCTACTCTACCAATTGCGTTTACATTGGTCGAGCTACAAGGATAGTACTAACTCGCCCTACTAACTCGACCGCTAACTCTACCAATGAAAACTAGGCTTTATTCACTGAACACTAACGTAAAATGTTTTTTTCTGTAATATAATCACAAAAGCTACTCTCTCAAGACAATTTGCTACGAAAATAATTTTGAACGACAGGATAGCCATGGACGGAAAAAAAATAACGATAGGATTTGATTTTCCTGTGGGAATGAACGTCTATAGGCAGGTAATGTTTGTCCTGAATTCTATAAATTTGTCTAAAAAATAACTGTTTTATTTTTAAGCGAAAAATAACAAAAATACAACCAAAATTAAATATTAGTTCCAGGTATTTTTTAGAAAATCTAAAAAAAATGCCAACTTTGCAAAAATATTTACACCTATTTGAGAAAAACAGTGATAGTCATAAATATGAACCAGAGTTAAATTTTAACAGCCTACAAATTCTATTACATAATACATTATATGAAAAATTACTTTTTTACAGTATTGTATTTAAAACTGTCCTTTTCAAGAGATCAAATATCAATGAAAGGGTACATGAAATTTTGAAATCACAAATAAAATTTTTTAAACCCACATTTTCTTCAATATGATTAGGAATTTGCTGCATTGCTTATGTGAAATATTACAAAGAAATTTTCTGCACCAGTAGTACCTTCGGTTTTAGGTTCAATTGAAGAGTTTCCGAACACTTAAGATAGTATTCCTTGGATATTACAATGTTTCTGCCTCTGATCTAATAATTAATAATGTTGGACTTATTTATCGAGAGAAGAGTCATTAGTGGACGTTAGAATTTAAATTTAAGCTTATAATTAGTGACGGTTGATGTTTCCAACAATGAAATGCACATTTGGATTAACTTTCTATCCCTCTAATTTTATCGATACTACCAGAAAGTAAGACTAAAATCGAGACTAAAATAGAACGCATCCCAGAATTCTTTAAGTATTCATATTTATATTATCCAGGTAAAATGCAATGCTAATAAATTATTTATTTTAGTTCTTCCGTAATTCTACTGAGTCAATTAACTTGTTTGTTATCAATATAAAGTTAGGTTTATTCTTTTGCCTGTAGCATCCCATTCTGAAAGAGTTGTACCTACTTATTTTTTAATGATCTTCGGTAAAGTACATATTTAATAACAAATCTTTAAAGCTCTTTTAACGTAAAACAAATAAATCTTAAGTTAAATAAAAAGTGATAATTAAAAGAGTCCATAAACATATAAATATCTTCATAAGATGATTAGTAATTAAAAACCAAATACACTTACATTTCTCACTTGAATTAAGATCAACTTTATTTGCATCTGATGATGATGTAGGAAGTAAATCGACCGCCGGAGCCGGAGACTTTTTATTAGATTCTTCGGAAGTTGAAAAAACGCTACCCATCGTTGAGGTTAGATCATTTGTTGATACATCTTCGTTTTGGTTTTCCATTATAAATACGTTATTTTAAACAATAAATTTATCCCGAATACCTATATAGCAAAGTAAATAATCGCATGAAACAGGATTTTATTTGTTCACCATTGTTTTAGATACACTGCCACAAAGGCTTGACAAAAAAACCACATAATAAACTTCTGCAAACTTGCATCAAAACGAAATTGACAAGCCCAAACCACAGAACAATTCAGAGAACCTACAACAACCGGTTATTTTACGGGCGATGTAACTCGAAGATTCACGATGCAAATGACGTAAATTTAAAAATTATAATAAAAACCAATTTATTAAATTTAATTATTAAGCTAATTTTTAAATAGTTTCATAAATTTTAAAATTACACATGTAGAAATACATATTTTGCTGAAATCAAGGTTTGATTTGCATTCTTTGTAACATTTTTAATATACAGGGTGGAGCAAAAGTATAGTTTCCAAAGACATTTTGTAAAATTTGTAGAAACCGTTTTCAAAAATAACCAAACAGGTTTTGACATGAATTTTAGGTTATTTTGGCTTTTTAATGATAAAATATGTAAAGAAGCATAATTAAATTCTTAATTCCCCATTTCATTGTACTGAATACAAATCTATACATGTAAATACATTAGTAATTCAAATTCCAACCAAAGTATTATATTTATTTTTAGGTTTATATCTATTTTTATATGTATTATGTATAAATAGTACCATTAAGTTACTACACGCTCATTATTCATAAGTTTAAACATATGTAATCGTTATAACCAAACCCCCAGTATTATCAACATCTATGTTATCAACAGACAACGTAGCGTGGAGCGTGTTCGCGACTTTTTGAGCATCCTGTATATATAGATTATAATAAATTTTCTAATAAAAAAAAAATTATGATTAATATTTTAATCAGGGACGTTAAATTTTGGCATTTTGGCGCGGGAAATTTAAAGTAGCTAAAATTTCCAATATTTATTTTTTTTACTATTTACTACTATTGGGAATTTTAACTACCGGTAGAGGGCAGTGTAAATTGCATAAAATGGAGGATAGCAGGTACTTTTCAGTGTCAATAATTGTATTTAAAATGCATCTTTTTACCTTATAAGTAAGTACATATTAAACAAAACACAAATAGAGTTATTATTTAAATTTCAATCCCGTAAAATATGTACTAATGCTTGAAATCAAGTAAAAAGCTCCCGTTTTCTAGGTTCATACTTTTGCCACCAGAGGGCGAGTAGAACTCTAGAAATCCCAATAAGCGAGAACTCGGTGCGAACGTGGTGGAGAATTTCAATCTGTATAAAATTTGATTAATAAACCCCCTTAGTTTGTAATCCTCAACAACATGCGACCATTGTTGCTTTTTGGACTTTTTTGTAACTTATTTCCAGTTATTAAATTTAAAATACTATAAGTATCCAATATAAAAACATATAGGTATTTGTGTCGTTGATGTAAAATACAAACCACTTGCGTAAAAAATTTTTAGAGATTGAAATTGTTGACATAACGATGTCGTAGCTCACAGATAAAGTTGTAATTATTAAATAAATAATAAATAAATTTTATAAACACAATTTAATTTACAAAAGTTCTATCACATCACGTAACAATATGAAAAATAAATACTCCTAGATTATTATGAGGTACTTGTTTCACGAATTCACGTTTTGTAATCGTTTATCGGATTTCGACCAAATTCTTTTTAAATAACATACTTTTTCCTCGCCATATATAAATGATTTAAATTTCATTAAATCCAAAAGTAAAACCTCATAGCCTAAAATTTCTAGGTGCCGAATTTTCAATTGCATAGATCCCAATAATTGAACATTCACCTTGGTAAATGCATTTGGTTTTAGTACAATAACTGCCAATCTAAAATAATAAAAAAATACAGGTTTAAGAGATCCAATCTATTTATTATTAATTACTTCTTAGGTGTAGTTGAGTCTGCTACTTCCACAACATAATCAACAAAATATCCATATGGAGTCAAAACGTCAGATGAAATTTTTCCATACCTGTATAACTTGTTTAAACATTCTCTAATTTGTAGTGAATCCCACTCATCAATTTTGACTTCTGGAAATCAATAGTAAAATTGAAAATTAAATATTAAGAAATAATAAAATATAAAATTATATGAAATTTTAAATACCTTTTGGACTAAAGTCTTTCAAGTATTTTTGGTGAAACCATGGTATTTGTAACTCCGGAAAATCAATACAAACCATCCTATTTAATTCCATAAGTTTGTGTCTTACGAATCCAGGATAACCATCCTAAAAGTTATTAATAAATAAAAAAAAACACTAAGTAATTTCCTTAATACCTTTGAAGAATAATTTGAAAATTCCACTTCAAGCTTCTCCAAAAATTCCGTGTTAAAAATATGTTTAACAAATAAGGCTGAAGGCGAATTAAAATAACAAAGGGCTATGCAACATTTAATAAATGAAATTCCACCGAGTCGCTCCCGATCCCTTAAAAATATAAAATATAATGTATACAACACTTTAAAAACTTATTAATTACCTCACCATTACATCTACGAGATTTTTTAAAAACAAATCTTTATTTTCAGGAGAATAACCCAAATAATAACATAAAAATGCTACTCGTTCAGCATTCCACGCCAAAATATAATTTTTATTATCAATAACGAACTTTACCATAGATTCTAGTAGGCTAGGTATTAAAATATTTAAATACGATAAAGCGAAAGTGATGTTTTTAATGTACATCGAGTTCACATTGTCTTTTAATTCTTTAAATAAATTAAGTAAATTCACTATTTGTTTTTCATCGTATTCATTTCTATTGATATAACTTTTAACTAAAGCACTAATTTCATTGGCTTTAACACCTTTCTCAATTTGATGTGTTATTGAGTTATTTACTACGTGATTAATTGAATTTATATAACGCTCATTAAGTCTTTTATTCACCAAACATCCTACTTTTAAACCTTTTGACAAATTTAAGCAATCGACATATTGCAATTGATGCCAATCAGTCTTTAATTTATTTACAATGTGATTTATTATTGATACGTCAGTTCCGAAGGCTATTACAAATGAAGCTAACATAGAAAATCTTCGAGGTATAATATTCGTAAATCCCTTTTCAATTTCACCTTCAAGCCACTGATTAATACGTTTCTCAAAAAAAAAATTCCTGTGGTTTATACTCATATAACAGTTTAAATAATTGTAGCAAATTAATAAAATATTCTTATTTTTAAAATCTTCATCGTGTTCCATTACATCAAGTAGGTTTGACCAATATATCGCACTAGTATGAAAGTCATAATTTTTTGTACTTAGCATTAATTTATTTAATTCTAGTAAATTTTGACTATTTACTGGACGTATTAATAAATTGTTAATAATATTCTTCAATCGGGCCTTTTGTTCAACTGATGAATATTTTAGTATACACACCAATAATCTGATTTTTAATTTCATTTGATCATTTGTAATTTCTTCTAGATTGTGGAAGTATTTGTAAGCACTTCGTTGCAGTTGCGTTAGAATTTCTGCTGGCTCGCTGCTTTTTGAAAACACCTAAAATATTGAAATTTACATTAAAAATTAAATTTATAGGGTGACACTTTTCAAAAAATGTTATAAACAATACAATAAATCCTATCCTGATGGGTTAATTTATAATAAGTTGGTTAACTTTTTGATGCTCATCTGGAAGAGCAGATGATTCCTTAAATTTTGAGACGTTAAGGGTTCATTTACTTTAATTGAACAAATCTCATGATTGGTCCTTTGTTGATCAGGAACCTAATCCCAAGATAGCTTTCGCAAATTTCATAAACTTACAATTAATGAGTTCTTTTCATCAGTGGCAAATGAACTTGAGACAAATATACCAGCAGCTTCTGACTATGCGATTGACTTAGTACCGCCTCTAAACATAGAACAACTAGAGCTTAAAGAATGTAGTTTTATAGCGGTAAGGGATATAATAAAAACATTTAAAAACAGTCAATCGGAAGACGGAATAAGTAATAATGTAGTAAAACAGCTCCTAAATGTTATTTATATACCTTTAAGTAAACTTATCAATAGGTGCATTAGAGAATCGATTTTCCCAAAATGTCAAGAATAATATCTGTTTTTAAAAAAGGGGATCATATAGATATCAATAATTACAGGCCGGTAGCAATTATACCGAACTTTGGTAAGGTTTTCGAAATAATAATTAAATCTCGCATTACAGATTACTTAAAAAAAAACAATTTTTGCAGACTGTCAACCGAAGTAATAACCAAATAGGGTGGCAGAGAGACAGAACTTTTCAAAAGTCAGTACTAGATTCTGCCTACTACTCTTAAATGACATATGGCATCTTAGTTTGGGGTCATTCTGCTGCCGGAAAGAGAATACCTGGCATACAGCAAGCATTGTTTCAGGTAATTGCGGGGGCTGGGTACAGAGACGATGTTCGTCCATACTTTCGGACACTAGGAATTATGACTTTTCCAGCCGCTTATATTTTGAACTGTCTTACTCACATTAAGGCCGATCAATTTAATTACATTACTCGCAGGGACACACATAAATACAATACCCGCAATAGGAATGATATAACTATTCCTTATCATAGGATACATAGAACCACTAACGATGTCAATTATTTTTCAATTAAATTTTATAATAAATTACCGATGCACATTAGAGACCAACCTAATGATAAATTTAAAAGTGTAGTAAAAGACATCCTTACGGAGTTAGCCACGTACAACAACAGTGATTTTTTAAATGTTAGATTTGTTGTTGTCAGATGTATATTTATGTAAATAAGTCATGTACTCTACTATTTGTAATTTTATTTGGTTTTAACATTTGACTTTTTGTAACTGGCACGTTAATAAAAATAAATAAATGATTCAGACAATTTGCTAAAATCAAATTTGTCTTATTGAATAAAGAAAACTTCAAGCTATTTCATAAGATTATACGTTTCCAAAAATTTTGTGTCCTTTCGGAGGTTTCTTTAAAAAAGTAACCAAGTGTAATTCTTATAGACGATTGATTTGGTTACCTATAATGAAAAAAAATACAATTTTCAGTCTAGTCAGTACATCCGCCTACGCCTTGGTTTACTCCCATTTACATGGGGACAAGGCCAAGATGATGAACCTATTATTCTCCAAGAATAAAATGATGAAAAATGAAATGATTTGTTTCAGAATAACACCAGTACTTTAGTATAGAGGGTTTACCACTAATCTAAAAATTATAGTTGGTTTTTAGGGTTCACCACTAATCTAAAAATTAAAGTTGGTTTTTGTTTTTATTTTAAAAAATTAAAAATGCGAAGTTTTTCTTTAATATTTAGGCAACCAAATTTACAGTATATTATAAAAAAATTGGAGAAAATCTGACTAGATTTTCACAAAAAGTTTTTTATGAAAATTGGGGCACAAATTCAGCCCCGGGAGATTTATTAAAAAATTTCAAAACAATATTTTTGCATTATTTGATGGAGGGCATAATTCTACAAACTTAGAGCCCATAAACGTTTTGATACCACAACTAGTTTTCAAGAAATTCATTCTTTTTGTAAAAAATCAACAATTTTGGTTTGAAACCGAAAAGTGATATCAACGTTGTTTTTTCAGGATTTATGGGATTAAAAGGCATCTCCAATTATTTATATTATGTCGGTTGGCGGGCCAATTACCATCAACTTCTTTTAAAACAAATAGAAATTTTATTAAAAACCGTATTCAAAATTTAAATTTTTCAAAAACTAAGAAGAGCAATAAAGTCAAAATTAATTATCTTACAAATAAATATAATTCCTAGGCATAATTAAAATAAAATATTCGGTGAAAGTTTTATTATACAGGGTGTACAAAAAGTTCGACAACGCCCGATTATTCTTAAAATAAAGCATTTTTGAAAAAATGTTTCAAATAAAAGTTATACCATTCTTAGTGACGCACAATTTAGAAATATTGCCATGACCTTGAATAGCAAGTTGAAGGTCAGGCGATAATCACTTAACTTTTTTTAAATAGGTTATACAGTAAATTCAAATAAGATTGAAACCATTGACATTGCAAGGTAGGAAACCTAAGTTTCCCGCAGTTGGCTACACTGAAATGAATGCGTTGTGCTCCGGTGAAAAAACCATGGCGAATATTTTAACTGCACTAATTTTAGTTTTGAAAAGCAGTTTTTTATAAAATTTACAACACACTCGGAAATTACTTGAAAAACTGCTGAGAGACGCTTTGGTTAAAGTGACAGATCATATTTAAATTTGAATGAAAATTAACAGGTACACCAACCTACTAAGTCTAAAATCACTACAGAGTATGTTTGGTTGCATAGTTGCAGTTTCAGTCTTTTTTGAATTCACTGTATTAATTCTTAGATTTTTAAAGTTGGTTTTTGTTTTTATTTAAAAAAAATTAAAATAAAAACCAACTTTTAAACAACTAAGAATTAATGTAACTTAATTTTTGACCGAAAAAAAAAATTAATGTATTTAAAAATAAAGTAAAAAGATGAGAAGTTGTTTTCTAATTTTAAGGCAACCAAATTTACACGTGATTTTTTTGTGTAATTTTGGTTTGCGGATTAAAAAGGCTCTTCAATTATGTGTATTAATGTCCGTTAGTAGACCACTGAAAACTTTGTAAAAAAATTAAATTTTTTTAAAATTTTAAATAAAAAAGAAAAGCCACAAGATCGAAATTTTTTTACAATAATGGTTCCTAGGAATATAAAATATTTTGAGAAACCTGACATTCCGATTTTCCA
The DNA here is from genome assembly GCA_963971135.1 of Stenus bimaculatus. NCBI lineage: Eukaryota > Metazoa > Arthropoda > Insecta > Coleoptera > Staphylinidae > Stenus > Stenus bimaculatus. The sequence continues at coordinate 76,025,603 of OZ020180.1, read as the reverse complement.
TAAAAAATTTTCAAAGTTTTTAGTGAAAATTGGATCACAAATTCAAACTTGCAGAGTTTTTTAAACAATTTAAAAAAATTACTTCAGCAGTACCTGATATAGTATGTAGGTAATTCTGCAAATTTATAGCCTTCAAAAGTTTTGGTACCTAAAGTATTTTTAAAGAAATTTTTTTCTGAAAAAGTAACTATTTTTTTTTTAAATTTTTGACCATAAATTATAAACAAAAAGTGACATCAACATAATTCCCTCTCAAGAATTGAAGGTAAAATAAGTATAAATGTAACTGAACATATTTACCTCAAATAACAGAACCAATTCATAAATACTTAAATTGTTTAAATCATCGGTTATTTGCACCATACATTTATTTATTAATGCTACATTTTCATGTCTCCATAACGGGTAGCTTAAAAACCTTATCACCTTAAGAATTACTTGGTATTTTCCTTTTATAAGATTTTCATCGCTTAAAAATTCTTCTACTTTTTTATCATAACTCGCTTTGGTTTCTTTCTGCAGAACATTTGACATTGCACTTAAACAAATAGTTAACAGCCTTAAATCTTCTGGAGTTTTACATTTATCTGCAAATCAAACCAAAATTATTTTTATACTTTTGTAAATTATTAATCTCACCTATACTTTTATATACTTGAGGAAAAACATCTTTATAAAATGAATAAGGCTGAGAATAATTACTACAGACTGTAACTAGGTATTTCGAAACACCCTTAAGAGAAAATTCGCCTTGTTTTAATTTTTCAGAAATATTGTGCATTACCGCCGTTAGGCTGGGATCTTGTAATGGTACACCTACTTTATTTAAGTACAAAATAGTTGAACATAATGCATCAAACTCAAATTCACTAGCATTTATAGTTATGAGATCTAATAATTTTTTAAATTCATCTCTATTAGTTAATTGAGAAACATATCCCTTTAATAAATTATCGATTTGGTCCACGTTTGATAATTTATTTATATGGACGTACACTTGCTGTAAATCCCATAGAACCAGAACAGCTTGAGTTAAATGCTTATAATCTAATATTTTTGAATATTTATCAACTATATCTAAAGTTTCTTGAATGGAAACGGATTTATTTAGTTGATTTATTAAGGGATCATCGCAATTTTGAAATAAAGTAAACCTAACTGGTAAAGGAGCTTCATGACCATACATTTCCAGAGGATCATCAAAAATATGATTATTTACGTCTTCGTGATAACTTCGAGTTGATAAACTTTTTTTTGATAGAAATTTATAGTAAATAAGTGGCATTGGAGCACATTTTGAATGTAAATATAATAACGACAGTTGTGGAGTTATATAACGGTTTATACATAGTGAAGATAATTTTTTAAGCAACATTTTAAGTTACTAATTTTGATTGTAAATAAAAGTTATCGGTGTATAAAAAAATATTTTTAGGTTATGTTAGGTTTGGGAGTGTTTTAGTTTTTGCACATGCCTACGGCTTCCTAAGGATGTGTTATTTTAACGCACGTCACAGGACACCGTTCTATAATGTACAGGGTTGGGATAAAGTTTAACTTTATGTTCCATGAAAATACATGATTAGAAAAAAGTCCTGCTGCAACTTTTTTAAAGTGATATTGGTTTGATCAAAACACGTTTCCTATACATGTTGTAAGGTTTTAAAATGCACATTTAACTGTGACCTTTATTTTGATTTTCTACATCACGTGAGTGTCCCGAATAGGCCTCAACTATAGGTTGCAACTGTGACACCTTGGCAACTTTCTAGGAGACTTTTTGTTTCCAATAAAATCATGTCGGCAAGTTTTTATTGCTTTCGTGAAAATACCAACTAATAAATAAAAATGCTGATCCGCAGGTACGAAGTTACCAGGAAGGTGTTGTAACTTGCTAAATATTGGAATTGGCACGTTTGCATGTATCTACTACTCATTAAATACATGAAAAGTAAAGAAAATAATCAACTTTGAAATCTCAAATGTAACATTTCCCTTTTTATTAATTGGAAATTGTGATATCTCTCATGTTTGATGTAGAAGGCCATTGAACGATTACTCGCTTATTACGTTTACCCTTAGAATCGCATCAGAATCTTAGCATGACAGAGAGTTAAAGTAGAAACTCTTTGTTTATTAAAATTTCGGTCCGAATCTGAGGTACCTACTCTTTATCTCAAAACTAAATGTTGCCTAAATTATGGTTTGAAATACTATTGCCTTTTTTGATACGTAATCAAACCTTATTCAAAAGTATTAAATTATTTCCTATGTGACTGATTACATCAAAAAGAACAAGCAACTTAAATTTATAATCACAGATAGATATTATACTTATATTGGGTTGTTCGGAAAGTCATTCATTTTTTTTGTGAACATGAAAGACGATTTTCTTATAGTGCATAAATATTTTATTCAATTACATATTGTCCATTTTGGTCCAATACCTGTTGCCATCTTTCTGGTAGCAGCATGATTCCACGCTCTGATCTTTACTGGAAAAAAATTCATCAAAGTGATTTTTCACGTCCTCGATTGGAATAAAGGTTTGGTCTCCAAAAAAATTTTGTAGAGACCGAAACAAGTAATAATCTGGAGAATATGGTAGGAGTGGTATTACATTCCATCCAAGCTGTAAAAACTTTTGGCGAGTTACCAAACTTATATGAGGAACAAATTTCTTTCTGTAAGAACATGTGGAAATCATATATCGAGTTTTTAAATTAAACCAAGGCGTTACACGTGATCATGAATGGTTGAATTCGATAAATTTAAACTGTCAGGGATCTCATGAGTTGTTCGGCGGTTTGCTTCAATCAATGCCTTTGTTTTATCTTCGTCAGCTTCAACAGGCCTTACAAACCAGTTTTGGCACTAGCGTTCTGTCAGTACATCTTCTCTATACACATCCAATCATTTTTTTCTTGCTTGGACAGAATTTTTACCGTTTCTTTAGTAAAAAGTAAAAAATGCCGAAAATACCGCTTTCGACTTTCCACATTTGATAGGGCACCAAACAAAAACTATTGTGCAGACTTAAATAAATTTTTTCACAAAAAAGTCTTGCTATATCAGCTGTAAAAATATATAATGACAATGCGGCTTAAGTGTGAAGCTGGGCGTGGAAAAATACAAGTAAGTCCTCTGTTGGGAAAAAACGAATGACTTTCCGAACAGCCTAATACATTATATCAAGAAATAAGTTAGTAAATAAAACAGAACGCAGAGCAAATTATAAACAATTAAGGCGCCTAGGGCTAGATAAAATAATCCGAGTAGGGAACTCACAGGGAGTGAGTGAGTGGGTGACTATGAAAATAACAAATTGCATGCTCTCTCATTTCAAATGCTGATAAATGGATAAAATACTAAATGTATTAGATGAAAACGAAAACACAGTGTTTATAACTTTGGCCCTTAGAGGTAACTTCGGCCCAAATTTTGGAAACAGATAGTTTTATCCACTGTTAGTATTCTGATACTAACTGAAAGACGCACTTTAAATGAAAGTTGGTAACTAAACAGTAGATCAAACTATCTTATTCCAAAATGTGGGCCGAAGTTACCTTTAAGTGCCAAAGTTACCTCAGTTTACAGTAAACTAAATATTGTAAATCGGGACACGGTTATCTATGATCTATCCAGACATTGTAATTGCGGATGGAGATTGGTATAATAAGTTTTAAAGTTTTGGATTACCGTGGTGGAAAAAGGATACTTCAAAATATTAATCCTTTACTTTGCGCGCCGTGGTTTTTTTTTATCTAGTTGATTTTGGAAAACGATGCCAATTTACAAAGAATTGAAACACCCTGTATATTTCTATTCCAAAAAGTTTTATAATGAGGAAGAAAAACGAAAAAAATAATTGATATTTTTATATCTTTTGTGTAGAGGGCAAGTGACCCCCTACATTTCATCTATTTTCTATTATCTTTCATTTGCGGGGTCGATTGTGAAAAGATTCGAAAAAATATTTTTTGAGATATTTTTAGGCTTAAAATTTTTCATGGAAATCGAGTTTTATTGTTTTTCTCGAAAACTATAAAAGTTAGCGATTTCAAATTTTTACCAAAGGTAAACACCATTGATAGACGCGTTTTAAAAATATTTGGTTAAAATCGGTTAAACAGTTTTTTTGGAAAAAATTGGCAAAGTTTCGGCAAAATTTTGGTACAAATACGGGCCTGGACGACGTAATTTTATACCGAAAATTAAAATTTTCACGGAATTTGGAGGGGGAGGTAACGGTGCGAATTTTAAGATACTACTCGTCCCGGCGGTTCTAATAGATTAGAAGATATTAATTATTTTCTGAAAAGTGAAAAATTTCAGACCGCAATTTTGGTTCCAAACGGAGATTTTGGTTCCAAACGGAGATTTTGTATATTTTTGCTATATTTTCGGCCATAACTCGATAACGAAAGGAGATAGCGAAGTGATTCCTTTTTTGTCGTAAAGTGGACCATGAAAGCTTTCAGAAAATGTACATTGCGTTAGGGTATAATAAAATTTGAGGGACTGATTAAACCGAAACTCGAATAAAAATGCGACTTTTTTAAATGCGATCTTAAAAAATTTAAGATTTCATTGTTTTTTCAAAATTTAAAAAACCCTATGCGTGGGCGGTTTTAATACCAAGAGTAGATTTATCAGAATTTTTAAAAATGAAAATTCGTTAAAACATAGTCCGACGGGAGCCGCCGACCCCTAAATTCAACATTTTTACATTTTTACGCCATAACTTTTTAACCGCGCAAAATTTAAAAATGCACTATGCTCATTACACCACAAATATTGTTATTCTTTGATAATCTGATGTAAAATTGAGAAGATTTTAAAAATTGACTGCTGCAGAGGGGGCTGACCAAAGCGCGCATTTGAGTTATTTTATTAACATTTCACTTGGGATTTTTTTTTCAAGTCCAGGGGTAAAATATAATCGTACTGATTTTTTCTCGCATAAATAATAAAGAAAGAAGGGAAATAAAAAATATTGGAATATTATACACGGTCGGGATCATAAGTTACGAATTTTCAAAGTCGGCGTCGAAAAAGCACTAATTTCAAACTAGAAATTCGAGGGCGCCAAATGTACAGAAAAAATTAAGATATCAAAAAAAGCGCTCGTTTCCTGATGTAGCGCGGTATGTAGATGACAAATAAAGAAACCGCGATTTTTTTCAGCTGCCGATCTTCTAATCGAAGCCGCACAGTTTTAGCACTTTTGGCGACCGTATAACCCGCGCGAGGCGACTAGGAAATAATGACGTCACTCAGGTCGCAAGGAAAAAAAGTAGCGCCGCGCGATTTCATAAACTTTGTTAATTTATTGCGAAGCCATTTTAAGTGCTTGACCAAAAATTCAAATTGCAAAATTCAAGTTAAAAGGTACTCTTTTATATAAAATTATAAAAAAAAATGGTTTACAGACTCATTGTTGTGTTGATAGTTTGAAGATTGAAGACTTAAAATTATGAATATAATGTATTCATTATTTTACCTCATTATATTACCTTTATCCTTTATATAATTTATAAGTTTCGAAAGGAATTTTGTTGTTGTAACGCGTCTTTCGTAATTTTTATATTAGGTGCCAGAATAAATATGTTTGGTTTACATTAAAATTATATTCTTTATCGCGCTTATTACTTTGAACTATAAATATACAAAATAAGTAAGTATATAAAGAAAACAAAATCCGTATTTGTATATTTATAAACGTTTCGCCAGAGGTGATAAATTCTAAATTGCAATAAAGTACTTATTATAATTTTGGCCTTTTAAATAAATCTACTAATGTCATCAGTTTTATTAGTTGGGTGTTTAATAGAACATTGTAGTAATCGCTTCTTATAGGGTTAATTAGGCTTCAAAAACCAATTTTCCACAAAATAGAGCGCATGTTAGGTGTTAGGTGAACCCTTAACTAAATGTTTAATTGTGTGTATAAAGCATTTAGGCCAAATAATCCGTTAGACGTATTGACATTTCGTTATTTCGAATTAAATTATTGATTTTAAAAATGTTATCTAAATCTTGCAGTGTTTTGATTGAAAAGCGACTGGCGACTGCACTTTTAGATATCTCCCAGAGGCGATTTAAGGTAAGTGAACTTGCAATTGTCGATTTATCTTCAAGTCTAACAAGCTTTCCGTTTTCATTTCCCAGTATGCAGAGGAGGGAAAAAGGAAAAATACCTTTTTATCGACATACAGGAGCTTTTACTTTAAAAGAAGTGCCGAGTGCCGGTCTTACGTCCGTCTGAAAAGTATTAATTTGGTCAAGCTTTTAAGTGATACTATAAAAGCTTTTATGTAGATTAAATCCATACATTCATAAATGTTTGTATAATATAAATTTACATTAAACGTCGATTTTTCAAACAAACTGATGCGAAATATTGCACCTATATTAATATTAAATCGATTTTACATAATCTTAAAATTTATCATTATTAAAAAATTCTTTAAATATGTCACTCCTGAAAGTAAATAATAAAAAAATAGACTAGATATATTTTATTTTTACTTAGAAGTATAAAATATGACATATTGCCCAACGAAATGTTTGCATTCTTCACTTTAATAATGTTTTTATAGTTTTAATTAAAAAAATCAGGAATTCTTTTTCATGTCAAATTTTTGTCTTTCATATTTTTACACACTTGAATGCACAGTTTTAAACAATACGTTTTTTATTTTCATTTGGGCAAATCTAAAAACTATTTGGTTATATTATTGCGAGACTTATTAAAAGTTTTATAAAAATTACATGCCCATTTATAATTTATGAACAATCGCAGCCTAAAGTTTAAAATTTTCCATTTTAAAAATGTTGTAGGTATGGGTTCTTATCATAGAAAAAACAATTTTAAGATTTTAAGTCTGGAAACGTTTGGGTAACTCAAGTATAGTTTTGAAAAATAATTTTTTTCTAAAAAATCATAAATTATGTTTTTTTCCACATTTTTATGAATAATTTAAAATTAGTCATATGAAAGTAATTAATTTAAAAAAAATATAGTAAAGCAAATTTAGAACAAATAATATTATTTTTTCAAAAAAGTTTGAACTTTATGAAAACCAGAGGTTTAAAAATTTATTTTTTTTAAATTGTTTTTAAGGCGTACTCTATTAATGGACCTTGTGCACAATTTAAAAAATATTTGGTTTTGGTGTTTATTTACTTTGTTTACAAGAAATTACTTCATTATGAAATAGGGCAATTCTCCGTACTAAATATACTCTGATTGTAAGTGTTTTAGAATGGCTGTTTTCGTTGGTTACTGGTTAACCAAGAATTTCACATCAGAGGCTGGATTTTGTTTGTTGGCGAGTTTTATGAACTCGCCAAAATGACATAATTTTCCGCCAATTCGTCATTATTTACATTGTTCTCTTCGCCTAAATGATGACGTTTTGGCAAGTTTTAGAATCCGCCGTAGAAACAAAATCCCACCTCAGTTCATTAACTTCTTCGATTCTAAAAGATGGAGGGAATAATAAACCCTATTTCCCGACCATATTTCGGTTAACCAAGCCTAAATTTTGTTTAAAGTTTAATCCAAACGATCTGTTAGTCATTCGAATGCGGTTGGTCCAAATATGACAGACCAATCTATGAACCAAACACAAATCAAAGCCAATCAAATCACTTTATGGTGACGAAGAAAATACGCCAGAAACCTCCTCAAAAAAGTTAAATATATCGAAGAATAATATTGATTTTTCACGCATTTCAAAATCTGATATGGAGTCTCTGTATGGTGGAAGTGAGGTTGACGAAGAAGATGAAAATTTTCAAGAAGACAAGAACAACTAAGGTTCTTTGTCATCAAATGACTAGGTACTAGGTACGAAATCGTCTAAGTTTTTGGAAAAGCCAAGGAATCTTTCCATCTTTATGTTGGTAAAATCCTTTCTCCTACTTGTGGAAGAGACGAATTTTTCAAGCGGTTTTCTAATATTTTTAGAAACTCAGAAAACAGAAGAAGCCTTCTTTGACAAAAAAGATATTGTCTTCAAACTATCAAAACCTAATGTGATCCACGATGCTAGGTTTCATAACATGATAAGTTTCTCAGACAATTTCACCGATTTTACCGTTTACCTGTGTTTAATTTTTATTAAATGATGAAGTATATCAGGATATTGAAGTCTTGAAGAAAAATTAACAAGAGCTCTAATACAGGTATCGAAACATCATTTCATATGGTATCTTCTCTCTCATCTCTAAACAACATACAAAGCAGAATCAACATGCAACTGATATGTAAAACTGGTATAATTGAATATTACCACGTTGCCAATAACTTCATCAACTACTACAAAGAACTACTTGACGTCCAGCACCAAAATGGAAGCTTTTTTTTTGACGTGGCACCACCAACACACATTGAAGAAATCGGAAAACAAATTGTCCTACAATCTACAGATTTACAGATATTGTCACGTCAACCTTCTGAGCACTACTACTGAAACAACCGAAACAGAGATGCAAATTCATGCACATTTTCCAATACCTGACAAATCTGAATTTGTACTGATCAAAATTACAGACAACACCTACTAAACATTTAAAATACCCTCCGAAAGCAGATGATTATGATACCCATACCGATCGAGGCACCGGAGCAAGGATTTATGGACAAGTCCCAAGGTATAGACTATCTATACCAATGGGGACTTCGTACTCGGTTTTTCGGGCAGAAATACACGCAATAGCGGCCTGCGTTCAATAGAACATAAGGAGAGACTATAGTAATAGTGATATCCATATTTTTACGGACAGCCCGACCGCTATAAAGGCTTTTGTAGTTCACTTCTGAAGATGGCCTAGGCCGAAACCGGTCAAGTGAAATATTAAATAAACTCTTATAATATAAGGAAAAGTACAATTTTTTTTATCACCCATTATCACTATCCTTATAAATGGATCAATTCAAATTACATGAATACGTTATAAAGGCGTTAGCATGCCACCGAATTGAATCCAAACAAATCTGGAGCTGCATTGAAGACCTTAACCCTGGCAACTAACAATAAGGTCACCCTTGCATGGGTGCCAGGGCACAACAGGATAAAAGGCAATGAGAAAGCAGAAGCCTTGCCAAAGAAAGGTGCTGCAGAAAACTATACTGGCCAGAAATAGAAATTACTAAATCTACTGCCAGGAAGTCTGTCAACGAGTGGATAAAACTAAGACATCGCGAACGATTGGCTCAAATAAGTGGACACCAACACAGCAAGAAAATGATGCGTAATCCGTCTTACAAACTTGCTACTAAAGCACTGCACCTACATAAAATGGGCTTATGAAAAGAAGAACCCATATGCAGAGGCTATGCAATGAGGAGGAGGAAACAACCCCGCATGTAGAACAACACATACTTATGTTTATTATTGATGAAATCTATCAACACACAGAAAGAATCCTGTTGGCAAATTGATCGTTTCATCAATTATCTTGAAGCAACTGTACCTGCCCAATACATGGATGTTCATTACAGATCAACCCAGAAAAATTGCATTAACTTGTAAATGAAAAATAGAAGAACTCACACTTATCGAAAGTGGATTACTTCAAATCTCACAAGACTGCGTAATCATAGAGAAACAGACAATGCTAACCCCAAAGAGAATGGACAACATCAAAGTCATAACAATAAACTCGTTAGTAGTCCAACACAAAACCAAAGTACCAAAAGAAGAAGTAGTTATTGGATTGTCAAATAACTTCTGCAAAATAAAACAAAAGGAAGACCGACTCCAAGAATATCTTTGCAGCATTTTAAGGAGCTAAATAAGTGTAATCATTATCCTATTTATTCTTATAACAGGTGTTGCACCCCGTCATATGTGGAACCTGGAACCGTAGCAAACCAAAGGGATCATCCGTCATCCAAGGAAGACCACTAATATAGTCCTACCTTCCTCGCAGTAGCAAAATGTTACATTTTAAGAAATTAAACAAATCGTCGGATTAATACCGTACTATCCTAAGTAAAAAAATCACTATCTTTTCAGGTGGAGGTATTTTTTAATTTACTTATATGTATGTTAAAATTATCAAGGACAAAAGCATCCTATTTTGAACTGTAAATTGGCCTTATCCCATTTTATGTAAAATTTGATTTCGCATAGTTCTGCATTATTAGACCGACGATATATTTTTTACTTTATTTTTAATAACAACATTAGTCAGAGCACGTTATTGCAATTCGGAATATCGCGCACATTCTAAAAGGGCCGCACATCAGTTATTAATTACATAATTAAACACATTACACATTATTCGCGATTTTAGGAAAGAGTTCCTCCCCCCCCCCCTTTTTTTCGGCGAATTTGTGAAACTGTAAAGCTAGTATAAAATGTCAGAACTAACTTTGTCCATTTTAAGTAAATATTGATTTTAAATAGAAATTATAAGAATATTTATTAAAAACTTTGTTAAAAATCACTTGGAACGACTTTAACCTATTTTAAAACATATGTACAGTGGCGTAGCTTCCTATAAGCAAGGTTAAGCCATGCTTAAGGGCGAAGCCGATAAAAAATACGAAAATTTGTGCCATAAAAAACAAAACTTCCATGAAAATATCATACATTGAATACATTTTTTTTATTTTAATATTTTAACAATATAATTTACATTTCAATGTTCTGGCTCTTTGAAAAGGCCAAAGCAAAATAGGCCAAAAATGACCGAAATAAAAAAAAGCCAAAAATTAAAACGCCGACTTGGACAAATGGCCGAACATTAAATAGCCGAATAGATCAAAAGGCCGACTGAAAAATGACCGATATGATAAAATGCCGAAAAGGGCAAAAATTACAAAATGTCGATATTAAAAGGCTGAAAATTTATTTAAAAAAAAAATCTTAGATTAAATTAAACAATATTATGTTCATTATTTGCCCTTTAAAACCAAACACTCTTTATTAATTGAGAATGGGTTTGTTTAGCTTTATTCTTTCGGCATTTTACCATACATGCATGTACAAAATTGTGTAATTTTTTTTATAAAAATAAATAAATTCTTAAGTTATCTGTGGCTGAAAGTTTCAAAAATCATAAAATAATTCAACGATTTTTTAAGGGTTTCCTTGGAATTTTCCGTCGAAAAATGTACGAGTGATAAATGATAGTACCGTACATGTTTTTGTAAAAATATTTATAAAAATAAAAAAGTTATTAAGTATTTTCCAACTGAAGTCCCATAAACGTGATTAAAATACAAAGAAATTCAAGAAATCGACGATTTTCTGAAGTTTTCCTTGGAATTTTCCGCCGAAAATTGTAACACTGATAGAAACCATGCACACTTGTGCAAAATTTTGTAATAATATTTATAAAAATAAAAAAGTTATTAAGTTTTTTCCAACTAAAGTCCCAGAAAGGTGAATAAAATACAAAATAATTCAAGAAATTGACGATTTTCTCAAGTTTTTCTTGGAATTTTCTGCCGAAAATAATAACACTGATAAATGATAGTACTATACACGATTGTACAAAATTTTGTAAAACTGTTTATAAAAATAAAAAAGTTATTAAATTTTTTCCAACTAAAGTCCCAAAAAGGTGAATAAAATACAAAATAATTCAATAAATTTACGATTTTCTCAAGTTTTTCTTGGAATTTTCCGCCGAAAATAATAACACTGATAAATGATAGTACTATACACGATTGTACAAAATTTTGTAAAACTGTTTATAAAAATAAAAAAGTTATTAAATTTTTTCCAACTAAAGTCCCAAAAAGGTGAATAAAATACAAAATAATTCAATAAATTTACGATTTTCTCAAGTTTTTCTTGGAATTTTCCGCCGAAAATAATAACACTGATAAATGATAGTACTATACACGATTGTACAAAATGTTGTAAAACTGTTTATAAAAATAAAAAAGTTATTAAATTTTTTCCAACTAAAGTCCCAAAAGGTGAATAAAATACAAAATAATTCAAGAAATTGACGATTTTCTCAAGTTTTTCTTGGAATTTTCTGCCGAAAATAATAACACTGATAAATGATAGTACTATACACGATTGTACAAAATTTTGTAAAACTGTTTATAAAAATAAAAAAGTTATTAAATTTTTTCCAACTAAAGTCCCAAAAAGGTGAATAAAATACAAAATAATTCAAGAAATCGACGATTTTCTCAAGTTTTTCTTGAAATTTTCCGGCGAAAATTGTACCAATGATAAATAATAGTGCCACACACGATTGTACAATTTTTTTTTAAAATATCTATACAAATAAAAGAGTAATTTAGTTTTTTCCAACTAAAGTCTCAAAAACGTGATTAAAATATAAAATAATTCAAGAAATCGACGATTTTCTGAAGTTTTCCTTAGAATTTTGTGTTGAAAAATGTACGACTGATAAATTATAGTACTGTACACGATTGCACAAAATTTTGTAAAAATATTTATAAAAATAAGAAAGTAATTACGTTATTTCCAACTTAAGTCCCAAAAAGGTGAATAAAATACAAAATAATTTAAGAAATCGACGATTTTCTCAAGTTTTTCTTCAATTTTTCGGCGAAAATTGTACCAATGATAAATAATAGTGCCCCACACGATTGTACAAAATTTTGTTAAAATATTTGTGCAAATAAAAGAGTAAATCAGTTTTTTCCAACTAAAGTCTCAAAAACGTGATTAAAATATAAAATAATTCAAGAAATCGACGATTTTCTGAAGTTATCCTTGGAATTTTCCTAGGAAAATTGTAATACTGATAAAACATGAGTTTTGTTTTATTTCGAAATTTTGAATGCGTCAGGTATTCGTCCAATTTGCTCTTTAGTCTTTCCTCTCTTTCTCCAATTCGTCCATTTATCGCTCGCCCTAGTTTCTTTGGTTCTTTTGTCAATGTCGGTTTTTTGGTTGGGGTAGATCTTTGCATTGTTATTTTTGTTTACGAATTTGTCTCCAAAATCATAAAATATATTTTTATTATTAAAGAGATTTTATTGTTTTAAATTTCGATCGTTTGTCCCGAATTCAATCAATTTGGGGGGCCTATTTTTTAAACTTGCTTAAGGGCCAAAAATTACTAGTTACGCATCTGCATATGTATGAACATGTAGGTCCATACTGGCTTCGATAGTTCATTAATTTGCCACAGAAGGCCAATAGCGCCATCTATTGGAAGTTATAATTCCCAATCACGTAGAGTTAGTTTACAAATATCTTTATAATTTTAGTATACATATAAGCATGGCACCTTAACAATAAAAATCAGTAATCAGTGATTGCTCGTTTTCTTCTACTACTCGGGTTAAGCACGAGCCCAACCAAAGTGCCAAGTAGTTTTCCACACCACTTGGATGAAGCACAAACTCAGCCTAAGCGCCAAGTGGTCATTCCACCCCTTCTATACCACTTGGGTACTTGGGTCTCGCACGCACCACGCCTAAGCGCCAAGTGATTTCTTCAAAGATTCTGCATTACCTGGGTCTAACACCCAACACGCCTAAGCGCCAAGTAAGTTAGTAAGCACATAATCAACCTAAACAAAAACACAAACATAGGTCTCCAACTTCGTCTAACTATAGTCAAGAAATCCAAGGATGATGATAGTTAAAAGTGACTACAAAAATTCAAAACAAAAAATGGTGAATAAGCTTCCCTTTATAGAATTTGAAAATAATTTGTAAAATATTTGGTAAATTTCGAACTACTAAATTTTTCAAGAAAAAAAACCCAAAGTTTTGAAAAAAGGTAGAAACAAATTCTTTGAGTTATTCTTAGAAATTAGGCAATTTATTACATCGAATTATTTTTTATTGATCAATTTCTGGAAGAATTTTCGAAAATTTTTGGTTGTATTCAAAACCCAAAAACAAATATTCATGATTTAAAAAATGAAAAGATCAAGTGTGTTTCAGTCATTCAGTAATAAAGGAATAGAAAAAAAAAACGCATAATTTAGCTTTAAAATTCCATTTGTGCACTTATGTAGTTCTCTTCCTTGCTGCGGCACATATTTATTAGGTGACTATGAATTTATTTCTTCCAATTTTGACTAGAGAGTAGGTATTGATCATGAATTTTCTAAATAATTTAGCGCTTAGCACCCTATTCTCTAAATTAAACATTTGATACATATAATTTCCATCTAAAGTGATTATTTAGTCAATTTATTAGTAATATTTAATATTATAGTCTGAACAGTAGCAATTTGGCGTTTTGAAGTCTTTGATCTGAGTTAATTATTTCACCGTCGAAGCTAATTCGTATAAGTCACGATATCTTCTTTAACGATGGAAACGTTAGAAAACAATTACGTTATTGCTTAATTTAATTACCTCCCGATGTGTAGGACAAACAATTTCTTTACATTTGCTGCCTTTCGTGATCATTAATACATTAATTGCACCATCTATAATTAATTAGATAAAATTACTGAGTATTACTAATAAAAATTTATACTTCCTATTTGTTTAGATTTTCGTTAATTAAGAAAAATAATAAAAACTAGTTAATTTATTACAAAAAATGTTCTTGTAATTTTTTAAGAAACTTAATTAGTGAAGCTGGCGCCTGCAAATTTTATGTAAGTTATATGGAACATTTTCTTATGAACCTTCGCGAAAACTGAAATCAATAGACTTTATAACAAAATTAATTTACTGTTTTTAATTTCAATTTCCCCATCAGAGCTTCAAATTAATATTAATAATTATTATAAAGATTGATAGTATATTTCTACAAGTAACTATTTTTTTAAATTCTCCTTGCAGTTTCTTTTCTTAATTAAAATTTAATTTTTTTGGGAAAATTTTTAGTAATATTTTTTTCCTTGTGCCTTATAGTTTATTGGATTGGACCCGTGATTTTTCGTTTTCCTACATGCTATTACCTGTTAAATTTAGGAAAGAATCATAAATAACTTTTTCAAAAAAATAAATTTTTTGTGCTTTGAAATAAACTATTTGGTTTGATTAAAAGAGTAGCTTTAGATTAGATTTATTGAATTGTTAGGATACAGCGAGAAGAAAATAAGAGGAAACGCTTGCGCATTTTATCCTCATCATTTTCAGTAGATTTTCCCCAATTCTCAGTTTTCAGTTAGTTCGCAGCCGCCTTTGATCGCGTTCACTAAACCGCCGCCCAAATAAGCTGCAGACACGTGCAACCTTCAAAAAAATAACATTCAAACCTATTTAATTTTAAATAAATGCACGCTAAATAAATCTAATTTTAAGTTAGTGGCACTCGCAAATCACTTACAGTAAGTGTAATTTTAAGGAAATAATAATCTCTTGATGGAAATAAATGGTTCAGAAAAAATTTATATCTTTATTTTTGTTCAAATTATTCGACCCACGCCTAATCAATAACGAAGTAAACAAAACAATTTTATTTTGAAAAATTAAACTTTTTTAAATTATAAACTCCGATAAATAAACATCGTCACTGATTTCCCAAATATTCATGAGTAAACAAATTAGGCACGTAATTGGAAATTGAGTTTAAATATAATTAATGTGGTCTTTAAAGCCTTGCTGATTAAATTTTATAGGAAAATAATCTGGATAAAAGGAGGGTTAAAAATAATAAAGTTGTTTATTCGCGTTTCTGCATTTTTCAATAATAGACCAATTATTTAATTAAACATAATTTACGTTTTATTATAATTTTTTTTATAAATTACTGTATAAAATAAATTGAATTATATTACTTACCTACATTTTTTTAATATTTGTAACTATTGGTTTTTTTATCTACGATTTCCATAATTTCCGCAATCTAATTTAAAATTTTTAGAGTATGATGCTATATTTTTATGAAAAAATTCCCCGGATGCTAATAAATTTTTTATTCTTATCAAAAAAACAGGCTTCTGATTTAATCAGAAAATAAAAAGAGCTTCTCTGCTGTTCTAAAAAAATGTTTACGTCCGGTTTAATTAAACGCAATTTTCACCAACATATTTTATTATAATAATTTAAATAAAAATAAATAAATATTATTGCCAATTTACCAGTCATGAAAAGATGTATTCACTGCTCAATGGTCGCAATTAGGAATTTTTCAACTAAACATCAAGAAGTTAATGCAAAATTTTTACTGTTGTCATGAATAATCGAGCTTTCTCTTCAGTTGATAATTATTTGATAATAACTAATCCAATCAAAAAGTCATAAATATTAACGAAAAATGAAAATTTATATCTGCAAATACTTTCGTACACAAATTATTCTGCGACGGTTCTTGAGGATCTAACTCTACCGGCCATTATTAACGAAGATGTTTCAAAAATTTGATTTCTAGATTTTTTAATTTTCGAGGATTTACTGGTCGTCATTTTTGGCACAGTTGTTTTTAAATATTCCGATTACAACTCTCAAATTTTGAAATAAACTTCATTAAGAAATAATCTTAAATATTGTGGATCAAATAATATAACAGGATTTAGAAAATGCGTGTGAACTATTTTAGGGTATACGAAGTATCAAATTATTTATAACTCTATTAATTAATAATTAAATAAAAATCAAAGTTTGCCGCCTTTTCTGACTATTTTTATTTAATTACAAATAACGGACACGAATTATTAATAATTAATTATCTTTTTTTACTATTTCATTGTACGATAATATTCAGCTATTATAACTGAAAAAGTATAATAAATTATAAATGAAAAAATAAAGTAGGTATTGGATCAAAAAATTAACATTATAAATTTTTTATGATATTAATGGTGAATGCGCCGGGGCTTATTTTAAATTTCAGTACAAGTAATGTCTCAAATTTTTCTGTTCGTGTATTTCCGACCTTAATCGGCTACTTTTAAGCCTACAAATAAATATACAATCTCTTGTCTGACATGTCAAAGTAGTATAAATTTCACATTTTAGGTGATAGTTAAAATAAGACTAATATCTATCTACAGGGAATTCCATTAGGAATTTATTCGTTTAGTAGTTTTTAGATTTTAGAGATTTTAGATTTATTAGGTTTGCACACCTGTTAAAAGTTGAAAGTGGTTGAAATCGTACCAAATTTTCTTTTTGGTATGTCATTTCAACCGATTGGTTAGATTTAAAGCGCCTATCAGCAGCTTGATTTTTAAGTAATATTTAAATAAAAAAAATAGTATTACTATAAAAGACACTAAAGTATTTATTATAGTTGTTTTTTATTTTGTTTGTTAAATAGTATTACGTTTAATTCTCATTATTTAAAATTAGAATATTCTGAGTATACAACCACAACCCACAACTTTCTAAAAACTTAAAAAGTAATAAAAAAACGATCTACCGGTTGGATTCTTCTTAAATTCCAAAACATTTGCTCAAGAATTTTTACATTGGCAATATAGGTCTCCAGTCTTCTTATCAGAAAATGATTTTTACCATCACCAAAAAATCAGGAGTAAAAATGACCTACGAAGGCACCTATTATTACCAGGAAATTAAAAATATTGCTTACAGAGGGATGCGGGGTACACAAAAAACGGCCACCTTCGTTATTTCTTATCCGATTTTAATAAGTGATATTACAAATTAAATGGTTTGAAGAATACTACTATCAGATAATAAAAGATTTTATTTTTGAAAACAACAGAGGAGGGGGCACCTTTTCTTTTTCAAATGTCAATATATTTTTTTCGATTGAAAAAATCATTAATAAAAATAATCTAAACCAATCATACCAATATTTTATTTTTAAATTAATTTAAAACATGTTTATTTTTTTTTTATTTTTTTAATTTTTTTTATTTTTTTCAATTTTTTTTTATTTTTTTATTATTATTAATTTTTTTATAATTTAATTCAATTGTTTTTTTTTGTTTTTGAGTTTTGACAAAACTTAAGAAAATAAAAAACTGAAAACTCAAAAACTCAAAAACAAAAAAAAACAATTGAATTAAATTTAAAAAAAAATTAATAATAATTCAAAAATGTCCTTGGCCAGTTAGACACAAGTGAACAATAACCAAGGACCTTTCGTGTTGATGATGATAATAACCATTATGGATTCTCCCAATTTAAGACAGAACTGAACATATTCGAAATTGGGTGTAGTGGTTAATAACCACTGGTTATCACACCAAACATGAGATTTGCCAAGGACATTTTTGAATTTAATCATTTTCCGAAAGCTATTAGTCTTTATATTATTAATAATAATAAAAAAAATTAAAACAAAGAAAAATAAATTTAAAAAAATTAATTTAAAAAAAAATATTGGTATCATTGGTTTAGATTATTTTTGTTAATGATTTTTTCAATCGAAAAAAATATGTTGCCGTTTGAAAAAGAAAAGTTGCCTCCTCCTCCTCTAATGTTTTTTAAAACAAAATTAATCTTTTATTATCAGATAGTAGTATTCTTCAAACCATTTAATTTGACATATCACTTACTAAAATCGGATAAGAAATAACGAAGCTACATTGTTGGCCGTTTTTTTGGAAGAAAATTGGGTATTTATTATCGAGCTTATTGAGGATTAGAAGGGATTAAGATACTTCCTTAAAAAATATAGTACCAATTAGTGACGACAAAGAAGAGCATTCAAAAAAGGTATTTTCTTCTGATAAAATTGACTTCGGTGATCTCACAACTAAAGCTATTGAAACCATTGAAACTACTCCTCCCTTTTTTGCTTGTCTTTGATGTTGATGTTATTGACACCTGACACCATTTCGAAAGATTTTAAATGGCCCACCTTTTGAAAGCATTTTATTCCTAATAATCATCAAAATTTTAAAAACTGTAACAGAGGAGTTTAGAAAAAAAATAGTGTTATTGATGCTTCTAATGTCAACCCAGATGATGTTTCAAAAACTCATAATGATGACTAGGATTTTGATGATATCTCCTTAAATGTCAATAGGGACCAAAATGTAAAATAGTAAAAAGTATAAATAACCAGCTTTACAAGACTTCTATTATTTTGAAAATCGATCACACTTTGGACACACCATATTTTGTATTTTAGAATTTTAGACTTCATTTATAACATAAGTCTTGTGAATAAAACGAATGAAGTAACTTTTTCGTAGTTCATTTGTGCTGGGACGAGCCTAAAAACCAAGCGAAAGATTATGATTATCAAAACTATGGCATATGGTATTGCACAAATATAGTATGGTACTGCACAAGTATGGAAGTATGGCATAGCAGTGATCAAGCCCTCGGCTACGATTGACAATCTGGAGTAAGAGGAAAAAACTTAAAACTTATGTAGGGGTTACTAAGCACAATTTCATCAACTAGTGTAGAGTCAGAAGGAGCATTTTCAGGTTCTGGTCGAAATCACGAAACTATAGATACTCGAGGTGAAAGGGTGTCAAATGTTGAAAAACTGAAGTTTTTATCTTTCATTATTCAAGTAGTTGATAATTTATCTTTCGTGATTTTTTTGAAAGTGTATCGTATTGGAAAGTGAAAAAAATAAAAAAATATCAAACTAATGTAAGAGTTTTACTTTCATTATTAAATTTTGTTATTTATGTATGTTCAATTACATTTGTGTAATTTTGCAAGAAAATTTTCTACTTTTTTATCTTTGCAAAACTACGCTCATATAAATCTAGATGAAAAATAAAAATTGCATATAAAAGTACAATTCATATTTAAGTTCGGTATTTAATTATTTTTTCGTAATACCGGTATCCCAGTTTCAAAAATTGAAATATCGAAATACATTTTTTGGCCCGGTATTGTAATAATCCCTAGCTGCTAGTAATATAGTGTTTAAAATTCATAAAAGAATATAAAATTTTTGAACTGACCAAAATATGTTCATATATATCAATTTTAGAGTTAAAAGTAAAGAATTATAGCTACAAATATTTCACTGTAGTAAACTGAAAAATTTTGCTCTATTACGATGAAAGTCACAGGGAATATTCGTTTATGAAAACCCGATATGTTGAAATATTCCAATTTACGTTTAACCTCGCTTTTAAAACATTTTGGCCAGTTGAAAAACATAGCAAGTGTTTCTTGTGTTTTGTAAGCAAGAGATTAACAAAAATCATTTGAGTGATAGTAGCACAGTATAGACAACTACCAGTAGCGACACTTCATATAAAAAACGGGATGCGTTTTTGGTGACCTTGAATATCTGAGAATATACCATTGAGTTTAGAACTACAATGGAGACTCTATGGTAAAATAAATGCCATATTTTAATTTAAATACCTTTGTTTCAACTATTAATTATTTTTATTTAAAACTGCAAACATTATCATCTATGAACTTAGACATAAATAAATTACCGTATCTCCAAGAAATTAAAGTGAACAATTTATTATTTGTCTACTACAGAATTAAAAAATCCATTTGCCGTTCTAAACTCAATGGTACCAGATACGCTGACGTTTTCAAGGTCACCAAAAACGTGTCCCGTTTTTTGTATGAAGTGTCGCTACTGGTAGTTGCCTATACTGTGATAGTAGTTTTAGTACAGAACTAAAAATAAGCGTTTCATGTATTTTATGGGATATGTTGTAATTTCAAAAAATGTAGATGGCTGCCAAGTCAAAAATCCAAAAATAACAAAAGTAGGTTTTATGGGAGCGCTTTTTAAATAAACCATAAAAACTAGAAATATTAGAAAAAAAACGTAAACATTTTAACAGTTAAAAACTTTGAAGGTGAAAACTCTTAAATGTACTAATTTTATATCATACAGAGCAGTGCATAATAAAAGGAAAACTGTAATATGATTCAGTTTTTCCAAAATATATCTGAGAAATGAACTTTTCCTTTTCAAGTGGCAACACAAGTACAAAAAATTAATACCAAGGACAATACCAGACAATACTACAAATAAATCTTTTTTTTTAATTTTAGGTTAAATAAAACATTATAAACAGGGTAGCGTAACTATCATAGGGAAAAGTGAATGCCAAAGTTTTTCAAAACCAGTACTGTACAAAAAAATTTCTATGAAATAATATTTTTTTGGCTTCCAAAAAAGTTACAGCAAATTTAAAATTTTAGAAATTATGTAATTTCCTTCTTTTCGTTATTTTTTTAATTTAACTAAAGTATATTTTAAATTTTTTACACACTTAATAGCTTTTTTTATTGTTCTTAGAACTAAGAGGGACTTTTTAAATCCCGCATTAAAATTAAAGCATATCTGGATAAAATTTAAAGACAAATGACAGTAGATTTAATAAAAATTTCGATAATAAAAAAAAGTATACAGGGCTCCCAAAATAACATTGAACTTTTAAAATAGCTGTACTCGAAAAAAAATTAGTTGATAGGAAATTTTTCCTGAATGACATTTATTATTTAAAAATAGTGCAGAAAAAATTGGGAAACTCTGTATAATTGTCCATCGCCCTTCATAAAATTTTACTCTAGATCCGCCACTGTGAAATGTAGAAAATAATAATGTTTGGGGTAGTAAATTTTATTAAACTTATTTGAATTTTTTTTGTAGTTTTGCGATTCCGGTAATATTGAACAGCCCTCTATAAAAATTTATAATTCTTACACTTTTAAAGACCGACCAAAGTTTTTTTTAATTTTCCTGAATATCGCAAACCACCTCTATAAATTAGAGTCACTGACTTTATAATTTACTGTATCAGTTTTAAATCAAATAAAATTCGTAGAAAGTTTTAGACTTTTAATTAAACTTAAATAGTAAACTTTAAGGCCTTTGAAGTAACTGTGTAAATATCATTAATTCTAGTACTTGTACCCAAATTAATATATTAATTTTTACAGCCTTTTGATAATTATTTATTTACGCATCAGTCATAAAGTTTAAATGAAGTATTTTTTTGTATTATCTGGAAAAATATATAAAAAATCAACTAAAGCAATTTCAGTTTTATTTCACAATTAAATCATTGAAATTGATTATAATAAAATACAAATTACGCATTTAATGTTGATAATAATTCACCTCCTGCATGCATTTCCTTTATTATATCCAGCCCTCCAATAAATTCGCCTCTTGCATAGAGTTGTGGATATGTTGGCCAATCCGAGAATATTTTCAAACCTTGTCTCACTTCTTCATCTTTTAAAACATCAAATGTTTCATACTTTACACCAGTTTCATTCAAAATATCAATCATCTTTCGACTAAAACCACATTTTGGTGTTCTACGGTCACCCTTCATGAATAAAACAATTTTTCCTAAATTAATTAAACTTTTTAAGCGATTCTCAAGAATATTTTGTGACTCATTAATTTCTTCATTGGAATGGTGTTTAACTCTACTGGTTATTTTAGCAGCATCTGCTCCTTCAATACTATCGATTAATTTTCCTGATTTAAATAAAAGCACGGTCGGTACTACTGCGATATTGTACTTCAATGAAAGTTGGGTTAAATCTTCAGCCTGGCACTTAAAAAATGATACTTCTTTATATTCATCTTTTGAAAGAACATTGAGTACCTCATCGATTTGTTTACACTGCTCTAACCAGTCTACCGAGAAGTGGATGACGGAT
The DNA here is from genome assembly GCA_963971135.1 of Stenus bimaculatus. Taxonomy (NCBI): domain Eukaryota; kingdom Metazoa; phylum Arthropoda; class Insecta; order Coleoptera; family Staphylinidae; genus Stenus; species Stenus bimaculatus. The sequence goes on along the minus strand of OZ020180.1, from coordinate 76,003,150 downwards.
AATTTTGTAGATTTGATTTGATTTTCGAAAAACGGGACGTCTTTAATGGTTATCGGCATTTTTATTTAAAACGTCAGGTTTTTAGGTTATAATGTTATAGACACTGACCGACACTAAAATGAAAAATGACGAACTTTATCTAACTGTAGGAGGCACTGAAAACAGCTGATCGGTAACAAAAATCCTCTCATAAAATGCGCATAATCATACTCAGAATTCCAATGCGATGCGACACCCGACTTGTTTATTTTGGAAAAATGCTGACTGAATCAATGGGTATTTAATCCAAATAGGAATACGAATCAAGTTAGACGAGATAACGTAATCACAACACATTTGCCTTATAAAATCTTACTAATAGTTTATGTTAAATTGTAGCTATTAACTTTCCTAAAGATTAAATAAAGAGAAAAGGGTTTTTATTTTTAGTACCTACATTCCAATTATTCCTACATAATTTTTGCAGCCTTGAGGTCACTGAGCTAAAATTCGGGCTTATACAAAGACCGACTTTTTGAAAAACCGATTTTTGAATTCTATTTTTCCAAAAAAAAAAACGGTTTTAAGCGGTTTTCGAATTTTTATAAAAATATGGGATCAGTTATGTATATTTATATAAAATAAGAGTCGAACAGGTACCAAACCAAAAATATCCGAAATTATTAAGATCAACAGAACCGAATCCGTAAAAACTGATAAAATAATGTTTTAACAGAAATCGGAACGAATTTTTTGAACGTTCAATTTCGGTTAGTAATGAATAAAGATTTTTTTAACGATAATTATTTAATTTTTTTTATTTTTTCAAAATCATATTTTTTTGAATGAATTTTCAATTTTTATATATCGAACAGATATTGAAAGGAAACTGTTTTTTTAGGAACGATACAATTGTTCAACAAGTAATTGAAGACACAAGTGGATAAAGTTGTCATGTCACAAAATAATTATTTCAAAAAAAATGACTACGTTTATGTCATGAAAATCGATCCAGATTGGATTGAATAGCGATTGACTTTATATACGCATTTTTTCCGAAATAAACACATCGGTTTGAATTCAGTTTTAGGATTCAGCTCGATTATTCAAACAGTGAACCAAGCCGATGTGTTTGTTTCGAAAAAAATGCGGACTTACTACTAAATTCAATCATTTGATAAGTGATATGTCAAATTAAATGGTTTGAAGAATACTATCAGATAATAAAAGATAAATTTTATTTTTGAAAACATCAGAGGAGGAGGAGGCAACTTTTCTTTCTCAAATGGCAACATATTTTTTTCGATTGAAAAAAATCATTAACAAAAATAATCTAAACCAATTATACCAATAATTTTTAAAAATATTTTTTTCCTATTTTTAAATTTTTTTTTATTATTATAAATTTTTTTTAATTTAATTCAATTGTTTTTTTTTGTTTTTGAGTTATTAGTTTTTTACGTTTTGCTTTTTAATTTATTATTAATAATTTTTGATTTATTAATAATATTTTAATTTATTAAAAATAAATTAAAAAAACAAAACCTAAAAAAAAACTGAAAACTGAAAATAAAAAAAACAATTGAATTAAATTAAAAAAATTAATAAAAAAAAAAAAATTAAAAAAAAAGAAAAAAAAAATTAAAAAAAAAATTATTGCTTTAGATTATTTTTGTTGATGATTTTTTTCCATCCAAAAAAATGTGTTGCCATTTGAAAAAGAAAAGTTACCTCCTCCTCCCCTGAGGTTTTCAAAAATTAATTAATTAATCTTTTATTATCTGATAGTAGTATTCTTCAAAGTTCAAACATTTAATTTGACATATCACTTATTCAACTCGGATAAGAAATAACGAAGCAACATCGTTGGCCGTTCTTTTGTGCACCCCTCTGTATGTACATCCCCTCTGGTTGCAGAAACTTTAACAAAAATATGTGAAAAATCATAAGAAAGGAGAAATAATATAAACTTAATTTTTTTAATGTAAAATCCTTACAATTATAACTAATAAATAAAACGAGCAAATAAATATACATGGCGAATCATTTAATATAAAACAAAATCTCATAAACATTGGTATAGAAAAAAAATTTTCAAACACTAATTGTTTGGGAGGAGGAGGGAGGAAAATGGATAACCTTATTTTTGTCAAAGGCCAACGATATTTTTTATACAAATTTTTAAAATTAAAAATGTGACAAATAAAAAATTTACACAAAAGTTATTAGTTTTTTGAGTGGATTTTGAAACTTCTAAAAAATTTTTGAAAATCATAAAAAATTAAAACAAAAATATAATCTTCTTTTTAACATAAAATCCATATACATATGTACAATTATTACTAATAAATAAAATGAGAAAATAAATATGATTTTAGTATTTTTCGCTGGTCCATTAAAAATCATAAATAATGAGAAAATATAAACATAATTTCTTCGTTCTATCCTTACAATTATAATAATTAATAAACAAAACGAACAAAGAAATATTTTAGTATTTTTTGTTCGGCCGTTACAACACTAAAAATCCGCAACAAAAAAATACGAAAAAAACAAATCATAAAAAATGATAAAAATACAATCTAAATTTACGGCCGTTACAACCCTACAAACTTTAAAAATCTTGAAAACGTAACAAAAAAAATGCAAAAAAATCATAAAAAAATGAAAAAAAATACAATCCTCATTATTTATTTTAAATCCTTATACAATTATAAGTAATAAACAAAATGAGCAAAGAAAATATTTTTGGCAGTGTCGGACTGGCCCACCGGGCAAATGCCCAATGGCCCTTCCCGATTGCTTGTGGTGGCCCCTAATACTTGCCTGTCAGTGACTCCCAAAAAAATGTAATCTTATTGAATTTAATAATTCTCTTTTACTCCAATATAGATTTTACATTTAAAATTTTACAATGTATTAAAGAGATGTTTGAATTTTAGTTTTATTTTCTATTTCAATTTTTATTAATTTTTTTAATTAAAAATTCTACTGTATAAATGCTGGAACATACTTCTGAAAAATAAGACGATTTAACCAAAAGTAGGTACATCCATTAAAAATCAAAAATTAATGCATTAAGGCACGATTACTCATCAAACTAATATACAGGGTGAAACAAAAGTAATGCACAATAACAGTAACTTGTGTTGTAATTAAGATCATATTTATAAATTTTTTGTAGTTACTCAGTGGCGTACCGTGTCGTTTTTTTGCACCGGAACTCATAAAAAATCAATTTTAATCTTAAATTATTTGGGAAAAATTTTAATAACTTTAGAACATTGCAAGATTTTTCAAAACTTCTTTATGCATCATCAACTGCAATTCAATAGGTAATTACAATCACATTTTTCAATATTTTGTAGTTACTCAGTGGCGTACCATGTCGTTTCTTGCACCGAAATTCATAAAAAATCAATTTTAATCTTAAATTATTTTGGAAAAACTTAAAGAATTGTGCAAGATTTTTCAAAAAATCTTTATACATCATGAACTGGAATTCAGTAGGCAATTAAAATCACATTTTTTAATATTTTGTAGTTATTCAGTGGCGTACTTTATCAAAAAGTCTTTATACATCATGAACTGGAATTCAATAGGTAATTAAAATCTAATTTTTAAATATTTTGTAGTTTCGTTTTTTTGCACCGAAACTCATAAAAGATCAATTTTAATCGTAAATTATTTTGGAAAATCTGTAATAACTTAAGAGCATTCTTTCCTAAACCGCGTGTTCAAAATCGTCTTCCTCCAAATAAGTTATATCCTTTCAGAACTAGTACCTTATAATAATACAAACAATTTTAAAAACAATGCATGTCTTACCGCACCTTTCCATCGCCCACAAACTGAATAAAATCCAATAAACAAAATTTTATGTGCAAAACGACAAATACTGGACTACATGCAGCACTTTTATTATTTAATCAATTATCATAAAAAAATACAAAACGGCGTAACCTGATTTTGTGATTTTCAATATCTCAAAAAGTTCCGCTACAATATTCAAATAAAAATTGCATTAAAACGCGATTTTGAAACAAGAACTATAATAAAATGAGTATGTTTTTTTAAAAAAGCTTTGGGCCGTTTTGTAAGATCAATATTAATCGTAAATTATTTTTGAAAACTTTAATAACTTTAGAACGGTGCAAGATTTTCAAAAATTCTTTATGCATCATGAACTGCAATTCAATACGTAATTATAGTTACATTTTTCAATTTTTTCTAGTTACTCGGTGGCGTACCATGTCGTTTTTTGCGCCGAATTTCATAAAAATTTCAATCTTAAATTATTTTGAAAAAATTTTATTATGTTAAAATTTAGTGCTATATTAAAGTTAGGTCTTCTAAGAGCATTATTCAGATTCTGCATTAGAACGAAGAAATATTTTTCCAGATTTTCGAAAAATGAACTATAATGAATAATTTAAAAAACAATTCGCCTGCGGCGCATTTTTTAAATTTAAAACATGGAAAATAAAAATTCCTAGACTTTTTTATTAACCATGTTACTATGTAATAAAGTTATAAAAGTTGTGGATTAATACTTAAAGAGCGGTTTCCCCATTTTCCAGAAATCCCCAATAAAACCTCATAAAAACGTTCCTATTTTTAAGGAAATCACCTAGTTTTCACGATATTCATCACCTGGATTAATTAAAATGGAACACACTGTATATAATAAATATTATAGATCAAAATAGGGCGAGATTTCCAAAAGGTTGGTGGCCCCCAATGAGCTAGTCCGACACTGATTTTTGGGATTATTTGTTTGCCCATATTGCAACGCTTCGAAATTCTCGAAAACGCAGAAAAAAGATGCGAAAAAGATTCATAAAAAAATGAAACAAAAATATACAAAGGTGTGCACAAAAACGGCCAACGATGTAGCTTCCTTATACCCGATTTAAATAAGTGACATATCAAATTAAATGGTTGAAAATGTATTATAATTAGATGTTAAAAGATTTTTCTTCTTTCAGAAATTATAGTGAAACGGTAGACAACTTTTGATTTTCAAATGGCAACATGAGTAAAAAAAATTATTCCAAGTGTAATTTCAACCTACGTTTATAATTATTTTTTAGTTTTTTTTTCTTAGTTTTTTTTTATTTCTTTTATTTTTTTTTATAAATACTGCTAGAAAATGTGGAAACAATGACGCATTGAATCAATGCCTGATTTTCTTATTTTTTTATGAATTCGTTCAAAAAAATTTATTATTAAAAAAACTGAAAAAGAAATAAGAACAAGAATAATGTTGCATTACATGAAAATTTTTAAATAAAATAGAGAAATTAAAAAATATGAAAATAAAACTGAAAAAAATAGAAAAATAGAAAACTCAAAATAATATACAAATGTTAAAAAATAAAAAAAAATAAGTAAAAATTGACGATGATTTGGGATTAAGTTTGACGATCTTATGAAAGATGATTCAAGTCCCAACTAATGCCATAAATAAAACAAGATTAAATGACTAGTTTCGACTTTATTTGGGCATCATCAGGCTTTAATACAAGGTTATACAGTTAGATAACATAGTAATGTAAGATGTTGAAAACACTTATCGCTTCGAGATGTTTAATTGAAATCTGTGAGAGTGTGTTTCAAAAAGCGCATGTTTTATGTAAAATTTTTAAAAAATAACATAAGTATACAGGGGGATGATAAAGTTTGGAACATAATTCATAACTGCCGTATTTAATTGTTTTGAGAAAATCACTGGGACAGGTCAATTTTAATTTTTAAAATGCCATCTCTTGGTCATCAGCGATTTTTTTAAATGGAAGGCCCCACTTTTTTTTCTCGTTTTATAGAAATTTATGTGACTTAAACGATGATATAAAAAACAATTAAATTTTTAAACAAATTTTTGAATAAAAAATCTTTTTAATTCAAAAAAGAAAATTTTTATTTTAACGTAAAATGTTTTATAAAAATAAATTAAAATGAATTTGAAGTTACCAATAAAACTAAAAGAAAATAAATGTTTAAATAATGCGCATTCTAATGCGAATGTAAAATGTTAAATGTATGTAACAAAATTTAATAAATAGTCTTGAAAAACTAATTTTTTGATTCCATTTAAATGTAAGGAAATTTACAAAAAATAAAATTTTAAATTTACCATTTAATGAAATCAACCAAAGTAAATCTTATACAACATTAAAATTTTTCAAATTTAATAGAACAAATTAATTTTAAGTTTACCTTAAAAAATTTGTTTACATATGCAATCATTTTTAGATATCATCGTTTAAGTGACATAAATGTCTATCAAAAACCAGTGAAAAAAGTGGGGGTTTCCATTTAAAAAAATCGATGATGACGTCATTGCTAAATCACCAGTCATTAATATTTTTATTATACCAAAATTTATTTTATATTTTCTCAAAACAATTAAATACGGCAGTTATGAATTATGTTCCAAACTTTATCATCACCCTGTATATAAAATATACTGTTAAACAGTTAAACAGTCACAAGATCGTCATTAAAAAATAAATGAATTGTCTCTAGGTATTTTAATTTTTGGTGTAATTCAATATTATTAGAGTTTTATATTTTCATTTTCTTTTCAATTATTTTAATTAAAACATTTTTTAAATTTTAAGTTATTTTCTCTATTTAATTTTAATTTTTTCGTCTAATGCAATATTTCATTTTCTGTTTTATTTTTTTTCAGTTTTTTTTTAATAACATTTTTTTATTTTTTGTTTACGTACTCATTAAAATCAATTCATAAAAAAATAAGTAAATCACGGCAGGCATTGGTTCGTCTAATCTCTAGTAGTATTTATAAAAAAACTAAAAAAATAAAAATTAAAAAAAAGTTAAAAATTAAAAAAAATAAAACAATAAAAAAAAAAAAAGAAAAAAAACGTATTCGTTTTATTGGTTGAAATTACACTTTATTTTTTTTCTCATGTTGCCATCAAAATCAAAAGTTGTCTACCGTTTCTCGGATGTTTTATGTAAACATGTAGATTGTATAAAAAGAAATGTTTAGATTTACTTCAAGAGATAATGCACATTTACCATTTGCATCTTGCATCTAAGCATTAAGCATGATATTTGACATTGCTTCTTGAAGACCCTAAAAATGCACTTATCCCCTTTTCAGCAGTTTCATTTTAAATTACACATTCTTATAAAAACTGTTGGAAACGTTCAAATAATAAAATAAGTATTAGGTAGATACTTTACTTCTTTTTACTGGAATAGAAAATATTAATTTTTACTTTTACTAAAAATTTTTTTCGTTAAGTCTTCTCAAAGTATATTTTTAGCAGTTAGGTCACGATAATCTTATCTTAAAAATCATACGAGTTAATTTCGGAAATCGGTTTTTATCTCAGTTTTTACTGTATTTTTTTTTTCATTTTTATGTGTTCTGGGATTTTTAGAGGATTAAGTTTTAAATATTAACGAATTGTACTTAATTTTTATTTATTTTGTAGGAATGTATGGATTAATTTTGGAAAATTTATCCGAATACATAAAACAAATTTATGGTGAGGATAAATGGGATGAAATAAGAAGAGCAGCAGGTGTAGAACAACCAAGTTTTAGTTCACATCAAGTTTACCCCGAAACTTTGATTCCAAAATTAGCGAAAAAATCAATTCAAGTGAGCATAGAAATACTAAATTCATTATTTGATGTTGTTTTTTAAATGTTTTCTTTTTGGAAAAACTACTTTTTTTAATACTGGTGTGTTTTTCACTTAATTTTTTAATGAAATTCCGATTTTTTTTGTAATTTTATTACAATTATTATTGTAAATATTATGTTAATTCTTGAATCGATTTGGTTAACATTTTTGTAGGCAGTTATGTTATTTATTATTTTCAGATACTGCAAGTGAGTGAAAAGGAGTTTTTCGAACAAATGGGGGTGTTTTTTATTGGATTTGTCAGTCAATATGGTTATGATAGAGTACTTTCAGTATTGGGGAGGCATATGAGGGATTTTCTAAATGGTTTGGATAATTTACACGAGTATCTCAAATTTTCTTATCCTAGAATGAGGGCTCCCAGTTTTATTTGTGAAAACGAAACAAGACAAGGACTTACTCTGCATTATCGAAGTAAAAGACGAGGCTTTGTTTACTATACCATGGGATTAATCAAAGAGGTATTATAAATAATTGTTATTATTAAGTACTTATCAAATTCATTTGCAACAAAGTAAATTATAGGTTCCAAAATTTTAACTTTCTACCGGATTTTTTGTTAATTTTGCCAATTTTTCAAATTAAATTAGCATATTTAAATTTATTTTGGATAATTATACCCCTTAATAATTTCTCCCATTGTTAAAATTGACCAATATTATAAAATTACAAAAGGCAAAAGAAAAATTAAAAACTATTATTATTTGTATTAAAAATTAAAATTAAAAATGTATTTGAATTTTGAACTCATGTTGCCATTCAAAAAAAAAAGTTTCAAAATCCAGTTTTAAATAAAATCACACTTTTTTAATCCAAGTAAAGGAAAAGTAGAAAAAAAATCAAGTTTCTATTTAATTTCGATCAATAGTTATACATTTTTAAATAAAACATGACATTATTTTTGAAAATTCATTATTTGCTTGAAATATTTGGGTTTAAAATTAAAAAAAAACGAGCTTGAATCCAGTGAATCGGATTTTATTTTTTTAGCAATTTGAAAAATTTCACTCTAAATAAATAAAGTAACTACAATAGAATTATTAGAAAAAATATTTGATTGAAATCGGCTATTTACATTTTTTCAAAAATCCCAAAATTTTGGTATAATCTCCAAATTTTTATACAAATTTGGTCAAGACAGTGCAGTTTTATTTTAAAATAATAATTTTACTTGCATTTTATGAAATTTTCTTGTAGAACGAAAACAATTTACAAAAAACCCAAATTGTTTCAGGTGGCTAGACACTTTTATCACAAAGAAATGAAAATTGACTTAGTTAAAGAAGAAGTCCTTTTTGATATGATTCATGTAACATTTCAACTTACTTTTGATAACAGAGCTTTTACAATGGCATCTCTTGCCATGACGAGAGAAGAAAAACATTTACCAATAAGTGCAACTGCTTTATTTGAAATTTTTCCTTTTTGTATAGTTTTTGGGTAAGTTTCATTAAAAATATATACGTGTTTTATTATTATTAACAATTCAATGTTTCGTTTATAACTTCATAAAACCAGATTTTTTTTATCTAAAAAATTGTATACCTTCTGAATTGTAATTTCAGGTCAGATATGCTGGTCAGGAGTATTGGAAATTCATTATTAGTTGTACTGCCTGATATTGTAGGAAAAAAGCTTACAAATTGGTTTGATTTAGTTCGTCCGTTAATAGAATTTAAATTTCAAACTGTAAGTAGTAGATTTACTGAGATAATTTAAATTTTTTACGTTAATTTTTGCAGATATTAAATCGTACGAATAATATTTTCGAACTTGTTACCGTTGATCCTGTTTTAAGTGAGAAAACTTGTGAGAAACGAAAGGAAAGTTCTAACGAGCTTGTAGATTATGAAGGTTCTGATAATTCAGATGATAATAATTTAAGATTAAAAGGTGATTTCAATCATTTAAAAATGCTATATTATTTTTTATTAAATTCACCTTATGTATAACAGGTCAAATGATTTACATGGATAATTGGAAAATGATAATGTATTTAGGAACACCAGTTATGCCTGATTTAAATTCACTGATAAATTCAGGTCTTTATATTAATGACTTATCAATGCATGATTTTAGTAGGTAGGTAAGTTTTAAATATTATCATACTGTTTTTTTTTTAAACAGTAACGTCCATGCTTAATTCACATCACAGAATTGATATTTTTGATAAATTAATTTGCTGTTTAAGAGATTTAATGTTGGCTGGAACTCAACAGTCTGTTGAACTAAAACTAGCTCTTGATCAAGAACAACAAAAAAGTAAAAAGTTGGAAGAATCTATGAGAAAATTGGACGAAGAGATGAAACGTACTGATGAGCTTCTTTATCAAATGATACCGAAGCAAGTTGCTGATAGACTAAGAACCGGAGAGAACCCAATTGACACTTGCGAGGTTAGATTATACCCAAAAGCTAAAATAGATAGGTACTAATAATAAAGTCCAAAATAACAAGCGAACCATTCATCAAAATCTTAAGAACTTAGAACCAAGTATAATTTTGAAAATATCTGAGTATTTGGTTCAATTTGAAAAAAAAATTATAATACCAAAAGTAGTATCTTATTTTATATTTCATTTTTACAGTAGGAATGATTCACATCATTTTAATAAAATTTTCAGATGTTTGATAAAGTCTCCATCCTATTTTCGGATGTTGTAAATTTTACATCAATTTGTAGTCGAATTACACCAATGCAAGTGGTATCAATGTTGAATGGAATGTATTCAATCTTTGATAATCTTACAGAACTCAACAAAGTTTATAAGGTACTTAATTTTTAAAACTAATAAAAATAGATTTCTAAAATTTATTCCTATAATATTTTGAAGGTCGAAACTATAGGAGATGCATACATGGTTGTTTCTGGAGCTCCCGAAAAAGAAGTTAACCATGCTGAAAGAGTTTGTGATATGGCTTTAGATATGATTGAAGCTATAACTGACTTAAAAGACCCATCCACTGGTATTCTTTAGTTTACTCAACATTTTATGAAAAACTGTTTTATTTAATGTTTATAGGTGAACATCTTAAGATTCGTGTAGGAGTTCATTCTGGAGCAGTTGTTGCAGGTATTGTTGGCCTAAAAATGCCAAGATATTGCTTATTTGGTGATAGTGTGAATACTGCATCAAGAATGGAATCAACTAGCTCTTCAATGAAGATTCACATATCATACTCCACGAAGGTTTTATTAGTTGATAAGTATAAAGTAATAGAAAGAGGAGAAATAGATATCAAAGGAAAAGGTAATTTTGTGTAAAACCATTATGTACCTACAATTCAATTTTTTTAGGTGTTATGAAAACATATTGGTTGTACGAGAAAGAAAACAGATCCCCAGTTCATCATAGAACTCAAACTCCCCTTGAACAAGAAAAAGATTTGTTTATTGAAGATAAAAGAACAGGAATTTATTCTCCAATCACCTTTGAGGATGTTGCAAGACAAAGTATTACCAGTTCTCCAATTAAAAACACAGTTATTTCAAGTTAGTTTGATATTTAAAAAAAAATAAGAATACCTACCTTTTAATTAATTTAATTCAATGATGAATTTTTCATAGATAACCTACAGAGTCTAGAAACCTGCAGAATAAGTAATCCTGATGATCTATTTGGATCCATTGTTGGTGATGGTGACTATAGTGAAGTATCTGCAGGAACCAGTGCCTCCTCATCATTACGAAGTCCTACTAGAATCTTAAATGCCACTTTTAGTAGAGATTCATCGGAATCATCCTCACCACATTTACCTGAAAATAATTTTTATACTCAAGCTTGTAACACCATAATTGATATGAAAAAAGTAACATCAAATATTCCAAAAAATAGTAAAAGTGATAGTAATTTATGTAAAGGTTCTGCTTTAAAAGTTCCTAAAAGTCAGAGTCAAAACTTTAAACCCAATAATCAATGTTGTTCTGGATTTGGATCTCATAAACATAAATTTAATAGTAATGCGTGTAGGATTATGTAAAGAACAAGGATAGATCACCGATTGCTATTTAATTTATAATATTGTAATTTTTCCAATTTTTGGTTTTAAGTGTTACTCAAATTTTAGACAAAAGTGTGTTGCAATCGGAGAAGTTATAAAACGTCCTTAGAAATAATATGTTAAATAAAAAAATTACATTAATTTTTCATTCTTACATTTTCCACGTTTCCATGTAGTTTTGAAATCCTATTGAATACGCTATAAGCTTGATTCCGATTCTAAATTCTAAATAAATCTTCCAATCAGAAGTAAGTATAGCGTTTTCAATTCGATGTGAATACTACATGAAAACGTGGTAATAATTATAGTTGTGTTGAGATGTTGATGATTTAAAACCCCACCTGACAAAGGAGTACAAATAACTGAATATATCCAAATAATATATTTTTCAAATTAAATTATAGTAATAGTATGCATAAACTGTCTTCATAAAATGTTATGTGTGACTATGAAATGTGCTCTATACAGGGTGATTTAAAATTATACCGCATCCTCTTACAGTGCTTTATTTTCTACCAAAAATTTTCCGATTTTTTTAAGTTTGCAATGTTGAGATACACCGGTTATTTTTCGTACGTTTTTTATTATAATTTATTTGGGGGTTGACGGCGGAAAGATAAAAAAATTGCGATTTATTTTTTTTTGTAAATGTAAACAATATAAGTTTTAAAATAAAATTTTATCTAAAGTAAATACTGTGGTTAAAAAAAATTAAAAAGCATTTTGTTAAAATCGGTTTCCGATTCACTGTCCGACCGCATTTTGAGTATTTTGCGAGCAATTTTTTATAGAAATCAAAGTTTAAAATAAAGAAACGTCATTTTTTTTTTTGGATATACGAAAAGCCACACGATTTTTGCTCTGGAGTTTTCGACTATTGTCAATTTGTTATTTTTAGCCATGTTAAGCGTTGAGCGTTTTTTGGCATACTTTAAAAGGATAGTTTCAAAGATTAAGGTTAGGGTTAAATATTGTTATAACTTTTTTGAGGTTTATTTTCTTTCAAATTCCCTTCTGAAGACAAAAGGTACACCTATGTTAAGTCAGTAGAACTGTTTTATAAGAAAGGGCAATTTTTGGACTATTGTTCAAACTACAAAATAATTTAAAAAAAAAAATATACAAGAATCTTCCCTGAAGCGAAATTTTTATATGAATTTTTCTTTCTATTTTTGTGAGAGGAATGTGCCCTTAAGAGGAATCCGTATAATTCTCAAACACCCTGTATTATGTCTATTTTTTTAAATTTCTTACGATTTCATTTTGAAAAATAAAACTAAAAAATAAAATGTTTTTAGTGCAAGAACAAAAAATAAAGATAAAAAATAATTATCAAAAATTTTAAAATAATTTCTTTGCTCTCTGGACGTCGATTCTTAAAATGGTAATCTCACCTTTCTCGAGCCTGGTTCAGGGTTCAGACCAAGTGAATTTGGATTGGAGGAAGGTGAGATTGAGATTCACGTCCTGCAGCCTTATTCTTGGGCCGGACGAAATCGTGTCGTCGAAGAGACTAGACACACTCTTATTTTTTGATGTAAATGAAAAGGACAGAATGATGAATGTCGTCGACCACACGATCTCGACCGGCCCAAGAATAAGCCTCCTGTGGAGTAAAACAACGAATTTATTATATTTGTACCCATAATATACAGGGTGAGTTATTTAATGCGGTAGCTCATTTATGCAGCTGCAAGAAATAATAAAAGCTGAAAATGTCAAAAAAAGCATAAAAGTTATGATTACTTCTGTTATTTAAGTTTTCTGTTTTTAATTGAAAAGTTTCAAGAATTATTTTTTACACCCTGTATATTGCAATATATAAATGTATTTTAAATTTTAATAAATTTTGAACTGTTAAAATATTATTTTATATTTTATATAATAATTGTATGTAATATAATATTCAAAATATATAAAATGTAATAAAAGGATTAATAAACGTTTAAAATGTGTTTTTTTATTAATTTTCTCCGGATTTCCAACGGTGATTTTGACAATTTTGGTTTAATGTACATATTTTGAAATTTTAAAGTAATTGGAAAACTTATGGAGCCGAAAAATATGGGTCTACTCCAAAGCCAAAAAGGACAAAAGACCGACGTGAACAAAAGGCCGATAGAAAAAAAAACCGAACGATAAAAGGTTGAAGGAGAAATGCCTGAACGAAACAATGCCAAATTAAATAAATGGCCGTCGCAGACAAAAAGCTGAAAGAAAAATGGCCGAATTATAAAAGGTCGACCTGGCAAAAGTACGAAAATAGAAGACCGATGAAGAAAATAGGTTGAAAGAAGTTTGTGCACAAATTAACCTGTCCAGACCAGACCTGACCTGGCCCAACCTGGCAGATGAAAAAATGAAAAAAAAAGCAGGATTATATGAAAAATTTTACCGGCGAGATGTTAGCAATAAGTTTTCCAGTAATAAGTATTTTACATGTATTTCTCCATAAGAGGTTTTTTCTAAATAACTTCCTTCCTTATCAATTCACAAAAAAATAAATACACCAAATTAAAGCACAATTAAATCCCTACAGAATGGTGGTAACCACTTTGTTTGTCCGTCCCGATTAAGTGTTTTATAGCACCCCCATCAAACCTCTACCACGTATTTTCAAATTTTTAAATATTAACCTACAAAAACAAATGATATATCTATGGATAGCATTTTTCATGCAGATGACGATGATATTGGTCACTTTGCTTGTCCGGGCCAATTAAGTGAGTATTTAACAAAAAAACATAATTTTTTCGACATTTATGAAGTTTGAACGCTAATTTATTAACGCAGTATTGTTGCATAAAAAAGTTAATTACACCAAAAGATCAGAAATTTAATTGTGATTACGATGGTATGTCACACTTTGTTTGTCCGTCCATAATTAATTCGCTATTAGCCAGCAGTAACTTTTAGAACGCCAAATTCCAAACAAATATGCGGCAAAAGTCAATCAAAGAAAACACTTTTTAATAATTAACTCAGAGAAACGATTTATATGTCCAGAGACAGGATTTTTAATTTGGGTAACGATGGTATTGGTCACTTTGCTTGTCCGGGCCAATTAATTGATTAATTAACAAAAAACACTATTTTTTCGAAATTTATGAAGTTTGAACGCTAATTTATTAACGCAGTATTGTTGCATAAAAAAGTTAATTACACCAGAAGATCTGAAATTTAATTGTGATTACGATGGTATGTCACACGTTGCTTGTCCGTCCATAATTAATACGCTATTAGCCAGCAATAACTTTTAGAACGCCAAATTCCAAACAAATATGCGGCGAAAGTCAATCAAAGAAAACACTTTTTAATAATTAACTCAGAGAAACGATTTATATGTCTAGAGACAGGATTTTTAATTTGGGTAACGATGGTATTGGTCACTTCGCTAACTTCGCTTGTCCGGGCCAATTAATTGATTAATTAACAAAAAACACTATTTTTTCGAAATTTATGAAGTTTGAACGCAAATTTATTAACGCAGTATTGTTGCATAAAAAAGGTAATTACACCAAAAGATCAGAAATTTAATTGTGATTAAGATGGTATGTCACACGTTGCTTGTCCGTCCATAATTAATTCGCTATTAGCCAGCAATAACTTTTAGAACGCCAAATTCCAAACAAATATGCGGCGAAAGTCAATCAAAGAAAACACTTTTTAATAATTAACTCAGAGAAACGATTTATATGTCTAGAGACAGGATTTTTAATTTGGGTAACGATGGTATTGGTCACTTCGCTAACTTCGCTTGTCCGGGCCAATTAATTGATTAATTAACAAAAAACACTATTTTTTCGAAATTTATGAAGTTTGAACGCTAATTTATGAACGTAGTATTGTTGCATAAAAAAGTTAATTACACCAAAAGATCTGAAATTTAATTGTGATTACGATGGTATGTCACACGTTGCTTGTCCGTTCATAATTTATTCGCTATTAGCCAGCAATAACTTTTAGAACGCCAAATTCCAAACAAATATGCGGCAAAAGTCAATCAATGAAAACACTTTTTAATAATTAAATCAGAGAAACGATTTACGTTCAGAGAGGGGGTTTTTAATTTAGATAACGATGGTATTGGTCACTTTGCTTGTCCGGCCCAATTAACTGAGTAATTTAGAAAAAACACTATTTTTTCGAAATTTATGAAGTTTGAACGCTAATTTATTAACGCAGTATTGTTGCATAAAAAAGTTAATTACACCAAAAGATCTGAAATTTAATTGTGATTACGATGGTATATCACACTTTGTTTGTCCGTCCATAATTAATTCGCTATTAGCCAGCAATAACTTATAGAACGCCAAATTGCAAACAAATATGCGGCAAAAGTCAATCAAAGAAAACACTTTTTAATAATTAACTCAGAGACACGATTTATATGTCCAGAGACAGGATTTTTAATTTGGGTAACGATGGTATTGGTCACTTTGCTTGTCCGGGCCAATTAATTGATTAATTAACAAAAAACACTATTTTTTCGAAATTTATGAAGTTTGAACGCTAATTTATTAACGCAGTATTGTTGCATAAAAAAGTTAATTACACCAGAAGATCTGAAATTTAATTGTGATTACGATGGTATGTCACACTTTGTTTGTCCGTTCATAATTAATTCGCTATTAGATAGCAATAACTTTTAGAACGCCAAATTCCAAACAACTATGCGGCGAAAGTCAATCAAAGAAAACACTTTTTAATAATTAACTCAGAGAAACGATTTATATGTCCAGAGACAGGATTTTTAATTTGGGTAACGATGGTATTGGTCACTTCGCTAACTTCGCTTGTCCGGGCCAATTACTTGATTAATTAACAAAAAACACTATTTTTTCGAAATTTATGAAGTTTGAACGCTAATTCATTAACGCAGTATTGTTGCATAAAAAAGGTAATTACACCATAGATCAGAAATTTAATTGTGATTACGATGGTATGTCACACGTTGCTTGTCCGTCCATAATTAATTCGATATTAGACAGCAATAACTTTTAGAACGCCAAATTCCAAACAAATATGCGGCAAAAGTCAATGAAAGAAAACACTTTGTAATAATTAACTCAGAGAAACGATTTATACGTTCAGAGAGGGGGTTTTTAATTTAGATAACGATGGTATTGGTCACTTTGCTTGTCCGGCTCAATTAACTGAGCAATTAAGAAAAAACACTATTTTTCGAAATTTATGAAGTTTGAACGCTAATTTATTAACGCAGTATTGTTGCATAAAAAAGGTAATTACACCAAAAGATCAGAAATTTAATTGTGATTACGGTGGTATGTGACACTTTGCTTGTCCGTCTATAATTAATTAGCTATAAGCCAGCAATAACTTTTAAAACGCCAAATTCTAAACAAATATGCGGCGTTCTAAAAGTTATTGCTGGCTAATAGGGAATTATTTATGGATGGACAAGCAAAGTGTCACATACCACTGTAATCACAATTAAATCTGTGATTTTCTGGTATAATTAACTTTTTTATGCAACAATACTGCGGTAATTGTTTGGCGTTTGAACTTTATAAATGTCGAAAATATGGTGTTTTTTGTTCATTACTCAATTAAATGGTCCGGACAAGCAAAGTGACCAACACCATCGTTATCTACATGAAAATTTCTATCCATAGACATATCATTTATCTTTGTAGGTTAATATTTAAAAAATTGAAAATACGTGGTAGAGGTTTGATTTGGGTGCTAGAAAACACTTAATAGGGACGGACAAGCAAAGTGGGTACCACCACTCTGTAGGGATTTAATTGTGCTTTAATTTGGTGTTTTTTTCTTTTGTGAATTGATAAGGAAGGAAGTTATTTAGAAAAAACCTCTTATGGAGAATTACATGTAAAATACTTATTTCTGGAAAAATTATTGCTAACATCTCGCCGGTCCGATAATTTTCCTTTTATCAGGATAGTATTCCTATTGGAGGTAAAAAATGTTTAAAAGTGAGTCTTGATTAAAAAAATATTGCGAGAAAAATATTTTAGTCAAAATATTGTAATTCGTCCATTTTTCAGTTTACATTTTAAATTGAAGTTCCCGCAAAAGTTTCCCAAATAGTACTAATTTTTATGGAAAATTTTGGGGAAATAATTAAAAAGTTATAACTAAACAAAACAGCTGTTGCAACATTTTTTATAATTATATCTTATGGTGTACAAATATTCATATTGATATTATTGATAAAAAAGTTTTTGAAATTTGGATTTTCTTAAGGACAAATTACACGGGGAAATTACCTCTTAAGCTTGTTAATGCCATAATTTTTTTCAAAATTTAAAATTATTATAAAAAGTTACAACCATTTTGCCTTTTGTCACCCAGCGATTTTTTTTCTTGGTGAATTGTCAGGGCTTTGTTTGTGTGCTGGTTTATGGCGAAAAAAATTTGTAAATATTTATAAGCCATTTTCTACGAGGCCATGTAGCACGAATGATTAATTTTATCACAATTTTTTTAATGATTATAATTATTTTAAAGGCACTAAAGGGCACAAAAGGAGTTTTGATGTAACTTTAAAAAAATGTGTTACATTATTTTTGCTTACTCACCATTTTTCCTATACTTATTTTTATTTTATGCAAATTATTATGAAATATTTTCAGTACATCAAGACGCTCAAGATGCAAGGTGGGGACGCAGTAAAATTGAATCATTTCTTATCAACGAATCACCAGTAAAGTCACAAAGTATGTACTATGAGAGGAGTTGAAAGCCGGGTAATTCGGGAAGCAAAACGCCACTTTCGAAGAAAACTGGAACTAACGAATTTTGACAACTGAGCGTGCGTATGTCAGAAAGCGCAATGTCAATTCTTTCAATCTTGTACACAATCTTGTAGGTTACATGATATGCAAGTGGTTTTGTTGAAGAAACGAAGCCGGTGATTTTTTTAGTAAAGGTAGGTAAATATATTTAGTTCAAATTTAATATGTCCCGTAAGGTATCGTTGTTCTTTTCCGAATTGTTCAAATGTACGGTATGTCAATACGGCTGAAAGTAATAATTCATACAAACATTTTTTTCATTTTCCTAGTGATCCCATATTTAAAGAAGAATGGTTAAAAATTGTTTGGCCTGAAGGTAACTATCCTTCTTTAAAACATCTTTTTTTGTGTGAAGATCATTTTGAAGAGAAATCATTTTCCAGTTCATTAAAAACACATTTGCATAAGTATTCAAAGCCGGTAAATAATAATAACCATGCCGTTGTTACTAAAAATTTAGAAGTAGCTTTTACTGATCACTCGTATTGCTCAAAATCCAATGTAGAAAATTTAGAAATAGCTTTTAATGATCACACGTATTGTTTTAAATCCAATTTAGAAAGTTTAACAATATCTAATAATTTAATGAAAATGTGACTCAATCTATAAAATTAGCTGAAGAAAGTGAACTTTATAATAATTTGTTTAATAAAAAAAAACGTGATCTTCATACAATAAATAGGCAACAGCAAATGACTATTTGGTAATTAAGAAAACGCCTTAATGCATGTACTTCATCTTGGAAAAATGTAGAAAGGATTAGTAAAAATAAACTTTCACGCATTAATAAACCTACACGCCGTTTCATTATTCCCTCATAACAATTAAGTATGCATGTGTTTACCATTTTTTATGTTTTATGCTTCGCGGAAGAAACCAACCAACCTGAGGATGGACATTTTGAATTCTATTGAATAGGTAACAATATAGATAAAAATATTATGTAATTTTGTTTAATGACATTATTTTATTTCAGATTTTGACTTCTCAGAAATATTCCATAATGGATTATTGAAATTTGGGCAGGACTAACAAGAGACAACAAGCAACTATACGTATGGGAGCCAATAATAGAAAAAAAAGTGTATTAAACAGAACAATTACAAACCCCCGAAATTTAATTTGTAGAACATCTACATCGCAAAAATTGAATCACTAGACAAATTCACTGGCTAGCGGTTTTAGAATTTGTCTGACGAATCAATTTTTCCGATGTATATGTTCTACAAATTAAGATTTTGGGAATTTCTAATGGTTCTGTTTAATACAGTTTTTTTTTCTATTACTAGCTCCAGGACCAACAATTTTAAATACTTATTAAAGAAATTCTCATATTCTTTTATGTTTTTTGTAGAAATAAAAAATTTATTGATTTGAATTTTAGTTGTTCTTTCTTCAGTCCTCACTAATAAATAAAAAAAATCGTTGATTTCTTGATAAAATGTGAAAGAAATTACTTTATGTAAAACCACAAATTTTATCTACCAAAGCCTAAAAAGTCAAATGATTTACTCCTCGGTTAGCTTTTTAAATTTAATTTTAACTTTTAACTACTTTTTCTTTCTCCCGATGACCACATTTACATATCGAATTAAGACTATTTTTGAAAAAAAAAATTTTATTTGGTAGGTACTATATAATAATCGTCTAATTTTACATAAATTACTGTGTTAAAAATATAACAAAGAAGGCTTGCCAAAATTTTCATAAAATTATCGGTTAAAACAAAAGAAGAAAATTAATGAATTTTGTGTTGGGTACCAAATACCCACGTTATGCATCCTAGGGTTAATCTATTGTACGATGAATGTCTCCATCAATTAAGTTCGTATATCCTAACTCGTCACAGACAAAATATTTTTGTTTAAAACATTGTAACGGGTCGATTATTTGCACACTCGTAAGCCCTTACAGAAAATATCTGTAATGTAATTATGGAAGTGTCCATTACAACCCATTTAACAAAACTTACATATACTTCCTGTAAGGACTTACGGTTTGGAAATGGATTGCTCAATAAATCAACAATTTAATTTTAGATTGGATTAATTAACACATTATATTATGGATTATGGCGGTTTTGCCTTATGAACCATTGAAAATACTAGTCGCATTAATAAATTTAATGGTTGTTGGATTTGGATTGAGGGAATTCCTGGTGTTTTATTTATTGGTTATATGTTATGTTTATGTTTTTATTTTTAAATAATTTCGTGTTATGAACGAGAGTTGACGAGTAGTTCCGAATCCCAATAGTTCCGGTTTTCTCAGTTAGGAGGCCACTGCTTCCCTCCGTTAGCATGGGATTCGGACATCTCAATCATCTATTATCTCTGAGTAAAGTGTTTGATCGGTGAAATTACTAACGTGCGGAGCTCATTTAAAAATTTTAGTTGTGATTTAAAGTGTTTTTTACAGTAATTAGTTTTAGAAGAAAATTGGGAGACAAGGGGCCCAAAATTTTCAATCAACTGTATGTATCCATTACACCTTTACCTGTACAAAAGATTATATAATTGGAATATTAAGGTTAGTGCCTAGTATTAATCTAATTTTTTTACAAAAAAATATTTTTTCTTTATGGCTTTAGTGGGCAATGAAATATAAAATAAAATTCGACAAAAATTTTAATAATTCTATTTTATAATTTCGTATATTAAAATTGTGCCCCTATTTTTTCACCCTTAAATTAGTAATAAATTTAAAAAAAAAATTGACAGTCACTACGAAAATTTCTATTTAATTCTGTTAACTGCGTAGTAAAAATTTGGGTGTGGAAATTATTTTGATAGCGGTTATTGCATTCCTTTGTTTGCTGACGCATTCCAACGTCCAATCTTTTGTTTCGTTTATAATATTTGCATTTTGAAGAAACGCACGAACATTTTTATTTTGGTTTTATATTTTTTGATTAAAATAGTCTTGGGTGTACACGAAACTAAAACCACCCCTGTTATTTATTTATTAAAATATAAAATTGAAATTTTAATATGTCATATGGACAAATTTATTGAACTAAGATTTTTTTTCAATTTAACATCTCACTTTTTTATACATATTTATTATTAATCATTGAAAGGTTTAAAATATGTTACTGAGATAAAAAAATTTTGGATTTTTTTTTATTAAAAAATTAGTAAACTTCATTCATAGTTCCACGTTGGGTATAACAGTAATCGAAAAAAAAAACCTCCATCTGATTAGGGGGTTGCTTCACTAGCATACCATTTAAAAAAATAATTGATGTTTTTTATGCCATATAACATAGTAAAATTAAAAAAAATTTTCATAAATCAAGAATTATAGGGGTGGGCTTAGTTTCGTATACACCCGGTATAATAAATTTGCTAATTCACATTAGTTTATAAAGGACCTACGAAAATTAATTTTCTTTATCTTTTTTGATTTATTGATTAAGTACACATGTTGTTCCAAAAAAAAAGAAAAAAGTAGGGGTCTATCTTTTTTTAGTTATGAAGCTACAGCACTTTGAATTTTAGGTCACAAATTTTTCACAAAAATCACAAAATCGCTAGTTACTTTTTAACCAATATACAGGGTGAATTTTTAGTGCGAAATCGGAAGATATATCTTTGATTTTAAGACAGGAAAAAAACTTAAATTACAAAATTGCATGATTTATGGATGCGCATAACCAGAAATTATTTTTTGTCTATACAGGGTGTTTTGTAATTGGACCGCAAGCTATTCCAACTTTTTTTTTAATCGAACATCCTGTATATTTTTTCATATTTGGATTAACACTAATTTAAATAATACAACGATATTTTTTGTTTTTTGAACGCGCACTTAATTTTTTTCGGGCATTTTCTATAAAATTTATAAAATATTTTTACAAAATTTTAGCGAAAAATGATTTGTATCAAAGTTAAAGAACACTAAAAGAGGAAGAATATTTTGTAAATAAATACAGGGTGTTCCATTAAAAAAAATTAAAATACATCCCTATACAGGGTGTCCCTTTTTACGTTGGACTCTATGGGTATCTTTGTTATTATTGGAGATAGAAACTCGGTTAAATGGACAAAGTAGTAGAGATTTTTTCGAATATTATTAATCCATTTACAAAAAAATTGAATATCGCATCGTTCCAACGCTATCTTGAAAAAACAAGAAAATGCGATTTTCAAAATATGGCTATAAATTCCGTTATTTTCGGTGGAACCAAAAAAGTTTTTTGACATAATACAGACAATTTTTGTGTACAATGCAGTAAAACAAATGAATATTTTTTTTCGCTAACGGATTGACCGGAAATGAATCAAACTTATTTTTTTCTTATGGCAGCCATATTGAATTTACACATATTCGGAATCAGTATTTTTTCTGAGTAATTTGGTATACCATATGTCATATTTAAAAAGAAATAAAATTATTTGATTTTACAAACTAACATTGGACTTTAAGATATACCGGGTGGAAATGAAAACCGGGTCACCTCGATAACTTTTTTATTTATCAATAAAAAAATTTGAAATTTGGCTATGTTCTATGGTTCAAAAAAACAAATTTTATGTGCATTTTTTATTTTCGAAATCATTTCCGGTTTCACCGGAAACACCATGAACTTTGTTTTTTTAAATGTAACATCCCATATTTTTATTCATGGCTTAAAATACTTTTAAAAAAGAAGTATTTTTGAGATATTAGTTTTTATTTTGTTTGTAAAAAAAATTTTTTTCAAAAAAAAAAAAAGGTTTTCGAAGTCGGTGAAAAGTACCAAAACTAATTCTAAATAATTCAAATACCTAAATAAAATTGTAATTTGAAAAAAAATTTAAGTGGTTTTTGAACTATTAATTTTTAAACTTAGTTAATGAAGATTTTATCAAATATCTCACTTTTTTTAAATGCAATGATGCCGGGTCATTCGACTTTTTAAAAAGAGGATTTTATAACGATTATTTATTTTATGTATTTGAATTATTAGCCATATTTTGAAAATCGCATTTTCTTGTTTATCAAGATAGCGTTGGAACGATGCGATATTCAAATTTTTTGTAAATGAATTATTAATATTCGAAAAAATCTCTACTACTTTGTCCATTTAACCGACTTTCTATCTTCAATAATAACAAAGATACCCATACAGTCCAACGTCAAATAGGACACCCTGTATAGTTTTCATATTTCACGCTTCCATAGCTGCCACCATTTATAACAAAATTCGAAAGAAAAAATGTACTAAAAATACATCAAAATCCATATTACAAAATGACATAAATATAGTTTTTTTAATGTTTATAATAAGGCCAGTATAAATTTCTAAAAATATGTCTAAATGTGATAAATTTTATATGTAGAATATTTCCTATAAAAAACTAAGAGCACACACAAATTTTCAAAAAAATATCGTTATATACTTTAACTTAATGTTAATGCAAATACCAAAAAATATATAGGGTGTTTCATTAAAAAAAAATGGAATAGCCTGCGCACAACTTACCAAATATCCAGTATAAACAAAAATAATTTCTGGATAT
Organism: Stenus bimaculatus; assembly: GCA_963971135.1. NCBI lineage: Eukaryota > Metazoa > Arthropoda > Insecta > Coleoptera > Staphylinidae > Stenus > Stenus bimaculatus. Next base: position 75,979,202 of record OZ020180.1, on the reverse strand, counting down.
GCGCATCCATAAACCATGAAATTTTGTAATTTAAGTTTTTTGCCTATCTCTTAAAATAATAGATATATCTTCCGATTTCGCACTAAAAACTCACCCTGCGTTTTATTCTAACCAACCTCTTATCTCCACCAATTTAAAAGATACCAACTTTGAGCATCGAAATAATCACCACCCTGTAAACCTACGTAAAATTAAAAGGAAATTATTACTAGAAAGCTGAAACGATCTTCTTTCAATTGATAACAATATTAATACATAAATGGTTGATTTGTTGAATAAAAAATCGCAAAGAAAAAATAAATATTTTTTTCAGTTTTTGAATGTTTTTTTCTCTTTTTAATTTTTTTTTTCAACATTCTAACAATTGTATTTGTATTACTTTTATTGCCTATTGAAAGAGGATGGTTTTAGCTTTTTAATGATTCAAAAGCCCTTAGCTCTAAAACTAAAAAAGCTAGACTCCCACTATTTTTTGTCGATTAAATTTGGTCTAGTTTCTAACCCCGAAGTTTGGAGAACCATGAAAGGAACACTCTGTATTTATGGAAGGTTTGGGGATATATTTTTAGATGATTTTCAAAAAAGAATCTAAAATTAGTACAAATTTTTTATTTTTTAAAAATTTACCATGTTTTATTAAAATCAAACCTTTATTTACTTTATAAAATAAAATTACTAGATTTCCATTTTTTAATAAATAATAATTTAAAAAAATCAGCCAACAGTAGATACTAAATAAATTATAATGAATACATTACACCAATATTATAAAAAAATTACTACAAATTATGGTGTATTTTATCGACCACCATGTATAAACCTAAAAATAGTTCTGATACAGTTTCTTCGTTATTTATACTTCAACATTTTATTTTTATGAAAGTGCGTATTATGTACCAGATTATCAGATACTAAACTTCATTTTAAAAAAATTCAAATACCTGAATATCTGAAAAAAATGCTATTATTGTTTTTTTGATGTACCTACTAAAATTTTCAAAATAAATTATTTAGAAAAATAAAAATAGGTCATGGTAATTCAAGAGATTTACTTGTATCGACGTGCACAAAACTTTTACCCAAAAAATAAAATTATAAAAAAATTAAAAATAATGAAAACATAATACATAACAAATTTCTCACTGTTTTTTGTAAATTATATTATAAAAATAGTTTTTGTAATAAATTATGTAATTACATTTATTATGTACCTCAATTGTAACGTCAAAAATGAAAAATGTACATCTAATCACTAGTACGCAAGTACTGCACCTTGTTTCGTAAACTGTATTTTGGAGGTTGGGGGGAAGGTTAGATGAAGCCGGAATTGAGGAGGAAGGATGAAGACCTAGCAAGATGTCATATCGTCAGGAATTAATATTTTTTACCAACAGAAGAATACAATTTCGTAAGCTGTTTTTTGGAGGTTGGAGGCAAGTGTACATGAAGGATGAAGACACAGCAAAGATTCGAAGTTTTAATCCAGTTAATGATTTTATAGCATTTCCAATTTTCCCTGCTACACTCTAGAGTTTTGGAGGAACTGTAGTACTTCAAAACTCTATGAGTAGAATTGGTTTCCATACAAGATATCTGCTACAAAATTAAAGGATTTCCTAGTGGCCGCATGAAAGAACCATAAAAGACTAATCAACAAAAAGAAACAAGTAAAAACAAATAAATTAAAATTCCACAAAAATATTTGAAAGTTTTGAACGTAAAAGTTATGTCGTAAGCTGTTTTTCGAGGCAAGGTGCATCAAATTAAGAAGAAGTCGAATGAAAAAATTGAAGAAACAATGAAGAAAAATGCAAGGTTGGATGATTTGGAAATAAACAAGGAACAAGCGAAGATGGTCAAAGCAAGAAAGAATAAATAAAGATAGGATAAAACTAATAAAGATAAGGCAAAAATCATGCTAAAAATGAAGAAGGATAATGAAGAAGAAGGATGAAGAGGAAGAAGAAGGATGAAGAGGAAGAAGAACGATCAAGAGAAAGAAGAAGGATGAAGACTTCCTGGAATGAAATCTCGTCAAGGAATTAAAATTTCTTTCAACCTAACAAAAACAGAGGTTGAAGTTTTATAAATTAACATAAATCCGATTAAGGATGTTTTTGTATGCAAAAATATAAAATGTACCTGTGTTTGTATCTTAGATAAAATGTATTAAAATTAACAAAAATTGTAAGAATGAACCAAATAATGTTAAAGAAAAATATTTGAAAAAAAAATCAAAAAAATAAACAAAAAAAATTTTAATAAACGAAACAAAAAATAACAAAAAACAAAAAAAAATAGCAAAAAAAATAACAAACAAAAATAACAAAAAAAAAACAACAAAAGAATCGAACTAAATCGAAAAAAAAAATAATAAAAAAAAATCTAATAAAAAATTAAATGAATATTTATGTATCGATATTTTACCTAAATAATGTATGTTTATTATTTATTGTAAATTTGTGGATAAAAAAAATACCCACTTGATAAATAAATAAACAGCAAAATTATTGTAACAAAAAAATTCAAGTCTAAATATTTTACAATAAAAACGATGTAAAATAATTTGAAATGTTTTGGATTTTCTATTATTAATAATAAATGTGTTTATTTTGTATCTATTGTAAACTGGTGGATAAAAAAAATACCCACTTTGTACTACAAACACAATTATAATGTATAATATCCTATTGATTTTTAATAAGACAGTGCCAAGTGTGCTAAACTTTATTAGTTGTTTCTACAAGTTTTAAATTAAAAAAATATTACTCATTAAAACTTCTTGTAAAAGCAACATAAAAGTAATACAAAAATCTGTTGTAAAAAAAAACGATTAAACAACAGCTTTTTGTAATATTTTTAGTAAACTTGGAAACTAAGCTTTCTTGTATAAAAAATACTTAATACTCAAAATTTAACTTTCAAAATTTTGAAACAAAAAGTTTATAACTTAAGTATTATTTACACAAGCAGGCTGAAAATGCTAAATTATGTGTTGTAGGAATTTTTAAATGAGGGTTGAAGTTAATGACTTGTTTAAAATTTCCTTCAGTGGAAAAAATGAAAGAAACAGAATAATTAAAAATATGTGCATTTGAATTTATTCATAAATATTACAAAAAGAGTTGTAGTCAAATTAGAAATTTTAAAATTAAAAATCGTTGGGTTTTGTAATATTTATATTAATTTTGTTATTATTTTTATTTTAGTTATTATTAATATATTGTAAACTCTTTGAAATTTTTTTCGAGAGTCTTGCATAAGCAAGTATATGAATGTAATTAAATTTGTTTTTGCAATCAATTTAAAATGGTGTAGAAGCAATAATTTTAAAATGGCTGCAAAATCAAGTTTTCAAATAAAGTAAAAAAAAATAAAGAAAAAAAAAAACAAAAAAGAATGTAAAAAAGAAATAACAAGAAAAAAATAAAAGAACATTTAAAAAAGAACTAAAAAATAAAAATAAAAAACAATAAATAAAAAAACAAAATATAAAAGAATTAAATATAAAAATTGGAAAATAAATAAAAAATAAAATATGAGGAGATACGAAAAATAATAAGTGATTGTATTATATTGTAATACAATTTGTAAATTTTATGATCCAAAATGTTTTGGGGTCTAAGCAAATATATTGTATAAAATTAAAACTTTTTCTGCAACCACTTTTAAATAAGGGTAATTCGCCTACTAAAATAAAATAAATTCCTTGGTTCTAATTTAAAAATGGTTGCAAAAAAAAGAAATAATAAATCTTAAAAATGTTGTACACTCAAAAATTATGTAAATATTCTCATGAATATATTGAGTGATATAAATACTGTAACCAACTTTAACTTTAACTGTTTCTGCAGGCATTTTTAAATGAAGCATGGAAAATATACATAAATAATGAATATCAACAATTTTCATTCACCTAATAATTTAAAAATGCCTGTAGAAATGATATTTTATGAGTTAATGTAAGTACTAATAAAAAACTTGTACTAAATAAAATTTATTAGATATGTAATTTAAAAATTTTACTTTCAAAATTTTGAAACAAAAAGTTAATAACTTAAGTATTATTTACACAAGCAGTCTAAAATGCTAAATTATATGTTCCTGTAGGAATTTTTAAATGAGGGTTGAAGTTAATGATCTGTTTAAAATTTCCTTCAGTGAAAAAAATGAAAAATGAAAGTAACAGAATAATTAAAAATATGTGTATTTGAATTTATTCATAAATATTACAAAAAGTTGTAGTCAAAGTAAAAATTTTAAAATTAAAAACCGTTGGGTTTTGTAATATTTATATTAATTTTGTAATTATTTTTAGTTTAGTTATTATTAATATATTGTAAACTCTTTGAAATTTTTTTCGAGAGTCTTGCATAAGCAAGTATATGAATGTAATAAAATTTGTTTTTGCAATCAATTTAAAATGGTATAGAAGCAATAATTTTAAAGTGGCTGCAAAATCAAGTTTTGAAATAAAATCAAAAAAAAAAATAAAATCAAAAAAAAAAATAAAAAAAAAACAATGTAAAAAAAAACAAAAAACAATGCAAAAAAAATAACAAGAAAAAAATAAAAGAAAAAAGAACATTTAAAAAAGAACTAAAAAATAAAAATAAAAAACAATCAATAAAAAAACAAAATATAAAAGAATTAAAAATAAAAATTGGAAAATAAATAAAAAATAAAATATGAGGAGATACGAAAAATAATTAGTGATTGTATTATATTTTAATACATTTTGTAAATTTTATGATCCAAAATGTTTTGGGGTCTAAGAAAATATATTGTATAAAATTAAAACTTTTTCTGCAACCACTTTTAAATAAGGATAAATCAATATACGTTTACTAAAATAAAAAAAATTCCTTGGTTCCAATTTAAAAATGGTTGCAAAAAAAATAATAAATGGATAATCAATCTTAAAATTGTTGTACACTCAAAAATTATGTAAATATTCTCATGAATATATTGAGTGATATAAATACTGTAACCATGTAATACCAACTTTAACTTTAACTGTTTCTGCAGGCACTTTTAAATGAAGCAGGGAAAATATACATAAATAATGAATATCAAAAATTTTCATTATCCCAATAATTTAAAAATGCCTGTAGAAATGATATTTTATGAATTAATGTAAGTACTAATAAAAAACTTGTACTAAATAAAATATATTAGGTATGTAATTTAAAAAATAAAAAAAAATTGAGAAAAAGTAAATAAAAATAAAAAAAAATAGGAATCCAAAAAATATCAAAATTAAAAAAAAAAATAAACGTAAAAAAACCAAAAATTAAAAAGAATTTGAAAGTTATTTACAAAAAAAATATGCAAAATTTTAAACTGTGATTGTAATTATATGTAGGTACCTAAGAAAATAATTAAACAAAAATCTATGGTTAAATGATATTTTAAAATTAATTAACTACTGATTTTTGTTTTATTTTATTATCAAACATTAAATAATATTGCATGTATATTATTTAGTGTTAACTAATGGGTTTTACATGCGGTTTATAAATGCAAGGATGTAACATAAACATGTGATGTGGATTAGTGGATTATATTTGCAAGCAATTATAAATCAGTAATGGATCATCCAAAATTTAATTAATACTTCTTGCAGCAGCAATGATCCATAAACAATATCAAAAATATTGTAAACAATGAAAGTGTGTTTTAAAAATATGAAAAAATAATTAAATATAAAAACACAATAATAATTTTTTTTTACTTAAAATAAGAAAAATAAATAATACAAAAATCTGTTGTATAAAAATTCTTTGAAAATTAATTACCAGTAGCTTTTTGAATTATTTATTTTATTTTTAAACTCTTGTTAATAATAAATGTTTAAATTGTATTTATAGAGCGAATTTTGTTTTGTAAATTATTAGCATGAGTTTTATATACAAGATCAAGATAAAAATTTTAACTATAAATTAATTACTTCTGCGTGCATTTTTAAAAGAAAGAGATTTATTTATAGAAAAAATAAATTTAATTTTAACCGGTTTAAAAATGCACGAAGAAACAATTTTTTTCTAGGTTTAATATAAAAAGAAATTATGTAAACAATTTTTTTCATAATTTGTATTTTTTAACTACCAACAACATTGTCGATTTTGTAAAACTCATGGATAAAAAAAATACCCAATTGAGTAAGATAAACACAGTTGATGTAATAATTGGTGGTTTTCAAGAAAAGTTTGTAAAATTTTTGAATGTTATATTTATCTATTAGTTGTTTTGCGGACACTTTTAAATGAGATGGAATCTTTTGTAGATGGATTTTTTTTTTGACTCTGTCTTAGTTAAAAATGGCCGACTAAGCTAATTTTTATATTTTTTATTTATTGCAAACAGATGGATAAAAAAATACCCGTTGTGTAATATAAAGATAATGCAAAAACTAAATTAAAAAAAACTAACAAATTAAAAAAAGTAAAAAAAAATAAGAAAAAAAAATAATCTAAAATAAAAAAAATAATAAAAAGTACAGTCAAATTAAAGTAATAAAAAATAATTAAGGAAAAAATTAGCCAAAATAAAATAAAACTTTGTAAAAATAAAAAGGTATATTTAAATTAATAGTCCTATATTATATTTAGAATATTTATAAGTAATGTGTTTATTTTGTGTCTATTGCAAACTTGGACATAAAACAACAAAAATACCCACTTGAAGATAATAAACACAATTAATGGAGCAATATGTTATTAACTAGATAATTTAAAAAAAACAGTGATAAATTAAAAAACCTATTACAAATAAATAAAACTGTAGGTGTAAAATATTTAGTGCAAATTTAAGTAAAAATAAGAAAATTATTTATAATTACAAATTATAGATTCTAAAAAAATACATTTTTATAGAAACTTTTGTCACATAAAGTTACAATAAGTACTGAGTTAAAAAAAAGACGGTACATCAAAAACTAATACCATAAGTAAAATATTTAATCTTAAATTTATTGTTCAATGTAATAAGTAACTAAGAAATTCGTATCCATCCTTATCTTTCATCGTAAAAGTAAATAAATGTCAAGAATCAATCATTACTTTTAAGGTTTAACTGGAGCAGTCTGAAAAGTATTCCTAAATTTTCAGTAGTAGAATTTCAGAAATTAAGTATTTTACATGCGTTTAATTTTAAAAGTTTCTTTATGTTTATTCAAAATGTGCAAATATGTAATAACAATCATTTTATTTCCATAAGATATTTTAAATAATTTGGAGATTTTATCAAAATTACATTAATAATTAAATAACTTCTTGAACCAATATCAAAATAATTATTTCATCAGTTACAAATTTTTATTGTAAAAATTAATCCTTTTTTTAAGTTCACAGATAAATATTATTCTACAAGTACGAGGATAATTTAATTCTGAAATTTCGTATCAGGATTTGGTGATATCAATCACTTCTTAAACCATTTTAGTAAACATGTTTATTGGTAAAATTAACAATATTTTAAGTTTACAGATGATCAATAGTTAAATCCGGTATAACAGTGAAAAGTGGCCTAAAAAATTTAAAAACATACGTTGATTTTCTTGTTTTGATCTATTTTAGTATGTATTTGGTACGTAACGAAAATTATAATTTTCTGTATTAAAATTAAAAAATTTAAAGTTTCCAGGTGAATGCATCCTGAAAATAAATCACAAAAGTTCAAACTACACAGGTGTATGAAACATTTTATCATAAAATTTGATACGTAGATCAATTAATGACCTTTTATTGGTTTCTTTTCATTATTGAGTAAAGTATACCTAAATAAATTTTATTATAATTAAGAAAAGCCCTCAAAATTCAAGCTGGATGACAATTTTAAATGTGGCAATTAATTTTGGAATATAGATGCAAAGGCTAATAATAATTTTTATCTTTTGTTTGTATTTTTGAGTAAGGAGTAAGTAAGGAAAATTATACATACCTGTGCTAAACTTATTATTTTTTAAAATTTTCAGATGAATGTATGGGTACAAAGGAGAACTTTCATTTTCATTTTATTTTTCTATTGAGTAAGTAACGAATATCACAATTTTCTCTTTTTTAAAATTTACCATTTACCTTATGTCCAACTTTATTTACAGGTGGCTACATATTTGGGGTCATAAGAACCCATCTTCAGGCTTAGAAGATGCATTGATTTTCAATTTTTAAAACCTAAACTAACACTTCATATAATCTTACGTATATTGAAATTGAATTCAATCAAACCAATGTAATACAAAAGGTTTTATTAGTTAGTTTTTGCCTGTGTATGCAGCTTCTTAGAGATATTCGTGATTTTAGTGCGCCTGAAGATGGACCTGAAACATGTAGCAACCTGTAAATAAAGTTGGACATAAGGAATCATCTGGTTTTACTGTATACATTCTTGTCACCATCTTCCAACACCATCACTTCATTAAAATTTACCACGTTTAAAGTGTTAAAAATGCGGAATTATAAAATCACTTCTCCATTTATTTTATTTAGTAAGCAAATTAAACTTTTTTTATAGTTTTTTAATTATCAGTATTTATAAAGAGTACAGGTGAAGTTTCTGAAAAAAAAATAAAATAAATGATCTGGTTGCAAACAAAATTTAATTGATTCATGATTCATCTGTTTTGTTTTAAGTAGGTTCCATAGAATTTTTTGAAATTCCAGAAAAACACATTCCTGAAGAAAATAGTAATACTCAAAAATAAATCTATAGTTGAATATTTCTTTTTTGGATTAAGGTGCTATTAATCAGTTTGGTCTTTTAGTCCATTTTATTATTTGGTAAGTAGCGAATCATATTTTGTGTATTTAAATTAACTGATTTAATAATTCCAGAAAAACACATCCTTGAAGGAAATAGTAGTACTCAAAAATGAATCTATTGTTGGATATTTCTTTTTTGGATTGAGGTGCTATTAAGCAGTTTGGTCTTTCAGTCCATTTTACTATTTGGTAAGAAGCGAATCATATTTTGTGTATTTAAATTAACTGTTTTAAAAATTCCAGAAAAACACATTCTTGAAGAAAATAGTAGTACTTAAAAATAAATCTATTGTTGAATATTTCTTTTTTGGATAGAGGTGCTATTAATCAGTTTGGTCTTTCAGTCCATTTTATTATTTGGTAAGTGGCGAATCATATTTTGTGTATTCAAATTAACTGTTTTAAAAATTCCAGAAAAACACATTCATGAAGAAAATAGTAGTACTCAAAAATAAATCTATTGTTGAATATTTCTTTTTTGGATTGAGGTGCTATTAATCAGTTTGGTCTTTCAGTCCATTTTATTATTTGGTAAGTAACGAATCATATTTTGTGTGTTTAAATTAATTATTTTTAAAATTCCAGATGAACACATTCTTGTAGAAAATAGTAGTACTCAAAAATAAATCTATTGTTGAATATTTCTTTTTTGGAATGAGGTGCTATTAAGCAGTTTGGTCTTTCAGTCCATTTTATTATTTCGTAAGTAGCGAATCATATTTTGTGTGTTTAAATTAATGTTTTAAAAATTCCAGAAAAACACATTCTTGAAGAAAATAGTAGTACTCAGAATTAAATCTATTGTTGAATATTTCTTTTTTGGATTGAGGTGCTATTAAGCAGTTTGGTCTTTCAGACCACTTTATTATTTCGTAAGTAGCGAATCATATTTTGTGTGTTTAAATTAATGTTTTAAAAATTCCAGAAAAACACATTCTTGAAGAAAATAGTAGTACTCAAAAATAAATCTATTGTTGAATATTTCTTTTTTGGATTGAGGTGCTATTAAGCAGTTTGGTCTTTCAGTCCATTTTATTATTTGGTAAGTAACGAATCATATTTTGTGTTTAAATTAACTGTTTTAAAAATTCCAGAAAAACACATTCTTGAAGAAAATAGTCGTACTCAAAAATAAATCTATTGTTGAAAATTTCTTTTTTGGATTGAGGTGCTATTAATCAGTTTGGTCTTTCAGTCCATTTTATAATTTGGTAAGTAGCGAATCATATTTTGTGTTTAAATTAACTGTTTTAAAAATTCCAGAAAAACACATTCTTGAAGAAAATAGTCGTACTCAAAAATAAATCTATTGTTGAAAATTTCTTTTTTGGATTGAGGTGCTATTAATCAGTTTGGTCTTTCAGTCCATTTTATAATTTGGTAAGTAGCGAATCATATTTTGTGTTTAAATTAACTGTTTTAAAAATTCCAGAAAAACACATTCTTGAAGAAAATAGTCGTACTCAAAAATAAATCTATTGTTGAAAATTTCTTTTTTGGATTGAGGTGCTATTAATCAGTTTGGTCTTTCAGTCCATTTTATAATTTGGTAAGTAACGAATCATATTTTGTGTGTTTAAATTAATTATTTTTAAAATTCCAGATGAACACATTCTTGTAGAAAATAGTAGTACTCAAAAATAAATCTATTGTTGAATATTTCTTTTTTGGAATGAGGTGCTATTAAGCAGTTTGGTCTTTCAGTCCATTTTATTATTTCGTAAGTAGCGAATCATATTTTGTGTGTTTAAATTAATGTTTTAAAAATTCCAGAAAAACACATTCTTGAAGAAAATAGTAGTACTCAAAAATAAATCTATTGTTGAATATTTCTTTTTTGGATTGAGGTGCTATTAAGCAGTTTGGTCTTTCAGTCCATTTTATAATTTGGTAAGTAACGAATCATATTTTGTGTGTTTAAATTAACTGTTTTTAAAATTCCAGATGAACACATTCTTGAAGAAAATAGTCGTACTCAAAAATAAATCTATTGTTGAATATTTCCTTTTTGGATTGAGGTGCCATTAGGCAGTTTGGTCTTTCAGTCCATTATGTAATTTGGTATGTAACGAATCATATTTTGTGTGTTTAAATTAACTGTTTTTAAAATTCCAGAAAAACACATTCTTGAAGAAAATAGTCGTACTCAAAAATAAATCTATTGTTGAATATTTCCTTTTTGGATTGAGGTGCCATTAGGCAGTTTGGTCTTTCAGTCCATTTTATAATTTGGTAAGTAACGAATCTTATTTTGTGTGTTTAAATTAACTGGTTTTAAAATTCCAGAAAAACACATTCTTGAAGAAAATAGTCGTACTCAAAAATAAATCTATTGTTGAATATTTCCTTTTTGGATTGAGGTGCTATTAGGCAGTTTGGTCTTTCAGTCCATTTTATAATTTGGTAAGTAACGAATCTTATTTTGTGTGTTTAAATTAACTGGTTTTAAAATTCCAGAAAAACACATTCTTGAAGAAAATAGTCGTACTCAAAAATAAATCTATTGTTGAATATTTCCTTTTTGGATTGAGGTGCCATTAGGCAGTTTGGTCTTTCAGTCCATTTTATAATTTGGTAAGTAACGAATCTTATTTTGTGTGTTTAAATTAACTGGTTTTAAAATTCCAGAAAAACACATTCTTGAAGAAAATAGTCGTACTCAAAAATAAATCTATTGTTGAATATTTCCTTTTTGGATTGAGGTGCCATTAGGCAGTTTGGTCTTTCAGTCCATTTTATAATTTGGTAAGTAACGAATCTTATTTTGTATGTTTAAATTAACTGGTTTTAAAATTCCAGAAAAACACATTCTTGAAGAAAATAGTCGTACTCAAAAATAAATCTATTGTTGAATATTTCCTTTTTGGATTGAGGTGCCATTAGGCAGTTTGGTCTTTCAGTCCATTTTATAATTTGGTAAGTAACGAATCTTATTTTGTATGTTTAAATTAACTGGTTTTAAAATTCCAGAAAAACACATTCTTGAAGAAAATAGTCGTACTCAAAAATAAATCTATTGTTGAATATTTCCTTTTTGGATTGAGGTGCCATTAGGCAGTTTGGTCTTTCAGTCCATTTTATAATTTGGTAAGTAACGAATCTTATTTTGTGTGTTTAAATTAACTGGTTTTAAAATTCCAGAAAAACACATTCTTGAAGAAAATAGTCGTACTCAAAAATAAATCTATTGTTGAATATTTCCTTTTTGGATTGAGGTGCTATTAGGCAGTTTGGTCTTTCAGTCCATTTTATAATTTGGTAAGTAACGAATCTTATTTTGTGGGTTTAAATTAACTGTTTTTAAAATTCCAGAAAAACACATTCTTGAAGAAAATAGTCGTACTCAAAAATAAATCTATTGTTGAATATTTCCTTTTTGGATTGAGGTGCCATTAGGCAGTTTGGTCTTTCAGTCCATTTTATAATTTGGTAAGTAACGAATCTTATTTTGTGTGTTTAAATTAACTGGTTTTAAAATTCCAGAAAAACACATTCTTGAAGAAAATAGTCGTACTCAAAAATAAATCTATTGTTGAATATTTCCTTTTTGGATTGAGGTGCTATTAGGCAGTTTGGTCTTTCAGTCCATTTTATAATTTGGTAAGTAACGAATCTTATTTTGTGTGTTTAAATTAACTGTTTTTAAAATTCCAGAAAAACACATTCTTGAAGAAAATAGTCGTACTCAAAAATAAATCTATTGTTGAATATTTCCTTTTTGGATTGAGGTGCTATTAGGCAGTTTGGTCTTTCAGTCCATTTTATAATTTGGTAAGTAACGAATCTTATTTTGTGTGTTTAAATTAACTGGTTTTAAAATTCCAGAAAAACACATTCTTGAAGAAAATAGTCGTACTCAAAAATAAATCTATTGTTGAATATTTCCTTTTTGGATTGAGGTGCCATTAGGCAGTTTGGTCTTTCAGTCCATTTTATAATTTGGTAAGTAACGAATCTTATTTTGTGGGTTTAAATTAACTGTTTTTAAAATTCCAGAAAAACACATTCTTGAAGAAAATAGTCGTACTCAAAAATAAATCTATTGTTGAATATTTCCTTTTTGGATTGAGGTGCTATTAGGCAGTTTGGTCTTTCAGTCCATTTTATAATTTGGTAAGTAACGAATCTTATTTTGTGTGTTTAAATTAACTGGTTTTAAAATTCCAGAAAAACACATTCTTGAAGAAAATAGTCGTACTCAAAAATAAATCTATTGTTGAATATTTCCTTTTTGGATTGAGGTGCCATTAGGCAGTTTGGTCTTTCAGTCCATTTTATAATTTGGTAAGTAACGAATCTTATTTTGTGGGTTTAAATTAACTGTTTTTAAAATTCAAGAAAAACACATTCTTGAAGAAAATAGTCGTACTCAAAAATAAATCTATTGTTGAATATTTCCTTTTTGGATTGAGGTGCCATTAGGCAGTTTGGTCTTTCAGTCCATTTTATAATTTGGTAAGTAACGAATCTTATTTTGTGTGTTTAAATTAACTGGTTTTAAAATTCCAGAAAAACACATTCTTGAAGAAAATAGTCGTACTCAAAAATAAATCTATTGTTGAATATTTCCTTTTTGGATTGAGGTGCCATTAGGCAGTTTGGTCTTTCAGTCCATTTTATAATTTGGTAAGTAACGAATCTTATTTTGTATGTTTAAATTAACTGGTTTTAAAATTCCAGAAAAACACATTCTTGAAGAAAATAGTCGTACTCAAAAATAAATCTATTGTTGAATATTTCCTTTTTGGATTGAGGTGCTATTAAGCAGTTTGGTCTTTCAGTCCATTTTATTATTTGGTATGTAACGAATCATATTTTGTGTGTTTAAATTAACTGTTTTTAAAATTCCAGATGAACACCTTCTTGAAGAAAATAGTCGTACTCAAAAATAAATCTATTGTTGAATATTTCCTTTTTGGATTGAGGTGCTATTAAGCAGTTTGGTCTTTCAGTCCATTTTATTATTTGGTATGTAACGAATCATATTTTGTGTGTTTAAATTAACTGTTTTTAAAATTCCAGATGAACACCTTCTTGAAGAAAATAGTCGTACTCAAAAATAAATCTATTGTTGAATATTTCTTTTTTGGATTGAGGTGCTATTAAGCAGTTTGGTCTTTCAGTCCATTTTATAATTTGGTAAGTAACGAATCATATTTTGTGTGTTTAAATTAACTTTCTTTAAAATTCCAGATGAACACATTCTTGAAGAAAATAGTCGTACTCAAAAATAAATCTATTGTTGAATATTTCCTTTTTGGATTGAGGTGCTATTAAGCAGTTTGGTCTTTCAGTCCATTTTATTATTTGGTATGTAACGAATCATATTTTGTGTGTTTAAATTAACTGTTTTTAAAATTCCAGATGAACACCTTCTTGAAGAAAATAGTCGTACTCAAAAATAAATCTATTGTTGAATATTTCCTTTTTGGATTGAGGTGCTATTAAGCAGTTTGGTCTTTCAGTCCATTTTATAATTTGGTAAGTAACGAATCTTATTTTGTGTGTTTAAATTAACTGTTTTTAAAATTCCAGAAAAACACATTCTTGAAGAAAATAGTCGTACTCAAAAATAAATCTATTGTTGAATATTTCCTTTTTGGATTGAGGTGCTATTAAGCAGTTTGGTCTTTCAGTCCATTTTATTATTTGGTATGTAACGAATCATATTTTGTGTGTTTAAATTAACTGTTTTTAAAATTCCAGATGAACACCTTCTTGAAGAAAATAGTCGTACTCAAAAATAAATCTATTGTTGAATATTTCCTTTTTGGATTGAGGTGCTATTAAGCAGTTTGGTCTTTCAGTCCATTTTATTATTTGGTATGTAACGAATCATATTTTGTGTGTTTAAATTAACTGTTTTTAAAATTCCAGATGAACACCTTCTTGAAGAAAATAGTCGTACTCAAAAATAAATCTATTGTTGAATATTTCTTTTTTGGATTGAGGTGCTATTAAGCAGTTTGGTCTTTCAGTCCATTTTATAATTTGGTAAGTAACGAATCATATTTTGTGTGTTTAAATTAACTTTCTTTAAAATTCCAGATGAACACATTCTTGAAGAAAATAGTCGTACTCAAAAATAAATCTATTGTTGAATATTTCCTTTTTGGATTGAGGTGCTATTAAGCAGTTTGGTCTTTCAGTCCATTTTATTATTTGGTATGTAACGAATCATATTTTGTGTGTTTAAATTAACTGTTTTTAAAATTCCAGATGAACACCTTCTTGAAGAAAATAGTCGTACTCAAAAATAAATCTATTGTTGAATATTTCTTTTTTGGATTGAGGTGCTATTAAGCAGTTTGGTCTTTCAGTCCATTTTATAATTTGGTAAGTAACGAATCATATTTTGTGTGTTTAAATTAACTTTCTTTAAAATTCCAGATGAACACATTCTTGAAGAAAATAGTCGTACTCAAAAATAAATCTATTGTTGAATATTTCCTTTTTGGATTGAGGTGCTATTAAGCAGTTTGGTCTTTCAGTCCATTTTATTATTTGGTATGTAACGAATCATATTGTGTGTGTTTAAATTAACTGTTTTTAAAATTCCAGATGAACACATTCTTGAAGAAAATAGTCGTACTCAAAAATAAATCTATTGTTGAATATTTCCTTTTTGGATTGAGGTGCTATTAAGCAGTTTGGTCTTTCAGTCCATTTTATTATTTGGTAAGTAACGAATCATATTTTGTGTGTTTAAATTAACTTTCTTTAAAATTCCAGATGAACACATTCTTGAAGAAAATAGTCGTACTCAAAAATAAATCTATTGTTGAATATTTCCTTTTTGGATTGAGGTGCTATTAAGCAGTTTGGTCTTTCAGTCCATTTTATTATTTGGTATGTAACGAATCATATTGTGTGTGTTTAAATTAACTGTTTTTAAAATTCCAGATGAACACCTTCTTGAAGAAAATAGTCGTACTCAAAAATAAATCTATTGTTGAATATTTCCTTTTTGGATTGAGGTGCTATTAAGCAGTTTGGTCTTTCAGTCCATTTTAGAATTTGGTAAGTAACGAATCTTATTTTGTGTGTTTAAATTAACTGTTTTTAAAATTCCAGAAAAACACATTCTTGAAGAAAATAGTCGTACTCAAAAATAAATCTATTGTTGAATATTTCCTTTTTGGATTGAGGTGCTATTAAGCAGTTTGGTCTTTCAGTCCATTTTATTATTTGGTAAGTAACGAATCATATTTTGTGTGTTTAAATTAACTTTCTTTAAAATTCCAGATGAACACATTCTTGAAGAAAATAGTCGTACTCAAAAATAAATCTATTGTTGAATATTTCCTTTTTGGATTGAGGTGCTATTAAGCAGTTTGGTCTTTCAGTCCATTTTATTATTTGGTATGTAACGAATCATATTGTGTGTGTTTAAATTAACTGTTTTTAAAATTCCAGATGAACACATTCTTGAAGAAAATAGTCGTACTCAAAAATAAATCTATTGTTGAATATTTCCTTTTTGGATTGAGGTGCTATTAAGCAGTTTGGTCTTTCAGTCCATTTTATTATTTGGTAAGTAACGAATCATATTTTGTGTGTTTAAATTAACTTTCTTTAAAATTCCAGATGAACACATTCTTGAAGAAAATAGTCGTACTCAAAAATAAATCTATTGTTGAATATTTCCTTTTTGGATTGAGGTGCTATTAAGCAGTTTGGTCTTTCAGTCCATTTTATTATTTGGTATGTAACGAATCATATTGTGTGTGTTTAAATTAACTGTTTTTAAAATTCCAGATGAACACATTCTTGAAGAAAATAGTCGTACTCAAAAATAAATCTATTGTTGAATATTTCCTTTTTGGATTGAGGTGCTATTAAGCAGTTTGGTCTTTCAGTCCATTTTATTATTTGGTATGTAACGAATCATATTGTGTGTGTTTAAATTAACTGTTTTTAAAATTCCAGATGAACACCTTCTTGAAGAAAATAGTCGTACTCAAAAATAAATCTATTGTTGAATATTTCCTTTTTGGATTGAGGTGCTATTAGGCAGTTTGGTCTTTCAGTCCATTTTATAATTTGGTAAGTAACGAATCTTATTTTGTGTGTTTAAATTAACTGTTTTTAAAATTCCAGATGAACACATTCTTGAAGAAAATAGTCGTACTCAAAAATAAATCTATTGTTGAATATTTCCATTTTGGATTGAGGTGCTATTAGGCAGTTTGGTCTTTCAGTCCATTTTATAATTTGGTAAGTAACGAATCTTATTTTGTGTGTTTAAATTAACTGTTTTTAAAATTCCAGATGAACACATTCTTGAAGAAAATAGTCGTACTCAAAAATAAATCTATTGTTGAATATTTCCTTTTTGGATTGAGGTGCTATTAAGCAGTTTGGTCTTTCAGTCCATTTTATTATTTGGTAAGTAACGAATCATATTTTGTGTGTTTAAATTAACTTTCTTTAAAATTCCAGATGAACACATTCTTGAAGAAAATAGTCGTACTCAAAAATAAATCTATTGTTGAATATTTCCTTTTTGGATTGAGGTGCTATTAAGCAGTTTGGTCTTTCAGTCCATTTTATTATTTGGTATGTAACGAATCATATTGTGTGTGTTTAAATTAACTGTTTTTAAAATTCCAGATGAACACATTCTTGAAGAAAATAGTCGTACTCAAAAATAAATCTATTGTTGAATATTTCCTTTTTGGATTGAGGTGCTATTAAGCAGTTTGGTCTTTCAGTCCATTTTATTATTTGGTAAGTAACGAATCATATTTTGTGTGTTTAAATTAACTTTCTTTAAAATTCCAGATGAACACATTCTTGAAGAAAATAGTCGTACTCAAAAATAAATCTATTGTTGAATATTTCCTTTTTGGATTGAGGTGCTATTAAGCAGTTTGGTCTTTCAGTCCATTTTATTATTTGGTATGTAACGAATCATATTGTGTGTGTTTAAATTAACTGTTTTTAAAATTCCAGATGAACACATTCTTGAAGAAAATAGTCGTACTCAAAAATAAATCTATTGTTGAATATTTCCTTTTTGGATTGAGGTGCTATTAAGCAGTTTGGTCTTTCAGTCCATTTTATTATTTGGTAAGTAACGAATCATATTTTGTGTGTTTAAATTAACTTTCTTTAAAATTCCAGATGAACACATTCTTGAAGAAAATAGTCGTACTCAAAAATAAATCTATTGTTGCCTATTTCCTTTTTGGATTGAGGTGCTATTAAGCAGTTTGGTCTTTCAGTCCATTTTATTATTTGGTAAGTAACGAATCATATTTTGTGTGTTTAAATTAACTTTCTTTAAAATTCCAGATGAACACATTCTTGAAGAAAATAGTCGTACTCAAAAATAAATCTATTGTTGAATATTTCCTTTTTGGATTGAGGTGCTATTAAGCAGTTTGGTCTTTCAGTCCATTTTATTATTTGGTATGTAACGAATCATATTGTGTGTGTTTAAATTAACTGTTTTTAAAATTCCAGATGAACACCTTCTTGAAGAAAATAGTCGTACTCAAAAATAAATCTATTGTTGAATATTTCCTTTTTGGATTGAGGTGCTATTAGGCAGTTTGGTCTTTCAGTCCATTTTATAATTTGGTAAGTAACGAATCTTATTTTGTGTGTTTAAATTAACTGTTTTTAAAATTCCAGATGAACACATTCTTGAAGAAAATAGTCGTACTCAAAAATAAATCTATTGTTGAATATTTCCATTTTGGATTGAGGTGCTATTAGGCAGTTTGGTCTTTCAGTCCATTTTATAATTTGGTAAGTAACGAATCTTATTTTGTGTGTTTAAATTAACTGTTTTTAAAATTCCAGATGAACACATTCTTGAAGAAAATAGTCGTACTCAAAAATAAATCTATTGTTGAATATTTCCATTTTGGATTGAGGTGCTATTAGGCAGTTTGGTCTTTCAGTCCATTTTATAATTTGGTAAGTAACGAATCTTATTTTGTGTGTTTAAATTAACTGTTTTTAAAATTCCAGATGAACACATTCTTGAAGAAAATAGTCGTACTCAAAAATAAATCTATTGTCGAATATTTCTTTTTTGGATTGAGGTGCTATTAGGCAGTTTGGTCTTTCCGTCCATTTTATAATTTGGTAAGTAACGAATCTTATTTTGTGTGTTTAAATTAACTGTTTTTAAAATTCCAGATGAACACATTCTTGAAGAAAATAGTCGTACTCAAAAATAAATCTATTGTCGAATATTTCTTTTTTGGATTGAGGTGCCATTAGGCAGTTTGGTCTTTCCGTCCATTTTATAATTTGGTAAGTAACGAATCATATGTTGTGTGTTTAAATTAACTGTTTTTAAAATTCCAGATGAACACATTCTTGAAGAAAATAGTCGTACTCAAAAATAAATCTATTGTTGAATATTTCCATTTTGGATTGAGGTGCTATTAGGCAGTTTGGTCTTTCAGTCCATTTTATAATTTGGTAAGTAACGAATCTTATTTTGTGTGTTTAAATTAACTGTTTTTAAAATTCCAGATGAACACATTCTTGAAGAAAATAGTCGTACTCAAAAATAAATCTATTGTCGAATATTTCTTTTTTGGATTGAGGTGCTATTAGGCAGTTTGGTCTTTCCGTCCATTTTATAATTTGGTATGTAACGAATCATATTTTGTGTGTTTAAATTAACTGTTTTTAAAATTCCAGATGAACACATTCTTGAAGAAAATAGTCGTACTCAAAAATAAATCTATTGTCGAATATTTCTTTTTTGGATTGAGGTGCTATTAGGCAGTTTGGTCTTTCCGTCCATTTTATAATTTGGTAAGTAACGAATCATATGTTGTGTGTTTAAATTAACTGTTTTTAAAATTCCAGATGAACACATTCTTGAAGAAAATAGTGGTACTCACAAATAAATCTAATGTTGAATATTTCTTTTTTGGATTAAGGTGCTATTAAGCAGTTTGGTCTTTCAGTCCATTTTATAATTTGGTAAGTAACGAATCTTATTTTGTGTGTTTAAATTAACTGTTTTTAAAATTCCAGATGAACACATTCTTGAAGAAAATAGTCGTACTCAAAAATAAATCTATTGTCGAATATTTCTTTTTTGGATTGAGGTGCTATTAGGCAGTTTGGTCTTTCAGTCCATTTTATAATTTGGTAAGTAACGAATCATATGTTGTGTGTTTAAATTAACTGTTTTTAAAATTCCAGATGAACACATTCTTGAAGAAAATAGTCGTACTCAAAAATAAATCTATTGTTGAATATTTCCATTTTGGATTGAGGTGCTATTAGGCAGTTTGGTCTTTCAGTCCATTTTATAATTTGGTAAGTAACGAATCTTATTTTGTGTGTTTAAATTAACTGTTTTTAAAATTCCAGATGAACACATTCTTGAAGAAAATAGTCGTACTCAAAAATAAATCTATTGTCGAATATTTCTTTTTTGGATTGAGGTGCTATTAGGCAGTTTGGTCTTTCCGTCCATTTTATAATTTGGTAAGTAACGAATCATATGTTGTGTGTTTAAATTAACTGTTTTTAAAATTCCAGATGAACACATTCTTGAAGAAAATAGTGGTACTCACAAATAAATCTAATGTTGAATATTTCTTTTTTGGATTAAGGTGCTATTAAGCAGTTTGGTCTTTCAGTCCATTTTATAATTTGGTAAGTAACGAATCTTATTTTGTGTGTTTAAATTAACTGTTTTTAAAATTCCAGATGAACACATTCTTGAAGAAAATAGTGGTACTCACAAATAAATCTAATGTTGAATATTTCTTTTTTGGATTAAGGTGCTATTAAGCAGTTTGGTCTTTCAGTCCATTTTATAATTTGGTAAGTAACGAATCTTATTTTGTGTGTTTAAATTAACTGTTTTTAAAATTCCAGATGAACACATTCTTGAAGAAAATAGTCGTACTCAAAAATAAATCTATTGTCGAATATTTCTTTTTTGGATTGAGGTGCTATTAGGCAGTTTGGTCTTTCCGTCCATTTTATAATTTGGTAAGTAACGAATCATATGTTGTGTGTTTAAATTAACTGTTTTTAAAATTCCAGATGAACACATTCTTGAAGAAAATAGTCGTACTCAAAAATAAATCTATTGTTGAATATTTCCATTTTGGATTGAGGTGCTATTAGGCAGTTTGGTCTTTCAGTCCATTTTATAATTTGGTAAGTAACGAATCTTATTTTGTGTGTTTAAATTAACTGTTTTTAAAATTCCAGATGAACACATTCTTGAAGAAAATAGTCGTACTCAAAAATAAATCTATTGTCGAATATTTCTTTTTTGGATTGAGGTGCTATTAGGCAGTTTGGTCTTTCCGTCCATTTTATAATTTGGTATGTAACGAATCATATGTTGTGTGTTTAAATTAACTGTTTTTAAAATTCCAGATGAACACATTCTTGAAGAAAATAGTGGTACTCACAAATAAATCTAATGTTGAATATTTCTTTTTTGGATTAAGGTGCTATTAAGCAGTTTGGTCTTTCAGTCCATTTTATAATTTGGTAAGTAACGAATCTTATTTTGTGTGTTTAAATTAACTGTTTTTAAAATTCCAGATGAACACATTCTTGAAGAAAATAGTCGTACTCAAAAATAAATCTATTGTCGAATATTTCTTTTTTGGATTGAGGTGCTATTAGGCAGTTTGGTCTTTCCGTCCATTTTATAATTTGGTAAGTAACGAATCATATGTTGTGTGTTTAAATTAACTGTTTTTAAAATTCCAGATGAACACATTCTTGAAGAAAATAGTCGTACTCAAAAATAAATCTATTGTTGAATATTTCCATTTTGGATTGAGGTGCTATTAGGCAGTTTGGTCTTTCAGTCCATTTTATAATTTGGTAAGTAACGAATCTTATTTTGTGTGTTTAAATTAACTGTTTTTAAAATTCCAGATGAACACATTCTTGAAGAAAATAGTCGTACTCAAAAATAAATCTATTGTCGAATATTTCTTTTTTGGATTGAGGTGCTATTAGGCAGTTTGGTCTTTCCGTCCATTTTATAATTTGGTATGTAACGAATCATATTTTGTGTGTTTAAATTAACTGTTTTTAAAATTCCAGATGAACACATTCTTGAAGAAAATAGTCGTACTCAAAAATAAATCTATTGTCGAATATTTCTTTTTTGGATTGAGGTGCTATTAGGCAGTTTGGTCTTTCCGTCCATTTTATAATTTGGTAAGTAACGAATCATATGTTGTGTGTTTAAATTAACTGTTTTTAAAATTCCAGATGAACACATTCTTGAAGAAAATAGTGGTACTCACAAATAAATCTAATGTTGAATATTTCTTTTTTGGATTAAGGTGCTATTAAGCAGTTTGGTCTTTCAGTCCATTTTATAATTTGGTAAGTAACGAATCTTATTTTGTGTGTTTAAATTAACTGTTTTTAAAATTCCAGATGAACACATTCTTGAAGAAAATAGTCGTACTCAAAAATAAATCTATTGTCGAATATTTCTTTTTTGGATTGAGGTGCTATTAGGCAGTTTGGTCTTTCAGTCCATTTTATAATTTGGTAAGTAACGAATCATATGTTGTGTGTTTAAATTAACTGTTTTTAAAATTCCAGATGAACACATTCTTGAAGAAAATAGTCGTACTCAAAAATAAATCTATTGTTGAATATTTCCATTTTGGATTGAGGTGCTATTAGGCAGTTTGGTCTTTCAGTCCATTTTATAATTTGGTAAGTAACGAATCTTATTTTGTGTGTTTAAATTAACTGTTTTTAAAATTCCAGATGAACACATTCTTGAAGAAAATAGTCGTACTCAAAAATAAATCTATTGTCGAATATTTCTTTTTTGGATTGAGGTGCTATTAGGCAGTTTGGTCTTTCCGTCCATTTTATAATTTGGTAAGTAACGAATCATATGTTGTGTGTTTAAATTAACTGTTTTTAAAATTCCAGATGAACACATTCTTGAAGAAAATAGTGGTACTCACAAATAAATCTAATGTTGAATATTTCTTTTTTGGATTAAGGTGCTATTAAGCAGTTTGGTCTTTCAGTCCATTTTATAATTTGGTAAGTAACGAATCTTATTTTGTGTGTTTAAATTAACTGTTTTTAAAATTCCAGATGAACACATTCTTGAAGAAAATAGTCGTACTCAAAAATAAATCTATTGTCGAATATTTCTTTTTTGGATTGAGGTGCTATTAGGCAGTTTGGTCTTTCAGTCCATTTTATAATTTGGTAAGTAACGAATCATATGTTGTGTGTTTAAATTAACTGTTTTTAAAATTCCAGATGAACACATTCTTGAAGAAAATAGTGGTACTCACAAATAAATCTAATGTTGAATATTTCTTTTTTGGATTAAGGTGCTATTAAGCAGTTTGGTCTTTCAGTCCATTTTATAATTTGGTAAGTAACGAATCTTATTTTGTGTGTTTAAATTAACTGTTTTTAAAATTCCAGATGAACACATTCTTGAAGAAAATAGTCGTACTCAAAAATAAATCTATTGTCGAATATTTCTTTTTTGGATTGAGGTGCTATTAGGCAGTTTGGTCTTTCAGTCCATTTTATAATTTGGTAAGTAACGAATCTTATTTTGTGTGTTTAAATTAACTGTTTTTAAAATTCCAGATGAACACATTCTTGAAGAAAATAGTCGTACTCAAAAATAAATCTATTGTCGAATATTTCTTTTTTGGATTGAGGTGCTATTAGGCAGTTTGGTCTTTCAGTCCATTTTATAATTTGGTAAGTAACGAATCTTATTTTGTGTGTTTAAATTAACTGTTTTTAAAATTCCAGATGAACACATTCTTGAAGAAAATAGTCGTACTCAAAAATAAATCTATTGTCGAATATTTCTTTTTTGGATTGAGGTGCTATTAGGCAGTTTGGTCTTTCCGTCCATTTTATAATTTGGTATGTAACGAATCATATTTTGTGTGTTTAAATTAACTGTTTTTAAAATTCCAGATGAACACATTCTTGAAGAAAATAGTCGTACTCAAAAATAAATCAATTGTCGAATATTTCTTTTTTGGATTGAGGTGCTATTAGGCAGTTTGGTCTTTCCGTCCATTTTATAATTTGGTATGTAACGAATCATATGTTGTGTGTTTAAATTAACTGTTTTTAAAATTCCAGATGAACACATTCTTGAAGAAAATAGTGGTACTCACAAATAAATCTAATGTTGAATATTTCTTTTTTGGATTAAGGTGCTATTAAGCAGTTTGGTCTTTCAGTCCATTTTATAATTTGGTATGTAACGAATCATATGTTGTGTGTTTAAATTAACTATTTTTAAAATTCCAGATGAACACATTCTTGAAGAAAATAGTAGTACTCACAAATAAATCTATTGTTGAATATTTCCTTTTTGGATTGAGGTGCTATTAGGCAGTTTGGTCTGAGTCCATTTTATAATTTGGTAAGTAACGAATCTTATTTTGTGTGTTTAAATTAACTGTTTTTAAAATTCCAGATGAACACATTCTTGAAGAAAATAGTCGTACTCAAAAATAAATCTATTGTCGAATATTTCTTTTTTGGATTGAGGTGCTATTAGGCAGTTTGGTCTTTCAGTCTATTTTATAATTTGGTAAGTAACGAATCTTATTTTGTGTGTTTAAACTAACTGTTTTTAAAATTCCAGATGAACACATTCTTGAAGAAAATAGTCGTACTCAAAAATAAATCTATTGTCGAATATTTCTTTTTTGGATTGAGGTGCTATTAGGCAGTTTGGTCTTTCAGTCCATTTTATAATTTGGTATGTAACGAATCATATTTTGTGTGTTTAAATTAACTGTTTTTAAAATTCCAGATGAACACATTCTTGAAGAAAATAGTCGTACTCAAAAATAAATCTATTGTTGAATATTTCTTTTTTGGATTGAGGTGCTATTAGGCAGTTTGGTCTTTCAGTCCATTTTATAATTTGGTAAGTAACGAAACATATTTTGTGTGTTTAAATTAACTGTTTTTAAAATTCCAGATGAACACATTCTTGAAGAAAATAGTCGTACTCAAAAATAAATCTATTGTTGAATATTTCTTTTTTGGATTGAGGTGCTATTAATCAGTTTGGTCTTTCAGTCCATTTTTTTATTTGGTAAGTAGCGAATCATATTTTGTGTGTTTAAATTAATGTTTTAAAAATTCCAGAAAAACACATTTTTGAAGAAAATAGTAGTACTCAAAAATAAATCTATTGTTGAATATTTCTTTTTTGGATTGAGGTGCTATTAGGCAGTTTGGTCTTTCAGTCCATTTTATAATTTGGTAAGTAACGAAACATATTTTGTGTGTTTAAATTAACTGTTTTTAAAATTCCAGATGAACACATTCTTGAAGAAAATAGTCGTACTCAAAAATAAATCTATTGTTGAATATTTCCTTTTTGGATTGAGGTGCTGTTAGACAGTTTGGTCTTTCAGTCCATTTTATAATTTGGTAAGTAACGAATCATATTTTGTGTGTTTAAATTAACTGTTTTTAAAATTCCAGATGAACACATTCTTGAAGAAAATAGTCGTGCTCAAAAATAAATATATTGGTAAATATTTCCTTTTTGGATTGGAATAAGAAAAGTCATATAAAAGAAAATTGGCAGGACTCCATCATAATCTAGATTTGGCGTATGTGGATTAAGGTGTTTTTTATTGAGTAAGTAACGAAAATCGTAATACAAAAATTTTTGATTTTTTTTTTAATTTTGCAGGTAAATTTATGGTTGGAGAAAAAACGCACAAAAACAACAAATTCCGCGCAGGTTTCTGGAAAATCTAGCTGTACATTTTATTGATTGGCTTGAGCGATATTTTGGGTAAGTTTATTATTATTATTTCTCTTCTTTAAAAGTTTTACATGAAAAAAATAATTAAATGAAAAGTAAATTATACAGGGTGTTCTATTTGGTGATGTAAAAACCAATAAAATTTTGAAATTTTTATTGGGAATTTCGACAACTACTTACCTAATTATTTTTACTCATAAAACATATTAAACAGATAATTTTCGCCTTTTTATCAGTACGAATTTAAAATGTGAACGTAAATTTTTCGTTGACTTTTGCTCATTTCGCGTAGTTCATAAAACTCCACCAGAGGTCGTCCGGAATTCCGATAATTTGATCAAAAGAAATACTTAAGGAACTATTTAACGAAAGTTTTTTACGTTTTTGTAGAAAATAGGACTGAGCCAATTTCACACTTTTTAAAGCTTGACACTTAAACGTCATGATATAATCGCTGAT
Source organism: Stenus bimaculatus (assembly GCA_963971135.1). Lineage (NCBI taxonomy): Eukaryota > Metazoa > Arthropoda > Insecta > Coleoptera > Staphylinidae > Stenus > Stenus bimaculatus. Next base: position 75,953,216 of record OZ020180.1, on the reverse strand, counting down.
ATTTTTGACGTTTTCCTTGTCACAAAAAAATAATCACTTTTGTGAGTTGAATATCAAGTTGTTTTCTATCTTTTTGAGGTGAAACCAAAGACTTGTATGTTTTCTATTGTTATAACAATAGAAAACATAGAAGTCGTTTGGTGAAACTCAACATGATTTTTTTTATTTGCATTAAACATATGGAATAAAAAAGGTCAGTCAGTTTTCTAAATTGTTTAGTTACTGATAATAAAAAATTAACTATTGATTAGGTTCTAGGATTTAATATCGAATAAATTATACTCTATTATACAAAAAAAATATTCCATTGAATCTGTATTATGTTCATCTGGTGTCACCGTTTCCTTCCCCTTCTCTTGTGTCAACATTATCTCTCAGAACGGCGACCCTAACGTTGTTTAAGATCTAAAATACAATATAAATTGTAGACTTGTTTAGTAAAACTTGCATTTAATAGTATATTGTTTTATTAGGAGCAAAAGAAGTACTTCTTGTGGAGAGACTGTAGCTTTGCGAGTCCCGCGGATACATACGAGCCACAAAAAGTTCTTTTACTCCGAATCAAACATGCTATTTTTTCTTCAAACGTCGAAATTTTTAAAATATGTACAGGGTGAGCTAAAATGATTGTGGTCATTTTAAATTTCCCGCCTAAAAATCTGGGGAATTTGTTTACTTCTGGTTCATATCATACTTCAAATCATGTCAAAATCAAAACAAAGTAACTAGACTTCACAAAAGCAGAAGCGTAGGTGTAATTTTTACCGTTGTATCTTCAGATTTTAGAATTTCGTTATTGTGCCTTCTATTTCATAAACGTCAGTTTTTATCAAAATTGATTTGCGTAAATCTTTGTTTTGTGTTAGCATCTGCCTCGAAAATGAAGAAAAATATTTTCAATATTTGACAATTGCTATGAAATTAGAGATTTTGGGAAAAAAATTTGCTACGCCATTGGGTTACTAGGAGATTTTCTTTTTAAGATTTCAGTTGTACCAACCTGTGTATTTGGTTGCCTACATATCAAACCACAATCATTTTAGCTCACCCTGTAGTAATATAATAAATAATTTTAAAATTTGACACTTAATTTTCATACAACACACAATACAATGTTAGTGTATATAGGGTTGCCTAAAATTTTATTCCTTGTCAGTGCAAAGTAGCAATTTCTACTCCTAGGCAGTACAAAGTGACCATAAAATCAGCGAACATAAAAAGTGACATTTTAAACTTTAAAGCCTGTCGAACGTCACAGAAGACTACTTTAATGATGTTTCAAGAAAAAAGCTTTTATACAAGGAGGGCCATCGAAAACGAAAATGATAAATTTTAAATTAGTTAGGTACTACAAAATTTTTAAAAAGATCAAGTTTAGTTTGAAGGGGTAAAATCTGTTCATCCGTGGGCGCTATGAAATCAACCCATCAATTTTTAAATTTCATGATAGGGTAAGTAATACCTCATTGGAAAGATCTTTTAACTTAGAACACATACAAAAACCAAACGTTAATCCGATCGATTTGTTTTCAAGATATTCAAAATTTAACATGCACTTTTGAATATACAGGGTGAGTCGAAATTAAACCGTCAAAATTTTTAGGCAGATTCTAGGACTAATTTTAAGATAAAAACTTCCAATTAACATATAGTCGATTTTGCTTCCTAAGGGAGCTACAGCCCTTCAAAGGTGTTGAGGAAAAGAAAGGTTATAAAAATTAAAAATACCCTTAATTTATTTAAAATATCCAAAATAATCAAATAAAGACATAGATTTTACTAGCTACCTAATAATAAAAGACGTGTATTGTATAAAAAAGAAGATACCTTACGTGCCGTAAAATGTCGTTAAAACGACCAGCGCGTGATTATGTGCATTTTTCTCTAAAATGGTGCATTCTACAGAGTTCGTACAAGAATACCTTCTTTATCTGAAATTGTTTGGCGAACATTATTTTGAAAAAAAAAATCTTAAAAAATGAACCCCTAAAAAGTTATCACAGTTTTTATAACCATTCCTCTCCAAAACTACCCTTTAGAAGCATGCAAAAAAATTAAAAATAATCAGGGGAACATATCCAAAGTGTATTATGATTCACACCAAATTTGAAGTTTCTGCTATAAAGTGTTTTCAAATAAACCTACAAAAACCTTCTTTTTTACACCATCTTTGAAGGGCTGTAGCTCCCTTAGGAAGCGGAATCAGACATATGTTAATTTGAAATTTTTATCTTAAAATTATTCGTAGAATCTGCCTAAAAATTTTGGCGGTTTAATTTCGACTCACCCTGTATACAGGGTGGACAAAAAGTTCGGCAACGCCTATTTATTATGTTTTTGAGAAAAATATTTCAAATAAAAGCTTTATTTTAAAAATAAATGGACGTTTCTGAACTATTTGTCCATCCTATATGTTAAATTTTGTATATCTTTAAAACGAATCGATTTAAGTTTTTGTCGTTTTTTTATTCTAACTCGGAAACTGTCAAGTTTTCGTTAATAACCACCCTTTTCATAACGAAACTTCATAAAGTTTCCTGTACATTTTACAATTTAGGTTTTCTCTCTGACGAACAGTTTGGGCTCGAGCACTGGTCCAAAATTATACAGGGTGTCCCATTTGACTTTGTTATTATTGAAGATAGAAAGTCGGTTAAATGGGCAAAGTAGTAGAGATTTTTTCGAATATTAATAATTCATTTACAAAAAATTTGAATATCGCATTGTTCCAACGCTATCTTGAAAAAACAAGAAAATGCGATTTTTAAAATATGGCTATAACTTCTTTATTTTCTGTGGTACCTAAAAAGTTTATTGACATAATATAGATATTTTTTTGTGTACAATGCATTAAAACAAATGAATATTTTTTTTCGCCAACGGATTGACCGGAAATGAACCAAATTTATTTTTTTCTTATGGCAGCCATATTGGATTTACACGTATTCGGAATTGGTGTATTTTTCTGAGTAATTTTATATATCATATGTAATATTTTAAGAAAAATAGAAATAATTTTATTTTACTAACCAAAAATGGCCTTGAATAGATTTAAACTGTCAGTACATACAGGGTGTCCCAGCACTGCGAGGAAGTAACTTTACTCTAAAATGAAAAAAGATATCGGCATGCGGTTTTCGATAGAATATACAATACCTTTAAGAGCACATTTTAAATTTTTTTTTAATAATATACCGGGTGTCCATTCCAAGATGGCGGACCAAAGTTATGTTTTTTTAAATGGAACACCCAGTATACCGGGTGGAAATGAAAACCGGGTCACCTCTATAACTTTTTTATTTATGAATAGAAAAATTTGAAATTTGGCTATGTTCTATGGTTCAAAAAAACAAATTTTATGTGCATTTTTTATTTTCGAAATCACTTCCGGTTTCACCGGAAACACCATGAACTTTGTTTTTTTAAATGTAACATCCCATATTTTTATTCATGGCTTAAAATACTTTTAAAAAAGAAGTATTTTTGAGATATTAGTTTTTATTTTTTTTGTAAAAAAAATTTTTTTCAAAAAAAAAAAAGGTTTTCGAAGTCGGTGAAAAGTACCAAAACTAATTCTAAATAATTCAAATACCTAAATAAAATTGTAATTTGAAAAAAAATTTAAGTGGTTTTTGAACTATTAATTTTTAAACTGAGTTCATGAAGATTTTATCAAATATCTCACTTTTTTTAAATGCAATGATTCGACTTTTTAAAAAGAGGATTTTATAACGATTATTTTGGTACCCCATATGTAGGGGTATTATTTTGCATGTGCCTGTAATAAAGATACTTAATAGCTAGTATTTTCCAACTTAAGAAATAAATAATGTTACAGGCAACATCTTCAACTGTCATGTCAAATTTAAGTTTGTGATAATTTTTTATCAGGGTGCCTTATGAAACGCAAATTGAATAATTAAACGAAATTTTCAAATGGAACACCCTGTATATTTTAACATTATTCGATGGCATTTTTAACAAGCTTTCTACTGATATAATGGTTGTATGGTCGAATGTCTATGGTTTAGGATATATTAATATCCAAATTGAGAAACATTGAAAAATACACAAAATAACCCTCTTGATGAATTTTGTTGAATTTTTTTTTGTTAATTTGCCTAATATTTATTTCTGTCTTTCTCTATTTTGCTTTTTTATAATGTTGTTTTATTACAATAGTAGTTTTTCTTCTTTTACAACAAAAATAAAATCGATATTGCAATTATCAATTTTGGTTTTCTAAGTCTCAGCATGCTTTAAAAATTTAGCAACTGATGTTACCAAGGAAATCCTTATTTTGTGGAATTTTGTTTTAACGCCCTTTTCTGTACTTTTGATAATAACTAAACCGAAATAATGAACTCTTCTAAATAAGAAATGGAAATTATGCTGTAAGCGCTTGGTGAAGCTAAAAGAAATCCGCTTCTGGTTATCAGAAAGAGCTTAAAAACGATATTCAACAAAATAAGGGATTCCTTGGTAACATTAATTGTTAAAATTTCAAAATATACTGAGATTTAGAAAACCAAAATTGATAATTGCAAGTTTCGATTTTATTTGTGTTGTAAAACAACAAAAACTGTTACTATAATATAAAAACATTATTAAAAAAGCAAAATAGAGAAAGACACAAATAATATTAGGCAAATTAAAAAAAACCTGAAAAAATTCATGAAGAGTGCTATTTTGTGTATTTTTCGCTGTTTCTCAGTTTGGATATTAATATCTCCCAAACCATTAATAAGCGACCATACAAACATTATATAAATAGAAAGCTTGTAAAAAATGCCATCGAATGATGCTAAAATATACTGGGTGTTCCATTTGAAAATTTCGTTTAATTGTTCATTTTGCATTTCATAAGGCAGCCTGATAAAAAATTATCACAAACTTAAATGTGACATGACAGTTGAAGACTAGACGATGTTGAAAAATTTTTGAGATAATTTCAACTCAAAATGTTCATCTGTTTTAGAGCAGTGATCTTTCAAAATTGGATCTTTTGTAACAGTTTGGTTTTGAATGCCGGCTGATGAACGAGGTGGAGGCAAAAATATAAAATAAATAATTTTGGTCGTTGGTCATTATATTCTTTTGCGTTATCACGTTCGTGTTAAACTGGTTGCTGACATTTTTCGCTTCTTCCTGACTCGTTGGGTTCTTGTAAACCTTCCTGCAGGGTTGGTATCCTGTTATTAATTATTTCACGCATACGTTTCGGTGCGCCTTTTGTTTTGACCTTCCTTGGCCCTTTCTAGTAAATTTTGTAATCTCATCCCGTCGTTGCAGCTATCAGCTGTTGTTTGTTATTGTTTTTCGTCCGCTCTTTGCTCGCATTGCTGCGCTCGGAGGAGTTATCGCTACCATCCTTGGGAAAACCTTTATTTTGTTACAACCCTTGTATTGTTTTAAATTTGTTGTGGTTATTTATTTTTGCACTAGATGTAGCGTTGCCAAATCATGTGTGGTGAATGCTGCCCTCTGATTTCATTTTGGGAAATTTTGGTTTCTTTGTTAGGACCTTTGCTCGACCTTTCTTTAGGAATGAATGACATTCGTTGTACAGCTATCGAAGTGTACGGTTTATTTTAATAAATTCGCAGTCTCGTAAAAAGTTTTCTCACAAGTTAATTAGTGGCACCTTCAGTTTGTTTTGTACATTGAGGTCTACTCAGCATTGTTTTGGCTGGATGAAAATTTGTGGGAGTAATCTTCTTGCTTCGTTGAAGGCAATCGACAATCAGTCGGGTTTTATTTTACGTATTGTGGATTTCCGCCATTTTGAAGGTATGGTCCAATTTCTAAATTCTGAATCATCCTCTAATTTTCTGTACTTTCGATTTCAGTATTTCGAATTTTGTCACCTTATTCATCTAACCTATCGTTGGGGACGAATATTTTTTTCCTAAGGCCTCTACCATCTGAGGTAATACTTAATAATTTCGAGCGGCATTGTTCTTACGCCTCGTTTTTAGGCCTTTACGAATTGGTGTGGTTTTCCTGCTCCTGTTTAATGGGAATACACTACTGTGACGGATTTGGATACCGTTGATGCTCCTTGAGCACCCGATTTGAAAATACCTGCTAGTTAAGAGTCAGGAGAATTACAACCTGCGATTCCGGAAGTTGCATGGGAGTTGGAGCAGCGTGTCAGCAGGAGTTGGTGTGGTCTCGAGGCTTCTTTTCGCTGAATTTTGGGGAATTTCTCCGTTCACCAGCCGAGAGGATAAGTGACTTAATTTTGGTCCAGTGAGTAGGAAACTGCTGATTTAATGAACATTTGTTTTGTTTTTTTTTTAAATTGATTTTTTTTGCATTGTGGGACTTATCAATTTAAAAAAAAATTAGTAGAGTCATACCTGGTCGCGTTTTAATATTTATAATTAAAATAATTGTGGATGATCAGACATCTCAATGAATTGTTTTTTTTTTTGTCATAGTGAAATTGCACCAAAATATTAGTGAGAATTAAATTCATCGAAGAATAATATAGTGATATTCAATAAATAAGATTCAACATCCGAACATTTTTTGTACTTATTATTAATCCCTTCTGGGAAATTGTTCTAATAGCTAACATACAAACTGATAACGCCTGATAAGATTCAGCAATTATTTATTATCTTTATGGTAAAGCGCATTTGAAATTTTTCCTTTGTATTTTTTTTAATTGTCTTTGTGATAGGAACCATAAGCTTATGCCACCTACGACTTATTATAGATCTGATTAGCTTTAAGTATTTTGCGCACAGTTGATTTGATTCTTTCGTTATCAGGTGATAGCTGCCTACGTCTACGTTAACCTTGTACCATAATCTCAATTGTCTACAGCTACAATTATTCTATTATTTTAAAGCATATTAACATTTTTGGTAACTATTCCTAGATTAGATGGAATGTTCTTTCATGATATTTGTATATGCAAATGTTTTTTTGAATTGGCAGAATATACGAACTAAGTGTATTGGATTGTTTTTTTTCTGGATCACCCGTAGTTATTAGTGGATTTTTCGTGTTTGGAACTACGATCGTTTTCTCCCTTAGGTGCTACAAGACCATTTGTTCAAAAGGTAACCACACAAACACGTGGCGCCCTCTTTTGGAACTCTTGACCCAGCCTTCTCCACTGATTGTAAGCTGGCGGCTGGTTACCTTATTTGGAATTTTCGGCATTGTACTGCGGGAGTGAAATTTAGCGTCGCATTTTTGGCGCCCAACGTGGGGCATTCTTTGGAAACTTTTCGACATTTTCAGGTGGACCAATTTTGTTGTATTTTGTTAGGTGTTAAATAGGGTTGGAGTTGAAGGTCATGGAGAGGAAGGTAGATATAGGTCGCCTTTCCCAGGACGAACTGGAGTATGAGTTGGCAGTAAGGGGAGCAGGTGCGGGAACTGTGGGGGAGATGAGGAAGTCATTAAGGCAGTTGTTTCGGTTGGAAAGAGACGGAGCCAGCATATCAGTACCAGACTACCCTTTCTCTTTCGAAGAAGATTTGCAGGCGGTGAAAGATAAAATTACAGAGGTACAAGACTTGTTGAAGGATTTTGATGCAGACTCCAAATCAAGTAGTTTTAAGAAGTTACAGTCCAAATTGAGTTTTTTGTTGGGTAGGGCGGATGCCATGCAGGCTAAGGATGCAGCCTCCGTTTCAGAGCGAAGTGCGGTACTTACGACGATTCTGGCGTTGATGGCAGAATCGGGGGATAAAGCTGCAAAAGCTGAGAAACACCAGGAGAAAGGTACCTCGCCAGGGGTCCTTGATAGCCTCCTCATTAATGTAGGCCAAACAGAGGAAGAAGAAGATCTATCTAATCCATTAGCGGTTTCGACCCCGTTAGGAACGGATCAGCCGTCTTCAAGTGTAAAGACAGTTCCAGTGATGAATTGGGGCTTAAAGTTCTCCGGTCGAAACGCGGGTATTTCCCTAAATTCGTTTCTGCAACAGGTGGATGAGCTCTCTGTCGCGAGGAACGTTTCGAAGACGCAGCTCTTTGCATCCGCACGGGATCTATTTGAGGGACAGGCTCTCTTATGGTACAGGTCACGACATTCGCAGGCTCTAGATTGGGAGTCACTAGTAAAATTACTGCGAGAAGAGTATCTACCAGCTGATTATGATGAACGGCTTTTCGAAGAAATTAAACGTAGAACACAGGATCCTAGAGAAACCATGGGTTCCTACCTGGTCGTGATGGATAATCTATTTTCTCGCTTAAGCCAGAAGCTTTCGGAGTCGGTCAGACTACGAATTCTGCTTCGCAACATTGCACCATTGTACCAAATGCAATTGGGTTTCAGAGAAGTAAATTCGATTGATGAGTTGCTACAGTTCGGACGACAGGTAGAAACGAAGAAGTTGGCAGTTGATAATTTCGTACCTCCAGCAGGGAAACGTAGTGACTTGGAACCAGACTTGGCTTTTATTTTGGATGACCCAACTTCAGCCGCGGTACATACCATTGCGTCATCGAGTGTCTGTTTTAATTGCCGTAAGGTCGGTCATAGGATGGCTGATTGCCGTGAACCCAAGGTTAAGAGGTGTTTCCGTTGCGGAAAAGTTGGTTATACAAAATTTAATTGCCCAAGTTGCAGCTCGGGAAACGGCCAGGGCAGGCGCTAATTGGTTGCTTAGCGTCTCACCAACCTTCCCCAGCAACCACCAGTATTCTCGATTTTATTATCGCCCACGCAAACCAGGATGAGAGGCCCTACTTGGCTGTGGAAATTTTAGGACGGAAATTATTGGGACTTCTTGATTCTGGCGCCTCCAGGACCATTTTAGGAATGTTAGGATGGTCGAGATTAAAGGATAGTGGTGTTTTGTTGAATGAATGTAATAGTATTTCATGTACCGTAGCCAATGGCCAAAAGTGCCACAGTATTGGAGAGATATCGGTCCCCGTGCAGTTGGAAGGTCGGGTTAAGGTCATTGATCTTCTAGTGGTACCGGAACTTCCTCATCTACTTATTCTTGGTGTTGACTTCTGGAAGGCCATGGAAATTATTCCGAATTTACGGACGGGGAGTTGGAAGTTTCTTACGGAGTCCTCTCAGGAGCTTGCTCAGGTCGAGTGTGGTAAAGCGGCCTTGAACTGGGAATTATCTGTGGAGCAGAAGTTAGACTTGCAACAGTTGTTGGATGCATATTTTTCGTTTCATGGCCAGAGTAAATTGGGATGTGCCACAGATGTAGAGCATGTGATCAGAACTTCTTCCCCTCCAATCAAGCAACGGTACTATCCAGTGTCGCCTTACTTGCAGCGGCACATAGACGAGGAGTTGAATGAGATGATATCTCAGGGTGTTGTGGAACCATCCAATAGTGCTTGGTCATCGCCTATCCTCATGGTCAAGAAGAAGGATGGTACTTATCGCTTTTGTGTTGACTTTAGGAGGCTCAATAAAGTAACGGAGCGTGACGCCTACCCTCTACCCTATGTTAGCAACACACTCGATAAACTGAAAAACGCCAGATACTTATCCGCACTCGATGTGAAATCGGCTTATTGGCAAATTCCATTGTCGGCCGATTCGAAACAATATACGGCGTTCACCATCCCCAATAGGGGCTTGTTCCAGTTCACCAGGATGCCGTTCGGGTTACACAACGCTCCAGCAACGTGGCAGAGATTTATAGATGGCGTTCTAGGTCCTTCGTTAGAACCACATGTATTTGTGTACTTAGACGATGTGGTTATTGTGACATCGACATTTGAAGAGCATTTGGTTATTTTGGAAGAGGTATTTTCTAGGCTACGTGTAGCCGGTGTCACTTTAAGTCGGGAAAAATGTAAATTTTGCTGTCCAGAACTCAAGTACTTAGGATACATCGTTAACGCTCAGGGTCTCAACGTTGATCCGGAAAAGATACAAGCGCTACTCCAAGTAAAGGCTCCGAAAACTGTTAGTGAAGTTAGGAGCTTGATAGGATTCGCCTCTTGGTACCGGCGGTTTGTCCCCAGGTTTTCGGAATTAATTTTTCCCATTTCCGGTCTTCTCAGGAAGCATTCTAAGTTCGTGTGGAGTGAGGAGTGTGACGCTGCTTTTAAACGTCTTAAGGAAGTTTTAGTTACGGCACCGGTTTTGTCTTGTCCTGATTTTGAAGCTCCCTTTGTACTACAGACGGACGCGTCTGGTTATGGCCTTGGTGCAGTCCTGACCCAGACAATTGAAGGCGAGGAGAGAGTGATCTGTTTCCTTAGTAGGTCTTTGACGAGGAATGAGAGAAATTTTTCCACAACAGAACGGGAATGTCTCGCTGTCCTATGGGCCATAGAGAAACTGAGACCGTATTTAGAAGGAGTCCACTTTCAGGTCATAACAGACCACTACTCCCTGTTGTGGTTACATAATCTCAAAGAACCATCGGGTAGACTTGCTCGTTGGGCGGTGAGGCTCCAACAATACGATTACACCATTGTACACCGGAAAGGAAAGGAGCATGTCGTACCTGATCTATTATCGAGGACCGTGGTAGCAACGGATGAAGTGAAGATTGACGAGGTGGCAGTTACAGACTCTTGGTTTTTAAGGATGAGAGAGAAGATTTTGACCAAGCCCACGAAATTTGCGAAGTGGCGTGTGGACGGGGGCAAGATTTTTAAGTATGCCAAGCAGGAACTAGGAGCTGCTGAAAATTGGAAGGAGCTAGTACCTAAAGAGAGACGAGGGGAACTACTTTATAAATTTCATGATAGCCCGACTTCTGGACACATGGGTGTATACAAGACGTATAATCGTTTATGGGAAAAATACTACTGGCCCAATATGAGAGCTGATGTGGCAAGATATGTTCGTGTTTGCAAGGTGTGTCAGAAGTGTAAACCTCTTCAACAGAAACCTGCGGGCAAACTTTTGTCCCAACCGGTAGTCGGCAGACCTTGGCAAATGATTAGTCTGGATTTGGTTGGACCTTTACCTCGGTCGTCCTCTGGGTTTACTCACGTTCTCGTTATTGCGGATTATTTTAGCAAGTTTCCATTGTTCTTTCCATTGAGGACAGCTAACGCTCAGAGTGTAGTCACTAAACTGGAGAATGAGGTATTTTTGATGTTTGGTGTCCCTCAGCTCGTTTTGGTGGATAATGGTAAGCAATTTGGATCAGTTTTTAAGAAATTGTGCGCTCGCTATGGGGCGGGAATCCGATATAATCCATACTACCATGCGCAGGCCAACCCGACTGAGCGCGTTAATCGCGTCCTTAAGACGATGCTTAGATCGTATGTTGAAGAGAACCACCGAACTTGGGCAGACCATCTTTACGAGTTTGGATGCGCTATACGAACAGCTCGGCATGAGGTGACTGGGTTTACCCCGTACTATTTGAATTTTGGTCGCAGGCAGATTTTAGATGGAAGGGACTTCGGTAACGACGAGTTGGACTCCGCTACGTTTGATCGGACCACGAGCGATATTCAGATGAAGCTGTGGCCTCAGATATATGAGGGTGTTAAAAGCAATTTGAAGAGGTCTTTTGAACGCAATAAACATTATTATGACTTACGTAGGAGGGATCAGGAGTATAATGTAGGTGATCGAGTGCTAAGACGAAATTTCGCCCTCTCTAACGCAGCTTATTATTTCAATGCCAAGCTCGCCCCGAAGTTTGTTGGACCCTGTGTGGTCTCCAAGAAATTATCCATCTGGACATATCAACTGGTAAACGAGGTTGGTAAGGATCTTGGGGTGTACCATTCCAAGGATCTGAAACCTTTCCGCGAGAATCGAACAGACGAACAGGAGCCACAAAAATAGTTTATAGGATTTTTGTGTCTGGAAGAAAGGGGGGAATGTAACAGTTTGGTTTTGAATGCCGGCTGATGAACGAGGTGGAGGCAAAAATATAAAATAAATAATTTTGGTCGTTGGTCATTATATTCTTTTGCGTTATCACGTTCGTGTTAAACTGGTTGCTGACATTTTTCGCTTCTTCCTGACTCGTTGGGTTCTTGTAAACCTTCCTGCAGGGTTGGTATCCTGTTATTAATTATTTCACGCATACGTTTCGGTGCGCCTTTTGTTTTGACCTTCCTTGGCCCTTTCTAGTAAATTTTGTAATCTCATCCCGTCGTTGCAGCTATCAGCTGTTGTTTGTTATTGTTTTTCGTCCGCTCTTTGCTCGCATTGCTGCGCTCGGAGGAGTTATCGCTACCATCCTTGGGAAAACCTTTATTTTGTTACAACCCTTGTATTGTTTTAAATTTGTTGTGGTTATTTATTTTTGCACTAGATGTAGCGTTGCCAAATCATGTGTGGTGAATGCTGCCCTCTGATTTCATTTTGGGAAATTTTGGTTTCTTTGTTAGGACCTTTGCTCGACCTTTCTTTAGGAATGAATGACATTCGTTGTACAGCTATCGAAGTGTACGGTTTATTTTAATAAATTCGCAGTCTCGTAAAAAGTTTTCTCACAAGTTAATTAGTGGCACCTTCAGTTTGTTTTGTACATTGAGGTCTACTCAGCATTGTTTTGGCTGGATGAAAATTTGTGGGAGTAATCTTCTTGCTTCGTTGAAGGCAATCGACAATCAGTCGGGTTTTATTTTACGTATTGTGGATTTCCGCCATTTTGAAGGTATGGTCCAATTTCTAAATTCTGAATCATCCTCTAATTTTCTGTACTTTCGATTTCAGTATTTCGAATTTTGTCACCTTATTCATCTAACCTATCGTTGGGGACGAATATTTTTTTCCTAAGGCCTCTACCATCTGAGGTAATACTTAATAATTTCGAGCGGCATTGTTCTTACGCCTCGTTTTTAGGCCTTTACGAATTGGTGTGGTTTTCCTGCTCCTGTTTAATGGGAATACACTACTGTGACGGATTTGGATACCGTTGATGCTCCTTGAGCACCCGATTTGAAAATACCTGCTAGTTAAGAGTCAGGAGAATTACAACCTGCGATTCCGGAAGTTGCATGGGAGTTGGAGCAGCGTGTCAGCAGGAGTTGGTGTGGTCTCGAGGCTTCTTTTCGCTGAATTTTGGGGAATTTCTCCGTTCACCAGCCGAGAGGATAAGTGACTTAATTTTGGTCCAGTGAGTAGGAAACTGCTGATTTAATGAACATTTGTTTTGTTTTTTTTTTAAATTGATTTTTTTTGCATTGTGGGACTTATCAATTTAAAAAAAAATTAGTAGAGTCATACCTGGTCGCGTTTTAATATTTATAATTAAAATAATTGTGGATGATCAGACATCTCAATGAATTGTTTTTTTTTTGTCATAGTGAAATTGCACCAAAATATTAGTGAGAATTAAATTCATCGAAGAATAATATAGTGATATTCAATAAATAAGATTCAACATCCGAACATTTTTTGTACTTATTATTAATCCCTTCTGGGAAATTGTTCTAATAGCTAACATACAAACTGATAACGCCTGATAAGATTCAGCAATTATTTATTATCTTTATGGTAAAGCGCATTTGAAATTTTTCCTTTGTATTTTTTTTAATTGTCTTTGTGATAGGAACCATAAGCTTATGCCACCTACGACTTATTATAGATCTGATTAGCTTTAAGTATTTTGCGCACAGTTGATTTGATTCTTTCGTTATCAGGTGATAGCTGCCTACGTCTACGTTAACCTTGTACCATAATCTCAATTGTCTACAGCTACAATTATTCTATTATTTTAAAGCATATTAACATTTTTGGTAACTATTCCTAGATTAGATGGAATGTTCTTTCATGATATTTGTATATGCAAATGTTTTTTTGAATTGGCAGAATATACGAACTAAGTGTATTGGATTGTTTTTTTTCTGGATCACCCGTAGTTATTAGTGGATTTTTCGTGTTTGGAACTACGATCGTTTTCTCCCTTAGGTGCTACAAGACCATTTGTTCAAAAGGTAACCACACAAACACGTGGCGCCCTCTTTTGGAACTCTTGACCCAGCCTTCTCCACTGATTGTAAGCTGGCGGCTGGTTACCTTATTTGGAATTTTCGGCATTGTACTGCGGGAGTGAAATTTAGCGTCGCACTTTTTATGGCTTAAATAGCAAATATCAGCAAAACGAGTGATGATAGACCCATAAAAGTTTATACAAAGTATAATTATTTTTCTATAAGGAATCCAAAAATGTCATAATATACTGGGTGTTCCATTTAAAAAAACATAACTTTGGTCGGCCATCTTGGAATGGCACTCGGTATATTACTAAAATATTTTTAAAATGTGCGCTTAAAGGTATTTTATATTCTATCGAAAACCGCATGCCGATATCTTTTTTCATTTTAGAGTAATTTTACTTCCTCGCAGCGCTGGGACACCCTGTATGTGTTAAGATTTATTTTATATTTAATATTTTAAATAGTTGCATTTATGTTATTGACAATTTACATCTCTTAATGTTAATTTGTAAAATCAAATAATTTTATTTTTTTTAAGTATGACATATGGTATATCAAATTACTCAGAAAAAAATACTGATTCCGAATATGTGTAAATCCAATATGGCTGCCATAAGAAAAAAATAAGTTTGGTTCATTTCCGGTCATTCCGTTAGCGAAAAAAAATATTCATTAGTTTTACTGCATTGTCTGTATTATGTTAAAAAACTTTTTTGGTACCACAGAAAAAAAAGAAGTTATAGCCATATTTTAAAAATCGCATTTTCTTGTTTTTTCAAGATAGCGTTGGAACCATGCGATATTCAAAATTTTTGTAAATGAATTATTAATATTCGAAAAAATCTCTACTACTTTGTCCATTTAACCGACTTTCTATCTCCAATAATAACAAAAATACCCATACAGTCCAACGTCAAATGGGACACCCTGTATAAACGATAATTATAAAATTATAAGGGGAAGTTAGTTTTTATGGGTAGAGTTCAAATTTTGTGAGTTTATGGAAGAGAAAATTTAAGATTGAAGTTTTTTCCAGTTAGGTTTTTCAACCCCTAATCCAAAATCGCTTACACCATCTAATTATCCGAAATTCACCCCTAATGGCACCAAATTTTATTATGATATGTGGGACCAAATTCTCTGATGACGGTGGTTTTGAAACCCCTTGATCTAACCGAACTGAATAAGTTACATTTAAATGCATTCATTTTGACTTTTATATTTTTTTTTCGAAAAAAAAACGTAATTACTCAATTTTTTATATTTTATTACATATACAGTCCTTAGTAAAACTGCATAAAAACTTTTTTTTAAATCAGACCAGAGGTGGAAGTCTGTAAAGCTATACGATAGTTTTCGTACAACGAAAAAACCGTTTGTTGACTACGTTGCTTGGTAACAGATTTTCTATATCTCTTCCTTATGCACGTTTTGTATTTATTGAAAAGAGATAAAATCCGTCACGATAGCAACATATTCAACAATACGATATTTTCGTTGTACGAAAACAATCGTATAGCTTACAGACTTCCACCTCACTTGTGTGAAGTTAGCAATAGATTTCAGCAATTACTTATATTTCAAAAACTATGCAAAAAAAAATTAAAAAAACTGGTTATTGTATAGTGTTATAAGTATTTCCAATGGGGTATGACAAAAACAACCGCATAAATATCCCCACCCCTAAAATATTCAGGTTTAAAGAATTAAAAACGTCACTACGTGCTAAGTTCACTTTTTTTTTAATTTTTTATTTTTAAATATGTTTTCTTATGCTATTACAAATAATATATAAAAAATTAGATGGCGGTTATTTTTTGTTTAGAAGTTATGATACATCAAAGATTATACAATGGTTGCGCGCGCCGTCATCATGAAAAATACACAAACATCATTTAAATCATCCTTTCTATTCAATTTTTATATATTTAATTTATAAAAGATATTATATACATTAAAAAAACTATAAAGCGGTATTTTCTTGAAGTTGTGACCCTTGAAAGTTCAAAACATATGCCGCGCGAGCGCTCACTAAAATATTCCTAAAACATTGGCATCACCTTTAATAATGAATTTTTTTTCTTTAAATCATAGTTTAATGAAATACAAACAAATTATAAAAAAATTGAGTGGCGGTATTTTTTTGTTTTCGAGTTTCACCCTCTCAAACTTCCAAATACTACTAATATGCGCGCGGGCGCTCACTAAAATCCTCCTACAACTTTGGCATCACCTTTGATTTTGAATTTTTTTTCTTTAAATCATAGTTTATTGAAATACAAACAAATTATAAAAAAATTGAGTGGCGGTATTTTTTTGTTTTCGAGTTTCGCCCTCTGAAACTTCCAAATACTACTAATATATGCGCTGGCGCTCACTAAAATTCTCCTACAACTTTGGCATCACCTTTAATTTGGAATTTTTTTTCTTTAAATCATAGTTTATTGAAATACAAACAAATTATAAAAAAATTGAGTGGCGGTATTTTTTTGTTTTCGAGTTTCACCCTCTCAAACTTCCAAATACTACTAATATGCGCGCGGGCGCTCACTAAAATCCTCCTACAACTTTGGCATCACCTTTGATTTTGAATTTTTTTTCTTTAAATCATAGTTTATTGAAATACAAACAAATTATAAAAAAATTGAGTGGCGGTATTTTTTTGTTTTCGAGTTTCGCCCTCTGAAACTTCCAAATACTACTAATATATGCGCTGGCGCTCACTAAAATTCTCCTACAACTTTGGCATCACCTTTAATTTGGAATTTTTTTTCTTTAAATCATAGTTTATTGAAATACAAACAAATTATAAAAAAATTGAGTGGCGGTATTTTTTTGTTTTCGAGTTTCACCCTCTCAAACTTCCAAATACTACTAATATGCGCGCGGGCGCTCACTAAAATCCTCCTACAACTTTGGCATCACCTTTGATTTTGAATTTTTTTTCTTTAAATCATAGTTTATTGAAATACAAACAAATTATAAAAAAATTGAGTGGCGGTATTTTTTTGTTTTCGAGTTTCGCCCTCTGAAACTTCCAAATACTACTAATATATGCGCTGGCGCTCACTAAAATTCTCCTACAACTTTGGCATCACCTTTAATTTGGAATTTTTTTTCTTTAAATCATAGTTTATTGAAATACAAACAAATTATAAAAAAATTGAGTGGCGGTATTTTTTTGTTTTCGAGTTTCGCCCTCTCAAACTTCCAAATACTACTAATATGCGCGCGGGCGCTCACTAAAATCCTCCTACAACTTTGGCATCACCTTTGATTTTGAATTTTTTTTCTTTAAATCATAGTTTATTGAAATACAAACAAATTATAAAAAAATTGAGTGGCGGTATTTTTTTGTTTTCGAGTTTCGCCCTCTGAAACTTCCAAATACTACTAATATGCGCGCTGGCGCTCACTAAAATCCACCTACAACTTTGGTATCACCTTTAATTTTGAATTTTTTTTCTCTAAATCATAGTTTGTTGAAATACAAAAAAATTATAAAAAAATTGAGTGGCGGTATTTTTTGTTTTCGAGTTTCGGTATTTGTCTTCTGTTTTGTGCGCTTTTAAAGTAAACATAATAATCCTAGTCACCAAACATACTAGAGATGCATAGTTTTGCAAAGAGTATATAGACTTTTTAGTTGCGTCTATGCAATATCCCTTTTTTTTTTTGAAAAATATAATTATTGCTTTGCACCAGCTTATAAACCATGTGTTTTGGGTTAGAGTGAGAGGCAGATACTTACATTCTTCTAGACCAGCACTTTGTTGCCGTTATCAGTGTATAGTGTCCGCTTTAAGCTCGACTGTTTCGTTTCGTTCAGAAAATACAACTCCTTTTTTCGCCAGCGCATATATTAGTAGTATTTGGAACTTTCAGAGGGCGAAACTCGAAAACAAAAAAATACCGCCACTCAATTTTTTTATAATTTGTTTGTATTTCAATAAACTATGATTTAAAGAAAAAAAATTCAAAATTAAAGGTGATGCCAAAGTTGTAGGAGAATTTTAGTGAGCGCCAGCGCATATATTAGTAGTATTTGGAACTTTCAGAGGGCGAAACTCGAAAACAAAAAAATACCGCTACTCAATTTTTTTATAATTTGTTTGTATTTTATTAAACTATGATTTAAAGAAAAAAAATTCATTATTAAAGGTGATGCCAATGTTTTAGGAATATTTTAGTGAGCGCTCGCGCGGCATATGTTTTGAACTTTCAAGGGTCACAACTTCAAGAAAATACCGCTTTATAGTTTTTTAATGTATATAATATCTTTTATAAATTAAATATATAAAAATTGAATAGAAAGGATGATTTAAATGATGTTTGTGTATTTTTCATGATGACGGCGCGCGCAACCATTGTATAATCTTTGATGTATCATAACTTCTAAACAAAAAATAACCGCCATCTAATTTTTTTATATATTATTTGTAATAGCATAAGAAAACATATTTAAAAATAAAAAATTAAAAAAAAAGTGAACTTAGCACGTAGTGACGTTTTTAATTCTTTAAACCTGAATATTTTAGGGGTGGGGATATTTATGGGGTTGTTTTTGTCATACCCCATTGGAAATACTTATAACACTATACAATAACCAGTTTTTTTAATTTTTTTTTGCATATTTTTTGAAATATTAGTAATTGCTGAAATCTATTGCTAACTTCACACAAGTTTCCACCTCAGGTGTGGTGAAAAAATTTTAAAAAATCGGTCACTTTTTCAGATTTAATTTTTGTAATCGAAAACAAAAAAAATGTAAGGGCTCCTTTTTTCATAATTTGTTACACATACAGTTATTCTTAGTAAAACTGCATAAAAGTTTTTTTTTTAAATCAGGCCAGGAGTCAAATAAATTAAAAATGAATTTAAAAAATCAGTCACTTTTTCACATTTTATTTATTTAATCAAAAACAAAAATGTAAGGGCTTGTTTTTTTATATTTTATTAGACATATAGCCCTTAGTAAAACTGCATAAAAAGTTTTTTCAAAATCAAACCAGGTGTCAAAAAATTTAAAAAAGAATGAAAATAATCAGTCACTTTTTCAGATATTATTTTTTTTAATCGAAAACAAAGAAATGTAAGTGCTCAATTTTTGTATATAATTTGTTACACATACAGTCCTTAGTAAAACTGCATAAAAAGTTTTTTCAAAATCAAACCAGGTGTCAAAAAATTTGAAAAAAAAAATGAGCCACTTTTTCATATTTTATTTTTTAATCAAAAACAAAAAATATAAGAGCTCAATTTTGTTTCACATACAGTCCTAAGTAAAACTGCATAAAAAGTTTTTTCAAAATCAAACCAGGTGTCAAAAAATTTGAAAAAAAAAATGAGCCACTTTTTCATATTTTATTTTTTAATCAAAAACAAAAAATATAAGAGCTCAATTTTGTTTCACATACAGTCCTAAGTAAAACTGCATAAAAAGTTTTTTCAAAATCAAACCAGGTGTTAAAAAATTTGAAAAAAAAAATGAAAAAAATCAGCCACTTTTTCACATTATATTTTTTAATCAAAAACAAAAAATATAAGAGCTCAATTTTGTTTCACATACAGTCCTAAGTAAAACTACATAAAAAGTTTTTTCAAAATCAGAGCAGGATTTAAAAAATAGTAATTTTTTCAGTTTTAGTGGTATGGTTGTCTGTGTAATAGGTACTGGATTTCTTGATTCCTGGCCTGGTCTGATTTGAAAAAACCATTTTATGCAGTTTTACTAAGGAATACATGTCTAATAAAATATAAAAAAATCAAGCCCTTACATTTTGTTTTTGATTAAATAAATAAAATGTGAAAAAGTGACTGATTTTTTTCATTCTTTTTAAATTTTTTGACTCCTGCTCTTATTTTGAAAAAACTTTTTATGCAGTTTTACTAAGGGCTATATGTCTAATAAAATATAAAAAAACGAGCCCTTACATTTTTGTTTTTGATTAAATAAATAAAATGTGAAAAAGTGACTGATTTTTTAAATTCATTTTAAAATTGATTGAATATGCTTTTTTAAATTTTTTAACTCCTGGTTTGATTTAAAAAAAAACTTTTTATGCAGTTTTACTAGTTTACTACTTTTTATGATGTTTTGACGCCCTAAAAGTCGTGCTTTGTTTTTTATGCTTTTTCGACGCTGATTTTGAGTTCGTAACTTTTGATAAGCGCCAGCTATTACAGTCAAATATTTTAATTTTCATTTCTACATCAATACTTATAAGTAAAAAGTCGGTCGGTTGTAGCGTTGGGGCCCACAGTTTTTAAAAAACTTAAAATTTCTGTATGGAATAAGATTTTTTTAATTTTTATACTCGAAGGGGTTGGAAAATTATTAGTAAATATTTTTATATTTATTGAATGTTTTCAATTTCGTTAGTAAATCTCAGATTTGGATTCAGCACCCCCAAAATCATGTACAATGGAAGAAGTCAAAAATACCCCAAAAGTTTCCCGCCCTTTTAAATACAAATTGACTCTACGATGACCTGTTTGAGCGTTTCTTTTTAAATTTTGTATTAACTAATTTAAAATTGGTTTTCGTTGGCCCACTCTTGTATTATAAGTTTAACGTCAACTCTTTAAATAAAGACTAGAAAAAATAATGAAAACGTATTTTTTACCTTGTTAACGCTGTAGAAGGCGATGCAGGAGTTGAGAAACTTCTGGACAAGATCATCGTGATGGTTTTCCCGGCGGACGGGGCGACGACGTACTACCCTATGATGATGATGTCGTGGTTCGGGAACGATAATGGGGCCAGGGCCGGCATCTGCCAGAGGTTGGGCCTCCTGAACCATCATTATTTCTGCCACCGATATCAGCAGCAGATCCTCGTTCCCTTCAATTTCTCCCAAATTTCCACTTTAAAAATTATAAATAAAATTATTAAATAACAAGAATTTATTTAAAAGGTATTACGTTAAATTTTAAAATTAAGAAGTTAAAACTTACTTATCACCCATGTCTTCGTTTCTTCGTCTGAATTCTGAATAACGACTAAATAAGTTGAATCTTTCCTCTCGATATTTATACCCACTCCATTTCTTTAGGCTGCGCAGAAAAATAAAGTTTCTGCGTCTCGTCCAACAAAATGTTCACTCGGTGACTGACTCATCCACTGCTCTGCTCACTGTTGCGCCCGCTCTGCATTCTTGCATTCAAATCGCTATATAATGGCGGCTACACACTAGGTACACGAACGTTAACAAGCGAAAGCGTTTGATTTGAATTTCGCGGTTCCATTCGGTTTTATCGAAATTAATTCAGTTCATTTCGATTTGTGTACTAATGATTATAATTTACTATAAATTTTGCGTAATATTGATTGTTTAAACAATGAAATTGTATTTTTGTGTTTTCGGTTATTTCGCATTTCATCGTGTCACGTACGATTCCCTTTCGTTTTTTTTATTGAAATATGTGATTTATTTATCAAGACAGGGTTGTTTGTTTAAACAATTAAAGAAATAAAGAGTATTTTACTTGAAACAAACATTTTTGAGCTATTTTTAAGCAGACATTCATTCTACGCCATTGTTTTATGGGAATTGTATAATTCCGCTCGCCCTCTGGTGGTAAAAAAATGAACTTTTATATTTGGTACATATATTTTTATTTAAGGCATTGGTTTATGTTTTTTGAGCTCTACTTGAAGCTTTAAATAATAAATTTCCCGATACAAAATCCATACCACACTTAAATTCAAAAATTGATAAAAATATAGTGTTGTAAGTCGTGATAAATATCAAAATGATATACAGGGTGGCCTAGAATTTACTTCCCAGGAAATATCTCAGTTATTTGAAGAGATAAAAATATAAATCAAAAAGTGCTTTCAATGGCAGCACTCATACTTCATAATTTCATTCTAAAAAAATTATTGGTATTTACCACTCTTAAGATGCCATCATCATTTTTTTTTCTTTAATGGGACACCCTATTTTTTATAATTGATATTGCATCTACAATTTATTCTAGCAACAGTGATATGCTACACTTATGGCCGATCTCACCAACACGACTTAGGCCCCTAAGTAGTACTTAAATTTTGAATTGACAGATTTTGTATTGTGTTCCTGTCAATTTAGACATTAAAGTAGTTCTTAAATTTTAAGTCGTGTCGGTGAGATCGGCCATTAGTATTTTAAGTACATTTTGTGAATAAAATATTAAAATATTGATCGTAGTATGTATGGTGGAAAATTATTTATTTAGTTTTTTTTTTAACAAAATTTGTAATTCTCAGTTAGGTTGAGTTAGATTAGGTTAAGTTAAGTTAGTTTAGATTTAAAAAATTTTCTTAAGAAAAACTAAATAAATAATTTTGCATACTACTTCCACCCGGTATATCATTTTCTTTTCTTTAAAGAATTTGAGGTTAAGTTCGAAATATTATTTACGTTTTGGCTAATAACTTCTATATTTTTGAAAATATTTGTAATGTTTTTTGGTTTTTGGCTTTACGGTGTCACATTAATATTAAAACTAGGCCCAAAACACAAATATAAAAATGTTAATTTTAATGATATTTATTTATAGCAAATTTTGCTTGATATTTATCATGCTATACAGGGTGTTTCTAAATATATGCGAAGAAATTCTACAGGCGATTCCTTGACCAATTCTAAGACAAGAGTAAAGAATAACAATTTTCTCAAAAGTGCTCTATTTTTTAGTTATGAGGTGTCAAACTTTCTATATTTTTTTCATTTTTTGAGTATAACTTCTTTATTTTTTAAGATAATTTGATCAAATTTGAAACACACTCTAGTTATTATAGTCGTAACAAGATAAAAATATCAAATATCAAAATAAAATACAGGGGGATGTATTTTGGGGGTATATACCCCATTTTTTATGCCATAACTTTTTTGTGCTATCCCACTTAACATTTTAAATAAGATAATCAATTCCTTGCTTTTTTCTGAAAATTTTTGATCTGTTTAATTTTTTCACAGCTGATATGGTTTAGAAGTTATTTAAAAGCATGTACGAAGTTGTATGCCAATTTTGCATTAAACAGGGGTGGGTTTTTTAAAAAATAAATACCAAAGACTTCCTAGAAGACTATTTGACCAATTTTAAGACGAAAACAGAGAATAAATATTTTCTCTAAAATGCTTCGTTTTTAATTTAAATTAAAATAAAATTATTTTGTTAATTGGCATACCTTAAGAACCGACGATAGAGGCGCTGATCGCAATTATTCGCTCGCCGCGTATATTCAACAAACGATTTTTTCGTTGTACAAAAAAAATCGTATAGCTTACAGACTTCCACCTCTGAGACGGAAACTGTAACCATAGTAATGCAGTAAACAATCCACCGTTCTCGGCACATTAGGAGTAACAAAATTTATTGCCACCACCAATTTGGGAACACCCTGTACAACATACTCGCTTTGTAATTAAGGAGGATAACTTTTTACGAATGCTGTAAATTTTTAAACAGATTCTGGCAGAAATGCCTTAGTTTAGTTACACAAATTTCTAAAAATTCTAAAAAAAAATAAATTTAAAAATATTCAACCCGATCGGGTGTTTTCGGAAATTTGATGGATAACTTCACATCGAACGAATGCTGACGTTCACTGACATTTGTCCAAGGTCATTGACGATGGAATGTCAACAATCAACAAATGGTTCATAAAATTTTAATTAATTTAATATTTTTAATCTGTGTTTAGTGAGTGAAAAGTGCCTTGAAGCTTACAAATGCCCAGAATTTACCCAACCATCACTTGACGGAAGACAATAATATGTCACTTGGAAATGGTATCTCTTTTAAGTGAAATTCACTTTTGGAGTACACATGAAGATATCAACATAAAAGCAAATGATTACAGCTGCTACAAGTAAGCTAAATATTTATGCAGTTTAGAATATTTACTTAATTATTATCTTTTAGGTACGTTAAGAAGGAAGCTTGCGACAATATTAGCCTCCTGACCAAAAAACTATATTGCGAATCGAGAGGTGTTAAAATTTTTCTAAATAATAAACGTCCTGAGAGGCTACGTGATAAATTACGAGAATTGGAAAATTTTTTGTTGCAAAATAAAATAGTTTTTATTGATTGGAGCAATGATAGCGAGCTTAAACTGTTATTATCAAGTGGTATAATTGTTACAATCTCTGTTAGAAATTGCAACGTTACAAGTATTAATTTTGATAAAAGTCTGTCAGGAAAATTCCAAACGGAAGTAATTTGTGATGGAGTTATTAATGGAAATCAAGTGATTTGTGCTTGTAAAGATGGAAGAATATTTGGTTTTGGTGGGCTTTATAAGGATTGGTGTATCGATAGTGGTTTGAGAAAGAATCTTAGTTATCATAATGAATTATTGGTATTATGGGGTAGGTCGAACGCTGATCACCCTCAACCTTGGAGCCCTCTCGCCAAAGATCATCAGCGAGCAAATTTGCAGTTGTATTGGTTGGGAAGTAAAGGACCTGATTTATTGGCATTTAAGAAAACCGATGGAGAACCAATTAAAGTTATCGTTAGTAAATTTAATCACCGCTGCATAATTGTGGTTGAACAAAAAGTAACACAACGTGGAGCTGTATCAATAGAAGTTTGTTTACTTGAAGTAATTGGAAATGCTTTAAAAAGAACTTCAGTGACTGCTGTGCCTTTGCAAACTCAAATAAGTTGTTTATCATTAAGCAAGCAAGAAAATTTTTTAATTCTGGGCTGTATCGATGGAGCGTTAGCTATTTTGGATCGAAATAGAGGCTCGAGTAAAATTATTAAAACGTCGTTTATACCTAGATATGTTACTTGGCATGAATCCGAAGCAATTTCTGCAATTTCCAACGATAGAGGCCAAATACAGTATTATGATTCCGCCCTTAATTGCCTTAGCACACAACTTTCAACAGAAGAAATTTCATATAATATGCTAGATATTTCCAGCTATTTTACTTCACAACATATCGTGCATTCATTGCACTGGGGTAATACAAATTTATTAGTTTGTATGGAACAAGGACCATTAATTGTTATAACTCATATTGAGAAGCTACTAAATTTTACTTCTTTAATCCAATCTTATGTACAAAACGAAAAAGTGGAACATGCAATTCGGTTGCTTTTGAGTTGGAAATTTAATGAACAAACGTTATGTGCTCTACAAAAAATTGTTAATTTTCTTATGAAATCTCCTCTAGATAATGTTTCGGCTAAATTTCTGCAAGAAGCTTTAGGAAGTTTTCATTGTCCTTCCATTCCAATAAGTGCCGAAATCAGACACAAATACGGACCTCAGGTAAAGATTTCTTTAAGGTTTTAAAGTTTGTGTAATACTGGGATATACAGGGTGATTTTTTTATCCTGGAAAATGGAATTATCTCGAAAAATACGCATCGCACAGAAAAATTTGCCAGATCGAAACTTTATCTCTCCGAGGGAGGCATATGTTAGTACTAAATTACTCCCATCCCGACACCCACTGGGGGCAGGGCCGGCGGCAACTTTGAATCTTAAATACGAACACCCATTTTTTATCGCAGATTCGTATTCAACGTCAAAAGGTACGTACGATTTGTCCGAAAAATTTTTTTCCATTCGCGACAGATGACGTTGTAATCACAAAAAATGAACAGAAATCAAAAGAATCAAAAATCAGATAAACATGCATTTATTATTTTTCGACGGGCTATTCAATGATAATACGGTTACTGGTTTGTTAATAAACTACATTTAGCATAACCCAGAAACAACGACGGGGACGTAGTAGTTTTCTGTTCCCTTTGGGGTTCTTGATTAACGTGAGTCCCCTTGTCTCTCATCTTTTACAGGGCTTCATTAACGTGAGTCCCCTAGCTTCTCACTATTCAAATAAATGCTCGAAATTGTGACCTTGAACTGCAATACATTTGTCGATTTACCTTGCAAATGATTGTACACAAATGTAACTCTCGCCACATGTCCCTTCTCGAGACCTAAATAATTCTCTTTCATAATTAAACTTTTCTTGTGTTCAGTCGCTTGCATTTGTAGTTATTAACCCGTCTCAGCGTACGAACGTTACCTACATTACCTTAGTTGTAGACACTTGTACCTACTAAAAATTAATTAGGAACAATTTTTGTGAAAATGGAGGTGTTAATAACCATACAAGAAAAAATTGAAATGATTCTTGTTTATGGAGAAGCGGGCAGAAATTTAGAGAATGCTGTCAACCTTTATGCTCAGCGTTTTCCAGACAGGCCGCGATCATGCACTTCGTTTTTCTGTGTTGTCCAATAGTTTACTCGCGAAGGAAGTGTTCAACCGAAGAAAAGGATCCGTCAAAAAACAGTAACTGGAGCAGAAAATACAATTGATGTATTAGCCGCAGTGGCTCATAATCCCCACGTCAGCACACGAGAAATAGCTCACGATAGCGGAATGTCCCAAATCAGTGTTTGGACAATTTTAAAGCACAATAAACATCATCCTTACCACGTATCTCTTCACCAAGATCTTCATGGCGTTGATTTCGAAAATTGCTTGACATTTTGTCAGTGGGCACGGGAAAAAATATTAATGAATCGTAATTTCTTTCATTGGGTATTATTTTCTGACGAATCAACATTTACAAACCATGGAGCTGTTAATCGACATAACATGCATTACTGGAGTATTGAAAACCCACACTGGCTGCATCAGGTTGAGCATCAGCGTCCTTGGTCTGTCAATGTCTGGTGCGGGATAATTGGTAGCAAACTCATAGGTCCCCACATCTTTGAAGGCAATTTAAACGGTGAAATGTATCGAGACTTCTTGGAAAATGAACTGCCACAGTTACTAGAAGACGTAAGTTTAAGAGTGCGACGGAACATGTGGTTTCAACATGATGGTTGCCCGGCGCATTATTCGGTATTATCACGCGAAGTACTTGATCGTGTTTTCCATGGTCGCTGGATTGGTAGAGCTGGTCCGATAAATTGGCTTGCCAGATCACCAGATCTTACTTCACCGGATTTTTTTTGTGGGGGTACCTGAAAGATAAAGTGTATGAACAAGTACAAACAACTCGTGCTAATATGATTGAACGAATCAGGAATGCTTGTGACCATATTCCTGGAGACGTACTTCTCAGTTGTGTACAGTCATTTGAAGGACGGATCGACAAATGTATTGAAGTTCAAGGTCACCATTTTGAGCATTTACTTTAATAGTGAGAGGCAAGGGGACTCACGCTAATGAAGCACCCCAAAAGATGAGAGGCAAGGGGACTCACGTTAATCAAGCACCCCGAAGGGAACAGAAAACTACTACATCCCCGTTGTTGTTCCTGGGTTATGCTAAATGTAGTTTTTTAACATACCAGCAACCGTATTATCATTAAATAGCCCGTCGAAAAATAATAAATGCATGTTTATCTGATTTTTGATTCTTTTGATTTCTGTTCATTTTTTGTGATTACAGCGCCATCTGTCACGAATGGAAAAAAATTTTTCGAACAAATCGTACGTACCTTTTGACGTTGAATCCGAATCTGCGATGAAAAATTGGTGTTCGTATTTAAGATTCAAAGTTGCCGCCGGCCCTGCCCCCAGTGGGTGTAGGGATGGGAGTAATTTAGTACTAACATATGCCTCCCTCGGAGAGATAAAGTTTCGATCTGGCAAATTTTTCTGTGCGATGCGTATTTTTCGAGATAATTCCATTTTCCAGGTTAAAAAAATCACCCTGTATACAGGGTGTCCCATTTTAATTAATCCAGCTGAATATCTTGGAAACTAAACGATTTCATTAAAAATGTTTCAGACAAAAATTGTTGCGGCTCAAGGGGGACATAATTGAGCCATGGGTTTTTAATTTTTATGGGATTTTATGGGGAAATTATTTTTTCATATGGTAACATTTTATTATTGATTCACAATCCATGAAAAATAATAAGCAACTTTTGGTTGAAAATATTTTTTAGGAAATTTCAATTTTTCATGATATTCGCCAAAATTAACAGACATTTTGAGATTTCAATTCAGGTTTTCTAGAAAACTATTTTTTTTAAGAAAAATCCCCAAAGGCAAAAAGTGTTTAAATTAATGTAAAGATTTAGAAAAACCAGTAAAAAGTTTTTAAAATTTATTTCATTTTTTTTTTAATTTATTTAAAAAAAAATTATTTTTTTACGAAAGTGTAAAATTATTTTTTTAATATCAAAATTAAAGATAAGGTCAAAGATCATCATAAAGATCACTTTTTGCCTCTTGCGATTTTTCTTTAAAAGCTTTAGTAAAACTGGACCGAAAATCTCAAAATTGATGATTATTTTGGTGAATATCACGAAAAATTGAAATTTTCTAAAAAAATTGTTCAACCAAAAGTTGCTTATTATTGTTTAAAGCAGGGACTAAAAACGAAAAATATTTCGTTCGTTTCTGTTCTGAACAAAAACGAAAAATTTCGTTCGGTTTTTTACGTTCCCACCCAAAAAATTTCGTTTTCGTTTTCGTGAATAGAAATAAAAAACCGGTTAATACCGTTTTTTTTTTAATTTATAAATCGACGTGTTCGGTTATTTTTTTTGAAAAAATTTAGTTATCAAATAAACGACATTTGAAGTATACAATGAAACACCCTGTATGTAACGCATTAATAATTAATAATAATTGATAATTAAAGCAGGTGTTATTTTATTGAAAAATTAGTTAAATAATGTTGAAAATATACAGGATGTAACAAAAGTATGGGTATGGAATAATCGATTTATTTTCTTATTTTGAAGAGATACAAAAAAAGTTTAAGATATAGGTTTTTTGATTTATTCCGACGCATATTCTGACATTTTTTATTTATTTCAATTTTCGAAGAGTGTATTTTTCTAATTATCAGGATGCTATTTTATCTCAAAAAAATATTTCAGAAACAAAATTACGAGCAAAATTATAATAAAAAAACACTAATTTTTAGTAGAAGCAAAAATACACAAATAAGCCAAGAACATCAAATTAAACATTAAGATAAGGAAAAAACTTTTAATATAAATTTGACAAAAACATAAATAAATTAATCATAGTATTTTTTTGTGTTTTAGTAAATATTATTTTTTTTTTTGTAAAAATATATTTTTTTTAATATTTTTAATTTTTTTTATAGAGATAAAATAGCACCCTGATATTCAGAAAAATACACATTTATTGAAAATTGATAAAAATAGGTTGCTATCTAAAAAAAAATTGGTTGCCATAGCAAAGAAACAAAAACAAATGTAAAAAAAACAAAAATATGCATAGAAAAAAATCAAAAAACTTTTGTCTTATACTTTTTTGTAACTCTCCAAAATAAGAAAATAGAACGATTATTCCATACGTTTGTTTCACCATAGCGCAAACACACGTGTTCACCTCACAAGTTAGGTTAGCATGCGTTGTTTGTTTTTGCTATGCAGTCATCTGCTTCAAGTGTAAAAATTAAAAATTTATTGAAAATACAAATTTTCACCGACAATAATAAAAAAAACCGGTTAAAACCGGTAAACGAAATTGTTAATTTCGTTTTTAATCTTGAACGGAAAATAAAATTAAAGTTCTCGTTTTCGTTCCTGAAAAAATTTCGGTTAATTTCGTTTAACGTTTTCGTTCAGTTGTTAGTCCCTGGTTTAAAGATTACGAATCTACAATAAAAATTATGGGTTCCCATTTAAAAAAAAATGTTTTTCCATAAAAACACCATAAAATCCCATAAAAATTAAAAACCCATGGTACTGTTAAATAAATGTCCCCCTCGAAACGCTATAATTTTTGTCTAAAACATTTTTAAGGAAATCGCTTAGTTTCCAAGAGATTCAGCTGGATTAATTAAAATGGGTCACCCTGTATATCGCTTAAACTCTATTCAATCAGTTTTGTTATGGTTTCATGACAGTCTGAACAAAGCTATTCAGCTAATATTAGATCTTTCTACAGGGTGTCCCGGAATAACTGTGACAAATTTTTTATGGTGACAGAGGAAGTGAAACCAAGCATATTTTACTTATAAATTATAAAGTATTGTCCGGAAATGCTTCCTTAAAAGTTACCACTTCAAAAATTTTCAAAAAAAATATTTTTTTGTAATTAAAATATATATTACAAGAGATATTAATTTGAAATTTTGACCACAGTTTTTTCACATAAGGATACACATTTTCAGCCAATAAAAGTTTAAAAAATATTTTCAGGGGCGTTACATGTGGGGGGGTCATCAACTTTTTTTGATCATATCTTTTGTTTCTTTACGTTTTTGATAATTTTAAAAGTACTAAAATAATCCTTGTTCAATGTTCTACAGAAAAGGTACTCTTATTGTAAGCTCCAGTGCTTCATTTCGGAGTAAAAGTAGATTTTATAATTTTTAGCTGAAAATATGAATAAAATAACATTTTCGGTGTTATTATGTTATGTTATTATTTTGATCGATTATACCTTAATATAATATTATTATTTTGATTGATGTTATTTTAACACCGAAAATGTTATTTTACATAGGCGTTAAGTTACAGTAAAGTTTACAAAATAACGTTTTCTTGACATCGGGGCGACTGTATAATTTAACAGCGCTGTTACGGCTAACATTTTTTGTTCAGAATTACCCCATTACAAAAAAATATTTTTCTTGAAAGTTTTTGAAGTGGTATAACTTTTTAAGGAAGCATTTCCGCACAATACTTTAGGGACACCCTGTATATTCTTCTTATAGACGCAAAATAGTACACCCTGTATAACTCTATAATACTCCGATTCTACTATAGGACACCCTGTATAACTCTATATTCCTCCGATTCTACTCTGTTAGCTTAATTCTTTTTCAAATTTACTTTGTTGATATTTTACCACGTTATTTCACTTTTGCGCTCTTGAGATTCGATGTACCACTATTATTTGGTTTATAAATTAAGTTGGTTCTTATTGATACATGAAATTTGCTTAGCGCTATTTCACTTAGAGGTCTGTTTTTGGAGAAGCAATTAACAAATTTACTGTAGTTATAATTTTTTTCAACTTTTTTAAATTTACTTTTTTACTACAAATCAGATTTACAAATAAAAATATTTGTAGGTAAAATCATTGACACGAAGATTTTTTCATCAGTTAATAAGATCAAAAATGTTTGAAACTGCGTTTTTACTGGCAGTTGATTTGGGTCACCATGATCTTTTTATGGATATTTATTACATTGCTGTACAAGTACAAGAAGTTGAAATGGCAGCAGCAGCACGAGCACAAGCTTCAGCTCTACTTAGCAGGTGTTCCAGTGATGGTATGTATAATATTTTTAATTTACTGTGTGTATGGGTTTTTAATTATATATATTATATTTTTTAAGATAGCTTGTATATTATATTGTACTCAATTGCCATATTCGGATAATTACAAAAATAGAACATGGATGTTGGTTTAAAAGCCTGCTCCCGACTATCAAATATGTCTTCCAGTAAGTCCGAGGTGACATGTCTATGGACTTTTTTTATCTCCACACAGACAAACTTTTTGTTAGAGATTTCACTACACAACGTGTTCTCCATCTTGGAAGACAAATTAAATTTAGGATCAGTGGCATGCATTTGGCGTTAGCCCAACTTCTTGAAACTTAAGTTTTTTTATTTTTGTTTATACAGGTAAACGTCGGTTTACGCCTGGGATCCGTTCCGAAAGACACCGGCGTAAAAAAAAATCGGTGTAAAATGAACACACATTTTTCGTGCTTTTTTCGCACAATCTTTGTAGTTCATTATGGGCGACAATAGTGATTTAGAACCCAAAATGAATATTCTTTTAATTTTATACTAAAATAAAAAATATAATCATATCTTTTTATTTTTCTTAAAAACAAAACGAAAACTAACTCGGAAAATCCTACGCCGGCACCAACCGGCGTAATTGTGAATCGGCGTAAAGCGAACCGGCGCAAAACGACAGTTACCTGTATCGTCTTTTAACTCTGCCATAAATGTTTCCGAAAATCGCACATTTTTTTAAATAACTGCAATGCTGCAAATGTGTTAAATGATTCTAGAGGTAGGTTTTACCTCCACACGATAAAAAAACTAAGTGCTGTTATGTCAGCATATACAAGAAATCAATCAGCGTACTTGTCAGCGCTGACTTGCTGGAAGCCATATTTGATCATCTGGTGTGGGCTTAAAAAGGATTGTACCAACAACTTAAATTATATTCTAATTATTTTTCTAATTTGAGTTAGTTTTAAATAAGGTTGTTTATGTAGAATGAAGTAAGAGGTTTGCACTTCTTCTTGAAAATGACTTCAAACTAATTTTAAATGAAGCGAGAGAGGCAGAGATTACAGAAAGAGTTATGATGTTTTAATTATAGGTCAGTATTAAGTCAAAAGACATACATACTATCCATGATGATATTAAATTTTGTTAATACACAATTGTGGGTCGAATCTGTTACCCCTGTGCTGCGTTCAGTATTTACACTCTCTGGGCGAGAGTTATAACTGTGTACGCCCAAAGTTGTTCAGAAATAGAAAGAACACCTCAAGAGTGTAAGTAAATAATCGTTCAGAAATGTTCGGAGCGCAATTGGGGCGTACCGAAAACACACCGGTCTGGATCAGGTTGAAAAATCCCCACATGAGCAATAACGAAAAACTTTTCAGATTCATTGATCTCAACGTTTCTGTGTTTGCTTTTGTTAGGTTAGGTTAGGCTAGTTTAAATGTTATAAAATACGTGGTACGTTTTCACAAAATCATTCAGGAATCCCAATACTCCGAGTGCACTTCGATAATGACGTCTTAACACACTACCCAGAGTACACTCTACCTTCACACTACGTTTTTGAACTGCCTCCTGAAGTGGAAGACATACATTTTTATGTTCGTTTCTTAATATTAATGTTTTTCGGATTCTATTAAAATCGACATAAAACCTTATTTGAAACCAACGGAAAATTTATGTAATTCAATTATATAAATTTAATTGTCGAGGGGAACGTGTCAAACTCTGGGAGTGTATTCTACACTCTTCTATAAACATTAGCCATTGCTCTTTTAATTTCTTATTGTTTTTCTTTTATTAGAGCTACGAGCTGCAGCATTCAAAATTGTTAAATTAGTGCATCCCGAACACCAACTTTTTCTTTATATACCTTAATTTTTAACCAGTTCCAGAAGTAAAAATCTAGAGGCCGTTCAGAAACATAGTATGAGGGTAGGGGTAGTGTGCTATGACGTCATTACCGGACTGTATGGATGCCTCAACGGTTTTGGGTAAACATAGGAAGTACTTTATAACATAATCTAACAAAACCATACACTGAGACACTCTGAAGACCTTTGAGGGCCAGTAAAAACCACCACGATCAATCCATCGTCCAAGAAAAGAGTTTTGCAAGTATTGCTGACTTTAATTTTTAAAACGCTGGAACTCAAAAACTAATCAAAATTGTATAACAACATTTAGGTGTTTTTTCCTTATATTAACGTTTAGAATACACGCGAGTTCAACACAATCCTTCCGACTCACCCTGAATTTATTGAGATAAAAGGAGATGTTTATACAAGTGATATACAATTATATTCATTATTGGGAATTTTTAGATTCCGCTCGCCCTCTGGTGGCATGAACTTCTATTATCGGTACTTCCTCTTTTGGTTTAATGCATTGGTACAAGTTTCTTGAGCTTTAGTGAAGCTTTAAATAATAAATCTATTTGAATTTTGTTGCATATGTAGTTATAAGGTACGAGAATGCAATTTAAACACAATTTTTGACACCGACAAGTACTGAATATGCTCAATTTATAGCGCCCTGGTTTGTGAACATACTGCATATTTCACAATTTATGGTTCGCAAATGAATCTCCAATCTTTTTAAAAATACAGGGCATAATATTAAAAATAGGCTAATTTAGAAAAGTGTGTTTTTAGTCTTTTTTATGGAATTAACTTGGCTCTGGTGACTTAAATAAAATAAATAATTGTTTAAATTATAGATTAATATATTTAAATTTGTTACAGCATCTGTTTGTTCCCGCTCATCATGTTCACAATGCTCGGAAACAAGCAGCAATACTAGTGAATCCACTGGGGATGGAACGGATATTGAATCAAATATTGATCACTATTTAACAACAAATTTTAACCAAGCAGTAAAACCGTACAAAAATCCATATACTCCTCCCATTCCCAGCATTGATCTTCCAAAAATAAAACTATTAAATAAAATGCCTTCAGCTCCACCACTTCCTCTGGTACCACCACCTATAACAAATTTTCAAGTGCCTCCAGCTCAAACGGCTACTAATTTAATTGATGTTCCAAATTTTAATATTAATAACCCTAAATTTCTTCCCATACGTACAGTTCCTGTTTCAACTAGACTGCCTCCATTTCGTGTTACTGCCCCCCAACGAATAGCCCCTCCTTTGCCACTTAATGCTCCACCGATTGCACAAAATATAAACGCAAACCAACCAAAAAAACAACCAGCTAAGGTGAAATTTTCCGATACCGTAACTGCATTTATTGTACCAGAAGTTAAGCGACCTGTTCGATTGCCACCACCAGCACATGTAACGGATCCACAAAAGGAACTAGCCGACAGTCTACCTCTTTGCCACCCAAATGAAGACTATTTAAAAGATTTTACACCAATTAGAAAGGAGTCTAATGAAAGTCCGCCTGCTCAACCCAAAATAAAAGTTGTACATTTTGGAGTCGTATGATATTAATTTATTTTTATAACAAAACTATTTAACAAATTTTTATACTAATAAAATATTTTTTTATTTAACTTTTCTTGCCCCACCCATATCATCAAGTTCTTGTTTTAATGTTAATAAATCCTTATCAGGTATATATCGTTCTTCCTCGTGATGTTCTTCATGAAGCACCGTTTCCAGTGTTACGCCTGGAGGAATACAAGCTTCTACAGCTCTTAAAAGAGTGGGTAACTAAAAATTTAATTTAAGAATATTTTTTTTACTGAATTTATTTCTTACCTGAGTAGATGAAATATCTGTAACTTGAATCGTTCTCGAATACAACTTTAAATTATACTGAGAATTAACTAATTCACTCAATGGTTTATATGATGTTACTTGCATATGTTGTGGTGGAACGGCCCAACTGTCGTCAACATTAATGTCCATATTTAGCGCCAGTGTATGAATTAATTTTTGATAATTCTCTAAAATAGGATAATCATATCCTCTGATTTGTATATTAACCAAATCATAGATGGGGATTTTAGGTTTCATTAACTAAAAATAACCATTTATTTAAATAAAATAGAGTAAGAAAATTAATCAACGTACTTCTAAATAATCTGGTTCGTATAGACTACCACTATACAATCTTTTAAATTGACGTGATAGTTTTAAGGCATTTTTTAAAGTATTCATTTTTAATTTTTTGCAATTTGTAAACACAACTTTTAACATAACCTTAAAAGTTTGAGGTCGGGTATGAAGTTAGTTATGCAAGGTTACCGGAGAAACCCGAATGGCTCGCGATGTTGCCAAGTTTATCGAAGGCGCATTATTATACAGGGTGTCCCCAACTAAAACTTTTCTAAAATGAAGTTGGTACTTGTTATTTCTTTCAAAGGCGCTTTATTGGGAATTTTGACTTGGGATACGCCCTCTGGGAGTTATTTGCTGAAGATAGATAAGGTCTACCTTGAGTTAACCTGTTTTTGTAAAATTTATTTCCGTGCAGTTATAAATCAGTTTCCTTGGGTTTATTATTACTATATTAAAATAATAATATTTTTTACAGGCTGTAATTTATTACCTACCTAAAAACAATGTATTTGTGCAAGTAAGAAATAACACACATTGGTCAATAAAAGATAAACCCAATTTTTAAACACAAAAAACTTGATCGAAACACCGGCGCAGTTACTAAAACCAATAAAAATTAAATCGGCGCGAAAATCTTTTATTACTTTTTCCTCCAAGTTTTTTTCAAATTTACGTCAAAATAGCGCCATCTATCCGTAGTCGAAATTCCCAATATTCCTAATAATTCTTTAATTTATTTATTCCTATTACTACATATTATTTAACGAAAACCAAATAGATTACTAATGCTTGTAGTCGAATAACAAGCACTTGTTTTGTGGGTTCATATTTTTACCACCAGAGGGCGAGTGGATAATAAACTTTCCACAAATCATCAATTTTTGTTTCAAGGGGGGGGGGGGGGTTAAATTTTAAGACATTTTTTTCAGTATTAAATATTTTAATGAACTTCCTCATAGAATCAGAGTACTTCCACCAATTAAATTTAAACTGGCAATGAAAGGTGTTCTACAAATAGCACCTTACAATTTTAATGATTTTTTAAATCTATATGGCAGGTTTTAAAATGTGTGTAGTCATCTAAGTATCGTTTGTATTTTATAATCTCTGTAATATTTTATTTCTGCCTATGACAAGTTTAACTTATGTAAAACACATTTTCAATAAATAAATTACACCCGGTATATAAGATGAAATTTTAAATGTTCATAATCATATAATTGATAGTTCTAAATTGAGGCCAAATAGCTATCAAAATAATTTTGGAGAAAAAAAATAATGAAAGCCACTTTTGTGGTTAAAAATTTTAATTAGATATTTACAAAAACATTATTTAATTTTAACACTCTTGGACACTGTTGACTTTATTCCAGAAATTTCTCCGCCATAACGACTTACTGCAGTTTTCACTTCTCTCACCTAAAAATATGAAAAATTAGTACCTTTACATAATATCATGAAATTGTATAATCACTAATGATGATACTGATCAAGTTTCAAAACGAAACATTTTAAAATTTACCCTCTAAGTGATAATTATACAATTAGCACTGCGATTTAAATATTCAAAACATTTTTAAAGTAACTTAAAAAAGTTGTTTATCCATAAAATGATTTGATACTTTTGTTACACCATGTATATTATCAAAGGAAAAAATATTATAAGCTTCGTTTTAGAATTTTTGTCCAAATTACAAATAAATACTTACAGCTCCCTTTCTGCGAATCTTGGCTTTTCTAAACTTATTTCTATGCTTCACACGTGGATTTCTCTGTTCCTTTTTACGATGTGGCATTAAACCTTTATTTTTTGATATTTGATAAGTGATCGCTCGCTTTCCTATTTCATTCGCTTCATCTGTAATAATTATTCAAGATTTAAATTTTGTAAAAATAGAATACGACACTTAAGTGTCACATGAAGCTTAAGCTTCAGCTGTGCAATCGGGCCTTAACCCTCAACAACAAGATCAACATTTTTTAAAAATGATGTAATTATGTACAAATAAATATGTGTTATATATTTTAATAAATACGAAACAAACCTTCAACTTCTTCTGTTTCCAAGTTAGTTTCCATTTCATCAGAATCGGCGTCTAAATTTTCCTCATCTTTTATAAGATCGGATTCTAACTCTTCAGTATTTTTTACATCCTTTACCTTCTTAGTCGATTTATTTTTTATTTTATTCAATTTGGATAAAACTTTAAGTGTCGATTCTTTTAGTTGTTTACCTTCACTCTTTGATTTCTAAATAATTTGAAAATTATAAAGATTAAGTAATTAAAATTTCTGAACATATTTATTCATAATCATAAAAATAAAATGTAAATCTAAGTATTTTCCCTCGATTTATAGCTAACGTTTTTTTGGAGACCCATGTGGCATATTATTAGATGTAGTTTTTTCATTTACCTGCCTAAATAGTTGTTAAAGCTCTGATGAAGTTTATAAAAAATAAACGAAACATTAGCTAAAACAACAGGTAGGGTTTTTATTTTGGTCCTAAATCGTGGGGAAATACTTAGATTTACATTAAGTTCAAGGACGTTAACGAATTTATGGTTAATAAAAATAAAATGTTTTAAGATACTTACAAACATTTTTAATAATATTTCGGCCTGCGGCTTGATTATTTCATTAAAATGTGGTTCCATTTCCGATAATAGTTTTCTATACTGATAAAGTCTTTTAATTACCGGGTGGGACTTTATATTAGTTTTTTGAGATTTGATTAACGTATACATAGTAATGTTAACGCAATAGCTATAAAAAAAAAATTATGAATTATTTAACAATAAATAAAATTATATTTTACTTACTTTAAAATGAGTTGATTAAATACATTTACAAATGTCTTCGCTTCACAATTTGTTAAATTATTTTCTTCGTAATAATCAATAATAGGTTGAAGAAACGTCTGCGCTATTTCCATCTTATCTAAAAACAAAATATTTTAAGTTATAATTTAAAAGCAAAAAAAATTATTGCTTACTTTGATAATCTTCAATTAATCCTAAAAACTCAGGTGATTCCTTTTTTAACAACTCAATTTGTTGCCTTTTAGACAATTTTGATAAATCACTTTTAACTTGCTCGTCTAAAACCGCCTCCGTTTCTTTCTGTGGAATTGCAAACTCCAAATTAAAATCATCATCGTCCATAGATTTAGCCAATTGAGATTGTAAATTCTTGGCTTCATCTTCCTCCAGCTCTGCCATCCTAGCATCCTTCTCTTGATAAGTATTGTAATCCTGATCCACATAATCGGTAGAGTAGAAATTTTTTTTATTTTTCCCCCATGCCTTTGGGTCAGGCAAACCATCGTCTGGTTCTTCAACATCGCTTAATGCAATATCACTTTCATCTTCAGAATCTGATTGTATTCCTAACACCTCTTCCTAAAATACATTTTATTGTTAATATTGGTCTTCTAAAATAACATTAATTATCGTGCTCAAAATAATGTTAGAAACCTAAACACAACAGACGATATACACACGCTGATTCCAACTTTGATATTGAAAAGCGGTGTCTATCTTATTGTGGTGGCTAAAGTAATGGTCAAAATGTAGCAATGTGGATTATGTAGTTATCGAGTTCGTAAAATCTGTTCCTACTATTCCCAGCAGCAAATAATGAGCCCATTAATATATTCTCTATTGATTTATACTATGTCAGTTCTGTTTTTTGTAAATTCTCTTGTACCACTTTTAAGACTACTACGAGCGGATAGAAAAATCAAAAAAAATTTTTTGCTTACAAAGTTACCTTATTATCTCAAAACCAAGTGACAATAGTTTGTATACCCGAATACCAAATCTAAAAGCTTAAACGCCGTTGCGAAATTGTAAGTAGTTATGCAAGAAATCATGCCACTACAATTTTAAACTTGTTTTTTTTCAAAACTATGTCTTTCAAATCGGCCAGCTAGTCGCATAACCAAAGCAAATGTCATCCGATTGGTTTCAAATTTTAACTGAATTTTTTAATTTTTGCATGGAAGTAAACACGATTATAACCAAAAGATGAGAAATGCTTTTGTTATTAACATTTTAATACTGAATTTTGTCGTAAAAAATATTTTTCTTTTCAAATGTTCATAATTATGTTAAAAAACCATATTTTTTCTTTTTCATGTGTACTACTTCCATAAAGAATATGATATAGTTTATGAAAATTTTCACCGTTTTGTTACAAATCACTGCTAGCCACCGAGGTATTTCAAAAAAGAGCAGCTTCAGGACAAGCACCATACAGCCATAATTTTGAGATTATTTTTAGCAATTAACCATTTATTTGGTCCCTAATGAAATGTCTAATAAATCTCTTAAGCCCATTTTACAATAATGTGATTCATTGACTCACAAAAAGCTATCAAAAATGACCGGAAATTTTATTCGCTTGATATTTACGGTTTTGGTCATAATTTTTTTTTCACTAGAGCTTTTCTGAATTTTTTTTTTGCTGCAAAAAGTCTTCTGGCCATCAATTTCCTTGTATTATGTTTTTGTTAACTAAATACTTATATGGCAACAGTAAAATAAGCACTCTACAACGATCTTAAAACAATTAACGAACATGTGAACTCTTCATTTATACCTTAACTTATAAACACCGATAAAAAAATGATTTTTGTGTTTTACTACTGGCATATGCATATGCTTCTAAAGACAAATTACACTAGTATATATTTATACATACTTCACTGTCTGAGGAAACCTGTCCTCCTTTGCGATTAGAATTGTGTAGCATAATATTGTCATCATCGCTAACTTCATCGTCAGATGATGATTGGTGATAATCCTTGTATCTGAAAATTTTAAAAACAAAATATTTGAGTAATATTGGGAATTATAAACAAAGTTTAACAAATCTTTTTAAAAGGGAATGCAATTTGGAACAAATTTATTTAACATCATTAAAATAATAATAAACAAAAATAGAAGATTACCTTGAATGTGAAGGCATAATGAAGATAATTCCGATGTAGATAAAACACAAAATTAATTCTTTATTGTTAAAATTCTTGTAAAATTCTAACCTAAAATTTTGGCACTTCGCACACGTGCAATCACAGAATACAGAATAATAACCACAGAATAATAAGAAGTGTAAACCCCGGAAACAAAATCTTTGCCCCCACCAACGTGAATGGATGGTTGCTTTGAAATTTAAACCACCTTATTCTTGCAACATGCCTATTTGAATTTTGTTTTAAATTAATCAAAATTTCAAAATTATAACCAAGTACATAATTTACTTCTCATTCCCTTCGCTGGGTACTACTGAAGTAATTAGGCTCATTATAAAAATTCCCGAAATTAAATAATGACTGACTTAAGACTTAAATCATCAATAAATTCTCTGAATTAAGTACCCTCATTTAAATTTCATTAGGTTCTTGACCAAATTCATTAAGAGGACAGCGGGTTTATTTCGTAGAGTCGTGTTTTTGATCATAAATAGTTTTCTTCGAAAGATATATAGAAAATTAACGAACTTAGGGTTAAACGTAATTTTGGCTCCAACTTCCGGTGTAAATGAAGTTGCATAAAAATGTGATTTTCAAATGGGCGTAATTCCGAAAGTATTAATAGTAGAGCGTAGAGTACACTACGCTAGGTCAATTTAATGGTATTTTTAGGGAGAACACGAAAATGAAAAAATATACTGGGTGTTCCATTTAAAATAAGAAAGTTGCCATCCACTTCCGATATAACCGGAAGTTCTACAAAATCAAAAATACTTTTAGTAGAAAGTTCGCAATTAAATACTTTAGTGGACAAATTTTAAGAATCGAAAACATAACCTTTCAAAAGTTAGCCGTGGGGGGGGGGGGGCGTTCTTTATGTCCTAACTGTATATTACATTATTTTCATCTCTGCAACAGTGGATGCAAAAATTCAAATTTTGACAGGTTGAACAAAACTACTGTCAGATAAATATTCATTATCTTTAATTTGCGTTTAAATTGAAAGAAATTTTAAAATATCGGTTTAAAATTCCATTAATCAATGCGACTTTAAATTTTAACTTTAGCGCTTAATTTGTGCAGCTAAAAAGTTCAATGTTACATGATTGTACAAAAAATTAGAAAGCTAATTGTACGTTTTTTATTCACAAAATCTCAATAAATAACTGAAATTTGTGTATTTTTTTACAATGCTTGATTTGTTACGATTATTGTATTCGTTTTGGAAAAAATATTTACTACGCCACTGGGTTACTAGAGGATTTTCTTTTTAAATTTTTAGTTGTACCAACCTGCGTATTTGGTTGCCTACATATACCACAATCATTTTAGCTCATCCTGTATATAACAAAAATATACGAAAAAAAGGGGAATTTGGCAACGTTGGATTACAATAGGTTGTCATCGGAGATAATTTCATACTAGTTTATACTATAGAAACAAATTTTTAAAAAAATGGCGCGCTTTTATATTTTTCATTTAAATACTTTTAATTAGAATCATTATTTTGTACAGGATTAAAATTTAAACAAATAATAATTTTACAATGTAAAAACTTTAATTAGTTATAATAAGATTGACTTAAGCTAACTTTGTGGGTTTAACAAACGTGCGTTTGCGTTTCATCTTTTTACGTGTTACTTCCAGTTTGCTCAACTGGCTACTTATTTCTGAATAAATTTCTCTTTGCTCCTCTTCCGGAATAGTTTTCCTAAAAAATAAAATTTATAAACCAAATTAGATCACTGAAGATTCAACATACATGTATTCCTTCATAAGATCAAACTTTTCATAAGGTTTAGCGAGTTCTTCAGCTCGTTTGAAGAATCTTTCCGGAAGGTCTAGTGGTAGTATGCCTTTTAATTCTTTCCTCTCCCAACGCGCTAACCAGGGTCTAGGTTTTAGTTTTACTTTTAATGGATTTATCGGCACAGGTGTTCCTTCACTTATTAACTCCACCTCCATGTTTACATCAAAGGTTGAATATTCAGGTAAAGCATCTCTTAAGTAAAACAGTTCATCATCTAAGCGTTTTTCTAAACGAATTACTTCTACTTTTTGAATCGTTGGGTCGTACATCTCATACATTATTTCGACTCCCTAAAAATTAAAATAATTTATTTACATCTAGTAATTTAGCATTAAAAATGAGTTTATTCCTTACTTGGTGGTCGATAACATTTCGTAAAATAAATTTAGCTCTAAGGCCACAACCTTCTCTACTTATACATATTCCTACAAATTTATTCGGTTTACCAGGAGTGTGCGGATCTGATGAAGTAACCGACATAATAGTGCCTTAAAATAAAAAAATTATGAACGAATTATTAAATGCAAAAAGAACATACCAACGTAAAATTCTGGTATATCTATATGTCCCCGGCGAGAAATCATGTCCTTTCTTTCAAGCTTCTCTCGAAGTGTATTACGAAATTCAATTTTTGGATCGGGTAAAAATTCTGGATAAACATGCCTAAACTCCGATACATTTTTACGAATTGTTTCATGATCGGTTTTTTGTAAAGGATTTACATTAAGATCATGAGACAAATGCCTTATAACTACAAGGTATAAACAGTTGAATTAAAAATTATTTTTATAAAGTTATTGCTTACTTTTGGTGTAAGAAGATAATAAGAACCCAGGCTTTTTAGCAAGAGTAGGTAACATTTTCGTTTATAAATATTTAAAAAGTACAAGAAAAAGATTATTGTGTCTAAACTCCCTCAAGGCGGTATTACAAAAATTATATTATTTTACCGTAAACTATAGAAAATATGTCCATAGAGTAAAATTTTTTTATCCAGTATTTCTTGTGTTTTTCTGGGCTTTACCTCCGGTAGCCAAGCGAGTACCACCCCCCAAGCCGCTGGAGCCCTAAGCTTCGCGGCAATATTAGTTTTTCACTATTTTGAAAAACCAAAAATAAGATTATTTCTCATAGCTGATCTCACAGAATAATAATACTCTTTTGATTTAGGTACAGTTGCTCCCAGCTGGAAGTAGGACAAAAGTAATCACGATCGCGTATTCTTTGTCCTACTTCCAGCTGGGAACAACTTTACCTAGCTACAAAAAACAAGACTTAACTTGGAATAATTTTTTTATTGTAAAAGATTGAAAAGTATTTTATTTTGTTTTGATCCAACACGATTTTAAATAAGTCATAAAACATATTACAAAAGTAAAGCAAAAATTAATAAATGAATCGCGTGCATAAGATGCGCAAAATTACAAAATGCCGCCCCCTACTGTCAAAAACTAGACATTTGTTGCTTCACTTGTAGGAATTGAAATAAATTCTTTACAATATATTTATTTCAACATATATTTATTAATTTTAAAACGGGGAAAATACTGCCATCTTGATATTCGCTTTTTTGGTAGTTCACCTGTGTGCGCATAATCAACACACCCACCCCGAAAACGTGGTATAAAAATTATTGCGAAACCATGAATGAAACGCAAAGAAGAAATTACAAAAAAAATATAAAAAAATTTTCACTTAATGAAAATATAGGTAATTTTTAATGAGGAATCAAAATTTAAAAAAAAAATTATGCTGCGATGTCATAGATTACCCAATTCTGTATTCAGACAAAAAAAATCGCACCAAAAAAAAATTTCGGCTTAGGAAAAGTTGCTCAGTTATGAAATTCCCTACTCTTAAGTGGAAAATTCAAATATTCAAAATATCTGTTTTTTAATAATGAATGAAATCTGCAAATGGTTCTAGGTTTAATTTTACTTAATATATTTGAAAGAAAGAAGGGTTATTAATTACATAGTAAATTCTTTTACATAAGCATTTTTGTAACCGAATTTATAATAAGCTAAGAAGGGAAAATTGT
Organism: Stenus bimaculatus; assembly: GCA_963971135.1. Taxonomy (NCBI): domain Eukaryota; kingdom Metazoa; phylum Arthropoda; class Insecta; order Coleoptera; family Staphylinidae; genus Stenus; species Stenus bimaculatus. The sequence continues at coordinate 75,909,273 of OZ020180.1, read as the reverse complement.
TCATTATTATTAAGGTATGTCTTTGAATAAAATTAAGATACATTCTTACGATCTTAAATCTTAACAAGTAAATGTGTAAATATATTAACCATAAAAGTATTTTCGATCCAATAGACAAATGCACTACATCTTTGGGGAACTCATTAAAATCAAGACCTATTATAACATGAAGTAAGTAATATAAACTCCAATTAAAATCCAAAGCTGGATTCATACACCACATACTTTCTGTTAAATTTCTTGCTAATTGGACGAAGTTATCATCCATATTTTGAAGGTAAGATTTAAATTCAGTTTTCAGAAGAAGCTTGCAGATTTCTTTGGTATCTTCAAAATTTTCTTGGCATATATTAAACCTTAAAAAAAATTTATTATTTTTTTATTATAATAATAACGAAATAGTATATTACGCAACGAGCTAGAAAGTGACGAATTTTGTGCGAGTGTGAAAATAGCCGAACGAGGCGCTAGCCGAGTGAGGATATTACACGAGCAACGAAATTCACTTTCTGCGAGTTGTGTACGCTATTTTTCCGACGACCACGGAGATTTTGCGACCATTATTAATATTTTGTAGTAACAACATAACATAACCTATGTTAACAGCAGCTGACATTGAAGTTATCGATTATTTTTAGTTAAATGTAAATAATTGTTTTGACGGAACCAACTTATCGAAACGAATAAAAAATGTTCCTATTTTATTTAAAATTTACAGAAAAGTGAATTATATAATGATTTTAATAATAAAATTAATAATATTGCCGGGGTTAAATATAAATTTTTATTTCAACTATCCTTTTTTTGCAAGTTTTAAAAAAATCCAAGAGAGGGCTTTCGGAATTCCTTCGCAGCGCCTCTATCGAAAATTACAAGAACTATTTGACAGTTACAACATGGAAACTTAAAGTCACTAGTGTTGAAATGAACGATTTTCTAAACTACTAATATGAATGACATATACGATTTTCTCATATGGTCGTCGGAAAAAGTACGTAATAGAAGTACGTAGAAGTAGAGAACAATAAAATAGGGATTTTTTAAATTTGATTAATTCTAAAAGCTGATGATGTGTTACAATAATACATTTTGTTTGGATTTCGGTTTATTTTCGGTTCGATTTCGGTACAGTTTCTGTTCAATTTCGGTATGATAATATGTACTTATTTATTTGAACTATATACCGGGTGGAAATGAAAGACCCGGTTTTGAAACTGGATAACACTAAATGAACTAGTAAAATTATTTATTTCTTAAGTTGGAAAATACTAGCTATTAAGTATCTTTATTACAGGCACATGCAAAATAATACCCCTACATATGGGGTACCAAAATAATCGTTATAAAATCCTCTTTTTAAAAAGTCGAATGACCCGGCATCATTGCATTTAAAAAAAATGAGATATTTGATAAAATCTTCATTAACTAAGTTTAAAAATTAATAGTTCAAAGACCACTTAAACTTTTTTTTCAAATTACAATTTTATTTAGGTATTTGAATTATTTAGAATTAGTTTTGGTACTTTTCACCGACTTCGAAAACCTTTTTTTTTTTTTGGAAAAAATTTTTTTTACAAAAAAAATAAAAACTAATATCTCAAAAATACTTCTTTTTTAAAAGTATTTTAAGCCATGAATAAAAATATGGGATGTTTCCGGTGAAACCGGAAGTGATTTCGAAAATAAAAAATGCACATAAAATTTGTATTTTTGAACCATAGAACATAGCCAAATATCAAATTTTTCTATTCATAAATAAAAAAGTTATAGAGGTGACCCGGTTTTCATTTCCACCCGGTATAGACTATAGAAATTGAAATTTGTTTAAAAAAATATGATTTTAAAGACAATTTATAAAAAATTGTAATTATATTTCTTCATAACTTTCATACAAACCAAAATTAACCGTTAATAATAGTTCGGCGTATGAGTATTTGGTTAAACTTATACAGAAACAAATGAAGAAGAAATTGGTAGCCACAAGACTCTTTTGTGTACCAAAAAAAGAAATTTAAAAAAAGCTCCACTGGAAAAAAGGTTATGACCAAAACCGCAAGTATCAAGTATCAAGCGAATTTCAAAATCTTGCGCTCAAATTTGCCGAATGTCCTCATAAGCAAACACGTCGAAACAGGCGACAAACTGCAGAGTTCAAACAAAATAAATAACTTTCTGAAGAAGTTTGTGGAATTACCACAACGTACAGCAGAATAAGACCCAAAAAATTGGTAATTGTGGTTTGGAGTCGTATATACATATATGTAACCGCAAAAAAAGTTCCAAAACTCCAGAGACGCCTAATGTTTGATACAGGACACCAGCATTGCATTTTTTCCAAAAAATTCGAAAGTTTTATCCTATTTTTGTTTTTGAGCTAAAGCGTTTTTTTTATATATTTTTTAATATTACCTACCTATCTTCTATTCCAAGCATATGACCAATAACTCTCCATAAATGTACAAATCCATCTAAGTCTTGGTTTGAAACGTTGTACAAACCAACAGTTTCTGGGGATGCTAATATCAATCCCATAAATCCAAACTGACCTAATGCCATATCCTTTTGAGTGATTTTGCCAATAGATTGAAATTCGCACTTTTTACTGGCAGCAATATGCATACCATTTACAACATTGATAGATTTACTAGTTCTGAAAATGATATAAAAGTTATAATATGATCCTAAAAATAAAATTTGCATCTATCCAAATCAAACCTTATACAGAGGGTGTCCGTTCGTGGTAGATAAAACTTCGTGGTTTGAAAGTAGAAGAAATTTCATAGTAAAAAAAAGTATATTGGTCTACTTGTTATAGTTTTGGAGTTGCGCCGTTTTTAATTTTAGGTTACCAATTTTTTCCACACATCACTACATCAACAATAACAACTTAAAAAATGTTTGCAAAAATCTATAAAAATTATCACTAAAAAGCTAAAACCACCCTCTTTCAACTAGTAATAACAAAACAACATAAATTGTTTACAGAATGTTAAATAATAATTCACAAAAAGGAAAGAATTTGAAAAAAAAAATTTTTTAGTTTTTTTACAATCTTTTAAAATAAAGCCAAGTAAGGGAGTGTTTTTTTCCTAACATCTAAAACTACATTATTATCCCTAAAAATCATGAAAATTTTGAGTTCCTAGGTATTTTCCAACACTGTGTAGTCATTTGCCAAATGCCAAAAGGACTGCTCACGTGTAGGTTTAAATTCTACTTCTAAATTAATCTTTAACCAAAAGGATTTAAGTTAAAATAAAATGTGTTGGTTTCAGTTCACCTTTTTTATTATTAGAAAATTAAAAAATAGAACAGGAAAATTAACTAATAATGTTATTAATTAGCTACTATTATTTACCTACTAATTATTAAATTAAAATAGTAAATTTGATATATTGATTTTGTAAGTGAAGGAAAATACCTAGGAACTCAAAATTTTCATGATTTGTAGGGATACTAATATAGTTTTAGATGTTAGAAAAAAAACACCCCCTTGCTTTAATTTAACAAATTTAAAAAAAAACGAAAATTTTTTTTTTCAAATTATTTTCTTTTTCTGAATAATTATTTAACATTCTGTCAACATTTATGTTCTTTTGTTATTACTAGTTGAAACAGGGAGGTTTTAGCTTTCTAGTGATAATTTTTGTAGATTTTTACACACATTTTTTTAAGTTGTTATTACTGATGTAGCAGTGATGCAGAAATTAATAACGCTGGTATTCCAAAACTATAACAAGTAGATCCAAACGATGAAATTTCTTTTACTTTCTAACCCCGAAGTTTTATCTACCACGAACGGGACACCCTGTATGTAGTATGTATAATTATGTTAAAATTAAATTCAACTGGATTTTGTGTTATTGAAGAAATTTTTAGAATGTAGATAAATTTTCCAAAAATTAATGAAACTTAATTTTAGTTTAAATAACTAAGAATTAAGAACAAAAGCACAACTATAAAATTTGTAGGTCGTATATGTTACATTTTATATCCTATAATCCTTAACCTTATTATTAAATTTCAAACATTTTCTGCAATTGAGCTCTCTACTATTACTACCTACTACCTGTTGCATAATTAAGTTACGAAAAATTTATTCACATGAAGGATTCTTGCATTTAAATTAATAATGACTAGATATTAAATAAAAAATAATAATAAATAATACACATTTATTACAGAATCGACCCTGAGTCTACTTTTAGCAGCTTGCATTTCAGGTTTTATTCTTAATATTTTTTTTAGTTTTTAATTACTTATTATTTTGTAATTATATCTTTATACACCTTTATTAATAAAAAACAGTAAGTAATTTTTTTAAATTTAAATTAAAAATTCTTATTAAAGTTCTGATATACAGTGCGGACATAAAGCAAATCCCCTCTCCCCTGCTAACTTTTGAACAGTTATATTTTTGATTCTGAAAATTTGTCTATTGAGGAATCTAATTGCGAACTTTCTAATATTCTAATAACGGTATTTTTGATTTTGTGGAACTTCCGGTTATATCGAATGTGGATGGCAACTTTCTTATTTTAAATACAACACCCAGTATATTTTTGCATTTTCGTGTTCTCCATAAAAATACAATCAAATTGACCTAGCATAGTGTGATCTACGATCTACGATTAATACTTTCGGAGATTGAAAATCGCATTTTTTATGCAACTTCATTTACACCGGAAGTTGGAAAATTAACGAACTTACGGTTAAACATAATTTTGTTTAAATTTAATATTATTAACTTAATTGCAAAATATTTCATTTAATATAACGAAGTTGGGGCAGTTGGGTCCAACTTCCGGTGTAAATGAAGTTGCATAAAAATACGATTTTCAAATGGGCGTAATTCCGAAAGTATTAATCGTAGACCACACTATGCTAGGTCAATCTAATGGTATTCTTATGGAGAACACGAAAATGCAAAAATATACTGGGTGTTCCATTTAAAATAAGAAAGTTGCCATCCACTTCCGGTATAACCGGAAGTTCCACAAAATCAAAAATACCTTTATTAGAAAGTTCGCAATTAGATTCCTAGGTAGACAAATTTTCAGAATCAAAAACATAATCGTTGAAAACTTAGCGGGGGGGGGGGGGGGGTGGATTTACTTTATGTCCGCGCGGTATTGCATACAATGGCGTAGCCATGGGGGTTCAGAGGGTGATTTTCACCCCCTGACGCCCAAATAGAGTTCAAGGCGTATTTTTTGGCATTATAAATTTTTTAAATTAGAATATAAAAATATACAGGGTGTCCCATTTGACGTTGGACTGTATGGGTATCTTTGTTATTATTGGAGACAGAAAGACGGTTAAATGGACAAAGTAGTAGAGATTTTTTCGGATATAAATAATTCATTTACAAAAAATTTGAATATCGCATCGTTCCAACGCTATCTTGAAAAAACAAGAAAATGCGATTTTTAAAATATGGCTATAACTTCGTTATTTTCGGTGGTACGAAAAAATTTTTTTGACTTAATACAGACAATTTTTTGTGTACAATTCAGTAAAACAAATGAATATTTTTTTTTCGGCAATGGATTGACCGGTAATGAACCAAACTTATTTTTTTCTTATGGCAGCCATATTGGATTTACACATATTCGGAATTAGTGTATTTTTCTGAGTAATTTGATATATCATATGTAATATTTTAAGAAAAATAGAAATAATTTTATTTTACTAACCAAAAATGGCCTTGAATAGATGTAAACTGTCAATACATATGTGTCAAGATTTATTTTACATTTAATATTTTAAATAGTTACATTTATGTTATTGACAATTAACATCTCTTAAAGTTCAATGTTAGTTTGTAAAATCAAATAATTTTATTTTTTTTTTAAATATGACATATGGTATACCAAATTACTCAGAAAAAAATACTGATTCCGAATATGTGTAAATCCAATATGGCTGCCATAAGAAAAAAATAAGTTTGGTTCATTTCCGGTCATTCCGTTAGCGAAAAAAAATATTCATTTGTTTTACTGCATTGTACACAAAAAATTGTCTGTATTATGTTAAAAAACTTTTTTGGTACCACAGAAAATAAAGAAGTTATAGCCATATTTTAAAAATCGCATTTTCTTGTTTTTTCAAGATAGCGTTGGAACCATGCGATATTCAAAATTTTTGTAAATGAATTATTAATATTCGAAAAAATCTCTACTACTTTGTCCATTTAACCGATTTTCTATTTCCAATAATAACAAAAAGATACCCATAGAGTCTCACTTTTTTCCACCAAGTGGTTCTGAGGTTTTAACAAAAATTTCTTATGAACTAACATTAATATTAGAGCAATTTTAAATAGTTATAGATTCTATTTTATTATGATTTTTTTATTTAAGTGAAGTATGCTTTGGATTTTTTCTTTAACTTCAAGCCCATCAAATACATTAATTTTAAAGGGGGAAATTAAAAATGCTCTTATTAAAATACAAAATTGATTTAAAATTTTAAAAAATATATAAAATAGAAGATTACATGGGTTCCACAAAAATCTGAATATTTTACAATTTTAGAAATGGTGTAACTTCTTAAAGAGTCCAAAAAACATTAGTTCATAGGAAATTTTTAGTTTTGAATGACATTTACTTCTTAAAAAAATTTGCTAGAAACAGTGGAACATTCTCCAGTTAACCGGTGTCGGTCGAATTTTGCGACACCCTGTATGCATTTTTATTTTTTTTGTAATAAATAAATAATTTATTAAAGCCCCATTGTTTATAGAAATAACGTTTTTAAAATTTTGTAAAATGTTGGTATTTAAAAAAACTTTACATCTGTAGTAAGTTTGGATACACTCAACAGTTTTATGAATTGTGAGTATCAAAAAAGTCTTGACCTTCAAATATCACCGAAAGGGGGCCCCTTTACCCCACTTGGGCGCCTTTTTAAAGTCAGTACTCTCCAAACCGACATTCTTAATCTTTTTAATTAAAACTTTTTCTAAAAACGTTAATAATTCCGCCATTTTTTAACCAATTTTTGACTTTAAAAAATAAATAAAAACCAATTATTATTATCTTTACAGTGACTTATTAAACTCTCGTGTGTGGTTTCAATAATTTTGATTTTATTGCCGTTTTTCTATAAGAACCTGCAAAATTAGAAAAATCTAAAAATTACACTAAAACATCAAATTTTATTTTTTTACGAAATGTAAAAAGAATCATTAAAATCCGAAAATAATTGAAAAAATTTGATTTTTAGAACACAAAAATGTCAATTCTATCTAAAAAAATGATTTAAAATCAAAATGTAGTTAGTTTTAATATTTAAAATTATTTAAAATGTTGGTATTTAAAAAAAACATTACATCTGTAGTAAATTTTTGGACACCTATACTCAGTATTATGAATTTTAAAACTAAAAATAAAACTTGAACTTCAAATATCGCCGAAAGAGTCTCTAGTGTGTATTCAGCTACCGTGATGAAAAATTTAGAGACGTCGTTATCGTTAATCACGTGATTAAAAAATATTTCTTCATAAGAAATATTTTCTTAAAGACACGTGATTAACTTTAACGACGTCTCTAAAATTTTCATCACGGTCGCCGAATACATGCTTCTGTACCTTGCTGACCGAAATTCCTGGCTACGCCACTGATCGCATATTCGTTTTAATTTAAAAGAAAAAGAAAATTTTTTGTAACTAATAATGAAGAATAAAAAAACTACTTATTCAGTTGTTACTGTGGATTAAAAAAAACTAGTTTAATCATTAGAATGCTTTATAGACACTTAAAACCATAAAAATTATTTACTGTATTTGCATTAATCGTTAGTTTTAAAAATAATCAATTAAATTGTGCAGTAAAATATTTTTTAATTTATGTAAATTTTTCTTTATTAAAGATTGAAGCTTGTAATTTAACACTACATTAAATTATTTTATTGCATTGAGCTACTTTTGTACTCCTAAATACTACTTCAACACATTTTAATAGATGGTAATTATACAAACATTAGGTACGTAGAGTTTTCATTTTAATTTAAAAATAATAATGCAACGCATTGATGCAATTTTACCTACATTTTGCACATGCATTTGTTATTTAAATAAACATATTTTATTGTTTAAGCAAATATAGAAAGCAAGTCGATAAAATAAATTTTTATTACCTTGAATTTACACTTAATTTGTTATTATACCACGAGTTCATATGGAATATTGTAGACATGTATCTTTTATACGATTTTAATACCGTACTTGACATTTTAGTGCATCTCAAAACAGCATTTCCTTTTGGCGGTGAAAGAGTTAGAAGCAAACCAAAAAATTTCGCGAAATACATCGCAAAAATATTCTCATGGAAATATTTTTGACCGCTAAAATTATATATAAAAATTAACTTTTATCATAAAAACTGCAACGGAAAAATTATATCACACATCATATTTTTTTTCACAATTTTTATATTCTACATTTATTTTTCTTAAATAATCTACTATAAAAATTAATAAATGAAGAGGCTCACTTTTCTATTTTTCTAGTTATATCTATAATATTTAAAATGTGTGTTTGGAAAAATAATAATTATGTTGGAATTTTAATGAAAAAATAACAAAAACATGCTTACCTTTCATATTTTTCAAAATCATAATAATCAGGTAATTTCAAATCTTTATTTTCCATCCCATCACAAATTACTGCATCGCCTTCTTTCATTAATTGTTCCACAAATTGCATGGCCTTAAATTTAGCTGCATCTATATTTTTGAATGTCAAAAAAAAACACGTATTTTTAAAATTTTAATACACCTACTTACCTTTCTTCATTTTGTTTCTTACTAGAAATAAACTAACGCTTTGACGAGCAAATAGTTGAATGTTTCCCCTTCATTGATGCGAGACATATCTCCCGCAATTTTGCGCTTGGGGAAATTTTTTTATTGTTTTATTATTTTTTAGGCAAACATTTACTTAGTAGAAATAAAAAGTTTGAAAGAGCTTTTTTTAAGTAAAATTAATAAAAATAATTATATTTGAATTTGAAAAAAATAAAAACAAGCAAATTTCATTTCTTTTTTTATAACTTCCACTCAATTTAAGTAGTTTTTCTTTGTTTTTTAAAATATTTTATAAAAATATAGGATATCAAAATGCCCCACTCCGTAAAATGTTTGAAAAGCGTAGTTTTTATAAAAAGATAGCGTTACCCACTAGCCAAAGTAGACACTTGTCTATTGCCTAAAATATATATTTATGGTTTTTGGGGACTTTCAAAATCTAGTAAAGCTTTTCTTCTAAAATATTGAGAAACCATTTAATTTCTAGAATTTTGTATAATCTCTAAAGAAAAAATTTCAATTATAACATAAATATTTTTAAATCTTCATGTTGAAAATTTATTAAGGGTGAAAAAAAACAATGACTTCGAACATTTCAAAATTTTTTTCCTGTGGCGCATTTCATAAAATCATTTTCTAAAGGCAGTGGTGTGCTGTGAAAATTTTAACAAGGGGCTCGCGATTTTTTGGCCGTTTCTAAGAATGTGTTTTTTTTAACGAGGGACTTCCCAGTATGCCCCACATGCATTTTTTGCAATTTTTAAGGACTTGTATTATTTTGATATAAAAACAGTAGCTCTCTATTTTTATTGTAAAAAATAAATTCAATACATTAAATATGTTATATACAGGGTGACCCAGTCATATGCCCACAGTCTATAGCTTCTTTGCTATAAAACATATCGACTTGCGGTTTTCACCAACATATAGATAGATGCATGCCCCACAATTTAAAAATATTTTCGATATATACAGGGTGTCCCATCATGGCCTACTGAACCAAACTTATATTTTTTTAAATGGAACACCCAGTATATTATGACATTTTTGGATTCCTTACCAAAAAATATTTATACTTTGTATAAAATTTTATGGGTCTATCGTTACTCGTTTTGCTGATATTTGCCATTTAAGCCAAAAAAAGATCAATTTTTGAAAAATCACTACTCTAAAACAGAAGAACATGTTGGCTTGAAATTTTGTCAAAAATTTTTCAACATCGTCTAGTCTACAACCACATCTACAACTATCATGTCAAATTTAAGTATGTGATATTTTTTTATCAGGGTGCCTTATAAAACGCAAATTGAACAGTTTCACAAAATTTTCAAATGGAACACCCTGTATATTTTAACGTCAGTCGATGGCATTTTTTACAAGCTTTCTATTGATATAATGTTTGTATGGTCGCTTATCAATGGTTTAGGAGGTATTAATATCCAAATTGAGAAACAGTGAAAATAGACAAAATAGCACTCTTGGTGAATTTTTTTAAATTTGCCTAAAACTTATTTTGTGTCTTTCTCTATTTTGCTTTTTTAATAATGTTGATATACTACAAAGCAGTTTTTGTTGCTTTATATCACAAATAAAATCGAAACTTGCAATTATCAATTTTGGTTTTCTAAATTTCAGTATGTTTTGAAAACTGATGTTACCAAGGAAACCCCTATTTTGTTGAATTTCGTTTTTACGCTCTTTTCTGATAGCTAGAAGCGGATTTCTTTCAGCTTCACCAAGCGCTTACAGCATATTTGCCATTTCTTCTTTAGAAGAATTCACTATATCGGTTTAGTTATTGCCAAAAGTAAAAGTAAAATAGAGAAAGACAGAAATAAATAATAAGCAAATATAAAAATAAATCCTCAACAAAATTCACCAAGAGCACTATTTTGTCTATTTTTCTCCGTTTCTCAGTTTGGATATTAATCTCTCCTAAACCTTTGATAAGCGACCATACAAACATCTCGACAAACATTATATCAATAGAAAGCTTGTAAAAAATGCCATCGATTGATGTTAAAATATACAGAATGTTCCATTTGAAAATTTCGTTTAATTGTTCAATGTGCGTTTCATAAGGCACCCTGATAAAAAATATCACAAACTTAAATTTGACATGATAGTTGTAGACTAGACGATGTTGAAAAATTTTTGACAAAATTTCAAGCCAAAATGATCATCTGTTTTAGAGCAGTGATTTTTCAAAAATTGATCTTTTTTTGGCTTAAATGGCAAATATCAGCAAAACGAGTGATGATAGACCCATAAAAGTTTATACAAAGTATAATTATTTTTTGATAAGGAATCAAAAAATGTCATAATATACTGGGTGTTCCATTTTAAAAAATATAACTTTGGTTCAGTAGGTCATGATGGGACACCCTGTATGTATCGAAAATATTTTTAAATTGTGGGGCATGCATGTATCTATATGTTGGTGAAAACCGCAAGTCGATATGTTTTATAGCAAAGAAAAGCTATAGAACTATAGACCGCAGGCATATGACTGGGTCACCCTGTATATTAAATATTATAAAAAACTACAAAAGATTAAAAACGGAACAAAAAATAAATTCTCAAATAAAGAATAAAAAAAATCTGGAAATTATCATTTTAAAAGACTCGCAAATTTACTAAAATTTTAAGAAGGGGCTCTCGTGAGCCCTCTACAGCACACCACTGTCTAAAGGGCTCTTGAAATCATAGTTGGCTAATAGAGCCCAAAAAGGTTTTGACGCAGACCTGGACCTGATTCCTTTTGTATGCAAAAATCGTGTATTTATCAGCTTGAGACCCAAAATTTCAACGCCCCCCTTCACCGCGGTGTCTGTGGGGCCCAAATAACTACTCCACTGTTGGCTATACCGATCAAAATCTCGAAAATCATAACACTGACAATAAAAATTTATCTATGATCAAAATCCCATCATATTGGTTAAATTATTGGTAATTTTTGGACTTTAAATAATTCATTAAAAATTTAAGTTTTCTTACAGTTTTTCAAATATTTTTTTTAAATTATTCAAAAGTACCACAACTTGCAAAAATTTACAAGTTACATAAAATGTTTCTCTTGAAATTCTCTACAAAAGCAAATAATTTTTAAATAAAATTTTTGAATTCCTTAAAGTTCTAAAGTATTTCAGGTCTTCTGCTATGCTCTAACATCATTTTAGTAACATCGAGGAGTGCAAGTATACAAATTTTCATTAAAAAGCTTTGGCCGATGTAATTCAAAAAATTATTAGGGGTGCGTTTTTCATGGAAATAAATTTGGTCATATCGGGAGGAAAATATTCGTCGTTTGTAAGTGATTTGGATCAAAAGTTATGAATTTTAAACCGCGATTTTGAGGGCTCCAAAACGAAATAAAAACTTCAGAAAATAGTCGATTTCTTGATTAATTTTGTATTTTATAATCACGTTGTTTGGGGCTTTAGTTGAAAAAAATTTAATTACTTTTTTATTTTTACGAATATTTTGCCAAAATTTTGTACAATAGTGTGCTGTACTATTATTTATCATTAGTACAATTTTCGCCGGAAACTTAAAAGAAAAACTTGAGAAAATCTTCGATTTCTTGAATTATTTTGTATTTTATTCACCTTTTTTGGGTGTTTAGTTGGAAAAAACTTAATAACTTTTTTATGTTTATAAATATTTTTACAAAATTTTGTATAATCATGTATGATACTAGCACTTATCCGTGGTACAATTTTTGCCGGAAAATTCCAAGGAAAAGTTTAGAAAATCGCTGATGTCTTGAATAATTTTGTATTTTAATCACGTTTTTTGAGCTTTAGTTGAAAAAAACTCATTATTATATTGAACTTTAAGAATGGGTCTGAACAGTTCGAGCTTTTTGTCTTTTAAGTTCAAACATCCAAAATTTCAGGTTAGGTGAAAAATACTAGTATTTATAATCACCCAGTATATAAACTTTTGATCTCAAACTAAAAATTAGCGTTGGTCTATGTCTGCATAAACAGAAAAAAATTTACAAAACAAAATTGCTTTTAAAAATATTAATGTTTTTTTGGAGGTGATAAACATGGATATTTGAATAAAAATTAATATTTTTTAACATTTTTTATTCTGTAGCCTCATCAATTAATTTAGTTAATAATTTCGCCCTTTCTTTCGCTTGCTCAATACAAACTATTAACTTTTCTTCATCCAAAGGAGTTCCTCCTGGCTTTAAAATACTGCACAGTTTATTATCATTTATTACAACTGTTATTGATCCTGTTGATAAATTCTCTTCTTCTGCAGTTGGATCAATTAATGAAACAGATCTAAAATAAATAAAATATGAATACATTTCATATAATTTACTTTTATTGGTTTCGTGAAAAATTGAAAATATAGTTACGCTTATCACTATCTGACTGACTGACTCTGTAATGCTGTATTTTTCAACGGGCGCTCTACAACAAATATTAAAAAAAAACTTACTCATCAAAAATTGAAAAAGTTGTAGCAACAGGACAATTCAATACTGCGATATTTTTTCTTTCTTCTAAATTAACTTGTTTATTATCAATAGCAACATCATAATCAACATATGGTAATTTAACTAAAATAACACAAAAAAATAATTTAAAAAACTAAAATATTGCAAAAATTAAACCTGTCCTAAGAGCTGCAATTAAGGAAAGTAAACAAGCGTCCAACAAGCATCCATCATAATCAATACACATCATATCCGCGTATAAGCACCATACCAAATGATCTTTTGCTATACATAAATCAGAAAGATTTATACACTTTGAATTTTGAATAATATCAAACAAATATTTTGTTGCAGTTTGTGCTTGGTCTGAAGGAGGACCAGATTTAAATTTTGATGAGCATAGTGGAGGCAAGTCTACATTAGGTACTAAAAATCCTTGATCTGGAGTTGTAGGTTTCGGTTTACAAAGTTCCTAAAAATATTACAATTAATTTATTAAGAAGTACTTGAAGCTTAAATATTACCGCTTTAATACCACAAACAACTGTAGTTCTTCCAATTTTTGCAATAGCAGAGCCATCCGCAGTGGTTATTGAGTTGGAATTGATTATAATGGGTCTGTATTTATCTAATTCTCTACCATCTGGACGCAAATCGTGTGATAGGTAATCACGATAGTATTTTAAGGGATGTAATGACCTTTAAAGGAAAAGATGAATTAAACAGGCACTATTAAAATTAGAAACGAGTAAACTTAAATGGCTAAAAATTAAAGAAAAAAAGAAACAGTAAGTTTTATTCTAGCAAACGGTTTCGGTTAATAAATTATTAAAAACTGTTTCGGTTTTTAGAAATTTCAAAAAATGGTTTCGGTTCTGGCTTTTGAAAAATGATTTGATTGTAAAACCGATAGTAAAACGGTTAAAAACCGATAGTAAAACAGTTAAAAACCGATAGTAAAACGGTTAAAAATAATAACATTCATAGTGTGGAAACGAGATAAAAATCGTAACTATAGAATGTAGTAAAAAGTCCATCGTTTTCCCTAAATATCTCTATTTCTGTAAGCATAACGAGATATTTTCTGTCTTTCACTTACACATAATAACGTATGTCTTGGGAAGGCATACATTTTTTGATTTCTTGGACGTTCTTTGCTTGAAACGCATAATAACGTTCATAATATGGAAACGAGACAAAAACTCTGATTAGGGTTTCGGTTACTTCAAATAAAACGGTTTTAACCGAGTTTCGATTAATAAAAGGTTCGGTTAGAATCTCTTTTTGAAATTGTTTAGTTTTTTAGAGTTGCCAACACAAAAGGAATTAGATGTACAATGTGATCAAAAATTTTCAAAATAAAAACTGTCCTCAAGTTGTGTTAAAATGTTTAAAAGTTTTTCAGGTTATAGCCCTCTGTTGCATTTTTATGAACTACCCAAATGAGTAAAAGTCAAATAATAATTTTCTTTACCCGTTTTATGTGTGGAAAACAAATTGGGAATATATAGATTCTGCTCGCCCTCTGGTGGCAAAATATGAACTTCGATATTCGGTACTTACGTTTATGATTTAACACATTGGTACATGTTTTTTGAGATTTACTGAAGCTTTAAATGATAAATCTATTTGTGTTTTGTTGAATACGTAGTTATAAGGTACAAGAATGCATTTTAAACACAATTTTTGATAATGACAAGTACCGAATAACCTCCATTTATAGCGCCATCTATACGTAGTTAAAATTCCCAATAATCAACTCTTTTTTAAAACTATTGGGAATTTTAACTATGCATAGAGTGCAGCATAAATGGATAATATTCGGTACTTGTCAGTGTCAAAAATTGTGTTTAAAATGGATTATTGTATCTACCTTAAAACTACACATACTCAAGAAAACACAAATAGATTACTTATAGCTTCAGTAAACCTAAAAAAATGTAAAAAATTCAGTAACGAATATAGAAGTTCATATTTTTGCCACCAATTCCTATAAAAACAGCGCCCCCTACAGGCAGTTGAAATTACCAATAGGGTTGTGAAAAATGACACCCTGTATTAGCATTTTTAAATGCTGTTGTTTTAAATGAAAATTATTAAATGTTGCATAATTTTAAATGGCCAGATATAAATTTTTAAGAAATTTAGCAAATTCAAGCCATATTCAACAAATAAAGGATTAAAAGCTTACTTATAATGTTTTGCCATAATTCTTTTGGAACAAAGTAGTAATTGGGTAGTAACATAAACGAATCAATCACTTTATAAAGTATATTAATATATTAAATAAACTTTATAAACATTTCTGCGCCATAATTTTTTGGTTATGTTTATAAAATACACGTGATACCACAGAACGATCAATTGTAGACAGAGACATGTAATGTTAAAATGTAGAAAAAATTATACACAAATTTTTACGTTTACAATAAATTTTTAATTTTTCCTCTAACAAAATAAAAATACCGTAAAATCAAGTAATTTATACCTCATCTAAACGCGAATATTTCAATTTTACGCATGGGGCGAATAGCGCCATCTATTAATTGTTAAAATCCCTAATAGTCAATCATCCCTATATTTCTAGAAATACAGTAATTTTAAGAAAAATCAAATAATTTAATTATTTTGTTACCTAACAGTACTTCTTATTTTTCTACTAGATGGCGCATCAATCTTTCATAAATCGTTCTATGATCATAATTATACCCACGTGACTAGAACACGCAACGCTATTGGACAATATAATTTACGCGCTAAATTTCTGGTACTTTTCAACAGAAACCGTCAACTGCCGTCAAGGTGCCAGCTGGTCGTTGGTCGTTGCTTTTGTTTGCCGCTTTGGGTGTTCGGTGCTTGCCTCTCGCCTTGCTCCTCGTTTGCTTCACGTTTAGAAGCATGTTTTAAACCTAAACTTATTAATTTTGTATATATTTTACATATTCGTGATGCTTCACTAACCACTCGTGTTTACTTCGGACATTTTTAAATATAGTTTTAGCATTTTTTTTATTTTTTTTATTCGACATGGCTTCTTTTCAAATACACGAGGATCAAGAAAATCGCGGCCGGGCTATACGTACGACGAAACAACAAACTATCAATGTTTTTGGTAACAGGCCCATTTTGGGTGCTGTAGATAATAACATACAGAAAACTGAAAGAAATATTAATATTAAATCAAAACAGGTACATTGCTTTAATTTTGCAAGCGATTTAAATTTTATTTTATGTATTTTTTAGCCTCTAGGAATTTCAAGACAAAATGAGTGTCGGTTTAATAAACCTATTTGCCCAAAATCGCCTTTGGTTCCAGTTGTACCAGTTGCTCAATTTCAAGCGTTTAAAGTTTACGAAGACAGCACCGAAGATGTATCAAAGGAAAATCAACGTAAACCGATTGAATCAAAAACTGTCTCCAACAATGTGCTCGGAAGAACTATTGAGTCAATTGAAGATTCTCCGATGTTAATTGAAAAATCTCCTGATGTAATCGTTGAAACGGTTTTGCTATGTAATGCTAGTCGGAACAAAGATATTTTCTTCGAAATGGAGGAGTACAGGGATGATATTTATCAACATTTATTAAAACAAGAGGTAATTTTTTTTGTATTAGGAAAACGTTTATTTTAATTAATATATTATCATGTAGTATTTAAGACCAATGGTTCAAGCCTCGTCTTTCTCGTACTCATACAAATCATTGCAAAACTTCATTTCATAAGATCCAGTTGAAACCGCATAAATGAATTGACCAATCGTAATGAAAAATTACACATGGCTTTGTAATGCCATATTCTACATATCGGCAGACCCTAATTTTTTATGTTTTACAGTCTTTACACTATCCATCTTTAAAATTTTTAGACAAAGTTAATTGGTGTAATGTTTATTTAAAATTATATTGGTCAATTTTTTAATGGAAAGAGAAAGAAAGATGAAACTAAAACCTAAAATGTAGTGTTTTCAATTCAATTTTGATATTTTATTAAGAAAACAGCATACAATTATTTTTTTATCAATAAGAATTAAAATATCAGTTTATATTCTATTAATTTAAATATTTTTTTAATATGAATTTTTTTTTAATATTTAAATTTTTGCAGTAAAATCTAAATGTAATTTTAAAAATAATTTGCAAATTCATGAATTATTACTTCACATATGAGATTTTATGTTTCTAATTCATACTTTTAGAAAAAAATTTGCATATTGTTGTGTATTTTCTAAGAAATACAATCATCATTACAGGATAATTGTAAATACTTCTTAGAACTAGTAGATTAAGAGGATAGTCGGCAAATTTGAGTGCTTGATTTTGAAATTTGCTTGATATTTGTGGTTTTGGTCATATTTTTTTTCCATTGAAGCTTTTTTAAAATTTCTTTTTTTGGTACACAGAAGAGTCTTGAGGCTACCAATTTCTTCTTTTTTTGTTTTGATAAGTCAAACCAAATAATCATACGGCAGCAGTAAAACGGGCTCTTTACAAAAAATGTTCGCTTAGTGGCTCTTTGAAACATTCTAAAAAACTGCTTTTTTTTTTCCAACGCTAGAAATAAGTTAAGATATAAACGAAAACTTTGATGTTGCGTTTTTTTGTTTTAAATTTTTTATAGCATCCCAAAAATTTTACTTAATTTTTGGGATGCTGTAAATAGTTTAAAAATATATTTAAAACAAAAAAACACAACATCAAAGTCTTCGTTTATATCTTATCTTATTTGTAGCGTTGGAAAAAAAACTTCAATTAGTTTTTTATAATGTTTCAAGGAGCCGCTAAGCGAACATTTTTTGTAAAGAGCGCGTTTTACTGCTGCCGTATGATTATTTGGTTTCACTTACTAAAACAAAAAAGAAGAAATTGGTAGCCAGAAGATTCTTCTTTATACCAAAAAAAGAAATTTTAAAAAAGCTCCACTGGGAAAAAAGTTATGACCAAAATCGCAAATATTAAGAGAATTTCAAACTCAAGCACTCAAATTTGCCGACTATCGCCTAGGCTAGGTAATTTTGATTAGTTTATGAGGTATTTTGATAGAAAAATTTTGACATACAAAAATTTTTATAATAGGCTCTGTTTATAGGTACTAAATGGGAATCATATAATTTAAAAAAAAAATCTTAAAAATGAAAAGTAAAAAAAATTAAATTTTTTTTTAAGAGATACAGGGTGTCAGACCACCCGTAACAGCCTTTTATCTCGAAAACAGTTAGTCGCACATCGATAAAATAAAAATTTTAATTACCAAAGTGAACCGAAAGAATCAATTGGTGCACTTATTATTTTCCGGAACAAACCGGAAGTGCCCAGAATCGGAAGTTACTTTAAAATTTCAAATGGCAACATAGATCGAGTATGGTAACGTCTTTTAAAAAGAAACAACTTTTATTAAAATATTTTTTTAGTATCTTGCATAATGAACAAATTAAATGAAAAAACAAAAAAGTGACAAATAGTTTCTTAAATTGTTTGAAATAATATTTGTTTTTTAAAAGGCAGCAATAAACGAAGAGATAGTTGTATTGTATTTTTAATTTAAAATTTTTTTAAACTTTTTACAGCACTCCAAATTTTTTTTTAAATTTTACCTAATTTTTGGAGCGCTGTAAAAAGTTTAAAAAAATTTAAATTTAAAAAACAATACACCGTTCTCTTTTTTTTATTTTTGAGTTTTTAAGTTTTGTTTTTAAATTTATTATTAATAATTTTTTAATTTATTAATAATAAATTAAAAAACAACTTAAAAAAAATAAAAAACTGAAAACTAAAAAAAAAACAATTGAATTAAATTACAGGCCCATTCCAAGGGTAATTTGCGCCAGGGTGCGAGATCAAAAAAATATATTTGGAAAAGAAAAGTTGCCTCCTCCTCCTCTGTTTTCAAAAATAAAATTAATCATTTATTATCTGATAGTAGTATTCTTCAAACCATTTAATTTGACATATCACTTATTAAAATCGGATAAGAAATAATAAAGCTACATAGTTGGCCGTTTTTTGTGCACCCCGCTGTATATATAATAATAATAATAATAATAAAAGGTCTTTATTTTAACTTCGGCGAAGTCCAGCTAAAGCTGTTCACTTAACCGAATATGTATACAAATTATAATAGTGTAAGTATTACAAAGTGGTACTTATTTTAATATATTCAGTTAAACTAATATAGAATTACAAAAATAAAATTTAACGAATTTATATAAATGAATAAAAAAAAACACATGAAAAAAAAAATGTATGGTTTACTGTATTCTCTGATTTTCCAAAAGATGTTTTTTATAATGAGTATTAAATGTCTGAATTGATAGTGAATGAAAAGAAGTAGGAACAGAATTATAGTGTTTCACTGCTGTGTAAGCAAATGATCTGGTAAACATAGAAGTTTTGTGCTTAGGTATTGTAAGGTGGTAGCGGTGCCTAGTATGTACTGTATGAACATATATATACCAAAAAAAGAAATTTTATAAAAGCTGCACTGGAAAAAAATTATGACCAAATCCACAAATATCAAGCGTTAAAATTTACTGACTATCCTCTTAAGGTTTATACATACATTTTGGGTATCACTGTATTTGGAAAAAAATCCTCTATCTAAATAAGGGATGGCCCCACTATCATGGCATTTGAAAAAATAACGATATTTGCAAAAAATGCATTTTAAAAATTAATTTCTCAAAAACGGTCTAATGAATTTCATAATTTTCAATTTATTTTACCTATTTAAATTATTTAAGAGGAGTTTTAATAGATTGTATTAATAAAAAAATACAAAAAAAGTTCAGAACATTTTTTTCGTTTACGAACTTACCAATGTTTAATGATCTACTAAAATTTCAAAATTTTATTTTCATAAATAAAGAAATTACAGAAGTGGCCCTAGTTTCATGGACACCCGGTATGTTCTTCAAACAGAGAGACTCCACTCCTTTTTTATTTTGATTTTAATTCACTCTTTAATTATGTGTAAAATTAACACTTTTTGATGGAACATATCTAACATAATTTTAACTTTTTTTAAAAATTAAATCTGTCCGTTCGAAAGGTTGATGATGTACTTTATTATAAAAAAAGAAAATGAAAAAATATTAAAAAATAATGCATCCAGGTGTCCCCAAGCAAGTGTCTTAAAATGCACCGGGAGTATTGCTACCTTATTTTTCTATAGATTTTTTATATGGTTTAGTGATGTGAAATTACCAGTAATTTAAAAAGCGGTAAAGTTACCGGTAATTTTTAAGTAATATTACCAGTAATTTATCTTAACATATGATATAAATTGTAAACTTTTAAATTTATTACAAATTTCCCATTTTTTTATTAAATTAAACACTGATATAAAAAATAATAAAACGAATAAAAAATTAAAATGATTTAAAGTTAAACGAGACAGATATGATATTAATTAAAGTCTTTAATAAGTTTTTTAAATAGGTTGAAGTTCTTTTCATTTTAAGTTTCATTTGGGAATTGATTAAATTTATAAAATGCATTATTTAAAGTACTGTAATTTCCACTATTAGACATAAATAATTTTGTATGTATTTGATTACAAGAATGTGTAGAATGGTTATGAACAGAATTATTCAAAACTATGAAACTGTTTGACTTTTGAATATTATTTTTAATTTTGAAAACTAATTTTAACTGTTCAAAAAATTTTTAAATGATTAATATAAAAAGCAATAATTTTATTTTTACAAGATTTGGCTTGTTGATGACCCAAGTTCTAAGAAAAACTTTCTTTTATTTATTAAGTTTCGAACCAATCAATGCTATTGTGTAATAACAGATTTGGATGTATTTGAAGTTGGAAAATCAAAAATATTAGTGTATACATTCGTATTTTATCCAATTACTCTCAATTAGTTTACTAGTAATTTTCTGGAAATTTCAAAATTTGTGTTTAAATTTTTTTAAATCTACAATTGATTATTTAACAGCCTTAATTTTTGTTTTTTCAGACACTACATCGGCCTAGACCAAATTATATGCGCAAGCAACCTGACATTTCGCACAACATGCGAACTATTTTAGTAGATTGGTTAGTTGAAGTAGCGGAAGAATATAAATTACATACAGAAACTCTGTACTTAGCCGTTAATTACATTGACCGTTTCTTAAGTATAATGTCTGTTGTACGTGGTAAACTGCAATTAGTAGGTACAGCTGCAATGTTCATAGCTTCGTAAGTTAACAATAATCTTAATGAATTATCGATTTAATAATTAAATTGTAGAAAATATGAAGAAATCTATCCTCCTGATGTGAAGGAATTTGTTTACATCACTGACGACACCTACTCAAAACGTCAAGTTATTCGAATGGAAGGACTTATTTTAAAAATTTTAGATTTTGATACTTCTCCACCAACTGCCTATACTTTCATTACTGCAATGGGGATTATGAACAAACTTCCTGAAAAAACCATTTTTCTAGCACAAGTGAGTTTATACTTATTGAAATAAAATTTTTTATTAAAATTCTTTTTTACGCCCATTAATTTTTGTAATGTTAATCCAATAATAATTGCTTGTATTAATGTATTTTATCTATTCTAGTATTTAAGCGAATTATCCCTTCTTGAGACTGAACCAACATTAGAAACTCTCCCATCTATAATGGCAGCTGCTGCAATTGCAGTTGCGAGACACACACTAGATGAAGAGCCGTGGTGTAAGGAATTGGAAATTTCAACAGGTTATTCATTGCTTCAAATTAGAGGTTCTGTGGAATACTTGCATGCACTCTATAAACGAGCGGAGAAATTATCGCAACAAGCTATACAAGAAAAGTACAAGTCTGGCAAATATTTGCATGTGTCGACTACACTTCCACGTGAAGAAGAAATTCTTTTTGTTTGAAGTTACTTTGCAGCAGCGGTAGTTTAATCTTGTATCAATTTATATTATAAAATATTCTTTTGTTATTGAGTAAGTAATTTGCATGACTATTTTTTAATCAACATTTTTAAACTTAACTAAAAAAGTGCCTTTATTTTATAATAGTGTTAAATTTAACTAGCGGTACATTATTGATATTTTTTTACTTTTATATTTAACATTTATAAAGGAATAAATGTACAGTTATTTATTAATGTAATCTTGAAGTACGTAATTCCTCTTTATTTTGAATAAATACTTAGCGCTTTTATTAAATTAGCTGAAATTTTATTTATAACCTTTTCCAACCATGATTTTATTGAAAATAGCTTCCTTACTGAACATAATTGTTCATTAAACGATTACTTGTGGATTACATGGGGATTTTGGTTTATTTGGACAAAAAATAAAGACATTTCCACTAAGTCCAGCTGGAGTAAGTACACTTAAGGTTTGTTCCGACATATTGGGTATCACTGTAGTCGGAAAAAATCCTCTATCTAAATAGGGGGTGGCCCCACTATCATGCCATTTGAAATAATAAAGATATTTTCAAAAAACACATTTTCTGAAAAACGGCTGAATGAATTTCGTAAATTACAATATATTTTACGTATTTAAATCTTTTAAGAGTAGTTTTAATTGATTTTTTTAAAAAGATTTACCAAAATAAAAACAAAATTTTTTTGAAGCTTCAGAAAATTTTTTTTTATCACAAACCTAGTTTCGTGGGCACCCGGTACAAAAATACGATGTTCATTCAAAATAAGAAAGTTGATATAATTTTCGGTGAAACCACAGAAGTGATATTGAATTTATTTAGTTCAATAAATGCCTTCCCTTATGCCAAATAACACAGTAAGATTTCAAATTTTCATAAATAAAGAAATGACAGGGGCGGGCCTAGTCCCTAGTTTCGTATACACCCGGTATAGTAAAATATTTGTTTATACAGGGTGTCCCAACAGAGGCGTAGTTAGAAATTTTGGGCGCTTCCGTAAGAACCACACAAGAACTGTCGGAGGCCCTCTTTGGATATAAAAATGAGACATACATAATATGAATACAGGGTGTCCCAAAACTCCTGCATTAGCTCTCGCTATATTGTCAGGAACTCTTCGTAGCATATGATATTTTGTACTTAAATAAGCATTCACAAAATATTTTTAAAGTTTATTCGAAATTTGGGAAATCAGACACCCCCTTTGGACATTTGCTGAAGCTAGAGTACTTATAGTAGGGGACTAGGGGAGTGACTGTGTTTTACTGTTTATTTATAAAAACCAGTTTTTATCCTTTAAGAAAACGTTATATTTGTAAGACTTTTTACTCCGGCTAGAAACTCGGTAAAAGTGACTATAAAAGGGGGCTATCGAGTAAATTTTAACTACTCTGGGGGGGGGGGGGTTAAAATAAGATACTTATCTACCGAATTGTGGAACATATGTGCCGCGTGCCACACAATGTTCTGGCGTAGCGGGTGTTGAAAGGATGAACTCATGAAAAAATTGTTCGCACACTCCAAGAAAGAGTGCGCGAGCGTGTGAAATATTGGGCCGTACTCTTAATTTTGTTGGTTACACACTTTGTTAATTCGTGCTTTTACATTTTGGTTACGCTCAGGGGCTGGATTCCTGAAATCTCACACAGTGAATGTTAAATTCATCTTCCTCAAAGCGCATGCGTCAAAATCTCATCAGCGAATCCAAATTCACTTGGTCTGAACCAGGCGAATCAAGATTCACGAGTGAAAGTTTGCGCATGCGCTCGAGGAAGGTGAATTTAACATTGACTGTGTGAGATTCAGGAATCCACGTCCTGGGGCCTTATTTTTGAATCACTCCACATGAGTTGCATGATACATCACAAGGACAGACTCTAAATTTTTCATGAAACTGACAAGGACAGAATGATAAAAGTAGCATGCTACATACGTCGTGTAATTCAAAAATAATCCCCCAGAGCAGAGTTCACCCAAACCCGCTTGGAAAACATACTGGAGTAGTTCGGAGCTACTCTAAACAGTTACCTGGAAAAGCCCTAGTGTAAAACATTTCGGGAAAATCTGGGACACCCTGTATAATCAATTTACAAAAATATATTTTGAAAAATTTAAAATTGGTATATTTTTTAAGGACGTATTTCTGGACATGACTTTATATTACAAACATGCTTAGAATTACCCCCTCTATGATTTTTGCGACCTTGACTATTGGGTTTCTTTGACGATGAAATCACGTCTACTTTCTCGGTTATTATTCTGATAACTTGTTTTTGGGACACACTGTATTAGATATAATGTAAGGTTGGGTTAAATTAACCTTGGGGTTTCCAAAAAGTTGGGAGGTCGAAAAAATTCCCAATTCCGAGTTTTCATCAATAAGTTTGCCCTTCCCAAGACGAAATCCTAGATACGCCCATGACCTAACCTAACCTAACCCGAATAAAATTCAGCTGTTAATAAAATTTCACTACAACAAGAAAGAATGAAACAAACAGCCAATAAGACGCTTTCGCATGGCTTGAAATATTCCTTTAGTCTCACCAACCAGCCAACGTGGGTGGGTGGAAATAGTCATATTATAATAAAGATTTTCTACACAGTCTTCAAAAATCATCGATACTGTTGACATTGCAGTTGTGCTCCAGTGAAACAACAAAAAACCATCGCCTAACACAACTAAACTAACCTATATTTTAACTAAAAATAAAAAATCAGTACAGAGTATGTTTGGTTGCATATTGCGGTATCAATCTTATTTGAATTCACTGTACTTGTTCCAAACCCTTTAATCTGATGTGAATCTGACGTGAATTTCACGTGAATCTGACGTGAATCTGACGCGCATTTCTTCTTTAATGGCCGATCTCACCAACAGTGCTTAAAGAAAGACTTAACAAAGTGCTGCTTACACTTAAGTTCTTCTTAAAATTTTAAGACGTCTCTCCAGTCATATAAAACGAATACTTACGCTAAGTTTAGTAGAGATTGGATTTTGGTGTTCGGTTGGTATTCGGGCGTCGTTCGGCTTCCGTCGCGTCGTTTTATTCTATGATTTTTATTATTTTACCACAGAATCACAATATAATCTTAGAACATACTAGATTATTCTGTGATAATATATAAAATTTTATAATTATGTGTTTTATCTACTGTCTTATATTTGAAATAAAAACTGTAGAAATGTGTCTTTTTTTAAACGAAAATATTGAAAAAAACATGGGAATTTGGCATGGTTTTAAAATGGTCATTTCTAGTGTAAACTTGTCTTGGGATATCAATATTAATTATATAAATTATAATTAAATTGCTTCTGGAATTATAATGCCATTTGCTAGTTTATTTTCACGAGAAATTGTAATTTTTGGGTTAAGTTGAGTTTTAAGTCGCCGATATCGACGACTTAATTTTAAGTTCAACTTAGGCTTTAAGTTCGCCTTTGCAATGACGGTGAGACCCGATAAGGACTACTTAGACATTTAAGTAGTTCTTAAAGTTTAAGTCGTGTCGGTGAGATTGGCCATTAGTATTGAATAACGATGGACGAGACTAACGTATATTTCAAGCCTCCGGATTTATTAAAAATAATTAAAAATTAGAAAAATACAGTTCATCGCATATGTTTCACTTTAAATGTATGATTTTATGAATTATTTTTATATCAGACATAAAATTATAGAAAATATTTTTTGAATTTTCATGCAAAAAAATTATTAAAATAAAAATAATCAAATTATTAATCAAAAGCCATGCAAATAAAAACTTACATTTAAAACATTTGAGTAATTTAAAATACAAACTTTATTTTAAAAACATGAAATATCGTTAGGGCGTATTTTTTAAATAACTTAAAAATACATGCTATGTTTGTTGCCTACCCACTTGTAATTTAAGCTAATTAATATTATAATTTGTGAGTTTAATCGTATGAATTAGGAATCTTTAATTACAAGAATACATATTTATTGTTTTCTTAGTTTTGAAATAAACGTTGGTTGTTTGGATTTAGTAGATTTAAAGTTATGATTTTAAATTTTCGCGCTTCAGTTTGACATTTGTTTTTGATTGGTAATAAAAATTATGCCGGTAGAGGTCCGCAATGTGTACCCAGTATGTTTGTAAACTGGGTTTAATCATAAATATTTACGAAAATAAGAAAAACTAAGAAAAACCCACGTTCAGATCTCTCAAAAAACAATTTTAGTTAATGCAAAAGATTAACAGTTTAATAGTATAATTATTATGTTTCATAACTTGGTGTTTTTTAAAAGTGACAAGAGGGGTTAGGTACATCAAGGTGGGATATACCCTTAACTAACCCTTATAATCTGGTTTAGGAAGTAAAGAATGTAAATGTATTTTCTTATTAAATATCTGCAATGAAAATATAATGTTTGCACATACTGCTAATACTAGGTGTTTTGTAAGTATTATTTTTTATTTTAATGACCTACAAATATAAATGAAATTGGGGGTTGAAAACCTCATCTAATGTCATCTTAAATGAACCACTTGTCAGATTTTTAAAGCAAAACCAATATTTCTTAAAATTTAAAACATCAATAACAAACATGTACCCATTAATTTTTAAATGCTCCGAAATCATCGATTGATAATATTTTTTTTGTTCAAAGAATTATAACGAAACTTATTTATAAGTACGGTAATGATGCAAAGTCTGGAGGCAACATGTGAGGAGGGTGAAGTAAGTTCTTTTACATCCTGTAAATGTGACCAGAGAAATAGTTCAATTTATCCAAATATGGTATGCACTCACACGGTAAATTTTAAAAACCTTAAACTACCATAAATTAATTGCCTATTTTTTAGCGTTCCTTTAAGAAAGTTAAAACCTCTCGTAGTTCATTAACAACAAATCAAGAAGCTTCAACAGATACTTCATCGCATAGGCTGCGGTTTTGTCTTCAAACAAAACTGTTGGAATTATATTTGGAAGAATGCAAGAATGATCCTAATAGTCACAAAACTGTAAGTAACTATTATAGTAAACTCAAAACACAATTAATTCTTTTTATATTGACTTGTTTTTAAATTTGAAGATTTTTATTATAAACAGTGTCGAGAATTTTCTTTTAGTGCACTAATTTAAATGTGCAAATTGCAAATTTTGAAAAAATACATGTATCCAAGAATATTGAAAATTATTTATTGTTGATTTCATAATAATTTTAATTAAATTTTAATGAAGGCATTAATTATTGATCGCATTTACATATTATTAGGAAATGTCAAGTTATTTAAAATTAATTACATTAAAAGCCATTTATGTTACTTACACCTTTCGCTGATGTATAAATTAAACACCTAATTTAAATAAAACATAGAAACAAGAACAAATCTACTACTTTGTCGTTTCAACCGACTTTCTATCTTCATTAATAACAAAGATAGCCAAGCAGTCAAATGTTTGGTGAGACACCCTGTATACCGAACAAATTCTGATGTAACTACTACATCTTTTAATATTTTTAAAAAGCAGCTGGAAACTATTTTTTAATTAAAACTACTAAGTTAATTTGATTTTTTTTACATGCGTGATTGCTTGTTTAACAAAGTCTTAATGGAAAACTGAAAATTTTATGATATATTTTTAAATTTTTTATTCAATTTATTCTTGAAGAATTTTCAATATTAATTTTTGTATTAGAATATATTTCAGAAGCAAAAAATTTTGTTTGCTGGCAACAAAAATTATTATTATGGTCTAAATATTAACATTTTGAGGTCTGGATGCACCTTGCTCAATCGCAATCGTGTAAAAATGGGCTCCCCATCATTGACCTGCTAAAGTTGCACCGCTGGCAAATTTTTTTTAAATTTTCAAGGTCATGCATTTAAGGAGCTCCTGCTGAAAATAGAAGTCCCTTTTTCCTATTTAATAGCTTTTTACGGTACCGAAAAATCAAAGTCCTATAAAAAAACCCGATAATCTGAAAAAGTAACCTAAATTAACACCCCCCTTTTAATTATAAAAAAGTTTGGCCGCCTGGCTCATCGGGAAATTTTACATTCTTGAAATGCTGAATAATCAAACTTATAAAGAACGTATAATAAAAATATTTCCAAAAACTTTGAGGTTAAAGCGATGGAGAGTAAACTGTGACGAGAAATATTAGTTACTAATCCCTGCAAGTTAACGGAGTGTATTTACTCCTAAAATGATGTCCCCAATAATGGAAAAAAGATTTATTATTAATAAACAACTCCCTTAAACTTTAAGTCGAATATTAGCAATTTTTACATTAAAAATTGGATGTGGCTATTTTCACATACAGTATGTACGAATCAATGGTTATTTGCACATACTGTATGTACGAATAATTGACAATTTGCACATACAGTATATACAAACTGTCAAGTTTGAAATCTTAAATGGAATAGTCCAACCTTTTTTTAATAATTTGAATCTACATAATTTTCTGAATCGAAAAATACCCTATAACTCGCATTTTCCATCAACTTAAGGTTTATAAAATTTTTGAAAAAATGTTTTAAGTAAATTTTAGCCCATAAAATTTAGTTTACTGAGCACACATGGCTCTCAAGTTTATTTTATCTTTTATAATATAATGTTCTTGTGTCATTTTGCTATGTCATTTATATGTTGTAAGAGTTGTTTATGTTTGTTTTCAATTAATCATAAAATTGATAAAATAATTTTGAAAAAATAAAAAGAAATTTGAAAAAAATTTTACTTTTTAAGTATCGTAAGATTCAGAAAATTATGTAGATTCAGATGATTAAAAAAAGTTGGACTATTCTATTTAAGGTTTCAAACTTGGCAGTCTTATCTCAGTCACGTCACGTAAGAAATCAAAAGCAAGGTCACAGTTTAGTAAGATTTAAAAATTGACATATAATCGATATAATAGGTATTTAACTCTATTCCATATCCAAAACGTTATTATAACAGCTCGCTGTTATGTTATCGTAACATATTAAAAGTAGTTAAGAGGATAGTCGGCAAAATGTTTGAAATGCGTACTCCTCGCTAGTAAAAATTGATTTTTTGGTGTTTGTAATAAAAAATTTAACAAAAACGCTCTTGTTTTGCCTTGAAATTGAATTTATTTATCATATAGAATTTTTTTTTGATGTATATAGTCTGTTATAAGGGAGTAATTTTGAAAAAATGATATTCTATATGATAAATAAATTCAATTTCAAGGCAAAACAAGAGCGTTTTTGTTAAATTTTTTATTACAAACACCAAAAAATCAATTTTTACTAGCGAGGAGTACGCATTTCAAACATTTTGCCGACTATCCTCTTAAACATTGTTATGAATAACATTTTAACTACAGGATAGGGTGGGTTATTTTATTTATAACAATACCCACCCTATCCCATAATTAAAATGTTATTTATAACAATGTTTAACCACTTTTAATATGTTACGATAACATAACAGCTCGCTGTTATAATATCGTTTTGGATACGTAATAGGGTCGATTATGTATAAAAAAATATAAAATGCACGTACAGACAAACAAATACAGGGTTTTTGATAACTGGTAGTTCAATGCGTTAATTCAAGGAGGTGATTCGGAATCTTAATGGAAGCATTTTAAACTATATTTATTGTTATAGATTGTGCCACGCTTTTTGAGATATAATTAATTTTGTGATTTTTTGATAACTCTCAATCTTATCAGATTTACATTGAAGTAATGCTTAATTTGTAATTAAATCTTCTGGGAAAAATCATATTGTGTAACTTAAACATGGATTACTTTAATTTCACACATTAAAGAAGTTAATAACCTTTTACAAAATGAAGAAAAAAATTGAAGTCTGAGAAATTGCTAATTGTAGTTTTGGATTTCAACTTTGATATTAAGTACTAACTTTTTACTAAAAATGTTCAAATAATCTTAAAATCTCTTTGATCATTAATCTATTAAATAAAAAAATTATCCTTAAAATATTTCTTCGAGCTTTTTTATGATTTCAATATTTTTTCCTTCATTTTGTAAAAGGTTATCAACATCTTTGATGTAAAAAACCAAAGTACCTACGTATTTAAGTTACAGAATACATTTATTTCCAAAAGATTCAACTACAATTAAGCATAAATTCAATGTAAATAAGATAGTTCTGATAACTTTTACAAGAACACTATTGTATAATAAATAAATAATAATAAATTTAGTTAAAAATGCTTCCATTATGATCCCCAATCACCTCCTTAAATTAACGCATCGAGCTACCAAACACCCAGTATATTTTATTTTTTGTTTGGACGTTTGGTGTCGTGCGCTGCTGGCAGTGTTCCAATTTCACGAAAAAAAAACAAGTTTTATCGAATACAGCACCACATGTTGCAAAAAAAAAAGTTCTCGGATAAAACCTACATAGTTTTTGATGCTCTTTTCGAATCTGTAATAAAAAATGGGGGGTTCCATTTAAGATTTTAAAGTCACCCCCCTTATCCATCCCCTGGGGGGTTGGGGGGTGAAATTTGTTATAGCATCGAACGTCCCCCTCCAAACCATCAAAGTTTTATTCGGAAACTTTTTTTGTCTGATGTACTCGTTTCGAGAAATTCCCCTGGCAAGATTAAAATGGGACACCCTGTATATTATACAAATTTGGCCCCCCTTAACAGCGGTGCCCGCATGTTACGCATATCCGTTTCCGCCATCTCTGTAATTGAACAATGAACAGATTACTAGAAAACTACTATAATTTTCCGGTTACGCCAGCCTATAGATTAAACATACTCAAAAAATAAGAAATAAATTGAATAAAATTCAAGCTTATCTGGATTAAATAAAACAAAATAGTTTTTTTAAAATATTTTCTTTAAAGTAAGTTTTACCTTTAATAAATTAAAATTTGAATAAAAATTGAAAGAAGTAAGGTAAATCTGCTCAGTATGAATTGACTTTGATTCTCTAGACATTACCGGGACAACCAAACTTTCGTTTAAAAGCAACAATCTCCAAAAAAGGCCCAACCTCTTGTTTATTTACCCCCGAAAATTCACATGTTATTAAATTAATTACAAAAATTACTTACACAAACATAAAATGAAACCATATTGACAAAAATATATAAGCGGCATTATTGGTTCAATACAGCATTTCCTTGAGATCACTGATAAATGCATTATAGAACAGATTGAAAATATCAACGTTATATGAGATAATTTAGTTATAATTTCTAAGCATAATTATTAATGGAGAATTATTATGATGAACAGTATTTGCAATAATCAAATACGTTTTAGGATACCTATTGGGAATTTCGACTTGGGATACGCCCTCTGGGAGTTACTTGCTGAAGCTAGAAAAGGTCTACCTTGACATAACCTGTTTTTGTAAAATTTATTTCCGTGCAGTTATAAATCAGTTTCCTTGGGTTTATTATTATTATATTAAAATAATAATGTTTTTTACAGGCTGTAAGAAATAAAACACACTGGTCAATAAAAGATAAACACAATTTTTAAATACAAAAAACTTGATCTAAACACAGGCGCAGTTACTAAAACCAATTAAAATTATCTTTTATTACTTTTTCCTCCATGTTTTTTTCAAATTTACGTCAAAATAGCGCAATCTATCCGTAGTCGAAATTCCCAATACTTTATTTTTTAACTAGGGGCGCGTTCCAGTAATGAACACTAAAGCCCACGACGACCGCAAAGTCGTTCTACATAGGGCGCGTTCCAGTAATGAACACTAAAGCCCACGACCGCAAAATTTTCCCGTTCCACTAGCTCAAAAGGTCACTATTCAACAAACAACCACAGAAACCCACGAATAAATACGGTCGTTGTGAGCTTCTTGCGGTCGCCATCGATGCACAAACGAAAAAATCGCGGTCTTATGTAGAACGATTTTGCGGTCGTCGTGGGCTTTAGTGTTCATTACTGGAACGCGCCCATAGGACCGCGATTTTTCTTTCGTGCATCGATGGAACGGGAAAATTTTGCGGTCGTGGTCGTGGGCTTTAGTGTTCATTACTGGAACGCGCCCTAGGAGGAGTGACAGGAACTTTAGGTTATTTTGGCTTTTTAATGATAAAATATGCACAGAAACATAATTAAATTCCCCATTTCTTTGTACTGAATACAAATTTCATTGACATAAGTAAAAACGGTTGCCTGTTTTTGAAAATTATCTTTTTTTAACCACTTCGAATTAACTGTGCCCGGGTTAGCAACTAATTTGAGGGTGGCACAGTGATCATATCCAACAGAATTCATTACTATAAATCAGCTGGATTAGATTTTTTGTGGCTGCCTTGAATTGATAGATATTGCAAAAAATAAGCACCAATTTTGATTAATTTCGGGAAATCGCAACAGGATTTGGGCCCGCACAGTTTCAATTCTAGGCCTTATGGGTCACTCCAAATCAGATTCTATTATTTTAAAACAGCCTCCCCTATATATCATGCGGCCGGCTCTCGTACTATTTTGAAATTGATAAAAAATTAGATTCCAGAGTTACTGACACTTGGTTTGAAACACCCTGTATATTTTGAATTTAAATAGTAGTAGGGAAAAATCTTTTCACGGTTATAATGAGCAAAATTTGCTTGATACTCGTTATAACCGAATTCGACTACAATTTCTTAAAAATATCAATATTTTAGGGCCTCAAAATTCGAAATTGCCTAAGGTCTCATAAAGGCATAACGTGCCACTGAATATCCCCAAAAAATTTGGCACAGTTATTCAGGGACACCTAGTTTTTTTCCTGTAAACACTTACAGATTTCCACAGGATTGCACTATAAATTAATTTGCTTTCTGAAAAATAATGCTGTTTATTTACAAACAGTTTCTTGTATTACATTAAAGCCATTATCACGTTGATACTTTAATTGGTGTAATATTATGTTTTAATAATCTGTAAATTATCCTGTAATTGGACTAAACTTGTGTGTCGGATAATAAATATTATTATTATTGAAACATTCTGATAGCCAACCTCAATGATAATAATCGATGTGTAACGTTTATAAACTGCTTAGTAATATGTATTACAATTTATAATAAAAATTAGGATTCTCAAAAACTTTTTAAAACATCTTATTGATATGTAGTTTTTTGTACTAGACAATAAACTACAGGACTAAAAGGATTAAAAACAAATATTTTTATGAATAAATAAACGAATAAGGAGTGTAGATTACTTAGGTCTACCTTCGTTTTAGTGCTGAAGGTTTAAGATAATGATTTTAATAAAAGTTATTATGATTATAATATTAAAATCGATTTTTTTATACATTTGATGAACAGAATAAAAGGATTTGGAGTCTATAAAATTATATGGGTTTTTACCTGTTTTTATTTGACAAACTACGCGAATATGCATTGAGCAGTATAAAAAATAAGAATATCATATGAAAGTAGAATCTCTACTTAAGACTTATAAAAGATAGTTTTTTAATATTTTATATCCAAAATGGCCAAAAAAATTATTTAAAATACGTAAAATATGTTATTTATTGGACTTAATAATTTCATTTTTGAGAAAATTGTCCTTTGGAAGTCTAGTCTTAAACTATGCAATTATAAAACTGAATGTTATTTACAAAATTTTTATTGGAACTTTCAACCCGATTATGTGCTATAGTTCTTGATTTCTTCGCCAAATTCAAGAAGAAGTTCAAAATATATGTTAACTGTCAGAGCACAGTTCTACTTAGACTCCCAATCCTCTTACTGGATTTTTATAAAAATTAGAAAATATACTATATTTTACAATTGAATAAAAATTAGATATTTTAGGTTTTACGTTAATGTTTTAAATTATTTCAGGGTTTAAAAAGAAAATCCCTTTTGCTTGAGAAGCTTGTAGAAAAAGCAAGACTGAATACAATAATTCTAAGTTTATACGCAGGTAATAAAGGTTACTCATTAACATTTCCAACCTGCCCAAATTCAGATGTATGTACGGATGACACTGCCGAAATGTTAGAATCT
Organism: Stenus bimaculatus; assembly: GCA_963971135.1. Classification (NCBI taxonomy): domain Eukaryota; kingdom Metazoa; phylum Arthropoda; class Insecta; order Coleoptera; family Staphylinidae; genus Stenus; species Stenus bimaculatus. The sequence goes on along the minus strand of OZ020180.1, from coordinate 75,875,163 downwards.
AAAACGTCGTGGCCTTATGAAGAGGAGGAGCTGCTCAGATATATTGATAATGAGGAACTTCCTGCCCTTCTCGTTGAACTCCTAGAACCTCATTACAATTTCCTTTTTTACAATAATTGTCTTATAGTTGAAGTTAGAGATTACAGGCAACCTTATGCTAATCCTACATGTAAATGTGATATTCACCATGTGTTACTTAAACCCACGACGCAAGTAAGTTATACAATATTTTTATTTTAGATTTAAAAAAAAGACAATTTTGCATGAAAATAATATTTATTTAATTTTTAGACTGTTGCTATAAGGTACTTTTGGTTTTAGAGTATTTTAGCAGATGTGAATAGTATGGTTAAGAAAAGAATGGATTGGGGTTTAGAAGAAAAACATCAATTAGAAAGTCTTATATATTTGGCTAATCGTCCAAAACTGTGTTTAGATCCAAAGAGTACAATATCTTCCACATCTTGTGAAATAACTCATAATAGACAATTATTAAATACACATAGGTTAAGGCGAGCAGCACGAAAGCATTCTCAAGTAGCAATGACTCGAAAAAAGAAGTTAATGTTACAAACTCACAGGCCTGGTTTGGAATTGTATGATTTTACATGTAGAGCAAGAAGTAGATCTCGAGTGTTAACTTCGAAAACAAGTAAAAAACCACACGAAGATATTAAACCAATTCCAGCTCCTGTATTAGAAAATGTACATTTAAGTCCACCCAGTGAAGGTGTTAATATTGATGTTTTTAAAGCCTTTCCTAGACAAAGTGATAGTAGTGACTTTCTACCACAAGTTATTGAAGAGTATGTATTAGAAACTGACATGATAGGGAAGGAAAAAGATAAACGTCGAATTTACCACATAAAACTATCAATATTGCAAAGGCCATCTAATGGTGAATACCTAGGGGAACTCTATTTAGATAGAGACCACAAAAAGGGAGAAAGAAATGGTGTGTCCTGTCGGTTTTCTTTGGGTACAAGAGATCATGCAAATCGATATATTGAGCAATTCAATGAAATATTCACTGAGGGGGGAAGGAAATCTGTCAAGACAAATTACAGTTCCAAAGAAAGATTGTCGCAAATTCCACATCAGGTAAATTATTTAACTGATATTTAAAAATTGTACGCTAAATAAAATTTTATTTTAGATACAAAGTCAAACAGTTTTAAGTGGGAATATTGCACAACAACATCTTGTTCAATTGCAAAAGCAATCTTGTGCTACTCCACTAGTCAATGGGACAATAAATTCTAATTTTTCTTTGGTTCAGCAACCCCTTAGTGTACAAACAACATCATTACCTATTTTGGTAAGTATTAACAAATGTTTAAAATAGGTATTAATAAATAAAAAATTAATTTTTCTTACTAATATGAATTTGTTCTAAAGCAGGCACAACTTCAAGCAAATAATCAAATGAAAACACAGCAACAAGCAAACCAAGAAATGAAGATAAATGCATTAGCTACCAACTTAATGAAATCCGCTCAAAAATTTGAAGCAGAAGGTAAACGGAAAATATTTCTTTTAATTTTTGTAAAATTATTTTTTTTTAGCTAATGCAAAACAACAAAAATTAGCTTCAAATAAAAGCAATGCTGTTATAATAAATCTTCTAAATAGTTCTCCTGCCAGTAACATAAATAGTGATGCAAGTGCAGCGGTGGTAAACGCTATAAATAATTCTCCATTACCTCAACAAGTACCAACAAAGGTGGCTGGTAGAAAAGTGACTATGTCTAATATTTCAAGTGCTCGTATTTTAAACCATAATAACCTCATTGCAGTGAATAATAATCGGACAAGTTTATCGGAAATAAGTTCTCATTTAAACCAAAATCAAACTTTGTTAACATCGGTTAATAGTGGTACAATTAATAATTTTACATCCGTTCCCATTAAACAACCCATTGTTAATCAAAGAATAATAAGTGGTAATGATAGTGGAAAATCAAGTTTATCAGCATTATTAGTGGATATGCCGGCTGCGAATAGACCAGAAGTAGTAGGTTCGAACACAAATTCTCTTCTTTTGGAAAAATTAGCTGGAGCATCATGTACAAGTCCAAAACCTACTCAAAATCTAACACATTTTCAAAATCCTCAATATACAGTCAAATCACCTAAGGGTAACCAAGTGTTATCACCTCTTTCGAGTCCCTCGGCTCAAAATCCAAGTACTATTAATCTTCAAAGTTTAAATTTTACTTCGTTACAAAATTTATCAGGACTTCAAAATGTTCAAGTGCAAATTCCCGTATTTTCACAACCAATACAACTAAATGTATCCTCTACTGTATCTTTGCAAGGACATCCTGCTAGTTTAATCGTCTCTGTACCTGTGACAACAGGAAGTGTGACTTCGACAAGTACTGGGCAACAATTAAGTGGAAATATTTCTGTTGGATCTAATATTAACGTTTCAACTCCTACTGTTGTGTTAGCTAACGCAGGTGCTAGTAATATAGGTGAGTTTATTTTACATTTATTACCCATGTCTAGAAAACAACTTAATTTTATTGAAATATAGATTTATTGAATTTATTTGTAGGTATCCAGCAGACAATGTTACGTTTCTGTTATGTTTCCTAAACGTTTCTATACATCATGAAACGTTTCAGAAACATTTATCAGAAGCATCGCGGTTACGTTTCTGAAACGTGAAAATGTCCGGTTTTTTTAGGAATAAAATGGCGATTTGATATAATCATTACAGAACAGTTACGTGACAGAAACATACATAAAACAGTTCTTGCGAACTGTTTCCTTGGAACCCAAATGAAACAAAATTGAAACGTTTCAGAAACGTACAGTATTTGCTAGGATATTTTCTTGACCTTTCATTCAATGTTCTTGTTTGTCTTGAAATTACCAAATGCTAAATTGAGTCATGTATTATCTGGTTTTGCGTATCTATATGTGACCATCATTCGTATCACTCACCAAAGTGTCTGCTGAACGTCTTGATCTAAAATAGAAGTAGTAAAATAATTTAATTCAGAGTTCAAAAAAATATAAGACTGGCCTTCAAGGCCGGTTTACATGTAGCAAGTAGACGGGCAAGTAACTTACCCTGTAAAGGCAGGATTCTTGGCCAGAGTTCTAATTTTGAGGCAGCTTGCCTTCCCCCACCACCCCAAGTGTAAACGCTCACTTGCCCGGATCACATCCAGTAACTGGATGCGATCTGGGCAAAGACTTCAATTACCACATATACATGGAGGTTTGAATATTTGTGTTTCAATACTGATGAGTTTACATGCTAGGGATTGAAATAGTTCTGAAATACCACCGTCGGGTGGCGCTTTAAACAGATAACCTAACCTATTTTAAGCTAAACTTTAAAACAAAGTTTTATTAACTCTGCTATATAAATAAAAATGGATAACTCTACAACATTACTTATTATGACATGTTCTTTTTATTTTTATTTAGGTTCATACCATGTTGTTTCTACGATCAACTGTTCAAGCGGCGAGCGATAGTTAGTGCATGCTCCAGTCAATTCTCGATGCTTAAGGGGTCCATATTTGATGTTTTCAAATACAAAACTAAATCCGATCCCAGAAAAAGCTGGCTCAACCTCGATGTCTGATACGATCTCAAACCTATAAAAATGGGTGTTTACATCTAGTATTCAAACCCAATTCAAGCCTCCATGTAAACGTGGTATATGTTTTTTTGTGTATCACTGCCGGCTATTTTAAAGTTGAATTTTACTATATAAACTCAAAAAATAAAAATTTCTACAACTAAATACAACACCTAAAAGTATCCATTTGACATTATGGATAATTATAATTATTTTTTATTTAATTATATCTTTTAATAAATATATTTTGAAATTCAAAGCTGATTGTCTGAATGTTCAACTTTTAAATGGCCGCCATAGTTCCACCAATATACTGTGGCGGCGCTGGGGTAGATTTTAAATTAGCTGCGTTTTTCTTTATTTTACAACTTATGAGATACATCATACAACCAATGCGATGAACTGCAATATCATCGGTTATTATTTGATTGAATGGTAAAAGTGAAACGTGCAAAGTAAGCTCATTAGCAGGTTAAATTGGCAAATAAAAGACACCTACTTTATGGAAATGTCAAGCGTGTCCGGTCTATGTCTGACAATAGAAAACATAAAAGACTTTCATCATTCTATCCTTTTCATTCAAATGCAAAATTAAGAGTTTGTCCTTGTCATGTTGCATAAGACATCGTGTCGAGTGATTCGAGAATAACCCCCTGGATTCTAGTTATATCAATATTTAAATCATATGGTCTGTTTACTTGCAACTGAAAGAGCAATAGTTATGTTTTTTTTACATCATTTTGCTGAGTTCTGTTCAAATAATTTTCAATTTGAGCACACGTTAACTAATTTATTATTTGTTTAACATTTGTTTATTGAGGTTGGGAATATCTAAACTGAACAACTGAATGTATGTGAGCGGCTTTTACACAGGTGCAGTTAGGGGAATGCATTGGTTCAGTTCCGTTCAAAATAACACGCTAAAAATAATCTGAGCAAGTGAGCAATTGATTTACTCGAGCAAAGTAATTTTTTTACTTGGCGGTCCCAAACTACTTGACCAAGTTACTATCTCGTCTATTTGCTACATATAAACTGGCCTTAAGCAGGCGTGTTTGGGTAATTTACTTTTTTAAGACTTTAAACTAGTGATTTTTGGAAATTTCAAAGAAGCATTTACCAATACATGTATAAAATTATGAATTTGGGTAAGTGTTGGGACCAGAGAAATCAGAGTGATCAAAAAGAAAAGATACTATTGGTAATTCAAATTAATTTTTTCCGCAAAAAACGACGTCAGAAGCGGCAAGTGCAAAGCGAGTAATCTCGATGACAAGTGAAACTTAATCATGAAAACGTGATGGTAACTAACCTACTTCTGACTTCATCTTATTTGTTCCGTATTCGGTCGCAAGAGGGACATCGCTTAGTTTGAAAAGCCAATTTCGTTGTCCAGACCTTGAAAAAACAGAGAAGGAATGCTCTCACATGTCTAACTCTCTCTCTGCGTTGCCAACCCTAAAAAAAATAAATAAATAATAAGAAAATATTGCTTATCTCTGTATTTCAAACATATGTACTAAAAATGATTAAATAAATTATTAAACAATATCTTATTGTTTTACAAATTTTATTTGCTTTAAATATTTTCGCATCACGTAAAATTTTTAGGTTATGTAAATCAATACAATTAACAACATAACCATGAATCTAATACATACAACTGCCCTTGGTTTATTCCGCTTTTAGATTCTTGTAATAATGTTATCTACAGTAAATCTTTATTTTGTAATTTTAATTCATGGTTATGTTGTTTGTTGTTTTGATTTACATAACCTAGAAATTTTTTCTTATTATTTATTTTTTTTGAGGTTGGCAACGCAAAGAGAGATGGACATGTGAGAGCATTCCCTCTCTGTTTTTTTTTAAATTTGGAATAAGATTAATGTAAAATATTGGAGTTTGATGGCACTTTGTTATTGTTAACTTATTTTTTTCAGCTCAATTGGTAGCTTCAAGTGAATTAACACAACAAAATATTAGAGCTGCTCATCCAGCTGCAGTAACGCTTACACAAGGGGGCCAACCATTTCATCTCTTGACGCCAGTTCAAAGACCGAGGTTACAAGCAAATGTTCAAACAAACCTCACGGCTAGAGGTCTGCAAAGGACACCAATAACGATCAAAATGGCATCTCCGCAAGCAAGTCAGTTTACTGATCTGCAATTAAATTTTGATAGAAAATTATAATATAATTCAGAATTAGTAAATCAACAATGAAATTAAGTCATGCATGCTTTAAATAATTTTAAATATATTTTGTCTGTGATTCAATGATTTATTTCAATTTCTTGCTCAGATAATCCACAAATAACAAACGCCCAAAAGCAAGCTCAAATGCAGTATCATCAGATGTGTTTGAATCAACAGGGGAAAATTGGAAGATCAAATGTTTCTGAGCCACAATAAAACGCGTAGTTTTAGTAAATTAGATACTAATTTATGGTTTTATTTATATTTTACTAGTCCTTTTATTTATTTTATATTTATTGTTTTTACTGACTGACGTAAGTAAGTGAAAATAATATACAATATTTATTATTTAATCTAATGTTTGTATCGTTGTTGCCGAACTATTGAAATCTTTTTTATTTGTTATTCTACTGTGTTTTTTACTTCATTTCTCATCACATTTTTTTTGGTAGTATGGATTCACATCACTGTAAGTCTAACACGTGCAGGGATAGATTTCTTGATACACACTATATTGTATAGTACAAGAAAACTTACATTTATGCCAACTTTTGCTTTAAGACTGAATTTTGTAAAGAGCAGTAGTTTAATTTGGAATAGTTTCCAACAAGTAATTGTACCAAGAAGCCATAGACATAAGCCTAGCAAACATTGCGATGCAATTTTATATTACACTTTGAAATTATTTGTAGAGATCTACAGTCATATCTTTCAATGTTTCACACTACATGTTTCCTAAACAAAATAACAAAACGCCAAAACGTTTTATTTTAAAATTTTTATTTTCAACAGTTATCGGTCTATGTAATAGTAATACTGTAATACATACCGGTTTTTTAAGAATAATTGCATAGTGAAATAATTCATCCTTGCGCTATACCTTTTTTATACTGTAATTTATGCAAATACTTTGTTATTTTAGTAATTTATACAGGGTGGCCATTTTTCGAGGGGTATACATGGGGATCTTACGAGATACGAAATCCATTAAATTTATGCTAATTATTAATCTAACAAGACATTTCATCTGCCGTTTTTAGTATTCAAAGTATTGCAAAAAATTGACGTTTTTGTTTTTTTATTCGAAAATAATTACAGACTTTGTACCTCTTAATATAAGGTAGATCTCCAGTTATAGTCTCGAAAAACGGATACCCTGTATAGTAAAACCAAAAAAAAAGAAACATTTTAGGAATCCAAAATTATTGCATGAAAATTTGGTGTATTTTGGCAACATAATGTTACTTGGTTTTGTGGTTTAACTGAATTATTTTGTGTTAAATGAATTTAAACTCTCCGGTGATTTTTTTTAACTAGTTTTTTTTTTCAAAAGTGTTGTAAAATAAAATGCAAATAAATTTCTGTACTTGACCACTTATTAAGTACTTCGTATTACTTCAAAAAATAAGCAAATTTGTATTAATTAGTTTCATAAAAATTGTTTATATGATTTAATTTAAGAAGGTTGCAGACTTCAAAAAATGTTAGACGTCAAAATTTATAATATTTTCTATTTTATTCCAAAAATGGTTATCAACTTTTAAGTAATGACCTTAATTGACATTGGTACACCTACAAAAGTTGCTTAAAACTGTATTTTGCATAAATTTATATTCCAAATCACAAATAACTGAATATTTTGTAGAAAAATTTATTATAAAAAAGATAAATTTGACGTAAAAAATATTGAAGTAGCAAACCCTCCAATAGTTCACTAAAAATGTAAGCGACACATAAATTAAAAAAATGACAGAAACTCAATTTAAGAAAACATTTGTTCAGTCTAGGATTTTTTTTTTCAAAAATTTGTAATAAAACAATAAATGCAAAAGGTTTTCGATTTCTTGAAAGTAAAGAGGAAAGTTAAATAGTTTAAAAATGTTGTATTTAATTTTTATTTATAAACAACCAAATAATTTTGGTTAATTCTTGTAATTTTGAAAGTAAAATATATCTTCATATACTGGGTGTCAACAGAACTAGGGCCACCCTTGTAACTTCTTTATTTATGAAAATAAAAATTTAAAATTTTACTATGTTATATGGCATAAGAAAAAGAATTTATTGAACTAAAAAAATTTCATTTTCATTTCCGATTTCACCGGAAATGACATCAACTTTTTTTAAATGTAACACACTATTTTTTTGAACATATTATTAAACACTGGTAACTTTTTATTTTTTTCAAAAACATACTTAGAAGTTAAAAGTGTTTAATAATAAGTACAAAAAATAGGGTGTTACATTTAAAAAAAAGTTGATGAAATTTCCGGTGAAATCGGAAGTGAAATTGAAATTTTTTTTAGTTCAATAAATTCGTTTTCTTATGCCAGATAACTTATGAGGTAATTCTGAACAAAAAATGTTAGCCGTAACGTCGATGTTAAATTTGACAGGCACCCTGATGTCAAAAAAACGCTATTCTCTAAACTTAACGGTCATTTAAAATAACATTTTCGGTGTTAAAACAACATCGATCAAAATAATAATAATACATTAATGTATAATTGATCAAAATAATATATTCTATAAATGTACAATGTATTTTAACATCGAAAATGATTTTTTACATTGCCTTTAAGTTTCAATAAAGTTTACAGAATAGCGTTTTTTTGACATCAGGGTGACTGTCAAATTTAACATCGACGTTACGGCTAACATTTTGTGTTCAGAATTACCCCATTAGTAAAATTTCAAATTTTTATTTTCATAAATAAAGAAGTTACAGGAGTTCCGTAGACACCCAGTATAAAACTTTAATTTTTGACATTTTATATTGAGTAGCAAAAATTTAAAAAAACTTGTGAATCTAAAGATTGTTTTATTTATTTCGAGTGTGTACTAAGGAATTGATAGGCTTATGCATTTATTGGCAAAATTGTAAAATGGATCAAAAAATTGGATAATTCGACGTTTTAACAGGTGGGCTATGCAAACAGAAACTTTAAGGATGTAAAAAGTAGGAAATTATTGCTATGTCTGGTTCCAGTTACGAACAAAAAAATGATTAAATGGTTAAAGAGTTTGCATTATTCAAGATTTGTTAAATATAATTTAAAAACGTACTGTTACCTTTTCAAATTAAGCGCTTAAAATATCTGTACTTATAGTAATTACTCAAAGTAAGCAACTAACCTGAAATAAATAATGGATGTTACTTTAAAAACTTGCTTATTTAGTGAAGATCGTAATAAAAAAAAATTGAATTCAACACAATTCCTCACAGAGGATAGATTTTGATATTGTTGGCTTCTTTATCTTTAAAACTTTTTTTTCAGAAAAATTCGATTTTTTGAATTTGACAAAAATTGTTGCTTAGTTTAAGAAATTACTGTGCACGAAATACAAAAATTATATTAAAATAGAATTTTTAGAAAAATCAAAAATAACAAACTACGTCTTTAAATATTTAAAAAAATGTCACTACTTAAGAGGATAGTCGGCAATTTTAGGCGCTTGATTTTGAAATTTGCTTGATATTTGAGATTTTTGGTCATAATTTTTTTCCAGTGGAGCTTTTTTGGTACACAGAAGAGTCTTATATCTACCAATTACTTCTATTTTTGGTTTTGTTAGTCACAACAAATAGAAATACAGCAGTCGTAAAAGAAATTTTAAAAAAGTTCCATTGGAAAAAAATATGACCAAAACCGCAAATATCAAAAGAATTTAAAAATGAAGCGCTCAATTTTGTCGACCAATGAAAAATGATCTCTAAAAATAATTTTTGTTAAATTACATGATGTATCTAATGAACAAAATCATCACCTAAAATACCTAATAAAAATAATTGAATTCATAAAATTTTTAAATATGTTTTTAATCATTTCAAAAAAAAATATTACTGCTTTTACGATTAATAAAAAATTAATTAGGAAATGGGAAAAATTAATTAAAAGCAATTTTTAAAGTTTTATTTTTCTTAAGGATTTGTGTATCCTTGTAGACTTGATTTAAAAAAAGCAATTTTCGTGTTAGATAACACCCGATTATTTCATTCTTTTCTTAGTTTTAAGAAATGTAATATGGCTGTAGATTAATTTTTAAATTTGCATTTATGTATGTACATATTTTTCTCAAAGAGCAACCATTGTAATATAGAAAATTTTATTTATTTTTATAAAATTTGATTCATCATTATTATTACAAATACTTGTTTATTTTACTACAATAAGTATGTAATTAATTTAGACAAATACAACAAATGTACATATTTTTAATTAAGATATTTATTTTTTTATTGATTTACTTTTGAATTGCACATCGCCGTCTTAACGTAATCCCCTGATGTATAAATCAACTCCACTTATTTTTTTCGACTGAAAAATTCTTCCATAAATCTGTAAACTGGCCAAACCTCTTCTAATTCTTTTAAATAAAATTGTATAAGCTAAGCAATTCAGTTTTTTCAATATAATAATTAAATGTCAATAAAAGTTATTTAAATTTGATTTTGTAAGTAGGAAAGGAAATTTGATAAATGGGTAAAACCCTTTTAAAGCAAAATTAAATGTATGTGTTTATATGTAAATATTTGTTTAATTCCTCTTGGTTTATTGTTAATAGTTTGCATAGGTTTGTACAAACTGTGTAAAATTTGTTATATTGGTGAACATTATTTTATGGATTGTAAACACATGTAATTAAAGTTGAAGCTGTACATTATGTAAAGTAGTATAATAAATTTGTATATTAAAAGGTGATTTGTGGTCTCTTATGTATATTTGAATATTTTCAAATGCAATAGAGTAAAAGTTGTACATATATATTATAAAATTGTTTGGTAATACTATTCAAGTATACTCTTTATATTGATTTATGTCTTTTATTTCAACCACATTTTCCATCAAAATAAAAAATGTTAAAAAGTTCGGTTTTCAAACGTTTCTTATTACTTTAAAAATTTGCTTTATTTTTATTGTTTTATACAAGAAATGTGTGAGGATTTCAATTTGTCACAAGGATAAACAAAATGTGTAGTAGAAATAAAAAAAAGCAATTAAAAAAAACGCAAAGATAAAATCCATGTCACGAATAAGTCACGCTATTATCTCACTCCCCCTCTAGAGTGGGTCCTATACTTCTAGTGAGTAAGAGCGAGATAAAAGCTAACTTATTCGTTACTCACACTATAGTAGGTTTTACTATTGTGTAAACTTTAATAGTTGTCATTGTTTGTACTCAATTATACTCGTGAAATTACATACCTGAAAAATTAAAAATATTTAATTTAGTGCTTTGAAAGAAATTCATCGTGCATAAATAAAATTTGTGTAGACGAATGGGAATGAAGTATTGGTAAACGAAAACCTGTAATATTCCTCACGCAAAACTTATTAGACACGAAATCATTATTAAAAGAAAAGGTTAAATAATAAATAAGCAAAAAGTCATTAAAACGATTTGATCAACATGTACTTAAAAGCCTATGAAGGCATGAGATGTAACTTGTAAATTAGTTACCTAAAAAAGGTGATTTAAATAATGAAAAAAACACATCTTCTATATTTTATACTAATTATTGTCGCTGACAGTAATTTTCGACATGCCATTGGAATACATTAGATAATAAGTAACCTTATAAGAACAACCGCGAGTTGTATGATACACAATTTAAAATGGATTTACAAGAAGGTAAAATTTTTTTACAGCCCAAAATACGATTGAAATTTTTGGATTTTTAGATATTTACTTTGATGACAATGACAAAATAATTCATACCAACACTTCGTCAGAACAATTTAAACTAGAACCTAAAGGTCTTGGATTTGCATACTTTAAAATCATGGAAGAAAACAAACACAAAATAGCACAGGTTAGTTTAAAAAGCAGTATTTAAAAAATTTCTCATAATTGAACTATAAAAAATATTTAGAATTATCAATAAAATCAATTTGCTGAACAGCATTAATTTCTTAGTGGCTTTCCCACTTATTATTTATTTATATTGATTACTTTTACAATTAAAAAAATAATCATTGTGAATAAATTTTCAAGACTCAAGACACACCCATTGTCGATTTTAAACAAATTATAAAATTGCTTGCATTTTATAAATGTCCTAATTGTTTATATCACTTTAAAACTTTTAAAGTTCTTATATATTTAGTTAAATTAATTGGTTAACTTTGAATAGCGGGGTAATTGTTTTGTTGAACGCAACATTTTGGACTTATTAAAAAAATATGGAAGAAGGCCGAAAATTTGGAAGATTTTTTAAGATGGCATAGGTCCGTCAAGGATTTTGAAAATTTAACTTATTTAAAAGACTGTTTTTATACTGAATATGTTAAGAGGGCTTGGAGACCAGTTAAAAATCCAAGTTTGAATCCTCCACCTCCCCCCTCCCCACTGTGTTAAAAAATCTTCCAAATTTTCGGACATCTTCCATATTTTTATAATAACTTCAAAAAGTTGCGTTCAACAAAAAATACCCCCTTTTCAACTTTAAAGTACAATAAATTTTTCGCCCAAAAGGTGTTTTGTAAATACAGCATTTCAAATTTAGGTCTTTTTTCCAAAAAGACTATTTTTATTGGTTATCCAGAAAACCGCTAAACTATAGGGATATGATATGCTCGTTTCCACTACATGTGTAGTTCCGCATCAAGATCAGACATGGCTAGGAGAGGAAAAAGCAGGGCCGGGGAAAAATTAATGGACCGGCACGGCCCGGTCTCAAAAACTTAAGCAAAAAAAGCCAATTTCTATTTTTTATTTGAATTTAATACAATATTCAATAATTAGGAAATGCCAGGGCCGCGTTTCCCAATAGGTAAAGGGCAAAGTAGGCACTTAACCAGGCCCAGAAAATTTGCGGTCGAGAGTATTTTTTTTTCAATAATTTATTTATTTTTAAACTTACAAAAACCGATTATTATACAATAATAGTTTTTGTATATCAAATAAACTTAAAAAGCTAAAAGTTCTTTAACACTTGCTAATATTTTTCCGAATTTAGGGGCCCCTAAATAAGATTAAATTTTGGGTTACATTTTTACACCGTTTTCTTCAGATATTCAATAAATATAATAAATATAAGAAAACATTATTCATATTCAGCATTCATCGCCCAATTTAGGTACCTTTTGTGTCGTGTGGTTTTTGGGACTTTTAAAATCTAGAAAATCTTTTCTTTCGAAAATTTTGAAAAAATATTGAATTTGTACAATTTAAAGGATAATTTTACTATTGTAACAGAATTTAAAATAAGTATTTTATGTTCCTCTGTAGCACCTTTTAACGCAGAGGAAGAAGAGTATTAAAAACATTCGTGTTTATTTAAAATTAAAAGTTTGGGGGAAAAGACACAAAACCAAATGGCATCTGCAATAGATAATAAAAAAATTACTGTACTGTTTAGGTAAGTTTTGCCTAATCCGTAAAAATGTATCGGTTCGGCCCTGTAGATATTGATAAGGTTAAATTGCTATTTAGCATTAGTATACAGGGTGTTTCTGAACAAGTGTCGGATAATCTAGGAATGGATTTTTGGACCAATTTTAAAACAAAAACTAGGAATATTTTTTTCTACTAAAAGGAAAAAGGTTCAAAGAGTTTTGATTCACTCGAAAAACTTCACCCGAACTTTTTTTTGAAAATTTGCAAATTCATTTCAAGGCGGCTGCAAGGTATGTGCAAAATTTGAGCCAATTATCATTAACAATGTAGATTTTATGTTAAAAAATTGAAAAAAAATGAGTAAACTTCAATGCCTTGTATTTCCGAATTGGAGCGTTTTACCGGAAAAAATTATTCTTACAGTTTGTCTTAAAATTGGTCCAAAAATACATACCTAGATTATCCGACACTTGTTCAAAAATATCATGTTGTAGCAACAAACAACACCATTTTGAAATTTTTTGGATATTTTCTATTTTTTCACGACTTATTAGTCTACTTATTGTATAAAAACTTAAAACATTGTACAAATGTTCCTTAAGAGTAACGTCATATTTTGCTAAAAGAATGACCAACTCCAAGAAATTGCCGTGATCCAACATTTTATTGTCCAGGGAATAAACAGCTTCGTGAACATCTCTTCTATACTCCTATGCTTAAACTACCCCAACTATGACAACAAAAATAATATTAAAAGGACTCTTTGCATCACACATCACACAAAATGAGAAAAGAACCCAGCTTCTGAATTTCTTCTAGGATGATGTACCTTTTAAAATATCTTCTAAATTTTTTAATCCATATTTTTTAATACCTCCAAAAAAATTTCACTTTTCAACTAACTTTAAAGAACAGTAAATTTTGGGTCCAAAAGATAGCACCAGGTAGTTTCGTAAATACAGTATTTCAAATTTTTGTTTTTTTTTCCAAAAAGACTATTCCCATTACATGTCGAGTTATCAGGACCCGATGGGGCCTGAATTAATTCTTCTGGGATGTATCTTACATATCTTAAAAAATTCTTCCAAATGTTCGGACTTTTTCAAATTTTTTTAAAAATTTAGAAAATCAAAAAATTCTCTTTTCAACTTTAAAGTTTAAAGAACAGTAAATTTTGGGTCCAAAGGAACCTGCTAGTTTTGTAAATAGATCATTTCAAATTTTCGGTGTTTTTCCAAAAGACTATTTTGTCGGTTGTCGCTCTTGTCTTCGGTACATATAGAATTTCCATCAGAATCAGATTTGCCCGGGAGAAAAGTTTTCTTCTTTCTAGATCCCTTAAAATGGAGCTGGATGCGTATACCATTCGGCCTCATATCCTCGCATTACCCAAAAAAACGAGAAAAGAACCTGAATTTCTTCGGGATGTATCTTATACCTATGTATCTTAAAAAATCTTCCCAATTTTCTGAATTTTTTTATATTTTTTAATATTTTAGAAACAAATAAAAATTACCCTTTTCAACTTCAAAGAACAGTAAAAATTTTGGGTCGAAAGGTGTATAGGTGTTCGCTGTGCATGGTACTTTTATAAATACAGCACTTCATTTTTTGTTTTTTTTTTGTTTTTTGTCGGTTATCCAGAATGCCGCAAAATTGCTGGGATGGTGATGTTTATGTTACCATCGGAATCAAATACGTGGCTGGAAAAGAAAAAATATCCTTTAAAATGGTCCTGAGGTGAGATTTTGTTTCTATCTTGAAATTTATAAAGCTTGATAAATATCAAGATAGAAACATAAAATCCCACCTCTGGATCGGTACACCGTTCGGACTCATCTCCTTGCCGAAAAAAGAGAATAGATTCCTGCTTCTGAATTTCTTCTGGGATGTATCTTAAAAAAATCTTTCAGATTTTCGGACTTCTTCCATATTTTTTAATTACTCCATAAGAAAAAATACCCTTTTCAACTTCAAACAACCGTAAATTTTGGACTAAAAAGGTTTTTGCCGCGCCTGGTAGTTTTGTAAATACTAAACACAGAATTTCAAATTTTTGTTTTTTCCAAAATTTTTTTGTGGGCTATCCAGAATGCCGCAAAATTGGATGGGTCTCGTCTCCACTACATACCTATCATCAGGATCAGATGTGGCTGGGAGAAGAAAAAGATCCCTTAAAATGAAGCTGGATGCGTACACCCTTCGGCATTATCTCCTCGCATCATCCAAAAAAAGAGAAAAAAAGCCCAGCTTCTTCTGAATTTCTTCTGGTATCACTGGGATGTTTCTTATGTATCTTAAAAAAACTTCCAAAGTACACCGCACTTTTTAAACGTAAAATAGGCCCCCGAACGATTTTGTTTAAATTTTGTATACACTTAGACCTTAAACGTATCATTGAATAGATAAACCATATATGTATTTTTTCAAAAAAAAAACATTTTTGAGCTGTGTATTTGCAATATGTGTCATATTGAGTTTTACATCAAAACAAATATTTTCATACCGAAAGATTGCGTGCAAGATTTGACATCCAAAAGAGGTGTACAAGTTCATTTGATGCAAAATAAAAACTTTATAGTTCATGGTGTAGATATGACTACACAAGAAATTATATCGTGGTTTAATGGATTAAGATAATAAACTTTCCCCGCGAAAGTTTTTTTGATAACGTAGTTTTTAGCATTTGACTTCTCTAGATAAAGATTATTTTGGTATACTTTTTGCTTATTGTTATCCTATTCATCTATAAGGCAATACACGCTGCATAAAAAAGTAAGAATTTTTAATGAAACTCGGGGCTTATATGACGACTTTATTAAGTCTTATCAATTTTCCTATGACATGACATAAAGTGCGAGTTTCACAATCTTCATTACAATTCGAACCCTGATAGAGTGCAGGCTATCTTATATTCAGACAAACTACAAATTTTAAAATCGCTAGGATACGTCATAGTTATCATAAACGTTATAATGATGCTGCTATTCTTCATCGTGATATGAATGGAGATAATCTATAAGGCATTGGGTTCAAAATGGAGATATTTTTGTAGTAAATAAAGACTATAGAGACGCATTCGCCTTTTTGAAAGTTTGAATCTCAATTGTGAAATGTTTGGATTATGAGGTAAAAATCAAAAATAACAACCAAGAACGAGCCAACTAATCGAGATTATTTAAATTTAAAAAGATCTTCGGTAGGAGACTTTGTAAGAATCGGTTGGTCACTTCTAAATATATTTCATGATTCTGTTATTTACATAGATCAAGCCAATGAATTCATGGGGTTGAAGCTTCGAATTTATAGCAGAACAAATGCTTCAGCTCGCTCAAACTCCGAATATATGTACTTCAGGAGAGAGTAGACAGACAAGGATTGTACCAACGACAAGGTAATGGGCGTTGGTTTCCAATATCAGAACACGATCTTCCCAGCTTCTCTCGTTTATCTTTAGAATATTAAATCTTACTTTTGGGACTTGCCAAGTTTATTTAGTGCCACGCTATTTTACCAATGCAGCAAATAATGAAGATGAAATTATTTTTGAAATTCAATAATTTTAAGCGGGCTTGATAAGGGCAAGAATATGGTCGCGATTTCAAAATAAAACTAACCACGTGATGTACATATCTCATACATTTATCAAGTCCTTGCTAGAAATGGAGCCGGAGCCTATTTTAGGTACTAAAGCGGCCTCCAGACGATGCGTCGAACGCCAACATTCGTGGACGTTTACCGTATCGTCTGGAGGCCGCTTTACTGTACATTGGGAATTTGTGGTCATGTTGCATCAGCTGATCGAGATAATGAACCCTTTGATACAGAATCACTTGAAATGGCAATTTTTCTTAGATATTCTGGTCTATAATCTTTATAAATAATGTATTATCCTTAATTAAGCTAAACCTTCTAAAATCAATACCATTATTCAGTTTTAGATATCTTTACATCTGTTTCTTTTATACAAGAACGAATATTAGATATACTGCTAATACAGTGAATTCAAAAAAGACTGAAACCGCAACTATGCAACCAAAAATACTCTGTAGTAATTTTAGACTTGCTAAGTTGGTGTACCCGTTAATTTTCATTCAAATTTAAATCTTATCTGTCACTTTAACCTCAGCAGTTTTTCTTCGGGTATTTTTTCAAGTAATTTCTCAGTGTGTTGCAAATTTTATAAAAACCAGTGCTTTTCAAAACTAAAATTAGTGCAGTTAAAATATTCGCGATGTTTTTTTCACCGGAGCACAACACATTCATTTCAGTGTAGCCAACTGTGGGAAACTTAGGTTTCCTACCTTGCAATGTCAATGGTTTCAATCTTATTTGAATTCATTGTATATTTAAAATATGATTTTTTCGAAAAATAAATTATGTCGTTGATCTACTTAATGATATTCCTAACAAAATACAAATTTGAACAAAATCCTTCAGGGTCCTATTTTACGTATAAAAAGTCCTGTGTCCTTTTCGGAATTGTTCCAATTTTTTTAATAACTCCAAAACAAGAAATTACTCTTTTTTGACGTTAATGAACAGTAACCAAAAGGTGTTCAGGGTGTCCAGTAGTTTTATAAATACAGCATTTCAAATTTTTGTGTTTTCCAAAAACATTTTGTCAGTTGTCCAAAATGCCGCTAAATAGGGATGGTGCTCGTCTTCACTCTACATGTGGAGTTACCATAAGGATCAGATGTGGCTTGGAGAGGAAAAATATCCCTCATAAAATCGAGCTGAATGCGTGTACGCACCCTTCGCCCTCATCTTCTCGTATCATCCAAAAAAAGAAACGGATCCAGCATCTGATTTTTTTTGGGATGTATCTTATGTACCATCTTAAACAATCTTCCAATTTTTCGTACTTCTTCCATACTTTTTAATCACTCTAAAAACAAAAATATAACTTTTTTCAACTTAGCCAATTTTGGGCACATTCTAGAAACTATTAAAAGTTTGAATGGACAAATCATATCTTCAAAGTTATAAGAAGCATAATTTCTGTAATTTTTGGAAGCTTTTTTAACAATTTGATTGGAATAAACAAATTTAAATATTTTTTTAGAAAACTATTATTTTAGTCAAAGTAAAAACGAATATTTTATTTTATAGATTGATACAGCTACAGGTGAAAGAGAAACTTTCGGATCACTTCGAACACGATGTATAAGAGTCGCAATCGAATTACGAAACAGAAACGTCAATCCTGGAGATATAATAAGTATTTGTTCAAGCAATAATTTAGATAATTTCATTCCAGTAATCTCAGCTGCTATGGTAGGAGCTATAGTCGCTTCATTTGATCCTGTAATGTCAGTTTCTGATACAGTACATTTAATAAAACAAGTAACTCCCAAAATAGTTTTCATATCATCTAATGCTGAAAAATTATTCGAAGATACTTTAAAAGAAACTGGTTTTGATGTTGAAATTGTTGTTTTTGGAGACACTAATGAATACACACCTTTTCAAATATTTACTGAACCAAAAGAAGAAGAAAACGAGTTCGAACCTTACGAGGTAAGTGATTTAATGGAGACTGCAATGATATTATTCAGCAGTGGAACTACTGGTTTAGCAAAAGGGATTTCTATAAATCATTATGGTTTAATGTATCAGGGATACACAATGGGGTAAACCAATATAAAATATTACACCTATCCATATTAAAACACCTATTTTAGATATACAGGATCAGTTCTCGACGTCCTGTTAAGTTACGCCTCAACTTATTGGATTTCTACCATTATATTATTAAATGTCATGATGTTTTTTGGAATGAGTCGTTGTATTATTCCCAAATTTTCTCCCCAAGGAATTTGGTACGACCTAGAAAAATATAAAGTAGGATTTTTTGTTCATTAATTAATAAAAACGTAAACCTTTTTTTTTTCTTCAAAGGTGTCTCTTTTATTTTTCGCTCCCAGTCAGGCTATGGCTCTTTTAAAAGTGGGTAGACCAGATAATATTAATATTACATGCTTGCAAGACGTTATAATAGGCGGAGGACCATTTTCATCCAGTAGCAATATTGCATTTAGAGATTTACTACCCGGTACTCACGTTCATCAAATATATGGCCAATCCGAAGCAGCTGGATTAGTTACTGCTTTTAGACCTAGTAGCCAAAAGGATGTTATCTTATTTTCCACGAAAACAGCTTCTTGTGGAAGACCATTACCAGGAATCCAATACAAGGTAATATTTCCGTCAATCGGTCAAAAAAACATAAAAATTTTGATTTAAAAAGTTAGAAGGTTTATATTTTTTAGATTGTAGATCCTGAAACCGAAGAAGGATTAGGAATGAATGAAAAAGGTGAACTGCGTTATTATTATCAAGGCCAAATGAATGGTTACTACAATAAAGATTCATCCGAAGCCTATGATAATACCGGTTGGATTTGTTCTGGAGATCTAGCATATTTCGACGAAGATTTTTGCTTTTACATTGTTGGTAGAATAAAAGAAATGCTAAAATTTCAAGGATTTCATGTCGTTCCAGCAAAAATAGAAAACGTTATTTTAACTCATCCGAAAGTAGCAAGTGTGGCTGTTATTGGAATACCGAATGAGGAGGATGGGGATCATCCGATAGCGTTTATTGTTTTACAACCTAATCAAGAAGCAACTGAAGAAGAAATGATAGAATTTGTTGAAAATAGAGTGGATGATAGAAGTCGTTTGAGAGGTGGTGTTAAATTTGTTACCGCGTTACCGTATACTCCCTCGGGAAAAATTAGAAAACAATTGCTTCTTCAAAGTATTTTAAGTGATTAGAGATTTTATTAGTTTTGAATTAATTTATGCACAAGGAATTTGTATGGCTAGAAATTTTAGATTTTTAGTGCACCTTTAAAAAATGTTCGTTTTTATCTTTTAAATTACAAATAACACCAAGTAACTAAGCACGATGCAATAAAAATATACACTGCCAATTTTATGTTTTATTCCTAAGGAAAACCAAAAAAAATACCTTCGTTTCAAGTTTCAAGACATTTACCAGTAGTATATTTTGGAGTTTCAATGAATTTTTAGCTCCACTCTTATACTGGAGGGATATTAACAGATTTATACTGAAATGATTGTTTTTTGATAAGAAAAGTATTTATTTTTTTTAATCAATATTTTTAAAGCTCGATTTCAAAAAATAGTTTTCTGCACCAACTGCAGTTGGGGAATAAAGATCTGCACCAAATTTGAATAGTGTAATGTAAACCGTTTGGAAATAGTATCGTAAAAACACACTTTTTGGTAGCATCTTCATAGGGCTGCAACTCTCTTATAAATAAAGTTTTACTAAGATGATTTTTTGTCATTCTACTTATTTTAACCTCTAGTCTCACCTCTTCAAAGATTAACGGGTGAACCGTAAACACCCTGTATAACTGTGTTTGCTGGGTTGATAAAAAGGTAATGTCGATAAAACGTGTGTCGATGAAATGTCTATGTCGAAGAAAAGGTAGTATCGACGAAATTGTAGTCGATGAAAGGTAATGTCGATGAAATTGCATTCAATGAAAAGGCTCTATGTCCATGAAAGTGAATTGTCTATGAAACGGTATACAACTGTTGAGGAACACAGTCCGAAATCTCCTGGAACCTTATCATTTTCAAAAAAATATACTCGCCTTAGTTTTCGGTTTAAAACTTTAGGTAATTAAAAAAAAATCGTTAATTTGTTGAAGGATTATACACTAAAGACACAAAAGGACTTGTGGTTTGTGAATAATATGACCTGTTGCAATTTTTGTCTTTGATTACCAAAAATTTTTTACAATTTTCAAAAATAAAAAAAACAAGTGTTTAATATTATATCACATTAACTTTATTATATTTAAATGGTAAAATTACATTTATTTACATTTAAAATATTTTGAAAATATACGTCTAACATTTAATGATTATAAGACATATCAATTTTGTTGTTGTCAGCTTAATTAATAAATATAAGGTATATGTGAAATCCAGTCCAATATTTTTCTTCTATTACATTTTAATTTGTCATGTAACAATTAACAGTTCTTAGAGAATACAATAATTCAGCCTGCATACGAGCTTCCAAAATCATCAAATTTACGTGAACCTTAAATTTTAAGAGAACAAAAATTATAATAAGTCATAAAGAAATTTTTAAGTTTTTACCTTTTCACTATGCATAAATTCTCTCAAAACGCGATCGTAGTCTTTTTTTGTGATACGTTCTGGATAGCAACAGGCGCTCTTAATAAAAGTCTTTAAAGATCTCTCCAGTAACTGATTTACTTCACCATAATCATAATCATCATGGCGGATTCCCCAAAGGGAATGAATGTAATTCCAAATGGCACGACGAAACTTCGAAGTATCTACATGAGTTCGAGCACCCATAGTGTAATATGTTAGGTTGTAAGTAGTTTTAAATCTCTCATCTAATAAGGTTCCAACGTCGTTGTACAATCTGAAAATGTAAACATAATCGAGACTCGAAGCGTGGCTTAAATTATATTTACCTGTTAACTAATGAATAGGCATGGTCACACCATGAATAATCCTGTACTCTAAAAGTAGAAACACCACTATTTGCGCCCCTCTTTGCAAAATCTTCATAAGTAAGGTCAGCGTCTTCTACAAAAATACTAATATCGGCAGGAGTTTCCTGTGGTTCGGAACCCACTGCATTCAGTTCCGCAGATTGTATTTCAACATTTTCAAATCTTTTAGCTAGTTCCAAGTCATTACATTCCTCAGTATTTTCCGACAATGTTTGCATACGTTGCATTAAAGTTGATATTGCAACCTCAGGTTCAGTTGGTGAGGGCAAAGTGGTTGATCCTGAAGGAGGTTTCAAGTCTAAAAAAAAATTAAAATCTTGAAAACTAAAGTATAAAAAATTACAAATCAGAAGCGTACGGTTCCAAGTCCATTTTTTCAGAAACAAAAAATAGAATTCTAAACAACTTTATACATTTGATCCACGCAGTTCCTCTCATTTTAAATAAAATATTTACCAAATTTTGGTTTTAAATGCGAAAAATATCTGATATACTTAATCTGAGATGCCGAAATATTGAATAAAGGTTGTAAACATCAGTTTTAGGTCATTTATTGCATCGTTGTCATATTTGGAACAAATTTGAATTTTCTACAAAAACATAATTTAAAATTTTGAAAAATTAGAAGAACTAAAAAAGCTTGATTAACAAGATTTACATCAAAATTTGATTTGTGGTGGTGGTATAAAATCGTTAGAATATATATAGCTTGGTTTTATGGTTTGACTATATTATTTCAAACGGTATATTTATTTTATTCAATAAAACTAAGATAGCTATTATATTATTATTTTCAAATTTCCCTATGTAGTATGTGGTGCAAGGTTCTTGTTTTATTTACATAAACAATATCTACATTTATTTATTGAAGAATCACTGACCTCTAGTTTATTGACATCAATTTAATAACATTTTGCATATTCTCAGTTATAATAAAGAGTATTTTTTTTTGGTTTATCACTCAGTTTTTGAGGAACAATGAAAAATCTTTAAATATTTAATTTGGTAATAAAAAATACTAAAAAGAGCCATAAAATTGATCGATCTAAAATATTCAAAAGATTCCCAACAAAGGAAACACAAAAATAAGAAATTTCGAAAAAACAAAAAATGATGATAACATATTTTTGTTTGATCTTCTTTCTAGAAAATACCAAAAATTAAAACTTAGCGGGCCCAGTTTTGAAAAATGGATAAAATTTAAAATAAAATTACGTTGTTATAAAAATACAAAAAAATAGAATCGAAGAAAGCTCTGTTAAGCCTTTTTGATATTTTCTAGAAAAACACAAAAAATATATTCTCACTTTTTGTTTTTCTAGAACAGTCAAAATCATAAAACTGTTTGGTTTATTCCACAAAGAAAAAAAAACTTCAAAAAAATATAGTTACAAGACCTTTTAGAATATCAAAAAAAAACAAGAAAATTAAAATAGCCACTTTCAGAAAACTCAATTGATTTCAGATAGCATCAATTGTACTTGGGAATCATAAATGAATTTCAGAATGGATCAATTGTATTTCAGAAAAATCAATTTAATTTCAAAAAGGACCAATTATAAAAAAATATTGTGCACGTGAACCACAAGCACAAGCACAACACACTACAATCGATCATGCAGCTTCTGTAGCAATGGAAGACATGGTTCTTAGTGGTTAAAATCCAAATCCAAAATTTCTGCGGCAAAACTTACTTTCTGAAAACAATTGAAAATTCGGAAATACAATAATATTTCTGAAATTAAATTGACGAATTCTGATTTTCAAATGATGCTTTCTGAAATTAAATTGTTTTTTTCCTGAAATTCATTTGACGCTTTTGAAATCCCATTCACGTTTCTTAATTACAATTGATGATTTCTGAAATTAATCTTTTCTGAAATACAACTGGTAACTTTACCATTAATGATTAATTTTGCGTTTGTTATCATTAATAAAAATATTTTTTACCTTTAGAATTTGAGGCCAAATTTGAATTTGGGGTTACATTGGTAGTTTTGGTAGGAGAAGCAGTAAGAGAAGGTCTTTCCTGGCACAAAATATATCCATCGCCTGGATTTACTTCTTCATTAACTCCACATGCCATTACGAAAGAGCATAGACTATGAAAATGAGTCAAAATCACAATTGCATGAACTACTTCAGCCAAAGACCAACCTTCAGGTCCTTTTGTTAATTTCTAAAACTTTTTATTTGATTATAAATGGTTAAGAAAATACAAAAAGGTACCTTAATGTGTGACGTATTTAAAAGCCATGGCCTATGTGCCAAAAGCTTATTAACATCATACAAGTTTTTCAATTTTGTTGGAATATGTTGAAGTCCCTTCAGCCAATTTGCATTACCACCTCGTGAGATGAATTGTTCTTTTTGCAATTCTATAAGATACGTGCATTGATGTCGACCTGCCGCCTGGTAAGAAAAGTTGTCAATATAAATTTAATTTTATTGTTAATCCAACTTACCATAATTGCAATATAATGCCGGTAATCATACGGAAGTGGACCATCATAATGTAGTATGTAATTTTGGGTCCTCAAAAAATTATCCGAGTAACCTGGGTGATTTCTCATTACCTTACTGACATGGTCCAAACCATTATTTTGCGTATAAAAGTCCACGATACTAGTTGCGTGGGCCTGTAAAAATAAAAAAAATAAAAAAAATATAATTAAATTTTTTTATTACTTGCTTAATTTTAGTCAAAAATAATAAAATTCATCAACTTTGAAATCAACGATATCTTAATTAATTGTTATAATTAAATTTTATTACTGTATTCATCTATTCATTGGTGTCGAGACACGATTTATTTTTAAACTTTATCAAAAATATATTTGCGCTTAAATTAGGTCGCGAGAGTAGTGAACCCACTTAAAATAATAAATATTGCTGCGTCGCAAATGTAATGCAAGCCATTGCCAATTAGTCCATAAGCTTGAATTCACAAAATATAATTAGTGTTATCATTGTTTATTATGATTGTCCACTTTACAAAAAATATATTAATTAAAGAATGTGAAGGGTACTGTACTTTATAAAAAAATAATTTTTAAAATGATCATTATTAAATAACATGCTTCTCCACGTTTACATGAAGTTTTAAAAACGTATTGAAAACGTTTTCCTTGATTCTGATTAGGGTTTATACAAAAACCGTCTTTTTGAAAAAATGGTTTTAGAATTCCAGTTTTCCAAAAACCGGGTTTAACCGGTTTTGAAATTTTTATAAAAAAAAGTAGAATCGGGAAAAAATATTTTACTTATTTAATATGTATTTATGTAAAAAAATAATTTTTATCAGGGAATCTAACGAAAACCGTAGGCCATTTAAAAAAATTCAAGATGGCTTCCGGGTCAAAAATCCGAACAACAAAAAATGTATTTTTCATTTTAAAATATTTGGCCCCATTTGATCACACCAATTCTTTTATACAGCCATTTGGGCATAACCGAAATCGAAACAAAATTAGAGTCCGAATCAAGCAATTTTTAAAACCGGTTTTAAAAACCGATAAACCCTATTCTGGTCGGTTTGCCAAATAAATCGTCCAATCAGAAGTAAGCATATTAATTGATTCAAGTTGTGGGCAATTTTTGTAATCTACCTAATCTATTAAGGCTTTTCCAAATTACCCAATCTTCATTGGCACCAGGAGAACAACATTCTTTAGGAATTAATAGTAAGTTTATATCTTTATCATGTAATGATTGTTCCCACAACTATATTCTGTTTATAGTTTTAGAGCCATGAAGAGGTCGAACAGTAGATAACAACTTCTAGGAGATTTTAGATGATTAAATTTTGAAATTTTACCATAGAGTGGATGTAAAATATTATTCTGTTAAATGGATGCTCGCTACATATTTTCTTATATTTGGAGGAGCGATCTTTAAATTTAAAAACAAGAAAAAAGCAAATTCAAAATTATTTCCACTGAGCCAGTTTTAGTTTCTAGTGATTTTCAATTAAGTTGGTTGAAATCGAAAAACAATTGCTCAATGCTCTTCCTGTTGCTTGTTTAGGAACATTACTTGATAATGATTCCTTCAAAATAGCAATTGGTCTTCGTCTTGGTACTTTTCTGTGTATCCAACACACTTGTTCCTGTGGTGCTACTATCAATGAGGATGGACTTCATGGATTAAGTTGTCTATTTAGTACAGGAAGATTTTCTCGACACCATGAAGTTAATGATATTATCAAAAGCAAATATTCCTTCCATTTTGGAGCATTTAGGAACAAGCAGAGAGATGATGGAAAAAGGCCTGATGGAATGAGTATGATTCCCTGGAGTTGCGGAAAACCTGTAGTTTGGGATTTTACTTGTGTCGATACAATGCCTCCTTCTCATTTATCAGCTACTTCAATTTCGTCTGGAGCTGCATCATTAACTGGAGAAAAGATTAAAATTTCTAAATACAGAAAAAAAATTCATTTTGTTCCCAGTTAGCATCGAAACTTTTGGTGTTTGAGGTTCACTTGGTTTACGATTTATTAGTGAAATAGGGATACGATTAGCAAATGTTACCAAGGAACCTAGATCCACATCTTTTCTAATACAGCGTATTAGTATTGCGATTCAGAGGGGTAATGTAGCCTATGTCTTGGGCCTTGGGTGCGCTTCCTAAAGAAAAATCCTTTGATGAACCTTTCACAATTCCATATTCCGATGTTCTTGTCTTCCTATGGCTTGTCCTCTTCGAAGAAAGATGTTTGTAATTTATTATTTCATTGCTACTTTGTTCCTTCAATAGATCCAGTTATGGGTTCATCGGAGATATCAAATAATCAATATCAAATGAAGAAGAAAACGGCAACGAAGAAGAGGAGCCTGTTAAGAAAGGACGTTGATGTAAACCAACGACCGCTCCTGCAGAAAAAAAGGAACCAGCTAAAAGAGCCACAGAGAAAGCTGAGGAAGCAACCTCTGATGATAGGGAACAAAAAGAAGTAGAAGCTCCCGAGCGTGGTATGAAGAAAGCAACTAAAAAGACTCAACCAGAGAGTGAAGATGACAAAAAAGACGAGGAAGTCAAAGAAAAGAAAGAAGATGCTGAAGAAAGGCCTAGACGTGGCAATCGGGCACAAAAAATCAACAACAATGAAAATACTGGTAGCATTCGAAGATGATTTTTGTAGTATTAAATTTGAAAAATATGAATGTTGAATAAGATTTATTTTAACTAATCGAAAAACTAATATTTTGGGAGGAAGATTCCTTGCTTTTGGTTGGTTTATGCAGTGGAAAGGTTTCTGGGTTCTAGAGTTATAAAATTCATAGCTTGTACTCAAACCATTTCTGCCTTAAAAGACTGACCCGCTCCAGATTTCTTTAATTTTTTGATGTTTCTTCTTTTCCCAGTGGTAAAGAGAAATTACGTTCATCGATCTTTTCTTCAATTTCTTATGAATTTGAAAACTGTTCTATTTATTTACTTGCAATCAAGAGAACACGACTCACAGCGCCAACAAAACTTGCTGTTTCCACAAAGGAGACTTAAATCAAACACGTTGAAACCTTTTGAAGTTACCTCGAAAAACAACAGAAACAGTTCGAAAACACGCAAATCTCCAAAAAGTTTTCAAAAGTTCTGTTTTGTCCCCAATTTGTCCGTCTGGTGGAAAACCGGCATAACTATTCTACAACTTCGATGTAAAACAGTAGATATCTAATTTTTTGGTATGACAAGATCTTTCCCAAACTGAAACGGCATATTCTGCTGCCGAAAAACATAAAGATAGTGCAGTAGTTCTTAAGGTATGAAGAGAAGTACGCCATTTATAACAAACCAATTTTTGAAGTACATCTGTGTTTGTTAAAATATCCAAAGTAACTCTCATGTATTTAAGATCTGTATTATACTCAATTCGTCGATTATACCAATTAATGGGCAGATTCTGGTCAAAATTAAAGGCCTTTAATTTAAAACAAATAATGTATCCATGGAAATTATCCATTACAACCCATATAACAAATTTAAATTTAAAGGCCTTTAAACTTAAATGATTTGACCAAAATCTGGGTATAAGACTCAGTTGCTATTATCTAGGTGAAAAACACTTAATATGGATTTTGACGTATTTGGAAGTAGACTGTTTTCATAATAATATATTGATACATTGGAGAGAATTTTGTTTTTTGTCTTCTCCACCTTCCACCTGCTACCCCCCCCCCCCCCCCCTACAATTCCACAAAAACATCTTTCTAAAACTAAGCGAATGATCTTAATAAGTCTTAACCCTAGAGAACTCGCGCACGGGTCTTTTTTACCCAGAAAATCATGTTTACTGTTATACATTTTTGGGGAGTAGGGGTCATCACTCTTTGTGCTAGATACCTTTAAGTATTTAGTCACTTTTAAAAAGTTTATTGTAATAAATCGCTTAAGTAATAAAATAATTTGAATCAGCGCTGGGTCAATTTTACCCTGGCGCATGTAAAGTTACTCCCAGCTAGAAGTAGGACAAAGAATACACGATCGTGATTACTTTTGTCCTACTTCCAGCTGAGAGCAACTGTACTTTCGTTACATAAAAGAGAATTCATAATGAAAATATTTCCTCTAGTACCATAAGAAGGTTCTTTTTGAGAGATCATTGGGTATAGCCATGGTAAAGCCACATTTAAGATATAGGCAAACTGTACAAAGCTTGCCAAGAGAATTAAAGCTCAAGATCAGACGTTTTACAGGAATCCTCAAAAAGCAGAATTTGTTTCAGAAATAGAGGAAGATCGGAAGATGTAACATTAGCCCAATCAATAAAAATAGGAAAACCGAAACAAAATCTACTAATTGTCAAATATTTATTTGTAGAGAACATAATACGAATATTTGTGAAGATTGTTCAGAACACAATTCATAAATCCCAAAACTCTTTTAAATATACAGGATAACTGGTCAGTGGCCATGTTTTCTTCAGGAGATGATAGACAAGCTCATTTGCCACAAATTTAACCATTACAAGGATTATCCAAATCCTCCAAATCGTTTTGCAACAAATGTGACATTTACCTCGTCTATTTTTTTTCCTATGAAGCAATTTACATAATTTTTGCTACATAACTGGTACCAATAATTCAACTGATGAGGTAACCGAAAATATATAATAATGATTAAATTTGTTGCAAATGTGCTTGGCTAGCACCTCCTGAAAGAAATACGCCCACTTACCAGTCACCCTGTATAAGATAATAGATAATAATAAATTAACTTGAAAATATAAATTACCCTGTTATTACCATTTAAAGTTGGGCAAAAATCAAAATACTCTAAAAATATGAGGTTGTTATTATGGGTCAAATTTACCCAGAGCGAGTGGCTGTTTCAAATATTTACGCGCGGGTACTGCAGGGTTTAATTATATAATTTCAGTAATAGTTTAGTAGAACTACTGAAATACAGGCATTTTGATCCTGAAAACTACCAGTATCAGGAGTATCATAAGCTGCTGAAAGATCAATAAATACTGCTCTAGTAATCAAACTTTTTTCATATCCATCATCAATATATTGAGAAAAATTTAGTATTTGGCCACAGCATTTTCCAGCTTGATCTGGATTTAATTGATCATCTATACTTGATAACAGTCTATTAAGTATCATTCTTTCATTCTACTAAATCTTGAGAACAGGAAAAAAAATTGAAGAATGTATCAAATATCAAAAAATATAAAATGGCCTAAAAGTGGTTTAATTTTGGGACCTTACAATCAGTGGCGTAGCCAGGTTTTTTTTGGGGGGGGGGGGTTATAAAAACTTTAAAAAAGTAGTTTAATAAAAAAAAACTATATTTATTATAGAATCATATATCTGTCAATAACATCATTATAAAAATTTTCAGTGAATAGGGGGGGGGGGGCTTCTGACCCCCGTAACCCCCCCCCCCCCTGAATACGCCACTGCTTACAATTAATTCTGCATAAAATTGCAAAACATAAACAACTGTCCAGTTGGACTTTCATCAATCTAGTTTATAAGTCAGAAAGAAATTTGAAAATCTCACAAGAAAAACTTGTTATACAACCACACGCAAAGATATCAAGGACACAAAAGAAATATTCTGGCCCAATAGCAAGCCTTAGCATATACGAGATGACATGAAATTTGAAAGGACTCCGCCCGCATCTTAATTCGTATTCATTTATTTCAAATTTCGTGTGATCTTGTGTCTGCGAGCTCTTTGCTATTGGTGCAGAATATTTCTATTATGTCCTAGATATCTTTGCGCGTGATTGTACAGCGGCATGATTTACCACGATGTTTCTTCCGACACTCGCGCGCCCTCTAGCAGTCCGTATTAATTATCAGTAACCTTCTGATAATTTGCAACGAAGCTCCAGAAATTTTTGGTAACAAAATATACCCATCTAAACAGGCTTCTAGGACCTACGATGGAAATTTATCGCGGGCTTCTAGGAAATCCCTCTTAACTCGTAACTTTGGCCCAAATCTTGGAAAAAGTTAGTTTTATCTTGTTAGTTACAAACTTTCATATTACCCATATATTTTAAGTGTGTTCAGTTAGTATCAGAATACTAACTGGTAACTAAATGTAGATCAAACTAACCTTTTCCAAGATTTGGGTAAAAGTTACCCTTAAGGGTCAAACTTACCCAAATTTTGGGCTTCTTTGTACTTAATTTTTAGTAAGCTAGGAGAAACAAAAATATGACCAAATCTGAAAAATCCTTATTTACAACTGCAATTGAAAGAAGGAAAAGTCCCTAGGGATTAAAAATATTTTATCGCCTGGAGGAAGAAAAAACCTAAAACTGATATTAATTTAGAATTTGGCAATAAAATCAATTTACATTTTAATAACACTTTGTACAAGAGCAATTTAAATAGATTTTACTGCTGTTAAAGATCCAAAAAACATATTTTTGTGGAAACTTTCCAGAGCAACAACACCTTTATTTGTTTATAAGATCAAAGCTTTTGATTATTTGGTAGTCAGCCAAATAGCTAACATTATTTATACTCCCATAAACAAGCAGTTATTTATTTTAAACATAACAATTTATTTAGAATCTACAAAAACGTCATGTTTCTATAAATGTTACACGCTACAGTTAAAAAAACAACTGTTGATCTTGAATAAATTTCTTAGACTTAAATTAGGTGTTGCTGAAATGATAAGTGGGTATTACGTAAGTAACAAAAGAGTTTTATTCACTTTTTGTGGATAATCTGGTAAGAAATATTCTAAAAATAATTATTATTTTGGTTTGAGAAACATTCTCCAAATATAGATATCGTTTAACTTGATTAATTAATGTGTTATGTTAATAGCTCTAAAATGAGCGCGTGTGTCCTTCGCCAACCAAAGCAGCAACCAGCTATAATATCTACATTTGTTTACGTATCAAACATCGCGAAACCTTGGGATTATATTTTGCAAACAATAAATATACATAAAATAAATAAGATAATAATAAAACGCCTTCAATATGATTTATTAAAAAGCATAAACCTAAATTTGCACAGAAATAGTACTTAATATATTCAATTATGTTTAATTTATACTTTTTCATCATTACAGTAGTAGCTACTTAAATTAGCTTCATTTATTAATACGTTAAGGTTAATTAAATAATTTAATTCCAACACTTAGATACAATTGAATATTGTATAGGGTAAATTATTAGCTCTGTGGATGATTATGACAAATGATAAACTATGGTAGCTAAAATTGAAGCAATTTTGAAAAACCCTTATTTTTTTGTTAATTTAATTTAATAGATTATGCCACAATTTTTTTCATTACTAAATTGTAAAGCCAAAAAAATATTTACATTCAATTTTTATGGCAAAACTTACATTTCATCCAAATATTCGGAGATTTTTTTTTTGGCTCAAGGACAAATTCAGTTTCGCGTTTCGCAATGTTTTATTTCAGTTCATGGTATTTAAAAATATAAATATTATTGTAAATGATGATGATAAATAGTAGGCGCTTTATTATTATTGTAGGTAAATAACCTAATCTCCTTTAATTATACTTTTATTACCATTTTTCAACTCTAAATATTTACTAACGTATATTTATTATCTACTAATCCTTATTTAACCCAATTCTTTGATTGGCGGGTATTAGAGTACAAGTACAGTACTATCGTAAACTGAGGTAATTTTGGTACAAATTTTGGAAAAAGATAGATAGATCTACTTTCATTACCAATTTTCATTTAACATATATTCTAATTATTTTAAGTGTGTCTATAAGTTAGTATCAGAATACTGGTAACTAACTGGCAACTATCATTTTCCAAAATTTGGGCCAATGTTACCTTGTAAGGGCCAAAGTTACCGCAGTTTACGGTAACGAATTCTGATTTTCAAATGATGCTTTCTGAAATACAATTGATGATTCCAAAATACAAATGATACTTGAATTGGTTTTTCTGAAATACATTTCACGTTTCGGAATTACAATTGATCATTTCTGAAATTGAATCGATATTTTCTAAAATACAACTGCTATTTCTATTGCAATCGGTATTTACAGATCAAAGTTTGAGCCCGAGTTTCAAAAAGTTTGGGTTCAGATTACTTTTAACTAAAAGTTGGATGAAATTTATACAGAACTTCAGTTAGTATTTTCAAAATATAAAAAATAATTGAAATGCAGGTGCTTTAAAAAATTTAAACAGTATAATAATTTTAAGAAACATGATTTTCAAAAAAAAAACTGATGAAATTTGATATTTGGAAGAATTTCTTTTAGTTTTCGAAACAACGTTGTAAGATTATTATACAAAATAAATTAAACATTTTTGTTTGTTCCTTAAAATAAATTGCACTTCAACAATATTATTGACTTTGATATTGACAATCCTTGTCTAAACCAATATTGTAAGCATTAGAGTGAAAAATTGCAATTTTCTATTTGCTGAGCACATCATTAAAAAAACTGATTAGCTAAGCATGTGAGTGGGAACGCTCATATAACTTGAGAAAATTAAAAATATAACAATATTTACAAAGCATTGTTATCAACTTTAAAGTTCCGTCCTGTATTTATCATTTTTATTGCATTGTAAATACAACCATTGAACAGACCGACCCTAATTAAGATATAAGATAATAGATAATTAAGTATTTTCAGCTATTTATTTATGGAATTGCATGAAGTTTCGAGTTTATTTTTCTTATCTAAGAATTAAGGTCCATCAGCAATTATGCAAATGAAAGGGGATTATCAAAAGAATTAAACCAATGAAGAACGTATGATAGCCGTGTTTGGTTCGTTAATTTAAATTTTTTTGTTCAGGATGATGTTTTGGTGTGATATCCCATGATATCTCTTTTATTTTTGTATGAAGATTCATTAAAACGCAAAAAAATTAAAATATATTTTTGAGCCATTGAAAATAATGTAAATATTTAGAATCTTGATGAAACTTTTTATTTTATCTTTAAAATGTATATTTCAGGATAAATTTAAAAATTTAGTTAATATTGCCATTACTTTTGTAAAAATACAGGCTGATCGTTATATGGTTATATAAAATAACAAAACATTAAAAAGTTGCAGGAATTCATTTGATTAAATTTTTTTAATTTACCTAATTTTTATCAATTAAAAATAAGTCTTAAGAGAAAAATCGACTTCACGATGAAAATTTTTAAACATTTGGTGTTTAAAATAACCAATTTAACATCAATTTTCAAATATGTAAAATATACAGGGTGTCCCATACCACCTCTTTATTTTGAGAACCCTTTGTCGTACATTGATAATAAAAAAATTTATCACCAAAGTGAACCTAAAGAAACAAAGCGGAAGTACCCGAAATCGGAAGTAACTTTGAAATTTTAAATGGCAACCTACATCGAATATGGTATAGTTGGAAAGGTCTTTTAAAAATAATTAACAAATTAAACGAAAAAATCAAAGTGAAAAATGGCTTCTTAAATTCCGACTTGTTATGGAAATTACGAATTACACCAAAAGATTCTTCGTTATGATCCGCTATTTTTAGAAATTTTTTTTTTGATTATTAAAAAAATACAAAGGAAATGCTAAACTAAACCATGGCTTAATTAAACTAAATTTTTTCAAGTATTTCCACTTATTCAAGGTGTCCTACTTTTTTTTAGCAAAAATTTTTTTTAGATAGCAAATGTCATTCTGAACAATAATTTTCCTCTGAACTATTATGTATTTTTGACTCCTTAAAAAGTAAAGCAATTTTAAAACCAGAGCCGGCTCTAGGGTGGAGCGAGTGGGGCACTCGCCCAGGGTGAAAGCCAAAGGGGGGCGCGAAAAAAAACATTTTTGAAATTAAAAAAAAATGTTTTTATTTGAAATTTCAGGATAGACCCAATCGCGAAGATGTCGACATTTTTTCACGATGCACGTGTTTTTTGATTCTTGTTATTGTACTTAAAATTAAACTTTTGCCGCTTAATTTCTGGACACCCTGTATACAGTATTATTTTTAATGGTCTTTATCTTTTGTTGTTTTATTTTTTATAATAAAAAAATATGTTTTTGGTTATTATTTATTATAGAATAATTTTTTGTGTGTGTGGGGGGGGGGGGCGCGCCAAATTTGCATGTTGCCCAGGGTGACAAAATGTGTATATCCGGCTCTGTTTAAAACGATAAATTTTCATGATTTTTGTGGAACACCCTGTATAAAATTCTTTCTTATTATATTTTTTTATTTAAATCAATTATTATTTGGATTTTTTCTTTGCCAAATTGGTTTTTTTTTAACATTATTGGCTTTATTTAAAATAAGTGAACGACGAGGTTACATTTTCCTCGGTATAATTTAGCATCTTATTGGCTTAAAGATATACAAAATCCAAAACATACTTGATTTATATAAAAAAAATTAAAATAAAATGAAATTTATACAGGGTGTCTCACAAAAATCATTAAATTTTTGAAATTTTTAAATTGCTGTAACTTGAAAAACAAAATAGTTCATAGGAAAATTTTTGTTCAGAATGAATTTACTATCTAAAAAAAATTTGGTGAAAGTACGTGTTGTAAATGTTTCTTGGCAAAAAATGAAGTGAAGCAGACATCCATAATAAAATAAAAAATAAACAAAGTAGGAGTTTTCCAACTTTTTTACCTCTTTCCGACTTGATGGTGATCGACCATCATGAATTTAATTGAAACTCTAAGTCGCTTAGAAACAGGAATATTGAATATTTAGCAAAAACTAAATGAAAATCAACAGTTTTGATGGTTATCCAATGACGTTTATTTCGCGTAATTTTCATGTTACTTGGTTCCTTTGTTTTTCTTTTTTTCCACGGGAGGTGGTTTCGCTTATAGCGTCCCTGCACTGCGGTCTCTTGGTCCTATTGTGTCCCTCTGATTTTTATTCTCCTAGAAGTCCTGTATCTTCAATGCTGTCCAGGATTGTTTTCAGTTCTCCTTCGGTTAGTTTCTCCTTCCCAAAGATAGCTATGCGTTGAGTAACGTATGCTTCGCATTCACTCAGTAGATGCTGTGGAGTATTATTTTCTTCCATGAATCCACGTCATAGTGGATTTGTCTCTAGTCCAATTCAAACTCACAGTGTCCAGTTATTAGTCCTGTGAGTTTGAGCAGTTTGTGTCGATTCATACCTGTAACTTCATACCTGCAACCATTTTATTGGTTGTCGTTGTAGGACATGAGAGGAAGAGTCTGGTATGCCTCATCTCCGGAAGGTTCCATAAATTTGTATGCTACGGATTGCCTCTTTCCCAGTCTCGGGGGAATCCCGAAGGCTGGTTTGGGTCCGGTAAACGTTTCAGTTGTTCCTTTCTTAGATAGCAAGTCTGCTTTTAGGTTTCCTTTTATGTTTTGGGCCGTTGGAATCCAGACCCGCTGAACCTTGCTATTTTTTGACAGATCTTCTAAACTGTTCATGCAGGCCATGATGTTATGACTGGTGCACGAAGGCCCTGCAGTGCCGCCTGGCTATCGGACATGATTGTGATCAGTTTGTTTCTATTCGACCTCGACTCGATCAAGTTTCTAACACAGAAATCAATGGTTCCTTTGTTGCTCGTTGCTCCTCTCATAACAATTCCAACATAAAAAGTTCAGTTTAACAGCAAACAGCATCTTCTTATTGATCAAAATAGTCTTTACCCTCTACCGAAAATAAGGAATTTTCGACCTTAAATGATGTTTGCGCAACACTCGACCTTAACAAGACGTTGCATAAACATGTTTGCGCAAACTGTTTGATAGTGTATTGGCCCTTTTAGGCGTTACAGACTTTCACCTCCGATCCGATTTTTTTCTAAATAAACACGTAGAATTGAATTACCTGATGTTTTGCAAGGTACAATGTACAATTTGACTGGGGTAATTTAAATTCAAAAAAATAAAGACAGATAAAACTTAAATTTATCTTGAAAAGAATATGTTTTTCTTTTAAAAGACCCCCAAAAAATAATAGATTTACAAATTATCAGTAGAAAGCTAAGACCATCCTTTTAAATTAGTTATACAGTAATACAGAAATAATTGATAAAATGTTGAGAAAAACAAATTAAACATCTTTTTGTTGTTTGGTGTTTTGACGATGAAATTTGATCTACAGAGGGGTGCACAAAAAACGGCCGACGACATAGCTTCGTTATTTCTTATCCGATTTTAATAAGTGATATGTCTCAAACTTAAAAACAAAAAAAAACAATAAAATTTAATTTAAAAAAATTTAATATTAATAAAAAAATAAAAAAAATAAGAAATTTTTTTTTAAATTATTGTTATAATTGGTTTAGATTGTTTTTGTTAATGATTTTTTTCAATCGAAGAAAATATGTTGTCATTTGAAAAAGAAAAGTTGCCTTCTCGTCCTCTGATGTTTTCAAAAATAAAATTAATCTTTTATTATCTGATAGTAGTATTCTTTAAACCATTTAATTTGACATATCACTTATTAAAATCAGATAAGAAATAAGAAAGCTACATCGTTTTTTGTGCACCCGTCTGTATATAGCTCAGTTAATAGAGAAAAAGGCGTTACTTTGCAAAACGTCATGGGAAGTTGATATTTGGTAGTTTTTTTAGTTTTGTGTCTAAATGAAAACCTCAAGTTTGCGACCTCGCGAAACTGCCGCTCGCGTCGCCATCTTGGAAAAATGGCGCCGAAAGTCAGTTTTTTGGAAATAACTCGATTTTACTACAATTTAGAGCAAAACAATTTATTCCAAAAATTACAGAGGCGGAATTTTTCTACAATATTTGATGGAAACATTTTTTCTAAAGTAAATAGTCAAAAGGTTATTGTTGATGAAAGAGGGATGCTTTTTTTCAATTTGTTCATTCCCGTTCATATACTTCTATTATATTATACAAATACACACATCATCAATTGTAGGCAATGAATATTTGTTAGTTATTTTAACGCCATCTTGAGGTAGAGTAAGAAGTGCATTTTTTAATGTGGTATCACCGGTAGAGTTTATCCACTACCTTCTTTTTAACGCTTACTTTTTAACCTATTATGGTATCCAGATGAGCAAGAGTTGACTTGTGCCTTGCCATATATTTTTTTCCACTTGATGAAAATAAATTTCAATAGATGATTTCGATAAAATTCGTGTCAATAAAAAGGACCTTTTAACGAAGTGGTATTCTATAAAAAACTTGTAGTGATTTGTCGAAAACTGATATTTGGTAGTTCGTCATACTGAAACATTACAACACTGAATGATTTTTAATGTTACATAAGCTAAAATAAACATATGGAGTTTGGCAAAAGGAAATAGATCCATGGCACCTAATACATGTATATCTCTGATGTAAAATTGATATCAGGGATTTTTTCATTCGAATCAAATTTCCGATTTAACAGGAAACATCAGCAAGTCAATGATAAAGAATCATTTTTAATAAGACAACAACCTCCTAGGTCAATTCCAGCAGATTTTGTAAATAATATAATATAAGTGGTCTGTAAAGTAGACTTTTTATAGCTTTCAAAACGTCCAATGTCTTTAAGGAATTATTTACGGATTTGTTATTGTACCAGTAGAGAATCTAATTTTAATCAAATATGAAAAAAAATAAGACAAAGCTCGGGGAGAAAACATATTGCTCCACAATTATGCGCTCCTGCTCCAGACTCTGCTTCAAAGGTCTTTTATGAATTGGTGGATAGCCAGGAATTTAACATACATAAACTCGTTTCGACTCATTCGAATCGTTTACTATAATCAAACAATTAGAGCTCTAATTTTAGTCTCGGTTAATACTGGATCACCAAACACACGAAATCTTTAACTGTTTCCATGATTTAAATAATAAAATGTATATTAGGTATGTCAAAACTACCCATATTTGAAATTCGCAAATCTCTGTCATCTCTGTAAATCATGAGGTAAGAGGTTGTAATTCGTCAATCGAAGTTGTTTATTTTAATTATTTTTCCATATTTCTGCAGAAAATGTTTTGCAGCATTTTTATTGCTCTGTTATCGCACAGGCGCATGAGGCGCTAGCCTGTGGCCTCTAATTGAACCGGCCTAAAAAAAATTGAATAAAATCACATTTTTCTACCAGTCATGGTCGTTGAAAACTTCTATTCAAATAAACCATAAACCTAACAAACTAATTATACAATGGAACTTTTCTTTCCAGTTCCAGGCAAATGTTGACTTTAAAAAAGATTATCTTTCTGAAATTTCTGAGACCCATCTTCTAAAATTTTGTCGGTTCGAACGAACCCAGGGTGTCTAACAACTTTAAAATGCAAAATTCCCTGACCTTTTTCAGCTATTCCAGACAACTTTTTTTTTAATTCCAGATTGATGTTTTATCCTCTATGTGTTAAAGAAAAAAAAAAGAATATTTTTGTAATTATTATGAATAATAACACCTTGTTTAATCTGACTAGTTTCAACAAGAAAAAAATTGTTTTTAAGCTAAACATTTGAAAATTTTAAACTAACCTAACCTTGACGCATCGGTGATAAAATTATAAGAAAGAAATGAAAAATAATCGAAATATTAAGAAAAATTTTAAATTTCCAGATTAAAAAAAATTCACTGACATTTGCCTGATTTTTCCAGAATTTTGAAAACCCCTGACAAATCCAGGTTTTCCCTGTTTTCCAGGTCGTTAGACACCCTGGAACCAGTTATACATATAGAGGGTGTCCAAAAAACAAGTGCTCAAAAGAAAATCCTAGACAATAGACGAGGTTTCATCAATAAGAAAACTAATAGGCAGGACCAGCATTTTTGATGTGTCATTGAATTTTGTTCCTACAAAAAATGTCGTTAATTCGAAATTTTGTTGTAGTTCATAAACTATTTGATCAATTTAAAAGAAATAAGTTAAAAAGTCAAGCTAATTAATGCCACTTTGGCTTGAAGTTAAAAAATATCATCAGAAGAATGTTTTGATAGAAAAAAATTCTTCTTTCAAAAAATTAACGAGATTTCACATTTTTCTTGATATTTCTACTATCTTTGAAATAAGCCCCACAAAGGTACCATTTTTTATATCCGCAAAACTTCACATTATACTCAGTCAATTAAGATTTTCTTCTAAACACTTCTTTTTGGGACACCCTGTATAATTTTGTTTCTTCTTTAATTTTAACTTTTGGTTCTACATATTTCATAGTTCATCTAATTCCATGAAATTTTTTGAAAAAGAGAAAACCGAGATGTTTTTCCAAAGTGTCTGGAAATGCTTGACCTGCCATTTTTTTAAAAATGTCGCCTATGGCGCTATATTGAAATTTTGCACTTCTAAGTTTTCCTTAAACTAAACCCTGAAATGTCTGAAACTGATGTCAACTAAAAAGGTCATCTTAATTTATTTCTAAAAAATAGTGGCCTCAAAATCAGGTGGCGCCTCAGGCCTCCAAAGGCCTCGATGTCCCTCTTACGGCCGGGCGTGGAACTAATAAAGTGATGTCATAAGTAGGTTAGTTGCTATTTGACTGTCAGTTGTTACGAAGGTTATGCCGCTTGGTGCTGACATCATTGTAAAATTGGTTGCCTATTATTAAAATAAGATAAATCACCAATAATAAGATATGGATAAATCTGTTAACATGACAATTTAATTTGTGTTTTCTGGATTCTCTAAGGAAATTTTCATTAAATAAAGCTTCCGATCAGAAAATAAATTCGTTTTGTTTTAACAGTATATCGTACTTTGTTCGTCATCTTTCATTACACATGGATGATCGCTTGTTAATTGCCAAAAGTACAAAAAAGCTGGAGCTATGAAGCAAAATCGAATTTCTCTGTGCTCGGGGAGAAAACGAATTGCTCCACTATTCTGCGCTCCTGCTCCAGACTTTGCTTCAAAGCTTTATTCTGAATTAGTGGATAACCGGGAATTGAACTCATTTCGACCCATTCGAATCGTTTGGTCAACCCAAACAATTAGGACGGCTCTAACTTTGGTCTTGGTTAATCCTGGATCATCAAACAAGTGGCATCTTTAACTTCCTAAGCTTTAACTGGAATAAACTGTTTTCATGCTGAGGTAGAGGTAATCGAAATCCTCAACATCGTGGAATGAACCAATTCTAAAATTTTGGAGTTTTTTCTTTTGGAACGTTCTGTATAATAACTGTCTACATTTCGATGTTGTGCGTTTATAATCCGCTCATGCTGCATGCCTGGTACTAATACGATGGAAAATTAGCTCTGAGCTCATATGTTAGCAAGCAAGGTCGTTTCCTCGTAGCCTGTAGTTGCTTTACAACTTAGTACGTAATAATAGTAAAAATTAAATATGCATGTAGAAAATTGAGATAAAGGCGATAAAATATTGGTTTAATAATTAGTAACAAAATTGTATTTTGTGGAGCTGGTTGTTCGTGTTTAATAGTATGAGAAACGAGTCTCGTTAAAAACAAGTAGCAGCTCTTTGTCCTGCAAGTCAGGCGCAGTGAGCGCTATCAAAAATATGGAACATCATTATCAATTTAAAAACAAAAGAATAAAATGTAAAGTAAATAAACTCACATTATGAGGAATTTGTCCCATTGTTAAGTCGTTTTGGGAAATTCCGAGGCTCTCGTGGGCCACAGGAATTTTGCGGCTGTTCTAATGAAAATAAAAAGAACACTAAAATTTACATTTAAAAATTCCAAAATTGGAGGAAAATAAACAAATTCATTTTCTGACCTGAATTTTTGATAAATTTAAACACTGCACACTCACGATAAACTGAGCTACTAAGCTCTGATATCACGCGTTTAGGAAAGTCACTATATTAAAGAATAAGCAAGATTCTTGTTTGTTTTTGAGCGTCGAGAAAACGAAGTGAAATTGTTGGCGATGCCAACAATCTGCAATCTGCAATCCACTTCGCGAGCAGTGAGCGGTGATCTAACTTCTGCTTCTAACTCATTCCGGATTCCGGACTCATTCAAAATCGTCAACAGACCGACAAGTTGCGCGAAATGAGAGACGATTTTCGTAGTGGGGGTGCCCTGCTCAGACTGCTATTTGTTGTTTGTGGACCATTAGATTATTAGCTGCTAAAATCAGCTGTTTAGGTCGCCTAGCAACAAACTATTAACTCTATTTTAAAATTAGAACAATGACATTTTTTTCATATTTTTACCAATATTTAAGTATTTTCATTATTTAATCAAATTCATTTTAAATTAAAAACATTATAATCTTCACACTTTAGAACTAAAGATAAATGATAAATTTTACTTTATCTAAAAGTACATGTACAGTTTAAATCAGCTAGGCATAGGACACAATAGACGGCACGAGTAAATACGAAGCAAAATGCGCCGACGCGACTTGCTGTGCTCCGCGTAAGAGCCGGAGCTAATTCATTTCTTAAAATCAAGCAGCCGCATACGAAACTCCGCTCGCAGGTCGCAGTTATCATGGCCGGCAGACCTTCAACGCAATTCAATTAATCGAATTCATCGGCGGCGCGGCGCGCTAAAAATTATAATAAATGGCTCACAATAATTCTGCTAAATAACATTTGATTTTACTATTCTCTCATTTTATGATATTTACAATGTCAATTAATGGCTAATTTCTAGTAGGTATTTTATTGCAAATTTACTAAAAATAAGCATAAAATAAAAGTATTTTTATATTTTTATACATATTTATTATTTATATATTTGATAAACAGAACTGATTAAAAATAGGTAGATTTTTGGTCAACATTTTGTAAAAATTTTTGAATTAAATAAACCATAATTTGAGTTTATAACATTAAATAATTTAATAAATACATAAAATAAATTACTATTGCGTATTCATAACATAAAATTGCATAAACAATAAGTCCCAATAAATAGAAATAATAATAGATAAATTATTGTTCGTAATTTGTAAAAAAAGTCAAAAGGCAAAAGCTAAGATTTATTAAAATGTTGTTTTAGTTCCAATAATCTATTAACAAATTAACAATTTTATGAATAAAATAAACTAAAACTTATAATATTAAAAATTTACCCTGATCAATGATAAAAACATAATAAATATATTTACAGATATTTACAAGATATGAAGATATTATACTATTTATATTTAAGTCAAATCAAAATTTGGTTTCCTATTTTTTGTTTTTTGAAAATTTGAACGTGCACTTAATTTTTTTCGTGCAGTTTCTATAAAATTTATCAAATTTCGACATATTTTTACAAAATTTTAGCGAAAAATGATTTGTATAAAAGTTAAAGAACACTTAAAGAGGAACAATATTTTGTAAAAAAACACAGGGTGTTCCATTAAAAATAATTAAAATACATCCATATCTAGTTTTCACATTTGACGCCTCCATAGCTGCCGCCATTTATAATAAGTTCGAAAAAAAATATACTAAAAATACATCGAAGTGCATGTTTCAAAATGACATAAAAATTGTTGTTTAAATGTTTATAATAAGGCCAGTATAAATTTCTAAAAATATGTCTAAATGTGATAAATTTTATAGAAAATTTCCGATAAAAAATTAAGGGCACACTCAAATTTTCAAAATAAATATCGTTGTATTCTTTAACTTAATATTAATCCAAATATCAAAAAAATATATAGGGTGTTCCATTAAAAAAAAGATGGAATAACCTGCGCTCCAGTTACGAAACACCCAGTATAGATAAAAATAATTTCTTGATATGCGCATCCATAAATCATGCAATTTTGTAATTTAAGTTTTTTTCCTATTTCTTAAAATAAAAGATATCTTCCGATTTCGCACTAAAAACTCACCCTGTATAATATCTTGTAAATATATTTATTATGTTTTTATCATTTATCAGGGTAAATTTTTAATATTATAAGGTTAAGTTTTAGTTTATTTTATTCATAAAATTGTTAATTTGTTAATAGATTATTGGAACTAAAACAACATTTTTATAAATGCCTTTTGACTTTTTTTACAAATTACGAACAATAATTTATCTATTATTATTTCTATTTATTGTGACTTATTGTTTATGTAATTTTTTGTTATGAATACGCAATAGTCATTTATTTTATGTATTTATTAAATTATTTAATGTTATAAACTCAAATTATGGTTTATTTTATTCAAAAATTTTTACAAAATGTTGACCAAAAATCTACCTATTTTTAATCAGTTCTGTTTATCAAATATATAAATAATAAATATGTATAAAAATATAAAAATGCTTTTATTTTATGCTTATTTTTAGTAAATTTGCGATAAAATACCTATTAGAAATTAGCTATTAATTGACATTGTAAATATCATAAAATGAGAGAATAGTAAAATCAAATGTTATTTAGCAGAATTATTGTGAGCCATTTATTATAATTTTTAGCGCGCCGCGCAGCCGATGAATTCGATTAATTGAATTGCGTTGAAGGTCTGCCGGCCATGATAACTGCGACCTGCGAGCGGAGTTTCGTATGCGGCTGCTTGATTTTAAGAAATGAATTAGCTCCGGCTCTTACGCGGAGCACAGCAAGTCGCGTCGGCGCATTTTGCTTCGTATTTACTCGTGCCGTCTATTGTGTCCTATTTCTTCGAGCCAGCAACTGTACACTGTAACATGTAAATATTCAACTTTATGGTAATTTTAAAAAAAAATTCCAGTATTTTTAATTTGAACTGTTTTTTGAACAACAAAAATATGCTCGGGCTGTTTTTTTCAAAACAATAAGAGTTAAAAATTATTTTCTACCATTTTAACGTAGGCAACTTTTAATACACTGTAGAGAAAGCCATACAGTGCGGACATAAAGTAAATCCCCTCCCTGCTAACTTTTGAACGGTTATGTTTTTGATTCTGAAAATTTGTCTACGGAGGACTCAAATCGTGAACTTTCTAACAAAGGTATTTTTAATTTTGTGGAACTTCCGGTTATACCGGAAGTAGTTGGCAACTTTCTTAATTTAAATGGAACACCTAGTACATTTTTGTATTTTCGTGTTCTCTATAAAAATACCATTAAATTGACCTAGCATAGTGTGATCTACGATTAATACTTTCGGAATTACGCCCATTCGAAAAATCGCATTTTTATGCAACTTCTTTTACACCGGAAGAGGAAAATTAACGAACTTAAGGTTAAACATAATTTTGTTTAAATTTAATATTATTAACTTAATTGCAAAATATTTCATTTAAAATAACGAAGTTGGGGCAGTTGGTTCCAACTTCCGGTGTAAATGAAGTTGCATAAAAATTGTCTTC
Organism: Stenus bimaculatus; assembly: GCA_963971135.1. Classification (NCBI taxonomy): domain Eukaryota; kingdom Metazoa; phylum Arthropoda; class Insecta; order Coleoptera; family Staphylinidae; genus Stenus; species Stenus bimaculatus. The sequence goes on along the minus strand of OZ020180.1, from coordinate 75,830,852 downwards.
ATGTCCGCACTGTACAGGGTGTTTTAGACCACCCGTCCACCCTTTTATTTTGAGAACGCCTTATCGTACAAGGCTGAAATAAAAAAAATTATTACCAAAGCAAACTCGAAGAATCCATTGGTGCACTTAATTTTTTCCGGAACAATCCGGAAGTACCCGGAACCGGAAGTAAGTTTCGATTTTTAAATGGCAACATAGGTCGAGTATGGTATCGTTTGAAAGGTCTTTTAAAAAGAAACAACTTTTATTAAAATATTTTTGTAATATCTTGCATAATTAACAAATTAAACGAAAAAAAAATATGCAAACAAGTGACCATTGTTCTCTTAAATTATGGAAAAATTAAATCGTTACCATAATCCGCAAATGGGCAAGAGAGATATTTTTTAAATTGAAACTCTTTTTTCGTTTATCGCTTTATTCGTTAAAAATAATCAACTTTTTTTTATTTTTTGAATTAAGGTAAATACATAACCTAAAAAAGTTGATTATTTTTAACAAGCGAAGCAAAAAATACATGTTTCCATTTAAAAAATCATAATTGCCTCTACCCTTACCCATTGAGGATGATGGTAGTGTTTTAATTTTTGCATAATTTAAGAAACTATTTGTCACTTGTTTGCTTTTTTTTTCGTTTAATTTGTTAATTATGAAAGATATTAAAAAAATATTTTAATAAAAGTTGTTTCTTTTTAAAAGACCTTTCAAACGATACCATACTCGACTCGACTCGACTATGTTGCCATTTAAAAATCGAAAGTTACTTCCGGTTCCGGGCACTTCCGGGTTATTCCGGAAAAAAATAAGTGCACCAATACGTTCTTCGGATTTGCTTTGGTAATATTTTTTTTTTATTTCAGCCATGTACGACATGGCGTTTTAAAAATAAAAGGAGTGGGCGGTTGGTCTGAGACACCCTGTATATCAATATAATAATGACAACGATTTTTCTTAATCTATGCCTTCAATAACTATAAGTATGCCAAATTACGAACTTTTCAAATTTTCTGTGGTCTTTTCTGTAAAACATTAATCAAGGATTATTTTAGTACATTTAAAATTATTAAAAACGTAAAGAAAAAAAGATATGATTAAAAAAAGTTGATGACCCCCCCACATGTAACGCCCCTGAAAATATTTTTAAAACTTTTATTGACGGTCAATGTGTATCCTTGTGTGAAAAAATTATCGCCAAAATTTCAAATTAATCTCTTGCAATATTTAGTTTATTTACAAAAAAATATTTTTTTCTTCAAACGTCATTAAAGTACAGTCTTCTGTGACGTTTGACAGGCTTTAAAATGTCACTTTTTATGCTCGTTGATTCTATGGTCACTTTGTACTGCCCAGGAGTAGAAATTACTACTTTGCACTGACAAGGAATAAAAGGGCGGAGTAGAAATTAATTTTAGGCAACCCAATATACACTAACATTGTATTGTGTGTTGTATGTAAATTAAATGTCAAATTTTAAAATAATTTATTATATTACTATTTTAAAAATTTCGACGTTTGAAGAAAAAATAGCATGTTTTATTCGGAGTAAAACAACTTTTTGTGGCTCGTCCCGCAAACCTACTTGCTCGCCACAAAAAGTACTTCTTTTATTCCTAATAAAACAATATAGTATTTTTTGAAAATTTTTGAAGTGGTATAATTTTTTAAGGAAGCATTTCCGGACAATACTTCATAAGTCAAAATATGCTTAGTTTCACTTCCTCTATCACCACAAAAAAATTGTCACTGTTATTCAGGGACACCCTGTATACATATACAGATTTACGAAAAAAACCGAAAAATTCAATTTTTTTTAAGTGGATTATTTCATTAACTTGAAAAGTTACAAAAAATGTTTTGGATAAAAGTTATTTGTTTCGTAAAGACGAATTCAAATATTTATACAAACATCACAAACTCGGTTTTCAAGATATTGGCGCCATATTGAATTTTTCAACAAATACATTGCATGTTTTGGACTTATACAAGGACTTTGATTCGAAATATTTTTTTGTAAATTTTCTAGTTAACGAAATAATTGACTTTTTAAAAAATTGCATTTTTTCGGTTATTTTCGTTTATCTTCGGAATGGCTCGGAATTTTTCATTATTTTAAAAAGCATCTGAATTAGTATAAGAAAATGCACAATATTGTCCATTTAACCGAATCTGTAACTTTATTAATACCAAAGATAACCATGATTACATGCAACTCAAATTGAGCACCCTGTATTTTGACAATGAAATATACAAGGTGTACACGAAACTGTAATTTCTTTATTCATGAAAATAAAAATTTGAAATTTTAGTACGTTATATGGTTTAAGAAAACAAATTTATTGAACTAAATTTTTTCTTGGATTTTTAATATACCGGGTGTAAAGGAAACATGTTTCTTTATTTATGAAAATAAAAATTTGAAATTTGATTGTGCTATATATGGTTCAACAAAACAGATTTTATGCACTAAAATTATTTTCAATATCACTTCCGGTTTTACCGGAAATAACATCAACTTTGTTTTTTTAAACGCAACACCCCATTTTTTTTTGTTCATAGTTTGGAACAATTATAGAAAATAAGTATGGTTGTGATATTCTTTAATTTTTTTTTTTTAAATTAAAAAATATTTAAAATTTGCATTGCCTATTTTTGATATTTTTATTTTTTCAAAGTAGAAATTTAAAAATAAATTGATTTGATCCAACATTTGGTACCTCATAATTAATCGTTTTAAAATCTACCTTTTGAAAAACCAAGTGAGCCGGCATCATTGAATTTAAAAAAAAACACAGTTAGAAAAACACAGTTGAAAAATTTCTTCTCAAAAAAGTTCAAAAATTAGTATTTCAAAAACTATTTGAATAATAATTTTACAAATTGTAGTTCTATTTAGGTATAAGTATTATTTGCAATGAGTTTTGGTAGTTTTAATCCACTTCGGATAAAGATAAAAAAATTTAATATTTTTTAATTTTCAAAAAAATTTTTAAAAAATTTCATAAGGATAATTTTTTTCTAAATTTTTTTTAAAATATGAACACAAAAAAAATTAAGTATTGCATTTAAAATAACAAAGTTGATGTTATTTCTGGTAAAAATGGAAGTGATATTGAAAAAAAATTAGTGCATAAAATATTATTTTCATAAATAAAAAAATTATAGTGGACACCCATTTTTCGTTTACCCCTGGTATGGTTTTGACAATTTTTTTTTGGAATTTTTAGTGAACTTTTTTTTGTAATTTATGAAATTTATTCAGCCATTTTTGAGATATTTATTTTTAAGATTCGTTTTTTGCAAAAATATCATTTTTTTAGATTTCCGATTACATTGATACTCTCAAGCTTATTAAAAATTTTTAGGTACCAAAAAATCAATTTTTTATTAAGTTTAAAAAACTTTTTTTTTGTTAGAAACATACTTTAAATTTTCCAATGTTTACAAAAAAATAGGGTCTAACAATTAAAATAAAAGATAGTTGAAGTCATTTACGTTGAAACCGGAAGTGGTGTTGAAATTTGTTTTTATAAATAAAAGACAGGGATGGCTCTAGTTTCCTGTACACCCGGTGTGGAAAATTCGCAGATAAATTGCAAGACATTTCATAGACAAGAGTTCATATTTTTTTCCACAAAATTCCCAAAAATTATCTTTAATATAAAAATATTAACCCTGATAGCTTAAATTTTTGGAAAATTCCTGCATTTTTGGCTAAAAATGCGGAAAAATAAAAAAGATATTAAAATTCTAAAAACAACAAAAAAATGGATATTTAGAATTTCACTTGAATTAAATCCATACTTGCAAATTAATCCAAATTTTTGAAAATTCATCTGCAAATATGGAAGTAACATTTTAATTTTTAAAGAATAAATTGTGGGAATTTACTAGAAATTTTATGTAGATACGTTTCATGTTTACTTATGATATGATAGATTTTTCGAAGAGAAAAATTTAAAAAGCCTAACTTATATCACATCTGTGCCATGTTCAAAAATTAAGTTATCGACAGTTAAATAACTATAAAGGTAGTTAGTTAAAATAATGATATCACATAGCTTGGAAAGTTCTTTTATATCTATTATTTCCTTATCTTTGACCTATGTAACAGATAAGTACCAATTTATTTGAAAATATAAATAAGAAATGATAAAATCAATTTACTTAGCCGATACAGAATTCAGTACTTTACATAACTTATTTACTTCAATATAAAATAAATAAAGTAGTGGACTTAAGTTAAAGTTTAAACTCTTTAAAATTTGTAATTATTGTTAATTTGCCATGGCTGGAAAGTTATTAAAAATTGGATTTATTGGTGGCGGTAAAATGGCTCAAGCAATGGCGAAAGGGTTTATCGCCGCAGGTTTGTGTCTAAAATTATTTACACACCCAAAATATTGATAAATTATGAAATTTACAAAATAAAATTTAAATCACTAGAACTTACAATATTATTATTGATTATTGTAGCAACATAACTTAAATTAATTTTTGGAATTTCAAAAAAAAGAAACATTTTAATTATTATTTTAAGTCCAGGAAAAATTTGTAGCCCAACAGTTTAACAGTTTAAGTCAGGAATTTTCGTTTTTTTACGTTTAAAAACTACAAAAAAATAACAAAAATATTTTTTAAACATTCACCAGTTGCATAATATGTTATCAAAAATTCACCAAATTGAATTGAGTTGATTAACGTTTATTTAGAATTAAATTATGTTTAAAATAATTTTGTAATTTATTTATATGAAATTTTAGAGTTATCAAAAGGAGAACTTATGACTGCTAGTTGTCACCCAAGTGATCTAGCTTCTCATGAAGCTTTTAAGGTAACTTTTATATTTGAGAATAGATATTAAAGAAATCTAAATAAATTGGTAATATTTTATATTTTGATTAATTTTTTTCAAAAGACTACTAATATAGATAACTATTTTTGGTGTTCATTTTAATGATTATCTCCTATTTTTTTGAATTATTTAGAATCTTGGAGCACATTCTACTTTTAAAAATACCCCAGTGGTAGAGAACTCAGAAGTTGTCATTATATCAGTTAAACCCGATGTCGTTCCAATTGCATTACAAGATATTCAAAATTTGGAAGGCCTTGCAAATAAAAAGTTGTTCCTATCTATAGCTATGGGTATAACCATTAAACAGTTGGAAAGTGTACGTATAATCCCATTTTTTATGCAATTTTTTTTTAAAGATTTTTATGTAGTACCTTCCAGTGGGATCAAGAGTCATTAGAGTTATGCCAAATACACCAGCTCTAGTTCGAAATGCAGCTTCTGTTTTCGTTTGCGGCACCAAAGCCACTAGTGAAGACGCCAGTACAACAGAAAAATTATTAAAATCTATTGGAACATGCGAGGAAGTTACAGAAAAATCTTTGGATGCAGTCACTGCTTTAAGTGGATCAGGACCTGCATATGTAAGTATACAACTACCAAACAGTATTTCTGCAAATATAATATGCTATTATGTTAGTAAATTCCCTAAATTCCGGATACACCCTATATGCGCTATAAGCTCTTTAAATAAATCAAGTGATTTGAATGATCAATACGATACCAATTAATTATTTTTTTAAAAGATCCTGATTTTTAGATCTACGTACTGATAGAAGCTTTGGCCGATGGCGGAGTAAAAATGGGATTACCTAGAGATTTGGCTTATAGACTAGCATCACAAACTGTCCTAGGAGCTGGTCAAATGGTACGAGACACAAATACACATCCTGGAATTTTAAAAGATAATGTGATGTCCCCTGCAGGAAGTACTGCAGCTGCAATACACTTTTTAGAAGAAAAAGGTATAATACTTGGCCCTTATTGATATTATTTTCAAAAAACTATACGTAAGGAGTCCACACATTTTGGTAAATTTACCAAAAAAAATATACCTAGGAATATCATTAATTTAATATTAAAATTACCAAAAATTCTTGAGTTAATTAAAAAAATTACGTTTAAAAAATGATTTAATCTTATATTTATTTTCAGGATTTAGATCTGCAATAATTGGAGCCATCGAAGCTGCTACAAAAAGATGCCAGGAAGTTTCTAAAGGAGCAAAAGATAATAAATAATTTTAAAGCTTGAAACGGTACTCAAATAAGCTTGTAGTGAAAGCAATTTAAAATTTTTATATTTAAAAATAATGTTATTATTTAAATTTATATAAATTTTGATTTAAACGTAGAATATTATTTATAAAAGTATTTTTTTTTATAAAATTAAATAAATTTTTACCAAGCACATGTTCAAATGTATTCTTCAAAATTCTTTAGCCGTTTCCAAAATAATTTAACAATGGTTTTTGTTAGAGAAATATTGAATAATTTACTAAAAATCAGTCGATTTTATTTCGTATCCAATATATATTTTTATTACTTATAATAAAATATGTATGTTTTTTAAATTATTGCTTCAGATAAAAGTAATTTCCTCAAGTTATTCCTTTTTTTATAACAGAGGTTCTAAAAATATGGCACCACTTGTAGCACGTGTTTTTTGTACGAGCTGATAAAAATCAAAGTTTTCTTGAAAAACTTATATATTTTTGGTTTAGAGAAATTAAATAAATATTTTATATAAATTATGGATATTATGAAAACATGTTTTCATAATTAATTAATTAAATTTTTAATTTTTTTAATAAATTATAAGCCAATAAAATTGATAAAAACTGTAATCGAAATTTTAGCTTACCTTAAGATGAAACATTATAAAGATGTCAAATTATTTAAAAATAATGAATATTAAAAAACACAATAAAGACATGGACAGTACAAGTTTATACACGAGACGGACACTTGCAAAACGCACAAAACGGCTAAACGACTTCACTCGTTTTGAGTTTCGCTTAGCCGTTTCTCTGAAAACAGCGCCACCTATTGTTAAAAATTGCCATTTTTGAAGAGTGGGGACAATTCAAAAGCGCTTACCCACATTTTTAAAGCGATTGCAGATTCACAGACTTTAGATATTTATTTTTCTAATTTTCAAATTATTAGAATTTTTCAAAGATTTGTTTTTGATAAAAATAAATGATCGCATTACAATATTCTTCCATTTGATTTTTACTAACATTTAGAACCCGATTTAGGCAAGTTATTACGTTCCTAATTAAAAAATCATCAAATATTTTTTATTATTTCTAATAAAAAGCTAAATTTTTTTCTTCTCCTAAAATCGATTGCATATTTAAATATTACTGGATTTGGACACTCAAAAAAGAGGCGTGAGCAAATCTTTTCGAAATTTTCATGTTAATGGATTTTTTTCAAAGAAATAATTTTTTGGTGAAAATTACTAAAGCCTTCTCTAGACTCCAAATCACAAATTGAAGAGAGTCTAAAAATAAATCATTTCTGTATAGATAATAGAGGTGTGGTGAATTTCAAATTGAAAATTGGTTCAAGTTATTAATTAAAAATTTTAGTATAAGAAAAGTGGAAAAAAAAATCAATATTTTACAATGTTTCATAAGTTTCTAAAAATGTTAGATATTATCATATTTTTATCTATTTTTTAAGGTACATTACCTAAAAAATTTCTTGAGTTGTTAAAATATTTTATGGGGTTGTAGAGGTCAACTGCCCTCCATATTTCATCCACTTTTTTATCTTTCATTTTCGGGATCGATCTTGAAAAAAAATTCAAAAAATTTTTTTTTCTGATTTTTTGTTAGAACTCGGTTTTTATTAATTTTTTCTCAAATGCATACATGAATTTAAAAAAATATTTTGTTAAAATCGGTTTTTTTGAAAAAAATTCACAAAGTTTTGAAAAAATAATGGTATAAATCTGGCCCTGATGGAGGGCGAAATTTTTATCCAAAAATTATAGTTTTTGCTGATTTTTGTGGAGAAAGTGACGGGTTAAATTTTAAGCTATTAAACGTCCTGTATGATGGTACTAATAGTTACGAAGAAATTAATTATTTTGTGAAAAGTGAAAAATTTCGATAAAAATTTTGGGTAAATTAACAGGAGTATGTATTTGCTTATTTTAACTATATTTTCGGACATAACTCGAAAAAAGATATTAAAATTCCGTTTTTGTTGGACCTTGACATTTTTAGAGGTCTTTTAAAAGCGATTTAAAAAATAATTTTTGTTGTTATTTTTGGAATTAAAAAAGATACCCTATGCGTGGGTGGTTTTGGTTGAAACAGTAGATTCGATTGAGTTCTACTAAAAATAAAAATCTGATAAAAAGTGACCCGACAGGAGCCGCCAACGCCTAAAATTGAAATTTCGATTTTACTTCCGCATATCTTTTTAAAACCCTTTCCAATATAAAAATTCCCTTGAGACTTTAATCTTTTTTAAAAGTTAAAAAATAAGTTAAATTTTTTTGACGTCTTACAGACCCCTGCCCGGCCTCGATTTGCGCGATTTTTGAAATATTTTACATTCGATTTTTTTCTGAAGCCCAGGGTGAAAAATTAAATGTGCTGATTTTTTTCGCTTATAAATATTAACGTAAGAAGAAAAATAAAAAATATTTGACCGTTATTAAAAATAACGAATTTTCAAAATAAACCTCGAAAGAAGCACGAATTTAAAAGCGTTAAATTTTGGGTGCCAATAGTTTAGAAAAAAATGCGATATCAAAAAAAGCACTCGTTTAAACACAATAGATGGAATTCGGATTACGAATCAAACAAAATCCCGATTTTTTTGATTTTAACACAATACAAACATTTTAAATTTTTTTTAAATTTTATTTTCCAATTTAAGGAGAAAAAAATAAAATGATAATAAAGTTTGATTGGCTAAGGGGCAGTTGAACCACTTTTGCTTAACCCCACAAGTAACACTGAAATTAAAAAATTGGCAAAAATAGGTACAATGGTCACCTAAAAAATTTATGTGTCATTTAAGGAGAAATGGTGCAGTTGGAACTAAAAAAAGGAAAGCTGCATTCTCTCAAGTTTTGCTCATAAATTTAGAAAACCACTTATAAAAAATTTGTAAAATCAGCAATATGAACCATTTTTCGAACATATAAAATGCAACATGCAGAGGAAAATTATAATCTAGACCCATAATATTCGGGGTACATAAATGCCCCATATCATTAAAATTCTGCTTTAAAAAAATAATACTCCTACAATTTTTAACTTGCAACCCCCTCCAAATTTATCTTCTAAATCCTCCAAAAAAACCTCTAAAATTATGATTTATGATATTTCTATTGTAGTATGAAAAATATTCCCTAAAGGCTTTATTTGCAAGAGAGCTGTGATCAACCAAAAACGACTCAAACTGAAAATCTTTTGTATAAATCCGATTCTGCCTCTATGCGTTACTGAAAATGTGCTAAATTTTTATGAAAAATTGATTACTATAAAGTGTAAAATAAATAAAATTTACAATAATCGCAAAAATTGTTCAGAGAATTTTTTTCGTTTCGAGTTATTAGGTATACATTTTCATTGATTCAAATTAAGTTTTGGTTTGTGCTCACTTTTTTTCCTGGATTAGTAGTAGTACTTTTACTGCAAAACATTTTCTCAGTATGTTCTTGGTACCAATTTTGAAGAAATGGTAACTTAATTTGAAAATAGGTTTTGAAGAAAAGTTCTTTCACCAAAAAGTATTTGCAACAATTGCCTAATTTTACAATTTTGTTTGTGCTTACAATTTGCTGTGGATTTAGTGTTTTATTTGAGTTTTAGCTCAGGGAATTGAGCATCGCCTGGGTTACAAACTTGAGCAAATATAATCGACAAAAAACTGAAAAAGTAGGGGTTTATCTTTTTTGGTTTTTGAGCTAAAGCGTTTTGACTGTTTTGTCTACAATTTTTGTCAAAAATCGCAAAATCCATAATTACATTTTAACCAATGTACGTGGTATTAAAAAAATTATCACTAAAAAGCTGAAACCATTCTCTTTTTTCTGGTAATAATACAAAAATAGTTGTCAGTAGCGCAACCAGATATTTTAAAATTGGGGTGCATAGATCAACAAAATACTTCTTTTAAGTTTGTTACCAAAAACATTAATTTTAATTTTTGTTTCAATATGTATACATACAGGGTGTCTCGTCAATCTTTACCGTAAGAAAATAAATCAAATTTCAACGTCAAAAACCAAATAAGTAAAATCTATATTTTATAGTTTTGGAGTTTCAGCGTTTAGAATTTTAGGTCACCGAATTTTGCTACCACAACAATACTAACATTTAATCAATGTACAGTTACTCCCAGCTGGAAGTAGGACAAAAGTAATCACGATCGCGTATTCTTTGTCCTTAAATTAAAAAATTATTAATAAATTAAAAATTATTATTAATAAATTAAAAAATAAAACTTTAAAAAATCAATCGAAAAAAATATGTTGCCATTTGAAAATGAAAAGTTGCCTACTCCTCTGATGTTTTCAAAAATAAAATTAATCTTTTATTTTTTGATGGTAGTATTCTTCAAATCATTTAATTTGACATATCACTTATTAAAATCGGATAAGAAATCACGAAGCTACATCGTTGGTCGTTTTTTGTGCACTTTTTTTCCAGCAAAAAAATTTTTTTAGATAGTAAATGTCATTCTGAACAAAAATTTTCCTATGAACTATTATATTTTTTCGACTCCTTAAAAATATACAGCAATTTTAAAATTTCATAAATTTAATGAGTTTTGTGGGACACCCTGTATAAATTTAATTTAATTTAATTTTTTTTTATTTAAATCAAGTTTTGTATATCTTTAAGCGAATAACATGCTAAATTTTATCGAGGGAAATTTAACCTCGTCGTTTACTTATTTTAAAAAAAGCCAATAATGTTCAAAAAACCCAATTGGGAAAGCAAAAATCCAGATAATAATTGATTTAAATAAAAAAAATATAATAAGAAAAAATATTATAAAGGGTTACTAGGTGAATAAAATCTTCGGTTTTCGGACTTAAATAACTTTATTGTTTAAACTAAACTTTTAACCATTTGCCAACGTTTCGCCACCATTTGTGGCTTTATCAAGGCTTTTGATTGCAATTATAGCCAATAAATCGTCAAATATGACAAAATGGGATTCTCTAATCACTAACCGAAGATTTTATTCACCTAGTAATTTTTAAACGGATTTGATTGGAGTTGTTGTTGATTATAAAGGGTGTTTCACAAAAATCATGAAAATTTATCAATTTTAAAATTGCTGTAACTTTTTAAGGAGTCGAAAAAACATAATAGTTCCTAGGAAATTTTTTGTTCATAATGACATTTACTATCTAAAAAAAAATTTTGCTGGAAAAAAACTGAGACACCCTGGAAAAATAGTGAGACACCCTATATAACAAATTTATTTCAACTTTTTCGTTCTTCGGTAAGTGAGGGGAGGAACTAGGAACTTGGACATTTGTTTGATTTGTAAGGTTAATATGAAGCTTTGGATTTTGAAGAAAACAATATACATATAAACTAAAAACTGAAAAAGAATACAACATTTTTGGCGATTTTTTTTAACATTTTATAAAGTATTACTGTGATACTGTTGTTAAGACACACGCTATTATACTTAACCCTAAAACTAAAAAAGATTGACCCCTACTTTTTTTTTGATTATTGATTTACTTTTAACCTCGAAGTTTGATCACTCACAAATGAGACACCCTGTATATTTATTTAACTAACCGCAAGCTAATACGTTACTACATATTTTATTCAAACAATTTTTCAAAGTAGAATAAAAAAAATAGTCCTAGGCCGGGTCCTTTCGGATCGTTGCATCTAATAAAAGAAATCTGGTTCTGCAAGTGGGGTTCATATACCCATACACCCCCTCCACTGGTTACGCCACTGATAGTTGTTAGAATGTAGAAAAAAATCCCCCTTGACAAACTACGCTCAGGACTATTTCTCATATAAGTAACTTCTTTAGTAAGTGAAGGACAAGAGCCACAGTTTCAAAAATTTCTCTGGTTTGTTTAGAATATGAACAATTTTCAGAAAATTTTAAAAACACATAGTAGTAATTGGACTTCTATTGGAAAAAATTTGCAAACACTGAAAAGAAAATATTTTTTTAATTTTTGTTTACTTTGCGATTTTTAGCAACTATTTTTTTAGTACTATTATTACCAATTGAAAGAGGATGGTTCTTTCTAATGTTATTATTTAAAATCTCTACGCATATTGTTTACAATGTAGTTAGTGATTTTGTGATGTTTTTCGAACATCGGTGATCTAAAATTCAAAACGTTGCTACTCCAAAACTAAAATAAATGACCTACACCTTTTTTTGTTTGGAAGAAATTTGGAATAATTGAAGAATAAAAATTGTTACAAAAGAACTTTCCTCTAAAAACTTTGAGAATTAAACGAAAATTTTATATTTTTAGTTCTAACTAACGAATTGAAAAGCTTTTATCGCATAATTTCTTGGATTGCGTGTTGCTAGAGTATATGTATGTATTTTGAACAATTGTCCTTCAGGCAAAGTTTTTCCATTAAAATTTTCTAGAGATTCTGAACCATCAATATAATGGCAAATATATAACAATTTAAAGTTTGGACGCGTTCCTCCAATCTTTAGATGTTTTTCCACGCGCTCTTTTAAAATCACGAGTTTATTTTAATTCTCCGTTGCTAAGCAACATCACATCAACCAAATAAGTTTAACCCGATATTTTTCCAAAGTAGATAGATAAATTTAACGTGTTACTGCTATTTATTTTTATACCCACTCACTTAAATCTCCTTTATTGGCACTGCCAATGCCGAGATTCATCATTCATCTCTGTTAATTAAGAAAACTTTTCTTTTGATTTATCATCCATTAAGCTAAACTTATTTAAAAACCACGTGATATTATTGTCACGGAAACGACTCTTCGTTCGTGGGGGAACACTCCCGCAGTAACAAGTCAGCAGTGGCCACGAGCAAGATTTTTTAATGAAATAATTATAAAATATGTGCGATCTAAATAATCAAGAGTGCAAACCTAAGGAACCGTTCGAAAAAAATCAAACTTCTCATGTTCGTGGTGTTCATTTAGTTTCTATTTATACGTTACGCCTAATATGTTGTATCCTGTTAATATGTTTGGCCGAACTTTGTCTTACGCACTATATTTATAGACTTATAAAATCTGAAATTCAGGAAAATTACGTAAATAAAAATGAAGTTGATATATTGTTTTTAAAAGCTTCTAGGGATCAGGTTTATCGAGACGAATTAGAAAATATAGTCACCAAACTTTTGCATAATATTGAAACTAAAAGTCGAACTAAAAGAAGCTCCAATAATTTAGAAGATCATCCGCAAGATGTGGTTGATTTTTTCCACCCCAATATGAAAACAGAGTTGCAGGAGAAGGATGAAATACAAAGACAAAAAACTGGTAAAGGAACCGCACCGGGGGGAGATAATTGGGTTTGGTTGACAAGTTATTGCAGAGTTACTGTAAGTAATTATACTTAAATAATGAAGAATGACAAAAAACAATTTATAAGAAGCTAGAAAAATATACTCGGTGCTTTGTAAAGCTAATTAAATTTATATTCATTGAGCAGAAAATTGCAAAAATATTTCCAATCTTCAATCATTTCAAAGAAACAATATTTTTTATTAACAATTTTTTTTTCGCATCTCAAGAGTACCTTGTATATTTATCACAGATTCGGAAGAACAAAATATAAGTAACACATACATATTTTTACCTCAAAATATGTTTAAAATGTTCCTCTATTTGGTTCAAAATTTAGGAACTCATAATTTATTGTTGTAACTTTTTGATTTAATACTTTTTGTTTAGTTGGCGTCAATTCAGGGATATTGTACTGCTGCAAGTAAATATTGTCCACCAAGTACACCTGGTCCTAAAGGATCTATAGGTAGTAAAGGAGATAGAGGAGAGACTGGATTTCCAGGAATTCCAGGACCAATGGGTCCAAGAGGTATTTTTATATTCTAGTTAAAAATATAACATTATATTAGAAATAAATAGGATACCCTGGCCACCCTGGAGATAAAGGTACTCAAGGCAGACCAGGACTTGATGGTCGTGATGGTCTTCCTGGCGAACCAGGTTTTGATGGTATGCCTGGAAGAAATGGTCAGGATGGTATTCCAGGAAAGGACGGAAATGCTGGACTTCCTGGTAGAGATGGAAGAAATGGAACAGACGGTAATAACTACTTTTTAATACAAAAACGAAAAAAATACACCCTCAGTCCGAAAATATGACATACATTTTGAAATTATTGTTTTTGGACTTTTTATATTTTTATTTCTGAATATGTAATTATGAGGCAACAAATTAAGCAGAAATATTCTGACATAGGTTAAAAATTATTCATATACAGGGTGTTCCGTAAGTAATGCATAATAATGAAAGGAGTTGTTCAGGACACCAAAACAAGCAACTTTTGTTAATAAACCCATATTCGGAAATAATATTTACTACTATCGTATTTAAAGTTGTTCACTCCAAATTTGTGTCGTGTTTTTTTTTTAAATCTGTTGTGCACGGTCCATTGTAAAGACATGATAATAAATCGCAAACATTTATTTACAAAAAAAAGAAAATAAAGCTATTTTTGTAAATTAAATTTAAAAAATTTTGTCTCAACCTAGTGACTTAATGGTTAATTTCCGGATATGGCTTTATTAATAAAAGTTGCTTGTTTTGGTGTTCTGAACAACCCCTTTCATTATTATGCATTACTTACGGAACACCCTGTATTAAAACCTCTCTTATTGTTGTTACAAAATGTCAAATTTTGATCAAAGTTGTGTTTAAATGAGCAGAAGAACGTGCAAAATGTAGCAATTAACCCTTAACCAGCGTAATAGTGTACTTTAATAATTGTTCTTAATTTTTGGAAATTCTTTGTTCTCATGATGTGATAAATTGGGGAAAAATTAAGGGCCTCCATAAAAAATACTCCTATCATTCAATTACCTACTTAAATTAAAAATGTATATCTCATTTTCGGATAAGAAATAATGCAAAATGTATATGATATTTCCGGATGGAGGGAGTAATATAACAAAATATAAAAACAATATTGGCAGATTTATTGCCATATTTTTGGTAGATTAGTTAATTAAAGTAGTTATTATAAACACACAAATCACTCCTAAAATTCAAGAAATAGAAAAACTGAAGAAAAAATGGCTACATTGGACTTTTGTGTTTTGTTTGTCCTTATATTGGTCTTAAATCATAAAATATTGTAAACTTAGAACAAAAATCATGCCCAAAATCTAAGATATAAGAAAAATGCGGAAGATGATGGCTAAATTGACCTTGTGTTTTGTTTATTCTTATATTGGTCTCGAATCATAAAATATTAAAACAAAAATAAAAAAAATCGCTAAATTGGCTTTGTATTTTGTTTGTTCTTATTCTTTTATTGGTCTTCAATCAAAATACAGGGTGTCCCATTTGAGGTTGGACTCTATGGGTATCTTTGTTATTATTGGAGATAGAAAGTCGGTTAACTGGACAAAGTAGTAGAGATTTTTTCGAATATTAATAATTCTTTTACAAAAAGTTTGAATATCGCATCGTTCCAACGCTACCTTGAAAAAACAAGAAAATGCGATTTTTAAAATATGACTATAACTTCTTCACAGTATAAATAACTACCAGTAGCGACACTCTCCCGAGACTAACAAAGTACCATTTCTATGGTGCGTATCTGGTACCATTGAGTTTAGAACTGCAAATTACAAATGGTGACATTTCTCTATGATCAAAATAATTTTAAAGGCGTCGCCATTTGAATTTAAATACCGTAATTAATGTAATAATTGATGAAAACTGTATATTATTAGATTTAAGCTTGTCAAAATCATTAAAAACTTCAATTTTAATCAAAACTTTGCAAATATAACTTACATTTTTATGGTTAGAAAAAGTGACGTAAATTTAAATTTGGCGCGTGCGTATCTGAGTATACATATATATATCGTCAAGGTCACCAAAAATTGTCCCTTCAAATAACATGTAATTTGCATGAAGTGTCGCTACTGGTAGTTGCCTATACTGTTTCTTCTTTATTTTCTGTGGTACCAAAAAGTTTTTTGACATAATATAGACAATTTTTTGTGTACAATGCAGTAAAACAAATGAATATTTTTTTTTCGCCAACGGATTGACCGGAAATGAACCAAACTTATTTTTTTCTTATGGCAGCCATATTGGATTTACACATATTCGGAATCAGTATTTTTTTCTGAGTAAGTTGGTATACCATATGTCATATTTAAAAAAAATAAAATAATTTGATTTTACAAACTAACATTGGACTTTAAGATATGTAAATTGTCAATAACATAAATGTAACTATTTAAAATATTAAATGTAAAATAAATCTTAACACATATGTGTTGACAGTTTACATCTATTTAAGGCCATTTTTGGTTAGTAAAATAAAATTAGTTCTATTTTTCTTAAAATATTACATATGATATATCAAATTACTCAGAAAAATACACTAATTCCGAATATGTATAAATCCAATATGGCTGCCATAAGAAAAAAATAAGTTTGGTTCATTTCCGGTCAATCCGTTGGCGAAAAAAAATATTCATTTGTTTTACTGTATTGTACACAAAAAATTGTCTGTATTAAGTCAAAAAATTTTGTTGTTACCACCGAAAATAACGAATTTATAGCCATATTTTGAAAATCGCATTTTCTGGGTTTTTCAAGATAGCGTTGGAACAATGCGATATTCAAATTTTTTGTAAATGAATTATTAATATTCGAAAAAATCTCTACTACTTTGTCCATTTAACCGACTTTCTATCTCCAATAATAACAAAGATACCCATACAGTCCAACGTCAAATGGGACACCCTGTATATTGAATTGCCTATAAGATGTCTCTTTACTTTTTAAAAATTACAAAATGCCTTCAAAAAGAACAATTTTTATAATTTTTGAAATTATAATTTTCTGGTAAAAGATTGAAATAAGTGGTACAAAAAGTGATCACCTTTTAAAGACCACAGTTTTGTTGAAAATGGATAGGTACAAGTACTTGACTAATTTAATTTCTAAAAAATCAAAATTTAAAAAAATATTTTTTCGTAAAATTTGCGAATTTCAATTAATTTCTGAAAATTCGCTTACCAATCGTGATATTTACTAGTCTCTTTAATAGATTTAATTAATTTTAGAGTTGATATATCAACATTTTTATACTTTACACAAATTCT
The DNA here is from genome assembly GCA_963971135.1 of Stenus bimaculatus. Taxonomy (NCBI): domain Eukaryota; kingdom Metazoa; phylum Arthropoda; class Insecta; order Coleoptera; family Staphylinidae; genus Stenus; species Stenus bimaculatus. The sequence goes on along the minus strand of OZ020180.1, from coordinate 75,813,669 downwards.
GTAAAATTTTATTTACGGTAGAATATTAGTTAAACATTTTGTACTTTTGTAGGTCGATCAGGATTAACTGGACCTCAAGGGCCACCAGGACCTCAAGGACCAAAAGGTACTTCAAACGAATTTACCTATAAAAATTGATTTGTATAATAATGGATTTAAATTTAGATTATTTTAGATGTATAATATTATTTACGAAATTATTATAGGATTGACAGGACCTCGAGGTAGATCTGGGAAGCCAGGCAATCATGGAACTCCGGGAATTCCAGGAATTAGCGCATGGAAAACAAAAGTTAACGGAAGTGCGGAATTATTGATTCCGCCATCAATTGCCGGTAAAATGGCTTTATTTTTCTCATTTTGTGCGAATAGGACATAAAATAAATGATAATAAAACCTTAAATGTTGAAATTGGTTTTCTTTGGAATTAAATTATCTACTCACTTAATCAAATTGAATTAAATCAGTCTTTTATTTTATAGCCCAACAAATTGGTCAACCAATTGGTCCTGCTATAATAACAGAAGGTGATAATGTCACCTTGCATTGTGCTGCAACTGGTATTCCTAAACCTCAAGTGGAATGGATTCGTACCGATGGACAACCAATTACTATAGGACCATGGCAAGGTAAGATTTCTAGTAATAAATTCCTAAAGGCCATTTGTACCACACACTTCAATCTTTTTTAAATATTAATATATTTAAGCCTGGAAATTAGATGAAAACGTAGCAAGCTAAAATCTAGCGAAATAGGCAAGACCGATTTTTAATAAACTAAAACTAAAAAAGTAGGAAAAAAAGGAAAATTTATTATAGAAACTTTGACGGCTATAATTTCTAGGCAGTTAGTTATCAGGTTCTTCCTCTGGATACTTAAATTTCAACCAAATGATAGCAGTAGAAGATTCAAAAACAAATTTGGTTATTAAATTTTAGTACCCCATACAAAACATAACGGTTTATTGCAATATTTATGGTGCACACTGAATACTTACAAATTTTAGAAAAAAATATCCTGCATTACGGTGGCCTCATATCACCAAGGAAAAAATAAAATATAAATATTTTATTCCAATCTTTTTTTAGTATATACAAAACCATATTTATGAAAAATATAAATATACAGGTGGGTCCCATTTTTATTGATCCAGCTATCTTAAAAAAACAATTGATAATGTCAAGTAAGTTTTACTAGAAAACTAAAGATTTTTCAGAAAAATGCAAGAGGGAAAAAGTTCTTAGATAAAGGAACACTTTTAAAAAATTATTTTTTTAAAGGTCCTTTATATTCAAACATACCAAAACATACTATTAGCATTTTAAATATAAAATATAACCTTCAAAAGCTTTTTTTGAAGTCAACCCAATCTTTCATTACCCAACATTTTACAGAATTAAATATTTTACTTTTCTATACCTTTTGTGTGAATATCAACACGTTCCACCTAGAGAACGATATTAAAAAAATATTTTATGAAAAATCTCCATTTTTTTTTAATTTCAAGCGATTATGAAAAATTTATATTTTCAAAAAAAAGGATTAACCATAGAACCCTTATGAGATCCCATACAAATTTAGCACCCATAGGATTATCAAATGTCCCCTTTAAAACATAACAACTTTTGGCAAAAAAAATTGTGAAGAAAATGACGAATTTTCGTTTTCATCTTCTTCAGAATTAGCAGTGATTTTTTTTGTTTTTAATAATACACAAAATAATTGAAAAAACTGAAAAGAGAACAGAAGAGAACAATTTAACTGTAAAGAGAAAGATAGATGAATCCTGCCTGGAAACCTAATTTTAGTTCAATTTTTTGGTCATAGGATAAACTATATTCTATATGTAGTTTTCACACCCTTGGAACATTCGTTATTTTTGGCTTCATTAGGAAAATACAAAAAAAAACTACATCTTTTCCAATTGTATTTCAGAATATTCAATTGAATTTCAGAAAAATCAATTCGATTTCAGAATAGTCAATTGTATTTCAGAAAGTATCAATTGTATTTCAGAATAATCAAAGCAATTTCAGAAAGTATCAATTGTATTTCTGAATAGTCAGTTGTATTTCAGAAAACATCAATTGTATTTCTGAAAAATTAATTAAATTTTATGAAGGACCAATTATGAAAAAATGGGTTTTTGGCGGTAATTGAGCCACAACAGCACAAACATTTTATCAAAAATGTGCTCTCGAAATTTAACATTACACCAGTAATACCAGTAACACCAGGTTAAACCCAATTAAAATAATCTGCCAAAAACTCCTGGCTTCCCCAATATTTTACAAAAGGCCTTTTCTAAAATTAAATTAATTTTTCTGAAACACAATTGATACTTTCTGGAATACAATTGACTATTCTAAAATCGAATTGATCTTTTCTGAAATACAATTGGAAAAGGCGTAGATAAAATTACTATACCATTTTTTTTCTTGGATATATTATTTTAAGTGAAAGTGATACAAATGGCCATAAAATCTATAAATATAAAAATATTTTAAAAACTTTACTAAAAATTTTTAGCTGTTACGGTTGCAGGATATACACTAAATATTACGCTTATTAGCAGATCTCACATGGCAACTTATCAGTGCATTGCAGATAATGGAGTCCCTCCACAAGTAAATCAAACATTTATTATTGAAGTACATTGTAAGTTAAAGTTTTTCTTTATTTCTTTCATCCTGTTACTGTTAAAAAATGACCAAAGGAACTTTACTTTTTACTTTTTGGGTTTCAATATTTTTTTAACCATAACTAGGCAAATTACATTTTCAGTTACTCCTTTGATTAGAATTCGCCGAGATATGATTGGTGCTGCAAATGGTACTAGAGCCACTATGGAATGCGAAATTGAAGCATTTCCTGAAGCAATAAGGTAATAACTTGCCTGTAAATAATAAATGTTTTTTTTCTGTTAGCAACGTTTTATTTCTTAGAAACTAAGTGGGTATAGTTTTGGAAAAAAACCTCGAAAGCTCAGAAAATTCCTGTTATCAAATATTGTTCTTTATTACTTTTTAGAATTATTGATCAGTTTTTCCAAAAATATTTTTTGTTCTTTTTGATACAATAGATAATGGATTACAAATTATAATTTCTATTAAATCTATTTGTGTTAGAATTGTCGTTAAAAATTTCCTTGTAATGTTAATTGACCTTTTAAGTAAGTAAGTACTGATTATAACCACACTTCTAATTTTAGAACCATGTAGATAATGAATTCAACTAGTGTTAATCAATGTATGTTATTAAATTTGAAGGTATTGGGAAAAAGCGGATGGTCGACTATTAGAAAACAGTTCCAAATACGAAATAATTAATTCTATAGGAAGAAGTACTTACATAGTAAAAACGCAACTAACTGTAAACAGAATAAGTAGTAACGACTTTACCAGGTATTATTGTGTAGCGAAGAACGAAAAAGGAACAACACGTGCCAGTTTTACAATATATGGTACCTATAATACTAAAAAATTAAATTATTTTAACTTTTTTTTTTAATTTTAGAGGTTGATCCACGTTTAGCTACTCCTCCTCCAGTTTACGATACAAGAGTAATCGAAATTGGTCAAAAAGCACCAAAACGAATTTCGCAAGAAAACATATGCCCTCCAGTAACGCAATGTACAGAGTGTTTGGATCCTAAAGAATTTAAATGCAGAGAGTCTGGTATTTCTCTTTTCGATCTCATTGGGAAATGGGAAATTAGACAACTTGGAAATAGCACGTACCCAGGATTTGCAAACAGAACTACAGGTATATATTTTATTCATAAAAAATCAAAGAAATAGAGATGAATTTTTCTTGGTCAAATTATTAGTTTTTGTAGAGTTCATTAAAGTTGGTTGAAGTTATCAAGATTTTCCAGTACTAAATTTTTTTCTGGTATATTTTGTTTATTAATAAAATAAATTTTTATAGATTGTGTTATTTATGCTGTGGGAAAACCTGTGTTTTTAAGATACACTAATCAAACTAATGGATGTTGGATGAGAGACCCTTTGGAAAAGGATTCTGAAAAGTTTTACACCACAGATGAAGATAATGCCTATAGACTTTTCGAATACAATAATAAGAGTTTGTTTAGAGACCATACACCATCCAGGTATAATAATTGTTACTAAAAAATTTGAATTTGAATTTTTCGTATTTGATATTGAAATGTAAATAGAGTTCACTCCCAAAGTTGGTGCGTCACTCTACCAAAAAGTCTACATGTTTTCTAAAAATTGGAACCTAAAACTCAAAACGTCCAAAATTTAAATTGAAAAACCCTTGACTTAAACTTTTTTAGGACCTACAAACTAACATATCCAGTAAAAGGAAATTTGCATGTAGTTTATAACGGTTCATTTTATTATAACGAACGTGATAAACCAAAAATTATTAAATTAAATTTATCAAGTGAGAGTACTTTAAATGTTGATGTTCCATGGGTTGTAACAAATGGTTCCAATTATTTATACACTACAGGAAACAGTTACATGGATTTTAGCGTGGATGATAATGGTTTATGGGTGATATATGGAATTTCTGATACCAACAATACTGCAGTTATGAAGGTAATTATTTTTTTGCAATTATTATTAATTAGCAAAGTTCTACAAATAATTTTTAGCTTGATCCCAATTCGTTACAAATCCAATACATTTGGAATGTGAGTTTGAATCACCACAAAGTGGGCGAAATGTTTTTGGTTTGTGGAGTTCTTTATGCAGTTGATAGTGTGACTGATCGAGAATCAAGAATACGATTTGCGTTAGATTTATATAGAAATCAATTATTGGATGTAAATTTACCATTTTCCAATCCGTTTAGAAATACGACAATGGTTGGATATAATCACAAAAATAGGGTAATTATAATTTCATAAAATAATTTGTATCTTACTAAAAATTTATGTTTTTGCAGGAACTTTATACTTGGGATCGAGGTAATCAACTAACATACCCAATAAGGTACCATGAAATAGGATATAAACAAAAAGATGAACATGAGTTTCTGGAGGCAGTTGAGACTGCTAGACATACTGGTTTAGAAGTATATCACAATGATGACTGATCACAAAAAATCACAAAAAAACCACCCAAAAGAATAACACCAATTTTTTTATTGACTTCGTACAATTACTTATAAATAATTTTGTAGTTAATTAACATATTTGTAGATGAATTTACAACTTAATTTTTTTCTTATAATAATAGATATATTATTAAAAGAGATTTTGTATTATTAGCTTAACCCCTTAGTACCGAATTATTTTTATCAATGGAAAGTGAGCCCCATAAATAGAGCTTAGTTAATTCGAAAGTATTTTAATATTTACATATGCACCTATATTTAAATAACAAAGTAAAAATTAATTACTAAAGTAGTTATCGTCCACAAACTTGTATAAATATAAGTTGTTGGCTGTTAGGACTAATAAAAATACAGTCTTACATTAAACTTTATTTTCCAGCTAAGTAAAAATTAAATTGAAAAATTTATACAGGGTGTACCAAAAGTAATGCACCAAAAGTTCTAGTATCGAAACGACTACGGCTAATGTTTGATATAATTTTTTGTACATGTGACAAACTATCATAAACAGGATGTAACATATAAGGATTTGAAGAAAAATCAAATAAACGCCAAAAGTAATTTTTTATACTCTGAACATTTTCAAATAACATTAATAAGAAATACTTCAAAGAAGATGTTCAAATAGCTGCCCATTAATTTGGATTATGGATCGCCTTAATATGTGTAAATGGGGGATTAAATTGCTGTCTTATGTGTAAATTCACCTTTATAAACAGGAAATTTCAAATCAAATGTTTTTCGCCAGAATTTGGGTAATGTAATGAATACAACGTCAGTAATAACTTCATTCATCAATTTTTTATATTTTGTTACACATACAGTCCTAAGTAAAACTGTATAAAAAGTTTTTTTGAAATCAGATCAGGATTCAAAAATTTAAAAAAGAATGAAAATAATCAGTTACTTTTTCAGATATTATTTTTTTAATCGAAAACAAATAATTGTTATGGCTCAATTTTTTTTATATTTTGTTACACATACAGTCCTTAGTAAAACTGAATAAAAAGTTTTTTCCAAATCAGACCAGGAGTCAAGAAATTACATTTAAATGCATTCATTTTTACATACATATTTTTTTATTGGAAAAACAAACTATAAGAGCTCATTTTTTTAATATTTTGTTACAGATATATTCCTTAGTAAAACTGCATAAAAAGTTTTTTCAAAATCAGATCAGGAGTCAAGAAATTAAAAAAATTAAAAAAAAATTGTCACTTTTTCAGATATTATTTTTTTAATCGAAAACAAAAAAAATGTAAGTGCTCAATTTTTTTATATTTTGTTACACAAACAGTAAAACTGCATAAAAGGTAAAATAAAAAATATAAAAAAAATGAGCCTTTTTTTTTAATTTCTTGACTCCTGGTCTGACTTGAAAAAAACTTTTTATGCAGTTTTACTAAGGATTGTATCTGTAACAAATTTTAAAAAAAATTGAGCTCGTACATTTTTTTATTTTCGAGTAAAAAAATAATATCTGAAAAAGTGATTGATTATTTTCATTCTTTTTTAAATTTTTTGACTCCTGGTCTGATTTTGAAAGAGCTTTTTAATAAGGACTGTATGTATAACAAAATATAAAAAAAATGAGCCCATACATTTTTTTGTTTTTGATAAAAAAAATAAAATCTGAAAAAGTGACTATTTTTTGTTATTTTTTTTAGTTTCTTGACTCCTGATCTGATATTGAAAAAACTTTTTATGCAGTTTTACTAAGGACTGTATGTGTAACAAAATATAAAAAAAATTGAGCCATAACAATTATTTGTTTTCGATTAAAAAAATAATATCTGAAAAAGTAACTGATTATTTTCATTCTTTTTTAAATTTTTGAATCCTGATCTGATTTGGAAAAAACTTTTTATGCAGTTTTACTAAGGACTGTATGTGTAACAAAAAATAAAAAAGTTGAGCCATTAAATTTTTGTTTTCGATAAAAAGAAAAAAATCTGAAAAAGTGACAATTTTTTTTATTTTTTTTTAATTTCTTGACTTCTGGTCTGATTTCAAAAAAACTTTTTATACAGTTTTACTTAGCACTGTATGTGTAACAAAATATAAAAAATTGATGAATGAAGTTCTTACTGACGTTGTATTCATTACATTACCCAAATTCTGGCGAAAAACATGTGATTTGAAATTCCCTGTTTATAAAGGTGAATTTACACATAAGACAGCAATTTAATCCCCCGTTTACACATATTAAGGCGATCCATAATCCAAATTAATGGGCAGCTATTTGAACATCTTCTTTGAAGTATTTCTTATTAATGTTATTTGAAAATGTTTAGAGTATAAAAAATTACTTTTGGCGTTTATTTGATATTTCTTCAAATCCTTATTCATTATATATATCATTTTTCACTGTATCTGTAACAACATATTAAAAAAATGAGCCCTTACAGTTTGTTTTTCCAATAAAAAAATATGAATGTAAAAATGAATGCATTTAAATGTAATTTCAGCACGGTATCAGTACTAAGTTGGCTTTGGTATTGAATATAAATAGAAATTGCGTTTCCATTACAAAACCCATATACAGGGTGTCTTATTTTTATATAGCCAAATTTTTTTTTATTTTTTTAAGAAATTGTTTTTAGGAACAATTTTTTTAGATTTTAAGGTTATTATATTTTTTACTATTATATTCGTGCTATTATTTATACAAAGTGTACCATTTTTTCAGCACAATTTATTATTAAATTGAAAATGTCATTCTGTAGTAAAAATTTCCTACTTTTCGACTGAATCTGACACCTTGTTCAATTTACTTTTATTGTCGTTATTTAAATCAAGTCTGCGTTGAATTTGGTTTTTAAAATTTGGTATAGAATATTTTATTATGCACTGAAATGTAATTAAGCAAAAAAGTGTAAATAAACATAAAACATCAAAATTGATGTAATTGAAAAAAATATAAAAAAATTATAATTAGTGTATTGAATATTGTATTAATTTTTGTTGTAAAAATCAATACAATTTTGACTTCTTATACAACCGCAAAAAGTATTAGTTTAGTAGAAACTTTTTGTTCAGAATACTTAGTAGGTAATTATTTTAAAAAAATGAGGTAAATAAGTGCGACACCCTGTATAATATTTATGATAAAGAGTTGTTATTTTCTATTTTCATATTTAAATAAATACATAAGTATTTGGCAACTCTGACCTCTGACGTTATAACTGCTCTAAGTACGAAAAAAAAACTGTAGTAAGATTTGTTAAAAATTTATAAGAATTTGTAATAAATAATACAAATGTAAAAAAATTAACAAGCGCGCTGTACTCTAATGTGTTCAGATCTTCAGTTAACAAGGAAAAAACTTAGAAAACAACTGCTTCTTAGACAATTCAAATAACAAATTGGACATCAAATATGACCCAAGCTATAGGCACTAAAAATTTGAAAATATGGTGAAGACCCCCCTCAATTTTCGTATTTTTATTCAAAGCCATTTTGACTAGGACGTTTGTTGCAAGAATTTTGGCATACTCTGTATAATATTAATAAATAATAAAAAATATAACCTTAATTTTTTTATGTAAATCCATTAAAATTATAACTATAATAAATGAAGTGAGCAAAAAAATATATTTTTGGTATTTTTTATTTGACCGTTACAACGACTTAAACTCAAAAAATCATGAAAATGCTGCAATAAGTTGAGAAAAAGAATCATAAAAATCATAAAAAATATAAACTTCATTTTTTATGTAAATGCATTAAAATTATAACTATAATAAATGAAATGAGCAAAAAAATATATTTTTGGTATTTTTTATTTGATCGCTACAACGCCTTAAACTTAAAACATCATGAAAATGCTGCAAAAAGTTGAGAAAAAAAAATCATAAAAATCATAAAAAATATAAACTTCATTTTTTCATGTAAATCCATTAAAATTATAACTATAATAAATGAAATAATCAACAAAATATATTTCTTGTATTTTTTATTTGACCGTTACAACGCCTTAAACTCAAAAAATCATGAAAATGCTGCAAAAAGTTGAGAAAAAAAATCATAAAGATCATAAAAAATATAAACTTCATTTTTTTATGTAAATCCATTAAAATTATAACTATAATAAATGAAATAAGCAAAAAAATATATTTTTGGTATTTTTTATTTGACCGTTACAACGCCTTAAACTCAAGAAATCATGAAAATGCTGCAAAAAGTTGAGAAAAAAAAATCATAAAAATCATACAAAATATAAATTTAATTTTTTTATGTAAATTCATTAAAATTATAACTATAATAAATGAAATGAGCAAAAATATATATTTTTGGTATTTTTTATTTGACCGTTACAACGCCTTAAACTCAAAAAATCATGAAAATGCTGCAAAAAGTTAAGAAAAAAAAATCATAAAAATCATAAAAAATATAATATTAATAAATAAAATCAGAAATAACGTAATTTTTTTGATGTCTTTCTCGATTCTACTTTAAACTCTATCCAAAATCATCGTCAATTTTCATTATTAGTAATTTTTTTCACTTTATTATTTAAACTACTGCAATGTTTTTTATAAATAAATTTTATTTAAAATAAACAAATGATAAATATACAGGGTGTCCAGAAATTAGTCGGCAACATTTTAGGAGGCGATTCTACAACTAAGCTAGAAGCTAGAGTCCAATAAAGATGATGACAAAAAAGAGGTTTTAGCTTGTTTATTTAAATTCTGTTTATTGTAGAGATTTCAAATTTGGTAAAAATCTTAGTACACTTCAGATATGACTTCATGATTTTTTTTGTTAATTTTTTTATGGTTAACTTAAAATGATTTTTTTCCTCATAATATTGTTTCATTTTTAAATTGTAATAAAAAAGGTACTCTTATACCAACTCAGTAGAGGGCACCGTTTTCGAGAAAATTAGACTTAACCTCCATTTGCTGCTAAAAATGCTATTTTACATTACAATTATTTAGCTACTTTTTATCTGCAAAAGTCGACTTAATTACTTAATAGAATCTAGAATGTAATTATTTTTTAAATTCAAGAGAATTGTTACGGAGATTTGGATAAAATATTAGAACAAAAACACACCAAAACGGAGATTCCTTCTATCCAACTTTATTTAATTTAATAAACAATTAACGCAACATGTTTCAAGGGTACATATCCCTCATCTTCAGGCGCATAAAATCAAAACGTTCAAGTAAAATATGGAATTAAATAATTAAGTTGACGTTTAACTCGAGACTCAAAACAGGCATAAACCAGGATCCAACAAATAAGTAGATAGTATAAAACAATAATATAATAGTGGAAATTGATCAAAGCATATGTCGAAGGAAGGATTGTCAAATCATAGTCAGTAATCAAGGCGAAGTCGATCACAAAATTAAAGAAATTTCAATCCCAACTGAAGCCCGCCATAAGGATTTTTTAGGTTAAGAAAATTTTTAATCTTAAATTATTTAGAACATCCTAAGTTTTTGATGTTTGTAATGGTGCACACAAATGGAATATAGTTAAAAAGGATAGATGAAAGTTGTATTTTGACTAGATGTTTAATTTTGTGATCGACTTCGCCTTGATTACTGACTATGATTTGACAATCCTTCCTTCGACATATGCTTTGATCAATTTCCACTATTATATTATTGTTTTATACTATCTACTTATTTGTTGGATCCTGGTTTATGCCTGTTTTGAGTCTCGAGTTAAACGTCAACTTAATTATTTAATTCCATATTTTACTTGAACGTTTTGATTTTATGCGCCTGAAGATGAGGGATATGTACCCTTGAAACATGTTGCGTTAATTGTTTATCAAATTAAATAAAGTTGGATAGAAGGAATCTCCGTTTTAGTGTGTTTTTGTTCTAATTATTTTTTAGTTTTAAAAACCTAATTTAAAATTTATGGGTAACATAATAATTAAAGTATCTAAATAATTGTAATATAAAATAGCAATTTTAACAGCATGTGGATAGTTAAGTCCAATTTTCTCGAAAATGGTACCCTCTACCTCTACCGAGTTCGTATAAAGGTAACTTTCTTATTAAAAATGAAAAATGGAACAATATTATGAGAAAAAGAATAATTTAAAGTTAACCATAATTTTAACATCATCACTCCTCATAACTACCCTTTAAAAGCTCGCAAAAAATCTGAAAAAAATCATGAAGTCGTATCTGAAGTGTACTAACATTCGTACAAAATTTAAAATCTCTACAATAAACCGTCTTTAAATAAACAAGCTAAAACCGTTATTTTGGCACCATCTTTATTGTGTTGTAGTTCCCTCAGGAAGCGAAATCGGACATATGTTTATGGGAAGTTTTTTTCTTAAAATTAGTTGTAGAATCGCCTCCTAAAATTTTTCCGCTTAATTTCTGAACACCCTGTATACAGGGTGTTCCATTTAAAAGGAGCCACTCTGAATAACTTTTGTAAAAAAAAATTAATAAAAAAATGACATTTGTCATTGTTACCCCCTCCCCTTACAGTTTTTTAATAGGGAAGATCATTTAAAAGGGCTTTTTACATTGATAATGAGAATAATATTTTTTTTGCATGCATGCATTTACTAAACGAAAGTCGAATGCAGGAAATGTAAGGCGATGGCTAGAATTCTTGTAAATAATAATAAATTTTTGGCTTTGTAAGTTTTACGAATTGACATGTGGTCAATTTAAAAATTTATTTCAATATGTCGCCTTACAAAATGTAATGAATGATTTATGATTTGTTATATTTTGTGTATATTTTACATTACTTTTAATACTTTTAAAATTAAAATTTTAAAAACTATTGAGTTTGAACTTTTCAAATTAAAATTTACAAATATTAAGTCTTGCAAGACGTGTACAAACAAACAAAATAAATACAATAAAATGATTCACATTATAACACGTATGGCGATATTCAATCGTCATAAATTTTATTAGAATTTTATTAAGGTAAAATAGATAGACCAAACTTAAAAAAATAAATTTGAAATTTAATTTTTCTGTATTAAAAGGAGTTTAATAGAAAAATCGATTCATTTTGTGGATTTTTGGTGTTTTTTCATTATTTTACCATTTCACTATGTTTATTTTGTAAAATTGAGGCTTCAGTAAATTTATGTATTGTATTATTTACAAGAATCCAATTTATTTATTTATATTTAATTTTTTATATGAGTCACTTAATGAAACAATAAATAAAAAAATGGGTACAAATCATATTGTATAGTTGGGTTATTTTATTTATACCTATTTTTATTAAAACAAACCGTTCATTATTTTTCTTGACTTATTTTGGATTTTGAAAATTTTATTTACGCCAAAAGGAAACTTTCGGCACTTACGCTACTTATAATTTAATTTAAAAAAAAAACACTGTTCTCATAAAAAAATATTTAAAAAATAAATCGAATTATATTTAGTCAGTGTATGTATAATTAATAAACACTTATGCTACGTGGTCTTGTTGATTTTTTGGAGCATCGACATTCTCAATTTCTTTATTTTTTGGTGCAGGTTTTGCACCTAAAATACATAAAAGATTAAGTATATTAAAATAATTAAAATATTTAGTTATTCACCTGTTCCAAAAATTAGCTTTTCTATCACAATCATTGGAGATTCAAAAGCTAATACCCAAACAATTGAAGCGAAAAAGGAGAATATTATATCACCACAAAACCCATAAATCTAAAATTTTTATAAAATTATTTAATATTTTTATTTTAATAATTAAAAAATTACCGCAAGGTATTCACTAAAATATCCGGCAGTTCTTGTAGTGGCCATATTAATTCCAAGAATAGGCATGTGTAGTAAATACATACTAAATGTAAGTTTTGCTACAGGTTCAAAGACAGGTCTTGATAAGAACCAATTTACTATACCTAAAATAAAATTTTGAATTTAAATAAATGCAGTATATTTTATAAATAAAATAAAAACTAACCTCCTCTTCCTGTAACACAAGCAAACACCACCCAAGATAATCCAATAGTCCAAGCAGGTCTTGAAAACGTAAAAAATAAATTTGTTTTAAGATAATCTTTATGAATATAAATATCTGCCATTGTTACAATAACAGCCAACATTCCAGGTAGACAAATACACCATAATAATAAATTTACTGACTGAAATAAACAAAAAATTGCTAGAATACAACGTTTTGAGAAAAATTATCTTTAGCCAAAAACAATTGAAAATTATTTATAAGAAAAAATCTACACTTTTTGGAATTATATTTCAGAAAAGATCTATTCAATTTCAGAAATCATCAATTGTAATTCAGAAACGTGAATTGTATTTCAGAAAGTATCAATTGTATTTTAGAAAAACCAATTTAATTTCAGAAAGTATCAATATCAGTATTTTAGAATCATCAATTGTATTTGAGAAAGTATGATTTGTATTTCAGAAGTTATCAATTGAATTTCAGAAAGAATCATTCAAAGTAAATTTTGCCACAGAAAATTTGGATTATCTAAATATAATATTTTAGTCACCAACAGCCATGTTTTCCATTGCTAAAGCTGCTGCATGATCGATTTTAGAGTGTTGTGCTGCACAAGCTGAATCCTGAATCACAACTAACAATTATATTTTTGGATTCATCAATAATTATTTCTAAGTCAAACAACATTTACTCCATGATACCAGGAGCAATTAACGGAGAAATCCGAAGTTCTCTTTTAATGTTACTGCTTTAGTCTTCGAACATATTATTTCAATTGCTTCCTCATTTTTTTTACAATTTGCCCTTTCTGAAATTAAATTGATTTTTCTGAAATACAATTGATGCTTTCTAAAATACAGGGTGTCCCGAAATTAAGCGGCCAAACGTTAGGAGGCGATTCTACAACTAATTTTAAGAAAAAAACTTCCTATAAACATGTGTCCGATTTCGCTTCCTAAGGGAGCTACAGCCCTTTAAATATTGTGACTAAAAGTAGGTTTTTTGTCAATTATTTGAAAACGATTTGTAATAAAGATTTGAAATTTGGTGTGAAGACTAATACGTTTAAGATATAATTTCTCAATTTTTTTCTGATTTTTTGAAAGCTTTCAAAAAATTTCAAAAAATTTCAGAGCTTTCAAAAAATCTGAAAAAAATTGAGAAATTATATTTTAAACGTATTAGTCTTCACACCAAATTTCAAATCTTTATTACTAACCGTTTTCAAATAAATGACAAAAAAACCTAGTTTTAGTCACAATAGTTAAAGGGCTGTAGCTCCCTTAGGAAGCGAAATCGGACACATGTTTATAGGAAGTTTTTTTCTTAAAATTAGTTGTAGAATCGCCTCCTAAAGTTTGGCCGCTTAATTTCGGGACACCCTGTATTTTAGAAAGCATCAATTGTATTTCAGAAAAATCAATTTAATTTCAGAAAGGGCAAATTGTAAAAAAAATGAGGAAGCAATTGAAATAATATGTTCGAAGACTAAAGCAGTAACATTAAAAGAGAACTTCGGATTTCTCCGTTAATTGCTCCTGGTATCATGGAGTAAATGTTGTTTGACTTAGAAATAATTATTGATGAATCCAAAAATATAATTGTTAGTTGTGATTCAGGATTCAGCTTGTGCAGCACAACACTCTAAAATCGATCATGCAGCAGCTTTAGCAATGGAAAACATGGCTGTTGGTGACTAAAATATTATATTTAGATAATCCAAATTTTCTGTGGCAAAATTTACTTTGAATGATTCTTTCTGAAATTCAATTGATAACTTCTGAAATACAAATCATACTTTCTCAAATACAATTGATGATTCTAAAATACTGATATTGATACTTTCTGAAATTAAATTGGTTTTTCTAAAATACAATTGATACTTTCTGAAATACAATTCACGTTTCTGAATTACAATTGATGATTTCTTAATTTCGGGACACCCTGTATAATTGATCCTTTCTGAAATACAATTGATGATTCTGAAATACAATTGATACTTTCTGAAATAAAATTGATTTGTCTGAAATTCAATTGAAGCCTTCTGTAATACAATTGGAAAAAGTGTAGTTCATCCGATAGTTTTAATTTTTGAATTAAAATATTAAGAAAATTATTTAGTATACTTACATTCGAAATATTAATTTTTTTATCTCTGTATTCGCTTAAAATCAATCCAAATAATATACCTATAGTATAAATTGATGTTCTAGTATGAGTTTCATATTCGCTAAAATCAAAATTAATGTATTAGTTTATAAAGTTTATTCAAAATTTTTAGGAAATTACTTATCATTCTCTCTAAAAAAGTCAATTATCATGGGAATAATGATGGATATTATTATCAAGGTTGAAATAAATATATAAGCCAACTTTCTTTTTCCATTTGCCAATAATTTTCCCATTGGTATTATTATGAAAGGAGACACCAAAAACATTTGCATATCAGCTGAAAGATACCATGTAGGTAATATGCACTAAAATAAATAATTGATTTTAAGGACACAACATTTTTAAGGGTATTTGTAATATAATTTACATTATTCACCGGCGAGATATTAGCAATAAAAATACCAGCAAAAAATATTAAGTGCAATTCTCCATAAGAGATTTTTTATAAATTACTTTGTCTCTATTCAACTACAAAGTACATGCTTTGAAGACTGCATTCAAGAGAATTAAGAACCAAAGTTATACCATGTGGTATAACTTTGGTTCTTAATTCCGATATCAATCAGGGTAAAAACAAAAAAGCCTTTAGTAAAAATTGTAAGAAGATACAAATCCTCCCAGAAAATTTAGAGGTACCTATTGAATAACTGAAAAAGTTATACAGGGTGTCTAGAAACTCTTGTATAAAAATAGAAGGGGTTGCAGAGGACTTCAAAATAAGCAACTCCGGAAATTAGCCGTTTAGTCACTAGTGTGAAAAAGACTTGAATCATTTATTTATCCTATAATGCTTACAAAAATTGCTCAAAAGTTTGTCCATTACGTTCGATATACATGATACAAATGGTTTATTTTGAGTGGATAATCTTTTTTCTGGGACCATGTTTAAGTTCATAGAATAATTTTGTTTGCACCTTGATTGACAGGTAAATCGGAATGAACAAGGAAATTTAGTTATATCAACGCAATCCTCTTTCCTCTTGAATGCAGTTTTCAAATGATTTATTTTGTTTTTGAGATTTTCGGCGCCCGTTTTGGGACTCCCTGTATATGGTTTGTTTTATTCAAAACGCCACCTAAGTGAGTGAACCTAATAGCGATTAAAGATCTCCGAACATTCGTTGTTTGGTAGGTCTTGACTTGATACGCAGGTACAATCATGACGCAAATAAAACGTACTTGTGAAACACCCTGTACATTGTACAGGCATAGTAAAATGTAATTTTAAAGCTAATTATACAGGGTGTTCCACTTTTTTTAAGCAAATTTTTTTATTAGATGGTAAACTGGTAAATTTTTATGATTTTGTGAAAATTTAAAATTGCTGTAACTTTTTAAGGAGTCGAAAAAGAATATTAGTTTATATGAAATTTTACGTTCAGAATGATTTAAGTGTAAATCTAAAAAAAAAATTGCTGGAAAATAGTGGAACACCCTGTATAAACAAGTAATCGATAAGAAAGTAATAAAACTTACCATTTCTTTATAATTTACATAATTTTGTATGAATAAAAAGTAGCTCCACCAGTATTTAATACATGTATCACGACCCATTTTATTGAAAGAATCCGATAAAGGACCATCGGCGATATAACGATTTATTGTAAGTGTTGATCCATATACTGCTGCTACTGCTGGCATTATTCTTCAAAAAGATTGAATATTAAAAAATGCACAATTTCTCTTTTTCATAAAAAATATTATTTTCGCTTTTTCATCGCTTAACCATCCCTTAAGTGTTTTTTTCCAATAGGCAATAGAGTAGTTTATAGGTGCCACTAGATCCGCTAGTGCAAGCAATATTTCTATATCTTTTTTTTGAATTTATAGATCAAAAGTCATTCTACTAAATCTGGACAAGGGAAAAAATCCAGTATGTATAAAAATATGAAAATATGTATAACACATAAATAACAGTGCAATTGTAGATTATAAATCAAAAAGAAATTTGAAAATCTAACGATAAAACCTTGAGATACAGCGGCACACGTAAGTTTCTTCCTAAACTCACGTGCGCTTTAGCGGCCTGCATTAATTGTTTATCAGTATTTAGCTGATAATATACAGCGTAGCTCCACAAAAGTGGGATGGGGTTTCTGTACCCTCTTCGGGTCTCCGGCGAAAAATTTATAGCGGGCGTCTAGTTTTTTCATGTTTTTAATTTTATTTTGGCTATTTCGCTTCTATTTTATGATGGTTGTAAAAATGAGGAATGGTTCAAACGACGCAAAAGCACCTGATATGCGTCTATATTGCTTTTCTTTAAATGAAGTACACCATTGTGCTTTCATAAGCTTCAAAAGATATGAATGTTTAAATTAAAAAAACAGTTATTTTCTACTATCGTGCAAAAGGTGAAGAACATTTATGATTAATTGTCAGTGCAACAAAACATGATGTTCTACATGTTTTGTTGCACTAGAGAAAAAATAAATTATTTTTTGCACTAATTCAAAAAGTAATGCCATTTTGTACTCATATATCATTATTGACATTGACAAATTTAGAAATGTCAATATCTGTCATAAATTATATCATTAATCGTAGAAAAAATTAGTGTACATTTTGCAAATATTCCTTTTGATGATCATTCATTCATTAATTATTTTTTCTACGATCGATATTAATCATTACAAATAATCAAATTTCATGAAAACATAAAAATAAAGGACAGATATTGACATTTCTAAATTGGGAATTTTAAATACGTATAGATGGCGCTATAAAAATGGAAGATACAGGAGGAAATTAGGTACTTGTCAGTGTCAAAAATTTTGTTTAAAATGCATTCCTGTACGTTATAACTACGTATCCAACAAAACACAAATAGATTTATTATTTAAAGCTCCAGTAAAGCTCAAAAAACAAGTACCAATGCGTCAAATCAAAAAACTAAGTACCCAATATAGGAGGTCATGTTTTTGCCACCAGAGGGCGAAATGTGGACCAGACAATTCAGTGAATTGATTATAAATGGCCGACTTCTTGTACGATCGTAGAAAAAGTTTAGTTATTTCTGCGGTTAAAAATTCTACAAAAAAAAACTGGAATATTGATATCATGATAAATATTTTGGGCCATAGGTCGTTTTCAGGTAGTAAAAGTATTTCAATCTCTTAAATAAATTGTGCAATTTTAAATGAGCATATATTTTGAATTAATTAATTTATTATACTCTTTGGCCTTATATCACAATGGTGTACATTCTAAAAAATTTCATCCTATTTTTACACTTACCTAAGAATCCTATGTATATAAAATAAAGGTATGTCCATGAATCTCATTTGTTTTTTCTTGATTGTAAGAAAGTAGCCATACGAAATAAGTAATGCAGACATAAAAAAGAATGTATCAACAGCAACATGACCTCCATGTAAATAAAAACTTCTATTACTTTTCTCAAACTAAAATAAATTCTTCATAACATCTCAATAATCATACAAAATCTTCCAAAAACAATTTTAAACAAAACAAGACTTTTTTTTTAGAAAATTTGAAACTCGTTAACTCGTTACCGAAAATTCAGAATGTACTTAGTACTTTTATGAAAAATCTTACTAATTCCAAAAAAATTTCTTCTTTCGTTCTTTTGTAGGAAGTAAACCAAAAAATCCAAGCAACTTTAGGTTTTCATTGTGAAGTATTTCTACCGCCAATAAAGAAGTTAATAGAGTAATCTTTCTACAGAGTATAATTAACGTGAAATTTACTCGTTTCGTATCATGATTTACGGTGGATCCCTAGAATGTTGTTTGATTTTATGGTTTGACTATAACTAAAAAAACATACCTTCACAGCATCTACACTATTAATAATCAAAGCATATCTAAATATAACGTATCGATGACCTCCTACAACCCAAGCCATACTTATAACTCTAATACCATTTAAGCAATGTAATATCTTAGGATTATTACTAGTAGCCGTAAGTTTTCTTCCATTTGTTAAAATTGAAAAAGCAATCAAAATATCATGTGCTGGTTCTAAAATTATTTTTTATAAATTTGAAACTTACCAAAAATAATGACTTACTAGACTCTGTATAATATAGATAAGTATCATAACACGTCTGTATGATCATTATTAATAATATTCCTCCAAATACTATGCTAAAATTATTATTATTTTTATCAAAAAAAATATAAATTATTTTTTTACCTGACAGCCCAATCGCCTTCATCAAAATCCTTAAAACTTTCTCTTGTTTTGCAAAATGTATTATCAGTAAAAAATATTGTATTATTAATTTTTTCTATATCACATGTACTTGGAATGCAGAGTGCGAGAGAGATTGGGAGAGGTAAAACTGAGTGAGTTTTATTTCTTGGAAAAATATTTAATGCGTTAGCACAATATTTTCCAATAAAACCTTCTTCGGTTGGACCTATTTTTATGCATTGGTCATAACTACCTAAATCAAATATATGACCAGACATTATGCCAGATGGAGGCTTCCCAGATGCATCCACCACTATAAAAGAAAAATGTCCTTATAATATCAATTATTGGATTTTCGTCAATTTTCGTCAAGTTTCTTTTTAGTTTTTAATGCTTTCAAAACCACAATGAAATTAAAAAAAAAACAAAAAAGCAATCAAAATGAAAGTCATCTAAATAGATGAGATTCATGAAGAAAACATTTCTAAGATTGCAAAGAAATCTAATAATCATTTATCCAAAGAAAATTAAAAATATCAAAAAATATACAATAAATAAATGATGACTAATTACATAATTTAAGTAAAAAAAAATATTAAATTTAAGATAGCACAGTTTAAGAAACAGATAAAATTTTCAAATACTATTCTATTTCGATTGTTCCATGATTATTATTCCATGATTATGTTTTAAAGTTCAATGTACAATGACGTCATTAAAACTTGTGCAATAACGTCATCATCTTATATGATAACTGATAACCAATCATTTTTCAAATGAAAATTAAAATAAATTAATGTTAATCACCATTTATATTTAGGTAAGTACCGAGATTTCTATTCGTGGTTTACCATACCATTTTGGATTTTAAGTCACAGATTTTAGTCAAAAATTAAAAAAAAAATCGGTAATAATAATTTAACCAAAGTGCGTAGTTTTAAGAAAAGTATCACTTGAAAGCTAAAACCATAAAATATCAATTGGTAATAACAGGACCTAATTAATTGTTAAAATGTTGAAAATAAATCCTAAAAAATGAAACAATTTATAAATCGTTAATAAAATGTTCAAACCAATTTATAAAAAGAATATTTATTTTCAGTTTTTGTAAATTTTCTCCAAAACGAAAACTATAAGGATTGTGTTTTCTAAGACTTCTTCATATTCTCAATAAACTACGGAAAATTTTGAATTGTAACTATTTTCCTTTACTTGCCAATGCTTGTTGATATATTACCAATTTCTTGTCATTTATAAAAAGAGATTCAAAATACAGCAATTTAGTTTTTTTATCAGACTCATATGAAATGAATTTTACTTAAAAATTTTGAAACATTTTCTGCAGCTTTTCCCGTATTTAAAAAAAAAAAAATATCTGTTCAATTTTGGAAACCAACACTTTGCCTTTCAGCGATTTTTAATTTTTTTTTCATTAAATAGAGGAAGTTTAATTAAATTTAAAAAAATGTTGACCTTAAAATGCTTATAAGGCATTTAAACGTAGATATACCAATTTTTCATAATGGTTAAAAAAACATATTTTTTAAAGCATTTCCAATTATTTCTGTAAAGAACAATATTGATGATTATAAAATCGTTCACTCATGAAAATTCAAATGTGAGATTTTGGTCTTTTTGGGGAGATGTAATGAATAATTTTTTACAACATTAAGCTGAACGGTTTCGGATTTATTGGTTGATCCATCTTCAGAGCTACGAAAATTACAAATAACATTATAAACCACACAAACCTTCATAATAAATATACTTAGTATTCATTATTAACTTAGAGATAAAACATTTTGATAACATTTAACTGAAACTGCAGTGGAGAAAGATTTCAAGGATGATTTTTGGTTGAAGGCGACAAATATTATCTCAAATCATATACAGGGTGAATTAAAAGTTCGGCAACGCCCGTTTATTTTTGAAACAAATCATTTTTGAAAAAACTAAATGTTGTACGATTATTAGCGACGCACTATTTGGAAATATTGCCCATGACCTTGAACAGCAAGATGAAGCTCAGGCGATAATCACTTAACTTTTTTTAAATAGGGGTAACCCATTATTATTGCATATTATTTTAGCTTCCTTTCGGAGGTTTACGGAACATTTTTTTTTATTTTTCTAAAGCGAATAGTTTAGAAGTTACAAGGGTTTAAATTTTCAACAAGTAAACCTCTAAAAGCAAGCTATAATAATATGCAATAAAAATGGGGGTTTGGTATTTAAAAAAATATAAGTTGTTATCGCCTGATCTTTAACTTGAGGTTCAAGGTCATGGCAATATTCTCAAATGTCACTAGGAATGGTATAACTTTTACTTGAAACATTTTTTTCAAAAATGCTTAGTTTACAAAATAAAGCGGCGTTGCCGAACTTTACATATTGATATTTAAACCTTTGTAACTTCTAAACTATTTACCTTAGAAAAATAAAAAAATATGTCCTATAAACTTCTAAAGGTAAACTATAATAATATGCAAAAAAATGGGGGGTTGCTATTAAAAAAAGATAAGTTGTTATCGTCTAACCTTAAACTTGAGATTCAAGGTCATAGCAATATTCTCAAATGTGTGTCACTAAGAATGGTACAACTTTTATATTAAATATTTTTCTCAAAAATGCCTTATTTTAGAAATAAACGGGTGTTGCCGAACTTTCTGTTCACCCTGTATGTTAAAGAATGGTCAAGAGAAGAATCAAAACTCAAGTGTGGGATTGAAGATACTTAATCGTTTTTGAAGGACGAAAAAACTCATTGGGAAAAATTTGTAACAATTAAAAGAATGTTCTATTAATTTAATTAGATGTCACTCATTTCACAAACATTTCCTATGAAGCTACAGAAAAAGCATTGGTCTGAAATTGAGAAACATACCAACATACCATATGAAATGTTTTTGAAAATGATAAAGTTTTGACCAAAATTTTTTTAGTTACAAAATTTACAAACAAAAATTTGAGTCTGCCATGAGGCACGCTTTGTTACCAATTTTTGGGTCACTGGTGATGAACGATTTATTAGATGTATAGCTATTAACAATCTTAGTTTCAAATTAGGTTTTTTGTATTTTTATGTTGATGACATAATCACTACAGTTCTGAGTGATCACGGATCAATAGATGAAAGTGTAAATGTATTTAGTTCTAATTCTCTGACTTCGGACACGTTTTTTCACGTTAACAATTTTGTTAAACAATTAAACAATAATTAAATCCACTTAAAGTCATCAATTATTACCACGTCTCTTTCATTTTGATTGATTGATAATCAGAAAAAAATAAGAATTAATAAAAAAAATGTGGAAAACTTACTTGCAAGTGCCCATTCCTTTTCATTCGCACTAATTGGAAAATGTATACTAGGGCATACATCTTTCAAGATGTTGTAAATTTCTTCTAAACTATTTACATTAAATAATTCGATTGCTTCTGTTAGATTTTCACTTCTTATTTGGCCAAAAATAGGCGCTAAGAAGAAGAAAAACAGCATCCACATGATTTTTCACGACACTCATCAATCGCTACGATGGTGATGGTACTCTAATCAGATTATTTCGGAAATAGTAGGCATTATAAACCACTTATAACTAATCTGATAAAAGTGATTTGCAATAAATTAAAATGAGTATTAATACTTTTTATTGTGTATTGAGCTCACGAGATTATAATTTTTTTTAATAAAGTCTTAATCACACACCTTCATTACGATTTTTCAATAAACCTTGGTTAATTACAGTACTCAATTATATGTTTCATTAACAATAAACAGGGCGTCCCAAAAAGAAGTGAGTAGAAGAAAATCGTAGAAAGTAGAAAAGCCCAGTTTCTTGCTGGGCCTTGAATTTTGTTCCCACAGAAACTGTCGCTAATTCAAAATCGTATTATAATTCATAAAGCTAATTAATGATACTTATTAGGCTTAAGGTTATAAGATTTTCATAAAAAAATTACTTTCATAGAAAAAAAAAACTAAATTAAATAAAAATTCACATTTTTTCTTGAAATTTTCACTCATGCTTTAAAATAAGCCCCATAAAGGTACCATTTTTTTTACGTTTGTGAAACTCCATCCATTAAAAAAAAGTTCGGTTTTCTATCTTTTTCAATTTAGGAAACAGAAAAATTAGTTATTTAATTATTCAAAATTTTGACCTTTACCTGATCCTCTGCCCCTTAACATCATGCCATTTACGTTTTTCTTTTTTGTCAATAAAATCTCGTTTAGTTTCTACGATTTCTTTTAATCAGTTCATTTTGAGACACCCTGTATAACTTTTATGTACTTTGATTTGCATGAAAAAATATATTTCAAGGAAACCGATTTTATCTATTGTCTCAGGTTCAGGATTTATAAAAGTACTGATATTATTATGAATCAATAGAACGCACTTGATACACTTAAATTTAAAAATTGATGTTAAGTGTTATTTTAAAAATAATGTGAATCGCTTATTGCAAAATGCTTAACTAAATTATATTATACGCACTTTTCACCCAAAAAATTAGGACTAGAATTTAAATTAGATAAAAATATTTTTATTATTATGCGCAATTTTAGGACAGAAAAATGTATTGAGAATTAGTTTATAGGCAGCAATAAATTCATAAATAAAAATTTACTATATTACGATTATTTTAAATGGCAACCTTTCAGTAAATCGATATTAATGACTACTGCAGATAATTTTTACTTGTCAGTAAGAAGTTACATATAAGATTATCAAAAGTAATTTGTTTTTCGTGAAATCTATACAGGGTGTCCCTGAAAGGTCGTGCAAAATGATACCAAACACTCCCGAGGTCAAAATAGTCTGACCAATAATCTCTATCCAAAAATGCTTCGTTAAGGTGCTACAAACCATCAAATTTCTTGAAATTATTCGATTTTTTAAATAACTAACAATCGGCATTAAATTTGGTATATGAATTTATACAGGAAAAGGGTATTTTTGGACGGCTTGTTTTTACTTCTGCAAGTTACGTAATTGGTCAAACGTGGATCATCGACATCCAAAATGTCTTCTAAGTTTTTAGTGGCTGAATAAAATGCTTAATAAATATTTTATTTCTATCTAAAAAGGGTAATTATAATTTTTCTTGTTTTTTATACAATTTTTGTATATACCTTAGTTTAGACAGAGAAAAAAATAATATTGATTTGATGCATAACCTGAATTTAAAAAGAATTTCAACATTTTCGCTGAAAGATTTGTACAAAAAAAAAACAGTACATAATTCCGAGACCAAAATAAAACTATGTAACCACTTTTATCTTTATCCAAAATTGCTTCCTAAAGCCTCCATAGACCGTGAAAAATATTTAAAAAAATAAATTTATTTACGGTCGATAGAGACTTTTGGATTAAAACAAATTTAGTTCAATCGTTTTATTTTAGTTTTAAGAATATGTAATGTTATTATACAGGGTGCACCATATAACTTGAGACAAATAAATAATTGAAAAACTAAAAGGTTTGGACAAAAAACAATCAAATAAAAGTTGTTTGATTTAAAGAGGGAAAAGGGTCATATTTGCGTTAATTTCAATGTAAACCAAGTTTTGTTTAAATGAAATCCTATAATTTTTTTAGCAAATTCAAAATTAACTAAAAAAAAAACAAATAACTTTTACATAAATCATTTTTTTATTTGACTCATTTTAAATTTCAAAAATTTTTATAAATAATTTTTTTGACGCTTGACGAAAAAAATTAGTATGTCTTTATTTTCCCCCATTTAAACATAACAATTTTCATTTGATACATTTTTTTCAAAAATCTTTTTTTTTAAGCTTTTTGGTTTGTTAGATATTTATTTGTCTCAAGTTAAATGGTCCACCCTGTATACAGATCTTTTTGTGAAAATTTTGAAAAAATATTTAGTTGTTGAAACTGCATAAGAGACAAAAATGTTATTAATTGGAAGGTTTAGCTACGAATAAAGCCATTAAAAAGTTACAAGACATTTTGTATAGCTATGACGTCCTATTGACCACTTACGTAATGTCTAAATGTAAAAACATATTAACAAGATATACCTTTTTTCATTACAAATTCACATACCAAATTTTATCCTGATCATTTAAACCGATTTTTAGTAATTTAAAAAAATTGAGAAATTTTCAAGAACTTTGATGGTCTATAGCTTCCCAATGAAGTACTTTTGGTTAGAGATAAGTTTGGTTAAATCGTTTTATTTTGGTTTTAGGAGTATGTGGTATAAATTTGTACAGATCTTTTAGGGATGCCCTGTATAATACTCCTATAAAATAATAGACGACATAAATTTTATTTTTGACTAAAACGATGATCGTCGACGTTACAACAGTGAAAATCGATTTCAGCAATGGGATGATTTCAATTGTTGGGATGACCTTAGATTTTTTCAGAGATTTCGTTTAACGAAAAACTGCCCAACAAACTTTAATTCTCACCGAAGAAAGACTTTTACACCAACTAGACAAGTAAATTTACATTATTGTAAGCCGTGTTCGTAAAAAGTTTCAATAACAATCTTGGGTTTCATCACTGTAGATAAATATAGAATGGTTTTATGCAACAGGCAGTTTCTATGTGTCGATTGGAGATTTTGAAAATATTCACAAATCAACATCTGCTAAAATAATTCCTAGGTTTATTCGTGAAGTTGTTATTTTTTATTTTCATATTTAAATAAAAAGTATATTTCAAGATCTGTCATGATTGCTCCTTTTTAGTTCAATGTTTAGTACTGATTTCAATGCAAACTTCATATTTTTTAAAATTAATTAAATTTTATTAAAATTTTACATCCTCATAACTAAAATAATCATAGAACATTTTTGAACATTTTTTTTTCTTAAAATATCATCAGCTTTCATATGGTCGAATTAAGAGCAGAGCTGAAGAATCACTCTTTATTTAGAAACACCTTGTGTACAGTGTATATTATATTTTTGCTCATATAAAATTATCTTAAAAATGTTGTTATGGTTGTTTATTTATAGAGTTTATAATAAATAAAGCAAATGTAAAAAGTTTAACATACGCACTGAACTCTAATATGTCCAAATTATCAGTTAACAAGGAAAAACCGAAAACAGAACTTCTAAAACAGCTGTTAGGCAATTCAAATAATAAATCGGGTGCAGTTCTAAATGAAATCACTGTGTTTTCTTTTATAGCTTGTTATACAGGGTGTTTCTAAACTGTTGGTAATGGCTTCGTGTGCTTATACTACTAGTAAAAATAAGTCAAAAAGTCCATATAAACATTTGTACAATACTCAACTGTCACCCAGATATAAGATGTTAAAATTTCTTTTTATTTTAACTTTTTATTTATTTTCTCTGGATCGGCTTCTTATAGCTAGCCATCTTTGGCTATTATTTTTGTCTTAATTTAACAATCCAGTGGCGTAGAAACGGTTCAAGGTGCCCCCTTTTTAAATTTATTTGGTACGCTACTGCAAAATTTTACAGTTTTATTTAAATTTTTTAAATCTTCATTCAATTTACCACAAAAAAGTATACAACATGTTAAAATTTGATAGGATTGGTGATATTTTAGTACCTAATCTTTCATTTTATAATCCAGTACCTTTGATAACATCAAACCAATTTTCAAAATTTGAAACAATTTAACTTCAAATAAGGAATATTAAAATTAAAAACTCTTCGTATAACATTTTGTTGGTATTTAAAAAAAAAATACAAGAAATACCCAATTTTACTACTACTGCAATCTTTCTTAAAAATAAATATTATTTATTTAAAAAAATAAATAAATGAAAAATATATATGTTATGTTAAATATTCACAAAATTTTTAAAACTAATGAGTTCGAACTTTTTAAATTGAAATTGACAAATATCAATTTATTTTGCAAGACGTGTGCAAACAACCAAATAAATTTAATAAAATAATTCACATTATAATGTAATGGCGATATTCAATCGATACAAATTTTATCAGAATTAATTTAAAATACGTGGACCAGACCTAAAAAATTTCTTCATCTAAAAATAACTTCAAAATTTATTTTTATGAAAATACTAGTAATTTTATTTTTCTGTATTAAAAGAATTAATTAGAAAAATTTTGGTGTTTTTCCATTATTTTTTACCGCCTACTATATTTTTGTATGTATAATGGAGTCTTCAATAAATTTATGTATTGTATATTATTTACAAGAATCCAATTTATATGGTAAATATATTTAAATAAATTACGAATAAAATGTACGAAAATAATATAAAAGAAAATAAAGCATTTGTAAAATTTTCTTATATTGGTTTTAAGATCGGAATGGCCGAATTAAATTTCTATATTTTAAGGAATCCATTACAATCTTAAAATGTGGATAAAATTATTTATATTTTATTTTATATAGGAGTTACAATAAATAAAAAAATGGGCATAAATCATATTGTAGCGTTGGACTATTTTATTGACACCTGTTTTTATTAGAACAAACCGTTCATTATTTATTATTTTTCTTGATTTATACTTATTTTGGATTTTCAAAATCTTACTTACGTTAAAAGGAAACTTCGGGCGCTTACGCTACTTATAATTTATTTAAAAAAAAAAAACTTTCATAAAAAAATATTTACAAAACAAATAGAATTATATTTAGTCAGTGTATATATAATTAATAAGTACTTTCCTAAATCTAAATGATTTATTTATTTATTATAATACTATACATCGATGTATGAAATACATATACAGAGGGGTGCACAAAAAACGGCCAACGATGCAGCTTCGTTATTTCTTATCCTATTTTAATAAGTGACATGTCAAATTAGATGGTTTGAAAAATACTACTATCAGATAATAAAAGATTAATTTTATTTTTGAAAACATCAGAGGAGGAGGAGGCAAATTTTCTTTTTCAAATGGCAACATATTTTTTTCGATTGAAAAAAATCATTACCAAAAATAATCTAAAGTTATACAAAAAAAAATTTATATTAATTTTTTTAAATTTTTTTTATTATTTTTTTTATTACATATTATTAATTTTTCTTAATTTAATTCAGTTGTTTTTTTTTGTTTTTGAGTTTTGAGTTTTAAAAAAATAAAAAACTCAAAATCAAATAGAAAACAATTGATTTAAATTAAAACAATTAATAAAAATAAAAAAATTAAAAAAAAAATTAGAAAAAAAAATTTAAAAAAATTAATTTAAAAAAAATTATTGGTATAATTGGTTTCGAATATTTTTGATAATGATTTTTATGTTACCAGAGATGTTTTTAAGGTTTCAGGAAAATACCCAATCTTAAATGAGAAGTTCAGAAGATAGGCTAGATGGGGAGCAAGATATTCAGTACAATGTACAATCCTGTATAATATAATATGGCATTTCATCAATTCCTGCACATTTTTTATTTGAAACTTCAATTAAAATATTAAACATTTCTCTAACATAAAAAGGGGCCAAAAAAATTGATTTTGCATTAAAACCCAATAATGTGCATTTTTTTTATTAATCGATCCGTTGTTCGATAATTTTTTAACTGACGTGCCAAAGTGTTTTAGGAATGCATTTGCTTTATCTAATTTACTTGTTATATCGACTGATTCACAAATTATAGGTTGAGGTAGATTACTAGATGTTTTATTTTTTTGAGAATTTATAATTTCCCAACTTGTTTTATTAATATCTTTATGCTTCGTGGTCTAGTTGTTTTTTTGGAGCATCGACATTCGCAACTTCTTCACTTTTTGGTGCAGGTTTTGCACCTAAAATACATAAAAAAAATAAAGTTTATTTAAATAATTAAAATGTTTAGTTATTCACCTGTTCCGAAAATTAGCTTTTCTATCGTAATCATTGGAGATTCAAAAGCTAATACCCAAATAATAGAAGCGAAAAAGGAGAATATTATATCACCACAAAAGCCATAAATCTAAAAATTTTATAAAATAATTTAATATTTGTACTTTAATAATTAAAAAATTACCGCATGGTATTCACTAAAATATGCCGCAGTTCTTGTACTGCCAATATTAATCATAAGAACTGGCATGTGTAATAAATACATGCTAAATGTAAGCTTTGCTACAGGTTCAAAGACAGGTCTTGATAAAAACCAATTTACTATACCTAAAGTAAAATTTTGAATTTAAATAAATGTGGTATATTTTATAAATAACATAAAAATTAACCTCCTCTTCCTGTAACACAAGCAAACACCACCCAAGATAGTCCAATAGTCCAAGCAGGTCTTGAAAACGTAAAAAATAAATTCGTTTTAAGAAAATCTGGATCAATATAAATATCTGCCATTGTTATAACTACAGCCAACATTCCAGGTACAGCAATACACCATAATAATAAATTTACTGACTGAAATTAAAAAAAAAATGCTAGAATAAAACGTTTTGAGAAAAATTATCTTTGGCCAAAAACAGTCGAAAATTATTTATAAGAAAAAATCTACACTTTTTGAATTGTATTTTAGAAAAGATAAATTCAATTTCAAAAATCATCAATTATAATTCGGAAACGTGAATTTAATTTGAGTAGGCATCAATTGCATTTCAGAAAAACCAATTTAATTTCAGAAAGTATCAATATCAGTACTACAGAATCATCAATTGTATTTTAGAAAACATCATTTGTAAATCAGAATTAGTCAATTTAAATTCAGTAAGTATGATTTGTAATTCTGAAGCAATCAATTGAATTTCAGAAAGATCATTGTGTTATAAATTTGGATTACCTAAATGTAACATTTTAGCCACCAACAGCCATGTTTTTCATTGCTGGAGCAGCTACACAATCAAGAAAAAACAATTGAATCCTTTCTGAAATTCAATTGGTTGTTTTGAATTACAATTGATGTTTTCTGAAATACAATTGATACTTGAAATAAAATTGATTTGTTTGAAATATAATTGAAGTAAAAAAATTAAGAAAATTATTTAGTGTTTTTTTTCACAGTTTTTGACCTTTTGTTATATTGTTTGTTGGTTTTTTAGGGTTATAGGACTTGTTATAAGAAAATTCTAGGCAGTTTTGCTAACCAGTTTCGAAATTTATTTAATTTCTTCTTCAGAGGTCAACAACTATTGTTTTTTCACATTTGTCAAATATATTTTTGAAATACATGGTTTGGATTATTCTTAATAATTTTTTGATGTTGAATTACTTGGGTCAACTAGATAAATCAGCTGAACAAAAAGGAATTATTAATAATCTGAGTAAAAATCGATCATCCTAAAATTCAACATCAAAAAATTATTAACAATAATCCAAACCATGTATTTCAAAAATATATTTGACAAATGGGAAAAGTTGTTGAGCTCTGAAGAAGAAATTAAATAAATTTCGAAACCGGTTAGCAAAACTGCTTAGAATTTTCTTATAACAAGTCCTATAACCCTAAAAAACCAACAAATATTATTTATTGTACTTACATTCGAAATATTAATTTTTTTATCTCTGTATTCACTTAAAATCAATCCAAGTAATATACCTATAGTATAAACTGATGTTCTAGTGTGAGTTTCAAATTCGCTAAAATCAAAATTAAAGTATTAGTTTATAAAGTTTATTTAAAATTTTTAGGAAATTACTTATCATTCTCTCTAAAAAAGTCAATTATCATGGGAATAATGATGGAAATTAGAATCAAGACTGCAATAAATATATAAGCCATTTTTCTTTTTCCTTTTGCCAATAAATTTCCCATTGGTATTATTATGAAAGGAGACAAGAAAAATAATTGCATATCAGCTGATAGATACCATGTAGGTAATAAGCACTAAAATAAATAAGAAATTTTGTATAAATTACTTTTTCTCTATTCAACTACAATGAAACAAAGTAAATGATTTGAAAGTTCCATTCAAGAGGATTACTTGAACATGTTGGGTCTTAGTTCCGATGTCAATCAGAGTATAACCAAAAAATTGAAAAAAATTCCCAGATATTTTACAGGTATTGAATAATTATACCTACAATTAATAGAGGGTGTCTAGAAACTCTTGTATACAAATAGTAGGGATTGTAGAGGACTTCAAAACAAGCGACTTTAACCAATTATCATAATATGTAAATTTTCCGTCTAGACACTTGTGTGAAAAAGACTTAAGTCGTGTATTAATGCTATAAAGTTTACAAAACTTGCTCAAAAGTTTGCCCATTACCATCGATATACAAGATAGTACATGGTGGTACGGTGGTGCAAGTGGATAATCTTTTTTCTGGTAGCATTTTTAAATTCATAAAATTTTGATGTGAAATTTTGTTTTCACCACAGGTAAATCGGAACTAAGAAGCAAATTTAGTTATATCCACTTAATCCCCTTTCCTCTTGAATGCAGCTTTCAAATGATATATTTTGTTTTTCTTTAGTTTGAACAGTGAAAAAGTTATTTAATTGAGAATTTCATGTAAAATTGTATAAATCTTCTTGTTAAAATTTTGCCAGTTAAGTATTCCATATACAGGGAGTCCCAAAACTGGTGCACAAACTTTCGTTGGTAGAGTATCGTAAAATGTAGTAAGAGCTTATGCACCCGTTTTGGGACACCCTGTATATGGTTTGTTTTATACAAAACGCAATCTTAGTGAGCTCCAAATATTCTTTGTTTCGTAGGCGTTGACTTAATATGTACAATGACCAATGACTGCGTTTATCTCGTGTAACTCGATCCGGATTGAATTGAATAGCGATTGACCCGCATTTTTTGCGATATAGACACGTAGGATTGGATTCACTTTCAGGCTTTAATAATCCAATCCTATAAAATCATGGGGTTGGACTTTATAATCGCGATTGACTTTAAAAAAAGTTGCAGGTAAATTATGTTATCGAAGTTGGGACATCTGACTGCTGTGAGCTGTTACTGTGCTGTATACATAACCATTAACCATGCACCTTGGTATGTTAACCTAAAAGTCTTGTGTGTTCGAGAAGTTATATTTTATTAAATTTAATACTCCTAAATTAAATATAATGAGTGATATTGATATTATAAATGGAAACGTCGGAATGTTTGGAGGGATTTTTTTCTCATTAGTTGGTAACAAGGATTAATCATGGATTGAAAAATTCAATCTAGGCCAAATGAACTCTGTCGAGATAAACGCGTTGTTTACGTGATTGACTAAATTCTGTCATAAACCTATTTTCAATCCAATCCGGATCGAGTTACATGAGATAAACGTAGTCAATCATGGTGCAAATAAAACGTACTCGTGAAAGACCCTGTATTGTATAGGCTTATGGCATATTAATGTAATTATAAAGTTTACTCTTTAAACAATTAATCGATAAATAAGTAATAATTAAAACTTACCATTTCTTTATAATTTACGTAATTTTGTATGAATAAAAAGTAACTCCACCAGTATTTAATGCATGTATCACGACCCATTGAATTGGAAGCATTCCATATAGGACCATCGTAGATATAACGATTTACTGTAATTGATGCTGCATATACTGCTGCTACTGCTGGCATTATTCTTCAAAAAGATTTAATATTAAAAAATGCACAAATACTTAAAAAAATATGTTCGCTTGTTCATCGTTTAAACCATCCCTTAAGAGTATTTTCCCAATAGGCAATAAAGCAGTGCTATTTAAAAAAAAGTTAATCTACTAAATCTGTACAAGGTAAAAAAGTTCAGAATGTATAAAAAATATAATGACTTAAAAGTGCCTTAATTTTGGGCTCTTTTCATTAATTCTGCATAAAATTGCAAAACTTAAAAACTGCCCATTAGTAGTTTAATTAATCTAGTTTATAAATCAGAAAGAAATTTGAAAATCTAACGAGAAAAACTTGAGAAATACCGGCACTCGTGATGCTCTATTTCATGATTTTTCACGACTTTTAAACGCGCGCTCTAGCGGTCCGCATTAATTATTCAGCGACTCACTGATAATTTGGAACGAAGCTCCACTCTTTTAGGATCTACGACGAAAAATTTATTTAAACGACGTAAAAGTGTCGTATTTACGTCCATATTGCTTTTCTTTAAAAGAAGATTAGGTCCATGAATGTACATCATTGCGACCTCATTAGCTTCAAAAGAGATGAAGTGAAGTAATGTTTAAGGCGACATCAATAAATGATGTTTCAGGTTTTTCTAGAAATTTGTACCTCCTCCCCCATTTTCATAAAATACACCCCCTTCCCCTGGACGTCACGTCAAAGAAATGTTCGTAATTTTATGATATATTGTTAAATATGTGAAGAACGACTTTGTTTTAATAAAAATGCATTTAAAACAAATTTAATCACTTTTGCTCCGTAAAAAAGTAGGACAATTTGGTTAACCTCTCCCCCCTAAACTGACATCATTTATAGACGTCCTTTAAATTAAACAAACAGTTATTTAATGTAGACCATTTAAGATCAATAGTTAGTGCAGACCATCATGCGTCATGTTTTGTTGCACTAGTGCAAAAAGGATAGATATTTTTTGCATTACTGTCGAACTCGATCGTAGAAAAAATAGTTTATGCCACTCGTGCAAAAAGTCTATTGGCAAATACTCTCTTTGATGGGTTGCATATATTAATTTTTTTACGATCAAGATTGATCATTACAAATAGGTAATATTATTTTTCGCCAAATGTGAACTGGTCATTTCCAGCGAATTGATCGTAAATGGCTAACTTTTTTGCACGATCATATAAAAAAGATATTTTTTGCCGTTAAAAATTTTACAAAAAAAGGTGGAATATTGATATCATGATTCATCCTTAAATATCTTGGGCTATGGGCTATGAGTGGTTTTCAGACATTCTGTGCAAACGTATATGAGATAACTATGGAAACCGTCCATTACAACCCATATAACAAACCTTACGGACGTTTCCTTACGGGTCTTGGGAGATTGCTTAAAGTTTACACTCTGGGACATGCAATTGGAAATCAGGAGGACTTCAAAGGCCCCATACACTATCAAACAATTTACGCAACATAGGGTGTTGTGCAAACATGTTGATAGTGTATGGCGATGTTTGAGTTGTTACACAAACTGTGGTGTAAATAGTTCGATAGTGTGTGTACGGATTTGATGTCTGATGGTTACAAATTATATTCTAACCTACTTCCAATTTGGTTCCTTTGTTGCTCTTCTCTCACAACAATCACAAATCAAAAAATAACAAGTGGCGTTTAACAACATTTGCTTGGTTAAAATGGTTTCTACCAAAAATGAGGAATTTTGGCGTGAGTTTATTGGTATTCATTGGGAGTAGACTTTTAACATTCGAACTTGAAGTTTGCGCAACACTCGATTCAATGATATTTGTGCAACAGTGTATGGTCGCGGTTTGTGCAACAAGATGTAGCGCAAACATGTTTGATAGTGTATGAGGCCTTTAATGCAAAGCTTTATACTAGAATGGTGTATATACTAAAAACCCTACAGTAGGATAGTTCCTATTTTTATATTTTACCTAAGAATCCTATGTATATAAAATAAAGGTATGTCCATTAATCTCATTTGTTTTTTCTTGACTGTAAGAAAGTAGCTATACGAAATAAGTAATGCAGACATAAAAAAGAATGTGTCAACAGCAACATGGCCTCCGTGTAAATAAAAACTTCTATTACTTTTTTCAAACTAAAATAAATTCTTATGTATTATCTTTATAATCATACATGGTCTTCCAAAAGAAGACATTTTTTTAGTAAATTTGAAATTCGTTAGGGAAAATTCTATAATGTTTTGATATCTCAAGATGTACTTTATACTTATATGACAAATCTTCAAAATTCCAAAAAAAAATCTTCTTTCGTTCTTTTTTAAGAAATCAAGCAACTTTGGGTTTCTTTGAATTCAATGATTAATTTAGAATTATAATTAATACAAAATGTACTGGTTTCATATAATTTGCAATAGATCCCTAGAATGTTGCTTGCTTTCTTGGTTTGACTATAACTAAAATACATACATTCACAGCATCTATAGTATTAATAAGTGCAGCATATCTAAAAAAAGCGTATCGGTGACCTCCTACAACCCAAGCCATACTTATGACTCTAATACCATTTAAGCAATGTAATATCTTAGGATTATTACTAGTAGCCGTAAGTTTTCTTCCATTTGTTAAAATTGAAAAAGCAATCAAAACGTCATGTGCTGGTTCTAAAATTATTTTTTATAAATTTGAAACTTACCAAAAATAATGACTTACTAGACTCTGTATAATAAAGATAAATATCATAACACGTCTGTATGATCATTATTAATAATATTCCTCCAAATACTATACTAAAATAATTATTATTTTTATCTAAAAAAGTTATAAATTACTTTTTACCTGACAGCCCAATCGCCTCCATCAAACTCCTTAAAACTTTCTCTTGTTTGGCAAAGTTTATTATTAGTAAAAAATAATGTATTATTAATTATTGGTAAATCACATGTACTTGGAATGCAGAGTGCGAGTGAGATTGGGAGAGGTAAAACTGAGTGAGTTTTATTTCTTGGAAAAATATTTAATGCGTTAGCACAATATTTTCCAATAAAACCCTCTTCAGTTGGATCTATTCCTATGCATTGGTCATAACCACCGTAATCAGATATATGACCTGACATTATACCAGATGGAGGCTTCCCAGATGCATCCAACACTATAAAAGAAAAAATCCTTATAAGTATCAATTAGTGTATTTTCATAAATAAATTTTTATTGCTTTCAAAACCACACTAAAAATATAAAGAAACAAAAAGCGGATAAAATTAGTTTAAAATGTATCGATCGATTTCAAGTTCGTTTTATTTTTATTTAATATCTATCCAATGTGGCTAATACTTCATCATGTCATTTTTAATTTATTTTTTTTAAATATTAAATATTGTAGTTCTGAAGAAGCTCTCGTGCAGAGCGAAACGTCAACTTAATGCTGTTGTAGCTGACAATAAAAATCTTGTCAGTTAATTGGACAAGATTTTTATTGTCAAATCTTATTTATTACCATTTTAATTTGTGCATGGACACTAAATATCTATCCAACAATATTAAATATCGTTCACCTGAAAAAAACATTTAAAAAGAAAAATGAAAAAGTAAAAAATATGTAATGTATCTAAATAATTAATAAAAAATAAGGTAAAGAATGATGCAATCAAAATAAAACTTTTATACAATAAAGTCATCGATTTTATTAATCTTTAAATAAACTAAATAATTATGAAAAAATAGATGAGATTCACGAAGAAAACATTTGTAAGATAGCAAACTAATCTATTAATCATTAATCCAAACAAAATCGAAAATCTGAAAAAATCAATAAACGATGACTAATTACATAATCCAAATTAAAACAATATAAAATTTAAGATATCACAGTTTGAAAAAGAGATAACTTTTATTTCGATTGTACCATGATTATTGTTCCATAATCATGTTTTGAAGTTCAATGTATAATGACGTCATTAATACTTGTGCAATAACGTCATCACCTTAGATGATACCAATCATTTTTCAAAAGAAAATTGAAATAAATTAATATTAATCCCCAGTTACATATACAGGGTGTTCCGTTCGTTGTTCACCAAACATTAGGATTAGAAAGTAAAGTAAATTTAATCGCAAAGCACGAAAAAAAAGTAACGGTCTATTTTTATTAGTTTTGGAGCTATATCGTTTGGATTTAAGGTCAGCGATTTTTGACAAATAGAAGAAAATCGCTAATAACAATGTAACCAATGTGTGTAGAGTTTTAAAAAAAATATCACTACAAAGCTAAAAACATTATCTTTAAATTGATTGTAACAGTAATACAGAATTAGTTGTTAAAATGTTGAAAAAAAAATTTCAAAAAAATTTCAAAAAAAATTAATTTTGTATACATTTATTTTTATTTTTTATTTTATACCTATGCTTTTATTTTATTTTATATTGTTAATTCCAATAGTTTATTCTTAGATTCTTTTAAAAACCTGAAGATGGGATAAAATTATCCCGAAATCGATAGTTTTTAATTTAATTTATACAAAACGTATAAACAATAAAGTTGGACTAAAAGTAAATAATAACAAGTTTTTCTATTAAAAAAAAAACTATTTTTTTTTTCATTTTTTGAAACATTTGGAAAATTAGTAATTGAGAAATCGTTAATAAAATGTTGAAATGGAAATCGATTAATAAAAAAAAAATTTCAAAACGCTGTAGCTCCTAATCCAATAAAGATAATCGGCCCCCACTTTTCTTGGTTTTTTGCGGATTAAATCTAGTCTCTAACTCTGATGTTTGGTGAACCACGAACAGAACACCCTATATTAATGAGTATTAAGTAAAGATATATTTTAGTTATATGCCACTATTTATACCTTTCAATAATTTTTTTGATTAGGTCAATAATAACTAAGAGATTTTCAAAATTCGTTTTTGTCCTTGTGCTCTTATTATTGGTGGGATTCGGATATTAAAAATATAACTAAGAGCATTTATTATTTTACAGAATTTTGGGTTATAATTGTAAGAGATTTAAAATCCACCAATGCATTTCTTTTTATATAACTCATATACGGAAGTTTTTTGATAAAAGATATTTTAAAAGCATTTTACTTAAAATCTTTGAAATATTTTCTACACCTTTTCCAGTAATTTTCAGACAAGATCAATTCAATTTTGGAAACCATCAGTTATAACTCAGCATCGACAATTGTAATTTGAAAAGCAGCAAATATAGTTTAGAAAAGTCAACCCAATTTCAGAAAGGATAAATTGAAATTCACAATCATCAATTCCATTTTAGGAAATATAATTTATACTTCAGAAGACATCAATAGTATTTCAGAAAGTATTATTTGTGATTTAAAGTTTTAAAATAAACTCAGAAAAACTTGGCCAAAAACTGTATTTTTTCTTGATAATGTATTATTGTTGAAAGATATAAAAAATGAAAATAGAATATAAATTCAAACATGTAAATGTAAAGTAATAGGACCATACGAATAACATCGCAGATGTTTTCACAGAATCTTTCTGATACAACGAAATAATCCAAACGACATCCAGTATTCTTGCTTCGAGCTTTGATCATGTATGTCCAAAATGTGTGTGTCTTCTTTTGGTCCGGGTAAAACTTTCCAAAAGTATTAACAATCCCAGATCCAAAAAAGTCAGTCATACCATTTCTTTCCTCTTCAGTAAATCCAGTATTTTTCTTATTTGTTTTGGAATTTGGTAGTGTTACTAATTTTCTGCCTGCATTAGGTACATGGTACATAAACACAAACAACAAAAAGTTTTTAAACTCGAAATTAATGCATGCACCAAGCTGTAACACCATCTACATTCCAGCTGGAAATTTTAAAATTGCTCGGAACAAGTAAAATCAGTTTGACAAAAATCTGTTTCTGATTTATTAACTAAAGCAGGTTCTTCTTCTATTTTGGGCGGATCATCTGCATTCGCAACTTTTCGTTTTTGTGGACGTTTTGGTTGTCTTGCCACTTTCTATTCCTTATCATCAGAGGTTGCTTTCTCAGATTTCTCTTTTTAGTTGGTTCCTTTTTTTTCTGCAGAGGCAGCCTATGGTTTACGTCCACGTCCTTTCTTAATAGGTTCAGGCTGAAGATTTAGAGTTGATAGTATCAGTATTTTTAACTTTGTTTGTACCTCTCTTTGTTCTAGTTTCTGGAAGGGATATTGCGTCTTTATTTTCGTTTCATCATTTTTTACAAATAAAAATCACACATTTTCTGAAATGAAATTGACGAATTCTGATTTATAATGTATTCTTTCTAAAACCTAGAGACACCATTTGATTCTGCTTCATAGATAGATAGCAAGCATTGTTCGAGTAAGGATAGCAGCTTAGGAATTATTTATTATTTTATAAAAAGTGAAAAAAATGGCT
Organism: Stenus bimaculatus; assembly: GCA_963971135.1. Lineage (NCBI taxonomy): Eukaryota > Metazoa > Arthropoda > Insecta > Coleoptera > Staphylinidae > Stenus > Stenus bimaculatus. The sequence goes on along the minus strand of OZ020180.1, from coordinate 75,774,488 downwards.
AGAAATCAATTTTGGTTATATTTTAGTTATGATGATGATCAAAATAATAAATCGAAAACTAGAAGAGATATGGAATAACTCAGTTTTTATCATGAAAAGACATAGAAACGAGGTGCAACAACACCCAACAGGTAAGGATGAAACTATATTTTGAGGTCAAATTTTGCCAAAATGTATGATAAAATAAGAATATGTTTAATTAATACTTTTGTTGTGCAAAGTAATGATTCGAAATCACTTTTATTTCAAAATCACACCAATGTTCCCAAAATTACTGTTTATTTTTTGATAATATAACAAAAAATTGGGGACAGATTTTTTTTACTACTTTTCCAAAAGTCTTTTTCCGGATAATCTGAAGATTCTAAATTTATTTATTAGGTAAGTAATAAAATGTTAAAAATAATAGAAGCAATTTTTATATTTTTAGTTTTAAAATAAAGAACATGTACATCGATATCTTTAAAATTGTTTTTTAATAAAATATTATTTTTTTTGAATTTTTCCCACCAAGTGTAAATACTTAATATCACACACACAATCTTTTAGTATCTTTGCCATACTTGAGCCTCTTTATTGCACACGTGTTAAGTGTGTATAAAGTTTAATTGCTAAAAATAATTATTTATCATATTATATTATGTACTATGAAATGCACATGAAATGAGCATTTACTCAAAAAAATATTCATTGATTAACTAGATGTGGTAAAGTAGGTACTACTATCATCCACTTAAACGTACCAAAAACTTTCAATTGTATTCGTATATTGTATACAGGGTGTACTTTAATAATTACACTAAATTATCAAGCATGTTATATGTATAACATATGTGATTAAAAGCATTTTTTATTTGATTTTTTATCTTTTCACCTTAAATTGTGGGACACCCTGTATAAGTAATAAATATGCTTTAAGAAAGAATAAATTATTATTTTTTTTTTGAAAACCAAGAAGAATAGTTTTTAAAAAATGGTATACTTAAAGTCAAAATAATAATAAAATTCTTTAAAAAAAATAATTATTTTAATAAAACTAGAATATTTTTATAAGCCCGTACAATTTTAAGCTGTTAGTTCAAAAATTACAAAAATTAAAGCGATTTTAATGAAGCCCCGATTTTCTAAAAAAATTAAAACTGCTTTAAAAAATTTTAGCAAAAAGTAGGAGGTATTTTTGCTAGAATTTTTTTGACTACGGAAATAATTTTCCGGAGTTCACTGGAAACCAAAAAATAAATTTGGAAAACTTACTTGTAAGTGCCCATTTCTTTTCATTGGCACTAATTGGAAAATGTATACTAACACATAAATTTTTCAAGATTTTGTACATTCCTTCATTACTATTTTCATTAAAAAATTCGATTGCTTCTGTCAAATCTTCACTTCTTATTTGGCCAAAAAGAGGCACTAAGAAGAAGAAAAACAGCATCCACATGATTATTCACGGCACTCATCAATCGCTACGATGGCGATGGTATTTGCGTATACTCTATCATGACATATAATAATAATGTAATCTATCTAATCAGATTATTTCGGAAATAGTAGATATTATAAACTACTTATAATTAATCTGATAAAAGTGATTTGCAATAAATTAAAATGAGAATTAATACATTTTATCGCGTAAGCTCACCAGATAATAACAATTTTTTATTAAAATCTTAATCAAACCTTCAATACAATTTGGTTGATATATTGTTATTACAGTACTTAATTACAAGTTTCATTAACAATAAACAGGGTGTACCAAAAAGAAATGTTTACAAAATCGTAGATGAGATTTCATCCACAAAAAACCCAATAATCAGGGTCGGAACAGCCCAGTTTTTTGCCGAGCTCCCACAGAAAATGTCGTTAATTCAAAATTATTTTATATTTGGTCAATTTAAATGGAAAAAAATTATAAAGCAAAGCTAATTAATGTCACTTTGGCTTAGAGTTATAAGATCATCATAAAAAGATTATATCTATAGAAAAAATATTCTCCCTTCAATAAATAAATAAAATTTCACTTGTTTTATATTTTTAAATAAGCCCCTTGAAGGCATCACTTTTTTGCGACCGTAAAACTTCACAGTAAATTAACAGGTACTGGGATTTTGGCTTTCAGGACAAATAAAAACAACTTTTACTTTACATTAAGCTGACCGGTTTCGGTTATTTGTTTCTTAACCTTCCTCAGAGCTAGATGTTAAATAGTATAAGTTTTAATTACATTGTTTTGGACGTATTCATTATAAGTACTTCACACTAAACTCTATTAATAAAAAAAGATTCAGCAGTGTTCTATTTCTTTCAATTTAGGAGCAGAAAGGAAAGAAAGAGTTCAGATAGTAGGTCAAGTTTTTTCTACGAGTACTTTCTACGATTTTCTTCTGATCACTCTGTATAACTTTTATATAATTTGATTTGATGAAAAAATTAAATATATTTCAAGGAAACCGATTTTATCTATTGTCTCAGGTCTCAGAATTTATAAAAGTACTGATATTATTATGATCTTTAATCCACACTTGATACACTTAAATTTAAAAATTGGAACATAACAAATTTATTTTTTAATTGTTGATAAGTGTTATTTTAAAAATATGGCAAAATGCTCAACTGAATTATATTACACGCATTTTACATCCAAAAAATTAAGACTAGTATTTAAATTAGATAAAAATATTTTTATTATGCGTAATTTTTGGACGGAAAAATTTATTGAGAATTGGTTTATAGGCTGCAATAAATTCATAAATAAATATTTATTATAATAAGCATATAAGATTGTTTAAAGCAAATTGTTTTTCGTGAAATCTATATTTATTCAATATATTGTTAAAATGTACTTCTAGGTAATAGACGAAATAAATTTTATTCTTGACTAAATCGATGATCGTCGAAACTTCAATTCTCACATCGAAGAAAGACTTTTACAACAATCAGACAGGTATATGCAATTTAAGGTGAGGTGAGATTCTGTTAGGCCTAACGTACCAAAAACGGTAGATTGCTTACTTCATTACTATGGTTACGATTTTTGTCTTAATTTCACCTTATGACTTTTGTAGTGTGTAAGAAGAAGACAGAAAGTATCTAACGAATCAATACACCACCGATATCAATTTTTTGACTTAATACCACCTCTGGTTAGTAAAAAGTTTCAATAACAATGATACTCTTAGGTTTTATCATTGTATATCTATCTAGATAGTTTATGAGTAAACCTAGGAATTATTTGGAATCCCGGTATTCCGAATTATGATCTATTTTTATCAGGGATTATAAAACTGGTATTGGAACAAATATACCGGTATTTCGCTACTTAAAAAATGTGTTTTTCAGTATTTGCATTCAGTTTTTGGAAAAACACTAGTTAAAAATTATCAAAATTATGTCATATGGTATTGCCTTTATAAGTATGTCATGGTATTGCATAAGTATGGCATCGCATTGCATATAACTGTGTCCCAACTATTATATAGAGTGACCAACTCCTCGGCCACGATAGACAATCTAGAAAAACAAAAAGTCTGAAAAAAGGTTTTTAGCTTCGTCACACATCTCCAAATAAAACGGGCTGGTCTAAATAACGAAATAATAGATACTTTGTGTTATTTAAGGACAGATATTAATAAAGTAAATTGTGCAAGATAATAAATTATAATGTTGCTTTTGTATAATTTAAACATAATTTTTCTTTTTGGCGTTACGTCTCTTCCTGGGTTAAAATAATTCCACTAGAGGGCGTCTGGAATTGCGAAACCGCGAAAAATCTTTACGAAAAAAATTGCAATATCGGTATTAATTCCCAGTTTCAAAATTTGAAATATCGTTACTTTTGTTCCGGTATTGTAATTCCTACTTTCAACACAGAAAGATATCTTTTTACTTTTTAGGAGGAAATTTTAGAAATAGGAAAGAATTAGCAGTACATTGGGCGTGTTCTTTTCATGGTGCCAATATATTCGAAAGAAACGAATATAAAATTATTAGACAAGTGTAAAACCTTTTTAGTGAGGCACAATTATAACAAGAGGTGTAGTAGTGGAAAGAACTTTCGGCTTTTGAAAGCTGAGTTTTTCTGGTCTTTCGAAAGACCTGAGGTGTAAAGGTGCCTTTATACATGAAGACTTTTCGTTAATCCCCCGTTTACACATAACGCAGAACGGGCTTGAACAATGACCGAGCAATATAAATAAGCTGTTTATGATCTCCTTTTTGATGGATTTTTCCGACACCAAAATCCATCAAAAATCGTCGACTACAACAGCTTATTTCCATTGTTAGGTTATTGTTGAAGACCGTTCTGCGTTATGTATAAACTGGGGATTAACGAAAATTCTTTATATGTAAAGGTACCTTAAGTCCTACATGTATCTAATATTGCAAGTAACAATCGTCTCAAAGAAAACAAAGCGCGATGAAATTTTGAAGAATTGGATGAAAGTATTGTTAATGTTGATAATTATACAATCAATTAAATGACAAGATTTTGGAATACAATTTTACAAGACTTAATAATAAAATAAAATTAATAAAAATACCTTCCAGTATCATTTTGAAAATGCAATGACTACAAGATACTGGTAAAAAAATGTTTATAAAGTGGATGTAATACCACGTCTTTCGGTAGATATTTTTAATTTTTGATATCTTGGCCATTTTAAAGTTGAAGAAGTCTAAGAATTCTGACTAATAGGAACTACATAGAAACAATAAGAATAAGAAAGATATATATATCAATGTTTTCTGCTTCTTGAGTCATTTAGAACTGTAACGGTACCATCGTGGTGACACCAGAAGACCAATTTCAAAAACAAAAACTTGACTGACATTATTACTGCGTTTAGTTGTATCTATATATTGTATACCTAGTTTAAAAAATATGTTGTACTTAAATAAAATTTGAAAAAAATTGTAATAAATAATATGCATGTAAAAAATTTAACTCGTAATATCTCCAGACTCTCAGTTAACAGAGAAAAAACAATAAAAGTAATGTTTTTCTAAAACCGCTAATTGTTAGAGAATTCATAGCTTGTCATATTACCAAAAAAATAATTTGATATCAAATATGACCCTATTTGAGATTAAAAAATGCACATGGCGTGGCGCCAACACTCGTAAACTATAGGCACTAAAAAATTGTAAATAGTAGTTGTGTTCTTCTTACCAAAAGTTTACTGATTTACTCGAGCCAATCACTTTCTTCTCTTTTTAGTTCTATGGAAGAAAATGAGATAGAATATGATTTGCAAAGTTGGTAAAAAGATCACAACCATTATGGTGAAGATATCTCCGCGCTCAAAGGCCTTGATATGATCAAGGCATTTGACAGTGGCGTTGCTAGGATTTTTTGTCAGCAGGGTACAGACTCTAAAAAGAAGCCAAAGTGGTGGTAAGGGGGTGTCATACCCCCTTTCGGCGATATTTAAAGGTCAAGATTTTTTTTATATTCAAAAACTACAGCGGCGTAAATTTTTTTCAAATACCAACATTTTTCAAAATTTTAAATGTCAAAACTAACAACATTTTGATTTTAAACCATGTTTTAGATTAAATTTTTGATATTTCTAATTTCAGCATTTTGCAGGTTCTTAGAAAATCTGCAATAAAATGAAAATTACTGAAACCACAAACGAGTTTAATAAGTCATTGCAAAAGATAATACTCGTTGGTTTTAGTAATTTTTTAAAGTCAAAAATTGGTTAACAAATGGCGGAAATATAACTTTTTGTTCGAAAAAAATTATGTAAAATTATTCATAAAATTAAAAAACCTACAATTGTGATTTAAATTTTACAGTACAAATTTTAATTTAAGTAATTTGAGTAATTTTGCAATCTTATTAAATTTCATTTCGTTTTAAACCATTTTTATTATAAAATTGGTGATTTCATGTCCTAAAATTCAAATTCTTGCATAACTTTTTTATCAACGATTTTTGGTTATTCTTGTTTTATTTTTGTTCAATATCTCATGTGATAAATAAAAAAAATTAATTTTCAATTTGTTTATAGTAATTTCGTTTTTTTGTAATTTTTAGATTTTCTAAACTTCTAAAAAAACGGCGATAATAAAAAAATAATTAAAACTCAAACAAATTAATTTTTTTATTTGCAAAAGCAATAGTTCAATTTTTTTTAATATGTTTTTAAATAAGAAATTGTTTAGGAAATGGCGGAGTTATTAATATTTATCGAGAAATTTTGATATATAAATATAATAATAATAATTGATAATAAATTGAATATTTTTGATCTATTTAAATCATGGTTTAAGCCAAGTATAACCCAAAAATTTTAAACATAAATTAAAAAAGAGATTTTAATTGCAGTTCGAACTTCAATTTAAGTACTTTTTATTTTTTTTTAAATTACATTATGATTTTAAACCACTTTTTATGACAAAAATGAAAAAATTCACTTTTGTTTATCAATCGATTTTAATAATTCTTGTTTAATTTTGTGCATAAAACCTTTAATTTTTTTCATGTGTTAAGCCAAAAGAATTTGGTTGTAACTTTTATATTTTGTAATTTGAAATTTCTTAAAAAGTTCTTAAAAAGTTGTCGATTAAATTTAAAATATTTAAGACTGAAACAATTCTAATAGGTATTCTATTAAAAACTCAATAAATTTTTAGGTTTTTAAAGTTTTTTGAAAAAGTTTTAAATAAAATGATTATCTTAATGAGAATCTACTGACTCTAAAAAGGCGTCTAGTTTAAAAAAATTTATAATGCCAAAAAAGGCGATTTGAAATGAATTTGGGGGAAAATAACCCCCTAAACCCCCCTCGCTTATCGCTTGATCTTCATCTGTTTCTTCAAAGCTGTTTTGACACACTAGAACGTTTAGTGCAAGATTTTTGTCCCACCATATAGAAATATTATTTAAAAAAATCGGAAATAAGCATATACAGGGTGGTGATTATTTCGATGCTCACCCTTGGTATCTTTTAAAGTGGAAAAGATACGAGGTCGGTTAAATGAAAGAAAAGTTGCGCATTTTTATGGCCATTAAAAATCTGAAAGAAAATTTAAGATATTTAAACTCACTCCAAAATTATGGCCAAAAATCTAAAAAATGTGATTTTAGAAAATAATTTATATTTTCGAAACCATTGAAATTTGATCAATGAAATTTGGTACCTTTAAATTGTTGACTATTCTGAGATAAATGACGTCAAAAAATATTTTTTTAGCCTTCTAGATTCGAAGCCGCGATATTCAACTTTTTTCTTTCTTATGGCTGCCATGTTGGATTTTTACCTCATCAGATAATAAATAATAATACATTTTCAGATTGCTAATTAACATTAATGTGTTCCCTTAGAAAATGTATTAAATTTGAAAATTTGTATAAAAAACAAATGAAATCAATGTTTTTTTGGACAGTTTCCATGGTTACCATAAAAATATCGCCTCAAATGAAACTTTAAATTTGATCAAAATTCTAATAATCTAAAAGCAAATACTTTAATCATTTTATTTCTTTAATATTATAAAGTCACCTGTTATTTATATAAAATGCTCTTATTGGAGGTCATTTGTTTACTATTATTTTCTTTATTATTAGAGCAATTTTGAGGAGATATTTTTGTGGTAACCATAGAAACTGTCCATAAAACATTGCTTTCATTTGTTTTTTTATACAAATTCTTAAATTTAACACATTTTCTAAAGGAACATATTAAACTTAATTAGCAATCTGAAAATATATTATTATTTATTATCTGATGATGTAGAAATTCAACATGGCGGCCATAAGAAATAAAAAAGTTGAATATACCGGCTTCGAATCTAGGAAGTCAAAAAATTATTTTTTGACTTGATTTAACTCAGAATAGTCAACAATTTAAAAGTACCAAATTTCATTGATGTAGCAGTAATGATTTGGAAAATATAAATTATTTTCTAAAATCACATTTTTTTGATTTTTGCAATAAGTTTATATATCTTAAATTTTCTTTCAGATTTTTAATGACCATAAAAATGCGCAACTTTTCTTTAATTTAACCGACCTCGTATCTCTTCCACTTTAAAAGATACCAATGGTAAGCATCGAAATAATCACCACCCTGTATAAGGCAATGATATAACTTCAAAATATAATTCTCGCTAATTTCAAAATATTTTATACATATACTTAAGTAACTTAAAAATATTTTTTTTGTATTAAATGTAATTATAACAAAAATTAAAAGCTTTGGTGTGATTTTGGTGTTTTTTTTATTATTTCATTTTTTAATTTTATGTAGTATTTACAAGAAACCAATTTATAATAATACATACAGTTTACAGTTAAATAAATTGTAAATAAAATGAATGAATATAATATAAAAAGAAATAATACATCAATAAAAATTTTGTATTCATAGGATATCACCATAATCTTAAAACGTGAACGGAACATCGGTACTTTTAATAAAAATTTTAAAAAATAAATAGAATTATATTAAGTCAGTGAATGTATAATAATTAATAAACACTTCTCTAGATGTAAATTATTCTGCGTGGTCTTGTTGTTTTTTTGTAGCATCGACATCCTCAACTTCTTCATTTTTTGGTGCGGGTTTTGTAACTAAAATACATTAAATATAAAATATTTTTAAATAAAATTAAAATGTTTTCTTATTCACTTTTTCCAAAAATTAGCTTTTCTATAATAACCGTTGGTAATTCAAAAGCAAATACCCAAATAATAGAAGCGAAAAAGGAGAATATTATATCACCACAAAAACTATAAATCTAAAAATTTTATAAAATTATATAATATTTCTAATGTAATAATAAAAAATTACCTCATTGTATTCACTAAAATATCCGGCAGTTCTTGTACTAGCCACATTAATTGCAATAAGAGGCATGTGTAATAAATACATGCTAAATGTAAGTTTTGCTACAAGCTCAAAGAAAGGTCTTGATAAAAACCAATTTACTATACCTAAAATAGCATTTTAAATTTAAATAAATTTAGAATAATTTATAAATAAAATGAAAATTAACCTCCTCTTCCTGTAACACATGCAAACACCACCCAAGATAATCCAATAGCCCAAATGGGTCTTGTAAATGTTAAAAATAAATTGGTTTTAAGATAATCTGGATATATATAAACATCTTTCATTGTTACTATAATAGCCAACATTCCAGATATAGAAATACACCATAATAATAAATTTACTGACTGAAATAAAAAAATGTTTTGAGAAAAATTGTATTTAATCAAAATCAATTTATCAAAATTTCTTTAAAATTCTAGAAAAAATTGATAAATCTTGAAATTAAGAAAATTATTTAGTGTACTTACATCCGAAATATTAATTTTCTTATATCTGTATTCACTCAAAATCAATCCAAGTAATATACCTACAGTATAAATTGATAATCTACCGTGTGTTGCATATCCGCTAAAAACAAGATTAAAATATTAGTTTTGAAAATTTTTATTTAATTTTTTTAGGAAATTACTTATCGCTTTCTCTATAAAAGTTAATAGTCATGGGAACAATGATGGAAATGATTATCAATGCTGCAATAAATATGTAAGCCATTTTTCTTTTTCCATTTGCCAATAATTTTCCTATTGGTATTATTATGAAAGGAGACAATAAAAACATTTGCATATCAGCTGATAGATACCATGTAGATTCAATACACTAAAATAAATTGATTTTATGAACACAAGAATTTTATTCATAGGAATATAATTTTTTAAGTACATTTGTAAATTCTTGATACATTGTCAGGGACCCTTGGTAGAGCACCGGAAAATGTAGCAGGAGCTTAAGCATCCTTTATGGGACACCCTGTATGTGGTTTGTTCTATCAAGCCACGTTAGTGAGTGAATAAAAAAGTGGATATTGAGCTCCCAAACATTCGTTCTGTATAATGTGTAGGTATAATATAATTTTTGAGCTTACTCTTAAAACAACATAAAATAAGTATTATTAAAACTTACTATTTCGTTATAATTTACGTAATTTTGTATGAATAAAAAGTAACTCCACCAGTGTTTAATGCAGTTATTACGACCGACTGAACTGTAAGCATCCCATACAGGACCATCGTAGATATAACGATTTATTGTAATTGCTTCTGCATATAGTGCTGCTACTGCTGGCATTATTCTTCAAAAAAATTTAATATTAAAAAATGCAGAATTTTTCTGGTACACAAAACACAAAAATATTCGTTGTTTAAACAATCCAGTCCACGAATGAGTCCCATCAACGATGAAAAAATAGGGGAAATAATTCATGTAGTTGCAAGAAAAAGTGAGCAAAATTAAATTACATGAATTTCCCTACAAAAAGCCCATTTAAATTTTTTCTCTAGGATGAATATTTTGCGAGATATTGGGGATAGAAAAACTGCAAGTTACTAAAAATACAAGCTTTTTTAAAATTTATTTTTTTGGTACACAGAAGGGTCTTGCGGCTACCATATGAGTATTTGATATGACTTACTAAAACAAAAAAAGAAGAAATTGGTAGCCACAAAACTCATCCGTGTACCAAAAAAAGAAATTTGTAAAAAACTCCTCTGAAAAAAAAGTTATGACCAAAACCGCAAATATCATGAGAATTTCAAAATTAAGCGCTCAAATTTGCCGACTATCGCCTTAAGCTTCACACAACACTTAAACTAAAAAATTGACATGTTTCCTATTTTACTTCTTTCACTTGAAGCTTAAGCTTCAGTTGAGCAACCGTTCCTAAGTCAAACGACCTCCCCTTTCCTGCTCATCCCTCAGGAATCGGGATTTTCAGGCACTCCTTCCTACCATCATTCAAAAATATCCGACTACATGAATCATTTCCCTTATTCCACCGTCTTTTTGGTCTTCGTTGACTGGACTATTTTATTAAAAAAAGCATAGACGCATGAATGTATTTCATTTCGATCTAATAAGCTTTAAATAATATGAAATTAAGTAATGTTTAAATTAAAAAAATCGTTATTTTCTACGATCGTGCAAAAAGTAGGCGGCTTTATGATCTATTGCCAGTACAGAACGAATTTTTTGCACTAGTGCAAGAAGCAACGCCATTTTATTATTGATATTCTCGACACGATGTAGAATTCGACATTACAAGGATATAATCTAATTTTTTCATGTAAAGGACACATTGTCGAGTGATTCAAAAATAGCTATCTAGTCCACAAGTTTCACAAAATGTGGATTAGATTGTCTAACGAATTGTTCATAGAAATAGCCTACGTTTGCATGGACGTAGAAAACGATATAATTTTTCTGCCGTTAAAAATTCTACAAAAAAACTAGAATATTAATATATTTTGAATTATTTAAAAGTTTTATGTTGTAGGTATTGAATTACCAAATTCGACCGAAATTTATGCTATATGTCCAGTGGTCGAATTCGGCAACTATGTACAATATAATTTGGCCTTATATCACAAATCACACGGTGCTGGTGTACATTCTAAAAAATTCTACCCATTTAATTTTAACTTTTTACCTAAGAATCCTATGCATATAAAATAAAGGAATATCCATTAATCTCATTTGTTTTTTCTTGATTGTAAGAAAGTAGCCATACGAAATAAGCAACGCAGACATATAAAAGAATGTGTCAACAGCAACATGGCCTCCATATATATAAAACATTTTAAAACTTTTCGCAAACTAAAATAAATTTCTATGTAACATCTTTATTTAACAGATATGGACTACGTTTAGTTCGAGCAGGTCAAGCCAGCTTGATTTGACCGTTTACATGTACTTCAAATGGTAGAGGTGAAGCCAAGCCGAATTCAAGCTAACTTGACCTGCTCGAGCTAAACGTAGTCATATGGTTTTTAAAAAATGCCAGGATTAAAGAAGAATTATTTTTAGAAAATCTCCCAAACAAAATGGAAAGATAGTAAATTTTGATATTTCAGAATGTACTTTTATACCAAATCTTCTAAAAAATTCCTCTACTGTTGTCATAATTTGAAAAGTAATTTTCTTTAAATTAATTTCAAATTTAGAAAAAATGAAAAGAGTTGTAATTCTAAAGAGTATAATTTACTCAGGTTTCATATGATCCTTATAGTAAAGTTTGTCCAAATCTCGGATGTGGATGGCTGCAGGAATTTTGGTTCAAACCAAGATAATACATTTTATTCTCCTTGTAGCATGAATAAAATCCCTTAAAATAAACGAGTGCTCAAGAAACGTTTATTGGAAGTAAGAGATGCGTTTCGGCCAGACTGCATCTCACACAAATGTTTTAGTTGGAACGAGATAGTTATAGTCTTGTTAATCCTGCGTTCCTGCTGAAAGTATACGTGCTTTACATGGGTAGTGGTGGTATCCATTTAACACATAAACCAATCTGAAAATAGGCGCTGGCTGCTTCACTCAATATTTCTCCTGCAATCCACATCCGAGACTTGGACAAACTATAGATCCCTGGAATGTTGCTTGCTTTCGTCGTTTGACTATTAGTGCAATTCTATGCAAATCTGTAAGTTCTTACAGGAAGAATCTGTAAGATTTGTTATATGGGTTGTAATGGAAGGTTTCCATGGTTACCTTATTTCCTGTAAGGGCTTATAGTTTTGCTCAGAATTGCACCATATATCTAAAAACATACCTTCATACTATCTACAGTATTAATAATTGGAGAATATTTAACAAAAGCGTATCGGTGACCTCCTATAACCCAAGTCATACTTATAACTCTAATACCATTTAAACAATGCAATATCTTAGGATTATTATTAGTAGCCGTAAGTTTTTTTCCATTTGTTAAAATTGAAAAAGCAATCAAAATATCATGTCCTGGTTCTAAAATTATTTTTTTATAAATTTTAAACTTACAAAAAATATTGACTTACTAGAGTTTGTATAATAAAGATAACTATCATAACACGTCTGTATGATTATTATTAATAGTATTCCTCCAAATACTATACTAAAATAATATTTATTTTTATCCAAAAAAAAAATTATAAATTATTATCATTTTACCTGACAGCCCAATCGCCTTTATCGAACTCCTTAAATCTTTCTCTTGTTTGGCAAAATTTATTACTTGTAAAAAATATTGAGTTGTTAATTTGTTTTAAATCACATGTACTTGGAATGCAGAGTGCGAGTGAGATTGGTATAGGTAAAAGTGGTCCTTCTTGGCTTCTTGGAAAAAAATTTAATCCGTCGGCACAATATTGTCCAATAAAACCCTCTTCGGTAGGACCTATTTTTAAACATTGGTCAAAACTACCAAAATCCTTTATATGACCTGCCATTATACCAGATGGGAGTTTTCCAGATGCATCCAACACTATAAAAAAATTCCTTAATAAACATATCAATTGTATTTCTATATGCATGTTACCGTTAAAACCCGAAATTAGTAAAAACTAGTTTTAACTAGTCAAAACTAGAAGTAACTAAAGACGTTTGTTGAAACTAGTTTTAACTAGTAAAAACGCGATCTAACAAACTACATTTTTAAAAACCCGAATAAATTGAATCTTCAAAATTATTTCGGGTTACAACTGAGAGTTTCAGTCAAAACTAGTTTTACCTGATCCTTGATTTGTTAGAACTAGTTTTGACGTAAGAAACCAGTAAAAACCCGAAATTCAGAATATTATTTTAAGGCAAAAAAACCTAAAATTTTATTAGTTGGGCAGTCAAGTGTTAAATTTAAGGGTCAAATATTTCGAATATTGGGAGCTACAGCTGCTTTAGCCATAAGAGTTGATATGCTTTTGGTGAATATGGATCGTTTGAATTAGGAGCTGCTCACAAAGCTAAACTTGAATCAAGTTTGAAATTATTGGAAGAAGGTAATTTTAGACGCATTAGCGGTACTGGTAAAGCTAAAGCCAAATTTGAAAAATATCATGGTGTAAGTAAAATCAGCATCAGCAATAGCGGATAGCGGATAATACAATGGCTTCTAGTAGTAAGAGGAAGCATTTTGATGAAATTAAAAAGGAAGAGGAGGATATGGAAGAAGATGTAAAACCGGAATTAACTCCAAAGCAACTTAAAAAGAAGTTGATGAAAGAAAAAAATACTGGAAAGTAATGAAATTAAAACGGAAATTAAGGAAAAGAACCTGAAGCCTGAAGTTGAACATAAGAAGAAGAAGAAATAGAGGAAATCTGAGAACGAAGAAACTACTACTAATACTCCAGGAGAAACTGAGGAAGTCAACACCGAAAAAAAGGAGAAGAAGAAGAAACAATCTAAGGAAGTCGTGGAAGCAGAGTATGAATGAAAAACTTTGCTTTGCAATACACTGAAAAATAAAATAAAAAAAATAAACAAGGTATTTGTGTGGTAAATATTGTGTGCTCTGATAAATAAGTTTCCAAGTTGCTATAATATTATTATTTATCAGAGCACACAATGTTTATTACACAAATAAAATTTTAGATTATGTTTTGTCTTGAAATAATATTCTGAATTCCGGGTTTTTACTGGTTTCTTACGACAAAACTAGTTCTTACAAATCAACGATCAGGTAAAACTGGTTTCGACTGAAACCTGAAGATTCAATTTATTCGGGTTTATACAAATGTAGTTAGTTAGATCGCGTATTAACTAGTTAAAACTAATTTGAACAAACGCATTTAGTTACTTCTAGTTTTGACTAGTTTTTACTGATTTCGGGTTTTAACGGTAACATGTATACAAAATTGACCACTTTCAAAACGACACTGAAATAAAAAAAAAAACAGAAAAGCGGTTAATATTAGTTTATAATTTATCGATCTCAGTACTGTTTTTATTCCGAGTTAAAAAAGTTTTTCCAGCGTTTCATGTTCCTCATCATGTAGTTTTTAATTTTTTTAAATTTATATGAAAAAACGTGCATGACGGAAAAATATTTAAGAAGATAAATGCGAAAATACAAAAATCGGTATAAATTTATAAAAATAATGAAGTAAAAAAAGAATAATGCAATCAAAATAAAACCTTGATAAAACAAAGAAATTGATTTTAATAATCTTTAAACAAACAAAATAATTATCAAAAAAATGATGAGATTCACGACGAAAACATTTGTAAGATATCAAACTAATCTATTAATTATTAATCCAAAAAAATATAAAATCACTAAATAATGACTAATATTACATAATTCAAATAAAAACAGTTAAAAATTAAAGATAGCGTAATTTGAAAAAGAGATAAAACTTCCAATATTATTTTTCGATTGTTCCATGATTATTTTAAAAGTCATGTTTTGAAGTTCAATGTACAATGATGTCATTAATTCTTGTGTAATAACGTCATCTTATTAAATGAAAACCAAAAATAAGAAAACACATTTATTGAAATTATATTTTTTTCAATTTTACTTCCGGTTTCACGGGAAATGACGTAGCTTCCTTATTTTATATGAAACATCCTAGTTTTTATGCAGAATATTAAACATTGGGACGTTTAAAATATGTTCCTTATAATAAAAATATTTTTAAAAAGATTTGGAAAAACTTTTTGGATTTTTTTTTGAAAAAAAAAATTAATACCTATATTAAATATTTATGCAGGGTGTTTCGATCATCTAAAACTATTAGATATTTTTTGGCTTGATAAACACAAAAATTTATAAAAAATAAAAACTTACTTGCAAGTGCCCATTCCTTTTCATACGCACTAGTTGGAAAATGTATGGTAGGACATACATTTTGCAAGATTTTGTACATTCCTTCAATACTATTTACATTAAATAAATCGATTTCTTCTGTCAGATTTTCACTTTTTATTTGACCAAAAAGAGGCGCGAGGAAGAAGAAAAAAAATATCCACATGTTTTTCTAGGCACTCATCAATTGCTATTATGGCTATAAGATTTGCGTACACCCTATTATGACATACTGGGTGAGACAACGAAATCGAATGGGACGAATTTTATATTAGTTTATAAAATATTTTGGAAAAAAACGCACAGCAAATTTAGTTTAAAGTGGGACATTTTTACCACTAATACCACTAATCCTATCAAAATTTAACAGGCGTAATATTTTATGGTAAATTAAATGAATATTTTAAAAATCCAAACAAAATCGTAAAATTTTGCATTGGATTCTTAAATTAAGACAAAAGTAATGGGCAAAGGTATCCAGGAGAAGTAATCACCCCTAAAATTGTATTAATTTTCATTCACCCGATCCCGAGAAAATAAATAAAAAGTTAAACTAAAAAAAAATTGAACACCCTGTATCTCGGTAACAGTTGAGTTTTGGACAAATGTTTATATGGACTTTTTGTCTTATTTTTACTTCTAGTATAAGCACACGAAGCCTTGACCACCATTTTAGATACACCCTGTATATTAATTTTTACAAAGTGTGAATATCTTTAAAATAAATTTATAGACTTAGCTTCTGTTTTTGGTGATGCTCGTGGTAAAAAGATCTTTTCAACGAGATATTACTTACCATATCATGAAATTTTAAATTGTGCTCTGAACACACCCCTAAAATTTGAAATAGCAAAAAATGTCCGCTTCAAACTAAAGTTAAGCTGTCTGAGCGTTTTTTTTTTTAAATTTTGTATTAACTAATTTAAAATTCCTCCTTTTCGTTGGTCCACCCTGTATAATAATAAAAAATATAATCTGTCTAACTTTTTTTATAATTAATCCGATAAATGTGATTTGCAATATATTAAAATTTTATCGAGAAAGTTTGCGAGATAATAACAAATTTTTATTAAATTACTAATCACACACCTTCAATGCTTTTTTCAATAAACCCTGGTTGATATATTGTTATTACAGCACTAAATTAAATGTTTAACAGTATAATAATCAACAACCAAAACGACTTATAAAATTTTAACATTATATTAATAATTAAGATAAGCTAACTTTTATATACTTCGATTTGCATGAAATAAATAAAATACAGGGTCCGGCAAAAGTAACGGAACAACAGTATTAATTTTTATTGGGTGAATATTTTTTTTCAAAAATTTGCATATTAATACGGTATTACGAAAACTACATTCTGAGATGGTTTGGAACTTTCCCATCTTTTGAGGTGTCTTGTGGGGAGAACTACCCCACTTTTTTTTTTAAATTGCAACCCCTATTGAGTTAATTCCATCATTTTAAAGGGAATGAAAAAACACATTCCTGCAAACCAGACCCTAGTGTCTAAGAATTTTTCCACCTTTTGCTATCCAAAAATTTTTTAACCGGAAGTCATTAGTACTGCCCATTAAATAAATTAATGAAATATCAAATACCAAATTTTCTTACTGTGCAAAAATTAATTATTTAGTAGTATTTTTTAAATTTTATAACAATTGCTCAAATTATCTGACATCTTCAATTTCGCAGAAATCGAGAAATCCAATTGGTTATAAGTCGAATTTTGTACATTTTTAAGCGACAAATCAGCTTCTGGTATGCAGAAATATGTTTCTTTTTTTATTCCCTTTGAAATAAGGTGAAACTCAATAGGGGCTGCAATTACAAAAAAATTGGGTATAGTTCTCTCCACAAATAAGAAAATTTTGAAATAAATTTACTAAATATTCAGGCTGAGTCGTAACATGGAATAAATTCGAAAATTAATAATAAAATAATCCATTGGTAATATAGTTATTTGATATATAATAAAATATATTTGATAAAGGTCTTTAATTAATTAATCTTCAAATAACAAAGAAATACAATGAAAACATCAGCTGGTGCACTTTCGGACTTTCGTCCATCATCAGGCAATAAAAGGAAACTAATTTAAATAAATGTTTCAAATAAAAATTATAACAGACATTTTAAATTCGGAAAGTCAAAGACCGTTGGATTTTCAAAAAACGGCTTTACACGTAAAATTATGTATGTAATTTTGGACATTTTCGTACAACGCCGTCATCACATTTTTTTAATGGAAACCCACAATTTTAAGGAAGCAATTCGAAAGGACGTCTAAAACTTGCATTCCTATGCAATATTTGATTAAACTCAAGATTCAAGAAGGCAAGCATGGTTGCATTTTCAAATATATTGATATTAGTTGTTATTTTTTCCTTCCCCTACGTCGCTGTTCCATTACTTTTGCCGGACCCTGTATACTTCGATTTGCATGAAATAAATAAAATATATTTGAATGAAACCGATTTTATCTTTTTTCTATGGTTTAGAATATGAATAAAGTAATCTGTACCTGATACAGTAAAACAATAAATTTTTTTGATCTCTAGTTTGCTATATCACATTTTAATTTTTTTTTGATCATAAGCTAAATTAATTAATTTAATAATTAACAACTACTTATGAGTTGAAACTTTATGTAGAAATAATTAGAAGGGCCCAAAGTTAAGAAGGTCCTTTTAGCTAATTTTTAGGCCATTATATTTTTTTAAGTATTGTGAAATTATTTTTATGTTGTCAGAATTTGGCGAAATAACTTTGAAATCTTCAATACAAAAAATATTTTATAAATGCCCGTAAATCACTACAATTACCTTTTAGGAAATAACTCTTAAATGTTGAACTAGTTTTAGAAAAAAATGTTTTTATTATTTTAGGACAAAAAATTATTGGGAATTGGTTTATAGGCTGCAATAAATTTATAAATAGAAATTTATTATAGGTATTACGATTATTATAAAATATGATGTTTTTGTACATACTTAATTTTATAGTAAATTTCCGCTAAGTGTGGAAAATTATAACAAAAATCAAAATACTTAGTATGAACATATAAATTATTTTTCCTATTATCAACACTTTACACAACACAAGGCATAACAATGCATCAAATATGTCTGAAACTAAAAAACGCAATAATTTAATGTAAAATCTAGTTATGAAAACGCACATTTCTTATACTTTATGATGTTGGATATTTTAAGGATTTAGGGGTTATTTCGTATTTTGTTTTTTTTTTGTAGATTTTTTAAACTGAATTTGTGTACCTTTTTCGGCCCTTCTAAAATATGTCGTTATTTTATAGAAAACTACATCAAAAAATATTATAAATTTAAAAATTACTCTACTGGATAAATCGAATTATTATAAATTATTAAAACGAATTTTAAAAAATATAATATTACAAAAATAAAACAAGAATTCTATAAAAAATATCACTTGAAATAAAAATTATACCGTGCGGAAATAAAGTAAATCCCCCCCTGCTAACTTTTCAACGGTTATGTTTTTGATTCTGAAAATTTGTCTCCCTTGGAATCTAATTGCGAACTTTCTAATAAAGGTATTTTTGATTTTGTGGAACTTCCGGTTATACCGGAAGTGGGTGGCAACTTTATTATTTTAAATGGAACACCCAGTATATTTTTGCATTTTCGTGATCTCCATAAAAATACCATTAAATTGACCTCGGAATTACGCCCATTTGAAAATCGTATTATTATGCAACTTCATTTA
The DNA here is from genome assembly GCA_963971135.1 of Stenus bimaculatus. Lineage (NCBI taxonomy): Eukaryota > Metazoa > Arthropoda > Insecta > Coleoptera > Staphylinidae > Stenus > Stenus bimaculatus. The sequence goes on along the minus strand of OZ020180.1, from coordinate 75,755,120 downwards.
CACCGGAAGTTGCACCCAGTTGCACCCAACTGCCCCAACTATATTTTGCAATTAAGTTTATAATATTAAATTTAAAGAAAATTATGTTTAACCGTAAGATCGTTAAATTTCCAACTTCCGGTGTAAATGAAGTTGCATAAAAAATGCAATTTTAAAATAGGCGTAACTCCGAAAGTATAAATCGTAGATCGTAGATCACACTATGCTAGGTCAATTTAATGGTATTTTTATGGAGATCACGAAAATGCAAAAATATACTGGGTGATCCATTTTAAAATAAGAAAGTTGCTATCCACTTTCGGTATAACCGGAAGTTCCACAAAATCAAAAATACCGTTATTAGTAAGTTCGCAATTAGATTCCTCAGTAGACAAATTTTCAGAATCAAAAATATAACCGTTCAAAAGTTAGCAGGGGTGGGGGGTATTTACTTTATGTCCGCACTGTGCACATATTTCGACGTTTATATTAAAATTTAAATTGGATGTCATTGAATAAAATGGGTTTAATTTACAATTTAATACAGTATAAAATTAATTGAACTTGTTATCAGCAATTTGCTGTTTTGTGTTTTATGAAGAATGTTATAAAAAATAAGGTACTATCAATAAAAAAAATTCGTAAAAACCAATAAACTATCATGTTTTCATTTGGGGATTAATAATCTTGGCTCTTGAAAATGGAGTAATAATAAATAAATGTCTCGATTATTATTAATCGTTTTAATAACTAATAAACACATGGTTAAATAACTATTAACAAAATAGTGGGATTAAAAGATTGATTTAAAAAACAGTGCAAGTGGGATTAAAAGATTGATTTAAAAAACGGTGCACTTTTGAAGTACATAGTAAATAACGGTACTTGAAAATCCTTAATAACTAAAAAATTAAGCACATTTTTTAGGATTAATCCCAGAGTGAAAGTAAATTCAATTTTGAAAGTCAAATTTAATTTTTCAAATTCAAATGGAACCCATAATTTTACATTCTACCTATTGGGAATTCCAGCTACCAATAGAGGGCGCTCTACATGTAAACAAACATGCCGGAAGTGAGGTAGTGCCAAATAAAAGCAGTACAGTTTATGTTTCAAATCTTGCCAATTATAATCACATATTATTAGACATTATATCACTGTCTAATAATAAGTTTTCATAAAAACTATTAAATAAATTTGGATTAAAACACTGAAAATGCACTTGGCGCTTATGTAAACAAAGAGAATAATGGCGTCGGGTACCTCACTGATAGGTTCACTTATTTGCTGCCAGAGGGCGACCATAAAGGTGGAATTCGCAATAGTTTGTCCCCAAATTGGCCCTCAAGCTTTCCGCTACGTTTCTGGAAACCTTTAATTAAAAATCTATCCACCGTAGATTTAAAATTATTAAACAAAAAAGAAATGGAAATTTAGCAACACTTACTTGCACCTGAATTAACCTGCGCTAGGCGCAGAGTAATCAGACAATGCTCTCAAAAAAATAAGACAAAATCTTATTTTTCTTAATAAATTAGAACCTATTAGAATTTTTTAAAATTAATATTAGTATAAGTATATTTCTTTAATCATACTGTTTTAAAATGGTTTTATTGGATAGATTTATGATTTCAAAACTATGAACTTTGAACCTAAATTGCTCATATCAAGCAGCGAATTTTTTCTCCTATTTTTTCAGTACTCTACGAAGGAAGCGGGGACCTTTTGGACGCTAACAGCCTTTTAAATGTGTCGTCAATTAGTAGGTTTTTGTTCCTTTATTTCAAAACAAATAAATTGAAGTAGAGTTTTGAAATTTTGTATGAGTCATAATTCAGTTAGGGTACGTTTTATAGAATCTTTTCATTTTTTTTGCTTGTTTTAAAGGGTATATTTAAGGAGGTTAGGGGTTATAAATAACTTTTTTGTGATTCGGTTTTACTACATTTTTGTTTTATTAATATGCCATTAATGAATGGCTAGTGAGTGTTTTTGATTGATAATTTATCTCAAAATCTTTGGCATACGTTCAGCGCTTGTTCTAAGGCCATATAAAAATGACTGGAGTCATTTTTTTAAATCTACGGATAATTTATCAGCACATATCGAATGTGCGATATCTTATAAGGGGTAGGTACGATCAGCATCACATCTACGGGGAGCTAAAGGTCTAGAAAAGTGTTCTAAATTCCAAACGATATTTTTTGATTTTGTATGTTGGTTCCATTCTTCACGAAACGCCTTCTAATTGTATTGTAGTGTCATTTTTTTGGTTTTTTCACACTATAACTCTAATAAAAACGTTGTGATAATACAGCTAAAGTTTCCAAATATATCTTCTAGCCCCACATTTTTATTTTACTTTTTCTTTAACCTTTAAATTTCAAATTCTTAGGATTATTATTATTGGGAAAAATAAAAATATTGAAATTTCCTAATTATTTCTTACTTTTGCTACACCGTGTATAATAATATAGCATCATGTTAGCTTTAGCCGCAACCAAACATACGCTCGCACAAAATCGAGTAAAATTCTCTCCAAACTAAAGCCAGTCTCATTTTAGACCTAAAATATTTTTAATTATTTTTTTACCCTAATTTATATATCGTAAAAATTAAAAACAAGAGGAATATTTTAATTTTTAAATATTAATTAGGCAACGTTGTAGGTTGATCGGGTGTTTTCGCCAGCGAAGTCGTTTCTCTCGTGTTCCGTAGATAACTTCACACTGATAGTTTTGACATGTGCAAATGACGTATTCCAATGTTTATATACTTTGGCAACAATGTATAATATTAGAAAAAAAAACTTCAATCAATTTTAATTTATTCTATAAAGGTAAAGAAATTCGCAAAGATTATTAAAAATAACTTAATTATTAATGAAAATCAAAAATGTCATTTAACCCCGTTGTCGTCAAAGAAGAAGCACCTGAAATTGAAGAATCTACACTGGTAAAAAATGAAGAAAATTATCAATCAGAAGGTGTGTTTTTTCTATTTACTTTTACTACTTTATTAGACATTAAAATTTATTGATTCCTATTAGTTTAATTAGTATTTGAAATTAAAGCAGTCTCTTAATGGTAAAAAACGATTTAAGCACTTACACCTTAAGAAATTACAGGTTTTTAAGAGCAAAATTTAAAAAAAAATTGATTTTCCAGCATATTGGCTCATTAAAATTTTTTTTACCAACTAAACATGTTGATAGATATCTAACGTACAATAATCCACTGCTTTATGCTGTAAATTGGCTCTGGAATCACAGAGCGCTAAGTAAATTTCATTTTTATATTTCGTATTGGAAATTTTTACTACCTACGCTTTAAATGGAGAATAGTCAATACTTGTCATTGTTAAAAATCATGTTTTGAAGGCGTTTTTGTATTTTAAACTTTAAATAAAACATGGATTAAATAAGTGTTAAATCAAAAAAGGGCGGCAAAATTTTAAAATTGGGAATAATACTATATTAACTAGCGAAGAGGGTAACTCTGAATTTAATGAGAACAAATGTAAAAGGTAATGAAATGTCTACAATGTAAATTTGAAAACACGCTAAGCACTCAACGTGTAATTTGAGGATTACTATATAATCACAATGAATTTTGTCAATCTACATTCCGACCTAATTTCCTATCTCCGAATTTGCCTCGAAGACAACTATTCTTGAACTATTTGACAGTGATATATTATATTTTATACATGTAACTATAAGCGGTGTTTACACTAATGTAAATTAAAATTTTGGAGCGTGATAATATGGTTTTTTTGCACATGTATTAACGACTGTATCTGTTGTTCTCATACGACTAATTTCCATGTCTTATTCATGCTTTTTAATGTAAATACTAGGATGTCGGAAGCTTTTTATATGCTTTGACCAAGGCGGTGTCATTTTATAAAATTATTTTGCAAAATTATCGATTAATCGATAAATTCAAAATAATCAAACACTGTTTGCTAACAAAAATATGCTTGTTGGAGGGGATTGAAGCGTTAGTTCATGTCTGTGCGCAGACATGCGTAGACGCTAGATGTATTTACATTGGCGTGAAAACACTGCTTTACATGATTTTATCTTTTCAAAAAAGTGGGCTGTTACCAATAATTTATAGGATGAGAGGGCCTCCAATAAATGGATTTTCACAAAACATCAAATTGTTAATTAATCCTATCCCCACATTAAATTAATTAATTTTCAAGTATAAAGTTTTACACTTATAGTAACGCACTAAATTCTCCCTGATACAATATAGATAGATTTTTTATTGAATCGGTAGTTTTTTATGTACTTAGGAATGTGCCATCTTTTTTATGTGCTGAAGCTTGACGGAAGTATTAAAAGATGACTACTTCGTGTACCTCTTTTTGAACTGTTTGTCCGTCATAAAAATAACTCCACATTTGTACCAGTCAATGAAGAGTGTTAAGCATATTGATAAAAAAATGTGCTGCCACCCCGAACCACTTTTACTCCACATCATCGTACTTACCTTGCAACTGAACTTGGTATTTTTTTAATTGATGCTAAAACCTTCCATTTTAGTAAAATGTTCTGCTGCAATCGCTTATATTAGCGATTCAAATTAATTTTTCCTGCAAAAAATAATTAGGCAACCACATTTACAATGACGTCAGTAAAAGTGGTTGCCTATTTTGATAATGATTCCCACTTCCGGATTGCTGCCTCGATAATTATAAAACATTTTTGCATAATTAAAATATACTTTTATTTACAAAAAGCTTTGTTTTATTTCGTTAAATGTCTTTCAAATTATCTACATACTCTAATCCGTACGTTTTGTAGATCCGAACGGGGTATAAATTTTGGGTGTTCGGATTATCGAGGTCGTGCTGTACTAGAGGCATTTTCATCTGAAGAGAACCTTTCCTGCGCCTTAGGCGATTTTACCCGAGTATCTATGTACTCGAGTGATTACTGTTCAACCTAAAAATGTCGAGTTTTGCGAGTAGGCAACCAAAATTACCATTATATGGCGAGAATGTTGCCACTATTTCAATAAAACGATAAAATTGAAAAGTACATAGTAGGAGTATATCACAATTATTATAAAAGGTATATAAAATAACATTTACGAAAACAAACGTAGCAAAAGCAGGTTATATTATGTATTCTTTTTAAAAATTAGGCAACCAAAACTACCTGTTTGGTAGCCCCCTTTTTTTAATTTATATTAAAAATGCTCTATATTAAACGAAAAAAATAATAGAATTATTTTTTAAGTACTACATCCACTTAAAAATATAAATTTATTTAATTCAAAAACCCTAGTTCTAGACAAGCCCACCCCACATGTACTAAATATTGGTTTCTGCACAGGGTTCTCTTCAGATGAAAACGTCTATAATATTTTCATAAATTTATTTAATGTTATTTGTTTGTAGAAACAATATTGTATGATGTGCGAATATGGTACTTGTATAAACTGTAGAACTCGCTCTGCTTGCTGCGCTCTTTCTGCAAACTTTCATACGAGTGCCATAAATATGCATTATTAACATTCACATCATAAATAACTATTAAAAAAAAATATTTTTTTTAATAAATTTAAAAAATGTAATGATTTTGAAAAAACTAGTTTTCTAGTAAAACTGAATCGAAATCCCAAAATGTCTGTTAAGTTTGGTGAAATGAAAAATTTCTTAAATTATGAATCTAGAATAAAAATTATGGATACCCATTTGAAAAAATGTTTCCCCATAAAACCCCTATAAAGTCCCATCAAAATTAAAACCCAAGATACTATTAATGTCCCCCTCGAGCCGCTACAATTTTTGTCTGAAACGTTGGATTAATTAATATGGGACACCCTGTATATGAGAAAATTTAATTACTTTTGAAAATTTTGATTTTTATAATATTAAAATAAAAATACATACAGTACTCTATAAAAATATACAAAAAGTTCATTGAAAATCACAGCAGTGGTCAAAAAACCAGAAAAAAAGTGGAAATAAAAAGTCACTTTTTCAGATTTAATTTTTTTAATTAAAAAAAAAAATGCAAGGGAGAATGCATTTAATTTATAATTTTTTATTTGGTTACACATACACGATACACATATAATTTGTTACAAGAGTAAGTTCGCTATCCGAATTGTTCATTAACCGATCATCGATTTACTATAGATTTTTTTGTGAAATCGATTAATTCGTTCTGGAGACCCTAAAAATTAAATAAAAAAAAAAGATGTAAAATCAGCTTGGTTTGAGTGCCATTCTAAGACCATTGCTCTGACATCCTCCCACTTTTTTAAAAGATGTTTAATGGCAGATGTCGGCATTGGTCCTCTTTCGTCTTCCTCTTGTTCAGAAGGAGACACATTTCGCTGTGTTTCTTGGTATTCTTCATTCAAGATTTCTTGGAGTTCTTCTATCGTCAGTTCATCTTCATGTTCCATTATGAGCTCTTCTACATCATCCTCGTTCACCTCCAATTCCAGATCTCTAGCAGTTGTCAAAATTTACACACACAAAAATCTTTCGTAAAAGTGTTCGTTAACCGATCACCTACTGTAGTCCTAAGAAACTCCATAAGAAATTTGTTTGAATTTTATTTTAAATCAGACCCAGATTGAAAATGTTTAAAAAAAAATTATCATTCCCTTTTTGATATTTTATTTTTAATCGAAAGCAAAAAAATTTAAGGGCGTAATTTTTTGTATATTTCGTTACACATTGTAATTTAATGGTCAATAAATTATTTTTGATAAATTTTCAGTTTTTTGGATATCTAGAATTAGCTTATTATCTTTTTTGGTTTAAATATAAATAATTACTACGTTTCCATCGGGGATTGAATCATATTTGAATACTTAATTCTACTTGAAAAGTGGATGGAAACACGTATGTTATCGTTTCGATATCGTACTGGTCCTCAAGGTCGATACTGCTTTTTCTGGGATCGTATATAGGTTTGAGCTGAAAAGATCTAATGGAAACGCTTCGTAGGCTTGAATTTGGGGTGGATCATGTGCAAAAGAATAATCTCCTCGCTGCGTACCAGATGATGCTTTATATTATCTATGGTTTTATATTCATAACCCTAAAAACTAAAAACGTGGCCAAAACTCCACCTAACGCCGGTATTGAAAGTAATTTAGATATTTTTTAAATCCTTATGAAGGAAACACATAAGTATTTAAATTTCTGATATATTAAAACCCTATTCAATCCCCAATGGAAACGTAGTAAATAATTTCATAATATTCAATATGTTTTTTTCCAGGCGAGTGCAATTTATCTAAAACATATAATGAAGCAGTCAGTAAATCAACAATTAATGTTAAAAAAGAACCGAACGATGAAATACAAGATTACACCCAACCGGAAGATACAAGTACTGAAGATAATATAACCAAAGACGAAAGAAATGAAAGTTCTGATTCCTGCAGCGATAGTGAAGACGAATTTGATGGAAACACAAAATGCAATGTTTGCAAAACTAATTTCTTTAATGAAAACGATTTAAGAGAACATTACAAAAAGCTTGCAAACGATAATATTGAAAAACCATTTTCATGTTGTGCTTGCTACAAGGTAAAGCAATAATTATTGCCTTTTTGTAAATTTTTAATTGAAGTAACTTTCAAATTCATTTTTATTACATTTATTTGTTGTTTAATAAAAAAAAACTGTAATCAGTAAAATTAAGCTTTCGTTAATAATGCCTTCTTTTCATAAAAAAATGTTCTAGCTGACTTTTAATTTCATTTTTTAAAAACAAAACAAAGTCTCGTGGCTTTGAATTCATTCAATAGCGATAAAATTATTTAAAAAAAAATTTGTGAAATTAATTTAAAAATATTGTGTTTGATGTTTTTTCATGTGCTTATTTTTCCTCACCAAATTTAGTAAATTGATATGGTGTAAACTAATTCATATTTTTTATTTTTAAGCCTTTTCGTGACCTAAATCAACTTAAAGTTCACAATCGTAAGCACACTGGAGAGAAGCCATACATGTGTCCAGTCTGCAATAAAACATTTTCAATAAAGGGTAACTTAACTAAACACAAAATAGTGCACACTGGTGAAAGACGTTTTGAATGTGATACCTGCGATAAAAAATTCACCCAATTTGCGCATTTAGAAGATCATATGAAAACTCATTCAGGTATATTTAAACATAAATATATGAAATATAAATAATTTGTATTTTAGGTGAAAAACCTTTTAAATGTGATCAATGTGAAACAGGATTTAAAACTCCTGCCCGGCTGAAAAAACATTTAAAAAGTCATGAAGCTAATAGGAAAATGAAGCGGAAGTATATGCATTGTGAGTTATGTGGGATGAGGTTTACTTTTGCACAATTGGAAGCTCATATGAGGCGACATGAAGATTGCGAACAGAATTTTCAATGTCAATCTTGTTATATTCATATAAAAACCTACACGGGATTAATAGCACATATGAGGAAAGAACATGCAGATATAAAAAATTATTCGTGTCAAATTTGTAGCAAAAGTTTTTCAAATAGTCACCATTTAACAAGGCATGTTAAAACCCACTCAGGAATTAAGCCGTACATTTGCGAGCTTTGCATGCGTGGTTTCCCTAGTAGACAAAATTTACAACGGCATCTTCAAGTCCACCGAGGAGAAAAACCTTACGTGTGTGACATATGCAACAAGGCATTTTTAACCGTAGAAAATCTTAAAAGACATAAAAGAACACACACGAAAGAAAAACCGTACTCTTGCAAAGTTTGTGGAAAACAATTCGCTCACAGTACAACTGTAAAAGAACATATGTTTTCACATACTGGCGAAAAACCTTTTGGCTGTGGTGTTTGTAATAAAAATTTTTCCTTGAATAAAATGTTGTACAGGCACATTAGACAAAAACATCCAGAGCATTTAGAAATTCGTGATATTAAGGATATGGCTGTTAAAGTTGAAAAAAAAACCATCACCCACGTAGAAGTTAAACAAGAATTTATTAATGATGAATTTCATATAAAAGAAGAAGTTGACAATTAGGTATTAATAGTCTAAGAGTCGACTGCTCTATAGTTTCTCTAACATAAAACTGAGATGCTTTTTGTTGAATCAGTTTTTGAGAATGTCCCTTCTTATGTTATGCCAGTTGGAGTGTCAAGGAAATTCATAAAAAATGTGCTGCCACCCCCTCCTATTCTGACATGAAATTTGAACAATAATTTGTTCACACAAAATTAATAGTCAGTATTCGATTTCAGTTGTACTAGAAAACCAAAGTTTTTTCAAAATGATTACATTTTTTTTAATTTATTTAAAAAATATTTTTATTTATTTTTCAATAGTTATTTATGATGTGAGTGTTAATGGGACTCATTTTCAAAAATACTTCGTCGTAAAAGTGGCCTATTTTTTTTGTAGGAAAAATTAATTTGAATTATTAATATGTATAAGCGATGGCAGCATTATATTTTAATAAAATAGGTTTTAGTTTTATTTACAAAAAAAATTATCATGTTGTTTTGTGAGGTAACTATGTCTCATAAAAATTGCACGGTACAAAAATTTATGGATGGTAATTTTTTTTTTCAAAGTTGTGCAATTGAGTCCGACTTTTGGGTTGCTGCCACGGATTTCGTCAGAGTTGGGGGCTGGAGCACACTTTTGTATCGATTTGCTTGACACTTCACATACTAGCACAAGTTTCAACTTGGTACATTCTCAAAGACTAAAAAACTACTGTTTCACCAAGGAATTCTTTTGTTAGAGAGACTTTAGTGCAGTCGGCTCTCCTACTATAATTATAATTTTTTGAATTTTTTCCAATGTTATTGTTATAGAGTATATTTTAATTTTTTATTTTTGAATATGTGTACGTACTATAGGAGGTTGTGCAAAATACAGGCTTAGGTCGACTTGGTTATTTTTTATGTATTTGTATTTCTTTACAATTTAAATAAAAGGTTACAATAAACGGAATTGTGTGCCCTATTTATGAATAAGCATCAATTTATAATTGGCTCAGGACTGTTCTAAGGAAGTTGGGCTCGAATTGGAAACGCTAGGCGAAACAAAAAAAACGTATTATCCTTTTTCAATTCCCGTTTTCTGCTATTTATGTAAGTCATCCGCAAAATGGCAAATTTTCTGGTTTAAACATTTTAAAGAATCAACATTTGTATTCTTGATGACTTCATTAATTTTTTTCTAAAAGGGCCTCCACACGATCCGATTTGACGGTTGGATTCCATGAGCATTCAAATTTGTCGGAAAAAGCCTACACACTGTCAGATGTGATAATATGGTTGACAACTTGCTTCCACACACTCCGATTTACCTACCATCATGTGAATGCTCCTTGAGAGGATAGTCGGCAAAATTTGTAACTCGTAACTCCAATTCCTCTGTTCCTTGGAAATGCGATTACAGGGGCGTTTTGGAAAAGAAACAGAACTTAATTAATAGTACAGTAAAATTATTTGTAGCTTAAATCATGTACATTTAGGATCTAAAGAGTCCCGAGTTGTGGGGTACCTGCTTCTGGAGTTATGGGGGTGGAAAATGGGATGAAAATGTTTTTTCCAAATATCTCGGTTTCTATCAATCCTACGATAAAATTATTTATTATCAATCTTGTAGAGCATAAAATTTCCTACAACTTTTGTTCGAAACTTTTTTTTGTAGGGTAAACTTATTTTTAGTTAAAGTAGCTTATTTTTTGACACTTTCAGAACAACCAAAACGTGAAAATAAAAAAAAAAACTAAAAAAATTTAAAAGTCATTAGATGAACCATAGAATCGTTAAGCAGTACAAAAAAATAAAATTAGACAAAAAATGGTTAATCGAAGGAAAAAAAAATAGTTATAATTTTCAGGAACTTAATAATATTAAGAGGATTCTTACTTCGAACAAGGAGCAGTAGTTGGACGTGGCTTTTGAAACATTAAAAATTGAAAAAATTAGTGGGGCCATCAGATGAAGCATTGAAATTGGTTGGAAGGAGCGCTTCCACACGGTCCGATTTGGTCTGATGCTCAAGCTATCGGAAGACGCCGAGGGTCCGACAAGTTGCCTCCACGCTGGTCGATTTAGATTCCGATCTGGCCAAATTCCGTCCGATCAAATCGGATCGTGTGGACGCATCTTAACATAGATAACAGAGGAGCTATAATAGGAAAAATTCGAAGTTTTCTTTTAACAATACTGCTTTATACCCAGATTCTGGTCAAATCATTTAAGTTTAAAGGCCTTTAAATTTAAATTTGTTATATGGGTTGTAATGGACAATTTCCATGGTTACTTAAAGGCCTTTAATTTTGATCAGAATGTGCCTATTAATCTTAGAACAGATTATTTTAATTAGGTGTAATATTGTTAGTGGTGTACTTTTAAATTTTTGTCCACGTGCACAATCACCGCCAAAAACTCTTGGTTTCCTCAATTTATTACAATTTGTCCTTTCTGAAATTAAACTGATTTTTCTGAAATTCATTTTATTCTTTCTGAAATTTTTGAAATAAAATTAGAAAAGGTCTAGTTCTTCATCTAGATTCTAGATGAATTATTATTGTACTCGATGCCTTAAAATTACTAGTATTTTGTATTAAAAAACTATATTGGCAAAGAAAAGTAAAGTATTAAAAATGTTATAAAGTAAGTGGAGCCATCTAGTTCGTTGATTTTGGTGTACAAACTGTCGCCAAATGCCAATAGATGGCTCCTCTATTTTACTCAAGCGTGGAATGGTGCACTGATGAGTGATAATAAGCACGAAACGCGTTTTTGATTTTTGTCATACCTTCGTTATACAAGGAATTACCTTTGTTTTAAATTTCTTTTTAAAAATATTAATGTAGTTTTAATAGATAGTCGTTAAGATGATAAAAAATGGCCTTTAAAAATTGTATAGTCTGTAACATCAACATCCTGTTGTTTTTTAATATTAAAATCAGCAGTTCCGTTGAATACATTTCCGATTTCTTAGAAGAAAAAATACTTCTCTTGAATAAAAACTTTTAGATACAAATTATTTTGTAGATAGAATTTTTGTTAATGTGTTAGGTGTAATTTATAGAGTTTTCAAGTCATGATTTAAATTTAGTTTACTCCGTATTAACTCGTTAATTGTTGATATTTTGGTAAGTAGGAATGTAGATACAAAATATGATAAAATTAATGGATAATTTTATTTTAAACTAGTGAATGCATTGTTCTTAAAATGAAATTTCCTTTTTTAATTATTGTAGTCATTAAATATAAGTGTTTTAATAATAACTGTGAAATATTTCAAGAAAATATCTCTAAAGAGGGCAAAGAAGTAAGCTACGAGTCTCCTGGGAGGATATAAAGTTTCCAACGGCCATATTACTAGCCAGAGCAAGGACTAAGAAACACATTTTCCACTGGCCGCACCTGAGACAAACTTAAAATAAATGATAGGGTTCGTTCCCTGCTTCTGCATTTATTTACGACAACCGACCATTTTAAAGCATTATTGTAATAAAGAAGTTTATACCATGAAAAAAATGTTTAGTACAAATTATTTATTATAAAATTTTGTTCTGCAAAGGTAATAAAATAAAAATATTTATAGATACTACTCGTCTGATAATAAAAATTTTCATTACAGAATCGATTTAAGTGCGATGAAATTTTATGAGATATTTTAATAATATACCCACCTATCTGGATACAACTGCAAATATAGTTATGTTATAGTTCTGACATATAATAAATAGAAACGGTATAAAGACATATTGAAATATTTGTTTCCTTTGCAAAAGAAACAATAAAGCATATTGATAAGCAGGAATAAATCGAAAAAGCTAAGGGAACACAACAGGAAGGTGTATAATTGAATGGGCCGCCCGGTAGATATTGTATTGGGACGCAGGGACCGCAACCATTTATAATATCAGGAATCGACAAAAGCTACTAACTGTCCTGCATAGCAAATACAAACAATATTTTACCTTTTTATTTTTAAATTTTTGGTTATACGATATTTATTATAATATTACATCTAAAAATAATACAATAATATAGCACAAATATAATCACAATTTAAGTTTCAATTAAAACATAACACTCGTGAGGTTGTAAAGTAAGATTTCTCGCATCAATAATACCACTAAAAAAAAATAACTGTATTTTTTCATATTTGAATATTTTGGTTTAACTTACGAATTTCCAGTTGATGAAATTTCTATTTTCAATTCGTTGCTAGTCTTAAATAACTTTTGTAGATTTACATTAATTCCTTCATTACCCTTATTAAAAACGTAAAGTAAATCACTGTCCTTACCATTACTTCGTTTTAAAGCTATAACATTGTCACCCACTGCTGTAATATCCAAGTCTCCATTTTCTAATACTTGCAAATTATTTCGTAGCTCAATCATTGATTTGTAAATTTTGTAAGTGCTTCCTTCCAAATTCATTTGCATTTTTAAATTGTTGGTTAAATACTTGTCACTAACTGGTAACCAAGTGCTACTTCCAGTGCTGAATCCAGCATTTTTGGAGGTATCCCAATGATAAGGGGTTCTTTCGAAATCTCGGCTTGTTTTATTAAAATCTTCTGGCGGGCCATTACACGCACCTGGATCTTTACCTTGCTCCCAACTAACGTAACCATTTTCCATTCCTATTTCTTCTCCATTATAAGTGATTTGCACTCCAGGAAGAACTGCCAGTAGTGCATTGAAACCTATCGCATTTTCAGCTCCCTGTTTGGTTGCCAATCTTGATTGATCGTGATTACCCATCTTAAAAATTACATAAAATCAAATTTATTACATCGAATAAACTTGAAAAAGTATCTGATTTTTTTGGTATTTCATTGAAATAAATAAATATATAAATTATTTATCAATTTTTATCAAAATGGTCTAATTAATTCAAGCTTGTTTTTTAAAATTTGAATAGATACAACTTCTATTAAAGATTTTTTCCAAAATCCGTTGCTCAAAGGGACCTCAAAAAATAGAAAAAAATATAAATTGTGATTTTATATACTGTGTTATTGCAATATTTCCTAAAATACTGAACTAAAATCAGAAATTATTGTTTTATCTGAATCAGGAAACAGGGGATTTATTCTAAATTAAGGTGGTTTGGCTTTTAAATATCCACTTTTTTCCAAAATAGCTAAATTTCTCATAGTTACTGTTAAACAGCACTAATTCATTAATTTTAATTAAAAGGGTCATCTAAAGATGTGATTGTAAAATAAATCATAAGAAGATTAAAATATTTTTCGCTTTTACACCAAAGAAGGACATAATTTTCTTCAGGGTGTTTTAGTGTTACAAAAAAGCCTTCATTGGGGGATTAATAGCTATAAATTTTGTCTTTTTTAAGTCCCAATAGTTTTGCTCATAATTTTCCAAAAAATCAAAATGTTTTTTAAAGTGTTTCCTATTCAATAATTTTATTTTACTCGAAGTGTAATCAGGAAGCCTCAATTTATAAAAAAAATGCCAAAAAATAAAAAAATATTTAAAAATTTTGACTTTCTTTTAGTGTTCTATTTTTAGTTTCATTTTGGAAATAATAATTTTTTAGACTAATGTGTAATTTCCTCAAAATATCAGGAAGCTTAAAAAATCTATAAAAAATATTTTTTTTTTCGATTTTAGACCAAACTTTGGTGTTTTTTAAATATTAATAATGGGGTTTATCCTTTAGACTCATGGACTTGTAGTTCATCAGAAATCAGAAAACGTAAAAAAATTAGCCGTTTTTTGTAATCTTTAGAAAATTTCTCTCTATTTTTTGGTTTCATTTATTTTTTTTTAATAAGTTGAAATATTAAGAAAAGATAAGAAATTATAGTTTTTATATTAAATTTTTAGTATAAATTTGGTCAGGAAACTTAAAAAAAACACTAAAAACTTTATTTTCGATTTTTGTTTTGAGCCAAACCGTTGTGTGATTTTTTTTAATGTTAAATGTTAATATTGAGGTTTAAAATTTTATTTGGGGCTATTTTCAAATTATTTTCCTTAATAAGTTATTAATAAAATTATACTTACAACCCAGTTAGAAATACGATTTTTTGGTAAGTATTCCAACCACCGTTTTATCAAACGTACTAATTCACCAGCTGGAGTAAGACGACTAGTCTGAATAATTTCAAAATTGAAAGTAAAATGAGCTCCAATTCTATCTTCACTGCCATAATATAACATAGTATTTGTGATATTAGCATACGCTTCAGTTACAATAATTCTAAAAAAAATCAAGTAAGATAAATTTCAATTCGAAAATTATGTTTACCTCTGAATTCCATCAGATTTGTTTTTATTATATTCATCAATGAAATCCCTAAAGTCATAAACACGTTCATAAGTCTCAGGTTGATCTGATGTATAAATATGGTTTAAATATCCATGCTCATAATCCTCAGTGTTTGGATTTCCTGATGGTGGTTCATCTAACATTCCAGTTTCGCACAAGAAAGGAACTGCATCAATACGAAAACCATGAACACCTCTATCTAACCAAAATCGAAGTGTGTCCTAAATAAAGGGACTTAAGTATTTTTTAAATAAAAGTCTATACTGAATTCATACCGTCATTTCCTCCATTATTGCAGGATTGTTATAATTAAGATCAGGTTGTGCAATCGCAAATTGATGTAAGTACCATTGTTTTCTGATTTTACTATATTGCCAAGCAGAATATTTAAAAACGCTGAGCTAAAAAATAATTTAAACCTTGAATTCAAAACATTTAATTAAATATTGTTTTTTACCCAATTGTTGGGTGGAGTTTTGTTGTCCTTATCAGGTCCATCAGCCCAGACGTAATAATCCTCATATCCTGGCTCTCTATTTTCTGATTTAATAAACCATGGATGCTCATCACTTGAATGGTTGGGAACAAAATCCAAAATCACATGCAACCCTAATTCATTAGCCTTCTCCACCAATAAATCAAAATCCTTCAAAGTCCCATATTCTTCATGAATATCCTTATAATCTGATATATCGTACCCACCATCAACTTGGGGACTTTTAAAAATTGGAGACATCCACACTGCGGTAATTCCTGTTTCTTTAAGGAACTCTAACTTACTAATAATTCCCTGTAAATCACCAACACCATCTCCGTTGCTATCTTTAAAGGAGCGAGGATAAATTTGGTAGATCACTGAATGTTCCCACCAAGATTCGCAGGATACTTGAGCCACGATGGCTGCAAGGAGTATTAAAACTAAACTTTTCATTGCTAATCCTTCTTTCAATTATTTTCACAACACCTGTAGCATTTATATTAAATATCCTAGATTAGATAAAAATATTTGATTTATAAATAAAATATTTCATTGATTTAGATTTTTTAGATTGAAAATTAGATTAGAAAAGTGCATGGTTATGGCGTGAGCGTGATTATTAGTTATTAGAATGAATGGAGTGTTTACTATATTTTTTATTTATTTATTGATTGAGTGATAAAAATTCACTTTAAATTACAAAATAAATTTTGCTTAACTTTTTTAAATTTAATTTTATGGTCATCTGGACTTTAATATGCATTTTTTATTTTTATTATTTTGATTCTCAGGTTACAAATAGAGAAGTTCGAAGCTTTTATAAGAAACCGCCATAGAATTAAATTTCAATTCAATACCTTTAAGTTATGGGACGTCTGTTTATTCTACTATTTAGTAACCATGCAATTCAATCTTTTTTCTTTTATTAATCCACCCTTTTATTAAGAAGTCTTTGAATTAACCTGTAGGACAATTCGTTTTATTTAAAGATTTTTTGTCGTGTGGTAATTTTTTTAAATAAAAAATCTCAGAATAAGAAATAAAAGAAATGCATTTACAAATCTATATAGGGTGTTTCTACAATGGTGACTTCGTGTGCTTATACTGTAAAAATAAGACATGTTAAGAGGTGTTGAAATTTCATTTTATTTTTACAGAACAAGTTCGGCAAAGAAATTCGAAATTTTGAATTTAGGGACCATTTTTTAATGGATTTTCATTTTTAAAAGTTCTATTGAATTTACTCTTGGAACCAAAACCGCCTACGTATAGGGTTTTTGAAATTTCGAAAAAACAACGAAAAAATTTTTTTTAGATGGCATTTAATGAGACCGTAATTTTTGACGGGTTTCGGTCCAATGTCAATTCCTCAAATTCCATTTCACCCCCACGTAATGCAGCTTCCATAAAGGTTTTTAAGGTCCACTTTACGACACAAAAACAACCATTTCGCTAACTCTTTTTGTTTTCAAGATATAACTGAAAATGTAGCAAAAATTGCTAAGAAAAAATTCAAGCCTTAAAAAAATCTCAAACATTTTTTTTTTCGATTCAAAATTGACCCCGCAAATAAAAGATAGTACAAAATGGATGAAATGTTGCCCTCTACGCACCCAAAAGACATTTTTACACCCCAAAAAATAGGAAAATAGAAAAATTCAAAATATTTAAATAATAATTAAATCTAAATTATTAACTCGCTAATTAGTTATATTTCTCTTATTTCAAATTTCAAACTTGCTGAAATCAAACTAATTTTCAAAATTTTCAACAAATTTAAATTAAATACACAAAATTAGAATTGATAACTTTTAGTAAAACGTGTAGTTGTAAATAAAGTCAGAAGGACTTTATTTCAAATTTTATAAATAATGAATAGGAGCAACTATTTTGAACAATTTTCTAAAATTTAAAGTTAGGAGTTAGTAACATCAAAATTTAATAAGTGTACTATATTGTGGAAAATTTAATGAAGATTTTAAAAATTCAAACAAAACTGAGGCAAAATTTTGCAGTTGCGTATTAAATAAATTATAATCTTAAATAAATAATATTAATAATAATAAATAATAATAATAGCAAATAAGGGGGCACCTTGACCCGTTTCTACACCACTGTTAAATTAAAATAAAACAATAGCCAAAGGTTATTTTACCCATGAGTAGTACTTTGTATGGACTTTTTGTCTTTAGTTGTAGTACAGTTGCTCCCAGCTCAAAGTAGGACAAAAGTAATCACGATCGCGTATTCTTTGTCCTACTTCAAGCTGGGAGCAACTTTACAAGCACACGAAGCCGTGACCACCATTTAAGAAACACCTTGTATACGATAATTTTAGAATCACATTAAATGAAGATTAAATAAATATTCAAGAATTGATAGCGTTTTTTACTCAAAGAAGTTTCTGTAATGCGGTAATATTTTATACTAAAAAAATATCACAGAATGAAAACTTATACAGGGCGTCTCATTTCTGAACAAAAAATTTCCTATGAGCTCATATTTTTTTTCGAGTTTAAGAAGTTGAGCAGCAATTTTAAAATTGGCAAATTTTCATGATTTTTGTGAAACACCCTGTATATTTTTTTTCTTATTATCAATTTTTTATTAAATTAAATTAAGGTTTGGTTTTATCTTTGTCAAAATTATTGCCTGTTTTTGAACTAAAACTAAGTGGACCATTTAAAAAATTCCTCGATAAAATTAATCTATCTAATTTAAATAAAAAAACGAAATTTATACTTGGTGAGGCACCGCGATATTTTTAAGGTTTTACATAAAATAAAAATCACATTAAATAAAAATTTAGTAAAAATCAAGAATGCCCTCTTATTTATTTTACCTCAATTCAAAACGTTCAAAAAATACTTTAATATAAATCATGACCTATTAAACTTGTCATGATAATTATAAAAAGCACAAGGTAAAATACCAACATTATTGATAAAATTTAAATTAAGTAAAAAAATAATATAGTATTAAATTCGTTTAATACTTTGATGTTTTTATTGGTAATAAAGTTGTACTTACCAAGTCTTATTAAACAGTAATAATAGTAACACACTGTGTTGATAACATAACATGAATCTAAATAAATGTGAGTTTATGTAACATCTATTTTAGTTAAAGAGAAGGTTAAAAAAATACCATTACATAAGTGATAAGCTAAAGTACCTAGTTATTTCTTTATTGTAAAAACATTAAAATTTCTGAATTATCTGTTATGTAAATTTGAAATAATTCCTGATATATTTAATTGATCTTTGAAATAAATTATTTTTTTTTTTAAATATCGCAGTTGGGTAATAATGATAGTAAGAATGTATTAGTGGTTAATTCCGTCTTAGGTTTAGGTTCATCGTTGCTTTGAGCTTTGGATAATTAATAGAGTATAGTTTAATTCAGTAGGGATTGAGCTTTGTCGTGGTGTAGAATGAGAAGGATGCTGCCGATTGGTTGCCCTAATAATCGATGATGACCAGTGTGGGATGGAAACGAAGGACAGCGGTCGAGCAGGACATGAATAATGCATACCGCAGATGCGGAATACGTGTAACCCCTACCCTTTTGGAAAATCTAGGCCTTAGCCTTAAACCCCCACTGGCCATCTTTACCCCTTGTCAACTTTACTCTACTGCTTACCCTGGCGGTAGCAAAATTACCAAATACCTTTACCATAATTTAATACAATAATCCTGCAAATCTTGATTTAAAACTATTGGGAATTTCCCAAGTAGTTACACTTCAAATTTTCATTTCAAAACAACTGATCAATAGGCATTTTTTTTAATTAAATATTTTATATAAAATACAGGGCGATTCAAAAAGTAACACTTAAATTCGCGGTTTCGGAGATAAGATACTACTTTTGAAGGACATTTGAAAAAGCTAGTAGTGGAGTTCATAAATAAAAACCTGTTTATGTAAAATTTATGTGTGGATGTTTTTTAGTCACCAAAAATTCTATAAACGTTACTGGAGTTACTAAAAACCAATAAAAACTCATTGCACAATAACGTCCTTACTCGCCATCCTCCATTTTGTTACAAAATTTCGGTCAAGATACCGTCATCTACAGGGTGTCCCAATTTTAGTTGATTTGCATGGGTATCTTTGTTATTAATATAGTTAGAAATTCGGTCAAATGGACAATGTTTTGTAGTTCTTTATACTCATTTAGATGGTATTTAAAATAATTAAAAATTGCGTGCCATTCCGCAGATAAACGAAAATTTAAATTTTTGAAAAAGTCGATTATTTCTAGCAACTTTCTTATTTTCAATGAACACCATATTGGATTTTTCAACAAATAAACTGCATTTTCTTGTCTATTTTCAATGTAGTTTTACAATCTATGTTTGAAGTAAAAGACTGATATTTTGGAAATTACTTTAAACATAGATTTTTATACAATTTTACTTTTGAAAAATGCAATATGGCATATCCATTTAAAATAAAAAAATTTGCTGTCGATATCTTGAAAATCGAATTTGTCATATTTTTCTGAAATTCTAGTTCGTCTTAAAAAACACAAAACTTTTACCCTAAACATTTTTTTGTAAATTTTCTAGTTAACGAAATAATTGACATTTTAAAAATTGTATTTTCGTGTTTTTCCGTTTATCTTAAGAATGGCTCGGAATTTTTGATCATTTTAAATGGAATTTGAATATCTATAAAATAACTCCAAAACTTTGTCCATTTAACCCAAAATACCCATGTAATGCAACTCAAATTGGGACACCCTGTATACGTAATCAAAATTTGTAATGTATTAAAGGGACATCGTATATATTATATTTAAAAAAATTACATATTTTAAAAATTAGCTTCACTATAAGTACGATAAGATAATAATAAGTGTGTTGCATTTAATTTCATAATATCCTTAATATTACGGTATTTATTGAAAACAAAAAAATCTATTAAATAAGTAAATAAATCAAACTAATCACCTGTTGTTTTCGTGAATTTGTAACTTTGTTTTGGTTGAACGATAAAGATCATTTAAAAGTATTATTTATATTTTATATGATTTTAATATTTTACTACAGTTTAAAATTATAATTATTATTATTATGAAGCAACAAAACTTAAATAACTTTTAATGTATTTATTTAAATTTGTAATTGTATTGTTTTGTTTAATTTAAACAAATAAAATCACATTAATGACTTTATAATTATTTTTAGTATAAACTGTAAACATGTAAATTGATATTTAAAATGTTGACAACAAGTAAGTAATGGGTTTAAAATTTACGTGTGAGTGATCACAAACATAATATAAACATAAAAAAATATTTGTAATTATCTTATTTCAATTGAAATATGATAGTTGCTAAAAAGGTAAATACAAGTGTTTTTAAAATATAACCGAAAGGTTAAAATTTTAATCAAGTAATCATAAAAAATGGTAATTTTTTGGTTTAAAAATTGTATTTATTACCGTATTTCAAAAATCTAAACTGTTCTACAAATATCATACTTTAATTTAGAAAGTCTGAAATGAACTGTTTTAAATTATTAAATAAGTAATTTACAAAAATTTAAAAAAAATGTTTTGTGTCCCTTGTTTTATGTTTTTCATGTGAATCAACCCAAAACATTTATAAATAAGAAATATTTTTTATGAACATATTTAAAGATGACATGAAATTTTAAATTGCTGTTTTCAAAATTTTAAATTTAAAATGACATTCTTAAAAAAGTGGGGCAGCTAGTATATTCAAGTCAAATACATTTTTAATGCACGTGAATAAGTAGTGATTTATTTAATAAATAAATAAATCTAAAGTATTCTCAGTGAAATCATTTATTATTCACGTGTATAAATGACTAAAATTTTTAATTATTAAATTGGATTATTAGTACGGTTTGCCCCAGTTGGAAGTAGGACAAAAATAATCACGATCGCGTATTCTTTGTCCTACTTCCAACTGGGACCAACTGTACAGGGTGAGCTAAAATGATTGTGGTTTGATATGTAGGCAACCAAATACGCAGGTTGGTACAACTGAAATCTTGAAAAGAAAATCTCCTAGTAATCCAATGGCGCAGCAGCAATTTTTTCCAAAATCTCTAATTTCATAGCAAATTTCAAATATTTAAAAATTTTTTCTTCCTTTTCAAGGCAGACGCTAAAATAAAACAAAGATTTATGCAAATTAATTTTGATAAAAACTGACGTTTATGAAATAGAAGGCACAAAAACGGAATTCAAAAATCTGAAGTTTTGACACAACTGTAAAAATTACACCTACGCCTCTGCTTTTGTGAAGTCTAGTTACTTTGTTTTGATTTTGACATGATTTTGTGTTATACTATGAACTTGAAGCATAAAAATTCCCCAGATTTTTAGGCGGGAAATTTGAATTGACCACAATCTTTTAGCTCACCCTGTACATAATATACATACATTACGCTTAGTAAATAAATTTTTTAATATAGGCCTTTTTATATTTTACAAATCGTTTTTCAACCTGTCAAATTATTTATTTTTTGAGACTTGAAAAAAAGTTATCTCAAACAATGGGATCAGTTCACAAGTGAGAGAAAGAGAGATGAAATTTCTTTTAATAAAACATATACACTAAAAATTCTTAGAATATTCTACCACACTTTTATTTTAATAGATAAGTTCAGAATATAAAAAAATAGTATTAGCCCTGTTTTTATAATTTATTTTGATTTATTTTCACGTAGGACTGAAAAAACATGCAGATATAAAAAGCAATGTTTGCAATCAATAATTTAATTAATTAAAAAATGATAGGATGATTCCTTTGTTCTACCTATTAGTAGTAAGGTGTAGCAAGAAGTAATGACACAAGCTGTAAAAAAATGCGTTTCGTACTTATTAGCACTCATCAGGATCATATACTTCTTGCTAGAGTCCTCTCTGTATTTTTATTCAAATATGTAATTTGTGGTATGAGCAAATGTAGGTTCAAAATTGTCAAAAAAAAATAAAAAACACAGATAATCATAGAATACAAAGTTGTAAATTTATCATTTGTAAAAATTAAAAAAGAAATTTAACACAGCAAACATCCTCAAAATAAATCATAAATAAAATCATAATATAACAAAATTTGAAACCCTTAATAATGGCAGAATATGAAATAAAAATTAACTGAATCATGAAATACTTAAAACTAAAAATCATAATTTACCATATTTCGTGAATTCTTATGAAGTAGAACGAAAAATATTTTTGTATTTAGGTCAAAATCCCGATAATCACAATACTGACAATTAAAACCCTGATATATCAAAATCCCTTGTCTGGATTATGATTGTCGGTATTTTGATCGGGACCCAATATTTCTATCTCATATTTGAAGAGTTCAGGATTTAAAAATTCTACTTCCTGTAGATGCTGTGATTTTCGCTTATTTTTTATTATTCAGTTTACGGTTTTGTTAGTATTTGGCTATTTTGCAGGTTTAGTTTTTGTAGGAAGGTTATGTGAAAACTCCATGCGAAGTCCAATATTTGGCACCATTAAGGCGCACTTAGTTAGTATGAGCGATTAGTAGCTTCTTGGATGGACACATGTTAATTTTGGCCTAGATTAGACCTGGTGTTTTTGTTGATCAAACATATTTTATGAAAGGAAAATCACATGAGGAGACTAATGTAAAACTTAATAAACTTTAAAGAGAATTTGTAGCTTAAATCCGAACGGTTTTAAAGAGATTTCTAAATTTTCGTAGTGGCTATGTGCCATATGAGCACAAGTTCAGATCGCTCTGTTGAAGCCACTATTCCAGATATTATTATTATTAAAATTCATGATAATGGTGATGGATGACAGAAAATTGAATGTCTCAAATGAACAGGTACGTATCACATTACATCAAAATTTGGATAGAGAAAATATCAGCAGTTGCTCATAGTAGATCAAAATCGAAATCGTGTGATATTCCAGGGAAGGTTTGCAGCTATTCCGAAGAAACCATATGAGTTTAGTCCTCCTTTCTTCACTGTGGATTCAGAGACCAAAGAACCATTCAATATAATGGGTTGCCAAGGTAGAATCTGCACTAAAAAGGCGAAGTCTTTTTCTTCACCCGTGAAAGTATTGGCTTATCTTTTTCTGGGATTCACGAGGTATAATTTTTATTCACTATTTAGAAAAAGGTAAAACCGTTATGGAAGCCTTCTATGCGTTCTTATTGGATCATTTGAAAACCGAGGTGCAAGAAAAAAATATTTTCGTATTTTAGAAAGCATAAATTGTATTTCATATAAATGAATTTATTTTCAGAAAAAAACCTTTTCGTATTTCAGAATCATCAATTGTATTTCAGATAAATCCAAGAGTTTTTGGCGGTAATTGTGCACGTGAACCATAATATACACATATTCATCAAAAATGTGCTTTGGTAGTTTAAACATCAGTAACAATATTATGCTTACGTCCTTAGTCCTTGGTTTACTTAAAAACATGGTGATGGTGCTCTTAAAGTACAACATACAACAATCGATCATGCAGGTGCTTTAGCAATGGAAGAAATGGGTTTTAGTGGCTAAAATATTATATTTAAATAATTTATGCGGCAAAATTTACTTTGAATGAAACAAAATGATTCTTTCAAAAATACAATTGATTCTTCTGAAATGCAAATCATACTTTCTGAAATTAAATAAGTTTTACGGAAATAGAGTTAAAGCTTTCTGAGTTGCAGTTGGTGATTTCTGAAATTAAATTGATCTTTTCTGAAATACAACTTGAAAAGGTGTAGATCATACTTTTCAATTATTGTAGCCACAAAATGAATAGATTTTGGTTCCAACTTGTTTGGATTTTTCCAAGTCGAAGTTTGTTCAGGAAAACCTTTGGAAGAGTGGTTGAATAAAGTTTGCTTATATATCTGTTATGGTCAAAGGCCGAAGCACGGTCAGTGGTCAATCCTAGGTTTATCTAGTCAATCCTGAGGATTGACCAATTGCCTTGGGTATAAACCTGAAATAAATAAAAGCTTCAGCCTTTGACTAAGTAGGTTTTAGAAGATTCTAGGATTGACCATCATATCTGGTCAAAGATACTTTGACAAACAACTTTTGATTTTTGACATTTTTTATTACTACAAAGAACATTCAATATTTAATAATAATTCTGATTAGGCACCAAATTATCTTTACATTCTTGGACCTGATTTCTGCAGAAAAGTGCATTTAAAATAAGAACGAGCATGCACTTAATCAAAGATATCAACTTTGGCTACTTCTCTCCAGTTGCACCTAGGATTTAGTAGGTAAAGTCCGTAATGCATATTTTAGATTTTACCTTTGACCAGACATGGTAGTCAATTCTAGAATCGGTAGAAACCTACTTAGTCAAAGGCTGCAACTTTTATTTATTTCAGGTTTTATACCCAAGGCAATTGGTCAATCATCAGGATTGACCGTACTTTGGTATTGACCATAACATTCGAATTTTGGCAGTTTAATTTCACCTAAAGATATTTTGGAACCAGCTTATACCAGTGTATAAAATTGGAAGCATTCTTTATTCTTTTATTTGGTTAAAATTTGCCATTTGTAATCTTTGTTCTTTATAACTAATTCTAGTAATTTATGGTTTTTACCTTTTACCCAATTTAGAAATTATTTTATCGTTTTTTCTAAGAACGTGTCTTCATTTTTAGATTTTTATATTTTTCCAATGTAAAGTTTTTACATTCTCTTATTTTGTGGATAATATTTTTTAACCCACAGATTTTTATTTTTCAAATTAAAAATAATAACTGTATTAAAATTTCTCTTGTTTTATGAAGAAAACTGAAAATATAAATGTATTAAATCGAATTGAATTAATTAAATTAATTTATTAATATAATAATAAATAGAGTGAAATTATAATTTGAAAATTAAATTTAAAGCAAGCTTAATATTTAAATTAGCAATTTGATGCATATTTATCATTACCTAACAATCCACCCGGTCACATAATGTTGCGAAACATTTGATGCAAATTTCTCTAATTCACTAATTCAGATTGGATCCGTCATAGGGGTGACGACGGACAGCCGGATCCTAACTGTTAGCGGACCTTTCCTTCAAATAAACTAAATTTATTAGAGACCCTCTATCCTTTAGCATATATTACAATATTAATGAGCAGTAATGCGATTACAACATGATTGAACAAATTCCATAACTATTGGAAATGTACTACATACTACAGATTTTCACATAATCAAATATAATAAATAAGTTGAGAGGTAAGAAGTAGTTTTAGAATTCCTTGGAGGTAATAACGTAACATGTAAGACTCAAGGATAACGTGTGTGTCCTGTTCTTTAGCCCGAAGGGACGACAGGTGGGGAGATTTGGAAGAATGTAATTTTGTCAGGACGAGTCCCCGAGGATATGCGGTCTTCCCTTTTGCCAAACAGCCGGACTCTTACCGAATGCCAAACAAATATAAAATATACATACAAAAAACCCCTTCAAAAAGTACAACATTTCAACCACTGTATTAAAAAACACATAATTTCATTTATATATATTCCCTAAATAAGCTCGTATTGTATAAATTTAGAATGCGATGTTATTAACCTAAATGCAATAAATTTCTGGACCACTAAAAGTTATTTACTTAAGTTGCGGTATAAGGGTACTTAAGATTGACGAGATGCATTAGTAAATGGACGCTCCATCTTTTCTCAAACCCCGACAACCCCTTAAAACAGCCAAGGTCTAAATACAGATGTTGCGGACAACGGAAACTCTCACAGAAAATCATTTAAATAGCATCAACATATTCTCTGCAATCCATTTAAATTGCTTATTATTTAAAACTTCGACAAACTTAAAAAGCGACTTCGAACTTATAAAAATATTTATAAAAACAATAAAATTTGTTTAAATATACCTATATATATTTTAAAACTAAATTGTCAATGATAACAATTCATTTATATACCAGATGTTTTTAATTTTAAGCTTTTGATTAATGGAGTTGATGAAAGAATGCACCATCTGTTAATAAAGGGTTACTTTTAGGTAAATTTTAAAGAAAGGATTATATACGTCATATGGTTGGTTTATAATAAAAGTCTTAAAAAATAAATTGGCTTTTTTAATTAAATATAACAATAAACATTCGAATGATAAAAAACTGCCTTTTATTTTCATAATCAATCATGCAGTACGCATTTTGTGGAACTAGACACTTTTTTGAAAAATGATTTTGTTTTAGTTATTTAAAAAGTCCAAATAATTACAATAACTGAACATTGGTTAAATGCAAATAATGCAATTTTGTCTAATATCAACAATTTCAAATTAGTATCCATATATTACAGGACAGCCTTTTCTCATGGTGGTACTTTTATGTAACCCATGAACTAAATGCCCATGAAATTAATGATGTCAGAAACTTCTCTACAGAAATTTAACTTTCACTAACACTTTAGATGGTGCCTTAATACTTCTTTCGAACTTACTTCCTCCAAACACCAACGTAGATTTTCTCCAAAAAACAAAAGAAAAACATGAACTTTTTAAGGTAATAAAGAGTTTAACATGTTGGCAACAATAAATAAACCTACCAGGATACAAAATAGAATAGCTGCCTGCCTCGACAATATACTCATAATAACTGATGAATATGAGGGATAAAAGATCGTACATAATTTATGACGAAGCTCAATCAATAATACTATATACATAGGACAAGATAGCCAAAACAAAGATGCTATTTGGAATGGTAAATATAGCGAACGGAAATTTCGTCACCTACTTAATTCATAATCATAGTCCAAAGACTATCAACATTCCAATGTAAATGATATGTTCACAGAATTCCTTGTTATATTTCTAGAACATTTTTCATAGGCCTTCCCTTTATGTAAGAAGAAAACACAATACTTCGAAGACCAATTTGGTAACCCCATGCCACTAAACCGATATAGACAATTTTACAATTTCAAAGCAGCTCAGGAAGGAAAGGAGCAAAATGAAAGGAAAATTACTTGTTCCCAAAATAAATTAAAATCAATTTGGGAAATAGTTAATAATGAAACAGAGAAAAATAGAGCTTCGTCCACCAAAGATCCCATCAGTAGAAGAACTAAACATCTTTTTTATAACCATTGCATCAGTCGGTGTAACCCAATTTATTAAGACAGGGGTTCTCAAACTTCGGAAACGTTGTACCACTTTAATAAACTGCTAAACATTTTGTACCCCCATCATAATATTTTTTAACGCAAGTCAAAGAATATGGATATGTTTGTTAGTTGTAGTAAAAGATTGAATAATAGACTTTTTGATACTTTTCAACTCACTTCTCCGTCTTCCGTCTTTTAAGAAAATCAGTAGGTTTGTCTTTTAAATGATTGTGTTTGTTGTAATAAAAATGATGTTTCAGAAGTAATGGCTTCATCGAGTTGTTCGATAACGTTTCTAATTGGCTGGTTATTGAATTGGACATAAAAATCTGTAATTTTTGTATTTCTAGTTTAAAAGATGATCATTTCTGTCTTATTTGTATTTAAAATCAATCTATTACCTATCAACCATACATTTAAATTATGTAAACCAACTTGGATTATTTTTTGCAAATTTATGCTTCTGTTATAAACCAGAACCATATCGTAGGAAAACATGGTTATTTTCCCTTTTAGTTTGGCGTTTGAAATGTTTTCAGTACCAATACTGATCCTTGAGGAATACCAATATTAATTTCAGCATACTTTCTTACATTTTCATCTAATTTCGTTTGTAATGGCTGTTGGTCTACAATAGTTGGATTAGTATACATGGCCTTCTTATTTGTAAATAGGAATTATATGAGTTAGTTTTAATGACTCTAGAAAATCATTACTGTCAAAAATGTCATTATTAAATTAACCAATGCTTTAATTATAATATTTTAGGTGTTTTTTTATTAGTTTTATTAAAATATTCTCAGTACCGTTAAAAACAAAAACTATTTAGTTTATTTGTGATATCCATGATTTCATTTTCATTAGCCGGGAATAATAATATTGAGTTTACATTTGGATCAATAGAAATAGTTGTGTAGGTGCCATAGTTTTCTGAATATCCTCTAATAATTTGGATCCTCCTACGCTTACAAAAAATGAGTTAAATTTATTTACAATTTCAATTTCATTTGTAACAACTTCTTTAATTTTATCTGTACGATTTGTTCTTATCTGTTTGCTGATCTAGAGGTAGAATTATAATTAATTAATCTAAAACCATTAATTCCTCATACTGTTTAGTATTTGGAGATATATGAATTTCCAGAATATCCTAAAAAACTTGATGTTCTTTTATATTTGTGTTGGTCATCTATTGCAGAGATCTAGATTTTTGATTTTGTAGAAAGCTTCCATTTTTAGTTGTGCTGTTCACCGAACCCGAACTTTTTGAGATACGAACTTAAGTTCCAACTGTTCGAACTGTTCGAACCCGTTCGACATAATAATAAAAGTTCGAACTCGTCGAAGTCGAACTTTCATAAGTTTAAACTCGATAATTTTCGAACTCGATAAAGTTCGAATTCCGCTAAGTTCGAACTCGATGAAGTTTTAACTCTTTCAAAACATCTTCTGAAGTTAAATCTTATTTTAAAGAAAATAGTTTAAATAAGGAGTTTTTTCCCTTTTCTTGGTGGAAAGAGAAAAACCGCACCTACCCTAAATTAAATAATATTGCAAAAAAATATTTAAGCATTCTGGCAACTTCAATTCCTTCAGAGCGAGTTTTTTCATCAGCAAGAAATAAAATATCTGCTAAGCGAAATTATTTACTTTCTGAAAATGCAGAAATGTTAATTTTTCTTTGTGAAAATGAAGAATTATAATATAATTTTTCATATATAAAATATTTGATCATTAAAATTTTATTTGACATATTTAACTTTTTATTTCCAGGGCGACCCTGAATAACTGCCAATTTTGGGATGATACAGGAAGTGAAACTAAGCATTTTTAATACATACAATACAGTATTGTCTGGAAATGCTTCCTTAAAAAGTTAAACCACTTTAAAAATTTCCAAAAAATTTTTTTTTTAAATAAAATAAAATCTACAAGAGATATTTATTTTAAATTTTGGAGGTAATTTTTTCCAATAAAGACACATATTTAAGGCCAATAAAAAACAACATATATTAAATGAGTATAAGGAAAAATGTTAACTATTTTATTTAATATTATTACCGCCTTGTTACATTAACATTCTTTGGTAAAATTTCAGAGTGTTATAGTTATGCTTCCTTTATCACCCCCAAAAAATTGGCACAGTTGTTTAGGAACACCCTATATATGTATAATAGTCATTTTATGTTATTATTATTTCCTCTTTTCTGGCTAAAATTGTACTTTTTTTTACTGTAGATGCGTATACTTAGTTTATGTTATTATTATAGACTCTATATCTGAATATTAATATTGTACAAAAATAAATCTTTAACTAATCTTCTAAGAATATTTATTGTTTATTAATGACTTTTCAAAATCGAACTTTTTCCGAACCCGAAGTTTTTTCGACGCCGAACTTTTTGGGAAGTCGAACTTTTTTCGAACCGAACTTTTTGCGAACTCGAACTTTTTTCTAACCGAAGTTTTTACGAACTCGAACTTTTTGAAATAGCTCGAACCGTTCGAACTAGAGCAAAAGTTCGAACTTTTGAATGAAAAGTTCGAAGTTTAAAAAATATTAAGTTCGTACAGCACTATTTTTTAGGCATAGGATATCTAATTTTTCTATTCTATCAAATTTAAGATATTCAGAATATCTTGCGCAGTTCTTGACATATCCTGGAAAAGAACTAAATTTTGCAAGGTTTTACATTTTTTAAATTTTCTAGGAGTTAATTCCTCATATTGTTGAGTAATTGGAGACTTATGGTTATGAATATTTATATACTATTAGTATTTTTTTTTTAATATTTATAAATGGTTTCATGATAGTTCAGAAATAGTAGGAAATTTTCATTGGGTGGTGCAAAAATAGCTAGCAACTCATCTTTTCTAATTGTGAGCATGGTCAATGCCATTGGTAACTTTTGGGAAATTTTCAAAAGAGATATCGCTTTTTACTAATATAACAAACTCCTCTGGACATATTTTTAGTTATGAAGTCCCCCAAAAGCTTTAAATATTACTAACTTTCAGTTCATCCCCATAAAGCCAAGTTCCAGTAAAAATTAATATTTTTCCAATCTTACGAAGTATAAATAAAATAGTATAATAATAATTAGGTACATAGTGAAAAAGTAAGGAGTTTGTGTTTTGATTTAGTGGAGTAATAAAAGAATATACCTTATTTAAATTTAGATCGAATTTATATTGGTGTATAAATAATTTAGTGAAAATCATTTACAACTGAAGAATGGTCGAAAATTACATGAAAACATTTGGAGGAGAATACAGTGAGTTTTAGTTAGGTAATGTGCGGGTCGTAGAATTCAAAAGGGATTCCACATTCGACATACATTGGTCGTTGGGTCCTTATATTCGCCACCAAGTTGGTTTACTCTTATAGAATCACAGATGTCCTATAAAATTCGCAACAGCACGGATTTGTCTGTTCGCTAAGATATTCCTTTCACATTACGATCGTATGCATGTGTATGCTTGTATATGCGAATATACGTATGTGGGTGTGTGCTCAACTATAAAAGCGAATAGCTTTGTTATCATGCACTGGAATGTGTGTTTTAAAAATAAATATACAACTTCCCCTCTTTATTGTGGACGTAAGTATGTGCATAAAGACGTGTTAACAAAGGCTTCCTTAAATCCCAAAATAAAAACATGTTAAAAATTACATAAGAAGTATATTAATCAAATTTTTAAAAAAGTTTACAAAATAATGAGCTTATTTAGTTATTCCTATTAAATGTTTCAATATATTCAACTTGGTTATCCTTAGGGAGATAAAAAGCGAACGAAATATGTATAAAATGTCAAGACATTAGTTGCATCCTGCTCCTCTCTTGTCATTCAAGGCACGAAACGATGGTTGGCCATTACCCAGTCCAGCCATCGATTCCGTATCCCTAGTCGACATGTGTTCAGAATACCGGACGTTAGTTTTCTACATGGACAAGCCATTTCCCAAATATCCCATATCTCTTTAAAGCATATTGCGGAATACATGATTTGACAACCGTTAACTTATTAAATCTGACTTTTATAACAAAAGACTTTATTTAAAAGAAATATTACATAGAAGAGTATTATCAAAATGATAATAACACTAATTAGTTTGGGAAAAAGAAGAAGATACTATATGATAATAGTTTATATTTATAATAGAAAAGTAGTAGTATTTATATGCATAATGAAAAAAGTAATATCCGTTGATATAAAGTTTTATGTCCAGAAGTTTGTTGGTTGGCCAATAGGAATTCCGGAGGGTTAAAGAATAAAGAAACAAATCTAAAACTCTAAAACCCTTTGCATTTACTCTGGCGAGTCCAGAGCGTCGAACTTAACTCAAGTTAGGAACATTTGTTATGTCAGTGGACCTTGCTCACTCTCTGATTTATATGCTGAACCAATACGACGATAAAACTTTTCCAAACTTCCCCACACCCAACTCTGTAATATATGTTTTTAAATAGGTTATTTATTTTCAACTTTGAATGTAAAACCTTATGTCAGTGAATTACAATTATTATCTTTCACAAGATTTCTACCAAATCGTTCAATAAATACTTATTTCTCGAGTTAACTCCAAAATTAAAAGAGTAATGTAAAATTATAAAAAAAAATCTCAGTTATCTGATCGTGTGTATACAATAATTATAGTATATATATGTATATACAGTTATTGACATTATACCTTTATACGAGGAAAAACAAAAACCAGAATATCCTGGAAAATCTAATTTTATAATGCTTTTTTTGTAAGTCATATACATATTGTAAAGAACTGGAATGGGCACTGGCAGCAAATTTGAATTTACGCAATATTTTCATTTAAATGTTCAATACGTAAAAAAACATAAGTAAAAAATTAAAGCCCGATGAGAATTATTGCTCTGGTTTCTTGATAAAAAAATAATGCATAAAATTGGACAAATTTTATCCAACATCTAGGACCCCAGAAAAATGTGGCGCATATAAAAGCTGCGATCCCGCTGAGTAAAGAACAACTTTTTTTTAACGGAAAATTTCCAAAACTAAGCCACTTATAAGCAAAAACAAATATTTATTTGGGCAATTTTCAAATGTTTTCCAGCGAAAGAAAACTACAAGTACGAAATATTTTCATTTACATTTTCAATACGTAAGCAAAGATAAGTAAAAGAAAACCGATGAGATTTGCCCTCGATTCGACGATCTTAAAAAAATCTTAATAAAAAATTATGTTTAAAATTATTGGACCTGTGAAATTTTATCCAACATCTAGGATCCCAGAAAAATAGGACACATTTAAAAGCTGTGAGCATGTTGAGTAAGGGGCAACTTTTTTAACCAAAAACTCCCAAAACTATGACCAAAAACGAGTATTTGTTTGGGCAATTTTCAGTCGCTTTTCCGACGAAAGAAAACTACAAGGACGCAATATTTTTATTTAAATATTCAATATGTAACCAAATATAAGAAAAAGAATCAAAACCCGATTAGAATTGCCCCTGCTTTCCAAGATTTGACGGAATGTTAGAGTTTTTCAATTCGGAAAAAAAATCTAACCTGGATCTAAAATCTTTCCGAGCAGACCAATTTTGTTATTTGTTTTTAGACGACTCTCAATTCATGAAATTTTTTGTTGACGTATTAATTCTTTTTCCTAATATCTAAAAAACAACAAAAAGCAGTCAATTTTTCTAGTTTTTTCGCTCTAGCGCGAAATTATCTCATTCAATCACCCTCAAACTATCAGGCTTTCCTCCTTGAAATGCCGCGTCCAATGACATATCGCATGACCAGATCTCACGTAGGGAAGAGTATATAACCTGACTTAACCAAACAAAAGTGGGGGTCTGACCTAACCTAACAAAAATGAGAGTCTGACCCAAATTTTAAAAATATGAATAAGAAAAAAATCTTCAAATACCAATAGTATCATAGCTGGATTGGTTTCATAGTTCTAGGAATGTAAAGGTATATTTTTTGGATTTTATACACCTTTTCAAATTGTACTGCGGTAAGTCCTAAGAACAGCACTAGTTCAAAAATTGCGGTTTTGTGTTAACATGGTCAAAATACATAAAATTAATTCATATACAAAGTGAGGTAAAGGGCAGTAAGCTGGGAACTATCATAAAGTATTGTGTTGATTATATTATTTTTTGTTATATTTTGTTTCCTTATATTTTTTTGAATTTCTTGTATTAACGTAATCTAATTTAGATATTACGGAATTGCATATATTTTCTTATTTTCTGACGAGTGTCCAGGTCAAAATCGAAATTTTACGGCTGTCCGATTAATCTTGCCGCTACAAGCAACTAAACCCTTTAAGAAAATTTATCATTATTTTCCAAAGAGAGGATATTCTTTCTTGCTATGCGATTGAGATTTTGGGAAAATGAAGAGAGACATGACCGTGTATATGTCCCAGAAGAATATGAGAATATTATTATGTTTTGCAGAAGATACCTTTACTATCAAGAAAATAATCTACCAAGACATTATTGATTTTAAAAACTGGTGGCCTAAAAGTTTCAAAAATAACTTGCAGTTCAGTTTGGTCTCCTGACAATGCGGAAAATAAATAATTTACAAATATTAACTACAGGAAATTTGTTTATGATAGTTCGATCCCAGGATATGTTACCACTTATGGTTAAATTAATGGTTCAAATTCGAATTCCCTTTCTAAAAAAAAGGTCCATTAATTTCCAATAAGACTTCATATAGAGAACCAATTCCAATTAATAAAAACAAAATAAATGATATGAATTTTATTACCACGTAACTTCCTGCAAGATCACTACTACTATTGAGGAGGATAAAAAAAGTGGTAAGCTAACATGAGATTTAAGTTTTGCACAACATTGAATTATGGCTATTTGTACTAGTTTTTGTGGTCCAAAATTAATCTATCTCAACAATTTTCTCGATAAACTAAGAATTCAATTTAAAACAATAAATCCATAACTTGATATACAATAATAATACGAGTCTATAATATTTTTCCTAAAAATCTTGCTTATAAATTAGTTTCAAGAAGCACTACAAGTCTTGTGTACATTCCAAAGCTGTATCTTCATAAAATAAGTTTTTATTAAGTTTAAATTGATCTCAAAATTAACTTTTTGAACTCATACTATTTTCTACCGATTAAAATGTATTTCAGATAAACCAATTTATTTTTAGAAAATATCAATTGCATTTCTGAATCTTCAAGTGTATTTCAGAAACCATCAATTGTATTTCAGAATCATCAATTGTATTTTAAAAATTATTAGTTGTATTTCAGAAAGCATCAATTGTTTTTCAGAAAAGACCAATTGCAAAAATTGAAGAAGTCAAGAGTTTTTGGTAGTGATTGTGCACGCGACAACTACAGACATTTACAAGTCATCAAAAATGTCCTTTGGTACATATTAACCTTATTTCTGAAATCACGCTTTCTGAAATATAATCGAGGATTCTGAAATAGAATTGATACTTTCTGAAATGTGGTTTTTCTGAAATACATTTGATGCTTTCTTAAAAACAGTTCACATTTCTGAATTACAATTGATGATTTCTTAAATTGAATTGATCATTTCTGAAATTCAAATAAAAAATTCTTACGAGGTTTACATTTTTAAATAAAAGCATAGAAATCTACAAAAAATCTGTCAAACGTGAAAGAAGGTACTTACAAGAAGAAACGTAGAGCCTAAATGTAAGAAAAATCCAACTCACATTACACTATTAAATTTCATAATTTACAAAAAGGAGCATTGTTTATACAGGGTGTCCCATTTTAATTAATCCAGCTGAATATCTTGGAAACTAAGCGATTTCATTAAAAATGTTTCAGACAAAAATTATAGCGGTTCGAGGGGGACATATAATTGAGCCGTGGGTTTTTATTTTTTATGGGATTTTATGGGGGTTTTATGGGGAAATTTTTTTTTCAAATGGGAACCTATAAATTTTATTATTGATTCACAATCCATGAAAAATAATAAGCAACTTTTGGTTGAAAATATTTTTTAGGAAATTTCAATTTTTCATTATATTCGCCAAAATTAACAGACATTTTGAGATTTCGATTCAGGTTTTCTAGAAAAGTAATTTTTTTTAAGAAAAATCCCCTAAAACAAAATGTTTAAATTAATGTAAAGATTTAGAAAAACCAGTAAAAAGTTTTTAAAATTTATTTCATTTTTTTTTTCAATTTATTTAAACAAAAATTATTTTTTTACGAAAATGTAAAATTATTTTTTTAATATTAAAATTAAAGATAAGGTCAAAGGTCATCATAAAGATCACTTTTTGCCTCTTGCGATTTTTCTTTAAAATCTTTAGTTTTCTAGTAAAAATTGAAATTTTCTAAAAAAATTGTTCAACCAAAAGTTGCTTATTATTGTTTAAAGATTACGAATCTGCAATAAAAATTATGGGTTCCCATTTAAAAAAAAATGTTTTTCCATAAAAACACCATAAAATCCCATAAAAATTAAAAACCCATGGTACTGTTAAATGTCCCCCTCGAAACGCTATAATTTTTGTCTAAAACATTTTTAAGAAAATCGCTTAGTTTCAAAGATATTCAGCTGGATTAATTAAAATGGGACACCCAGTATATTATTAAAAATTCCCAGAATATAGTATCCTACAAAACCTGATTTTTAAAATGTCCTTCTTTTTATATTTTTATTGGTCTTTGTTGTAGATACCTTGATGAATTATTTTAAATTATTAAGAACATCATTAAATTCCAATATCTTGTTTGGTTTCATAGTTGGACTTTAGTAGTAAGGCATACTGTTAAAGTATATATTTTTTGGATTTACTAATTCTTACAACAAGATTTACATTTTTGAATATTAATGTATCTACGAAAGTAAATGTGGCATAAATGGTTTAATAAAATTAATAATCTTCAATCTTCAAAAAGAGCTTTTTAAGCTATTTTCTATTAGATTTTTGTTTTTGTAGAAACCTTTTATTTATTAGGGATATCATATCTAATTTTTAAATTCTATTTAATTTAAAAAAATCTTGCGCCGTTCCTAATATATCTTGGAAAAATCTAAATTTTGCAAGGTTTTACTTTTTAAAATTTTCAGATGTTTATGTAATACAACAACTCGTAATTTTTATAAACATTACACGTGGTCTACAATACAAGAATATCAGTTGTTTTTTTTTTACAAAATTAAAAATTTAAATCATTTGTTTCAATAAAAACAACTACAATAACGGATAACACTAACTCAAAAAGATAAGTTTGGGACGAATTCAGAAAAATCTCAGTTTTTTTTTTTGGATATTTTAAGAACAATTCGTGATGTTTAAGAATTACTAAAATATTTTAAAAAGAAAGTTTCATATTTCAGAACTAAAACCAGATATCGATGACCTAAGTGCAATACCTAGTTTAGTGCAAAAATAAAAAATTGGAGACATCAACCAAAAACTTCTTCTCGTAGAGTTTTAAATTTCCAAGAAAAAATGTAATACTACACCTTTTCCAATTGTACTTCACAAAATATCATTTCAATTTCAGAATAGTCAATTGTATTGATATTCTTCCTGATGGAAGCATCATTTAAAAATCAGATATGATTTGTATTTCAGAAATAATCAATTGTATTTCAGAAAGAATTATGTGAACACAGTGGTGGTTGTGTTCACATAATTGAATTGAATTTTTGGCTTTATCGATAATTGTTGTTTGTAAGTAAGCCAACATTTGTCTATAATAACAGGATAATTCCGAAGTGGTCATTTTAACAATCCTGTTTTAGTCTTGAAACCTCATTTTTGATGAATTGTATGTGCTGTATCATCACCTCCAAAAACTCTTGGCTTCCTCATTTTTTACAATTGGTCCTTTCTGAAATTGAATTGATTTTTCTGAAATACAATTGTTACTTTCTGAAATACAATTAATCTTTCCTGAAATACAATTAATCTTTCCTGAAATACAATCAATGCTTTCTGAACTCAAATTAGTCTATTCTAAAATTCAATTGATACTTTCTAAAAGTAAATTGATGATTTCTTAAATTCAATTGGAAACGATGTATTAATATAATAATAATAAAAATTTTTCGTTGTTTTCTTCCATTTTTGATATTTGAACGAAGAATTGTACATAGGCCTACAAAAGCCAGGATATACTACGAAGTTCTGAAAGCCTTTTTAAAAATAAAAACGAAATAATAAAATTTCCAAAACGTACATTTGTAGGTTGATTTATTTCTGAAATTATTAATAAACACTTTTTTCAAACAAGTCATCCACTTGCGGCATGAAAATTTTAGACATTAAGAAACATTTAAAAACATTTACACCACGTGTATCTATACTTGATGGATATTTTGGGAAAGCTGCATTACAAAGTATGGCATAGAGTTGCTCTTTTGATAGCAAATTATTTTTATAAGCATTGTAATTAATACCAGCATTCAAAACATCCTTCTTCTTATTTTTAGCTTGCTTTTGAAGATAGCATCCGCTTATTGCATCAAAATATGAACCAAATCCATATTCTGTAATTTCTTCATTCAATCTTTCAGTTACGCCAAGTTTTTTACCGCATTCAATTAATGCTTCTTTATTATTTACGACATCTAGCAAAGACAAGGAATTCACCTTAAATATAAAAATCATTATAATTTCTTTTATAAATTAATAAATTTTTTACCTGTGTACCAGCTATAGCTAATAATAGTACGTAATGTAGGTAAGTCATTTTAATTTTGAACCAATTTCCACAAAATTCCAAGCATTTATATTTCAAACATTTAATTAAATCTTTGTTTTAAATAATTTGCAATTTTAGTATTCATCAATTATTTTTTGCAACAATAATTATTTAACGTATAAATTATAATAAGTAAAAATTTAAATAATAATTTATTTTCATCAATCAATGCCAATCATTTGTCAATTTTATCTTCTTATTCAATTTCTATTTTGCATATTTGCTAATTTTTAAGAAAATTTTAAAATCTTTAATTCCGATTACTAAAAAATAAGATATTTGATCTTGGGATTAAACCCAAAATTAAGTATTCTGAAACCAGTTTTCTCCTATTCATCTTCTAAAATAGTAGTTACCATTTTTTTCGATCTATGGTCGAAAAAAATTAATTTCGAACTTCAAGAAACATTGCTATTTTTTTGAGGACCAAAAACACTAAGAAACATCGAAAGGTTTCAAATATCGCAATTGAACCTAATTTTTCATGAAAACCATAAATCATGGTTCGGTTTGGTTAAGTTTCTGAATAATTTTAACGGATACTTTCTTCCATTTTTTAAATTTGTAACATGGGCCATTTATTTTATAAGTCAGTTTTTTATTTTGTGGGACATAAAAAAACTGATATTGAATATAGGTTTCAGCACCCAAAAATACATATGTGTAATTATATCATAATAATTTTTCAGAAAATTGAAAATACTAAAGCTGAAATTTTCAAAATATGCAAAATTTTCATAAAATAGACATCATAATTTTTGTTAGTACTTATTATAAATATTTATACTCATTAAATATTATAATTTAAATTT
This sequence comes from Stenus bimaculatus, assembly GCA_963971135.1. Classification (NCBI taxonomy): domain Eukaryota; kingdom Metazoa; phylum Arthropoda; class Insecta; order Coleoptera; family Staphylinidae; genus Stenus; species Stenus bimaculatus. Next base: position 75,715,728 of record OZ020180.1, on the reverse strand, counting down.
TAAAATATTTAATATATTTTAATTACCTTGATAATAAATACAAAAAATAGGATTATAATCATGAATACTAAAACTTTTCTCAGTTGCTCCTATATATAAGTTAGGAAAAAAGTTTATTTATTATAAAGTATCTTAAAATGAAATCCTTTATATTATTGATAGCATTTTTGTGCTATAATAAAGTAAGTAATTCTTAGTAAAATCATTTTAATAATAAAAAAACATATTTTAGGTCGAATCGGTTAGGCTAAGAGATGTTGAAATATACACCCAGTCCATGATAACTTGCGCCAATAAACTTAACATTCCTATCAGCGAATTTGAAAAAGAAATCGATACCAGTTTTGATTTTGAACCGTGGTTTACCACCTGGGCTATTTGCTATGGAAAAGAGTTAACTAATGGTACCACATGGATAAATCCAGATGGTTCTTTAAATTACCGTGATTTTAAACACAATATATCTCCAGAATTGAATCTTAATGCAAAAATTTGTGATGCTATTACCCCTAGAAAACCAGATACTTTGGAAGTTCGTATCATTAGTATCATAAAATGTTTTGCTATGTTGGGTAAGAATATGGCTGAAATTGAAATTTTTAAAAAAATTGATAATATTATAACAATGTAATGCATGAATTTAAAAATAATAAAATATAATATATTTTAAGATTTTTTTGCATTTAGAAATAAATTAAATGAAATGTACATTCAATAACAAGTCCATAATATTTTTCTAGTTACTCGGTAAAGTGTGTTTTTGCTACAAATTTTTCGATAAAAATATTAGTTTCAAGAAGCACTACTTTTTGTAATGAAACCAGGAAAGGAGCCTTATATACCAAACACCATCAATGTTATACACATTAGACTGATGCTACGTTTTGTTTTTACATTGCTTCGCGAGCAACCATTAGTTCCAGTAAGTTTTTAAAATCTTACGATTAGTTTTACTTATTATATATATTTTTAGTTGATAAAATATTAATGTATTCTCGGAAGATGAAGTTATTGGACTTCGAAATGCATTAGAAAAAATAAAGTTTTATTAGTGTGTAACATTGGTAGTGTTTGGTATAAGGCTCCTTTCCTTTTTTCATTATGATTCACCAAACTACTGGAGATTTTCGTTTCAAGATTTCTATTGCTAGCCTGGGATTTATCCTAAGGATGTTCGGAAGCTTGACGAGGAAGAAGACTATGGCGCAATCACATATATGGCTTAATATGATAATTTTTACACCATTAGACTGTTGCTGCGTTTTATTTTTTCGTTGCTTCGCGAGCATCCATTAGTTCCAGTAAGTTTTAAAGATTTTACTTATTATATGTATTTTTAGTTGATAAAATATTAATGTATTCTCTGAAGATGAAGTTATTGGACTTCCAAATGCATTAGAAAAAATAATGTTTTATTAGTGTGTAACATTGATGGTGTTTGGTATACATATAAGGTTCCTTTCCTGGTTTCATTATGATTCACCAAACTACTGGAGATTTTCGTTTCGAGACTACTTTTTTGGACTCATGATATTCTCTACCGAGTCAATTGTATTTCAGATAAATCAATTTAATTTCAGATTCTTCAGTTGTATTTCAGAAAGCAATTTAGATAAAGAAATTTGATTTCAGAAACCAGAAACCATCAATTGTATTTCAGATTTATGAATTGTATTCTAGAATTATCAGTTGTATTTCAGAAAGCTTCAATAGTATTTCAGAAAAATGAATATAATTATAAAAAGGGTGCATTGTAAAAAAAAGGAATCGAAGACTTTTTGGCGTTGTTTGTACACGTGAACCACGTGCATTGACAATTAAACAATACACCAGTAGGAACTATATGCTTAGGTCTTAGGTCAATATTCACCAATGTTAAACCCAATTGAATAATGTTCTAATGGCTGTTAGTGGCTAAAATATTATATTTAGGTAATCTAAAATTTTCGCGGAAAAATTTACTTTAAATGAAAGACGATGATTCTTTCTGAAATCATACTTTCTGATATTAAATTTTCAAATTATGCTTCTGAAATACAATCGATGATTCTGAAATTAAATTGGTTTTTCCGAAAAACAATTGAAGCTTTTTGAAATACAATTCATATTTCTAAATTACAATTGATAATTTCTGAAATTGAATTGATCTTTTCTGAAATTAAAATAGAAAAGGTGTAGATCTTACGAGGTTTGCATTTTTAAATAAAAGCATGAAAATCTACAAAAAATCTGTCAAATTTGAAAGAAGGGCGCAAACGTTAGCAAAACCCAACTCACATAACATTATTAGGAAGTTACAGAAAATCATCAAATTTCAATATCTTCATAATTGGACCACAGTAGTAAGGTACTGTTAAATTACATAACTTTTGGGTTTACTAGTTCTTAGATTTACATTTTTTAATAATAATAAATCTACAAAAATAAATCTGGCACAATTGGTTTAATTAAATTAATAAGGAAGAATGTAAAAAGATTGTGGTTTTGAAGGTATAAAATTTTTTTATATCTTCTATTTCTTTAGAGAATCGTGAAAATAACAACTATTTTGCATTTTATTTGTTATTATTAAATTTAAACTAAATGAACTTCTTATTTCTCTTCGATTTATTTGATTGGTGTTGTTTTCAAAAAAAAAATATAATTTCTATTAGAACTTTTAAAGTAATTCTCTGTTAGTTTTGTTTTTGTAGAAAGTTTCAATTTTTTAGGGACACCATATCATATTCTATTTAATTTAAGAAATTCAGAATATCTTGCGCCGTTTCGCGTTCCTGAAATATCGTGAAAAAAATATATATTTTGCAAGGTTTTACGTTTTTTAAATTTTCAGACCTATAGATCTTGATGGTAATACAGCAACTCGTAATTTTTATAATGGCATCATACATTGTGTACAATACAGGAAAACCTGTTATTTTTTTACAAAATTGAAAATTTAATTCATTTGTTTCAATTATGAAAACTACAATAACCCAAAAAGATAAGTTTTGGACGAATTGAGGAAACTCGGTTTGTTTAGGATATTTTAAGAACAATTCGTGATGTTTCAGAATTATTAAAATCTTTGAAAAAGAAAGTTTCATATTTCAGAACAAAAACCAGATATCGATAGCCTAAGTGCAATACCTAGTAAGTGAAAATATATAAAATGGGAGAAATCAACCAAAAACTTTTTCTGGTATAGTTTTAAATCTCAAGAAAAAATGTAATACTACATCTTTTCCAATTGAATTTTAGAAAATGTCAATTCAATTTTAGAAATCGTCAATTCTAATTCAGAATAGTCAATTGTATTTCAGAAAACATAATTTGAAAATCAGAATTCATCAATTTAATTTCAGAAAGTATGTGAGCACAACCACGTCCAACAATTGAATTTTTGGCTTCATCGGTAATTGTTGTTTCTAAGTAAACCAACATTTGCCCATAATACCAGGAGCTATAACAGAAGAATTCCAAAGTGGTCGTTATAACAATCCCGTTTTATACCCAGATTCTGGTCAAATCATTTAAGTTTAAAGGCCTTTAAATTTAAATTTGTTATATGGGTTGTAATGGACAATTTCCATGGTTACCATATTTGATTCTAATTAAAGGCCTTTAATTTTGACCAGGTTCTGGTCAAAATTAAAGGCCTTTAAATCGAAATTGTAGTGGTTCACGTGCACAATCACTCTTGGCTTCTTCATTTTTTACAATTGGTCCCTTCTGAAATTAAATTGATTTTTCTGAAATACAATTGTCGCTTTCTGAAATACAATTGACGATTCTGAAAAACAATTGATACCTTCTGAAATCAAATAGGTCTTTCCTGAAACACAATTGATACTTTTTTAAATTAAATTGATGATTTATGAAATTTAATTAGAAAAAGTGTAGTAATATACTAAATTAATAAGAAATTTTTCGATACTAAGAACAAGTACTAGTAATAAATGTTTTTTCCCACTTTTTATATTTGAACGATGAATTGTAAGGTTGCTCCCAGCTGGAAGTAGGACAAAGAATACACGATCGTGATTACTTTTGTCCTATTTCCAGCTGGGACCAACTGTACATAGGCCTACAAAAGCGAGGATATACTATGCCGTTTCTGAAAGATTCTGAAAACATTGTTAAAAATAAAAACCAAATAATAACGTACATTTATAAGTTGATATATTTCTGAAATTATTAATTAATAAAGACTATTTTCAAACAATACATCGACTTGTGGCATAAAAATTTTAGCCATTAAGAAACATTTAAAAACATTTACACCTCGTGTATCTATACTTGATGGATATTTTGGGAAAGCTGCATTACAAAGTATGGCATAAAGTTGATCCTTTGATAGTAAATTATTTTTATAAGCATCGTAATTAATACCAGCATTAAAATCGTCACTCGTCTTATTTTCTGCTTGTTTTTGAAGATAGCATCCGCTTATTGTATCAAAATATGAACCAAATCCATATTCTGTAATTTCTTCACTCAATCGTTCAGTTACCCCGAATTTATTCCCGCATTCAATTAATGCTTCTTTATTATTTACGACATCTAGCAAAGACAGGGAATTTACCTAAAATATAAATTATAATTTTTTTATATAAATTATTCAATTTTTTTACCTGTGTACCAGCTAAAGCTAATAATAGTACGTAATGTAGGTAAGTCATTTTAATATTTAAACTAATTTCCACAAAATTGCAAGCTTTTATATTTCAAACATTTAATTAAATCTTTGTTTTAAATAATTTGCAATTTAAGTATTCATCAATTATTTTTTGCAACAATAATTATTTAACACATAAATTATCATAAATAAAAATCTATACATATACTAATAATTGATTTTCATGAATGTTATTAATATTTATAATAAAATAATTTTTTAGAAAATTTAAAATAATAAAGTTGAAATTTTCAAACTAAACAAAATTTTCACAAAATAGGCATTATAATTTTTGTTAGTATTTAATAACATATTAATATTTATTTAAAACTATTTATACTCATTAAATATTTGCAGATTTTAATTTAAATTTTAAAATATTTAATATATTTTAATTACCTTGATAATAAATTCAAAAAAATGGATTATAATCATGAATACTAAAAGCTTTCTTAGTAGTTCCTATATATAACTTAGGAAGAAAGTTTATTTATTATAAAGTATTTTAAAATGAAACTCTTTATATTATTAATAGCACTTTTGTGCTACAAAAAAGTAAGTAATTCTTAGTAAAATCATTTAAATAATAAAAACATCATTTTAGGTCGATTCGGTTAGGCTAAGGTTAAGAGATGTTGAAGTATACACCCAATCCATGATGACTTGCGCCGATAAACTAAACATTCCTATCAGCGAATTTGAAGAAGGAATCGATACCAGTTTTGATTTCGAACCGTGGTTTACCACCTGGGCTATTTGCTATGGAAAAGAGTTAACTAATGGTACCACATGGATCAATCCAGATGGGTCTTTAAATTATAGTGATCTTAAACGCACTCTAACTCCAGATTGGAACCTTCATGTAAGAATTTGTGATGCTTTTACCCCTAGAAAACCAGATACTTTGGAAGTTCGTATCCTTAGTATCATAAAATGTTATGCTATGTTGGGAGAGAATATGGCTGAAATTGAAAGGATTAAACAAATTGATAATATTATAAGAATGTAGTGTACGAATTTGAAAATAATAAAATATAATGTTATATATTTTATGATTTTTTTTGCAATTTTGAAAGAAATAAAATTCCATATTTACTTTAATTGATGAATGATATTTTCTGAAAAATTGATAATTATTTGGTAAATCCTTACAAAAAAACCTGTTTTACATCCTATTTATAAAGGCTCATAATGGTCCATTACACCTGATGCGTTGGAAAACTAGATTTGGTCGCCCCTTTTACGTTAAGGTTAAAACTAGATCATATGTAATGTTGTCATACAATTTAGAGGTTATAGGTTAAAGTGATGCTGGACAGGATCCGGTATCCGGAATAGTACGGGAGATTAGGGGTCACACGCGGCATAAGTATGAAATTGGATCATGTTTATATAAAAAGGTTGCGGGTCAGGCGAGAAAGTGAGAAAAGGTCAAGTTAGGGATGCTGCACGAAAACAGGTAGTTTATTCACATGCCTTGTTAACCAACAATAAAAGTGGACAATAAAATAAAATACGGGGTGAATTTCTAAAGTTGATTTTATCTAATAATAACACTTTACTAAACAGCAAGTTAAGGTACTTAACTGAATTAAAAAAAATCTATATTAATACTAAAAACTCGGGTACTTATATTTTCAAATCCGTTTTTAGATATAATATATGTATATTACATATGTAAGTTGTTGAAATTTCTGAAAATTATATTAGGTTAAGGTATTTGTTTAACAAAGTTGATAGTGTTGTGTGAGTTGGGGTTTCCTTACGTTTGGGCACTACTGTGCTTCTTGTTAGTCCCTTCTTTCAAGTTTGATCTGGTCTCATGGGTAGTAGAGTTTGGACGCGGGTCAAAGACGACCGTAATGAGTTTCCAATTCCACTGGGATATTCAATGCTTTTCAACTCACATAGAAACTTCTTTCTTATATTTATTTTAAAATAATATAATTCATTTTATTCTAAATCATAACTAATTAAATATTTAAAATCGACTTATAAGAATAAGAAAATACAAATAAAAATAAGGTAATAATTTTCATGTCAATTTGATGCAATTAAAAATTGGAGGAAATAAAGCAATAAATAGCTATTTATGATGTTAGTCTTAAAAATGCATGTTTATGGCACGCGTATGAAATTCGTACGTACTTTTAACACTAGTGTTAAAAGCAAAACATGTGATTTACTGTTAAGGGGTTATACCTACTCATGGAGCTCACGTTATGGAGCTACAGCATTTTGAATTTTAGGTCACCAATTTTTGCAAAAATTCACAAAATCGCTAATTAATTTTTAACCAATATACGTAGAATTAAAAGAAAAGTATCACTAGTAAGCTGAAACCATCCTCTTTCAACTGGTAATAACAGAATTTAAAAATAAATGATATAATGTTAAATAAAAAATCGCAAAGAAAAAATTAAGTTTTTCAAAGATAAGGCCCATTAGAAAAAATTTGAAACCGTAGCTCTTTTCATTCTCCTTGTTATATTGGTGACTCAAAATTTAAAAGCTCTAAAACTAAAAAAGCTAGACCTCCACTTTTTTATTTTTTTGTCGATTAAATCCGGTTTAGTTTCTAACCCCGATGTTTGGTGAACCATGAACAAAACACTGTGTATACCTACATATAAATCTACAAACTCAAACTAGGTTTTTAAAATTATATATATTTTAATTTTATTGTTTTTCAATTTGTATATTACAGTCTTATAATATCAATTTTTTTCGAACTTTCCAATTGAGCCATATTCGCCATTATAAAATCATAACATCTTATGATAGAGATGATACGAATATCTGGAGAATCTGGTTGTTTAGGGGTGGCTGCATCACACATTTTTGCATAAAGATTCTGTTCTGAAGTTATGTTTTGCTTAAAATCACGGTAGTTCATAGTACCGTCTAGATTCATCCATGTGTTTCCATTAGTTAACTTGTTTCCATAGCAAACAGCCCAAGTGTTATACCAAGGTTCAAAATCAAAAGTAGAATCGATATCTTTATCAAATTCGTCGAGAGGAATGTTTAGCTCATTGGCGCAAGATATCATAGATTGGGTGTATACTTGAAGATCTCCCAGTCTAACAGATTCTACCTAAAATATTTTTTTGTTAAGAGCTGTTTGTTTACATACACGAGAAAATCTGAGCAAACCAGTTGCTCAGAAATTATCTGAACTAAATTGAGAAAAAGAATGTAAAAAACACAACTAATAATTTGATTGCAATAATAATTGTAGGTTACTTACGTTTTTGTAGCTCAAAAGAGCAATTAATAATATAAAGAATTTCATTTTAAGATACTTCATAATAAATTTTATTAATATTTAACCCAACTTATATATGGGAAAAACGCTTTCAATATTCATGATTTAATGCAGTATTTTTTGCATCTACTATCAAGGTAATTACAATTATTCAATATTTTAAAATTTAAATGTGTATCTGCAAATATTTAGCGAGTATAAATATTAATATATTTTTAAAAATTGACAAGAATTATCATATAACTATTTTAATTTTTCGTATTGATTAGTTTAAAGTGTAAACATTTTGAGATTTTTTTTTAGAATTTTAAGGTTTAGGATTTTTTTAATTCAATAAACTTTCTTCGAAGACCGTATTTAAATCGATTTAATATCAATGACTTGTCAGTAATAAACCTTTAATCATGGTAAAAAAAACAATAGTTTGGGTTTTGACGATAAGTGATAGAGACATCAATTTTAACGTAATTTCTTTCCATTTTTTGTACAGGAGTTTTTGCCAATTTTATCTGCGAGCGATTTTGAAAAGCCTTTCCCAAGTTTTCTTAGAAATATCCTTAAAGTCAGTGGATTAACCGAGGTTAAGTCTATTTTTTTGGTGAAATTATTTAGATGATATACTGGAGTCGTCGTATGAACGTTATCGATATTTCAAAGTTTTCAAGAACTTATTCTGACTTTTTCGATTTGATATTTTGTAAAATGAAGACCAAACTAATGAAGCATACTCCAAATGAGGTCTTACCAGTGATTTGAATAATATTATTAACGCATTTGCAGATTTTTCTCGACATTCTTGTTACAAAATCTAACACTTTACGACTCTTTGCACAAATGGAATCTACATTCTCTTTAAAATTCAATTTATTGTCAAATAAAACATCCATTCGATTCAAGTAGAGTAATTTTGTATTATCTATGGTGTATCTGAAGTATATCTTATTACTTATTATAGGGTGATTCTGGTCAAAATTAAAGGCCTTGAATTAGAAACAACAAATTTAAATTTAAAGGCAATTTTACCTAAATATTAAATACTATACACTGGCATCTTATATTTACAAGTTAACTCGTCATCGGTCAATAACGTGTGGGCATGAAAAGACCACATCACCGGTCAACAATGTGTCAAGCTACGTGTAAATACAATATAGTTAAATTTCTTTGGGTGCAAATATAATTTGTTTCTCTTGCACTAATTATTATCAATATTATGTAGGTGTCTCTGTAGTAAGTTACAGTCATCTATATTATTATTCACGAAGAAAAGTTTTAAGTTGTCTTCAAATATTAAAAGTTTGGCATCCTTAATGCTATCAGTACTATCATTAATAAATAGAAGAACCAGTATTGGTCCATAGTATGATCCTTGAGGAATCACGCAGGTCACTGATATTTCCGTAGATATGTAATTACTAATTTTAACACATTCCGATCTTCCAGTAAGATAGCTTTTAATCCAATTAACAATAGATTTGTTAAAGCCTAAAGCCAAAAACTTGTATTGCAGTAGCTCATGATCAACTCTGTTTAAAATTTTTGCAAAATCTGTATAGATTGCATGTACTTATTTCTTGGACACAGCTTTATTAATGTAGGAATTGTTCATTTTTGGAAACATGTATATTTTTAGTAACGCAGATCGATTGGTGCTGTGCTCGGTGAAGTCCAGAGAACAATAGTGTATTTTTATACAGGGTGGTTTCTTTGAAAAATACGCCTTTTTGATAATTTTCAAAAAAATATTTATTTCGACGGGGACGAAATTTTATGAGATTTTTCAATTTTCACTTAAATTTAAAATTAACTATAAAAACATTAAACAAAAATAATTTTTAGAGAAATACTTTTCAAGCTTTTTTGAAGAAACATATTTATCATTTCCTCATAGGCTTTAATATAGCCATATTTTGGAAATCGCATTTTCTTATTTTTCAAGATTGTGCAGGTACAATGTAATATTAAAATGATTTGTGAGTGAATTATTAATATACGAATAAATCACTATTACTTTGTCCATTTAACCTATTTTCTATCTCCAATAATAACAAAGGTACCCAAAGAGCCCAACGTCAAATGGGACATCCTATATACTCTAACATTTCGATGGGATTAGGTTTAGAATTTAAAGATAGAGTTTTGTCAAAGGAGGAATATTTATATGCTCGAAGTATTTTAAATATTTTTAATGACATTGCATTAAATCGAAGTTTTTTGTTTAAAGGGTTAAATGGGTGGCATTTATTTACTTTTTCCATAAAATTATCAATAAGTAGATTTGGTCTAAAACTTTTACACAATGATTTGGCTTCTATTCGAGTTGTATTTTTTCCTTAATTGGCATTGGCAATTGATCTACATGGGATACGTTTTCGAGTTCCTTAATTATCAGATCTTTGATAACATTCGGTAATATGAGAATAAATTCATAGACAAAAGTATGAGATAAATAACTAATATTGTACTTATATACTAATCATACTTCAGTAAATGGTACATTAAAATCTCATCATATTCATTGAGATCTATTAATAAATTTTAATAATTTTTTTCTTCCATCGACAATTCGTGGTCCTAGGCACTATCCTAGGTTGTCATATGCTTAATCCGCAACTGCAGTGTTGGACTGGCTCATTGGGGGCCACCAACCTTTTGGAAATCTCGCCTTTTCTGGACCTATTATTTATAATATACAGGGTATTCCATTTTAATTAATCCAGCTGGTGAATATCGTGAAAATGGAGAAACCCTTCTTTAATCCATAATTTTTATAACTTTACATAGTGACATGGTTTATAAAAAAGTCTTTACAATATGATCTTTGTGGGCCAAAAATAGAGCTGTAAGAATTTTTGCTTTCGTTCTTTTAAAAAAGTAATTCCAAGTTTTTAAAATTAAAAAAATAGGCCGTTCATTTTTTGAAAATGTAGAAAAATATTTCTTCAGTGCAATGCAGAATCTGGATAATGCACTTATAAAACCTAACTTTAAGAACATTCACGTCTAAATTTGGTTACCTAAAAATTAAAGAACAGGTTCTCATTTTTTGGATTTATTTTTGAATATATTAATTTTTTTTTCGGTCGAAAATTAAGTTACATTTTAATTCTTAGTTGTTAGTTTTAGTTTTCATTTTTATTTTTGTTATAAAAAAAATTAAAATTAAAATAGAATCAAAAACCGACTTTAAATAACTAATAATTAATATAACTTCATTTTCGACCGAAAAAAGGTTGATACGTTTGGAAACAAATTGGAAAAATGAGAAGTTGTTTTTTAATTTTTAGGTTAGTCGTGAATACTGTTACCATATCACTTAACTTTAACATATTGAAATTTCTTCAAAATAACATAAGATTAAAATTGATTTTTTATGAATTTCGGTACGACATCATACATAAAAAATGTAAAGTCCGACACACTGCGCAACTGTATCTGAAGAGTGTTCTATAGTTTTACCAAAACATTTAGAATTGGAAATTTCCAGTTATTGCAGCAAGGTATCCAATTTAGATTGTATTAACTCGAATTTTACGATTATACTACATTTCTTTTATAAAACACTTTTTCGTTTTACTTCCACTTCCAACTCAATAGTAGGTCCTATATTTATAGTGACTAAGAGCGAAATAGAAAACTGACCATGCTACAAATTTTAAAAATGGAAGCAAGTGTCCGTTAAAATTATTCAGAAACCTAACCAAACCGAACCATGTTTTATGGTTTTCATGAAAAATTAGGTTCAATTACGATATTTGAAACCTTTCCATGTTTCTTAGTGTTTTTGGTCCTCAAAAAAATAGCAATGTTTCTTGAAGTTCGAAATTAATTTTTTTTTCGACCATAGATCGAAAAAAAAAATGGTAACTACTATTTTAGAAGATAAATAGGAGAAAACTGGTTTTAGAATATTTAATTTTGGGCTTAAAAAGACAATTTCTAAATATTTTAAACCCGAGATCAAATATCTTATTTTTTAGTCATAGTATTTTAATCTTGAACTACAAATTTTAACCTAGGCAACTTAATTAATTAAAGATTTTAAAATTTTCTTAAAAATTAGCAAATATGTAAAATAGTAATTGAATAAGAAAATAAAATTGACAAATGATTGGCATTGATTGATGAAAATAAATTAGTATTTAAATTTTTATTTATTATAATTTATACGTTAAATAATTATTGTTGCAAAAAATAATTGATAAATACTAAAATTGCAAATTATTTAAAACAAAGATTTAATTAAATATTTGAAATATAAATGCTTGGAATTTTGTGGAAATTGGTTCAAAATTAAAATGACTTATCTACATTACGTACTATTATTAGCTTTAGCTGGTACACAGGTAAAAAATTGATTAATTTATAAAAAAAATTATAATGATTTTTATATTTAAGGTGAATTCCTTGTCTTTGCTAGATGTCGTAAATAATAAAGAAGCATTAATTGAATGCGGTAAAAAACTTAGCGTAACTGAAAGATTGAATGAAGAAATTACAGAATATGGATTTGGTTCATATTTTGATGCAATAAGCGGATGCTATCTTCAAAAGCAAGCTAAAAATAAGAAGAAGGATGTTTTTAATGCTGGTATTAATTACAATGCTTATAAAAATAATTTGCTATCAAAAGACCAACTCTATGCCATACTTTGTAATGCAGCTTTCCCAAAATATCCATCAAGTACAGATACACGAGGTGTAAATGTTTTTAAATGTTTCTTAATGGCTAAAATTTTTATGCCGCAAGTGGATGACTTGTTTGAAAAAAGTGTTTATTAATAATTTCAGAAGTAAATTATAGTTTTATGAAAATTGTGGTAATTTATTTGATTTAATAAATCAACATATAAATGTATATTTTAGGAGTTTTATTATTTCGTTGTTATTTTTAAGAACGTCCTAGTCAATTTAAAGCGTTCCGGGAAAAATTTAATATATTTCACGACGTTCTAAAATGTATATAAATATATAAGCTTATCCCCTTATCAGAAAAAAAGCACCATTCTGTATCCAAATGTAATATTCAATGTGTAATATTTATGTAGGGGGCAGTGTAATATCTTGGCGTCAGAAGCTATCAGCCGCGTCTCCGGGACAGGGTCGTGATTTAAATAAGCCCGGAGTCCATGGAAGGCCGCCTCCGGGGAATAGGATTTGGTTTTTGTCACCCGACCAACTCTATATGTCAGTGTCTTCTAATTCAAGCAGAAGGTGCTCGCCCTCAGAGAGAACAAGTCACTTTCAATCCAGCTCAGATGGAATAAAGAAATATATTCCTAAACGAAAGTAAACAAACTTGTAATAAATCTCACCAACACTATGTACCTACTACCTACTTTCATTTAATGGAATATTTTTTGACATCCACCAAATAATTGTGTTGGAAAGTGGTGGTCGAGTTCCACTTAAGTATACTATAAATATCTGGAATAGTCCGGCCATAACATACATCAGATGTCAGAGACTGCGCCACATCCTTCGACTACTTCCTTAGGGTCCTAACGTAAAGCTGACCCCGGATTATCCGGAGACTTAAACCTTCTTAGTTTAAATAAATGGTTTAACTGTATTACTCTAATTATAAGTATTGATCCGGCGAATTAGATGGTTTTATTTGGAAATTTTTGCTCGATTAAGTACAGTAGAGTATAAATTTGATATGTTGCAGGATTTATAGTAAGTAGCATCGATTTATTCGGGCGAAACAGTGATATGCGTGGTCTATAATTTTCCACATAAAATCCCGCATAACCAATATGGTTCTGATTCAGAATTACCATTTTTGACTGGTATGATCCCTGGTTATAAATGTCTTTGTAGGGGAACTCTATTCAAGCACAAAGCCAGATGATTGTGTAGTGGACTCTGGGAGTGGCTATTATATAAAACCCACCCTCGCACTAGAATTTTATGAGTAGGTGGACATTATGGGGGATGAAGGAAGTGAAGTAAATTACAACAAACATGGAACGTAACTTTTTATTCACATCATGCGTCGAGAAAATCGTATTTACCCCTAAATCGCCTGTTTTTGTCATTTCAAATTGATGCCTCTTCCATTGTCACGGTCTAAACGCATATAACACGTAATAATGAAACACATTTTCAACTTGAGCCCGCACAATAATTCCAATATATGAAATATTAAAAGTTGACTCTGTATTACGTGCAAGTAGTGGATAGTGACTGACTGAGTGACGAAATACCTTCACGAGCTTATGACATCTGCACAAGCAGACATTAGACTTGCTCGTAGTTAAATTACCTCTCTACCCCGGCAACCCTTTATATTACGGATGCTCTTGTAAATATATAGCCCAGACACTCTATTCAGCCACAAAACCCCTCGTCTATCCGATTATTTTTTATACAAAATTTACCCCTCGAAGGGTGGTTTGTGTATGAAAAAATAACGCCGATTTTTTTTCCAATCATCCTCTATCAATAGATAGACCGTGATTTAGGTATATTCAAATGTATTTACTTTTATAAAAAAAATATCAAAGTAATGAAGTATAATTAAAACTATAGGTATACTTACCCTATTTTGTAGTTAAACGTCATTTAAACTAAGTATATCCAAACTTACAGAAAATACTATACATATATGTATGTCAAATTAAACCTTATTCAAAATTAAATGACCTTTATTTTTGATAATATTTTTTTAGAAAATATCTTTTTTCTTTATATTTTTTTTTAAATTAAATTTTTAGAAAGTTATTTAAAAGATTTACTTTGTGGAGTAAAATTTTCAACTTATTCCAAAAAAAAATTCGTTTTTTAAAGAAGGATACCCTAAGTAAGATTTTATACAGGGTGTACCGCAATATGTGGCCCAAACCTAATAATATTTAATTAATTTCAATTACAATTAAAAATTATTTCACTTGGAAATTGGTTAGGAACCTTTGTTTTAAAATCTTTGTTATAATTTTGATAAAATAAATATGCTCTACAAAAAATTTGGTAACCATGACAAGTATCTAGGCATGCATGCATTATACAGGGTGTTTTTAAATATATGCGAAAAAATTCGGGCACAATTTGTTACCAGAATTTTGTTCCCAACTCGTTTGTGCAATGTGCAGTTGCATCTGAGTCTATTTGGGAACAAATATTTGGTAACATTTTAGCCCATTTAAACAAGTAAAAATAAAGATAATTTTTTTCTCAAAAGTGCTCTATTTTTTTAATTACGGGGTGTCTCTATATTTTTTACATTTTTTGAGTATAACTTTTTTATCTTTTATGATAATTTGTTCAAATTTTAAACACACTCTAGTTATTATAGTCGTAACAAAATAAAAATATCAAATATCGAAATAAAATAGAGGGGGATGTATGTTGGTAGAAAGTTTGACACCCCATAAAAATTGTATTCTTTATTTATAATTGGTCAAGGAATTGCCTGGTGAATGTTTTCGCATATATTTAGAAACACCCAACTTTTTTGCATATATTTTATTCAAAAATACTGTTTTTGAAAAATAAAATCTAAAGAAAACGCATTGCTTAAAATTTTTCCATTGTTTTTAACACCAGAGATCTCTTAAAATATCGGTTAAAAAAAACAAAAAATTACAAAAAAAGTGGATTAAGTGTAAGTCAAGTGCAGTACAAAATTTAGACTAGAAACTGATTGAAGTAAATGATCAAAAAACTTCTTTAAAGAAATATATTGATGTCCTCTACCCGTTAGTCTTAAATAGTATGATATAATCTGTATTTAGTTTAAAATATGTACTCTGCAGGTGCATCTTAAAGAAAATGTTCAAAATTAATACCTTTGGTTTTTCCCACACTCCATTTTGACCAATCAGAAAGCTGCATTTCATTATTCACTGGGCAATTTATTTGAATGCGTTGATAGAGAAAGGTGACAGTTATTTTGTACTTTTAACAACAGAGTAAAATTTATAAAAAAGTATTATCCAAAATATGAAAATTATTTCTCGTTCGTTGAATAATATACTATTATTGGAAATTTTTTTTTGAAACTTTTGAACGCTCAACAAATTTAAAAACCATTGAGATCATGGATACAATGCTAACGACTTTCTGAGAAATAGAAAACTAAAAAAAATACGATTTAAATTTCTTATAATTTTGCAAATAAAAAAATCTTATCCCTATAATTTAAAAATTTTTCTTTTCATGTTTTTAGTAATGATGGAATATATTCCATTTATAACCATTGAATATTATTCATTGTAATGAAGAACAATTTAAAATAAAACTATGTAAGTATAAAGAAATTTAGGAACAAAACAGCATCTTTTTAACTGTTTTTTAATTCCCTGAAAACTTTTACCAAAAAACGTTGTTACAATCGAATTACTTTTTTTAATAGAAAATAGAAATATTTACAAAAAAAGGAAATTAAAATGAAAAGTTCCTTCTTTTTATACGTTCTAAATACTAATCTTTTTTTAAATAAAAACAATAAGCCAAAAAAAGTACATATCAAATAAAAGTTTTTTAATTTTTTTTATAATTATTTCTCAAAAATTAAAGTGTTTGCACGTTCAACTATAAAATAAAATTTAAATGTCATATTTGTGCTATTTATTTTTATTCTTTTAAAACAACCAGTGCAAAATTATTGTAAAAATCACTACTTTTTAAATATTTCTATTAACTATAGAAGGACTAAAGTAATGTGCAGTATTAATAAGTCGTTTTTTCTGTTCGTTGAGTCATGTTTGTATATTTCCGACGTAGATCGGATACAATCGGGAATACTTTGTACGTCCTAGGAGTAGAAAACAAATTCTACTCCGATTATTTGACAATCCAATATACATTAGAAACATGACATCACGTTTGTTAATTAAATGTCAAATTTAAAAATTAATTTTATAAATTTTAAGGTTTGAAAAAATAATAGTATGTCTAATTCGGAGCAAAAGAACTTTTTATGGCTCACGTGTATCCTAAACTTAATCGCATGTTTGCCACAAAAGTACTTCTTTTACTCTTTATTTCCAACAATTCGCGATTTTGGTGGAAGTCTGTAAGCTATAAGCTTTTATTTTAATATAATGAAAAAATCGTTACTTGGTGAGAGATTTTTCATTCCTCGTACTTATGTATGTTATATATTTGTTGAAAGAGGACAAAATCAGTCATCATAAAACATTTTCAGGAAACTTATAGACTTTTTTTTGGTCACCAATATTACTAAAAACGACAGTTCAGTTACTAAAACCAATAAATACTTAAAGCACAAAAACGTCTTTACTCGTCTTCCACCATTTTGTTATAAAATTTATGTCAAAATAGCGCCATCTATACGTAGTCAAAATTCCTAATATATATTATTATTTGATATTAAAGATCAAATTATTTAAATCAATTTTTAGACTTGATGTTTAATATTTTTTTATAAAACGAATTATTATTAAATATCTATTTTAAATAGATAAAATTTGATGTAAAAAGTAAATTTAAAGTCCATTTTTTATATTTTTAAATATTTTGCAGTAAGAGCCATTCTAGACGAGTAAATGTTTTTTTATAACATTTAAATAGAATATTGTTTTATTAGGAGCTAAAGTGACACTTTTCAGTGGCGAGTTCGCAAACGAGGTACAGAAAAGCACTTTAGCGAATAAAACATGCTATTTTTTCTTCAAACGTCTATTTAAAATTAACATAATTAATATGTTCACTCTATATGCTTGCATGATTCAAATGATTTAAAAGATCAGGGTAGGCGGCGTAAACGTCAAAGGACGATCTTGTTCGATTATTGGTGTGTACTTGACAATTCCATTAAATATGTTTACATTTTCTATGATAATAGTTGAAGCAACATAACCTCATTTTTTCAGCAATCAAATTTGCAAACATATGTTTTCTATTTTTGTTCACGATTTGGAAAAAAAAATTAAGAATTCTATTTTTTTATTAAAATGTATTTTTGTAAATGAAATTCAAACTATTTTGCTTAAATTCAACAGAATAAAAATATAAAATTCAATTGATTTAATATTTGGTATAAATATATTTGACACATTTGAGCGGCAGAAAAAGTAACTTTTTCTGCCGCTCACGGTACTTTAACAGCCTAGGCATTAAAATACATGTTTAAACTTTTGTATTCAAGCATATAATGATATATTTTATTAACGTTTGAAGAAAAAAGTAATTTTTTCATATTGAATTTTATTTAAACCTATTATTTTTTTGAAGTTTGAAATAAAAACATAATTTAAAATAATATCAGGAAATAAAGTGATATCTTGTAAATAAATAATTTTTGTACCTAGTGAAAAAAAAACACAGGATGAGGAAAATTAAAAAACAAAATTGGTTGTTGTCGTTAGTATACATACAGGGTGATGATAAAGTTTGGAACATAATTCTTAACTGCCGTATTTAATTGTTTTGAGAAAATCGCTCGGACAGATCAATTTTGGTTTTGAAAATGACATCTCTTGGTATCAAAAAAATATTAATGACGTCACTGATGATTTAGCAATGACGTCGTCAGCGATTTTTTTAAATGGAAGCCTCCACTTTTTTCAGTGGTTTCTGATAGTAATTATTAATTACTAATAATTAATGTCACTTAAATAATGATATAAAAAAATCATATTTTTAAACACATTTTTGAATAAAATATCTTTTTACTTCAAAAAAGGAAATTTTAATTTTAACGAAAAAGGTTATATAAAAATAAATTAAAATGAATTTTAAGTTACTAATAATATTAATAGAAAGTAAATGTTTAAATAATGCGCATTCTTATGCAAATCTTAAATATATTTAACAAAATTTAATAAATTGTCTTGAAAAACTAATTTTTTGATTCCATTTAAATGTAAGGAAATTTACAAAAAATAAAATTTTAATTTTACCATTTATTGAAATCGGCCAAAATAAATCTTATACAATATTCAAATTTTTCATTTTAATAGTATAAATTAATTTTAAGTTTATATTAAAAAAATTTTAAACGAAAATTTATTTACAAATGCAACAATTTTTTATATCATCGTTTAAGTGACATAAATGTCTATCAAAAACCGGTGAAAAAAGTATCCATTTAAAATCGATGATGACGTCATTGGTAAATCACCAGTGACGTCATTAATATTTTTATTATATCAAGAAATGGGATTTTAAAAACTAAAATTGATCTGTCCTAGCGATTTTCTCAAAAAAATTAAATACAGTTATGAATTAGGTTCCAAACTTTATCATCACCCTGTATATCTTTCATGCAATAGGTGATAATGATAACGAAAAAGCCTTTTGCTACAAAAACTAAATTTCTGAAAAAAACTTAACTTTTTTTTCATAAAAATGAAGGAAAAAATATCGTTTTAAGTCAAAAAAGAGAATTTTTATGGTATATCAAAATTAAGAGTTTTTTTTTACTTTCGTAAATATAAAGTTTGGAATTTTTCTATGTAAAATTTGAATGTTTTGAGAAGATGATTTGTATTACATTAATCTATCAATTTTCCAGTACCAGCCACCAATCGATTGCAGTGTGCTGTACTGCACGAGCACAATTACCACCAACTATTGTATTAAGATAAGATAAGACTTTATTGGCGATAACACATTTAACAAAAAAAACTTACACCAGTCAAAAACACTAAAAATATAATATAAAATCGAGTAGACATGCATTAATATTAATAAGTATATTTAAAATCATAATTAAGAAATTTGAAAGCTTGTTTTATCAAAAAATCTTGTGTAGTAAATTTAAATTTATTTATACACATACCGGGTGGAAATGAAAACCGGGTCACCTCGATAACTTTTTTTATTTATGAATAAAAAAATTTGAAATTTGTCTATGTTTTATGGTTCAAAAAAACAAATTTTATGTGCATTTTTTATTTTCGAAATCACTTCCGGTTTCATCGGAAACACCATGAACTTTGTTTTTTTAAATGTAACATCCCATATTTTTATTCATGGCTTAAAATACTTTTAAAAAAGAAGTATTTTTGAGATATTAGTTTTTATTTTTTTTGTAAAAAAATTTTTTTTCAAAAAAAAAAAAAGGTTTCCGAAGTCGGTGAAAAGTACAAAAACTAATTCTAAATAATTCAAATACCTAAATAAAATTGTAATTTGAAAAAAAATTTAAGTGGTTTTTGAACTATTAATTTTTAAACTTAGTTAATGAAGATTTTATCAAATATCTCACTTTTTTTAGATGCAATGATGCCGGGTCATTCGACTTTTTAAAAAGAGGATTTTATAACGATTATTTTGGTACCCCATATTTGAATTATTTAGAATTAGTTTTGGTAATTTTCACCGACTTCGAAAACCATTTTTTTTTTTGAAAAAATTTTTTTTTCGCAAAAAATAAAAACTAATATCTCAAAAATACTTCTTTTTTAAAAGTATTTTAAGCCATGAATAAAAATATGGGATGTTACATTTAAAAAAACAAAGTTCATGGTGTTTCCGGTGAAACCGGGAGTGATTTCAAAAATAAAAAATGCACATAAAATTTGTTTTTTTTGAACCATAGAACATAGCCAAATTTCAAATTTTTCTATTCATAAATAAAAAAGTTATAGAGGTGACCCGGTTTTCATTTCCACCCGGTATAGTTATATGATATTTTAAGGTAAAACGTTATAAAATTATATAGAATAATATGAATTGTAAGATATATTCATTGTAAGAAATTCTGGATAAATTAGATGTTTGTATGTTGAGTCATGTTTATGCAAACATTGATGAGTCAAGAAGTTTTCAGAATTTTTCTTTATGTATAATAAAGATTAAAACTTTTAGATTTACAAAAGCCAATCTTCAATCTTGTTGGGTTTGCAACTATTCCTATAGCCCTTTTTTATAAACTGAAGAACATATGTCTAATGACAGAATGACTCCACACCATAATTCAAATAATATATGTATGTTAGATTGACATTGTACAAAAAAAGCAGCAAGAAGAACATTTTTTATAAGATATATATACATATATCCGATATTTTACATCTAGTTTTTTAAAATCAATTCGTGAGTCTCGCAGTTAAAAGCCTTGCTTAAATAAAAAAAGATGACATTTACAAAATGTCCTTCTTTAAATGTTATTTTGATTTTATCTATCAGATCTACAATTTTTCCAATTGTATTTCAGAAATGTTCAATTCAATTTCATAAACCATTAATTGTAATTCAGAACAGTCAATTATATTTTAGAAAGCAACAATTGTATTTCAGAAAAGTCAATTATATTTCAGAAAACATCAATTGTATTTCAGAAAAATTAATTTAATTTTAGAAAGTATCAATTGTATTTCAGAATAGTCAAATGTATTTTAGAAAAGATGAAGTGTATTTCAGAAAGCATCAATTGCATTTTAGAAAAATCAATTTAATTTTAGAAAAGACCAATTTCTAATTATCCAGGAAGCCAAGAGTTTTTGGCGAAGAGAATTCTGAAATTGTCTTTTAATCTTTGAACAGATAATTTCAATTCGGTTTAATATTGGTGAATAAGGACCTAAGCCTAATATAGTTTCTGGTGTAATGTTAAAGCATGTTTTTGATAAATTATATGTGTTGTTGTGGTTCACGTGCACAATCGCCCCCAAAAACTGTCAATTTTTTACAATTGTTTCGTTTTGAATATAAATTTGATTTTTCTGAAATACAATTGAAGCTTTTTAAATTACAATTAACTATATTCAAATCAAATTGATCTTTTCTGGAATACAACTTGAAAAAGTGTAGTACTGCGTACTATTTCAAGTGAAATTGATTTTTATTTAGCAAGTTATGTGAGTTCAAGAATTTTAAAATTTGGACACTTAAGGCTTTATCAACTGTCTTCCATAGTATGGGCAGGAGTGACATAGGTCCATAATTATTCATGACATTCATATTTCCTTTTTTATGTATATAAGGTACTATGTTTGATAGCTTAAGGACATTTGGAAAAACATTTTCTTCAATGTAGTTTTTGGTTTCATCAATAATTGTTTCTAATTAAATCATCTTATTATGCTAGATTGTTATCCGAATACTGCTTTAATCTTAAACTCTTGGTTTTCTCATTTTTTTAGAATTGGTCCTTCTTAAAATTATCATTTTATGAAATATAATTGATATTCTTTGAAATTTTATTGGTTTATCTGAAATACATTTGGTTTTATGAAATACATTTGGAAAATGTGTAGACAACTCGTTTAATTAATTTTTGTATAAAAGTTTTCCCAACTGGGATTTTATTTTTATTCCATACCCGATTAATTTTGTTCTTTTTATATTAGTTTTCATAAAAATGTTGTGATATTTTCTTAAAATAAAATTATTGACGGTAATAAAATTATGTATAAGATATAATTTTAAAGATTTTTTAATAAAACGTGCAGGATGTTTGGCATAAAAATTGAGCCTGTAAAGTTGTAATATTCAAAGTGAATATTTTCCAAGAGATAAAATGAAGGAATATTCTTACGGTCCGCAAGGTAGCCGGTGATCCGGGGATTTAAGGGATGGAAATAAGGACCCACTAAGGATGTCGGGGTGGAAGGGGGGATGACGGACTCGAACCCTCCGTTATCAGCGGCCGTCCAGCCTTGCAAGATATTACCGCACAGACGCCGAATAGCCTTAGTTATCAGACCAATGTCAAGAAAGGAAAAAATATTTCCATAAGCCCCGACTTTCCACATAAATTCAATCAATTAGTTTAAATTTTATTTTTATTCCAACTTGTAAGGAATTAATGATCCGCAGAATTGACATGAAGGATTATATTTTGTGCATCAGATTTGTAGCAGTACAAGATTGATATGCTAGTTTGTTGAAATTTGAAAGATATCAATCTTGCGCAAATAATATTTAACTTTTTTAAAATAACTTGCAAAAGCAAACGGGAATTTTAGAAAAAATTAAATGCAAATCTAGTTCAAGAAGGAAGATATAATATTTTGCATGGGATTAGGTGTAGCCAATCTGTCGAGAGCTCTGATGCGAAATGCGAACGAGTCCACAGCTTACGTGAATGCAAAGGACATATAAGTCCTTTCCACCTCACTCCTTACTCGCAAAAACCAACTCAAACTGCTTTTCATACTACACACGCCAACATACATTATTGCATTTATTAAATATTAAAAGAGATCCTCTTTTATTTATTTACTTTTCTTAAGAAGCGCGCTTTTATTCCCAAAAAAAAGATGAGTAATTATTATTTTTTCTAAAAAAAAACGGATTAAACACTTGTTATTGTGTTTACAAAGGGGTCGAACAAGTAGTGTAACCTAAACCCCAATTATACGTGATTTTACCCCAAAATACGATTTTAAGCTTCCGTAACTTTTCCATTGTTGCACGCATTTTTTCAGGAAAAACACATTTCGTGTAAATTCACTAGGCGGGGTGTTTACACCAAGTGTCAAAAAGGTACACAAAGGACCCCACATAAAAGGCCCTTTTATTGGAAAAAGAGTGTTTTATTGATAATATTAACAGATCAATTAGAATATTTTAATTTTTTCAGCTGCTCCTTGTATTATCCTCTTCCAACACGCAAATCCTGTATATTCAAATGTCACTTGATGCAGTTGGCAAACTGAATTATTATGTGTATTGAATTTATCAAAGGGTTGTTATACGTTCGGTCGATTACTTAGGCAAATACGTTACCTAATCCCTTTTTAGCACACATGCATATTGTACCTTTTCCAGGTACCTCAATACCAACTGTACTTTTTTGCATATTTTTGTCTACATTATAATAATATCGGGTGATACATATGGCCCTAAATATTACCTGCATATTGATTTTTCAGGCCCGTAAAAAGCAGATGCAAGACCAAAGAAACATACATCGACCTTATATATTTAAACCTTCCACTATATTGAAATATAATATTTTATGTTTTAAAAAAATACTATACAAAAGTTGCTTACTTCTTCATATTTCTTAAAATTTTAGTTTAAATTAAATGATAGAGTGATATTGTAATTAAGCAATTATGTTTGGTGTTGAATGAAAATAAGAGTCAATTAATAAAACCATAAGTGCACTTGAAAGGATCCACTTAATAATTTGCAGTATAAAAGTTGAAAAAGTATTTAAATCTTGATAGCATTGAGTGTAATCCACATATCAGTAGATCAAATACACTTACAGTTAGATTAGGTAAAACATATAGAAGGGGGTCAGCATGAAAGTAGGTACTTCCTTGACACATAGGCAGGTATAAGGGTTATATAATTCTTTATTGTGTTAAATGGGACAACCCTTTTTTAATTTTGAATGCCGGAAGGAACTGTTAGGTCTCTCGCAGGTAGGTAAAAATAACTTTGCACATATTACGAGTGTGTAGTTTAGTTTGGCTTGAGACACGACACTCTCTCATCTAGGATGTGGTGTAAATTTTGGTGATTTTTGTGGACATTTAATTTATAACGTAATAAAATATCGACGTTCTGGATTTAGATTGAAGGGAATAGCAGGAGGAAATAAAATGGATCCTAATTTATCAAGTTGTGAAGAGAAAAGGACGCGTAGCAGGACATTCTTAGCATTGACTGCTAGGAAGTGGCGGTAATAAATTACATCTATATACTAGCCATTAGTCTATTTGTGTCGATCTGTCTCTCAAGAATGGGCTTGATTTTCTTAAAACTTTTTATACAATATACATTAACTTTATTCCAACTTACAATAAACCTTTTCACATATTTTTACAAAATATCAAACATTTTCCTTTTCAAATTCATATTATTAATAATCATATTTCATTATCTGAAAAATGATGCACAAATTTCCAAATAACGTCTATATGTATTTTATTGTAAAGAAGAAAATACAAATATTGTCCTTTTTTTTGAAATATAATTTCACATCTTAATATTGCTATTTTCTCGTATTACTTTAGCTATATTTTACATATAAAAATTACACAATATTATTTATAGATCTTGTATAGGTATTATTAAAAAAAAAATAAAGAAAATATTTATTAAAAATATTACTTATTAAAATATGCATAAATGCGGCGCCGGCGGCCTAAAAATTTTAAAAAAATCATATAACTCAAAACGTACATCTTTTTAGCAAATTTATATAAATAAAACATATAATTATAATTGCAAAAATAAATTTCAAATTTTCGAAATAATTAAACACTGATATTCATAATTTTTTATTAAAAAATATTTGATGCATATTAATTATGAGTAATAAATTTGGGATAATGCTGAAATAAAAATGGCAGCTAAGCTGAGCTGAGTAAAGGACAGTCGGACAAAAAGTAGCTGTCGCTATGGGCACAGGTTAGGGTGGTTCACCCTCTCGGACAGTAATTAGTCATAGGGGGTGGACGTACACCAGAAGCCATCTTGTTTTTTTATACCTCTCTTCTCTTCTGAATATATTGCATTCACCAAATTATTTTAATTTATAATTTCATTATAAAACACAAGTATTTTAAATTTATTTTTCATGCCCTAATTAAGTAGTTATGCATAATTTCTGAACATTAATCTGAATTTTAAAAAATTTATAAAAATCCAAAGTTGGGCGAAGTTAGCAACAAACATGAAGCAGAAATTAAAAAAATCAGCTAGAAATTTAGTGCTTCGTTTGTACCTTTTAGTGCTTCTATTACGAAATGCAGCAATAAATTAATTTTAGTTTTTATTATCAACTTGGCAAGATCTTTTTTTTAATTTTAGTTTTTATTGTAGGTATATAAATTTTAAATAGTTTTTTTTTTTAATTTAGGTCTAACTTATTTCTGCTTTAAAAAAAATAACAATATGTAAAATATTACCAATTTTATAAGAAAAACTAAATTTGCCATCTATCCATTTTTTAATAGTTTTTATTTCAATTTAGATCTAAATGTTTAGTGCTTTTGTTATACTCATTTCTGTTTAAAAAAATAATAATTTATCAAGTATTAACAATTTTATAACAACAACTTTGTTTCTCATCTTTTAATTTCTTAATTTTTTTATTCCAAACGTTAAAGGTTCATTTATGCTTCATAGTGATTAATAAACAAATATTATTTTCAAAATTTAAATTCGAATCGTTAAAAAATTTTTATTGAAAATTTTTATCCACAAAAATGTAGTGCCTAATTTCATTGCTTTATAAGAATATTTCTAAATAAAAAAGGTATAGAGTTCTGATGAATCTTGTTTAAATTTTGAAAATAATATTAATTCTATTAATCACCCAAAGCACAAACGAAGCTTCAACGTTTGGAATAAAAAATTGAATAGATAGCAAGCTTAGATTTTGTTATTAAATTTTTAATATTTGATATATTTTTATTTCTTGGAACAAAAATGAGTAGGACTTTAATTTAAAAAAAAACTATTAATCATTTAGTACTTGTCAAACTTTAGTTCCACCGTAACTTTTTTATTTTAGATTTTTTTTTCATTTTTGATAAAGCACAATAAGGCGCGAACGATGCACTAAAGTTGATTACAATAAAATCTAATATTAAAAAAAAGTTTAAATACATATAGTTTAAATATCATTTAACAGCAAAATAGAATATACAGGGTGCTCACTATTTTTCCGGAAAAAATTTTTTTTAATAGTAAATGTCGTTCTGAACAAAAAATTTCCAATGAAGTAATATTTTTTTTCGACTTCTTAAAAAGTTACAGCAATTTTAAAATTTCAAAATATTAAAGATTTTTTGGGACACCCTGTATAAATTTCATATTATTTCAATTTTTTAAATTTAAATCAAGTATGCTTTGGATTTTGACATTATCTGTAAGCCAATCAGATTAATTTTCTTGTCAGAAATTTTAAATGAATCCACTTATTTGGAAAACAGCCAATAATGTTCAAAAAGGCAAGTTGAAAAAGACAAAATCCAAAAAACATGATTATAAGAAAAATTATACATGGTTTCACAATAAATCGTTATAATGTTGAAATTTTTAAATTGCTGTAACTTCTTAAGGAGTCGAAAAATAATATTAGTTTATGGGAATTTTTTTGTTCACAATGACATGTACTATTTAAAAAAAAATTTTGATGAAAAAAAACTGAGACACCCAGTATATGTCAAATTAAACCTCATTTAAAATTAAATGTCTGTTGATAATACTGGGGATAAAAGGCACAAACGAAGCACTAAATTTGTAGCCGATTTTTTTAATTTCATGTTTGTCGTTAAATTCACCCATCTAAAGAATTAGGTACAAATACGGTTAACAATTTACAAAAATTAAGTTAATTTAAAAACAATTTATGGGATAATTCTGAACAAAATGTTAGCCGTAACGTCGATGTTAAATTTGGCAGTCACCCCGATGTCAAAAAAACGCTATTCTGTAAACTTTACTGTAACTTAACGGCAATGTAAAATATCATTTTTGGTGTTAAAATGCATTTTACATCTATAAAATATATTATTTTAATCAATTATACATTAATGTATTATTATTATTTTGATCGATGTTGTTTTAACACCAAAAATGTTATTTTAAATGACCGTTATGTTACAGTAAAGTTTACAGAATAGCGTTTTTTTGACATCAGGGTGACTGTCAATTTAACAGCGCTGTTACGGCTAATATTTTTGTTTAGAATCACCCTATTAATAAATAAAAAAATAATCACAATATACAGGGTGTTCCGAAATCAAGGTGCCAAATTTTAGGAGGCGAATTCTACGGATAATTAACATAATATGTCTAAATATGTCCTTATAGGTAGTTTTAATGTTTAATACAATAAAAACAATAATTTTAATTTTAAAATAGCTATTAAAGCCACTAAAATGCCACATTTTATTCAGTAATAACAAGACTATCATAGAACAAAAGCAGCTAAATTATTCAGTTGTAAAATGCAGTTTATAACTGCATTTTTATGGTTAAGTTCCATTTTCTGGAAAACGACATCGTTCTATCGGATTGGTATAAATGTACAATCACGTTCAAAAATATCGAGGACACCAAAGAAATATCCTGGCCCAAAAGAAATTTAAAAGGACCCAGTCCGCATATTAAGTTTTGTTCATTTCTTTCAAATTTCGTGTGATTTCGTATCTGCGAACGTTTGCTATTAGGTCAGAATATTTGCTTTGTGTACTCGATATCATTGAGCGTGATTGTACCTTGTTTGTCCGAAATTAAATACGAAACAATATTATGGAAAAAAATAATTTTACATTGATAATATTTATTGTTATATGTATTCTTTTTTACCAACAATTAAAATAAAAATGTTGTCTTAAAGAATACAATTTATTTTAAAAAATACAAACATGTTTTCGGCCCTGAGGGCCGAAATATGAAAACATAAAATGTAACAAATTAAAATAAAATAGTACCTTCTAATAAAATTATGAATATACATTGACTTCAGGTGATTGAAAATAAAAAATTTTAATTAAATAATGTATACAAAAATTGTATTTTTTCTAAATTATGGAGTTAAATTTTTCAAAATTTTAGGTTCCCAAGAATGACCTCAGATTCTTTAATAATTTTTTGTTTTTAGTCCACAATTTTCCTGCTACTCTAGAATTTAGAATACGTATTTTAAAAATTATAATTATTTTAAAATATTGTTCAAATGTGCTTTCAATTAAATATTCATAAATATTCATATTTTTAGTGTTTATTTATCAAATTGTTTACACACAATAAGATAATACTACCGTAATCACTCCAATGCAAGAGTTTAGAAAAATTTAATAAAATGATTAAAGATGTTTAGATATCATGCTTACTTCAATTGCCAAAAAAATATAATTGCAGTCAATATGTCAGTAAAGATTTTGTTGATCCGTGTATATTATCTACTGCCATCTCGTAAACAAAACACAAACTTGACACAACTTACAATGTCGCAAAAATTAAATCCGTTTAAATATGCCCCATGTTAAAATGTACTTTCCTCTTCTCTATTTATTTTCAATATTTAAAATCATTTATTTTGGTATTTGGTAATGAAAATTTATTATAATGTAAAAAAAGAGAGTTATTTTTATAATAAATAGAATTTTAAAAATTAAAAGAAAGAAAAATAAGTAAAACTAAAACTTTTCATACATCATTTTTAGTTTCTTTATTATTACTATTTATTTTCTTTAATGACAGTTAAACTCCTCATAAGAAAAATATCTAAATAAATTTAAATATTTTTATTGGTTGAATTATTTGAATTTAATTAAAAAATAAATAATAATATAGGTCTTATTTAATATGAATTTTTTATAAAAAAACATTTTTGGCTTTTATCAAACCCATTTTAATTAATGTAATTATATTCTTTAATAATATTATTAAAGTACCACAGTAATAAATAACAAAAGAAGTTTAAAATGAAAGAAATGACATCAAATTTGTTTTTTGATTTTTAGTACTTACATACAGGGTGCCCCATAAATGGTGCAAAACCTCTCCAGTACATTTTAGATAAATTGTTAAAAAAATACTCTTGACTAATTAACCGAAATATAAAGAATCAAGGATTGGAATTCAACTACATATTTTTATGAATTTTGAAAAACCACTAGTTGTCGTGTAAAGTTGGGCACGTTTTTCGTTTCTAAGTTTTAAATTGAAAATTATGACTGGTAGTTATTACAGGTAATTTTATTTTTCAAAATTCATAAAAATAAAGAAGTCGAATATTCAATCTTTCACTCTTCATATCTCGAGAGAATATTTTTAATAATTCTTCTGGGGATTCCCTGAAGGTTCCGCAACAACGTACTGGAGAGCTCTTGCGCCATTTTTGGAAAACCCTGTATATTTATTTTTAATTTTTAATATTTTATGAGTTTTTGTTACATCTTCGAAAAATCTATAAATTTATAATTTTCAAATTTCATTATGAATTTTGTAATATCCTTTGTTTTTTCTCCAGCATAGTTTTGTAATTAAATTCACTAAAAATCTTTTTTTGAAAATAAGTTTGATATCTAAAATTGGATTTTTATTTATTTTTTACAGTGCAATTTATAATAAATTTTTTTTATAAAGTATACCAAATAATTAAACGTATAAAACGGTAGTTTTTATTTTTATTTTTAAATTAAAATTATTCTTATTATTACATAATATAATTTAATATCAAAAAATGCCTGAATCATCATCAATTTTTTATTTTTAGAAAAGGAAATATCTATACAGGGTGTCCTGTTCGTGGTTCACCAAACGTCAAAGTTAGAAAGTAGAGCAAATTTTATCAAAAAAAAACTGCTTATTGTTACTCTTTCTTATTATTGGAGATAGATAGTCGGTTAAATGGATAAAGTAATGCATAAATAGTTCGTTGACAAAACAGTTGAATTTTGCATCGTTTCGGCGCCATCTTGAAAAAACCAAAAAGTGCCATTTTAAAAATATGACTGTAACTTTTTTATTATAGGCCATACCAAAAGACTTTGTTAACAATATTAAGGCAGTATTTTATTTAAAATTCAATAAACCAATCAGATTTTTTCTTAAGTCACTGGATTCCTAGAAACTAATCTAAACTTTGTTTGTTCTTACGGCGGTGATATTGGAATTACACATATTTGAAATCAGTGTGTTTTTCTGAGAATCTTGATATACTATACGTCACATTTAATAAATATTTTACGGAAAATGGGACAGTTAATAAGACGAATTTTTTCTTCAGATGTCAATATAATATATTCACCTTTAATGATTTGTCACAAGTTTTCATTCCTTTATTAAGATAATTTGGTCATGTTCAGTCGATTATACATTTTATGTTTAGGCGAAAAAAACACACTTTTTCGCCGCGTTAAGAAATTTATTATTAATAACGTTTCATAAATTTTGGCGATTAAGGATAAAATAGTATTTTTTATTTGGAGCAAAAGAACTTTTTGTAGCTCACGTGTAATCTAACTTAACCCACATGTTCGTTACAAAAAGTACTTCTTTTACTGTAAATAATACTCTTAAAAATTATAGTCTTTTTTAATATTAATGTGTTTTCCAAAGTTCTCGATGAAATCCATGTATGGTATTAAATGTAGGTAGAAAAGAAAATATAGGAAGTAAGTGGTGGAGAGACATTAAAGAGTGCCGTTTGAGAGCTTTTTTGTAAATAATACAAATTTATATATTATACGGTGTTCAGATTTTGACAGTCGCTTTTGGACCATCAATATAACCTGATGTATATACCGAAAGCAGCTTGCATAAAAGCTTGCTTACTGGGTATATTTTTCTCAAAAGAAAGTATATATGCAAATAAACATATGTGGGGAATCTCATTCCTGTGGACCAGTGAAATATTGAAGGAGAACCCGCTCCGGACACTGACATATTACAGATTTTAGAATGACGTATCATCGCCAACATTTGTAAGAGAGATTTTTGATGCATCGTTTCTTTTAACGTCTCGGATTTGAATATAGTTTTGAATTTTCTTGCTTCACGAATTTATTGGCACTATTTGCTTGCTACAAGGAATCTTTTACTAAAGTGCTTCCGGCTGCAATTTTTAATATTTTTTAGTTGTTTTGAAATAAATACAGGAAGCAAGAAGAAGCGTACGTCCGAGTCAGTTTTGTGCTGCTTTTGTGGTGCTTCTGTGAGGAGTAGAGATAGTCGTTGCCGTCCGGCACACGATGCACGATTGTGGGGGAGAAAACCTTGTTTTGTGGCCATAACGGACGCAACTTTTGCTTACTTTGCAATCTTCTTATTATTGATCAGTGTCCAGCGGTCAAATGCGCGCGCATTGTCCGAGAACTCTGTTTTACAGCAAGGGAGGAGACTTTAGGTAGATTTAACTAAATCAATTCTACCTACTTTATATTAATGAGGCTGTTCTTTGAAGGCTTCCCCTTTACGGAATTATCCTGCCAATACAAAACAAAGAAAACCAATGCTCTTTAACCTCGCGCAAAAATTTTACTCCATACCCACTTTTAACGGTTACTATATTACTTACCTGTGTGAAAAATATCCTAGCTGCGTATAATTTTTACCTGGCATGTCCAGGTATAAAAAATTTTAGCTAAAAGGCAAAAAGGGTTGAATGTACTTTTTTGCGCTTTAAAAAGGGTTGCGTGTGAAGATGGGAGAATTAACGGATTCAATTTCCGCTACACTTATTTTAAAATTATTGATTGATTTTATAGAAATTCGCAACGGTTTTATGTACCGGAAATTTTGTCATTGAAATCAACAAATTTTAATCATCGTAAAAGGGCCGACTGATTTATCGTGTAATTTTTGATAATTTTATTTATTGGCTATTGTAAAGTTGTAGCGATTCATTTCGAGTTGTCACGTGTTTTTAGAAAAGCGGGCTACTTTTAAAGTCAAAGGTTGGCCATATGTGTGAAATTCTTACAAGTAGAAGCTGGTGGTGGCTATTCAAAGGTCTTATTGAGTTTCGAGACGCGTGCTTTCGGCTTGGGGTTTGGGGTGGCTTCGCTCTTCGGTCAAAAGAAGTTAGACTGATAAAAAGGGATGAATAAGAAGGATGGTCAGTGGGGTGCGGCCTATTCTGCCTGCCACCCTCTCTAAGTGGTCAGCACCTAAATTTCCCCCTTTTTCGCCATGCGCCAGACTACAAAAATAAAATTACACATCAAAATATAACACGCAGCATTTTTTCAACAATACTTTCATTATCTTGCATAAATTTAGGTTGACTTAACCTATTAAAACTAAATTACCTCTTTTGTTTTTTATTAATCATAAAAGTTTATCACTAAATACCTCACAAAATATATAACTATGTACAAGATTTTTATTGTACAAAACCATAATTTTTGAATTTACTTATTCAAAACTTTTTAACCAAATATTAGGTATTTAAATTATTGTCAAAGTTAATAATATTATACAGGGTGATTCAGACCACACGTACCACCCATTTATCTCGAAAACACGTTATCGCACATCACTAAAATACAAAACTTAATTACCAAAGTGAATCTAAAGAATCCATTGGTGAAGTTATTTTTTTCCGGAACAACCCGGAACTATCCGGAACCGGAGGTAACTTTGATTTTTTAAATGGCAACATAGGTCGAGTTTGGTATCGTTTGAAAGGTCTTTTAAAAAGAAATAACTTTTATTAAAATATTTTCTTAATATTTTCCATAGTTTAGAATTTATTCGATAAACAAAAAAAAATTGTTAAAAGAAGTAAATAAAAATTTCTGCATATTTTGAAGAATTTTATAAATTTATAAACTCTTTCTACAAATTCTAATATTTTATCAACTTTAAATATCATACTTGTCCATATTTTAACAAAATTCTTCAAAATATACAATAATTTTTATTTACTTTTTTTAACATTTTTTTTGTTTTTCTAATAAATTCTAAACTATTAAAAATATTAAAAAAATATTTAAATAAAAGTTGTTTCTTTTTAAAGGACCTTTCAAACGATACTATACTCGACCTATGTTGCCACTTAAAAAATCAAAGTTACCTCCAGTTCCGGGCACTTCCGGTTTGTTCCGGAAAATAATAAGTGCACCAATGGATTCTTTGGGTTCATTTTGGTAATTAAATTTTTTTATTTCGGCCATGTACAATAATGCATTCTCGAGATAAATGGCTGGCACGGGTGGTCTGAATCACCCTGTATACAGAGTATTCCACAATTCCGTTTACAGGCCACATTTCCGTTAGTTGTAGAGATTAAAAATAAAATAAAAAAAAGCTTTTAATAGGATAAAATTAGCATTCCAATTTCGTCCTTAAAATATTATTGGCTTTGACCACCCTTAACTTTATATTCAAATGACACCCCTTATTTTTGTTAACAGAAATTGGATCTTAACTTTATACTGAAAATTTTGAACTTTTAAAACTGCTGTAACTTTTTAAGGAATCGAAAAACAAATGAGTTCTCAAAAAATTTTTCTGTTTTGGATGACATTTAGGTAATAGCTAACAAAAATTTTTGCTGGAAAAAAATGGTTCACCCGTTTTTAATAAAAATTGTTAAAACTCATTAATACTTATACATTTAAATCGAATTTTTTTTTGAAAAATTCTGAAGAAATTTTTGTTGGAGCAGTTTGTTCCATTGATACATAAATCTTAAGTAACACTTACATTTTTTTAGTGACAGATTTTCTATTGTATTTCTATCAATTTTTGAATTTAAGGCTTCTTTAAATTTTAAGTGAGTTTGTGTTGGTTTTCAGTTTATTAGAATTTCCTTTTTCAAAAATTAAAAAAGTTACTAAACCGTTTTCTGTGCTAAAAATTTAATTCTTTTTCAAATTTATTTTAATTATCAAAATCTCAGGCAGTTATGACTCATTTTATCCCAAAATTCCCTAAATTAAGTCTACAAATTCGATTATTACTTAAGAATCATGTCGACTTTATATTGGGAATTTTAAGAACCCGCTCGCACTCTGGTGGCAAAAATATGAACATCTATATTCGGTATTTACTTTTTGGATTAAATGCATTGGTACAAGTTTTTTGAGCTTTACTGAATCTTCAAATAATAAATCTATTTGTGTTTTGTTAAATATGTAGTTATAAGGCAAAATAATGGATTTTAAACACAATTTTTGACACTGACAATTACCGTATATCCTCCATTTATAGCGCCATCTATTCTCGTTAAAGTTTCCAATACCCTAACCTAACCTAACCTACCTGCATCCGTAAACGGCAACCCCGTAAAAAGTAATGACATTGACAGCCGTGAGTAAAATTTCAATTTGAATTCAAACAAATTGATTTTTCAATCTTTTACAATATAAAATTACACATTTATCTGAACTCTAAAATGCTAAAGTTTATATTCGCGATTTCAACTAAATGTAGGGGGTGCTGTTTTGACAGAAAGTGAGGTAAAAATTTACCTATTTTATTTATAATTTACATAAAATCCTATGATTTAATAATTTTATCTTAAAATACTAACAAATCAGATAATTTTTGCCTTTTATAAGCGCGAATGTGTAATTTAAACTTAATTTTTCTTATTGATGTTACCTCACTTCACCAGATTTCTGAAATCGCGAATATTATGTATATCTATTAAATTTAAATATTAAAACTAGTTTTCGTAAAATTTGAAAATTTACTTCATACTTGACTTAAAATACAACGTTGACAATTTTTTAGAACCATTTTTTTCTTTGCTAAACTTAATCCTAGATATTTTCAATTTTTCAAAAAAACGTTTGTATAAGTAGCAATGACACTATAAAATTTTTAAAAATTTTTGTTTCTTTAAATCTGGTTTTTTTATTTAGTCATTTTCTCTATAAGCATTGAGTTCATGAAAAAGTGGTAGTAAAAACAGATCTAGTTTAAAGAAGAACACATTTGTGGAACTGTTTTATAAAATTCTGCTTTGCACAAAGTACAAATTTAAAGAAAAAACCTACTATAATAGAAAAAAAAATCAAAAAAAATGCAATGAAATCTTCGAAGATTTTCGATTGAAAAAAATCTTTAACAAAAATAATCTAAACCAATTATACCAATAATTTTTATTTAAATTATTTTTTAAAATTTTTTTTTCTTATTTTTGTTTTTAATTTTTTTTGTTATTTTTTTTATTTTTTTTTTTATTTAATTCCATTATTTTTTTTGTTATTGAGTTATTAGTTTTTAATTTTTAAAATTTTTGTTTTTTAATTTATGTAGGTATTATTAATAAATTAAAAATTATTTAAATAATTAAAAAAACAAAAAAAAAATAAAAAACTGAAACTCAAAAACAAAAAAAACATTTGATTTAAATTTAAAAAAAATAATAAGAAGGAAAAATAAAAATAAAAAGAAAAATATTTTTTAAGAAATAACAAATCATCATCGTTGGCCGTTTTTTGTGCACCCCTCTGTATACTATATTGCAATATTTGGATTTCCAGGAATTATTTTTAAAATATCGACACTAAGCATTTTTTTCCAAATTTTGACAAATATTTAATACAGGCATCAAAAAATACATTATTAAAATTGGAAAAATTTCGAAAAAATCTTTTTTAGCAGATAAAATCATGTTTAGCAAAATTGAGATATTTAATTTATAAAAAAATTATATTTTTTTACATTTAAACTTTTTTTAAAAAATTTCATTTAATACTTTTATACTATCTCCTGATAGAAAGTAACTTACCAAAATAAAATGCTAGGCTATACGTAAAGGCCTTATATTAATAATTAATTTTAACTAAAGAACCTTATTTCTATTTTTTTCAATAAATATAACAAAATTTGCTTTTAAAAAAAAACTTGAATTCCAAAATTATAATTTTTATTATAAAATGATGTGTTTTAACCACTTTTGAATATTCGTTGTTTTCAAAAAAGTTCTAAATTTTCAACAAATCGTTAAAAGTAACGAAAATGTATTATAACTTTTTTTAAACTAAATTTTTCAATTGACATGAATTTACTAATATTTTAGACAACTTTTTTACTTTTTTATTGTAATCACATTTTTTATTACAAAAAATTAGAAGTTGATTGACTATATCTTTATTCAGATGTAACCTAAAAATATTTTAAAAAAATGTAAAAGCATGAAATACACAAATAAATCAAGAATATCAAATTATGAATTTAGATAAAGAAAAAGAAATAAGTTTCAATGTAAATTTGACAAAAATATAAACAAATTAATTCTAAGATTTTTTTGTTGTTTCAGTAAATTTTGTTTGTTTTTTTATTAAATAATTTTTTTAGTATTATTAATTATTTTATTTTGATAAAATAGCAACAAATATTCAGAAAAATACGCACTTTTTGAAAATTGAAAAAAATATGGTTGCTATTTATAAAAATTGGTTGTCATATTAAAAAAAAACAATGTCAAGAAACCCAAAACGTCAAAATGTGCATCGGAATAATTCAAAAAACGTTTGTATTAAATTTTTTTGTAACTTCAAATTAAAAAAAAAATTATAAATGTATTATTCCATACTTTTGTTACACCCTGTATATTTTACATAGAAAGTGCATATTATTATAGTTTTTTACAAAATAAATCTTCTGTGATATCATAATTTATTAAAAATGAAATATTCATTACGTATTTTTAATTTTACAAAAATTGAAATGGCATACATTTTTCTAAGTTTCCCAATTAATCGCAAAATTTTCAATTTTTGCATATATGTATTTAGCAGACTAGTGCTGTACCAATTTCAAGTATTTATAAATTCAAATTTTCCATTAAATAGTTCGAACTTCAAAATGGTTCGAACCATTCGAACATTAAATAAAAGTTTGAAAAAAATTCGGATTCAACAAAGTTTGGATTTGAATAAGATTGATTTGCGAAATTTAAAATTTATGTGACGTCATCGAATTACGCTTTCGTAAAGAAATCATATTTATTTAAATGATAAACTACAATTTTAATAAATTTTAAGTAAATGAATTAAAAGGACGTCCACACCAATTTCAGTGAGTTTGTTTGAATTACATCAAATTTGAACTTTATTAGGCTTGAACTTCATCGAGTTCGAATTTTATCGAATTCGAACATAATCGAACTCAAACTTCACCGAGTTCGTACTTCATCAAGTTCTAACTTTATTGAGTTCGAACATTTATTATTATATCGAACTATAAAGAATAAACTCGAACTCTTATGTTTTAAAGTTTGAACCTCAAAATATTCGGTTTCGGTCAACAGTAATTTAGACTTTAGAATTAATAAAATCACACTGACAAATTAGTGAGTAATATTTTTTTAATAAATATACCTTCACCAGAATAAAATTGTTTTAGAAAAAAATTGAATTTTCTTCAAAATGGCTTATCTACTCACTTATTATCCTAAGAAGATTTTTTTAATTGAGTTTATTTTTTTAAATACAATTTTTTAATTCTAATTACAGAACAAAAATATTTCAACATTTACATCAAGATTTTGAAAATCTACTCTAAAATGTAAATTAAGGTATTTCAAATTATTTTAATCCAGATAAACTCAATAAATATAAAAAATTAAGTTGTCATTTTTTAATATGTAAATGTGATAGTATAAATTGGTTGATAGTATAAATTGAGTGTTGTTCTAACAAAAGACATAACCATCTTTGGTAATGATGTTTGCGGCTAGCGGACGGGTCATCTTGGGTAGTAGCTGATAACGACCCTAACGACCCCTGGGCTGCTATCAGACGTGACATTACTACGTCCAGTTATCGCATATTGGCTCCCTTAACACCGCAATAAAGCGGATACAGTTAATGACTTTTGCCCGAAACTACCGTCACGTATATTAGTAAAATTTACTTATAAAACGTGGCTTCCGAATTATCAAACACAACATTTACAAAAGGTTCGTTTTTAACCAAAACAAACAGTACATAAAAAATATTGATCTTCTCGTGAGAAACAACCCGACAAGTTAAATATGTTACCCCTTGAAAGGCACTTGTGACTGCCGATTTGTACAAATGCCATTATATTTGTATTGACAAAAAAATGGTCTAGATAAAAGGTTTTTAACCCCCTTTTTTTACCTGAATTTTGGGTAACTCATTGCTCTGTATTAGTACTACCATAAGGACTTTGGGAAACGGAAACTTTTTTTTATAAATGAATTTAATCCTCATAAAATTTATTATTGTAAGTCAATGACGATTTATAGATAGCAACCCTTAATCCCCATCGTATGCGATTTCGTTGTGACCGCATAACACCATTCAGGCGTTAAGGAAACTCATACAAAATAAATTATATTTTAAAACTATTAATCACATTTTACTCATTTTAAATCGGTTACGTTTTCAATAGATTTTCATCGGGGTTTATTGAATTAAATGCCTACAACACCACTTCCTTAATAAACAAAAATTTAAAGTTACTTACCCACATATACCATATTAAACTGATGTATTCAAACTTACTGTTTGGTTATTCGAGACGCACAAAGGGTGCTAAATATTATTTTTATCCTCGTGCGGGACATTTGGGCGTTTTTTAAAACTGGTCACTCCAGCTGAACACGCGCCGTTAAAAGAACACGTTTTCATAAACACGTGCTACTAGATCAATACTAGACAAAGTCATACCAGTATTTCATTTAAGCCAGTAAATTATTTTAATATCTCACTTATTTCAAAACACCCAGTATATTAAAATGTGTAGTTCTATTAAGAAAGTAGGAAATATCTTTTGGGCCTCTTCGGACTTATAAATTTTGGAAATTTATTCCTCCTTTATTTCTTATAAGTTTACAATTTCTATGCAACGAGGGAGTTGAAAGATATCATGTTACCCTGGATGACCACGTTCTCTACTTTAGTATGTGTCAAAAATTTAAAAGAATCCCAACGGAGACATTGAAATTTGGAAAGTGTCCGAGGGACGCATCCCATGACGGTCGTCACGCTGCGTCCTTAGCTTGAACCGAAGCTCCCAACTTTTTAACAAGTGCCCTCACCACGTCAAAAGTAAATCTTAGAAAACGCCTACATAAAAATAGCATTAACCGAATTTAAATAAACTTAACTATCTTCTTACGTTTCACAAATTACTTCCCACTTTTAATAGAAAAAAAAAGAAAATAATATACAGGGTGTTCATTTTATCCAACTGGATCTCAATTTTTTTATAAATTAATATACATAATGTACATAATTTTTTTGGAACATTGAAAATATCAGTAAGTTTTTTGTCAGTTGCAATACTTTTACCCAACGCTGTATATTGATCAGTAAACATAAATAAAGATTTATTATATTAAAATAGCGATTATTTATTATTGTGACATTTTAATGTATTTCGTAATTTTCTTATTGATCGGGTAGGAAAAATGTATTTATGAAGTGGATGAGGAGCATCGCATAGGCATGAATTCCCGAAGGCTAAGTAAAAATTGGAGAAAATTAAAATAAGTGGACCGTATCGGGTTACACATGCGGGAAAGCGAACGATCGGAAAACGGTCAGGGAGGAGGCCGTTTGCTTTTAGCTGCTGTCAATATTTTAAAATAAATAACTTTAAAAGGAATCTATGGGTCGAAGGGTCGAAATTACTAGTCTAATCCTTATTTATAACATGACCCTGCATCCGACAGGGAATAGCCTTTAAAAACTTTTAGCCCTTGTTACGACTTCTTTTTTAGGTTATTAGGGAATATAAAGGAGTTAATGTATTAAATTTATTTCAATTTCAAACATTTTCACCAATTTCTGTTAAAGACATTTATTAATTACTTTTAAAATAAAAATTTATTACCATTCCAAAAATATTATCATGCAAAATTTCCTACTGTTTTCAGTCTCTAAGATTTTTTTGCAAACGCGAACATTTATTAATTTTAAAGAATCCAGAATCCAGTTTTAACCTAGTTAATGATGCATTTTCATTTACAGCTACAACATTCCTAGTCTCTTAAAGTTAAGAATCTTTATTAGAACATACTAAATTTCAATTTTTTTTTAGATTTTTGCTAAAGTAACAAATTTGCTGAAACATGTCCAAAACTGTTGATTATTAAGCAAAAGAAAAGTAAAAAATCTTTATCTGCATATATACTATAATATCACCTTTAC
Source organism: Stenus bimaculatus (assembly GCA_963971135.1). NCBI lineage: Eukaryota > Metazoa > Arthropoda > Insecta > Coleoptera > Staphylinidae > Stenus > Stenus bimaculatus. The sequence continues at coordinate 75,675,329 of OZ020180.1, read as the reverse complement.
GTGTGTCAATATGATTGACATAATGACGCTCATTATCACACTGAAGCTCATAATGAAATCACCAATCATTATGATTTCCTTAGTGGCATGAAATTGATATCAGTAGTGAGCTGTCAATAAATTTTAATTTACTTATTTCAATATTTCTTCATGATTTAAGAAAACAAATAACATTTTGTAAGTAATTTGTATCTTAATCAACAATTATGGTACAAGCCTGCAAGTATTCACGACTTGTATCATAATGATTGACGTTACGATCCTTGTGACATAAATAACTGTTATGGTTATGTGCCCATTAAGAAAACGTAGGTTTGGCAACCGTTTGACATTTCTATTAAAATAGAAACGTTTTGTTTTAATAAATTAATCAGTAAGGAAATTTAAAAAAACTTCGGTAACTGCCCATAATTGCTTACCCTAAACACTTAACCTAAATATTATTGCACTTTTTTTGAACCAATATTGAAAATAATAGTGTAGTGATTATCAAATGCGATTTGAGGATCCCAGGTTCAAATCCTGGCCAAGTGCAATTTTTCAATATTTACTTTATTTAAAAAGTAAAACCTAAGTTTTCACTTAATTTACATGAATACCTTTACAAAAATCTTATCTCTGAAGTTTAAAACAAAATATTCCAAAATGATCTTTTTTTAATAAAAATATTGAAATATCAGAAGATTTATGTCATTATTCAAGACGATACAAAATTTTCTTAAATTTTTCCTATCATAAATCAAATCAATGGAAAAAGTAGTAGATTCATTTTTTTTTACTCAAGATAAATCCTGCTTTTGTCTAAGAAACTCATTTAAGTATATACCCAGGACCCCTATCCTCATATTTAGTGGTAAAACGTTGTAGCTTGTAGCTGAAAATTTCAAAAAAATATTCATGTTAGAAGTGGTTAGTTAAAATAAATCTTGTTAACTGAAGTCAAAAGGGGAATTTATAGTCAAAATAGAAATTTTGTGAACAATGAAATAAAAAAAACTATTTAGAATTCAATTGCCAGCTCGTTGTCCTAACTTCTTTGCCCATAGACTCTCCATAGATACAATAATGGGCATCTAAAATTATCAATAAATCTAAAATAAAATTAGATTAATAAAAATAATTTAGTACTAAATAAAATAATAGTTTAAGTTGCAGATTTCTTTAATCATATAACTGTTTTAAAAAGGTATTCTTTGGGAGTTTTAAGATTTCAAAAATATTAACTTTCAATCTACATTTCTCTTATCAAATAGCTATTTTTATAAGTAATACTATTTACTATTTTTAGTACTTTACGAAAGTTCGCCAACAACGTATCGGAGAATTTGAGGACACCCTATATATCAAAATATTTCAAAATGTTCTTAGTTTTCTGTATATTTTTTACATTTTCGTAACGAAAAGTTGATTTTTGAAGATGAGAATGGACTTCTTTTTCAGATAAGTTGGTTTGGGCAAAATTTCGGAAATATAGGAAGGTACTTATAGGTCCCTTCACTTTTTTTTATGTCAAAATTACCTACAAAAAAGTATATTCTTATTTAATTAATATATTTTTGAAAAATGTGGATTCAAAAAAAATGCAAATATTACAAGATTAAAATTATTAAGAATACGTATCAATGGTTTTACAGAAGACTGGCCTATGAGCAAATTAAAAAAATAAAGGAATAACAAAAATTGTCTGAAATTTCACTACTTAACATTTTGAAGTGGTTATTATGTATAGAAAAATTTGGCACTTAAATATTCAATAAAAGAAGCTATGTAAACACAGAGACTTAATAATTCAAAGTTTCCAGCAGAAAACTTTAAAAATGATTTTCCAAAAAATAGTATAGTAAATGCTAGTCTTGTATAAAAACCTAAATACAGTCGTTCTGGGCCAGTATAGTGATACTGGCCCAGAAGAGATAAATTTTTTATATATTAATTAAATTCATCTTCTAGTTTTTTTTTATTAATTAATTTGAAGAAATTACTTCATTTTGAATAATAGATATTTATCAAAATTTAAAAGAAATACCAATTTAGATCTTTTTTTTTATTTTTTGTTGTGATATTAATCTAAGATACAAAAAAGATGAAAAAAAACATAAAAAAATCGATTTTTTATTTTCTAAAATCTGCTATAATTCTTTTTATATGGAATATAGAATATTACTAAAATATGAAAACAAAATTATCATTATCTTATTAATATCATTAAGAAAAATTTAATGGGTAGAAGAATAAAACATATAAAAATAATTGATATACATAAATAAACCAATTTATTAATTAAACTAACTATGTAGGTATATTGCAGATTTTTATTTTAAAACAAACCTTTATCATTTGAAAAGTTTTATCGCCATTTTGTACCCTTACAAGTTTGTTGAAGGGTGAATTGAGTGACCAGTTGTCCGAACCAAGTTATGATATTGGGGGAGAAAGCACCCGCCCTAAAACACTTCTCTGATTCAACCGATATATTGTGCTAGCTGCCCTTATATTTTAGTTTTTACTTTTAAAAAAATATTTGCATCTATAAACAGTATTTTTAATTTTTTTATTATACGGGGTGTTTGTTTAAACTAGTGCTGCCTATATTTTAAAATTTATTAGAGAATTTTTGTATTAATGATATTTTTATTCATTATATTAAAGTTTTCAAAAATGTAGAAAAATATATAAAAATATTATCACCTTGTATAAAAAGTGAAGCATTTTAAAGACATAAAATTATTTAAAAATTTAAAATGTTTACCTACATTTTAAGTAAAATATAAAGAAAACTATTTTTTCTTCAAACGTCAGTAAAATGTCATATTATATAATAAAACAAGAGAGGTTAAGCATATACTTCAATGTCTAAACTGTCAAACTACTTTTGCAGCCGCCCACGGAGGCAGCAAAAGAGTTTTGCTGTAGCCAGCGGCTGTCATTACTATTTGTCAAATCCATAGAACATGTAATAGAGAATAGACATCTAATAGAGAATGTAGTGTGCCGTGATCTTGTGCAAAATAGCAAAATAATAATTAATTTTACTTTCAGTAATCGACGTTTGAAGAAAAAATATAGGAGTACTATTTTAAATGATTTAAATGATTCTCATACAATATGTTTCTTATAGTTACCTTGTTTTTTCCATATTATGTCAACAGGAAATTTAAAAAATTGGATATTATTATCCTTTTATCAAATCTAAAATAATACAAAAAATATCAGTTACCTTCACTACACTTAAAAAAGATTGGATCGATTTTTGATAAATTTCATATTTTTTCTAAATGACGTTTTTATGAATAATAATTTATAAAAATCCTTATTAATTATGAAATAAATTAATAAACAATGCCAAACATAAGATTTTGTATTCCATCGCCGTTTACACAATTATTCCATAATTTTTAAGTAACACTCAAAACTGCAAAGTAACAGTATATTCTTTGCACCATTTTTAAGGGAACACTTATCTATCTAAGAACCACTTTAATTTAAGTCGAAGAATTCTGGAATTTTCTCTTTAACCTCAAAATCCTTTGAAATTTAAAAATTTGAGGTATAAAACAAAAGTAATAATGATTTTTATTGAGTAATATAATTTATATAATTTTTTTATTTTTGGATGTAATATGGATGTATTAGAAACATTGGAAAAACTAATTTCTTTAGTAATTTATAATTGTTGTCAGAAATAATGTAATCCATGAGTTTCAAAGGTTGTCATTAAGAAGAAGCAGTGCGATTACTCTCTTCATTAATTACAGCTACTTTAGTTAGATTTGGAATATCAATATGTTTGATAATAATACTAAAAATATTGTAAATTATAATTACGTTTTTATAAAAAACCGAATCATTATAGTTATGTATAACATAAAATTAGTTTCCTACAAATTAATCAAGTTTTTGAACAAAAGTATATTTGAAAATACTGAATTGAAAAATGACCTAACTCGGGTTTTAACAAACCAAAGTGTAATGTAGTCCATGGTATAACATAAGAAATAATTATTAAATAATTATTCAAAATAACGAAGAACTGCTTTAACCTAATGAGATTTTTTAAATTTTAGATTAAACCTAAAAAACATTAATACAGGGTGTTCATGGTTTACCAAACATCGGAGTTAGAAACTAAACCAAAAATAGACAAAAAGCCAAAAAAGTGGGGGTTCAGCTTTTTTAGTTTTAGAGCCTTTAATTTTAGTCACCGATTTTTACAAATCCCAAAATCCCTAATTACATCAATTAATTTAATTTAATTTAATTACCTACATTAACTAACCAATGTATGAAGGGATTTAAGAAAAAGCTAAAACCATCCTCTTTCAATAGATTATTACAGTAATACAATAACAATTTTTTAAAATATTCTCCTAGATAAAACCCATAACGGTGGTTTTTTAATTTTCTGAAACTTGTTCATATTCTTAAGAAACCAGGAAAAATTTTGTGATTTTTGACAAAAATTGGTAACCTAAAATTCAAAATGTTGTTGTACCATAATTAAAAAGATAGTCCTCCACTTTTTTATTTTTTTGTTAATCAAATTTGCTCTAGTTTCTAACCCTGACGTTCAGTGAACCACGAGCAGAGAACGGATCACCCTGTATAAATATTTGTAATAATAATAAACCATCTCAAGTCAAAGTAAACTCACAAGTTTCAATTAGTTTTTTTTTTAATTTTAAATTGACATATCCTTCCCCATCAGTTGTATTGGTGATTTTTAGATTCTAGACGCCCTCTGGTGGTATTTTATGAACTACACGAAAGGAGCAAAAGTTAAAAAAATACGTTTAATATATTTTATGAGCTGAAATAATTTAATAATGGGCTCTTGTTTAAAATATAAATAAAATAGGATTTTTTTACTCCATTCGATCTGTTGTTTTCTTCAATATAGCGAAATATATTACATAAATATTTTAATAAAAGTTGTTTCTTTTTAAAAGACCTTTCCAACGATACCATACTCGACTAATGTTGCCATTTAAAAAATCAAAGTTACCTCCGGTTCCGGACACTTCCGGTTTGTTCCGAAAAATAATAAGTGCACCAATGGATTCTTTGGGTTCACTTTGGTAATTAAAATTTTTATTCTATCTATGCGCGACAAACCGTTTTCGAGAGAAAAGGCTGTTATGGGTGGTCTGACTCACCCTGTATATACTGTGTTGGGTCTGCTTCTTGTAAATTCTGTCGTACCATCATTAAATCTGTCTAAACCACAAAAATATATTGGTTCTTGTTTGACAAAGGGTTGACCATTTAGCGGTTGACACAAATAAAAAAAAAGGATAAGGGTTTCGAGGAAAACCTTCTTCAATTAAAATTATCAATTATCTTAGTATTATTATACTTTTACTTTTGAAATGTATTTTGTTTCTGCTCTAAACGAAAGTTTAGTTTTAATTTCTATTTTTTTGGTCCCGTTTAGGGTTCAATAACATTCCATTTCGAACCTTGAACTCATTTAACAAGCAGTGATGCAAACGGCCCTAAATAATTTTTGTGATATTTTATTTGGGTAATAATTTTTGCAAACATAATTAAATTATTAAAATTCTGATGAAAAAAGTGTCCTCTTTTGTTTGAAAAAAAAAGTATAAGTGGTGTAAAATGTATTCATGATTAATATAGGTTCGTATTGTGGTAAGTGGTAATACCACGAAAAAAGATTACTTTTTGGGGCCGAAATGCAAGAAGCTCGTAGACCATTGTCCGGCTGCCAAGGGTTGCGATAAGACATATTAGGGGAAAAAACTTGACGTTTACAAATGTAATCTAGGGCGAAGTTACAAGCAGAAAACTGCCTCTATTTCCTTTGAATGTGCGATTTTCCAAACATCTAATTTCTTCCTTTAAAGCGATTACTTTTATTGGCATTATAATTTTGCATAGGCTTTGTTAATTAATTATTTTTAGGGCATGTAAACAAGAAGAGGAATTATGTTAAGTTATTGACTTTGAAGTTTTGGAAGTAGGATGAGTTGTGTTTGCGTAGAATTCGCGTGAGCTGAACGAGCGGACACTTATGTTTAAGTTGCAGGACTCGCCTCGCCATATCCCTTAATTAAACAGCTCTGTTTGAACAGGCAGATTAAATGTGACATAGAACTGTAATCGCGCTTATTGTGGTGGTGGTCCTAGTCGGGTCACAAGGTGGGCCTCAACCCCGGATGCGATCCTCTCTCTAAGACCGTCTTTACAACTTTTAGTTACTACCAAATATTAGTGCTAATTCCTCTGTTTGATTACGAAACACTCTTGTGCTATCAATTACATTGAATTAATTATTACACTGTAATCCACACAATAAACCCGGCTCCTTCATCATTTCTTAAATACGGATCAATGATGGTGACCATTCGCTATTCCACTCATTTTTATTATATGCTCGGGTCACATATGTGCATTTTAAATTTTGCAATACGTATAAAATTTTATACATATAAGACAGTGAGTGGAGAGTGGAGAGCCCGGTTGGGGCAAGATATGTAGCGTAAAAAATGTAAGGGGTAGCATGTGCTGAGTCAGACTCAGCCGATATCGAACTTGAGGAAGAGTAAAAACTACCAATGACTGGTGTATTTTTCTTTGCCGGTCGCCTAGATTGATGAAACTTTTTTTTACGTCGGTCCGCAAGAAACCGGTATAAATAAATATAAGCGCTCAAAAGAAACGACCAAAAACCCTATCCTTATGATAAATGTCTTTCCACGCTACACTTTCCTTTTTGTGATTCTTTGATTAACGCTATTTTTTATTCCTATATCTTTTCACAAAAAATATTCAACATAACTTACAAAACAAAAAATCTAACATCAAAAAATAATCAAAACTTTCATTTAAATTATACAATAGAATACAAGAAAAATTACTACATAACTACTTAAATAATCGGTATGTAGTACATTAGTTTTCATTTCAAACTTTTTTTATTAGAAAGCTTCGAAACATAAATTTGAAATAATTATTATGTAATAACAGTAATTGTTGCAAAAAATATAAATAATTGTGGCAAATGGCAATGTGTTCAATAGTAAAAAAATACATGCTACTATTAATTCATGTAATTCAGTATTTCATGAATCAACTAGTTATTTCATAAAATACCAATCTAAGTAGTTATATTATAGAAGCGCTCTGTTTGTGTAATGAACTGTCATACCACAAGAGGAAGAATAATTTACTATGCAACTCTAATTGTTGTAGTAGTGGCCCATGCAAAAATAATTAATATTATACAGGGTGTTTCTAAACGAGTTTCCGTAATTTAGGAATTCAAAAATACATTTATTCGCTAAAATTTACTATGGTTTATAAAAAAACCGACTATTAGAAAAACCGGATTTCAAATATGACGTTGGTACAACTAAAAATCTAAAACTAAATAATGAAATGCCAAAAGAGCTACCATAGCTTTAAAAAATAATAGAATTTTAATAATTTTTACATATTTATAAATAGAAACGTGTAAAAAAATATGTCTCTTCACTTAACTTTAGAACTGATTTTTTATACGCACCTTCATTTCTAATAGTATCTCAACACATTTGCCCTTTTCACTTTTTTTTATATTTATAAGATAGTAAATTATACTATTTTTTATCCATTTATACATATTTATTTCTGATAATACAAAATATTATAGTTCTATATTTTTTCAATATTAATTAATGTGAATTCCATTTTCGCTACTATGCCCAAAAAATCATAGGCATTGGGCATTGTATACAATGTCCGGGCAATATTGGTATTTAGATGAAATTACTAAAAATTTCCTGCTCTTACTGGACAGTATGCACATTGCCCGGACATTGTACACAGTGATCTATTATAATTTAAATAAATTTTTATAATTATTTTTCAAAATCATATTTTCTTTGAAACAATTACTATTAAAATCTATACCAAACTGAAATTCAACAAAAACTGCACTGGAACCAAACCAAAATCGAATTGAAACTAAATAAATTTCGGTTCGACTCTCTAATTATTAATTTGAATTTTTTTAAACCGGTTATCTTAATTTAAAAACCAATTTTCAAAGGCGAAAAAATTATTTAAAAAACTTTCTAATTCTAATTCTACAATTTACTTATTTTATTTTATTTTTAATGATAATTTGCTTAAGTTCTGAGAAGTGGGTTTAGATAAAATTGTTTATCTTAATAACAAATTTCAAAATGAAGTTTTTTGTAAAATTTTAAATTGATATTTACGTAAGACTTTGCTTTTGTTTTTCTACATCACGTGATTGAGATAAGACTATCAAATTTGAAATCTAAAATGGAATAGTCCAACTATTTTTCAATAATTTTAATATACATAATTTTCTGAATCCAACAATAAGTCATATTTTTCAATAAACTTAAGCTTTAAAGAAATTTTCAAAAAATGTTTTTAAATTATTTTAGGTTATGAAATTCAGTTTAGTGTGCACGCACATACCTTTCACGTTTATTTTATCTATTATAATATGTAGTTGTGACTTTTTCTCATTTATTTAAATGTTGTAGGAGTAGTTTATGAACTTTTATTTTCAATCATCAAATTGATAAAATATTTTTGAAAATATAAAAAAAATATTTAAAAAAAAAGTCATTTAGTACGTAAGATATAAATATAAATTTAGATTTACATTATTAAAAAAAGTTGGTCAATTCCATTTGATATTTTAAACTTGATATTCTTTTCTCAGTCACGTGATGTAGAAACACAAAAGCCAGGTCACAGATATATGTCAATTTTTAAACGTTACAACATTTATATGAACATATTTTTGATCAAACCAATATTAAAAAAATAGTCATTATGTAGGACTTTGCGCAACTTGTATGTACATTGAATGTTTATATTAAAAAAAATATTGCTAATAATTATATTTCTGACAATGCTTTAACGGTAGCATATACACTCATAAATTATTAAGAATTATTTATATGTATTTATTAAGTGGAAAATAAATGTAAAGACTTACATATAAAAAAATTATTGATATTTAGAAAATATGGGATTTTTGATTATACAAACTACAAGAACCAAATTTAATTATACATTTCAAAAACATACATAATGAAAGAAATAAATTAATTCCCTATTTTTATAATACAAATTTTTTCTTTACACTTTCTACTCAAAGCTCAAATCCAATAAATACATAAAAATAATTTTTTAAAATTTGTGATTTTTAAATAATATTTTTTACCAAAAATAATATAAATAATATGAAATTAAGTTTAAAAATGGCTAATGTTAAAGTTTACAAATAATTTGAAAAAAAATATTTCAATTACAAAATTATAAAACTTTTTTGGTGATTTAAATTGGCTGGATTATTGTAAGTGAAATGAAAAATAATTAAAACAACTCAAAACTATCTTCCAAAGTAACCCTTATATACTGTTATGAACCAGGTAAATAATAGAAAAAAGGTAGGGATAGGTGTTTGCCAACCCCTAGTTAATAATAAGGGGAAGAATGTGTTTGTTCGCAGTTCCTGCCGTTTAAAAGCAGTAAATGTGTTGACAGTATACACTGCCATCTGTCCGAGGGAAGTTCAACTTACTTCAAATTAAATCCTGCAGGAATTCTACAGATTTCATTAATTTGGTGTGAATCGAAACTACACAGTTTTAAATACTCCCACATATTTATAATTAAGTGCGAGTAAGAATTAAAAATTAATTATTTATAAAAATGCAAATTCACTTAAAATCGAATAAAAATTTCTGCATTTTTTAAGTAAATTTGAATTAAAAAAATGTAATCATTGTAATTATATTTTAAAAAAATCATGGAAATCCATGAATATTTGAAGCGCTGTTTAACAAAAAAAAGGCTTTATCTCTCTGAGAAATTTTTTGAAAAGTTTTGAGAATTCTTAAATATAAAATTGTTTATTGGTAAACGATTGTACCATTTGATTGATTAGAGTTTGAATCACTTAAGGTCATCCATAAATTAATTATTTATTTTGAAATAAAATTATTTTTGAAAAACAGCTCCTTATTTGTAATAAAAATATGAAAATTCACCAAAAATTCATGCAAAATGTGCTAAAAATTCGTAAATAACTAAAATATAGGACGTCCCCAAATTATTTGTTGCTGTAATATTATCTTTATTTAAATAATAGAAGATAGGTGTAATACATAAAATATCTGGAACAAGCTCTTTTGATAAATCGGTATCATTCATTGCAATAATCTTGGCTGATTCTCATACTTTGTTTCTTAATAAAACATCTTTTTGATTTACTTTAAAATCATTAAACGATTTAGCATTTTTGTCATAATTAATTTTAGACTTTTATTCTGCCTTAATATATCAACATAAATATTTGGAGTAATACTTTTAGGTCCTAATAAGTTATAATGAATTGGGATTGTTGTGTGAATTTTTCGACTCATTAAAATTTGAGATGGAGTTGCATTTAATCCAGAAACTGGAGTATTAGTATATTCCAAAATCATCAAATTTCTACATGTTTTCTTAAACGATTAGATGTAGGGTACATAAGATTACTTGTAACTTGTAATTGCTTCTATATCCCATTTTCGAGCAAAATTTGTAAATTCCAAGGAAACAAATGGCATATTATCACAAACAATTCCAATTGGTATTTCATGAGTTGCAAAAATAAGTTTAGTTGATTCTATATAATTGCTAAAGCAGTTTTATCCTTAACTGAATAAAAATATCCATACTTTTTTTTTCATGAGATGATTCTAATATTTGGCAATTCATGAGAAATTAAATCTTTAACTTTTAATTATTTTTCACAAATTCTACATTTATCAATTATTTCTTCTATGTCATGCGACAGGTTAGGTCAACAAAAAATTTGAAGAGGGTTCTAGCATTAGTTTCTACTAAACTTTTTGGAATAATAACTTTTTAATTATAAACACCAAATTGTGATACCTACTTGTATATCACCTTTTAATTTGAACTAAAACTGTACATTAGCTGGTATTTTCTTTTTATTATAAGGTTAACCATAATAATAAATAATTGTTGGCATAGTTTTATCATTTTTAGTTTCTTCTAAAATTTGTTTTTTTCTCGCTTCACTAATTAAGAAATTTTTATGATTGTTAAGAATTTTAGGTAAAATTTTTAATATCTTCTAACAAATTCCTGATATCACAATCTCTTGATAATAAATCTGATATGAACATTTCCTTTCCCAAAATATGAGTAAGATTTAAATTAGGTATATTTTATAGTTTTAAACTATTCGAACCAATTTGAGAATTTTTTTTTTTTCGATAATTCTTTCGTATCATCATAAAACTAAACAGGTATTGAAGATAAAATATGCTTTAATTTATTGAAGCAAACCAATTGTTTATTTCTCCTGTATCAATTCACATTATTTTTAATTAATTCTATTAATGGAGCTATTATTGCAGAAAAAATGGTAGGTATAACCATTTTATTAAAAATAAAATTTTTGGAAATGGAGTTGAAAAATTCAACAAAAACGAACTTTTAGTAATTGGTAAATTTTATTTACTAATTGTGCCAACGTTTCGACAACACAAATTCGTTGTCTTCCTCAAAGCTAAAATTACTAAATGTTCATTTTTGCTGAATTTTTCAACTCCATTTCCAAAAATACTTATCCGAACGTAACTTTGTGAAAATAATTTGGACCACTATACACACGAAATGGAAGCTATGAAATTTATATGAACCAAATGGAGTTGAAAAACCACATAAATTGGAAAATTCTTCATTCAATTTATTATTATAAAAACCATCCTTTAAATCTATAACAGAGAATACAGACTTTCCAAACAATTTTGAACTAACTTCCGACTCTGTGGGATTTTAAGAATCACACTATGTCTATACTTTTAATTAATTTTTTTGTAAAAAAAGGAATAAACCAACCTAAACTTACTTTAAACTCTTTTTAGAACAAAAATGTTCAATTTTTTAATGTTGTTTTGAAATCAATGTTTTATTAACAATATCGCTTTCAAAACTTTGGAGTTGCAAAATTTAAATTTTGAATACTTGTATTTTTTTTATACAGGGTGGGCCAAAAGTCTGGCACCAAACGAAATATTCTCCAAACGGGATGATTTAAGAAATGAAACTTTGCAGATGTCAAATGTCAATGTAATCAACTCGACCATATTTTGATAATATTTTCGAAAACGTAGAATAGTAGTTTCCGAGTGGAGGCGCCACATACTTTTTTTTAAATGACAACATGGATCGTGTTGCATATAGTATTTGTGAAGCATTCAGTAATTTGTACATCTATTGTGACTTTATCACGATAATAATTATTTTCATTGTCTAAAATCGGAAAAAATAAAATGTTTTTTGCTTTTAATTTGATTATTTTCTGTAATAATACACCGCCGCAATAAAAAAGTTAGCTTTGCAATGATATGCAACATGACCCAAGTTTCATTTCTTAAATCCAACCTATTTGGACAATATTTCGTTTGGTGCGAGACTTTTGACCCACACTGTATAATCGAAGAACATGGTACAGTGAATTCAAAAAAGACTGAAACCGCAACTATGCAACCAAACATACTCTGTAGTGATTTTAGACTTGCTGAGTTGGTGTACCTGTTAATTTTCATTCAAATTTAAATCTGATCTGTCACTTTAACCAAACCATCTCTCAGCAGTTTTTCTTTTCTTCAAAATATTTCTTAATGTGTGGCAAATTTTATAAAAAACAAAGTTCTATTCAAAACTAAAATTAATGCAGTTAAAATATTTGCGATGGTTTTTTCACCGGAGCACAACACATTCATTTCAGTGTAGCCAACTGTGGGAAACTTAGGTTTCCTACCTTGTAATGTCAATGGTTTCAATCTTATTTGAATTCACTGTAGAAACAAGCTCGATATAATATAAATAAATTATTTTTTGAAATTTTATATTGCAACCCGTTAATTTGTTATGCTTTTATATCGAGAAATTGGGTATATTTTTTTAACTAAAAAAAAACTGTGCGAGGATAAAAAGAGAGACTCAGAAGTTTAATGAAATAATGAAAAGAAACAAACTAAAATTCTTTCCCCAATTTAGCTTCATTGTTTGTTTATTATTTCATCAAAGTTTCTCATGCATCACCTCATTTTAGTTCTTCAAGAAATATGCAACAAAATAACTACTACTTTGATGTTTTTCATCTTGTTTTTCTAAAGTTTCATTGATGTTCTCTTCTGAAGATGACTTAGGTCGAAACCGGTAAAGTGATAATATTTGATAATATAAGGAAAAGTACAGTTATGAGTTTCTCTTTTTACCTTATAAACAATCAACCATTCTATAAAAATAACTAATTGACATTGGAAATTTTATCTATTTTGATTTTCATTCCAAATAAGAACAAAATTAGAATTTTTATTTGTGTGAGGTACAAATAATACATAAGTTTGGAAAAAAATCTCGATTATTGAAAAACTTATTTTAAATAAATTCATATTTTGCCATTTTTTATGTTATTGGTATCAACGAATTTTTTCAAAAAATATCATTACAAACGTAACGATACTGGTAACCGTTACTTTTATGGTGATTTTTTTAAAGATGGAGTTCTACGCCGATTTCTCTAACACATCTTTAGGCGCAGCTTCATCAAGCTCAGCTTAAGACGAGCTTGGGTTGCACCATGACTTTATTCATGTGGTCTTGGTTAGAGCCCGTATAGACTTGGCAACACCACTCGCAGCCTTTTTCTAACTCGCTGTTTCAAAAATTAGTTGTTTAACGTTCAACTAGTTGCTAGGTCCAACATTCATTTTGTAAAAAGCATGTAAACACATGGAAATTGTTTTGAAAGTAGCGTTTAATTTAAAATTATTGCTAAATCAAGGAGAATACATTATTCCCAAGAAGAGAGGCAATTAGGTTAATCTTTAAAAAATTCTCATATTTGGTATATTGTCCACATAATTATTTAAATCTACATTATTCACATAATTTAAATCTACCTCATCCACAAAAAAATCATGTTTGCTGGACATATAGGATTGCTTTAAAGAGTTTGCGTTATGTTTGGATCGTTCAAAATCGATAACTTATGTATAAGCTCTGCTTGACGTGAATAAAACGAGACTTCCGAATTAGCTGAACTTGCGTCTTGAGATGCAGCTTTAGATTTAGTTTAGTCTCAAGACGTGGTCGAGAAACCAGGTGTAAATTTATTTAAAAAAATGAACTCAATGGCAAAAGGATTAATAAACTTATGTATTATAGGTATTTATAATAAGATCTGAATTTATATAAAATAGGATTAAATAATGGCTTTGAATAAATTTTATTTTGTAAAGTATAGAATAAGTATCAATAGTAAAATAACATTATTTCAGATTAATAAAAAAAAATCCAGAATAAATAATATAATATGAAAGGAAGATGAAAGGAATGAAGGCAGAGGAAATGTAAAGGTCTAACTGAGATTCTCCACTAGAAGCGGATTGGACTACGTCCCTTATATACAATACCCTTTGGACATACGACCACATTAAACAACCCTTGCGTTCTTCACAGAAAAATAAAACAAATCCTTGAGCACATATCATCACTTTGAGCTAAAGGTAAAGTCTTTAAAGTCTTGCTGCTTCATTGAAATTTTAATTATTATATATTGTTATTTGCTGCGTTTTGTTTTTAGTACGATTTCAGATTTTAATGATCCCATCTTTTTAAGAGTGCATTAAACTACAAGTACACACACATTATAATAATATAAATTTTAAGCTTTACTAAATATTTTAAGTTGTCATTATTTTATTTTAACATTCCAATTCTTAAACCAAAAAAAAACAAATTATACATTTTTAAAAAACTTCATTTTAGACCACATATACGGTCTTAAAAAAAGAACTCAATTTATTATAAAAGTGTAAAGCTAGAAGTCAAAGTATGTACTTATGTAGTTTATTTAAATCAAAATTTAAAATTACTGTAAGTAGATTTAAATTTTTGCCACCAGAAGCGAAAAAAATTATTCAATCAATCTATAATTTATTTATTTGTCCTGGTATTTTCGTTTTCGTCATAAAAATTATGATTTTTTAGATTTGTAAATTCAGTTCAAAGTATGAATTTGTAAAAGTTATGAATAGAGAATGTTGTTAAATTTTATGAGTAATTGAAGTAAGTAGTGGGTAAATTGAATGTAGGAGTAGATATTATTGAAAGATGAAACAATGCATTAAAACAAGAAGATAAATATTTATAATGGGAACGAAGTAGTCTAGAACTAAAACTTGTCCATTCCTTAACATTAATTAGAAATGTACACGTTCAAGTTTGAGATCGAAATTGGTCGACAAATGCGAAAGATGAAAGGGTGGCAAGTGTTGGTCGGAGGGACAGCGTCGAGCAAACGAACTTTGCAATTTGGAGTCTCTTCTTTATACCCTTTGTTGGTCCTGTAATTTAGACTGTGAGCTTTACATGGAAGTAGTTTACCAGCGAGCACATTCTGTATCAACCAAGGGATGTAGCATGCAAAGTTGTGGTTAGTCGAGTGTGCGCACTAGGCTATTGCGAATACTTCCTTTGACCACTAGCCGAGCTCTATGTGGACTTAATTGTATGGTAATTTCACTAAATGGAAGCTTAAATTTTAGTGCCGGGACACTTTGAGTCAACTGTTTACTCCTATTACTCGCATGCTTTATAGGACGGATTAACAAGAAATTGTTGACGTTTGCTAAAACATAATCTTCGCAGGATTGCAAAACCATTAACCTAATAGATTTATACACTAAATTTAAGATCAACAATAAAATCGCCCCAAAACAAACATTGCTACTGAGAAAAAAATACCATCAAACTATACATATAAGATATTTATTTTTTACCACTTTTAATTGAGATCAATTTTACTCGAGATTCCTAATTCATAAGTGTTTTAACTCCCCAAAAGTAACAATAATATTAATTTTGTATATAAAAAGATTGACTTCAGGTTTTGTATGTATACATGAATAGAGAAGTCTTCAAAAGTTCAGGAAAAGTGCTACGCCATTTCCAATTATATTTCAAAAAGCATCAATTGTATTTCAGAAACTATCAATTGTATTTCAGAATCATCAATTGTATTTCATAAAAGACCAATTGTATTTCAAAAAACATCAATTAAATTTCAGACACTATCCATTGTAATTTAGAATCATCAATTGTATTTCATAAAAGACCAATTGTATTTCAAAAAACATCAATTAAATTTCAGACACTATCCATTGTATTTCAGAATCATCAATTGTATTTCAGAATCATCAATTGTATTTCAGAATCATCAATTGTATTTCATAAAAGACCAATTGTATTTCAAAAAACATCAATTAAATTTCAGACACTATCCATTGTATTTCAGAATCATCAATTGTATTTCAGAATCATCAATTGTATTTCAAAAAGAATCAATTCTATTTTAGAAAACGTAATTTTTTTTTCAGAAAAATACCTTTAATTTCAGAAAAGACCAAAATCGTAAAAATGGAGGAAGCCAAGAGTTTTTTTGGGGTGATTGACAGTTCATCAAAAATGTGCTTCGGCAATTTGTAATTATAGCAGTATTTATACCAATATTAAACGCAATTGAAATAATCTGTTCTAAGATTAAAGTAGTGTTGTAGAAACACAAGTTCCAATTTTTCCTGCTATGAGTCATCGTATCGTGGAACAAATGTTGGTTTACTTAGAAACAATTGTCGATGAAGACTGTTGGTGTCTTTAGAATTATGTATGTATATGTATTAAAATATATATAATATTTAGGTAATTCAAAATTTTTCATATTTTCTAAAATTAAATTGACGAATTCTGAAATACAATTGCAGATTTTGAAATATAATGGATACTTTCTGAAATTTAATTGGTTCTTGTGAAATACAATTGATGCTTTCTTTAATACAATTCACATTTCTGAATTACAATTAATGATTTCTGAAATTGAAGTGATCTATTCTGAAATTCAACTTGAAAAGATCTAGAACAAAAAGCATTTTTATGGATGGTTGAGAACTTTCCTTCTGATGGTAACCTAACTTTTTAAATAATATAAATCTTAGGATAGTGACTTCAGTCCTATCAAAATATGAATAAATCCAAACTCATACTGCCTTTTAAGAAAATAGGAATTAAGGACCTTTCATGTCCTACGAAATACCTACATAAAATAATATTTTGGACGTGACAGTTCACCTAGTTCATAGACAATATAAATCGCCCACATAAAAAGTTTCTTATCAAATTTTATAATGTTATCACTTGTCACCCAAACTTGATTTATTATAATTTTTTATCAGTCATTCAATATTTAACCTCCTCCGAAATGATATTTGCAAAAAATAAGAAATTTTCCAATGTCAAAATTCAAATTTTTTTTGATAGTTTCTGGCAATTCCATTCTCCATACCTACATTTAGCTATTCGGATAACTGTAACCAGATGAAGTTGATATTCATTTAATTCATTTGATCTGCTTCCCAGATATTATGGTAGTAAACATTCCTCCCTTTCTTTATCATATGCTTATTGTTATTTACTTGAAGAAGAGCGAGATATATAAAGACTGTAGTTAGAGTCAAGATGTTAATAGATTTGAAAAGTGGTTTGCAGGAATCAGAAGGTTTGGCACCTGTGATTGCTCGCACAGATTTCTTCTGTTGAAGGAACATGTTCCTCAGATGAGCTGAATTACCTCCGGTTAATATCCAATGTGTAGCTTTTGAGTGAAACATGTAGTATTTGAGGCACCTAGGTGGTTTTCTAAGAATCTTACCAATTCTTCTTACTTTACTGCTTGAATTATTTTTTCTACTAGATCGACATGTGACTTCCATATAAGTTATAACTAAGTTATACCTAAGAATTTAGTTATGGTTTTTGAATCGTTATTGTTCCTGTTTGATGTGAACAGTATGTTTACAGTTTTATTCGGATTAACAATTAACTTGTTTGCTGCAAACCAGGTTTTTGCAACATTGTATGCTGGTATCGCTGCATCCTTAAGGAATTTCTAATTTTGGTTTACATTTATAAAGTTGGTATCATCTGCATATTGAATTACAACGGCTGGGATGTTGCATAGTAAATCATTTACGTACATGTTGAAAAATAATGGACCCAGAATACTTCCTTGTAGAACTTGGTGTGTTATTGGAAGTGGGGCGCTTCTTAGTCCTCTGACCTGTACATACTGGACTCTATTAGGTATGAATTAATAAACTTTAGTGATGTTCCTCTGAAACCATAGTACTGAAATTTATCCAGGTGAAGGCTCTATGACGTTATATTAAAAGCGTTGAAGATGCTATTATATTGTCCTCTATTAGTGCGCTTCTTCCTTCTTTAAATCCATCTTGGTCTGATGATCTTTCTTTTTCCATGTATTCATTTGGAGTTTTTTTCAGAAATTACCAGAAATTATTAATAAAAAATCCTAATGGTGGAATTTTGTGCAAAACTTTAAGTCCTTACAAGAAATAAGTAACCATGGAAATCATCCATTACAACCCATATAACAAACCTTATAGTTTTTTTTCTGTAAGGACAGAATTGCACCATAAATATTAATGTGGAGGATTTCTTTTTATAACTAATTTTTGATCTATTATTAAATTTTTTTTTTCTATTATAATATTTGTATTTTTATCGTATACAAATTTTGCCTTTCCAAAATAACTAGGTAGGTATTTGAGGATTTCTTCAAAATTTTATTTAATTGAAAAGTAGTGCTTGTAATTGTCATTGAATCACCCTGTATATGGTATATGTATGTTGTAAATTAAATAACGCGACATTTTCTTTCATAATCAGTTCGTTAACAATCCCTATCTAGATTTAAAGGGTTATATTAACCCTTTGGCTAACGCCAATGGCATCGTGGAACAATTTGACGCCCTCTCACTATGTTATCTACCCTTGGGACAACTTCCATCATGAATTCAACCCTTTCTAATAGAATATTCCTTTACAATAATTTGATATTAAAAAAAATTTATGAAATTTGTAAAATGGGGATAAAGTTGTTTAAAGTTATTTGGTGGCACATGGCGCAAATAGATATTTGCAAATTACAACCCCGGTCTTGAATATCCTTAAATTTAATTTAAATTACATTTACCACACCCCGGAAATGTACGTTCACGCATTTCCATTTCCTGCCGACAAAATTTTGGCATACGAAATTATTGAATATGTAACGAAATAAATGTTACCCATTACAACTTTGCACTTAGGTTCATCATTTATTCACACTTTAATACACGCATGCATGTAAACTAAAAGTAGTGCATTATATTTGTGGTATAGGGAATGGATTTTAATTAGTTGAAGTAATTCAAAAGGCGACCGGAGAGTCATCCTTTGCAGGACATTTCCTTTGTAACTGTCTTAGTCCTGTGAGTTGTGTGTCTTCCTTCCTGCTCCTCGCTGTTTTCTTAGAATTAAATTTACAGGATTATATAATTAGTCCTTTGTCTCTCGCAAGAATAATATATTAATATTTAGCCTTTATATATACAATAGGGGATGTTTAAAAACGACGTTTAAGCCTGGACTTTATCCTTTGAAGTGTAAAATAATGAAATATTTAAAGGTGCCATCAAACATCGTATTTTAACATATTTTGTATCTAATAATAATAATAATAATTTTGTATCTCTTTTCTCATATCTAGTAAGGTGAGTTGTGGCAAGTACACCTCTAAATTTAAATAGTTCAACTTTGAAAAATATAGGAATATTTATAATTGTTAAAGAAGTTTTATTTTGCCAGATGACTTGTATTATTTAGTAGTTAATTATAAGAATTTCAAAAAATCTTTTCATTTTATTTTCTTAAACCACTAGACAGTAGTAGGTCAAGTAAAAACTTAGCAAATAAGACTTAAAGTCACTCGCGCAGGGTATTTTTCTTATCATCGCTTCTCCTGACATAAAAGAGATAGAACACTGAATATTTTATTAATTGAAAGAGTTTACTATGAAATTTTATGGACGTGAAAAAAATGGTATCTTTAAGGAGCTTATTTCAAAGATATGAGTGAAACTGTAAAGGAAAAAAGTGATTTTTCTTAATTTTTTTGAAAAAAGAATAATTTTTGTACCAAAATAATTTTTTAATGATGATTTTTTAACTTCAAGTTAAAGCGGCATAAATTGGCTTTACTATTCAATTTTTTTCATTTAAATTGATCAAGTAGTTTATGAACTATAACAGAATTTCGAATTAACGACATTTCTGTGAGCACAAAATTCAAAGACCTGTCAAAAAAATTGGGCTGTTCCGACCCAGATTATTGGATTTTTTATCGATAACATCTCTTCTACCCTGTAGAATTTTCTTTTGAGCACTTCTTTTTGTAACAACCTGTATATTAGCAACATGACATAACTTATGTAA
Organism: Stenus bimaculatus; assembly: GCA_963971135.1. NCBI lineage: Eukaryota > Metazoa > Arthropoda > Insecta > Coleoptera > Staphylinidae > Stenus > Stenus bimaculatus. The sequence continues at coordinate 75,654,929 of OZ020180.1, read as the reverse complement.
ATTAAATGTCGAATTTTTAAATTAATTTTTACATTACTGTTTTATAAATTACGTCGTTTGAAGAAAAAATGTACTCCCAATAAAACAATATACAATTTTAGCATTTTTTCAAAAAATTTTGTATAATTTTTGTTATGAAATTGAAAGAGTATCATTAAATAATTCTAATGATAACTTTTTTAAATCTCTACAGATGTTTGTTATTATTATACAGGGTGTTTCTGAAAAAGTGACGAATAGTCTAGGAATGGATTTTTAAACCGATTTTAAGACAAAAAGTATGAATATTGTTTTCCGCTAAAACGCTCCATTACGGAAACGCAGGGCATTGAAGTTCAACTTTTCAAAAAAAAGTTATGGTGAAAATTTTCGACTTTCTTTTGAAGTTTTTTTAACGGAAAAAAATATTCTTACATTTTGTCTTAAAATTGATCCAAAAATCCACTCTAAAATTATGCCTCGCTTCTTCATAAACACCGTGTATATTAGCGATGTAGGTATCTACTAATATTTGGTATCAAAAATCAAATATGTACATTTTGGTCAAATTTTATATTTTTTGAAATATAGTGGTCAAATTGGTTGAAACGAATTCAAATTTTGCAATGACAACAATCATACTTTTATTAATAATCTTTTGTTTTGTTTTACATTTTAATAACAAAGGCAAAAAGCTTGATTTGGCAGAAAAGTTATAAATGTATTTCTCAGCAAGAAAAGAGCGATATTATTGGCGTTTCAAGTTAAGATAAATGCAGAATTAACGTGATGACGTTAAAAGTAGGTTAGTAGCCATCACGTAGTCATGGTTTGACGTCATTTTTGCGAGGAAAAATTAATTTGAATCGCCAATTGATTTGCAATGTATCAAAGTTTTTAAAATTTAATATTAAATGAGGTTTAATTTGACATATACCGGGTGGAAATGAAAACCGGGTCACCTCTATAACTTTTTTATTTATGAATAAAAAAAATCGAAATTTGGCTATGTTCTATGGTTCAAAAAAACAAATTTTATGTGCATTTTTTATTTTCGAAATCACTTCCGGTTTCACCAGAAACACCATGAACTTTGTTTTTTTAAATGTAACATCCCATATTTTTATTCATGGCTTAAAATACTTTTAAAAACGAAGTATTTTTGAGATATTAGTTTTTATTTTTTGCGAAAAAAATAAATTTTTTCAAAAAAAAAAGGTTTTCGAAGTCGGTGAAAATTACCAAAACTAATTCTAAATAATTCAAATACATAAATAAAATTGTAATTTGAAAAAAAATTTAAGTGGTCTTTGAACTATTAATTTTTAAACTTAGTTAATGAAGATTTTATCAAATATCTTTATTACAGGCACATGCAAAATAATACCCCTACATATGGGGTACCAAAATAATCGTTATAAAATCCTCTTTTTAAAAAGTCGAACGACCCGGCATCATTGCATTTAAAAAAAGTGAGATATTTGATAAAATCTTCATTAACTAAGTTTAAAAATTAATAGTTCAAAAACAACTTAAATTTTTTTTCAAAAACCAATTTTATTTAGGTATTTGAATTATTTAGAATTAGTTTTGGTACTTTTCACCGACTTCGAAAACCTTTTTTTTTTTTTGAAAAAAATTTTTTTTACAAAAAAAATAAAAACTAATATCTCAAAAATACTTCTTTTTTAAAAGTATTTTAAGCCATGAATAAAAATATGGGATGTTACATTTAAAAAAACAAAGTTCATGGTGTTTCCGGTGAAACCGGAAGTGATTTCGAAAATAAAAAATGCACATAAAATTTTTTTTTTGAACCATAGAACATAGCCAAATTTCAAATTTTTTTATTCATAAATAAAAAAGTTATAGAGGTGACCCGGTTTTCATTTCCACCCGGTATAGTCTATTTTGCAGTTAAATGTCATTTAAACTATATTCAAACTTCATAAAAATACTATACAGGGTGAGTTTTTAGTGCGAACTTGGAAAGTAAATCTTTTATTTTAAGAGATAGGAAAAAAACTTAAATTACAAAATTGCATGGTTTACAGATGCGCATAACCAGAAATTATTTTTGTCTATACTGGGTGTTTCGTAATTGGACTGCAACTATTCAACATTTTTTAAATAAAACACCTTGTATATTTTTTGATATTTGGATTGGCACTAATAACTATATTTTTTATATTTTGTAATTTTGGAAGCGCACTTAATATTTTTCGGACATTTCCTATAAATTTATCAAATTTTGACTTATTTTTACAAAATTTTAGCGAAAAATGAATTGTATAAAAGTTAAAAAACACTTAAAGAGGAACAAAATTTTATAAAAAAATACAGGGTGTTCCGTTTAAAAAAATTAAAATATATCCCTATCTAATTTTTATATTTCACGCCCCCATACCTGCCACCATTTTTAATAAAACTCGAAAAAAAAATGTACTAAAAATAAATCGAAATCAATATTACAAAATGACATAAAAATTATTTTCTGAATGTTCGTAACAAGGCCAATATTAATTTCTAAAAATATGTCTAAGTTTTATAAATTTTATAGAAAATTTCCGATAAAAAATTAAGGTTTGAAATAGGGATAAAAAAAGGGACATTCAAATTTTCAAAAAAAAATATATCTTTGAATTCTTTAACCTAGTGATAATGCAAATATCAAAAAATATATAGGGTTTCCATTAAATAAAAAAAAGTGGAATAGACTGCGCTCTAATTACGAAACACCCAGTATACTCAAAAATAATTTCTGGATATGCGCATCCATAAACCATGCAATTTTGTTATTTAAGTTTTTTTCCTCTCTCCTAAAATAAAAGATATATCTTCCTATTTCGCATTGAAAACTCACCCTGTAAATGTCAAATTAAATAACCGTAAAAAAAATTGATAATACTGGGGGTTAATCTCATAATAATAAGATGTAATGGAACCAAACCGATATTAACGTATTTAGTTAAATAGGATCTATCAAATTATAAAAAATATGCAGGGTGTTTCATTTGAAATAACAAAGTTTAATGCAGTTTGAATAATTTATGGAACATCTTACATATTAAAAATATGTACAACCACGCGCAAAGATATCGTGTCTTTACACGTGATGACACGAAATTTGAAAGAAATGGATACAACTTATAATACGTGCGGGGTTTTTTCAAATTTTGAGTGATCTCCTGTTTGGGAAGGCTTGTTATTGTCACAATTTCTTTTGTTTCCTCGATATCATTGCGCGTGATTGTACAAATGTTAGTTCACTTAATTTTCCGAACGAAAATAAAGCCGAATTAAACTAAAAGCTGATATAACAGATAGAAAATTTATTTTAAAAAATTTGTTAAATTCAAAATATACAGGGTGTCCCGGAATAACTGTGACAAATTTTTTGTGGTGATAGAGGAAGTGAAACTAAGCATTTTTAACTTATAAAGTATTGTCCGGAAATGCTTCCTTAAAAATTTATACCACTTTAAAAATTTTCAAAAAAAATATTTTTTTGTAAATAAAATAAATATTATAAGAGATATTAATTTGAAATTTTGGCCACAGTTTTTTCATACAAGGATACACATTTTTGGCCAATAAAAGTTTAAAAAATATTTTCAGGGGCGTTACATGTGAAGGGGTCATCGACCTTTTTTTGATCATATCTTTTGTTTCTTTACGTTTTTGATAATTTTAAAAGTACTAAAATAATCCTTGATCAATGTTCTACCGAAAGGGTACCTACTCTTATTGTATATCGCTCCGGTGCTTCATTTCGGAGTAAAAGTAGATTTTATATCTTTTAGCTAAAAATATGAATTTAAAAAACAACATTAAATTAGGCTTTTTAATGAAAATTTCGTGATTTAACGGAAAATATACAAATATCAAAGTAGGCGAATTATCATAATATTTTGTTAATTCTAAGTTCTAAGCAGCCTTTAATATTTTCTAATGTTTGATAGTTAGTCGTATTATTGCAATATTAAAAATGTATAGATTTTCAAATGCGGAATCACCAGACATGCATCTTGCATATGGAGCAGTCCACATATTTACTACATGATATTTTAGGTAAATTAGCCTACTTAGAGGTTGTTTTTTAAATTCATATTTTTAGCTAAAAATTATAAAATCTACTTTTACTTCAAAATGAAGCACCGGACCGACATACAATAAGAAAATAAATCAAGGATTATTTTAGTACTTTTAAAATTATCAAAAATATAAAGAAACAAAAGATATGATCAAAAAAAGTTGATGACCCCCCCAAATGTTACGCCCCTGAAAATATTTTTAAAACTTTTATTTTTCGTAAATGTGTATCCTTATGTGAAAAAACTATTGCCCAAATTTCAAATTAATATTTTTTATAATATTTATTTTATTTACAAAAAAAATTTTTTTTGAAAATTTTTGAAGTGGTATAACTTTTTACGAAAGCATTTCCGGACAATACTTTACGAGTCAAAAATGCTTAGTTTCACTTCCTCTATCACCAGAAATTTGTCATACTTATTCAGGGACACCCTGTATATTTTGAATTTAACAAGTTTTTTTAAATAAATTTTCAATCTGTTTCATGAGCATTTTGTTCAATCGGCATTTTATCGAACATTCATATACTAAAATAATAATCAAGAAATTTGTTATAAGTTTAAAAAAATAGGTTTTATATTTTTATGGAAATTACATTTTCTAACAATTGTAGCTTTTACAATTTTGCACAAATTTCTGTTGTAATATTGAGAAAAGCATCACTAATAGTTTTTCATAGAAATCCAGTAGATATTCAATATTTTTTGAATTTTTGAATTGTTTAGTATATTTGATATTTAAAAAACCATTAAATTAAAAACAACGAATTTACTTACCTTTTGAGAAAATTTAATATTTTTAAAATATTCACAGGATGGAAGTGAATTTTTTTCAATGAAAATCAATTTGTGAAAAATGATCAAAAAGTAAACATAAAAAATACCTTAGTATTTTAACCCATGCATATCTTCAATAGGAAAAAATTAAAAAAAAATTAATGAAATTTTTAAATTTTTTTATTTCTCTGAACTAAAATAATTAGTAATTTTCAAGAACTAAAAATGAAATTATTATAAGAAAATTCATTGAATTCTTAATTTAGGAAAAAAGTCTTCGTTTTATCCAAATATTAAAAAATATTAAAAATTCAAATTTGGGGAAAATGCCCTACTTTGTGTTCCGATTTTGAAATATGAGAAGACTTTTGTATAAGTAATTTTTTTGTAAACTCTGAGGTGATGTAAAAAAATATTTCATATTATGATATTGCAAACCTATTAAAAACAAATTGTTGCAGCACTGGCGAATTTTAATTAATTAGAATGAAAAATGACAACTAGACAAGTGTAAATATTATTAAAATAACGCATCGTAGAATTTAATTAAGGAAAGTTGTAAATAATAAATAACAAGAGCGAGGTTGGAGAAAAGGGTTGGCAGCCATAGGCATAACGGTCCAGCAGCAGCACGGACTAAGGGCATCGCCTAAAGCCTCATTTCTGCTTTTGATTAACGATTCCTTCCCTAGCACAACATTTTCAAAATGGCCACCCCTCTTCCTCCTACAATAGAGACCTCAATTTCCACAAAGAACTGTACAAGAACCAATTCATTGAAGAAAAATATAATTACTTTGTAATTTTAGTAAGCGAGTCATGTAGTTTCGTTCCCCAGTGGTCTCTAGAGGTCAGATGTTGGGAATAGAGGGTTGCTCTTCCTTCGTCTTTCCAAAACTTTTCCATTAAATTGTTTATAATTCAAAAAAACTTGTCTAATTTTAATTAAAAAGTAATCACATCAAAATAATGTTGGTTTTTGGAAGAAAATGGTAGTTTGATTTAAGAAAGGTTCAGTAATTTCATGTAGAGGTCCTAAATATATCTGGCGACGGTGTAATCTAACAGGGTGTCCACAGATGTAAATTAGTGCTCATGCCGGTCGAATTAATTGCAATTGGAGATCTGGCAGTGGCCTCACCTCTCTCTTACTTTACACGCTACACTTACCACCCTCCCTTTTACCCTTAAGTGTCTTGCTAACAGTCTTTCATAATAGTAGGTCCTTTCTTCTTCCTCAACCTTCCTGCTCACCAATTACAACAATATATTCATATTTAACCAAAATATTTAAAATAAACCAAACACAATCAAATCTTTCAAAAAAATGTAGAAGAAAAGTATTATACTGTCTTTTATTTAATTTAAGATGATGATGAGATTAAATTGAGTTAACTAAGTATGTAGTAGATAATCTCTGAAAATGATGTCTTGATAATTTCTTTTATGGTGTTTTAAGTAGTTATAAAGTGAATGCGAATGGAAATAATCTGTGCAGCTAATCATTCACGACGAGATTGCAATTTCATTCAAATTATTATACAAATTGCAATAATGCATGCATATTGGGAAGATAGAATATAATGCAGCCAATACCGGAAGCGTGTGGAACTTGATAATTTAATTTTCTAGTGCGGCCTTTCAAATCTATTTCGTTCCGAGTTTCTACATGTTCTTTGGTAATCCTGTTACAGTTTATATTATATAGTTTTGATTTGCTCGCTAATACGTTTACACGCTGTGCAAATTTTAAATTTATCGAATTTATTTGGCGTTAGTTATTTTTTAATTTAGTTATTAATTTCTCGGTGGGTTTTATTGTTAAGGTTTATGTTTGCAAGTGGAAAGACGGTGCGGAATGGAACGCAAATAGCATAAATGCCAGCGGGTAATTCGGGAAATAGTTCCCTTGATGAAGCGTCCAGCTTGGCCCCCATTCAACAAAGTATTTCGAGTGAATTTCGAGCATTGTCTTAAGATGTTCTTAAGTGTGGTCTAGGGTTGGTTGTTTGCAGTTAAACAATTAACTTGGCGTTGTCGTCGCGTTTCATCGAGGACGAGTTTTGATTTGGTCTGCTGGTCGGCAGGACAACAGAGTTACAGCAACTTTGCCGCCTCCGGGCATCCCATTCTATATAAGTTACCTTCTCCTTGGCTAAACATCTACCTACAGATATACATTAATGTATTCGCAACACTCCTACTATTATTCCAAATACTTCCATGTATATTGCTATATTCCCTGCAGCGTTATAAAAGCCATGGATGCAATTTTAAAATATTTACGAATAGCTCCAGTCATTCCAAAATGTACACATGCCTTACATTCAAACGTATCTAATTTTTATATTTTACAATGAATACTCTAATTATTATAGCGCCTCAAGTGAATGTCAACTTAAAAAAAAAACTAAATTCAACCCAATCTTTATAAAACTCTCTATTTATTTATTTATTTATTTGATTAACGGGCAAGCATATAACGTACAAAGAGGGACAAAACTTTACAGCAAAAGTGACTCCCCTGGGGAGACACCAGAAGTAACCTTTATCGCCACAGAGTAGTAACATTTCATTCTGTTGAAAATTGACAAGATAACTGTTCAGAAAAGATGGATGTCACTAGCTGATAATTTAGATATTAAATGTAAATGGTATCCACTTAACACCCACCCTTCAAGGCATCTGAAAGAAACTGGGTCATGAATGATAGATTCGTAGTCGTAGACTTACCTCTTGAGAAACTATCTTGCTAGGGAATAATAATCTTGTTAAATTGCGTTCTAAATAAATCAACAACAATGCTTTCAAATAATTTTGGAATTGAACTCAAAAAGGTATTTGGAAGGGCGGGGGTGTATTCGCGATTTCAAAAATCAGATACGCCTTCTGTGGCGAATTTATGAACTAAAAGATACAGTAATCATAACCTGATAAAATTGATCAAATGTCCTTTTTCGTCCAAAATTCACATCAGTGCACAAAAGCGTTACTTAAGTAATGCTTTTCTGCACTAATGCAAAAAAGCATGACTTTATACAATGACAACTGATCTTAAATGAGAAATTTAGAAATTTCAATATTTGTCATCAATTTCATGTTTTTATGATATTTTTTTATTCATCAATGGTTGATGATCATCGATCATAGAAAATAGTACATTAAAGAACTCGTTTCATAAGAGAAGTTTAAAACGCATGCCGCGTACCGGAGATCTTATGAAACGAGTTCCTTATACTATTTTTTCTATTTTGCACTTTTTGTATCAATTTTTTAGTGTTTTCTGATTATAGGCACTGATAGACTGACATGTACTGAATTGTACGGAAACAGTGTTAATAGATATTGAGTATTTGGATTAGATTTTCGGTGCGCACTACTAGCCCAGTCAATTAAGCAAAAAAATGGGGTTAACCTCGGAATGAGAGATAATAAGCTGGAAACTCGTATACACCTTAATTTTGGAGTTCTACATGTTGTCTCAAAAGTCTCATAAAATCTCGTGTCTGCGTTATCAGTTATTCAAGGTCAATGGTCACAAAAATCGGTTTTTCGCGATTATCTAGGTTTCTATAGCTCTAATGATGTTAACATCTATTATAAAAATTGTAAAGCATAAAATTTGTGACAAATTTTGTTTCAAACATTTTTTCATGCGTTCAACCGTTTTAAGATAGAAACCGATTTTTGTTACCTTTGACCTTGAATAACGCAGACACGAGATTTTATGAGACTTTTGAGACAGCTTTTAGTACACCAAAATGAAGGTGTATACGAGTTTCCAGCTTATTATCTCTCATTCCGAGGTGAAACGCTAATTTAACTGGATTATACGACAGTGCCGAGTGTTGGAATTATGATCAAGTATGCATTGAGGTCGCGTTGAGTGCAGTTATTTTGGCACTACCTCAACAGACTCGTGCTGGGTCCCAGTGCAAATATGGCCGACAAATGTGAACGTGAAATTGAGGTTAGGAAAACTGTCCTGAAAACAAAAAAACATGCTCGGATTATTCATTGCATTCGTGTAGCAAAGTTGCATTGGTTGTGAACTGCTAATGCACTGAGGTAGTGTTAAGGCGAACTAAATGAGTACTCTGTTCATGTGATCCGAAAACGCTATTAAAGTTGGGAAATTTTAGATTAGTTGGTAACACGTTTGTCATCATTGACACATATTAATGTCATTATTCTATTGCATTTTTAAATTTACCAAGTTCAGAGGCTCAAAATCCATCTAATGTTACTTCAAATTTTAAATATTCATACTTCCTGGGAATATTTCAATTTAAGTTATTTTTTCAAGTTCAGAAACAGTTATTAAAGATTTATTATGCATTTGAGTAGTCATTTTTGATTGACATTTGCATACAACCAACTTTAAAAAAATTAAAATGCCGATCACCGAAAGTGAATATTATAACACCGCTTTTAGATCTTTACTTGCCGTAGTGACAAACCAAAATAGAAACACTAATGTCAAACTCGACCTACGGTCTCCTTGTACAATTTTTACGTCGCGTGCAAATATTGTCAACTTTTTGCACTTGTTGCATAAATAACTCAATACTTAAGAATCAGAGTTAAGTCAATTTTTTGCTAAATGCCTTTTTTCAATTAATCCCGCTCTTTTTAATGGCATAAAATTTTAATTCCTAAATTGTTCATTTATCCATGTACCAGTTTAAAAATCCAAAGTTAAAGTTTAAAATTAAGTCCACACCTTCTTAAGAGCCAAGTACAATGGACTGTTGATATATCTTGAATCTGGAAACTTAGATTTTCAAGTACTTCTTGTAGTATTAACTCTGTAATAACAAATGGCATATGATACCAAGTCCATAATATAAGTTGTGGGAATTAATTCAAAATTCACTATTTCTGTCTGTCTGAAGGTGTATTATGTCCAATTAGTAGGGCTCAAAACGTATATAATTATCAATATAATAAAACGAGTAAAAAAGATATTTTCCTGATTTTGAAAATTCTTCATTTGTAAGTTCGTAAAGTTTTTGGAATTTCATATTTCAAGAAAATCTTTTACAAAAAGAATACAAATTTGCCTGAATTAGATTTTATGAGGCACTTTACAGTCAATAACCAAGAAAAGTACGATGACTTACAGAAACTTTTAAAATGGGTATCCAAGAAGTTCTATGAATTTTCAAGGGATTGCCTTAGGAATTCGGATCAGTTATCGAGGAAGACGATTAATTGATTAGGAGGTGTGAAATATAAGTTAGCGAAAGTTGTTATTTAGATTGTTCTGATACGCTTAAAGATATTTTGTATTTTTTATTTTTTATGTAAGTAAATTAAGGTGAGATCATTAACAATGAAAAATATTTTTTAAATATTATTTCATGATAACTCTGGACTTGATATGAATTTTGAAAACAATTTAAGTCCGGTCGTAGATGAAAATAATTTTAGACATGGATTAAAAAATAATACTAGGTCCAGTTTAATGATATCAAGTCATCTTTTAATTCATAAATGGCCACAAATTCACATAGAGTGATGGAAAATCCCAATAGATAGAATATGCTGTAAGCGCTTGGGGTAGCTGAAAGAAATCCGCTTCTGGTTATCAGAAGAGAGCGTAAAAACGAAATTCAACAAAATAGGGGTTTCCTTGGTAACATCAGTTGTTAAATTTCCAAAACATACTGAAATTTAAAAAACCAAAATTGATAATTACAAGTTTCGATTTTATTTGGGTTGTAAAACAACAAAAACTGTTACTAAAATATAAAAACATTATTAAAAAAGCAATATAGAGGAAGACACAAATAAGTATTAGGCAAATCAAAAAAAACCTTTAAAAAATTCATGAAGAGTGCTATTTTGTGTATTTTTCACTGTTTTTCAGTTTGGATATTAATATCTCCTAAACCATTCATAAGCGACCATACAAACATTATATCAATAGAATGCTTATAAAAAGTGCCATCGATTGATTTTAAAATATACAGGGTGTTCCATTTGAAAATTTCGTTTAATTGTTCAATTTGCGTTTCATAAGGCACTCTGATGAAAAATTATCACAAACTTAAATTTGACATGATAGTTGTAGAATACACCATGTTGAAAATTTTTTGAGAAACTTACAACCCAAAATATTCATTTGTTTTAGAGCACTGATCTTTCAAAAATGGATCTTTTTTCGCTTAAATGGCAAATATCAGCAAAACGAGTGATGATAGACCCATAAAAGTTTATACAAAGTATAATTATTTTTTTATAAGGGATCCAAAAAAGTCGTAATATACTGGGTGTTCCATTTAAAAAAACATAACTTTGGTCCGCCATCTTGGAATGGACACTTAAAGGTATTGTACATTCTATCGAAAACCGCATGCCGATATCTTTTTTCATTTTAGAGTAATGTTACTTCCTCGCAGTGCTGGGACACCCTGTATATACAAATTTTGGAATGACACTATTTTGCATAGTTGAATAGACCGAGGCAAAATTATCGAATTCTCATGGTTGCCGCTGGTGTTTTCCTTCAGATTTTTGTTTTTGTCGACATTTTATCCAAGTCAGCGTTTTATGGATCGGCTTTTTTCTTTCGGTATTTTCTTCACATCTGTCTTTTTATCCATATCAATCTTTTATCATTCAGTCTTATATTCATTTCGGTCTTATTTTATAGTTCGGCCTTTTCTCCCTCGTCTTTTGTGCCTTTCGACCCTTGGGGATTCGGCCTATTGGAGTAGACCCGTTCAAAACCTTAAATTTCGGAATTTCATTCAAATTAATGATTTTATAAAGGAGATATATTTTCAAAACTTCCTGCCTTAATTCAAGATATTGGAGTTAAAAATTTTAAATTAAATAATTTAGAATGTTGTCATTTTAACAATTTTATTTAAAATTTTTCTACAGCATAATTCGCAAAACCGCTTTTTTATATTTTAAAATTGGTAAGATATTTGAAATTTTCAAGAGACCCAATGTCTTAACTTATCTTTAATTTTCTTTCAAAAATTATTGGACTAATAATATTTTTTAGTTAGACGACCCCCATAAAGATTTTTTTATGTAAAATGCATATGATAATTCGTACAAACGAAAACACTTTTTTTATTTTCGCGAAATATTCAGGAAATTTAATATCAATTTTTTATAGAAAAAGTCTTTAAAAGTAATATGATTGATAATTATATGATAAAAAGTTCGTGGAAAGAGAAAGACAAAAAAATCAAATTTTGAAAATTTTATTGGCAGTAGAATTTTAAAGTTCTTTTTAGTTATTTTTTAGAACAAATCCTTCCGTAACTACAAAAGAATTATTTTAAAAAATTTTTATTTAAAAAAAAATGATAATTAAGAAGAATTAAAATTTCTTAAAATCGGGTGTATAGGTCCTATAATTTTCTAAAAATTTTAAATCATATCTCTCAAGTCTTAAATCTTTGAGCATAAATAATTATAGTTTACACAAAGTCTAGATAGATTACATATTCTACAAATAGTCTACATTAAAACATGGATAAACTTTTTTGACGGCTAACGTGTAGATGCCCAATACTGAGTACTGAGGAGAATATCCAAAAAAGGTTAATGTGTTTTTGACTTTTCGTAAAAACTGTTGTGCAAAAGCTGAAAAATTTGCAAAATTAAAATATTATTACATTTGGTAGATAATAGTCTAAAATAAATTTTCGTTGAATTCAGAAAAATGAAAATATCTCAACTATAATTTATAAAAGATTACTATTTCTAGATTAAACTTTATCCTAGATTTAAGAGTAAATATCGTTTGATTTTCTCTGAAATAATTCAAAAAAAAGTAAAGCTCTAATTTTCTGATGATTTCTTTTTGAATACCTTTTCTCTACTGAAATTTTTTTTGAAGTAGGTAAAACGTTTTGTTATATGTACATACTTTATTAATAGAAATCTACATTTAACTTTTTTTAAAAAATGTTTTAATAGAATTGGAGTAATTCGATGATTACCTTTTTAAATGGAAGATTTTTGAAATACTAATAATTTTATAGTTTCTTATTTATTTTTTCAAAAATAGAAAATAATTCTTCGATTGAAAAAAAATAAATGTTAAAAAATAATGTAAATTTTACCTAAACTCAAAAAAATATTTCTTACCAAAAATACTTATACTTGAAATAGTTCTCAAAATGCTATTGACATAAAAATATTTCAAAGAAATGAAATAATTTTTTGAATAATAACCAGATATTGCTAAACCCTGAAAAAGTGAAATTTTGAATTTCTTGTGACATATTTGAGGTTTTTGCTATTTTCTTTAATATTTTTTTAATGTTTATTAAGATAAAATCTTATTGCTATAAAGGTAGGTATATTTTGAATAAAATTAGAAACACGTTATAAAACGCGTATGGGTTTTGCAATTTAATTCAGCTGTATGCTGTATTATAACTATGCATCGGACAATGCCTGCAATGTAACGGTAAAATTTTGATTTGGGTATTAAATCAATTCGTTCTGTCCCTTTTCCTTTTCCAGGTAGCCTATCCTTCCTGTAAGGGACGAAAATGCCTCTCTAATATCTTCCCCACCCTAATTAATATATCGATCCTGCAGGATTAATTCAATTTTCATAACCACTATCAAATTATCAAATTTATCCCGATTTTTGGCGATTTACTTTAGTTTACTACTCGTTATGATTAATATCTGGCGTGTGTTGACAGTTTACTACTATTATGGGTTTTTGTGGCATGCTCACTCCCTTGTTCCTAGCTGACCTTTCAACTCAATGACCAGGTGAGTCCATCCTGTCCCTCCAGGTTTGACCAGTCTGCCTCGCGTGTACATACAATTTGCCAACAAATGTTATCCCAATGAACTGTTGAGGTGCGACTCTCAGAGGTTAAATAAAGTTACCATATCACTTCGTTTAGACCAGTTGAATAGTCAACATGCAGCAAAATTTCAATTACATGGGGTAAGTTTTAAGTATACTATAAAATTTTATTAATGAAAAATCATTCATTAATGGTTGTAATTAATGAATGATTTTTTAGCAATTAATAAGTACCTATACTATAAAATGATTTAATTTTATTATCATTTTATAAAGTTTGTAATATAAAATGCTTAATAAAAATAATATTTGCGAAAATATTTACAAAATTAAAATACCCTTGGAAAAATGTCAATAATTTAATAACTTTGAAAAATGTGTATGTAATTTCTATTTTCTAATATTGCATCAAACGGGAGGCATTTTAAGTCGCAAACGCCAAAAAGTATGCTGCAAACGTCTTCGCGAAATACTTATTACAAGCGCTGGTCGCGATTTATATGAGCGACTTATTTGATATGCAGATGTTAAGGTTGAGGGAGAGACGTACGACGTATCCCGGCAACAAGGGCTTTGTGACGTCACTCAGGTAACGAGACTTCTTGTAAAACCCGAGCCCACGTAAAAATACAACATGTTTTATTGTATAAATATATTATTGCATATTTTCCAAAACTATAATATAAATGACATGATATTATAATCCACTTAAAATCCCTGCATGTATTGAAATTGAAGGGATGCTGGCTGCATATGATACAGAGATGACCTGTAAAGGCCGAAAGGTAATCAGGGGTCATCATGCATAAAAAGCGAGAAGAGTACGTAAGTACCCTTTTGTAGAATTTAATTTGAGGTGAAAGTTCATGTTGAGTAGAGGTTAGTGGTGTCATAGGTTTTGGGATGTTTAAAGGGATGGACCAGACAAACTTGCTTCGAGCCTATACACGTCTCCTGTTTAAACTGCCTATATAAATACCTCCACATCAGTACAAATAAGGGAGATTATAATAATATTTTAATAGAGTGGTCTGAATTAACAATTGTTGGAGAAAAAGTGGTGCAAAGTAAATACCTACATGATGAATTAAATTATTCAGCATTTAGTATTATTAATTAATGATGGAGTAGTAAATTAAAGCAAGTGGAGTAAGTAGGATGTCGGACTGAAGAGAGAGGTATATAACCGCTATTGGTCACCAGTTCTATGGATTATTCCGTCTTTTGTTTCATGCTGACAAGGATAGTGTTAGAGGGTGTTGAGAAAAGGGGTCCAGTATGGCCGCTGCTTGTAATGACACTTGGACGGACTAAGTTGCCCGAGTTCACCCCCTCCGCCACCTCCTCAAAGACCCTCTTCTATATATATACTACGTATACCCCTTTTAGAGACGCTCAGCTGACAAACACACAGCTTCTATACATTGCCAACTTGCAGTCTTGAATGCTTATTGTCCAATCACTAATGATTTCTCTTCTTTCTTCACTATTTTTATTCTTTACAAAAATATACCTATTTATAACTTTCATTCAAAGAAAAACTACTTCATATAAATTAATTAATGGCTGTACATTTAAATGATAGATAATTTTATAATCCAGTCATAGTTTTCTGCAAAAATAGTCGTAAAAAATATAAAGTGAACGAGTTGATCAAAAAATGATGTTCTGATCTATAATCTGAAAGGATTGGTCGCAGCTACACTTTTTTGAAATTAGAAGCTTTCAACAAAAATTTTTGTCAAAACTTTTGTAAGCAAAATTGGATCGAGATTGTGTTCTGTCTGTTATAGATCGATTCTCTGTAACTATGAAATCCATCCATTACAACCCATATAACAAACCTTACAGATTTTTTCTATAAGAACTTACTGTATTGCATAAAATTGCATCCTTACTTTAAGTAAAAATCGATAACGAAACTCTATTGACTTAAAAGTTAAAAAATCACAATTACGTTTCATGAAGAAGATTCCTTATTCCTTGTTTTTGGTTGGTTTGTACTGTGGTTTGGAGTGTAAAGAAATAAATGATGCAAATCTGTAAGGCTTTACAGAAAAAAACCAGAAGATTTATTACATGGGTTGTAATGAAAAAATACCATGGTTACTTTACTGATATTTACAGTAAGGACTTACAGTTTTGTACAGAAATGCACAGTAAATTCTCTAATTTTCTTTCAATTTCTAACGAGTTTGTGCGAAAAATATTGGCAATATCTTTATTTGTATTCAAGGATCCATAAATGAGGAATAAAAATCTTCTTCTGAAACACAAATGGTAGTTGCACAACTTCAAATTAACTAAAAATTATTGAAAAAAACAGAATCTGCGTCTGCTCAGTAGAAAAAGAGTTTTTCATTCATTTTTCATGGTTTTTAAGTTTAAAGTTTTACAATTCCATTTCAGAAAAGATCAATAGGCAATTGTACCTATTTCAGAAAAGATGAATTGTATCTTAAAAAAATCAGTTTAATTTCAGAAAGGACCAATTATAAAAAAAATGAGGAAAAGTCAAGAGTTTTTGGTGGTGTTTGTTCACGTAAACTACAATAGTACACATATTTCATCAAAAATGTATTTTCAAAATTTAACGTTACATCATTAATAGAAGGCTTAGGTTATGTTAAACCCAATTGAAATAATTTGCCAAAAATCTTGGCTTCCTCAATATTTTAAAAAACTTATTTTCTAAAATTAAATTAATTTTTTTAAAATACAATTGATGTTTTCTGAAATTGAATTGATTTTTTCTGAATTCAATTGGGAATTTCGAATTGGGATACGCCCTCTGAGAGTTATTTGCTGAAGCTAGAAAAGGTCTATCTTGACATAACCTGTTTTTGTAAAATTTATTTCCGTGCAGTTATAAATCAGTTTCCTTGGGTTTATTATTACTATATTAAAATAATAATATTTTTGACAGGCTGTAATTTATTACCTACCCCAAAACAATGTATTTATGCAATTATGCAAGTAAGAAATAACACACACTGGTCAATAAAAGATAAACACAATTTTTAAACACAAAAAAACTTGATCGAAACACAGGCGCAGTTACTAAAACCAATAAAAATTAAATCGGCGCAAAAATCTTTTATTACTTCTTTCTCCGTGTTTTTTCAAATTTATGTCAAAATATCGCCATCTATGCGTAGTCGAAATTCCCAATTGGAAAAGATGCAGTCTGTTTGATGGAAAACCGTCATAAATTAAGGTGCGTTTTCACATACATGTCTAATGTGTAAAAGCACCTTTATAAAAATACAACGTCATGAAAATGCGAACTGTATCCACAAACCAAACCAAGTATAAAAAAATTTAAAAATGTTTTCAAGAAACCACTTTCTAACAGACATGAAAAACAACACAAAAAACAGCACCAAAAACTCATGTCTTTTAAATCTTTCTAAAAGGTCAAATTCTATTTTTTGACATGAGTTTCCGTTTTAAATAATTTTGTTGAATATTCATATTTTAGATAGAAATTATTAAAAATCATTGTGCATGCCGCATCAAATAAAATTTTACAACAGAACCAATACTAAAAAATAGGTATGTGCATAAACTAAAATTTAGAGGTTACAATTATCAATTTTTACCTTAACACAACATTTAACTAATTATTTTCACATTTGGCGCTAAATTTAATTTAATTGTTTTAATTAATTTTTCCAAATTGAATTATATTTACTTAAGGATTTTAAAATTATAAAATAAAAAACCACAAAGTTGTTTTTTATTGTAAATTGCATTTAATCGGAATAAAATCCATTATTTTTGTCCAAATAAATAATTTTAATGATTTTTCTTAAAATATTATGGGAGAAATATTAACTGAATTAAACGAAATAAATAAGCACTCTTTTAAATATTTTTTTCAAAACAAGTTTTAAGTACATTTGTGTTCCAAAAATTTCCAAAATTTGGTTATATAAATTTGAAACTTGAGTGTTTTAATTTAAGGTATAAAAATAACAATTAAATGTAAATAATAATTTTTGTAAAATAAACCAAATATAGAATTTGTAAAAGTATAAATTATGATAGTTGACACCTAATAAAATCTAAAAAAGTTTAAAATTTAAAGAAGAATAAATATTTACTTTTTTCTTCAAATGTTATTAAAATACAGCCTTTCGTGACGCTCAACACTCTGTGACAAATCATTTTTCTATCCAATAAGTCTATGATCATGTTCGTGTATTTCCGACGTAAATCGGGTATACTTTGTACTTTCAAGGAGTAGAAATGATATTTCTAGTCCGCCCATTTGAAAACCCAATATACATCAACAACATGTAAATTAAATGTCACATTTTAAAATTATTTTATAAATTTCAACGTTTGAAGAAAAAATACCATGTTTTATTCGATGTCAAAGAACTTTTTGTAGCTTTAAATATTGGGTTGCTAAATAATCGGAGTAAAATTTGTATTTCTGCTGCTTGGATATACAAAGTTTACCAGATTGTGAACGATATACATCGAAAATGTACGAACATGACCATAGAATGAACAAACATGACTTATTACAGCTTATTGGGAATTTCGACTTGGGATACGCCCTCTGGGAGTTATTTGCTGAAGCTAGAAAAGGTCTACCTTGACATAACCTGTTTTTGTAAAATTTATTTCCGTGCAGTTATAAATCAGTTTCCTTGGGTTTATTATTACTATATTAAAATAATAATGTTTTTTACAGGCTGTAATTTATTACTTACCCCAAAACAATATACTTAAGGGGTTAGGCCGCTCTAGGATTTTAAAAATATTGAAATTTTAAAACAGTCACGGATCAACTTAAAATCGGTTAGAAAAGAAGTACAGGAGCAGGATATTAATGTGGAAGGCAAATTGTATGGTACAGGCATCTCAGATTGAAGGTAAGTACATAAAAAAAAAACTTTGAAAGCGTTTTTTTCGAAACAACATTTCTCAAATCGGCCGGACTCCTAACTCATACAATTCTTGACCTATTGACTTCAAAATTTAACTGTATATTCAAAATTACATTCTCTATAGAAGTACGTAGGATTTTTTTATTATATTGAATAGATCTTTTGTTATAGGTAATTTTATAGCGATTTTTCATGGCATTTTTTTCTTTTTGACTTCAGAAGGGCGCCGTTTTTGCAAAAATCAATATATTAAAAAAATCCTACGTACTTCTACAGAGAATGTAATTTTGAATAAACAGTTAAATTTTAAAGTCAATGGGTCAAGAATTGTATGAGTTAGGAGTCCGGCCAATTTGAGAAATATGGTTTCGAAAAAAATGATTTCAAAGTTTTTTTTATGTACCTACCTTCAATTTCCGATGCCTCTACCATACAATTGGCCTTCCACATTAATATCCTGCCCCTGTGCTTCTTTTCTTGCCGATTTTAAGTTGATCCGTGCCTGTTTTAAAATTTCTTTTTTTTTTAATCCTAGAGTGGCCTTACCCCTTAAGCAATTATGCAAGTAAGAAATAACACACACTGGTCAATAAAAGATAAACACAATTTTTAAACACAAAAAACTTGATCCAAACAGAGCCGCAGGTACTAAAAATAATAAAAATTAAATCGGCGCAAAAATCTTTTATTACTTTTTCTTCCATGTTTTTTTCAAATTTACGTCAAAATAGCGCCATCTATCCGTAGTCGAAATTCCCAATAGATAATTATAGCCAGTCAAAACGTCAAGGAAGGTTATACTTTAATGGCATTTGAAAAAAAATCTTTTTGTTGAACAGTCTAAGTTTTCTTCAATGACAAAGCTTCTATACCTGGATACTGGAAGACCAACTAATTCCTTGTTGTATTGGGAAAAACAAATATTTACCTCTTGTATCATCTCCAAGATACGTCCAAGCATAGAAGATGTAATTTGGGCAAATTATAGTTTTCTTAAATTATTATTAGATTATTAGAATACGGTGTTTTCGTTCTTGCTACTAGGATAAATTGAAAGTTTTTTTCTTATAAATAAGGTGATCCTGAGACCAGATTTTGAAAATGTCAAACCGGAACAAGCTTCCTTTGTTATTTTATTTTATACATAAACAAACAAAATCCCTGTACATTTAAGTAGTTTAATATTAAATCTCAAATACAGATTTTAAATTTACAGGACGTCTCACTTTTTTGTAACTAATGTTTTTTTGGATATTAAATGTCATTTAAAAAAATAAATTTCGTATGAACTAATAATTTTCGATTCTGTAAGAATTAACACCAATTTAGAAATTGGTAAATTTTCATGATTTTTGTGGAACACCTTGTACATATAATTATTCTTTTTTATTATCATTTTATATTTAAATCTATTTTGTCTTTGCTAACTTGTCTTTTTGAACAATATTGGCTGTTTTTAAATTAAGTGGAACCTTTGAAATTTCTCTCAAAAAAATTGATCTATCTGATTGACTTAAAAAAAAGACAAAATCTAAAGCGTTTTTGATTTAAATAAAAATATCAAAATAAAATGAAATTTATACAGGGCGTCCCAAAAAAATTATTAAAATTTTGAAATTTAAAATTGGAGCAACTTTCAAAGGAGTTGAAAGAAAATACTATATAAAAAAAAATTTTGATGGAAAAAAAATGAAACACCCTCTATAAAAAAATCGAAAAAAAATATTTCTCAAAAAAAATTAATACATTAAGAATTAAAAACCTAAAAATTGCACAAAAATCACAAATTATAAACAAACGAAAAGTACATTTTAAAAATTAAATAAAAAATTGCACATAAATTGTAATAAATCACAAAAAATTAAGAAAATATACATTTCTAAAAATGAAAAACGATGGCTCTAAAATTATAAATCACAAAAAAAACTAAACAAAAGGTACTTATTCATTATTTCACACAAGGTGGTGATGAATATTTTTCCTTTAAAATTTTATTATAGAAATCTAACAAACCTTCATACTTCCATTTGAAGTTAACTTACAAAAATATCAGCCTGAACCCAATTTACATGCATTCTTATTTTTATCATCTGACCAAAAGAAATTGAGTAGACTAAATACTCTTTCAATTGCTCTATTTGTTGCAGGAATCTAAAACCAATTCAGTAGGTTTATTTGTTGGCAAGGAATAAAAGTTTCATCAAAATTGATAAAATGTTTCCATTTTGTTGTGGGACTGTCAATTTTCAATATATCATCTTCGAATTTTTCTTCCAAGATTTTTTTTATTCTTGTTGTTTCCGTAAATAAAGGTTCTTCATCGATTTCAGAAATATTATGAATAGAAATATAGAAATATTAACTAAGTCAATTGACTTTGTGATATCAGACGAGTTGAGTAGTGTCTTTAGTAATACCCACTGAAAAATGAAACTATATTTAAAAAATTGTCCCCATTCTTGTAAATAATTTAAGAATGTTCTAAAAACATTATCAACTGATATTTAAAATCATTTAAAATTTATGAGACTTCCTTTATTGAGATATGTTGCTCTTCAATTTTTAATATACTTTGTTGAAATATTTTTAGTTGGTTTATTGAAAATGCCATACTTCTAAAGTAGGAAATTTTTAATTGAAATTGGAGATTTGCAAAGAAAAATAGATTTGAGGATAAATGTCTATAATTCTTCTAGCCGCGGGTAACATGATCAATCAATGTGTAGAACTACATATATCCTAGTATCTATTGATACTTTGTTTTAGGAATAGTATATTGTTTTATTAGGAGTAAAAGAAATAATTTTTGTGGCGGACACATGCGAGCCACAAAAAGTTCTTTTGCTCCGAATAAAACATACTATTTATTCTTCTAACGTCGAAATTTAGCAAAGTAGACCCGACTGTAACCGATTTACTTCGAAAATGCACGAACATGAATCAAGGAACATAAAAATGACATATTTTAAACCGGGACAAAAGAGGGTTCTCTCGAGATCCCGGAACAAATGCGTAGGAACTGAGACGTTTAGTCATCAATTAGTTGCTAGCGTTTCGATTTATGTTCTAAAACTTCCTCAGAGCTAGATAACGTGCAGGCATAATACATTGATTTCTTATAATCAGCAGCATTATTGGGATTAATTATACTTGCAACAATGTTTCTCACAATTTGAGGTTAAAATTTTGAAAACACTGACTTAAGTCCAAAAAGATGTATAAAATCATGTAATTAACTTGAACTACAGTACTTAAAGTGCAAACTAAACGGATTTTTTCGCTTTACATACAAATCTTCAACAATTAATTTATGAATTTTGGACTTGTCAGTATTTTCAGTATTTTAACCTCAAATTATGAGAGAAACTTTGTTACTACATGTGTGTAAAGATAATTAATCCCGTTTCTATTACATAAGTAACACTTAGTACAGTAATTACGTATTGTATCTTTTGATGATAATAAACGTCCAAAATCCAAAATTTTCAAAAGTTTGACACTTTCGTTATGTAACGATATATGTTAGCCGAGAAGGCTAAATTCAACTCCTTCCACATTATCGTACGATGGTACAAAATCCCCTACAGATGTCGCAGAGACTTTATTGATGTACTTCTTTCAGCTAACGAATGTCGGTAACGAAAGATTATATAGGTAATAGGGGTAGTGGGGGCTCGAACTACTCGCTACGATGTCCTATACGACTTTTATCATTCTATCCTTATCATTCAAATGCAAAAATAAGAGTATGTCCTTGTCATGTCGTATACGACATCGTGTCGAGTGTTCAAACATAGCCCTCCTGGTAGCAAACAACCTTGCGCATTCGTCAAATTTAGTAGTTTTTTGAAACACTTAAAAATTAACTTTAATTTAGAATAATTATGTTTTGGAAATTTTTTTTCTTAATTTATTTTTTAAATTGTGTATTTTCCAATGTTTTTTTGTAAGAAAAGCAAAAAATATTGTTTAACATTTAATATTAGTACTTACACTTGGTAACACTGCGTTGTATATTTGATCCCATTTCTTCCAGATAAATCTGAATATGAGTTGAATGGTAATTTATTAAAATGATTGTTTCAAGTAGTTATTTGAAAGAAATAAGATAGCCGTAGCTGGTTATAAAACATCAGCATGTGCGATGTGCAAATGTCTTGGTACTGGGAAGTGTTTCAGCTATTTGCATCAAAGAGAAACGACTCAAGCGTTTAAAGTGCAACTTACCATAAAGACAAATTTAATAGAACGCTATTAGCTTTCAAAATATTCCAACTAACTCCGTACTTGGTAGATAAATAAACATTTTATATTCATACTTTATGAAATGAAAAGTAACTAAAATATCAATTAAAAATGGTGTTTTTACCTAAATTGATGTAAAATTATTTTCGTGATGTACAATAATTTCCTGGTGAAGTAAAAAATGCATTGTCAAAATCAGTATCTCCACCTCTACATTTAAATATGAATAGGTATCTATAGTTGGGTAACAATAGCAATATCAGTTATTTGTAACGTTTCCATCGCCTTAAAGCATATTGTGTCTTATTTATTTGATAAAATCACTCGTGTTAGCTGATGCATAAGTTTCACATATCACCAGCTTTCATTTCAATGAGCAATAAATAATCTCACTCGAGTTTCCACTGCAAATTCCATCTTTTCACCTTCAATTGCATGCATTTTATCATATATTCACATTCACCCCCAATTCTTCAATTTTATTTTAAATAATTTTACAAATATTTTTAACTGTATTTTTAAAAATTATTCAAAACGTGGCAAATACTTATTTTATGTACTTAATATTTTTGTAATTTTAATATAAAAAATAACGAATTTTATATTTGCAGTATATGTGAGGAGAGCTTTTGGTGCTTTATGTAAAAGTGACCACTGGCCAGGATTTAAGGACCAATAAGATGACGTGTCTGCTAAGGGTTACTCCCATCGTAGTACATAAGGGAAGTTTGCTGAAAATGTTGGGGTGGATATCTGACCCTTGTCCGTTCCACTAATGCCTTCGAAAGGGTTTTCAGACCCAACACTTAGCAGCGTTGCCAAACTTTCGCACCTCTAAAGGGAATTCAACACTCAAATTATTAAATTTCATTACGTGAGTTTCAATATCAATATATAATAAGATATTATTTTATATTAAAACTTTTTTTTTCAGTTGAATTCTTCAAAGACATTAACATTTTACACTTGGAATAGAAAGATTATTGTAATAAATATTTTAGTAAAATAAAATGTACTTTGTTTTATTTTGTTTTTAGGTGTTTTTGGCGTAATGTATTGAAATATTGGAGGGATGAAAATGTAAAATTTTCACAATTAATCTTAGTTTTGATGGTTTTGAAGATTTAGAGAGTGTAGAAAGCACATGATATGCCAGTCAAGTATAGGTTGGGCTATTGTTCCCTATTCATCTAATTAGCTGACTGTGTGGAGCATTCACATGCAAGACTTATCGCTCTTACACTCATTAGCAGCAGATTAATCCATCAAGAAAGCGCTAGTTCAGAGTTTAAATTGCTGCTTAGAATGTGATTATTTCATAACACTCCAAACATCTCACTATTTTTAATAATATTATTTAAATTAACCAAAATTATTCCTATAATTAACGTTTTAAATTATTTAAATTACCTACATGATTAATTACTTTAAATAATTCTTTAGGTATTTCAACACCTTAATAGGAAGATAAATTAAATATTTAGTTTATTACATCTGCTTATTGTGTGTTGTAAAATATTTTCAAAAAAAAATAATTGAAAAACTCGTCATAAATGAAATACTATAATAATTAAATCAAAAAACTTTTTTACATTAAAAATTCAAACGCAAAATTGTCT
This sequence comes from Stenus bimaculatus, assembly GCA_963971135.1. Lineage (NCBI taxonomy): Eukaryota > Metazoa > Arthropoda > Insecta > Coleoptera > Staphylinidae > Stenus > Stenus bimaculatus. The sequence goes on along the minus strand of OZ020180.1, from coordinate 75,630,517 downwards.
AAAAAATTTTATTATAACTATAATTTATTTTTTAGAATTTTAAAATATAATTGGAAAAAATTTAAATTTTTTTTTTTAGATAATTGTCTACTTTATTGCATATAAAAATGTTAAGAAATAAGAAAGATTTTTCTGCACTTCCTTACCGAGTAAATTTCTTTTGTAATTTAGCTTACTTTAATCATAATTGTACTTAAAATTACAGGTATTATTTTTTTGAAAAATATTTATAACAATTATAAAAAAAAATTAAATAGTTGTATTTTAGTGCCGAAATAAATATTGGTTTTTTATTATCATTTGAATTATACAGGGAGGACAAAAAGTTCAGGAACTTCCATTTATTTTTGAAAAAAATGTTTTGGATAAAAGTTGAAAAATTCCAAATTACGTATTACTTAGGATTACCATGACCTTCACCAATTGGTTGAAGATCAAGCGATAATAACTTAATTTTTTTTAAACAGCAACGTCTCATTTTTATTGCATATCTTACTTTCAGATCCTTACAAAACATTTCTTATTCTTACATATTTTTTTAAGTAAATAATTTTGAAATTACAAGGAATTACATTATCAATTCAAAGAGTCTGGTAATGTCTATTTATTTGTTTAATTAAGTACTTTTGAAAATAAATGTTCTAAATGAAAAATTGTACGTTTCTTAGTGACACGTTATATAGAAATATTAACATAACCTTGAATGACAGGTTATAGGTCAAAGCCCCATTTTTGATTCCATTTTATTATATCTTACTTTCAATGATTTTTAGAAAATATTTTCTAATTTTTTTTTAAATAATGAGTTTAAAAGTTATACGGAATTAAGAGGATACATGTACCTGAAATGTTGCGCAAAAATTAAGAAAAAGCTAAGCAACATGAAGATTATTTTTTTCCATATAATTTTTATAAACAATAAATGAAACTGTTCAGCTTAAATTTTTACAATTTACAAAGATTAATAAATGCCCTGCAATTGGAGAAAAACAAAAAAAAATTAAAAAAATTACTTTTTTTTGTTCTGAACAGTGTTAAAAGATAAATTTTATTGCTAACAAATGCATTTTACTAAATTCAAATATTTTGGTCATAACTTTTTTTTACGGAAGCATTTTTGGAATATTAAAAAGTCTGGTGATTATAAACTATAATGTTTTGAAATTTTTATATTTGTGAGATAAACTTAACAAATTTAAGAAAGCAGCAAAAACTACTTGGTAAAAATTACTCACCTTTAACTGAATTAAATGTAAAAAGAAGAAACAAAAAGTGATAACATATTTTTCTGGTGCTACTTAGTATAAAATGGTTAAAACAAAAACGAATTATTTCCATGTTTGCTTTATGTACCTACATTATGTTATTTTTTATGGGATTTTCAAAAATGGATAAAATTTTTACAACGTTTTTAAGTTTAACAAAAATCTTTTTTGGTCTCTTAAAGTGATTGAGTTTATTCCACAAAGACAAAAATTTAAAAAAATTGTAGATACTAAAAAAATAAATTTTAAAAAACATTGATGGAAAAAAGTACCAACTACCCACTTAAATTTCTAATTCAAAAAGTGGTTAATATTTAAAAGACTGAAGTGAATATCAAGGGAACTTCAATCTATCATTTAAGGTCATTGTAATATTATTACATTACATAATATACCTATCAAAAACAGTACAACTATTAGGAAATTGAACTATCAATAGATGGCACTGTTCGCCCTCTGTGGCAAATTAATGAACTTTCGAAGCAAGTATTGAACCTACATGTTTCTATATTGGAATATAGGTTAAAAACGTTTCAAGTGTTTTTTTACAAAGTTTTTAATAAATGTATTTATTTAAAATCAAAATTTATTTAAAATGGGCAAAATTATTACCGATGTTTTATACTTGCTTGATAGTTTCACAAATTCACCGACAGAGGGAGAATTCTTTCCTAAAATCGCGAATTATTTAAAACATTATTTACAAAAATTATTCATTTTAAAAATACTAGAACGTTGATGAACTTTTTCTATTGGAAAATTAAACTTGCTTTGTAACTTCCAAACTATTTATTTACAAAAAATAGGAAATAGACTTCAATCTGCATTTCAAGGTCATGATCATATTCTTAAATACGGCGTCAGTAAAATTTTTAATTTGAAAGATTTTTCTTAAAAATACTTAGTTTTAAAAATAAATGGACATTGCTGAACTTTTTGTCCACCTTGTACATACAAGATCAATTTTTAGTTCGATTTCGGATGATAGGATATAAAAGTGATACAATACACAATCTTAAATTATTACAAAATACTTACACAAGGTGTTAAATTTTTGAAAAATAGTAATATAGTTTTTTTAGATGTACAAAACGTGGATTATATTTTATATTATTTTTTGATGGGCATGAAAAATATATAACCATAAATTTTTTCAAATTTTCAAAGGAAATACCTACATTTTAAAAATTCATTTTTGAAAAACCTATAATTATACAGACAGTTTTCTAGAAAATGTTTATAGTTATAAAATGAAAGTATGAAACAACAAAATATATACAGAGTGTTTAATTTTAAAAAATATATAGGGCATAATTATTATGAAAAATACAAAGTGTTGATTTTTGAGAAATTAGAAAATTCTTTAAATAGAACATCATGTATATTTTTTACTATTTTCTAATCTATTAAAAATGAACATTTTTCAAATTTATTAAAAAATTGTCAATTAAAATTATTTTATTTCAGAAATAAAAGTACGTACCAAAAAATAAAATATAAAATGTTGAATTAAAAAAAAATAAATGCATTTTAAGCATAATTAAGGGGTTTTTAACTTACAGAATTTAGACTGCGTGTCGATTCCTCTCAATTTACAATTTCACTTGTAAATATATTAAAACTACCTTAATCCCTTGGATTTTTTCCTCCGAAAGCCTTAGCAGGTATAAATTTGGCATGGACCTTATTGTTAAGTAGATAAGGTTCACTTTTGCTTTTGCATTGAGAGGAATAGATCTAAGAATTTTTAAACACCAATTATTCCCTGGAGGAATTGATATAAAGATTAATTTTTAGGAAACTACACGCAGCCAAAATTTTCAAATCCTTACATTTTTGTAATATTTTTTCATGTGGATGATGCATTTTTGTATTAAACTAAAGGATATTTTTTTTAGTTATAAACCTTTGAAACCTAATTTGTTATTAAAAAATGGATAATTTTAAGGCTAATATTTTGAAATAATTAATATTTATTTGATTTTCTAATAAACACTATAAAATTGTTCTAGTTGAATTTTTTTAAATCCTTATCAATTAACCCTTTCTACCCAAATTTATGAATCTTTTCTAAATGCTGAAAAAAATAAACATTTTGTTTGAAATAACGGTTTATTCGTTTCTAAGCCAAGTTACTTACGCAGAGAGTATTTTTAGTTACATCTCTGCTCATAAAGGAAAAAAGATAGAATATTTATTTTTTGTATATGCTAAAATATACTATTTTGTTTAAACGTAAAAGAAGGAAACCTTATAAGAACCAAAATGATACAAAATAATTTTTTTTTTATTTTTGGAAAAACTTTTTCCTGGAAATATTTATTAATCAAAGATTTTATATTTTTAAATTAAAAACCTTGAAAACATTTTCTTTTAATTTAATTAAATATTTTAAGAAATAAACAAAATTAGAATATAAAAAAAAAATCAAAAGTCCATCAGATAAAATAAACTAAACTGATAATAATATGAATAAATTTGTCTTAGCATTGTTTTTGAATCACTTTCTTTATCAATTTTGGATACTGCAATATTTTCGGAAAAATTCAATTAAATATCAAATTTCCAAATATGTAGGTATAAATTTAAAAAAGTGAATATTAAGCGCAATGACTTAAATCAAATTTGTTTGGTAAAGCCAATTAAGCCAATAAGTTTTTTGATTTAAAATGGTATTTTAACGGTAATACGAATTGTTTCCGTTTTTAAGAAATAAAGTTATTACAAGGACAAAATTATTAGGAATTAATGAAGACACGGGTGGATAAAAGTCTCATGATGCAAAATAATTATGGGTGACCAAGTGGGGTCATTTGTGACCCCAGTTCTCACTTTTTTTTACATATAATTGAAAATTTTTAAGTTTTTTGACTGGATTTTTTTCTAGCTGACTTTTTTATGTATTTTATGACATTTAATAATTAAAGTATTGGAAGATGAAATAAATTAGAAAATGGAGGTAAATTTGAATCCAAAGAAAATCCACGAAAATGTGGATGCTGTGAAATGTGTTCACGTGCTAAGACACAAAATGTACAAAAAAGTACGAGAAATGCAAGTATTTTAGTTTTAAACAACATTCAACTATAAAAAAAAACAATATTTGTAATAACTACAATGTTCATCTTCAACTTGTACAAAAAAAAATTAAATGTACCAAGCACAAAATAAAAATATAGCATATTTCATGATATTTTATAAAAAAAAATTAAATATGATAAAAAATGTGACATGACACTTATATCGACTTGTGTCTTCAAATAATTACAAAAGTATCAAAAATTGGATAATTCTGGAATAAATAGTAGTTATAAAAAATTAAATCACTTTTGATAATATAAACGTTTCGCTATATTTTTTAAAGCTTCACCAGAGGTCACTATCTAAAAATATAAAAATGAGATTTTAATTTTTTAGCATAGGTATATTAGTTTTTGGCTTATGACATCCCAAAGGGATTTATTTTTTCTATCCTTTATTTTTACTAAATATCTCTTCGTGTCATAGAAAACATTATACAGGATGTTTCTGAACAAGTGTCGAATAATGTAGGAATGGGTTTTTGGACCAATTTTAAGAAAAAAAGTAAGAATAATTTTTTTCGCAAAAATGAATATGCTTCAATGTCCTGCATTTCCGAACGGAGAAATTAAGAGCAAAAAATTATTCTTATTTTTTGTCTTAAAATTGGTCCAAAAACCCATTCCTCGATTATTCGAAATTTGTTCGGAAACACCATGTATATTAAAAATGTTGTAAAATCATATGCTACGTCTTTTTGAAAAAAAATATGATCACCAAGTTTGTATTTTGAAGATAAACGACAATAAGATTATAAGCTCCTCCTTTTTATATCTTAAATTTGAACTTGTGAATCTACAACAAAGTACATATCATATAAAAAAAGTTTAATTTTCAATAATATTCAGGTGGTTTCAAATGTCCTTCATAGGGGTGGAACACAGTTAAAGGACCAATACTAACCACCCCAAACCGTGCATCATGGTAAATATATTTTTTGTACCACAAGAGTTTCCACGTGTTGTTGGAAAATATGTGATAGTTTAGGATTTGAAACGTTTGTACCTTATACCATGTACCAATTCATTGAAATTAAAAATATTATTGTTGTAAGATTAAAATAACGTAGGTAAACGTAGGTAGAAGATAAAAGATTGAAGATTTTCAATTATTCTGCATAAACAATCAGGAAAGCTTATAATAACATAGAGAAAATGAGTTTGAAGTATTTGGAGGGTGAAGGGTGTATTGGAATGTAATGGGTAGTGGGTATTCCGTTTTGGCGCCCTTTAAAACAATAGTGTGTGCAGTAGAAGCGGGAGTAGAAGCGGGAGCAGTAGCAGGAACAGAAGCAGGAGCAGAAGCAGGGGGTTTTGTGAGTAGTACGCGTACAAGACGCCAAACTCAGTGAACGAAAAGGGGCAACTTAGATTGAGGGAGTGTACGATAGAAGTACGAATGGGAATGGGGTAGGTACTCAATCTGAACCTGTCGGTCGCACTCGTGTAAAAACACCTCGCTATTATGTAGACCAAAGAGATGGATTCTCTTCTCTTGTTTGATTGTTCTCGCTTTGTTTGTTGATCAGTTCGAATTCGAAGCGAACAGCACCCTGAGACTGTGAATGATTGAACATGTGCGAAACCAACTCTCCTCATTACTTATGTCAAGTACGTGTAATACGTGTGTTTAAACACAATATGTAAACAAACAGTTCCTTACCTATTATTGCTTCCATTCAAATCATTGCACATAAACTTCCCAATGTCAAAACTAAAACAACTAAAAATCACTTTTCTCTAATATCTAAATTTCCCATTTTGCTCATTCATCATTCAAAATTAAGCTAATTTCTTAAATTTAATTATTAAAGGTGAACATTTATGCAACCAAATCAACAAGAATTTTTAATGCGGCACGTATGAGGGGTTTAATTCGGGCTGCTGCAATATTTTTACCTGAGCTTGTGTGAGGTAAACGCATTAGGGGTAGCGCTGAAATTTGTACACCCCTGATTTTTGTTTCCTGCTGTTGTATCGATGCGAGGGCACCCTAGTGGCAAATAGATTAATTTCTGGTTCATGGGCTAATATTTGGGACGACTAAATGGTTGCATACAGAATACATAACTATTATGGTTATTTCATTACTCATTACAGTAATTACTACTTTTAAATTTATTAAATGTACAAAAGTAAAATAAAATATTTTCGTGGAGGATTAAGAAATATCATGCTATGCAAATCCTCCTTAATAAAATTTATATTCATTAAATATGAAGTTTATAAAATATTATTAATTATAATAATCTGGTTTAATTTATACTTCATTTTTATATAAATTTACTTTGCCTGTTTTTTTTCATCAAATTCTAAAAAACTTTTAAATATTTTGGTGAAATTAAAAATTGAAAAAAATGGGCTAATATTTTTATCTCGAATATTGCATCTACAAAGTTTAACGAGATACTGAATACATAGTTTTTAAAAATATAATCATATTAAGAGTAATATACAGGGTGATGATAAAGTTTGGAACCTAATTTATAACTGCCGTATTTAATTGTTTTGAGAAAATCGCTCGGACAGGTCAATTTTAGTTTTTAAAATACCATCTCTTGATGGATATTAATGACGTGCTTTAACAATGACGTCATCAGCGATTTTTTTAAATGAAAGCCCCCACTTTTTTTACTCATTTTTGATAGGAATTCGTTTCACTTAAACAATGATATAAAAACAATTAAATTTTTGAATAAAAATTTTTTTTTATTCAAAAAAGAAAATTTTTATTTTAACGAAAAAAGTTTTATAATAATAAATTAAATGGAATTTGAAGTTACCAATAATAACAAAAGAAAGTAAATGTTTAAATAATGCGCATTCTAATGCAAATGTTAAATGTACTTAACAAAATTTAATAAATAGTCTTGAAAAACTAATTTTTTGATTCCATTTAAATGTAAGGAAAATTACAAAAAATAAAATTTTAAATTTACCATTTATTCAAATCGGTCAAAATAAATCTTATACAATATTAAAATTTTTCAAATTTAATAGTACAAATTAATTTTAAGTTTGTATTAAAAAATTTTTAAATGAAAATTTGTTTACTAATACAACAATTTTTTTATATCAGTAACCAGTAAAAAAAGTGGGAGTTTCTTTTTAAAAAAATCGATGATGACGTTATTGCTAAATCACCAGTGACGTCATTAATATTTTTTTTATACCAAGAGATGGCATTTTAAAAACTAAAAAGGACCTGTCCGAGCGATTTTTTCAAAAAAATTAAATACAGCAGGTATGAATTAGGTTGCAAACTTTATCATCACCCTGTACAGAGTGTACAACAAGTTCGGCAACGCCCATTTATTTTTGAAATGATACATGATACCTACATTTTTTAGAAGAATGTTTCAAATAAAAGCTTTACGATTAGTAACGCACTATTAGGGATTATTCCTATGACCTTGACCAACAGGTTGAAGGTCAGACGATAATCACGTAACTATTTTTAAATAGCAACCGCCCATTTTTATTGCACACTATAATAGCTTACTTAATTTCAGAGGTTTGAAGACCATATTTCTTTAAAATAAATACGTTGCAAGATATAAGAGTTTAAATTTTCAATACGTAAAGTGCGATAACGTCGATTTATTTTTGAAATTAAGCATTTTTCAGAAAGAATATTACCATGACCTTGAAAAACTGATTCTAGGTCAAGCGTTAAGCATTTAACACTTTTTAAAATCAATCATCTACTTTTATAGTAAATTATTAAAACTTGTAAACTATTTACTTAAGAGGATATGGAGTCTACAAAATTATATGGATTTTTCCCTATTTTTATGTTCCAAATTACGCGAATATGTATTGAGCTATATACAAAATAAGAATACCATATGAAAATGGAACCTCTGCTTAAGACTTGTATGCGACAGTTTTTTTAATATTTTATATCCAAAAGGCAAAAAAAAATCATAAAAAATACGTAAAATTTGGCCAATTTTAAACTTGGTTTTTGGACTTAATAATTTAATTTTTGAAAAAGTCGTGGTATAGAAGTCTACCCATGAATGCTGTTTAAACTATGAAATTATAAAATTTAATGTTATTTACAAAATATGGTTGTAGTTTGAAATAATTGCAAGGCATATTTCGTAAATTTTGAACGCACATTTTAACTGTAAATGCAGTTAATACCTTTGTAGTCTAGGTAATACAAATTTTCAAACATAACAGAAATGAAGATTTTTATTGGCACTTTCAGTCTAGTTATGTGAAATGTACTCTGGGTCAAGATTTCTTCCCCAAATTCAAGAAGATGAAGCACAAAATATACGTTTACTATCGGAGCGCGGTTCTACTTAGACTCCCAATCCTCTTAACAAAATATCATATATAGTACTATGAAAATTAACTATAAAATATGCAATAATTATGGGAAGTTGGTATTTAAAATAAGTTAAGTGGTTATATCATGACCTTCTACTTGCTGCTCAAGATTATAACAATTTCTAAAATAAAAATTAATGTATCACCATCGTTCAATTTTTATTTGAAACATTTCTATTTTCAAAAATTAATCAGCGTTGCTGAACTTTAAATATTGAAAATGTAACTTCAAAACTACTTACTTTGGAAAAATAAAAAAATATGTTCCATAAATCTTTAGAAGCAAGCTATAACAATACGTAATGAAAATAGGTGGTTGCTATATTCCTAAATCGAGTGTCACTAAGAATTATAAAGCTTTTATTTGAAATATTTTTCTCATAAATGGTTCAAATTAAAAATAAATAAGCGTTGCCGAACTTCTTGTACACCCTGTATGGTGTATGCATTTTTTTTTTAAATTCAATAAAAAAATGACATAAATATTGTCATTATTTGGAAATACAGCTTTTTTAATGCTGATGCACTTTCGGCTCTACAATCAGCTATATGCAATAATACAAAAATATACGGGGTTCCCTTTTTTTTCTAGGAATTTTCTTTAGATAGTAAATGTCATTCTGAACAACAAATTTCCTATGAACTACTCCTATTTTATGTGTAATCTGTAAAATGCTACAGCAATTTTAAAATTTCAAACCTTTAAAAATATATCCTGTATAATTTTTTGTCTTTAAAATGCTTATTTTAATTAAAAACAGGGAGCAAAGTATTTAAAAAAAGCTACTGAGCAAAATATAATAAGAAAGAAAATTTTACAGAATATCCCAAAAATTCATTAAAAATTTTTTGTTCAGAATGATAATTCCTATCTAAAAATTTTGGTTTCCTGAAAAAAAAGTGGGACACCTTGCATACTTACGAAATTTTCTTGGAAATTCAATGACTTAAAATGAAATGTAAATTTTCTCTCATCAGTACATTTGGAAAGAAAAATCATAACATATTTATCTTTTTACCTATTCTTGCTGAAAGACAAAATTCAAACTTTTCTGTCAAAATAAAAAATTTGGATGATCAAAAGTATGATTGATGACAAGGACGTATCTAGGATTTCATTTTGTGGGAGGGCAAAATTATGTTTTGGAAAAAAACCCAGGTTAACCTAACCTAACCTTAAATTTTTCTTATTTTACGAACAAATAGAAGATGTCTCGAAAATGGCGGAAAAGCTTTCCAGTACTTTATTGGAGACCCTTCAAGGAGATCTTCAGAAAAAGAGTTAAAATAGTCCTATTTGACCAATATTGACCGAAATATGAAGAGACAAAGTTGGGAATTCAACTTTTTTTAGCATGAATTTTAAAAACCTGCAAAGTTTGAGTTCTGTTTAGTAATGAAGTAATAAATTAAATTTAAATCGTATTATATTAACTTTACAATTAATTTTTAAAATTATGACGGGTTATTAATGTAGGTAATTTAAAAAAAAAATTGAATTCCCAACGTTATCTCTTCATATCTCGGTCAATTGATCAAGAGGATTAAAACTATTTTTCTGAGGATCCCTGAAAGATTCGTACTGAAGAACTCTTTTTGAAACATCCTGTATTTTAAAAATTGTTAATTGGAAATAATTACAGTGATCCCAAACAGAAATGATGAGAAGAATATCGTAGGAAGTAGATCATCTATTAAAAACCAGTTTTTTTTTGAAGGACTTTTTCTACACAAAATGTCGTAAATTCAAAATTGTACCATAGTTCATAAACTATTAGGTCAATTTAAATGAAAAAAATTGGAAAGCAAAGCTAATTTAATGCCACTTTGGTTATAAGATCACTAATAAATAATTATTTTAATGGAGTTTTTCAAAAAATAAATACTAATTATTTTTGATATTTTCGCTCATATTTTTGAAATAAACCCCATAAAGGTACAACTATTTTGAGTCTATAAAACTTTACAGAAATCTCTATGAATATAAAAAAGATTCGGTATTGATACCCTTATATTATGGCTTATTTCAAAGATTGAATGAAAATAAGTAAAAATGGAATTTATTTTTATAAAGTAACGTCCCCAAAAATAATTGATAAGAAAACAATGGATTAACTTGTTTTCTTATAAAATTGGATTTTTTATGAATTTTTTTTATTATTTTCGCTTATGTCTTTGATCTTGAGAGCGGGGGGGGGGTTCTTTTGCCCCTTCAGCCACCTCTTTTTTTGCTATGAGTATGCTATTTAAGTGTTCTAACACTTATTGTGATTTTAATCCAGTTTGTCAACATTATAATATTTATTTAATTATTCGCAATAGTAAGTCTGATACACTCATAGCAAAAAGGGGAATTTCGCAAGGAAGTCTGCTCGGACCCATCTTCTTCATAATCATCTTAAATGATCTGGAAAAGACTCCTCTTTGTCTCTGATAATAAGTAGTAATATATGTAGGTAAAAACCTGCAAGAACTATCACAAAATGGAGAAGCAACTTTTAAAGTAATTAACAAATTGTTAAGTGATAATTAATTAATTCTAAACATGGACTAAACTACCGGCATGATATTTAGAACATCAAAATTAAACCTAGACTTTCCAAAAAGAATACCAAGAAGAGGAGAAGTAATGAATCTAATTTCCTAGGAGAAATTGCCGACCATACACTTAATTGGAAAACCCACTGCAATCACCTAAAAGGAAATTTAAACTACATATGTTACACCCTCAAAATTCTAAAAAAATACAGAGTTGTGTACTCTAGTGTATAAAACAAAACCATTATCAGATTATATTTAATAGGCAATATCGACAATCCTATAGAGGTGTATTTATCAAGAATAACTTACTTACCATATTTGGTCTATATATTTAAGAGTTATTATTATTTAATATTAAATATAAAAATTAATATCAACACCTGCATGATTATAATACAAGACACATACAGATTTATGCCTTTACTTTGTTTAATTACAAAATATATGTAACGTTTATCATGATGATTTCTATAAAGTAATTCTGCATTTTCGTACACTCATTGGAATTAAATAAATAATATCTAGATGAAAAATCTGGTTAGGGTCAACATTGTTTTAAACGAAGTTTGAATGTGTTATTTGATTTAATTATCTTCATATTAGTAGAATGTTAAATTACCAAAGCATATTTTTGATTAATTATAATTAGATATATCTGTCTGTTGTGATTCACGTGCGCAATCACCGCCAAAAATTCTTGAATTCCTTAATTTCTTTAAAATTGGTCCTTTTTGAAAATAAATTGATAATTCTGAAAAAGAATTGATGTTTTCTAAAATACAATTGATCTTTACATTACAATTGAAGTTTTCTGAAATTACATTGATGTATTTCAAATACAAATATTGCTTTCTGAAATACAATTGATCTTTTCTGAAATACAATTGATGATTCTGAAATATATGTGATAATTTCTATAAGTAAATTGATCTTTTCTAAAACACAGTTGGCGATTTTTGAAATACATTTGGAAAAAATGTAGTGTTCTTGCTTCTGCTTGCTATTTTTGAAGAAATATTTTGAACAAACGATTCAACATTTTCCGAGTTTTCCGAGTTTTCTCATTTTTGATCTTATAATTCCTATGTGTGATATCAAGGACAGTCAATAAATTGTCTACCAAAATAAGTTTTACATCAAAATTAAAATAGAATCCAAAAAGATGATTTTAGGTTAAATAAAACTTCAAATAATGATTGCGGTCCGAAAACACGTAACTTTGTTCACTTTTTAATCTGGAAAAAAATTGATGCTCAAAGTATCCTGTTGTTCGGAAACAAAATTTATAAATAGTTATGGATAACTAACAAACAAAATAAATATTAGATAATAAACAACTACTCAAGAACCATAAAATTTCAAAAAAATATAAGCGTTTTATTCCTAAAACTATTATGAATATTTTATAAAAAATACAGAAATATAGAAAAGTGCAATAAATCACATCAGGTTTAGTAGAAAAATGGTTTATATTTTATATACTACAAAATATACCACAAAGAATTTCATTTCTTTACATAAGTCTACTTTTCATATTTGGGAGAAAATTGAAGAACACTTACCTCATTTTTGGTTTATTTGTATAACTGCTAGTGGTAGCTCAAATATTAAAATTAGGCAACTAAATATTTATCAAACAAACATCTTTTTTGCACCAATTGATCAGGTTTTCAAAATAGTATGTTTTGTCGCAAATAAAACTCATTTTGAAGCAGGGTCTTCAATTATATTTGTTTGATCAGTTGATCTTATGGTCACAACTCAAAATGTCCTTTAATAATTCTTAAATTTTCCTATTGCCTTAATAGCTTATAACTAGAAGTATCCATATTTTCAGAAAAAAACTCAAACTAATTACCTAAGTAGACATTTTTTAGAGTTTTTAGTTTTGTTCCAACAACAAGTTTTCTGCCCGTGACGAAACCGTAACAAATTTTTTACCATCCAAAGTCTATCGAACAAGTTCACGTGTTGTAATTGTAAAAATGTAAGATTAGGTTTCAACTAACAAGTGTGACATGTACACCGCTTCTTGGCGTGTACCGAAATTACGGCACCGTACGAACGCGGTTTTTGTATTGCGCATGACCGTGATCGTCAATGAACGGTTTTTGGGGCTTTTGGAACAAACCTATTATACCCAGAGAAGTGTAAAAATAGTGTTTCGACGCACATAATTTGATTTAAATAATATCATCAATGCAGTAATGACATTTTGGAATTTTTTTATATTAAATCCAAAAAAAGAAAATAAAAATATTAGAAAAATTTTAAATTTTGAATAGTCAAGAAAATTTATTAAAATTGTTAATGTGATTTCATATTAATATATGTAAATTTTTATTCATATATTGGGACCGGGCAGCAAACAAGATTTCCAACCTAACTGGTATTGAATCAAATCAGAGGCGCTAAATTTTGCTACCTATGGTGAAGATAATTTTTGACTTTTAAGATACAAGGTTTATTTTCAGGGAAATTAAAATCACCGTTTGTAAATTATTTTTTGTATTAAACTTCATATCGGTGTTAATAAGGGATTACAGCATGCTGCACAACTTTAAATGAGAAGTCAACTAGCATTGATTTTTTAGAATCTTATTATATTGGGATGTTTTTAATAAAATGAAGTTCTTTAATAATTTTGTTCACAAAAGTATGTACTTTATGAAAAATATTATCTATTTAGTTTTAGTTTTGAAGGTAAATGGCGCAGTAAAGAATACATAAGAAGAAAATTATGCAAACTTTCAGTTGTTTCTTCATGATATAAAATTCTATACTTATACAATTTAATTTCAGAAAAGTTATAAAATTTGCATAAAGTATTTTAGCAACCACAAAGTCTATATTGGTATGATTTACTCCAAGAATCTTTTTTTAACTTTAAATTCTCCTTATCAATAGGGTATTTCATTTTTTACTATTTTTAGTGGAATAGTCTGGCAAAATCTAGCCAAGTCCAGTATTCTACACAACCAATTACGTTTTCATTAGTAGAGTTACAAGGATAGTTATTATTTCCCTAAATGATTCTACTATTTTAATGGTAGAGTTAGAACTATCTTGGACCAATAAAATACCATTTTCATTGTACGAGTTGCAAGGAGAGTACTTCGCCCTTCTAACTCAACCATTTATTTTACTAATGAAAAGTCAATGTACTAATGAAAACTTGGCTTTAATAATTGATCAACATTTTGGTCATTTATACCATAATCGCCAAATTTATTTTCCAAATTTGCATCATAGTAGCACAAGAAATAGACTACTCTACAAAAATAATTAAAAAGTTTTATTTTAAATAATTGGTGGTGAAAATAATTTTACTTTGAGGATTAACACTTTAAAGCTTCATCGATTAGTATGATTTTTGTGTATTGGGTGAAGGATTTTGATAAAAAAATAAGAACTACAACAATTGTAATAGATTTAATTTAATACACACTGAATGGGGCGTTTTTATAGGAACACAAATACAATTTAGGTAGCCCATAAAAACGTGCTACAGCCAATTTGTTGAAAATAAATAAAAATAATTCGAACATGATTTTAACATTTAAAGTTACAAGTTACATTGAAAATGGAGTTAGATATATTGCTTGTAGACAAATATATCAAACTTGCACCAAATGAGGCGTTGAAAAACCCTGGTCCTTGTTTAATACTACATATTGCCTTAACAAAATGTTTTTATTTTGCTTCTAGAATTTATTAGATTTGTTTTTTTATTGAGTACGTAAGATATGCTAAGATCGTTGAGAATATTGATTTTTGACCCTGAACAATAATATTCTTAAATATACGGGCAAATAGTCTTTGAATTGTGCTGACAGCAATTCATCGATTATTTGCAATGGTATTTTAATGAATTTATTGTTTTCATATTTATAAGTAAGTAGTTCTAACACTGTCTCCAAAAAGAGACTTGCTTTAACACCAACATTAATTTTAACTCGAAAAACATGAATCTAGTTAACTAAACATTTATTTTGGAAATAATTTAATTTGTACATAATTCTACATTTACGGCAATAAATACTGGTATGTACAGTCAGGCTATACTGGCCAATGATATGATCCAGGAATGTACAGTGAGGTCCTATTACGGCATTTTAAGTCCTTCCTTTGCTCCTCTAAACATATTTAATTGAAGCAAAGAAAAGTCCCAGGCAAGTATTCTAGGGCCCCTCAGTCTCAACACAACAACTTAATACTAATTAGGTGTACAAATATACATGTATAAAATCAATAATTAATAATTACGAAAATTTAAACATTGCTTTGGTATCAGTTACAACAAATAATAGTATTAATAATAATAATAATTAAATGCATCAATAATAATAATAATATTTAAAGGATGATCACGTATATACAAAAACACATTCGAATATTTAAAGCTAGATAAAAATAAATATATATATAATATAATGGAAACTTAAAATAAATTACGCACGTAAAGTATACAAGGATCCAACTTTAAACATTAGAATATGGAATCATCCCGGAACTCAGTCCGTTTTAAGTCAATTGAAAACACTTTAATTACACATTTCGCTAAATGTTTTAAGAGACTAGTACGTAAGACTTGGCGGGGGCGGAGGTAGACGAATTCCACCCCACGGGAAGAGTCATGTGGCCTCTTTAGAGGCGATACTCGTCGAAGAATCTTCATCTCCTGATAACATGGGTAAGCTGGACAACAAGTGACCTTTTCCCTGATTAACGACACACTTCCTCATGTGCTTCTCCAGTGTAGACGGCACGGAAAACGGCATCTCGCAGAATCTACACCGGTAAACATCTTTACCTATTCGCCCGTGGGTTTTCATGTGGCGAGTCAGTTTGGAACTCTGCGCGCAAGCGTACGAACAAAGTTCACATTTGTACGGTTTTTCGCCGGTATGCGATCTCCTGTGCACTGTTAAATTGGAACAATTTTTAAACACTTTACCACAAAATTCACACGTATCGTTCCTCCGGCTTTCCTTTTTTAGGAGCGGTCCTGGGAGAAGAGCGCTTGGACCAGGTAAACCTTTACCATCTCTCGGTAGGCTGGGTAACCACCAATCTCCGCGTTCTAAATCCATCTTTAATCTCTTGGTTGCTTCGTACGTGTCGCTGAAGGGCGGAAATAAAGGTAGCGGTTGCGGTGGAGGAACTGGAAGTAGGCCTTTGGTGAAGTCATCGCGAATCTTCAACTGACTTGCCAGAGTACTGTTGTTGTTATCCCGATCTTTATTCGACATTTGCAGTTTTAACGCCGTGCTGGATTCTTGCAGGGCTTGTTTGTAGGCTTCGCTGTATTGGGCTATATTACTCAGGCCGAATTTGTCCATTAGTTCTCCTACTAAGCTGGCCGATTGGGAATGCTTGGTTTGGTTTTGGCTGGGGACGCTGAGGTCTTCGGCTTCTTCTTCGGGGTCGATTTCTTCGTCATCGTCTTCTTCTTCTTCTAAATCTTCGTCTTCCTCGCTCTCTTCCCCGTCTATTGTTTCTACAGAGCCGGCGTTGCTCGTTCGGTCTTCTGGTGTTCGATGGATTTTCATGTGTCGTTTTAGTTTTGAACTCTGGGCGCACGCGTGGTCGCACACGGTGCATTTGTAGGGTAACTCTCCGGTGTGGCTTCTTCTGTGGACTTCTAAATTGCTGAGGTACCTGTATTTTTTGCCACAGTATTCGCAGGTGTGTACCGTTTCGTTGGAGTTTACATTGCGTGGTGATAGTGGTTTTCTGTCGGGGGTGTTGGTTGATCTGGGTGTGGTTGTTAGTGCTTGCGGTGCGTCTTCAAGTCTTATTTGTGGGGAAACGCTTTCTGGTCGGCTTTCTCCGCTGTTGGTGCTGTTGTTGTTGTTGTTGTTATTGTTGTTGCTTCCGTTACTTGTGTTGTTGCTTGTGCTGATTGGAAGCGAAGGCGAGGGACTTGCGAATGGCGGTGAGTGCTTCCGTGGTGACGGCGAGCTCGCCTGAGCCGCACCCGGGCTGGTTGTACCAGCGAGTTGCCTCAACCGCTGCGAGTAAAAATCCAGTTGCGGTTCAAGTGATAAGGGTTGGTTTGGTGTGTTTCGTTCTCTCGAAGGAAGGTTCTGGACTTGTGGTTGTCTTTCGGCAGGTGAAGGGAAACTTGTGTGTGGAGGAGGAACTCCTGCAGCAACTGCGGCCGCCGCCGCCGCCAGGTTTAAACCGTGGTGGCGGAATTGTTCGTTGACGAGTTGCTCCATTCGAAAATGGTGCTCGGGTCGAGAAAATAGCGGTGCTGGAGGAACTGGACCGTGATTTAGAGGAGGTAATGGTAGTCTTAATAAACCACCTACGCTAAAAGGGTTGTGCATATCTGGAGGAGGTAAGAGGTGATGCCGCATGCTCGGTGGAGGGGGAGCTCCTGATGATGAACAGCCTGAAGAGGTGCTACTGGAGCTGCTTGAACTGTGATTATTGTTATTGCTGCATTTACTGCTGGTCGGTGAACTTTCGACATAAATCTTGACACCATGCGAATGTTGAACATGCTGGACTAGACGCCATGCCGAATGCAAACGGGCCTTGCACGTGGAGCAAACGTAGTTACTTGGCTCTGCAATAAAACAAAACGATTAGAATTGTAAATGGGTTTGGAAGCGGGTGTAAAAATGGTGTAATATCAGTGGTCATATTGGTGATCACATGTGGCGGAACGGAAATGTGTTCCAGAAATAATAATAAAGTGAAAAATCGGGAATGAAAAATTGTTCGGACATTTATGTGCGCAAGGGTGTGTTCTACGTGAGGGAACTAACAATCTAAGCGTTGACAATGTCTAGGAAGCATGGATAACTAAGCAGAGCTACGAGGTCAAACCCAACATCTTATAATGACACGGTCTTTTCAGTTAAATCGTTTCTTTTTGATTGCCATTGTTCTCCCAGTAATTTCGCAAGGATCGATTCGTTTAAATCCCGTCCCGCTCAAGCCGGACGACAGGGAAACGGATATGGTGGCTGCTTCCTCTTTTTAGCTTTGCTATGGAGCACATTATTTACTCCAAAAAAATCCACCTTTCATATTTTTTACCTTTAATTATCGTCACTACATACGGAAAGCTTGGAATAGTTGGCTGTTTATAATTACAAGAATTTTAAATTAGGTGTTACTCAGGAATCTATTGTATGCGAATACTTTGTTTATAATAATCAACTGCGTCATATTTGACTTATTACATTCCTGCGGTATGTACTAATTCCAAAAATAACTGATTTTTAATCTTTTCCAGAAATGTTTTTATACTAGAGTTTCAAGGAAATTAACAAGTTTAAATTTAGTTGATGGTATAATATTGAAGAAAAATGGTGCAATATATAAAAGGATTTGGAAGGGACCATCCGTCAACATCTACTATAGATTATTTCTCTAATGCGACGATAAGAACGAAATGACCGCGATATTCAAATTTTTAAGCTTCGCTCCATTGTGCGGTGTCCAAAGCTACATTGTGAATTCAGAAGGGCCAGTTAGTTGAAACCCTCTCGTACTTTAAAACCCACTTTTGGCCACGCCAGTCAAATAAAAAGATCGTTGCCGCAACGTTTTACTCCGGACTCGAGTTACACAAGATGTTTCCAGATTTCCCTCCCTCGCCAGTTTTTCATGATAAATAATCGCGGGTTCATGGCATTCTTTGTACTCTACCGCGGCCACATTTTAAACGCATGCAAATTCACATTCACCGTACACCGTGACCAGAAATCTTCAACGCTAAAGATTAGAATAAGATTTTATTAATGTAATTATGTTAATCACTCAATACCTCTCTTGCTACTTGTTTTGAAACGGTCACGTGCATTAACAAAGGCCACACGACTTAAGGGGTAATAAAATTTTAAACAAAAAATACTAAAGATGTCCCTAGATAAATAGATAGGGTTAAAACCGGCGCGGCGTGCGCTATGTTCTGCATCATCTGTCCTAATATAATTTTGTAGGCCTGAAGTGTGCCACGACTATAGAGGTCCCAAAACAAAAAACTCGTAAAAGAAAACCTTATAAACACCAACTTCAAGAAGACTACGCAGAGCAATTAAAAATTCAACTCTACAGTAAGCGGAAGTTGTAAGAGCTTTTCACGAAACCTTGTTATTTTTGGCAACACTAAAACACTGAGAATGCTTATTCTTGAAAAACAACAAAATTTAAATACCTACAGGGTGTTTTATTAAAAACCTTAAATGTGATTTGATTAAAAATCTTTAAAAAACAATTTAAATACAAATTTTTGGAAACTTTGTATTTTTGAATTTGTGCTTGTACTAAATTTTATTGGCCCAACCTCTTGTAGGACTAGATTTTTAAATAAATAGAAGAAAGAGAAGGGTACAATGCGGTAAAAATTTTTGTACAAGGACTATACTTTTTATAATGTACTTTCCCGGTTTTCCACAAACTTCCTCGTACTTCTCGGGGTTTCCTGGGATTTCCACCTTATTTAAACGTGAATTTTTCACAAAAGTTTGGAAATCGTCTTCCGAAATTTGCTTAGGACTTTTTCAGATTTTCTTATCAATTAGTAACAGCACTGATACAGAAATCCTTACCAAAATGTTGAAAAAAATCGCAAGGAAAACAATAACAATGTTTTTCAGTTTTTCGATTATTTCGTAAAAAAATTCCAACTAAAGAGATTTTTTTGTTCTATGAAATAATATTATCACTACAAATTAAGAAAATTTGAACTTCCTCGTTTTTCTCTTTCATCCAAAAGCAAAAAATAAAATGGAATACCTTCCAACCATCATCCAAAAAATAATTAAAACAGTTAATTTGAAATTCTTTTTTGGTAAGTGAAAAAAAAAGAACTAGAAACTAGAAAAATTTTATAGATTTGTAGAGATAAAAAATAATAAAGTACTTTTAAAAAACAAAGAGAGACTCTTTATGGGTTTTTTTAGAAATAATCTAAAATGTTTTTAGTTTTTTTTTAAATTTTTAGCAAAAATTGCTGACCTAAAATTTATAACGCTGGATCTCCAAAAATAAAAAGATAGACCTTTACTTGTATAGTTTTTTGATGATGAAATTTGATGTATTTTCGTATCCTAAACTTTGATAATTCACGGATTTTCTTTAAAGAAAAAAATGTTCGGAAAAAAATCGTAAGAATTAGAATCAAAATATTTGGGCAATTACTCTAAAATATTTCCAAAAATTGTTAAAAAACGACAAATTTTTTGGAAAATGTATTTTGTAATGCAAAATATTGAGATCATAACCAAAAAATTTTTGATTTTTATAGCACTTTTAAAAATATTATAAATTTAATGAAAGTAAAACTAAACTAAATGATTAATTTTTTATATTACTGATAATGTTCGGTTTTAAGAAATTATTTATTTTTAGAAAAATCGAGAATAAATTGATATTTAAAAAAACGATTTTCTATATCTATTTTCAGAATTTTGTTTTTATTTATTTAGTCAATAAGTATAAGCAGTAGAATACTAAAATTTTGACTAAGGACAAAGAAACTTTAGGTAATTTTTGGCCATTAAACTTGACCTTGGTAGACATTTTACATCCAAACAAATATTTTTTTTATATTTTTTCAGATGCTTCCTCAAATTTATTTACTTAAAAACTGAACTAATACAAGTCTCAAGACATTTTTTAAATTTAAGGAACTTAAAAAACGTCCAATTTACTGTTTAGTATAAAATGGAAGTAAAAAATAGGAAATAATTTAAAAAACTTGGAATTTTAACAAACATATTTTTTGGGCGCTAATGATAAAATGTTCAGAAAAAAATAAGTCGTTAATTTTAAAAATAGGTTTGATAGGTTATAAATACTTTTGGTAAATAGATATTTTTTGAAAAAATTTGAAGGTTAGTGAATGTCATTCTGAGCAAAAATTTTCCTAAGAACTAATGTTTTTTCGCTCTTTAAAAAGTTATAAATTTAATATTATTTTGAGTTTTTTATTTAAATCAAATGTGCTTTGGATTTTATCCTAATTTTTAAACCATTCAAATTGATTGATTGTATTAAGGAAAATTTGAAATGGTCCACCTCGTGGTTCACTTAGTTTAAAAATATTCAATAATGTTCAAAAAACAACATTTAAGTCATAATTATCGATTTAACTAAAAAAATGATACAGAGTGTTCCATAAAATTCATGAATGTTTACTGATTCTAAAATTGCTGTAATTTCTTAGAGTCGAAAAAAATATTAATTTATGATTTTTTTTGTTCAGAATAACAATTCCAGTCTAAATAATTATTTTTCTGGAAAAAAGTGGGCACTACATATAAGTTTTTTGAATTCATCAAAATTTTCAAATACTTATTTCACAAAAAGTAAGAGTTAAATTAAATAAAATTTCTAATTTTCAATTAATTTATGTGCAAATAAAATAAATTGGTTAGTATCGTTAATAAAAAAATTACTGTTTGAAATAATTTAAAATTAATGAAAATAAAAAGGCGTAATTACATGTTAGCACATAAAAAATAAAATCAATAACTCGTATTGAATTTAAAATTCTGATCACGTTGGGCCCCCATCTATTATCAAAATATGATGTCTTGATAGTTTCGAGAGTAACCATTTGAAAACCGATATTGCGTTTTTTATTCAGGAACACAATACGCGATTATGAATTTGAGGGCGGCGTGTCGCAAATGTTATCGATAGGGTCTTAAATCAATCAGATTTCAATACAATTTTTAATAAAGAAGTAGGCATGCCTCGAGCTGTTTTTCCGTTTTCCATATCGATTTAAAGTCATATTTTTTATTCATAATTGCAAAATGTAAATTAGGTTTGGACATAACAGACGACACGTCGAGGGTACTCTGATTGAATGGAAAAACATAAAGGTCCAGAGATGAATCTAACCCTTCCTCTCTTAATTCTAATGAAGCTGCTGAAGCGTAAAACAGTTGAAATTTTTTTATGTACCTAGGAGCGTGAATTGATCAACTGGGTGCAATTATCAGGGGATACGTTTTTTAATAGAAAAGGGATTATTATTAAAAGGGGATTGAAGCATATTATAGATACTGTCATGGCAAAGAGTTGTCAATGTATCAACTGGTAAATATAAGAAAGATGTGTATGTATAAAGGTTATTAAATATTCCAGTTGACGTCTCGGAAGGCTAGCTACATGTTGGGTTACACAGGAATGACAGTTTGTTAATTTAAACGCTACGGGTTGGAGGCGTTTGACACTGGAGAAATACAATTTAAGCAAAGTCAAAAATTCGAAACGCGGTTGTTTTTGAAGGCTAATCATCAAGTTGGTATTACAACGTAAAATAGGAAATTGACGAGTAATTTATTGGAAATCACCAAGATACTTACCGCTGTGAGTGGTATTAGATTCTGCATCAGCAACTTCTGTTCGCGATTTTTTACACGAATTTTCTTCGGGGCCGGAGGATGACGTATCCATCCGCTCCTGCTTAATATTTGGTTTAATATCTTCTCCATCTTCCAAACTGCCAGACGACGTTAGTGGAGATGAGGAAGCTCGTCGTTTAGGGGTCGACGATGCGGCCCCGTCAACGCACAAATCACCCGGTGCTGGAAGCCGAGGTGATGCTGGTGGTGGTGTGTGTACCCTCGTATTACTTCCGGAGTTTTTCTTGCCAGAGATAGGGGCTGATATACTCGGCCGTCGAGTATTAATCGTCGACAATGGGAATGTACCATCATCATTGTCTCTTTCACGATCATTATGAGTAAAACAATTACCCAAATTTTCTTTATTACACGAGGCTATCTTGTGTTGGATGAATCGCACTATGTCTGATAGTGCAAACGGTTTCTGGCACACTCCACATGTTAAAATATCTTGATGAGTGTCCGAATCTGGTTCATCCGTATCTACAAAAAAGAAAAACATGTTAGGATATTTGATTAAATTAAATATAAACAAGTGATTTATGTTTGTATACAAGATTTCTTTAAAAGACCTTTACAAAAGCCTACCACAAATTTTTGAGAATAAAATAAGTCGATTTAAGCAAATTTATTGTAATACAAAGTTGCTCAGTTTAAGCACTGAAGATACAATTTGGAATTCAAATTTTGGAGAAACATAATTTGTTAGATTACATACAGAAGAAATCTGAAGAAATTTCAGATGGAAAAGAAAAGAAAAGAAGAAACTAATTTCAGAAGAAAAGAAATGCAAATCTATGATTATTCAAGGAATTGCTAATTCTCATTAACGTTATCCAAACCCAAACGTATGATTCGCTAGTAATAACATTGGAAACCTTAGAATAAGACAAAATAAATTTTGAGTTTGTTAAAAGTAGAATTTTCGATAAATATTTAAAGAAAATTAATACATCATCAATTGGACAATGCTTATCCAGAAGGGAAATTTTTAGAGAAAAGGGATTATGGCTCTAAAATAATTCTGGAATTAAACTACGACTTTTGGTGCCATAATCCATTTTTTCTAAAAACGTCGTTTGGTTCCTTTTTTATAAACATGGTCCAATTGATATGTTAGATGAAAATGTAGCAATGTCAACAAAATGATATAATAATTATACCAATCAATTTAATATACAATCTCTACATTAAAATTTGATAATGGAGAAGAGTATATTTCAATTAATTTTGTATAAAAAAAGGAATTAAAATTAATTTAAATTCTCCTCAACAAAATTGCTGAAAGGATAATCAGAACCATTGAAAAAAAAGAAAAGTGTATGATTTTGGAATCACAATTTATTGGTCAGTAGAAATTCTCACTGGAAAAAGAAAATTATTAGTTTTACACATACTCCAAAAAATGAAGAGAAGGAAAATGGATCCAAAATCTAAGGAAATCATTAATCAATAAATCTAAACAAAAATTTGTGATTACTCATGAAGAAAATTTGAAGAATCGAAAAATGGTAAAAACGAATATGTAATGTTGTTTCCATAATAAAAAAAGTAAACTATTTATCATCAAAATAAAGGACCTGCACAAAATCTGTTTCATTGTGCACCAACTCCGGAAACTTGATTTTTGGTCACAAACCAGTAGTCAAAATTCAACAATAGATAATGTACGTAAAGTAGCTACTTTAAAGAATTAGATTTATTGACGGAAGAATTAATATATAGAGACCCCTGCCATGTTTGTAGCTTGAGATGGAAATGTACTTAATATACAAGAACCTTAATTTTTGAATACCACTAACAATGATGCCAAAATCTTCTTGTAAAAGTACCAAGTGGATGTTATAGGAATGCATGCTTAGTTTATCATATATTTAAGCTTCTTCTTTGGGGGCTAAGCTGGAAAATGAAGAAGATGAATTTAGATGATTTCTGAAATCGATCGGAATACCAATGAACCAGATTTCATGAATGTATAGAATGAGGTATATATGGTCATAATCAAATGAAGAAGAATATATTTTTGGACATTTCTGTACATGTAAATGCAAGTTCGTTTGGAACCTGGATTTTAGCAATTATTTTTAATAATTGGGATACGTTGGATGAAGAAAATGTACATTATCCATGTCTTCAATTTAAGAGAAATGTACAAGTATGGATTAATTAGTTAAAATAATAGATCCTCTTGGTTAAAAAAGGTTAAAATATGTGGCCAAAAAGAGAGTTTCCGGATTTGGTGTCCATTGTAATGTTTGATCACCATATTATGAACTATCGATTTGAAAGGAGTTGCAGAATTAAAAAAAAACCGCAGTATTTATAAATGGTTTCAAAATAAATCTTGATGAAGATTTAAATTATTGTTGTGCTTTAAATTCATCTATTAATAATGAGCCTAAAGATATAAACGAATGAAACAGATTGAAAATGTTGGAAAGTAGCTATAGGAGAAGAATTAGAGTTAATATTGTACTTGAACTTTAGTTATAAAAAATATTCACTCCAATGGAAGTAAATTGGAAATTAAAAAAAGATGAAGGAAAGTGTAAACATAAAAAAATATTTTAGATAAATACAGAAGAGTGGAAGAATGTCTTTGTTATATTATTAACTAGACCTGATTTAAGTTGTGGTGCAGGATTTTTTTAGTCATTTTTAGAATAATGTCACTGGAAAATAATCTCCCAAAGAACATACTGGTATTTGGTATAATTTTATTTGAGAATAAATAAATAATAAAATAATAGAAATTAGATAAGTGAGGAGTGATGCTGATATAATGACAAAAGGATTATCTCAAATGAGTTTTAAGAAGATGATAAATGGTTTAGTTTCATATTTAATTGAGGAGGACTGTTGGGTTGGAAAAGTAGAGTATAGTGTGTCCACCAGGATCACCGTATTTATAATTTTTTTTTTTGAATAATTTAATGAAATAAATTGGTATATTTATAAGAATAGCACGCAATGTGTAAAATGCATATCGATTTCTGTAAACAGCTGTGAACATAAGCCACCCCTCACACGGCCGAGTGTTATAATGACACTCATCTACCCCTTCGTCTCCTCAAAAGCTTACCACCCACTGCTTTTCGCAATCATCGCCTAACTGCGGTGCTTTTTTAATTACTGATTAGTGACGATTTTTCACACATTCGTTATTAAAAACAAAAAAAAGAGTTGTATCTTCCTTGGAGCTCTAATGGAATACATAAAACAGGTTTGAAGACAGGTAAATAACAAATAAAAGGGGCCCCTAAGGTTTCCTGTCCAACCAGTGTCCAAGCATTGAGTTACCCTCAAACTGACCAATCCCTCCTGACCAATGAAACGGCATGCTCCTTATATAACACAAACTTCCTGTTGTGCATTGGACAGTGGTCAAGCTGACATTTATATGTACCCCTTATCCGAGCGTATTACGTAAATTTATATGACTTGGCAATCTCTTCTGGATATCTAAAGTTATAGCTTGGCAATTTTGGTGGAGGGTGAAAACAATCAAAAATATAGATAAGATATCGACTCCCGCAGTTTCTATTACAAATCTATTTGTATTGTAATGAGTCTGGCGATGAAGTAATTCCTGTCTCGCTGTTAATTTTTACCGGTCGAATTGAGAACAAAGAGGAGAAATAATGTCCAGTAAATTAAGCCCTTCCGCCATGCCATTAAATAAATCCAGGTGCAGAGATATAATGGACCAAACAACTCAGCCTTTATTATTCCTGCGTTGTAGGGTGGTTTCTTTTTTAAGCTAAATAAACGCACCAAGGACGAAGCGAAATTCAAGCTACAAGTTTTATGCAAGTCCGTTATTGACAATAAACAGCGAGTGCCGCAGGATATGTCACTTCATGATCCTGTTAGTCTACAAGACACAGTCCCTAATAAGATAATCTCATTTTTGCTTTTTTGCTCTTCGTGCCAAAGGTGGTCAGTAATCTGATTGCCAAAGTCTCCGGGGACTTCTGCCACTTTGATGAAAATAACTAATCGAATGACCGCTTTTATAAACACAATATACTTAATCTAATCAACTTTTATCAAAAGACTATTTTTATATTTATTTATAGAAATCTCATTCATTACAAGCACCAATTTTACGATTACGAAATCAATATCTGAAAGCAAGAAAATTAATTTTCAATTTTGATTAATTTACTATAAAAAAATCAAAAAAAAATTAGAAATCACAATTTTTAATTTTTTAAAGTTGATTATAATTTATCTAAGAAAATACCCAATGAATTATAAAAAATCTGAAAACTAAAATAGTTCATGATTGAAAGTAATATTTTATAAAAAATTTATACATACAATAAATAATTCATTTAAAAAATTTGAAAACCGTGACACGAAGACAACCCTTGACCAAAAAATAACAATTTCTCCTTTCAAACCAATCAACTTTTATTTGAAACTTTTCTTTAAAATGATTCACTCCATATATAGATTTTCGACACAATTTGGGAAATTTCAATATCTGGCATTAAGAATCATAATTTACGTGGTCCAGGTCATCTAATGATGCTACAAATTCCTCATAATTAAAATTTTGAAAAGTTCTAATTTCAATTCATGATTTTTTTCGAAAAATTATTTTTTGATTTTTTATGTAATTTTGGATATAACAGAAAAACTAAAAGTGAAATAATTATTTTTTTGTGGATAAAAGTAATCCAAGCATAAGAAGAATAGTATAAAAATTGAGATTTTTACAAAAAAGAACTTCAAAGAGTTATAAAAAATTTTCTTCAAAATTAAGCCTTGGGAGTCTTTAATTTTGTACTCAAAAATTGCTTTACCTAATTGTTTTTAAAAACAGGAACAATTTCTAAACTTTTGACATTTCAAACGATTTCCTAGTTTTTGAGAAATTTGGTTTTTTCCAAAAACATCAAAATGAATACAGTTTTTGAAAAGGACAGAATGAACTTTTGAACAATGTATACTAAAAAAGTTGATAAATCAAATTTGATTAATTCTACTCAAAATTATATACAGAGTGTCCCATTTTACGTAAACTAAAAATCTTGAATATAAAGCAATTTCTTTAAAAATGTCTCAGATAAAAATAGTAGCGACTCAGGGGAGGATGACATTTAATAGTGCTTTTTTATAAGAAAATGTAGATTTTTGGCACAATTTGGAAAAAGTTCGTACTAAAAACTACATTTTTATCAAGTGAAACAAATTGAATCCAAAATTTAAAATCTTCAGAACTAATACTTGAGAAGCTTATAGAAAATTAAAAGAGTAGTATACAAATTGGGCTTTTAATTTTTTTCGAAAAAGAACTTTAAAAATTTATAGAAAATTTACTCCAAAATAGGCCTTTTGGAGGCTTTTAATTAATTTTTAACCCAAAAATAATAATGAAAGTTGTTTTTGAGCTTTTTTTTAAATATTTTGAAATGAAATCTTAGTATTTTAAAAAAGACAGAAAGAGCTTTTGAACAATGTACACTGATTAAAAATATCTAACATTGCTACTAACTAAAAGCAAGGAGTATTGCAATTAAATATTTTTGATAAGATTCGATAATTTATAAATAAATCTAAAAATATCAAAAATCTATCTAATGTTTTATGTCTTAAAAATTAAAAGGATAAAAAGTGTTAAGAAATTATTTTTCAAAAAATTCAATAGTAATAAAATATAATTTAAAACATGAACTATTCTAAAAATTGTGTGCAATTAAGATATTATTTAGTTAATATCCGAAAAAAAAAATGTTTTAATCTCTGATATGATGGAATGCTAACTAACTAACATAACTTGTACATAAGTTAAAAACCTTGACGAAAAAAAAAATATCTAAAAACTTTTAAAATAAGTCAAGTTCTTGAAAATCCATCTTCGAGTACTTTGTATAAAAAGACTAAATTTGAAATATTTAATTTTTTAGAAAATGAAAAGTTTTGGTGGTAATTAAAATGAATGGAAACTAGTGCATTAAGACGTGAGTAATAATTGGATTTATTTGTTTAATAAAGATAAAAGTGTTTTATTGCGAAAGCTTGGCCTAGAAAATATGAATTGATTTGGGAGATTGATGCCAATTTACTGCAGCAAAAATTTGCGGGCAATAAAGGTTTTGGTGGAAAACAAGCCTGTTTATCACATATTGGATACGACCCCTCATATCAGTCACGCCCCTGCTTTTATTGTATTGAATTTTGCTTGTTGACTGGACGAAAAATAACATAAAATAGTACATATGTCGCCAAAGTTATGTTGACTAGTGATATGCTTAAATAAATGTGTAAATATTAAATTCTAAATAAAGAAGCAATAAATATTTTTAATTGTGCCGCATAAAATTTATAGAAAGGAAGCACCATTAGCAGCAGAACACTTGATTGGAAATAGCCCTCGTCCTGATTAAGCTGCAGTAAAGCCGAAATAAGGTCCAGAGTTTCGGTAAAACTATACAAGTGGCGATACTTGGGATTATTTTATTGGCTCTTGGGGTGACAAATGAACTCCGGGTCATGACACAAACTACCCAAAACACATATATACGAGCCCTTCTTTCACTTTATGCCACAAAATATTAAAAAAGTATACTTGCATTAAAACAAAGAAATATTTACCCGATAAATATCTCGCCCAAAATATTTTCATTTTCAAAAACAACTCGTGATTCATCGCGAAACCACACACCACTCATTCACTGGACTTTCAAATTCTCGAATTAAAGGTATGTTCCGTTGTGATGCTGCTCTTAAACTGATGATTCTATATTATCCAGGTAACTCTGACAGGGGTCTTCAAGGGTGGGGGCTAAACTATTACTTGCAACCCCCTGATCGCCAAATTTATAGAGGGTTTTCAACAAAAGAATTTCGGTAAGAAAACGATGATCAGAAATATTTACATAAATCTACCGCTGTGGGATATTCCAAAACTATGCTAATTCGATTATTGGGAACACTTTAAGGACAATTCTTAAAGATAACGATATTCGCTTACTTTACGAAAATCGTATATACCTAATACGTATTGTTTAAGTGTTGCGAATTTTGTAATCAATTTTGTTGAATAAAAAAACAAATCATGATTAATGAGTGGGAAGATAATGTTAAATTAATAAATTTTGAAAGGATACGTGGTTTTACTTTCTTATTAAATCCTGTATTTTACAGAAGGTGTTGAAAGCATTGGTCATTTTGACAGGTGGACAATACAGGTCAGAATTTCCAAACGTTAGTCCATAAAGGAATGATTTTATCTGAATGTTCCCACGTTAATATTGTATTTTACCATTGTACGAGTAATATATAGCGTTTACATTTAGAGATAAGAGAAAATCTGATTGAATGTGGAGCCAATAAAATGGAGAAAATTATAAATTAATGTCACGCAAAATATCCATGTCCTTTAATAAAGTTGTCCAATTTAGATGGAATTGGATTGTCTGAAATGCAGACCACACAAACTCGCATGTAAATGTTATGTTAAAAGGCTTTGGAAAAACTGGAGTGGACATCATTAGCTATCGCAACTGATGATATGCAAATAGGTATTAGGTACATCAATGTTTCTTTAAAGAAGGAAATGTTTATTGAAATAATTGAATGTAAAAGTAGAGGAATTATTAGAAAAACTGATATAAAATAATGGTATTTTTCATAATTCATATCTGAAATAGAGATCTGTTTACGACTTTCTTTTCTAGAGATGATAAAAAGAATTCCCAAGCAACCTGGAAAATGCAGATGTGGGCGGTTGTAGTGTGGGAACAAGCAGCAACCCTTTAAAGCTTGACAATACAATTCACATCATCCCAGAAAATTTCCATTTATTATTTGCGATATTAATGTTTCATAAAATATTGGGAATAATGGTGTGTAGTGTTTTCGTCGAAGGCAGGTAAGCGTAAATGACGAATTGTCAATTAAAAATAAAAAGCGCGCTTGTTAAAAATAATTGTTTCAAACATAACTATGTATAGTGACGTTAAATTTTAATGACATTTGAATCAATAAGCCTCCATTTAAGTATGCATGAGGCCGGACAATAGATTAGGAAGGGTTCTAAAGTTTTAGTTTTAAATTAATTTAAGTATAGGATCGTGTATGAGATTGTTGAGATGTATGAATAATTGAAGTGTAAGTTCGTTAATTTCCCATTAGACAATCTTGTGTGAAAAAGAAAGGCGATTCTAAAGATCGCCGCTTTAATACAATAGTGTGGAAAAAATTGTGCACATTAAAAGAGATATCTGATAAAGCTAACGGTGGCATTTCTTGCAAGGTGTTCTTCGGAGACTCTCCCACGCTCTACATGAGGCGCTGAGGTGCAAAGAAGGGTCAAACCGGAGCTACCATTCATCCATTCATCTGCGGACAATGGTCAGTGGACCTGCTATTCCACACGGAAACACCGGTTAACCGCACTATTATGTTTGTAAATAGATTTGCCATTCAAATACCTGTTTTCTCAACTCTTTCAAATCACTCCCAAAACGATTAATTTCCAAAATTCTATCATTTCACTCCAATTTTTTCCTTCTTCAACTGTCATACAAACTCTTCAAATGTTTATTAATTCATTACCTAAAAATTTTTTCAGAAAACTAAATATGAAAATTGATTTTGTTTGGACTTGATCAAAATTCACCAATAAAAGACTTTTTCAAAAAAATTACACTAAGCTTATGACCATACACCAGTTTTCTTAATTCCTAATAATTTCAGCTACTTGGAGTTACCCTCATTTTGATTTATCTTTAAAAAGCAAAATAATGGAACTACTATTCCCTTTTTAACAATTTTGATCATTTTTGCTGATGTCCTTACTTAGTCATTACATATTGAATTATTTTTTGGATAGATTAGTATATTAGATCCAAAATAACCGTTGCTAAATAATTTGTAAGTTACTTGATAAATCCAATGAACTAAACAAGACTTTATCTATCAAAAGTACGAAAGGAGCAATTGACGACACATCTTGAAGCTGAGGTGTTTATAACATTTTGCCCATCCATTCTAATGCAAAATTATTCTAGGCCAATATTTGAACCTGGGACCTCCTCAAAATCGTATTCTATTCTTCAATTGGACAATTTTAATATATATATTATACTATAATTCTTAATAGCATCCGTCATAATGTAAATGATTTTTACCAGTGCTGTACCAATTTTTATAAATTCGAACTTGCCATTCAAAAGTTCTAACTTCAGAATAGTCTGAACCGTTCCAAAATTGAGCAAAAGTTCAGGTTCGGAAAAGTTCGATTTAGAAAAGAGTTCAGGTTGGAAAAAAATTAATTTACGCAATTTACAATTTATGTGACGTCATATTGTATAATGCTCCCGCGATGTTATCATATTTTATTAAATAAAAAGCCAAAATTTTAAGTACTTAAGTGAATTGAGATACTTAGATACTTCATTGACTTTATCTCCTAAGAAAAAAAAACCTCATATTTATCATGTTTCCATGCAGTTTTGAAGACCTATTGAAAACGGTATCCTGATTGGTTTACTAACGTTTTCAATCCGATTTCAATATAACATGTTAACACACTCGATTTTTAAATTGAGTAGGAAGCAAAAGATTTTATGTTCTTTATTTTACCACGATTACTTGCAGTTTTGAAAACGTTTTAAAAATGCTTTTCAATTAGATTTCAATACTGCATAGAAAGGTAAAGTTGCCAACTATCAGAAAAGTTTCTAAAGTTGAAAACAGTAACATTTAATTTAAAAAAAAACATAAAAATCACAAAATTAAAACAGGTAGTTTTATAAGTCCAAAAAGTTTACAGGTAAAAATTCCATTTTTTGAATATTTATTTAAAAAATGTAAGTTAAAATGTATTGATTGTTACAGGTTAAGGTGTTTTCCAATAAAGTAAATTTTACATATTTATGGATTTATTAATAATGAATGTGTAGAAAAAAAAATTAAAAATTAAAAAAGGCTGATATAAAATGACATTAGTTGCATTAGAAAATATAAGACTTTAATATGTGATCAAAAATATTTTTTTTGTAAAAAAACTTAAAATTTAGCTATTTTATAGGCAATTTTAATTTTTTAGTAAAATAACTTAAAATTTAGCTAGTTCTTATATTTTTTATAATTTGAAATGAAATGTGGAAACTCAAAAAATATATTTCGCCTTTCATTTTTACTATTAAGCCACAATACAAAGACTTTAAAAAAAAAAAACTATCAGAAGATCAGCTCTATGAGTTTTCTGCCCAATCATCCTCATAGATTTTTAGACGTTTGCTAGATTCGCCATGGGCGTGCTATTTTTTTTAATTTTTTTTACCTTTTTTTGTAATAAATTGCTATTTATTAAACATTGATCGATAACAGTAGAAGAAGAAGACGTGGAATTGGCTGCCTAGTTACTTTCCAAAAGCTCAATTTCTTTTTTTAGTTCAGCTTATTTCAGGATAGTATTTCTATTTTCAAAAATGTACAAGCTAACCAAAACGTTTTTAATATTAGCAATGTCACTTCTTTGGTTTTAAAACTGAAAATTCAGAATTGCAATTGAAGTTTGATTATTCTACAACGAGTTTGCAAAACTTGAAATAGAAAAAGAAATTCTAAGATTGACTGAGTACATTTATAAAAACATTGAAATTATTTGAGATAAAAATTGGGTTAATTTTACACATAATTAGAATGTAAATTTAGGCAGTAAAAGTCAAAAAAATTGTCTGACAGTTCTGTATCTACAAAATTTCATTTTTTTTATTATTTATAACAAAGTTACAGACTTTTCGAAGGCAAAAAGTTCTTGGATTTTATTTTTGATTGGAAACTGTGAGCGAAAGATAAATTAGAATATTGGAAATTTTTTAAAATAATCTAAATTAAGGTAAGCAGGATGGCTAGATTCTTTTGAATTCTATTTTTATATTGTAAAATTGGTTTGTATCCATGAAGAGAGTGGCTTGTTATCTCTGAAGGTTCAGTAAAAATACTTTTTTTCTTCTAGTTATGTTCTCTACTAGAAGAGAAAAAGTATTTTTACTGAACCTTCAGAGATCTATTTTTATAAACCGGTAAGGGAAAATCTAGAATAACATAATCTTCGTTACTAAATTTTAGATTTTTAAATAGTGGTCTTTTAAGTGTTTTCGTGGAATGCTCGAAAAATTAAAAAAACCTTTAAAATTTGATAAAGAAGTTATACCCACATTTTGAAAATATAATTTTCTTGTTTTTTCAAAATAGCGTAGAAAGCGTAGAACTAAAAAAGGAAAGGATGAAAGAAACAATCGTGACATATCTTGAAGTTCATTGGGAATTTCAAATACATATAGATGGCGCTATTTAGACATAAATTTAACAACAAAATGAATGAAGACGAGTAAAAGCTTTGTTGTACTTTCATTTTTTATTGGTTTTACTAACTGCATAGAATTTTTGGTGACTAAAAATTTGATTTATAAGTCCCGACACATAAAGTTTACATAAACAGGATTTTATTTAACAGAAGTCATATCTGATCTCCCAAATCGCGAATGCAATTTTATTCACCTTTTACCAACTTTGTTTTACATTTTATTTAGTTTTCTCATCACATTAGAGCATGTTATTTTATAAATAATGAAATTTGTTTAAAACCAAACTTAATGACGAAAATTTAAATAAACCTTCCATCTACATTAGATCATTTAACTGACTTTCTATCTTCTATAATAACAAAGATATCCATGCAGTCCAACGTTCTCTGAGACACCATGTATAAGGTGATCCCCAAAAAAACGATTTTTATGAATATTTTGACGAATCTTGAAGGTGTTTGTTATTTTGCTTTACTCCAGTATTGTGTAGATATAATTTTTCTTCTCCAGGAAAAAACTTTTTCATTGAATTAAAAGCAGAAAAAAATCAGAAAAATTACAGTTAACAAAAAGTTGTTTCGAATGTTTATTTTAAATTTTGGACTAATTTTCTAAGCAGTTACTAGAGTAAACAAAAACCCAGCAAATTTTTTTTTTCATGTGAGAATGAAAGTTCCAGTTTGTCACTGTGTAATAAAATTATAAAATATGGGATTTTATAGGTGTATTTTATGACACATTGAAGCATAATTCAATATTCTGATAATATGAAAATTAATGCCTTTTTTCACAATTATTGTGAATTTTAAATCATTGCACAAAAATGATAAAAAAAGCTGTTTAATTATAATATTTTTATGGTTTATTTTGTAATATTTTAATTCATCATGCAATATTACAGTTTTTATTAAAATAAGCGGTATAAAAAAAATCGTTATTATTGTTTAGATTTCTTAAATTTTAAAAGCATTTTATAGTACATAAACCATTATAATTTCTAAAGTGCCTTACCGTGACATTTCACGCCAAAAGTTAATTTCTTTAACCCGTTGGACAAAGCAACAAAGATTGTACGGTTAGGTCGAATCCTTGACGATGCGTGACCATCCGTAACCCTAATTCCTAAGAGATTTGACCATACCAACTGACCCCTATTATTATAAAAGGTCAACATTTAAATGGATTACTTGTACGCATAGCTAATTTTCATAAAAATACTACAAGATTGGGCTCCTAAACATCACCACTGTACACATTAAATAAACCTTATCTGATAGAATTTTAAAACTTGTATGTCTTCTCTTTTCCATCTAAAATATCATGTATATGCCATTTAATGGCAGTTATGCAAATACCCGGGAAATGTATGTAAGCGCCCACATCGATAGATAAACTCGGCTTACTTTACTCTTACAACAAAATTAATGGCTTTACAGATGTTAAAT
Organism: Stenus bimaculatus; assembly: GCA_963971135.1. Taxonomy (NCBI): domain Eukaryota; kingdom Metazoa; phylum Arthropoda; class Insecta; order Coleoptera; family Staphylinidae; genus Stenus; species Stenus bimaculatus. The sequence continues at coordinate 75,595,134 of OZ020180.1, read as the reverse complement.
TAATTTTCAATTCAAATGCGCCAATTTAAAAAATGATAAGGAACACGATTTATGCACCCAGTTGCATTCTTTACACATTATTGGTAAAGTGCCAATTCTCCAAAGAATAAAACCACAAAATATCTTTTATAGCCATGTCCGGCAAAGAAAATCTTCTCGTCTCCCAAATTCGACAAACCACTTTATGGATTATTAAAATGTATAGCTTATCATTAAAAAATCAAACATACGAAATGATTATTTACTCAAGATTAATTGTTCTTATCAACACTTTGAAAATTTTTAACGTCTAGTCAAACCACTTTTTATCTTTAGGGATTAGTTTTTTTAGGAAAAACCCCAGCACAATGTCAACATTGGACTAATGGAGTCATTCATTATTGCGTTTTTACTTTGCATTGCGAAATTACTATTGGCTTTCATTTATGTCGTGTAGAGTTATTGTATGTACACGACCAATAGAATTTCTGACCCTATTGTCAGTAGTAATTATTAAATGGGGACGCCATGCTTTTGAAGATTATTTTCGTTCAAGCATAAATATTTATAACCAGGATAATAAAGTAAAGTATTTATTTGTGGTACAACTTTATCAATACATATGATTTCATTTTCTGAAAATTTCGTGGTTTAATGATTGCAACGCTTTACTCATGATATTCAAGGCTTAAAACATCATTGGGTTCAAAAATCAAGTACTTTGCTAATCACTATTATCAGTACATACATATGTAAGTCCAAAGAGAAATAAAAAAGCATGTTTTAACCTGGATGAAAAACTTTATTTGCTCAAATATATTTATGAGCATTATAAACATGTGACCAAACTTGTTTGCACGATAACTTATCATTTTATGACACAACGTTTCTTATCACGAACAAACATACCTCACCTGGATACTTAACAAACTGAATAAAACATCCGGCTGAATGTAGATTAAATTAAAATTTTGTTGCATCGCTATACTACCTTGATTTACTCATAATTTTAAAATACACAAGACTAAACTATTCAAATATAGTTATTCATTAATATTTTTTTTTAAATTTCCAATGCTTTTAATTATAACTTTCAGTTATTGCAGCGCGTTGCTTTAATTATTAGTTACGGTTATTAAAACTTACTAGAAAGGTTATATTAAACTTAATTATGGCAAATATTTAATAAGAACATACGTTCATTTACTCAATTACTAGATTGCAATTTTAGATTTTTCATTAATTTACGTACTAAAAAAGACCTGCTCGGTCACCGTATTAATTCGTTTGAATCGTTTTTCAAGTATTATAAAAAGAAAAAAATATTATTGGTACAACAGTTTGAAACAATTACTAAGAGGATGCTTGTTAATAAAGTTTGCAATAACAAAGCCGTCCACTGAGACTATCCATCATTAAACAAACTCCTGTTAAGATTTTATTTTCGGGTACTTTGCTCTGAAACTTCCCGTACGGTTAATAAAGTGCTGCTCGTAAAAAACGAGCTTTAAAACAGGTAAAACACAAATCGCATTTTCCATGTAAACTAATTAATGAGGTAAAAAGTGTAGTTAACGTTTAGCACCTTTTAGATGAAAACTTTTTTAATAAAATAGTAAATAAAATAATGGAGAATGGAACTAAAATTAGGAGATTATAAAGTTCGTTTAAACTTTATGAGTGATGGCATAATAAAATTAAAACCTTCTTAGATTTTATTTCTTTTAAGTATCTTATAAATGTTACCGAATCATATTTTTCATGTAAAGTTATTTATTATTATTATTGTAAATAATGAAATTTTTAAATAGATTATTTAAAAGTTTAAAACTTTTTTTTGTTAATTTAGATACTTTTGTTTTCTTTATGGGAAGATTGGTACACTGGAAAATTTAACCTATGTAATTTGGCCGCCGCGTCGGAAGTTTTCCCATTTTCCTTTTAAGAATTGCGATTATATAGAAATGCTTTAACCTCCACAAAACCTTTTATTTCTAATTACACTCACAAATATAATTGCTGTAAGTTCTTTAGTTTACCAAAATTTCTGATTCAACTTTAATAAAAAAATATTTACAATTTTTTTTACAGATTTTTGTTAATTTTATTATTCATTTTTTAAGGAAAAAGTGAAAACTATATAGGAACTTTTATTAATTAGTTTGTGTGTGACATGTTTCGTCTTAATTAAGACATCATCAGGCACTAAAATTACAGAACTACAGTTGTAGAAATTATACATTATTGAGGTTTTAACATCTTACCATAAAGGATGTTATATAAAAAACAATTTATTTAAATAAAATTAATGTTCATATTAAACTTAAAACTTTAAAAATAAATACTGTAAAAAAATGATTTATTTTTATTGTTTTAACACCAACTTTTGTACCATATATAAAATCAAAAAAAACATGTCAGCAAAATGTAAATAAGAAAATCTACAAAATAAAATTTAAATTATTATAAATTTTCCAATTATAAAACATTTAATGAGCAATAGATATGAAGCAAAAAGGCTTCAATATTTTTTTATGAGCCAAAAATAAAAAAATGAAAGTCTTTTAATAAAAATAAAAAAAAACGGTTTGATAATGTTCCAAAATACTGAATTTAAAGTCTTTGAATTGCTTAAATGATATCAATGATTTTCATGTGTGTACAGGGTATAAGCAAATATATGTACCAAAAATCAGGAGATGATTCCTTGGCTAAATCTAAAATAAAAGTAAAGAATACTTTTTTATCTTATTACAAATTTAAAAGCTAGATTACTACAATTACAAAAAAATTGCATGAAAGGTTTAGAAGCTATGCTAAAACACGGGAAAAAATAGAGAAACTTTAACACCTTCTGCATCAAAGAATAAAAATTTATTCTTTACTTTTATCATATATTTAGCTAAGGAATTGTTTCTTGACTTTTTTTGCATACATTTACTTATTCCATGTATATTCAATTCCGTACCTCAGTGCACAAATGTAATAAGTCAAAAATTGACATTTTTCGGGCTTATTCGCTTAAGATATTTCAAATTTCCACTGTGAGTTAATACAGTTTTGTTCTGGGATATGGAATTGTAAGAGAGTAATTTTGAAAAATCTAGATACTTAAATGATTTCCAATCTGTAACCGATTATCATAAATGATGATTTAAGGACTCAATCTAAAAGAATTGGATTGCAAGAATTAAGAAGTACATATAAATTATTATATTTTTTTACAATTGTCTAAAAATCAATTTTACTACTATATTTTTTTGTTGAGTATATTAATTTGTTTGTTAAAAATTTTCATTTTTTTAATAATGAAAAAAAATTATTAATAACCTTTGTTGCATTATAAATGATTTTTTTTAAACAACTGTTTTAAATACTTATAAATTGCTTTAAAAAGGTTCCTTTGTTTTATCAGAGAAATACGATTAAAATTAGCTTTTGAAAAAGCAGGTAAGTATTTATACTTTTCATTGTTATATTTTAATTACTTATTTATATTATCCCAAGTTTAATAATAGTCATGTGTTCTCCATTTCTGGTGTGGAAATATAGGTAAGCATAATTGAATCATTTTTTAAGTCTATTTTTAGTCTTAATGAACGTCGATTTATAAAAAACGTTTGGTCAATAATAAAAAATACACTGAAAACCATTTGAATTGAAATGGTGTTACATTTAAATTTTATGTTACATTAAATGCAATTGATTACATTCGCCGCTTTCTACTAAATTTTAAACGTACGTTAATTTTTTTTAAACGTAGAACGTGGTCCAATCAAATTTTTGGATTACAAGGCAAACACACTAATTAAAATAAATGAAAGGTAGTGAATACGGCTTAATATGTTTAATTTTTCACTTAACGTAGTTATTTGTTTTCTAAAATTTTGTAGGAGGAAGCATTTTTGGATTTAAAAAAGCTCGAAAAAAGCAGTAGTATTAGTGAGTGAAGCGATTTTATTAAAAATTATAAAAAATATTGAAATATTGTTAAAATGCCATTTTACGATTTACTAATTTATTATTCTTTATAATGTTGCAGCAATCATTTTAATTTCTGTTACATCCTGTATATGATAATTGATAAAGGGCGTATAAAAATTACTCTACATAAAAATATCATGTACCTAAGTTCAAAAAATTATCATTAATGATCAGGGGTATTTAAAAAAATCAAACTATGTGAATTACAATAAGATTGAAACCATTGACATTGCAAGGTAGGAAACCTAAGTTTTCCATAGTTGGCTACACTAAAATGAATGCGTTTTATGCTCCTGTGAAAAAACCATCGCGAATATTTTAACTGCACTAATTTTAGTTTTGAAAAGCACTGTTTTTTATAAAATTTGCAATACATGAGAAATGACTTGAAAAAATATCCGAAGAAAAACTTCTAAAAGACGCTTTGGTTAAAGTGACAGATCAGAGTTAAATTTGAATGAAAATTAATAGGTTCACCAACTTAGCAAGTCTAAAATCACTACAGAGTATGTTTGGTTGCATAGTTGTGGTTTCAGTCTTTTTTGAATTCACTGTATTTTGAAATCCTTCCATGTCTCATCATCATAGTACATAGGTTTTAATTAAAAAATTGCACTTCAACCGACATTTTTGAGAATTTAAGATTGAAAAACATTGATGGTATTTCAAAACATCAAAATGGTGTCAAGTTTTTTAATATTGAGAAGATTTTTTTTCTATTCTCCATTCACGTGAAAACGTGGTAACAATTTTTGACAAAATTTCGTAAGTTCTTCTCAATATTAAAAAAAATTCATTGTTCAACTAAAATATTTGTCTCATAATATTCATTTAATCAGTAACTCATTTTTAGCATTTTTTTTAGTTACAATGAGATTATTATCTTGATAAATGGTAAATTAAGAGTTCCAATTGATAAAGTATATTTATATTTTTTAACGAATTCCAAGTTTTTTTATTATAAAAATTAAGGACTCGAATTTTTCAATATTTAAGGGAAATATTCCTTTACAATTTTATACAGGGTGAGATAAAATGATTGTGGTCAATTTACAGAGGCGAATGTCGATTTTATACAGTTGTGTCAATACTTCAGATTTTTGTTTTTAGTTATTTTGCTTTCTTGTTGATAAATTTCAGTATTTGTCAAGATGGGTAAATCTTTGTTTTGTTTTAGCATATGCTTCAAAAATGAATGTCATCATTTTCAACATTTGACATTTGTTGTTAAAAAATAGTAATTAATTCTATGCTTTTTATTTTCAAAAATACAAAAACTTAATAAATAACTTGAATTTGTATATTTGGATAGAAATCGTGATTTGTTGAACATAATAATTATATGTACATTCTGAAAAAAAATATTTGCTAGGCCATTGGATTATTAGGGGGTTTTCTTTTTAAATTTTTATTTGTATCAACCTGGATATTTGGTTGCCTATTTATCAAACCACAATCATTTTAGCTCACCCTGTATAGTGAACGATACAGGTCATAAAAAGATGATATCAGCTTTTTTTTGAAAATTGAAAAAATTATCATTAATAATTCTTTTAACTGAATAAATTTTAAAAAGATTTCAATTTTTAACATTTTTTGTAATAAAAAAATGGAGTGCGGCTTATAAATGTGTTGAATTTATGGAAATTCTATCATGTTAAAGTGACCATTCGTCCCATTTTCTGGGACAGTCTAGGATTCGGGTTTTGTGTCCTGCACAAGACACTATCTCGAAAAAAGTATCTGTTCAACAAGAAGTTTGTAAAATTTTCCGAATTTTGTTTGCTAAAGTTTTGAATTTATTTAATTGAAAAGAATTATTAGAATTTTTAAACAACGTCACTTTCTTATTTAAGAAAATTTGATGTTTTGGTTTTATTAGTTTCAATAAATTTTGCACATATTTTTGGTACAACACCCCCACTCCACCACAAAGTTTGATATCCAGAATTTCAGCAAAATATCGTACATATTTCGTATTTTAAAGAATAGCCATTTTTGGAAAGCAAAAGTTAAAAAAAAAGAACTGAAAATAATACTAGAGTAGAAAATCTTGAACTTAATCGAAGTATGAAAGAATTAAAAAAAATATTTTTTAGTTAGGTACTCAAAATTTTGTTTCGCAAGGACTAAATCGAATTCATAGAATTTACGATTAAGTGGACACTGTATTTTGGTCTAAATTGAAAACTGAAGAGAAAAAAGAAGAGGAAGAAAATCCTGAAGTACATACCGGCGAATTTTTCGGATTTTTTTGATATGAAATTCTGAAGGTTTCTAATGTAAATAATATCACTTCATCTTTATTTTTTTGGAATTATTTTTTTCTTGGAGATTGGTGAAACAATATAATTTTTACTTTATTTTAAGAGAACGTTATTATTTTATTTAAAAGAATATGATATATTGATATTTAGTTTCAAAAAATTTTGGATAACATCCACCAAAGTTTGATATCCGGTAAATAATTGTATTTTTTCTAAAATTTGGTTCTAGGATCATTATAAAGGCAGTTGTAGTTTGTTAGTAGTAGGTGCCTTTTTATTAAAAGTATAAAAAGAATCAAAATTTTGTTAAAAATCGTAATTTACGATTTATTAATCACTTTTGTATTTTTTTTTGAATTTAGAACAAATAAAAAAATTTACAGCAATTTTATTAAACCCTGTAAATGACAACAGGTTCATGAAAATTACATAAATATTAATATTTTAGAAAATTTAAAAAAGTACCAATGATTTTTTCAAACGAATAAATTTTAAAAAGATTCCAATTTTTATTATTTTTCGAACTAAAAATCTTAGTTACTGATGCTTTTTTTTTGTTATTTTTAAGAAATATATTAATTTTTAATGAAATTTCGTAGTCGTAAAAATAAAAAAAAAGTCAAATTAAATAGTTTACAATGAATTTGCTAAAATTTACTAAAGCCCTGTTAATACAAAACAATTTTAGTTTTTAATTTTATCATATAAAAATGTAATATTTTCTTACTTTTTCTTATTTTTATAAGAATAACATTTATTTCTCTGGAATACAATTTATTTAAGAACCATTGTTGCTTGACTGGCTTGTGGTCAAATAAAATAAATATTTTGCAGCTGTAAATTTGTTTAAAATATTATTACTAAAGTATAAAAGAAAACCATAATATTAATATTTGCTTTATTTTTCATAAAACGAGTTAAAAATCATCTCAATTATAAAATGTATCACTTTAATAATTTTTAATTTAATAAAATTATTTAAAAGTTTAGAATTAATTTACATAAATGGTTTTATGAGTTAATAAAGCAATACAAATATTCTTGTCTTTATTAAAAAATAAGTACTATAATTATTGTGTATTAAATTGAATTAATATATAAAATGATTAAATTGAGAATAATATTCGCATTATAAAATTACTTATTTATTACATATTTTTACAAAGATGCATAATTTGCTAAACACGATTTAAAAAGTGCCGCAAATTTTATAGGAAAAATTATTTGAAATATAAATTGATAGTTTAACTAATTTGTTTTAATTTTAACACTTGATTTTGATGTAAATTTTAGTGCAGATTTCAAAAATGATAACCATTTTTTGCAATCTTTTACAAAAACGTTAAGAGCATTTTCCTAGACACATGCGTAAATTTTCCGTTGGAGAAAATAAAAAGGAATAGAAAACTTATCCTATTTTTTTGGAGCTTCTTTGCAAATTATGATCAATTAACTGATAATTAATGCGAATCTCTAGAGGGCGCGCGAATCATGAAATCGAGCATTAGTTCTGTAGTCATAACTCAAGTTTTCCTTGTTAGATTTTCAATTTTTTTTCAGATTTATAATCTAAATTGATTAGGCTAAATCCTGCCAGAAAGTTAGATACCTTCTGCAACCTAGTACAAAATTAATTAGAGGTTATCAAAGTTAAGGTACTTTTAGATCATTATATTTTTTTTTGTACATTCTTCAATTTTTTTTTCCTTCTGGCAAAAATTAAAGAAATGATTTCTAAATTAACTACAAAAAAATTTATAAAAAAACGTTGTTCGTACTAGTTTTTTTGATTGCAGAACTAAATCACTATATTTTCGGTTTAGGAAATTGCTCTTAAGACCAATCTTTCCGTTCGTGACGTCACGTTAGTTTCCCACTTATATGTATGCAAAACATCAATTTGTAGAATGGTTGTAGCAGTCTTATCAATTAACGATTTTTTTTCAAATTTGAAACATGGATAAAGGAAATTCCAATCTGCATTTTGGCCGTTTTCAAGTTTTAAAATTCTTATTATAAATTAATATTTTAGTCCATTGATAATGACCATTTTTATTAAGGTGATAGGGAGTCATTTATTGAAAAACCAATGTTTTTATGTTTACCTAATTTTTTTAAAGTGCTTCGAATTGGAAATAAAAAAAAATATTGAAATACCGAACTTAAGTAAGACTTGTACTTGTATATACAATTTTTGTTTTTCATGTATCTAGATTTATATATGCGTAGTTTTGTAAAAATAAAAATATACATGTTTTTTTTGCAAAATTACACAAATATAGTTGTAGATACATAAATAACAAAAATTGCAAATGAATGTAAAATTCTTACTATAGTTTGGTATTTCTTTATTTTTTTGACTTTCCAATTCGAAACACTTTAAATAATTCATTAAAGATAAGTGCGTCGTTTTTTTCAACATTTGACTCCCTATCACCTTAATAATTTATAAAAAAAATATGATATTTAAAAAATGTAAAACGCCCAATATGGCGAGAAAAGATAGTCCTTTTAAATGTAAAAATAATTATTCCAAAATATTTATAAATAAAAGACCTACGATGATTCCCGTAAACCCTTAAAAACGTTGCGGGAGGAATGCTCTTAAGTTTTGGTTAAAAATGATGAAAAAATCGATTTTATTATAATATATTTATTCTATAAATTAACTTATAGAAAAATAATAAAAATTTAAGTAAGAGTTGGAAAAATAATGTGAGTTTTGATGATATTTTATTTTAATTTGTGCTTTCTTCTAAAGTATTTAAATGTACTAAATAAACAAAATGTATAAACTAATTAAAAATTAGATGTTTTTGTAGGAAAACTATACGTAATACAAGTTTTTCATTATTTTTCCAGTAATTAGCGTCCAAAAAAATTTTAAAATTCAAGACATTGTTTGACGATTTTAATTTTATTAAAATAAACAAAAAAAAATAATTTTTTACATTTTTTTGTAGTTTATCATATAAGATTAAGATAAAACGATTAATATGCTTTGTTTAAATATAAATTTTCTATTGTTTAAAATTCAAAAAAAAAACATTTTTTTTATGTACTTTATCATGTTTAATAGGTTGAGGTTTATATTTTGCTCATAAAAGGAGATTTAACATATAAAATTAAAATGGTTTTTTTGACATTGTAAGAAATTGTGATAAAAATTTCAAGATTATAAATAATATAAATTGTTACAAAAATTAATGTTGATTTTTGTAAGCCATTATAAAATTGTACATTTTTTAGCAATAATTTAGAAAATAACACTTTTAATATCAATTTTTTTTAAGATGACAGCGAGTCAAATGTTTTTATCTTTCCTGAATTTTTTTAAAGTGTTTCAAATAGGAAATTAAAAAAAATAATTAAATACCGAACTTAAGTAAGAATTGTACTTTTATATGCAATTTTTATTTTTCATTTATCTTAATTTATATGAGCGTAGTTTTGCAAAAAAAAAATATAGAAATTTTTCTAGCAATATTACACAAATGTAGTTATAGATACATAAATAACAAAAATTTTAAATGAAAGTAAAATTCTTACTTTAGTTTGGTATTTTCTTTTTTTTTTGATTTTTCAATTCGAAAAATTATGAAAGGTAAAAACGTGAGTTTTTCAACATTTGATCAAGTTATTAAATAAATTTGATCAATGTTAAAAAAAAATAATAAAGATTATATTTTGGGATTTGGGGGAAGATGAATGAAAAAAGTGTAAAATTTGAGGTACTCTAAAGTAAGAATGAGTGGAGTATATGACAGAAACAAAACAAAACGCCCCGACGGTGAAGTGCATCATCCCGGCACTTGCATATTTTATTTCAAACGTACCTTCTCAAGTTAACACAATAATTCACATGAATAAAAATTACCTATAAATCATCAGCAATAAAATATCTGGTATCCCATTGGATGTAAAGAAATAAGATATTTTATACATCTCGCACTAAATTTGAGCACATATAAGATTGCTTACTGCTTACTTCCTCATCCGGTCTTGTACTTAAACAATAAAAAAGACTTTGGTGTGTAATTGGCAAAAAAAAAGATGAATAGATTATTGGCTCGTGCCGGTAATAAATTGGTTGACCCCAAGCACACAAAACAAGAAGCACACGCTCATCTTCTTTTAATTCCCCCTTTGGAAAGATAACACGCGTCTTATACCTGTTTCCAACGTGCCTTCGTTTTTTTTTTTTGTTTTGGCTTTGGGGTTTGAAGTGTGAGGAAGGGTTAATTTTTCGCACGCTGATACGTGGTCACTGATTGACCACACCATTTCTCAGGTATATACAAATATAACGGTTGTTTGCACAATTTTTAGCGCGGAAATTGGTGTGCTTTTGGGCGAATTAATTTGTTAAAGTGTTAACTCTACACTGTTCTAAGCAGTACTGAAAGAATGTTCTGTAATGAATATAAGTTGCGCAAGCGGCGCCGGCAAAAATCATTATCATAACTTTTTTTCTTATTAGCAGACAATTTATCCCTCCCACTTGAACGAGACGTGTTATAAAACACCCCCGCAATTTTAATTAAAAACATTGATCACGTGTTGTTTAAATTCGAGCAGGTTGTAAAAAAAAAATGGTTAACTCAAAAATTGTAATATTTTAGCTAATTTACGTACCTTGGGCAATGCGCACCGCTGGCATTTTAATTCTCATTTTGAAGAAGTTTTAGGTGTTCCTCTTAATAAATAAAAAATAGTTTTTCATAGTCCGAAAATAAAAGAATAAAAAAAATAGTATTTAGTACTTTTTTTTAATTTTCGCTCTGAGAAACATCACTAAACTCACATGGGTGAAAAATAAAGAAAACATGAAATGAAAATCACTTTAGATTAAGATTCACTAGATGTGATGTTGACACTTGGTTAGACTACAACTATGTAGTCGCGTATTATTTTGATAGAGTCCAAAGTATGGACCAGCGATGCTGAATAGCCAGTGGCCTGAACGCGTGTGTGTGCATGGACAAGGAGACGAGATGGTGTGTCGGCGCGAATCGTCTGCACTCGACTCGAATCGTGGGGGACACTCACTAGCCATCGGCCGTACTCTACTACCCTGTGTAGGAAGGGATGCGATGCGAATGTACTGCGCATTACCCGGAGTGGGGAGGGAGAATGACCGCCACCGGAGAAACTCCGGGAGCTTACACCTAGCGCTTTCTACCCGGATTCTACCTTTCTACCAGATCCAACACACCGCATAACCCTTTATCTAATCCTTCATTCTACCATTAAACTTTTATTACTCAATTTGTCTGCACTCCTCTCCTCTCCTCAACCAACTCATTACAAATTTTACTTTTAATGCACCTCATTATCCTTTTTAAACACTTATCTTTACATTTTTCACAAATACCCACAACAATTACATTCATTTCAAATTATTTACCTAAAAAATATAACCAACTTTATTGCAACCCTATTTAACTTGATTTCGCTGAGAGCAATTTATTTCAATATTTCGATACTTACTCTATTTAACTTTTGGTATGTAGTTTTTTCAACCCTACTCGAGGTAAAATTGAGTGGGCGATGTTTCTGCCATTCGACGCTATGCAGCGCCACGCGTAGGCGTCGCGACGCTATCACATATCTAAAGGAAGCGCCTTTGCGTAAAATACCTGATAAGGGCTTGAAAATCTCAAATCTCAACAACTTGAGTTTTTTATTATTTTTGAAAAAAAATAGACATTTTTGAACGATTTTTTTTTTAAATATATGTTTTGAACCGAAAAAGTCCTGTATCGTATCTTCCATAAAATCAAACCTCCAAATCTTATACATATAATGGCGTAAATATAGTCCGCACCCCCCCCCGCGATGCGGGGGAGCCAAGGAACTCAGTGGGGCCTCACAGACACCCCTCCAAGTTTTTAATTTTTTTATAATTTAAATTTTTCAAGTGACATCAACTTTATTCAACTAATTTTTTTGTTCATTATTTAAGACTATTTTAGAAAAGCAGTATGTTTGTAATACATTTTTTATTTTTTTTTTAAATTTTGAAAAATACTGAGTACAAAAAATATGAAAAACTGGCACAAGTAAATTGATTACACCTTACATATGCAATACTAAAAAAATCATATTCTTTTTCAAAAACTAAGTGACCCGATATCTTTCCATTAAAAAAAGAGTTACTCAAAAAATTCATAAATTAATATCTCAAAAAATTCTTGAATAATTTTACAAAATACAATTTTATTTGTATTATTTGGAATGAGTTTTTGTAGTTTTTATCAACTTCGAATGAAAAAAAAAATTTTTTTTTCAAAATTTAAAAAAAAAATTAAAAAACTTATCACAAACATACTCTCTTTATAATAGTATATTGTTTTATTAGGAGCTAAAGAGGCACTTTTCAGTGGCGATTTTGGAGGTCGAAACGCGTAGCGTCGTGTCCTCCAATTTTGCGAACGAGGTACTGAAAAGCACTTTAGCTCCGAATAAAACATGCTGTTTTTTCTTCAAACGTCTATTTAAAATTAAAATGATTAATATTTTCACTTTACATGCTTGCATGATTCAAATGATTTAAAAGATCAAGGTAGGCGTCGTAAACGTCAAAAGACGATCTTGTTCGATTATTTCCGATTTATTGGTGTGTACTTGACAATTCCATTAAATATGTTTACATTTTCTATGATAACATAACCTCATTTTTTCAGCAATTCATTTTGCAAATATGATTTTGAAACATTTAGAATTATATTTTTTTTATTAAAATAAGCTGTTTTTTTGTAAATCAAATTCAAATTATTTTGCTTAATTCAACACAACGAAAATTTTAAATTCAATTTGGTATAATACTTTTTCTGCCGCTCACGGCCGGCAGAAAAAGTACTTTGACAGCCTAGGCATTAAAATACATGTTTAACCTTTTGTATTGAAGCATATAATAACATGTTTTACTGACGTTTGAAGAAAAAATAAGTTTTTTATAATTTGATAAAAAAAAAATTGATGTTACATTAAAAAAATAAAGTTGATGTCACTTCCGGTGAAACCAGAAGTCATTTTGCAAAAATTTTTTAATACCTAAAATGTGTTTTCTTGAATCATACAACATAGTCAAATTTTAAATTTGTATTTTCATAAATAAAGAAATTATAAAGGTGACACGTGTTTCGTTTCCACCCGGTATACAGAGTGATTTAGACCACCGGTGCAACCCATTTATTTCGAGGACGCGTTATCGTACAAGGCCGAAATAAAAAAATTTATTACCAAAGTGAACCTAAAGAATCCGTTGATGAATAACCCGAAACTATCCGGAACCAAAGGTAACTTTGATTTTTTAAATGGCAACATAGGTCGAGTTTGGTGTAGTTTGATAGGTCTTTTCAAAATAAACAACTTTTGTTAAAATATTTTTTTTAAATATTTTCCATACTTTAGAATTTATTAGAAAAAAAAATTTTAAAAAAAGTAAATAATAATTATTGCATATTTTGATGAATTTTATAAATTTATAAACTCTTTTTACAAATTCTAATATTTTACCAACTTTAAATATCATACTTTTATTTACTTTTTTTAACAATTTTTGTTTTTCGAACAAATTCTAAACTATGGAAAATATTAAAAAAATATTTTAATAAAAGTTATTTGTTTTTGAAAGACCTATTAAACCATACCAAACTCGACCTATGTTGCAATTTAAAAAATCAAAGTTACCTCCGGTTTCGGATAATTCCGGGTTGTTCCGGAAAAAAATAAGTTCACCAATAGATTCTTTAAGTTCACTTTGATAATGAAATTTTTTTATTGCGGCCATGTACGATAATGCGTTCTCGAGATAAATGGGTGGCACGGGTGGTCTAAATCACCCTGTATATCAAAATCTTTTTTTAGACTTTATTTTGACTAAGTGTCATATAGAAAGCAACTTTTCTAAAATTCTAATTTATATTTACCTCACTGTATATGGTACATACCGGGTGGAAATGAAACTAGGGCCACCCCTGGCATTTCTTTATTTATGAAAATAAAAAATTAGAATTTTAGTATCTTATATGATCTAAGAAAACAAATTTTATGGATCGAATAAATCTTTCATTTTACTTCCGGTTTATCAGGAAATGGCACCCACTTTCTTATTTTAAATATAACCCCCTGATTTTTTTTACGTAAAATCAAACATTGGTTAGTTTTAAGTATGTTTATGACGAAAAAAATTTTTTTTTTCAAAACTTTAAGAAAAAATGTTGAATTTTTGTTTGTTAAAAAATTTGAGTAAAACCTACAAAAACTATCTTTAAATAATACAAATACGTAAAATAAATTGTAATTTATAAAATTTATTTCACCGTTCTTGAGATATTATTTTTTTTAATTTTCAAGAAGCGTTTTTTGGAAATATCTTTACTTTCTTAAATGGGATGATATAAGGGCCACCCCCTAATTAAATAGAGGGTTTTTTTTCTGGTTACTGTGATATCCCATATGTATGTTTAAAAATAGTTTTTGTAGGTTTTACTTAAATTTTTTACCAAAAAAAAAATCAAATTTTTTTCTAAAAATTTTGAAACAAAATATTTTTTTATCATAAAAATACTTAAAATTAACCAATGTTTGATTTTACGAAGAAAAGAACAGGGGGTTATATTTAAAATAAGAAAGTGGATGCCATTTCCTGATAAACCGGAAGTAAAATTAAAAATTTATTCGATCCATAAGATTTGTTTTCTTAGATCATATAATATACTAAAATTTTAATTTTTTATTTCCATAAATAAAAAAATGCCAGGGGTGACCCTAGTTTCATTTCCACCCGGTATACCATTTTATCCACATACACCTTCCTTCATTCGTCACACATCACAGTCATTAATATTGTGATTGTGTGTGAGACAATACCCGATACATCGTATGATGTCTTATGGAAAGTAGAGCTTACATACATTATGATGTTTTACCCCAAGGAAAACACAATCCTCATTTTCAGTGATTAAATTATAGTATTCGAAAAAATAAGCAAAATTTCCTTGAAAATAAACAACCATTTTGTCGATAGTTCTCTTTCGACGAGAACGTTTCAACGATACTACCGGGTGGAAATGAAAACCGGGTCACTTCGATAACTTTTTTATTTATAAATAAAAAAAATTGAAACTTGGCTATGTTCTATGGTTCAAAAAAACAAATTTTATGTGCATTTTTTATTTTCGAAATCACTTCCGGTTTCACCGGAAACACCAAGAACTTTGTTTTTTTAAATGTAACATCCCATATTTTTATTCATAGCTTAAAATACTTTTAAAAAAGAAGTATTTTTGAGATATTAGTTTTTATTTTTTTTGTAAAAAAAATTTTTTTCAAAAAAAAAAAAGGTTTTCGAAGTCGGTGAAAAGTACTAAAACTAATTCTAAATAATTCAAATACCTAAATAAAATTGTAATTTGAAAAAAAATTTAAGTGGTTTTTGAACTATTAATTTTTAAACTTAGTTAATGAAGATTTTATCAAATATCTCACTTTTTTTAAATGCAATGATACCGGGTCATTCGACTTTTTAAAAAGAGGATTTTATAACGATTATTTATTTTACGTATTTAAATTATTTATAATTAGTTTTGGTAATTTTCACCGACTTCGAAAACCTTTTTTTTTTTGAAAAAAAATTTTTTTTCGCAAAAAATAAAAATTAATATCTCAAAAATACTTCTATTTTAAAAGTATTTTAAACCATAAATAAAAATATAGGATGTTACATTTAAAAAAACAAAGTTCATGGTGTTTCCGGTGAAACCAGAAGTGATTTCGAAAATAAAAAATTCACATAATATTTATTTTTTTGAACCATAGAACATAGCCAAATTTCAAATTTTTCTATTCATAAATAAAAAAGTTATAGAGGTGACCCTGTTTTCATTTCCACCCGGTATAGCTATTCATTGATCAAACAACTTCTTCAAAATCAATGACGTATCCAAAATTTTCTGTTAAGGGGTGCAGTTTGTCATTAAAATAACTAATACTTCTTTCACCTTATAGTGTTATACTGGGTGGCACAACTAACATGAAAAGAACGAAATTTAATTTAGTAATCACATAATTTTGAAAAACACTTGGGAAAAGATCAAATTAATTACGCAATTCTGTACAAAGTTATTACAGATAAAATCTGTGAGGTAGCCATGGAAACCGTCCATTACAACCTATACAACAAACCTTACGGATATTTCTTGTAAGGACTCACAACTGAATTGCATTGTCCCTGTGCGCTGTGGACACAATCTCTAAAATTTGCCATAATAAGGTAAATACTACCTTGTTGGAAAGATCTCTTTATCACAAATAACATATAAAAAATATAAATTTAATCGATCAATTGAATTTTAAAGATATTCAAACTTTAAAATATTAATTTCTACATTTTTTTAAAACAAGTCTATGAATTTAACTTTTGTTTTTAAGATTCCTATATAGGTCCTAATGCAATTTTCAACTAAGTATAATATTTTTACCACAAGTAACATATAAAAAACAATAATTAAATCTATAGATTTATTTTGAAGATAAACGAAATTTTAAATGTAAAAATAATCATGTTAAATTTTGAATATCTTTAAAATAAATCGAATCATTTAACTTTTCTTTTTTGTATATTGTTCGAGACGAACATATCTTTTCAATGAGGTATTATTTGCCCTTTCAAGACATTTAAAATTTTAGAAATTGTGTCCATAGTGCACAGAAATGAACAGATTTATACGTCAGTTGCATTTCAAAAAAATATTGAAACTTCACCTGTCCGAGCGTGTTTTCAAATTTTTGTGATAACTAATTAAAAATTCACCCATTTCTTAAATATTTCGAAAATTATCTTTATGAAGTACTAGTCGTAACGATTTGAAAAAGAAAAATTGCCCCCGCCTCCTCTCTTGTTTTCAAAAATAAAATTAATCATTTATTATCTGATAGTAGTATTTTTCAAACAATTTAATTTGACATATCACTTATTAAAATTGGATAAGAAATAACGAAGCTACATCGTTGATCGTTTGTTGTGCACCCCTCTGTATACAGTACTGTATTTCAATATGAATTCATGTTTTATTTTCTTTTAAATTTGAGATTGTACAATCGAAAATGCATTAAAGAAAAGTAAATACGTAAAAAAATACCAGCAGCTTTTGGAGGTTCAAAATAGACAGTTCAACGAATCAAAGAAACCACGTTGCTGCATAAAAACATTGTAAGATCGAAATATTGTTGCTGGATCCAAAAATTACTGGTTCAAACATTTCGGAATTTAAAATTATTGGTTCAAAACTTTACTGAACCGAACTTGAAGTTTTTCGAATCCAAGTACAAGAATTCGAGTTCGACCACAAATTCTCGGACCCGAGGTGGAACTTTGTAACTCCTAACATACCGAGAACTGCATTTATATCAATACAATTTTGTCTCATTTCCACATTATGAACATTTTTTATGTTTAAGAGAGTATCGAGTAAACTCTCAACCGAGATTAATGGTGCCATTCTGTGCAAATCTGTGAGTCCTTACAGGAAATAACAAATAACCCTGGAAACCGTTCATTACAACCCACATAACAAACCTTACAAATATTTCCTGTAACGACTTACAAATTTGCACAGAATTGCACCATAAGTTGTAATGGTTACAAACTTCCACCTTCGATTACACGTATATGAGTTTCAGTTACTTACTACATTAACCTTATAAATATCTAGAAATATTTTGTATTTTTTACCGGATTTTTTTTATTTTTACATAAGATACTCATGAATTATTTTGCTGTGAATGTAGAATCAATGTATCAATATATAATTTTGTAGTGGCAAACTGATAAAAGTTTTATGCAGTTTTGTTATTTTTTTCTGGAAATGTTTATTCTAACGTTTCTATATGAACAACACACTTTTCTTTTTGTATGTTTTTAATTGATAAACCCTATTATTCTTAATTTGTATTTGAAAGAGTACCAAAAGTTGTAGTGATATTTGTATGAAATTATACTAAAAAAGTTAAAAATAAAATGGCTGATTTTGTACGCAAAAATAACTTTCTTATATGATTTTATATGAAACTACTAAGTAGACACGATTATATTAGGACACCCAAAATACACTTTGGTATTTATACTAAAAATTTAGATGAACAAACTAAACCCATAATCTTTGTTAGTTATTATATAATTTCCTCAGAAAAAAACATACAAAATAATATGTCTTTCTGCGATTTTATAATCAATTTGTATAACAAGATTTAATTGATTTTATATGGAAATTATAGTGTTTCTTGTAACAATTTTATAGGACAATGCATTTTCAATTACTTAGAAAACTCTGAACAAGAGTTTTTTTTTTAATTATATTGAGCTTGTAAATTTAAAAAGGCATGAATATTTTGTAAAATAATATCTTTATTAAAATCAAACCTCCAAAGGTTGCAAATTTAGTATGAAATTCGTCACAATTAAAGTTAAAGTTTTTGTTATATTATTGTTCTTCTAAATGGTTTCTAGGTATACCATTTCATCGACATAGACTTTTCGTCAGTCTAGCAGTGAAGGATCCAGATACTAATTAATATATTATTATTATCCCGAAAAAAACTAAGTTCCAGGTCCCGATCATCACTTTCGATTATTAAATTACCCCTACTATTCGTAAAAAAGACATGATCAAGCAAAATTTCCCTGAAAATGAAGATGACCATCTTATCCATAGATCTTTTTGAATAAGAACGTTTCATAGATACTACTGCTTCATTGATTAAACAACTTCTTCAAAATAGACAGTTCAATAACTTAGAAGCAACACATTGCTGCATCGAAACATTGTACGATCGAAATATTACTGCATCTAAATGATGCTCTTTCAAAAGTTACTAGTTCGATTATTGCTGGACTCAAAATTGTTGCATGTTGGTTCAAAATATGACTGAACCGAAGTTCTTGGTAGAGATGAAACCTTGCAACACGTTTCAATACGAAAAATAAAACGAATTTATTATTATACAGGCAACTTTTAATCAATAATACCATTTTTAATTTATTCACATAAACACTCATTTTTTCAAAATTACTTTTTCATCAGCAAGACATAAGTTTTTATTTTTCCAAAGGTGAGATAATTGACATAACTTTTTGTTGCTTGAATATTTTTGGCAGAAATCTCTTAAAGCTCATAGACTTTAGATAATTAGTAGTTTTTTCTTCTGAAGACTATCATTTGAATTAATTTTTATTCTTTATAACATATTTTTTTAAATTAGAAATTAAAAGTAAATAACAATATTAAAAATTCCAGTAAAGAGCGTTATTTAGAATTTTTGAATTCTACTCGCCCTCTGGTGGCAAAACTTTGAACGTAGAAGAGCCGTAAACTTGTTTGTTTACAAACATTACTATATGTTACAGAATATTTATTTAAGTTTTACATAATAAATCCAGTTAGTTTTTGTAGCATATGTTATAATTAACGATAAAAATATGTTTTAAAGACAATACATACGTAGTGGTGGTATAAGTGGTTTTACTAGTTAAAATCATAGATAAATTATACGGTAATACTAGTGATAGTTTTGTTTATATTATAGTTTTATAATGAATAAATTTCTTGGAATTGTCTATACTAAAATTATTTATTGGCAAAACCTACTATTGCTATCAAATTTTGAAGATTGTATATGCAATCCCTATTACTCTTATAATAATTCAATCCAAATTGCAGATGATATAACACTTGGCATATGACTGGAGGGTTTAGTGTTCGATACTCCACCCGACCTACTTATTTTTAGAGAGATAGGTGTTCAGAAATATAAGGATCTCCAAAGGAAAAGTACAGTTATGAATCTCTCTTCTTATCCTCATACACACAACCTTATAAACCATCAATCATTCTATGAACTTATTTTTACTTGCAATACCTATATTTTTGTACACCTATCTCACTAAATATCATCCCATGACCTTGACCAACAGGTTTAAGGTCACCCAATAACTACTCAAATTTAAAATGCAACCACCCATTTTTAGTTTGCTTTCAGAGGTTTATGGAGTATATTTTATTTTTACTAAAGTAAATAGTTTAGAAGTTACAAGTTTAAATTTTTAATATGTAAGTTCGGCAACGCCGCACCGATTTGTTTTTAAATAACTACAAACGGTACAAAATAAATCAACGTAGTGTTACCGAACTTACATATTAAAAATTTAAGGTCATGGCAATATTTCTAATTAATTCGTCATAAAGAATAATACAACTTTTATTTGGAAACCTCCAAATCAAGCTGTAATAATATACAATAAAAATGGGTGGTTGCTATTTAAAAAGGTTAAGTGATTATCGCCTGACCTTCAACTTGCTCTTCAAGGTCATGGTAATATTTCTAGATAGTGCGTCATTAAGAATCATACAAGTTTTATTTGAAACATTTTTCTCAAAAATGCTTCATTTAAAAAAAAAATAAACGGGCGTTGCCGAACTTTTTGTACACCCTGTATAAACTTTTCTATTTAGTTTCATGAGAGGAATCTGAATTTTGGAGAAATAATTTATTTGGCAATTTTTCTATAAAAAATGTGCATAAACTTAAATTTCTCATATCAAACAACGAAAAAGTTTTATTTTTACAATTTTTTCAGTACTCCACGAAGAGTCCGAGACAACGTAGTTGAGAGGTTGAGCGCCAGTTTGGGGACACCCTGTATATTTCCAATTTAAAAAAAAACAAATTACAATCATTTTTATGTATTTTTGTCAAGAAGACCCCCTTTTGAGAAGTTATTAATTAGAATATTTTTTAAATTTTAGAAAAATAATCAATATTACATTTAAGTATATAGATTTTATATAATTATTATTAAAACCTGTTGGGTGGACAAGTAAATTTAATTAAAATAAAATTTGTTAATTAAAATTCCTGTAAATTTGTTACGTAATCCAATACGTTGTTGACGTCTGTAATATTATTTTGCGGTTTAAAACATCTTTGAAAGTAAATGTGTGCGGCACTCGTGACACCATAAATACTGGACTCAAGTCAAGCGATTAGATATATGCATAACACATGCATCTTCTGACCATAAGTTCAATCTTCCTGGGGGCGAAGCGAAATGTATTGACAGATTGAAACCATCAGGCCGCCAGACGCGTTTATGTTTAGTCTATCCATGGGGTAGTTTCAACTTAACCCCTTAAATTTCACCGTATACCTCCACATATTTATCTATAATATATTCCTCCAAGTCTGCCAAATGTTGTGCATCAATTAAAGAGCAGGTGAATTTTTTAAACAAGCTTCTTCGATTGTTTTGGTGATTAGGTGAAAATATGCGCAATACTTGTAGAAAATATAACGTGTGAAGTTTACAAATTATGATTATGCCCTCAAGATATACACGCTTATGATGGATTAATTATCTTGTAATCAACATGGAAAATTTATATTTCTAAAGTGTTATTATTTTAATGCGATTTATTTTAATATAAAGGAAAATTGTGGGATTTTTGTTTTTATCAACCTTAAAATCATGTATCATGATTTGAATTTTTTTTTTCTTTTTTTTATCTTATATTGTGTTAGATTGGTCTGAAAGTGTAAATTGGTAAAGTTTTATGTTTTACAGGAGTGTTATCTCAAAAAGTAAGTTAAAAGTGTAAAGTCATGATGTAAATCGTAAATATCTTGGATCTTATTAGATTTTGACCCGAGCAATTGACAGCACGAAGCTCGTGAGTAGACGTTTACGGGCGTGCAGAGACGGACAATAGTGACCTGGCTCGCCCCTCTGACGTCATTACATTCAATGCAAATGTGGTCATAGCATCATCTTAAAGAGCACACCTTTAATATCTCTACGGATGAACACAATTTATTGTAAAACTAGAAGGGCGGACAGCTTACAATTTAATTTTAACAATACCTTACATATTACTCTTTGTTTTAATTCCACATTTCCTTCGCAAAATATTATACAGGTCCGAATTTCTTAAATAAATGTCTAGAATTGTTAATTATCTTATACGTTGTGAAATCAAGTAAATGTGGCCAATATTGAATTTTTTTCGAAAATAAACGCATGAAAACATGTAATGTTTGCTGTTTTTATTTTCAAAACTAGCCAGTGGAAATATTAGAAATGGGTTGGTATAATCCATGTCACGAACAAGTCAGCTATTTTATCTCGCTCTTGCTCACCAATAATATACGACCCGCTCTTGAGTGCGAGTGAAATGGTAGTGTGACTTACTCGTGACTTGGATTTTATAGTATTGTTTTAATATAAAGACCAATTACTTAGAAGAATCAATCAATTGAAATTGAACGCTTTCGAAAATGGGATGTAGATAGTGAGTTAGCGTATCAAACATGAGATTTGGAGGTTCCAGATTCGAATCCTGGTCAAGGACAATCTTGTAGTATTAATGACAAAAAACAAAACGAAGTAGATAGGTTAAAACATTAGAAGTAGCTTTCTAGCTATCTTATTTACTACATTATATGGGTACTGATTCATATGACAAGTTAGCACCAGAAGAACCTGAAAATAGAGACTATGAAGAAATTGTCAAATTGTTAGATACATTTTATAATCGTGCACTATTAGACATTGCTGAAACATTTTGCTTTCAAAGTAGAAAACAACATGAAGGAGAGTTAATTTAAGAATTTTTGCATATTTATTCTATTCTGGAACTATTAAGTACAACATACAAGTTTTACACTAGTTACTGATCATAAATCTTTACCGCAAATTTTCACCTGTGATAGCAGCAACACGAATGCATTATGCAATATTTCTACAAAAATTAATGATATTATTTACAAAAGCACACATAAGCTTTTTTAAGGTAGATGCCGTTATCAGAATTACTACAAAAATTTGAAGATTTGCATAAATGTAATGAACCAAATATTTTTGAGTTGAAACAAATTGAAGAATTTCCAGTTACAGTTGAAAAGTTGGCTTGTGAAACTAAATTTGATGAAGCATCATTATTTTTGTTATTAACATCTTTAGAATTTGGCAAGAAATTAGAAAAATATTTTAATATTAATCAAGAGGAATCTTCCATAAAAGTGGGTATATTATACGAGGAATTGGAGTTGTTATACCAAAATGGTTAGGCTGCTCGCTCGTGTACGATATTTTTGTCAGTATTGCAAGAATCAACGAGATTGTGGATTTGTCTTTGATTGAAAATTTACACCAGGAATTATTTCTTTTAAGAAAAAGGGAGTGGGTTTGTGAGACGTTCTTAAAAAGAAAAAAAAGGAGTATATCATTATTTACATTCCGACTTACTTAATAACCCATACAAATTTTATTAATTATTATCGCATGAATTTCAATACCTAGTACGCTAGTTCATTCTCTATTCCATCAACAAATCTGTTGAAGAATGTACAATACTCTTTTCGCAGCCGAAAAAATAATATTTCTCCAGTCGTCGCATGCGATATCGTACGAAAATCTCATCAAAATGGCATCGTTCGCAATCGAAGTGTTTCGCAATAATTCTGAGCACCTGAATCGCTGGTAAAGTGCGCAGTGCTATTTGAATGATTCTCTACCGTTTCATCGACAATACACTTTCATCGACATAGCCTTTTTATCGAATACAATTTCGTCGACAGTCCGTTTCATCGCAAACACGTTTCATCGAAATGGCCATTTCCTCAACACAGACATTTTATCACATTACCTTTTCATGGACATTACCTTTTCATCGACAACCATTTCATCGACACTACCTTTTCATCGACAAACCTTTTCTTCAACAAGGCGTTTCATCGAAACTACTTTTTCATCGACACAGACGTTTCATCGACATTACGTTTTCATCGACAAACCGTTGCTTCGACAAAGCCGTTTCATTGACACGAAGTATTCATCGACAAGGAGGTTTCATCGACATTTTCATTGACAACCCTTTCATCGACACTGCCTTTTCATCGACAAACCTTTCTTCGACAAGGCCGTTTCATCGACAAGGATGTTTCATCGACATTACTTTTTCATCCACAACCGGTTCATCGACACTACTTTTTCATCAACAAACCCTTTCTTCGACAAGGACATTTCATCGACACTACTTTTTCACCGGAGGAACAAGAATTTTAAATGTTAATGATAGAGTATCAGTTAGGAGTTATTTTGCAAATAAATGGAAATTTTATGAAGAAGAAGATAGGATTTTTACATTATCTTAATAAATTGGATGATGGACGAGAATTTTATTTACGGACGAGAGTGGAAAAAACATTTTAAGTAAATTCGATTGATTGTTGCAAATAGGTAACATGTAAAGTACAAACTCAAAAACATACTCTATGTTCGTATACCTGCCAAAAATTACTAATAAGATTAAGAAAGTCTTCAAAAATAGTTTCATACAACTTGCTCCTTATAACACGTTAATGGTAAATTCAATTTACTTCAAACTAAAAGAAAAAACTCTAAAGGAAACAATGTATCAAGCTCATATACCACATCTCATGTTCTGGTTGCAATAAATGTTACATAGGACAAACGAAGCAATACTTAAAGAAAATGCTACAACAACATGAGTATAGCTGTAGGTACAATCTAAAAAAATGGATTTACTTAACAAAACATACGAATTCAACAAGACATAGTTTTGACTTTAGCAAAATTAAAATACTAGATATCGAACAAAATTATGAAAAAAAGGAGAATAAGCGAAATGTCATTTATAAATAGATATGTGGATTCTGTAAACGTTAGAACTGATATGAAGGGCCTTAGGTCAATATACAGGGTGAGTCGGGAGTGTAAATGTTACCCAACTTTTAATAGTTTTCGAGTTGTAGCGTTTAAAAAATTAAAGTTGGCTATACTTGCTACTTGCATAAGACTTTTCTTGGACTATGGATTTGTTGCGGTAGTTTTAACTTGCCCTCAAAGTTCTCAGACCTTCAATATATAGATTTTTGCTTGAAGAACTGGGTAAAATTATTTATGAAGAAAAAACTAGAGTTAGGGATGTACCAATTCGATGTATTTTGAATGCTGCAACTCTAATAAAAAAAAAGTATAAGAGCTTAAGAGGACAATGGTTACTGTTTATAGAACAACTGTTTATAAACACGTGGGGATATTTCGTTCATCTAGAAGAATACTGACATAACTCAAAAATAACTGTTTTTTAAGTTAAATAGTGTATATTCAAACTATAAGAATTTCTTTTATAATTCCATAAAATAATGGAAGTATTACAAGCAAAATTTAATGAAAATTTACACGATTTTTGATTTTTGATTTAAAATCGTTGTCCTGGAAAATGATGATTTTTGAGTTGTGTCACTATTCTTCAAAATGTTTTATAAATTAAAAATAAGCTAAATGTGCTACTATACCTAAGCCTACTTAAATTTTTAAAATACCATATCTTGAAAAAGTTGAATAACATCTTTTTATTATTTTATTGACGTGTAGAACACACTCCTGAAGTTTGACGTACTCCTCTCGACTCACCCTGTATATCAATTTAATTAATGAGTTGCCTAAAAAGAAGTAGAGTTATTATGTGTACGAACTTGATAATGTTTTAATCCTAAGAGTTGTTATCGTGTAATTGTAAATACATCAAATATTAAAGCCCTTTGAGATAAACTTCTTTTATGTGCAAATTTTAGTCTTAGTGTGTCACTAATAGAAAAACACCCTGTACACCAATATTAATAAAAACACCCTGTATATCAATATTAACAACCATTAACCATTGACCATTGAATCAAAACATTTAAAAAAGGAAAGCATACTTAATTTAAGTAACATAACCTTAAACTGTCATTAGACAAGTGCATTTTGTGGATAATAATCTCCAAATTCCAAATAATTGTTAACTGTTTATAAGATATTTGAAAAGCGAATGTTATTCAATTTTTTTACGATTTATTACTGCTAACTTATCAATGGTAAATTAAAAATCATTGTTATTAATTATGTATTAATTATGTATCAATGATCTAAGATGAAGCATACATACTATTGTTGTATATTTATGTATGAGTTGTTTAATATGTACTATACCGGGTCGAAATGAAAACCGGGTCACCTAGATAACTTTTTTATTTATAAATAAAAAAATTTGAAATTTGGCTATGTTCTATGGTTCAAGAAAACAAATTTTATGTGCATTTTTTATTTTCGAAATCACTTCCCGTTTCACCGGAAACACCATGAACTTTGTTTTTTTAAATGTAACATTCCATATTTTTATTCATGGCTTAAAATACTTTTAAAAAAGAAGTATTTTTGAGATATTAGTTTTTATTTTTTTTTGTAAAAAAAATTTTTTCCAAAAAAAAAAAAGGTTTTCGAAGTCGGTGAAAAGTACCAAACCTAATTCTAAATAATTCAAATACATAAATAAAATTGTAATTTGAAAAAAAATTTAAGTGGTTTTTGAACTATTAATTTTTAATCTTAGTTAATGAAGATTTTATCAAATATCTCACTTTTTTTAAATGCAATGATGCCGGGTCATTCGACTTTTTAAAAAGAGGATTTTATAACGATTATTTTGGTACCCCATATGTAGGGTGCAATCAATTTACTTGTCCCAGTTCATATTTTTGTACTCGGGATTTTTCAAAATTAAAAAAAAATTAAAACATATACCCGTTAAATAATCGTTATAAAATCCTATTTTTAAAAAGTCGAATGACCCGGCATCATTGCATTTAAAAAAAGTGAGATATTTGATAAAATCTTCATTAACTAAGTTTAAAAATTAATAGTTCAAAAACCACTTAAATTTTTTTCAAATTACAATTTTATTTAGGTATTTGAATTATTTAGAATTAGTTTTGGTACTTTTCACCGACTTCGAAAACCTTTGTTTTTTTTTGAATAAAAATTTTTTTACAAAAAAAATAAAAACTAATATCTCAAAAATACTTCATTTTTAAAAGTATTTTAAGCCATGAATAAAAATATGGGATGTTAAATTTATAAAAACAAAGTTCATGGTGTTTCCGGTGAAACCGGAAGTGATTTCGAAAATAAAAAATGCATATAAAATTTTTTTTTTTGAACCATAGAACATAGCCAAATTTCAAATTTTTCTATTCATAAATAAAAAAGTTATGGAGGTGACCCGGTTTTCATTTCCACCCGGTAGTTGTAATATATTTAAGTTCTGAAGTAGCCACCGATCTAAGTGGCGAAACGCCAACTTTGTTAAAATAAGTAATAGACAATAAAGTACGACTAACTGTTTACTGAGTTTTTCTAATATTATAACAGATGCTATCCTAAGTTACTAAAAATTGGAATTTGATTATTATTTTAATCAAGACGATATTAATGACGTTACTCAAGATGACGTTACTCAAGATGACGTTACTCGAGATGACGTTACTCGAGATGACGATACTCAAAATGACGTTACAAAAGATGACCTTACTCAAGATGACGTTAATCAAGATAACATCCATCATAATAATAATAGTAGAATAGTAAATGAAATAGAATCACAAACTACTTCTGAATGGAACTATACAGACAAAGATATTTTTATAATGACAGAAAAGTTTTCTTTCCAAAAAGACAATTTGGCCAGGATTTAAAAATTTCAATATCTTAAAATTTCAATTGAAGACCTTGTTGCAATAACAGATCAAGTCCAATTCTAATAGTTGTGGAAAAACCATGAAAATCTCCAGGTAATAGCACATATTTTGAATTTATTCCATACATTTTTATACTTATCGATGGTGTTCTGACAAAAGAGCGTAAGCGACATTTAGATTTTAGAGGAGAGACAAAAAACGTTTTAAACAAAATTTTGGTGATAGAATAATAAAAACTATACAGGGTGTCCCATTTGACGTTGGACTGTATTGGTGTCTTTGTTATTATTGGAGATAAAAAGTCGGTTAAATGAACAAAATAGTAGAGATTTTTTCGAATATTAATAATTCATTTATAAAAAATTTGAATATCGCATCGTTCCAACGCTATCTTGAAAAAGCAAGAAAATGAGATTTTTAAAATATGGCTATAACTTCTTTATTTTCTGTGGAACCAAAAAGTTTTTTGACATAATACAGACAATTTTTTTGTACAATGCAGTAAAACAAATGAATATTTTTTTTCGCTAACGGATTGACCGGAAATGAACCAACCTTATTTTTTTCTTATGGCAGCCATATTGGATTTACACATATTCGGAATTAGTGTATTTTTCTGAGTAATTTGATATATCATATGTAATATTTTAAGAAAAATAGAAATAATTTTATTTTACTAACCAAAAATGGCCTTGAATAGATGTAAACTGTCAATACATATGTGTTAAGATTTATTTTACGTTTAATATTTTAAATAGTTACATTTATGTTATTGACGATTTACATTTCTTAAAGTCCAATGTTAGTTTGTAAAATCAAATAATTTTATTTTTTTTAAATATGACATATGGTATACCAAATTACTCAGAAAAAAATATTGATTCCGAATATGTGTAAATCCAATATGGCTGCCATAAGAAAAAAATAAGTTTGGTTCATTTCCGGTCAATCCGTTAGCGAAAAAAAATATTCATTTGTTTTACTGCATTGTACAAAAAAATTGTCTGTATATTCGGAATCAATATTTTTTTCTGAGTAATTTGGTATACCATATGTCATATTTAAAAAAAATAAAATTATTTGATTTTACAAACTAACATTGGACTTTAAGAGATGTAAATCGTCAATAACATAAATGTAACTATTTAAAATATTAAACGTAAAATAAATCTTAACACATATGTATTGACAGTTTACATCTATTCAAGGCCATTTTTGGTTAGTAAAATAAAATTATTTCTATTTTTCTTAAAATATTACATATGATATAAGAAAAAAATAAGTTTGGTTCATTTCCGGTCAATCCATTGGCGAAAAAAAAATATTCATTTGTTTTACTGCATTGTACACAAAAAATTGTCTCTATTAAGTCAAAAAATTTTTTTGGTACCACCGAAAAAACGAAGTTATAGCGATATTTTGAAAATCGCATTTTCTTGTTTTTTCAAGATAGCGTTGGAACGATGCGATATTCAAATTTTTTGTAAATGAATTATTTATATTCGAAAAAACCTCTACTACTTTGTCCATTTAACCGAGTTTCTATCTTCAATAATAACAAAGATACCCATACAGTCCAACGTCAAATGGGACATCCTGTATATTGTTCTTAATCAAAAATATATTTAATAATTACGTTATTAAAGTAACATTTTTTTGTTAATTAACTGGTGATAATAATTTTTGGTGCTTAAGTCTTTTTTCTAGACAAACTTGAGTCGCTTAAGCAATCAAAATTAAAAGGAAGAAAAGATGTAAGCGAAAATTTTTAACGTGAATTACGGTACTTTAAAGAGATGTTAGATTGTTATTAACGTTAATTGTGATAATTTCTTGCAGGTTAATAATAATTATAATAAAAAAAATTTCTTACATTTGTATTTTGCGTAAAAACACGTGGTCGTAGTAAGTGACAACTTTACAGGTTAATGTTTGAAATTGAATACAGTGATGATTCAAACATGTCGCTTACGCATCAATGTATGGGTTTTAATTTTAACAGATTTTTTTTTATAGTTTAAATGCTAATATTGTGTGCCTTAAAGAAGGATTTTGTGTCATTACACCATCGATATAATACTGCACCATTCGACCTGCGGCACTCTAAATTTAAATATTTCCAAAAAAAGTTAATTTAATAAAAATACTTCACCGGTGATTGTACCAAGGTCTTCAATTTTGAAAAAAAAAAAAATTTTTTTTTTTTATTATTTAAAAAAAATAGAAAAATTGTACTTTAGGTAAGGACAAATACTTAAAAATCTAATATATGTGTATTAAAGTTAAATGAATTTCTTTATTTAAGTGACAATTGATTTATGGAATAAAAAAAAGAAAATACCGTGTTGTTTCGTTTTAACCTTTAATTTAATTATAATTAGCCGAGTAATTAGTTTATACCGAGTTAATTACCATGTTTATGTAATTTATAGCAGGGAATGATAGTTTAAAGATAAATTAATCGCGAGTGAAATACAACTTAATTATTGTCCACGTAACGTAATTAAAATCACCAATAATTTTAAAATCGCAACTAATTAAATTAGCAGTCTAAAAGATTTTGCAACGTGCATTTAATGTATGTGCAATAACCAATCATTCACATGTTGTTGCAAAATAAAAAGTGCGCCCTAGGTATGTGACCTATGACCCGATTTCCATAATCCCGCTTAGCCTGAGGCTCAGAATTATTAGCACATTGTGTGTATGTACTACATAGACCAAAATTAATATGCCATGCTTTGGTTAATGTTCATCTCTTTTAACAAAATTCTCGTGAAATTGAACAAACAATTCTCACTGCCTTTGTTG
The DNA here is from genome assembly GCA_963971135.1 of Stenus bimaculatus. Lineage (NCBI taxonomy): Eukaryota > Metazoa > Arthropoda > Insecta > Coleoptera > Staphylinidae > Stenus > Stenus bimaculatus. Next base: position 75,564,493 of record OZ020180.1, on the reverse strand, counting down.
ATGTAAAAATATTTACGCGAAAATAGCAACAGATGAGCAATTAAATTATCTGTGTAGGAAACATGAACAAAAGAGCGCATTTCACAAAGTAACTGACAAATAGAAAGCGTTTAATAATAATCAATTTAATTACGAGATCCAAATAAAAGTGCCTACTGTTGTAGTTATTTTATTACTCATAACTAAGACGACATTAATAATTTTTATCTTGTTAAGCATTGATGCATTGATGGACTTACGCTTGTGAAAATAGTCACTCTCGTTAAAGCTCCATAATGTCAGGAATGTTTATACGTTATAGTTTTTGTATATCTGTAAAAATGAGCTGGTCACATACTTAGTATAAATATAGCTAGCACATGTTTAAAGTGATTTTAGTAAAATGCGCTTTAAGTTAGTTAACGTTAAGGCAGTTTTGGACCCCAAGGGATGTTGGCTGATTGTACACATGTGGACGTGTGTGAAGAATATCTTCAAGACGTCCTCGCCATATGTACTGGACATGGACACATCCAACATCCAACATCCAACATCCACCGCCACTGTCTAGACGGTAGGGTTGTGAGATATTTATAAAATACTCAAACACCCTCGAAGCGTGTTTTTTTCAATTTTAGGCAGGAGCCATTGCCCGCTACATATAAATTCGATCTTCTACAGATCACACCAATTCCAATGCTACAAACAACATAAAACTTATTTCTGTCTCGACAAAATTCATCAAATTAAAAAAAACGAGCATAATATTTCGTATCACATTAAGTGCAAGGAAGTAAATTTAGTATTATTTAAATTTTTATTTTTTAGAGTAGCATAAATTGGCCAAATAATTATTATGAGGTATTTAAATTCACTTAAAAACCATAAAATAGGTTACTAATATAACTTAATTTAAATTTCAAATTTTTATAATAATTTATATTTATTTATCATAAATTAGGCGATTTGGTTGTAAGTGTATTCATACAGAGGGTTATCTTTTTGTTATCTTTATTTTAGTAATAAATTCAAAAATTAAAATTTAAGGTTACATTTTTAGTTAGTACGTTTCCTAACGAAATTATCGACTTTTTAAAAAAAATATATTTTTCGGTTATTTCGTTTATCTTTGGAATGGCTCGGAATTTTTTTAAACGGCATCTGAATAAGTATGAAAAACTACAAAACATTTTAAGCAAATCTGAAACTTTATGAATAACAAAGATACCCATGTAATGCAACTCAAATTGGGACACCCTGTATAGAAAAACTTTTTCGCTCATTTATATTGAATGCATAAGCCTACCAGAACGATTTTTCAAAAAAAATAGTTCATACTAGTTCTCTTCCATGAAACCTCCGATATAATTATACAGGGTGCTTTATTTTCTGTCTAATCAATGCCATATTTATGCAATGACGTATGAGGCGTACGATGAAGTCCCAAAAACTCAAAAATTGTTTTCATAAAAAAATAGGTAATAAAAAGTTATTCTATTAAATTCATAGAAATGTAAAGCCAGACAGTGGCGGGACATTTTCCAAAAATGGTACTGTGCAGACCTCGAATCGCACCAGGGTGTCGGGTATTTTTTGAGTCACTTTAGCTTCGATTTTGATCATAACTTTTTTTCCAGTGGAGCTTTTTTAAAATTTCTTGTTTTTGGTATAAAGAAGAGTCTTCTGGCTATCAATTTCTTCTTTTTTGTTTTAGTAAGTTAAACCAAATAATCATACCGCAGCAGTAAAACGGGCTTTTTACAAAAAATGTTCTAAAACATTCTAAAAAACTAATTGAAATAATATTTTTTTCCAACGCTAGAAATAATTTAAGATATAAACGAAGACTTTGTTGTTGCGTTTTTTTGTTTTAAATATATTTTTAAATTTTTTACAACATCCCAAAAATTTCTTAAAATTTTACTTAATTTTTGGGATGCTGTAAATAGTTTAAAAATATATTGAAAACAAAAAAACGCAACATCAAAGTCTTCGTTTATATCTTAACTTATTTCTAGCGTTGGGAAAAAATATTATTTCAATTGGTTTTTTAGAATGTTTCAAAGAACCGCTAAGCGAACATTTTTTGTAAAGAGCCCGTTTTAGTGCTGCCGTATGATTATTTGGTTTGACTTACCAAAACAAAAAAAGAAGAAATTGGTAGCCACAAGACTCTTCTGTGTACCAAAAAAAGAAATTTTAAAATAGCTTCAATGGAAAAAAAATTATGACCAAAACCACAAATATCAAGCGAATTTCAAAATCAAGCGCTCAAATTTGACGACTATCCTATTAACTGGGCTCAGTGTACTTTCGCACTGATTCCGGCTCATTTTTTTGACACACAAATTAAAACACTCATATTAATTACAGTGAACATTCAATATAGTCACCTTGACTGACAACAAAATTTAAAAAAAGTTGCTTTTAGAAAAAAATTTAAAAAAAGTTGCTTTTAGAAAACGTTGATTACATCAAGATGAGTATTCAAATTTTAAAAAAAAAATTGCTAAGATTTCTTTAATTTTCACAATTTTTAAAATTTTTGACTTATCCACATCAAATTCAACACACAGCGTCTTTATTTTCGTCCCCTTTTTGATTTTACATAAAATATTAAATTTTTGTTCAATTATTAATGAATGTCTCTTGTTTCTTTATTAGAGTCAATTAGGGTTGAAAAGATTATTTTATCGAATGTCAGATAAAAATATCCACAATGGCTTATGAATAAACTAATTTTTTCAAAAGTGACTATATTGAATAACACAAAACTAAAATTGTTTACTGTATTAGGGTTTGCTTATACCAAAAGTATCTTTTATCAAAGGTGACTCTATCGAATATTCACTGTATATTAAATTAATTAGAATTAAAGAATCATCCTTAAAAAAAATAAAAATGAAATAAAAACATTCTTGGCATCAAGGGTCACCTAAAGAGTTCCACGACTTTAAAATGTAAAGTTTATGTGTAGAAAGTAATTGTTTCATGTAAGTACATATTTGTTAAAAATCCGGAAGGTTGTAAATTGTATTGTACTGTACTGTTTGTATATTTTATGTATTTATATTTTGACAACTGTAAAAGTATATATATATTAATTACAAAATAAAGATTAGGATTATTTTATAGCATCATGAAACCGTCACGCTTGGATCGATTTTATGTGCCGGTACAGTATGGAATTTCAAGCTGTTGGAACGAAGCTATAAGTACTTTACCTACATGCGGTTGTAATTCAACTTAAAAATCACCCGGTATATTACTCGTGTATTTATTTTAAATACATTTTTTTATATTAATAGTTTTTGTTATTTTATTAAAAAAATAAGTAAAACAGGTTCCAATTTTTTTTTCGTATTATATTTTATAATTATAATTTTTGTTGTTGAGCATATTGTTACTTAAATTTTAAGTGGTTTTATAATTTTTTTGATTAACGAATTTTAATTTTTAAATTTCGTATTTGTATATCGATTTTCTAATGCAAAACAATTTTGTTGGAAACTTGATGGAAAATACATTTTATTTTAATTGGACACCCGGTATATTTTTTTATTACCTATTTTTATCAGCTATTAGCGTTGATTGTATAACATTTCATCTACAATGCACTTTCATCGTCATGGCCACTTCATCGAATGCAATTTCATCGACAAGGGTGTTTCATTAACACTACTTTTTTATTGACACATACGTTTCATCGACATTAGTACTTCATTGAAAATTGTTTCATCAATACAAGCTTTTAACCGACATACCTTTTGATCGATAAAAACTATTCATCAATACTACGTTTAATCGATATTACCTTTTCATCGACAATCATTTCATCAATACTATCGAAAACATTGTCTTCAATACAGACTTTATATTGACATTACCTTTTTATTGACAACTGTTTAATCGATACTACCTTTTGAGAGACACACCTTCTCATCGATAATAACGTTTCACTGATACTACTTTTTTATCGCCATCATTTTATCGTTTCATTGACATATCCGGCGTGCTACCACTTTATCGACAGTCCATTTCATCGACGTGCTTTATCGTCGACAACGGTATCATCGACATGACCTTCATATCGACACGACCGTTCCATCGACACGGAGGTTTCATCGACCCGACCAATTCATCGACATTACTTTTTCATGGAAACAGACTTTTCATCGACATTACCTCTTTATCGACAATCGTTTCATTGACAGTACCTTTTCATAGACAAATCTTTTCTGCTACAAGGACGTTTCATCGACACTACTTTTTCATCGACACAAACATTTAATCGACATTTCGTTTTATCGAGAACTGTTTCATCGATACTACCTTTTCATCGACAAACCTTTTCTTCTTTAATAAAACTTAATCACACCTTTTTACTTGTTATTATGTTATTTAGAAGTTGGTACGTATAATCAATAATACATCTAGGCGACAGGTGATACAAAATAAAAAATTTCGACGAAAACATAATGGCAGATTGTATACCGTTTCATCGACAATACACTATCATCGACATAGCCTTTCCATCGAATACAATTTCATCAACAGTCCGTTTCATCGACATTACCTTTTCATCGATAATTATTCCATCGACACTAGCTTTTCATCGACAAACCGTTTCTCCGACAGGGACGTTTCACCGATACTAGGTTTTCATTGACAAACAATTTAATAAGCATTACCAATTCTTCAAGAATGATCGGGAAAATGTAAAATCGGTAAATGACGAATATGTTCTTTTTTAAATTACTAAGAAAAAAGGAGTTCGTCATTCGTCGTTTTTATATTTTCCCAAATATACTAAAGAATTAAGAATATTATACAACAATAAAACAAAGCACGTAAAAAGGTTCTGCCGTATTTTTATACTATTATAATGTCGATGAGATGTTTTTCTCTATACAAAAATATTTGTCGATGAAATGGTTGTCGATGAAAAGGAATGTCGTTGAAACGTCTCTGTAACGCAGACCTTATTGTAAGGATTTTTTCCAACTGCACAAATATGAATAGATTTTTTTAGTATTTTCAAGGTCATTTTCAGCAAGCTCCGCATCCATGATTTTTATGTTAAAATGCGGCCCATTTATAAGAAACTAGACCTTTTCCAGTTGTATTTTAGAACAGATCAATTCAATTTATGAAATCATCAATTGTAATTCAGAAACGTGAATTGTATTTCAGTAAGCATCAATAATTGTATTTCAGAAAAACCGAATTTAATTTCAAAAAGTATCAATTGTATTTCAGAACCATCAATTAGTGTATTTCAGAAAAAATCATTATGTTTCACTCAAAATAATTTTTTTCGTAGAAATTTTAGATTAGCCACCAACATCCATGTCTTCCATTGCTAAAGTAGCTGCATCGATTCATGTATTGTAGAGTGTTATGCTGCACGAGCACAATCACCACCAAGAATTGTATTTTTGGCTTCATCAATAATTGATTATAAGTATCAAGTATCATTTCAATTGGGATTAACAGTGGTGAATATGGACCTAAACATAATACTGTTACTTGTTACTGATAAATTGTTTAATGGAATATATCTCTGTTGTGGTTTACGTTCACAATCCTCGCCAAAAACTCTTGGCTTCTTAATTTTTTTACAATTGACTCTAAAATCTGTTAAATTTATTTTTCTGAAATAAAATATGCTTTCTGAAATACAGTTGATTCTTTCTGAAATACAATTGAGCTTAATTGAAATACACGTGATGATTCTAAAATACAATTGAAATTGTCTAAAATCAAATTGATTTATCTGAAATCCAATTAAGACCATCAGAACGATAAGTGGCTATGAACCAAAAATATTTTTTTTAGTAGAAGCAAAAAATGTTTTCTGACCAGCAGTTCAAAGATATCGTTTAAAGAAAGTATGTGCCGGTTATTCTAATAAAATTGGGTGTATAATCAGCGATTATTAAAATTTCTTCAATATGTTGGATATTTTTTCAATTCATTTTTTGTTTTGGATGCGGGAACTTTCAAACTAATTTTTTAGACATCAGATTTTTTAGATATCTTAAAATGTTGGAGATTTTAATAATAAGAAAAGTAGTTTTGTAATTTATTTAAACTTCAGGAAATATCCGAGATATCTTTGTCAAATTAATTAGGATAAAAGTTAAAGTGAAAACTAGATATATTCAGTTCAAAGGCACTCAAAGAAAATTTTATTTTTTGAATGTGATTTTCCCATAATTGAGAGAGAAATATAATAAATAGATATTTTTCGTTCATATGGTTCATATGCACTTATCATTCTCATGTTCTCAATTGATGCTTTCTGAATTCAATTGGAAAAGGTGTGGAATACAATTTTATTAAATTTATTTTATTCAGTGACTTTTTTAAATCAAAAGCAGGAAGGCTGTACTGAAACACTTTGAAAGAAATTGCCAATAAATCTATTGCCTTCGAATTTTGATTCTATTTGGTTATTTTGAATAGTGGAATCGCAGATTAACTGCACAAATTTTGGATTCATACTGCACACTTTGTGTCCAGTTGCACGTTAGAATAAAGCCTGGTGTAACGTCCTTGTCGAAGAAGGTTTTTTAGGAAATGGGTGTATATTTTTTTGCTCTGGTGTAGTGTTATTTACCGAACCCAAACTTTTGAGGTTCGAACTTATATTAGTGCAGTACAAACTACAAAATAGTTCGAACCGTTCAAACATTAAGCAAAAAGTCGTAAAAAATTGAATTTGTAAAAAGTCCAGGTTCCCAAAAGTTAGGATTCACAAAAAGTTCGGGAACTATATCAAGTTCTACCTTATTAGGTTCGAAATTTGCTAAGTTGGAACTTTATCGAGTTCAATCATTATAATATAAGATTCAAACATAATCAAGTTCGAACATTCTGGAATTCGAACGTTATCAACTTTGATCTTTATCGAGTCTAAACTTTTATTATGTCGAATTATAAAGTAATACTTTTCACTGAACCCAAACTTTTTGAGGCTCGAATTTTAAAACATAAAAATTCTTTAATACAAAAGATTTAACTTTCATAAATTCATACTAGGCGAAGTTCAAACTCGATAAAGTTTGAACTGGATATTAAAGTTCGAATTCGATACAAACCAAACTCGATAAAGTTTCGAACACGATCAAGTTTTGACTAGATAGATCGAACCAAAGAAAATAACTTTATTGTATGTGGAGCATAAAAAATTTACTTAAAATTGTGGATTTTCGTTTTAATAAAATATGTTGAATAAGGAAAGCATTATACGATGACGTCACTTAAATTTTAAATTGCACAACTCAATCTTTTTTCAAAGCGGAAGTTTTTTCGGAGTCGACATTTTCAAAATCGAACCTCTTTCAACCCCTGAAATTATTTCATATTCGTATTTGTTAAGAACACAAACTTTTTGGAACACAAACATTTTCAAACTAGAACTTTTGTTTAATGTTCTAACGGTTGAATTATTTTGAAATTTGAACTTATAAATACTTGAGGTTCCTAAAGCACTATACTATGGGGGGGGGGGGGGGGTCATTTTGAAATTTTGCACACAGGCGGATCTTATGTACTCGGCGGCACTGGTATTGTCGATGAAAGAGTAATGTCCATGAAACGTTTTTGTCGAAGGAAACGTTTGTCAAAGAAAAGGTACTTAGTGTCGATGAAAAGGTTGTCGGTGAAAAGATAATGTCGGTGTCGATGAAAAGTAGTGTCGATGAAACGTCCCTGTCGAAGAAAAGGTAATGTCGACGAAATGGCTGTCGATGAAAAGGTAATGTCGATGAAACATCCGTCTCGATGAAATGGTCATGTCGATGAAACGGAGTGTCTATGAAACTGCATTCGATGAAAAGGCTATGTTGGTGAAAGTGTATTGTCGATGAAACGGTATAGAACCTTACCTGCTCATTGACAATGCTATTATGTTTTCGTCGAAAATTCATATTTTGTGTCACCTGTCGCCTAGATGTATTATTGATTATACGTACCAACTTCTAAATAACATAATAACAAGTAAAAAGGTGTGATTAAGTTTTATTAACGCTGTTGCCGATGAAAATTTAATTATAATACAACGTTTGTGTCTATGAAATTATAGTTCATGAAAAAACTCCTTGTCGTAGTAAAGTTCTGTTGATGAAAAGGTCTTATTATTCTTATTCCTAATATTCCAGTTCCAGCTGATATTAGAAAATTTTTCAAGCTTAACCCTTAGCGGCCACATGGGGTAACTAGTTACCCCAGGCACAGATAAAGTGAAATTAGAGGTCTAAACTAGACTCTAATATAAGACCAGTTTTTAGTTTTTAGTTTTTAGAACGCCATCTATAAATTGACCGATAAAAATCATAAGTGTTGAAGAACTCTTCCACAAACATGAAACAATCGGTTAAAAGTCTTAAAACACCCTTATGTCTTGTACAACTAGGTTTTTCAGCGTGGGGTAACGAGTTACCCCATGTAGCCGCTACGTGGCCTGGTTGAGGTGTGGGCGCTAGGGGTTAAAATCTTCCAAAAAACGATAGTTTCTTTTTCAAATGGCAATATTTTATTTCAATAAAAAAATTATTATCTATGAAATTTAATACTTATTTATAGGTAATACAGCTTTTATTTATTTCTATCAATTTCAATATTTATTTAATCCTTCAGTACATAAAATACCTGGAGTGTGAAATCATGTCAAAATGCTACTTTTATATTTAATTTTTATTAAAAAATGGTACCATTATTTAAGCTCATGTATCATGATTACTAATTAAAAAAAAATTCTGGGTGACTATTACAAGTAAAGGAAGTAATTAACAACTTTTTTAATTTTTCATGATTTTATTCCACTTTTTTAGACTATTAATTTTATTTGATTCGGAGCAGGTCAACTCGGCGATGGTCAACTCGGTGACGGTCAACTCGGCGCTGGGAAAATTATTATGCTATCCTTATTATATTACTAGCATCATTATAATCATCTCGTCTGCAAATTTTTAAATTCTACACATTCTAAATATGATAATAACCAAAGACCGAATAAATATTAGAAATTAACTCATTTAATTTGAAATATCACTTATTAAAATTCGCTAAAAAATAACGAAGCTACTTCGTTGACTGTTTTTGTGTACCTCTCTATACAGGGTGTCTTATAGGTTTTTTATTTTCTTTATTATTTTTTGTGCCATTTTTATAATTTCTTTCTTTTATTCCCAGAAAAACGTGAATAAAAGCACGAAAAATGTGTGTTTATTTTACGCCGGTGCTTCTTGGAACGGAACCCCGGCGTAAAACGACGTTTACCTGTAATTAGCATAACATAATAGTTTTTCCGTCGCCGAGTTAACGCGTACCGATTTGATTTTCTAAATTTTTTTAAATATTTCTTTTTAAATGATTTGGAAAAAGTGTTAAAGAACTGGTAGATAAAGATGATTCTTTATTTTCCAACTTTATTATATCATATATTATTTCTGTTTATTTTATTAACATGATAAGTGAAAATTTAAAATTTATTTATATTATAGCTTTTTATTTTTTTCCTGATTTTATTATTTTGTTTTTTGATTTTTTTGTTATAGGAATATCGCAGCATATTTTTCATTTTTTGTAATAATATTATTTCATCATGGATACAAGCCACATTCCTTTACTCTTTCCTTTCCCTGCATTTTATATTTGCAATATTAACAATAGCATTTTTTCACATAATTGCATTGAATATAAAACGTTTTGAAAAAATAACTTCCTTCAAAATCGACCCAATGCGGTTTTATAACTTTCTTTGCTGACCTATTGTATCCACAGGTGTATCTGTAATTATATCTTACATTGTTGGACAAAATTTTTAAATAACACAGGAGCTGTTACTCATGGCAATGTGGCCGGCACTTATCACGAAAGTGTCTGAAAACTAATAATAGTAGATATTAAATTCAATTTTATATACAGGTATAATAATATAGGTCAATAATTAAAATAAACGTATATCTGGCTAATCAAATTGAAATATTAACAAATTCGGATGGCCAAGACACAGGAATAAAAAAATTTCGTAGATTGGTTTAAAATTATGATAAAATATTAATGGATCAGTATTTATTTCCAGTATTAAATTTAATAATTTTTTTAAATTTTTAGAGCGTATTATATTAAAAAAAATTAATAATAAATAAATTGAATAAAATTTACGTTTAAATAAATTTAAATTATTTAAAAATATTTCCTTGTATGTACTTATTTTATATACCTGTATCATTGAGAAAAGGAGGTAAATATTGCTGATAAGTTTTGGTATTTTATTAAATCATTATTTAAAAATGCTGGGATTTATATTGTTAGGTTTGATTAAAAAATATTTTTCGCATTCTTAAAAAAGTTAATCATAGTTAAAACGTGTGGTTAAAACAACATATCTGTTGATATCACATAAATTCCAAATTGATTACTGTGACAACAAAAACTTATTTGCTCGTTAAAATAATTAAGCAACTAATTATTTAAAAGTCATAATTTAAAAATTAACTACCGTAAAGGATTTTTGTAAATACCTTTATTATCATAAACATCTTTTGTCAGGCTACATGTTATTTTGACAGAAAGTAAATTGCTGCGGTCAATGTTGGATTTCTCCCAAGCCAATAAAACCCTAACAGTTTGCACTTGTGTAAGAATGAAGAACGAGGGTAGAACACCCTCTTAAAAACCTTGACCGCTGCCCTCTTCGTCTCGACAGCTTCCTTTTATAAATGTTTCCGAAATAAAATTAAATACCCAAGTATAATGAGCGTTTAATTATAATTTTGGATAAAATCATATAAAAACAAATCAAAAACACCAAATTTCGCCGTTTTTTTTATATAAAGGTACTCTATTATTTTAAAATTTTCTTTTTCGAAAAGTTGGTCAAGTTTTGAATACAATAGATTGTAATTTGGTAGCTACTCTATTTTTCGTGTGAAATATAGAAAACCATAGGAAACTGTAAATTTTGATCAAATATTTTAGGATAAATCTAAATATTGATAAAACTGTAAATAAAGTAAATCTAGCGGTTCTTAAGACACATGTAGTATCAACAACCTTTTTTACCCCCTCGAGTAGTTCCCATCGAAAGAGGATATTACACACATGTGCTGGGCACGTAGACTTTCTTTTTTCACCCAGGCTAGTGATGACATCTCTTTCCTACACATCCATCGCCTAGAAAAGCTAGCTCATATTTTGCGATATTTCTTTGTGCTAAACCGCTCTTGCACCTTCATTGTCCGCAATCTCACAAGCGCACAAAAAAGTTTTTTTTCCTTCGTCTAAATTAATCCTAGAACGGAACCTATCGTAGGGTAACTCGAGAAAAAATCTGCCCCCTTTCCTGTAAGCATAAAAAATGTGGGACCCAAGACCACGCATAAAAAAGAGAGCTTAAAAAACGGTCAGGGTTAGAACGGGCCATCTGGTTCGCAGCTCTTGAGATGCTTCCATAGGCTGGTCCCCTTTGACCCCTCGAGCTTGAGAAAAAAATCTACAACCCATACGAATAAACGAGTACCGCTTTTTTCAATGTTTTATCTCGGTATTTTTAAACAGATATACTACATAACTAGTTACATTATAATTTAATTACATGGAAGATATTTATTTCCGGTTCTTGGCACAATCTTCTTTCTTATAATATTCAATTACATACTTCGTTATAATTGCAAAAAATTTATGACGATTAAAATTATTACCCTAACTAAAAAATAAAAAAACCTACTTCATATTTCAATCAAAATTAAAGTTTTAACAGTACTTGGTAAAAATAATATATTGTTTGAAATATTACTGTCTAAAAATGAACTTGAGTATGGACACAAGTGATAAAAGCTTCATAAATAAACATTTTTAGTTTTTAAGGCAAATAAAGCACAAATAATAATATCATTAGAAATGCAGCACATTTAAATGTATAATTGATTGCAGGAAAAATAAAATATTTTTTTTCCAAATAAAATAGTTACAAATTAACTCAAACAATGTTTGGTGATTTAAATACAAGAAATTAGATTTTTTTTAACCATTTACAGGGTGATTATACACGTGATTGTACAATCACGCGCAAAGATATCGAGAACACAAAAGAAATATTCTGACCCAATGGCAAGCGATCGCAGACACGAGATCACACGAATTTTGAAAACAATAAATACGACTTAAGATGCGGCTTAAGATTACAAATTGCGAAGACTTGCTACTGGGCCAGAATATTTCCGTTGTGTCCTCGATATCTTTGCGCGTGATTGTACATATTTTATTAATAATTATACAGTTACCACAGAAGGGGGTTTTGAAGCGACACGATGTAGAAAAATTGATATGAATAATTTTGGGCGAAAGTCATTAGTTTGAGTAATACTTACTTCAATAATAGGAAATTTTTATCAAATATTTTTATGGCTACTTACTAAAATTATCAAAAAAACTGCACCATAAAAATATGACGTGTGTAAATATATTAGGTTTTTCGTTTCATATCAATAAGTGTTTAATGATCCACTGATTATAAATTTTAAAAATTTAAAGTTGAAGTAAAAATAAATTTGCCATAATTTGAAGTACCTATACTACTTAATTCATATTGCATAATTTAAAGTCATGAACTGTATTATTATTTAATTTTGAAAACCATGTAATAATAAAAAAATTAACATTAACACAAAATCGTCGTCTATTATACTTTACTGACAGTATAAATAGTTGCCTTCGAAGAAATTTTCTGAAAAAAAATAGTTAAATAAATGTTAACTTTTTAAGTAAAATCAACTAAAAATATTTATATTATAAAAATTCTAGGAAAAAAAATATGAAATAAAAACATTTTAATTTTTAACATTTTCACTATTATGACAGATTTGTAACAATTTTAAATAATGTAACGTTTTTCGTTCATGGAGACACAAATTCAACTTTTTTCAAAAGGCAACATATATTTTTTTTTCAAAAAATAATTTATTTTTTTAAATTGTTAATCCGTCAAAAATTATACGTTAAGTTTTATTTAGAACTTATCAAAAAAAATCGGAATAAATAAAAAATAATAATAATAAATAAAAAAACTGAAAATATACTAAAAAATAAACAGAATTATTGATAATTTGCATTTTAAAGATTATTTCATTTAATTCCAAAAAAATTATAATATCGATTTAATTTATTTCTTATAACTATAGAATATAAAAGTTAGGTACAGTTTTGACAGTATACAGGGTGTCCCGAAATTAAGCGGCCAAACTTTAGGAGGCGATTCTACAACTAATTTTAAGAAACAAACTTCCTATAAAAATGTGTCCGATTACGCTTCCTAAGGGAGCTACAGCCCTTTAACTATTGTGACTAAAACTAGGTTTTTTGTCATTTATTTGAAAACGGTTGGTAATAAAAATTTGAAATTTGGTGTGAGGACTAAAACGTTTAAGATATAATTTCTCAATTTTTTTCAAATTTTTTGAAAGCTCTGAAATTTTTTGAAATTTTTTTGAAAGCTTTCAAAAAACCTGAAAAAAATTGAGAAATTATATATTAAACGTATTAGTCTTCACACCAAATTTAAAATCTTTATTACAAACCGTTTTAGAAAGTAGCAATTACAATATTTCAGAAAAATTAAATTAATGTCAGAAAGGATGAATTATAAAAAAAATGAGTAACTCAAGAGTTTTTGCCTGTAACACCAGAAACCCAGGTTTAGTTCTTTATTCACCAATGTTAAACGCAATTGAAATAATCAGCCAAAAATTCTTGGTTTCCTCAATATTTTAAAAAAGGTCTTTTCTAAAATTAAATTAAATTAATTTTAAAATACAATTGATGCTTTCTTAAATACAATTGATCTTTTCTGAATTACAACTGATGATTTCTGAAATTGAATTGACTATTCTGAAATAGAATTGATACTCTCTGAAATTAAATTGATTATTCTGAAATACAATTGATGTTTTCTGAAATACAATTGACTATTCTAAATTACTATTGCTGATTTCTGAAATTGAATTGATCTTTTCTGAAATACAATTGGTAGAGGTGTACATTGAAATAAAATAACGTCCATTGAAAGAAAGTTTTTGATTCGATAAAGCCGATTTATTTTCCCCTTTCTAAAAATATACATAAATTAGATACTTTTCTTCTCCAAATATATTCTAGAAACGAGAGACAATTTTTGTATTTCAAATGACAACATGGGTGTAACATGTTTATTTTAAGAATAACCTCAGTGAATATTATGCCGGTTTTCCAGCAAACGTACTAGTTGAGTTTCAGTTTTGTCTTTAAAATTTTGCAACTCGGAAAACAAAAACAAATTTAAACTCTATTTCCACTGAGCGGACAAAATATTGTTGCATATTTGTTGTTGTTTCCAGTCATTTTCAATTGTGTCGTAGCCGACAAAGTGCAATTATGTTTCGGGAGGAAGATTTTTTGTTTTTGGGTCCATTAGATCCTCAAAATTTCTATAATCTCTAAAGACATCTATAAGAGTAACGATATTTTCAGTGATCCACTTTATTCTTTCTTCAGACACGATCTACAAAAAAATGAAACAAAACGCCAACAAAACACAAACTTGCTGTTTGCACAGAGCAGACTTAAGTTTTGAAACATGTTGAAACCTTTTGAAGTTAAGCTTCCGAACTGAAACAGTCGCAAAATACGTAACTCTCCAAAAAGTTTGTAAAAAGTTGAAGTTTTGTGTCCACTTTATCCGTTTGGTGGAAAACCGGCATCACAATTAATATTTTTATATTTATTTAATTTTAGTTTGACTTTTTTAGTTTTTTTTTTTTGTAAATAGATTTTAAAGAAGATGAGCTTTCAAAACATATTCTTATATAGGGTGATTTTGTTGTATGGAAACAAAACCTCAAAACCCAAATGACTGGATAAAAGAAATTGGAATTTTGTGGGATGTGGTACAAATATTTTAAGATGCAAAAAAAATTTAACATACGTCATGCAATACTAATCATTGAAAAGTTAATTTTTAGTACTTAACGACAGTATATAAAATTATTATTTAAATCATAAAAATAAACATTGTTAAAATTTTGTTTTCCAACTTTAAATTTTTTGGAGCGTCGAAAATTGCAAAAAATAGCCATTCTATTAATTTCCTTTCAAAATAAAAATATTTTACCTTCAAAAAAGGACTAAAACAATTTTTTAAATAAAATAATATTTTATTTATTTATTTTATTTATTTAGGAGTCAAAAAATGTTTTAGCCCTTTTCTGAGGGTTAAGCAGATATTTTTATTTTGAAAGGAAAATAATAAAAAGGCTATTTTTTGTAAGTTGCGACAGTCCAAAAAAGTTAAAGTTGGATATCAAAATGTTATCAATGTTTATTTTTTATGATTTAAATAATAATCTTATAAATTCTCGTAAAATACAAAAAAAAATTATCCAGGCATTCGGGCATGATGGCTTTGGTTCCATACATAAAAATAAACCTGTATACTAATTAGCTTACTGAAAAATGAAATAAAACAAACATTATTTTAATTTGCTTTAAAATATAAAACTTAAAAAATAAAAAAAAATATATTTATAAAATTGGCCATAATAAGCTACAATCGGCTTGGAATTTAATTTTTGTACTCATTATTTTAAAAAAATTGCCTTTCGTTTCTCGGGTGTTTTTGGAAAAACCAAATATTTTTTAATATAGTATTTTTTGAACCATTTAATTTTATGTATATGAATCCATTATTAAGGTATTTAAGAAATAAAAATACATTTAATTACTTTTACAATAAATATTTTAATTTTACTGTTTTACCTAAATTTTGGAAAAAAAAAAATAAAAACTGTATTTAAGAGCAACCACTATTAATAACACGAAAATCCCCAAATTTGGTTATCAAATTTAAAGGTTATAAAATTTGTTTGATAATTGGAATTTTTTTAGGTAAATTTATTTAAAAATATGTTATTTTTCATAAGAAATATATTTATAATCATAGTTTTAGATTCCAAACCTGTGATTTCATTTGAGGGGATTTTTTTAATAAAAATTCCATGTTTCTACTTCATAAAAATTTATTTATAAATCATATATTTATTTATAACTCATATATTTTTTAAAATATTTACAATTCTACTTTACATTATTAGTTTTTAGGTATTTATACCCAGATTCTGGTCAAATCATTTAAGTTTAAAGGCCTTTAAATTTAAATTTGTTATATGGGTTGTAATGGACAATTTCCATGGTTATTTGTGTCTAATTAAAGGCCTTTAATTTTGACCAGAATCTGCCTATTAATCATTTTATTTTATTATAATGGATTTCTTGGTTATTCTAACCCCAATTCAAATATTTTTTAATAGAATCATCTATCAAAAAAAAAAACAATAGAAAATTGTTTGAGTCATTTTTTCGTTCTCGCGATTATTAGTTTTGACATATTTTATTTGAGTTTTAATATAAATTTTGACAAACTAAAAAATAAAAAATTAAAAAAGAATGTGTAAATATACGTTAAAAAACAAAAATGTTTCATACAATATTATATTGATTTTTTTCTCTAGATTTAGAATTTATTAAAATATATACAGGGTGTCTCACTTTTTTCAATCAACATTTTTTTGGTAGTAAATGTCATTCTGAACAAAAAAATTTCTATGAACTAGGTATTATGTTTTTTCGACTCCCTAAAAAGTTACAGCAATTTTAAAATTTCAAAAACTTAATGATTTTTGTGGGACACCCTGTATAAATTTCATTTTATTTAATTTTTTTTTATATAAATCCAGTATGCTTTGGATTTTGTATACCTTTAAGCCAATAAGATTCACTTATTTTAAATACAGCCAATAATGTTCAAAAATCAATTTGGCAAAGAAAAAATCCAAATATTTAATGCGTTTCCATCGGGGATTGAATCGGATTTGAATTCTTGATTCTACTTGAAAACTGGATGGAAATGCGCAATTTATCGTTTCGAGATCGTACTCGGCCTCAAGGTCGATACTGCTTTTTCTGGGATCGTATCTGGTTTGAGCTGAAAAATATCTAATGGAAACGCTTCGAAGGCTTGAATTTGGACTGGATCATGCGCAAAAGAATAATCTCCTCGCCGCAATGCATTATATTGTCTGTGGTTTTATATTCATAACCCTAAAAACGTGGTCTGGCCAAAACACCACCTAATGGCGGTATTGAAAGTAATTTAGATATTTTTTAAATCCTCATGATGGAAACACATAAGTATTTAAATTTCTGATATTTTAAAACCTGATTCAATCCCCGATGGAAACGTAGTAAATAATTGATTTAAATAAAAAAAAAATATAAAATGAAAGAATATTATACAGGGTGTTCCACAAAAATCATGAAAATGTATCAATTTTAAATTTGCTGTAACTTTTTAAAGAGTCGAAAAAAGATAATAGTTCATAGGAAACTTTTGTTCAGAATTACATTTACTATCTAAAAAAATTTTGCTGGAAAAAAACTGGGACACCCTGTATGTGTGTATAAAAATGAATTTGGGGTTATAATAACCATGAAGAAGTCCTTTCAAATAAATAAATTTTACTGGAAAATTTTCTTTTATAAAACTTTTACTTTATAAATAGGTTTTGGACGTGTGGTAATTACACAAGAAACTTGGTATGGTCTGCCCGTTTATCAAACAGGATTTTCTTTTGCACTCTTGCACTATGCAGGTGTAGGACCCGGTCAAAGGTGCAAGTGAAAGCAAAAAATTTATTAAAAAATGGGATAAAGCCAATAATCAGATCAAAATATAACATTTTAAAGGCAGAAATATAAATATGTATAGTATAGTATACCGGGTGGAAATGAAAACCGGGTCACCTCGATAACTTTTTTATTTATGAATAAAAAAATTTGAAATTTGGCTATGTTCTATGGTTCAAAAAAACAAATTTTATGTGCATTTTTTATTTTCGAAATCACTTCCGGTTTCACCGGAAACACCATGAACTTTGTTTTTTTAAATGTAACATCCCATATTTTTATTCATGGCTTAAAATACTTTTAAAAAAGAAGTATTTTTGAGATATTAGTTTTTATTTTTTTTGTAAAAAAAATTTATTTAAAAAAAAAAAGGTTTTCGAAGTCGGTGAAAAGTACCAAAACTAATTCTAAATAATTCAAATATCTAAATAAAATTGTAATTTGAAAAAAAATTTAAGTGGTTTTTGAACTATTAATTTTTAAACTTAGTTAATGAAGATTTTATCAAATATCTCACTTTTTTTAAATGCAATGATGCCGGGCCATTCGACTTTTTAAAAAGAGGATTTTATAACGATTATTTATTTTATGTATTTGAATTATTTAGAATTAGTTTTGGTAATTTTCACCGACTTCGAAAACCTTTTTTTTTTTAAATAATTTTTTTTTACAAAAAACCGGAAGTGATTTCGAAAATAAAAAATGCACATAAAATTTGTTTTTTTGAACCATAGAACATAGCCAAATTTTAATTTTTTTTATTCATAAATAAAAAAGTTATAGAGGTGACCCGGTTTTCATTTCCACCCGGTATATTTTAAAAATAAAATTCAAGTGATTGGAATACAAGTAAAATTTGGCCCCTCTTTATCAACCCAAAAATTGGCATATTTTTGGAGATACTCTGTACAATAAATTTTGAATTATAAAATATATTTTTCGCCTATTTTTCGTAAATTTATTAATTTAATGTATGTAAAACTTTTGACTTTTATATCAAATTATAATTTAGTGAAAACGGTCTAAATCTGTACTTTTGTACCTGTGTAACACGGTGAGTGGTGACAATTAATGCCATTGTCCGCCTAGTGGCCGAAAAGAAACGGTTCGGTAGTAAAGCTAAGAGCATACGAACAAAGTCTTAAACAAATCATTACGGGACTACTAAAATGCTTTGCCATAAATGATGAGCCACTTATAAAACCACAACTTCCAGGCCTTACATTTTTTCTAATTTCTAAGGAAAAATTGCGTAACAATTTTATTACATTAGGAGCGCTTTACGTACGAACTGAAACTGAATAATTATTGTTGCGCAAGATAAAATAAATTCCGAATCTGTAAATAGTAGCAGATATATATTTTGCATAAGTGGGGTATTAGGTTGTGATTTACTTGAAAATTAATTAGTAATTTGACATTTTATGTAGGTTATATAAAGGAGCTTACCTAATTATGATGCGTTGAGGGTGATTTGATTGGGTTTATGTAATGTAATTTTTTAAAATACGGGATTTCCGTATTAATTATATTAGAAACTTGGAAGTTGGGCGTCGGAAGTGAAGATTGAGTAACCACACGGGCAGCATGGACATCAAGACGTAGCGGAACTTAAAGAGGAAAGGAAAAAATCGTCACAGTTTTGCATCTATTGTGGTCCACATTGCATGACATTGCTTCAAAACTACTGTTAAATGATCTTTGTCTCGCAAGTACAAGAACCTATTCACGTACAATACAATTAGTTCGAACTGTGGACGTGAAAAAAATTTCCAGCGACGAAAGCTATTGTCTGCGACTGATTGTCGATCTTTCGTAACTTCCGCGTTCGATGCTTTATGAAAACGGAGATGTGGCTACGTTTCCCAAGAGCTTCAAATGCGAATCATGTTAAAATGGAGAAAAATTATCTAGTGAGTGTTTTAATGCATGGAGAAAAGCGCGTCGGCATTTTACTCATGATCTAATAAATCCCTTCAATTACATCGAGACTATCTCCATGACTGCTCGCTCTTGCAACACATATGTGTTTTAAATGGATTGCGACGAGATCTCACATTCTAAAAACAAAAACTGCACGACATAAATATTTTATAAAGGAATCACGATTGCTTTCAACTTATAGTTTTTCTCTCACCAATTGCTAAACTTTTAAAATAAAATTCGCGCAGCTTAAAAACAATATTTCAGAAAAATCCTCAACGAGTTAAGGAATGGCCACTACAATCACCTGATCTGAACCCTAATTTTTAAATTAATTAACCGTTTTCACCAAAGGATAATAAAGATCTGCTTCGCTGAAAAATATACAGGGCATCTCTAAACAAAATAATACCACATAGTCCTAACACCAAATTAAGACAATTTCAGCAACATTTTGGGGGGTATGAATAAAAAGTTTTTACTCTATTCATGAGCATGGGCATAGCATAGTGAGAGTTTATACTCGTATGAATAAAAGTGAGTAAGCTTCAAGAAGTTTAAATTCAGTAAACACTCTTATTTACTGATTATAATTTATTAATAGTAATTAATTATTAGTATTTAATAAATCATGAGTGATAATGAAAGTCACCATTTAACAAGATTTTCCCATTGTACTTACAAAATCTCATAATCTTAAAGACCCGCGACCTGAAAAACGAAAAATATACCTCAGGCAATAGAAAGTACAATAAAATAGTGGAAAACTAATTTTGGTTGTAAAATAACAACATCTCAATTATTACAAAAACTTAATACTTATGTATTACTATGAAAACAAGAATTTTAGAAAAAACCTAATCTAAATATGACTGGAAATCGTAAAATCGTACGTGCAGTTTGAGAAAACATGTTGCTCAAAATCCAGTTATACAAATAATTGATACATCTCCACTTAACAAAACAAAAATTTGCTCTGTGCATGATTTTGAAACATACGACATAAAAAATATCAAATAGCGAACTATAACGGTTAGTTTTACTAAAACAGCTGAGAGATTTGGAAATTAAAAAGGAGAAGAACAGGACAGTTGAATAAAGGAGTTAAGCCTGGTTTACATTGGTCGAGTAAACGGGCGAGTAAGTGGGCGAGTAGGAGGGCGAGTTTAAAAACCGAGATATACAAGACTAATATAAATAGTAGGGTGAGTAAAAAAACCCTCTCGCCCATTTACTTGCCGGTTACTGGACTAATGTAAATCAAGCTTTAATACTAATAAAACTTAGGAGAGTGAAAAATTCACTTCGAAGAACTATACAAAGACAATGGAGCAGAGATATTGATGAGAAACCTTCTGTGGCATGAAGAAAGGAAATAAGTAAAGCAGAAATAGAGAAAGCGTAACAGAAACTAAAAGTAAAAAAGGTGATTGGGTCAAATGGTATTCCAGAAGAGGTGTGGATAGAAACAAGTGTATTAACGAAAGAAAATGTAAGAAACACAATGTACGATATAATTTGAGGAAGAGAAGAGTGGCGAGAACCATGGAACCTAGGATCTAAGGAAAATAAACCTACAGACTACAAAATATTTAGTAATATAGTAGAAAGAACTAAAGACAATAAACGCAATTCCAAAAGCGTAAGCAGGATTTAGAATGAGCAGAGACACAACAGAACACCTGGTAACATTGAATTATGCTATAGCTCTGGAGCTAAAGAAAAAGGTGGCAAAGTCTAAGTAATGTTTGTGGATCTAAAAGCGGATTTTGATACAGTAAGCAGGAGGATGCTAACATACGTAGATGATGGAGCAATGATAGCGAAAGCAAATGCAGAAATGGACGAAATGATTATAAGGTTAGAATGGTACATGAATAAGAGAAAATTAGTAGTCAATGTAGAAAAGACAAAGATGATGATATGTACAAAGGGAGGAAGACACAAATTAGAGCGTTTTAGATGGAAATATCAAGAGATAGAACAAGTAAAGGAATTTAAATATCTAGGATTCGTGATGACACAAAAAGAAAAACGTACTGACCTTATAAGGTACATAAGTAAGAAAGCACGGATAGCATGGAGCAGGATATGGAAGAAATGGAAAATACATTTTTCTATTTTGGTGCGTTACTAGTCGCTAGTAACACACTGACAGCAGTGCGTTACTAGCCAGTACCGCACTACTATCGGTGCGTTACTGAGTAGTAAATTTTATTTTTCGAAGTTGGTAGCACTGAAGTTTATTGATTTTAATGTGGCAGTTGCCAAGCGATTTACAGGTTATTTGATGATTTGACAAACCTGACGTTAGAGTTGCCAACTACCAAAAAAGTTACTAAAATTGAAAGCTATAATATTTTATTTTAAATAGATAAAAAGGCGCAAAATACAAAAAATAGTATAAAAAACTCGTTTCATAAGTCGATAGTAGCACTTGTTCATTAAAATACTCGTCGCTACGCGACTCGTATTTTAAAATTGAACGCGTGCTACAATATGCGACTTATGAAACTCGTTTTTTAATATACTATTATAGGTGGCATAACAATTTGAAAAACTTGTTTCAGAAGCATTCTACCACACGGGGTGGAGGTATGGGGCCCAGAGGAACAAAAAGATGTAGAGAAAATCCAATTTAAAGTGGAGAGGTCAATACAACAAGAAACAGGAAGTAAAAAAGTATGTGGATGGACCTAAAAGGCCTACAGATTTCGAATGTAGTATACAAATAAGATAGAATACGGGAATAGTAGGAGAAGTGATGAAACAAGCGGACACAGAAAGAACAAAATTACGAAATATGGGCAATCCAGAAGAAAAGCTTTTGAAAATATAGGATGATCTTTAGAGGAACTAAAAAGGAGAAAAAAAACTGGAATTAGATGGGGAGGAATGGTTAAGGAAATTTTGAACAATGCAAGTTGAAAAGAAGTTTATACCCAAGCTTCATTAAACGGCTGATAATAGACATACAAATCATGATCAGATTTGGAAGCGAAGAAAAAGCTAAGTAATAGATATTGGACAGCAGCAAAGGAAAGAAAGTGCACCATGTATGAATGTGTGAAGAAAAAGATGAATGATAGTCATATTGGAGAGTAGAATGGAAAGAGCTAACAGAAAAGGAATGGGAAGGAAGAAGGAATGTTAGGAGATATGTGGAAATATATTAAAAGACTCCGAGAAGAGAAAGAAAAAATCTAAAAAGAAGAAGATGTTTGGACCAGAACCTTGGGGTACGGAACTTGAACATCTGCTAGTGGAAATTTTATTGGATGTTCGTCTTTTAAAAATTTTGCTACATTGTGCAAAATGAACCAGGACATTACAGCATGTATTCAGCGACCGTGATGAAAATTTTAGAGTTAATCACGTCTTTAAGAAAATATTTCTTATGAAGAAATGTTTTTTAATCACGTGATTAACGATAATGACGTCTCTAAATTTTTCATCACGCCGGTCGATAAATACACGCTAATATGTCTTGGAAGTATTTCTATAGATACCGTAATTTTATATTGCAAAATTAGAATGCTTTGTTTTAATTGACCAAAACATATTTATATTATTACCCTCTCTGTAAATAGTCTGTATCCTCCTGGGGTGTATTTGGGTTTCTAAAAATTACTAGTCTACAGGGTGGAAATAAAAACCGGGTCACCTCGATAACTTTTTTATTTATGAATAAAAAAATTTGAAATTTAGCTATGTTCTATGGTTCAAAAAAACAAATTTTATGCGCATTTTCTATTTTCGAAATCACTTCCGGTTTCACCGGAAACACCATGAACTTTGTTTTTTTAAATGTAACATACCATATTTTTATTCATGGCTTAAAATACTTTTAAAAAAGAAGTATTTTTGAGATATTAGTTTTTACTTTTTTTGTAAAAAAAATTTTTTTCAAAAAAAAAAAAAGGTTTTCGAAGTCGGTGAAAAGTACCAAAACTAATTCTAAATAATTCAAATACCTAAATAAAATTGTAATTTGAAAAAAAATTTAAGTGGTTTTTGAACTATTAATTTTTAAACTTAGTTAATGAAGATTTTATCAAATATCTCACTTTTTTTAAATGCAATGATGCCGGGTCATTCGACTTTTTAAAAAGAGGATTTTATAACGATTATTTATTTTATGTATTTGAATTATTTAGAATTAGTTTTGGTAATTTTCACCGACTTCGAAAACCTTTTTTTTTTGAAAAAAATTTTTTTTTCGCAAAAAACAAAAACTAATATCTCAAAAATACTTCTTTTTTAAAAGTATTTTATGCCATGAATAAAAATATGGGATGTTACATTTAAAAAAACAAAGTTCATGGTGTTTCCGGTGAAACCGGAAGTGATTTCGAAAATAAAAAATGCACATAAAATTTGTTTTTTTAACCATAGAACATAGCCAAATTTCAAATTTTTCTATTCATAAATAAAAAAGTTATAGAGGTGACCCGGTTTTCATTTCCACCCGGTATATCCTTTATCACCTAAAAGTTATGGTTAGTTATTACCAAAATTGTCTCTCGATACCTTAAAAATCTGAATTTTACCAAATCCTAGAATCGTGAACAGACCTTGGCCACGAAACTTGTAATGCTAGGATAAGGTTTTCGATTTATACAGGGTGATTTTTATGTATGGAACAAAAGCGGTTATGCCCAAATGGTTAGATAAAACAAAATTAAAATTTGATAAAATCAAATGGGGCCTTCGTACAATTATTTTAAGATGAAAACCAAATTTTTTTATCGCGCTGGGATTTTTAACACATCAGCCATCTTGAATTTTTTTAAATTGCAACATATGTCATGCAATACATCATTGGAAAGCTATTTTTTAGTACTTTACGCCGTATTATTAAAATCATAAAAAATAAATATTGATAAAATTTTGTAATCCAACTTTAACTTTTTTGGACTATCGAATATTTAAAAAATAGCCTTCTTTTTATTTTCCGTTTAAAATAAAAATATTTTAGACTAATAAAATAAAATAATAAAAGGTTTTAGCCCTGTTTTGAAGGCTAAAATATTTTTATTTTGAACAAAAAATAAAAAAAAAACTGAATATTTAAATTTACGACAATCCAAAAAGTTTATTATTTATGATTTAAATAATAATTTTAGGGACTGTCGTAAAGTACTAAAAATTAGCTCTCTAATGAAGTATTGCATGACATAAAAATCCGGACGATAAAATTTTTTTTAAATATTTCTACGAAGGTCCCATTTGATCGTATCAAATTTCAGTTTTTTTATCAAGCCGTTTGGTCATGACCGCTTTGATTTCATACATAACAATCACTGTATAATGATCACCATGTACCGATGTTTTTTATTCTGGTGTGAGTAAATCGATAGCACCCATAAAACAAGGAAAGTCAAGACGTCTTTGCCAATTTTCTTCGGTTCGCATTTATCTTCGGCATTTTGTGAAAATTTAACCCAATGACCACTTTTTTGAAATTTTGGAAGATATTATTTATAATCATTCTTAAAAATTTTATGACATAAGATAATGAATCCCATCTTCTTCACTTACTCCTGCTTGAATACCGGGATCTCCTACATTATCTTAAAAATAAATTTTATCAATATTGCATAGTGCGCCACCTCTTTTTCCCCCGATTCCTTACCCAAAAAATGAGCACTATCCATATAACAATTTCCTTGGAAA
This sequence comes from Stenus bimaculatus, assembly GCA_963971135.1. Taxonomy (NCBI): domain Eukaryota; kingdom Metazoa; phylum Arthropoda; class Insecta; order Coleoptera; family Staphylinidae; genus Stenus; species Stenus bimaculatus. The sequence continues at coordinate 75,539,191 of OZ020180.1, read as the reverse complement.
ATCTTTATGGTCACTGTCACAGGTAGTTTTTCTGGGATTATAAACTCCACCATCACTCGTTTAGAAAACACAAATATATCAGCTATACATTCGAAAACTTGCACACACTAAGCATCTGGTCGGTATTTTTATTCATACCACAATTTTTATTCATATCACATCCTAGGAGTATTTGGTAGCATTTTGTATACATCTTTTAGAGACACGTTGTATATTTTGTACAACTTTCATAATATATAAAGTATTGTTTCTTTAATATAATAATTGGCTTAAATATCAAGTTGATGTGAAGGTGGGTATGTACACTGTCACTTTTATTTTCTAAGCCTCGTGGTTCTATTTAAACCTTTTAAAGTGCGCTTCATAAAAACAATTTTGCAATTCTTAGAGAAGTTACATAATGTTGCAAAGTTCATAGGGCAACAATTGCGGACTAACATGTTGTTGGGTCAGTTATTTGCACTTTTGTAATCTATTGTTAAAAGAGAAACTCGGATGTATGTGAAGTAACGTCACTGAGCTTGCATTCGCGATCCTTCCGCAATATGATTTATAGAAAATGATTCGCGTCTTGTTTCTGTGTCCACGGCCCTGTGGGTGGTTATTTTGTATACTTAAGATTCTAACAGATATTATATTTCGTTTCATATGCTTTACGTCAAATATTTACAACCTGTATAATTTTAATGTGCGTACTTGTTTTCTAAATACATGTAAAATACATAACTTGTCGACACTTATTTAATAATTTTATTAAATATTACTCTTGTAGAAATTTTAACCTTTACTACTTTTCTACTGATTTCTTTTTACAGCTGCATTTTTTATACAGAACGGATATCCCCTTGTAACACGATTACAACCAACTTTATTCATCTTGGCGGTTCCAAAGTAAAAAAAGCTAATCCAAAATTATTCACGGTATTTCGTCATAGATTGCAGAGTGCGTGTGCAGTCGCTAAGTTGTTTACAGGGACGTTGGTGCTGTCAGATTTGCGACATTTTCCATACAGTGGTGCAATAACACAATGCAGACGGACGGTCCATCCATCAAACAAACACGATTCTATGGTACAGGGTTACTGACCATGCTTTATTAATCCAGAGCCGTATTCGGAAATTTTCAACTAAAGCTTCTTTTGAACTGACTTAAAATATTTTTTTTTAATTCCTACAACTTGTCTGTTTTCTAAAGGGTATAACACTTTTCTGAATATTTTTAAAAAAACATATAGAAATTATATCATGAATTTGTATATGTTTTTTATTTTCCTAAAATAAATTTTGAAACGTGGATTTTTTATACAATAGAAACATTTTTTTTACTAAATTTTAAGTATTTGATCACTTTCATTGGTTAATTAATTTTTAAAATAAGTACAAATTTTTTAATGATAATAGAATTTTAAAGCACTTTCGTATTCACAATTCTAGATAATTGTTATTTTTTTTAAATTACATAAATTGATACAAAACCAAAGATTTAAAAGTAATTCCAATATACAGAGTGTTTCTGAAAGGTCTGAGCAAAATTATACCACACACTCCTGAGATCAAAATAAGATGATCTATCCAAAAGGGCTTGATTAAGGTGCTAGAGACCATCAAAGTTTTTGAAAATATTTCAATTATTATAAATTACTAACAATTGCTTTCAACGATCGGGACTAATATAAACTCAGTAATATGTTGTGTTATTTTACATAGAACTTAAACCAGATAGAAAAACTGAATTTTTAGTAACATAAAAAAATAAAATATTTTCAAGAACTTTTATGATCTGTAGCTTCCCATTGAAACACATTCGGATAGACATTTTCAGCTAATCGTCTTATTTTGGTCTCAGTTGTATGTGGTATCATTTTGTACAGACCTTTTAGAGATACCCTGTTTATACTATTTATAATTTACCTATAATTAATTAATTAACTCTAACAGTTAGAAATCGGTATGTTCTTTTTGAAAATTTTAAAAGTTGCCAAAGAAAAATTATGTGTAAAATGTTGAAAACTTTTGCCGTTGGTATAATTTTGATAAAAACAGCTTTATGTCTTTTTTGGCACTATTTATTGATTTCCTTTGCTACATCAGAAAACGTTTCGGCTCAAATCTATCAGTTCTTCGTAAGTAGTTTAAAAAAACCAATAGTAGTCATGTGTTTGGAATTGCAGGTTATTTTCAATTCTTGAAATGTTCATATGAAAATGAAAAAAAAACTGGTCGACATTCGAACAATTTTCAAAAAATAAATTTCTTATTTTTACTAAGGCACAGGTGTAATTATTTTGGTTATTTCCTTTAATAATTTTCACTTTGGATGACACTTTAAAAATTAAGATTTAGATATTTCTGACTTTTGTTTTTTGTTTAACAAAATGGTAACAAAATGGTAGATGATACTTTTATCTGAAGAATAAATTTTATTATATTATTCAGATAAAAGTATCTTCTACCATTTTGTTAAAGAATAAATTTTATCATATTCTTCAAATAAAAGTATCTTCTACCAATTTGTTACCATTTTGTTAAACAAAAATCAGAAATATCTAAATATTAATTTTTAAAGTGTCATCCAAAGTGAAAATTATTAAAGGAAATAACCAAAATAAGGACACCTGTGCCTTAGTAAAAATAAGAAATTTATTTTTTGAAAATTGTTCGAATGTCGACAAGTTTTTTTTCATTTTCATATGAACATTTCCAGAATTGAAAATAACCTGCAATTCCAAACACATGACTACTATTGGTTTTTTTTAATTACTTACGAAGAACTGATGATGGCGAAATATTTGAGCCGAAACGTTTTCTGATGTAGCAAAGAAAAGACATAAAGCTGTTTTTATCAAAAATAAAAATAATTGTACCGCAAGGGACAGTATACTTGGATCTATTTTTATATACCTAATTCTATATGCTCAATTTTAAATTTAAAATAAATGGAAAAAATTCTCCAAAGTTTCAAAAGCAAGATATTTAGCACTATGGAATGATAAAAATAAAAATGGAAGAAACATGCATATGAAATAGAAAATAATTTTATTCTTTTAATTAGTGTACTACGAATATGTGAAGTTGATTTAAATGTAGAAACAAAATTTTTGGTTTATAAATTAGCTATTGAATCTCATATTCGGTTCCTGATAAAAAAATTAATTTTATTTCATGAACGTAATGAATAGGTTTTGCATCATTTTCGGAACACCCTGTATATTTTAAATAATTCTGTTCATAACTATTTTACATGTTCCTACAATTAAATAAATAGACAATTATTTATTTCTAATTGTGGAAAAGACACTTCTTTAAATAATGGATTTTATAAATTTATTGAATTGCCGAATGAAATGAAATTAATAAATTTACCCCAAATATAAAGACTCATACTTAAATGTTCAGACATTATTTTTTAGAAAATTATAAAATTGGAATGTTAATATTAATTGTATAGGAAAATGCCTTGAAATTTTAATCAAAACTTTATTACAATAGTTTCAGTCCAATTCTGACCTTCTGCAGTTTTTTCCTAAATGTAAATTTTCAAAAATGTGTGTTCATTTTACGCCGATTTTTTTTACGTTTACCTGTACTTGGACATAAAAACGACTAAAAATTAGTAATTAGTAATACCTATAATAAATATTTTTTTTGGTCTAATGCAGAAACATCCAAACTCAAATTCAATAAAATAAACAAATCTGGATAATGTCCTTAGAAAGCATAACTTTGACATATCACTAAATTTTAACATATTATAAATAAATGAAAAAATACCTCCTTTTGAGAAAAGCGTTATTTGACTAAGGATCTTCTGCATTACCGTGACTATTTAATTTTAGTTGTATTTAGTTATATTTTACCCAAATATTTCCTTAAAAATAAATTAAAAATTTAAAAAAATTTAGATAATAATTTTATGATTCCATTCCATTCCATTTTATTGCACTTAAATTTATTTAAAAACAAGGAGGGTTCAACTGTAAATTGCGCAATATAACCAGCGAAAAGCAAGCAAAACACAAAAATATAAATAATATGTGTAATTATTGCCAAAAATATTTTAGAAAAATCTACAAATGTTGAGACGCTTTCATTGGTTAATCAGTTTTTACAGTGACTATTACCATTTTAGCAAAATTGTATCAGAAAAGTCACCTTTTTTAAGTGTGGGACGTTTTTAAACACCAAATAACTAAGGACATCAAATTTATTATTATTATAGCTTTAAATTATGTTACTTTAGCTTTTGTGGTTTGATTTATTAAAATTGTCTCGGAAAGTTCAATGAAAACAAACATTTTGTGATAAACATCATACTTGAAAGTTGTCCATCGTAAACACATTTAATGTAAAATAAACAAATAATGAAAATATAACAATCCATTTATTTAAATTCAAATACTATAGAAAATAATAAATGAAATATATAATATTATTATGTTATTTTATTAATTATTTTTAGTATCAAATCATCAAAATTATCATAAAATATTATTGGATAAGTTATTCAAATTGCCCTTACAAACAAAATGTAAACGTGACAACTGTGTAAAAACTAAAAACTGAGGTTCATGATTGAACTGTATAGTTTTTATAGTTCTTGATTTTGCATTTACATATTACAGAGTGACTAAAAAAATTAGGCACTTTTAGTCTGTTATAGAAAGTAATTGAATCAAATATTAAAAATTTTAAACTAAAAACTAAGTCTGCTATCTACAACTTATTTGATTTAAAATGTGGAAGGTTAATTTGTGCCTCATAGTAATTAATTTAAAATAAAAAATTTCAAAAAGTTTAATTAGAAATTAATTTAAAAGTTTTTTGGAATTTTTTTTTTAATTTATGCTTTAACTACTTCAGAAAGAATGAAAAAAACTAAGTAAATTTTGGAAATTTAGATTTTGTTAATCTACTCGTATTTAAATTTAACCGGTTATTTAAAGATGTTGAAAATGAAGAAAAAATAATAATATACAGTGAGCGCAAAAATATGGAATTAATTCATTAAATCCGTAAAATTTATTTTAAAGATTTATTACACTTATTTATATTAAATTTCAAGGTAAAACTTAATTTTTTTAATATAAATCTATATTTTTTAAAGAGATGAAATGATTTAGACAAATTTGTTTTTCAAAGAGGAATAAAATATACAGGGTGTCTCAGAACACCCGTCCACCCCTTTTATTTTGAGAACGCCTTGTCGTACAAGGCTGAAATAAAAAAAATTATTACCAAAGCAAACCCGAAGAATCCATTGGTGCACTTATTTTTTTCCGGAACAATCCGGAAGTACCCGGAACCGGAAGTAACTTTCGATTTTTAAATGGCAACATAGGTCGAGTATGGTATCGTTTGAAAGGTCTTTTAAAAAGAAACAACTTTTATTAAAATATTTTTGTAATATCTTGCATAATTAACAAATTAAACGAAAAAAAATTATGCAAACAAGTGACCATTGGTCTCTTAAATTATGGAAAAATTAAATCGTTACCATCATCCGTAAATGGGCAAGAGAGAGCTTTTTTTAAAATTGAAACTGTTTTTTGCGTTTATCGCTTTATTCGTTAAAAATAATCTTTTTTTTATTGTTTGAATTAAGGTAAATACATAACCTAAAAAAGTTGATTATTTTTAACAAGCGAAGCAAAAAATACATGTTTCCATTTAAAAAATCATAATTGCCTCTACCCTTACCCATTGAGGATGAAGGTAGTGTTTTAATTTGTCCATAATTTAAGAAACCATTCGTCACTTGTTTGCTTTTGTTTTTCGTTTAATTTGTTAATTATGAAAGATATTAAAAAAATATTTTTATAAAAGTTGTTTCTTTTTAAAAGACCTTTCAAACGATACTATACTCGACCTATATTGCCATTTAAAAATCGAAAGTTACTTCCGGTTCCGGGCACTTCCAGATTATTCCGGAAAAATATAAGTACACCAATACATTCTTCGGATTTGCTTTGGTAATAATTTTTTTATTTCAGCCATGTACGACAAGGCGTTCTCAAAATAAAAGGGGTGGACGGCTGGTCTGAGACACCCTGTATATTTGCATTAAAAAAAACAAAGTTGACCTTGAAAACAAATTTGAAATAAAAAAACAAAAATAACTGTAACATTTCTCGCTCGAACAATTTTTATCCCAAATTTTTTTTTTCGAAAAATCCATGGTTTTAGTTTTAATGGAAGTATTCTATATTTTTGCCGCTCACTATAATTTGAAATACATTTTACAATAAATTTTAAGTATACTTAAAAAACAAAGCAACGGTATTTTTTTTTAATTAGAGTCAATATTTACATAGGTTATTAAGATTTTTAAAATCACAGTTCTCAAAATTCAAAATATAATTTCAAAATTTCTTGCCTTTCTTGTTTCATAGAAGGCTTTCATATTAAATATTGTAAATAATTTCATGGTAAGAATAAAATTTTTTAGAATCACACATTTTAAAGTAAATTTGCTTTTCAACGAACAAAAATTTGAGGGTATGACAGTTCTCAGATGAACACTTTGTATAATAATCTAAACATTCCTAAGATAATCTTTAATAAATTAAGTAAATCTTCGAATCTTTTTTTCCACTAGTTTTAATAAAATCAAAAATATTAAAGAAAAACTTTAGTTCTGTTTGGAATAAAATAAAAATAATTAAAATAAAAACTAATCATTTATTTTTTGCTTAATAAGGAAAAGTGTTGGGATTTGGGATGATACTTAGTGGACCTAAAAATATCTTTTTAAAAATTTTAAAATGATTTATAAATGATATTTTTTTATTTGGTTTAAATCTTTGCAAAAAAATTAATGGTCACTGGACTTTTTGGTGTACCTAAAAAAAAATAAAAGACTTAAATACAATTTTTAATGCCGATCATCCTCTTCGAAAAAACAACCGCGTTTTTAATATTTTTGTTTAGTACATTTGCTGTAGTTTTTATACTTGATTATTATGTAACTAATCATCGTTTTTTTATGTTTGCTTTTTAATTTCGGCATCCGGTTAATGATATTTTCCCAACTCTAATCTTATAGTTGTGTCCAGCAAGTTCCCACGTTTAATTTGTTGACGATGATATAAATCAAAACATTATCTACTTTAACTAAGCAACTTTTTCATTTAAATTGAATACTTGATAAACTGTAATAACTAACCTAAATCCAAGTTAAAATAAAATAAAATTAAAAGTCTTAATTATATCGATAAATATTATTTTGATTTGTATTAAATCTTCTAAAAATTTTTGCTAATGTGTTTCCTAAAATTCGTCTGAAATACGGCCCTGGTCAAAATAGTAAGCAGCAGTCGATGAGTTAGCAAATTGTATTATCCCTTGTCCTCCGCAGTGTTACATTTCGTTGCGATTTTGAATGGTGCATAGATCTGTCAGTTTACCGATTTAATAAATGACAGAAATTATTATTGTTAGAAAGCAGTTGGTCATCATTTTAGGAAAATTGTATTTATCCAAAACACAGTATTACCCTTATTAAAGTTTTGATAGTACATACCTAAGTACTTTATAAATAAATTTTCCCTCATACTTCTTCATAATAAAATGAAAACAAAAAAAAATGTCTAGGTTACATTGAAGTTTCCGATATTGAGTTTCGCAATCAGTTTTACATCATCGGCATATAGAAGAGGCAATAACATAACATACTCCATTTACAAAGATGGAAAACAGTAGAGGTCCTAAATTAAAGCCTTGTGGTACACTACTCATAGCCATATTGGGATCAGAGATATTTAAATTTTGTTTTTTTGTAAATATTAATTAAAACCATAGGTGTGTAGTTTAATTAAAAATTTAAGCGTTAACTTATTGTTTATAAATATTTTAACGATAAAGTTTTGTAAAACAATACTTACATACGTAGGTTTGACCTAATTTTCAGCTAAATCCTTATCAGATAGGATACTTAAACGAAGTTTATTGTACCGGTGCGATAAGCTGATTAGTACACATACACAACATTTTTCCATGCACCCGCATACATAAGTTAGCAACGTTTAAAATAATAAAACCCAATAAGATTAAAACTCGACATGAAAGTGCGTATAAACAATATTTTATGATTGTTTCCACATAAAAGACAAAAAAATTACGTTTACCTTTTTAAAAAATCCCACGGGGTTCACGAAAAATTATACCTGCTAATCAAATTGTTCGGTCATCCCTGTCGTTTTTGGTCAAGAGTTTTTTATGCGAGGGGACTGTTATTTTTTAAGATTCTATCACGCTCTAAGGTCCATTTACAGTTAGTCAGTTATTCGATACCACCCTGCGAACCTTATAATGGTATTTAGATTTTTATCAAAAGAGCCCATAGTTTTCTTGAGTATATAATGATGGACGTTACAAAAGCTTTTGTGCAGATTTTTTATTCTGATTCCTCCATACAAAAATCGCATTAAAATTTTAAAGCAATTTAATATAATATAAAAAAAACCTAGTGTAATTTTAGTAAAATTATTTTATTTGTCGTAAATATGACGTGCATGTTAAAGGAGAGACTTTGGTCAATGACTTGTGCAATTCTTTCGTCCAAATCTGAAAATAGCCCAACACAGATGTCTGGTCAGTGTTGGAAAGGTCTGTCGACCCTTACTTTTTGCATTTCCATACGTGCTTTTATGTTGAGTTATATTTATGTATCTCGCCTTTTTAGGTTTTTTGTGCAACGTTTAAAAATATTCTCTACTTGTCGCTTTTTGCAGATACCATAGTGGACTTTTAATCATGCCTTGCTTTCAGAAACTCAAAATTACATTTTAAAAGTTTTAATGTTGTTTTAGCTTCCTCCTTTGTGAAAAGCTTTTAGGTGGACAGCGAATTAAGTCTCTGTGGTCGATACGAGCTTAAAATAATACGACACCTTTAATGTCGCCCTTATTTTATTGATTGCTTGTTTTATAAATAATTGCTTTATCTGGTGTAAAAATTTTTGGTAAATTAAATTAGTATTTAAAGGATTTTCGTTAGATAATTCCAACTTATCAATTTGTAGTTTGGCAGTCTTTCTTGGGTGTAGATAGCTTTAAAGTTCAAATCAAGGAACTTCTAAGAGGTAGTTTTGAAGTTGCGAAACAGAGAAGACCCGCGCTGAAATGAAGTTAATTGAAAACAAGCCCGATAGGATCTGAATTAAATTGTTGGAGGTGCAGCAAGCGTGGCATGAATATAAAAGAGCAAAAAGCGCTCTTTCATACGGGCCTGCACATATACGGGTCGGGTCAACTTTGCTATCACTCACCTGCATTTGATAAAATAATAATAACACTGCAATTACCCAAAAATATCCTTTGATATCATTATTATGCGACAATGCATTTATGTTAATTTAATGAGGTGCTGGTTAATTTTGGGTCATTTATATTGCAAATGAAAGTAAAAACTGCACACGATAATTTTATGCATTTTAATTTTTATTAATTAAAACTACACAAATACATAAATGATATTCACCACCATTATTGCATATTAGGTATACATATAGTAGTTTTAATTTCCTAAAGAGTGAATACATAAGGTGACCGAGCTGGCCAAAGATATTCCATCAGTTAATATTTCATATAACCGTTTTATGGGTTTGCAATTTAGGAATAAATGCACTAAATAGCAGAGTTCATTCATTTCTGCTTGATGCTTGTTGCAAACTTTACCAGTGACGTCAGAAGTAGGTTAGTGCAAAGCGACATAACCTCGGTGACAACTAAAAAGTAGTTTGACAACATGATGGCAACTAACCTCTACTGACGTCATCCAACTAGTTCCTCTTTCCACCGCTTAGATTTGTTGTGACCAACAATACATATTGCACTTAGTTAATTTAATAATTTTTGTTGTTGTTATGTATATGAACTTTTGAGTTACTTGATAAACATGTCCATTGAGACAGGAATCTTCACAAGTTCCCTAAAAATCGCCTACCAGTCTACAAAATGGGTTCCAAACACCAACTGGAGAACTACATACCCATCTCAGTGTTAAACTCGATTTCCAAGATTATTGGATTATTGAAAAGGTAATCACAGAAAACGTATGGATGTTTCGATAAGTTTATCATCCTCTCGGAGAAGCAACATGGATTCAGGAAACGGAAATCAACAGAAACTGCATCTTACGAACTTACACATGTTATCTCAGAAAACTTTGATAATAACAAACATGTGGCAGGACTGATCTTCGACTTTTCCAGAGCCTTCGACACGGTTGATTTCAAATTCATTGAAGATAAACTCGATGCCTTATAAGGATAAGAGGTAACAATCTAAAACTCTTGATATCCTTCCTACATTAATGACCTTGAAGACCACACAAAGGATGACTACTTTATAAAATTTGCGAATGATACCACTATTATAATCGCTGCTTGATAACCTTTAATAAAAAATCGATACAACGACTTCCAATTTAGAACAGAAGGCCACAGCAAAAAATAGAAGACTCCTCGATGAACATCAAATTATTTTTAGGAATCAATATTGATGATCGTTTGTTATGGGATAGACAAATTGAACACGTAGCCAAGAAACTTAACAGTGTACTAACTATGCCATTCAAAAATGAAGAATAACATTTTCAAGAGACTATGGTACTTACTTTCTGTTTATTATGTACTTGCGTACTCCTATCTTACGTACAACATTATTCAATGGGGAAGAGCAATCAACGTTAACAGAATATTAATTCCCCAAAAAAGAATACTTAATTTAACAAAAATCATAGAGAATCATGTTTACCTATATTTCTGTTACTGGAATCTACATACAGGGTGTACAAAAAGTTCGACAAGGACGTTTATTTTTGAAATGAAGCATTTTTAAAAAAAATGTTTCAAATAAAAGTTATTCGATTCTTAGTGACGCACTATCTGGAAATATTGCTCATGACCTTTAGCAGCAAGATGAAGGTCACGCGATAATCACTTAATTTTTTTTAAATAGGGGCATCCCATTTTCACATCATATTATTATAGCTTGCTTTCAGAGGTCTAGGGAAGATCTTTTTTTATTTTTCTAAAGTAAAGAGCAGCTTTATTTTGGAAATTAAGTATTTTACAGAGAAAATGTTTCAAATAAAAGTTGTACGCACTTTTTAGAAATAATACCATGACCTTGAACAGCAAGTTTATGGCGATAATCACTAACTTTTTTTAAATAGCAACCATCCTTTTTTATTACATACTATTAAAGCTTAATTTCAGAGGTTTATGGAGCATAGTTTTTAAAAGTGCGACACTATTAATCGTACAACTTTTATTTGAAACATTTTTCTGTAAAATGCACATTTTCCAAAATAAAGCAACGTTGCCGAACTTTATGTATCAAATTTTTAATTCCTTATAACTTTCAAACTATTTAATAAAAAAATAGGTTCCGCAAAACCCTGAAAGCAAGCTATAATAATATTTAATAAAAAAGGATTGCTTCTATTTAGAAAAAGTTAGGTGATTATCGCCAGACCTTTATTTTGCGGTTCAAGGTCATGGGCAATATTTTCAGATAGTGCGTTACTAAGAATCGTATAACTTTTATTTGAAACATTTTTTTTTCAAAAATATACAGGCGTTACCGAAGTTTTTGTAAACCCTGTATTAAATGGTCAATCTATGTATTTAACAATATTAACCACTACGAAAAAAATGATACACATGATTATCATACAAGCCACAAGGATGCAAGGACGTCCTCACACTTCCATTGCACAACATCACATTGATGGAGAAATCTGCCAACATATTCATCTACAACAAATTCCCAAAATATCTTGTTAGCATAGATTTAACTATTTTAAAAAATATCATAAAGGGTACCTCACCATAGAAAACTTCTACAATTTATGCGATTTTTTAAATAATCAAACAGGAACAGTTGATTGTGTGATGTAGAAGCCTGAAATTCTAATATTTTTAAATAGCTGTTATGTCTTAATAGCCGTAGCTAGTTTTATCTTTCTATTATTTTATTCTATTTTATTACATTTTAAATTTTAATCTTAATTTCTATGTACAATAAAAGTAATTGATAAATATTTCATGTGACAGCATTGCGGAATTACCTAATTTGGAAAGAGTCATCTTGATGGATCTTTAGAACAAGTACGTCAACCTATGGAAAAGAAGACCCAAATGGATGAAAATAACGGAATAATCGATGGCTTTGCTTTCAACAACCACTAGAAGAAGACCTTTTAAAATCCGACAACAAGAATCTCGGACAAATTCCGACCAAAAGAAGAAGAACTTCTCTACATGCAGAAATAAACGACACTAGTTGCACGATTGCAGGTGACGAATTTTTGTTTCCTACGCTATGATCTAATTCCTTTTCAATAATCAATAAATCTCTGGTTTTCTTTTTCGAAGGTGGTCCAGTAATTGTGTTTTCTTAAGAACCAAAATTTCTTTCAGACGAGATCAACAACTACTTGAAATATCTTAATAGAATTTAAATACTAAACTAGTTACCTGAATGTTTAGCATTTGTAATATTTTCTCATCGAGATTAATAAATACAATGGGCTTGACAGGACCACCTCCATCTTTCACTTCCCTACACGTTCTTCCACATGGAGTCTCAAATTCTTCTTAACTTTTTTACTAAGAAAATCAATACTTCAATTCCTTTTTTAGTAAAATAAGAAGCACGTTTTTTCTTGTTAACTTGTAGTTTATTTATTTTCAAAACAAAACACTATACTTTTTCTACATCAAATTGAGACTAATCAACTCCAAATTAAAGGTTAATAATTTTAAACTAGGAATACAGTTTCACGTAAAAATAAGGTAGGACGGTAGACCTTTAACACAAAGTGTAAATTTATGAATGTTATTTTATTAGAGTTTTTTGTAGGATATTTTCTGTTAGCGTTTGCTTACGACTAGTGCTGTACGAACTTTATATTTTTTAAAGTTCAAACTTTTCATTCAAAAGTTCGAACTTTGAAATAGTTCGAACCCTTCGAACATTGTGTAAAAGTTCGAAAAAAGTTCGGGTTCGGAGAAAGTTCGATTTCACAAAAAGTTCGGGTTCGAAAATAGTTCAAGTTCAGAAAAAGTTCGGAGGTGGGATTTTGTTTCCACAGAGTATTCTAAAACTCGCCAAAACGTCATCATTCAGGCGAAGAGAACAATGTAAATAATGACGAATTGTCGGAAAATGATGACGTTTTGGCGAGTTCATAAAACTCGCCAACAAACAAAATCCGGCCTCGGGTTCGGAAAATGTTTTACTTTGTTATATGGCATAATAAACGCAATTATTAAACGGAAATTTTTTTTTATTATACTTTCGCCTTCACCGGAAATGACATGTCATTTTAAACGTTACGCCCTATTTTTTGTAGGTATTATTAAACATTGGTAAGTTTGTATGATTGTAACGAAAAAAATGTCTGAACTTTGAAAAAAAAATTGAATTATTTTTTGGAATTTTTTTAATAAAATTATTAAAACTACTCTTAAATTTTTTAAATTCGTAAAATAAATTGTAATTTATGAAATTCATTCGGCCGTTTTTGAGAAACTAATTTCTATAATTTTTGAAATACTCAACATGTAGCTATAAACTTACTTATTTTTTTATATTTTTAATTAATCTACAGGTGTTTATAAATAAGTAAACTTATAGTATATAAGGTATACCGAGTTCGAACTTGAATTTGTGAAAGTTCGAACTTTTATTCTTATGTCGAACGTGTTCGAACAGTTCGAACTTTTTATTTTTTATAGTTCGAACTAAATTCGAACCTCAAAAAGTACTTACGACACCCAATTTATGTAATATTTGTAGTATTATTGCCACTTATCTGAATAGTAAAATTTTCTTTAATACCTGATTAAGGGTCGAAAAGTCTTATTAAACAGAGAAGTAATTTTTCTAAAATGTGGTGTGTTCCTTTGCTAATTTCATTATAAATTAACCCCATATTAAATGCAGTACCACCTGTAGCAATGTTGGTGCAACTTGTTTTATTCTTAGATCTATATTTTGTTCGTAAAATAAAAAAAATGTTGAGATTTGTTTCTTTCATGAAAATAATTGGGATATTGTTCAATTTTTAATTTTCTTTTTGGTGAAACTTATTAAATCTCAATTTGAAATTGATAAATTTAAATTGAAGACCTTGGTGCAATAATCGGTTAAGTCCAATTCTAAAAGTTGTGGAAAAACGATAAAAAATGTCCAGAAATAAACATTCTGCTCTGGAAAAAGTACAAAAGTACTACATCAATCGATCGGCGGTACTCAAAATTTTACAAAAAAAGGGGATATTTGGTCGGTTATTACATCAAGGTCTTCAATTTGAATTTGAAAGGATGTAGTTTTAATCACTATTATTAAAAATGATAGTCTTCCAGAAAATATTAAACAACTATGCCCTAGAATACAATGGAAAATCTGTCAATTTTTTACTTGGAGTTTAAGTAGAACCTGTGATAGTGATCTTTAGAGTCTTTTCAAGATTTGCAATATTTATTTTTTATCAATATATCCCAAAATGCAACTAACACCGAAAGTTTTCACTTAGATTGGATAAATAAGTTTTAATAATTTACTAGGCATGCAGATTTTAACTAGATATTACCGTTCCAGTTTCTTTAAAAAGATGAGTCTAACTAGATTCCATAATATCGGAAACACTCTCAAAACTTCAAAACCAGCATGTTTTAATATTTTTTTCGTTTTTTTTTTTATAATTTTGTAATTGTATTACTTAGATTTATCTCTGTAAATGTGATCTAAAAAAAGGTGTACTAAATGGAACACCTTTTATTAGCTTCAGGTAGTTGCGATACACCATACGTGTAATCATCTACCTACGCTCATGTTTATCCTAGTTTTGTAAACCACTACGATAACAATGACACTGGAGAATTATGCCCCGATTTCAATGGGAAGTATAACATATCTTGACACTAAAACTGAATTGACCATCCTGTTTCACGATATCCGGTCAATATTCCGGTGTTTACAAATGTTATCCGATATATCTATACTTGGATCATACAAAAGGGCGAACATAATAAAAGATGTGAATATTTATTCACTGGTTTAAATCAAAAAAGGATAAAAAATAAAGAATCAAAGGAGACTAAATTTTCAAATTTTTTTAGTTTCATAGTTGTACAAATCACATAGAGCACACAACAGAAAATGTGATTGGCCTCCATTTTTGGAATAATTTAAAAATAAATTTCTTATGCAACTCAAAAAACGGACATCCTGTAAATTGAATAATAATAATCTACCTCATAAAAGTATTTATCTTTGGTTGATATAATTAGCCCCTTGATTTAAGGAAATTGTGTTATTCAATATTTCTTGCTAGCACATGCCAAAGAGGGACACACGAAAAAATAAATCATGTTAAGGCGTCCCGCATATAAAGGGTTTTTTATACGCACCTGGCTACTTGGGCCCTTTTATGGGTCTAAGTATGCGGGCACAAAGGGTAGAAAAAAGTACATAAAAAAACGTGGGGGACAGTTTTTGCTTGGATAAATAGAAGGTTATTTTTTTTTCTTTATTAAGTTTCCTGTGCTAATATTACACAGACTCATTTAAGTGATTCATATTCATACTGTTGGGCCATTTTATTTAAATAACAAAAGCTTATAATTAATTAAGTTTGATTTATAATTTTACTATGTACCAAGTAACAAAGTTTCATCAGACAATAGATTTTTTATCTATATTCATTAAATAAATCATTTTATTTATTATTTATTATTTATTGTTATTTAAATTATCAATGATATCAATAATAAAAACATAATAAAGAAAGAGCTGGTTTTAAATTAAAAAAATGGAAATACTTTTAAAAAAATCAACATATAAATTTTAATTATTGCTATTATTAGTGTTAACAAAATAAATTTAATTAATAAGCAGCGAATTTTAAATAAAACGTTAGATCTCATTTCCATATTTTAATTATTAGGAGGCTGCTAATAAAAAATGCACGTTAAGTAAGTGTTAGAGAAAAACATATATATTACTGCCGTGAGAAAAGAAAAAAATCTGAGGGGTACCTAGGGTCTTAAAAAACTGTTTTTTAACCTGGCGAAAATTTTACGCGCAGAAGAAACGTTGGGGTAGAGTCTGTGGGAAAAAGTTACCCCAGATTTTTTTAGACGCTCCAGCCTTCAATCTAAAAAAGTGGTATTTATGTATGCAAATTGAAACGCGGAAAAAAAAAGGTACGGTAGATAATAAATTGTAGGTAATTTTTACTGCTTTTTTTGGCCTGACGTAAACGCAAAAAATGTAACAGTTTTATAATTGAAGATTAATTAAATTTTGTGTGCTCTTTGGGGTTAGATTGTATCGTTTAGAAGGGTATTGTTATCAGTTTGCATAATTTTAATTATAAATTGTTCAAAAAAAAACACCGAATAATTGAAATTTGTCATTTATTTTATATAAAATATTAAAATAATAAGTAAAATTAAGTACTAATATTTTCAAAGAATTTTTTTACACTTTAAGTCAAATTTGCGATAAGCGAAGTCAATCAATATTTTTTTGTTATTTTATAAGACTTTATCTAGATTTACAAACATTAAAAATCGACTATAAAATACGAAATGAGTGAAAAATTTTGTTATATACAGTTCTCAATTCTTAGAAATGTATTTAAATCAGTAAGAAGAAGTTTTGGAAGTATTTTATACAATTTTATGGTTACTAAAAGCTAAACGCAGCTGTAAAACCATTTGCTTTTTAAAAATAATTAACATTTAAGTATATTTTATGAATAGAAAAATTTCAGCTTTTAAGTTGGTAGTGATTCAAATAATAAAAAACAGGCAGAAATTTGAATAAAATTCAAAAATTGTTTTGCACTTAAGAGGATAGTCTGCGAAATGTTTGAAATGCGTACTCCTCGCTAGTAAAAATTGATTTTTTGGTGTTTGTAATAAAAAATTTAACAAAAACGCTCTTGTATTGCCTTGAAATTGAATTTATTTATCATATAGAATTTTTTTTTGATGTATATAGTCTGTTATAAGGGAGTAATTTTGAAAAAATGATAAAAAATGCGTTTTTATCATTTTTTCAAAATTACTCCCTTATAACAGACTATATACATCAAAAAAAAATTCTATATGAAAAATAAATTCAATTTGAAGGCAATACAAGAGCGTTTTTGTTAAATTTTTTATTACAAACACCAAAAAATCAATTTTTACTAGCGAGGAGTACGCATTTCAAACATTTGGCGGACTATCCTCTTAATACATGTAAATAAATGAAGCTTAGGGTTGGTTGTATGAAACTCAGTTTTAAAGGCTAAAGCCTAAAGCTTTAATTGATAAGTATATATTATAATTTTTTTGTGCAACGTACCCTTAGAACCAGGTAACGCAGAAATTAACCGCACAAGTTCTCTTTTTAATGATAATTTGGGTGTCCAATGCCTTTTTTCATTATTGTCATATTACTCCTCTTTTTCGGCTTAAAAAAAATAATGCAAGAAGTAGCAATACTGTGAAATCTGAAATCAATAACATGTAAGATGCTAAAGAAGAAGTAAGCCGTGACATGTAAAATGTATTTGGACGTATTTTGTTGTCAAAAGGCTTCGAAAAACATTTTGACAACCTTTCTCGAAAAACCAATTTACGAGTATTACTTTTGATAAGAGCAAAGAATCATCTAAATCTTCTACTCTCCCTGGTTTTGATAACCTTAATCGTTGAGCCAGGAAATTCGAAGATTATGAGAATTTAATTTTGACAAATCTAAAAAAATATTCCTCAGTGGGGGGATGTTGAAAAATTTTTGGACTCTTTCCAGGAAAATGTAGTCAAAATTGAACATCTAAAACTTTTTGCCCAATTTTGCAATTTAAAAAGTTTTTTGGAAATTCATTAAAGAAAGTGGATTCAATTTTCAATTGACAAATTTTCTCTTTTCGTCCTTCTGAAATATGGTAACCGTAATCTCATCAACATGCCATCATCAAAGACAGTGTTCATTGTTGAACCATCACTAATACATTGTATTGCAGGAGTGTATAAATTACTATCTTCGAAATAATTATTACTACTATTTAGTGTAGTAGTTATGAATAACTGTAAGTCCTTTACAGTCTTCAGCAACTGATTTTTATTGATCCATTAAAAATATTTCAAGGATATTTGAGGTTTCGTCTGTTCTAACTAGAGAAATATTTTGGGTGTGGCAGTAAACTATCGTTATCAGTATAACATGACGAAATGGATTGATAAAAGAAAATTGTGTTAATATTTTTATTACAATTTCTTGACTTTCTTCAATTTGTTTCTTTTTATCTGGGATGTTTTTGAATTAGCTTCATAAAATTTTTGAGTAGGAGATTGGTGTTTTACGCCTACATTTTTAACACTAAAAAACGGAATCAACTTTGCCTCTTTTTAGGCTTTTACTCCATTAAATCTGTACTTTATTGGTTAGCCGATTCTTTTCAACTAGTTCCTTCCTCTCCTTCCAAAACATCTTCTTCGATCTCAACTTGGCCCTCATCAAAAACTGCTTTTTGTTGGACTATCATTATTTCCATAAGTAAAATGTTGTCCTTCGGAAATTCATAAATTACTATCTTAAAATCATTTTGAAGCCTCGATTTCACGGTGATAGTAGTAGGAACTATCACGAGAGCTTTCGCAGTGTAGACAACTTGAAAGTCGCTATTATATCATAAGATAGCACTTTTGCGGTGACTACCATGACAGTGCTTTCATGATAGTACTATCACCATGAAAATGAGGTTTGACTTATTTTCTGTTTAGCAGCTATGAACTCTGAGTCGTTTGAAGTCTTCAGCAACTGCTTTTTGTGTGGCTATTGTAAATATTTCAAGGTCATTAGAGGTTTCATCTGTCCTAACTAGATAAAGATTTTGGGTAAGAGCAGTAAACACATCGTTGTCAGTAGATCATGATGAAATTGAATCATAAAAAAGGGTAATATTTGGATTCAAATTTCTTGACTTTCTTTAATTTGTTCCTTTTTTATTTGAGATATTTTTACATTGCCTTCATCAAATTGTTGAATATGTGTTTTTGTAGAAACGTCTACGTTTTTAACACTAAAAAACTAAATTACTGGCCAATACATTCTTAGAATTTGTAGACGTATGTTGTAAATAAATAAAAAAAAACATTTTTTTATATTGGAATTTTCTGTTGAGGAAATTTCCAATTAGTGCGATTCCAAATTTACTATTAAAAATAATTAAATAATAAAAAATTTGCTAAAATTGGAATTTACTAAATTGAATTAAGATAAAATGTGATAATAAATAGCTACAGTAAAAAAACCTCTGGTTAGTGGTCACTTAAAATATATGGATATGCTACCGTCACGTCATTGAGAGGTCGCAGTTGTCATGAAAAATTTAGTATGAACTAAATTTTCGTTCCGCGAAGGTGGCCATTAATAGAGGTTTTACTGTATTTATGATATAAGTGTAAAAAATGCATTTTTGAGGCATGAGTATGAAAGTATATCATACAAGATTTTTTCTTCAAACACGAGATGGATGAACAAAGAAAATGAAGTTATCCCTCTGGAAATTCTCTATTTCATAAACGTCAGTCTTTATCAAAATTAATTTGCATAAATCTTTGTTTTGTGTTAGAATCTGCCTCTAAGGGCGCGTTCCAGTAATAAACACTAAAGCCCACGACGACCGCAAAATCGTTCTAAATAAGACCGCGATTTTTTCTTTCTTGCATCGATGGCGACCGCAAGAAGCTCACAACGATCGTATTTATTCGTGGGTTTCCGTGGTTGTTTGTTGAATGGTGACCTTTTGAGCTAGTGGAACGGGAAAATTTTGCGGTCGTGGTCGTGGGCTTTAGTGTTCATTACTGGAACGCGCCCTAAAATGAAGAAAAACATTTTCAATATTTGACATTTGCTGTGAAATTAGAGACTTTGGAAAAAAAATTTGCTACGCCATTGGAATGCTAGGAGATTTTCTTTTTAAGATATCAATTGAACCAACCTGTGTATTTGGTTGCCCACATACCAAACCACAATCGTTTTAGCTCACCCTGTACATGATCGTCAAATAATATTTCTGGCAAATACCGCGAGAATGAATTTTTGGCGCATTTCGAGGAGATATCCAAATTGATTCAAATTATGGATATCATCAACTCTTTGGTCAAATTACTCCATCATCAAAATCATGCTAAACTTGAAGAAATACATTGATATAAGTAAGTATTATAAAGTTATTGCGTTTTTGAAAGAAATGGCGAAGGATACCGGCCGAAAAAATCTAAAGTGTTAACCAACGTACAGTTAGAATATATTTGGAAAAATGCAAAGAAGGAAAAACATCTTATGATAAAGGTTGTCGCAATTATTGGAATATTTGGAGCCTATCGCCGAGAAGAATTTTGTGATCATAGATAATATTAAAGATTTGAAATCCTCATTAGTTGTCAAAATACCATAGACAAAAACCAAAATACGAAGACTTTTCAGCATTGTTGGTACGCAGTATATGGATTTATATAGAAAGTATCTAGTCCTTTGTCCAGAATGTATCCGCCATCGACGGCTTTTTCTTAAATATATTAAAAACATTAAATATTTTAGTACCAGGAATCATCTTGTAATTAACACATTTGGTAAAATATTTTACATATTTCCAGAATTTCATAAAAAATTTCCGTCGCTCTTCAGCCTCCTTATTAGCAGACGCTGGTACCAATATAACTACAATTAAAAAGCATGGGGGATGGAAATCTATTGCAGTAGCGGAGGGTTATCTAGAAAATTCGTTGGAAAACAAAAAGAAGATTGCCGAGCAAATTCTTCCAGCAACTTTTGAAAATAATATAGCTTTAATCCCATTAACATCCTCAGAAATTTCAAATAGAAACCATTCTGTTACAAGCGTCCCAGAAATTGAAAATAACATTTTCATGTGTGCGGCTTCTAAGGGTATTTCTATTTCAAATTGTACGATAAATATTAGTGCTGCACGAACTTCATATTTTTTAAAGTACGAACTTTTCACTCAAAAGTTCGAATTTTGAAATAGTTCGAACCGTTCGAACATTGTGCAAAATTTCGAAAAAAGTTTGGATTCGAAAAAAGTTCGATTCGAAAAAAGTTCCGGTTCGAAAAAAGTTCCGGTTCGCTAAAAGTTCGATAATATTAAATTCGGCAAAAATATATACCAGGTGCTACTAAACTAGAGCCTCCCCTGTAATTTCTTTATTTATGAAAATAAAAATTTGAAATTTTAGTATATTTAATGGTATAAGAAAACGCATTTATTGAACTCAAAAAATTTTAAAATTTCAGTTCACAGGTAATGACATCAACTTTCTCATTTTAAAAGTAACTCCTCATTTTTTGTAGTTATTATTTAACATTGATAAGTTATAAGTATGATTGTGACAAAAACAATTTTGTTCTGAACTTTCAAAAAAAATTTGGAGATTTAGTAATACATATACAGGGTGTCCTATTTGACGTTGGACTGTTTGGGTATCTTTGTTATTATTGGAGATAGAAAGTCGGTTAAATGGACAAAGTAGTAGAATATTAATAATTCATTTACAAAAAATTTGAATATAGCATCGTTCCAACGCTATCTTGAAAAAACAAGAAAATGCGATTTTTAAAATATGGCTATAATTTCTTTATTTTTTGTGGTACCAAATAAGTTTTTTAACATAATACAAACAATTTTTTGTGTACAATGCAGTAAAATAAATGAATATTTTTTTTCGCCAACGGATTGAACGGAAATGAACCAAACTTATTTTTTCTTATGGCAGCCATATTGGATTTACACATATTCGGAATCAGTATTTTTTTCTGAGTAATTTGGTATACCATATGTCATATTTAAAAAAAAATAAAATTATTTGATTTAACAAGCTAACATTGGACTTTAAGAGATGTAAATTGTCAATAACATAAATGTAACTATTTAAAATATTAAATGTAAAATAAATTTTAACACATATGTATTGACAATTTACATCTATTCAAGGCCATTTTTGGTTAGTAAAATAAGATTATTTCTATTTTTCTTAAAATATTACATATGATATATCAAATTACTCAGAAAAATACACTAATTCCGAATATTTGTAAATCCAATATGGCTGCCATAAGAAAAAAATAAGTTTGGTTCATTTCCGGTCAATTCGTTGGCGAAAAAAAATATTAATTTGTTTTACTGTATTGTACACAAAATATTGTCTCTATTAAGTCAAAAAAATTTTTTGGTACCACCGAAAATAACGAAGTTATAGCCATATTTTGAAAATCGCATTTTCTGTTTTTTTCAAAATAGCGTTGGAACAATGCGATATTCAAAATTTTTGTAAATGAATTATTAATATTCGAAAAAATCTCTACTACTTTGTCCATTTAACCGACTTTCTATCTCCAATAATAACAAAGATACCCATGGAGTCCAACGTCAAATGGGACACCCTGTATATTTAGTATATTTTGGTAATTTTTTTAATAAAATCACTACAATTACTCTTAAATAATTTAAATACGTAAAATATTATAAATAATTGAAAGTATAAATTTACTTATTTTTTGATATTTTTTAAATTTATCAACAGGTGTTTATAAACAAGTAAACTTAAGGTATAAAGTAAGGTTTATAGAGTTCGGACATTATCAAGTTCGAACTTTATGCAAAAGTTCGAACTATACCGGGTGGAAATGAAAACCGGGTCACCTCTATAACTTTTTTATTTATAAATAGAAAAATTTGAAATTTGGCTATGTTCTAAAAAAAAATTTTTTTCGAAGTCGGTGAAAATTACCAAAACCAATTCTAAATAATTCAAATACATAAAATAAATAATCGTTATAAAATCCTCTTTTTAAAAAGTCGAATGACCCGGCATCATTGCATTTAAAAAAAGTGAGATATTTGATAAAATCTTCATTAACTAAGTTTAAAAATTAATAGTTCAAAAACCACTTAAATATTTTTTCAAATTACAATTTTATTTAGGTATTTGAATTATTTAGAATTAGTTTTGGTACTTTTCACCGACTTCGAAAACCTTTTTTTTTTTTGAAAAAAATTTTTTTTACAAAAAAAATAAAAACTAATATCTCAAAAATACTTCTTTTTTAAAAGTATTTTAAGCCATGAATAAAAATATGGGATGTTACATTTAAAAAAACCAAGTTCATGGTGTTTCCGGTGAAACCGGAAGTGATTTCGAAAATAAAAAATGCACATAAAATTTGTTTTTTTGAACCATAGAACATAGCCAAATTTCAAATTTTTTTATTTATAAATAAAAAAGTTATAGAGGTGACCCGGTTTTCATTTCCACCCGGTATAGAGTTAGAACTTTATCGAGTTCGAACTTTTGTTATAATTATTATTATTATTTAAATTTACTTTCTACACTAGTTTAAAAAGTAATTTACTTTCTACACTAAAAAAATGACGTTTTTAACGTTTGTCATGGGTGACAAAAGTGCCATCTTTTACACGTTTATATAATAACATCCTTTATATCTTTTTGAATAAAATTGTTTTCTTTTTACCATAAAACTTGCATATTTTAAATAAAATAAAATATTCTAATATTCATTCGGTCTTTAGTGATTATTTATCATATTTAAAATATCTAGAATTTGAAAATTTGCACATGATATAAATATAATGATGCTAGTAATGTAATTTGGATAGCATAATAATTTTCTTGTCGCCGAGTTGACCGTCGCCGACTTGACCATCGCCGAGTTGACCGTCGCCGACTTGACCATCGCCGAGTTGACCGTCGCCGACTTGGCAGTTGTTGCGTACCGTTTTTCAGTAAATTTAAATATCATTGATTCTGCCAATGTGCGATTTTTTCTTTTTTCAGATTGTTATAATCCTTGTTTTCCTTCAAATTATTCGAAATTTAAAATAAGAACCATCGAAACGTTAAAGAAATCTTAAAAATGGATCTTTTTCGAATTCTGACTATGAAAAACTGCATTTTAAAAATTTTTATATTTACGAAAATGCTATAGTGACAACATTTATTTTCTAAGTTTATAAAATACTTTTTTCTTGATTTTCTGTGTACGTAAGAAAAACTCTTCCAACGTTTTTTTGACGTTTTTTTTATGAAAAAAAAAATATTTATTAATTCAATGCATTTTAATATTTTATGTTTTTCGTACAATAATTGGATCATGCTTATCAGAAAGGGACCAAGCGATATTTAAAAAAAAATTGGGATTATGGAACCAACCGATATAGTTGAATTACAGAATTATTCTGGAGCCATAATCCAATTTTTCTAAAAAATTTCGCTTAAGGCGATAGTCGGCAAATGCGAGGGCTTGATTTTGAAATTCGCTTGATATTTGGGGTTTTGCTCATAATTTTTTTTCTATTGAAGCTATTTTAAAATTTCTTTTTTTGGTACACAGAAGAGTCTTGTGGCTACCAATTTCTTCTGGTTTTGGTTTTGTAAGTCACACCAAATACTCATACGGCAGCAGTAAAATTGGCACTTTTAATAAAAACCTGGTCCTAGAAAATACCATTTTTCTTTAACAAGGGACCTTCAAATTGAGATTTGTAAAATTTTCTCTTATCTAAATACACAACTTCACAAAAGTGTTATTCTGTTTTTCCGATTATATCGAGTATAAGGTTTAAAACAGCAAGCAAAACTTGCTCATTTTTAGGTCAGATTTGATTGTCTATAAATCTAAAAATTCATTAAAAAATACAAAAACAAAATAATAGACATGTTATGCCAAGTATTAATGAACTACTACTACAAAAAAAACAGAATTTCATTTACTGGTATGTCTAAAAAATGGTATTCCGTAGAGTCACATTTTACGCTCACAAAATTTCGCCGACTGTCGTCTTAATCCCTTTTTGATAAACGTGATCCAATTGTTCATTTTATTTATTTTACCATTTTAATAATTATTATTATTTTTGTAATTAATACATATTTTTAATTATCCAGGTAATTAATTTTCAGGTAGATTTAACACATATTAATGAAATCATCAACAATTTAATAGTTTTCTTACTTCCTTTGATAAAAACAGATATTTTAAAATTATTGCAATATTATATACTTATTATTTTATAATTATTCATAATTATTCATAATAAGTAGTAAAACTAATCTCATAATTAAAATAGCAATATTTTAAAAATCAAATTTCTTTTATTTGCAATTAGGAGTTTTATTAAATTAAAGGTTGCGCCATAAAAATAAATGAGCGATAATAACGAGCTTTAGTAAAAACTAACTGTTTTAAAGACTTCATGTAACCGAGTAAATCATATTTTGCGGCGCGAATTATGATTGTATAAATTAATTCAAGTAGTAGCTTCTTAAACTGGTTTTACACTCGCCTTCCATTAAACCAGTTAACTCTTGGAAAAACATGAAGAAGAAAATACGACGAAGTTTTTAATGAGCTGCTTTAATAATATCATGAATGAAAAAGCGTGTAATTATTTTACAAAGATTTATCTTGTTAAGAAATTTAAAAAATCTATTAGTAAGTAGTTTTAATTAAATTAAGGTTTTTTTATTGCAGGCAAGTAAAAGTAGGTGATGTATTAAATTTTCAAATGTCGAAGCTTTTATGACAGGTAATTAGGTGACAAATTATAAGATTAATGTTTTTTTCTAAAAATAAAACCATTAAAATATTACCAAAAAAGGAATTTTAGTTATGCCAAATTTATTATTGCGTTTTCAACAACTTGGACTAATGAATTATGTCACTAGTTGATTAATTATAAACGGAAGTTTTAAATTTTAAGTTCTGGAAATGTTTAATTAATTTTTATGAAAAATATGACTTCCACCAATAAATTTATTATTTCCAATTTGTAACCAAATATCTTTTTTTAATTTTTTCTCATTTAAAAATATCAAATAATAAAAAATCAATTTGGTGATACTTAGGGCGTAAAATAATTTTTTAAATTAATTGTCTTTGTGTTGACACTTCAATAAGTTAGAAAGATAAAATTTCAGGATGTTTTCTAATTTAATGTTTGAAATTAATTTATTGATTAGATTTTATGAATCTTGGTATCTTCGCTGGGGGCAATTGGATAGTGGGGTGGAGGACACTATTAAAACGGACAAAAAGGGGCCACGCGACATGTTTTTTGGGGGAGCTATTGACCTAATGTAATTCTGCATAATGCAGTGTCCAGTGTTGTGAATAACAGCTGTAGGCTACTTGTCATAGGGGTGTACCAAAAATATATTTATTTTATTTTATTTTCAAATATTTTTAAACAATAATATTTGTTGTAGCAAACCAAAAAAATCAAGAAAATCGCAAAAAAATATTTAAAAATATTTATTTTTAAATATACGAATTTGGGGTAAATTTATATTGATGTTACAGTCATGAATTTAGTACACCCCTGGAAATAACTAATCCCAATATATTCATATGTGGAAAAAATACAATTGTCATATGCACGAGCAGTAGGGCAGTGGCCCACATGTGTAAAGGAGTATTTAGAAATAATCTTGGTGATAAAATCATTAGGCTTTAGTTGTACGACTGTCTTTTATTGTATTTTTGATATTTGACTACCCCACGCAATATGTTAGATAGTGGACTCAACCTAGCGACGGACAGGATAAAATTCATTAGGCCAGACCCGAACAATGCACGTATTAATTGAACGATGAACGTGATAAATGATTGATGTCCGCTATCACTACCGTTGATAGTTGATACGACATTATAAATATCATAAAAACACTCCTTGCAAACAATAATCAATAAAGTATTATTTATTTAATCCACATGAAAAAAAAATCGACCTCCAATAAAAATCATTTTTTTAATTTATTACATTAACGAATGGTATTTATTAAAAATTTTAACGATCATTTAATTTTATATGGGGTTTGATGCAGTAATTTTACTAATGACTTTTAGCTTATAAATAGCCATTATACTTATAAGGCATATAGCGGCTATATATATGTATAATAGTTATTTAAAATTTTAAGATTATTTTTTTGATAATTTATTAGAAAATATAAACCTATTGTAACAGTTCGTTTTGTATTTTAATTTTTTTTTAGATTTTCTTTATCTATATGATTGATTTACACCATTAGGATCAATCAAATTGGCTTAGTTGCAAGGAATATGATTCTCCCAACAAATTTTCTTATAGCTTGTAGCAATATTTGGATTTTTTTGAAGATTACAAAATTTTTCCCATTACTGGTCTTTAATTTAAGACCAGGCATAAAAACATAACCAACTTATAGATTTTTTCCAGTTTTATACTCAGATTCTGGTCAAATCATTTTAAAGTTTAAAGGCCTTTAAATTTTCATGGTTACCTTATTTGTCTCTAATCTTTAAGAAACTCTAAATTTGGATAGAAACCATACTAATTTTTTTTGCAAATTTTCATGTGATGAATGAATTTGTGATATTTTTTCACTTGCATGTATTTTCTTATCATAAACTTATCTACTTTTGATATTTTCCAATAATTTACTACAAACCTTCATATACAATATTAAAAATTCAAAAAAAGGTCAATAGAAGTTAGTAATTTTCTTAAATTCTATAAAAAATATTTACTATTACTACAGCTCTTAAAATGCATTTTAATTTTATGAGTTATAGCCTAAAAAGTGTAGAAAACTTGAAAAAAGTTTTGGCAGAGATTTCAACATTTTGTGTAAATTAATTAATTTAACTACTAAATTTATTTATCGTTTCTAATTTAAGTCATAAATTGAGGACCTTTTGACTACAAAAAAACGGTTTTCCATGGCAGTGGTCCTCAAGCTTTTGGACCTCATGTACAAGACTAGTACAAAAAATTGTTACGAAAAAACAGAATAAAACAATGATTTTAATAATAAAAAATAAAATGTGTAAATGCTATGATCGTGTACTTTTCAGTTGTACTTCAAAAAATCAATTCAATTCAATTTCAGAAATTATCAATTTTAATTCAGAAACGTAAATTATATTTCAGAAAGCATATTTTGAAAATCAAAATTCATTTGTATTTCGGAAGTAATCAAGTATTGTTGAATTGCCATTTTTGCAAATTTTTGTTGAATTGTATTTGTCTGTTGTGATTCACAAGTACAATAACCGGTAAAAATTCTTGGGTTCCCCATTTCTTACAATAATTGGCCTTTCTGAAATTATATTGATTTATCTGAAATACAATTGGAAAAGGTGTAGAAACAAGAATATCGTGAATAAATTCAGTGCAAAGTAAAGGTGATAATTGTCAATCAGAATTTTAGAATATTATTTTTGGTTTTATTATAAATAACATATCCAAAAAGCAAATAATGTTCAGATTTTTCTGTGGACCACCAACATTTTATCATGGACCACTAGTGGTCCGTGGGCCATCGGTAGGGAACCACTGCTCCATGGCACAAAAATTTTCAACATTTTGAGTTTTTGTTTTAAACACTATAAACAATTATAAATCACTTTTTGGTAAAGATCACTTTAATACTACAATGTAGAACCATCGTTCTCACTGGAATGAAAATAACTAAAATAGAAATTTTATTTTTTTTTTTGAAAAAAATATTCGATATTTTTTTAAACAACCTTTTTAACAAAATATAATTAAAAATTCAGTACACCCAATCATATATTTTCATCTTAGTTCCTTATTTTTATAGAGACTCCTTAAAACGCTCCTGGAGGCTTATTCTTGAACCGATCGAGATCGTGTAGTCTCGTTGACGACACGATCTCGACCGGCGCAAACCTCCTGGCAGCATTTTAAGGTATTATTTGTTTCAAAATTTTCTTATAATGATTTTGGGGTTTCTCAAAATAAGATTTTCCATCAGTGGTCTTTAATTTAATTTCAAACATTTAAAGATCATTAATTTGTAGTTGTAGTTTCTTCAATTTTTTAGATTTTCTTACTAAACAGGGTGATGATAAAGTTTGGAACCGTATTTATAACTGCTGTATTTAATTGTTTTAAGAAAATCGCTCGGACAGGTCAATTTTAGTTTTTAAAATGCCATCTCTTGATACAAAAAAATATTAATGACGTCACTGGTGCTTTAACAATGACGTCATCAGCGATTTTTTTAAATGGAAGCCCCCACTTTTTTTACTCATTATCGATAGAAATTCATGTCACTTAAATAGCGTTATAAAAAACAATTAAATTTTTAAACAAATTTTTGAATAAAAAATCTTTTTAATTCAAAAAAGGATATTTTTATTATAACGAAAAAGGTTTTATAAAAATAAATTAAAATGAATTTGAAGTTACCAATAATAACAAAAGAAAGTAAATGTTTAAATAATGCGCATTCTAATGCAAATGTAAAATGTTAAATGTATTTAACAAAATTTAATAAATAGTCTTGAAAAACTAATTTTTTGATTCCATTTAAATGTAAGGAAATTTACAAAAAATAAAATTTTAAATTTACTATTTATTGAAATCGGCCAAAATAAATCTTATACAACATTCAAATTTTTCAAATTTAATAATACAAATTAATTTTAAGTTTATATTAAAAAATTTTTAAACGAAAATTTGTTTACAAATGCAACAATTTTTTTATATCATCGTTTAAGTAACATAAATGTCTATCAAAAACCAGTGAAAAAAGTGGGGGTTTCCATTTAAAAAAATCGATGATGACGTCATTGCTAAATCACCAGTGACGTCATTAATATTTTTATTATACCAAAAGATGGGATTTTAAAAACTAAAATTGACCTGTCCGAGCGATTTTCTCAAAAAAATTAAGTACGGCAGTTATGAATTAGGTTCCAAACTTTATCATCACCCTGTATTTTAAATAATTTATAAATTTGTTTTGTACTACAAACTATTGAAATGAAGCCTAATGAGGCTATAGACTCAGAACCTTAAAAAAGTGGCTCTACAAAAATTTAGCTTTCTTAAAATATGTCGAGACTCATATAATACACTTAAAAATACATGGTGCTTGAGTAGAATTAGCATTTTTACTCTTATTACGTACAAAGTTTAACCGATTGTGACCGATTTACGTCGGAAATATACGAACATGACTATAGATTGTAGACTCAAACAGAAAAATATCTTATTAGAGTCTGTCAAGCGTCACAGAAGGCTGTATACTATATTGATGTTTAAAAAAAAAGAATATATTTTTAAATCTATGATGAGAACTTGACGAGGAGTTGCGTTAATGCACCTATAAATTGTTAATGGTAAAACCCTCCCATAATTTACTATGTTAAGTTTAACCGTTGTAAAAATTTTTTTAGTGCCTGATGATGCCCTTATGAAGGCGAAACTAGTTGCACGACAATAAATATATTGAAAAGTTGGGAGTTGAATCATTCACCTTTACCTTTAGTATTTTTAAATCATTATTTTTCTTTTTGTATTAATAAATATATTAATTAAAGAAAAATTGGGATTATTTATTTCGACCCTTACTGTTTATTATTCTGGTTTGTAGTTTCCTTTTTAATTTTTGTTATGTACCAAATGAATTTATTTCACTCAGATGAATTTTCTCGTCATAAATTTTGCCGTTTTTAACGTTAAAAAACGGCAAGTGAAGTTTTTTTAATTTTAATTCTTAAGCTTCTTGACAAAAATTGCCCTTGAAATGACAGTTAATTTAGTATATTATTTTCATTGCTTTTTTCGTCCCAGAGTTACAGCCCAAAAGAATAATTAAGTTTTTTATAATAAATGTAAATCGAACTTTTTGGCAGAAATTTTATTCGAAAAGTTTGGATTAATTACCTAATTAAGTTTTAAAAAATTATAGTAAACCGACTAAAACACTTCATTACATAAATTTTCAGGCTTCTTTTGAAAATACAAAAATATAAATACAGTTCCATTTGCAGGACAAATGCGCTCTTCGTGGCCTGTTTTATAGGTACCCAAATAATCTCAAAAGTTTGAGATTTTTTCTTGATATTAAATACTAATACATCATTTTTTAGTAAACATGACATAAAGTACTTCTATTTAAGACCTTAAAATTAATTTACTACTGAAGTTTTTGAAAAAAAAATAAATTTTGGAAGAAATATGTTTTTTTCGAGTTTTGTTTTTAAATTAAAAATTGAATAAAACTAACCACACGTTTTATGGCCTTTCAAGGGCCTTAACTTTATTTAAAACGAAAAATGGTTTCCTTTCTATCAAAAAATTAAAAAAATTATAATTAGCTATTTTTCTTAAATACATAACTTAAAATATTTAAATATGGAGTTTTTTTCAGAAAATATTCAACCTGCTACTGTAAATACTGAGAACTGAAAAAAAACTAAAACGAAATTCCGAAAAAGAAAGGAATTAATTAAACATTGGTAAGTTCTAAAGTATGTTTGTAACAAAAAAGAAATTTTTTTTGAAGTTTTACAAAAAACTTTGGATTTTTTTTTTGGTATTTTTGTAATAAAATCTATTAAAACTATTCTTAAATAATTTAAATAATAAAATAAATTGTAAATTATGAAATGACACCCGGTATTTTACATGTTTTTCCTAAATAAACCTAAAAAAAAATTATAAAAATTATACAAATGGATTCTTTTCAAGTGGCTTATTTTTTTTTTCTTACAAAAAATGATTCCACTTATGGTCCATTTATAAATGTTAGAAACTGTATTTTCTATTTTTTAACTTTTTAATAAGAGATTATCGAAACCCACTTCTTTCCAGCAAAAACATTTTTAGACAGTAAATTTCATTCTGAATAAAAACATACGTATGAAATAGTTTGTTTTCTGTAGTCCTTAAAAAGTTATAAAAAAATTAAAAATCCAAACTTTTATGGAATTTTATGTATCATTTCTCTGAACAAAAAAATTCCTAAACTAACCTAACATTTTTCGACAACGTAAGAAGTTGAAGCAATTTTAAAATTACAAAACCTCAAAGTTTTTTTTATTTATGAATAGAAAAATTTGAAATTTGGCTATGTTCTATGGTTCAAAAAAACAAATTTTATGTGCGTTTTTTATTTTCGAAATCAGTTCCGGTTTCACCGGAAACACCATGAACTTTGTTTTTTTAAATGTAACATCCCATATTTTTATTCATGGCTTAAAATACTTTTAAAAAAGAAGTATTTTTGAGATATTAGTTTTTATTTTTTTTGTAAAAAAAATTTTTTCCAAAAAAAAAAAAAGGTTTTCGAAGTCGGTGAAAATTACCAAAATTAATTCTAAATAATTCAAATACATAAAATAAATAATCGTTATAAAATCCTCTTTTTAAAAAGTCGAATGACCCAGCATCATTGCATTTAAAAAAAGTGAGATATTTGATGAAATCTTCATTAGCTAAGTTTAAAAATTAATAGTTCAAAAACCACTTAAATTTTTTTCAAATTACAATTTTATTTAGGTATTTGAATTATTTAGAATTAGTTTTGGTACTTTTCACCGACTTCGAAAACCTTTTTTCTTTTGGAAAAAATTTTTTTTACAATAAAAATAAAAACTAATATCTCAAAAATAATTCTTTTTTAAAAGTATTTTAAGCCATGAATAAAAATATGGGATGTTACATTTAAAAAAACAAAGTTCATGGTGTTTCCGGTGAAACCGGAAGTGATTTCGAAAATAAAAAATCCACATAAAATTTGTTTTTTTGAACCATAGAACATAGCCAAATTTCAAATTATTTTATTCATAAATAAAAAAGTTATCGAGGTGACCCGGTTTTCATTTCCACCCGGTATACAGTTTGCTTAAAATTTATGGAAAAATCCAAAGCACATTTGATTTAAATAAAAAAATTTATAATAAAAGAAAATTTATAAAATTCAATAAAATTTTAAAATTTTGAAATTTTAAGGAGTCGAAAAACATACTATTTCATAGGAAATTTTTATTCAGACTGACATTACTACTACTACAGATTTATTTTGGCGATTGCAACATATAGGGTTATTCCAAATTACTGGAACACTTCTGAAAAAAAACGAATTGTTTCAAATCAGTAATGATCATTTATGTCCATAAAACGAATAAGCTTTTATTGAAAATTTTTTCATAGATTAGAGAAAAGGTTCTAAACCTGATATTGACCTAAATTAGAAAGAGAAGGAAAGCGATTACACCCAATTTATCGTTGTTTTTTTCGCTTGTACTAATTTATAAATATTTTTTTATTTAATTTACTATCTTTTTATCTACTAGAGATAGAGGCACCAAAGTTGATATTGATGTATTCAGGAAAATAAAATCTATCGAAATATAAAAAATATACAGGGTGTTAAATTTGAAATAATAAAGTTTGATGTTACTTTGGACAATTTAACGAACACCCTTTATAATAAAAGAATGTTAATTTACTTAATATTATAAAACTTTTAATTGAACAATTTTTGAAATTTTTTACTGTTTAAAATATATTGATGTGTTCCGGTAATTTCGAAAATCCCTATATAATTAAACTAGCACCATAAATTATTATCATACATTGGACGATATTTTTTTCTAAAATTTGCGATTTTTTAGAAATAACCAACTAACCAATAATAACATTTATTTTTTTTATTTATCATCAAAATTATTGTAAAAGAGAAATTCAAGAAGTGTTTTATTGTAGATTCCGGTTATAATTATGTAGTTTAATTGAAAATTTACAAAGAAAAACCGAAAACAATTTTAGTATCTAAGTATATAATATATAAAAAATAATTTTTAATAAGCTATATGAACTAAACTTTTTTTTAGAATTGTAATTAATATTTTTTATGTCCTAATAATTGAGTTATTAATGCAGGTTTTATTTTTGAAAAATGTAAATTAAACTACTTAAAATTATCAGTATAAAGAATAAATTTAACATTTTCAAATCTCATTTAATTCTAAGTAAAAAAGGTCGAGGCTTTACAAACAGAAAATTTATTTATTTTATACAGGTTTGCATAGCATAATAGCGGCTTATTTGAAATTAAAAGACCGGTAACTGATAAGATAAACGAATGTGAACGACTGTCCAAGCCAGACAAGCGTGATAACGTTAAAAAGTAAATAGAGATAAGATAGGGTCACCTAAATAAAACCCACATGCGTTTTCTTTGCATAATTTTTCCAGATATAAAAAGTAATTATTTTAAATATCAATAATTTTGGTCTACGAAGTGGTTTATAAATACACATTTTATGCGCTTCAAAGTACCCTTATGCAAATAATGGTTTTCAATGGAAATGAGGGAGCAATGTGTCATGTGGATGGTCATTTTTGCTTTTTCGGAAACTGCAACTGTCCGGCAGGAAGGAAGTTAACCTTTAACCTCGTCGTTCCCTTATTTTATTGTCACGCTGTGAATAAATGCAACCCAAATAAATATTCTAGCAAATTTTAAGGGGAATTATGTGGAAAACTGGTTTGACTCTATGGGCACACGCTTTAGCGTATTTCTATAAAAACACCCCAATTTTTTCACCACAATTGCTTGCATATAGCACTATTCGTAAAATCGCACATTATTTTGAGCCCTCTTTAATGTATGCATGCTTGATAAAATGCAATATTATTTGCCGAAGGATATAACGGATTTTATGCTTGGAATAAAAACGATTTAATAAATTAGAAAAACAACGTTTTTTATTATTAATCGCTCCAAAAAAAAATGGATATAAATTTTATGCAAACTAGCGGTATTAGGGTACGGTAGCTAACAAAAAAACTGTTTGTATCAAACCCTTTTTTGCTCTGTATTCGAATCATCATTAATTCAGTAAAAAAGATGGGGTAAGTTAAAGGACTCTTGTGTTTAACCATCACCAAAAAAATCTTGTCACCAAAAAGGTTTTTCAATTAACACTGATGTTTAATTTTTTTTGTTATTCGCTTATAATTATTTGGTTTATCATACAAAAAATTCATAAAATTATTTTCCAAAAGAAGACTTAATTAAGATAGTGACTTATAGTAAACACAAAAACTGTGCTTTATGACCAATAACGTATCTTTCAAATAAATTTGAAAATCCAGGGAGTAGATTTACTAATTACATAGTTAATTATATTATTGTTAATAAATTACTTCTCAACTTGCAATGTGGCTGCATTATTTATTAACCACAATGTTGAAGATGTAAAATAAATTAAACAGAAGCTAGACTAATTAAAAAGTGCATACGCAGTAGTCACGTACCTGGTGTATTTATTAACGTATACTAATTTATTACCCAGTATTTCTTATCTTTCTATCCTAACATTCTGTGAAAGTTAATTTAGAAAATGATTTAATGTGAAGTGACAATTAATTATTAAAAAAGACTATTTAGATTGTGGGAAAACTATTCTAATTGTTACTGTTTGTTTAATGACTTCATTTCTTTGTCCTTACAATATTGTTTTTTTTTAATAATTCGTGCCTTATCTTTTATTTTTAATTATTTTTATACCTAGCAATACAAACCATTGAATTTAAGAAACTGATAATATTAAATTTTTAGGTCACTTTCAATTGTTTAAAAACACTTAAACTTGGTCATAAGACCAAACAATGTATTATCTGAATCAAAACAAATTCGTAACGCAGAAGATTTGAGCCGATTTCATGAACAAGCCGAATAGCATAAATTTCAATTTATTAAAAAAAATATAACCAATTTTTGGGAATTATTTAGGTGTTCTGTTAGAAACACCATAATCTTCAGGCAGTGATCGTCTAAGGATTAAAAAAAATTATATATTGCTTGTAGGTACCCATAATAAAAATATTCAGGTGTCAGTTTAGGGTTTTGGTTTATATGATATTGGTATATCAAATCTTGGGATAAAAGTGGTTCTCCCTCTTGCGGCAGTTTTGGGTACTAACCGTGTGACGTCATTTGCGTGTTGTGTGTTTAGGTATTGAAGAACTTGAGCCAAATTAATTTGTAAAAGTACTTTATTTTGCGTTTTAAACGACTTTTAGCATTTATTTTGACAATAACTTGTTGTATAATTGCGTACAATTTTAAAAAGAAACAGGAACACGAGAGTGTTGTTATTTCTGAACTTTTAAAGTGTAAAAGTAGACAACATTGTTGTGTTTATGGATGCAAATCGGTACTCAAAAAGTACAGCAACACATCTTATCATACATTACCCAAACCAAAGCAGTTAAGAGTAGAAACTGATTTTGGTAATGTTTATATTTATGACTTATGACCAAGATCGAAGAAAATTATGGGAAGTAAATAGATTTATAAAATATACTACATTTCTTTTAACCTGTATTCCAAGACTTGATTTGATTGTGCTGATTTCATTTATTTTTATTTATATTCGTCATAGGTTGTTTCGATAGAAGAACATTGTTACCAAATGCACTTTTAAGTCAAAATTTGTCTTTATAAAATTTAACTGAATTGAAAAAAATCAAAGAAGATTTCGCCTTGAAAAAAGAAGAATTTTTGGGTATACCTTTTCTTCAATTTGTAATGATTTACTTAAAAATTTTATTAGTGTACAAGATTATGTTATAGATGATGAGATTTATGAATCGTTTTCTGAAAACACAATTTCTACACATTTTGTTGACGTTGAAACACAAACTGAAAATTCATTCAGTAGTTCGAAAACAATAGAAATTCATACTGAATGCAATAATTTAGATGCTGAAACTCAAGTTACCAGTGAAACATTTTACCAATTTTCAGAAGGTGTTTCAACTGATAAAAACTGTGTAATGCGGCTATATTCTTTTATACTTCTAAATTCTTTGGTTTCAATATTTTCTTCGATGAAATGTGATAATTGAATGCATAGATTTATAGAGAAAAATAGAGTATTGTATGAAAACTTGATCTTCCATATTTGGTTTTGAGAACATTATTCAAAGTATCTACAGGGTGATCTAAAATGATTGTGGTCAATTCAAATTTCCCGCCTAAAAATCTGGAGAATTTGTTCGCTTCAAGTTCATAGTAACACAAAATCATGTCAATATTATAACAAAGTAACTAGACTACACAAAAGCAGAGGCGTAGGTCGAATTTTTACCGTTGTCAATTCTTCGAATTTTTGTGCCCTCTGTTTCATAAACATCAGTTTTTATCAAGACTAATTTGCACAAATTATTTGTGTTAGCATCTGCTTCGAAAATGAAGGTCATAATTTTCAACATTTGACATTTGTTGTAAAATTCGAGAGCTAATTTTACGTTTTTTTATTTTCAGAAACACGAAAGCTTAGTAAATAACTTAAATTTGTATATTTGTTTGGAATTCTTGATTTGTTATGAATATTGTATTCATTTTGGAAAAAAAATATTTGCTACGCCATTGGCTTATAGGGGGTTTTCTTTTTAAATTAGTAGTTGTACCAACCTGCACATTTGGTTGCCTACATAATAAACCACAATCATTTTAGCTCACCCAGAACAGTTTTAAATGTGTAGAATTTTTTTTATTGAAACAACAAGCATTTTGTCGAAACCGCTTCAGGATCCAATATTATTTCCAGGTTACGAACATATCACAGTACTTTAAAGGTTTTTCTAATGTTATTTTGGATTGTGCAGAAATTATGGTACAAATACCAAATACGCTTTGTTGGCGAATAAAACTTTATTCAAATTATAGTAAAGGTGCAACGACAGTTTGATAACTTTTATAAGTCCAGGATTTGGGGAAGAACATCTAATAAAAATATCTTCGAGTCAAATAATCTTTATCCAAATTGATAATGGATCGAGATTGAATTATGATGGATAAAGGATTTCATATAATTGCAATATGCGATGCATTTAGTATTATACTTCTTCAATCTCCATTTTTAAGATAAAAATCTCAATTTTCTTGGAGTGAAGCTATTTTAAATGCCAAAATAAACGACAAGAAAGGTGAAAATGTACGAATTCACATACAGGGTGAGCTAAAATGATTGTGGTTTGATATGTAGGCAACCAAATAAGCGGTTGGTACAACTACAAATTTAAAAAGAAAACCTAGTCCTACTCCCTAGTAAGCCAATGACCTTCATTTTCGAGGCAGATGCTAACACAAAAAAAAGATTTACGCAAATTAGTCTTGATAGAAACTGCTGTTTATGAAACAGAAGGTACTTTGTAAATACAAACATCCCAAGTTTTGACACAACGGTAGAAATTCGACATACGCCTCTGCTTTTGTGTAGTTTAGTTACTTTGTTATAATTTTGACAGGATTTTGTATAACTATGAACTTGAAGCAAACAAATTCCCCAGATTATTAGGCGGGAAATTTGAATAGACCACCATCATTTTAGCTCACCCTGTAGAATAAGTCACATACAACACGCAAATGACGTCACCAATGTATGTAACCAAACTTTCATTTGCACGAGAAAAATTAATTTGAATCGCCAACTGTTTAAAATATATATTTCCTGAGGTGGAAGTCTGTAAGCTATACGATTGTTTTCGTACAACGAAAATATCGCTTCTTGACTAAAGTTGCTTGGTTACAGATTTTCTATATCTCTTCCTTACGCACGTTTTGTATTTGTTGAAAAAGATAAAATCCGTCACAATAGCAACATATTCAACAAAAGATTTTTTCGTTGTACGAAAACAATCGTACAGCTTACAGACTTCCACCTCTGATCTCAGTATACAATAATTAGAAACAAGCATCTCTGAAATATTACAAATTTGTATCCATATAAAAGAAAATTATTTCATAAATTATATGACTTGGCTTGAATTTGGAGCATTTGAGTTTTGTATCAGCCATCCAATCTTTTTATGGTACCATAAAGCACCAGAATATCCCGAAATACTTACCAAAATGCCGAAAAAATTAAAAACTGGAGGTGTATCAACATACGTATTTTTTTATTTATTTAGAAAGAATGTATCTTAATTTCTAATTGAGGTTATCAATGTGTATATTTAAAGTCATTTTATTATCTAAATATATTCTTAGGTATTTGGTGTTATCAACTTCATTAATTTTCTTATTATTAATTAGAGACGGTAGTTTTGTCAATCATTTTTTAGTCCAATTGTCTTGATGTATTCTATTGTATACAGGGTGGTCGTTATTGAAATTATATATTTATGAAATCTAGTTAAGGGGATTTCAACATTCAAAGTTTTTATCTGTCAAAATTTTTACGTTTTTGCTAATATTTCTAGTTTTCGTGGTTTATTTAAAAAAATGCTTTCATAGCCCGATTAAAAAGTTCATCAAGCGTCCTGTAAAATTAGCAAGAACCTAAAGACTTTTTCGATCAGCGCGTAATTTCAATTATTCATAAATTTAGGCGCCATGCAATTTTAAGCAAGTAGGTTTTTCAAAATTATTTTAAAAGTCACTGGAAGCTTGATGAACTTTTTAATCGTGCTATAGGAGCATTTTTTTAAATATACCATAAAAATTTGAAATATTAGTAAGAACGTGAAAATTTTGCCGCTTAACCTAAAATTATCTTCTTAAAATCAATCGATAGAGAATGTCAAATTATGTAAAACTGCCAAATTGCAATCGAAAAAGTTAAGCGATTACAAAAATATGGAAAGATTGGAATTTCAGATTTTTCATATTAACATTTCAGGACTAGAGCAAGATAACTCGGATTTCTAAATAGATTCTAAAGGAGTTTGAAAAGGGACAACTTTTTTCTAATTTAAGCAACTTTTTAAGTCTTTAGGTTCACAAGATCCCAATTGTGTGCACCGTAAGAGTGACCACCCTGTATACAGTAGAAATAGCATTGGACCTTGGGTTGATCCCTGGGATACCCCTGTATTAATTGACTGCAGAGAGCTATTTTCCTTATTAATTTTAACAAATTGTTTCTGCTTATAATAATACCTACAATATGTTTCCATTAAGTTGTAGAAATTGTGATGTATTCCTAATTATTTCAATTTGTGTAGTAGGATTCTATGATTTAAAAGGCTTTTTTGCTCCAGGAATTCATGCTGTTCTTTATATTTAAAGTTAATATTTTCTAGATAATGTAGCAGCAGATCAAGGTTTACGTTTTCAAATATTTTTGGAAAAAACGAAAGAACTGATATTGGCCTGCAGTTTTGGTGGTTTGTTTTGTTGCCATTTTTGTAGACTGGTGTTATTCTGGTAATTTTTTGAGAAAGTTTTAATTTCATAAAAATATAAGTTCTTCACAGCAGTCTTCTGTAGTGTATAGTGCCATATTAAGCTTGAGCTTACAAAACATCAGTAGGAGATCAAATCTTTGGGTAAAAGTGGTTATTGTTCCAAATATACCTATCAGTCAAGAATATCCTGATCACATTATTGTAAATTTTAAAAGCGGACTTCTTTTTTGAAGAACCACGAAGCACCAAAATATATCGAAATAGTCACCAAAATGCTAAAGAATTTTTAAAAACTGGAGGATTAACAAAATTCGTATTTTTCTTTATTAATTTACAAAGAAAACAGTAATTACAGATAGATCGTCTGAAGTAGTATCCTAGATGTCTTAATTTCTTATTAAAGTTATCAATATGTATCTTAAATATATTCTTTGGTATTTCGTGTTATCTACTTCGACTTTCTTATTATTAATTAGGACAATTTCATTTTGTATTTTGTGTTGTTTGGTAGCTATGATTATAAATGAACATTTATTTTCATTTTGGTTTTTAGTTGCTCTTATAGAATCATCTACATATAGAGATAATTTCCCTTTTAGTCATTTGTGTCTTTTTTAGTCCAATTGTGTTAATGTCATCTATATACAGTAGGTTATAGCACTGGACCTAGGATTAATTTACTGTAG
This sequence comes from Stenus bimaculatus, assembly GCA_963971135.1. Classification (NCBI taxonomy): domain Eukaryota; kingdom Metazoa; phylum Arthropoda; class Insecta; order Coleoptera; family Staphylinidae; genus Stenus; species Stenus bimaculatus. Next base: position 75,498,455 of record OZ020180.1, on the reverse strand, counting down.
AGAGCTATTTTCCTTATTAATTTTAACGCTTTTAATTTCTGTTCAAAATATAATAGTGAATATTCAGCGACCGTAATGAAAAATTTAGAGACGTCCTTAACGTTAAACACGTGATTAAAAAATATTTCTTCATAAGAAATATTTTCTTAAAGACGTGATTAGCTTTAACGACGTCTCTAAAATTTTCATCACGGTCGCTGAATACATGCTATTATGTTTCCAGCAAGTTCTAGAAATTGATTGATGTATTCCTAGTTACTTTAATTTATTCAGGGTGTTTCTAAATATATACGAAGAAATTCTACAGGCGATTCCTTGACCAATTCTAAGACAAAAGTAAAGAATAAAAATTTTCTCAAAAGTGCTCTATTTTTTAGTTATGGGGTGTCAAACTTTCTATATTTTTTTCATTTTTAGAGTATAATTTCTTTATTTTTTAAGATAATTTGATCAAATTTGAAACACACTCTAGTTATTATAGTCGTAACAAGATAAAAATATTAAATATCGAAATAAAATATAGGAGGATGTATTTTGGGGGTATAGGCCCCATTTTTTATGCCATAACTTTTTTGTACTACCCCACTTAACATTTTAAATAAGATATTCTAATTCCTTGCTTTTTTCTGAAAATTTTTGATATCCTTAATTTTTTTACAGCTGGTACGGTTTAGAAGTTATTTAAAAACATGTACGAAGTTGTATGCCAATTTTGCATTAAACAGGGGTGGCTTTTTAAAAAAATAAATACCGGAGACTTCCTAGAAAACTATTTGACCAATTTTAAGACGAAAACAGAGAATAAATATTTTCTCTAAAATGCTTCGTTTTTAATTTAAATTAAAATAAAATTATCAAAATAAAAAAAACTTATTGAAATTAAAAACGAAGCATTTTAGAGAAAATATTTATTCTATATTTTCGTCTTAAAATTGGTCAAATAGTCTTCTAGAAAGTCTTTGGTATTTATTTTTAAAAAAAGCCACCCCTGGTTAATGCAAAATTGGCATACAACTTCGAACATGTTTTTAAATAACTTCTAAACCGTACCAGCTGTGAAAAAATTAAAGAGATCAAAAATTTTCATAAAAAAAGCAAGGAATTAGAATATCTCATTTAAAATGCTAGGTGGGGTAGCACAAAAAAGTTATGGCATAAAAAATGGGGTCTATACCCCCAAAAAACATCCCCCTGTATTTTATTTCGATATTTGATATTTTTATCTTGTTACAACTATAATAACTAGAGTGTGTTTCAAATTTGATCAAATTATCTTAAAAAATAAAGAAGTTATACTCAAAACATGAAAAAAATATAGAAAGTTTGACACCCCATAACTAAGAAATAGAGCACTTTTGAGAAAATTTTTATTCTTTACTTTTGTCTTAATCGCCTGTAGAATTTCATCGCATATATTTAGAAACACCCATTTTTCCAAAAATTGAAAGAACTAATATTGACCTGGTGTTCTGGATTCTGGAAATTTTCTGCTCTTCTGGAAAAATACCTTTCTCTATTTGACTGTTAAAGATTCTAGCTATTTGGGAAAGATAGTTCTTTTTTCTAGTTTTTTGATTACTAATGGTTTGATATTGTCTGGTCTCGCTGATGATAATTTTTGGACAGCTTTAAGAAAGTAATTATTTATATTTTAAGTAATTTCTTTGTCTGGATTACCATACTTCCGAATTCCGTTATAATTGCATTTTGCTTTTCATTCCGTTATATTATATTTTTTATTACTTTCCAGGTGTTATTCATAGAGTTTATATTTTCACTAAATGGTTTTACATAATTGGAAATTTTATTTTTTATTTCTTTTTTAAACGTTTTTTTTTTATTTTTAGTTAATTTCGTTTTGAAATATTAATTTTCGAGCTATAAGATCGTCATTATATAGAATTTATCTCTCAGGATATTTTTTGTGGACCATCCATTTGATTTCTTAATGGCTTTTCGTTTTGTTATTATAGTTGTGTTATTATGTATTACTTTCTTGACACTTTCTGTAGGTGAGACATTTTGCATTGCCATTATTTAGGTAGATTTTCTGACATTCTGGATAATTACAGCGAAAAGCAAAGAATTGGTTCCATCAGGATATCAAAATAAAGATGGAAGATATCAATTGAAAAAGATTACTACTACAATTTTTTCTTCTTTTTACCAATTTTCACGAAGCTCTAATTTAAAAACTACGTTGGATAGCACTAATGTTGCTCTTAGATTTGACTAAAAAAGAGCCACAATCAGTTTCAAATTTATTCGTTGTACTTGTGTATCTAGTATGTTTTTTTAGTCTTACAAAAATTGATACAAATTTAAAACCAGTGATCGCAGAACAAAACTATTATTCGATTTTAGAGTAAATTGGTCTAAAAATCGAAATAAGTCACAAGTCACTTAATTAGTAAGAAATGCATTAAAAGTTAATAATTTACAAATAATCTTAGCGAATACAGTTAAAATTGAATAGAAATTTGTGTCATCTTATTAGGTTTGTTTCGCAAGTAAGCGGCAAGTTCCCAGGACCTTTCATCCGTTAAAATACCAGCACGTGTCTTTATATCAAAACAGGAATTATCTTCCCGCTTCCTGAAGATAACTGCACGGTATGTAACCAGGTGTAGGTGTGAGTGCAACAAAATTTCTTGTCCACTTTAAAATTCAAAAGAGCTACACTTTATTTGAATATAGATCAGTCGGTAGATTATATGTTGTATGTTTATTTACGTTAATCGCTAAAAGGTAATGCAAAAAAATCCGACAGGATATATTACCGTCATCTGGATTAATGTCAAGAGACTATCCTAGTCTAGCATTATTATTAGCTCTGCGGGATATTAAATGAAACGGTCAAATGATAAAGATCGATGGACGATGGGCAGGACTACTACACAATGATTCTTACCATATTATCTTATTATAAATTCAGAGGTGCGGACATAGTTAATAGGCGTAAAATAATTTAATATTCTTACTTTTCCCAAAAAAAATTATTATTTCAATATTGTGGGTGTAAATAATTTTTTGTTTACCATTACCTCGTTTTCCACTGGACAATCTTCCTTCAACGACTTTTCTCACCTTGGGTTCTAAAGGTCATCAATACCTTACCTTTCGCATTTTATTTTTAATCAATATAACGGTGATCGTTTGCAAAATCATTAGTTTTCTGCATTTTAATTAAGTGGTAATTACAACGAAATAATAATTTTATTGGCACATAAATTTTAGTTTTATAACTATACAGTGTTATACACACTTTCATTAAAGAAGACTTTAAATATTTAAGATTTATTATTTAATTAAACCGTATTGTTTTGTTTAAATTACTAGTTTCATAATAATAGTTTGATTTATAACATGCGCTAATACCTATATAAGTTTGTTTTAAAACTAGATTTTAAATGTTATTAAAAAAAATACAGGGTGATGATATAGTTTGGAACCTAATTCATAACTGCCGTATTTAATTTTTTTGAGAAAATCGCTCGGACAGGTCAATTTTAGTTTTTAAAATCCCATCACTTACATATAAAAAAATCGCTGATGACGTCATTGTTAAAGCACCAGTGACGTCATTAATATTTTTTTATATCAAGAGATGGCATTTTAAAAACCAAAATAGACCTGTCCGAGCGATTTTCTTAAAACAATTAAATACAGCAGTTATGAATAAGTTCCAAACTTTATCATCACCCTGTATTAAAAAAGTATGTTTGTAGCAAATACCGGGTGGAAACGAACCACGGGTCACCTTTATAACTTCTTTATTTATGAAAATAAAAATTTGATGTATAATTAAAAAAAAAATACATTTTTGGAACTAAAAATTTTTTCAACATGACTGGTTTTACCGGAAGTGACATCAACTTTATTTCTTTAAATGTAACACCCATTTTTTTGTTCAAAATATGAAATTATTTTATAAAACGAGTATGTTTATGATAAATTTTTTTCATCATACGAAGTTGATAAAAACTACCAAAACTCATTCTCCATAATACAAATACCTAAGGAAAATTGTATTTTGTAAAATTATTTCAGTAGTTTTTGAGATATTAATTTTTTTGAGTAACGTTTTTGCAAATAACTCTTTTATTTAATGAAACGATGCCGGGTCACTTGGTTTTTCAAAAAGAAGATTTTAATACGAACAAAAAAATTAGGTGTTGCATTTAAAAAAATAAAGTTGATATCACTTCCGGTAAAACCGAAATTTTCACCAAAATCAAAACTGTTAAAAAAATATTAACACAAGCTGTTTCGGCATTTTAAACGGTTAGAATCCTTGGTTCAAACTTTAAAACTTCTAACTGTTTGAACTAACTCTTTATAGTTCGACATAATAATGAAAAACTACTAAACTTCGAACTCGATAAAGTTCTATATCGATGTACTTGAGAAAATTCGAACTTAATGAATTTCTACCTTTAGGAAGTTCAAAAGTGATAAAGTTCTAGTTCTTAAAAAACAAAGATTGAACTTCTGGAAAGTTACATATTAATTTTTTTGTTAATAAAAAGAGTCACCAAAATGTTTGCTTCTGATTTGCCTTAACATTCATAAAAACTCAAAAAGCCGACTTTGTTTAAATATACTCGAACTTTTTGCACGATTACCTTTTCTGAGTTTGAATTTTATTTGTCCTCGATTTGTTTTTCAAGACGCATTTTGAACTCAAACTCTAACTTATTTTGAATTAAAACTTCTTTCTAATTTTATGAACTCGTACTTTTTTAACTTTTTCTTGTTCGAACGGTTCGAAGTTTTTTGAAGTTTATACTTTTGAATGAAAACTTTGTAGTTTGTACAGCACCACTTCTGGGAATGCTTTATTAGATTTAAATGCTTAAAAACACGTAAATAGTTCCATAGGAGTCCGCAAGGTGGATAAGATAAGGTGTGCTTTTGGTAGGGCACATGCATTATACTTAAAATTGAAATCTGGGAAATTTGAAAAACTGTTATGGTATTTTATTCTAAACTTATTTTAAGGGTTATTTTATTTTAAACAAGCTACAGCTCCACAGTCTGTTCAAAAAATGAAAAATTAAATAATCAGCATTCCTTTTCAATTAAAAAATATTGATTTCGCAAATTTTTTTTTCTAATTTAAAGTTTACAAAAGCAATATTTTTTAATGTACGGTGGGTGGTATAACTAGTGTGTATTTTTTAAAAACATTCATACAGTGTACGGTATTTTTTTGAAAAAGCTAATAATAAATTCTGTTCCTCAAGTGTAAGGAATATGCTTGGTATTGACAATTTTAAAAAATTTCATATGTTAACTCATTTCCGCCTATTTTACAATTCAGAAAAATTTGCCAAGTAGTACTGCATCCCCCTCAATAAGTTTCTGCTGATGCCCATGCATAGTTCCATCAAAATGTCGAAAATATCTATTACCCCTATACCAAAAATTACTAAATAATACGGTCTAGATAAAAATCAGTGAAAAAATCCTTTTTTTGATGTTAAAATTTAAAAATACATACATATTATTAAAGATAACATCACAATTGGTAAGAATATTATCAATTTTTTTAGAAATGCACGAAATTTAATCCCAACGGCGTGGTATTGTTTGTATCAAAATATGGTTAGTCAAAAAAACTATTTCCAAAAATACTTAAGGTGATAGAGAGTCAAATGTTGAAAAAAACGACGTACTTATCTTTCATAAATTTTTTTAAGTGTTTCGAATTGGAAAGTCAAAAAAATAAAGAAATACCAAACTAAAGTAAGAATTTTACATTCATTTGCAATTTTTGTTATTTATGTATCTACAACTATATTTGTGTAATTTTGTAAGAAAAACTTCTATATTTATATTTTTATTTTTGCAAAACTACGCTCATATAAATCTAGATACATGAAAAACAAAAATTGTATATAAAAGTACAAGTCTTACTTAAGTTCGGTATTTTAATATATTTTTTTGTTAACAAATTCAAAACACTTTAAAAAAAATCGGGAAAGATAAAAACATCGGTTTTTCAATAAATGACTCCCTATCACCTTAACCTAGAAACGTCAACTGGGTACAGCTTTTGTTTTTATAGGTTATATCTTTACTTTTATTAGAATTCTAATTTGAAAGGTCAAAATGGTATTTTTAATACCTCCATGTGTACAACAACGACCATATTGCGAAAAAATATAGTGCAATAAAATTTATTATGGGAAATTTATCGCAAGGAAAACTCATCGCATGGTAAATTTGTTGTAGTGAAATTTATCTCAAGGGAAATTCAAGAAAATTTAATGAATGTCCTGCACATTAATTGCTATTTATTCAATGAGTGGGTTAAGAAAGTCGATTAACAGATAAATTTTTGATATTATTAATCACCGAGTTGGATACACCATTTTTTTCGTTTATCGTTAATTCTAATAATTAAAAAAATCTTTTTACCCGGATTTTTTTTCAAAAACCGTTGCATGATTTTTTGCATTTAAATTTGAGTTTTGGGTGCATATAAATTTCTTATAAATGTAATTATAATGGGTAGGCGTGTAAAACTATATAAATAAAATTTAACAAATCAACTGTAAATTTAAATTATTTTCAATTAAAAAAGATAATGAAAGGTAATTTACCATACCAACAAATTTGCAAAGTTTGCATAGATGGAAATTGATTTATTTTTATGAAGCACTATAAGGAAGCACAAATGATGCACTAAAGTTGTATATAATAAAAATTAAAATAAAAGAAATCTTACCAAACGAAAACTTGGCAATCAAATTTAATTTTGTTGTGATTTTTTAATTAATTTTTTGTACGATCGTTCAAAAATTAGGCTATCAGTGCATAAGGCCTTTCTTGCACGAGTGCACAAAAGTGTTACTTAGTGTAAAAAAGCATGATTAAGTAATGCTTTTCTGTCCTAGTTTAAAAAAGCACGATTTTATGCACTGACAACTGACCATAAATGACACATTTAGAAATGTCAATATCTGTCCTTAATTTCATGTTTTTATGAAATAGTTGATGATCATCGATGGTAGATAAAATAGTGTATGCAAGTCGTGCAATCCTATCCTATTGTCCATCACGTTGTAAATTTTTACATCGCGTGAAAATATTATCCACTTTTTGCACTAGTTGCATAAATAACTATATTGTTGCCTGTCGTAATAGAAGCACCAAAAGACACAAACGAAACATTAAATTGTTAGCCTAATTTGTTAAGTTTTGCTTCATGTTTGTTGCTAGCTTCGCGCACCTAGAACAGCCGAATAATCATTTTTAATTCCTTGTTACTTTCTATAGTTTAGATCAGCAGTAATTGTTTAGAAGAAAATTGTAGATTTTTTCTTAAAACATTTCGATTTTTATATGTACCATATAAAGGGTATGCCAAACGTCTTTCACCAAACGTTCTAGTGTCAAAACGGTTTTGAATAAAAATCAAGGGCATTGCATGAAGTTCTTCCACACAAATTTTAACTATATTTTCAAATTTTTGGTACCTTTAGTTTCCAAATGATGGAACAATTCTTGTAAATCCCAAAGAGACTAATTTTTAAAATGTATTTAGATTTACCATGTACCTACGGTTTGTTCAAACAAATAGCTTTCAATGTGGCAGTAACAAAAATTTTTCCCATTAAAATATTTTTTTGAATTGGAAGTAGCACAAAATTAAATAACTTCAATGGTGCAAGTATTTACAGATGTGCAAATTGATTAAATCAGAAATTTTATTGAAGTGTCGTTAAAATTTCAACTTTATGACCACATGTCATTAAAATTTATGCATATTTAAAATATTTTTAAATATTTACTTACACACATGTTATGAAAAATTGATTTAAATTTCTTTGTATTTTTTAATAGTTTTTAGTAGTTAATAAAAGCATCCGCAATTCTCATTTTATCCTGACAATGGGTAAGAATGGAAGCCGTGCGATTGCTCCCACGACGTCTTGTCCACGGACTCCGGATGACCACTGACCCCTGTAACCTGACCTTTCTTCTCCGGACATCCTAACCAACTAATACAGCACGCAAATAAATTATACACATTTTCTATAGGTACATTAACATTTCTGAAAAAGCACTTAAATGAAAACCGCATTTAATGATCTGTAAATTATTATACCCGATATTTATGTTGAGGTTAATAGATTTAAGAAACAAGCGTGTTCAGCTTATTATACCCAATTACTTAAAACAATTTACACTCTGACGAGAATATATATACTTACCACTTAATTATTAACTGCTCTATAATTATACTAAATAATAGCCAATAAAAAAACCAAAATAAATACTAAAATCTAAGATATACAGGGTGTTCTATTAAATATTCTGTATATACAGGGTGTCCTAGAGCTGCGAGAAAGAAATATTACGACAACTTGGAATGAACACCCTGGATATTATTAAAATATTAGTGTGCCTCTAAAGGTATTCTGACGAAAACCGTAAGTCCATATCTTTTTTCATTTTAGAGTAATGTTACTACCTCGCAACGCTGGAACACCCTGTATAAATGATATTTATTTATAAAATGTGAATGGGTATTTATATGGAACAAATAAAATTCATTTACTTGTCCAGCGCAATTCGTTTACATCCAGTGCATGTAGGCGAAGGTTAAAGGTTCTGAGATCGGAGAAAATGCATAATAAAGTTTCTAGGGAATCGGACCCATCTTTGAAAATTAAGTGCACTTTCAGTATGCCCAGCAAATTGTGCAAATCTGGAACCGCTATCTTAATATATTCCGAGACGAATAAAAATATTATTAATGTTGACGGCTTAACATTAAGAGAAATTATTATGTAATTTTTCATCGGAACACCATATGAAACGCCTAAATCGACTTTCTACTTATAAATACAAGTGACTGCAAATATCAATTCATCACATCACCAGAGTGGTTTGCTGACCAATTGTCTCGCCTACAGGATCATCTAGCGCAATTTAATACAAAGAAAGGTGTGCGCTTATGTCGCACCCAGCCTAATTTAATTCAGGACTTAAGCATAATTACGCCCAATTGCCTTAGATAATGGTCAGATTTAAAGAAAAGTATTTAACTATTCAACCAGTACAATATCCTTGCCCATAATACAAATATTTTTTAATGAAGTTACATAATAACAGTTTAATTCAATTAAAAGTCTCAATCCAAATATAACTACTCGATTAGATACAAACGTTTGAAGGGATGTTATTTCTCCACCATGTCTTGAAACCAAACGAAATCTTAAGCCGCGTCTCAAGACAAAAGTTCACCTTACTCAGTTGCACAATACCGAAATCTTCTCTTATTCGCGTTAAGCAGGGCTTATACAGAGGAATGCACAAATACGGCCAAAGATGTAGATTCGTTATTTCTTATCCGATTCTAAAAATAATCTAAACCAATTACCTATACCAATACCAATTTTAATTTTTTTTTTCATATTTTTTTAATTTTTTTTCTTTTATTTAATAAATTAAAAAATTATTAATAATAAATTAAGAAACAAAACTTAAAAAAATAAAAAACTCAAAAACAAAAAAAAAACAATTGAAATAAATTTAAAAAAATTAACAATAATAAAAAACATTAAAAAAAATTATTGGTATAATTAATTTAAATTATTTTTGTTAATGATTTTTTTCAATCGAAAAAAATATGTTGCCATTTGAAAAAGAAAAGTTGCCTCCTCCTCCTCTGATGTTTTTAAAAATAAAATTAATTTTTTATTATCTGATAGTAGTATTCTTCAAACCATTTAATTTGATATATCACTTACTAAAATCGGATAAGAAATAACGAAGGTACGTCGTTAGCCGTTTTTATGCACCCCTCTGTATATAAATCGTCGTTTTTGAGTGCTTAAGCATCAAAACCTAACCTAAACTAGTTGAACAGCTGATTTTTGAAACACCCAATTAGAAGAAGGCCTGGAACGTAGCCTACCTTATTCATGAATAAAGCAATGGGGCAACGCAAGCACGACTTAAGCTGAGCTTGGATCTGAGCTGAGTTTGGTAAAATAGCGTCTAATATAAAGACATATTAGAGAAACCGGGCGTAAAATTGTGATAATTTTATTGTATTTATTTAATTTACATATTATGTATGTTATCGCATAGATGTATTTAATGAATCAATTAATTAATTGTTGCATCCGTCATATTGATTTTAAGTCTTTATGTGATTAAAATGAAACAATATCAATGATGTATTAATAAAGGATTAATTATATGTAGTGCGGATGAGGCCTAGAGCGTATAGGGGGGCAGTTGACCCCTGGCTATGGGTATAGAGTCACGTGTAAATCACAGCATCCGCTGTCGGAACTGTGTTAATTAAAACAAGACCACTTCTCTTAGTGAGAATGTTCGCACTGGTAATAATTTAATGTGTGCCTCTACTTTTTTCCTTCATTAATATTTTTTTACAATTTACAACAAGAATTAACGTTAATTCTACAGTAATTTTTCATTATATTGTTCAATTATACTAAATTATAACTACAACCTAAAATAAACCAGGTTTTAGATTAGTTCAAAATGTTTTATTTTATAACATACGAATATTTGAAAATCAAAGCAGTTTCAGTTTTTTTGATAAAGCACTATACTGAATATTTTAGAAAAACGCTTTTAATTCAAGCCAAATTTTTAAGATTTCAAGAATACTATAAGGGTTTTAATAAATCTTGATAATATCAAAATGGAAAATAAATGGATGACCATCACCATTTTATTAAAACCTTCCAAAATTTGTATTGATCTCTTTAAAGGTTTTTATTTAATTTATGCTCCCAGATCTGGATCAGACAAATGAACATATGAAGTATGTCATCTAATAAAAATTTATAAGTCATGATAATATCAAAATAGAAAAGTACTGAATGATCATCTCCATTTTTTTGAAACCTTCGAAACTTGTATTGATAACCATCTCTTCCAAAGTCTTTAAATTCGTTCTGAAAATTTTTATTTTCGTTTTTATTTGTATATTCGAAAACCAATAAAATTGGCTATTTCGAAAAATGCTATTACATTTGCTCTATCGCTTAAGAATCCCAAAAATTTAAGACACAACTTTTTTTAGACTAAAGCCAAAAAAAAGGATAGATATTTTGTGGTTTAGAATTTGCAGCATTTTATAGTGCCTTAATAGAATCTTCCTATACGTCCGAAATAAATTTTCCGTCGGAGATAATATCAGGGAATAGAAAATCCATCCCACTTTTTTGGAGCTTCTTTGCAAATTAGCGAATCACTGATAATTAATGCGAATCCCTAGAAGGCGCGAGAGTTTGGAAAGAAAAATTGTGAAAATTCATGAAATCGAGCATTAGTTTTCCTCGTTAGATTTCCAATTTTTTGTCAGATTTATAGTCTAAATTGATTAGGCTACATCTTAGCGGATAGTCACCTTCTGCAGCCTAGCACAAAATTAATTAGAGGGGTCCAAAGTTAAGGTACTTTTAGGTCATTATATTTTTTTTTGTATATTTTCCAATTTTTTTCCTTCTGCTAAGAATTATAGAGACTTCTAAATCATCTAGAAAAAAATTATACAAAAATGTTTTTCGCACTAGCGTATTCGACTGCAGAACTAAACCACTATACTTTTCGTTTAGGAAATTGCTCTTCTGTATTATCTACTTATTTTGCACTTTTCTTCAAAAAATCAAAAAAGTAGTTTTTTCTTCAATTTCAATAAAGTACATCCTTCACTAGCTATCACAAGTCATTTCCCTGTTAATTGAGCCTGTGGTCAAGTTCGTACTAGTGCTGTACGAACTGTAAGTTTTTGTTAGTCCCAACTTTCCATTCAAAAGTTCGAACTTCAAAATAGTTCGCACCCTCTGAACAATAACCAAAAGATCGAGTTCGCGAAAAGATCCCGTTAATAAAAAGACCGGTATTGAAAAAAAGTTCGAGTTCGAAAGTTCAAGTACGGAAAAAGTTCGGAGAATATTCCGGGTTGCACAAAGGTTGATTTACACAATTTCAAATTTATTTGATATCATCGTACAACTCTCCCGTGGTGTTATCATATTTTATTTAAATGAAAACCAAAATTTTAAGTAATTGAATTAATAGGATCTATACTTGGATATATCTTTAATCATTAAGAAGATATTGTTAATCAAAATAAACTTTTTTAAAATGCTTTGCGAAGTTTTGTAGGTTAAAATAAAAACTATTTTAAAATAATTATTTATAATTAATAACTTTATTAGGTTCGATCTACCTCAAGTTATTCATCGAGTTATTGGGTATGAATAACATCAACCTGATAAAGTTCACCGATGTGAAGTTATCACCTATTTCCGAAGAAACCCGATCGTAGCGCGGCGTTTTTTTTAGTCAAGTTGATAAAAAAAAACATAAAAAAATTCTTGCACTTTTTTTTTGACAACCTCGCGAATTTGAAATAATTGATGGCTTAATGGAGGTGTTATAAGCTTCGATCGGACCTTAAAATTAGTACCGTTCGAAAGGGCATACTTATTTTAGTCGAGTTGATAAAAAAAACTTAAAAAAATACGTGATATTTATTTTTATGTTAGGTCTTTTAGGTTAGTACGTTAGGCAACACCGCGCTACGATCGGGTTTCTTCGGATATAGGTGACAACTTGTAGATGATAACTTAACATGGGTTAAAGTTCGAACTTAGTCGAGTTCGAGTTGTAACGAGTTCGATCATTATCGAGTTGGAACTTTATCCAGTCCGAACTTAGTCGTGTTCGAACTTTATCGAATTCTAACTTTATTGAGTTCGAACTGTATCGAGTTCGAACTTCACCGAGTTCGAACTTTATCTATTTTAATATCATTTAAAACTATAAGGGATAGTCCGAATAGTTCAAATATTTTATGTTTTAAACTTCGAACTAAATTCGAACTTTTAGTTCTAACCTCAAAACCTAACCTAGCCTAACCTCAAACTTCGAACTAAACTCGAACTTTTAGTTCTAACCTCAAAATATCAGAGGCGGGATTTTATTTCTGCGACGGATTCTAAAACTTGCCAGAACGTAATCGTTTTCCGGTAATTCGTCATTGTTTACAATGTTCTCTTCGCTCAAATGATGACGTTTTGGCGAATTTTGGAATCCGCCATAGAAACAAAATTCCACCTCAGTAAACAGCAGTAGTTCGTAGCATTTCGTACATTTCCGACATAGATCGGGTATACCTTTAATGCTTACGCGAAAAATTATCTTGCGTCCAACTTTATTGACAGCCATGTTCACAAAGAAGCCATGTAAATTAGGAAGATATTGGGCAAAATATTTAAAAAGAAGCGAACTTTTGGAAAAATAATTATAAGTAAGTCCCTATAATAAACTACATGAAAAACAAAAATTCTATATGAAAAATAAATTCAATGGGCCTTTCCACAGTAAAATATTTTTCAATGAATTTTATACTATGCATAGCTTTTAAAAAACCTAAAATAATGGGCTGGTTTATTTTTTAATTAGGGCACCAAAAAATTTAAATTAATTTATTTAGAAATTTTGTTCAAAAAAGAGGTAACGTTGCTGGTGTTTCCGCCGTGTACAGTCGTCTCTATTAACTCTACCAGCTCTAGAGTCTGTGATAGGTAATGACAGATTGTAAATGTCAAATTTATTTCCTTGTTGGTTTGCTTGTGTAACCGTCATCTGTCAAAACAGAATTTATAGACCTTTACGGTGGACGAGGCGATAGACGATAGGGGATACCAACAACGTTGCCGGACTAGAACTTTTGAACATTATGACGTCACGGTTTGATAAATTCAAATTTTTAGTTCTTACACAAAAGATATCAAAAAATGGATTCGATATTATATTATAAAAAATCGTGGATATGAAGGGCAAAATTTGTGTTTTTGGCAACTTTTTGATTTCAAATGCCCATCAATTTTTACTAGTGAAAATTTCTTTCAATGAAAATTGAATTTTCATTAAATTTTAAATATCACTATTCTACAAATAAATAAAAAGATCTGGCTCTATAATAAAACGTTATAATTCTTGTAGGCTTTTTCTAAGAAGATTTTTATTCTGGAACCAGATTTATACCCAGATTCTGGTCAAAACATTTAAGTTTAAAGGCCTCTAAATTTATATTTGTTATATGGGTTGTAATGGACAATTTCCATGGTTACCTTAAAGGCCTTTAATTTTGACCAGAATTACCCTATTAATCTGTCATATCAAGTTTTTGAGATATTGTCAATTTAATATTTAAAGACAAAAACATACTCCTAACTTTTATGATAAATAATTATTTTTTAAATAATATCTTGGTAGAATCTTTCTCCACTTTTATTAGATACACTGCCAAATTTTTCGTGGAAAATATTATAGTTGTACAAGAAATTAATTTATGAAAACATAGTTTTTATAAACGAACTGACATACCAAAAATATAGCCGCTTATAGAAAAATAAGAAAGAAAAAAATAATAGCATTTTTGAGGATTTTTTAAAATTTAAACTTAAATAATTTGAAAAGCTGATAAAAATCTTATTACTAGATTTGAATTCAGTGTATGGAAATCTTTAAAAAGACTATATTGTTTTATTTGAGCTAATTTTGTTGTAGACCAGTGTAAATATTAATATTGAACACAATTTTAATTTTTCTAATTCAAATATTTATGAGCTTCCATGAGTTGAAAGGAAAATTCTACAAAATTTCCATTTATTTTGATGTAAAAGTCCAGTTTTTTCTTTGCTTTTAGGTAAATTTTAGGTTTTAAGGATATGAATGAATTTCTTTCATCAAATTTTAAATAATTATAATTTTAAATGAATTATAGTGGATTTTTAAGTTTCGATCTACAAATACTTATTCTATTTTCTCCAAAAAATGTTTTCCGAAAACTGGCACATTTATTTTAAATACCTTTTTAATACTCTTCTAGGTGCTCTTAATAATGTACCCGGAGCTTAAGCCCCAGTTTTGGAACAACCTGTATTTTATAATTTTGAGTCAAAATAAGTTTGGTCTAATCCTTTATTAAAAATCATGGAACAGACTACATTTTCATCTTCCTTGCTGATTTACCATTATAATATCATTTTTTTAAACTTGATTTTATGAAGGCAAATGTTGATTTGAAAATTGATAAAATTTAAATCTTGGGAGGTTTAAGTCTTCACAATGTTTGTCAAACTTTTTGAGTTTTTTTATTACCTGTATTTACAAAACTGTTTAAAAGTTTTTAATATTTATGAAACAGATAATTTTTTAAATACCTAAATATTATTTTTTCACATTAGCACAATCATCAAAATAAATACGACTAAATTATTTACTGAATTAATACTTTTACAAATGCTGAGATTTTTTCCCAAGGT
This sequence comes from Stenus bimaculatus, assembly GCA_963971135.1. Lineage (NCBI taxonomy): Eukaryota > Metazoa > Arthropoda > Insecta > Coleoptera > Staphylinidae > Stenus > Stenus bimaculatus. Next base: position 75,483,123 of record OZ020180.1, on the reverse strand, counting down.
AATTTTATAAGAAAAGTTGTTAATTCGTTGAAAGTAAAAAACTTCGCTTGGTATATATAAAGCCATTTCGAAATAACCATTAAGCCAAAAATTTAGTGATTCAGTGTGGTCTTTTGAATGTATTATTAAAACGCAATTTTCGATATACTTCTTATACCTAATGACAGCACAGAGCTACTACCTGCAATTTTCATTGTTTAGCTTAAATATTTTTTATCCAATCTTTTAACACTTTCCGTCTCGAATTACTTTCCGCACATCCCTTAAGTAAGGGTGTAGCATTAAATTAAAAACCTGCTTCTGACCGCGAGAGGGTGGATGTGGACAGACAGGTTGCAAGCGGCGAAAATTTCAGGACATTATACCACATTGATGAGGGTCCAAAATTAATGTCCATGGTCAAATTTTTTTGCTGTTCGATCTTGAGCTTTATATCAAAAGCGGATATGGAAGTATTAGCCAATTTAATGCTTTAAATATACGCGCAGCGAACCTGTGACTAGAAATTTCTTCGTGTTAAAGGACAGGTGGTTTTTATGGAACCGGACATGGTTCATCTATCGTAAAATTTGACTTTATAAAAAAGGGGATTAATTATTACCGGTTGAATAAAGCAACAGGTTGGACGATTCGCAATCTGTTATTAAAGGGATGAAAGCGTGAGTTGAAGTTAATCTAATTTTTTCATACTTAAATTTTGGCAAATATAAAGGCTTTTATGTTTGTCTCATGAAAGGCTGCAAAAAATTTTGATGTAATCTTAGTTTTATCAAAAAATATTTTTGTTGAAAGAACGAATGTCCGTTCAAAGATTCTATTATTCGTTTCCACCGGGATCAAATCTCCTTGAGGTTGAGTTTAATTTCTTTTATTATTTATGCCCGAGCGGTGTTTTTATATGATGAAAGCGCTCCAGTAAAAGGGTGGGTGGACAATAGTGACCTGGATTGCCCATCAGATTCCTGGTCGATTCATACAAAAGGTTAACATTGAAAAATAGAGTTCTTCTTAGATTACAAACCTTTCTTTTTTGTGAAATCATAAAAAGAGAACCAGTACTCATTCACGCCATATAGGAAAGGAAAATAAGTCTTGCGCAACATTTTTCTCCCTATGCCTTTAAATTTAAAATTAGACCATTCCCTATCTTTCAAGTTATAAATAGCAAAGGATGGTCGCACTTAAGACTAACCTTGAATAGCTAAAATTATTCTAAAAAACTTCAACTCGTATTTTACTTATTATTTTTCATTTAAATTATCTGATTGAATAGTTATGCAGAACAAACTGCGTCCGAAGATTGCTTATCTAAACTAACCAATACTAAAAATAACATGATCATATTCAAAGAGGAATATACAAATGAAGAGCTCCTGGATAACCAATGATTGACAATTGAAAGGAAATATTTTAATCCCCTTTTAAGTACATATTATTTAGACCACATGCAAATTATTTCAGAAATGCTTTGAAAAACTAAACTATATTTACATACAAAAAAGTGGTTTTAACATAAATTCACTGGAAGATATTTATTATTAAAGAAGGATATTATAAAATGTTGGAATAAGTAGTGTGCTTACGGGACCAGAAATCTGATAAAACGATACCTATTTGTAAATTGAAACTTTTTAAATATAGTTTTTGAATTACATTGAAATGATACGTGGAAAATGCAAATAGAGCCATTATTAATTAAAAATGACGCCTGTAATCACTTAGAATTATGTGAATGGTGAATATAAAAAATTAAAATTAGTTATCGACGATGCAATTAATTTATTGATGTTAAATGATAGTAAAATCAAATCTGAGATTATATTGTCAATTAATACTTCAAAATTGAAACAGATCAAAGGATGTAAAACTTCTAATTATATAAACATATATTAATCCAAAAAACCTGAAAAAAAGCTTCTCTTCTGAAACTACTCACACTACAAAAAATAGAGGAAGGAAGAGATATACGTCAACATATCAATTAATTTTGTGATGTGGTGGATAAATTATTGGTTTACCATCAAGTTTTGAAAAATTTCGATGTGCTATCGAATGAAGAAATGAACTTCAATCACCTTCATGTGAAAATAATTGAAGAAAATGATGGAAGAAAAAGTGTCATGGGGCAGAATAAATCAAAATGCAATTTTATTGGAGAATAAAAATTATCAAAAATCGAAGAATCCCAAGTACAATAATGATTGTATTAAACAATAAAAGTAAAAATATTTAAGAATTTAAATTCCGTTTTCTTGAATGTTAAAAAGTTGGACATAAAGTCAAAAAGTGCAGGACGAGATCTTCAAAGTGCGTTACCTCGTGCGGGTTCTTCAGTGACTTGATGATGTTGTTTGGAGCAACTTGGCGAAGGTTTTGGTGAGCAATGTCGCACTACGTCTGATGCTGGATTCAAACCTCTTCGAGAAATAGTTTCAGATCTTCGAAGTTCTGTACCTCGGACGGGGTATTCAGTGACTATTCGTAGATTTTGTTTGTTGCTTAGTCCCATTTTCTTATGATAATTTTGACCACCACTGGTCCCCATGCTGAAGAGTCAACCAACTTGCAAAGATTTAAGCGTTTATTTTACTCTTTTGAAGTAGATTCCACGTTGTTTCCAAATTATCTTCTGTGATATGAAAATATTGTATCAGTCGTTTCAGTTCGCCTTTGATATTTGTTTTCTGGTACTGTAACTTCTCTCATTTTTAATTGAATTGCTTTGTGGAATTACTTTCTGAAAAATATTGTGAAAGTTCCACCATTATTTTTAGTTGCCCTCGAACATTGGAATTTGTATATTCGGAAGTTCGATGTTGTGTTTGGACCGATAACGCTCTCAGGGTAGAAGTTTTTGTCTCCAATTTGTTTTCTCAAATAGTTGTTCCATCTCAAGGTACTCGTTGCTGGGGAAAAGTTGATTTGATAAACCCAAATTCCTTCATAGAGTTCCTGGATGCTTTCCCACTCTAAATACCATCCTTCTCCTAAAAATGTAGAAGATATTAGTTTCTCATATTTGTTTGCCGAATAAGAATTTTCAATTATGTTTGGACAGTGAAAGCAATATCTCATCTATGCAAAGTAGAACAGAAATTTTCTAAAATTAATGATTCTCAATCCAAAAGTTAAATCTTACAAATACTAATTCTACTAAAATTGTAGCTAAGGGTAATGAATTGCTAAAATTTCTACTAATGAGTATGAAGTAATATTTAAGAAAGAGAATCCATTAATTATTGGAAATGATGGCAATATTAATAAGTGAATTTTGTACCCGAAGTAGATAAAAATGTTTATGGTAAGGTAAATTCTGCTTATACGTCAACAAGTAATCTTTGATAAGTTTGTGTCATTGTAGTCATTATCAATATCTTCTTGACGCTACATATGGAATTCAGTGTAAAAAATATATATATTAGGAAAAATGACAGAACTATGTTTCCAATGGAATCACAAAGAAGTACTGACATTTTGAAAGTGTTCTAATGCGTCTTGAATTTAATGCAAAAGGAAGATATTTTGTTACTTTTATAGATAATCATTCTACACAACTTTTCCAATTAAATTTCAGAAATCACCAATTGTATTTCAGAATAGTCAATTGTATTTCAGAAAATATCAATTGTCTTTTAGATAAATCAATTTAATTTCAAAAAGCTGCAATTGTATTTCAGAATCATCAATTGTATTCCAGAAAATATCAATTGTATTTTAGAAAGCATCAACTGTATTCCAGAAAAATCAATTATATTCCAGAAAGAATCAATTGTAAACAATTGAGGATGCCAAGAGTTTTTGGCGGTGATTGTATACATGAATTTTACCAGTTACAATATTAGGCTTATGTCCATATTCACCAATATTAAACCCAATAGAAATAATCTGTTCTAAGATTAAAGCATTGTTTTTAAAAGAGAACTTCAGATTTCTCCAGTTGTGGTTCCTGGTATCGTGGAGCAAATGTTGGTTTACTTAGAATCAATAATTATTGATGATGGCAAAAATACAATGCTTGGTGATTGTTGTGCTCGTGCATCACAACACACTAATATCGTTCATGTAGCTGATCTAACAATGGATATCATGGCTGTTAGTACCCAAAATATTATATTTAGGTAATCCAAAATATCTGCACCAAAATTTACTTTCTGAAATACAAATAATTCTTTCTGAAATTAAATTGAGAAATTCTGATTTTCAAATGAAGCTTTCTGAAATACAATTGACTATTCTGAAATACAATTGATGCGTTCTGAAATTTAATTGATTATTCTGAAATACCATTGATAATTTTTAAAATACAATTGACTATTCTGAATTACAATTGATGATTTTTGAAATTGAGTTGATCTCTTCTGAAATACAATTGGAAAAGGTGTAGATGGTGTGACCTAAAAACGAAAAATGAAGTAGGTATTTAAAGTTTTTGAACAATTTTTAAGTTAAGTTGAAAAAATGGAGGAAAAAATGATAAAATATTTTTATTCGGAAAATGGAATTTTAAAGGAAATTAACAGTTCCTTATAAACCTGAACAAATTGGAATTTCCACAAGAAAAAAATGAACTTTATTGAATTCTACAAGATGTCTTCTTGTTCAAAATGATTTACCATTATATTTTTCGGCTGAAGCTATAATACTGCGAATTATATTAGAAATCGTTGTTCTACGAAAAGTTTGGATGGAAAAACTCCATATGAAGGGTGGATGAGGAAGAAACCAGATGTTAGTAATTTCAAGACATTTGGATGTCGTGTATTGGGTAATAAAGAAAAATTCGATTCGTTATGCAAGGATAATATTTTTATTGGTTATTCGGAACAGTCTAAAGGTTTTAGAGTTGTGGATAAAACAATTAACGAAGAAAGTTCATTTTGTTAGAAATATAAGATTTTTTGAAAATTTCATCGATTTTACACCAAATGAATTAATTTTCAAAGAAGGACCCGAAAAATCTAATCCATGTTTTGTAGAAATTGAAATCAGCCAGATGGAAGAAAATAATACTCAATATTACAAATTGTGAAGAAGAAAAAAAATAAAAATGTCATTTTGAAAAGACCTTCACGAAGACTATCAAAAGTAATAATAAGTTTGAGGGGAAGATCTAGGAAATTATATCATTATGAACAAGAGAAATTAAATTTACTGAATCTTCAAAATACATCTATTTATCTGAAATTTCTATGAAACAAGCTACAACGAGTCCTGAAGTGAATGAATGGGTTGATGCTATGACATCTGAAATAAACAGTATAATTAAAAATAATACATGGAAACTGGTAGAACGACCAAAAAATCTGGAAATTATTGGGTGTCGTATTATTTTAAGAAATAAATGAATCCAAGAACAGTATTAGTCTAAAAACTTAATTTTGAGGTAATCAATTGAAACATAATTGATTCAAAATTTCCAAAGATGCAACTTTAATAAGTGCAGAAGACTTGTAGTACTTAAAACAATTTTTTTCATACCAACATTTTGAGAAAAAATTGCACTGAACAATTGGCAAAAAAAATATGTTGGACTTGTACTATTATTGAACTCAACATATTTTCAAGTTATGGATTTATCATTTTAAATTATGTTAAGTACTTTGGTTATCAAGAAAAATGATTAGACTAGGTTAGATGTGGACTTGCCATATTTTTTTATTAGTTTCCATTCAAATTTAATACAATGTTGTATGACTTAAACATTTTGTTACATTTTCACTTGAGTTGAGTTAAGGTTAGTATTAGTTATTAGTGTTCCACGAAGATATGTGCTAATAAAACTCTAAATCTCACCTGACTTTTTTGATGTCATTTATTACTTATTTTGTTTAATTTAGTAACAATACTCATACTGCTCTTCTTCTCATTTCGGAAATTTTAGTGGGCTTTCGATCAATTGATCGAAGAAAGACATATCTTGTAGCTCAAGGTTTTTCCCAACAATCTGGAACACATTTTAATCAAACTTTTATCGTTTATCTTCAATTCTTTTACTTGCATTATTTCCAGCTAGATTTGATATGATGAATACATATACATATACATTATTTTGATATAACAACTGCTTCTTTAAATGGTGAATTAGAAGATCAAATATTTATGGAATCACCAAGGTAATTGGATCAAATCTTGAGTAAAATTAAAAGAAGGAAATAAAGTTTGTTTACTATAAAAATCAATTTGTGAAGTTGGAAGAAATTGGTTTTAAAAAGTTTGGGTTTAAATCCAAGTGAGGCAGATCCTTGTTTGTTTTATTGTGAGAAGAAAATGAATAGCTAATTTATGTGGACCATCAAGAAGTATAAAATTTATTTGGTATTTATTTACAAAATTATTAAAAAATGCATCATTTTAAATTAAAATGTTTTATTTTGCTCCAGATCCAGATTATCTACTAAATGATATATGACAAAGAACTGACGCATTTTGGTTTTTTTTTGATTTACTGTAATAATGTCAAATTTTTATGGGTAACTTGACTTAGCTCTACTTATGTTTCTTTGAATAAACACGTACGTGCTTAAACCATAGGACCACCCTAGCACAAAACAAATTTTAACAAAAAAAGACGTACGACAAATCTGGCGACCACTATTAAGAAGAGATTATGCGAAATTATTCCGAAGACCCACCACAACCATTATATTATACTTGCACAATCTAAAAAAACTTTTACTCTTAAATAAAAATCGTTTAGTTTTATTTTAATAAAAATGAAATTCTTTGTATTTTTTACGAGGTATAAGCTATAATGTTATCATAGGTCAGTTGTACAGCTGACTCTAATAAGCACTTATTGAATATAATAGCCGGGTTTAGGGCCCGCTGGCTACTTTTGTAAAGTAGGTATATGCACACGAATTGTGAATTGTATTTTTTATGTAGTGTTGGGATGTTTTCTCAAGTACCCAAAACATGTAATTGTAAACACTCGCTTTTATTCACTTTTTAAATAAATACTGCATTTGGAAAAATGTTCCTCGTATGCTTAATATTTTCTATGATTATTTAACGGGAGAAAACTAGGTGTGATATTGTTTTAAGTTTTAAATAAGAAAGATGTCCACTTTCGTTAAAAAGCTCAGAGAGAGCTACCGCTTCCTGTTAATAATTGTGAGAGTGTTTATTGTTCCGTTGTAAATGTGAGAAGCTCCTGAATTCACAAGACATTTATAACATATAATTTATAAAAGAAATTTATATTAGTAAAGAAGATACCATTACTTTTTACCTAAAACTTTAAATAAATAAAATGAAGCGGTTAATCCCAATATAGGAACTAATGGTCACGATGTTCTCAATTCAAAATTGCATGAGAACGCAGCTGGTCATACAAACACTCTTTTGTCGTTTTTTTTTATTTTTCACATAGGTACTTAAAATTCTTCTTATGCACTTACAATACATAAATAATATTAAAGACCACTTGAAACCTTTGTAAATAAATATTATTGATTGGGAGTAATGAGGAATTCCGTTTCGCATTTGAAAAAATTATTAGTGAATTGTTTCCGCCTAAAAATTATTATTTTTATATATTACAGTTAAAGTAGTGGTAAATTCATGTTATCTTTTTTATTTAAAAGTTAAATCCATTAGTTTTTATTTTAAAAATTTACAACTATTTAAACTATAAACAAAAGAAAACACTAGAGAGGAAATAAAAATAGTTGAGGAAAGTAAACATAGGATGGTAAGAAAAATGTATGGAAGTTTAATAAAGTTTGTAACTACTTCAATTTGGTTTTCAATTAAGACTGTACCTACATTTCTTTGTGAATATGATAAACCAAGTTTCTGGAGGTTTTACTACTTCGACGAAAAATCGTTTGTAAAAAAGATTAACATTTATTAATAAATTATAAAAAAAAACACTACAGAGTTGATAAAAATTAAAAGAAACTTAAAATAATTGGAGATATATTGAGAGTATACAAAAAGGGACACGTTGCTTTTGCACTTGGGTAATAAAAATTTCAGAATCTTAGAATGCGAAAATGGATCCTATTGAATAGTCTTTAAGGGTGAATGTTTCAATTGCATTTGCAAGTGCGGTCATAAAAAAGTGCTACGATGCTATATCCTTAAATTGGTCTATAAAACATTTTATGAAAATTAATCGTTTTTATATGATAAATGAAGAGATATATATATATATGATAAATGAAGAGAATAATATGTAATAATTTCACATTTAGTAAAAATGTTAAGTTCTATAAAATTAAATGTAGAAAATTCAAAATTTAGTATTTTCTTAAGAATTTCTGCTTTAAAAATTATTCAATAGATGTTTCTATTATACATGGCCTTCAAAAATGTTTGATAGTGTTGACATTGCATGGTAGGAAACCTAAGTTTCCCACAGTTGACTACACTGAAATGAATACGTTGTGGTCCGGTGAAAAAACCATCCGGAATATTTTAACTGCACAAATTTTAGTTTTGAAAAAAAACTTTGAAAAAATACCCGAAGAAAAACTGCTGAGAGACGCTTTGGTTAAAGAGGCAGATCAGATTTAAGTTTAAATGAAAATTAACAGGTACACCAACTTAGCAAGTCTAAAATCACTACAGAGTATGTTTGGTTGCATAGTTGCGGTATCAATCTTATTTGAATTCACTGTATTAAGAGCTTTCACTTGTAAATTTAGTTGCCTAAAAATTAAAGAACAACTTCTCATGTTTTACTTTATTTTAAAATACATATATTAATTTTTATTTCGGTCGAAAATTTAGTTACATTAATTCTTAGTTGTTTAAAGTTGGTTTTAATTAATTGAAAAGATTTCATAGTTGGTTTCTATTTTTATTTTTTTTTAAATTAAAATAAAAATATAAACCAACTTTAAATATCTAAGAATTAAAAAAATTAATATATTTAAAAACAAATTAAGAACATTAGTTGTTTTGTTTTTAGGTTAGTGGTGAACCCTCTTAAACAAATATGACAATGTTTACATTTATACAGGGTCTCAAACCACTCGTCCCCCCATTTTTAGAACGCTTTGTCGAATACGACTGTAATAAAATCCCATAATCATCAAATGAACTGGATGTATCCGGAACCAGAGGTAACTCTCAAATTTTAAATTTCAATATGGGTCAAATATGGTATTTGTGAAAGATTTTATAGAAAGAAACAATATTTATTAAAATATTTTGTTTATATTTTGAATATTTAAAAAAATTAAGGATAAATATTAATTTTAAATTTATATCCACTTACTACTTATTCTCATCTATGCTTTGATTTTTTATGAAACTTACAATATGAGGCGACATTCTAGAGCAATGAAACTGTTAATTTACATAACGTTCATTACAGAACTCTCATTTTTAGGCAGAAAATATCCTTTAAACAAAAACCTCACGTTTATATGAAAATTTTCGAAAAAACTAATAAGAAATGCATATTTTGGTTGAACACACATTTTGCCTATAATCCATGCAAATGAGTATATTTGGGTGTTGATATTTTTAAAATAATGTAAGCCAACTTAGAAAAGTTTTATAAAAAAGCCAAACCTACTTACCAAGAATAAGTAGCGAAAAGATAATAAATTTCAAACTAATTTTTATCGTTTATTTTTGTAAATATTCAAAATATTTAAAAAAATAAAAATTCTTTCTTTTTAAAATACCTTTCAAAAAATACTGCACTTGACCCATCTTTCAATTTGAAATTTCGAAGTTATATTCGGTTTGGGGTACTTCCGATTGTTCCGGAAAATAAAAATTATAGGTACCAATACATTATTTGTATTTGCTTCGATGACAAAATGTTGTCATATTTGACAATGCGTTCTCGGGAAAGCGGTTAGTCTGAAACACCCTGTATTATTCTAACCAGTTTTTAGAGTGAACGATGAAGAAAATCTTAAAAAGCTTTGAAAGAAATTTGCACATTGTAATACTGAAAAGGGGGCGATTTTTTGATTCCGTTCGCCCTCTGGTGGCAAAAATATGAACTTCTATATTCGTTACTTACTTTTTTGATTTATCGCATTGGTACGTGTTTTTGCGCTTTATTGAAGCTGAAGCTAGTTAAAATTCTCAATTATTAACTTAAGTTAATGAAAGTCACATTGATTTATAAATATATGTAGAACGTTCAAAGAATTTAAAAATTATTTAGAAAAATGTAAACTAAAGAAATTGAAAAGATTGAGTTAAAATGTAGGTATATTAGCTTGATTCACAAGAAGACACTAGAGTATAACCTTCTAAAAAACTATCAATCATATACAGGGCCATCCAAAGGTATGGATAATGGTGTCAGTCGAATTTCCTAAACGGAAAATATTTAGTTCTGCAGTCATAAAAGCTAATACGAACAAAATTTTTGTATAATTTTTCTGTAGATGATTTAGTCATTTCTTTAATTCCTGCCAGAAGGAAAAAAAATGGAGAATTTACAAAAAAAAAAAAATATAATGATCTAAAAGTACCTTAACTTTGGACTTTGTTTTTATCTTTCCCGAATTTTTATAAAGTGATTCGAATTGGAAACAAACAAAAAATATTTAAATACCGAACTTAAGTAAGACTTGTACTTTTATGTACAATTTTTGGTTTTCACGTATCTAGGTTTATATAAGCGTAGTTTTGCAAAAATAAAAATATAAATATAGAAGTTTTTCTTGCAAAATTACACAAATATAGTTGTAGATACATAAATAACAAAAATTGCAAATGAATGTAAAATTCTTACTTTAGTTTGGTATTTCTTTCTTTTTTTGACTTTCCAATTCGAAACACTTTAAAAAATTCATGAAAGATAAGTACGTCGTTTTTTTCAACATTTCATTGTTATGTCACAAGACTTATGTCAAAATTGATAGCACGAGTAAAAATCGTATTCTGAATAATCCAGTATACATCAGTGTGATATTCAAATTTAACACCGCTGATCTGTTACTTCTAATATTTTTTTTTCAAAAGAACACCATAAATTATTTAGAATACTCGCGCTATCAGTTTTAATAAATTTTATGTCACATAACACATAACAATAATAGTGATGTTAATTTTACATACACCATTTATTCAAATTAACACCATTATTCAATAATTCCCAAATAAAAACTATCAAAAACAATCCTGAACCAGTCTCAACTATTTTTGACATTGATGACGTCATCAGACGTCACACAGATTTTCAAAAGTTTTTGATATCTTTTGGAATTCCGTATGTTGCATTACGCGATCGGCCTTATTGAATTTTCATTAAAAATATGGAATAAACTTATAAACTCCTAAACAATGCACTATATGACGTCATCTCTTTCAATAGTTTGATGACATGATATGACAGAAATTTATAAGAAAGAGAATTAGAAAAGTAAAATTGCATTAAACTAATTGCATAATCCACTGTACCAAAAGAGGTGTCAAAAGCCTCCTCTTTCCGTTTAATATTTCGTTCGATGACGTTACATGTCAAACTAGAGTGACGTCACAAATGTCAAAAATTACAAAATGCGGATTACCAAATTAAAGTTTACCCTTCCCGCGATTATTATCAATAATTTATTATTTGGGAATTATTGAATTTATTCCATACCTTTTGATGACCCTGTACAGTTGACATTGCATAGTAGGAAACCTATAAGTTTCCCACAGTTGGCTACACTGTAATAAATACGTTGTGTTCCGATGAAAAAACCATCGCGAATATTTTAACTGCACTCATTTTAGTTTTGAAAAAAAACTGTTTTTTATAAAATTTGTAACACACTGAGAAATAACTTATACTGCTGAGAGACGCTTCGGTTAAAGTGACAGATCAAATCTAAATTTGAATATTAAAAATTAACAGGTAAACCAACTTAGCAAGTCAAAAATCACTGCACTGTATGTTTGGTTGCATAGGTTGTGGTATCAATCCTACTTGAATTCACTGTATTAAAAAATGACGTCACCGTAGTAGTTCTACTCTCGGCCGCAAGAGGGAAGATCGCTTAGTTTGAAAGGCCAAATGGGGTAAATTTTGTAATTCAGTTACTGACTACAACCATTTTAAAACCCATAAATTTTGTTGCAACAATTATATCAGATCCATAACCAAATTGCACCGTTTCTATACCTGCAATGTGTAAGAGTGTAATAAAAAAATTTGTTTCCAAAACTGACAGACCATAGTATAAAATGCTTCAGGAGATAATGAGGTGGCAATTGATATTTTTCTTAACATTTTTTCCTGATTCCTTAGCTATTTTTTATCAAGTAAACTTGACGAGAAAAACCTCTAAATATACGAAAAATGATTTAGTATTGTTTGTCATAATCCATAAAATCTTTGCCTAATTGAAATTTTTGGTGATACAATTTGAATAAAAAAATATTTGGGTATATAGATATATGAGGAAAATACAGTTGTTACTATTTCATTTCAAAATTGTGTGGTTCATGCTTCAATTAAATTTATAACATTTATCGCAGTTTAAGTATCATTTTATTTTTCTCCTGTTTTGCATAGAAAGTTGTGGTGTAGGTAGAAATCATGGGTCGAAGCGGACGATGTTTGATGTCAACCGCACTGATATCGAAGAAGTCCCGAGTTCATGTCGTGACGTGTCAACACGTGATGGCACCGTAACTCACGCGTGAACCACGAGAAGAGGTTGAGGTACACCACCTTAAACTACTTTCGGTTCCAAATCTAATTATTATTTACTTACATTGCTTAAAATACAAAAATATTTTAACCATTTAAAAAAAATACATTTTTTTTTCATTTTTGATTTTATTTGGAAAGACTTTAATCGTTTATATTTTCAGTCTTAATAGTTTTATCCTTTAAGTATTAAAATAAAATAAAAATTTTGTAAATAATTTTTTTAAAGAAATCTTGCTCTATTATCTTGCTTCATTAAAAATAAAAATAATGGCAAGACTTGATTGGTTACTAAATATCTGGTTTTGACAAGATGCTAGGATCATATCAAAATAAATAGTGTGTCGGTAAACTGGCACATGGACTCTTTCCTGCAGAATTGTGAAGCATCAATAGAGTACTGGAAGAAATATAAAAAAAATGAAATTTATGTGAAAAATGACCTAAAGTTGATTTTGATATTTTTCAAGAGCTACCAGCAAAAAGGAGCACTTTGTGCGTTAATTTTGGGACACCCTATACATATAAATAATCAAATAAATTGAAGATTGTTAAATCTTTGTTATCCCAATAAAGATGATAATTTAAATTCTTCTTGATTTGGGTATATTCATTATAGTTTAAAAAACTGCTTAAAGTTTAAGATCATTGCTTGTAATAATTTATTACTTATTAATTTTACCGTACTTGTAAGTGTTGGTTTATTAAGACTTTAATTATTGTACATATAATTTGATAAAAAACTTTAATATTACATCTATATAAGCATAGATCAAATAAAGTAGTAGTAAAAAACTAATATCTATTTATTCGATATTTTCTGCTATAAACAATTCTATAAATTTCAAGTTGGCTAAAGTGTTTCCTTATTGGTCAAAAATCTTGGTGTGGTCACCTAGCCTAAATTTGTAGTAGCCATTTGTAACTCCCACTCATGAGGAATCGATTAGAGTTGGGCATGTGTGACATGCGCGGAATATTGATCAAATAAGTAAACGCCTTTGTATAATTCTTTTATCATTCAATGAAACCCGTCATCGTAATCTAAAAGATAATTTCATCAAGCAATCGAAATGGATCGAAAACGAAATGCAACCGTGATTAATCTCCAAATATTGGACGTGCTTCTTCATGTTATTTGTGGATTTATATCAACTCATGGCCTTTTTCTTTTTCCTAAATCCCCATTTATTTGATTAAATCTTCACTGACCAGTTATAAAAATCAAAAACTTCCTCCTAACATAATTATTCCAAACATTCCTTACTTTACAAGTGTATATGTATAGTTTTTTAAGTTTGTATAATAATTAAACAAAATCTATAAAATTTTTCTTAAATTTTAGCAGGAAAGTTTAAAGACCTTTAGATTTAAACTTGTTATATGGGTTGTAATGGACAATTTCCATGGTTACATTATTTCTTTCGTCTATGAATTGGAAATTTGAAAAAGTTTGATATAATATTTTTAGATAGGACATTTTAAAGTCGAATTTTCTATAATGACTATACTTGTAGAAAATGAAGACTAAGAATACTTAACAATTTTATCCCAAAGAAAAAAATACAAAAAATTAAATTTCGTAGAAAAATTTTAATTTTTGTCCTCAAACCAACATAAAGTTTTTAAAATCTCCAAGTTGTCAAGTCTGAAGAAAAAAAATACTTTTTGAGAAATTAGCCATAAAGTAGCTTTCTAAATTTATTATTTTTTTAATTTTGGCAATTTCTATTTTTTAGAGAGAATTTTTAGTAACTTCATATTTTATATGTGGCGCATTGTTTATTTTTGGTAAAAATAAGTTCGTACTAGTTTTTAGGTTTTCAGTTTAGAATTGTTTATTTTTATGTTTAATGTATTTTTTATTAAATATGTAGGGTATAAATAGATTTAAATGTGTGTATTAAAAATCATGCAAGGGTAATATATTGAAAGGAGCACACTTAATATAGCGTGAGGGTGAAAAGAAAGCGGGATAATCCTGTCAGTGGTGGTTCGTGGTACCAGGCGACACCAGCAGGTCCTGTTTTTAGTGACCGTGGAGTCCACACGCAACTAGCCAGAGGTCACGTGACAGTCGGGGATGATTACCAACCTCTTGGCACTTGCTGGTACGCGTTTTAACGCGTTTTAGGCACGCGAATGGCCAAGGGTCATATTTCTATTGATCAAACACACTTTTTATACACATTCGATTAGGACAGCTCAATTCAAATCCTATAATATTCAATGTTGGTATTCAACCAACCCTTCAAAAATAACAATTTTAACTTGCATTATGACTTTTATAATTTATCATTTTCACCACAACGAATTTCACAAGCAAACTTTCCATCTAATCTTATCAGAATTATAGGTATTAAAATGTTTTAGGAATTTCATAATATGACATTTTAATAAACTCATCTTTTACCAAATTCTAGATGGAATGATGGTATTGGTCGTTAAATGAAAAATCGTTATGAAATAGTATATTACGCAACGAGCTAGAAAGTGTTCGCTATTTTTCCGATGACTACGGAGATTTTTCGATCATTATTAATATTTTCTGGTAACAACTAAATAATCATAATATAACCTGTGTTAACATCAGCTGACATTAATATTATTTTTAGTTAAATGTACCCAATTGAAGGTGGCGCTGTTTTGACGGAACCAACTGAACGAAACGAATAAAAAATTTTCCTATTTTATTTAAAATTTACACAAAAGATAATTATATAATGATTTTAATAACAAAATAAGTAATATTAGCTGGGTTAAATATAAATTTTTATTTGAACTGTCCTTTTTTGTAAGTTCAAAAAAATCCATGAGAGGGCTTTCGGAATTCTTTCGCAGCTCGAAAACTACAAGAAGTACAAAACAGAAACCCAAACAATGTTGAAATGATACATTTTCTAAACTACTAATATGAATGACATATACGATTTTCTCATCTGGTCGTCGGAAAAGCCTGTTTCCACATACCGATTAGTAACTAGGCATTTGATGAAAAATACCTATGAATTATGAAAGTTAGCTTAAAATTATTTTCCAGCCAGGTTTAGCCTAGTATATTTATCAAAACCAAATTTAGAGGAATTGAAGTTTGGTTGAACTAGAGGTGGGATTTTGTTTCTATCTTGATATTTATCAAGCTTGATAAAACTCAATAGGGGGCTATTCTCGAATTACACATGCCACGACTTTTATCATTCTATCCTTGTCATTCAAATGCAAAAATAAGAGTCTGTCCTTGTCATGTCGTATACGATGTTGTGTCGTGTGATTCGAGAATATCCCTCCTCTTGAGTTTTATCAAGCTTGATAAATATCAAGATAGAAACAAAATCCCACTCTAGAATAGAGAAGGTTGTATTTTTTTCTATTATTTACTCATCGTTACCAGTCACAATAAAACTTGGCACATTTTAGCTAAATTGGTCAAAAATTTCGTTTTATCTTTTTGCATTTGATGACTGATGATTGATGATCTCTACAGATTTTCATTCTTTGAATTTTATATCGATGATGTTGGATTTATTGATAATAATATAATTCTTGGGATCATCTTCAAAACAAATTTAAATAACTAAACCAAGAGGGTTTCCAATTATGTTGGTCCCAAATTGCATAATCTTGAGATTTGTATCAAGAATATATTTCGAAAAGAAGCAGGACTAGCTTATACTGAAGGAAAATGAATGAATGTCCGCAATAAAATGTTTTCATGGACTCCAGAAGAAGAAGTGTTTCATAATGATGTGATCTGTTTAACTACTAATAGACGACGCTGTTGACTCTTTTTGGCAAATTAATGAACTTTCGAAGTAAATATTTTACTTACATTTTTTTATCTGCGAAGACATATTAAAGTCATCCTAAGTGATTTATTGCAAAGTTTGGAATAATCATTCTTCTAATTTTTATGTAAAATCAATTTTTATTTTAAATGTGCAAAGTTACTACTTGCTTGACAATTTCACAAATTCGCCGACATGGGGAGAGCTCTTTCCTAAAATCGCGAATAATGTTTCCTATAATTTTCAGCTGTAACCTA
The DNA here is from genome assembly GCA_963971135.1 of Stenus bimaculatus. Taxonomy (NCBI): domain Eukaryota; kingdom Metazoa; phylum Arthropoda; class Insecta; order Coleoptera; family Staphylinidae; genus Stenus; species Stenus bimaculatus. The sequence goes on along the minus strand of OZ020180.1, from coordinate 75,466,465 downwards.
ACCTATCTGTTTTCACTAAGTTTTGGAAGTTGGTGATTTTCAGTTTTGGTTTAAGAAAAGACCCTAGATCATTAGAAAAACCTAGAACATAGAAATTATCAAAAGTCTATAATAGATTTAAAGTAGTGAAAGTAGTAGCATGCGTACTATTGGTTACGGGTTACAATATTTTCTCGTTTATAGAAATTTTTAATAATTAAAAAAAAAAGATTTTTAAACATATTTTTTAAATATAATTGCTGTTACCTGCTACTTCGATCATGATTAGCATGAGGATGGTCCCGGGTTTTATAGATCATACTCGATGTTCTGATATAGGAACCAAATTATTATTACAGAACCATGTAATCATCTTGGTAGGAATTTCTATTTCAATTTGCAAGTTTATTAAGTGCATATACATAATTTACAAATGTAATTAGACTGGACATATATTCAAAACTATCTAAATTTATTTAATTTAGATAAAAAATAACTTTAAATTCCAAATTCTCTAGAATCATTCATTAATACGGGTTATTAATAAATGATTTTGTATAGATTAAAAATACTTACTAATTATATTTTAATTTAAAAATGGGTCAGTGAATTATGTTTTTTTGGAAAGGAACAAGAAAGTAATTTTCAATTATGTTATTTAATTTTAAAATTATGCACCTTAATCAAATTATCTTAAAAATGCGATATATAGAATTGAGCATTTGCAAATAATTTTTTTTTTAATAGAAAAGAATGTATTTAAAATGTTAGGTTAGTTTAGGTTACTTAACCCTTTTACTTGCAGCTGGGAGTTAAAGTATCATTTTAGGCCCTTTTACAAGAAAGTAAAGTAGATCATTATTGTAAGGAACTGCAAAAAAGTGTTTTTTTATTTAAATAAAAAATTGTCGATTTATTACGAAAGTTTTCAAAATAATAAAAATTAAATATTTTACAAATTTTAAAGCACTTTTAAGGGGCTAATTGAAAAATATGCAAGAAAATGCTGTATTTTCTAACGCAAACATAATTTATTTAAAAAAATTATAAAAGTATTTTGGGTTACAAAAATTAAAAAAAAAAATGTAATAAAAAGTTAATTTTTAATTTAAGAAGGGTGGAAATGAAAATCGGGTCACCTCTATAACTTTTTTATTTATGAATAAACAAATTTGAAATTTGGCTATGTTCTATGGTTCAAGAAAAAAATTTTATGTGCATTTTTTATTTTCGAAATCACTTCCGGTTTCACCGGAAACACCATGAACTTTGTTTTTTTAAATGTAACATCCCATATTTTTATTCATGGCTTAAAATACTTTTAAAAAAGAAGTATTTTTGAGATATTAGTTTTTATTTTTTTTGTAAAAAAATTTTTTTTCAAAAAAAAAAAAGGTTTTCGAAGTCGGTGAAAAGTACCAATACTAATTCTAAATAATTCAAATACCTAAATAAAATTGTAATTTGAAAAAAAATTTAAGTGGTTTTTGAACTATTAATTTTTAAACTTAGTTAATGAAGATTTTATCAAATATCTCACTTTTTTTAAATGCAATGATGCCGGGTCATTCGACTTTTTAAAAAGAGGATTTTATAACGATTATTTTGGTACCCCATATGTAGGGGTATGTGTTTGTGATACATTTTTAATTTTTTTTTAATTTTGAAAAATCCCGAGTACAAAAAATATGATAAACTGGGACAAGTAAATTGATTGCACCCTACATATGGGGTACCAAAATAATCGTTATAAAATCCTCTTTTTAAAAAGTCGAATGACCCGGCATCATTGCATTTAAAAAAAGTGAGATATTTGATAAAATCTTCATTAAATAAGTTTAAAAATTAATAGTTCAAAAACCACTTAAATTTTTTTTTTCAAATTACAATTTTATTTAGGTATTTGAATTATTTAGAATTAGTTTTGGTACTTTTCACTGATTTCGAAAAAATTTTTTTTACAAAAAAAATAAAAACTAATATCTCAAAAATACTTCGTTTTTAAAAGTATTTTAAGCCATCAATAAAAATATGGGAAGTTACATTTAAAAAAACAAAGTTCATGGTGTTTCCGGTGAAACCGGAAGTGATTTCGAAAATAAAAAATACACATAAAATTTGTTTTTTTTGAACCATAGAACATAGCCAAATTTCAAATTTTTCTATTCATAAATAAAAAAGTTATAGAGGTGACCCGGTTTTCATTTCCACCCGGTATAATACTTAATGAAAATTATAATTGCGAATTGGATGTAAATTAGAAAATTTAAATTTTTTTTTATAAACTAAATAGATCAGTAAGTAGAGCAAAAATCATAATAAAAAATATATTTTCTTCAAACGTCATTAAAGTACAGTTTTCTGTGATGTTTGACAAGCTTTAAGAAGTCATTTTTATGTTTGTTGACTATGGTCATGTTCGTGTATTTTCGATAAAAATAGGAGTAGAAATTGCATATTAGGCAATTCAATATACATTAACTTAGCATATGACGTTTGTAAATGAAATGTCAAATTTAAAAAAAATTTACATTATTATTTAATAATTTTCTACGTTTGAAGAAAAAATTATTCGATACATACGAGCCACAAAACGATCTTTTATTCCAAAATAAACAATAATATACCTACTAACAAAAAGAATCTATAGAAACACAAAATATTGTTTTAAATAGATAAATATTTACTATTGGCGATTTCTAAGATCAGATACGCCCCCTGATGCGAATTTATAAACTAAAAGATACAGTAATCCTAACCAATCATAACCTGATAAAATTTGACAATTTTAATTCAAAGGCATAGAGGACCAAACAGCGCCATCTCTTGGTAATTGAAATTCCCAATAAAGGGTGCGGGAAAAAGGCCTTACCTTTTTTAATATTGGTTTGATCAAAAAATGTTTAATTTTTTTTTATTATTTGAATCTACATAGTATTATGAATCCAATAACACGTAATATATGTGACATTTTTTTAAATAATTTTTTAATTTTTTCAAAAATATTTTATCAATTTTATGATTTATTGAAAACAAATAATTCATAAAGAACTTCAACAATATTTAAATGACATGACGAAATTTCATAATAGTAAACAAAAAAAAATTCGAATGCTAGTTCTACGTTTTTTGTTTCAAAAACACAAAACCGTAAAAAATAACTTAAGTTTGTGTATTTGCTTAGAATTTTTGATTTGTTATGATTATTCATTTTGAAAATAATTATTTGCTACGCCAATGAATTGTTAGGGAATGTTTTTTTAAAATTTTTAATTATGCGTGGTCGGTAAGATGATATTTATAACCTAAAAAATATTTTTAAAATTTTTTAAACCTTAAATTGAAGGAAAAATATGACTTATGTGATATATTGATATATTGAGAAAATTAGGTAGAATCAAATTATTTAAAAAAAAGTGGACTTTTCCCGCAACCTTTAATGAATAAAATTCATTATTATTGTATTTTATTTTTTTTTCAAGTACTCGTACATACATTACTATAGAAAAAAGTGAATAAAAAGTAGATAAAAAGTATTTGAATAAATTGTAATATTAAATGATTGTAAGTGCGGTAGATAGGCAACTATATTCACGCTGAACGTTCCTGCTTACGCAAACGGTGCACCTTTATACGCGACGTTTGGCGCGGCAGGAATTCGAGTAGTTGGGCTACTCGCCGCTAGGTAACAGCACCTCCCAAAACATAACTTCTTCATTCAAAACGGCACGCAACGAACCGCGAATTTTTAATTAACATTGAAGACTCTAATTAGATTACCTATGCTCTCCCTTTAAAACGACGCTGTTTTATAAAGTGCTCTTTAAATACTTTCGACAACGATTTTTAAAAGTACTTTACGGAAACAAGACAAATTCACTAATTAAATTTATTCGTTTTATATTTTTTAACTTGTTATTCCAATGCACTAAACAAATTAAAACATTAATCTTTTAAATATAATATTATCACAATGAGATTTTTGAGTAATCAAAAGAATTTTCGTGAAATGGTCTAATAAATACTAATTTTTGTTGAATGGGTTTAAAATGTTGAAAATATAATAGTTTTGATTTATTAATTTTAGTATAGGTGAATATTTGGTAATCAATTTAAAAGTTATTGGAAAGGCAGTTGCGACAAAAGAGGGTTTTTGGTAAGAGGGGCATGTGAATAGCTTAAAGACGTCAATACTGTCGCACGTAAGATATTCTAAATACGTAGGACATTGTATGTTCCCAAGCTGCTCCCCCCCGAAGCCCCCGCTCCCCCCCGAGCAACCGGGTTGCCGGGGAAACTGGGGGATATCTCTCCCAGAGGTAAGGAGATTAATTGGAGCCGTTTCTCTTTACAATCGGATAAATGGATTCGCGCATTTTGGAAATAGACACATTAACCATTCCAATGCCGAGAAGATCTCATCCTAACTAGTTTTATGATGTATTCACCTGAATCATTTAAAAAATACCTATATAGGTACTTTTATTATAAAATATTATTAATATTGTGTCCTTTGAATAGAAGAGAATTGTGTTTGGTTAGAGTAGAGGTTTAAACCCTCGCCCTCATATATTCCCTGCTTTAACTAAATAACAAGGATAACGTACCAAGTCCCTGCACAATAAGATCCATAATCGTGCAGGCGGATTTAGCAGGACGAAGGGGAGTTTGATCCTATTAGGGAAACGGACAGCAAATGGCAGTGACCGGAAGTGAAACGCCCACACATACCGAAAACTGCCGACATCACCGCCATCGGCGGACATCGGAAAGGACGAAAGGACGAAGACACACACATACATGTACATGCATACAATACATCCTAAAATTTCCAATTATTTTTATAACGATAATATTGCGTTATAACAACTTTTCCAAAGTAAACATTGCATGAATACAAGTTTAGCGATTTTAGTTTTCCGCAGGATTAAGCCGACAACACATACGATATTCAGGAAGTAAGTTTAAAATTCAGCATAGCGTCAATATTTAATTTGTGTGAGCTATGAGCGGTTTTGGAACTACTATCAATCATTTATAAATACATTTCACATTAGCTCTAGAAATTTCACTTAAAAATCAATGAGCTTATAATGGTTTCTCTAAAGTACACAATCTTACTTTAATTTATAATCCTTCCTAGATTTCAATTTAAATTGTACATAAATTTATTTTAAATCTATACAAGAAAAAATAGATGAATATTAAATTTTGATGCTATTAAAGGCGTTGGTGTAATATAATTTATGTGGCATTAAAATAATAATTTTGGTATTAAGCACAAGTGAGGAATAAAAAGTTGTCGAAATAATGGGGATGAGATGTTAATTAGTTGGAGATTTAGAGGCTCTGAAAAGTGTGGCATTAAATGAATCAAGTTAATTGAAAGCTTTAAGGAAGTTATTTTAAAAATAATAAAATGGTGATGAGCAACAATCTGTTGAATGTGCCATTATTTAGAAGTGAGGAGAAAGTGGAGTATAAAAGAAGAGAAAAGAAGGCGAAAAAGAGGCGAAAGTGTGCAGGGCAGGCAGGGATCGATTTTTAATTGCAGCCTTCGCCTTGACTCACTTCTCTGATTTTCATTAACATCCTTGCAAAAATAGGTCGTGCCACAATAAGATTATGAACGTAAATTCTTTCGCAAACTTTGCCGTTTTATGAATAATCAACTTTTACATTGAATCAACCACTTTTTCCTCCAAATCTCATTTTAAACATGCCTCCAACTTTTAACTCTTTTAATTATTCTCTTATTTACACTTTCATTCTTCTTTAACAAACATTTACAACTCTAATTAATTATCATCCATTTTATTTATTATCCTTCAAAACAACATAAACAACTCCATGCCCTCTAAATCTAGGTAAAGGTAAACAGAAATTTATCAATAATCCACTTTAATTCCTTTTATTTAAAGAATTAAAAAAATTAGTGGGTAAGAATTTTGAGTTGGATATGAAATGGGAAAGAGCTTGTTAAAGTGAGCTAATTTTAATTTTATTGCGCTGGTTAAGAACCGGAATAATTATAATATCAAGGCCCTAACTCAGTATTTTAAGAGCGTCTTTATTCTTCTTTAAAAGTCCCCATTTCCAACTCCAAATTACCTAACAAGGAATTTGTTTACCTCAATTTTCAACCTCATAAAAATAATGATTAACTACCGTTTTCACTGCTTTACTAATTAGTAACATTTATTTTTTTAAAGATAGTACTACGCAAATATCAATCAAAAGTGACAACTAAAATACATAATAACTGTTTCTAAACCTCAATTTCTAAACCTCAATTGAATTATGAATGTATAAAGTTAATTTGAGTGAATTTTGTGCACTTAGATTAACTTTAGAAGTTAAATATAAAAATGACGTAGAATAATGACATTAATAAACGTCAGTGTTAGCAAACGTGTTACCAACAGCTTCAAAATTCCCCAATATTTGACAAGTGGATTTTAATTTTAAATTGATATAAAAAGTGCAAAGAATTCGTTTTTCTAAAACGCTCCCCATATAATAAAACTTGATCTAAAATACACTAATTATTTTGTAATTTCTGATAATTTAGTAAATACAGATACTGTCGATATTTTAATATGATAAAATGTATTTAAAAATTAGTCTCATTTTGAAAAAAAATCAACTAATATTTTTTTATAGACTTTTTAAGAAATGGTAGCAGTTTAAAAATTGCAACTACACTTACAGTCTAAACACAATTTTATCGAAAAAAATTACAATACTTTGTATAGAAGAAACAAAATTAAAGAACGTAAATAAAATATTGAAATTATTTCCTTTAAAAAAAAAGTACAGGTTAAAGAACAAAATATCTTTAATTTATTTCCATTTTTTTAATTTGATAAAATAAGATTGCTATTTATAGAAGAAGCTCTTTTAAAATGAAAAAATAATAATGTTATTTATTAATAAATAAAATGTCGCTATAGCAACAAAATAGAGGAAAACTAAAAAAAAATCGTATTTAATTGTAGCTATTATGCATTTCTTTTGTCACACTTTGTATGCATTTAATCATATTATTATTATTTAATTTAATTTCTAATGTATTTAAAATCTTTCAGTAAAAAACACATTAGTGAATGCGTTTTGTTTGTTACATTTTAAAGTTTATAATAATTTTGAGGGTGTCCTTGAATACTTTATTGGACTAAATAGTACAAGAAATTTATTCAGAGACACCCTGTATAGCTTTAAATGCAAATAATTTATAGATGATAAAGGGAGTGAAACTAAACATCTTCAAATATCATTCTGAACAAAAATTCTCCTATAAAATAATGCATTTTTTGATTCTTTAAAAAATTACGTCAATTTTAAAATTTTGATGATTTTTGTAGAACACCCTGTATAAATTTCGTTTTATTTTGAAATTTGTATTTAAATCACGTGTGCTTTGAATTGTGTTTTTATCTTATAGCCATTCAGATTAACTGATTTTATCGAGGAAAATTTTAAATAGATCACTTTATGGTGCATTTAGTTTAAAAACAGTTAATAATGTTCAAGAAAACAATTTGGCAAAATAAAATCTAAGTAATAATTTACAAGCAAATTCTGGTCAAAATGAAAGATCTTTATACCCAGATTCTGGTAAAATCATTTAAGTTAAAAACCTTAAATTTGTGTTAAATTAACGATTAACAATTTGTTGTATGGGTTGTAATGGACAATTTCCATGGTTACATTATATATGTCTAATTAAAGTTCTTTAATTTTGACCAGAATCTGCCTATTAATTAGAAACATATAAGGTAACCATGGAAATTGTCCATTACAACCCATATAACATATTTAAATTTAAGGGCTTTAATACCCAGATTCTGGTCAAATCATTTAAGTTTAAAGGCCTTTAAATTTAAATTTGTTATATGGGTTGTAATGAACAATTCCCATGGTTGCCTCTTTTTTTTCTAATTAAAGGTCTTTAATTTTGACCAGAATCTGCCCATTAAACTTAAATGATTTGACCAGAATCTAGGTATTAACCAGAATCTGAGCATTAACCTTAAAACATTATAATAAGAAAAAAAATTATACAAGGTGTACGCCAAAAATCATGAAAATTTAAAATTGCTGTAACTAAAAAAAGAGTCGAGAAGAGAATTTTTTTCTCTTCAGAATGACATTTATTATCAAAAAAAATCCTGCAAAAAAATGGGATATCCTTTTCCATGATTTTTTTCTTTCAAATGTAAATATCACTACCCACTATTTTTATTGCAAAGATTTTCTTCGTATATCGAGACATCGGGTATGATCGGAAAAAATTCGATTCATATACAGAGGTCTCACTTTCCATTTTCCTATGAACTACCTATTAAGTTTTTTCCACTCCTTAAAAAGTTAAAGCAATTTTAAAATTTTAATAATTATTGTAGGACACTCTGTATAAATTTCATTTGATTTTTATTTTTTTTATTTAAATCAAGCATGTTTTGGATTTTGTATATAGATGCTAAATTTACCTCGTCGTTCACTTATTTTAGATACAGCCAATAATGTTCAAAAAAACCAATTTGGCAAAGAAAAAATCCAAATGTTAATTGATTTAAATAAAAAATATAATAAGAAAAATATTTTACAGGATGTTCCACAAAAAACATGAAAATTTTTGAAATTTTAAAATTGCTGTAACTTTTTAAGGAGTTGAAAAAACATGATAGTTCATAGGAAAATTTTTGTTCAGAAAGACATTTTCTATCTAAAAAAAATTTTGCTGGAAAAAAAGTGAAACACCCTGTATATTTTACTTTTGACAGAAGTGATAAATGGCAACAATTTAAAAAAAAAATGGGGACTACTCAACTCGCAAGTGATTATTTTTTGTGACAGGTAAAATGTCAAAAATATCAGTAATCATTTCAAAAAGAGTGAAGTTGGCTGTAATATTTTTATTATAAGTCGAATATTTTTTATACATAAATTCTCCTCCTAACCTCAAATGAGGTAATGAAAGTGAAAAATATTCGATGAAATTTGATTACTCGTAAAATTATACAGGGTGATTTTTTAGCTTTGTGACAGATTTCTCTATATGATGATGTTATTTTAAGAAAAAAATTTTTTATGTATACATCTGATTAAATTTATGGGGTAATCCTTAAAAAAAATATTAGACGTAATAGCGTTGTCAAATCTCACAGACAGTCATTCTGATTTCAAAAACGTAATTTAGTGGCGATGTTAAATGCCATTTTCGGTGTTAAAAAAATTGTACATCGATATTATTATTTTGATTGATTATAAAGTGTGCTTAAAAAATTGCGAACACGATGTTCGAAGTTAATTTTATCAGATTAAAGTTTCAGGAAACGAAGAAATAATTGTTATATTTTTACATTGTTGCCATATGTAATTTTTGTCAATTTTATGATAAATTATAAATATTAAAATGCAAATATCTTTACATTCTCAACATAAATTAATATTTTTTGTTCAGGAATCCAATAAAAACACAATTATTTTTATTTTCTGTACTAAAAAGAACGAAAATAACTAAAAATGTAGAAATAAAATTTTTAACTTTGAACACTCATACAGAGTGTCCCAACGCAGTGAGGAAGTAACATTACTCTAAAATCGAACAAATCGATATGCGGTTTGAGAGAATAATACTGTTAAGCGCACATTTTCGAAATATTTTAATAATATACCGGGTGTCACGATGGTGAACCAAAGTTATGTTTTTTTAAATGGAACATCCCATATATTATGACAATTTTCGATTCTTGATCAAAAAATAATTACACTTTGTATAAACTTTTATTGGTTCACTTGTTTTACTGATATTTACCATTTAAGTCAAAAAAGATCAATTTTTGACAAATCACCGCTTTATTTTTGACAAAATTTCAGCTCATAATGTTGATCTGTTTTAGGGCGGTGATTTTTCAAAAATTGATCTTTTTTTTGGCTTAAATGGCAAATATCAGCAAAACGAGTGATGATGCACCCATATTAATGTGTACACAAAGTAAAATTATTTTTTAATAAGGAATCCAAAAAAGTCATAATATACCGGGTGTTCCATTTAAAAAAGCATAACTTTGGCTCGCCATCTAGGAATGGACACCCGGTATATTACTAAAGTATTGTATATTCTATCGAAAACCGCTTGTCGATGTCTTTTTTCATTATAGAGTAATATAACTTCCTCGCAGCGATGGGACACCCAGTATCTTGAATAATCTGCTAGAAGGATTTTTTGGACTAATCAACTCACAAGTGATTATTTTTATGACAAACGTCAAAAATATCAGCGATTATTTTGTGATGTTAATTTCAAATTTCAAAAAGTTTGAAGTTGGCAATTAATTTCTAAAAAAAATATCAAATTAGCCGTGACAATTGGTACTATTGGGAATTTTTAGAATCCGCTCGCCCTCTGGTGGCAAAATAAGAATTCCGATATTCCAGTACTTCCTTTTTTAATTTAACGCATTGGTACGTGTTTTTTTTAGCTTTACTGAAGCTTTAAATGATAAATCTATTTGTGTTTTGTTGAATACGTAGTTATAAGGTACAAGAATGCTTTTTAAACACATTTTTTGACATTGACATTGACATTGACATAACATTTGTTTTGGTAATGAAAAAAACTAAAAATTATTTGTCATATTCGCAAATTATTTTTAAATAAAGTTTTGATTAAAAATGTATCAATTTAGGACTAAAAAATATGCAGATATAATTTTTTATATGGGTTTTGTAATAGGAAAGCAATTTTAATTGTTTTCACTAACAAAAAGCTAACTATTTAACACTGACTTTGACTTTCATGGCCATCTTGATGTTTTTTTTTTAAATAATTGATTCTATTGAAACTTTACACCCTCATAATTTTGAAACCAAAATGAATTGGATCTACCTTCATAGACCAAATAACAACTAAAAGTCGAAAAGAACAAAGAGCCAATATATTTTGAAAAGATCGAATGAGAGCAAAGACAAATAAAAATAAGGCAGAATAATAATAGAGCGATTTGGGCAAGATGGAAAAAAGCCAGACGAAAGAAAAAGAAACCGAAGTAAAACCTAACATAAATTGTACGGCTGTTTTTGTCTTATTTGAAAAGATTGTTTGATTATTAAATGCAATTTTAAGTGTACTTGTTGATTACCAAATGAGATGTTTAAAAAATACAGGGAATAATGCATATTCTACTGACGTCACGTACGTGACAAAATAAGAAAAAAATTTAGGCTTGCAAAGAAATAATCAAACGCATTTAATAATACAAAGTTAATTAGGTAAGTTGACATTATTTACTTGACTATAAAAGACGTTAACAAACGTTAAACGCTAAATTCGTCTGCACAACTATCACGGACGTGACGTCATTTTATAGTTCCGCGCTATGCCGCAAGAGGGAGATCGCTTAGCTAGAATCTCCAATTAAATATACTTTTTAGTAATATTTAAAGTTTCTAGTTATTATTAGTTTTGTATACCTAGTGACATTCATCCAAATTTTATTTTTAATATTTTCATTTAATTAAAGGACTTCTTAAAAAATTTATAAAATTTAAATAATAAAAATGAAAAACTGAAATTATAGAATTAATCATTTTATTTTTTTAAGTCATTGAAATACTTTTTTTATTTTATTGTAACCAATTGTGCCAAATATGGGTTTCCTACCATGCAAATTGCGAGTATCGTCCTTTTTGAAGACCCTGTATTTAGTTTTATTAGGTTACTTCTCTTGTTAACCTCAGCCAGACTCATAAATTTGGTTATGTCATTAAAATTGATAAGTTACTTTTGTAGTTCGGTGCTTTTGTTGAATTTTTCACGCGTACATTGTTTGTTATTAATTTTTTGTCATTTTTTACATTTTTATTGTAATATTTTCTTTAATCTAAATGTGGCTATTGGCAATATAAGGTAAGTGATTTCTCTCTTAGGACTGAATAAGGAACTAATGTGATGACATCACAAATAGGTTTCCATCACGTTGCTATATTGTTTGTATATACACGGTCTTCAAAAATAAATGATAATGTTGACAGTACATGATAGGAAATCTAAGTTTCCCACAGTTGGCTACACTGAAATGAATACGTTGTGCTCTAATGAAAGAACTATCGCGAATATTTTAATTGCACTAATTATTATAGTTTAAAAAAAATCTGTTTTTATAAAATTTAAACAAATATCTGAAGAAAAACTGCTAAGAGATGTTTTAGTTAAAATGACAAATCAGATTTAAATTTGAATGAAAATTAATAAGTATATCAACTTAGCAATTTAAAAATCACTATAGAGTAAGTTTGGTTGCATAATTGTGATATTAATCTTATTTAAATTTACTGTATGTAATTTTCAGTTGCTAACCAGGTTATGCAGTTTTGTACTCATCTATTTCTGCCGTGATTTTTCCTTATTGGAAGTTGGTTTTCTGAAGTAACCACGTATACAATCAATAATAGATTCATATTTATTTATGGAAAGTGTTTTAACAATAACTGTATACAAAGTCAAGAGCAGTTTTCTTTAAAAAGTATGATTTTTTTTAGATTTCCTTATTTTTTACTAATAGAAAATATGCAACTTTCTGATTGGCAAAGTGAGCAATAATGACCTAAAACTAGAATATAATGTGGCTATATTTTTCAATAGTCTTGGAAAAATATAATACAGGGTGTCGCACTATTTTTCCAGTAATTTTTTTTAGGTAGTACATATATGTCATTCACAAACAAAAATTTTCCTATGATCTATTGTTTTTTTGACTCTTTAAAAATTTTAAAAATGCAATGGTTTTTGTAGGATATCTTGAATAAATTTTTTTTTATTTTTGTTTAAATTAAATCAAGTATGCTTTGGATTTTTTATATCTTTTATCCAATAAGCTGCTAAATTTTTCCAAGGGAAATTTAACTTCGTCGTTTACTTTTTTAAAAATGTTTTTTAATAATGTTAAAAAAATCAATTTGGTAAAGACAACATCCAAATAATAATTGATTTAAATGAAAAAATTATAATAAGAAAGAATAATATACAGGGTGTTCCATAAGAGTCAATTTTAAATTTTTGCTGGAAAGAAGTTGGACATCCTGTATAAAGATTACACTGGGTGAAGTAATAATGTTAATTTTTGAATTAAAATGAATGTAGCTGAATTTTCGTAATATCCACTATATTTTGAAAAAGAAGAGTTTTAATACTTTTACAATAAAGTCAACGTGATATAAAAATAACAAACTGATTATAAAAATAAAATTTGATTTGTGGTGAATTCGTGTTTTTTAAGAATTGGTATACATATTTGCAAATGTAATATTTTTGTATAATTGATGTAGTTTTGAATAGTTTTTGGAAGAAAGTTGATAATAATTGCAAACATTGAAATATAATGAGGAGAAATGTGAAAGGTATTTATATATAATTTAAATAGAGAATAGTAACCCATAGAGCTCGGAATAGTACGACAAGCTCCGCTTTAACTAATTAAACTTTCTAACTAGTGCGGCTTAGCTATACCTTGCAGAGTGCGCACTACGTGTGTTCTCCACCCCCATGCACCCCACATCCGCCTCCCAAATCCCCAAAAGACCCCCACAACTCATCCTATCAACCATCCCCCCTTTATACTCCTATAACCCCCGGCCAATGCCGCCCTGGAATATTCAAGTGACTAATGATATGTACACATCAGCTTATCTATCCAACTATTACACGCTTTATATCAAAATATTTCTCATGTTGGGACAAGTGGGACAAAAATAACTCTTGCTAAACTTTCTTCTTCTTACAGATAAATGGGATAATTGGTGAATTTTTTGTTTTGCTCGAGTTTCTAGTGGTGGTATTTATTGTTAAAGATTTATGTTGTACGTACATGAATAAAGATAAGGGTAGAGTGGGTGGGTGTGGGGTGGGATGGTTTTCTCTTCCAACGTGGGGTTCTGAGAAAAGCCGCAACAACTAAACTCAACTAGAGCGCTCCGAGTTGCGGTTGGAACCCATAGAACAGCCCGGGGAAGTTGAAATTAATTTAGGTCCAAACTACTTGGTGACGCCATCTTGGGATCTCGCGTGTGTGCTACTATTTAATTACCAGAGTCCTGGGCTAAATTGGAAGGGCTGGTTGCCATTATTACACTGCTTTGACTGAATTACTGTTACTGCTTGTAAGACATTCGTGTCACTTGTTATGTGCCAGCCGCTTACCCAGTATAATTCAACTTGCTATTAAATTTACATTTACTATAAAAGTATTTCTCCATAGAAAAAAACAAATCAAGTGAACGTGTTGGCCATTTAAAAAAATTAATCAGATGTAGTTGAAGTAGTTGAACGTAACGTTCCAATTAAGATAACATTATATGAAAATGGGATGCTTGATTGCTCGATGGGTGCAACTAGAAGTGGCTCTTTTTGGCAACTTGACAGATCTCGATAAGAGGAGAACTAAGTTGCACAATTGCACACTCCAACTCCAATTCGAACCCCTATCCCGCTTTTACCTGCGAATAAATCTAAAATTCACTCGATGTCTATACAGAAAGGTGTGACAAACTGTTATTTATTCAAATGTGATTTTCAAATGCAACCCTTCATCGGCGTTACAATTTACAGTTATGTACCTACATATGCTTTAAAAATTTGTGATTTGTCACGCTTTCCTTTATACCACTATTTCATCTTCAATAGACAAGCACGTAATTTTCATTTTTAATAATTTGTCCCTAAAATTTATTTAATGTTGCTTGTATTATATAATAGGTAAAATATATAGAGCTTTGTACCTTCCAAATAGATACATGTATAGATATACGATATTACGTTACAAATAGATATTTACTTTGAGACGCTACATACTTGTCAAATATTAGCACTTCAAACGGGAATAGCTCTCTCTACTAATATTATACCTTGTTAATGATGTGTATACTTAAGCAACCAAAACACCACCGACAGCCTTTGTGTTACTACATGAAATAATATAATTAATATACTGCACGTATAATGATGAAATTAAATATTGGGTAATTCAATATTTTTCTTAATAAAATTTGAAATTGTAGCAAAAAATTTGTATAGTTAATTTAAAACTAGTTTGAGAATACGGAAAGAGAAATAAAATATGATTTGGGCCTTTTAACCCTTTGGAGCGTTGCATGAAGCAGGTATATTCATCAGTAAAAAGAAGAGAGAGGGCTGCACCACCCTTTTTATAATAGAAGGAAAGAGTTATAGGAAGAACCTTTGCATAAATTCAATAGAATAGCATATATTATAAAATGAGGAGCACAATACGTATGCATATGTTGGTTGGTTAGTATTAGTAGTAGTTAGTTAGTTAAAGGTAACAACAGTTAGTCGGAAGCTGTGTTGCTCAAACTGAAGAAGTAATATTGGTGAAATGGTGTGATGATGTGAAAATGTAAGTTGTTAATATTATATTCCTAATAATTTATTAAGCAGCACAGCACACCTCTATAAAAATGGTTAGGAAATAGTGATAAAACGTTTTAGAACGCTTAACACGAAACGGTCATAAAAATCATGTTGGAGTTTAATATTTTATTTGATGATCGTAGTAGAGAGTAGAGAGGAGATAAGCAAAAGAAGCGCCAAGCTTCCTGCTTTCCATACAAAATATCCCAATAACCGCTATCTTCCTCCAGCTTTATATAAATTTAATTGTAAAGACAAAGCAAGTCTTACGAGTGAGGTGAGCTTACTTTTTAAACTGCAAGAAAATTCTGGGCACGTTCATCCAGGATTGCTCGCCACTCTCCCGCTTTCAAATTCATTACGAATTACATCACCTGTAAAAACTCCCATTTCGCATCTTTTTTTTTACTTTATCCATCTATTATTCTAAAATACACAAACATTTTTTCATCTTCAAAATTACTATATTGTATTAGCTGTTGAGATTAATGGGAAGCCATTTTGTCATCTCGTGTGATGACCAATGGAAGCAGGACTTCTGGACCAAACTTCAAATCTCCCCTTCCCATCAAACCAAAATTAACATATTATAATAAGCTACATGAAAATTTTTATTTCCAATATCATTCTATTATTTGTAATATTTAAAAAAAATTAAGATAAAATTAATTATAATCATTTCCAGAAAAATAATTTCTATTTATTTGAAGAAAGATAAACGGTTGCTTATTTCATATAATGGTTAATTTTTTTATCAAAAATATTGAAAATGACAAAATTGACAAATAAAACTAAATGAGAATTTTTTTTAAATAATTACCTAACAAACTTTAAAAATATAAATTTTCCGGAAGCCCATAATAGAATAAAAGTGCATTAAACAGCACCATTACAAATACCAAAAATTTTAATTTATAAAACTAGTGGTTTTAAAATTACCCAAAGAATTTGTTTGGAAAACATAGAATTTTAAATCATCTTGCACCATTTGACATTTAGTTAAAATTACTTAATTCTAAAAAAAAGGCCAAAGGAAAATAATAAATATATTTTGACTGAGTACAAATAACTCAGTTTTTAGATGAAAAGCTATGAAATTTTTTTGTTTAAGTAATTTAATGCAAGATGATTTAAAATTGAAGATTTTCCAAACATTTTTTTTAGAAATTTTGAAACTACTATAGCTAGATGATCTACAAATTAATAACATCTTTGAAGTTTGTAACGGTTCTGTTTAATACACTTTTTGTCTCCTGGATTATAACATTGACTATTAAAAGTAACGTTGCCCCAATTTTTGAAAAAATATAGTTTGAGCTATTGTCATAATTATCACTTAGTATTTTGATACTAACTGAAAGGCTTAAAATACTTAGAATATGTGTTAAATTAAAATTGTTAACTAACAGTAAATCAAAGTATCTTTTAGTAAAATATAAATAAGGAGCAAAATTATCTCAATTTCCAATAAATTTAAAATTTTGGGTGTAATATCAATATTAACTTGAAAATAACAAAAACATATTTTAAATGTAAAAAAAAAATCAAAGGAACTTATTATAATTAATACCCAGATTCTGGTCAAATGATTTAAGTTTAAAGGCCTTTAAATTTAAATTTGTTATATGGGTTGTAATGGACAATTTCCAATTTGACCAGAATCTGCGTATTAATATTTACAAGAAATCATTATACAGGGTCATTCATTTAACCCAAATAGCGGCAATGTCTCTAACACAAGAATTCTAAAAATATAAAATGTTTTCAATTAAAGTAATTTAAAATAAATATAGATTATTTTACTCAAACGACTTCTTCATCATTATTATAACCCAAAAATCAGCTTTCTTTAATGGATACTTATATTTTTTAATAGACTCTGAATATATTGATAAAACATTTTTATTTACAACGTTAAAATTTTATTGATTCTATTTAAATTTCTCATTTAAATTTATTTTAAAGTAATTGGGGTTGACAGATTATTTAGATTAATGTTAATTAAAATAAGAATCTTATTTTAATTTAATTTATTTTGTTAAAATTTTCTTCATAATCAATTAATTTATTTTTTAGATTGCTTTAATATGGTTTTTTTATGTTAAATAAATTATAACATTCATATTAAACTTTTATTTTAATATTATCACACTAAAATTATTGACAAGATAAATTTAAATTTTCAAAATAAAATCTGTCAAAACTAAACGCTAATAACAACAAAAAACATTAGATAATATTGTAGTTTATTCAGATTCTAAATAATTTTTATGTCAATTTTTTTTCTCTAAAACTCATATTTTTAGTAATATTCCCAATCTTGGCGTAAAATGAACCACCCTGTATAATAAATTTAATTACCTGTGTAAATTAATTTAAGACCAAAAATAAACAAGATATACCATTTCTTCACAAAATGGAATTAAAAATATTCCTTTATATAAATTAAAAATAAATTATTGTGTAATAAAAAAATCAATTCAATTTGACTATGTATTATTATAAAAATTTTAATTTTCAATTAACATTTATATTATCTAAAAACTGTATAAAATGTCACATACATAATGATGCAATTTAAAATGTTACAATTTAAAAAAATTAAATAAAACAAAATACAAATTTCACAGAAAAGAGAATTTCCATTGTATTTATGTAATATTTTTAGTTTAAGAGTCACTTAAAACTTAAGTTTCAACTGTGAATAAAGTAGACCTTAGAGTTTAGGTTAGGTTAAAACTGTTCCATTCTTTTTGTCATGATTTAAAGAAGAAGTTTTTTTAATTTACAAAAAACAGCCAACGATATAAATTTGTTATTTCTTATCCGATTTTAATAAATGATATGTCATGGTTTGAAGAATACTACTATCTACTATCAGATAATTAAAGATTAATTTTATTTTTGAAAACAACAGAAGAGGAGGGATTAACTTTTCTTTATCAAATGGCAACATATTTTTTTCGATTGAAAAAAATCATTAGAAAAATAATTTAAACCAATTTTATCAATAATTTTTTTTTAAATTAATGTTTTTATTTTTTTTTCCTATTTTTTTAATTTTTTTATTATTGATAATTTTTCTTAATTTAATTCAACTGTTTTTTTTTGAGTCTTTTTATATTATTAAATTTTGTTTTTTAATTTATTATTAATAAATTAAAAAATTATTTAAATATTAAAAATTATTAATAATGAATTAAAAAACAAAATTTAAAAAAATAAAAAACTGAAAACTCAAAAACAAAAAAAACAATTGAATTAAATTAACAAAAATAATAATAAAAAAATTAAAAAAAATTAAAAAAAAAATTTACAAAAATTAATTTCAAAAAAAATTATTGGTATAATTGGTTTAGATTATTTTTGTTTCTGATTTTTCTCAATCGTTGCCATTTGTTTCATCTTCCTCCTCTGATGTTTTCAAAAATAAAATTAATCTTATACTATCTGATAGTAGTATTCTTCAAACCATTTAATTTGAAGTATCACTTATTAAAATCGGATAAGAAATAACGAAACTACATCATGGGCCGTTTTTTGTGCAACCCTCGGTATAACAAAAATTACCAGAAATCAGCAAACACCTTTTGTCAAAACTTTTAAAACATTTTATCTTTCTAATCACAAAATATCTACAGAAAAAATAAATTAAGTTCCCCTTTTCTTCTTAATAAATATACAAATTATATGTAGATGTAAATACATTATTTCAAATATAACTATTAAAAATATATATAAAATTTTTAAATTATACAGAGTGTCTCTAAACAAATGCTCGTAATTTCAATAATGGATTTTTTGACCAATTTTAAAAGTTACAATAAAACACATTATATCAGATGATATTAGATAAAACCGTCAATATTCAAGATGAATTCTAAACTTAATCTCCTTTATTTATTTAATTCTTTTATTTATTTAAAAAACTATTATTAATTATTTGTTTAGTATGTTTATTGAAACACCGTGGATGTGAAACTTTTTTAATTTTAAAACTGTTCTTTGCCATTTTTTTTATATAGAAATATTTAAGTTTAATTTTTGAATATTTGTATTAAAATATCATATTATTATTAAAATTTTATTTCTGGTGTCCCGGCGCCTTCTTCATAATTTTATACGAAATTTCCTTGAAAAGTGAAATATTTAAAAAATGTTATTTTTTAATAAATTTTTCGAATTCATATATTTTTTTTAATTTATTAATTACATTTACAAATTTACTTTTTTTCTATTTTTACTCCATAACTTTTTAATAATTTTTAAAATAAAAAGTTTTTATTATAAAATTGTTAATTTTTCTTGTTGAAGAAAAAAAAATTTACTATATTAAATATCATTCTAAACAAAAAAAATTCCAATGTATTCATTCACTCATTGTCATGAAAAGTTACAAAGAATTTTAAATTGAAAAATGTTAATAACTTTTATGTGACACCCTGTTTAAATTCCATTTATTTTATCATTTTTTGTGGTTAAATTAATTAGGTTTTATTTTTTTATTATAGTCAATCTTTCCTTTTAGATTATAAATATCAATTGGGCAAACAAACTGATCAAAATTAATAAACAAATATGTACAGGGTTTTTCTAAAAAATTTTAAAATTACTTTATTATTTCTTAAGTAACAAAAAAAATATTACTTGGTAAATATAGTGCGTATAATAAATTCTTTATACATTTTGAATATTATAATATTTTCGAACAAACTTGTTATATTTATTACCATCAATTTTAAAACGAAAGAATTTTCTTGAATTCTGGTCTTGTTCAACTAAAATACTACTCTAATGGTGTTTGGTAATAAAAAGAGATTAAATGAAAATTCAAAACATAAGGAAAAATAAAAAAAAATTCAACAAATGTAAAAAATCTTAACTTAAACCAAAGTTACCAAATTTCGGAGATTCGAAAATGAAAATCAGGCTCTGTATTATTATAAGATGAAAAAAACTCGTTTGAATAAGTCGTCATGGTAACAAATTTTCTAGCTTTCTTTCCTATGTATATTATCTACAGGGTGTTCCGGAACAACTGTGACAATTTTTTATGGTGATATAGAGGAAGTGAAACTAAGCATTTTTGACTCATAAAGTATTGCCCGGAAATGCTTCCGTAAAAAGTTATACCACTTGAAAAATTTTGAAAAAAAATATTTTTTTGTAAATAAAATTATAAAAGAAATATTATTTTGAAATTTTTGCCACAGATTTTTCACATAAAATTTATGCATTTTTAATATTGTAATAATTCGACCAAATATCAAACACTAATTAGAAAATATTAAAGGCTGCTTAGAACTTAGAATTAACCAAATATTGTGGTAATTCGTCTACTTTCATATTTCTATGTTTTCAGATAAATCACGTAATTTTGATTAAAAAGCCTAATTTGATGATGATTTTTAAATTCATATTTTTAGCTAAAAATTATAAAATCTACTTTTACTCTGAAATGAAGCACCGGAGCGATATACAATAAGAGTAGGTACCCTTTCGATAGAACATTGATCAAGTACTTTTAAAATTATCAAAAACGTAAAGAAACAAAAGATACGATCAAAAAAAGTCAATGCCTATCGCCAAAATTTCAAATAAATATCTCTTGTAATATTTATTTTATTTACAAAAAACTATTTTTTTTTAATTTTTGAAGTGGTATAACTTTTTAAGGAAGCATTTCCGGACAATACTTTATAAGTCAAAAATGCTGAGTTTCAATTCCTCTATCACCCCTAAAAATTGTCACAGTTATTCCGGAATACCCTGTATAAGTTGAAATGAGACAAAAAACAAAACTCGTCACTAACACTATAGACTAACTTTGAACCCAAAATCAATTTTCACTAAGATGACTAATGGATTTCCAAAAATTTACCATTTGCAGGAAAAATAATATATTATTTTATTAGAAATAACGAGCATACATGAGAACCACAAAAAGTTCTTTTACTTCGAACAAAACATACTATTTTGCTCTAAAATGTGACATTTAATTTACATACGTCATATAATGATTATTGAATTGCCAAATGGACCAAATTGCATTTCTACTTCTTTAAAGTACAACGTATACCCGATTTACGTCTGAGATATACGAACATTACCATAACCTCAACGAATAGAGAAATGAATTATTGCAACCCGTAAAGCGTTATAGGAAGATGTACTTTAAAATGACGTTTGAAGAAAAATTAATTAATTAAACATTACTAGCGTGATATGTTGGTTGCATCTTGAAAAATATGATGCCAAATCACCTAACCTATCTTTCACTATTCCTGACACCTGTCAATGTCAATAGTGATTTGCGCGGTTGCCATTTAATTAAACATGATTTTTCTTTGAATTTTTAAAAAATTAGCTAGTCAAATTTGGGTATAAATTTGCCCCAACTCGATTCTGAAGATGACTTTTAATTCATGGGTCTTGTTTATTTATTAAAAAGAAAGTCGTTTGTAAGACTTTATAATATGTAAATAAACATTTATTAAAGATGATTTAAAATTAGTTTAGTGAAATGAAACGGTGAGGGAATCAAAGTGCTCGTAACTCGTAAATATTGACAAAATGCAAACTAGAATCATAAAAGGATCGTTTCGGGGATTATAGAGAGGATAAGCTAATACTCGGGTGATGGAAAATTGAAAAAGGACATAAATTCATTGATTGGACTTTGGGAAAGTTTATTGTTTAAAAGCTGGTGGATTTTTTGTTTGCGGGAAAATGTGTATCGAATGGCAAAAGTCCTGGCTGGCTGATTGTTTGAGGCTGGTGAGTGAGGGTGGTATGGTTGTATGGTATAAGTAAGGGTTGGTGTGAGGATGCGAGGGCGAAACGAACGGTCTTTGGTTGAGGTGGAGGAGTGTGGAGAGGAGAGGAGAGTGGAACTCTGTAATCAATAAGTGTCCGCGGCTAGTGGCTAGCCGTTGCTAGGGAGAGGGCGGGTTGCTAGGCGCTGTGGTCGCTAACAGCCCTCGAGGGTAGCTCTGATGCGATGGCGTCACGGCGGCCATGTTTACCCACCTGCTACATACGAGGAGCCTGCTTGTTTGTTTTCAATTTCAAACTAACTTTATACATGCTCTTATGTAGATTTACTTCGTGAACAGGTTACATCCACTTCCAACAACGATCCCATTTCATATTAAACAAATATTTTCAAAAAAAAATTCCATCCATCACATTACTTACCATTATACTTACTCACACTCCTATATTTTATTAACAATTGCTTTTCAAGCAATGCCAACGTTAGCCATCCCATATTTTATGAGGCTTAATAAAGTTGTTGTCGGAATGAAATCTTGGGGCGAATGAGGGTTTTACATTTTAAAACTATACACTGGTTTGATGATGTGCTATATAAACTGGAGGAAGAATTAACCACTAAACTTTGCGATTACTAGCGACTCTCGCTGAGATATTATTATATGATGGAGTAATAAAACAGCCAATAAGTGTTTTCACCATGTCTCCTCTATCTACTTATTAACATATATATTAACTTTTCCCACAAGCCTTTCTTTAACTAAATTAGTACCTCACTTCCAACACCACCACAAAATTAAAACAGTATTTAATTACCCCCAAATAAATCCACTTTTTTTTACACCAAATTTTACTCATGAGTTAAAGCGAGACGAAATTCCTTCCTTAAAAATAGGCCATAAATAAGACACTAATGAGTTGCATCACTTGTAGGAGGGGAGAAAATAATAAAGGAAGATTATCTATAATTATTTTTTTGTTAAAGGACTTGCTTGTACTTGTTTTAGTACCAATTTATTTTTTCTTAAAAAACTTATTCAGGATTTAAATCATTTTTTCACGCCAAAAATTATGTCAGAAGTAAGAGAGTGCAAAGCAACCTAACCTGTAATCTCAGTGACAACTGACAGTTATGGACAACGTGACGAGAACTAACCTACTTTTGATGTCATCCCATTCAACAAACGACCACAGAAACCCACGAATAAATACGGTCGTTGTGAGCTTCTTCTGGTCGCCATCGATGACGTTTTTATGCACGAAAGAAACAACCGCGGTCTTATGTGGAACGACTTTACGGTCGTCGTGAGCATTGCGAGTCTTTAGTGGAACGCGCCCTAGGTAGCTTCATTAGTTGTTACCCAAACTAGGCAAACAAATATGTTGTGTAAATACAACTAAACTTTATTTCTGATACTTTGTTTTACCCAAAGAATTTCAGACTATTTTTTTAAACGTCACTGAAGTACTTATTTTTAATTTCCTACATTCAAGTCACCACTAACATTCATTTTTGAAGACCCTGTATGTACATTCACTAAATTTAGTAGTGGGGAGAAGATTTTTAAGTTCTATAACAAAAGACTTTCGTACTGATTGTACATTTTAGTAAGCTTAAAGCAGTAAAAAATTTTAATAAAGTAAAACTTTAGCACTCCATATTAATTTTACGTTTATTATTAACATTAAAATTTAAATATTTATTATAAAACTAGGTTTTTACAACTCGCCTAGTTCATAATATGAATAAAAAGTTTTCTTTACATGTTGGAATTTTAATTTAATTTATTGCATTACATACAATAAAAGGAATAATAAGTTAAAGCGAGACAGCATCAATTACTAAGTAAGTTTTTATTAAAATGCCAGTTCGTAAAGTGTTTGCTGGTAACTCAATTTATTTTCTTTACCCTTCTTCGCCTTCTTACTGCTTATTTTTCTAATTATAGCGCGATCAACAGGTTGCAGTTTATTCTCGTGAATAATTTTTAATTTTCCCTCTTACTTGAAACTCTTTAACAAGAAAGTAAGTAATATGCTCTCAATTTTTCCTCATGAAAACACCAATTTTACTTCATTATTTTATTTTACTTCCATTTAAATTTTCACTCACTTTTTCTCGGATTTTTTACTTGCTTTTTATCAACAATTAAAAAACACCACAGTATTTATAATTATTTTATTTTAATAATATTTTTTTAAATAAATTAATGCAAAGTAAATGTTTTTATAAATAACAGTAAAATGGATCAAAAAACAGTAAAAAGAATTATTTTGGGTTGTATCAAAAAAGATTAAACCGACACTTTTTTGTGTACAATGCAGTAAGATGAATATTTTTTTTGCGCCATAGGATTGGCCGAAAATGAATAAAACTTATTTTTTTCTTATAACGGCCATTTCTGCATTATACGCAAAAAAGTGTCTATATAATGTAAAAAAAATTTTTTGGTACCCAAAATAATAAAGATATGGCCCTATTTTAAAAATCGGATTTTTTTGTTTTTTCAAGATAGCGTTGTTACGATGCGATATTCAAATGTTTTGTCAACGAATTATTAAAATATGAACAAATCTTTTCTACTTTATCCATTTAACCGACGTTTTAGCTCCAATAATAAAAAAGATACCCATACAGTCCAATGTCAAATGAGACACTTTGAATAAGGTGTATTACTTTTTTTCTAGAAATTTTTTTTAGATGTTGTAATCTATTGAAATTTTAAAATTGCTGTAACTTATGTACGAATGACATTTACTATCTTAATTATTTTTTTAGAAACTAAGTAAAACACCCTGTATATTAATAATAATAATAATAATAAATCGTTTATTGGCTAGAAAGAATATAATAAATATATAATACATAAAAACATAACAGTGTAAAAACTCTATGCCAAAAACATATTATTCACATTTTAAGTCTAGGGAATTTTGATTAGTTTATGAAGTGTTTTGAGAGAAAAGTTTTATTATTTGCTGTGTTTATAGATACTATATGGGTATAGAATCATATAATTTTCAAAAAAAAAAAATTAAAAAAAAAATTAAATAATTTTTTTTTAAGGTATCTGTAAATTAACATCTAAATAAAATAGCATCACATGCATTCCACTTTCTTTAATTTGATCATTTTGTAAGAAAAATCTTATAAAAACTTCATTCCCAGCCCTTAAATAAATGCTTTATAAAAGTTGTTAAAATGGAAAATTGACAAGGTATTTGACCAGCAATTTTACAATGACAGCAGGCAAAAGTATTTTGCTGCTTCCGTGAGGAGCAACAAAAGTAGTTTGACAACTTAGACAATGAAGTTCATGCTTAATCTCTTTCATTGTGTCATATATTGTTAATTAAAAAAAAATATTTTATCATTTATTCAATTTTTTAATTGCTCCCACAAATATTCGTTTTAGTGCCACTCTGATTTTTTAATAATAACCATTTTAACTGCTAAAAATGGAGATTTTGCTAAAAAAGCCCGAAAAAAAATCGTGTGTTTTTCATTTTATAATTTAAAAAAAATTAAATTTCTGCAGGTGATTATTTTAAAAAAGTACACTTTTTGGAGAAGAAAATACTGGTTTGATTAAAATTATTTCAAGTATTTTCGCGATTAAATATTTTTGATTATAATTAAAATCCAAAAAATTTATTTTATTTTAAATTCACTTATAGCTAATAATAAAAAAAATATGCATTATTTATAATATTTCAACAATCTTGATTTTTTTAGTTAATAATTTTAAAGTAAAAAAGGTATTAAGAATTATCTTTAAATTTAAATGAATCAAATTACAAAAAAGTATGTCAAGAAAATTGGTTTGATGCATTCTTTTTACTTCAATTTTAAATAATTTTTACTTTAACCTATAACCTATAACTTTCTTCCTATTTAGTCATGTTTTATGAAGGAAAATTCCTTTTTTCTGTTTCAATAATCTTTTTTTAGATTTGTCCCTATAGTCAATTTTTCCCACCTATAACAAATATAAAAATTTGAAAATAATTATTGCTCTTTTCTTATTCATTTTTAGGTACCTATAAAATGTTTTTCCAAATTATAATAAAATGCAATTTTTAAAATCTTCAAAACTTGGATAGAAATTTTTATAAAAACGTGATCCTTAATTAATATTGTCAGTTTTATTAGTTTGCTGTATTTAATTAGAAAACATCAAACATAGGTTATGTTACTTTTCTTTTTAATAAAATGTCTAAGAAACTGTGTTAACATGTTAACATGTTAACTTTTTCAAATTCTATATAGAAGAAATTCTTAAAATACAGGGTGGTAATAAAGTCTGGAACAAAATTCGTAAATGGGGTATTTAATATTTTTGAAAAAATCGCTCGCACAGGTCAATTTTTGTTTCTAAAATGCCATCTTCATATAAAAAAATATTAATGACGTCACTGGTGATTTACCAGTAACGTTATCGATTTTTTTTTACTGAAAAGCCCGACTTTTTTTACTCGCTTTTTGATAGACATTCATGTCAGTTAAACGATGATATAAAAAATGATTAAATTCGTAAAAAAAAAATTGAATAATTTTTTTAATACATTATTATTATAAAATTATTATTTTGAATAATTTTGTTCCAAGCTTTATGACCACCCTGTATACTGAGAAAACTTATTTGTTTTTTTACATTAGTTTACAGTTTTTTTTTATTTATTTAAAAACTTTGATGTCTATAAAAAATCATTAAATTTTTATCTATTCAAAATTCCATAATATTTGATTACATCTATTGAATAACCTATAAATATGTGAGTTTCAATCATTTTTGGATACAAATTTTTTTGTGAAAAACTATAAAAACATGCGTTTATAATTTCTAGAATAATTTAAACACTTTATAGAACTTGATAAAATTGACATTACTTTGGTAATATAATTGGACTACTCTCATTATTCATTGAAATTAATTATGTACTACTATTTTTTTTAAATTATTTAATCCTTTGTAAGTTTTTTGGAGATTTAAAAAAAACAATAAGACAGCATTAAAATATGATTTATTACTGTGTCTGCTTTCTTCAACAATTTTTATATTTTTAAAAAATGAAACAATTTAACTTGGAAAATTATGAATATGATGTAATTAAAGGTGCAATTCTGCCCAAATCTGTAATATGACAGTAAAATAGGGTCTGTTGTTGGAAATAGATGTAGGAAAATAGTAAATCATTTTTATCGATTTATTTGACGTCAAATTAATCTATTAAAAAAAACACGAAATTTTTGGATTTTTTTCAGTTTTTGGCTTAAATTTCGTACACGGTGATTCCAAACGAAAACTATATTTTATTATATGAATTAAAAGACTTTAAATCTTTAAATCAAATAGTACCCAACATTTTAAATTACAATTTTTCCTTTTTATTCCAACTGATCAAATTTAGTGCCTTTCAAACATTTGTAGTCGGAGAAGGTTGTTGTAAGTAAAAGAAAAAGACTTATGGAATAAAAGTAATTTAAGGTTTCGATTCTCTGCAAATCTGTAAGCTCTTACATGAAATATCAGTAAGGTAACCCCTTGATTACAATCCATATAAATCTTACAAATATTTCCTGTTCTTGCGGTTTTACACAGAATTGCACAGAATTGCACCCTTAGGTACTTAATATTACAAAAGTAAAATAATATAATTTGCAAATTTTGTTTCTATGAAATCTAGGAATAGGAATGAATGAATCTGGATAATAGTTGTTTTGGGCCGTAGACTTTAAAACCCTTGATATAATTTCAGATAATATGAACTCATTAATTTTCATTTTCTTGTGCATAATTGGAAATCATCTTATGGGCGCCTTTGGAAGCTTGAAGATGGAAGACTAGTCTTGACTAGACTAGACTTGACTAGACTAGACTTGATCTCTGCTTTCACAAAATCTCTTATAAGGGTAACGATGAAATACAATATTGCCATTTTTCTGGTGAGCTGCATTGTAAGTTGAATTTCCATATGGTGTTCACTTCTCGTCAGATGTGATCAGAAGCATTTTTGAAAACGACTCAACAGAAAAATGACAATGTTGTTCTTTATTGTTTGCCTTGTATGTGATCTTGTCTTCCCCAAATATCACATGTTATGTTCGAAATCCTCGGTGCTCATGAATAATTTCCTGCATCTGTCATCCGTCGTTAACTTGAGGTGGAATTACAAACTTTCGATTTGATCGCGGTTGTGAGTTGACTCGTTTGATATTTTCTAAATCCCTTATTTACATCAGATTCAAATCATACGTTCATATGTAAAAGACGAAAATTGATACACTGGATTTCAAGGTGATACAGTGTTTTCCACAAACAAAATCAGAAATTTCTAAATCTCTGAATGCAGAATTTGATACCCTACAACTTTTATTTCCTACGTTTTCTTTCATTTAGAATAGGCGTTTCTATGTTATATTTATGCAAATTTAGTTAAAACCGTCGTTTTTCGATTTCTTCCATATAACTGAATACAATTGAAAGTATTTAATACTCACTCTACGAGGAATTTAATACTCTTTGATTCTCGTTAAAAAATTTGGAGTTCTAAGCGAAAAACTGAAAAAAATTTTTTGATGCCTTTGAGTCGAGAAACCTTGCAAACCTAGAATAAGAAATAAAGTGATCAAATTGATTTCCCGCTTTCCAACTTTTAGTGTCTACCATAGGATATAATTTTAGTGGGCTGTAAGACTTTACAAGAAATGAGATGTTACAGATATGTATAGAGTTGTATCATAAATAACCTAAGAGTTAGAGGTTTTTCGTATAAGAGGTGGAAGTCTGTAAGCTATACGATTGTTTTCGTACAACGAAAATATCGTATTGTTGAATATGTTGCTATCGTGACGGATTTTATCTCTTTTCAATAAATCCAAAACGTGCATAAGGAAGAGATATAGAAAATCTGTTACCAAGCAACTTAGTCAACAAACGGTTTTTTCGTTGTACGAAAACTATCGTATAGCTTTACAGACTTCCACCTAAGGACTTATCCACCATTAATCAAAAAAATTAGGTTAAGTTACATGTTTTAAGGTTTATTTAACATATTTCCAGGTTTTATTTTCATTGACCTTAAATTCAACCGTTTTATGAACAGTACAATTTTAGTCTTAAAGGTCTGGCGGAAAATTTTCTACTCCATGTAATTCTTTGTTAAATTTATTAAGTGAGGAAGTAAACTACCTGAAGTAAATTAAATAGGCATTTTTAACCCTTCTTCCGTGTAGTTGGGTGAAAAAGGAAGTAGTTTTGCTTCCTGAACATGTAGTCTTGTAGTCAACTTAAGGGTGCGTGCCGGAATAAATAAGCGACGTTAAAACTCAATCATGTAAGAAACCGGTAGGTTAGGTTAGTAAGAAAGAAACATATGTTTGGTCCGTGCCGGGCAATTGACCTTTTTTGGGGGGTCGCGCCCCGGCGGCCACTCTGCTGACCAGTGCCCTCCCCTGACCTTTGTCCCCTCGCCACTCGCCATATAAACACGCCATCCATCATTCCTGCATATTAGAAACGAATTTGGACGAGCCCTCCTTGTTTGTCTGCCCCTTAACCGGACATTCAATAAATCACAACGGCACGGCACTACTTTTATACCTGCAATTCATTTACTACTTCCTTTTTCTCTACTCTTCGATACCTCTGCTATTTCTATACTTTATTCCTAACGTATTAAAATCTGAAATATTAAAAATATCACGCCGAGCGCGAAAAAGGCGGGGAATTAAAACTCTGCTCATTGTGAATTTATACAAACACATATTTTCCGTAAAACAGACAATAAAACAAATATTTTATAAAAAATCTATCTACACACAATTTTACATGTTTAGTAATTTTAGACTAAAATTGAAAATTTTTAAAATAATGCACTATTTAATAAAGCATTGATTTTATGAGGGGTTGTTAATAAATGTAGTAGAAATCCCGTGGTGAATTAAAATAATGAATTAAAGGTAGATAAAATTAAGCAGTGGAAGGTTTTTATTCGAGTAGAACAAAAGAAAAGTGGTGTTTATAAGGGGAGTGTTTTGTTTTAATACAAGACCACAACAGGCATCCTTAGGAAAAATCAAGCTTCTTTATTTTGGCACCGCAGCGCTGTCAGTGGAAACAAGCCTAAGGCCAAAAGAATTGACAGTTTGACTTTATTTGCAGTTGGAAAACAAACAAACCCACTTTTTAGTGTATGGAGCGCATAAATCTGTCGCAACATGAGGTACGCGTATCTGCCAGTTATTCGTTATTCGAATAGTAATACGAAAGCTATCACATTCTAAACCAACTCGAATATAATATCTGTCAAGTATGATAAGAAGCATTCGTGTATGTAATAATTAGTCTTGGTTGGCGAGCAGTCGCACTGCGTAGTTTAATGCCACTAGTTTAATTTTCTCATTCACTTCACGAATGGAAATACTTTGGACCGCTACTTGTTTAAATTTACTAGACATGTATTATAAAAGCATTGTTTTACTTTGAGATATATTAGTGAACGCAAATTCTACATCTAAAGAGACGCCCTCTTCATTTTTCACTTCAAATTCATGGCTTAAACCTCAATAACTAAATTCATAAAGACCATATCAAAATAGTATGAACCACTCTATATGAAATATAAAAATTTATATCTATAAAAAAATTTTGATCAAATAGTTTTATTCCATAGTATTTTTTCAATCGTAGATTATTAATTTTCTAAAAATACAAAATATTCTAGAAATTGCAAATTTTCTATCAAAACAAAAAAAAATAGGAAAGCTAAACCAAGACATTGATACATATTTTTTTTTTCACATTTTTATAGAAAAGTTAAATATTTTTTTCGTTGATCGTTTATTAAGGAGTATTTTTAATGTATAACTTTAACAAGTAATTTTTTATACTCGTTGATTCTATGGTCATGTTCGTGCATTTTCGAAATAAATTGGGTACAGTCGGGTATACTTTGCATTGTCAAGGATTAAAAAAAAAAATTTTTCAAAAAAAAAAAGGTTTTCGAAGTCGGTGAAAATTACCAAAACTAATTCTAAATAATTCAAATACATAAATAAAATTGTAATTTGAAAAAAAATTTAAGTGGTCTTTGAAGTATTAATTTTTAAACTTAGTTAATGAAGATTTTATCAAATATCTTTAGTACAGGCAAAGTATCTTTATTACCGGCACATGCAAAATAATACCCCTACATATGGGGTACCAAAATAATCGTTATAAAATCCTCTTTTTAAAAAGTCGAATGACCCGGCATCATTGCATTTAAAAAAAGTGAGATATTTGATAAAATCTTCATTAACTAAGTTTAAAAATTAATAGTTCAAAAACCACTTAAATTTTTTTTCAAATTACAATTTTATTTAGGTATTTGAATTATTTAGAATTAGTTTTGGTACTTTTCACCGACTTCGAAAACCTTTGTTTTTTTTTGAAAAAATTTTTTTTACAATTAAAATAAAAACTAATATCTCAAAAATACTTCTTTTTTAAAAGTATTTTAAGCCATGAATAAAAATATGGGATGTTACATTTAAAAAAACAAAGTTCATGGTGTTTCCGGTGAAACCGGAAGTGATTTCGAAAATAAAAAATGCACATAAAATTTGTTTTTTTGAACCATAAAACATAGCCAAATTCCAAATTTTTTTATTCATAAATAAAAAAGTTATCGAGGTGACCCGGTTTTCATTTCCACCCGGTATGTCAAATATTATCCATAATGTTTATCCGGTGTAAACCTTGCTGACTTTTAACCAATCAGGGACATTAATTTTTAACATTTTAGCGCGGGAAATTGAAAATACCCCTCCCAATTTAAAAATGAATTGTAGGTACGCAAATACACTTTATATTTATTATATAAAAGTGAGGTTATATAGGCGACGAGCGAATTTTATTGCAGCGCCCCCTGTGGCAGTAATTTGCATTTTTGGTGGGAAAACAAATTGTTGGTTAGGTAGTTCTTATTTACAATTACTTGATTAAATGTAAATTGTGAATAGTTAGTACTACAATTAATATGAATAGAAGGTCAAACATATCTTGTTGTATTGTTGGATGCCATAATAGTTACTCCAACACACAGGAAAATAGAAAATTTTGTAGATTTCCTGTAAAGTTGTATGCGGTAAAAAGACCAAAAATTTGGATAAATAGAATTAAGAGAAGATCGTAAGTATAAAAATTAGTGTTGCATAGTAATGTTATATTTTACGATATACCTTTATTTCTAAAATGTTTATTTTAGATCCACTGGTGAAGCTTGGAAACCAACAAAAAATGATAGGATTTGTAGTGCTCAATTCATTGGAAATGAAAAATAAAACTTGCTAAGGAATTATTTATAATTTGTTAACAATACGTTTAATTTATAATACATATTTTATGGTATTAGGAAAATAAAATTCCTTCAGAAACGAATAGTCCAAACTCAACCGATTTGAAAGGTTAAAAAATCTAGAATCAATTTCTGCAAGTACTTCATGAACCGTCAAAGTTCAAGAATTTTCACCAGAAATCTCTTCATACTAAACTACGGAAGATTTTAGTTGTTAAGCTAATTTTGACGAAGACTTTAAAGAAGAAAAAATTTACTTTTTGTTTGAATGTCATAAAAAGCTTCAAATAATATTGAAACTACTGCATATATCCCAAATAGTCATCTGCTTAAACGAACTATTGATAAGTGTGTTAGCAATACTGATAATATTGAATGTGACGGTTTTCATGAGTTTAATTCAATGAAGACGATGAAAATTTGAATAGAATTCTACTGGAAAAAATCAAAAGTATGTTGTTGTATCCATTTACTGTTTATACACTAAGTTTTTTGTATAATAATGCTATATTACTAGAATATAATCTTAAGAAAGGTAAAATATATATTTATTTATATTTAATTTTCACTGAAATAACGCTGAAATCAAATCACATAACCTAAGTTTTTAACTTGACAGTTCCTACCATAGAAGTTTTACCTCCAAAAATGCATAGAGCCGACCGATAGAGGCGCTGATCGCAATTATTCGCTCGCCGCGTATACACATCATGGCGCTAGTAATTGACTATAGAACTCTCTGATAATAGACAACCCTATTTGTTTAATTCGACTTCGGTTATAATTGGTATAACTCGGGTTCGTATTTTAATAGTGACATTTAGAAATAAGTCTTGTAAAAATTATAATACATGTAATAGTCATTCAAAATTTTTTTTTATTAGAATCATGTCAACTCAATCAAAATACACCAGTTTAAATAAAGGTACCATTTTTTAAATAAAAATTAAGTAGAAAAGTAACATTTTAATCAAATTTCATACTCTAGGTATTTTATGAAAAAATAGCGTGTATACTGAAGGGTTACAAAAGAAAAATTGAGAAACACTCAAGTAATTATTAGACAAATTTAAAAATAAAAATCCTCAAAAAAATCAGCA
This sequence comes from Stenus bimaculatus, assembly GCA_963971135.1. NCBI lineage: Eukaryota > Metazoa > Arthropoda > Insecta > Coleoptera > Staphylinidae > Stenus > Stenus bimaculatus. The sequence goes on along the minus strand of OZ020180.1, from coordinate 75,432,838 downwards.
ATATATGTATATTTTTCACTATTTCTTTCTTTATATATTAATATCTTCTAAACCGTTGACTTGTGACCAAATAAACATTATATCAATAAAAAGCTTGTAAAAAATCCCATCGAATGATGTTAAAATATACAGGGTGTTCCATTTGAAAATGTCGTTTAATTGTTCAATTCAAACTTCATAAGGCACCCTGATAAAAAATTATCACAAACTTAAATTTCACATGATAGCTGTAAACTAGACGATATTTATAATATTTTGACAAAATTTCAACACAAAATGTTCATCAGTTTTAGAGTAGTAATTTTTCAAAAATGGATCTATTTTTTGAATAGCAACTATCGGCAAAACGAATGAAGATTGATCCATAAAAGGTTATCCAAAGTATGATTATTTTTGGATAAGGAATCCAAAAATGTCATAATATACTGGGTGTTCTGAAAAAAAACATAACATCTTGGAATGGACACCCGGTATATTATTAAAATATTAAATATTAATATAAAGACTAATACCTTTCGGAAAATGAATCAATTTTTCAATATTAATGGGGTGATTCTGAACAAAAATGTAAGCTGTAACAGCGATGTTAAATTTGACAATCACCCTGATGTCAAAAAAAACGCTATTTTGTAAACTTTACTGCAACTTAACGGTTGTTTAGAATAATATTTTCGGTGTTAAAATAACATACAGCAAAGTAATAATAATACATTAATGTATAACATCGCTGTTACGGCTAACATTTTTTGTTCAGAATTACCCCATAAGTATTGTATATTCTATCGAAAACCGCATGTAGATATATTTTTTCAATTTAGAATAATGTTACTTCTTCGCTGCGCTGAGACACCTTGTATATATTTTTAGTTTTTCTTTAAATATCTATTTTTCTGTTTAAAAAAATAATAACATATAAGTAAAAGTAATCCACAAAAAAATAATTAGATACTTTTTAAAAAATGTTCGTGTTAATTACCAAAATAGATATTGATCTCATTGTATTTTAATTTAAACATTCAAAAAGATACGAATCTAATTCAAAATATCCAAATTTTGTGAGTATTTCAATTATTTCACAAAAATGTAGTATTCTCTGTAAATAAAAACATATTATAAATAATTTGCAGAAAAATTAGTTTAATTTAGTGCAATATTGAAATGTCGCTGACAAAAAATACAGAGAATAAAATTAGATACAATATGAAAGTTAAATGTTTTTATAAAATTGCTAAAATAGTTTTCTTCAAAAGTTTAATTTAACAATTTGCAAATATTCTAAAAATATTAAATATTTAACAAGAAAAACCAAAAAAAAATATTTTGAGAATCTTTATATTAATCTTTAATTTTTTTTTAAACTTTATTAAAAAAAAATGCCATTGAATAAATTTAAAAATCACATACATTCCATTTCTCAGTAAATTTTAAGTTTCTTTTATTTTTTACAATTTTTTTAATATGTTAATAATTTTTATGGAAAGTACATAGATTTAAGACATAGATTTAGGACTGAAACTTTTTTTTTAAACCGTATATGTATTTATAAATAAAAATATAAGAAAAGTGTAAAATTGAAAAACAGAACCTCAACAAAGTATTTTTAAGTTTCAGATAATGCAGTAGAAAAAATCTTAAAATGTTGAAATTTATTAGTTAATTTTGGGTAGACTTTTTTAGTATGGACACTTGAAATTAAACGTTTTTTACAAAATAATAATCTTATCCAATTTTGATATTTTTCTTTATCTTTCTATACAGGGTGTTTCTAAAATAGTGGTTATGGCTTCCTGTGTTTATACTACAAGTAAAAATAAGTCAAAAAGCCCATATAAACGTTTGTCCAAAATTCAAAAGTATACAGGGTGTTGAAATTTTTTTATAATTTTACTTATTATTTATATTCTCTGGATCGGATAAATCAAAATTAATAAAATTTTAGGGGTGAAGTACTTCTCATGGCTAGCCACCTTTGGGTATTATTTTTGTTTTAATTTAACAATCTAGTGACGTAGAAACGAGACAATTTGTTTAATTTAAATTTTGAAAATTTGTTTGATTTTAGTTCACTGGACCATAAAATTGGAAATTTCAGAAATACCACTAATCTGATCAAAATTTAAGAGGTGTACTCTTTTATAGTAAATTGAGTGAAGATTTTAAAAATTCGAAGAAGACTGCAAAATTTTCGAATGGCGTACCAAATTAATTCAAAAAATTGGGCACCTTGACCGTTTCTACGCCACTGCATTGTTAAATTAAGAAATAAGTATTGACCAAAGGTGGCTATCCAGAACAAGTAATCACCCCCAAAATTTTATTAATTTGCCAAGCAATTTCTAGGTTATTTGATTTGACAAACCTGACATTAGAGTTGCCAACCACCAGAAAAGTTACTAAAATTGAAAACTATACAGTATTTTATTTTAAAATGGTAAAAACGTGCAAAACATAAATTAATTGTATTTACAAAACAGTGATTTCATCAAATTTTAATTTTCCTTAATAATGTAACAATTTCTTTAATATCACAATTTTTAATACATAGTATGATATTATTGCAGAAAACAAATTTTTAATCCATATAGTGTTTGATAAAATGCTTTTTGATATATTGCTGTAATGTTTAATACATAATATAGTGAATAGAGGAATAAGTTTGGGGGGTTGTGGAGTTTGTAATTAATATTTTAGACAGACACATGGCCTTAACAGGTATTGATGCATGAGTTTATGTCACGCGCACACACTCCGATATAATATATACCTTTATAGAGTGAGGTCCTTGTTTTATAAAGGAATTCATAAGCCGACTTGTTATATCTTAGTTTAATATTGTTGATAAAGGAGAAGCACTCATTGTGAGAATTCCGTCTGTGTTACAATATACAACGAAGGAACGAAGTAACGCTGCTCCCTCTACGAAGAAGACTTATTTGAAAGGTGTCCTTTGTTCCAGAACGTCATTAATATTATTAATTGTTTACTTGCTATTCCACCATACAAGGAAATGTACCCTTAAGACATATACACAACATATTAGCTAATTGTTCTTCCCAAAGTAAATAAAACCACATTATTTCGCAAGAAGGCACCTATAAATTAAACTTTGATTTGATCCTTCCCCATAACATATTTACCCTCCACGCTAATAACTTTACTCATTATTTATACACATTCATCTATTATCACACAAATAACTTTTATTTATAAACTTAACGTAACATAATTATTATCATCAAAAATATAAATGAAGCTACTTTAAATATAGAATATATATATTTATAATTACGTTAGTTCGATCTTTAATGAGAAAGTTTTAAAGTAAACTTGTATAATGTAATTTTCAACAAATAACTACCTACTACATAAAGAGTATCACTTTCAATAATTTTCAAAATTTATTAATTTTTGTTTTAAGTTTGGATTTAATGTTGAAATTGAAGAGAATATGGAGGAGGCGTCGGGTATTTGTAAAATGACCGCAACGCATGGGCCACACCCAGTCAAGTCAAGCTCACTTCGATCGGTTTTGCCCGGTCGTTCCTCACGCGTTGGATGTTGGGATGTTGGGATGTTGGATGTTAGATGTTGGATGTTGGCCACCCAACACCCACTCCTCGTCCCTAGGTAACCAACAGCCAACTTCACACAACAATATTATTTATAATTAAATTTAATCCTTACACAATACCTTTTATAATTTCAATTACTCAGCTTCATTTCAAGAAAAATAACAGTATTTTCATAAAATTTACCAAAAATTAAAAACTTATGAAAATGAATGATTGTTATCAAAATTTTGTAGAATAAGATGTTTGTAAGGTATAGAATAATTTGGTTGTTAGGCAATGTGAATCTGTCTTTTGGGAAGAGGTAAGAGTTGGGCAAGTTGGGTCCGATAGAAGGAACCCCAAGGCAAGGCAAGGCAAGAAGCAAGTTAACTCATCCCCTTCCTGAGAATAACACGAAGCCACCCTCGCAAGCTGGAAATACCACCGGCCTTCACAAGCCTTTCTAATCCCTATGCGCGGGGATCTAAAATCCATAATCCTTCTTTGCCAGGGACTTACTCTACCTACGTCTCCTACATCCTATAATATCCCATAAACATATTCATAAACGATACCTTATTATAAAATTCAATTTATTAATTAACCATCTCAAAAAATTTTAATATTTATTAAATCATCCATTATCACTAATTGCATGCATTTATTTCAAAAAACAGTAATTTACAGTTTTTTACCTAAAAGTGCTGCATTACATTTTGAGTTATAAACTTCTTGTATTTAATGAGCTATATGATCATCTAATTTTTAAGCCATAAATAATAATATTTGCTATGTTATTTATTTTGGTTAAAAGTTAAACTTGTTTTGTAAATTGTTTTAAAGTAAGATTAAACGAAAAGGGAGTAGAATGGGCGGAAATTATATGTGATTAATTAAAGAGTTTTAGCTTGCATTTGTAGAATGGAACAAGAAATTAAAAATGTAACACAGTTTTTATAAGAATTAAATGATGTTTTTTTTACAAAAGCTTACACAAATTTAATAAAATTACATTAAAAATACAAAATACAAGGTGTTTTCGAAAATATTATTATGATAGTCAAATCCATCAATAAAAAATGGATTTTACATCAAAAAATTGCATATTGGTGGAGAACAAAAAATTAATTGGTTTTATTATTCAAAATATTTTTATTCGGGATAAATGTGGCTACACAAAAAAAATTAAACATTTTTAATTTCTTAATTCAAAATTATCTAAATTTGAATAGCTGCTTATAATCTTATTTCATGGTTAGGTTAGTTTTGGAAATTACTGTATATTTCTATATAATTTTATTATATTAATATATTTTATAATTTCAACCACCAAACCAACTTTTAGTGACTTTATAAAAGACTCTTTAGTAAAATTAAATTATTAAAAAAAAAATAGACATGTTAAAATCATATTGTACTTACTACGTCTCTTTTCTATTCTATTTATCACCAAAAAAATATTGCCAAAAAATGATGTAAATTTTTAGCATCAGATGTCCCAGTTTTTTCTCTAGCAAAAACATTTTTATGACAATAATTGTCATTTTGAACAACAAATTACCTATGAACTTATATTTTTTGACTCCTTAAAAAGTTACAGCAAAATAAAGTTGCAAAATTTTAATGATTTTTGTGAGACACCCTGAATAATTTTCTTTCTTTTTATCCTTTTCTCTTTATATTAGTTATGGTTTGGATATTGTCTTTGCCCAATTGCCTTTCTAAAAATTATACAGGGTGTCTCACATTTTATCCAGCAAATTTTTTTTTAGATAGTAAATGTCATTCTGAACAAAAAATTTCCTATGAACTATTATGTTTTTTCGACTCCTTAAAAAGTTACAGCAATTTTCAAATTGATAAATTTCCATGATTTTTGTGGAATACCCTGTATAATATTTTGTCTTATTATATTTTTTTATTTAAATCAATTATTATTTGGATTTTTTCTTTGCCAAATTGGTTTTTTTGAACATTATATTGGTTGTTTTTAAACTAAGTAAACGACAGTTTTTTATAATCAAATAAATGATACTGACGTCTTGTTTTTTGAATACAATTTATTTAAAAAATAAGCGAGTGCACTTTCGGCCCTTAGGCCATCTTCAGGCTTCTAACATCATTTTGAAAAATTAAATGACTGTTACATGCAGGTAAAAAATATTTATAAAACAAGTAAATATTTATAAAATAATAAGTAAACGACGATAATAAATTTCCCTCGGTAAAATTTGGCATATTATTGGCTTAAAGATATAGAAAATCCAAAGCATACTTGATTTAAATAAAAAAAGTTAAAATTAAATGAAATTTATACAGGGTGTCCGACAACATTAAATTTATGAAATTTTAAAATGACATTTACTATATAAAAAAAAATTTTGCTGGGAAAAAAGTGAGACACCCTGTATAGCACTAAAAAATGGGATACCCTGAGTTAATTCCATTTCAAAAAAAAATAATAAATTCTGTTTAATTTTTGTCCATTTACTGTTTTTAATATGATCAATTTTCTTTTGAACTTATTTTTTATTTTTATCCTACAAAAGCTTTAAAATTTATACAGCGTGTCCCAAAATTCACGAAAAAGCTCTGGAAATTAAACCTTTTTCAATTTAAAACGTCGTGAATGTACTACAAGTATTATTAAATGTTTCCAAATTATCCATTTATTTGTTGCAACTTAAAAAATATTAGGAATAGATTTTTTTAATACTTTTTTTCGGTACTCTATCAAGAATCTCTGACATTAGCGTGAGTTTTGAGACACCCTGTATATTTTTTATCTTTACAAATAGGAAATTAAAAAATATCAAATTCTTAGCCTTTCTTTTAACCAAAAGTTCATCTTCTCCTTTTCTATAAAATTACCACAATTTGTAATTATTTTAAGGGTCTCTTGCAACACTGATCATTATCCCGTTATAAAGAATACTTGGAATTTTTAAGTGACGGATTTTCCATAGTGTTTCTGTCAAATTTTGAATTTAAATATTTTAACTTAAATCATCTCTCTAAATCTCTTTTGGTAAGATTGATTATTTCTTACCTTTGTCCCGACAAGCGTTCTGATTGGTCCATTTGCCATTGGGTTATCGTGATAATTTGGGACCTACCTAAATTATCAAGTCAAACATTTTGACGTTTACATGACGTTGAAGTAAAGACTAACGTTAAAATTTAAAAAATGTTTTTCTATTTTACAGAAATAAGGCTTGAAATAATCTATCCAAATACAATTCGTAGGTTGAAATTACTATTATAATTCTCTAACTATATTGACAATTTAATTGTATTGTTTTTTTGTTTTTTGTTTCTAACCCACATAATTATTACGGATTTCTGAATGGTACATTTCTCTTTGGATTATCGTAGGTAGAACCTAAATTATCAAGTCAAACATTTATATATTTATATGACATTTATTTAAATTACAAATTTGACATTTGAGGTAAAGACTGACGTTAAAATTTACAAACAATTATATAAATAATCTAATCAAATACAATTCGTACGTTGAAATAATTAATGATTTTGTAGCATCATTTTAACCTGTACTCATGGTATTACTATTGATTATTAACGCAATTAGATAGAATTTCCGGAAAATTAGCATTGTTGAATTTGGTAATATTGCAAAATATTATTATTATTTTTATAAAATTTATGATAAGCAAACTGATGAACCATTAAAGACTAAAAGTAATTTAACGTATTATCATTTATCAACCAATTACAGTGTAAACTAATAAACAAACTTTAAATGGATGAAATTTCGTTTGCATTTTTAAAATACCTTTACAAATTTAAAAACCCAAAATTTTAAAATTAAATTAGTTATTGTTATATTCAGTAAAACGATTAATAATTTTATTTAAAAAATCTAATTTTATTTTTTCTAATTTTTTAATTGTTTTTAATACATATCATTAGTATTAAAAGATTATAAAATTTCAGTAGTTCTTGGAGTTATAAAGTCTATAAAGCCATTAAATAAATTGTTTAACGTCTCCAAAATATAAACACAATTATATTGGGATTTTGGTAAAAGGAAGACGATGTGTAGAAAAATCACTGCAATAAGCTTACTAGTTTCGGATTAATTTTTGATCCTTCATCAGAGCTACAATAAATGTTAAAAATATAGCATATACATATATAGCCATTACTTATCCTTTATTCTATTACGTATAATTTGATATTAAAAAATAATTTTTCTTATAAATATTTTAATTTTTTTCAATACAGTAAACTGTGGCAACATTGGCCCAAATTTTAGAAAAATATGAGTTTGATCTACTGTCTATTTGGGTTTTGTTGATTATGTACTTATTAGATTCAAAAATAACAAGTTTTAAACACCACTTTTGACATTGACAAATAAGCGCCCTCTGCCAATAGTTAATTAAAAAAAGCTTCTTTAGTCAAACATAAATATATATATATATATATATATACATAAAAAGATATAATAAATTTTACACAAATCTAACACTTTCTACAGTTGGGATGTAATTATTTTGACATTTGTTGTGCTTTGAATTTTTATTGGTAACTTGCTACCTTTTATACAGAGTGAGCTAAAATGATTGTGGTCAATTCAAATTTCCCGCCTAAAAATCTGGGGAATTTGTTTGCTTCAAGTTCATAGTAACACAAAAACATGTCAAAATAATAACAAAGTAACTAGACTACATATAAGCAGAGGCGTAGGTCGATTTTTTATCGTTGTGTCAATACTTCGGATTTTTGAATTTGGTTATTATGCCTTCTGTTTCATAAACATCAGCTCTTATCAAGACTAGTTTGTGTAAATCTTCGTTTTGTGTTCATTATTTTTAACATATGACATTTGTTGTAAAATTAGAAACCTAGATCTGCGTTTTTTATTTTTAAAAACGCAGTCAAAAACACTAAACCTTAATAAATAGCTTCGATTTGTATGTTTGTTTAGAATTCTTGATTTGTTATGATTATATTTATTGTGAGAAAAAATATTTGCTACGCCATTGTATTACTAATGGGATTTCTTTTTAAATTTTTAGTTGTGCCAATCTGCGAATTTGGTTCCCTACAAACTAAACCATAATCATTTTAGCTCACCCTGTACGATTTCTGGTGAATAAACAATTGAACAGAGGTTGTATCTGAGGTGGAATTCTGCAATGATGATTAACTATGGTTACGACTTTTGTCTCGCTTCCACCTTATGAACATTGGTGTGTGTAAGAGGGAGACAGAAATATTTACCAATTCAACTATCAACTGAGATCAACTCGGTTAGGTTACAAAATTCCACCTAACATCTCTGAAATCACGAATAGTAGTTTCAATGTTATTATAGTAGTTCAAGCTTGATAAGCTAATCATACTAAAGACCAATTTTTTAAATAATTTAGAAATATGTACTATAATACCCCGATTCTGGTCAAATCATTTAAGTTTAAAGGCCTTTAAATTTAAATTCGTTATATGGGTTGTAATGGACAATTTCTATGGTAACACTATTTGTGTCTAATTAAAGGCCTTTAATTTTGACCAGAATCTGCCTATAAACAACCAAAAGTATACTAAGTTTTTTTCGAAAAATAAAATAGATTAAAATTGAATGTTGTATTTTCCACATGATTTGGTAAATTTAATGATTTTTTTTTAATTAAGCACGTACTACAAAAGTTCTATGGGCTAATTCAATGAACATCAAACTTGTTTTTGGAATACTGTCATATATGTATTTAAGTTTTTGATTCACGTTTTCTTAGCGATGATATTTTTGGACAAGAATTTTCGTACAATAAATTTTCCTAAATTACTTTTTCAATTTTTTCTCCGATGACAATTAAAACCACCCTGTATATGTGTAATACTACAATTTTTAACAAGTTTATAAATTAATACTGCGATATAACAATTTGAAATAATAAAAGATTATAATAAAACACACCTTAATTGTATTTGTTATTAGTACCATTGCCATAATAAAAAAAAAATTCAAAATATAAAGCTTCATTTTATATTAATTAATGTTTACTCCATTTTAATCTTTTTATACTTGTCATTTAAAATTACAACGCTCTTACTGAGTAGTAATATTATTTTTTTTTAAGTTGGTAATACGCCAATATCAATCTAAAATGACAAGTAAAATGCATAAAAAATCTATAATAACTAACCTAAAAAATAATTTACATTGAATTATGTCCTTGAATTGTGAATGTTTAAAGTTACTTTTTAGTAGTTGGGATAACTTTAAAAGGTAAATTGAAAAATCAAGTAGGATGATGACATTCATAAAACTTCAGTGCTGCCAACTGTGTTACTAACTACCCCAAAACTTTCTAACATTTGAAATGTTAATTTTAACTTAAATTTGCTATATATAGTGCAAAATTGAAAAGAATGGTACAAAAAAAATGGTAACAAAAATAAAATACCAATTAGTTTTATTGTGTTTATAATCGAGTTAAGAAAAGGTAAAAGAACGTAATTTGGAAGCTTAAATCAGCTATAAGCCACATTGAAGGCGACAAATTTTTGAACAAGGTTGGAAATTCTATGTGAGTTTTACATCGCAATGAAACATTTGCGAGCGCGTTTCTTGCGCGAAATATAAAGCCGAAAGGAAGGTATTTATATTTGCTTTCTCAAGTATCCCGGTTTTATTCTACATGTGGGGGCGTCACATTTTAACAGAGCCCTGAAATGTGAATGCTTATCCAGCAGTTCACGTAGGGTCGACTAAAAGGGACGAGGACGAAGGACGAGGAAGAGGGTAATGTCACGACATGCCTCACACTGACACACCCACCAAAATTGACTCAAATTCAAAAGCCTCCTCCAGCATTATTCCTATAATACTCTCAAAAATTAATAAAAACAAAATTATAAATAATTCCGATGCTGGACAACAAAAGTAAGGAGATGGAAAATTTAATACCCTAAGGGGCTTATTTCTGAGAGCGAGCAATATAATGTTTGCCGTGGAAACGCAATAAATAATATGCAAGTCTTTGAGCTAGTCTGCAAGCCCGAAGGTATCAAATAAAGGTGTCCAGAGAAATCTTGTGTTCCCTTCTCACGATACAACCTACAATCTTACCTCACTTGCTCGAATTGGTCGGTTATGTCTCAGGAAATGTTACGGATCAAACAGAAAGCATATATAGAGGGTGGTTACTTCTAGATTCTCTTGTTAGAACGTGACAAATTGATTGGCTTTGCATTTAATAACCAACAGTCTTACCTACATCAACCATAACCTAAATAATTTTTGCATAAATATGTTTGCTTAAAGGAAAATTGCGTAACGGCATCTATAATAATTAGGAATTTCCAAATCCATATAATTCGAGGTTTTTTAAAGAAACTCCCCACTGATCTCAACATCAAATGGGGTTTTATATTCGGATGTATTAAGAAAATGTCAAGCGAAAGTGTTTTAAAATTGGAATTGCTATAAAATGGGTTACAGGAGTCGAAACCGAGTCAGATAATGCATTACAGACATGTATACAGCTTTCATGTATAAAAAGGCAGACAAATAAACAAGCTTTTTATTCAAAAACATTAATTTTTTTTGATAACCTCTTTTTTATTACCAATCTAATTTTAGATATAAATATAAGATTCTATCGATTTATTTCCCAAAAAAATCCTCTAATTACAATTAACAACTGCGCGTAGAAAAATTCTAATGCCGCATACACACCAAGCGAATGAACGTTAACAAGCGAAAATGTTCGCTTGGTGTGTACGTTTCATCGAACGCGAACGAGCGCAAGCGAAGGTGTTCGTTGTGCTCGAACCGAGTGTCGGTGCACCACAAGAAAATAAGCGAGCGAAAGATTTGGAACGAACGCTGTGTAATCGATAAACGCTGGCAAACTTCGCCATCGTTCGCTTGGTGCGGACAAAACGCCACAAGCGAACGAACGAGTCGGCGATTCCCAGCGCAACCCTTCGTTCGCTTGGTGTGTACGCAGCATAAAATTTATTTTAACCCCAAAGCTAATTTCTATAATAATCACAAAAGTTTATGTGGCGAGTACACCATATTTTCAGAACACACTTTTACTCAAAAAAAACATGACATTTTTTCTTCAAACGTCGAAAACTGTAAGTAAATTAATATTCTTTACTTTACACATGTCTTTGTTTGATTCTGTGAACATTTTGACATTTGACATATGACACACGTCATTTGAATTTAAATTTTTAAACACCTATAAGGATACATTTTTATTTTTATTATTATTATTATTATACAGGGTGTACAAAAAGTTCGGCAACGCTCGTTTATTTTTGAAATGAAGCATTTTTGAGAAAATGTTTCAAATATAAGTTAACGCTTTATCTGGAAGTATTGCCCATGATCTTGAACAGCAAGATAAAGATCAGGTGATAATTACTTAACTTTTTTTAAATTGGAGTAACCCATTTTTATTGCATATTATTATAGCCTGCTATCAGAAGTTTACGGAATATATTTTTTTATTTTTAAGTTTTGGTGGAAAAGCTTAGTATTAATGTATTTTGTCAGATCAAACTTTCAAAATTAATTATTTTAGAAAAAAAATGTTTTAAATGAAAATTGTATCGGTTTAAGAAAACCAATATGTATTACTGTAACCTTGAAGGACAGTTTAAAAATCAAATAATTATTTGGGTTTAAAAAAAGGAACACCCTTAATTCTTATTGCATCATAGCTTAGTTTGAAATGTTATAAAAATACCATTTTTTGAACAAAATTTGGAAGTTATAAGACTTTAAAATTAATACAAGTACTCCGGAAGTGCTGATTTGTATTTACTTCATAATACGCCACTTGAAACTGCACAGTTTTATTTGAAATAATTTTCTATAAAATAATCAGTTTACAAAATAATAAATGCGCATTAGCGAAGTTTTTAGACACTTTGTATATAGGGTTTTTCAATATTTTTTAAACTGTAAAAAAATGCAAAGAAAACAAAAAGTATCATAAAATTAACAGTTATACTTATTTTTATTATACAGGGTGTTTGCTATATTTTTCGAAACTTTGTTATTTCAAAAGGAACCCCTTATATGTTTATTTTTATAGTTCGGCAGACCTTATTCTCCTAAATACGTCAATATTTGGTCTGATACCTTTATCGATAAATAATAGAGATAAAGAGTTACAAAATATTTTTACGTAAGTAGGAGAGAGAAAAAACGAAAAAAAGGGGTGTATTCAGTATCTCTCTTTCTTTTTTTTTCAATTCGTATCAGTATGAGGTAGAGGAATTTTTTTTTAATCAACGAAAACATTTTGAATATAAATTTATTAACAAATGAGTTTTTGATGAAGGTGTTCTGGTAATATTGAATAACCCTGTATATTATGCAGGGTGTCAAATTTTTTACCGCAAAAACATTTTTAAATACAAAATATCATTTCAATTTAAAAATTTCTAATAAACAATTACTCCTACTTTCTTTCGTTTCTTAAAAAGTTACAACAAATTAAAAATTGTATTGCATTTTATACAGGGCGTTCCAAAATTTAACAACCATATTATAATTTATGGAGGTACAGCTCTTTAAAGAAATTCTAAAATATTAGGTTTTTGGTTGATAATTTTAAAAAGATTTAAATTTTTTTGAACTATACAGGGTGTTTCAAAACTATTCCGCATCCTCTTAAGGGCAGATCCCTCTCATGAAAATAAGACGAAAAGTTCAAATAAACATGTGTCCGATCTCGCTTCATAAGGGAGCTACAGCCTCTTAAAAGTGTTGTTAATGTGAAGGTTTTTCTTCGTTTATTTCATAACGAATTGAAGTACAGCTTTGAAATTTGGTATGAATTATGATACAGTTGGGACACGGTTTTGTGAATTTTTTCAATTTTTTTGCATGTTTTAAAAGGGTAAATTTAACTAAGGTTGAGGTTTAAAATTGTCATAACTTCTTTTTGCTTAACTTTTACAACAGTTTTTTTTTTAAATTATTGTTCCACATTTAATTCTTAACAAAAAAGGTACTCCTATTTAAAGTCGCTAGATTGCGCCGTTTTCGGAGAAAATGCATTTTTCAATTTATTGACGGTCAACACAATTTAAATAAAATTTTTAAATAAATCGTATTAAATTTACCCTTTTAAAATATGCAAAAATATGAAAAAATTCATGAAAACGTGTCCCAACTGTATCATAATTCATACCAAATTTCAAAGCTGTACTTCAATTCGTTTTGAAATAAACGAAGAAAAACCTTCTTATTGATAACACTTTTAAGAGGCTATAGCTCCCTTATGAAGCGAGATCGGACACATGTTTATTTGAACTTTTCGTCTTATTTTCATGAGAGGAATCTGCTCTTAAGAGGATGTGGAATAGTTTTGAATCACCCTGTATATGGTTCTTTTTTACTAAAAACAGTATAAATTGATAAAGACTATAATATTTTTTAATAAATTTAAAGCATAAAAGATATTTAATACATCGGTAAATTCATTAAATTCCGTTGGTTTAGAAAAAATTAGAAAAAATATTAAAAATATTGAAAAACCGATTTTTTTCTCCAGAACGGCGTATTTCTTTACATTTTTAAAAGAAATGCCGTCTACTCTATATAATTTATTTCTTAACGTCATCTCACCGTTTTTTTTAACATCCTCAATTTTGAAAAAAAAGTGGCCAATAATACAAAATCCTACATAAATTAAATAAAAATATCAAGAATCAATTTTTAAAATTACTGCATCTTCTTATCAAGTCAAATATATTGGAATGTTTGGTCAAAATTATTTTTTATAGAGGGTGACTCACATAAAATGTTAACAATTTTCATCTCAAATCGAACACTCAATTCTTTTTTAATTAATTCTTTTTGGTTTTAATAATGATTTTATATCTATAAAAATTTTTTTCGGTTTGATAAAAATTGTTTTTACCGTTTCTTAAGTTTTTAAAGAATTTAACAAAATTCGAGACAAAATTTAAAACATAATAGCTTGTATTCAGCAACCATGATGAAAAATTTAGAGACGTCGTTAACGATAAACAGGCAATAAAAAAATATTGTTTCATAAAAAATATTTTCTTAAGATGTGATTAACGTTAACGACGTGTCTAAAAATTTTATCACGGTCGCTGAATAAAGGCTAATATGTTTCCATAGTTATAATTATTCTTGATATTGTTTTGAGTACCTACCTTCAAAACGTTACGTCGAACTAAACTTGACATTTCCAAGCATTTTTTAAAATTTTATTAAAGAAACTCTTATATTTCATTTTCTTTAGGCTAGGTACCATGTATATTTTTAATATTAATTATCCGACTAATGGTAATCATCACAATAGGAAGATGATTAACGAATAAATCAAAAAAAGTTTTTTTTATAAATATCTGTTTGTGTTGTTGTTATAAACTGCCAATTTTAATATTTTGAATTTTTTGTTTTTTTCTAAAAAATCGTAAATTGGATATTTTTAATTTTCATAACATGGTTTGCTTATTATATATTATATACCTAGTAGGTATACCAATTTTTAAAAATATAAAAAAATCAGCAAATATAACAGAGTATCCAAAAAATGGCGGATAGGTTTTCCAGTACATTGTAGGAAAGGTCCCCAGGGATTTTCAAAAAAATAGTTTAAAAAAATCCTCTTGACCAATTGACCGAAATATTAAGGGTCAAAGTTTGCAGTTCATATTCTTTATTTTTATGAATTTCGAAAAACCACTAGTTGAGATGTAAAGTTGAGCTTTTTATTTACAATTTTCAATTTTCTGGATAAAATTATTAAAATCTTCATTTTGATTATGATTCCTAAATAATTAATTCACTCTAAACATCATGAACAAAATTAATCACCGATATTATAATAATATACAGGGTGTCTCACATTATTTCAAGCATTTTTTTAGACTGTAAAGAAGATAGTCATTCAGAACAAAAACATTTCTATAAACAAATACTCCTAGTATAAATTCCATTTTATTCAATTATCAATTTTTTTACTTGAGCCTACTTGTGGATAAATTTTATATGTAAATTTGATTGAATCGAGAATGCGTGGGTGTTAATTTCAATAGCATTGTGCAACGATTCCATAATTTTATAATAGAAAAATATAAACACGAGTAATATTCATAGAACGAATAAAAAATATACAAGGTGCGAAAAAAGTCCTGCATAATGGTTATAACTGTTTTAATATTGGTTTGACCAAAACATATGTTTCGTATAAAGGTTTAAAAATTGATTTATTTGTGACTTTACATTTGTTCTTCTGCATCACACGACTGAGAAAAGACTATCAAGTTTAAAATCTTAAATCGAAGAGCCCATTCTTTTTTTTTAATTTGGAATCTACCTACTTTTCTGAGTTAAAGTGAATTATACAACACTTTTTCCGCACCCTGTATAATAAGCTTATTTATTTTAAGTTGCCAACTTGGAGCAGAATTTTTTTCTACGTCAAGAAAATTCCCAAGTAATCAATTGATCACCTGACCAAATGGATTTGATTGGTAACGAATTTATTGAGTTAAGCGTATTCTTTTGATATTTTGATCATAATATTTTTAAATAATTGATATAAAAATAATTGGATAATTGTTTTTCATAAAAAAATTATCAAAGATTTTCGAAAGTTTCTTTTTTTATTTTCAGTGGGAATAAAATAAAATTTAATCCAAATAGTGTATATTTTTTGCTTTATGGATATTTTTTAAACTTTTTTTCAATGCTCTATAATTTAGTAAGATTTAATGAAATTTTTCTGTCGAACAAATAATGTGGAGCTTAGAGATTAAACAATGTTTTAGATGTAATCTGCATTTAAATAGTAAAGGTATCAAATTTGATGTGAGTTTTATGAATGTGTAAACTAAATAAATGGTTTGCTTCGGATATCAATCTTTCATTGATAATCGTTGAGTTATGACAGTTAGAGTCGTGTCCATGAATACATCTAGTTAAGCATTCATATTCTGCAACAAAGAAAGAATCCCATATATTAAAATTACTCTCCCTAGCAATGGCAATAGCAAAATCGAATAGAAAAAGGAAGTTCGCAAATAAGGGCACGGAGCGGCGCAATTTTGCATACATACCTCAATATATCAAACATTATGCGACCCTTTTTTTGCATAGTTTTTTTGTAACCCTTTTATTTTCCCACCCCGGAATAATGTATTCGTGTTACCCCAGCGCTGTCTTCAGGGTGTTTTTTATTGTGTTTCTCTAACCCTTTCACCCCAGAATATGACACCAAGCTATTATTATCTGATGGCAAAAAATGGAACAAACGAACTGTGTCAAGATTCGTCTTCGGATGCTGCTGTAGGTATTCTGACCTTTGCATTAAATTATAATATATAAAATTACGGCTACGGCAGTTGGATTCGGATCGATGAGCAACGGAAGTTGCTGCACATTTTTTCAATTCAATTCAATTCATGTGACCTTATTTTTATATAAAATGCTAACCCTTATTTCCATGCCGAATTAACTACACCCATACCTTCATAGTTTACATTTAGAATATAATTCCCAGATTTATAAGATTTGAAATTCGTTTAGGAGAAGAGGGAGTCTGCCGGATCCGGAAGTATGTCTAATTACTATCTAATTTCCTAATTAAACCACAATTTGCAGGAGATTAATCAATTATCATACGTTCATTAGATAAAGCAAACAATTTCAAATTTAATTAGTGCCACAACTAAAAAAATCTTTATTAGAATAATGGCTTTTGAAATTTATCTATAATACATCAGCGAAAGCAATCCACTTAAAAACTTTTAAGCCCATCAAACTCCAGTATAACATGTTTACGTATAAAAAGTTAAGCTAAAAACTAATAACACATCGCTTTTCATGTTTAGCACTTGAGTTATTTACTGTATCGATCACTTTTTAAAGAAGTAAGCCAGGTAACAATATGTGCGAATAAATAATCCCCTAAATTAAAAGCAAACGTCCCTTTCCCAACTTTCCAAAGATTGTAGCGCACAATGAATGCATGGATTAAAAACTCATCCCAAATCGTATAATAGGGAGCGATGGATTATTATGGTTTGGCACCCGTAAACGAAACCATCATTAGCGGTCTACATTATTTATAATACTTGAAAAAGTCAAAATATTTACACTACTGGAAAAAGTGAACCGACTTTTCATTTTATTTCAATTTAAATAAATACATAAACCAAGAATAAAATTTATTGGCTTGATTTCAAGTATTTTAAAAGCTATTTACCGCCAATAATTTATTTATGTATTGTACTATTTTACAAAAAAAATGGCGTAATATACAGGGTGTCCCGTGGACAGACTTGAGTTTATCACTTAAAATTAAGATGACAAATTCCTCTACCCAAAATTGCTTTCCTACGAAGTTATAAACCAGCTAAAATTTACCTTAAAAAAATAAAATGTATGTATATTTATTATCACCATTTAGATAATGTAAAAATGAAAACTCTTGCTCTTGTTAATATTGAAAATAAGGTAAAAACTGCGTAAAAAGTAATAGAAATAATCTTTCTAAAACTATTACACATTTTTGGGAATAATTTTGAGTTAACTGAAGCATTTCAAAAAACGAATATTGGTTTTATTGGGCCATTCAGAAGAAAATATTTTATAGTACTTGTTGATGATTTTACTAAATGGCTGAAAGTACAAAAAATTAATAGTACTAATACTTAATATTCAATTTTGCATGTTGTAGTTTATTTAGTAGATTTGGTTTTCCAAAACTTGTAGTTACAGATAATGAAATATCATTTTCTTTGCTTTGACCAAGTTGAAAAAGTTGTTCAAACTCTTGAAAAAATTATTAAATCTATACATTTTTATTTCACTATAAACTATTTTCTCAATCTTATTCCACTACTAACAAAAGTCCTTCAAAAATGTTTTTTTGGATTACCTTATTTAGTCAAATTGGATGATATTTGAAAGTGGTGAAGATCAAATTATTTCAGTCAATAAGTTAATTAACTTTATTATCAAGAAGGTGAATAATAAATATTTGTAATATTAATAGTGATATTGAACCAACATATTTAAATCTTATTGTTAAGTCTCCAAAAAAACTACACTTAATTATATTTGAGAAATAAACAACTTATAATTGAAGGAGTGAGTGGCTTCAAATTTGGGATAAAATAAATGTATTATGTGGCAAATCAACTTTTCACAAATTTTAATGAAAAATATTTAATATAATTTTTTGGAGGATTATACTATTTTAAAGTTAATGTGCTCTATATTCAGTTTTTTCTTATCTATTTGATAATCACATAAAGTGATAAGCCATTTTAGCAAACCTAGACTGAAAATGTTGCAGGTAGAGGAAGCTCAGAAAATATTAGTTGCTTGTACAATTTTATTTGTTACTAAGGTGTTCTTGTTATAAAATAAAAAAACCACATATGATTATACAGGGTGAGTGGTTAGTGCAAAATCGTAAAATATATCTTTTATTTTATTATTTTAAGAGACTTAAATTACAAAATTGCATGGTTTATGGATGCGCAGAAATTATTTTTGTCAATACTGACTGTTTCGTAATTCGAGCATAGGCTATTCCATCTTTTTTTAATGGAACATCCTGTATATTCTTTGATATTTGCATTAACACTAAGTTAAGGAATACAACGATATATTTGTTTGAAAATTTGAGTGGCTTTATTATGAATATTTTTATATTGATTTTGATATATTTTTAGTACTTTTTTTTTATAAAATATTTTTCCTATTTAAGTGTTCTTTAAATAAATCATTTTTCGCTTAAATAAAAAAACATGTCGTAATTTGATAAATTTTATAGAAAATGTCCGAAATGCGCTTTCAAATTATCAAAAAACAAAAATATCGTTGTATACTTTAAGTTAGTTTTTATCCAAATATCAAAAAATATACTGGGTGTTTATTTAGGAAAAAAGACCATTCAAATCAAACAAGTAAATTGGTGCTAAAGAATTCGTATATTATACAGGGTGCTAAAAAAGTCACGAACACGCTTCACGGTACGTTGCAATTATTAAAAGGGGTAAAATAATTAAAAAAATATTTGGTTAAAAACTCCGAAATTATTGACATCTTTTCAAAAAGAAAACTTGACAACATTGTTTTCAATGTATACTTTCAAGATACCACTAATTCTTAATATTTAATCATTCAAAGTATTGCTAAGTTATGATTACAATTTAAAAAAGGTGATAACGTGGAAATTAACATGATTGTATTTTTAAAAGCGCAATACTTAAATAGTCAAAATACTAATTATTTTTAGTATAAGTAATTCTTGATTAAAAATTAAAACAAATAAAAAAATTAAATGCGATGTTAGAAATCAATTTATTCAACTTAAACTTTCAAGAAACTAAGAAATAATTGTAATATTTTGACATTGTTGCCATATGCAAATGTCTTTACATTCTCAAAATAAATTAATGTTTTTGATATAGAAATGCAATAACAATACAAATGTCTTTATTTTCTGTACTATACAGGGCGTTTCAGAACAAGTGTCGAATAATCTAGGAATTGATTTTTGGACCAATTTTAAGAGAAAGAATATATATTTCCGCCAAAACGCTCCATTTTAGATATCTACATTGTTAATAATAATTGGCTCAAATTTTGCACATACCTTACTTTTGGCAGCCGCCTTGGGATGAATTCGCAAATTTTCAAAAAAAAACTTGGGATGAACTTTTCGAGTTTTTTTGAAGTTTTTTTTTATTCTTACTAGTTGTTTTAAAATTGGTCCAAAAATCCATTCCTAGATTATCCGACACTTCTTCAGAAACACCCTGTATTGAACGAAGAAAACTAAAAATGTGTAAATAAATTTTTAAACTTTGAGCACTCATATCTTGAACAAACTAGATGAAGGATTTTTTTGGATATTTTCCCCTTGTCTAGCTTCTTAACAACGTAGTGTGGAGCGTGTTCGCGACTTTTTAGCACCCTGTATAAAGAGTGATCTATTTGTACTTCATCAAACGTTTGGGTTAGTAACTAATGCAAATTTAATCAAAACCGAAAAAATTCCGGGTCTCGTAATGACTCATTTAATTTCCTAGGCTTCTTCAATTCATCTCTTAATAATTATGGCGATTTCTTTAAATCTTACTATCTTCGGGTTTTGATTTGATACCAAAATAAAGAGAAGATATTATATTAATGAAAATAATAAGTGCAGAAGATTCACAGGAATTAAATAAAATTAAACCTTCCAAAGGGGGTTGATTTTGTCACCGAATACTACCATTTGGAATTTCAAGTGTTCCAGGAATATT
Organism: Stenus bimaculatus; assembly: GCA_963971135.1. Lineage (NCBI taxonomy): Eukaryota > Metazoa > Arthropoda > Insecta > Coleoptera > Staphylinidae > Stenus > Stenus bimaculatus. Next base: position 75,411,992 of record OZ020180.1, on the reverse strand, counting down.
TCAAAAACTTTTGATGAAGATACTTGGTAAAATTATGAAAATATGTTTATTCTTTCTGATGATATTCTTGTAATTGAAGAAATTTGGGTACAACACTTTAAATTTTGTTCTTCAGAAATTATAAAATGGAGAAATTAGATTGAATAAAAAAATGGGAATTTTGAACGAAGAGTTTAAAGTATTTGGAATATGAAATTAGTAATGCTGCTATTAAACCAGATCACAAAACTATAGAAGCAATATTAAATTATGAACAGCTAAAAAAGATGTAAGAAGATTTTTGGGTCTATTTACCTATTTGACAAAATTGGTTGATAATGCATTAGAAAAAAGTAACCCATTAAGGTTGATAATAAAGAATGATACTATTCTTATATGAAATGAAACACATAAAACTTTAATCACTTATTATCAAAATGTCTATTTTGCCTCTATACAATATTTCATTTTGGAATAGGTGCAGTGTTAGAGCAGAAACAACCACAAGGAATTTGTAAAACAGCGTATCATTGTTCAAATCACTCAATAAAGTCCAAAGAAGTATGCATAATTTGAAAAAGAAACGTTGGTTATTGTTTGAAAAAAAGAATATAAAATATTTCAGTGTTTGGTATATGAGATTAGTGGTATTAAACCAAACTTTTGATGGAATAATAGGAGAAAGAAACTTAAATCAATTTTAGAATCTGTATTTGGTTTTGAAAACCTCGATATGTGCAACACAATTCTCTCCACCAATTATTGACTTATATAAATCATTAGTTTCTAGGTAATTTTTGGTTTTAATGGCCACTAATGTTGGGCCATAAAAAGTTATTTGGTACATTTCATTGGGAATTTAATGTAGATTTTACATATTGTTTTATTTTGGTTGTAAGTTTATTAAAATAAAAGCTACACCAATCTAATTCTTTTTGTTATTTTTTCAGCAATACAGTCTTTTAGATAATTTTTTGAGTTTTTGAATGGCATAATTGATTTGTCATACAGGGTGTCCCGTAAATGGCGGAAGAGCACTTTTGGGGACTCTTTTGGATTCTTTGGAAAAATAGTAAAAAAAAAATCCTCGAGATTATTTTTCAAGACATTAAGAGTTATATTTTCGTGTTCCATGCTTTCGTGTTTTTTATCTAATTAATATTAATTGAGTTAGTGTCAGATCGATTAAAATGTGTACAGTATTCTAGAATAAAAATAAAGATAAACTGAAGATTTTGGATGGTAATGTAGATGAAGCTGCAAGAGTGAAGAGTGAAGGGTATCCAACGAAATATTAGATACACCATGTACAAATTTTCCTAGAGGTGCAACGATAATATTTTGATCAAGTATTCTATTTGTTTTTTAGTAGATACATACATTTAATTGTTTGTTTCATACCACAATTTGTAGTCAAAACTCTACATTTCAGCTAAAACTACATAACCTGTAACATTTAAGAATGATGATCGATAATTTTTTTTCATTTTTTCACTAGAGGGTCCCAAACAATGTATTGCAGACCTCTTTCCTCATGTATGAAGAATCTTGTATAATAAACTACTTTTTTGTTTAAAAAATATTTTTTGTACAATTTTGGAGTTTTGTAAATATGTAATACAATGTGTAAATTTTAATAATAAAAAAGGGGAATTTATAATAAAATTGTTGTGTAAACATGTTACATTGAGATTATTTGGGATGTATTTTTTGTGAAGAGGAATAAAATGTTTAAAAATTGGGTTTAAATCAGATAGAAATTCAGTGAATGTATATAAAGTTATGAAAAATATGAAATATATATGTCAAGTTAGCAAATTTTATTTACGTTAAAATGAAATCACCTTACACGCTCGATGTGACATATTCATGAAGATATATCCGTCTGAAATCAAATCTCTATCTCTGAATGCGATTATGTCGGATAAGTAGAGTTGTGTAAAATGTATCTATTTTATGATCAGGATACGAAAAGCCACGAAAATTATGTGTGCATTTGGAGTGTGTAACCTTATTTATATACAATATTGCACTCAGGTAGATGAGCTAGAGATGAATGCATGAACGGTTCTTTTTATGCGATTAATAGATTGAAGCTACTGAATATTGGGCAAAGGGTGCTTACTATTGTCAGACAACAACACACTAACCAGGATATCTTTTTCGATGGGATAATAATTAATTTAAAAATATCGATTTGGTTAATTCTTGTTTGTAGGGTATAGTTTAGTGTATACTAAAAAGGAGAAAGAGGAAAGAGAAAGGAGAAAAGCACAGGAATCGAAGTTTGTATTGTAAAGTGGAAAACTCATTGCGCCATCACATTCTAAACGAGGAGCCCGAGTTTATCTTGATGGCAGCAATAAAATACGTCACATGCAAATGTTCGTTCGCAACATCCAGGGTGTGGTCACAGATGCCTTCTCCAAGGCTTAATTTAGTTTCGAAGTAGTTTGCAAACCCTCCAAAATAAACTAGAGATTCGGGAGAAGAGAAGGGCGACTGAAATTGGAAAATTTATGTCGTGCGACGGAATAAAGAGGGTCTCTAATGTTCTCTGCACGCATACGTACCAACAATAAAAACATTTTCCTTCCACTTTCATTTCTTCCCAATGGACACCATTATCCCAACAATCCCCAACATTTATAACAAAATCTCTTCTCTTTCTCTCGTATATTAATAGTGATTGCAAAATCACCCAACTTCTTCTCTCTTTATATATGACGCTACTTAAACTTAAAACTACTACAAATGTTGTTTTCAAGATAACTACACGAAAATAAATTTCCTCTCATTTTTTAAATATGCTAAACTTGAATTGTTTAAAACTCACTAAAAGCTTTTCAAACACAATATATTCTTTAAACTATTCATATTAAATGTATTTACCAACTCTTTAAATTACAGAAATTACAATTTAATGTACAAATAAAGTACTATCAATCAAAACCTAATTATTTGCTTATAATAGGATGAATTAAATGACTTCGAAAAAAAAAATTATAAAAGTTGTTTGCATTAAAGAGGGAAAAATAAAAAACAGATAAATTTTGTGTCGTCAAGCGCAAAAATTGATTTTATTAAAAAATATCATTGAAAATAACGCAAACGTGACTCCTCATCAAAAATTTATTAAGATCCTTTTAAATCAAACAATTTTTATTTGAAACTTATTTCTAAAAACCTTTTGGTTTCTCAAATATTATTTTTTTATTAAATGATTCACCTTGTATAAGACTAGTTATTAAATTGTACTTGTAAAAAAGCGCTAATAGGTAATATCAGTAGCAAATTTACGATTTTGTTTGATAATGCAAAAAATGGAATAGAAAGGGCACGTAGTTTTAATTTAAAAAGTTTAAATTAATTATGAAATGAAAAAAAATAATCCCAAAATATTTTACACGACATAAGTTTTACATTAAACATAAAAAGCTTGTAAAAAATAATTTCTAAAAAAAAATATAAAATATAACCAGGTATACAAAAATTTTAATTCTTAAAAACTAAATTACATTTCAAGGTCTAAATATGAAACACCATATTTCCACATTTTTTGTATCCAATTTTTTTTTTTTTGATTTTATGTATTTTTATTGGATGTCAAACAATTTTTATATTTTAAGTTTATTTGAGTTCATTAATTTCAATTGAATTTAGATGTTTCTGTATTTAAAAATTTAATTTATAAGTTTTTGTTAATGTTTGAATTTGATTTTGGATGAGATTTCCTTTAATTTCTAAAAAGCTTTTCTATAAAAACGCAGAAATACCAATAACTTTTATTAAAATGAATGAATTTCTGGGGAATTCCCAAATTTTTTGTACTAAGTTCAGTGAATTCAAAGTGACTTATTGGCGATTCTAGCTAAGCGATCTCCCTCTTGCGGCCTAGCGCGGAATTATTAAATGACGTCACGTTCATAATAGTTTTAACGTTTGTTAACGTCTGTTATAGTCAACTAAATTACGTGAATTTACCTAATTTGCTTTGTATTATTAAATGCGTTTGATTATTTCAATGCAAGTTTCAATTTTCATTTATTTTGTCACGTACGTGACGTCACTAGAATATGTAACCAAACATACATTTGCACGCGAAATTAATTAATTTGAATCGCGAATACAGTTTATTATCATTAAAGACCTAGAAATTACGTTCTAGGTCTTTAATGATAATTACTACGTTTAGCTCGAGGAAGTCATGTCAGTTTGAATTCGGGCTTGATTTGATCTTTACATGGACTTCAAATGTTAGAGGTCAAGCCAAACCGAATTCAAGCTGGGTTAAGTTGCTCTAGATAAACGTAGTCTATGACAGAATTTTTCGAATTTTAAATGAGTTTTTAGTTATATTATATTTTAAGCTATTTATGGTGGAATTTTCATAGGAAAGAGAGGATTACAAATTTTGTAAATTTTCGTTATTTAAATTTTTTCCAATTTCTACTTAATTGGAAAAAAAAGCAAAAATCTCGTACGATTTTAAATGAATTTTTATGAAATGTGTTTTTTATTATTGTTTTATTCTTGATTTGATAAACAAAATTTCTTAATGAACATGTTTTGTTGGTTTAAGAATAATTTTATTGAACATAAAATAATATAAAAAAAAACGAAAATAATAAACTCAAAATAGAAAGAACACAATTTTAAAAGAATCTATAAACTAGATGAATATTATGATTTTTTTATTGAACTAGAATTTTGAATAACTTATGGTGATACTTAACCCAAAAAATGACAGATTTCTGTCAAGTATGGCTTGAATTTTAAACTTCAACTGTATGATCGGGCCTAAATTGTAATTGTAATTTAATGTGAATTTTTATGTTTTAAAACTTAAGTTTATTTTGTAAATATTTTCATAGTTTTTGATTTCAAGAAAATACAAGAAGCTATTTAAAATTTAAGTTTTAATTTAAATTTTATTATAATTTTCTTATTTTTACTAAGGAAAATAGAGTAATTTTTCATTTTTCTTGAATTTAAACAATGGAAATATAAAATATTTCTTTTGTAATTCTCTTAACGATATATTCATACAAATGTATTCATGTTTAGTGCAAATGGTGGATGTGGACAAGGTGATTCGTAAATAGCCAAATTTATGACTAAGAAGATGGAACTTTCAAAGTATATTCATCTAATTTACGTTACAGATGGATTTATAGTTCAGAAATGTCAATAACTTAAATTAAAAAAAATGATTTCCAGCACCTGTCAGTGTCAACAATTGTTGTACTTAAAACACATTTTTGACCTTAATGAGAGCAAATTTATTGTTTAAGACTTAAATAAAGTCAGTTATAACCAAACTTCATTTATTTGTCACCATAGGGTGAAAAAATAAAAAATTACTAATTTTCATGTATTATTTTCCATTTTTTAGGATATTTTTTTATATTACTCCAAATTTTTAATTAAAATCCTTTCATACAAAAAAGTGTTATGTATTGCATCAGCTTTTATTTTACTGGGTGGTACATTTATCTTAAACATAACGTCAAATTTTTTTCTTCGCAGACAAATACCTTCTTTAATTTTTCCAAAAATTTTGTTGAATATTCCAAAAACTTAGATTTTCAGAAAAAAGACAAAGTTTGTTTCTATTTTAAAATATTTTATGAAATTTTAATAAAAAATGTAGATTGTCATTAAAAAAATAAAAAAGAACCTTTTGCCCTTAAATGGATGTAAATTTCACTTCTCATTAACAAAACATGTTTTCAGAAAATATCTGAAAGCTATTGATCGTTAATTTCGATTAATTATTAATTATAAATACAGGGTGTTCCATAAATGGCAGTAGAGCTATATCCGATTCGTTCTTGTGGAGACCATTTAGGGAACCCAAAAAAATTGTAAAAAATTCTATCGTTCATTATTTTTGAGATATTAACAAACAACAAAAAAGTAAATTTGGCAAAATTGGTACATGCTTTTACAGAGGGGTGCACAAAAAACGGCCAGCAATGTAGCTTCGTTATTTCATATCGGATTTTAGTAAGTGATATATCAACTTAAATGGTTTGAAGAATACTACTGTCAGATAATAAATGATTAATTTTATTTTTTAAAACATCAGAGGAAGAGGAGGCAACTTTTCTTTTTCAAATGGCAACATATTTTTTTGGATTAAAAAAAATCATATACAAAAATATTCTAAACAATTATACTAATAATTTTTTAAAAAAAAAATTTCTGATTTTTTTATTAATTTTAATTTAATTCTATTGTTTTTTTGTTTTTAAAATTTGAGTTTTTCATTTTTTTAAGTTTTCTTTTTTAATATATTCTTAATACTTTTTAATTTATTAATAATTTTTTAATTTATTAATAATTTTTTAATTTATTAATAATTTTTTAATTTATTAATAATTTTTTAATTTATTAATAATTTTTTAGTTTATTAATAATGAAATAAGAAAACAAAACTTAAAAAAATAAAAATCTGAAAACACAAAAACAAAAAACACCAATGGAATTAAATTAAAAAATAATAATAATAAAAAAAAATTAAAAAAAAAAATAAGAAAAAAAAATGTTTTAAATTAATTTAAGAAAAATTATTGGTATAATTGGTTTAGATTATTTTTGTTAATCATTTTTTTCAATCGAAAAAAATATGTTGCCATTTGAATTTGAAAAAGAAAAGTTGCTTCCTCCTCCTCTGATGTTTTCAAAAATAAAATTAATCTTTTATTATCTTATTGTAGTATTTTATAAATCATTTAATTTGACATATCACTTATTAAAATCGAATAAGAAATAACGAAGCTACATCGTTGGCCATTTTTTGTGCACCCCTCTGTATAATTTGATTTAAAAAACTTATTTTGACCACAAATTGGGGTATGAACAATGGTAATTAAATGTATGTATCTACTAAAAACTCCTTCAAAATTTTGTCCTTGCGCCTCTAAGTAAATTTGTACATGATGGATCTAATATTTTATTGAATGTATCCTTCAATCTTCACTTCTGTAACTTCCTCTCCATTATATATTTAGCTTATTTCTGTACTCCAGATTACTATACACATTTTTATCAATGTGTCTATTAATTAAATATTAAAAAGCTAAAAATAAAACGGAACTAAAATAATAACAAACACAAATTTAATTAGAATTTTAAATACTGTTGCCAGTTAATTTTTTAGATTTTCCTTTACCTCTCCAAATCTCGAAGAATAATCAAGAAGAATATTTGTTAGGTACTATTTTTTAAAATAGGCTTTGAATTTATTGAAATCTTATGTTTTTTTAGTAACTACTTTAGTAGTAAATTTATGTATTATAAAAATAAGAAATCTATTAGTCTTTAAAATATTTAAAAATTGTTAAATAATTTAAAAATGGATAAGGTGAAGTGCTGTGTTGAGTTGATGTTAATTGGAAAAGGTTGTAGATCAAGATGAAGATCATGATGTTTCTTTAGTCAAAAGTTTAGTAAAGAATTATCGTTTCCAATTAATTTAACAATGATCTAAAATTTACTATAAATTCAAACTTTTTATCATAATTATGATAAAAAAAGATTTGAAATGAAGTTGTGTTGATTTCTAAATTCTTGATTTCCTTTGTATATTGAATTTGAAAATATTAGTTTATCACCAACATACAAATAGGAAATTTCCTAATTATAATTATAATGGTTATTACAATAATTAAATTGGAAATTGATTCTTCCTTTTAAATTCAATTTAATTCATTTCAGAGAATTTATCGAATATTTTTAATATTTGTAAGCAAATTATCTGAAAAAAGTCGTTAGATATTTAAATGGAGTGCATGGGACCGTTTGTAAATTGAATCATTGATTATATTGAAATATGTTGCACAAATCATCGTGTGAAAAAAAAGCGTATCGATTCTTTGATGTATTTTGCATTATCCTGATGTTAATACCTGTAAATTTACCTGCCATGAGTGATAGTTGATTATAATACGTATGCAAAGGTATATAATCCAAACACGGAAGGGGTTTTTTAATTGAATAGAGGGTCGGTTGTGTAAGGAAGAAGTCTTGAAGGGGTTAAAGTAAAGTAACCTGAGAATTAAGGGTGTTGCATATGAATTAACGGGACGGCGGGATATTGACTGGAAATACAAGTCTTTTGGGCAAGTAAAGAAGAGAATTGTTCTCATTTTGAACTCTTATTGTGCCCTAGCCGTGAGTTGGAGGAGTTTTCTCCCTCGAGAACACGATTTTCAATTTTAGCGTGGATCCAAGCAAGTTTCTCTCTCGACTACATGTTCGCATAAAATAAAATCAATCGGCGGGTCACGTGCAGCTAACGTTTTAGGTTTGTGATATTTTACTTTGCTCCAAGCTCCTTATTATTCTGAACAAGCATCCGAGGGAGTTGTGAAGCCGAGAGAAGAGACCAAGCCGCTTACACCTACTTTACTTACTCTATTTCCAAATCAATATACCTTTATACTAAATTTATCCAAGAAAAATTTGTACCCCTACTAATTAGTTGGTGACATTAGAAAAGTTGGTTTAAATAATTTAGGCATAAACTGTAAGCTTTTAGGTTTTATCGTCCATTTTATGTTTCAGAATATTGTGCTCCCTCGCAAGCTCGTTGACCATATCCATATAATGTAGGGAGGGAGGAAAAGCCCTAAAGGCTATTGGATGGAGATTTGGAGTAAAGCCCTGGTATTATCTACCCCTACAGAAGAAGCCGGAACCCGGAGCATATAGCATATACCCAAGAGACGTGATTCACGCCCGGCCATCGAAGAAGATGCCCATTAAGATTATGTGTCGCTACATAAATAATGCCACTACACTTTGTACTCTGTTCCATGTCACGTGAACGTGAAAGGGCATACGTGGATATTGAAAATCTATACACAACTTAATGTCATAAGAAAAATAGCTTTACGGCTTTTGATCTTTTTAAGATACACCAACCAAGCCGACTTTTATATACCTACTATACAATATTGATTGCTCTTGTTTAAAGATGAAAGGAAGCACATTTAATCCGCAATGATTAGATAACGCTTTTAACTAAAGCCGCCTGTTATTTTTACTAAACTAATAGGATACCTACACATCTCTAATACATTTTTTAAATGTATTTTCATGTTCAACGAAAATAAAATTACGCATTACTTAAATCTTTTCACTTTATTAACAATCCCTAAAAATTATTATAAAATGAATAAATACTAAAATACTTACTAAATTCAGTGCATCCATAAAGAGTGAATACAGGGTGATTTATAATGGAGTGTAAAAAATCATCAATATTATGATGATTTTATATACCACTCATTTTCCGGTGGCTTTATTGACGTCATGAACGAAATAGTATGATGGAGTGGTCGGAAAGTGATTAGAGGACTGTAGTATGCAAAAATTAAGGTTAATTATTGGAAAATGGCTCATGATGAATATTTCGTTTTTGCGTGTGGTGTCACCAAAGTATTTTTCAACCATCATACCATCTTTTACATAATATTATGAGTATATCCCAGCCAAGCAACTTATAGAAATCATTGACTCCATTCCAAGTCCCAAGTATAGATAGCTTGATCCAACCTGCCGAAGAAACCATTGGCAAAATGGTAAATGCAGTTGGGGATCTCCATTTAGTAGATTTTAGACAGAAGTGAAGTGGTAAGAATGTTGCTGCTCTTAATGTCAAGTACGCCAAACAAAATTCTGTGAAAGGTGAAATTGTAACCCAATTCGCCAATTCTGCAAAATTTGAATGAAGTCTATCACTAGCTCCTATTTGTCGAGGTATTCGAATCTTCCTCAGCCTTCTGAAAGTTGCAGAGAATACTTGGAATTCTTCTGTTTGGAAATCATGGTTCGGGCCAAGGCGTTACAATCGCTAAATCCCTATACGAACATAATATCTTAAATTTCTTAAGGTGAAAAATCTTCCATTGTATAAATACAGGGAATTCAATTATGATTGATACCGCAACTAGGCAACCAAAAATACTCCATAGTGACTTTAGACTTGGTAGGTTGGTTGGTGTATGTACCTGTTAACATTCATTTAAATTTAAATCTGATCTGTCATTTTAATCAAGGCGTTTCTCAACAGTTTTTTACGGATATTTTTTACAAATTATTATAAAAACTTTATTAAAAACACCAATGAAGTATCGATTTTTATTTTCAGTTTTCAGTGTAGCCAACTGTGGGAAACTTAGAATAAGTCACCAGTATCACTCATTTTTGAAAACCCTGTATTTCTAGGTAAGGAACTTTAAAAACGACGATTTGGGCCATTGTATGATTTCCTTGGGAATACCATAATAAATATTTCCTAATAAGTACCATACTTTATTGTTCAAAATATTATGCGATTTTTTACACTTCATTAAAAACCAATGAGTACAGAGGTCAGGTCAGAACTAGAAATCCAAGTTGAGAGTAAAAATTTGTAGTTTGCATGCCAACCAAGTTCAACTCTGAAGTGGAATTTATATATTTTATATAGGGTAAGTCAAAGGCAGAAGTCTCGACTCCTACTGAGTCCAAGTATGTGGTTACAATTAAACACGATTCTGAATAAAGAGATGAACTCAGAACTGGAAGACAGAGGTGAGAATCAAACTTTTTAATTTGAACACGTACCAAATTCAACTCTGAATTGGAAGTTACATCACAAAATTCATATACAAACATAATATGCAATTTCTTGACGTGTAAATTCTCTCACTTCTGAACAATACATTTTTTCTATTTTTGAATACAAATAACTTTTTTAGGAAGCAGTGAATTAAGGCCCCCCTATAATAATAATACCCAAAAGTCAGATTTTTTTTTATTTAAAAACGAAGTGTCTCAGACATAGAATAATGTGTATTATTTAAAAATTCAGATTTCACTTCATTTTCATAATTTTATAGAATTCCATGTTTATTAATATTATAAAATATTTTATATTTAAAATAAAGCAATTTTTAAAAATTTTGATTTGTTTAAGTTTTTAGTTTTAGTTAGGTTAGTAAAAAAATATAGTAGTAGACCTTTTATAATTCGACAATTTTTTAATTTTCTATTATCTTTTGTTTGGGAATTAAAAACTATATTATTTCAAAATTCGCCTATTTATTTTCTCCTAAATCATTTAAGCTAACCACTTTAAAATTTTATCTAAAGCAAATACCGTCGTTAAACACATTTTCAAAATTACATATGTTGTTTACATCGACTAATTGATTTTTCGAAAAAAATTGGAGTTACCATCCGACCACGTTTTTGAGGATATTGCCATCAAAATTTTTAGAAATTCAAGTTTAAAATAAATACCAAATTTTTATGATATTGGAATAAAAGGACCCCTCATTACCTTTTACCTTAGAAACGGAAGAATTTCCTGAAATTTAAAATAAGCTTTAAATTATTCTTTATATTTTAATTTTTGAGAAATTTTCATGAATCTTTGAAATATGGATTTTTTTAATTTAAATGAAATTGTCAAAGACTTTAAAAAGTTTTAGATTTCACTTAAATCTAATATAATTAAAATCAAATGTTAAAGATTTTTAATATTATTTTAGCTTAAATTTCAAGAAAACTAATTAATTATACAGGGTGTCACATAAATGGTGAAAGAGCTCTTCAGTACTTTATTGGGAACCCTTAGAAAAATAATATGTATAAAATTCACTTCTGTACAAGTACAAAATTCACTAAATGCATTATATTTAGTGACTATTCAACTCAAAAGTGATTATTTTTTTAAGTAAGTAAAATGTCAAAAATATCAGCGATTATTTTGTGATTATGTCAAATTTCAATAACTTTGAAATTGGCTGTCAAATTTTGCACAAAAAAATAAAAAAATATTCATTAAATATGCAGTCTTGTTCAAATTATAAGTCAAATATCTTGCATACATTACCACTCATGTGATTTGGAGTAAATTGGGTAAAACGGCCATGAAAGAAGCCATTTATTTTTTGTATTTTAAAGTCGGTATAAATTTGCAAATTAAGCATTGTTAAACCCCGCTTAATATTAGTTACGCCACTGTTAGGAATGTAAAAAATAAATTCTTAACCCTTTATTGTTCAAAATATTATCTAGATAGGATTTTTTTACACTCTATTTAAAATCATCCTGTATATGATGCATGTTACGAATAAATCAGCTGTTTTATCTCGCTCTTAGTTACCAAAAGTATAGAACCCTTTTTTGAGTGGGAGTGAGATGATAGGATGATTTACTCGTGACATGGATTTTAGTAGATTCTCAATTTGTGTTGAATTTTTAATAAAAAAGGATATAAATTGTAATAAAAATTAATATCAATATTTTGTTATATTTATTTATTAACGAATAGATAAATTACACACATAATATACAAATTTATATATTTTTTTAAATACAATAAATTACAATGCAGGCTTTCCTGATAACATAATAAATAAAAGAATTAGAGTAGAAAAAAAATTAGATCTTTTAGCGTGGTTATTGTTGTAGTGAAGCGCACTTTTTTTTCTGAAAAAAATAAAATAAAATTGGTATTAAATAAGGGAATTAATCGTGTAAAATAAGTGTTGTTCAAATATTATGGGTAAACAGGGGAGGAGCAGTTTGGTCAGTTAGGGACGGCGTGGCGTGATTTATGAGTGACCGTTGGCCGGTTGAACCTTTCCTAATTAGTCAACTATAGACTCGTGCTGGGTCGCTCTCTCCTCACTACTGTGGTCACTTTCCAGACTTGTTTGACACGCGAATAACTATTAAAATATACTATGTATGTGTAATCACGTGCAAACAAGCTCCTTTCAAATTTACTTTATAATTTAATTAACTTTTTATTACCCTCAACCACATTCTAATTTCTACACACAATTTCTCCAAAATATCTTCATTTCAAAAAATACAATAATTAAATACTTTTTAATGTTGAATTAAAGAATTAGAATAAAAAAATCTCAATTAAATGATATTGAAAACAATTCAACACTTAATTGTATTAAATTATGATATTAATTTTTATATCAAGTAGAAAGTCAATAAATAATAGCAGTTTGGTCACTCTTAAATTATTTAATATATCCCACTTATTATTTTTCTAATTACAAGTGTCTTAAAATTTTCCTATATTATATGGCATAAGAAAACGCATTTATTGAACAAAAAAAATTTCAATTTCACTTTCTTATTTTAAATGTAACATCTTATTTTTTGTCGTTATTATTAAATATTGGTAAGTTCGAAGTACGTTTGTGACAAAAATAATGTTCTTGTAAAAAAATTTATAGATTCTTTTGGAAATTCTTTTTAATAAAATCTAATAAAATTACTCTCAAATTATTTAAATACGTAAAATTAATTGTAAATTATGAAATATTTTTATTTTTTTAAGTGGCATGATAGTGAGACTATCCTTTAATCAGGTAGAGGTTTTCTTCTGATTACAGTAATACACAACATGTAATTTGAGCACCAATTTGGGGACACCCCGTATACAGGGTATCCTAATTTTTTGATTAAAATTTAATTTTGGAATTGTTTGATATTTATAAATGTATTATCATACATATTAATTAAACAGTTTTTTAATAAATTATAATTATAGGTTACAAAATGGTAAATAAAAAGAAGATTTATTTTTAAAATTAATAAATCAATAAAAATTGTATTTTAAAAATAAAAATAGGATTTGTTAAATAAAATTAAACTATCCATATTTATTATTTTTTTCGAAATATTATAAAATTGTTAAATATAAAAATCTTATAAGTAATTTATAATTCATTTAGTACAAATTAATAAAAATTGTCACTTTGGCTCTTAATAAAATAATATACTATTATAAATTTAAATAAAAGTTTAAAAAGCTCAAAAATTAGCTTAAAACAAAATTGATGTCTTAATGATACCATTTACAATAAAACTTGATGTTGTTGGGATTAATTCCACATAAAATTAACGAAGGCGAATGTTTTAGGCATTATTTAGTAAATTAACTGAAATTAGTGTAACGGCTTTTAATGCACCATTTTCACTTAAAATTTAAGGAATACTTAAATTCCAAATTTGATAAAAACATAATACAAAATTTGTCATTTAAGCCTCAAGAAATGCTTAGAGTTATTAAGGGATTAGTTGATTAGTGGTGTAAACGGTTTTAGATATAGGTAAGTAAAAAAAATAAAAAAAAAATTTAAAATTTGGTTTTGTATTATCGGCTAAGACTACTCTTCAAATTAATTTTTTGTAATTATGTTACCTGTTGAAAAACAAAAGTTGCTGAGAATTCTTCGGATATTTTTGAAAAAAAAAGAAATTTTTTAATATTTAATTATGGATTTTTTTAACTATTTAATTTAACATACCACTTATTTAAATAGGATAAAAATAACGAAGCTACTTTGTTGGCCGTTTTTTGTGCATATTTCAGTTTATCCGATTCATTTTAGTTTGTGTAGGGTGTAAAGTTTTAATAGAATTTAATTTATTTTAAAAAAGATCGAGATAGTCATGAACATCGGAAAAATATAGAAATTTCGTTCCTTTACAAAATCTACGTACAGGGTGTCTAATTTTTCTAACTAAAATTATTCATAGGAATTTTCATGTAGGTATCATGAAAATTCCTATGAACAATAGTAGAAAATTAATTGCTCACTTGCTCAGTTTATTTTAACGTGTTTTTTTCTGTGCTCATTTTGAACTAAATTGAACCAATTATTTTCACTAACCTCCAATTGCACCACCTTTTCCTAACCTCAATAAACAAATATTAAAAAAATCATAATATAATATTTAGGTGAGTTAATTACGAATTCTCAGTATTATGTACAAAGTTAATGTTAGTCCTTGTTAGTTGTGCTAGGTTATTTTATAGCTTAGAGTTTAGAGAATTACTCTCAAAAATATTTTAATTTTTTAATAATTGATTTAAAGAATTTCAATCGTAATTTTACCATCAATGTTCTAGTTCTTAAGTATGTGTTGTTTCATTTTAGCCATGATTAAGACAACAATGATATGTCGAAACTTCGGTGAAATGTATTAAATAAATTTTTATCATAACAAAGAATTCGTTAATACCGTCACCACTTCAATAACTACCAATGATCCGCAATTATATTAAATAAATTATAAATTAGTTGATGTATGCTCAACTTGACAAATATCTGGACTGAATTGAGTAAAATAATTTAAAAAAACACAACTAAAATGTTTTTGAAATAAAAAGTTAACTTAATCTTAATATTTTAATGATTTTTGTGTCGTAAAAATTTTCATTTTATTTTGAATTTTATATTTAAATTAATTGTGTTTTGGATTTTGTTTTTATCTTTAAGGCAATCAGATTAATTGATGTAATTTGACAAAAAAAAAATCGAAGAAATTTTTAAAATTTTGATATTTTAAAATTGCTTTAATTTTTTAAGGATTCGAAAAAAATTAAGTGTAATAATAAAAATATTTGGTGTAAAAAAATTGAGACACCTTTTAATTCAAAACTTTACTTAAAAATGTTTGCGGGTGTAACAAACAATTTCTATTTTGATCATTATCTTGATCTTTTTTAAAATTAATTAAATTGTATAAAAACGTTAGTATCTCATAACTGAAATCCAAATATCCAAAACTGAAATCAATCCGATGTGTGTTCATAGGATATTAGCATCAGCTTGTCACAGCGTTAAAGGATCGCCCTGTATATTTAAATTTTTGAAATTATTATAAAAAAAGATTAAAAGGAAGACAAGAAAATTAAAGTAACCAATTTATTTAGTTAATATTAATTTTTTGTTAAATTATTATTTTATTGGGAGTTTTTTTCTTTGAAGTAAAGAAATACAGGGTGTCCTTAAAAGGTTTGTATTATATTCAACCACCTACTCCTGAAACGAAAATATGACGATTTAACCAAACTTATCCTTATCCAAAAGTAATTCGTTATGTGATACAGATAATCAAAGTTCCAAAAAATATTTAATAAGTAGTCAAAAATATGTCATCGATATGCAAAATTTCTTATAGCTTTTCAATGACCGAATAAAAATTCATAAAACTTTACTTATAGCTGAACAGTTTAATTAAAAACTTTTTTTGTCTCTTACAAAATTTTTCTATCTTCTTTATTTTAGATAGAAAATAGTATATTATGCAACGAGCTAGAAAGAGGATATTACATGAGCAGGAAATTAATTTTCTTGCGAGTTGCGTACCCTATTTTTCCGACGACCACGAAGATTTTGCGACTATTATTAATATTTTGTATTAGAAACTAACTCTATCGAAAGTTGTAAGAAGTATTTCAGAGTTACAAAATAGAAAACAAAAGTCACTAGTGTAGTAATGATAGATTTTCTAAGTCACTAATATAAATGACATATACGATATTCTTATATGGTTGTCGGAAAAATAATGTGGTATAGGTATAACCTAACTTTAGAAAAATATTTAAATTTTTCGCAAAAAGGTCTGTACAAATTAATACAACATATTCCCGAGATAAAAATAGAACGATTTAACCAATTTTATCTTTATGCAAAACTGCTTCCATAAGCCTCCATTAACCGTGAAAGTTATTTAAAAAGATAAACACTTTATGAAGCATTTTTGGAGTAAAATTAGAAACACTCTGTATAAAAATCAATATATTTAAAGAAAACTAGGATTTTTGGTTTACAATGTGTTTCAATTTTTGAAATATTTAATGTAATTTTGTAAAAAAAATCCTATCAACTAAAATTATTTGGATTTCTAAGGAAAATGTAGATTTTCTTTTAAATTTTAACGATTTTTTAATTTAAATTAAGTATGTCAAGAGTTTTTTTTTTGTTTGTTTTTCCAAGGCATACTTGATTTAAATTAAAAAGAAAAGGTAATAGCAAAGGAAATTATGTACCTAAATTGTTCCACAAAAATTTTGAACTGTTAAAATTGCTGTAATCATTTTAGGACTTATCATTATCAAGTCGGGTATTTTTGAAATATAAGTTACTTGTGCCAAGACTTTGGAGGTAAATTTTATGGATGTATACCGTTTCATCGACAATACACTTTCATCGACATAGTCTTTTCATCGAATGCAATTTCATCAATAGTACGTTTCATCGACACTCTGACGTTTCATTAAGATGGTTAATTTATTGACGTTTCGTCGATATTACTTTTTTATCGATAAGTATTTCAAAGACATTATTTTTTCATCGATCTAGACATTTCATTCAACTTGTCGATGAAATGTTCTTGTTGAAGAAAAGGTAGTGTCGGTCAAATGGTTGTCGATGAAGAGGTAATGTCGATGAAACGTTCGTGTCGATGAAAAAGCGCTGTCGATGAAACGTCGTTTCGATGAATTCCAAGAATTTTCAAAACAGGTTAATCCTTAATGATGTAGATAAAATTAAAACAAATATTTATACATTTTAAAAGATATTGAATTGAATAAAGGTCATAGGTGTGTGTAGCATATAATGTTGGTTATAATCATGAAATCATGTAGTCTAAATAAATAAGTAGGAGTATAATATTATAGAAATGTTTTGTTCAGAATGACATTTACTATACAAAAGAGTTGGACATTTAATATAAATAGGTTTTTTTAGGATTCTTTGAAAGTATTAAAATACAAAATTTAATAAAATATACAGGGTGATTCCTTATCACCAAGACAAATTTTGCGATATGAAAGCTCAGGCAAATTTGAGAAAAAGTGTCATATGAACATACATATCCGATTCGTTTTAGTTTTCGAATTATGAGGTTTTGATAGGATTTAATTAATTTTAAGAAAAAATATAAAGTTAGCCATGGAAATCAGTTCTAAATAAAGTTTATATAAAAGAAATATATCAGAGCATACTATTTAGTTTTATAATAATTTGATAGATTTTTATTCAACACTAATTTGCTTCAGTGACAAACAGTTTCTATTTTTTTCATTACCAAGCAAATCTAAAAAGTATAATAAAGCAGGAATTAGATCTAGTTTAAAGTAAGTATATTCCCATAATATATTTGAGATGGCAGGAATTTAAATTATTTGTGAAATGATATGCTTATTCGTGTGGTTGAAGAATATACGTTTTGGTTTGAATTAATGAGGTGTAGGGGTTGGAAGCAAGATATTTAGGATAATTTAGATGTTTATAAATAAAATAGTTAATTGGAAAGTTATAAAATTTATGCTGGCGTTATAATAGAGAAAAGCGATTACAATGCCTAAAATGTCAGGCGAAGCGCGACACAATTTACAAGCTAGTACCGAAAGAGGAGGCTAAAGTACCTGGCATATGCATGTGTGTGATGTTCTCATTTCTAGTTAGTTAATTAGGTGCCACCGGAGACTAATTAGACACAAGCATGCAACTTGCAATGGATGATGGATGGATGGATGGATGTGGAGAGACGATGTGAAAAACTTTTATGCTCATCCATCCAAATATCATTTGCATTCTGCACAGCTTTCATCTTTTCAAAACACGCCCTAAATAAAAACATCTCCTATTACAATAATTAAAAAATATGTTTACAAAACGCAGAGTTTAATGGTTGCTACAGCAAAATAATTATTTAAATTTTTATTAAGCAATACACGTGTTTCCTTTAGAAACGAGATTAATTTAAAACTAAATGGCAGCAAAAATGAAAAATGCATCTTCACATGTAGTAATACATTATTTTCAAGTACTTACGACATTATACGTTTTAAATGCTTGAATTATAATTTTAATTATTATCTTGGTCGGTGAATCAACGTGTATAATTAATATTGAAAAAATAATGGTTGAAAGCAGTTGATGTGGTGGTGCAATTTGAAAATAGAAATGTGCTGGGGTTTGATAAAATATATCCAGGTAGTGGTCGTTTCGGTAGACACGTACAATCTGGAACAGTTGCAGAGAATTTGCATATGCGATCCAGCTGTATACCTGAGTCGATATCAACAAAAAAAAGGGTTTCTGATTAGAGTTAAGCCGGGACACAGATGTCAGATAAGGGCACGGCGTGGCGTGAATGTGCCAGAGGAATAGTTTAGGAAATGGCATTAACGGTACAGTCTAAGGAATCCCTAGTGAATTATATATGCGCAGCGCGAGTATATAATTTGGTTACAACATTTGCATATGGCGGTTGCAGCCCGAATTCGTATGCTGCGGTTTCGAGTGTTTGAAGTGGTGGGTCGAGGATGAGGATGAGGAAGAAGGTGATGGTAGTTGTAGGGAGGAGGAGGAGGAGGAGGAGAGAATGTGAAAAGGTCGGGTGGAAGATTGGGGGTTGTGGGATGCTAGCTGATATTCACAGAGTCTTCCGGAAGGAAAAGATAGCCCAGGGGTAAGGATTTGCCTCTAGCCATGACGTGATGTCAAGTTTGACGGGAACGCGGCTCTCAAACGCGGCTAATGGCGCGTCTTTGTCGTGGACCAGCGGACCAACTCTCTATTCAACAGAGGACACGACTTGTATAGTGTAGAGTTGAACAGGGCCGCCAGAACCTCTCCGAGGGCCCACGGGATACACTGATGGATGACTTCACATATTGATCAATACCTTCCACTTCTCTCCAACACGCATGAACACACCCTTAATCACCTACCTATACATAACCAAACAACAAATTCATCATATTTTATAATATTATAACATGTTTCTAAAAAAATACTTTCTTCTTCTTATTCCACCTCCTCCTCCTCCTTGAGTTACATCCACAGAGTCTCAATGAAAGTAACAGTGTGGAAATTAGCATTGTAAATAAAGAGTGTTGCAGTCAGCTGAGCGGGAACTAAGTGAGTGTATTTTTAAAAAGAGATTTCCTTATAGCAAGTCTGGGTGGCGTAGCGCTGCTTCTGCAGCTTCTTCTCTTAAAGCACTAAAACAAAGTTGGAATTTTAAACAGCAATTTAAAAGCTGCGCGAGCCAACTTTTTTCAAAAAGGAATAAGAAAATAAAGAGCCGTAAAGAACCCTGACCTAACTCTACTACTCACTTTACGCAGACGTCTCATTCATAATTAGCGGAGTTTTTAAACGACGCTCTCTCCCCGATTCATCCGCCTGCCTCGTGACGTCACAGACTCTTTATTCTTCCTGCTTCGACCTTATGCAACCTACAATCTTACTACGAAAAATGTTGAATTATTCAAGACAATTTCCCTTTTTCCCACAATTATGACTATCATAACTGAATAAGGAGAGAAAGAGTGCTAATCATTTCTCTAAAGAGTAGCACGCTTCGGGTGAAGAGAAAAAAAAGCAGTAAAACGGGAAGGGAGTGCCTGAGTGTCTGGTTGTGCGAGTGGCGAGTACCTGCCGTAACCCTTGACCCCAGCTGGCCATTGTCCGATGGGCGAGCATGCGCTAATATTGATTGGGGTGTGTTTGGAGTGCTGCCATTGGTCGGGCGGGGCCTTCCTCTTACACAGCATCCCGGTAATTACCCTGGCCCTGTCCCTGTTCCCTAGTCACTATTCCTGGACCCCCACACATATACGCTGCTCTCCGCTCTCCCACAATGCAGGCACATGATAAATAACCTCGACAGGGAAACGCTCTCAATGCGGAGGAATGATTAATTAGCGTCCTACTACTATTATAACTACTACCCACTCCCAAAATACCAGATGCCTTCATCTATACATATACCAAAAACAACCAAAAACCTATTCAAATTCATTTACATTTTAAAAGAAATTTACTAAAATATTAAACATGAAAAACCAATTCAAACAAAATCTTTAATAAAAACCCGGCGCATTCATCATATTTTGTGTTTCAAGAAAATTGAAATGACGTCAAAACAAAACATGAAATTAAAACGTCCTTTCCAGACTAATAAATCTAATACATTTTTTTCGATAATTCTGTACCTGACTTAATAGGGTTAAAATATTTTCAAATCACTAACACCTTTTTTCATGGTCATACCTTATTACTTTTGTATTGATCTCAAAACGGTTGCTCAAGACAGGTACTCGTATTGGTTATTCAAATGATTTTTATAATTTTCTTAAACACGAATTTAAATGTTTAACTTAAACATTTCCTTATTGAATTGTTCATTAAAAAAATGTCTATTTCAGGACTTCAAGGAGATTTATTTTAATTACCTTTAAATTTATTTTTTTATAATAATTAAATAATACCGAGTATTTTAAATTTACTTCCTATTCGAAATTCGTAGAATATTTATCCAGACTAGAAATCCAATAAGTTAATTAAACAAAATAACTTCGAGTGATATTTCTTTTATTTTTTTTAGATAAAAAATTATACAAAAAGTAAATAACTTATTCAAAATTATTGTAATTTTAAGTATAAACAATTCAATATTTTTTTAGTTAATCACCCTATAAACAAACATGTATTTTCTACTCCTTAAGAAGTTTTGAGACGCCCTGTACAAGTTCCTTCCTCCTATTTTTTTATTTAAATCAATTGTGCTTTGGATTTTGTTTTCACCCAGTTTAAACTAAGAGGATCGTTTTAAATCTTTTTGCAATAAAATTAAAGACAAAATCGAAAACCCTCTTGATTTACAACAAAAAGGATAACGAAATGATTTTATTAAATAGTTTTATCTAAAAATGAAATTCCAGAATGATATGCAGACTAAGAAAACACATTAATTCAACTAAAAAAATTTTAATTTTACTTTCGATTTCAAAAGAAATGACACCAACACTTCCTTATTTTAAATGTAACACCCTATTTTTTGTACTAATCATTAAATATTGATAATTTTAAGATATGTTTTTGGCAAAACTTAAAAAAAAATTAAACTTACCCGAACTATGTTTAAATAATACAGATATATAAAATAAAATATAATTTATGAAATTCATTCAGTAGTTCTTAAAATATTAAATATTTTAATTTTCTAAATGCATTTTTGTTTGTTTCATATCTAAAACCTCTCAATGTATAATAATATGAAATATGTACAAAAAACCAAAATATTATACAGGGTTACCCACTTTTTTAGATAGTAAATGTCATTCTGAACAAAAATTTTCCTATCAACTATTGTTTTTTCGACTTCTTAAAAAGTTAAAACAAATTTAAAATTTCAAAAATTTAATGAAATTTTATATTTAAATCAAGTATGCTTTGGATTTTGTAAATCTTTAATACCCAGATTTTGGTCTAATCATTTAAGTTTAAAGGTCTTCAAATTTAAATTTATTATGTGGGTTGTAATGGACAATTTCCATGGTTAATTAGAAACAAATAATTCAAATTAAAAGCCTTTAATTTTGACCAGAATCTGCCAATAAGTCAATAAGATATGCTAAATTTTACGTTCACTTATTTCAAATACAACCAATAATGTTCAAAAAAATGCAAATAATAATTGATTTAAATAAAAAAAAATATAATAAAAAAGAATATTATACAGGGTGTTCCACAAAAATCATTTAGAACAATTAAAATGTTATTTTATTTTTATATTATTAATCTTTAAAATAATATTTGGAATACTAAAAACTGAAAATACCTTTTTTTGTTAATTTATTATTTGGTCTTATTTCATTATCTTATGTTAAATTAGCAGCACTATTAAGAGATTGTAAAAACTGCCCTCACTCCGGGTATTTTTTTTTTCTAAATTTTAACGAAATTGCCGAAATTAACCATCACAAGCAAAGATGCAAAACTTAACAGGTTAGACAGATATTATTTCTACACCGAGAAAATGCAAGTTAAATTTGAATTTAACGCTTAAAATTGTCCCAGTGCAAGTTATCCGAAAACACGATGAGTTTCGAGTTTTCAAAGCTCGAAATATTATTATATCAATAATTTTCATAAAAATAATAATTTGCTGTATTTAAAAAAATGACAGTTCGGAAAGTCATTTCTTTCAAAAAGTGCAAATAACTTGTGGCTAACAAAATTTAATAAAATAAAATAGATATACTTTATTATAGAGTTTTTTGAAAATTTAGGTTTTTTCTAATATCTTCAGAATAACTCACAACTTTTGTTTTATTTAAAACAAACCTAAATCGACTTAAAAACTGCAAAAACAACCCATTCTTAATGCAGATAGCTTCTGTTTTGAAAATATTTAAAATTGTTATTGGCCCAGTAAATACTTGAATTCAGATGTAAAACTGTATTAAATTACTTAAAAAATTTAATAATTTAAGTTGCAGAACCCAACCGTAAATCGCACAATAAAAATTTTTAAAGAAAGCGAAGTGTTTCACTCCCCTAAAGAGTCTCGAGGGTGACCTGAGATACTTATAATTATTTATGAAGGAAACAGGTGTGCCCCAAATACTAGATACATTTTATAATCGCCTAGATAAATCAAAAATTTGTAACTTATAATTTTTTAAGCAAAGTTAATAGGAGTAGCCGAAAAAAACCAAATTCATCGCTAAATTTTGAACACCTTCAATCAATTAAAAAAATATAAAATTTCTATAAATAATTATTCACAAATAACCACATTAGCAATTAATTTCAATGCAAATATTGTTTAAAAAAAATATGACCAAAAAAAATTTCTATGAATACTAATTCTGTTTTTCGACTTTTTAGAAAGTTTAAATATTTCAAACTTTTATTGTTTTTTTTTATAAAAAATAAGCCACCCAGTAGAATTTACATTTTATTTCATTTTTTTTAATTTTGTTGACTAAAGAATAAAAAATTACATTAATAAAAAAACATTTTTTTCGGAGGAGCTATTTTCTAATTTATTTATATGTTAAAGTTTAATAGTATGTTAAACTTTCTAAGGACAGTATTCAGATTGATTTATTTTATTAAAACTAAGTTTGATGTTTCTGCATTAAAATCGACATATTTTGAACTGTAAATTGGCTTTATCCCATTTTATATAAAATTTGACTTGGGATACTTCTGTATTAGTCCGATGAAATTATTCATGATTTTAAAACACTTTTAACTTCTTAAAAAAAGTTGCTACAAAAGTTTTTGTTCAAAATATTTTCCAAATAAAAAAAAATTGCGAAATTAAATCTGTTAAAATCTATTTCCTTTCGCAAATATTAAACCAACCCTAAGATGTGTAAATAAGGAGAAGTAAAAATAATTTTAAAAAAAAGAGTTTCATAATTCGCAGCACACGTCGAATTTTCAACTGTAAATATTTTTCTGATAGTTGACAACTCTGATGAGATATTTTTCAAATCCAAAGACTTCTATGTTTTCTATTATAATACATACACCTGACTCGTGTCATTATCTTGTGTACCACTGGCGACCATTTTAAAAATGATTGTTTTGGCGGTAAATTTGAAGTACTGGATCACATAACCTATAAAAACTTGTCAAATTCGATCAGAATTGAAAATAACCGAGGTGAATATAGCTAATGGACACTTTTGAAATGGCCGCCGTATTTCACACTGTGTTTTTATTTATTTTCTAAATTACTAGATACAGCAAATAACTAATAAGATAGATTATAATAACTTCGGTTATTAATGAATTTAATGGAAACAGTTAAACATCCAAAGTTCCCTCATTAGCAAGTAAAAGTGGCAAATAAAAAACCCCTATTTTATGAGAATGTCATGTCTATGTAAAACAACAGAAAATATAGAAGTTTTTGGTTGAAATCCACTTCACAGAAGTATTTTTTATTAGGCTAAAGGTACTTAAACAAATAAATAAGTATTTTTTATTTCACTGAAGCCAACTGAGACAAATTTTGGTTTCCTACCATGTAAATTACCAGTATCATTATTTTTTGAAGACCCAGTATAACATAATACGAAAAGATCAGTACTCACACCAGTTCATACATGGTAAAGGAAACAAACTGTAACGAAACTTTGAATACGTTAATGCACTTATAATACGTATACGTAAAATAGAAAAAAAGTTGTATTTCAATAATTATTAATTTATTTACTCCACTCTCTAATTCTGTCAAGTAATTGTTTCATTACTCAATTGATTTCAGTTGAATGATGAACTATATATTTATTATAGACTATGGAACACTATATTGGTTTAATTAAAAATTATAATTATACGTATATAGTTTACCTTATAAAATACTATTAAGTTAACAACATTCTTCATTTGTTTTATTTTTCTTATTTCAATTTAATAGAAAACCTACTTGATGTATAACTATATTTTTTTAATTAAAGAAAAAAGAAGTCGTGTATCATGTCTCATTGTGTTTCATTAACGATAATAAAAACATTAAAATATTCACGACTTAATTTAAACACAAATAATAATTTATGAACATTTCATTTATATCAACAATACCGATTCATTTAAAAACTTGAGAAAAAAACATATAATATAAAACAAAAGTTGAAAATTTAAACATTTATGTACATAAATAGTCTAGACGCTTTATATAATCATTATGTTTCATTAATGAATAGGATATACGATCTATGACCTTATACTTATTTAATACAAATAAAATAAATATATGGGTTTTCGAAATTAATTTTAGTTGATTAAACCCCTTTGTGGGTTCTTGATCCCATAAAACATAAAACTATACATATAATATAAAGATTTTGAGAAGTTATTAACCATACTCATAAAGGTCTTCACAAAGAGTTTAAAATACAAGAACTTTTACTTAAATTATTTTATTCTCAACAATTTCTGAAAAAACTGTAAATCGGTAATTTTACACAAAATGAATCAAATTGCACAAAATTTACTAATAAATTGTGAAAAAAATCAACTAAAAAGTATGGTCAAATAATATTTTAGAATGAAAACTATGGTAGCTGTGGATAACTAAAAGAAAAAAGCGATGACGTCACGTGGCCGATATACGATGACGTCACATATATTTTAAATGTCGCAAATTGTGCAAAATTACAATAGGATATTGTTTTATTAGGAGTAAAAGAAATACTTTTAAAATTTGACATTAAATTTACATACAGACAATACAATGTTAGTTTATATTGGGTTGTCTAAAATGCGTTTCTACTCCGCCTTTCTAATCCTTGTCAATGCAAAATAGACTCGATTGTAACCGATTTACTTCGGAAATGCACGAATATGACCATAGAGTCAAGGTACATAAAAATGACTTGTTAAAGCCTTTCAAACGTCGCATATAAGGCTGTACTTTAATGAGGTTTGAAGAAAAATGATTATTTCTATACGAAAGTTCATTTTAGTCCATAAAATTTAAACTCATACTTTTATAAAAAAAAATATTATATATACTTACCACTTTTATTACATAGATTTCATATTGTTTAAATTAAGGAATAAAAATCCATGTTTAACTTACCTTCTTAATACATGATTAAACAGGGGTGGGTGTAGGTTCATTAGTGCAAACATTGCCATTATTTTCATCACACCATCCAGCTCTCTGTTCTTCCAACTTTCGTTTTTCCTCTTCTTGACGTTTATATTCTTCAATTTCGAAATGATATTTTGGAGTTGTTATTCCAAAAAACGAAGCAAGAGATTCACCCACATAATCACAAGCTGCAAGTGTAGTTGACCCCGCTGACCACAAATTATGCGCCATCCATGGTCCCCAAGTCAAATTCTTCTGCAATTATAAAAACAATTTATTAAATTTTAAAAAAATTATAAAACGTTTACAAAAAATAAGTATATTGATTTATTAACATTACTATTTGGAATGCATTTGTAACTAGAAATATAATCATAATACAAAAGTTGTTAAATAATAAAAATTAAAATAAAAAAAAGAAGAACCACTTTATTTTTTTATATTATATTATCTTTCTTTCCGTTTTATTAGTTTATATTAGTAATATAATTCTTTAATAATTATAAAGTTGCATTTTTAAAATTTTTAATTTTAAAATATTTTTAAAAAGCGCCATCTATGTGTTTCTGTAGGAACTAATATAAAATTCGTCGGGTGAACTTACTACAGAAATCTTTACGCTTATGAAAGCGCCATCTGCGTTACCAAGTTTAAACTTACCACATCAACAACTTTGTTTTCCTCGTTCGCAGTAGGAGCATTATCAACTTCATCGTCGCTATACTCTTCCATGGTTCCATCACTAAAGTGTAAAATACGTTTAGGCACTTTCACATTTATTGTCGACTCTGATTTATTCTTATTTTCTTCTGTATTATCCATATTTACAAAGAGCACAGAACGTCAAATCGTAAAAAACAGGGAGTAGTAAATGATGTCATTTGTGCATTTGTGGGGCAATAGCTATTTTATAACAAAAGTTTTCTGTAATTTTTATACACAACTGTTTATTTATAATTTATACAGTAAATATACTCTCTCCAACTACAACTGATTTTTAAATTATAATTATTGCGTTCATCTCTTTTATACAAAAATACATTTTTTGTAAAATCGTAGTGACATCTCATGAGAGTTCTTGTAAGCTCGCGTGGATATTGAGTTGCCTATAATAAAATATATAGGGTGTAACAAATAAATGATCAATTTAAATAAAAAAAATTAAGATCTAAAAATACGATAACACTGCTTTTTATAAAAATTTATCTCATTAAAAAATGAGACTTTTATTGAAATTTAAAACACAAGGTTATAATCTTGATCCGATAAAATTTTTGTAAATGCAATTAAGATAATATGAAGACAATAAATTATATAATTATAATAATAATAAAATTACGTAATAAATATCTAATTATTCTCGATAAATTGAAGCATATATTTATAAGCTATTCACATTTTTTACATTTGGTCATTTTACTCTTTTATTATATACAGGGTAAGTTTAAGGTAACGCATAAAAATCATACCTTATTTTTTGGAATTTTGAAAAATGGTAAAAGACATGTCGCATTGTTTTTGAAAATCATTATTTTTGACTCAACAAAAATTTTTTTCTCGGATAACATAACATCACTATGACGTCATAGTTCTTTTAAATTGATTGACATGGTTTTTATATCATAAAATAATACCTTATTAAGAGTGTTTTACAGCCGTACCAAAAAGCTTAAACAAGCGCCATGCAGATGTAATTAAAAAAAATTAAATTTCAACAGTTTAGTAAGTAACGCATAAAAATCATATTTATTACCTTATTTTGTTGAATTTAAAAGAACGGTATAAGGCGTGTTGAACATTTTGATGACGAAGTAGTGTCATGTCAACGGAAAAAAAATGTTTTTTCGAGTTAAAAATAAAATTTTAAAAACAATGCGACACACGTCTTTTGCAATTTTTGAAAATTCTAAAAAATAATGTAGTTATGATGTTTATGCGTTATTTTAAACTCACCCTGATGTATACAAAATGTCTTACTTTTTTTCCAGCAAATTTTTTATTTAGATTAGTAAATGTCATTCTGAACAAAAAAAAAATCCTATGAACTAATATTTTTTCGAGTCCTTAAAAAGTTATAGCAATTTCAAAATTTTAATCATTTTATTTTTAATTTATTTATTTATTTTGTGTCTTCTTTAGCCAATCAGATAGATTAAGTTCATCGAGAAAAATTTTAAAGCTTTTTTGGTTTTTAATTCGAAAACAGTCAATAATGTTCAAAAAAGTAAATTGACAAAAACAAAATCCAAACCATAATTGATTTTAATAAAAAATTGATAATAAGAAAAAAAATATACCGGGTGTTTCATAAAGAAAAAAGTAAGACACCCTGTATAACATTTTACATCATTCTTTATCTTTAATTTACAGTAATAAAAATAACATATCTAATCGGTAATTTTGTTTAAGTTTTACTTGGAAAAAGTTTTTAACACTTTTATTAATCGCTTTATTAAAAAATGGATTAAATTTTTTTAGATGCAAGTTCTTAGTAAATTTATTTAAACCTAATCTAGTAATCTAATTAATATTTATAATATTTTCAAACAGGTTTTTCCATAATGCAAAAACTTAAAAAGTAAATAAATATAGAATAACTATTAAAAAGGTTTTTTAATCTTTCTCCTTTTGTATTTTTGACTTTTTACAAGGTTGAAATTGTTATAGGTCAAAAACTTAAAGAACCAATTGTGTCTTTTTGAAATGATGTAAAACTTAATAACATAATAAGTCTTTTGGCAAAATATTTTGAATATAAAAAAGTACACTGTAGCGGCGTGTTCAAAATTGGAAAAATTAGCTTTTTCTATTTCTTTATTTTCTTTTTTACTTTATTTTTGTGCAATTTTTGGTAACATACAATATTCTATGATGACGTTTAAGATAAAAATAAAAAATAATCCCTTTTAAGAAAATTATTAAAAAACTGAAGAAAAGTCTTCATTTATTTTAGTTATTTTATAAATATTAATAGTAATTATTTCTCCTATTAATTTTTTTTCTCATATAACATATTTTTTATAACTTTTAAATTTTTTAAATTAATAATTAAAATATTAAGTTCACTTTAGTAGAGTGGAATGATTAAATGATTCTTATTTCAGTAATATTTACTTGCATTTTAGGCTAAAAATGTGCCTGAACTTAATTTTAATTCTTTTTCGGGTTTTGAGGAAAGCTGTTGGTGTAGCCAGTATTTTAAGGACCCTGACCGCTCTTCGACCTTTGACCATAACAGTTTTCACCAATCCGTTTGTATAATAGTGTTTAACCCAAATTGTTTTTTTAATTGAGAAATTTTTTAAGTATTGAACATTTTAGAAGACAAATAAAACTTTTTGTTGCTAAATTCGGTATAAAATATAATGTTTATTTTGATATTGAATTAAAAGTTTGTAATAAAAATAATTTAGTAATAAAACAAAATTAATTAATTTGCCAAAATACTAAAAATAGAATATTTTTAGTTTTCCATTTTATAGATGGGATTTTTCAATTTAAAAAAATTAAAAGACAGTAAAGATATTTATATTGCATGTCATAATATTAGTTGTTTTTTAATTAACTTAAATATGTTGCCATTTAAGCAAAAAAGTTGTTCATTTTAAGCCAGCTCATGCAAACAAACTTTTTTAATAAATAAAAAAGTGACAACTCTGTCTATTCTTGCGGACCTCTGTATATTTTTATTTGTGTTTTTATAATTTTTTTAAATAAAATTAAAAAAAAATATATGTTCTTTGTTCTTTATAGGAATTTTTAACTACGTATAGAGGGCGCTATAAATGGAGGAGATTCGGTACTTGTCGGTATCAAAAATTATGTTTAAATTGCATTCTTGTACCTTATAACTATATAGGGAGCGGGACAAAAGGGCCGACGTAGACAAAAGGCCAACTTGGACAAAAGGCCGAAAGAAAAAAGCCCGAATGACAAAAAGCCGACATGAAAAAAGGCCGACTAGGACAAAAGGCCGAAGGAGAAAAGGCAGATATGGACATAAGGCCGATCTCGAGAACGCGTTATCGTACAAGGCCGAAATAAAAAAAATTATCACCAAAGTTAACCTAATGAATCCGTTGGTAAACTTATTTTTTTCCGGAACTATCCGGAACCGGAGGTAACTTTGATTTTTTAAATGGCAACATAGGTCGAGTTTGGTATGGTTTGATAGGTATTTCAAAAACAAATATCTTTTATTAAAATATTTTTTTTATATTTTCCATAGTTTAGAATTTATTCGATAAACAAAAAAAATTGTTAAAAAAGTAAATAAAAATTATTTCATATTTTGAAGAATTTTGTTTAAATATTGACAAGTATGATATTTAAAGTTGGTAAAATAGTAGAATTTGTAGAAAGACTTTATAAATTTATAAACTTCTTCAAAATATACAATAATTTTTATTTACCTTTATTAACAATTTTTTTTGTTTTTCGAATAAATTCTATACTATGGAAAATATTAAAAAAATATTTGTATAAAAGTTGTATGTTCTTAAAAGACCTATCGAACCATACTTATATTTTTCCGGATTCCGGAACAACC
The DNA here is from genome assembly GCA_963971135.1 of Stenus bimaculatus. Lineage (NCBI taxonomy): Eukaryota > Metazoa > Arthropoda > Insecta > Coleoptera > Staphylinidae > Stenus > Stenus bimaculatus. The sequence continues at coordinate 75,381,229 of OZ020180.1, read as the reverse complement.
CGGAACTATCCGGAACCGGATATCACTTTGATTTTTTAAATTGCAACATAGGTTGAGTTTGGTATGGTTTTATAGGTCTTTTCAAACTAAAGAACTTTTATTAAAATATTTTTTTAATATTTTCCATACTTTAGAATTTATTAGAAAAACAAAAAAAAATGTTAAAAAATGTAAATAATAATTATTGCATATTTTGAAGAATTTTCTTTAAATATGGACAAGTATGATATTTGAAGTTGGTAAAACATTAGAATTTGTCGAAAGAGTTTATAAATTTATAAAATTCTTCAAAATATGCAATAATTTTTATTTACTTATTTTAACAATTTTTTTTTTGTTTTTCGAATAAATTCTAAACTATGGAAAATATTAAAAAAATATTTTTATACAAGTTATTTATTTTTGAAAGACCTATCGAACAATACCAAACTCGACCTTTGTTGTCATTTAAAAAATTAAAGTTGCTTCCGGTTCCGGTTCCGGCTAGTTCCGGGTTGTTCCGGGAAAAAATAAGTTCACCAATGGATTCTTTTGGTTCACTTTGATAATTAAGTTTTTTATTTTAGTGATGTGCGATAACGCGTTCTCGAGATAAACGGGTGGTCTGAATCACCCTGGTGATTATTTCGATGCTCACGATTGGTATCTTAGATACGAGGTTGGTTAAATTAAAGAAAAGTTGCGCATTTTTATGGCCATTAAAAATCTGAAAGAAAATTTAAGATATTTAAACTCATTGCAAAATTATGGCTAAAAATCTAAAAAATGTGATTTTAGAAAATAATTTATATTTTCCAAACCATTTCTGTTACATCAATGAAATTGACTATTTTGAGTTAAATGACGTCAAAAAATAATTTTTTGGCCTCCTAGATTCGAAACCGCAATATTCAACTTTTTTATTTCTTATGGCCGCCATATTGGATTTTTACCTCATCAGATAATAAATAATAATACATTTCCAGATTGCTAATTAACATTAATGTGGTCCCTTAGAAAATGTGTTAAATTTGAAAATTTGTATAAAAAAACAAATGAAATCAATGTTTTAGACATTTCCATGGTTACCATAAAAATATCGCCTCAAATGAAACTTTAAATTTGATCAAAATTCTAATAATAAAAAAGCAAATACTTTAATCATTTTATTTGTTTAATATTGTAAAGACACCTGTTATTTACATAAAATGCTCTTATTGTAGCTCAGTTTATTATTATTATTTTCCTTATTATATTAGATCAATTTTGAGGAGATATTTTTATGGAAACCATGGAAACTGTCCAAAAAGCATTGCTTTCATTTGATTTTTATACAAATTCTTAAGTTTAACACATTTTCTAAAGGAATATATTAAAGTTAATTAGCAATCTGAAAATGTATTATTATTTATTATCTGATGATGTAAAAATCCAACGTGGCGGACATAGAAATAAAAAAGTTGAATATCGCTGCTTCGAATCTGGGCGGCCCCAAAAAATTTTTTTACATCATTTAACTCAGAATAGTCAACAATTTAAAGGTACCAAATTTCATTGAGGTAGCAGTAATGGTTTGGCAAATATAAATTATTTTCCAAAATCAAATTTTTTGTTTTTTTGGCCATAATTTTAAGTATAAATATCCTAAATTTTCTTTCAGATTTTTAATGGCCATAAAAATGAGCAACTTTTCTCTAATTTAACCGACCTCGTATCTCCTTCGCTTAAAAAGATACCAATGGTGAGCATCGAAATAATCACCACCCTGTATAATTATTAATATTAATATAAATTTATACGTGAATATAAAATTAACTAATAATTATTTAATAAATCATACAATATTAAATATTTTTGGTGCTACCAGGCTTTCCACTGGAGCGAATTATTTCCATTTTGACTTTTTTTGATTACACCATAATAAGAAAATGAATTTTTTACAATTTTAAGCAGGGATAGTTTTACTTCGCAATAAAAGTATACAGGGTGGTGATAAAGTTTGGAACCAAGGTCATAACTTCCGTAAAAATTTTTTTTGTAAAAATCGCTCGGATAGGTCAATTTTTGTTATAAAAATGCCATCTTTTGGAATGAAAAAAATATTCATGACGTCACTGATAACTTCAATATGACGTCATCATCAATTTTTTTAAATGTAAACCCCTACTTTTTTTACACATTTTTCATAGACCTTTTTATCATATTAATAATCACATAAAAATATTTAAAAAAATTTCAACCATTTTTGAAAAAAAAAAATAAATTTACTCAAAAAAAAAATATTAATTCTCAACAAAAAATATGGCAAGAAAAATAAAATAAACTAATTTTTAGTTTAAAAATAACAAATTATTATTGAAAATATTCGAATTGTTCTTCTTTACACAATTGGAATTTTCTTAAAACTAATTTTAAATAACTTTTAATGAAAAAGGTAATTAAAATAAAATGTTTGAGTTATAATAAACTTTAAATAAAATTGTAATTTAAGTATTATAAATTTGAAAAAGCTTTTGATATTCAAAATTTATTGAAATAAAAATTGCCTTTATAAAAGTGCTTTAGTTGACGTTATTTTGTATGGCAAATAAAATTTTAAATCCATTTAGCAATGCTTGAATAGCTTACTTCGTTTGTTTAATAATAATCAACAATTATTAAGTTTTGCGAAATTAAAAATGCCTCGTTTAAGCGAACGCGAAAGAATCGAAATTTTAATTATGGTAGGATACGGCGATAGGAAAAGAACCCATGGGGAAGCTTGTGCTTTGTTTAATGAGCAATATCCAAATAGACCGCAAAACTTAAGATCTACAGTAAGTAAGTTAGTTACCAAATTTGCAGAAACAGGATCTGTAGGAGATTTGCCTCGACAAGGACGACCTCAAGTGAATGAAGAAACCAAATTAAATTTATTACTTGCGATTGAAGAAAATCCCAATATTTCAACAAGAGATATTTCAAGAAATAATAATGTGGATCATTCCTATGTCGCAAAATTATTAAAAAAGGAAAAGTATCACCCATACAAAATAAAACTCATACAAGAGTTAAATGAAGATGATCCCGATCGCCGACTGCAATTTTGTGAAGAAATGATGGCGCGATGTGATCAATATCCAAATTTTTTAAGTAGTATAATTTTCTCCGATGAAGGTACCTTTCAATTGAATGGATCAGTGAATCGACATAATTGTAGGTATTGGTCACAGGAAAATCCTCATTGGGCCGTAGAATCCCATAGTCAAAGACAGGGAAAGTTAAATGTATGGGTGGGAATGATTGGCAGACGTTTTGTAGGACCTTACTTTTTTAATGAAAACCTTACTACCGAAAGATACTTCGATTTTGTGCGGACTGATTTGCTACCAGTTTTACTTCGTATTTTCCCCAATTATGAAAATCGCAACATTCCTAACCAAAACATTTGGTTTCAACAAGATGGGGCTCCTCCACACTTTGGCAGGGCGGTGCGAGAATTCCTTAACACCACGTTTCCCAACAAACCCAACAAATGGATATGTTGGAGGGGACCAATTGAGTGGCCTCCGCGATCTCCCGACCTAACGCCCTTAGATTTTTTTTGTGGGGACATTTAAAATCAAAAGTTTATTTCAATAGACCTAATAATTTACAAGAATTGGAGCTTAGAATTAGGACGGAATTGCAACAAATTGACGAAGAAGCTATTAACAATAGTATTCAGAGTGTCTACACTCGAATGGGACAATGCCAAATGGTCAATGGGGAACAATTTGAACATTTTCGTTAAAATTTGTTACTTGTAAATTAAAAATTTACTTTTTTTTGTAATATTTTCATTGAGAATTAATAATTTTTTTTTTGAGTTAAATTATTTTTTTTTTCAAAAATGGTTGAAATTTTTTTAAATATTTTTATGTGATCATTAATATGATAAAAAGGTCTATGAAAAATGTGTAAAAAAAGTAGGGGTTTCCATTTAAAAAAATTGATGATGACGTCATAGTGAAGTTATTAGTGACGTCATGAATATTTTTTTCATTCCAAAAGATGGCATTTTTAAAACAAAAATTGACCTGTCTGAGCGATTTTTACAAAAAAATTTTTTACGGAAGTTATGACCTTGGTTCCAAACTTTATCACCACCCTGTATAAATGTTATTACTTGTCTTTTATGTGTTTTAGTGTGGCAGTGTTATATGTATAAATAAATGTTCATAATAAATGAAAACAAAATATTTATTTAAATTATTCAGAAATTTTCTAGAAATAACACGTTTTAATGTTATCATTCGCAAAACAATTTCTATTGATTTAAATGGGTGATTTTCGCTATTCTAAGGCAATTAAAACATTCACATTTTATCTAATCTAAGAGATAACATATAAATACGTGCATTATATCGGCAATATTAATTAAGAAACGCATGAACAATTAAAAATTTATTTATAATTTATCACCTTAAACCATACATGAAGCTTTGCGGCTTATAATAGACTAGTTTATTTAATTTATTATTATGACAAAACAGTTGTATGAGTTGAACAAGCTTTATTTTATTACTTGTCATCTTTTGTTTGATTGGCACAAATAATTTAAAAGTACGGTAATAAAAAAATAAAAGAGAAAACCGGTTTGTACTAATTATCGAAAATAAATTATACTATTAAATATAAAAATAAATAGGAATCACACATATTAAATGCATTAAAATTAAATGGTAAATAATTGGAAATAATTTAAGTAAATTGGCTTTTTATCACAATTATAATAATTAAAATGTAGTTTGTTTATTTTTAGTAATCATGTTTTCGAATTGCATTATTAGTGATTGTGGTTTTTGAATTTCTTCTTCGGGGGCGTCGCAAAGTTCAGCTAAAGACCTTGCAGCTTTTAAACTTGAAGGAGCTGATACAGTTTCGTCTAAATTTTCACACGAATCGTAAAGTTGAGCCATTGATTTGGAAGATCGTAAACTTCCCAAAAGACTAGGTTCTAATGGCTCATCTAAATTAATAAGTGTATCCAAATTGGGTTGTGATTGTCGTCGAAGGACCTTCAACTCTCGCTCTCTTTTGTGGTCTTCTTGAATTTCTTTTCGTACTCGTACTTCTGCCGGTACAAAACCATTCCGAGCTCCTTTTCCGGTCGTCAGAGGAACTTTCGCCGCTGAAAAATCAGGCATTGACCATTCTTGATTCGCCTGCTTGGTGTTGGTCAAAGCCGAAACGGCGCTTAATTTTCCTCTTGACTTTATAAACCTTTGCATGACGCCTTTTGTCCCGGACGGGTTTGAAATAAATCGCCGGAAGTTGGCAGGTTTTTTCGCCTCACCTTCGCTTACAACGGAAGTCGTTCTGGCAAGGGGTGGACGATCATCATGTCCGTTTGTTTTAAAATTACCGTTTAAGTTATTTTTTAATTCATTGTTATTATTATTGAGGCCGCATTGTTTGTAACCATTGCGCAATTCTTTCTCCCGTTCCATAACATCCTTAATTTCGCGTTGGATACGATCAAAAGTTGCGTTTTCGGTCCCTGGCATGGTAACCTGAATAATTTTTAACAATAAGTTACAACAAATAAACAAATAGTTATAACAATAAATATTTTCTCATATTTCTACCTACTTGTAATATTTTCAATTTTTGTTCCTCAAAATTTAAATTATTTATTATTTTTATTCACCAACTGCCACCAACTTTTTCATAGTGTAGGTATAACGACTGCGCGGCACCGACTACATGAAACACCGTTCACTGGAGGTCACAGACCAACTTATCTCGTAAATATCTGGAACAGTTACAGCTCAGGTAACGCACATCTGGCGGCGTTTTAATTTCAAATTCCAGCAACAGGTGGGCTCGAATTACACACTTTAATTCACTAGATGGAACCACTAATAAACCCAAGTTTCGTGATTTTATTAAAGGTGGCACCACAACTTAAAACAAAAATTGTATCACTAAATTCAAGTTAATCATATCTTTTAAAATTAATCTACTTTACACCCACTCAATTTTAAATGTAAAAAAATTTACGATTTTTTACTTATTTTTAATATTAGTAAAGTATAAAAAGATAGGGGAAAAAAGGGGGAGAGATAACAACATAATAGGTGAAACAGGAGCAACTAACAAAGGGAATAGATTTAATCTAAAGGAAACAGTTAGAGAAGGAGTTTCGACAGAAGAACATCTGAAACTATGTTTCTGGAATGTGGCAGGGTTAAAGTCAAAAATAAAAAGGGAGGGAGATAACCAAGGTTTTATAGAATATTTAGAAAAATTCGATTTCGTAGATTTAAGCGAGACTTGGATAGATGAAAAGAATAACGAGTGTGAAAAGTGGCTATCAAATCTTTTTGTATGGAAATTGATCTGGGCTAACAGAGAGGCAAAAAAAGGAAGAGCAAGAGGGGGTATCCTAACAGGAATTAAGTCTTATTGAAGGAGAAACAGAGGAGAATAAATGCTATCAAATTAGAAGAATACAGTGGAATAATAGTTGGTGGAACATATAATTACGGTATATGTAAAGGGGGACATTAAAGGAAATCACTAGTAAGATAAGTGAGAGGGAAATAGCGAGAGAAAAAATAGTTACTGGAGGCGACTGGAATGCCAGAACAGTGGAATTGCAAGCTGAGATCCTGGAGGAAGAGGGAAACGAAATAAGAAGAAAGTCCTAAAGACAAAGTGATCAATATGAAAGGGGAACGAATTATAATTTGGACAAAGGAAGAAGGCTGGGCATTATTAAACGGTACAGTTAAAGGAGACATGGAAGGAGAATGGACTTTTATAGGGAATAAGGAGAACTCTCTAATAGATTATGTTATAACAAATGAAGAGATAGATTTAGAGTATGTAGAAATGAAGATAGCTGAGGAACTAGGATCAGACCACTTACCGCTGGAGGTAAAATTAGTCGCAGAAGAAAAAGGAGAAGTAGACGAAAAAATAACGCAACAAGAAGGAGGAAAAGCAGAAGAAAGAAAGTTATGTTTTTGGGATGAAAGTTGCAGGCAGAAATTCATCAGGCAGTTGATCGAAGAGGAGGAATTCCAAAGATGCAGGACTTGAGTATTGGGTAAAGCAAAATTGGTCAAAGGGAACGGAAGTGTTCCCAGAAAGTGTTAAGAAAAAAATGGCAAGGGAAATACAATAAAAGCAATTTAAACAAGAATACAGGAAAACATGGACAAAGTACAAGAGAGGAGAAGAAACCATTGAAAAAGTAATACAGGGAAGAAAGGAATAAAGAGTGGAAACTCCAAGAAGAAAAAAGAGAATTAAATGAAGTTAAAAAAAATATCAACAGAGAAAGAAATATGGGAATATACCGGGTGTCCAGAAATTAAGCGGCCAAACTTTAGGAGGCGATTCTACAACTAATTTTAAGAAAAAAACTTCCTATATACATGTGTCCAATTTAGCTTCCTAAGGGAGCTACAGCCCTTTAACTATTGTGACTAATAGGCAGATTCTGGTCAAAGTTAAAAGGCTTTAATTAGAAACATTTAAGGTAACCATGGAAATCGCCCATTACAACCCATATAACAAATTTAAATTTAAAGGCCTTTAAATTTAAATGATTTGACCAGAATCTGGGTATAAAATTAGGTTTTTGTCATTTATTTGAAAACGGTTTGTAATAAGAATTTGAAATTTGGTGTGAAGACTAGACACGTTTAAGATATAATTTCTCAATTGTATGTTTTTTAAATGCTATTCGTCTTTTGTTTCAACGTCGCCTTTAAATGATAATGTTTAAACCTATTTTTTATCGCCATCTTTATTGGACTGTAGCTCCCTTAGGAAGCGAAATCGGGCTTAGTTCATAGGAAGTTTTTTTGTCTAGAATTGAATAAGGAATATTAGTATAAAAACAAAAATGATTTTATGTTAACCATAAAAAAGTTGCCGCTGTTTATAACCCCAACCCTCCTTAAAACTACCCTTCCAAAGCTTTCAAAAAATCTAAAAAAAAAATGAGAAATTATATCTTAAACGTATTAGTCTTCACACCAAATGTCAAATGTATATTACAAACCGTTTTCAAATAAATGACAAAAAACTAATTTTAATCACAATATTTAAAGGGCTGTAGCTCCCTTAGGAAGCGAAATCGGACACATGTTTATAGGAAGTTTTTTTCTTAAAATTAGTTGTAAAATCGCCTCCTAAAGTTTTGCCGCTTCATTTCTGAACTCCCTGTATAAACAAGAAAAAGAAAAAGGGGAAAGAAAAAGCAGAAATATCTTTAAAAGACTGGAAGGATTTCTGTATAGAGCAGTTGAAATGAGGATAAGAAAAATTTGAAGACAGTTATTAGGCTTTTGTGAAGAGATATCAAAAGATGAGTTTTGGTAATAAGGAAGTTAAAAAGAAGCAAAGCGGCTGGGCCCAATGGGATAGGAAACGAGCCATGGATGGAAATGCCGGATAAGGGGAAAGAAGAGTATAGGATGAGGTTAAACAGGCTATGGAAGGGTGAAGAAGATTTTCCGAAGAGCTGGACTTGAGGAGCGGTAATTCCAATACCAAAAGGAGGTCAGAAAACAGACGTAAATAATTATAGGGGAATTACGTTAATGGATTCTAGTTATAAAATATAAGCAAGCATTTTGAAGCACAGGCTAGAGAGAGAATGCGAGGAGAAAAATATGATTCCAGAATGTCAGGCGGGCTTCTCAGAGAAGAAAGGGGTACAATAGAACATGTAGTTGTATTAAATTGGATAATTAACAAAGAGTTAAAGAAGAAAAGGGGCAATATTTATTGTTCCTGGACCTGTGAGATGCATATAATAGAGTTGATAGGAAGATGCTGATATTAATACTAAATTAAGAGAAGTAGGAATTGCAGAAGATGTGGTAGGATACATAGAAAGAATATATAGGAAAACCGGTGGCAGAGCGAAAGTAGGAGAAGAAATGTCTGAAAAATTAATGACCTATAAAGGGCTGAGACAAGGTTGCCCGCTGAGTACAACTCAACATATATGTGGCAGATATGGAGGAGGTCTTAAGAAAAGGACAGGATGGGGGAGTGATTGTGGGAAGGGAAAAAGTGTGGATGTTGGCTTATGCGGATGAAGTGGTGTTGTGTGCTAGAAGTAATAAAATAAAGAATTAAAGAGTATGATAGCGAGAATGGATAGGTATCTGAGCAAAGGAAAATTAGAAGTGAATGTGAGAAAAACAAAAGTAATAATATGTAGGAAAAGAGGTAGAAAGGGGAGGAAAGAAAAATTTATGTGGGGTCAAAATGAAATAGACGTGGTCAAGGAATTTAAGTATTTGGGCTATATGTTCGGGAAGGATGGGAGCAAGAAAAGCCAGTTAGATTACATATTAGGGAAGGCAGGAGTAGCTGCAGCAAGAATGTGGAATGTGTAGGGTAAAAGATTTAAATAGTCTTTTAGGGCAAAGATAACAATAATGGCGTGTGTAAAGTCGATAGTTTTATATGGTTGTGAAGTGTGGGGGGCAAAGGAGATGTAAAGGATAGAATGTGCACAAGTGAAGCGGTTGAAAAAAGTTTGGGGGTAGAGAATTCAACGCCGGATGACTTAGTTTTGCAAAAGTCGGCGAGACAGAAAATGGTAACAAACAGCTGAAAGAAGTAGCGAACCTAGAGCAAACAGTAGAACGGAGAAAATGTGGAAAAATTGTAAAAGAAATTTTTAGTCTGAGTAGAAGGAAAAGAAATGACAAAGAAATGACAAAGAAATGTGTGATTGGGAATTAAAGAGGAAAAGTATGTACGAGAAGATAGGGTGGTCGGAGGAGGAGGTAGTAATAAGATTAAGAGGTGGGGTAATAGGGAAAGATATGAAAGAGGCAATTATAAATGTAGAGGGTCAGAAAAGATTTGAAAAAATTCAAGGGAGTAGATATAGTGAAAGGTATAAAAACAAATGTGTATATGAAAGGCTGCCAGAATACATGGAAAATGGGGAAATGAGGGATGTTAGGAGAGTTTTAGCTAGATTTCGGTGCGGGAATGAAGAAAAGGGGAAAAAGTTTTGGATGAGTGAGGAATATAGGAAGTGTAAGTGGTGCGAGGGTGGTGAAGATGTGTGGGAGCACTGGATAAATGGGTATGAAGGAATAACATGGGGAAAAGAAGAGCGAGTAAATGGTGGAGATGTATGAGTGAGAAAGGTACAGGGTGGGAAATTTTAAAAAAATTGTTCAAGAGTTAGTTATGTTTTTGTGTTGTAAAATATATTATATTTTATTTTGGTTTGTAATGTAGAAATTGGTATGCCAATAAAGGTTTCTAAAACTAAAACTATAAAATGTTAATAATTTTTCTACTTTTTTACCATTCTTCGATTTGTAATTGAAAAGAAACAAGTTATAAACCTATTTTAAGTAATTTATTTCCACTTTAAATATTCGAACACCCTGTATACGTTAAAACGTATGCAACTGTATAATCAATTTAACCTTCTTGAATATCGCCACAGATGGCGCCAGGCGCCAGAAAATCAATGCATCTGTCATAACATCATAACCCTACTTTTAACATGTTTTTATTTTAAAATTGTTTAAAATTAATAAATTATTAGGTATAGAAGCATTAAATTTCTCAAAAAAACGCAGTAAAAATGCCGCAGGTTGATATTGGTTTTGCTGAAGCGTGTGAGTCATGGGAAATAAAGAGTCCATTTTTTCCAAGTAAAGTTGGAGGAAAGCCTGCATGGTTGGCTTATAAAAATTTACCCGGCGTAGAGGATCTTCAGTGTGATATTTGTAAAAAACAATTAAAATTCTTATGTCAAGTTTATGCTCCATACGAAGATTCCGAAAATAATTTTCATCGTATTTTATACATTTTTATTTGCAGCTCCGTTGGTTGCTGCAGTAATAATAAAAATAGTAATGTAAAAGTATTCCGTAATAGTTTACCAAGACGAAATGATTTCTACTCATATGAGCCACCGGAAAATAAGCCGTTAAAGTTTGATACACAAACGTTTTCCAAGTTATGTAATTTATGTGCTTGTTTCGGGGAAAAACTTTGTAGTAATTGCAAAACGGCAGTATATTGCTGTCGTGATCATCAAGTTCTCGATTGGAAAGAAAATCATGAAAATGAGTGTAATAAAAGTACCTCGGATGATAAAATTAGTAAGCATTTATACGCAGAATTTGAAATCGTAATCGAAAATGAAAATTTTATTGAAAAAACTGTTGATGAATCGGAAGAATTAAAAAATTTCGAAGAATTAAAATTGTCTAATAATATAGGGTCTTTATCAACGGTTGAAGAGAATGAATTACAACAACATGCTTTTGATGAAAAAGATAAGACGTTTTCAAATTTTAAGAAAAGAGTAGATTTACATCCTGATCAAATATTAAGGTACGAACGAGGCGGAAACCCCTTGTGGATTGCAAAGGAGCCACTTCCGGATATTATTCCAAACTGTCAATATTGTAACGGTCCCAGACAGTTTGAGTTCCAAATTATGCCACAACTATTAAGTATCGTTAAAGAAAACGTTTTCGATTTTGGTGTTCTCGCTGTTTATTCATGTAAAGCCAGTTGTACAATCCAACCTGGGTATCAAGCAGAATATATTTTTAAACAGGATGTTTCTGAATGGTAAGAATATTTATTTTGAGCTACTGTTATTTTATGGTTTTTTGTTACCAAATTCTTTCATTAATAAATAAAATAAATATGGCATTATCATTGGTTTGGATAATTCTTATGGTGACTGGGATAATAGTCCGACATGCACCAAAGTCTGACTGACGTAGAAAAAAAGGCCAAACGATAAATGGCTGAATTGCCAAGCATTTTATCATTTTCTTTTGTTTTGTCCAATTGGCCTTTTTTTCAGCCTATTATCGTTTATTTGTTCCAGACGTTGGTCAATGACGGTCTCTTCAGGTAGACTCGTTTTTGGGTTTCAAAATTAAATAATGGGATTTTGAAAAGCAAAAAGAACAAATTTCCACAAATTTAGTTTGATTTTTGTGTAATTTATTTGGTGCAAAATTTTCTTATTTAATTTTTTTTTATTCCAGAAAATCATTGAAGTTAGAAGCCTGGAACATGAAAATAAAAAAAGGATCACCAAAATCATTAAAGAGGAGCAATAAATAAAACAAGCTAAATATTGTGTATATATTTTAATAATAAAGTTTAGGCTTATTAAATTCATAGAATGAAAATGGATAAAATTAAAAAAATAATGGTTAAATATTAGCAAAAAATATTAGCTTAAAACAAGCTGGAAATCTTCAAAATTTTGACTTATCTTGATAATAGTGAAAAGCTTTCATATAAACTTTTGATCATATGAAATATTGATATCATCCGCTTTTAGCGAAGTCACTAAATCTACGATCACTAACTGACTTTTCAATATTTATTCAGAAACTTGGATAGATTTTTCTGTTTTGTTATAAAAACAATGGAACCTGATTTTAACCATTAAAAAAATATTTTTGTAACGCAGGTCTGAACAATGTAGTTCAATTATACAGGGTGTCTCACTTTTTTTCAAGCAAAAATTTTTTTTAGATAGTAAATGTCATTCTGAACAAAAAATTTCCTATAAACTAATATTTTTTTCGATTTAAGAAGTTAGAGCAATTTAAAAATTACAACATTTTAACGATTTTTTGTAAACCCTGTATAATTTTTCTTTCTTATGTTTTTATTTAAAAGATTTATGATTTGAACTTTGTATTTCCCAATTTTAAGAGGATAGTCGGCAAATTTAAGTGCTTGATTTTGAAATTCGCTAGATATTTGTGGTTTTGGTCATATTTTTTTTTCCATTGAAGCTTTTTTAAAATTTCTTTTTTTGGTACACAGAAAAGTCTTGTGGCTACCAATTTCTTCTTTTTTGTTTGGGTAAGTCAAACCAAATAATCATAAGGCTTCAGTAAAACGGGCTCTTTACAAAAAATGTTCGCTTAGTGGCTCCTTGAAACATTCTAAAAAACTAATTGAAATAATATTTTTTTTCCAATGCTAGAAATAAGTTAAGATATAAATGAAGACTTTGATGTTGCGTTTTTTTTTTGTTTTAAATATATTTTTAAACTATTTACAGCATCCCAAAAATTATGTAAAATTTTAAGAAATTTTTGGGATGCTGTAAAAAATTTAAAAATATATTTAAAACAAAAAACGCAACATCAAAGTCTTCCTTTATACCTTAACTTATTTCTTGCGTTGGAAAAAAAATATTATTTCAATTAGTTTTTTAAAATGTTTCAAGAAGCGAACATTTTTTGTAAAGAGCCCGTTTTACTGCTGCCGTATGATTATTTGGTTTCACTTACTAAAACAAAAAAAGAAGAAATTGGTAGCCAGAAGACTCTTCTTCATACCAAAAAAAGAAATTTGAAAAAAGCTCCACTGGAAAAAAAGTTATGACCAAAATCGCAAATATCAAGAGACCAAAATGTCAAAAGAGGGCTCCAGTACGTTTTTGGCGACCATTTATAGATTCTCAGAAAAATAGTTAAAAAACTGGAGTCTAAGTCTAGAGTACAGATATGACTAAATATTTATTGATATTCAAAATAAAATATTTAAAATAAATGAAAGAATCGTTGCCGTTTACCACATGGTCAAAAAGTCAATTCCTTATAAAAATAGATAAATTTCCTTTCTCCGGCAGAATAGAGGATGATTATAAGTAATAATTATACAAGCAACTATGCAACAAATCATTTTAATAAAAAAAAACAAAAGAACATCAAGTAATTTATAAAGCATATTTGATGAAACACGGTGAATTCAAATAAGTTTGACACGGCAGTTATGCAACCAAACATGCTCTGTAGTGATTTTACACTTGCTAAGTTGATGTACCTGTTAATAATCATTCGAATTTAAATCTGATCTGCCACTTTAACCAAAGCGTCTCTCAACAGTTTTTCTTCGAGTTATTTTTTAATGTGTTGCAAATTTTATAAAAAAAAACAGTTTTTTTTTTCCAAACTGAAATTAGTGCATTTAAATTATTCGCGTTGGTTTTTTCACCGGAGTACAACGTATTCATTTCAGTGTAGACAACTCTGGGAAACTTAGGTTTCCTACGATGCAATGTCAACATTATCAATCATTTTTGAAGACCTTGTATTAACTTTAATTTACTGGGAATTCAATTAGGAGGGATAACAAAACTATGCAACCAAATATACTTTGAAGTAATTTAGGACGGTAATCACCAGTATCGTCCTTTTTTGACCCGGTATAACGAATTTGTATAGGATGCTCGATTGGTTGCCTATTATTTTGGAAATAATTTTGGGGTTTGCTGAATTTGTTTTGGAACTTTAAAAATAAATATTTAAGGAAAATCTGTTGATTTTTGAATATTTAAAGGTTACAACAAATACAGTTATGGTCGCTTTTTCGTAAAATAATCTTTAATTTGATTTTACCAAGAAAACTAACTAACAAAATACGCGTTGTTTTTAAAAATATTTATAGAATTAAAAGGTGCTGAGATGCAATTTTGCAAGATTGCTCACTTTTATGAAACTTGTTGTGTGTAAAAGGGTCCATACACTATCAAACAATTTGCGCAAGAGAGGGTGATGTGCAAATACGTTGATGACAGTGTGCAGTGTATGGTGATGTTTGAGTTGTTGTACAAACTGTGGTGTAAATTCAAACATGCATATGTATGAAATCATTTGCGCAACGCTCTGTTGCGAAATAGGTTTGATAGTGAATGGACGAGTTTGAAGTTTGATGGTATAAATTGTAAATATATTTGTTGCTCCTTTCACAAAAATCACAACATAACAAGTGGAGTGTAGAAAAACACGTGGAGTTTAACGTCTAACAAAATTTGCCTAATGATTAAAATGGCCTGTACCAAAAATAAGGAATTATGGAGTGAGTTTATTGGTATTTATTCTGAGTAGACTTTTAACATTCGAACTTAAATGAAGTTTGCGCAACACTAGACCCCAACGTGTTATGGTCGCGGTAAAATTTTGTTTGTGCAACAGGATATTGCGCAAACTGTTTGTTAGTGTATGGTTCCTTTAAGACAGACACAAAGAATATCTAAGGAGTAAATTCATAACCGAAGAATAAAAAATAAATAAACGATAAAATTTTTTTAATGTTTTATTAAAAATCTTGTGACAAAAGTTTTAACTTGTAATATCATAAAAATTGAGGTGTTCTTCTAAAAGTTTAAAAAAAGTAGTTTTATAATTATTTACAAATCCCCAAATTTTCAAAATTTTATCTTTACTGGTTTAAAAGTTACAGTTCCGTTTCCAATCTTTTGCCGGCCTCTGTAATATAAGTAGGTACATACAATCAGTGGTACATTAAATTTATTTTTATTGTTGTCATTCATTTTTGAGATTTTAATCGAGTGTGCCATGAAATAAAAAATTTCTCAACCATAGACATAGTAGTATTGGCAATTTTAACTACCAAATTAATGAACTATCCAAGCCTGTATTGAACCTACATGTTTCTATGTGCGAATATAGTTTAAAGTCGTCCCAAGTGGTTTTTTTACAAAGTATTTAATAAATATTCTTCTAATTTTTATTTAAAATTAATATGTATTTAAAATGGGCAAAGTTTACAGTCTCGCATATTCGCTGACAGGGGGAGAGTTCTTTCCTAAAATCGCAAATATTATTCGACGAGCGAGAAATGATAGCCATTATTCACGAAAACCGAAAATGAGACACGAGCCGGCAGACGAGAGTGTCGTAATAGGTCCATTGCTTGTATTACCTAATAGGTTGGTAATATTGGAGCTTTGTGATAATTGTGATTGGTCCGCACACGGTCTGAGCATGTTAAATAATATCAAGAGAATTTATTAATAAATTTCACTACTTATCAAAATATTGAATAAACGAGATTGATTATATTTGAATTTTTTGATAAGTAATGAAAATCATTATTAAATTACCAATCACAAAGCTGCAGTATTGTCAACCTATTGAGTAATGAGTAATGTATTATGGGTAATTTCATTAATCGCTGGACAACCTATTGGATAATGAGCTTATGAGCAATGGTTTATAATAAAATAACCTCAAAAAAATTGCAAAAAAGCACCGTAAAATATAAAAAGTCGTGGAAAAAGTATAGTATTCTACTCGCAGAAAATGGCCAATATTCACTCAGAGCCATTACGTCACTCTCCTACCGGTTCGTGTCGAAATTTAGGTCTTCGTGAATTATGGCTATCATTTATCGCTCGTTGAATAATATACTATTATTTTTTATTAAATTTCTTTAAAACTTGAAGGACAATAGAAAACGATTTCACCAAATTGTGTTTCTTTTTCGGCATAGAATTTAATTATTTATTAAACAACATAGATTTGTATTTAAAATTACAAAATACTTAGACCTTGAACTGACCTTCAAAACATACTTAAAATAACAAATAAAAATTTATATTATTTTACCCCCTTGAAACCAAACAACTTTTGATAACTCCAAGAGTTTTACTTTTTAATATAAAAATTATGAATACTTTAAAAGTGGGACACTCTGTATAATTTGTATTTTTCTGAATAATAACAGCCGAAACAGGTCGTTGATCTTTATCTATACCAACGCGGAATTTTTGCCTAAGAAATCTGAAGATGTATTATTAATTATTAAAATATTATTTTCTTTGTTGGATATTAAAGCTAAAATAGCCTTTTTTTTAATAAATGGGATTTTAATTACCAAAATTATCATTATACCTACTTGGCGGGTAATTAATGATTCGCAAGATCTATAATTATTTTTGGTTAATTTTGTAAACACCGCCGCCTGTTGTTAATTTTTCTGGTTTTTGATAATTCGACCTTTTATTTTTATGTTATGTAGGAGTATTTTTTAATGAAATAAATACGTAATAAAGTATGAAATACCACTGTAAATAAAATATAAAATGGAGACTTAATATTAAGTTAAAAAAAATTCATAAAAAAATTGAAGCTGTGCAATTAAAAATAAGTTTTTTTATTTCTTTAAATATCTGAAATATTTGGTAATGGAAAATGAAATTTGGGAACTGGGCCACCCTGTATTGGTATACCGGGTGTAAAAGAAACATGGTCCACCTCAATAATTTCTTTATTTATAAAAATAAAAATTTTAAATTTTACTACTTTCGGTTTTTACCAGAAATAACATGAACTATCAACTTTTTTAAATGGAATTTTTGTTCATTGCTTAAACAATTTAAAAAATAACTATCTTTGTGATATTTTTTTATATTTTTTTGAAAATTAAAATAAATTAAAATTTTTTTTCTTTATCCGAAGTTGATAAAAACTACCAAAAACTCAAAATTTATGCTATCAGCTCGTGTTTGTAAATAATTTTCGAATCTACTTTTTGAAATCTTTTAATTTTTTTGCAGAGAGAAAAAATCACTTATAATACGAAGTGTAACATACTATAATGATACTATATTGGTTTTAGGTTTTAGAATAATATTGCGATTTGATATCAATTATAAAAATAGAGATCCCATTTAAGAAGTTGAAGATCGGATCTGAATAAGGATGGCACAAAAAGGTAATTTCAAAACCCGTTTAAAACAGTTTTTGTAATTTTTTTTTATCTTTTCAAGAGAGAGATATTTGCTGGAAAATATAATCCGGGACACTCTGTATAATATTTGTGTTCTTCTTGTAGAAAATTTTGATTTTCAATGATATTTGTTTATGACAAAATATTAATAATGGTCACAAAATCTTCGAGGTCGTCATAAAAATAGCGTACGCAACTCGCAAGAAAGTAAATTTCGTGCTTGCGCCTCGTTCGGCTATTTTCACACTCACATAAAATATAAAATTCATCACTTTCTAGCTCGTTGCGTAATATACTATATTAGACCGGCGAGAATATGCGTCTAAAAAATACCAACAATCATAGAAATGGAAAATACTGATATAGACCGGCGAGAAGTTAGCCATAAAATTTCCAGCCACAGTTTTTTACATGTATTTCTCCATATGAAGAAAAATCATTATACCTTCTTTACTTCACATTTTATAACAAAACTAATTATACCACTGGAAAGCTCAAAGAAATATCTATATAACAGTACTACTGCAAATGCTTGCCTCATAATAATAAATACGCAATTTGCATATAATCAGATGACTACCTTGGCGAATGTACAAAAAAAAATTTGGACCATTCTAATTAATTCTGTGCAGGGTTGCAGTGAATATACGCTAGATTGTAGCCTAATAACTTTAGATTATAAATCTGAAAGAAAATTGAAAATATAACAGTGGAAACTTGAGATTTGGCTGCACAACTAATGCTCGATTTCATGATTATTCACAATTTTTCGTCCCAAATTCGCGCACTCTCTAGCGATTCGCATTACTGATAATTGGCTTATAATTTGCAAAGAAGCTTCATAAAAGTGGGATTAATTTTCTAATAAAATAATTTAAATTATTGATAGGAAATCGGAAATCTCCAATAAAATGAACTATCAATGTGTTCTAAATTTTTTTTTAAATTGTAGGACTAAGATGGATATCAAAAATCCAAACACAATCTAACGAGTAATTAAATATTACTTTGCTCACGTGTACTAATCCTGATTGTTTCTATTTTTTGTACAGTTTCCTTTTTCGAATATGCGTCTAACAAATACCAACAATCACAGAAATGGAAAATACTGATATAGACCGGCGAGATGTTAGCCATAAAATTTTCAGCCACAGTTTTTTACATGTATTTCTCCATAAGAAGAAAAATCATTATAACTTCTTTCTTTTACATTTTATAACAAAACTAATTATACCACTGGAAAGCTCAAATAAATATCTATATAACAGTACTACTGTAAATGCTTCCCTCATAATAATAAATCCGCAATTTGCATTTAATCAGATGACTACCTTAAAATATCAAAATCACTTAAATGGGTGTAACTTCTATTAAAATAAACTGACAACTAAAATAAAATAATCAGTAGAATCTGCATTAAATTACCTACATTCTCATGTATAAAACAATGTCAGCCACTAATTATTAACTTATTAATTAACCAAAAACAGTAATTTCTGAGTAATTTTTGGTTCTAATGGCTATTTTTTTCTATACGCTAGAAATTAATGGAATTACTTTTAAATCATCTACAAAAAAATAATTCAAAAATGTTTTTCGCACCGTATCTGACTGCACGAATGAAAACCTGGTGTCTGGTGCACCTTCATCCTTTGTTCAATATTTTTTGGCTCTTCGAAGGTCGTCCAGAAATTAAATGTCTTGTCAATTTCCTTGCTCTTTTCATTTTAATAATTAATAAATATAATTAAGATTTATATTAAAGCTTGTCCGAAATTTATTTCTAAATATCAAAAAATACTGCAATATAAAAAAATATTAATTCAGGCTTTTCGTAAATAAAAAATAATTAAAAATAAAAATTTAATACAGATAGACATTTGTTACTTTACACCTCATAACAATTAGTGAAATCAAATAAATAGTCATAATTATTAATTACAACATTGCTGAAACATCATAATAATAATAAACAGTAATCAAATATTACATGGAAAAAACTGATATAAATAAAAATATTTGGTTAAAATAAATAAATTATAGTATTGGACACAATCACGAACTGAAATCTAAAGAAGGTAGATTTAATTTAATACCTGACTAAATTATTAGTAGTAATTACCACATACACAGACAAATTTAATAACAACGAAGCGATCTCATTTTTGTGATTACACTCAAGTTCCTGCCTGAATGTTTATTATTTTATAATATGTATACCTATACACTGCTATTTGCCCATCGATAGTTTATATCATTACCAGTTAGCCTTGGTTTCATAAGTAAAATAAAAATTTAGCAGAGTCTTGTCAGTTGTTTTAAAGTGCCTAAAAGCGTAACATAATGGTATGGGTTTCTCGCGATTGTAAAGTAACTAATTAGTAATTTTTTAGGATCACAAGAATAACGTAAATAAAATTGGATTTTTATTTACAATAATCACTCAACTCTTAAGTTTTACATGTAATTAATAACTTAAAAAAATATTTTTATTTCAAAAAATATTTTTTAGCCGAAACACCAATATTATCAGAAGTCATTGATTTTAACGACCCTTGGGACTATAAATTAACCCCACATAGTGATCCACTTTTAAAATATTCAAGTAATCTTCATAATATACCAGTTATGTCTCCTAGAAAAGTTAGTGCAAATTAATTAAAAATTTTGTTATTAATTATAAAATTTTAGAGTAAAAACGAGGAATTTGAGTTTGAAGAAGATTCAAGAACTTACATTGAAATTAGTGAACAAAGTGGTATAATTTCAAAATTAAGTTGCTCTTCTTGTGGTTTAGGTAAAATTAAAGTTTTTTAAAAATAACATTTTAACGATAGTTTTAAAAGGTGTCGCCTTATTAAGGGCTGAAGTTAAGCAAGATCGTAGTTTCGAGGAAATTCGAGCAAAGTTTGTTTCGGTTTGTGTTGGCTTAAAAATTGAGATCGAAAGTGTTTGTACAGGGATATTTAATGTTTATGGTCCAGTCGTACTTCCTGCATTAAAAAAATGTGAATTAGGTAAGTTGAAATTAATTAATTTATGGTAAATAGTTTTAATTAATCTACAATATTATACGAGTATTAATTAAAAAATTCCACAGTGTTTACAGTGAAAGTAATCTATTTAAAAACATGATATTTCTTTGATGATATTAGTGTTTTATATTGTTTTAATTTATTTGGGTATAGTTTCAAATTGTTTTGGTTCATATTTCTGATTATCGTTAAAAAACATGTCATTCCATGTATTTGATGTTATTTATTTTTTATCACTAATATAAAAAATAAATTGTGGTTTTACCTGTATTTTTATACCCACAGCAAATAATAAGGCTAATAAAAATGATTATACTTGTATTTTTACTACTTTAAATATGAGACTTTTAATAATATCACATACCGGGTGTAAAAGAAAGAAGGGTCACCTTCATTTTTATATTAAATTAAAAATTTGAAATTTTACCAAGTTATACCGGGTGTCTTTTAAAATCAATTTATCAACAGCTGTTCATAAATAACTAAGTAAACCTTAAGGTTTCTACCTACATCTTGGGTATCCCTGTAATCGGAAAAAAATCCTCTATCGAATCCACTATCATGCCATTTGAAAAGATAAAAATATTTGCAAAAAACTCATTCTAAAAATTAATTTCTCAAAAATGGCCGAATGAATTTCATAATTTACAATTTACTTATTTAAATTATTTATGAGTAGTTTAATAGGTTTTATTAAAAAAATTAGCAAAAAAAAATTTTTTTTTTGAAACCGTTGAAGAAAAAATTGTCACTAAAGTACTTGGAACTTATCAATGTTTAATAAAAAGTACAAAAAATTGGGTTTTATATTTAAAATGAGGAAGTTGATATAATTTCCGGTGAAATTTTTTTAGTTCAATAAATGCGTTTGTTTATGCCATATATCATACTAAAATTTCAAATTTTTATTTTCATAAATAAAGAAATTACAGGTAGTTTCGCGGACATCCGGTATAGGACATTTTTTTCAATATATTTTTTGGCCGAAAATAAAAGCTAGTCCAAAAATCATAATTTTACCTAAGTATTATTTTATACCAGAAGATGTATTTTATTTCCAAAATTATTTTAGATTTTACTGGGTGTCCATTTCGTGAGAAAGTAAAATAAATTTTATTTTTTAAATATTAAAAAACTAGGGGTTTATTAATTTTATAGTTTTGGAGTTTTTTTCTTTTTGGTCTCTTTTGTGTCCTCGATTTCATTGAGCGTGATTGTACATCGGTAATAAGAATTTAACCAAAATGTTTAGAGAATAATAAATATAATCTAAAAAGCTAAAACCACCCTCTTTCAATTGTTAATAACAAAATAACAGAAATAATTGAAAAATAATTTATTTTTTCAATTTTATGGCAATTTCTGAAAATAAAGCCAATTAAAGAGAGACGGTTTTTGCTAGTCTTCTAAAACTACATTATTATCCCTAAAAATCATGAAAGTTTTGGGTTCCTAGTTATTTTCCATCAGTACTAAATCATTGTCAAAGGGAGCGGGACAAAAGGCCTAAAGAAAAAAGGACGAAAGACAAAAGGCCTACGTGAACAATTGGTCGAATCAAAAAGCCGACGCACAGTGGTCAATTTTCATGATCTTTGCAGCCAAAAATATTTATTCACTTTTATCGTTTCTATGTGATAATACATGTTTCAAAAAATATAATTTTAATTAAAACACTTTTTTTAAAGTAATTTGACCCAAATATATTTGGTCGAAACCCATTTCGTCGAAATTATTTATTTATTATTGGTTGGATAATTTCGACAAATTGTCTTTCGGCGAAATGGGACGTGTATAAAAGACCGAACGATAAAAGACCAGTGCGGGCAAAAGGCCGATACAAAAAAAAACTGAATAATATGCATTTGGAAAAAAAAATATTTCAAGAGTTTGTACAAGTTTTTTTAAATAAGTTCGACTTCCCGGTTTTCAATTATTTGATTTTAAAATTTTTCGGTTTTTAATTTTTCGATTTACCGATTTACCGATTTTTTATATTTTTATTTTTTGAACATTCTAATTACTGTGCTAAAAAATCTATAAAAAATATGAAGATAATAGTTCTTATTTAACACGTTATACAGGGTGGTGATAAAGTTTGGAACCAAGGTCATAACTTGCCATATTTTCATTGAGAATTAATAATTTTTTTTTTGAGTAAATTTATTTTTTTTTTCAAAAATGGTAGAAATTTTTTTAAATATTTTTATGTGATCATTAATATGATAAAAAGGTCTATGAAAAATGTGTAAAAAAAGTAGGGGTTTTCATTTAAAAAAATTGACGATGACATCATAGTGAAGTTATCAGTGACGTCATGAATATTTTTTTTATTCCAAAAGATGGCATTCTTAAAACAAAAATTGACCTGTCCGAGCGATTTTTACAAAAAAAATTTTTACGGAAGTTATGACCTTGGTTCCAAACTTTATCACAACCCTGTATATTTTACTATACTTTTTTAGATGTTTTTAATAAAGTAATGATAAGGATGTACAAAAATAAAAATAAAAAAACTGGAAAATCTAAAAATTGAAATCCAAGAACTCGAAAATTTAAATGAATCTAAGAATTGTAAGGACGAAAAGTCAAAAAATAAAACAAATAAAATATTGATAGCGAGAAATCAAAAAAATTTCCAAAAAACCCAAACATGAATTGGAAAATAAAATCTCTTAATTTTTACGAAACTATAAAGAACCATTATTTAAATTTATTTACAAAACTTACTGTTATAATTTTTGAAATTGAACCAAAAAAAAACTATTTAATTTATTTGAAATTTATGTAAAACATGAATATCATTATATTAAATTTGTTCACTCTGTTTCTCCTTTGAAAACATTTTTTCATACTATTCTTAGTTTCGGAAACATTTTCATGTTTCAGGTTGGGCCAGGTCAGGTTAGGTTAGTTTACGCATAAGTCTCTTTTTCGGCCTTTTATCGTTCCGTAATTTTTCTTTCAGCTTTTTGTCAGCTGTCAGCATCGATGTTTTGTTTAATTTGGCCCTTTTCCGTTCGGACATTACTCCTTCGGCTTTTTGTCCGTGTCGACCTTTTGTCGTTCGGTTTTTTTTTCGGCCTTCTGCTCACCTCGGTCTTTTGCCCATCCCAACCTTTTGTCCTAGTCGGCGTTATGTCCATGTCGGCCTTTTATCGTTCGGTCTTTTCTACTTCGGTTCTTTGTCCAATTCGGCGTTTTATCCTTTTCGGCCTTAAGGGATCCGGTTTGCGATCTTTTGGGCTAGACCCACAATTCAAAACGCTGTAACTCCAAAACTATAAACGATAGACACCTACTTTTTTGGTTTTTTTTGACAATGAAATTTGTTCTCCTTTCTAATTTGGAAGTTTTATTTATCACGAATGCGACCCCTATTTATTTTTAAATTTTTTTAGCATTTAAATAAAATTAGTTGATGTTATATTAGTTATATGAAAACCGATAGTGAAACTGACAAAAAAATATAAGTATAAAAAATTTTAAATTTAATAAATAATGTTTCGTTTACACTCGGTATATTATTTTCACTTTCCCAAATATTTTTATTTAATAATACCTACCTAATCTCCTTAAGATAAGATTAAAATAATTTTAAAATATTAAAAAATAATAAGTGATTTGTTAAAACGGTACCACTGACTAGAGTTAGAAAAAGCACGTGTTATTTTAGTAAAAAATATTCATAATGTTTAAAATAAATGATGTAGGAATTATTTTTTAGTCGGCAAATGTGAGCGCTTGATATTTGCGGTTTTGGTCATAACTTTTTTTTCCAGTGGAGCTTTTTTAAAATTTCTTTTTTTGGTACATAGATGAGTTTTGTGGCTACCAATTTGTTCTTTTTTTGTCAAGTCAAACCAAATACTCATACGGCAGCAGTAAGTAAAATGGACTCTTTACAAAAAACGTTCGCTTACCGGCGTTTTCCACACAGATAAAAAACTAATTAAAATAATATTATTTTCCAACACTAGCAATAAGTTAAGGTATAAACGAAGAGTTTGCCAATTCATTTTTTGTTTTAAGTATATTTTTAAACTTTTACAGCGCTCCAAACATCTATTAAAATTTTTCTTAATTTTTGGGGTGTTGTAAAAAGTTTTAAAATATTCTTAGAACAAAAAAACGAAATGGCAAACTCTTCATTTGTACCTTAACTTATTGCTGGTGATGGAAAAAAAATATTATTTTAATTAGTTTTTTATCTGTGTGGAGAACGCCGCTAAGCGAACGTTTTTTGCTGCCGTATGAATATTTGGATTGACTTCTAAAATCAAAAAATGAACAAATTTGTAGCCACAAAACTTTTAAAAAGCTCCACTGGAAAACGAGTTATAGCCAAAACCGCAAATATCACGCGAATTTCAAAATCAAGCACACTAGTATTTCTATAATATCACACCTCAATTTTTTTTGTAATTTTGACGCCCTTAATATTTTTTAGCCACAAAAATCATAATTTTCCACTTCATACAAAATAATTGATATTTTCGAAACTATTAAATTCAGCCGGACGGGCTAAACAAATAATTTACCCAAAAATTTGCGATTTTTTTCAGAAAATTAAATCAAATTACTTAAACCACCTATTTTTTTAAAATGCGTCTATCTAGGGTATTTATCTTCAGTAAAAATTTGTCACTATGATTTGTAGATTTTGAGAACAAAATTATACTGGTCCATAAGAAAATTTTAAAAATAACTTTTTTCGATTTTTTTTTCGTGTCGATTTGATCAAAAAAATATACAGGGTGTTCCAGACCACCCGTTCCACCCCTTTATCTTGAAAACGGTTTGTCGCACATGGATGAAATAAAAATTTTGATTACTAAAGCGAACACAAAGAATCATTTGGTGTACTTTATAACTTCCGGTGGACACCGGAAGTACCTGGAACCGGATGTAACTTTGAAATTTTAAATAGCAACGTAGGTCGAGTATAGTATCGTTTAAAAGGTATTTTCAAAATAAACAACTTTTACTAAAATGTTTTTTTAATATCTTGCATAAAAACCAAATTAAACGAAAAATAAATCATTTTTTTATCTCACTCCCACTTTAAAAAGTTTGTGTTTAAGAGCGAGATAGAATTTTTTTTATTATAAAAATTAGTAACCTGTAACAAATATGATACAATATTTTTTAATATTATGCATACTTTACAATTTAAATATGATATCAATATTTAAAAAGACCATATTCCTGCCAGATATTACACAAAAGTGTTTTAATCAATTGTACAAATTAAATATTACACACAAATTTTTAAGTGGGAGTGAGATAAAAAATGAGATTTATTTTTCGTTTAATTTGGTTTTTATGCAAGATATTAAAAAAAACAGTTTAGTAAAAGCTGTTTATTTTGAAAAGACCTTTTAAACGATATTATACTCGACCTACGTTGCTATTTAAGATTTCAAAGTTACTTCCGGTTCCAGGTACTTCCGGTGTCCACCGGAAGTTATAAAGTACACCAAATGATTCTTTGTGTTCGCTTTAGTAATCAAAATTTTTATTTCATCCATGTGCGACAAACCGTTTTCAAGGTAAAGGGGTGGAACGGGTGGTCTGGAACACCCTGTATATAAATTTTTATGCAACTGACCTTAAAAATGATAATTTTTGAAAGAAACGTTGTAGAGACATAATTATTTCACTTTTTTGATAGTCTAAATATAAATTAAATAACTTTAAAAATTCTTTCAACTTTAATAAGCAGAAATGAAAATTTTAATTGATTTCTGATTGTTTTGTGAAATAATTTCAAGCAAATTTTTTTTCCAAGGTTGTTTATACAGGTTTTTCTGATATTATGCCTATTTTAATTACTTATGTTAAGTAATTACTTATGCTAAGTAATTAAAAATATCTTGCAGATTTTATAATTAAAATATAATAATATATTTTACGATTTATTATTATTATTAATTTCAATTTTAAAAATATTTGTTTAATTAGATAAGAAAACACTTTGTGGTTTTAATCGGAATTTTTATTATCTTAACATCAATTTTTTTTAATCTTTTAAACATTTCAACAAGGTAAATATTTAATTAAGTTGTAATTAAGCCGAATTATAAAATTTATTTACATATTATCAATTCAAGCATTGTATCATCTCATAATTCAATTTTGAATTATTATTTTGATTTATGTCTTTTATGGTTTTTATGGCACAGCTTGGTATATTAAATAATGGAAAGTAACCGGTCTTATTATTACTTTTTCTTTTGTTTCATATGTATCGTAAAATTTTAAAGCTTTCCACTTCAATTAAACTGCAATATGTAAAGATACAGGTTATTGGTTGCCGAATTGATTCATGTTTGATTTTTTTAACAGAAAAACAGTATTGTATGTTAGGTTTTAAAAATTTGGTAATACATATACTTGAATAAAAATTGCGATCATTTTAGATAAAATAAAGTTTTACAACGTTTATTATAAATATTACTAAATATTATTGAAAGTAACGTGCATTTTAAATTTTTTAATCTTAACAATTACAATGTTTGGTTTACGAAAAGTGTGTAGCTAATTATAGTTTATCAAATCATGAAAGTGAGATTTATTTTCTTTAAGAAAAATATTTTTTACATACATTTCAAGTAGTAACATTTAAAAAAACAGTAGCAGTATTGGTTAATTTAGATAAATGAGATATTATAAAACGTTTAAAACATTTGAACAAAAAATATTTATTTATAAATGGTTTAGATTTTGATTTAGTTCTTGTGCGAATATACTTTTTCAATTTAAGTAATTAGACTGATTTTTTTGTGAAATATAAAAAATCCACAGCTTTATTACATTAGGAGAATATTAATTGCTTACAAATAGATTTGGAACTTCTTCTGTTCATTTCAACAAATCTTTGATTACAATTCGGCATTTTGTAACAAAAGAGGCGGGTATCATCATATTTTTCAATATATGGCAGAATATTTGTGATTATTTCTTTTATTTGTTACCTCGCAATCACATATTTACAAATAAAACTAGAATTTTCTTTCGTTAATCCCCAATCTTTTTTTTTTCAAAATGTATACCATATTTTCGGGCGGAGTATTAAGTGTCAGAATTATTACGTTGGAGGTGTATAGAGGCACCAACCATGGTATTTTTTTAAATTATCAGTACTATAATTAAAAAATTAATAAAGCGAAAAGATAAAACAGTTTGATCTTCGATATTAAATATTTTTGATACAAGTTTAAGTTTATTTGTCAAGACCTTAATAAACTTAATAAAAATATTATTTAATATAAAGGATATTGAAGTTTAATATAAAGATGAGCAAGTTTAACCAGTTGAGTTGTTCATGAACATCGACTACGCTTGTGCTATACATAATATAACATTGACATACATAATTTCACCTTAAAAAGTTTGTACACGTAAACAAATATTTAATATCTACAAAATACAATATTTATTACATAAATTACATCACACTGCAACAATAAGAATTAGCAATATAATAATACACTTCCTAGAATTTTAAAATAATATTAGGTACTTTATAAATTGCAAAAATATTTAGGTATTTAATTCTGGAAAATGTTACACCTAATAATTTTATATAACAAGTATAATTTAAAAAAATGATTATAAAAACAGGACAAAAATTAATATTAAAAATTATATTTTTTTCAAGCAATTTTGTATGTACATCAGGATACAGATTTTTCCAAAATGTCTTTTCTAAATTATTTCTAAAAGGCCAGCAGGTCTTTAGCCTTTATTTAACTCACAAATTTATAATACAAAATAAATACATTCAAACATTACAAGATATTATATTTGGCGTGATACCACTTCATCGACAGTCTCCATTTCATCAACAGTGCTTTTTCATCAACACTATTTCTCATCGACCTAGACGTTTCATCAACATTACCTTTTAATGGAAACCATTTCATACACACTACCTTTTCATCGGAACACAAGGACGTTTCATCGATACTACTTTTTCTTCCACGCAAAGGTTTCATCGAAATTACCTTTTCATCCGGAACGTTTCATCAACATTACAATTTCATCGACACAGACGTTTCATCGACGTGGCCTTTTCATCGACAACCCTTTCGTCGACACTGCCTTTACATCGACAATACCAATTCTTCCAAAATATCTCGTTTCATCGAGACAGTTTCCGCTTCATCGACAAAACTATGTTTTATCGCCAAAGCTTTTTCTCGCAATTTCGTTATATCGATACCAGACATTTAAAATATTTTAAAATGTTTGGGAAAATCCGAAAACGGCAAATGACGAAGATTTGATCAAGTATATTTGTCACCAGTGAAAATGTTTAACATATAAATACATATACAGGGTGTCCCGTAATTACGTGGACAGACATTGTAGAACGGGTTTATAACCTCAAATTAAGATGACAAGTTCCTCTAACACTTCGCCCAAAAATGCTTCCCTGCAAAGTTCACTTTTCTAAAAATAAAAACCGACATAACTTTTTTCTCTATGAAGGTAACTCGATAAAAATCGCAACTTTTAAGTTCTTTATAATTTGATATTGCAGTTTTACCATTTCGGATTTATTTACTACCAGTTTACCTAAACTCAGAATTTAAGTTTTACCATAACTTTTTTTGGTGTTACTTTTTTTGCAATTTTAACCTATTTTCTCATAAGACAGATAATTTACAATAAAAAAAGGTATACCTGTTAAAAATCGATAAATCTAATAGTTTTAAAGATAATCTCAATTAAAGTTTCATAATTTATTGTAAAATTTATTTTTTTTATTGAACCAAGTAGGCCGAAATTAATATTTAATATTTTTAAAGAAATTAAAACGTTTTTACGATTTTATCACACCAATAGAGCAGCTCTTTTGTATTTTTAATCATCTTCTAAAATAATATTCTATCATACATTTTATTAATAATGGTATTTAGGGAATGGCCTACTTGATTTAACAATAAAAGCACATTTTTATTTCGAAATTTTAATTGAGATTATCTCGAAAACGGTTGCCTTTAGCGATTGTAAACAAGTATACCTTTTTCATAGTAAATTATTTATTTTAGAAGAATATCAGTTAAAATTGCAAAAAAAGTAACAACAAAAAAAGTTGTGGTAAATCTTAGATTTTAAGTTTAGGTAAACTGATTGTAAATTAATGAGAAATTGCAAAACTAGTATACCATATCATAAAGCATGAAAAATTAGCACCCCATGGCGGTTTTTATCGAGATAGCTTCATAGGAAGAAAAGTTATGTGGATTTTAATATTTTTTAAATTGAACTTGGGTGTAACTTTGCAGGGAAGCATTTTTGGGCAAAGTGTTAGAGGAACATATCACCTTAATTTGAGGTGATAAACACGATCCACTATGTCTGTCCACGTAATTACGGGACACTCTGTATACTACTTTGAAACGTCTGTGTTCCTGTTTCGATAAAACGATATTTGCAGTGAAACATGTCTTTGCGATAAAAAGGTAGTGTCGATGAAACGACATTGTTGAAGAAATGGTAATGTCCATGAAATTGTATGTCAAAAAAAGGTTTGTCGATGAAACGTCTGTGTCAATGAAAAAGTCATGTCGATGATAGGTCCTTGTCGAAGTAAAGGTTTCTCGATGAAAAGCTAGTATCGACGAAATGGTTGTCGATGAAATGCCCGTGTCTATGAATTGGTCATGTCGATGAATGTCTGTGTCGATGAAATAGTCGTGTCGATGAAATTGCATTCGATGAAAATTGTGTGTCGATGAAACGGTATACTACCATTATATTTTCTACTTAAACATTATCGCTTAAGACCAATCCTCCTTTCGTGACGTCATAGGAATCTCAAATAGCGAAAACTGATTATTTGCACTCAAATTTCAATATTTTGATAGTAAAAATCATTCATGTGAATTTGGGACTGTATTGGCCACTCTGTGCAGAAGCGCTTACAGCTTCCAGGCCTAAGCAAAATTTACCTTCAAAAAGTCCCCTGTAACTTTGTTATTAATAAACAAAAAAAAATAAAATTTTGCACATACAAAGTTGAATATATGCTCCTTCGAACGGACAGACTACTTTTTTGATATTTTGATTTATAGTCTCTTAATTCACTCTTTAATTGTGTGTAAAATTAACACTTTTTGATGGAACATATCTAACATAATTTTAACTTATTTAAAAATTGAGTCTGTCCGTTCGAAAGGTTGATGAATGGACTCTACTAGGGTCCCCAAGCAAACGTCTAAAAATGCACCGGGATGATTGCTCTTAATGCACAAGCAATATTATTTATATTTTATCTTGAACGCATTTAAGGGCAGGTTTTTAAGGTTACAATATTATTACATACTTTCGTAGTCAAGTAAGAAAATCCTGACTCAAATAATGCAGTCATATGTTTAGGTGGAGTGAGTGTGCCCTTAAATCTTAAATTCATACTGTGAACATTTTATGTAAACATGATTTTTCTGAAAAGATATGGGTGTTTTTCAGTAGTTATAATGTTATTATATATGTACAATGTAGCAGCATGTTTAATCACTTTGTTTCTGCGATATATGCTAAAAATTTTTGATTCCGTAATTAAGACGCAAACCAGAGTTTGCAATTTTTTTATACGTTCCGAATTATGTCTATCCAGAAATAAACAGAGTCACAGTAATTTAGATTAGATAAGATTAGAGACTTAATTTCCTCCTTTGGCCTCAATTTATGGTGATTACATTACATTTTCAAGATCCAAGTATACGTTTGGGCATTAGCACGGTACCAAAAAGTATTAATTCCAATTTTGCCTTATTAAGGTTTTAGTTGATATTATTTGGACACACCTGCCAATAATTCAAAGTTGCTATTAATTAATTTAACTGCAATATCTACATCATTTTCTTTGAACGAATACTAAGATATATTTGTGTATCATCTGCGTAAAATTGATGATTACAGAAAAAAACAGAAGATTTGATATTACTATACTTTATTTTTTAACTAGGAGCAGTGAAAGGGAAAGGCAACTTACACTATAAAAGTTACTAGAAAAATAACCAAACAGGTTTTTGCAGGAATCTTAGGTTATTTTGGCTTTTTAATGATAAAATATGTACAGAAACATAATTAAATTCCCCATTTCTTTGTACTCAATACAAATTTAAACATGTAAATACTTTAGAAAATTAAATTTTATGATAATTATTTTGAGGTTATACGTCAAAAAACATCCAAAATAATTATCCAGTGTAATACCCAGATTCTGGTCAAATCATTTAAGTTTAAAGGCCTTTAAATTTAAATTTGTTATATGGGTTGTAATGGACGATTTCCATGGTTACCTTAATTGTGTCTAATTAAAGGCCTTTAACTTTGACCAGAATCTGCCTATAAATCTTGCTGTCATTTAACCAATGAGGGATGTTAATTAAATCACTCCTCCTAGTTAAAAAATTGAGTATAGCATAAATTGAATACAATTTTGGTTCCTGGAGGCTCGAGATCGTGTCGTCGACGACTTTCATCATTCTGTCCTTTTCATTCACATGAAAAAATCTGTGGTTCTAGGCTCGTCGATGACATGAATTCGTACGGTCCAAAAATAAGCCTCCAGGATTGACCCCTGGGGAACACCTGTCTTTATTAACGTTCGTTCGGAAAATTTTTCACCTACCCTAACACCCTGATATTTTTCTCTCAAGTATGCTTTAAACAAATTTACACATGTTTGATCAACACCCAATGAGGTCAATATTGCGATTATCAATTCATGATAAATATTGTGTCAAAGGCTTTAGAAAAATCCAACAAAATTAAAGCAGTACCATTATTTCGTGGGCATACAAGGAAAACCCACTAAGTCACAAAATGCAACTTATGAGAAAAACTCATTTTAATGTTATAAGGCCTGTGTAACATTCAGTTTTAACTCGATTTTAAAGAGTCTCTAACTTCCTTAATAAGCGCACGGTGGACTTAAAGTTTTCTTGTGAGTTGTATCACACTAATATGGACTTATACACGATAGAACTCAATTCTTTCAAAAACTGGACTTAGTGGGTTTTCCTTGTACGCCCACGATTTATTATTGTATGTATTATACAGGGTGAGTTTTTAGTGCGAAATCGGAAGTTATATCTTTTATTTTAAACGATAGGAAAAAATTTAAATTACAAAATTGTATGGTTTATAGATACCCATAACCATAAATTGTTTTTATCTATACTGGGTATTTCATAACGGGAGTTCAACCTACTCCACCTTTTTTTTAAATGGAACGCCCTGTATATTTTTTAGCGAAAAATTATTTTTATAAAAGTTAAAGAATACTTAAAGAGGAACAATATTTTGTAAAAAAAATACAGGGTGTTCTATTAAAAAAAGAATACATCCCTTTCGAGTTTTTACATATATTTTACGCCATCATAGCTGCCACCATTTATAATAAAATTCGAAAAAAAAAGTACTAAAATTACATAAAAATCGATATAACAAAATGACATAAAATTTTTTTTAAATGTTCATAATATAGCTTATAAATTTCTAAATGTGATATATTTTATAGAAAATTTCCTATAAAAAATTAAGGGCACCCTCAAAATTTAAAAAAGAATATCGTTGTATTTTTAATGCAAATATCTAAAAATATATAGGACGTTCCATTAATGAAAGGTGGAATAGCCTGCGCTCCAGTTACGAAACACCCAGTATAAACAAAAATAATTCCTGGTTATGCGCATCCAGAAACCATACAATTTTGTAATTTAAGATTTTTTCTACCTCTTAAAATAAAGACAAATCTTCCGATTTCGCTCTAAAAACTCACCCTGTATACAATATCATGAATTATATTATTTAATGCTGTTTAACAGCTTTGACTTTTTCGAAAGCCCAACGGTTCCTCAGGCAGTAATTGGTTAACTTCAAAATATCAAAATACTCACTGAGTTGACTATTTTTTGTAAAACTTTCGAAAGTGTCGGAAGTACAAACAATCAATGTGATATGTGAACAAATTGCCAAAGGCAAATAAGATAAATGAAATAAGCTAATTTTAAAACAAGACTGACCATCAGTGTTTTTGGAAAAAGATAAAAATCCTAATTAGAAAAGACTGAATAAAAAGCCAAATTAATATGAAAGGTCGAATAAGAAATAATTAAATTAATTTGAATAAAATGACAAGAAAAGAATTAACCTTTTGCTTCATTTGTGCAATGTAGTGTTTCGTATAATAAGAAAAACAATCAAAAATTAAATAGATCTGCGTTTGAAATGTGCAGTAATAATGATTTTTTATTAGTTTTTGAATAATTTAAGTCAATTTGTTAATTTCATAATATATTCCAATTGTACAAAATTTTGTACTGGTACTTTTACTTTACTTATCAAAACGTTCTAAATATACAACCACTTTGGTTTCGTTTTTTAGGCACAAATTAAATATTTTAAAAAATATTTTTTTTATTTTGTCGTACATTTGATCAGAAAATATATCTTGAATATTTATATTATATTTTCAAAAGTGAAATGAAAAGCATTATATTTTTCAGATTTTTAGTTTGTATTGAATAAAGTTTTTTTATGTAATGATAATATGAACTTACTT
Organism: Stenus bimaculatus; assembly: GCA_963971135.1. Taxonomy (NCBI): domain Eukaryota; kingdom Metazoa; phylum Arthropoda; class Insecta; order Coleoptera; family Staphylinidae; genus Stenus; species Stenus bimaculatus. Next base: position 75,347,086 of record OZ020180.1, on the reverse strand, counting down.
AAGTAATCATCCTTTAAAAACCTTTAAAAAGAACATAATTAAGTTTCAACCCATAGGTAGTTCATTATAGATAATCATTTTTAATTAACTGCACTAGCTTCTTTGATTATTTAAATTTTAAATGAAGGTCTATGAGGTAATCTTTTTGTATCCAACTCGCTTGCAAAAAATATATTTTCTATAATACATTGCAAATTATTTTAAATAATTTATGTAAAATAAAAGTAACTCATTTTAATTAAGATTTATTCATATTTGTTTTAATTTTACATTAATTACTTAATTTATTTATGGATTTGGCAGATTTTGAATTGATTCAAGCCTCATAAATAATAATAATTTTTTATTCATCCTCTATTACATACTACATACAATACGTATATCTGTGAAAAATTTATGTACCTAGTATGTTACAGCACATGTAATTTAAATAGAGTAGAACATATTGTGTAGTTTCACAATGGGTTTGTTAAATCTGTGGATAAAATCGTTGATATCCAGTTCAATTATACAGGTTGAGCTTTTAGTGGGAAATCGGAAGATATATCTTTTATTTTAAGAGGTAGGAAAAAAACTTAAATTACAAAATTTTATGGTTTATTGATGCGCATAACCACAAATTATTATTGTCTATACAGGGTGTTTCGTAGTTGTAGCGCAAGCTATTCTACCTTTTATTTAAATAGAAAATCCTGTATATATTTTGATATTTGGAGTAAAACTAGCTTAAAGAATACAAGGTAATCTTTTGAAAATTTGTACGCACACTTTTCGGGCATTTTCTACAAATCAAATTTCGACATATTTTTACAAAATTTTAGCCAAAAAGGAGGAACGATAGTTTTTACAAAAATGCAGGGTTTTCCATTTAAAAAAAATAAAATATAATACATCCATATTGAGTTTTCATATTTCACGCCTCCATAGCTGCCACCATATATAATAAAATTCGAAAAAAAATGTACTAAAAATACATCAAAATCAATATGCAATATGTACCTTAAAAATTGTTTTCTCAATGTTCATAATAAGGCCAATATAAATTTCTAAAAATATGTCAAAATGTGATAAATTTTATCGTTGTATTCTTTATCTTAATGTTAACGCAAATATAAAAAAATATATAGGGTGTTCCATTTAAAAAAAGGTGGAATACTCTGTTATCCAATTACGAAACACTCAGTATACACAAAAATATTTTCTGGTTATGCGCATCCATATACAGGGTGTTCCATTTGACGTTGGACTGTATGGGTATCTTTGTTATTATTGGAGATAGAAAGTCGGTTAAATGGATAAAGTAGTAGAGATTTTTTCGAATATTAATAATTCATTTACAAAAAATTTGAATCTTAAAAAAACAAGAAAATGCGATTTTTAAAATATGGCTATAACGTCTTTATTTTCTGTAGTACCAAAAAGTTTTTTGACATAATACAAACAATTTTTTGTGTACAATGCAGTAAAACAAATGAATATTTTTTTTCGCTAACGGATTGACCGGAAATGAACCCAACTTATTTTTTTCTTATGGCAGCCATATTGGATTTACACATATTCGGAATCAGTATTTTTTTCTGAGTAATTTGGTATATTTAAAATAAAAATAAAATTATTTGATTTTACAAACTAAGAGATGTAAATTGTCAATAACATAAATATAACTATTTAAAATATTAAATGTAAAATAAATCTTAACACATATGTATTGAGAGTTTACATCTATTCAAGGCCATTTTTGGTTAGTAAAATAAAATTATTTCTATTTTTCTTAAAATATTACATATGATATATCAAATTACTCAGAAAAATACACTTATATTCATAAAACTTTACTTGTAGCTAAACAGTGTAATTATAAACTTTATTTGTCTCCTACAAAATTTTTCTCCTTTATTTTAGGCAGAAAAAAATTATTTCCATGTGGTACATAACCTAACTTTGGAAAAATATTAAAAATTTTCGTTAAAAGGTCTGTACAAATTAACACAGTATATTCCTGATACCAAAATGGAACGATTTAACCTATTTTATCTTTAACCAAAAGTGCTTCCTTAAGCCTCTATTGACCATGAAAGTTATTTAAAAAGATAAGATTATTCAAGGTCGCTACACACGAAGCACTTTTCGATTAAAATAAGTTTGCTTAAATCATTTTATTTTGGTCTCTAGAATATGTGGTGTTACTTTTGGCGAAAAATTTAAATATTTTTCTAAAGTTAGGTTAGGCACCACATGGAAATATTTTTTTTTCTGCCTAAACTAAAGGAGTTAGAAAAATTGTATAGGAGACAAAAAAGTTTATAATTACACTGTTTAGCTACAAGTAAAGTTTTATGAATTTTTATTCAGCCATTAAAAAGTTACAAGAAAATTTGCATGTCGATGAACTGTTTTTGACCACTTACATAACGTGAAAAAGTAAAAACAAATTGTCTAAAAATACCTTTATTCATTACATAGCCACATACCAAATTTTGTTATGATCGTATGAACCAATTTTTAGTAATTTAGAAAAAACAAAATAGTTTTAAGAACTTTAATGGTCTGTAGCGCCTTAACGAAGAACTTTTGGATAGAGATAAGTTTGGTTAAATCGTCTTATTTTGATCTCAGGAGTATGAGGTATTGTTTTGTACAGACTTTTCAGGGACACCCTGTATAAAAAATGTAACATCTCTCTAAATTTATTAGAGAGGCAAATACATTTTTAAAAAGTACCTTGCTTTGAAAATTAAAAAACTTTCAAAATTTGCCTACGCACTTATATACTAGAGCTGGCCCTGTATACAATAGAATTATTATTTTACATTATATAGTTGATATTAATATTGGTATACAGTGTGTCTCAAAAATAGCGGGTATGTTGTATCCCTAGGGGCTTCCCAATAACGTACTTGAGAGCTTGCACCATAATCGGAGCACCCTGTATAACGTGCATTATACAAATATCCATATATCTAGTAATATTTAACATATTTTTACTTGAAATTATTATTGTTGGAAGTTTTTTTTTAATTTTAGTTAAGTACATACCGAATAACTTGTCTGCATACCTGCATATCTTTTTAACAAGAATTTCACCTTGTCTTTTTTGTATTATTTATAAACTTATTATTATAATAATTATATTTTCTAAATAATTCAAATTTAATAGTAAATTATAAGATTGCAAAAAATATCGAAAACAGATTTATTTATAACAAATAAGAATTTTTTAGACAAAATTGTTCAGGTAAATCTTAAGTGGTTGATGTATTCGTGACCTTAAAAACTATCCATACGTCATCATGATTTTTAAAATAACTAGATGTTTTTTAAATAGCGAAATATTTATTTATATTTTTAGAGAGCATTACATGTAGAAATTAATTATTACTAAATTTTAACGTATTTAAAATTATTAAATAATTAAATTAAATAATTAATATTTCATTGAATTAATGTTACATACATAATAATTTTGGTGTTAAACTACTGCTTTAACAAGTAAAGGTCAAAAGTAGTAACATCATAGGAATTAACTAAAATATCATCTACGAAAACATGTAAAACCTTGTAATTTTAATAATTATTATTATCCAATTACTCAGGGTGTTCATTTCTTTTGTTTGTCAAAAGATTTTTTTCGGAAATCAGACATGAAAGGTCGACTATATAATGAGTAAATACAAATCACTCACAATAATAATAATAATATTGTATCCAACACTAATCCATAATTAATCGAAAAAATAATTAGGTAAATTTACGGTTTTATAGATGTGGCCAAAATATTTTTTTTTGTAAAGTATATTTTTGCCATTTATTATTATACAAGAGATTTTGTGTTTTTAATGATCACTAAAATTTATTTTGGATCGTAAAATTTTTATAATAAATCCTGAAAATGATACCAAAACTTTTGTTTAAAAATCTAAGAATTACATAACAAAACTATTTAAAAAAATTCATGGTCACCTTTTAAATAATAAAAAATTTAAGAAACATATTTAATACTAAAAATTTAATTAGTAAAATTTATTTTATTAAATTAAATGCAGGAAATTTTAAAATAACGACAAAAACATTGGGTTTCGTTAAAAAATGACGGTTCAAAAGGTGTGATTATTATCAGATTTGTTAGATAAAATAAAAAATACACACGCACCTATAAAAATATTAATAATTAAATATAAATTACTGCAATTTTACTTTATTATATTTTCATAATTACTATGTATCCTGAAAATTTATTAGAAAAAAATCTATAAATTTTCCACAAACTGAATATCTATAAATAAAATCACTTTTCTAGTATATTATTATGAATTATTCCATCAAAACAGTTTAGTCACAAATGTAATATTATAGCAATTGGATTTTTCCATTGATAAAACACTTAAAATTATTATATAATTTTTTTTATATTTAATGTGATTAGAGTTTGAAGTATAAACTTAAAATAGTATTTTCATTATGTTTTTATAAGCCAATTTTTTTAAATACTGAAAAATAACAATAATAATAGGTTGACATTTTTTACTTTATAAAAAATACTTAAAATTAGAAACTAAATTAATTTATTTTCAATAATGGCCGACATTTTCAAAATTTTTAAGGGTCAACCAATTTTAATTTAATTTGACAGTGTGTCTGACTTTTTTCCAGAAAAGAAAATTCGACTCCTTAAAAAGTTGCAGCAGTTTTAATATTGTGAAATTGTAATGATTTTGGTGAGACACCCTGTATAAATTTCAATAAATTTCGTTCATAGAAAAACAAATTTGGCAAAAACAAAATCCAAGTCATAATTGATTTAACCCCAAAAATGATAATTAGAAAGAAAATTATACAGGGTGTCAAACAAATCACATTAAAATTTTAACTTGTTAAAGAGTCGAAAAAACATATTGTTCAGAATGACATTTACTATCTAAAAATTGTTTCTGGATAAAAAGTGAGACAACCAATATAGTATTTTTATATTTTGACATTAGTTTTGTAAAAAAAATGGAGGAAGTCGAGTAAAGGCTTTGTTATGTTTTGAGTTCTATTGATTTTAATAATTGCACTAGCGTTTATAACTTTTTAAAATTAAATCTCATTTAAAATTAAATGACCGTTGACATGTTTGATAATACTGGCCGTAAGTGATTCATTTATGACGATTGTTACTACCTACTCATTTTCCAAATTTTAATGAAAATGTATGTATATTATTAATTCTTTAAAATTGAATACCCACATATTTTTTTTATATAAAAATGCATGTACTAAATTTATTTTATTTTAGAGACGAATAAAATATGCAGCTTATTACTAGGAGAATTGTGCGACGAAGTAGAAAATCCAAATCACGAATGGGATATTAGTCTTTCTAAAGATAACAGCGTAGATATATGGAGTAGACCAACACCAAAGGTACTATAATGACACTATTATAAAAATAATGACGCAAATTGTTTTGCCATTACAATTAAGGAATTTATTTAACATGACTAATTAAGTCACGCTATGATTTTTTATAACTACTGCACTATAATTTATGCAATTGATACTTTTTTTATTCACAGGAAGATTCACCTACATTTAAAGTTCTGCAATTATCTGATACACATTTTGATCCTGATTATCAGGAAGGTAGTGCTGAAAATTGCCAGGAACCTTTATGTTGTAGGAATTATAGCACGGTGGTTGAGTTGGAGGTAATCCACCCAGCAGGAAAGTACGTCAATTAAAAAACTGTAATTAGTATTTCCTGAAAACGATTTGATTATAATGATGTCAAGCCTTCAATCGAGATGTTATTAAATTTTTTAGAAATAGGTCAATTATTGCTCTAATAAACATAAAAAATTGATTATAATATCTTTTTAAAAAATATTCATGGAAATGACCATTTAATTTATTTAGGTCAATATAACGAGATAAATATCAAATTTTGATAAATGCTAATAAAATATAAAAAATAATAAACGTTGTAAATTCAATTTACTATGTAAAACTTATTTTTAGATGGGGTTCTTATGGTAAATGTGATTCTCCAAAAGTATTAATAGAAAATACGTTAGCAAGTATTGCAAAGCAACACCCTGTATGTAATCTGAATTTAAAATGGATAAAATTATAATTGCTCCCTTTTAGGATATTGATTATATAATTTGGACTGGAGATATACCTCCACATGATATTTGGAATCAAACAAAGGAACAAAATGTAGAAAACATCAAATATACTGTAGGGAAAATCTTTGAGTATTTTCCTAATATACCAGTATTTCCAGCATTAGGAAATCATGAAGGTATACCAGCAGGAAAGTAAGTAATTAAAATCCCCATAACTTTGTTTGCTCATCATAGCGAAGTGTTAAAAAAGGTAGTCTTCAGAAAAGGCAAATTAAAATTTTTTTTGAAGACTACCTTTTTCAACACTTCGCTATTTTTTTCTGACTTTAGTTAATTTTTTCATCCAAACTTGTTAACGAATATATTAATAGCTTCGAAGAATTTTCAATCTGTTTTTATAATTGTAGTTTTCCACCACCTTGGATGAAGGTAGAAGATCAATCAATCGATTGGTTATACAAGGAGATATCTACGCAATGGAGTAAATGGCTTCCAAGTTCAGTAACTCCAACAGTTTTACAAGGAGGATTTTATTCGGTGCTAATTCGCCCCAAATTTCGCTTAATTTCCATCAACACCAATTATTGTCATGCACTAAGCTGGTAAGATAGTTTCTTGGATATAAATGAAACATGGTCTTGAATGAAAGATTGCACATCCCAGTTATAAGTTTGAATTTTTTAAGTTACATTTTTTTTAATCCGCGAAATAATTTTATTGAACATGTTTAATGTATCAAAAATTTTTATATTACATGGTTCACCAAATGTCAGGGTTTAAAATTCACACTTATTTCAATTGTATTTCAGAGAAGATCAATTATTTCAGAATAGTCAATTGTATTTCAGAATAATCAATTCAATTTCAGAAAATAGCAATTTATTTCAGAGTAGTCAATTGTATTTCAAAAAATATCAATTGTATTTCAGAAAAGGCCAATTATAAAAAAATGAGGAACTCGAGAGTTCTTGGCGGTGATTGTGCACGTGAACTACAGAAGCACATACATTTCATCAAAAATGTACGTATAGGTCGTTATTCGCCAATTGTAAACCCAATTAAAATAATCTGCCAAAAACTCATGGCGTCCTAAATATTTTACAAAAGGTCTTTTCTAAAATTATATTAATTTTTCTGAAATCCAATGATGCTTTCTGAAATACAATTTCTGAAATTGAAATGACTATTCTGAAATACAATTGATACTTTCTGAAATTAAATTGATTATTCTGAAATACAATTGATGGTTTCTGAAATACATTTGACTATTCTGAATTAAAATTGATGATTTCTGAAATTGACATGACTATTCTGAAATACAATTGATACTTTCTGAAATTAAATTGATTATTCTGAAATACAATTGATGTTTTTTGAAATACAATTGATCTTTTCTGAATTACAAATGATGATTTCTGAAATTCAAATGACTATGCTGAAATACAACTGATACTTTCTGAAATTAAATTGATTATTTTGAAATAATAATATTTAAATTACAAATTCTAGGTGGTTAGTAGTAAATAGTACTGATCCAGCAAAAGAATTGCAATGGTTGGTTCACGAATTGGATTTAGCTGAACAAAATGAAGAAAAAGTACATATAATTGGTAATTTTTGTTTATTTAAAATATTTTATTCTTTTATAAATTATAATGAATTTTAGGTCATATACCTCCTGGAAGCGGTGATTGCATTAAAATTTGGTCAGAAAATTATTATAATATTATAAACCGATATCGTAATACGGTTGTGGCCCAATTCTTCGGCCATGCACACACTGATGAGTTTGAAATATTTTACGATAATATTGAGTACAGTAAGTATTTTTGTTAAAATAATTTTGGTATTATTATTTAAAATATTATAAGGAATTTAATTATAGCATAAATAATTGATATAATTTTTATTATAAATTGGGTGTAACTTGAAGAAATAGGCCTTAAAGCAATTATTACTTTTTGTCATTTAAGAAAAATGTTATATTTTATTCCGTTATAAAATAGTTTGCATATTAAAAATAGTAGATTGGTTTCCAATATTATCAATTATTTATATTATACAGGGTGTTCTTTGGGGTATTTTGTGAAAACTTACCTTTTGTGTTTTTTTTTTCGAAAATTGCTTGGTTTCGAAGATTTTTTTCTTTAAATAAGCTACAAACAATTTATAATAATTTTTCAAAATAACCATCAGCTAGGATACAGTCGAATGCAAAAGTGGGCAAAAACAGTTTCCTGTAATATGTGTATATGTGATAGTAGAACTTTCTTGACAACCGTTTAAATTCAAGAATTTAAAAACCATCAAAATAGACAATATCAAATTTTCTAATTGATTTGAAAATTATTTTATTCAATATAATTTTGTTCTTCATAAGCCAGTGAAAATAGTTATTGCATTTTCTTCTTTTGAAAATAAGCACAATTACTGACAGTTACATAAGTACATCAAGATAAGATTTTATGAAATTCAAAATTTTTAATAAATTATTAATCTACAAACAATTCATAAGAATTGGTCTAAAAATACTGAATTTCTTGTAAAATTGAAGCGAAGCAATTTTCCAAAAATTATCGTATGTAAATTCTAATAAAATGACCTAAGGAACCACCGATGGAATTTTCGACATATTTTTAAGTAGCACCATATATGAAATATTTCAAAAAAAGAAGACAAAATCTTTAATTTTTTGCAAATAAATTTAATGATGAAGATTGACGATGATTTGGCATTAATTTTGATGTTGAAAACTGATATCAGTTGGGATAAGAATAATCCTTGTCTTTTTCAACATCAAATAAATTTAAATTTTACTGTTGTCTTAAGAAAGTTTTTTACAAACTCCCTATCGTAATTTTTAAAACTTTATTTTCCAGACAAGGAATAGTTAGTTATTCAATCATTATTTACTTTAGTTAAGTTTTGAAAGTAAACTCAGTCTATCATCATTCTAACATTCAAAATTTATGAAAAATTTTAAAATTTTTGGATGTATTGTTTCCAAATTGTCCAGTTTTTTAACTTCTGTAAATACATTGTATTCGAATTTCAATAAAAAAAAGTGATTGTCGATTACTAGACCTTTTCCAATTGTATTTCAGAAAAGATCAATTCGATTTCAGAATAGTCAATTGTATTTCAGAAAGCATTAATTGTATTTCAGAATAATCAATTGTTTTTCAGAAAAATTAATTTAATTTCAGAAAGGACCAATTATAAAAAAGTCAAGAGTTTTTGGCGGTGATTGTGTACGTGAACCACAACAGCAAAAGGTCTTAAAATTAATTTTACTAAAATACAATTGATGCTTTCTGAAATAAAATTGATCTTTTCTGAATTACAATTGATGATTTCTGAAATTGAATTGACTATTCTGAATTACAAATGATACTTTCTGAAAATAAATTGATTATCCTGAAATACAATTGACTATTCTGAATTACAATTGATGATTTCTGAAATTGAATTGATCTTTTCTGAAATACAATTGGAAAAGGTGTAAACTACAATTATAATCTTAGTCCAAATATGTGCAAAAAATTCCATGCATATGAGTTTATTCTTATTTTCTAGAAAATCCAATTGGAATAGCCTACGTTGGTCCATCAGTTACGACCTATGAATATTTAAATCCTGGCTATAGAATATATTACGTTGATGGAGATCATGACAACTCTACAATGGTAAGTTGCCAAAAGTTAAAATTTATGTTGATACAAGAACCAAAATTTGTGTTTAAGATCTTTTGATAAATCTATAATTATTTATTTTCAATATTTTACTTTTGAATAGAAATCTTATTCACTAAGTTACAAAATATGAAACAAATTGGAACGATTTTATAAAAAAATAAATTTCATTTTGTTTTTCTTTTATTTTAAGTACATAAAATAAAATAAAATTTCAAAAATAAAAAATAGGTTAAGCCATTTTTGTTGTACAGACCATTTTAAAATTATTTGTTAAGGGTTAAAGAAACAGAAAATTGTATTATTAATTCTTCTGTTGGATATACAGGGTGAGTCTATAACATGGTATAAATTCAAAAGGTCAGAGACGGTTCGAATTTCAAAATATCATACGTCAAATTATTTTGTAAATGCGGACATTTTGAGTCAAATGGAGATAAGTCAATAACATTTTATATATTAACAGAATTAGACTTGCTTTCAATTTATGAAGAAATGCTATTGAAAATCTAACCATTCTGGCCTTCTTGAATTTATTGCATATTACAGACTCCATTTAATTTACAATTCTTGATTGATCATATCTTCGGAACGAGAGGAGATAAGTCAATAAAATTTGCTTGGATGCGTTTCTATTTAAAAAAAATGTGATGACATCAAGTGGACATTGTACGAAGACATCACATAAATTTTAAATACTACAATTGCAAATACTTGTTGAATCTTGAATTTATTCCATGATACAGACTCACCTTGTATTTATTTAGATTATATGAAAACCCAAAATTGTAAATTGAATTAGAACTCTTATTTTGATCAAAAATAATATTTTTAATTTTCATTTAGGATTTTCATTTAGATGATTTTTAGTATTTTTTTTTTAATTTTAGGAAGTAATTGATCATGAAACTTGGGTAATGAATTTAAGAAAAGCAAATGATAATCCACAAGATGATCCTGAATGGTTTAAACTTTACTCGGCACGATCAATTTATGGAATGAAAACATTGAGACCACAAGAATGGGATAACTTAGTAACAGAAATGGTGGATAATCCAAAATTATTTAATTTATTTTACAAGTAAGTACATAATTATAATTTTTAGTAATAAGAATAGAGTTTTAACCGGGTTAATTTATCATTATTTTCACTTTTTAAGCTGTGCTTTCTTTGATCACGATTTTATGAGAATGATGCATACTGAAGCGCACGCATGGTTTTAAATTTTTATCCAAAAATTATTTAAACTTTCTATAAAATTGCATTGTGCAAACAAAATAATAAAGATATGACATGCGATTTATACAAGCAATTGCTTGTTTTAAAAATATAGCAATAAACATAGCAGAAAAAGTTGTACAAATTCAATCAAAAATGTTTCGATATTGAAATATTAATAAATTGTTAAAAATATTGTAATTTTAAATAATTGATTTTTAGAAACGTGCTTATTTATGTGTATAATTTTCTAAATATAGTTAAAATAATAAATTAAAACATTTTTTATTTAAATAAAAAATAACATTTTATGGAGTGTATATTTTATTTTAATTTTTACAATTTTTTCAAAACCAAAATATTACAATTTTGTTAGAGACACAATATAAAATTCATGTTCATACCAATGAAAAATTATTTTCTTAAAATTTAGAAATACATATCAATAAAATTGTAAAAAAAGATTTATGATAATTTTCAAAAAACCAACTAGGATAAACATGGTCTGAAAAATTTTAATTTCATAACTTTCATTTGTGGCTGAAACAACAGCATACGGTTGCTTCTTTTCAACCTTTTTAGGTAAAAAGGTTATTTTTTTAAATTCTTCACCTTTTGGAACTTCACATGAAAATTTTTTTTAATGATTTTTAATAATTAAATTGGAAAATTTTGAAATTCTGAATATAAACTTTTAAAATTTGGCAAAAATGACGAATTGATCCTAGAGAAAAAATATATTTTTTACAATTTTTATAAAATCCAAATAATATTTTTTTAGAGGGTAACAATATTTATGCTGTTCGTACCAATAAAAAAACTTGTGAATAGGGTTTATAAAAAAAAAAACCGACAATTTGAAGAAACGGTTTTCAGTTTCCAATTAAAAAAATGGTTTCACAGGTTTTCAATTTTTATAAAAAAAAAAATCTAGAAAAAATTACTTAATATTTACAGGATGATTTTTATGCCCAAATGAGTTGATAAAAAAATTTAAATTGATGGAATCAAATGGGGCTTTGGTACAAATATTTTAAGATGAAACAATAAACTTTTATCGCTCGGATTTTTGACACGGCAGCCATCTTGAATTTTTTAACTGACAACATATGTATCTCATGCAATACTAATTGTTTTAGTACTTTACAACAGTACATAAAATTATAATTATTTAAATCATAAAAAATAAACATTGATAAAATATTTCAAAATTAAAATGTTTTAATCTTCAAAAAAGAGTTAAAACATTTTATTGTTTTATTTAAATGAAATATTATTTTATTTAAAACAATGTTTTTTGAAGGTAAAATATTTTTATTTGCTATTTAAAAATATTCAAGATGGCCGCCATGTCAAAAATCCGAGCATAAAAATTTTTTTTCATCTAAAAGTATTTGTAAAAAAGTCCCATTTGATCTCACCAAATTTCAAATTTTTTGAACAGCCATTTGGACATGACCACTTTGGTTCCATACATAAGAACAACCTGTATAAAATAATTATTAAAAAAAAATTTTTTTAAAGCGGCACCGAAACGAAAATCAAAAATAACGGGAATTGTCAACAAAACCGAAAGTATAACTGAAACGTAAAAATAATATTCTAAAACGGAAACTGAAACCGGAACGAAATATTTAACGGTTAATTTTGGTTTTATTTTTTTTAAATTTTCTTCAAAATCATTTTTTTTTTAAAGAATTATTAGTTTCTACATTTTAAACCTAACCGAAAGTAACTAAAACTAAACCGAAATCAAAATAAATTTGAGTCCGAATCGTATTACTAACTAACTAAATAAACTAAATAAATTTCGGTTCGTCTCTCTGATTTTGTAAATATTAATTTAAATTTTATAAAATTAAATTAATTTAAAACCGGTTTTTAAAAACCTTCAAACCCTATTTGTGAAATTATTATATCGAACTTTAATTAATTTAGAAAAATCAAGAAAATCTTAAAAAATTACCTAACTTAAAAAAATCGGAACAATCCTCTATAAGCCTTTATATTTTTTCACAATTTTCTAGTAAAAGCACCTGTAACGTCAATTAAACTTCGATAAAATAAAGGCCCATATAACTTCAAATTTTAATGATTTATAAAGATAGAAACTAAGGTGATGTGATAATTTCAATTTCATTATTATTATTATTTTTGAAATTATAAAAATTGTTAAATATAAAAAATGAAGTTTTGAAATTGCAAATTAATTTCTTGAAAGAAAAAAAAATAATTTAAATCTAAAAATAAACGAATAACTCCCATATATTTTCATTTGTTTTTTTTAATTTTTTTATTAATTTTTTATTTGTTTCAGATTATCTTATAAAGGAAGCCCAATACGACCACCTTGTACCGAACCAAAATGCAAATTTGATCAAATTTGCCGACTTAAATCAGGACGTTCACATTATAAATCAAAACTATGTAAATATGAGCTAGAAAAAATTGTTAGTACCAGTAATTAAATAATATATTTATTTTTTGATAATTAAATACAATTTTTAATATTTAATATTCAATTATACATTCAGGATATTTTAATTCGCATTCATCTCCATTATCAGCAACTTCATCCATATCTGGTAGATAACCCGTGAAAGCAGCTTTTCCCAATTTAACTTCTTCTTTTTTTGCATTCACAGCCCTTTGCATGCTCCAAATAAAAGGCGCACCTTTACAAACCAATAATTGTAAACAATGAGTATCTTTACTCATTGAAAAATTCCTTAAATCATCTATGATTTCATGAGGTAAATTTGCTTCTTTTGCATGAGGTAACAAGTTTTGGACTTGTGGATTTGTTAATATCCAATCCAATGGGGTTTCTTCTGATAAACTTCTAGCTTGAGTTAAATACGCTGGTGGTGGTTTTGATAAAGAAGTACTTATCTGTAAAAGCAAAACAATAAAAATGTAGTCGTAGAATAAATTATACTTACTAATTGTGCAACAAATATAATTGCATTAACTGCAATTGCACCAATACGCTTCGTATCCAATCCAAGTACTCTTAAGAAACTAGAAAAAATGGTACTACCATTATCTCCAGTATCCCCTTTTTTAGAATGTCGTGTCCCAAAAGCTTCACTAACCAAATCTGCGACACCTTTAAAGAAATCAATGATGTTTCTTAAAAACTCTCTAAAGGTAATAATAAATTCAAACCTTTAGCCTTATCCAGTCCAAGTATCTTCCCAGCCATTTCAAATCCAGACTTAATTTTTCCGAAAACACCGCTGTCATCAAAAGTACATTCAATCCCAATAACATTAATTAAAAATATAACCAGGAGTAACCTCTTCATCTTCATTGTATGAGTGATAAATGTAGAATGATGAGTTCACATTTGAAAGATAACGCTTGAGTTACCAAGTGCGACAATATTGTTCAAACGTTTTGTTCAGGTAGGAGAAATATATTTTCTGCCACAGTTATTAACCCCAGGATAAAACAAATGAGATCAGTTACATCTTTGGCTTCGATCAGAAATCATGTGGAAGATTTGTGCTGTCCTAGTAGTTTACTCCAAAATAATTAATTCACAAGATTTGGCTTCTTCTGTGGATATAAAGACGTTAAGTGAATTACCGATTGATAAATTATTACGAGTGAAAAATTCGTTCGATATTGATACTGGAGATACACAAGCAAGTACTTCCAATAATGAAGATCAAGATTCAAATTTAAATGGAGCTTTACCTTTAACTCGAGTGAAAAATAAATTACGACCGTATAAACGAGGTGATTGGTATGATGTTTATAACAAAAGTGATAATAAAAAAAGTGTCCAATCAATTTTTCAAGTATCAGTCACCACGTTAGCCTTCCTTGCGTTTGGTGGATATTTATTGTGTCTGGTAGTGCAAAGTTTGAAACAAAAAGAGGGTTATAAAGTTGTATTTGTTCCTGTGTCATCAACAACAGCAGCACCAGTAACACTTATTGTGTTGAGGAATAGGAGAAGACGACGACGAAGGCCTTTACGATTAAGAAAACCAATTCGCGAAAAAAGAGAAATTGATGATACAAGTAAATCACCCCATGTTGACATGACTCCATTTGTTGACCCTGAAAGAATGCTCAGTGCACTAGTTACACTCTCTGAAGCGTATACGCAATATCACACAGTTGATTATAAGAAATTCAATGAAACAAGGCATGAAATTTAATGATGTTATTATTTACGTTAACCAAGAGACAATGAAAGTTATTTTAGTGCCGTTATGAATTATTGTGAATAATGATGTATATTAATTAACGCATTGTTTGTACAGGAGATTTGTGTCATTTAAAAATTATTAAAGCGAAAACCAATTAAAAGAAATTTATTTCCCACTTTAAATTCGCAGGTAGCGTACCTGAACAAGACCAGGAGTTGGATCTTTTATTAAAATAAAAGACGATATAAATTTCAACGGTCATTTTAATAAACTGTAATCATAATATTAATAATGATTATAAAACAGATAATAAAGTGTAAAGTGATATTTTTCTCATATTTACGACAACTATACGATTACCGTGGCCATCTTAAATTCATTAGTAGTAATTTTGTGTCACGCAGAGCGAAATTTACATTTCTTGTTACCAACACCACATTAAACCAAGAGCTTCGTTTTTTTGTTTTATTTCTTTGATAAATTGTAAATTTTAGTTGAATGGAGAATGGCAATGAATAATTAAAAATATTTTTTCCTTCGACGATTTTAAAATATGGTCAAATAAAAATTTTGAAACTGTTTTTTTGTTGCATCACTTCTTAAATTTCTCTAAAAATCATTATAAAATAGTGATGAAAAATATAACAATTTTAAAAAACCATTTTGGATGAAACATGGTTGATTCGTTTCGAGATTTGTAGAGAGGGTATTTTTGTAAATGTTAACACCCAGCCCAATGTCAATTATAATTAGTCAAAATTCTTAGAAACTTCCACCAAAAAAAGGAACTGCATATAAACCACCCAAAAACGGACAGATGTTTTTACGTATTTAATATTATTTAATGTCTTTTGGATTCTACAATCTCATATTTAAAAGAAAAAAATTAATATTGAAGCCTTTAAATACAGAGGGGTGCATAAAAAGCGACCAATGATGTAGCTTCGTTATTTCTTATCCGATTTTAATAAGTGATGTCAAATTAAATGGTTTGAAGAATACTACTATCAGATAATAAAACATTAATTTTATTTTTTAAAACATCAGAAGATGAGGAGGCAACTTTTCTTTTTCAAAAGGCAACATATTTTTTTCGATTGAAAAAAATCATTAACAAAAATAATCTAAACCAATTATACCAATATTTTTTTTTAAATTTTTTTTCTTATTTTTTCTAATTTTTTTTTAATTTAATTCAATTGTTTCTTTTTTGTTTTTGAGTTTTTGAGTTTTTTATTTTTGTAAGTTTTGTTTTTTAATTTATTATTAATAATTTTTAATTTTTTTAATTTATTAATAATAAATTTAAAAACAAAACTTAAAAAAATAAATAACTGAAACCCCAATAACAAAAAAAAACAATTGAATTATATTTTAAAAAAAATAAAAAAAAAGGAAAAAAAAAATTTAAAAAAATTAATTTAAAAAAAGTTATTGGTACAATTGGTTTAGATTATTTTTGATTATGATTTTTTTAATGGAAAAAATATGTTGCCATTTGAAAAAGAAAAGTTGCCTCCTCCTCCTCTGATGTTTTCAAAAATAAAATTAATCTTCTATTATCTGATAGTAGTATTCTTTAAACTTTAAAATTTAAACTTTAAAGAATACTACTATCAGATAATAAAAGATTAATTTTATTTTTGAAAACATCAGAGGAGGAGGAGGCAACTTTTCTTTTTCAAATGGCAACATATTTTTTCTCTAACGAGGGAAACTTGAGATTTGACTCTAGAACTAACGCTCGATTTCATGATTTTTCACAATTTTCAGTGATTCGCTGATAATTTGCAAAGAAGCTCCAGAAAAGTTGGATGGATTTTCTATTCCCTGTTATTATCTCCAACGGAAAATTTATCTCAGACGTCTACGAAGATGCTTTTAACGTGCTTTTACCAAAAATTTAATGTTTGGGTAAAATAAGAAGGTTTGTAGAAAGTAACGTTTCCAGGCAATAACTTTTAAAAAATGTATCCCACATAGGGTTTTTCCCAAAAAATATAAGTAAAACCAAATTTAAAATAATTTTTAAAACAAATTGTGGAAAATTAAAATTAAAATTGTTATCATTCGTTTTCATTTTTATCATATTACGCCAACTAATTTTAAAAAATTGTTTTTTTTTATAAATATTGCAAGTAGACTGTTTAATTTGAATAAATTTTTTATCAAAAAAAAATGTTTGATTTTGTATAGATATTAATCGCATTAGAAAAGAACAGGTTTTTACTTCTAATAAATGTAATTTTTAAATTTAGGAAACTTAAAAAAATTTTCCAGAAAATTTAAAATCTTTATTTTTTTGTTTTTCTAAATGAAAAAAAAACAACTGACACACTTTAAAGAAGTTTCAATAATTGTATATTGATTTACTGCTGATATCTACGAGCCACTAAAGGTTTTTTTACTCCAAATAAAACATGCTATTTTTTCTTCAGCTCAAAAATTTATGAAACGTTAATTCTACTTTTTTTGAGTTGTAAACCATTTCATCGACAATACAATATCGACTGTCCATTTCATCGACAGAGCTTTTCATCAACAAGATCGTTCCATCAACACGTCTCTTTCATCGACACAGCTTTTCATCAACAAGGTCGTTTCATCAACACTTCTCTTTTATCGACATTACCTTTTCATCGATAAGGATATTTCATCAAAATACACACTTCATCGACATTGCCATTTTATGGACAACCGATTTATCCGCACCACCTTTTGATCGACTAATCTTTCTTCGACAAAGACGTTTCACTCCTTTTCCTTGACAAACTATTTCATCGACAATTCCACTTCTTCGTCAATGCCGACTACAGTTTCATCTACATTTTCGTATCAACATTTTCCATCACTTCAGGGGATAGATTTGAGATCTGCTATTTCTTCTCCAATGTTATCTTTTAGTGCTACCAAGGTCTGTGGATTGTTCACATAACTCGTGGTTCTAATATATAACCACAAAGAATGAAGTCTGGTGCAGTCAAATCGGGGGATCTTGCGGGCTGCAGGTCAATGCGAATCACCAAAAGGAGAAATTTTTATAAATACCAAACTCACAATAACAGATGACGCCACTTACAAAAATAAGAGCATCTTCAAATAGGGTGTTTACTTTAGCGTCACCCTGTATTAAGTTGTAGTTGTCGCTGAAAAGGTAATGTCGATGAAACGCATGCGTCAATGAAAGCATGTATCGATGAAACCTCTCGTCGACGAAATGGTCTTTCGATGCTATTGTATTCGATGAAACGTTATATATCCGTTTTCATCGACATTACTTTTTGATCGACAAACCATTTCATCGACAATGCTATGTCTTCGATAATAACGACTACAGTTTCATCAACCAAGACATGTTTCATCGACATATACTATTTATTAAGATTACTTTTTCATCAAGACTGTTTATAAAGATGAAAATATGTTATCTTGATAAAACGTGTGTCAATGAAACACATCTTTGTCATTGAGAAGTCAGTTGATGAATCCACATTGTGAAGAAGTATCATTTTTGATGTAAGGCAGTCTCGATGAAACGTCGTTGTCGAAGAAAACTGTTGTCGATGAAATGGAAGTTCTGATGACACAGTTGTCGATGGAAACGTAATGTTGATGAAACATCTGTGAAATGTGAGAAAAAGTAGTGTAAATGAAACATTTCTCTATGAAAAGGTAGTGTCGATGAAACAGTTGTCGATGAAGTGGAAGTTCCGATGACACAGTTGTCGATGGAAATGTAATGTTGATGAAACATCTGTGAAAAGCGAGAAAAAGTAGTGTAAATGAAACATTTCTCTATGAAAATTTAGTGTCTATGAAACAGTTGTCGATGAAGCAGTTGTCGGTGAAACAGTTGTCGATGAAAAGGTACTATCGTTGAAACGTCTGTCGATTAAACGTCCTTTATGATGAAGGGTTATGAATATTCGGCGGGAAAGTGCGCTAACCTACAATTTTGTCAATTTTAAACGAACTCCAGAGTCTTTACTCCAAAATCTTAAAAAAAGTACTAAATAACCTTTCGAATCGATAAACGAAATGAAAGCTCAATAGACTTTTTGCATTTATCCATATTGTATTTTGTGGGTTGGTCCACTTTCGCACTAAAAGCCTCAAATATGAAATGGACAACCGAAATGTGGAACGAACACGACCATGTTCTCAACTAACAGAGAAATTACTTGTTACAATGCGAGAAGGCTCTACTTTATTGGCGTTTGAACAACACAACTATTATTTGGCTTAAACTGCAAAACTGCTCACAATAAATATTCTTGTAATCTTCAGAGTTTAATAACGAAATTGAGAAAAAAATTATTCTTCTTCAGATGGCAAAAATGGTTTTCTGGGCCTTTTTTAATTTGATATATGGCTGTATTTTAACGTCATTTTAAAGCCAAAGAGTGTAAATATTTAATAATGTCGATTTTGTTTACCCAATAGTATGCCAATTTCCAAAAATTAAATTTTCGATATTTGTATTATCGATTTATCAAAATAATAAATTTGTTTAAATTCTGTTATTCTAATTCTAATTATTCTAATTTTAAAAGAAGAGAAGTTTTTAAATTTTACCAGATTTTACAAAATTTATCTACTTAAAATGAAATTTGGAAAATTTTTTGTAATTTTTTTGTGTAACGATTCAATTAGATATTATTATATAATTTTATTCAATGAATATAATTTTTTGAATGAAGAAACCTATATTAATATCTCTTTAAAAATGCCTAACGAAATTTAAGTTATAAATCAATTAATCATAAATAAGGTATATTTTAGATTTATTGCCTGGCTTGTTTAAAAAAAAAGCATAAAAAATCAATTACAATTTTAAGTAAATTAAAATACACCTAGGATTATTTATTATTTTTCTAAGCCCGCATAAAAATTATTAGCTTCGACCACACACGATTATATTATGATACTACGCCTGATGCTAACGATTAATTCCAGATTTGTGTCAAATTCCTCTTTAATATTGATTTATACTTTTGTATGCGTTGTCAAATTTAAATTTAATAAATAAAACTTTATAATTGTAAATTACATATTATAAAATAAATTTATTTTTTTATTGTTTACAACTATTGCACGATAATTAAAATGTTCATTATTTCTTTTAATTGCTTTCTGTGGTAATTAACTACAAAGTATAAGCTTTAAGTTGTAAATCAAAAATATTATTAACAATAAATATATTTATTACAAAGATTTAATAAAAGTTTTATGGTTATGAGGTTTTGTATAAGTTTGTATTCTTATAATAAAAAATAACGATTTTTACAGCCCAGGTGTAGGCGTATTTTCTTTTACATAAAAATATGTTCCTTTTTTATAATTAGTAAAATACCTATTTGTAAATATTATAATTTTAGTAATTGTGGTATACAATTTGTATTACACATTTTTATGGATCACCCTGTATTCAATAGATCAATATATTATACAGTGTGTCCCATTTTAATTAATACAGCTGAATGTCTTGAAAACTAAGCGATTTCATTAAAAGTCTTTAAGACAAATATTGTAGCGACTCGAGATGGATAGTGCCCTTCGATTTTATGGGAGTTTTATGGGGATCGCAGTCTAGGTGATACGTATTTTGCAATATAACAGAATTGAAGGTTCTTATTGGTACTTTCAGCCCTAAAAAATAATAAAATGTTAAACATGTGTTATGGTGTGGTCTGTTTCTAGCATTTTAGTACTATTAATTTTACCGGAATTTGTGATATTTGATTAGTAACAAATGAAGTCTAGAAAATAAATAAATGCGTTTTGAAAAATTAATTAATTTTTTTTAGCCATGAATATGACGGAAATGTCCCATCGAAACCTCGGTTTTATTTTGTAATAATATTACTAAGAATTCGTCATTTGTATTTTTCACATTCCAATCAAAACCAAAAATCGTATTTTAATAAAATTATTTATTAAATTAATTTTTTTTTCATAAATTGAAAAAATCAACAACTTCAAAATTTTACAGCAATTGTAAACAATATCTAGACATATTTTAAAGTATATATTTGATAAAATTCAGGCTATTAGTTTGTGTACAAAAATATTGCATCCTTTCGTAGGAAATTCGAAATCAAATTCGTTTGTGGAGGTATATTTATCATCATTTAGAAAGGTCTTTTCTGATTAAATAGGTAATTCTTCAAATTTTAAGTCCCGAGTATTAACGATTCCTACGAATTTACAACCCTAATCCCTCTCATTTCTTAATAAGCAGGTATAAATTAAGAGAATGGTCGGCAAATTTGAGCCCATGATTTTGAAATCCCCTTTGTAGTTGCGTTTTTGGTCATATTTTTTTCCAGTGGAGTTTTTTTTTAATTTCATCCAAATAATCATACGGCTCTTTACAAAAATTTTTTGTTTAGCGGCGTTTTGCAAAATTCTAAAGAACTTCTTGAAATAATATTTTTTTTTCAATGCTAGTAATAAGTTTAGTTATAGTTTATTTATTTAGAAAACCACCTTTTCAGCAGCTATTATTTATTTGGCCAACTTGGTCAAACTCGTCAGCGGTCGCGTCCCCCGATTTCCTACTCCAGCATACGCGTCCCACCAAACTCCCGCTCAGCCGTCCAATCATGATCGACAGGCAGGTCACGTGATTATTAAGCTCTGGCATCTTAGTGCGACGAATTCTCCTGCGAAAAAGGTGGTTTTCTAAATAAATAAACTATATAAACGAAGTGTGTGAAGTTTAGATTTTTGTTGTGAGTATATTTTTAAACTTTTTACAGCGTTCCCAAAATTAAGCACAATATATCTATTAATTATTTTTTAAAAAATATTTGGTGAAAAACATGATTTAGTTTTTCCAAAAAAATTAACATCGATTCCGACTTTTCGGAATCGGATTTGGATCCAGAAAAATCTGGATCCAAATCCGATGGCCCACTACAATAATAAATTATGGTAATATTTTTCTCATAAAAATTAGACGATTAGTTTCTGGAAAATTGGAAATTTGAAGAAAATTTTGTGTTAAAAGCTTCAAAAATGTATAAAACTACCTTTTGTGTTCACCCCTACTTCTGTAATAAGTCTACCCTTTTGACCAATTCAATCACGATTACGCCCCCTCCCTTAACCTACATTTAAATTTAAATATTAACTAATGTTTGATGAATTGTTAGTTGCGAAGTGAATTTCTTGCAAAGAAGACGTGCTAGTGAAAATATTCCAAATTTATTTGAAAATTCTCCAGTTGCAAATCAGGTATAAATCTTTATTTTCATTATTAAAAGTAGTTTTAACGTCCATGGTTGGATTTGCTTTGCTAACATTTTGAGATAATCGACAAATCTAAACTTATTGTGTCCAATTAGCAATAGATTTCATTCATAGATTATTTTTCAAAATATTGACAATAAAAAGATCGTGCACATCACTTTTTGTTTTTATTATTTTTTGATATTTTCTATAAAATACATATATGAGTACGATATTTTGGTGGTTCTTGTTTAAGCCTGAATCTTTGGAGGGTTGTAGTTCAAAAACCAAAATAATACTAATTTAGGTTTTTATTATTTTGTTTAAAATACATTTTAAGTAATTTTAGGCAAAAATAAAAAGTGATGCTCATGCGTTTTAAAATTATTTCTAATTTACTTTTTCGATATTTTGTTCATAATCATATATATTTTAATTCTCAAAAATAAAAAACCTATCCAAAATATTTGATTTTCGCTAATGTTGCCCTAGAGTCAAATCTAAATTTTGCTCGATTTTTTTTTAACCAAAGCTTTAATTTCGATTTTTTTAGATAAAATCATTATGGCCAGGAAATACGCGAACAACGACATCACGTTAATTGTATCTGGCGAAAAATTTATGGCGAATAAAGCAATAATTTCAGAAAAAAGTGATTATATCAAAACCATGTTTTCCAGTGGAATGCTGGATTCGAATAGTAACCAAGTTGAAATTAAAGGAATTTCCTCGAAAGGATTTAGAGATATTTTGAAGTTCATGCACGAGTTGGTACTTGATATTTGTATGGAAAACGTCTTGGACATCCTCGCCATCGCCGATTACATCCAAATAAATGATGCGATCAAACTTTGTAAGGAATTTTTGATGTCGAATGTGGATGCGAAAAATTTTGGTACTGTTGCGAATGTCGCAGAGTGCTACTCGCTTGTAGGTCTTAAGGAACATGCCCTTAATTTTATTGATGAAAACTTTTGGGACATTTCTCAAACCGAGTTTTTTTGTAAATTGACTCCAGAGCAAATTCATCATGCCGTTACAGCTGATAAAATAGTTAACTTTTCCGAGTTGGATTTATTGGAGGCTATTTTGCAATGGGGACTTAAGCCCAGCAATCTTACGTGAGTATTTTTTTTCTAAATAGAACAGCGAGTATCAAATAAATTTAGTGGTGCGAGAAAATAATGGCTATAACTTATTTTTTATTGGTTTCATCAAAAAATGTTTCATATAAATTTATACTTCTCTATGACTGCGATAAGGCTGTCAAGTTTGAAATCTTAAATGGAATTGTCCACCATTTTTTTAATAATTTGATTCTACACAATTTTCTGAAAGCCCCATAAGTCATATTTTTATTTCAATTTAAGGTTTATAACACTTTTGAAAAAAAAATGTTTTAAGTAAAAGGGTAAATAGATAAATAACTTAAAAAAAAATAAAAACTTTAAAAAAATGTCAATTTTTACGCGCTGTTAGATTCTTCCTAGAGCCTAATAATTTTCCAAAGAAATTATTCCCAAAATCATTGAACTTGTGATTACCAAAATTTATAATATTTGTAATTTATACGTTTTAGAATTGAGGAGAAATTAAAACACGTGGAAGATATGTTGGATCATGTGCGATTTTATGAAATTTCCCAAAAGGAATTGAATGAAAGGCTGAAAATAATATTTTCAGAAAACAGTTCAAACCATCTAATTCATGAAAAAATCACGCAGCTGTCGATGCTACCGTGCAATTCATTAAGGACGAAATTCAGTACTCGCGGTCTAAAAAAGGTGATATTAAGAGTTGTAGTATTAAAGTATATCAAACAAAATGTAGATGGGGTTGATGGGCTCATATATCGAATACTTACGCTATTAGATTGTAGAGGGCAGCACTTGATTAATTCATATTTACTTAATGAGCGGAGGGTTAACCAATCAGAGACACTGGGTGGGAGCATTAATTAGGAAAATGGCCGAAATTATTGAGGGGGGATCTGGGTGGGGAGGATTAGCCAATCAGAGCAATTGAAGGTGTGGAAATTTAAGGGTGGGGGCCAATCAAAACAATAGGAGGAGGAGTTAAGGTGGGGCAGGAGGCCAATCAGAGCAATTGGGGGAGGGATTTAGGAGGGGGAAATTTTATGACGTCATATGGGGAATCTACATGGGGGGCGGAGCCTCCTCCGGCGGGTTGGCGGGTGTTTTAGAATCGGCTAATCTCCTCTACTCACAAGTAAGTGATGAAGTTTATTTTTTTAAAAACGCCAAGTGGATCGAACTAACCAACGTCCCTAACCGTGCAAAAGTTGCTGGATTAGACACGTACTCTAGAAGTGTAGTATTTAACAATGAATTGTATATGATTGTACATTGTAAATATAAAAGTCATTATTCATTTGTTTCGAAATTCTCACATAAAACCAATAATTGGGAAACAATTGACCGTATGAATGTCTTAAGATGTGATTATAGTATATGCGCAGTTGACAATAAAATCTATGTGGTGGGAGGATACGATTTTAGATCTGAAACATCGAATGAAGACACTAACACCGCGGAAAGTTACGACCCAATGATGAAAACCTGGGAGTATATTGCAAGCCTACCAGAAGCCCGCGCGTGCCATGCTTCTGTAAATTTCGGGAACATCCTATACATTTCAGGTGGTTTTATCAAGACAGAAAGGCAAGCTTCTATGTTGAAATACAACCCATTAACCAACACTTGGTTATCGTGTGCCCCACTTTTATCACCACGTACCGAGCACACCATGATCACCTATGGTGAGAAAATATATGTCTGCGGAGGTTTTAGGGGAAGTGAGGACCATATTATGGACATTGAGGAGTATGATGTAGCTAATGATTCATGGAGGTTTGTTACTACAGTCCCATGTTGTCTTCCTATTGGAGGCTTCACTTTAGTGGAATCAAAAATTTATATTATACCAGATCATTCTTGGCATCTTGAATTTTGCCGAATTGATTGTTATGATGTTGAAACAAATGAGTGGTCTAAAGAATTACAGCAGCAGAAGCCTGACGAGGGAAGTTTTTACTGGAGTTTTTACTATTATAACACCATGTATCTTCCTAAATTACTCGCCGATGATTGATGATTTTTCTTAATTTTTCACATTTTCTTTTGTATATCTTGTAATTGTATATTTTCTTAGTATTTTATGTTCTAAATAGAATTCTCTTTCATTTAAATAATTTATGGACCAGAATAAGCAACAATAGTAATTTAAGGACTTTTAAATAAATTTTTTAAAAAGCAAACATTTCTTTAATTTTCCGCACAGTTACAGTGAGAGAATTTCCTTTTCTCGACACTGATATAGTTTAATACTAGAAATTGTATGTTTTATTGCGACGATCCCACGTTTTATTACCTTACACCCATAATTTTGGTCGCGAAGAGTTAAAAAACACAAATTTTACTTTTATGGGCCAAATGAAAAGATAGAGATTTCAAACCCTCAAACAATTCTTTTAAAGGTCACGTGTAGCAATTTTTAATATCTACTCGTGTTTTGGCCTCTATGCGCTGTTTTTTATAGATTTTTTACGCTATTGGAAACAAAACGCCACCAGATAAGTCCATAATATTTATTATTGCTGATTGAGTGCTATTTTTTTTTAAATCCACATTGGAGGGGCTGAAGGGTAAAACATAGGTGGGCTGTACCAATAAAGGATTTCCCTCTGTTGGTGAAAAATAAAACAAAAACAATTAGTTTTGAATAACAACAACATCAAGATGATCTTCGTTGAATCTAATTGTTACTGGCGTTTTTGATCATAAATCATTTTGATCAACTTATCATTTGTTGCAATATTTGTTTTTGAGAGGTAAACAAAACAATTTTAGGTGAACAATTAAATTCCATCTTAAAAAGCATTGATAAGAAAATTATAACCTCATCGTTTTTCACGAGTAATCAAAAATCGTAAAACGACAATTACCTTGTTACTTATTTTCTAATATTGGCCTTTGACAGGCAATAGAAAACTAAATATGTACAATAAAAAAAGATGGGACTAGATAAAAAATTTTTGCTGAAAAAAAGGACACCCTGTATACAAGCGTCGGCTAATTTTTATACGGAAACGTCAAAATTACACGATTTTTTGGCTGTAAAACGGAAAAAGTTATGAGAATTAATGTGAGACTTTGACCGTAGGAAAAAAATCACCCATGACATTTTCGTAAACTAGAATCACGCGAAAAAGACGTTTATCCAGAAAATTTGCTTTTTAACTTTTTTTCAGCGGTTTAAATTTTTGGTACGATTTTTAGACATTTTTTAAGGAAACTTGAAAATTCGCAGAAACTACGAAACTTGACCGAAGATGACTTTAAGCAGCTCGCGTTTGGCCCGGGGTTCCCTTTATGTGTGGAAAAAAATTCAACCTCCCTAGATGATTTCAGTGGCGTAGGGATTTTTTTTCTCAAAGGCGTAGAAAAATTACATTAAAAAACGGCGCGTCGAAAAAATTTGTGTTCAGTTTTTTGACAACATAGGAGCAAATATCGAAAATCGCTACACGTGACGTTCAAAAGAATTGTTTATTCCAACTAACGCTCGCATTTTTAAATTTCCATATTTTAATATAATCGTACCGACTCACCAAAGTTAAAATTGCGTTTTTCCGACAACGCCGGACGAAAATTAAGGGAGCGAGGGAAGGAAACGTCCAATCGTCGATATAAAATATGCGTTGGAAAGGGCTTTTTAAACACATTGACGAAACGTAAAAACTTTTATGAGATTCGAAAAAAAATATTAAAATTTCAATCCAAACAAAATGTTTGTAAAAAGTTAGAACTTCCATCATTTTTTTACCCCCCTCTGAAGATAAAAATTTCAACGACCAATAGCTTATTTTAATGGTCCTATCCTGCGCTTTAATATAAAAAAAGATTCATGTCGATATCTCTTTTCATTCAGAAGTTACGACTCAAAAACCGCTGAAAATTTGAAAAAGCCATTTTTTACTGCTATGAAATTTGCAATTCATCAGATAATAATTAATTTTGAAGCAACTACTTGGCCAATCGGGATGCTTGATGGCTTAAAATTTGCAGAATTCTTTTCTTTCTCAATTAAAGATAATATATTCTGATCTCGTGAAAAATGCCCCCTCCAGGGATGGATTTGTACTCGAATTTTACAAAAACTTTAGAATTTTTTTAGCATAAACTATTTAGCCGATTTTTATCGTAATTGACTTAAAATACTCCAATTTTGGGTCTTTATCTTCGGTAAAAATTTCAAGTCGCTGCTGTCACTACTTTTTGATACAATAAATAAATACGAAATTTCATAAAAAAATCCAAGCTCACGAAAATTTTGAAAAATTTTATTTTCGAATTTTTTAAAAAAGACCTTTCAAATGAAAGATAATTAAAAAATTATTAAAACTGACCACTCAGTTCAATTTTAGGTCCGTTATTTTTTTGTGAGCATTCTGAAAAGTACAAAAATTTTGGATATCGCACGAACTTAAAATTATTTTAATCCCTTTAGCTTAAAGGTATTTCAACGAGAGATAGCTTATTTTAAAGGCCTTACCGTGCGCTTTAATCTAGAAAAAGATTCGTGTCGATATCTTTCTTCGTTTAGAAGTTATAACTCAAAAACCGGTGAAAATTTGAAAAAGTTATTTTTTCACATAAAAATTGCTCTGAAATTTTCGGTTTATCGGAAAATAATTAATTTTGAAGGAACTACTTTGCCGATCGAGACGCTTGATGGCTTAAATTTGCAGGATTCTTTTTTCTGCTAAATAAAGAGATATTCGTTCTGATCGTATGAAAAATGCGCTCTCCAGGGCCGGGTTTATACATGAATTTTACAAGATATTACCACTCATGTCATTTGGGGTTAAAAATTTCCCTCCTGCTACACAGTCGGGGAATTAAAACTTAACCCCAAATGACATTCGTGGTAATGACAGTGAAAAATATTCAACTCAAATTTGACCACTGGTGATATTACATATGAATATATTACTAAATTCATTTAATTATTCATAATTTAATTACTAATTGATTATTTATTCAAAAAGTGGATGTGCTGACATATTGAAAACCTTGCTTATAGGTACAATAAAAGGTAAGGCGTGGGTATAGAACGGCTTCAATAAAATGTTTTAACAAAATTTTTGGCAACAACAAGATATAAATCAGATGTAATAAAAATAAAGATAGTGAGAAAGAAAAATTGTGGGCACCGATTAGCAAACAAATATGTTTCATCGTGTGGTGGACCGTCATATCTGTGGGGGGTTTGAGCCCGACATAAATAATACTATTAAAGGTGAGGTTTAGCAGCAGGTGATCTAGCGCCCCCTGCCGTGAGAATTACTGCCCAAGTGAATAACTATATACTTTATTACATACTAATAACATGTTCACATTAGCCTGCGACTCAAATGCTTGGTTATTAATCAGTCAGACCGAGGTGCACCGTCGCCCTTTCACTGCTAACTGTGTAAATTACCAATCACTAAACATGGTTTTAATGAGCTTGCTTTCTTATGTTATTGGTTTATGGGGGACTTAACCATAAGAGGCAAATATTTGTTGCGTTTTATGATAATATACGACTTTATGACATGTTTTTAATTTCTTCTCATTTTTCTTAACCAAATTTTTGATTTAACCTAATACCTAATCATCACATACCTCGATACACCTAATAAAGATGTCAATGAAATATAGATCACTCGGTATAAAACTTATGTGTTAAAACCACCTTCCTTCGAAATTAAGAAATCTTAGTAGAAATACAGGTGTTTCTAAACGTCTGTCCCATAACTTCAGGAATCGATTCTTTGACCCATTTGAAGATAAAACTAAAAAATAATTTTTTTCGCCAAAATGCTCCATATTCGAAATATGGGGTGTTAAACTTTCTTCATTTTTTTCAATTTTTAACTCTATGTTTCTAATGATAATTTTGAGAAATTTTGGATATTTCGAAAATGGAGCGTTTTATTCTTACCTTTTATTTTCAAATATATCAAAGAATCTATTCCTGAAGTTAGGTACACATGTTTTTGAAACACCCTGTATATTTAAAAAAAATTGAAAACGAAAAAATTATTAAGGAATAAAACAAATCACTTTTGGAAAACATTTTTTTTTCGATTTGGCTATAAAAAAACTTACCAAAAAAATTTCACGTGATTAAATTTATTTTTTAATTATTGATTTAAATTTTTTGTAGTTTTATTGAACGAATAAATAAATACGTTAAGTGAGCGTATAGTTACCAGCGTGAAATCTGGAGATTTTAAAAACCCACACTTAAAAAAGGGTATTTACATTTTTATGGGGCCGTCAAGCTTGATTTATTTATTGGATTTAATGAATGTTAAAAATTATTCACCTTTATAAGCGTAAATTTGATGTAACTAATTTTATTATATGTACAGGTATTCTTTGTGTTGTTTATTAACGACCAACAAGCACTAAAAAGAGCTATATAATAAATGAATAAAAATATTTTATAGTTAATTGTTAAATTAGTAACTGTATATGGCTTCACACGATTTGTGTTTATAAATTTTAAATATTTTTATTTGAATTTTTATCATTTTTTTATTTACAAAAATAGATGTCTTTATGCATATTTACTTTAAATTTTATACAAGTTTCCTTTTTCGACAATATTTTCATTATTTACACATAACAAAATCAAGAAAAAAGAAGAAAAAATTATTCTTCAAATATTATCTAAAAAAAACCATTTAACTTTTCGCAACAAGGACTTTTGAGCGATTCAACCATTATGTCGGAATATTATCAACTATAAAAAATCGATTATTGAGAATTATAGACTATACACCTTTTCCAATTGTATTTCAGAAAAGATCAATTCAATTTCAGAAATCATCAATTGTAATTCAGAATAGTCAATTGTATTTCAGTATAATCAATTTAATTTTAGAAAGTATCAATTGTATTTTAGAATAGTCAATTCAATTTCAAAAATAATTAATTGTAGTTCAGAAAAAATCAACTGTATTTCAGATGGCATCAATTGAATTGCAGAAAAAATAATTTAATTTTAGAAAAGACCTTTTGTAAAATATTGAGTAAGCAAAGAGTTTTTGGCGGATTATTTCAATTGGGTTTAAGATTGGTGAATAAGGACCTAAGCCTGATGTTACTGGTGTAATGTTAAATTTCGAAAGCACATTTTTGATGAAATGTGTGTGCTAGTGTGGTTCACGTGGACAATCCCCACCAAAAACTTGACTTCCTCATTTTTTTATAATTGGTGCTTTCTGAATCTAAATTGATTCTTCTAAAATACAATTAATGCTTTCTGAAATACAATTGATCTTTTCTGAAATACAATTATTGACTATTCTGAAATACAATTGATATTCTCTGAAATTAAATTGATTTTTATAAAATACAATTGATGCTTTCTGAAATACAATATTCTATTCTGGAATACAAATGATATTTTCTAAAATTTGATTGATCTTTTCTGAAATACAATTGGAAAAGGTACTATCACAAAATAAAGAAAAAAGAACAATAGTTTAGATTAAATAGTAATTTATTGTTTAGTGCTTTATTCATAAGATCATACATAATTATTGGATTTTAACCTAAGGTAATAATTACACATGATGTATTAACTAAAATAATTATTTTTTTATATTTATTTTAAAATTTATTTATACAGAAGCAGCAACAATATTTTCCTGTTTTTGCTCATTTTGTAGATCGATGTAAACTGTTTGATCAAAATTCGATAATTGGTTAGGTTCGTAGTTTGATTGAACAAGACCCAACTTGCGATAAAAGGTCAAAACACAATACCA
Source organism: Stenus bimaculatus (assembly GCA_963971135.1). NCBI lineage: Eukaryota > Metazoa > Arthropoda > Insecta > Coleoptera > Staphylinidae > Stenus > Stenus bimaculatus. The sequence goes on along the minus strand of OZ020180.1, from coordinate 75,315,827 downwards.
AAAATACCCAAGGATTGCTGTAAATTGACAAATATTTAAATTTTTTATAGCTTTTTTAAATTCAATTTTACCTAATATTATAAAATCACCAAAAAATACCAACCCTTGGAATATCAAAAAAAAATTTAATACAGTAGAAATTGATATGAAAATACCTTCTATTATTAAATATGCAAGAATATAACCTCGGATTTCCTAAAAAGAAATAATATTAAAAATTGTGAAAACATGGATAATTCCGTAAAATCTAAAAAGAATATTTGCAACAATATCAAAAATTGGGGAAACACTTGCAGTTGCATTAAACCCACAAAATATCTTTTTGGTTGAAACTTTTCATTCGAATGTATGTTATGGTGTATACAGGGTGTTCAAAAAATGGCGGATAAGTTATCCAATACATTGATGAGGACCCTTCAGGGATACCCATAAAAAAAGTTAAAAAAACCTCTAGACCCATTGAAAATTACCTGTAATAAATGGGCCTATCCCCGATTTTTTAATTTTTATTTCATTATAAAGATCAAGTCTAACTCAAACATATATTCAATCAGTTTTTTATATAGTTTCTATAACGGCCAAAAATTTAAATTTTATGTCGCTCTGACGTCACACTTCCGAGATTTCTCAACCACCGAGAAGCTTAAGAAGCTGATTTTAGGTTAGCATCATTGTTAAAGCCAAAACAAATCTGTCAAAAACAGTCAAAAGCAGTCAAAAGATGTCGCACGTGGTCGCACGTGGTCGCACGACGCAAATAACAAATGCCGGATCATTCGAGTCAGTTCGGATCGTTCTCTTTGGTTGTCATCTCATAGTTAATATTCGGTTCAGGTGCAACGTTTCCACCTAAATTATGAGTGACGTCAAGACGACAGAAAATTTAAAATAAAAAAAAAACAGCTGCACCAATTGAAAAAAGAATTTGTGTTTATAAGTATCTTTTAAACAGCTATGTATAAAATAAAAATAATCAAAATTCGTTTCACCTGGTATAGGGCCATTACCGCTTATTCCGCCATTTTTCGGACGCCCTGTATAAATCACCCAAGTGCAAAAAATGAGGTACTTCAATCTTCGTTGAATGAGTCGATTTATTCTTAATTTTACCATACAGTAAACCATAAGATTTTCTAAAGTTCTTGTTACCTTGGTAATCCAACATTTTAAAACTGCCTTTATAATTTTTCGTCATAAAAATTCTGATTTTTCTAAGCGTACGAGATTTTTTTAATGGAAATGCTACCTCTAATCCAAAATCAAAATTAATAATTTATAAAAAAATGAATTGAATAGTAGCTCATTAATGCTTAGCAACAATTTTGTTAAGGACTTATTGAAGTTTTCTATCTAATTTTTATACCTACTACAGTAAAGACTGGAAGAATTGACCTAGATTTTAGAAACTTCACGTTCAATTTTATATTTTGGATTTCCTCATATTTTACAGTTATTAGTAATATAATATTATGTACTCTGGTGTTAATCTGCTATACTCTAAAAGTAATTTTAAATATTTTTGATAATAAAATATAAATCAAATTGCGTTAAATTCACTAGTATCTGCTGCAGTAACAAAACTAGTCTAGTCTATAACAATAAAATTAAAAAAAAATTACCTTATAAGCACCATAAACAAGCAAACATCTATTTATGAAAGTCACTATAATAACTATGAAAATTAATATATCAAACCCGTCCATTTCCCGATTTTTTATAGACATACCATACAGTGGCAAACATAATAAAGTTATTTTCTGAAAATATTTAAGCAGTATTATAAAATATTTATTTTGTGTATTTAACTTACCGCTAAAATAAATCCAAATAGGCATATTCCTACTCGTAAATTGCCGCAACATTTTTCAACATCCATGTTTAAGCTTTTATTAGGAGCAATACTAGATATCGAAATCAACGGACAAATGAAGAGTTTCAACGATTTTCCTAGAGGGATACAGGCGCCGTGGAGGCTAGACTTTAGGGCGATCTAGTGCGTCTGCGAATTGGATCACCAAGGACCAAGGATGTCTTCATAAATCTTTAGGCAACTTTATCAAATATAATATTAAATAAGTATATTATAATAATTTCATAAATTCAATAAATACAATATACATACAGAGAGGTGCACAAAAAACGTCCAACGATGTAGCTTCGTTATTTCTTATCCGATTTTAGTAAGTGATATGTCAAATTAAATGGTTTGAAGAATACTACTATCAGATAGTAAAATATTAATTTTATTTTTGAAAACATCACAGGAGGAGGAGGCAACTTTTTTATTTCAAATGGCAACATATTTTTTTCGATTGAAAAAAATCATTAACAAAAATAATATAAACCAATTTTTTAATTTTTTTTCCTGCTTTTTCCTATTTTTTTATTATTAATTTTTTTTTAATTTAATTCAAGGGTTTTTTTTTTGTCTTTGAGTTTTGAGTTTTTTATTTTTTTAAGTTCTGTTTTTTAATTTATTCGTAATACTTTTAACTTAATAAATTGAAAAACAAAATTTAAAAAAATACTAACTAAAAACTCGAAAAAAAAAAATAATTGAATTAAATTTAAAAAAATTAATAATAATAATAATAAACAAAATTAAAAAAAAAATAAGAAAATTTTTTTTTAATTAATTTAAAAAAAAAATTATTGGTATACATAATTGGTTAGGATTATTTTTTTCATTCGAAAAATCATTTGAAAAAGAAAAGTTGCCCCCTCTGTTGTTTTAAAAAATAAAATTCATCTTTTATTATCTGATAGTAGTATTCTTCAAACCATTTAATTTGACATATAACTTATTTAAATCGGATAAGAAATAACGAAGCTACATCGTTGGCCGTTTTTTGTGAACCCCTCTGTATACAGGATGTTTTAAATTTCTGGTATACAGTACAATATTCTAAACAGGCAAACAAGCAAAAATTAAAAGAAAACATGGAAGTGAGTCAAGTGAATTATGTACTCTACAAAATTTGATCGATTTACATTCTGAAATAATAGAACAAAACCAACAATTTTGCTAAAACCTAAAAACTATTGTACTTTCCTTTTTTAATTTTTTTCCGGGAGATGTAAAAAGTCAAAGTAAATGAAATTTTCAATTTTAATTCTTCTTTAAATGGAAATTTTAAAAAATATTGATTATAACAAAACAACTGAAGTCCGAGGAAGACCAGGAAACTCCTCAGGAACTCCTAGGAAGTCCCAAGCAAATATCGGAAGATGATGATTTTGAAACGTGCACGTGCATAAAAAATAATGCGAAAATCCAGGGAATTTTCAAGGAAGACCTAGAAAGTTCTGGCAAGTTTTTGGAAAGTAAGAAGAAGTTTTAAGTAAATTACAGAAGGCAATGATTTCGGAACTTTTACAAAACGTGGAAGTCCGGGGACAGTGGCGTAGCCTGGAGTTTCGGTCAGCAGGGTACGGGTTCTAAAAAGGTGCCCAATTGGGGGCAAGGATGTGGCGTGCCCCCTTTCGGCGATATTTGAAGATCAAAATTATTTTTTGATTCAAAATTCATAATACTGACTATACGGATCCAAATTTACTATGTAAAGTTTTTTCTTAAATACCAAAATTTTTCAAAATTTTAAATGTTAAAACTAACCACATTTTGATCTTAAACCATTTTTAGATTAAATTGACATTTTTGTGTTCTAAAAATTAAAATTGTTTAGGTAATTATTTTCGGATTTTAATAATTCTTTTTTCATTTTGTACCTAAAAGTTTTTATTATGCAGGTTCTTAGAAAATCGGCAATAAAATCAAAGTTATTAAAACCACACACGAGTTTAATAAGTCACTGCAAAAATATAATACTTATTGATTTTTTAATGTCAAAAATTTGTTAAGAAATGGCGGAATCATAAGTTTTTTTTTTCGAAAAAAAAATGACGTGAAATTATCAATTTTTAAGTTAACTCGCAATTTTAGGGCTAAAAAAGAACTAAAATTACAAAACCTACAATTGTGGCTTAAATTGCAGTACAAACTTTAATTTGAGTAATTTTTGCAATTTTATTAAATTTCATTTCGATGTTAAACAACTTTTTATAATAAAATTGGTGATTTAATTTATTTAAATTTTTGCAGAACTGTTTTGTTTATTGTTTTATTTTGTGATTAATATCTCATATGATAAATTAAAAAAATTAATTTCCAATTTAATTATAGTAATTTCGTTTTTTTTGTAATTCTTAGATTTTGCAGCTTCTAAAAAAACGGCGAAAATAACGAAAAAATTAAAACTCAAACAAATTTACTTTTCCATTGCAAAAGCAACAGTTCCAGGTTTTTAATGGGTTTTTAAAATAAAAATTTGTTTACGAAATGGCGGAGTTATTAATATTTATCGAGAAATTTTGACTTCAAATTGACTATAAAGTCCAAAAATATTAAAAAATAAATTACAAAAAGATTTTAATTGCAGTTTGAACTTCAATTTAAGTATTTCTTTTTTAATTACATTATGATTTTAAACGACTTTTTTTGACAAAAATGAAAAATTTCTGTTCTAAAAAGAGAAATTCTTGTGACTCTTTTGTTTATCAACCGATTTTAATAATTCTTGTTTAATTTTGTTCATAACACTTTTAATTTTTTCATGTGTTAAGCCAAAAAAAAATTGGTGTTGTAATTTTTATTTTTTTTAATTTTAAAATTTAGTGGCTTCTTAAAAACTGTCGATAAAATATAAAATCTAAAATATTTGAGATTGAAACAAGTTTTTAATGTGCATTTAAAATCAAAAAATGGTTAAAAATTGGCGGAGTAATTAACGTTTTTTGAAAAAGTTTTAATTAAAATTAATGATATACATTTAACAAAACTTATTGGGGAACATCATGTGTATGCTCATCACACAATTTTAACATACTCTGTGAACAATTTGTAAATTTTAAAAATTTAACATCAACTGGGAGGCACGTATAAATTATGTCACGAAAAAAATTGAACGAAATAAAGAATAAATATTTCTTATGCATTCCCATTAAATCTGCCAAAAATATATAAGGTAATAGGGAGTCAAATGCTGAAAACCCGGCGTTTTTATCATTCATGATTTTTTTCAAAGTCTTCCGAATTGGAAAGTCAAAATAATAAAAAACTACCAAACTAAAGTAAGAATTTTACTTTCATTTATAATTTTTGTTATTGATGTATCTACAATTAAATTTGTGTAATTTTGCAAGAAAAACTTTTATAGTTATATTATTTTTGCAAAACTACGCTCATATAAATCTAGATAAATGAAAAATAAAAATTGCATATAAAAGTACAATTTGTTCAACTTGAAACACTTTAAATAAATTCTGGAAAGATAAAAACATCGGTTTTTCAACATTTGACTCACTATTTTTTTTAGGTTACGCTTTTTGATTAATTATTAGTTTTTACTTAGTATATATTTTCTTTAAAATGGTTCTAGTTTTTTGTTGAGACATGAGACTATAAAATTAGGGGTTTCTTTTCAATTTTTTGTACAAAAACTAATAGTAACTAATTATAATAATAAGTGTGTACTACGTACAATGACGCTGAAAAATATCCAGGACACAAAAGGAATATTCTAACCCAATAGGATGCATTCGTGAAAACGAGATCACACGAAATCTGAAAGGACCCCGCCCCCATTTTAAGTCGTGTTCAGTTCTTTCATATTTCGTGTGATCTAGTGTCGTGAAAGATTGCTATTCCGTCAAAATATTTCTTTTGTGTCCTCGATATAATCGAGCGTGATTGTACATAAATAAGGAAACTTTATTAGTCAAAATATGTACTTTATGAATGTCGTGGTGGTTTTTTTTTAACCCAAAATTATAATTTTATCAAAATAACGTTAATAATACACATTTTCCTCGCTAAATGGGAAAAGCGTGTATATAAGCACGTTTCACAGTAAGAATCTCAAAATTACCTTGTTGGAGTAAGTGAATAAAAACCATAAATCTCCTTTTTCAGAAGCTATAAAAAATATTTGTTTTAATTCGCGTAGTAACAAACTTTTTGTACTTACTTACTTTAAAAGCACAAAAAATAAAAAAAATATTCCATTTAACTTAAAGACAAAGAGAAAAAATTTTGAACATATGCACACAATTATCCCAAATATACATTTACCACATATTTTGAAAAAAAAGTTGAGGGTCTTGAAATTTTTAAATAAAGAATTTATAAAAAGTTTCGAATAACTTTACTTTAAGATATTACCATACCTTTTTATTTAAAACGTATTCTAATATTTATTTTTTACCAACAACTCACCTTTTGGTAGATTTTTTGAAACAACCTTATAATTTTCATTAATATCGACTTCTCGATTTCTAAATATATTGCGACCCCTTTGGACTTTGGACTTTTTAAAATAAAAAATAAAATAAATCAATAGCTTAGATTAAACAGTGATAATTTATTTTTTAGTGCCTTGTGATAGTATACATAAAATTATTTTTAGATTTTAACAAATACTGGTTATGATAATTAATTTTCTTATAAATAAAATTTTAGCGTATTTGTTTACACATAAGTAGCAGCTATATTTTCAGGTTTTGTATTATTTGGTAATCCGATATAAACTTTGTCAGTATTCGGTAATTCTTTCGGTATTTGGTTTAAATTACGAGGATCTAAATTATAATATAGCCTCAAAACACAGTACCAATAATACCAAAGGAATGCTAAAAATTAACAAACAATTAAATTTTTACAGTTTCCTTTTAATACAATTTTACCCAGCCCTAAAATTTCGCCAATCATCACTGACCTCAAATTTCTGGATGTTAAACTAATGCATACAAAAGTAGCAATTGATAAGAAAAAGAATTCTACTATTAAATATGGAAGAAGAAAACCTCTTGATTTCTAAAAAAAAATAAACATATTATGTAAAATCACATGCAAAATCATCTTCCTTCGCCAAAAAAGTGTATCGCGATTTCTCTACCTGAAGAGGGCGGTGAATTGACGAAAACAGGTAATCGAAGTAAGTAAAAATTTTACCCATTTTATTTATCGTATTTAATCAAACAAAACAAATAAAAGAGTTTAGATTCGGTTAAATAGAGTGATTGTACAATCTTGATATTATATTTTATTTATACAGGGTGGCCCAGAAATTGAACACAACCTCTCGCTACTCTATTTGGAACCCTTCAGGGATACCTGGAAAAATAGTTAAAAAATTATCTTGACCAATTAACCCTGTTATCAAAAAAGAGAAAGCTGGGAATTCGATCTATTTATTATCATGAATCTGGAAAAATCGCTTCTTGTCATGTAAATAAAAGTTGACTTCACTTTATTTGTTTAGTTTTAAAAAAAATCAAAAACTTATTTTATAAACTTTACAATTTATTTTTTATAATTGAAAATTACCTGTTATTTGTAATTACCTGTCATAATTTTCAATTTTAAAAAATAAATGGTAAAATTAATAAAATACATTTTAAGTTTCATTTGTTTATAAACAAATAAAAAGAAACCAACTCTACTAGTCAATAAACAATTTTTTCAAATTCAAGACAATAAAGAAATGGAATTCCCAACTTTGTTTCTTCATATTGCCCAAGAGGATTTTTTATCAATTTTTCCAAATATCCCAAAGTAGCGAGAGGATTGGCGCGGGTTCTGGGACACCCTGTAGAACAATTTATTTTATTTTTTCGTACTACAAGCTTTTATAAAAATTCTGAAAATTTTTATTTTTAATTTTCCTATAGTTTAATTGAAAGTATGTTCCTCTCTATATTAACAACAACAAACTCGTAAATAAGTCAATAAAATTTGAAAAAGTTACCTTATAAGCTCCATAAACAAGTGTCGCTCTAATTATAAAATTCACAACATCAAGCCCGATATAAACTGCAGAAGCATTTTTTCCATTTATTTTCGGTTTATCTTCGTCTTCAATAGAGTAATATACCGGTATAAAAATTAATGAAATTATCTGAAAATGTTGTAACAAGTTTTGTAAAATATATTTTTCTGTATTTAACTCACCGCTAAAAAGGAACCAAATATATATATTCCTTTTCGTAACTCGAAACAGAAGCAACAATTGTCAACAGCCATGTGTAAGCTTTAAGCAGGAGCAACAGATTAAATTGTGTAAGCTTTGAGCAGGAGCAACAGATTAAATTTAACGGACAGATGAGGAGTTTAATAGATTCATACATACAGGCGCCTTGGACAGTAGACTTGTTCGATCCGAACTGTCAATGCGTCTGCGAATTAGAACACCAATGATATCTTCACAGGACCTAGGCAACAGGATCTAAAAATAAAAAAATAAACAACTATTAATATTACGTGAATTAATTAATAATGTGTTTTCGTTCGTAGAAATGTTAGAAGTTGATTATAGCGCAATAAACTATTAAGAGAATTATTACAATATTAAAAATAATAGCTTGTATTCAGCTACTTTGATAAAAATATGTTTTAAACAATTTAAGGTAAAAAATATTATAGAATAAAATTCCATTGCCGTAATGAGCATTGGTTAGGCTTAAAACCTAGTCCGTAATCTAGGGCATGATTAAACAATTCCAAAATACATCCTTACATTTATATTCAACGGCCATGATGAGCAGTAATCAAGGTTCATGAGCTTGCGCTAAAGCCTGAATATAGCTCCATAGGGTAGTTTTGCTAAGCCCGATGTTAGAGACGAGTAGCGGCATCTTTAAACTTAAAGGATTATTCATGAAGTTTTACAAAATGTATAAAAATTGGTGTGATTTAAATATGAATTTATTAAATTAATAATATCTACAGGGTGTTCCGTAAGTAATGCATAATAATGAAAGGGGTTGTTCAGGACACCAAAACAAGCAACTTTTGTTAATAAACCCATATCCGGAAATTAACCATTAAGTCACTAGGTTGAGACAAAAATTTTTAAATTTAATTTACAAAAATAACTTTATTTTCTTTTTTTCGTAAATAAATGTTTGCGATTTATTGTCAATTCTTTACAATGGACCGTGCACAATAGATTTTAAAAAAACACTACACAAATTTGGAGTGAACAACTTTAAATACGATAGTAGTAAATCAACATCGGTTTATTCTGTTGTGCTATTCTAAGATCATTACGTTTGTTATTAAAGTTAATTACTTTCGAAAATGGTGAATTTTTCCAATGCGGAATTAGCTGATATGCATCTCATTTATGGGGAAGCTTTTTGTAACTCTTTGAGAGCTGCGCGCCTGTACCTGTAAAGATTTCCTCAACGTCGTCAACCGCATTATTCTATCTTTGCTAGGATTCATCATCGTATTCGAGAAACTGGATCTGTTGAACCTCGTAGAGCTGTTGGTCGTCCACGTTCAATTCGCACTATCCAATTTGAGGAAGAAGCGCTCAACCGTATAGAGGAAGAACCAAGCACAGGTATTCGTGTCATTGCACATAACATGGGAGCAAGGCAAACAACTGTTTGGAGAGTTCTCCATGAACAGTTGCTACACCCTTATTCAATTCAACGTGTTCAATCGTTGAGTCCAGCAGATTATCCATCTCGAGTAAATTTTTCCCGCTGGTGGTTACAACAGCATTTGGTTCAACCTAATTTTGGCAGTTTCGTGTTATTTACGGATGAAGCATGCTTCACGAGGGACGGCTTTTATAATAGCCGAAATAGTCACATTTGGGATGATGAAAATCCTCATGTTGTATCCCGTCGGCGAAATCAACACCAATTTTCTATTAATATTTTGGCTGGAATTTTGGGAGACAATTTAATTGGTCCATACCTACTACCACCACGTTTGAATGGTGTAATGTATCGCCATTTCTTGGAGGAAGTTTTACCTGAGCTCTTGGAGGAAGTGCCGCTTATTATTAGACATGTGGTTTCAACACGATGGGTGTCCTCCTCATTTTTCTTTAAATGTACGCCAATTTCTGGATGAAGTTTTTCCCAACCGTAGGATTGGTCGTGGCGGACCTGTTAATTGGCCTGCACGTTCCCCTGATCTCACAAGCTTAGATTTTTTCCTTTGGGGATATTTGAAAAGTCTGGTGTACGAGACGCCTGTTACTACAGAAGAAGAACTTCTCGCAAAACTTATGGCTGCTTGTACCATTGTCCAAGACATCCCTGGGATATTCCAGAGGGTTCGAACATCTATGAGACAGCGTGCAACCTTGTGCATTGAACAAAATGGCCGAAATTTCGAACAATTTTTGTAAATTTTATTAAATAATTAACTTAATTACCTTAAACCTTTTTTATTTACCCTGGCTTAATGGTTAATTTCCGAATATGGGTTTATTAACAAAAGTTGCTTGTCCTGGTGTCCTGAACAACCCCTTTTATTATTATGCAATACTTACGGAACACCCTGTATATAGAAGTTACTTTACTGTTATTGGAAATTTTTGGAGAATCAATAATAAATAAATTCTCCGATGAAAATGTTACTAGGATTAGATGAACATTCTTGATAACCTTTAGATTTTGAAGCATTTTGTATATACTTTTTGTTTATATCGTGTGTTTTAGCCTTAAAATTTTAATAAATATGTAATATTCTAGGAAAATTATTTGTTATAATGGATATATGTATTTTGCGCAAATAATTTAACCTTTTCTTTAGAATTAGGTTATTTTTTTAGTATTCCTTTGAGCTATTCTCAATTTTACTAAACATATGATGCTTGTAAAAGTAAATATATCACCTGGTGCCCCGGTGATTAAAACAAAATTTATTTTTGATTATATTAGTGATATACATCAAATATTTAAATATCGATTTTACCATAGTTTTTAAGTTCAACCAAAATTTTTGATTAACTTAATTCACGCCATTGAATAACAAAATATAAAATTCAACGTATTAGTATTCTTCAGGAATATATTTTTCTTAGATATAATTTTATATTCAATAATTATTTATATCATACTTTAACTTCAACAAAAAAAAATCCTTCAATATTAGCGCAGCGTAGTTTCCCTAAACATTTTGTTCCCAAAACATAGTTTAATTGAATTATTTATTTCTTTGGTAAAATTTGTATGTTTTATAAAATCTTTAAATATTATAGATTTTTTGATCTAATAAAAAATTAAAATAATTTTTTAGGTCCTGGAAATAGTTTAATTTTTGCCTTTTGCAGGCTTTGTTCCAACAACGACTTTTCTGACCGTCATGAAACCATGACAAACTGCTTGGATCGAGTTTATAGACTTGCGTCAACTTTTTACCGTCCAAATTATATCTCACAAGACAGCGTTGTTGAAACACGATCCCATGAACTTACTTAGTTTAGTTGGAATACGAACTTAGAGCGTCCTACGTATCTCACGTGTTTAATGGAACGCGTTTTATCTATTGCGCATGACCGTGATCACTAGTATACGTTTTTTCGGGCTGTAGGAACAAACCTATATATTTTTTTGTAATTTTGATATCTAACTCCTGCATATTTGATATTATTATTCTAAAGATAATCATAAATATGTACATTTGTATAGATAAGATGTATAAATTTTATACAGGGAATTCAATTAGGACTGATACCGGAACTATGCAACCAAACATACTCTGTAGTGATTTTGGATTTGATAGACAGGTGTATCTGTTAAATCTGATCTGTAATTTTAACCAAAGTGTTTCTCAGCACTTTTTACGGGTGTTTTTTACAATTTTTTTCTCAAGTGTCATGCAAATTTTATTAAAAATAACTTTATTAAAAACACCACCGAAGTATTAATTTTTACATTCAGTTTTCAGTGTAACCAACTCTACTGTCGGGAATTTAGGTTTCCTACAATACAAAGTCACCACAGTAACACTCATTTTTCAGGACCCTGTAATAATTTTAGAGGTTTTTAAAGTTATTTCTAATAAAAAAACTACATTATAATTATGAAATAGGATTACTTAAATAAAAGTATTAAGTTTTCATCTATGGATTAAGATTTTTCTAAAATGAGAAAGTTTTTTTCCAGCTTGAAATTCGACTTAATTTTGAGAAAGATGCGTAACCAAAAAAATTACACTCATGGACTGGAATTTTTACCATATTATTTTATATCTTCAACATCTGCAGGTTGTTCCCAAGCTTATTTTATACCTTTTAAGAGGGTCTGGGCGAAATATCTTTGGAGGCCCCAGGATACAACAAAACTATTCATATCCCTAAATATTTTAAAACTTTTGAAAAAATATAAAATTATTTTTTTATGTAAAATACTTGCAATTACAACTAGGTAATATACTTCTTGTAACTGTAATGTTGTGTTTTTTAGACTTTACAATACATCAAACTTAAAAATGCCTTAAAATGCAGCTAAAAGATGCAAAAATAAAATCATAAAAAAAATATATAAAATATAAGTTCTTGGGTTGAGGACAAAAAATGCAAATAAAAACAATAAACTTTTATTTCGCAACAAGTTTTTTTTTATTAGTACCTGAATCTGAAATTCAATTCATATTGTCAGAATTTAATTCATACCATCAAAATCTTAAATTTACTTATGAAGTTGAAACCAACGGCGAAATTACTTTCCTTGATACCAAATTAATTAGATCTGATAACAAAATTGTCACTAATTGGTATAGAAAACCAACATCATCTTGTGTTTTATTAAATTATTTTTCTAACCATCCTTTCTCACAAAAAATTGGAGTACTTAAAGGCATTACAAATCGTATGCTAAGATTAAGTCATCCACAATTTCATTCCAATAACATAAATATTATTTCAAGTTTATTTGAGAATAATGGTTACCCTAAAAAATTAATTAAAAAAACTATTAATAAAGTACGTAATATTCTTTCTAATAATAATTCTTCTTTAAATAACAAAGATGACAAAAAATTATATTTTAAATTTCCGTATCTTGGTATAATATCTTTTAAAATTGACAACATTTTTAAACCTTTTAATGTTAAATTAGCAATGTATAATAAAAATAAAATTGGTAACATTTATAGTAAATTAAAAGACAAAACACCTAAAGAATTCGAGTCTAATTTAGTTTATAAAATACCTTGTTTAAATTGTGAAAAAGTTTATATAGGTCAAACCGGACAATTGTTAAAAAATCGTTTACAACAACATACTTACGATTGTAAAGATAAATATAAAGATAAAGATAACAAATCCGGTTTAGCACTACACCATTTTAGAACACTTCACAATTTAAATTTTGGGGATGTTACTATATTAGATAGAGAAACTAATTTAAAAAAGAGACTTATTAGTGAAACTATTAATATTATTAAACATAAAAATAATATTAATATTAAATCTGATATGGAAGATTTACATGAATCATACCAATTTTTATTAAACTTTAAATAGTGTATTGTAATACTAACTGGCTTTGTAAACAAATATTTATTTTATTTTTTAATGTCAAATAATTTTGAAATTGACTTTGGCATTTCAACATTTCAAAAAATTTTATACTATCTTATATACACCATTTTACCACCATTTATACATTAATTTATATTTATTTTATTATGAAGTTGCAGAAGACTATACTTTAAACGTTTTTTCAAAGGTTTGTTTGATTTTTTAATTTTTAATTTGTTGTAATTTTATATTGTTTGTAATTTTTTTAGCTTGATAAAGGGTTAAAATTAACCCGAAACTTGTTGCGAAATAAAAGTTTATTGTTTTTATTTGCATTTTTTGTCCTCAACCCAAGAACTTATATTTTATAATACATTATAAGGACAAGATTCTTCTGTTAAAATATATAAACTTCATTTTTTTCCTTATAATAATTATAAATGATATCAAAATGAGCAAAGAAATTTATATTTATTTTGATATTTTTGTTTTGGATATTTACAACGCTTAAAACATAAAAACTCTTGAGAATGCAACAAAAACATAAAAATAAACTTCTTTTTATGCAAAATTCTTACATTATAACTGATAAACAAAGTGAGCAAAGAAATATATTTTTTGTTTGGCCGTTACATCGCACCAAACTAAAATGAAAAAAATTAAAACTACTTATAAAAATTTTTCTAAATAAAATGTATTGTATTTTGAGAGGTTTTGAATGTACATAATCACTTTAAAATTAATTCAAAATTCTTGATTTTACATGTTTATTTTTAACGAATTTTCAATTTTAAAAACCTCGGCGTTTAGGGATATTTAAATTTTGCAAAAGTAACGAAAAATAAAATAAAATTTTGTTTTAATAATTAATCCCAAAAATTCAGTACCATCTCTAGGTCTCGTTTATCTTCAAAAACAAGGGCGTGTCTAGGATTTCATCTTGGGGTGGGTAAAATTATTGATGAAAACTCGAAATTGGGCGATTTTTTCGAGATCTCGAAATCTTACAAAAAATTGTATGTATTCCAAAAAGAAGAGATGAGAAGAATTTCGCACAAAGTAGACTCATCTACAAAAAACCCAATTTTCAGGGTCGGAACACGCCAGTTTTTTTTTGGAGGGACTTTTTTTCCACAGAAAATGTCGTTAATTCCAAATTGTACCATAGTTCATAAACTATTAGGTCAATATAAATGAAAAAAATTGGAAAGTAAAGCAAATTAACGCCACTTTAACATAAGGATCTGCAACAAATAATTATTTTGATGGATTTTTTTCAAAAAATAAATTATTATCTTGATATTTTCGCTCATATCTTTGAAATTTCTCCATCTAAATACCAGATCTATTCGAAACAAGCGCAATGAATTAGAATCCTTTATACTCGCGAACAACCTTAATTTAAATGTAGTTTGCTTGACAGAACATTGGTTAAAACCTAGCGAGATTAACTATCTTAGCGTAGATAACTATAAAATTTTGTCCTTCTTTTGTAGAACCAACGGCTATGGGGGTGCCCTAATATTAACCAAAACAAACTGTACTGATTATACTCCAATTTTGGAAATTAATAATTTATCGGTAGAAAACATATGTGAAATTGCCTGTGTAAAAAATAATGCGGCTAACCTAGTTATTTTATGCGTCTACAGGCCCCCCTCACCTAATGTAAATACCTTTCTGGGAGTTCTAAATGAGGTATTAAATAGACTGGCTTCCTACGGAGGAATAATCGTGGTGGGTGACTTTAATATCAAATTTCATTCCAATGACCAAGCAGCAGTTAAATTCAAAGACTTTTTACAGTCCTTTGGGTTAAACACGACAATCTTCGAAAATACAAGAGCAAATCACTGTATAGATAATATAATCATAAGCAACGATTTAATTAAATTAAAATTCAGCACTCGTATAATTAAAACCTCAATCACTGATCACAATTCCCAGGTACTTAGTCTTGAATTGCCCATTAAATCCAAAACGAACGAGTTAATTAGATATAGGGTCATAAATTCATCGGGACTATTTAATTTCTACAAAAATTTAGACAAAATCGATTTTTCCTTTCTTGAAAATATTGACGACATTGAGGTTGCTTTTAACTCATTTTTAAATTTAATCGTCGCTTCAATTGATAGAAATTTTCCACTCAAAGCAAAAAAGAAATCACCCATGAAGACTTACAGCGGGCAGTGGTTTAATGATGACCTAAGACGTATTCGCGAGGAGCTCAATATGTTAATTGACTTTAATTCGGCATTACCAGAACTCCAACTTTCAGGAGCGATTAATAAACTACGTACTCACTATTCCCACGAATTAAAAAAAGCTAAAACTTCATACAATGGAGACATAATTAAGAAAAGTCAAAACAAACCGAAAACCATGTGGAATATTGTAAATTCTAACCGGAACAAAAATTCCAAATCAAACACCGTTATTCCTTTTAACGCTGCCGAACTGAACTCGTTTTTCATTTCAGCTACTAATGACACTAATGGAAACCTCCCTACTAATACTGTGAGCATCAACTTAATGCCAGAGGTCAATAAGTCCCTAAACTTTGACATACGGGAATTTACATATAATGAAGTTCGCGATATAATTATGAACCTGAAAAACAGTCAAACCGCTGATTACTACGGAGTTAGTAGTAGAATTATTAAATATATTTGTAATATTATTGTATTACCCCTGACAAAACTAATTAATAAGTGCTTGAAAGCTCCGAAATTTCCCGACTGTCTGAAAATATCTAAAGTTATAGCCATACACAAGAAAGGGAACCATAATGATCTAAACAACTACCGACCAATATCCATTATCCCTATTTTGGGGAAAATTATTGAGGCTGGTATTAAAACACAACTCACAAATTATTTTGAAGATAACCACCTTCTCGCCGAGTGTCAATATGGTTTCCGATCTGGTAAATCTACTTCAAAGGCAGTCTCGGACTTGGTAAACTATGTGAATAATTGCTTAGATACGGGTAGTTATGCGGGAGTTCTGCTCTGCGACCTATCAAAAGCGTTCGATTGCGTACCCCACGATTTACTTCTCAAAAAATTACATCACTACGGATTAAGTTTTAAAACGGTGGCATTTTTTAAATCGTACTTTTCTAACAGACGCCAGTACGTTGAATCAGCCAATGATAAGTCAGACATCGTTAATATTTCACATGGAGTATTGCAGGGTTCAGTGCTGGGTCCTTTATTTTTCATAATTTTCATCAATGACCTTCACAAATATATTTCCGGAAGCAAGTTGATATTATTTGCTGATGACACCACAGCACTCAACTCCGGCAATACTATTGAATCTCTACTAAATGATCTCGATTGCACATACGAATGTCTCAAAGATTGGTTTAATTATAACAAATTATCGCTTAATGATAGTAAAACACAAAGATTAATTATCTCAACGAGAAAAAAAGACACTATAAATAATAATAACAACCCCGTTAAACTCCTAGGATTAATTCTAGATGCTGATTTGACCTGGTCATTTCACGCGGAATATTTAGTCAGCAAACTATCTCCCACAGTATTTCTGTTTAGACAACTGTACAAAATAGTACCACAGGAGGTTCTTATTTCTGCCTATCACGGTCTTTTCCATTCAATCATGACTTATGGGATAATCGTTTGGGGACACTCACCTAGCTCCAAGAGAATTTTTGCAATTCAGAGAGCCATTGTAAGGGTGATTGCGGGTGCTGGTTACTGTGACGATACATCGCAAATATTTAAAACTCTAAAAATCCTAACCTTGCCAGGAGCTTACATTTTAAACTGTCTGCTGCATATAAAAGAAAATATTCACGAATATTCCTCCAGGAAACTAATTCACAATTATCAAACTCGGACTAATACTGACATTTTTACTCCGTATCACCGGCTTAATCGGACGACAAACGGAGTAAACTTTTATAGTATTAAGCTGTACAATAAGTTACCTCAAAATATTAAAGATCTCCCAATAAAAAGGTATAAACAAGAGATAAATAATCTATTATTTGAAATGGCGCCATTTGACATTGATCAATTCTTAAGTTATAAATTCTTGTAATTTTCGTCCCATTTTATTGTATTTTAATTTAAATGCATGAACCTACTGTACCAAAATTTATATGTGTACTATTTTTATATTTTTATCTTGTATTCTTGACCTGTGTAAACATGTATGTATTTAACACGTTAGACAAATAAATAAATAAATAAATAAATAACCCACATAAAAGTACCACTATTTTGAGTCTATAAAACTTTAAGGAAAACTTTACCAATTTAAAAAATGTTGCCCCTTCAGCCACCTCCTAAATACGCCCTTGTTAAAAAATGGCAAATAATGAATGCTTACAACAATGCTCAAAGTTTTTCCACAGCTCGGCTCGGGCCTTGACAATTTGCTATTAAGGCTTGGAAAATTTGGAGCAATTAAGAATAAAGTACTTACAAAAATTGTGAACATATTAATGTATATACACGTGTATTATGGGGCCCCCCTCACGTATTGGGGCCCCCAAATTTTTTTTTTTTTTAAATAAGTGCTAACATTTCGGCATGACACTAGTTTTGTAACATCCGGGGCCAATTTTTGCCCAGCCCCCCCAAACCCTAATCCCCTTTTGCCCATGCTAGGTTCTAGGTCTAGGAAAATACATTTTATCAATTGGATTCTTTTTTAATTTCAGTGTCGATTTAACTGGAAATTACATCTACTTTCTACTAAATGTACTATCCTATTTTTTGATCATAAACATTGGTAAGTTTAGAGTATGTTTTTGTGATAAAAAAAATCCCTAAATTTTCAAAAATTAAATTAAGAAAAAAAAGTACTCTGGTGTAAATTTGAGGTGCATACCTACAAAGAGGGTAACATAGAAAAAAGAAAGAAAAAAATTCTGTATCTAAATTAGGGGGTGGCTCTTATATCAAGCCATTTGAAAAAGTTACTTTATTAACAAAAGAAACGCTTCCTAAAAAATATGAAAAGTAATCGTAAAAACAACACACTAATTTATCTAAATAACAATTTATTAATATTATTTAAAAATAGTTTTTGCAGATTTCATTCAAATTTTTAGCAAAAAATATTTTTTTTACTTTTGAAATACACAATTACTTTTTTGTAAAAAAAACTCACAAAAGTTTAAAATTGTCTACAAAAAAACAGGGTGTCACATTTAAAATAGGAAAGTAGATTCTTTTTAGGTTAAACCGGAAGTGAAATTGAAAAAATATATTTTCCATAAAGTTTGTTTTCTTAGAACTTAGTATACCATACTAAAATTTTATTTTTTATTTTTATAAAAAATAAAAAAATTGCATGGGTGGCCTTAATTTCATTTATACCCGATATTATAGACTATATTCAGCGAACGTGGTGAAAATTTTAGAGACGTTAAAGATGTTTTTATAAAAATATTTCCTACGAACAAATATGTATTAATGACGCGTTTAACGTTAACCACGTCTCTAAATTTTTATCACAGTCGTTGAATACAGGGTATGTTTAATTTTTATGTTAAATGTTAAATTCACTATTGAGATGTTAGTCATGGAATGGAGCATTCCTATTTTTATGAAAAATCTAAGGTACAATTTAAATTCGTCTATGTCTATACGAATCAATCCAGAAACTTACAAACGTAAGAAATTAATTCAAGATTGGGAGGGGGTAGTTTCGCGCGACCTCCCCCGGCCAACCTGATATTCGCCTACAGGCCCAAAAAACGTAGCTACGCCATTGATAGTCAGTGTCAGTTTTTATTGGGTTAATTTAAATGAAAAAAAATAAAGCCGTTTTGAGTTGAGGTTATAATATCTTCATCAACAAATTAATTTGATGAAAAAATTAAAAATAAAATTAATTTGCTTGTTATTTTGGGTAATATTTTTAAAATAAGTAATATAATGGTATCACTATTTTAAATCTCTAAAATTTCATAGTAAAATCTATTGGTTAAAAAAATGTTCAGTGTGTATCTCTTTTATTCTAGAAGCGATGATGGTAAAAAAACCCTGCGCGAGTGAGTTAAACGTAGAGGGCCAGGTAAGGCACATTGGTCCTTTAAAAAGATTAAATGTTTTTGTTTATTTTAGAACGATTCATAGTAGATTAATGAAATATAACTTTATTAAACTGGTTTTGTTTTGAAAATGGTAAGAAGTAAAAATAGTGTTAAGTATATTTTTAAGTCTCTTCAATAAATTAATTATTTATTATTGAGTATTAATTGATTTGTCTAGTATAAAAGAAAAGTTGTAATAATAATAATTAGTTTCAGATCTTTTCTCACTACATCTACAATATATACAGGCGTAAATATTATTTATCTAAACAGTTATGTTTCGTATTTTAAACGTCTTCAAAAAGATTTATCTTCACAAGGAAAGGAGCTTGAAAGATACTTCACACATGGTGTTACAGACGCCGCCTTGGCTGCAAGAAGCAAAATCCAATGAAATAAATACGAAGTTGTTGCTCCTCCCAGAACAGGCTGGTCGCGTGTTCCTCATTACACTTCATTAGTATAGATTAGTACCGATTAACTCGACAAACGCGAGCTACTGACTCCTTGCGGAGAAAAACCCGCTTACCATCTTTACGCATCCAGTACTTAGTACTTAACTTGTAATGACTTCGCCTACAATGGATGCGAAATCGAGTAATCCTCAAAATTGCTCCAGTTACAAGTTAAAATTTGGAATTGATAGATTGTTATCTAGTGAAACTACTTCAAATAATTTATTTCATGATTATGGTTTCACTCAAAAACAAAGTACTTCTTTGGCGGTACCATGTTCGGGATGTGTTACTTCCATGTTAAGGTGTTGTAGTTTAAACCCAAGAACGCAGAATCTTCCTCACGACTGTTCTGGATACTCTAACCTAAACCTTGTTACTGCAGGAAATATTTATTCCATACAACCAATTAGACCTTTTGCAACACGACCACAAGGTAATACTATACTTAAAAATATAATTTAACTATAATTTTGTTGAATTATTATTTTCTAAAAATCTGCTGGTGGGTAATTTTTATTGGTACAGTTTAAAAAATTTGATATATACTATGGGAAATTTGAAAGATAAAATTTTATTTAAAATAATATTTTCAGAGATTCACAATTACAAAAAATACTTAGATAGTAATTTTTTTAAACAAAAGATCATGGACGAAAGTTTAAAAAAATTAGGATAATCCATTTTCCCGAATAAAAGAAATTCTATCTGTAGAAAAATTAAAATAATTCCCAAAGTTGGTTACCACAGTAAAACCAACAAAAATCTAAAATTTCTGGGAATAGTAACTTAGTTTTAAATTTAATCTTTGAGTCTTTTGTGCATGGGTAACTCAAAATCGGGGGATTGGGGTCGATCGGTTTAAGTCATAAAATATTTGGGATAAACTCATTATTGATATGATTCGAATAATTTAAATTATATACCTGTTTAATAACGCCAAATGAAAGCAGGGCTATTAAAATTAATTTTAATAAAAATATTCAAATGACCGACGGGCGTCTGTTTTCTAGTCCATCTTACCCAATTTTAGAAGATAATATAAACAAACTTAAAAATTAATCAATACAAAGATAGCTTTAATTCTACAAATTAAATTTTTCTATTAAATTTGAATTATAAGTAATTTCGCAACAAATGTTTGTTTAAGAAATTTATAATGAAGCAGTTATGGTTTTCTCAAGCTAAAACTCTAAATTGTTAGCTTGCTTTATGTTAAATAAATTTTTGACAAAATATTGCAAAAATGCAAAAATAGACCAATTGAAAATTTTGTTTCTTCTTCAGTTTTTTAATTATTTCTCAAGAAAAGAGAGTTTTTCGAATTCTGAAACTACTTTATTACCCTATAATTTTGAGTTTCAGTTCATTCCTTATTTTGCCAGAAAGCACGAAAAAAAATTAAACAATTTTGTTGTATTTTAACTTACAACCAATTGAAAAATTGTCCAAAATCGATATCAATTCATTAAAGGAGTTAATTTCAGATTGTTTTGGTAATCGAAGAAAAAGAACTAAGAACTCAAACTTTTCTTTATTCGTAGGAATAATAATGTATCTATAGTGAAAAAACGTTTTTTGACATTTTTTAAAAATAAACAAAAAACTGGAAAAAACATTGTTTTTTAACCAATTACCAATTGAAGAGAATGGTTTAAGTTTTCTAGTGATATTTATGTTTAATCTCAAAGTACTTGTCAATACAAGTCAATTGTTATTAGCATTGTTGGTAGCAAAAATCGGTGACCTAAAATTTAAAACGAAGGCGATGTTGGTACTCCAAAACTAAAAAATAGAAATCCCTCGTGTTTTTGAGGATGAATTTATATTCTTACCCTGAAGATTGATCATTCGCTGATGGTACAACCGGTATGTATACATTGTAGTAAAAATTAAAATTTGGAGTAATATTTTTTGGAAACACAATTGAAAGAAGTAGTTTGCTGCTTTTTATGAACCCCCCTCTTAAAATTCCTGTTTGCGCCACTGCAGCAATGCCAATTCCAATTTAAAATAAAAAGGAATTTCTTTTCACAAAAAATCAAAGGCAAGCTATTTTATGCATTTTATTTAACAATTTTTAGAAGTGTATATCCCGGACTTTTGGTATTAAAAAATGATTTATAAGAAAAATCTATTTTCTTCAAACGTCATTAAAGTACAGTCTTCTGTGACCTTTGACAGGCTTTAAATTGTCACCTTTTTTGTTCGTTGATTCTATGGTCACTTTTTACTGCCTAGGAGTAGAAATTAAATTGCAAGTATCCGCGGGACTCACAAATCCTACATGCTCGCCATAAAAAGTACTTATTTTACTCCTAATAAAACAATATACTATTATCTCAAAAACAACTTACATATTTTATAAATTACAACTTTATTAATCACTTTTGTTAGTTTATATTAAGTTCTTTAAATTTTAAAGAATAGAAAATTATAATAAACACAGTTTTTCTAAAATCATTTAAAACAATGTTCAAAAGTTTTGAGTTTCATTTTTTAATAAAATAAAACCAATTTATTTTAGGCAAACCACAAATTTTTATTTTCAAAAATATAGAAAATACTACTATGTTTCGTTTTCACCCGATATACAGACTGTTCCGGGATTTATGCAAAAATTCAATTGGTT
The DNA here is from genome assembly GCA_963971135.1 of Stenus bimaculatus. Lineage (NCBI taxonomy): Eukaryota > Metazoa > Arthropoda > Insecta > Coleoptera > Staphylinidae > Stenus > Stenus bimaculatus. The sequence continues at coordinate 75,293,333 of OZ020180.1, read as the reverse complement.
ATTTTTTGTTGTAGACGCAATGCGGTTTAAATTTTTCTTAACACTAGGAAGATGTAATTGTCATTTACTTAATTTGCGTCAGGAGATATAATTACACAAAAATTAATTTAATGCATTTAATTTTCAAAGAAAACTAGGAAGAATTTATATACAGGGTTATTCAATATTACAAAAACAACTCAATATTTTTTAAACTGTAAATAAAATAATCACAAAATTAAGTAATCTAACAGTTGTACATATTTTTATTATACATGGTGTTCGCTAATTTGTCCAAACCACACCAGACCATTCCAAATAGAGCACCTGAATAATTATTTATATTTCGATACATCTTATTCTCCTGAATATGCCAATAAAAGGTTTTGTACCCTTTTGTCTACTAGATTGAAATATTTAAAATAATATCATAGTATATTGTTTTATTAGCAGTAAAAGAAGTACTTTTTGTGGCGAGCATGTAGGTTTGCGGGACGAGCGGATACATGCGAGCCACAAAAAGTTCTTTTACTCCGAATAAAACATGCTATTTTTTTTCAAACGTCGAAATTTTTAAAACAGTAATATAATAAATAAATGTTAAAATTTGACATTTAATTGTATATTGATTGCCTAAAATGCATTTCTACTCCGCCTTTCTAATCCTTGTCAAAGTATACCCGATTGTAACCGATTTACTTCGAAAATTTACGAACATGACCATAGAATCAAGGAACGTAGGTAAAAATATTTTTTATCATATACACGGCGAGCGAATAATTGCGATCAGCGCCTCTAGCGGTCGGCTCTATGCATTTTTGGAGGTAAAACTTCTATGGTTGGAACTGTCAAGTTAAAAACTTAGGTTATGCGATTTGATTTCAGCGTTATTTCAGTGAAAATTAAATATAAATAAATATATATTTTAGCTTTCTTAAGCTATTTATTATACAAAAAAAATAGTGTATAAACAGTAAATGGATACAACAACATACTTTTGATTTTTCCAGTAGAATGCTATTCAAATTTTCATCGTCTTCATTGAATTAAACTCATGAAAACCGTCACATTCAATATTATCAGTATTGCTAACACACTTATCACTAGTTCGTTTAAGCAGATGACTATTTGGGATATATGCAGTAGTTTCAATATTATTTGAAGCTTTTTAGAAATGACATTCAAACGAAAAGCAAATTTCTTCTTCTTTAAAGTCTTCGTCAAAATTAGCTTAACAACTAAAATCTTCCGTAGTTAAGTATGAAGAGATTTCTGTTGAAAATTCTTGAACTTGGACGGTTCATGAAGTACTTGCAGAAATTGATTCTAGATTTTTTAACCTCTCAAATCGGTTGAGTTTGGACTATTCGGTTCTGTAGGAATTTTATATTCCTAATACCATAAAATATGTATTATAAATTAAACGTATTGTTAACAAATTAAAAATATTTCCTTAGGAAGTTTTATTTTTCATTTCCAATGAATTGAGCACTACAAATCCTATAATTTTTGTTGGTTTCCAAGCTTCACCAATGGATCTAAAATAAACATTTTAGAAATAAAGGTATTATCGTAAAATATAGCATTAATATGCAACACTAATTTTTATACTTACGATCTTCTCTTAATCCTATTTATCCAAATTTTTGGTCTTTTTACCGCATACAACTTTACAGGAAATCTACAAAATTTTCTATTTTCCTGTGTGTTGGAGTAACTATTATGGCATCCAACAATACAACAAGATATGTTTGACCTTCTATTCATATTAATTGTAGTACTAACTATTTACAATTTACTTTAAATCAAGTAATTGTAAATAAGAACTACCTAACCAACAATTTGTTTTCCCACAAAAATGCAAATTAGTGCCACAGGGGGCGCTGCAGTAAAATTCGCTCGTCGCCTATAGGAGTATATTTTTATCTATTAAAGATAAAGGTAACAACCCTGCTATTGGCGTATTCAAGAGAATAAGATGTTTCGAAATATAAAAATACAGAATGTATCATATAATATGTGGGACATCAGAATAATGAAAAAGTTCCTATAATAATAAGTCCGATTTCATTTCCTAACGAAGCTGCATCAGTTCTTCAAAGGTGTTGACAAATAAGAGGTTTTTAGTCATTTATATCAGAACAAATCCTAGTAGAGCATCTAATTTTTTTCAGTAAGTACTTAATTTACATCTCCATGATTTTTTTCCTGATTTTTTTGCTTCATTTCAAGTAGTACTTTAAGAGATTTTTTGGTGTTAAAAACAATAGAAACATTTTAAGCTATCCGTTTTTATGAGATTTTTTTTTCAAAATAAATGAAATCAAATTTACACAAAAAAAACTTGCTTCTATAGAAATCCGATAGAATGCACGATTTTAGAGAAAAATGGCTTGAAAGATAGGCATTCATAGTTTTCATGATTTTCCTTGTAAAGCGTATTATTTTACTAAAATTATCGCAGAAATTTTAAACAAATATTCTTAGAAAATTTTGAAGTGGAATAATCACTTTCAATAAAATATAAGTAAAATTAGTTACAAACAAAAATATGATCGATTCTGGCCAACATTTTTATATACATCCTGTATATACAGAGTGTTCTATTTGAAATTAAAAAGTTTGGTGTTGGGTGTTGCTTGGATAATTTAGCGAACATCTCCTATAATAAAAATATGTAGTTTACTTAATACCTACTTAATTTTATGAAACTTTTATTACTTTGTTTGAAACATTTCTTTAATTTTTTAAAGGTTTAAAACATATAGAACTGTTTTGGTAATATTGAATAACCCTGTATGTATTTAAAAAAAAGACACTTAATTAAAACTGTTCTTTATTAAAAAATATAATTGTTTGGTTCTTCAAAAATCCTAAAAGATATCACTGATTTCATTCCTGATTTTTTAATTCCGTTGCATTTGTTATATTATAGTTTTAAATAAAGAAGCTCTATATCAATTATTTCAAAATTCCAAAAGGAATAATGTTAAATGGGTTTTATTTTATTGATATATTACCAAAAATATATATTTTTTTAAAAAGTCTTTTTCGAAAAAAAATATATTTTAGAAATGTTCAAAAAAAATTAGTTGATATAAAAAGTAAGGGAATACCATTTAATTGTTTTTAATTTTAATAAACTTAGTATAAATAATTTAGTTTTAATTTTTTAATGAGAAAATTACATACAAAATATTTTGAATTTTAGTTTAATAAAAATTATGTTAAGTTTAAAAAAATATTCCTACTAATTATGCTTCGTTTTTTTAATATTTTTAATTATTTTGTTTATGAAAAGTTGAAGTCACCTTGTTTTAATTTTATTGTTTTTAAATTTAGTTGGGGTTTTTTTATCTTAGTGTGAAACCAACCATTTTTGACACTTTTGATGCTAAATTTTAGATAATTTTTAAGTATTTTGAAAATTGTCAATACCCTTTGTTTGAATGTACTTCGCTTGATTATGAAAATTATACTTTATTTTGTTAAATAATTAACAAAATTAAATACAAACCACTAATATCTTCTCAAAACCAGTGGTGGATCAAGATATTTTTATTTCTTAATTCCCAATTAAGTATATTAACAAACAATTATAAACTATTTGAATAAAAATTTGTATGCTTCATTCTTCAATTTTTATGAAAAAATACCTCTGAGATTTTTCATTCAAAAATAGTAAAAATTATACTTTGTTTATTATTTAGAATTTAAAAACTTTAGCACATACAAGATTATGATTTTTTTTATAAAAAGCGATATTTTAGAGTATATTTGACTAAAAATTTTAGAGGATTTTGATTTTTGAGCTAATTTTTTTATATTGAATGAGATGCTCGTAGATGATTTCATTATTAATAAAGTTGGAGCATAGGAATCATCAAATTGTTTTACTTATTTTGAATTCATTCCAAACCATCTACGATTGATGATTCTTATGCGCCAACTTTATTAGTAATAAAGTTCGATCATAGGAATCATCACAATGTTTTACTTATTTAATTTTTTATCTTTGATTTGCGGGGTCTACCTTGAATAAAAATGGAAAATTACTTTTGAGATTTATTTAAAGCTTTTTCTCTGTAAGTAATTATTATCAAAAATCACGAAATGCACTGATTTGAAAGTTTCACTCAAACTAAATAACTTGGATAGATACATTTAATAAAATATACATATTTTAAAAACACCTTAATTACATTTCTAAAAAAATCAGGTACTTTGTGGCGCATAAAGGCAATTTTAATTTTTCGGATCCAATTTGCACTTTTAGGGTGTTTTTAAAAATTCGATAAACTTATTAAAATTGTTCCACCTAAACCCCTACAAATATAAAAATAAAATATGTCTTACTAGATTAGAATTAATATTCAACAAACTAAAGTGTCGATTTCAGGATAACTAAGTAAACCAAAGTTTTATATTTTTTTGGAAAAAGCTTTAAATAACTTTTCAGTTAAAAAAAGAATACTTTTGTAATCACTTTTGGTTCTTGAGCTATGAACAGACATGTAAAATCTCACTTTCGACTCAAATTTACTTCAGAAATTTTAGATTTTTCAGAAAAAAGTTAATTCCTCAAAAACTAAATGGGGTATAAAATGGTTAAGAAAAATTTAAGGAATGAATTGTTCTGAACATCTAATAAAATTTTAGCAAATACATTTCGATTTTATTACGGGGAAACTAATGGACCGATTTACTTTTGTAGTTTTCAAGAAAATTATTAGAAAATTTTATATGTTTTTTGAAAGGGCTTTGGAAATATAAATATGGAGTTCAAATTATATTATAGTTATTTTAAATCTTGAAAAATGAGACTTTGGTTAATATATCTTCTCAGGGGGTGAAATCTCCCTCTGACCCCCCTTTGGGTCTGCCACTGACAAACCGGGACACTAAGCACTAGGTTGCCATAAGCTTAATACGTCACTACTGTAAACGACCCATAAATATATAACTTCATATGACTCATGTACTAAAAAATATAAAAAAGAAACAAAAAATTTTTGAAACAAATATTGGACACTTGGCTTTTCTAATTGTAACTACAATTGTAACTAAAAAATATTATTGTGTTTTTTAGTTACCAACTAAATATTGGTTAAAAATTAAAGAGGTAAAGGGTTTGGTACACATATAAAAAAAAATAAATGACGTACGAATATTTCTTAATATTTGTCTCTTGACAAGAACAAGAAAATAGTTTTATTGCATTTTGAATATGTATGTACATACATTGTAGGCCCAAGAAGTATAATGAAGTATCAATTTTAATGTGAGGTCATAAAACGTATATGATAATAAAATTCTTGTAGTCCTATTGTTGGATTTTTTCCATCGAATGGTCAAAATGTACTGTTTTTTCTTGATATTTTCAAATTTCATAGTTTATAAGGCGAAAATATTTATGATGAGCAATAAATTATATTTTTGGAATGATTAATTCAAATTTATGACTCGAAAGTGCCATTTTTTTTAAATCTCATAAATATTGTTTTAATATCTAACAATCTCATTCAAAAATTTAATGTTGGTTATGTGTATAAATATGTAGTTGACATTATTATTATTTTATGGCTGCTGCACCCAAATAGTATTGCTAAAATATAGCTTCAATTTAAATAAAAATGCTGGGCATTATAATGACATATTTTAGGAAGTAACATCACAATAATGTTTTAACTATCACCTTATTTGCCTAAGGGAAGGCATTAATTATAATTTATTACATCTTTAACGATTCTTTCTTTCAAAAATAAAAATAATAATAAAGTTTAGTTTTATTCCTTGATATAGGATATAAATTATGATTTTATTATAATTACACATCACGTTACAAAATGACACCTGCTAAGTGCGTTTAATTATACTTAAAAAGATCATAAAATAAGCTTCTGATATTTCAAAATCGCACATGAAAAAAATATTTTAATGCAAAAATAATTGAATTTTAGAAAATTTAATATGCTATTAAATAATTTTTAATTTATTTTGGCATTTCTGCAATTGATTAATTTGAAACGCAGTTTTATAGCTCCCATGTCACATATTGAAATTTAAAAAATAAAGTTTTGTCCAAATTAAAAATTTGCACCCATCAAGGAGATTTATAATTTTCAGTTTCACTTAAATCTATGTTTGCACTATTTTGCATTTATTTTATTAAAAATGCGTGTAAAAAAAATAAAAAAAATATAAAAATTAAAAATTAAAAAAATTAAAAAAAAAATAATAATTTTTTGAAATAATTTAAGTATCTAATTAAGCATGTATTATGTTAATAATCGTATTTCCTTTTAAATATGAAATTAATTGAATTTATTTAGTTTATATGTGAAATTTAATATATTTATAACGTCTAAGTAGCTTATTTAAGTGTAATTTTCCAGTAAACAAAAACCGATGTGTGCTTATGTTTTAGACAGGAGTATCCTCAATTAAGATTTATGTTAACCAGTCTTAGAGCAATGTATTTAAAATTTTATGTATTTTGAAAAGTAAAACATTTTTACTGTTCGCCAATGATAAACACTTTAGTTTACAGTAGCATGTTAAGCATTTCGGTTTGTTTATATAAGACCGTTAAGTGTTTAGAAATTGTTAATAGACGCGTATCTATATTGAGAACATTTGGCTTTTATTTGCTTTATGTATACCACATTTCCCTAATTTTATTTTATTATAGTGCTCTATTTCATTATACTCTTTATTACCCTCTTTATTATTTTAAAGAATTTATACCATTTTAAAAATATTTATTTTAAATTAATTTTATTATCACATGACACCATAAATCAGATTTATTGAAATATTCTATTATATTATTTTAATGGAAAGAAAAATTAAAACAAAAATAATTTTAAATAAATTTATCCTAATTTTAAAATTAACCAATATATAAAAAATCCTGGGCCTCAATGTTTATAGGTTTTTATTTTTTCAATAAAAATTTTTCTCAGTTTTTATAATTTTTAAAAATTATGAGATACTTGTATATATTACCTGATAAACATTACTTAATTAATCTTCCAAATATTTGCAATAGTTTCTTTGTATTTATGGTTAACTACTTCTACACCTATCCAAACATCATAATTAAGCTTTCAGTAATAAAATAGATTAAAATTCCTTCCATACACTGTTTGATCTTACATTTATGATAACCCATTCAAATTTAATTGCATATTTCTCTGCATAAATTTCCATCAATCATAATATATTTTTTGAGCGTCAAAAATATACACATTTATAAATTTTGGAATTTTCATAAAATGATTGATACCTTGAAAGTAAATTATTATTTCAACATATTTTATGGTTTTTAGAAATTACTTTTACATTTTATTGTAATTAAGTAAAAAATAATATCTTTAAATGTTGAAATTTAATTAATTACGATTATAATAAATTCTTTCCTGCTTTTTTGCAATTTTTCTAGTGATTAATAATTTTTTTTTAATTTTAGTGCGAATGAGTTTATCACCAACTCCATCAATCTCACCCACACAATTGAATACGTCACAAGGTAGCAACGGTGGCAAACGTAAAAGGTCATGGTCTCGTGCTGTTTTTAGCAATCTTCAGAGAAAAGGACTTGAAAGAAGATTTCAACTTCAAAAATATATTACCAAACCTGACAGGCGACAACTAGCAGCTACTTTAGGCCTAACTGATGCCCAAGTTAAAGTTTGGTTTCAAAATAGAAGAATGAAGTGGAGACATACCAAAGAGATAAGTAAGGATATTGAAAGTACTGCTGATTCTACCCAAGAAGAATTGCTTATAGATGTAGATACTATTCAAGAAAATGATTAAAAATTAAATGTTTTATTTATTTTTGTACATAAATTTAAAATTGTAATAAATATTATCATAAAAAGTTATTTGATAAATAATTATACCTTGTAGAGCGATGGAATTACGATTTTAAGAATGCATGTAGGGTAGTGTGCTCAACAGTGAATCACTTTCTTTCTAAGTTGTTTCACTTCAACATTTATGATCATAATGGTATGCAATTTCACCGAAACAAAGTTTGGTCTTTCAACTTCTATTCAGAGTCTTTAGCTTCGTCTAAAATTATATAATAGTAGAAGTTATATTTTAATGAAAAAATATATCAATTTAATTCACTGTTCAACATGGAATATGCACAGTGAATCAAAACATATTAAACACTAGTATTTTATGGAAAAATTATTTTAATTTATTGGCAAATACTAAAACTGGTAATTTATTATTGAGTACTTCGTTAAAAATTGCAAATGTCAGTTTTAAAAACAACTAGGTATACCAACCTAACAGCAAATTAATCTAAAATTATAATTACTTTCTCAGGCACAAATCAAGTTGGAGGCGTTTAAAGGTTCTTTTAACCATATACAGTGAATTAATTGATGACCAATTGATTCACTGTGAAACTGTAAACCATTTTATTATTTATATTATATCATAAAAAAATATAAGAAAATGATATAACAAATTAAGGACTATTTTATTAAAAATCCATTGATTAAAAAGCTGTTAACAAAATGCTACTTTCTTTTCGGAGTCATAAAAAACACGAAACTAAAGTTTACAACTTTATGACAGTTTTTGCCAAACGCGTTTAAATTGGTCGAAGGCTGGAAGACTGGAAAGAAAGCATTTGTGAAGGACCCACGATTTTGACCTAATATCAAAAACCTTTGAAATATTGTAAAGATTCAGTTCGTACTACACAATGGTACTACTGATTCACTATTGTAGAAAAATTTATGAGCAAGATAACTTTTAATGGTGTTAGGATTAAAATTTGGAGATACAATCAAAAAACTGTTAAAAAATAATCTTTGACACGAATAGCCTAAAGTTCTTTGAGATTAATAAAAAATTAAAACAACCCTAAAAGCCACAAAATAACATACAAAACCAAGAAATAAATATTTTAAATTTGTTTATTTTATACTACAATTAACTAAAAATAAATAAATAACTTAAAATTATAATACCTTTAGGTTTTATAAAAAAATATAACACAAAAGACTTTTTTTAAGATAGCGCCGCAAAGAATTTTAGTTTGCATTCTGGTAAAGGAAAAAAACTACAAATTAAAATTTATTACAAATCGAATCTTATACATGGTCTTCAAAAATGATTGATACTGTTGACTTTGTATGATAAGAAACCTAAGTTTCCCACAGTTGGCTACACTGAAATGAATACGTCGCGAATATTTTAACTGCACTAATTTTAGTTTTGAAAAAAAAACTATTTTTTTGTAAAATTTGCAACACACTGACAAATAACTTGAAAAAATACCCGAAGAAAAACTTTTAAAAGACGCTTTGATTAAAGTGACAGATCAGCGTGCTTATTCTTGGACCGGTCGAGATCGTGTCGTCGACGAGACTAGAAGAACAGACTCTTATTTTGTCATGTGAATGTAAACGACAGAATTATAAGAGTCGTCGACGACACGATCTCGACCGGCCCAAGAATAAACCTCCAGGACGTCGATTCCTGAAATCTCACTCAGTGAATGTTAATCTCACCTTCCTCGAGCGGATGCGCAAAATTTCACTCGTGAATCTTGATTCGCCTGATTCAGACCAAGTGAATTTGGATTCGCTGGTGTGATTTTGACGCATGCGCTTCGAGGAAGGTGAGATTGAGATTCACTTTATGAGATTTTTCAGGAATCCACGTCCTGTTATAAATTTGAATGAAAATTAACAGGTACATCAACTTAGCAAGTCTAAAATGTCTACCGAGTATGTTTGGTTGCATAGTTGCGGTATCAATCTTATTTGAATTCACTCCATTTCTAATGTATCACAAAATGAAACAACCCAAAACGCCTTGCTTTACGCATTTTTAGGCACCCCAACATGTCAACAATTAAATTAGTCATTTTACAACATCCATAAACAAAGTATTGAAATCGGTTTTTTTTCAATAAGAAATGCATTAAAGCATGAGAACACCTTGCAGTTGTAATTTATTGTGCATATTGCGCAGTAGCTACCGAGTTAAAATTACACAAGAAAATACTCTAAAAGTGTATGATTACATAAACAATATTTTTTTACTTTTTAAAAAATATACAAACATTTTCTTTTGAATAACATAACCTTGCACTAAGTATATTATTTATCTTATCCTCTCTAATATTTGAATTAATGCTTATTCAAATCAGTCATAGCAGTAAGTTCAAAAAATCTTGCAAAGCACCCTTAAACGAAATAGTCATCAGCATATAAATATTTTATTTTTCGTAGACGTTTTTAAAATATCTTGAATTATTTGGTATGCTAACATAGCTTGATGTTTTGGGATCCATTAAGAGTTCCAAATCTAAAATGTAAAAATAAATACATATTACCTACGTTTTTGAAATTGCGAAAAAAAAAACGAATTTTTGAAAAACTTCAAAAACTGAGAATAACATAAATACATAAATTGACTTAAGGGGGCACGATACTATAGTACTGGTGTCATTCATTACAAAATTAACAAGTACACCAACTTAGGAAGTCTTAAATCACTACAGAGTATGTTTGGTTGCATAATTGCGGTATCAATCTTATTTGAATTCATTGTATAATAATAATACACAATAGTAACTATACAGGATGTTTCTAAATACAGGGTGATTCACATCTATATTAATATCTCTCGGGAGACGATTCCTTGGATAAAAATCAGAAAAAATTCTATAAAAATGTGTTATACTTTAACACCCGTAAATAAAAAAAATGAAGCATTTTTCAGAATATTTTTATATTAACTTAGTACTAGACAATTAATCGCCACCAGTTTTTTGATATACATTTAACAACCCCCTGTATTTATACACAAGTTGCATAACGGTATCTATTGGTTTTGAATAAATAAATTATTTTTGAGGACGGAATAAAAAATTTTCCTAAGCGTAAATTCCAAATTATTTAAATAAAAACAGTTTTGGTGCAGTTTAGGTTTTAAACTTAAATAATTAAAAATAAAAATTTATTCTTACCAAATGAGGTGAAAGAGGGATTCCTTTTAACCACTTGCTTTTTAAATTTTGCTTTTAACCGTAAACATTTATAGAGTAAAATAAATATCAGTAAACATAAAATTATAATTATAGATATTAAATGTAATACACGATTTTTGAAAATTTCAATGAAGACATTATTATAGTAATCTAGGAAACTAGTTGGAATTTTTGAGTTTATATTTATTGTTGCCTCAGTCGAATTTTTCACTAAAAATAAAAATATGAAGTACTATAAATTATATAAAAATGAAATAACTTACTGTTTTTAGATAGAAATGATGCATAATGTGTACCCATCATCAAGGGGTTGAATTATATATAAATAATAATACAGAGTTTTATTATATTAACATTATAGCTAATTTATTTTTGCTTCCTCTTACAGAATATAATTTTTAATAGTATTATTATTGCACTAATACCTATCTTATCTAATGGTGTAATTTTAAGATATTTTATGTTTATTTATGATACAAAATTATTAGACTACAAACGCAATATTTGTTCATTTAATTAAAAATGCTTTTATTGCTATATTGTCGAAATTTTACAATAAGAATGGAATATCTTGAGGAATTTACGTTAAAGGTCTTTCAGCTTTTATTAATTTAATATTCTATAAATGTGATATTAAAGATATTATACAGGGTGTCCCGAAATAACGTGGACAAACTCGCTAGATCGGGTTTATCACCTCAAATTAAGATGACAAGTTCCTCTAGCACTTGGCCAAAAATGGTTCCTGCAAAGTTACGCCCAGTTAAAATTCAGTTTTCAAAAAAGGTGATAAGCCCGTTCTACTATGTCTGCTTACGTTATTGCGGGGCACCCTGTATAAACAAAAAATCAACTTCATAGAAAATTAGGGTCTGCTTGGATAAAAAAATACCTTAAAAAGTAAATGTAGTATGATGTTGTCTAAAAACTTGTAAAAAAAATGATAATAAAAACCAAATTGTACAGGGTGTCCCAATAAATATAATTTTAAAGGTAATAAAAAATGCAAGAAAGTGGGACAATCTGTATAAAAATATACCGGGTAGAAACGAAACACTTCTTTATTTATGAAAATAAAAATTTGAAATTTGACTATGTTGTATCATTCAAGAAAACACATTTTAGGCACTAAAAAGTTTATTTTTTTAAATGTAACAGCTAATATTTTTCTTCATAATTTAAGGCTATTTTAGAAAAGCAGTAGTTTGTGATAAATTTTTTTGAAATTTTGAAAAATCTCGAGTACAAAAAATATAAAAAAATGGCACAACTAAATTGATTACACTCTACATATGCGATACCAAGATAATCGTATTAAAAATTTTTTTGGAAAAACTAAGTGACCCGCCATCTTTCCATTAAAAAAAGAGTTATTTCCAAAAACGTTACTCAAAAAAGTACATAAATTAATGTCTCTAGAACTGTTTAAATAATTTTACAAAATACAATTTTCGTTGGGTATTTGGAATAATTTTTCGAAGTTTTTATCAACTTCGGATGATGAAAAAAAAAATTCTTTTTCAAAATTTCAAGAAAAATTAAAAAATCTACCATAAACGTACTCTTTTTAAAAAATATCATATTGTGAACAAACAAAAATGGGTGTTTCATTTAAAAAAATAAAGTTGATAAAATCAGAAGTCATATTGAAAAAATGTTTAGTGCCTAAAATGTGTTTTCTTGAATCATACAATATAGGTACTTAAATAAAATCCATGAGAGAACTCAGTAAAACATAGGTATATTATAACAAGTTAAAAAGCATTACTACAGTTATTGTCTTGCCCAATAGCATAATAAATGAGGTTTTAAAACATTTTTAATTATTTTATGCATTTGCCTCATTTTCAGGGTAAATACGACGAATTACGAGTCTTACAATTTCTAATAAAAATAAATATTTACAAAGAAATTTCAATCTTTTTATCCCAAAAATGGTAAATGGTACTTATACTTTTTAATTTGACACTGTATTCAGCAATGCTGTTTTATAATAATTAAGAAAATAAAAAAATTAAAATATTGGAGAAAATTTAAGTGTATCCCATTTGTCTACTAGGAAAAATTTATTTGGATTGTAAATATCATTCCGAACAAATAATTTCTTATGGACTAGTAATTTTTCGAATTTTCAAATTTTTCTAAGGAATCAAAAAATAGTGTCTCATAAGTAACTTTTTCTTCAGAATAGTATTTACCATACAAAAAAATGTTTGAGGTTCAATAACAGGGACACCCTTAATTTTTTCAAAAATTTTATTTTTATTTAATTATTAAAAATAACACTAAAAAGTATAGAAGATTTCTTATGGACTGGTAATTTTTCGAATTATCAAATTGTTCTAAGAAATCAAAAAATAGGTACCTGCTTTTTATTCAGAATAATATTTACCATCCAAAAAAATGTTTGAGGTTCAATAACAGGGACACCCTTAGTTTTAAAAATTTTAATTTTTATTTAATTATTAAAAAATAACACTGAAAAGTATCGAAAAATTACCTCTATTAAAAAGTGCAAATAAAACATACCAAACTTATTTAAAAACAATTGTTGGTTGCTCTAGCAACAAAATAGAGAAAGATATAAAAAAACTAAAAATCTCAAAATATGCACTGAAATTAAGTTAAAAACTTTTCTTTTTGACTTTCTTATGTAACTCCTTAAATTAAAAAGTTAGGGCTATTACTTTGGTTACATCCTGTATATCAGATTGAAAACCCTAAATTAGGAAAAACCGATCTGCACTTGCCCTACTCCACATTACTCGTATTTTTGGAATGTATTTTGAAAACAAAACAAGTAACAAATTTTCAAAAATTTATTATTTATTTATGCTACACCTAACTAAAAACAAAAAGTTATTGAAATTGTAGGTACAAATAATAAAACTTTCAGCGATTGAATAATATTTATTATTTAACGAAACAGAATTTTAATAACTGGTTATAATTATTTTATCTATCAACTAAAATCCTTAAAAATACTTGGATACCAAGATAAATATGTATGACACATCGGAAAACGACTAATTTAATTTATAAAATTTGATAAATATTGTATGGTTTTTTATTTTTTGTAGATAAAGTATAGTATAGAATTCGCTTATAGACTGCCATTACAGCACGTTGGTATAATATAAAAATAATCAATATTCAATATTTTATTTTTCCTAGTCATTTTCCATTTTCTTTAATTTTTGGAGAATTTGGAGAACTTGAAATGGTAAGTTTTTTTGAAGAATCAGAATCCATCATCCATCCTAAGTATAAAATAAAATCTTACTCAGATTAATGCAGATTTAAATGATATTTTCGATGCTCACATTTGGTATCTTTATAAGTGTAAAAGAAAATCTGATATAAAATTCAAGATACCTCTTCTTATGTAATTCTTGCACAGTTTTGTTAAAAATATTTAGATTTTAGAGAGTCATTTATATTCTATAAACTCTAAACCATGACTGCCACGTTAATAAAATTTGAAAACTTTTTATTGTTGACTATTCTAAATTAAATGGCGTGAGCAGAAATTTTTTTAAATATCTTGGATATTCTTTAGATTTTTAATGGCCGCAAAAAGGTGAGCATCGAAAAAATTACTATGGTATCTCCATTTTGGAAACAGGATTTCCTATTGCACTCTTACACACTGCGGGTATAGGAACCGTTAATAAGTGCAAGCGAGAAAAAAATCCTTTTTGCAAAACGAACAGACCTTACAGTGTTTATCTACATAATTTCCCTTTTGTTGGTTTATTAAACAACTTAATTAACAGGTTTTGACCTTAAAACTTAATAGTCTTGGAGATATTTCTTTTTAGGGTAATTTTTCGTATCGAAGTAGGTATTTAAAATAATTTTATATTCTATATAAATGTTAAAGCATTGTTGAAATATCTCAAAAACTTTTATGTTTTAGATAATACTTTTGAATTTGTTAATTTATTGGAAATAAAAAATTCTGACTCGAAAATAATAATTATGAAAATAATCTTACCAATTACACCAGAAGTGGGATTCCTTTCAACTTCCTGTATAAATTCTACTCTTAATCTTAAATATTCACGAAGAACAAAAAAAATCCCCAAACATGAACATATATTAGCAAATATTATTGTTGTTATAAATATTGATGCTGTTACACATATTACTATTACCAGTGCTACTGCAGCTATTGGTATTATTATTCCACATATAAAAAGAAATAAGTTTTTATCAGAGCACTTTAAAGAATCATTTGTTTTTGCTACTCCCAAATCAGTCACTAAAAATAAACAGTTGATTTATTTACTTTAAAAGTTAATAACTTACTGTTGTTAGTTAAAAATGTTTTGCCTTTTTTTGAAATATTATTGCAGTTTGCAGTATTTTTTGATTTAAACTTAAAGCAGTATGATATTACAAATGTGTGCTTGATTCTTGTAGTAATTTTACTGAGGTAATCTAATGTTAAACATTAATTGTAAACACAGCAGTGAATGATTGTTTATACTAGCTTATCAGAATACATATAACTTTACAGTATATTTCCAGAAAAAGTTATTTTCAAGCTGGTGTCGCAAAGAATTTCTGTTACCGTTCTGGAAATGTAGATGGCTCCACTTTGATAAAATACATATTTTATTATAAGTTAAACAGAAGGTTAAAATTATTAAAAATCGAACCCCCAATATGTTCACGTCTCTAAAGTTTTTAAACTTGCTTCCCAAAAAAATCGTTGAAATGGGCATTACAGCAAATACAGGGAATTCAATTAGGATTAATGCCGAACCTAGGTAACCAAATATACTATGTAGTATTTTTTTAGGGATTTTAATGATACTAGGTCTGTATACCTGTTGAAATCCAACTTAATTTCTGATCTTTTACTTATTTAACCAAAGAACCTCTTAGGAGCTTTATTTTTTAGTATTACTTAAATAATAAAAAAGAAAAACCTATATTAAATTAAAATTTTGTTATTTTATTTTATTTAAACGTCACTGAAGTACTTATTTTTTGTTTAACTGTTGCCAACTGGTAGATTTCATATTTCCGCGCGCTGTTAATCAAATTTACTTATGAAAAATATTTTTTTGCCCTAAAATTCATATGTATATCTTTATTTACTTAAAGATACTTTAATTACAATATTATCAAAATACATACAAAACAGGTTGGTCTGGATTTTTTTATAACCTTATAAAATACGTAAAAATTATAAAATAATCAATTAGTTTAAAAATAGAAAAAAATCCAATAATTAAAAAATTACTTCATATAAATACAGGGTGATTCATAATAGATAAAAATTTCCAGTGGGTAGAAGAAACCCAAATAATAAATAATGAAAAAAGTGCATATAAACATAAATACAGGTTGGTCCATTTAACCTGAGGAGTGGAAATCTCTCTTAAAGTAGGAAAATTTAAAGTAAATATTTCAAAATTGAATATTCCAGTAGTTTCGTGATTCATGATATCCAATAGTTCTTAAGGCCCTTTAGCAGAGCCGGATTACTATGAAGGCTAATGAGGCTATAGCCTCAGGCCCTCCAAAAATTCGGCCCTTTAAAAATTCAGATTTCCTGAAAAATATCGAAATTCATATTATACCCTTAAAAAATACACAGTGCTTGAGTAGAATTTTCATTTCTACGTACGAAGTATGCCCGATTGTGACCGATTTACGTCGAAAATGTACGAACACTAATTACAGTATGTCAAGCATCACAGAATGTACTGTACTTTATTAACATTTGAAGAAACTAACTTCATCAGACTCCAAATAACTTCTTCATAGTCTTCGTCTTCTGATGAGATGGAGTAGACAATTTTTTACTTTGTTTTCTTGACTTTACTTCCGTTTTCCCCTTTGGATTTTTTGGGTTTAAGTTTTTGTTTTTCGAACTGTTATATCACTTGTTGATGGCTGTTCTTATGCTTCCTCTAAAAAATCCTTAACAGTTATGCTTTTTCCTGCATAGATCTTCTTCTTTCACTTTGGTCCACCAGTTTGTAGATATTCGGCTAGTTTCTTTTCAAGCCAAAAAGGAATCTACGATAGCCATGATCAACATTTTTATTCTTGAACTAGTTTATTAACTTTTGTTTGTTCAAAGGATGTATTCCACATTATTCAAACCCACAAACCAAATTATTCATGAGCATTAGCAATGTTGGAAACACATCTTTAGGAATATAACCCTATTTGCTCTTTTGATTGGGCCAAAGAATATCACATCCAGCGGTATAAGATGAGTGTTGTTTGGTAGCGGGACAACTGCTCCTTTTTTTATATGGATAGGATTTTTACTGAAACTAGGAAATCTAACTCAACTAGTCACAGAGTTGTATTAAATGTTCTCTTCCTCTGTGAAGATCTTTGTGCAATAAATTATGGTGAAGATAGAGCAGCACTGTAGTGGTGGCAAAAGATAGAACTACAACGCTCTTGGCATTGGAGTCAAGCCAGTGCTGTTACCTGTATTCTATCACAAGAACCAAGTCGATAGCTCTATTAGGTTAAGTTATATACCCCTTCCCCAACTCGATCTTTTCATGCAAGTTGTCATTTGAGGCGCCTTTTCGTGGGTTTTCCAGTGATAGGATGATAGGATATTCCTACGAACCAATTTTGCGCAAAAGCCAAAGAACTACAAAAAATAGCTTTTTTTGTAGTTCTTGAGCCATAAAAAATTAAGTTATAAGACAGTAGAAAATATTTCATAATACATCAAAAAATTTAAAAAAATTAGGCGTCGTTTAAGACCACAATGAAGATAATCGGCCCCATTCGAAAGATTTTAGACCCGGGTTAGATTTTTTTTGATCGAACACAAAACGTTACAAAAATTTGGTTCAAAAAAAACATTTTCTTTTAGTAAAAAAAAGACAAAAATTTTGAATTTTCAAAACGCCATATCTCGAAAACTACTCATCCCACCGCAAAGCGACTTGTTCAGGAAATCGGGATAATTTTTATATGCAATCCTATAGATTCGAGTGCGCTGATTATAAATCAATTTATTTTAGTGCGAACGGATGAGTAGTTTTGGAGATATGGCGCTTTGAAAATGAAAAAATGTTCAAAAGTTCAAAAGTTCGAAATTGTTTCAAGTGCAAAAATTTTTTTTAAACGTTTAAAATTTCTAAAATTTGTAATTAACAGTAGATCAAACTTTCAAAAAGTTGATTTAAAGTTACCCATATTGAAGAGCTCTTGCGGTATTTTCGGGACGCCCTGTATATTAATAAAAGAAAAATTGGAATTATTTATTTCGGTCTTTAGTTTTTATTAGCCTCAGGCCAACATCACCCTTAATCCGCCTCTGAGAGCACACTACGCTAGGTCAATTTAATGGTATTTTTATGGAGAACACGAAAATGCAAAAATATACTGGGTGTTCCAATTAAAATAAGAAAGTTGCCATCAACTTTCGGTATAACCGGAAGTTCCACAAAATCAAAAATACCTTTATTAGAAAGTTCGCAATTAAATACTTTAGTGGACAAATTTTAAGAATCGAAAACATAACCGTTCAAAAGTTAGCAGGGTGGGGATTTTCTTTATGTCCGAACTGTATGTTTTTATTTATTGTAAGTTTTATTATTATTAAAAAATCTCTAAGGTTTATAACGATTGCAATTTTTTTTCTTTTTTCCATTTTCATCAAAATATTATATTTAAATTTTACCAAGTTTTTTTAATTTATATTATTATGTACTTATTACATATTATAAACATCTTATATAAACCTCACTCTAATGTCTTTCCAATCAGTATTAATCCTGTTTATTATTAATTAATAATAATTTATTAATTAATTATTACTACTTACATATTATTGTATTTAAACAAATTTAATTTTTTGTGTATTTTTTGTAAAAATGATGTGTTAAATTTTACTATTTCAGGTATATATTATTATACATAAATAATAAAATGTATATTATACCTTCTGTGTGTCTGTATATGATCTCATTTAATTGTGATATTTTTAGTTGATTAAAAATTCATGTAAAACAATATTATTATTATTGAAAAATTCATATAATGTAAAATATAAACATATATAGTGATATATGAATGTTATTTAAATCTTCCGATTTAAAAATAAAATAGGTAGATATGTTTTAGCCCGTAATGTTAATTGAATAAATCATTGGAAATAAATGACCGTATTTCAGTCATGTTTTACTACCTATTTTTAGCAAAATTATGAAATTTTTTGCATACCAATAATAGTATATTATTTAACGAGCGAGAAATGATAGCCATTATTTACGAAGATCGAAATACTTTTGACATTTCTTGATTTCTTCAATGTAAATTTTATTCTCTGGTTGAAATTACCCACAATCCATTCAGGGCCGGATTACTATGGAGGCTAATGAGGCAATAGCTTCAGGCCCTCCAAAAATTCGGCCCTTCAAAAATTCATATTTCCTGAAAAGTATCGAAATTCATATTACACCCTTAAAAATATACAGGGTGTTTCACTTTTTTTCCAGCATCCAAAGCATACTTGATTTAAATCTAAAAAATTGAAATAAAATGAAATTTATACAGGGTGTCCAAAAAATAATTAATATTTTAAAATTGCTGTAACTTCTTAAGGAATCGAAAAAAAATATTAGTTTATAGAAAATTTTTTGTTCAGAATGACATTTACTATCAAAGAAAAT
Organism: Stenus bimaculatus; assembly: GCA_963971135.1. Classification (NCBI taxonomy): domain Eukaryota; kingdom Metazoa; phylum Arthropoda; class Insecta; order Coleoptera; family Staphylinidae; genus Stenus; species Stenus bimaculatus. Next base: position 75,273,662 of record OZ020180.1, on the reverse strand, counting down.
TTTTTGCGGGGAAAAAAGTGAGACACCCTGTATAGTGCTTGTGTAGAATTTGCATTTCTACTCATAAGACGTACGATTTATACCCCTTCCCCAACTGGATCTTTTTATGCAAGGTGTCATTTGAGTCGTCTTTTCGTAGGCTTTCCAGTGATAGGATGATAGGATATTCCTATTATAATTATATAATTTTTATATAATTTTTATATAATTTTTATATAATTTTTATATAATTTTTATATAATTTTTATATAATTTTTATATAATTTTTATATAATTTTTTATATAATTTTTATATAATTTTTATATAATTTTTATATAATTTTTATATAATTTTTATATAATTTTTATATAATTTTTTATATAATTTTTATATAATTTTTATACAGGGTGCTGGAAAATTCGCGGACCAACGCAATGGTGCGATGTTGAGGAACTCTTAGAGAACAAGGGAAAAATAATTAAAAACTTCTTTGTTGCTTTATATCGAAGTTATGGAAAGTTAAACTTTCAATTTTTTACTGTTTTAATTTGCAATATTCCCATATTTATGCTTTAGTATGACACGTAAATTATGTAGAAATGCAAAGATATTTAGCCTTGTCCATCCTACTTAAGAATGGTATTGTTAAACGTGCTATTTTGCATTTTAAATATTTGAATTTTGCACATAAATAAACATGTCAACGTTGTAGCTTAATTACAAATTACAAATAGGTACAATTGTCAGTGTCAAATTGATCTGACTGGTCAAACGAATTTGTCAAAAAAAGTAGTAAAATGTATAGTAACAATGAATATGCTAATATATTTTTAATATTGGGCGAATGTAGAAATAATGCTACACCAGCTTCCAGGCTGCATGAAGAGAGATATGTTGGGAGAAGACATCCGAATAAAAATGTATTTAGAAGATTGGAACAAAGAGTAAGAGAAACCGGTAGCTTCCTATTAATTGGAACAGATCGTGGTCGAGGAAGAAATGTGAGAAATCCAGAAATGGAAGACAATATTCTTCAGTGCGTCGAAGAAGACCCTACACGAAGCACCAGAGGAATTGCAGACGAATTAGGTGCTGATAGAAAATTAGTTTGGGAAGTTTTGAAACAAGAACAGTACCATCCATATCATTACTGCAAGGTACACGAATTGTTACCTCAAGATTACAATCACCGACTAATTTATTGTAATTGGTTACTTAGAAAAGTTGAGGAGGATCGAAATTTTACGTCAAGGGTGATTTGGACTGACCAAGCAAATTTCAGTAGGGATGGAATGTTTAACCAACATAATAATCACTATTACGCTACAAACAATCCATACCTTACACATGAAAGAGGACATCAACATCGTTTTAGTGTATATGTTTGGGCCGGAATATTGGGGAATCGATTAATTGGACCTTTCATTGTACCAGATCGATTGGTAGGAGAAAATTTCCTTCAATTTTTAGAAAACCAATTAGATAATTTCGTGGATGATATCCCACTAGCAGTAGTACATAACACTTGGTTACAATTAGATGGTGCCCCAGCGCATTACGCGCTACAGGTGAAGGGATGGTTAAATCAAAATTTTCCCAGCAGATGGATTGGTCGCGGAGATCCCATTGCTTGGCCTCCAAGAAGTCGTGATTTGACCCCTCTCGATTTTTTTTTCTGGTCATTTGTAAAAAAATACGTGTATCGTACTAAAGTCCACAATGTGGAGGAACTTACTAACCGTATTTACCAGGCTGCACAATTAGTTAATGCTGCCATGCTAGATCGAGTCCAAAATAATATGGTAAGAAGAGCTGAGATTTGTTTAGATGCAGAAGGACGTAATTTTGAGCAGTTCCTTTAATTTAATTTATCATTGTCGTTATCTGTTATTTGTTTGTATATTGTTTATTGTGTTCGCTTTAGCAATACTTTAAATTTTCTGAATTGCGTAGTTTCTCTTGTTAAATGTTTTTAGTTATTTATGCATGCGATAGGTTGTTATGGAAAAATTAAATAGAAACGAATTACACCTGATCATGGCATTTTAATTTAAATAACTAAAATTAACACAGAGTTGCCAAATTTAAGATTTTAAAAACACGTATATCTTCGAGGTAAAGCAACAAAGAATTTTTTAATTATTTTTCCCTTGTTCTCTAAGAGTTCCTCAACATCGCACCATTGCGTTGGTCCGCGAATTTTCCAGCACCCTGTATAATTTTTATATAATTTTTATATAATTTTTATATAATTTTTATATAATTTTTATATAATTTTTATATAATTTTTATATAATTTTTATATAATTTTTATATAATTTTTATATAATTTTTATATAATTTTTATATAATTTTTATATAATTTTTATATAATTTTTTATATAATTTTTATATAATTTTTATATAATTTTTTATATAATTTTTATATAATTTTTTATATAATTTTTATATAATTTTTATATAATTTTTATATAATTTTTATATAATTTTTTATATAATTTTTTATATAATTTTTTATATAATTTTTATACAATTTTTATATAATTTTTATATAATTTTTATATAATTTTTATATAATTTTTATATAATTTTTATATAATTTTTATATAATTTTTATATAATTTTTATATAATTTTTATATAATTTTTATATAATTTTTATATAATTTTTATATATTTTTTATATAATTTTTATATAATTTTTATATAATTTTTATATAATTTTTATATAATTTTTTATATAATTTTTATATAATTTTTATATAATTTTTTATATAATTTTTATATAATTTTTTATATAATTTTTATATAATTTTTATATAATTTTTATATAATTTTTTATATAATTTTTTATATAATTTTTATATAATTTTTATATAATTTTTATATAATTTTTATATAATTTTTATATAATTTTTATATAATTTTTATATAATTTTTATATAATTTTTATATAATTTTTATATAATTTTTATATAATTTTTATATAATTTTTATATAATTTTTATATAATTTTTTATATAATTTTTATATAATTTTTATATAATTTTTTATATAATTTTTATATAATTTTTATATAATTTTTATATAATTTTTATATAATTTTTATATAATTTTTATATAATTTTTTATATAATTATATAATATAAACATATATAGTGATATATGAATGTTATTTAAATCTTCCGATTTAAAAATAAAATAGGTAGATATGTTTTAGCCCGTAATGTTAATTGAATAAATCATTGGAAATAAATGACCGTATTTCAGTCATGTTTTACTACCTATTTTTAGCAAAATTATGAAATTTTTTGCATACCAATAATAGTATATTATTTAACGAGCGAGAAATGATAGCCATTATTTACGAAGATCGAAGTACTTTTGACATTTCTTGATTTTTTCAATGTAAATTTTATTCTGTGGTTGAAATTACCCACAATCCATTCAGAGCCGGATTACTATGGAGGCCAATGAGGCAATAGCTTCAGGCCCTCCAAAAATTCATATTTCCTGAAAAGTATCGAAATTCATATTACACCCTTAAAAATATACAGGGTGTTTCACTTTTTTTCCAGCATCCAAAGCATACTTGATTTAAATCTAAAAAATTGAAATAAAATGAAATTTATACAGGGTGTCCAAAAAATAATTAATATTTTAAAATTGCTGTAACTTCTTAAGGAGTCGATAAAAAATATTAGTTTATAGAAAATTTTTTGTTCAGAATGACATTTATTATCAAAGAAAATTTTTTGCGGGGAAAAAAGTGAGACACCCTGTATAGTGCTTGTGTAGAATTTGCATTTCTACTCATAAGACGTACGATTTATACCCCTTCCCCAACTGGATCTTTTTATGCAAGGTGTCATTTGAGTCGTCTTTTCGTAGGCTTTCCAGTGATAGGATGATAGGATATTCCCACGAACCAATTTTGCGCAAAAGCCAAAAATATAGCTTTTTTCGAAATTTTTGAGCCATAAAAAAATAAGTTATAGGACAATAGAAATGGTTCATAATAAATCAAAAAAATTTGAAAAATTAGCCGTCGTTTAAGACCACAATGAAGATAATCGGTCCCATACAAAAGATTTTAGACCCGGGTTAGATTTTTTTGATCGGACACAAAAAGTTACGAAAATTTGTCAGTCCAAAAAGCTGCAAAAATTTGGTTCAAAAAAAAAATTTTTTTAGTGCACTTTACTAGAATCTTAAATCTAAACATAACGAAAAAAAAATGACGAAAATTTTGAATTTTCAGAACGTCATATCTCGAAAACTACTCATCCCACCGCAAAGCAACTTGTTCAGGAAATCGGGATAATTTTTATATAATTTTTTATATAATTTTTATATAATTTTTATATAATTTTTATATAATTTTTACATAATTTTTATATAATTTTTATATAATTTTTATATAATTTTTATATAATTTTTATATAATTTTTATATAATTTTTATATAATTTTTATATAATTTTTTATATAATTTTTATATAATTTTTATATAATTTTTATATAATTTTTTATATAATTTTTATATAATTTTTATATAATTTTTATATAATTTTTTATATAATTTTTATATAATTTTTATATAATTTTTATATAATTTTTATATAATTTTTATATAATTTTTATATAATTTTTATATAATTTTTATATAATTTTTATATAATTTTTATATAATTTTTATATAATTTTTATATAATTTTTATATAATTTTTATATAATTTTTATATAATTTTTATATAATTTTTATATAATTTTTATATAATTTTTATATAATTTTTATATAATTTTTATATAATTTTTTATATAATTATATAATATAAACATATATAGTGATATATGAATGTTATTTAAATCTTCCGATTTAAAAATAAAATAGGTAGATATGTTTTAGCCCGTAATGTTAATTGAATAAATCATTGGAAATAAATGACCGTATTTCAGTCATGTTTTACTACCTATTTTTAGCAAAATTATGAAATTTTTTGCATACCAATAATAGTATATTATTTAACGAGCGAGAAATGATAGCCATTATTTACGAAGATCGAAATACTTTTGACATTTCTTGATTTTTTCAATGTAAATTTTATTCTGTGGTTGAAATTACCCACAATCCATTCAGAGCCGGATTACTATGGAGGCCAATGAGGCAATAGCTTCAGGCCCTCCAAAAATTCATATTTCCTGAAAAGTATCGAAATTCATATTACACCCTTAAAAATATACAGGGTGTTTCACTTTTTTTCCAGCATCCAAAGCATACTTGATTTAAATCTAAAAAATTGAAATAAAATGAAATTTATACAGGGTGTCCAAAAAATAATTAATATTTTAAAATTGCTGTAACTTCTTAAGGAGTCGATAAAAAATATTATTTTATAGGAAATTTTTTGTTCAGAATGACATTTACTATCAAAGAAAATTTTTTGCGGGGAAAAAAGTGAGACACCCTGTATAGTGCTTGTGTAGAATTTGCATTTCTACTCATAAGACGTACGATTTATACCCCTTCCCCAACTGGATCTTTTTATGCAAGGTGTCATTTGAGTCGTCTTTTCGTAGGCTTTCCAGTGATAGGATGATAGGATATTCCCACGAACCAATTTTGCGCAAAAGCCAAAAATATAGCTTTTTTCGAAATTTTTGAGCCATAAAAAAATAAGTTATAGGACAATAGAAATGGTTCATAATAAATCAAAAAAATTTGAAAAATTAGGCGTCGTTTAAGACCACAATGAAGATAATCGGTCCCATACAAAAGATTTTAGACCCGGGTTAGATTTTTTTGATCGGACACAAAAAGTTACGAAAATTTGTCAGTCCAAAAAGCTGCAAAAATTTGGTTCAAAAAAAAAATTTTTTTAGTGCACTTTACTAGAATCTTAAATCTAAACATAACGAAAAAAAAATGACGAAAATTTTGAATTTTCAGAACGTCATATCTCGAAAACTACTCATCCCACCGCAAAGCAACTTGTTCAGGAAATCGGGATAATTTTTATATAATTTTTATATAATTTTTTATATAATTTTTATATAATTTTTATATAATTTTTATATAATTTTTATATAATTTTTATATAATTTTTATATAATTTTTATATAATTTTTATATAATTTTTATATAATTTTTATATAATTTTTATATAATTTTTATATAGTTTTTATATAATTTTTATATAATTTTTATATAATTTTTATATAATTTTTATATAATTTTTATATAATTTTTATATAGTTTTTATATAATTTTTATATAATTTTTATATAATTTTTATATAATTTTTATATAATTTTTATATAATTTTTATATAATTTTTTATATAATTTTTTATATAATTTTTATATAATTTTTATATAATTTTTATACAATTTTTATATAATTTTTATATAATTTTTATATAATTTTTATATAATTTTTATATAATTTTTATATAATTTTTTATATAATTTTTATATAATTTTTATATAATTTTTATATAATTTTTATATAATTTTTTATATAATTTTTTATATAATTTTTTATATAATTTTTTATATAATTTTTTATATAATTTTTATATAATTTTTATATAATTTTTATATAATTTTTTATATAATTTTTATATAATTTTTTATATAATTTTTATATAATTTTTTATATAATTTTTATATAATTTTTATATAATTTTTATATAATTTTTATATAATTTTTATATAATTTTTTATATAATTTTTATATAATTTTTATATAATTTTTATATAATTTTTTATATAATTTTTATATAATTTTTATATAATTTTTATATAATTTTTATATAATTTTTATATAATTTTTATATAATTTTTATATAATTTTTATATAATTTTTATATAATTTTTATATAATTTTTATATAACAGTAGACCAAACTTTTAAAAAATTGATTTAAAGTTACCCATATTAGAGAGCTCTTGCGGTATTTTCGGGACACCCTGTATATTAATAAAGGAAAAATTGGAATTATTTATTTCGGTCTTTACTTTTTATTAGCCTCAGGCCAACATCGCCCTTAATCCGGGTCTGCCCTTTAGTTATATATACAGGGTGTCTCACTTTTTTTCCAGCAAAAAATTTTTTTAGATAGTAAATGTCATTCTGAACAAAAAATTTCCTATGAACTTATATTTTTTTTGGCTCCTTAAGAAGTTACCGCAATTCTAAAATTTCAAAATTTTAATGATTTTTTGGAACACCCTGTATAAATTTCATTTTATTTGAATTTTTTAAATTTAAATCAAGTGTGCTTTGGATTTTGACATTATCTGTAAGCCAATCAGGTTAATTTTCTTGACAGAAATTTTAAATTGGTCCACTTAATTTAAAAACAGCCAATAATGTTCAGAAAGGCAAGACAAAATTCAAACCATACATCTTTAAAATAAAAACATGATGATAAGAAAAAAAAAGATATACAGGGTGTCACAAAAATCGTTAAACTGTTGGAATTGCTGTAACTTCTTAAGGAGTCGAAAAAAATCATTACTTCATAGGAAAATTATTGTTCACAATGACATTTAATATCTAAAAAAAAATTGCTGGAAAGAAAGTGAGACACCCTGTATATAGTTACGAGTATATTGGATATTAAAGTAAAAATTGTTTATATTGAAAGGAGACTCAGACCGGGCATAGTAATTATTGACCTGGAGGACTTCTTAGTTATGCATGGTTATACTAACCTCAGTTTGAACTAAGTTCGCAACTCAAAAAGTTAGGATTAATGTTAAAGACGGATCCAAATTCTACATACATACCTTTGAGAGTCATTTAGAGTTACCCAAGGGACACCACGAGGAGGCGGACTCTCATTATCCCTCAAAATGTGAATCCTTATCTAGATTCTTGTCCACAAATATGACTAAAACTATTATCCTAGTTGGGTCCGCAGTACTTTTGTATTGCACTTTGTCATAGTCCTAATTTACATGAATTTTGTAAAACTTAGGCTCACTCATTTCCTCCATTTTTATCAGCTCCGTTTTTTTTATTACGTTGTTCTTCCTCGATGCGCATCTTCCTTTCCCTGCTCATTTTCTTTCTTAACTTTTCCTCGTTCCTTTGTTTATTCTGTTCCTCATATATTTTCATCTTCTCGTCTCGAGCTTGTTTTATTTCAAGTTTTCTAACTTTATAGTTTGGGTTTTTCTCTAAGTGCTGTTCAACAGCCTTCATCAAACGCATCTTGAACATTTTCTTCTCCATTTTAAAACGATCAGGTTTATCAATTAGACAGGCTGTAGACAGATCAAGTGTGAAGATCAAACTAAAGTGTGTACTTACAGTTGATGGTTTTATACCATCGAAATGTAATTAGGGTGGTTAAGCTACCCCCACCAGCGCCTATTTACTAATAGGCGGTGGTGGGGGTGGTAGTTTAAAACTAATTTGTGCAGAAATCTACTTACAGTAATATAAATTAGAAAAAATAAAAACTGGATAATTAGATACTTTGACGGTTTTTTTATTTAAAACTATTTTTTTAATTTTTATTCAACATTTAATCTAAAACCATATATAAAAAAATGAAATTGAAACTAAATATTTTTTAATAACTTTTCAATTCTAAATCCAATTTTTTGTACATATTATCGAAGTTTTGGATATTTTTTAGGCAAATGGTATAAATTTCTGTCTATAATTTAGGTGGTGTATTCTTTGGATAATTACAAACATAAAATGTTAACACGAAAATATTAGATTCATCTTCATAAGCCCTCAAGTGGATTTTATAACAAATTTGTAAATGACAAGATCTCAAAAATAAGGGATGGCAAAATTTAAAAAAAATAGCAATTATTATTATCCAACTAAATAGACACAATGCATCAAAATTATTTTCAATTCATTAAAATGAGGGTAACGTTTTAAAATTTAATTTGAACATTGTTGCCAAGATTATTAAGAAATTGCTAAAAAAAATATTTTCGGTATAAAACTTTACCATTTTCTTCTTATTGTTAAAAAGGAAGCACTGAATGCGATAAGCTATGAATAAATTGCATATTAATTATCTAAATTTTTAACTTTGATGACCTTTTATAGCCAAAGCCAAATTTATACACACCCTACATATAGGAAAAAATATATTATATTCTTTAGGAATATTACAATGACCTTGAAAAACAGATTGTAGGTCAAGCAATAAGCATTAAACTCTTTTTAAAAACAGTCACCTTCAATTTTTATTGTGAATTACTATAATTTCTAAACTATTTACTTAAAAAATATCCAAAACTTCAGAGTTCAATAATACCTATGTACAAAAAATAAGATGTAGAATTGAAAAGTTATTAAAAAATATTGAATTATTGTATTTTTTTAACTAATTTTGCTAATATAATTTGAATCTAATTAAAATAAAATGAATGATTGTTCAAATTATGTCATTTTTAGAAATGAGTAAAGGTTTATGTTTAATCCGTTTACCTGCTTTCATGTGCTAGTACCAATCACCCATTGTTTTTATTATGGTACTAACAATGTAAACTAAATTTATTGTAGATAATCCTATTTACAATTACCTGATACCTCGGAGAATATCTATGGTTAATAATAATTAGATCTAATAACTAATGATTTAATTGTAACTGCAGGATCATTAGTTTTGTGAATAGCTAATCCTTCTACCTGAGAATTATAATTATAATTCTTATTATATTTTAACAAAAGGGATAATCCAGTGCATTATTAATGAATATAATATACAGATAGCAATTGTTTATTCGGTACTAACAATGTAAATTATTGTATTTATTGTGTCATAGACGAGCAGTTTAGAGAAAAGTATTAAATTTGAAATATGAAATTTCTCATAAAAATACAATACAAATATATTTCTTTACAATTTTTACTGAAGACCATATTTTAATTTTGAGCTGAATTTATAAAGAAAATTAATTTATTTAAAAATTTGCATTTGAATGACAATGACAGAGTAGTATACATACAGTTTGAACTATACAACTTACTAGTGCTGTTCACCGAACCCGAACTTTTTGAGGTTTGACCTTAAAGTTTGAACCTAGTTAGATTAATAATTATAATACTTAAGGTTTAGCTATTTACAAATAACCACTAAGATGTTTTTTGAATACCCGGTATACAGGGTGTACAAAAAGTTGGGCAACGGCCATTCATTTATTAAATGAAACAGTTTTGAGAAAAATGTTTCAAATAAAAACTTTATGATTCTTAGTGACGCACTATTTAGGAATATTACCATGACCTTAACATTTTTTAAGCAACCATACATTTTCATTGCATATTATTATAGCTTGCTTTAAAGGGTTTATGGACCATTTATTTATATTTTTCTAAAGTAAATAGTTTGGAAGTTATAGGGGCTTAAATTTTCAACAAGTTCGGCAACGTCGATTTAATTTCTCAAAAAAATTTCAAATAAATGTTGTACGATTCTTTGTGCCGCATTATTTAGGAATATTGCAATGACCTTGAAAAACAGGTTGTAGGTCAAGCGATAAGCATTTAACTTTTTTTAAAACAATCACCTAGAATTTTTATTTTGAATTACTATAACTTCTAAACCATTTGCCTAAAAAATATCCAAAACTTCGGTGTTCGATAATATGTACAAAAAATTGGATTTAGAATTGAAAAGTTAATAAAATATATTTAGTTTCAATTTCATTTTTTTATATGTGGTTTTAGATGAAATGTTGGATAAAAACTAAAAAAATAGTTTTAAATAAAAAACCGTCAAAGTATCTAATTATCCAGTTTTTATTTTTTCTAATTTAAATTACTGTAAGTAGATTTCTGCACAAATTAGTTTTAAACTACCACCCCCACTACCGCCTATTAGTAAATAGGCGCTGGTGGGGGTAGCTTAACCACCCTAATTACATTTCGATGGTATAAAACCATCAACTGTAAGTACACACTTTAGTTTGATCTTCACACTTGATCTGTCTACAGCCTATCTAATTGATAAGCCTGATCATATTAAAATGGAGAAGAAAATGTTGAAGTTGCGTTTGATGAAGTCCGTTGAGCAACAATTAGAGAAAAATGACAAGTATAAAGTTGAAAAACTTGAAATAAAGCAAGATTTCGACGAAAAGATGAAAATATGTGAGGAACAGAAGAGACAAAGGTACGAAGAAAAGTTAAGGAGGAAAATGAGCAGGGAAAGGAAGATGCGGATCGAGGAAGAACAACTTTATGAATCGCTTTTGATGAAACAAACGGAGCTGATAAAAATGATGGAAGATGACTGAGCCTAAGTTTTACAATGTTTACGTAAATTAGGACTATGACAACGTGCCAAGCAAGTACTGCGGACCCAACTAGGATAATAGTTTTAGTCATATTTGTGGACAAGAATCTATATAAGGATTCACATTTTGAGGGATAATGAGAGTCCGCCTCCTCGTGGTGTCCCTTGGGTAACTCTAAATGGCTCTCAAAGGTATGTAAGTTTTTTTTGGTATAATTCCGAAAATAGCAATTGTTAAAAAAGCTAAAATGTATCTTGTCCATGCATATGTTTTGAAACTCTGTAGTAAGTATGAATTTGTATTACGTAGACCTAGGAATCAGTCTTTACTAATCCTAACTTTTGGTGAATTTTTGTAGGTACTATCCTCTTCACCGAACCCGTACTTTTTGAGGTTCGAACTAAATTCGAACTTTAAAACATAAAATATTCAAAATCAATCTTTATAGTTTATTGTATGTGTGTTAAAAAGTAAGGTTGGCAGAACTGAAAAACGGCAACAATCGTGGATTCATGAGGTAGAAGAAAAACTTTCCACCAGCATGTGATCAGTAAAAGTCTAAAATATGTATTTTAACTGGTTTCAAAATCGAATTTTTTTCAACCCGAAATTGTTCCGAACTCGAACTTTTTGCTTACTCGGAGGATGGCTTAATTTTCGAACTATTTTGAAGATAGAACTAACAAAATCTCTTGGATTTTATTACAACTACAGAATCAATACTTATAATATATAAATTGGTATTTTATTCATTAAATTAAATTTATGAGGAAAACAACGATTAAAATTTTAGGTATAACAATTATCTGAAACTTCAAAGAATATACAGGGTCACCCAGTCATCCGTAAATGGTCTACAGCCTCTTTGCTTCAAAACATATCGACTTACGGTTTTCACCAATATGTAGATTGTAGATACATGTATGGCTCACAATTTAAAAATGTTTTCGATATATACAGGGTGTCTCAACTGAACCAAAGTTATATTTTTTTTTAAATCGAACATCTTGTATATTTTCATGCAATTGCATTCTACTTCAAAAAAATATTATGTTATAAAAAAAAATCACAATGGGCCTAAATTATTTCGTATTGGAATTATTTATCTTTTTATAAAGAAAAGAGTTTACTTTCCAGAGACTACTACGAAAAAGCTATGGATGTTGTTCAAAAAACTCTCTACCAAAAATTTTAGAAATACTTGTAGTTTCTAAAAACGTGGAAATGTAGTGGGTGAGGCAGAACGTGAGAAGTTTAATAGTTGCCTTTTTCTTTTCAAATTGAACACCATATTTTTTTCTCACCATTCAATAGCATTTTATATAAGCTTTTTAACGATACTAGGTTTGTATCATAGGATTTATTGTTAGTTAATTATATTATACTCCTACTAAATTTTACCTAAAATTGTTATTAATGTTGCTTAAGGTTAAGGGTTAAAATTTAGCTATAATCCTACCTTTTGTCTCTGAGAAGACCAAATTATTTAATTTTAATTACTTAACTTTAACTACAGTTTTATAAATAGATTATCTACCTGTTCAATTATGAAACAAATATGTTTATTAATTGCATTTTCATGAACGAAGGTCAATTTTAAGAATACATCAAGTAACCACTATTGTTAATTTGATACAAACAATGCAAATTGCCTTTCTTTATATTATGTCCAATGACCTATACGTATTATCAACAGATTTTAGGAAAAACAAACAAAATTGCCATTTTCGATCTCACATCCTATTTTGGTTTATTGATTATACGTTTGCACATTTTATTAACTTGAATAATTGTATCTCACAAAATGTAGAGTCTTCTTGCTTATACAAGATTTTAGAAATCCAAAGAAAACTGCAAAATTTTGTGGGGTATCAAATAAGTTCAGAAACGTGGGCACCTTGATCCTTTTCTACGTTACTAGATTGATAAGTAAAGATGACTACCCATGAGAAGTGCTCACTCCAAAATTTTTATTAATTTTCATTCAGCCAATTCAGAGAAAATAATTAAAATGAAAATAATTTTCAACACCCTGTATCTCGGTAACAGTTAACTTTTTGACAAATCTTTATATAGTCTTAGTTTTACTTGTATTGTAAGCACACGAAACCGTGACCACTATTTTAGAATCACCCTGTATATGGAAATACTATTTTATTAAACATATCTAATAATTCAAGTTGTTGAATCAAATTTTAAAGTCGATTTTAGTAAACATATAATGATATAATCACAGGGAAGCTTCTTATTTATGTTACAATATACAGGGTGTTTCTAGGTATGTATCCGTAACTTCAGGTTCAGGAATTTACCTATCGATCAATTTAAAAATGTAAGATAAGTATATTTTTTGGCAAACGCTTCATTTTCTAAATAGAATTTGAATTTTTTGCTATGCTAAAAAAGATAAAAGTGCATTTTGTTACCTAGTTTATTTCTCGACCCCACAAATGTAACAAAAATATTATATTTTGAAAATATTCACATTGTTTCTTCGGGTCTTATTTATGCACATTAAAAACATCCTTTACCTATTTTAAAAATAAAGCATTATCAAATTTTCAAAAAAAACTATAATAGAATCTAAGGCACAACGTAAATGGAGTTGCATAATATGCACTATTTATGGTGAATTAAATGTAGATTTTTTAAATTGAATCAGAATTGTAAAATTTGGTAGTGGCGTCTCAAATAATTTCCAAAAAGGGCGCTGCTTGACCCATTTCTATGCCAGTATTCATTCTAAAAGTTGTATTAAGCCTATCCATAGAAAATAAATAAAATGTAATAATAAAAGTAAATTTCACCACCCTGTATCTGGATAAAAGTTGAATTTCAGACATAAACAGGGTGGGCCAACGATAATGAAACGGTTGAGTTTCAAAATAGTTAATAAAAAAATTTAAGAAAAAACGCTCGGACACGTTAACTTTAGTTTCGAGGAGGACATATTTTGCTATAGAACTGATGCAAAAATGTGATATGGACACAACCCGTAAAATTATAATAGGCATGGTGGGGTAAGTAATACATCGTCGAAAAGATCTTTATACTTGGAGTAACATACAAAAAACAAAAGTCGATAAATTCGTTTTAAAGATATTTCAAATTAAAAAATCACAATGTAACATATTAAATTTTAAATATCTTGGTTGAGATTTAAACCGCTTCGTTTTCGTTGGCCCACCCTGTATAGACTTTTTCCCATATTAACATTAAATGATTTAAACATTTTATATAAATAGAGGAAGTGGAGCAAAAATGGAAGCGTGGTGGTAATGTGGAAACGTTGCCTGTAGAGCTTGACAATTGTTGCAATGTTGTGGCAATCGCTTAAACCTATTGCTAAGTTCCATTTTTTAGTTCCAGCAGTGGGTCCGCGTGGTGCTGTCAGTGGACTATTCTCTCAAAGTTTTTCTCAACTTTTCAATACTTTAATGAAACTTTTCAAATTCCTTTTTATTAGATAACCCGTTAAGTTACTGGATAATGGGCTAGCAAAAATTGTTAAAGAAGAAAAACACTACATTCTTGTGCAATTAACTAAACTAAAAAATTGAAAACTTAACGAAATTTTAATTTTCAAATCTACTATGACGACGTTGGTAATGAGGAAACATAAAACTGGGGATAATGTATTGTATATAGATTACAGAATATAAATTTTTTTAGTCATATAAGGTAAAATTTAAAGGTCTTTAGTTAGAAACATTTAAGGTAACCATGGAAATTGTCCATTGCAGTCCAAATAACAAATTTAAATTAAAGGCCTTTAAACTTAAATGATTTGGCCAGAATCTAGGTATTAAGCCTTTATATTTTAGTAATGTATAATTAATACATGCTTGGATATTTTGTTTCTTGGTTTAAAAGATATTCAACCAAATATAATATATGTATTTTTCCACATTACCAGCAGAGAATTTGATTATGTGTCTGATACATATTATTGTAATTAACTTGTTATTTTGTGGTAAAACTAAAAAAAGTTATTATTAATAAATACTTGATGGAGGTTTATATAGATTTTTGAAAGATTTCATGGTTAAATTAAAAAGATATTTAACGAATAATAACAGGGTTTCCACATTTGCACCACTACCTCTACCGTTTTTAAAATAAGCAACTTTACACTTGAAGAGAATTTATTTCATCGATATTTTTAAGATTAGTGTATTTATAGGAATTATGTTATTTCATTTTTATGACATTTCATATGAGCGCTTAAATGGCTTGAACTAACAAATTTCTTTTCGCAGAATTTACACGAATATGGTTTTTCTCCAGTATGAGTTCTTAAATGTGTAGTCAGGTCCCAGGATCTTGCCAAAGCTTTTCCACAAATCTAAAAATAATTAAAAAAATATAATACGGATGCAATACAATATAAAACATTTAGTTTATACCTTGCACGTACTTTTTTAAATTTAGCAAAGTTAACTCATTTATTAATAAATAATTATTGGTATTAAAAATAATTCATACAGCTATAAATTTCGGTAATTTTTAAATTACTTGAACGAAATTGCCAAAAAACCAAGAGGGTTCAAATTATGACAAAATGTTTTAGGTAATTATTGGAATTGGGGTCATACTTCTCATTTCAAACTTAATCCAAAATCATAGTCAATTTTACAATTTAAAAAGTTCTCAATAAACTATCTTACCTAATTATAAAGATTTTACTAGAGAAAAGAATCTATTTCTTAGACCACATAATTTGTACAGTGTGCCCCACTTAAAGTGCATTTTTAAATAAAAGTTATTTGATTTCAAAGGGAATAATACATTATTTATTGTCCTTTAAGGTTTAAAAAAAATTAACATTTCCAACATATCTTACTATTATTATGATTATTGTAGAGAACTTTAAGGACAATATAAGTGTTTTAAGCAAAATTTAATTTGTTTTTTCGTCAAACGTCATTAAAGTGTGACCCTTGGGGAGCTTTAACATGTCATTTTTATGTTCCTTGATTCTATGTTCAGTTCGTGCATTTCCGAAGTAATCCGGTTACAATCGGGTATACTTTGCATTGACAAGGATTAGAAAGGTGGAGTAGAAATGGATTTTTGGCAACCCAGTATACAATAATAACATTGTATTGTGTGTTAACTAAATGTCAAGTTTTAAAATAATTTTTTATATTACTAGTTTAAAAATTTCGACGTTTGAAGAAAAAATAGCTTGTTTTATTCGGAGAAAAATAACTTACATGCTCGCCACAAAAAGTATACTTCTTTTAATCCTAATATAACAATATACTATTTTGTTATTACTAAGATTAAATAAAATCAAAAATAAAAATATTTGTATTGTGTTTCCCTCTTAAAACTAAATAACTTTAATTTCAAATATGTTTTGTAAAAGAATTTGTTTTTGAGATAAAAATTCGTAAACACTTTATGTGGGGCAATTATATTTTTAAACTATATTTTTTGTATTTTTCAAATATTTTTTATATATTTAAATAGAGGAGAGGTTAAAGTGAAAATTTATAGAACATAATTTTATCTTACATTACAAACGAATGGTTTGTAGCCAGTGTGTACTCTTATATGCATTTTAAGCTGACTTTTTTGGGTAAACTTCTTAGAACAATCATTACATTCATATGGATATATCCCATTATGTTTCAACAAATGTGCTTGAAGATAATGACTCTGAAATAAGTAAATTTGGAATTTCTAGAAGAGGAAAGTGTTTATAAAATTGTCACATAAACTCAAGGAAATAAATTATATTTTTTGAAGAAGAATATTTATGTATTAAACTACAAAAATAAGCAATTTTTTAGGAAATTTGGTGACTAAAATTTAAACCAATATTTATTAAGATTTTTGAAATTTGGTGAATTTTAGTTTTTTACTGCAAAATTTAGTAGTTTTATTTTCTTTAAATTGAAAATTTGACCGAATAATTTCTTAAGGAAAAAATATAAAAATATTGAAAAAGATACAAGAGTTTGTGCCTTTAAAATATACTGCAAACAAAAGATCTGCCTAGCGCATTCACCATTTTTCTAAAAATGTTTATTTCAATAAACTCTAACGAATTTTCAAAATTTTGCTGATTATGCATATGTATATTTTTGACATGATAAAGTCGAGTTTATGTGCAATTTTATAAATAAATCATTTATAAATATTCTTACTTGTGTAAAAGTTTTTCCACATAAATTGCAAAGATAAGGTTTTTCTCCCGAATGTACTTTAATGTGCTTCTTTAAAACAAATGAATGTGTAAATGCCTTATTGCAAATAAAACAATGATAATTTTTTTCTCCACTGTGGCTTATCTTGTGGCTTCTTAGCCCATTAGGGTCGGAAAATTTTTTTTGGCATACATTACATTCCAAAGGCTTCTCCCCAGTATGTATCCTCATATGCACAGATAACACGTTTCCTTCATAAAAACCTTTCCCACATATCGTACAAAAGTGACATTTTTCTCCTGTATGCTTCCTTTCATGTCGCTTAAGACTACCAGATTCAGAGAATTGTCTATCGCATACAGAACATTTAAAAGGTTTGCATTCCATATGTGTACGAACATGTCTCTTAAAAGCTTTTTTAGCTAAAAAATTCAAAATAGTAATTGTAAACCAAAACAGGACAAAAAATAAGTAATAACAAAAGATTTTTATTCTTACCAACAAATGATTTATCACACATAATACATTTAAGATTATCACTATTGTGTGTAGTCATATGTAAAGTTAGATCATTTTCAGCCTGAAATCTCTCATCACATATTTTACATGCTAAATCTTGATTTTCGTCTTCCTCAAGAATATCAGGTAGTTCATCAATTGCATCTACAATATTTGTATTTTCTGACATAAATTCTTCAATAATATCACCACCAGGATTGCAATCTTGAATATTTAAATCCGTTTTTCTAATCTGCGCTAACTCCATTAAAATCTCTGTCGATTTTAAACATTTTTGTTTAAAATCATTAAATTTGAGTAATTCAGAGTTGCACTCGCAACAAATACTTGTTGGAAAATCTTCTTTTAGTCCCTACAAAACATTTTTATGACTTTTAATTTAAGGATATATAAAAATGTCGTACCTGCATGTTTAAACAATATTTTAAAATATCCAGGACGTTTCTTTCTTCAATTTCGATTATTTCATTTTTTTCTGAAAGACAAGCTCTACAAAGTTTAGTAAAATTATATGCTTCCATGGAATTTTTAAATATATTTTCCATATTAGAATATTAAAAGTTACATGAGTTGCCTATAATAAATTTCTTTTTACACAATATTTCTAAAAATTAATAATCTTATTTAAACTACAAGAAATAAGTAATTAAATTATTACCTTCATCAAATCAATTTCGATTATCACAAAAAATTAAAGATTATTAGTTAAAAAAATTTAAGTTCGTTTTTAATTTATATTGTTATTGGTTTAGTGTTGAGTTGAAATTTTGGTAACTTAAATTGCAATGAAATATATTATTTAGGAAATATTAAAAAAATGTTCTTATTTAGTAACTTTAACACGATTATTCGATCGATGACTTACATTTGTCAACTGAAAAGGACGATGCCAGTCCTTGCGCTTCAAAATTCGATGCTTTAGTGCAAGGGGTTGTTGGTGGTGGTGCTGAAATCGTATTCGATTTTTCAGTTCGAGTTTACAGTTCACAAGTCCTAACACCTATAATATTAGCCGCGCTATGTAGTAACCCTTAATGCATTTACTCACAAAAATTCTAAACGTTTTTAATATTGCTAGTGTTTATAAAATGTTTGTAATTTCTAAGTATTTACATAGCTAAAATAATGCGCGTTGGAGTTTATAAAGGAATCAGTTTAAGGTTAAAAAAATAATATTTTCTCCTAAATCATGAAAAATAAACTTAAGTACATCGATTGCGGTTAATTTGTAATATTTAACGCGTGATAAGGGTGTGATGATTTAACAAAAAGGACTAAAATGGATTAAAATGATTTAGAATAAATTATTAGTTCAAAAGAACAAAAAATGCCTGGAGGACGTCGGGGGTTAGTAGCCCCACAAAACACATTTTTGGAAAATATTATTAGAAGATCCAATTCTCAACGTAAGTTAATTAATTATACCTCTACAGCTTACAAATATTAAAATAATAATATCTTGTGATTTTTATATTTTTAACCATAAGTGTATTTAAATACATTATAATTGAATAAACATGCACCAAGTTTTTGTATCATTAGGCGACATTTTATATACCAAAACTAGTGAACTTATATCGATTGATACTTATTACTTAAAATATACAAAAAGAATACAAATACTTTATATTTCAATCGAAAATATTTCCCAGAAATTTTAACTTTATTTATATGAAAAGTAAGAAGTTTTGACGAAAAAAAATTGATGTAATTTATTTTTCGGGACATACCCTTGAGAGCTGAAAGTTAAAGAAAAAAATGCAACCTAGCACAATGTCGCTAATCTGTTATTTCCTTGAAGTGAAAAACCTCTGGGGATTAATTATCCTCGCTTACACCTACATAGGTACGTCACAAAGAGCAACCATAACATAATGAAAATACATTATTTATTATAAAAATAAAACATTATCACATCAAAATCTGCAGCTTATGTAAATTATAATTACAAGCAATTAGATGATCGATTAAATTATATTTTTAGACATATTGAACATATGTCTTATAAAACCGGAAAATCTTAAGAATAAATTTACTTTTGAATTACTAAATGGTGATATGAATCATTATTTATCGTATTTTACTTAACTCAACATCAATTAATTAAAATGCTCGAGAAATTAATGAATCTCTAATATAATTAAAAATTAAAACCTTTCGTGTTAAGATACTGTTATTTACCTTTTGGTTAGGCTTGAGTCTTAATTTGTGGTAAGAAAATTAATTAAACCTTATTTCTTACTTATTTATAATTCAAATGTACAATAATTCATTAGAAATTTCCTAGGAAAATAGAAATTTTTACAAACAAAAAATTAGAAAGTTATTTGCTGATGTTTGCACGATACAAGCCTTTGGGTCAGTATTAGGATGATTGCTAAGTTGAAATGTTTTTTTAAAGCAATGTTAGATAAAAGCTGATTTGCAACAAATATAATAATCATTATACAAATGTTGATATTATGGGAAAAATTAAGAAAAAATATTCGAGTAAAATGTGAATATTTTATTAATGTTGATGATTAATCATCCTGTATAATTCCTAATTATACTAAAATCTATTTAAAAAATAAATCTAAATTCTGATGAAGTACTTTTATTTCTCTTGAACGCTAATTAAAAATGTGACAAATTTGATGTCAAAGCCAAATAGAGTATTGATATCGATTGGTTAATATAAAATCATCTTTAGATGTAACAAACTTTGCTGAACCATATCAAACCACTGCTAATTCTGAAGCTCTAAAATCTAAAATATATTTTGATACTGTGGAACTATAAATAAGCCATAAATCAAAATTTATTTTTTTATTTTATCAAAAATGCTACTTTTATAATTTAAGCAGGGACATATTTGGTTTTTAACTATATCAATAGTCTTTCCTCGAACTTATAATAAAGCACATAAGCAACATTATTTGTAAGGCTTTTTGATGAAATTTTTGTAATCCAGGGATCATTATAAGCATGCCAAACTCTTGAGTAAGGGTGAAGACAATAAGCAGAGTAATGTCCTGTGTAATTTGTGCCACTGTGGCTACTCAGAACATATAAATTTTATTTGTATTTTGTATGGCGTTCGGTAGCGTAATTTGTCATATCTAGTCCTTCTAGTCGAAAAACATCCTTCACATTCAATTTTCTACTACATCTTTGTGTTGATAGGCCTCTAATCACCATCCAAGGTTTCCTCGTCACTGTCGCTGTCGACGCATTGACAAAGTTGAAAAGACCCTATTTTATTTTGAGATGTTGGAAGTGAAAAGTCCCAGAATGGATCAAATTTTAGAGTTATCTTAAAGCTGACCAACAAAAATATCTACCATCTTGGAATTTTCTCATCATAAATACCTTTGCCAAGACTCGATTGCTTTTTCTGAATTCCTTAATTTTTTATCAATTTCAGTGAAAATAGGCAATGGGTTGGTTGTAACCTGAGAAATTCTTGATTGTCCTGTTGTGAGTGGGCAAAAAATGTAGACCAAAACGTTGGATTTTTTGATTTTAAAGACAAGATATTCTAAAAAAATTGTATTGGAAAGAGATTGTATCATAGGCTTCCTGAAACAGGTGTTCTCAATATTTTTAAGCCATTTATATGGGCAGATTCTTGTCAAAATTAAATTAGAAAAAAATAAGGTATCCATGGAATTTGTCATTACAACCCATATAACAAATTTACATTTAAAGGTCTTTAAACTTAATCGATTTGACAAGAATCTGGGTATTAGTCCCAGTTGATAAATTATACAGGGTGTCCCGTAAGTGGACGATAAAACGAAATGAGCTGATAGAGGAGGTAATTTCCAATTTAAATAACTATATTTTTTGTTATGAAATTGTTGATCGTTCAAAAGTCATTTCAGTTTTTGTATTTTTTCAGTAAGCGCGTACTGTGTTCATTAAATAATTGATTAAAAAAATACTATGAGATGTTTGATTTTTTTTTAATTATCATTATGAACCTCAAACGCCAAAGGGTCCACCTTTTCAATAATAGCACTTTTATAAACTCATTTATCTTTTATCAAACAAAAAAATATATTTTGCGAAAACTTTTTGTTCGTATAAAATTTTAGTTGATTTTGAGCACCTTTTGTAAATTTTTGGTAATAAAAATCATTATTTGACTAGTTTCGTTTAATTTTTGACCATAACTTAAAACTTTAGTACAATTTTTTTTCGCAAATATACGAATTACTTCTAATAAAAAATCATTTAAAAAACGGTTGGATATGCTTTTATGGGTTATACGATTTCTGATTCTACTTGAAATGGACAACATTTTCTTATATAGTTAATCAACTTTATGTTCGTACATTATTTTCTGTCAGGGGGACTTTAAAATCAACTAAAATTTTGTACGAACAAAAATTTTCGCAAAATATTTTTTTTGTTTGATAAAAGATTAATGCGTTTATAAAAGTGCTATTATTGAAAAGATGGACCCTTTGAGGTTCGTAATGATAATTAAAAATAATCAAACAACTCATAGTATTTTCTTAATCAATTATTTAATGAACACAGTACGCGCTTACTGAAAAATACAAAAACTGAAATAACTCTTGAACCATCAACAATTTCCTAATAAAAAATATGGTTATTTAAATTGGAAATTACCTTCTCTGTCAGCTCATTTCGTTTTATCGTCCACTTACGGGACACCATGTATAATATTGCAGTTATTAAATACTTTATTCTCATCCAAATTTTGTTTATTTGACGAGATAATAAAATTTTTGTTGAGAACTTTCAGAATCAGTCGTTTTGGGAAATTGATGATATTGTTATAGTCTTTGATGATTCTTAGGTTTCATTAACTCCATCATCAATATTAGGAATAACTGATTTTACTTTTCTTGTAACATGTAACATTATTCATTAGATTTATTTCATAACTACCTTCATTAACATTTGTACAATTTGTGTCTCCTAAAAATCGTATAAATATCTTCTGTTTTTATTGTTTAGGGTGTAAAAAATGTCATTAGTTTCTGATCCCCAAAGTCCAACAGATTAAAAAACCAAAGAAATAAAACCAGACCAATCTTTTTAACATTAGTATTATAAAATCTTTTTTCTTTCAGCTTCCATAACTCCCCTTCCAACACCTTTTAGCGAATCTGTTAGATTAGACTGCTAAGGTTTTAACACGAGTTACATCCAATACAATTATAAAGGATGTCCCAAAATTAGTTAGTTGAAGAGATGACATCAAATTGTATCTTTAAAATATTATTGGCTTTGATCATCCTTAAGCAGCCATCATCAACATATTTTTCAAATGGCTACTTTTGTTAAAAGAAATTAGATTGTATATTTTACCAAAATTCGGTATTCGTTTCAAGAGGGTTAAAATTATTGCAACAAAACTCGACATAGCCCAAAAGTAAGAAGAAAATCACATGGACGTGTAATGAGTAATTTTTCAGCCGGAACGTTAAAAGTTCTTTAAAAACTTAATTACAATTAATAAAAATATTGTAAAAAAGCTCCCATAGATATTTCGAAAATATTTCAATTTTTAAATGCGCTTATTCAATTAAAAATAAATATTCAATTTAAAAATTTTAGGTTTTAAGAAAGATGAAATTGTAGGAAAATATACAATGGTACAATGTTAGAAAAATATATACAAGTGTTAATTGTAATGATTTTTGTGACCACCCTGTATAAAATCATATTGTTATCTTTTTGTATCATTTTTTTATTTAGATTAAGCAATCTTAGGTTTTTTCTTCAATTTTTAACTAATCAGACGTGTTAATTTTAGCGCGGAAAATTTAAAAAGCTCCTCTAAGTTTAAAATTGGGCATGGTGTTTAAAAAAAAGCTACTAGGCGAAGAAAAAATTGAAAGCACAATTGATTTAAATTTAAACGAACATAGTAAGAAAGGAAATTACACCCAAAAAACATTAAAATTTTGCAATTTTGAAACTGTTATAACTTTTTTTTCAGAATGCACCCTGTATATTTAAAAAAAGTACAAGAGAATCATAGAGTTTGGAAACTCATAATTTTCCTATTTAATGTTTTTTTAATCTCTCGGAAAAGTCTTTATTTTCTGTGTGCTAAAAACATTTTTTTTTATATTTACCATCTATAAAAAGTAAAATTTACCCATTACAATAAATTTTAGAATTCAAAAAAGAAGTAGACTTTTGAATTTTATACTATCAGTCTTATCCCGTTTACATAGAATTAATGCCTAATCAGTTGTTGACACATTTTGAAAAAAATATTTTCTGTAACTTAAATATGTATTATTTTAATTTAATACATCAATCAAGTAAATAACCTTTTACAAACTGAGAAAAAAATATATTGAAGTCTGAGTTAAACTAAAAATAATATTTCAAGAAATAATTTTCCAATGTATGTAACATTATAATAAGGTTCATAATAAAGACGTTTCTGAGATTACTTGAACATTACTAGTATTTATTCAAAAATTGGTACCGTAATTTTACACAACATAGTCCAAAGTTAAATATCTTATATTTGAAATATGACCGATATTCTCTAAACCCTAAACTGTGATTCTATTTTCTATTTATTAAAGAACCATCATAGTTGATAAATTATTTCAAAAATAATATGTTTTCATGGACACCAAAGTTTGGAATTTATACATAGTAATTTGAAATTACGGTAACGAATATTAAAATTGAAACCCAAAACTGTGATTATATTTTCTTCATTGACTACTTTGGATTCGGCTTGGCTTGTCCTCTACCATTTGAAAGGTCAAATCAAGCCCGAATTCAAGATGGCTTGACCTCCTCCAGCTAAACGTAGTCAATATTTTTTTTTGTAATTTATAAAAAGGCTATCTATATTCTACATGTATGATGTATGAAATTAAAATAATAAGTTACAGAAAATTATGTTTTTCAAGAGTAATCTCTTCTGTAAACTCAGGTAACTTTGGCCCTTAAAGGTAACTTTGACCCAAATTTTGGAAACAGAGACAGTCAAATCCAAAAAAAAAGTGGACAAAGAAAGAGCGTACTTTCAACACGTCTTGATTAAATTATCAGAAAAGTCAGTAATTGTCGTTATTTTCAAATGAAGAAAATGCAAAAATGTGCCTTCCTGTGAAACCATTATTTGAATCTGCTAAAATAATAGTTATTTAACCAACGAGTTGGTTAAAAAGGTCGATAATAATCGAGAAATTTTAAAGCACGAACGGAACGCGAGTGCGTTAATTTTCGAGATTATTAATCGCCATTTAACACACGAGTTGGTTACAATATTTTTTCGTTGATCGTGCATTTGATTAACTAGAAAAAATTATAATTTATACAAGCCTTTTTCGAAATGTCACCATTAAAAAATACGAACACAAGTTATATCGATCATAAACAAAGTCGAATTAAACGAACAGGGTTGTCTATTATCAGAGAGTTCTATAGTCATTTACTGTCGGCATGATGAGTACATAACCTCACTTTTACAAAATAAATATAAAATGTATTGGCGTGCCAATTATTTCAAGGGTATTAAAATTACATGTATTCATTTTATTAATAATTTTAATTAGGTTAAAATAAATTAAATTAAGTTTATATTCACAATTGTCGTATACTTCGCAGAAAATTTTGTTAGAAATGTCATCAACAGAGGACACCTCCAAAATCATTCATTAAACAAAAATCATGCATTAATAGGGGTCATTACTGAATGATTTTGTTTACATTAAAAATGCTCCTTAATAAACAATCGACGAAAAAATGATTTTATAAATATATTGAATATTCAAAACAGAAATAAAAATACTATACTTTATACTTTATGGGAGTAATAAAAATATTAAATCAACAAATGCAGATTCGTCATTAGTGAACACAAACGATATATCGCAAGCAGTGGTTATCTTTTAAATTGATTTTCAAAAAAGTATAATTTTTTGAAATGTGAATATTTATTTTTGAAAATTCATTAGTCATGCGACACATCGTTTCACACTAAAATAAAGAGACAAAGAATAATACAACCTCAAACATTCATGTATTTCATATTTTCCCATTTTTTATATTGATAGATGGAAAAATTAAATCAACAAATGCAGAATCGTCATTAGTGACCACAAATTTTTCGAAACGATATGTCGCAAGCAGTGGTTATCTTTTAACTTAATTTTCAAAAAAGTATAATTTTTTGAAATGTGAATATTTATTTTTGAAAATTCATTAGTCATGCGACACATCATTTTACACTAACATAAAGAGACCAACAATAATACAACCTCAAACATTCATTTATTTTATATTTTTCCATTTTTTATATTGGTAGATGGAAAAATTAAATCAACAAATGCAGATTCGTCATTAGTGAACACAAGTTTTTCGAAATGATGTGTCACAAGTCATGGTTATCTTTTAAATCAATTTTCAAAAAATAATTTTTGAAAACATGACTCTTTATTTTTGAAAATTTGATAATCATGCCACACATCATTTCAGACTAAAATAAATAGAGTAATAATAATACAGCCGTTGCATACCCACAAAGCTCCTTGTGGTGGGAGAAATTTGATGATACAGGGTGTATCAGAAAAGTTTTTTTTACAAATGGTTTAATTAAAAGAATAAACAGTGAGTAATTATTGAATTATTTTTGTGTGATGAAAAAGAGTGATGAGAGTCATTAAATAAAAATTCTGCGGAAGCGTAATGCCATACTGTTTTTCTTTTCTCTAATTATGATATTTGACCCTTGAAGGGGTGCCATACTTTAACAAATTTTTCTGTCACTATCTCCCGGTCTAATTGTTTAAATCAGTTTTATCTTAATTTAATTGTACTTTAAACCAAAAAATGGTAAAATCTTAACAACATGCTGTGATTGTTGACGTAAAATTCAGAAAGTCATAAAAATGTTGATACCTACCTATAAATTTTTAAATGTCATCATAAAAACTATTTTATATTTCCTTAATTATATAACTTCAAAACAAAATTAATATCACTAATAAAACTCAAATAAATAAATCAAAATTAACATTGCATTGATTTGAGAATTAACTTAAAATCTGAAAATTAAAAACATATTTAAGGGGATAATTCGCCATTTAATTTCAAAACGTTCTTTTTGCAATCAAAATAGATTTTTGAGATTTATAAAAAAAAAAGAATCCGTAAAATCTCATTGAAATTGTCTTTAGTACTACACTAACAAAAATTATACACAATTGACCAAAAATCAATTTTTACCAGGAAAAAGTACATTTTATAAATATTTTGGAGATTTTCCTATAAATAGACTGATTTTAAATTTATTACAAACGATTGAATTTAAAATTCAAATAAATTAATTATTAATGAAATATTAATTAACTATTCACATATTTGAACAATTCTCTGAACTATATAAAGCAATTTCATTAATATATATTACATAAAATTATGGATTGTTTATCTATCATTTAATTTTGTGTTTGTAAATTTAAATTTTTATGAAAATTGGCATTAACAGGAATTTTGTTTAGAAAATTGTTCCATTGGTAAGTGTAAAATTTAAGTGAGCTTTTTTCCTATTTAGTAATAGATAATGGAACATAATTTTATCCTGTATGCCATTTAATTAGTAATTACATTTTACAGAAAATAGTGTATATTTTGCTATCTCCATCATTTACTTTTGTAGTTGCTAATCTAAATATGCGAGTTGTTTTGAAGTTCGTTTTAACAGGGTATCATCTGTAAGTGTTTCTAAATTACCTCAAAACACTCCTTTGATTTTTTTAAACTCCTTATAAAATACTGACAAAAATATTTCAAAAAAAATCCTTAAAAAGTAATTGTAATAGTAACTAAAACGTTGAAATTTTTCAAAATATTTTCGATAATTTTTTTTTATTTAAAAAATTTAAAAAAAAATTAGCCTTCATTTAGGTTAAAATAATTATAATTTATTTATGGCACATCTTGGATTAACACCAATTTCTAAAGGACTAATGTAGTATTTTTGTCATAATTTTTTAGAATTTTATTAAGAGTCTCTAACATCGAAGTTGAGAACACTGTGTATAATTATTTAGACTCAAAAAAACTAAATGGAAGATCTGCATCCGCCTCTGCAAATATTAATTATTTATGCACCAAGAGCGTTGTTATGGTCATTATTCCAGGAGGAATAATAATGACCAGTACGTTACTAAAACTTCTGTAACAAAACTCGAAGAAGCTCAAGCGAAACCGTACATACAATTTAATTTAAATTATACAACACCAAAATAAGTATTTTATTTTTTTATTAGTTTACTTAATTAATCTTTCTTTTATAGACGGAATTATTCATAAAGCTTTGAAGAACTCTTCAATAAAACCAATATTAAAAAAAGGTAAAGAGCTTGGCACTAAAGTCCTGAGTCCCTTAGATGCTCACTTGCAGTTTGCTATTATCTCGATAGGCTTGAAATTTATTACCTACTTACCTAGTTTATAGATAAAAGCTTTGAAATAATTTACCAATTACAATCAAAAAAATTTTAATGTGTAAATTTTGTTACTATTGTCATGTACCAAAAAGAAAACAAATTTAGAAATAACTACTATTTAGTTGTGGATTATTTAAAAGAATTTTATTAATTTATAAAGAAAATGCAGGAAAAGTTGGGAATTGTAATTTTATTACTTTAGACTCAACAACTGTAAAACTTTCTTTTTGGAAAAAGTGGTAATCCTTAGAGGAACAGTAACAACCCAACGTTGAGTTTATGAGCATTTTATAAATTTAAACATGAACATCAAACATGGCATAGTTCGTAAAACGAAAAACTTTTAAATGATGAATAAACTGAAAGAAAATTTTAAGTAAATTACCTAAAAATTATAAATTTTCTATGTACATTAGAAATTCCTAGATTTATGTTAAGGGAATAACATGAGAAATTTATATAAGGAATCTGAAAACCGCAATAAAAACAAAATTACTAAAAGGTGAGTCACGTTGGGGGTATAAAAAATTTAATTGTTAACCAAGAATGTGGGAGTTATGTACTAAAGGTGAAAATAGAAACCTAGGACAAGAAGTTTATGCAAGAAATGGTGGCAGCATACCCTTGGGATGAAAATATTTTAAACAAGGTGTAAGAACTGAGAAAATGAGATTATTAAGCGAAGAATAAAAATTGATAATACCACACCACTGTGCAAAAACTCAATCTTTCAAAAATTATGTTCGTTCATTGTGTCTTTCAATATCTAATATTTTATATCAAATAATTCTCTTTATGGATTGTGTTTTAATAGCTACAACTTTGAAAAATGTTTTATTCGTCGGCTTAATGGAGAAAATAAAAAATATGACATTATTTTTCCCAATAGACATCATCGTGTGAATAACCCTCTCAATCGATAGTTTGTTTTATTCCGAACATAAGCTATGGTTAGGTCAAAGTGCGTTCTATTTATAGAATGGATTGTGTTATTTTTAGAAACAACTAATGACATATAAAGATGACACAGTTTTGCAATAATGAAGTTTCTGTGTTTAATTTTGTAATAAATTCTAAACCTGATGGAATTTATTAGTAGTGTAGTCTGTAGTCCGTGAGAGATGAGATTTTGCATATTGCATTATATTTTCATTTAATCTTTTTTGGGGTTCTGCAAGGGAAGAGCAAATTAAATTTTTATGACTGCACAATGACATTAAATTAACTAATATAAAAAATATCATTCATTTATGCATTAAATTTAATTTTACAAATTTTACTTGAATTACAATTATTTTATTTTATCTAGAAATTTGATCGATTTACATATTTTATGAATAAAATAAACACCTTGAAGGACTACAAACGGAAGAGCGTATAATGAATTTATACTAAAATATCTATGTATAGTTGGAGTGCAACTCAATACTCCCCAAGTACTTTAGAAAGATTTCCAAGAAGGTTTTGTAAACTTGAGTGTTGGATTTCATATACAAGTATATGTATTTATCAAAATATAAAAAATTGGCATAAAAAAAATAATTATAATATCTTAAATTCATAAAATCTAGATAAATACTATATTGTTTTATTTGGAGTAAAAGAAGTATGTAGCTTTGCGGATACATGCGAGCTTTTACTCCGAATAAAACATGCTATTTTTTTTTTCAAACGTGGAAATTAATAAAATAGTAATATAATAAATAATTTTAAAATTTGACATTTAATTTACATACAACACACAATACAATGTTGGTGTATATTTGGTTGCCTAAAATTAATTTCTACTCCGTCAGTGAAAAGTAGTAATTTCTACTCCTAGGCAGTACAAAGTGACCAAAGAATCAACGAACATAAAAAGTGAAATTTTAAAGCCTGCCAAACGTCACAGAAGACGTTAATGGCGTTTGAAGAAAAATGAAATTTTTTTATACATTTAGTAGTGCTTTGCACTGTGGAATTTGGTTTTGCATGTGGTTTTAGATTAAATATTTTTACTATTCTTGTAAAAATATTTATTTAAAGTGATAAAACTTTAATGTATATCAGATAAAAAAAAACTCCCTAAATCCCAGTGCAATCTTTCACTTACTTCGCATATTTTTATTGCTCGAGGGATAAATTAAATTCTTCAAATTTAAATTCGTACCAACAGACGTGGATACATTTTATCTCAAAACAAATAAAATAAAATTTGGTTAAAAAAATAATTTTAGAAATAAAATTTCGTAAAATAAACGAAGAATGTAGGTTAATTATTATAATCGAGATTACCCAATTGAAATTCATGAACTTACAAAAGATATTTGTTCTTTGGATCAATAATTAATTAGAATTAAAGCGGATTTTAATTAAGATCTTGAGAATATTGAAAAGTAAACCTAATTATTATTAAGTAAATAAAACGATTTCATTTTAAAGCTTGAAAAGAACAAATACCGAACAAAAATAATTCTAACTTTTTGCTCTGCAGTATAAATTAACTTTCAAAAAAATCCTTTTTATTTGCTCATTCATATTTAAATTTAAGAGAAAATATAAAAATTTAATATTAAATTTTCACTACGTGATTAAAATGAATTATATTTTGTATAAATCAAGTTTTATTTTGAACACATAAAATATATTTTAAATTTTATAGGCAATTTCAACCTGATTTTCCTCCCTTTTCTTAAGTGAAGTGGATCTTAAAAATGTTGTAATAGCAATTGGGTGATATGTCATTATACACCTTTTACAAGAATTGCTTTTAAATATTAAAACATAAAAAAATAATGTCTTACTCCTAATTTTTCATTACAATATTTAATTTATTTATTAAGGTTTGAAAAGTTATTTTTACAATCACCATCAAAATGCAAAAGGGAAACTATGCATATATAGTATAAATGACAATTAATATACTCTGCACCTTGTGTATGTGCTACAGGTATTATGCGATGTTGTCAAATTGTCAATTTCTCTTTGGTTAAGGGAGTTTCAGTTTTAAACTGTCAAATTTTTTACGGTTTTTCCAATATTTCTAGTTACTCTGGTTTATTAAAAAAAACGCTCCAATAGCCTGATTAAAAAGTTCATCGAGCTTCCAGTAAAATCATCAAGAACCCAAAGAATTTTTTGATTAATGCGTAATTTCCATTATTAATGGGCCATGCATTTTTAAGCAACCACAGTAGGTTTTTCAAAATTATTATGAAATTCGCTGGCTATGAAATCGTTTTTTTTTAAATAAACCATAAAAACAAGAAATATTAACAAAAAGGTAAAAATTTTGATGGTTAAAAAGGTTGAAGATTTAAACCTCTTTAATAACCTAAAAAATATTTTGAAAAGATTTTTTAAATATTTTCCCGGTAGTTTACTAAATGCTCTTGATAATATAGCGAGTTCTTATGTGCCAGATTTAGGACACCCTGTATTTCATACACAAAGTTTTAACTTATACAGGGTGTCCCAGACCACCCGTACCTACCAGAACGTTTTATCGTTAATTTTGGAAATTACGAATTATACTAAAAAATTCTTTAGGTTCATTCTCAAAATTACAGAGTGTTACGCGTGGTCTGCGACACCCTGTATACCAACTTGTAGAGAAAATTTAAAAAAATAACAACTTGAATATTCAATTGTATTCCTAAGTAAATATGGATGGTTATCCTAATTTTTTGTATATAAAATATCGATTTTAAATGAGTTATATGAATAAAACATAAATTTATATTTTTATTCCTCAAAATTGTGGATTGCAATTCAAGAATCCAATCCTGAATATCGAAGAATAAATGTAGTAATCGTGGAAAATAGGGTAGGACCACTGGACACTTTACCCTC
Source organism: Stenus bimaculatus (assembly GCA_963971135.1). Classification (NCBI taxonomy): domain Eukaryota; kingdom Metazoa; phylum Arthropoda; class Insecta; order Coleoptera; family Staphylinidae; genus Stenus; species Stenus bimaculatus. The sequence goes on along the minus strand of OZ020180.1, from coordinate 75,241,458 downwards.
ATCCTTATGATGTCGTGCGAATTTTTTTATGAGGCTTTGGGAAAATCCCACGAACGAACGAAATTAAAGAATCTCTTACTTCCCACAACCTAAACGAATTTAAGCTGGAAACAACAACAATCGTAGGATGGATAGATTTTTTGTTAAGCGAAAATTATAATTATTTCTTGAGTTTAGAATTTGCCCCTGGCGGTTATTTTTAATTAAATTCCTAAATATAGCGTTGCTACTTCTCACGCAGTTAAAAATTTTTAAATACAGGGTGATAAAAATCGCTGAATATCGTGTTATGGATAAATCTTCATCGAATGCAATATTATCGGCAGTCCTTTTTTAGACATGATAATACATTGCATTTTCATCGACAACCGTTTTATTGATAATACTAATTTATCAACATTACGTTTTTTAGGGATGGTGTATTTTCTCTAGATAAGATAATTCCCTAGTAACACTACTGAAGACTTTACTGGAAGGTGAATAATAGGCTCTTAGAATGATAAGGATTTATGTTACAGTTTTCCAAGAATTGAGAATTAAGCTAGGCATAGTATAAACACGAAAGGTATCATCGTTTTAGCAGAACGAAACTTTTTCTCGGAAAGTTGTTGTAGTAACATAAAACCCTATACTTAATTGTAAGCAAGAGATTATCCTTTTATCGACACAAACGTTTAATCTATATTACTTTTTCATCAACAATACATTTTCAACGATAATTCCACTTTTATGATAATGTCATTTTATTAACAGTACTTGGATCAACACTTTTTTATCATTGATCAGCCGTTTCATCGACAAAGTACAAGGTTATAGTTCATTGACACTACTTCTTCGACAAAATTTTATTAATATAACATATTAGTCGATAAAGAGTATTGTTAAAAAAATGTAGGATGTGGCATTTGCACATACTGTATGTACGAATAAGTGTATCGATGAAACAGTTATCGATTAAAGGTAATCTCGATGAAAAGTCGTTATCGTTTCAAAGAAAATGTATACTTAATGTCGATGAAGTGATTGTCAACGAAATATCTGAGCCGATAAATTGTCAATTTAGATAAAATGGTCATGTCGAAGAAACTATTATAGAAAAATAGTCTGTCGACAAAAAGGTCGAATCGAAGTTTCGGTCGTCAATTAAAGATAGTATGGATGATTCGAAGAAAAATTTGTGTCAATAAAACGTTCTTGACGAATAATAGGTCTATGGATGAAAATTTGGAGTAATGAACCTTCTCTTTAAGTAAAACAGCAGGCGATAAAAATACACAAAATACACTACAATGGAAATGTAATATGGGTGTCCTTGTCGAAGAAAAAGTCTATCGATGAAAAGGTAATGTCGAGGAAACGGTTATCGATTAAAGGTAATCTCTATGAAGCTCGTTATCGATGTCTTTCGAAGAAAATGTATAATGTCGATGAAGCAATTTTTGACGAAAAGTCTAAGCCGTATGTCGTCTATTTAGATAAATCGGTCGTGTCGAAGAAACAATTGTCGAAAAAATGTCGGTTATGTCGATGAATCGATTGTAAATTAATAGTAGTGTGGATGATTCGAAGAAAAAATGTCAATAAAACGTTTTTAACGAAGAATGGATCTATGGATGAAAATTTGGTGTCGATGAAATGTCTATACAATATAATGTATTTGTGATATAAGTATCTTATGTTTTAATAAATCGGTTGTATTGATAAAATTGCAAAACTGTAGTCGATAAAAAGACACAAAAATGGGTACGTCGATGAAAAGATAATATTGATGAAATATGCTTGTCAAAGAGAAAGTCTATCGATGATAAGATAATGTTGATAAAACGATTGCCGATTAAAGGTAATCTTGATGAAAATTTATAATGTCGATAAAGCGATTGTCAAGGAAATGTCTAAGCTAATAAACCGTCTATTTAGATTAAATGGTCGTGTCGAAGAAGTTATTATCGAAAATAAAAGTATTTCGATATAAAGGTAATGTCGATGAATCGGATGTCATCTAAAGGTATATAATGTGGATGATTCGAAGAAAAAATGATGTCAATAAAATGTTCTTGAATAGGCTATGTCGATAAACCTCCTGTTTTAATAAAACGGTTGTGTCGATAAAACTTCAGTCGATAAATAGACCCGAGAATGGCATGTTAATGAAAAGTTAATATACAGGGTGTCCAGAAATTAAGCGGCCAAACTTTAGAAAGCGATTCTACAAAAAATTTTAAGAAAAAAACTTCCTATAAACATGTGTCCGATTTCGCTTCCCAAGGGAGCTACAGCCCTTTAACTATTGTGACTAAAACTACGTTTTTTGTCATTTATTTGAAAACGGTTGATAATAAAGATTTGAAATTTGGTGTGAAGACTAATACGTTTAAGATATAATTTCTCAATTTTTTTCAGATTTTTTGAAAGCTCTGAAATTTTTTGAAATTTTTTTAAAGCTTTCAAAAAATCTGAAAAAAATTGAGAAATTATATCTTAAACGTATTAGTCTTCACACAAAATTTCAAATCTATATTACAAATCGTTTTCAAATGAATGACAAAAAACCTAGTTTTAGTCACAATATTTAAAGGGCTGTAGCTCTCTTAGGAAGCGAAATCGGACACATGTTTATAGGAAGTTTTTTTCTTAAAATTAGTTATAGAATCGCCTCCTAAAGTTTGGCCGCTTAATTTCGGGACACCCTGTATATTAAGTATCCTTGTCCAAGAAAAAGTCTATCGATGAAATGACGTCTGAAGCGATAAATCGTCTATTAAATAAAACGGTAGTGTCGAAGAAAAGCCTGTCGATAAAAAAGTAATGTCGATGAATCGGTTGTCAATTAAAGCTAGTGTGGATAATTCAAAGACAAATTTATGTCAATAAAACGTTCTTGGCGAAGAATAGTGTCGATGAAATGTCCGATTTTAATAACTCAGTTATGTTGATAAAAAGACACAAGACACGTCGATTAAAAGGTAATATCCATGATACCTATGTCGAAGAAAAAGTCGTGGTCGAATAATAGGTCTTTCGAAAAAATGTAGTGTCGATATAGTATATTACACAACGACCTAGAAAGTGACCAATTTTGTGTGAGTGTAAAAATAGCCGAACTAGGCGCTAGCCGAGTGAGGATATCACACGAGCACGAAATTCACTTTCTTGCGTGTTGCGTACACTATTTTTCCGACGACCATTATTAATATTTTGTTGTAACAGCTTAAATTCATAACATAACCTGTGTTGACATCAGTTGACATTGAAGTTAGTCGAATATTTTTAGTTAAATGTACCTAATTGTAGGTGGCGCTTTTTTGACGAAAGCAACTGATCGAAACGAATAAAAATGTTCCTATTTAATTTAAAATTTATACAAGAGTAAAATAAGTAATATTAGCGGGGTTAAATATTAATTTTTATTTGACCTGTCCTTTTTTGCAATTTCAAAAAATCCAAGAGAGGGCTTTCGTAATTCCTTTGCAGGAATTCCTTTACAAGAAGTTTCTCATAGTTATAAAACAGAAACCCAAAGTCACTAGTGTAGCAATGATAGATTTTCTAAACCACTAATATGAATGACTGACGATTTTCTCATATAAAAGGTATTGTCAACGAATATAAAGTCTATTTAAATAAAACGGTTGTGTTAAAGAAACTGTTGTTGGAAAAATGCCATTCAGGATTACGTCCATTTTTTTCCTTCGAAAAGCTAATCCTTAGTCCTCCCTGCATGTTTGTCCATCTTGAAAAATATTTTGTCAAAAAAATAATAATATTGGATTAACAAAATTGTAAACAAGGGTGAAGAGAAGTTATTAAAAACATAATATTGATTAAATACACATAATTTTGTACGCAACAATAATTTTGCTTGAAATAAACAGCCAAGAGCATTACTTAAAATAATACGTGAAAACTAAAGTTTAACCCTACTGATAGCCGAGGGTGTTTAAACAAAGTTGGTATCAAGTAGAAAGTTAGTATCAGAGGTAAATCAAAGGTGAATAAAAGTCTCAAAGGAACATATTTTATAGATGAATTAAATAAAAACCCACAACCCAGAAAACTAGGTGGATTCTCTCCTCTGATTTTTTCGACATTTAAAATGTCCATATTTAACCATCAAGAGAATTCTTCTTGTAAGAAAAATTTCAAGAATGTTGTAACTTACATTTCGTGATTTTCCCATGAAAAATTCATTCTTTCTTTGCTACGTGTTCAACCATTACCTAGGTGGAATGAAAATTTTTATGGAAATTCTGCTCAACAATGCATTTTCTTTCGAATTGCAACATGTTATAGTACTGTGTACTAAAATTTTTATGCAATCGCCTAAAATAGTTTTATTTGTGGTTTAATTATACAAAACATTGTGTACTCAGTTTGATTAAATTTTAATATTCCTAAGTAAAAAAATCAGAATAATAAATCTTCATTAAAAGTAAAACATCGATCAGGTAATTAAATCAATTTTGAGTCTCGTGCCTCCAACAATTCATTATACTTCATTTTTATTGATTAAGAGTTTCAAGTTAGTTCCAAGAATTTCCTGTTTTTATACAACTTACATTCTCGACCTTAGGATTTTTTTAATTTTTATCAAAATTCTTTACAATAGTGGATTTTACGGTTGTTGGTTGCAGGTGGAACGCGGTATGCGACAATTTACGCACGCGAACACGCACAACTTGTAGACAGGTTCTTTATAACTTTTCAACTTTTGTTTACGAATAAAAATAAAGAAAACAAATTTAATTAGTTATTCATGACATAAAAAGTATATATTCCGTATTATATTTTGTAATCTTTTTATTAAAATAAAACAAAATAGAAAATCTCAAATATTAGTTTATTTTACACTTAGTATTTTTAAAAATGGATTTAGTGTATAATAGTATTAATTTTTTTATGAATACGTATATTTTAACGTTGATATTGAATTCGGGAAAAACACAAAATCGATAACATTTGCATTTTCATGCAATGTAACATTTGGACAACACATTTTCCTTGAAGTTTTAGGTCACTTCTAAATATAGTTGGAATGAAATTCAATTATTGTGAACACCAAAATACAAATTAATAATATTTAAATGCCTACATTCTATTCACTTTCACACTACGATAATTTTTTAACTTGAAAATTAAAAAAAAAAATTGGTGTTGTTATTTTCCTTCTGCTCCAGCCAAGCTTAAATTGATCTCTACTTTTCCAAACAAACAACAGATTTAACATGTATGACAATTTTGCAATTCTATTTAATTTTTTAATCATCTGGGTACCTATTGTCCAACTTTTTTCGATAAGGATAATTGTATATATCTATATTTATCTTACACTTTACTGTCAGCATTTTTTCACTCGTATTTCGCATGCAAATTTTGTTTCGTGTGGCATATTTTTACTTGGAAATTGGATGATTTATAATGTTTAAAAAAAATGTCTGGGTTGAATTTTTTGAAAATAAATATGGATTTATAACTTAATTGAGACTATTTTAATAATTAATGGTTCATCCGAAATAACTGGACACCAAAATTTTTCCAGAAATTGTAATATTCCAGTTTTTGAATACACTCAACATCTCTATGACCACAAACAATTATTTAATAAATAGGTCAGTATTTTACAGAATAACTCATTGTTTAATGTGAGATCCAATTGTATATATTTTTATTAAGAAATCATGTTTAATTGTAAAAATTTTTGGCCCTGAGGAAGAAGGAAATTGTATCTTCGAAACGTTGGCATGTATTTTATCAATGATTTTATTGAATAAATTGTTTAAACCAAGAAGTTGCTGCTTAATTTCATCACCCACATATTGATTCACAAACGAGAGGTAACATTCAACAGTATTTTAATAATAATAGCATTTTTCCACGACCATTGAACTTATATTTTGTGTTTGTTTTCTGAAAAGTAATGATATACATTATTAACATACCTTATCTTTCCGCCACGGTTTTGCTTTCCCCCACGCATTTTGGACCAATCAGAAAGCTGCATTTCAATTCCGACACAGTATTTTAGTTAACCTTGCTATATAGAAGTGGCGCTACGTGTAAATAAATGTAAGAAATACGAAAAATAACCTTATAAAATTTTCATAAAAGTGCCGTAACATAAAAAAGTTGTGGTAAAAGTATAGTTTTCTACTCACGCGAAAACAGCCATTATTGACTCATACCATAGATCATATAATAAATAATATGATCTATGCTCAGACCTATTACGACACCCGCCTACCGGTTAGTGTCGCAATTTCGATCTTCGTGAATAATGGCTATCACTTCTCGCTCGTTGAATAATATATTATTATTCACTCAACTGGCAAGAGGCCAATTTACAGAGTAAACATAAAAGCATAAAATCATCATTTAAAGCAATACAAATTCGCAATAAGTACACACAAAAAGATGCTCAAAATATAAACAATACAAAGATAGCAAATAATTAAAAACAAAGAATTAGAGTTGGTGATTAGTATTAGGTGTTAAATAATAGAATGACACACATTGCCTGGAAGAGATTTGGATCATCAATAATTGAATGAACAATTTTATATGTACCTATAAGTAAAAACAAATGATTAATTTATGGTTATTGTTGAGGATGAAACTAAAGTCATTCAATAGGCTTACATAGCTAATATTCTAATCGGGAAAATTTTTATGTTTTATAAAGTAATAAAACTTTAGGAATTTCCTTTCCACTTTTTCTAGAGTTACAATATATTTCATATAAGATAGAGTTCATTTAAGGGATAGTTGGCAAAATGTGTAATTCCAATTTCTCTGTTCCTTGGAAATGCGATGTGTATATGAAACATATAACAGTGCGAAAGAGATGTACCTCCTGTTTATATTGACCTTTTATTTCCAATATAATTTAAAAACTAATTAATAAAATTAATTTTTTTTTAGATTATCTTAAAAGTTCATTAAACAAACTACCCTTTATGTATTTTAATTTTAAAAAATACTCTTTTTATAAGGTTGTAATTTAAACCTAAAAGTTGCCTATATTTAGACGTTTTCAACAAGTATTTATTATGTACAGGGCTTTCATTAATGACTGTTCGTCAGGCTAGCAAACCTCTTAAGGCCAACTGTAGTATCTTAATACTACAGTTGGCTGGCCTGGCCTTTTAACAGTGGCGTCCTTAGAAAAATAATTTTTTTAATAATAATTTATTTTTAATAATAGTAACAAAATATTTGTTAAAAAATAATAAACTGAAAAAAAAATCATTTGCAATAAACAATATTTATTTGTAAAATTTAATTACATAAGTAAATTATAACCTAAAACTACTTTGAAGGTTAGAAATTACAAAATAAAAAAGGATTAGTTTCAGATCATCATTTGCCAAGTTCTTATTGAAGAAAACATCTTTATTTTTTACAACAAATGTTGAAAATGATTTCCTTCATTTTCTATACAAATAGCAACTCTTCGTTTCATATTTTCAAAAACGGATTGCAGTTCATCTGGTGATATTAGATTTATTTCTTCTTTTATTGCATCTTTCAATTCAACAAGATTGTGTAATCGTTTTTTAAAAACATTGTTTTTAATTTTTCCGAATAAATAAAAATCTAGTGGAGTTAAATCTGGAGACCGTGGAGGCCATCGATTTTTGATTATTAGGCGATCATCAAAGTATTGTTGAAGATACCTTGCTTATTGATGTTCTTGCAGTATGTGCTGTTGCACCATCTTGTTGCATATACCCATTTTGTAATTAGTCATCGTGAAGCTGTTCAATAAAAGGTTGTAAAATCAAATTTTGGTATCTCTCAGCATTTATCGTTTCATGAAAAAAATTGGCCCAATTATTCTTCTCCGTGAAATAGCTACCCAGACACCAATTTTCTGTGGATGCAAGCCACTTTCCATGTAGGTATGAGGATTTTCGGTCGACCAAGTTCGATAATTTTGGCCATTTACATAACCAGACAAGTGAAACCATGCTTCGTCCGAAAGGAAAGTCAAGTCTAGCATATCATTGTTATTTATGTGATTATTAAACCAATTTTGTTATTGTAACCTTCGCTGATAATTATGCAGTTTTTTTGTTAAGGCTTTGTGACAAGTCCCAACAGATAACCCTAAAAATCATAAAAATTAATAAATTGTCTTGCAACACTTAATTGCTCTAACTAACCTGTTTGTGCAGAAAGTTTTGGCACTGATTTGTTTGGACTTTGTGCCATGCGAACACGTACGTCCTCTAAAACTTCATCGGTCAGTTTTGTAGGAGCTCCGGTACTTTTACCTTTGCAGATGCAATGACGAGTTTCAAATCGCTGAATGATTCTAGACTTATGAATTCTAAAATTATCATAAGCAAAGGGAAATTCAGGAAATGCTTCCCTAAATTGGTTAATACACGATTGCAAGTTGTAAGACCAAGTGCCATCAATCTGCTCTCCACTTCGGAAGTGAGCCATCAATGAAGGCATCGAGCTGCGGCGAAAAAGCCATCGTAATAAATTTAAGTTTTCAGTACTGCGGAAATTAGTTTTAAAAAAAACTGTTGTTACTTTTAGTTTTAGAAAATGATAAATAATATGAATTTAACACAAAACCCGGAGGAAACTTGTAAGGGACGCTTTGACTAAAAATGACAGTTCAAAACCACAGAATAACTAAAATTGGTTGCATCGTATACTTGGTTGCCTAGATTCGTGACCTTGACCGAACAGTAATTAATGAAAGCATTGTATAACAAAAAATGAAAATTACAAAAAAAACAATATACAAAAGATGCAATATGGAATTCTTAAACAATTCAAAGAAGAATTATTCGATTTCAATTAATCGGTTGTCTTTCATTTGAGAAATACGAAATCGAAATTTACATTGGAAAGTCCTATACCTAATTTTACCGACTTTTTTCTTAAAACCTACGACTTAAAGAGAAGAGTGACAGTAGATATGTCGTAGGCATAATTTAATATTAGGCATCTTGTCAAAATGCCTAGGTCGGTGTGACATTAACACGACTCAAATTATTATTTGAAATTCGATAATCAAAAGAAATAGATGGGTAGTTCTGTAATATGTAAGGTCATTACATTTTTTTATGTTAATGCACTACTTATTTTTCGAACACCATAGGGCAAGATTATTGAGATCACTCTGTAATTGATGGCAGTCGCTATAAGATACTTCTGTAGATCTTGATGTCGTCAGCATAAAGTAGAATAGAAGAACTGATGATATCACACACATCATTAACAAATATGAGAAAAATGATAGGGCCGAGCGTCGAACCTTGGGGTACACCATTGGTGACTAAATACGACCTTGATAAAACACGATTGTGAACGACTGTTTGGATTCTGTTGCTAAGATACGAGCTAATTGTCTGAATTAGATTATTGTTTATACCAAATTGAGGTAGTTTGTTAACACGTATAGTGTGATCCATGCGATCAAAAGCCTTTGTTAACTCAGTATAAATAACATCAGTTTGAGCTTTCGCATCAAAATTACTTGATATAAATTGCGTTATGTTTAAAAGATTTGTCTCCTAAACTTCTTAAAATCATGCTGAAAAACCGAAGTACTCTCAAAAAGATTTTCGTCAAATTACTAAGGGCGCGTTCCAGTAATGAACACTAAAGCCCACGACCACAAAATTTTCCCGTTCCACTAGCTCTAAAGATCACCATTCAACAAATAACCACGGAAACCCACGAATAAATACGGTCGTTGTGAGCTTCTTGCGGTGCCATCGATACACGAAAGAAAAAATCGCGGTCTTGTGTAGAACGATTTTGCGGTCGTCGTGGGCTTTAGTGTTCATTACTGGAACGCGTCCTAAGCAGTGATATTAGTCGATAATTTTTAATATTGCTCATGGAACCACGAACCACTTTTTGAAACTGAACAGATCTTGACTTCCTTCCAAATATTAAGGAAAATGCCAGTTTTTTAAATTAAATTAAATATATGACAAAGTGGTTTGCATAAATAAAAGGCACAGCCCTTAACAATGATTCCCATGGCAAATTAGGTTTTAATTTCTTGATATGGGAAAATATAGTTAAATCGGAAATATACATACGTATAAATGTCAGCAAGGCAGGAAAAATTATTGAGATCCATGACACCTGAAATATTACTAGAATACACTTCACTGAAGTTCTGAGCGAACCCATACACTATTTCCTTGGAATCACTTTAAATACTGTTGATGTTGATGAAAGACGAAACTTTTGCTATAAATTTTTGCTTCAAATTTGTTGTAAAAGTCACCTGTTAACAGTACTACGGGGGTTGAGATATCTTTCAGCATAATAATCTTTTTAATATCAAAAGATATCCATGGCGGATCGCGACATGTCATTTTAGACAATCACAGAGTTTATCATAACAAGTGTCACAGAAAGTATTAACATTCACTGCATCAATGAGGCCGTCCCAATCAAGTTCAGCAATGTCCATACAAAAAACATAGAGGTTAGCATGTTACAGCTTTTAATATTTTGTATCACAGATCGATAAATTTGTATTGTATGATGAATATTCTCCAAAACAAGAGACTCAAAGCAATATCTAAGTCAAGTAGTCTCCCATTACAATTGGTTGTAGTATTTGTCTGTATAAAATATAAAAAAAATTAGAAAATTATTAAACGGACGCAGGGAAATTGCAGTAATTTGGGATGTGGAAGTCACCAAAAATGACATGGTTATTATCAACCGTAAACGAGTCTTCAAAAGCCTCAAATAAAGTAAGATTTGGGGATGTGTTAGGAGCAATATACAGGGTGTCCCGTAATTATGTGGACAGACATAGTGGAGCGGGTTTATCTAGTCAAATTAAGGTGACAAGTTTCTATAATGATTTGCCCAAAAATATTTTCTTGTAAAGTTATACACCCAGTTAAAGTTTACTTTTCAAATAACAAAAACCGACGTAACTTTTCTTCCTGTCTTGACAAAAACCACCATGGGGGGCTAATTTTAAGGTCTTCATGATATCGTATTGTAGTTTTGCTATTTCTTATTCATTTAGTACCAGTCTACCTAAATTTAAAATGAAAAAAATTAAAATAGTATATTAAGAAAGAAAAAGGTTACAAAAACGAGCCCCGTTTTTTGAAAAGTGAACTTTAAGTGGCTGTAACTTTGCAGGGATGCATTTTTGGGCAAAGTGTCATCTTAATTTGAGGTGATAAACCCATTTCATAATGTCTGTCCACATAATTACGGGACATTCTGTATAGACATACTAAAGTCAGAACACTTTAAACGATGATTATATCAGTAGTATAAGGATTGTACCGCTCCTTTTGCCTACTCTGTAATTTCTGTAAACATTATTTTTTTGTCAGCAAAAACTCCTTGGTGTAGCCAAGTTTCAGTAATGAAAAACACATCACAAGAAGCAGAAGATCATCGAAAGATTGAGGTTTAGGGTTAGGACCTGTAGTATTTAGGTAATAGATTGCGAACGTAGTTTTCTGATTACATAATGGTTTTTGGGTAGATTCAAGTTTTTTTACTTATAATGTTGCACAATTTAAGGCCAGGTTTTTTATAAACCGAACAGATCTTTTTCTATCTTTAAGTTCACGATAAAGTGATTTTAACTCATTTTTCTGAGCAGCGGTTCTATCAGCTCCAACCTTTACATTTCTGGGCAATAAGTTCCTGGAATGCAGAACATGCAGGGCATCTGTATGGTTTAAGAAAGTTACCTTCAGAGATCTGGGCTATTCTTTTATTTTTCATTTTCGTTTTCTTGGAATCAACAACGAATTTCGTGGTGGTTCCCTGTGTTGCTTGCATAAGATGAAATGTATGAGATATTTAGCTGATCCTGTATTCCAGAATGGTATAGGCGAGGAATTAGGTGTGGAGCAGTCAACTGTTTTTGGAACTGTGAGTAGTTTTGTTAAGAAAATAAGTGCGCAAGAAGATCATTGGATTAAATTTTCTACATCTCCAAACTCTAAAGAGTTATGGTAAAATAGATGCAATTGGTGTGATTGGTTGTACACATATTGGCATAGAAAAACCGAAAATTCATGGAGATAAGTACATTAACCGAAAAGTTGAAACTAGTTTAAATATGCTAGCAACTTGTGATGCAAAATACATATTTGCAAGTATTGATGTTAGTTGGCCTGGGTCAGTTCTATCAGCTCCAACCTTTATATTTCTAAAATTTCTCTAGGAAGTTATTGTCTAATGCAGACCATGCATCTGAATGGTTTAAGAAAGTTACCTTCAGGGATCTCGGTTATTCTTTCATTTTTTTTTTAATTATACAAGAAATGAGTCTAAATTATTTAAATTCAACTCTCTCTAAACATTTTGACATCAAATTTAACTAAAATCAAATATTTTCTTATAACGTTATAGGTGAAAACTGAAACACATTGTACAATCAGCGATCCTTAAAAATTAAAAGTTATTTTTATAAAAGTATATTTGTAGTTATCGATTTTCATTTTCCTAGGATGATATGAGATATTTCTCGCGTGGTAATCGAGGGATTTTCCTAATCGACGCTTAAAATTGCTTGTAATAGCAAAGCCAATATAATTTTTATTTTTATCCTATAAATTATGCATCTAATGTAGTTTTAATAAATAAAATTCCTACATGAAAACATGAAAAATACATATATTAAAAAAATTAACGACTTTTATCCCCACGCATTTACTGCATATCAATTTTCATGGAAATAATTGTATATTATTTGTTTGTTTATTTATGCAAAAAAATAAAAATTAAACAATGACATAAAATGTATTTATTTTAATAAATTGTTTATTTCAATATAAAAACGTAAATTGAATTATTTTACTTGACTTGATTTAGTGTAGGTAGGCTTTGCTATATTTCGTCAATAATCCAATTTAATTAAGCAGCTTAAAGCCATAATATGTTTAAAAGAATGGCACTTTTCTTACGAAGTATTCCAATCATAAAATTAGCCCCAACTTGACGTTTCTTCCATATTAATACTTTTCTTAAAAAGTAATTGACGTTCAATTGAAATTTTCAAGCAAAAAACAAAAAAGTGCAAGAAAATCCGTAATATACAGAATGTTTTTGCGATTTTCCAGGCGCAGCGAATCACTGATAATTAGTGCGGAACGCTAGAGGGTGCACGAGTTTGGGAGGAGAAATCACAATAAAACATGAAATGAAACATTACGGGCACCCGGATTCCTTCGACAGATTTTCAATTTGTTTTCTGATTTATAAACTATACTAATTTGGCTATCATTTAGCAAATTTTTATGTTTTGCAACTTTATGCAGAAATAATTTGAAGTGTCATTCTTTTCGTGCTTTGTGATTTTTTTCACATGTCAGAATTTAATAGAATGACTTTGAAATCTTCTATAAAATAGTATATTGTTTTATTAGGAGGAAAAGAAGTACTTTTTGTGGCGAGTTCTTTTACTCCGAATAAAACATGCTATTTTTTCTTCAAACGTCGAAATATTTAAAATAGTAACATAATAAATAATTTTAAAATTTTAAATTTAATTTACATACAACACACCATACAATGTTACCTAGTGTGTATTGGGTTGCCTAAAATTCATTTCTACGCCGCCCTTTTATTCCTTGTCAGTGCAAAGTAGTAATTTCTACTCCTACGCATTACAAAGTGACCCTAGAATGAACGAACAGAAAAAGTGACATTTTAAAGCCTGTCAAACTTCACAGAAGACTTTAATGAAGTTTGAAGAAAAAAATATGTTTTGTACTAGCGTATATGCTGGAACTATTTAAAAATTCGTGATCTATACTTTTTTTTTAGTTTTAAGTATAAAAAACTTTTTATAATTAAAAATTATTTACTAATTACATTGGTCGTTTATAAATAGACTGAAATTTAATTAGGTATTACATTGGTAATAATTAGGGGTTGTATATCTGTATTTTATAATAGGGTTAGACTGTTGACTGCTTAACCTTAGTATTGTTTTGTGATTCATAATTTAATTTATCGCGTGCACGTACTAAAATGCTTATTGTATTTTAGGTTAAAGTTATGGCAACTAATTTTCAAATTTACTGCTTGAATTATATTATACATTACAACTACCAATTTATTTTATAAAATAAAACCTAAATATTCATGAACGTAGTTACATTTTATAAATAAATTTTTAATATTTAAATAATAGGAATAAATCAACCTCACAAAAATATATTTCTTGACTTACTTAGGAATGAAATACAGGGTGATGATAAATTAGTTTGGAATATTATTCATAACTGCAGTATTTAATTGTTTTGAGAAAATCGCTGGAACAGGTCAATTTTAGTTTTTAAAATACCATCTCTTGATATAAAAAATATTAATGACGTCACTGGTGCTTTAAGAATGACGTCATCAGCGATTTTTTTAAATGGAAGCCCCCACTTTTTTTACTCATTATCGATAGAAATTCAAGTCACTTAAACAATGATATAAAAAACAATTAAATTTTTAAACAAATTTTTGAATAAAAAATCTTTTTAATTCAAAAAAGGAAATTTTTATTTTAACGAAAAAGGTTTTATAAAAATAAATTAAAATGAATTTGAAGTTACCAATAATAACAAAAGAAAGTAAATGTTTAAATAATGCACATTCTGATGCAAATGTAAAATGTTAAATGCATTTAACAAAATTTAATAAATAGTCTTGAAAAACTAATTTTTTGATTCCATTTAAATGTAAGGAAATTTACAAAAAATAAAATTATAAATTTACCATTTATTGAAATCGGCCAAAATAAATCGTATACAACATTCAAATTATTCAAATTTAATAGTACAAATTAATTGTTAAAAGTTTATATAAAAAAATTTTTAAACGAAAATTTGTTTACAAATGCAACAATTTTTTTGTATCATCGTTTTAGTGACATAAATGTCTATCAAAAACAATTGAAAAAAGTGGGGGTTACCATTTAAAAAAATCGATGATGACGTCATTGCTAAATCACCAGTGACGTCATTAATATTTTTATTATACCAATTTAAAAACTAAAATTGACCTGTCCGAGCGATTTTCTCAAAAAAATTTAATACGGCAGTTGTGAATTATGTTCCAAACTTTATCATCACCCTGTATAAAAACTTAATAATTTTGCCTTAATACCGGGAGTTTCGTTTGTGGTCATAAAACGTCTGGGTTTAAAACTAAAGCAAATTTAATCAACAAAAAAATAAAAAAGTAGCGTACTTTTTAGATTAGTAGTTACATCGTTTTAAATTTTAGATTAAAAAAATATCACTAGAAAGCTAAATCCACCCTTTTTCAATTAGTATCAACTGTAATCCTACAAGTGGTATGAATAAAATTAGAAACAAAAATTTGGAAATCAAGTGATCTTTTACTTTCGAAGTAAAGTGTATGTATCCTTTAAAATAAATGCATCTAATCGGACGTAGACTCACTGGTCAAAATAAATTCAGTTTAGTTGTGTATCGTGATGCCATGGCTGAAGTTGTACATTTGCGAAAAGTTAAATATTACAAGGCTTGCTCTCACCACAAATTAGTGACATTAAAAGTTTATTTCCATTTGAAGATCAAAATTTAGAGTGGTTAGCTAGCTATTTTCTTGGAGTCACCAACGAATCTTGAAGTGGTTCTCTCTGTTCTTTGCATAATATGAAATATGTATAGAGATATTTACCTGATTCCGGATTCCAGTCCACTGTTTTTAAAACTGTGAAGTGTATTGTTAAGAAAACAAGTGCGCAAGCAGATCATTGGATTAAATTTTCTACATTTCCAAACTCTAAAGAGTTATGGAAAAATAGATCCAACTGCATTGGTTGTACACACATTGGAATAGAAAATCCGAAACTTGATGGAGATGAGTACATTAACCGAATAGGTGAAACTACTTTAAATGTACAGTCACGCGCAAACATATCGAGGACACAAAAAAAATATTGTGACCCAATAGCAAACGTTCGCCAACACGAGATCACACGAAATTTGAAAAGACCCCGCACGCATCTTAAGTCGTGTTCATTCACTTTCAAATTTCGTGTAATTTCGTCTCTGCGAACGCTTAGTATTAGGTCAGAATATTTCTTTTATGTCAACGATATCTTCGCGCGTCATTGCACCAGCAACTTTTGATGCAAAATACATAATTGCAAGTATTGATGTTAGTTGGCCTGGGTCAGTTCATGATAATAGAATTTAGAAATATTATGAAATACGGTAAACTATGGCGAAAACTAGAAATACTGTACTTCTTGGTGACTAAGGTTGGCTTATGATTACATATCGTAACCCTGATAACGACATTAAAAGAAATTTTAGTAACCTCTTAAAACAGGAAAGGGTAATAATAGAGGAGTGTTTTGGACAAGTTAAAAGACGATTTCCCATCTTGAAGTATGCTTTTCTGTCTACTAATCATTTTGGCTCTCGGTTTTTGCCTGCCCTCTAAATTCATCAGATTCGTACTTTTATATTAAAGGTTTTTCTAGAAGTGGTAGAATAACCTGAACTGTTGGTATACTTAATCCGCTGGACAAGAATACACTGACCTTGGTCGTCTTATTTTCTTCTGTACACCACAACTTTTGGCTTCTGTAAAAATCAAAAATATGAAGTTATATAAGCACAAATGATTATGATTTTCCTACACAATTTGTACATAATAGCGGTCAAATAAAATGTATACTACTGGATTAATCAAAATACTGATATTTTTATTAAAGTACCTGAAATTTGAGTTATTTCGCATTGCATTGCTTCAAGCATAACTTTTTCCCAATCCAACAGTTTGATCTTTTTATTTCCAGTTTTTAACAATTTTGAAGCATGAGTTTTTTCCCATAACTTCCTCCATATTTTTGAATTATGTTTGCAATCGCTGCATCTGCAATAAAACTTAGTTCTTTATTACCACAATCAACTTCATCTTCAGAACAAAATATTTTAATTTAAATATCAATAATTGTTTTGCATTTCTACATCAATACTGCGAATAAAATCAAATTATTATAAATTATGCATTGAGCAGTTTTTGGACACTTTTTTTAATCCTACATTTTACTTTTTTGAAACATTTGCTTGAAAATATATGATAATCATTGTTCATACTATTTGAAGGAAATGCTTTTACTTTAACCTTTTTCTCAAACCATTTGCTTTTAGTTTTAACTTTCACCTGCAAGAAGCAAGAATTCGTTTCACTCTTATTCATACGGGCCATTGTGTAAACGCACCTTTACAATTGGCAAATACATAATAGAGTGGCATGAAATTTTTATATAACGCTAAGTATTTTCTGAAACTTTTTATTATACCACTTAAATGACAAAAAACAAAAGTACATTAAATAATGAAACTTGGCGATGATTTGGGATAGAGATTGATGTATAATGAAGAATGATAATTCTAATCCCAACTGTAAATACGGAGAAATAAAACACGAAATGCGTGTACTATTATAGTTTCGCCTTTATTAGGACATCATCAGGCACTTAAATTTGTTGTCTAACAATTGCTTTTTAAAACATGGAATGTACTAATCAACCTCATGGACATCAGTGTAAAATAAGTTATAAACTACGTAGAACCATAAATATTAACGATTTATGGTCAAGTATGGCATGAATAAAACTATGGTGCCATTAATTATCACAATATATCACAGAAAAAGGTGTTTGTTAATTGACTAGAGGTAGGACGCTACGCCATTTTGTTACAAAAGTACATTATTTATTTTCTAGTGGTTTAATTACAGGTTTACGGAACAATATAGTACGTTGAATTTTGAAAAATCGTTGATTTTGACTTAATTCCTTGTTACCAAACTTCAGAGAACCTTACTCAGAACTACAATTAATAGAAGTTTCTTCAGAAGACTTTATTTTGTAAGTGGGGGAACTAAGCTACGGTTTCAAAATTATTCCTGGTTTGTTGATAATATAAAGAAGTTTCAAGAAAACTTTAAATAAACTCAACCTTAATGGATCTTATCCTGGAGAAAATTTTCAAAAACTGAAAGAAAAGTATTTTTTTCTATGCCGGTTTTTTACATTTTGCCACTAGTTTTTAGATTTTTAGTCATAATTTTTTTAAGTCTTTATGTAAATTAGTAAAATTATTACCAATTTGTTTATTTTTTGATAAAGCTGGCTGATCTAAAAAGCAAAACAAATTTTTTTGAGTATTAAAGTTGCTCTAGATTCTTTCCCTGAGGTTTAGTAAACCACAACGGAACACCTTGTACAACCTAACCTAACACGGTGAGACAAAACTTGATATCCACGCATTCGTTATCAAAAAATATGACGTAAAAATTTCTCTAATAAAACATTAATAGGTCTACAACTTTGGGTACTGAATAGTTTTCTGAAAGACACCCTGGAGTAAAAACGGTGCTATATAAAAAAAATACAAATAACATACCAATGGTTTTTGGCAAATTTCGATATTTTATCATTATTTTTATTTATAAGTATCAAATGGTCACGAATAGCAATTTTTTCTTTCTTTTTAAAATGTAAAAATCTCTATTTAAATTTAAATCTTAGTTAGTCTAAATTCGAATTACGATTTTTTATTGTTTTTATTTTAATTTTTGTTATTTCAAGCCAACAATTTGATTTTTTTTTAATTCTCATGTCATAAAAGATATGTAAAAAACTTTTTAGTGGTGCTCAAAAAATCAACTTAACCATAAAATTCAATAATTTAGGTAACTTATTATAATCATGAAAATTAATGTAGTTATTTTTTTTCAGCCGACAGCAGCTTTTTGTTGGCAAATGCGCAAATAGTTGACTTTCCAATAGTTTACTGTAATGAAGCCTTCTGCAAGATATCGGGTTATAATAGGGCCGAAGTCATGCAGAAATCGTGTAGATGCACCTTTATGTTTGGTGAACTTACGGACAAGGAAACCATCAACAGAGTCGATTACGTTTTAGAACATCAGCAACACGACCAATTCGAAATTCTCCTTTACAAGAAAAATAGTGAGTATAAAACCTCCAAACTCAAAATGACATAAGACAAAAGAGACAACATTTGCTTGTACTTTAATATATTTAAATACTTATTTATTTATATTATTTAATAAGCATGGTGTTTCGTCCAAATTTAATTGCATTTATTTGAAAAATATTATTACTAAAAGCACTTATATTTCAAAAAAAAACATACCAATATTATAAATATATTTTACACTTTAAAATTTAATAAACTGCAAGCTTCTCAAAAAAAATCGTAAAATTTTGTTTTAATATGATATTAAATGCAACTCTACTTTTTTGGGGACACCCTGTAGTTGTAAAAGGCCCGAGAAATGCACAAATACATACAAAAATAACTAACTATTTATAAAGATTAAATAAAAACTAAATATAATTTTAAACAATAAATATACACGGCGTCCCAAAAGTCGCTTTTGAACGTGTGAACAAAAAAATAATTGAACATTTGTAATTATGTACGGAGTCATCAAATTTTTGTGATATTTTGGTACTTTTTTTGGAGTTGAGGAGTGTTCTGGAGCGGAGAGAGCTTCCCAACTTTTTTAAATTGCAACCCTTATCGACTTTTATTTTAAAGATAATAAAAATAGAAACCCATTTCTAATAACCAGAAACAAATATCTTAATTATTTCAAATTTAATGACAGATTTAGTACAAAATCGGAAAATTATGATATTATCAACATTTTTATCTTACATTTTTTTTTCTTATCACAAGACGTGTTCAAATTCTTCGGTCTCACAAAAACCCCAAAAATAATTTATGGGATTTTGGACATTTAGAAGCATACCTCTAATCAAGATAGAAATCTCCTATACGATTTTTCAATTAATTTATTATTTTTTTGCATACACCCAATTTTTAGAAACACACAAATAAAGGTGTTAAATCAGATAATCCAGTCGGCTATTTAATTTCACCTCTCAAGACTGGAACAATTTGTATTTCCAGAAGTTCCAGGTCTTACCTTCAAAATTTCCATTAATAAAAAATGGACCAACTACATTTAAGCCTAAAATTACTGCCCATATAATTTCTGAGGTCTTTAAGCATGATCTTCTCTGAATACATGTGGATTTGAATCTGCCCAATACCCATAATTGTGGTGGAATGTTGCTTCATTGGAGACAATAATATTCGAAAGAAAATTTCTATCAGCATCACATCTAATAATTACTTTTCTGCACTGAACTTTTCGCATATTCATGTACCTGGGCCGCTTTTGAAAAGGACCTTTCAGAATCTTCAATAAAAGAAAGAAAAACCTCTTCAGTTTTTTCTGGACCTGTTACAAATTTTGGTCTGCCAGTTTTTAGTCTATCGAAAATTTTCAACCATTTTTTGTTATCTTTCATATAGAGGGTTGATCTGGAAAAAAATTCAAAAATAATTCTGAGATTTTTCATGAGAATCGGTTTTTATTTTTTTTTTTTCTCGAAAACTATAAAAGTTGGCGATTTGGAATTTTTACCAAAGGTAAACACCGTGGATTGGCGCATTTAAAAAATACTTAGTTAAAATCGGTTGATTAGTTGCTTTGGAAAAATTCGGAAAATTTTAGAAATAATTGTCGGAACTTTATCAGAAATTTCCAGTTTTTGAGAATTTTTGTGAGGGAGGTGGTGGTGCAAATTTTAAGATGCTGCTAATAATTTTGAACATAATAATTATTTTGTGAAAAATTTCAGAGCTAAATTTTAGCTCAAAATGGAGATTTTTCTTATTTTAGCCACATTTTCAGTAAAAACTCGAAAACGAAAACAGGCAGCAAAGTGATTTTTTTCTCGTGTAAAGAGGACCTTGAAAACTTTTAAGGAAGGTGCATTAAATGGGGATGAAATGGAATTTGAGGGGTTTATTAGACCGAAAGACGTCAAAAATTGCGACTTTTTGAAATCCGATCTTAAAAAAATATTTTTCTTTGTTTTTTCGAAATTATGGATCAAGGAGCACATTCGATTGAGCATTTAAAATTGACCCACCCCTAAATTCAAAACTTTATTTTGGCATAACTTCCAGGCCCCTTCGAATAAAAATAAAAAGTAGCCTCTCCCATATATAAATTATTCAGCTTAAGGTAAATAAGGTAAAATTTAAAAAAATTTAAAAACTGTGGGCACCAGTGGTACAACCCTTCGACCGCGGTTGTCGCTATTTTTTGAACATTTTACGTTCGATTTTTTCCTGAAACTAAGGGTGAATATTTAGAAGTACTAATTTTTTTAAACTTAAACAGTAATGTAATAAGCACAATAAAAAAGATTCGCTTGTTATAGCTAATTCCTATCAATAGTTAAATATTAATAAGTCGAGGTCGAAAAATCTCGAAAATCAAACCGCCATAGTGAAGGCGGCAAAAGTACAGAAAAAATTGAGATATCAAAAAAGGCGGTCTTTTCAAGGGAATTACGGGTATGCAGATTGGAAGTAAAAAACTACGTTTTTCTCCATTTACCGAGTTTGAGAAAAATTGCTACCTTTTGTCGCCCGGAGAGCGTCAAAACTGTACACTTTGCGGCGCGGCGCCGTGACGCCACACCATTGCCCTTGGAGACTTAGAAATGGTTTTGGTGTATCTCCAAGATGTCAAAATAAAAGGGGCCAAATTTTGTCGCTTACCGTTTATTGTCGCCGCCGGCATCGACGGTTGGAAAAAAAGCAAGAAAAATGTACCATTTTCATGAATTTTTTTGAGAGCGCTTCCCTGCTCCAAATATTAAAAATTCGTACCCCACTTAGAATATACAGAAAAAAATACCAATTTCGTGCCTCTGGGCAAAAAACTCTTACCGCCCCCCGTCTTAAAACGTTCCGAAATAAAACAAAATATAGTATTTATCATCCTACAAATTTTTACAATTTTCAATTATTTTGTTCACATGATCAAAGTAATACTACCGTCTAGGTGACTTTTGAGACACCCTGTATTGGTGTTTAATGTAGTTGTTTATAAAAATTAAATTGTAAAAAATATTATAATTTATATAAAAAGATTTTTGTAATTTTTTATAAATTTCTGTACTTTAGTATAAAGTGGACCAATATCTTAAAATTATTCATCTTTTAATTCAAAATTATAATTTTTTAGTATTAAAAGGCCACTGACCTTCCCTTGTCATTACAAGTTGAAAATTTTTGTCAAAGGCTGTTACTTACTCCACTCTTGAAAAATAAAAAAGGTCCTCACGCTTGGGGCCTATTAAAATAAAAACTCTAATTTAAAAAAGAGGACAATGGCCTCACTTTTCTTTGAAACAAAAATAATTTTAATTAAAGAAATAAATTTGAAAAAATCTATTTTTCCTCTTGTAAATTTATAAAAATTTGCATTAGATTTTATAAGTTTGTTGTTTTGTATTAAATTTAATAAAAAAATGTAATTATAAAGAAAAATAATAATACCTGTACAGATCTCATTAAAAATAATTGGTAAAGGATCAGACAAACAAATAATTTACCAAAAATATTCTCCTCATTTTTATTAATTTAAATGATTTACAACCTAAAAATAGGGAACATTAAAAAAAGATAATAATTTTTTTATTTATTTTCTTCTTTTTTAAACTAAATACCAAAATTTAAGAAAATCCGATGTTTAAAATGATTATCTAAAATATGTCTTTAGATGAAAAGTTTATAATGATGCATCTTATTTAGATGTTTAGTATAATTTTAAATTTTTAATTATGCCCTTAATGTATGTCTGTGTATTTGCATCGCTCCGTCCGTCATCACGCATGCTCTATATAGAGAACAAAGGTATGTAGCTTGCACCATTCTCTATAGAGAGCATAGTGTAAAAAAAATAGAAAAAAAAACAATTGATGTGTAGAAACTAGTTAATGTTAATTGCACGAAATTATATGAATTTGGCAAAAAGTTAGGAATTTCGTGTAATTTAAAAATAAACATTTCATGCACGATTGATGTTTTCACTGTTACGATTGTAGATCGATGTTATAAATTGGCATTAAATGCACTTTTTAATGTTAAATGTGTATTTATTATATTTATTTTTAAAAAACCAGGTAGGAACAATACAAATGCAAAACAAAATTTACACAAGTCAAAGAGCGCATTTCACATATATTTTTATACTTGTGGCAAAAAGCACTGATAAATTTATTTTCTTTGTTCTAACAGGCACACCTGAAGGTATGTAGTATTTTGTTATCAATTTCCTTCTTTGTTTTTTTTAAGTTTTGACAACTGTATCTTCTAAACTTTTGCTAAAATTATCCTTCTCTCGGTAGTTTGTCAGTTTTATAACTTACATTTTTATTATGCAAATTATAGTATTATACTTGCAACTTATTTTTGTTAAATTTCTGTTCGATTTTGTAATAAATTTTATTTTTTTTATGAAATACACTGTGCTCTATTTGAATATAATAAAATTTGGTTGTGTAAATAAGTATTGCACTGTAGAATTATATTGCTTTTGTACAATTTGTTTAAAAAAATGATTAGTTATTATATTTTGTTATTAATTAATTTTTGCTTGCAGCTAAATGTAAATCAATGCAAATCAATTATACAAACACCTTTAGCCTAAAAACGTAGACTAAATTGGAACTATAAAAAAGCATAAATTAATGATGAAAACATCTTTAAATTTTTAAATTTTTCAATAACAATTATTAAGTGATTTCCTAGATGCCCAGGATTAATTTTCCGTCGGAGATCCTAACGTGGAGCAGAAAATCGATCCCACTTTTCTAGAGTTACATTGCAAATGTGGACCGCTAGAAAGCGCGCGAGTTTGGAAAGAAAAATTGTGATAAATCATGAAATCGAGAGATCTCAAGTTACCTCAGTTAGATTATTAAATTTTTAATTTTTTTGTACTTTACACTGTATAATATAATATGTGAAAACTAATATAAAGAAACATTAGGAAATTTTCTAATAACAAAGTTAAACTAAAAATTATGCTTTAGATATTTTTATTTAAAAAATACATACATAAATTATAAGGCCAGATTTGAGTTTATTTATGAAAGTTATTTTTTCGATTTTAATGTTAAAATCAATGGAAACTCAAACGTTTACCCGCTTGGGCAATTATTAAAAAATATACTCGTATTCGTATATTTTCAAATGAAACTTGGATTGTGTTTTTGTTTTTTTGCTTTAAAATTTGTGGATTAAAATGTAATAATTTACTGCTGGCGCTCGGTGGGTTTATTTTGTTTTATTTATTAGATCGTTGACCGAAACAAAAGTTCTATTTATTGCGTCGGGAAAGTCCCTATTTCTACGATCATATTGTGAATAAATGCTAACGTAGGTTCTACCCCTTAGGGTACTTTAGGGATTTTAGTCTGTGAGAATTTAAATGTTTATTCACGCACCAAATATTTCTTTAAATTAGTTGAACGAACTCTCAATTTTTAAAAACTGGTAGTTTCCTGTAAAGTTTAGCTTCTCTTTCATCATTTAGTAATAAATTAAATTTAATTCGTATTTATTTTTTTTAATTGAAAATGATGACAGAGGTGTTTCAAAATTCTGTTGAATTCCCAATAACGTTGTCTCTTCAATTCTAGATGAATTGCCCAAGATAATTTTAACTATTTTTCTGAGGATCCCTGAAAGATCCTTTTCAACGTAGTGGAGAGCACTTCTGGCATTTTAGGGACACCCTGTAGAGTAGTTTTAAATAAGATACTTTCATTCCATTAAAAAATCTTGTTATGGCCTGTTGGCTTATATCTGATTACGTGATGTCAGTCCTAAATATTTTGAAAGAAAACTTGTATTTCGTAAAAACGAATTTTTCGATTTTCTAAAAAAGGAATGT
The DNA here is from genome assembly GCA_963971135.1 of Stenus bimaculatus. Taxonomy (NCBI): domain Eukaryota; kingdom Metazoa; phylum Arthropoda; class Insecta; order Coleoptera; family Staphylinidae; genus Stenus; species Stenus bimaculatus. The sequence goes on along the minus strand of OZ020180.1, from coordinate 75,216,663 downwards.
CATTTGATTTAGATATTTTTGCGGCAATATAATCCAATTGTACTTTTTTTAATGTAAAAAAAAGTATAACGTTTTTACAGCGAGCAAAAATTTACTACTTTGTTTTGGGTCAAGTAATTCTATGTTCAAATTTTGGTATTTCTTACAAAAATCATTAATTTTTAGAATAATAATAAAAATCCTGTGTTTTTACCGAAATCTGAATTTTTGTAAAACAAAATTATAAAAATCATTAATTTTTAACAAAATCATCAACTTTTACAAAACTAATCACTTTAAAAAAAGTAATAATTTTTGCAAAAACCTTAAGCTTCCAACAAATATCATAAATTATTACAAAAACCATTAACTATTATCATAACCTGAATATTTATAAAAACCAAAATCATGTATTTAGAATAATCTATTAATTTTTACAAAAATCATCAATTTTAAAAAATCCTCAACTTTCTTAAAAATCATACCTTCATACTAAAATCATCACAATTAAAAAAAATTATAATCCAAGATTTTTTAATTTTTATTCATTGTAAAGCTAAAACCCAAATTAACATTATTATTTAGTTAATTTTTTGTTATTGTTTTTAAGTAGCTAGAAATTCTTTAGTTAAAGAAACGTGACAACATTCTTGAGTTACCCTTTCCTTATACCACCCTACAATGCCTTTTGAACATTAGTTTTAAATGCAAACTATTAATTTCTAACAACTGAAAAATAATTTGTGAGTTTCTCCATTTCGATATTTAGTGTTTTATTTGGTACCATCTACTTTTCAGACCAAGTTTTCTTATACTACCAAAATTTAGCGTAGTAAATAATTGAAGGATACAGGATACAGAGGCAAAAGGATGAATGCCCAAAATCAGCCATTTTAAGAAACTAAAATAAACCCTCACAAATTACAGCAAAATTTAAATTATATTCTGCTCAGGGCAAAAATATGAATGTCCACCCCCTAATAAAATATTTTTTACTACGCCTCTGGCCATTTTATGCACAAAAAGTAATTTAAGTAGGTTAGGTCAGCTTAGGTTAGGGTAGGTTAGTTTGTGTAAGAAATATTTTGAAATAATATTTACAAATGTAGGATCCAGAAGTCTGCAAACTTTAAGTCGGTTTTCTCAAAATATTTGATTATGGATATTCATCCATTTGCCCCTGCACCCTTCAATTATTATTTGCATCAAGATCAAAATATAATCTTTCATTATCATCCCTGTTAACAGTAAGAACGATTTCTATGATCAAAAAAAAGAACGATCCCAATAATAAACATTACCAATTGATAAGTAAAGTGGTGATATCACTTATTCACAATTTTTTTATTTTTTGAGTAATTAAAAATTAATTAGCTACTTAAAATTACTTAAAAATATTGTATGGTGGATGAAAACACTTTTACAAATTCTAAATTTTAATAAATTTTCAGCAGTGTTTATAAAAATCATTAATGCTTATCTAAATTATAAATGTTTACAAAAATCGTCAATTTAAAAAAATCATAATTTACACCAAAATACTTAAATTTTTCAAAAGTGACCACTTGGGAAGAAAATTCGTCAAACGCCTTTCGAAATATAGACCAAATTCAGTTGAAGAAGCTCTACTGTTCCTCAAAAAAATAGTAAAAAAAATATATTTTGAACTTTAAAAAAATTTAAAAAAAAAAGATAATGTCGATGAAACGTCCTTGACGAAGAAAAGGTTTGTCGATGAAAAGGTAGTGTCGAAGAAACGGTTGTCGATGAAACGTCCTTGTCGATGAAAAAGTAGTGTCGATAAAACTGCCTTGTCGAAGAAAAGGTTTGTCGATGAAAAGGTAGTGTCGATGAAACGTCCTTGTCGATGAAAAGGTAATGTTGATGAAACGTCTGTGTCGATGAAAAAGTAGTGCCGATGAAACGTCCTTGTCGAGGAAAAGATTAGTCGATGAAAAGATTTGTCGATGAAATGGTTGTCGATGGAAAAGTAATGTCGATGAAATGTCTGTGTCGATGAATTAGCCATGTCTATGAAACGTCTTTGTCGATGAATGACCGTGTCGATGAAATTGCATTCGATGAAAAGTGTATTGTCGATGGAAAGGTATACAACCGAAGCAATTTCAAGTGGTCACAAGGTCCATTACCAAATCCAGCTTTTGGAACATCGACTATCGGGCCTATTTTACGTCTAAACTTTTCTAAGATTTCCTTTTTCTCTCCTTAACAATGGCTTTGTCAGAATTAAATCTTATTTTTATTGAATTGGGTAATAAGTGGCACTTATTTTTATTATTATTTTTGCTTCAACTTCTTTATTTCATCATTAGAGTACTTTTCGCAAGACAAAAGGTAATTCTCCAAATAGTTCAATTTTTCTTCAAAATTGGGTAAATTTTGCTCTTGCATTTTATCATATAGTGATCTACGGGTCACTATTCTTGCACCTGAGCCACCTGGTGACTTTGAAACAGAATAATTATCACGTTAGGGTAATCTAAATTTTCTATTTTTCACTATCATGTTTGAGCATCCCTGACTCGAAAAAGTGCGGTTATGTGCGGCTGATTTAATGATGATTATATTGTATAAACTATCATCTCGCAATACCAATTGAAATAATAACCGAGACGAACTCGGAAATACAACGAAAACCTTTTTATATGTAAAAATACGATTGAATATTTGATTAGGTATTCTGAAGTTCTTTTTCAATCGACGAGAAAACAATATTTTATTACAAAAAACACAGCAAACTGTTTCAAAAGTATTTATTCTCACCTGCATGATTCAAATCCATAACAATATTTTCACAGAAAACAGTGCTAACAAAACTTTTTACTTTGTAACTTAGAAAGACGAGAAATATATGTACACTTGCAGATATTAGGGCGCTGGTGAAGTCGATGAGAGACGGACTTGGGTTGTATATTGTTCTCTAGTCATTCGGCAATAATAATAACCACTTTTTTTACTTGAGTCAAATTCTTAGAAATCGATTAATGATTGGCAAAATACCCGAATGTGTTATGTTTCCAACAACATTCTGAAGAGGTCTTGCGCCATTTATAGGACATCCTGTATATTAAGCCACTGTTTTATTTATAAAGTTTCCTTCAAAATTAAATTTTAATCTTTTTTGATTTTTTTCACTAAATCTTTGAGTATAAAAGAAGAAGAAAAACTAATTTACCCAAAAGTCTTAAAATTTATCAAAATTGCAAGATTAAATTCTAAATAAATTAGTAAAAAGTATTTGAAAAATATAAAAAAATCCAAATTTCAAAAGTGTAAGTTTTAGAGCGGATTAACCAAAAAATTTACATTTTTCGAAATTAATAATTACACCAAATATTTTGATTTTTTTTTTCTATATTAAAATTGTTCAATCCGGTGTCTTTATATTTAATACCAAATTATATAACTATTTTTTCACAAATCACTCTATGATGGTTTTTGCAAAACTTACTTAAGTATGTATTTTGCTATATGGTGAAATGTGATACTGGCGTAACCAAAAATTGCGGATAAATCCAGCAGTCTGATGGTAAATTTAATTTCCGCTTATTCGCTTGTATCAGCTTAAGCTTTGCATGAAACTCATTACAGCCGAATCACAATGTACGTAGCTCTCACTGTAATGCATGTAAATATTTTAAGTAATCACGAAATGTTGTTTAACTCTAGTATTTTAAAGCAGGTGTTTGTATTATAAAATAATTGTAGTTTTTAGAAACAATATTATAGCGTATTACTAGTAATCTAGACGAGTTTTATTTAGAATAAACTAGTGATAGATTTGTAGATATTCCTTAATTTCTTTAAGTAAATTTTAAATTAAATTAATTTTTATAGAAACACCACTATGGCTTTTACTTCAAATATCCCCTATCAAGAACGAACGAGACCTTGTGGTTCTATTTCTCCTCACATTCAGAGATATTACAGCACTCAAACAACCCATAGAAACAGACGATACCAAAGGGGGTAAGTTCCTATAAATATTTAATTAATGAACATATATTCTCATTTGCCGAAATTCCTTTGATCCTTCAGGAAACGGGTAATCTCCAAAATTAATAATTTCCCATACGTAATATGATTATCCCATTTTGTAGTAACTTCTATTTTATCCAAATTTTGATTTTTACATAAAAGCGCTTTTTGGAGAGGTACAAAAAATAAATACAATGTTCTTAAAGAAAATTATTTAGTTTAAGGGCTTCAACTCCATCTTTGTAAAAGGCTCATTGTCCTTAAATTGGCGTAAGATGAAATTGGAAGGCGTATTCCAGCTTTTTGTAAGAATCTACTTTATTTAAGTGGACAGGTTAATACCTGTAACGCCTCCAAAAAGTCGAAGGAAAATACATTTAGAACATTTCAGAAATAATTAAATCTAGTATGGAATATTCACTAATGCTTATGTATAACGAAGCTTTGAAGAAATTTATTGGCATCATAAGCTACTATAAAAGGAAATTCGATTTGTAAGAAATTGGAAGTATATAGCATTACAAATTATAGGAAAAACGATGACAAACAACTAGGAAGATCGAAAATACCGAATAATATAATATATTTAGAGCATCAGAATAATAATAAAAATGATATATTTAAACTAGAGACTTTAGGAAAAAATCTATTAACATTTTATAGCTTCAAATGTAGGAAACAAAATAATATCTTCAAACTATAAACTAAAATAAGCTTGGATTAGATAGTTTAGAATCTTAGAAGGACGAATACCATTATTATCCTAGAAAATATCTATGAAAATCGATGAATAAAGGCAGATAGCTGAATCATTAGGCTCACCAAATGCGAGTCATGTGCCATGATAAGTTTTTCTAGAGCTATTTCAGCGCCTGAACTAAGGAAATTCTTCAAATCAGCGTATGCAATATAAAACATAAAATCGTTGATTTATTGATCAAAATTACGATTATCTCGATACAAAAAATATAAATCACCCTACATTATAAAAACAACTAAACATTATGTAAAACATCAAGTTTATTATAGTAATTTTTCATTGAGTAAAAACTGACACCTGTTCCGTACAAAAATTATTTTTTTGTAAACCTTGGCATACTCCAAGTAAACATATTTTTTCCAAAAGGCACTTTAATATAATATTGTTTTTTATAACTTTGGCTGATATCCAAATCCCTTTAAATATCTAAGGAATCGATATGGTGTCTCAAGTTACTTCTAAGATTAACGATCCTTTTTATCATTTGTGAAAAATGTTGTAATTAACGTAAACTTTTAATTACAGGCCTTTCAAAATTTGCGAAACTCGCAAGATCGGTTACAAGAAGCCGTTCCGTTTTAGTTTCGCAGTTTTCCTCGCATTTGCCGAATTTAAAGGATACAACGAAGCAATCCCATTTGGCTCAGGTTTGTAATACACTTCACAAACTTTAATAATTTTTATTTTGTTTAAAAAAACTTAACCAGATGTTATTTTCTATCAATGAATATCTAAAGAAATTTTCACGCAAGTTTTTATATATAAAATTTCCTAATTAGTACAATTTATAATCGTTCATCATAAGAACAATAATTTAAAGTAGGTATTCCATAAAACTTTTAATTGGGTCAATAATATAAATCAAACGTAAATCTCATCCAATAAGTCTTACATACATTTCAAACTTAATAAGAAGTGAAGATTGCAAATAATGTCGAAAACAATTATTCTAACTTTAAAAATTTACACTCTAGTGAAGTTAACTAACTAAACTTTTTCGAAGAGCTATCAAGCATCAAGTTAAAGACGGTTAAACGAGTTTTATGGTTCAGCCTTACGTTATTTTGTGATGTTGACAAAAGTTAAGAAACACTTTCTCCAATTTTCCTAACTTTTCATGCTTACCATGCTCGATTCTATACTTTATTATTCTAGAACATCGCGTTTTAATAAGTTAAATTGTTTTATGTATTACAAAAATGTAATAAGGAGCTAAGTAAGTGGGTACATTATAAATTAAAAACGTAATATCAATAATGCGATTTAAGATAAGACGATAAGAGGACCTTTGGTTTTTTTCACGTGTGATAAATTAATATTTTATGTTAATACTTAAACTATACATATTTTTATTTTAAAAAAATGTATGTGTATTAAACAATTTAAATGGAATTTCTAAAAAATAATTATTATTTTTTAATTTAGGATGTTTGTAGAAATTTATTATTTTTTGAGAATTTTGTCAAAATCATTATTTTTTGTAATAATAGTATATTATTCAACGAGCGAGAAATGATAGCCATTATTCACGAAGACCCAAATTACGACAATCGCCTCCGGCTCGTGTCGCAATTTCAGTCTTCGTGAATAATGGCTATTTTCTCGTGAGTAGAATACTAAACTTTTTCCACGACTTATTTATTTTACGGTGCTTTTATGTAAATGTTTTAAGGTTATTTTTCGTATTTTTGGCATTTCTTTTATGTAACTTTTATTCTGTGGTTGAAATTACCCATAATCCATTGCTCATTACCCAATAGGTTACCCAGTGATTAATGAAATTGCATATACTCCATTGCTCATTACCCAATGGGTTGGCAATACTGCAGCTTTATGATTGGTCCATTGGTCCGCACATGAGCATGTTAAATAATGTCAACAATTTAGTAATGAATTTCATTAATTATCAAAAAATTCAAATGTAATGAATAATCGTGGGAAAAATAATTATTTTCGTAAAAATAAATGGTTTTTGTAAGAATTATGGTAATTTTAAAAATTAATGATTCTTTTAAAAATTGATAACTTTTGTAAAAAATTATAAATACTTGTATAAGAAATTATAAAAACTATCTATAACTTCTGTATAGCCATTTTTTTCGCTTTATCTTGAATGAAAAAAGCCTCATTTACATGATAATTTATTAAATAAAAACACTAAAAATTGAAAAAATTGCATTTATTTTGAATGTGCAAATTCGCTCAATTTAGCATAAAACATACATGTTTCTTAAATTATTAAGAAAACTCACTTCAAATCAAAGAAAACACTTTAAAGTCCAAGTAAAACAAATCATTAGAAATGCACTAACAACATTAGCTTAAAACATGGGAATTTCCCACAATTTCAAAAAATCTCAATCAAATTAAAGAAAAAACCTAATATTTTAAGCAAAAACAAGTTTATTTGCTAGAAATTAGTTTAAAAATTTGTGAATTCTTCTAAATTTGAAGAAAATTCACTTAAAATAATATACCACTATTTATCTCAAAGAATTATTCGTCGAATAAACTCAAAATTTGGGACCCACCGCAAAAGATTTATTAACGCCCTTGTTTGCAAAAAAGCCATAGGTTGTAAACGAAAAATTTATACCCATGGTTTTGCTTTTGCTCGAACAAATCATATACAGGATATCCAGAAATTAAGTGGCAAAATTTTAGGAGGCGATACTACAACTAATTTTAAGAAAAAAACTTCAAACTTTTTGTAAACGAATAAAATTAAAGAAATCACAATATTGATAATAGGGTAGTCCTTATGATGCCATGATTAACTTATCGAAAAATCTAAATAACCAATTTAATGAAGAGAACTGTGAGTCACTTTTAAACCACTGTAATTTTTTTTTCTTGCAGTTCATGAGGTTCTTATTATTTTATTAATGGATTGTGATTATTGAGTCTTCACCGAAAATAGATGATTTCGCAAAGGATTTCCTCTTTAAATTTTCAAAAAATCAAAGAAATTGATAGAAGAAATTGATCCCTTGAATTTACAACTAGTACAGGAATTTTTTTTTATTAAAATCCGAATTTATTTTTAAATATTATATCAGGAACTGTCAGTTGTCAAAATAGTTCTCGATTTTTAAGGCGACAGGGCAATGCACCAACGTTGCCAATCCGCTATTTAGAGTTGTGACGTCATGAAATTTTAAATTTGAATGTTCTGGCTTTTATAATAAGTATAATAATAAGGGTATTTACATATTACAATTTCTATAAACTTCGCCTATTTAAAGAAGTGAAAATTAAAAAATCGGGGAAATGCCAATTCTTCAAAATTTGAAGACAAAACTTGAAATATTAAGCAATAAAAACATAAATTCACTAGAAATTCACTCAAATTAAATGCAAAAATTTTTTAAAAATTTAATAAAAATTTACCTAATAACTGTATGAAATTAAGATGAAATTTTAAACAAAAAATAAGTGAATTCACTGGAAATACATCGAAATTGTTTATTAGATTCTTTTTGAAACGTTATTGATATAATTTTTCTTGGGTCTTAACACACTGTTGTCAGTGATTTATTCGTTTTGCTGATACAAATCTAAATACAATGAACATTAAATTTCCAATCGATTGGTCATTGTCAATTAAGTGGTCAGACTTATTGATTAAATTATTTAGTGCAGCTGAAAACAAAAGAAAGTACCTATTTATCGTATATCTATACACTGTCCATAAATTATTTAGAATAATTTTCATAAATATTAGTACATCTGTTGTATAATCCGATGGTCTTTTTAGTTTTTGTATTATACATTTCTATCAAGATGGCATTTCTTCAAATATTAATTTTAAAGTAGAGCTTTACATATTATCCAACGGTTTTTCTAAAATTTTCTTGGATGAAAACTATGTGAATAATAAATTCATATACCACATCCTATTACTAGAAACTAGTACTGTTCACTGAACCCGAACTTTAAACATTAAAACGTCGAACTGTTCGAGCCTATTTTTATACTAATAAAAGTTCAAACTATCATAGAACTTGATTAGCTTGTAACTCTGCGAAGTTCGAACTCGATAAAGTTAGAACTCAATAAAAGTTTATTAGTTAGATTTCAAATAGCATCAAGTTCGAACTCGCTGAAATTCTAACCTAATAAATTCCGAGATTGATGTAATTCGAACTCGATGAAGTTATAACTTGAAGTAGGTCGAACCAAAGAAAACTACTTTATTGTAGCTAGAGCATTATAAATAATTATTTTAAAATAATTCTTAATAAGTTTGAAACGCAACTTTATCCAAAAACATAAAATCTTCAGCATGACTGTAGATAAAAAAAGTCAATAAAATCTTGTATATGTAATTTGAATATAGACAATCCTTTCAATTAATTTACTTAAAATTCTAGCATTTCATTAAAATAGAATATGATAACATCACGGGACAACCCGAACATTTTTCGAAAACGAAACTGTTATAAATCCGAACTTTTTCGAATATTCGGGTAATATTCTAACGGTTCGAAATATTTTTATATCCGAACTTTTGAATGGAAAGTTCGAACTTACAAATACTTGAAGTACAGCACTATTAGAAACCAAACAGATTTTTTTAAAAAGATAAAAATATTGATCAATTAATGATTTTATATAGAAAATTATGGGGTTCACTTAAAACAGTGTTAATGTAAATTTATCTTTTAAAAAGTGTTGTCAAAAAAGTAAGAAAATATATTTCAAATTTTTATATACATAGTTTTTTTAATCTAAGCTTTTAATCTTTAGCTTTGAACATACTCTTGAATCTTATGTTTTATAGATTTTTCGTCAACTTTGGAAAATCTTTAATGAAACCCACCCTAGGAAGCAAATTTTAGTTCAGTTAACATTTTTTTACTTTAAATTTAAAAGACTCCAAAGGTAAAAAAGTTTTCAACATTTTGTAAGAAATTACTGTGCAAAATTTACCTTTAATTGCTAAAAATCAATTTTTTTTTGCCAAAATTTGTGATAAAACTCTTTAGATAGACTTGTCAAACATATTGCAATAAAATAGTTCTGCAAAAAATTAATATATAATAATATAAAATAAAAATGAAAATAATGCGACAAAATAGATGGCATACTCAGACTTTAAAGTATTAGGAGAATTCTTTATCGTCTAGGAAGTCTTGAATGCTATAGTAAACTTTTCAGTTAGGGAAGGTTTAATTTTGAACAAAAATAGAGCACCATTGAGATTTTGAATATTCCTTGTTAACATGTTACAAAACTTTGGGCCAAAATAGTTACTATAATTTCGTGCTTTGGACAAACGACTGTAATCCAGCTGAATGTTGGGTCCTACTAGATTTCCTCGAAATGAGTTGTTCATTACTGAAAATTCGGGAATGGATTTGTAACCAAAGTTTTTAATATCTCATCGATTTTTTTCTGGAAAATGAATTTTTACCCGCAGTAAAAATTTTTACTTGCTACTGTCTAACTTTCAAAGAATTATTCATATGTAGTTACTAATTTCTGCAGTAAACAGAAATTCGCAAGATTTCGCATCATGTATAAAATTTTTGCAAATTCGGAGGAAATTTCAATTTTATTATTTGACCAACTCAGTTTGTCATCTGAAATAACTCCAAGGACAAAGAAGGTGTATTCTTTTTTAAGGTGAGTTTATGCTCAACTAACCACTAACAATTAGCCACTAATAATTCAAAAGGTAAATGCATTCAATTGCATTTGACTGTATATACTGCCACTAACAACTAACCATTAAGCATTAACAATTAGCCACTAATGGGCCAAATTTCGAATTTTTAATTTGGCGTTGCTAGTGGTTAGTGAATCTATAAATGCGCATGCTTGATCTTTAAAGTTAACTGTCTGTTTAAATTTTTGCCTCTGGAGAATATTATAATATCAAATAATGGATAGTGAAACCGTTAATGGAAGTGATTTGGAAGTGCTGAGGAGTTGGTGAAATTTTTTCAAGCCTTTAAATCGACAATTTGAAATGTCGCGTCGAATATGTCAAATTTCTTAATGCTTAGTGGAGTATAAACGCTCACATTTTACGCTGGTGGTTGACTGTTAGTAGTTGGTGGCTAATTGTTAGTGGTAATTGTTAGTGGCTAGTTGTTAGTTGAGCATAAACTCACCTTTAAACTTAGATTTGTCAAGTCGGAGTTTATATCTTTTAGTGTAAATAGCATGTTTACAGTCTTTTAAGTTATTAAGTGTTAACTTATTGAATATAACCACTCCAAGGTTTCCAAAACTGGATTTGCATGAATAGATTTAATATCGTCGGTATACATTGAAAAATCAACGTTACGTCGTTTTCGAAGATCAAAAACAAGTCGACCAAGGATTGACCCTTGGGGTACACCATGTTTATTAGTTAAATATTATGTTGATGTTATATCGTTTAATAGGTTAAATTCAGAGAGTTATCCGTGACTCCAAAAAGTTTTGCCTTTTCATCAAAATCCAGTAGCATTAACCAGGGAGTGATTTTCATCCCCTGGACGCTCAAATCCAGTTTAAGGCGCCTTTTTGGCAATAAATATTTTTTAAATTAAAAGATAAAAATATATACAGGGTATCTCACGTACTTTTTTTCATAGTTAATATAATTACCAATTACTTTGAAAAAATGAATCAGGAGGTCCCAGGTTCGAATCCTGGCTAAGGACAGTTTTACAAAAATATCATATGAACTAATGTTTTTCCCCTGCTTAAAGTTAGTGCAATTTTAAAATTTTAATAGAACACCATGTATAAATTCGATTTTATTACCTATCATTTTTGTTTTATTTAAATCAAGTATGCATTTTTTCTTTGTTTTCGAGCCCATCAGATAAATTAATTTTAGTGAGAAAATTTAAAAATGCTGTTATTCGTTCAAAAGATGCTTTTTTGTGATCAAAAATCAAAAAAGCAATTGCCATAGAAAAAATCTAAAGTGTAATTCTCTGAAGTTAATTATACAAAGGGCTTAGGACAAAATCATTTTTATTGAAATTGAAATTAGAAGTTTGTAATTGTTCCATAAATCGTGTAACAAAATAATAAATAATGTATTTTTGTCTTTTGTGATTGAAATGATGTAATATATAAAACAAAAATACGTAATAAAATAAAAATAAAAAATTCAGTAAAACCGAATAATTCTGACATAAGTCCCTTCTACAAAAATCATGAATATTTTGCCATTTAAAAATGGTGTAACTTCATAAAGAGATCAGAATGCTTGAAAAATGGAACACCTTGGATCCTAAACACAAATTTTTAGGTCTACTATCTTCAGTGAACCGTTATCGGTCGAATTTTGAGACACCCTGTATACTTTCTTATTTTTTTTTGTACAAAAATATAAAAATAAGTATTTATCAAAGCCACATTTTTTTGATAGTCACGTTTTAACTTTTAAAATTCTAAGAAATGTTGGTATCTAAAAAAAACTTTACTTCTATAGTAAATTTGGATATACATATTATACAGGGTGAGTTTTTATTGCGAAATTGGAAGATATATCTTTTATTTTAAGAGATAGAGGAAAAAGTTAAATTGTAAAATTGGATGGTTTATTGATGCGCATAATCAGAAATTATTTTGTCTTATTTTGTAACTGGAGCGCAAGCTATTCCACCTTTTTCTTAATGGAACGCCCTGTAAATTTTTTCATTTTTGGATTAACACTAACTTAAATAATATAATGATATTTTTTGTTTTTTGGAAAATTTGAAAAATTTTCGGGTATTTTCTATAAAATTTATCAAATTTCGACATATTTTTACAAAAATTTTCCGAAAAATTATTTGTATAAAAGTATAGGGTGTTGCATAAAAAAAATACATCCCTATCGAGTTTTCATATTTCACGCCTCCATTGCTGCCACCATTTATAATAAAATTCGATAAAAATTTACTAAAAATACATCAAAATCGATATTACAAAATGACATAAATATTGTTTTTTACATGTTCAGAATATACGGCCAATATAAATTTATACAAATATGTCTAATTTTAAAGAAAATTTCCGATAAAAAATTATGGGCACACTCGAATTTTCAAAAAAAAATATCGTTGTATTCTTTAACTTAATGTTAATGCAAATATCAAAAAATATGTAGGGTCTTCCAGTTAAAAAAGGTAGAATAGCCAGTTACGAAACACCCAGTATAGACAAAAATAATTTCTGGCTTTCTGGTTATGTGGATCCAGAAACCATGCAATTTTGTAATTTAAGGTTTTTGTCAATATGTATAATATATAGCCGATTTCGCACTAAAAACTCACCCTTTATACCTACTAAGTATTGTATATTTTTAATCTCAAAAATATTCTTTAACTTCAAATGAGGACAAAATGGGGCAAGTCGCTCCCTTACCCCCAATTGGGCGCCTTTTTAGAATATGTAGCTGACCAAAATTCCCGGCTATCTATCAAAATCTGATGGTCCACAAAATTGAAGGTCTTGGACAGATCGTAGAAGGAAAAGTTGCTCCCAGCTAGAAGTAGGACAAAGTATATGCGATCGTGGTTACTTTTGTCCTACTTCCAGCTGGGACCAACTGTACATCCAATAAAACTCTTATTATCTAGACTCGAGACCAGTATTTAAATGGTTTATCCGATACAGGATGGCATGAGTTGTTGACAGTTGTCGCGGAAGCCGAACTGGTTACTTTGTGGGTTTATTTTCAAAATAACTTTAATGCTCGTTTTCACCAACGATTCCTAAAATTTGGGCATTGCTAGCGCTATAAGATGCTACAAGCAATACCTAAGTTTTAGGAATCGTTGGTGCAAACGGGTATAAGTTGTTTATTAAAAAGCTCTATATGTAGGCATAATAGATATTATGTCTATAACACCTGGAGTCATACGCATTTCCTTTTTTAAAGATGGGAACTACTTTTGGTAGTTTTTGACAAATGGGGAACACCGCATCATTTATCCACAAATTAAAGAGTTTTGTGATTGGTACTATCCTTGTACTACTATGCTTTCACAAACAGCATTGATTATTTTAATGTTCACATTCATCCCTCACTTGGTTAAAAGACTGAAGATATCTATGTTTTCTTAGCACATCCAAAAAAAGCTAATTTTTAAAAGTACAATAAGTTTCTCATATAAAAAAACATCGATTACAAAAATTCTAAGCACTTCGACTAGAATCAAAAATACCTTAATATAGATTAGTCAATTAGTCAATATTAGGCATAAATTACTCTTAAATTAAATAAACAACTATAAATTTATGACAATTTCCAAATTGTGAATAATTATTGGAAATTATGTATAATTAGAAGATTTATTACATTTACTGTAACATATTGGAGTATACCAATAAATTAAGCAATTTTTCATTATACGTGGTTAATGTTGTTTATTAATTTATATTAATTATCTACTTTAATATTAAAATTCAATTTATGCTCCCCATTGTTAAATTTTGTTTTATGTTTCGAACTTTCATTAACCTTTTCACATAAAAGCAACGTTATATTCCTTTCTTCGATTTATAAACTAAAATTATTTTATAAACTTGTTAAAACAATGAACTTTCCAAATATAGAATTATAATAAAATAAAATACAATACCTTTTCATAAAAATATTTTTATGTTTTATTTTTAAAAGTCTATTGGAGGACGATCAATTTGGTGTTAATATTGATGCTCATAATATCATGTTTCTTTGTTCATGCTGCTGGAATAAATAAATTTAATAGATGATGAGCTTAAGTGCAGATATAATGCCTCAATACCGCCAGGAAGCTCCGAAAACTCCACCACACATCCTTCTGCACTATTGCGCATTTAAAGCGATATGGGATTGGATAATTTTATGTCTAACGTTTTACACAGCAATAATGGTTCCTTATAACGTTGCGTTTAAAAACAAAACATCGGAAGATGTTAGTCTGTTGGTTGTGGATTCTATTGTCGACGTGATATTTTTCATAGATATCGTTTTAAATTTTCATACTACTTTCGTCGGTCCCGGAGGAGAAGTAGTCTCCGACCCAAAAGTTATACGAATGAATTATTTGCGAAGTTGGTTTATAATAGATTTACTAAGTTGCTTGCCGTATGACGTCTTCAATGCCTTTGACCATGACGAAGATGTAAGTATTGTTGCATAATTTACGAAAATCTAATAAAATTTATCGTTTTCAGGGAATTGGAAGTTTATTCAGTGCCCTTAAAGTAGTAAGACTTCTACGGTTAGGTCGCGTCGTTCGAAAATTGGATAGATACTTGGAGTATGGTGCTGCAATGTTGATACTCTTACTTTGTTTTTACATGTTAGTAGCGCATTGGTTGGCTTGTATATGGTATTCGATAGGAAGATCCGATGCTGATAATGGCGTACAATACAGTTGGTTGTGGAAATTAGCTAATATTACACAAAATCCTTACTCATATGTGTGGCCTAATGATTCCAGTACGCCGGAACTCATAAATGGTCCTACCAGAAAAACCATGTATGTTACCGCTCTTTATTTTACAATGACGTGCATGACTTCTGTGGGTTTTGGAAACGTGGCTGCAGAAACTGATAATGAGAGAATTTTTACCATCTGCATGATGATTATAGCCGGTTTGTAAGATTTCACACCACTAATTTATATTTTCATGGATTCTTTATAGCTTTACTTTACGCAACAATATTTGGGCATGTAACAACAATTATTCAGCAAATGACTAGCGCTACAGCGAAGTACCACGACATGTTGAACAATGTACGAGAATTTATGAAATTACACGAAGTTCCAAAAGCTCTATCAGAACGTGTAATGGACTACGTGGTATCCACGTGGGCAATGACAAAAGGATTAGATCAAGATAAGGTCGTCGTAGCAACATTTCTATAACCAATTTCTTACTTTAATTACTTTTTAGGTATTAAATTTCTGCCCCAAGGATATGAAAGCCGACATCTGCGTTCATTTAAACCGAAAAGTATTTAATGAGCATCCAGCTTTTAGATTGGCATCTGATGGTTGCTTGAGGGCTCTTGCAATGCATTTTACAATGTCACACTCCGCTCCAGGAGATCTTTTATATCACACTGGTGAATCTATTGATTCATTATGTTTTATTGTTACGGGCTCATTGGAAGTAATACAAGATGATGAAGTTGTTGCTATTTTAGGTAAAATTTATTGCTCGCCATATTTTTAGACTAACGATAAAACCTCCTATATATAGGAATCACCAAAATTCCCGAAAAGGTTCTATAACAGTTTCGGAACTTTTGGAACACTCCTCTTAAACCCATTCTTCCAACTTATTTTTATTAAATCCTGCACTAGAATAAAAAATAAAAACTCACGAAATTAATACTGTATAGTAGTCACTAACATTTTCTGATTATCCAGGAAAGGGAGATGTATTTGGAGATTCGTTTTGGAAAGACAACGCAGTGGGACAATCGGCAGCGAATGTTCGTGCACTGACTTATTGTGATTTACATACTATAAAACGCGATAAACTGTTAGAAGTGTTAGATTTTTATCAAGCTTTTGCAAATAGTTTTGCAAGAAACTTAATTTTAACGTACAATTTAAGACACCGGTTGATATTTAGAAAAGTAGCAGATGTAAGGAGAGAAAAAGAATTAGCTGAGAGGAGGAAAAATGAACCTCAACTTGATCAAAATCAAGATCATTTAGTTAGAAAAATATTTTCGAAGTTTCGCCGTGATAGGGCACAACATGCCCCAACGGCTGTGACTCCAGCCACCAGCGATGTGGAAAAAGGGGAGGACTCGGAGAATAAATCATTAGTTAAGGTTGTATCTACTACGAAGCTATCGTCTGTAGCTGAAAAAGATGATAATAATTCCGGGTCGGTTACTACGAAAGTCAATAGGCCAACACCACCTAGAACCAGTAAATGGGGAAGATTATTAGGATCATCGAGTTTAGATTCGGGGTCAGAAAATAACGCAACACCATCCATACAAAGAAGTTTAAGCGCGAAGGATGCTCCTAAAGAAAGGAACTCTTCAGGAACTTCTGGAGGGCAGTCACATACCGGTTCTGGTAACAAAGTTTTTCCAAAATTACAAAAAGTTTCCACAGCGTCGAGTCCTTCATCTATAACGCGGCAAGACACAATAGAAGAAACAGTTGAATTCGAAACTCCAAAGAAAAATTTAGGTTTAAGAAAAATGCAAAGTTACGATTGTGGTTTACGGGATCCCGCTTCGATAGCTTTATATCAAACACCAGTTTTAGATCCTATGGCGCCTTCGGAATATAAAGAACTTTTAACAAATCTAATGGATTTTAAAGTAGACGTCAAGTTAGAAATTCAAAGTTTAAAACAAAAAATGAACCGCATGGAAGAATTACTAACAGAAATTGTAACAAAACTTAGCCATAGTAGTGGACCAAGCTCACCGAAACAGGATGATAAAATGTCTTCCAGCTCACCAAAAAGTGAACGGCCCACTGACTTAATTTCTATCAAACATTCAGATGGAAACGGCATGGGATCAATTATTTTAAAAAAGCGGAAAACGAAAATGCGTAATAAGGGAGCTGCACCTCAAGTCCCTACGCCTCCAAGTAAAGTTACTTCACCTGAAAGTTCGACAACTAGTCCAATAGATATTAAACATGCTCTAGAAGAACCTGCGCAAACACCGTCCTCTAGACCTACAAAAGCCACCGAATTTCTTTAATATCAACCTTATTTAGATCACTAGTTAATATCTGCCACTTGTTTTACTATATTAAATTCCAAGATGCAAGTTAATAATATAAATAAAGAATTAATTACTTTATAATATGCACAAAGTTAATAACTAATATGCATCTAGAATTTAATATGCGTTGATTTAAATTTTAAGTTTCTTATGAAACTATACGTTATAAACTTATTTCAAAGTTGTAAATAATTATTAAGTCATATATTAAGTAAATGCTATTAAATTAATAGTGTTTACATTATATGACCAGTAAATTGCCTTGAATCTATGCTCTAATGAGCTTTGTAGGAATAAATCACTAACAGCACTATAAAATATTTATTTATATAATCACGTCATTTTAAATTTTAAATAATAGAAACCTAATAGATCACTAGACTGTATTTTTATTATTAACACAGTTTTAAAGCTATTTAAAAATCATCCTACAAAAATACTTTATTTGCTAAAAAGAGACAAGCTCAACATTATAAAAAAATTGTTTTATATTTATTAACATACAGTCAAATAAAGTACCAAACTTTACTCATTAATACTAAAAGTACATCTCTTTTTGATCTATATTTCAACGCTGAGTAGTTACTTTGAAAAATCAATTATTGGTTAAAACTCGAGACATGTCAAATAAAAATCTTTTTTAATAATATTCAAATTTTATTTTAAAAACATTTGTATTAGACTTAAATTTTACTTTGAAGCTTTTTGTAATATACTCAAAATAAATCTTATGATCATTTTAAATAACAAAGTTTTTTATTTTTGATAAAAATATTATATTCTTCAAATTCTATTGAAAGCCTATTAGGTACTCCTCTCAGCCTTTTGCAATGAAATAATTCAGGGATACAGTAGGACATAACTGGAATACATTTTTAATGTCATTTCAGCGTAAATCAGAAATTTAATGTAAACGAAACACTTTTTTTGGTTTTATAACTGTAAATAGCACAACATTTGTGTCGACGTGTAGATGAAAATATTACTTCCTGATTTTTACACCCTGTATATTTTTTTATCAAAACGAACGAATTTATTACTTTCTCGTTTTAAAGTTCTATGGTTGTTGCACGGTTGTTGACATTTGTTTTGACTTGACAGAAAAGTGACAGGTGACAGATAGTAAATAATTTGACTTTTCTTGAAAAATAACGAAAAATTTAATTACTTTTCCTTTAATAAGAAAAGTATTAATTAAAATTATTATCAATGAAAGTAGAAATGGAGGAAATTGACGATTCCACAATATGTGATTCAGTGGTAAGTATAAAACCATTACATTCTAACCATGCAAGTAGCTTCACATGGGACACCAAAACCAATAATAACAACAAATTAATATAATTTTAGTCATCACTTGTCGAAGGATGCCGGTTACCAGTCCACATGGTAGGAACACAAGATTGGCGTAAGTAAAATCTTAAGGTAAATAAAAACGATAGGTTATGTTTTGATTTTTTAGCGTTGGCCGAAATTATAAGTATAAAAGAAACACCAGGTCTTAAAATGTATTATGTTCATTACGTTGACTGTAAGTACAACTTTAAAATGATAAATCGTGAGACTAATAATAAATTTTAGTCAATAAAAGGTTGGACGAATGGGTAACCGAGGAATCGTTGGATACCCGAAAGGTACACTTCCCAAGAAGGGACTGCACAAGTAACACTGGTGTTTCGACACCAAAAAAAGTACAAATTGGATTAGGTAGCCAATCTGTTTCGAGGTAATAAAGCTGTATATTGAGATTATTTAAACGGCAGTTAAACGATTGTTTTTTTAAGAATATCAATTTATGTACTAGTTAACATGTTAAGTGCCACCCCAGTCAATTAGAACCACTATTGATAAATTCAGTAGGGGCGCAGTTAGAGCAGTTAAAAACGTAATTTTTAAATTGGATCTGAAAGAAATTTCGATTCGAACTGCTATTGCGTCTATGGGAATCAGTTTCTTGATAAATAAATTATATAATTTTTTGAACAAAAACTAAAACTGAGAAAACAAAAAAAATGATGTGTTTACGAGGTAAAGAATTCGCCTCAGACTCAAAATCTTGCCTTTAGTACCTGTAATTTTTGATTAACCTAAACCGTTTTGCTAACATTTAAAGAGAAATGAGTATTGTTTACTGTAAAGTATTACGTAACAAAAAAGTTTGGAAAACGATTGTTTAATAACATAAAAATATAACTTACACAAAATTTTATGGCAAGTTTTTGCACCATCTTTTATTTTTATTATTTTAAAATTTATTTTCCTTCTGATGTCACTCATTGTTTTGTTAATATTTTAGGCCTTCGAGTCCGATAATTCCCAATAATAATGAATTAGTTAATGGAAGCGCAGTACTTGCGGCAGATTTACAAAAAAGAATAAATAGTAGAAAAAAAAAGGGACCTTCACTTGAAAGTGAGGATTCACAAGAATGTCCTTCTCAACAGCAACCTCAACCTGGACCAAGGCAATCTGGAAGTATGGTATCTCATCATGATGATGTTGTCACGAGAATGAAAAATGTTGACATGATTGAAGTTGGAAGACATCGTATCAAACCTTGGTATTTTGCTCCCTACCCTCAGGTACTTAAAAATATAAATCGATTATTTAATATGTTGCACATGTAACGCAGTACGAGCATAAGTACAAAATTATTAATTTTACGTCACAAATCAATTTGTAACTCGATTTGTACCCTTACTGCAATTTGTTAAGAAACCTAGGACAAAAATGCTTCCTACCAAGTATTTCTTAAACCTTTGTGGCTCTCATTTATATCAAAATGGTGCATACCCCGTATCATTCATACATGCATAAAAATATTCCAAGCGACTAAAGGGCTAAACTAAATAGTCTTTCACCCGTTATCGTAACTGAATATGTATATTAAAATCCTATACGTAACTCGTTTTTGATAAATAAAAGTTGGTGCATTACATGTGGAATGTGTCTTTATCAAAATGCATATAAATTTAGTATATTTTATTATTAAGTAAGTAATAAATATTTTATTGTAGGAAATGGTTGGATTAAATTGTATATACATTTGTGAATTTTGCTTAAAGTTTAGAAAAAGTAGAAAATGTCTTGAAAGACACATGATTAAATGTAATCTACGACATCCGCCTGGTAATGAAATCTACAGGAAAGAAAATATATCATTTTTTGAAATTGATGGCCGAAAAAATAAGAATTATGCACAAAATTTGTGTTTACTAGCGAAATTATTTTTGGATCATAAAACATTGTACTACGATACCGATCCGTTTCTTTTTTATGTCATGACTGTTTTTGATATAAGAGGCTTTCATATAGTAGGCTATTTTTCTAAAGAAAAGGAATCCGCTCAAGATTATAATGTAGCTTGTATTTTAACAATGCCACCATACCAGCGAAAAGGATATGGAAAATTGTTAATTGAATTTAGTAAGTTATTTCCTTTTTTTTTTTATAAATTTACCAAATAATATCCAAAAAAATCAACAAAAAGTAATTTTTGAGACTTTTTGTGTATTGAAACAAAAAGTTGATAAATTAGTTGTGTACATCTACAAAAAAAATTAAGTTTCCACTTTTTGCACATACATAATTTTCAAGACAAAAATGCAAAATAAAACTTCGTATTAACTTAACGAATGAACCGATGTCAGATACAAGGGGGTCTTACTGGAAATTTAGTACATGCTCGACTGGGACAGGAGCCATTTTATATTACCTCACCATAAATCTGATCATTTTTTTACTCCATTTACTCCTTTCATAACACTCACTTCATACCTGAACGCAGCTGGAATTATACTTTTTGCACCAAATTTATACCTGAACGTCTAAAGAGCGAATGGACAGCTCTAAATGAATACCTGAACGCAGCTCTAAATTGATTTTTAATATCTAATACCAGTGGCGTAACTGCCTATAAGTAAGGTTAAGCAATGCTCAAGGGCCGTCGAGGTCAAAAATTGTGCGATAGAAAGAAATATGAAAGTTTGTGCCATAAAAAACAAATCTTCCATGAAAATGTCATCATTGAACACAATTATTTTACCATTATAAGTTTCTATGTTCTGGCTCTTTCATAATTTAAAATCGCTGCTGTGCATTTTGGGAGCTGAACAAAAGGTCGACGTGAATGAATAATGACCGAAATAAAAAGATTTGTCCAACAAAAGGCCGATGGGCAAATGGTCGAAAGAAAAGAAAACCCAACTATTAAAGGCCGACTTGGACAAATTGGCCAATACGCCAAACGTTAAATCTCCGAATAACACAAAAGACCGACAGAAAGATGACCGAATTGGACAAAAAGCACTACGATAAAATACCCAAATTGACATAATGTGGATTCAAACAATTAATACAATGCGTAGTGTATAAACACAAACAAAGCAGGTTACCCGCTTTCAGATTACCGGCGATGATTACACGCGCCTGCTTTGTTTTTGTATGTCCATAGCCCGGCTTGATAACCTGCTTTGTTTGTATTTATACCCTTAGTTAGGTTGAGTTTGTTTGTTTTTTTTTTGCATTTTCCAAACATTGGAGTTTTGTTAATTGCTTATTTTGTTTCGGTCTTTTGAAGTCAGTTTTTCGTTTAATTTGGTTTTTTGTTTCTTTTCTCTCTTTCTCCCATTCGTCCTCGTTTGTGTCGAGTTCTATAAATTTGAGGAGCCAATTTTGTAATATAGCTTAAGGTCCAAAAATTACTAGTTACGCCTCTGTCTAATCCTAAATAGTAAAATAATTACGAGGGTTGTTTGAAAGGTCTGTGAAGATTCAAATAGTTGGCACCATTGATGCCTATTATAGTTACAAAAGTCGGTAAAACTTCTTGGAAAAAAACATGTAAAATTTTTGCCATATTTCTGAATATTATTCTGAGTTTGGTACTCGATTGAATTCAGTATTTGTGCTGATAAAACGTTTTTTATATGAAAGGCAAATGATCTCAAGAGACTAAAGTTGATAAACATTAAATTATGGCGACTTCACCTTCTATTTGAATGGTTTACAAGTGGTTTCAAAATTTTCGGAGTAGCCATATAGGTACCGAACAACAAAGATGCTGGCTGTTCAGGACTCCCTGTAGAGGCTACAGATTCGCAACTCGTTGAAAGAAAAATTCGCTGATTCTACAGTTGATCGATGATTTTTTTAATTTATATCGTATTCTAAATATTTCTAAAATACTAAAAGGTGCCGATTTTAAATACAAGACTATACCCGGCAGACCATGAAGAGCTATAGACTGTATGAACTATACGTGAAATTTTAACTGTAAAGTGAAATAACTAACCGATATTTTAAAAATTATTACTGTAACAAAAAATACGGAAATTCACTTAACACTAACCTAACCTAATCACACATTGTATGATAAAATTTCAGTAAAGCTAAAAAAACAAGAAAGAAAGCAAAATTTTATTATAGAGCATCCAAGAATTGATCACCAGACCATAGATTATATGAACATGGTTTATTTGATAAAACAGAATCGGTGAATTTATGAATACTCCAAATATTATTGAAATCCATGATATGGTAGGGTTGCCATTCGTCCGGAAAAACCTGGACATTTCCTCTTCTTTCATGTGTCTGGGCAAGCCTCAATACCCGGGAGGAATTTTGAGGTGTGACTGGGATTTTTAATAACGCGGAAATGCACAATATAGACGGAGAACTCGGAGGGAGCAAAAGTCTCCGAAAAGGCTAGTTTTTCTATATTTGACTGTAGTAGTGGTGTACATAAACATGCTATGGTCAGTCAAGTCGTTATTAGGACCGGTGCTATTGGTGCACTGTCAAAGATGTGAATACCAAGCATTAAAATGGGTTTACAAAGGTTGAAAATTTAATTGAAGAATTATGGTAGTCAGTCAGATGTACGTTAGAACGAATTCTTGGACTATTATGTATATTTCTATTGTTTCTTTGGTGCTCACTCAAAAGGTTTCGTTCCCGCAGTTGCGTTTCTATTTAAAAAAAAAAGTGATTGTTATTAAGTCCAAGATTTGTCCTCTTTTTTTAAAAATACTAAAGTCCTAATTTATTCTAGATATTTGCCGTTATTGTCCTAGGTTACCATTTTTTTTAACGTGGCAACCCTACGATATGGTGATGGATAACAGGAGCACGAAATTGCTAGTGCCTTGGGCAGGAACATAACAACGAACCGAACATCAAACAGAACGGAGAATTGATATTAATTTCCCCAAAATGAACAACGAACGTAACAGGTTTGTGCTGTTCCTGGAGATACTCGAACAACTATTGAAGGTTTAACAGCGTACATTTACATTCATGAACCTAGAAGAAAATTGTCCGATGATGGTGTTGTTGGTACACACTAATTAGTTTAAAACACATCAGAGCACTTCATTGCTTATGTCCAAATTTGCTGTTTTGTTTGTAGACCCATACAAAATACCAACAACTGTTGGAAGAAACGCAGCGCACAAGTTTATCAGCCAGATGGGTACTAAGCGTTATTTTGTCCCTGTGAACAAAACGTGTATACACCAACCAAGAAATACTCCGAACAATAAGTCTCCAGGAGAGAATCGGCACCAAAAAATACGATGACTGTTCTTTTACCCTGAAAGTTAAGGCGACTGTTTCTTGGTATACGATTTTTATTTATTTAGAAAAACTATTATTGGAGCTAAAGAGCGTGCCTACAAAAGTCCTTTTTGACCACGACAATTCTCCCCAATATAGTTGTGCCTGCAACATGAATAGATTCGCGGTTGCAAATTTGGCAGGCTACTATCTATTTCCTAATATGAAGAAACGTCAGGCGAGAAAAAGATTCTACTCAGACAAAGAAGTGATTATGAAAATACCTATTATTTTAATTGGACCAATCCTATTATTTTGTAAGGATCAACAAACTAGAGCATTTTTGAACGAAGTGTGTAAACCTGAAAGGACACTACGTTGAAAAATAAAAAAGTTTATCCCAAAAAATTATTTAGTTATTTTGTAAAAAATTTCCAAACCACCCTCATATATTTATGTTTTTGTAGTGTACATTGAAATATTTAGTATTTTATTTTTCTATTTTAGGTTATGAATTATCTAAATTTGAAGGTAAAACTGGTTCACCAGAGAAGCCACTTTCAGATTTAGGACTTCTTTCTTATAGAAGCTATTGGGCTCACACAATATTGGAAATTTTACTTGCCACAAGTCCAGTTGGTGATAACGAAAAACCTCAAATAACAATAAAGTTAGTAAATTATTTAGAAAAACCCTAATTATTTTGATCCTAATTACACAAATAAATATTAAAAACTTGTTTCCAAAATTTATTGTACAGTTATGTTTTTTATTATTAAAAATTAAAATCTGGGACGGGTGGGCCATACCATGCCGATTATTTTCAGAATATTTAAAAATTTCAATTTTTCCCCGGTCGCTACTGTCACCAACGGCCTTTACAATAAAAAAATAATTTAATCAGTAAATACTTTCATTTGCATTTTTTTAGTGAAATTTGTGAATTAACAAGTATTAAAAAAGAGGATGTAATTTCTACACTTCAAAACCTGAATCTTATAAATTATTATAAGGGACAGTATATTATTACATTAAACAAAGACATTTTGGAAAGCCATCGAAAAGCCATGGAACTGAGATTAATTAGAATAGACCCGAAATGTTTACATTGGACCCCAAAAGATTGGAGTAAAAGAGCTAAGTGGTAAGATAAATAAAGACTGAAAATTAATAAATATAAGTACTAAAAGTAATTACGATTTTTTTTACTTCCTCTATTTCCAAGCTGATTCACAACCAAAATTAAGAAGAGATTTGCTGGTATATTGCCTAAAAATAAAAATGCCACTTTTAAAGAATTAATGTGCAAGTAATTATTGTGGAGTAAAATTTATGCTGGATAGCTATAAATATAGGATGTGGCTGAGGAACGGGAAACGTTGGTTTATTTTGGTTTAGTTTGAATTCAAGAAAGTTTTTGTTGGCAATTTGATAAAAATGGAAAAGTGGCATATTACAAATCACTACAAATTTACACTAAAGAAAAGTGGAGAAGAATAAAGTTACAAATGTTAGAATTTACATAAAGTTTCAATTTATTGCTTTACATTTATGTATTTTTTTATTAAATATAGTCTGTTTTGTATTATTGCAATTTTAAAATTTCCCGTTCCTCTGCATGTACAAAGCGAATTAACATGGGATACCACATTTTAATTTTTTTAACCTTGTATAATTGAGATCAATGAAAATATGAATATTTTAACAAATTTTATTAAAAAAATATATTTTCTGTAAGAAATTAATTTAAAACATCGTCTAACCAATCTTCTAATTCAGCAATTTCTTGTGATTCTGGAGAAATTTCTATTTTTTTAGACATAGCCTCATTAGGTATGTCTTCTAAATTTTGTACAACAGCATGTTTCAAATTACCATTACTTTCACTAGTTTGAACAGGATTTTCACTTTTCTCTTCAGTTTTTTGATGCAAGGTAATATTCTCCATTTTTTCACAGTTTTTTACTTGAGTTTTTTCTGCTAGGTATTTTTTATATGCAATTAAATTCTTCTCGGCTTCTTCATCCATTTTTTCTTTGTCTGTCTGAAAAAAGTATTCATATAATTTAAACAATCACCTTAACAAAGGATAATAGATAATTTTTGGTGAATAAATTTTTTTAAATGAGGAAAATTGGTCTTACTATACAAGTTTTTCATTTTTTAAAACACGTTTTTAACAATGAGAGGATTTGAAAATTATTTGTGTTGTGCAAAAAATTTGGAGTGCTTAAGAGCAATCCTCCCGCAACGTTTTCAGGGGTTTACGGGAATCGTTATAGGTCTTTTATTTATAAATATTTTGGAATAATTATTTTTGCATTTAAAAGGGCGATCTAAACTCGCCATATTGGGCATTTTCAATTTTTTAAATGTCATATTTTTTTTGTAAATGGTTTCAATGGACTAAAACATTCATTTATAATAAGAATTTTAAAACTTGAAAACGGCCAAAGTGCAGATTGGAATTTCTTTTATCCATGTTTCAAATTTGAAAAAAAATCGTTAATTAATAAGGCTGCTACAACGATTCTACAAATTGATGTTTTGCATACATATAGATGGGAAATACATTGCGAGAATAGGGAAAACTCACGTGACTTCACGACCGGAAAGATTGGTCTTAAAGCACCCTGGGTATACCTTGCGGACATAAAGTAAATCCCCCACATGCTAACTTTTCAACGGTTGTGTTTTTGATTCTGAAAATTTGTCTACGTAGGAATCTAATTGTGAACTTTCTAATAAAGGTATTTTTGATTTTGTGGAACTTCCGGTTATACCGGAAGTGGATGGCAACTTTCTTATTTTAAATGGAACACCCAGTATATTTTTGCATTTTCGTGTTCTCCATAAAAATACCATTAAATTGACCTAGCATAGTGTGATCTACGATTAATACTTTTGAGTTAGGCCTATTTGAAAATCGTATTTTTAACTTCATTTACACCGGAAGTTGGAAAATTAACGAACTTAAGGTTAAACATAATTTTGTTTAAATTTAATGTTATTAACTTAATTGCAAAAGAAAATCATTTAAAATAAAGAAGTTGGGGCAGTTGGGTCCAACTTCTGGTGTAAATGAAGTTGCCTAAAAATGAAATTTTCAAATGGGAGTAATTCCGAAAGTATTAATCGTAGACCACACTATGCTAGGTCAATTTAATCGTATTTTTACGGAGAACACGAAAATGCAATCCACTTCTGGTATAACCGGAAGTCCCACAAAATCAAAAATACCTTTGTTAGAAAGTTCGCAATTAGATTCCTCAGTAGACAAATTTTCAAAATCAAAATCATAACAGTTCAAAAGTTAGCAGGTTGGGGATTTACTTTATGTCCACACTGTATAAAATAACTAGAAATTCTCGGGGTTTTCCTAAATGTATAAAACATTTATTCTAGTGACTTTCATGAATTTGAGTTGTTGCCGTAGCTTTTTTATATCTAACAAATCTGCAATTTTAAGTTTTTTAACGCTTTTCTACATAATTTTTAATTAGAAACTAATTACAGGGATCCTTGTATTGAAACTTAATATTGATTTCAGTTAAATATCTTTAAAGTAATTTTTTAATATAAATATAGGTGCATACCTTAATTAACGTAGGATCCAAGCCAATTCGTTCATAAAATGGAATAGTTTGCATGGCTAAGTTAAATAGTTTTAAATCCAAATTGAAAAAATCTACTTTTAAATTAGGTTCAGGCGTAGAAAAATATTCATTATCCTCTTGAAAATAACTTCCTTGTGAAGTTGGCAGCTCGGCAATACGCTTGAAATCTTTATCAAATAATTCAGATTCCGTAAAAGAATCTTCTTCCGTTTCTTCATATTTATCATGGTTGGACGGTAACTTTGCTAATTTTTTTGTAGCAGGTTTTTTCGGTGCAAGTTTTGGATTACTTTTAAACCTTAATTTCTTTTGATGGTGGTCTTTCCTATAAGCATTAGTTTCTTTAATGAATTTTAAGCTTGTTATAATAATTTATACTAACCCCATTTTGCTGCCTTCTTTGCTTTTAAATAAAGTATCTTCCCCGTTCATCTTCAAATCCAAATTTTATAAAATCCCGCTATAAAAGTAGGTATATGAAAAAGATGTGTCTAAAATCCAACCGTGTGAAGTTATCCTCTATTTCCGAAGAAAGCCGATCGTAGCGCGTCGATGCCAACAGTTGCCACACCTAAAACAAAATTATTATTTTCGTTATATTATACAGGGTGATCATTTGAAAACAATCCACCTTAAATAACTTCAGATTTATAAAATTTACAAAAAATCTGCAAAAAATGTTACCCCATTTGCCAGAGCCACCCTGACTTAAAATTTTTAAATAGCACCCCCGTAAGTTGTGACACCTCATTTTAATGGGTAGAAAGAGCACAATATTCTGGTATCTTTAATTTTAAAATCCGATCACCCTATCACAAATTATAACAAAAAATCGCAATTAGCGATCCACCCTTAATAACTTCGGTTTGATGAGATATATTAAAAATTCGACAAAACACGTTCATACGGGGAAACTTATTGACGTATAAAAGTTTACGTCAAATGTCATCCCTTCTGCCCCAGCCACCCTGACTTTAATATTTTAAAATGCACCCCCATACTTGTAACCCCTCATTTTAAAGAATTTTAAAAGAACATTATGCTGGTGTGTTTAATTTTAAAATCTAATCATTCTGAACAAAAATGTTCCTATGAACTATCATGTTTTTTAGACTCCTTAAAGAGTTACAGCAATTTTAAATGATTTTAATGATTTTTGTGGGACACCCTGTATAAAATTCATTTTATTTTAAATTTTTTTATTTAAATCAAGTATGCTTTGCATTTTGTATATCTTTAAGCCAATACGATGCTAAATTTTAGCGAGGAAAATTTAACCTCGTCGTTCACTTTTAATTTAAATACAGTCAATAATGTTCAAAAAATTCAATTTAACAAAGAAAAAATCCAAATAATAATTGATTCAAATAAAAAAAATACAATAAGAAAGAATATTATACAGGGTGTTCCACAGAAATCATGAAAATTTATCAATTTTAAAATTGCTGCAACTTTTTAAGGAGTCGAAAAAACATAATAATTCATAGGAATTTTTTTGTACAGAACGACATTTGCTATCTAACAAAAATTTTGCTGGAAAAAAAGTGAGACACCCTGTATATAATATATTATTATTATTATATTATTTTTATACATACAGGGTGTCTCAGACCACCAGTCCACCCCTTTTATTTTGAGAACGCCTTGTCGTACATGGCTGATATAAAAAAAATATTACCAAAGCAAATCCGAAGAATGTATTGGTGCACTTATTTTTTTCCGGAATAATCCGGAAGTGCCCGGAACCGGAAGTAACTTTCGATTTTTAAAAGGCAACATAGGTCGAGTATGGTATCGTTTGAAAGGTCTTTTAAAAAGAAACAACTTTTATTAAAATATTTTTTTAATATCTCTTAATACCAATGTTAAACTGAAACTGTCCTGTTTTTTTGGTAGAATCCTTAAAACTACCTGGTGGCAGCAAATATTTCGGGTGGGGATTGGTAAGCCATTATTGGTTATTAATTAACATTTAATTATCTTGGAACTTTTTTCGACGAATTTTGTTTAATTCTTTTTAATGGGTTTTTCCAATTATATTGCTACCCGTAAGATTCAAAAATATTAATTTCTACATGCGTCATTTATCGTTAAAGAATTACTAGAAGGGTCGCTTAGGAATTCTATTTTCCAATATAAAAGCAAAAAATAGTAAATTTTATTTAGAATAATAGCAAGGACCAAAAAACTTCATCTTAAAATTTGTTTTGAATATTCATAATTTTATTTAAAAATTAAAAACTACTGCAAGAGTAAGGTTTTATCAAAAGTAAATTATCAATAAAATATAGATATTATGTTAAAAAAACGAGTAAACATCCTGCATTTCAAGAATGGAGTATTCTTATTTTGTATTTTAAAATTAAAATGACCTACCCAAAATTTTTGAAAATCATAATTTTTACCTTTGACAAAAGGTAAAATAAAAATGATCAATTAAATCAAGATGCAATTGATTTTGTTCTTTTACAGAACTGAGTTTTAACATATAAAAATCAAAAACATCTATAAGTGTTCTGAGCCACCTTTTTAGGATTTTGTGAGTTGATTGTTGGTTAGTTTCTGCAGAAAGTTTATTTGAAAAAAAATTAAAATAATTCTTACCTCTTGATAAAAATATCAGCAACTAATTAAAAAGTTCACTAAATAGTTTTACAATCCACAAATGTTAAAAACACTTTTAAACTTTAAATCGCGTAAAAATGAAGATTTCAATTTACAAATTTATGTTCTTACAAAATCGACTGGTCAGGACCAATGTTAAACTGAAACTGTCCTGTTTTCCTTTCGGGTCCTTCTTATATACCTTTTGGTTTTGGAAGGTGGGGATTGGTAAGCCATTATTGGTTAATTAACATTATTTAATTACCTTTTGGAACTTTTTTTCGACGAATTTTGTTTAATCCGTTGGCGAAAAAAAATATTCATTTGTTTTACTACATTGTACACAAAAAATTGTCTGAATTAGGTCAAAAAAATTTCTTCGTACTACCAAAAATACCGAAGTTATAGCCATATTTTGAAAATCGCATTTTCTTGTTTTTTCAAGATAGCGTTGGAACGATGCGATATTAAATTTTTTTGTAAATGTATTATTAATATTCGAAAAAATCTCTACTACTTTTTCCATTTAACCGACTTTCTATTTCCAATAATAACAAAGATACCCATACAGTCCAACGTCAAATGGGACACCCTGTATACACCACTTCTTTGCATACAATTAATTAAATCCTTGTTTTTTACGAAAATATTTTTTTAAAGTTATTATAATTTTAAGTTATTTGATATATTTTTAATTTTATAAGAAAGTTTCAGAATAAATGGTGTCGAAAAGTATATTTTATCTTCACATTTTGACAGTAATCCATTATTAAAGAATTTATGTAAACAATTTTAATAAAATGTTTAAAAATTATAAATTTTGAAAAATGATTTTTGAATCCAATGTATGTGTATCATTTTCAATTTCTTTTTTACATTTTGAAAAGATAATGGAACCGAAAAACATCTATAAAAAGAGGAATTGAAATATGATTATTTATGAGCCAAAAGTAAGTTGTATATTTTGGTTTTAAGTCATTTTTTACATTTAAAATATTTTTCTAGGTAATTTATATTATTATTATATAATTTTACATTTGTATTTTTTAATTGTATTGTTATTGTAGCCTGAAGATGGTCTACGGACCGAAATTGCAATAGCTTTTGTAATAAATTTGGTGTTCCAAAAAAGTGAACGCCATTTTTTTATTTTTTTATCTTAATTAATTTGGAATACATACACCATATGGATAAATACATTATTGATATTCTATATTTTTTTAAATAGTTTAAATATGAATAAAAATAAAATTTTAGTCAGAAATATAAAAATTTTGATAAAATCTTAAGGCCGATTTAGACGGCCACAATTTGTTACCAAAATTTTGTTCCCAAACCGACTCAGATGCAACTGCGCAATGTGGATCGATTTGGGACCAAATATTTGGTAACAAATTAGCACGTCTAAATAGGCCTTTGGATTTGGCCCCAAAATTTTGTTCCACCTCTGGCACCTCAAAGGCATAATCCTCCACTTATCCAGAACTTTACAACAGGCAGACGGCAGACCACGGAGGAAGTAAAAAATAAGAAATTATTTTGTGGATAACGAGTTATTACTGTATTCAGCAGTTTTATGTTTTATATGCATTTATAATCGTTTAATTTTGAAAGGGAAGAACTTCAGTGTAAATATCGGAAAGAATAAGCGATTAAAGCTATTAACTTTTATTAAGGACTGGGAGCTCCCGACAGTTTTTGGTCTCCGATTTCATACAGCATGCCTTTTGGAGGAGGGAATATTTACCCTATAAGAACAAAGAAAAGCGGGTACTAAACCCCTGCACGCTTTCCGATCATATGGAAAATTGCATTTCCATTTTCTCAAAAATTTAGTGTTTTTCTCTGATTTAATATTGCATGCCCTTTTAGCAAAAGATAGATAAAATAAATTTAAGTCTTGAAAATTATAGGCATGCGATTCGCGCTGTCCCAAAGGGCTCAAACGGTCATTTGATCCTGTAATAAAAAATATGATTTTCCGCGTTTCATGCATGCCAATGGAAAGAATTAAAGTTTATGTGGGTGAATGACACAAACTTTAATTCTCTTCATTAGCATGCATTATGAAAACGCGGAAAATCATATTTTTTTATTACAAGATCACATGACCATTTGAGGCCTTTGGAACCTTGCGAATTGCATGCCTATTATTTTCAAGACTTAAATTTATTTGAACTATCTTTTGCTAAAAGGGCATGCAATAATAAATCAGAGAAAAACACCAAATTATTGTGAAAATGGAAATACAATTTTCCATATGATCGGAAAGCGTGCAGGGCTTTAGTACCCGCTTTTCTTTGTTCTTATAGGGTAAATATTCTCTCCTCCAAAAGGAATGCTGTATGAAATCGGAGAACAAAAACAGTCGCGAGCTCCCGGTCTATTACATATTAAAGTATGCACTTAAAGTATGATATAATATGTGAAAATTAGTGATGATCTTGATGTCGTATCTTCTCTTCAACTTCCGATTGACTTATCTCTGATACATGCGTTGCTACAATTTGTTTTGATAAACCTTTAAGTGAATGTCTGAGAGTTTCAAATGAGCTTGAGTACAATTCTTTCTGATGACGATTGGCAGATTCGGGGCACCAGAAAATTAGGACTAATTTTAGTTTCTTTTTCGGTGTAGATGTGTCTTTGCAATGGCTCCAACATTCATAATCGTAGATGCCGTAACGACATTCACCTCCTGCTTGCAAGTGGGATAAGAAATCTGCGTAATCTTTATTTCGAGCTCCTAACACTTCGGGTTCAATATGTTTCTCGTCTTTGATGTAATAGATCACATAACGATCTTTCAACCCATGCTGTATTTCCTGATAGATGTTCAAACTCGCTTCGGATACCGTGACATCTGATGACAAATTAATAAATTCAGATTGAAATTAATTTAAACGTGTATTTCATCGTGCCGAATTTTTGAGGTTCATCCGTATCTTACTTATTATTTGAAGAAATACTTTGAGAATATTATTTTTCTGCTGATTAATTTTCCAAAAAGCAACTTAAGATTTTTGGATTTCAAATCACCAAAAGTCCTGCATGATGGCCATAATGATATTTTAATGTTGGCTTAATCAAAAAATGTTTTGTATAAATGTTAGGTTTAAAAATTGACATTTATCTGTGACTTTGCTTTAATTTTTCTAAATTACGTGATTGAGATAATAAGACTGTCAAATTTCAAATCTCAAATGGAATAGTCCAACTTTTTTTAATAATTTCAATCTACATAATTTTCTAAATCCACCGATACCCCATAAGCCCTATTTTCCCTTCAACTTAAAGGTTTAAAAAATTAAAATTTAAAATTCTCTTTACTGAGCACACATGGTTCAAGTTTATTTTATTTTTTATAATATGTTCTGACATGTTACTTACATATGTTATAGGAGTTACTTTTGAAAAAATAAAAAAATTATTTGAAAAAAATGTTACTTACTACTATTTAAATTATTAAAAAAAGTTGTACTACTCCATTCGAAATTTCAAACTTAACAGTCTTATCTCAGTCAGGTGTTGTAGAAAATCAATAGCAAGGTCACAGATAAATGTAAATTTTTAAATCTCCCAACATTTATATGAAACATTTTTTCATCAATCCAATATTAAAAACTTACAACCATTATGAAAGACTTTTCTCGCAGCCACTGTGTATATCACAAAAAACTGAAAATTGCTATTTTCATCGTTTGTATTTTTTTATACGTAAACCGATATCAATTTGATCCTATCCAATCAAAATATTTTGTTGAGACACTTTTCAAAGTCAGATATTTTAAATATGAAAAATAAATATAATCTCCCCCATAGATAAATCTCCCCTAAAGGGTTTTGGACACGCTAAAGATTTTTCCCAGAGCATGAATATGGTAATTTTCCGTTTTTTGCTGGGATATTTTCAAAAGTAAATATGGAAAATCAAATTTTTTACATCTAAACAATAACAACACAAATATGCACAAATTTGTTCCAATTTAACAGACTTTTTGTATCTCTTTAAATTAGCCAAATCAAAACGAATCTTATTGGACGACTAGCAGACGTTTTGATATTATTATTATTACTACTTACGTTTCTTTGACTTATCATTAGCTTCAGCCAAGGCAATGATGCAAAGAGCCAAGAAGCAAACAGTTATGAAGTGTCCCATTTTAATTCTTTAATGAAAAAAATAGTTTATAAAATTGATTTTTAAATAAATTAATATCTTACATTTATTTTGTACTGGTACTGTACTGGTATTTGTAGTTGATATACGAACTTAATTATACAGGTTTTTATACTTGTATTAACAATTATTCATTATCAATTATTATTTTTATTATTATTATTATTACAAAAATATTCATTAAGGTACGCAATACTTTTAAAAATAGAATTATTAAATTTTATTTTTAGACTTGACCAATTGTTTTTCATGGAAATATTTCAGTATCGCACAGGCGCTTTTGCCAGTGGCCTGTGGCCTCCTAATTGATCCGGCCTCAGAAAAACTGAAAAAAAAAATATACAGTCACATTTTTTTTAATTTTTAATGGTCTTTTGAAAACTTCTAGTCAAATAAAAGATAAACGTAACAAACGAATTATTTACAATGGGGTTTTCCTTTCCAGTTCCAGGCAAGCAGACTTAAAAAAAGATTCTCTTACTTGAAATTTTTGAGACTGGCCTTCTAAAATTTTGTCGGTTCGAACGAACCGGTTATACATATAGAGGGTGTCCCAAAAAAATGCTCAAAAGAAAATCCTAGAAAATAGAGATTTCATCAACAAGAAAACTAATAGTCAGAATAACCAGCTTTTTTGATGGATCATTGAATTTTGTACCTACAGAAAATGTCGTTAATTCGAAATTTTGTTATAGTTTATAAACAATTTGATCAATTTAAATGAAATAAAATGTAAAATAAAGCTAATTAATGCCACTTTGGCTTGAAATTATAAAATCATCATCAAAAATATATTTTCATAGAAAAAGTATTCTTCTTTCAAAAAATTGATTTATTTTTACTTATTTTTTTAGTTCGCTGATATATTTGAAATAAAATCCATTTTTTACATCCGTAAACTTCTCCTTAAACTCTATCAGTTAAAACAAAACAGTGTTCTATCTCTTTTACTTTAGGAGCAGTGCTGGTAGGAAAAATGTCCTGCGTGAGTGACTTACTTTCTTATTACCATCACTGCTCCTAGAGAAAAAGTGATAAAACACTGAATTTTTAATATTTGATAGTGTTTAATGTGAACTTTTGCGGACTTATAAAAGTGGCACCTTAATGGGGGCTATTTCAAAGATATGAGCGAAAATATCAAAAAAGTTAATTCTTATTAATTTTTTGAAAGAAGAATATTTTTTGATAATAATTTTATAACTTCAGGCCTAATAAGTGGCATCTTTAATTTACAATTTTATCCATTTAAATTGACCAAATAGAATAGACTATGAGCTATGCATGCCTATATCAGAATTTCAAATTAACGACATTTTCTGTGGGAAAAAAATGCAAAGACCCGTCAAAAACGGGACTGGTCCGACGGTTTTGTATCGATGAAATCTCGTCTACTTTCTACGATTTTCTTCTGAGCACTTCTTTTTGCCACATCATGTTTAAACTTGTTTTTTCATAAACATTCATCTAATTCCATGATATTTTCTTGAATAAGGGAATACCGAGTTATGTTTCCAAGGTGTCTGGAAATGCTTGACTTTGTCATTTTTTTAAAATAACGGCACTGTATCAGGAGGCTGCGGCTATAGCCTATAGCATCCGTCACAATAACGGCACAAATTTTGCACTTCTAAGTTTGCTTTAAACTAACATCTGAAACGTGTGAAACTGATGTCAACTGAAAAGGTCTTATTTTATTTAAAAAAAAAATAGCGGCTTTAAAATCAGCTTGCGCCTCAGGCCTCTAAATGGCTTAATCCACCACTGTAAATTTTTAATGGAATATTCCCTTAAAAGATTAAAAAAGTAAAATTTGCAGATTTATTTGTCTGTTATGCAGGATTTAACTTTTTAGGGAGTTGAAAAAAAATCTTAGAGAATTTGATGTTCAGAATAACATTTACTATCTAAAAAAATTGTTGGAAAAAAAGTGGGACACATGGTCGGATCGAGTATACCATAGTTGATTCGGATCAAAAATCAAAAGTTAGTTAAGTGTTTTGTATTTGCTTCTTACATCTGATTAGTTCAACTAATTTTGATCATATCACTTTTATCACTTAAAACTTAAAAACATTTATTTGCTCATTATAACTGATATTTATCGATCTATAATCTTACCTCCCCCTTTGCCGATTAGAACCAAAATGCACGGTGATTAATTTTAGGTATCCATGATTTGACACTTGCATTTTCTTGCATTCGAGGTTAGTTTTGTTCTAGTCAGGTTAAAACTTAAAAAAACAAACATGGAAAACTAAACCGTTTTATTTGCAAACTGAAATTATATGATCAAAATTATCGTATCAGTTGTAACTGATGATAATTTATAAAATCAAATATAACACTGCTATTGAAAAGCTTCAAAAATCAAAGCTCTGAAAGTGCCAAAACGGCATGAAAACTTGGTGAAATACAATCAGAAATAATCTTCGGAAAAACAGATTATGTTTCTAGAATACGAATCAAAAAATTATTTTTTTTGCATTAGGGGATCTTTGAGATGAAAGCCGTATACAGGAGGTTCCGTTCGTGGTTCACTAAATGGCAGGATTAGAAACTAGAGCAAAGTAGGAGTCAAACTTTTTTTAGTTTTGAAACTCTAGCGTTTTGTATTTTATCGACGACTATTGAACAATACGAACATGTTACTTGTTTGTAGTTAGCTATAGCTAAGTTATAACTTCAACTCGTGAGCAATGAATCCATAAGTCATGGTCGGTAGCCAATCAAAAAGCATATTTTCATTATCCACGGGGTGAAGCTAGCTACTAAAGCATGGTTTGAGGTTAGGTTAAGTTTACTTGATAAAAATAATTAAAATATAAATAAAATACAGCAGAACAATAAAAAGTCGTCGATAAATAGTATTCAATTCGCGGAGTCGCGGGTATTCGCCATATTATTCGCTCCTTTTTACTCCATCATTTGGCGATCACTTTGAACGAATTGAACGATTTTTCTTCCCCCATTTCTCCTAAGTACTCTTGCTGTAGAATGGGATCATGTTCAGTTGGTTCAGTCCATTTGATCCCCTTCATAACTTAAATAATGTCAATTGTGATTTTTTAATTAAGTTTAGTTTGGCTTAATAAGCTGTTGCTTTTAATTGATTCAGTTCACGTTTGATAACCTTTCTAACTGTATTTTACCTGAAAAAGAACTGAGCCAGTGATGTAAACAAACATCTTGATCACCTATCGAAATGGAGCTTTGATTGGCTAAGAATAATTCAATGAGTTCGGAATAGCACGGAATTTTTGATTAGTTTCGAAAGCATCTGAATGAGTATAGAAAAACTGCAGATCATTGCCCCTTTAACCGCGAATCTGCATCTGCATTTATAACAAAATATACCCATGAAAGTGATGATTTTGGTGAAGCACCCTGTATACTTATTTCTTTAAGTAACTGAGCTTAAAAAAGAACTCCTCTAAGGTCACGTGGTTTGAGTTTGTGTCATTTTTGGCAGCTTTCGCGCCAAATGTAACACAGAGATAATAGATGATTGAGATGTCCGAATCCCATGCTAACGGAGGGAAGCAGTGGCCTCCTAACTGAGAAAACCGGAACTATTGGGATTCGGAACTACTCGTCAACTCTCGTTCATAACACGAAATTATTTAAAAATAAAAACATAAACATAACATATAACCAATAAATAAAACACCAGGAATTCCCTCAATCCAAATCCAACAACCATTAAATTTATTAATGTGACTAGTATTTTCAATGGTTCATAAGGCAAAACCGCCATAATCCATAATATAATGTGTTAATTAATCCAATCTAAAATTAAATTGTTGATTTATTGAGCAATTCATTTCCAAACCATAAGTCCTTACAGGAAGTATATGTAAGTTTTGTTAAATGGGTTGTAATGGACACTTCCATAATTACATTACAGATATTTTCTGTAAGGGCTTACGAGTGTGCAAATAATCGACCCGTTACAATGTTTTAAACAAAAATATTTTGTCTATGTCGAGTTAGGATATACGAACTTAATTGATGGAGACATTCATCGTACAATAGATTAACCCTAGGATGCATAACGTGGGTATTTGGTACCCAACACAAAAATCATTTTAATTTTCTTCTTTTGTTTTAACCGATAATTTTAGGAAAATTTTGGCAAGCCTTCTTTGTTATATTTTTAACACAGTAATTTATGTAAAATTAGGCGATTATTATATAGTACCTACCAAATAAAAAATTTTTTTTCAAAAATAGTCGTAATTCGATAAAAAGCTAACCGAGGAGTAAATCATTTGACTTTTTAGGCTTTGGTAGATAAAATTTGTGGTTTTACATAAAGTAATTTCTTTCACATTTTATCAAGAAATCAACGATTTTTTTAATTATTAGTGAGGACTGAAGAAAGAACAACTAAAACTCAAATCAATAAATTTTTTATTTCTACAAAAAACATTAAAGAATATGAGAATTTCTTTAATAAGTATTTAAAATTGTTGGTCCTGGAGCTAGTAATAGAAAAAAAACTGTATTAAACAGAACCATTAGAAATTCCCAAAATCTTAATTTGTAGAACATATACATCGGAAAAATTGATTCGTCAGACAAATTCTAAAACCGCTAGCCAGTGAATTTGTCTAGTGATTCAATTTTTGCGATGTAGATGTTCTACAAATTAAATTTCGGGGGTTTGTAATTGTTCTGTTTAATACACTTTTTTTTTCTATTATTGGCTCCCATACGTATTGTTGCTTGTTGTCTCTGGTTAGTCCTCGGGTTAGTCCTGCCCAAATTTCAATAATCCATTATGGAATATTTCTGAGAAGTCAAAATCTGAAATAAAATAATTTCATTAAACAAAATTACATAATATTTTTATCTATATTGTTACCTATTCAATAGAATTCAAAATGTCCATCCTCAGGTTGGTTGGTTTCTTCCGCGAAGCATGAAACATAAAAATGGTAAACACATGCATAATTGTTATGAGGGAATTATGAAACGGCGTGTAGGTTTATTAATGCGTGAAAGTTTATTTTTACTAATCCTTTCTACATTTTTCAAAGATGAAGTACATGCATTAAGGCGTTTTCTTAATTTCCAAATAGTCATTTGCTGTTGCCTATTTATTGTATGAAGATCACGTTTTTTTTTATTAAACAAATTATTATAATGTTCACTTTCTTCAGCTAATTTTATAGATTGAGTCACATTTTCCATTGGTTCATCGTCTATCATTAAATTATTAGATATTGTTAAACTTTCTAAATTGGATTTAAAACAATACGTGTGATCATTAAAAGCTATTTCTAAATTTTCTACATTGGATTTTGAGCAATACGAGTGATCACTAAAAGCTACTTCTAAATTTTTAGTAACAACGGCATGGTTATTATTATTTACCGGCTTTGAATACTTATGCAAATGTGTTTTCAATGAACTGGAAAATGATTTCTCTTCAAAATGATCTTCACACAAAAAAAGATGTTTTAAAGAAGGATAGTTACCTTCAGGCCAAACAATTTTTAACCATTCTTTAAATATGGGATCACTAGGAAAATGAAAAAAATGTTTGTATGAATTATTAGTTTCAGCCGTATTGACATACCGTACATTTGAACAATTCGGAAAAGAACAACGATACGATACCTTACCGGACATATTAAATTTGAACTAAATATATTTACCTACCTCTACTAAAAATAATCACCGGCCCCGTTTCTTCAACAAAACCACTTCCATATCATCGTTGATTGATGTAACCTACAAGATTGAAGGAATTGACATTGCGCTTTCTGACATACGCACGCT
This sequence comes from Stenus bimaculatus, assembly GCA_963971135.1. Taxonomy (NCBI): domain Eukaryota; kingdom Metazoa; phylum Arthropoda; class Insecta; order Coleoptera; family Staphylinidae; genus Stenus; species Stenus bimaculatus. Next base: position 75,176,491 of record OZ020180.1, on the reverse strand, counting down.
CAGTTGTCAAAATTCGTTAGTTCCAGTTTTCTTCGAAAGTGGCGTTTTGCTTCCCGAATTACCCGGCTTTCAACTCCTCTCATAGTACATACTTTGTGATGTAACAAATTGTCAGGTTAAAAGTGAACCGTGAGTGAAATTACAAGAAAAGTTAAATCAAAATTTGATCGTTTTAAATTGTACCAAGGAACCAAGATGATTTCGGGGTAAGATTTTATAAAAAATTATCAAATTGCTCAGCTTTTATTTATTGTAAATTTGTTGAATACAAAGATGACAATCAAAATAAAAAATTGAATTTTTGCAAATTCAAAAATATTTTTTATGGAACATATGTTTATTTTGAAATAGAATTTTATTTTTTGAAAGACATTTTAGTTTTTTTTTATGTAAATTATCGTACATTATTTGCACTTGCGACTGGTTAGAAAGGGCTTAAGCGGCTCATTAAACCGTCCTCACTTGCAAAAATCATGGTTAAGTTATTGGGTACTAACACACCTCGACATCCAGTTTTACATTTACATTTATTTTTCAAAGATCAATTTTATCAATTTTCGATCTTTCTCAAATTTTAAAGGACAAATAGAATTGGCATTTTTATACAATTTAAAAAAATATTTGGGAAAGGACTATAAGAAAAAATAATATGTTCTTATACAAATTTTGGTTTTTTTATTTATAAAAAATGATCAGATGAGAATGGTTTGAGAAAAATACGATCCTACATTCAAATTCCTATTTTTCAAAAATTTTGCTCGTATATGCTACATAAAAAACAAAAATAAAATTATTACATTACGTCTCTTCTTGAAATGTAAATTAAAAATTCATTTTAATATGATGTTCCGGTTTATATTCTCATGATTTATAAGCATAGGAAAAATCAAAAATTTATCAAAACGTTGGTTTGAATTAAAAATTTTATGTAATATTGGATTTTTTTGCAAAAATTCAAAAAGTTGCAATATGTAAAAATAGCTAAATACTAGGAATTATAACTTACCCAGAAAATTATTTTAGAGTAAATTCCAGATCGGACAAACAATCTGACACGAACAAAGTCACCATTGAAATTCTTGTGGACAACAGAAGATCAAGTTCTGTCCAAATTGCTAATAGCAGTAGCGAGAGGGGGGATTTTGATATTGATCAAAGTGAAGAGCATGAGGAATACCAATATTTAAATCATATTAGTAGAATTTTAACGTCTGGAGTAAAACGAGGAGATCGTACTGGTGTAGGCACTTATGGAATATTCGGAGCTCAAATGCGTTACAGCTTGAGAGATAATACATTTCCTTTATTAACTACTAAGCGTGTGTTTTGGAGGGCAGTTGTCGAAGAACTTCTGTGGTTTATTAAAGGTAGCACCAATGCTAAGGAATTGCAAGATAAAAACGTACATATTTGGGATGCCAATAGCACTAGGGAGTTTTTGGATTCTGTTGGTTTAGGTCATAGAGAGGAAGGTGATTTGGGGCCAATTTACGGCTTTCAATGGCGACATTATGGGGCTACATATCAAGATATGCACGCAGATTATACCAATAAAGGCATTGATCAACTAATGAATGTTATTAATACGATTAAAACTCGACCAAATGATAGACGTATTATTATGTGTGCTTGGAATCCAATTGATATCCCGCAAATGGCTTTACCACCTTGTCATTGTTTGGTACAATTCTTTGTTTCCGGGGATGAATTGTCATGTTTATTATATCAAAGATCAGCAGATATGGGTCTTGGCGTACCTTTTAATATTGCAAGTTATGCTTTACTCACATGTATGATTGCTCATGTGACAGGATTGAAGGTATATTTTTTCTCTGGACAATTAAATTATGCCGAATATTTTTTATTAATGTTGCAATATATTGGGCGATTCTTTGAATACAGATTTAAATCGGTACAATATTGCAACATTAATAAGAATCACTGTACTTTAATTAATTTTATAATCATTTTATTTTTTTTAGCCGGCTGAATTTATTCATACTTTAGGAGACAGCCACGTTTATATAAATCATATAGAGGCATTAAAAGAACAATTGCAGAGAACTCCGAGGCCTTTCCCAAAGTTAATAATAAATAGAAGTGTTAACTCTATCGATGAATTTAAATTAGATGATTTTGATCTGATTGGATATAATCCATACCCCAAAATTAACATGCCGATGGCTGTTTAATTTTTATAAGTATTATTTTTTAATTTTATGTACTTAAGTACTGTGGTCGTACTCTAAATTGTAAATAAATTATAAGCAGTATATTTAAACATTTTTATTTAAGTTAAACGAAACCACTCTACTATTATACATTAAGAATAATACTTAAATCAAATATTTATACAGTAAATCTGTAATATGATCAAAGCTTCTGATTTCTGATCATGTCCACTTTCTGTGTTGTTATGCATCTCAAGGCACATTGATACAAGTATAAAACAATTGCAAGAATGTGTTAGGAGCAGGTTTAGCAAATAAAAATATTTAATATTTATCACATATTTTACAATTGATAAAAGAAATATTTTTGAAATTACTAATACATAATTAAATATAACAAAAATAAATGTTCCTAATAAAATAATGGATGTGTATAAATGCTAATAACCATATTTATCCTAAAAAATAAAATTATTAATTGAAATTAACGACCAATAAAATAAATTTACCTGTAAAGAAGACATTACACCGTTAGCTAGCGAGCTTATTTTCCCTGCAACTTTTGTGACTCCTTGGCGGACACTTTCTCTTACATCATCTAAATCAGGTGCTTGAAATGATGCACTTTCAACATTAGCTAAAAGAGGAAAAAATTAGATTCTTGTGCAGCAAAATTGTCAAAAAAACTTGCAATAAGTTTTGAGTTTTAGTTGGGTCAAAAGTTAAAAATCAGTTTACAGAGATCTCCGCCAGTCCCGCCATCTTTGAAATTTTTTAAATTCTTCCACGTTTTATTTAATAAATCCTAAACGTTATGCTCAATAAAAAAATTACATTTTTCAATTTTAAAGTACAGAAAGTTTGCTAAATTTTGTGGCTGAAAATCAGGTTTCTTCCGCCTTTTGAAGCTTTTTAGTATTTTCGAGTGTTTTCAAAAAAATTATTTTTAGTCAGTTCTTATAACTTTAACTGTGTTAAAAATTTATTACAATTTTAGCAAGATTGATAAAATTTACTACTCAGTAACGCACCGATAGCATTGCAGTACTGGCTAGTAACGCACTGCTGTCAATGTGTTACTAGCGACTAGTAACGCACCAAAATAGAAAAAAAATATTTTTGAAATGATTTCCTATTTAAGAGGATTTAAAGGGCTTTCGAATGAGCTACGAAACTTTATAATAGCTACAAGCTAAAGGGGTAAAAAAATTGTGTTTTCCAAAAATGAAGCGATTTTCGAACTGATGTCAAAGAATTAAGGGACCCAAAAAGGAACTGAGTGATCAAGTTTAATCAGTTTTAGATTATCTTTCATTTAGGGGGTAGTTTTTGCAAAAAATCGAAAATATTTTTTTTCATATTTTTTTAAGGTTTTGTTTGAACTTGATTTTTCGAAAAGTATTTGCATTAGCAAACTTAAAAGTTTACAGAAGATAAAGACTAAAAATATGCGTATTTTAAGTTTAATTCGATGAAAATTGAAATTTTTCCGATTTCAAAGTTTTTGTAAATTTTGAGTACAAATTCGGCCCTGCAGGGCGCATTTTTAATACCACACAAACCAATTTTAGGCTATTCGATGTAGAAAAGTCTTCTGCAAAATTTTAGCCATAAATCGTCTTAATAGACTAAGTGGTTCTGCCAAAATTAATTATTTTCCGATTAATTAAAGATTTCGTAGTAATTTTTTCATTAAAAAGTAAGATTTTTAAATTTTCAACAGTTATTCGGTCGTAACTTTTAAACGAAAATAAATAGATACACAAGTCTTTTTTTTCGTTAAAGTGCACACAAAGTCCTTTAAGATGAGTCATCACTGGTTAAAATTGGTGTAGGGGAAACGGGTTAATTTAAATAAATTTAATTATAAATTCTAAGCATACTTGACTTATAAGAATATTTATAACCAACTTTTTGTTCTTAAAAATTAGGTTTAAAAAGAGATACAGAAGGTGGCCATTTTTTTAATACTTCGGTCAAGTTATAAAAATAATGGAACATTCCCGAATACACAAAAAACTACCGTTCCAACAAGTAACATCTCTGTTAGGGATATTAGTTCTCCTACTATTACTGGTAAATTACAATTTTTAGGGACTTCGTCAACTTTAGGTGCTTCAATTTAGTTGATCTTTTAATATGCATTGAATTTGGTTGATTAAATCAGATTGATTTATGTATGGTGGCCAAAGTGGGTAGTGGGCAAATCTAAGCGGTTTATTTTAAAATTCTGTTGAAACTTTTTCTTTTGATGATTTTTTAAATTTTTTTTTGTGTACTATAAGGTCTTATATGGGTATTATTTGTTGCAATTTTTGTCTTTGTGGGGTAAACCAAACAATTTTAAGGGAGCAACAAAGAGACATTTTTGAATTATGTTCAACAATTGCATTTTTTAATTTTATAACCTCTAGAAAATTTTTGAAGCGTTAAAGAAAATTAAAACAAAAAGCAAGCAATACAAATGATTTTTTTTGTACCTAAACCTCATTACCTCAATTTATGGAAACCAGTAGATAATTTTTAATATTGCTTTTGACTATTTTCAAAATTAAGAAAAAAATGGTTGGCATATCACTATCTGTTTCTCAATTTTTCTAAAACAGGCAAAACCGTGTAATTTTTTCGATACAAAAAAACAGGTAATTTTAAAATCTGTGCTTCTTATAATTATCTTAAAAAAGTATTTGTAAACAAAATTTATGTATATGAGTACTACTTGAAAAAAAAAACCCTTTATTATTGGAAATTATTTTTTTTAATCTTAAGGCGATAGTCATTAGTATCAAACTCGGTATTAAATTTATATGTTTTCTATAACCTTCTTATTCAGTTATTAATAGAGCAAAATCAAATTTTTTTATCGCAAATGAAAGAGTGGATTGCATACTAGGTCAGTATAGAAGTATTTTTTCTTTATTTTGTCCCAAAGTATTAAAAGTAAATTCCCAAAGTACTCAAAAACATACTCCAATGTAGACCGTACTTTTGGTGTTAATATTTTTTCCCACAAGAAAAATTGTCTGTATAGGGGCGGCAACTTAACATTTGCACGGAATTGGCCATGTTTCTCCTTTAAAATTATTTGGTTTTCCCACAAAGATAAATTTTACAATAAATGATAGCTGCAAGACTTTTTAATACACCAAAAAAGAAATATTAAAAAAGCTTGGGTGGAAAATTTATTGTGACCAAAAGCGCAACCGAATTTCACAATCAACTTATTAGGTTTGCCGACTATCCTCTTAAGAATTTTCTGCTGCAAAACATTATAAACTTACTTTTCCCTGTTCCGAAAAATTCTGACGAGGATATACTGGAAGATCCTTGAAATCTATTTAAATTAGCTTGAGTTTCAAAGTCTGGTTGACCATCATTAAAAAACTGCGACGATGAAATTCCTTTAGCATTTCCAAACTTTTTCTGTGCCATGTCAGAAGACGGAGTATTGTCATACGTTTTTGCACTCCTTTCCGCTAAAATATCAGATTATTAATAGAAATTACATCAGAACTATTTACACTTACTTTTTTTACTTTCTGAAGAATATTTCGAGCTAGTTTTATTAGGTGGATCGTCTACAATAACCCATGATTCTTTTGAAGAACTTTCACTTGTATAGCTATCTTTATCTTTACTGACCAAATACCCGCCAACAGCATTTCTATTCATGCTGAATGTTGAAGAAAAAGAATAATCATCAAAAAAGCTATCATTATCATTTAAACGCAATTTTCCCATTGAACTTTGTGTACTTTGTAGATTTTCCTGTTCAATAGTTTCCATATCGTTTAACATGGAATGACTTATCCCTCTACAAAATTAAGGAATAACCAATTGAATTCTTACATTATATTTTTATACTTACGATTTTGAGCTTAATCCCATACCCATTCCAAGCCTTTCTAATTGCTCGGCTTTTTTGGGATCAACTCTCTTCATCTGTTCCTCTTTTCTCTGCTGCTGCACACTCAAATCTTTATATGCCAATCGCATAGCTGCTTCCTTTTCCACCCTTTCTTGCTCTGACACAATCACCGCCTTTGCAGATTCTTCCTGAGCTCTTAAACGGGATTCTTCAGCTAATTCAGCTTCTCGTTCTAAATCAGCAAAATTGGTTTTCACCTTAGTTGCACCTAAACCACCTTTTTTTACACCAAACTAAAAATAAAGAAACAAATCATAAAACTAATCTCCACAATTAACGGTTCTTATATGGTTTAGATCATGTACGTCATTTTTTTTTTACAATCCAGAAGCCGTTGACGTATTAGTACGTCATTTTTATTCACAATCCAGAAGCCGATGACGTATTAATACGTTTTTTTGAAACAATCAGTTTGTTTTACTGGGAATTTCGACTACGGATAGATGGCGCTATTTTGACGTAAATTTGAAAAAAACATGGAGGAAAACGTAATAAAAGATTTTTGCGCCGATTTTTATTGGTTTTAGTTTAAAAATTGTGTATCTTTTATTGACCAGTGTGTGTTATTTCTTACTTGCATAATTGCATAAATACATTGTTTTGGGGTAAGTAATAAATTACATAAGAAAACCGGAAAGTATTATAGACTACAATATGTATATGAATGGTGTTGATTTGGCAGACCTTTGTTATAATCCAATTATAAGAAAAAGTGTGAAATGGACAAAAAAGAGTTTTATGTTTATGTTGAATTGTGGATTATTTAATTCATTTGAGGTACACAAAAAACTGAATCCGGCAAAGAATAGAAAATTTACCTCTTTGTTACTACAAGTTCCTAGAGGTTGGATCGAAAATCAAGATAATGTTTGTTTAGAAGCAGAAGTTTCTTAAGGTCCATCAAAAAGAGCCTCTTGTTTGATCTTTAGATCCACCAACTAGGCTTTCAGGAGATATGAAAACGCATAGGCTTGTAAAACTTCATAATTTGGGAAAAAAAAAGTTTCCTCAGAAACGTTGCAGTCTGCAAAAATCAGGGCAAAAGGAAAGAAACCTGCTTCATGTGCAGACATGATTTCTTTATGTGTAGGAAAATGGTTTGAGGGCTACCATATTAAAAAAAATTACTAGAAATCCAATTAGATACTTTTTTGTTTGAATAAACTCACTAGTTATTTGTTTTTCTGTTTTCATAGTTTTATTTGAATAAACTTGTTAATTATTTGTTTATATTCATTTTGTTTATGGCTTTATTCTTTTGAAAGATTTAAAAAATCAATGATATTAATTTAAACGCCATGTTTGATATAAAATATAGCGGCTCTCGGCTTTATATCGCGCCGTACATGGCCGGTATTCAAGCAAACGCTATGTAAACAACCCGGCGTAAGGATTTTTAGCGGCCAGTAATGAGTTAAATAAAACATTTCCAAAAAATTTCATTGCAGTATTTAAAAGCTATTATAATTTCTTTCATTCTTAAAAAGGAATTAATTTTACTTCAATTTGAACTTCAAACAAAAATAAAAATTCTAAAAGTTTTCAAAAAACACAGAAAAAAATAAAATGGTACCTTTTTAGATTTTTTATAAATTTTTATAAACTAAAAATAAGGATAACAAAATTACAAGATTATCCAAAAAACTTACTAAATTTAGTTTATTTTTTTGTAAATAACTTGATTAAACTTTCTTACCCCTGATTTTTTTGGTTGAATTTTTCTAACTCCTATTGTGGATTTCCTTTCGTCTTCATTGGTGCTATTCAATGAAAAATCAATCTTGGGACCTTCTTCCAGTTGAGCTTTTCTATCCATTTCTGGATTCTTATTTACTACCTACAATAATTTAAAATAAATTCAAAATAATTCATTAATTTATTTTGTCAAGATTATACATACTTTAATATTTGGTTGAATGGATTCATCAGGGACAGTAAAATTCTCATGTTCAGAAAAAAAATCCACCTCTTTCACATCTTCTTTTTCCTCTACGTACGAATTAATGTGCAGCTGTGTAATGTTAATAAATATGTTAAAAAATTAAATACATCATAAAACCAAATTTAGTAATTTAGTTTTATTATTTGCAAAGCAAAGGGTGCAAAACAACAATTATCCTACCTTATCGTTTAATGGAACAGTAGTCAAACTGCTCAACTAGAAACGAAAACAAAAGGATCTACTATTTATAAAATTTATAAAAAAAAATGTTGATGAGATTTATCGAACTAAACTAAATGAAAATGTAGGAAATTTTAAATGTTACATCAGTTTAAAAAACATACCTCTTGATTTTTTAATGCATTTGAGGCCAATGCATTTAATTTATCACGATAGAGTTGAGCTGCTCGAGAATTGTATTTTTTCTGAGCATCACTGGTTACGCAATTATGTTGGGTAAAGAACGTTTGCTAAAATAAACACAATTAATTAACATGGTGCTATGAAAAGTTTAAATATATTTAAAGCTCTACTTTGAAATAAATAAAATCATTAAAAATTAATATTTACTGCATTGGCGTTTCCTCCTAATTGCATCTGGCGTATTTGTATCCATGTCCAATTCGTATCAAGTTGTGTAGAGCGTACAAATGTTAAGTGAACTCCAAGATTACGATGTACTGCAGAACAGTCTATACAAATAAAAACTCCATATGTTACGGAGGACCAGGTTGGATTTTTCGCATTACAATCGAAGCACACCTTAAAAACAAAATATTAAATAAATACGCTTCTAACAAAAATTTACACTTTCAAGAATCATCAAACTAGTCTTTAAATATAATAATTTAAGATAAATATTAATATTTTCATTAATAATTAAAAAAAATTATGTCATAATAATTATTTTTTCCATTAAATCACCATAACTTACTTTATTAGTGGATATTGATCTTAATCTTTGAAAAACTGCTTCTATATCGCTTTTACTTGGTTTTGAATCCATTTTTTGTTAGATTTTAAATTGAAACTTGAAAGAATTCCTTAAAAAAGAGACACGTTGTCATAGTTGTCATTTATGTGGCCTTGATTGATTTCTGCAATTTACAGGTTCCTATTTATCATTGATTGATTTGTTTCGTTCTTTCTATTTTGTGTTCTTTTGTTTGAGCAACGAATATAAAAATATACAGGGTGAATAACAATAACTCAAAATAAGAAGTTACCTTATTAGTCCAGCTGCCCACCGCATTAAAGTCTCCCTCATTTAACATAGATACGTTTTTTGTTGAATAGGTAGTTTTTTATGTACTGAAGAGTGTGCTATCTTTTTTATGTGCTAAAACTTGACCGTATTAAATATTAAAAAATGATCACTTCCGGTAACTCGTTTTGAATTGTTTGTTCCTCATAAAACAGCTTAATATTTGTTCCAGTCGATGAAGAGTGTTTAGCAAATTAAAAAAATGTGCTGCAACCCCCAAACCTGACAGGAACCGAGGAAGCAATCCGAAAGTGGGAATGCTTTTCAAAAATAAGCAACCACTTTTACGAGACGTCAGTAAAAGCGATTGCCTATTTTTGAAAATGATTCCCGCTTACGAGACGTCAGTAAATTAGTCCCTAAGGGCGCGTTCCAGTAATGAACACTAAAGCCCACGACGACCGCAAAATCGTTCTACATAAGACCGCGATTTTTTCTTTCGTGCATCGATGGCGACCGCAAGAAGCTCACAACGACTGTATTTATTCGTGGGTTTCTGTGGTTGTTTGTTGAATGGTGACCTTTTGAGCTAGTGGAACGGGAAAATTTTGCGGTCGTGGGCTTTAGTGTTCATTACTGGAACGCGCCCTAAATTAGACCGACTTAATGAAACTTTTTTGAAAAAAAAATACACCGTCAGAATCGTAATGAGATGCCGCATATGTGAATCTCCAAAAAAATTAAAAAATTTTAATTTTTAGTCCCACTTTTGGACGTTGTAATTTTGCAGCGGCGCTTAAGCTCCCCCAAAATTTGAGCGACTTAATGGAATTTTGATAACAAAATTATACCTTCGGAATTAAAGGGAGATGCTGCATATGAAAATTGTTTAAAAAATAGAAAAATTTCAATTTTTAATCTCTTTCGGCGGATTCAAATTCTCAGCCGCGTTTCAGTTCCCAGAAAATAACACCGACTTAATGAAACTTTTTTGAAGAAAAAATTACACCCTCAGAATCGTAATGAAATGCCACATATGGGAATCTCATAAAAAAATCAATTTTTAGTCCCAATTTTAGACGTTGTAATTTTGCAGCGTCGCTTAAGTTCCCCCAAAATTTGACCGACTTAGTGGAATTTTTTTGAAAAAAAAATTATGCCGTTGGAATTAGAAGGAGATGCTGCATATTGCATATGGGAATCGTTTAAAAAATTTCAATTTTTAACCTCATTTCAGCAGATTCAAATTCTCTTGATAGTCAAATTATTCTAATAGATTATGAAAAGAATTGGGCCCACCAGTGAACCTTGATGAGGAACCACTGGGTGATTGGTTTGCTACTTATGTGATTTTCCACTTCAGCTAGTTATTCTCTGTCATTTAGGTATAATTTTAATAATGTTGGAGAAGTTCCAGAACAAAACAAATATTTTATATAGCATGTGGTGTTGAATGCTCGGCCTAGATTTCACACATGCTAGATGATTTCCTATGGTGTTGTCCTCTGTTCCATGCTTATTCTGAACCCTTTTTCAAAGAATTTGTTTATCGACTGGGAGGACAGAGATCAGCCAGCAGTTCGAGCTGGAACATGTATCGTCTTTTTGAACGTTCTAGTTCCAGCTCGAACTACAAGCTGATCTCTGTTCTGCAATTTAAAGTTATGTTGGAAATATTTCTTCTGAATTCGGTTTACATAAAATTTTAATTTTTTTATCAAAGGAATGAGGGTACTTAAGTGGATGCAATATAATTTTGAAGTTACACAAGTTTCAAAATTCAAGCCACACTAAAAAACTGCGCATTATTTGCACTTACAATCATCATTTTTTAATTAGGAAATAGGCAAATTCAAATTAATAAAAGAAATTTCGATATTTTTATTCCTTAATAAACTTAAATAAAATTCTTGTATAAAACATACATATCAAATATTTAAAACATAACAATAACATTTTATAAACGTGAAAAGCATTATAAAAATTCTATCTTGATATTTATCAAGCTTGATAAAGCTCAATAGGGAGGTATTCTCGAATTACACATGACACGACTTTTATCATTCTATCCTTGTCATTCAAATGCAAAAATAAGAGTCTGTCTTTGTCATAAAGTATACGATGTTGTGTCGTGTGATTCGAGAATATCCCCCCTCTTGTGTTTTATCAAGCTTGATAAATATCAAGATAGAAACAAAATTCCACTTCTGGTGTTTAATTTAAAAGAAAATTTAATATTTAAGTTACTAATTGGAGTTCGGTTTGAGATCGCGTCAAGTACGGTCGGCTCCAGCTGGGCTCCATCGCTTGCCGCAGGCGATTATTTGTGCCGTCTTTTTGTTCTCACCTTCATTGCGGTCATTAATCATTCATTTCAAAAAATTAATCAAAAATTGGACAAAAAATACACCCTATCGTTTTCGTGAACCTGTTCATCCGTCAACAAACATACGAGCGATCTCCACGTGGCGGCGCGTATTTCCCCATCACCGCCAACTTCATGGCGGACATCTTTTCCATCTTCATCCATCGGACTCCCCTATGGGAAGGGGTGCTCATTTGGGTGTTCGATATCACCCGTGTTTGTGTCGTTATTGTTTCATAACTATATTTTGGTTTATACTCTCAAAATATTGTTCTCTTTGTTTTTATTAACAATTACTTAAATTGTCAAATTCTAATTGGCTTGTGACTGGAAGAAAAGTACCTGTAGGTACGAATTTCCATTAAATTTTTTTTGAAGAAGAAGAAGAAGAAGAAGAAGTTACTAATTTTGAAGGTGTTTCCATTAACAAACTCCAAGCAAATGTTTCCTTGACTTGACTTCCATTTCTTTGATAAACTCTAGTGCATTTTCGAAATCGCAAATACGATTGAAGCCCCCCACCCCCCTCCATCGTAAAGGCAAATTTTGATATACAGGGTGAGGAATAAGTTATCCGACTTCAATATGCAATGTGTCAAAAAAACATCATAAAACTTTATCATGTCCAAAACTATTTTTTTATCTTCTAATTGAATACAGGGCAACATTACTTCAAAAATACCTATTAAAATAACCTTCTTAAAAATAATTATAGCTTATTCTGTAAAGATTTTAATTAAAACTATTATTTATCACCAATAGAATTAAAAATAAAACTACATTACTTAAAGAAACATACCTATCTGTATATATTTTCATTAAATTAAATGTTAAACAATGACAAGTGACATAAAAATTGGTGGTTATGCTTATGTTTAAGTTTTATGCAAAGTTATAAATAGAGATGTTCCACAACAAATAAACCTATAGGGAATGTTTAGATTCCGCTCGCCCTCTGGTCACAAAAATATGAAGATCTATATTCGGTACTTCCTTTTTTGATTTAACACATTGGTATATGTTTTTTGAGCTTTAAATAATAAATCTATTTGAATTTTGTTGAATGTGTAGTTATATGGTACAAGAATACAATTTAAACACAATTTTTGACACTGACAAGTACCGAATATCCTCCATTTATAGTAGTTAGTTAGTATTTGTAGTTAAAATACCCAATATTGTTCTGCTTTCTCAAAGAAGATTTCATGTAACATGGAGTCGAATGTTCGGCTTAGGTCACACATGCTAGGTGATTTTCTATGGCGTTGTTTACTTTCCCAAGTAGATTGTTTATTGTGCCTGCTCTGCTTCATGTTTCATGCCCGATTCTGAACCCATATTGCTCATCGCAGAAATACCTGCTCTTTTCAAAAAGTTTATTTATTCGACTCAGCAGGATTTGCTCCAAGATTTTCGAGAAGGCTGGTAGGACAGAGGTCGAGCTGGAACGTGTATCGCCTTTTTGAACCAAAAGGATTCTTGCAATTTAAAGTTTTGCTGGAAATATTTCTTGTGAATTCATTTTACATAAAATTTTCTTAATTTCATGAAAGGAATGAGAGTCCTTAAGAGGATACGATATAACTTTGAAGTTGCCGAATTTTCAAAATTCAAGCGACACTATTAAACTGAAAAAGCCGTGCATTAGGAAATAGGTAAATTCAAAATAATAAGTATAATTGGGATATTTTTATTTATAGAAAACTAAAATAAAATTCTTGCATAAAAACTTAATATCAAATATTTATAATGTAACAAACATTTTGTAAATGTAAAAATAAAAAATATATTGTAAAAATAGAAACGTGTTATATAAAGGCAAGCTTAGATATATTGAAAGTGTTTAATCTAAAAGAAAATTTAATATTTCAATTACTAAATTTGAAGGTGTTTCCATTAACAAATGCCAAGCAGGTGTTTTCTTGACTTGACTTCCATTTTTTTTAATAAACTCTAGTGCATTTTCTTTCAATTTTTTTGTTTGATACAAATCAGCGTAGATTATTAAATCAATAACAGTTTCAACAGTAATATTGGCACATAAAGTCTGTTCGCAGATGGATTTCAATTCCAACAGGGCATATTTATCGGCAGCTGTCAGTAGTTTGGTAGCCATATTCAGCAAAGATGGAACTTCACCTGTGTACATGTATTGCAGCATGGCTTCAATCACGTCATAATCAACATCAGTTATATTCACTTGGTTTTGTGTGTTTTCATTAGTTTCGTGAGTAAACATGGCCTTAAATACAGGGCTTTGAGATGCGAGAATTACTTTATGAGCTTTAATGTCTTTTCCAGAAGCAGAGAGTTTCACGTCGCACAATTCTTGATTTTTGAAAAGAACTTCAAGATTTTCTACAACATATTTTTCCGGAATCTTTGACATTATGACAGGATCAGTTATTATATCAGGGACCGCCCCCACAATTTTAATTTTTAAAGTACCATTGTGAAGATAATCCAATATTTCACCACTCAAAAGGTTAGTCTCAGATTCATATTCTTTATTAGAAACATGAAACCGTAATGTTTTGTTAATCTTTTTGGGGTTTTCATGTGGTACACTAACAGCGATGACTACGATCAATGGATCGACAAATATAACCGACTTCGAACAAAACCGAAATTTTAGATTGACAGAATTGTCTGCGATCAGTTTAACACAAAAATGAAATTTATCTTTTATTTTAGGTATTTCCACTGAAAATGTTGGTAATGTTAAAAATTGGTCTGGAAGTTGAAATATATATAGACTTTTATAATTTTGAATTGTATATAAGTGCTCAAAACCAACTCTATTATAGGAAATATTACATGAACTTTTTTGAGGCATTAGGCGTGTTCGTTTCATTTTGGTAACCTCTTTGTTCTACTTCAAGGTTCAAGGGTGGTTCAAGGCATGTTCAAGGAATGCTTCAAGGACAATCAAAACTTACCGATCGCGCTCGATTCAAAACAATGATGTCACTGCGACCAATCACGACCAATAGGTTACATTTTTAGGCCGGTTCCGAGGGTTCCGATGGTTCCGAGCTTCGGTATGTCATTTTTTGTTGTTTGAGGTTAGGTTCGCTTTATTGTAAATAATAAATGCTAATAAAATACCGAGGCGTGCACAAAAACGGCCAACGATGTAGCTTCGTTATTTCTTATCCGATTTTAATAAGTGATATGTCAAATTAAATGGTTTGAAGAATACTACTATCAGATAATAATAGATGGTGGCGCGTACATCGTTAGAACGATAATGTGATAGAACGTAAAATGTTAGAACCGTAAAGTGTTCGAATCGAAAATTGTTAGAACCTAGAACCGTAATGTGTTAGAATCCAAAAGTATTAGAACGTAAAGTGTTAGAACGAAGAATGATAGAACGATCACAGCGCCCTCTATCAATAGGAAGCGCAAGTTTGTTTTTTAAAAGTCGCCTACACACGACGTATGGTGTTTTTTTATAATGTTAATTATTAATAGTTACATTATTATTAATAAATAATTACTTTTTCAGATTTTAAATTAATAAATTCTACGTCGATTTCAAGTATATTTTAGGCTGAAAATCCCTAAGCATTTGCAAAAAACTCCCTTTCAATTTTCCCTAAATATTCCGGAAGACAGTTATAGAAAAAACAGTATATTAAACAAAACCATTTGAAATCCCCAAACTCCTTAACTTGTAGAACATGTACATCGCAAAAATTGAATCACCAGACAAATTCGGTGTCTAGTGGTTTATAAAATCTTCCAAAGAAATTGTTTGGAAAATCTACACTATTTTAATTCATCTTGCACCATCTTACTTAAACGAAAAAAAACCAACTAAAACCACTTGCCATACATGTTGGCTGGGTACAAATTGTACTTCAAATTACTCTAGGGCTGTTCGAATTTGGAATAGACATATATTATACAAAAGCATCGATATTTCAGACTAAAACCCAGTTTTTTAA
Source organism: Stenus bimaculatus (assembly GCA_963971135.1). NCBI lineage: Eukaryota > Metazoa > Arthropoda > Insecta > Coleoptera > Staphylinidae > Stenus > Stenus bimaculatus. The sequence goes on along the minus strand of OZ020180.1, from coordinate 75,160,928 downwards.
CCAATTAAATTGTACATTACCTCATATTTTAGACGAAAATGTCTGAAATTATCAACGGCCCAACAAAATTATAAAAATGGCAAAATCACACAAAGTCAAAAAACGAACTTTAGACTAATCTGTAGCGACTGTATCCACCCAAAATGTGTATGTCTATTAGTTTCTGTTGGGGTTTAAATTTAAACCAAATGCCAGATGGTGCTAATAGATGATTTTTCTTCGGAAATTATTAAACCTTCTAGCCAGCGAAATTGTCTGGCTAAAATCAAATTTTTGGGATATAGATGTTCTACAAATTAAGATTTTGAGGGTTTCTAATGGTTCTGTTTAATACACTTTTTGCATGTGAAGCTTTTAAAATATACTTTCACATTTTTTAGTATGCAATAATAGTTTATCGCCTGAAGCCAATACTCCATTTTACGAAGTTTTATCGATTTGCATACAAAAGTGATTAGTTATTAATATTATTGTAACTATTAATAATTAATATTAAAAAAACACCATACCACGTGTGTAGGTAATTTTTAAAAATCAAACTTGCGCTTCCTATTGATAGAGGGCGCTGCGATCGTTCTATCATTCTTCGTTTTAAATATATGCGAAGAAATTCTACAGGCGATTCCTTGATTACTTATATGTATAAATAAGTTTTTTTTTATTTTGTTAATTTTATTTTAATTTAAATTAAAAACGAAGCATTTTAAAGAAAATATTTATTCTCTGTTTTCGTCTTAAAATTGGTCAAATAGTCTTCTAGGAAGTCTCTGGTATTTATTTTTTTAAAAAAGCCACCCCTGTTTAATTCAAAATTGGCATACAACTTCGTACATGTTTTTAAATAACTTCTAAACCGTACCAGCTGTGAAAAAATTAAAGAGATCAAAAATTTTCAGAAAAAAGCAAGGAATTAGAATATCTCATTTAAAATGTTAAGTGGGGCAGCACAAAAAAGTTATGGCATAAAAAAATGGGGTCTATACCCCCCAAAATACACCCCCCTGTAATTTAATTCGATATTTGTTATTTTTATCTTGTAACGAGACTATAATAACTAGAGTGTGTTTCAAATTTGATCAAATTATCTTAAAAAATAAAGAAGTTATACTCAAAAAATGAAAAAAATATAGAAAGTTTGACACCCCATAACTAAAAAATAGAGCACTTTTGAGAAGATTTTTATGCTTTACTTTTGTCTCTCTATTTTCTAATAATTACCCCTTACCCACTTCCAACCCCTAATGGGGGGTTGATATCAACTTAATAATTTCAAATGGCAATAATGGTCAAAATGCATAAAAATAAGAAGGTACTAGCTTTACAACGGTGCAATTATTTTAAAAATCTGTGCACAACTTGCTAAGAAAATTACATTTTCATTTTAATTAGTTTTATTATTTTTTAACTAATTAAAATTAAAATGTAATTTCTAAGCAAGTTGTGCACGGATTTTTAAAATAATTGCACCGTTGTAAAGCTGGTTCCGTTTACTTTTATGCATTTTGACCCTTATTGCCATTCGAAATTATTAAGTTGATATCAACCCCCAGTTAGGGGTAATTACATAAAAATCGTTCCCCTTTGAAACAAAAATCGAACTGGTCGAGCGTTTTTCCAAAAACTCAGGTTAAATACCGAAAACCAGGCTTGTGAAGTTTTCGTTGGACCTCCCTGTATATTATTTATAGTAAACATGAAAATATGATGCGTTACTCGAAGTTGTTTGATCGAAGGTATCCAAGATATAAACTTTTCATACGAGGGACTAGGAATATTCGGCTAGGGGTGAAGATACATTTTTTCAATTTTTTTTTTGGATTCTAGTTAAACAAGAAAAATTATTACTTTTGATACATTTCTCGAAGTTTTTTGATCGTAGAGGTATCCGAACTATTATTTTTTTGTGTGGGGGAGTGCAGATATTCGACTATGGGTGAAGATACAACTTTTTTTCGTTTTTTTTTTTTGATGCTCGTTTAACATAAAAAATGATTACTTTTTACGTTTTTTGATCGCAGGTATCCGAGATATAAAATTTAAACTTTCCTTGTGGGAGAGTTGGGATATTCGGCTAGGGGTGAAGATGCAAATTTTTCCAAACTTTTTTTCACGATTTTTGTTAAACATGAAAAACTACGATTTTCAACGCTTTTACGATTTTTTTCGATCAAAGGTAACCCAGATATGAATTTATTAGGTGGGGTAAGAATATTTTGTTGTAACAGAATTAATTAAATTGTAAAAAGTATACTCGAACAGGGAAATATCCACAATGTTAAGTAAATAATTTCAAACAATGTAAACCAAATTGTGACTTTAATTTAAAAAATTTTTTGGAAATTAAAATACCCCATAATAAATTTAACATTTCTGAAAACAATGTAAAATTTTACACCCACTCTACATACGATTTATGATTTAAGACTGCACGCATGTAAAATTATGTAATACATTTTAAATATTAAAAAATAAGTGGTGAACTTCCACATCACCCCAGAGGTGTCACCGTGATGCGTTAGGTTTTTTTACATGGACCTTCACCAATAGCCCTATCATACCATGTTTGGAAGAGTTAATAGTCTAAGTATGTACACAATAGTGACAATGTATGTTGTCTTAAAGACATTCATGGCATTGGCAATGCATGTAGTCCAAAGACATTTTTTCCTTACCTATTAAGGGAAAAGCTCTCTTAATATCGTGGAAAAAACGCTCAAGTTTGGCATTAGAAGTTGTAATGCCGTTCAAAATGTTAGTGAAGTACATCCATTCACCAATGTACATTTCGATTAACTTGGGATCATTAACACCTTCCAAATGTTTTTTGAGCTCTCTAAATGATCGCTCAACGTTCTGGGTGTGAAATCGCACAGGGGACATTCCAGCAGGAGTTTCACCCGTCCATTGCTTATCATGGCAATTTGGGTGAAACCGATCCGCTGGAAACCACAGAGGATCGTGATCCTTAGCAGGATTTATAAAATTCTGAGAATGATTCACGGACCCATGCCCTGAAAAATATTCATCGCAGTTATTATATGCACTCCACTCGTCAGAGCATATAAATGCCCCTGGATGAATATTTTCTTCCATAGAAGCACGTAGAGTGTCTTTGTCCCTTTTATCAACAAGGGCCGCAAACACTTTTTTTGTTTTACGACTTATGGCGCCAAAAACCCATCTGTGCCTCCAGGAGGTTTGATGGCCAACATTGTATTTGTTCTTGAAAAGGTGCATTTCATTAACTTCTACAATGTCCTCATCATCACCTACAAATTGTAAGTCATGCCAAGCGATTTTGGTGGCGACGTCGCGGAAATAGCTAAACCAAGCTACTCCAGTGTCTTTGGAAATTCCAAATTCAGAAATTACTTTACATAATTTCTGTTTCTCGATATACATCACCAAAGCATACAGCATCTTATGAGCTAGATCATTAACGTGAACGTTCTCTAAAAATGTGTTGTATGTTGGAGAAAACCGTTTCATGCAATTAGGGCATTTAAGACGAAAGCCTAATGCAACTTTTCTGTCGCTAACAGTTGTTAATATGACATCATTAGGACATATAGGGCAAAATAGTTGCATATCTCGAGTTGGAATTATTCCAAAGGCACAAAACAAATCTAGCGCTCTTCTGGATGCGATTAATGTTTCCTCTCTCGTGGTGGCCCATCCTAAATAATGACCTGCAAGATGAGTTACGAATAACCTTATGAATTTAAATTGCAGTATAAATTAAAAAAAATAGTTAATATGATGAAACTTTAAACATGGAATTGAGCTATGAGAATATTAAAAGACAATTAACTCTCTTTATATTTTTAAAAGTATTATTTAGTTATATACAATGTTTACACCTACCCATCGTAGCGGTGGAAAGCGGCGTGTAATTTAAAAGTTTTTCAATATTTGGATTCATCATACAGCAGTCCAATACTAATATTAAATTTCTCAAGCTTTGAGCGAATTCGGCCAAAATTGCTTATACAGCAATTTCAATTGTACTGGTTTTCATTTTTCAAGCTAAGCGATCACCCTCTTACGTTTGATGTTTTATTAGTTGCATAAGTTTACAAATAACCGTAATTTTCTCGATAATTTTTAATCTTCTGGATCTGAATTTTGGAAACATTATTAGCAGTTTTACCTATTTTGAAATAAATTAATGTGGATTAGAATATTATTTATTATTTTATGTGAAATACTATAGTTGCGTATGCAAACACTTAAACATTATGGTGGGTTGTATAACTCTTGCAAGAAAAATACAGGGTGTCCCAAAATTCGATCGACAACGATTAACTGGAGATTGGGAATTTTTAGATGCCGCTCGCCCTCTAGTGAAAAACTATGAACTTCGATATTCATACATATATTTTGCGATTTACTGAAGCTTTAAATAATAAATCTATTTGTGTTTTGTTGAATATGTAGCTATAAGTTTCAAGAATGCATTTTAATCACAATTTTGACACTGACAAGTACCGAATAAATGCCAAATAACTTCCATTTATAGCGCCCTCTATACGTAGTTAAAATTCCCAATAGTAGACCTAAACATAAGTTGATATGACCCTATTAATGTATATCCAAAAATGCACCCCTTAGCAGTTATAAGCCTCCAAAGTAGATTTTTTAAAATGGATTTTTGTTTATTACAGCCAAAGCAGCAAAGATTTGGTAATGAAATTTTGTATACGTGTGTTTTTGAATACTGGATGCTCAATTGGTAAAAATTTGGCTTTGTAAATAGTGTTGAATGGAAGAAGAAGGCATAAAACAGTCAAAAACATTTTAGGTATTTTAAAATTTTATTTATTTAGTGGAAAAATTCAAGTGTAAGATTTTTCCCCTTATAAATTTTGCGTAGGTTGTGCCGCTTTTGAAGACATTTTTAAAAATAATTTGGAAAACGGTAAGAATTTAGTCGTTTCCGTGGTAATAAAAGCTAAAGTTTCAACATAAACTGATAAAAATATGACTACATTTTAATAAATAATAAATTCACGTTTAAGGGATATGCTAATAAGCCATAAATATGGAGTAAATGCATTGGTTTTTTGAGCTTTAAAAAGTATTTTATTAAAAATGTATGTTGAGTGGCCTAACTTACCTACCGTTTTTTTTAATTGTATTAAAAAACGACTCATTTACGAAAAAATTTTAAGGGACAGAAAATCTTCGTTTTGCAGTTTTCTATACGAAAAAATAATTTTTAAATAAAATCTTTAAATACCTATAAAGTTATTGACCGTTTTGTGTCTTCTTCCATCCAACACCATTTACAAAAGTCAAGGATTAGTCAAATTTTTAACAATTGAGTTTTCAAAAGCACATATACAAAATTTCATTACAAGATTTTTACTGCTTTGGCTGTAATAAAAAAAATCTATTTAAAAAAATCAACTTTGGAGGCTTATAACTGCTAAGTGATGCATTTTTTTAAATAGAAAATAGTTTCATATCAACTTATTTTCAGGGCTACTATTTCCAGTTAATCGTTGTCGGTCGAATTTTGGAATACCCTGTATTTTAATAATTTATGACAGGTTATTATATCAGGTAATTTTGAATTTAAAAATAAATTGCTAAGTTAATAAAATAGGTTTTAAGTTTAATTTATTTCTAAACAAATAAAAAGAAGCCAACCTTTACATGACAACAAGCGAATAAAGATGTTTATTTCCCAACTTTGTCTCTTTATACCGTGCGGACATAAAGTCAAATTATGTTTAATAGTAAGTTCGATAATTTTGCTGATTAACATAACCACCTTCCACGTCTTGACAGTTATAAAATCTACAGAAAATCTCTTGGATAAAAATTTTGTTTAAATTTAATGTTATTAACTTAATTGCAAAAAAATCGTTTAAAATAAGCAAGTTGGGGCACTTGGGTCCAACTTCTGGTGTAAATGAAGTTGCATAAAAATGCGATTTTTAAATGGGCGTAATTCCGAAAGTATTAATCGTAGACCACACTATGCTAAGTCAATTTAATGGTATTTTTATGGAGAACACGAAAATGCAAGAATATACTCGGTGTTCCATTTAAAATAAGAAAGTTGCCATCCACTTTCGGTATAACCGAAAATTCTACAAAATCAAAAATACCTCTATTAGAAAGTTTGGAATTAGATTCCTCAGTAGACAAATTTTCAGAATTAAAAACATAACCGTTCAAAAGTTAGCGGGGGGGGATTTACTTTATGTCCGCACTGTATGTCGTGCTTATGCCTTATGCACGAGTTCCAGGATACCCTGTTTCATGTTGAAATTTGTTGGAGACTGGAGACGTTAATTGCACCCTCAAAAGGCTCAATACAAAATTTGGCAAGGTTCGATTCACCCTGTATATAATTTTAAGAGACCCGCCGATTGTAAAATAGTACTCTCCATCATTTGTATTCTGTGGTTTTGCTCGATCTGTCATAAACCTGTCACATTGTGTCAGATGTCAAATTTGTTTTGAGGTCAGTTTTGAAATTTATGTAATAATTTAAATATTTAATTTGTATTGTAATTTTTAGAAATTTAAAACCATGGAGGAGTATAGAGCGAGAATTGCCCTTACTCCTATGGAGTTGATGGAACCGGACCCCAACAGAATACAATCTGAATTGGGTAAAGTTTGGGGTCCACTACTTTGTAGCTCTGTAGCATTGATAGGTTCTCTGATGGGTACGGCTCTTGTTAAACGTCCTTTAATGAGTGGTGAGTAAAAAAATCTAATATATCTTTTTGAACCAAAATATAAAGTCCCGATCCCAATTAATGAATATAATATGACTTCGGTTTTTTGTGTCAGCGGTTTGATTAAGTGGAATCCACTGTATTATAAGGGTGGGATTTTCTGGGTTAAGTTATGCACTGATTGAGGTAGCTTTACTCTATTGCAGTACAAAAATAGAAGCGGTTGTTGTAGGCAACTTGAAATACATATTAACAAGTTACAGTATACAAATTTTTAGTAAAGTCTCCCTAAAAGGCATAATCTGGTACCCAATTTTTATTTCAAATTTTACTTCTTTTAAAAAATCTTAAGAATATAGAGGGTTTCAGGGAAACCCCTCTGTATGAATCAATTTCAAGATTTTATCGGAACAACAAAAAACTTCTGAAAATTTGGTATTTAACATTTAGAAATGGGTACACGGAGAAAGTTTTTTGCAAACCTGCATATACGCATTTATTACTTATTTATGGTTTTCGCCTTTGTCAAGAGAGTTCAAATTTTTTATACGCGAGAGGGGCATGGAAACCTTGATATACATCTTTTGTAGCAGGTACATATTGGTATTGGGCAGAAATTAAAAAATCACAGAAAGACTACACCGTGAAAGAAATGAACAAATTCGGAACTCAAAAGTCTTTTTATTTTTTGGTAATATAAAATACTTTTTGAGAAATTAGTTTTTTTATAAAAAAATTTTGGTTGAAATTGTAGTTTTTCCTACATTTTTACAACTAACTCAAAATTGAAAATAAAAGATTGATCAAGGTTTTTAATAATATAAACGGATTTTCTTGAATTTTTTTTGTAATTTTTAATTATTTTAATGGAACAAAACTTGTACCATGTTTAAAAAAATTGCCATCTCAAAAATTTGGTTTTATAGATGACACTGGATGTACACTTAAAGTGTGGACGTTTTTTTAGAAATTGAAATACTAAAATTTGAAAAATTTTAGGTATTCAAAGGCACATCATTAGTGCAATTGTTGGAATTGGTGTTGGTAATGTTGTGGCAGATTGGAAAGTAAAATACCTTGCAGAAAAAGATGCAATCAGTAGACATTATATGCAGTTACATCCTGAAGATTTCCCTCCATTCGGTAAATTTCAATTTTTTTAAATTTAAACTTAGTTTATTTATATTTTTTTAATTTTAGAAAGGATAAAATATTCAGATCAACTTCTGCACTGGGTACCAGTCCGCTAATGTTGTAAAAATATGTTAGTAACCTGTATATTAAATAAAACTTGTATTATATTATCAAGATTTTATTTTTTTTTTATCAAAATCGTAAGTATAAAACAACATAAATATTTAACTGCACTTATTCTATATAAATATAATCTATAAAATTCAGTTCACAGATTTTAAAACAAAAAATAAGTAACAATTAATTTTGAGCAATGGCTAAATTATTTTGAACTTTTAAATTACTTCCTAACGTTATCGGGAACATAATTATCCTTTCCAGGAATTCCTGTTCCTGCAGCATCACCAAGCCAAGGATATTGATTTGGACAATCGGCGCAAGTCTCTAAATATCTTGTATCGGTAAAATTAACATTCGGATTTTTAAAACTTAATGCGCATTTATTAGAATTATTACAACTTGTTGGAATATTCTCCTTCTTCTTATTACAATTCCATGCCTCATAGTTATTTAATTGATTTAAAGGTTTTGGATCCGTCATCCAAGTTAAGGCTTGGGTTATCGTTACAAACCAAACATCAGGCCTAAAATTTAATTTTTATTTAATTATTTCAGTTTGTGTTGATATTTTTATGCAGTCATTTACAGGGTTGTAGTCCAATCCAAGAATTTATGTAAACCTTGTTCAAGTTCCTTAATTGAAAACCAATTTGTGTGGAAGGGCATCATGTAAGGAGCTTTATTTTGTTCATAATATCTACTGAAGTCTTCTTGAAGCCATTCAAATACCTCTTGAGCATCATGATTGTGGAGAACACATTGATCTAAATAAGGACAATGTCCACCTTCATAATCCTCTACATAATGGGAGTTTAGTGGAACTTCCCAAACTCCTAAAAATATAATTATTTGTAAAGTGAACTACAATTATTAACATAAAGAATCAAATTGTTGCGCAAATTATATACAAATAAATACCTGCGAAAGACCTAGTTGGGCATGTATCAGATTTACATTCATGAGGAATTTTATAATCGAGAGTATACGGCCATACTGGAATAGGTGAAGGTGGCACACCTACAGAACTATCATAAATGTAGCCGAAATCTTCCAAAACTTTGTATTGTGTATTTCTTCCTGGTTTTAAGAATGGAGCTCTCATACCAACCACTTCACTCTTAGAAATATTGGAAAAATGTTTAAGAATTTCTCTCATACCGACCATCTCTCCCACCCATTCTTCATATCCTTTATCTTGAAGCCCCATTTGTAATCTTAAAAATAATAACTTTAAAGAAATGTAATACATTAAATAAGGGAAAACTTTTACGAAATTGTTTCAGTTGATATTTCGTGACCTTCACTTGCAAGTTTCTGGATCATTTGGTAGTTACTGTATTCATGTGATATGAAGAAGGTTCCTCGGATGTCACAATCATTCGGATTTTTATGATTCCTATTAAAGACTTTTTTGTAGTGTTCATAATTGTTTAAATTAACAGCCCCGTCGAAGGTTAACAAAATCATTTGAGGAGTCTAAAAAAATTAGATTACATTATAAAAAGTTTTTTAACGTTTTAAATTAAATTTGAAAAATGAAATTCACTTTTTTATTATACTTTTACCAGAAAATTTCCTCCGCAAAGAAACTACTTTTTCGCGTCAAACACTTTATTACAACACTTGAGTTGAGGTTTAAATTTTTATTTAAAATTTCAAGTTTTATAAATTTCTCAAAAAGTATTAACGGCAGTAAGCTGAAATTTATACCGAATATGAAGGTCCAAAAGAATAATATTTTAAATCGAGTTTGATGAAAATGTTAAATTTGAAATTTTCAAGAGTTTGACACATTTCACCCCATAAGTCCAGAACGAATAAGCATATCGACATGAATATTTTTAGGGATTGAAGAGAAATCGATTAGCTTTCAAATAAGCCACACATCTTGTAAATACACCAAGAGCGAGTGCAGTAATTATTTTCTGGAAATTTCACCATTTTATGGAATCTCAAGAGAAGTATCGACAAAAAGTCACTATTTGTAATCTGGTTTAGGCCAAGCGAAGTGGTACCTTCTGCATTTATGGACTATAGAATCGGGAAACTACTACATGCTCAGAGGAGATAGATCTTTTGTGGTACCCCAGTAAACACAGTTATATAAATTCTATATAGCGTGTACACCAACTAATATGTAAAATTTACATAGCATATAATAAATAAAACGAATTTGGTCCATTCGTCCATTGTATCAAACGGTAAAATTCCTTATCTACCATTATCAAAGTAGACTGCAACAAGCAACAACCCACATATTGCAGAGACAAGGACACTTGTTTCGTTCTTATACAGGGTGTCCCATTTTTTTTCCAGCAAAAATTTTTTTAGATAGTAAATGTCATTCTGAATAAAAAATTTCCTATGAACTATTATGTTTTTTCGACTCCTTAAAAAGTTACAGCAATTTTAAAAGTTCAAAAATTTAATGATTTTTGTGGAACACCATGTATAAATTTCATTTAATTTTAATTTTCTTTATTTAAATCAAGTATGCTTTGGATTTTGTATATCTTAATTAAGCCAAAAAGGTGCTAAATTTTACCAAGGGAAATTTAACCTTGTCTTTCACTTTTACAATAAATAATGATCAAAAAAACAAATTTGGCAAAGAAAAAATCCAAATAATAATTGATTTAAATAAAAAAATATAATAAGAAAGAATATTATACAGGGTGTTCCACAAAATTCATGAAAATTTATCAATTTTAAAATTGCTGTAACTTTTTAAGGAGTTGAAAAAGCATAATAGTTCATAGGAAAATTTTTGTTCAGAATGACATTTAATATCTAAAAAAAAATATTGCTGGAAATAAAGTGGGCCACCCTATATAAGGACTTATCATCCCATACTGCTAACTCTTAAATTATGGTTAACACTTGACAGATTCCCCAATATTTACCATATGTAACATTTATATATATGATTATACAGGGTGTTCATTTTAAAAGGAGCCACCCTAAATAACACTCGAAAAAATAATTTAATGTAAAAATGCAGTGACAGGTCAATTTTTATTTTTAGGGGGACATCTATTTACAATGAAATTAAAGTTGTATTTGCAACCCTCCACCCCACAGGACCACCCTTTCGATTATTTTAAATGGGATTGGGAGTCAAGTGACGCATCATTTTAAAGGTCTCTTTTTCCTGAAAATAAAAATATGATTTGTTTTGGCCCTATTTTAATTTAGTCAATTACAGGACACGATAAATCAGAAATGGAAAACGTAATTTATAACAAAAAAAAATTATAAAAAAATATGGTAACTGATTTGTTTTTCAATAATTATAAATAATTAGCTTTTGTTAAGTTAAAGGACGTGTTTCATGGTCAAGGCTTAAAAATTTATCCCAAAAATTTCTTAAAATTTTACTTAATTTTTGGGATGCTGTAAATAGCTTAAAAATATATTTAAAACAAAAAAACGCAACATCAAAGTCTTCGTTTATATCTTAACTTATTTCTAGCGTTGGAAAAAAAATATTATTTCAATTAGTTTTATAGAATGTTTCATAGAGCCGCTAAGCGAACATTTTTTGTAAAGAGCCTGTTTTATTGCTGCCGTATGATTATTTGGTTTGACTTACCAAAACAAAAAAAAAAGAAATTGGTAGCCACAAGACTTCTGTGTACCAAAAAAAAAAGAAATTTTAAAAAAGCTTTAAAAAATTATTTTTGATTTTAAAAGGGCGATCTATACTCACCATTTTGGGCGTTTTCAATTTTTTAAATTTCTTATATTTTTTTTGTAAATTAATGAAAATGGTCATTTTATGCTATTTTCAATGAACTAAAACATTCATTTATGATAAGAATTTTAAAACTTGAAAACGGCCAATATGCAGATTGGAATTTCCTTTATCCGTGTTTCAAATTTGAAAAAAAATCGTTAATTGATAAGGCTGCTATAACGATTCTACAAATGGATTTTTTCTTGGGGATTTGTTGCCCCTTCCGCGATCAGTTCTTCTGATTAAAAAGTTTGACACACTTGGTATATTAAATTAAACTGATGGAGCAAAATTTTTCGAAAATGTAAATTTTGTTTAATTTGAATATTATTTGTTGCTGCACTTATGTTATTAAGGCACTTATCAGCACTTAATCCTAGAAAAAATGTATATAATAAAAAATTATTTACGTCTTCAGGATCCAATCCTCCTGGGATGAGTGTACCATCTTTAGAGCAAAAACAATAAGGCAATTGGCATTCAGCAGGATCGCACTTTTTGGCAAGATCAGTGGGAGGTTCAGTACTTGGAGCAGGTGCTGCAATTTTTTTTTAATTTTTATTATATTCCGCGTATGTTTTTTGAACTTACTGGCTGCAAGTGGACCACACCTTGCTTCATCTTTAAACGTACAATATTTACTAATATCATCAAAATATAGTCCAGACGGACATCTATTTACATATGGATAACCATCAACGCACTAAAAAAAAATTATAAATATTCATGTTCTTGTGTAAACTGTGATTTATGTAATACTTGATAAAATCGACGGCATGTAGCTGGATCTGCATAATTTCCATTCCCTACTTCTTGAGGACAAGTAAATTCAACATCGTGCTTTTTGTCTTCTTTTGATGTTTGTCTTTGGTTCTGTTGAGCTTCACCTTAAAAAGTATTGTTTTCTTGCAATTATTTAAAGAAATCAAAAGGACGGGTTTGGTGGCTTTCTATTTCCTTTGCAATTGTTGATTAGCGCGACACAAGCATTTTTACAAAAAAAATTTAAATCTTTAGGAATATTTGTTTAATATTGTGAAAATTTGTTTAGCAAAAACTTGAAATACAAAATTTAAAATGTTTCAGAGGTAGGAATTAGATTTTTGAATATTTTTGAAAACTACCCACATGCAATAAGTGTATTTTAGGTATTCGAAAATATTAATTGGATGCTTCAGTGGGGGTCTATAACCATGTTCTCAAATTTCTAACAATATTCTAAAAAAATTGCAAATTTGGAAACTGCATTTTTTCAACATTTGAGCAATTATTCTGTTAATTCAATAAAAAAAAATATAATTTCTGCAATCACATAAATACTTCCACTGTTTATAATTGCTTTTAATAAGTTATTTCCTTATGTAAATTTATCAAGATCAAAATTAGTGTAATATAAGAAATACGTTATGAAACAAGAATAAATAATCTACGTATTTAATTAATTATCAAATGAATTAAAATAATTTATTCAGGTATTCAACATGTAAGATAGCAGTTATTAATTTTAATTAAAATAAAGTTTTATTATTCTCATTAAATCGTTTATAGAATCAATAGTAAGTAAATATTATAAATTGGAAAAAATATTCAGGTTAATATAGAAAGTAAAGATGTTAGAGCATTCTTTCTATTAATTGTAAAGGTTATAACTTATGGCGTACTAGGCGTACATAATTTTTGTTGCTATTCTAAAAGAATTATTTTTTTGATTTTTAAGAATATAAACATAAATAGTATTTTCGAATGATTTTTTTCGTTGCTTAAAAATTTTGAGGTATTTATTGCTAAATGTAAAAAATCGGAAGTGCAAGAAAAACAGGAAAAGTTGCTTGGTATTTGAGCAAATCACATTAAACCGGTATTTAAGTAATAATTTGTTAAAACTGGTTTTATATTTTTGCTAGTTTTGCATAGTTTAGTAAGGATTCGCTAATTTGAAGGTAAAATTATAAAACTATTAAAATTTTAAGTGATTTAAGAAATTTGTACATATGTGTAAATTTAGAAAGCTAATATCTTCCATTTTGTGAAAATGTTACACCTTAATTTGTAAAAACAGTGAAAATAATTGAAGTCTTTTGATGAATTTGAAATGTTTGCTCGATTTCCACTGCAGTTTCTCTAAATACGTGCAATAACTGTATAAATATTGGTTTTTATAAAATGGTAAAAATATAAATAAATTTTTACTTACTATTTGTAAATATTAAAATAAATGTAAATATCACTAACAAGCAGCGTTTTAATATAAACACCGCCATATCTTTAACAAGTCACTGCAAGATAGAACGTCAGACTGAGGTCTGCACTTTCATTGCTACTTCTTGTGGCCACTTTCTTTGGAATAACCTCGACTAGGTCAAGGAAACGAAGAGACTAATGATTCTTTGCCCAAATTTCATTTTAATACCTTGCAAAGCTCATAAAACGCAAATCAGATAAGAGTAAAAGTTATTACATTCTTCAAAAAACCAAAGCACGATTTCCTCTTCAACATTCTAAATTAGTTCCCCATTATTATATAGTTTTTAGTACTTCTATTACTTCAATTAGATTTCTTAGATTATAGCTGAAAATTGCAGTTTCTTAAATTTTTGATAATTTCGCAGGATTTTGGAGTTAAATATACCTGTCAAATGTATTCGTAAGTCGTAAGATTAAGATGAGATTGAATAGATGATATATTTTGGACTAAATAATGGCTAGAATATGAGCATCAGTCATCATCACAAAAGACCTTTAAGGAAATTGGAACTCTTAATTTAAAGGCTTTTAAACTTAAATGATTTGAAATAATAATTTAAAAAAAATCAAATTTTACAAAAAAAATTAATGCAACAAGTGTTCCGTAAGTAATGCATAATAATGAAAGGGGTAGTTCAGGACACCAAAACAAGCAACTTTTGTTAATAAACCCATATTCGGAAATTAACCATTAAGCCAGGGCAAATAAAAATGATTTAAGGTAATTAAGTTAATTATTTAATAAAATTTACAAAAATTGTTCGAAATTTCGGCCATTTTGTTCAATGTACAAGGTTGCACGCTGGTTCGTAGATGTTCGAACCCTCTGGAATATCCCAGGGATGTCTTGGACAATGGTACAAGCAGCCATAAGTCTTGCGAGTAGTTCTTCTTCTGTAGTAACAGGCGTCTCGTACACCAGACTTTTCAAATATCCCCAAAGGAAAAAATCTAAGCTTGTGAGAACGTGCAGGCCAATTAACAGGTCCGCCACGACCAATCCAACGGTTGGAAAAAACTTCATCCAGAAATTGCCGTACATTTAAAGAAAAATGAGGAGGACACCCATCGTGTTGAAACCACATACCTTGTCTAATAATAAGCGGCACTTCCTCCAAGAGCTCAGGTAAAACTTCCTCCACGAAATGGCGATACATTACATCATTCAAACGTGGTGGTAGTAGGTATGGATCAATTAAATTGTCTCCCAAAATTCCAGCCCAAATATTAATAGAAAATTGGTGTTGATTTCGCCGACGGGATACAACATGAGGATTTTCATCATCCCAAATGTGACAATTTCGGCTATTATAAAAGCCGTCCCTCGTGAAGCCGTAAATAACACGAAACTGCCAAAATTAGGTTGAACCAAATGCTGTTGTAACCACCAGCGGGAAAAATTTACTCGAGTTGGATAATCTGCTGGACTCAACGATTGAACACGTTGAATTGAATAAGGGTGTAGCAACTGTTCATGGAGAACTCTCCACAAACAGTTGTTTGCCTTGCTTCCATGTTATGTGCAATGGCACGAATACTTGTGCTTGGTTCTTCCTCTATACGGTTGAGCACTTCTTCCTCAAATTGGATAGTGCGAATTGAACGTGGACGACCAACAGCTCTACGAGGTTCGACAGATCCAGTTTCTCGAATACGATTATGAATCCTAGCAAAGATAGAATAATGCGGTTGACGATGTTGAGGAAATCTTTGCTGGTACAGGCGCGCAGCTCTCAAAGAGTTACAAAGAGCTTCCCCATAAATGAGATGCATATCAGCTAATTCCGCATTGGAAAAATTCACCATTTTCGAAAGTAATTAACTTTAATAACAAACGTAATTGATCTTAGAATAGCACAACAAAATAAACCGATGTTGATTTACTACTATCGTATTTAAAGTTGTTCACTCCAAATTTGTGTCGTGTTTTTTTAAAAATCTGTTGTACACGGTCCATTGTAAAGACATGACAAGAAATCGCAAACATTTATTTACAAAAAAAGTAAATAAAGCTGTTTTTGTAAATTAAATTTAAAAAAATTTGTCTCAACCTAGTGACTTAATGGTTAATTTCCGGATATGGGTTTATTAACAAAAGTTGCTTGTTTTGGTGTCCTGAACAACCCCTTTCATTATTATGCATTACTTACCGAACACCCTGTATAATACAATGTAACAATGTCACGGAAACATTAGCAACATGAATGTGTTTACCATATTTATAAAAAAAACAATAAATAGAAACCGTCCCAGGCAGAAACCAAAGCTGTGAAAATATTGTAATAATATTATAATACAAGATTTTGACAAGGTTGTATACAATATTGTGGAAGCAGCAAATGTTGGTCGCCGATAATAATGTGTTGATATTGTGCTGGGATATTACCACAAGTTGTGGTACGTCCCTGTGACAATATTCTTACACGTCAAAAAAAGATATGGAAGGGTTTGATCCCTGGACCTTTATGCCCGTTTTCGCCAACGATTCCTAAAATGTAGGTATTGCTTATAGAGCTCGTTGCTAGGTATTTTTAATTAATTAATAAAAAATACCTAGCAACTAGGCAATACCTATCATATAAGCAATGCCTAAGTTTTAGGAATCGTACACTATCATTACACCATCGCATCGTATCTATCTACTTATAAAAGGTTGTATTAAATATTAGTATGCTATTTTTTCTTAATTGTATCTCATCTCCCTATTCTGGAAATATAGTAATATTTTTTATTAAAATTATTCACCTACTTTAAAAAATCTATTTTTCGTTTTAAATATAGTAACTTATAACAACCAATTAAATAGTTGAAAATTTAATCGACTTAAATCGACAACATTAAAAAAATGTCGATAGTGACTTTTTATTTCAATATTGTGAACATAATAAAACATAATATTGTATTATATTGTGTTCAGAGTTTTTGCCCAACATCGTGTACAAACCTACATATTGTAATGAAATTGGGAATTTTTAGATTCCGCTCGCCCTCTGGTGGCAAAAATATCAACTTCTGTATTCGGTACTTCCTGTTGTGATATATTGCATTGGTATATGTTTTTTGAGCTTTACTGAAGTTTTAAATAATAAACTATTTGAGTTTTGTTGAATGTGTAATTATAAGGTTCCAGAATCCATTTTAAATACAATTTTAGACGCTGGCAAGTACCGAATATCCTCCATTTGCCCCCATTTATACCGCCATCTATACGTAGTTAAAATTCCCAATATGAATACAATATTTCGATTACAATCATTTCAGTATATTTAAGCCACAATACCAGAACAATATTTAAACTACAAGAATGTCAAAATTTTACCGCAATATTTCCCAAACATATTGTTACACGAATGTTTATACAATATTTTCACAACGTTTCATACGATCCACAATATTTACATGTTCCTACAATACTATGTACCACGTTCCAACTACAATTTTTGTTTATCGGTCTCTCCAAATACGGAAAAAACTCTATTCCCATTGAGCGGACAGGATTTTGTTCTGGTTCTGTGTTTGTTTCTAGTCCTTCATTTTGCTTTTGGTTGGTGTGTACTGGGTCTGGGGTCTAGAGGCCATTTTACACTAACGCATTTTGGTTCGAAAATCCTGTACAAGATTTATATGCTAGTCTAAAATGGGATTAAGAATCGGTGAAATTAGGTAGAGGATTTTGCAATATAAATTTCGATTTCTTAGAAAAAGCAGATAAGAAGAACGGTTAATTGAAATCGAATATTTTTTTGTACTGCTTAAAGATTCTATTCTAGATCTCATAAGTTTTTTAGTTTTTTTTAAGAAGATAGTCGGCAAATTTGAGCGCTTGATTTTGAAATTCGCTTGATATTTGTGGCGTGGGTCATATTTTTTTTCCATTGAAGCTTTTTTAACATTTATTTTTTTTGGTAAACAGAAGAGTCTTGTGACTACCAATTTCTTCTTTTTTTGCTTTGGTAAGTCAAACCAAATAATCATACGGCAGCAGTAAAACGGGTTCTTTACAAAAAATGTTCGCTTAGCGGCGTTTTGGAACATTCCAAAAAACTAATTGAAATACTATTTTTTTCCAACGCTAGAAATAAGTCAAGATATAAACGAAGGGTTTGATGTTGCGTTTTTTGTTTTAAATATTTTTTTAAACTTTTTACAGCATCCCAAAAATTAAGTAAAATTTTAAGAATATTTTGGGATGCTGTAAAAAACTATGGTATGTATTGAAGATAGGCAACTGGCCTCCTCCACAAACTGAACTTTATACCCTAGTGACCAGCTTACTAATTATCTAATTTAGATAATTTATCTATTTAGACACCTTTGTATCTTTATACATAAAAAATTATTTTGCGTATAATTTTCAGATATTTTCGTGTTTTCTTCCATTGCTTTAGTATTGTCCATCTTCGTAAATTCCAACTTCGATCGCCGATTGAAAAATTTTTCCACTCTTCGATTTTTTTCCATGAATGGTCCGGTCTTCTTTCTTCTCGCTTTAACTACTTTTCCATCTGATTTGTTAAGTTGACTTGATTTTTGGTTTCTTCCCAATACCATAATACTCAAAAGACTTTTACACTTTATACTCCACTACCACATCTTAATTAATGCATCCATTTCTTCTTCATCATTGTTCTCTTCTTCCACGCCAGCATACCTATTTCCTGATCAATGTGTTCATTTGACAACTTATCCTTTGCTACGAGTTTGGTTGGGACTCACACCTGTATATCTTTCCTTTCTCGAGTTCTAAGGTTGGATACGTCTTGAAAAATGTTCTTCCTCATCTTCTCTACCTAATCTAGAGCAAATAGCTTTGCTAGTTCTTATACTACTACACCATGCTCATACCAACTTTTAGATAACCAGGTTCAAGGTTAGTTTAAATTACACTGGCCAACACACATTTTGGTGCCGGCGATTTTTTAACTATTTTTAGGTGAATTTTGGGTGCAGAATCCGAAATAGCTGTCAGATTTGTTCTATCAGCTCTAGTTTTTGAGATACGCCATATAGGGCTCTTTTATTTTATTCAATTATTACTATTTGCTCCAACCCCTAGTTAAAAAAAAACAAAAAATACAGAGCAAGGTATTTACTTTATAAAATTTACATTTATTAATATGTGATAGATCCATCTAAAATTAATTAATTAGTATTTAATATTAAAATAAAAAAAACTCACTCCTTTTAAAGATATTTAATGAGCCAGAACGTTTTCGTCAACCAATGTTGACATTATCAATGGCACCAATAATGTCATTTAATGCCATTGGTTAAATATTAAATATCTTTAAAAAGAGTGAGTTTTTTATTTTACATTTATCACTAATCTATTATAAATTTTCTTTTATAGGACTTTCTAGCATACAGTTTATGAGGAAAGTCTCGCTGAAGACTCCAACAGTAGTCGACCATCATGTGACTATCCCATCTTCCTAACTAAAACTGGCTAATTATATTCTAATTTTAGGTACAAAATTTTAATTTTGACGTGTATTGATATACCTAATAATTTCATTATTTTTGGCTTTTATCAGAACTACCTAAAATCAATTACCCTGAATCTCAAAAACTAGAGCTGATACGAAAAAAAGCCATGTATTTTTAGAATCATCACATCAGAAATATCTAAAATCAGTTCTTACTTTTCCAGCACCAAATTTATTTTTTCATTTTGTTCGCCTGTGTTATCTATCGAGACATTATTTACTTTCAATCAAGAACTTGGTATGAGAGATGAGAAGACAGTTATGAAAAGACCATATATGCAAAATGCCAAAACAATGCTATTGATTCTATCGATGTATGGTGGAGCCAAAAATTTTCCCCAATTTTTCCACGAAGTTGTCAATTTATATTGTATAACATATAAATTTCGGCTCGATTTCCAAATTTTACAACGTTTGATGAGGCTTCACATAATATACAATAACTTTTCGACTTAATTTGACTAACTTCTCTAAGACTATCTTTATCTCAAAGGATTGGATTGAAGATTGAAAAGGGAATTGTTCAGTCAGATAAATAACTTGTTCATCTCTACTCTCTTTTAAATTCATTTGGACTGGATTTTTTCAATTCAAGTTAAACCTAGTAACAAACTAAAGAGGAATAGAAGAGTTACTAAAATATTATATTTTGGACCCTCGTATTTTCTATTTGTGTTTTTAGTTTAATATTTGCTAGTATATATGCTCTGCATATGAATGATTAATTTTCTATAGTAACTTGTGGTCAAGTCAATCACAATCGAGAAGATCAATCCCACAGTTTTTTTAGGATTGGACCTGTTTAAATCCATTCCGGATTTAATCTCTGGAAATAAACGTAGTCTATTATTTTAGATTTTACCTCTTTATAAGGGGCAGCCGGAAGCTATTTTTTTATTGAGACCTTTGAGTAAACTACTAAATAGAATTTGATTTTTTTTGTATTCTTCCATCAAAATATTTATAAAACTTGGCAAGGCTGCGGTTTTCCTTAAAGACTTAATGAAAATTTGAAGGTTTTCGATTATATTTTTACGTTTTTTTCCCAGAAACAAGTAGGTAAAATTTATTTTTAAATTTGTATAATTGTTTCTTATATTAGTTATATAGAGAATTTAAAAAGAAGTATATAAAAGGTTATTTTTTATTGCATATTTTGGTGATTTGCTGTACCTACTACATTTTTAATTGCTTATTTTATCAATTTACATAATATATTTGAAAGATATTATTTTTGAGCAACTAAGCTAATTTTAAACTGAAGTAAAACAATCAAGTATATGGCAATGGTAGAAAGGCTCTGAAAAAAAGTAAAAATTGTATGAAAATCTTAAACAAACTCGTAATAATACAGTAATCATTAATAATACAGTAGGTAATAATTTCTCAAACCAGCAACCCTGAAATAAACAACTTTTCAATTTAGGTGATACCCTTGAACTATGCAACTATTTTTGATTCATCTCTGTTGAAATAAGCAACAAATAACGGTTTTAAATTGAAGAAATTCCTTTCTTCTGAAGAAGAAATTGGAAAATTTACAGGAAAATCAACATGAACCCTTTGTGAATGATATTTAGAATATTTTCATTTTTGTTTCAGATCAGTTACTTAGTTTGAGAAATTACTGTAAATATTTTAAATCAGAAGGCGCTAAACTTAGATAATATAGAAAAGTTGATTCCTAATTTAGTTTAAAAAAATAAGATGTAATTTTTTCTATGAATAATATAAAATTTAAAAAAAGAGGACAGTAATTGTATAATTATAAATTTAGATTTGTATTATTTTATAATAATATTAAATTGTATATTAACCGGTGGATAAAAACAACGTGAATTTTCTATGTTAAAATTAATTTTAACTTACTGAAGTTAGTAGTTCTCTATTAACAATTGTGTAGCCTTGTAGAGACACCTTCGGAGGATTCATTTTAATTGCAATTAAAAATATTTCAATCTAAAAAATTAAGTTAGATTGTATTACTTCCAAGATATTAATTATTTTTTGGATTGTTATAAGTTACAAGTTACAACACAACATCAAACTACTGAACATCTGAACAATTACCTCGGAAATTGTACTTCGGTCAATAGATGATAGATCCACGCTCATTAGTGAGTTCTGAACTCTACTTGCGATATTCAAAGACGCATTATGTGAACAATCACAAAATATATAAAACAATATGATACAATAACTGGCATCGACCAAAAGCCCAATTTCTTTGAACGTAAAATTAAAACCATGGTCCACTATTTCTGAAGTAAATCCATAAACCTTAAAAATATTTTATTTCTCTTAAGAAATAATTCTTAAATTCTCAAGTACGTATCAATTGAAGAAGTTATTGTTATCAAAGTTGCAGTTACCAAGTGGAGTAGCCAGGAATTTCGGAAAGCAGGGTACCGACTCTTAAAAGGCCTCCAAGTGGCGGTAATGGGGTGGCGTGCCCCCTTTCGGAGATATTTGAAGGTCAAGATTTTTTTTTAGATTCAAAATTCACAATAATGACCCCACTCCCCCTGACTACGACGCTGATAAGAAACGTCACCCAAAGATAAATTATAGTTGCAACTTTAATTTGAACAATTTTTGGAATTTTGCTAAACCACATACATTTTGATTTTAAACCATTTTTTAGACGAAATTTTTGTGTTCTAAAAATCAAAATTTTCTTTTTTCTTTTTGTACCAAAAAGTTTTTATTATCCCGTGGTGTAATTGTAAAAAAAATAAAATTTGATGTTTTAGTGTAATTTTTAGATTCTTGTAATTTTAACATTTTACACAAGTTCTTAAAAAATCGGCAATAAAATCAAAATGATTGAAATCACACACGAGTTTAATAAGTGACTGTAAAGATAGTAGTTATTGGTTTTTGTTGATTTTTTAAAGTGAAGAATTGATTAAGAAATGGCGGATTTATAATATTTTTCGAAAAAAAAATTGATGTGAAATTATCAATTTTTAGGTTAGCTCACGATTTTTGGGCTAAAAAAACGGCCTAAAATTACAAAACCTACAATTGTGGCTTAAATAACAGTACAAACTATAAGTGAAGTTAGCGCCAGACTTGAAGCACTAACTTTTTTTTCAATACATTCGTTAGTGCTCTTTAGCGGTTTTTTTTATTTACCACTCTTTTATAAATTTTAGTGCATCAAAAAAACTATTTTTGGAAAAATAAGAAAGTTACAGTTCTTTTAATTTTTTTCGACCTAGCGACAATTTTTTTTAATTATTTTTTTTCAAATTTTCTTTTGTATTTCATTAGTGCTTGTTAGTGCATCCAAGAACATACCAATTTTGGAAAAATAAGAAAGTTACAGAATTTTTACTTTTTTCAACCCAGGGACAATTTTATTCAAATTGTTCTCTGAATTTCATTAGTGATTTGTTAGTCCTTGTTAGTGGATCAGAAAAACACTAACTATTTGAAATTATGAGAAAGTTCTCTTACTTTTTTTCGACCTAGCGACAATTTTTTTTATTTTTCCATTTTTTTCAAACTTTCTACTGAATTTAGTTAGTGCATTAAAAAAACTTACTATTTTTTAAAAAATAAGAAAGTTACAGATCTTTAGTTTTTTCGACCCAGCGACTTTTCTTTGTTTATCAATTTTCTTCAAATTTTATTCTGAATTTTGTAAGTGCTTTAAAAAACTTACTATTTTTGGAAAAATAAGAAAGTTCTTTTACTTTTTTCAAATCAGCGACATGATAAATAAAATATAATGTCGAAAAAAAAAAGATCTATAACTTTCTTATTTTTTCAAAAATAGAATGTTTTTTGCTTAACGATGTAGTAAAAATCACAAGAAAATTTGAAAAAAATATATGAATAAAAAAATTGCCGTTTGGTCGAAAAAATTAAAAGATCTGCAACTTTCTTATTTTTTAAAATATTTAGTGTTTTTATAATTCACCAACAAGCTTCAATGAAGCAATTCAGAAGAAAATTTGTAAAAAATCGATAAATAGAAAACTTGGTCGCTGGGTAAAAAAACACTGGTTCTTCTTATTTTTTTTTTCGAGTAAAAAAAACTAAAAATCTATAATTTTCGTACTTTTTCAAAAATAGAATGTTTTTTGATGCACTAGCAAGCACTAATGAAATTCAAAAGAAAATTTGAAAAAAATATAAATAAAAAAATTGTCATCAGGTCGAAAAAGTAAAAGATCTTTAACTTTTTTATTTTTCCAAGAATAGTATGTATTTTGATGCACTAATAAGCAATAACGAAGCACTAATGAAATACAAAAAAAAATTGAAAAAAAATGGTAAATAAAAAAAATGTCGAAAAAAGTGAAAGATCTGTAGCTTTCTTATTTTTCCAAAAATAAAAAACAGTATGTTTTTTTTTGATGCACTAATAAGCACTAAAGAAGTACAAAAGAAAATTTGAAAAAAAGTGGTAAATAAAAAAAAAATTCGCTAGGTCGAAAAAGGTAAGAGATCTGTAACTATTTTATTTTTCCAAAAATAGTATGTTTTTTGATGCATTAACGAAGCACTAATGAAATACAAAAGAAAATTTATAAAAAAGTGATAAATAAAAAAAAATTGTCACTGAGCATGAAGTTAGCGAAAAAACTTAAATAAACATTTAATCACTTAATACTTAGCCGCTAATTTTACTAATTGTTGCACTAAAGAGCACTAACGATGTACTAACGAATGAGTTGAAAAAAACGTTAACTTTAATTTGAGTAATTTTTGCAATTTTATTAAATTCATTTCGATTTTAAACCATTGTTTATAATAAAATTGGTAATTTCATGTCCTAAAAATCAAAATTCTTGCTAACTTTTTTTATCAACCGATTTTGATTATTTTTGTTTAATTTTGTGTTTAAAATCTAATATGTGATAAATTAAAAAAAATATTTTTAATTTGCTTGTAGTATTTTTTTGTAATTTTTAGATTTTATAACTTCTAAAAAAATGGCGAAAAAACTCAAACAAATTTATTTCTCCATGGCAAAAGCAACAGTTCCAAGTGTGTTTTTAAACTAAAAATTTGTTTAGGAAATGCAGCAGTTATTAATATTTATCGAAAAATGTTGACTTTAAACCATTTTTTAAACCAAATCATAGTTTAAACTCAATATAACACAAAAATATTAAAAAATAAATTAGAAAAGAGATTTTAAATGCAGTTCGAACTTCCATTTAAGTAATTTTTTTTTTCTAAATTACTTTATGATTTTAAACCTCCTTTTTGACAAAAATTAAAAGTCTGTTCTAAACGTCGAAATTCTTGTATAACTTTTTTCTTGTTTAATTTTGTGTATGCAATTTTCATGTGTTAGGCCAAAAAATTTTTGGTTTTAATTTTTATTTTCTGTAATTTTAAAATTTGGTAGGTTCTTAAAAAATTTTCGATAAAATCTAAAATCTTTAAGACCGAAAAACAAGTCTAATATTCCATTAAAAAGTCAATAAATGTCGGTTTTTAATGTGCGTTTAAAATCAAAAATTTGTTAAATAATGGTGGAGTTATTTCCGTCATTTTAAAAAGTTTTAATTAAAATGATGAAGAATTTCGGTTAGCAGGGTACAGACTCTAAAAAGACGCCCAAATGGGGTTAAGGGGGCGGCGTGTCCCCTTTTGGCGATATTTGAAGGTCAAGATTTTTTTGAGATTCAAAATCATAATAATGAAATACCAACATTTTTTAAAATTTTAAATGTTAAAACGTGATTATTTAAAAATGGGGCTATAATAAATAATTGTTTTTTTTATTTATTACAAAAAATAAGCAAAAAATAAACATGTATACAGGGTGTCGCAAAATTTGACCAAGAGCGGTTAACTGGAGAATGTTCCACTTTTTCTAGCAACTTTTTTTAAGTAGTAAATGTCATTCTGAACTAAAAATGTGCTATGAAATAATATTTTTTTGGACTCTTTAAGAAGTTACACCATTTCTAAAATTGTTAAATATTCAAATGTTTGTAGACTTTGTATAATTTTCTATTTTGGAACAGGTTAAAATTTTTAAAAACTTTAATTTTTGTTCAAAACTTGGAACCACATTTACTATCAAGTTTTGCTGGAAAAAATAATCTTCTAATCTAAAAAATATATGATACTGAAAAAGGCGCCTTGAACTGGATTTGGGCACCAGGGGGTGAAAATCAGTCAGTGAACTCCCCCTGGCTATGCCATTGGTGTTACCAAAAATAATATTTGAAATTTGCCCCTTCCTCAGAAATCAATTTTTTCGAAACTTGCAAAATGTTTATATAAATTTTAGAATAATCTTGTAGGCTCAGTTGTATACTTACGGTTACTGTAATATTAGTTATAATAAATAAAATATTTGCAGAATAGGTTCTGGCATAAGCATTTCCCAACTTTTGTAACATTTCGCTTAATTGTAACCACAATACTCTGTAATGAGATATAATACTAGCAGAACATGACTCACGTATATCCTGAAATTAAACGCTAAATATGTAGGTAATAAATTACCTATTAATTACTTACTAAATCAAAACTATTGGCTAAAGATTGACTAGCATTGCCAATGGCCCTGCAATTAATATACCATAAAGCACATGTCATATTTATCATAGTTATGACATGCAAATAAGCAGTTGTATGGTAAAGCGTAAACCCGTCTAATAATGCACTCAAAATTAATAAAAATCCAACAGCCAAAACCAAACAACCAATACTGATAATCACAATTAATGTACTCAACATAGGAAACTCCAAACTTTTTCCTATCAAAATTTCGATTATAAAAAAAACTAATTTCTACAAATTTTTTCTACTACCTGTAATTTTGTAATAATCTAGTTGAAAATATCCCCAAGAATTTTTATAAATGCAAACATCTTTAGCTACACCCCATCCAACATAAGGAATCCAAAAGTGAGGAACCAAGTATATAACGAATATAATTGAATAAATATATTCGTCAAATTTTTTGCTTTCCATTGTTAATATTTGTAATCTTTCATAACCAACCAAAAAAACCAGTACGGTGGTACAACTGTAGAATACATAAGCATAAATCGTAGCAGAACTAACCCAACTGAAAACTATACGTCCATTTTTACGCTGCACCGGCATTACCGCCAAATACTGCAAATTTCAAAAATTTATATAGATATTTATAAATTAATTTAACCTACTCTAAAAAGAATAAGTAATAATTTATGATCTCTATAAAATTGATCATGTTCATCAATGATTTTTCCATCCTCTTTATCAAGTATTGATCGTTTTTTAATTTCTTGAGTTCTTGCACTGTACTGAATATTTCGAATAGTTTTTCTGATATTAAATTCTTCCGGAAAATAAAACTCTTCTTCCACTTCCATGATTTGACAACTTTAAAGTGAAACGTTTGAGCTGAAATTACCTATTTCCAATTACCGTCCCAATCAATCAACTTAATTACGACATGTTAATTAAATACACGTTTATTGGTTTAAGAATATTTTATTTAAAAATTCCAATACAGTAGTAATTAGATGTTAATAAAATAAATACAATTACATTTCTCTGGTTATAATTATTTAAAAAAATGTTGTAATGTTTTAAAAAATGGGGCTAAGATATTGTTTGTAGGTATAAAAAACATCTAGTTGTTACATTTATAACAATTATAATATAAATTAATTAATACTTTTATGTACAGTTAAAATATTAATTAAAACAAACGGAAAACAATTAATTTTTTATCGTTGCAAAAATAACTGATAGGATAATGACTAGTATCAATTATTTTGTTGTCGTGGCCAAGCTATCTTAGCATCAATTCGCTTATATGCTAACATCACATGTTTTCCTTCGTTCATGAAGTCTTGAGGGCATTCATTATCACCCAGTAGAGTTTCTAAAGAAAATAAATAGTTAGCAATAATAAGATATAAAAATTCCATAATTACCTTCTCCATCAACTAATCGATATAAGGCAAAATCTTGCGGATTTGTAATCCTTGCTTTATGAGCAATGATTTTGCAAACTTCTTTTGTAGTCATGTGTGGTCTTGCTGGAAGGGTTTTTGTTAGTATGGATCCATGTAGTTCATCCGGAACAACAACCTTTAAAACAGACTAAAAGAAGGAAGATATAAGTGGATTATTAATACATTTTCAAATTAAATTTAATATTAATCCCCTAAGTGCATGATTAAAATTATCGGAGTGGTCTCTGTTTATACTCCGCTTTATTACTTCCAAATTTTTAATATTTTCATTCCTCAAGAAATCCTATTGTAATATAATGATGTTGCTAAAACGCTCAGATTTCATATACATGATGCATGCGACGAGCATGAAGTATTCAATTAAATTCTAATGTAAACAATTCCCTCCCTTGGGATACATTTCCTTGTAAGGAACGATATGAGCTCATTTAAAATAAATTTAGATACTTCAACGGGCTTATTTAATATTTTCTCTAAGGAGCTAGAATATGAAAAATTGTCCAATTTGGAGAAAGTTGGGTATTTTTGTGATAAAGTACTTTGTTAATTCAGCAGAGTTATTGATTCACATTTTAACGACCCAAGATACGAGATGTCATATGTTAAAATATAAACGCCGCGCCGGCTTAATTCCAAAATGAAATATGTTTAGAAGCCAGAACAATGTGGTGCGTTTCAGATTAAAAATTTGAAAGTTAATAATTAAGAAAAAAGGAAAAAAATTAAAAAATCAAGTCTCCACTTTTTGTTCAAAAGTTATGAATTTTTACATAAAATATGACATTCTGATAAATGTGTAATTGAAATTATCATATTGACTTTTATTAAATTTTAACTATTTTTAAGGTAGATTACCTAAAAATTTAAATAAAACTGAGTTTTTGGGGTACATTTCATTCATTTTTTATTATCGTTCATTCGCGGGATGATCTTGAAAAAATCCAAAAGGCTACATACATATTTTTTTCTCCAAAACTATAAAAGTTGGCGGTTTCAAATTTTTTTCGAAGATAAACACCGTATATAGACGCATTTAAAAAATATTTGGTTTAAATCGGTAGTTTAGTTTTTGCGGAAAAAAATCACAAAATTTTGACCAAAGGTTGCTTCAAATAAGGCACTGGACTCAATTGAAAACAATTTTTTGATAGATTCTTATGAAGGATGTGTCGGGGCGAATTTTAAGCCATTAAAAATTCCGGTGGAGTTAGTAGTTTTGAAGATATTAATTATTTTGTGAAAAATTAAAAATTTGGCTTCGCTTATTTTAGCTACATTTTCAGTCATAACCCAAAAACAAAAAAAGATAGCAAAGTGATTTTTTTCGTAAAATGGACCTTAAAAGATTTTAGGGGATGTGGGAGTGGAAGGGAATTTGAAAGTCTTATTAGATCGCGACAAAAATTTTTTAAATTCAATCTTAAGATTTTTTTTAATTTTTTTTTTCGAAATTCAAAAAATTCTATGCCTGGGTAACTTTGGTTCGTACATTCTAATGAGTTATTAAAATTAAAAATCGGTTAAAAAATAGCCCGACGGAAGCTGCTCACCCCTACATTCAAAATTTCGAATTTATTTAAGTATAACTTCGGAACCCCTTCGAAAATAAAAAATCCCTACGCACTACCGGATGTAAAAATTATTCCTTTATAAGATGGTGTAGAAAAATTAAATAATTTTTTCAATCTGTGGGCCCCACGTGTACAACAAACTGGACGCGTTAAGTTCAGGTCCGATTTTTTCAACATTTCTGGATTTTTTTGTGCATAAAGAACGTAGGGAAACAAATAAAAAATATTGGAAAAAAAAACTTTTGAAAAATGTTGGCTATAAAGTGGGTTATAGAGATCTCATTGTTTGTCCAATTAATAATATATTTTAGAGTATTTTTTGGATTTTTAAAGAACTATTTTTATAATTTTTTTAAAAAGTTGATACCTACATTTTTTAATTTTTCAAAATGCTATTAATGATTTACGATCAAATTATTTGGACAATTTTTTTATTAATTTTTGAAGAAATTATCATCAGAATCTATAGAATGCTGAAGACCAATTTAACCTCTAAATATAACCTAACCTAACCTCTAAGTTGATCATGCTGCAGCTTTATTCTTGGGCTGGGCGAGATCGTGTCGTCGACGAGACTAGAAGGACAGACTCTTATTTTTTCATGTAAATGAAAAGGACAGAATGATGAATGTCGTCGACCACACGATCTCGACCGGCCCAAGAATAAGCCTCCTGAATACCAAAATAAATAAACAATTTGGATGATTCGTTATGGAATATTAATATAAACCAAAATGGTGTATTTAATACTTACATCAGTTTTCGGGTTGTTTTTAACACTTTCTTGACTACATTCCTTAAAATTCTTTAGCACATGAACTGCTGAGGAAAGGGTTGTAAGATAGTAACCGCCTTCTCCAGAGAGCAGTGATGGGTGAAGTAATCCTGCAAAAATAAATTACAAAATTATTAAATTATATTCATTAAAGAATTAATTATTTTATAAAAAAAAGAAATTAAAAAAAAAAATATTATTTTGTTAAAAAAATTACTTGGTTAATAGCACAAAATTTAAAATAACTCTGTTTGGATTTTTTGATACTAGATTAAACAAGTCTTATATTTCGATTAATAAAAAATATTTACCCCACATGTATTCTGCTTCAATTTCTGCGGCGACAAATTTCGTTTTTACTAAGACCCAAACGAAGAGAGGAAGGAAATCATCAGCACCTAAAGTAATAGTTCTTCCTGAGCCTGTTAATTGGCATGATTTTACCTAGAAAAAATAAAAAATAAATATAAAAACTGAAGAAATTTTTTTAAAAATTCAGTCAGTGTTAAAATTTAGTACCTATTTAAGAGGCTTTATCTTGTCTTTCAAATATTTCAGTTTGATACCCGCAAATTTCAAAAAGAGAAAAAACTAAAATTGTTGGAAGACCCCTTCAGGTTTTTGAGTTTTATAATGCTGGATATACAAAAAGCGACGAAGCCCAGCAAAGAGAATCGACTACACCTTTATCAATTGTATTTCAGAAAAGATCAATTCGATATCTGAATAGTCAATTGAATTTTAGAAAAGATCAATTCGATTTCAGAATAGTCAATTGTATTTCAGAAAGCATCAATTGTATTTCAGAATAATCAATTCAATTTCAGAAAGTATCAATTGTATTTCAGAATAGTCAATTGTATTTCAGAAAAGATCAATTGTATTTCAGAATAGTTAATTGTATTTCAGAAAAGATCAATTGTATTTCAGAAAGAATCAATTAGAATGTCAAAAACTATTTGCATCCTCAATATTTTTCAAAAGGTCTTTTCTAAAACTAAATTAATTTTTCTGAAATACAATTGATGCTTTTTAAAATACAATTGATATTTTCTGAATTACAATTGATGATTTCTGAAATAGATTTCAGAAAATCAATTAATTTCAGAAAGGACCAATTATAAAAAAATGAGGAAGTCGAGAGTTTTTGGTGGAGATTGTTCACGTGAACCACAAGAGCACAAACATTTCATCAAAAATATGCCTTCGATATTTAACATTAGACCAGTAACACCAGGCTTAGATTCACCAATGTTAAACCCAATTGAAATAATTTGCCAGAAACTCTTGGCTTCCTCAATATTTTACAAAAGATATTTTCTAAAATTAAATTAATTTTTCTGAAATACAATTGATGCTTTCTGAAATACAATTGATCTTTTCTGAATTACAATTGAAGATTTCTGAAATTGAATTGACTATTCTGAAATTCAATTGATACTTTCTGAAATACAATTGACCATTCTGAATTACAATTGATGATTTCTGAAATTGAATTGATCTTTTCTGAAATAGAATTGGAAAAGGTGTAGTCGCGACGCGACTTGATTTCAGAATAGTTAATTGTATTTCAGAACAGTTCAATACGATTTCAGAATAGTCCATTGTATTTCAGAAACCATAAATTGTATTTCAGAAAGCATCAATTCTATTTCAGAAAGTTTTTGGCGGTGATTGTGCACGTTAAACACAACAGCAAACACATTTCATCAAAAATATGCTTTCGAAATTTAACATTACACCAGTAACACCAGGCTTAGATCCTTATTCACCAATTGAAATAATCCGTCAAAAACTATTTGCTTCCTCAATATTTTACAAAAGGTCTTTTCTAAAACTAAATTAATTTTTCTGAAATACAATTGAAGCTTTATGAAATACAATTGATATTTTCTGAATTACAATTGATGATTTGTGAAATAGAATTAACTTTTCTGGAATACAATTGACACTTTCTGAAATACAATTGACGCTTTCTGAAATACAATTGACTATTTTCAATTACAATTGATGATTTCTGAAATTGAATTGATCTTTTTTGAAATACAATTGGAAAAGGTGTAGTTGTAACTTTCAACTAGTTCTGAATTTCAAATAGAGACGTGTTCTCAAGCGGCGTTCTCACGAGTTTAGTTGATCGATAACAGTTGATCAACAAAAGCTGAACGAAAACTATAGTGAGAACCTTTGACCCAGTCAAACTTTATCATTCAAGTGAGGGGTCTCCGTCCACTTGTTTTCGGTTGAACTTCAGTTGACTGTCAAGTTTGATTTAAACTAGTAAAAATGAGCGTTAAGTGCCCGGAAAGTGCTACAATTTTTAGGCGTATAAGCTACATTGTCTTTGAAACCGCCGAATAGACAAATACAAAAATAGAGATGCAAAGGAAAATGCTTTGGGTTCTATTCTCAAGGAGATTGAAATTCCTGGTCTTACTACTCCTGATCTAAAGAACAAAATCAATACTATTGGAAAAATGTACCTAAAAGAGCACTCATTGGTTTGGAAATCAAAAAATGCGGTACTTCACGCACAACTGGTTTTAACGACATTTTAAAACTTAAACGCTAATCAAGTTCTACTGAATAGTTTGAAGTAAAGTTGATTTAAATCATATTCAACTTTTGTTGATCAACTACGATCGGTCAATTCAACTTGATTCGAGAGACCGGGACTTTCCGGATCATGTTTAGTTGACCGATTATAGTTGATCAACAAAAGTTGAATCAATTCTATAGTGAGAATTGGATCAAGAAAAATTTCAGCCACTTAAACTTGTGAACAAGAACTGATTAAAGTTACATTCCACATTTGTTGATCAACTATAATCGGTCAACTGAACTTAATCCGTCAGAACGCGCCTTAGTTGCCACTTTTTCAATTAGTTTTGCGACTTTCAACTGTGACAAGTAACGATGTGTTATGTGTTATACAGGGTGATAAAAACGAGATAAAAAAGCTGACTTATTAGTGACGTGGGCCATACCTTCTTATTTCAACTTTATTAACAAATCCAACATTTAAATGAGGACATCAAACAAGAATAAATCTCAAAAAAATGCAATGAGTTCCGAGACCTAGACTCATCATCAGGTAAAGAATCAAAATAATAAAATTACTACAAAAGCGTAGATTCTTTGCTAAGGATGAGTTTAGGTCTCGAAATTTATGAATTTTCTTATATTTTGAAATTAAATATTTTTTATTCCTTATTTTTTATTGTATCTTTTAAAACTAAAATTTAAAAAAATACATCCTTTTTGGCATTTTAAAACCTTAAAAATACATACTAATGTGGATATTATGACCCTAAAAATTTGGTCAAAATTGTGTTGAGAAGAACTAACCCTATTTTATTTATTTAGATTTGGAATAAATTCAAGTGTTGATGGAAAAGAAGAAATACCTAACCTGTATTCAGCAACTTTAACGACGTCTCTAAAATTTTCATTACGGTCGCTGAATACAGGCTATTATCTTTAAAAATGAATAAACTTACCGAATTGAAAATTGTAGCGATGGCAGCTAATAAGTACTCCAATTTTTCTAAAGGTGAATCTGCAGATTGTAATCTCGCCAGATATTCTTCAATTGTATTTAACGCAACTTCATTCGGCAAACTTATTTTCGGCTAAAATTTTGAAATAAATAAAACGACCTATAAAACTATTATAGGAATATTTTTTACCTTAATTGCTAGTTCTGATATCGGGCGAGTGCTAGCGTAGTGAATATTATCGGATAAAACTTTAAAAGCTCCCGTTTTTTTATAATGTTCAATAAATAAATTATATAAGTGACTTTTTAATGGTTTCACAACCAATCGGTGGAGAACGCCCTCCAAAATAGCATCTAAGTTTAAAAATTCGGTTGATTTCAGCTAAAAATATTAAATATAAAAACCATAAAAACAATAAATTGCGTTATTTTACTTTATTTCTTGCTCTTTCCACTTCTTTGTCGAATCCCTTCTCGCCATGTTTCACCAAATAATTTTTCATCCCAGACATAAATTGCCTCATATTTCTCATTACTATTTGTGGGTTTGACTCTTTTGATTCGCAAGTGCAGGCTATGAAGTTATCTATATTTTGAGCAAAAGTCGTCGATTTATCTTGAGCTAAGTCTAGAGCATAATTTCGAATAGCTACATCAACGGAAGTCTTGGAGTCTTCTTTATTACTTCGAAGAGCATGTAATCTTGGTGGAGCTAAAAAACAAATTAAACTAAAGTAACGGTAACAGCTAAAAATTTTATTTGTACGTCGTAAAATATTTATTTTTGCAATTTATTTATCAACAAATAAAAAAAATTAAATCATAAAACGATATCACAAATAAAATAACATGTGTTACTTTGATTAATATAAACTTACACTTGCATTTTTTCCAAAAGTTGCAAAAGAACTCTTCTAAATATCTTAAAGTATCTCTGAATGTTTTTTTGCAAACACTGATTACAAATATTAAAATTTTTTTAATATTAAATTTTTTGATTCCACTGCTTTTCCTGTACGCGCACATGTTTATGAACAACTGAATTAAAATTGGAATTTGCTCTAAACCGCTGCTTGTATATTTGAATTTTGATAAATATTCATTCAGTTTTAAGGTTTGTTCAAACAATGAGTTAAAAGTCTAAATAGCTGTGATATCACAAATACAAACTAGTATCACCTACTGGTATTTATTTAAAATTAAAGGAATATCGGTTATACTCTATACTTTATTGCTTACCTAAAAGGGGATCCATTCTGTCTTTAAAACTTTTAGTTCTGCTAATCGAAGCGAGTCTAGGGGGAGCGTGATTGTTTTCTGAGAAACTATCATCTGTCTGCAAATAAATAAAATTGAGTCAAATAAAATGTTCTTATAAATAATTTTATTGTATAACGTCGCGCTTTTGAATGTATAAAATTTAGAATTGATTAAAATTACCTCAGTGGTAATCCCATGACTGACTTCGTTCCAAGGGTCTGAAAATTCGGTGAGCTCACTTATTTCGGAGGGTGGCGCCTTGGGAATCCTTTTATCATCTACGTTGTCATACGCAGAGATTCGACACATTTCATCGTCTGTGGAAAAATCCGTCGACTGCCTGAGATTGGAAAACCTGCAAAGGAACGCCTTTATATCTGCACAAAAAGCAACCGCGCGGTGTTTTATTGAAAGTTACCGTTTTGAGATCATTTCTTGAAGCGTCAGTCTGTTTTCACTATCACCTGGGGAAAAGGGTGTTAGTGGGAGATTTGGAATTGTCGCAGGCCAATCAGAATCATAATCAGCATCACTTAAATCCATATTTACATCACAATCATTACCTTTAAAAAAATTGATATCATTTAATTAACTCATTTTTCCAACGATGTAAAATTTCGAATAAAAGCACTTACCAACAAATTTCCATCCATTATCCAATTGCCACGTATCATTTACTCGTGGTTTGAGTGAAGGTGGCATTACTGGTTTAATTTCAGGTCGTTTGAGGGCTCCAACGCGTTGTTTGGGGCTTAAATTATCGACGGACGAGGACAACTCTAAAAGCAATACATAAAAACCCTTTTAAATACAAAAGATCTGACTTCTTACCGTTAAAATCCGATTCGATCCGTTCCATCCCAGGACTAAGCGCGGCGTGCGAATGTAAAGCAGGAGGATTTGAATGTCTTTGCTGGAGAACGACTGGATTTCTGTTGAATAATCTCCTAGGGACATTTTGCGAGAGTGAGTCGGCAGGTTCTGCATAAAAAGGACTTCCCTGCTTTGGCGATTGCACGTCTTCCACTTTTGGGGTATTCGCTCGCTCACCACTGATGTTATTTTGATTGTTTATACTGTTAGTAAATGGCGTGCTGATGGAGCCGCTGTTTTGCGATTCAGTAGGGCTCAGTATGTTGTTATTGCCCGGTATGACGTGCTGTAAAAGATCGGGGCTGGCGAAACTGTTTTTGGGTTTGAAAGTGTTATGGTCGTTCGTCCAAACGTCTTCATAATCGCTTATTTTATCCCCTACGGCGCTACGGTAATATACAGTAGGCGATTCCAGAATATCCGACTCTTGATAATGCTTTGATGTTTTATGTTTCCGACGACTTTGTCGGGCCGCTTTTGATATCGAAAGCGGAGACAAAGTATCAGGTGAAATAGCGCTGCTTGGATCAGAAGAGGGAGATAGTATGGAGTTACTCGGTGACAATATTTGTTCAGGTGCTCGACGCAAACTTCCCCGAGATGATAATGTCGATGTTTGGCCTTCTGGCGACATCCTTTTGGGGTCGAAGTTTAGATCGCTATGAGATGGAAGAGTTTCCGTTCGAGGACTCGAATTAACAGAAAACGTGAATGTTGTGGTCACTGTAATATTATTTTGAGGTGTTGTTGGTTTCGACCACCTTGGTGGTGGAGGTGGCGGGTATTTCGTTGTTTCATTTTTTAAATTTCTATTATCATTACTTGGATCATTTTTGTTTAGTAAGTTTAAAGTATTTGGTCTTGCTGGTTTATTATCTTTGTTGACAGGTGTTGATGGTTCTGCTGATTTGAAGGTGCTCATTAAAGGATTAAGGTTTAGGATCAAATCAGCGTCAGGACTTGATGCTGTTGATGGAGGAGGACTGTATCTCCAAAATTCCTGTCCTAATAACGCATATGATGATAACTGTTGTCTACTTTTCGCTTCTCTAATTGATTTCGGTAGAGTCAATTGTACTGGTAATTCATCGCAACAGTTTGCGTAATGTGCTATCAAGGCAGGCATATTATCGAAACGATTTTCGCTGGTTTCTAACCCGAGACGACCTTCCGATGATTGGATAAGGTAATGTTCTATGTAAGGACCCTTATCAGGAGGTAGCCGTACTGATAGCGCCATTGTTTCATTTTGCGAAGACTGTCTTACAACAAAACATCCTTCCTCTTTACCTTGAAGTAAATGAAATGCCCCAGCACGTTGTATTCCCGGCAAAAACCAGATGGGATGAGAACGTATTAATCGCTCTACTAAAGTTATATCACAAGCCGCTCCATAGCCTGAAAGAAATTTATATTCAAATTTAAGAGAAAAAAGTTGAAAAAATCGTTTTTAGGAAGAAGCATTTTCTGTGCAATATAACTGCTATATAATCATCTGTCAAAATGGAGAAATAGTAAATATTAAAAAATTACCAGTATCTCCACTATCTTCACTACCAGCATCTGATCCCCCATTCGAAGAAACAAGAGACTCCCTCGATGGAGACCTTGAAGGGGGGTTTGGAAGTTGAAATGGATTTCGACAGTCGTTCAAAGAAGATGCATCAAGATTGGGGCTTGGAAGTTCACTAAAACCCTGGAAGTATGGTTCCAGAAACTGATCACTTCTGAAAAAGAAAAAAATATGATTAGTTTATTAAAAATTACCAGTTACAAATTAATCTCTCCTTAACTCAAATCATTCTTAATTTCCTATAAAATTAATGTATGCATCTACGAAATACAGTAATATTAAGTGGTATATTTCTTTGGAAAATATAGTTGTACACTTCAAGTTAGGAAGTATGAGAATGTCTAGACATCAAGCCTAGTATAGGGCTCCCTTTGCAACATGCCAATCACACTACAAACCGCATCATTCCGATTTTAACGAGTTTAGTCAATTCTAATTAGAAACTGCCAAGTGCAACAAGCTTTAAGCGTATACAACTCCCTTGTAAATATAATTTTGAAGCAAAAACCTAATTGAATGACCAAATATTACGATCATTAAGTGAATGAGAAGCAAGTTTATAACTCAATTACACGAAAAGATAAGATTGTGCTTCTTGCAAAAATGAATGTTAAGGGCAGTAACGAGCTTGGGGAGAAGCCGATAAGATAGGTCCCGTTTAATATTTGGCGATAAGTCAGGTATATAATTCAATTCCATAGCGTAATTAGGCTTTGGAGTGTGCTCACTTAATGTTTGGTCCATTAGACGGGAAGGAATTTAGAGGGACGCTCCCGTTTTGCCTCCTATTTTTTCGTCTGTCGTTCGGAGGATTTGCTGGGGTTGCTATGGCTGATCTATTGTCCCTGCATCATCCCAGCATTATGGGAATAGAGTGACTGGCTCTAAACAATTCGAGAAAGAAAGCGAGAAAGGGGAGAGTAAGAAATGCGTCATCTGCATTGCCAGGGTTAATGTTCCCTGAGATATAAATTCATGCATTGGTTTAGTTGAAGTGATTTTTACGGCTTTTATCGCTTTTCTCACAATAAAACAGGTATTATGGTCAGACGTTTAAATTTAATGTGTAATTTTCTCTTATATCCAAAAGGATTTAGGAATTATTGATTTGATCACCAAAAAAATCTGCAAAAATTATTTTATGAGTATACGGGATAATACGAAAGGTGTTTACATATTATCGGTAAAGTGGAAGCAATTATTTGTTCTTTGGCTTGTTTAAGCAACTCTTCAGTAACAAGGGGTTGCTATGCAAACAAAGGAGAAAAGGAGGAAACTAAACCCTACGAAAACAGCCGAAGGGCACAATTTTAAATTTTTAGAAAAGTAAACTTTACATTGCACCGTATTGAGACTCTATGTAAATCCTGTACATTAATGAAGTTTTACATTATACATTATTACATGTAGCCAAGTCATTATTTTTGTATAAATAGGATCACATCCAAATTTTTTTATCTCATTCTTTAAAAGAGGAAGATTTTGGGGAAATATTGCGACATCGAAATATTACTAGATCACAAAGTTTCTGGACCGAAAATAGCTGCTTCGAATATTGCTGGATCAAAAATTGTTGGTTCGAAACAATACTATGCCAAAGTGTTTCCTGTTCGAAACGTTGCTGGAGGACCGAAAAATCTATGCATCAAAGCATTGCCAGATCGAATATCGATAAATTGAGGGGGTAATCATGAAAGAGGGGATATCTGCTACTTTGCGCCAGATTCGGCAGTTCTGATTGTTTGCTGAGTTATTTACGATGTTGATCCAAAGAACAATCCAAATTTTCGACTACGAACGTCGAACGTAATCTTGTAACAAATCCAAAAAAACCGCGAACTTTTCAACATTTCTCCAGTTTTTGGTGATTTTAAACTTGAAAGACTGGTTTTGATAATGACTTTTTCTTACGTTTTAAAAGTAGACTAAATTTGCTATAATTTGTGAATCAATAGTTTCCGAAATACCGCTTTTCAAAATTTATCGATTTTTTCAAACTCAAATTTTTTAGCAATATTTTATTATTTTCTTCGGCAACTGCCCCTCTAATATTCCAGCACCCAGCATTTTCCACAACGAATTTTATGTTTATGTTCATCGGCAGTAGACAAGTTGGAGAAACTGTAGTCAACCCTACAGATGGAAAAGAGTCGATGCCAACGTAGAGGTAAAAATAATATGGTCTCATTTCCTTCAGCTGTACGAACCAAGTACAGAAAAACTATTATCTGCTCCCCTGCTCCTGCTATTTGATCAGATGAAGAGGTGTCAAGAAAAATTGCAGTTTCTTTTTCAAGGTCCGAGTTTTGACAATATTTTCATCTTTTCTTGGCCGAAGAACCAGGATGTCTAGTCACACACACTGAAGGCAGGATTAAAAGGAAAATATGATGTATACTTTCAGAGGGTGATACTGGAATAGATCAGATCTATAGCTTTTGCTTCTTCCACATTTCTTAAAAAAATCTCACGTTGGTATAAGATTCCAGTGATTATTATCAAAACACTACATCGTAAGAAGAGAC
This sequence comes from Stenus bimaculatus, assembly GCA_963971135.1. Taxonomy (NCBI): domain Eukaryota; kingdom Metazoa; phylum Arthropoda; class Insecta; order Coleoptera; family Staphylinidae; genus Stenus; species Stenus bimaculatus. Next base: position 75,121,488 of record OZ020180.1, on the reverse strand, counting down.
AACAGTAATAGTTCTAGTGCTGATGAGCCTGTCAGCATTTTCCTCCACCTCAAAGGACACGATCTTTTTCGTTAGACAAGGTCTTCTATTTTGAAACGTTAGCCATGGTATTTTCAAAAAAGATTATTTCCGAAGTTGAGTGTGATTTGGCGCTGCATCAGTTCTTTGTACCTGTTTGTGCAGCATCTGTTGTACTTCCACTTTTGAGCCGCAATGAGCAGTGCTGCAGTGGTTGTACCTGTCAGCTACTGAACCAAATTTTGAGCTTAAGGGTCGCACAACTTTGTGAAGTAGATGACCTTCATCCAACACTAAAAATTTCTTTATTCCTAGCTTCTCATCTAAGTTTACAGTTTGGAATACTGAATAATATGAGGATTCCGTGCCCTTTCTCATTCTCTCTTCGGTGGATAGGAAGAAATCTAGCAATTCTTCAACCGACTGTTACAGGACACATAATCTGTGAAGCAATTTTAGGGGATTGACAGTGACCTTTCTATCACCAATAATAATAATGCGTACAGCTCTTTAGCTATATTCAAAGGGAACCCCATTGTATATACGTTTGAATTTCACTTCCCTGAAGTTCTTACCCACTGCAACGATTCCCATCCAATCTGTAGAGCCTGGAGCTTCTCCAATCTGACCACTGCTAATGGACGAACATAACGAAATCCTTTGTGGGAAATGGTAGGTGTTAGAATATGGGAGTTGGGCATTTGGGGAAGATAATAGTCCTACAGAGTTGGAATTTCCAGGGACAACTAAATATTGGTAAAAATTCGATAAATTGAAAAGCTGTATTTTGGAAACTATTAGGTCCTCAAAGAAGGTCTAGACTCAAAACTTATTGAAAAGTTGTTCGGGGTTACAATCGCCAAAAACTGAAAAAAAAGTTCAAAACTTTTGGATTTGTAATTTGCAGTGATGTACTGTGGGAACTGTCAGCTTCGAGGTTACACAACTTTGTGAAGTATATTAACTGCGTCCAGCACTACAAATTTCGTTGTTCCTTGCTTCTCATCTAAGTTTACTGGTTGGAATGAATGCTGAATAGTATTCGAAATCTTTCTCGTTCCCTCTTCGGTGAATAACTCGTATGAAACGAAATCTCCCAATTATTCATCTGAATGTTTTAGAACACATAACCTGTGAAATAATGTCAAAGGAGTGACCTTTCATCACCAATAGTAATAGTTCGTACAGCTTTTCAGATTTCTTCACCATATTGATTGTACGTTTGAATTTCACTTCCCAGAAGTTTTTACCAACTGGATCGATTCCCATCCAATCTGTAGAGTGTAGAGCATGTAGCTTCTCAAATCTGTTGGAAATAATGAAATCCGTTGTGGGAAATGATGGGTGCTAGAATATATGATGGGGGATTTGCTGAAGAAAGCAGTCCTAGAGGGTTGGAATTTCCAAAGACAACAAAATATTGCTAAAAAATCGATCAATTTTGCAAAGCTGTATTTTGGAGACTAATGGGTCTCAAAATGCATCGAATATTTGTTATCAAGAAATAAATCTGTCGGAGTTAAAATCGCTAAAAAAAAAATTGAAAAAAATGGTCGAAAATTTCGTGTTTTTGGATTAGGTTGCGTTCGGTGCTCGAGGTAGAAAACGTAGAGCTAACATAAACAACTCAGCAAAAAATTTGAACTACCGGGTCTGACGGAAGGTCTGGAGTATATGCTGGTACTGGACTATTAGCTCTTTCGAACCAACAACATTTCGATGCAGCGCTGTTCCATCCAGTAACATTTTGGCTCAACAAAATTCGATCCATCATTTTTAAAAGTTATCAATTTTTTGAGAAACCAACATTTTAGACTAAAGTAGTATTTTTTAAAATACACAAACACATCAGTTTATTTATTGGTATGAATATCCAAATACATACAATAATAAATACTTTAAAAAACAAACAATTTCTGGTACTTTAAATGCAAAATATAATATTTAATAAAGTGTAGGTATAGTTATTAATATTTTTGGTAGATTTTTGTTATTATAATGTAATGGATATTAAATTGAAATCCCTTTGTGCTTGTATCGACTGCATTAATATGGCGCAACATTAATTAAATGAGGTAATTTAGATGTGAAGCTCGGAGATGACTCTAATGGCCTTACATTGATCATTGAGGGTAAACAGTTTAGAGAAGCGTTTGGTAAACATTTGTAACCAAATTAGGACAAAGGGCTGCATTTTTAATAAAACGCGAAGCTGCGGCGTCCATTTAAATCGTGTTTTATTGTGTACTGGTGGATAATAACGAAGTGTACAATTCCACTTTTTCCCTTTTGTTTCCAAATTATAAACGCAGTTCCGGTGGATGCAATCAGTAAATGCCATGGAAATTGCATTTTAGGGGGGCGGATTGAAACCCTCTCTAATTTGTTCACAATATGATTTACTAAAAGCGTAAATATGTAATAATCGGTGCATGGATTAAATATTTAATATTTTCAATACTACATGAAATAATTATAAGCTCTTCACCACTCCAGTAGATACCCACAATGATAACAAAATAATTAATAATTAAAAACTTTATATCGCATTTATATCAAACACTTGTTTCAGAAAATTGTTTTATGTCGCCAACAGAAGCGTTAAAAATGTCACATTCCCACAAATTTGGCTTAGGACCAATTTTCAACTTTAAAGTTGAACTAAAGTTTTTAGATCAAAAAATAATATCACCATTATTTATTCATATTTAAACCTTTTTTCAAATACCTACTTTATACATAAACTATTAAAATACTAAACGTTTAGTTAAAATATTTAAACGCTCAATAAATAGTTATTTATGCAACAAGTGCAAAAAGTGGATAATGGACGTAAATATTGTAAAAAACGAGACCTCGGGTCGAGTTGAACAATATGTTAAGTGGCAATATGCTTTTTACACGAGTTGCGTATACTATTTTTTCTAGGATCGATGATCATCAACCATTGAAAATAATAAAATTCCATAAAAACATGAAATCAATTACAAATGGTACATACATTTCGATCAGATGTCAGAGCATAAAGTCTTGCTTTTTTGCACTTAAGTCATGCTGTTTTACAGTAAGTAACGCTTTTGTGCACTCGTGCAAGAAAACATTTTATGCACTGCCAACTGATCATAATTGGCTTACTTTTTGCCCGATCTATAGAAGTATTGATCACCATATGATTTTCCTAATCCTATAGAAGTATACATAGAATAAGAATAAGTGTATAATATAATTTGTGTAAGTCATTCGTTTAAGATTTCTGCTAGACACTCAATTAGTTCTGCATATTTACAGTGTGCTCGAAGAACTGTGTACTGCGTTAAAATTATTGCCATTGTTGAAGCTAAATTACATGCCATTTTTAATATGTCAACTCGCTTAATAATTTCCTTTCTGTAGTAAATATCTCAAGCAAGCTGTTGCTTTTAATGCATCTCAATTTCTGCAGCACGTAATATTTGTATTTACGTTGAAATGAGATTTTGAAATTAAAATGACAAAAGCTGTAATCTTTAGACGTTTGTAATTTGCAACGAGAGTAGGTTTTGTTCATTGTATTATATGCAAATAGTCGTCATTTTCATGCTGGACGTGTCTGGAATTCTTCTTAAATTATACACATACAATTTATACAAAAATACGCACCCACAATATAAACAGGATTACAAATCTTATAGCTGAAGAGAATTCCGGGTCTATTTCTGCGACTTGTAATTTACATTTGTTTATTTTCTAGAGAGCATCTTCTAAATCTAAATTACTATGTCACATAATTCAAATGTGGAAAGTGGAACACCATAAATTAAAATTAAATTGTTGGAGTAGGTGGTGTAAAGTAAGTAAATTTTTAATTATAATTACTTTTATTATTCACTCCGCATTGCAGAAATTCAGATAATCCTTTTGATATAGGATAATATAAACGATCCAACTGCTGAAAGAATTTAAAACGACAAACGTTCCGCATTAAAATGAGCAATAGAGCTGGCATAAATTCCAATTCCCACTCGGCAGAAGATAAAAACGCCATTTCCAAACCTTTTAACTAGACAATTCAGAAAATAATATTTCACACTTTTATACATGTTTGTACTAAGATTGCAAAAAATAAATTAAGCAATTGTCGCTAATATTTCACTGGTGTTTTTTTAGAAAATGTTGTGGTTTTTGCAAGAATTTGCTGAAAGTATGTACACACTACACACATTAAGTGCTAATGAAGAGAAGTGGTTGTTTTATTTATTTAATGCTTGAGAGACATTTCGTGCAGACCGCTGCTTCAGACAAGTACCGCCTTTCGAGGGAAAACCGCCAAAGCTGCTTGGATCTCAGCCAAAATGTACTTATCTTCGTGTATTTGCATTAACACATAATTTCTTTAGAACAACAAAACTTAAAAAATGAACTTTAAATAAAGTTTTATAAGTAGTAACCATTTTCTACACCTACACTACGAAAAGACATTTACAAATAGATATTCTCTATTAGGAATAAATTAAATTTTGCATTTTTTGGCTTTATTCCAAGACCTTTTTTTATTTTATGTAGCGTAAGTAAAATTACAATATAATGACTGCCTATTATGTAGTTTTCTAAATTTAAAAGTTAAAAGTAAAAAAGGAATCCTGAATTTTTTTTCGAATTTTAAAAAAGTTTCAGTTACTGATTGAGGCTAAAGGTACAAACATGGTGCAGTACCGACTCAATCACCGACCCAACCTAAGAAATAAATGAGTTTGCTTTTCGGAACCAACAAAACAGAGTAGGTCGAAGCCTGATGAAATCTCTGTTCTGATTGGGTGCTAAGTTGCATTCTCCTTCCTTGACAGTCTGTTTGAGTATTTCAGTTTTTTACAATATAAAATACCGGTATTATACAGGGTGTCCCGTTCGTGGTTCACCAAACGTCAAGGTTAGAAAGTAGAGCAAATTTTATCACGAATAAACCAAAAAAGTAGGGGTCTATCTCTAATGGATTGAAAGTTACAGGGGTTTGAATTTGGCATGCCAGAAATCAGTAAATGATCAATAGCTGCTTAAAAACTTAGTAAAAAGATTTTAAAAAAATATAATTTAGAAGCTGAAAGTATCCTCTTTCTGAACTGAACTGAAGTAATGTAAATAAGTCTTGAGTCTATCCTGAGATGGAATTCTGTAAGATGGTATGGTGGCGAGTTTTGTCTCATTTCAATAAATACAAACCGTCCATAAGGAAGAGAGATAGAAAATCTGTTACCAAGCAACTTAGTCAACGAACGATTATTCCATATGGAAATAAACAATCGTCCATCTTACAGAATTCCATTTTTGAGTCGGTGCTTCACCATGTTCGCGCTAGGTCGCAGAATGAGTCGGTGCCGCACCATGTTTGTACCCTAATACTGTTTACCTGGAGATACAAAAATGTTTCCTTTATTGACACTCTCTTAAGATCAATAATACCGGGTGGAAATGAAAACCGGGTCACCTCGATAACTTTTTTATTTATGAATAAAAAAATTTGAATTTTGGCTATGTTCTATGGTTCAAAAAAAAATTTTATGTGCATTTTTTATTTTCGAAATCACTTCCGGTTTCACCGGAAACACCATGAACTTTGTTTTTTTAAATGTAACATTCCATATTTTTATTCATGGCTTAAAATACTTTTAAAAAAGAAGTATTTTTGAGATATTAGTTTTTATTTTTTTTGTAAAAAAAATTTTTTTCAAAAAAAAAAAAGGTTTTCGAAGTCGGTGAAAAGTACCAAAACTAATTCTAAATAATTCAAATACCTAAATAAAATTGTAATTTGAAAAAAAATTTAAGTGGTTTTTGAACTATTAATTTTTAAACTTAGTTAATGAAGATTTTATCAAATATCTCACTTTTTTTTAAATGCAATGATGCCGGGTCATTCGACTTTTTAAAAAGAGGATTTTATAACGATTATTTGGGATTTTTCAAAATTAAAAAAAAAATTAAAAATGTATCACAAACACATACCCCTACATATGGGGTACCAAAATAATCGTTATAAAATCCTCTTTTTAAAAAGTCGAATGACCCAGCATCATTGCATTTAAAAAAAGTGAGATATTTGATAAAATCTTCATTAACTAAGTTTAAAAATTAATAGTTCAAAAACCACTATTTGAAATATTTAGAATTAGTTTTGGTACTTTTCACCGACTTCGAAAACCTTTTTTTTTTTTTTGAAAAAAATTTTTTTTACAAAAAAAATAAAAACTAATATCTCAAAAATACTTCTTTTTTAAAAGTATTTTAAGCCATGAATAAAAATATGGGATGTTACATTTAAAAAAACAAAGTTCATGGTGTTTCCGGTGAAACCGGAAGTGATTTCGAAATTAAAAAATGCTCATAAAATTTGTTTTTTTGAACCATAGAACATAGCCAAATTTCAAATTTTTCTATTCATAAATAAAAAAGTTATCGAGGTGACCCGGTTTTCATTTCCACCCGGTATAATTATCCATGGTGTATGTATTTCTTATTATAAATGAAATAAATAACTCTTTAAGTATATCTTGTGTGAAATTAGCAATAGATTCCAGCAAAAGATGTTTTTTCAAATAAAAACTAGTTTTTTTTAATTTTTTCTTTCATAATTTGCTTCAATTGAATAATATAAACCTAGGACATCCATTTTAATAAGATTTTAATAAATTGTAAGGGTAGAAAACACCCCTAAATAATTTAACAAAAAAGGGTTAATTTTTTTTAAATTTTACTTTTGCATTTGTTTCTTAAAATAATTCGAAGTAACTTATCAAAAATTTGAGTGGTAGTTATTTTTTGTTTCTTTATTACCCATAAGTATTTGTACTAGTATATTCTTCAAAAACCGAAAAAGGATTTTTTTTTTTAATTTTTTTGTTTTTCTCAACGTTGATCTAGGGTTGAGTAGCGGAACTTTAAACACGATTTACAAAAAAACAAAAAATTACTGCCATCCAATTTTTTGATATTTTATTTAAAACTGTTTAAATAAATGACCACGGAAGAAAAAATTTAAAAAAATTAACTCTTTTTCGGTTTTTGAAGAATATACTAGTACAGATACTTATGGGTAATATTGCTAAATCGTGGAACTTTAAACGTGTATTACAAAGAAACAAAAAATAACTACCACTCAAATTTTTGATATGCAAAAGTAAAATTAAAAAAAAAATTTACCCATTTTTGTTAAATTATTTAGGTGTAGTTTCTACCCTTATAATTTATTAAAATCTTATGAAAATGCATTTCCCAGGTTTATATTATTCAATTGAAGCAAATTATGAAAGAAAAAATTCAAAAAAATAAATTTTTATATGAAAAAACATCTATTGCTGGTATCTATTGCTAGTTTCACACAAGTTTAAGTATAGTCTTTTTTTGAAATACAATTTTATTAAAAACAACTCTCTCTCTCTTAAGATGTCCAAATTTTTTGAAATTTGATAATATTATGTTTGCACTTTTTGATTCATTAGATTTTATCTAATAATTGTATATGTATGATATTTTTAGTCATTGGTCAACAAAAAAAGATTCGTCCTAATGTCCTTTTGTTCCAAAGTTACAACCCAAAATCTGGCAAAAAAATGCTTTTGAAATAAGTTTTTAAAATCTCCTCTCTCGGTTGAAACGATATTGAAAGACCTACTTGTAGCAGTTTTTATTCAAAATTATAATACATGAGCGTTTCAGTGAAAATATTTTGATGGGCGGGAATATCAGTCCAAGTCAAACATTGTAGTTTTGTAAAAGAAGAACGAATAAAATTAGAACATTTCTATTTTTGCAAGAAAAATCTTGCTTAATATTTTAAAAAGCCAGATTACATTTTATCAAAAATTTTAAATAATGAAAGGAGTTAAACTATTGTAAAAAACAAAATGTAAACTAATGTAACCAAGACATTTGTACTTTTATTCTTCCCCCCATCAAAGAATTATTGCTTACAATTTTATTTTTTGTTAAAGTTAAAATCATTTTTATTTTTTAGAAGCCAATATTTAAAATTTGGAAATCTTTTTAGTGTTTTCTATAAAATGGCGGATAAGCTCTCCAGTACCCTTCAGGGATTTCCAAAAAAATACATCCTCTTAACCAATTGACCAACATATGAAGGATCAAAGTTTGGACTTCAACTTCTTTATTTTTATGAATTTTGAAAACTGCTTTTCATGTAACCCTGAAGATTGTCCAACAACGTACTGAAGACATTTTTTTGGACAACCTGTATATTTTATATTACTTAAATCACTTAGAATTATTTTCTTATCTATTTGAATAGTAAAGTATAAAAAGTTTTCTTTTTAGAATTTCAGTATCATTAAAGCTTTCATTAAAAAATATTAAAGCTTTACGAAAGGAAATGTAATAAAAGACTACCATTATAATACTTGAAAAATTTCAAATATTTATCCCTATATTACGTTCATAGGAAAATAATAATCATCTTTTAATTTCTACTGAATGAACAATATCAATACACTATACAAATATTCCTTTAATATAAATAAAAACGTTGAATATTGATTTTAATTAAAAATACCCTGGAATTCAAGCTTCACATTTTCTTTTAATAAAAAAAAGCGAAACTAAAATATAAATGCGGAATCTAAACGGGTACAAAAAAATAACCACCCCTTCCATGTCTTTATTTATGAAAAGTATGTTTGCGAAAACCCAAAATTTCAAAACTTGAAAAAAAGTAGATTATTTTGGAAAAAAAAATTAGTAACTTGAGGAAGCTCTAAGCTTTTTATTTTCTCAATCTATATCTCAAGAGCTATTCCTATCTCGGTGGAAAGAATGATATCTTAATCTGATATTTAAATCTAGGCACAAAACTTTGATTGGGAACTAACTATAGAGGGAATTGCATCCAGTCGTCCATTCCCAAACTATTTGACAAACGAATTTTCAACCAACTAGCTTGGTGTTTAAAAAATGTCATTATAAAGGAACAACATGGTTTTGTTGAGGGACACTACAGTTTCAAATAAGGTGTTGTACGAAGACTTAATTTCAATAGCTTTGGAAAATGGAGAATAAGTAGATCTATATGGACTTTTTTAACGTTTTTGACAAAATTGATCATGAATTAATGGTAAGGAAAATTGAAGCTATCGGATTTCCATCTTCTGTCCAAACTTGGATTTCCAGCTACTTAGAGGAACGATTTCATTGATAATATAATTTCGGATCCAGTATTTGTGACATTGGATGTACCACAAGGTTCACATAGTGGACCATTCTATTTTTATTATTCATAAATGATATAGCAGAACATATACAGGATGTTAAATTTCTTCTTTTGACGGATGATAGCAAGGTTTTTTAGTCTATAAAATCTAGTGCTGATGCCATTTCAGTTCAAATACATGTTGGAATTACTCGAATTGAATCACTTGAAGTAATTGATTAAAAATTGAATAAATAATAATTGATCAAACTTTCCTTTATAAAGTAATTCATAGTCTTCAGAAATTTTGGAATTACATATTAAATTTTTATGTCAAGCCTAAACAAAACCACATATTCAGATTACCACCAGCAAAATTCTAAAACTCCTTGGGGGCCCAGTAAAATTTTTGAAATCGAGCATTTTCTTGGATCTTCAAAAATATCAAAGATTAGAATTATTTAAGTTTTCTCATTTATATTAAAAATTCAATAATAAAATATACTTCTTTTGCATTAATATTTTAAACGAAACAATTTTTAAAACTAAACTTTGATTTAAAAAAAAGTTTTTGGGCTAGTAAAAAAATATTGGAGTAGTATTTTGTCCATTTATTTTGGATCGTAAAAAAGTTAAAAATATATACATATTTTTTTCAGAAGATACTCGACAAAATGTTTATAAAGCTTACGTTTCGTAAGTAATAATTGATATTTGAGCCTTTGTAATCAACAACAAACTAAAAAAGTGTAAAAAAATTACAGAGACGCATTTTTTTAAAACTACGCCTCTATAAAAAATTATACATGAAAAACAAAAATTCTATAAGAAAAATAAATTCAATGCCAAGGAAAAATAGTTGCATTTTTTTAAATTTTTGATTATAAATGACCAAAAATCAATTTTTATTTGCGAAAAGTACGGTTCTCTTTCTTATTAATTTTCTCCTAAACCATAAAAGTTAGAGACTTGAATTTTTTTCCAAGGTAAATACTCTGGTTAAATGTATTTTACAAAATATAGCACCATCCAAATTTTTTAGAAGCTCAAGTTGAAAATGAAGAAACGTCATTTTAAGGATGTAGAAATAAAAGTAGCCATTCATTTTTTTTCTTGCATTTATTGTTATTTCATGGATATTTTGTATAAATTACAAAGCAAATAATTATTTTTCATGTCTCAAATAAAAGCAGCTAACAAATTGAAGATCCATTTTTGTTTTTTGTCAGTTCGTTATTTTTATTTTTATAACTCGTATATCTCTTAACGCTGGTGTACTTTTCTGTTCTGTTTTTACAGTTGCAAACATAACTTTTATATCAGTTGCTTTTTAATTGGCTTAGTGTTTATATAGAAGTCTATATGAAAGAAATAAAATGTAATACCCATGAAGATAAAATTTCCCTCAATTTTCCTGCAGCTTAGTAATAATTCCTACCCAATAAAAAAGCCATAAACTAAACTGCAATTCAGAAATTGCACGCATAAAATACTGCCCAGATCTATAAAAAAGATATGTTGGATGAATAACACGTTTTGTCATTATAAATTTGCCCATAAATTCGTATAAAAATAAAATGTGTACGTTTATTCAAACCTTCGTTTTGACCCCATCAAATATGACCCTATTTTGAGGACGCGCCAGAGGTTTTTAAATTGTTCGTTTTATAAAATTTGTGGATATAAAATGCATTGCACATCCGTAAATTATTTTAAGTCCACAAAGTTGTCAGCTTGGTTATAAAAAGTGCAACCGTGACAACTAACTCAACCCGACGTATATCTAACTGAAAATAACGCTCGAGTGAAGAATGGGAAACTTTGACCTCGGATAAATTTAATTAAGAAGTTTGTTTTTCTTTCCCCTGGGATACTTTTAATTATTTATTTATTTAAAGGAGAAAATATTATCCGTCTTAAAACAAACCTCCGAGGATCATTAATGTCAGAACTTAATTTTTTAAATAAATTTATTTGCGACGATTAAGTTTACTACTAAAATCTTTTAGTACTAAATACAGGACGAGTTTTCTCTTTGCTTTAAGACTAGAGAAGACAAGTGTATTTTAGAAAAGATCAATTCAATTTCAAAAATCATCAATTGTATTTCGGAAAGTATTAATTGTATTTCAGAAAGAATTATTGTGTTTCATTCAAACTAAATTTTGCCCCATACATTTTGGATTAACTAAATATAATATTTTAGCAACTAACACCCATTGCTATAGTAGTTGCATGATAGATTGTAGGGTATTGTGCTGCAAGACCACAATCACCAGCAACAATTGTTAATTTGGATTCATGATAACAGGAAAAAACTTATCAATTGGGTTCAACATTGGTGAAAAAGGACCTAATATTGTTACTGATGTATTGTAATTTTGCCAAAATACATTTTTAGATGAATAGTTTGTGGTTCACGTGCACTCTTGGCTTCCACATTTTTTTTTATAATTGGTTCTTTCTGAAATTGTACTGATTTTTCTGAAATGCAATTGATGCTTTCTAAAATCAAATTGACTTCTCTCAAATACAATTGATGCTTTCTAAAATACAATTGATGATTCTGAAATACAATTAATACATTATGAAATTAAATTGGTTTATTTGAAATATAATGTATGGTTTTTGAAATACAATTGGAACAGGTGTAGTTAAATCTGTAACTTTAAATATAATTTTGTATTTTTTTCAATTGTTTTTTACTTTGATAGAAAAGAGTAGTGGTAAAGTTTGACGAAGAAAATACTACTAATTCTGTAGGTATCCATATTTTTTTCAGAGGAATCCAAATGTTCAAATCTGCCCCACCCAAAATGTAGTTTTGAACCTATCCGGCGAACTTTTGAAATAGCAAAAAAATACGGTTTACTGTTTTTAATTGAACAAATTGTTGTACTCTAAGTTAAGTCTTAAATATAATTATTAAATTGCGAAAAGTAAAAGACAAAACAAAACCTAAAGATATTAATCACAAAATAACAACATTTCTTTAAAGATCTACAAGCAATTTATATTAGGATCTATTGATAGAGGCATCTGTTTGGCTGGGATATCTTTTTTGCTACATGACATTTACCTTGCTTCCCAGGAAAAAATATTAAAAACCCTCCTTTTTTTTCAAAAAATTTAACGTATAAGGTAATCCGTGCTCCTCCTCAACTTTTTCTACGAAAGACATATTTTTATTAACATATTTTTTATTGGAATTTCCGGGTTTTAAGTTTTTGTGGTCTATTGTAATATTAATCTGTCTCTTCATTATCTATCAGTGCTGATACCACATCTTTAGAATCTAACTGTAATACCCTGTCTATGCCAGAATCTGTAAGTGATAAATTCACCTTCGTCTCCCATTTTCTTATTCTGAATTTTCCATAATTTCAGGAGAATCAGTCAAGATTCGAGGTCTCTACCTTCTTTCTACCTCTGCCTAACGTTTTTAAAACTTTTGGGAAACATCTCACAATTTCAGTCGCCGATAGAAATACTTTGGTTGAAGACTTCTGGCTTATTCGATCTTGATGAGGAATCGTCACGTCACCTTCGGAATTTATGACGGGTGTTTCTGCTCCGATAGAAACCTCATATTGATTTGGATTTGACCCAATATTCTATCAACAAAAACTATCCAATTTACGGTAATTTTATGTTTGAAATAATTTACCCTTTCTACCCTGTTTTTGTTTTTAAACTTCGTAGTTTTGAATGATAGATGAATCGGGATAAGGACTTTTCAAATATAACTCTACGTTTTCAAAATAATAATAACCGGTTTCGAAAAATGTTTATTTCCTTCTTCAAAGCCACAAAAACACTAATCTTAGATAAACGTCTCAAATCAAAAGTACAGGAGTTATATTCAATACAAAATCTTTACTAATATAAAATAATCAAAAGTACTGGAGTTATATTCCAAAAAAACTTGAAAAACTTCGGATGATGACTAATTAAGATTTTTTTTTAATTAAGGTAAGTTAGGTTAATTAGATTAAAAATCTTGATCCATGATCATCCAAAGTTTTTCTACGATTTAAACATGGTTTTTTGCGATGAGCCGCCAAAAAGGTGTTTTTTCGTTGGATTTTAAAAATTCGGGTTGCACTGCAAAGGGGAATGTTTATTCTAAGTGGGGTAGGACTTTTAATTTTTTTGGGCTACCAGAATACTTTGAAAAAATGTCCCTAAAACGGTCGATTTTTCTTCCTTTTTTTTCCGGTTTTCATCGGCGTCAACTTTGAAAAATCGTAGCTCCGTAGGTTTTTAAAGGGAAGTGACAAGATTTGGCTCCATTTATTCTCACATACCGAGGATTAACCAGAATCAATTTTAAGTCCCCAGAGACATCGGTGACACGTCATGGCGTCGAGACGCAAAGTGTTTCGGGCGGTGAAATGTGGGGATTTGATAAGAAGATCGGCAGGTGGAAGAAATCGCGGTTTTTCGATTTGTAATCTACATATAATGATTTCCCTTGAAACAAGCACTTTTTTGATATCTCATTTTTTCAGTACTTTTGGCGCCCTCAAATTCGTGGTTTGATTTTTAACAGGGTGTCTAACAACTTTAAAATGCAAAATTCCCTCACCTTTCCAGGTATTCCAGACAACTTTTTTTTTAATTCCAGATTGATGTTTTATCCTCTATGTGTTAAAGAAAAAAAAAAGAATATTTTTGAAATTATTACGAATAATAACACCTTGTTTAATCTGACTAGTTTCAACAAGAAAAAAATTGTTTTTAAGGTAAACATTTGAAAATTTTAAACTAACCCAACCTAACCTACATGAACACGCCGCGGTTGGCGCATCGGTGATAAAATTATAAGAAAGAAAAGAAAAATAATCGAAATATTAAGAAAAATTTTAAATTTCCAGGTTAAAAAAAAACATTTTCTTGAATTTTCCAGAATTTTCAAAATCCCTGACAAATCCAGGTTTTTCTTATTTTCCAGGTGGTTAAACACCCTGTAAACATTTGAAAATTTTAAACTAACCCAACCTAATCTACATGAACACGCCGCGGTTGGCGCATCGTTGATAAAATTATAAGAAAGAAAAGAAAAATAATCGAAATATTAAAATTTTAAATTTCCAGGTTTAAAAAGAATTCATTGATATTTCCCTGATTTTTTGAGGATTTTCAAAATCCCTGACAAATCCAGGTTTTCCCTGTTTTCCAGGTCGTTAGACACCCTGTTTTAAGCTTTTTCAAAAATTACTTTGAAAATTCGTAACTTTTGATAGGGACCAGATATAACAGTCCAATATTTTTTATTTTGTTTATTACATTAATACTTATGAGCAGAAAAATCAATACTTTTAAAATTTTATCCTGAACGTCATAAAAAAAATCGAACGTAAAATGTTCAACAATTCTTAAAATTTTCCAAATTTTATTTCATTTCCCTGAAAAGGAATAATAATAATATGCGTAAATAAAGTCGAAAAATTAATTTTTAAAGTCAATGGTCCCTGTTCGGCCATTTTTAATAGATTTTCAATTTTAAAAGCTTAATCGAATGTACTTTTCGAATCAAAACTGCCCACGCATAGAGTTGTTTAAATTTTGGAAAAACAACGAAAACAATTTTTTTAAATAGTATTTAAGAAAGTCGAATTTTGCCAACCCCTCAAATTGTATTTCTCTTTTCGATTTCGAGTTATGACTGAAAATGAATGTAGCAAACATAAGCAAAATCTCCGTTTTGAGCTAAAATTTTCACTTTTTACAAAATAATTAATATCTTCGAAACAATTCGCCCTCATCACCTCCTTCACCAAATTTTGTTAAAATTATAATTTGCTGTTAAAAATTTCGTCGTTCAGTGCCGTATTTGTACCAAAATATAACCAAAACTTTGCGATTTTCTTCCAAACAAAAAAAAAACGAATGAATCGATTTTAATGAAATATTTTTTAAAATGGGTCTACTGACGGTGTTTATCTTCAGTGAGAATTTGAAACCACTAACTTTTATAGTTTTTAAGAAAAAAAAAATAAAAACCGATTCCCATGAAAAATTTCAAGCCCAATCTTAAAAATATCTTAATTTTTTTTTTCGAATAATAAAAAAATAGATGAATTTTGAGGAATCAGTTACCCCCTACACTCCGAAAAAAATGTTTACACCCTAAAAATTCAAAAAATACAACTTTTTTAGATAAAGTACCTTAAAAAAGTTAAATTAAAAAAAATTTAATATGTAGTTTAATATCGATATTTTTTAGAAACTTATCTAAAGGATTTTTTGTTACATAATTTTATCAAAACAGTTTTTGTAGCTCTGCAGGTTGAAAGAGCAGAAAAAGTTCTTACCCCGTTTTATTATTAATTGGGAACATTTTGGATTCCTAAGTTTGGAGTTTTACTTACAGCACGCTCCCACTTCTTTTTTCCGAATCCGTTTTGATATTTTTCTTTGCAATAATAACCAAAAAATAAGCTTTTGAAAATGATTTTGGGTATTTTACGAAATAATAATTTTAGCAAAACTATACGACCGATTGAAACAACAAATGGTTTAAAATTTGTAGAAACAACTTCCAATCGGTCTAAATTCCAATTGACCTTTTTGATTGGCACTATTTTTTTTGTAAAAATTATTGTTGATTATTCGTGTCCGTTAATTATTAAATTAAAGAAAAATTTGAAGCTAACCAGCTTCGAAACGTTCGCGTTTTAAGAATTGTTTTTTAATAAAGTTTGTCCGAAAAAGCTACAAATTTTTCTTTAAGGTGATACGGTGTCAAATGTTGAAAAACCGACGTTTAAAAAAATAAGAAAATACCAAACTAAATTAAGAATTTTACTTTCATTTATAATTTTTGTTATTTGTGTATCTATAATTACATTTGTGTAATTTTGCAAGAAAAACTTCTATATTTATATTTTAATTTTTGCAAAACTATGCTCGTATAAATCTAGATAAATGAAAAATAAAAATTGCATATAAAAGTGCAATTCTTACTTAAGTTCGGTATTTAATTATTTTTTTAAGTTTCCAATTTGAAACACTTTAAAAAAATTCAGGAAAGATAAAAACATCGGTTTTTCAACATTTGACTCGCTATCACCTTAATGTAAAAATTATGTAATAGGTATTATCGCCACGTGAATCTAATGATATTTAGGTGGTAGTTTAATATATTTACAAGAAACGCCGCCAGGCAAGTGTCGTAATGAGACGTTTTAAGCGAAAAAGTGGTTAAATTATTTTATAAAAAATATGGGTTTATCAAAGAAGTAGTAAAAAAAGCAAATTGTTTTGTTGGCCATTATTATGTTTGAATTTTTCGAATGAACATAATGTAGGAAAACAATGAAAACTAAATGAATGCAAAATATTATGTGAGCTGAAGGTTTTAAAGGAAAATTAAATCCTTATAGTGACGTGGTAATTATTTTCATTTGAAAATTTCATAATAAAATTGTGCACATGAAACATAATAAACAAAAGCGAATTCCTCCCTTCTGTAATCCCTTTTCATTTGTACTTAATTTTATAATCCTTGTGATGTGTTTTGGTGAATAATGGATTCATTTTGTTTCAAACCGTTTTTGTGGGTGGCTTCCTATGTGTTGCATTTGCGACTTTAGCTTCGAAGCTTAGTTGTTGATGACAGTTGAAAACAAATCTCAAAGTAAACGACACTCGAGCTATTTAACTCTTCGGGGCGCTTCAATCAAAGCTCTACTTGTTCACAATTATGTCGCTTTATTGCGCCCGCCAAGGAAACGAATCTCGCCTTTAATTAAAATATATACGCCGAGTGCGCTTTTATTTCAACGTGAGCAATTTTTCACAGGGTTTTGTATTCATTTAATTGCACTTTTATTTATTGATGTATAACTGAAGCTTAATTAAAAACGACTGTCATATAATAGTGGTAGTAAATTTTATTTTACTGATGCGATTCTTTATTCCTATTCAAATAGAAGTGTACATTAAATAAAAATCCGGCGAACGAGGTGGGCAATGTTTACACTCCTCTTAAAACCAACTTAAAGACACATTAGAAGTACAAATAAAAACAATGAACACACTAATTTGTTATAAGTATGATTGCAGAATGCTATAATTAATGTGGGATGCACGCTTTGTTAAATATAATAAGTCATTTTTGTTGTTTTAAGGTTTGGGTTGTAAATAATTTATGATTTATGTTCCTATCTCTTTGTATTCTTAGTGGAAGTGTAGTGTCATTTATTCCTGAGCCGCGAGGTATGTGACCTTTCGATCCTCGAGAGTGACATACAGAAAAGTCAAGCGGAGAAAAATGCGCTAGACCTTTTACATCCATTATTTTTTCACAAAAATAAAAATTCAGAACCTCGAAACCTTTTTTCTTGATTAATTTATAAATATGAATTACTCTTCCTAAAAGGCTTTTAAATTTTCGTACTTTTAACATAAATCTATCCATTTATTTTGGTGGACAACCTCCCTGTACTACGTAATCCAATCTTGCGAGTAATTCTACTCTTATTAATACTTGAAACCCTACCGCAATCAAAGTAGAGCCAAGCGCTCTAAAAGGGGAGTTAATATTTACTGCCTTGCTCCTGGAAAACCCAGCAGCTTTAATAATTTAAAAAACTTCATTCACTAGAGTTTAATTTACTTTTTTTAATTACATTTACAAAAATTTTAGTTTGTAACTGAGTTGATCTCTGATCTCGTAAATAGGAAATTGGGAAGAAATGTTGAGCCTGAGGATATGTAACCAGAATGTAGTAATAGAACATAACAATGCTTTTATCCACCCATAAAACATATTAGAGAACGCATGTGCCGGAACTTGGTAATCCTGAGGCCATCGAAACGGAAGCTGCTTGATTTATTTACATTACACCAAACCCTTTCGCTATAAATGTAAATTAAAACAAGAGTTATTGATACCGCTCTAAATCATCGCATTTCATATTGAAATTTAAATGTTTATACCTATCAGTTATTTACTAAAGAATGTAAAATTGGGTTAGCAGCTCCAATTAAATCCTGATGAACTAATTTACATAGCGGGTCCATCCTTGCTAAACGTTATAGTTGCGTCACGCATTTACGATCCAAACTTAAACTCATTATCACTTAATTAAATTATCAAACTACTCTCTAATTACAGCATAATCTGCATTTTAATTGGCGCCTTGTTATTAATTCCTTAAAGAAAATTTACACCATTAATGGCATTGCTGATGACACGTTGGATAATTATGGATTTCAAAAACTCGAAAAGTGGTTTTCCATTGGCGTGAAGCTTTGCAGAACTTTTCGCGCTTCCCTTCAACTATTCCTATTGTTATATTAAAGGGCTTTAAACACAATTATCAGATGGGGATGAACTCTTATAACTCCTACTTAACTTTACAGAAAAGCGGAATAAATCAATATTTAAAAAAGATAAAGTTGCTGAATTTAATTATTTATTTCCAGGAAATTGCTTCGCTAAGTATTATTGCTAAACTTGAAAATATTGTGAAATACAAATTGAAGAAAGGTCAATTATTTTAATTAGACTAAATAGGTTGAAAATACCAATAATAAGAGTAAAAAATACGCGTTTTAATAAAGGCGTTTTTTCAGTAAAAAATTGAAATATATGGGAAATAAACATTTGAAACTGGAAAAAATATGATTTTCTAAATTTAGAGCTTTCAAATGACGAGATCCCCTCTCAAGTGCTTTTAAGACTTTCCTCTGAAAGAAAAACCTTTAAATTTTTTTATATAAAAGGCCTTTAAATTGTTTATTATTTAAGAAAGCTTATTACAAAAAGAATTTTAAAATATAGACGCAGTTTCTGGTAATAAAGCTATACACATACATACAGGGTGATGATAAAGTTTAGAACTTTATTCATAACTGCCGTATTTAATTGTTTTGAGAAAATCGCTCGGACAGGTCAATTTTAGTTTTTAAAATGCCATCTCTTCATACAAAAAAAATATTAATGACGTCACTGGTGCTTTAACAATAACGTCATCAGCGATTTTTTTTAAATTGGAACCCCCACTTTTTTACTCATTATGGATAGAAATTCATGTCACTTAAACAATGATATAAAAAACAATTAAATTTTTAAACAAATTTTTGAATAAAAAATCTTTTTAATTCAAAAAAGGAAATTTTTATTTTAACGAAAAAGGTTTTATAAAAATAAATTAAAATGAATTTGAAGATACCAATAATAACAAAAGAAAGTAAATGTTTAAATAATGCGCATTCTAATGCAAATGTAAAATGTAAAATGTATTTAACAAAATTTAATAAATAGTCTTGAAAAACTAATTTTTTGATTCCATTTAAATGTAAGGAAATTTACAAAAAATAAAATTTTTAATTTACCATTTATTGAAATCGGCCAAAATAAATCTTATACAACATTCAAATTTTTCAAATTTAATAATAGTACAAATTAATTTTAAGTTTATATTAAAAAAATTTTAAACGAAAATTTTTTTATATATCTTTTAAATGTCTATCAAAAACCATTAAAAAAAGTGGGGGGGTTCCATTTAAAAAATCGATGATGACGTCATTGGTAAATCACCAGTGACGTCATTAAAATTTTTATTATGCCAAGAGCGATTTTCTCAAAAAAAATAAATACGGCAGTTATGAATTAGGTTCCAAACTTTATCATCACCCTGTACATATATTCAGCGACCGTGATGAAAAATTTAGAGATGACGTTAACGTTAAATACGTGAATAAAAAATATTTCTTCATTTCTTTAACGTTAACGACGTCTCTAAAATTTTTATCACGGTCGCTGAATACAGGCGTTTGCAGTTTTTGGTTTTATTATCATAAAAATTTAAAATATTGAAAAGCATCACCTATTTACGAAAACGATCATGCCCAAATGACTAGATAAAATTTTTAGAAATTTGGTACAAATATTTTAAGATGAAAAAAACAATTTTTTATCGCCCGTATTTTTGACACGGCAGCCATTTTGAATTTTTTTAAATGCCAACATATTTATGTCATGAAATACATCATTGGAAAGCATATTTTTAGTACTTTATGATAGTCTAATATTATTTAAATCATAAAAAATCATAAAATTTTATTATCCAAGTTTAACTTATTTGGAGATATTTCCGACAGTCCAAAAAAAAAATTAAAGCTGTTAAACAAAATTTTATTAATATTTATTTTTTATGATTTAAATAATAATTTTATGGACTGTAGTAAAGTATTAAAAATTAGCTTTCCAATGATGTTTTGCATTACATATGTTACCATTTAAAAAAATTGAAGATACAGTCTTTAGTAAAACTGCATAAAAAGTTTTTTCAAAATCGACCATGAGTCAAAATATTTAAAAAACTTTTTATGCAGTTTTACTAAAGACTGTATCTGTAACAAAATATAAAAAAATTGAGCCCTTACATTTTTTTGTTTTCGGTTAAAAAAATTAAATGTGAAAAAGTGACTGATTATTTTCATTCTTTTTTAAATTTTTTGACTCATTGTCTGATTTTGAAAAAACTTTTTATGCAGTTTTACTAAAGACTGTATCTGTAATAAAATATAAAAAAATTGAGCCCTTACATTTTTTGTTTTCGCTAAAAAAACAATCTGAAAAAGTGACTATTTTCTTAATTTTTTTTTTAATTTCTTGACTCCTTGTCTGATTTTGAAAAAAACTTTTTATGTAGTTTTACTAAGGACTGTATTTGTAACAAAATATAAAAAAAATGAGCCCTTTTTTCTAAAAAAAAAATATGAATGTACAAATGAATGCATTTAAATGTAACTTCACCCCGGTAAATATTTAATTGATGAGTAAAATATTTAAACATAAATTTCTATTGTTTTAGACTTTTTTTATAATTATTCAAAAACAAAAAATGCAAGGCCGCATTTTAATATATTTTATTCAATTTTATTATACATACAGTCGTAAAATCTTAAAAAAATCACCAGCATCATACGTTTACTCAAAAAATTAAGAAAAATTTAAAAATAAGTACCTACTACTTTTTGGTTTGTTAAAAATCGTAAAATTACAATTTTTTATAAATTAATATGTACGGATATATTCCTTAGTTAAAATGTACATAAATTAATACACTCTAACTCATAATTAAGTAAACGTTTTTAAATTTAATTTCCTCTTGAAAATGTAACAAATTTAATATAAATGGCCTTTTCTGTCAAAAACATATTATGCAAGCACAGAACGAAAGTCATTACCCTTTTATAGTCCACCCCGTTTTAGAATAGCGTGAATGGTACATAATCAATATAATATTTATTTCGAATTTTTTAAACCTGCGTTGATATTATGTATTATTCCAAATTTTTCTTCAATAAAAAGCAGATGTAAATTACAAAAAAAGATTTATAGATTTCGAAAATAAAATTAAAACTATTTGCTGTTTTATATATTTTTATAAGATATATTTAATTCTTGCAATGATTTGGATTTTTAAATTCAATAGAAAATTTTTTTGAATATTTTTTAAATCCAACTTTATTAATTAACAATATTTATTTCTTAATATTTTTAAATGCAATAAAATGGAATCAAATTTAAAAAACATTATCTAAATAGTAGCTGGAACAAATATTTAATTTGAATTGTATTTTATTACTTTTCAGTCAAATATTTCCTTAATAATATATTAAAAAATAAAATTAATCAGCTATTTTTTAGACAATAATTTTATGATTTTATTTCATTTTATTGCAGTTAAAAACATTAAAAAATAAGGAAGATATTTTGGCGGAACGATTCAACTGCATATTACGCAAATTAAACAGTGAAGACCAAGAAAAACACAAAAATATAAATAATATGTGCAATAGTTTACAATTGGTATGCAAAAATTTACCACCATCGCCATATTTTGTTTAAATTTAGTGTTTAAACGTTAAAATCAGCGTGCGGTGTAAGAAATTAAAGTAAATAAATATAAAAATGATTTTTTTTAAATTATATTTTTTTAAATTAAAGTAAAAGAATATTCAAAAAAAAATTTCTATTATATTTTTATTCAAAATGTAAACTATTTGAAGTCATTTTTGATAAGAAAAAATTGTGAATCGTTTTTCTGAAAATAAAGCATCCTTTCCATAAAGGAATATAGGTAAAAATGGATCATTTTTTTCGAAAGGATATAATTTCATCGAAATATTTTTGACTTTTTTCTATCAAGAAAAGAGCTGGGTTTAAAAATTTAAAATGATAAATTAGTCCAGAGTTTTGGAATATCCACAAAAAAAATCATGACTAAAGTGCTCCGTTTTTTGGATTTGGTTTTTGTTTGTTTGAGCCATCATTGAAAAAAATCTAAAATCTTTAAAGTTTAAAAAGTGTGTTAACATTTTTTTGAAGACTTATGCTATTTGATAATTCTGGAAAAAATCCAGTAGAAAGCGGACCTTTTGCTCTGAAATGAATTTACATTTTCGAGTAGGAAATTTTCCATTGTACCGTTTAATTCAATCAGTGAATTCAAAAACACAACGAGCCTAAAAATTTCGGCTTTTAGTTAAGATAGTCAAAGTACATAAAATTTGTTCCTCCTCAATAAAATTTCCGAAATGAGCAGAAAAAGAGTGAGTCCTGGACTGTTACTAAATTAATCAAAATTGGACTAATGACATCAATAAAGTAAATAACACATATCTTCCTGGAACACGAATACTTAAGTTTTACTGGACTAAAAAACCTAAATACAACCTAATAAAAATTAATATGTGATAATACCAAATCTAAACTAGCATCCATTTGGCTTGATAAACTAAGTGCTTGACACAATTTAAAATAATAAATCCATAACTTGTAAATATATTGAGTTCAATAAAGGCCTGTGTAGACGGGCTTAATTTGTTACCAGAATTTTGTTCCCAAATCGACTCAGATGCAACTGCGCAATGTGTGAGTCGATTTGGGAACAAAATTTTTGTAATAAATCATGCCCGTCTAAACATGTCTTAAGAGCACCTTCCTAGGCAGCTTCTTTGCAAATTATAACCAAATAACTGATATTAATGCGAATCCCTAGAGGGCGCGCGAGTTTGGGAGGAAAAATTGTGAAAAATCATGAAATCGAGCATTAGTCATAACTCAAGTATCCCGCGTTAGATTTTCAATTTTTTTCAGATTTATAATCTAAATTGATTAGGCTACATCCTGCCAAAGAGTTACCTTCTGAAACCTAGCACAAAATTAATTAGAGGGTCCAAAGTTAAGGTACTTTTAGATCATTATTTTTTTTCCTTCTGGCAGGAATTAAAGAAATGACTTCTAAATGATCTACAAACAAAATTATACGAAAATGTTGTTCGTACTAGCTTTTATGACTGCAGAACTAAACCACTATAATTTCCGTTTAGGAAATTGCTCTTAACAGTACAAGCCACTTCAAGAAGTACTACAAGTCTTATGTACATACCAAAGCTGCATCTTTACAAAATATGAATCTATTCAGTTTAAATTATTTCAAAATTAACTTTTTGGAGTCTCTTGTTCTTGGACTCACCGATTAAGGTTTTAGGTTAAAATCTCTTAAATGTTTTTTTTTTGGTTTTTACCCAAAAAGAGAAACCACAAAAGCAAACAACATGACAGTTTAGTGGTTTTTGTGTAAATAAAATTTTATAAAAATTCGTTTTATAAATATATGGTATTTCCTAGGTTTACTAATTACTAATTTTTTAGTAACTAATGTGATTTTGGAAAAAAACTGTACCTAGTTATTTTTTAATAACTCCAGTTTTATTACCTACTAATTATTTATTGGTTTTAAAGAATAATTATAATTGAACCATTAAACGTTTATTAATTAGAAGAAAATCGCCTTTCGAATTCTGATATCTTATATCTAAGCCAATTTTCATTTTACGAGTTGCAGATGTCACTTTATACTATCGAAACTTATTTTTTTGATATAAATGCAAGATTCTACTCGTAAATCAACTTATTTTACTCCATGAAGCCATAACGGAAAATTAATGAGCCGTGTTGATATGATTCTAAATTGTAATGTTACATTTTATATGCAGAAACCGTTTTGTGCTAAGAACCTTTTACTACGCGCTACTGACTATTAAATACTCTCAATTGTATACTCCTAAAAATGCATTTATTGCTTCATTATTTTAATTACCCAAATGCTCTTCTTACATTTGTAATTAGCAATAATTCTTAAATTTTATTATGGAACTCAATACAGTATTTTGGCTCCAGGTTTAATTTGATGCCAACTGATTACTGATACATCAAGATTTCACCATTATACTATTTATTCGTATCAAAACAATAAACTTATTTATAGACCTATAATGAACGACAAGTGCTGTCGTGGACTATTTCACATTTAGTATTATAGTCCGCGTTATAGTTATTTAACAGTTATAAAAGTATTTCCCGTTTGGTCGATAAAGATTTTTTCCTGTTTTTTAAGTTCTCCTTTTGTCTTCTTATTTCGTGGGTTTGGTTTGATTTTTCAGAATTTGGGATTGAAATCATATCCTTAGAAAAAACAAACCATAATATCATCTTACTCTAAAGTCTACAGCAATAGCAAAATCTCCACGTTCATCATTTTTGTGCAGGATTCAGGTCGAGGTTAATTGGATTCTTGTTATTACAAAAAACTCTTCAGAAAAGTTCGAATATAATCTGAATTGGATTTAAAAAGAGTTTGAATGAAGAAAAGATCACTGATTGTTGGTTTTTGGTGTGGTATCATCATCTGACCACATTTTTTTCCAAAATGTTTTAAATGAACGGTGAAATTGGGTTTTCCAAAGAGGGAGATCTAAAATCACATCCTTGGAAAAAGCAGACCATCATCTGACTGATCTGGCTCTAAAGGTGACTATTCATCTAGGGCTAGAGAAACAACAAAATCTCCATGTTCAACATCAAAAATTCTTTTTTTGCAAAGTTCATTTTGAGGTTAATTGGATTCTTATTTTTACAATAAATACTTTCAAGTAGAACAATTGGATGTTGATCATTGTTTTGGTCAAAACATTATCTCTCCGGATGAAATTAATTTTTGGTTAAATTTTTAATGACCAAATTTTTTTAGTCCGTAAATAACTCAATTCGACTTCAATGGAATTTTAATCCTCAAAAGATCATGTGGTTTTTGGTATGATATCATCACCAGACTACGTTATTTTTGAAAATAGTTGAAATAGGCTTTTCCAAACAGGAGGATCTAATGTCACATCCCTAGAAAAAGCAGACCATAATAATCATCTGACTGATCTGACTCTAAAGTTGACTATTCATCCATCATATTGAGGTTAATTGGATTCTGCAATTATTACTATCAAAGTAGAACAGTTGGATGTATATCTTAGTTTTAGTCAAAAAATCTGTTCGGATGTAATTTATTTTTGGTTAATTTTGAATGAACAAAAAGGTTTAATCCCCAAAAGATCATTGTAGTATGTGGTTTTTGGGATGTCATCAGATCACATTTTATTTCAAAATACGATATACAGGGTGTTCCGTAAGTAATGCAAAATAATGAAAGGAATTGTTCAGGACACCAAAACAAGCAACTTTTGTTAATAAACCCATATCCGGAAATTAACCATTAAGTCACTAGGTTTAGACAAAATTTTTTAAAATTAATTTACAAAAATAGCTTTATTTTCTTTTTTTTTGTAAATAAATGTTTGCGATTTGTCATGTCTTTACAATGCACCGTGCACAACAGATTAAAAAAAAAACACGACACAAATTTGGAGTGAACAACTTTGAATACGATAGTAGTAAATCAACATCGGTTTATTCTGTTGTGCTATTCTTAGATCAATTACATTTGTTATTAAAGTTGAATACTTTCGAAAATGATGAATTTTTCCAATGCGGAATTAGCTGATATGCATCTCATTTATGGGGAAGCTCTTTGTAACTCTTTGAGAGCTGCGCGCCAGTACCAGCAAAGATTTCCTCAACGTCGTCAACCGCATTATTCTATCTTTGCTAGGATTCATAATCGTATTCGAGAAACTGGATCTGTCGAACCTCGTAGAGTTGTTGGTCGTCCACGTTCAATTCGCACTATCCAATTTGAGGAAGAACTGCTCAAACGTATAGAGGAAGAATCAAGCACAAGTATTCGTGTCATTGCACATAACATGGGAGCAAGGCAAACAACTGTTTTGAGAGTTCTCCATGAACAGTTGCTACACCCTTATTCAATTCAACGTGTTCATCGTTGAGTCCAGCAGATTTTCCATCTCGAGTAATTTTTCCCGCTGGTGGTTACAACAGCATTTGGTTGAACCTAATTTTGGCAGTTTCGTGTTATTTACGGATGAAGCATGCTTCACGAGGGACGGCTTTTATAATAGCCGCAATAGTCACATTTGGGATGATGAAAATCCTCATGTTGTATCCCGTCGGCGAAATCAACACCAAATTTCTATTAATATTTGGGCTGGAATTTTGGGAGACAATTTAATTGGTCCATACCTACTACCACCACGTTTAAATGGTGTAATGTATCGCCATTTCTTCGAAGAAGTTTTACCTGAGCTCTTGGAGGAAGTGCCGCTTATTATTAGAGAAGGTATGTGGTTTCAACACGATGGGTGTCCTCCTCATTTTTCTTTAAATGTACGCCAATTTCTGGATGAAGTTTTCCCAACCGTTGGATTGGTCGTGGCGGACCTGTTAATTGGCCTGCACATTCCCCTGATCTCACAAGCTTAGATTTTTTTCCTTTGGGGATATTTGAAAAGTCTGGTGTTCGAGACGCCTGTTACTACAGAAGAACAACTTCTCGCAAGACTTATGGCTGCTTGTACCATTGTCCAAGACATCCCTGGGATATTCCAGAGGGTTAGAACATCTATGAACCAGAGTGCAACTTTGTGCAACCTTGTGCATTGAACAAAATGGCCGACATTTCGAAAAAAAATTGTAAATTTTATTAAATAATTAACTTAAATACCTTAAATCTTTTTTATTTACCCTGGCTTAATGGTTAATTTCCGAATATGAGTTTATTAACAAAAGTTGCTTGTTTTGGTGTCCTGAACAACCCCTTATTATGCATTACTTACGGAACACCCTGTATAGTTTTAGTGAACGGTGAGTTGGGGTTTTCTAAAGAGGAAGATCTAAAATCACATCCTCAGAAAAAACAGACCACATCATCTGACTCTAAAGTTGTTTCTTTTTTGTTCTCCTCTCATTGAGGTTACTTGGTTAAGCTTTTTCAGTATACAAATTTATTAAAAATTTTCTCGTAAAATATAAATTTACCTTGGTTTGAAATGTCCTAACTCTCCATATCGTTTAAAAGTAATTTGTGGTGTAGTTGAAGGTGTCCCACACCAGCTCCTCCTTTTGTTGTCTTTGAAAACAGTAGCTGCAGTGACGGGACTTAAACAAAGACTTCCCCTATTTCTGGGAAGCCCAGTATTGTTGTTTGGACTTCTCAGTCCGTTGTCAAGGTTTTCCGGCAACATACCCGTTGATCATGAAAACGTCAGGTATTCACATGTCGTTGCAGTAATAGATTACACATAAAACTCATTTCATGTCGATATTTCGTGCTGGAAAATAGAGATCTGTAAGGGAGGGCGAAAACGCCTCGCGTGTACAACACAAGAGTAAACGGAAGAGATTAGGGATAAAAGGGAATCAATGGGGTTTAGAAAAGTTACAATTTCGTCATTTGTAGGCGATGTATTGGAGTTGGAACGACGACATGGTGCAAGAGGTGTATTAATTTATATTGGCAAACTTTACTAAAGTAGAACATAACTTTGTCGCGTCTAAGTTTGAAGTTACGGTTCGCTAAATTCATTATGGCGTATCCGTTCATAGAGGTAACAAAAGTTTACGAGCTACAGGAAATGATCGCGTTTGTTTCATAACTGTGAACACATCAAATTTCATGCGTTGCTCGCGAAGCTTTTATTTTCAATTTTTAGATGCATAAATCGGAACTGAATACTGAATACATAACGCAAAGAACCTAAAATTGTAGACTAAACCTTTACATAATTTATTTAAAATGGCGCAGCTAAAACTTAAAAACCATAAAAAAATTAATGCGCCGATACTTCAGCGAAAAAATGTGGATAATAAAATAAGTTAATGATTATTAAATACGCGTGAAATTTAATTAAAATCTAGTATTTCAACCACAAGTAATAAATTATAATATGAAATTAGTGGACAGCAATAAAAATATTTAAAAAAATTATCTCTTTGAAATTTTCTCTAAAGGCAATTTCTTTGACTAAAAGCTAGATAAACTGTACATACAAAGAAAGTTTTATTAAAATTCATTATTTAAATTTAACACCTACGTATTAGTATTATTAGGTATGTAATTTGTATGCAATTATGTAAATATTTAAAAAAATTAATGATAACCATCTGTTCATACTTCCATTAAAATCATCCATTTTAAAACTTAGCCAACTGTTGTAATTCAATACATTGGCCATAAGATAATTAAGATTGTATAAATTTCGTCTCATCCTAAAACCGTTGGTAAAATACATAAAAATAAAAAAGGTTTTACGTTTTAAATAACCAGGACGCCATATGTGTTCGGTTCAGATTTACCGTAGTATGTCACCGACATATTAATTCGCAGGAATGTATCCTGTTGCAACCACAAAATTCACAAAATTACTTTGAAGGAATATACTACCAGTGATTCGTGATTCATACCTTGATTACAAAAATAACTTTCACCTTAAGAACGATCTGAACAAAAACAGAGTGCATGGGTGTTGATGAAACGCCTGCTTCAGATATTTACATGCAAATTAGTAGCTACCTTCTTTCAGAAAAAGAATCTGGCTTATAATTACGTGCTATGAGCTTACAAAGAGGAGATTTTCTTTTTAGAAAACCTCGATCAAAGGGGGACCTTCTATACATATATTTTATAAGGGAGATTTTGTATGTCTCTTTTTTATTAGCTCTTTTTGATGTATTTTTTTATTTAGAGTCTTATACAGTAAATAATTAGAGAAGATCCACAAAAAAGCAATAATAAACTGTAAAACAAAATTTTAGAAAATTAATTTTGGTTAGGAGAAAAAAATATTATGCTTTTAAGTGACAAAGATTTTTTACAACAAAAATAGTGAAAATACATTTCCTTTTATCTCCTTCATATGAAAAATGCATAAAAGGACAATTTTCTTATTTTTTTTTTGAAAACGAAAATTTGTGTTTTTTTTTAATTTATTGCAATTATACCAGTTCAAAATTAGGAATATTTTAGTTTTTTATAACTTTAGGGTGTTTAAATTAAAACTTGTCATCAATGACATTTTTGAAGATTCCTAGAAAATTATAAAATTTTATTTCAAAGGAAACAAAATTTTATGGCTGTTTCCAATTTTCACTTTCAATCCCCTACCTCCAAAAACTTAAAAAGGAAAGAGGTCGAGTAATATCCTTAAATTAAATGTATTTGGAGCTTCTAAGCCAATTGATGATAATAAAAAAATATATTACTCGCCCTCTCCAACTTAAGATTTTTGGGGGGTGGGATATACTGGAAGGCGAGGGGTTTGAAAGTATAAATTGGAAACTGTCATAAAATTTCGTCCCTCTAAAAATAAAAACTGATAGAAAATGATAGAACAGGTTTCTCGTAACTTTCAAAAAGACCTACATTCCAGAGAATACAGCTTTTACTTGGGAGACCCAAGTAAATCCTTATCCCAATAATTAATAATTATTTCCAAACCGACAATAAAGAAAAATTTTAATTTATGATTAACTTTAAATAAAACGTTAACGTACTCAATCTATTTCTTGGAAGTTATTTATATTTCGTGAAAATTGGAGATTTAGTATAATTTCTGGAAAAATACAAAAGTTTTATAAGTTTTGGGGATAAATCCAACCCCAAAGGGTCTATTTTTCATCTGATCAGAACCGTGTTTTTTATTTTTTGATTTGGGTAAGTTTCCTGGAATGTATAATGCCATAAAAGTATTCGATAAAGTAGTTTCTCCAAAAAATAATTGTTTTCCGATTTACCAAAAATTTTTACATCACTTTTTCAAACCATTAAATCTAATTTTTGAGGTACTACTTGTTTTGCGCTTGTGTCATTGCGTGATATTTTAAATTTTGACTACTTTTGAAAGTCTTCCCAAATTAATTAAAAAAATTTTTGTCAGAGACGGAAAAATGTACAAATACTAGAAAAAAAAATAAAAATCTAAACAGATTTTTTGTCGTACCGAATCTTTTTTTTTTACTTTTTTTTAATTAAGAAGAGAGATAAGGTATTTAATAAGTGAAAAAAAAATTAGTTCAATAACTTTTGGAATGCCTACAAAAAAGTTTGCATAAAATCAAAAAATGTTGTAATGTTATGGAATGGGAATTTCTGGAAAAAAATATAGAAATCCTAAAAAGTTTGAGTATAAAGCAAACCCTCTACGTTTAAACAAAACTAATGTCTATTTTCTAGTTGAAAAGTATTAATCGAGATATAAATTTATAATTTCGTGAAATTATTGGGCACAAATCCAACCTCAAAGAATTAATTTTTCATGTGATGAGATGTTTGTTTTTTGATTGAAGGAAGTGAAAATATGAGGCCATATAATGTTTGTAATCAATAAAGTATTGTAATTTTCCTAAAAATTATTATTTTCTGATTTAACAAAAATTTCAAATTGAACAACATATTAGCTCCTAGTCCTAGATGATAACAGATATAAGAACATTTATTTCTTTTTTTAAATCAAGAACCCAAAGGAATTCAAATCGACTGACTGTAAATGTGGTAAAAAAAATCATCAAAATTTGTACTAATTTGTACAAAATTTTGAGTAGCCCATAGATTTACTTTTTTTAAATTTTAATCACCTTTTATCCGTTTTATTTAGGCATCAGACGAAAAAACAATAAATAAATAAAAAGTCAAATTTTGTGTTTGTTGATGTAGATATAGGAAAATGAAGTAACTGCCTTTGTCAAAGAATTTTTATTGTAATAAAAAATTTTTGGGGTTGCTTGCCCCCTTCTTCAGTACTTTCCACATCTTATGTAGATGATGATTATTACAATCAAAAATTGAAAAACCTTTGTCAATAACTCAAAAACCACGTTATGGAAAACGTCCGGTTACTTTTTGGATTTTGGTAAAAATATAAGAAGCATAAAAGAAAACTTAATGGTTAAAATTTTTTTATTTTTTTTTTCGATTAAGGTTTCGTCGCAAGGAATTTAAGTTACTATCGCGACAAAAAGCGAAACCACGGAAATCTACTTACTTTTTATACAGGGTGTCCCAACGAAAACGAAACGGTTTAGTTTTAAAATAGTTAGTTAAAATAGTTAAAAATTGAAAAAACGCTTGGACAGGTCAACTTTTTTTTATTTTGCAATAGAGCTGATATAAAAATCAATTCATCCCTGTGCGGTATGGACACAACCCCTAAAATTATAATAGGCATGGTGGGGTAAGTAATACCTCGTTGGAAAGATCTTTTTACCTGGAGTAACATACAAAAAGCAAAAGTTAAATCGATCGATTCGTTTCAAAGATATTTCAATTTAAAAATTGCCAATGTAACATGTTAAATTTTCAATATCTTTAAAACAAACCAATTCATTTAACGTTTTCTTTATGTTACTTGTGGTAAAAAGATCTTTCCAATGAGATATTATTCACCCTATCAAGACAATTAACATTTAAGGGGTAGTGTTCAAAAAAAGGCATATTAGGGTAAGTAATACCTTGTTGGAAGTTTAGTTTTGGAAGATTAGTTTTAAAGATATTTAAAATTTAACATGTTATATTGTGGATTTTTAATTTGAAATATCTTTAAAACGAATTAATCGACTTAACTGTTGTTTTTCGTACGATACTCGAGGTAAAAATATCTTTCCAACGAGGTATTACTTACCCCATCATGTCTATTATAATTTTAGGGGTTGTGTCCATACCGCACAGGGATGAATGGATTTTTGCATCACCTCTATTCCAAAATATGTCACCCCTCAAAACCAAAGTCCGAGCGTTTTTGCAAATTTTTTTATTTACTATTTTAAAACTCAACTGTTTCGTTTTCGTTCGGTCACCCTGTATAAGAAATTCATTATAATCAGATATATTTTTACTTTTTTTGAAAATGTACAGAGTATTCCTTCCATTGTAAATTATTATTTTAAAATAATTCTTTCAAAATTTGAAAATGCCAAATGTTTAATCTACAAAACGGTGCCAAACTTTTTTTAAAAAATACAAACTTATTTATAAATGGCGTTTTTATGCAATTTTTATTGGAAAATTGTAGTGGAACTATTTAAAATCGGGTTGCGCCGTTTTGTACATACATTTATCTACATGTATCTACATAAAATTTTGTTTGGATTTTACTCAGTTTGTGGGCGGCGGAGTGGGGTGGCAAAAGTTTGTATTATTAAAGGGTACTAGTTCTCAAATGATATAAATTATTTTGGGAAAGACAATTTTGAACACGTGGTTTGGGAAGAAATGCTCAAAAGAGGTAATTTTTCTGAAAATTATAATTGTCGAATTTTGCTTTAATTGTTTTTTTTTTCAAAAATAATTGGCAGTAGCAAGATAATAATTTTAACGAAGATATAATTCTGTATTCAGCGACCGTGATGAAAATTTTAGAAACGTCGTTAACATTGAAGACGTCTTTAAAAACATATTTCTTACGAAGAAATATTTTTTAATCACGTGTTTAACGTTAACCACGTCTCTAAATTCTCCATCACATTTGAACAAATGAAAAAAAGGATGTTAGCCAAAGAAAACAATAAAACTTAAATTTCCTTCACTCATAATAAAATGCAAGCTCTAAAATATTTAAATCCAGTTTTTGTAAATTTTGATTTTTTGACACTTACTCATTTTTTTACCCATGTGGCAATTATCTTCTTATTCTATATTACTAAAATGGTAAGAAGAGGTGTGTGGCGTTTTATATTTAGAGTATTGAAATTTTATAAAGAAAAATTCTAAGATTAAACTTGTGGAAAGGTTTTTCGATTTCACCCCCCAAGTGTCCGAAATTCATTACGCGGAGACTCCAAAAGGGTGTTTTTTCGTCTGTTTTAAAAAAATCCAGTTGCTTTATAAAGAGAGTTTTTGATTCTAAGTGGGATACAAATTTTAAATTATTTGGAGCACGGAAACACTTTGAAAAAAAAAATCACGAAAATAATTGATTTTTCTTGCTATTTTTCAGATCGTCGGCGGCGAAAACTTTGAAAAATCGCTGTTCCGTCGGGTATCAAAGAAAAGGAATGAAATTTGGCCCATTTTATTTAAACATCCTGGAGATCTATCAGAACCATTTTTATGTCTCCAAGTGCAACGGAGTCACGGCGTACAGTGGGAAATAAACCCGAAAACGTGGCCAAAACTTCAAAATTTAAGTTTTTATTTTGGGACTTTTTTGGATCTAGGTATTTAGTCAGTTATTTTTGGCATATAACGTGACCATTTACAAGGCCCTGTGACCATTGGCACCCTCGGAATTAAAAAGCTCGAAAACGTGGCCAATATTACTTCTAGATTTTCAATTTTTATAAAAATTGGTAAAGACATATTTTGGAGGTCACTAATTTCGAATTTGACATTTTTTTCTAGAAAAAAAAAACAAAATGGCGGATCCATAGGGCGGATCCAAAATCGCCGACATACTGATTTTTAAGCACTATAAACCATTTTTTAATAAAACAATGTCGGCCATTTTGGATCCGCCATATTGTTTTTTTAGAAAAAATGTCAAATTCGAAATTAACGACCTTAAAAGCCCCCACATACTGATTTTCAGCACTATAAACCATTTTTTAATAAAAAATATCGGCCATTTTGGATCCGTCATTTTGTTTTTTTAGAAAAAAATTTCAAATTCGAAATAAGTGACCTCAAAAATATATCTTTACCAATATTCATAAAAATTGAAAAACAAAAAGTAGTTTTGGCCACGATTTCGGCCCTTTTTCCCACTGTGTGGCGTCGAGACGCGAAGGGTATAATTTTAGCGTTTTTTTGGGCGACAAAGGGACTTTTAAGGCCACTTTACGACAAAAAAAGAATCACCTCGCTATCTTTTTTCATTTTCGAGTTACTACTGAAAATGTAGCTAAAATAACTAAAATTTAGCTGTGAAATTTTCTACTTTTCACAAAATAATTAATAGCGTGTATTCAACGAACGTGATGAAAAATTTAGATACGTCGTTATCGTTAATCACCTGATTAAAAAATATTTCTTCATAAGAAATATTTTCTTAAAGACGTGATTAACTTTAACGACGTCTCTAAAATTTTCATCACGGTCGCTGAATACATGCTAATATCTTTAAAAGTTCTTAACCCAGCAGGACGTTTGATAGGTTAAAATTTGCCCCGTGACCTCCCCCATTAAACCCCGTTAAAATTATTACTTTCTGTTGAAAATTTCGTCGTCCAGGGCCGTATTTGTACTAAAATTTTACCTAAATTTTGTGATTTTTTTACAAAAAAAACTAATGAACCGATTTTAAATAGCGTTCATCCGTGGTGTTTATCTTCGGCAAAAATTTGAAACAGCTAACTTTTATAGTTTTTGAGAAAAAAAATAAAAGGCCTTAAAAAATCTCAAAAAAAATTTTTCTCGAATATTTTCAAGATCGACCACGCAAACGAAAGATAATAAAAAATAGATGAATTTTGGGAGGTAGTGTACCTTAAAAATAGTTAAATTTAAAAAAATGTTATATTCTTATATCGATAGTTTTTATAAACTTATCTGTACGAATTTTTGTTTTGCAATTATTTATTTTTCAAAATATACTTTAAATAAAATATCATAACTTTTGAACGAAACATCGTAGAGCTTATTTTATTTTAAAGCTATTTTCTGAATTAAATTGACAAATGTTAAAAAATAATATTAGGAAAAAAATAATTTCAACAATAATTTTTTTTGTGGAGTTAAAGGTTCGTTATGTTATTAAAAATTGATAAAATTCGATTTTACAGAAAAAGTGTTAAAAGGGGAATGTATACAGTTGATAAACCATAAACCCTTCGTTTGATAATCCACTAGACACTAGACTAGACATCTATCTAATTGAAGTAAGAGGATTGGAAATACCAAAATCATTAGGTCATCCCAGTTTTTCAGTAAGGCCTAGATCAATAATTTCCTGAACTGTCCAATTATACAGGGTGTTTCTAAATATATGCGAATAAATTCTACAGGCGATTCCTTGACCAATTCTAATACAAAAGTAAAGAATAAAAATTTTCTCAAAAGTGCTCTATTTTTTAGTTATGAGGTGTCAAACTTTCTATATTTTTTTCATTTTTTGAGTATAACTTCTTTATTTTTTAAGATAATTTGATCAAATTTGAAACACACTCTAGTTATTATAGTCATAACAAGATAAAAATATCAAATATCAAAATAAAATACAGGGGGATGTATTTTGGGGGTATAGACTCCATTTTTTATGCCGTAACTTTTTTGTGCTACCCCACTTAATATTTTAAATGAGATATTCTAATTCCTTGCTTTTTTCTGAAAATTTTTGATCTCTTTAATTTTTTCAAAGCTGGTACGGTTTAGAAGTTATTTAAAAACATGTACGAAGTTGTATGCCAATTTTGCATTAAACAGGGGTGGCTTTTTTTAAAAAATAAATACCAGTGCCTTCCTAGAAGACTATTTGACCAATTTTAAGACGAAAACAGAGAATAAATATTTTCTCTAAAATACTTCGTTTTTAATTTAAATTAAAATAAAAATAACAAAATAAAAAAAAAACTTATTTACATACCGGGTGGAAATGAAACTACGGCCACCCCTGGCATTTCTTTATTTATGGAAATAAAAAATTAAAATTTTAGTATATTATATGATCTAAGAAAACAAATCTTATGGATCGAATAAATTTTTAATTTTACTTCCAGTTTATCAGGAAATGCATCCACTTTCTTATTTTAAATATAACGCCCTGATTTTTTCTACGTAAAATCAAACATTGGTTAATTTTAAGTATATTTATGACAAAAAAATATTTTTTTTCAAAACTTTAGGAAAAAATTTGAATTTTTTTTTGGTAAAAAAATTGAGTAAAACATACATATGGGATATCACAGTAACCGGAAAAAAACCCTCTATTTAATTAGGGGGTGGCCCTTATATCATCCCATTTAAAAAAGTTAAGATATTTCCAAAAAACGCTTCTTGAAAATTAAAAAAAATAATATCTCAAGAACGGTGAAATAAATTTTATAAATTACAATTTATTTTACGTATTTGTATTATTTAAAAATAGTTTTTGTAGGTTTTACTCAAATTTTTTACCAAAAAAAAATTCAACATTTTTTCTTAGTTTTGAAAAAAATTTTTTTTTTGTAATAAACATACTTAAAACTAACCAATGTTTGATTTTACGTAGAAAAAATCAGGGGGTTACATTTAAAAAAAGAAAGTGAGTGCCATTTCCTGATAAACCGGAAGTAAAATGAAACATTTATTCGATCCATAAAATTTGTTTTCTTAGATCATATAAGATACTAAAATTCTAATTTTTTATTTTCATAAATAAAGAAATGCCAGGGGTGGCCCTAGTTTCATTTCCACCCGGTATAGGATTACACATTTTAGAGAAAATATTTATTCTCTGTTTTCGTCTTAAAATTGGTCAAATAGTCTTCAAGGAAGTCTCTGGTATTTATTTTTTAAAAAAAGCCACCCCTGTTTAATGCAAAATTGGCATACAACTTCGTACATGTTTTTAAATAACTTCTAAACCGTACCAGCTGTGAAAAAATTAAAGAGATCAAAAATTTTCAGAAAAAAGCAAGGAATTAAAATATCTCATTTAAAATGTTAAGTGTGGTAGCACAAAAAAGTTATGGCATAAAAAATGGGGTCGATACCCCCAAAATACATGCCCCTGTATTTTATTTCGATATTTGATATTTTTATCTTGTTACGACTATAATAACTAGAGTGTGATTCAAATTTGATCAAATTATCTTAAAAAATAAAGAAGTTATACTCAAAAAATGAAAAAAAATATAGAACGTTTGAAACCCCATAACTAAAAAATAGAGCACTTTTGAGAACATTTTTATTCTTTACTTTTGTATTGGTCAAGGAATCGCCTGTAGAATTTCTTCGCACATATTTAGAAACACCCTGTATACTTTGTAACATTTTGTTGTACATATATGTTTTTATTAATTTTGCGTTTAGTTTCTGAAGTTTTTTCTTTTTGCTTATCGATGAGGATTATAAATTAATTCGTTATCACTCTTTTTAAATACTATGACTACAGTTTTCCCATAGATTATCAAACATTTATTTATAACTAGGTATTGAGCATTGAAGTATGAAACATCGTGTTCCATTTAGTTGTTACTACACAACAGACTTAACTGTTAACTTATTCATTAAATCATTGAATCGTGGAATACAAAAAAATTTTCAACGATTAAATAACCGCAAGTGCTTTGTTTTTTATCTCAAGCAGCTAAAGTTACTTTAGTTACTAATTTTTATATTCCAAAGAACAATTACACCACGTGCCTTGTTATTATTTCTTTTTCCATCAATTATTCCCGACGAAACACACTAGCGGTTTCTTCAGCTTATAAAAACAAAAGCCTTTTAGAATGTGTTTGTTGTGAATTTGGTCGAGGTCATCGTCTTGGTGATTTCATACTCTTACTATGGCAAAGTGCGTTCCTTCGCTTTTTACTACTCACAATACTACACTATGTTTAGGATACGACATTATAAATAATGGAAAGAAATCAATGCCGCATTCATTATAACACGAACAAGTAGTTCATTCAAAACAAAAATATAAGGGTATTTTTATTTTAGTTTTACAATAATACCTGCACATATAAAAGATTTTTTTTAATCTCTACATT
The DNA here is from genome assembly GCA_963971135.1 of Stenus bimaculatus. Classification (NCBI taxonomy): domain Eukaryota; kingdom Metazoa; phylum Arthropoda; class Insecta; order Coleoptera; family Staphylinidae; genus Stenus; species Stenus bimaculatus. Next base: position 75,083,401 of record OZ020180.1, on the reverse strand, counting down.
AGATATTTTGGTCATAAATTTTTCTCATCACGAGAAGGTAAATGATATCAATGTGAAGATATTATTATAGTTAGTTCAGAAATTGCCACGAGGGGGCGAGCAACATACTCAATTCTACAAAGAATATTTGTAGAATATTCCATTTGATAAACAACATTTGTGAACAACCACATTTTTGTAATTCAATTTTACACTTCCCAAAGGAAATTCTTGAATTTGAAAATTGGTTTTAAATTGAATTTTAAATTAACTAAAGTAATTCTAAAAGTTGTAGGTACTTTTAAATAAAAAAATATGTAATGAAAGTTTATTGTAGTCTATTTTTAACAAAAAGTAATTGGTAATAAACTTTCTATCGCACGTGAGAAAAACAAATTACGCTTTCGTAAAAAGGATTTTCTCAGAGTTTGATTGTGTTTTAAGATAGTTAATGCTAAGTAATTGAAAATCAATTTGTTTAGAATAAACAATGAAGTTAAAAATATAAAAAATGCAAATAAGTGCATGACAATAATTGAAAATAATAACGGGATCCCATGATTGAATTGATCTGGAACGCGTAGCAGGATACTTTTATATTTTTCTGGCGGGGTTATTTGATTTATTTGCCAACATCAAAAGAACCAATCACACTACATCTTTTACAGTCCGTTGCTTCTGTACACATGCATTACTTTTTTGCCCTTTATCATCCATTAAAGTAGTTTCACTTTAAGTTTTTTAAACGCCATTTTTATTTATACATAATACGTTATATTAAACATTAAATTAACAATGCTTTTATGACTGGTTTTTATAGACGTTAAGTATTTAATTAAAACTTAAAACCCATGTGCTATGGTGTTAAGGTTTAAAATTTTAGCGGGTAATTATGGTTTGGATAATTAATATAATAATGCACATTTTACAACTGCATAAATATAACTCGTAATTGAGCATTAAATTTACTATTTAATAAAGGCACATTTGTGCTTCAAAATCAATAATAGCAGAGGAGGGTCGTTAGTGTTATTGGTAATAAAATCACTACAAATCAGACATTACTGTTAAAATTAATTATTCGTTATTAAACCAACATGCACATTTAGAATACAAACACTTTTAAATTTAATTTCATCATCATTTATGACCAAATTTTTAATTTTTTTAAGTAAAGTTGGGAACTAAACTAAACTGACACCACTAGGCTAAAGTTACTTTTTATTGCAGTATTTTTTTATTAATATTTTTTTACTCAAATTTAATTTTTATTTTAGTAATATTGAAAGAATTATGCATACAATCATTAGTAAAAATATACTAAAAGTTAATTGAAAATCAGGAAAAAAATGAAAATAGATTTTTCAGATTTTATTATACCGGGTGGAAATGAAACTAGGGCCACCCCTGGCATTTCTTTATTTATGAAAATAAAAAATTAGAATTTTAGTATCCTATATGATCTAAGAAAATAAATTTTATGGATCGAATAAATCTTTCATTTTACTTCCGGTTTATCAGGAAATGGCACCCACTTTCTTATTTTAAATGTAACCCCCTGATTTTTCCAACGTAAAATCAAACATTGGTTAGTTTTAAGTATGTTTATGAGAAAAAAATTTTTTTTTTCAAAACTTTAAGAAAAAGTGTTGATTTCTTTTTGGTAAAAAATTTGAGTAAAACCTACAAAAACTATTTTTAAATAATACAAATACGTAAAATAAATTGTAATTTATAAAATTTATTTCACCGTTCTTGAGATATTATTTTTTTTAATTTTCAAGAAGCGTTTTTTGGAAATATCTTTACTTTTTTAAATGGGATGATATAAAGGTCACCCTCTAATTAAATAGAGGGTTTTTTCCGGTTACTGTGATATCCCATATGTATGTATTAATTTCAAATTTATACCTGTAATTAATTTTTTATCGAATTAATTTAACCTCAATTTATTTGAAAAAAAATATTTTTTTCTCATAAACATACTTAAAATTAACCAATGTTTTATTTTACGTAGAAAAAATCAGGGGGTTGTATTTAAAATAAGAAAGTGGATGCCATTTCCTGATAAACCGGAAGTAAAATTAAAAATTTATTCGATCCATAAGATTTGTTTTCTTAGATCATATAATATACTAAAATTTTAATTTTTTATTTCCATAAATAAAGAAATGCCAGGGGTGGCCCTAGTTTCATTTCCACCCGGTATTTTATTACATATTCAGGCCTAAGTAAAATCATAAAAAGTTTATTCAAAGTCAAAAAATTAGAAAAAAATTGAAAGTGAATAGTCACTTTTTCAGATTTTTTTTAATCAAAAAACAAACAAAAATGCAGACGTAATATTTTTTGTAACACACATAGTTTTTGGTAAAATTAAATAAAACGTTAATTCAAAATAATAAACGAGTTAAAAAATTTTAAAAAAAATATTCACGATTTTAGATTTTATTTTTTTTTAATTGAAAACAAAAGAAGTCGCATTTTTTTATATTTTGTTACACTTACAGTTTTAAGAAAAACCATAAAAAGCTTATTCAGAATTAGGCTCGGAGACAAAAAATTTAAAAAAAATTGAAACTTAATAGTCGCTTATTTTTTTAATAAAAAAACATGTGAAGGCGCATATTTTTTTATTTTTTGTTACACATAGTACATTTATTGTAAGAAAATAAAACACTAATTTAAAATCATACCCCAAGTCAAAAAAAATTAAAAAATAATCACTTTTTCAGATTTTACCGAAAACAAAAAATGCAAGGGCGTATTTTTTAATGTATTGTTCCACATACTGTCTTAAGTAAAACTATATAAAAACTTTATTCAAAGTCAGACCCGGACGCCAAAAATTAAAAAATAGTCACGTTCTCAGTTTTTATTTTTTTAATCCAAAATAAAAAATGCATAGCTCAATTTTTTGTTTTTTGTTATACACACAGTTCTTGGTAATATTAAATAAAACGTTAATTCAAAATCACATCAGAGTCAAAAAATAAAAAAAAATATTCGCGTTTTCAATTTTTTTTTTAAATTGAAAACAAAAAAATCAAGTCGCATTTTTTCATAATTTGTTACACATACAGTCCTAAGTAAAACCGTAAAAAAAAGTTGATTCAGAGTTACACCCGGAGACAAAAAGTTAGAAAAATAAATTAATAGTCACTTATTTTTTTAATAAAAGAATATAGAAAACGTAAAGTTGCATTTTTTTATTTTTTGTGACACATACATTTATTGTAAAAAAATAAAACGTTAATTCTAAATCATATCCCAAGTCAAAAATTTTAAAAATAATCACTTTGTCAGATTTTAGTTTTTTCACCGAAAAAAAATGCACCGTAAAACTATATAAACACTTTATTGAATGTTAGACCCGGACTTAAAAAAATTGTCACGTTTTCAGATTTTATTTTTTTTTAATCCAAAAAAAAAATACAGGGAGCAATTTTTTATTTTTTGTTATACCGGGTGGAAATGAAAACCGGGTCACCTCGATATTTTTTTATGAATAAAAAAATTTGAAATTTGGCTATGTTCTATGGTTCAAAAAAACAAATTATATGTGCATTTTTTATTTTCGAAATCACTTCCGGTTTCAGCGGAAACACCATGAACTTTGTTTTTTTAAATATAACATCCCATATTTTTATTCATGGCTTAAAATACTTTTAAAAAAGAAGTATTTTTGAGATATTAGTTTTTATTTTTTTTGTAAAAAAATTTTTTTTCAAAAAAATAGAAAAGGTTTTCGAAGTCGGTGAAAAGTACCAAAAGTAATTCTAAATAATTCAAATACCTAAATAAAATTGTAATTTGAAAAAAAATTTAAGTGATTTTTGAACTATTAATTTTTAAACTTAGTTAATGAAGATTTTATCAAATATCTCACTTTTTTTAAATGCAATGATGCCGGGTCATTCGACTTTTTAAAAAGAGGATTTGATAACGATTATTTATTTTATGTATTTGAATTATTTAGAATTAGTTTTTTTATTTTTGAAAAAAATTTTTTTTACAAAAAAAATAAAAACTAATATCTCAAAAATACTTCTTTTTTAAAAGTATTTTAAGCCATGAATAAAAATATGGGATGTTACATTTAAAAAAACAAAGTTCATGGAGTTTCCGGTGAAACCGGAAGTGATTTCGAAAATAAAAAATGCACATAAAATTTGTTTTTTTGAACCATAGAACATAGCCAAATTTCAAATTTTTCCATTCATAAATAAAAAAGTTATAGAGGTGACCCGGTTTTCATTTCCACCCGGTATAGTCCTAAGTAAAACTATATAAAAACTTTATTCAAAGTTAGACCCGGACTTAAAAAAATTGTCCCGTTTTGAGATTTTATTTTTTTTTAATCCAAAAAAAATACAGGGAGCAATTTTTTATTTTTTGTTATATACACAGTTCTTGGTACTATTAAATAAAACGTTAATTCAAAACCACACCAGAGTTAAAAAATTAAAAAATTTATTCACGTTTTGATATTTTTTTTAAATTGAAAACAAAAAAATTCAAGTCGCATTTTTTTATATTTTGTTACACATACAGTCCTAAGTAAAACCATAAAAAAAGTTTATTCAAAGTTAGACCCGGAGACAAAAAATTAGAAGAAAAAAAGTTAATAGTCACTTATTTTTTTTTAATAAAAAAAAACAAAAAACGTGAGTGTGCATTTTTTTTATTTTTGTTACTCATACATTTATAGTAAAAAAAAATAAAACGTTAATTCAAAATCATACCCCGAGTTAAAAAATATCGCTTTTTCAGATTATACTTTTTTACCAAAAACAAAAAATGCAAGGGCGCATTTTTTATATATTGTTCCACATACAGTCCTAGGTAAAATTATATAAAAACTTTATTAAAATTCAGACCCGGAGTCAAAAAATTAAAAACATAGTCACGTTTTCAGATTTTATTTTTTTAATACAAAAGAAAAAATACAGGACGCAATTTCTTATTTTTTTACACACACAGTTCTTAGCAATATAAAATAAAACGTTAATTCAAAATCATGCCCGAGTCAACAAATTTAAAAAAATATTCACATTTCCAGATTTTTTTTAATTGAAAACAAAAAAAAATCAAGTCGCGTTTTTTATATTTTTTTACACATACAGTCCTAAGTAAAACCATAAAAAAGTTTATTCAAAGTCAGACCCAGAGTCAAAAAAATAGAAAAAAATTGAAAGTTAATAGGCACTTATTTTTCTAATAAAAAAAAACAAAAACCGTGAGGGTGTATTTTTTTATTGTTTGTTACACATACATTTATTATAAAAAAATAAAACGTTAATTCAAAATCATATCCAGAGTCAAAAAAAAATTAAAAAATAATCACTTTTTCAGATTTTACTACCCGGACCCCAAAAATTAAAAAAATAGTCACGTTTTCAAATTTTATATTTTTAATCCATCAAAATAATGAAAGGCGATTTTTGTAAATTTTTGTTACACATACTAAGTAAAACCAAATAAAAAGTTTATTCAAAATCAGATCCAGAGTCAAAAAATTAAAATAAATGGTCACTTTTTTAGATGTTATTATTTTAATTGAAAACTCAAAAACGCAACTTTTTCATATTTTGTTACACATACATTTCGTGGTAAAATCAAAATAATTAAAAAAAGTCATTTTTTCAGTTTTTATTTTTTTAATCATAACCAATGGAAATGGCGCATTTAAAAGATATGTTGTACATACAATCCTAAGTAAAACAACATAAATAGTGCATTCAAAATCAGATTCTGAGTCAAAAAATTAAAAAAAAAATTAAATTTAATAGTCACTTTTTCAGACTTTCTTTTTTTTTAATCGAAAAACCAACAGAAAATATAAGAGCGCTATTTTTTTTATTTTTTGGTACACTACAGTTCTTGGTATAATTAAATCATATCCCGAGTAAAAAATTTAATCTTTCAGATTTTATTTTTTTTAAACGAAAAGAAAAAAATACAATGGAGTAAGGAGTATTTTTTATATTTTTTGTTACACATACAGTCCTAAGAAATACAAAATAAAAAGTTTATTCAAAATCAGATCCAAAATACAAAAATTAAAAAAAAATTAAATAATTGATTACTTTTTTAGATATTATAATTTTAATTGAAAACAAAAAAAAAACAGAATCGGGCATTTTTTAATTTCTTGTTACACAAACAATTCTTGGTAAAATTAAATTTAACGTTAATTCAAAATTATGCCCCGAATAAAAAAATTTAAAAAATAGTCACGTTGTCAGATTTAATTTTTTTAATAAAAAAAATGCAATGGCGCATTATTAATCTTTTTTGTTATACATACAGTCCTAAGTAAAACTAAATAAAAAGTGTATTCAAAATAGTCAAAAAAATAAAATACATAAGTAAATAATAATTTAATCGACAAATACATAAACAAGCATAAACAGAACTACAGAAAAGTGAGAAAACAGAAAAAATTAAAAAAACAGATTTTATTTTTTTTATTGAAAAAGTTACTGGGTATTATTTTAATTTTTTTAATTTATTGACTCCTGGTTTGATTTTAATTAACGTTTTGTAAATTTTTAATGAGCACTGTATGTTCTAGGAAATAGGAAATTATGAGTATAATTTCCAGCAAATCTTAACAAATCAATTGCCCGTTTGCTCAGAACTGAAGTAAACAACTTACCATTAAAATACATATATTCAGTTGTATTTTTCTGTAGACATGTTGATGCGAAAAGTTAACATAATTCAATAAATTATAGATAATGAAAATCACTTGAAATTTTACTCAGATTTGTTATTGGTTCTGCTCATTTAGAGTGTGTGCTCAAATTGGAAATTATATGAACTGAATTGAGAAAAAGGATGTAAAAAAAACTCCAAAAGTTTAATTTTTTTTTTCGACCTTGGTAATTTGGAAGTTGGGTTGATTCGAGTTGTTGCCTGATCGAATGTTTATTTTTATGTTTGGATTTGATATTTTGACAAGTAAATCTTTTTAAAAGCAATTGTTTCAATGTTTTTATATTTTTGTTTGACTTGTAGTAGTCCTGAAGATGGCCACATGCCGAAACTAATAGACTTGATGTTAGAACTTTTATGCAATAATAAACGGCACCATTGGAGTACATGAGTTGATTTATTTAAAAGTATGTGTTGAAAATCAAAATTTTGGTGATTACATTTAAGTAAAAAAATGAATATTTAGTGGATGATTTTTAAGTTGGTACTTTTTTGGACAGAATGTAAAACTCAATAAACTTAGTCGTTTGGCAAAATATTTTGAATATCTTTATGAGTTTTTAGTACAAAAACCTCGCCAAAAACCGTAGCTATATTTTTTATTTTAAGAGATACGAAAAAAAAACTTAAATTACAAAATTGTATGGTTTATTGATGGGCATAACCAGAAATTATTTTTGTCCATACAGGATGTTTCGTAGTAAAGCGCGGGTTATTCCACCTTTTTTAAAACGGAACACCCTGTATATTATTCGATCTACATGTGATATATTTTATAGAAAATGTCCGATAAAAATATCGTTGTATTCTTTAACTTAGTGTTAATGCAAATATCAAAAAATATACAATGTGTTCCATTTAAAAAAGGGTGGAACAGGCTATTATGCTCCAACTACGAAACACCCTGTATTACTTCAGCCCAGTGTTAGATAATTTATAAAATTTAAATTTCCTACTATAAAAAATTAGCTAAAAATAACTAAACACCAACCAATAAATAATGTTGGTTCTAAAGTTGTAAAAAATTTAACTGTTAAATTTATAATAGCGATTTAAAACAAACATAAGTTGGCATATTTATAAGTTAATTTGTATTCGTAAGGCGTACTCCATTTTTTAGCCCTTGGTATTAATTTTTCATAGCATATCCCTTAAATTAAGTGTCAGCTGAAAAATATTCAAATCATATATCCCTGCCACATATAAATTACTTATAAACAGTGCACCACTGCGGAATTGTACAAATCGGCTTTGTAATTTACACCGATTGCAAAAATAGAAGCTTGTTTCGGATATAAAAAGCATTCAGATTGTCGCTTTAACAACGCACATCGCCCATTAAACCTGATTTATGATATTGATCTGATCTTGTTAAAGCAATAATCACTTTATTTTTATTTCCAAATATAAATTTCACTTAAAGGGATGAAAACATGAAATTTAAGTAAAACCAATATCAAGTAACTTACAAAGTTTAAATAAGAAAGTATTTCCTTATCAGAAGTATTTTCAACGATACCTCTATTTTACAAAATAAATATTTACTAAATAAAAATACACGTCTTTATCAAAGTCGATTTAACAAATAATGCAAATATTATCATTTTTTTTTAAATTATCTTGCATAACAAATAATATAATTTCCCACATACTTGACAGTTTAAAAATAACGAAATAATTTTTTTATTTATATTAATTTATTTGAAAAATAATTTTCAATATACCATAGAAAATTGTTTCCCTTTTTCTTAATATTTTAAGCATTAATTTTTTTTTTGTTTAAATTTTTTACTTTCTAAAAATTTTGTGTAATAAAAATGTGCTCACATTAATAAAGCATAGACAAATTGGAATATTTAAGAAGTAATTAGTGTTTTTCTTGCAGAATAGATTTATGAAATATAACCTTCAGTAACCTTAATTAACAAACACAACTTTCTTTCTAATTATACTTTAGGTATAAACGTTTACTTATCTCTTTTTAATTAAAAACCGAGGTAAAAACAATAAAGAATATACATATAATCGCATGTTTATTTTAAACATGTTTACTAATTATTAATAAAATTATAAAGTAATGTCCTTATAAACACATATTAATTAATTAAGTTATAATAATAGAAATTAATAAAAGAAATTTATATCTTAATTTTTCGTGATTTATTGCATTTTATGAAAGAAATTTAGTTTCTGCACAATAAATTTAGTAAAATATGTTAATGTTTTCTAGAGCAATTCATTAATAAATGACAATTTGAGTCAAAAAGTTAATAAATTTAAATATTTTGATAATAATTTACATTTAAATGTGTTAAGAATTTTTGGAATTTGAATATCTTTACCAATTAATTTCTATTAATAGAGATCTCAACTTCCTAAAATAAACTGATGCAGGATAGTTTAAAAATAAATTTACCTCTTGACACAGTGTCACTTAAAAAATAGGTTGTAAACATAATATTGTTACCAAACTTCACGTTTATTTTATTATATTTTTAGACTATAACAAAACAAAACCAAGTACAAAATTTCATAACTTCCTATTTTTTAATTATAAGGAGCAATACTAAATACAAAAAAATCACTGCTTAGAAAAACGAAAATATACATTTAAAGAAAAACAAAAACTTTTGTACCAGGACATTTAAAAAACTAAATCGTCAAGTTTTCTTTTTAACTCATTAAATAAAGTGTGATCTTTTTAGGCTAATGTTTTTGCTAAAGTACTAAATTAATCGAGATGACTTTTAAGTGTTCTTTAATTTAACATCTGTTTTACATTGTACGTTTATGCTAAATATTTAGATTCTACAACAACGTAAACCAACTTTTTTTACCGTTTTTTCATAAATAATAATCATCTCCAAAATCATATAAATAACGGCTATTTCAATTTATTACAGTAAGCTATTTAGTTCTATTTATAAATGCCTACTATTACAAGACAAATAATTTTTTTTTTATAATTTTGGTTTTCTATTTTATATTTTATACCATAAATTGTCAAAAATCATTTAGAATTTGAAGATAAAAAGTAAAATTGCGAATAAAATTTATAAATTAAAAAGTTTTTTGCAGACTATCAAATTGAGACGTTTTGTTGATTGATTTCAAAACTACGCTTCTATAATAGTTTATAAATGAAAAGCAAAAATATGAAAATAAACTTAATTTTATGAGCAATAAGTTTCGTTTCTCAAATTTTTGATAACAGTTGCCCAAAAATCCAAGGTTTTCATGAGATCTATTTTGTCTCAGTATAAGTTACTTTTTCAAAAGGGCCGGAAAATTTATGTACAATTTTCGAAAGAATTCAACTTCGGCACCCGATCTATACAGGGTGAATAATTTAACTAGCGATAAATAAATATCTAAGAAACTAAAATGGTTTACTAAAAAAAAGTTCCGAATGTAAGTTTTTTTGATATAATTGAGGGAGAAAAATGGTGTTAATTTCAAAAATAACTAGATTGTCTTAAATGAGAACCAACAAATATTTTTGGAGTTTCAAAATCTACTCTAAAAAATAAATAAATTATATCTAAATTATTTTTTTATTTGACATATTTCAATCAAAAATTTCTGAAAATACAGTCGAACTTCTTAGAGCCTTTTCACGGATATACCGAGTAAATATTTTTTCGACGAATTTCGTTTATTCAATTTTTTGAAGTTTGTTAGATAAAATTTTGAATATTGAAAACAAATTTCAAGATGAAATCTTTCCAGGGCCATCCACCCTCTTAAACTTATGAATTTTTGAACCAACAAATATTTTTGGAGTTTCAAAATCTACTCTAAAAAATAAATAAATTATATCTAAATTATTTTTTTATTTGACATATTTCCAAAATCAAAAATTTCTGAAAGTACAGTCGAACTTCTTATAACGAACACGGATATAACGAGTTAACGGATATAACGAGCAATGAATTTCAATTCAAAATTTCACGATTGTGTCGAGCCTTTTCACGGATATACCGAGTAAATATTTTTTCGACGAATTTCGTATTCAATTTTTTGAAGTTTGTTAGATAAAATTTTGAATATTGAAAACAAATTTCAAGATGAAGTCTTTCCGTGGCCATCCACCCTTTTAAACTTATCAATTTTTGTACGACGCCATTAACGCGCCAATAATAGTAAAAATTACAGTAAATTATAAACTTGGCGTCGTTAATGCCGCCGGCGCCGTACAAAAAATTGGGAGGGTAAAGAGGGTGGTTGCCTCTAAAAACACTTCATATTGAAATTTGGTTTCAATATTCACAATTTTCTAAAAACTACTGCCATAAGTAAGTTTTTATAAAAATTTGAGCAAATTATCATTAAAAATGTAAATGTTATGTTTAAAAAATTGAAAAAAAGAATGAACATTAACATTAACAATAAGATCAATTCTTATTTAATAAACTTTTAGAAGTTTTGTTTGAATTTTTCTGAGCCACTTAGTTTCTTGGATATTTATTTTTCTCAACTTAAATGAATCACACTGTATACGAATACTACTTTAAAAAAATCTTGATAGTATTTTGTCCAATTTTTTTTTGGTTCATTAGAATTTGCCACAAATGTTGTTAGTCTGAGATTGAGGAGCCTTCTACCCTTTTGTCTCACAAATTAGCCTTACGGACTTTAAAAATATAAAATATTCAATTTTTCACGATATTTCAGAAACAGTTTTCTGATTTTTTTTGCAAATTCTTGGTAATTATTTTTTTTATTAGGGAATAGGAAATACAGGGTGTTTCTAAAATTATGGTTACATCAGTGGCGGATGAAGAAAGGGGGCGGTAGGGGCGCTCGCCCCTCCTACACACCTGAACAAAATATGCAAATTTGCTTCTCTTGAGTTCTAGAATTTTTATGGGGGATACAACAAATTTCAAAGTTTTTAACTGTCAAAATATTTACGGTTTTGCTAATATTTCTAGTTTTTTTGATTTATTTCAATTTGTGATTAAAAAGACTTTTTGGATGAGCGCGAAACTCGGCGCGAAATTAAAATAAAATTAACAAAATAATTTAAACTAAAAACGAAGCATTTTAGAGAAAATATTTTTTCACTGTTTTCGTCTTAAAATTGGTCAAATAGTCTTCTAGGAAGTGTCTTGTATTTATTTTTTAAAAAAAGCCACCCCTGTTTAATGCAAAATTGGCATACAACTTCGTACATGTTTTTAAATAACTTCTAAACCGTACCAGCTGTGAAAAAATTAAAGAGATCAAAAATTTTCAGAAAAAAGCAAGGAATTAGAACATCTCATTTAAAATGTTAAGTGGGGTAGCACAAAAAAGTTATGGCATAAAAAATGGGGTCTATACCCCCAAAATACATCCCCCTGTATTTTCTTTCGATATTTGATACTTTTATCTTGTTACGTCTATAATAACTAGAGTGTGTTTCAAATTTGATCAAATTATCTTAAAAAATAAAGAAGTTATACTCAAAAAATGAAAAAAATATAGAAAGTTTGACACCCCATAACTAAAAAATAGAGCACTTTTGAGAAAATTTTTATTCTTTACTTTTGTCTTAGAATTGGTCAAGGAATCCCCTGTAGAATTTCTTCGCATATATTTAGAAACACCCTGTATAATTTCCTTCATTTCGTTATTTTTTTTAAATTAATCAAGTATACTTTTGAATTTCCTTTTACATAATTGCTTTTTTGATTGTTTGTAAGAGGGAACTTTTAAACTTCCCGCATTAAAGTTAAACGAATCTGGATGAAATTTAAAGACAAATTCCAAAGTATATTTGTTTCTAAAAAAATATTGATATTAAAAAAAATATTCAGGAATCCTAAAAATCACTAAAGTTTTCACCTTTTAAAACACACAAAAAATTATAAATTTATTTTTTAAAATAAATTTTTAAAAAAGTTCCTATCAGGAAAATATTACTTAAATAAACGTATTTTATAGGAAATTGTCTAAATTTTATAATGCAACCAATTTTTTAAGTATAGCTTCAGTGGAAATGTAATTTTTTGGCGTTTAAAATGCATATAAAGATTTTATCAAAAACATCAGTTTAAATAAAAGCGTTATAAAAATTTTAAATGGGATTTCTAAAAAGAACCCATCAGGAATTTTATTTTATAAATGATCCAGTTTATAAAAAATTACCAAATTTTATAACAAAACTTATTTTACAATCATATCTTTACTATAAATACCCTTTTTAGGTCATTAAAGTACGATTAAAAATTTCCCCAAAAAATAACTTTAACTTCAATTGGTTATATTAAATTTACTTTTTGGCCCATGATTGATTTTAGACTTTTGTATTATAGATTATACCCTAATCTTTAATATAAACTCTAAATTGTCGTTATAATTTTATACTAACTAGCATTTTTAGATTTTTTAAACACCAAAAATGAGTATTTTTTATAATCAATTTTCAAAAAAGTTCCTTTGAGAAAAATATTACTTAAATAGGTCTATTTTATAGGAAATTGTCTAATGTTTTTAATAAAACTAATTTTGTAAGACTAACTTCAGTGGAAATGTCATTTTTGGGCGTTCAAAGTGCTACAATCGCCCCCCCCCCCCAGAATTTCACTCTACATACGCCACTGGGTTACATTTGTCCAAAAGTCCACTGTTACCGAGATACTGGGTGTTGAAATTTCTTTTTATTTTTATTTTTTTTTATTTCTTTGGATTGGCTAAATAAAAATTAATAAAAAAATGGGGTAAATACTTTTCAAAGATGTTCATCTTGAACTATTGTCAAAATTTAAGGTGCCCCCTTTTTTGAATTTTTATTTCATACGCCTCTGCAAATTTGTTTGAATTTTTAAAATATTCATTCAATTTACCAGAAAAAATTACACCTATTAAATTTGAGTAAGATCAGCGGTATTTCAAAAATTTTGAGTTTTATAATCCAGTACCTTTTTTAAAATGAAACTAATAATAAAAAAATACTTTAGACAAAATTTATTTATTTTCTAGTGAAGATTTTGAAATTCCAAAAATATTTATAGGTTTTTATTAAAAAAAAAAACAGTTATCATTGAAATTAACACAAAGATGAGCAGCCTTCACCAAAAAATAACTATGACCATTTTCATTTTTTTAATCCTTGAGGAAGGAATAAGAAATAGGTAATAAAAGTATTGTGTTGCACCGATGTATTGAGTTATAGGTAAAACCTCGGGCAAAACTAATAAATTATTTTAATGTATCTTGACCCAACTTTAGAATTTTCATTAATTTTTTTTTTCCGAGTCATTAAATTTCTTGGATATTTATTTGTCTCAACTTAAATAATTGATCTGTTTTTTGTCCAACATTATTTTGATCCATTGGAATTTGCCAGAAATGTTATTAGTCTGAAATTGAGGCTCCTTGTGTCCATTGGTCCCACAAATTCACCTTATAGGTTTAACAAAAAAATCAAAAATTCAATTGTTTCACAATATTTCAGAAACAATTTTTTGATTTTTTTGCAAATTCTTGCTAATCATTATATTTGAATTTATGAAATTTAATTATTTACATTTGGGTATACCGTAAAAATAACCAACCTGTATACTAATATCAAGCACAAGATTGGACATATAATAGGTGTATTCCGGTATCATGATAGAAATTTGATTGGTCAGTAAATAGCAAAGGATGCCATGGGATTGTTTAATATCCGGCACTTTTTATCACCATATTTTTCCTTTGATATTTTGAAGATCTTACCAATCCTGTTAAAAGCATTGAAATCTAAATTTTAGAAACAATAATGCCTTTTTTTTGTAAAGTATATTAATTTTTGAAAATTAAAATATTTAAAAACTGATTTTTTTTAGATTAAATTTTTAGATAAATTAATTTTCAAAAATTTGATGTCAGTTGAAAACCAAAAATATGGCGTAGTCCAGAAATATCAGAATAATTGACGATAAATATTTGTACAGCTCAGACTTTAATTAAGTATGTAGATTATAAAAATTAATGTTGCAACTAAAAATTTAAGTAGTATACACGTATACCTATAATTAAATTTTGGCATGTTAATACTGTTTGTAAACAAACCAATTACACGCCTTTATAAGAAGTAATTATTATATAATTAAGGAGTAAGGCACGGCAAGACCGAAAAAACAAGTTTCATAAAAATGTATGAAAAAAATCGTACAATGTATAAACCGATTTGCCAATATACCATATTAATATACCTAGTTATTATAATTTAAAGTGAAGAGGAATCGTGAAGTGGGCGTGTGAATGTTTTAGGGAAAAGGAAAAGTTTCCAAAAAAGGAAGTGAAACATTTAATGTGGTGGGTGTAATTATATTTTTAAATACCATTGATATGTGTGTAGGTTATAAAATATTCCACTAAACTGGCTTTGGTAAGCACTGGGTACTGGGTTTCGTAACGTCTGCGAAGCCGGTTTTTGTCGCAATACCGAACAATCACTCTCGGCGTTCGCGACTGAACTACTGGAAAAAGTGGTCTGTAGTCTGCAGGAGGCAGGAGGATTTGAATTTGGCAAGGAGTTCCTGCTGCGTGGGGCAAAACGGCGCGTGCTCTCTCGTCGATGATATCGCATATCGCGTGGCTTCCACTAACTACCCTGAGTACTGTCGCCTGGTCGCGGCATGATAACACAGATTATGGCCTAATTGATGATGCTTATGTTCAATTCAAAGAGGACTTCATGCATGCACGCTCCTCCATAATTGAAACTGATAACAATTCAATTGTTTCAATCAATTCTCAATTTTTTACAAAAGACTCTAAGCTACTTACCAACCAAAATATAATGGACAATAGAAATACCTCTTTACTAAAACTCGTTAAAAAAGGGGCGTACACTTTCAAAAATCCGCACTCCTTATACAACAATATGCGCGTGATGTCTCAATGATAGGAATCTAAATATTGGAAAGCGTTATCCGATCCAAAAAACTAGCTAAAATTACAAAAAAATCATTTTAAAGCTCATTATGAAAATATTAGAAAAAAGAAAGATTACTTATAATATTTTGGAAAATTGTTTTTTCATTTTATCGTTTTTGATAATGATGTTGATTTTTTCAACCATTGCACCAATAAAATCAAAACAATTAAGATGGTACTTATGACAGAAAGATTGTAAGATTACACTGGTAAACAGTGGTTTTGTTGCATGAAGTTTTATACCTGTATTTCCCTCACTGATTCTAAATTTGAAGTCCACTTTGCAAGTCTAGTTATTGAGATATGAAGGAAACAAATTTTTACTAAAATCTTCTATTACATAAAACTACTTTGAACAAAACCTTCTTTTGTAGGATTTTCTTGCATGTGCCGACTCAGAAGTAGTATTCTGAATGCTCCAGCAGTAATTAGCCATCATATTTGAATTCCAGTAACCCCGGTATTGCTCTTCCATAGATTTAGGTAAATTATTCGAATACAGTTCTTCGAAAATCAATTATTCGAACACAATGAGCCTGTAAACCATTTTTTTTTATAATTTTATATAAAAGAGTACTTTTTAACTTAAATTTTGCAATTTGAATTTTTGGTCTTGCACTTAAAATGGCTTCGCAATAAATTAACAAAGTTTATGAAATAGCGCGTCGGTATTTTTCTCCTTGCGAGCTGAGTGACGTCATTATTTCCTAGTCGATCGCGCGGGTTATACGGTCGGCAAAAGTACTAAAACTGTGCGGCTTCGATTAGAAGATCGGCAGGTGAAAAAAATCGAGGTTTCTTAATTTGTCATCTACATACCGCGCTACATCAGGAAACGAGCGCTTTTTTTGATATCTTAATTTTTTCTGTACTTTTGGCGCCCTCGAATTTGTAGTTTGAAATTAGTGCTTTTTCGACGCCGACTTTGAAAATTCGTAACTTATGATCCCGACCGTGTATAATATTCCAATGTTTTTTATTTCCCTTCTTTCTTTATTATTTATGCGAGAAAAAATCAGCACGATTATATTTTACCCCTGGACTTGAAAAAAAAAAATCCCAAGTGAAATGTTAATAAAATAGCTCAAACACGCGGTTTGGTCAGCCCCCGCTGCAGCCGTCAATTTTTAAAATTTTCTCAATTTTACATCAGATTATTAAAGAAGAACAATATTTGTGGTGTAATAAGCATAGTGCATTTTTAAATTTTGCGCGGTTAAAAAGTTATGGCGTAAAAATGTTGAAATTAGGGGTCGGCGGCTCCCGTCAACCTATTTTTTAACGGATTTTCATTTTTAAAAATTCTGATAAATCTACTCTTGGTATTAAAACCCCCCACGCATAGGGTTTTTTAAATTTTGAAAAAACAACGAAATCTTAAATTTTTTAAGATCGCATTTAAAAAAGTCACATTTTTATTCGAGTTTCGGTTTAATCTGTCCCTCAAATTTTATTCTACCCTAACACAATGTAGATTTTCTGAAAGCTTTCATGGTCCACTTTACGACAAAAAAAGAATCACTTTGCTATCTCCTTTCGTTATCGAGTTATGGCCGAAAATGTAGCAAAAATATGCCAAATCTCCGTTTGGAACCAAAATTGCGGTCTGAAATTTTTCATTTTTCACAAAATAATTAATATCTTCTAATCTATTAGAACCACCGGGACGAGTAATAGCTTAAAATTCGCTCCGTTACCTCCCCCACCAAATTCCATGAAAATTTTAATTTTCGGTATAAAATTACGTCGTCCAGGCCCGAATTTGTACCAAAATTTTGCCAAAACTTTACCAATTTTTTCCAAAAAAAACTGTTTAACCGATTTTAACCAAATATTTTTTTAAACGCGTCTATCCATGGTGTTTACCTTTGGTAAAAATTTGAAATCGCTAACTTTTATAGTTTTCGAGAAAAACAATAAAAATCGATTTCCATGAAAAATTTTAAGCCTTAAAAATATCTCAAAAAATATTTTTTCGAATCTTTTGAAAATCGACCCCGCAAATGAAAGATAATAGAAAATAGATGAAATGTAGGGGGTCCTTGTCCTCTACACCCCCCCAAAAAAATTTTACACCCCAAAAACTCAAACAAAACAAAATTTTTCTAGGTAATGTACCTTAAAAAATAATTAAATTTTAAAAAATTTAATAAGATAATATCGATAATTTTTACAAACTTAGCTGTACGAATTTTCGTTTTTTAATTTTAGTTATTAAGCGAAATATGAATTTTTAACAATACCCCTTTACTCATTTGTTAGAAAGCCATATTTTATACAAAAAGTCGTACTGCCTTGAATTTTTTTTATTTTTTTCTTATATCTTTATACTACAACTCAAAATTATTAACTTTTAAATTTTAAATTTGAAACGCTACACACTTGTAAAAACCACACTAAAGTTGTATAACATTTAAAGTGAAATTTCATAAGTAAAAAATTATAAAGAAGTAAATTTTAAATTAATAAATAATTCTCCTACTTTAATTAATAACTAATAGTAATATTTTATGAGAGTATTAAAAGATAATAACTATAAAAACGTCTACAAACAATCAAGTGCACTATACGCGTGTACGGAACGGACAGCGTTCGGAAGAAATGACGTCAGCTTGTTGAAGCGAAAGGGCTAATTTTCTTAAAATTCAAACGCTTATATTTACGTTAATATTTGTCGTATCGAATTGAAACAAAAAACAACTTATTTATAATTATGATTTCCAAAATATAAGATATAAAAATATCAATTATTTCGTTTTTCTTCCTCATTATTCGAAAAGTAATTCTTCGAAAAGGAATTATTCGAAGGTTACAATTATTCGAATTAGTCATTACCCATTGTCATTTATTTAATAAATTTCCTTATGGCCATGGAACAAAACAAATACCTGTTAGCTACGGGGAGTGTATCCTTATTTCAATGCGCTTGGAACTTACCGATTCTGTTTCGACCTTAATAGCGAGTAAATCAATATATTTATATTTTGCAAGATACGTTTTTGTTTTTTGAGAAAATGGAGTATGTGTATTAAAAAAAAGGTAATCCTAAGCTGGTTCTGGAAGGAATTATGTTTGTAAAGAATAAACAAGTTGTTTCCAAAATTTATTGGAAATGTGAACATTTCTTAACAAAAAAGTCTCGGTCGCTTGCTATAACTGAAGGAGATGAGTTGAAGAAAGAACCCGGAGAACATTATCATGGATTATGGTGGTAATGCTGCAAGTCTTGAAGTAGCGAAATTTATAGATTATGTACGAGATTCACCCATAACGACACAGAATACACCCCAGTTTATAATATCCTTACTATCAGCAACAGAGTAAGCAAAACTTCTGCAGGTCCTCTTCCGGAATTAAACTTAATTAGATGGACCATCAGAACTATAAGAAGAAGACGTAAGACATGATGCTGCACCAGCTGTACAGAAGGTTTACTTGTACGCCACCAGAGGGCAAATGGCTAGAATTCGCCATACGTATTTTTTATTTTGAACTTTTTGTATCAATTTTAAAGTAAAATTAAAGTGTCAAATGTTGGGAAATCTGAGATTAGGATTTATTATGCATTTAACTAGTAATTTTTGATAGAAATTTGCGTACTACCAACTTTTAAAAATCGGTGCTTTACTGAATATTATAGCTTTTTGTTCTTTACTAGCCATAGTAACTAGTAACAAACCAAAATATAAAAAATCATCTTGTAACAACATGATTATTATAAATGAAGGATTTATAAGAATAATTATCCCACAATTGGAGAAGTTATCACCTTTTAAAAATTTTAGATATTTAGAATATTAAACCAGCACTTTCCAAAAGTATTTATTCGTTTGTTTTGGATAAGATCTAAGTGGATTTAAGAGCATTCACAGCTAACCTAAAAATCAAGAAACAACTTCTCAATTTTTTGATTTATTTTTAAATATATAAATTTAATTTTTCGGTTGAAAATTAAGTTACATTAATTCTTAGATGTTTAAAGTTCGTTTTTGTTTCAAATTTTTATTTTTTTTTATAAAAAAACTTAAAATTAAAATAGAAACAAAAACCAACTTTAAACAACTAAGAATTATTGTAACTTAATTTTGGACCGAAAAATAAAATTAATATATTTAAAAATAAATTTAAAAAATGAGAAGTAGTTCTTAAATTTTTAGGCAACCAAAATTACACGTGAATGCTCTTAAATGATGTTTTATCTATGGTTTTATCTCTTTTATTAATGTTAAAGGGGTTGCCTAGGACTAAAATTTGGTTTCGTTTTAATTTGTTGTTGCGCGAGTGACAGGTTCATGGCCCAATAAATTCAATATGGCTGCAAATGAAACACATTTTTATTTTTATTGAAAAAATTTTGTATTTGATCGCAATTAATAATTTTTACGAATATAACAAAAATTAGTGATTCCTAATGATGTATGTATTTTCGTTATAAATTATGTAAAACTCTAATTAATAAGAATATTCTAACCTCATTACTGATTTTTCTAATATGTCATACAACTCACTAGGTAAATATTTTTATATTTTATAAGTTTTTAAGATTGTAATAAATGTTTGTAGCTCTGATGAAGTTTTAAATAGAGAACGAAACGTTAGCAATTCTACAAAGGGAGTTTTTTTTAATGTCCTAAGAGAAAGAACCAAAATTTACCAATTATTATTAATTAACGACGATAAGGTTAACAAAAAAAAAATAAATTTATGTTTTCATTTTTTACTAGCCAGAAAAAATTCATAGCGGAAGCGTAGTTGCTTTTTCAGACTTTTGACATTTTGACAATATTTTTAATTCCGCGATTCCAAAATCTGATATTTTATGTCTTATCATATAATATCTTCAATAAAAAGGATTACTTAAAAAAATTACCATTTTAACGCTTACAGAAAAAAAAATCGAGGATAATACAGAGTTGATGCGTTTATAATGTTTTATCAGTCAAAATAATTAAATAATGGACCTTTGTTTAAATTATAAATAAAATAAGATTTTTTTTGCTCAATGCGATCAGCTGTTTCTGTCAAAACTAGTAGAAATTCCCAATATTCTACATGAAGAAATATTTCAAATTATAAGAATTACTTTAAAGTTTACCATTTGAAATTCTCGAAATTTAAAATCAAAGATTGGAAAATGAAGATTATTGTAAACAAAATGTGAAGCATTCTGAGACCAATGGACCAATCATAAAGCTGCAGTATTGCCAACTGATTGGGTAATGAGCAATGGATTATGGGTAATTTCATTAATCTCGGGGTAACCTATTGCGTAATGACCAATGGATTAGGGGTAATTTTAACCACAGAATAAAATTAACATAGAAGAAATCAAGAAGTGTCAAAAATACGAAAAATAATCTCAAAAATATGCATAAAAGCACCATAAAATATAAAAAAGTCGTGGAAAAAGTATAGTATTCTACTAGCGAGAAAATTGCCATTATTCACTCAGATCTCTAATCGAACATGGCAAATGTATTTTAAATAGAAAGATAGATTAAAGCCCGTTTTCACCAACGATTCCTAAATTTAGGCATTGGTTATAGTGCTAGTTGGTAGGTATTTTTAATCAATTAATAAAAAATACCTAGCAACTATTTTTGTATGTTTGTCGGATTAAAAAAATCTTTTGAATGACATTTTTCTTACCCTATCTTGGGATTTAAAAATTCATAGGTTGCATTCATGACGCCCACAGATTTTTGCGTCAGCTCTATGGAAAATAATGTCCCCTTTCAAACAAAACTTCAAAACTTGACCTGTCCGAGCGTTTTATTTTTCAAAATTTTGTATTAACTAATATATGTAAAATCAAACTTATCTTTATAATTAATTATAAAAGAGATTTTGTAATTATTATTGATTTTCCCTTAACAGTCCTGGATTTGGAAAATCATAAAATAGCTGTAAAACTTAAGGAATTTCGGGTATTCAATAATATTTGAATGATCTAAAATCTGGATTGATATTTATGTCTCTTAACTTTAGTATGTAATAAAATTTATACATGTACGTTTGGAAAATTTATTATACATAGTCATATTTAATTAAATAATTATAATTTCTTAATTGCTACGGTTAAACATATCATAATTTACTATATTATACAGGGTGATGAAAAAATGCTGTATAATAGAGGAGTATAATTAATTTATGCAGCCTTAAAGGAAACCTTGCTAATGAAACTAAGGGGACTAATTTATGATATTTATTATAATAAGTAATTAATTAATTAATTCAGGTTCTGTAAGTAAGAGGTAAGTGAGGAGAGGCGGGAGATCTACAATTGAAATAAACGCTGTTCCTTGATGCAAATATCGTTCAAAGACGAGAAGCGTTTCTCTCTTATTACTTGAACCATTCAACCCCCTCGCGGTCAGACCACAGAATCCAACACCCTTACCCGAACAATCCACCCTCTGAAAAGCTTACCCTACACATCATATGCAGGACGGCCTGTTTCGCCACAACTATGAATATGTATTTCACGATCTTGCGAGATGCGTGTTGTGCTCGTAATGTCTCCCTGAGGTCATGAAGCTTTTTCATATTCCTAAATACTTTACTTAGTATGCAAACAAGCAAGGGAGTTGCCTTTTAATTGGAGGCCTGCGTTAATCATTTTATGCCGTCATCAACTTTTATTTTAGGACTGTTACATATAAATGGTTTTATTAGTCTCTTACCCTCATTTGCACCCTTTTAATATTATATATTTTAATATCAGTCTACCAAGGGCTTCAAATTAATTCACCACGTAGAAATTAAAAATAAATAATTTTCAAGCTCGGAATACGTAATATGTAGCCACTTAATTAATATTAATATTTAATTTATGTATTAAAACGAAGTACCCACCAAAAAAACACTCCAAATAAATTTCCAGATTTAACTTAGTTTACTTTTCTTTTATTTTTGTCATTAGAATTTAGACCAAAACACATCCCGAAAAGTTTAAATTGGTCTCCATGCTGCTGTAGTGCGAGTTCTTTATGACTGCTATAGACAATTTTAGAAGCTTATAAAGTTTATGCAGTCGACTCTGTATTACGAATTGACTTTTTAAAAGAATTTTAAAGTTTATACTAATAAATTAAAATATATTTTTCCTTAAATTAACTTACCACCAGATAAAATCAAAGAATCTTACCTGAAACAAAAAATAATAATATTAGTTTAAAAATTATAATAGTTATACAGGGCGTCACAAAAATACCGGGACGGCACATAACTTTTGAACGTGTGAACAATAAAAAAATAAAAAGTTTTTTTTCCAGTTGAGCAATGTTCTAAAACAACCACTATAGAGTTTGATATCATTATAAAGGTAATAAAAAAATAAACACATTTCTGAAAACCAGAAGTAAATATCCTAATTATTTTAAAAGTTATAAAGAATTTAAAACAAAATCGGAAAATTATGATATTATCAACATTTTTATCATGTGGTTTTTTCTTATCACAAGAGGAGTTGAAATTGTCTTCCTTCAGTCTTTCAAAAACCCAAACGTTCGTACATGGTATTGTGGATATTTACCAGCATAATCTAGTGAAGGTAGAAATCTCCTCTCGTATGCGATTTACCAATTGATTTATTGGGAATTTTGAAACTGTAGGGGGCGTTTTTTTGATGGAAACACAGCTGATCGAAACGAATAAAAAAAATTCCAATTTTATTTACAATATAAACAATAGTCCACAATTTAACAATTTCAACTCATAAAACATATTACACAGGTAATATTCGCGTTTTATTAGCGCGAGTACATAATTTAAATGTAATTTTTCCTTCCACTTTTACTCCTTTCACGTAGTCCACAAAATTTCACCAGAATATAAAAAGCACCAGTTGTTTCTGGCTTTGTTGATCTAGACGCCATTTAATTTCACCTCGACGGTTTTAAAACGTGCGACTTTAAAAGTCTCTGACTCCAAAACTAGACCTTTTCAAAAAGCTTCCATTTAATATTATTCAAAAAATTTATAGAGCCGATTTTTCTTCTTTTGGAACGATTGAAACCATTAGAACAAATTATCCAAAAAATTGCGAGTAAATTGGTCTCACTAACTTATAATATCTTCAAATACTTAAAAACAAAAGAAGTTGACCTCGTTGATACTGTTAATTTTAAAAGACATGAGAGAAAATTCAGAAATTGAATTCAAATATATTTATGATGAAGTCAAACTGGTCGCAGATTATCGTCGAACAGTCTGCAGAAAATATAAAATAAATATAATATAAATAAAAATTCTGAAACATTTAATGGACCTGTATTCGTTACCTATAATGACTATTTCGTTGCTTCCTTAACCAATAGGTTTATACCCTTAACTCTTAACTTATGATGAATCTATAAATTCATTACAAAGTCTCATTCCTTTAATGCTCTAAAACATGTAGACTGTAACATTTTGTTATTTGCACAATTTCATGAAGATACCAGGACTATCAAAAGTTATTGCTGAAGAATATTGCTTGTGGAAGCAGAAATGGAGTTTAGATAAAAATTACCAAACATTGCTGTTGTGATCCCCGGAAAACTTGAAGCACAACACGTAGTGTTTCCCCTACTTCCTACTCTAGGAATCATAGTACTTATTTAAATAAATGATAGTGAAGATTTCCAATTTACTACTTAATTAATTTCTTACAAAATGATTTAGCTCTAACTACTAGTCAAAACCAATGCCAAACTGAAACTTTCATGGACCATCGTCCATCTTAAACTCTAACTCGGAACTCTAAACTCCAAAACTAAACTCAAATTCCAAACTGTAACTCTAAACGCTAATTCTCACTTTGAACCCTTGCCCTTTCAGGTCATTCCAGAATTCTTCTTGGTTTTGGAAGGTGGTAAACCCTTATTTAAGAAATAAAATGTCGGAGAGGCGCATTGGTCGGATTAACCTTGATGGCAATACTTTAGGAAATATCGGACAAATATGCCAGTAGCAAAAAAATCGAGAAATAAATTTAATGTTATTAAAGTCAATAAATTGTTATTGTAGATTAAAGTTGGATAGAAGGAATCTTCGTTGCTGGTGTGCTTTCATTTTAATTTTATTAATTTTGCATTTTTCTATTTTTTTTATTTTTCTATTTTTTTTATTTTTCTCATAATTTGAATAATATGTTTAAAGTATTCACTTTACGTTATTATCCTGTGATTTTTTTTAAATTTAGTGTAATTTTTTGTAATTCCTAGTGATTTTTCGTAATATTTGTTTTCAAGAATAAACGCGTATAAGAAAAAAGTACTGTTATTTCCAGGCGTAAACTTATAATGAATAAAAATTCTCAGCAGCCCCCTCCCCTTGATAAATCCTGGTTACGCCTCTGGTGAGCGAGCACCATCTATTATCAATACCGTTAGGATACACTACTAAGATGAGTCGAACAATTTGGTTCTCTAGAAATTCCGGATAATATTTCCGTCCAAATGGACAAATTACACTTGACCCTAAAATTCCGGTCTATATATTTATTTTTGTGTCTGCCCAATAACGGCAATTGTGCCTATTGATCCTACGTATCGAAGTCATCTCTAATCAGTTCCTGAACGAGTTAGTATGGAAAATAATTATTTTTCTGCAAAATTCGGTGCACTGTACTCTTCTGAATTTCATGTACCTGGCCCGCATTTGATAAGGAACTTTCAGGACTTAAATAAAAGACAGAAGAACCTCTCTAGCTCTAGCTTTATCTGAATCCATTACAGATTTTGGTCTACCAGTTCTTGTCCTATCTTTTACTGAGTACTCATCTAGGAATCTAGGAATATATCTATATACCGGGTGGAAATGAAAACCGGGTCACCTCTATAACATTTTTATTTTAGAATAGAAAAATTTGAAATTTGGCTATGTTCTATGGTTCAAAAAAACAAATTTTATGTGCATTTTTTATTTTCGAAATCACTTCCGGTTTCACCGGAAACACCATGAACTTTGTTTTTTTAAATGTAACATCCCATATTTTTATTCATGGCTTAAAATACTTTTAAAAAAGAAGTATTTTTGAGATATTAGTTTTTATTTTTTGCGAAAAAAAAATTTTTTTCAAAAAAAAAAGGTTTTCGAAGTCGGTGAAAATTACCAAAACAAATTCTAAATAATTCAAATACATAAATAAAATTGTAATTTGAAAAAAAATTTAAGTGGTCTTTGAACTATTAATTTTTAAACTTAGTTAATGAAGATAAGATTTTATCAAATACTAATTTATACAGGGCGCTGAAAAAATCGCTTAGTCCCGATTTTTTTACATTTGTTGATTTAAATTAAATTTTATGAAAATAAGCACGATTTCTTTAATAACATAACCTCCCCCCCCCCCCCTCCGTCATGGTTTATGGTTTTGTCCCATCAAATGTATATGAACATCCATTGTAGGGGCGGCAGCAAAATTCATTTTGTCCCATCAAATGTATATGAACATCCATTGTAGGGGCGGCAGCAAAATTCATAGACTATGGGCGGCAAAATATAGCAAAATTGTAAATCCGTCTCTGGCTTTGAAACGTGTAAGAAAAATGTATGGAAAATCTCCAATTTGGTACTAAAAATCCTAGGATGACCAAGTGGTGTCATTTTCGCTTTTTTTTAAGATAACTGAAAATGTTAAAGTTTTAAGGCTGGATTTTTTCTAGCTGACTTTATTTAGTCCACGAAAACGTGGACGCTGTAAAATGTGTTCAGGTGCTTGAGACACAAAATGTACAAAAGGGTGCGTGCGATAAATGCACTTTGTTTGTAAACATTCTACTATCAAAAAAACAATATTTGTAATAATAGCAATGTTCATTTTTAATAGTGCAAAAAAATTTATTTCGTTTTTGAAATTTTATTGCCAGTTGCTTTATTAGAAAACATAAATAGGGCCATTTTTGACCCCACTTGCCTGTCTATGTTATAAAGAGTACCTTGGTCATCCAAGGGTTAAATCCTTGTAATTTTTGAAAGAGTTTTGATATCTACTTCGGGTTTTCAGAAATATATTTCTCCTTTTATTACCTTTAAAACGAGACCAAACTCGATAGGGGCTGTAATATAAAAAAGTAGGGACACCCCTTAACTGAAAAAAAAATCCCGAAATATCACAAAATGTAATTTTTATCACCCAGTACATATTTAAAAATTTTCAATTATTTTGTTCACATGCTTACAAGTTATATTGCCATCATGGAACGACATATACCGGGTGGAAATGAAAACCGGGTCACCTCTATAACTTTTTTATTTATGAACAGAAAAATTTGAAATTTGGCTATGTTCTATGGTTCAAAAAAACAAATTTTATGTGCATTTTTTATTTTCGAAATCACTTCCGGTTTCACCGGAAACACCATGAACTTTGTTTTTTTAAATGTAACATCCCATATTTTTATTCATGGCTTAAAATACTTAAAAAAGAAGTATTTTTGAAATATTAGTTTTTATTTTTTGCGAAAAAAAAAATTTTT
The DNA here is from genome assembly GCA_963971135.1 of Stenus bimaculatus. NCBI lineage: Eukaryota > Metazoa > Arthropoda > Insecta > Coleoptera > Staphylinidae > Stenus > Stenus bimaculatus. The sequence continues at coordinate 75,056,327 of OZ020180.1, read as the reverse complement.
TCAAAAAAAAAAGGTTTTCGTAGTCGGTGAAAATTACCAAAACTAATTCTAAATAATTCAAATACATAAAATAAATAATCGTTATAAAATTCTCTTTTTAAAAAGTCGAATGACCCGGCATCATTGCATTTAAAAAAAGTGAGATATTTGATAAAATCTTCATTAACTAAGTTTAAAAATTAATAGTTCAAAAACCACTTAAATTTTTTTTCAAATTACAATTTTATATAGGTATTTGAATTATTTAGAATTAGTTTTGGTACTTTTCACCGACTTCGAAAACCTTTTTTTTTTTTGAAAAAAATTATTTTTACAAAAAAAATAAAAACTAATATCTCAAAGATACTTCTTTTTTAAAAGTATTTTAAGCCATGAATAAAAATATGGGATGTTACATTTAAAAAAACAAAGTTCATGGTGTTTCCGGTGAAACCGGAAGTGATTTCGAAAATAAAAAATTCACATAAAATTTGTTTTTTTGAACCATAGAACATAGCAAAATTTCAAATTTTTTTATTCATAAATAAAAAAGTTATCGAGGTGACCCGGTTTTTATTTCCACCCGGTATATCATATGTGATATCATAAATTTCAAAAATACATTAGAAATGCGAATTAAAAAATTTAATTTGACCTGTCTCGGGATTTTTCTTCTTTGAGAATTTATGAATTTATTCGGTATTTTAGGACGAGCATGTATAGCTAGAAAGGTAAATAAAGGCTTTGTTATGCTATATGCTTTGAGTTTTTATTGGTTTTAGTTACTGTAATAGCTTTTATAACAAAAATGCTATAAACTATAAAGTGACTAAAAAATTGATTTATAAGTACCCGCAAATAAGTTTGCATAAATAGGTTTTTATTACTTCCCTTCTAGCTTTTCAAATGACCATCAGAAGTCGTATCTGATCACCGAAATCGCGAATAGTATTTAAATTGCTTAGGAAGAAATTAATCTACCATTCGCTTAATTACAATCCGAAAACCATAAAAAAACCCTTTGCAAATTTAATCCTGATCTTTTGAATAATTCTATCTATCATCATTTCATTGTTTCTTTCTGAAGCTTATTTACATTTAAAATTATAAAATCAAATTGTTTTAAGAAGAAATTCTACATTTTTATTTGGTGGTAATTAAAGCGTAAAAATTAGCAAAATTTGCAATCAAAATCTTTTTCTTTAATCATACGGATTGTTTGAAACATATTTAAATAATTCCAAGAGTTGTTTCAATTAAAAACAATGCAGTAGTACATTCGTTGGTATGAAAAATGTAAATCAGACCGCTTTAATTAAGCTCTGCATTAATTAATAACTGAGTTTTACAGAAATTGCCCCCCAGACGAGAGCAGAAAACTTTGAATCAACTTTTGCAAGGAGCAAGAGCTGACGAACACTTTTAAGAGCTATTTTTTCTGTAATTAATTTCGTTTTTCCTAGAGCTTCCGCATCTGCAATTAAATTTCAAATCAAGTGAAAATTATAAACTAATTGAGCTTTTGAGCGACTTTAAATTGTGTTAAATTATCTTATCTAAATAATCTTGTTCTACATGTTTTAAAATCTGTAAAGGGTGCGGTCTTTTCTCAAATAAGGGGATGCTCGAAAATCAATCAGGCCGTCAATTAGTTCCAGACCCGGTTAAATTTCACCCAAGTGCGTTTTAAATTCAATTAGGAATTAGATAATGCCAATTGCTAGTTAGTGTAACTTTTTTAAAGTTGCACGTGCATGTTGATTAGTACCTCGTATTTAAATCATCCTATAGCACAAAAAAATATTCATTAATTAATAATAATTAGTAAAAATTAAAATAACTTGTTAAAATCAGGAGATCTATACTCGAAATCAGACGACGTGAAATAGTATAGTGCTGATACAAAAAAAAAATCATTCCTCTTCTCTTGATCGCAAAAATGTCAATTTTTAACTTTTATCTATGTTCTTGACTGGCAGAAGAAATCACTGAAAAGGAGGTTTTTATTGAAAATATTTCATCCATGTTGCCAAATCACTTTTAAAGATTTAACCAATGTTCTGTATTTTTTTCAAAATAGTGTGGGGTTTGAGTGAATAAGAATTATTATAAAATGTTGTAAGTAAAAATGTGACACATGACAAACATCCAAATTGTAAATTATAAATTTTAGAACAAAATTTTAATATAAAAAGTTACACTAAAAAGTTTCAAGCAAAATATACAAAGTACTATCAATTTTTATACCAAAATTTCTACTTTTCATAAAAATTTATTTTATGGCGACCACCTATTTTTCAGTTTTTTTTTTCAAAAGATGGCAATACCAATATTATTCCAGTGGCAAAAACATGTTATATTAGTTGGGTTTTTTTCACCAAATTTTGACGCGAGCAATGTTGATAAAAAGAAAACAACGACTTCTTTGACTATTTTGTATAAACCAGCTTTAATTTTTTAATTTAAAACAATATGAAATACCAAACCAAGGCAACCTTTAAAAAGACTAACCAATCATTTACTCAAATAAAATATACCAGAAGATTTTCTTCTTCCAGCTTCCAACCACCAGCCAAACGTTAAAGAATTACATATTCGTTATCAAATAAAGTATACCAGTAGATTGTCTTCTTCCAAGCATCAGCCAATTTAAATTTTTACATAATTTCTAGTCTGTGATAGTTCTCTATGATTATTCAATAATGTTTAGTGCCACTGGATCTAATCTATACTAAATTCCAGCCCCCCCCCCAGATAAAAATAAAGCCTTCCTTAAAATGAGAACTTTTATATTCTCCTAGGAGAAGCTTTGATCTTCTATTAAAAAACCATTAACACCAAATTCTGTCGAAAATCGTAGGAGTCAGGAGTAGGGAAAAATATCTCATAGGAACAAATTCAAGAATACAGTAAATGGCTATTCGCCAGAATTTCTATTCGTGATTTCAGAATTCCGAACTTCCCCACATATCCTTATTTTCATTGATAAAATATCCTATAGCAAAAAAGGTGTATTTATGCAAAATAGTCCTTACTTATTGAGCTGTTTGCTGTTTTGGCAAATTTCCATAGAAATGCGCAGTTTTTCCTACAGGTATTTTATTCTAAAAATTGAGGATCAAGCCACTGGTGGAATTTTTTGAAACCGCCAAAATGAGGAAACGCCAGAAAGAAAATTTGTATTTAAATGATACATTTGCACTGATAAAAAGCGAGAATTGCCTATTTTTTAGTGTTTTGCTTAGAAAATGATTAAAGAAATGGTTTTTATGCAAAATAAAAATGACGAATTGTCCTTGGCCAGGACTGGAACCTGGAACCCCCTGACTGGTGGATGAAAATAATAATAATTATTCCCCAACACATTCGAAAATGGGTTCTAGGTATTATACTGGTTATCACACCAAACATGAAATTTTGAGGTGGAAATCTGTAAGATAGACTATTGTCATGGTGACGGGTTTTGTCTCATTTTAACTTGTACAAAAATAAGGAAGAGAGAGATAAAATATGTCACCTTGCAACTTGCAAATGATAGTTCAAATCCTGGCCATGGACAATTTTGTATTGATTGATTCTTCATAACTATTAGTCTTTATATTAAATTATCAACAAAATAGTTAAATTTTTTTCTCAGTTGGATCAGGTGTTTATATCGAGAAACCGCTCCCTACAGGAAGTTAAAATCTCTTAACGTCGAGATTGGAAACCCAGACCAGTGGGAAAAAAGTCAGAAATCATGGGCAAACTCCCAAACTCCAAGTTTTGATTTTTGGACTTTTTTTGATCTAGGTACTTGGTTAGATAATTTTTTTAAGTAACGAGAGCATTTATAATGTCCTGATACCAACCCAACTCTAGGAACGAAAAAGCGTCTTTCGCCGAGCTTCCGAAGATAAACTAATATTTAATATAAAAAGTCAGCCATGTTAGATCCGCCATTGTGATTTTACAGAAAAATATATAATTCGAAACCAGTGACCTCAAAAACCCACATCCTGATGTTCAGCAAAATGAACTATTTTTTTATAAAAAAAGCCGACCATATTGGAACCTCCATTTTGTTTTTTATAAGAAAATGAGCATACATCAATTTTGATTGGTATGGAAATACAAGAAGTGGATTTGTCTACTTTTTGGGTTTTTTCCTACAGGTGGAAAAGGGATAAACATTTTTTTGAAATAATAATTTTGTTAAAGTTTAGAATGGAATTGAAATTTTGATCGTTTTTTTCTAAATCTTGACACGTGGCGTTTCGGTGTTTAAAAAACCTCTTCCAACGAATATTTTCGAGTGACAATTTTTAATTTTTTGGTTTTGTAGGTCCATTTTTCAATACACAAATTTTTGAAAGCTCCGCATTTTAGCACCTTTTAGAATACACTTTGGGCAAATAAATTCCTGAAGCTTGCCAAAAAATCAACTTTCTCATGAACTTTTTAGAAAGTCTTGGCCCAAAAATTTTGACGTCTAAAAATAGATCGTTGTGCAACTATAGCTCAGAACATGAGAATGTTAAATTTTCGATTCCCTACGACTTTACAACATTTGGTCGCTATGGAATATCGAATATTATAATGATTTATTATTGACCCTTATTAATGAATGCTTCTATTAATAAGCGATTTATACTTTATTTTTTTGAAGCTAATTAAATTTATGAAATCATAGCTAATAATAAAAGTTGTTTTTATTGGTTGTTGCATTTTTCAGTAAAAGAAAAAGTTTATTTTTTGTTGGAAAAGCTATCAAGCAAATTCGCCATAAAATAGATAAGCGAAACTAATACATTGGAAACAAATTATTTGCGATTGGTTCCGAGATTTATTTATGAGCAGCGTGATTTATTAGATTAAATTGTTTTGTAAGAAATCTTCATTGGCACTTCGGACAAAGGGCAAGCGGAGTGAAACTGAAATATCCGGATTAATCCATACGTCACTTCATGTGGCATCAAATTGTGGATTAGTGTCCACCGCTTCGCGCACATCCACTAAAAGAAATCTATCAACATTTGTCCAGACGGGTCAAAAAACCCTGCAATAGGAAAAGCAAATATTATACTTGAATATTTATGGTTATATTTTCAAACTTTCAGGTAAACAGTCTGGAGTTTTTATCAATAAAACCTTCAAATCTGTTATTCTACTTCTCCATTTAATCTCTATTCAGTAATTTTAAAGATTTTCGTAGGATAATAAATTTGATTCATTCTGGTTAAATCGATTTCCTAAAAATTAGTCCTTAAATAAAACTCGTTGAAAAGTTAGAACATCCTAGTATTTAGTTTCACTTAATTAATTCTTGTTCACTTAAAATTTACATTGTATTCAATTTTCCTTCCCGTAATCTCCTTGCTGACAATTGAGTAGACTCTATCGATTTAAATTTCAATTACATAGGTCCATAGTTCCAGACAATTGTTCGATTGTATGTATGTATGTATAGCTTTATGCAAAGTCACTATCAATTTTAGCAAAAACGAATATGGATTTTTGAAAAACAGTATCAGATTTTTCGTCCTTAAAATTAAAATACATTTTTAATTTTAAATACTTTTAAACTTCCATCATTTACCAAAAATTCAGAAGGTAATATTTGTTTAAAATGTCTTCAAAAGCTTGATTATTTGTTTATGAAATATTAAGCAAATATAGACATCCTTTGAAAGTTACATGTATTTGAACAACCAAAAGGGATGCAAATTGATATGTTATTAACCTAACCCTATTTCCGTTTTTTTTTTTATAAATTCGTTAGGTTTCCCAGTTTAATACTTAAATACGATATACTTTTACACGTACTAAGGGTCACAATATAAAAATAACTTATTATTGATTTTTATAAAAAACATGTTTTTTTGTAGATTTAAGATTAAACCTTTAACTAGAAAAGTTAGTTTTAATTAAAAGTACGTAAAGAATTTAATTAAATCTTTTAGAATTTAAAAAGCTTCTTGATAAGGTCTTTGACTAACACAAAGATTTAATATTTGCATTCTTAAAATTGCAATAGAAAAATTCTGGAAAATTTGTAATAGGGGTCATGTGAATTATGACCGTCCCTCGTAAAAAAGCGTGTTTTAATTCGTACCCCATTAGCAGTGGATAAAAAGGGAGAGATAAAGCCTTCGTTAATGAGGCGCTTTCTCTCTCAGTTCTAACGCATCCATCACGGAGACACATGGATTTCATTTTAATCAGATTATCATTCTTTATTTCCCCCTAGCGGATTTTAATTTTCACCAAGCTATCATTTACATTTCGCCTTGCTGCAAGACAAAATCGATATTTTGATTTGACACGCCGGAGTACTATCAAACCAGGAATGAAAAATGTTAAAAAAGTTAGCAAAAGTTTTAATTTTTGTTACACAAAGCTCATATTTTTACGATTATTTAATTGGACATAATTACGTAAATCAATTTGAAATTAACGAATTTGTATAAAAAACTACTTTTTATAATTTTCAGATAAAGTGATCATAATTGTAATTTTATCAAAAATAGCAAATTTCACCAAGAGATGTGATATACAGGGTGTCCCAAAAAGAAGTGATTAGAAGAAAATCTTAGAAAGTAGACAAGATTTCTTCGACAAAAAACCAAATGGTCAGGGTCGGAACAGTCCAGTCTTTTGTTCAGGTAATGGTCAACATTTTGAATATTAACTAATTAAGTAATTTTTTGATGCGAATTTTCAAGCCAAAGTAGCATTAATAAGCTTTACTTCTTTTTCTTAGGCACAGCAGCATATTTAGCTTATTTTTAGTTCATAGAACATTTTTTTATAGTTTTTTTTATTAGAGCTGTGGCATTCAAAATATGTCGGATTAGTAAATCTTAATTTTTAACCAGTTCTTCAAGCAAAAATCTAATGATTGAAGATCGAAGGACCTTGAGGCCAAGTTAAATCCACCGCGACCAATCCATGGTCCAAGAAAAGAGTTTTGAAAGTATTACTAACTGAAATTTTTAAAATGCTATAACTCAAAAACTAATATCAATTGGACAACAAAATTTTCGTTTATTTACCTTGTATTAATGTGTAGATTACACTCTCCAAGTTTTACGTACTTCTTCCGACTTACCTTGTATAAGACAATTTCGAAGAAGCCAAAATTGTGAAGGCATTGAATTTTATGAAATTTTTAAATACATACATACAGGGCGGACATAAAGTAAATCCCCCCCTGCTAACTTTTGAATGGTTATATTTTTGATTCTGAAAATTCGTCTACGAAAGTAGTTAATTGCGAACTTTCTAATAAAGGCAGTTTTGGTTTTGTAGAACTTCCGGTTATACCGGAAGTGGATGGCAACTTTTTTATTTTAAATGGAACACCCAGTATATTTTTGTATTTTCGTGTTCTCCATAAAAATACCATTAAATTGACATAGCATAGTGTGATCTACGATTAATACTTTCGGAGTTACGCCTATTTAAAAATCGCATTTTTTATGCAACTTCATTTACACCGGAAGTTGGAAAATTAAAGAACTTATGGTTAAACATAATTTTGTTTAAATTTAATGTTATAAACTTAATTGCAAAATATTTCATTTAAAATAACGAAGTTGGGGCAGTTGTGTGCAACTTCCGGTGTAAATGAAGTTGCATAAAAATACGATTTTCAAATGGGCGTAATTCCGAAAGCATTAATCATTGACCACACTATGCTAGGTCAATTTAATGATATTTTTATGGAGAATACGAAAATGCAAAAATATACTGGGTGTTCCATTTAAAATAAGAAAGTTATACCGGAAGTTCCACAAAATCAAAAATATCTTTATTAGAAAGTTCGCAATTAGATTCCTAGGTAGACAAATTTTCAGAATCAAAAACATAACCGTTAGGTTGGGGGTCGTCATCCCCCCCTCCACGAACTCGATAGAAATCCCGCGCCACCAATAATCAACACGTAACACCGCCGAAAAATAACGCCGCCAAGAAAAATATAGCCAGCTGCATAATTTATGTTTGTTTTTTAATGCTTTTATTGACAGATATATTATGATTCATGATTCTATAATAAATTTAGTTTTTTTATTAAACTACTTTCTTAAAGTTTTTAAAACAATATGTTATTGCACATTTAGTTGTTTTTCAAAAATTTGATTTATTTAATATTTTTGTAGTAAATTGTTATGGAATATTTTGATGAAATTATTCCGAGGGTTATTTAATTTTAAACAAGCTAGAGCTGCGCAGCCTATTTGTGCAAAAATATCAAAAATTAAAGAATAGACATTTCTGGTCAATTAAAAAACATCTTGATTGCGCTCTTTTTCTAATTTTTAGTTAAAAAAAATAATTTCCCATAACCAGTACTGAGAGTTTAATTTTTTTATAACTTTTGAGTATTTTTTAAAAATATTGATAGAAGAGGTACACAAAATTTTTTTGAAAAAGCCAATATCAAGTTGTTTCTCAAGTGACTAGAACATACTTGGCGTTGACAACATCAACATCAAAACTTTCAGGTTGGATTATTTTAATTCAGATTTCAATAGATTCTAGAACGTCTTGGTCTTCAGTATCGTTGTCCAAAAGTAGTGGTGGTGATTTTTCCAGGATTTATCAACTGTCTGATGTAATACTGCATTATGTCGGTACAGTTTCTACCAATTGGAAGTAGGACACAAAACAAAAATGCGCTGGCATACGTGGAGTAGCCTGAACTCGGCTTTTTTCTCCTACATATGTTTTGGGAGAACTTTATATTAGGTTGTAAACAAAGTTATTGCATATTTTGACCAGTAACTTCAAGTGCACATATTTTGCTTGAAAACTGTATTAATCAAAATAGTAACCATAATATTCAATACACTTTTGCCAACACGGTACAAGTTTTTTTATACCACTATAATATAAAAAATCTGAAGTTCTGAAAGCGATGAATTCTTAAAATGCATTTTTGCATCGTCTTGGCATTTTCTCCGAAACAATTAGGATGTTTAAAAATATGGTAGTCGGTAGGTTATGTTATGTTATGTAAGCTCTACTTCCCATAAGACATCAATACGATGTATCGGGTATTGTCACACACAAAATCACAGTATTAATGACTGAGAAAGGTGAGGTGAGTATGGGAGGTCTCTTGGAATTTCAAACATCACTTTATTAGATTATTGAAAGAAAAAGAACCCTTTTTACCATTGCAGAGTATTTACGATGAAGTTTCCGACGTATTTCGTCTATTTGCTGACAGTACTTTCCTACTATGATAGTTGCACCCGATTTTAGGAAGCAGTGATGGAGTAGACTCACTATAAACCCCAAACAGTCACAATAATCATTTATGAGGCAGTGTTTTGGGGTTTCGGGTGACTTCTTATTGATCATATTGTCATATTAAAGAACAATCTCTCATTAGACAGATGAAAACACTAGCTTCCAAAATGATAATGAGTTTAGACCAAATACTGCCATTTTTGTTGAAAGACTGCTCCAGTATTTTAAGCACTCCACTGGTACATATTTTAAATTTAATTCTCGGAAGATTCCCCGAGTCTTGGAAATGTGTGAATATATGTATGCTATTTCTAAGCGAAAATCCTTGAACGGTTGGTGTTCCATAATAGGGTAATAAAACAACGTCTTAAAACCAACCTCAGTTACTTATATTTAATAATATCTTATCTAATGCATTTCGAGGATATGATTCCTCATCTTCAGAGATACATTTAGTTATTAAACATCTACAAAATAATAGAAAAAACTAATTAATTAATTATTTTTTCCTTAATATTTAACTTTTCTTAAGGATTTAAGTTAATTAAACTAGTAGCCTTCAAAGTTTCAAATAAAGTTATAGTTTTTTCTATTATTTTGTAGATGTTTAATAACTAAATGTATCTCTGAAGATGAGGAATCATATCCTCGAAATGCATTAGATAAGATATTATTAAATATAAGTACCTGAGGTTGGTTTTAAGACGTTGTTTTATTACCCTATTATGTATGCTATGTCTACAAATCCGGAGATAAATCAGAGTGGACTAACGGCCTCCCGATTGCGCTAGTTCCAAATCGGTCTAGAATCTGGGAATCTGGGTGTATGCTAATGCTATTTTTTGCTCCTTTTTATGCTGGAACACCGCCTCAAGTGATATCTTCAATAGTATAATGATAAATTTCTAAAAACTGTGTTACTGCATTTAAAAATGTTCACTAGTTTTGCAAGAACAGCGGAACAAGTTAAATTGGCACTTGGTTCTGTGGGAAAATTTTACCTACATTTTCCTGATATTTTCTTCTACAGTATCATAAGTTTTATGTTTGGACTATCAAACAATACATTTATTATCAAAATAAAATTTTGTAAGTTTCTTGACAGAGTTTAAAAAATTATTAGGATTTTACATTCCCAAAATATTTCAACCGCCATTTTCTCGAAATGTATTTTTTCAGTTGTGACGGTCAAGAAATCGTATACATACACGTATTTATGTAATATAACACAATGTATTTCATCATCCATGGACAATAAGACACTGGTTGACGTTATTTATACAGATTTTAGTATGGTATTTGATCTGTCTCTTGAACTTTTAGTTGGCAAATTAGAAGGTTATAATAGAAATCGTAATATTATACAAGTAGTTTTCTTGTATCTTCAAAATCGTAAGCAAACTGTAGTATATCGTAATACAAAGTCTAATATTGCAACTACCGGTGTTCCTCAAAGCTTAAATCTAGGACCTCTTCTACTTAACATTTTCATCAACGATCAAAAAAGTCAAACTCTTCAAAAAAGTTAAATCTGAAGATAACTGTATTGAACTTCAGGAGGATTTGGTAGTTTTGGATTCCTGGTGCTCGTCTAACAAGATGTGTTTGAATATTATAAAGTACAGTGATGTCAATCTCAGAAGCCACTTGTCGTCACACTATATAAAGCGATCAAGAAACGACTCGTCTTGGTTGCAGAGAAAATGTTCAGTCGACAACGCAAAACGTCGATTTGCTTAGTTTTCGTCCAAATCGTTAGGCATTTCTATAGTTTTTGGTATTTTCAATATATTGGAAGTGGTTGGAAATTGTCATGCATGATAATACTCTCAGTTTTGATGGAATATCTAGAACAGTTGTGCGCTGTAGGTTTAACCCTTTAATGAAACCTTTTCAACCAGCATAGTAGAGTATGTTCGTTAGTCATTTTTTTACAAGTTTAAATTAAAATCAGACAATCGCCTGAATTTGATTTTTTTTCGTGTCTTAAAACTTAGCAAAATTGTCAAAAATGAACTCTGAATCTCAAGTTTCCCTCGTTAGATTTTCATTTTTTTTTCAGATTTATAATCTAAATTGATTAGGCTACATCCTAGCGTATAGTCACCTTCTGCAACCTAGCAAAAAATTAATTAGAGGGGTCCAAAGTTAAAGTACTTTTAGGTCATTATATTTTTTTTGTACATTCTCCATTTATTTTTCCTTCCGCTAGGAATTATAGAAATGACTTCTAAATCATCTACAAATAAAATTATTCAAAAATGTTTTTCGCACTAGCGTATTTGACTGCAGAACTAACTATTTTCCGTTTAGGAAATTGCTCTTAAAATGACGTGATTATACCTAAGCTAACCAAAATGTTTTAAAAAAATTATCGGTATCAAAAGGGTCAAAAACCGTAATTACTTTCTTTACAAACTAATAGAAGTGCAAATTGTCAAGGCAGTTGTAACGCCATCTCTCTTATTTGTGGCGAACAATTTCATAACGAAATAGGGTTTTAATAGAATGTGCAAAATCAAAAACACAACTTTTAATTCAAATGATTGACTTAAAATAATAGCCAGATCGAGTAATATTTTATAATAAAAAATAATAATAATGATTAATTCTATGAAATATGTAAGCCTAATTTACTGAAAACGTTGTGAGATTTTTTTCTACTATATTATGTAATTTATATACGAAAATAAAAAGTAAACATTTATTTAGGGCCTAAAAAATAGACGTCATTACTGAAACAAGGCGGTGGCGAAAACGCAGCCATTTCAGTGAAAAAGAAAAATTCGCATGTCTACACATCCACTAATACTATTTATTTTATTAAATAATTCAAAAAGGTTCTAGGGAGAAGTGAAGGAGTACAGTTGCCCTAAAGTAAACGCGGTTTTGTTTTATAAATGAATCAAATTTATCCAGTTTCATAATTGTGTCTGTTAATTATATCAATTTATTATTGGTTAAAGAAACGTTTTTAAACGAAAGCGAAAATGGACCTAAATTAATAATTCTCCAAGTTATATTTAATTAAACCAATTTTTAATTCACTTAATATTCGTTACTTTTTTATTAATGGTTTTTAAAAACTTTATTTAAAATTAAATTTTTTAACACAAAATTATGCTTATTTAAATAGCAAGATATATATTTTTATTATAAATGAGCATATTTTTATGGCGTGTAATTTACTTTGCCTTTTTTTTAAATATGAAGTTAATTTTATTTATTTATTTACTAAAGATTAAATTAGTTATTAAATAATTCATAAAGTTTTTAATTAACGATATAATTCAAGTATAAATTGCTAAGAAGTTTTAATTTATTAAATTTTATTTAGAAATAATGAAATTTATGCTCCTTTTACATTCACCAGAGACATCCACTCGAAGTAATAGCATTTTCGTATGAAACTTTCCTTTTCACCTTATTTTCTATTAATTGAACGTACTTATTTACTTATAATCGCTTATTTAATCTTTACTTTTTATATGAAGCATATTTTTATTTTCTCCAATTTCAATAAAATATAAAAAATATATTAATTACTTTCTCAAAATGTTATCAGAATTAATAGGATTTTTTTTTTAATAAAATATAGTAAAAAATTGAATTGGTACATATTTTAAAAATACATGAGACTTTAAATTAATACAATTTTAAAATAAAACAAAAAGAAGTTAAATAGTATTTTAGGCAACCAAAACTGCAGCAAAATATTTGAAAATTATTATTAAAAAAATATAATTTTTTTAAAGATAAAAAAACAATTTTTTTAGAATACAACACGATAAATGTTGGCAAATTTTTATTTTTAATATCTTGAAAAAAGCAACACTTTGTTTTATTGTATTTTAGTATAATTTTAGGTGTAACGTTTTAATGAACCATAAAAATTTTTAATTTGTTTAATTCGATAAAAAAATTATTTATTTTCATTTAAATTGAAAGTGAAACTTTCATGGTGTTAAAAAAGCAATTTAAAAAATGTTGATTGAAAAACACAAATACGTAATACGTTACAGTTTAATTAATGTTTGTCATTTCAAGAGAAATAATGGATTCTAAAATGCTAATCTGGAGGATGTGAGTAGGAGGTAGAAATATACATCATAAATTGACTCGACACTTATTAAGGTTTTACGTTACTTAAGATATTAAGTTTGATAGAAGATAATTTCGCAAATAACAGTTTAGTTTAGATTAATACAAAAAATAATATTTGATGTTTACAAAAAGGTCACTTTCACTTTGATTCGTTTGTAGAAGCGAAATTAAATACACGTCTTGAGATAGGAAGTTTAAATCAGATATTTTATTTGCTCATAAGATTGATCCATGTTTGTTATCAGCAAAGCAAATATTAAAGTGTCTACGTCTGAGAAATGTCTTGCAGTTTATCATGCGTTTTTTCTTGTTGTTGCTGAAATGTATAAACTGACGACGTGTAGTACACAAAGCAGGCGCTTATCTTTATCCCAAGGGATTCTTAGGCAAGAGGGACCTTTATACCTCCGCTAAATTATGAGAATTCCCAACGCACTAAACTTATGTTTTAAAAAGTTTCTACCGAATAATAATATGATTTATGTACAGCGAGGATGAATAAAAATTTTAAACATTTTTTTCAGAAATAATGGAAATAATATACTATATAACTTTTTAGTACTTAACTGTATTATAATTTTTTTTTCCTACTTATTAATTAGAAAAAGTTTTATTAAGGAACTATTTTTTTCATTTTCATCTACAATAATTTTTGATTGACATACCCTTTTCATTCAAAGCAATACCATAGGCAGTGTATTTCATCGAAAAACCTTTTCCTCTACAAGGGCATTCTATCGACACAACCTTTTCATCGACAAAACCGTTTTGACATGAAAATCTTTTCTAAAACACATCTTTGTCGATGAAACTGTAGTCAATGAAAAGACTATCGATAAAATGACATTATCGAAGAAAAAGTAGAGTCGATGGAACATTCTTGTCGAAAAAAAGTACTGTCCATGAAATGTCTGTATTGATGAAGAAGATAGTAACGATGAACAGTCAAGAAAAGATTATATCAGCTATGTCGATAAAACGTTCTTGTTTAGGTCTGTCGATTAAACTGTTGTCGATGAAAAGGTAATATCCTTGAAACGACTTTACCGATGAAAATTGTAATGTCTATGAAACAATTGATCATGAAAGGATAATATACTTAAAACAACTGTTTTTGTAAAACATCGGTGTTAAAGAAACGTTTTTGCTGGTGAAAATTGTAATGCCTATGAAATAGTAGTTCATGAATGGCTAATATACTTGAAACAACTGTTTCGATTTTTATGGTCATTGTCGATGAAACACCCATGTCGATCAACAGGTGTGTCGTTGAAAAAGGTAGTGTCGATTAACAATCAAGAAAATTAATGAACTATGTCTATAAAATGTCCTTTTCCATAGAAGGTCTGTCGATAAAACTGTTGTCGATGAAAAGTCTGTGTAGATAAAATCTCTCTGTCGATGAAAAAGTTAGTGTCGATGAATCAGTCGTTCGTAAAAAAATAATAGGTATACTTAAAACATCGGTGAAGATAAAAAGTCCTTATCCATGAAACACCCTTGTCGATGAAAACGGTAGTGTCGATGAACTGTGGTTCAAGAAACAATAATATAGATCTATCAACAGTGTCTATGAAACGCGCTGTGCTTGACGAGCGACAAGGTTTGTCGATAAAACTGTTGTTGATTAAAAAGTAATGTCCCTGAAAAGTACTTGTAGATGAAACGTCTTTGTCGATGAAAAAGGTAGTGTCGATGACGAGGTCGATGAAGCATTTGTTCATGAAAGGATAATATACTTAAAACAACTGTGTCGATGAAATACCCTTGTCGATGAACAAGTGTGTTGATGAAAAAGGTAGTGTCGATAAAGAGTTGTTCTAGAAAAGATAATAAAGCTGTGTCTATAAAACGAACTTGTCAATGAGAAAATGTGATGGAAATGCAATGTCCATGAAACGTGTGTGGAAACGTCTTTATCGATGAAAAAGGTAGTGTCGATGAAGCATTTGTTCATGAAAAAATAATATACTTACAACGTCTGTGTCAATGAAACACCCTTGTCGATGTACAGGTGTGTCGATGAACAGTTGTTCAAGAAAAATGATATAGTTCTATCAACGTGCTTCTCCATGAGAATGTCTGTCGATAAAAAGGTAATGTCCTTGAAACGCCTGTATAGATGAAACGTCTTTGTTAATGAAAAAGGTAGTGTCGATGACGAGGTCGATAAAGCATTTGTTCATGAAAGGATAATATACTTCAAATACCTGTATCGCTGAACAAGTGTGTTGATGAAAAGGGTAGTGTCGATTAAGAGTTGTTCAAGAAAACATAATAAAGCTGTGTCTATAAAACGCACTTGTCAATGAGAAAATGTGATGGAAATGCAATGTGCATGAAACGTGTGTGGAAATGTCATTATCGATGAAAAAGGTAGTGTCGATGAAGCATTTGTTCATGAAAGAATAATATACTTAAAACATCTTGTGTCAATGAAACACCCTTGTCGATGTACAAGTGTGTCGATGAACAGTTGTTCAAGAAAAAATAATATAGTTCTATCAACGCGCTTGTCAATGAGAAGGTCTGTCAAAAAAACTGTTGTCGATAAAAATGTAATGTCCCTGAAACGCCTGTATAGATGAAACGTCTTTGTCAATGAAAAAGGTAGAGTTGATCACGTGGTCGATAAAGCATTTGTTCATGAAAGAATAATATACTTAAAATATCTTCTCGCTGAACAAGTGTGCTGATGAAAAAGGTAGTATCGAATCTATACTATCGATACTATCGATAAAGAGTTGTTCAAGAAAAGATAATAAAGCTGTGTCTATAAAACGAACTTGTCAATGAGAAAATGTGTTGATGAAAAGGCAATGTCCATGAAACGTGTGAGGAAACGTCTTTGTCGATGAAAAAGGTAGTGTCGATGAAGCATTTGTTCATGAAACACTTAAAACATCTGTGTCGACGAAACACCCTTGTCGATGTACAGGTGTGTCGATGAAAAAGGTAGTGTTGTTGAAGAAAAGATAACATAAATCAATCCACTGTGTCTATGAAACGTCCTTATCAATGAGAATGTCTGTCGATAAAACTGTTGTCGATGAGAAGGTAATGCCCATGAAACATCGGTGTAGATGAAACGTGTTTGTCGATGAAAAGATGGGTCGATGAAAAATGTAGTGTTGATAAAACAGTTGTTCGTGAAAAGATAACATAGATGAAACATCTGTGTCGATGAGACGTGCTAGTCGATTAGAAGGTCTGTCGAAAAAATTGTTGTTGATGAAACAGTAATATCCATGAAACGTCTATGTCGATGAAAAAATAGTGTCGATTAAACAGTAATGTCCATGAAACGTCTATGTCGATGAAAAAATAGTGTCGATGAACAGAAATGTCTATGCATCGTCTATGACGAAGAAAAGGCAGAGTCAAAGAAACAGTTTATAAAAAAATGTAAATGAAACATTCGTGTCAATGAAAAGGTTATCAATGAAAGGAAAGTCGATGAAATCAAAACACCTGTTTATGAAAAAAAAATGTAGATGAAACGTCCTTGTCGAATAAACAGGCCATATCTCGATGAAAAGGATTGTCAATGAAGTTGAACAATCCCATAATAAAAACCGTCCATTTTGAATTTCTACAAAACTTTTGAGATAGGATTGAAATGGACTATCAATGAAGTTGAACCATACCATAATAAAAACCGTCCATTTTGAATTTCTTCATAACATTTGAGGTAGGATTCTGTACGATCTTTTTCGGTGACAATATTTTTAGTTCGTCAATTTCGATAAAAAATACCGGAAACTCCTTAAAGACAAAAACAGTTGAAGTAAGAAAATTACTTAGGAAATATTACTTGTAACTCATTTTTTGAAAATATCATAATTCAATAGCGATGTATTAGAGGCAATTTCCATACCCAAATATAAATGTAAAATTTAAGTAGTACCATTTTTTGGAAATGAACCTTCTCCTCCAAACAAGCTTCTAAATAATCTGTTTTCCTATTTTGTCAAAATTCACCATTAACCATCCAAAAAATCGAATTAGTATATTGATAAATTTGCAATTTTTTATAAAAATCTACAATATAATGAATGGAATGGAACGAGGGACGAGGGACATGAACAAAAACGCCAATAAGATTTTTCAAGCTCGAAAATTAATTTGTAGTTGGCTATCCAAGATTTTGCAATTTTTATTTAGTTTTGAACAAGTTAAAATAATCCATAATATCCAATCAATTTTTTAAATTTTTTAAATTAGGTCTCATTCTAAATTTTTGAAACCATAACGTCATTTTTCAAATGTTCTAGTACGGCAACGTTGTTATCCCCTTAGGTGTCGTCCACCGCGAAGCTCCATAAACTTTTTTGACAAATGATTGTTGTCAAGCTACCACTATGATAAATAGAAGCTAAGCTATCCCGAGCATTCACGAGTGTCACTCGACCATAAAAGCTTAGGCGCCGGAATTATAGATGGAGTTGTTTCGGATGGACGAGAAGAAGTTTGAAATTTGAAAGCAGCACAGATTATAGATCTTCACAGAGTAGAGACGACAGGGGAAACCAGCACCGCCGGATTAGAACATTTGAAAAATTACATCACGAATTAAAAAAAAATAATTAAATTTTTCTGGTGCACTAATAAAAAATATACCAGCACATTAAAGTAAGCTTTTTAAGAGCTATACTATAACATAAAATTTATTAGTTTTTTTTACTGTGGAAAAGCCCATTAGTAAACTTTAAATATTTTACAACATTTAAATTTTCTTACCTAATTTTTTGGTATAAAGTTGATGCCTACGTATACGAACGAACAAACTTCATACCGCATCATAAAAATTTATAACTCCATTTCATGGATAGTTAAATTTTTTATAGCTAATTTTTTGTTATCTTAAAGACTCCTGGGGTGTATTCTAGTTTATATTCCACAAAAATCTGTTTCTGTAAATAACATTTAGTTGAATATAAAATGTTTTTACGTAGGCTTTTAAGATAACGTGGCATGACCGGAAATTTTCTCATAAAATACTATACTTTTCCGCATTTAAGTATTTACAACGGGTACAATACGTTATCGATTTCAAGCCGTGCGAAAAATATTTAAAATTTCAATTTTTTATTTGAGTATTAATACATGTATGCTGTAATATCTGCACATTTGGTTGACAGGTCCCATAACCTGAGATGAATATGTTGCGGAAATGAACGGGAAAGCGGAAATGACAAGTGCGTGTGAATTTGAATACTAACAATAGAGGGTGGACGGGAAAATACAATAGTGCTTAATTCCCCAAAATTTCAGTTATCAACTCAATTAGTTAACATTTCATTAAACCTAATATGAGCAACTAAAAATAGAGCCATCTTCAATAAAAAAACCATTATCCAAGTAGTATAGGAGTAGAGGCCACTTTAGTAGATAACTTTTTTTATCTCTTTTTAGCAAGTATTAAGCGGTTTTACGGGGGCTGTAATCAAATTAAAGAGCACTAAACTGTAGATTATACACGAGGAAGTAATTTGGAGTGCATTTCTTTTAAGGGCGCTTAGTTTCGAACTTTTGTAAACACGGATTTTAGAAATGCAATACCTGAAGCGAAATACTAAAAACGTCTCCGTTCAACTGGAAGTTGTTTGTTAAACGAGGAGCGCCTCGAGATAATTCTGATCCTGCCGACAGATTGTCGTACTCTTTTGCTAATCCCCAAGTTCTTTTGTTTTCACCGTTTTTTACTTTTCAATCCTCGCTATGTTTTAAATATGCGTATTAGTGGAAATCTCTTCAATAAGCGCTTATAAACGTTTTTAAAAATCAATACCCATTTTATGATATCCTCGCAATGCACATCAAGGGGATTTTGTTAAACAATGAATCACTCAGTAAAATTTATGTAAAAATTTATATACAGAGTAATGCAAAACTTGGCAATAAAAAGAGTAAAATAAGTTGTTTTTATTAAAAAGATACTTATATTAATTGTGGCATATTTACAAGTTGTTTCATTCAATTTTTCTATGAAATAAGATTTTCTATCAACAAAATTGTTGTGTTCACAAATTCGTACAAAAAAGCCTAAAGGGTCAGGTGACCGTGGTGGTTACACCATGATCTCTTGCTTTTCGATTCAACTATTCCAATATTTTGTGTCAAGATTCCTTGGCTCAATCACCTCGGTTACTTGATCTAAATCGTAGAAATTCATTTTTATTGGTATATTTTAATGAAATTTGAACTTTATATACAGTGTGTCCCACGATTGAATTTACTGGCCATATCTTCTTTAGTTGAAGAGATACAAAATCAAAACAACAAAAACAAAAGCTTTTTATGGCATCAAATTGGTATTCCAATTCCATCCCTATTTCTATTCATGGAGCAATAATTGTAATTTTAGAATTTCTTTAAAAAGATTAGTTTAAAATTGCAAAAATTATAAAACAAAAAATTATATAAGAAAAGCCTGTTTTACAAACTTTTGGATTATGTTTAGGAATACCAAGAATGTCGTTACGCCAAATATGTTGACACTGTGTAGGTACCTTACATCAAAAAACCTCATATAAACAACCTGAATGAAGGATCCATCAATTTTTCGTGTGAAGCTAATTTAGATTGTTTACCTATTTTATAAGAAATATTAGCAAATTTCCTAATACCAAAAATCAACTTGGTAAATAATTTTGTACAATTCGAAATTCCTTCTATTCCGTTTTTATTGAATGCTTTTAGCTCGAGCAGGTCAAGCCAGCTTGAATTCGGGCTTGATTTAACCTTTTACGTGTACTTCAAATGGTAGAGGTCAAGCCAAGCCGAATTTAATCTAGGTTGAGTTGTTCAAGATAAACGTATATCAAAAGGAAGAATAAAATTTTTCGCCAAATTCAGCTCAGTTTTGATTGTATTTAGTATGCTTCTTTTAGTTTTTCGATCTGGAATGAAAAGTTTACCCAAGAACCATCCAGATAAAGGTAGTATTTAGAGTGCTTTATGACTTTATGAATAGTGTACTAGTATATCCCTAGTATGGACCCTTGTGGAACCCATATATTTTCGTTCAGAAAGAAAAGAATCGATCAACTCCCTGGTACTCTAAGATGGATGTCAAAACTTGATGATATCAAAATCCTTTAAGTTGTCTAGGAGAACGAAAACAATCATTAGATTACTATCACCTCCTATTATGAGATCTTCAGTAACGCAACTTAGAGCTTAAACAGGAGAAAACCCAGATTGCACGTCCGGAAGAATATTCTGATGATTATTTAAGAAATTTCGTATTTTTTTAAGTTTATCATCAGTATCTAATATTTCTTCGCTGGTAAAACTATAGAGACCCTGAGAAAGCAGTATGCACTCTATTTTTATAAGGTAGTGGAAGCGACAAATCCCAGAATGAATCAAAAGTTTCTGACCAGTTACTACATTGTGTTCATTTAAGTGTTGACTTCAATTGACCAACAAATACATCTATTAGACTGGAATTTTGTCTTATAAAATCACTATCCCAAAAATCTATACTGAATTACTGAATCACTTGTTTATTTGAACAATTTTGGCATTAATAGGCGTTGGTTTGGGTGTAATCCTATTGATATCTTTGCATAAACCTTCCAATAAATATCTGAGAAATTCTGAGCATCGTACTGGGCACTATTGTATTAACTACAAATTCTGAAGAATCTTCTGACTATATTTATTGCGTCAATACTTTTATTAAAACTCCTTAGTCCAATCTGTTTGAAGAGACTAGAATAGTTATAAGAAAAGTTTGATCTTCCAAAATCATCATGTTTGGCGGAATAATATAAGCTTCTTTATCTAAAGAATTTCCCATAAATCGGTATTGATTGAATTTTGGGCCAATAGTGAACAATTTAAACTTGAAGATCACAGAGGCTTGAAGAGGGGACAGAAGAAACTCCGGATGAATATTGTGAGGGAACCAAGTACAAGTCTAGAGAATTTCTTTTAGGAAGCGTTCCAAAAACAGAAGCAGTATTGCCTTTGTGTTGATAAACGAAGACGAAATTAAAAACATTGTCAATGTTTGAGACGGAATTCCTTCTGAAAAGGTGATCTATTAATGAAATGGACTATATCAAAGATTTGCCTATCCTCTAAAGAATAATAGTCATTGCGTCAGGTCTCTCCCTATCATCTCTATTGGTTCCTAAAGTTTCCAAAATAGAAAGAATGTCATAAGAACTTAGATGATTAGCTAGAAGCTGCTGTATATTTAAGGAAAAAATATTTTGGTCTTTAACATTTTCTAGCTCAATAGGCTTTGTAATTAATTTGAAAAATATCAATTTGAAAAACTTTGATTTCCAACCACTTACAATAATCTTTTTCAGATGTTTGGTCAGCGCTTTTTAGTAGATTTTTGCATGATCACTTCAAATTCAACTAATTTTTTGCGAATAAAGTGTTAAATTTTTACCTCGACATAATGTGAATATTATAGTTTTCGGTTATCGAACTTGAAAAAAAAACCAACCAAACTTTTTTTAATAAAAATTACTTACGTCATCTTTCTTCACCTGATTACAGTAATAGCTATGAAAGATTTTTTCCTTACCATATGTAATTGATTAAATTTATGACTCTGTTTCAATACTGACTAATCTCTTAAAGATTGTCAAGGTTTAGGTGTTAGTAGTCGTATAATTAGGAATAAATAATCTATATTTAATAATTTCCACATCTCATGCGTCAATTAATTACAGTATGTGGTATTGTATTGCTTTAGACCGATTTCTTGTTTGTCAATTTGGAAATAATAATGATAGATGAAGGAAGCTGGAAGAGCTGACGACATTCCATTATTGATTGGGTCAATTTAATATAGTCTCGAGAATTTTATTTATCGACGAAAGCGGAATAAATGCTTTTACGTTTTTACCCTTGAAGCAATTACTAAATAAGGCAATGATTTTTATTCGTAGAGCTTGACGTGGAAACAAATTTAGATGGATAAGTGTGCCCGGTCGCAAAATCGTAGGAGGAGCAAATGAAATTGGGGGAAAATAGGGATTATAGAAAATAAAAGGACCCTCGATGCAGCAACAGTTCACCTGATGCAGCGACAAAAAATTAATCAATTTGCCCCTGGCCCCTGGCCCCTGCTCCTCATTATAAAACGAAAAGGTGTTTTAAAAACTTTGATTGAAAAGTAAAAGAAATAATTCTTTGCGCTTTTGAAAATATGAATATTAAAAAGTTTTTTCATTGCTTCAAGGAAAATCTTATCACACCACTTGACAGTCTTCCCTCCCTTAACTGTTTAAAATGATTTATACCTTCATGTTGGATTAAAGGTGCTTCAAATATTAATATCAAGGGGAATTTTATTAAAAATAAATAACGTGAAGGGTATAATTTGCAAGTACTTGAATTTATTTTCGTATGTGAATTATTTCCATCATTTTTTAAATTAAAGCAATTTATAATCATTTTGATTAATGGATAACAAACTTTGCGAAGAGTCCTTTATTGGAAACAATATTAAATTAAATGGAGGTCCAAACTGGCTTTTTAACTAACAAGGAATGCATTTGACGGACACGGCCTTCTAATTGAATTTTTGTTTCATAGGGGCTAAATTAAATTCTCCTTTTATAGGCGATTTGTTCTTTGCTTCTCCCTTTATCAAGTAAGATTGATTTCATTTGGACGTTACAATATAGCTGAATACTTATTAATACTACAATCTAAACGATTTATTATGTTCTTTGTTAAAATTTTATTAAATATAGATTTTTATTAATATCCACAACTGGGAAATCATGGCTTAGGTCAAAATACATTTTTATTTATTAAAATATTGGCACCATCTGGAATCAGAAGAATTTTGAAACAATTTGCTAAGAATGTTGGCCCAGCTAGAATTGAAGCTAGAAACGATAATTTGACTACTTGAACATTAATACATAGATGATATTATCGACATTTTCTGGCGACCTGTATTTGTAAATTTCGAATGATCTAACAGCCCAGTAAGTCATACTTAATAAATTTGTTCCTCCACTAATTATATTTATTTTGGTTTTATAAAAATTATTATGTGAAGTATGTTTAATTTCGAAATGCATAAGTTCCAATAAAGAGTTTTTATTGTGGTATTGGTTTGGTAATTAAGGCCCTACAGTTTGTCCTATGGATATTATGGATCACCAAACTACTGGAATTTTCAACTTTGAACTTTTATTGTTTTTACAAAAATTTGTAAGCTTTCGAATTTTGGGTAGTGATTTTCTGATAAAAATAAATTAATATCGACAACAGAAATCAACAAAAACTAGATCAATCAAATTGATTTATAATAACAAAGAAGTTGCTAGAAATATGATTAAACTATGAAACTCACTAAAGCTACAAAATGTTTTCTTTAGATTTCTAAAAATTCCTAACAAACCAGTTGATGAACTAAAGGAAAGACAAAATAATGGAGAACGAGATTTAGCATTGCGTTTTATTCATGGATATCCAATGATTTTGAACTTTTTCATAATTAATAAAAACAACTATCGGCTTTCGGACACTTTATTATATTTCAGGTTAATCTTTGGTTGACGTTTCGCCTAGTAATTCGCAGGCTTCATCAGAACTCAGATAGGATAGAAATAATCGTCAAAAAGTATTTAAGTATTTTTGACGATTATTTCTATCCTATCTGAGTTCTGATGAAGCCTACGAATTGCTAGGCGAAACGTCAACCAAAGATTAACCTGAAATATAATAAAGTGTCCGAAAGCCGATAGTTTTTTTTTTTTTTTTTTTTTTTTTATTAATTTCCAACCACGGACGATAGCTGATTTACTAATTACTTTTTCATAATGTTGATGGTTTACGTACAATAATGTTTAAATTTAAGTCAACTATTCATTTATGTGTTTATGATGGTGTTACTTTGGTTGAAACTTGGTTTAACGATGATATACTTGATGCCGAACTTGAGTGAAAAAGTTATAACTTGTTTAGATCTGGCACGTCAGTTTAACGCAATACTAAATCGAGCAGAATTCTGGACTAAAAATTTGCAGTGATTTTAATTTGCCCTTGGCTGATATTTTAAATAATGACGTGAGTGTTGTTTCAAACAATCATTCTTGTAAGGCAAGTTATGTTCTGGCATCCTCTTTTAGGTTTTTTCCAATATTCCCAAACAACAAAAATAGTTCTTTGGATTTGGTATTTACATCAAATAGTGAAGTGAAGGTATTCCCACTGATATATTTGTGATAGTAGTATACATTACATCGGGTATGGCATAGTTATTTCACTAGTTACGTCCTCGGATACTTTAAACCCACTTGAATATATTTTTTATTTTAGTAATGCAAATTTTGATGCAATCAACTTTGATATAATTAGTATTATTTGGGAAACATGTTTTCTTGTAAAGATATAAATGAAATGTTTAATTATTTGTATAGTGCAATAGAAAAATATATAGGAAAACGGTAAAAAGTTATCCACTATTGTTCAACTAATTGGTATAGTACCAGATAAAAAAGGTTGCTCATAGATCGTTTAAGTTGAGTCTTTCTGATATAGATTATCATCGTTTTAATGATCTTAGATTTAAATGTAAAAAAGTAAGTATAATTTATATAACGGATGCCCAAAATCTTTCTGGAACTTTAGTCAAAATTGAGGAAATCCAATGGCGTTCCAAACGAAATAAGCTTGAACAATTTGCAATCAAGTTCTGGGAAAACAGTATTATACCATTATTTAGTTTTTTCCAATATCTTTTGTTCTCTGTGTTAAGACTTCTTTAAGCTTCTTTTTGGCTTTACGGTGGTCAGTCCGTTGATTCTACTCATACACTAGATATTCATAGGTTTTATCTTTTGACGTGCCTTGGATTAGATGTGGGTCTATAAGGGTATTAATATTAATTCCTGCATATTCCTCCTATTTCACCCTTACCGTAGCACTTATCAAGACCCAAAGTCATCCCAATATCATCCCTTTTTTTTGCATATTTTATGGATTTCCTCTCCTTGCTCTCTGAAAAGAACTAGGTATTCTCTGTTCGGTATCTGTTAGTTTGTAGCCTGTTAATTTTTTATTTAGAATACTCGATAGTGGATCAATTGAAATACATAACCACATGGCGCTGACCGAGTCTTCCTAGAAGATGCCTTATTGGATTTTGATGTTACCAATTTGTATATTGTTTGAGTCAGGATCTTTGATGAAAACCTCTGTTTTCCACCTGCTCACAAAGATGGTAAATAGGTTGTAGATTTCGGGATTCACTTTGTATATCTTTAGTAAGTCTTGGAGTATGTGATATACTATCAATCGCCTTGCAGTAGCCGTATAAGTTGTATAGAAGTTTTCAACCTACTTCGCATGTTATCCCGTTGATTATTAGTTGATCTTTACAACAGTGGTTTCGCTGAACGGCCCTTTTATTGTTATGCGATTATGTTGTTTCCCTGAAGATAGGTATGTATCCTATATATTATGATGGTATTAAATAGGAGTAGTCTATATGTCATTCATAGGCAAATAATCGATCTTCATTTAGCTGGATCATTAATATATTTTAGGTGGAAGACATGTTTGTCTTGGTGTAAGAAATTTGGGACCTATAGTTCTATCTGCGACCATTGCTTTAGCTAATCTGTGTACCTTTTGGAGCCATCATAGTTGTGAAAGTGCCAGGGGATTTCCAGTTCTTTGTAGATCGTAGTGGTGATTTTATTTCGTACTCTGTTATTGACCCAGAAGGCATTAATGGTGTTTTTTCGTCCCTTTTACTTTTGTCCTTAAGCCATTGTGGTTTTGGGCTAAATTTACTTAGAAATGATCAAATATTGCCACAGTACGTTTTAATTGCTTGGGGTTCCGGGAGTTCTGCATTTTATGAATTAATCTTTGAATTATCATTAAGACTTCTGTAGAACGCTTTTTGACTTTAAGAGAACTTTTTGGTTTGGTAACTTTCTCTGTATCTCCGAAGCTTACTAGACGATACTATAAGTTTTTGCTTGATTAGGTCTGCAATATCTCAATATTTGTAATGTTTTCCGTATTGTGATGATTTAATTTGTTGTTTAGCTATCGTAGTATCGTATTGGATGGTGTTGAGTTTTTTTGTGTATTCGGAACGCCAGGATATTTCTTTCCGGAGACTGTCAATTTTTTTCATTTGTCGTATTTCCCAATTTGGTTTTCTGCAACCTGGATTTTTATTAATATTTGAAGATTTCAAAAAACACCCTTAATGCATATTGCAGCATTTTAAATATTTTTTAATGTTATTATACGTTTATTGCATTACTTCATAAGGAACACTTTGCATATTTTAAAAATTTTTCTACCCAGCATCCCTTATTATTGTGGAGGGTCGTAAAGTTGTAAAGTGGTTTCTACTTTGTTAGTAAACTACCTTTTAATTAAATTAAATAATTAACGTGCCGGCGGGCATCGTAAATTTATTAAAAGCACCCACAGGGGTCCTTCGAGTTTAGAGATGATATCTTCTCTTGTTGGTGCTAGTGAGCATCCTTCCCGCTTTTCTAACTTATTTAATCGTCTGTTTACATTTAATGCGCGGAAACATTATTTCTAATCTTAGGAGGTACTTATTTTCTGGCGACAAACCTCTAGAATAGAACGATAAGGAAGTGAATGCGGGTATTCTCAATAAAATCTTCAAAGCTAAAGCTCTCTTTAAAACATCAAGAACGTCGTTTACAGGCTTCGGTTCTCAGAAATAGTTTTATTATTAAAAAACTAAGCTGCTTATTCATATTTGTCTAAAAGCTACATTTATAGCCAACATTGCTAATTCCTATTAAAATAACTAAGAGTGGGATTAAGTTGATGGGTGTCTTGTTTAAAGGGCGGTAATCCCAACACTGTACTAAAGATTTATTATTATTACATTTAAGCTTTTAAGCTGCAAGTATTATGGTGAAAGAGGACTTCGATATGCAAACAACATATTTTAAACAAAACAAATAGTAAATTGCGCGTTTTTTTATTGAAAAACTCGTGGGTAGTAAAACTTAGGATTTACACATCTGCTTTTGGTACACAATATTAATTTATAATGTACTGTGGGATACGCACCCAGGTGTTGCCTAAGGCGTCTCCATAAATTATTAATTCATATTTTACGCACACTTTAAGCATATATGAAATATTTAAAATAAAAAGCATAAAACTTTTAATAATCTTGAAATATAAGAAGAATTTATTTGGCGTTTTAATCATTTTTTACTCTAGCTCTAAGCGATTAAAAACTGAGGGAGGATAAAAAGGACAAAAAGGATTGTCTTTTGTTCGTTATTAATTAAAGAGGCGTTCGAAACCTATGCTTCCATAAGAATAAGAACAACAATGGAAGTAATCACGCCGGCTGGCTTTTGGACACAAAAAAGATAAATGTTGAAACAAAAGGGATAGTAAATTGGGAGTGGGTGTTCTGGTTGGAAGCAGAGGACACGTCCAGTTCATTAGTTTTGGTGCGGGCTTCAATTAGGAACTACATGGTCAAGTAATCGTCTTGGACAATCACTGGGAAAAATACACGTTCCATGATTAACTAGACGTGATATCAATAGTAAATCTATAGGAAAACTTATTGATTATTATAATTAACCACATTTAATTGTATTTTTTTTAATTCTAGGTCATTCAAAATAAAACCATAAAATTATAATTAATATGGCTACAGAGCTATTCGCACTATTTATAAGCAAAAAACATAAAAACAGAATTTTATAACCTTGTTAGCAGTAATTAGCTTTAAAAAAAGATAAAGCTAAAATTTTGTGCAGTTTGTGTATAATATTTTATCTCAATGCCCAAGTCCAGAATTATTAAAAAGTTAAGTTGAAAATGGAAATAATAAAATCTAACCTAACCAAATTTGGGATTTAAAATTTTCAGTAAACAACCATAATAGTAGATTGTCGTGTAAATTAAATCGTTTCCTCTCAGGGATAATTTTGGTCCAAAAATTCATAGATCTGTTCCTCTCAACGCTAAAGCAAAAATGAACCTTATCGACATGCAATTAAAATGCAATAGGGTTTATACTTAATTTTTATCTGTTATGACCTTGAGAGGTATCAGCCAAAGGAATTAGGGTAGTTTTATTAATATATTTACAACTGAAGTTGGAAATTGAGCGGAATCGAAATACCTTGATTTAAAAGAACATTTTCGTTTTTTATGTGATTTTTTTTCAAAATTTTGTTCAAAATAATTTTTAGATTTTTTAACACTTCGAAGCTTATGTAATATCTATCAAAATACCAGACATATATTTCCGATTTTCAAAATACTTTTACGAATTTTTGGAATTACACATTGAAAAAAAAAACTATACATATAAAAATCATATACATAATACAAGACAATTTTTCCTCAAATTATATTTTTTTTTTATTTAGAGAAATATATTTTGTATTTTGGCAAGTACGTATAAAATAAAAATGTTTATACCGCCCCCAATACCGGGTGGAAATGAAAACCGGGTCACCTCGATAACTTTTTATTTATGAATAAAAAAATTTGAAATTTGGCTATGTTCTATGGTTCAAAAAAACAAATTTTATGTGCATTTTTTATTTTCGAAATCACTTCCGGTTTCACCGGAAACACCATGAACTTTGTTTTTTTAAATGTAACATCCCATATTTTTATTCATGGCTTAAAATACTTTTAAAAAAGAAGTATTTTTAAGATATTAGTTTTTATTTTTTTTGTAAAAAAAATTTTTTTCAAAAAAAAAAAAAGGTTTTCGAAGTCGGTGAAAAGTACCAAAACGAATTCTAAATAATTCAAATACCTAAATAAAAGTAGGGTGCAATCAATTTACTTGTCCCAGTTTATCATATTTTTTGTACTCGGGATTTCTCAAAATTAAAAAAAAATTAAAAACGTATCACAAACACATACCCCTACATATGGGGTACCAAAATAATCGTTATAAAATCCTCTTTTTAAAAAGTCGAATGACCCGGCATCATTGCATTTAAAAAAGTGAGATATTTGATAAAATCTTCATTAACTAAGTTTAAAAATTAATAGTTCAAAAACCACTTATAATTTTTTTTAAAATTACAATTTTATTTAGGTATTTGAATTATTTAGAATTAGTTTTGGTACTTTTCACCGACTTCGGAAACCTTTTTTTTTTTTTGAAAAAAATTTTTTTTACAAAAAAAATAAAAACTAATATCTCAAAAATACTTCTTTTTTAAAAGTATTTTAAGCCATGAATAAAAATATGGGATGTTACATTTAAAAAAACAAAGTTCATGGTGTTTCCGGTGAAACTGGAAGTGATTTCGAAAATAAAAAATGCACATAAAATTTGATTTTTTGAACCATAGAACATAGCCAAATTTCAAATTTTTCTATTCGTAAATAAAAAAGTTATAGAGGTGACCCGGTTTTCATTTCCACCCGGTTTTAAGAAGACATACAGCTCATTTTATAACTTTATTAGTTTTACATAAACGACTTATGTACATACATAAATATTGGTACAATTTTCCTTTAATTAAAAAAAACATAAATCAAATTTCTTTATATTTTTTATTTCGACTTCATAAACATCAACTTTTAGGTTATTTGTACAATGCTGTCTGTATTCTTTTGTTTAGTATTCAGTGTTAACTTATTTTATTATTAAAATTTGGAATTATCCGTTACCTTTATGCAGAAAATTTTGAATTTGCTAGCTGCTGGCATAATTATACTCATCTCAAAATAGTTTTTATTTGTAAACAATTTTTTTTAAGTTTGTTTTAATTGGTTTAAACCAAAACAATGCTTAGATTCTTCATTTTTTTTACGGATTATAGTTGATGTGAAATTATTGTCCAAATAAAAGATGTAGTAATTTAAAATATTGGACAATTATGATGATCTAGTGATCTTCTTTTTTTCGATTGATCACAATTTTCAATTGTATTATTTAAAAGAGTGAAGGATATACAGGGTGTCCTCTTTATTTCAACTCTTTGTCGTTTATTGCGAAAAAAATCTTACCAAAAGTGAACCTAAAGAATTTTTTGGTGTAATTCGTACTCCTAATATTCGAAAAAAAAACCTAAAATATTCGAAACCGGAAGTAACATTGAAAGTTTAAACAGCAACCTAGGTCGAGTGTGCTATTGTTGGATAGTGACAAGTGGTCTCCTAAATTATGGAAAAATTAAAACACTATAGTATCTGCCATCATTCGAAATGGGAGAGAGCAGAGGAAACTATTATGTTTTAAATGGAAACTCCTGTTTTTCAAACCTTAAAAATAAATACATATTTAGGTTAGTTTTAGAAATTGAAGAATTTGATGCAAAAAGAACGTAGGTCTATCTTGGAGTAGTTTAGAGTTACCTCTCTTATTTTTTGGCATGCAGCAGGTCTACTCGTTAGTTTAGTTTATAGTGGTAGTCAAGTCACGTGGCAACAAAGTGGCAAGTGGCACCTCCAAAAGACTATACCACTAGAAAAATGCCACTCTACTGTTTCACCACCCTAACGAACGCCACAGAACCCGACATAAAGCTTTCAGAAAATGGATAGGATATTAAAAAACTTACAAAATTGCAATTACCAATTGCAGTCTAATAAAATTGAAATTACCTCCTTTTTGCAACAAAGCCTTCAAGTACGAATTATATCAAAAGAACCCTTAGATTTATTCTCGGGTTTACTTTTATTTTCCCCCAGGAATGTACGATAAAGCATTCTCAAAATAAACGTGAGGTAAGGTTAAGTCTCGGACACCCTGTATATGTGTATTTTTAATTTTTTACTCTCTAAACCTCAATAAAAGGGGATTTTCAGGTACACACTTTTTCGATTTAATGCATTAATACATGTTGTATAGGTTTTATTTCAACTTCAAATAATAAATCTACAGGGTGTCCCTAAAAGATCTGTACAAAATAATACCACATACCCCTGAGACCAAAATAAGAGAATTTAACCAAACTTGTATTCATCAAAAAATGTTTCTTTAAAAAAATAGTCGGTAAAATCAGGTATAGGACTTTCCAATGTAAATTTCGATTTCGTACTTCTCCAATAAAAGACAATCGGTTAATTGAAATCGAATAATTCTTTTTTGTATTGTTTAAGAATTCCATATTGCATCTTTTGTATAACTTTTTTTTTGTAATTTTCATTTTTTGTTATACTTAATAGCTATTGAAAACGTCCAAAAAATAGGCAACTTTTAGGTTTAAATTACAGCCTTATAAAAGGAGTATTTTTTTAAAATAAATCCACACAAAAGATAGTTTGTTTAATGTACTATTAAGATAATCCAAAAAAAATAATTGTATTAATTAGTTTTTAAATTATATTGAAAGTAAAATGTCAATATAAACAGAAAGTTCAATTATATTGGCATCTCTTTCGCACAGTTATATGTTTCATACGCACATCGCATTTTTTTAAATTACTAAAAATTGGTTTATACCATCATAAATAAATTTCGTATGTGGCTATGTAATGGAAAAAAGTTATTTCTAAACAATATGTTTTTACATTTGCATGTTAAGTAAGTGGCCAAAAATAGGTCATCGACATGCAAAATTTTTCCAGCAAAATTTTTTTTTTAGATTTTACCGTCGTTCGCTTATTTTAAATACAGCCAATAATATTCAAAAAACCAATTTGGGAAAGAAAAAATCCAAATAATAATTGATTTAAATAAAAAAAATATAATAAGAAAGAATATTGTACAGGGTGTTCCATAAAAATCATGAAATTTTATCAATTGCTGTAACTTTTTAAGGAGTCGAAAAAACATAATAGTTCATAGGAAAATTTTTGTTCAG
The DNA here is from genome assembly GCA_963971135.1 of Stenus bimaculatus. Lineage (NCBI taxonomy): Eukaryota > Metazoa > Arthropoda > Insecta > Coleoptera > Staphylinidae > Stenus > Stenus bimaculatus. Next base: position 75,024,210 of record OZ020180.1, on the reverse strand, counting down.
TATGACATTTACTATTTAAAAAAAGTTTTTGCTGAAAAAAAAGTGGGACACATATACCGGGTGGAAATGAAAACCAGGTCACCTCGATAACTTTTTTATTTATGAATAAAAAAAATTGAAATTTGGCTATGTTCTATGGTTCAAAAAAACAAATTTTATGTGCATTTTTTATTTTCGAAATCACTTCCGGTTTCACCGGAAACACCATGAACTTTGTTTTTTTAAATGTAACATCCCATATTTTTATTCATGGCTTAAAATACTTTTAAAAAAGAAGTATTTTTGAGATATTAGTTTTTATTTTTTTTCTAAAAAAAATTTTTTTCAAAAAAAAAAAAAGGTTTTCGAAGTCGGTGAAAAGTACCAAAACTAATTCTAAATAATTCAAATACCTAAATAAAATTGTAATTTGAAAAAAAAATTAAGTGGTTTTTGAACTATTAATTTTTAAACTTAGGTAATGAAGATTTTATCAAATATCTCACTTTTTTTAAATGCAATGATGCCGGGTCATTCGACTTTTTCAAAAGAGGATTTTATAACGATTATTTATTTTATGTATTTGAATTATTTAGAATTAGTTTTGGTAATTTTCACCGACTTCAAAAACCTTTTTTTTTTTCGCAAAAAATAAAAACTAATATCTCAAAAATACTTCTTTTTTAAAAGTATTTTAAGCCATGAATAAAAATATGGGATGTTACATTTAAAAAAACAAAGTTCATGGTGTTTCCGGTGAAACCGGAAGTGATTTCGAAAATAAAAAATGCACATAAAATTTGTTTTTTTGAACCATAGAACATAGCCAAATTTCAAATTTTTCTATTCATAAATAAAAAAGTTATAGAGGTGACCCGCTTTTCATTTCCACCCGGTATATAAAAATTCATAAAACTTTACTTGTAGCAAAACAGTGTAACTATAAACTATTTTGGTGACCTACAGAATTTTTCTATCTGCTTTAGCTTAGGCTGAAAAAATAATTTCCCTGTTTTGAAAAGATATTTAAAATTTTCGCTAAAAGGTCTTACAATGATGCACAAAATAACACTACATATTCCGAAGACCAAAATGGAAGCCGTGAAATTTATTTAAAAAGATAAGATCTTTCAAGGTCGATAGACACTTAAACAAGCATTTTTGGCTAAATCATTTTATTTTGGTTTACAGAATATGTGGTGATACTTTATAACTTTATACTAGTGCTGTTCACCGAACCCAAATTTTTTGAGGTTCGAACTTAAAGTTTGAACTTAGTTCGAACTTAAAGCTTGAACTTAGTTCGAACTTTACAAAATTGAAAGTTCGAACTGTTCGAACCCATTCTTCGACTAAACTTTCATAAAGTTCGAACTCGATAAAGTTGGAACTCTATAAAGTTCGAAATAGATAAAATCCGAACTCGATTTAGTTCGAACCTAATAAATAAGTTCGAACATGATGTAATTCGAACCAAATAAAGTTCGAACTTAATGAAGTTTTGTAGCTGGAGAATTATAAACGACGAGTTTAACCTACAAAACTGCATAAAGCACTTGAGAAAGTTTATTTTGATTGAGCATGTCTTCGGAAGACTGGAGATAAGTCAATGAAATTTTGCATAAGAATCCAGGTTTTGAGGTCTTTTCAATTCATTTACTGGTTGCACAGTTGAAGCATAAGCTTGAAACGACACTTAAAGTAAAAAAATGACAGATTTCCTACTGTATTTCTGTCATATTTTTAGTTTAAGTGTCACTTGAAGCTTAAGCTTGAACTGTGCAACCGGGCATTAGAATTATAGGTTTTCATTTAAATAAAATGTGATGAGTGATGATATCAAGGGAGTGTTCTACGATGAAGTTACATAAATTTTAAATTGCGCAATATGACCGCGATTTTCAACATTATCAGAAACATCTATCCGTTTTTTTTAAATCCAACCCTCCTGGGATTCTTGAATTTATTTTCTAAGTATATTTATTATTTATTAATGACTACTAATATTTCACATTTGAGTTTGATATATCATAAATTCTACAATTCATGGTTCTTGCAAATATACTTAGTTAGATTGCATTGTAACTAGTTTAAACTAGTTCAAACTCAATATATTGAACCCTAACTTTTTTTAAATAGAACTTTTTCCGAACTGGAACTTCTTTCGAACCCGAACTTTTTCCGAACACGAACTTTTGGTGAACCCGAACTTTTTTAAACTCGAACTTATTCCGAACCCGAACTATTTTCGAACTCGAACTTCTTTCGAGCACGGACATCTTTCAAACTCGAACTTTTTGCGAACTTTAACTTTTTCGGAATCCGAACTTTTTCCGAACTGGAACTTTTTCCAAACTTGAACTTTTTCTGAATCCGAACTTTTTCCGAACTCGAACTATTTCGAAGTTCGAACTTTTGAATGAAAAGTTCGAAAAATTATTGAAGTTCGTACTGCTCTACTTTGTACCGACCTTTTAGCGAAAAATTTAAATATTTTTCTAAAGTAAGGTTATGTATCACATGGAAATCATTTTTTCTGCCTAAACCAACGGAGATAGAAAAATTGCAAAAGAGACAAAAACAGTTTATAATTACATTGTTTAGCTACAAGTAGAGTTTTATTGTATCATCTTTTATTGGATATGAATTTATTAGACATAAAAGATAAAAATGCGGTTAAAAAATAGCAACACTCTTATATTTACAGCACTGGTGGTTAAAGTTCCCAATACCAAAGATATTATTTTTTACTTTTGACATTAAGCAAATAGGTAGGTATATGACTTTCAAATGAGATGGCGGTCAAATATAAATCCCTTTTTATAATTGTTTACAGATTTGATTTATTATTGGTTAACACGCGTTTCCTATTTTTAATTATTATTTTAATTTATTTTAGATTAGTGTAGATTTTGAAAGTAGTAGCTGATTGATAAAAAATGGCTAACATGATATATTTTCATCTGTATATCAATAAAGTAGCTGACCCAAAAGTATCATAAATATTATACCAAAATGGGAAAAAACGTAAACCATTAGCATATCTCCAACAAATTTAAAAAAGATATAAGAGATTGTATGTGATGACTTTTGAATTCGATCATACTCTTCAAAGCACCACAAAATAAATACATCAGACTTAAATTAATGCTCTGAAGCTGACTTATCGCTTTGGTGTTCTGTTTGGCTGCGCAGATACAAGATTTCCTATTATGTTCATGACTCATCTTCCTTGAATTTTTATAATTTTTTAAACAACGCTTAAAAAACGTTAATTAACGATTCTTAAAAATCAGCTGTATTCAGGAAAAGGTTCCATAATTGTCATATCCTGCTGATAAGAAGAATATAAGCACGCAGTCGTGACACATACTTAAGCTACTTTACAATTCAAATTTATCGTTCATAACTAAAACTGATAATACTCATACGAAAATACCAAAATTACTGCAAAAAAAAATTGCTACTTTAGAAATCTTATTATTCTCTATTAGGTTATTGGAGTAAACAAAATGGTTTTATAATCCGCAATTATAATAAAATTAAAAACGCATTACTCAGTTGAAGAAAATGAATTCCTATATCCTGAAGATCTCATGAGTAAGGAAGTGTAACGTGTAATCATCATATTGAAGCGATGTTTTTACACCCGGCACAAAAATTTACACACTTTCAACACCACTTACAAAACTAAACCTAACAAACTGTAAATAGGTTTAAGCTCCTTGCACTAGTGAAAACTAAATGCAGCGGGAGCGCTAGGCGTACTGATTGAATGAATTCACGAGGATAACTACAGTGTGAAAAGTTGCTTTACACTAAACCTCTGCCAATGACCTTGGAAAGAGCTTTTAAAAGAAATTTACTTACATTTTCTTTTGTTTTTATTTTTTGGTGCTAAACGAAGCTCGAGATGCTTCTTGTGGTTTCCAAAAAAGATGAGCACGGAATAAAAATAGATACAGTATGCAGATTTAGTGGAATTTTTGATGAGATTATAAATCATGCAGTTATTAAGATAATTAAATAAGCTAGCAAAAAGACGATTTATGATCTGGAATTATCTATGAGCTTTGAGCAGAAGCAGACAATGCATACATAATTTGATTTATAAATAAAACAAAACAGAAAACAGAGTGCGCTTCAGTCTGAAGAAAATTGGATGACACTTGAACGTAATTGCTGTTTCCAATTTGTAGAACAAGACAATTCTGAGAAAATAAGCGTTTTAACGGATTAAAGTATTTATATTAAATTAATCATGTTTTTCCCATTCTTAAATTTATAGGAAATTACGTCTTAATTGTGAGTATTTTTTTACAATCACAAAAGCTTAAAATACTAAAGGTTACAGTAATTCAGAAAATCGTTATTATACAGGATGATAATTTGAAATCGAATCATTTGATGAGATGTATAAAAGTTTGGTAAAACAGGTTAATTTTCTTTAGGAGGAGGGAACTTAATGGCGTACAACACTTTACCCCACATATGATCCCTTTTGCCACAGGCACTTTATAATTTTAAATTGCACCTCCACACTTGTGACACCTCGTTCTAAAGGATTTTAATAGTAGAATATATAGTGGTATATTTAATTTTAAAATCTGATCACCTGATACAAACTTTTAACAAAATGTTGTAAGAGGTCCAAATTTATTAATATCGATTTTAATGAGAAATTAACAACATTTTATTGGCGATTTTTTCAAATTAAATTTGAAAATTATTTTCACTAATTAATATAAATACCTTTAAAAACAAATAGTTGGCGAAATGAACTTTTTTTTCAGCATCAAACGGAATATTACGGCACTTGTCTGGCGTCATTTATCGTAAACATGTTAAAGTACCACTTAAATATTCACAGTATAAAATAACTTGAAACTTGAACGTACTTTTCATAGTCAATCAAAAAGGCATCTTTAATTTCAAGTAAATTAGAAACTATTGTCAAAAACTTTTACTGTAGGTTTATTTTTTTGTCATTACTTCAAGGTAAATTAAAATATTGCCAAGATTATTTTTAAATAAAATTAGTTTTTTATATAATTAAGCTTCGTGGAATATTAAAAACAACAAAATTAAATTTTTCAAATTAATTATTACATTTTTTGGCGCATATCTTTGGAACGAATAAAGATTTCGATACGAATCTTTCTCTCTATTTAACAAGATTTAAAGGTCTTTAAAATAAGCTAAAAAGATTTAAAATAGCTGCAACGTAAAGAAGTTCAAAAAATGTAAAACGCGTGTGATTCTTAAAATAGCAGTGTTTTTTGAGCAGCTAGCAGAGAAATAATAAACCAAAAATGGAATTAAGTGATCAATTTTAATCAGTTTTTTATATTTCATTTGGGAGGTCGATTTTGCAAAAATTCGAAAAAAAAAATTTTTCATATTTTTTCAAGGCTTAATTTTTTTTTCAGGATTTTCGTTTTTGTTAATTTTCTCAAAAAGTATTCACAATAGCAAACTTAAAATTTTACCCAACATAAACACCCATAATAGGAGCATTTCAAGTCCGGTTTTATAAAAATCGTCCAAATAGTTTTTTCTAAAAAAAAATCCAAAGTTTTTGTAAATTTCGAGTACAAATGTGGTCCTGGAGGACGCATTTTTGACTCCACAGGAAACAATTTTACGTTAATCGATGCAGGAAAGTGTCCCGCAAATTTTAAGCTATGAAGTGTCTGAATCGGCCAAATGGTTCAGCCAAAATTAAATACTTTCCGATTAATCACAAATTACACAGCAATTTTTTCGTCAAAAAGCGAGATTTTCAAATTTTCAACAGTATTCCGTCACAACTTCAAACAAAAAAGGTAAAGTCTCTATTTTTTTTATATTAGCGCTTATACGAAAGGCTTTAAGATGAGCCATCATTCGTTAAAATCAATGGAGGAGAAGCGGGATAAAAAATTATCGAAATGGCAATTTTTTACGCGCTTAATATTTTGATTTTTTTTTTCGAAATTGAAAAAAGTCAACACGTCCTGACGTGTTTCTTAAAAAACCCTTTCCAGCGCATATTTTAGTTTGACGATGTTATGTATCGTTACCTTACAGCAATAATTTTAATTGCGAGAGATCAAAAAAACACAATTTCGATTTTGGTAAGTCGGTGTGAGGCCAAATAACTTTTTATAGAAATTTCGTAACTTCAAACCGACCTCGCTTAAACAATACTTTTAAACGTCACGTGTACCGATTTTTCGTTTTTTTGTCCAGTTTTGGCCAAAACTCCTACAGCATTTTGTTCAACGCGAAATATTTTAGCGGGATTTTTTCAACACTTTTGAAAAAAAAAGTCCCTACGCCACTGAACTCGTCAGGGCGAACCAAATATTTTTCTCTGCATTAAGGGTTACTAAAACCACAATCTGAGCCACTTTCGACCATAATCGATCGCATTTTTTGGTGGCTACGAATTTTCAAATTTCATAAAAAAAAGTACGAAAACTATACATTAAATTCAAACCTTTCAAAAATAGGGTAAAATCGAATTTTCGGAATAAAAACCCACCTACCCGGATTTCGCATGTTTCTTCTTTAAGAAAATACCAAGTCGGATTTTTTCCCATTGGCCAAAGTCTCGGTGAGATTTACCAAACTTTTTCCGTTTTTCAACTAAAAAGGACATCATTTTGACGATTTCGAAGAAAAATTAGCCCTCGCCGATAGGTTGACCCAGGAAAATCAAAATTGCACCGACATATAAATAAGGATGTGCGAAAAAAGGGGCGGGATTTAGTTGTTTCAATTCCAAACCCGGCGGAGCTACAATTTTTCAAAGTCGCTCATGGAAAGCATTAAAAATGTTTTATATTTCGTTTTTATGTAATGCTCTAGTAATTTTTAAAATAAATAAGTTTCAAATTTCATCAAAACGCGATATTACTTTAAAATGGTTTACATTAAGGAAGAAAGAACTGAAATTGTTATTCTTTATGGTCGACAGAAAAATTGTGCTCGAAAAACTGCAAACTATAAATACGTAATAAATTCGAAAAGCATCAAAGATAGTAAATATTTCATATAGCTCAGTTCAAGAAGTATCAAAAATTAAGAAATTTTATCCCTATAAGATGCATCCTTACCTTTTGTAATTGTATTTCAGAAAAGACCAATTGGATGTCAGAATAGTCAATTTTATTTCAGAAAAGATCAATCCGATTTCAAAATAGTCAATTGTATTTCAGAAAGCATCAATTGTATTTCAGAATAATTAATTCAATTTCAGAAAGTATCACAATTGTATTTCAGAATAGTCAATTGTATTTCAGAAAAGATTAATTGTATTTCAGAAAGCATCAATTGTATTTCAGAAAAATCAATTTAATTTCATAAAGGACCAATTATAAAAAAATGTGGAAGTTTTTGGCGGTGATTGTGCACGTGAACCACAACAGCAAACACACTTTTCATCAAAAATGTGCTTTCCAAATATAACATTATACCAGTAACACCAATTCCTTATTCACCAATGTTAGACCCAATTGAAATAATCTGCCAAAAACTCTTGGCTTCCTCAATATTTTATATATATTTTATATTTGCTTTAGTGATGAATGTATATTTTATTTAAATGGTTTTGTCAATAGATATAATACTCGTTATTGGGATAATGAATATCCTCATCTAACTACTGAAATTGACATACAGATTCCTTAAAAATCAGTGTTTGGGGTGGAATTTTAAGAGATGCTATAATTGGCCCAATATGTATGAAAGAACATTTTAGATATTCTTCAGAATGTAATTGACCCTCTTATAACAGAAAATTTAGAAAATCAGCAAAACTTGTTTCTTGACGAAGAAAATTTATAATTTCAACAAGAAGTGGTTAAATGGCCGGTTTGCAGCAAGATGAATCGGACGAAGAGGTCTAATAGAATGGCCAGCACTGTCTCCAGATCTTTCGCCTTTGGATTTCTTTCTTTGGTGACAAGATATTGTATTCAAAACAATACCTTCAAGTATTCAAGACATGAAAAATAGGATAAATGATGGTTGTAGGTACATACATCGAGATTCATTTGCAAAAGTTAGAAATGAGTTTGAAAATGGACTGTATTATGCATTTTTATTATCTTCTTTGATGAGATTGGAAGCAAAAATTTGACTAATTTCTCATTAGAACCGAATTTATATGCATCTTGAAACTGACGTTATTTAGGGCGGATCTCCTCAAATGATTACCGTGTATTGTCAATTGATGTATAATTGGTGGCTATAATAAAAAAAGTAAATAGTTTACTAATTCTAAAATATTGGAATTAATTATGAAGTGATTTTCATAAAATATTAATTATTAAATGTTATTTATTAATTCTAGTAATTGCAATTAATTTTATGGATGTAAATAACTACTGAAAGTGATTAGAAACTTCAAGTATGTAACATTTAAATAAATAATAGCAATTCATTAATATTGTTATTTACTTTTTATTGTGGATATGCGACAGTTAAAAGTTACTATTCCCGTGGGCGAAGTAAATAACGCTTTATACCCTAGACACACCCTAAAACTTAGCTGAAACTTTTGATTATGTTAACTGGAACAAACACTTCATGTCAAAGCCCAGCGCTAGTGGAACACAAACACATTTCGCAAATTTGCTTTTTGTTTTCAGCTGCCTATACTGTGGTCTTTCAGCCCTTGGTGTAATAAAAGCATTTTCTTCGATGATTTTCCGCATTATTCTAGTCTTAGCAGGGGCTTGTGCTAAACTCGAAATAATTGCATCACTCATCTAGGATCACCCCAGCACTCTAATGCTCTTATAGATTTTTCCGAGCAAAATTTTTTATCCACTAAAATTATGCAAGACATAAAATCCCCCACTCCTTCTTTCCATTAGGATATTTAATTTTATCACGTCAATAAGTGTTTATAATTAATAATATTTTACGATGGGATACGTAATATAATTTTAATTGCAATACTTGTTTCACTTTATTTGCTGCAAACGGAAATATAAACTTAATTACACCGGCTTCGCAACTTTCAAAGTGACCCTTAACTTTTATTAAAATTTCCTAGTTTTGTATTTATTAAACTTACATTTACGACCCCTGCTACGTGTTTTAAACTGAAAATCATCCTGGCTTACCTGAAAATAAAACAACTTTTAATAAACTTAAAATGGTGCTAATATCAAAATTCAATTATTTCAAAATAGAAAATAAAAGTGATACATACAGTGTGAAACAATATAATTTTGAAATAATTAATTTTTGTTAATTATTATCTATTTATATTCATTAAAGAATTAATATAAAAAAAAATCATGGGAAAAATTCAATTGAAAAAAATTTCAATTTTTCCATAATAAATTATTTTTGGTCTTAAATTTCAATTAAAAAATTTAATTCTTGGCCAATAAATATTTTATAATAATATACAGGGTGTCCCAGTGCTACGAGGAATTACTTTAAAATGAAAAACTTGGATTGAAATTTTTACAAAAAATTGGCTAGTTTACAGCTATCATGTCAAACTTAAATTTATGATATGCTTTTAACACGGTGCCATATGAAACGCAAATTGATCAATTTAAAGAATTTTTCAAATGGATCACCCTGTAGATTTTTCAAGCTTTCTATTGATATATTGTTTGTATGGTGTAGATAAACCAGTGGCGTAGCAGATTTATCAAGAGGGGGTGCTGAAACTTTTTATTCATCTTAAGTTTTTACAAAATGAAGAAAAAATATTGAAATCTGAGAAAATGTTTATTACCATTTTGGGTTTTATTGCAAAATTTATATTTCAAATATTTTTTCAAGCTTTTCTCTGATTTCAATATTTATTTATCTTCATTTTATAAAAGAATAAGTTTCAACATGTATGATGTATGAAAATTAAGTTATACGCGTTTAAGTTACAGAAAATAATTTTTCCAAAAAGATATAAACTACTAATTAGGCATTAATTCAATGCAAATGGTATAAGATTGGTAGCTACTAAAAAATTATTAAATCAATCTCTATAATCGTGACAATAAATTTGGTTTATAATTCTTTCGTTAAGATCTACAATCACCTTCGTAAATTAACATATTGAGCTGCCAAACATCCTGTTTATTAAAAAACAAATACCAGTAAAAAATAAACGTGTTTGATAAATTTTCTTTAACTTAACTCTACTTCTGCACAAACAATATTCGTCAGCAATAAATTCTGATAGCTCTGGTAAATCATCTTCATAAAATTGTGGAAGTGACAAAATGTTCTAGGTTCCAGTCTACATGTTTTATTATAGATTTTAGGGCATAACAAGTGTGTTACGTTTCAAATAAAAAATTTGAAAGTTAATACTTTTGGGTTGTAGTATAACGAAAATAAAAAAAATCAGGTCTACGCTGTTTCGTTCAAAAGTTATGATAAAAAAATAAGTTTATTATTACTATTTTATATAAAATATGATCGATATTATTTTATAAAATTTTTTAAAATTTAATAATTTTTTAAGAAACATAACCTATAAAATTTTTGATTTTTTTGAGTTTTTGGGGTGTATATTTTTTGGGAGTCTTGAGTGCAAGTGAATTTTGAAAAAACTAGAAAAATAATTTTTGAGATATTTTTAAATTTTGGTACAAATACAAATACCAAAAAATATTTTTTTAGCTGATATTTTTGTGTACAAATTTCAAGCTATAAAACGTCAAGGTTCCAGTTAACATAATCAAAGATATTAAGTATTTTGTGAGAAATGAAAAATTTCAGACTGAAATTTTGGCTCAAAACGTAGATTTTGCTTATTTTAGCTACATTTTCAGTTATAACTCGAAAACGAAAAGAGATAGCGAAGTGATTCTTTTTTTGACGTAAAGTGGACCTATAGAGCTTTTAGCAAAGATGCATAAAATAGGGTTGAAATGTAATTTGAAGGGTGAATTTGACCCATAAATACGACTCTTACAAATGCGATATAAAAAAATTTTTTTTTGTTATTTTTTTTAAATTTATAACACCCTATGGCGTGGGAGCTGTCGGTTCAAAGAGTAGATTCTAAAGTGTTTTTAAAATTGAAAATCCGTTAAAAAGTGACACGGTGGGAGCCACTCACCCATAAAATCAAAATTTCAAGATAATTTGTACGTAATTTCCCAACCTTTCCAAATATAAAAAATCCGAGTAGCCTATACACTGTAAAAAATACTCCTTTTAAAACTGCGAAAGAAAATCTAAAATGTTTTGAAAACTGCGGGAGCCAGATGGGCCCAGGTTGGACCGCGTTTTACCCGATTTTTTAAACATTTTACGTTCGATTTTTTTCCAAGGCTCGGGGTATTTATTTCAAGGTGCCGATTTTTTTTCGCATAAATAAATAGCAAATAAGTAAAATAAAAAATATTCGAGTATTACAGGTTGTTCCGATGAAAAGTTACGAATTTTCAAAGTCCGCGTCAAAATAGCGCGAAAAACAAAGCGTCACTTTGGGGGCACCAAAACGACATAAAGAGTAAACGCATAAAAAAAACTTCCGTTTTAAGGTAAAAAGTGGAATTTAAATGAGAAATAAAGCAACCGCGACTTTTTCCGTCTGCCGAACTTCTAATCGAAGCCAAAAAGTTTTGGTACTTTTTCCGTCCGAAAAAACGGTAGAATTGTACAGTTTGTGGCTGGGGCCGTGAAGTCACACTTTTGCGCCAGGAGGCTTAAAAATCGGTCATGGTAATTCCCAGAATGTTAGAATAAAAGGGGCCAAATTTTGTCGCTTCCCTTTAGATCAGACGGAGTTGCGATTTTTCAAAGTTAACGCCGCCGAAAACCCGAAAAAATGCGAGAAAAGTCGACCATTTTCGGGAATTTTTTTCAAAGTGTCGGGTAGGTCCAAAAAATGTAAAATTCGAACCACACTTGTAATCAACATCCCTCTTTACATCGGAATTCTTAAAATCTGACGAAAAAAAAAAACGACCCTTTCGGCCCCTTCTCGCAAAAAACGTCCGAATTCGGGGTAAAAATACAAAAGGGGTCGTATCTCCGCCCCCTTAATTGATAGATCCGGGCAGGTCAAACCACAGTCTTCAGAATCCGGTCCCCATAACATATTATACTAAAATTTGGTGCGATTCGGGGTGAATTTCGGACACTTAGGGGATGAACTCGATTTTTCGTTCGAGGTGGATAAACTTTTTTCGGGGTAGTCCGACCGAAAAGGGACATTTAAATGTAGAAAGAAAAAGCATGAAAATGAAGTTAGAAACTTTTTGATAGAAAAGCAATGAAATAGTGAAATAGTCAATATAGGTAAAGAATATTGATCTTCTATAATGTTCTTTGGGGCTATAAAATGGAAAATTATTTCTATTTTTCTGTTATCTGCACAGACGTGGAACTGACTTTTCGATGCACATTATTTCTGCGAAGTTTGATTTCATCATAAATATTCTTGAATTCAATTTCTACAAATAATGTCACGAATTTGGTTAATAGTATCAACGAGATCAATTTCTTTTGTTTGTAAGTATTTCGAGAGAATATAAATTATGTATTTTGTATGTTACCATAGAGAATTGTAATCAATCGAATGCTTGAAAATAGCAATATATTACAAAAGATAAGCTGCTAAACTGAAGTTAGGGTTGAATGATCAAAAATATTGGATTTATTTAACATCAAAACCATAATTCAGATTCAAAAATCTGCTACTTTTACTCACGACAAACATTAATGTGCAAATGAACGTCTGACATTATTGAGAATATCCGGTATGTTTTCCATGTCATCAGATGTTGTTGGTTGAGTCTGTTTTACATTTTACATTGCCCCAAAGAAAGAAATTTATCGGGGTTAAGTCGGCTGCCCAATTTACAGGTCTTCTTCTGCCAATCCAGTGTTCAGGCAACCTATTATTTGAATATTGTCTAACAATCCGATGAAAGTGCACAGGCTTCCATCTTGCTGAAACCACATGTCTCTTCTTCTCAGTAAGTCTACATTTTCCAAAAATAATGGTAGTGAATCTTTTAAAAACTCGAGGTAAATCTCTCCAGTTAGGATTTCTTCAAAAAAATGAGGGCTAATAACATGGTTTCCTATTATTCCTCCTCAAACATTTAAGGACTTATTTTGATGATCATTATTGCGCACCCAGTGCGTTATTTTAGTTGCATAATAGAGCATATTATGCCTGTTGACAGGTCCATTGTTTTCGAAGATGGGTTCGTCACTAAACAAAGATTTGTTGATAAAATTTACAACCGCGGTCATCATGTTTTATATCAAAGCAGGAAATTCTCTTCTCGAAGTCATTATCATACCGAGTCTGGTGCAATTTATGGATGAAACCGATGTTTTTTCAAAATGCGGTTGACTGAAAATTTTGAAAGATTACTCTGGATGAACACTCCTCTTGTACTAATCAACAGATTTTTTTCAAGCATCAATAAACCACCATGAATAGAATTTAGACTAATACTTTGATTAGTCAATAGTTATTTTACAACACCCTGCCAATACTTTAAATGTCATTGGTAACATCAATTGTTAAATTTTCAGAACATCATATCTATACAAAGCTTGAAAAAAATGCCATTAATTGATGTAATAAATTTGAAAATTTCGTTAAATTGGTCAATTTGACACCGTGTATAATAATAAATTAATACTGTATTAGTTTTTAATTAAAGTTGAGGAATCTATCAAGTTTCGTGAAAAACCGCACATTAAAATTGAATTATAGGAGCTTTTTGATAAAATATAAGTAAGCCTTGGGAAAACTGCTGCAACATATCACTTATTAATGTGTAGTACAAGTGATTTAAGGGTGGAAAGGCCTAGGCTTAACATGCGGTCTGAGCTTATGAGAAAACTTGTAATAAATTGCAGGTATCCACCCATAAACATCGGAACATTCTAAAATAAAACAAACCTGAAACTGGAATAAATAAAAAAAACATTGCAACTGCGTTAATATTTAACAACATCATTACTTTCTTATTCGGAGAAGTGGAGAGTAGAGGAGTTGGCCAATAAAAATGAGCCGAACAATAGGGAACAGAATTTATGGAGGAGAGGAGCGCTAAAAGAAGATGAAACATTTATACGTAAGGGAAGAATTTAATAACAAAGGGTGTATTTTATGTGGCGATCTTTTTTGTCAGGCAATCTTGAAGAAGTTCGAGGCGGTATATGAGCTATTTAGCGGGACAAAAACAGCAACGACTAAAAAGTGCTATTAGGGAAAGAAAGGAACAGGTGTTGCGATGCGCGAAAGCACTAAGCACTTTCGTAAACTTACCACCTAAATCTAAACAAAAAATAATTAATGATAAAGTTAGAACTCCTTGTTTATAGCACATTTAACTAATTAATTGGATTTAAACTAAAATAATTTTAAACTAATTAAATTACGAGAATACACAAAAGATAGTTATTTAGGTATTATAACTTAAAACACGTTTTTTCTAAGCTGAAGCATCTCAATTATGAACAAATTTTTCAAGCTGCTGCTTTTTGTTTAGCATCTTTTATACCCTTTTTATAAAAATAAAAGTTTCAAAATTTTAGAAACATTTTGAAGGTTCCAAAACAAAATTCAACCTTAACCCTCAAACTACTAAAAATTTTACAAAAAATTGGAGTAAAATTGAACTTTGTAAAAATCTGTTTGTCACTTATCTATGTTATTTTGATGTTATCCTTTTATTCAAGCTCAGAAATACCACTGTATCAGTTTCTGGAAACGTTTTTTTGGGGAAAATTCAAGGACGCGACTTTTCGTGTTTCTAAAATAATAAAAAATCTACTAAATTTTATGAAAAATGTTTCAAAAAATTTCTTACTACTCTGCCAATGGAGCTTTGGTATTTTCTTTATTTATAAACCAAAATAATCAGATGTGTTTACATAAGATTAATAATTGAAAATGCGGAATTAATTCCTCTAATACACTTTCCAGTACAGATTTTCTTAACAAAGTAACCTGGCAAAATCCATAATTATCATTAAGTTTCTTTACATACAAAATTGGAGAGAAAGTTATTAATTGTACCATTGTTAATTTTTCAAATACTCGCTTGAATTATGGGCAATTGTCTATTTTATTGCATTAAGTAGATAAATTTCGTATAGTGTAAATTGTATTTTCTGAAATCAAATTAACATATTCTAATTTACAATTGATGCTTTCTGAAATACAAATAATTTTTTTGATTTACAATTAATATTTTCTAAAACACAACTGATGATGCTTTCTGAAAAAAAAATTGGAAAAGTTTATAGCTAAAAAGTATTCCAAAGAACAATTTAAATTTTATTTGAGAAAACTGAAGATACAATTGGCAAGAGGTGCTTACACAGAGCCTTTCTTAGGAGTATACATTTTAAAACGCAAAAAATCATTGAAATGAAAATGTATAATCAAAATTTACATCAAGTAAAAACTGTAAACATGTTTAATTTTCAATATTGATTAATTTGCCACTTTAAATAAAACAGGATTTTGTTTCAAAATGTTGAAAAAAAATCTCGTTTAAATTTAAACTTTGTATACAAAATTTAAAAATGATTGCAAATTTTTAATTCCATACTTACACAAAGTGTCTCAATTTCTTAAAATTTTACTTGATTTTAGGGCGTTATAAAACAACTTATAAAATAATAAAAAAACACAAACATTTGTTTCTGCTATTTATTTCTTTCTTTATTTTTTGGAAAAAAATTTTTTTGACTGCTGATCAACATTCTAACTTATTTTTTAATAATTTTATATACAGGGTGAACTAGAACACTAAAGCTTTATAAGAAAAACCGTAAGAGACAAAAAGCTTAAATTAAGGCAAGGATTAATAAAAAATATTATTTTATTTTATTAAAAAAAATAAATACAAAAAAAAAGTTTATTTTATTTTTATTATTTTTTAAGAAAAATATAATTTTTTTTTACTTATAAAATTTAAAATAAAGTTGGAAACAATAGGTGTCAAAACGGTTTTTCAATTTTATTTGCAATTTAATATGTTAAATAATATTTTTCAATTAAGGAAGAAGGCTTCTAAAAATAAAGGAATTTCATTTTCAGCCTACTTTGTGTTTCGCACATAATTGTTATATTGTGACAGATTGGTTTTTTGTAGAAGCTCATTGTTATTGAAGCCACTGTGATTATTTAAAATCAGCCTCTCATAAAATGGCTGATTATTCACCTAGAGAAATCGTTAATATTATAAAAGTTTTGGGCGAATGCCATGATAACTATCGGCACGAAGCACGTCTTTATGCTGAGAGGTTTCCACAATTGCGTCATCCAAATCATACAAATATTAGGAGGCTCGTGAAAAGAGCGGAAAACGGTTCTCTTAGAAGAAAACGTAGTAAAACTGGTCCTAAGATGCTCCCCTCATTGATAGCATTAGCTTCCGTAAATGAAGATCCACATACATCTACAAGAAAAATTCAGCGTCTTCATGGACTTCCTAAGTCTTCTGCCAACAGAATTTTAAAACACCATAAATCACACCCATATCATGTTCATTTAACCCAACAAATTAAAGAAGATGACTACATCCGCCGACTTAATTTTTGCATATGGGCTACGAATCAAGTTAGAAGAGATCCCCTTTTTTTAATCGCGTACTTTTTACTGATGAAGCAAAATTTGACAACATGGGTGGAGTAAATCTTCATAATGCTCATTATTATTCTGAAAATAATCCACATTGGCAAAGAGATCATAGATTACAGTAGCGTTGGTCTATAAACGTTTGGGCTAGAATAGCGGATGAGTATCTTGTGGGAGCATTTTTAATGAAGAAAATCTTAACCAACATGTTTATTTGAATATAATTCAAAACGAAATGCCTACTCTTTTAGAAGATGTACCTCTAGATTTAAGACAGCGAATGTGGTTTCAACAGGACGGAGCTAGACCCCACACTGCCAGAATTGTTAAAACATTTTTACATAACCAATTCCCTAATATGTGGATTGGAACTGGTAGTGAAGTACACGAATGGCCAGCAAGATCTCCGGATCTTACAAAAATGGATTATTTTTTATGGGGTTACATAAAAGATAAGGTTTATGAACGACCAACTACAACTACAGAGGATATTGTGATACGAATTACGGGCGCTTTTCGAAGTATCACTCCTAAAATGTTGAGAAATGTATCATTGGCTTTTCGCACTCGAGTAAACATGTGTATTGAACAAAATGGAGGAATATTCGAACATCTTATTTAGACCAGCTCTCGTAATTTAAGAACAGATCCAAATATCTTTAAGTGTATTAATTAATTACCGTTGACTTTATTTTAAATTTTATAAGTAAAAAAAATAATATTTTTCTTAAAAAATAATAAAAATAAAATAAACTTTTTTTAAATTTATTTTTTTTAATAAACTAAAATAATATTTTTTATTAATCCTTGTCTTAATTTAAGCACTTTTTGACTCCTGCGAGTTTTCTTATAGACCTTTAGTTTTTTAGTAAAACTGTATCGAAAATCCCAAAATTTGTGTTCATTTTTGTGAATATAGCGAAAAATTTAAATTTTAGAAAAAAAAGTTTTAACCAAAACTTTCTTATTATTTTCCATAGATTACGAATCTACAATAAGAAATGGGGGTTCCCATTTGAAAAAAAATGTTTTCCCATAAAACCCCTTAACAATTAAAAACCCATGGCACTATTAAATGCCCCCAGCGAGTCGCTACAATTTTTGTCTGAAACATTTTTAAGGAAATCGCTTCGTTTTCAAGATATTCAGCTGGATTAATTAAAATGGGACACCCTGTATATAAACAAAATCGAATTTCCCATAATCGTCATGTAAATTTAATTTGTTCAATTGTGACCGCTGGGATTGAAAGGGATATTATGATCCTGCATAAAATTGGTATAAGCAAACAATAAATTGAACAAAACAGTGTTTGATTACAAAGAAACGTTCAAAAATGGGTTTTGAAAATTTATGGCCAAATACGCAATTTCTCAACAAATCATCAAATATTCTCCAAGTATCCTTGTAGGTCAAATAATTGGCCACTTCTTTGAGAACAATAAAATAATTGGATTAGATTAAAAAATCATGAAGGTCAGTTTTATCGATATTTTCAAAAAAACCTTTGATATGTAAGAAAAAATGCATTTATCCAATCTAGGCTAATAGATAGGGGAAAGAAAATAAATATTATCGATAATAATCGATAGTTGACATTGTTGACTACAATTATAGGTATATTCAGCAAAAAAATTAGTTTATTTGCGTTCATATTTCATTACTGAAATCCCAAAAATGATTTTATTAAAAACAAATATTAGCACCTACGAATTTTGTCCCCTCCTTCCAATTCTATAGAGTAAAAGCTGTTTCATTGTCTATTTTAACAATAATAAAATTTGTTTTTAGAGTTATAGATAATCTAAAATAAGATTAAAGCTTAAAAAACTAATATTTTTATCAAAACTTTGCAAGAAAATGGCTGAAATTGTTATTATTGCGAAATCTGCTTAGTGATGACACAGACATGTTGAATATTTGTTAACAACATAATTTTATCAAAATGTACAATTCTATTAAGAAATGTTAAACTTCTTCAATAACATTTGTTTTAGCATTTGTTATTATTTTCAATAGCATGTTGATAACAATGTTGTCACCATTATTGGCAGCACAGATTTTGTGATCGCTATGAAGGCGGTACGAATTAAAGAATGTCGAACAACAAAATGTTATCAACAAGTAATATAATCCATATGCGTAGAAAGCAAGCAAAGACTTTAGGATATGACGATGTAGAGAGTAGAAATAATATGTTGATAGCAAAACATGATAGCAGCAAAAATCTTATCAACATTCATACAGCCTATGTAAATAAATGTTACTAGCCACATGTTATTTAAGTTATCAACATTGTTTTTGACGTGCGGATAGTAACATTTATTTACATTGGGCTAATGAATGTAGATAACATTTTTGCTGCTATCAACATGATATTGTAACAATTTTGCTGCGCCGTCACTATAATATGGGCAAAATCCTCAAATTTTTCTGAATTTAAATTTACTGATTATCATGAATTTACTTAATTATTTATAAACAGATGTTGATAAATTGATAAATTAAAAAGACATGTTGGGTACAACTGTAATCGGAAAACAATCCACTTTCTATATACTATCACGCCATGTGAAAAAATAAAAATATTTGCAAAAAACGTCTTTTAAACATTATAAAAATTAATTTCTCAAAAACGGCCGAATTAATTTTATAATTGATAATTTATTTTACGTATTTAAATTATTTTATTAAAAAAAATACAAAAAAATACATAATTTTGTTTGAAAGTTGAGAAAAAAGATGTGTTTTGTTACAAACGTGCTTAGAACTTATGTTTAATAATAATTACAAAAAATAGGGTGCTACATTTAAAATAAGAAATTTGATGTAATTTCCGGTGTAACCGTAAGTGAAATAGTTTTCTTATGCCATATAACATAGTGAAATTACAGGAGTAGCCCTAGTTTCGGGGACACTCGGTATAAAGTAAATATTATGTTCCGCCACTACTCCTTAAACCTCTAACCACCACAATTAACAAAATTGACCGTTAAACGTGTTTGATAATACTGGGGGTAGGTGACACAATTTTTTAAATGACAGATTTTCTATTGTACTTCTGTCAATTTAAGTGGCGCTTATGGTTTTAAGGAAAACTGCCAATTAAATTCAAAAATTGACAGTAATACAACGCAAATTCGGTCACTTAAAAATATCACATAAGACCGGTTGCACAATTTCCACTTAACCCTTCTTAAATTTTAAGTGGCACCAAAACGTTCATAGATTTTGCTTAAAATTACTGTCAATTTTTTAGTTTAATTACCAATTGGAGTTTAAACTAAACATGTGTAAGTAGGCGTTAATCTCGGCCTTGATCGCTCAAAAAAAAATCATGTTTTTGAAAATATACTAAGGTGACTTCGATTAAACATAATTTAGAACTTTATTTTTTGAAAGTTATAATCATATTAGAGACACTTTTTCAATTTCAATTTTTCAATCAGAAAATATTAAAAGTTTTCTTTAAGTTAATTTAGAGCCATTTTTGTGCCAAAAATGTTGTAATAAAATGTGATGCTTTTAAAGAAGTTATATCTTAATAAATAATTTATTACAATTAAAAGCTAATCAAGTTTACGGTTCAACATAGCTAGGTAATAATAAAAATTTGTAAGTTTAATTTAAAAACATAGTATGTATAGTGTTTAAACTAAAGAGTATTTTTGTTTAATATTTGATGGAATGCGTTATCCTAATCTTATCTTAAAGTTAGCACTTTCAAATTATGTAAGGCAATCAAAATCATTGCATAAGCTGCATGCCGAAGTTTACTCCCGATTAATTAATTAATTAATAATAATCTAATTCCATATGTAATTAATGAATTTGTATTCATGAAACGTTTAGAACGCCTCAATACATTGGGGAACAATAACTGTCCCCAAAGATGCCACCCAACTTCTTGCGACAATGGAATCTAAAGGAATACGTTTACTATAAAATCTTGCTTCGGGAAGATATGGATGCTGAGCTCCATGCTCCATGAAAAGCTACACTATGCCAAGACAAACGATCCTATAGCGATCGCATAACTTGGGTAATTTATGGTATTAATATCCGGGAATTCGGAGCTGACAAAGAGCAGGCGCTCCAATGAAAACACTAAGGACACTCCACAATTACACCAGGTATTAATCATTATGTGCATAATAGGAACTGAAAGCGATAGCAATTTAGAAAAGAAGTTAATAATTAATTGTTTTTTAATATAAAGACCTAATCATTTTATAAATTATTAATGTTAAGTTTATTAATACAGGGTGTCTCAGCGCTGCGAGGAAGTAACATTACTGTAAAATGAAAAAAACATATCGAAATGAGCTGCTAGTACAAATTAATAAAGGTATTTTATATCTATTATTAGAAGAAGATAATGATGATAATATAGAAGAAGTTTTGAATAATGAAATTATTGCTTCAGATGAATATGTTAGAAGATGTATAATTTTGAAAATTAGATGTGAAGAATTAATTAAAGTTGGGAGTATGGGAAAGAAGATTGGAAATGGAAATAAACAAGAACATTATATTGGGAATTGTCCAAAATATAAGTTATCTACAATCGAATTTAAAAAAATTAATGATGAAATTCGAGAATGGTTACCGTTTTGGAAGCAGTTTAAAAAACTTCATACTGACCCAGATATTTTTCCAGAAGATAAATTTAGTATATTAGTATTTTGCAAGCCATAATTCCTGGTACAAGATCTTTGGGAATTAGGTGAAAGTTATCCTGCGACTGAATAAAAGTATCATAAGTTATAGAAAGTTTAAAATCTGGATTTGGAAAAGACGACATTTTGGTTGAAGTTTATTTGACAGAGTTTCTAAAACTAGTGTTAAATAAATCTTTACTAAGAACTCTTTGGTTGAATGTTGTTTACCGGAAGAACTCATCCGATTATGGCAAAGATCATCAAATAATAAAGAGTCACCTTTAGAAAATTGATTAACCCAACTAATAATATTTATTAAAATAGAAGTTGAAAGTGAAGAGAGGATACACTTTCCGCTGAAGAATTTGTTTTAATATATTAAAGAAAATAGAAAAATTAAAAAAAAAAACAAATGAGTATTTCCCACTGCTTCAGCATTAAGTAATCAAAATAATAAATTTTGTGAAGGAAATCACAAAAGTGATGACTGTTTTAGAGCATAAAAGTTTACAATAGGAGAAAAACGAAAAACTTTGGTTATAAAATTTCAAAATGTCATGAAAAGTTGAAATGAGAATATAGTTTTAATGTATCCAAAATAAAGGAGAAAGTTTTAAGAAAAAATAATTTAATAAAGACTAAACCAATGTAGAAAATTTAAATAAAATCTTAGCTAATAATAATTGTTCAAGAGTATTTCTACAAATATTGAAAGTAAGGATTGAAAGTCCGTACGGCTCTTGGTAAGTTCAAATATAATTGGATTCTGGATCTCAAAAATCTTTTATTTTGAAATCAACTGCAGAGAAGGTAAATTTTATTGCAAAAGGATCTGAAGTCATCATACATCACTTTTCGATGGTTTGCAATGATCCAAACAATAACATTAAAAGTTTGGATAATAAATATAAATGTGGTTGAAGTTTAAGATCAACCTTTAATTTGCAATAACGTTTCTTTGATTTGTAATATAGAGATTGGATTGTAGAATTTCAAGAAACTAATATTAATTTATCCGATGTAGAAAAAAAATGGACCAATTGAGATATTATTACGGGCATATGTCATTGGTACAATTTTTACTGGACAAAAAGAGCATTAAAAGTTAATTTAGTTGCTAAGGAAAGTTTATTAGGATGGACACTCATGGGAAAATTTCCAGGATATAATCCTAGCTATGAGAAATTAGCACTGATGACTACACATCGTTATTTATAAAAAATGAACCAATTGAAGAATTTTGGAAATTAGATACACTAGGAATTGAAGATCTACTCAAAACAAGTGGAGAAAAGAAATAGAATTTGCAGAAGTTATGAAGAAGTTATGAAGAAGTTATGAAGAAGTTATGAAGAAGTTATGAAGAAGTTATGAAGAAGTTATGAAGAAGTTATGAAGAAGTTATGAAGAAGTTATGAAGAAGTTATGAAGAAGTTATGAAGAAGTTATGAAGAAGTTATGAAGAAGTTATGAAGAAGTTATGAAGAAGTTATGAAGAAGTTATGAAGAAGTTATGAAGAAGTTATGAAGAAGTTATGAAGAAGTTATGAAGAAGTTATGAAGAAGTTATGAAGAAGTTATGAAGAAGTTATGAAGAAGTTATGAAGAAGTTATGAAGAAGTTATGAAGAAGTTATGAAGAAGTTATGAAGAAGTTATGAAGAAGTTATGAAGAAGTTATGAAGAAGTTATGAAGAAGTTATGAAGAAGTTATGAAGAAGTTATGAAGAAGTTATGAAGAAGTTATGAAGAAGTTATGAAGAAGTTATGAAGAAGTTATGAAGAAATTATGAAGAAGTTATGAAGAAGTTATGAAGAAGTTATGAAGAAGTTTTCAATGAATGGTTAAAAGACAATACATCCATAATTGAAGAAGTATCACAATTAGAAATAGTTATTAAAACAAATAGTGCAACTAAAAAATCCGTCCTGTTTTTGATGTGTCAACAAAAGAAAAAGATATGCGCCGTCATTAAATCGGTGTCTGGAGAAAGGAATAAATTTAATTGATTTAATACCTTCAGTACTTTTAGAAAAGAAAAAAATAGAGATGATTTGAGAGGAAGATTCCGAATTGAATATTTGGGCAATTAAAACAAAATAATTACAAAAAACATTAATGGGAGATGGTGTAAAGAATCGTTTGAATTGGCCTATGCTATAGAAAATAATAACCTAACCTAACCTGGAAAAGTTGGACAAATACGTCTGGTACGTGTAAAAACAGAAAATGATCATATATTTAAGACCGTTTCAAGGTTTCAAAGAATACACCCTTTAGAATGCGATGATATTTTTTTTTTATCTTATGTCATCTTCTTTTTGATGTTGGAGAATGTTAAAAGTTGAAGAATATTTTTTTTGAAAAATTAGATGGTTGTTTTTATAAAATAAGTGTTATTTTTTAATGATTGATGTTTTAGATTTTGAATGATTGCATTCTTGTAAAAAATGCCATGGATTGATGTTGAAATATACAGGGTGTCCATTTGAAAATTTCATATAATTGGTCAATTTGCGTTTCAATGAGGCACCCTGATAAAAGCTTATCACAAATTTAAATTTGGCAGGATAACTGTAACTGACGATATTGTATTTGTTTGTAAAAATAAAACCAAAATTGTCATTTGTTTTAGAGAAGTGATTTTTCAAAAATGGATCTTTTTTCGCTTAAATGGCAAATATCAGCAAACCGAGTGAAGATAGTCCCATAAAAAGTTACACAAACTAAACTTATTTTTTTATAAGAAATCTAAAAATTTCATAATATACTGGGTGCCCCATTTAACAAAAAAGTCGTTAATTTTAGTGGTAGCATATAAAAATGTAGTTATGTTTCAATGACCTATTACTTTAAATTCTTTTCTAATAAATTCATTAAGCTGTCTATTTTAATAGAGAAGTTAAATTGATACTAATTGACTGTTTTTTCTTTTTCAATTAATAAATTGTTACTTGTTGGCGTTTGTGATGAAGCTAGTAAGTCAAATATGCATCTTAATCTAAGTTTAAATTAATTTATCCTTCTTATAGTGAGTAAATACTCGAGCCATTCAAAACCCGTACAAGTTCATAAACTATTTATAAACTTTTAAACGAAAATGTTCCAATATTTTGTAGACTTCGAAGATATTATACTACGTGAATCACATACGAAAGCTTTTGGCCCTTGAGCGCCATTAAATTTCCTCCCGAGAAAACAGGTAAAGCACGCCATGAAATATGCACAACTCAAATACACCAGCAAGAAATACTGGCGAGGTATTTTAGAATCTATTTTACTCTAAATATAAATTCGAAGCATCCTTTAAAAAACTACTCTACTTACATACCATTTTTAAAATTATTTTACCAGCTAAAATGTAAATTCTTATTTAATCAATAATAGTTTTTCAAAAAATAACATTTTTCAAACCATTTTTTTGAAGAAGAATGAAAATGTTGTCATTTAAAAAATTTATTCTCAAATTATGTCTACTTTACATTCTTGACTAAACCAACAAATTTGTTAACCACCTTACAAACACAACATCAATCACTTTTTTACCATTTTCCACTAAGTAATTTAAGGACTTAAGCAATTAGCTCTTGTTGTTTTTGCTGTATTAAAATAAGGTGTTGTATGTTAGTAAGTAAACTTTCCTAACAGTAATTGCATGTAAATGTTATTCCAGTCTGACACATTCCTCTTAAAACCATCGTTCCCCAAATTTATGGAACTTAATCCATTAATTCTTGTATGTGAAACAGCAGAGTGTTTGTAGCATGCATAAATTGACATAAATTTATAGTCAGCTTTACTTTAAATATTAAAAAAAGCGGGAGTAAGATTTCCCATCTTCCAGTTTATAACCTTTAGTACAATACATCAAAAATTTTGGAAAATATAAATTCGAGCAATAAATCATTAAAATTAATAATGCATCAAGTGTAAACTGTTAATTCTAGGCGTGATAAATCGTTATTACTTAATTTGATCGACACGCCATTTTAATTCTTTAAAGATAAATTGAAGTTACAATTAAGCTTTCATTTTTATTCGGATTAGAAAATGGTAATATTAATGGAAAGTGAGGAAGTAACGTCAAGTAAATTTGTTTTTTTCTAGACAATTAATACATAAATTACAGGTTGGTTTCCTTGAGTAATTTCTTGAACGTGCATATTTAACGATAACGATACTCTCATGTATTCCTGTGACGCGTTTAAAGGTCGTTAGCTGGACGAATGAGGTGGGTTCAAGTCGTTATGATCCTAAACCTAAAACCCTTGTTCCAGATGCACCGTCAATGCTCAGCATGCTAAATAACCTTCCTACACGTAACGAAGAAGCATGAGCTTTATCCACACCACTGAAATATAAACTTGCTTTTCGAGGTAGGATTATTAATGATTAAAATAATCAAATTATAAATTGTAGGTATTATTATTCGATAATGATAAATAATAATAATACTAATGTCCAAGTGCATTAGGTATTAAGTGTGATATTTCATACCCCTTGAAATTTCATATTAATGGGGTCTGGTAAAGGACATTATGTCAACAAATCCCAAGGGGGAATTAATCTACGAAAGCTCGTGTTTTGAACAGCATTACCTAGGATCAGGTGTCTTGTTCTTTCATTTTCACTTCATATATTTCTACTGCTTCCCCTCTTACAACAAAAAGTCCTTGCTTCATTTACGTACATTTTTTTGGGTTTGAATTTTAATCCCTAGCTAATGGATTTTAATAATAATTACTTTCAAAATAATTGTTATACCATAATATATTAAATATTTTCTTAACACTGTTGATGTTATAAATTGGTATATAAATCAAGAAGTAACTCCCCTTAAAGTATCTTATACTTGAATATTTAATGGGTGGTTTGTAAATCCTAAAATACCTATCCATTATTTTCATTTTAATGAAAAGCGTTATTATGCAAAAGCAATATCTTGCTTAATTTTTAGCACAAGCTCATTATTTATACTTTAAATTGCAAAAAGTGATGCTTTAGATTAGGGTAAAATACTAAAAACGCACATTTTCTAAGAATTTATGCAGGGTAGCAGATGTATAACATAAAATTTAAGCGCACCTCAACGAGCTAAATGATTAATACCTAAGTTTTAAGTATGGGATATATTTATAAAACCTTCATTATCTTAAATTTTTATTACTATACTTGTACATATAAATCATAACCGTTTTTAATCGTTTTAACTAAAATAGTAGGAGGAGTACAAAAAGGCGTGCTACCACTTCATCGACACTACATTTTCATCGACAAACAATTTCATCGACATTACCAATTCGTCGACAATGTCGTTTTATCAACCACAGTGAATATTGGCGATGGAACATGTCTTTGTGATAAAAAGGTAGTGTCGATAATACTGTAGTCGATGAAACGACATTGTCGAAGAATTGGTAATGTCGATGAACTTTTATGTCGATGAAAATGTAGTGTCGATGAAAAGGTAATGTCGATGGAACGTCTGCGTTTATGAAAAAGTAATGTAAATGTAACGTCCTTGTCGAAGAAAAGGTTTGTCGATGACCTTTACATCGACACGGACGTTTCATCGACATTACCTTTTCATCGACACTATCTTTTCTTCGACAAGGACGTTTCATCGACACTGCTTTTTTCATCGACACAAACGTTTCATCGACATTACATTTTCATCGAAAACCGTTTCATCGACATATTTATATTTTCTTCGACATTTATTTTTCATAGGCACAGACGTTTCTTCAACATTAGACATTACCTTTTCACCGACAACCGTTTCATCTACAATACCTATCGAGAATATGATTGTAGATGAAAAGATAGTGTCGACGAAATAGTTGTCGATGAAAAGGTAATGTATTGGCCATTTTGTTGAAACGTCTGTGTCGATGAAATTGCATTAGATGAAACAGTATACAACCGTACAAAAAGTAGACTTAAAAGATACTAGAGGGTCGAAAATATCATAGCTTTAATTCATTATTTATTCATTATCAAAATTATAAATTATCTTAAAAGTTGATTTTAAATTTTTAATAGTTCGTTCAAACCATGATCCAAACTGTGACACCGAATATCACACCACCCGTAAGTTTTTGATCCACCCATAGGTGACCATTTGTTTAATTTGTAAGATCCCCAATTCAAAAAAAGTTCGCCTTTAGATAAACTTGGAAGCATACCTAACTTGAGACATACAACAAACCTTAAAAATTATGATAATATAGTACCATTTCCTAAATATTCTTGTTCAAAAAGAAATTAAAAAAAAAGTTAATTGCACAAAAATTGATTGTAATAAGGAAACTTCTCGAAAAACTCATTGTCATAACTTTAAAAGTAACAAATAACATTTTATATAGTGTAGGTATTAAATTTTTCGTAATTAATTTTTATTAAACTTTCATTTACATTTTAGCTTTTATTCAATTTGATTTAATTTTATTCAACCAACAGGAATGATTTTATATGTTAGTTCTTTTTTGGTCAATGGCCATCTTTGTGTTAATTTTAATGATTTCAGTGACAATGAAGTTTTTTAAGTTAAAACCTACAGGGTGAGCAAAAATTATTGTAGTCATTTCAAATTTCCCGCCTAAAAATTTGGAGAATTTAATCGTTTCAAGTTCATAGTAAAAAAAATCATGTCAAAATTATAACAAAACAACTACACAAAAGCAGAGGCGCAAGTCGAATTTTTACGGTTTTGATTTTTGTATTTAGTTATTGCCGTCTGTTTAAATCAAGACTACTTTACATAATTCTTTGATTTCTGTTAGCATCTGGCTCGAAAATGAAGGTTATTATTTTCAAAACTTAATATTTGTTGTAAAATTAAAAAGCTAGATTGGATTACTAGGGGATTTCCTTTTCGTTCACCCTGTACACAATTTTTAACAGTTTCAAAATCTATTCAAAACAACAAAAAACTTTTTAAGATCATTTTATTTGACAGATTTTTTTTTTCAAAAATTTCTATATTAAATTTTGTTATCTCTTTTTCAAAAATTTCTATATACAATTTGGCTTTGGCCTTTTTCAAAAATTTAATGATTCACCCTGTAAAATAAATTATTTATTAACTCAAAAATATCAGAAAGAAAAAAATTAACATAAATTGATCATAAATTTTTGTACATATCTCAAAGTATAAAATACAGAAAAATGCAGTATTTATTTTTTTATTTGTTAAATTATTATAGGTATACCGGGTGACCACCAAACTAGAGCCACCATTGAATTTTCTTTATTTATGAAAATAAAAATTTGAAATTTTAGTATGTAATATGACATAAAAAACGCATTTATTGAACTAAAAATAAATTCAATTTTACTTCCAGTTTCACCGTAAATGACATCAACATTGAAAGTTTTATGTATGTTTGTGACAAAAATTTTTTTTTTTAACTCATTTTCTTTTATATCTACCTAATTTATTAATTTATCAACAGCTGTTTATAAATAAGTAATAAACTTAAGGTTAATACCTACATGTTGGGTATCACTGTAATCGGAAAAACCTCTATCTAAATAGGAAGTGGTTGCCCCACTATCATGCCATTTGAAAAAATAAAAATATTTGCAAAAACCACATTTCAAAAATTATAAAAATTAATTTCTTAAAAACGGCCGAATGAATTTTGTAACTTACAATTTATTTTACGTATTTAAACAGTAGTTTTTATAGATTTTATTTAAAACTAATTACTAAAAAGAAACCAAATTTTTTTATAAAATTCAGATTTTTTTTTTCTTTAAACGTCATTAAAGTACAGTTTTCTGTGACGTTTAACAGGCTTTAAAATGTCACTTTTTATGTTCGTTACTTCTATGGTCACTTTGTACTGCCTAGGAGTAGAAATTACTACTTTGCACTGACAAGGAATGAAAGGGCGGAGTAGAAATGAATTATAGGCAACCCAATATACACTAACATTGTATTGTGTGTTGTTTATAAATTAAATTGTTTATTATATTACTATTTTAAAAATTTCCACGTTTGAAGAAAAAATAGCATGTTTTATTCGGAGTAAAAGAATAAATAATAAAAGAATATACTATTATAAATATCTAAGTATAAGATAAATTATTAGGAAAAAATCATAAAACCCATGATTAGAGCTAAACAAAGAATTATACGAATTTATTTTTACTACAGCTTCCTAATATAAATAAATAAATTTTTCTTAAAACGTCATTAAACTACAGCCTTATGTGATGCTTGACAGGTTTTAATAAGTCATTTTTATCTTCTTGACTCTATGGTCATATTCGTGCATTTCCGGAGTAAATCGGTTACAATCGGGTTTGCTTTGCAATGGCAAGGATTAGAAAGCCGGAGTAGAAATGCATTTTAGACAACCCAACATACACTGACATTGTATTGTGTATTGCATGTAAATTAAATGTCAAAATTTAAAATTATTTTTTATATACTAATAAAATAATAAAATATTTTTTAATTCTCCATGATTATTCTTAAAACCAAATAAAACCAGATTGATTGTAATATTATATTGTTTTGCTCATATAATAAAATTTATTTGGCCATGAAACTGAAAGACTTGTAATTACCCATTATATTCAATATCAGTCATAGACAATAAAATAAAAATAGTTTGCTTGGAAAAATGTAAAATAATGCGACGATTAAAATAAATCTACATTATACAGGGTGTAACATAAGCTGTGACTTTTTCATTTAAAGTTTTTGGGTTTATGGAGTAATGCAATTTTAATGTCTTCCTTTATGTTGTTGCTTTTGCAACTAACTTTTCTTTAAATAGCATTACGCATTACCTACTATGTTTTCTTAAAAAAAAAAAGAAATGCAATACTATTATAAAGGGTGTCCCATTTTAATTAACCAAGTTGAATATCTTGAAAATTACCTTTAAAATGTTTAAGACAAAAATTGTAGCGGATCGAGGGGGACTTTTAATAGTTTATTTTTATAGGATTTTATGGGGAAACATTTTTTTCGAAAACGAATCGATCAATTTTAATTTATACCGTTGGATTCTAATTATAAGCAGCTTTCAAATAATATGTCACTGAACCCCTCTTGCCATTTAAGAAAATTGGGGGTTAACGCCCCCCCACCACCGCCCGCTTAAGAGAGGCACGTGAGAGTGCTTTATGCTGTGTCCCCCTCAAAACAAATATCGATGTGTTCAGTTATTTTTTTGAAAAAAAAATTGGTTATCAAATAATTGACATTTGAAGTTTTTAGTGAGACACCCTGTATATTCATTATCTATTAAAAATAATAAGCAACTTCTGATTGAAACATTTTTTTTAGAAAATTTATTTTTTCGTGATATTCGCCAAAATTAACAGAAATTTTGGGATTTCGATTAAGTTTTACTAGAAAACTAAAGTTTTTTAGAATAAATCGCAAATTATGTGGGTCATAAAAATGCGTTTTGGGCATTACATGTTTTACCAGAAATAAAATCAGTTTTTTTTAAATTTATGAATCCATATTTTTCTTTCTACATTGATTAAAACATTTTAAGAAAGAAGTGTTTTTGATTTTTGACATTTATTAAATATACAAAATAGGCACATACACCTCTATTTCCCCCTACATATATTATAGAAAATAATCGTCTTCTTAAGAACGTGCGTGACCCGCTACCTTTCAATTATAAAATAGTTATTTATGCACCAAGGGAGTAAAGCGAATGTTAGTTTAAACATGTCAGAATTTATTATTTATGAAAATAATAGAGAGTGACACGTGACATGACAAGACAGGGAGAAAAAGTAAATTAGACGTATACGGGAGTAAAAGTACTGTTTTAGTCCCTCTCAAAAAGAGTACATTAGGTAAGTCAGTAAAGTAAGAAAGTGCAAAAAATAAGTTTTTCTTCAAATTCCATGTTTGTGACGCTTGACAGTACTTTTGCTGTTCGTTGAGTCATATTCGTATATTTCCGACGTTAATCGGTTACAATCGGGTATACTTTGTATATCTTAGCAGTAGACAAACAAATTATACCGCGCTTATTTGGCAACCCAATATACGGTATTGGAAAAAAGTAAAGCAACATTTCCTTTTTTTCTAAAACTTTTAAAAATAGTTAAAATTATGTTTAATTTTAACACTCAGTATTTAGTATCGAATTTATAAAATTTATTTTAAAATAAATTTCTTTGAAAATTGAAGTATTTCCAAAGAATTTTTATCATTCACGCTTTATTGTTGGAAAAAAGTAGAGAAACATGTGCAACATTTTATTATAATACACAAAATAAGGAAAAATTTTATTTCACATTTTACTCAAATACTTAGTTTATGCTTATCCATCATGCCATGAGGAATAAAAATTTCAAAAGAAATTAAAATTTTGATAATTAGTGATTTTAATAAAAAAAGCAGATATTTCTAGAAAGTATTCGCTGTATAGATGCATTATATCCGGAATTATAAAAAGGTATAATGAAAGTGGAAGAGTAGATTTCAAAAAAAGGTCTGGACGGCCACGAAAAACTACATTACGTAAAGATATTTTAAAATTTTAAAAGTTTATAAATATTTCAAAACAAAACTCATTTTTATCTTCAAACCAAATTAAGGCCCAATTTGATAACAATCAGTTTTCAAATATTACATCACGCACTGTCAGAAATAGATTAAGTGAGAACAATCTCATAGCTAGAAGACCAGCAAAGAAACCTCTACTTTCAAAGAAAAACAGACGTGCCCTAATTAAATTTGCTCAAGACCACATTAACTGGATTTTGGGAGATTGGAATAGGGTAATATTCAGTGACGAATCAAAGTTTAGCTTGATAAGTAGTGATGGAACCAATATGTGAGACGTCCTGAGGGCAAAAGATTACATCCCAAATATGTTCGACATACAGTAAAACATGGTGGTGGATCTGTAATGGTTTGGGGGTGCTTCTCTGGTTTCGGATTGTGTCCCATTCATCGTATAAATGGCATAATGGATCGTTTTGTGTATCAAAATATTTTAGAGAACGTTATGGTCCCATTGCTGATAGCACTCTCCCATTACGTCACTTCTTTCAGCAGGATAATGATTCGAAGCATACATCAAAGTTTATAAAACAAGGGTTTGCGGAAGAAAAAATAATTTATTGAAATGTCCATCACAATCTCCGGATTTAAATCCAATTGAAAACCTTTAGAGTATTTTGGATAAGAAAATTCGCTATAAAATTTACAAAAATTTGGACTAACTCTTTTCAGCGCTTCAAAATGCTTGGGATGAAGTAGATCCAATTTTAATTAATAATCTTTTAAAATCAATGCCTAGAAAATGTGCGGATATACTTAGTTTACATTTTAATTTTTGTATTTTTATATGAATAAATAATAAGTTTCTAATTGTTGCTCTACTTTTTTCCAGCCTTATTACTAAATTATTTTACTAAACCTGTAATTTTTATATTTATTTTATAAAAAAATTATGAAATAATGTAGATTTAAAAAATTCTTATTTTGAAATATTAAAGTTATTTATTACAGAATATTATAACCTACATATTAAGAAAATGTAAATGTGTTGCTCTACTTTTTTCCAATACTGTACATTAGTAGGTACATAACATGATTAATAGTATATTGTTTTATTAGGAGTACAAGAAGTACTTTTTGTACTGACGAGCATCGCGAGTCCCGCGGGTACATGAGAGCCACAAAAAGTTCTTTTACTCCTAATAAAACATGCTATCATTTCTTTAAACTTCGAAATTTTTAAAATAGTAATATAATAATATAATATAATAAATAATTTTAAAATTTACATACAGCACATAATACAATGTTAGTGTGTATTAGGTTGCCTAATATTCATTTCTACTCCGCCCTTTTATTCCTTGTCAGTGGAAAGTAGTAATTTCTACTCTTAGGCAGTACAAAGTTACCATAGAATCAACGAACATAAAAAGTGATATTTTAAAGCCTGTCAAACGTCACAGAAGACTGTACTTTAATGATGTTTGAAGAAAAAACAGCATGTTTTATTCGAAGTAAAATAACTTTTTGTATTGGGAATTTCGACTTGGGATACGCCCTCTGGGAGTTATTTGCCGAAGCTAGAAAAGGTCTACCTTGACATAACCTGTTTTTGTAAAATTTATTTCCGTGCAGTTATAAATCAGTTTCCTTGGGTTTATTATTACTATATTAAAATAATAATATTTTTTACAGGCTGTAATTTATTACTTACCCCAAAACAATGTACTTAAGGGGTTAGGCCACTCTAGGATTTTAAAAATATTGAAATTTTAAAACAGTCACGAATCAACTTAAAATCGGTTAGAAAAGAAGTACAGGAGCAGGATATTAATGTGGGAGGCCAATTGTATGGTACAGGCATCGCAGATTGAAGGTAGGTACATAAAAAAAAAATTTGAAAGCGTTTTTTTCTAAACAACATTTACAAATCAGCCGGACTCCTACAATTCTTTACCTATTGACTTCAAAATTTAACTGCATATTCAAAATTACATTCTCTATAGAAGTACGTAGGATTTTTTTATTATATTGAATAGATCTTTTGTTATAGGTAATTTTATAGCGATTTTTCATGGCATTTTTTTTTTCTTTTTTACTTCAGAAGGGCGCCGTTTTTGCAAAAATCAATATATTAAAAAAATCCTACGTGCTTCTATAGAGAATGTAATTTTGAATAAACAGTTAAATTTTAAAGTCAATAGGTCAAGAATTGTATGAGTTAGGAGTCCGGCCAATTTGAGAAATATGGTTTCGAAAAAAATGCTTTCAAAGTTTTTTTTATGTACCTACCTTCAATTTCCGATGCCTCTACCATACAATTGGCCTTCCACATTAATATCCTGCTCCTGTGCTTCTTTTCTAACCGATTTTAAGTTGATCCGTGCCCGTTTTAAAATTTCTTTTTTTTAATCCTAGAGTGGCCTAACCCCTTAAGCAATTATGCAAGTAAGAAATAACACACACTGGTCAATAAAAGATAAACACAATTTTTAAACACAAAAAACTTGATCCAAACAGAGCTGCAGGTACTAAAACCAATAAAAATTAAATCGGCGCAAAAATCTTTTATTACTTTTTCCTCCACGTTTTTTTCAAATTTACGTCAAAATAGCGCCATCTATCCGTAGTCGAAATTCCCAATACTATTTTGTTCTTAAATATTCAAATAATAATATCTCAAAAACTTGATGTGCTAAAGTAACTAGTTATAGACTTAAATTCTGTTTAAGAAAAAACTACAAGAATTATATACTTTTATTTCAGAGAAAGAACTTTTTATTTTTTGTAGAACAATGTAATTTGTCCCTAAGAAAATCCAAATTTCAAAAACGTTTTTTGCCATCACTTTTTAAAATACCAACATAAACATTTGTACACAATAAAATATAAATGCTTTTTTTTATTTTCTCCACAATCATTCACAAATTTTCCATAAAAGTTACTACTTTTTGGGAGCCCTTTGCGGTAACCCCAAATTAAAATATTGACATAAAAAAGCTGTTAGATAATACTACGAAAATATTCTTACTAAAATATTTACCTCACAATATTCTTTTGATCATAACCTACTTTTAAACAGTTTTTAGTTCCTAAAAGATTACTATTCTGATAAATGGTAAAGAAATCGTTCCATTTTTTTAATTAATTACAAGTTTTCTTTTAAAATTTTATTTTTATTCAGAGTAAATGAACTTTTTGTGGCTCGCATGTATCTGCAAACCTACATTCTCATCACAAAAAGTATTTCTTTTATTTTACGTGTGATTTAGCGAGCTGTAAAATATTCGCGAGCTAAATAGCGCAGGTGTCATACGGGTGTTATGCAACAATATACAATTTTTGCAAAAAAATAATATTCCAAAAACTGATTGCTTAAACTGTTATTTTGAATATTATTGTTTTAAAGGTTGTTATTTATCATTGAACTAAATTGCAATATTTAAATATAACCAATCACTTTAATTGTATATTTAATTAACCGATAAAAAGCATTGGCAATGAAAAAAAATAATAATAATAACAATTATTTGAAGGATGCCTTTATTAAATTATAAAAATTTATACCATTTAAAAAAATTATGCCTAATCTTCAAGATTGCAATACGTATGCACTGCTAAATACACAAAATATTTAAAAATAATAAAAAAATAAACATTTGATAAGACTTCCGTGCAAGCCATATGATTGATGGATTTATGGTATAAAATAGCGTGTGTATGATATAATTATGAAAAAGAAAAAAAAATACTACCAACCTCTTTTTTTTCGCCGAAATTTGTTTATACGGAAATTTTTTTCGTGGAACTTTTATCTTTTGTTGCGGTGATTCATCTTTTTGAAACACCAACAAAACATCATTTTCCCCATTCCATTTAATAAAGGATGTATTGTAAGGCCTAACTTCTTTATTATTATTACTTAATACATTGGAATTTTTTAATAAATTATTTTCCTCATTTTTTATTTTATTATCACTGCTATTGGTAACAACATTTTTATTGCGTTTGGGAATTGGTGGTTTGCTTTTATTATCACATTTAACACGATTTATTTCACATAAATTTGCCACATTATCATTAAATTTTAAATTATTGCATTTTTGATTTAGATTATTAAAGAAGTTAATTTTATCTTTAAAATTGCAATCTGGATTTGAGGACATTATTTGGTTTACACATTTCACTCGCGTTTTCACTGGAATTATTTGAAAAAGTTTTCGTTTTCGTTTTAAGCGCGACGTGCTTCTGTGCGCTCGAACAAGGCACTAAATGCGCCAAGCCCACATTATCAACACAATTCTTGATGATAAAGCTTTATTAAAAGATAAAACAATCTTGTCGTAACTTTTGAAGCGATTGTTGTCGATGTAATCATGTCGACGGCATTCGTATATGAACACAAATAACCCCAATATCGATTCCTGGCTACAACACTCACCACTCACTCATTCACGCATTGCTTCGAGGTGATTCATTTAATACTTTGCTATAGTCTTATTTCTGAAAACTTGCTTCATTTCAAATTATCACCCGCAAAACGTGTTTTACGATCGCTTACAACGGAAATACTGACGCAATAAATGTTGAATGTAGAAACAGTTTAATTTATTTTTTATAAGGACAATGCTACTTCCGATAATAATGTTCATGCAGCTTATTATTATACATACGTGACCAAGGCAGGTGATATACAATTTCAGTTCAGCTGGCCATTGGCCATTTACAATGCATCACCTTTTAACATTATTCACTAATTATAAAGTAATCATTTTTTTACAATTGCTTTCTATAATTTTGAATACATTTGTATGCACTGAGGCATTTCAGAAGCCACAATCCAATAAACTTGAAGTAACAAGCTGTTGCGTTTGTGAGACATCTCTCGGGAGCAAATTCCATTTGGTGTTTCCCTCATGTCGCCCGCATATACTTAAAATAAGTCTTTTATGCGAATGTACATATTGATCTGTTTGATTTAGTAATCGTGGAGTATCAATATACAGCACGCATGTTTCAATGGAAATCCTCTGAAATATTGCAACGAGGAAGATGAGATCCAAAATATAGAAGGATTAATTTAGAGGATTAAATTATGCAAATTTAATCACAAAAAATACTGATAATTCATAAAACGGTTAAACTAATTCTATTTTATTACTTCATAACTTTTTTAGTATCATACCTTTATCCTGTATTAATTCAAAGATCATTTTTTCCAGACTCATAAAACATGGATCAATAAGAATATTTAAGACTTGAACCGGCGAGATGTTAGCGATACGTTTGCCAGCGATGAGTTTTTTATATGTAATTCTCCATAAGAGGTTTTTTGGGAATAACTTCTGTTCTAATTAACTTACATCAAAAATAAATATACCATATTAAAGCTCAATAAAAGCCCCATAAACTGGTACTAACCGCTTTGTTTGTCCGTTCAAAATAAACATTTTATAGCCTTTCAATCAAAACTCAATCACGAGTGTACAATTTTTTAATTATCATCGTACAAACACAAATGATATGTCAAAATATAGCATTTGACCTGTAGATAACAATAGTATTAGTCACTATGCTTGTCCGACCCAATTAAGCGAGTAATTAATAATAAAAGTGTTTTTTTCAACATTTTTCAACTTTAAACGCGAATTACTCTTTACAGGTAACTTGCATAAAAAACATATTAACATCATTAGATACAGCATTAAATTTTGATTAAATTGACATACGACATGTACCTTGTCCGTTAGAAATTAATTAACCAGAAGCCAACGACAACTTTAAAAACGGCGCATTCACCAAGTTTTCGGCGTAAGTCAATTAAAGAAATTTTTTCCCCTAATCAACTCACAGCAACAATTGAGATTGCAAAAGACAGCATTTACGATGTAAAATACGATAGTATAGGTCATCATGCTTGTCCGGCCCAATTACTCGAGTAATTAGCAAAAAAATACGTTTTTAATGAGTTTTTCAATGTTTAATCGCTAATTCCTTTTGATAGGGGGAATGCATAAAAAAGTTATTGAAACCAGTAAATAGCAAATTTATTTGTGATTACGGCGATATGTGACATGTAGCTTGTCCGTTAAAAACAAAGCCGTTATGCCCAACTATAAGTTTCGAAGCGTTTACACCCATGCAAAAATATGAACAATGATATCTTTTGTTCTAATTAACTCAGCAAAACTTTATTGGTCTCGTAGGATCGCATTTTTATTTTAGAATACGGTGGTGTAGGTCGCTGTGCTTGTCCGGCCTAATTGGTTCAATAATTAGCAAAAAATACCATTTTAATGACTTTTTCAATGTTTAACCGCTAATTCCTTTTGATAGGGAGAATGCATCAAAAAGTTATTGAAACTAATAAGTAGCAAATTTATTTGAGATTACAACGATATGTGACATGTAGCTTGTCCGTTAAAAACAAAGCCGCTATGCCCAACTATATTTTTTAAACAATTCTAGGAAATTATAAGTCATAAATACATATAAAACGCAAGCAACCGAAACTTATAGTTGGGCATAGCGGTTTTGTTTTTAACGGACAAACTACATGTCACATATCGTCATAATCACAAATAAATTTGCTATATACTGGTTTCAATAACTTTTTTATGCATTCTCCCAATCAAAAGGAATTAGCTGTTAATCATTGAAAAAGTCATTAAAAACGTATTTTTTTGCTAATTACTCGAGCAATTGGGCCGGACAAGCATGATGACCTATACTATCGTATTTTACATCGTGAATGCTGTCTTTTGCAATCTCAATTGTTGCTGTGAGTTGATTAGGGGAAAAAATTTCTTTAATTGACTTACGCCGCGAACTTGGTGAATGCGTTTTCAAAGTTGTCGTTGGCTTCTGGTTAATTAATTTCTAACGGACAGGATGTCGTATGTCATTTTAATCAAAATTTAATGCTGCATCTAATGATGTTAATAACTTTTTTATGCAAGTTACCTGTAAAGAGTTATTCCCGTTTAAAGTAGAAAAATGTTGAAAAAAACACTTTTATTATTAATTACTCGCTTAATTGGATCGGACAAGCATAGTGACTAATACAATTGTTATCTACAGGTCAAATGCTATATTTTGACATATCATTTGTCTTTGTACGATAATAATTAAAAATGTGTAAACTCGTGATTGA
This sequence comes from Stenus bimaculatus, assembly GCA_963971135.1. Lineage (NCBI taxonomy): Eukaryota > Metazoa > Arthropoda > Insecta > Coleoptera > Staphylinidae > Stenus > Stenus bimaculatus. The sequence continues at coordinate 74,985,346 of OZ020180.1, read as the reverse complement.
GTTTTGATTGAAGGGCTATAAAATGTTTATTTTAAACGGACAAGCAAAGCGGTTAGTACCAGCTTATGGGGCTTTTATTGAGCTTTAATAGGGTGTATTTATTTTTGATGTAAGTTAATGAGAACAGAAGTTATTCCCAAAAAACCTCTTACGGAGAATTACATATAAAAAACTCATCGCTGGCAAACGTATCGCTAACATCGCCGGTAGACTTGGTAGCTGCAACGACAACAAAAAACTAAATGGCATCAATATCCATTCAGCTGCTTTAAATTTTGTGAGAGTAGATTTTCAATTGGTTAAAAAATTATATCCTCAATATCTGCCATTTTTTGTGGAAATTTATTGACTAACTACTCTAAAAAATAAAGGAGAAATGCTCTTAAAACCAGGGCCGTGTCTAGACCTCGGGCACTAGGCAGAAATTTTAATTACGGCCCCCCTGCAGGGGCGGATTTAACACTTGGGGGCCAAGTCAATTGAAAAATTCTAAGGGAAACATTAAAACAATGAGAGTTTCTAAAAATTACACATGTTGAAGTTGCAAGATTATTTTTAAAAATTTATAAAGAAATAACCACATTAGCTAAAATTTATTTTTCGATTGGTTTGAATAAATTAGAGAATTCTGCAAAAAATAATCCATGTTTGTTGAAAAATTCCAAGGGCAACCAAAAAAAACTAACTTTGGGTAAAATTGCTCTATTTTACTTGTAGAAGTTGTAAAATGGTTTTTAAAAAATTATAAAAAAATAAGTGAGCGAGAATTAATTTTGCCACCGATTTGAATAAATTAAAGAAATCTGCAAAATATATACCAGAGTTTGTTTCAAAAATTTCGAGAAGAACATTAAATAAATTGAGATTTTATAAAAATTGCACTACTATTTTACTTGTTGAAGCTGTAAAATGATTATAAAAAAGTAAATAAGCAAGCTAGAATTAATTAATTTTGTGATTGATTTGAATAAATTTGAAAATACTGCAAGAGATAAAGTATAGTTTGTTAAAAAATTCGTACGAGAACATTAAAAAAATTGAGATTTTGTAAAAATTGCATTGTTTTACTTGTTGAAGCTGTAAGATGATTTTTAAAAATGTAGAAAAAAATAACCAAGTGAGCTAAAAATAAATAAAGTAATTCTGTTGAAAAAATCCAAAGGAAACATTAAAAAAACTGAGATTTTGTAAATATTGCACTATTTTAGTAGTTGAAGTTGTAAAATGATTTAAAAAAAAAATTATAAAAAAATAGCTAAGCTAGCTAAAATTAAATTTAAATCAACTGAAGAATTGTGAAAAAAATTAACCCGAGTTTGTTGAAATTAATCCCAGGGAAGCATTAAAAAAATTAACATTTTCTAAAAATTGCACTATTTTACTTGTTAAACCGGTGAAATGTTTTTTAAAAATTTATAAAAAATAACCAAGTGAGCTATAATTAATTTTGTTGTAAATTAAAAAATTCTGCAAAAAAGAAATTTGAGTCTGTTGAAAAGGAGAAAATTAAAAAAAAATGAGATTTTATAAAAATTGCAATATTTTAATTGTCAAAACAGTAAAATGATTTTTTTTTTAATTTATAAAAAAATAACCTAGGGCACTAGAATTAATTTTGCGGTCGATTTGAATATATTTGAGAATTCTCCCCAGGGACGGATTTAGCACTTGGAGGCAAAAATTGCCATGGGGGGGGGTATACTAAAAAACTGATCTCATCCCGAAATGTTAGCAGTTATTTTTTTTTTAGTTGCAATTTAACTTTCTTGGGGGGGGGCTCAAAAATAGAGTGGGCCCTGGGTTGCAGCCCTATTTAAATCCTCCCCTGGTCCTTTGTTCTTTTTAAAAACACTTTTTAACCATGTTGATTTAAAACTCTTAGTTTTAGAGAAAAATTTACTTCTACTTTTTTTATAATAGGATCTTGGCAAAAATGAAAATAAACAATTTATTAAAAAATCTCAAATACGCCCCCCCTAAATTTTCGGGCCCTAGGGAAGTGCCTACTTTACCTAGTGGGAAACGCTGCCCTGTTAAAACAGTTGAAAATGTCTAATTGTAAGGTTGTTTTTCTTGATTAAAATGAGTAAAATAAATAATAAAATACAGCACTTTAAAAATTTACAAAATAATGGATTTTTGGAAAAATTTTTAGATAGAACAAGTGTGGTGCGTTTCAAATTAAAAATGAAGTGTAAAGAAATAAAAAAAAGTAAAAAAATCAAGTCTCTACGACTATTCGTTCAAAACTCACTAATTTTTATACAGGGTATACAAATAGTTCGGCAACGCCCGTATACTTTTGCAATGAAGCTTTTTTCAGAAAAAAGTTTCAAATAAAAGTTGTACGATTCTTAGTGACACACTATCTAGAAATATTGCCATCGCCTTGAACACCCAGTTGAAGGTCATGCGATAATAACTTATCTTTATTTAAATAACAACCACCCATATTAAAAATGTAAACTCTTGTAACTTCTAAACTATCTACTTAAGTAAAATAAAAAAAAATATGCTCTATAAACCTCTGAAAGCAAACTTTAATAATACGCAATAAAATTGGTGGTTGCTATTTAAAAAAAGTAAAGTGATTATCGCCTGATCTCCAACCTGCTGGTCAAGGTCATGGCAACATTCGTAAATAATTCACCACAAAGAATCGCACAACTTTTATTTGAAATATTTTTCTGCAAAATGCTTAATTAATGCTTAATTTCAAAAATAAAGCAGCGTTGCCGAACTTTAAGTATTGAAAATTTAAACCCTTTTGAATTTTAAACTATTTACTTCACAAAAATGAAACCATAAACCTCTGAAAGCAAGCTATAACAATATGCAATAAAAACAATAAAAATGAGTGGTTAGTATTTAAAAAAAGTTAAGTGATTATCGCTTCACCTTTGACTTGCTGTTCAAGGTCATGGCAATATTTCTAAATAGTGTGTCACTAAGAATCGTACAACTTTTATTAGAAGTATTTTTCTCAAAAAAGCTTCATTTTAAAAATAAACGGGCGTTGCCGAACTTTTTGTACACCCTGTATATAATATGACATTCAGTGTAACCGCGTTTATTTAAAATTAAAAAATAAAAATTCGTAAAGATAAGTTTCTAAAAATTATAGTCGTTATAATATATTTTTTTTTAATTTAACTAGTTTTTAAATAGATTTCCTAAAACTTTTAAATCTTTCTGAGTTTTTGGGATGTAAAAATTTTTTTTGGGGGTGTAGACAATAACCGACCATCTACATTTCATCTGCTTTTCAATATTTTTCAATTGCGAGGACTATCTTGAAAACTATAAAAGTTAGCGGTTTCAAATTCAAGGTAAATTCCGCGGATAGACGTATTTTAAAAAATATTTGGTTAAAATCGGTTAAATAGTTTTTTTGGAAAAAATTTGCAATGTTTTGAAAAAATTTTGGTCAAATTTTGCTTGTTTTAGCTACATTTTCAGTCATACTCAATAACGAAAAGAGATAGCGAAGTGATGCTTTTTTTGTCGTAAAGTGGACATTGAAAGCTTTTAGGGAAGGTATGTACATTACGTGGGGACGAAATGGAATCTGAGAAGTTGATTAGACCGAAACACGTCAAAAAATATGGGAATGTCAAGGTTTAACTCATAGATAAGTTTAAATTTATTTGAATTTCTAGGTCATTCAAGTAACTTTATTTTTTTTAAATAGAAACCCATATTTTTGAAAAATACTTGTATTCTACGCAAAAGCTATTTTAATCATTTTTTCTAAAAAAATCATCTCCTGTTATTTTATTATAATATATTTCATTACAGTATTTAACTTAAGGCAACTCAATATTTTAGTATACATATTATGCACTAAAAATTTAGAAAAATACATAAATACCTATCTAAAATTAATACAAGATTTAGATCTTTAACAAATTTATTAAAAATTAGGTTTTCCTAAAAAAAAATTCAACTTCAATGCATTTCTCATTACGAAATAAAGTATACCATCGTCAATTTTAGGGCAAGCTTCGAATGGGCAATGGGCTCTGCTGCATGTCTTCTAGAGTTGTATGAGCTTCTGTGGAGACTTTCTGTTTGAGATATCCCCATAAAAGAGTCTAGCGATGATAGATCAGGAGACCTAAGTGGCCAATGTACTGGTCCACTAGGGCCTATCCAAAGATCATTATAAATGTCATTCAATTCTTGACTAGTTTTAGAGCCATTAAACACAAGCACATTTATGTTCCAAAATCTTGTACAAGATTTCACACAAAATATTTTTGATCATGTAAATTAGCAATTTCGAACCCAATCTCATATTTAATGTCACAAGTTAGAATGAAAGTATGCGCAGGTCCGCAAAGTATTTGGTTCCTCAAATAGTGTCTTACTTTCATTATAATTTGTGACATAAAATGTGATTTGGTTGAAAATTGCTAATTTACACGACCACAGATACTTTGTTTCAAATCTTGTTCAATGTTCAGATGTGCCCATCTAAAATGGTCTTTAAGGGAGACGTGTGCCGGACAACCAACTTACTGGATCTACATGTTCTGTCTTCTATTATAGGTAGCAATATTTTTGACTGTATATTAGAGTTCTTACAATAAAGAAGTGGCTCTCTAGCTTCCCATCAATTATCCCACATCTAACATTCACAGTCTAAGATCACTGGTGTTCTACTTCTGTAAACTAACCAGTAAAGACCAGAGGGCCCAGTAGTGCATATTGTGACAATGATTAAAGAAGTCAATTTTCTCTTAGAATATGACGTTACCAAAAAATTGGCATCTCTCTTACTTTTTATAAGGGCCCACTAGCAAAATGTCAGACGACTTGCAGAATCATCATCGTATTTAATTCTTGGTGTAGAGAGACATGATTAGGCTGGAATTTATTGCAATTTAGAATTCTGCAAACACTAGCTTGAGATACCTATAGCAACACTTTTAAAAATATCTCTTGAACTAATTTGAGCTGGATATAAGCTACCTAGAGCTGCCAGCAATTCGATTTCTTTCTCCTTGCTTGATGCAGTTTTTCGGCGGTTTCTTCTATTTACAAGCACACTAACATCCACAGTCTTCCGTAAAGTTTTGATAGCGAAGGAATATTCAAGTTTTTATACGAAGGTTTTGTTATCCAAGCAAGGGATAATTAAATTCATATAATCGGCACTGCAAATCTAGAGCAATTATTGTTTTGGTCATTTAATTAATAGTTCAATAAATTTCGTAAAATACAAAAAAAGTAAAGGCGCATATTGAATCCGATTATTTAACAAAAAATATGGGTTTCCAATGAAAAAAAAAATAGATAACCTTGAACTGACCTTGAAGAATTGGCCCATGATTTGGTAAAATGTTTTATAAAAAAACAATATAAATCATCATTTTTTAAACTGTTTAACTTCTTAGATATTATATTGTCTCAAATTAAATTGTAGAATTTAAAACATAAAAATTTGATTTTTAGAGAAACAAATAAGTTGAAATAAGTTTTCGAGTTTTATAAAACTAACAGCTTATTTATATGGAAATCATAAAACGGATTAATTATGAAAAAATACGAATCTCTGTTATATAATAAAAATAAGGGGTTTTACAGTTACAGTAATTTTTGTAAAAAAGTTTATGGTGAATATTTCGCCTATTAGGTTTCCTGGTTATTAAATATATAAGTTAAAAGCAATGCCCACTTTTCAAAATATGGCAAATGTTTTGAATTTTACAAATTTATGAGCTTATTTTCATAGAAGCCCAATGGCGCACCCAAAGAGTGGTCGGAAGGCGATTTCACCCCCTGACAAGTTATATGTATTAAGTGATTGCAGATTTTCAAAATTTAAATTATAGTAATATTATTCAAAGAACAAGAAATGATGTCGTAATTGGTCTGGGACTTTTTTATTTTACGTCGTTATCCAATTTTTTGAGGTTATTTTTTGTATTTTTGACGTTTATTGATTTTTAATATGTAAATTTTATTCTGTGGTTGAAATTGCCCATAATCCATTGCTCATTACCCAATAGGTTACCAAGTGATTAATGAAATTACCCATAATCCATTGCTCATTACACAATGGGTTGGCAATACTGCAGCTTAGTGATTGGTCCATTGTTCCACACACGGTACCAGCATGTTAAAAATTTAGTAATGAATTTCATTACTTGTCAAAAAATTCAAATATAATGTATTGTTTATTCAATAGTCGTGGAAAAAAAATAATTTAATTTGTACCCCGTATATTTTTAGAGAAATCAACCTTTTCTAAAATTTCAGGACTAAATTTGACTCTAAAGTGGGATTTTGCACATTTTTGTCTAAAACTCAAAAACGAAACGAATACTTTTCTTGGCTAAAAACTTATCTAAAGCCCTTCCAAAAACATATAAATTAAAATTATTAAATTTAAAGAGGTTTTAATGAATTTATTATTTAAATATTTTAGAAGTTTACATTTCAATAATTTTATTGAAAATTACTAAAGATATTAACAGCAAAATTTTGTACCAGAAACAGATAGGACCTAGATGCATTCTAAAAAATATTTAGTGAAAATCGGTACATCAGTGTTCCCATAATAAAATCGCAATGTATTTACTAAATTGTGGGCACAAATCGGGTCCTGGAAAGTTTTTTGGAAGAATTTTAAATTTTTTATTAGAATATTTGGAAAGAACAATTCATTCCTTAAATTATGAACTCTTAACCGTTTTTGTAACCCATATAGTTTTCGAGAAATCAACTTTTTTATGAAAAATTAAAAATTTCTGGACTAAATTTGTCTCGATAATGAAATTTTACAAATTTTTGTTCAGAACTCAAAAACCATAAGTGATAAAGAAGTTATTCTTTTTTGGCTGAAAACCTATTAAAGCCAGGTTTAATTAGTACATTTTAAGTTTTTTTAAGATTTCATCATTTGAATATTTTAGAAGTTTTAGATTTTAATAATTTGCTTGCAAACTACAAAAGTTATCATCACCAAAATTTTAAATCTTTATTTATTTCCCATATTAGTAAATTAATGGCGCCCTTTACAACTAATACCTAATACCCTGCTGATTGAAAATCTTGGGATCGCCATTGTAGACGCTATAGATCTGATATTTACCGAAAAATAAGATTTTCTGCTCTAAGGCAAGTAATTCATACGCAACATCCTTTTTTTTTGTAAAAGTAAAAATAAAGAAATTTTAAAATAACACCGTTGTTCAAAGGAGCTATATGAAATCATCTTGTGGATGCCTATAAAAAAATAAGTACATTTCTATAAGCGAAGTAAATGACACTCTTATTGTTTTATGAGTATTAAAAAATTTATATAGTGACATAAAGTTTGATAGTATTTAGGAGTTAGAAAAGTATTAAGGTGTATTTCACGTGATGGGCGCAAAGAATTGTCAAGGGTGCACTAAAGTTGAGGTTACACGTTACACTTCCCCGAGTACAAATTGATTCCTCAGACGTGACCAGCTACCCGTAGTTAAATAAACATGTCGGTGTTTTGTTTTGGGATAAGGTTAAATCCACCTAACTTCAAGCTTAAGAGTTTTACGGTCTAATTTCCAAACAATACAAATTAAATTTTATGTATTTTTCATTTTTCAGATTCAAGAGAAGGGAAGTGGTTTTATTGCTTTTGAAGATCGTAAAATATTTGAATTAGTAAATAGGCTGGAGTGGTAAGTGAAATTACTCAGGGGAGTTTCGTGCCGGACGAGGAATTGAAAAATCAGGAAAGGTGAATAAGGAAGATTCCTCCCATTGACGGGAGGCAGCCAGTAACTCCCCTTTAAAGCTTGCAGAGGGTGAAAAGCATGAAAAATCTCTGACATAAATCTTTCGCGCGGCGGAGCGGATCTGTTCGGTTTTGTGCACAAGCTTTTAAAACCGAACACTGGGCTCAAGGGTCAAATATTTTCATTTATTTCTATTACTTTTAAGACAAATATATTTACTGCTTTTTATTTATTTGAAAGGCTTTATCAATAATGACAATACATTTTCGTTAAAGTTTATTTTTTTTCAATGAGATTTTCTCCAATCAAATCAATAAATATTTATTATTAAATATAGTCGATAAGGCAATCAGGAAATCATACAATAACATTCCTAAAATTTAAATATTAAAAAATTTTATCTATCGAACATGAAAATATTTAGAATAAATTGATTTTTTAATTAAAAGTAGTAGTTTTAAGTACGAGACGATTCATTGTTTTGGGTATAGGAAAATTTACAGAATCATCAAGGAAAATTCAGAACATAGGATAATGTATGGTAGAAAAACTTATCAAGGAAAATTAATCCCGAAAATAATCATACCAAAAAATCATCATCGTAGAAATATTCATAGTGAGAAAATTGATCATAAGGAAACTCACACCAGCAAACATTATTTTGAGAAAAATCGAAACTGGAAAAACAAAATTTTGAAAAATCATCGCGAAATAAATAATTTTGAGCTATTTAATTTACCTTTTTTGCTAAAGATTTACTTCAGATTTTTCTACAAAGAATAGAAAAGAAATTTTCTAAAAGTGTTTTTATACTATAAATGTTTTATTCTCAATGGGAAAATGATTTATGATGTAATTCACCACAAATACAATTCGTAATTTTCTTTTGTATTTTCCCTGCCGTTACTAAATAATTTCCATAACAATATGCAAATCATCGTTCGCCTTTTTCGTTTTACAATTACATTTTAAACGTTATATCGTTTATGAAATTTGGGATATTTATTCAAATCTTCCTTTGAATATTCAATTCTGAAGCGGGCATAAAGTCGGGTTGAGACGAAGCCCAAAAGTAAGGGGATATTAGTAGCATCTCTTGGGGCTGGTGAATAATGTGGCCCGAGGTTAACGAAACGACTCTTTCACGACCCAATCGTAGTGATGACCCTTAGAGGTTTCCATTGACGAGAATGAAATTCGAAATTGATTAAAAGGTGTTAATGATTTATGATTAAAGGAAAACGGATTTTCGTTCTAATTATTACACATTTTTCACAAATTAAATTAATTAAAGCCCGTGTCAATTATATTTTACAGCCATCAATTCTTAAGATTTGAATAATTGAAGATAATTTTAAATAACCTGTCATATCCTCAAGGGATGGGTGGTGCCTAGAGTGAATATCACAATTTCCTTTTTTTGTTGTACCAAAAACTTCACACGTACACACTCTGCCTTTTTGCAACATGCCTCATCCTCTTATGCGCGCGTAATGTTTACAATCTTTTTCCGAAGTTGCTCCAAACAATATGAGGCAATATTTTCCACGTTACTCCCGCTTACCTTTACAAAAAAAGATACATCATTATCGAAGAAGTAATTCATCCGCTAGTAAACGTTATACCAAAAACAAAAACCTCTAGAGTAAAAACTTTCAAGGTCACTTGAAGATTCTGGAATTTTCAACATATTCATCAAACATAATGGCGAAAATATAGTTGAAGACACATATAAAATCAGTCACTTAAATCCTAAAGCATCCCTGTGATTCATAGACGGATCCGGATCAACTATAGGGTTTCTTTGAGTTTAGGTAACTCTCCAACCATTACACAGCCAAAGGCTCTGGCTGTGGATTTATGTAACAAAGAGTGCTTACGTAAGGGATAACATAGTGTACCATGGTAGACAAAGTAGTTAAAATGGTAGTCAAAGCAGACGAAGAAATTCATTGATTACTCGCCTAAAAAAGCCACAAAACGTAGGAAATCGAAGGAATGAACGAAAGCTCATCTTAGACTTTTTTGCTAGACACCACCCATGAAGGTGTCACCTCAACAGAAACAAAACCATGGAGAATCTGTGAACTGAAGTATGAAACTTGGAAACACATCATCTGGGAGAACGGCTCAATTGCTTGCACCAGATTTGATCACTTCGGCTGGACAACACTCATTCCAGATGAAATCAAGGCTATTATCTGAAGGACCGAATTAGCTTTATTGCGTATTTATACATTCCAGGACTTCACTAACTAGAGAAGGGTTGAAAAGGATTAAATTGATCGCAGTTCGGTAAGGTTAGGTCAAAGTCGAATTTTTAGTAGTACTGGAAACTGGGTTAGGCTTCTTCGTCAAAAGGATGCAACCTATTTCCTAACCCCACTAAGAATAATTTTGACATGAGTTTTGTCGTAAATCTTTCCCCCAAATCGGATAAGTAAAAATTTCGCTTCCAGACCACTTGACATGTTTCAAACTGTAAGGGTCTCTAAGCTGATACTATATAGATTTTCTTATTTAGCATAAGTAAAATAGGAATTTTAAGTAAAAAAAATTGGTAAAATTTTGTTTACAGGTCTTTTTGAGTATTATAAACCAAAAGTCCCGAAATTTTTGGGGTGCGGAATATGTTCTTCAGGAAGGCAGGGGGTGGAAGGTATGAAAAATCAGCATTTGTGAGTACTTAGCGTTTTTTATGTTCTTTTGGTCGCTGAATCTAATAAAACTAATACAAAATTGATACTCAAGTTTCGAACATGTTGATGTGCAAGAGAGTTACTAGAGACAAACTGGACGTAAAGAAACTACACGAGTGGTTAGTAATTCATGATCCCTTCTCTTCTCAGAGCAAGTTTGTTGTTTCTCTTGGAATTGGCTTAACAGGAATCAATTCAATTAACGGCCACCTATCAAAAGAATATGAGGAAGAAACTATGAAACATATATAGTTGGGTTAAAGTTCCGAGATATGAAGCTACGAAGATGGAATAATGTTTGGCATATTTTAGATGTAAATTCCTCGATTATAGTTTATAATAAAGTAATCAGTGTTGATCCAATAATACTTTATTAAAGAATTCTCGATATGAAATCGTTTCGTACCCTTTATCGCTCTTCAATAATTTTGAAATGTGGAAAAATGTCAAATCTACTCTGTTTAACGAGTAGTGTGGATGAAAGTATATTGACAATGAGGAAGAAAAACGAAAAAAATAATTGATATTTTTATATCTTATATTTTAGAAATCATAATTATAAATAAGTTGTTTTTTGTTTCAATTCGATATGACAAATATTAACGTAAATATAAGCGTTTGAATTTTAAGAAAATAGGCACCGCCGCTTCAACTTCTGACGTCATTTCTTCCGAACGCTGTCCGTTCCGTACACGCGTATAGTGCACTTGATTGTTTCTAGACGTTTTTTTAATACTCTGATAAAATATTTCTATTAGTTATTAATTAAAGTAGGAGAATTATTTATTAATTTAAAATTTACTTCTTTATAATTTTTTACTTTTGAAATTTCACTTTAAATGTTATACAACTTTAGTGTGGTTTTTACAAGTGTGTAGCGTTTCAAATTTAAAATTTGAAAGTTAATAATTTTGGGTTGTAGTATAAAGAAATAAGAAAAAAATAAAAATTCAAGGCAGTACGACTTTTTGTTCAAAGGATATGAATTTTTATATAAAATATGGCTTTCTAACAAATGAGTAAAGGTATATTATTAAAAATTCATATTTCGCTTAATAACTAAAATTCGTACAGATAAGTTTGTAAAAATTATCGATATTATCTTATTAAATTTTTTAAAATTTAATCATTTTTTAAGATAAATTACCTAGAAAAATTTTGTTTTGTTTGAGTTTTTGGGGTGAAAAATTTTTTTGGGGGGATGTAGAGGGCAAGTGACCCCCTACATTTCATCTATTTTCTATTATCTTTCATTTGCGGGGTCGATTTTGAAAAGATTCTAAAAAATATTTTTTGAGATATTTTTAAGGCTTAAAATTTTTCATGGAAATCGATCTTTATTGTTTTTCTCGAAAACTATAAAAGTTAGCGATTTCAAATTTTTACCAAAGGTAAACACCATGGATACACGTGTTTTAAAAAATATTTGGTTATAATCGGTTATACAGTTTTTTTGGAAAAAGTTTTGGCAAAATTTTGGACGACGTAATTTTATACCGAAAATTAAAATTTTCACGGAATTTGGTGGGGGGAGGTAACGGTGCGAATTTTAAGCTATTACTCGTCCCGGCGGTTCTAATAGATTAGAAGATATTAATTATTTTGTGAAAAGTGAAAAATTTCAGACAGCAATTTTAGTTCCAAACGGAGATTTGGCATATTTTTGCTACATTTTCGGCCATAACTCGATAACGAAAGGAGATAGCGAAGTGATTCTTTTTTTGTCGTAAAGTGGACCATGAAAACTTTCAGAAAATATACATTGCGTTAGGGTAGATTAAAATTTGAGGGGCTGATTAAACAGAAACTCGAATAAAAATGCGACTTTTTTAAATGCGATCTTAAAAAATTTAAGATTTCGTTGTTTTTTCAAAATTTAAGAAACCCTATGCGTGGGCGGTTTTAATACCAAGAGTAGATTTATCAGAATTTTTAAAAATGAAAATCCGTTCAAAATAGGCCGACGGGAGCCGCCGACCCCTAAATTCAACATTTTTACGCCATAACTTTTTAACCGCGCAAAATTTAAAAATGCACTATGCTCATTACACCACAAATATTGTTATTCTTTGATAATCTGATGTAAAATTGAGAAAATTTTAAAAATTGACGGCTGCAGAGGGGGCTAACCAAAGCGCGCGTTTGAGCTATTTTATTAACATTTCACTTGGGATTTTTTTTTCAAGTCCAGGGGTAAAATATAATCGTGCTGATTTTTTCTCGCATAAATAATAAAGAAAGAAGGTAAATAAAAAAGTTTGGAATATTATACACGGTCGGGATCATAAGTTACGAATTTTCAAAGTCGGCGTCGAAAAAGCACTAACTTCAAACTACAAATTCGAGGGCGCCAAAAGTACAGAAAAAATTAAGATATCAAAAAAACCGCTCGTTTCCTGATGTAGCGCGGTATTTAGATGACAAATCAAGAAAATGCGATATTTTTTCACCTGCCGATCTTCTAATCATCTAATCGAAGCCGCACAGTTTTAGCACTTTTGCCGAGCGTATAACCCGTGCGAGGCGACTAGGAAATGATGACGTCACTCAGCTCGCAAGGAAAAAAAAGTAGCGCCGCGCGATTTCATAAACTTTGTTAATTAATTACGAAGTCATTATAGGTGCTAGACCAAAAATTCAAATTGCAAAATGCAAGTTAAAAGGTACTCTTTTATATAAAATTATAAAAAAAAATGGTTTACAGACTCATTGTGAGGAGCTTTGTTATTAAAGGGGGGTGTTTCCTGCATGTCAGGTCAGGTAGTTTTGTAGAGATACCGATATTCTGATTGTACAGATATGTCATATAGGGCAAAGGAAAAATCAGATCCTAAAGTTACTTCAAACGGAAACAATTTTGAGAGAGTGTGTCTCAACTTTCCGGACAAACCGAAAACTGGAAGCCCAACATGAGGAAGTTAAAGCAGCAGGAGAATCTTCTCTTTTTTTTGTATGGTTCACTAAGTAATGAACTTGATCAGTAGCAAAATTGAAGTCACTTCCACCGACTTCATCAAGTGCAGCACAGCACTTATACCAAACCTACTACCAATAGTTTCAACTGTGGCTTGATATCAAATTGGATCCCAAACAGTGGGGTTGGTTTGACAGCAAGGTGACTCGAAGCCATTTGAAACCTACTTCCGATGTCATCGTGAGGATGAATTCCTGCTCCTGCTAAGGCGGCTGGTCATGTACCCAGTATTTTTGTGTCAAAATTGGTGTGAAATGTTCAGTCTTTTACAATTTTTGTGAGGGAATAATTTGTTCAAATAAAGTGAAGTTATCCATTATCTTGATGATGATGCGGAAATTTATATTGTAATCAATGTGATTACGACAACATCAATGATTTGTTATTATTTTTATTCGTTGCAGAGACCAAAAACCATAAAAATCAACTGATTTTTGATCCTTCCCAACCCTTCACTTTCTTAAAAACATACATAACTCTTGATACTGATGGTGTAAAGAAATTCTAAACGAATATTCACGAATAAACCTATTTTTTACCTAAATCCTTTTTTTGGACCTATTTTACATGTAGAAGTACGGCGTGCTACCACTTCATCGACAACCGTTTCATCGACATAACCTTTACATCGACACGACCGTTTCAAAGACACAGACGTTTCATCGACAACAATTTCATTGACAGTACCTTTTCGTCGACACTACCAATTCATCGACAAACCTTTTCTTCGACAAAGACGTTTCATCGACAATTTCAGCTGTGGTTTGGTAATAAATTGGACCCCAAACAGTGGGTTTGTTCGACAGCAAGATGACTTGAAGCCATTGAATACTCCTTTTGTGAACTTGCTCCCGATCTCATCATGCGGATGATTTCCTGCTCCTGGTAAGGCGGCTGCTCATATTCCCAGTATTTTTGTGACACTACCTTTTAATCGACAACCGATTCATCGACACTACCATTTGATTGACAATTCTTTTCTTCCATAAGGACGTATCATCGACATTACTTTTTCATCGACACAGACGTTTAATCGATAGTTCCTTTTCATCGACAACCATTTCGTCGACACCACCTTTTCATCGACAAACCTTTTCTTCGTCAAAAGTTTCTCTTTCTCTTTCATCGATACAGACGTTTCATCAATTTTACCTTTTCATCGGCATTTCACATATTCCCGAAAATTCTAAATATGTATGTCTGTGTCGATGAAACAACATTGTCGATGAAACTGTCGTATCGATGAAACGGACTGTCGATGAAATTGGATTTGATGAATTTGATGAAACGGTATATATTTGAAATAAACTTTAGCAAAAATTTTTTGCACAAGACTTTCCCGATCTTCAAAATCAAAACATTTATTTTCCCTCTAAGGACCTATAATTGTTCACCTGAAAATAGGAGATCGTGCTCTAAAGTAAGGAAAGCTGGGATAAAACATGTACTTTCATGCGTACTATTTCTTATAACGAACCCAAATTCTAGTAGCTTTTCGTCCCAAGTTTTTAATTAATAAACCAGTCCAAAAATGCATCGATTTTTCTAAACATTCTACAATGGACGAGAACTAGCTTCAAAAAGAGTTATGTTAGTATAAGAAACTGAGTACAAATTCTGTTTCATACAGTATATGATGATTCTATTTCGGAAAGAAAATTTTATTTTTGATGAGATGAATTTTTAAATTCCACATATTGATTACTCATTTATTGAAATAAATTTTACTTTTTTTTTAAGATTTGATTTTTCTTTGTATGCATTTGATTGAATAGGTAAATTATCCAGCGTGAAATGCGTCCAAAAAAGGACAATGAGTTCAGCGTTCTTTCCTAAGAAACCCCTTTATTACAAAGGAACAGCGTTGAGTATTAGAAAATTGAATTAAAGCGCCTGAAAAGGCGCCGCATTAAATTTACGCACACTTTTAAATTACATATAAAACCAAAAGTTTCTTAAAGCTTGGAGGGAGCTTTAAACAATAGGAAGTAAGGACTGCTACTTTTTTTAGATTCCCAATAACTCAATTGCATATTTCCTCCTATATTTTTTAATTTACCAAAATTCATATTCATAGAATTGCTTCACGAGTAGTTACGTACATTTAACATTAAAAATATAATTAATTATTGTCGGAAAACGTTTGTTTCTAAGATTTAAGGATGTTGATTGTTGGTGAAAGTATTTTTATTTTATGCATATTAAATTATAATCATCATAATTTATTTAAGTTAGAAAACAAAACACCAGAAAATAAAGCTAAAATTAAATTTTGTAATAACATTGGTTTAAATTTTGGTATTCACCAAGCACGTATACATACTTTTAAAAGCAAATAACGAAATAAACGAACCACTGGGTACAGGGTCAAAACTCTATGCGGTGGGGTATGTTGATATACAAGGTTGGATGAATTTCACCCCTGTACTTTTAAAACCTCCGACATATTGCTTCCAGAGATTTTATTTCATGTTAATTAATTTTTGCTTCTATAGAAAAAAAAAAATTATGTACCAAGTAGTTTACTGTAGATAATTTATAAATGTATATTTATTTTTCTAAAAGTATAAAAACGTGTATTATTAATTCTTAATTGCAAATAAATATTTTATTATCCAAAACCATTTTTGTTATTTCTTTGGTACGTGAATAATTCCATTTTCCTTTTGTAAAAAATAATTACTTTTGTGCAATAAATCTTGGGGTGCACATTTATAATAAAAAGCACAGCGCCATGGACCTGCCATAATTCTTTTATACCATATGTGCACGTGGAGTGCAAATAAAAGTGAGCGCTCTTGCGTCTTTAATAAATCAGTAACGTCGTTGCACTTGGAAAATTTAATAACTACAATTAATTACAAACACTTCCATGCAGACAGTGATAAAAAATAAGAGGAAAGTCATACATAAAAATGTGTAGAAAATTTAATACAGAGTGCCCCAAAAATGTCTACACAATTCGGCTGGTTGACGATTCCTCTAAATTTACACCCCCGGTTGAAATTGTATTATAATTATCCCAATCCCTTGATTTTTTTCCTCGCAAGGACTTACCAGGTATAAATTAGGCATAGCCTTATTACTAAGTCGATAAGGTTCACTTTCGCATTTGCATTGCGAGGAATCAAACTATGAATTTATGGACCCCAATTTTATCCCTTCGAGGAATAGATTTAAAGGATTAATTTTTAGTTAATTACCCCGAGGAAACGCAACGTACCCCACAATTCAACAAATGACATTCGATAATTTTCATTTATTTTAAATGTCCTAATAAGTCCTAAAAGTATTTTCAAAAATCTACAAGACTCACTCCAAAAATATCAAGTTATAGAAGATTAGATTGGAAATAGTAATCACTATGGGATGCAAATGTACATCACTTTCGGAAGATTTTATTACAAAAAGTAAAATTGTTCAAAGTAAGACCTAAATATCCGAATATTTTCGGATACTCAATAAATATCACCCATTTCCCAAGAATTTTTAAAAACCCTAAAAAACTTTAATCACTAGTGAGAGAAAAAACATTAATTTATCTTGAAATTGAATTGCCCTTTAGGAAGACTGGTTTCCCAAAATTATTATTTTATTATTACTGTCTTTATAGGCATTATTCACTCAGACCTCTTACGACAGTCGCCTGCCGGCTCGTGTCGCAATTTCGGTCTTCGTGAATAATGGCTATCATTTCTCGCTCGTTGAATAATATACTATTTTACCACTAGCGTATCTGGGTGCACCAGTAAACCACTATATTTGCCCTTTAGAAAGTCACTCTTAAGGAAATTAGGAGTTCTAGGTGGGTTCGAAAACTTTTTTATTCATAAAAATTTAGGGTCTTGAAAATCAAAATGCGCCTACAAAAATTGTAAAATACTTTTTTATACAGGATAATCCACTTTTTTCCAAACAAAACATTTAGGTAGTAAATGCCATTCTTAAAAACAAATTTCCTATGAACTTATATTTTTTCAACTCCCTAAAAAATTACAGTAATTTTAAAAAATTTTAATGATTTTTTTGAGACACCCTGTATAAAATCATTTTATTATATTTCATTTATATAAATCAAATAGACGTTCGATTTTGTCTTTAACTTTAAGCCATTCAGATTCTTTAATTTTAATGAGAAAAATATAAAACGCTGCCTTTAATTTTAAACCTCCCATAATGGTAAAAAAAGCTATTCAGTAATGCACAATTTATTTAAATTGAAAAAAAAAAGGTTTATACAAGGTGTTTCAAAAACCATTAAAGGCATTTTCAAAAATATACCTGATTCACTCCAAAAATACCAAGTTAAAGAAGATCACATTTTATTAAAAAAAGTGAAATTTTCCAAAGTAAGATGACCTAAATATCTGAATATTGTCGGATACTCATTAAATTTCACCCACTTTCCAAGGATTTTTAAAATCCATGGAGAACTTTAATCATCGGTGAAAAAAACAGTTAATTATCTTGAAAAATTAATTTTAGGAAGATTAGTCTCCCAAAATCCGATTTTAATCTTATGACCTATCTCTGGAAAAAAAGTTTGGTGGTTCCCAAAATGTTTTACCAAACTATTGTAGTTTTAAGAATATTACCTAGTAAATATTCTTAAAACTACAATATTTGTTGCTCAACGTTCGATGATAACGTGCGATTTGATTTAATGAGAATTCTTGTAATCAAAAAAATTGCTTTGAGGTTTCCAAAAAAATACCAAAAAAAATAAGTTAATATACATTTTAATAAATAAGTACATCTAAAACTGATTATAATCTATTTACTTTCACAAGGTGTGTGTATGGGAATGTATTTCAAAATGGACCACCCAAGTGAGTGTGGATCATAACTTCCCAAAACCCCCCATTTTGTATTTCCATTATTTGAATTAAGAATCTTATAGTTTGCTTTAACACCTAAATCTGTACCCATTCCACCTGCATGTGAACCAGTAACTGAAACTCCGCTGCTCGAAGGAACATGTTGATAATTTAAACCACCCCCATAAGTTAGTGGTCCTCCAAATTGTTTATCACCAAATACTGTACCTCCAAGCTTGTTATTGGGAGTATTTATTATTGGTTGAGTATGCGAAAGTCCAAATCCCGTGTTAGTTAAATTAACATTAGTTTGTCTAAAAATAAGAAATTATGTTTGAATATAAGTCACGATGTAAAATCAATTAAAGAATGGAAAATTCGGTTGTGGAGCTTTCCTACTGCATATGCAACTTGTATTAATTTGCTTTCGTGATTACCAGAAGGATGAGGAATAGTTCCAAAAAATCAAAAATATGTTTTAAAAATATTACCTTTTTTCTCTATGTAAGGGGTTTTTCAATTCTGGATCAACTTGTAAGTCCTTATGCCTTATGCAATCTTCATTATGCAAAATAGGTTTTGAATTAACAAAAACCAAGCAAACGAGTAGTAATACTATTTGATATTCCATTTTTGGTTATTTTTAGTACTCAGGTGCGATTGTATTAAACTGACGAGAGAATGTGTGAAAAGGGTTTTAAAAACATTCAATTTATAACCTACAGATATTAGTTCGGTAGTTTACCTGGCTATTAATTTACAAACATGAATAGTTAGTACATAGTTATAGATAAATTTGTTTTTTTAATAATTAATTTTGAATAAATGCAAATTTGATTCAGTAAATATATTATTTGGCTACCTTTAATCAAAATTACTTCTATTTTTAAGTAATTATATTTTTGAAAAATGTTGCAGTAGTGAATTTTAATTATTTAATTAGTTACTAGGGAATTATATTGCAAACATTTGCAACAGTCATCTACTTTTACTTGGATAAAAATATAACTTTTATTTGCTTTATTCAATTATTAAAATGTATATAATTTACAATTTTTTTGGTGTTATTAAGTTTAATAATATCTTGGAATTAAATTTAGTAGTCCACATTCTTTAATAATTTTTTATCCTTTTTACCTATTTTACATCTCTCTTTAGTTTGTAACTAGGTTTGAGCAGGTCATGAAGAACATTATTCATCAGTAAGAAAAAAAAATAATGATCTTGAAAAATTATTCCCTTGAAATGTTGCTTTTAGGAAGACTACTCTCCCAAAATCCTATTTTAATGTTATCTTAATAAAATCAAAAGCAAAAATGCAGTTTTGCTTTTCCCTGGAAAAAATTTTGGTGGTGCCCAAATAGAGGAAATTATTTACAAAACCATTGTAGTTTTAACTAGATATTTCATTTGTTGCTTCGTTATATGTGAAACCAATTGAAAATATTTATATTTTACTTCATAATTCTCATAGATGTTTTGATCATAATAATACATTTAAATAATGTATTACCGAAACGATAAGAAAATGTATGTAGTAAACCATGAATTGTGAAATATACATTTATAGGTAAATCCCCTTAATAATATAATGAATACAATTAGGAAAATATATTTTTTCTACGTTCAGAATTAGGCCGGTAATGAGCAATCAAAGGCTTCTATGCTTTCTGTTGTTATACATAGACCAAACACGCTTGACATTTCCATAAAAGAGGTATTTTTTATTTGCCAATAACCTAAATATCCGAATATGTCGGATATTCATTAAATTTCAGCCATTTTCCAAGGATTTTAAAAAACCACGAAGAACTTTAATCATCAGTTAAAAAAAATTATAATCTTGAAAATTAATTTTAGGAAGACTAGTCTCCCAAAATCCGATTTTAATCTTAGGATCTTTCTCTGGAAAAAAGTTTATGGTTCCCAAATTGAGGAAAATATTTAACCAAACCATTGTAGTTTTAAGAATATTTACTAGGTATTTTATATGTTGCTCAACGTTCGATGACAACGTGCGATTTGATTTAATGAGAATTCTTGTAATCAAAAAATTGCTTTGAGGTTTCCAAAAAAAATACCAAATAAAATAAATAAATATACATTTTAATAAATAAGTACATCCAAAACTGATTATAGTCTATTTACTTTCCAAAGGTGTGAGAAAAATTAACCATTCCTCCCCAGTTTGGGCGTGTATTTCCAAATGGACCACCCAAGTGTTGATCATAACTTCCCGAAACCCCCAATTTTGTATTTCCATTATTTGAATTAAGGATGTTATAGTTTGCTTTAACACCTAAATCTGTACCCATTCCACCTGTATGTGAACCAGTAACTGAAACTCCGCTGCCCGAAGGAACATGTTGATAATTTAAACCACCCCCATAAGTTAGTGGTCCTCCAAATTGTTTATCACCAAATACTGTACCTCCAAGCTTGTTATTGGGAGTATTTATTATTGGTTGAGTATGCGAAAGTCCAAATCCCGTGTTAGTTAAATTAACATTAGTTTGTCTAAAAATAAGAATTTATGTTTGAATATAAGTCACGATGTAAAATCAATTAAAGAATGGAAAATTCGGTTGTGGAACTTTCCTTCTGCACATGCAACTTTTATTAATTTGCTTTCGTGATTGCCAGAAGGATGAGGAATAGTTGCAAGAAATCAAAAATATGTTTTTAAAATATTACCTTTTTTCTCTATGTAAGTGGTTTTCCAAATCTGGATCAACTTGTATGTCCTTATGTCTTATACAATCTTCATTATGCAAAATAGGTTTTGAATTAACAAAAGCCAAGCAAACGAGTAGTAATATTATTTGATATTCCATTTTTGGTTATTTTTATTACCCAGGTGCTGTTGTATTAAACTGACGAGAGAGTGTGTGAAAAGGGTTTTAAAAATATTCAATTTATACCTACAAATATCAGTTCGGTAGTTTACCTTGCTATTAATTTAGAAAGATAAATAGTTAGTACATATAGTTATAGATAACTTTGTTTTTTTTTTAATAATTAACTTTGAATAAATGCAAATTTGATTTAGTAAATATATTATTTGGCTAGCTTTAATCAAAATTACTTCTATTTTTAAGTAAATTATATTTTTGAAAAATGTTGCAATAGTGAATTTTAATTATTTAATTAGTTACTAGGGAATTATATTGCTAACATTGGCAACAATCATTTACTTTTACTTGGATAAACATATAACTTTTATATGCTTTATTCAAATATTAAAATGTATATAATTTACAATTTTTTTGGTGTTATTAAGTTTAATAATATCTTGGAATTAAATTTAGTAGACCACATTCTTTAATAATTTTTTATCCTTTTTACCTATTTTACATCTCTCTTTAGTTTGTAACTAGATTTGAGCAGGTCATGAAGAACTTTATTCATCAGTTAGAAAAAAAAAATAAAGATCTTGAAAAATTATTCCCTTGAAATGTTGCTTTTAGGAAGACTACTCTCCCAAAATCCGATTTTAATGTTATCTTAAAAAAAATCAAAAGCAAAAATGCAGTTTTGTATTTCCTTGGAAAAAATTTTGGTGGTGCCCAAATAGAGGAAATTATTTACAAAACCATTGTAGTTTTAACTAGATATTTCATTTGATGCTTAACGTTCGATGAAAACGTGCAATTTGATTTAATGAGAATTCTTGTAATCAATAAAATGCTTTGAGGTTTCCAAAAAAATAAAAAAACAACTACATCTTAAACTGATTATAATGTACCTATTTACATTCCAAAGGTGTGAGTAAGAGAAATCGTTCCTCCCAAGTTTGGGCGTGTATTTCCAAAAGGACCACCGAAGTGTTGATCATAACTTCCCAAAACCCCCAATTTTGTTTTTCTATTATTTGATTTAAGGATGTCATAGTTTGCTTTAACATCTAAATCTGTACCCATCTCACCTGTATATGAACCTGTAACTTCAATGTCCAAAGGAACATGTTGATAATATAAACCACCCCCATAAGTTAGTAGTCCTCCAAATTGTTTATCACCAAATACTGTACCTCCAAGCTTGTTATTGGGAGTATCTATTACTGATCCAGTATGCGAAAGTCCAAATCCCGTGTTAGATAAATTAACATTAGTTTGTTTAAAAATAAGAATTTATATTTGAATAAATGTCACGATGGAACATCAATTAAAAGATGGAAAATTCGGTTGTGGAGTTTTCCTCCCACAAATGCAACTTTTATTTATTTGATTTCGTGATTACCAGAAGACGAAGGAATAGTTTCAAGAAATCACAAATATGTTTATCAAAGAAGATAATTTTAAAATATTACCTTTTGTCTCTTTGTAAGTAGTTTTCCAAACCTGGATTAGCTTGTATGTCCTTATATCTTATACAATCTTCTTTATGCAAAATAGGTTTTGAACTAACAAAAGCGAAGCAAACAAGTAATAATAGTATTTGATATTTTTAGTACTCAGGTGCTACTTTATTAAATTGACGAAAGAATTTGTGAAAATGGTCTTAAAAACATTCAATGTATACTTACAGGTATTAGTTCGGTAGTTTAGTCTGCTATTAAATTAGAAATATAAATAGTTACAGATACAGTTGTTTTTTTTTAAATGAAAGCAAATTTGATTCAGTATACAGGGTGTTCGAGATAAAGTGAACAGTGGATTTATCTCCAAAAGTAAGAGTTTTAGAAAAAAAACGTTTCAAATAAAAATTATTTGGTTTTAAAGGGGCCACAGCATGAGAACTTCTTCATTGTCATTCTAACCCTAAATCTTCTTTTTTTGCTGGATTCAGATTCAAATAAAAAAAAATGGGTTTCCATTTAAATAAACTGAGTTAGGGTTAGAATGACCATGAAGAAGTCCTCCAGGTGAAAACTACCTGTTCTCATTCTGTGGCCCCTTTAGGACCAAATAATTTTTATTTGAAACGTTTTTTCAAAGACTCTTACTTTTGGAGATATTTCAACTATTCACTTTATTTCGACCACCCTGGATATGTATATTATTTGGTGGTACTTTTCATTAAAAGCTACGTACTTCTATTTTTAAGAAAATTGATTATTTCGTTATAAGTATGTGAAACCAATTGAAAATATTTGTATTTTACTTCATAATTTTCATAAATGTTTTGAACATAATAATACATTTAAATAATGTATTACCGAAACGATAAGAAAATGTATGTAGTAAACCATGAATCGTGAAATATACATTTATAGGTAAATCCCCTTAATAATATAATGAATACAATTAGGAAAATATATTTTTTCTACGTTCAGAATTAGGCCGGTAATGAGCAATCAAAGACTTCTATACTTTCTGTTGTTATACATAGACCAAACACGCTTGACATTTCCATAAAATAGGTATTTTTATTTGCCAAAGATAACCTAAATATCCGAATATGTCGGATATTCATTAAATTTCAGCCATTTTCCAAGGATTTTAAAAAACCACGAAGAACTTTAATCATCAGTTAAAAAAAATAATGATCTTGAAAATTAATTTTAGGGAGACTAGTCTCCCAAAATCCGATTTTAATCTTAGGATCTTTCTCTGGAAAAAAGTTTATGGTTCC
Organism: Stenus bimaculatus; assembly: GCA_963971135.1. NCBI lineage: Eukaryota > Metazoa > Arthropoda > Insecta > Coleoptera > Staphylinidae > Stenus > Stenus bimaculatus. The sequence goes on along the minus strand of OZ020180.1, from coordinate 74,961,555 downwards.
CAAATTGAGGAAAATATTTTACCAAACCATTGTAGTTTTAAGAATATTTACTAGGTATTTTATATGTTGCTCAACGTTCGATGACAACGTGCGATTTGATTTAATGAGAATTCTTGTAATCAAAAAATTGCTTTGAGGTTTCCAAAAAAAATACCATATAAAATAAATAAATATACATTTTAATAAATAAGTACATCCAAAACTGATTATAGTCTATTTACTTTCCAAAGGTGTGAGAAAAATTAACCATTCCTCCCCAGTTTGGGCGTGTATTTCCAAATGGACCACCCAAGTGTTGATCATAACTTCCCGAAACCCCCAATTTTGTATTTCCATTATTTGAATTAAGGATGTTATAGTTTGCTTTAACACCTAAATCTGTACCCATTCCACCTGCATGTGAACCAGTAACTGAAACTCCGCTGCCCGAAGGAACATGTTGATAATTTAAACCACCCCCATAAGTTAGTGGTCCTCCAAATTGTTTATCACCAAATACTGTACCTCCAAACTTGTTATTGGGAGTATTTATTATTGGTTGAGTATGCGAAAGTCCAAATCCCGTGTTGGATAAATTAAAATTAGTTTGTCTAAAAATAAAAAATTATGTTTGAATAAAAGCCAGGATGGAAAATCAATTAAGGGATGGAAAATTCGGTTGCGGAGCTTTCCTTCCGCACATGCAACTTTTGTTGATTTGATTGTTTTTAAAATATTACCTTTTTTCTCTATGTAAGTGGTTTTCCAATTCTGGATCAACTTGTACGTTGTTATGTCTTATACAATCTTCATTATGCCTAATAGGTTTTGAATTAACAAAAGCCAAGCAAACGAGTAGTAATATTATTTGATATTCCATTTTTGGTTATTTTTAGTACTCAGGTGCTGTTGTATTCAACTGACGAGAGAATGTGTGAAAAGGGTTTTAAAAAAATTCAATTTATACCTACAGATATTAGTTCGGTAGTTTACCTGGCTATTAATTTACAAACATAAATAGTTAGTACATAGTTATAGATAAATTTGTTTTTTTAATAATTAACATTGAATAAATGCAAATTTGATTCAGTTAAGACATTATTTGGCGATACCTTTAATCAAAATTACTACTATTTTTAAGTAAATTATATTTTTAAAAAATGTTGCAATAGTGAATTTTAATTATTTAATTATTACTTTGAAAGTATGTCAAACCAATTCAAAATATTTTTTTTACTTAATATTTTAATAGATGTTTTGAAAATAATAATAAAATATAAATAATGTATTAGCGATAATAATTGTTTTTTTTTATCTTTTGAAAAAAAGTATTTCTTTTATAAATCACTTTTTTATCTCGCTTTTACCCACTCTAAGTATAGGTTCTCATTCGTGAGTGAGAGTGAAATGAAAGAGTGATTCATAAAAGAAGTGGACTATAGCTTATTTTCGAAAATGATCATAGTTTTGGTTTCAAGAGAAACAAAATATACCTTTTAAATTTTTGATATGAGTTTATCTACTAAAAAGCTAAAATTCCTTGGAAATTATTATATGAAAAAAATATTCAATCGGACGAAAAATGTACATTTTCAAATAAAATTTAAGTGAAAATTAATAAAATTTGATTTGTAAAAAAATTCTTTAAATCGTCTTTAGGGAATAGGGGGTTCTAGATGGGATCGAAGATTTATTTTATTTATAAAAATAAGTCATAGTACAAATAACATATGTAAACTAAAAAATGCGCCTACAAAAATTGTAAAATACTTTTTCCTCCAGCAAAACGTTTGTTTGGGTAGTAAATATCATACTGAAAAACAAATTTCCTATAAACTCATATTTTTTGGAATCCCGAAAAAATTACAACAGTTTTAAAATTGAAACATTTTAATGAGTTTTGTGTATAAAATCATTTTGTTATCAATTTTTTATTTAAATCAAGTAGTCCTTCGATTTTGTCTTTTACTTTATAAGCCAATCAGATGCGTTAATTTTGATACGAAAAATTTAAATCTGAATGAAAGTAAAAAATTTAATAAGAAAGGAAATTATAGAGGGTGTCCCAAAAATCATTAAATTTTTCTCAATGACATTTCATCTCTAAAAAAAGACAGATAACCTATATATTTTTTAAATTATTTTTCATTAATCGGTGATAATTTTTTTTTTAATGAATACTATCAGATATATGAATATCCATAAAGTCACTTTTACCCACTACTACAAGTTTCATCAACTACCAAATCAATGTTTTACACCAAATTCGTTTTAAGCTACAAAATCAGTACCTTCTTCCAAAAACACACCTACTTAAAAGTCAAAACAGCAAGATTTGTTAAATTGGAGAAGTTCTGATGACGAAAAACACTATCTAAAGGAGTCCTTACTAAGGAAGAGGCACTAATTAAAGTCCACATGAAGGATGAGCCCAGTTAAAGTGGTCCGATTGAATAAATACATTTAGAGAAGAAGTCCTTTATAGAAGTTATAATGAAGGAGTTGGTCATGATGAAGGAAAAGGTTATTTATAGGAGTTCTAACAAAGGAAGAGCTATTTAAAGGAGTCCTGATAAAGAACGGAGCGCCATTTATAAGTCCTGATAAAGGAAGAGGCAATTTATAGAAGACCTGATGAAGGAAGAGGCCCTTTAAAAGAGTCCTGATGAAGAAACAGGTCATTTATAGGAGTTCTGCAGATGGAAAAGATCATTTAAAGGAGTCCTGATAAAAGAAGAGGTCATTTAAAAGAGTCTTGATGTAGGAAGAAGCCCTTTAAATAAGATTTGATGAAGGAAGATGATGTTTATAGAGCCACTACGAAGTGAATGTTAATTTTCACTTTAAAGTTTTAATTGCATATTCATTGTAATTACATTTGTAAAGAATGTATATGTATATGTAATGCAACTCAGTCTATCAAATTTAAATGCCACTATCACTATTTTGATTACAGAACACTTTTATAAACGACATAATTAAAATCGGTACATCAATTTTGGTCGCCTTATTGCCCAAATAACTATTTTTTTTTCATTATTATTTTTTATTTTCGAATTTTAAGATTTTTAAGTTAAGAATATTACAAAATGAATTGAAAATGTCCGAAATCTTTGACTGTGAAAATACTGTATTTAAAGCGAATACCAAACTTTGAAATTTTTGTCTTAAAATGCAAATATCTATATTTGCAGAGTTTCTAGACAAAATGACTAAAAAGAAATTAAAAGTTAAGTAAGTAAATTAAAAAGAAACCTATAATTAAACCTATAAATAAATTAGGCTGACTTTCATTTCATTTTGAAAATGGAAGGAAAAATACAAAAAATATTTGACAATAAAAAATTACATAATATCTAATTGTTTTGCAAATTAATCAGTAATCAAGAAAGTGATTAAAACGGAAACCCTTTTCTACATAATTATTTTTTATGTAAATTTTAGATTAGCAAAATGTTTACAATTTGAATTTGTTAACATTAATTATTAAAAAAAATTACACAAAATAATCTATGCAGATTCTATTTGGGTTATCAAATTAATAGTAAGGTAAAATACCGGAAGGCCATTTCAGTGGTGCATAAATAAAATTTTTGACTAATTTATTTCACAGTATTACAATAGTATATTACGCAACGAGCTAGAAAGTGACGAATTTTGTGCGTGTGTAAAAATAGCCGAACGAGGCGCCAGCTGAGTGAGGTTACACGAGTACAAAATTCACTTTCTTGCGAGTTGCGTATGCTATTTTTCTGACGACCACGGAGATTTTGCGACCATTACTGTGGTAAAAACTAAAAAGTCATAATATAACCTGTGTTGAAATTATTTTTAGTTAAATGTACCTAATTGTAGGTGGCTCCGTTTTGAAGGAAGCTACTGATCGAAACGACTAAAACTTTCTTATTTTTTTTTAAATTTAGACAAAAGTTAATTATACATATATGATTTTAACAATAAAACAAGTAATGTCGGGGTTAAATATAAATTTTTGTTTGATCTGTCCTTATTTTGCAAGTTCAAAAAAATCCGTGAGATAGCTTTCGGAATTTCTTTGCCGCGCCTCTATCGACTACTACAAGAAGTATTTCAGAGTTACAAAACAGAAAACCAAAGTCACTAGTGTAGCAATGATAGATTTTCTAAACCACTAATATGAATAACATATTCGATTTTCTCATATGGTCGTCGGAAAAATTATTTTTTGCGAGAACAACATCTAATGTCGATAAAAGGATATAATATAGATTTTTTGAAAGTTGTACCATTATTTGTTTTAACTAATGTTTTTTAGACAAACTGGTTTTGGTATTAAAGGAAATTATAAAATTTATAAAACGCCCATAAAACTTGGATTATTCGAAAGTTGCGATCGTCATTTTGTTGCTCCTGGTGGAACTTCCCAATCGTGAAAAATCATGATATCGAGCACGAGATCTCAAGTTTCCTCAATCAGATTTTCAATTGAAATACTCCATCCATGTGGACTTTATAAAGTTTCGAAATAAATAAGAAAAACTTACAATTCAGTCAATACAACATTTTTAGGAAACATTTTTATTTACTGGCTCATTCTGAAATGTTACCCGTAACATCGGTGTTAAGTTTTAATGTCACTCCGATGTCAGAAAATTCGCTATTCTGTAAAATATCAATGTAACTTAACGGCGATGTAAAATAACAATTTCGCTGTTAAAATTACATCCATCAAAATAATAAAATTACATCAATGTCTAATATATTAAGTCAATCAAAATAATAATATTACATTAATGTACAATGAGTTTTAATAGCAGAAATATTATTTTAAAACCATGTTTAGTTACAGTAATAGTTTACAGAATAGCGATTTTTTTAGGGTGACATTCAAATTTAACAATGTTACGGCTAACATTTTTGTTCAGAATACCCCATAAAAGAAAACTGACTATTGATTATGTTTTGGGAAAAGTAAAATGTCAAAAATATCACCGATTATTTTGTGACGTTTATGTCAAACTTCAATGTGTGAAGTTGGCTGTCAAATTTTGCACAAAAAAGTGAAAAATGTTCGTTAAGTAGTCCCTTAAATATTTACTCTTGTTCAAATTATAAGTCGAATATTTTTCATACATCACCACTCATGTCATTTGGGGTTTAATTTTAAATTTAACCCCAAATGATATTCGTGGTAATGACAGTGAAAAAATAATCGACAAAATTTGACCACTCGTGATATTGGCGATTTCTAAGATCAGATACACCTTCTGGTGCAAATTTATGACTTAAAAGATATAGTAATCCTAACCAATCAGAACCTGATAAAATTTGACAATTACTGTATCTCTTAGTTCAAAAACTGGCATAGAGGGCCAAACAGCGCCATCTCTTGGTAATCGAAGTTCCCAATTACATAAGATAATATGAAATATGCAAAAAATAATAAATTTGGTTTCAAAAGTGGTTTTAAGCATAATAAATTAACGGTCTTTGGTCCAGGCAATGCAGAACACTTCCTTTATATGAAACTGCCAAAAACCCGATTTTGAAAAATTCGGTTTTTACCCGGTTATTATTATTTTGTACATTCTCGATTTTTTTCACACAAGAGAATTTACGTCGTGTGATTCGAGAATAACCCCCCTGGTGGCGTCAGTAACCTACTATATTTGACGTTTAGGAAATTAATTCAAAATTAATTAAAAATATGAAAAATGTCTTTAATTACTATTAAAATACGATTAAAACAATAAACGAACATTTGTGTTATCATACATATGCCAATAAAATTAGTTTCTACATAAATGATTAAAAAGAAATTAACATTAAATAAATAAATAATAATTAAATTATAATTATAATTTTTCTCTTAAATATCAGTATTTAATATGGTTATGCCCGTTTTCACCAACGATTCCTAAATTTAGGCATTGCTTATATGCTAGGTATTATGTTGTTAGGTATTTTTAATTATTTAATAAAAAATACCTAGCAACTAGGCAATACCTAGCATATAAGCAATGCCTACGTTTTAGGAATCGTTGGTGAAAACGGGCATTAGACTCATTTAATTTAAAAAGAAAAATGCAAAAAACAATTTGACAAAAATAAATTACATTAAATTTGTTTTGCATATAAAAAAGTAGGAATCGCAAAAATAATTTTTTGTGCAATATTTTAAATACTAATTAATGCGGAAACTCTTTTTAAGAAATATTTATACTTTATGTAAATTTTGGAGTAGCAAAATGTATACTAATTACAATTTGCATTTTTAGCATTAATTATTAAAAAAAGTACACAATTTTTTAAAGGCGGAGATATTGTAAAAATATTTGAGATTGTTGACACGATATGTGGCCTATTAATAAATTTGGAATTAAGGAATATGAAAATAGCTTCAAAATCCAGAAAAAGGCTTATAGAATATTTGTTGGAATACTTTTAACATTTTTTACGTCCATAGGATTTTCGAATCGGTCTATCAGTACCAATCAATTACCTGTTCCAGGATATTATGATTGTCATTTAAATAAAACCACCTGTTTTATACCGTTGGCGTCTTTTCGCAACAACTTATATTTATCTAGGTGGTTTTATGTCCTATATAGGAATTTGTTTGTTATTTTTAACATTTGCTCTGATTAGTATATAATCTTTAAAAAGATCATTTCAATATTTTAATTACATAGATAATGTTGAAGAGCAAGATTTATTTTTGAGAGAGATAATACAACAACACGTAATATTTTTAAAGTATTCTCAAAACTTACCAAATATAAATAACCAATTAATGCAATATTAGGTTTTTTAGTCATGTAAAAGTTTTTTTTTTCCGAAATATTTTTCTTACAAATTATTACATCTTTTTATAATTTCGTTTTTGTACTCAATGTATTAAGCAACTAATTTTTTGGATTTGGCAGTTATTTGTTTTGGTGGTACTATAATATCAAATGAAGTATTACTGTCGATAATTTCTAAAATATAATTTTTTATTTGAAACTTTTTTATTGGTGTTGGAAATTGGCGAAGAAGCTTATAAAGTGATGTGGTATACTAAATCTAAAAAAGTTAAAATGGCTTTCTCCATGATTATTTTAAAATCCCAAATACCTGATTCATTAACAGCAGCAAAACTTATTCCAATAAATTTGTTCACTTTTACTAATGTAAGTATTTGGTACTATGAATTTTAGGAGTAACAAATATATAATGATTCATTTTTAGATAATAATTAACTCCTTTAAAGTATCTGCAATCTTTAAAACGATTTATAATTTGGAAAAATAGTGTTACTCCACAGTTAGATAATATTGTACTAATATTGCAAGGCAATAGTTTTAATAGTTCATAAATATATTTTTCGTTAGTCATTATTCAACTATAGAATGCACTCTAGAATAAAAAAATGTACACTTTATTCAAATATAAATATTGTTTATTAAATGTTAAACATGCTATTGTAAGGTATCTTGAAAATTGGTTCAGCATACGAAAATCTAAATTAAATTTGTCTAAAAAAAATGCGTAAGAATAAAAAAGAGTTTAAAACAATTATTTTATTTTTATTTAAACTTTAACCATGTTCCTGATTTTTGTAAATTATTTTGCATTTTACCTTCTAACTCTATTTAAATCCACTTCAACCCCAGGATCAACTGTTTCGACACCTTTATATTTTTGATAATTTTCATTATCTTCTATTGGTTTGCAATTAACAAAAACTGCCGAAAGAAGCAGTAATATTATTTGATATTTCATTTTTTCAAAGTGTTATTGAGTGTACGAGCAACTGCATAATATTATGCAAAGATTTGGTGAACTGAAATGAAGCTTACCTTAATAAAATCTGCATAGATTGTTGTTGATTAATGTTAACATATGCAAAGAGTATTTAGTAAGCTTTTTGATAATCTAAAATTTAAATAACCTCAACTGAGGTTGGTTTTAAGACGTAGTTTTATTACCCTATTATGGAACACCAACCGTTTAAGGATTTTCGAGTAAAAAAACTAAAATTAAAATATTTTTTCCAATGCTCCAAGTGATCCCACAAAATTTTAAATTCTTTTATCCATTCATTTGGACATGGCGACTTTAGTTCCATACATTAAATCCACCCTGTATAATTGATAAGTTGATATTTCATTTTAGGAAAGATTTAACTATTTAAGTTATTTTATAATACTATGTAAAAAATTGGTCAAAAATTGAAATGAAATGTCAATCGGTATTTTACGTTACTATAAATTTGATAACACATATAGAATATCCATGGATAAAATAAAATAAACGTAATTCTTTACTAAATATAAAAAATCTCTATTAAATATTAAATAAATGTACTATGTTTACAGAATTATTTTCATTTTTTAAAATCATGTCTAAAATTAAAAAAGGCTCCATAGTTTGGATGGTTAGTTCCACCAGGACCACCAAAATGGCGGTCGTAACTTCCAGTTAATCCAAGTTGTGTATTACCATTGGGCGATTTATAAATGTTATAATTTCCTTTAATACCTAAGTCTGTACCCATGCCTTTTGTATGAGATCCTGTCAATGAGACTCCACTACCTGAAGGAGAATGCTGGTAATTCAGATTACCTCCCATAGTTAGTGGTCCTCCAAATTGTTTTTGACCAAATGCTGTACCCGCGAGGTTATGATTTGGTGTGTTCAAAATTGTTCCAGTATGCGAAACTCCAAATCCGGTATTAGATATATTAACACCAGTTTGTCTAAAAATATTTTTAGTTAAAACAAATAATTACTGTAAAAAAAATCAATATTGTATCCTTTTATCTGCATTAGATGTAAGGTTTTACCAAATTAAATTTGCTTTAATTTTATGAAATCTTAGAAAAGGTACTTTTTGCAAAAAATATTTTGGTTACCTTTTCTCTCTATTTAAAGGTACTCCAACATCTGGATCAACTACTTCAATACCTTTATGCCTTTGACAATTTTCATTATGTTCTATCGGTTTGCTGTTAACAAACACCAAGCACCAAAGAAGCACTATTATAAGTTGATATTTCATTTTTGGAAAGACTTATTGACTGTTTAAGTTACTTTGTAATACTATGTAAAAATTGGTCAAAAATTGAATTTATATACCATTGAAATGTCAATCGGTACTTTACCGTACTATAAATTTGATAACCTAAGTAAAATCAGCATAGATAGATGTGTGTACTTTTTTTAATAATTAATGCTAAAAATGCAAATTGTAATTAGTATACATTTTGCTAGTCCAAAATTTATACAAAAAATAATTATTTCTGAAAAAGAGTTTCCGCATTAATTATTATTTAAAATATTGCACAAGAAATTATTTTTGTGATTCCTACTTTTTTATATGCAAAAAAATGTAATTTATTTTTGTCAAATATTTTTTGTATTTTTCTTTTTAAATTAAATGAGTCTAATGCCCGTTTTCACAAAATAATGCGGAAACTCTTTTTAAGAAATATTTATTTTTTATGTAAATTTTGGACTAGCAAAATGTATACTAATTACAATTTGCATTTTTAGCATTAATTATTTAAAAAAGTACACAAATCTATCTATGCAGATTTTACTTAGGTTATCAAATTTATAGTACGGTAAAGTACCGATTGACATTTCAATGGTATATAAATTCAATTTTTGATCAATTTTTACATAGTATTACAAAGTAACTTAAACAGTTAATAAGTCTTTCCAAAAATGAAATATCAACTTATATTAGTGCTTCTTTGCGCAGTTTTTGTTAACAGCAAACCGATAGAACAGAATGAAAATTGTCAAAAGCATAAGGGTATTGAAATAGTTGATCCTGATGTTGGAGTACCTTTAAATAGAGAGAAAAGGTAAGCAAAATATTTTTTGCAAAAACAAATTCCAAAATTTCATCATGTACCTTTTCTGAGATTTTATAAAATTAAAGCAGATTTAATTTGGTAAAACCTTACATCTAATGCAGATAAAAGGATATAATATTGATTTTTTGATAGTACAATTATTTTTAGACAAACTGGTGTTAATTTATCTAATACCGGATTTGGAGTTTCGCATACTGGAACAATTTTGGACACACCAAAGCATAACCTCGCGGGTACAGCATTTGGTCAAAAACAATTTGGAGGACCACTAACTTATGGAGGTGGTTTAAAATATGAACATGTTCCTACAGGCAGCGACATTTTAGTTACAGGTTCAAAAACAGGTGGAATTAAGGGTGCAGATTTAGGTGTTCAAGCAAACTATAACATTCTTAATAATGCAAATACAAAATTTACTGCTTCGGGAACTGCTAATCAACACTTGGGTGGTCCTTATGGAAATCCACTAACTGTGGGAGGTAATCTGAATTACCAGCATTCTCCTTCAGGTAGTGGAGTCTCATTGACAGGATCTCATACAAAAGGCATGGGTACAGATTTAGGTATTAAAGGAAATTATAACATTTATAAATCGCCCAATGGTAATACACAACTTGGATTAACTGGAAGTTACGACCGCCATTTTGGTGGTCCTGGTGGAACTACCCATCCTAACTATGGAGCCTTTTTCAATTTTAGACGTGATTTTAAAAAATGAAAATAATATTGTAATCATAGTATATTTAATAGTTAATAAACATTTTTATATTTAGTAAAGAATTGCGTTTATTTTATTTTATGGTGCATTATCTATGCAGATTCTATTTGGGTTATCAAATTTATAAATTCAATTTTAGACCAATTTTTTACATAGCAGTATAAAATAACCTAAACAGTTAAATCTTTCCAAAAATTAAACATCAACTTATACAGGGTGGATTTTATGTATGGAACCAAAGTCTCCATGCCCAAATGGCTGGATAAAAAAATTTGAAATTTTGTGGGATAAAATGGGGCCTTAGAACAAATATTTTAAAATGAAAAAAAAATTATCCCTCGGATTTCTGACATGTAATACATCATTGAAAAGCTAATTTTTAGTACAATACGACATTTTACAAAATTATTAGTGTCCGTTCCAAAAGAATCGACGAATTGTTTTAAGAGCAGTCACGGGAGCATTCCGCTGTATAGAAATAAATCGTTTTACACTAGTAGATGGCTCCACTCGTTTTGAAAATTGACAGAGCCATCTGGTGTTGGTGTCGGTCTACACAAGCCTTCGTTGGGCATGTTAGATGCCTCTGTTTTTTTCCTACTCAGTTAAATGCTCCCGGTAGTAAAAGGACACAAGGGTGCAGTATATGATGCTGATGAGTACTAATAAGCACGAAACGCAGCGTCCATCACTCTGCAGCTTGGAATAGTTGCTTGGTGCTCCTTAACCCTTTAAAGAAGGCATACCAAAAAATCTTCTCTCCTTATTCGTTTATTTAAAGCAAATTATAAATAGTTGCAAGTTTAGATTATCAAAAACCTTACTAAATACTGTTTGCATATGTTAACATTAATCAACAACAATCTATGCAGATTTTATTAAGGTAAGCGGCATTTCAGTTCACCAAATTTTTGCGTAATACTACGCAGTTGCTGGTACACTCAATAAGTCTTTGCAAAAATGAAATTTCAAATAATATTACGGCTTCTTTCGGCAGTTTTTGTTAATTGCAAACCAATAGAAGATAATGAAAATTGTCAAAATCATAAAGGTGTCAAAACAGTTGATCCTGGAGTTGAAGTGGATTTAAATAGAGTTAGAAGGTAAAATGCAAAATAATTTACAAAAATCAGGAACATGGTTAAAGTCTAATGAAAAATAAAATAATTGTTTTAAACTCTTATTTATTTTAACTCATTTTTTTTAGACAAATTCAATTTAGATTTTCGTATGCTGGACCAATTTTCAAGATACCTTACAATAGCATGTTTAATATTTAATAAACAATATTTATATTTGAATAAAGTGTACATTTTTTTATTCTAGAGTGCATTCTATAGTTGAATAATGACTAATGAAAAATATATTTATGAACTATTAAAACTATTGCCTTGCAATATTAGTACAATATTATCTAACTGTGGAGTAACACTATTTTTCCAAATTATAAATCGTTTTAAAGATTGCAGATACTTTAAATGAGTTAATGATTATCTGAAAATGCATCATTATATATTTGTTACTCCTAAAATTCATAGTAGCAAATACTTACATCAGTAAAAGTGAACAAATTTATTGGAATAAGTTTTGCTGCTGTTAATGAATCAGGTATTTGGGATTTTAAAATAATCATGGAGAAAGCCATTTTAACTTTTTTAGATTTAGTATACCACATCACTTTATAAGCTTCTTCGCCAATTCCCAACATCTAATAAAAAAGTTTCAAATAAAAAATTATATTTTAGAAATAATCGACAGTATACTTCATTTGATATTATAGTACCACCAAAACAAATAACTGCCAAATCCAAAAAATTAGTTGCATAATACATTGAGTACAATATAGCCGAATCGATTTTCGTTGAATCACTGAAATCATAAAATATAATTTCTGTTTATTTTATCATATTAATATTACCAAATTGAAATTAAAAAAACACAAAAAACGAAAATATAAAAAGATGTAACAATTTGTAAGAAAAATATTTCGGAAAAAAAAACTTTTACATGGCTAAAAAACCTAAAATTGCATTAATTGGTTATTCATAAATATTTGGTAAGTTTTGAAAATACTTTAAAAATATTACGTGTTGTTGTATTATCTCTCTCAAAAATAAATCTTGCTCTTCAACATTATCTATGTAGTTAAAATATTGAAATGATCTTTTCAAAGATTTTATACTAATCAGAGCAAATGTTAAAAGTAATAAACAAATTCCTATATAGGACATAAAACCTCCTAGATAAGTATAAGTTGCTGCAAATGTTTGAAAAGACGCCAACGGTACAAAACAGGTGGTTTTATTTAAATGACAACCATAATATCCTGGAATAGGTAATTGATGGGTACTGATAGACCGATACGAAAATCCTATGGACGTAAAAAATGTTAAAAGTAGTATTCCAACAAATAGTCTATAAGCCTTTTTCTGGATTTTGAAGCTATTTTCATATTCCTTAATTCCAAATTTATTAATAGGCCACATCTTGTCAACAATCTCAAATATTTTTACAATATCTCCACCTTTAAAAATTAATAACATATATTTCATGACCATCTAAAAAATTACAGATAAATAAAATAAATTTTGGTTATAAATTTCTACCATAGCCAAAAGTGAGGTAAAAGAAAGGCCATCCAAACTTTCCAGTTTTTTCAAAAAAATCATCGATTGTAGTATATTTGCAAATAATATAACACATGTGCAAAGTAGATTTAATCTTGCTAAGACATATTTAATTTTTGTTTGTTTGTAAGGGTTAAGCCCTAGAGTATCAACGTATTTCATTAAGAAAATAAACATCGGTAATGATGATAAAATAGTTTTTTCAACCATTTTTAGGATGTTGATTTTTTGCTCGTGTTATAGCTTTGAGCGTATTTCAATGACTGATTCTCTTCTATCTTTGATTTTAGGAAAATTATGGTACTTTAATTGTTATTTATTATGTAATAAATATTAAATTCATTAATTTGGCACTTCAATATTTCCGGTGGGGTGTTTCTCAGAAACTATATTTATAATTCATAATATAAAAAAATATTTATTACGTTTCTGCAAGACAATATTGTCCCCAATAATTTTGTAAATTGATACATAAATGCAGGGTAATTACTAACTACGAAAATTGCAAATAGAAACAAAGATTTATACATTTCAGTTTATGCAATATTAAAATTATAATTGCATAATTATTTTTGATAGTTTTAAAATAAATGAAACTAATTTGCAGAATAAACATTTAGTCCTCAACTCAAAAAAATTATTATATTACAAAAATTGTTACTGTTGTAAATTAAAGCAATTAGATGTATTCGTTTTCAGGGTTATATGGTATATGAGTATTCAAAATCTTAATAAATTAAATTTGTTTAGCTAAAAGGCTGTAAATTAAATTTATCACATATTTATTGATCGTGTTAAAATTGGTGAGGAAATAGATTATAAACCCTCCTAGAGAATTTATTTCTTGATCTCTGAATACGTATGGGTATAAAATTGAACCTTAAGGCAGTAGGGGTAAAATAAGTGCATGAAAGTTCCTGACTTTGATCACCCCTCATATTTATCTTCGGGGGCGACCATCTACATTGACAAAATTTGTTGACGACATTCTCATAAAACTTTTTCGTAATGCCATTAGGGCCCCATAAATTTGCATAACATTTACTCGAATCCAATAATTACTATTGATAATTTAATCTTTTTTTTAATTCCAAAAAATATAGCAACAATTGTAATAAATATAAAGTTTATACAATATAAAAATCTTACGTCAGGATAGCACCCGATTTACAACCGCAATTTGCGAGGATAAGAAACATTTTTATTATTATTAAAATTTTTTAGTTTAGTTTATGTATCTACTTTATCATAGAGCTTTCTTTGTTTTCAATAGAAAGAAAAACATTTATACCCAGTACACGTGGAGCAGAATTCTTTAAATTTCTCATTTTGCTAGATAATAAATTCAGCGATTTGGTAATGATTTATAAGATTTATTAAAATAGTCGACTTTCGCAAATACTAGCTAAGAAGTCCCAAAATTTTATGAACCTTCGAGTTTTATTTTATTGCTGAAACCAATGAAGTTTTTTGACCAAATGTATTTTCCACATGTCCTATTTTTAATACGTTTTATAAATTTTGTAATGGAGTTCGTCGCCAGTATTATCAGGAAGGGTATTTTGATAAAATAGTTTCTAACCTGGTATGAAGTTCATTGTCAGTAAGGCGATCATAAGGAGGTGGAGGAGTTGTGCATAGCTCATTTAGCATATCATCCAGATCGCTTGCCAAGGAAGAAAGAAGCTGCAACAAAAAGATTATTTATTACATAAATTATAGGATATGGAAAATTAAGTATATGTTCTATCTCGATGGACATTACTGTTGATTAGAAAAATAAATATAATATTATAGTTAGAACAAAAAAGTGCATAAAGAAAATCATATTTCCACATTTCCTTTATTAAATCAAGATGGACTTTGTTTTAGCTACTTAACTTCCTAAAATAATTACGAATAATTATTGACTCAAAAAAATTCAAATCCTGAATATTTGATCGTCCTCATCCTCAAATAAGGCAGCTTATTAAAGATCCCAAATTTACCGTAACAATGAACGAGATCTAATACTCGATGTCGATTTGTTCAAGTATTTTAAAAGAATTAGATGAAAATATGCTTTTGAAATTTTAATGTTCTTGGTGTTTGGTTGTAACATGAGCACAAAATTTCACTACCTCGAAAACCACTTAGGTCAGTTTTCAAAAAACGTAGATGAGTTTGGTGAGGAGCAGTAATGGCCGATCTCACCAACTTAAAGAAAAATTTAACAAAATCTTGCTTACACTTAAGTCTCTCTAGTCATATAAAACGAATACTTACGCTAAGTTTAGTAGAGATTGGATTTTGGTGTTCGGTTGGTATTCGGGCGTCGTTCGGCTTCCGTCGCGTTGTTTTATTCTATGATTTTTATTATTTTACCACAGAATCACAATATAATCTTAGAACATACTAGATTATTCTGTGATAATATATAAAATTTTATAATTATGTGTTTTATCTACTGTTTTATATTTGAAATAAAAACAGTAGAAATGTGTCTTTTTTAAACGAAAATATTGAAAAAAAACAAGGGAATTTGGCATTGTTTTAAAATGGTCATTTCTAGTGTAAACTTGTCTTGGGATATCAATATTAATTATATAAATTATAATTAAATTGCTTCTGGAATTATATTGCCATTTGCTAGTTTATTTTCACGAGAAATTGTAATTTTTAGGTTAAGTTGAGTTTTAAGTCGCCGATATCGACGACTTAATTTTAAGTTCAACTTAGGCTTTAAGTTCGCCAATCCAATGACGGTGAGACCCGATAAGGACTACTTAGACATTTAAGTAGTTCTTAAAGTTTAAGTCGTGTTGGTGAGATCGGCCATAAGTGATTTTGTCCAAAAATTTATCTAGAAACAGTTAAAATCAGTGGCACCAAAATCGCTGTTCAGCTATGTAATTAAAGCCCCACACCACAACACAGGTTTAACTTTTCCTATATGTATATGTGGTGCCTTAAACCAATTGTACATCTTTTATTTATAATTTACACCTATTATAATTAAAACTTTAAAATTTTTGAAATGGTCATCATCATCACCAACACTACTAAAACAAATTGGATAATAGTTTTTTGAGTAGAGAGGTGGATGGACGAGAAAATTTCAAAACAAAAGTGTTTAAACCACTTTTCGATCGGACCACTCCGGAAAAGTCATTCCAGTGTCCGAATCGTACCAAATTGTAGTATGTTGTGGGGGATCAAATTTTGAAAACAGTCGTTTTGACCCGCCTCGGCGAGAATACAACCCCTGTGTTTTTACGTTTTTAAAAATTCAGGATCCGTCATAAAGAGGCGTATTTCTTCTGAAAGGGGTACAAATTTTTGAAGATTGTTAACATTTCGAAAAAATTTCCCGAATTGACGAAAACCCTCTTTTATTCTCACATCCTGAGGATTAATCAGAACAATTTTTAAATATCCTGGAGCAAATGTACAATTTCAGAGGTTATTTACAATTTAAACAGGGTTATGTCGTTTTGATTATAGCGCCAACGTTATCTAAACCCAATCATTTATTATACAGGGTGAGCTAAAATGTTTCTGGTCAATTCCAATTTCCCGCCTAAAAATCTGGGGAATTTGTTTGCTTCAAGTTCATGTGTTAACAAAATCAAAACAAAGTAACTAGACTTCACAAAAGCAGAGGCATAGATATAATTTTAAAACGTTGTGTCAAAACTTCAGATTTTAGATTTCGTTATTGTGCCCTCTATTTCATAAACGTCAGTTTTTATCAAAATTAATTTGATTTGTGTCAGCATCTGCCTCGAAAATGAAGAAAAAACATTTTCAATATTTGAC
Source organism: Stenus bimaculatus (assembly GCA_963971135.1). Lineage (NCBI taxonomy): Eukaryota > Metazoa > Arthropoda > Insecta > Coleoptera > Staphylinidae > Stenus > Stenus bimaculatus. Next base: position 74,944,588 of record OZ020180.1, on the reverse strand, counting down.
ATTTACTGTGAAATTAGACATTTTGGAAACAAAATTTGCTACACCATTGGATTACTAGGAGATTTTCTTTTTAAGATTTCAGTTGTACCAATCTGTGTATTTGGTTGCCTACATATCAAACCACAAACTTATTTATAGGATTAAATTAAAAACGAAGCATTTTAGAGAAAATATTTATTCTCTGTTTTCGTCTTAAAATTTGTCAAATAGTCTTCTAGTAAGTCTCTGATATTTATTTTTAAAAAAGCCACCCCTGTTTAATGCAAAATTGGCATACAACTTCGTACATGTTTTTAAATAACTTCTAAACCGTACCAGCTGTGAAAAAATTAAACAGATCAAAAATTTTCAGAAAAAAGCAAGGAATTAGAATATCTCATTTAAAATGTTAAGTGGGGTAGCACAAAAAAGTTATGGCATAAAAAATGGGGTCTATACCCCCAAAATACATCCCCCTGTATTTTATTTCGATATTTCATATTTTTATCTTGTTACCACTATAATAACTAGAGTGTGTTTCAAATTTGATCAAATTATCTTAAAAAATAAAGAAGTTATACTCAAAAAATGAAAAAAATATAGAAAGTTTGACACCCCATAACTAAAAAATAGAGCACTTTTGAGAAGATTTTTATTCCTTACTTTTATCTTAGAATTGGTGAAGGAATCGCCTGTAGAATTTCTTCGCATATATTTAGAAACACCCTGTATAATCCATTTTCCACTAATTTCAAATATCCTTACCTACATTTACCTTTTACTACTAGTTATTGGCATGTCAAGATTAGAATTTATGTAATAGAACATATTTTTATCTTAAGCTACATTCACTACTTCGAAATTTGTACGTAAATGTAAATTAATAGTTTGGGCATGCGCATGAGTACTTAATGCAGAACCTTGAAAGCTCCAAGCTTTTACGTTATTTACACTAATTTTCTTTTCCTTATATTTAAGGAACTTAAATTAAACAAAAATTTAATATTAGAAATAAATTTATGTATAATTTATGTACTTACTTATCTGAAGGTTGTGAATTATAGTTAGAGATGAAAGAGTAATTTTGAAATCAAATTCTTTTTTTTTCTTATGAGTTCTACCAACAGTTGTTAATAGCTAACGGTTAATGGTCTTTCATTATAAATCGGAAAATTATAGAAATTAAATATTTAAAGCAATTTGTAAAAAATTAAGAATAATTGAAAACGTGAGCTTCAGCCAAAAATAATTAATTTTTTTAAATTAAAAAAACTTTCCTTCTAGTGGAATATACTAGTATTATAAAATTATGTTCACAAAATGGGCAAATGAAAAAAAAGTCTTAAAAACCAAACTCGATCATAAATTTATCATCGAGTTTGATTTATGATCGAGTTTGGTTTTTAAGACGTTTTTTTTCATTTGCTCATTATGGATCACCAAACGTTGAGAAAAGATTTTCGTTTTGAAATTTCGTTTTGAAATTAACACAAAAAAATTAAAAATGTAAATAAAGGACTTTCCTAAAATAAGACCAATAAATATTTGATGTATTTTATGAAATTACATTTGGCAATAATGGAATAATGTAAACAATTAAAAACAAAAATCATGAAATAATAGTGAAATAAAAAATCTTTAAAATGTATTGAAAATTCATCCCTAAATATCCTTTGTCTCACTTTAATATTATTTTTTTAATTATGTTCTTGATGTTCATTTTAAGTTCATTAAATATTTTATTTTTTTTGCTTTTTACCAATTAAACCAACATTTCATTTAAATTCTGCGAGCTTATGAAGACAAACGGTTTGTATAATAGAATGAAATTTTAGCTTCATAGATTTTCATTACTGTTCGCGTTTGAATTTATTTAAGGTGAAATATAATATTTCTAAAAAATTTCTTCATTTCCAAAATTTCATTTTTATAATTCAAACCAAAGTTAATAATAATTTGCTACACACATTAAAATAGGAAGCATGTGCTTCTAGTATTATTAAAAACTTTGTCTAATCTTCCTTATTAAAACCAGACTAGTCTGTTTTCAATTTCAATGATCACATTAGTAAATGCTTTTAAAGTGATCGTTGCATCGAATGCACATCAGTGTTATTCCGTGATTCTTTTTTCTTTCATGTTTTAAACAATAATACTTGCAGCTCTTCTTCATACTATATACTTGATTCACTTAAAATACCTATGTGGGTTATCATTTCAACTACAAAAGTAAAATAATAGACCGTAAAACGTTTAACTCATGAAAAGTAGTACGTAATCTTAATAAGTATATGCATTTTAAATAATTATACTCATAATTAAAAATTATGCTTTAACATGCACCATATGCAGTTTATAATACTCTAGTTGTTTTCAGTATGCCTATTTAATATTGTAATAATCCTTAAAAAATTAAAAAAAACTGAATTTTCATAACAAAATGTATTTAGGTATAAATTTACAAAACATAAAATTCTTTCTTCGTAATTATTGTACTAAATAATAATCTTTTAATTGACTGGAGATATTTTTTAGTATTTTCTCCAAATTTTGATTTTATTTCAAAATTTAAAAATTATTAAAAAATCAAATCTTGCGATGATTTTAATATTAATAATATTAATAAAAGTATTATTTACAAATGAAAAAAATTCAGCTCTATAGGAAATAAAAATCCCTTTTCCATTTAATTCCGACAAAAATATAAAAAAATTGTAAAATATTTTTTTACAGAAATTGTTAAAAATTCAAATTTAAGATCAATCCTTCTTTCATGACGTCATAGGAATCACAAATAGCAAGGAACTCATTATTTGCATTTAATTGTCTTAATTTACCCTCTAATTATGTGTAAAAATAACACTTTTCCGTTCCGTAAAAAAAATTAAAAAAATATCAAAAAATAATAGGTCTAGGGTGACTCTTATGATTGGTTGTAATTTTATCTCGAAATGTCCGTCCAAAACAGTCTATTTATAAAAAAAATTAGAACAATAACACTATTTTTTGACATCATCTTCTCGTGGATTTTACACAAGTAATCAAAAAAAAAAACTTTATCATCCACATTTTTAACTGAAAATTATGCGTTCTTACATTTATTCAAAATTTTTGTACAATAATTTACTAGACACCTTGTATATTTTTTGAAGGTAATCTTATTTCATTTCAAGCACGATTGGACGAATTGTTTGATTACTTACTTTTAATTGCTTTAATTATTGTCTTACTGAATTGAAACACAACTTAATTAAAATATACAAAATAAGTTTGTATAACCCACTTACTTCAAAATATCTATCCATTTATTAGTGTCAGAACTTGAGGAAGGTTACAATCACCTTTTAAACAAACGCTCAGATTATTAAACTAATGTTTATTCCACAAACACTCCGAAACGTATTGTAGTAGACATGGTAATAAATGCGGTGAAGGACGTGCTGGTTAAGCTTCTGGCTTCTGCCATTAGAAGACAAGCATGGGGAGTTTAACTGCTTCTGCTTTTTCATTCATTCACATTTAGGTAATAATGCATTTGGTATGGAACATACGGTGGAAGCCGGCACGCGATACCTTAATGTGCTCTGGGACAACCAATTTACTAAGCAATTGAAGGGGTCGTCAAAGCACTAAGGTAGTTTTTACCCCCTATTATTGAAACACTTTAATTATTTTTTAAAGTGAATTAAAAAAGAATTATGGATGAAAAACTTGAATATATGGATATAATCAAGATATATCATAATTGGTAAATATTACACCAATTATTTAAAACCCACCCTATAGTTTTAACAAAAAGATATTTCATTTATTAACGATTGAGTAAAAGGCCTAAGTTACCAAACGCAAATCAAGGACAGAATCTTATAAAAACAATTTTATCAGATTCGATGTATGGTAATTTAGTTAGTTTGTCCTATGGTTCATTTTGGACCACCAAACAAATGGATTTGTCACTTTGCTATTTTAGTATTTTTTCCTACTAAACTAAATAATTTCTAGTAAACTGAGATTACAAAATAAGTGTATTAGATAGAACCACTACAAACCCCCAAAATCCTAATTTATAGAACATATAGATTGTAAAAATTGAATCGCCAGAGAAATATTTCCCATTTCCCAAAGAAAATGTTTGGAAAATGTACAATATTCAAATCTTGGGAGTTTTCTTGATGTCCATAAACAAAGCGTTAACGTCAATGATGTTCTATCGACAGAATATGACGTGCTTTCAGGGGTTCCTGAAGGTTCCCATTGTGCTCCCAAATTCATTTTATTTGTTTGTCAATGATGTATAGGACGATATGTACAGGATTGTGTCTTAGTGCTAGCGAACTAAAAACTTTTATAGAGTCCCGTAGCATAATATCTGTGACAAAATCCAGTGACATACTCATCAAGGGAAATCAAATAATACCTCTGCAACTATGTAGAAAATCTTAAATAATATCCAACAGAATTTAAAAATAGTGAATATACTTTATCTGGTGATGACTTTAATAAATACTTGTTAGAGATCGGAGAAGCAACAATTAAATCTATCCCATCCTATGGTGAGATTGCCAGACCTAACAACACGAACCTTAATAACACACCAGTATTACAATTCCATGAGGTATTTATCAACGAGAAATACAATAGAACAAATGAATAACAGCAGAATCCGAGAAAATTGCTCCATTAATTCTCATATCTTTAAAGATGTCCTAGTACCTCCACTTACAACAACTGTATCAGAAACTGTGTATTCCAGACATCTTGAAAAAAGCACTGGTTATTCCAGTGCACAAAAAAGGCAATGTTAACGATGTTGGTAGGTAATTATAGACTGATTTCCATCTTACCAGCTCTGTCCAAGATTTTTTAAAATATTAAGAAAAATCTTTCTTTGAAGACATTAACCTCTTCTTCAGTGGCCCATATGGTTTCAAAAAAGGTCACTTTACAACGGTGGCTATTACAGAGTTTGTTCAGGAGGCTCTTCATTGTTTTGAGAAAGGAGAATTATCATTTGCCATATCCTTGGATTTTAGGAAGATATTCGACTGGATCTGTCATAAATTATTGTTATTTAAGCTTTATAAGAAAATAGTATAATGTGGCAATAACACACGTGCGGTGCTAACCTGAACCATGTCAGGTAGCAGTGAGGTTCGGCTCGTTTTCTCGTGTATATGTATTATTTTTTTAATAAACTTACTAACAAATTATACATCCTTTTTTATTTTAATGTTTAGTGTCTCCAGAACGAATTAGCCGATTTCACAAAAAAAAATTATAGTAAATCGATGAACGGTTAACGAACAATTCGGATAGTGAACATACTCTTGTAACAGATTATGTTCGTTACAGATTACCCACTGTACAATCTAAGTCCCAGTTCGTGCAAGTTTCTTCTGTCTTATCTATCTAATAGAAGTCAAGCCGTGGGTTGCAATTAGTATGTGATCCAACTAGCATTCTCCTTGGTTTCTTATAAGGATTTATACTGTGTCCCTTATTATTTCTAATATTCATCAATGACTTTCCAAGCCACATGACGAATTCGGAAATAGTACTTTTTGCTGATGACTCAACACTTAGAATTAGCCATAAAGACTTCAAATTGGGATTGGAGTTAAGTCAAAGAGATGATGCCCTAGATTGGTCTAGCAAAAATAGACTCAAGCTTAATGACGACAAAACTGTTAATCTAGTGTTTTCACTGCGCAAACCTGAATGGAAGAAGATTCAGTTAAATTTCTTGGACTCCATATAGATACTTCCTTAATATGATAATAGGGCATAAATTTCTTTCTCTGTCTACGGAGGTATTAAGGGTGGCTTATTTCTCGCTCTTTCACATCCATCTGGATTATGGTCTCCTTGTTTGGGGGTAATTCTTCTATCATAAACATACTCTCTCCTCTGCAAAGACGCATGATACGTGTGTTAATTGGTTTAGGATATGGCGAAGATTGCAGAGCACACTTCTCTTCATTAAAAATCCTAACCTAACCATACATGTATAATACTTTCAAAAAAGTCTAATATCTCAAAGGAAGCCGAATCAAAGCTAGTGAAGCTTGAAGACATCCACAACTACAATACAAGAAACAAATCTTTATTATATCCTTATAGAGTCAGACTTATTCGTAGTCAGAAGTCTATCGAATACTATGGGACCAAAGAATTTCTTATATAAGGTTTTCTACCCATTTAATGTATTTTGTCCGATCTAATCATTTTATATAATTCTACTTTAGTTAAATATATTAAAGGACAACACAATTATTTGGACTGCTTTAATTAAATAGAAAAACTTGTTATTTATTTTCTTTTAGTCCAACTTTATTATTTATACGTTTTGTATAAATTAAATTAAAAACTATTGATTTCGCGATAATTTTATCCCATCTTCAGGTTTTTAAAGAATCTTTATTGTTAAGATAATAGTGACATGTATGTAACTTTAGTTGTTGTATATTTGTAACCTTTATGCATAAACATTTGTTTAGGTAATTTGGTAAAATGATTAAGTAAAAATAGTCTATCACTAAAAATTAACAAATGTAATGTTACAAGTTTTTACAAGGATCGGCCAAAATATAATATAAATGGCGAAGATTTTAGAGTTTATCAGTTGTTTTTAGGGGTTTGGGCATTTCATTTGATCGTCATCCAAGTTTTGTTGAACAATTGTTCTAAGAATATCGACAATAATTTGTAATAAGGAACACTAAAGATTTCTCAGTATTTTCAATGAGATTAGTATACTGTGATTTAGTCAGGAGTTCTTCATCTTCTTCTCAAACCAACGACAATGAAACTCTATATACCTTCCGGTACGTATCTTCCAGTCACAAGCTCAATGATATTGTAATAGGTGGAAGGTGAGACAAAACAAACAAAGGTAAAGACTGTTCACGATCTAGGGCCTTCTCCAGATGGACTTAGACGCCCGAAAAAGAAAGCCTTCAGGAAACATTCAACATAGACCGAAGGGATTAGTGATTCCATAAAAGAAAATGTTAGAGTTTAATACCGGAGTCTTTAATAAACTTAAACATAACTTCATAAATTTTAATATTAGGATCATGTAACATGTAACAGGAAAATATAGTCTGTAGGTAAATGGACATTCATTGGAATCAAACTTTGAAGTAACATATTCACATTCTGACCATTATCTACACTCCTAAAAAAGATGTGATCAATTGACTGACTTTCACCACAAGTGCAATTAGGAGAGTCAACTGCTACAATTCTGAATAGGTGCACATTTGAAAAAGTGTGACACAGTCTAATTCTGCCAAAGGTAGTAATAAAATTCCTCGAATGAATGGGAATATTCTTAAACCATGGCTGCTGTTAATATTGCCATTGATGCGCCTATAATTCGCACCTCTGGAAACACTGGACTCATCAAAATCGGCTTGACCTTCAAGCAAAATATTGTGATTGCAAACTTTGATGAATTCTCATAAATGAAGCTTAATATCTACAGAATTTTGATGCAAACCTTCCTTAGCTAGGAAGCCTGCCACTTCATTGCCTATAATCTAGGCTAGGAGTTCGGATCCATAATTTGGTCATGATACTTATCAGAGTATAAATAGGTTTTGTTGGTGTTAGTGTTGGATTTTCAGAAAATCTTTGGTTTATTCTAGATTCTAGGTATGTTTATTTTTTCTACTTACATCTCACATTTTTAAATTATATTATTAATTTTTAAGAATTCTTTTAAACTGGTTGCATAAAAGATCTTGCAACGACTAAGTGAGGCATTGTTAGGTATTAGGACAAATTAGCAGTCACTATTTTCATATTTATTCAGGGACAAGTTTCGTTTTTCAATGAAACCTTTTTCAAGCTATACATTTTTATATTTTATTTTAATACTTAAAATTCAAATTTTTATATTTAATATTTCTCGCAAGAAAGATCAAACAAAAACAAATGGCGTCTATTGCGCCAGGCATATCATTCCAAAAATGAACAGGTTATATCAATTTAATTTATTCCAAAAAAATAATTTGAATTTAAAATCCATAAATGTTGGGATAAATTACACTCTCAATTCCGTTAGCTAAATTGTTGTTTATAGAAATTTTTTTATATTTTATTAAAATAAAACTAAGGAAATGACGAATTTGTAAACTTATAATTTCTTTGCCTGATCATGGGAAATATGTAGCAAAATTTGGATACGGATTATTATTTTATCTGTGAGCTAGAGCCACTAGATTTTTTTAACAGGCACTGTTCACAAATTGAAATGTTTGATGTATCTTTTGATTATTATTTTAAAAGCGCAGATTTACTAGTCACGATTTTTTTGGATTTATATTATTAATATGAAAAATATGTAAAAAAAAATTAAATATGTATTCTTCCCAAAATATTGATTAATTCATTGGTATTCATAAGGTCCTGTGGCGCAACGGATAACGCGTCTGACTACGGATCAGAAGATTCCAGGTTCGAATCCTGGCAGGATCGATTTTTTTATTGGTCACGATTTAATAAATTTTTAATTCTCTTAAATTTAGATCGAAAATAATTAAAAAACATACGAACATTTTTAAAACTATGTATTACTTATTTCCTTTCTTCAATTTACCAAAAATATTTAAAAAAAATTATCGAAGGTCCTAAAAAAAATCATTTATTAAACATTTTTCCAACATTTAGGCCAAAGAAGGGGTCATTTTTTATTTTTGTTACTTTAGGCAAATTCTCATATTTTGAACGAGATTTAAAAAAAAAAACATCATAAATTGTGTTTTAGACCACAGGTTTTTAATATGTTAACCATGACCCAAATTGGTAAATTTTTAATATTTTGACAATTATTTAAATAACTTTCCGAAAAAGTATGTAAATGGGTATTATGAATTATGAATTTTTTGATTTTCAATAAATTTACTTTTAATTTTTAAATTTTTTTATCATTTTTATCATTTTTATAATTTTTATTATAATACAAGTATCAGATCTTATTAATTTTGTTTGGAAAATAATTTTTTTGAAGTCCTGAACATTTTAACCAATAAAATTTATTACTGAAAAGTTTTTTGCAATCGTTTTAATTTCCTGTAAAAGCTATAACTTCCGTTTTCAATGCCTCGAATTTAAAAAAGCTGCAAATTTCAGTTTTTTGTTATAAGTTATTATTTGGCTTTGGAGTATTTTATTTATTTCCTGGTGAAATTCAATTACAGTGGAAAAGTTAGGCAAAGTTTGTCGTAAATAACGAGAACAATTTGGTAACATATTTCATCGAAATGGCTCTTTAGACATTGATGCGATAATAAAATTCAGGGAATGCCCATTAAACGCATGTGACCATAAGTGCCCGCGGTCAGCGGCGCACCAATTGCTCTATAATTACATGGAACACATATCACACTCCCGTCTGGCTGAGTTAAAGGGTGAAATGGGAATATTGCGTCCATAGTCCACATCCCTCCATGTTAGGTTTGGGTGGTATATTAGCGCCATAGTAATTAGGTGCAGCACTTTGGTGTTCTCAACTGCGATATGCAAATATTTCACAGCTCACAACTGACATAAATTAATCGTTTAACTAAAAGCATGTATTACATAATATACTGAATACAACTACTTATAATATTGTAACATTAAATATATGTATTTATATAAACAGCTTATCAAGTTGTTTACACAAAAAAATAAATAAAAATATTAATTCCAAGTTATCAAATTTTGTCTTAAAAAAATGCCCTCAAAAACACTCATTTAACCTTTGGAGTGCGTTCGAAAAGTCATTGAGAATTCTAGACTTTTACTCGCCCTCTGGGGGCAAACAAGTGAACCTATCACACTACGCCATTATTCCGCTTGTTTACTTACGCGCCAAGGGCATTTTCTAATTTAATAGTTTTTGTAAAATGTGAGATGATTATAATGGGCAAGATTTGTAACATAAACTGTAGTGTTTTTGGATGACACTACTTCACGTCCGCCATGTTTGTTTACATGTAGAGCGCCCTCTATTGGTAGCTGGAAGTCCTAATAAATGGAAACATTATTTTTTAAGTGTAAAAAAAAATAAAAACCAGAAAAAATAAAAATATTTTTGGTATAGAAATAATTAAGTTAGGATAACCATTTTTGGTTTGCTGAAATTCCGGACATCAGGGGGTAGTGCCAAAAATATATGCAAAATTGATTGAAACTACAAAACCAAAATAAAATTGTTTCACCAATCTCAAATATTAATAGTCCAAAGAACTAAATGAACGTACTACAAAAAAGATCGAAAGATATAATAAATCCAAAGAAATGGAGGATTTTGTGTTATTTTTGTTGTGCATCGAATACCTCCAAAGTTTCATATTGAAAAATTCCGAAAAATTCTTTGGTACTTTCATTTCTATTCACTATTCACTAAATATATAGTGTGAAATTTCTCTTCCGGGCATCTTTTCCGACTTCTTTTTTCTCTTTAGTCTTCAGTTCAGACTAAGATACAATGTCCAGTTATTAGTTAATCCTGTGAGTTCGAAAAATCATGGTTTCTCAATTCTATGATAAGTTTCAAGATTTTCTGCCCTAGTATTGAATGGCTATGCTTTGACATACTAATTTTTTTTAAATCGTGGACATTTATTGAAACTGCAAAACCAAAACATCAAATATTCTTAAATAAAAAAGTCACATTCTTTAAAAATAAATGATAAATTCACTTTGAATAGATAAAAAATGTTTAATTCTCTTCAATTAAGTAAATTCAAAACTTCAAGGAACAAAATCTGCGAAATTTTACGAGATGCTTACTGATTCGGGACATTTTTTGGGACGATTACTTGTGTGGGACCCCAATCCGGGACTGCCCTATATTATAAAATAAAAAGGAAATAACTTATTAGGATATTAATTTATGTGGAAATAATCGGAAATCCTACTACGAAGGACTTATTTGTCCTTGTCATGTCGTATACGAAATTTTATCGAGTGATTCAAGAAAGTGTTCCAAAAGCCTTCGTAAAGATAAGGCGGAAGTGGGCGGAGTTACCTAGACTTTATAAACGGTTTAGCGTAACCCCAGTGTGACTCTAAAACCCATCCCTCTGACTTTTCGAACGCACCCTAGAAAATGTAGCCGTTTATTTGTTTTTTTTGAAAATCCAATTTCTCCTTAATAAATGTGTAGTTATTTATTTTTACCGACATATTTAAACAAAATCGAAGATTTTGAAAAAAGTTTTTTACTAAGATTAGAAGGTATTAGGATTTTACGGTTCTTTTTATTCTAATTGTAAAACCAGTTTCTAGTAAATAAAGTTTTTATAATAGAGCTACATAAATTATAATCCCTAGGATATTCTAGAAGTATGTAACTGCTCTTACAGTATGTTTGGTTACATAAGTTTTAATGTTGAACTTTTATTACTCCTCTATTACTTAATTTAAAAAAAAAAACGTAAATTTTAACTTTAATTATAATTGAATGGGATTAATCCTTTTAATCAGCTTTCTTTCAGGTCAATTTTTTCTAGAAATAAATATTTTTTTCGTTTTAAAATTGCAGGTTTACAATTATTCGTTATTTTTTTTTTATTTCAAACTTTTCATTCAAAGTTTCGTGAATCAAGACAAAATTCGAGTTTAAAAATAACATGTCTTGTCGTTCTACGTGTGACCTTAGGTTCCTTATGAAAATAAAAACTTCAAATTTGATGTATGGTTCCAAAAAATACATTTAATGTTCTAAATTACTTTTAATATCAAATCGTATTTATTGTTCAGTTTGCCAATTCATGAGCCCACACACAGGTTGCAAATTTTGGATTTGAACAGTCAAAAGGTTAAAATACAAACGCATTCTTAAAGTTACAATTAATATACAATACACATGTTTTGGGACGCGTCTAGACCTTTTCGGGCCCTAGCACAAATTTTAATCACGGGGCCTTTCAGGGGCGGGTTTAGCACTTGGGGTCCTGGGCAAAAATTGCTAGGGTGCCTCGGGATATCACAAAACTGGTCTAAGTCTAAGCCCAATATATTAGCACTTATATTTTAATTTAAAAAAAAAGTTGCAATTTAGTTTTTGAGGCCCCAAAAAGACAGGAGGCCTTCTAGACCGTATATAAATCCGTCCCTGTTCTACCACAAATAAATCCGAGTATATTGAAAAGGGGAACATTAAAAAAATTAAGATTTTGTAAAAATTGTAGTATTTTACTTTTTGAAGTTGTAAGTTGACTTTCAAAATTTTGTAAAAAAATAACCACGTGAGCTAGAATTAACTTTATGGTTATGGTACCGAGTTTATTGAAAAATTCTAAGGGGAAAAATTAGATTTTCTAAAAATTACAATATTTAACATGTTGAAATTGCAAGCGGAATTTTAAAAACATATAAAAAAATAACCACGTTTACTAAAATTAGTTTTTCGATTGATTTGAATAAATTAGACAATTCTGCAAAAAAATAATTCAAGTTTGTTCAAAAATTCCAAGGGGAACCATAAGATTTTGTAAAAATTGAACAATTTTACTTATTGAAGCTGTAATATGATTTTAAAAAAATTATACAAAAATAAATAAGAAGCTAAAATTAATTTTATGATTGATTCGAATAAATTCGTAAATGCTGCAAAAGATAAAGTTTAGTTTGTTGAACACTTCCTAGGAGAACATTAAAAAAAATGAGGTTTTGTAAAAATTGCATTATTTTACTTCTGGAAGCTGTAAGATGATTTTTAAAATATTATAAAAAAATAACCAAGTGAGCCAAAAATAATTTATGGTCGATTTAAATAAAGTAGAGACTTTTGTAAAAACTAAATCTGAGTTTGTTGAAAAATTCCAAGGGAAACATTAAAAAAAAATGAGATTTTGTAAATATTACACTATTTTACTTGTTGAAGTTGTAAGATGATTTGAAAAAAAATTATAAAAAAATAACTAAGCTAGGTACAATTAATTTTGCGGTCGATTTGAATATATCCAGGGACGGATTAAAATTCTGCAAAATATAAACTCGAGTCTGTTGCAAAAGGAAAAATTAAAAAAAAATAAGATTTTGTAAAAATTGCAATATTTTACTTTTTGAAACAGTAAAATGATTTTTAAATATTTATAAAAAAATAACAAAGTGAGCTAGAATTAATTTTGCGGTCGATTTGAATATATCCAGGGACGGATTTAGCACTTGGGGCCAAAATTGCTATGGGAGCCCCGGGGATACTACAAAACTGGTGTTGTCCCGAAATGTTAGCAGTTATTTTCTTAAAGTTGCAATTTAGCTTTCTTGGGGGCATTAATAAGAGAGGGGGGGCTGGGCTGTAGCCCTATTAAACCGTATGTAAACCCGCCCTTGCCCCCTTGTTCTTTTTAAAAACACTTTTTAACCATGTTGATTTAAAATTCTTATTTTTTTAGGAAAATTTGATATAATTTACTTAATTCTACTTTTTTTATAATAGGATCTGGACAAAATAAAAATAAAAAATTATTAAAATAATCTTAAATACGGGCCCCCTAAATTTTCGGGCCCTAGGCAAGTGCCAGTTTGCCTAGTGGGAAACGCGGCCCTGCACATGATAAAACATTTAACACATAAAAATACTACATACTAACAAAAAACAGTTTCGGATTTACCGGAAAACACTTCACTTTTTTGTTCATAGTTTTTATTTGAAAATTTAAAAACTTTTTTGAGGAGTTTTTATATATGCAAAGATGTCGGGTTACTTTGGTACCCCATATGTAGGATCAAACCAATTTTCCTGTTGATATTATTTCCGGTAAAACAGGAAGTAATATGATTCAAAAAAAAATTAGTGCCTAAAGTGTGTTTTCTTGAACAACATAGACAAATTTTTATTTTCATAAATAAAGAAATTATAGAGGTGAACCATGTTTCGATTACACTCGGTATACATATGATGGTTGGTGGCCATTTTTATAGTGCACTTAAATTACAAAATGTTGTCCCATTTCATTTGGAATCATTTTAGAAATCCGGGATATATTGCTCCATTCCCCAAATATCATGAAATAAGTAAATTTTTTATTTTTATTTTTTCTCCATGTTTGAAATTTTTTAGGCTTTTGGCAGACTTACTTGAGTTAACATTCTAAATCCAATGGATTTAAAAAACATTTTGGGTCAACTGGATTTTCTTGAATTTGAACCACCTTATAATTTTCTTATGGGCGCCATTTTTTATTTTTATAGGATTGGAGAGAGAAAAAAATACAATTTAAATGATGTAACACACTTACTTATTTTTAATTAAAATAGAAAGACTTTTAGAATTTCAATAGAAAACAAAAATGCGAAATTTCAATTACTTTATGATATTTGGGGAATGGAGCAAAATATCCCGGATTTCTAAAAGGATTCCAAAAGAGCTTGATATGTGGCAACATTGTAACTCTTCAGGTTTAAAAAATCCCAATGATGCGCACTGTAAAAGGTGACCACCCTGTATGGTATTATAGGGTATTATCTTCTTTGCAGATAATACAACAATTATTTCTAAAATTTTCTATAAATATTAATACGTTTTAATATCGTTGCTAGTTCCCGCCTAAAATATCGAAATTTCAAAAAAAAAAAAAATCTATACGTCCTATTAAAATTAAAAAGCGGGATTATGTGATAATTTTTTATTAATTGGAATTTTTACTCGTCTCAAAAATTTTAAATAATAACCAAATACCTGTTTTTTGTAGAGGTAATATTTAAATTTTAACACTTATTATTTTTTTAAATTAAAAATAAAGTTTTACAAATCTCCAAAAAACACTTACTTGCATATACACGCTTGACGTAGAATTCGCCCTTCGCGCTTTTCGAAACTGAATAAAATTGGCCATATTTCTGAAAATAAAAAAAAAATATTTAAATAACTCATTTAAAAAACTACAAAATTTTTTATAGAAATGATTTAATGTAAAAATACTAAACTAACTAACTCCACAATAATTTTATTTAAAAAAAGAGGTAAAAGAATAAATAATAAACTCAAAATATCCCTAATACGAAAAAAAAACAAATATATAAAATCTACAAAATAAACAAAAAATTATATTAAAATGGTTTCAGTTTCTTTTAACTACGATTTTAGATTTTAAAAATATTTTGCAGTTTTTGTTGGTGCCGTTAATTTTAAAAATTATTCTCATTATATGGTCATTTCCGGTTTGTTAATACATTTTGTAAATAATTCCTAAAAGCAATTGTCTAAACGTACTCTTGCATTAAAATTTAAAAATTTTAAAACACTATTTTTCTATAAAATTGGATATGGAATTATAATTCATGTCCTCTGGTGTAATTTTATAAATTGGATAGGAAAACACAGGAATAAGGACTAGGGACATAAATAGCCAGGAAATAAACACCCCGTTCTATTCGCTATAAAAATAGGAAACATTCGCCAAATGCAGTTTTTGGAAATGATATTATCTTCGCAATATTTGGTCTCTTGATTCTCCTTTTTGCACTTGCATTAAAATGCTCCTCTTTGCAGTGGCGTAACGTCAGTGGTAATTTACTAAAATTGCTTTAGAAGGAAAATAATGATATTAAATATAATAACATTTGCATTTCATATACGTTCATATGTAATATGTTTAAAAAGGATAATAATATATAAATAAAGTTCCTTATTTATAATACGTCTTTTAATAAATTTTTAAAATAATGTTATTTCATTATGTATAAATAATAAACTTTTTGGCAACTTATCAAAAATTTATTTATACCACTAAACTAAAGTTTTTGGTAATAATTTATTTGATGTTTTCTTTTCTTTCGGGACACGTTCGTGCGCCACTGATGTGGTTGTCATTTGGTCCCACTGTTTACGGCTATAGCTGGCTGAATGTTGGTAATTTCAGGGGCTCCCCAGGGAACTGATCCTTGCTGTAATATAATATTTTTCCCTAACTTACGTGGATGATACCTTTTATACACCACATGTTTTACATTGCAACAAAATTGAACGTTTCTCGCAAGAAACTAAAAAACAACATTTTTTTCTTAAAACAATTTATAAAATACACTGAACAGGTAACAAGATCTTGCAAAATAATATGAGTAATATTGAAAGAAATATTGAAAAATACTAAAAGAAACAACACGTGAAATATTAAAACAAAACTAATTACGGTGCATTTTGTTTATTGCAAAATTTTCATTATAAATGTTATAATATGAAAAGTGATAAGACTAAAGCTGACTGGATGAGAAAATGTAATAAATCCTAAAAGTATGAACTCATGAATGGCACTAGAATAGTATTATGCTGATTATCTCACAATTTTATACAATAATATGCATATTTAGGAATGCGAAGTGAGCAGTCGTTGAAAAATCACAAAAACGATCAAAAAGATACATAAGAAACAAAGACGTTATATAAAATAGAGTAAGCTATCTTTCTTATTTCCAGATGCAAAAAAAAAATCTGAGAAGCACAAATGAGTTCGTTTTGGAATTAATGAAAATGCATCGGAAGTAATTTAGTACAAACAATTGATGTATTCGTTTTGCAAAATTGTTTCATTATTAAGTGTTTATAATAAAATTTGGGGAAAAATAAAAAAGGTTGTTGTAATAATATTTACGACACATGATTGCAATATAGACTAAATATGCGTGCCAGCCAAATTATAACATTTGTCAACGTTGCGGCGATTGTTAAAAGTCATCCAGGTATCACTTCTCGGTCCAAATGTTGATTTTACAATGGAGAAAATGGCCTTTCGAGATGTGCGGAATATTCTTGCATGTGCACTAATGGACTTCTTGTTACCGTAACTCTACAATGTGCACATCCAGGACACATAAAAGGATTTGTATTTTTCACTGAAAATTAGTTGATACAAGACAAAAGAGTTGTTAACTTGTTATTCATTTCCCTCGTGCTCTGCTGGATTAAATTAATTAAGATGAAAAGTGTTTTTCTTCTTTTTACCTCTTGTGTTTTTAATTTTGGTGTTTTTGGAGTACCAGTTGCTAATATCCAGGTACCCACTTTTTGCTTATTATCTTCATGACTAACCAAATTATTTTAGAAATTGTACAACAAAGATTTAAACTATCCAATTTTATGCAAAATTAACAATGATTACAATTAAATTGCATTTACCAAAGTACCTACACTAAATATTGTTTTTATCAATAGTATTTATCCTAATTTTTGGACTATCCGAAATTTACAAATATAGAACAAGCATAAATATTATTTAATAAATATGTTTTTATTCATAGCATATTGAACGATAGAGAATTTTTAATATTACCCAAATTACCCAATATACTTTTTCAGGGATGTAACTAGTCCCATTGATGGTGCTTTTTGTAAATTTAAACTATTATTATTTTGACACACTTTGACATCCACAAATGAAAATAAATTTTATTGTTTATACTACACAGATAGGGATATCACATGAAAGATGCCAAAAATTCTGGAAATAGAATGTTTATCTGAAAATAATAAGGTGGTAAATGAATATATTCATCTCCTGGGATTAAATCCAGGTTGGATTGACTCAGTTCGTATTTTTAGAAAAATAAGCACGCCGGATTGTTTAAATTTCAGGATTTGATTCAATAAGATGATACTATAAAATATTATGCTTGGATTTCAAAATCGCGATTGAATAAAGAATTTGTACTTCATAAAATGTTCATAAGCACCATTGACTTAACTAAAATCAGTTGTGCCAATATCGGAAACACAATTTGCTAATAACTTTAGTCAAGTCCAACGTGTTTATTGGGAATTTCGATTACGAATAATATTTTGACATAAATTTTGTAAAAAAAATGGAGGAAGGCAAGTAAAGGCCTTCCTGTGCTTCGAGTTTTTATTGGTTTTAGTAACTGCACTACCGTTTATAGCATTTTTGTTGACTAAAAAATTGATTTATATTATAAGCATCCATACATAAATTTTAGATAAATGGGTTTGCATTTATTACTCCACTACTAGCTTTTCAAACGACCACCAGAGTTCGCATTTGACAAATTTTTATTCAATTGCGATTACGAAGTCCAATTCCAGAATTTTTAGGTTAGGATTATTAAACAAAATCCTGAAAGTGAATTCAATTCGATGTGTTTATTGTACTTAAAATGCTGACTAAGTCAATCCTGTTTTAATCCAATCCAGATTTAATCCCGTGTTATAAACATACATTTTATAAACATGCATTTTGCCTATGTTTTCAAAAAACATCTTCTTTTATATCGGATTCTCAACAAAATCTTACTGGTGGCTTATAGAGTAGAAACCTTATATTTGTCACAGTTAGCTACAGCTACAGGAACATAAATGAAATAAAATTAAGTAGGGTTAATTCTTATGGGCACGGCCGAACTGTCCCCCAAACAGTAAAATTTACCAGCTCGCCAAAAAGTTTAGAACCGAATTGTCTCCCGCAAAGGCCAGGTAGATCTTATCCTAAAAGGATTACGGATCAACATTTCCAAAAAATAATTGAATAAAAATTGATTAATAAAATTTTTCTACACTATAACCTCGGCAAATTAGAATGTATACTTTAAAAACCTTTTCCACTTGTGTGAAGTTAGCAATAGATTCCAGCAATTACTTTTTTTTCCTAAAATATTTCATATTTTTTACTTAAATTGAAAAAAAATAATAAAATGTATTAATTTGTGGAGGGATTCCTAAAATTTACGCCTTTATCAACCCCCAAATGACAACATCCCCTAATCAAAGCCTTTGTATACACATCTCAAAAAAGAGCACTTTTAAGTTTCGATTTAATAGGGTTAATTTGTTCTTTATAAGTGTAGGAACAAAATATAAAAAATCCAGGAGACTTATTTTTTTTGTTTTCGAGTTACAGCCCTCCAAAGATACAAGTTTTTTTAACGCGCGCAGCGTCAGTGTTTAACAAATTGCTTAAAATTATTAAAAAGAGCACTTTTAATTTTTAATTTAATAGAGTTAATTTGTTCCTTATAAGTGTAAGAACAAAATATAAAAAATCCAAGAGACTTGTTTTTTTTGTTTTCGAGTTTCAACCATCCAAAGATGTGGGATTTTTTAACGCGCGCAGCGTCAGTATTTAACAAATTGCTTAAAATTATTAAAAAGAGCACTTTTAATTTTTAATTTAATAGGGTTAATATGTTCTTTATTAGTGTAAGAACAAAATATAAAAAATCCAGGAGACTTATTTTTTTTGTTTTCGACTTACAGCCCTCCAAAAATACAAGTTTTTTTAACGCGCGCAGCGTCAGTGTTTAACAAATTGCTTAAAATTATTAAAAAGAGCACTTTTAATTTTTAATTTAATAGGGTTAATTTGTACTTTATAAGTGTAAGAACAAAATATAAAAAATCCAGAAGACTTATTTTTTTTGTTTTCGAGTTACAGCCCTCTAAAGATACAAGTTTTTTTAAAGCGCGCAGCGTCAGTGTTTAACAAATTGCTTAAAATTATTAAAAAGAGCACTTTTAATTTTTAATTTAATAGGGTTAATTTGTACTTTATAAGTGTAAGAACAAAATATAAAAAATCCAGAAGACTTATTTTTTTTGTTTTCGAGTTACAGCCCTCTAAAGATAAAAGTTTTTTTAAAGCGCGCAGCGTCAGTGTTTAACAAATTGCTTAAAATTATTATAAAGAGCACTTTTAATTTTTAATTTAATAGGGTTAATTTGTTCTTTATAAGTGTAGGACCAAAATATAAAAAATCCAGGAGACTTATTTTTTTTGTTTTCGAGTTACAGCCCTCCAAAGATACAAGTTTTTTTAACGCGCGCAGCGTCAGTGTTTAACAAATTGCTTAAAATTATTAAAAAGAGCACTTTTAATTTTTAATTTAATAGGGTTAATTTGTACTTTATAAGTGTAAGAACAAAATATAAAAAATCCAGAAGACTTATTTTTTTTGTTTTCGAGTTACAGCCCTCTAAAGATACAAGTTTTTTTAAAGCGCGCAGCGTCAGTGTTTAACAAATTGCTTAAAATTATTAAAAAGAGCACTTTTAATTTTTAATTTAATAGGGTTAATTTGTACTTTATAAGTGTAAGAACAAAATATAAAAAATCCAGAAGACTTATTTTTTTTGTTTTCGAGTTACAGCCCTCTAAAGATAAAAGTTTTTTTAAAGCGCGCAGCGTCAGTGTTTAACAAATTGCTTAAAATTATTATAAAGAGCACTTTTAATTTTTAATTTAATAGGGTTAATTTGTTCTTTATAAGTGTAGGACCAAAATATAAAAAATCCAGGAGACTTATTTTTTTTGTTTTCGAGTTACAGCCCTCCAAAGATACAAGTTTTTTTAACGCGCGCAGCGTCAGTGTTTAACAAATTGCTTAAAATTATTAAAAAGAGCACTTTTAATTTTTAATTTAATAGAGTTAATTTGTTCCTTATAAGTGTAAGAACAAAATATAAAAAATCCAGGAGACTTGTTTTTTTTGTTTTCGAGTTTCAACCATCCAAAGATGTGGGATTTTTTAACGCGCGCAGCGTCAGTATTTAACAAATTGCTTAAAATTATTAAAAAGAGCACTTTTAATTTTTAATTTAATAGGGTTAATATGTTCTTTATAATTTTAATTTAATTTATAATTATAATTTGTTAAATACTGACGCTGCGCGCGTTAAAAAATCCCACATCTTTGGATGGTTGAAACTCGAAAACAAAAAAAACAAGTCTCCTGGATTTTTTATATTTTGTTCTTACACTTATAAGGAACAAATTAACTCTATTAAATTAAAAATTAAAAGTGCTCTTTTTAATAATTTTAAGCAATTTGTTAAACACTGACGCTGCGCGCGTTAAAAAAACTTGTATCTTTGGAGGGCTGTAACTCGAAAACAAAAAAAATAAGTCTCCCGGATTTTTTATATTTTGTTCCTACACTTATAAAGAACAAATTAACCCTATTAAATCGAAACTTAAAAGTGCTCTTTTTTGAGATGTGTATACAAAGGCTTTGATTAGGGGATGTTGTCATTTGGGGGTTGATAAAGGCGTAAATTTTAGGAATCCCTCCACAAATTAATACATTTTATTATTTTTTTTCAATTTAAGTAAAAAATATGAAATATTTTAGGAAAAAAAAGTAATTGCTGGAATCTATTGCTAACTTCACACAAGTACCTTTTCCGCATCAAAACTTATCAAACTCTACCCAAACCTAACCTAACCCCTCCACCACAGAGTGTATTTTAAGAAACAATAACCTAACCGTATCACCTGAAATTACAGGATATTGTAAATAAATCACAAACTTAACTATTGACTAAATATTATTATATATTCCGGTAGTAGTGTGGCGGACTTTTCCTTAACCCTTTGCGGTCAAAATTTTAAGTCTTTCGGACTTTACCGCATTGTTAATCGCTTTACCTGATTATTGGCGAAGTTTGGAAATCACGGGAGACAATCCGGTCCCTTTTTAAAACTACCTGAAATTACGGAAGTCCCACTTTTTTCCTAGCAAATTTTTTTAGATAGTAAATGTCATTCTGAACAAAAATTTTCAAATGAACTATTATGCTTTCTCGACTCCTTAAAAAGTTACAGCAATTTTAAAATTGGTAAATTTTCATGATTTTTGTGGAACACCCTGTATATTATTCTTTCTTATTATATTTTTTTTTTAATTTAAATCAATTATTATTTGGATTTTTTCTTTGCCAAGTTGGTTTTTTGAACTTTATTGGCTGCATTTAAAATAAAAGAATTGATTTAAATAATAAAAGTGAAATGTATACAGGGTGTCCCACAAAAATCATAATTGAAATATTGAAATTGCTTTTTAAGGAGTCGAAAAAACATAATAGTTCATAGGAAAGTTTTTGTTCAGAATAACATTTACTATCTAAAAAAAATTTTTGCTGGAAAAAAAGTGAGACACCCTGTATAAATTTTTCATTAAAATTAATTAAATTTAAAAAGATAATACAAGAAAGATGCCATAAAAAAACAAGCTGATGAGAGACGCTTTTGTTAAAATAACAGATCAGATATAAGTTTGGTTGAATTTTAACAGGTCTACAAACCTATTAAGTCTACAGTTTCCAAACATGTTTACACAGAATAATTTTTGGTTGCCTGGTTTCGGTAATATTTTTATTGAATACCCTGTATATATACATAAATATTAAGGGCCGTTTGCTCCACTAATCCTTAAGTCTCAATGAGCACTTAGAATTTTCAAGTGACAGATTTGTGTTTCTGTCAAATTTTGAATTTCAGCGTTCCTTAAATTTTAAGAAGAAATGGTGCAATTCATAGTACAATTCTTTCAGAGATTCAATGATTTTTTGCGAACAAACGAAACGTAAAAACGTTCGCAGAATTTTTGAAAATCACTAGATAAGATTTATCAAATAAACAAAACCCCAATAGATAATTAATAATTATACAGTGCGGACATAAAGTAAATACCCCCCCCGCCCCTGCTAATTTTTGAACGGTTATGTTTTTGATTCTGAAAATTTGTCTACGGAGGACTCAAAAGGCGAACTTTCTAACAAGGGTATTTTTGATTTTGTGGAACTTCCTGTTATACCGGAAGTGTATGGCAACTTTCTTATTTTAAATGGAACACCTAGTACATTTTTGCATTTTCGTGTTCTCCATAAAAATACCATTAAATTGACCTAGGATAGTGTGGTCTACGATTAATACTTTCGGAATTACGCCCATTCGAAAAATCGCATTTTTATGCAACTTCATCTACACCGGAAGTGGAAAATTAACGAACTTAAGGTTAAACATAATTTTGTTTAAATTTAATGTTATTAATTTAATTGCTAAAGAAAATCATTTAAAATAAGGAAGTTGGGGTAGTTGGCTCCAACTTCCGGTGTAAATGAAGTTGCATAAAAATGTGATTTTCAAATGGGCGTAATTCCGAAAGTATAAATAGTAGAGCACACTACGCTAGGTCAATTTAATGGTATTTTTATGGAGAACACGTAAATGTAAAAATATATTGGGTGTTCCATTTAAAATAAGAAGGTTGCCATCCACTTCCAGTATAACCGGAAGTTCCACAAAATCAAAAATACCTTTATTAGAAAGTTCGCAATTAAATACTTTAGTGGACAAATTTTAAGAATCGAAAACATAATCGTTCAAAAGTTAGCAGGGGGGATTTTCTTTATGTGAACACTGTATAACTCACTTCTAAAAAAATTCACATTTAAAAAAATATAATTTAAGGTAAAATAAAATGTGACACCCGGTATTAAAAATTATCTTTTAGATAAAAATATGTATAATAGATTTTCGAAGCTTATCCAATCTGATAACTTTTATGCGATCAGTTTTAAAACTAGTATGGCGCTTAAAAGTCTAAAAATTAAAAATCCTGTGTATGTATTAAATAGTATATTATACAGGGTGTCCCTCAATAACTGTACAAAATGTGAATACAAAAACTATAGCATTTTTTAATCATAAAGTATTGTTCGGAAATACTTAGGTACCTTAAAAAGTTATACCACTTTAAAATATTTTATAGTAAATTTTTGTGGTAGTTTTTTCATATAAAGATACACATTTAAGGGTAATAAAAGTTTGAAGAATATTTACAGAGGCGTTATGTTGAGGTGGGTCAACTTTTTTTAATCATATCTTTTTTCTTTACGTTGTTAATTATTCTAAAACTAGTAAAATAATTCTTGATCAATGTTCTATAGAAAAGGCACTCTTAAGTAAGTCGCTCCGGAGCTTTGTTTTACAGTAAAAGTAGATTTTATGATTTTGATTTTGAGGCCCCCAAAAAGCTAAATTGCAACTTAAAAAAAGATAAATAAAAAAAAACCAACATCATTTCGGGATGAGAGTTTTGTAGTATCCCAAGGGCCTACATAGCAATTTTTGCCTCTAAGTGCTAAATCCGTCCCTGTGCAGAATTCTCAAATATATGCAAATCGACCGCAAAATTAGTTCTAACTCACTTGGTTATTTTTTTATACATTTTTAAAAATCATTTAAATGTTTCAACAAGTAAAATATTGCAGTTTTTACAAAATCTTATTTTTTTTTTAATTTTCCCCTTGGATTTTTTAACAGCCTCGAGTTTGCAGAATTTGCAGAATTCTTTAATTTACTCAAATCAATCACAAAATTAATTATGGCTTACTTGGTAATTTTTTTATAATTTTTTAAAATACATTTCACAGCGTCAACAAGTAAAATAGTGCAATATTTACAAAATCTTAATCTTAATGTTCTCCTTGGAATTTTTCAACAAATTCATATTAATTTTTTGCAGAATTTTCTAATTTATTCATATCGACCGCAAAATTAATTCTAGCTTAGTTATTTTTTATATTTTTTTTAAAATCATTTTACAGCTTCAATAAGTAAAATAGTGCAATTTTTATAAAATTTCAATTTCTTTAATGTTTTTCTCGGAATTTTTCAACAAACTCGGGTTAATTTTTTGCAGAATTCTCTAATTTATTCAAATCGGTCACAAAATTAATTCTAACTCCCATAGTTATTTTTATATATTTTTTTAAAAATCAGTTTACAACTTCAACAAACAAAATAGTACAATTTTTCCAAAATCTCAGTTTTTGAAATTGTTGAACAAACTCAGATTCATTATTTGCAGAATTCTCTAATTTATTCAAATAAACTGAAAAATGAATTCTAGCTCTCGTGTTTATTTTTTTATAAAATTTTAAATATCATATTGCAGCTTCAACAAATGAAATAGGGTAATTTTTAGAAAATCTAATTTTTTTAATGTTCCCCTTAGAATTTTTCAATTCACTTGGTTTCATTTTTTGCAGAATTCTTTAATTTATTCAAATCAACCGCAACATTCTAGCTCACGTGGTTATTTTTTTTTTTAATCTTTCAAAGTCATCTTACAACTTCAATAAGTAAAATAGTGCAATTTTTCTTAATTTTTTTAATGTTCCCCTTGGAATTTTTCAATAAACTCGGATTTATTTCTGGCAGAACAGGGACGGATTTATATATGGTCTAATAGGGCTGCAACCCAGGGCCTCTCTTTTTGGGGCCCTCAAGAAGCTAAATTGTAACTTAAAAAAATAGGAAATAATTTCATTTTTGAGAATATTCATTTCTAAACAAGATTTTACTAATTACCAAAATTAAAAAAAAATCCATAATTATTTAACTTCAGTAAAAATAATGATTTTTTAACTTAAAAAACCCAATTTTTTAGACATTATTTAAAAAAATATAATTCCTCAAATTTTAGGCTTCATAAAATTTTCGATTTTTATCAAATTAATTTTGCTAAAACAGTTCTAATAGGGAAAATTAAGTTGTCAGTTATTTATAAATCAATATTTAGAACTTTTAAGATATTTATTATTTTTAAATTTCAGAATACCTTGTCAGATGAAGATCGTCGCGGTGCTTCAACCCAGGAAAATAGTAAATATAATAAGGACATTCCTGAGAAAAATACTCGAGGAGCTTACGGTGCAAGCGAGTCAAAGAAACATCAAAACTATTTCTACCCTTCAGGTAAAAACAAATAATTTTAAACTAAAATACATAATATGTACAGGGCGAATGTTTTAACAAGACAAATAAATATCTGAGAAAATAAAAGGTTTCAAGAAAAACAATTAAATAAAATTTATTTTGGTATAAAGGAGGAAAAGAATGGTCTGGTCTTAATTTTTTTGATCGAGTGTCAATTTCAATGATAGCTTTTCAAGTGAAAACCTATAATTTTTTAACATTTTCAAAATCTTTGTTTTTCTTACTCTAAATTTAAACCGAACAATTTTTATTTGAAACTATTTTAAGTAAGCCACTTAGCTTTATTAATATTTACTTGTGTTAAGTTAAATGATTCACCCTGTATATTACAGTAGTTTATTTATTAGCCTATTATTATATCAAAAACAAACCCAATTATTAGTATATTTTATTATTTATATAAAAAAATTATATTATATTTCATTAATATAATAAATTTATCAAATTTCACTAATACAATATCAAGTGGATAATGTTTCTAAAAAAAAGCACCGAACTTTTTTAAGAGATAAACGAAAAGTTGCATTTTCCAAGGACAATTTACTTAAGAGTTTTATTTTTTTTATAAGATTTTTTCCATAGGTATTCAAAAATATTTTAGAAGGTTGTAAAAAAAATGTTACAAACTTAGTACCACCCATTTACTTTTTAATTTTAAAAATAAATTTAAATCCTATCTATTTTACAAAAAAAGTAGGAAAAGTTTTATTTTCAAAGCGAATACAGGTTATGATTCAGAAACATCAGCGTCTGGTCATGGTGGAGGATATGGTGGCCATAGTGGCCATGGTGGATCCACAGGTTTCAGTTCATCCGGAAGTCAACATGGCGGAACAGGTTTCAGCTCATCAGGAAGTCATCATGGTACCACAGGTTACAGTTCAGGATCAGGCCATTCCGAGTTTGGGGGCAGCTATCCTTTAAGTCACGGCCATTCTTTAGGACCTAGCTATGGTGGAGGTTATGGTGATATTGGATTCGGTGGTCATGGTGGAGGACACATAGGTGGCCATCACGGTTATGGTGGGGTAAGTAAAATTTATAATTATTATAGTCCGCTTTACAGTGAGTTAAACAAACAGGATTATAGTTGAATTTCCTTTTTGTTTCAAATTTTATATAATTTTCTCCAATCTACAAGAAGAAATCAAAACCCCACACTTGCAAATTTGTTTAATATTTTTTGAAAATTTGCTTTAGACTTACAAAAAACGCATAAAAGGAAAGATTTGCTATAATTCCAAGGTTTTAATTGATTGTAACGTGGACCATATTTTTAGAGTTTTTTACTATTTTGTTGAATAAATTTTAGGCACTTGCATTGAAAGGATTATTGATACCGCTTGCTGGAATTGCTTTGCTTGGGGCTGCTGCTGCTTTGAGTACTAATCCTGTATTGTTGCAACTTGGCGTTGTAAATGGTAGACGAAAAAGGTCTTTAAATCAAGAAAATCAAATATTTCCATCGAATCCCTATGTCAAACCAAATAAAATCTAAAACTCAACAAATATGGTTTTACAAAAGTATCGAGTAGTTTTTATTTCGAAATTTTTGGTTATCCAGTTTTACACAATTATCAACCAAATTTGAGCGCTTGATTTTGAAATTTTCTTGATATTTGCGATTTTGGTCATAACTTTTTTTCCAGTGGAGCTTTTTTAAAATTTCTTTTTTTGGCATAAAGAAGAGTCTTCTGGCTACCAATTTCTTCTTTTTTTAATTAAGTAAGTCAAACCAAATAAACATACGGGAGCAGTAAAACGGGCTCTTTACAAAAAATGTTCGCTTAGCGGCTCTTTGATACATTCTAAAAAACTAATTGAAATAATATTTTTTTTCCAACGCTAGAAATAAGTTAAGATATAAACAAAGACTTTGATGTTGCGTTTTTTTGTTTTAAATATATTTTTAAACTATTTACAGCATCCCAAAAATTAAGTAAAATTTTAAGAAATTTTTGGGATGCTGTAAAAAATTTAAAAATATATTTAAAACAAAAAACGCAACATCAAAGTCATCGTTTATATCTTAACTTATTTTTAGCGTTGAAAAAAAAAATATTATTTGAATTAGTTTTTTAGAATGTTTCAAAGAGCCGCTAAGCGAACATTTTTTGTAAAGAGCCCGTTTTACTATATGTTTATTTGGTTTCACTTACCAAAACAAAGAACGAAGAAATTGGTAGCTACAAGACTCTTATGTGTACCAAAAAAAGAAATTTTAAAAAAGCTTTAATGGAAAAAAAATATGACCAAAACCACAAATATCAAGCAAATTTCAAAATCAAGCGCTCAAATTTGCCGACTATCCTCTTATCTAGTATTTGATACTTTTGTTACACCCTGTATAAAATTATTTATCTTATTAATAGAGTAGATATTTAATTTTTATAATAAAAAAGAATCTCAATATATTTTTGTTTAAATTTATTATTGGGTTATTGAAAAGTTATATTATTATGTTTGATATTTATAAAAATAAATATTTTAATTGTATTCATGTTTTTAAAGTTCTTCAACCTAAAATACCCCTCGTTATCTTAAAGCGGGTTGTTGTAATTAATGTTTATTTTAATAACGGACATGCAGCACTTGAATACTATTTATAGGGTGTTGTAGCTGTCTAAAAAGATCAATGCCTTTAAAGTTTATATAAAATACACATTCGATCCATAATTAAATCATTGGGCAACGTTATTTGCTTTCATAGGGTTTGCATAATACGTATTTAATTCCCACTTCCCACGTATCCTAATTTTTTTTTTAAATAAATGATAAAGTAGGCGCAGCGTTTTATAATCAACAATCCCTAACAAATATAATTATATAAATTATGCAACAAAAAAGTTAATTAGAATTTTTAAAATGCAGTGCAGAAACAAGTCTGATATTTTTAAGCTTATTAAACCGCTTTCATTCACCTATTAATGCACTAGGGGCATTATTCTGATGATTATAATCCCACTATAAGGCGTTAACGCCCTAATAACGCCCTTGGTGCAAAAATAAGCAATCTGCCATAAAATAGTTTGTAGCTTATTTGTTTTTTTTTTATTTTTTAGATTTTTGGGAACAACTTTTCATTAAAATTCCTCCTTTCTCGATCAATTTCGTTTTATTTAGGTCAAAATAATATTCTTAAGAAATGTTTTATAGGAAAGTTCGCATGTTTTAGGTTTCGCTTATAAAAATAAAAAATCTAAAAATGTTTGCTTTAAGAAGAAAAAAAATTGTTATTTTTTTTTATTTTTTCTTATCGGCTGCAAAGTTAATTTATATTTAAAAATCATAAAGTTAATTTGATGACACCATGCAAAATGTTTACTAGGATTTCGTCGAAGGAGTTTTTTGGACTTTTCAGCATGTACAAGAACTTCTTCTCGTGCCATAATGTATCTACAGTTTTTTTTAAGAAATACTCATATATTTTAAGAATGTTAATTATTTTTAAGTGTCTAAATGTTTGATCTACATATTATTACCATGCCTGAAATTGGGCAATAGTTAGTAGCTACTAGTTTTACAAGAATTTGTAAAAAAATGACCGGCGAGATGTTAGCGATACGTTTGCCAGCGATGAGTTTTTTATATGTAATTCTCCATAAGAGGTTTTTTGGGAATAACTTCTGTTCTAATAAACTTAGATCAAAAATAAATATACCATATTAAAGCTCAATAAAAGCCCCATAAGCTGGTACTAACCGCTTTGATTGTCCGTTTAAAATAAACATTTTATAGCCTTTCAATCAAAACTCAATCACGAGTTTGCAATTTTTTAATTATCATCGTACAAAGACAAATGATATGTCAAAATATAGCATTTGACATGTAGATACTAATAGTAATAGTCACTATGCTTGTCCGACTCAATTAACCGAGTAATTAATAATAAAAATGTTTTTTTCAACGTTTTTCAACTTTAAACGCGAATTACTCTTTACAGGTAACTTGCATAAAAAAGATATTAACATCATTAAATACAGCATTAAATTTTGATTAAATTGACATACGACATGTACCTTGTCCGTTAGAAATTAATTAACCAGAAGCCAACGACAACTTTAAAAACGGCGCATTCACCAAGTTTGCGGCGTAAGTCAATTAAAGAAATTTTTTCCCCTAATCAACTCACAGCAACAATTGAGATCGCAAAAGACAGCATTCACGATGTAAAATACGACAGTATAGGTCATCATGCTTGTCCGGCCCAATTGCTCGAGAAATTAGCAAAAAATACGTTTTAAATGACTTTTTCAATGTTTAACCGCTAATTCCTTTTGATAGGGAGAATGCATAAAAAAGTTATTGAAACCAGTAAATAGCAAATTTATTTGTGATTCCGGCGATATGTGACATGTAGCTTGTCCGTTAAAAACAAAGCCGCTATGCCCAACTATAAGTTTCGGAGCATTTACACCCACGCAAAAATATGAACAATTATATTTTTTGTTCTAATTAACTCAGTAAAACTTTAAAGGCCTCGTAGGACACCATTTTTATTATAGAATACGATGATGTAGGTCGCTGTGCTTGTCCGGAATAATTGGTCATGTAATTAGCAAAAAATACGTTTTTAATGACTTTTGCATAAAATAGTTATTGAAACTTATATTGGGCATAGCGGCTTTGTTTTTAACGGAAAAGCTACATGTCACATATCGCCGTAATCACAAATAAATTTGCTATTTACTGATTTCAATAACTTTTTTATGCATTCTCCCTATCAAAAGGACTTAGTGGTTAAACATTGAATAAGACATTAAAAACGTATTTTTTGCTAATTATATGACCAATTAGGCCGGACTAGCACAGCGTTCTATACCATCGTATTCTGCAATAAAAATGCTGTCCTACGAGAGCTTTAAAGTTTTACTGAGTTAATTAGAACAAAAAATATCATTGTTCATATTTTTTTGTAGGTGTAAACGCTTCGAAACTTATAGTTGGGTATAGCGGCTTTGTTTTTAACGGACAAGCTACATGTCACATATCGCCGTAATCACAAATAAATTTGCTATTTACTGGTTTCAATAACTTTTTTATGCATTCTCCCTATCAAAAGGAATTAGCGGTTAAACATTGAAAAAGTCATTAAAAACGCATTTTTTGCTAATTACACGACCAATTAGTCCGGACAAGCACAGCGACCTATACCATCGTATTCTACCATAAAAATGCTGTCTTACGAAACAAATAAAGTTTTACTGAGTTAATTAGAACAAAAAATATCATTGTTCATATTTTTGCGTGAGTGTAAACGCTCCGAAACTTATAGTTGGGTATAGCGGCTTTGTTTGTAACGGACAAATTACATGTCACATATCGAAGTAATCACAAATAAATTTGCTATTTACTGGTATCAATAACTTTTTTATGCATTCCTCCTGTCAAAAGGAATTAGCGGTTAAACATTGAAAAAGTCATTTAAAACCTATTTTTTGCTAATTTCTCGAGCAATTGGGCCGGACAAGCATGATGACCTATACTATCGTATTTTACATCGTGAATGCTGTCTTTTGCAATCTCAATTATTGCTGTGAGTTGATTGGGGGAAAAAATTTCTTTAATTGACTTACGCCGCAAACTTGGTGAATGCGCCGTTTTTAAAGTTGTCGTTGGCTTTTGGTTAATTAATTTCTAACGGACAAGGAACATGTCGTATGTCATTTTAATCAAAATTTAATGCTGTATCTAATGATGTTAATATCTTTTTTATGCAAGTTACCGGTAAAGAGTAATTCCAGTTTAAAGTTGAAAAATGTTGAAAAAACACTTTTATTATTAATTACTCGCTTAATTGGGTCGGACAAGCATAGTGACTAATACTATTGTTATCTACAGGTCAAATGCTATATTTTGACGTATCATTTGTCTTTGCACGATAATAATTTAAAATGTGTAAACTCGTGATTGAGTTTTGGTTGAAGGGCTATAAAATGTTTATTTTAAACGGACAAGCAAAGCGGTTAGTACCAGCTTATGGGGCTTTTATTGGGCTTTCATATGGTATATTTAATTTTGATGTAAGTTAATTAGAACAGAAATTATTCCCAAAAAACCTCTTATGGAGAATTACATATAAAAAACTCATAAAAAATGTAATAATGTAGTTTTAGCTCGTGAGCAAATTGTTATAGTAATTTATGCAACGAGTGCAAAAAGTGGATAATATTTTGTACTAGTGCAGAAAAACATTACTTTAGTCAAGCTTTATTGCACTAAGTACATCTTTTGTGCATAGAAAAAAACGTTTACATTTGAATATTGTTTGATTGTTAGATCATGTATTTAAACCAAATATTTTTAGAAATTGCTGGTCACTAGCTAGAAGTGGTATTTTAGTTATTTTTGTTGTTATATCCCTGTATTTACCAAGAACCAAGAAGACAAATACCTCTCAGGAAAATTTGTAACTTTCAATTTTAATACTATGAACTTGTAAATATCTCATTAAGTTATTAGAAATCTTGCAATATTCTCATACTCGTAGAAGTAAAAGATAAGTAACTATTATTGTTCTTGCGAAATAATTGTATTCTGCAGTAATGTAAATATGTACCTAGTTATATTTTGTTTTTATTATAAAAATAAGCATAAAAATATTATCAAACTTTGTATGTTTGTGCGAAAAAATGACATTTAGTAAAAAAACGATTTTTTTCAAGGATTTTTTTTATGGTTTTATTGTTATTTAATCTTGTTGATTCGAACCCACCGTTACACTTATATACAAACATTTACGAGTTTTAAACAGAAAACGTGATAAAACAATTAAAAACAAAGAAAGATATTTAAACCATGAGTAAGCTCAATTAAGTGCAATCAATATTTTTTAGCCTACTTACAATTATAATCAGTTAACATCCGCTTATTATTCACATCACATCAGAAACTTTTAAAACACAAATCGCGGAAAATCATTAAGTCACTATGGTTTTATTTTACCAATTCCCGGGAACATGGCTAAATGTTTTTATTTCATGTGCATCTCATGAGTATAATAAAACTGAGTTTTGTAAAACACCTTCGTCGAAGAGGAAGAGAGGCTGGCGGAAGCGATGACCTCCAAGGCAACTGGAGATAGGAGTTTACAGAACTTAGTTCACTTTACCTGTCCCTGCAGTAGTTTTGTCTCCTTCTTCCACGTTCGACTTAATCTACGTGTTCACGTCTACTGCGCACAGCTGATTTAACGCATTCAAAAAATGCATCGTATACATAAAAAATCCACTACTAGACTAATATGGACTAAATAACAGAAGTCACTTTTTAGAATGGTATTTCATTATTTCATAACACAATAATAAATTAAATTAATCATACTTATTATATTATTACATCGAAAATACTTCCTTTATGATTTTTTAAGCCATTTTTAAATAACCATTTTTAGAACTTTTCAAAATCTAAACTTAATCTTCCTGGAGGATATAGGAAATAGTAATTCGTAATAAAATTTGTGTTCATTAACATTGGTAAAAAAACATTTTTTAGATAGAAAACCAATCAATTTAAGCCAAAAAATCCTAAGAACTATTTTTTTTTGACTTCTCAAAAAATAATTAAAAAATTATTTTTGTGATAATTCATCTTTTTATAATAATTTTTTTTTATTTTAGATTTTGATTATACAGGGTGTCCCATTTTAATTAATCCAGCTGAATATCTTGAAAACGAAGCGATTTCCTTAAAAATGTTCCAGACAAAAATTCTAGCGACTCGAGGGGGACATTTAATAGTGCCAAGGGTTTTTAATTGTTATGGGGTTTTATGGGAAAACATTTTTTTTCAAATGGCAACCCCCATTTTTTATTGTAGATTCGTAATCTATGAAAACTAATAAGAAAGTTTTGGTTGAAACTTTTTTTTCTAAAATTTCAATTTTTCGCTATATTCAACCAAAATGAACACAAATTTTGGGATTTTCGATTCAGTTTTACTAAAAAACTAAAGGTCTATAAGAAAACTCGCAGGAGTCAAAAAGTGCTTAAATTAAGGCAAGGATTAATAAAAAATATTATTTTACTTTATTAAAAAAAATAAATTTAAAAAAAGTTTATTTAATTTTTATTATTTTTTAAGACAAATATTATTTTTTTTTACTTATATAATTTAAAATAAAGTCAAAGGTAATTAATTAATACACTTAAAGATATTTGGATCTGTTCTTAAATTACGAGAGCTGGTCTAAATAAGATGTTCGAATATTCCTCCATTTTGTTCAATACACATGTTTACTCGTGTGCGAAAAGCCAATGATACATTTCTCAACATTTCAGGAGTGATACTTCGAAAAGCGTCCGTAATTCGTATCATAATATCCTCTCTAGTTGTAGTTGGTCGTTCATAAACCTTATCTTTTATGTAACCCCATAAAAAATAATCCATTTTTGTAAGATCCGGAGATCTTGCTGGCCATTCGTGTACTTCACTACCAATTCCAATCCACATATTAGGGAATTCGTTATGTAAAAATGTTTTAACAATTCTGACAGTGTGGGGTCTAGCTCCTTCCTGTTGAAACCACATTCGCTGTCTTAAATCTAGAGGTACATCTTCTAAAAGAGTAGGCATTTCGTTTTGAATTATATTCAAATAAACATGTTGGTTAAGATTTTCTTCATAAAAAATGGTCCCATAAGATACTCATCCACTATTCCACCCCAAACGTTTATAGACCAACGCCACTGTAATCTATGATCTCTTTGCCAATGTGGATTATTTTCAGAATAATAATGAGCATTATGAAGATTTACTCCACCCATGTTGTCAAATTTTGCTTCATCAGTAAAAAGTACGCGATTAAAAAAAGGGGATCTCTTCTAACTTGATTCGTAGCCCATATGCAAAAATTAAGTCGGCGGATGTAGTCATCTTCTTTAATTTGTTGGGTTAAATGAACATGATATGGGTGTGATTTATGGTGTTTTAAAATTCTGTTGGCAGAAGATTTAGGAAGTCCATGAAGACGCTGAATTTTTCTTGTAGATGTATGTGGATCTTCGTTTACGGAAGCTAATGCTATCAATGAGGGGAGCATCTTAGGACCAGTTTTACTACGTTTTCTTCTAAGAGAACCGTTTTCCGCTCTTTTCACGAGCCTCCTAATATTTGTATGATTTGGTTGACGCAATTGTGGAAACCTCTCAGCATAAAGACGTGCTGCGTGCCGATAGTTATCATGGCATTCGCCCAAAACTGTTATAATATTCACGATTTCTTTAGGTGAATAATCAGCCATTTTATGAGAGACTGATTTTAAATAATCACAGTGGCTTCAATAACAATGACCTTCTACAAAAAACTAATCTGTCACAATATAACAATTATGTGCGAAACACAAAGTAGGCTGAAAATGAAATTCCTTCATTTTTAGAAGCCTTCTTCCTTAATTGAAAAATATTATTTAACATATTAAATTGCAAATAAAATTGAAAAACCGTTTTGGCACCTATTGTTTTCAACCTTTGACTTCATTTAAAATTTTATAAGTAAAAAAAAAATTAATATTTTTCTTAAAAAATAATAAAAATAAAATAAACTTTTTTTAATTTTTTTTTTAATAAAATAAAATAATATTTTTTATTAATCCTTGCCTTAATTTAAGCACTTTTTGTCTCTTACGATTTTTCGTAGAAAACTAAAGCCTTATACGAGCAAGGAGATACATGGTGAATGCATCACCTGACGTCATATTCGATAAATCAACTGTCAACTCAAGACTTCAGGAGAAGTTACTGTCTAATGAGCAAAACA
Organism: Stenus bimaculatus; assembly: GCA_963971135.1. Classification (NCBI taxonomy): domain Eukaryota; kingdom Metazoa; phylum Arthropoda; class Insecta; order Coleoptera; family Staphylinidae; genus Stenus; species Stenus bimaculatus. The sequence continues at coordinate 74,909,345 of OZ020180.1, read as the reverse complement.
TGAAAGGCTTTGTTAAACTTATTCAGACTGCACTTGAAGCTACCAAAGAAGACGTAATAATCGTCAGCACTGTTAAATCCCTAGCCTCACAATATAAGGCTGTTGTGATTGTGGGTGAAGACATAGACCTGCTTCTTTTGCTCACAGGAACTTCTCCTGCAACTGACAATGTTTACATCAAAAAACCCTGGAGAGGTAATTCACCAGATCTTTTCTACTCCTCCACTTCATTTAAATACGATTTTTCTGACATTGTACTAGCCCTCCATGCAATAAGTGGCTGCGACACCACGTCCAACATGTTCGGATTCGGAAAAAAATAGCAGGAGGTTGCACAAACATTCTATGACACTTCTGCCACCAGTGCTGAAATTTCAGAGGCGGAAGAGCGAATTTTGGTCACATTATATGGAGCTGAATTCGACCAATCCCTCGCCGATTTGCGCTACTCTAGATTTATCAGCAGCTCTGCTAAGCTTGACTTGGCCAAACTTCCGCCGTTGCTGTAAAGATAACAAGAGATGCAGCACCACCGGAACTCCTAAAAACAATCTCTTGCAAATACCTCACCGGCTGTACTTCAGCTTGTGGCTGCAGAAAAGCTGGATTGAACTGTTTCAGCTTGTGCAAATATTGTGCTGTCCTCTTATTTTTTCATGTAAATGAAAAGGACACAATGATAAAAGTGGTCGGCCACATCGTACCGACTGGTTCTAGAATAAGGCTGCTGGACGATGATTTTGCTGAATTGGCAAAAAATGAAGACTCCATTGATGAATCTCCTCAGCCTTTCTAGCCAAAACGACCTCGATTGTAATATTAAGTTCTATGTTATCTACTTACAATATCAAAATAAATCAAATTTTCGTTAATAAACATTTGTGACTTTTCATATTCATTCCCCGATTGTTTTTGATGTAAGTTTTGTTTATGACGACACTTTACGGAAGTTGACGTTTACTTTATCATTTATAAACACGAGTATGAGTGTGGAAGTAGTGGAAAAGTAGATTGAATGAAAAGAAATGACCAATCAACACTTTTGGACTAGTCGAAAAGATGTTTTTTCCTCCTTTGCTGTTGGTCTCAGAAACAAAGTTAATTAGTGATTCTTGGAGGAAATTTTGTCCTCTATAAGAAGAATTTGAAGCAAAATGTACCGTTTAGGAGATATAAAGGAAAATTGGAAAAAGTGCCGTTTTTCGGTGGGATTTTCAAGATGGCGGAAAACGCAGAGGGGTGGGAATGACGAGAACTTGGGGTTTTCACTCTCTAACCATCCCTGACAACATTTAAAAAAATCAGAACTACCTGATTTACTGTAGGGTTGGACCCCTCTACCGATTGGAGTAATTGGGGGAGAGTAGAAATTAAATCAGGAATGACGGAATACAGGGTGTCCCATTAATGCTTCACCAAACATCAGGCTATTCGATAAAATGTTGAAAAAAAATCGCAAAAAAAATATTTTCTTTCAGATTTTGAATTTGTTTTCGAAGATAAGTCGCATTAAGGCAATGTTTTTTTTAAGTTTTCAAAAAGTTCTCCATAATATCATCAATAAATTAGGGAACATTTGAAATCGTAGTTTCGTTCACTCAGAAGTATTTGACAAACAAGGCTAAATCTCATTGAAGTAACTTCAGAAGATTTTAGTGAGGAAAATACGGTTTCAAAAGTTTCTCTGGTTTGTTGAGAATGTGAAGAAGTTTCAGAAAACTGAATAAAAACACAACCTTAGTGGGTCTTATATTGGAGAAATTTTTTTAAAAATTATAAAAAATTTTACTGCGATTTTTTTTCAACTTTCTATTAACTTTTTTCTTTTTTGTATTACTATTGTTACCTATTGAAAGAGGCTAGTGTTAGATTTCTATCGGTATTTTTTTAAATCCTACGCAAATTAATTAAAATGTAATTAGTGATTTTGTGATTTTTTGCCAAAAATCGATGACCTAAAATTTAAAATGCTTTCTTTCTTATTTCTTGAATAATGTTTCTAAACCCAACGTTTGGCAAAAACCTTGTATAATTTCGTTTTTAAGTGTCATTTTCTAATAGGCAAAAATAGCAGTTTACGGGAAACACTAGATATGCTAGAGCAAACAATATTTTTGCATACTTTTTTTTATTACAGATTTTAGAGTCATTCAACTAAATAATGTCAGAAGGAAAAAAAATTGGAGAATCTATAAAAAAAAATATAATTACCCAAAAGTACCTTAACTTTGGACGCTTATAATTAATTTTGTATAAAATTGCAACACAAAAGCTGTCGACGTGTTTTTGTTTAATTAATCTAGTTTACAAATCAGAAAAAAATTTGTAAATCTGTCGAGAAAAACTTGTTTCCAGTAATGTTCGATATTGATATTGATATTGAAATTGTATATTTCACAGCGTTTTTGTGTTTTACGACGTTTTTGGCGTCTTTTCCAAATTGTTTCCCCTAGGCCCTAGACATATTTTCTAGATACGCCACTGCCTAGAACCCAGAAAGTTACAATAAAAACTAAAGATTTTAAGGATATTTTTTATTTTCCTGATGTAAGAAAATATTGGAATGGATTTTTAAAACAATATATTTTTTAACTAAAAATGTAGCCCCAATTATTAAAAAAAAAATATATTCAAAAAAACTACTATTTTTTATATTAAATAAAGATATTATTGATCAGCAGTCATGGAAATAAAAAAAAACAAATCCGTCTTAGTATTATAAAGATTTTTTGAATATTTAATCATATAACTACAAAATACTTAGTAATTACTGGTTTAAACAAATCCACTACTGACTACTGAGATGGCATTCCAAGGTAAAATACATGTTTATTACTTATTTTAATTAGTAGCCCCCAGACAAAATTATAGAAGCAGTCTCTTTATAAAATTATAAGAATCAAAATTGTTCATACACCAATGATATAATATTTGTTTTTGTGTTATCAAAAAACGAATAATTTTAGGTACATACATAATTAATAAGTGGACATGGGTGAGATGTAATAATTAAAAAAAAATTAAAAATTTTTTTTAAAAATTATACTACTAAGTTATTAAAATTATTTTTATAACTGAGCGCTTTTATTAATTTTGGAAGAGGAGTAATGATTCTACTACAAGAAGGCAACTTTTAAACCAAGTATGTTGAGTTGCATACATAAGTTCTATATGTTCATACAGTGCGGACATAAAGTAAATCTTGCAATTGTAGAGAATAATATTAGAAGATGTAAGTAATGAAATTTAATTGGTGAAATTTCCAAAAAGATTAAAAAACAACCAAAAAAGGAGGTTTTACTTTAATTTTTTTTTTCGATCCGGAGATATTGATTATTTTCTATTTTTCTTACGTTTTGGGCTTTAAGCCATATTCCAAAAAAAACGAAGAATTTATTAAAAAAGAATAAGAAAATTGAGCCATCACTAAATCTTTTATAAAAAAAGTGGTCTAAAGGCCTATTTATGCTCAGAGATTTAAGATGTAAGATTTAAAATTTAAGATTTAAGGAAATTATAGGATTTGTGGACCAGGTTATAAGATTTGAGATACACATTTGTGTTGTTTGTGAGTGTATACCGGGTGTACACGCCTCGTTTCCGTGTTTATAAAAATAAATAAAAATTTGAAATGTTGTTATACAGGGTGGTGATTATTTCGATGCTCACCATTGGTATCTTTTAAAGTGGGAGAGATACGAGGTCGGTTAAATGAAGGAAAAGTTGCGCATTCTTATGGCCATTAAAAATATGAAACAAAATTTAAGATATTTAAACTCACTGCAAAATTATGGCCAAAAATCTAAAAAATGTGATTTTAGAAAATAATTTATATTTTCCAAACCATTACTGCTACATCAATGAAATTTGGTACCTTTAAATTGTTGACTATTCTGAGTTAAATGACGTCAAAAAATAATTTTTTGGCATCCTAGATTCGAAGCCGCAATATTCAACTTTTTTATTTCTTATTGCCGCCATGTTTAATTTTTACATCACCAGATAATAAATAATAATATATTTTCAGATTGCTAATTAAGTTTAATGTGTTCCCTTAGAAAATGTGTTAAATTTAAGAATTTGTATAAAAAACAAATGAAAGCAATGTTTTATGGACAGTTTCTATGGTTACCACAAAAATATCTCCTCAAAATTGCTCTAATAATAAAAAAAATAAGAGTTAAATGACGTCAAAAAATATTTGTTTTGGCCTCCTAGATTCGAATTTTAATTCTTATGGCCGCCATATTGGATTTTTACCTCATCAGATAATAAATAATAATAGATTTTCATATTGCTAATTAACATTAATGTGTTCCCTTACAAAATGTATTAAATTTGAAAATTTGTATAAAAAAGATTTGAAATCAATGTTTTATGGACAGTTCCCATGGTTACCATAAAAATATGGCCTCAAATGAAACTTTAAATTTGATCAAAATTTTAATAATAAAAAAGCAAATACTTTAATGATTTTATTTGTTTAATATTATAAAGACACCTGTTATTTACATAAAATGCTCTTATTGCAGATCATTTGTTTACTATTATTATTTTCTTTATTATTAGAGCAATTTTGAGGAGATATTTTTATGGTAACCATGGAAATTGTCCATAAAACATACCTTTTATTTGTTTTATATAGAAATTCTTAAATTTAACACATTTTCTAAAGGAACATATTAAAGTTAATTAGCAATCTGAAAATATATTAATATTTATTATCTTATGATCCAACATGGCGGCCATAAGAAATAAAAAAGATGAATATCGCGGCTTCGAATCTAGGAGGTCAAAAAATTATTTTTTGACGTCACTTAACTCAGAATAGTCAACAATTTAAAGGTACCAAATTTCATTGATGTAGCAGTAATAGTTTGGCAAATATAAATTATTTTCCAAAATCACATTTTTTGTTTTTTTTACCATAACTTTACAACGAGTTTAAATATTCTAATTTTTTTTTCAGATTTTTAATGGCTATAAAAATGAGCAACTTTTATCTTATTTAACCGACTTTAAAAGATACCAATGGTGAGCATCGAAATAATCACCACCCTGTATTTGGCATATGGCATAGGAAAACGCATTTATTGAACTGAAAAAAAAATCAATATCACTTTCTTATTTTAAATGTTTTAAAATTCGATAAGTTTGTGACAAATTATTTTTTTTTCAAAACGTAAAAAATGGGTTTTTTGGTAATAAAAGTTAATATAACCTACTCAAACTATTTTTAAATAATACAGATACATAAAATTAATTATGATTTATGAAATTCATTTGGTCGTTTTCGGGATAATAATTTTTATAATTCTCAAGTTTTTTGCAAACATCTTCATTTTTTTTAAATAGCATGATAGTGGGGCCACCCCATAATAAGATAGAGGATTTTTTTCGATTTCTGTGATACCCAAAAACATGAAGGTATAAACATCATTTTTTTTTTATTTGTTTACCAAAAGACAATCCTAAATTTTTATTTTTTAGTTTTGAAAAAAAAATTGTTTTGTCGTAGCAACATGATTACATTTTTATAAATTCCAAAAACTCTACTACTTTTTCGAATATAGGGAGCAGGCATAATTTACACTGAACGGAATATTTATTAGAAAAAGACTACTCGTATTTTAATTCATGACATTTTTTAACGTAATGGCTTTATCAATAATAAATAATACTAATAACTAAGATCGGAAGTACATTTTAAGATAAACCTAGGGATAATTACAATAAACGCGTGTTTTCATATTAAAAAACAAATTAAAATTACATTTTATTTTATCGTAGCACATAATCAAGTTTAATCGTGTTTAATATTAGCAATGATTATTCCAAGGAGATGTGAGATCCTCTAACGCACCTTGTTTCAATTACCTAAATTGGGACACTATGCATACCAGGAGTATACTTTAATTTTTTCAGGAAATTTGAAAAAAAAATTTTTTTTTAATTTATATTATTTTAATAAAAATAAAAATTATTTGTTTATAAAGAAAAGAGTAAAAAAACCTAAAAAATCCCCGAAAATTGTTAATGTACGTTCTTAAGGAGCTTTTGGGTATCCTCCGAAAAATAGGAAAAACAAATCAATCGAGCTTCCTTTATTCTATCATTATCATTTTCTGGAGTATGCAGAAAAATTTCAATATTTAAACAATACATATAAATTCAAGAAAGCACCTTTTTAAATATAATTTGTTACTAAACGAAGAAATGAAAACCCTTTAGTTCCCAACAATATACTGTGGAGCTTTTCTTCATTTTCCGGACACCCAGTATTTTCAATGTACTTTTTTAATTTTTTTTTGATAAAATCAAATAATTACTTAATGCTTTTTAACAAAATCTATTCACAGTATTCATTGAATATCTCAAATTGCCAACTTTCATGTTTTGTCAGAAATAACATAAAAACCGATTGAAGAGAAAATTATCAAAAAAAAATGAATTTTTTATATTTTTTTCAAGATTAACCTCCAAAATTTCCACGGTTTTTTCAGTTTTCTTAAAGTTTCAGAAAATTTACCTTTCAAGAAGCGCTTATACATGGTGTTCCCAAATTAGCGCCCAAGCTTCAGCTACATTGCTCGTGGCCTTTAATTCAGTACTTAAAAAATGTGTTTTTTTTTTCAAAATATAAAATATCTTTATCCAATTGTTTTAAATGAGACTACACTCTAATAGAGTTAAATTAAAAAAAAAAAATCACAGTTATTGGACTGTTTTTACTAGATGACTATTGCTATATTTTTTTTGGTGAGTTTGACCCATCTAAAAAATTTTATCAATTTTCTACTAATGTAGTTTAATTATTGTTTTGGCTTACTAAAAATGACAAACTGTTAACATTTTATTTTTATTTTACCGACATGGTATAGGACGTCAAAATAAGCATTTTTTACCTGTACAGATGGGTCATTATAGTTTGTAAAAAGGAAATGAATATTTTTTCATACGTTTGGTTTACCTGTATATACGGGTTGTAATTTTGACACATAGTTTTTTGTTTGCCTGTTATGGTACATTTTTTAATAACGGTCAAAAAATTCCAATGGAACTTGGGAAAATTCATGGTTTTCTAAATTATTTCGTATTTTACTATCATTTTAGGTTTGATACTAGAGTTACAAAATTGTTAACAACTTTTTTATTGTCGGAAAATTCCAATAGAAACTTGAGAAAATTAATGATTATATAAATTATTTCGTATTTCAGTTATTAATATTTTTTGAACTTGAGTTACAAAATTTTTAATTACTTTATTATTGTTGCAGATATTTTTACAACATTTTGTACATGTATTCATGATATAACTACTTAATAACGGCAAAAGTTTTGTCGGAAAATTCCAATGGAAATATGAGAAAATTAATGATTTTATAAATTATTTCGTATTTCAGTTATTAATATTTTTTGAACTTGAGTTACAAAATTTTTAATTACTTTATTATTGTTGCAGATATTTTTACAACATTTTGTACATGTATTCATGATATAACTACTTAATAACGGCAAAAGTTTTGTCGGAAAATTCCAATGGAAATATGAGAAAATTAATGATTTTATAAATTATTTCGTATTTCAGTTATTAATATTTTTGAACTTCAATTACAAAATTGTTAATAACTTTTTTATTGCTGCAGATATTTTCACAAAATTTTGTACATATATTCAGGATACTATTAGTTAATAATGTTAAAATTTATGTCAAAAAATTTCAATGGAAACATGGAAAAATTCAAGATGTTATAAATTATTTCGTATTTCAGTTATTAATATTTTTGGAACTTGAGTTACAAAATTGTTAATAACCTTTTTATTGTTACCGATATTTTTACAAAATCTTGTACATATATTCACGATACTATTACTTAATAATGGTAAAATTTATGTCGGAAAATTTCAATGGAAACATGGAAAAATTCAAGATTTTATAAATTATTTCTTATTTCAGTTATTAATATTTTTGGAACTTGAGTTACAAAATTGTTAATAACTTTTTTATTGTTGCCGATATTTTTACAAAATCTTGTACATATATTCACAATACTATTACTTAATAATGGTAAAATTTATGTCGGAAAATTTTATGGGAAACATGGAAAAATTCAAGATTTTATAAATTATTTCGTATTTCAGTTATTAATATTTTTGGAACTTGAGTTCCAAACTTCTTAATAATTTTTTAATTGTTGCAGATATTTTTACAATTTTGTATATGTATTCATGATACTATTACTTAATAATAACAAAATTTATGTCGGAAAATTTCAATGGAAACATTCATGATTTTATAAATTATTTCAGTCATTAATATTTTTGGAACTTGAGTTACAAAATTGTTAATAACTTTTTTATTGTTGCAGATGTTTTTACAAAATTTTTTACATGTATTCATGATACTACTACTTAATAATCGGAAAATTCCAATGGAAACATGGGAAAATTCATGATTTTATAAATTATTTCGTATTTCAGTCATTAATATTTTTGGAACTTGAGTTACAAAATTGTTAATATTGTTAATATTTTACAGGTCATCACATTTTTTATTTTTATGCTTTTTGGTTTACCTTGTATGGTACAGGTCGTCAAGATTTTGTTTTTCTACATTTCAACTGCTATATTCATAAAAAAAATCCAAGTATGTCGAAGGACATATTATAGATTACAAAGTTTTTCATCTGAACGATTTTAGCTTGATTATTTGAACGATTTTTAAATTGAAGAAACTCCACTGTAATTTGAGATTAACTTAGTTACTTCAATATAGATTGTAAGGTATTTTTAAGAATCTTGTTTAAGGTGTAAATTTAACTTTGATATTTTGCTCATTGTAATGTATTTCAGCTGTTGCCATGATGATGTTAAAAGTTTTCAGCAAAATATGTAGCATAATATAAATGTTTAAAAATAAAAATATAATCAAGTTGGATGTAAGAAATTTTCTTACTCTCAAGTTAATAAATTTAAAAATAATACCTATTTTTAATAAAAAACGAACTTATTGGATTTTTAAAATAAAACTTCAGATAATATAACATTATTACCAGATTCATTTTCACAATATTAGTGCTTTCCAAAAAATAAAGAAAAATCTTATCTTAATAAATTGGAACTTTTTATAATGTAATGGTATAAAATGCATATTTCTTTAATCATACTGTTTTAAAATGGTTGTTTTAGGTAGATTTAGGTAGATTTATATGATTTCAAATATTAAGTTTGAACCTAAATTTCTAGAATTAAAATGGATCTTCAACAACATAGCGAAGAGTTTGACGTCGATTTGGGTCACCCTGTATAATTTTAATAAGTAATTAAAAACATTTCAGTTTTGAACAAAAAGCATAAGTACTTGATTCTTTTGGTTATTTTAATTTATAAACAAAAAATACTACAAAAACATGATTTTTTATTGTTTTGAATCTCTGACGTGGTTGGCTACGGAAAAAAAATCCGAACGATATAAAACCCGCTTGGACAATACACCAAAAAATCTAACAAATGATAAAAGATTGACTTATAAGTCAAAAGGAGAGAAAATAACTAGTTGATTAAAATGACACATAAGATTAATGGGGTGATTCTGAGCAAAAATGTTAGCCGTAACAGCGATGTTAAATTTGACAGTCACCCTGATGTCAAAAAAAACGCAATTTTGTAAATTTTGCTGCAACTTAACGGTTATTTAAAATAAAATTTTCGGTGTTAAAATAACATACAGCAAAGTAATAATAATACATTAATGTATAATTGATCAAAATAATACATTATATAAATGTACAATGCATTTACTGGATTTTAATACCGAAAATGTTATTTTATATTGTTGTTAATGGGGTGATTCTGAACAAAAATGTTAGCCGTAACAGCGATGTTGAATTTGACAGTCAATAATAATAATACATTAATGTATAATTGATCAAAATAATACATTATATAAATGTACAATGCATTTACTGGATTTTAATACCGAAAATGTTATTTTATATTGTTGTTAATGGGGTGATTCTGAACAAAAATGTTAGCCGTAACAGCGATGTTGAATTTGACAGTCAATAATAATAATACATTAATGTATAATTGATCAAAATAATACTTTATATAAATGTACAATGCATTTTAATACCGAAAATGTTATTTTATATTGTCGTTAAGTTACACTAAAGTTTACAGAATAGCGTTTTTTGACATCGGGGAGACTGTCAATTTTAACATCGCTGTTACGGCTAACATTTTTTGTTCAGAATTACCCCATTAGTTACACTAAAGTTTACAGAATAGCGTTTTTTTGACATCGGGGTGACTGTCAAATTTAACATCGCTGTTACGGCTAACATTTTTTGCTCAGAATTACCCCATTATACTTTTTATTATTAATAGATTTTAATTAGATCATATTAATAAATGATTGCTCACATTGGAATATTTAATTATTAAATATCAATTAAATTTTTAATTGTCAAAATGCTCTAAATTATGTAAATGCATATAAAAAGCGCAAAAAATTATGCATAAAATAATTAGTTGTTTATAGATCCTTACATTTGATATAAAATTTTTGTTAATAATTTGAAACATTTTTTGTTTTTTATTTATCGAATATAATTTATTTATAATGTATTTCTTATCAGCAAAAATCAAAAAAATTAATCCAAAGGAAATTAAGGAAATGGTTACCTACCATTATTAAAAAAACGAAAATTGCTCGACCTCGAATACTAATATCATGAACCTACTATAAAAGCTTAAACTTTTCATAGAATCAATCAGTTCTACAAAACGCAAAAGCAAAATGAAAAATTTACTAATTCTCGTTATTGTGTTCGTTGCAGCAGCTAAAGCAGAGGTATTTATTTATTTACTTTAACATTTTTTGTAAAACAATATTAGGGTACAAACAGAATGAACGCCGATTTAGATTCTGAAAATCGGCCAAAGTAAAAACCACTATTAAATCGGGGCTTAATCAGAATCGGAATTGGCGTTCGTTCTGTTTGTATCCTTATTCTAAAATTTATTTAGAATTTTGTAGTATCATTAATTTTTTTATTATTTTTATTATATAGCTGTCAGCGGAATTTAAGGAAAAACTAATGACAAAGATACAGGAAATTGGAACTGGTTGTGCTGAATCTGAAAAAGCCAATGGAGGTAAGTAAAATTTAGCTACAATATATATATTTTCATATAATCTTTTTTACAGACGACATCGGAGAACTTTTACAAAAATTACCACCTTCAAGAAAGGAAGGAAAATGTCTATTGGCGTGTGTAAATCAAAAATTAGGAATTGTAAGTTTTTCGAAGCAAGAACTACAAACGAACCAAAAATAAACGTATGTAATTTTGTTTGTATTTAGCAAGCTGAGGATGGCTCATTAACAATGGAGACAGCTCTTAAGGCAATTGAAGGCATCAAAAAGGAAGATGCTGATATTTTCGACAAATTTAAGAAATCTTATGAAAAATGTATTCCTGAAAGTAAGTAATGGTGTTTTTATAATTACTACAATTGGGGTAAATTTTTTTACTGATATAATATTTAAATGTCAAAACAAAAGTTAATTAACTAGGCAAAAATTGCAAAAATTTTTATTATAAAATTCTCCTATAATTTATTTTGATTTGCAGTTAAAGGAGTAACAGATAGATGTGATATCGCTTTTAAAATGGCAGAATGTGGTAAAAAAGTAGGACCAGAGGTAACATTTTATTTCACCTAGGTTTTTTTATATTTTATTGTAAATATTTTTTTCAGCTTGGCATAACTGAAGAAGTTTTTATGTAAAAAAAATGTAAATACATATGAGTTGCTTAATAAAAGTAGTTAAAAATTACTCTTTTTAATATTTCAACATTCCAATACAACTTTTTTATCAAAGCTGGTATTTATAACCCAAAAAAATCTTTTTTGAATATTTTCATTTTCAAATCTACGTTTGATATGTAAGAAATAAATATGTAAGGCACTTTCTTTTATTTTTGATAAAAATAACAAAATATTATAAAATTTAATGTAAGAATTTAGCAAAATTTTATATTGTTTTTTGAATTTATCTATCTAAATTTTATTAAATTAATTTAGTCACTACTATAAAAATGTTTTAGTTGTACATTTATCCGATATAAACTAAATCGCCAACTTTAATAGTTCCTTCTTTAACGACTTCTAAATGTAACCCCATAACTGGATCATCATCTTCCAAACCATTTCTTTTGATATCCTTTACACAGTGGTACGTTTTTAAAGTTTTCAAAAGTTCACCACTATCGCGTATTCCTGTTTCTGGATTAATTGTTGTTAAAATACATCTCGTGCATAATTTTACATTCCTTAATATGGCATCTCCAATTTTTATCCATTCCCAATGATCCTCCGATCGAGGTGGTAAATTTTCATCCTCTACAATAATATTGGGCCGGAAATTATTAGTAGTAATTTCAACATTTTCAACTTGCTTATTTAATTCATCTACAGTTGCTTGATTTATTATATGAAGTGCTGTTAAGTCAGAATATAATCCCTAAAAACATAAAAATATTAAAACAAGAAAATCAAGATTTTGCACCAATTAAAAAAGCAAACTTTTTAAATAAGTTAATATTTGAATATTATTAGAAATATCAAAGAAAATATATTTTTTTTGGAATATGACAAATGCACCAATGCACGTGATAGACTTCCATTGGATCAAATTAAATACCTACCACACTATTATTTCCTAACTTTTTATTTGCTGAAAAATATTTTGCATCTATTCCTTTGAAAAGATCTCTTCTGTTGTCTTTTGAACCATCATGATACCCCAATCTTAACCCATTAGATTCTCCTTTTATATATTGTGATAACCAATTTGCAGCTTCATTTCCACAATCAAGGGCAAAAACTGTATTTCCTTGTAAGCTAAAAGAATTAAAAATATAAAAAATAATATAAAAACAGCAAAAATTAAATGATTGTTTTTATTGTTTAATTTTATGATATCGATAATTTTAATCAAAAAATCACAAATCATATAAAAGTTACTCTTGGTATGTGGCCAGGGTCTCTCTTTTTTGGCAAAAGTGGTTTTTTAAATAATTTTAATAAACGTTTTAAAAAAACAAATTTTTCCAGGAAAATGGTGTTTGTAAAAAATAACATCTGTGTTCAGTGTAGATCCAGGGATTTTCCATTAGCAGGATATTAAATAGATCAAAAAGGCGCCGAAATAAATATATAAATAATTTTCAAAAAAAAAATATTTCAATCTATAACTTGTGACATATTTAAATAGTGAAAACTTATAATTTAGGTATTAATTAAACCAAAACTTTTTATTTTCTGGAAAGGGCTTTAAATAAGATTTCAGCAAAAAAATTTTATCACATTTGATTTTTGAGTTCTGAACAAAAATGTGTAAAATGTCGATTCAAATTTAGTCCAGAATTTTTCAGAAAAAATGTTAATTTTTCTAAAATAATACAAATATGGTTAAGAGCTCAAAATTTAAGAAATGAACTGTTCTTTCCAAATATTTTAATAAAGTGTTTGAAAGTCTTCAAGGAAATTTTGAGAAAATATATTGATAACTTTCGTAATTTTAAAGAAAATAATTAAATCTTCAAAAATAATAAATCCATTAATTAAATTTAAGTGTTATATGTTTTTGAAAAGGGCCTCATTTAGTTTTCAGCCAAAAAAGAATCATTTTGTTATCACTATGAATTTTGAACAATAATGTGTAAAATTTCAGTTTCGAGTAAAAGTACAGAAATGTTGGATTTTTCAGAAAATGGTTAATTTCTCAAAAAGAATACGTGGTACAAAACTGGTAAAGAGCTCAAAATTAAAGGATTGAACTGTTCTCTCCGAATATTTTAATAAAATGTTTGAAAGTCTTCGAACAAATTATCCAGAACTGGATTTGTGCCCAAATTTTGAGAAAATATATTGCGATTTTATCTAGTTGACTAATTTACACCACATATTTTTTAATATACACGTTTCTGGAACAAACTTTTGGTATTGATAACTATTGTAGTTTTAAGGAAAATTATTAAAATAATAAAATCCTTAAAAAATAATAAATTCACTAATTAAATTAAATGTTTTTTGAAGGGCTTTAGAAAGTTTTTAGCCAAAAAAAGAATCACTTTTTTATCACTTTGCGTTTTTGAGTTCTGAAAAAATGTGCAAAACCTCACTTTTGAGTCAAAGCCCAGAAATCTTAGATTTTTTCGAAAAAAAGGAATTTCTCGAAAACTATACGGATTACAAAAATGGTTTTGAGCTCAAAATTCAAGAAATGAATCGTATTTTCCGAAGATTTTAATAAAATGTTCTTTAAATAAACTCTCTAGGCCCGGATTTGCGTCCAGATTTTAGCAATTATTTTGCGATTTTATTATGGAAATACCAATCGACCGATTTTCACCAAGTATTTTTTAAAATATATCTAGGTACTATAAGTTTCCGCTATAAAATTTTTGGTGTTGACAAATTCAGTATTTTTCAAGGAAATTAGCCCTGAAATTTTTCTATCCTAGTGGAGCTACAACCCTTTAAATATTGAATATTTTAAAGAAGGTTTTTCGACATTTATTTGAAAACGTATTGATGTAGAAACTAGAAATTTGGAGTAATTGGTGTAAAAGTGGAACATCCTATGCAAAACTGATAATTGACAAAAAATCTTTCTCTTTTAGTTCCCTACAAAAGAAAATGAGTTTTAAATTAAAATTTACAATACCTAAAAAGTTTTTAAATGTGTTAATTAATTAATACCATTTCCAGTAATCAAAGATTGGTAAAATTTATAATAAATGGGAGTTTCTTATAAAAATTCATACTTATAACATTTCATTAGAAAATCTTTAATACTTTGACCACAATAAAAAAATATTTTTTTAATTCAACTTTAGAGACTCATTTAGAGATGCATTTTTAAATATAGATAATAATAGGGCCAAATCGAGTTATTTTCAGGTTTAATATCACCAGCAGAGGCGGATTTACAATTTTGCCGCCCATAGTCTATGAGTTTTGCTGCCGCCCCTATAATGGGGGAACATACAGGGTGTCCCACTTTTTATCTAGCATTTTTTTAGATTTTAATTTCAGAATAAAAAAAACATATGAACTAATATGGGTTTTCAACTCCCTAATCCTTAAAAACTTACAGTAATTTTAGAATTTCAAAAATATAATTTTATGGAACATCCTGTATAATTTTTGTTTTATTAACAATTAAATAGAAGAATTGATGCTTGATGATTTGGATCGTTAATACAATAATTAACACAAGAAAATTCTATATCCAACTTTATTTTATATCTAAGTTTTGCTACATGTCTCGGGGAATCCCCATCATCAGGCAAAGAAATTCTAAAATACACATCAATAATTGACGAGGCAAAACAAAAATATTACATAAAGCTGCCAAGTTTCACAGCAATAAAATTACGTTAATTCAGAACAGAACCTTAAAATAATTTATTATAACAAAACACTTACATGAGTTTAATTTATTCCAAAAATATTCAATTTCAAATCCATAAATGTTGGGAACCATTACAAACTCATAATTTCCTTAGTTAAATTGTTGTTTATAGAAAAAATTTTATATTTTATTTTAATACTTAAAATTCAAAATTTTAAATTTAATATTTCTAGCCAGAAAGAACAAACAAATGGCGCCTATTGCGCTAGGCATATCATTCCACAAATCCAAAAATCCAAAAAATTTAAAAAAATACAGGTCATCTACTAAATACAAATCAATAATTGAGGAGGCAAAACATTGTTACCGCAAAACTGCCAAATTTCACAGCAACAAAATTTCATTAATTGTGAAGGCAAGATAAGTTTAAACAGAACCTTAATACAATTTATTAAAATACTAGATGTCCGTCGGATTTTTCGGTTTGAAAACATAATACCGCCGGCGGACATTTAGCCTCAGCCTTTTAAAATTGCCCCAACTTCATAAGGAGACGAAGAAAGTATTAGTTCATAAGATTTTTTGTTCAGAAAGACATTTACCAACTCGAAAAATTTTCTGGGGGAATCACCCTGTATACAAGATTAAAATAATTAACTTTATATTCTATACTATACAGGGTGTTTCGTAAGTAGCGTATAAATTTGAAATCCCATGTAGGAAATACTTTTTTAAGAAGAAAAGTTCATATGAACATGTTCAATATTCATTCATAAAAAAGTTATAAGCATTTGAAGAAAAATAAATTAAATCAATTTATTACTAAAAAAATATAATTTAGCATGCTTTGAAAATTGTCTTTTTTAATTTTGGCATTTAAATAATAAAGATTTAAATATTTATCGTATTTAGGTTTGAAACAAATAACAAAAACTACAAAATGTTTAATAATTTCCTGAATAAGCCGATATAATTTTTATTTATGGATTTTGTAATGGTAATAGTTTGCAAGCAAGTAGAGAATATCAACGCAGGTTTCCCAATAGACATCACCATTCTTACCATGTTTTCTCCAGGACCTTTCAAAGATTAAGGGACACCGGAAACATATATTGTGCACCAAAAATTGGTGCCCCTGAAAAACATACATTTGAAGAAGAAGAAGCAGTGATAGACGCCTTTATTGAAAATCCTCGTACAAGTATACGCAGTGTTTCTTCAATGCAAGGTATTTCTCAATCATTTATTTGGAAGACGCTAATGAGGGAAGTAACGCATCCATACCATTTTCAACAAGTACAAGCCCTTCAGCCAGGAGATGAGATCAGACGTTTAAACTTTTGTCAATGGTTGTTGGAAAAAATGGCAGCAGATCCAAACTTTTACTCAAAAATTATTTGGACGGATGAAAGTCTATTTGGCAGAGGAACTACACCAAATTACCACAATGAACATGCGTGGTCATTGGAATATCCCAAGTTAATAAAAAGAAGAGGATTTCAGCAAAGATCCTCAATAAATGTCTGGGCAGGGATTTTTAATAATCAATTAATATCAATGCAAGTACTGCCTAATAGACTGACATCGAATGATTATTTGATTCTATTAAATACCAATGTACAAGATATTGTTGACAACGTAGCCTTAAATGTCTTAAATCAGGTTTGGTATCAACACGATGGAGCGCCACCTCATAGGGGAAGAAATGTGACTAATTGGTTGAATGATAATTTCAATAATAATTGGATAGATTTTGGAGGACCAATATCGTGGCCACCGCGATCTCCAGACTTAAATCCGTTAGATTTTTATCTTTGGGGTACTTTCAAAACAATTGTGTACACGATTGAGGTAAATACTCAAGCACAATTACTTGAGAGGGTAAACAATGCGGTTGTTGAAGATTTTTTTAAATATTTTTGAACGTGATTTTTTCAGCACCCTGTATAAATTATTATTTTTTAAATTTACAAAAATTTGCTGCTCTAGGCTATAGCCTACTGTTTTCGAGATAAAAGGCTGTTACAGGTGGTCTGACTCACCCTGTATACAAATAATGAAACATTTCTTACTTAAACGAAATAAAATCTACTCCTATAAGATTATGAAAGTTAAGGTTTAATCGATTTTTTATAATATGGTGTTTTTTATAATTGGGTAATTTGGGATAGACCCTTCAACGTGCTGGCTTCCAACATTAAACAGGGGCCCCTCAGGTCTGGGACTCCTGGGATGTAAGCTGTAACCCATGTTGCCCATGCCTAAATCCGGCCACTGTCTGTGACTATAAATTATTTTTAATAAATTGCATTAACATTGAAGGAATGGGCAAAAATGACGAAGTAAAAATTTTTTATCATTAACTAAATATTTTCTTATAAAATAATAGGCCTTATCTTTAAGAAGTGTAAGTAAATTTAAAAAGGCGCTTATTACTCATATAATTACTTACTTAATTTTAATTTTCTTTCCATTTTCTTGACTAGGAATTTTTACATACAAACATCTCATCCCAGGTGCATCAATAGCAACATGATTGTTATCATGTACTGACATTTCCATAAGAACCATTTTGGGAAAAGTCCTCGCCGATTTAAATTCGTGGTTTTTTTCATCATAAACAACAAATGACCTTCAAATATTTCATGAATAATTTCATTATTTTATCGTATTAAATTAAAAAAAACTTACCTATCATGCAACTGAAATCCCTTTTCTTCATTATGTTGTTTTAATCCATACTTATTACACTCTGCTATTTGAAGACTGATTTTCCCGGCACTTTTTAAAGGATATATTTGTAAGGCAGTAACTTTCGCTACATATTTCCAGTCTGAAGGTGGTCTATTCTTTTTTCGATTGAAAAAGTAGCAAGTAAAAGCTGCTGCAAGTGATGTAATGGCAGCCGCTGTTATAATTACTGTCGGACTTACGTTAGCCATTGTCAGTATACAACTTACAAATAAACTTTTAATGGCCTTATTATCTTGTTTAGGTTATTTTATCAATTGTTAAGTTTAAAATAGACGAGCTATGAACTGGCGGTGACTTTTCGTGTATTCTTAAATACTTAGATTAATTATTAACAAGGTTACTGAAAGTGGGTTACGTAATATTCCTGCGAAACGCACAGATAGTTGTTTAACATGGAGGATTAACATATGTTATCATTTTTATTACCTTTTTTTTATAACTTTCGTTTGATTCTAAAGTAGTTTAAAGAGTTATTTTAAGTGGTTTAATTTAAAGAAAATAGCGTTGAAGAACAAGTAGTTATAGAAATTGGAAAAACTTAAGAATAAGAAATATTAATCTTATCAATTTTGATGCGCATAGGTGCGCATCACTCAAGTAGCGGACGTCAACCTTACTTATCTACTATCTACTATATTTTTTTCCGCAATTAATTTTTATTATTATTGCAAATTGTAAAAAATAAATTAGGAACACGAAAATTATAAAGAATTTCAGGTTGTACCTTGTCCTTTGGCTAGTTCGTTTTATTTAGTTTTTCCGATAAATATTTTCATTATTATTTTTTGATTAATAAAAATGAATTTGGATGAAAAAATCGCAAGATATATGGAATTTTTATTCTATCCTACGAAAACATACATTAACCATGGTTTTCCATGAAAAAATTAACATTTTGACACTGGAAATGAGTTAAACTAGAGATACTAAGAAATTTTAAAGCGACCTACATTTCAAATTTCAAAATTAAAATATTTAAAGTTTCATGTTTGCTTACAATCGGAAAACAACTAATATGTCTTATTTTTAGTCTTAAATATATTTTTTAAAAAGGAGGGTGCAACTGGGTGCATAGCTTATAAGGATAATAGGAAAGATAGATACTTAAGGAAAAACATAACTTATGTACAGTACCTCATAGAATTATAATAACCTTGGCCTAGGCCTGTCAAACTGTTTGGATGGAACTTTATCATGGTTTATCGCAATTTTGTATTGTCGAAAAGGGCGTATTATATTTTACAGCTGTAAAATATTCATACGCAGGCCGAATTTTGTAAAATATCAAATATGTATTCCATTTTTTTTAAATATCTAATTTTATAGGATACTTTTTAATTTAAATTAAAGAAAAATATCCATATTTAGTTCTTGTCAATTAAAAAAAAATACCTACTGATTCTGAGGAGCAGCAAATATTTTTCTTAATTTTTGTTATCAAAATATAATTTTTGGATGTTGAATTGGGTCTCAGGATAATGGAGGTAAAAATATGTTGGTTAGAGCAAACTAGTTATACAGGGTGTCCCATTTTAATTAATCCAGCTGAATATCTTGAAAACGAAGCGATTTCCTTAAAAATATTTCAGACAAAAATTGTAGCGACACGAGGGGGACATTTAATAGTGCCATGGGTTTTTAATTGTTATGGGGTTTTATGGGAAAACATTTTTATTCAAATGGGAACTCCCATTTTTTATTGTAGATTCGTAATCTATGGAAACTAATAAGAAAGTTTTGGTTGAAACTTTTTTTTCTAAAATTTCAATTTTTCGCTATATTCAACCAAAATGAACACAAATTTTGGGATTTTCGATACAGTTTTACTAAAAAACTAAAGGTCTATAAGAAAACTCGCAGGAGTCAAAAAGTGCTTAAATTAAGGCAAGGATTAATAAAAAATATTATTTTACTTTATTAAAAAAAATAAATTTAAAAAAAGTTTATTTTATTTTTATTATTTTTTAAGAAAAATATTATTTTTTTTTACTTATAAAATTTAAAATAAAGTCAAAGGTAATTAATTAATACACTTAAAGATATTTGGATCTGTTCTTAAATTACGAGAGCTGGTCTAAATAAGATGTTCAAATATTCCTCCATTTTGTTCAATACACATGTTTACTCGTGTGCGAAAAGCCAATGATACATTTCTCAACATTTCAGGAGTGATACTTCGAAAAGCGTCCGTAATTCGTATCATAATATCCTCTCTAGTTGTAGTTGGTCGTTCATAAACCTTATCTTTTATGTAACCCCATAAAAAATAATCCATTTTTGTAAGATCTTGCTGGCCATTCGTGTACTTTACTACCAATTCCAATCCACATATTAGGGAATTGGTTATCTAAAAATGTTTTAACAATTCTGGCAGTGTGGGGTCTAGCTCTGTCCTGTTGAAACCACATTCGCTGTCTTAAATCTAGAGGTACATCTTCTAAAAGAGTAGGCATTTCGTTTTGAATTATATTCAAATAAACATGTTGGTTAAGATTTTCTTCATACATAAATGGTCCCACAAGATACTCATCCACTATTCCAGCCCAAACGTTTATAGACCAACGCCACTGTAATCTATGATCTCTTTGCCAATGTGGATTATTTTCAGAATAATAATGAGCATTATGAAGATTTACTCCACCCATGTTGTCAAATTTTGCTTCATCAGTAAAAAGTACGCGATTAAAAAAAAGGGGATCTCCTCTAACTTGATTCGTAGCCCATATGCAAAAATTAAGTCGGCGGATGTAGTCATCTTCTTTAATTTGTTGGGTTAAATGAACATGATATGGGTGTGATTTATGGTGTTTTAAAATTCTGTTGGCAGAAGATTTAGGAAGTCCATGAAGACGCTGAATTTTTCTTCTAGATGTATGTGGATCTTCATTTACGGAAGCTAATGCTATCAATGAGGGGAGCATCTTAGGACCAGTTTTACTACGTTTTCTTCTAAGAGAACCGTTTTCCGCTCTTTTCACGAGCCTCCTAATATTTGTATGATTTGGATGACGCAATTGTGGAAACCTCTCAGCATAAAGACGTGCTGCGTGCCGATAGTTATCATGGCATTCGCCCAATACTTTTATAATATTCACGATTTCTCTAGGTGAATAATCAGCCATTTTATGAGAGACTGATTTTAAATAATCTTCAATAACAATGAGCTTCTACAAAAAACTAATCTGTCACAATATAACAATTACTTGCGAAACACAAAGTAGGCTGAAAACGAAATTGCTTTATTTTTAGAAGCCTTCTTCCTTAATTGAAAAATATTATTTGACATATTAAATTGCAAATAAAATTGAAAAACCGTTTTGACACCTATTATTTCCAACCTTTGACTTTATTTTAAATTTTATAAGTAAAAACAAAATTAATATTTTTCTTAAAAAATAATAAAAATAAAATAAACTTTTTTTAAATTTTTTTTTTTAATAAAATAAAATAATATTTTTTATTAATCCTTGCCTTAATTTAAGCACTTTTTGTCTTTTACGATTTTCTTATAAAGCTTTAGTTTTCTAGTAAAACTGTATCGAAAATCCCAAAATTTGTGCTCATTTTGATAAAAATAGCGAAAAATTGAAATTTTAGAAAAAAAAGTTTCATTCAAAACTTTCTTATTATTTTCCATAGATTACGAATCTACAATAAAAAATGGGGGTTCCTATTTGAAAAAAAATGTTTTCCCATAAAACCCATAACAATTAAAAACCCATGGCACTATTAAATGTCCCCCTCGAGCCGCTACAATTTTTGTCTGAAACATTTTTGAGGAAATCGCTTCGTTTTCAAGATATTCAGTTGGATTAATTAAAATGGGACACCCTGTATAATTTATAATTGTTTCTTTTTTCTTAATGTTTAGATATCTTTGAAAAACAAAAATTTTCATCCAGTACCCGATATTTTTTAAGAAGGCAAGTGTCAGGAAAATGCTTGACCTTGAAACTATTTCCGGCGTGTGGAAAGTGCATTTATTGATCTTTCGAACGGACAGACTACATTATTTTAAAACAAGCAATCTATCATGTATCATCCTCTGTAAAAGATAAGTTATAAAAAACAATTTATTTCTTGTTACTCTCTCCACTCTCTACAGTGGAGGATCTAATTACGGTCGGCGGGCGATTTCACCCCCTGATAAGATATATTAACTGATGGCGCATTTTTTTTTTTAAATTAATTAATGTAAATTCTACACCGTATATTTTTCGAGAAATCAACCTTTTTCTAAAAAGTCTAAAATTTCAGGACAAAATTTTACTATAAAGTGGTAGACCGGGAGATGGTGACAGATTTCAAGTGACGATTTTCTCTCGACTGAAAGGTATAAAAGTGTAATGAGGAAATATTTGAGCGGTACCCGCGTGACCATCATATGGAAAATTCAATTTTCATTTGCGCAAAAAATATTTTTTTGAGACGATTTTGTCGCCATATGCATTAACACAAAGTTAAGATAAACTTTAGCAGCGGAAAATGATAGGCATAAGGGTTGCAGGTGACCAAAGGGTTGAAATGATGACCTGAAGTTGTCAGGGAAAATGGAAATTTTCGGCGATTTTCTCGTTGCTGCTAATTAAAAGTATGAAAGTATTCATCATGAAACGCTCATAAAAAAATTGGCGTAAGGTCAGCGAATGCCGAAGTGAGGTTATTTGCCGGAAAATTTTGTGAAAATTTTTAAGGTTTTTTGAAGATTTTCTCGTCAATAAAATGAAGTGCAAAACTAATTTTTTGAGGTGAAATGAAATATTTTGCAATTAAGTTAATAATATTAAATTTAAACAAAATTATGTTTAACCGTAAGTTCGTTAATTTTGCAACTTCCGGTGTAAATGATGTTGCATAAAAAATGCGATTTTCAAATAGGCGTAACTCCGAAAGTATTAATCGTAGATCACACTATGCTAGGTTAATTTAATGGTATTTTTATGGAGAACACGAAAATCCAAAAATATACTGGGTGTTACATTTAAAATAAGAAAGTTGCCATCTAGTTTCGGTATAACCGGAAGTTCCACAAAATCAAAAATACCGTTATTAGAAAGTTCGCAATTAGATTCCTCAGTAGAAAAATTTTCAGAACCAAAAATATAACCATTCAAAAGTTAGCAGGGGGGGATTTACTTTATGTCCGCACTGTATAACTAGAAAAGTTGTAGGTAGTTCTATTGTCTAAATAATTTGAAATTAATTAACATGTTTTTAAGGTTCGATAAAAATAAAAGAAAAAATATGTGGTTTGTACTTTATTTTATTTTAGATTAGGTTAAAAAAGTTTTACAAATTACACAATTAAAAAACATTTAAAATTTTTTGCAAAATTAAAATTTAAATTTCTACACCAACCGCTACAGTATCTTCTTGACAAATGTGACCTCCTTTTACAACTTCCAATTGAATACCCATCACAGGGTTCTTATTTTTAGAATCATGTGGATAATTGATATCTTTGACACAATTATACCTGAAATAAAAAAATTAAAAATAGTATCACTCGTAAAAAAATACAATTCGAAAATTAAACCAAAACAAAAATGAAATTTTTGGGACTATTCAACTCACAAGTGATTATTTTTTGTGACAAGTAAAACGTCAAATATATCAGCGATTATTTTATGACGTTAATGTCCAATTTCAATAAGTTTGAAGTTGGCTGAAAAATTTTTCACAAAAAAGTGAAAAATGATCGTTAAATACTCTTGTTCAAATTATAAGTCAAATATTTTTCATACATTACCACTCATGTGATTTGGGGAATTAAAACTTAACCCCAAATGACATTCGTGGTAATGACAGTGAAAAATATTCGACTTAAATTTGACCACTCATGATATTACATATGATAATTTAATCTAAAAGAAACTCACTAACCCAAAATTGTAAAGATTTTAGAAAATATTTAAAAAGTTTTAATCTAATAAACTGAAATTATAAAAAAAATATTTTTTGAATGAAAAAAAAATTCTATATCATGGGCTAGTAAGCAAAAGTAAATATATTTTGGTTAATTAGTTTTAATTAGTCATCTCTAGAATCTAGATTAATAGATTCTAGATTAATTGGAGAGTACCTTAGCACTGTGCAACTAATTGAAAAAAAACGCTTTTTCGAATGCTAGGAAACTTTGAAATTCAAATTTTTTGACTTAGTGCCTTTTGCTTGCTGGTCCACAATATTAAAAACAATTGAATATCTTACTTTTT
This sequence comes from Stenus bimaculatus, assembly GCA_963971135.1. Lineage (NCBI taxonomy): Eukaryota > Metazoa > Arthropoda > Insecta > Coleoptera > Staphylinidae > Stenus > Stenus bimaculatus. The sequence continues at coordinate 74,884,945 of OZ020180.1, read as the reverse complement.
AAGCGTTGTTAAAGGCTCGTTATCAAGATTTCGAATCCCTGTGTCGGGATTAATTGTTGTAATGATACATCTATTACATAATTTGACAAATCTAAATATACAATCACCAATTTTCACCCAGTCCCAATGATTTTCAGATCTATTCGTAAGAAAAGCTCCTTCCACCAGTATGTTAGGTCGGAAATAATCAGCGGTTACTTTATTTCCTAGTATTAAATTATTTAGTTCCTCCAGAGAAGGGTCGGATACTAGGTGTACCGCTGTTAAGTTCGCATACATTCCCTAAAAGTATAAAAAGTGTTCAATGTAGGAACGTTAATAAAAATCTTTTTGAAGCTTAAATTATGATAATTGAATTACATATTGTAAAAAGGCAATACATTTTAATTATTTTCTAAATACAAAAAAATAATCATATTACATACCGATTTTTTTTCATTCGGATCTGGAATTGAAAGGGCAAGGGCATCCCTTTTATTTTCTTCCTGGAAATGATGATAACATATACGCAAATCTACTGCCCCTTCCACTCCCAGAAGATATTGGGTAATCCACTTGGCCGCCTTATCTCCACAATCGAACCCAAATACTTTTTCATTCAACAATCTAAAATACAAGATTTTAATATTTCTTTCCAAAAAAATTAAATAAATAAAAAAAATTTTATTAGAATAAATTTAAATGCATATTCTTCTCTTTTTCTTATTCCTAATCTAAAACAAATATAATTTTACTTTGTATGTTTTAATAAACCCTCTAACTTTTTAATAAATAAATGGTTTTATATCTTCAAAATAAAAAATGAGTCTGTATAGGAGTTATCCCATATTTCATGACCATAATAGATCAAAAAATAAAATTTGTTTTAAATCACCACGAAATTAATTATTTTTGGGCAAAATTCACTGAAAATTAAAACATTCTGCAGTTCTTCAATCTTATTTTATAACTTAAAATATGGCACATAACAAAGGTTTTGAGTTTTTTAATAATTATGTTCTAATAAATGTAAATACAGCTTACAAAAATTGAATTATTCAAATTTTATGTAATTTAGATTTTTTTTTATTTTTCAAGTATCTGAAAAAACAAAAATACTTAAAAAATTAATACAAAATAAATTTAGAAATAAAAGAAATTTAAAACAAAAAACTTACCTTATTTCTTTTTTAACGTTATCATCCAAAACATCTTGAGGTTTAATTCTAAGAGGAAACATTTCAGGAGCTTCAAATACGATTGAAGAATCATAATTAATACAAGTTTCAATGAACAATAATTTCGAATAGGTTGCGGCGGTTCTGCACTCGCCTGTTTTTCCATGGTATACAACAAAAGACCTAAAATAAAAAAAACTAATGTAAAATATTTTTTCAGATCATAAAAGTTAGGTTTTAATTAAATTTAGTGGATAAATAAGAAAGCAATTTTGATTACAAAAAATAGGAAAAAACAAATTTGTAACAATTAATTCAAACATGATTTCTGTAAAATTATTTATTTACCTATCATGTAACAAAAAGCGATTTTCTTCAAGTTTCGCCAAACCAAATTTTGTAACCTCAGCCTCCTCTAAGACGAATTTTTTTCCACTTTTAAGAGGGTATATGTTTAAGCTTTTTACTAATCCTACTGTTTTCCATGTTTGAGGTGGAATTGGGCTCCTTTTTATGGTGCGTTTGGTGTTTTTTGTGAAAAAATATGTAACTACAGCTAAAGCAAATGTTGCTACAACGCCTGGAATAATAATAAGTGCAAGAGGGTGCTTACTCATTTTGCAACTAAAAAGACTAAAAAGTGAGAAAGTAAATTTCGTTTGCTGAGTGTGGTCTTATCAAAGGCTTTTGATACGTAAATTAATTTTAATTTAAATATCGTCTTTGTAAACACATTTTGATATGAAATAAAATCTTGTATGCAATTTTTATTTTTACTTTAAAAATATTTTAAGTAACATACAGGGTCCGCCAAAAAAATGGAAACACTTCAATATTTTTTGAACCGTATTGAATTTATAAAAAAAGTATAAAAAAAAGTTTATTCAATTTAAATAAGCTTCCATTTAAACATATTTTTAATATACAGGGTGTTCGTTTTATTAGTGGTGCGGCACCTAACTTTAGTTATTTAAATATAACACCCTGTACATTTTTATATTTTTGGATTCTACGTTTAATTTGAGTAAACTTTTGTAGAAATCATTTTTGTATAAAACTCTTTGTTGTCGAGTTACAAGCAATTCTTTAATGTTGAGTTCGTCCATAAAGATAAGGTATTATTAACTTTTTATAAATATTTAAGAGTTTTAACAAAACTCAATAATTTTTTTTAAGTTTAAGTAACATACATTTAAAATTACTTCACTTTTACCTTTACCTATTTTTTTAATTAAAAAAAAAAAATAGGTTAGGTTAGGTTAATTTATTAAATTTAATAAATTGTTTAAACAAAAGTATAAATGAATTAAATTTAAATTTTTGTTACTTAAACTTTAAAAAGAGGATTGACTTTGTTAGAGCTGTTTAATATTTATAAAAAGTTAAAAATATGTATGTCATCCTTATTGCCGAACTTAACATTAATCAATTGCTTGTAACTCAGTACGATGAGTTTTTAAAAAAATGATTTCTAGAAAAGTTTACTCATTTTAATCGTAGAATCCAAAAATATACAGGGTGTTGCATTTAAAAAACGAAAGTTAGGTGCTGTAACAGTAATAGAACGAACACCCTGTATATTAAAAATATGTTTAAATGGTAGCTTGTTTAAATTCAATAAACTTTTGTCTAAACATTTTTTTTAATTCAATACGGTACAAAAAATATTGAGGTGTTTCCTTTTTTTTTTGGCGGACTCTGTACTTATTAATAATATAAAATATACCGGGTGTAAACGAAACGGATCAACTCTATAACTTCTTAATTTATGAAAAAAAATGATGTATGATTCAAAAAATTAAAAAATTAAAAAATTAAAAAATTAAAAATTAAAAAATTAAAAAATTAAAAAATTAAAAAATTAAAAAATTAAAAAATTAAAAAATTAAAAAATTAAAAAATTAAAAAATTAAAAAATTAAAAAATTAAAAAATTAAAAAATTAAAAAATTAAAAAATTAAAAAATTAAAAAATTAAAAAATTAAAAAATTAAAAAATTAAAAAATTAAAAAATTAAAAAATTAAAAAATTAAAAAATTAAAAAATTAAAAAATTAAAAAATTAAAAAATTAAAAAATTAAAAAATTAAAAAATTAAAAAATTAAAAAATTAAAAAATTAAAAAATTAAAAAATTAAAAAATTAAAAAATTAAAAAATTAAAAAATTAAAAAATTAAAAAATTAAAAAATTAAAAAATTAAAAAATTAAAAAATTAAAAAATTAAAAAATTAAAAAATTAAAAAATTAAAAAATTAAAAAATTAAAAAATTAAAAAATTAAAAAATTAAAAAATTAAAAAATTAAAAAATTAAAAAATTAAAAAATTAAAAAATTAAAAAATTAAAAAATTAAAAAATTAAAAAATTAAAAAATTAAAAAATTAAAAAATTAAAAAATTAAAAAATTAAAAAATTAAAAAATTAAAAAATTAAAAAATTAAAAAATTAAAAAATTAAAAAATTAAAAAATTAAAAAATTAAAAAATTAAAAAATTAAAAAATTAAAAAATTAAAAAATTAAAAAATTAAAAAATTAAAAAATTAAAAAATTAAAAAATTAAAAAATTAAAAAATTAAAAAATTAAAAAATTAAAAAATTAAAAAATTAAAAAATTAAAAAATTAAAAAATTAAAAAATTAAAAAATTAAAAAATTAAAAAATTAAAAAATTAAAAAATTAAAAAATTAAAAAATTAAAAAATTAAAAAATTAAAAAATTAAAAAATTAAAAAATTAAAAAATTAAAAAATTAAAAAATTAAAAAATTAAAAAATTAAAAAATTAAAAAATTAAAAAATTAAAAAATTAAAAAATTAAAAAATTAAAAAATTAAAAAATTAAAAAATTAAAAAATTAAAAAATTAAAAAATTAAAAAATTAAAAAATTAAAAAATTAAAAAATTAAAAAATTAAAAAATTAAAAAATTAAAAAATTAAAAAATTAAAAAATTAAAAAATTAAAAAATTAAAAAATTAAAAAATTAAAAAATTAAAAAATTAAAAAATTAAAAAATTAAAAAATTAAAAAATTAAAAAATTAAAAAATTAAAAAATTAAAAAATTAAAAAATTAAAAAATTAAAAAATTAAAAAATTAAAAAATTAAAAAATTAAAAAATTAAAAAATTAAAAAATTAAAAAATTAAAAAATTAAAAAATTAAAAAATTAAAAAATTAAAAAATTAAAAAATTAAAAAATTAAAAAATTAAAAAATCAAAAAATTAATTTGTCTTATTTAGTATTTTCGTATTGAAAAAAATTATCACGAGTAATACTGATTTTGAATTTTTGATGTAGAAATTGCGGAAAATTTTCTAATAATTTCCCAAACACTTTTGGTTAGATTATAATTGGAAGCCCTACCTCATTAATAATATCTAAAGAACCAAACATTCCTAAGGTACCACGAAAATTGTGCAACATACACGAAATACAGGGTGAGCTAAAATGATTGTGGTCAATTCAAATTTCCCGCCTAAAAATCCGGGGAATTTGTTTGCTTCAAGTTCATAGTAACACAAAATCATGTCAAAATTATAAAAAAGTAACTAGACTACACAAAAGCAGAGGCGTAGGTGGAATTTTTACCGTTGTGTCAATTCTTTGGATTTTTGTATTTAGTTATTGTGCCCTCTGTTTCATAAACATTAGTTTTTATCAAGACTAATTTGCACAAATCTTTATTTGTGTTAGCATCTGCTTCCAAAATGATGATCATAATTTTCAACATTTGACATTTGTTGTAAAATTCGAGAGCTAATTTTACTTTTTTTATTTTCAGAAACACGAAACCTTAGTAAATAACTTAAATTTGTATATTTGTTTAGAATTCTTGATTTGTTATGAATTCACTTTGAAAAAAAATATTTGCTACGCCATTGGCTTACTAGGGGGTTTTCTTTTTAAATTTGTAGTTGTACCAACCTGCACATTTAGTGCCTACATATCAAACCGATCGTATTGTGGAAGTTGCTCAGATTGTATATCCAAAACAATCATTTTACCCTAAAATTACATAAAACTTTTTTGAAAGTAATAATAATGGTATTGAGAAATACCTTAGGTACTGACGTCAAAAAAATGCTTTCACCCTATTCCTAGTCCAGTAGAAAGTCTCATGCACGAACAACTATCCTTGGAGCAACCTCATCTCAATTTAAAAAAAAACAATACTTATGAAGAAAAACTTATTGTTCAGTTTAGTTGAAAATCTTACCAAATAGCTTTCTCACCAACTTACGCCAATAAATTCCACGTCCTACCCTACTTAAATATTCTTCATTGGTTGTAAAAGGAACCATTTCATTAAAAGTATCACAGTTATAAACATGATTTGTACCAAACTCTTTACTTTGTAATTTCATTGCGAAATTGATTTATTTCTATTCATTCCAAAAAAATTCATTAATTTGATTTTCACAATTTTTGCCAAAATTTTTATGTTTTTAATAATTTCATGTTGCACAAAGATCGTGTGGTGATAGTTTTCTAAAAACGTGAATCATGAATTTTTACTTTTCCAGTGTTTTGCGATCACTGATCACTAAGCAGATTCTTTGACCAGAATCTACCTATTAATTGGAAACAAATAAGGTAACCATGGAAACTGTCCATTACAACCCATATAACAAATTTAAATTAACACCTAGATTCTGGAAAAATCATTTAAGTTTAAAGGCCTTTAAATTTAAATTTGTTATAAGGGTTGTAATGGACAATTTCCATAGTTACCTAATTTGCTTCTAATTAAAGGCCTTTAAATTTGACCACAATCTGGCTATTAAAGGCTTTTAAACTTAAATCATTTGACCAGAATCTGGGCAATTGGGAATTTTAACTACGTATAGATGGCGCTATAAATGCAGGATATTCGATACTTGTCTGTGTCAAAAATAGTGTTTAAAATGCATTATTTTACCTTATAACTACATATTTAACAAAACACAAATAGATTTATTATTTAAAGCTTCAGTAAAGCTCAAAAAACATGTACCAATGCATTAAACCGAAAAAGTAAGTACCGAATATAGAAGTTTATATTTTTGCCACCAGAGGGCGAGCGGGTTCTTAAAACTCCCAATAATATCAAAATTAAACTTTTTATAAATTCAAAACTCTACCAAAACTGCAACCGATGATGACCAACATTTGCAACTTTCGTAGCCTATATTACATAAGTTTTTTTAATTAATTAATTCCCAACTATTAGTTACTTTTTCATAAATTTTCACTTACATTTATTTTAAATAGTTATTTTAAAATATACATTTTATCACCTAAAAATTTACAACACACTTGCATCTAAGGTACTTTTTGAATAAAGTTGCCTAAATTGATGTTTAACTGGTATAAGTCATTTAGGACCGGTTGTTCAATGGCCTTGGTTTAGTCTAAAAAAAACCCTTGTAATTTTTTATTTACAAAGAAAAATATTTAAAAAATAGACCATACGAATTTTTTTTGGTTAATAAAAAAATTACAAGGGATATTTTAGACCAAGGTTTAGTTAAGCTGAATTTAAACCTCTATTGAACAAAGGGCCCTAAATGACTTGAATCAGTTAAACTTCAATTTAGGCAACTTTATTCGTTTTAAAAAGTACCTTAGATGAAAGGTGTTGTAATTTTTTTATATGTATTAAATTTATAAATTAAAATTTTGAATAAATATCAATAATAGTCCTTATAATAAATATACATAGCTACTTTCTTCAAAATAATTGACATAAAACATATCTTAGATTTATCAAAAATGACATGTACTAAGGAATTTTAAAAATAATGTTGATGTAATTACATTCTGTTATAATTAATTATTAATCACTTTAAGTTTGTACAGGTTATTTATTGTAAATTCTAGTAACTATACACGTACATCAATTATTTGGAATTGATAAAATGTCCATAAAATGTCAACATTCTTGCGCGATAAGGACTTATTCGTAATGGATGATTATTATTATGATTATTAAGCATAAACAAGCACAAGTATTAAATTGTTCGGTCAATGAATATACACACACGTTTAAACGACAAATCTAGTTACTTATGTGCATAAAATGAAGCTCCTTTCCTGTGCCTATTTTATACTATTATTTGGTAAATTAGTAACATGCAAAGGTAACATATTTTAATTATACTATAATAAATATTAATATCCTCGAATATTTTAATTTAAGAATAATTATACAGGGTGATTCAAAATTATACCGCATCTCCTTAAAGGGAAATTCCTCATTAGAAATTTAATATAAACATTTTCCCCGATTTTGCTTTATAAGGGAAGGTGTCGATAAAAAGTAGGTTTTTGTTCGTTAGTTTCAAAATAAATGGGAGCAGATATTTGAAATTGGGTATGAATGATAATGCAGTCAGGATACTTTGTTGTAATTTTTTTACATTTTTTTGCATGACTTGAAAGGGTAGTTTTATGGCATCTTACAAAAATTCCATCATTAAAAATTATAATAATTTTTTTTATACTTTTTAAGATTTCTTTGAAAATTTAAATCATATTAAACCTCAAACTGATGACAAAACTCAAGAAGATGCAGTTCTTAAACTTATCTGGAGAGTTATTCCTAATAGAATTAGTAATTTTATTGTTAAAGTAAACGAAAGTATGAAAGTTGATGGGAAAGACAGGTACCAGGTATGAAATTACCACCAATCAGTTAAAACATATCGTTAATATTTGTTTATGCAGTTACTTAAATTAAATAGTGGAAACATAAAAATAATGGGATCAAGTGGTGTAGCAGTTGCATCAGGATTTAACCACTATTTAAAGTATTATTGTAACTGCCATATTGCATGGGAAGGAAGCCAATTGAATCTTCCCGTGGATCTTCCAGATGTTAATATTGAAATCACCTTTAATGATAGGTAAATTAAATTAATTCACTAAAGCACAGCTTACTTTTCTTGATTCTTGATTGATCACATTTTGGGTTTAGATACTTTCACCATCTCTTCATTTCTGATTATTTTAGATTTCGATACTATCAAAACGTTTGTACAGCCAGCTACTCATTTGTGTGGTGGGATTGGAAACAATGGGAAAAACACATTGATTGGATGGCTTTAAATTCCTTTAACTTAGTTCTGGCGTCTAATGCCCAAGAAATAATTTGGGAAAGGGTGTATCAAAAAATCAACCTAACGTACGAAGAATATTCCAACTATTTTACTGGGCCAGCTTTTTTGTCATGGTAAGTTAATTTATCAAAAAATTATGAGGAATTATCAAAAAATAATTATAGGAATAGAATGGGAAATATACGTCATTTTATGGGACCTCTAACACCAAACTGGCAAAAACGGTCGCTCGTCTTACAACACCAGATTTTGCAAAGAATGAGAGAGCTTGGGATAATTCCTGTTCTTCCATCATTCGCCGGATCAGTTCCTAGATCATTTAAAAGGTAAAATTAAAAATTCCACAAATCAAAATTAATGCTGGTAAATTTTAGAATTTTTCCTAAAGCTCAACTACAAATACTGCCTAAATGGAATAACTTTGAGGATGAATACTGTTGCCCTTACTTACTTGACCCTACTGATCCAATTTTTCAAAAAGTTGGATACCTTTATATGAAAGAAGTAAAGATAATAATAATTCTTTATGTATTATTATTAAATTATTTTTGTAGCTAATTAAAGAGTTTGGTACAAATCATGTTTATAACTGTGATACTTTTAACGAAATGGTTCCTTTTACAACCAATGAAGAATATTTAAGCAGGATAGGGCGTGGAATTTATTCAGCCATGGCGCAAGTTGATGAGAAAGCTATTTGGTAAGATTTTCAACTAAACTGAACAATAAGTTTTTCTTCATAAGTATTGTGTTTTTAAATTGAGATAAGGTTGCTCCAAGGATGGTTGTTCGTGCATGAAACTTTCTACTGGACTAGGAATAGGGTGAAAGCATTTTTGACGTCAGTACCTAAGGTATTTCTCAATACCATAATTTTTATTACTTTCTAAGAAGTTTTGTGGAATTTTAGGGTAAAATGATTGTGTTGGATTTACAATCTGAGCAACTTCCACAATATGATAGGTTCGATAATTATTTTGGACAACCTTATATTTGGTGTATGTTGCACAATTTTGGTGGTACCTTAGGAATGTTTGGTTCTTCGGATATTATTAACGAGGTAAGCTTCCAATTATTATCTAACCAAACGTTTTTGGAATATTATTAGAAAGTTTTCCGCAATTTCTATATCAAAAATTTAAAATCATTATTGGTCGTGATAATTTTTTTAAGCTCAAAAAATACTAAATACACGTTTTCAAAAAAATTGAAGAAATTTGAAATGGTGTAATTTTGATGTTTTTCTGTTTTAATATTATTTGTTTATTTTTAGAGAATTTATGAAGCTAGAAAAGCAAATGGAAGCACGTTAATAGGTACGGGGTTAACACCTGAAGGAATAAATCAAAATTATGTAATTTACGACCTCATGACTGAAATGTCATGGAGAGAAAATCCTGAAAATTTAACTAATTGGTTTACGTCATATGCTTCGAGGCGTTATGGGGGATGTAGTGAAGAGGCTGCTAAGGCCTGGGATATTTTTAGAGTAAAATTATTATCAATTTTTAGAAATCTATATTTTTTGATTTTTTATAGAAAACAGCTTATAATTATAAAGGTTTGACTGAAATGAGAGGAAGATTTGCATTTAACAGATCACCAAGAACAAAAATTCAAACGTGGGTAAGAAAAATTTTGATAAAAATTAAGAAAAAAAATTATAATCCGTAAAAAACGTCATAAAATGACATAAGAATTATACTTTTTAAATGTTTTTATTAAAAACCAAGTTTCTTCGGTCTATACCAAAAGTCCAAATATCTAAAGGCCGATAAGGATAAAAGCCAATTGCAACTTACAATATGGCCTATTGTACAAGTGGTTTTTTTTTTGTCGAATTTGACAGAAGGCTGAAGCAGACAAAAGGCCGAGAAACGGAAGAAAATAGGTCGGAAAACGAAAAACGGAATCGAACAAAAGGTCGAATTATAAAAGGCCCAATTGCATAAATGGCGGAATCAAAATGAGCGGAATGAAAAAAACATCGAAAGAAAAACTCAAACTAACCTAATAGGTAAAATATTTCCAGACTTAAGCATTTTTTGAAAAAAAAAATAATTAAAAACGGTTTGATTTCATAGTGTAAACAAAATGGACATACCTACCTAATTTTAGCGAGTTTTTTAAACAAAGTTTCGGTTTGTATAGGCCATTAGGCATTTTATAATTACGGCTTTTATCTACTTCGGCCGTATATCTTATATCCAAGTCGGTCTTTCATCGTTCGGCGTTTTTTTCTTTTGGCGTTTTGACAAATTTGTCCATTTATTATTCGGTCTTTTATCTTTTGAACATTTTCCTTCAATATGGATTTTTTCATTTGTCCTATCTTCTGCGGCCTTTTGTCCAATTCGGTCTATTTTCCCTACGGCCTGTTGTCCTTGAAAGCCTTTTATCGTTTAACGTTCGCCTGTCTTTCATTGGACCTTTTGTCGATAGGCCTTTTTCAAAGAAAAAGTTTTTTCGTAAAATTTAAAAAAAAAAGATAGAAAAATATCGAAATGACTTTATTTATTAGATTTCATGAAAATAAGAAGTTTTGTGATTTTTTTCTAAAAATAAATTTTTGCGATATCTTCGGAAAAAATCGATAGAAAAACTTTGATACGGTTACATTGCTTAGATTTTATGAAAATAAAAAAAAAACAGTTTTGATTTTTTATTAAAACAGTTTTTGTCTTATTCGGCACTTTTAATTGTTTCTCTTTTTTACATTCGAAAACGTTTCACTTTAATTTTAAGATTTTTCATATTTTTACTTTTTGATACAAATTGGCAGAAAGATGCCTTTTCCTTTCTCTGCATCCAAAACGCACATGACGACTATTGTTTTAATTATTTGCGAAGAACTGATGATGGCTCAAAAATAGAGCCGAACCGTTTTCGAATGTAAAAAGGAGAAACAATAAAAAGTGCCGAATAAGACAAAAAGCTGTTTTAATCAATTACTCCAACGGCAAAAGCTCCAACATTTTACAGATATCTTCAAAAGTCGAAAGTTTTGATTTTTTATCGAGAAATAAAGAAAATACAGAAAGTTTTGTGTTATTTAAAAAAAAAGTTTTTTTATATTAAAATTTCGAAACGAGTTAATTTATTAGCTTTCATAAAAATACAATAAATAAAATAGTTTTGAAATTTTTTGATCGAAAAAGATACATCATGTTTTGTGTTTTGTTTTTTTTTGGTAAAAATAAATGTTTCTTGCGATAACGATAGATAGATTTTTGTCTATTACTGCGTTATATTATTAGGCCTATTATCTACTTGGGCCTTATGTCCAAGTCGCTTTTTCTTCGTTCGGCATTTTTTCTTTCGGTCTTTTGACCAATTTGTCCGTTTATTATTCGGTCTTCTTGCTTTAGACCATTTTTCTCCAATATGGATTTTTGTCATTTGGCCTTTCTTCTGTGTCGACCTTTTGCCTAATTCGGACTTTTTTCTTTCGGCCTATTGTCCTTGTAAACCTTTTGTTCCAGCCGACCTATTTCCGTTTAACGTTCGAGTGCCTTTCTTTCGGTTTTTTATCGATAGGCCTATTTTCCACTTTATGATTTTGCGTATAAAAATTCTTCAACCAATACTGAAAATGTATAGGTAATAAAACGATATTTTTTTTCTATTTCAGACCAAAAATTAAAACTTTTTGTTGGAGAAATTTAGTCATCCTTCGTCACTTATTTTATAGGTCTTAAAGTTTCAATGACTTGTTGAGTCACTTGTCTGATCAAATAATTTCTAAATTAACCCTTTACTGGATGAATTTTTATTTTTCGGTGAAAAAAATTATATCTGTCTCATCCCAATACGGTAAATGATCAATACCATCCTTTCGAATATCTTTTTGGGGTATTTCTTTTGCTGGTCCCTTTTTTCTTTTATTTTCATATAGTTGCTGAAGGTTATTACTTGATGGCCTTTCCACTTTATTGAGTTTGGCTGATTGACCAGCTTTACAAAGAGCATCTCCTATTGCCAATTTTGTATCCAGAAGAGGCATATCACATTTTTCAGCTCTTCTACCTAATATCCAAGAGTTCACCGCTACCAAATCAATAAAATGAAAAAATATACGCAAGTAATACTTTTCGGACCTGATTTTTATGCGATAAAATCCCAACATCGAATCCAAAAGATCTACACCACCCATGTAACTATTATAAATAAGGACACTGTTGGGACAAGGTATCATCTTATGAGCATTTTCCGTTTTGAAAAATCTTCTTTTTTCTCCTCTTGGTTCACTTCCAGCATACGTTGTCATTGTATTAACGATTTTATTGTCAAACCAAGATACTACACTAATATTCACATTATCTACACTGGCTACTTTCTCTACCATATGACCTCTTCCTATTTTCTTCATTTCTTTCTCCTTCGGTATTTCAGCTCCTGGAATACTATTTACTCTTACTGTTCCTAATGGCAGAATGCCCTTCTTGGTCAAATATACCATAAGTTGAACACTAGAAAACCAATTATCAAGAAAGAACTTGTAGTTCTGATGTTTTGGTACGGATTCGGACAATTTTACAACCATGTTACTGCTCATACCAAGGTCTGGCGCCCCTGGAGGTATAGAATTGCTTTGGGATCCAGCAAAAACATCAAAATCATAGCTAAAACCAGAAATGCCACTCAGAACAAAATTCTTGTATCCCCACTTATGCGTTTTTTTTTGGGTTATACTGCTTCAATTGACTTGGTGCTTTTGTAGGTATAATTTGTTCCTCTATAGCTAAAAATTCTTCTTTAGGTACTTCTAGCAATCTACTTCTAATTTGGTGGAGAAATGGTCTAATCTTGAATAAGCGGTCGTATCCAGGCTGTCCTCTTTCAATTATATTGTCATTGTTATTGAAGTGTAAGAATCGTTTTATTTCCTCAAATCTGTTACAGCTCATTACGGCACTTACTGCTGGATGGCCAATGTTACAATTCCAATAATGTCTTGTAGAAGGAAGTTGAATAATTGACATGTATAGAGTAATACCTATAAATTGTGTAATTTCCGAAGCTTTTTTGTTAGCTGGTTTATTCGAGCATTGTTGCACTGAATATAAGTTGCTTTGTTCTGTAATATACTCTATCAGACTATCGGGAAATAAAAACTTGAAAAACTGGACTGGAGTTTCCAACTCTAAAATGGTCGACGGTAATTCCTGCGAGCCAGTGAATTGTATTTCATTATCTGGTATTCTTAGGTTGCCTTCTATCCAGTGAGGACGTTGCTTATTCTGTTTACGAACTTTTTCTCTCAATACTGATAAAGGAATATTATCATCTGATGAATCTGTTTCAGAAAACTCAGATAAATCGGATTCCTCACTTTACACATCGGGAAATCGAACAGCAGACATATTTCCATAAAACTTTTTGGATCCGTGACTGCCATATATGGGACAAACCTTATTTTGTCATTTTACATAGGTTATCAATAATTATATCACACAAAAGTTACCTGAATAGAAACCTAATACCACTAAAAAGACACTAATAATTTTTCTGTACTGAAAAGACACTGATTTATAACAAAAAAATAAGTATCAAATGATGAATATTCTAGCATGTCAGAGAAATTTGACTAGATTCTCAAATGCTTTACACGCTTTATCTTAGAGTGTTGCTTATGGACAGTCATGCAGTTACAACAAGAGTTTGACTGAAATGTATAAAAAAATTAAAAATATGGTTTGTGCCATATATGGCAAACGATGCGGTAAAGGGTTAAGTTATTTGAAGATTGGGTTAGGTTAGGTTAGGTTAGGTTAGATAATTGTTGACTAACTTATCAAAGATTTACAGCGGTGACTAAAATGTGTATTCATAATTCTCTGTGACTAAAATTCCAAATTAATGTATTTATGATTACTAGATATCTAGATAATAATAATTTTAAGTAATTTATAATCTAGTTTATGTATATTGCAGACCTGGTATGACCAATGCCTTTTTATGGAAGGTTGGGACTTATTATTAGCTGCATCAGAAAAATTTGGAAGTAACCATCTTTACTTACACGATTTAGTTGATGTTACGCGACAAGTTCTTCAAAATTTCGGCGACGAATTTTACAACAAACTAATTTCAGCTTTTAGAAACAAAAAACAATTCGAGTTCCAGTAATTAAATCCAATTATTTCAGTTAGCTCATTATATTATTTAGATACTTTTTAGGAAATCTAGCCAAAAGTATTTAACAATTTTTGATGATATGGACGAAATTTTATCTTCACATCCAAACTTTTTATTAGGAAATTGGATAAATTCTGCAAAATCAGCTGCTAATGGAGTCAAAGAGGTAAGTACACTGAAACAAGTTTATCATATATTTAAGGCCAAAAAATTTCTACCAAGTTTTTTTTCTGTTTTGATTTTTTTTTATTTTTTAGGATGAAGAGCAATATATACTTAATGCTTTAAATCAAATAACTCTTTGGGGTCCCAATGGAGAAATTAAAGACTATGCTAATAAACAGTGGTCTGGAATTGTATCCGACTACTTTCAAGTCCGATGGAATTTTTTCTTAAATCGGATGAACGAATCTTTGGAAACCAATTCTAGTTTTGTTGAATCACAAGTGGTACAAGACATGTTTTGCGATGTGGAAAAACCATTTGCTTATAACTTAAATGCTTCATACCCTGACCAACCAAAAGGTAATTTTTTAGTTTTTTTTTTACGAAGTGTCTCAAAAAAGTGCGTTAGAGTTTTCAAATTCCTAAGGTTGATTTTTGCCATAAATAATGTAAAACGCCTGCCCAAAATACTTGATCTTTAGGCGGTCTTCTGATTACAATGATAATAATACCGCCGTCCGGCGGATTTTTTGTTTTGAAAGCATAAGACCGCCAGTGGTCATTTTGCCTCAGCATTTTTTTTTAAATTAAAATGAGTTTTTTAAAGTAACAAATTGTAAACATTAAAATAAACAAATTTATAAAATTTTAGTGATATTTCATTTAAATTTTGACGTTATAAATTAACCTTTTTCTTTTACACCTTTGACCTATTTTCTTTATCCACGCTAAAAGTAATCAACTTGTTTAATTTATGTCTGTAGCTTTAGCGCTAGGCTTCCACACAATTTGTAAATGCCAAGCCAAGGGTGTGCCTTATGATGCTGACATAACAATTATAATTAATTAAATGTGCTCATTTTAGGAAACGCTATCGAAATTGTAAAAAGAATCCACGCAAAATGGAGATGGCGTGGATATTGTCGTATTCAAAAACCAAGGAAAGTCAAAAATTTTAAAGAGGAAAAGAAGATAGTGGATATAATTTTAATTGATTGATTGTAATAAATTATTTTTTAATTAAAGTGGATTTCAGTAATTAATTTGTTTACTCTAAACTATTGTAAAAATCAATATAAGTTCTTATTGATCCTTAAAGTTGCTAAGAAACGTTTTTATGAACTTGTGTATACATACAAACTTTGCAAATACTGTGACGAATTATAAATACAGGGTGTGCCAAAATGTTAGATTAATTATGGTTTCTAGTTATTGGTTTAATAATTAACTTCGAGTTTTTTATTAAACAAACCTCCATCAATCTTATTTTCCTAGGTTATTGTCCTGTTAAAAATGAAATTCTTGAGCAAAAAAATCACACATCACATATCACATAAGACGTCACAATAAAAAATTGGAGTATTATATTAGAAAAATTGGAAATATTTTACTCGACTTTTTTACAATTAATGTATAGAATTTTTTGGAGTTTTGACTAAAAATATAAATATATGAGGTTGTTAGGATCTGGATACATTAAAGTACAGAACAAAAACTTGGATGGTTAAAATAGCGATTTCAAAAGCAATGCTTGAGGATTTTTCTTTTTAAAAGTAATAATAGCTGCATTCCGCACAAGTAAACGATTCTTTAAATAAATTAACCCTGTTGGCATTTAAAATTCTCTTTCAAGCTGAAGACTGCAAGCCCATCGTTTAGTTTTTTTCGAAAATGTCACATGAGCTTCACAGTTAAACCGGTATATGTTTTCTTGCTGAATTTTATTACGACGAGATCAGGCATTGTTTACTGATTTATACATATCAAACAAGTACGATTCATTTTTAATGGGCTGTAAATACATCAATCTTCGGCAAAAAAGAAACAAACTGGTTACCATCGAAGAGTTCAACTCGCAACCAGTGTTACATTGCGTTTACCATTGATGTACAAAATAATTTAGCGTACTTAGCACCTCTTTTGTGTTTTTATTTCACACTAATATACTCTAACTAATCATAATTTATTAAGCGTTATAATTTTATTAGTTGTTTATGTGTTGGTTAATAATGTCTCAGTCCAATTTTGCAGTTATGTGTGGTCGCCAGAAATTTAGTTTAAAATTAGATACGCTCCAAAGAAATGTGTCGTTAAAATATTTTAAGATAAATCACTGTAATATTAAACTTTGCATAAATTTCGTTTACCAATTCATCTTTTATAACCACCTGAATACATAAAAACCTATTTTTCCAGTAACTTTATTCAATTATTTTAGTTTGATACAGGAAGCTTCGTACAAGTCTATCATTGCGTATATCCTTTGAAAGTGAACTGAAATTTGAAGCTTTTCACGGTTAACGCCCTTCTATAACTTGCGATACTTATAGGAACATTCTAAGATTGTTTGAGCATTACTTCCAGTCTGATTTCCAAAAATAAATATAATTCGAAAAATCAAATTTTGCAAGAAGATCTGGAAATCCAAATCTGCTTTAATTAGCCATAAAATTGGTGTCAACATGAAAATACGCCTATTTTTTAATGGAATAGAAAAAAACTAAAAAAGTATTTCAGCCCAACATTTTCCGACAAAATAAAGACAGCTTAAAACTTGCAGGATCAGATGAAAATTGGAGCTTGTATTTTTTCTCTGGTCCTGCAAATTTTAAGTTGAAAATTATTTTTAAAATTTTTTGTTTGGTCAGTTACTAAAAGTTTTAAAACAAAATTCCATCCAAAAATTGACTTCGAAACTTTTTTTTATTTAAATAAATTCGGCCTTCATTTAAAAATGGCAAAACATTTTTATTTCGTAAAACTTTATAAACAAATATTAACTAAATTTTTTAAAAAAATTTACACACTATGAAACTAATAAAAAAAAATCTAAAAATTGTTATTTTTTTGATAAAAAAAGTGTTAAATATGATTTACATATTTTTCTTGTTTTTTGTTAAAAAAAAATTAAAACATTCTTATTTCGTAAAATTAAATTAAATTAAATTAAAAATTTTTTAAATTTTTTTATATACTTTAACAAAATAAATCGAAAAAGTGTTCAATTTGCTTCATATCTATTATTTTTCCTTTAAAACGTTATTATTTCGAAAATTTATGTAAAATTAAACTAAATCGCTTAGAAAAATACTTAAAAAATTTCTTCTTCAAAATTCCCGACTTAAAATCGAGTTCATAGTTTTACTATTGTCCTCCTAGTTTTCTTTTCAAATTATAGGATACATCGTAATGTAGAATGCAGAATAGTTTAATTTAAAGAATTTTTAATCCTCTTTAATTAAATTTGTTTTTATACCTTTTTTCGTTTTGAAATTTCTATATAAAATATACGCACGAATCTTAATAACTAAAACTCAAAGGTAGGTACTTTCCACTAAAATAAATGAATATTTAATAATAATTATTTCATTTATATCCATTTAAGAGCAATTTCCTAAACGGTAAATATAGTGGTTTAGTTCTGCAGTTATAAAACCTAGTACAAACAACATTTTTGTATAATTTTTTTTGTAGCTAATTAAGAAGTCATTTATTTAATTTTTGCCAGAAGGAAAAAAAATTGGAGAATGTGCAAAAAAAAATATAATGATCTAAAAGTACCTTAACTTTGGACCCCTCTAATTAATTTTGTGCTATGTTGCAGAAGGCAACTGTCTGGCAGGATCTAGCCTAATCAATTCAGATTATAAATCTAAAAAAAAATTGAAAATCTAACAAGGGAAACTTGAGTTATGACTGCAGAACTAATGCTCGATTTCATGATTTTTCACAATTTTTCCTCATAACTCGCGCGCCTTCTAGGGATTTGCATTAATTATCAGTTATTTGGTAATAATTTGCAAAGAAGCTCCAGAAAAGTGGGATGCATCTTCTATTCCTTGTTATTATCTCCAACGGAAAATTTATCGTGAGTGTCTAGAAAGATGCTCTTAAGATATTTACAGATATGTGTACAGGTCAGATACAAGAAAAAATTATATAAAACAAATACAAAATATACAAAATTACAGGCGTTTTCATGTCATATTCTACAGGGTATTTAATTCAAAAATAGCCACCCTAAATAATTTAATATTCAGAGACAAGTCGATTTTTATTATCAGGGGGACATCTTTTTACAATGAAATTAAAGTTGTCTTTGCAACCCCCTTCCTCGCTGGGTTGTCCTTTGATTACTTTTAATTTGAATGTAGGTCAAGTTTTACTCTGAAAATAAAAATCTGATTTATTTTGTTCCCATTTAAATTTCGTCATTTAGAGGATATGATAAAGAAGAAAAGGTAAAAAGTAATTTATAAGAAAAATTATTAAAAAAAAATGTGGTAATTATAAATAATTGCCTTTTATTAAGTTATAGCGCTTGACTTGTTGTCAAAAAGTTATCCTAATGTAAGTTAAAAATACTTTAAAATGAAAAATGAACACCCTGTATATGATACTGCACTATAGCATATAAAATTCAATAAATTCATTGGTTCATTCAACACTTGATGGCCCAAAATTTAACGATTATATTCTACCACTAAATGATAAAAAATTTTATTCATGCCAATAGTTGTTATTATTTCGATTGGTGAATTTATAAAAATAATCGATTATTTTTTCAAATTTAATTCAATTAAAAATAGGCATTAATCTTTGGTAAAACATGTACCGACTACACTTTTACTTTATTTACATTCAAAATTACCAAAAACGTCTAATTTTAAATTTTTTACAATTTGAATTTTAATTGAAATTGCCATAATTTTTTTTGGTCAGTTTAAATGTTTATCTTGTTTCACCAAAAATTAATAATAATAAACTGATAAATTACCTCATGTCAGCAATTTTAATATTATAACATACAAAAAGTTCGGCAACGCTCGTTTATTTTTGAAATGAAGCGTTTTTGAGAAAAATCTTTCAAATAAGAGTTGTACGATTCTAAGTGATGCACTATCTAGAAATATTGCCCATGACCTTGAACAGCAAGATGAAGGTCCGGCGATAATCACATTTTTCTTTAAAATGCTTAATTTCCAAAATAAAGCAGCGTTGCCGAACTTTTTTGTACACCCCGTATAATTTTTATACAGGGTGTCTCACGGGACGTTGGTCTGGCAGCTTTATTATTATAAAAGATATAAAGTCGGTTAAATGGACAAAGTAGTAAATATATGTACAGTTGCTCCCAGCTGGAAGTAGGACAAAGAATACGCGATCGTGATTACTAGGAGAAAAGTAATCACGATCGCGTATTCTTTGTCCTACTTCCAGCTGGGAGCAACTGTACCTATATTAAAAATTGATTGACAAAACATTCCAAGTTAGCATCGTTTCTGCGCGTTCTTGAAAAAAAAAAACAAGAAAATGCATTTTCAAAATGTGGCCATAACTTCTTTATTTTCGACGGACCAAAATTGTTTCTCAATATTAACTAGTCAAAACTAGAAGTAACTAAAAACGTTTACTAAAACTAGTTTTAAGTGGTTTTCTTAAAAATTCATAATTTACAAGGATGTGATTTTCTATATTTTTTTTCATTTTTTAGCATGTTTTTGAAAAATATTTACTTTTTTATTTTATTTTAAATTTTTCAAATGAGGAGCAGACTTTCTAAAGGCATTAAATCCATTTTCAGATTTTTTAGTTATATTTGTCTAAGGATCACTAAAAGACGTCTGCATGCCAGGACATCTTTAGAAACATATAAAATTAATTTTTTGAAAATATTTAATATTTTCTTTATACATAAATTCATAAGATTCTCGCATTTTTTAAATTGGCGTACAGTATCCTGCATCAAGCATTTTTTCAAATAATTTCTAAACTGTACTAGGTACAAGATTTGAAAAAGATTAGGTAGGTCAACAATTTTTTAAAAAAAGGAAGAAATTTAAATATATTATTTAAAATTTTTAGCGGCGTAGTACCAAAAAGTTATCTCATTACTACTGTATTAACTAGAACGTGTTCCAAATTTCATCAAACTATAAAAAAATAAGAAAGTTGTGCTAAAATGAATAAAAATATAGAAATTCCGACACCCTGTAAATGAGAAATAAAGCATTTTTGAGAGAAACAATTATCTTATCTTTTAACTGAGAATTTGCCAAGGAATCATTTTCTGATTCTTTTGCATATATTTAGAAATACACTGTATAATTCAATTCTCGATTTTACTCGTTTGTCACGTCAAAACTAGTTCTAACAAATATATGATCTATGATCTGGTAAAATTAGTTTTGACTGAAACTCTCGGTTAGTTAAAACCCGAAATAATGTTGAATATTCAATTTATTCGGGATTTTACAAATATATTCAGTATGATCGCGTTTTAACTACCTAAACTATTATTATTATTATTAACTATTATTATTATTATTAAAACATAGGTACTTCTAAGTTTGACTAGTTAAAACTAGTTTCCGAATTCGGGTAATATACAGGGTGTTTCATTGAAAACTTCAAATGTCGATTTTTTGATAACTAAATATTTTTCAAAAAAATAACGTACTATAAGACCTATTTAGGCACTCTCATTTCGCTCCCTTGAGCGAAGGGCTTTAACCCCCAAATTTCTTAAATGGCAAAATGAGGAAGAAAAACGAAAAAAATAATTGATATTTTTATATCTTATATTTTAGAAATCATAATTATAAATAAGTTGTTTTCTGTTTCAATTCGATACGGCAAATATTAACGTAAATATAAGCGTTTGAATTTTAAGAAAATTAGCCCCTCCGCTTCAACTGCGCGATGTATTCTGACGTCATTTCTTCCGAACGCTGTCCGTTCCGTACACGCGTATAGTGCACTTGATTGTTTCTACACTTTTTAATAGTTATTATCTTTTAATATTCTGATAAAATATTACTATTAGTAATTAATTAAAGTAGGAGAATTATTTATTAATTTAAAATTTACTTCTTTATAATTTTTTACTTATGAAATTTCACTTTAAATGTTATACAACTTTAGTGTGGTTTTTACAAGTGTATAGCGTTTCAAATAAAAAATTTAAAAGTTAATAATTTTGGGTTGTAGTATAAAGAAATAAGAAAAAAATAAAAAAAAATTCGAGGGAGTACGACTTTATGTTCAAAAGATATGAATTTTTATATAAAATATGGCTTTCTAACAAATGAGTAAAGGTGTATTATTAAAAATTCATATTTCGCTTAATAACTAAAATTAAGAAACGAAAATTCGTACAGATAAGTTTGTAAAAATTATCGATATTATCTTATTAAATTTTTTAAAATTTAATTATTTTTTAAGGTACATTACCTAGAAAAATTTTGTTTTGTTTGAGTTTTTGGGGTGTAAATTTTTTTGGGGGGGGGGGGTGTAGAGGGCAAGTGACCCCCTACATTTCATCTATTTTCTATTATCTTTCATTTGCGGGGTCGATTTTGAAAAGATTCGAAAAACTATTTTTTGAGATATTTTTAAGGCTTAAAATTTTTCATGGAAATCGATTTTTATTGTTTTTCTCGAAAACTATAAAAGTTAGCGATTTCAAATTTTTACCAAAGGTAAACACCATGGATAGACGCGTTTTAAAAAATATTTTGTTAAAATCGGTTAAACAGTTTTTTTGGAGAAAATTAGCAAAGTTTTGGCAAAATTTTGGTACAAATACGGGCCTGGACGACGTAATTTTATACCGAAAATTAAAATTTTCAGGGAATTTGGTGGGGGAGGTAACGGTGCGAATTTTAAGCTATTACTCGTCCCGACGGTTCTAATAGATTAGAAGATATTAATTATTTTGTGAAAAGTGAAAAGTTTCAGACAGCAATTTTGGTTCCAAACGGAGATTTTGCAAATTTTTGCTACATTTTCTGCCATAATTCTATAACGAAAGGAGATAGCGAAGTGATTCTTTTTTTGTCGAAAAGTGGACCATGAAAACTTTCAGAAAATGTACATTGCGTTAGGGTAGAATAAAATTTGAGGGGCTGATTAAACCGAAACTCGAATAAAAATGCGACTATTTTAAACGCGATCTTAAAAAATTTAGGATTTCGTTGTTTTTTCAAAATTTAAAAAACCCTATGCGTGGGCGGTTTTAATACCAAGAGTAGATTTATCAGAATTTTTAAAAATGAAAATCCGTTAAAAAATAGGCCGACGGGAGCCACCGACCCCTAACTTCAACATTTTTACGCCATAACTTTTTAACAGCGCAAAATTTAAAAATGCACTATGCTCATTACACCACAAATATTGTTGTTCTTTGATAATCTGATGTAAAATTGAGAAAATTTTAAAAATTGACTGCTGCAGAAGGGGCTGACCAAAGCGAGCGTTTGAGCTATTTTAATAACATTTCACTTGGGATTTTTTTTTCAAGTCCAGGGGTAAAATATAATCGTGCTGATTTTTTCTCGCATCTATAATAAAGAAGGAAGCGAAATAAAAAACATTGGAATTGTATACACGGTCGGGATCATAAGTTACGAATTTTCAAAGTTGGCGTCGAAAAAGCAGTAATTTCAAACTACAAATTCGAGGGCGCCAAAAGTACAGAAAAAATTAAGATATCGAAGAAAGCGCTCGTTTCCTGATGTAGCGCGGTATGTAGATGACAAATCAAGAAACCGCGATTTTTTTCACCTGCCGATCTTCTAATCGAAGCCGCAGAGTTTTAGCACATTTGCCGACCGTATAACCCGTGCTAGGCGACTAGGAAATAATGACGTCACTCAGCTCGCAAAGAACAAATGTAGCGCCGCGCGATTTCATAAACTTTGTTAATTAATTGCGAAGCCATTTTAAGTGCTAGACCAAAAATTCAAATTGCAAAATTCAAGTTAAAAGGTACTCATTTATATAAAATTATAAAAAAAATGCTTTACAGACTCATTGGTTGAGTAAAAATCATTTGAAAGCTGCTTCTAATTGGAATTCAACAGTAGGTATAAAATAAATTAAAATTGATCGATTCGTTTTAAAGAAAAAAGAAAAACTCATTGTAATAAATAAATTAAAATAATGTTAAATTAACCCTTGCCCTCAAAAAATCTTTTTCTAATGAACCAATTATTAATTAATGAACAAAAAGTAGAAGGCAAGATGTCCTATTTGGTTTTTATGAACAATGTAATTTAATCGCAAAATGGCTATAACTAAATTTCTTTATTATTTCTGTTAATAAAATTCTGGAAAACATTTCGAACATTTACTTTAATTGTTTTGTTAAAAATAAAATTATTTTATAACTAAATAGAAATTTTATTATTATTTAAATTTGGGTATTGCAGTAGGGGTCAACGCCCTCTCCGCTTAGGGGCGCGACGTGAGAATGCTTAAATTGGTTTTATAATGTGTCCCCTTAAAAAAATTATTTATCAGATAATCGACATTTGAAGTTTTCAATGAAACACCCTGTATAAAAGAATCTGAAGAGGGCGCCAAACTGCCTGAAACGTTTTATCTACAGCTTGTAAAAAGTGAATAAGTAGATTCCTTGTTTTTCTAATTGTTTTGGAATAAATATAAAATCTGTTAAACCACAAGAAATATACAGGGTGCCCGTTCGTGGTTCACTAAACGTCAAGGTTAGAAAGTAGAGCAAATTTTATCAAGAAAATACCAAAAAAAGTAGGGGTCTATCTTTTATGGTTTGAAAGTTACAGGGGTTTGAATTTGGCTTCGCCCGTTTTTACCAGAAATCAGTAAATGATCAATAGTTGCTTAATAATCAATTTTTATAAGCAAAAATTAAATTTTGATGGCTTTTGAAACAGTTGTATTATTAAATAATAACAAAAATGAAGGCGCACCTCAATTGTCAATTGTAACTAACTATGCTTATAATCAATTCTCATGAAGTAAGTTTGGAAGGCTCTAGTGAGTGTATAAAAAGAGTTATGGTTTCAAAATTTTTCATAATTTCTAGAGAATTCTTAAAAAAATTTAAAAAAACCACGCCCATAATAGGTCATATCTTGGAGAAAATCTTCAAAAACTGCTAAAAAAAGAATTTTTTCTGGATTTTTTTTTTCGATTTTTTTTTAATACTTGATAAACGATTTGTATTTAATCATTGTTACCAATGGAAAGAGGATACTTTCAGCTTTAAAATTATAATTTTTTTTTAATTTTTTTACTAAGTTTTTAAGCAGCTATTGATCATTTACTGATTTCTGGCATGCCAAATTCAAACCCCTGTAACTTTCAAACCATAAAAGACAGACCATAAGGTTTTTTCTTAATAAAATTTGCTCTACTTTCTAACCTTGACGTTTAGTGAACCACGAACGGGACACCCTGTATATTTTATATTTAAATGTATTGTTTCTTATAATCCTTGTACGAAATCATCACATTTTTTTTAATTTTAACTCTGATGATGTACATGTAGGTATATCATACACATTAATAATGATGATGAGTAAACGTGTTTTCCTGTTATGCACAAATTAAATTTTAGAAACTTGTGAACATTTAAATAGGGGTGTTTTGTGTATCACTGAGTATTATAGGTGGTGGGTGATAAAATACACAACCAAAACCTTCCCTTTACCTGTTGAATAAAGAAATTTATCGAGCAAAAGCAAAAAAACAGAATTTCGAACTAAATATTATTTTTTTAAAATAAATACATACACTTTATGTACATATTAATTATAAAACCATTTTTTATGAATTACTGCTACAATATAATTGTAAACTATGAATGGCTTCTGATTTCATTATTTTTCGTTCTTTGCACCTAGTTTATTTTTAACGATTGTAAATCGTAATCAATACTCTCCACCTCCATGTTTGTTGTAATAAAAGAGTACATCATCATTTATATTTAAACGAGATAAATGTTTTTTAAAGTTTAAGGTCATGGAAGATATGGAAAGTACATAAAATCGATTTAAATGGTTAAAAAATAGTTTTTAGTGGTAATTAAAGCTTTTGGATGGAGTTACCATTTTACCATTCTTTGGTTTTCTTTCTTTTCAAGTCAAGCTTCATGGTGCAATCTTTGGTGGTATGCAGTGGTATAAAAATAGGAGTACGTAATACTAAACAAAGCAGTTCGGTAATGGTAATATATTGTATGCAGGTGATAGAAGCAGTTATACCTGGTAAGGTTTTGTGTTTTGTATGCGCCGATGACCGCATAGAACCATGCCAGGGCACCGGGACCGTGTCACATCAAAACCAACCAGTTGCTGGCGCTGCTCGCTTCCAGAAACGCGCACTTTACTATTTCGAACGACCATACGATTAGGACTATTTTATACAAAAAGTTTAATTACTTAATTATTTTGTTCTTTCATGTGCTTTTATTTTTGTTTTAAATCAATTTAGTGAAAGTGACATTTCCTATTACTCTTGAAATATAACGTAAGTTAAATCTTTGTTTTCAAAAATTTAATTTATATTATTAAAAAGTTTACTATAAAAATTTCTAAAAATTAAATTATTTTACTTGAAAAACTTTTTATAAGTAGCTCATATTTTGAAGGATTGTTTTACAACTACGTAGTTTTAATTTCTACAAAAGTATGCGTAATTTAAAATTTTATCAAAAAATTTTTTTACTGTAACTTTTTATCTTTTCTAGTTTTATGTTTGAACGCGGAAAAGTGTATTAGCATAAAATTTAAATAAAATTGTTCTAATTATTAGTTAAATACTTACATATATTATTCTAGTTATATTTATACACATAAAAAGTAAGGCCTAAAAAATAACTAAAATCATCCAAAAATTTTTTTTTAATTAAATACTAAAATTCTATTAATACTTAATAAAATATTTTTTGCACCACAATTTCAACTAATGTTTTAATTATTTATGTAAAATTTAAAAAAGTGGGAGTCATAAATCTTCTGAAGTTAGGAATTAATTTTTTTCCAAAGGAGCTAATTTTAGTATATTATGTTGTGTTGTTTATGTATTATTTCCTGTACTGCCCAGCTGTGTTTCCATATCTGACAACAAGTCATTACCACGTGGTTTTGTTTTAATTACATACTTGTCAATTAATTCCTTTTAAAATCCTTGTAATTATATTTTTAAATTAACTTTGAATAAAATATTTTCTATATTTTATTTGAATTAATACTGAACTAAAAATTTTGAAAATCATCTATTAAATTTATGAAATTCTAATGATCTCATTGGTTAAAAGTATTTTGTATGTTATTTAATAAATTTTATTAAAAAATTCCAAAAAAATATACTTAAAACTGGGAATTGTGAAAAAGAGAGGGAAACACAGCAACCGTTTGTTATTTTAATATTTTACATAGAAATCATAAAAAATAATAAATAAAAACTATCTGACCCTTATAATTATAAGTAGTACTTTAAGTTTTTCCTAATTTTTCTTCTAAATAAAATTCTGGGAAAGCGTAGAAGTGGAAATAAGATGAAATGTGGAAAAAAATGTGCTAGTTCCACTTCTACTCTCTTCCAGGGGCACATATTTAAAAAAAATATGCTGGAACCCAAAGAGTTATTTATAAGGAAGGGGATCATGTAAATTTTATTTAGTTTTGTTAATGGTTACTACGCAAAAAAATAACACATGGTTGCTATACTTCTCTCTCTTTCTCACAATTTCCCCAACTTAAGAGTTTTTCCAATGGGCAAAAATGGGGTCTCAAAGTTTTTAACTGTCTTAATTTTTACGTTTTGGCTAATATTTCTAGTTTTTATGGCGTATTTAAAAAAACGCTTCCATGGCATGATGAAAAGTTCATCCAGCTTCCAGTAAAATTTTCAACAACCCAAAGACTTTTTGGATCACCGCGTAATTTCAATTATTCATTTATTTTTAAGCAACCACAGTGTTTTCCAAAATTATTATAAAAGTTACTGGAAGCTTGATGAACTTTTTAATCAGGTTATGGGAGCGTTTTTTTAAATAAACGATAAACACTAAAAATAGTCGCACCATGATGAGGAAAAAATACGAATCTAAAGAATCTTTTAGTGTAATTCTTAATTTCCAAAACAAACCGGAAGGCAACTTTGGAATTTTAAATGGAAATCTAGGTAGTGTATGCTACTGTTGGAAAACTCTTTTAAAAAGAAACAACTTTTATTAAAATATTTTTGTAATATCTTGCGTAATTAACAAATTAAACGAAAAAAAAAATATCCAAACAAGTGACCATTCATCTCTTAAATTATGGAACAATTGAAACATTACAATCATCCGCAAATAGACGAGAGATAATTTTTTAAACGGAAACTCTTTTTTTGTATTTTTCGCTTTATTCGTTAAAAATAATCAACTTTATTTTATTTTTTTAATAAAGGAAAATACATAACCTAAAAAAGTTGATTATTTTATCAAAGCAAAAAATTTTTTGACTTAATAGAGATAATTTTTTATGTACAATACAGTAAAACAAATGAATATTTTTTTTCGCCAACGGATTGACCGGAAATGAACCAAACTTATTTTTTTCTTATGGCAGCCATATTTGATTTACACATATTCGGAATTAGTGTATTTTTCTGAGTAATTTGATATATCATATGTAATATTTTAAGAAAAATAGAACTAATTTTATTTTATTAACCAAAAATGGCCTTGAATAGATGTAAACTGTCAATACATATGTGTTAAGATTTATTTTACATTTAATATTTTAAATAGTTACATTTATGTTATTGACAATTTACATCTCTTAAAGTCCAAGGTTAATTTGTAAAATCAAATAATTTTATTTTTTTTAAATATGACATTTGGTATACTAAATTACTCAGAAAAAAATACTGATTCCGAATATGTATAAATCCAATATGGCTGCCATAAGAAAAAAATAAGTTTGGTTCATTTCCGGTCAATCCGTTGGCGAAAAAAATATTCATTTGTTTTACTGCATTGTACACAAAAAATTGTCTCTATTAAGTCAAAAAAGTTTTTGGTACCACTAAAAATAACGAAGTTATAGCCATATTTTAAAAATCGCATTTTCTTGTTTTTTCAAGATAGCGCTGGAAAGATGCGATATTCAAACTTTTTGTAAATGAATTATTAATAATCGAAAAAATCTCTACTACTTTGTCCATTTAACCGACTTTCTATCTCCAATAATAACAAAGATACCCATACAGTCCAACGTCAAATGGGACACCCTGTATAGAGGTGGTACGGGTAGTCTAGGACACCCTGTATATCCGAGAAATGATTGGCAACTTTTGTTTTTCAAGTGGCGACATGAGTACAAAAAATTAATACCAAGAACCCACCCAATAATGCAAATAAATCTTTTCTCAATCTTAGGTTAAATAAAACAATGTAAAGAGGGTGGCGTAGCTATCATAGGGCCAAGTTTTTCAAAAAAATTATTTCATTCTGGACAAAAGTGATTCTATGAACAAGTTTAAAATTTTAAAAATTTTGTGAATTTTAGAGAATATTCTATATAATTTCCTTTTAATTTAACTCAAGTATACTTTGAATTTTCTTTTCACCTAATTGCTTTTTTGATTGTTTTTAAAATTTTAAAAATTGTTGTAAACTTAAAAAGTCACCTTTTAAATCCCGCATTAATTTTAACATATCTGGATGAAATTTAAAGACAAAATCCAAATCATACTTGTTTCTAATAAAAATATTGACAATACAAAAAATTATAAGTACAGGGCTCCCAAAAAATCAATAAAATTTTGAACTTTTGAAAAAGCTGTAACTTTTTTGGACTCGAAAAAAAAAAATATAGTTGATAGGACATTTTTTCTTTGATTTTTCATGATTTTTCTTTCCAATATGCCCCGTGCTCTAGATCTCTAGAAGTTCCCTAGGCGATAGGAATTTTTTTCCATGATTTTTCATGATTTTTCATGATTTTTCATGATTTTTCATGATTTTTCATGATTTTTCATGATTTTTCATGAATTTTTATGCCCGTGCTCTAGACTCCAGAAGTCCGCATTCCAGAATAGTGAGATGGACTTTCTATCCCATCTTAGGATCTCCGACGAAAAAAATAAAAAACTTTAATTGGATATTTTCCAAACAAATTGGTTCTATGATTTCTTCACATGAATAAAGCATAAGAAGAAAATACTCGAGAAAATGCAAGCAATCGTACAAACAAAATTTTCTTAATTAAGTAAAAAATATCAAAAATACATGGTGTCAGTAACAATTGGTAAATGACAATTTGAAAAGTGGCATGGGCGCGAAAAAAAATGAAAATAACCTCTAAATGCGAACAAAAAAATAAGAAAACTTAAAAAAATCTAATATCTATTATGGAGTACAATGCATGGGTATTTTGGAAGATATAAAAAATGCAAACAAAAAATAATTTTGAATAATTTTTGATACTTCGAGCCAAAATTCACTTACTTTAAATGCAGACAGAAAGGAAAATTAGTTTTATTTTTTTTAAATAATTTTATAAAAATTAGTTATTTTTATTAATGTATTTTTTTTTAAGTAAACGAAAGTTTTTATACACTTTTTACCCTACAAGCTTTTGCCTGTATATCTGGTTGCCCAAAAATCTTTTTTCGAAATGTTTTCCTTTTTTTTACATCTAACCTCAAAATTTCAATGTTACCTTTCAGCTTCGATTTCTCCCTTTGGGTTACCTCTTTTTCCCATATTTCTTTCCTCTTCCTTACTAGCCCACTCCTTGCTTTTTTGCTGCTTCCTGGACTTTTTTTGTTCTTATTTTACTTGGTTTTCACGCCGTATTCTTTAACTCTATTGTTACGCCTTTCTGTTTACTACTACTGCCTTATTTTTTATAAATAAGTTTATAAAAATTAGTTATTTTGATTAATATATTTTTTTTAAGTGAACGAAAGTTTTTATACACTTTTTATCCTACAAGCATTTTTTAAGTTGTACAAGTCATTTTAAACCAAAATTACCTATTTTTTTAAATTAAAAATTTATTTATTGAATTTTTTTTTCATTTAAAATAAGTCTACTTTGAATTTTATTTTTATCTGAGAATTTTACAGAACTTTTTTAGAATGACTCGAGAATCATAGGTTTAGATATCCAATCAAAGCGCAGAATATATCATTTTTAAATTTTTGGCAGGTGGCGTCTCATTTCGGACCTTTTGGTAGAAAAAGTTACTCTCTTCTGGACACAAAATTTAAATAACCAAATAACAAAATTTGAAAATTATTTTCTACATTTGAAGAAGATGAAATCGATAAAATACTCTCGATGAAATTTTGTAGTTTTAATAAATGGGTCGATTTGGCACTTCTCCAATAAAAGACAAACGGTTAATTGAAATTGAATAAATCTTTTTTATATTGTTCAAGAATTCCACATTGCATCTTTTGTATAACTTTTTTTTTGTAATTTTCATTTTTTGTTATAGCTATTGAAAAGGTCCAAAAATAGGCAACTTTCAGGTTTAAATTACACCCTTATAGAAAGAGTATTTTTTAAATTAATCCACATAAAAGATAGTTTGTTTAATTTACTTTTAAGATAATCAAAAAAAATTAATTATATTAATTAGTTTTTAAATTAAATTGGAAGTAAAATGTCAATATAAACAGGTTCAATTATATTGGCATCTCTTTCGCACAATTATATGTTTCATATGACCATCGCATTTCCAAGGAACAGAGGAATTGGAGTTACACAGTTTGCCAACTATCCTCTTAAAAGTTAGATCCCAGATATTTTCATGAGACTTCATAATTAAAACAAAATTCGATGTTATCCTCATAAAGATTTTTATTATATAATTACAGCAGCAGCAATTTTACCAAAGAATATTTAAAAAATCTTAACTAAAGATGTTAGTTTAAAGGCAATATTTTGAAATTAAAAAAACCGTTTGTAATTAACTATTAAGTCATGTCCGACGTTTACTTGCAAATTCCATATAACTGTATTCGTGTAAATCCCTCTTAACACAATAAAATATTGAAATAATACCAATTTGATAAACCAATTTCGAACCAAACTTGATAACAAAATGTGAATTATACAGGGTGTTCTTCAAATAGGCAACCGCTATAACGATGACGTCCGTACTTTGTAGGTCACCGTTAAGTGGCTTAACCTCCTAATTACAGGGAAACTAGGCAACCAAATATACTGGGTAGTAATTTTTAAGGATTTTAGTGATACTAGGTTTGAATATCTGTTGAAATCCAACTAAACTTTCTTTCCTAAGGCGATAGTCGCCAAATATGAGCGCTTGAGTTTGAAATTCTCTTGATATTTGCGATATTGGTCATAACTTTTTTTCCAGTGGAGCTTTTTTAAAATTTCTTTTTTTAGTATAAAGAAGAGTCTTCTGGCTACCAATTTCTTTTTTTTTGTTTTAGTAAGTGAAACCAAATAATCATGCGGGAGCAGTAAAACGGGCTCTTTACAAAAAAATGTTCGCTTAGCGGCTCCTTGAAACATTCTAAAAAACTAATTGAAATAATATTTTTTTTCCAAAGCTAGAAATAAGTTAAGGTATAAACGAAGACTTTGATGTTGCGTTATTTGTTTTAAATATATTTTTAAATTTTTTACAGCATCCCAAAAATTTCTAAAAATTTTACCTAATTTTTGAGATGCTGTAAATAGTTTAAAAATATATTTAAAACAAAAAAACGCAACATCAAAGTCTTTGTTTATATCTTAACTTATTTCTAGCATTGGAAAAAAAATATTATTTTAATTAGTTTTTTAGAATGTTTCAAGGAGCCGCTAAGCGAACATTTTTTGTAAAGAGCCCGTTTTACTGGTGCCGTATGATTGTTTGGTTTGACTTACCAAAACGAATAAAGAAGAAATTGGTAGCCACAAGACTCTTCTGTGTACCAAAAAAAGAAATTTTAAAAAAGCTTCAATGGAAAAAAAAATATGACCAAAACAACACATATCAAGCGAATTTCAAAATCAAGCGCTCCAATTTGCCGACTATTCTCTTAATGAGAGCAAGAAATTTTTTAACTTGAGAGGATGGGTACCGAAAACAACTTTTTCTTAGTCTAATTTACTACCTTCGTATAAACAAAGTTTCGAATTTACGGTATCAATGGTCATGTCAACTAAAAAATAAAAATTGCAGGTGAAAATTATCATTATGCATATAATGAACCTAATTATTGTAAAATTTCAAACAAACTACCAAACCAAAAAAGCAACATTTATAAAATCTATGAATCCAAACCCTAAAAACATAAAGTGCAATAGAGAAAACCTGTATAACAAAATAAAATAAGCAAAAAAAATGAAATAATCAAAAAAAAATTAATTAACATAATATTTACTCTCATAAATAAATTAATAAACATCCAATAACTTTGATTTTGGAGGTTAAATTTCGTATTTAAATAAATAATGGTTTAAAATTAGAAGGCTTGCGCAATATAAATAACAAAATTATAAACATGTATATCACTAATTTATACCAGAAACATTAAATAATAAGTTACTTAAATGCACAAAAAAAACTAAAGATCTAAAATAAAAGTAAAACATAAAAAATAGCATTTGTAATGTTTTTTATTTAGTCTTATCATTTACCAAAGCAGTAGTAAAACTGACTTTATGTTATTTATTTAGTTTCATTTTTTAGCATATTTAATAATTTTATCTCATTATGACTGCAATAATGGGAGTGTTTCAAATTTGATAAAATTATCAAAATAGAAGAGTTATGTAAATAAAAAATGAGATAATCTTTTATTTTAGAATTTGTCATATTTTTTTTTTCACATATACCGGGTGTAAACGAAACATGGGCCACCTACATAGTTTCTTTTTCAATGAAAATAAAAAGTTTAAATTTTAATCCGTTGCATGGTTCAAAAAACACAAAAATAATCAAATTTCAATTTTTTATTTTTATTAATAAAGAAATTATACAGGTGAATCATGTTTCGTTTAAGCACAGTATTTAGAAACACCCTGTATCTGTATGTACTTCTTGTTTTATTATTTATTTTTTATAACATCTAGAAATCATAAATAATGATTATCCTTTTTACAATTTTTACGTCGTTTCAATATTTCTTTTTTAATAAAAGCACCAACGTGGGAATTTATGTCAATAAACAACTTCTTTAATTTGATTTGTTACTCCAATTTGTTAATCAGAGCTCTGATGAAGCTTACGATATTAGGTCGAAACGTTTGCGATTGATTAAATGTAGTAGCAATAAAATGTACAAAGTACCGGCTATTTTTGTTTCAATTTTAGTATAGTTAAAAAAGCAGGTCCATAGTCTCTAAACGTTTTTTTTACTTCATTTAGGAAAGTTTAGTCAGCAATATTTAACTTAAATCAATTATTTTAACCTTGCACTTTAATTATAGGATAAAATATAAATGTTTTAAATTTTATAAAAATATTAATTAATCACAAAGTAATACAGTTGTCCACAATACACACAACAAATTAACCAAGGCCAGGAAAAGTTTTATTGATTAATTAACTTTGCTAAACCTTTAACTTCATTGGGTTGGATATTTATTTTGATTAAAGAACGTTTCCTTATAAAGAAACTACTAAAATGATTTTTTCCAATTTTGACGTCTATTAATATCGCTCCTTTAAATTAATTAATGTGTCAAACCTGAACACCCAGTATATATTTTTGTTTCTTCATATTTTTTTATTTAAATACTTTTTTAATACCCTGCTAAATTCAAATATATCTAGAATTTATTTGTTTTTTATAAGAAAATTTGTGAATTATTAATTGAGCATTGTGTTTAAATTTAGCTCATTACGTATTTAATGTTTTTTTTTTGTTTCGTTATTTTTTTAAAAATTTGAATCCAAGCGAAGCGAAACTTGTAGTAGTAAGTAATGACTTCCTTTTTCATCATTTTAAACATGTAGAGTGTGAGCAGTACTAATTTTTCTAAAAATAAAGTCACACCAAATGAGCAGCTTCAAATTAATTTATTTTTACTACTGAATTCGTAGGATCAACGCACATTTTATGAATTAAACATTTTGACATGCGCTTTGCATTCAAAACAAAGAACCACGTGTCATACTTCATTTAAGTACCGCTTTTATGGTAAACTTAAAACCAAAAATTTATAGAGGAAATGAACCACCGCATTTTTTATTTTTATATATGTTTGTATTTCCTAATCAATCGAGTTTTATATTCCATTGAATTTTACTACTTCCGCCATTTATAAAATATTTAAATTAATTTTGAGAATCAATTAATATTAGATTGAGGAAGTAGAAAGTAAACGTGATTATTGGCGTTCAAATAGAATTATTTATATGGTTTAAATACAAATTGTACCATAAATAAACAAAAATAAAAATATTTACATATATCATGCACACAAATACTATAAGATAGCATATCTTGGAATAATTATAAAATACAAACTTCAGCGAAATTAATAATCTTGTTTTATTTTAATTGATTGACTCACACAACACTAATTTTGATTAAAAATATTTTTTTATTGTTTTTAAATTTTTAGATAATTAATTGGAAACTTTGTGTTTTCTTGTAAGTAAGTAAGACAATGGCAATTAACGAAAAATCTTTTGTTTTCATTGGACAGAATTAGTGGGTAATTTGTATTCAGTGCAACATCAAAAAAACATTAAAAGATATTATCACGATGTATAATTGCTACCATGAATGGTTCGCACAGTACATTATGGGCATACATTATTCATAGGTTTGCATCAGGAAAGTCAGTGTGTAATTGTATTGCTTGTTACTGAAACAATTATTAAGAAAATTAATGGATATAATATTTTATTATAGCTATATTTTTTTCTAAATTATTTATTTAGATACATTAGTTCGTTTAATGGTCAAAACCATTAAAGCAAGAAATTTTATTGAAAGTGGAATGAAATGGGTCAAATTTACATATTTGATTAAATCCTCCTGTTTTAATTTAAAGCACTAATTAAATGTAAAATTGTTTGAATAAATACATCACGTGGAAACTTTAAAACCTAAATGTATTTAGTTTTATTTTCTTTCCCAGCATTCGTCATTTTATAACCATAAATTACGAAATTTAAATTACTATGTGTTTTAATTTTTTGGGAAAAATTAATAATTTTTCAAACCGTAAAGAAATGAACCAACCCAAAAAAAATTTAATTGAGAAATCTTTGAGAAAATAAACTTAAATAAAAAATATAAATTACCAATTAAATCAAGATTTAAATCGAAATTTGCACAAATAATAAATAAAAATTGTTATACCGATCTAATAAAAAAATAGTATACAGGGTGTCGCATTTGACGTTGGACTGTATGGGTATCTTTGTTATTATTGAAGATAGAAAGTCGGTTAAATGGACAAAGTAGTAGAGATTTTTTCGAACATTAATAATTCATTTACAAAAAATTTGAATATCGCATCGTTCCAACGCTATCTTGAAAAAACAAGAAAATGTGATTTTCAAAATATGGCTATAACTTCGTTATTTTCGGTTGTACCAAAAAAATTTTTTGACTTAATACAGACAATTTTTGTGTACAATGTAGTGAAACAAATGAATATTTTTTTTCGCCAACGGATTTACCGGAAATGAACCAAACTTATTTTTTTCTTATGGCAGCCATATTAGATTTACACATATTCGGAATTAGTGTATTTTTCTGAGCAATTTGATATATCATATGTAATAATTTAAGAAAAATAGAAATAATTTTATTTTACTAACCAAAAATGGCCTTGAATAGATGTAAACTGTCAATACATATGTGTTAAGATTTATTTTACATTTAATATTTTAAATAGTTACACTTATAGTTACACAATAATAGTTACACTTATTATTGACAATTTACATCTCTTAAAGTCCAATGTTAGTTTATAAAATTAAATAATTTTATTTTTTTTTAATTATGACATATGGTATACCAAATTACTCAGAAAAAAATACTGATTCCGAATATGTGTAAATCCAATATGGCTGTAATAAGAAAAAAATAAGTTTGGTTCATTTCCGGTCAATCCGTTGGCGAAAAAAAATATTCATTTGTTTTACTGCATTGTACACAAAAAATTGTCTGTATTATGTCAAAAAACTTTTTGGTACCACAGAAAATAAAGAAGTTATATCCATATTTTAAAAATCGCATTTTCTTGTTTTTTCAAGATAGCGTTGGAACGATGCGATATTCATATTTGTTGTAAATGAATTATTAATATTCGAAAAAATCTCTACTACTTTGTCCATTTAACCGACTTTCTATCTTCAATAATAACAAAGATACCCATACAGTCCAACGTCAAATGGGACACCCTGTATTGTTTTATTAGCAGTAAAAGAAGTACTTTTTGTGACGAGCATGTAGGTTTGCGGATACTTGCGAGCAACAAAAAGTTCTTTTACTCCGAATAAAACATGCTATTTATTCTTCAAACGTCGAAATTTTTAAAATAGTAATATAATAAATAATTTTAAAATTTGACATTTAATTTACATACAACACAGAATACAATGTTTATATTGGGTTGCCTAAAATTCATTTCTACTCCGCGCTTTTATTCCTTCAGTCAGTGCAAAGTAGTAATTTCTACTCTTAGGCAGTACAAAGTGACCGTAGAATCAACGAACATAAATCATTTTAAAGCCTGTTTAAAGAAAAAGAATATTTTTTCGTTTTTTAACAACCAAAATTTTAATATTTTGTAACCATTAAGCAGATTCTGGTCAAAATTAAAGGCCTTTAATTAGACACAAATTATGTAACCATGGAAATTCTCCATTACAACCCATATAACTTAAATGATTTGACCAGAATCTGGGTATATATCGGTAAAATGTACCTTTATGTAAAGTCCCAGCTGGAAGTAGGACAAATAATACGCGATCGTGATTACTTTTGTCCTACTTCCAGCTGGGACCAACTGTACATTTCTATATTGCAATGAACGACAAATATTTCCCAATTTCCTATTTTGTCTCTATAAGGAGAATAAGGATGTTCTCAATAAAGAAGATTTAAAAAATGTCATCACCGAGAACCAATACATTCTTGTAGAATTGTATGTTGCCACTGCAAAGCTTTAGCACGTGAATTTGCAAAGGCCGCTAAACTTGTCGATGCTACAGAACATGGAGAATTACTTGAAGAGCATGAAGTTAGATAGAGAACACCCAACTTTTAAATTCTTCAGAAACTGAAATCCTTCAGAATATGGAGGCGGCAGACCAGGTGCTGATATTGTTGCATGGTTATTGAAGAAAACAGGCCCACCAGCCAAAGACCTCAAAGCTTCTGATATATTAAATCATTCATTAATAGGAATAATGTTGCTCTTGTTGGTTTCTTCAAAAAGCAAACTTCAGAAAAGGCTAAAGTTTTCTTGGAAGCAGCAAAATCTTTCGATGATCACCACTTCGGAATTACTTCAGAAGAAACTGTTTTTGTTGAACATGAAGCTAAAAATAGCGACATCATTTTGTTCAAAAATTCGATGAAGGAAGAAGGTAAAAATAGCGACATCATTTTGTTCAAAAATTCGATGAAGGATGAAGGTAAAGCAGTAAATGATGGAGAAGCTGACGACAAAGATATAATAAATGATTTTTTTTTTACTTACCAATGGATTTTTTATTTTGTATACGAATTAGAAACCTTTGTTAAATATCTTGTAGCGCACGAGTACACATTTTTTGGAAAGCTAAAGAAAAAAATACAATCAATCAAAAATTATGTCCAAAAATTATGGATTTTGGCTTAAAAATTTGATCACAAAAAGAATATTCCAAAAATAAATATCAAAGGCAAAGATTGTTTATGCTGCAATATAATGTGAAATTTTAGCTAAGTTGTGCTCATATTTTTCAAGCAAAAATTATAACACGATTTAAAAAAAAATCTCAAATGGAAATGTAACTAAAATCTTATGTTTTTTAATGAATGAATTACTTGTTACGATTTATAGGCAGATTCTAGTCAAAATTAAAGGCCTTTAATTAGAGACAAACAAGGTATCGATGGAAATTGTCCATTACAACCCATATAACAAATTTAAATTTAAAGGCCTTTAAACTTAAATGATTTGAATGACCGGAATCTGGGCATTAATCAATATTATTTATTGAATAACCATTAAAAAGTGCGACGAGTTTCGCCAGGTCATTGGCTTCATCAGGCACAACATGTCAACTAACAAAAAAAGCTCATGTAGTAACTCATCTAGTAACTCGCAAAATAGGACCAACAAATTTTGTTGATGGAAAATGGAATAGAAGTACTTTGTTTATTCATTGTTCAATAAATGCAGTTTGATTTTTGGATAGAGAATCCCTGGTACATATTTTATTTCTTAATTTTTTTTATCGAAATCTGGTGTTCAAATAAAATGTATTTACTAACATTTATAATAAAATCTTTTCCCAAAATATATTTTCTTGTAACCTTTAAAAACTTGTTGTCGTAAATACAAAGTCATCGATAAGTGAATTGAAGTGCAATGAATACTGAATAATAAGTAGTTCGATAAGATAAGTGAGTAGAAGACTAAAAACCCATAAAATTTAACATATGGGTCCCAATTCGCTTTCTATCCCCTCCACTTTTATTTCTAAGATACCACACCTACCCACGTGATCACAACAGGTTTTAACAGGTCTGAAATAGGTTTTAACATGTTTTGTCATGTACGGAATACGTTTTAAATGTACTCAAGGGCGTATTTAGGGGGTGCCTGAAGGAGCAGAACCCCCCCCCCCCCAGATCATAGAAATGAGCGAAAATAAGAAAAAAAATTAATAAAAATTCCATTTTATAAGAAATCAATTATTTTTGGGGACGTTATACCCATATAAGGATATCAATACTGAATCTTTTTTAAATTAATAGTTTTCTGTAAAGTTTTATGGACTCAAAAATTAGTACCTTTATGGGTCTTATTTCAAAGATATGAGCGAAAATATCAAGAATAATTCGTATTTATTTTTTGAAAAAATCAATCATGATGGTGATATTATAACCTTATTAGGCCAAAGTGGCTTTGCTATGTTTTCCAGTTTTTTCAT
Source organism: Stenus bimaculatus (assembly GCA_963971135.1). Lineage (NCBI taxonomy): Eukaryota > Metazoa > Arthropoda > Insecta > Coleoptera > Staphylinidae > Stenus > Stenus bimaculatus. Next base: position 74,845,495 of record OZ020180.1, on the reverse strand, counting down.
TTAAGTTAACCTAATAGTTTATGAACTATGGTACAATTTTGAATTAATGACATTTTGTGTAGAAAACAGTTCCTTCAAAAAAAAACTGGAGTGTTCTGAAAATTGGGTTTTTTTGTAGATAATCTCATCACTTCTTTTTGAGATAGACCGTAATTATTTTCAATTAACCTTTTTAAAATGCAGGATGTTCCAAAAGGAGCTCCCCAGTACGAACCTTTCAGGGATCCTCAGAAAAATAGTTAATAAAATCATCTTGATCGATTGACCGACATATGAAGTGAAAATGTTGGGAATTCAATTTTTTTTAAATATAAAATTACCTACATTAATTATCCATCATAATTTTCAATTTAAAAAAATAAACTGTGAAGATAATATGTATAATATAATATTTACAGATTTTCAAAATTCATGCTGAAAAAGTTGAATTTCCAACCTTGTCTCTTCATATTTCGGTCAATTGGTCAAAAGGACTATTTTAACTATTTTTCTGAGGATCTCCTTGAAGGGTCTCCAACAACGTACTGGATAGCTCTTCCGCCATTTTCGAGACACCCTGTACCTGTAGGTTAGGTTAACCTGGGTTTTTTCAAAACATTTCGGGATCTCGAAAAAATCGCCCAATTTCGAATTTTGATCAATAATTTTGCCCTCCCCAAGATGAAATCCTAGATACACCCTTAAATGTACTAACCCACCAATGTGCGGCACATGTTCCGCACTGTGCCGCACAATGTTCACAATAATGTTCCGTCTGGTGTAGAGGGTTTTGGAAGCACGAACAAATTGTTCGCGTACTCCATGAAAATGTGCGCGAACATGTGGAAACATTGTGCCGCACTTGATTTCAGTGGATATGTCGTAGGCTAAATGAAAAATCCGGCTTATTGCAAAGGGCGCCGTCATTTTGCAATGCGCCCGGCTGATTGGAAAATGATCCTGCAGTTTCTAATGAGCCTGGTATTTTTTAGCCTTATTGCAATAAGCCCATACTTTTTTAGGCTAATTGGAAAAGTGGTTACTCAAACAGCCTAAGTTTACCAAAGCATATTGCAAAGGATAGTGTAGGATTATTAACAAGTATGTAAATAAAGAGATTATTGCTTCAGTGATTATCTTAGTGAAATTTTGAATTACATAGCTACCAGTTTCTTAGACAACAAATAGGTTTATTGCAAACTATATGGGACATATTTCTTCTTCTAAATTAACAACATGATTTTCTTCTTCTATTTCTTCAAGTGTTGCGTTTCCATTGTCCTTGCTGCTTTCTTTAAACCTCTCCAAATCTTCTTCGCTGTAATTTTTTTTATAATAATGTTTCTGGAATATCGTTGAGCTTAATCCCAACTTTGGTTTTACCCCAAAAATTGTTGTGTAAGGACATCGTCCTATGACTTTATGTTTTGATACAATAGGTGACTGCGCCAGGTCTGATTGAGCAACCGAAGTACATTTTTCAATAAGCCTAAAGATGTATGGGCTTATTGCAATAAGCCTAAAAAATACCAGGCTCATTAGAAACTGCTCGATTATTTTCCAATCAGCCGGGCGCATTGCAAAATGACGGCACTTTAACAGGTTTTATCAGATCAAAAAACAGGTTTTATTAGATCCGTAACAGGTTTTATGGGATCTAGAACAGGTATTATAAAGTCCCGAAGCTATATAAGCTATTCCAGACCTGTTAAACTCTGCTCTGGACTTGTTTAAATCTGCTATAGACCTGATAAAACATGTTTATAATATCACCTGATTATGTGGTCACGTGGGTGGGTGTGGCATCTTGGAGAAAAAATTGGAGGAGATAAAAAGTGAACTGGGACCCCTATGTTAATTAAATCTTATAGTTTTTTTGGTCTAGAACCCGTGTTGCTTATCTACTTAAATGGTTTCAAATATTATGATTTTATGAATCAATCGAAGATTATTTACCACAAATTCTAGAACTTCCTTATTAGGTATTCGGTGTCTATAAAGGATAGTGACTAAGCAGCTCGCAACATGCAAATTTCAAATAAATCATTAAAAAAATGTTACACCCAGTTGAATCTGTAAAAACATTGGCTTCAGATTTTAAAATAGTTTCTTTATTCCAATTTTCAACATTGATAAATTCTGCTAAAATTAAAAAAAATACCAGCCTTCACTTTATTCTCAAAATATTCTTCTTCTGCAAGTCGTTCGTTTGGATAAAAAACTATAAATGTTTTTGTTGTTAATAAATACCTTCGGTGCACTAACTTTTGTGAATTAATTAAAAAAAATGCCAAAATATCGAAAGGGTTAATCATTATTATTAAAAATCACCTGGAAAAGTTTTTCTCAGACATAACAGGTCCTAGGAAAAAGTAGGGGTTTTTAATTTTTGGTACCGTAAGCTGAGGTAATTTGGACCCAAATTTTCGAAAAAGGTAGTTTGATCTACTGTTAGTTACCAACTTTCATTTAACACAAATTCTAAGTATTTTAGTTCAGAAAACTAAGTGATAACTAACATTAGATCAAACTATATTTTTTCAAAATTTGGGCCAAAGTTACTTCAATTTATGGTATAAAATATAAAAATTTACTATGATAGATTTCCCCTATTGGTGACTAATATTTCAAAAGAAACGTAGCATTTTCAAGAATTTTGGTTATTTTCGAAAAAACGCCAATATCGAAAGTGTTAATCTTATTATTGAAAATCACCTGGAAAAGTTTTTTTCAGACATAACAGGTCGTACGAAAACTCTTTCTGGAGTAAATTATAAAAATTTACTATAACAGATCCTATTGGTGACTAAAATTTCGAAACGAGAGCGGTACTATTTCCTATTTCCTCTAAGCTAACAAATGATAATTTTGGTTATTTCCGGAAAACAAAACTTTAAACCAAAATTGGTTTGATCTGTCATTATGATTATAAATATTAAATATAGGTTTATTTTATTAGGAATTATTTTTGTATTTACATTTAAAATTTAGAAATAATATTGTATGGCTGTATAAGCTATTTTAAGCGCATCTGTTACGTAATAATTATTTTTACAGTTATTTTATAATCCTTGCAATGGTTAATTTAATGTGCATTTCCGGGAAAATTATTGCGGTTATTTTTATTTCATTCAGTAATTCCATAAATACGAGCTTTTCTAATAACCTACATCATTTATAATAATAAAATTCGCTTAAAACAGACTCCTAAAACAAACCTTGAAAAATATTATTAAATGCAACTGTAAAATAATTAATAATTACTAATTACACCTGCCAATCATGTGGAGGTGTGATGATGTCTAGTTACAAATAGCTATTAAATTGTAATCGATAAAAGAAGGTAGAGTCAATGTAGGACACGCACTTGTAAACTTGTAAAAGTAAATTACGTGTTTCCTAGGAAATTAAAGAAAAATTTTAAAAAATGCTTTAATTTATTACACGATGACTTCACCCATGTCAAAAGTCAAAACTGATTAAGTAACGTGTGCCGTATTTTTAATAGTTGAATAATCAAGTTTTTTCTAATTTTAGTAACCTACTTACTTATACTAATCATTATTATTATGCATTACTAATTGTAAGATTATTTTTTTACTATGCAAGATTTTACTCATACCTAATAATATGTAGTACTCCTACTATTTCTCGTGACGTTAGCACGCGATTGTAAAAGTGGGCAGTGATTAGAACAATGGGTATAATAAACAAATCTTTTTTAATTAATTAAATTATTAGGTGGTAGACAGATTTTAAGAAAATAAACTTTCATGAGGATTGGCATTTTGTGGGAATACTATATACAAAATTTAAATACATACTTGATAAGAAAATGTGAGTAATAATAATCAATTCATTTTCAAAATATTTACCTAGAGCGTCTGGATGATTTGTTTATAAATAATAAAAAAGTTTATAAATATTAAGTGGACTATCAATTATAATAACACACTTTTCTCCTTAAGAGCAATTTCCTAAACGTAAAATATAGTGGTTTAGTTCTGCAGTCATAAAAGCTTTTTTTTGTAGATGATTTAGAAGTCATTTCTTTAATTTCTGCCAGAAGGAAAAAAAAATTGGAGAATGTACAAAAAAAATATAATGATCTAAAAGTACCTTAATTTGGACCCCTCTAATTAATTTTGTGATAGGTTGCAGAAGGTAACTCTCTGGCAGGATGTAGCCTAATCAATTTAGATTATAAATCTGAAAACAAATTGAAAATCTAACGAGGGAAACTTGAGTTATGACTGCAGAACTAATGCTCGATTTCATGATTTTTCACAATTTTTCCTCCAAAACTCGCGCGCCCTCTAGGGATTCGCAGTTATTTGGTCATAATTTACAAAGAAGCTCCAAAAAAGTGGGATGGAAAGTGGGAATGACAAAGTACAACCATGCCAATCAAAAAAAGCAAAATCGGTTTTCATATATCTTTTCCAGGCATTTAAGAGCATCTTCCTAGACACCCGCGATAAATTTTCCTTTGGAGATAATAACAAGGAATAGAAAATCCATCCCACTTTTCTGGAGCTTCTTTGCAAATTATGACGAATTAACTGATAATTAATGCGAATCCCTAGAGGGCGCGCGAGTTTGGGAGAAAAAATTGTAAAAAATCATGAAATTGAGCATTAGTTCTGCAGTCATAACTCAAGTCTTCCTCGTTAGATTTTTAATTTTTTTTCAGATTTATAATCTAAATTGATTAGGCTACATCCTGCCAGAGAGTTCCCTTCTGCAACCTAGCATAAAATTAATTATAGGGGTCCAAAGTTAAGGTACTTTTAGATCATTAAATTTTTTTTGGTACATTCTCCAATTTTTTTTCCTTCTGGCAAAAATTAAAGAAATGACTTCTAAATCAACTAAAATCAAAATTATACAAAAATGTTAATACTAGGCTTTTATGACTGCAGAACTAAACCACTATATTCGCCGTTTAGGAAATGGCTCTTAAGAGAATGTCGAGATTCCCTTTTTTTTTCGTAAATTTTTTTTATATTTATTTAGGGTGATTTTTAAAAGTGCAAAAAAATTTCTAAATTACAAAAACCTATAACAATGTTATAATGCAATATTATTTTTTAAATTTAATACAAAACATGCCTTAGGGTTTCCTTTTCTAAATTAACTTTGAAAAAATCGAAAATGAGTTGTAGTTTTTCTGGGGTTTGTTTTTAAAGAAAATAGCAAAATACTTCACAAAGACAAAAATTGCAAAAAATCTTTCGAAGAATTTTTTATGATCAAAAACACAAGACCCTACCAAATACACCTCTTAAGGCGATAGGGAGTCAAATCTAACTAGAAATATTAGTTGTTTTAAAGTAATTTTTACTGTAAAAATGGATATCATTTTACAAAAATTACATCTGCATCTTTGACATTTTTTTAAGTTTTCTTTTTGCATGAGTTAACCTAATAGTATATTCTAGGGCCCTCGAAAAAGAAAATTTTAAAATCATAACATTTTAGGTGTGAAAATGGAACGTTAAAAACTCAATTATTTTGTATTATTGGAGATTTTATTTTGGGGTGTTTAAAGTTAAAATACAAAAAATATCGCTTTCTATGGGCCTTAAGTAATCATTCTACTTTCACATTCAATTTTTCTTTTTTTTGTATCTGTACCCATATTGGTACAATCCTTGCAAAATAAACCGCTAAATTTGCTGCAATTTAATTTGACTCTATCCTCTTAAAAGGCTACAGTATTGGAAAAAAGTAAAGCAACCATTTTTTAAAATTAAAGCGGAAATACCCGGAATCGGAAGTAATTCCAAAATTTTAAATGGCAACATGAGACGAAAGTAGTATTGTTCGAAAGTCGAAAGTTTAGAAAAAACGAAAATTGTTTGATTTTAAGGGAGAAAAACAAAGAAACTATTATTTTTTTTTGTTGAGGGCTAAAAACATTTTTGAAATTAAAAATCTGTCAAATAAAAAAAAAATGATTTAAATAAAAGTTACCTATTTGTTTTTAAAGTAGATTTTGAAACTGCTAAAAAAAATTATAGGATTTTGTTTAAAAAAACTGGTCCATCATTTAAGTTAACACAAAGATGGCCTTCTGCCAAAAAAATAATCAAGTCTATTCTTTTTCCCATTTCAAACAAATCAAGTTTAATTTGAAACTCGTTTCTCTAAACCTTTTAGTTTTTCATAAATTTATTTGTCTTAATTTAAATGATTCGCCCTATATTTACAAAAATAAATATAAATTTATATCCATTTACTACTTGTTATCATCAAGGAGAATTTTGAAATAATTAATAATCAACATTTGATGATTTACTTCAACACTCAAGTTTTCTAAAGAAGATAGAGCCTGCTTGCCGAGGATAAATAGTGAATGTATATTATGTTTGTAAATATTCAAGAAAGTAAGAAAATCGTTTTAATAAAAGTTATTTGATTCTTTTCAAACAATACCACATTTTCCTATATTGCCATTTAAAATTTCAAAGTTACTTCCGGTGCCTTCCGGACAATAAAAATTATACCAATTTATTCTTATTCCAGTCACATTCGACCAAGCGTAAAAATGTAAGGGCTCAATTTATTTTTATATTTTGTTACATACAGTACTTAGTAAAACTGCAGAAAAAGTTTTTTCAAAATCACACGTCAGTCAAGAAATTAAAAAAAAAATAAAAAAATAACTTTTACAGATTCTGTTTTTTTAATCGAAAACAAAAAAATGTCAAAGCTCAATTTTTTTACATTTTTTTGCACATACAGTCCTTAGTAAAACTGCATAAAAAGTTTTTTCAAAATCAGATCAGCAGTCAAGAAATTAAAAAAAAATTGAAAAATATAGTCACTTTTTCAGATTTTATTTTTTTAATCGAAAACAAAAAATGTAAGGGCTCAATTTTTTTATATTTTGTTACACATACAGTCCTTAGTAAAACTGCATAAAAAGTTTTTTCAAAATCAGACCAGCAGTTAAGAAATTAAAAAAAAATAGTCACTTTTTCAGATTTTATTTTTTTAATCGAAAACAAAAAATGTAAGGGCTCAATTTTTTTATATTTTGTTACACATACAGTCTTTAGCAAAACTGCATAAAAATATATTTCAAAATCATACCGGGGCTAAAAAAAATTACAAAAGTATGAAAATAATCAGTTACTTTTTCACATTTAATTTTTTTAATCGAAAAAAAAATGTAAGGGCTCATTTTTTTATATTTTGTTACACATTCAGTCCTTAGTAAAACTGCCTAAACAGATTTTGAAAATCAGACCAGGAGTCAAAAAATTAAAAAAAGAACGCATTTTTTATCATTGTTCAAAAAGTACGCCCCTATCATAGACTACATGAAAAACAAAAATACTATACCGGGTGGAAATGAAACTAGGGCCACCCCTGGCATTTCTTTATTTATGAAAATAGAAAATTAGAATTTTAGTATCTTATATGATCTAAGAAAACAAATTTTATGGATCGAATAAATCTTTCATTTTACATCCGGTTTATCAGGAAATGGCACCCACTTTCTTATTTTAAATGTAACCTCCTGATTTTTTCTACGTAAAATCAAACATTGGTTAGTTTTAAGTATGTTTATGACAAAAAAAATTTTTTTTCAAAACTTTAAGAAAAAATGTTGAATTTTTTTTGGTAAAAAATTTGAGAAAAACCTACAAAAACTATTTTTAAATAATACAAATACGTAAAATAAATCGTAATTTATAAAATTTATTTCACCGTTGTTGAGATATTATTTTTTTTAATTTTCAAGAAGCGTTTTTTGGAAATATCTTTACTTTTTTAAATGGGATGATATAAGGGCCACCCCCTAATTAAATAGAGGGTTTTTTTCCGGTTACTGTGATATCCCATATGTATGTTTAAAAATAGTTTTTGTAGGTTTTACTCACATTTTTTACCAAAAAAAAATTCAAATTTTTTTCTTAAAGTTTTGAAAAAAAATATTTTTTTGTCATAAACATACTTAAAATTAACCAATGTTTGATTTTACGTAGAAAAAATCGGAAGTAAAATTAAAAATTTATTCGATCCATAAGATTTGTTTTCTTAGATCATATAATATACTAAAATTTTAATTTTTTATTTCCATAAATAAAGAAAGGCCATGGGTGGCCCTAGTTTCATTTCCACCCGGTATGAAAACTAAATTCAATTTGAATAGCACTAGGCATCGTTTTTGTTAAATTTTTGATTACAAACGCCCAAAAATCAATTTTTACTAGCGAAAAGTACGCTATTCAAACATTTCGCCGACTATTTTCTTAACAAAGATCATGAAAAAATTACCATTTTAATTCTATTAGATTTTAGCAAAGCCTTTAAATACTTTAGAATCAATCGGAATCCAGAAGTTTGAGCTTCTTTCAGTCATATCTACAAAAAAGGAGGCAGCAGTTCAAAATTGACGAAAATATATAATATTTAGAATTTTTAAAATTTGTGGTGCCACAAGGTTCCATTTTGGGATCCGTTTTATTCTCAATTTTTACCTTGAAGTTACAAGAGTTTATAAACCAATGTCAAATCTATTTTTACGATGATGATACCCAGCTATATTTCTCCTTTTACGAAAAAGTTGTTGAAAATTCCATTTCAAAAATTAATAACGATCTTAAATCAGTTATGCGCGTTTTCACTAACGATTGCTAAAATTTAGGCATTGCTTATAGTGCTAGTTGCTAGGTATTTTTAATCATTTAACAAAAAATACCTATCAACTAGCGCTATAAGCAATGCTTAAGTTTTGGGAATCGTTGGTGAAAACGGTCATCAATCTCTTACTTAAAATCCCACGGTATTGCATTAAATGCTTCTAAAACTGAGATGATATTAGATATTAAAAATCTAATGCAGCGTACACACCAAGCGAACGAAGGCTAGCGAAGGAAATCGCCGATAATCTTTCTGGTTCGTTCGCTTGTGGCGTTGTGTCCACACCAAACGAACGATAGCGAGCGAAGGCATCCACACCGCATTCGTTCCAAAATCTTCGCTCGCTCATTTTCCTTTGATGTACCGACAGTGTTGGAGCACAGCGAACGTCTTCGCATGCGCTGAAGTATACACACCAAGCGAACGCTTTGGCTTGTTAACATTCGTTCGCTTGGTGTGTAAAGTTGCTCCCAGCTGGAAGTAGGACAAAGAATACGCGATCGTGATTACTTTTGTCCTACTTTCAGCTGGAACCAACTGTACATGGCATAAGATTATTGATCGACACAAATTTGAAATTTATTGAGCACATTACCAAATTACAAGAAGGTTATAGCGTGTTAAAAATAATTTACGGCAACAGACAGTATTTACCAAAGAAAATCAAGACATTGCTGTGTGAAACTCCGGTTCTATCGCTATTGCAGGTGTTGCTCTACTTTTTTTCCACTACTGTTACCACTGTATATCGTCTCAGGCTTTTGAAGTATCCTATATACAGGGTGTCTCACCGTAAACTTCAAATCCGATATTTTCGAGCTTTTAAACAAAATTCAGTAAGACACCTTGTATATTTTTAAAATAACGCATTTCAATAAAAAAGGTGAAAAAAATAATATAATGCTCAAAGTGTATACCACATTTTTAAGCGTAGGTGAAATCTAATATTCCTCAAACGTATTCAATCCAAGACCATTCTAAAACATGAATGAAAGTAATGATAAGGATGGTGCCGCATTTTTGTATTAAAAATTGAAGAGGTGTTGCGTATAAAATTCAGTGATAATTTATCTTGAATTTAAATTAACTTATTGTTCTTTTATGCTCTTGAAGCAGCTAATGTAACCGGCATAATTATTATTCTTTTGAATTAATTTATAGTATCCGGTCGGCCTGTTAGCAGCTTTATTAAATGCCAAACAGTCAGATCAACATTAAAAACTAGTTTTATTATTATCTTCATAACAATCCTTCAAATAATAGGTATTAGCAATTTTTAAACGAATTCACAAATAATTTTTAACAATTATAAATCTTCAATTTAAGATAAAGAATGATCAATAATTTTGGATATTAAGTAAAAACTTGTCTAAAATTCTGCATTATTTTTCCAAACATCCAGTACTTTTGGTATTTCTGAAGATGATCTTATTTTATGATACATTTGCTTTAAGTGCATTCATAATAAAGATAAAGTGGTGAAGGCATTTAAAAAACCCACCTTATATCTAAAGCTTAATTGACAATTATTTTAAATTGACACCACCTATAAAGTGATAAGACAATACCAATTAGAGCGACCTATTTCATTTAGAAGACACATTTTGCTCGTTATTTTAACTCATTTCGATTTTATAGCGTGGAAATTTGTTTGTTATCTAGATTTTCTCAAGAAGTGGGTCGCTTGGATTAAAATAAACACAAAAACAGTCGTGTGCCAACATAGCCAAAGCGTTAGATCATTTTTGTTAAATCGCTAAAATCGCTTCTTTAACTCATTGAAGTTACGACATAATTTAAAAGTATATTTCATAACATAAAACTAAGTTTTGGAAGAACTCAATCGATGTTAAAAATATCAAGTCATAATCACCGATTGTATTATTACATCAGTGGCATAAAGCAATAATTTCGTGGGCGAAAACGCCAACGATAATTTCTTGGGCGCGATGTTAATAACATCAAATCGTTTCAAGTTTATTTTTTCTAATAACATTTATAACCCAAATATAATAATTACTACTCAATTAGGCTAATTAATTTTATGGAGTAGTTGTTTTAAATGTTAATTCTATATAAATATTTATTAAATTCCAATTAAACTTTTGATTGCTGTATTTTATTATACCTATCGATGATGTAAGATTTGTAAGTTGGTGTCCTTCATTAATATTTTTTAATCATAAAAATAATTCCTTTAAAGATATTAAAAATATGTGAATAGTCTTATCAGATTTATTTATATTTTTTAATTAGCATAACCATTCCTACAAATAATTACAATAGTTTTTAATTATAAAATATTTTCCATAAACTTTTAGTACTTATTTTTAAATTTATACTCCACATTGTTGTTAATTGAGTTTTTTGTTTCAGAAAATGAAAATAAAACGTAAAATGCGATACACCGACGAAAAAAATTAAATTAAAAAAAAATTAAAAAAACACAAAAATGTTGAATGTAAACAAAAATTTGATATCATTAAAATGCGTCCTGTTTCTATTCTTCGGTGGTTTAGGATGCCTATTTCCTTTCCTGCCTTTACATATGACAGCAAAAGGATTAAGTTTAGATGAATCTAAAATAATTTCAATCGTAGCTCCATGTATAGCATTAATAGGACCTGCCATCGCAGGACCTCTGGCGGATAGATTAGCTGGAGGCTCTGGAGGAAATCAAAGAAGTAAGACTGGAAAATATTTACGTGTTATGATTGCCATATGTTGCCTATTAGCTGCAATTTTCTACTGGTTGCTGATGGCCGTACCTACAATTGTAAGTCCAATTTAAATAATAACAATTGGGTAAGTCATACTTAAATAAAATCCTTGAGATTTTAACAAGATTGGAATTAATGGGTTAAGCATAATTAAAATGCAAAAATCTTTTATAATAAATATGTTATGACAGAGTTATCTAAAGAAGACCTGAAATAACAAATAAATGTTTCCTCCGCTTTTATTACCAAACGTGCACGAGATTTAAATCTAGCATAATCCCCGGTGTAATTTTCTCCAAGGATTTGTTAATTTAAATCTCGTTAAGGCGCAACTTTGCGTAAAAGGATTTTAATTTTCAATATTTTCATAGCTGCATTTTTTTTTAAGGTAAGAAATCCACCAAATGTGACATTCATGTGCGATCCTAATGGAGGTGTAGTTCTTCAAGAAAGATGTGGAGCTGAAAGGACGTGTTACAATTGGAATCAAGATAAAGTATTACATTATTATCGAGTGTGAATAAATAAAAATATCAAGATTTTTTCCAGAGAGGATCGTTATTTGTAACGAATTGTAGGTTCACGTGCGAAAGTGCCTTGGAGTGGAGTAGTGATGTAACCACAATTTATCCTGATCAAGATACTAGTGTAGCTTCCGACGAGTACGACGAAAATGATTACAATGAAAATGACATCATCGTGGAGGACGATGAATCAGCTGCGGTAGGCTTATGCAAATTAGACTTTCAATTTGTAAATTACATCAGTTCGTAAATTATAATTGGAAATGAGTGTTTTCTGTAATAGAAACTACTTAGCAAGCTAAATTTATCGAACATTAATGGTTACTGGCTTAAAAAGTAAGAAGCCATTGACACGCGCGGCTAATACAAACATTTTCAAATTAAATTTAATGATCTGTTTATAAAATAAATAATAATAGAAACAAATTAGTTAAAGAAAGCCAAAGGCATTTGCACAGACCCCAGAAAAAAATAACAAAAGATTCAATTAGTTATGTTTAGCTTTTAAAAACTGTCGACAAAAAATAAATAATTTCGCTGTACAAAATAGCCGTGGGTTTCTGGGATCGTCCGTGAAATATTTTTTAACAAAATGTTGGATTAAGTTTGAAGAACTTTATATTCCCGATAATATCAGTCAATAGGAATTCATATAATTTGAATAAATTACAAATTTTTATAAAATAAAAAGCAATTTCGAATGGCTTTGTTGGTTGGTTAGTGGTAACCAAAATTTTGACATCGGTTCAATAACTCCTTCGGTTCTTACTTCCCCCATTCGAATTAATAGAAAGAGATGGAGCGAATAACCCCAAAGAACGAATTCATATTTCGATTAACCAATCTTGAGAATTGGCCTAAACCATAAACCAAACGATCTATGATGGCAAAAACGCAAGTGATTACGAATGACTTTGGTTGATGTTTGGTTCATAGATTGGTCTTTTATATTTCAAATTTGAAGCAAGGACATTCTAATTTTCCCCAATTCCCACCTCTTTCTATCAGTTCGAATGGGGAGGTAAGAACCGAAGAAGTTAATAAAATGTTGTTAAATTTTTTGTTAAACAACCAAAAAGCCATTCGAAATCGATTCTAGTCATTCGAATGCGGTAGGTCCTGATGTTATACCAGTGGCGGATACCTAGACACCCGAAAAAAATATACAATTTTTCTTCTCTTCGGTTATAGAATTTTTATGGGAGTTACAAACTGTCAAAATTTTTACGCTACCAGTAAAATTTTTAAGAACCTAAAGACTTTTTGGATGAGCACGTAATTTCAATTATTCATAAAATTTAAACGCCATAACAAAAAAAGAAAACTATAATCTGATTCAGTTTTTCCAAAATATATCCGAGAAATGAGAAGCAGCTTTTGTTTTTCAAGTGGCAACATGAGTACAAAAAAGTAATACCAAGAACAATACCAGGGGTCCCATTTTAACTTCAAAATGGAGTTTTTCAAAAAAATTACATGTCATTGTGAACAAAAAAATTTCGACTTCCAAAACTTTATGAATTTTGTGGAACACCCTATATAATTTCCTTTTTTTCGTTATTTTTTCAATTTTAATCAAATATACTTTGGATTTTCTTTTTACCGTATTGCTTTTTTGATAGTTTTTAAAATTAAGAGGGATCTTTTAATCTTCCCGCATTAAAATTAACGTATCTAGATGAAATTCAAAGACAAAATCCAAAGTATACTCGTTTCTAATAAAAATATTGATACAAAAAAAATATACAGGAATCCCAAAAATCACTAAAATTTTGAACTTTTAAACACACAAAAAATGACTACTTTTTAAAATAAATTTTCAAAAAAGTTCCCATGTGGAAAATATTACTTAAATAAACCTGTCTTATAGGAAATTGTCTAAATTTTATAATGGAACTAATTTTGTAACTATTGCTTCAGTGGAAATGTCATTTTTTGGCGTCCAAAAACATCAGTTTAAATAAAATTGTTAAAAAAATTTTAAATGGGATTTTAAAAAAGTCCCCATTGCGAATTTTATTTTTTAAATGGTTTATTTTATAAAAAATTAAACAAATGTTATAATAAAACTTATTTTATAATCATATCTTTACTATAAATACCCTTTTTAGGTTATACAAGATACAAGTACGATTAAAAATTTCTCCAAAAAATAACTTTAGCTGCAAAATTGGTTACATTAGATTTATTTTTTAGCCCTTGGTTGATTTTAGACTTTCGTATTATAAATTATACCATAATCTTTAATTTAAACTCAAAAATGTTGTTATAATTTTATCAAAACTGGCAGTTTTTAATCGTTTTTAGAATTTTTTCTATACACCAAAAATGACTATTTTTGATAATCAATTTTCAAAAAAGTTCCTACGAGATAAGTTATACTTAAATAAGCCTATTTCATAGGAAATTGTCTAAATTTTTTATTGAAATTAATTTTGTAAGTCTAACTTCAGTGTAAATGTAAGGTTTGGGCGTTCAAAGTGCTATAATGTTTTTTTTCAAAACATTCATTTTAAATAATTTAACTTAATTTATGAATCATGATTGATTAAAACACCTTATTCGCTACCCAATTTTCATAAATCATAAGTTTTATGGAAAAAATTATAAAAAATACCCTTTTTGGCAATTTAGTAATTTTAAACCATTTTTTTTTTCAAAAATTTTTATATAACGTTAATTTAAATTAAAATAAAAATATTTTTTCGGACTACATTTACTATGTAAAACAAGTTCTGAAAAAAGTGGGACACCCTGTATCAACATGCTCATCGCATTCCCTAGAATTTTAATCTAGATCCGCCACTGTGACATGTGACATACCAAAGTATGAACCAAAACCATTCGAAATCGCTTAAAATGATTTGAATTGTATTAAACTCATTTTTTTGTTATTTTTAGAAAATTCAAAATAATGACGAAATTATTCCACACCCGCACCTTTGCTACACGGATACAAATGGATTTGTAATTTGTGAAGTGTTTACTAAGTATTCTAAGCCAATTAATTTACATGTAAATTTGAAACCATCAACAACAGGAAACGTTGATGAAGGAAATTCTGTTTGCTCTTATCCAATAGGTAAATAAACTTATGTATTTTCATTTTATTCTTATAAAATATTCATTTGCAACTTTTACCAAAAATTGAGAAATTTCTTAACTTGTTGTAACTGTTGTGGTTCATGTACACAATAGCAGAAAAAGTTCTTAGCTTCTTCATTTTTTTACAATTGGTCCATTTTGAAACTAAATTGATTTTTCTGAAATACAATTGATCCTTTCTGAAATAGAATTGCGGATTCTAAAATACAATTCATGTTTTCTGAAATTAAATTGATTTATCTGAAATAAAATTGATGCTTTCTGAAATACAACTGGAAAATATGTAGATGATTTTTTGATTTTTCAAAATAACTAACTTTGAATTTTCGTTTTCAGGCAGCAATTTCCATTGTAATATTGAATTAGAAGTAGAAAAGAACTTAACTAAATCATCAAACTCATGTCATCCAATTGTAAAATGTAATCTTTATGAACCATACCGATCGAAGAATATGCTGACGGTGTCAGAATGTGGATACAACAATATAAGTTTCTGGTTGTATCTTTTTATAAGATCATTTGCCGACATTTTTCCGGCAGCAGCTGTTTGTCTCCTAGATGCAGCGGTGGTTATAGCTACCCGTGAGACTTCAACTGGTCGTGGTGATGTTGGAAAACAATTGGCTTTTGGAGCCCTTGGTTTTGCAATATTTTCACCTACAATTGGTGCTATAGACCAACCTATAGTTTCATTAATTGTATTTTCCGTATTAATGGTACTTGCGGCGTTGGTTATCCTTCTAGATAGGTTAGTATTTTTCAATCTAAGTATAAAACTGAAAAAAGTAACGAAAAATTTTTTTAGATCATCTTCATTAAGTCCACCTGAATGGTGGTGGCATACCAGATGTGGGCTATTGGCATTACCAATGTCTTCGGTGAGAAAATACGGTTTTGAAACACTGGGGCTTGGGTTTGTTTTGACGCTATTGGGTGTCTTTTGGAGTGCAATGGATGCATACTTACCATGGAGAATTGCTGATCTTGCAGGAACGCCTTTATTGATTGGATTAGCGATCACTGCCGGTGCACTTCCTGCAATTCCATTCCTAGTGTATGCCGAGAAGATTGTGGACTATTGTGGTCATACCAATATTTTAATTTCTGCCTTCACTTTTTATATTTTTCACTACACTGGTAATTCTGAAGCTCTAAATTACATTATTGTTCAATGTTAAAATAATGGATAATTTAATTTTACAGGTTTATCATTCATTGAGGAACCATGGCTGTTGCTTATTTGCGAAGCTCTAGAAATATTCACATTGCATTTAATGTGGGTAACAGCAATTTTGTACTTAAGGCATTTAATTCCCAGAAGATTCACTGTATGTGGTCAAGCTTTACCAGTTATTGCACATTTTTGTATTGGTACGTTACCCAAATTTTAATTGCTTAGTTTGGAAATAAAAAAAATTCCTTAGGTCGATTTTTTGGTGCACTTATTGGAGGAATGGCATACTCTGGAGAAACGGGACAATTTATTGATGTTCACAAATGGTTTGCAGTTTCAGCTGCAATAATAGCCACCTTGTATTTCTTAATATACCATTGCTACCTTAAACCAAAATGTGCCGCACCTATAGCGCATCCCCCAAGACCTGCCCCAGCAATAGTTAACGGTAAAATCTAAATGTTAAAAATATAAACTTTTCTAAAAAATATTTACATTCACAGGTACAAGCAGTAATGGTTCGTATACACCCCTGAGAGTGTACCATAATGGTAAAGCAAAAAAAGGACAGTTTAGATATTAGTTATTTTTCATGGACAAATTAAAGTTTGTTTAAAAAATAATCAAACCAAAATTTTTAAATTATTTTAACCTACACATTTTTTAAATCGATTTTAATGATGTCCATTGAAATGGATATTAAAACAATAGTTTTAATTTCCTAAGTCCAATCCGTGTTCATTTTTGATTAGTTTTAAAATCATTTTAAATTTTTATTCAACTTTATAATAAAAATATAATATTTTTATCTATTTAAAATAATATAAATGTAAATCACAATTGTAACATGATTGAGCAGCTTTAATAGTTAAGGTAACCTGTTAACTATAAGACTATTTAATTTTTTTGTTTTTGTATATTTTGAAATTTGCTATAAGTGCCGTTGTTATCTAAATAAAAAAATTTTGTACATAAAACCATTAGAAAATTATTGAATATTTTAATTTCGAAGTTTGCCAAACCAAATACCTGAAAGTAAGTAAATTTTTCGTTTCTACAGGGTGTCCCACTTTTTTATCCAGCAAAAAATGTTTTTAAATAGTACCTAAATGTCATTCTGAACAAAAAATTTTCTATGAACAAATCCTTTGCAAATTATTGGGTATTTTAAAACTAAATGGACCATTTAAAATTTTTCTTGATGAAATGAATCTGATTGGCTTTAAAGATAAAAAGTCCAAAGAATAGTCGATTTAAAATTCAAAATAAAATGAAATTTACACAGGGTCCCAATAAAATCATTAAAATTGCTGTAAATTTTTAAGGTGTCAATTTTTCTGTACTTTTGGCGCCCTCAAATTCTTGCTTTTTTGACGCCCACTTTGAAAATTCGCAACGTTTGTTAGGGCCCAGCTATAACAGTCAAATATTTTTTTATTTTGCTTAGTACATTAATATTTATAAGTAAAAAAAATCAACACTGCTCTATTAAACCCACAACTTTACTGTTTTTATTAATAATATTTACAAAATTATATTACATGGCATATCGTTTAAAATTAATATTTTTAAATTTTACAATAAAAATAGGTGAGTTCAAATATACATGCTTTTTAATGAGATAATATCCGTAAAAATAAATAATAGTACTAAAATCTAAATTGTAATAAATGTATTTACACACCTATTTGGTGTCAACATCAATGCCTGAATCCCTAGTAACAACCTGGTCATTTAAATTATCAGTCCGTGTTTCACTTGTTTCCGTTGCATCAACACCATCTTCTGAGAAAAAGCATGAGTCCTCGTTAATATCAGCGCCTTTTTTATTTTCAATATTTTCGGAAGTAGGAGTATCGCTAATTTCTTCTTCCACCTTGGTTAAAGAATCTTCGGTATTTTTTAAATTGTTACTGGTGGAATCATCAACTTTGTTTGATTCTTCATTGTCAGAATGAACATTAGAATCGCTATCACATGGTTTATTATTAGTAATGAAGTTAGAAAATATATCTCCAAACTGTTGTTTGTTGGAAATACTAGAAGTATTTATGAGAATACTTCCACTAAGCATTTCTTCAAAGTCTTGTGGCACAATAGTCTCATCAACAGAGTTTGTTTTATCTAAAGCAGGTTTATTATTAATGCTTGTTTGTGGTGTTTTCAGTTTTTCTCTATGTTTTGGATTTATTAAAACTCTAACTGTTAACATACGTGTTAATTCCTCCTCTGTTAAATTACACCCGGAAACTTTAATAGCAGAATTTTCAGTAACAATTGACTCAAATTTACTTTCAGCCAATGCTCTTTGAATTTGTCTAAGAGTGTCTGCATCTAAAGGTGGATCTACTTCGTTTTCTTCTGCCTCTTTATTAGTTTTATCTTCATTATTAGAATCCGAATTTTGAACCTGTGTTTGTGCTGAACCATTATCATTAGCATTCGATGTGCTAGGTTTATCCGATGTACTCAGTTCATCCAATACCTTCTCAACATTAGATTCAAGATCATCACTATTAATTTCACTATCATTGACATTATTTACTAAAGTAATCTCATTATTATTAACTGCACTGACATCATCATCGTCATCATCGCCACATAAATCAATGGGTTCATTATCTCCAAACATATTATGATGAGCCTTAAGATGGTTTTGGTCAAGTAGACTACTTGCTGGCTTTACTTTTATGTACCCCTTTGAAGTACCACTATCCATTATACTTGAAGTAGTCACAATATTTAAGGGATCCTCTAGATTATTTACCAGTACAACATCATCGTCTTTTCCAGATTCAGGACGAGTGATAAATACAGGTTTGCAATTTGATTTTTGGAATTTTAGCTTATTCAAATTGCTTAGAAATTCAGACCTTAAAGTTTTCCGTATTTGAATTAAGGAATTAACTGAGGTACTCATTAATTCCTGTAGATTATTATGTGTAGCTGCCAAGTGTTCAATTGTTGTAGCCTTTTTCTGTTCATTGGTGATGAGTCCAATTTTAGTATTGAGATTATTAGTGATCATTTTTGTAGCTTTAGTTGCCTGATCAAACCATTCATGTTTTAAACCTGGTACTAAATTTGCAATACTACTCGGAACTACATTTTGTATATTGGGTCCTCCATTCGTTTTAGGTTTGTTTTGTAACTGTGCTGTTGGAATAACTCTTATAGATTTATTAACTGGCACAAAATTTTGAGGTATTTGTGCACCAGGTGGTACCTTCTTCTTTTGAACATTATTCATAGTAACAGGTTGTGTTGTTGTAGCACATAAAAGTATTGGTTGTGTGGGTAAGGTATTCATTTGTGTTGGTTTCATTAGTTTGAAACTTATTACATTATTATTAGGTTGAATTGGCCACATTTTGTTTTGAGATGGATTTAACTGATGAGTTGATCTCCAAGTTGGAAATGGAGCCAAGGGAGGTGGGCTTAGCATTGGTTTGGAAGGTTTAGTCATTGTTGTAAGAACTGAATTTAGAATAGAGGTCTTCTTTTTGGGTTCTGGCTTTGACTTAGTTTCCTCACATTTGTAGGGATCAAAAGTAGAATCATCACTACTGGAACGTTTTCTTTTCATAGGTTTATTAGACTTTTGATTTCGACAGCATAGACTAGCGTCCTCTTTTAGCAAAGTATGATTGTTCGATTTTTTTGCTTCGCTAAAATAAATGTTTTTAATTAAAGATTAAAAATTTAAAACAAAAATTAAAAATTTAATATAATACATTAATATTAATAAATTACTCACCTTATTAAATTCTGAATATGTTCGAATAAGCTTGTGCAAATTACTTTAATGTGAACCAGCTGTTGTGGCTCACAAGCAAAACATATCCAATCATCACTATTTTTTATAGAGTCCAAAACCTTTTTGCCCAAATTTTGTCTTGTGCATTTCTAAAGAAAATATTTTTCTTTACCTTCAATTGTGTTGAATGTTAAATGAAAATATACCTGACAAAAAACAAAGCAGCATTTAGAACAACACATAACTTTGCCCCCTTGTCCACACCATCGACAGTACAATTCACTGCCATCTTCATCTTTTTCAAAATCTCCACTTGTATAAAAATCATAACAGCTTTTGCAAAGCAACACTTGCAATACTGGATGAATGTATCGGTTAAACTGATTAATTGGTGCTGATCCCAAATGGACATTACAAGCGGTACAATGAAGTTTTAAGAACTGTACAAGAGGACCTACAAAAGAACAAATGATTAGGTATCTATTTTTATTTTTAGACCAAAATATAAAACCCAGTAAAAATTAATGAAACCAAATGATTTTTGTTGTCACACTGTTTATGCAAAAAACTCATTATCGCCGTTTAAAAAAAAATTATGAGTTCGAAAGTATGAATGTCCATAACCTGTGGTTTCAACAGGACGGTACTATTTACCATATAGCGATGAAATACTTATTTTTTTAAGAAAGAGATATGCTAAATATCATTTTAAATTATTAATTGCAAAATTGGTATTTCAAATGAACCCATTAATGCCAAACTAAATTTTTCCGATTAATTTTTTTTTTATTTATTTATTGTATTTATTTATTTATTTATTTATTTACATGCAATGCAATAGATCAACAAAATTTATTCAATCAACATGTTGTTGGTGTAAGAATAATTTTGTTGTGCATAAAAACTAAAAAAAAAAAAAAAAAAATAAAAATACTTAAAAAAAAGAAACCAATAAACTCAACAACACAAACGTAATAAAATTTGTAAGTATAAAATTATAAACAGTGAATATATATAGTATAATAAAAAGAACACAATCTCAAAACAATCTTTAAACTAGATGAATCTATTGTAAATAATTATTTTCATTCCGGTAAATGTAAAATATACTTTTTAATATTTGTTGTAAATTTTTTAATTGAACTGGAATTTTGAATATCTGGTGGCAATTTATTAAATTGTTTAACAGCATTAAATAGACAATCATTTCTACCTTTATTAGTTTTTATCGAATTAAGATGAATTTGATTGGACGTTTTTGTGTTAAATTTATGAAATTCTTTATTAGTTTTAAGCACTAAGTTTGTTTTAATCAGATTACTTTTAATTTTGAAAATAAGTTTACAATTTTCTAATAATATTGTATTACTTATATTAAAAATTTGAGTATTAAAGTAAACTTCTCTTGTTGGTGTTAAAAAAGGTAAGTTAAACAATGTTTTAATACTTTTTGACATCAATCTTTGAACATTGTTTATTAATAATGAGTTACCTTGTGACCAAATTGGTAATCCATAAATAATATTACTATGTATATATGCATAAAATAATAAATAAGCAATTCTTTTCGGAAATGGTCCACATCTTCTAATAGCACCAATCAACGGTATAATTTTTTGTTTTATATTATCCACATGTTGATAAAAATTTAATTTCACATCTAAAGTTATGCCTAAATATCTGATTGATTCAGCTAGCTTAATTTTTGTATTATTAATTATAATATTTAAATCAATTATTGATTTGTTTTTTTGTTTAAAAACTAAAATTTCCGTTTTGTCGGTATTTATAGTAAGCTTATTACCCAATAACCAATTATTAAATTTTATCAAATCATTATTAATTAATTCCTCTAAAATACTTTTCGTTTTACCACTATATAATAAGACAGTGTCGTCAGCAAACATAACATATTTTCCAAAAAGATTTACATATTGTATATTCTGAAATTAAATATAACAGAGGACCAAGTATTGATCCTTGGGGGACACCTATATTAATTTCACATGAATCACTAACATAATTATTAAATTTTGTTTGAATTATTCTTTTTTTCAAATAAGTTGTCATTAAATCATGTGTTTTTCCCCTTATGCCCAATCTATACAATTGATTTAATAATATGTCTTGATCAACAGTGTCAAATGCTTTTTTTAAATCAACAAATACTCCTGCAACATAATTGTCTTTATCTAACGAATTATTAATAAAATGAATAACTTCCAATAATGCTGACTGAGTTGAACTGTTTTCTTGAAAACCAAATTGAAATTTATCTAATTGAGAAGTATTTTTAATAAAATTAATTAACCTAGATTTGATTACTAATTCGAAAATTTTGGAAAAATTGGATAATAATGAAATCGGTCTATAATTAGAAGGATCTTTTTTAGAACCAGATTTATGTATTGGAATTATTACTGCTCTTTTTAAATAATCCGGAAAAATGCCATCCAAAATATATTTATTAATTATTTTTACAATTACTGGTATTAATGGCATTTGTAATTTTTTTATAATTTTTGCATTTATATTAAAAGGTCCACATGAAGTATGCATTTTTAAATTTCTAATAATTTCCAAGATTTCATTTTCATTAGTTTCTTCAAAGAAAATAGTTTTATTATTAAAAGGTAGATTATACAAATTATTTTTAACATTTACAATTTTATTTGCCAGTTCAGTGCCTATATTTGCAAAATATTCATTAAATTTATTTATTTTATCAATTGATACAAAATTATCAATAATTTTTGGAGTTCTATATGATAATTTATTATTATTAATAATTTCATTTAAATTTTGCCATAATCTTTTAGGACTTCCATTAGCATTTTCTATTAATTTAATGTTATAATTTTTTTTCTCTTTTCTAATCATTGATTTAATTTCTTTACATAGTACATTATACTTATTTAATACATTAAAAGAACAATTTTTGGATTTTTTAATTTTAAAAAGTTTATTTCTCTGTTTAATTTTTTTAATTATTTCAATTGTCAACCATTTATTATCACATCTAACTCTGTATTTGAATTCCTTTGTATTTTTACTAATAACAGTTTTAATTATATAATCTAAACTTAAGACAAAATGACATGGTTTTTAAGCATTGGATAGGAACCATATTTCTGGTATTTCAAAGAACATTTGAAAAAGTAAACAAAACTTTATTGGTAATATTTACCTCCAAATTAGTAATTCTATTAACCCATCAGTAAGTCTTTTTACGTACATACATAGAAATTCAATGATAAATGGGTATTTTTTACCCATACCCGGGCGTTTACAGGTTAACTAAAATATCCATGTAATTTTCATTTTGCACAGTTCTTTTAGTTAATAGGATTATTAATTTGTAGGCGACTACGACGACAGTGTCATAAAATTCCAGAAAAACAATGTAATAAAAAACAACAAATTTATAATAAACTGGTCTTACCTGTTTCAAATAAATTTTTTTGAACAATTTCCTCGTCTTTAGTTAATTTTTCTGGTGTTTGGCATGGGTCAAAAGTTACTACTTCCAAAAGCACTGAAAATAAACATATTTGTAAGTAACTATTATAATCGTATAGATCAGGGATGTGCTAAGTGTGTCGTGAATTCTTTTTTTTGCCTACACAGTCATGAACGAGGCTTTTTTTTTGCCTACACAGTCATGAACGAGGGGCGCAAATTAGTAGAGATGCACCAAATATTAGGATACTAGGGAAGTCGGAATATTCTGCCATTTTTTACTATTTATCGGAAGGCCGAATATTGATGCAAAAGGGCGAATATTCAACAAAAAAATTTGAAAAAGTATTACTTTTCTGAAAACCCATTTAGTTCAGGACCCAACCAGCATATGATATAATTTACTAATATCCCTCTATAACGTCTTGTGTGGCTTAATTATGAAAATGTTCTATTTTTGTTGAAAATTGTGCATTTAGCATTGTACTGAAAATTTTTGTATAACATTTTTTTTATTTATTTTTTAGTTATTTATATATTCACGGCAACGCCATTTTCAAATTGTAGTTGTAAAATAATTGAATAAAACTTGCGAGAAATAATTTGACCAGAAAAATGTTCAGGCGATAAGGGTTTGTACCACCTTAAAACCTTAAACATGTAAAAATAACGAATTTTGATTATTTACTAATAACAAGCTGATTTTTTCAGAATTGTTTAATAAAATCATTTAAAAATACAGTGCTCACATTTTACGAAAATGTTCGTAGAGGAAAAAGGTGGTATCATATGCTGGCTGGCTCCCGGAGTAATTGTAAATATCAATTTCAAAGTTTAAAGTAGTTCCATGTTTTAGTGTGCTTGGTGTCACTTATTTTAAGTCGAAAATTGAAACCGAATTGGGGAAAAATTAATGGCCCTACAAAACTCTTTTTATGCGAAACATGTGTACTGTGCTCAAACAATGAAGCAGGATGTTGGTATTCGACTATTTGGCCAAAATTAGGGATTCTAATCATTTCTAACTTTCTCTATGAACAGTTTCAGTTACGGTTTTTAAAAATTTCAAAAAAACAGTATCGGTTTGGTTTTTAACAATTAAAAGCAATGGTTTCGGTTTTGGTTTATAAAAGGTGTTTTATAGGGTTAGACAGTTATTAAAAATTTAATTCATCCCCTAAGTGTCCGAAATTCACCCTGAAACGCATCAAATTTTAGTATGTTATGGAGAATCGGATTCTGAAGATGGTGGTTTTGACCTGCCCGAACCTATCTCTTAAGGGGGCGGAGATACCACCCTTTATGTATTTTTATCCCAAATTCGGACGTTTTTTGCGACAAACCACGAAAAGGGCAGTTTTTCTACTCAGATTTTAAAAATTCCGGTTGCATCGTGAAGAGGGATGTCGATTCTGAGTGGTGTTGGAATTTTAAATTTTTCCAAGCACGCTAACACTCTGAAAAAAATTTTCGAAAATGGTCAATTCTTCTTTCTTTTTTTTCCGATTTTCGTCGGCGTCAACTTTAAAAAATCGTACCCCAGTCCGGTTTTAAAGGGAAGTGACGAAATTTGGCCCCTTTTATTCTCACATCCGGAGAATTAATCGGTACAATTTTTAAGTCGCCGAGCGCATCCGTGTGGCGGCACGTCTGTTGCCACCTGTTGCCTTAATGCGGAAGCTTTTGTTGATATCTCGATTTTTTCTGTTTTTGGCGCCCTCAAATTCGCGTTTTGATTTTCGCGTATTTTCGACGCGGAATTTGAAAATTCGTAACTTTTGATCGGTGCCGGCTATGTCAGTCGAATATATTTTTTTTATTTTCCTCATTACATTAATGGGCGGATTCTGGTCAAAATTAAAGGCCTTTAATTTAAAACAAATAATGTAACCATGGAAATTGTCCATTACACCCCATATAACAAAGGACCTTATCGTTTTCCTAAGTGTTTTTGGGCAAACATGAAGAATAAGTTAAACCTACAAAAATTAACTAAAATACCCCCAATAATAATTATATTTCCAATTTCTTCAATAAATATGAATTATAAATACATTTATGAGATTTTACATTATTTAAAAAAATATTTATTAACACGACAACAGCGGATTTTAAAATTCAAATTTTGACAAGTACTGTCAGATAAATTTTAATTACCTTTCATTTACGTTTAAATTGAAAGCAAATGACTAATAGGCTGTTTTCCTTGTGGAACCTATATTAATAATCGAATACAATCGCCAAAAGGATTAACCTAGTGGTAGATACAAATGACCTTTATTATAAGGCACTTTAGAACAATGGTTACTGTTACAAACAAGAAGTAATGCCCGGGCTAACAAATTCGTACGCGCTTTACAAAGGTATCTGGCGACTGACTCACACCTCACGCTGGATTGAAATGTTTCCCACATTGGATGTTATTGTCATGCGCACACATTGCTTGCGTTCGTACGTTTACTTATAAAAACAGCTAAAATCGGCGCGTACACATAAAAAGAAATACGGTACGCGCTCATGTAACATACTGGAATGAAACATTCTAGCAAAGGAGAAATAACTTGCCGAAAGTCGTAAATAGTATCTTGCCTACTTGACAGGAGGTGCTTAGAAGTGCCAGAAGGTGTGTCCTACAAAAATAGAAGGAATTTACAAGCCCTTTGCCGCCACCGAGGTCCCTTATCGGTTCTACTTTTTACTAATAATTATTCTGCATTTCATTTGGACGTTTCGATTGAAAGGTAATAATTTCAATGTTGCCTGATTGTGCAATAAAGTCTTACGATAACCTGTAAAAGATACTTTATTTTTAACTGACGCCGTAATATTACAAATCTTATTACAACTATTAAAACTATAGCCATTGAATTTACAGTAAAAGTTTCAGAGCTCCAGGGAACTGGAAAAGTCATTTTTTATCAAATATTTTAAAAATTGCAAAAAAACGACAACTGTGTAAAAATTGTTTAATTGTAAAAAATATATTCTTAAATTATAAGTTTATTTGAATAAAATAAATACTTAAAAATTAATTTCTAATCAAGTCATAACAAATATGTACTTAATTGTATAATTTTTATACTATTAAAGTCAATAAATCATAATAAATAAATTGCATAGGCAACCAAACTACTTTGTTTGTAAGAAACACCGAGGAAAACACCAGCATCGTTGTCTAATTGTGCAAAAATTAATTAATTTCAATTGCGTTTTTTGGCGAAAGCGGTCTCCTAACGAGCGAAATATTTCACACTATTGTATATTTATTTCTTATTTATATGTGGCATAAGTTTCATTCTTGTACAAAATGCTCCCAAAACCCGATAAGGTCCTTTAAATTTAAAGGTCTTTAAACTTAAATGATTTGACCAGAATCTGGGTATAACACTTATAAGTAAAAAAATCAGCACTCTTAAAGGACCCCGCACAAAAGCAATGGGAAAACACTTTCGGTGGATTACAATCTGTTCCCGACGAATCGATAGTTCATAACATGTTGATCAAATGTCTCAATGGGCACCAAGTCCGGAAACTCACTATTCGCTCACAAATCAAGGGTCAAAGTTAAGAAATAAATGACACTTAAATTAAAAAAATTACAGATTTCCCATGTATTTCTGTCATTTTTTAGTTTAAGTGTCACTTGTTCACTTCAATTGTGCACAGGCCTACCTGAAACATCAGAGCGCGCTCGCCCTCTGGTGGCAAAAATATGAACTTCTATATTCGGTACTTACTTTTTCGATTTAATGCATTGGTAAATGTTTTTTGAGCTTTACTGAAGCTTAAAGCCCGTTTTAGACGGTCACATTTGTGATCATAAATTTTTGTTAAAAGAAATTTGTGTTGTTATTGAAATATTACGGAATTCGTCCCGTATTACACGGTCACAAAAAATTAGATTGCGAGCATGCGCAATGCACAATTTTTAGTCAATTATAATGTTTATGTTTTTTATTTACTATTAATCCCAAAAAAGTGTTGTTTCCTTTTGCTTCAACCTATCTTCAATCTATCAATTATTAATATGGATCAACATACGTTATTATTATGTACTGCTGCTGCAATAATTACATTATTAGTAAATAAAATAAAAAGGAAAAGAGTTACTCCAAGAATATGGTCTGAAAACTGGCTTTAAAGACGTCATGAAGGCAGGGGTATCTTTAAATATGCAAAACAAATAAAATGTTTAACAAAAATATTAATATAATAATGTTGCTAATAAACCGTTCCTTCGTGTGTTTATTTTTGAACTCTGACTCTGAAAATGACAACTGTCAATTGAGTTTTCATCGACCATCATCCTTTTGCGCATGCTCTGAAAACATTTGGTTACCGAAATAGAACATGTCCTATTTTCAATACAATTTACATCACAATTTGTGTTTGTGATGAAGTTTGCTGTATTACACGGTCACAAATTTCTTTTAACAAAAATTTATGATCACAAATGTGACCGTCTAAAACGGGCTTTAAATAATAAATCTCTTTGTGTTTTGTTAAATATGTAGTTATAAGGTAAAATAATACATTTTAAACACACTTTTTGACAATGACAAGTACCGAATATCCTCCAATTATAGCGCCATCTATACGTAGTTAAAATTCCCAATATCTTCTGTAATATTTAATGGTAATAAACCGTTTTCATACAAATTCTCATTACAACTGTATCTAGGTGGAATATAGATATTTCGCTCTACAAAAATACGAACTCTGGCTTTTAAACTTAATCTATGGATGTTATTGTGTTCACGGCACACCAAACATCGTTCTGAAGAATGATGAGAAAAAACATTGAGCTTCTGGTCTATCATTCTCCATACGTCTTACAATAGCGATTTCTCGAAAAAGGTCATCTTCAATATTAGCCAAATGTACCATTAATCTAGCATGTAAAGCTTTGGGGCAAATGTTACAAGGAATCAGAAATCTATTAGCCATGTTGACAAATATCTTAAGATGCTAATTATTTTAAAGAAATCAATTACTTGAAATATGTCAATTTTTTAATTTAGGTGTCACTTATTTCTTAACTTTGATCCTTGATTTGTGACCGAACAGCGAGTTTACGGACTTGGTGCCCATTGTGACATTTGGTCACCATGTTATGAACTATCGATTCAATGGGGATAGATTGAAATCCATCGAAAATGTTTTACCATGGCTTTTGTGTGGGGTCCTTTTCACCCCAAGCTTCAGAAAAAAATCGAACGTGAAATGTTCAAAAATCGCGCCCGATGTGGTCGGACTTTTGTATCTCTGCCGCCCACAGTTTTTAATTTCTTTAATATTTTACATGAATTCCCTTAACAGGAATAATTTCTGCACTTGATCGGCTATCTTTTGTTTTTAAATTCGTAGGTGTTGAAAGTTATGCGCAAATTGAGTCAAAACTTTAATTTTAGGGGTGAGTGGCTCTCCTATCTGGCTATTTTTTAACCGATTTACAATTTTAAAAGCTCAATCAAATGTGCTCCTCGAATCAAAACCACCCACGTATAGGGTTTTTTGAATTTAGAAAAAATAACGATATAATAATTTTTTTAAAATCCCATTTTAAAACGTCTCAATTTTTGACGCTTTTTGGTCTAATCAACCCCTCAAATTATATTTCACCCCCATGTAATACACCTTTTCTGAAAGCTTTCAAGGTCCACTTTACAACAAAAAAAGAATCACTTCGTTATCTCTTTTCGCTATCAAGTTCTAACTGAAAATGTAGCAAAATTAAACAAAATCTCAGTTTCAGTCTGAAATTTTTCACTTTTTACAAAATAATTAATATCTTCAAAACTTTTAGCACCAGCATGACGTTTAATAGCTTAAAATTTGCACCGTCACCTTCCCCACCAAATTTTGTGGAAATTATAATTTTCGGTTGAAAATTGCACAGTCAAGGGCCGTATTTGTACCAAAATTTTGTCAAAACTTTGCGAATTTTTTCCAGAAAAACTATTTAACCGATTTTCACAAAATATTTTTTAAAATGCTTGTATCCACAGTGTTTACCTTTGGTAAAAATTTGAAATCACTAACTATTATAGTTTTCAAGAAAAACAATAAAAACCGATTTCCATGAAAAATTTCAAACATCTTAAAAATTTTTTTTTTCGAATTTTTTTGAAATCGACCCTGAAAGATAATAGAAAATGGATGAAATGAACTTGCCCTCTACACCCCCTAAAAAAAAATTTACACCCAAAAAACTCAAAAGGAATCAAAATTTTTGTAGGTAATGTACCTCAAAAAGAAATTAAATTTTAAAAAATTTAATAAGATAATATCGATAATTTTTATAAACTTATCTGTACGAATTTTTATTTCTTAATTGTAATTATTAGGCGAATTATGAATTTTTCAAAATACACATTTACTCTTTTATCAGAATGCCATATTTTTTATAAAAAATCATAACTTTTGAACAAAAAGTCGTAGAGCCTTGATTTTTTTTTCATTTTTTTCTTACTTCTTTATAATGCAACCCAAAATTATTAACTTTCAAAATTTTAATTTGAAACGCTGCACCCTTGTACATAAACATAAACTTACAATATAGGTAAAAGAAATATGTCTAAATAAGACTTAGAATTAATTTTCGATTTAAATTTATATTACATATGATAATTATCGTTATTTTCGGTTTACCATTTTCTGTTCGGTACTGAGGTGGAAGACTGTAAGCTATACGATTGTTTTTGTACAACGAAAATATCGTATTGTTGAATATGTTGCTATTGTGACGGATTTTATCTTTTTTCAACAAATACAAAACGTGCATAATGAAGAGATATAGAAAACTGTTACCAAGCAATTTAATCAACAAACGGTTTTTTCGTTGTACGAAAACTATCGTATAGCTTACAGACTTCCACCTCTGGTTCGACTTGTAGATAAAAATAAGTTTGTAATAATAAAAGCAACCCATGAAAATTTTTAATTAATATTTTTTCAATAAGTTTGGTCTTGTCGGCACACTATCTAAAGCCAGGTCATTAATATTTAACCAAACATGCTGTACTTTTAAAAATCTCAAATTAATTAATATTAAGTGACTTGATGTGACACTTAATGTTACCTTATAAGTGAGCTTAGTATGCAATTTAAGCAGTGAATGGACACAATCGGTAGTCAAAGCGCTAGCAGTCAAGGGAGAAAAATTTGTCAGTAAGGTGTTACCAACCAAATGCCATTTCTTTAAAGCATATTATTTTGTTTAAAAATAACATGAGAAATTTTGGGGTTTTGCTTCTTAAGTTTGACTAGCCTCACTGATAATCTACCGAACATGACCATTCATTTAGATTTTGTTTTGAAACTTACAGTTTATTTTGACATCTTCTGGGATGTTATCGCAATCATCAGAATCATCATCATGATTATCATTAGCTATAAAAAAAGAAATTAATTAGTTGTTCAAATTTATAATATTATTATTTTACCAATTGTATCATTCAGTTCTAAAGGTGTTTCTTCCACATCCATACAAACTTGGGGGCACAACAACTGCTCCATAATATCCATTGTTGTGGATAATATTGTATTGTTTTAATTCACTATGGCTTTGTGATTAGCTAACTGAGCACGTAAACAAGCTTCATATTTTTTTCAAATTTGATAGGGACGCCTCATAACCTCTAAACTCTAAACACTTTTGTTTGGATCGCAATTATTTTTCGGTGAAAGATGTAATTTATTTATTAAATCAGCTTTGATACGCCAGGGTGCGTGCGTTGGCTTTGGCTTCTGCCCGAACAATGTTGCCTAGTTTTACAGATGGCGCTATGCTCACTACGATTTTCAAAATTAGTTCATTACTACACATTTAAATTCAAGCAGTAGTAAAACTAATAATCTTATTAAATATGTTTAGGTCACTAATATAACTATTTCCAATATGAAATAGAAGAAAATTAATTTATTTTATCTAAAATATTTGAACATGTTTTAAAAAATATGTCACAAACTTTCGAAAAGTCTTGTTTTCTGGTTAAGTTTATTAATAAAGCGTAATTTACATGTTAATTTTTAGGCGCGAAAACAATAAAAAAGTTAGTATAAGAAACTTGGCAACAGTGTGTAAAATTCATCGTGTTCGTGTTGACAAGGTCATTTGCGCCAAGCCCAACTTGATCCAAATGGTGAACTGCGTCGTTGCGTCAAGTTTACCGCACGCCATATTGATTTCAAAATTGAGTGTTCCAAAAATGGAGGACGCGTTGTGAGCATGCGCGTACAGCGCATGCGCCAGTAGACGCTATAAATTAAGGAAGTCGGCCATTTTGAATTCTTTAACATGTTTCGGAAAAATTTAAAGCATCCTCAGTTCTAACCTAACAATACTTTTAAATTCAAAATTATTAATATAATCCCAGGATGTTATGTCATATCAATGATGGTTAGTTACTTACTGGGAATTTCGATAATGTATACATGTGGCGCTATTTAGACATAAAAATTTTGTAACAAAATGGAGGAAGGCGAGTAAAGGCTTTGCGTTTTTCTTAGTTTTAGTAGCGTTTATACCATTTTTGGTGACTATAATTTATAAGTTTACTCATACCCCATACGTAAGGTTTACATAAACATATTTTTCTACAAACGAGTAAAAAATGGCACTTCTGACACACATTACAAACGTTAAAATTTTTTTCATTTTTTTTTATTAGTGTAGAAAGTAAATTACTTTTTACACTAGTGTAGAAAGTAAATTACTTTTTACACTATACTGTAGAAAGTTTTTATTTAAAAAAATTCGTCCATGGCTGATGATGTCTTCTGGACGGAGGGGTAGATACTTTCTGCATAAATCCATATACCGCGCACCAACAATGCTGAAAACTTTTGGTGTTTTGGTTTTTGTGTCTAGTATTGTGACAACAAATGAGATTCCCAAATCTATAATATTACACATAATTCTTCTCGACGACAGGCTCCAAATATTCCAATAAATGCGGCAACCTTTATCATAAGATATTTTTCATCGTTTGCATTTTTCCAGAAATATCTCCAACTGTTCGTTGGTTAACACAATAACGATGTTTTTCTTCAAGTTTAGCATGGTTTTGATCATGGAGTAATTTGACCAAAGGGTTGATGATATTCATAATTTGGATCTCTCCTCGAAATACGCCGAAAATACATTCTCGTGGTATTTGACCTTGAAATGAGCTTGACATAAAAAAATTTAAAGCATTATATTTCCCCCCTTAAAAATAAATAACTTTTATTTGAAACCTTTTTTTCTAAAATGCATAGTTTCGCAAATACATATTTAGTTGTATCCACAGAATAGTTGTATCCAGTTAAATGATTCACCCTGTATATTAGAAATACAGGGTGAGCTAAAATGGTTTTATAAGTAGGCAACCAAATACGCAGGTTTGTACAACAAAATAAAAATAGAATTATGGGGTGATTCTGAACAAAAAATGTTAGCCGTAACGTCGATGTTAAATTTGACAGTCACCCTGATGTCAAAAAAACGCTATTCTCTAAACTTAACGGTCATTTAAAATAACATTTTCGGTGTTAAAACAACATCGATCAAAATAATAATAACACATTAATGTATAATTGATCAAAATAATATATTCTATAAATGTACAATGTATTTTAACATCGAAAATGATTTTTTACATTGCCTTTAAGTTACAGTAAAGTTTACAGAATAGCGTTTTTTTGACATCAGGGTGACTGTCAAATTTAACATCGACGTTACGGCTAACATTTTTTGTTCAGTATTACCCCATTAGCTCTCTAATTTTACAACAATTGTCAAATGTTGAAATTGGTGACCTTCATTTTCGAAGACAAAGGATTTACGCAAAGTAGTCATGAACCATGATAAAAACTAAGGTTTATGAAACAGAAGGCACAATAATTAAATACAAAAATCTGAAGTATTGACACAACGATAAATCTATCCACGCCGCTGCTTTTGTGTAGTCTAGTTACTTTGTTATAATTTTGATATGATTTTGTGTTACTATGAACTTGAAGCATACAAACTCCTGAGATTTTTAGGCGGGAAATTTGAAATGACCACAATCATTTTAGCTCACCCTGTATATTTTTTGAATATACAGGGTGTCCAGAAATTAAGCGAAAACTTTAGGAGGCGATTCAACAGCTAATTTTAAGTAAAAAAAATCCTGTAAATATATGTCCGATTTAGCTTCCAAAGAAATGTTCTGTCAAAAAGTAATAGTATACCAAAGATATAACGTTATGATTTTTTTCATATTTTTTGAACTCTCCAAAAGGATAGTTTTAAGGAGGGTTAAGTTTAAAAATAGCATTCACATCTAATCATATTTTAACATACAATAATTTCGCTACTTTTGTTCTAAAATACTCCACTTTAATTATAGTACAGTAAAATTAGCACAAAAACAGCCTGAATAAGGAAAAAATTGCGGAGTTAATGAAACTCGGCTTATTTGTAGCTTAAATCATGTACATTTAGGATCTTAAGAGTCCTGAGTTGTGGGGTACCTGCTTCTGGAGTTATGAGGGTGGAAAAGGGGATGACAATGGTTTTTTTCCCAAATACCTCGGTTTCTATCAATCCTACGATAAAATTATTTATTATCAATCTTAAACAGCATAAAATTTCCTACAACTTTTGTTCTAAACTTTTTTGTGTAGGGTAAACTTATTCTTAGTTAAAGTAGCGCGAATGTCCTATACATATGTAGAGACTTTGCTTAATTTTGCTACATTTTCAGTCATAACTCGATAACGAAAAGAGATAGCAAAATAATTCTTTTTTTTGTCGTAAAGCTGACCTTAAAGCTTTTAGAGAAGGTGTATTACATGACGGTGAAATAGAATTTGAGGGGTTGATTAGACCGAAAAGCTTCAAAAATTGCGACTTTTTTAAATGGGACATTAAAAAAAATTAGTTTTTCGTTATTTTTTCGAAATTAAAAAAATCCTATGTGTGGTCGGTTTTGGTTCTAAGAATACATTCAGCAGAGTTTTTAAAAATTAAAATCCGTTAAAAAATGGCCGGACGGGAGCCGCCCACCCTTAAATTCAAAAATTCTGCTTTATTTTCCCAACCCCTTCGAGTATAAATACAAGAAAAAGCGTATTAGCTGTAAAAGTTATTCTTTTTAAGGGAAATGAAGTAAAATTCGAAATTTTCTAAAAATTGTGGGCGCCAGTGGTACAACTGTCCGACCGCGTTTGTGCGGTTTTTTGAGCATTATACGTTCGATTTTTTTCTGAAGCAAAGGGAGAAAATTTAGAGGTGTCGATTTATTTGATTATAAATATTAATGTAATAACCAAAATAAAAAATATGGCAGCATAATATACAACCCCTATCAAAAGTTACGAATTTTTAAAGTCCGCGTCGAAAAAGCAAAAAAAACGAAATGTAAGTTTAAAGGCCTCAATTCAATATAAAAAATGAAGATATTAAAAAAGGGGCTCAGATGACCATAATAAAGGTTTTCGAGGTGCCAAAAGTTATGCCGAGGGTTTCAGAGTTAACATTTTTTTCTCGAACACTTCCTACCTATACAGTGCCGACATACTTTTGAACGGTTATGTTTTTGATTGTGAAAATATGTCTACGGAGGACTCAAATCGCGAACTTTCTAACAAAGGTATTTTTGATTTTGTAGAACTTCCGGTTATACCGGAAGTGGATGGCAACTTTCTTATTTTAAATGGAACACCTAGTACATTTTTGCATTTTCGTGTTCTCCATAAAAATACCATTAAATTGACTTAGCATAGTGTGGTCTACGAGTAATACTTTCGGAATTACGCCCATTCGAAAAATCGCATTTTTATGCAACTTCATTTACACCGCAAGTGGGAAATTAACGAACTTAAGGTTAAACATAATTTTGTTTAAATTTAATGTTATTAACTTAATTGCAAAAGAAAATCATCTAAAATAAGGAAGTTGGGGCAGTTGGCTCCAAATTCCGGTGTAAATGAAGTTGCATAAAAATGCGATTTTCAAATGGGCGTAATTCCAAAAGTATTAATAGTAGAGCACACTACGCTAGGTCAATTTAATTGTATTTTTATGGAGAACACGAAAATGCAAAAATATACTGGGTGTTCCATTCAAAATAAGAATATTGCCATCCACATCCGGTATAACAGGAAGTTCCACAAAATCAAAAATACCTTTATTAGAAAGTTCGCAATTAAATACTTTAGTGGACAAATTTTAAGAATCGAAAACATAACCGTTCAAAAGTTAGCAGGGGGGATTTTCTTTATGTCCGCACTGTATGTACAGGGTGATGATAAAGTTTGGAACCTAATTCATAACTGCCGTATTTAATTTTTTTGAGAAAATCACTCGGACAGGTCAATTTTAGTTTTTGAAATCCCATCTCTTGGTATAATAAAAATATTAATGACGTCTCTGGTGATTTAGCAATGACGTCACCATCGATTTTTTTAAATGGAATCCCCCACTTTTTTCACTGGTTTTTAATAGAAATTTATGTTACTTAAACGATGATATAAAAAAATTGTTGCATTTGTAAACAAATTTTCGTTTAAAAATTTTTTAATAAAAACTTAAAATTAATTTGTACCATTAAATTTGAAAAATTTGAATGTTGTATAAAAAAACGTGGGGGCTTCCATTTCCTGTTATTTTTTGTCAATATAAGATTTTAATTAAAATTCACCAATTAACCGGGCATTTTTGTCTCTTTTGTCTAGGAAAAAGCACGGAAAACGAAGTGGGACTTTGATGGCGCCAAAACTATGGAAACAAATTAGATATCAAAA
This sequence comes from Stenus bimaculatus, assembly GCA_963971135.1. NCBI lineage: Eukaryota > Metazoa > Arthropoda > Insecta > Coleoptera > Staphylinidae > Stenus > Stenus bimaculatus. The sequence continues at coordinate 74,809,348 of OZ020180.1, read as the reverse complement.
AAATAGGGCTTATTTGGAGGGAAAGCATTTTATGCTGATCAAGAATAAAAAAACCGCGATTTTTTGCAGTTCCGATCTTCTTATCGAATCCCCACAGTTGGAGCACTTTTGCTCCCTGAAGAAACGCTAAAATTGTACACTTCGCATCTCGACCTCGTTACGCAACACTGTTACACTCGGGGACATAAAAATGGTACGGGTAAATCATCCCCATCAGGATGTTTAAATAAAATGGGCCAAACGTTGCTTTCCTTTGAAACCCTACGGAACATTGATTTTTCAAACGGAAAAATAAGCAAGAAAAATCAATCGTTTTCGGAAATATTTTCGAAAAAATTAAAAATTCATATCACACTCAGAATGAACATGATTATCTTTACAATACAACTCGAATTTTTCAAAATATTAAACGGGTTGTATCTCAGTCTCCTTAATAGATAGGTCCAGGCATGTTAAAACTATCGTTTCCAGTATCTACCCTAAAAATATTCTCTATTAACTTCCGGTTTCACCGGAAATTACATCAACTTTGTTTTTTTTTTTAAATCTAACACCCTATTTTTTGTACTTAATTATTAAACATTGGTAAGTTCCAAGTATGTTTGTCACAAAAAAAAATTTCTGAAGTTTTAAAAAAAAATGTTTTTGAGAAATTAATATTTATAATTTTTAAAATGCGTTTTTTGCAAATATCTTTATTATTAATTCATTTCTCAAAAACTGATGCCGAATGAATTTTATAATTCACAAATTATTTAAAAGTAGTTTTAATAGATTTTATTAAAAAAAAAATTACCAAATAAAATCCAAAATTTTTTTAAAAGTAAAAAAAAACTTTTTGTTACAAAGATACTCTTGGAACTTACCAATGTTTAACAAAAATAGTGTTACATTTAAAATAAGAAAGTTGATATAATTTCCGGTGAAACCGGAAGTAAAATAGAAAACTTTTTTAGTTCAATAAATGCGTTTTCTTATGACATATAAAATGCTAACATTTCGAAATTTTATTTTCAAAAATAAAGAAATTACAGGGATGGCCCTAGTTTCGTGGACACCCGGTATACCTTTTTTGTATGTAAATTGTACATAAAGGAATTTTTTTTTCAAAATTACACAATGACGCATTATAGACAAAAATTCATAACTTTTGGCCCTAGTTTAATGGACACCAGGTATAGAGAATTTATAAGTTGGTTTACCGAGTTTGGTTGTATTAACCTCGCATTATAAAATCTCAGAGATGTTACAATTGCATCAAGACCTGGCGGGAATCCCTGGGAGATTATTGCTTAAACTTTTTGTAATCTCTCAATAAGGTAACATTAGGAATTCTCAGAGATGTTACAATGAGGAAGGAAAACGAAAAAAATAATTGATATTTTTATATCTTATATTTTAGAAATTATAATTATAAATAAGTTGTTTTTTGTTTCAATTTGATACGATAAATATTAACGTAAATATAAGCGTTTGAATTTTAAGAAAATTAGCCCCGCCACTTCAACAAGCGATGTATTCTGACGTCATTTCTTCCGAACGCTGTCCGTTCCGTACACGCGTATAGTGCACTTGATTGTTTCTACACATTTTTATAGTTATTATCTTTAAATACTCTGATAAAATATTACTATTAGTTATTAATTAAAGTAGGAGAATTATTTATTAATTTAAAATTTACTTCTTTATAATTTTTTACTTATGAAATTTCACTTTAAATGTTATACAACTTTAGTGTGGTTTTTACAAGTGTGTAGCGTTTCAAATTAAAAATTTAAAAGTTAATAATTTTGGGTTGTAGTATAAAAAAATAAGAAAAAAATAAAACAAATTCAAGGCAGTACCACTTTTTGTTCAAAAGATATGAATTTTTATATAAAATATGGCTTTCTAACAAATGAGTAAAGGTGTATTGTTAAAAATTCATATTTAGCTTAATAACTAAAATTATGAAACGAAAATTCGTACAGATAAGTTTGTAAAAATTATCGATATTATCTTATTAAATTTTTTTAAATTTAATTATTTTTTAAGTTACATTACCTAAAAAAATTTTGTTTTGTTTGAGTTTTGGGGTGTAAAATTATTTTGGGGGGGTGTAGAGGGCAAGTGACCCCCTACATTTCATCTATTTTTTATTATCTTTCATTTGCGGGGTCCATTTTGAAAAGATTCGAAAAAATATTTTTTGAGATATTTTTAAGGCTCAATATTTTTCATGGAAATCGATTTTTATTATTTTTCTCGAAAAATATAAAAGTTAGCGATTTCAAATTTTTACCAAAGGTAAACACCATGGATAGACGCGTTTTAAAAAATATTTGGTTAAAATCGGCTAAAAAGTTTTTTTGGAAAAAATTGGCAAAGTGTTGGCAAAATTTTGGTACAAATACGGGCCTGGACGACGTAATTTTATACCGAAAATTAAAATCTTCACGGAATTTGGTGGGGGAGGTAACGGTGCGAATTTTAAGCTATTACTCGTCCCGGCGGTTCTAATAGATTAGAAGATATTAATTATTTTGTGAAAAGTGAAAAATTTCAGACCGCAATTTTGGTTCCAAACGGAGATTTTGCATATTTCTGCTACATTTTCGGCCATAACTCGATAACGAAAGGAGATAGCGAAGTGATTCTTTTTTTGTCGTAAAGTGGACCATGAAAGCTTTCAGAAAATGTACATTGCGCGTTAGGGTAGAATAAAATTTAAGGGGCTGATTAAACCGAAACTCGAATAAAAATGCGACTTTTCTAAATGCGATTTTAAAAAATTTAATATTTCGTTGTTTTTTCAAAATTTAAAAAACCCTATGCGTGGGCGGTTTTAATACCAAGAGTAGATTTATCAGAATTTTTAAAAATGAAAAACCGTTAAAAAATAGGCCGACGGGAGCAGCCGACCCCTAAATTCAACATTTTTACGCCATAACTTTTTAACCGCGCAAAATTTAAAAATGCACTATGCTCATTACACCACAAATATTGTTGTTCTTTGATAATCTGATGTAAAATTGAGAAAATTTTAAAAATTGACGAGTGCAGAGGGGGCTGACCAAAGCGCGCGTTTGAGCTATTTTATTAACATTTCACTTGGGATTTTTTTTTCAAGTCCAGGGGTAAAATATAATCGTGCTGATTTTTTCTCGCATAAATAATAAAGAAAGAAGGGAAATAAAAAACATTGGAATATTATACACGGTCGGGATCATAAGTTACGAATTTTCAAAGTCGGCGTCGAAAAAGCACTAATTTCAAACTACAAATTCGAGGGCGCAAGAAGTACAGAAAAAATTAAGATATCAAAAAAAGCTCTCGTTTCCTGATGTAGCGCGGTATGTAGATGACAAATCAAGAAACCGCGATTTTTTTCACTTTCCGATCTTCTAATCGAAGCCGCACAGTTTTAGCACTTTTGCCGACCGTATAACCCGTGCGAGGCGACTAGGAAATACTGACGTCACTCAGCTCGCAAGTAAAAAAAGTAGCGGCGCGCGATTTCATAAACTTTGTTAATTAATTGCGAAGCTATTTTAAGTGCTAGACCAAAAATTCAAATTGCAAAATTCAAGTTAAAAGGTACTCTTTTATATAAAATTATAAAAAAAATGGTTTACAGACTCATTGCGGGAAGTCCCTGGGAGATCTATGCGTAAACTTTTTGTAATCTCGCAATAAAGTAAGATTACGAATTCTTAGGGATATGTTCCATTGATGTCGAGACCTATTGTGAAATCACTGGGAGATCTATGCGAAATTTTTTTGTAACGTCTCCATAAAGTAACAAAGAAAGATCTCAAGGACGTCCCTGGGACTTTTGTGTTTACTGGGACTGGGCATACTAAATTGGTACGATTCGGGGTGAATTTCGGGTCAAATCAAAAAGTGCCGTAAACACACTTTCGTCTTGAAATTTCCCCGTTCCTTATGGCTTTAGTATTATCTTTGTATTATTAATTAACTGTACAATTTCACAAATATAATTTCAAAATTTATGGATAAATCATCTTTATCAGTGTCTTTGTATAAAAACAATAAATTATCTGTTATTTATTATTCCCTCTCAAACAACAATTACTTTATATTTGTTTTATAGATTTGAAAATTATGGTATGTACTTCGATCGGTCGATTTTCAGTAAAGCACAAGCGTCGGTCGAGAGTGGTGCGCAGCGACGGCGACGCACGCTTTTGCGCAAACATTCCGCCCCAATTTCCTCACTTTACCCAGAGTTATCACTGAAATCATGACACAAAAATATGTTTGTTTTACTTAAATTTATCAGTTCATTAATTTCTAAATGTGATTAAATTAATAGTGAGCAAGACAGGATGATTTTTTCCGATCCATTTTTGTTCGCTATTTCTCTTTTGGATACAGCCGGAGTTCTATTTTTAAATATATATTTTGTATCCTTTTTTTCTTATAATAAACACAAATCACATAATATACAAAATTAATAAAATGTAAATTATAAATTTCTTAACATTTATTTTAGATTATTATTTTAACAGATTTAGAATCGGACTACATTAACGCACAAGAATGCTGTTTAAAACTCAACTTCTGGGTCACTCCAAAATTCATGGCTCATACATTTTTAATGTTCATGTTTCTGATACATGGATATTGGACACTGTTTTTATTAAACCTGCCACTCGCTTTATGGACTAGCTACGAATTTTTCCGTATACCGAAAGGAAATCTGGGGATTTACGATCCAACTGAAATCCACAATCACGGGACTTTTAAGAAACATCTTAGAGACTGCATGATTCATCTGGCTTACTATCTAATTATTTTCTTCCTTTATTTGTACAAGTAAGTACAATGAAAATTTTTAATTTCAATCATTAAACACCTTATTTTTTTCAGAATGATCATATCTCTGCTTGAAGGGGATCCAATTAATAGAAGTGAAGAATATATGGTAGAATTTTAAATGTTGATTTTTTATAAAAAAAAGAGAAGGTATTTACCTTTAAATGTTAAAATACCTGCTTTACTAAAATGATATTATTTTTATTATCAGTTAAAAAATATATTATTTAAGTATCTACGTACTTATAATTTATTATTAAAAATTAAGTGGTTCGTAAAATATAATATTTAATTTTTTTTATATTGTGGACCGCTTAGTTTTTAGCAACCGTCACAAGCGACCATTTTTAATGTTTAATAAATGTTTAAATTTGAATGTTACATATAAGCTAAAAGATTTATTATAAAATTAGTTTTGTTTTATTTGTATTATTACAGTTTTATTAAATTCGTATTTAAAAGTAGAAACTTTTATCGTTTTTCTTGTATTCATTGGCCATTTTGCGGCATATATCCTCTTCAAAAATAAAACAGGTAAGTTTCTGAGGTTACTATGACTACGAAAGTAACAGTAGATTTGTCTAATCAATTTTCGACCGACCTATTAAAATATAATGTGATAAATTCCAAATTTAATAATGGACGAAATAAAAGATAAAAGTATTCATCACTCATCACAAAAAATTTGCGAAGTTATCCAGAATCACCCTTCTTACATGAGTTTCATGGGAGAAGTACAGGTGAGTACGTCACCATTAAATCGAAACCAAATTAATTAAAATAAATTATTTAGAAACTAGTAGCTTCATCTTCTGTAAATATAGATAACTTTAATGATACTCTAATAAAATCTATGAAAGATAAAGGAATTGAGTGTCAAATTAAGAATAACGTTTACCATTGGATGTCTTCAAAAAAATATATTGAATCGCCAGCAGTTGATGTAGCATTTTTTAAAAAAGCGCAAATACAATGGGATAAACGAATACATAAGTCTTTAAACTCTATGTGCTCGGAACTAGGAATAACATTAGCCCATACTAGATTTACTGATGATAAAGAAGAATTAAGCGAAAAATGGAATGAGTTAAGCAATTACGTTATTGGTAATACTTTCGTTAATCGTTAACCTATTACTTTTACCTATATAATTATTTTTATTGCAGATGTAACCAAATATAGACCAGTTTTTGCACCTAAAGATTTTTTAGAAGTCCTCCTAAACCTGAAAAGCCCCAATTGCAAAGTAAACGAGTAAGTCAATTTAAATAATAATTTTAACAAATTATAGTATTTTCAAATAATCCTCAATTATTTTTAGAAATAATTCTTGTATTTTATAGAGATGATCCTTGTTGGGAATTTTCTCATTTGCCCATAAAAGTAAAAGACCTTCCAGAACTGGTATAAAATATAGATAATAACTATAATTATACTTATTTTATATTTTATTAGCGTACTTTATATTCAGAATTTTCACGTGGAGAGCAAATTTTGGGAAGCCATTCATACTCGAGCACTCTAGAAACGAAACGTATAGCTTTGGGCGAAAAAGTTCTTGCGCAAAATTATGCGCCTGTAGTTCAAGAATTTTTGAAGAAAGGATGTCCAAAAAGTTTACGAGCTGATTTATGGACTGTTGTTTTAGGCGCTGCAGTTTCAGCTACTGTAAGCTTCAGTTAATTATAAAATTGTTTTTATTATAGATTTGATTTCAGCAACGTCAACATTTTGAAACTTTAAAAGCTCATACTTTACAATATGATTTGATGATTGATAAGTTAGTTATTAAAGATATTCAATTGACGGCTTCGAATGATGATCAATATTTTGTGTTTGAAGATGTTTTGTATCAAGTTAGTACTGTATATTTACTATTTTATTATCATCATCAACAAATATTTTAGGTGATGTTATGTTTTATGCGTGATAGTGAGATTTTAAAGTTTATTTCAAGTCAACCAGGTTATATGCAGGTAATTTTAAAAGGAAAACAAGCCACCACTGAAAATACCATGACTTTTCCTCCAAGTGGTGTAATTCCTTTTCATGGTTTTACTATGTATGGTACGAGGGAAATTATGGTGCGTAATTTCTTATTAATCATAATTTTATATTTTAGCTGCACCAATATGTTACATTTTCAAAGATTCTGTAAAATTGTATTACGTGTTTCGTGCTTTTTATTTAAAATATTGGCATCGATTACATCGGGTTTGTGGGCATGAGCAAGGAATTGTTTCCATTTGTTTATTATTTGAACGTTTATTACAAAAGTATGAGCCTACTCTTTGGTTTCACTTCAAAGCAATTTCTATACCACCGTAAGTATTTTAACAAACGAATTTCTTCAGCTTAATTACTGAAAGAGGTTTTTTAGAATCAAAGTGGTTTTTAAATGGTTTATGCGAGCATTCAGTGGGCATCTTCCTCCAGAGCAAGTTCTCCAGCTTTGGGATTTAGTTTTGGCTTACGATTCTTTAGATATTTTAGCGTTGTTAGCTGTTGTTATTTTAATATTTAGAAAAGATAATTTATTAAATGTATCAACTTTGCAACACATTGACGCAGTACTTGCAGATATTTCATCAATTAGCGTTATTCCGTTATTACAAATGGCACTTATTAAGGAGTTGTAATAAAATATAAGTAATGTTTGTTGATTTATCCTGTTTTTGAAAATAAACCTATGTATAGTAGTTTATTCTAGTTTATACTATTATTAATGTAGATAATTTAATGACCGTTAAATTTTTTGATAAAATATAAAGTTGGATTAGGAATCGCATTAATTCTCTTCACTTATTATTTAAGTTTATATGAAAAATGACAAAAACCTGCCAGAATAAAAAACGCCCAATTTGCGTTATAAGAGCATCAACTCTTGGATAAAAGGAAGACATGTACAATACAGACTACAAGCGATATTTAGTGATTTTTCTTTAAATTATAAATAGCAACTAACCATATTTATTGCATATTATTTTATACCTTGCTTTCGGAGGTCTATGGATCAAAATTTGTATTTTTCTAAAGTAACTAGTTACAAGGGTTTAAATTTTCAATAGAGGAAGTGGTGCAAAAGGCAAAAGTGGTGGCGTGTGGTGATGTGGAAACGTTGCCTGTAGAGCTTGATAGTTCCATTTCTTTAGTTCGTAGCATGTTCCTAGGATTGCCGACAGTGGGTCCACATGGTGGAGTGTTCTCTCAAAGTTTTTCTCAACTTGTCAATGTTTTGAGAAAAGTTTTCAATTTCGGTTTTATCAGATAACCTGTTACGTTATTGGATAATGGGGGGTATAAAAAATCGTTAAGGAAGAAAAACACTACAATCTTTTGTGCAATTAAGTAAATTAAAAAGTTGAAGACTTAGTTTAATTTCAAAATTAAATTAAAATCTACTATGACGATGTTGGTAATGTGGAAACAAAACTGAGAGTAATAATGAATTGTATACAGGTTGACTGGTAAGTGCGCATATTTCCTTCAGGAGGTGATAGACAAGCTCATTTGCAACAAATTTAACCATTACATGCATTCTCCAAATCCTCATAGTTTTCGAGATACTCCACGATTTAAGTTTTTTAAAATTTCACCACCTGCTATCCCTATATTGCAATTTTTTAGAAAAGTATGAAGTTTTTCTAATATTTCGGTTCATCTTATCAGTTTAAATAATAGTACCTGTTATATAACAAAAAATATATAAATTGCTTCTATGGAAAAAAAATTACACGAGGTAAAAGTCACATCTGTTTCAAAACAATCCAATTCAGTTGTTCTGCGCCAGACAACTCGAGGCGGAATGTTTCGCCGCTCTGTCACTCGAGTTAAACATCAAACCACTATTTGCATGCACTTGATTTTATCATTTGGCAAAGAAAAACAAATGATAAAATTGCACAACAGGATCAATGCGTTCCATACTGCAAAGAATTTTATTTTTGTAATGGATGTGCTAAATACGTCCGGCGACAATTGTCAAAAATTTCTGTCTGCCGACATTTTGCCTCAAGACATTTTATCATGATTTTGTCTCTGGCTGTTTCGTCAGTTGCAGTGTGCGGCGGGCCTTATTGTTAATAATTACTTGATGGAGGTTTATACAGATTTTTGAAAGATTTCATGGTTAAATAAAAAAGATATTACTTCACCGGCTATACAAATACAAAGAGCTATAATAAAAGCTATAAAAAATGCTTGTCCGCCGGAAACATCTGCGACACTTTCTATTTTTTTTTATCAAATCGCGGAATTACGTCGTAATGACATTTATTGTGGCAATTGTATTCTTTTTTGGCTTGCCACATGATGTACATGATAATGAGCTAACTAAAAAAAAATTAACAATTTTTATTTTTCGTAGCGATAAAACATATTTAAAAATATTAAGTTAAACATCATATGCTATTAAAGGATTTTTAGTAACTATAATACCATAGTCCCATAATTCTGTGATAAATCCAACTTTTTTCGAAATATCATCATGGGGAAGATTTTCAACTTTAACATATTCAGGATAAGAATGTTGTAAATACTCGACTACAGGACACATATTGAAATCAATGCTCATAAATTGCTCCTCTTCTCCATGGTACACTTTTGAGTTCTGGGTTGAAAAATAAAGATTCGCCTGATCATTTTCAATCACCAATCGTATACTATAGTAGCGTAAAAGACGAATTTCAGTATCCGGCTCCATTTCTGTTTTATTTATAATTTCCCCATTATCGATTTGATCACCATCTTGTTCAGAGGTACAAACCACTTCATTATTATCTAGTACGGGAGGAACTGCTTCATGCATAAACTTTCTTCCTAATTGATCAGCTGCCTTATCAATGTCAATGTAGTTTTCCAATTTATTAAAAAGGCGTTTTATATTATCTATAAGATCATCCCGTTTTGGGCTATTATTTTCTGCATTAACAACTCCAAGGTGTTTTAAGTAACCAATGGGAAGACCCTTCCTAAAAAATTTGAATTATTTTAAGCAATTATTTAGTACAAAAAATATACCTAAACTCTATATCTACAGATGAAGCAGTGGCCAAAGCATCAGGTAATAATTTCTCCATTAAATCAGCAAATGCAGTTTTCTGATAAGTTGAAATTGTAATATGTAGAGAATGGCTTTCATCATCAGTTTTGGCTTCATGTACAATTCCACGGGGAAAGTAAAGAATATCTCCAGCATTTAGGGTTAATTCAGCTATAAGTTCACCCAAATTTTCTCTTTTAAAATCTTCGCTTGAATATCTTGCTAACGTATCAGGATTTGCTCTAAAAAAACAAAATGGTATGTAAAGTCAAAATTTAAAACAAGCCAAATAAAACAGCCCTTAGTAAAAAATGAAACAAGACAAATTCTAAAGGGTATTGTTAACATTACAAGGGTGAGCTGATGGTCGAAATAAGTAAGTAAAATGATGGAAATAGTATGAATCCAAAATCTTATTGTATTCTTTCTTCTGTAACGATAATATGTAGCAATATAGTTCATCAATGGAAACATCACTAGAACCCATGATAGTCATCAATGATTACTAATAAGTTACTAATCTTCTATTGGCGATTTCTAAGATCAGATACGCCCTCTTGTGCGAATTTATGAACTAAAAGATACAGTAATCCTAACCAATCACAACCTGATAAAATATGAGAATTACTGTATCCATACTGTATCTTTTAGTTCAAAAACTGGCATAGAGGGCCTAACAGCGCCATCTCTTGGCAATCGAAATTCCCAATAATACTAAAACCGTAAGAAACGAGGAAGGTGTTTTTTTTTCCTAGAGAGTTGAAATTTTGCAGGCGGAAGGAGGAGAAAATTTTTTAAGACAAAAGTTTAAATGTCCCTTTTCGAATTTTAGTATGTTATGGGGGACCGGATTCTAAAGACGGTGGTTTTGACCCGCCCAGACCTATCTATTAAGGGGGCGGAGATACTTCCCCTTTTGTATTTTACCCCAAATTCGGACGTTTTTTGCGACAAGTCGCGAAAAGGGCAGTTTTTTTAGTCAGATTTTAAAAATTCCGGTTGCATCGTGGAGAGGGATGTCGATTCTAAGTGGAGTTCGAATTTTAAATTTTTCCAAGCACGTTAACACTCTAAAAAAAATTCTAGAAAATGATTTTTCTTGCTTTTTTTCCGGTTTTCGTCGGTGTCAAATTTGAAAAATCGCACCCCCGCCCGGTTTTAAAGGGGAGCGACGAAATTTGGCCCCTTTAATTCTCACATCCAGAGAATTAATCGGTACAATTTTGAAGTCTCCGGGCGCATCCGTGTGGAGTCGCGCCGCCGGCACGCCAAGTGTACAAATTTAGCTTTTTTTCGGGCGACAAATATGCTCAAACTGTGTCCCACATATTTCGAGATCGACAGGTGGAAAAAAATCGCTGTTTCTATATTCCTAATCCCAATACCACCTGTTGTCTTAAATCGGAAGCATTTTTTGATATCTCAATTTTTTCTGTTTTTGGTGCCCTCAAATTCGCGGTTTGATTTTCGGGTATTTTCGACGGGGAATTTGAAAATTCGCAACTTTTGATCGGTGCCGCCTATGTCAGTCGAATATATTTTATTTTCCTCATTACATTAATACTTATAAGTAAAAAAATCAGCACTCTTAAATTTTCACCCCGAGCTTCAGAAAAAAATCGAACGTGAAATGTTCAAAAATCGCGCCCGACGTGGTCGGACTATTGTACCCCTGCCGCCCACAGTTTTTAATTTCTTTTATATTTTACATCAATTCCCTTAACAGGAATAATTTCTGCACTTGATTGCCTATCTTTTGTTTTTAAATTCGAAGGGGTTGGAAAGTTATGCGCAAATTAAGTCAAAACTTTAATTTTAGGGGTTAGTAGCACCCGTCTGGGTATTTTTAACCGATTTTCAATTTTAAAAACTCAATTGAATGTGCTCCTCGAACCAAAACCGCCCACGCATAGGGTTTTTTGAATTTTGAAAAAATAACGAAATAATAATTTTTTTAAGATCTCATTTAAAAAGGTCGCAATTTTTGTTGCTTTTTGGTCTAATCAACCCCTCAAATTCTATTTAACCCCTATGTAATATGTAATACACCTGTTCTGAAAGCTTTCAAGGTCCCCTTTAAGACAAAAAAAAGAATCACTTCGCTATCTATTTTCGCTATCGAGTTATGACTAAAAATATGGCATGTTTATTAAGAGCCAATGAAAGTGTTCAGATTACATTTTCATATTTTACAAAAAAAGTTTTAGGCAGTCGAAGAAAAAAAATAAAAATTAATAAATTAAGTTTTTGTCCTGAACAATGTCCAGACAATTTTTTAACTTTAATTATTGTTTTTACCGAATTAAAATTTTTTTTTTTTTTGAAAAATAACAGTGATATCTTAGCGCACAAATCTTAAAAAATGTCCAGTAAAATGCTGCCGTCTATACGCGTGAGCTGAATTTATTATTCTGATGGGCGGAGCTACAAGTCGCTATTTGTAATTCGGAATGGGAATGTAAAAATCGACATCTGCAGTCGATTTAGCGCTGTGGCTAAATTGACTGCTGTACTGTCCGCTGTCGGGGGACATAGCCTGTTGATTTTAGATAATTTTTCAAAATACACATTTACTCTTTTATCAGAATGCTATTTTATATAAAAATTCATAACTTTTGAACAAAAAGTCTTGATTTCTTAACAATGCAACCCACAATAATTAACTTTCAAATTTCTAATTTGAAATGTTGCACCCTTGTTGGTTACTCTGTGTGAGGTGTGCTTTAGAAACACTGGACATTGGAAGTAGAATTGGAAATTGAAATTAAATAAAAAATAAAGAGAAACTGTATTGAAGATTGAAGAGGAAAAGAACATTGTAGAATCCTTGATTCAAAGTGGTTTGCTAGTACAGCTGTCATATTATTATAATAACGACACAAAATAGATTAAAATCAACTGAAACAAAAATTGTTTCCGATACTTACCGGGGTTGGTATAATTTCCAATGTTTTCTTCCTTCCAATTGAATAACAAAAGCTTCAATGTCATCATAATGTGGAGCGAATCCTTGGGATCCTGCAGGTGTTAAATAAACATTGGCGCCAACCATAGCACCGAAATACTCTTGTAACGCAGATAAAACTATTTGCACGTTCTTATTATACGTTTGAGGATTTAAAATTCTAATTGAATGACCTGAGGAATAAGCATCCCACACAATCGAAGCCCTTGCCCTTCCGACAGGATTAATAGTTTCCCTAACATCATTATCATACATAACAATATCGACGTTACGGCCGAAATATAAAGGATGTTCCCTTAACATAACATCGATTTGATCGGAACTTAAAATGTGATTATAATAATTTGAAATATCTCTCTTAATGTGAATGTGCCTCATCTCCCAATAATTTTCAAAAAAGTTTTTTAATTTTAATGGAAATAGTAACCATTTTAATAATTTAACAGCCTTATGTGTATAATCATTCGAAGCTTCGATTAATTCTCGTTCAATTATAACTTCAGAATTATTATCAGCTTCTTCAATTAAAGAATTAATTAATTTCGGAATTTTTTCTTTCTTTACCTTTGTAGATCCATCTTCGTCTTTTATTTTCTGCTTTTTCAACAGGGAGTTGTCTTCCTTAGATTTTAATTTAATTTTCTTGGGTTTGGAATCTCCGTTAATTAGTGCAGATGTTGTTTTATTATCTTTTTTAATTTTCTTAGGCTTTCCGTTTACAATTAAAGATTTCGAAGATGTTGCCGTCTCAATTTCTTTAATTTTCTTACAATCTTCGATAATTAATAAGGATTTTGGAGACGATACATTTTTAAGGTGGTTACTCAGTCTTCTCTTTTTCTTCCTATCTTCGTTTTTAAGTTTAGCCGGAGTTAATGTTTGCAACTTTTTCTTTTTAGCTTTATCTTGTTTTTGTGAATACACCGAAAATGCCGATCTTGCTTCATTCATTTTGAACAAATATTAATACCTATGATTATTTTGTTTTAATATTAATTCTATTTGCTTTACAGTATTTGTTAATTGTTTTTTATGGCTTAAGTTTTATGTAAAAATTAGGAAATGTCTTGATTCTTTGAAAATTTTGAGGTTATAAAACGTGCTCCACCGACTAGCGATGTGAAGTTACTATGGTTCCCGAATGTATGACGGGAATGAACGAAAGGAACCGATCGGCAAACACTAGCAAAAAATCATAATGACGCCAACATCTACAGTGTGTTCCAATTTGGGTTGCATTTGGGGATAGTGTTGTGAGTCGTGATAAATATCAAAATGATATGATGTATATCAAAATTTGATAAATATCCGCTATGATATTTTCGTTTATAGCGGATATATATCATTTTCCCTGTTTTATTTAAAGAATTTGAGGTTAGGTTAGGTTAAAGACAAATATAAAAATTTTAATTTCAACGCGATTTATTTATAGCAAATTTTGTTTGATATTTATCATGCTATACATATATATCATGCTATTTATCAATAAAAGAATAGCCGCTATTTATGCATCACTACATGGGGATTAGTTATTAATAAAGTTGCAGATTCAACTAAATGTTGTGCAGATTTTTATACTCATTTAAATGCTATCTAAAATCAAAATTTTTAAGCTATTCTAAAGATAAATGGAAAATACCCAAAAATGAATTTTTTGAAAAAGTAGAAAAATTACACATTTTTGAATAAAAGTTACTTGCATCGATGATTTTAAATGTACTTATTTAAAAAAAATTAAATGGGGGCTATATTGGAATTTCTTAACAAATAACTTGCAAGTTTTTCCTGGTTTGTATTACAATCTATGACCTATTCAAGCGATTTTCGCAAAAAAAATTAAATATATTAAATTAAATTTTGTTCCAACCACGCTGTACATTCTACATTGAATCAAAATCAATTTTAACCGGTATTGGGAAGCACCATTTAAATTTAAATTTTTCTAAAATGCTAATTGTTGGAAAACTATAGGTACTTTGTTAATAAAATTATTGATTATTTTAACTTATAAAATTTTATGGATCGTAAATTTTCGAAGTAAATAGTAGTTATTTTTTTTAAAAAGAGATTTCTATTGTAATAAACATCGACCACACAGCTAGTTCTAAAAATAAACGCAATTAAATCTTTAAACGCCTGTGGCAACTTCATCTATTACAATAACAATTTATTAAATAACATTTTTCATTGATTATTGTAATAATAATGAGGCTTTGTAAGTAAACTTAAAATTAAGCTGCATGACCTTCGATTTTAAGTAAAATCAATGAGCACTTAGCGCAGAGTGTCATCGCGTCGAGGTGCAGTCATAACCTCTAAAAAGTTAACAAAAGTTTTTTAAAGTGTGAAATGAAATGGCAACGAATAATGAGGAAATAATTAAGGAAGGATACATGATAAAACGTTCGCAGAATAAAAAACGATACACTCCTATCAATTTTAAACAAAGATGGTTTGTTTTATCCTCCAAATGGTTTATTTATTATGATTCCGAAATTCAAGAGGCAAGTATTATATTTTATGTATGTATAATGTATACTAGTGTATTAAAGTTTACAAAATGTAATAAAACACACCCAACTTAATTTTATAAATATTTATTTAGTTTAATCAAATTATTAAATTCGTTTTAAAATTATAATTTCAGTACTTAATAAGTAAAATAAGTAGAGATATTTTACAGATTAATAATTATTCCTAGAATTATTAGGATACATGACTTGATCAATCTCATTTTTTTTTTATTTGTCGTAGATAATCTGCTCTTTTTGTTCTAAATTCTAAGAGATTCTACATAGTATAAGTGGTTGCCTAATATCAATATTCATATCAAAAAATATTTAGGGTCCTAAACGCGGTATCCAGGGAATGTTTTATCGCCTAAAATAATAAAAAAAGTGCAGGCCTTTCCGAGGATAAATGAAAATTATAGAAAATTGTATTTCTTAAAAATTCTAGAGGTAATCTATAAAATTCCATCACTTGTTAAAAAATGGTTTATACAAAAATTAATTTTTTTTTTATTATTAGTTTTTTTAAATTTAATTCAATTGTTTTTTTTTGTTTTTGAGTTTTTAGTTTTTTATTTTTTTAAGTTTTGTTTTTTAATTTATTATTAATAAATTAAAAAGTATTTAGAATAAATTAAAGAACAAAACTTAAAAAAATAAAAAACTTAAAAACAAAAAAAAACAATTGAATTAAATTATAAAAAATTAAAGAAAAAATAGGAAAAAAAAAATTAAAAAAAAGATATTGGTATAATTGGTTTAGATAATTTTTTTTAATGATTTTTTTCAATCGAAATAAATATGTTGCTATTTGAAAAAGAAAAGTTGCCTCCTCCTCTAATGTTTTCAAAAATTAAATTAATTTTTTATTATCCGATAGTAGTATTTTTCAAACAATTTAATTTGACATATCACTTACTAAAATCGGGTAAGAAATAACGAAGCTACATCGTTGGCCGTTTTTTGTGAACCCCTCTGTATTTACAACGGTGGTTTACAAGATATATCACCTTTTTTGTTTTAAATATTTACGGTTTTAAATGGCGACCATTTTTAATTTCGCCCAATTTTTTTGATGTCGAAATAAATAACCGATTCGATTGAACGACATTAAAATTTGCATTGAAAGAAAAAAGTTTAATATTTTTTTAATTTAGAGCAAAATTTCTCTAATTTGAATTTTTGGATAAGTAATGAAATTCGTTACTAAAATTTTGCCATTATTCAACATTCTCCGACCCTGTGCGGACTAATCACAATGCTGCATTTCATTATTCTCTGTTAGTTGTCTCTATGGTCATGTTCGTATCACGTCGTACATTTTCGACGTGTATCGAGATACCTTTTCGCAGTTTTAAGAAAATTTTATTATTTTTTTCTACACATTTGGCGCCCTCAAATTCGCCCTTCGTTTTTCGTGCATTTTCGATCCCGACTTATTTGCTTATTACTTTAATATTTATGAGTAAAAGTATCAACATTTCTAAATTTCCACCCTAAGCTTCAGAAACGTTAAATGAACGTTAAATGAAAATGTTCAAAACATCGCGCCAAACGCGGTCGGACGTTTGTACCACTAGCGCCCACAGTTTTTAAAATTTTTAAAATTTTACTTCATTTGGCTGAAAAGGAATAATTTCTACATGGAATAGGCTATTTTTTATTTTTAAATTCGAAGGCGTTGGAAAGTTTTGCACAAATTTCCTCAAAACTTTAATTTAATTTAATATTTTTTTAAAATTTTTTTAATTTCTTGACCCCTGGTCTGATTTTGAAAAAACTTTTTATGCAGTTTTACTAAAGACTGTATCTGTAACAAAATATAAAAAAATTGAACCCTTACATTTTTCTGTTTTCGATAAAAAAATAAAATCTGAAAAAGTGACTATTTTTTTAATTTTTTTTAATGTCTTGACTCCTGGTTTGATTTTGAAAAAACTTTTTATGCAGTTTTACTAAAGACTGTATCTGTAACAAAATATAAAAAAATTGAGCCCTTAATTTTTTTTTTGTTTTCGATAAAAAAAATAAAATCTGAAAAAGTCACTATTTTTTTAAATTTTTTTTAATTTCTTGACTCCTGGTCTGATTTTGAAAAAACTTTTTATGCAGTTTTACTAAAGACTGTATCTGTAACAAAATATAAAAAAATTGAGCCCTTAATTTTTTTTTTGTTTTCGATAAAAAAAATAAAATCTGAAAAAGTCACTATTTTTTTAATTTTTTTTTAATTTCTTGACTCCTGGTCTGATTTTGAAAAATCTTTTTATGCAGTTTTACTAAAGACTGTATCTGTAACAAAATATAAAAAAATTGAACCCTTACATTTTTCTGTTTTCGATAAAAAAATAAAATCTGAAAAAGTGACTATTTTTTTAATTTTTTTAATGTCTTGACTCCTGGTTTAATTTTGAAAAAACTGTTTATGCAGTTTTACTAAAGACTGTATCTGTAACAAAATATAAAAAAATTTAGCCCATAATTTTTTTTTGTTTTCGATAAAAAAAAAATAAAATCTGAAAAAGTCACTATTTTTTTAATTTTTTTTTCAATTTCTTGACTCCTGGTCTGATTTTGAAATAACTTTTTATGCAGTTTTACTAAAGACTGTATCTGTAACAAAATATAAAAAAAATTGAGCCCTTACATTTTTTTTGTTTTCGATAAAAAAAAATAAAATCTGAAAAAGTGACTATTTTTTTATTTTTTTTTTAATTTCTTGACTCCTGGTCTGATTTTGAAAAAACTTTTTATGCAGTTTTACTAAAGACTGTATTTGTAACAAAATATAAAAAAATTGAGCCCTTACATTTTTTTGTTTTCGATAAAAAAAAATAAAATCTGAAAAAGTGACTGATTAAATTCATTCTTTATTAAATATTTTGACTCATGGTCTGATTTTGAAAAAACTTTTTATGCAGTTTTACTAAAGACTGTATCTGTAACAAAATATAAAAAAAATTGAGCCCTTACATTTTTTTTGTTTTCGATAAAAAAAATAAAATTTGAAAAAGTGACTATTTTTTTAAATATTTTTAAATTTCTTGACTCCTGGTCTGATTTTGAAAAAAACTTTTTATGCAGTTTTACTAAAGACTGTATTTGTAACAAAATATTAAAAAATTGAGCCCTTACATTTTTTTGTTTTCGATAAAAAAAAATAAAATCTGAAAAAGTGACTGATTATTTTCATTCTTTATTAAATATTTTGACTCATGGTCTGATTTTGAAAAAACTTTTTATGCAGTTTTACTAAAGACTGTATCTGTAACAAAATATAAAAAAAATTGAGCCCTTACATTTTTTTTGTTTTCGATAAAAAAAAATAAAATCTGAAAAAGTGACTATTTTTTTAAATTTTTTTTAATTTCTTGACTCCTGGTCTGATTTTGAAAAAACTTTTTATGCAGTTTTACTAAAGACTGTATTTGTAACAAAATATAAAAAAATTGAGCCCTTACATTTTTTTGTTTTCGATAAAAAATAAAATCTGAAAAAGTGACTATTTTTTTAATTTTTTTTTCAATTTCTTGACTCCTGGTCTGATTTTGAAAAAACTTTTTATGCAGTTTTACTAAAGACTGTATCTGTAACAAAATATAAAAAAACTGAGCCCTTACATTTTTTTTGTTTTCGATAAAAAAATAAAATCTGAAAAAGTTACTGATTATTTTTATTCTTTTTTAAATATTTTGACTCATGGTCTGATTTTGAAAAAACTTTTTATGCAGTTTTACTAAGGACTGTATCTGTAACAAAATATAAAAAAATTGAGCCCTTAAATTTTTTCGTTTTCGATAAAAAAAAATAAAATCTGAAAAAGTGACTATTTTTTTAATTTTTTTTTTAATTTCTTGACTCCTGATCTGATTTTGAAAAAACTTTTTATGTAGTTTTACTAAAGACTGTATCTGTAACAAAATATAAAAAAATTGAGCCCTTACATTTTTTTGTTTTCGATAAAAAAAAATAAATTCTGAAAAAGTGACTATTTTTTTATCTTTTTTTTTAATTTCTTGACTCTTGGTCGGATTTTGAAAAACCTTTTTATGCAGTTTTACCAAAGATTGTATCTGTAACAAAATATAAAAAAATTGAGCCCTTACATTTTTTTTCGCTAAAAAAAATAAAATCTGAAAAAGTGACTATTTTCTTAATTTTTTTTTTAATTTCTTGACTCCTTGTCTGATTTTGAAAAAACTTTTTATGTAGTTTTACTAAGGATTGTATTTGTAACAAAATATAAAAAAAATTGAGCTCTTTTTTCTAAAAAAAAAATATATGAATGTAAAAATGAATGCATTTAAATGTAACTTCAGCCCGGTAATCAAAAATGGGAGAAAACAACGGAAAATTTCTTATAGTAAAAAAAATTAATATCTACTATACTTGTTATTATGGAAGTTATGGAAGCAATAATAGAGTACCATAAGAAGTTTTTCGTTATTTTTCCCCTTGTTGGTTTTTGCACTTACGACATTTTGGATAATTCACCTAAGTCATTGTTATTTTGCCGCATTTTTTACGATCAGCTCATGCAAATCAATTTTCGATAACAAATAATTCGAGCGAGATTTTTGCTACAAAAATTATCATCATCTTCATACCTAGACGCAACAAAGAGAAAGAATCTAAGAAAGATAAGAAGGATGAAATATTTAATTTTTTCGAAATTCAGTTGGGAAGCTGAATTGAAAAATATGTCTTTCGTCTTTATTTACAGTTTGAACCGGATATATTTATCAACAAAATAAGATAAACTTGATTTTAAAGTTTTTAACTGATTTAGATAATATGCGCTGCGAATTTGCAGATTTGATCCAAAAAAAATATCAAATTTGATATAATTACATCACTCTGTAGACACACAGTATGAGTATTATTTCCTAAAAAGTTGAATATTTTGGCATTCATAAACTAATTTGGTCCTTAAGGCGATAGTCGGCAAATTTGATTTTGAAATTCTTTTGATATTTGCGGTTTTGGTCATAACTTTTTTTCCAGAGGAGCTTTTTTAAAATTTCTTTTTTTGGTACACAGATGAGTTTTGTGGTTACCAATTTCTTATTTTTTTGTTTTAGTAAGTCAATCCAAATACTCATACGGCGGCAGTAAAACGGGCCTTTTACAAAATACATTCACTTAGAGGCGTTCTTCACACAGATAAAAAACTAATTAAAAAATTATTTTTTTTCCTACGTTAACAATAAGTTAAGGTATATACGAAGAGTTTCCCATTTCGTTTTTTGTTTTAAGTGTATTTTTAAACTTTTTACAGCATCCCAAAAATTAAGAAAAATTTTAAGAAATTTTTGGGATGCTGTAAAAAGTTTAAAAATAAACCTAAAAAAAATACAAAATCGGAAACTCTTCGTTTATACCTTAACTTAATGTTAGAGTTGGAAAAAAAATATTATTTTAATTAGATTTTTTATCTGTTTGGAGAACGCCGGTAAGCGAACGTATTTTGTAAAGGGTACATTTTACTGTTGCCGTATGATTATTTGGTTTGACTAACAAAAACAAAAAAAGAAGAAATTGGTAGCCACAGGACTCTTCTGTGTACCAAAAAAAGAAATTTTAAAAAAGCTTCAATGAAAAAAAAATATGAGCAAATCCGCAAATATCAAGCGAATTCCAAAATCAAGCGCTCATATTTGACGACTATTCTCTTAATAATTTTTTTTAAATAACAAGACAAATGGTAACTTTTCGATTGTTGATTATATTTCCAATCGTACATCGTACGTCCATTATAGGCCTCAATTTTATATTTTACATTACTAAAAGCGAAAATTTAATATAAAAATAACTTTTCTTATTATATTTTTATTTTTTTTGTATTTTTTTATTGAAGATATTTGGAAATGATATTCTTTTATTTTATATTTTTTCAATTAAACTCAACATTTTAATAGGTTTTTGATCATTCAGGAGAAATTAATAAAGCCAAAATTTTATTCTTATTAAAAAATTGCAAACTTTGGGTAAAATGAATGAAAATTTTTATTCATCTCCAAAAATAATAATAGAAGTACTTGTCTTGTAATTTTATTAGGCTTACAAAAGGGTGAAATTGTCTGGCCTTGCAGGAAGTGAAACTGTTTGATTTTTTGTATAGGGGCGGGATGAGTAATAAGGGTGCGTAGAGACCCAAAGGCTGCGCGCACATAAGGGTGGGACTGGGGATATTTTACAGTCTATTCCTGTTTTCATGTTTGCATCTGTAGTCACATTTAATGTCCAATAAAACCAAATAAACCTCGGTATGTCCTCAAAAAAATAGGGAATTTTAACACAAATTTAAACAATCTTTTCAGAAACGAAGAGAAAAGGGTCGCATTTATTTAGAAAACGTGCACACTGTGGAAATTGCGTGCAACTCCAGTTTTACTGAAGAAAATGCTGCCACAGGACAATATCCGTTTTTAGTAGGCTACAACGAAGCTGGCCAGGATTATGTGTTGTACTTAAATTCTCAAAAGGATGTAGATAGATTGGAGTGGATAAAGACTTTAAGATCAGGTGAGAATTTTGCATTATTTTAAACAAGGTTAGATATTCTTAGTTATTCCATTGTTTAGTAAAGATAAACAATAATTAATACATTTAATTGTTTATTATTCAATTCTTTAACCAATTATACAAAGCATTCGCTAAAGCAAATACCTATAATCAGTCTAGGTATTAAAAGAACATCGCTGTGTACATTTTTTAATTAAAATTTGAATATGCATATTTATAAGTAACTGTGCACGTTTATTATTATGTATTTTATATATTAATATTTTTATACTCAATACATACGAAAATTAAACTAAATTAAATACTAAGAACTAACAGAGAAATATAGTAACTTCAGGAATAAGTAGTTCTTTGATCCATTTGAAGATCAAAAGGAAGAATACAATTTTTCGGCAAAATGGCCCCTTTTTGAAATACAAAGTGTTAAAATTTCTTCATTTTTTTTTCAATTTTTAACTTCTATATTTCAATTGTTAATTCGGTGAAATTTTGAACAGAGCTCTACAAATCTCCTATTTAATATAACATCTATGATTCTAAAGATAATTTGCTGAAATTTTGCCAATCGTCAATGAATACAACTTCAAAAGTTTAAAAAACATTTAAGGGTATCGACTGTTATATTTACTACCCCGCCCCCTATTTTTTATATTTAAAAAATATACGAAGTAAATTATTGAACTTATACATACAGAGTGTTTCATTGAAAACTTCAAATGTCGTTTATTTCATAACTAAAATCTTCAAAAAATTAAGCGAACACGCCGATTTTTGTTTTGAGGGGGATGCATTATAAGACCGATTTAAGCACTCTCACGTCACTCCCTTAAGTGGGGGGCGTTAACCCCCTAATTTCTTAAATGGCAACAGGGGTTGAGTAATATATCATTTGAAAGCTGCTTTTAATTAGAATTCAACGGTATAAATTAAATTAAAATTGATCGATTCGTTTTAAAGAAAAAAAAATTAAAAACTCATTGCAATAAATAAATTTAAAAAATGTTAAATTATTCCAAAAAATCTTTTTTCAATTAGCAAATTATTAAATACTGAATAAAAAATTGAAGGTAAGATGTCCCGTTTGGTTCTCATGAATAATTTAATTTAAAATTTAAACGCAAAAGAACAATAAATAAATTTCTTTGTTATGTTATCCACATGATTTGACAGGTGTTTAAATCTAAATAAAATGAGATTTAAAAATTGAAACAATTTAATATTACAAGTTTTTGATTTAAATAGATTACACTAACTTTATTATCTCCTAACCATTCAAAATGGTTTATTCTAAGGATGATCGAGTTGAGATTATTATGCTATACGATGAAGAAAGAAGATGTGCCCTTCGAGCAGTTACTCGTTTTAATAATCTTCATCCAGATAAAAATGTATCTGCAAGATATGTTTTAGATTTGTTCAATAAATTTTGTGAAACGGGTTCAGTAGGAAATAAAAAAAGAACTGGCGGCCCCCCAAATGAAGTAGAAACGTTGACTGTAGTAGGCGAAACATCTCTAAATCCGCAAACTTCCATAAGAAACTTATCTACATTAACAGGACTTCAAAGTACCAAGGTTTATAGAATTTTAAAAAATTTAAAATATCGCCCGTATAAATTTTCTTGTCATTAAGTGAAGATGATTTTGTTCGCCGAACAGAGTTTTGTGAGGTTATGTCTAATAGACTATCAAATACTCCAAACCAATTACAAAACATCTGCTTTAGTGATGAAGCAACATTTAATTTGAGGGGTGAAGTTAATAAATATATCTGTCGTTATTGGAGTACAGAAAATCCACATTGGATGCGAGAAGAGCACTGTCAGTATCCAGAAAAATTAAATGTTTGGCTTGGCATTTATGGGGACCATATTATAGGCCCAATATTTATTGATGGCAACTTAACAGGCGAAAAATATTTAGATATGCTGCAAAATATTATCGAACCTACAATAACACATGTCTTAGAAAATGATGATATGCTGGACGAAAATTTGGTAATTTTTCAACAGGATGGTGCTCCGCCACATTATACGTTACCAGTTCGTCAATATTTAAAGAGAACCTTTCCTAGTTGGATTGGCCGTAGAGGTACTATTGAATGGCCAGCACGCTCACCTGACCTCACACCGCTGGATTTTTTCGTTTGGGGCTATTTAAAAAAAAAGGTCTTCCACAACCAACCTGATACTTTAGCAAACCTTCGTCAAAGGATCACAAACGAATGTGGAAATATTACACCAGTAATGCTACAAAATATTCGCGCAGAGTTTGTAGACCGTCTCAATTTCTGCTTTGAAAATTCTGGAAAACATTTCGAACATTTACTTTAATTGTCTATTTAAAAATAAAACTATTTTATAACCAAAAAAAAAATTATTCCAAACTTTAAATTTTAGTATTACAGTAGGTTTTTATTTTTTTTCTTTAAAACGAATCGATCAATTTTAATTTAATTTATACCGTTGAATTCTAATTAAAAGCAGCTTTCAAATGATATATTACTCAACCCCTGTTGCTATTTAAGAAATTATCCCCGCTTAAGGGAGTGACGTGAAAGTGAAATAAACCACATTTGAAGTTTTCAATGAAACACCCTGTATGTATAATCATCAATAATTTACTTCGTATATTTTTTAAATATAAAAAATAGGGGGGGGGGGGAGTGTAGTAAAAAGGACTGATACCCTTAAATGTTTTTTAAACTTTTGAAGTTGTATTCATTGACGATTGGCAAATTTCAGCAAATTATCTTTAGAATCATAAATGTTATATTAAAAAAATTAAAAAAGCTAAAATCCTGTATTTCGAAAATGAGTCATTTTGGCGAAACAAATTATTCTTGCTTTTTATCCTTAAATAGGCAAAAGAAAATAAATGGTAATATAACTTTTTAAGTTAATATCAAATTTTTATGATTGATAATTTCGAAAAATCAGTTAGATGAACTAATATGGTAGTACAATACTGTGGATCAATAAAAAAAATATTCAAGTAGAATAAAAAAACCCAAAGAAATGAATTTTGCAGCAGAAATAATAAGTACTCCTAATATAAATAATTTTGCAAAATATAATATTCAGGTAAATAATGGTATAGGATTAAAAGTCGGAATTTCCAAACAAATTTATGGATTTAATTTTTTTCATTTTTAAAAACCACGTTAAATAGTGTAAATTACAGTTTTTTACGAATTTAAAAAAAAATATGTTTGTTTTTCCTAAAAATAAATTATAACCTGAAAATTTCTATATTTTTTAACTATACACTCTGCAGATATAATAAATTTCAATATTTACAGGATTATTAAAGAATATGTAGTTGTGAATTATGAAAATTATTGATATCTTTTTGCGAGTTCTATAAAAATAAGCAGATTTTTGTAGCTATAGCAGCTTTTAATATTATTTTATTAGAAATTTCGGAAAATTTCCATGCAAATGACATCGCTGCATAATTTTATGAAACAATTCAAGTACATAATTTTTTCGTCTTCTTTACTTCTCCCTCTCCAATCTTTTTTTTTTATTTCTTTCTCCTGCATTCGTTTCCGCTAAAATTTACATAGTCTTTTCAAACTTACATTATTTACGAATTATTGAGTTTAATGTAGGTAGAAATAGATTAAATTGGTCGGTCGAATGATCCCTTCACCCTTAACAATATTATGTAAACTTCGTAGGCAGGTTGTTGAGAAATACAAAATACTTTTCTACTTTTGTATTTTTAATTTTTAAGTTATACAGAGCGTAACAAAAGTAACGCCTAATACCTGTAACTTTTTAATTTAAAGAGTTACATAAAAAAAGTTAAATTCAAAAGATTTTCAGTTAATTTCAGTGCATAATTTGACATTTTTAGTTTTTGCATATCTCTCTCTATTTCATTCTTGTTTTTTAAATAGCATTAGTATGTTTTATTATTTACACTTTTTCTGTATTTGCCAATGCTATTTAATAAAATAACAAAATTTAAATTTTGAAAAAAAATTAAGTGTATCCCATTTAAAAAATTATAAATATTAATTTCTCAAAAACGGCCGAATGAATTTCATAATTGAAATAATTGAAACCGGAAGTGAAATTACAGGGGTGGCTCTAGTTTAGTGGACACCCGGTATAACATACATATAAATGTAACGCATAATAGCTACTGTTGTTTGGGGTAGGAAAATAATTACAATAATAAAAAAAACTATCAATAAACTGACACTAGTATGAAAAAGGGGCATACACCAATTATACCTTTACATTCATGGGATCAAAATAATCGTCATATTTTTTTCAAAAAATAGTTTTGTCCGATATCTTTGCGTTTGACGAAAGTGATTTATTTGCTACACCCTTTAAAAATATTAAAAAATATAAATATTGCAAAATAAATGCTTGAAAATTTTATTGCATTTTTAAGTAATGAGTTCACGGATATAACGAACAAATCCGGATACAGTTGTATACCGTTTCATCGACAACACACTTTCATCGACATAGCCTTTTCATCGAATGTAATTTCTTCGACAGTCATCCGTTTCATCGAAACTACCATTTCATCGAAACAGACGTTTCATCGACATTACCTTTTCATCGACAATTATTTCGTCGTTACTTCCTTTTCATCGACAAGGATCTTTCGTTTAGACTACTTTTTCATCGACACGGACGTTTCATCGACAATACTTTTTCATGGACAACCATTCCATTGATATTTACCTTTTCATCGACAAACCTTTTTTTTCGATAAGGATGCTTCATCGACGCTACTCTTTCATCGACATTACCTTTTCATCGACAACAGTTTCATCGACACTAATATCGACTGTATTCGATGAACCGACATTGTCGACGAATTGGTAAAGTCGCTGAAAAGGTAGTGTCGATGAAACGATTGTCGGTGAAAAGGTAATGTCGATGAAACGTCTGTGTTGATGATTAAGAAATGTCGATGAAACGTCCTTAACGACGAAAAGGTTTGTCGATGAGAAGGTAGTGTCGATGAAAAGGTAATGTCAATGAAACGTCCGTGTCGATGAATTGGCCATGTTGATGAATCGTCCGCGTCGATGAAACAGTAAACAGTCGTGTCGATGTAAAAGTAATGTTGATGCAACCGTTGTCGATGAAAAAGCACTGTCGATGAAATGGACTGTCGGTGAAGTGCTAGTGGCCCGGATACATATTTCACGGTTATTCCGAGCCTTTTGAAGTTTGAGTTTACCATTTATAAAATTTATAATCGACCCTCGGAAGGTAGATTATGCTACTGTGCAATATAAAAGCGAAAAATGATGAATTTTATTAAGGATCGATAATGGCGTCGGTCAAAAAATTTGGGACGATGAAGAGGACAGATACCCCCGAAGAAACTTAATCTTCAAAATTTGTTTTGAATATTAAATTTTATCTAAAATCTAAAAACTACTGCTAAAAGGTGTCAAAATTTGAGCAAAATATCAATAAAAATGTAGATTAGGGTTGGACGATTTTAAAAAACCGGTTTTTAAATCAAGAAAATCGGTGTTAAATTTTAAATTAAATCTTTTTTCCCGATTGAAAAAAGCATTCTGTATTTCAAGAATGGAGTTTTTTTAACAAATAAATGTATTATTTTTTTTTAAAGTGATCATAAAATCAATTCCCAAAGTAAAGTTACCTACACTAGGTTAGAAACAAATACTTTTTCACGGTTAAACCGATTAACGGATATAACGAGCAAAATTCACCATCCCTTGATGCTTGTTATAACCGAGTTCGACTGTATTATTTGTAGTAATTAGTATCATTCTAGTAATTTTTATCAAACACGTTAAAAAGAAACGAGTTTAATATAAATACAACTCACTCCAAGAATATACATATACAGGGTGTCTCAGACCACCCGTCCACCCCTTTTATTTTGAGAACGCCTTGTCGTACAAGGCTGAAATAAAAAAAAATATTGCCAAAGCAAACCCGAAGAATCCATTGATGCACTTATTTTTTTCCGGAACAATCCAGAACAATCCAAAACAATCCGGAAGTACCCGGAACCGGAAGTAACTTTCGATTTTTAAATGGCAACATAGTAGTAGTATGGTATCGTTTGAAAGGTCTTTTAAAAAGAAACAACTTTTATTAAAATATTTTTGTAATATCTTGACCTAAAAAAGTTGATTATTTTTAACAAGCGAAGCAAAAAATACATGTTTCCATTTAAAAAATCATAATTGCCTCTACCCTTACCCATTGAGGATGATGGTAGTGTTTTAATTTTTCCATAACTTAAGAAACCATTTGTCACTTGTTTGCTTTTGTTTTTCGTTTAATATGTTAATTATTAAAGATATTAAAAAAATATTTTAATAAAAGTTGTTTCTTTTTAAAAGACCTTTCAAACGATACCATACTCGATCTATGTTGCCATTTAAAAATCGAAAGTTACTTCCGGTTCCGGGCACTTCCGGATTATTCCGGAAAAAAATAAGTGCACCAATACATTCTTCGGATTTGCTTTAGTAATATTTTTTTTTATTTCAGCCATGTACGACAAGGCGTTCTCAAAATAAAAATAAATAAAGGTGGTCTGAGACTCCCTATATATGTATATAACTTCAGATGAATTTTTTTTTTAAAATTTCACAATTTTTTTTCAAAATTGTGTACAAATATATAGGGTGTCACATTTAAATGTGAAATTTATTTTTAGGACTATACAACATACAGTTACACCCGGTATACATAATAATAATAATACAAAAATGAACAATGCGGATATCTTCTTTTTTTCTTCTTTTTTTTATATGCGTTGCTAATAAGTTTATTATTGATCATAGTTATTATTATTGACATTATGATTAGATGACATTGGCCTGGAAATTGAGAGATTCTCCAGATATAAAAATAAATACATATTTACAAAATTTAAGGTTGTTTTTTTCTTATTAAAGTAATATGTAATATTATCACCAGTCACCAGCTTATTTTGGTTTTATATAATCACATTAGGATACTTCGAGATTGCAATAAAGATTTATCGTAGAGTAGATCTCTTAGATAAGATTTGATATATACTAGTGAGGTCACAGAGGTCACGCAAGTAAAGGTCCCGAGTCGCGAATAATGTTCCAAGTTTTTGACCTTCATGGAGCGTCGCCGCCGCTCGTGCCCTCATCTTAGAAAACGACGGAAACAGTTTTTCCACATAATTCATGGCAACTTATTACCAAGTTTGATGTCGTTAACACCTAACACCATTCATAAAACTTCCGTAATAAATTTAAATATATTTTTTTATTTTTTTATCATACTTTTGCAATTTCTGAAGCTATTAGCGAATCACATTAATCTTCCCGCCCAAAATTGACATCAAAAATAGGTCGGTGCAAAGCGGCATAATTTCGGTGATAACTGAAAGTTATGTGGTAACCATGATAACTAACCTATTTCTGACGTCATCCCATTAGTACCGTATTTGGCCGCAAGAGGGAAATCGTTTAGCTTGAAACGCCAATAATAATAATAATTTTTAATAAATTTAGAACTTTTGTGAAACTTTGTACTGGTTAAAAAGTAGCCGACTAAAAACAATAATACTCGTTGATACAGGGTGAGCTAAAATGATTGTGGTCAATTCAAATTTCCCGCCTAAAAATCTGGGGAATTTGTTTGCTTCAAGTTCATAGTAATACAAAATCATGTCAAAATCAAAACAATGTAACTAGACTTCACAAAACCAGAGGCGTAGGTGTATTTTTTACCTTTGTGTCAAAACTTCAGATTTTTGAATTTCGTTATTGTGCCTTCTATTTCATAAACGTCAGTGTTTTTCAAAATTAATTTGCGTAAATCTGTTTTGTGTTAGCATCTGCCTCGAAAATGGAGAAAAACATTTTCAACATTTGCTGTGAAATTAGAGATTTTGGAAAAAAATTTTGCTACGCCATTGGATTACTAGGAGATTTTCTTTTTAAGATTTCAGTTGTACCAACCTGCGTATTTGGTTGCCTACATATCAAACCACAATCATTTTAGCTCACCCTGTATTTCTAACAAACATACAGGGTGTTCCAGAGCTAACGGGGAACTAACAATACTCTAAAATGAAATAAGAGATCGTCAAGCTGTTTTCGGTAGAATATACAAATACTTTTAAGCGCACACACTAAAAATATTTTTATAATATACAGTGTGTCCCCATTGGAACGTCTAGTACATTATAATATTTTTAAATTAATTATGGAAAACTATAAACATGTTTTTTATAAAACTCAATCGTTTTACTAGCCATTTTAGCGAGAAAATATCTATTTTAGAAAAATCGCTGCTCTAGAACAAATGAACAGTTTAGGTTGAAATTTAAACGAAATTTTCACATAGAAGCTGTGTAGGTATAAAAATACCGTTTCCCAATTTCTGGTAATTCCCAAAAATTATATTTTTATCACTCACAGCAATTTCGGCTAATTCCTAAAAGTTATATTTTTATCACTCACAGCAATTTTTCTATTAATCTCCTTTTTCAGGAGCTTTTAATAGATAGGTAAAAATATAGATTCACAATTCATGTAAAAATTAATTTTAAAAGCTATTTCAGCTTCTGTTCCAATAATCCCTCCAAAAAAATTGCACGATCGTTTTGTAAACGCATTCAGGGTGTATAACAACTTTAAAATGATAAATCCCCTGACCTTCTAGGTAGGATTCCAGACAATTTTTTTTTAATTCCAGGTTGGTGTTTCAGCAAATATGTGTTAAAGAAAAGAAAATGTTTTTGAAAATATTTCGAAGAATGAAGAATAGCAATTTATCTAATCTCCTGAGTAGTTTCGACAATTTTTTTTAATTTTTCTATATATTTTCAAACCTTAAAATAGGTAATTAGGTACACATTTCAATACCCAATTTTCTTCTATAATACTAAAACCGTAAGAAACGGGAATGGTATTTTTTTTTCGTATCGAGTTGAAATTTTGTGTGCGTACGGAGGAGAAAATATTAAGAAAAAAGTTTGAATGTTCCTTTTCGATCGGACCGCCTCGAAAAAAGTTATTCCTCCCCGAACGACAAATCAAATTCATCCCCAAAGTGTCCGAAATTCACCCCGAATCGCATCAAATTTTAGTATTTTATAGACTATAGAGGACCGGATTTTGAAAACGGTGATTTTAACCCGCCCCCTATTAAGGGGGCGTAGATAGGACCCCTTTTGTATTTTTACCCCAAAACGGACGTTTTTTGCGCCAAACCGCGAAAAGGGCAGTTTTTTTCGTTAGATTTTAAAAATTCCGATTGCATCGTGAATAGGGATGTGGATCGTAAGTGGGGTTCGAATTTTAATTTTTTTCAAGCACGCTAACACTCTGAAAAAAATTCTCGAAAATGGCCGATTTTGAAAACTCGTAACTTATGATCCCGACCGTGTATAATATTCCAATATTTTTTATTTCCCTTCTTTCTTTATTATTTATGCAAGAAAAAATCAGCAAGATTAAATTTTACCCCTGGACTTGAAAAAAAAATCCCAAATGAAATGTTAATAAAATAGCTCAAACGCGCGCTTTGGTCAGCCCCCTCTGCAGCCGTCAATTTTTAAAATTTTCTCAATTTTACATCAGATTATCAAAGAACAACAATATTTGTGGTGTAATGATCATAGTGCATTTTTAAATTTTGCGCGGTTAAAAAGTTATGGGGTAAAAAAGTAAAAATATTGAATTTAGGGGTCGGCGGCTCCCTTCGGCCTATTTTTTAACGGATTTTCATTTTTAAAAATTCTGCTGAATCTATTCTTGGAATCAAAATCGCCCACGCATAGGGTTTTTGAAATTTTGAAAAAACAACAAAATCTTAAATTTCTTAAGATCGCATTGAAAAAAGTCGAATTTTTATTCGAGTTTCGGTCTAATCAACTCCTCAAATTTAATTATGCCCCAACATAATGTACATTTTCTGAAGCTTTCAAAGTCCACTTTACGACAAATAAAGAAACACTTCGTTATCGAGTTATGGCCGAAAATGTAGCAAAAATATGCAAAATCTCCGTTTGGAGCCAAAATTGCGGCCAGAAATTTTTCACTTTTCACAAAATAATTAATATCTTCGAAACTATTAGAACCACCGGGAGAATTAATAGATTAAAATTTGCACCGTCATCTCCTCCACCAACTTCCGTGAACATTGTAATTTTCGGTTAAAAATTGCGTCGTCCAGGGCTATTTTTGTACCAAAATTTTGGCAAAACTTTAAATAAAAAAAACTGTTTAACCGATTTTAACCAAATATTTTTTAAAACGCGTCTATCCATGGTGTTTACCTTTCGTAAAAATTTGAAATCGCTAATTTTTATAGTTTTCGAGGAAAACAATAAACATCGATTTCCATGAAAAATGAAAATAGCCCTAAAATATCTCAAAACTTTTTTTTCGATTTTTTTCAAAATCGATCCGGCAAATGAAAGATAATAGAAAATGGATGAAATATAGGAGGTCACTTGCCCTCTACACCCCCCAAAAAGAATTTTACACCCCAAAAACTCAAAAAAATTTGAATTATTTAGAATTAGTTTTGGTAATTTTCACCGACTTCGAAAACCTTTTTTTTTTTTTTAATTTTTTTTTTCGCAAAAAATAAAAACTAATATCTCAAAAATACTTCTTTTTTAAAAGTATTTTAAGCCATGAATTAAAATATGGGATGTTACATTTAAAAAAACAAAGTTCATGGTGTTTCCGGTGAAACCGGAAGTGATTTCGAAAATAAAAAATGCACATAAAATTTGTTTTTTTGAACCATAGAACTTAGCCAAATTTCAAATTTTTCTATTCATAAATAAAAAAGTTATAGAGGTGACCCGGTTTTCATTTCCACCTGGTATAGCTTTGGAGAATATTTATTTTATTTCATCTTCGGATCCTTTAAAAAATTCGATCCATGTTTTATTTTAGCTTGCCCTGGTTGAACAATCATTTCGTTTTTATTTGAAGCTACTATTTTCAAAATCTCTCTTGCTTCAAAAATGAACTTGTTTTGTGCTTTGATCATAGTTTCAAACCAGGAGCCCAGAGTTTGAAGTCCAAACTTGGAGTCTCCGTGTCAAAATGATCATGTTGGCAACCCTATTATTAATTATCTGAACAAAGAAAACATGAAAACTCAAAATCCAAATTTCGTTTTTACTTGTACGTTTTTAAAAAGAATGCATTTTGTTTTTTTTTAGATACACCATTTTATCACATGACTAGTTTCTTTTTTTCTTTTCAATATTTATGTTTTAGTAAATTTTCCATCTTTTTTTGTTCAAAAAATTTTAATGACCTTATTAAAAATCGCTTCATTTTCATTCATTATTTTTAAAATACTTGAATCCATTCTAAGAGTTTTTTTTTATTATTTCCTAAAAAGTTGTAACTAGACAATCGTAATTTTTAAAAGGATTCGTTTAAACTGAGGCGGTTGACCTGTTTTCAAAAGTATAGAGAATACGAAAAAAAAAATGCACGTGTGGCAAAACTGTAAGTGGCTAAAGTTTTGTCGCACGAGATACTTATTGATCTAAATACCATTAATGTGCATCAAGACTCAATGATTCCTTACAAAAAGTATGAGTATTATAAAGACAATGTTTTTCATTATTGTTTTATCGTTTATTGGTAAATTGATAATAAAGTAAACGCTCTATTAATTTTGATAAAAGTAATTAGTAATTACAAAACAATTTAGTTTGCTTTTGATTATAATTTGATGGGAATGGTGTTTTGCGAATTATTGAACGAACGAACTAATGTAGTTAAAAAAATATAATTTTGGTCATATTACTTGTAAATATGCTTATGTACTATTTTCTGAGGTCACTACTATAATATTACAGTACATAAAAATTTAATATGCTCCATGTAGGAGAAAATTTCCACTTTATGTTATAATTTGTAATTTTAACTCTTAATCAGTGATGATTAATTTAAATATTGTGCCACAGTAGTAGATGGTAGTGTTGTAGATCGAGTACTGCTAACTAATTTCGAATTCTTCAGTCTTACTTAAATTTCTAGTGTGTTCATTAATCCAAATCATTAATCGCACATAATTTTTCATTGTAATTAAAAATGAATGCATTTAAATTTAACTTCATGGTTTAATATATTTAATGTTAACCAGAGCGCTTCATTCAGTTACATGTGAAATTTGTATAACTATTGACTGTCTTTTACCTGCTTCTTTTTAATTAAAACCCCAAGCAGTAAAGAACATTGCTGTGTTTATATAAAATTCATTTAATAAAGTAATTTAATTACTTAAAATATCTCATAAATATGCGTTGAAATGAGTCATTCAAAATTAACAGTGTTGTCATGTTTTATTTTTTAGTTTGTGCGAATAATACTTTAAGAAAAAAGTTTCACAAGGGAGTTTGGAACGGCAAACGTTGGAATTGTTGTAAGGAGACTACAAAACAAAGTGTCGGTTGTTCCGGTTGTACTTTCTGGCAGGAATCTATTATAACCGAAGATTTGGAGTGCAATAAAGAAAATCAAGAGCAAGGTAGGATTAAAATTAAATAATCTTCTTTAATATGCCTACAAAATTTTTGGTATTAATTATTAAAAGGGTAATTATGAATTTATTCGTTCTTTCCTTTCTGCTTAGGTTTAACTCAGACTTTATATTGATTATCGAAAATCTCCTAATAATTGGAAGTGAATTTACTCAAAATTCGAGTTTTTTTTCGGTACGTTCCACTTTACAGATTACATACTTCCACATATTGGTTTGATGATAAATAATACGAGTAAGTCAACGTGGATATACTTGTAATAAATTATTTATGATACCAATTCCATCATCAAATATTACTCACATCCCTCACCTCCTCACCTGCATCTGAAATTATTAGTAACCTATATCTAGCATAAAGAATAAACTCACGGAAACTTTGAAGTGAAGATGGAAGTTTTAATGAAATTTTGTACATAGGGGTAAAGGTACAATGCGCATACAAGATTTCCACGAATCCATATTTTATTTTCGTTTTTCAAAGATGATTTAAACTCTATTTATGGAGAGACATTTAACATTTATCATTATCATTTAAGAATAATGTAGGATTTATCCACCCAGATTTAAGACTTTAAGAACCTAAAAACGGAATAAACGTACTTCTTTCCTTCAATTTTTAATTCTTATTATTTTTTTTATGTCGTAATAAGTTCTTATTTTGCTTGTGTTTAGATATACAAAATTAAAATTATATTGAAAAACACCGAATTTCAGCTAAATTTATTTTACTTATTTCATAAATGTTAAATGTGTCTGTATGAGGGCCGGGAATGCGGAATATTTTGATAGGAAAATTTTATTATTAACCCTGTTTGTAGATATTTGTTGGGTATCGAATCATATAATTTTCAAAAAAAAATAAAATTTTTTGTTTTTATATGGTTTTCCTTACAAAATGATCAAAATAAAAAGATGAAATTCATGTAATACTATTTTATTTACAAATATCTTTAAAAAAAAAATTTTTATTTTTTTTTATTTTTTTATTTCTAAGATTTTTTTTAAATTATATGATTCGATACCCACATAGTATCTACAGGGTGTGCCGAAATTAAGCGGCCAAACTTTAGGAGGCGATTCTACAACTAATTTTAAGAAAAAAACTTGCTATAAACAAGTGTCCGATTTCGCTTCCTAGGGGAGCTAAAGCCCTTTAACTATTGTGACTAACACTAGGTTTTTTGTCATTTTTTTGAAAACGGTTGGTAATAAAAATTTGAAATTTGGTGTGAAGACTAATACGTTTAAGATATAATTTCTAAATTTTTTTCAAATTTTTTGAAAGCTCTGAAATTTTTTGAAAACTTTCAAAAAATCTGAAAAAAATTGAGAAATTATATCTTAAACGTATTAGTCTTCACACCAAATTTCAAATCTTTATTACAAACCGTTTTCAAATAAATGACAAAAAACCTAGTTTTAGTCACAATATTTCTATAGCTCTCTTAGGAAGCGAAATCGGACACATGTTTATAGGAAGTTTTTTTCTTAAAATTAGTTGTAGAATCGCCTCTTAAAGTTGGGCCGCTTAATTTCGGGACACCCTGTATAAACACTTCATAAACTAATCAATTAAAATCAATTAGTATAAGTACACTTAATGTTTATACCTACATGTTAAGTATCACTGTAATAGGAAAAAATCTTCTATCGAAATAGGGGGTGGCCCCACTATCATGCCATTTGAAAAAATAAAGATATATCCAAAAATGCCGCATTTAAAAATTATAAAAATTAATTTCTCAAAAACTGAATGAATTTCATTATTTACATTTTATCTATTTAAATTATTTAAGAGTAGTTTTAATAGATTTTATTAATAAAATTATCAAAAAAAATCCAATTTTTTTTTGACAGTTCAGAATTTTTTTTTCTTACAAACATACTTGGAACTTACCAATAATGTTTAATAAAAAGTACAAAAAATAGAGTGTTACGTTTAAAATAACAAAGTTGATGTTTCACAGGAAATGAAATTGAAATTTTTTTGTCCAATAAATACACGTTTTCTTATGCCATACAACATACTAAAATTTCTAATTTTTATTTTCATAAATAAAGAAATTACAGGGGTTTCTTGTACACACGGTAAACCGGGTATTCACGAAGCTAGAGCCACCCCTGTAATTTTTTTATTTATGAAAATATAAAATTGAAATTTCTGTATGCCATATGTACTAAAACACATATTTATTGTAGTAATAAAATTATTAATTTCACTGAAAATGACACCAACTGATTTTAAATGCAGTTTTTTGTACTTATTATTACTCATTGGAATATTTAAAATATGTAGGTGACAATTTTTTTTTTCAAAACAATAATAATTTTTATTTGATTTTTTTTGGTAAAAAAATTTAGTAAATTTGAGGTTTATGCCTTCAGGTATTTTTGATTTTGTGGAACTTCCGGTTATACCGGAAGTGGATGGCAACTTTCTTATTTTAAATGGAACACCTAGTACATTTTTGCATTTTCGTGTTCTCCATAAAAATACCATTCAATTGACCTAGCATGTAGTATGATCTACGATTAATACTTTTGGAATTACGCCCATTCGAAAAATCGCATTTTTATGCAACTTTATTTACACCGGAAGTGGAAAATTAACAAACTTAAGGTTAAACATAATTTTGTTTAAATTTAATGTTATTAACTTAATTGCAAAAGAAAATCATTTAAAATATGGAAGTTGGGGAAGTTGGCTCCAACGTCCGGTGTAAATGAAGTTGCAATGCAAAAATATACTGGGTGTTCCATTTAAAATAAGAAAGTTGACATCCACTTACGGTATAACCGGAAGTTCCACAACATCACAAATACCTTTATTAGAAAGTTCGCAATTAAATACTTTATGTCCGCACTGTATGTACAAAAAACAGAAAAGTAGGGTGTTGCATTTAAAACAAGAAAGTTTTTGTAATTTTCGGTTAAACCGGAAGTGGTAATGAAATATTTTTTAGTTCAATAATAAATACGTTTTCTAATGCCAAAAAACATAGCAAGATTTCAAGTTTTTATTTTCAAAAAATGAGAAATGACAGTAGTGGCCCTAGTTTCGTGTACACCCGGTATAGGGTGTCCCACAAAAATCTTGCTGTAACTTTTTAGGGAGTCGAAAAAAAATTTTAGTTCAGAATGACATCCTACAACTTTTGATGAAAAAAAGTAGGAAACCCTGTACGTAGATTTAAAAAACGTGATACATCGTAAACACAATTAGGTTACTTGCCATCAAATTGTCATGGTTGCTTTCTGTTGTCACCGAGGTTACGCCTCTTTGTACTGTCCTACATCTGACGTCATTTTTAGCGGGAAAAATTAATTTAAATCGCCAATACAGGTATTCCCCGACTTATTAACTAGTTCCGTTCCAAGGGATTGTTCGTAAGTCCTGAGAATTTTAAAAATTTCAAAATATACTTACCCTATCAG
This sequence comes from Stenus bimaculatus, assembly GCA_963971135.1. Taxonomy (NCBI): domain Eukaryota; kingdom Metazoa; phylum Arthropoda; class Insecta; order Coleoptera; family Staphylinidae; genus Stenus; species Stenus bimaculatus. Next base: position 74,771,528 of record OZ020180.1, on the reverse strand, counting down.
ACTTTATCATGGTTTCTACTTTTATTTACAAGGTGTACAAGAAGTTCGGCAACGCCCGTTTATTTTTGAAAAAAATATTTTTTTATTTTTCCAAAGTAAATACAACGCCTTTTCATATTTTTAGTTAAAATAAAGAGCTATAAAGTAAATAACAAATTTTTTATATCAAAATTACGAATTTCTATATAGCGAATTTTCTATATAACGAATTTTTTTAAGGTTCCCGTGATGAAACGTTATATAGAAGTTCGACTGTAGTTTGGAAATTACAAGGGTTAACATTTTCAATACTTAAAGTTCGGCAACGCTGTTTTATTTTGGGAATTAAGCATTCTACAGAAAAATGTTTCAAATAAAAGTTGTACGATTCTCAATGACGCACTTTTTAGAAATATTGATAAGACCTTGAACAGCAAGTTAAAGGTCAGGCGATAATCACTTCAATTTTTCAGATGGCAACCACCCAGTTTTATTGCCTATTGTTAAAGCTTGATTTGAGAGGTTTATGGAACATATTTCTTGATTTTAGCAAATTAAATAGTTGTAACTTCTAAGAGTTTAAAGTTTTAATATTTATTTTGAAAGTAAGCATTCTTGAGAAAAATATTTCAAATAAAATTGTACGGTTTGTGGTTATTTAAAAAGAATCGGCGCGGCGTTGCCGAACTAACCTATTAAAAGTTTAAACTCTTCTAACTTCTAAACTATTTACTTTAGTAACATAAAAAAATATTCTCCATAAACCTCTGCAAGCAAGCTTTAATAGTACGCAATAAAAATGGGTGGTTTGCTATTTAAAAAAATTAAGTAATTATCGCCTTGCCTTCAACTTGCTGTTCAAGGTCATGGAAATATAAGTGCGTCACTAACAATCGTATTTGAAATATTTTTTTTGTAAAATGCTTAATTTCCAAAATAAAGCAGCGTTACCGAACTTAATATATTGAAAATTTAAACCCTTGTAACTTTCAAACTATTTACTTTACAAAAATAAAAAATGTGTTCCGTAAACATCTGAATGCAAGCTATAACAATATGCAATAAAAAATGGATTGCCCCTATTTAAAAAAGTTAAGTGATTATTGCCTGACCTCCATCTTACTGTTCAAGGTCATGGTCAATATTTTCAGATAGTGCGTCACTAAGAATCGTATAACTTTTATTTGAAACATTTTTTTAAAAGATGCTTCATTTCAAAAATAAACGGACGTTGCCGAACTTTTTGTACACCCTGTATGTTAAATTCCGTATTACTGACTGCATAAATTTGAAAAAAATAGATTAAAATAAACAAAATATATTTTTTAGTTAAAAAAAATGTAAATAAATTTTTGTTGTAAAAAAGTTATTTAGGGTAATAAAATTCAGATAATTAAAATGCATTTTCTTAATAAAAAATGAGTGATTTTGAAATAAATATACCTCTTAAAATAAAAGCGATAGAAATATTTGGTAAAATGCATTAAATAGCTACGATATTTTACTACAAAAAATGTCTGTAGCATTTTGTTGTAAAATTTTTTTTTAGTATCGTAAAATGCGATTTACTAAAAATACTCCATATTCTTCAATAAAAAAATGGTTTATTTTGAAATAAGCGTAACTTGTAAACCAAAAGAGATAAGAACATCCGGTAAAATGCATTTAATAGTTAAGATATTTTACTATTAAAAATGTCTAGAATTTTGTTCGTAACTCCGGGATTTCGTAAGTCGGGAGTTCGTAAGTCGGGGGATATCTGTATTTTGAAGTAAGCGTAACTTTTAAACTAAAACAGGTAGAAACATCCGGTAAAATGCATTTAATTACTAGGATATTTTATTATAAAAAATGATTATGGCATTTTTTTGTAAAAAAATTATCTTGTGAAAAAAATGCGATTTATTAAAAATCGGCCTTTGTTTAAATAAGCGTAACTTGTAAACTACAGCAGATAGAAACATCCGGTAAAATGCACTTGATAACTAAGATATTTTATTATAAAAAATGCTTATAGCATATAGCATTTGGTGTCATAAAATGCTACTTACTAAAAATCGACGTTTCTTCAATAAAAAATGGTCCATTTTGAAATAAGCGTAACTTGTAAACCAAAAGAGATAAGCTCATCCGGTAAAATGCATTTAATTGGTGATTTCTAAGATCAGATACGCCCTCTGGTGCGAATTTATGAACTAAAAGATACAGTAATCCTAACCAATAATAACCTGATAAAATTTGACAATTACTATATATTTTAGTTCGCAAACTGGCATAGAGGGCCAAACAGCGCCATCTCTTGGTTATCGAAATTCCCAATAGTTGAGATATTTTACTATTCGCGATTCTAAAATTCTAGCCCTCTGCTGGCGGAAATGTCAACTAAATTCTGTAGTAATCTGACACGCTCCGATTTGTGTTTTCGTGAGTTTCGCGCATTTTACTCTTAATTTTTAATTTGAACTTTATCAACCTTTATTTACAATGTGAAAAATTTGCAACACCAATTTTAATCATTATGGCTCTCATATCCACCTTAAAAATTAAAAATAATCCAAACATTAACTTACACGAATATTCAGTACCCAACAATAATACAATAAATATTGTAAATCGTTTCGGTATTGTGAAAAAAATCGACAGGAGAAAAACTTAGGCAATGAGGAAGAAAAACGAAAAATATAATTGATATTTTTATATCTTATATTTTAGAAATCATAATTATAAATAAGTTGTTTTTTGTTTCAATTCGATACGACAAATATTAACGTAAATATAAGCGTTTGAATTTTAAGAAAATTAGCCCCTCCGCTTCAACAAGCGATGTATTCTGACGTCATTTCTTCCGAAAGCTATTCGTTCCGTACACGCGTATAGTGCACTTGATTGTTTCTACACGTTTTTATAGTTATTATCTTTTAATACTCTGACAAAATATTACTATTAGTTATTAATTAAAGTGGGAAAATTATTTATTAATTTAAAATTTACTTCTTTATAATTTTTTACTTATGAAATTTCACTTTAAATGTTATACAACTTTAGTGTGGTTTTTACAAGTGTGTAGCGTTTCAAATGAAAAATTTAAAAGTTAATAATTGGGTTGTAATATAAAGAAATTAGAAGAAAATAAAAAAAAAAACTCAAGGCAGTACGACTTTTTGTTCAAAAGATATGAATTTTTATATAAAATATGGCTTTCTAACAAATGAATAAAGGTGTATTGTTAAAAATTCATATTTCGCTTAATAACTAAAATTAAGAAACGAAAATTCGTACAGATAAGTTTGTAAAAATTATGGATATTATCTTATTAAATTTTTTAAAATTGAATTATTTTTTAAGGTACATTACCTAGAAAAATTTTGTTTTGTTTGAGTTTTTGGGGTGTAAAATTTTTTTTTTTTGGGGGGGGGGGGTGTAGAGGGCAAGTGACCCCCTACATTTCATCTATTTTCTATTATCTTTCAATTGCGGGGTCGATTTTGAAAAGATTCGAAAAAATATTTTTTGAGATATTTAAGGCTCAAAATTTTTCATGGAAATCGATTTTTATTGTTTTTCTCGAAAACTATAAAAGTTAGCGATTTCAAATTTTTACCAAAGGTAAACACCATGGATAAACGCGTTTTAAAAAATATTTGGTTAAAATCGGTTAAACAGTTTTTTTGGAAAAAATTGGCAAAGTTTTGGCAAAATTTTGGTACAAATACGGGCCTGGACGACGTAATTTTATACCGAAAATTAAAATTTTCACGGAATTTGGTGGGGGAGGTAACGGTGCGAATTTTAAGCTATTACTCGTCCCGGCGGTTCTAATAGATTAGAAGATATTAATTATTATGTGAAAAGTGAAAAATTTCAGACCGCAATTTTGGTTCCAAACGGAGATTTTGCATATTTTTGCTACATTTTCGGCCATAACTCGATAACGAAAGGAGATAGCGAAGTGATTCTTTTTTTGTCGTAAAGTGGACCATGAAAGCTTTCAGAATTTGAGGGGCTGATTAAACCGAAACTCGAATAAAAATGCGACTTTTTTAAATGCGATCTTAAAAAATTTAAGATTTCTTTGTTTTTTCAAAATTTTTAAAACCCTATGCGTGGGCGGTTTTAATACCAAGAGTAGATTTATCAGAATTTTTTAAAATGAAAATCCGTTAAAAAATAGGCCGACGGGAGCCGCCGAACCCTAAATTCAACATTTTTACGTCATAACTTTTTAACCGGGCAAAATTTAAAAATGCACTATGATCATTACACCACAAATATTGTTGTTCTTTGATAATCTGATGTAAAATTGAGAAAATTTTAAAAATTGAAGGCAGCAGAGGGGGCTGACCAAAGCGCGCGTTTGAGCTATTTTATTAACATTTCATTTGGGATTTTTTTTTCAAGTCCAGGGGTAAAATATAATCGTGCTGATTTTTTCTCGCATAAATAATAAAGAAAGAAGGGAAATAAAAAACATTGGAATATTATACACGGTCGGGATCATAAGTTACGAATTTTCAAAGTCGGCGTCGAAAAAGCACTAATTTCAAACAACAAATTCGAGGGCGCCAAAAGTACAGAAAAAATTAAGATATCAAAAAAAGCGCTCGTGTCCTGATGTAGCGCGGTATGTAGATGACAAATAAAGAAACCGCGATCTTCTAATCGAAGCCGCACAGTTTTAGCACTTTTGCCGACTGTATAACCCGTGCGAGGCGACTAGGAAATAATGACGTCACTCAGCTCGCAAGGAAGAAAAGTAGCGCCGCGCGATTTCATAATTTTTGTTAATTAATTGCGAAGCCATTTTAAGTGCTAGACCAAAAATTCAAATTGCAAAATTCAAGTTAAAAGGTACTCTTTTATATAAAATTACATAAAAAAAAATGATTTACAGACTCATTAAGTTAAAAATTGGAAAATGTGTGCGTGTGTGTTGAAAGCATTTCAATTTTTAAAATCTGTCGAAATAAACACAATTTTCGGGGCTACTCGCAAAAAAAGTCCGATTTTGTGGGAAAATACAAAAGGAGTTGTATCTCCACCCTTCAAAATATTACTAAAATTTGGTGCATTTCGAGGTGAAACCGAAAATAGCTTTGGGGACGAATAACTTTTTTCGCTGTAGTCCATCGAAAAGTGGCTTTTGCAGTTTTATCGTGGAATTTTCTCGTCCATCTACCTACAAAATTACGAAGCTTTGTTCAAAAAAACGCGATGACTCCGAAAGACACATTAGGACACAATTTTTAATGATTTGTTAATGAATTTCTTTAATTCCAATTTCTTATTTCAAAAATATAAAATGCCCTACATCCTACATAAAGTTTTTTTTAAGAAAATGAGTACTTTTATGTTTATTTACCAGGTAAAATATATTCCTAAATTTGAGTAAAGAGTAGTTTAATATTACCACAAAAATATAAACAATCTTAAATAACACCAAATTAAATGAAATCCGGATTAAATACAATTACAAATAGAAGAAAACGCACAAATCTGTTTGCTTTATTTATATTCAAACATTTGAAAGTTTACTACAGAGTTTAGGTCAAATTTTCGCCACAGAGGGCGAACAGTGCCATCTATTAGTAGATGGAATTGCCAATTTAAAATGTCTAGAATTTTGTTCGTAAGTAGGGAATTCGTAAGTCGGGGAATACCTGCACTCATTGGATTGGTTAATACGATCGTCATAAGTCTAGTGTCACATTAACAGTTAATTTTTTAAACACCATTTTCAGTCATACTTGGGAATTTTAACTACCATTAGATGGTGAATGGTGATGTTCGCGTTCTGTGACAAACTTTGGAAGTTCGAAACCATTATTGAACTTAGATGTTTCTATGTGCGATAAGTGGTTTTTATTACAAAGTTTTTAATAAATACATATTCTTTTAATTTTTATTCAAAACCGATATTTATTTAAAATAGGTAAAGTTACTACTGACGTTTAATACTATACCTCGGCAGTCTTACAAATTCCCAGACAAGGGAAGAGCTCTTTCCCAAAATCGCGAATATTCTCTTTCTAAATATAACACGTGCTAAGAATAACTATCGATAATCTTTTAGAAATGCTCTCTAATTTTCATGAATTTCTAAAAATGTTTAATGAGAATATAATTCCTGGCAGTTGACAATACCACGGTACCAATTGTAACCTGAAAACTAGTGGAAATCAAGTGTCACATTGACAGTTGATTTGTTAAACACCATTTTCAGGCTACGCAGTCGTTGCATTAAAAATATCGATAATACCACTTGTGATATTACTCTTGACAATTCCACGTTTACATCGAAGAACATAAAAAACCAAAATGAAATCACTCTGTATTGTAGTTCATTTGAAAATGAGAGGGCGTTGATGGATGAAGATATAAATTATCAGAAATAAAAACTTGAACACAATACAGTTATTTTGAAAAATTATATGCCTACTGAAAATCATGCTTCGTTAAAAATTTAATTTGTCATTGGGCGTTTTTAATTAATAGTAAAATTATTAATTATAAGGTAATAGCCAATGATTATTTTTATGGATTCTGACATGCAATATTTTCCGTGCCTGGACCTAGGTGTATTTGTTTCGACCATCGGAAACGTTTAGTCAGGTGAGACCATTGTACCTGAACGGATGTAGGAACTTGCATACTAATCATTCGTAGATAAAAAAAATTCGAACGTGCTTACAATATTATCGCCATTTACGTTGGAATATGCGCGTGGTTAATATAATGCCCTCCATAGTTACCATGAAAGTGTTTGCGGGTTGCAGGTGGAATTTTTGGCCTTTAACAGGTTTGTATCAAAATTTTTGCAATGGAAACTACTCTTCCTAAATAATGACGATTAAAAAAAAAACTTCTCCTAGTAATTTTTAAATTTTTTGTTTTATTTCTTTTGTTTGTAATGTGTTATGTTTGCCCTTAAAAAATAATGAGATATCTAATATCTAATGAGAAGCACTGACGTTAGCTTTTTTAACTTGTAATGAATGAATATTATATTTCCTTTCTAGAAAAAAATAATTTAAATAATTTTAAAATTCATACACCAACATTGTTTTTAAATTTTTATCAATTACTCACTCAAATTTTATCAGTAGCTACTAAAAATGTAAATATATAATTTATTTCTGGGCACGCAAAAACATTTTAAAATTATTTACTATTATGTTTTAAATAATATACAATTTTAGTTGTAATTTGTAATTGAAACTAAGTACATTTTCGCAATATTTATTTATCTTCGCCTTGCACAATCCACAATAACGCCGTCCAATAAAATGGTCTCCAATTATTGTTAGCATAATTAATGAATCAAGTGGGTCAGTGCTTAAATATTCATTTCCAGTCATTGACCTCAATTACCAAAATGGCTAATATTATAATATTTGAATTTTATAAGTTATAACAGTATTATTAGTTTAAAAAATATTTTAAACCAATGGTCTATTATGTCTCAACATAAGCAATCATATATTTTTTATGCAATTATAAATGATTTATAAAAACCACTCAAATGATTAAAATAATGACATTAAATTCAATTAAAACAATAAAAATAAAAACCGCAGTTTCACACCTAATTATGGTTTGCAGTATTTCCAATAAAATCATAATTTTTTATTGACATTTTGTCAAAACGTATAAATTAATATATACATCATTGATTATAAATTAAAACTAAAGTACAGATGTAAAATTGTACGCTTTTTTTTTGAATTACAGTGCTTTTAATTATCCGGATTTAACTTATTCGTTCCTGCTTATGTAACAGAGATTCGTAATCGTGTATGTTAATTTCTATTCATTTTCTGAAATTAATTTCCTCTTCGAAGCTCGCATAAACAAATTTAGTTAATCCTAATTATTTCTGACTCAATGATTTGTAACCAATTTTTCTTTAGTATTTTTGATTTATACAGGGAGTCCCAATTTGAGTTGCATTATGAGTATCTTTGTTATTAATAAAGTTACAGATTCGGTTAAATGGGCAATGTTTTCCAGTTTTTGATACTTATTCAGATGCCGTTTTAAAAAATCAAAAATTCCGAACCATTCCGAAAATATATTTAGAATAGAATAACTTTTACCCGAAACATTTCTTTGTAACTATTCTTTTTCAAAAATTGCATTTTTCGGGTTCTTCCGTTTATCTTCGGAAGGGCTCGGAATTTTTGATTTTGTTAAACGGCATCTGAATAAATATAAAAAACTGCAAAACATTGCCCATTTAACCGAATCTGTTAACTTTATTAATAACAATGATACCCATATGCAATGCAACTCAAATTGGGACACCCTGTATATTGCTTCATTCGGTAAATTTTTATTTATAATTTTTATAATAAATATTCGATAATATTTAATTTGTTTTTTATTAACATATTTCGAAATAAAATCAGGAGTTTTTATAAATAGGTATGTAATATCAAATTACACAGGGTGATCAAGAATGTACTTCTATGAGATACTTCAGTAATCCTGAGCATAGTGTGTCAATTAGACTGAACGTTCAGTTTCTCAAAAAGGGTCCATAATTTGTCAAATAAACTAGAATAAGAAAACATTTTACAAACTTAAAAAATATAACCTAAATAGGTCTAATCTTGGAGAAAATTTTAAAAAATTGAAAAAAAAAATGGTGAACTAAAATTCAAAACGCTGTAGCTCAAAAACTCCAGAAATAAAAAAGATAGACTTTTTTAGTGTTTGGTGAACCCCGAACGGAACTTATTATACCGGGTGGAAATGAAACTAGGGCCACCCCTGGCATTTCTTTATTTATGGAAATAAAAAATTAAAATTTTAGTGTATTACATGATCTAAGAAAACAAATCTTATGGATCGAATAAATTTTTAATTTTACTTCCGGTTTATCAGGAAATGGCATCCACTTTCTTATTTTAAATATAACCCCCTGATTTTTTCTACGTAAAATCAAACATTGGTTAATTTTAAGTATGTTTATGACAAAAAAATATTTTTTTTCAAATAAATTGATGTTAAATTAATTCGATAAAAAATTAATTACAGGTATAAATTTGAAATTAATACATACATATGAGATATCACAGTAACCGGAAAAAAAACCCTCTATTTAATTAGGGGATGACCCTTATATCATCCCATTTAAAAAAGTAAAGATATTTCCAAAAAACGCTTCTTGAAAATTAAAAAAAATAATATCTCAAGAACGGTGAAATAAATTTTATAAATTACAATTTATTTTACGTATTTGTATTATTTAAAAATAGTTTTTGTAGGTTTTACTCAAATTTTTTACCAAAAAAAAATTCAACATTTTTTCTTAAAGTTTTGAAAAAAAATTTTTTTTGTCATAAACATACTTAAAACTAACCAATGTTTGATTTTACGTAGAAAAAATAAGGGGGTTACATTTAAAATAAGAAAGTGGGTGCCATTTCCTGATAAACCGGAAGTAAAATGAAAGATTTATTCGATCCATAAAATTTGTTTTCTTAGATCATATAAGATACTAAAATTCTAATTTTTTATTTTCATAAATAAAGAAATGCCAGGGGTGGCCCTAGTTTCATTTCCACCCTGTATACAGGGTGTCCCGAAATTAAGCGGCCAAACTATAGGAGGCGATTCTACAACTAATTTTAAGAAAAAAACTTCCTATAAACATGTGTCCGATTTCGCTTCCTAAGAGAGCTACAGCCCTTTAAATATTGTGACTAAAACTAGGTTTTTTGTCATTTATTTGAAAACGGTTGGTAATAAAGATTTGAAATTTGGTGTGAAGACTAATACGTTTAAGATATAATTTCTAAATTTTTTTCAGATTTTTTGAAAGCTCTCAAATTTTTTGAAAGCTTTCAAAAAATCTGAAAAAAATTGAGAAATTATATCTTAAACGTATTAGTCTTCACACCAAATTTCAAATCTGTATTACCAACCGTTTTCAAATAAATGACAAAACACCTAGTTTGAGTCACAATATTTAAAGGGCTGTATGTAGCTCTCTTAGGAAGCGAAATCGGACACATGTTTATAGGAAGTTTTTTTCTTAAAATTTGTTGTAGAATCGCCTCCTAAAGTTTGGCCGCTTAATTTCGGGACACCCTGTATATAAAACGTCGTGGTTAATTTCGATATAGGAGGTAAAATGCACTAATAATTTTAATTCTTTATTTTTTTTAATTTAATAAATAAATCAAAAATATTGCATAAATAGTCATCAAAAATACAAAAAGAAAGCCTATCTACTTTAGGAAATAAAAATGCCTCGAAAAACTATTAAGGAAAAAACTAAAAATAGACTTTTCTTGACCTAGTTATTGATTTAAAGAAAGAATTAAACTCCTGAGATTTGGGTTACGATTTTTTTATAATAATAATCCAATTAAATCGCATGGATTTTGCATTCTTAAATACTTTTACAAAATATGAAATCTTTCAAAAATTTTCCCTAATTGTGTACGGATTAAACTGTAATTTTTAAATAATTATTATTACCAAAAAACTATTAATTAACCTTTCCTCTTTTTGAGATGTGAATCAAATTTTAATTGTACAAACGTGTTTATCAATTTATCACTAAAAATTTTAATACAGATCAAAAATTAATTTCTTTTTAAATTTTTATAATTAATTATTAATTATCAATGCGCCTGAGGTACTACAGAGGTAAGGATATTTAAAGTAACTTATCTTAAATTGCTTGAAGCTTTTGATTTTTTATGATTTTATAATTTATGGATTTATGATTGCATAAATGATTAAATGAACAAAGAAAAATAAATTACTAGAAGTAATTTTCTTTGTAATTGTATAAACTACGAACAGTAAATTATGCCAGCCCGCAAATAATTTTAGTTTAACATTTTTGCTGCAAAATTAAAAATCATTAATTAATTTTTGTAAAAATTGTTACAAAGAAAATCGTTTAGACTCCTCTTGGTTTTAAATAATGTAGGAAATAATTTTTTAATTAAAAATAATCGGGCTGAATAGTTAAATCCATCCATGTTTTTAGATTACATGATTTTACGGTTTGGACATGTATCCTGGCCTTGCCTGTGATTTTCTTTAAGTTGTCATTTGAAATCATAAAAAACCAAAAACACGAACATTTGACGACTTGATAAGTAGTCATTAGTCAGTCGAGAATGTACCTTGGACCTATATCGTATATTATTGCTATTTTATGCAGTTTGATTTAAATTTTTTGTCGAAACAATAAAACATGCAAAATTTGTTTGATAAAAGAAATATTTTGCGAAAAATCTTTATAGTTAATTAAGATTTCATGTGTATCCATACAATATTTTTTAAAGGTAAGAACCAAAAATATTTATTCATAATTTTTAAACAGATTGATGTAGATTGTAACTGCCAAATTTGGCCTTAAAATAACCCGACAATTTTTTTTTGAAATTTTCAAGATGATTCAAGTTTTTATAAAAAAATGCCTGATAACCTTAATTTTTAGTAATTTAAAATTATGCAAAAAAATGAAATTATGAATAAAAAATTAAGAAAAAATGAGTAAATTTCAATGCCCTGCATTTCCGAAATGGGACATTTTAGCGAAAAAAATTATTCTTACTTTTTGTCTTAAAATTGGTCCAAAAACCCATTCCTACATTATTCGACACTAGTTCAGAAACGCAGGGTGTTTCTAAATATATGCGAAGAAATTCTACAGGCGATTTCTTGACCAATTCTAAAACAAAAGTAAAGAATAAAATTTTTCTCAAAAATGCTCTATTTTTTAGTTATGGGGTGTCAAACTTTCTATATTTTTTTCATTTTTTGAGTATAACTTCTTTATTTTTTAAGATAATTTGATCAAATTTGAAACACACTCTAGTTATTATAGTCGTAACAAGATAAAAATATCAAATATCGTAATAAAATACAGGGGGATGTATTTTGGGGGTATAGACCCCATTTTTTATGCCATAACTTTTGCTACCCCACTTAACATTTTAAATGAGATATTCTAATTCCTTGCTTTTTTCTGAAAATTTTTGATCTCTTTAATTTTTTCACAGCTGGTACGGTTTAGAAGTTATTTAAAAACATGTACGAAGTTGTATGCCAATTTTGCATTAAACAGGGATGGCTTTTTTTAAATAAATACCAGAGACTTCCTAGAAGACTATTTGACCAATTTTAAGACGAAAACAGAGAATAAATATTTTCTCTAAAATGCTTTTTTTTTAATTTAAATTAAAATAAAATTAACAAAATAAAATTAACAAAATAAAATTAACAAAATAAAAAAAAAAACTTATTTACATATAGGATTACACAAATTGACAAACCGTTTCATCGACACAAACATTTCATCGACATTGTCTTCTCATCGACACTACCTTTTCATCTTTTCTTTGACAAAAACGTTTCATCGACACAGAATTCATTGACATTACCTTTTTATCGACAACCGTTTAATTTTCTTCGACGAGGACTCTTTCATAGATACAGATGTTTCATCGACAACCGTATAATCGACACTATCTTTTCATCGACAAATCTTATCATCGAAAAGAACGTTTTAGCGATACTACAATAGTATAAACAATTACGATAGAACCCTTTTACACCATTAATTTTATTGTTGTATAATATTCTTTTTGCACTTCCAAACAATAATGAGCCATTTTACTCTCCTAATGGCAGAAGTAAAAGTAACACATTTACTACCAAGTATTCATTTAATCTCTAGGGATTAAAAGTCCCATAACGGTTCATTTAATCCCTTGGTATTAAAAATATTTCGTAGTTAGATATTACAAACACAGATGGCGCGCAAGTTTTTAAAAATAATTGTTTCTGAATTCTGAATTATATTTGATAATTTAATACGTACGTATATTTCTAATATTACTACAATAATTTTTAGGGTTTTTTTATTTGGGAAAGGAATTTATTATAGTTTTTTGTCTTAAATTCAAAAAATTTTATTGACAAGAAATTCTAACCTCTAAATTGTCTTGTATTATTTATTAAGATATCTAATGGTTTTATCTAATGTAGTATGCTAAATGCTTATATTTATACAATTCAAAAGATTTTTGTTAGTTGTTTAAGTTTCTAGAAGATAAACGATAGAATGTTTCATCATCACTCGGAAGTTCATACAGACTGATCCGTATCGAATCATGGTATAGGTACTTAAATTTTTAATAATATTTAATTTATCATAAATTAACCGATCAATTGATTTTGGGTTTCCGATGTCCTTCAAAATTATACAAGACTGGAGAAAACAACACAAATTTATTAATAGATATGTACATTTACAAATTACTAAATATAAATATGTACGTTTACTCTAACATTACAATCAATACAATTTGTTAGACCAAATAAAGGAGGTACAACTTGTTCAATTATTTTTTTTAATAAGGTGACAGTTTTATGTCTGGCTCAGTAGTTATTTGCATTCGAAATAACCATTGTCCCAAAATTGAAATCGTTTGTTCAAATAATTAATTGGAAGTGCAAAAAATTTAATATGCACTGCTGGAGCAAAGTGCATTTAATCCTTCGTGTGGTTGTTGCCCTCGACTACGTCTCGGGCAACAATTTCCACACTCAGGATTAAATTACTCACTTTGCTCCCTTGGTGCATAAATAACTATTTTGCACTTCCAAACAATAATGAGCCATTTTACTCTCTTAATGGCAGAAGTAAAAGTAACACATTTACTACCAAGTATTCATTTAATCTCTAGGGATTAAAAGTCCCATAACGGTTCATTTAATCCCTTGGTATTAAAAAGATTTCGTAGTTAGATATTACAAACACAGATGGCGCGCAAGTTTTTAAAAATAATTGTTTCTGAATTCTGAATTATATTTGATAATTTAATACGTAAGTATATTTCTAATATTACTACAATAATTTTTAGGGTCTTTTTATTTGGGAAAGGAATTTATTATAGTTTTTTGTCTTAAATTCAAAAAATTTTATTGACAAGAAATTCTAACCTCTAAATTGTCTTGTATTATTTATTAAGATATCTAATGGTTTTATCTAATGTAGTATGCTAAATGCTTATATTTATACAATTCAAAAGATTTTTGTTAGTTGTTTAAGTTTCTAGAAGATAAACGATAGAATGTTTCATCATCACTCGGAAGTTCATGCAGACTGATCCGTATCGAATCATGGTATAGGTACTTAAATTTTTAATAATATTTAATTTATCATAAATTAACCGATCAATTGATTTTAGGTTTCCGATGTGCTTCAAAATTATACAAGACTGGAGAAAACAACACAAATTTATTAATAGATATGTACATTTACAAATTACTAAATATAAATATATACGTTTACTCTAACATTACAATCAATACAATTTGTTAGACCAAATAAAGGAGGTACAACTTGTTCAATTATTTTTTTTAATAAGGTAACGGTTTTATGTCTGGCTCAGTAGTTATTTGTATTCGAAATATCCATTGTCCCAAAATTGAAAACGTTTGTTCAAATAATTAATTGGAAGTGCAAAAAATTTAATATGCACTGCTGGAGCAAAGTGCATTTAATCCTTCGTGTGGTTGTTGCCCTCGACTACGTCTCGGGCAACAATTTCCACACTCAGGATTAAATTACTCACTTTGCTCCCTTGGTGCATAAATAACTATTAATCTTTAATATTTTTGGGAAAATATTCGTCATTTACCGTTTTCATATTTTACTAAACAGTCTAAAATATTTTAAATGTCTGCGTCGATAAAACCATACTGGCCATGGAAAGCTTTGGCGATTAAATATGTATTTGTCGATGAAGCAGTTTTGTCGATAAAAAGACAGTGTCGATGAAACGACATTATTGAAGAATTGGTAATGTCGATGAAATTGTTTATCAGGAAAAGGTAGTGTGGATGAAACGTCCTTGCCGAAGAAAAGGTTTGTTGATGAAAAGCTAGTGTCGATGAAACGGTTGTCGATTAAAAGGTAATGTCGATGAAACGTCTGTGTCGAAGTAAAAGTAATATCGATGAAACGTCCTTGTCGAAGAAAAGATATGTCGATGAAAAGGTAGTGTCGATGAACCGGTTATCGATGAAAAGGTAATATCGATGAAATGTTTGTGCGATGAAAAAGTAGTATCGATGAAACGTCCTTGTCGAAGAAATGGTTTGTCGATTAAAAGGTAATGTCCATGAAACGCCTGTCTCGACGAATTGGTCGTGTCGATGTAAAGGTCATGTCGATGAAATTGTTTTCGATGAAGTGGTAGCACGCCGTGATCTGTGATTATTAAAATTTGCATACACTCCTCTTATGTTTTGACCGAGTCTAAGACATTATTTTTTTATTGAAAAACCATAAAAGCAGCAGAGGTGAGAACCTCCACAAAATTTACCTTTAGACCGACCACGACGATCATCAATATAATAGTGACTCCAACTGACGAGTGATGACTCTCCGTTTTTGTAATAAACCCGGAGAGGCGGTAGATTTAATATGTAAATATAATTTTGAACGTGTCTTCCTCTTCTGGTGCCGTCTCCTATAGGAGATTAGCAATCATCACGGCTATTCTAATTTTCGAAGTTGCATCTCTCTTTAGAGAAAACCCTTTAGTTTTGTTAATGTTTTTCCGTACCATTCTCGGAGGTTCTTTAACCAGGACGTTCTGCGGCGCCCTAGAGATCTCTTATTGCCCTGCATAATAAGTTGTAAAGTTGAGTATGTTGCTGCACGAGTTCTATGTGCTAAGTACTCGAGTTTTCTTTTCTTGATGGTTAGTAACAGTTTCTTTTCTTTATGCATTCTTTTTAAGACTTCTTCATTAAATACAAGATCCGTCAAGGGTATCTTTAGTATGAGTCGATATATCTACATTTCGAATGACTCAATCTATTTCATATTGTTTTTCTTCATCATCCATACTTCCATGCCATACAATAATGCCGGGAAGATACAATAACGCACCATACGCATTCGTAGTGCTGGGTCGAGGTTTATGTCTATGAACAGTTTCTTCATTTTGACGATTGTTATCTTTATTCCTTTATTAATTTCCGTGATCTGCTCGTTATTGTCATCTATTCGTGTTCCCAAGTATCGGTAGCTTCTCACTATTTCGATTATGGTATTCTCTATTGACTCGGCTGGGATATTATTATTGTCATTGTTCTTTCTAAATACCATGATTTTTGTCTTCTTTATATTCATTCTTAACCCTTAGGATTGGCTAACACTCGGGCTAAAAGTATTTATATCTACCATTATTTTCTGGAGGTCTTGGATGTTTGTTACTCTTATCGCGGTATCATCTGGGTATCGCACGTTATTTAAAGTTTATCCGTTTATAACTCTTCCCCAAAAGTCTCCACTAATGTCTTCTCTAAATATGCACTCTGAATACATATTAAGTAGAATTGGCGAGAGTATTCAGCCTTGTTGTAGTCCTTGACGGATATGTAGTTCCTCCGAGTCATGCCCTTTCATGTTTATCTGGGCTCTGTGCTTTCTGATTCCAGTACAAGTTTTTTATTATTTTGATCTCATTATAGTCAAGGTCTTTTTGTGCTATCCCCTTTAACTTTTCGTGTTTAACTTTATCGAAAGCTTTTTTGTAGCAGATAAATCCGATGTATAGGTCAACGTTCATGTTGTATTATGACATTCATGCTAAATAATGCTTCCCTTATACCACAGTTTTCACCAAATCAAAACTGTGTCCAGCTGATATCCGCCTCTAACTTCTTGTATATGCAGTTATGAACAACTTTTAGGAATAATACTTTTAATAGATGGGCTAATAATCGGAGAACTCCTTTGCGTTCTGCGTTTTCGGAGGGAACGTTTCGGAACGTTCAGGTTTAGGAAGTAACTAATTGAAGTAGAAAGTAATTTATATAATTTTATCGCAAAGTTTAGCAAAATTTTGGTACTATGCCGAAACTGGGCGGCGCATTTTTGAAAGGAAAGTAATTTTTTTTGGGTTTAGTTTGCTTTTCTATAATCCGTTACTTATACAGAGGGTGGTCCAACTAAAAGTTCCCACACAGGCTATTTTGAAAACAAGTAATTTTTGAGTACGTTTCATCGACACTACCTCTTCATCGACATTTTTGTGTAGACGGTATGAACCATTTTTTACACTATTGCAGTATCATGTCGATGAAACCGTTGTCGATGAAAAAGCACTATCGTTGAAATGTAATGTCGATGAGAAGGGCGGGTATGAATAGTTCGTAACTATTTTAACTTCTATAACCTGAAAATTTTATAACTTATTCATAAGGACCATCGAAAAATTATTAAAATTGTTATTTTATTATCATTTTTTTAGCCATTTATCATATTTTGACATATTAGTCTACAGTGCGGACATAAAGTAAATCCCCCCCTGCTACCTTTTGAACGGTTATGTTTTTGATTCTGAAAATTTGTCCACGGAGGAGTCAAATCGCGAATTTTCTAACAAAGGTACTTTTGATTCTGTGGAACTTCCGGTTATACCGGAAATGGATGGCAACTTTTTTATTTTAAATGGAACACCTAGAACATTTTTGCATTTTCGTGTTCTCCATAAAAATAACATTAAATTGACCTAGCATAGTGTGGTCTACGATTAATACTTTCGGAATTACGCCCATTCGAAAAATCGCATTTTTATGCAACTTCATTTACACCGGAAGTGGGAAATTAACGAACTTAAGGTTAAACATAATTTTGTTTAAATTTAATGTTATTAACTTAATTGCAAAAGAAATCATTTAAAATAAGGAAGTTGGGGCAGTCGGCTCCAACTTCCGGTGTAAATGAAGTTGCATAAAAATGTGATTTTCAAATGGGCGTAATTCCGAAAGTATTAGTAGTAGAGCACACTACGCTAGGTCAATTTAATGGTATTTTTATGGAGAACACGAAAATGCAAAAATATACTGGGTGTTCCATTTAAAATAAGAAAGTTGCCATCCACTTCCGGTATAATCGGAAGTTCCACAAAATCAAAAATACCTTTATTAGAAAGTTCGCAATTAAATACTTTAGTGGACAAATTTTAAGAATCGAAAACATAACCGTTCAAAAGTCGGAGGGGGGGGGGTGTATTTTCTTTATGTCCGCACTGTATAAAAAGTCCCCCAAAATGTGATAGATGTACAAAGTGTTCCGTTCAGGGTTAGAAACTAGACCAAATTTAATCGACAAAAAAACAAAAAAGTGGGGATTTATAGCCTTTTGAATTTTACGTCACCGATTTTTATCACAAATCACAAAATCGCTAATTACATCTTAACCAATGTGCTTACAGATCAAAATTTATTATTTATTATTAATAAAAAGCTAAAGCCATCTTCTTTCAATAGGTAATAACAGTAATAAAAAACAATTGTTAAAATGTTGAAAAAAAAATCAAAAAGTGAATAAAATAAAAAAAACCTAGTTTTTTCAGTTTTTTTTTAATTTTCTCATAGATAAGACCCATTACGGTTAGGTTTTTTTTAATTTTCTGAAACTTATTCATATTCTCAATACACCAGTGAAAATTTTGAAACCGTAGTTCTTTTCCTTCACTTAGTAAAGACTTCTGAAGTTACTTCTATCAGAAGTAGTCCTGAGCATAGTTTGTCAAATAAGCTGTATACGGTATATCATGAGGGGTGCATAGTTTGTGAATTAGGCAATAAGACAGTTTCATGTCAGTCCACCTGCCAGTAATGGTAACAAACTGTGCTTAGAATACTTCTTCTAGGAGTAACTTCAGAAGGCTATAGTAAGAGAAGCAAAAGAGCTATGGCCTGAAATTTTTCCTTAATTTGTTGTAAATCTGAAGAACTTTCAGAATATTTAAAAAAAAATTCAACCTTAATGGGTCTTGGAAACAAATTTCAAAAACTGAAAAAAAATATTTATTTTATCTTCTATTTTTTTGCGATTTTTTATTCAACATTATATCAACTATTTCTGTTTTACTGTTGTTACCAATTGAAAGAGGATGGCTTCAGCTTTCTAGTGATAATTTTCTTTTAATTCTACGTATATTGGTTAAAAAGTAATTAGCGATTTTGTGATGTTTGGCAAAAATTGGTGAACTAAAGTTCAAAATGCTGTACCTCCATAACTAAAAAAGATAGGCCTATACTTTTTTCGTTTTTTATCGATTAAATTTGCTCTAGTTTCTAAACCACGAACGGAAGACCCTGTATATGTGAAAATTCTTTTTAAAAGTTTACTTTAAGGTTTATCAACACTTTCCAAAAATAATTAAATAACAATCCGTTGCTATGTAGCAATCTCAACTCCTCATTTCCAACGGCGTAATGAAGTGTAAAAAATGAAACTTCATACTTCATGTACATAAGTGCCATCTGAGTTTTAAGGATACTTACCTAAGTTGTTTTTTGTTCATATTTTTAATAATTTATTCAAATATCAAAAATAAATAGTTTTTTAACTTTATGTATTTAAAACTCGGAAATAAAAAGTAGAAAAAAATGTAATGAACCACTCGAAAAGTAAATTTGATGAGAACTCCTAAAATTTGCTTCCGGCTGTGGACGTTTTTATGTAGTAGGTGGTAGAGAACCACATGATGTAAATAAATAATAAATCTAAAGCTTAAAACAGAGTCACCCTTTTGAAGTACCTACACATAGACAAATAAAAAACACAAATCATAAGCATCCCAACCTAAAGAAACAAAAGCTTCCCACTTTACCTTAATAAACATCTTACTCCTTTAAGGTGGGGAATTAATGAATCGTCAGTGCACACAGGTAGAGAAACCTGTCTTAACTAACGGTGCCGCTCTTTCTCTCTCCTTGACTGCTTAAACAGTCGCCATGTTGATATATGTTGGTGATACGTTTTAAATCAAGTTAAAATCTGTCGGCAATAATTGTGACCTTTTTTGAAATGCTCGTGTCGGTTTTTCGAAACGTCACAGGTGAGTTCAACATTTAGAAAAGATGTCAGAAGAATGAGAAATTACTCAAATCCATTGCACCTGTTAGATATCATTTACCAATTAGTTCTTGTCTTGTGGTAATGCTGAATAAATTGGTTAAAACCGAGATTTAGAAATAACAGTGAAATTTAATTCTTCCACTTTATTTTCTAATATTTAAAAAAACTCAATCGTAAAAGTTTTGTTTAATTAGTTTTTAATATTTAAGGAATGTTTCTTCAAATAATTAGCCCTTTAAACATGCAGAAAACAATAGGTCTTTTACTCGTGTATTTTGAAATGGTTATTAGGAAAACGTTTGAGGCATTTCAGATCCATTATTATGATATTTTAAATGTTATCATTTTTCTTTAAATTCTTTAAATATTTTTTTGATTAAAATTAATTGGAGATTATTATTTAAAAAAACAAACTATTTAAAATGATAATCTTTAGGTTATTTAATTTTTATTTTTTTTCAACCCACATCTTATGATTCGTCCTATTTTTGGATACCTATTACTTATCTATTACCAAAAGTCAACCCCTGAGGAGTTATAAGCTTTTGAAGTTGAACTAAAAAAATATATTTTTCTTTATTACGTCCAAACCAAGGAAGATTTTATGACGAAATTTGGCGTACTTGAGTTTTTATAAGAAACGCGCACTTTGTAAAAAATTATCTGCAAAGGGTTTAAATTGAAGAGGATGGGCATAAACCTCCTTATAAGTTTTTAGTTTCTTAATATATTAACATTAAAGTTACCAATTCCCATTTAATCATTCAATTGTAAGATTTTTTGTCTCTTATGTCTTCCAAATAAATTATGCCGTTCCTGCAAAAAATGTAAAAAAGAAATTCGGTGAAAGACTAATTTAATTAATAACATCACATTATGTAAGTGAAGTTGCATAAACTTAAATTTTAATTTTTTGGAGAATATCTAATGTATTGTTAAAGTTTACCAGTTTAAACGGTATTAATTTAAAATAAAACAAATGAAGAAAAATTAATTTAACAGTTTTATTAAAAAAATTATTGTAATAAATTAAGTGCATGTTCGACGTGAGTGCCCTCTGAACGATTACAAGAATTAATTCGGCGCAAAAATGAAAATCGAATAGATTCAAAGACGTTTGGGATTTCACATATATCATTGGTTGCGTTGACGATTCCTACCCAAAGATCTTCTCTGCTTTCGACTGGAGTACTGTAAAGTTTATCTTTTAAACAACCCCAAAAAGAAAAATCTAGAGGATTTACATCCGGTGATCGCGGTGGCCAAGTGATTGGGGCATCAGCACCCCGATCAGCGAGGAAATTTTTCATTTAAATAATTTCTCACATTTATTGAAAAATGAGGGGGGCTCCGTCTTGCATAAACCACATCTGTGCTCTGATGGGAAGGGGTACTTCTTCTAGTAGTCCAGTAAGACTATTTCTTAGAAAATCTAAATACAACACACCATTCAGTCTTGGTGGTAATTCAAATGGCCCTATAATATGATTGTCGATTATAACTGCCCACAGGTTGATGGAAAACTGTCTTTGATAATTGGCTACAATTTTCTCATGGGGATTTTCATCCGACCAGCTATGCAAATTAATCATTCCGCTTCTTATATTTTGATTTTGGTCGTATTTGCGTTTGAACCATTGGCAAAATAACAATCTATTGTTCAAATCAATGGGCAGCAATTCTTGAACTTTGCGAAAATGGTATGGATGAAGTAACAGTACTTGAAGTGTTCTGTGTACGGCATTTTTTTGATTTTGCAATTGCGTAGAAATCTCTCTTACACTTACTCTGCGATTCTCCTCCACACATCCCAATATTTGTTCTTCTGCCTCTACTGTTCTTATTGTTCGTGGGCGCCCTACATTTCTACGATCAGTTTCCAGTATACCATATTCACGCAAACGACAATCTACGTTAGCAAATGTTGTATGATGAGGAGTTTGACGATTTGGATCAGCATATCTTCTAGCAGAAGCTCTACCATTACTGTGACATTCACCGAATACTAGGTGCATGTCAGCATATTCATTAAATGAATAGATTGCATCCATTTTATAAGTATTTTTTATAAATTGAAAGTTACTGTATTATCTCTTATGACATCAATGTTGTTACTATGGTTTTGGTTTCAAAGAGTGACTTAATATTGAAACATTAGGAAAAAGTACTTTGTGTTGCATAACTTTGCTGTTTTGCACTAGTTTAATTTTTCTCATTTTCTGCAAGAAGGGTATAATTTATTTGGAAGACATAAGAGACAAAAAATCTTACAATTGAATGATTAAATGGGAATTGGTAACTTTAATGTTAATATCTTAAGAGACCAAAAACTTACAATGAAGTTTATACCCATCCTCTTCCATTTAAACCCTTTGCAGATGTTAAATTTTGTCTAATTTTTTACAAAATGCGCGTTTCTTATAAAAATTCAAGTACACCAAATTTCGTCATAAAATCTTCATTGATTTGGACGCAATAAAGAAAAATGTATTTTTTTATTTCAACTTCAAAAGCTTATAACTCCTCAGGGGTTCACTTTTGGTAATAGATAAGTAGGGTTATATCGACTTATTTTGAAGTGAGGAATCTTCAGTTAAACGTTGTCGGTCGAATAACGGGATAATCTCGTTTAATTTTTAATTTTAGAAATTTTTTAAACACTAATTGTATAAGAGATACTTTTTTTTCCACCCAGTATATGAAAATTGTTATTTAACGCGGGTATTTTTAATTTTCCAATTGGGAATTTTAACTATCAATAGATGGCGCTGTTAACCCTCTGTGGCAAATTAATGAACTACCAGTATTGTGTATTGTATTTATGTTTAAATATACATTAAAGTCGTTTCTAAGAGCAATTTCCTAAACGGAAAATATAGTGGTTTAGTTCTGCAGTCATAGAAGCTAGTACGAACAACATTTTTGTATAATTTTTTTTGTAGATGATTTAGAAGTAATTTCTTTAATTTCTGCCAGAAGGAAAAAAAAGGAGAATGTACAAAAAATATATAATGATCTAAAAGTACCTTAACTTTGGACCCCTCTAATTAATTTTGTGCTAGGTTGCAGAAGGTAACTCTCTGGTAGTATGTAGCCTAATCAATTTAGAATATAAATCTGAAAAAAAATTGAAAATCTAACGAGGGAAACTTGAGTTATTACTGCAGAACTAATGCTCGATTTCATGATTTTTCACAATTTTTTCTCCCAAACTCGCGCGCCCTCTAGGGGTCGCATTAATTATCAGTTATTTCGTCATAATTTGAAAAGAAGCTCCAGAAAAGTGGGATGGATTTTCTATTCCTTGTTATTATCTCTAACGGAAAATTTATCTTCTAATTTTTATTTAAAATCAATATTTACAGTCAAACTTCCCTAACTCAAATCTTCAAGGGACTTCAAAAAAAATTCGAGATATAGAAATTATTTCGCATAGTTAAAAACGAATATTTGTACACATTACAAACAAAATTCGAGTTATGAAAAAATTCGGCCTATAGAAGTTCGAGTTATGGAAGTTCTACTGTATTTAAAATTGGCAAAGTTGCTACTGA
This sequence comes from Stenus bimaculatus, assembly GCA_963971135.1. NCBI lineage: Eukaryota > Metazoa > Arthropoda > Insecta > Coleoptera > Staphylinidae > Stenus > Stenus bimaculatus. Next base: position 74,748,077 of record OZ020180.1, on the reverse strand, counting down.
CGTTTTATACTAGCTTTACAGTTTCACAAATTCGCCACCAGAGGGAGAGCTCTTTCCTAAAATCTCGAATACCAAATATCGAAATATTAAAAAAAATAAATAATAACGCAAAAAATATTAAATATTGTATTGACTTAAAACTACTTAAGTAGTATTTTTGTCTTGTCTATTTTTTAATTTTGTTTTTAAACAAAGATTTACACAACATTTTCTAATTCTGTACACCAGTTTATTGATCTTATTATTTTGCAGGTGCTCAATCAAATCCGATAATGCCAGGAGGGGCGACTCCTGGCACACCAAGTGCCAAACAAAAAGAAAAATCAATGATTCGTCAAAAAGTGGTTGTTGCTTTGTACAATTATAAAGCTATTGAATCTGGAGATCTTTCTTTAGAGAAGGTAATAGATACTCTAACTAATTATAAATAATTTATTAAATTTATTTTTTTTAAGAATGCCGAGTATGAAGTTATTGATGACAGTCAAGAACATTGGTGGAAAGTTCGTGATAGCCTTGGGTAAGATATTTGTTAATATTTTGTACTAAACAGACCCAAGAAATATTTTTAAATCAATTATTTTTGCACATTCTATTCACATTTTATTTGTATAGTACATGGTACAATATTGTTTTTCCACGACTATTGAATAAACGATTTTTGAACTTTTTGATAAGTAATGAAATTCAATACTAAATTTTTGTCACAAAAAAATTGCAGTATTGCCAACCCATTGAGTAATGAGCAATGGATTATGAGTAATTTCATTAATCACTAGGCAGTATTGCCTACCCATTGAGTAATGAGCAATGGATTATGGGTAATTTCAACCACAGAATAAAATTTACATAGAAGAAATCAAGAAATGTCAAAAATATGAAAAATAATCTCAAAAAATTTGCATAAAAGCACCGTAAAATATAAAAAAAGTCGTGGAAAAAATATAGTATTCTACTCGCGAGAAAATAGCAATTCTTCACTCGTGTCGCAATTTCGGTCTTCGTGAATAATGGGTATCATTACTCGCTCGTTGAATAATATACTATTAAGCAAATATCACAGTAACATGAGCTCAAGAATAAAACTCTTCTACATTGGGGACCATTCTCAATCTTTTTACGTCCAAATTCAAAGATTTTTATGGTGTATTTGTGGTAACATATTTTTCTAGATTTCACAAATCTTAATATCTTTAGCTATTTGAAATTTTTCATAAAATGGCAGATTTTGGTAAAAAACTATCACAGTGTGTTTGAGACATGAGATGAATTATTTTGAGAGAATAAATTTTATTAATCACTAGCTTTGCTCAAATCATTTTCTTCTCTTTTTAGTTTCATTGGAGAAAAGGAGACGGACTTATTAGTTCGAGCAAATTTAGTATAAACAACACAACCTATGTTCGAAAATACAGATTTTTTGTACAAGCAAAATGTGCTATAATTTTATAATGTATTAAAAATCAATTTAATTTGGTTCTCTCTAACAAGTTTTTCTTTTAATTTTTTTTAGAAACGTTGGATTTATTCCCAGCAATTATGTCAAAGAAAAGGAACTTATAGGATTACAACAATATGAGTAAGTATAAAAATAATCATAAGTAATACTTATTTTTATACCTTATTATTTTTATAAATTCATTCGTATCTTTTTCCTCGCGCTTCTTAAGTGATTTAAACATTAAAGAGGATTTTATATATAAAATTTATCAAAACAACGAGATAAAAACAAGAATGTACCTACAAATTTATTGATATACGGGGTGTTGCAGAAAATACGTTTTTTATCTAGAAACGGGGAGAACCGATCATCCGGTATATTTTAAATTTATTTTTAGATTATCAAAGAATAAGGAGCTGAAATCATTAAATTTTTTTTCGTGTTCTTCGGGAACGGGTTTAGGGTCACACCAAAAAGTACGATTTTTTAAAAACGCGTACTCATAAATTGAAATACTGCGAAAGCACAAATAATCTTGAAAATCGCCATACGTGGCTAGAAGCACCAAAATCATGAGACGATAAATAAAGGAATATCTTAAAATTTGACGTCACACGAATCAAAACAAAATTATTATATTTTTTTCCCAAAATTTAATACTTTTTCATTTTGAAAGAACTGAAACGATAGGAATCAGGATAGAAGGACAAGTATATTAAGGGGCAATTTGGTTCTTCGAAAATATCGCATTTTTTTCACTTGAAAAATCCAAAATTGCGGTACCTATTCTACTTCTCCAAAGCAGCTAAAAATCGAAAATCGGAAGTCCATGCAGATATCAATGTGACCTTATAAACCAAAATGACCAACATTAACGGCCGATATTATCAAAAATTTTAACGCTCATTTAATTTTAAATGAGGTTTAATTTGACATACAGAGGGGTGCACAAAAAACGGCCAACGATGTAGCTTCGTTATTTCTTATCTGATTTTAGTAAGTGATATGTCAAATTAAATGGTTTGAAAAATACTACTATCAGATAATAATAGATTAATTTTAATTATTTTTTTGTGACTGAGGTATGATTTTTGCTTCTAAATTGTATTAAAACAGTTTTTTTTTCAGTTTAAAGCCCAAATTAGAATAAACAACAAACTATTTATAACTACTAATAAAGTAGCAAATTGAAAACAAATTAGTACATTTTATCTGTTTTATTTTAGGTGGTATGTAAATGATATGTCAAGACAAAGATCTGAATCCTTGCTAAAGCATGAAGATAAAGAAGGGTGTTTTGTAGTGAGAAATTCTTCAACAAAAGGTTTATATACATTATCATTATACACAAAAGTGTAAGAAATGAAAAAAATTCATCTTTTTATATCGAAAAATACACATTTATATTTTTTCAGTCCGCATCCACATGTCAAACATTACCACATAAAACAAAATTCAAGAGGGGAATTCTTTTTATCCGAAAAACACTGTTGTAGTTCAATACCTGATCTCATAAATTATCATAAACATAATAGTGGTGGATTAGCTTCGAGACTGAAAACAAGTCCTTGTGATAGACCTGCTCCAGCAACTGCAGGATTAAGCCATGGTAAGAAAATAATTAAATCATTTTCACATTTTACTAGAATTAAATGAAAATGTGGAAAATTTCTGCATGAACATTTGATCCTGTGTAAAAATAAACTAGAACAATTTATTTTAATTTAATGGGTTTTTTTAGATAAATGGGAAATTGATCCACATGAGTTGATGCTACTTGAAGAATTAGGCTCGGGTCAATTTGGAGTGGTGAGAAGAGGAAAATGGAGAGGTTCAATTGATGTAGCTGTAAAAATGATGAAAGAAGGGACTATGTCTGAAGATGATTTTATAGAAGAGGCTAAAGTTATGACGTGAGTTAAATTTTTATAATGCACCAGAAAGTAAAATTGGTGCAAATTATTCATTGTAAATGTTGCAACAATTTTCTATTACAGGAAACTTCAGCATACAAACTTAGTCCAACTTTATGGTGTATGTAGTAAAAACCGGCCAATTTTTATAGTAACTGAATACATGCGACATGGGTCTTTATTGAATTATTTAAGAAGACATGAACAATCTTTGTCCAGCAACCAAGGCTTACTGCTTGATATGTGTATACAGGTATGATTGACCTTGACAATTTTTAAAAAATTTCGCTTTATGGAACCTTCCCCACTTCTAAAAAGAGCAAATCAGTTGTTAAATTACATTATCATTGCAAAAAAACAATTTCCAAATCGCTTTTAATATTTTCGAAAAAACCACGCAATGAAAAACAACCTCAAAAGTGTTTGTTTTTCTGAATTATGGTAAAAACAGAAGTATTGTGCAAAATTTTTTTTAGATGCAACATTTTTTATTATAAACTAAAACTCTATTTTTATTAAAAAAATATATACTTGAAAAATGGGGTCCTGCAGGCTCCTTTGAGCCCCCCTGTACTGCGTGGTAAATGGCATTGTAGTTCTGCCACTGGCTCAATACCAAATGCACTTCGCCGATTTTTTCTTTATTGGCAAATAAATTCCTAAAACTGGAATGTACCTGCAAAGCTACTGCTTTGTGTAATGTATTATGATAAAAAATTGTTTAATTTTGTCTTCATTTTTCTATTTTAGGTGTGTAAAGGGATGTCATATTTAGAAAGACATAATTATATTCATCGAGATCTAGCAGCAAGAAATTGTCTTGTCGGTTCTGAAAATATCGTTAAAGTAGCAGATTTTGGTTTAGCAAGGTACGTCCTTGATGACCAATATACATCTTCTGGTGGTACTAAATTTCCGATAAAATGGGCTCCTCCTGAAGTACTTAACTACACCAGATTTTCATCAAAAAGTGACATTTGGGCCTATGGTAAGAAATTATCTAAAATTCTAGAATTAATTACCATAAGAAAAAGTATTAAGAGGATAGTTACAAAACCTAAATCTTCCTTAAAAAATCGTTTTTCGTCGTACTATTTTATTTAATTCCTTTGTTTTAAAAAATTTAGGTAATTGTAAAAAAAATATTATTTTACTTATAGCCACAAGTTTTTGTAAAAACACAATTATCAACAAAATTTTGAATTAAAGTGGTTAGATTACTGACTATTTAACAAAAGTAATTTCAAAATTAAAAATTATTAAAAAATTTAAGGTGTCCTTATGTGGGAAGTTTTTACATGTGGAAAAATGCCATATGGAAGATTAAAAAATACCGAAGTTGTCGAAAGGGTGCAAAAAGGCTTAATTTTAGAAAAACCCAAAGGATGTTATAAAGAGGTGTATGAGGTCAGTATGCTTCAAAAATTTAATTTTTAAAGTATAGTTTAAAATATACACATTGTTTATAATGTACTTATGTTAAATTTAAATATTTTTAAGGTGATGAGAAAGTGTTGGAGTCCTTTGCCAGAACACAGGCCTTCATTTAGAGTTTTAAAAGAACAATTAGTGACTGTATCACAGGGTTTATTAGTTGATTGACTGGCCCAGTTGGTTTGCGAAACAGCTACCAGAAGCTCATCATCAGCTTCCAGTTGCGATTTATGTTCCCATTATGAGCAAACATGGATGAGCTTCTGCCAAACATTGTGCCGAGAAGCGAAGAAAAAAACCAAACAATAATCATACCCAATAAACAAAGAACATCATTTTCTTTTTACAATATTAGTAATGAATTTAACGGTATTAATTAAATTAGGCTTAAATATACAAACATCGACTGAAATAATTTTTTCTATTATTAATTTATAATTTTCATAAATAGAGATATGCTTTTTTTGTATGTATTATAAAGTTTTGTTCAAATGGTGCCAGTATATTCTGTCTTGTTAAGTAAAGAAACCTTTACTCTATAAATAATGCTCCTAATAATCTGAATATTTACTTATAAATAAATAATAAAAATATTAAGTAGTATATTTTAAACATTTTATTAAGGTATTTTTGCTTAATTGGGCAGAACTATGAATGCTAGTCTTACATATTGGACCAATAATATAAAACTAAATACAATAAAAAGGCAGACATTTTTGGGAGATAAATTTAAAGATAACATTTGTAAAAGTTTTTAATTAAAATAACTAGTTGTAATTTTAATAGCACAAGTTAACCCAAATACTTAGGTGTTTTTATTTACTAGTTTGTGATACTTTTTAACAATTTGTGAAGCCAGTTTTTATTTTGTGATTAAATATATGTACTAATAGAAATGAATACTTGATGTGAATTGTTCAACGGAAATTTACCTGTAAAGACTTAATGATAAAAATGTGATAGACTTAGTAAATGTTTAGTCACAAATTGCAATCAAAACTGAAAAATATTTATTTATATTATATTACGTGAAAAAATATTATTTATATAGAGAAAATAAATTTAACTCCCACACTATTTAATATTTATTACTTTTTTAAAGGTGAAAATAGCCAAATATTTGTAATCAAAAATAGTTATTCCAGTATTTTCACATAAGAAAACAGTGTTCAGCTTTATAATTCTATTATATACATGTACTATCTAAATAAAAAAACAAAACTTATGTGCAAGACTTATTTATTATCTCCTTCCAATCATATTAAAAAATTTTATGTTCTAAACCTGTTACTTCTGGAGGTTTATTTAAAGTTCCTACAACTTCCACTTGATTTATTCTTACCATGGTTCGTTCTATTCGGAAAACTATAGCAAAAATAAGGTAAATTTTTAGTTTATTTAATAAATTATACCAACTTACATTTTATGTTTTTGTAGTTCTTTCTCCTTTTTTTCTTAAAAACGGTTTTTGTATGGGATAGTGTTTTCTCTATCACTGTTCCTACAACATCAACTAAACCATCTTCAATTATTGGTTTACCTATTAATGTAAAATCTGCGGCTCCCAACAATAATACCTATAAATGACTTAAATTAATACGTTGACTATTAAACACAGTACCAAAATAGCCTGTAATCTGTGACCTCAATAAAAATCTTTAGATACATCTTTAACGTTGAATTTCTGATGAAGTCGCTGATTACAGATTAAGTGTCAATGATACCAATAATAACAAAGATACCCATACAGTCCAACGTCAAATGGGACACCCTGTATATGATTTTGAAAACAATGTATTAGTATTACAAATAAGTAATTGTGACCTTGGTATTTGAAAAAAAATAAATAAGAACAAATAACTTGATAAATACAAATAAACTTGTTAATTAAATTGCTTACCTTATCAAATTTTATTTTATCACCAGCAGTTGGAGGCCAAGATCCTTCAATTATAATTACATCACCTTCCGTTACTTTTTTTTGCCTTCCTGCTACATGTATTATTGCAAAAAGTCGTCCAGCATTTTCATGTAAAATTTGATTGTTAATTTTCTCAATTATTGCTAAAAATATAGATAATTTTTACATATTCTTCTAAAAAATTAATAATCATTTTAAAGTTTAATACAAATTTTTCTTTAAAAGGATAGTCGGCAAATGCTAGCGCTTAATTTTGAAATTCGCTTGATATTTGCGGTTTTGCTAATAATTTTTTTCCATTGAAGCTTTTTTAAAATTTCTTTTCTTGGTACACAGAAGGTTTTTGTGGCTACCAATTTGTTCTTTTTGTGTTTTAGTATGACAAACCAAATCTCTTTACAAAAAACGTTCGCTTAGCGGCGTTTTGGATTTATATAAAAAATTAATTGAAATAATATGTCATTTCCAACGCTAACAATAAGTTAAGGTATAAACGAAGAGTTTATAGACTTAAGTCTATTTTTAAACGTTTTACAGCGCTCCAAAATTCTTAAAATTTTACTTAGTTTGTTATAAAAATCTAAAACGCCGCTAAGCGAACGTTTTTTCTGTTTTACTGCTGCCTTATAAGTATTTGGTTTAACTTAAGAAAACAAAACAAGAAGAAATTGGTAGCCACCAGACTCTTTTGTGTTCCAAAAAAAGAAATTTTAAAAAAGCTTCAAGGAAAAAAAATATGAGCAAAACCGCAAATATCAAGCGAATTTCAAAATCAAGTGCTCATATTTGCCGACTGTCACCTTAATTTCATTTTTTATAAACACGTTTTGGCTGCACTTTAGAAGGAGGTAAAGGCCCCCCTAAACGGTTTTTGTATGAATGGCTCCTTTTTCACCAATTCACGATTAAATTTTTAATTTTCTACAATTAAGTGCCACTTAGCATAGTTAAATATAGAACTACTATAAAATAAATAAGAACATTTTTTAATTAAATATATTTTTTTGCTGAATTTTCGGTCTTCAGCATCAATAATTGACATATACAAACTTACGAGATAAAATTTATAACGTGGATACATTCAGTATACATATAGAAACTTAAGAGATAAAATTTATGACTTAATATAATATATGAACTCACATTTTTGTAAATTATCTTCTTGCTTGGTATCGATTATTTCATAAGGTGCAGGTTTATTCGAAAAATATTTTTGAGTTATTACTGTTAATGGAGTTGCAACTGGTTTAGCTTTAAATGTGTTTGTTACAACTGGAGTAAACCTATTTAATACATTTCTTAAAAGAACAGACATCATGTTTCTTAAATTAAGTTATAAAATTTGTTTTGAATTTTTCTAATTTTCTTCATCAATTTTTCATTCTTTTAGTGTGTTTTAGGTTATGTCAGGTTGGATAATACGAAATGTCAATTCTAACAATTTATGTTTCTGTGATCAAAAACAGAAAACAAGCGTCTAGACCCTCATCAAGAGCAAAGATGGATGTTTATATGTGGTTTATACAGGGTGAGCTAAAATGATTGTGTCAATTCAAATTTCCCGCCTAAAAATCTGGGGAATTTGTTTGCTTCAAGTTCATAGTAACACAAAATCATGTCAAAATCAAAACAAAGTAACTAGAATTCACAAAAGCAGAGGCGTAGGTGTAATTTTTACCGATGTGTCAAGACTTCAGATTTTTGAACTTCGTTATTGTGCCTTCTATTTCATAAACGTCAGTTTTTATCAAAATTAATTTGCATAAATCTTTGTTTTGTGTTAGCATCTGCCTCGAAAATGAAAAACATTTTCAGTATTTGACATTTGGTGTGAAATTAGAGAATTACTAGGAAATTTTTATTTTAAGATTTCAGTTGTACCAACCTGCGTATTTGGTTGCCTACATATCAAACAACAATCTCACCCTGTATAATAAATCTAAGTGCTACATTAGTTGCCTACATCCATCTTTTAAATTGTTAGTGGCTAATTGTTAGTGAATAGTTGTTAGTTGAGCATAAACTCTTTATTTAGTCTTAAGGTGAGTTTATGCTCAACTAACCACTAACAATTAGCCACTAACAATTTAAAAGATAAATGCATTAAATTGCATTTGACTGTTTATACTGCCACTAAAAACTAACCATTAAGCATTAACAATTAGCCACTAATGGGCCAAATTTCGAATTTTCAATTACGAGTTGCTAGTGATTAGTGAATCTAGAAATGCGCATGCTTGTATGATCTTTAAAGTTGACAGTGTCTGTTTAAATTTTTGCCTCTGACGAATATATAATGGGTAGTGAAACCTTTAATCACCCTTTAATGGAAGTGATTTGGAAGTGCTGAGGAGTTGGTGACACTTTTTCAACACTTTGATAATCAAATCGACAATTTGAAAAATCGCGTCGAATATGTCAAATTTCCTAATGCTTAGTGGAGTATAAACGTTCACATTTTACGCTAGTGGTTGACTGTTAGTTTATTTGTTTAATAATATAAAGACACCTGTTATTTACATAAAATGCTCTCATTGCATGTCCATATGTTTATTTTTTTTTATTATATTAGATCAATTTTGAGGAGATATTTTTATGGTAACCATGGAAACTGTCCATAAAACATTGCTTTCATTTGTTTTTTTACAAATTCTTATATTTAACACATTTTCTAAAGTAACATATACAGGGTGTCCCATTTGACGTTGGACTGTATGGGTATCTTTGTTATTATTGGAGATAGAAAGTCGGTTAAATGGACAAAGTAGTAGAGACTTTTTCGAATATTAATAATTCTTTTACAAAAAAATTGAATATCGCATCATTCCAACGCTATCATGAAAAAACAAGAAAATGCGATTTGGCTATAACTTCTTTATTTTCTGTGGTACCAATAAAATTTAATTTAATTTTTTTGACTAATTTATTGAATACCTCTTATTTGACCACCGTCAACGAAATATAAAATATCCTATTTTGTAAATAAAGAAGAAAGTTGTACTTATTTGTTTGTATAAAATTCAAAATGTGGAAATTTAATTAAAACTGTTATCGACAACGTAATTCTCAATTGTATTTATTTTTATATAAATTTATTTTAATGAGTAAACAAAAGAATTATTTTTTTTAAACCTGAAAAAATATAAAAATAGAATACGCAAAATTATATTCTATTATATAAAAAAATTAAAATGAAATAGAGAAAATTATTTTTTATAGTATGTGTAAAAATCTTAAAAAAATAAAAAAAATTAATATTCTTTGGTTGAGATTACACTTGAAATTATTTTTTTTTACTCTTTTGTTGCCATTTGAAATTCAAAACTTTCTTGGATGTTTTCAGAAAAAATCTATTTAATATCGAATTATAGTATTGTAGTAGTAAAAAATAATTCGATATTATAGTAGTAAAAACAGCCAATAATAACATACATTTTTTTTTAATTTTTTTTTGAAGATTTTTACAAATACAAAAAATAAAAAATAATTTTCTCTAATTAATTTTTTTTGTGTAATATAATATAATTTTGCGTTTTTTATATTTATTTTTTTAGGTTTTTTTTTTAATAAGACATTTTTAATTTTTTTGTTAAAATTAAAACGAATTTATAAAAAATATACTTATACAATTAAGAAATACGTTGTCGATAACCGATAACAGTTTAAATTAATAGCATTATTGTAAATCGATGCGTTTTCATATTTCCACATTTTTTAGCAGTATTTATACAAAAACTTAAAACAAATTTAAAGAAAATTCTAAAAATTTAAATTGGGCTTTATCAAATTTTAATGCTTGGAGAACTAGATTTTGAATTTTATACAAACAAAACGTGTACAAAACTCTCGTCTTTATTTATTAAATTAGGATTTCATATTTCGTTGACGGTGATCAAATACGACGAATTTAATAAATTAGTCTAAAAAACTACCTTTAGTTTATTGTTGGTTCGTTTGTTGAGAAAATTAGTAAATAATCATAATTTATCTCCTTGAAATTCAAAATAATCAGCGCTTCTGCGCAGTTTACGACTCCCCGTCAAATAGTATCGTGGTTAATCGGCCGGGCGCCCGGGTGAATATACACATCGTGCTTTTAGCTCCCTTTCTTGTAGGTTAGATTAGTATAATATAGTTAAAATCAGTTAAAAATGTCCGGTAAATTAAAAGCACGCTGTTATTTTCCGAATTGTAAAAATGTACGTTATGATACTATCGATGCACCAATCAATCATTCAAAAAAACATTTTTTTCATTTTCCTAATGATCCCACAAGTAAAGAAGAGTGGTTAAAAGTTGTTTGGCCTGAAGGCAATTATCCTTCTCTTAAACATCTTTTTTTGTGTGAAGATCATTTTGAAGAGAAGTCATTTTCTAGTACATTAAAAACATATTTATTTAAGTATGCAAAACCTGTAAATCTTAACCGAGCCAGTATTTCTAATATTTCTAAGAATTTGGAAGTAGTTTCTAGTGAACACACATATTGTTTAACATCAGATAATTCACAAAATTTAACAATATCTGATAACTTAATTATCGTTGATGAAACCATCCAAAATGTGACGCAATCTTTAGAGTTACCTGAAGAAGGTCACCCTCGGACTCGCCCTCGGAAAGCTTATAATAATTTGTTTAAAAGGAATAAACGAGATCTTCATACCATTAATAGGCGACAGCAATCCACAATTTGTAAATTGAGAAAAAACTTAATTATTGTTGGTGAACCCATGCAAAATGTGACACAATCTTTACAGTTATCTGAAGAGCGTGACCCTCGGGAAGCTTATAATAAATTGTTTAAAAAGAATAAACAGGATCTTCATACCATTAATAGGCGACAGCAATCCACAATTTGTAAATTGAGAAAACGTCTTAATACACGCCGTTCATCTTTAAAAAATGTAGAACGGATCAGTATAAGTAAACTTTTAAAACAATTGGAGACATCTTTCGATCCTGCTAGAGTTGAATTAATAAGAGCACAGTTTAATGATTATAATAAATTAAGAAGGGCCCTTTCAAACTAGTTTAAAATAAAGTCGGTTTAATATATGCGGGTGTGTTTTTATTTTCTCCCATTTCGGTTCATTATAAGAATTGTTTTATATTTATTGTATTTTAAACATGTATATTTGTTATATTTAAATAGTTTTTAGCGTAACAATATAAGTTTTTGCTTTATACTATTTATGTAATTATACAGGGTGATCTGTGCCACCCATTTATCTCGAGAACGCGTTATCGCACATGGCTGAAATTTATTACCAAAGTGACCCTAATGAATCCGTTGGTGAACTTATTATTTTCCAGAACAACCCGGAACCGGAAGTAACTTTGATTTTTTTAAATGGCAACATAGGTCGAGTTTGGTATTGTTTGATAGATCTTTTAAAAATGAATAACTTTTACTTAAATAATTTTTCAATAATTTGCACATTCACAATTTTATATGAAAACAACAAAAACTGTTAAAATTTTGTTAAATAATCGAAATACAAAATAAAGTATGATACTTGAAGTTATTAAATAATGTTTAATTCGTTATTTTCTTTTAATATTTTAGATATATGCAGTCTTGTATCTTACACGTATTTTGATTATTTAACAAAATTTTAATTTAAACGTTTTTTTCTTATAAAAATGTAAATTTTCAAATTATTAAAAAAATATTTAAGTAAAAGTTATTTCTTTTAAAAAGATCTAACAAACAATACCAAAACTCGACCCATGTTGCTATTCAAAAAATCAAAGTTAATTGGTTCTGGATAGTTCCGGGTTGTTCCGGAAAATAATAAAGCGGATATTCAATATTCATGTAAGACATACGAGTAAGACTGAAAATGTCGAAATTATTCAAAGAAAATAACGAATTAAATATTATTTAATTAATTCAAGTATCATACTTTATTTCGCATTTCGATTATTTAGTAAAATATTAATTTTAAGATTTTTTGTTTTTTTCATATAAAATTATAAATATGCAAATTATTGAAAAAATATTTTAAGTAAAAGTTATTTATTTTTAAAAGATCTATCAAACAATACCAAACTCCACCTATGTTGCCATTTAAAAAATCAATGTTACTTCCGGTTCGGGATAGTTCCGGAAAATAATAAGTTCACCAATGGAATCTTTAGGATCACTTTGGTAATAAAATTTTTTATTTCAGCCATGTACGATAACGCGTTCTCGAGATAAATGGGTGGCACGGGTGGTCTGAATCACCCTGTATATGTATTGTATATAACTGATGACTGGTTGAAAAGGCTTTCGTCCTTACTTATAACCATAATATTCTACAATTTCTTTGTCTGAAAAAAATTGTTCTTGTCTCTTTCATTTTTCTCCAAAATTGAAAAATTTGAGGTAAAAGAATTAAAGATTTTTTTCAATATCTTAACTTAAATTTGTCTACGGAGGACTCAAATCGCGAACTTTTTAATAAAGGTATTTTTGATTTTGTGGAACTTCCGGTTATACCGGAAGTGGATGGCAACTTTCTTATTTTAAATGGAACACCCAGTATATTTTGCATTTTCGTGTTCTCCATAAAAATACCATTAAATTGACCTAGCATAGTGTGGTCTACGATTAATACTTTCGGAATTACGCCCATTTGAAAATCGTATTTTTATGCAACATCGTTTACACCGGAAGTTGCACCCAACTGCCCCAACTTCGTTATTTTAAATGAAATATTTTGTAATTAAGTTAATAATATTAAATTTAAACAAAATTATGTTTAACCGTAAGTTCGTTAATTTTCCAACTTCCGGTGTAAATGAAGTTGCATAAAAAATGCGATTTTCAAATAGGCGTAACTCCGAAAGTATTAATCGTAGATCACACTATGCTAGGTCAATTTAATGGTATTTTTATGGAGAACACGAAAATGCAAAAATATACTGGGTGTTCCATTTAAAATAAGAAAGTTGCCATCCACTTTCGGTATAACCGGAAGTTCCACAAACTCAAAAATACCGTTATTAGAAAGTTCGCAATTAGATTCCTCAGTAGACAAAATTTCAGAATAAAAAATATAACCGTTCAAAAGTTAGCAGGGAGGGGGGGGGATTTACTTTATGTCCGCACTGTATGTGTTAACCATTTCATTTTCGGTTGTTTTTGAGATATTCGCTTGCCTGAAGCTAAATTGACTGAGTTGTTCGATTTAATCATAAGTAATTAACAAATTTCCTTTAATTTTATGAAATGGGGTACAATAGCTGAATTTTGTAAATACAACCTACCTACTAACAATAAATTGAACTGTGTCAATTTTTGCTCGAGAACCTTAACCTAAGAATGGTTTTACATACTACCTATACATTCAAACAAAAGCAGAGGCGTAGGTGTATTTTTTACCATTGTGTCAATACTTTAGATTTTTGAATTTCGGTATTGTGCCTTCTATTTCATAAACGTCAGTTTTTATCAAAATTAATTTGCGTAAATCTTTGTTTTGTGTTAGAATCTGCCTCGAAAATGAAAAAAAAAACTTTTTCAATATTTGACATTTGCTGTGAAATTAGAGATTTTGGAAAAAAAATTTGGTACGCCATTGGATTACTAGGAGATTTTCTTTTTAAGATATCAGTTGTACCAACCTGCGTATTTGGTTCCGTACATATAAATAACAATCATTTTAGCTCACCCTGTATATTACAATTATGAAGAAGAGAAATAAAACATTCGAATTTCCTGTGGGTGAGTGAGTGAGCAATGATTTGATGTTTTCATACTCACTCACTCACAGTGAACTCGGCGGTTTTATCTTTATTTTTTATAATCGCAAGGTATCCGTACCGTGCAGCAACGTTTATAGCTTTTTAAAATTATTATTCTGTGGTTTTTACTAGTTCAAAAAACTGCGACAGAGTGCGTCTAGAATTTTAAATTTGACAGTACTTTATCTCTGCTTTATCCTAACCCTATTTTCAGTTATTTTGAATTATTAATTATTATTGAAAATATTATTTAATATACTCTCGAGTTTTTGGGAGAATTTTTGGATAATTCTATAAAAACAAATTTTAAATTTGATTGTTATAAGCAGTTATAAGATATGTCAATTAAATGTCAAACAATATAATTTGATTTTTGATTATTAACAGATCAAACAAGAAATAGATATGAATCGCCCATTAAAAAGAAGTAATCCGATCCCAAGTTTACTTCGTCTGTAAGTTCCTTGAAAATCTACTCTTTAACTTCTAATTTTCCTGACCTTTTACCTTTTATAATACCTACTTACCTAGAAGGACCTATAAATTGTATGTTATATTCTAAACACGTTACATATACAGATGATATACAGGTTGATCGGTAAAGGTTTAGTATAAAGTCTACCGTCAAATGTCAAAACTACTTTCTTCCAACCAGCACCCATCGTTGCTAAAAAAAACAACCATCGCCTATTCGCCATCAAAACAAACACCAACCATCGCATATTCGACATCAAATATTAAAACAAATTATGCGATGATAGTTTTGACATATGACGGTAGAGCTTATTCCATTGTCTAAACTTGAGCCGGTTGGTCCACTGGAAACTGGACGTTTTTAAAACAATTTTGATGTGAAAGTGATGGCCATTTTCACGAACACATGTGTCCATTTTTTTTTAATTCGATAGCAACCGTTCATGCTTCCAATGTTCGAGGTTTATTTTCAAGTACTCGAAAGCTAAGAATCAAGTGGAATATTAATAATCTTAACAGAAATTTCATCAACCACTTATAAATATCGAGAAATAAGCTAAAATAGCGATTTTTGAAATTTTTTTTTCAAATTAATAAGCACATCATATTTTTTCAAATAATTGGGATGCCATGTTTAAAAATGGTAATCTAGGAATAACGGCAAAAATCTAGAACGAACTAGGATATTAGTACATACTTCCAAAAAAAAGAGGACAAATCAAAACTCAAAGACCATGAGTTTCTTAAATTAGAAACACAACTGCAACAAGGAAACTCTTTGAGTGTGCATCAAAGAAATGATAGAAATACATAAATTGTGCATTTCTGCAAAATATCAGACACTTATCTAAATTTTTTTATCACTGTTTTGCTAAATAAAATATAAAATCTAAACTTTTGGAAACAACGATAGTTTCAAGACTTAAGTATCTATCACAGTTGTTTGATTTTCCAACCAATTTAAAGTTTTATCTATCTTAAGTTTTGGATTGTTATGTAATTTATCCCGTTTAATATTTTTTTAACTTTTAGTTGCACCTCGTACATTAGCCGTAATTTACACAATTTGAAAGAAAAAGATAAGGAACTTTTGGGCCAACTACCAACTCCAATAAAAAATCGATTGCTAAAAACGTTTACAAATTCTCCATTTTTATGGAACAAGTATTTAAAATTTAAAGACATTTTTGGATTATTGGTTAGCAACAATACAGAATATATAAATTTATGCACTTGTCATGTAGATGGAGAAGTTTTAAAAACTATACAGATCTGCAAAAAGTTAAAAAAATTGTATATATGCGATGGAACTTTATCAACACCTAGTGAATTTACGAGTGAAGGTTTTTATACCAAATTTAATAGTGCCAAGCTGTCCTATAAAATAGAGTTTCTTAACTTCATTAAAATAGAAACGACCATTCTGGAGTCTGGCGCTATTATTTCCAAAACACAAGTTTATTTTATGAATTAACTTTTTATAGATTTGATTAATTTAATGAAAAAACTGAAAAATTTACAATTCTTGGTAATAAATAATTGTGATAGTGTAAATGATGAATTTATGCATTGTCTTTCAAAATGTACCAACCTCGGTGCTTTAGACGTAGGAGGTTGCAAGAACGTAACTGATAAATCATTATATTCCTTATCAGTAATGGAAAATTTAACATGGCTTACATTATCTTTTACACAGGTAATATTAACTTAAAATTTACTTTTTACCTTTTCTTTAGAAAATATACGAATTTATTCTGACTTATAAAATAATAACTTGTTATTTGTAAATTTATTCTAGGTAACTGATGATGGTTTAACTGCTTTAATAAAAGGTCCGTCCCGATGTAAACTCAAAGAGTTACGCATTTCCAATTGCCCAAATATAACTGAAAATATTATAAATGAAATAACCCTGTGTTGTCCTAACTTGGAGTCATTTGTGTTTTGTAATTGTGAAAAAATTAAAGGTAATTAAAATGTCATATAGGTACATAGTAATACAGTGTCCGAACAATTTGAAAATTTGCACACTGAAGCTTAAAAGTTTATTTAATATTTTATGGAATAGATCCTATATTTTAAATAATGTTCTTAAAGGGGAAGCAGTTTAAAAAGAAAGTAATAAATCACTCCAAAGTAACATAAAAGAAATGCTATGGAAGCCATTAGGGGTGGATTGCAAATTGCAAGTAAAATACATTTCATTTGTTTAAACAATCCCTGTTTTGATAAATGACATATTTCAATAAAAAAAGCGAAAAGGTTTCGTATTAGGGATGTAATAAGCCGCACGAAACTGGCGTTTATCTGTGCTATTTTGGAGTGATCTTTATTGTACCTACATTTATAAGTTTACTTGCTAATGTGTACGTTTAGTTCCAGATCTGGAATTTTTGTGTATGAAGCAAGGAAGTTTAAAACAACTGCATTTTACAATAGAATGGTAATATTTTTATTTTAATAATTTCCTAGTAACATTGTGTTGTAAGATATTTCACAGAATACATAATAACTTTGGTTAAAATTATTTGGGAGGAATGCAAGACATAAAAACAATGTTACAACTTAATAAAAAAAGATAAATATAAAACTTTATAAGTTATAGATTTTGTTTTATTCAATCATGTTGACAATTCAACAAGAAATTATTACAACATTATTGGGTAGATTTAATTATTTTAAAACTACTCAATTTATATAAATATTCAATAAAAATTATAATAAACCGATTGTATGAAGTTTAATATATAAATGATATTAAATTTTAATAAAAAAATATTTTTAAATAAGCACTTACTACAAAATTAATAATATAAAAGGCAAGAAAAAACTCCAGAACAGAATATATTCAAGATTTAACATTTCATGGAATTTAAATACATAGGTCAATATATATTTATGTAAAATGCTAAAATACTCCTAACCACCTTAATTATTACTGTTCTGGAAATTTTGGTGACCCTTTATACACTTAACAGTAAAAATAATTGCGATAACATACTTTTCTTGATCTTATTCAGGCATTATTTGTCGCAAGTGGATTTTGTTTTAGTTGAAGTATTAAGGACCTCATCCTTGATACATCTTTACTACCTTGCTTAGCCTTTGGATTAAAATCACATAACTTGGCAATTCTTTCCCATTCAGTTCCAGGTTCTATTTCATTATCATCAGCAACAAACTGTTTTTCAGCATTCCTAAAATACAAATATTATTGAAATTATTAACTATTCATTTACAGTGACGGACTAAATTATCAAACATAAAAGTGTCGAACTGTTAAATTGTCGAATCGTAAATCCGTAAATTTATAGAACGTAAAAATGTCGCATGTATAGGTGTAAGTTGTCGAACGCCAAAATGCAGAATGTAAAAGTGTCAAACATAAAAATGTTGAATCCGAAGTATCCCAAACAGAACAGATAAGTACCTCGGTAAAAAGATTCATTTTATAGAATTTTTATTAAAAAATCTTTACTACTTTGATCGCAATCAAAAAAATATCTTTTAAAACAGAAAAATAGGGTTTTGTCTACTTATTTTTGGGTCTACTACCTCCAGTTAAGCGTCGAATTTTGCGACATTGTATTTTAAATGTCTATTTGACCTGTTTCTATTTATAGTAGGAGAGCCGACTGCACTAAAGTCTCTCTAATATAACAAAGATACGTTTTTATATTTGAATCGGTATGTGTTCAAAAATGTGCCATCTTCTTTTATGTGCTGAAACTTGACCGAAGAGTATTAAAAAATACTACTTTCGGTACCTTTTATTAAACTCTTTGTCTGTATATGTACAACATAACTCCATATTTGTGGCAATCGGTGAAGAGTGTTAAGCAAATTGATAAAAAAATGTTCTGCTACCCTCCACTCTGACAGGAACCGAGGCAACAACCTGGAAGTGGGAATTAGGGTTTATACAGAAACCAACTTTTTGAAACACCGGTTTTTGAATTCCAATTTTCCAAAAAAAAGTAGAATCGGGACGAGTATATTAATATTAAGTAATTAATTAAAAGTTAAGTTTTATCAGGGAATCGAACTGAAAACTGTAAAAAAATAATATTCTAAAACAGTAACTGAAACATGAAAAAAATATTAATTTCAATTGGAACAAAAGTAATGTATTACGATTAATTTAAAATATATTTTTTGTAATAATTTTAATCTTTATTTTACATTTTCTTCAAATTCATATTTTCTTTGAAAGAATTTTCAATTTCTACAGTCCAAATCGTAAAACTAACGAAATTTCTGTTCGACTCCCTGATTTTGTACATATTATTTTAATTTTTGTAAACCAGTTTTCTTAATTTAAAAACCGGTTTTCGAATGTAAGAAAATTTATTAAAAAAACCGGTTTTTAAAAACCATCAAACCCTAATAGGAATCATTTTCGCATCTAACATCCGTCATAAAACATAAAGGTACTTTTTTTGTTAAATATAGCTCAAACATTCATGAACTTAAAAATAACATGCTATCATCGTTAGGGTTGACAATAAATCAATGAAGGGAGAAATAAAAGTCTTCACAACCAATCAAATGTAACATGTACATTTGATTGGTTGTGAAGACTTTTATTTCTCCCTTCATTGATATGGATCACCAATCGTTGAGGAATTTTCGTTTGAAAAAATTGACAATAAATGTTTGTGATGTTGATAATTCCTGCGAATTCTGGGACAGTGGTCCAAAAACCCAAAACTCTGGCCAAAATATAAAGCATTGTCTGATGAGGTGGTTTGCAACTCCTAACATACTGAGAACAGTAGATTGTTTACTGGGGTCACGATTTTTGTCTAGTTTCCACATTATGAACGATTTTGTGTGTAAGAGAGAGACATAAAATATCTAACTCTCAACAGAGATCAACTCATCAGAGTTACAAATTTCCACCTCTGATTTGTACAAAAGTTAGTATTTAGGAGTTTTATAGATTGCCGAATAATAATCTGAAAAAAAAATTGAAAATGGCGGATCCAATATGGCGGACATAAGTTGCAAAAAGTAATTTGATTCGTACAAAAGTTACTATTTAGGGGTGTTCGAGGTTGCTGAACAATAATGGAATTAAAATTAAAAACGCAAAATGGCGAATCCCATACGGTTGAGATTAAATGATTCGTAAAAAAGTTAGTATTAAGAATTTTCGAGGCTGCTGAATAACGTTATGGAAAAAATATTGAAATAGCAAAATGGTGATTGTATATTTCTTTAGCTTTTACAAGGTTCATGGCAAAAAAATGCAATTTGACATTGTTCCTCGAGCGAAAAGACATTACAAGCTATGTTGAAGAAACTATGATTTCTGTTCGATATTTACAACTAAATTTTCTATCTATCCTCTAGCCATAATTTAAGTTAGCGGATCGCACTTGCTACATTTAATGCGCAGTACCAGGGTTCCTGTAGAAGGTAAGCTCGCGCTCTTTCAGTTTAGCATGCTGTGGTGTTTCCTGAACAGGATTTCATTGTACTTAACACAAAAAGCTGACCTCCGTTTTAGAACTTTTACCAGCTTTTTCGGTTTTCCGACCACTGTGTCTGTACTCAAACACCATCGTAAAAGTGGTTGCCTATTTTTGAAAATGAATCCCACTTCCGGGTTGAAGCTTCGGTTCCTGTCAGAGTGTGGGGTGGCAGCACATTTTTTTATAAATTTGCTTAACACTCTTCACCGACTGCCACAAATCTGGAGTTATGTTCTATAACGAACTTAGAGCTTAAAAAGATATACCGGAAATAGCCATTTTTTAATACTTCGGCCAAGTTTCAGCATATAAAGAGATTCTCGAATATATAAAAAACTACCTATTCAACAAAAAACATATAATTATAGAAATCGTCCATTACAACCCATATAACAAACCTTACGGGTCTTAAGAGATTGCACAGAATCGACCTATAAGCTAGACTTTGGCGCAATCGGCACACTCGGCGCACTTACATTTACTAAAGAAAAAAATTATAGTTTGGTGAAACTTTTTGAATCAAAGACGACTATTTTGTTATTTTTATTCAAAATAAAAACCAAACAAAACGAAATAATAATCAATATAATGGTTTTTGAAATCATTAGAAAATATTACATTGTATTTTGGACAGTGAGAGTACCGATAATTGAAAATGTTTTTTTCTACGATCGTGCAAAAAGTAGACCATCTATGATCAGTTGTTAGTACATAAACTCATGCTTCTTGCACAAGTGCACGAAAGCGTTACTCGGTGCAAAAAAGCATAACTTATGCGCTTTCTGCTTGTTACACTATTGCGCACTAGTTCTGCACTGAGTCTGTGCGTCGTTTTCCGCTTACTCCTACGGTGCGTACTTTTCCAGTGTGGCTGTTTTCTGCTTACAAACTCAGTGCGCACCGAGTGCAACTTTTTCGACACCGACTCGGCTAGCCGGTGCATCAGTTCCAGGGCAAATATGGTGGATCAAATATGTCATTTGGGTATTGCTGTTTCAAGAATTTAGGTTAAGTTACGTAAAGTTTGCAATTCTATCATTAGGGGTCCTTAATTAAACTTGCACCGAGTGGAGCTTTTATTTTCGGCTTCGAGTGAATTCGTCGGCAATCCGTAAGAGTGCATGATGTTACAGGTTGCACTTGATGAGCACTTGCACTGTTGAAGCAGAAAACGCTATTAAGCAATGGTTTTCTGCACTAGTACAAAAAAGCATGACTTAATGCACTGACAACTGATCATAAATGATAAATTTAGATTTAATTACATATATTTATGGAATTTTATTATTTTCAATGGTTTATGATCATCGATCGTAGAAAAAATAGTGCATGCAACTCGTGCAAAAAGCATATTTGCAATTAACGTATTGTCAAACTCTACCTATGGTCTCGTTATACAATTTTTATGTCGTGTGCAAATATTCTGCATAAATATTTTTGCAATTACATATTATAAATTGAATAAAATAGAATTTTAAAATTAATTTGCTGTATTTAAATTACTTACTTGGCGGCATCCCTTCCAGAAGCATTAAAATATAAATTATTTGCTTTTTTTCTAACAATATAAAGTAAAATTTCTTACCTATTAGCAGCTTTAGTTTTTGCTATAGTTTCTTCATGATTCTTATACCAATCTTCCAATTCCTTTTTGGCAACTTCTCTCCATTCTTCTTTTTTAGTTTCTTCCTCCTTATCTAAAAATGAAATCTTTATATTAGATTACAAAGTATTTTTAAATTTTCATACAAAGGATAGATATTAAAATATTAAAAAACAAACCTTTAGTTTCTAGACGCTTGATTTGCTCCTCTCGCCATTTACGAATCTTTTCAGGTTCTTCCCTAACTTCATGTCTTTGTAGAGGAGGAGAAGGAGATACTGAAATTTATAAATTAAACAGTTATAAATAGAAGATTTTTAAAAATATCTTATAATTCAAATTACCTTCACGACCAAAATCATTACCAAAAGAATATTGAATATCTAATAACAGAAAGTTACATGCAAATCAATAAGATCTATAAAGTAGAAGCATTAGTAATAAAAAATGAAGAATAATCTGAAAGTACACATGAAATTCAAATTACATGGAGAACAGACGGTTGAAGGAATGGAAATTCAAGAAAAATAAATCGAATAAATCACCATCTACACCCTACAGGGTATTCCAGAAATAAAGAACAAAATTTTAAGTCAGAATTTTCTAAGATTCTCATATATAATATCACAATTGGTTAAATTTTACCTAGAGAAAATTTAAACACTTGTGATATTCGTTATGAGTATACAGGGTGTTTCTAAATATGTGCGAAGAAATTCTACAGGCGATTCCTTGACCAATTCTAAGACAAAAGTAAAGAATAAAAATTTTCTCAAAAGTGCTCTATTTTTTAGTTATGGGGTGTCAAACTTTCTATATTTTTTTTCATTTTTTGAGTATAACTTCTTTATTTTTTAAGATAATTTGATCAAATTTGAAACACACTCTAGTTATTATAGTCATAACAAGATAAAAATATCAAATATTGAAATAAAATACAGGGGGATGTATTTTGGGGGTGTAGACCCCATTTTTTAGGCCATAACTTTTTTGTGCTACCCCACTTAACATTTTAAATGAGATATTCTAATTCCTTGCTTTTTTCTCAATATTTTTGATCTCTTTAGTTTTTTCACAGCTGGTACGATTTAGAAGTTATTTAAAAACATGTACGAAGTTGTATGCCAATTTTGCATTAAACAGGGGTGGCTTTTTAAAAAAAAGTAAATACCAGAGACTTCCTAGAAGACTATTTGACCAAATTTAAGACGAAAACAGAGAATAAATATTTTCTCTAAAATGCTTCTTTTTTAATTTGAATAAGTTTTCTTTATTTTGTTAATTTTATTTTAATTATGAAATTACATACAAATTGTCCAATTTTAGCTCGACTTTTAGTTACTTGAAAGCAAAATTAATAAAATATTTACATATTATATTTTTCCAATAAATTTCTTAGCTTTGTATAAAAATTTAAGGCCGACAGGAATTTAATACTATTTTAAAACTAAATAAAATAAGCTTAGATTTTAGATGAAGTCTCAGTTTAACAAGGAGTGAAAGCTTTAAAAAGAAAAAATTAAAAACCAAAAATTTATAGTTTCTAATGAAATATTCGTAGTACTGATTTTAGTGTTGTAAACTAATCTAATGTCATCAAATTATCTTTTAGTACAGTAAAATTAGGTTTCAATAAGGAAAAATTGCGGAGTTAATGAAACTCGGCTTATTTGTAGCTTAAATCATGTACATTTAGGATCTAAAGAGTCCCGAGTTGTGGGGTACATGTTTCTGGAGTTATAGTGGGTGAAAGTGGGGGAAATGGTTTTTTCCAAATATCTCGGTTTCTATCAATCCTACGATAAATTATTCATTATCAATCTTGTAGAGCATAAAATTTCCTATAACTTTTGTTCGAAACTTTTTTTGTAGGGTGAACTAATTTTTAGTTAAAGTGGCGCGAATGTCCTATATAGTTCTCGCCACGAAATAGTTTATCTTTTACCATCTAGTCCAGCTTAATCGAGATGTATCCTTCTCTTTTTAACTTCAGCAAAGCCCATTTATGATAGTCGTAACGTATTACTGAATAATAAGAGTACGAACGTGTGGTGTTTCTTTCCAAGTTACTGTGGTCAGAAAAAGAAAGCGCTATGACGTATGATAGAAACCGAGATATTTGGGAAAAAAACCATTTTTCCTCTCCCCTTCCCCTATAACTTCAGAAGCAGGTACCCCACAACTCGGGACTCTTTAGACCCTAAATGTACATGATTTAAGCTACAAATAAGCAGAGTTTCATTAACTCCGTAATTTTATCCTTATTCAGGCTGTTTTTGTGCTAATTTTACTGTACTATTTTGGAATTGAAAGATTTATTTAGGGGGAAAGAAAGAAATATGATCCTAAAAAGCTGAAGTCAGATTAGGCTGTAAAATGCAATAAACTATTCGGGAACTGTAGATTCTTACAAGGACACATATCAAATTAAGTAATAAAATAAAACCCATTTAACTAAGAGAAATTAAGTCTTAGTGTTACGATCATACTATTTATTACGTAGTTATCATAATTTTTAAGGAAAAGAACGAAAATTATGCGCACTTCTAACAATGTTAATATTATAAGAATTCTGATTTGCCTTCACAAGTTTTTCTTTTTAAAATTTTTTGTGCATTATAAGTTGGTTATTTAAAGAACCTTTTTATTAGATATTAATTAGCTTCAGAGAACCAGAACCAGGCTGGAAGTTCTAAAGGAAAACAACAATTTGTTCTAACAAAATGTATTTTACAATTTATATCTTACACATTGCTACAGCCTCTTTTTTTTCAATTTTTTGGAATAATTTTTTGCTACATTTACAAAAATTTGAAGCATTGCATTTGCTCATTTTATTTATTAGTTATATTTGTAAGGATTTTACAAAAAAATTAAGTTTATATTATTTTCTTCACATTTTTTCACTGCACTATTAAGAATTTATAACTGAAGCGTTGTAACCGGCAAATAAAAAATATATTTCTTTGCTCATTCGTTCACAAATAAAGATAATACAATAAATTCTATAAATTCTATAAATTTTCGTTTAAATTCTTTAGGGATCTAATACTTTTAGTTTCTAACAAGTTTTGATTAGCTGTTTTTCGATTTAACGTCTTAGAGTATATTAAGATTAAATAGAAGACTTAAAAATTCTCAAACAACGGGTATAATAGGAGTTAGGAGGTATATGATCATGTAACACTAAATCAGGGTGCAACCAAAAATGATAAAAATCTACAACCTTCCATGAAGCAAACAGTATTAAACGTACCAGAGTTATTTTCTTTGGGTGCATCTAACCCATCATGTTCGAACCCATCGATCATCTCAAAACTTGAACCTGAATTTTCCTTATGAACATCGATAGCAGCACCATCTACAGTCAAAGCGAAACTTATATTTTCAACTTTTTTGTCATCGGAGTAATAATAATAAACATGCTCTGTGCGCCAGAAAGAGATTTATACATGCCACCAAGATAAAAACATTCAATAAAATTTGGGGGGCGGAAATGTGTAAAATGCTTACCACCGTTCATTGACGAAGGCAACGCTGCAGGAGCTTTAAATTCGTCATCTATTAACCCTAACTCGCTTTGTTCTCGTGCCAAAAATTCCGCAGCCGGATCAATCTCAGGGAGATCGGAATTTCCAAAAAAATCAGCCATTTTTTAGTGGTTCGGTTGATGATTTGTCAAAAAATTCAATCAATCCGAGTTTCGACCCACCATTAAATTCAAGATTTGACAGCTTTGACATTTACCATAGAAGTAAAAAAGAGAGTAGCAACCACTATATTTTACAATTTATAGAGTATACAGGGTGTTGAAAAATTCCCAAGAATTTTTATTACCGGTAGGGGTCTATTTAAATTTCCTTCAATGTGGAATTGGGAATTTTTACATTCGGGTCGCCTTCTGGTGACAAAAATATGAACTTCTATATTCGGTACTTCCTCTTTCATTTAAGGCATTGGAACATACATTTTAAGCTTTACTGGAGCTTTAAACAATATATAAACCTAAGAAATTAAATATATTTATTTCAATGCCCTAATTTATAATCCAAGCCTTTTTTGTTTATAAATGGAAGTATTGATATTGTATTCTCCATTTCTTAAGGTCGTATAACACTTGCGAGTTTACTATAAAGAAAATAAAAAATAATAAATATAAACTGGCGGGTTTCTTGCATAAAATTTGCTGTATGACACTTGTCATTTTTTATTAGAAAAACTCGCACTATCTATTTGTTAAATTAAAATTTATTTACATTTTGAGGTTACTTGTTTGTAAAAAAAAACTCGCGAGAAAACTCTATTAAAAAAAGGTGTATGATACTTGTGGGAGTTTTTACCTTAGAAAACTCACGAAAAAACGTGAAGATACAGTAAATTCGCATGTGTCATACGGTCTTTAGGTTTATAACTCTCACTCATATGCTTGCTCTCACTATCTAAAGGCCGTTCGACACAGGCTTTCATATTTTGTCCTCCTAGTTTTTAAGCAGAGTAATATAGTGAGGTACTTTACTGACTTCTGCAGCGGAGTGCGACAGAGAAAAAACCCCCTTAAACTCTCCATTATCTATAAGTTTAGCCAGAGCGTTGTAGTTGGTTGTAGTTGCCCCTTGGCTTATGGTTGGGTTTATCTCTATCTTATGCTTAGGTAGGTTACACATCGCTCTGTATGTTTTGATTTTGACGATAGAGGGTACTAAATGCTTTTGTGGTCTTTAAAATTATTGTCCTGTGCTCGTGTGCTCTCGTCCCCACTCGGCTCTCGTTATACTACACATGCTATTTTCATTATTTATTGGTTATGTCAAACTAATAAAAACTTATTAGGGAAAATTTTGTTTGATATAAATATTAAAAATTAAAATGAGTAACTTTAACGATTCCATGAGTGACCTTGGCAATGGAGTTGCAGATAAAGATCTCCAAGATTTTTTAATGATGGAAAAACAGAAAGCCCAACTCAATGCACAGGTATGTGTAATAATTTGATTTTTATTTAATTTTTCCTTTAATTTTGTACCAAATGGTACACATTTTAATTTTTTGAATAATTTAACGAAGAGAATAATTAAGGTTTATAGCACTATAAATTAAAAACACAAATAGTACCTAGACGTTTCTGTAGTTTATTAAAGCGTAAATGCAAAATACACAACGAGTAATGCTAAAAATAATAAAAATGACACTTAAAATTGCACTAGTGCATGCTGAGGTGGAAGTTTGTAACTCTAGCGAGTTGATCTCGGTTCACTCGATATTTTATGTCTCTCTCTAACGCACAAAAACGTTTATAATGTGGAAACGAGACAGAAACTGTAACCATAGTAATGCAGTAAACAATCCACCGTTATCGGCACCTTAAGAGTTAAAAACTTCCACCTCTGGTCTGAGTAATGCGAAAACGTTATACGTGTCAAATTAGCAACTACTCAGTGGGTTTATTCTTGGGCCGATCGTGATTGTGTCGTTGACGAGACTAAAAGAACAGACTCTAATTTTTTCATATAAATGAAAAGGACAGAATGGTAAAAGTCGTCGACGACATCATGTCGACTGGTTCAAGAATAAGGCTGCAATAGAATGATAATCACAGGGCCGGATCTAGGAACGTTGTTGGGGTGAAGGAGCAGGTTGCAGGAACAATTTGATGCCCAGTTCACTTCTGTTTATAAAAGAAAACCCAACCACAGATTTTTTTAACAAATTTACTGTAATCTTAAACACAGAGCTGGTTATAACAATAAACAAAAGTACGAAGTCTTCATTTAAACCTTAAGTTATTACCAGCGTAGTAATAAAATATTATTTCAGTTTGTGTTTTATAATTGCCGCTAACTGAATTATTTTTGTAAAGTGTCCGCTTTACTGTTGCCATATGAGTATTTGGTTTAACTTATAAATAAAATATCCAGAAATTGATAGCCACATGAATCTTCTGTGCACCAAAAAAATATATTTTAAAAAAGTTTCATTGGAAAAAAATTATGGCTAAAACCGCAAATATCAAGTGAATTTCAAAATTAAGTGCTTAAATTTATTTATATTTTATTCATAAAGCACATTAAATGTTTAATATTTTTTACATAAATTCACTTCCGTAATTTAATTCTTCTACTGTTTTTTGCAGATACATGAATTTAACGACTTCTGTTGGGAGAAATGTGTAGATAAAGCTGGGAGTAAATTGGATAGAAGAACAGAAACATGTTTAACCAATTGTGTCGATAGATTTATAGATGTATCATTATTAATAACAAATAGGTTTGCACAACTACTGCAAAAGAGTGGACAATAAAAAAAATATAAACTACATAGTGATTTAACTTACCTAATATCAAAGGTTTTACCAAAATAAATGATATTTGTGTAGGAAGTTTAGTACAATACTTTATTTTTACTTTAATTTTTACCATGATTGTAAAGGGTTGAAAGTTTATTCTAAATCATGAATAATTAAAAAACTTATTGTTAACTGTTGTTTTTTTTGTATCAAATCTTTATTACATTATGTATTTACAAAAATAAGGTGTTCCGAGTTTTCCATATTATCCAAACCATGTTAATCAGTCGAGTTGCACCACTTGATAAAACTTCGCCAAAACGTCATTCCTTTCAGTAACTTTTTGGCAAAGTTTTGCAAATTGAAATGCTTCGCTCGGGACCCAAAATTCGTACGAAGATTTGGATACCGTCAACCAATTATTCTTTCATGGGCAGTATTTTAACAAATGTCTATTTTACAAAAATGTTAAATACAATCGTTTTGATTTTAAACGTTTTCTGCAGAACAATATTTTTTGACCATTATACCCGTGTTCCAAAAGAAAGTTTTTTCGTAGAGAGTTGAAATTTTGTAGGTGTACGCAGGAGAAGGTGTAAATGTCACTTCGATCGGACCACCAAGAAAAAAGTTATTCCACCCCGAACGAAAAATCGAATTCATCCCCTAATTGCCCGAAATTCAGCCCATATCGCATCAAATTTAGTATGTTATAGTTGACCGGATTCTGAAGACTGGTTTTGACCCGCCCGGACCTATCTATTAAGGGGGCGGAGATACAAGCCCTTTTGTATTTTTACCTTAAAATTTTTGCGAAGAGCCGCCAAATGGGTGTTTTTTCGTCCGATTTTAAAAATTCGAGTTGCATCGTACAGGGGAACGTACGAATTTCAATTTTTTTGAAGCACCCTAAGACTGAAAAAAAATTCTGAAGTAGGTAATACAGTGAACAATCGATAGAGTCGCCTTTAATGAAAGAAACTTTTGGTATGAACCTTAGACCAAGGAAATTTGCCCTAAGAAGAAGAACTTTTGGTATAACACCGGGATCGGGGCTATTTCATTTTAAATATTTTATTATGAAAAAAATTTTTAAATTATAAAATAATATTCTCTAGTAAAATAATAGAGGTTTTTTTGAAATATGTTCTTTTGAAAAAAAATAAATTTAAATAAAACATTAAAAATAAAAAAAGGGTACTGTCTACTTGTGTTTTATTTAATAAAATTTTGAGTAAACATTTTTAGCAAAAATATATTAAAATAAATCTAAAAACAGAAATAGACTTTTCATAAATTATGCAACCAAACGTACGACCAAGAACCCTCATAAGCAACCCTTGATATACAGGGTGAGCTAAAATGATTGTGATCAATTCAAATTTCCCGCCAAAAAATCTGGGAAATTTGTTTGCTTCAAGTTCATAGTAGGTGTAATTTTTACCGTTGTGTCAAAACTTCAGATTTTTCTATTTGATAAACGCCGGATTTTATCAAAATTAATTTGTGTAAATCTTTGTTTTGTGTTAGCATCTGCCTCAAAAACGAAGAAAAACGTTTTCAATATTTGACATTTGCTGTAAAATTTGAGATTTTGGAAAAAAATTTGGTATGCCATTGGATTACTAGGAGATTTTCTTTTTATGATTTCAGTTGTACCAACCTGCGTATTTGGTTGCCTATATATCAAATCACAATCATTTTAGCTCACCCTGTATATAGGTGTCTTGACTTGACTTGAATATTGATTTGTTTAATTTAACAATCGCCATCTTTTTTTATTGTAGATTTAGTTCTGGATTTAGTTTTCTATTGGCTTTCAAAGGCCAATATTAGAAAATAAGTATGTACCTAGCAAGGTAATTACCGATTTACGATTTTTGATTACTTGTGAAAAATAACGACTCACACGGTATCTTGTTTCTGAGGTTATGATTTTCTTATCAATGCTTTTTAACATGGTATTTAATTGTTCATTGTTCACCTAAAATTGTTTCGTTTACCCCTCAAAAACATATTGTAACAAATGATAAGTTGATCAAAATAATTTATAATATAAAACGCAACAATTAGATTCAACGAAGATCATCTTGATGTTATTATTCAAAACTCAAAACTAAGTAATTATTTTTGTTTTATTTTTTATATTTTATTAATAGTAATTCTTAAATTAAATTAAAAAATATTTGTTCAGGTGTTTTAATTATTATGTAAATACAATATATTTAATTGTTTTAGTTGGGGCTCTAACCTGATTTCTGTCGGAGGAGGGGGTGGCTGCCCCACAGAGGGAACTCCTTTATTGGTGAAGCCCATCTATTTTCCACTCTTCAGCCCCTCCAATGTGGATTTAAAAAAAACCAGCATGTCAAGAAACGGAAATGTTTAAAATACTAAGAAATTATACAATTACAAAATATACAAAAGAAAATGTGAAAAATTAAGAAAAATCATCAATCATCGGCGAGTGATTTGGGAAGATACATGGTGTGATATTCGTCATGCCAATGACTCATGTAATCCTGTAATTCTTTTTTAGACCACTCATTTGTTACAACATAACAATCAATTTCACAAAATTCAATATGATGCGAAATAACTGGTAAAATATAAATTTTTGATTCCACTAAAGTGCCCGTTACAGTATGATGATGATGACAACGTGGAACTCTAGTAACAGTCCTCCATGAATCATTAGCTACATCATACTCCTCAACGTCGTCCATATTGTCCCCATAACCTCCGCAGACATATATTTTCTCACCATAGGTGATCATGGTGTGCCCGTAACATGGTGCTCAAAGTGGGGCACACGATAACCAAGTGTTGGTTAATGAGTTGTATTTGAACATTGAATCATCCCTTCCTGTATCTGTATAACCACCTGAAATGTATAGAATGTTCGCAAAATTTACAGAAGCATGATCAAGGCGTGGTTGTGGTAGGCTTGCAATATACTCCCGGTGTTAGTTGCATCACCTCTAACACCTCTATTTCTTCCTCCCACCACATAGATTTTATCGTCAACTTCGCATATACTATAACAATATCTTTCGTCGTTCATACGGTCAATTGTTTCCCAATTATTGGTTTTATGTGAGAATTTCGAAACAAATGAATAATCACTGTTAACTTAACAATTTACAATCATATACAATTCATTGTTAAGTACTACACTTCTATAGTACTTGGTTAATTCAGAAACATTATTACGGTTACGGATCTTGGTTAGTTTGATCCATTTGGTGTCGTTAATAAAATTTATTTCGTTACTTCCATATGCTTCAACTCTTAATATCGCCTTTTTTAAACCACGAGTACTGAATTTCGTCCTTAATGAATTGCACGGTAGCATTTTCAGCCTTTCATTCAATTCCTTTTTGGAAATTTCATAAAATCGCACATGACCCAACTTCCACGTGTTTTAATTTCTCCTCAAATCTAAAACGTATAAATTACAAATATTATAAATTTTGGTAATTACAAGTTCAATGATTTGGGGAATAATTTCTTTAGAAAATTATTAGGCTCTTGGAACAAAAAACACAGGTCCCAACCTGTAAACCTGTAAAATTTCTGCATAAAATGGCTTAAACTTTTTTATTGTTGGTTTGATGAAAATAATTTTCATATAAATGTTGTAAGATTTAAAAATTGATTTATATATACAGGGTGTCCCGTAATAACGTGGACAGACATAGTAGAACGGGTTTATCACCTCAAATTAAGATGACAAGTTCCTTTAACACTTTGCCCAAAAATGCTTCCCTGCAAAGTTACACCCAGTTAAGTTCATTTTTCAAAAAATAAAAACCCACATAACTTTTCTCTCTATGAAGGTAACTCGATAAAAATCGCCATAGGGGGCTACTTTTAAGTTCTTTATAATTTGGTATTGTAGTTTTGCCATTTCGCTTTCATTTACTACCAGTTATCCTAAACTTAAAATTTAAGTTTTACCATAACTTTTTTTGGTGTTACTTTTTTTGCAATTTCAGCTTATTTTTTCATAAGACAGATAATTTACTATGAAAAAGGTATACCTGTTAAAAATCGATAAATCTAATAGTTTCAAAGATAATCTCAATTAAAGTTTCATAATTTATTGTAAAATTCATTTTTTTTTAATAAATCAAGTAGACCGACATAACCATTTAATATTTTTAAAGAAATTAAAACAATTTTACGATTTTATCACACAAATAGAGCCGCTCTTTTGTATTTTTTAATCATCTTCTAAAATAATATTCAATCATACATTCTTTTAATAATGGTATTCAGGGAATGGCCTACTTGATTTAACAATAAAAGCACATTTTTATTTTGAAATTTTAATTGCGATTATCTCGAAAACGGTTGGATTTAGCGATTGTAAACAAGTATACCTTTTTTATAGTAAATTATTTATTTTATAAGAAAATCAGTTAAAATTGCAAAAAAAGTGAACAGAAAAAGTTCTGGCAAATCTTAGATTCTAAGTTTAGGTAAACTGGTAGTAAATGAATGAGAAATTGCAAAACTAGTATACCATATCATAAAGTACAAAAAATTAGCCCCCCATGGCGGTTTTTATCGAGATAGCTTCTTAGGAAGAAAAGTTATGTGGATTTTTATTTTTTGAAAAGTGAACTTTAACTGGGTGTAACTTTGCAGAGAAGCATTTTTGGGCAAACTTGTCATCTTAATTTGAGGTGATAAACACGTTCTACTATGTCTGTCCACGTTATTACGGGACACCCTGTATATCTGTGTAATCTTGCCTTTGTTTTTTTACATCACGTAACTATCAAGTTTGAAATCTTAAATGGAATAATCCACCTTTGTTTTAATAATTTGAATCTAAATAATTTTCTGAATCCAACAGCACGTAAAAAGTGACATTTTTTTCAAGTTTTTATTTTTTAAAATTTATTTTATCTATTTACCCTTTTACTTAAAACATTTCTTTTAAAGTGTTATAAACCTTAAAGTGAAATAAAAATATGACTTGTGGGGGATTCAGAAAATTGTGTAGAATCAAATTATTAAAAAAATGGTGCACAATTCCATTTAAGATTTCAAACTTGACAGCCTAATCTTAGTTACAGAGAAATGTAAATTTTTAAACCTTACAACATTTATATGAAATATTTTTTGATGAAACCAATATAAAATAAGTTATAGCTATTATTTTCTCGCACCACTAAATTTATTTGATACTCCCTGTTCTTTTTAGAAAATAAAATACTCACGTAAGATTGCTGGGCTTAAGTCCCCATTGCAAAATAGCCTCCAATAAATCCAACTCGGAATAGTTCACTATTTTATCAGCTGTAACGACATGATGAATTTGTTCTGGAGTCAATTTATAAAAAAACTCTGTTTGAGAGATTTCCCAAAAGTTTTCATCAATAAAATTAAGTACATGTTCCTTAAGACCAACAAGCGAGTAGCACTCGGCGATATTCGCAACTGTACTACAATTTTTCGCATCAACATTTGACATCAAAAAGGAAGTAATCGGCGATGGCGAGGATGTCCAAGACATTTCCTATACAAATATCAAGTACAAAATCGTGCATGAACTTCAAAATATCTCCAAATCCTTTCGAGGTAATTCCGTTAATTTCAACTTGGTTACTGGTCCATTCCAGCATTCCGCTGGAAAACATGGCTTTGAAATAATCACTTTTTTCTGAAATGCTTGCTTTATTCGCCATAAATTTTTCGCCAGATACAATTAACGTGATGAGTGATGTCGTTATTCTTGTATTTCCTGGCCATAATGAGTTTATCTAAAAAATAATAAAAGTATAAAAAACTTTGGTTAAAAAAAAATCAAGCAAAAATTGAATTTAGATTTGACTATAGGGTAAAATTGGCGAAAATCATATTTTTTGGATAGGTTTTTTATTTTTAAGATTTGAAATATATGTGATTATGAACAAAATATGGAAAAAGTATATTATAAGTATTTTTTGTTTATTATTTATAACCCGATTAGAAATAATTTTGAATCGCATGAGAACACTTTTTATTTTTGTCTAAATTTATTACCATAATATGTATTTTAAACAAAATAATAAAAAACTAAATTAGTATTATTCTTGTTTTTAAACTACAACCCTCCAACCTTCAAAGGTTTGAACAAGAACCACCAAAATATCGAGCAAATATTAAAAAATAATTAAAACAAAAAGTGATCTACATATGATTAAGACTATTGCTAATTTGACACAATAATTTTAGATTTGTCGATTATCTCAAAATGTTAGCAAAGCAACTCTAAGCATGGAAGTTAAACTACTTTTAATAATGAAAATAAATATTTATACCTGATTTGCAACTCGAGAATTTTCAAATTTTGGAATATTTTCACTAGCACGTCTTGTTTGCAAGAAATTCACTTCGCAACTAACAATTCATCAAACATTAGTTAATATTTAAATTTAAAATGTAGGTAAAATATACATACATAATAAACAATATACAATATGTATAAGATATACAGAGTGTCCCATTTTAATTAATCCAGCTGAATATCTTGAAAACGAAGCGATTTCCTTAAATATGTTTCAGACAAAAATTGTAGCGACTCGAGGGGGACATTTACCAAAACTTTCTTATTATTTTCCATAGATTACGAATCTACAATAAAAAATGGGGGTTCCCATTTGAAAAAAAAATGTTTTCCCATAAAACCCCATAACAATTAAAAACCCATGGCACTATTAAATGTCCCCCTCGAGTCGCTACAATTTTTGTCTGAAACATATTTAAGGAAATCGCTTCGTTTTCAAGATATTCAGCTGGATTAATTAAAATGGGACACCCTGTATTTTGCTTAATTTTGTGAACGCTGTAAAAAGTTTAAAAATATACTCACTACTCACATCAAAAATCTAAACTGCACACTCTTCGTTTATAACTTAACTTATTACTAGCATTGGAAAAAAATATTATTTCAAGGAGTTCTTTAGAATTTTGCAAAACGCCGCTAAACAAACATTTAGTGTAAAGAGCCGTATGATTATTTGGAAGTAATTAAAAAAAAACTCCACTGGAAAAAATATGACCAAAAACGCAACTACAAAGGGAATTTCAAAATCATGCGCTCAAATTTGGCGACCATTCTCTTAATTTATACCTGCTTATTAAGAAATGAGAGGGATTAGGGTAATTATAATATATTTACAACTGGGGCTGTAAATTCGTAGGAATCGTTAATACTCGGGACTTAAAATTTGAAGAATTACCTATTTAATCAGAAAAGACCTTTCTAAATGCTGATAAGTATACCTTCTAGAAACGAATTTGATTTATGTACACAAACTAAAAGCCTAAATTTTTTCAAATATATTTTAAATAATAAATAAAATAAAGACAAAAATTCTTTACACTCCAACTTTAATAAAATAAAAAATATAACAATTTTATGAATTAAATTATTTAATAATTAAAAATAGATATCACCTTACAATGATTATACCTATAGTATATTATTTTTTATTACATTGACGTTTTCAATTTCATATTTTACATTTATAACATTTATAACATTTCTAATTCTTTACTATTTAAAATAAATAAGAGGTAAATATGTTAATTTAAATAATAATTTTAGTCAACCTTATTCTTTCATTGTAGGCTGAAGATGAACAATTAGTTCGAAACTATAGTCCCTACAAGAATGTTTTATTTTATTAAAGTTGGAGTATAAAGAATTTTTGTCTTTATTTTATTTTTTATTTAATAAATACTCCAAATCATCATATCAAGAAAATATATAGTAAATTTTATACAGGGTGATGATAAAGTTTGGAACATAATTCATAACTGCCGTATTTAATTTTTTTTGAGAAAATCGCTTGGAGAGGTCGATTTTAGTTTTTAAAATGCCATCTCTTGGTATAATAAAAATATTAATGACGTCACTGGTGCATTAGCTATGACGTCATCATCGATTATTTTAAATGGAAGCACCCACTTTTTTTACTCATTTTTGATAAAAATTCATGTCACTTATAGAATGATATAAAAAAAATTAAATTTTTAAACAAATTTTTGAATAAAAAATCTTTTCAATTCAAAAAAGGAAATTTTTATTTTAACGAAAAAGGTTTTATAAAAATAAATTAAAATGAATTTGAAGTTACTAATAATAACAAAAGGAAGTAAATGTTTAAATAATGCGCATTCTAATGCGAATGAAAAATGTTAAATGTATTTAACAAAATTTAATAAATAGTCTTGAAAACTAATTTTTTGATTCCATTAAAATGTAAGGAAATTTACAAAAAATAAAAATTTAAATTTACCGTTTATTGAAATCATCCAAAATAAATCTTATACAACATTCAAATTTTTCAAATTTAATAGTATTAATTAATTTCAAGTTTACATTAAAAAATTTTTAAACGAAAATGTGTTTACAAATACAATCATTTTTTTATATCATCGTTTAAGTGACATAAATGTCTATCAAAAACGTGTGAAAAAAGTGGGGGTTTCCATTCAAAATAATCGATAATGACGTCATTGCTAAATCACCAGTGACGTCATTAATAATTTTATTATACCAAGTGATGGGATTTTAAAAACTAAAATTGACCTGTCCGAGCGATTTTCTCAAAAAAATTGAATACGGCAGTTATGAATTATGTTCCAAACTTTATCATCACCCTGTATATTTAATAATAAATACAGGATGTCCCAGCGCTGCGAGGAAGTAACATTATTCTAAAATGAAGAAAGATATCGACATGCGGTTATTGATAGAATATACAATACCTTTAAGCGCACATTTTAAAAATATTTTAGTAATATACAGGATCTCCATTCCAAGATAGCGGATCAAAGTTAGGTTTTTTAAATGAAACACCCAGTATATTATGACATTGTAAAAACTATTATGAGTCTTTCACCTCTCCTTTTGCTGATATTTGCCATTTAAGCCAAAAAACATCTATTTTTGAAAAATCACCGCTCTAAAACAGATGAACATTTTGGGTTGAAATTTTTTCAAAAAATTGTCAACAAAGTCTAGTCTACAACCTTTGGTAAAAATTTAAAACCGGTAACTTTATAGATTTCGAGAAAAAAAAAATAAAAACCGATTTCCTTGAAAAATTTCAACCCTTAAAATATCTTAATAATTATTTTTTTTCAAATTCGATCCCGCAAATGAAAGATAATAGAAAATGGATGACTTGTTGGTAATCACTTGCTCTCTGGACCCCTTAAAAAAATTTTTACACCCCAAAACCTCAATAAAATCATAATTTTTTTAGGTAATGTACCTTAAAAAATAATTAAATTTTAAAAAATTTAATAAGATAATATCGTTAATTTTTAGAAACTATAAAAATTCATAACTTTTGAACAAAAAGTCGTGGAGCCTTGAATTTTTTTTTATATTTATCGTATTTCTTTATACTACAACCCAAAATTATTAACTTTTTAATTTGAAACGCTACACACTTGTTACATACTAAAATTTCAATTTTTTTCATAGATAAAAAATGACAGGGATGGCCCTAGTTTCGTGTTCACCCGCTATAATTAAAGAAACTTGTTAATTAGAATAGAAAATTGGAACCTTGAAAATGATTAATTTGGAATATAAAGGTTTAAAACCGTAACCCCATTTTGTTTATAAGTATAATATGCAAATTTCTGTGCACCTTTCGAGGAGAAATTATTTACACATTTGGGGTTTAATTAAAATTTGCATTTTCATAGTCAATAGTTTAAAATCTACAAAGTTTTCTGCATTTTACGATAATTTGTACTTCTTTTTCACCAAAGTATGGTATTTATAAAATATTTAACGCTATTTCGAATGATTCCAATTTTTTTTTTCAATTTAAAAAACGGGCGAATGTTTATTTTTTAGATAGTTGGGGCCCTCTCCTGGGAACGCTTCTGTTTTTAGTACGCTACTGTTCAATATATTAATTAAACAAGAATTTAATAAAATAAAGCTTTTATTAGTAAAAATTTAGTACTATAAATTACAATTATTTTAATCTAATTTTTTATATTTCACATCTGCACTAAATCCATCATCTTTATTTGCATTATATTTGACAATTCGTAGTTTTCCATCTGGCTGATATAAAACATATTTCCCTTCAACTTTATCACCTTTCCTTGATTCTTTTTGATATTTAATATCTTTGGTTTTATAATCTTCAACTCCATATTCAAATTCATATCTAACTTCCTTCTTATCAGCACCTTTAGGATTGTAATAAACCTTTTTAGTATTTTCCATTCCTTTGTCTTTCTTTTCCTCTTTTTCATTATGATTTTTAATTTCATACCCATATGAATGTTTACTCTCGCTTAATTTATCCTTAATATTGTAAAAAAATTTCTTCACATCTTTATCCTCGTCGCTTTTACTTTCATCGCTGCTAGATTCCTTGGTTTCTTCATAGTGATTTTTAATTTCATAAGAAATTTCATCTTTTTTCTATAAATCAAAAATATAAAATTTCGTTAGTGTCAATTGCATCACTTTTCCTTGAACGCCGAAGTGACACTTATATTTAAAAAATAACAGAAATTCAATAAAAAGTGTTTATCATGAATGAAGAGCCATTATAATTATTAAAATAGTCATTACCTGTTCAGGCTCAGGCCAGTTTATTTTTTGGTGATCCTTTTCTCCCAAATTAATCACTGCGTATGATGAGGCACTAGGTTTTGATGTTGAACATAATGAGGACAAAGTTAAAAAGAGTAGCTAAAATATAATATATTAAGATTTCTCAAAATTATTTCCTAATCTAACTTACGAATACAAAAAACATTTTTGATGTTAACAATTAACGTTATTGTTGAAAACTGTACTTAAAAAATAAAATGAAAGCCTTTTTATATTTGCAAAACTGCCACCACTTTTAGTGCGAATTTGGATATTTAATTAAGGTAACGTTATAATTCATCATGTAATAATAATTAATGGTGTCACTTTTGTAATTTCTACAAATTAAAACGCTAAACGCGTGTTTTTAAAACTAATGTTTTATTATAATAACATTTTTGCAATATTAAAAAGCTGATGTATTTTTGTCCAATCGAAATTTTGTTTTATGTAAGTATGTATTTGCAAAGTAATTAAATTTAATTTAAAAAAATCAACATTATTCCTTTTGATTGTAAAATATTTTAAACAACTTAAAAAATAGACTACAAGTTTTTTGACGTTTCCAAGTTTCATTTAAAAATGGAGTTTATTTACAATTTTAAATACTTTTTAAGGAAATTTCCTGCCCAAAGATCAAAGAGTTTTTCGCATCAAACGCCTGAGTAGAGGCTTCAATATATAATTTTTTTCAAAATTTAATTTTTATTAAAATTTTCAAAAAGTCAATTAAAATTTTTATCGAAGATAAAGGTCCAGAATAGGAGAATTTTA
This sequence comes from Stenus bimaculatus, assembly GCA_963971135.1. Taxonomy (NCBI): domain Eukaryota; kingdom Metazoa; phylum Arthropoda; class Insecta; order Coleoptera; family Staphylinidae; genus Stenus; species Stenus bimaculatus. The sequence goes on along the minus strand of OZ020180.1, from coordinate 74,708,396 downwards.
AGTGGCGCTTTATGAAAATCGGTTAATTGTTGTTTTTTCCAAAAAATTGGATTGCGCAATTTTGTTTGATTGAAATTATTTTATAATTTTTCATTGGAAAAACTTCACCTACGAAGTTTAAGCTTTTATGAGTTGTGATCAGTGGAATAATTTCCACATAGAATAGGCTAATTTGTATTTTTAAATTCGAAGGGGTTGGAAAGTTATGCGTAAATTACCTCAAAACTTTAATTTTAGGGGTGAGTGGCTCTTGTCGGGCTATTTCTTAACCGATTTTAAATTTTAAAAGCTTAATCCTCGATTCAAAATCGCCCACGTTTAGGGTTTTTTGAATTTTGAAAATCAAAAAAAAAATTTTTAAGATCGCATTTAAAACAGTCGCAATTTTTGACGCGTTTCGGTCAAATTAACTCCTCAAATTCCATTTCATCCCCACTAATTGCACCTACCCTAAAAGCTCTTTAGATCCACTTTACGATAAAAAAAGAATCATTGCACTATCACTTTTCGTTATGGAGTTATGACGGATGTAGCTAAAATAAGAATATAATCTCCGTGTGGAGCCAAAATTTCAGCCTGTAATTTTTCACGTTTTACAAAATAATTAATATTTTCTAAACTATTAGCACCACTGGGACGTTTAATAGCTCAAAGTTCGCACCTTCACCTTCCCCACCAAATTCCGTAAAAATTATAATTTTCGGTTTAAAATTGCGCAGTCCAGGCCGCATTTGTACCAAAATTTTGCTAAAACTTTGCGATTTTTTTACAAAAAAACTATTTCATCGATTTGAACCAAATATTTTTTAAAACGCGTATATCTTCGGTTTTGACCTTTGGTAAAAATTTGAACCGGTTACTTTTTTAGTTTTCGAGAAAAAAAAGTTTCTTTTTTCGATTTTTTTCAAAACCGACCCCGTAAATGGAAGATAATAGAAATTGGATGAAATTTAAGAGGTCACTTTTCCAGAATAATCCGGAAGTGCCCGGAACCGGAAGTAACTTTCGATTTTTAAATGGCAACATAGGTCGAGTATGGTATCGTTTGAAATGTCTTTTAAAAAGAAACAACTTTTATAAAATATTTTTTTAATATCTTTCATAATTAACAAATTAAACGAAAAACAAAAGCAAACAAGTGACAAATGGTTTCTTAAATTATGGAAAAATTAAAACACTACTATCATCCTCAATGGGTAAGGGTAGAGGCAATTATGATTTTTTAAATGGAAACATGTATTCTTTGCTTCGCTTGTTAAAAATAATCAACTTTTTTAGGTTATGTATTATATCTTAATTCAAAAAATAAAAAAAAGTTGATTATTTTTAACGAATATAGCGATAAACGCAAAAAGAGTTTCAATTTAAAAAATCTCTCTCTTGCCCATTTGCGGATGATGGTAACGATTTAATTTTTCCATAATTTAAGAGACCAATGGTCACTTGTTTACATATTTTTTTTTCGTTTAATTTGTTAATTATGCAAGATATTACAAAAATATTTTAATAAAAGTTGTTTCTTTTTAAAAGACCTTTCAAACGATACTATACTCGACCTATGTTGGAATTTAAATTTCGAAAGTTACTTCCGGTTCCGGGTACTTCCGGATTGTTCCGGAAAAAAATATGTGCACCAATGGATTCTTCGGGTTTGCTTTGGTAATATTTTTTTTTATTTCAGCCTTGTACGACAAGGCGTTCTCAAAATAAAAGGGATGGACGGGTGGTCTGAGACACCCTGTATACAAGGTGTCCCGTTATTCGACCGACAACGTTTAACTGAAGATTCCTCACCCAAAAACAAGTCGATATGACCCTAGTTATCTATTACCAAAAGTGAACCCCTGAGAAGTTTTAAGCTTTTGAAGTTGAACTAAAAAAATACATTTTTCTTTATTGCTTCCAAACCAATGAAGATTTTATGACGAAATTTGGCGTACTTGGGTTTTTATAAGAAACACGCACTTTATAAAAAATTAGACAAAATTTAACATCTGTAAAGGGTTTAAATTGAAGAGGATGGGCATAAACCTCCTTATAAGTCTCTTAAGATATTAACATTAAAGTTACCAATTCCCATTTAATCATTCAATTGTAAGATTTTTTGTCTCTTATGTCTTCCAAATAAATTATGCCGTTCCTGCGAAAAATGTAAAAAAGAAATTCGGTGAAAGACTAATTTAATTAATAGCATCACATTATGTAAGTGAAGTTGCATAAACTGAAATTTTAATTTTTTGGAGAATATCTAATGTATTCAGAGCCGGATTACTATGAAGGCTAATGAGGCTATAGCCTCAGGCCCTCCAAAAATTCGGCCCTTCAAAAATTCATATTTCCTGAAAAATATCGAAATTCATCATATTACACCCTTAAAAAATATACAGGGTATCTCACTTTTTTTCCAGCAATTTTTTTTAGATAGTAAATGTCATTGTGAACAAAAAATGTTCTATAAACTAATAATTTTTTTTCGACTTCTTAAGAAGTTACAGCAATTTAAAAATTTCAACATTTTAACAATTTTTTGTGACACTGTAGATTTTTTTTTTCTTATCATCATGTTTTTATTTAAAAGATTTATGGTTTGGATTTTGTCTTTCCCAACTTGCCTTTTTGAACATTATTGGCTGTTTTTAAAATAAGTGGATTTAAATTTTCTGACAAGAAAATTAACCTATCTGATTGGCTTACAGATAATGTCAAAATCCAAAGCATACTTGATTTATATTTAAAAAATTAAAATAAAATGAAATTTATACAGGGTGTCCAAAAAAATTTATACCCCTTCCCCAACTGGATTTTTTCATGCAAGGTGTCATTTGAGGCGTCTTTTCGTGGGCTTTCCAGTGATAGGATGATAGGATATTCCCACGAGCCAATTTTGCGCAAAAGTCAAAAAACTACAAAAAATAGCTTTTTTTGTAGTTTTTGAGCCATAAAAAAATAAGTTATAAGACAGTAGAAATCGTTCATAATACATCAAAAAATTTGAAAAATTAGGCGTCGTTTAAGACCACAATGAAGATAATCGGTTGCATACGAAAGATTTTAGACCCGGGTTAGATTTTTTTGATCGGACATAAAAAGTTACAAAAATTTGCAAAAATTTGGTTCCAAAAAAAAATTTTTTAGTGCACTTTACTGGAATCGTAATTCTAAACAGAAAAAACGAAAAAAAAATGACGAAAATTTTGAATTTTCAAAACGTCATATCTCGAAAACTACTCATCCCACCGCAAAGCGACTTGTTCAGGAAATCGGGATAATTTTTATATGCAATCCTATAGATTCGAGTGCGCTGATTATAAATCAGTTTATTTTATTGCGAAAGGATGAGTAGTTTTGGAGATATGGCGCTTTGAAAATGAAAAAATGTTCAAAAGTTCGAAATTTCTTTAAGTGCAAAATTTTATTTTTTTTCAAAACGTTCAAAATTTATAAAATTCGCAACTAACAGTAGATCAAACTTTCAAAAAGTTGATTTAAAGTTACCCATATTAGAGAGCTCTTGCGGTATTTTCGGGACACCCTGTATATTAATGAAAGAAAAATTTGAATTATTTATTTCGGTCTTTACTTTTTATTAGCCTCAGGCCAACATTACCCTTAATCCGGCTCTGAATGTATTGTTAAAGTTTACCAGTTTAAACGGTATTAATTTAAAATAAAACAAATGAAGAAGAATTAATTTAACAGTTTTATTAAAAAAATTATTGTAATAAATTAAGTGCATGTTCAAAGTGAGTGCCCTCTGAACGAATACAAGAATTAATACTGCGCAAAAATGAAAATCGAATAGATTCAAAGACGTTTGGGATTTCACGTATCTCATTGGTTGCGTTGACGATTCCTACCCAAAGATCTTCTCTGCTTTCGACTGGAGTACTGTAAAGTTTATCTTTTAAACAACCCCAAAAAGAAAAATCTAGAGGATTTAGATCCGGTGATCGCGGTGGCCAAGTGACTGGAGCATCAGCACCCCGACGAATCCATCGGCGAGGAAATTTTTCATTTAAATAATTTCTCACATTTATTGAAAAATGAAGGGAGGGAGGGGGGGGGGTCCGTCTTGCATAAACCACATCTGTGCTCTGATGGCAAGGGGTACTTCTTCTAGTAGTCCAGTAAGATTATTTCTTAGAAAATCTAAATACGACACACCATTCAGTCTTGGTGGTAATTCAATTGGCCCTATAATATGATTATCGATTATAACTGCCCACAGGTTGATGAAAAACTGTCTTTGATAATTGGCTACAATTTTCTCATGGGGATTTTCATCCGACCAGCTATGCAATTTAATCATTCCGCTTCTTATATTTGGATTTTGGTCGTATTTGCGATTGAACCATTGGCAAAATAACAATCTATTGTTCAAATCAATCGGCAGCAATACTTGAACTTTGCGAAAATGGTATGGATGAAGTAACTGTTCTTGAAGTGTTCTGTGTACGGCATTTTTTTGAATTTGTAATTGCGTAGAAATCTCTCTTACACTTACTCTGCGATTCTCCTCCACACATCCCAATATTTGTTCTTCTGCCTCTACTTTTCTTATTGTTCGTGGGCGCCCTACATTTCTACGATCAGTTTCCAGTTTACCATATTCTCGCAAACGATGATCCACGTTAGCAAATGTTGTATGATGAGAAGTTTGACGATTTGGATACTTCTCAGCATATCTTCTAGCTGAAGCTCTACCATTACTGTGACATTCATCGAATACTAGGTGCATGTCGGCATATTCATTAAATGAATAGATTGCATCCATTTTATAAGTAATTTTTATAAATTGAAAGTTACTGTATTATCTATTATGAGATCAATGTTGTTACTATGGTTTTGGTTTCAAAAGGCGACTTAGTATTGAAACAATAGGAAAAAGTACTTTGTGTTGCCCAACTTTGCTGTTTTGCACTAGTTTTATTTTTCTCATTTTCTGCAAGAACGGCATAATTTATTTGGAAGACATAAGAGACAAAAAATCTTACAATTGAATGATTAAATGGGAATTGGTAACTTTAATATTAATATCTTAAGGGACTAAAAACTTATAATGAAGTTTATACCCATCCTATTGTATTTAAACCCTTTGCAGATGTTTAATTTTGTCTAATTTTTTACAAAGTGCGCGATTCTTATAAAAATTCAAGTTCACCAAATTTCGTCATAAAATCTTCATTGGTTTGGACGCAATAAAGAATTACGGCCCCCCAAATTTACCTAGACCTACTTTGCCTAGTGGGAAACGCGGCCCTGAGTTAAACTTGGGCAAAATTTGAAATTTCAGAATTATTTAAATTTTTTTGAATCATAATATCTTTTTTTATTGGAAAAGCGAAAAATAGTGCATAAAAATATTAAGTTTTAAATTAAAGAGACTGAAAAATCCTACATTGCTTTTTGATTTTCGAGCTACAAAATTAAAAAGCACTTTTTCATTGTGCATGATTTTCTGATTTTAACATAAAAAGGTGTTTTCAAACAATCGGGGTTTTTGAACATGTGTGCAGAAAATAAATACAATTTTTAAATAAAACAATTTTATTTTTTCTAATATTTACATATAGGTACATTCTGACACTCATCATAAACTTAACATATCACAAGGTCATCAAATGTAATTAAAAATAAATAATTATAACACAGTTACAGGAGAGATTTATTTGATGACCACGATTAATCTATTTTTAAATCAAATCCTCTTCAAGCATTAAGCATTTTTATTTTTATCGAAGTTTTTAAGTCGTGTTCTTTTCACTAAATTATAATACGCGAACTATAAACTATGACGGTAAATAGATTTTTACAAGACGAAAGAAACAACGAAATAATCCAATTTTTTAAGTTCATATCACAATATTAAAAAACATAAGTGGCTCTTTTATGTGAATTTCACAGGAACTTGCACCATAGTTAAAAGCTATACCAATTACTTGCCCTTTTTAATTACAAGCAATTTATTACCTGTAACAAAAAAATAAATAATTATAGTATTTTAATATTTTTTTGTAGAATTTTTTTATAAAACTTAGTATAGTATTTTAAAATGATTAAATTATTTTGTTATTGTAAATTTTATTTGGAAAAAATTAATATGCATTTATCAATAGATAAGTAAATATTATTAATTTTAATTAAGTTTATTTAAGATAATAAAATACAATTAGGAATACATTTTAATCATTTAGTCAGAATAAATGGTACTTTAGACTTTGTTGTTAAATAAAGCAGAAAACAGAATTTTATTTTATTTTGATAGTGCATTGGGCTTGTGTTCAGATAAGGAATTTCGGTGTGAAATATATTAGATTTTGCAATATTTTTTTAATTACAACATTATTCACGTCTTTAGGTTTTAGTTAAGGCTTTAGCTTAAACGGTGAGCTAAATAAAAAATCAAGAAAGACAGTTCGTATTAAAATCTTATCCCAACTCACCTAAGTTTTCCGCAGAGTCTAAAATTTCGGAATAAATTGATGTTCGTCCATCCAAATTTTTGGGCCCGGACACCAATATTAAGACGGGTTCGTACTAGGAAATCCTAAAGAATATTGAAAGTCTTTAACTTATTACGGGCATTAGTTTGTTTATTTTTTTAGAAAGACGAATAATAGTGACAATCAAATTCTTTTAAGTATTTAATCGTAGTATTATAAAAAACTGCAAATTTCGTATTTGTAAAAAATGTTGTTACTATTTTTAAAATCGTTACCATTTTTAGTGTTGAGGAGCACAAAAAGAACGCAGTTCGGCGTAGCTGCATGCTTTTTTACAGCACTCATCTGATACTCCCTCTCTTTTTCTTCGTCTTCTAAATCTTAGAAAACTGTGAGCATCTTCTCGTGTTTGAAATGGAAATCTTAATGTCTCTAAGTTATGCTTGTCACCATCTCGTTTTTGTTGAACTGAAATAAGAAATAATATTAATTTTTGAAGTTTTAATATAAATAGCTTTGTTCCAACAAACGAGTTCCGTTACGAAACCGAAACAAAACTTCTAGGAACGAGTTTATGCGCTTGCGTCAATTTTTTACCATCCATAGTCTATCTTAGGCCCACCATACACCAAGATATTTTTTGAGCGATTTATTGCATATTTTCAACTCGGTAGGAACTGCACATTGCTCAGTTGCGTTCTGAGTTTAAAATGCGCAACAAATTGCACAATAAATATCTAGGTGTATGGTGGGCCTTACAAACCAGTTGTTGGAACGGTTTTATGCACATGAGAAACGTACACAACTGAAGTGCACATATCAATGTCAAATGAGGGCACAGAACACAATGCCATAAACTGTCCAAGGTTGGTTGGAATATAAATTTGCAGGCGTATTCTTGAACCACTCGACACGATGTCGCATACCACAATATAAGGACTGACAAGGACAGAATGATGAAGTGGTATGCGATATCGTGTGGACCGTTTCAAGAATTGTGCCGTGACGTTTCTGTTGAGACGCGCTTTGTTTATTGTGTATGATCATCAATGTACGATTTTTCGGGCTGTTGGAACAAACCTAACTTTATTTATTCCGTTATTTTTGTAGCGAATTTAAAAATATATTTTGTACTTACAATGCATTGCTGTTGCGATGGTGTTGTAATTCCCTTCACAAACAATGGAAATAGCAGAAGCCAGTTCAGAGCCGCAAAATTGAACGGAATTTGATTTAATAGATCTTTGGAGAGTTTGGAGATCGACATCAAAATTGGTGTCGGATGGATAGGACATGACGTAGCAAAAGCAGAGAATAGCCAATAAAAAAAGAGAAGTCTTCGGCCCCATCTAAAAATAAAGAAAACGGCCTTCATTAAAATTGTTGCATTTATATAAAAAATGCTCATCCTATTAATAAAAAAAGATAATGCAAGCTCACATCATGTATGTTTTTAATGACCGGTTCAAGTATGTGAAATTTCCAGTAATCAGTTCTGTTTTCGCGTTAAATGTTTTTTATTTAAGCTTTCAGGGGGCAACGGTATTCTGATAAGTTGAAATTTTTGTATGTTCTAACAAAATTTCCTCACATTCAAAACAAGTAAGATAAGTTTTATGCAAAAAATTTTTGATAATGATTTCAAATATCAAAACAATCTAAGTCTAACACAAGTAAATTTCAAACAAATTACACAAATAATCAGTAATATAAATTTCATACACCTATTGAAAGTTGAAATTGAATTATTAGGTATTTTTATGGCGTTTTTATTCAAACGTTGGCTTATACTAAAAAATTACATTTAGAAATTATTAATTTATAGTTAAATTTAAAAAAAGCCAAATAATTTGTTTATATGTTGGAAATGTCCACTAAGCTAAAAAATTAATTAACTAAACAAAAACCTCCAAATAAAATTGAAAAGAATTAATATAATTTTCCTGTTTTGTTTTAATAATCCCAAAGTTCTTGAATTACATCAATATTTTAGGGCTTTCAAATAAAAAAAATGTCTAGGATCTAGGACCTCAAAAAGTCATAACGCGCTACTGATTAGGAATAAAAAGCATTTACCTACCTAAGTGGAGCTAGTTAAATAGTACTCCTATATTATTCAATGAGCGAGTAATGATAGCCATTACTCACTGAGACCTTCGACCTTCGTGAGTAATAGCTATTTACTCGCGAGAAGAATACTATACTTTTTCTATGACAAAAATGTTTTTCTTAGGTTATTTGACGTAACAACCTCTGCATTCATTAAATAATAAAAAAGCTTGTATAAAATTGGAATCCTCGGTAACTCAGTTTTGATTAATTCGTTGACTGTAGGTTCAAAGGTCTCGGGTTCGAATCACGATCATTAACAATTTTATTTTTATAAGTTGTTTGAATTTGGTAACAGAGATCCACGGGTAGCCCGTGGAACTTTGTTACCTGTAACCAAAACTCACGGGTGTGAGTAATAGCTATCGTTCTTTGCTTATCTAGAAACGCGTTCATAAAGTACCCATATCCATATTATACAATAGTCGTAGAAAATAGTATATTGTTTTATTAGGAACAAAAGTGACACGTTTTGTGGCAAATACGCTACGTTTGAAATGCGTACGACCCACAAAAAGACACTTTTGCTTCGAATAAAACGTCGATTACTGAAAGTAAAATTAATTATTATTTTTTATTTTACAGACGATCACGGCACACTACGCACACTACATTCTCTATTAAATGTCTATGTTCTATGGATTTGACAAATATTTTTCAATGACAATTGCGGGCAACATCAAATCTCTTTTGTGCGCCGCTGCAAAAGTAGTTTGACATGAGTTTGATGACAGCTTGGACATTGAAGTCTATGCTTAACCTCTCTTGTTGTATTATTATTATAATATGACATTTTTCTGACGTTTGAAGAAAAAATATTTTTCTCTATTTATTTTGACCAGATCGATAAGAAAAGTAAAAAGCCAGCGGTTTTTATCAAGTACTCTATCTTTTCACTTCCGTAAAATTATCTGGGTTTTCCCATAAACATCAAAGTCCTAAAATACATGATTCTAGGGTAAATTTAAAAAAAAAATTGAATCAAAATCGAACCAAATTTTATAATGAGCGCTGATATATTTACCGACTGTGGAACAAAAATTGAACAAATCTATTAATTTATTACCAAATTAAATTTCAATTTCTTGTATAATTTTGAATTTTTTATTACCTCATGGCATGAGGCTCATGCAGAAATATCATGTACTTTTTATTAACATCAATTTTCATATAAAATAACCTTATCGACATTGTTTATTGCAATTTCTCATAATAAATGTTTTCATTTGCTGTAAACGAGTTTAAAAGGTTGATATAGATTATAAATGTGGTAAAATAACAAAGGTTATTTCAACAAGTAAAAAATTCATTTAATTCCGGGTCATTGACTTATAGGAATGTGGGTTTTAAAAAAGTGCTTTAAAAGCTCAAAAAATGGTACCACAGATTTCGTCAGTATAATGGAGAACTATGCTAAGTCAACTTTTACATAAAATCAGATAAGACTAATCTACAGTTCAAAATTTCTAAAGTTTACCATTCAAACTTATGGTGCAATTCTGATCATATCTGTAAGTCCTTATAGGAAAAACTGTAAGGTTTGTTATATAGGTTGTAATGGACGGTTTCCATGGTTACCTTACAGGTATCTCCAGTAAGAGCTTACAAAATAAACCAATCCTCAGGAAGTGATTTTTGATAGGGTAGTTCTGCATTATACCGACGATTTGTACTTTTCTTTCTGAAAATTCTCGCCTTAGTATAGTAACAAAATCTTAATAATCCAAAAAAAATCCAATTTTCTGAATAGGAAATATCCATGCTGCTTTTGGAGGTAAAGTTGATTATCCACATTCTGTATTATGAAGAACTGACAATATCCTTTTCTTATTAAAAAAAAAATAAAAGACGGTGAAAATACAATTGCCTTTACAAATGTCCTTTTTCCAAAAAATTCCTTCTTTATTTTGGGATACTCCGTACCATTTTACAAAATGAAGCTTTTTGTGAGTTGTTTTTTCGATTGTAGGGATACCATTAAACCTATCTAGATTTGTAGTTTATCATTTTTCACCGCAATTATTACCACTGATGAAATTCTTCAGGTATAAAGTTATGTCAGTAATTTGGTAACAACTCTAAAGTTTCCTTACTATTAAAACTAGTTTTGTAGTTCATCATTTTTAACCGCAATGATGACTACTAGTGGAATTCTTCAGGTGTAAACTTATGTCAGTAGCTTGGTATCAAGTCTAAAATTTCAGGATGTAGTTTGACGTCTTCGCAGTGAAATTAACAATTTGGTCCATCCATCAGACCACTACTTTATATTTTGAAAAAAAAATTTATACTTCCGAAATGGTTACAATTCGATTATTTCATTAGGTACTAAATATGGATCAAGAAGTTCACAAAGAAAAATCGTTCGAATTTATTAGTATCGTGTATCTTTACATAATTTGATTGAAGGGCCTTATAAGCTCTTTAATCCCATGATTATTAAGCAAAGAACTGGAAATTTCCGTTTTGAAATTCATAAGACATATTTTCAGCAAAAAATAATACCGTTAACTGGGGTAACTTTGACCCTTAGGGATAATTTTTGTCCAAATTTTGGAAAAAAGATAGTTTATTTAGTTACCAACTTTCAACACATATTCTAAGTATTTTAACTATGTCTTTCTGTTAGTATCAGAATACTAACTGGTAATTTACAGTAGATGAAAGTATCTCCTTCCAAGATTTGAGCCAAAGTTACCCTAAACCCGTAAGTTACTTCATATATTTATAAACTAAGTCGTTTAATTAATTTGGTTACAATATTTGTTGAATTTAAATCGATTTTTTAGCAGACCTTATTGGTCTTGAATGTTAGGTACTATATTTTTATTAAAACTAGCTCCTTGAGTTTTTTTGGGTTTAAAAAAAATTAGAAACCTTAAAAAGGTATGTAAAATAATTTGCGATTATTCATTAATATTTTTAAAGCATGATTATATCCAATTCAAAATTATTTTTTTTATATTTTGTTGGAGTATTAACTAATAGTTTGTGGTTACATAAAATGTGAATTGATTTTTGAAACAAAAAAAAAATGATAATTATGTATTTAAAAAAAAATCATGTTTTACCTTCGTTTCATTTATATGTAGTCCCCTGTCACGTGTAATTTTCTTCACGAAAACTTTAGTTACTTTCCATTTAACATTTATCACAAATATATTAATTAGAGATAAAATAACGTGGTATTTATATCGCACCGCTATACTATTAAATATGGAAGGGATTGGCTAACTACCTAAGGAATTTCAACTGAGAAACTCTTTCGCAGAAAGCACTGAAACTTGCAACGAACATTCGTTACCCCGATTTTTACTCTGCTTTTAGTCAAACCCGCACCATATCCAGTCACAAGCATTTGCTTGCTTTAAATGAACCCCCGATGTAGTCAGAAATTTCATCATATTATCTTTGCCCCACCATATTTTGTTGTTGGACATATTTTCCTATTGATAATTTTATTTATAGAATACTTGTTTATTTTAAATATGACCCACCTTTGACTTAATTTATTTCTGATTTTTTTTTACATTTTTTAAAAAGGTCGAAATTCCGATCATTTCATGTTGTTGTATTTCCTAAATTTGAAATATTGAACAATTCATTAAATTTAGATTTGTTGGCCTATGAAATTTCTATGTACTTATACAGAAAATAATATATTTTTATTATTTTTCGCTTTTCAGTTAGGTATGGACCAAAAATTTGCAATACCCCTATTTTTGATTAAAAAACATTTGATGTTATTAGTTAATCATCAACATTTTAGTTTAAAATTTTAGGAGTCTACCACAAGAGGTCAATAGAAAAAGGACCGATTTGGACAAAAGGCTGAAAAAATAACAAAAGTTGATATGAAAAAATAAAGGCAAACGAAAGAAAGAAAAAAGTCGAATTAACCACACCTGACCTGTAAGGCTGGATTCTAAAGGTTAACTTCGACAAAAGGCCCAAAGAAATAAGGACAAATTGGACAAGATGTCGACTTGGACAAAGGGTCGAAAGAAAAAAGACTGACTTGGACAAACGACTAACGTGAAGACAATTTAGGTAATTTAACAAAGTTTTTTTTAAATAAATTTTTGGTATATTTGTATCGTCAATTTTGTCCATTTCGGCATTTTATCATTAGGGCAGTTGTTTACGTCAGCCATTTAATGTTCGGCCTTTTTAATGCGTCGGGCTTTTTTCCAATTCATCCCATTATCCGTGTCAGCCTTAAAATAAGTGCTAACATTTCAGGATAAGACCAATTTTGTAGTACCCGGAGCACCCATAGCAATTTTAGTCCAGGGCCTCCTAAGGGCTAAATCCGCCCCTGATCTAAGCCTTGCCCGGACGAACTGAAAAAACAAATAATTGATTTTACGTGAATTTATAAAAAAATTGAATAAAAAAGCTCCTTTTTAATATTTTTGAGAATGCTTTTTCCATTTTTTTTTATGTTTTTGAGTAAATACATATTATATGATAATTTCAAAAAATTTTAGGAAGAGGTGTTGCCCAAACCCCAAAAAAAGAAAATGAAAAAAGGACACATAGTTTATTTTTCCTTGTATCATTATGTCCGCATTTTAGAATGATTCAAAAAATATTCAATTCACACATAATTTAACTTTAATACCATAAATCGGCAATAAAGTATTCCAACTTTAATTTTTTTCGGGTACAACTGCATGGTTTACAATTTATGAGGAGTAGTAGGTTTATACATATAAGGTCTTCAAAAGCTAAATTAAAACTTGAACAAAAAGTTTATGTTATTTTATGATTTTATTTCGCGTTTTTTTTATTAGTTATAATTCTAAGGATTTTCCATAAGAAAATTAAGTTTATATTTTTTTCTTTATTTTTCATGATTTTTTTCGCATATTTTTGATATAGGTACAGGGTGTCTCACTTTTTTCCAGCAAAATTTTTTTTAGATAGTAAATGTCATTCTGAACAAAAAATTTCCTATGAACTATTATTTTTTTCGACTCCTTAAAAAGTTACAGCAATTTTAAAATTGATAAATTTGTAAGGATTTTACATATTAAATGAACTTTATATGATTTTTTTCTATTTCTTATTATCCTTTCACTGCATTTTCAAGATTTTTAAACTTTAAGTATTGTATCGGCCAAACAAAAAATACCAAAAATATTTTTCTCTACTCATTTTGTTTATTAGTTACCTATAATTGTAAGAAAAAAATATAAATTTCATTTTTTATGATTTTTTTCGCATCTTTTCGATGCATTTTCAAGAATTTTTAAGTTTGAAGCGTTTAATGGTCAAACAAAAAATACCAAAAATATATTTCTCTACTCGTTTTGTTTATTAGTTATAAATGTAGCCATATTTTGAAAATCACATTTTCTTGTTTTTGCAAGATAGCGTTGGAACGATGCGATATTCAAATTATTTGTAAATGAATTATTATTCGAAAAAATCTACTACTTTGTCCATTTAACCGACTTTCTATCTCCAATAATAACAAAGATACCCAGGGAGTCCAACGTGAAATGAGACACCCTGTATATTTCTCTTCTCAGTATGTTCATTAGTTATTAGTTGTAAGGATTTTGCATAAAAAAAATGCAGTTGATATGTTTTTTTTCATTTCTTATAATCCTTTCACTGATTGTAAGAAAAAAATATAAATTTCATTTTTTATGATTTTTGTCGCATCTTTTCGCTGCATTTTCAAGAATTTTTAAGTTTAAAGCGTTTAATGGTCAAACAAAAAATACCAAAAATATTTTTCTCTGCTAATTTTGTTTATTAGTTATAATTGTAAGGATTTTACATAAAAAATGAAGTATATATTTTTTTCTTCATTTTTTTATGATTTTTTTCGCATCTTTTCGTTCCATTTTCAAGAATTTTTAAGTTTGAAGCGTTTAATGGTCAAACAAAAAATACCAAAAATATATTTCTCTATTCGTTTTGTTTATTAGTTATAATTGTAAGGATTTTTCTCCATTTTTCATGATTTTTTTCGCATATTTTTGATGCATTTTCAAGTTTTTTTAAGTTTGAAGTGTTCTACGGGCCAAACAAAAAATACCAAAAATATATTTCTCTTCTCATTATGTTCATTAGTTATTAGTTGTACGGATTTTACATAAAAAATGCAGTTTATATGTTTTTTTTCATTTCTTATAATCCTTTCACTGCATTTTCAAGATTTGTAAATTTTAAGTGTTGTATCGGCCAAACAAAAAATTCCAAAAATATTTTTCTCTGCTCATTTTGTTTATTAGTTATAATTGTAAGGATTTTACATAAAAAATTAAGTTTATATTTTTTTCTTCATTTTTTATGATTTTTTTCGCATCTTTCGCTGCATTTTCAAGAATTTTTAAGTTTGAAGCGTTTTAATGGTCAAAGAAAAATACCAAAAATATATTTCTTTACTCATTTTTTTATTTTAGTTATAATTGTATGGATTTTAGATAAAAAATGAAGTTTAACTTTTTTTAAATTTTTTTATGATTATTTTCGGGAGAGGACCAGTTTAGTTGTCATTCATGGTCTAAATACGCCCAAGGCCTTATATCGTTCGGTTATTTTTTCTTTCTAACTTTTGTCCATGTCGGCCTATTGCCGCTCGACTTATTTTTATTTGGCCTTTTATCCCGCTCCCAAATTTTAGGATATTTTGTTGAAAACTTAGAAATGTTTTTACCGTATATTTTTTCTTTAATTGTACCTGCTTATTTTCAGTTTTTTTTTTTAAATAAAGTCCTAAATTTGAATCTTGTTTGGGGCGTATTTACTTCACCAACTAAAGTAACACCTGGTAACACCAAGTAAATGGTCTTTTTATGACTTTTATTTTTTACTGATATTTACGCCACTCCTCTTATTTTTTCGAAAAATTACAAGGACCTCATAAAATGGATGAATATTTTAATTTTTTTATTAAGGTATTTTTGAACAAAAAAACAATTTTTAGGCCCTTTTCTAATTTATCCAGGCTTTCATCCACCATCATTATTTATTTTTTGATACATATCAATAATTTTCTGTGAATTATTTTCATCTATCATATTTTTTTTGTGTATACCGTGTGTACACGAAACTATAGGGCCCACCTCTGTTATTTCTTTATTTCTTTATTTATGAAAATATAAAATTGAACTTTTACTATGTTATAAATGGACTAAGAAAACACATTTACTAAAAAAATTTCAAGTTTACTTCCTGTCTTACCGGCAATGATACCAACTTCCTTATTTTAAAAGTAATACCCTAGATTTTTTATAGATACTATTCAACATTGGGTCGTTTAAAATACGTTTCTGACAAAACTTTAAGAAAAAAATTTTGGATTTATTTTTGGCAATTCTCTCGCGAGTAGAATATGGTATTTTATCCACGATTTTTTTATTTTTCGGCGCTTTTATGGAAATTTGTCTTATAACGCAGTTTTAATTTTTATTTTCATAAATAAAGAAGTTTCTTGAACACCCAGTATATTTAAAAATGTCTTTCTGAAATAAACATTTCCTACAAACTAATACTTTTTTCGACTCCAAAAAAATAGTTACAGTAATTTAAAATTTTCGAAATTACTTATATTGATTTTTTTGATTAATAAAGGTACACTTTTTGGAATTTACTTTTTATTATCTCATGTTTGCTTCGAATTTGGCTTCAACAAATTGCTATTTTTTAAACATTTTATAGTGTTTCCAAAAATGTTAACGTCTACAATTAATTACTGAGTTGGGGTTTTGGTGTAAATAAAATATTTTAGTCACATTCAGCGTACTAGTTTCGGTTTTTAACGTCTAACCTTCATCAGAGCTTTATGTTAAAATTGAAAAGTTTTTTTCTCATATCGAAAATTCATGAGGTTAGTGGTTGGAATTTTATATTTTATGCAAACAATATTTGCATTGGGCGATTAAATTTATTATTCAAAACTTAATATCTAAATATTTTTATAAATAATAAATATTTAATGTAATTCGAGTTATCATAACCTTACATATAAGAACTATTAGACGCCTTATAGTAAATTGAAGATAAAATGTATTATGAACGATAAGGCATACATAAATAATCAAGTTGTTAAGTTTTTCATGTTATTATTAGACAATATAAAGATGTCTCATCTCAGTCTGGCGCTAATTTGTAATTGCTTTTCTATAAATAACATAAACATTATTGTCTTAAGAACCATCGACCCTATGAGCTCAATTACATTGTTGTTATCATCTTACAAATAAGGATTTTAAATTTAGTCTATTTAGTCAATCAATCAATCAATCAATCAATATTAAGTAAAAATAAATTAAATTATTAAATCCAAAATGATAAGCCGGCCAAACACTTTTTAATTTATTTTTAAACAGTGGCGGATCTACGTTTTTGGAGGCCCGAAGATAAAATTTTTTAAATGACCCCAAAAATATTAAACTCAATTATACACGGTGACCCAAATGTTAATTTTCTAACACCGAATATCGGATTGCTTAACGTGCATCTTATTAATTGTGCCCTTAAATTGATTTTATAATATAAAATTATCACATATGAATTACAATAAAATAATTATTTTTCTTAAGGGACCTCAAGCTTTCTTTAGATGAGGATAAATTAAATTTTTAAAAATTTAGTAAAATTAAATTTTTATGAATTTTTGTTTTTGTGTATTTTTTCAGAGATGCCGGCGCATATCAGAAGGCGTTCAATATTAAAAATAGACTCCTGAATGATGATAAATGTAATCACTCAACTTACATTGGGCGGCAGTTGCAATCATACAGATAGCACAAGGCACAACTGAATTACTATATTTACTCTACGGCAGCTATGAGTACTTGTGTACTCCTAATAGGTTAAACACGCATTTATAATTTAAATTAATGTACATCTACTAGAAATTGCATTAAGTGTGTCTAACAATCAACCATATTATAACACACACGCAATTTCATTAAGTGTCTATTAAGATCTATTAAGGAAAACTGCACGTGAAAGAAAAATTAATTTTCTTAAATGAAAATAAATGTGAAAGAAAAATTGTTTACGAATACACCTAATAAATTTAACTTATCCAAAAACACCAATACGTTATTAATATCAATTAAATTCTTAATTGAGTATATTATTGTTTTGATAGTTTATTCCAAAATAATTGTAATTAGTTTTTATGCTGTAATTTGTGTGCTTTTATTGGCGATTTTTAGATTCTAGACGCCCTCTGGTGGAATTTTATGAACTACGCGAAAGGAGTAAAAGTAAAATAAAATATATAATATAATTAAATAATGGGCTTTTGTTTAAAATATAAATAAAATAGGAATTTTTTTTACTCCTTTCGATCAGCTGTTTCCGTCAAAACAGCGCCCCCAATAGGTAAGTAAAATTCACCCCCCCCCCTGCAGGATCAGACTTCTCAACGGATCCGTCGAAAATTTTAAATAAAATACACTGCTCAATAAATCAATAAATTATCGCACCACCTAGTTGTATTGTGTAAAGTTTTGAATATTTAGTTATAACAGCAAAAATTTCGGAAAGACTGTAATTATTTACTTAATCCACCTTTTATCAGAGTCGATTGCAATAATGAGAAGTGCAGATACATGGACACGTGTTTCGTCCTCATTCGGACTCATCAGCATGCCATATTTCTTACTCTTAGTCAATGTCCACATCTACTACCTCCAGTTAATGGTTATCGGTCGAATTTTCAGATACCCTGTATATATTTTATACGATATTAGTAAAGAGTGTTCCTTTCGTGGTTTCTAACCCTGAATTTTGGTGAATCACGAAAGGAACACTCTTTATGAATTATGCAGTATAATAATAGTATATTATTCAACGAGCGAGAAATGATAGCCATTATTCACGAATACCGAAATTACGACACGAGCCGTAATAGGTCTGAGATAGTAGACCTAACAATAACTTGAAATGACCCTATTTATCTAGATCCAAAAAAAAGCACCCCTGAGTAGTTATAAGCCTCCAAAGTTGATTTTTTTAAAATAGAATTTTTTTTATTACAACCAAAGCAGTAAGGATTTTTTAATGAAATTTTGTAAACATGCATTTGAATACTAGATGTTCAATTGGTAAAAATTTGGCTAATCCTCGACTTTTGTAAATAGTGTTGGACAGACGAAGAAGTATAAAACAGTCAAAAACTTTTTAAAAATTTTATATAGAACTTATTTGCTTTTGTAAAATTGTCCTTGGCCAGGATTTGAACCTGGGACCTCCAAATCGCACGTCTAGTGTGATAACCACTATTATTATTAAATATTTGTTTTTGTGATGAAATCCAAGTGTAAGACCTTTTGCCCCGTATAAATTTTGCGTAGGTTAAATTAAAAAAAATTATTTGGAAAACGGTAAGAATTTAGTCGTTTCCATGGTAACTAGCTACAGTTTCAACATAAATTGATGACTTAATTCTAATAATTTAATTGACATTTTAGGAATATCCTAATAAGCCATTAATATCGAGTAAATGCAATGGATTTTTTGAACTTTAAAAAAGTATTTTATTAAAAATGTAGGTTGAGTGGCCTAACTTACCCACCGTTTTTTTTTTTTAATTTTATTCAAAAACTACTCAACCTTCGAAAAATCTTTTTAAATACCTAAACAGTTTTTGACTGCTTTGTGTCTTCTTCTTCCATCCAACACCATTTACAAAAGTAAAAAGCACGTTACAAAATTTTATTAAAAAATCTTTACTGCTTTGGCCGCAATAAAAAGAATTCTATTTTAAAAAATCAACTTTGGAGGCTTATAATAGCTCAGGGATGCATTTTTGGATATAGATAAATAGAATCATATGTACTTATTTTTAGGTCTACTATCTACGCTTAATCGTTGTCGGTCGAATTTTGGGACACCCTGTATAGTAATTTTTAATAAATAAAAATAAATCAAAAATTTGTTTACAACTAATGAAGAATATTTTCGTTACTTCAAAATATTTAAGTCACCTTGTTTTGCAAATAAGCTAATTGAATTTTGCTTACGTGGTTTGAAAAATATTCTAATAATGTAAATAATATGTTTTGATTATTTGAAAGTAATAAAAATATGCACATGGCGGCCACGCACGTTGATGAAAGACCAATTTAATTATTAATATTTACCAAAATATTGTGATAAAAATGTAGGGTTATCACTTATCAAAAGGATCATGGAATTGATTCAGTAAATAATATAACTTTATAGTCAAAAAATAGTAATAACTATAATAACATAATTTTTTGTAACACTCAAATATATTTACAATAATATAGATTAAATAATACTTTGTATAAATTTATTGTGATAATAATAATCATATTTTTTTTAAAGTATAATTTTTTTTATTGCACTTTAAATGAGTTGAATATTAATGTATTAAAACTTTTCTTTTATAAAATTTATTATACCTGCACCCTTGTATAC
Organism: Stenus bimaculatus; assembly: GCA_963971135.1. NCBI lineage: Eukaryota > Metazoa > Arthropoda > Insecta > Coleoptera > Staphylinidae > Stenus > Stenus bimaculatus. Next base: position 74,688,426 of record OZ020180.1, on the reverse strand, counting down.
AGGGTGTTTCTGAACAAGTGTCGAATAATCTACGAATGGGTTTTTGGACCAATTTTAAGACAAAAAGTAGGAATAATTTTTTTCGCTAAAATGCTCCATTTCGGAAATACAGGGCATCGAAGTTTACTCATTTTTATCAATTTTTTAACATAAAATCTACATTTTTAATAATAATTGCCTCAAATTTTGCACATACCTTACTATTGGCAGCCGCCTTGAGATGAATTAGCAAATTTAAAAAAAAAGTTAGGGTTTTTGGTTGAATTAACCCTTTGAACCCTCTTTAACTTTTTTGTACAACATCATAATAATGAAAAAAACTAAGTATTCACTTTTTTACACGTTTCTTTAACTTTTTGCTCTCTTTAGAAAATAAGTCGATTTGACCCTATTTATCTATATCCAAAAATGCACCCCTAAGAAGTTATAAGCTTCTGAAGTTCGTTTAAAAAAAATATTTTATTCTTCAAACGTCATTAAAGTACAGTCTTCTATGACGTTTGACAGGCTTTAAAATGTCACTTTTAATGTTCGTTGATTCTATGGTCATTTTGTACTGCCTAGGAGTAGAAATTAAATTTCTACTCCGCTTATTCCGTAACCCAATATACATGTCGTATTGAAATTGAACAATGTTATTATAATTAACATTAAATTATAATTAAATAAAATTAGAAATGAATTTTAAGCAACCCAATATATACTAACATTGTATTGTGTGTTGTAGGTAAATTAAATGTCAAATTTTAAAATTATTTATTATACCGTGCGGACATAAAGTAAATCCCCCCCCCCCTGCTAACTTTTGAACGGTTATGTTTTTGATTCTGAAAATTTGTCTACCTAGGAATCTAATTGCGAACTTTCTAATAAAGGTATTTTTGATTTTGTGGAACTTCCGGTTATACCGGAATTGGATGGCAACTTTCTTATTTTAAATGGAACACCCAGTATATTTTTGCATTTTTGTATTCTCCATAAAAAGACTATTAAATTGACCTAGTTTGGTCTTAGATTAATACTTTCGGAATTACGCCAATTTGAAAATCGTATTTTTATGCAACTTTATTTACACCGGAAGTTGGATCCAACCACAGAATAATAATACCATTGATACATACCGTGCGAACATAAAGTAAATCCCCCCCCCCCCCTGCTAACTTTTCAACGGTTATGTTTTTGATTCGGAAAATTTGTCTACCTAGGAATCTAATTGCGAACTTTCTAATAAAGGTATTTTCGATTTTGTGAAACTTCCGGTTATACCGGAAGCGGATGGCAACTTTCTTATTTTAAATGGAACACCCAGTATATTTTTGCATTTTCGTGTTCTCCATAAAAATACCATTAAATTGACCTAGCATATAGTGCTCTACAATTAATACTTTCTTAATTACGCCCATTTGAAAATCGTATTTTTATGCAACTTCATTTACACCGGAAGTTAGACCCAACTGCCCCAACTCCGTTATTTAAAATGAAATATTTTGCAATTAAGTTAATAATATTAAATTTAAACAAAATTATGTTTAATAGTAAATTCGTTAATTTTACTGATTCACATAACCACCTTCCATGTCTTGACAGTAATAAAATCTACAGGAAATCTCTTGGATAAAAATTTTGTTTAAATTTAATGTTATTAACTTAATTGCAAAAAAATTCATATAAAATAAGGAAGTTGGGGCACTTGGGTCAAACTTCTGATGTAAATGAAGTTGCATAAAAAGGCGATTTTCAAATGGGCGTAATTCCGAAAGTATTAATCGTAGATCACACTACGCTAGGTCAATTTAATTGTATTTTTATGGAGAACACGAAAATGCAAAAATATACTGGGTGTTCCATTTAAAATAAGAAAGTTGCCATCCACTTTCGGTATAACCGGAAGTTTCACAAAATCAAAAATACCTTTATTAGAAAGTTTGCAATTAGATTCCTCAGTAGACAAATTTTCAGAATCAAAAACATAACCGTTCAAAAGTTAGCAAGGGGGGGGGGGATTTACTTTATGACCGCACTGTATATTAACTCTCATATCTTAGATTCGCTGATATAAATATGGAAAAAAATAAGTAGCAAGTAAATTAGACAATCAATTTAAAAATTTTCGACTATTTTGTAATTTAATTTCTTCCATGCTAAATAATATCAAAACATAAAAAAACAACAGTTCAGATTGAATACCGTTTATTTATTTTTAGTGCCTTATTAATAATATTTTTTGTGATACATATTTTAATAAAGAGCAAGCGTAAAAAAGTAAAAATAGATTAATGTAGCTAGATATACTTTAAAAAATATACTTATTTAATACAGTGGATTCCTGTTATTGGCTACATGTTAACATTTTAGCTAGGGGTTTTATCATTGTATATAGAAAAAAATCTCGGTTAGTGTAATCAGTACTTCGAATTCTGTTATCGTTTTTTGTCCCAGGTAAATCATATTTTCAATATAGGTAGGTCCAATATAAATATTTTATTATGTTTTTATGATATGTACAGAAATTTTAAAACATACTATTTTCTAGGTTTTCGTTTATTATTATCAATCGGTTATTATTATCAAGCGCGGTCCACTGTATTAAAAAAATACATTAAAATAGTTATTATTCCATATTACATAAAGTTGATTATAATAATTACTTCTAATACATATTTATAAATGCAGTATTAGTTTATACAGCACCAGTAAATTTATATTGATGTGTTGCATCGTTTTGTTGATCCATGTAAGATGTTTTATCCGAATTCGGTAATTGTTGTGGTATGTGTTTTGGATTAGGATCTAACTTTTGATAAAGGCTTAAAACACAGTACCAAAAATACCAAAAGAATGCTGAAAATTGACAAGTAATTAATTTTTTATGGTACAATTTTAGTACAATTTTATTACCTAAATAAAAAATGTCACGAACCGATGTTGCCCCTTGGAATAATAAAAGAAGGTCGAAAAAGCTACTCAGCAATAACAAAATAAATTCTACTATTAAGTAAGGAAGAATAAACCCTCTTGAATTCTAAAAAATAAACAAGGTTAATTAATAATGCTTACTTATATCCAAATTCGAGTTACATTGTGTGGGTATCTTTGTTATTAATAAAGTTACAGATTCTGTTGAATGGAGATTGTTTTTTAGTTATTTATACTTATTTAGATGTCATCTAAAACAATCAAAAATTTTGAGCCATTTCGAAGATAAACGAAAAATAACCAAAAAATTCAACTTTTGAAAACATCGATTTTTTTTTAATTAAAAAAATATGTTTCGTATATGACATACTCGGTTGTCAAGATATCAATAGCAACTTTCTTATTTTAATGGGCATCATACATATGTTTATTATGATGCCCATTTAAAATCCAATATATTGGATTAATTGAATTTTTTTCTGCTTTTACCGATATATTACAATCTATTTTTGAAGTATCAGAGTATGGAATATTTGACATTATTATAAAAGAAGACCTGTCAAAAAGTCATGGTTTACTTAAGAGGGTTCAACGCTAACCTAAAAATTAAAAAAACAACTTCTCATTTTTTTTAATATATTATTAAATATATTAATTTTTTTCGGTCGAAAATTAAGTTATATTAATTCTTAGAAGTTTAAAGTTGGTTTTTGTTTTTATTTTAATTAAATAAAAAAATAATATATTTTAAAATAAAGTAAAAAAATGAGAAGCTCTTCTTTAATTTTTAGGCAACGAAATTTACATTCACTTGTAATCCTAAAACAAATAATATCCATGATAATATCAAATATTTGCTAGTCTATTACTCCAAACATACATCGTAATACATCGTTAAGCAATACCATCTATTTTATCAAAAATCCAATTAAAAAAATTAAGTTGCTATCGATATCTTGAAGACCGATTATCTAATTTTTTTAAACATATTTAAGTTCGTCGAAACGAATAACTATACTCGAAACATTTTTTTGTAACTTTTATAGTTAAGGAAATAAACGACTTAAAAAAAATTTTAGATTGTCTTTGGAATGGCTCAGAATTTTTGTTTTTTTTAAATGGCATCTGAATAAGTATAAAAACTGCAAAATATTGTCCATTTAAGGGTGGGGAATTTTGATTATAGTTTATGAGGTGTCTTCGAAAAAAAAAATTGATGTACAAAAATTTTAAAAATAGCTCCGTTTATAGATACTACGTGGGTATCTAAAAAAATAATCCTAAAAATAAAAAAGTATAAAATATAAGGTAAATTTTTTTTGAACATGGATTTCACTTTTTTACTTTGATTGTGTAAGCAAAAACATAAAAGTTCAGTTTCTCTTTGAAAGTTGTACAGGGTGAGCTAAAATGATTGTGGTCAATTCAAATTTCCCGCCTAAAAATCTGGGGAATTTGTTTGCTTCAAGTTCATAGTAACACAAAATCATGTCAAAATCAAAACAAAGTAACTAGACTTCACAAAAGCAGAGTCGTAGGTGTAATTTTTACTGTTGTGTCAAAACTTCTGACTTCTGACTTTTGAATTTCGTTATTGTGCCTTCTAAATAAACGTCAGTTTACATCAAAATTAATTTGCGTAAATCTTTGTTTTGTGTTAGCATCTGCCTTGAAAATGAAGAAAAACATTTTCAATATTTGACATTTTTGTGAAATTAGAGATTTTGCAAAAAAATCTTGCTACGTCATTGAATTACTAGGAGATTTTCTTTTTAAGATTTCAGTTGTACCGACCTGCGTATTTGGTTGCCTATATTTTAAACCACAATCATTTTAGCTCACCCTGTATGATTCGATACCCACCTGTATATGGTGTTCCGTTCGTTGTTGACCAAACGTCAGAGTTAGAAACTTGAGCAAATTTATTCGAGAAAAAACGAAAAAGGTAGGTGTTTTAGTTATGAAGCTACAGCATTTTTAATTTTGGTCAAAATAAATAATTACATCGGCTAACTGTTTTTTTAATTGGATCAATATATTTTTTTTAAATTTCAAATTGAAGGATTCGTGACGTTACAACTTCTATTTTACCGGGCAACGTTGTAATATTTTACGAGCATTCACGATCGGTATCGAAGCTCATTTCCGACGTCGTTAGGTGTGTTGTTTTTATGAAAAGACTGATTTGCTTGAGCAAATTACTTCCTTCTATTTCGTTTATAAAACTGACGGAGCCGACTGCAGCCGATGAAATCAACCACAGAATAACAATTCTATAGACAACCTGCAGCGTTGTCAGATGTAAAAAAAGAAGTTGTGATGTCAGAGAAATTAAAATTTATAATTAAAGAGTGAATTAAGAGAGTATAAATCAAAAAGGACTCTGTCCGTTCGAAAGGTTGATGAATGTACTTTATTATAAAAAATAAAGAAAATTAAAAAATATTGAAAAATAAATACTCAAGCAATCTATTTTTTCTTTCGGTTGGTAGCTGTTTGAGCGCTCCTGCATAGAGAGTGGATTAGTGCCCGATACAGTTCCAATCTCACACGAATGAATTTTACTATCAGAATATTGAAATTTGAATGAAAATAATCAGTTTTTGCCATTTGCGATTCCTATGACGTCACAAAAGGTGGATTGGTTTTAAGGTTGTTTTTTTAAGTTATAGCTTTTAATGATAATTTTTTTTAACAGGACCGCATTGGTTAAGATGTAATTAGCAATTTTTTTAATTTTTAACATAAATCGGTGACCTAAAAATTATAAGGTTGCAGCTCCAAAACTTAAAATAATAGACCTCTACTTTTTAGTTTTTTTTTATCAAATTTGGTTTAGTTTCTAAACCCGATGTTTGGTGAACCATGAACGGAGAGGGGCTCATTCAGGGGGACGCCGAAGGGCCGGCTCAAGGGGGAAGCAGCGGATGCAAAGCATCGGGGCCCCAAAGCAAGGGGGCGTCGAAGGCATACTTCAAAATTTATTACTCGTAAAATTAATTAATATATACCTACAATATATAAGTACATTTTATAAGATATGCAATTGTTTCATTAATTTACACTTTTATACAGGGTGTGTGGAAAATACAATAGAGAATAACTTCCATTTTTCGGACAGCCTGTATTTAGGTTAAGAGGATAGTCGGAAAATTTAATTTTGAAATCCGATTGATACTTTCATTTTGGTCATAAAACATTTTCCATCCCAGTTTTTTTTTAATTTCCTTTTTTCGTGCATTAAAAAGTCTTGCAGCTATCATTTGTTGTAAATTTTGTCTTTATTTGGTAAACTATACAATTTTAGGGCCGCAACAAAGAGAGTACTTCGTAAAAGTTACTTTGTTTTTAACTGTTTTTAAGAATACGATAAAACAAAAAGTGAAACATACAGGGTGTTTCATTGAAAACTTCAAATGTCGTTTATTTCATAACCAAAATTTTTTTCAAAAAATTAACCGAACACGCCGATTTTTGTTTTGAGGGGGACGTATTATAAGACCGATTTAAGCACTCTCATGTCACTCCCCCAAGCGGGGGGCGTTATCCCCCTAATTTCTTAAACGGCAACAGGGGTTGAGTAATATATTATTTGAAAGCTGCTTTTAATTAGAATTCAACGGTATAAATTAAATTAAAATTGATCCATTTGTTTTAAAGAAAAAAAATAAAAACCTATTGTAATACTCAAATTTAAAGTTTGCAATAATTTTTTTTTAGTTATAAAATAATTTTATTTTTAAATAGACAATTAAAGTAAATATTCGAAATGTTTTCCAGAATTTTCCAAGCAGAAATAGAGACGGTCTTCAAACTCTGCGCGAACATTTTGTAGCATTACTGGTGTAATATTTCCACATTCGTTTATGATCTTTTGACGAAGGTCTGCTAAAGTATCAGGTTGGTTCTGGAAGACCTTATTTTTTAAATAGCCCCAAACGAAAAAATCCAGCGGTGTGAGGTCAGGTGAGCGTGCTGGCCATTCAATAGTACCTCTACGGCCAATCCAACTAGGAAAGGTTTTGTTGAAATATTGACGAACTGGTAACGTATAATGTGGCGGAGCACCATCCTGTTGAAAAATTATAAAATTTTCGTCCAGCATATCATCATTTTCTAAGACATGTGTTATTCTAGGTTCGATAATATTTTGCAATATCTAAATATTTTTCGCCTGTTAAGTTGCCATCAATAAATCCCCATAAATGCCAAGCCAAACATTTAATTTTTCTGGATACTGACAGTGCTCTTCTCGCATTCAATGTGGATTTTCTGTACTCCAATAACGACAGTTATGTTTATTAACTTCACCCCTCAAATTCAATGTGGCTTCATCACTAAGGGAGATGTTTTGTAATTGGTTTGGAGTATTTGTTAGTCTATTAGACATAACTTCATAAAACTCTGTTCGGCTATCAAAATCATCTTCCCTTAATTCTTGATGACAAGAAAATTTATACGGGCGATATTTTAAATTTTTTAAAATTCTCCAAACCTGGGTACTTTGAAGTCCTGTTAATGTAGATAAGTTTCTTATGGAAGTTTGCGGATTTAGAGATGTTTCGCCTACTACAGTCAATGTTTCTACTTCATTTGGGGGGCCGCCAGTTCTTTTTTTATTTCCTACTGAACCCGTTTCACGAAATTTATTGAACCAATCTAAAACATACCTTGCAGATACATTTTTATCTGGATGAAGATTATTAAAACGAGTAGCTGCTCGAAGGGCATATCTTCTTTCTTCACCGTATAGCATAATAATCTCAACTCGATCATCCTTAGAATAAACCAGTTTGAATGGTCAGGAGATAATAAAGTTAAAGTTAGTGTAATCTATTTAATTCGAAAACATGTAATACACTAAATTAAATTATTTCAATTTTTAAATCACATTCTATTTAGATTTAAACACCTGTCAAATCATGTGGATAACATAACAAAGAAATTTATTTATTGTTCTTTTGCGTTTAAATTTTAAATTAAATTATTCATGAGAACCAAACGGGACATCTTACCTTCATTTTTTTATTCAGTATTTAATAATTTGCTAATCGAAAAAAGATTTTTTGGGTTAATTTAACATTTTTTAAATTTATTTATTGCAATGAGCTTTTAATTTTTTTCTTTAAAACGAATTGATCAATTATAAATTAATTTATACCTATGAATTCTAATTAAAAGCAGCTTTCAAATGATATATTATTCAACCCCTGTTGCTATTTAAGAAATTAGGGAGTTAGCGCCCCCCGCTTAAGGGAGTGACGTGAGAGTGCTTAAATCGGTCTTATAATGCGTCCCCCTCAAAACAAAAATCGGCGTGTTCGGTTAATTTTTTGAAAAAAATTTGGGTTATGAAATAAACGACATTTGAAGTTTTCAATGAAACACCCTGTATAATTTTCTATGCCACTTTGAAGAAAATACTTAAAATGAAAACTTGTGCTATTCTAATTTGTTTTAAAAACCTTTATTAAGTATGGGCATTTGAAAAACTGGAAAATTAAAAAAAATTGTATGTTCTTATCAAAATGAAACAAAAATACATAAAACAAAACAGGATCGCACAAGTTTTCACTTGGCTGTTCTTAAACTAAATATATTAGTTCATAGGATTTTTTTGTTCAGAATGACGTTTAATATCTAAAGAATTTTTTGCTGGAAAAAAGTAGAACACCCTAAATTCTTTTTAGCATCGAGGCGCTTTATACCCTAGAGCCTGTCCTGCTAGGGGGCCTTGGTCCCCCAAAGAAGTGTATTTTATTATTGAATTTTTAATATAAATGAGAAAATTCTTTAAATTTAGATATAATATTTTTAAAAAATCAAGAAAATGCTCGATTTCAAAAATTTTACTGAACCCCTGTACTTATACAATCAACTCCAAGGAGGTTAGCACCCCCCCTCAAAAATCCTGGGTGCGGCCTGTATAAACAATAATTTAGGAGGATAATCCATTATCCTTTTAAATACAAAAATACAATTAATGCGAAGATAATAAAAAATAATATTATAGATTTTTTCGTTCACTTTTGTATACCGTAATATTCTAAAAAATCAGTCCCAAATTTGGAACTAAAATAATCGGTAAAACTTTTTTCTCGAAATAAAGTCAAATATCTGGATCAATAACAAAAATCATACACTATTTTTTAGTTTAGTGAATATCAACAAAATTATTAAAAATTACCTTATATGCACCATAAACAAGAGTCGTTCTAATTATGAAATACACCGAAACAATCCCGACAAAAAATGCATCGTACCCTGTGAAATCTTCATTTCCATCTTTTAGGTAAAGGAAATACAACGGAACACAAAGTACCGTTATAATCTGAAAAAGTTAAATAAGCTATATAAAATAAATATTATTTATCTGTGTTTAACTTACCGCTAAAATAAAACTACCTATGTATACTCCTTTTCGTAAATCACAGCAGAAACAACAAAACTGAACAGCCATGTTAAAACTTTTTGCAGGAGTTTTAGATATTTACACAAATGAAGACTTTAAATGATTTTCATACATATAGGCGCCTCGGAGGCCGGTCTTAGTCGACCCAATTGTCAATGCGTCGGCGAATTGGTAACCAAGGATATCTTCACTGGACCTAGGCAACAGGATCTAAAAATAAAATATTAAATAGGTACTAATATCAAAATTTTTAATAAGTCTAGAAAAATATATCATATTCTCGCAAGAATTTTTACTTTATTTTATCAAAATTTTTAATAAATATAATCACTTGAACTTGATAATTTGAGAAAAACTAATCTGTGTGGGCACACCCTTATTTAATTTAAAATAACGAAACTTTCGCGGCCAGAATTTGAATTCTTGAGTGTTCTTTTTAATTTTTACCGTTTGTTTTTATAAATTAATTCATCAGAAGCAGGTCTTAGACGAAGAGTAAGAGACTACTAAAAAGCTATTTTATCTAGTGAATTATTATCAGGAAATTTAAATGTGGGAACACTGAAAGCGTATTATTTACTCTTAGGGAGAGAAAGATATACAGTATAAAGTATAGTTAGTATCGTTATTATTATACATACTAAACGCATATGCTTTGATTTATTTTGCAAGATAAGGTTACCAACGAGCAATTGCGCAAAATATATTTACCTAACGTATTTTCATTACTCCGAATTGAAGCTTGAAAAGATAAGAGATATAATATTTAAATATACACAGACAGGGAAAAAGTAAAGTATTTTGAAAATAGAATGAAATGAACTTTATATGTTAATTATAGACTGGGGGTTGTATACTGTATCATCGACATGGCAAATTCATCGACGATCATTTCGTCGACACTACCTTTTCTTCGACAACCTCGACACAGACGTTTCATTGACATTTCCTTTTCATCGACAACCGTTTCATCTACACTGCATTTTCGAAACGGTTATCGATGAAAAGATAATGTCAATGAAATAGTAATTTTGATTAAACGTCCTTGCCGAAGAAATGGTTTGTCCATGAAAATGTAGTGTCGATAAAATGGTTGTCGATGAAAAAGTAGTGTCGATGAAATAGTTGTCGATGAAAAGGTAATATAGATGAAATATCTGTGTCGATGAATTGGCCCAGTCGATGAAACGTCCATGTCGATGAAACGGTCGTGTTGATATAAAGGTTATGTCGATAAAACCGGTATTGATGAAAAAAAAACTGTCGATGGAATGGACTGTCGATGAGGTGGTAGCACGCCGCTATTACTCCCGTATTCTTGTTACATCCAGTCTTTTACCCTGTATTAGGAGGGTCCTTTACAGGGTGAGTGGAGACATCTTTTTGTGATTAACTGCTATGTCTTTTTCGCCCCAGGGGATCGTATTTATATAAACTTTTTATAGTTATATATCCTAAATTCTGAGTTGTGTTCTGTTCAGAGATAACAGCTTAATGATTTGTTGTTGCAAGGTCTCTTACAGAGCACCTAGTTAACTTTTGCCAAAATTTATCAAGTTCAGGACGAATCTGCATGTTGTTGGTTGTTGGCCTAAAAAATTATATCAAATTATCTTATAGCTAGTTCGTTCACTTTTTCATTCCCCGACACTCCACCGTTTTCCGAAATCTAGAACAGCTGGACTCTGTTGAGAGATCCTAGTGCATCGAGTTCATTTTTGACGTCACTTTGGTACTCTGAAGAACTAAACGTGCAGCCTGGCTGTCTAATAATATGAAAATCTGCTTCCCATTATAAGCTCTCATATTATTTTCCGAAGCATGGTTCTTCGCCTGAATGACCGATGAATGCTTTCCTAACGGGAAGCCAAGGTACGTCCGACCCAAGTTAGGCTTCCAGGGGGATATCCTGAATGATTCGACTCATGGCTCTTTGATCTTTTATAATTACCTCGAAGGTCTTATCAGTGTGTACTCTGAAAGTGATTGAGTCTGTTCACATTTCTAGAATGGTACTCCAAATATTTTCCTACTAATTTCATGTGTCCTGCTGTCTCGCGTTGGCGGTTCCTTCTGAAGTATTGGATTTTAAATTTTGCCTTCTTTTCTATAACTGAAAGCGATTTCTAATGGCTTTTTTTAGGAACCAAAGGCGAATCAAAGCCAATCGAAATCCCTTTAAGTGTAACAAAGGAAAATTCAAAAGGGTTTCCATAGCTACCTTGAGGACGCTGTTTTCATGGCTCCCATTATATCAAGACAGGCAAGTCTTTAGGCAAATTCGCGTGGCAGTGTTAACTAGTGAGCAGTCTGGTATGTGATTTTGACATACTATTTGTTCATGGATCGTAGTATGTCAAACCAATAACCATGCTTCGTGTATATTAAGTGGCAATGGTATGTGAGATGATATCAGATGTCAAAATACACTTACCGTCCAATCGTTATGTCCTGCCTAATCTTGACTACCACACCAAGGTTGTTATACGAGTCTAACCACTTTAGTATACAGTCTTGTACTATTTTTAGATGAAGGCATCTAAAATTTATCAAAAGATACTAATCTCTACCTTCCTGATAAGATTAATTTAATCAATTTATATTTTAAAATTAATTTTTAACTTATTCCTAATAATACTAAGTATATCAAGTCTAAAATTTATTAGAAGTGGCTTATTTTGAATAATTTAAATAAATCCTCATCGTCAATGAATCAAAGTTTAAATAAAACACCTAGAACATACAAACAGTTAATTTAATAACTAAATATTTAATGAAAGATAAATTATTTAAAACTTCAATAAAACCCGTAAAATATAAACTAATGTGTATAACCCAGAAAGTACTTACCGGCTTTCTAAATTCATATTTTGCCAACATAAGGCAACTTGAATTGTTATAAAATCGCGAATGGTATTAAATGCTGCATGATTAGACCTTAATAGTTAATTAACCAACGAGTTGGTTAAAAAGGTCGATTAATAATCGAGAAATTTTAAAGCACGAGCAGAACGCGAGTGCGTTAATTTTCGAGATTATTAATCGCTTTTTAACCTACGAGTTGGTTACAATATTTTTTCGTTGATCGTGCATTTGATTAACTAGAAAAAAACTATAATTTTTACAAGATTTATCGAAATGTCACCATTAAAAAATACGAACCCGATCGATCATAACCGAAGTCGAATTAAACGAACAGGGTTGTCTATCATCAGAGAGTTCTATAGTCATTTAATGATGACTTGATGTGTACATAACCTCACATTTATAAAATAAATATAAAATGTATGGTGTACCGATTATTTGAAGTGTATTTAAATTACATGTATTTATTTAATTTATAATTTTAATTAGGTTAAAACAAATTAAATTAACTTTATATTCAAAATTGTCGTATACTTCGTAGAAAATTTCGTTAGAAACGTCATCAACATAGGGCACCTCCAAAATCATTTATTAAACAAAAATCATACATTAATAGGGGTCATTAATGAATGATTTTGTAGACATTAAAAATAGTCTTTAATAAACGATCAACGAAAAAAATATATATACTATCTACTACTATCTTTTAGCATAAGGTTAAAACTAATATTTATAGAAAGAAATTGTATAAGCAAGAATAAAAATAGTTTTCTTTACGTATTTAAATTTGCTGGATGACATTTAAAGTTTTATTTTAAGTATAAAAAATAGTGATAAAATTTAGAAACTTGTTTAAAGCAAAAAAAATATGATTATAATTATATTTAAATTTTCTTGAGAACACTGTGATTCAAATTCGACATATTTTGTCCATTTCATTCTAAAGGTTTTGTTAATATTTGTAAATTGGAAATCAAATTTGATTAATAATTTATTTTGGTAAAAGCATTAAGAAAAGCGTGTCTATACTTACCAAATATCACAAGGACTAATTAATATTACAATGGAGGGTTAATTAATAATCCAGAAATTATATGAAGCAGGAAATAGTCCATTAAAGACTGGTTCCTGTATAATTTAACAATTTGCGAGATCTTTATTTTATTACAATATTGTCCTCTTATATTTTAGTGGAGATCCCAAAATGCATAATAAAATTTATTTATGTACGTAGTCTTATTTTATTTTCCTTGTTTGTAAATACTCCTAGGATATTATTAAAAGTTTGATAATCACTGATTATCATCTTGCAGCAATTGAAAATATTTCATGAATAGTATATGAAAAACATTACAATTCCAAGAAAAATATAACTTATTACAATTTTGGTAACTTACTTAATAATATTAAATTAATTTTTAAGTTTTCCCCAATAGTCTTATATCAAGGAACACTAAGTAATAAGCGTTATTATTATTTTTTTTTATTTTAACAAAAACAAATAAGTGTATTTTAATGCAAAATTACATCTTAAGTAAGTTAAGCTGTAATTGGTTTTTAAATTTTTTTAATAAATTAAGTGTAAATACGTACCTTTAGATTAGATAGGTTGATGAAAAAAATCTACATTAAGGCCACACCCAACTCGCCTACATACTAAGTCTGTGTTAAATTGGAAAATATTGTTCGGCGTGCTATTCATTTAGATCTGCAACTCAATTTGGAGTTCTAAAATTTACTTTAATTAGTCACTTGACGTACGAAACATATGAAATCGCTAAACGTGACCGTGGAAAAGATTGCTTAGAAAAAAAAAACGCAAAATAAAGTGCGCACAGAAAAAAATAACATAAGCTATTAAATCCATATTATTGGTCAATTGGCTGGAGTAAGCTTATTTAGACCACGTGGTCAAAATTTTATTGATTAAAAATGGGTAAACTTACGTTTTGGACTAGCTTGACAGTTTCACAAATTGGCCGACAGGGGGAGAGCTCTAAAATCGCGAATAATGTAATTGAAGAGGTCTCTTGGGTGGAAAATTTGGTTCCTTCTGTTGCTCAAAAATATCAAACATAAAATAAAATTTCGTAATTATAACAGTACTTAGTACTACAAGAACTTAACTCAAAAAAACTCAAGCCGAATGTATGTCAAAATATCCAGAACACCATAGAACTGATGTTGAATCCGGAGGTTAATAGATGAACTACTGTTGAAAAATATAAGAAAAAATCCGGCGGTTAGTAGAGCTGCTGTAAAAAAATCCGGTGCTTGGTTTTGATATGATTCACATATTGCATATGAAGATGATTTAACTGTACCAGTCTTAAGTGGAAGGGAGAAGCAATAAGGAAAATAAGGTGCAATTACCTTCATTTGAACAACTCGCTGAACCATTAAGTAGCCTTATAGTCCAAGCTCCCATGACACAAATACTTACTCCATAAAACACCAATTCAAATCGTGAAAATGATAAAAATTATGTAAAATTTCTTTTAAGCCAGCCAGACCACGTTTCATTTGTTATTTTATATTTTTTATGAATTTTTTAAATGGACGAACATAAAATTAACCTAGGAATGGGTTCTTGGACCAATTTTAAGACAAAAAGTAAGAATAATTTTTTTCGCTAAAATGCTCCATTTCGGAGATGCAGGGCATTGAAGTTTACTCGTTTTTTTCAATTTTTTAACATAAAATCTACATTTTTAATAATATTTGCCTCAAATTTTGCAAATACCTTACTATTGGCAGCCACCTTAAGATGATTTAGTAAATTTTCAAAAGAAAATTTAGGGTGAAGTTTTTCGGGTGAATTAACCTTTTGAACCCTCTTTAACTTTTTTGTACAACATTATAGTAATGAAAAAAATAAGGATTCACTTTTTTTAAACGTTTTTCTAACTTTTTGCTCTCTTTAACGTTTTTGATAACTTGTTGCGAAGTTATGGGAATGCCTGCCCTATTTGGCCACCGTGGAGTCCAGATCACAATCACATTGAACATCTGTGTGACATTATGGGAACACGATTAAGACAACTTCCTAACCCTACAACCTACAAACACATTAAATGATCTTTCCCGAAGGTTGTTAGAATTCCGTAATAACTGTCAGTCTGGTTATATCATTAAAAATAATTTTTTTTTACAAATTATAAACTAAATACAGCTATAATAATGTCAGTATTTCTAACCTTTTGTTTTTCTAAGTTGGACTTCTGCACTCACTACTGGTACAATTCTAAATAAATTCCCTGTATTTTAATTAAAATTAAGGGTACCAAGGTGAAATTCGATTAAAGTTTTATTTACTTAATTTAAAAGCAAATGCAATAAAAATGGTTATTATTCAATGTTTAATTTATTATTCAATTTTGTAAATTCAGTACAACAGAAATTAAATCGTACATTCACAATCAATATTTATATCAAGAAAAATGAGCGACGTGAAGCAAGATATTGTAAATGAACTTCATAAACCGGCTAGAAAAAAATTTCAAAGACGAAGAACTATTATTAAGGGCATTGATGATTTATGGCAAGCGGATTTAGCTGAATTTCAACTTTACGCACGGGAAAATAAAGGATTCAAGTATATATTGGTTGTTATTGATTGTTTTTCTAAATACTTATGGGCTGTTCCTGTAAAAGATAAAAGTGGATCCACCATAACAAACGCGATGATAGCAATATTTAAAATGGGGAGAAAACCTTCAAATTTGCAGACAGATCAAGGCAAAGAATTTTACAATAAAAACTTTTCAGAACTTATGAAAATCAACGGAATAAATCACTATTCAACATTTAGCATCATGAAGGCGTCCATTGCTGAACGTGTTATTCGCACATTAAAGGAAAAAATTTACAAACACTTCAGTTTAGCTGGAAAGTATAAGTGGTGTGATGTTCTGGACAAAATTATCGAATCTTACAATAATACTAAACACACAACAATAAAAATGAAGCCTGCTGACGTTTCAAAGAAAAATGAATATTTTTTATTAAATACAGTTTATTCTCATATAAAAATAGCCGGACGTGGTAAACTAAATGTTGGTGATGTCGTAAGAATTAGCAAGCAAAAAGCGGTTTTCGACAAAAGTTATTTGGTAAACTGGACCACTGAGCTATTTCGTGTAAAAAAAATTAATATTACCAATCCAATAACGTATTTATTAGAGGATATGCAGGGCCAATCCATAAAAGGAACATTTTACTCGGAGGAATTGCAAAAGGCTAAACATGAAGATGCATATCTTGTGGAAAAAATTGTTAGAAAAAAGAATAATAAAGTGTTTGTAAAGTGGCTTGGGCTTGATAAATCGCATAATAGCTGGATCAACAAAAATAATGTTTTGTAAAATAAGATGTTTATAAACGTTCCTTGTTTCATCTCTACTTACTTAAATTTCATTAAGTCTATTAAATTATTGCATAATAAACACTAAATTAAAAGTATTTATAAGTAAGCACATACTTGAAGTTACTTTAACCTCATTGAACCAAGATAATATATTCAAATAATTTAAATTATACTTACCCTTTTAAATATTTAAATTGTACTTACCTTTTTTTTTTACAATTGTATTTATAATAAAAGAAAAGGTTTATAATGGAAAAATAAAAAGTAAAAAATTGAAGTTCACGTTTTTTTTATTAATTAATTTATTTATAAAAAATATTATTTACAAGATTTATACATTATTTCTATAAAAATTATTACTTAAACTATCATCTAAATGTTTTTGTATGGAGTTTCTTAAAAAATAATTAAATTTTATATACAATTCATACAATAATTTGACTTCAGCGAGTTCTTCATCACTTTGCAATAGTCCTATTATGTCACTGTTTTGCACTGTGAATCGATTTTCATTAACACATTTTGTAAATACTTTGTCAATGAGCATCTGGAAGGGTTGAACATCTCGAAGTCCCACTCGATTAAAAACATCTACGTAGAATTGAGCCATGTCATGAATATTTTGGAGAGATTGTATTCCCAGATAAAACACCTTTCCATCAACATTTCCCTTTAGTTGCACCCAATTACTTTGAATGGTCGCCACGTATTCGGTTAAGTAAATGGTATCTTCCTGCTTACCATTTAATAAGCTAATAATATTGGGCAGGAAAAGCAGCAATTCGTTGAATGTTGAGTAGACGAACTGAATACCATTACCATCCTCATAATTGGATTTAGTGATTGCCGCAACTGGTTGGAAGTTCGTAAAAGGATCCAGTCCAAATCGGATGACTTTTGATCCGCAGGTGTTTATGGGGAATGTCTCCTCAAATACCAATCTTTTTTCCTCATACTTCAACCCATAATTGGACTGGGGTGTTGGTGTTGGTTTCTCCACGAAGGTGTTTTGAGATGATCTTCCCTTCCAATGATTTTGAACATTGTAGTCATGCGATGTGGTTAGCCCCAGATCTTGAGATGATGTATGGGGTTGTGGTTGTAGTGGTCCAATAAACTTGAGGTGGCCAAATTCTTCTTTCGTTTGACCTGGTCCACAGAAGGGGGTTAAGGTGACTGGAGATGCTCTCCCCTTCCAATAGTTCTGGACGTCCTTGTCAATTGTTTGGAGCTGGGATGTTGTCAGCTCATCCAGATCTTCTAATGATGGTTGTTGTTGTTCCAACATCTTCAGCTTGCCGAATTCTTCTTTCGTTTGACCATTTCCAGATCTGTAGTAGGGATTCCTCAACTGCTTGGATAAAATTGTCTTCTTAAACATCGTTGTTTTGCTTCTCGTTCTGTTGCGTGTTATAAACTCGAACTGATTGTGCACTTGTACCTTGACAATATTTATACAAAAAATTTGTAAATTCTACAAATTATATTTTCTATTTCATTAAATTTTTGCTGATTTAAAAGTTGAACGATCTAAATTGTTAAATCGCTTTGAACGACATTTTTTTTTAAACAAAAATATTAAGTTTTAAATTGTATTAAATATGTGATTTATTGTGTACTAAACTAAAATTTATTTTCATTCAACTTATATTTTCTTTTCACTTTTTCAAAAATAAATATTATAATAAATTACCGAATAATATATACATATAAAACAAAATCATTTTTAAATAAAAATCAAACTATTTTAAGAAATTAATATTTTTTTAACTCTACATTTCGTTAAATTTTTAGTAATTATAAAGTTGTATAATCTTAAAAATATTAAGGCGCTTTAAATAGCGTTTTCTTTTAAACAAAAATATGTATGATTCTGTTTTACATTATTTTAAATATTTGATTGATTGTTTACATTAAAGTTAATTATCAATTGGTTTAGTACTTTTTTTTTCAAAGGTAAATAATAGAAAATGAAACATATCAATTTATTTAAACATGTGTTAATTCCTTAAAAATAATCACAATGTTAAAGAAATTAAAAAAATAATTATGTTAGTTTATTTTATTATTGTAATTAATTGTTTTTTGTAAAGATGAATTTTGAAAATATACTTTTAAAGAAGAAGTCTTTTCTTTAAATTAAGGTTAATGAACCTCTGAATGCGTACAGTTGGCGATTTTTATATTAATTTGCACATGTGTATTTTATCAACAATTAAATATATTGCATATTTATCTTTACTAATAATAACTGCTTGGTGGTCTCAACCGCTAAGTCGTTGGACTTAAAAAAACGCGAAACAAAGACTGTGGCTTCGATTCACGGTGGCGAGTGTTTTTTTTAAGCTTTGACGCTTTGCCGCAAACTTCAGATGGCGCCACTAGAATTAGTAACTTAAGCTACCGAGTCGCAGATGGCAGCACTTACTTTAATCAGGTAACCAATCAGCGTACTTGGGGTGGGGCCCTAATTAGGAAAATGGTCGCCGTCCAATAAAATTAGAGAGGGGCAACTGGAGGACCAATAGGAGCTCAAGAAGGAGGAGCTTAGGAGGGGGAAGGACCAATCAGAGCTCAGGAAGGAGGGGAGAACCGACCAATCAGAGCTCAGGTGGGAGGGATTTAGGTGGGGGGTGGGCGTGACACTCCTTATGGACACTTTACATGGGAGGCGGGCCCAGCAAAATGTGGAATGTGTGATCCAGAACCGGCTAATCCTCTCTACTAGCGTTAGAATCTGAAAATGTTTAATTAGTATTGTAAAATATTTCTTTTGTTTATTTTACTTACCGCTGAAACTAAAGCATATATGTAAATTCCTTTTCGTAAATTAAAGCAGAAGCAACAATAGCCATCAACCATGGTTAAGCTTTTAGCTGGAGTAATAGATATTCACACAAATGAATTTCAAGAATTGGATAACTAAGGATATCTTTACAGGACCTAGACTACAATATCTAAAAATAAAATATTAGAAAGGTATTGATATCTTAACAATTCCAAATTTTTAATTAGCAAATTTTCTTTTGACGAGGTGAAAATCAGTTTTTAAAAATGATTTATTTTTTATGTTAATTATAAAAGCTTTAGAATGTTATTTACGTTTTGAAAGCTGACTGTTGCGATCTTTGGCCAGATTATATTACATGTATATTATAAACTGGCCATGAAAAATGGTCACATTGGCGTTTGCATCCTTATCTCCTGGATGGTCAGCGTTTATACCATCATTTGAACTTTACAAATTTTAAAATAAACCAAACTTTCATGGCCAAAATCCGGACTTTCTTTACAGTTTTTGATTATTTTATTTTATTTTTTGACATTTGATTTAATAAATTAACAAAATTTCTGAAATCAAGATTCAGTGATTCATGAGATTAATTTTAAAATTATAATAAGTTTTTGTACTGCTATTGTTGAAGGGAATAGAACTTGAACTACAACATTTATTTTTTATTTAACTTAAATGAAATTTATTATAAATATTTTTAAGTGTTTCCAACAAACTGTAGTGGACCTGGAGTTTGCTTCAGGAATTACCTATGTAAACCATAGTAAAACTAACTTATTTTATTCAATAAGGTTTAAAAGAGGACTAATACTTTCCAACGGATTTTAAGATAATATAGAGTCTACAAAATTATATGTTTTTATTTTTCAAACTACGAGAATATGTATTGAGCTACATAAAAAATAAGAAAATCATATGAAAGTAGAAACTCTGATTAAGACTTGTAGAGGACAGTTTTTTAATATTTTATATCCAAAATTATCAAAAAGAAAATGGTTAAAAATACGTGAAATACCTATTCTATACTTATTTTTTGAAAATATCGGAAAAAATGTAAATAGGGGCTAGCCCTGATAATGGAGCCATTTGAAAAAATAAAGATATTTACAAAAAACGCATTTTAAAAGTTATAAAATATTAATTTCTCAACGACCGAATGAGTTTAAATACACAATTTATTTTACCTATTTAAACTATTTAAGTGTAGTTTTAATAGATTTTGATAAAAGAAATTAGCAAAAAAATATTCAAAATTTTTTTTTGAATGTTGAGAAAAAAAATTGTTTGTCACAAGGATACTTGGAACTTACCAATATTCAATAATAAGTACAAAAAGTAGGGTATTAAATAGCAAATTACAGGTACAGGATGTATCTTTTTTGACAAAATAGTTAACAAACAGTTTCAACTTGTAGGTATGGGTTGATTAAAAAAATGCTTTTCCGGAAAGTAAAATACTGAAAACCAGACTTATAACATATACAGGGTGGTGATTATTTCGATTCTCACCATTGGTATCTTTTAAAGTGGAAGAGATACAAGGTCGGTTAAATTAAAGAAAAGTTTCGCATTTTTATGGCCATTAAAAATATGATCGAAAATTTAGGATATTTAAATTCGTTGTACAATTATGGCCAAAAAAACAAAAATGTGATTTTGGAAAATAATTTATATTTGCCTGCTACATCAATGAAATTTGGTACCTTTAAATTGTTGACTATTCAGAGTTAAATGAAGTAAAAAATTTTTTTTGGCCTCCTACATTCGAAGCCGCGATATTCAACTTTTTTATTTCTTATGGCCGCCATGTTGGATTTTTATATCATCAGATAAAAAATAATAATACATTTTCAGATTGCCAATTAACTTTAATATGTTCCTTTAGAAAATGTGTTAAACTTAAAAATTTGTATAAAAAACAAATGAAAGCAATGCTTTATGGACAGTTTCCATGGTTACCATAAAAATATCTCCTCAAAATTGATCTAATAATAAAGAAAATAATAATAATAAACAAATGACCTGCAATAAGAGCATTTTATGTAAATAACGGGTGTCTTTATAATATTAAACAAATAAAATGATTAAAGTATTTGCATTTTTATAATTAAAATTTTGATCAAATTTAAAGTTTCATTTGAGGCGATATTTTTATGGCAACCATGGAAATTGTCTATAAAACATTGATTTCATTTGTTTTTTATACAAATTTTCAAATTTAACACATTTTCGAAGGGAACACATTAATGTTGATTAGCAATCTGGAAATTTATTATTATTTATTATTTGATGAGGTAAAAATCCAATATGGAGGCCATAAGAAATAAAAAAGTTGAATGTCGCGGCTTCGAATCTAGGAGGCCAAAAAAATATTTCTTGACGTTATTTAACTCAAAATAGTCAACAATTTAAAGGTAATGGTTTGGAAAATATAAATTATTTTCTAAAATCACATTTTTTAGATTTTTAGCCATAATTTTGCAATGAGTTTAAATATCTTAAATTTTCTTTCAGATTTTTAATGGCAATAAAAATGCGCAACTTTTCTGTAATTTAACCGACCTCGTATCTCCTCCACTTTAAAAGATACCAATGGTGAGCATCGAAATAATCACCACCCTGTATAGATTTTAATCTAATTTTCTCTGCAACTTTTGGACCGATTTTTAAAATAAAGACACTGTGGTAAATCTGGTTTCTTGTTCTATTACTTTATATGAATTTTAAATTTTAACCCTTATTGGCATTTGAAATTATTAAATTGATATCAACCCCAAGGTCGGAGTTGAAAGCAGGTAAGTGGTAATTGTATAAAAAATGTCCGAGCGTTTTTTTCAAGATTGAAGTTAAATACCGAAAAACGGGCTTGTCAAGTTTTCGTTGTTTGGGGTTCTTGTATCTACTCCTGATAAAATTGTTTTATGTTAAACAATTTCTAACTAGGCACTGATTAATCTGTGTTGTTGTTCAAAGTGACACACGTACTTCCTTCCCGAACAGCAAAATCAGCATAAAATATAAAAAATCATAATGTGCATTTTAAAGAACAATTTTAGAATATACAATTTCTAAGCACGTTTTCATTTGAAATATAAACACCCTAAAACGAAAATATAATATTACAAAGATAACTGATATACAAGAATTCAGGACGGGTAGACAACATAGGATATAATTAAATTATTAATTATGACTCATAACCTTCTTTGAGCAAATTAAATATTTCATAAATAGTATATTAGACGCCTATAGATGCAAAAGCAGACTCGTAATTAGGTTTGATTTAACGCAAAAAACCTACCAAGACCTAAAAACCTAACAAACGAAATTGCAGTTTTAATAGAAAATTTGAAAAAGTTTCTATGAAACATGCGTTTATTCTACTGATGAAGGTCAAAAAATCTTTATCAATTTTTAGTACGGAATACATACTAATTTTGTTACAAAATGTCAAATGCCTGCTTTTGCATCTATAAGCTTCATTAAAAACCTTACGATTCCAAGAAAAATATAACTTATTGAAATTTTGTTAATTTACGTATTTTTTAAAATTATTTTTAGTTTCCCCAATAATTAAAGTAATATTTTTTTTTATACAATCGGATCTAAGAGATTTTAAATCTAAACTTACATTTTAGTGAGTAAAGATGTAATTAGTTTTTAGTTGTGGGTAATTAAAATTTTTAATTAATTAAGTTTACCTACGTACCTTTAGATTATGATACAGATTCTATCAATTTTTAGAACAGAATACGTGACTACTCATTTTGTTACGAAATGTCAAAAGCCTGCTTTTCCAGCTTCATTATAAACCTTACGATTCCAAGAAAAATATAACTTATTACAATTTTAATAATTTACATATTTTTTTAAAATTATTTTTTAAGTTTTCCCCAATAATCTTATATCAAAGAGCACTAAGTAATAAGTTATTTTTTAAATCAACAAAAATAATAAGGACCTTTTGCATCACTAATCCTTAAACCTTAATGAACACTTAGATTTTTTATAGTGACGGATTTTCCATTATGTTTCAAATTTTAAATTTGTGTTCCTTAAATTTTAAGTGACAATGAAGCAATCGGCTCTAAGAGTTCAAAATTACGTTTTGGTAAGTAAAGATTTAAATAGTTTTTAGTTGTTGGTAATTAAAAACTATAATTAATTAAGTTTACCTACGTACCTTTAGATGAGATAGATTCTTGAAAAAATAATTACACACCAGACGATAAATCAGGAGAAGCGCACATTAAAGTACCATAAAAAATGCGCTCAGAGAAAATACCACACATGGTTAATGTTAAACATGCGCATTGAAAATGCGCAAACTAAAGTGCACACAGAAATAAATTAACCTGTTAAATCCTTTTTATTGTTATATATTTTTAAAGTATATTTAAGACAATATTTCTAATTAAAACGAATTCTGATGGTCTCATCATTTTAACAAGACCTTATTCTAACGTGCAGCAGGACACAAACTGAGCAGTGGGAATTTTAAATTGTGCAGTGGGAATACTAAATTTGTGCAGTTAATCTGCGATTCCAATATTCAAAATAACCAAAAAAATCAAAATTCGAAGGCAACAGATTTATCGGAAATTTCTATCAAAGTGTTTCAGTACAGCCTTCCTGCTTTTGATTTAAAAAGTCAATGAATAATATAAATTTAATAAAATTTGTATTCCACACCTTTTCCAATTGATTTCAGAAAGCATCAATTGAGAAGATGAAATGATAGGTGCATATTATGAACTATTTTAGGCAATATTGGGTTTTCATCACATAATTTCTTACTGATATTACTTGCATCATTTAAATCGAAAACTACGTGTTTATTATATTGCTCAATACATGGCAAAAGCACATTCAAAAAATGAAATTGAAATTTTCCTTAAGTTTAAAAAGTTCTTTTGAGCTAAATATATTTAGTTTTCACTTTAACTGTTTTCCTAATTAATTGGTATCATAATTTGACAAAAATATTTTGGATATTTCCTTAAGTTTAAATAAATTCAAAATTACTTTTTTTTATTATTAAAATCCCCAAAATTTTAAGATATCTAAAAAATCTGATGTCTACAAAATTAGTTTGAAAAACTACCTAACATATTGAAGAAATTTTAATAATCGGTCAATTTACCTAATTTTATTAGAATAAGCGGTTTATAATTTCTTTAAACGATATATTTCAACTGTAGACCAGAAAACATTTTTTGCTTCTACTAAAAAAAAAATGATTTTTGGTTCATAGCCACTTATCATTCTGATTGTCTCAATTGGATTTCAGATAAATTAATTTGATTTTAGACACTTTTAATTGTATTTTAGAATCATCAAATGTATTTCAGAAAGTATCAATTTTATTTCAGAAAAAACAATTTAACTTCAGATAGAGCCAAATGTAAGAAAATGAAGAAGCCAAGAGTTTTTGGCGAGGATTTTGAACGTAAACCACAACATACATATATACTATTCATCGAAAATGTACTTTGGCAATTTAAAAATTCATCAGTAACAATATTACGCTTAGGTCCATATTCCCCAGTGTTAATCCCAATTGAAAATTGAAATAATCTATTCTGAGATTAAAGCAGTATTGTTAAAAGACAACTACACGGGTTTCTCCTGTTATGGCTCCTGAGGTGGGATTTTGTTTCTATCTTGATATTTATCAAGCTTGATAAAACTTAATAGGTGGCTATTCTCGAATTACACATGACTTGACTTTTATCATTCTATCCTTGTCATTCAAATGCAAAAATAAGAGTCTGTCCTTGTCATGTCGTATACGATGTTGTGTCGTGTGATTCGAGAATAGCCCCCTTTTGAGTTTTATCAAGCCTGATAAATATCAAGATAGAAACAAAATCCCACATCTGGTAATATGGAGAAATATGGTGATATACTTAGAATCAATTATTGTTGAAGCCAAAAATACAATTACTGGTGGTGATTGTGCTCGTGCAGCACAACACACTACAAATAATAGATGAATAGATGCAGCTACTTTGGCAATGGAAGACATGGATGTTGGTGGCTAATCCAAAAAATTTAATTTGAGTGAAACATAATGTTTTTTTCTGAAATAGACTAATTGATGATTCTGAAATACAATTGATACTTTTTGAAATTAAATTGTTTTTTTCTGAAATACAATTATTGATGCTTACTGAAATACAATTCACGTTTCTGAATTACAATTGATGATTTCAGAAATTGAATTGATCTGTTCCAAAATACAACAGAAAAAGGTGTAGTTTCTTATAAATGGGCCGCATTTTAACATAAAAATCAGGGATGCGGGGCTTGCTGAAAATGATCTTAAAAACACTAAAAAAATCTATTTGGGTCTTCGCCTCCCGTCTTTCATATTTGTGTAGTTGGAAAAATCCTTAGAATAAGGTCTGATTTTAACTTGCTCATACAATAAATGGACATTTCGCAACTCCCCACAAAATTTATTTGCAGGTGCAAGACTCATACTTTTATTGCAAGGGTTAGAACGGATCTCCCCACGGGTCCTGAGTAGGTAGAAAAAGCTTTAGTACCCTTAAGACAAATTTCTAAAATATGCTCATTTAGATTGTAATTAGATTGCTATCGGTGTAGACACTTGTAAGATATTGTTTCAACTTGACATGGAAGGTGAACGGGTATTTATAGATGGTCAACGCTTTTTAAATTATTTTGTATCGAATCTATATCAAAGTCTTAATTTTGAAGTACCTACTTTCTACAAATTCAATTAGGTTGCTTTTCGAAACTGAACCCGTGGGGAGATCCGTCTTTACATTTTAAGATTCATTTTATTGCTGTGTGGAGATCCGCTACCCTACCGTATTACAAATATTTTATGATCCATGCGGAGTTACGAAGTGTCCCAATAAATCACTATTGATATTGTCCATCTTCCATTTTGAAATACTTCAATTTTAAAGAGAACGTACTACATCTTTTGTATTTCAGAAAGCATCAATTGTATTTCAGGTAAATCAATTATAAATCAAACTTATTTCAGAATGGGCCAATTGTAAAAATTATGGAAGCCAAGAAATATTTAAAAAAAAATGACAAAACTAAATATTTTAGTAAATAGGGCAACTGGTCCTGTTCTATGACAATGGAAATTCTTACAATTTTAAATCATCTAGCACCATCTGGCTATTAGTTTAAATTACTTAAACAGAAAAAAATCAGAACGCAAACTAATCGCCTTACATTTTCGGCGGATACAGACGTTACAGATTAGTCCAAAGTTCTTTTTTTGAGGTTGTGTGATTTTGCCACTTTTTTGACCATTTTTATAATTTTGTTGGGCCATCTGGCAATTTGATAATTTTATTAATCCTCAGGTTAAATGAACCAGGATGGTTTACAATCTAGGTTTTCGAAGGATGAGAGATTTTACTGATATAGTCTTATAATTTTAAAATTACATAAATAAGTTTATACTATTATTTCGACTGACCTTAATTTTAGAATATTAATAAATGCATCTTAGGGTATTTGTTTATACAGAAATAGCAAAATTATTTTCATGGCTTGGATCATTTGGTTGTTTAATAGAAGCTGATGTTTTATCATAATCCGATAATTGATTCGGTATGTGGTTTGTATTTAGAGGATCTAACTTTTGATAAAGACTCAAAACACAGTGCCAATAACACCAAAAGAATCCTGAAAATTAAATAAATAATTAAATTTTTATACCACTTTTTTAAATACAATTTTACCAATTACTACAAAATCACCAATTAATATTGTCCCTTGAATTAATAAATAAATGCAGAATATAAAAGTAGTAATCAATAACAAAACAAATTCTACTACTAAATATCGAAGAAGAAAGTCTCTTGATTTCTAAAAAACAAACAATATTAATAATGTTTACTTATCTAAATAATTAATAAAAATACAGTAAAGCATCTTATTGGCGCTAAAATTTCTTTTGTGTCCCACTTTTAGGTGGAGTACATTGTACATAAAAATTACCTTATAAGCACCATAAATAAGTGTCGCTCTAATTATGAAAAATACTAATGTAATCCCGACAAAAAGTGCATCGTCTCCGGTCATTTTCGAATTATTATCTTTTAAAATGAAATAATACAACGGAATAATAATTGCCGTTAAAATCTGAAAATGTTTAATTAGTATATTAAAATATTTCTTTCGTTTATTTTACTTACTACTGAAACTAAACGAAATTCATAAATTCCTTTTAGAAATTTATAGCAGTCACAATAAAATTTAAAAGCCATGTTTAATCTTCAAGTCATCAATATTTGCACAAATGAGAAGAGTTTAACTGATGTTTTTACATTTAGGCGCCGGACTTAGTCAATGCTTCTGGGAATTGGATCAATAAGGATATCTTCACAGGACCTAGCAACAGTATCTAAAAATTAAATATTGAAAAAGTATTAATATCAAAAATCAAGACTGTTACAAAGGGAGTCTTTGATGAGTTTAAATTATTTTAAATAACTTAAACCGAAAGTGACGGGATTGGCATGATTTAAAAAATAAAACTAGGTGGGTTCGGATTTAGGCGATCAGATTCTTAAGGGCAAAACACAAATTTCCATTAACATATTTATTAACAATAAAAATTAAAAATTAAATTGACATTAATTACAAATAAAAAGACTTAACTAATAAGACTATAATTGCCAAGTACATTTACCGGCGAGAAGTTAGCCATAAAATTTCCAGCCACAGTTTTTTACATGTATTTCTCCATAAGAAGAAAAATCATTATAACTTCTTTATTTAACATTAACTAATTATACCACTGGAAAGCTCATTGAAATATCTATATAACAGTACTACTGTCAATGCTTGCCTCATAATATTAAATTCGCAATTTGCATTTAATCAGATGTCTACCTTAAAATATCAAAAATACTTAAATAGGTGTAACTTCTTTTAAAATAACCTTATAACTAAAATAAAATAATCAGTAGAATCTGCATTAAATTCCCTACATTCTCATGTATAAAGCAATGTCAGCTACTAATTATTAACTTTAAAATTAACCAAAAACAGTAATTTCTGAGTATTTTTTTTATTCTAATGGCTACCAAAAACCGGCCGTATAAAAGTTATTGGTTCCATTTGATAGAAAATTTAATAAGCTTTCCAATGGTGTATCACTCAATGCTAGCCTCATCACGATAATTAAATATTTAAAACTTTGCTAGCCTCATCACGATAATACATTATTTAGTTTTCGCGGCGAATTTAATTAAAAGTTTAAATTTTTATTTATCATCATGAGGCAAGCATTGTATGATATATCGTTGGAAAGCTTATTAAATTTTCTATCAAATGGAACCAATAACTTTTTTATTGCCGGTTTTTGGTAGCCATTAGACCCAAAAATTACTCAAAAATTAGTGTTTTTGGTTAATTAAAAAGTCAATAATTAGTGGCTAACATTGTGTTACACATCATTATTTTCATTTTCCAATATATATTTAGAAAGTGGTTTTAGTTTTTTTCTGCTATCATTCTCTCAAAAGTTAGAGCGCATAAGCCATTATTTAGTTTTCGCGGCGAATTTAATTAAGTTTAAATTTTTAATTATCATGATGAGGCAAGCTTTGTGTGATATATCGTTGGAAAGCTTATTAAATTTTCTATCAAATGGAACCAATAACTTTTTTATGGCTGGTTTTTGGTAGCCATTAGATCCAAAAATTACTCAAAAATTAGTGTTTTTGGTTAATTAATATGTTAATAATTAGTGGCTGACATTGTTTAATGCATGAGAATGTAGGGAATTTAATAAAGATTCTACTGATTATTTTATTTTAGTTGTCAGTTTATTTTAATAGAAGTTACACCCATTTAAGTGTTTTTCATATTTTGAGGTAGTCATCTGATTAAATGCAAATTGCGGATTTATTATTATGAGGCAAGCATTTATAGTAGTATATAGATATTTCTTTGAGCTTTCCAGTGGTATAATTAGTTTTGTTATAAAATGTAAAATAAAGAAGTTATAATTATTTTTCTTCGTATGGAGAATACATGTTAAAAACTGTGGCTGGAAATTTTATGGCTAACTTCTCGCCGGTAGTACATTTATCAATCAGACACTTAAAATAACCAAAAAAAAAACTGAAGTTAAAGTACAAGGAACAAAAAAACTAACTCCTTCAGAGCACGACTTCTGCAAGCTTTTGATCCCAAATGTTCACCACGCATATGTTATATGTGTGTATTTGGACCAGAGAGCTCCTCCTAACATTTATATAAAAATTTCTATCCGCAAATAATCACACACTCCTGGTTTTTTTAAAAAAGGAATTTTATTTTGATAACATAAAATATACAAGCTTTTTTCAATACGATACTAACATAACAACGATAACAACATTTTTTTTCTGAGCTAACTACGCTTCTATTACAAAAATGATTCAAATCTAGGCATTGTTGCCATGTACTACTAAATTACAAATTCTTAACAAAAGACAATTCGAATTTTTTTTTAATAAATCACTTTATAATTTGACAAAAACTAATCTGTGTCAAACAAAACCATCACGACCAAAATTAGGACTTTCATTAGAAGTGTTGAGTATTTTCGTTTGTTTAATCATTTGCTTTTGTTTTAATAAAATACTTTTAATTTTAACAAAATTTCCAATATTAAAATCAACAGATTCATGAATAATTTTAAAATTATAATAAATATGTTCTGTATTTTTAATGGCTGGAAATGTACATTTATTTAATTGACTACATATACCATTTGAAGTACATGTAAAAGGTAAATTCAAGCCCGAATTAAAGCTGGTTTGACCTGCTCGAGCTAAACTTAGTCATTGTCTAAAGGCTCTGGTCTTTTTCTCTCGGAATAAACTTACGGATATTTTCAAAAAAATTTTAACAGAATGCCTCATTCGAGGAATAGCTAGAGACTTCGAGAGTGTCTTTTGAAGAAATGTGTTTTAAATATATCCAATAGTTAGTTTTAGAAAAATAAAATGTTATCGATAAAAATTGTTTGGTTGAACGAAAAAGATGAAATAAACAGGATCACTCGAAGAACATTTTCATGATTATTCTAATCCCAACAACCAAGAAGTGTATAGCGGCATTATGAATTCTCGCAATTACTATAAAATAACGAATTGTGCGTAATGCTGCATAATTTCTTTTTACTAAAATAAATAAATGAATCTATTTTTAATATTATGTAAACTTTCAATATCTTTAGACACTCAGTTAAAAACAAAATATTTCTAAAAGAAAATATTTCAAGGATGAATTCCGAAACTCATTTAGAGTTGAAAAGTTCATATAAACATATGTCCTGGGCGTTGCTGAACTTAAAGTATTGAAAATTTGGCTTTAAAACTATTTACTTAAATAACAAAAAAATGTAGTTGATATTTAAAAAAGGTTTAGCGATCATCGTCTGACCTTCAACCTAATGTTCAAGGTCATGGTAATATTCTTAATTACATCATCACTAAGAATTGCGCACAACTTTTATTTTAAACATTTTTCTCACAAATGCTTTATTTAAAAAATAAATGGGTGTTGTCGAACTTTTTGCCCACCCTGTATCCTGTACATACTGCAGAATAATTAGGCTTGGTTGCATGATTATACAGCTGAAGTCTAAGCTTCAAGTGAAACTTAAGGCGATAGTCGGCAAATATTTGCGGTTTTGGTCATAACTTTTTTCCAGAGGAGCTTTTTTAAAATATCTTTTTTTGGTACAAAGATGAGTTTTGTGGCTACCAATGTCTTCTGGTTTTGTTTTAGTAAGTCAAACCAAATACTCTTATGGCAGCAGTAAAAAGGGTTCTTTACAAAAAACGTTCGCTTAGCGGCGTTCTCCACCGAAATAAAAAACTAATTGAAATAATATTTATTTTCCAATACAAGCAATAAGTTCAGGTATAAGTGAAGAGTTTCCCGTTTCATTTTTTGATTTAAGTATATTTTTAAACTTTTTACAGCTTTCCAAAAATTAGGTAAAATTTTAAGAAATATTTGGGATGGTGTAAAAACTATAAAAATATACTTAATGGGGTAATTCTGAACAAAAAACGTAACAGCGATGTTAAATTTGACAGTCACCCTGATGTCAAAAAAGCGCTATTCAGGGCGCGTTCCAGTAATGAACACTAAATTAAAGCCCACGACGACCGCAAAATCGTTCTACATAAGACCGCGATTTTTTCTTTCGTGCATCGATGGCGACCGCAAGAAGGGTTTCCGTGGTTGTTTGTTGAATGGTGACCTTTTGAGCTAGTGGAACGGGAAAATTTTGCGGTCGTGGTCGTGGGCTTTAGTATTCATTACTGGAACGCGCCCTCAGTAAACTTTACTGTAACTTAACGGCAATGTAAAATAACATTTTCGGTGTTAAAATGAATTGTACGTGTATACAGGGTGTCCCGAAATTAAGCGGCCAAACTTTAGAAGGCGATTCTACAACTAATTTTAAGAAAAAAACTTGCTATAAACATGTGTCTGATTTCGCTTCCTAAGGGAGCTACAGCCCTTTAATTATTGTGACTAAAACTAGGTTTTTTGTCATTTATTTGAAAACGGTTGGTAATAAAGATTTGAAATTTGGTGTGAATACTAATACGTTTAAGATATAATTTCTCAATTTTTTTCAGATTTTTTGAAAGCTCTGAAATTTTTTGAAATTTTTTGAAAGCTTTCAAAAAATCTGAAAAAAATTGAGAAATCATATCTTAAACGTATTAGTCCCCACACCAAATTTCAAATCTTTATTACAAACCGTTTTCAAATAAATGACAAAAAACCTAGTTTTAGTCACAATATTTAAAGGGCTGTAGCTCTCTTAGGAAGCGAAATCGGACACATGTTTATAGGAAGTTTTTTTCTTAAAATTAGTTGTAGAATCGCCTCCTAAAGTTTGGCTGCTTAATTTCGGGGCACCCTGTATAACGTATTATTTTGTTAAATTATACATTAATGTATTAATGGAAAAAAAATTATGAGGAAAACCGCAAACATTAAGCGAATTTGCCGACTATCCTCTTACACTAAAAAATTCACAATCGGCCCTTAGGTTGGGTTGCATAAAACTAGTTTTAAACTGAAAAGTATAACTGAAAATATGTATATGCAAAAATACTCATACATGTCAGACTATCTCCTGCAACCTGCAACTCACCCTTAGTGAATATTTGTCAGTCCTTCGATTGTATAGATGTCCTTTTCTTCACCATCTGTAAGCATTAATTCTAAATCATCACAATGTTTTTGTTTAATTTTCTTCACTCATTAGATAAATTTCAGAAAAAGTTAGAAAGAACATTCTTGACACTTTTTTGTTCCAAATATTATGTAGAATATGTGTACGATTTTTTACACTCAATTATAAATCACCCTCTATACAGGTAAACTGTAAACTAATAAAACAATCGGCGGTTTAAATTAATTTAAAAATTGACAACTTTAATGATGACTTCAGTAGAAGTTCAGCGCCAAACGGCATAACCTTCTTAACAACTGATAGTCAAATAGCAACTAACCTACTTATGACGTCACTATCAATTCCGCAGATTTTTATGTTCTAAGATTTTTTGTGTTTCAAATTTTGAATTTAAGTGTTCCTTAAATTTTAAGTGGCAATGGTCAATGGTGCAATCGGTTGTAAGAGCTTTAAATCCAAAATTTCATTTTAGTATGTAAAGATATTTTAGTTTACCTACGTACCTTTTAAATATAAGAAAGATTCTGGAAAAAAATTGACATTAACGCCGCACCCGACGTGGGTTAAATCAGAGGATGTACTGCTGCAAGTGGAATTCAATAAGATCTGCAAAATGTTTAACTTTAACTTCGGGTTCTAATTTAAACATTAATTCACGTAAGAAAAAAAATAAACAGAAGTGCATACGTTGGTTTCATTAAAGAAACGCACATTAAAATAGCGCACATA
Source organism: Stenus bimaculatus (assembly GCA_963971135.1). NCBI lineage: Eukaryota > Metazoa > Arthropoda > Insecta > Coleoptera > Staphylinidae > Stenus > Stenus bimaculatus. The sequence continues at coordinate 74,655,128 of OZ020180.1, read as the reverse complement.
AAATTTTCATACTGAAAATAGCGGACACCAAAAAACGCGCTCCGGGAAAATACATGGATAAATATGCGCATTGAAAATGCGCAAACTAAAGTGAACAGAGAATAGTATATTAAAAAAACAAGTTTCATAAGTCGCATTTTGTAGCACGCGTTCAATAATATTTTTTTGCACTTTCTATATATAATGAGCTAGTTTAGTCCTTATTGATAGAGACTAAAACGTCACATTTCCTGTCTCTTGTCAAATTTTACTTTACTCCCTGTTTTGTCATTACCTTACTCCCTCCCACGTCATTTGTCATCACTTTACTCCCGCTCACGTAACTTGTCATTAAAAATTAAAATTAGTCATAAAATCTTGTAATTTGTCTGAATTTGACGCGAAATCACAATCGTTGCAAACTTCAGTCTAGTCTAAATATCATCAATATATTGAGTGAATTCTAACCTCTAATAAATTTTTTTGGTTTGGTTTGGAACGGAACTTGATTTTTATTCTGGGGTCGGGGATTGTATTATGTACGGTTTATTATTTTATAGATTGATACTTAATTTTAAATTTAAAGGTGTTTTAACTGTACACAGAATCGATTCAATCAATTAGTTAGATCTGTAAATGTGGCAAAATCTTTTAAACTTTGTAAACTTTATTCCTGCATCAAAACTTACCTACTTTATTTATTGTGAAGTTAATTATTATTGTTTTAAATTTATAAAATCAATTACAATAATTATAATATTAATCTACAATTATCTATATTTTATGAAAGTTGCTGTATAAATCATTATGACGGGCGAATAAAAATACCCGTCGCCGTCCGATGACAACCGATATTAGTCACAGCGATAACCATATAATTAAATTATTGTGGAAACTTTTACCTATTAAAAAATTGCAAAAAATTCTATATGCACCGAGGTAGTAAAGTGAATGTAATCCCTCCTCTGATTGTTTCCCTCGGCTTTGCCTCGGGAAACAAAACATCGTCGGGATTAAAATCAGTCACTTTACTACCTAGGTGCATAAATAACTATTTCTATTAGACTTCGAAAAATAAACGCACCGTATAGTATTTTTATGAAGTTTGAATATAGTTTAAATGACATTAAGCTGCAAAATAGACTATACCGGGTGGAAATGTAACTAGGGCCACCCCTGGCATTTCTTTATTTATGAAAATAAAAAATTAGAATTTTAGTATCTTATATGATCTAAGAAAACAAATTTTATGGATCGAATAAATCTTTCATTTTACTTCCGGTTTATCAGGAAATGGCACCCTCTTTCTTATTTTAAATGTAACCCCCTGATTTTTTCTACGTAAAATCAAACATTGGTTAGTTTTAAGTATGTTTATGAAAAAAAAATATTTTATTTCAAAACTTTAAGAAAAAATGTTGAATTTTTTTTTTGGTAAAAAATTTGAGTAAAACCTACAAAAACTATTTTTAAATAATACAAATACGTAAAATAAATTGTAATTTATAAAATTTACTTCACCGTTCTTGAGATATTTTTTTTTTAATTTTCAAGAAGCGTTTTTTGGAAATATCTTTACTTTTTTAAATGGGATGATATAAGGGCCACCCCCCAATTAAATAGAGGGTTTTTTTCCGGTTACTGTGATATCTCATATGTATGTTTAAAAATAGTTTTTGTAGGTTTTACTCAAATTTTTTACCAAAAGAAAATTCAAAGTTTTTTCTTAAAGATTTGAAAAAAAATATTTTGTCATAAACATACTTAAAATTAACCAATGTTTGATTTTACGTAGAAAAAATCAGGGGGTTATATTTAAAATAAGATAGTGGATGCCATTTCCTGATAAACCGGAAGTAAAATTAAAAATTTATTCGATCCATAAGATTTATTTTCTTAGATCATATAATATACTAAAATATTTTAATTTTTTATTTCCATAAATAAAGAAATGCCCGGGGTGGCCCTAGTTTCATTACCACCCGGTATATGTCAAATTAAACCTCATTTAAAATTAAATTTCTGTTAATAATACTGGGGGTAAGTAGCTTTAAAATCTCATTATTATAAAATTGAAATCATTCTTTATGCTTATATTAATTTCTTCAGTTGATATAACATTGTGTCAGTTTTTCAAGCATTTGTTTATGCTCAGCAAGCAGCAAGCAGGAGCACAATTTGAAATTATTAATTGAACAATTCATATTCCCGTTAATTTTGAATAAAAAAACAGATTTATGTTTTTAGAATTGAATTTAGTAATCACCCAAAATATGGGCATAACGATACGGATCACCTTGTATATCATAATGTCATATTGTTCAAGAGAACATTGCAATATTTTTTCATAAGGTTTTTTTTTCGTCGGTACCATTTTCTAGTCACCGTTTTTTCTGGACTATCGCAAAAATAAGTTAACGTTTTGGGATTTGGGAAACGTGCAAAATAAGAAACCACTCATATTTCTTGTAATGCGAGTTTTTTTCATAAACATTACAAATACTAAGCTAAGGATTTTGAATTATTTGTTATTTTAGTAGTAACTGTATTCAGTGGGGAAAACCATATTCTAAGAAACAGATTATGCAAATTTGAATTTTAATATTTTACTCCAGTTTTTAGAATCATTGCTTTAATAAAATTTTAAATCCTTTATTTGGTCAAGTTATTAAAAATTACGTTTATATATTTCCCTGTCATTTTCGAATTATCATCTTTTAAACCGAAATACGATGGAATAAGAAGTAGCGTTAGACCCTGACGATGTTTAATTAGTATTTTGAAATATTGCTTATCTGTATTTAACTCACCAGTGAAGCGAAATCAAAGTTATATATATTACAGTGAAAGTGGATAATCAGTGATTGTTAACAATCACTAGTGAATGTAAACATCCACTAAATAGTCAGTGAAAGTGAAAAAAAAAGATGTTTAAATCACTTACACTAGTGAATATAAACAATCACTGAATGTGGTTAGTGAGAGTAAAGCAGGACATTCCTAACCTCAAAAAAATCATTTCAAATTTACATTCATATTGGAAGATTTAAAAAAAAATTAAAGATGATAGGAGTATGGTAAAAGACAAAAGTGTATGATTGTCTGACAAGTATAAGGATGTAATTAAGTTTTAAGAGCAAAATTATAATTTAAGAAGGGATCTGACGATTTCAATATTGGGCATGGTTTTTTTTAATTTGTTCGAGCCATACCAACAAAAACAAAAAAAAAATAAAAGAAAGCCGTGGTTGTTAAACCTTTATTATTCAACGAATTAAATTTTAAATTCGACGTGTCAAGTGGGCTTCATTGACTTTCAATTGCACCTAAATAGTGACTTTAAATTTATCATGGTGTATCGGGATTATCTAATAAAATTTTGTGTGATTAAAGCACTTAAATCAAAGAAAGCAGAAGAAGTGACCAATAACATTATCAATATTTTAACTTTAATTGGTGCACCGCCAGTCCTTCAATCTGATAATGGAAGGGAGCAATATTGCCAATTTCATTAATAATGTTTAATATTTCATTTTTGTTTTTTGTTTTTTTAATTTTACGAATAAAACTTTATTTCATACTATTATTTTTTCATTGGCCACATTCACTATTATCTCAAAGTGAATGTTTACAAAATTCCTAGTAAAAGTTCACATTCACGAGTAATAGTAGAATCCAAATACTTTAAATGGGTTGATTTTATACTTTCATCAGTAAATGTTTACACTCACTAGTGATTGTAAACAATCAGTGCATCTTCTACTTTCATTGTAACATATACATACAGGGTGGCCCAACTAAGAGTTCCCACCCAGGTTATTTTGAAAACTAATAATTTTTGAAGAAAACCCTGAAACCGGTCAATTTTTATTTGGCGGGGGACCAATTTTTATGGTAAGGCAAAGGGCAACCCCTCACCCAGTTATGCAGGGAAACTACCCCTTCAGAAATCCTAAATGGCAATAGTGGTCGAGTGATACATCATTGTAAAGCTCCTACTATTCTTTAATCAGCTGTCATATTTTTTTAAATTTGATGGAATACTTGAGAAGTTATAGCATTTTCACGTTAGGCATGTAAAACTCGTTTTAAACAAGTAACATGGGCTAAAAAGGCTTTTAAAGCTTGATTTTGTTAAAAGTTATAATAAATATAAATACAACTATACATTGGTCTCCCATTAAATAACAATTGATTAGTTTCAGGCTATTTTTCAAAAATTACTTGTTTTCAAAATAACCTGGGTGGGAACTAAAAGTATTTTGAAAAAAGACTCTGAAACCGGCCAATCCTTATTGGATGGGGAATCAAAGTATGGTTGTAATTATTTTTAACAAAATCGAGCTTTAAAGACCTTTTTAGCCCATGTCATCTGTTAAAAAATCGTTTTACATGTCTAACGTAAAAGTGCTATAACTTCTCAAATATTCCATAAAATTAAGAAAAATAAGACAGCTGTATAAAGAATAGTAGGAGCTTTACAATGATGTATCACTATTTTTAGTGTAAATCTAGTGATAAGTCATCGTGTATCCTACCAGATATTCTGATAATTGCAAAAAATAGTAAGCCATCAATTTTTGATAAATCTTGACATATCTTCAAAAAAATTAATACCATATTTTTGACTTTTCTTATTTGACAGTTAAATTTAAAGATTATTTAATTTAATTTTTTGTTGAAAATTAGTAATTTAAAAGGAGTGAGGAATTATTCTGTATCCTACCAAAAATTTAGGAGACATAGCAAGTACTTTAATGGGCAGATTCTGGTCAAAATTAAAGGCCATTAATTTAAAACAAATAATGTAACCATGGAAATTGTCCATTACAACCCATATAACAAATTTAAATTTAAAGGTCTTTAAACTTAAATGATTTGACCAGAATCTGGGTATAATAGGCAGATTCTGGTCAAAATTAAAGGCCTTTAAATAGAAACAAATAATATAACCATGGAAATTGTTACAACCCATATAACAAATTTAAATTTAAATGTCTTTAAACGTAAAGGATTTGACCAGAATCTGGGTATAAATCTTGAAATTTATTTACGATAATCAATACCACAAATTTGACAGATCAATCATGTCAAGATCAAAACAAAGTAACTAGACTTCACAAAAGCAGAAATGCAATTTTCAATCAGAGAAAAACACCATTTTTTTGTGAAAATGGAAATGCAATTTTCCATATGATCGGAAAGCGTGCGGGGGTTTAGTACCCGCTTTTCTTTGTTCTTATAGGGTAAATATTCTCTCCTCGAAAAGGCATGCTGTATGAAATCGGAGACCAAAAATGTCGCGAGATCCCGGTCTATTTGTGTAGCAGTAAAAATTTTTAGTCGACCCCCATATAATTAATTAATCTTTTCCCTAAATATTTTGAACACGAAAAAATGAAGTTTGAAAAAATAAACCTCGGTAGAGTTAATTTTGGGTTGGTATATGTATATTAAGGCCTTTTTGACGGGATAAAATGTTACCAAATATTTGTTCTCAAATCGACTCAGGTGCAACTGCACATTGAATTAAAAAATTATTAATAAATTAAAAATTATTAATAATAAATTAAAAAACAAAACTTAAAAAAAATAAAAAACTGAAAACTCAAATACAAAAAAAAACAATTATTTTATTAAATTAAAAAATATTATTAATAATAAAAAAAAATTTAAAAAATAAGAAAAAAAAATAAGAAAAAAAATTTAAGAAAAATAAAAAAAAAAAATTAAAAAAAATAAGAAAAAAAATTTAAAAAAATTAATTCAATAAAAATTATTGGTATAATTGGTTTAGAATATTTTTGTTAATGATTTTTTTTAATCGAAAAAATATGTTGGTATTTGAAAAAGAAAAGTTGTCTTCTCCTCCTCTGATGTTTTCAAAAATAAAATTAGTCCTTTATTATCTGATTCTTCAAACCATTTTATTTGACATATCACTTATTAAAATCGGATAAAAAATAACGAAGCTACATCGTTGGCCGTTTTTTGTGCACTCCTCGGTATACAGGGTGTCCCACTTTTCTCCCAGCAAAATTTTTTTAGATAGTAAATGTCATTCTAAACAAAAAATTTCTAATGAACTATTATGTTTTTTTGACTCCTTAAAAAGTTACAGCAATTTTAAAATTTCAAAAATTTTATGATTTTTGTGGGACACCCTGTATAAATTTCATTTGATTCAATGCAAATCACAAAATAAAAGAAACACAGTTTAGATTTAATTATTTTACTGATTTTTTTATAAGATCACTATAAAAAATATTATAAAATTTGAAATTACATTTGAAACAAAGTTATTTTTCGCATTATCTTGGATCATTGTGTTGTTTTTTTTTTCACAGCTTGTTAATTGGTTTGATATGAAATGAATTATTGAGGAGCCAATATTTGATAGAGGCTCAATACACACAGCCAAAAATACCAAAGTAAACCTGAAAATTGACAAATAAGTTATATTTTTTATGCTTTTTGTAGTACAATCTTACCTAATATTATTAGACAAATAAAAAGAGTAAGTATACTCAGTAGGTGCAAAATAATACATGCAATAGTAGTAATTGTTAATACAACTCCTTCTAACCCCAAGTATGGAAGAAGAAGATATCTTTTTTCCTAAAATAGATACAATATTAATATTTTATAAGAAAATCCAAAATTATTTTTGATGAAGCCAGAAATAAAATTGTTTTTGGTAATTGTGCTCATGCAGTATAACCATTGTATAACATACTACAATCATCATGCAGCTGCTTTGGGTAAAATATTATATTTATGTAAAGTAAAATTTCTGCGATAAAATTTACTTAGAATGAAACACAAATAATTATATCTGAAATACAAATGATTTCATCTGAAATACAAATCATACTTTCTGAAATTAAATTTACAAATTTTGATTTTCAAATGTGTAGCAGATATCAATATAATTTATAACAATTACCTTATAAGCACCATATACAAGTAAAAATTTAGTAAGCAAAGTAACACCTTGACATACAATAAACATTTTATATTCCCCCTCAGCTTTCGGATCCGAATTATCCCCTTTTGCAAGATAAACCCAATTCACTAAAAAAGTAATGACTGCTAGTACCTAAAATGTTTAATATTATAAAATTTTCAAGTCCGATTATTTGACTCACCGCTAAACCAATACCAAACCTGTATACCCATGTTCGTAAATCACCCATACAACAACACTTTTTAGGAAGAGGTATCTTTTTAATCTTTTCAATAAGAGACATTTTTATAAGCTTTTGGAAGGAGAGGAGTTTTAATAATATCTATCAAAGGCGTCTGAAAATTGGATATCTTTAAGAACCTAGACAACAATTTCTGAAATTAAAATATTAAAGAATCTAGGAGAGGGGGGTCAATTATACAGTGCGTCCCACTTTTTTTCAGCAAAAATTTTGTGTAGATACTAAATATCATTCTGAACAATAAAAATCATATAAACTAATATTTTTTTTGAATCCAAAAAAAGTCACATGACTTTTTGGCACACCTGTATAATTTGTATTTTTTTATTAAAATTTTTATTAAAATCAATGGATTTCTTCTTTATAATTTACCCAATAAGATAGGTTAATTATGGTTGGGGAAATTTAAAAGGCCCCTCGTAGTTTTAGAAACAATCAAACAGGCAATTATGGGTAAACAGACAATCAAATGTATACTTGATTTAAATAAAAAAATGACGAAATTATCTTGGTGACCCATAAAAGTCATAAAAAAAATGAAAGTTTAACCTTGCTGTAACCTGTAACTTTTTGGGAGTCGAAAAAAATATTAATTTTTTTGTTCAGAATGACAGGTACTAGGTACCTAAAAAAATTGTAGAAAATTAAAGGAACGATTAAATTTAAAAAAGAGTGTTATTTGTATTATTCGTGGAATTAATTTTTTGTAATCATGTTGCCATTTGAAAAACAATAGTTGGTTATAGTTTATAGGATGTTTTTCGATAAAATTAAAATTCATTAAAATCAGATTATTTGCAAGTTTAGGAAAGAGCTCTACCCCAGTTGGTGATTTTGTGAAACTGATAAGCTAGTATAAAAAATCTGTGGTAACTTAACCCACTTAAAACAGTTTAAGTAAACATCGGAAGAATATTTTTATTAAAAACTCTGTAAACCACTATTGAAACCTGAAGTGGAAGTTTGTAACGCCCAACCCTGCTTTCATTGATATGGATTGCTTTGTAAGTAAGAATGAGACAGAAAATATCTAAAGAGTCAACCTTAAAACGACATCAACTCGAAAAGGTTATAAACTTACAAACTTCCACCTCTGTATCAGTGCCATCTATTTGGTGTTCAAAATTCCCAATAGTATTTTTTGTGCACTCCTCTGTATAATATAAAATTATTACAATTACAAATTCTAGAACTCAAGGCAAGAAGATTTTTTTCTCGGCCGTTCTCTGTATCCGCCACTACACGCGATATCAACTGAGATTAAATTTAATCTTGTATCAAACTATGTCTATTTATGCACCCACATTTAACATTTAACTATTTAACCTAAAAATTTTAACATTTAATAATCAAAAATTGAGGGTTTATTAGGCAGATTCTGGTCAAAATTAAAGGCTTTTAATTAGAAACAAATAATGTAACCATGGAAATTGTCCATTACAACCCATATAACAAATTTAAATTTAAAGGCCTTTAAACTTAAATAATTTTACCAGAATCTGGGTATATATCCAGATTCTGGTCAAATCATTTAAGTTTAAAGGCCTTTAAATTTAAATTTGTTATATGGGTTGTAATGGACAATTTCCATGGGTACCTTATTTGTTTCTATTTAAAGGCCTTTAATTTTGACCAGAATCTGCCTATAAAGGTCTTTAATATTGACCATAAGGGCCTTTAATTTTTACCAATCTGCCTATAAGTCAATGTTTTTAGTTTTATGTGTGTGCATAAATAGAGCTTTAAACTTTTGTATCAAGAAACAATTAAGATATAAGCGTTAGTCCTCTTTTAAAAATATCCAAAAATAAAAAAAAAACTTTTAATTGCAAAATTCAAATTTCTTAGATTTTAAATAAGTGATAAAACATTTTTTAAATTTTTATTAGTAATTATTAATTGTTTACATACGCATGTAGATATAGAGAAATGTTGATATTAAAATAAGACCTCACCCACAATTTTATGCAGCATTCAAAACCTCAAAATAAGTATGTTAATTAACATATAATCTTATAATTATAAGAGCTTGGAGTTAATGACGCATCTGTGAATTTTTGCGAGCATAGTGGCATAAACTTAAAATCCGTTTTACAATCCAGTATTGCTTTTATTAGTTGCCCATGAAAGCTTGCATATTTTATAGGCCAATCTGCGAGTGCGCCGGAGTGTTTCGCAGGCTACGAGTTTCTCTCGGTCAAATTCGGTCTTTATAAATGTTACCATAGGTAAAATAAAGTAAAAATAAAAAAATTATGAGAGAAAATCTCAAATTAAATTTGGGAAAAATTCATAATTTTTTAGCAATTTTAAACAAAAAAAACAAGAACCACGCGAAAAAACAAACAAATGAGCACAGGACCGTAGCCAGAACCAAATGTTAGGGCGGGCATGAAGAATCTTTAGGCGGGCAAACATTTTTTATTTATTAAAAATAAAAAAAATAAATCACTTGAAAATATAAAAAAATATAACTTGAAAATATAAAAAAATATACAGGGTGTTTCTAAAATCGTGGTCACGGGCTCGTGTGCTTATACTACAAGTAAAAATAAGACAAAAAGTACGTATAAATTTTTTTCCAAGACTCAACTGCTACCGAGATACAGGGTGTTGAAATTTCTTTTTACTTTTTATTTATTTTCTCTGGATCGGCTGAATGAAAATTAATAAAAATTATAGGCTGGGTACTTGCCATAGGTAGTCATCTTTAGCTATAACTTTTTTCTTAATTTAACACTCCAGTGGCGTAGAAACGGATTAAGGTGTCCCCTTTTTTTACTTGATACGCCACTGCAAAATTCTACAATTTTGTTTAAATTTTTAGAATCTTCATTCAATTTACCACAAAAAAGTATACCTATTAAATTTTGATAGGGTTAGTAGTATTCCAGTAATTTGGTGATTTATAATCCAGTACCTTTTTCAAAATCAAATCAATTTTCAAAATTTGAAACAAATTAAATTCAAATTAAGAAAATTAAAATCAAAAACTCTTAGTATGACATTTTGTTGGAGTATTCAATAAAAAAAAACATGTCAGATAAACCTAATTTTAAATTTTAGAATAATGTGGAAAATGGCTGTCCAATTTCATTTTTTATTAAATTGAAATAAAGTGTTTCTGACTTATTTATTTATTTAAAACACAAACTAAATATCACCTTACTTTATAAGTACGGGGGTCCGACAAAATTTTTATGCTCGAGCATTTTCTCAAAAAATAATAAAAATTTCATATTTTAAACTATTTAAGTAAGAATTTTCTCATTTTTATTAAAAAATTCTTAATAAAATACATTCCTTTGGAGGGGGGGCCAAAAAAATTGGCTAATTCTCGCAGTGGCGGATTAAGTCATTGGTGTCGTACAAGTCCCATATTTGTAATCACACATAATACAGAGTGATTAATAATAGAGTGCAAAAAACCGTACGCATATTCTACATAATATTTGGAATAATAAAGTGCTGAGAATTTTTTTCTATCAATATTCTTAAGAAAGTTGTTTAAATTCAAAATTAAAAAAAAATACGATCTGCTGGATACTGCTTCAATGTTAAAAAGAACAAGACTAAATTTGTATAATATGTGGATTTTCTAGCGAATACTTATGTAAGTTATGGAAATTATTGACTTCATCTCGAGTAAAGATGGCTTCATCCGTCCAACAAACTTGTCAGGAAAATTCTTGTTGTTCTCAACCTGTTCAAGAAACCATTATTAAAATTGTAAGCATCTCTATTTTGTAGAGCTTGGACAAGGGCGAAGTGTTCTAGTACAGATTCTTTCGATTCTACCAAATTTGGACGTGGTTTAACGCCATCTCCATTGGGCCTAGATATGCCAAAGTCCCTCAATCTTCTGAAAGTTACAGAAAACACTTGGTGATTTGGAATTTTTCTGTTCGGAAATCGTAGTTCGTACACTTTTAGCGATGCTAAGAAGTTATACCGTGGCAAAATCGATATACAGGGTGTGCCATTTTAATTAATCCAGCTGAATATCTTGAAAACGAAGCGATTTTTTCAAAAATGTTTCAGACAAAAATTGTAGCGGATCGAGGGGGACATTTAATAGTGCTATGGGTTTTTAATTGTTATGGGGTTTTATGGGGGTTTTATGGAAAAACATTTTTTTTTCAAATGGGAACCCCCTTTTTTTATTGTAGATTCGTAATCTATGGAAAATAATAAGAAAGTTTTTAATGAAACTTTTTTTTCTAAAATTGCAATTCTTCGCTATAGTCACCAAAATGAACACAAATTTTGGGATTATCGATAGTTTTACTAGAAAGCTAAAGCTTCATAAGAAAAATCGTAGGAGACAAAAAGTGCTTAAATTAAGGCAAGGATTAATAAAATATATTATTTTATTTTATTAAAAAAAAAGTTTATTTTTTTTTTATTATTTTTTAAGAAAAATATTATTTTTTTTTTACTTATAAAATTTTAAATAAAGTCAAAGGTTGGAAACAATAGGTGTCAAAACGGTTTTTCAATTTTATTTGCAATATAATATGTTAAATAATATTTTTCAATTAAGGAAGAAGGCTTCTAAAAATAAAGGAATTTCATGTTCAGCCTACTTTGTGTTTCACACATAATTGTTATATTGTGACAGATTAGTTTTTTGTAGAAGCTCATTGTTATTGAAGCCACTGTGATTATTTAAAATCAGGCTCTCATAAAATGGCTGATTATTCACCTAGAGAAATCGTGAATATTATTACAGTTTTGGGCGAATGCCATGATAACTATCGGCACGGAGCACGTCTTTATGCTGAGAGCTGAGAGGTTTCCACAATTGCGTCATCCAAATAATACAAATATTAGGAGGCTCGTGAAAAGAGCGGAAAACGGTTTTCTTAGAAGAAAACGTAGTAAAACTGGTCCTAAGATGCTCCCTTCATTGATAAATGAAGATCCACATACATCTACAAGAAAAATTCAGCGTCTTCATGGACTTCCTAAATCTTCTGCCAACAGAATTTTAAAACACCATAAATCACACCCATATCATGTTCATTTAACCCAACAAATTAAAGAAGATGACTACATCCGCCGACTTAATTTTTGCATATGGGCTACGAATCAAGTTAGAAGAGATCCCCTTTTTTTAATCGCGTACTTTTTACTGATGAAGCAAAATTTGACAACATGGGTGGAGTAAATCTTCATAATGCTCATTATTATTCTGAAAATAATCCACATTGGCAAAGAGATCATAGATTACAGTGACGTTGGTCTATAAAAGTTTGGGCTGGAATAGTGGATGAGTATCTTGTGGGACCATTTTTTATGAAGAAAATCTTAACCAACATGTTTATTTGAATATAATTCAAAACGAAATGCCTACTCTTTTAGAAGATGTACCTCTAGATTTAAGACAGCGAATGTGGTTTCAACAGGACGGAACTAGACCCCACACTGCCAGAATTGTTAAAACATTTTTACATAACCAATTCCCTAATATGTGGATTGGAATTGGTAGTGAAGTACACGAATGGTGAGCAAGATCTCCGGATCTTACAAAAATGGATTATTTTTTATGGGGTTACATAAAAGATAAGGTTTATGAACGACCAACTACAACTAGAGAGGATATTGTGATACGAATTACGGACGCTTTTCGAAGTATCACTCCTGAAATGTTGAGAAATGTACCTATTTTATTATGCATTTGTCAAATGCATTTTCACCCAAATTTTGATTTAGAATACGTTCAAAATCATACATGACATGGTCGTAAACTGTGCATCTATAATCTATATACAGGTGACCCGGTCAGATGACTGGGTCACCCTGTAGAACTAATTTCAGTTATAAATGCGTGGTGTATATTCAATGATCACCATAATAGATTCTTTCCTGTCCTGTTCCCTGTTCCATGAATTAAAATTTATTTATTAGAAGTAATAATTATGATTTGCAAAAAATATGATTTTGTTGTTCGGAAAGGAAATAAGTTTAGCTATGTGCTAATCATTCGTCCAGAACTATGCCCCTATAATTGAGTATACAGTATAAGTACATGAAAAACAAAAATTCCATATGAAAAATACACTGCTCAAAATGGTCTAAGGAACATAGCTAAATTTTGAACTATTGCTCTTATTTTTTAAATTAAAATTATAATCAGAAAGTTTATAATAAAGACGTATTTAAGTCAGATATTTTAATGCCAAAAAAAGTTTGTTTCACAGATTTTATGTATTAAAAATAAAGTTATTCTTACATCATAAAAAATAAACAGTCACTTTTTCTCATTTTTATATTGAAATAATAACTCTAATAGGTAGTGTTTCCACCTCTTGCATTAATTACAGCACGACAACGTCTTTGCATGCTTAAAATACAGTTATTAATATTAAGTTGTGGCAATTGCGCCCATTGGTCTCTTAGGGCCTCTTCGAATGCCTGGCGTCCATTAATCTGATCCATGAGTGGTAAAAGTCTTCTTTGAAGCATGTCCCATACATGCTCTATTGGATTTAGATCCGGGGACTGCGCTGGCCATGGTAAAACATTAATGTTTTCATCCTGGAACCATTCTCGCACATGCTGAGCTACATGTGGGCGTGCATTGTCATGCATATAAATTAATTCTGGTCCCACAGCATATGAAAATGGTCGCACGATAGGTTCAAGAATCCTATCAACGTATTGAATTTGGTTCATTTCACCAATTATACAAACGAGATCTGTTCTATGGTTTAAAATTATTCCCCCCCATACCATTACAGAACCTCCTCCGTAGTTGTGCACTTCCTGAAAGTGTCTGGACCTTTCCAAAGCACCAGAAGTACGCCAAACTCTTACCCTTCTGGTATCTGGTCGAAAACAAAACCGAGACTCGTCTGTAAACAGAACCCTGCTCCATTCCTCGATGCCCCAATTTACACGTTCTTCTGCCCATGCTAAACGAGCAGCTCGATTCCCTCGGCGAAGTGCCGGAGCTCTAACGGGACGATAAGAATTCAAACCAGCTTCATGAAGACGGTTTCTAATGGTTTGGTCGCTAACAGTTACTTCATGTACATTTTGTAAGTAACTTACAAGTTCGCGCGCGGTAACTGAACGATTGCGCCTAGCTTGTAAAACAACATTTCTATCTTGAGCAGGGGTAGTAACCCTTCCTGGTCCCACATGCCTTTCTGCCACATTACCAGTTTCCTGATAGCGTTGCCATAATCGCCAAATTACACTTCGCGAGGTCCCAAATCGAGTAGCGACCTGAGTTTGCGAACTGCCCCCCTCAATCATCCCCACAGCACGTAACATTTCATCTCTATTTAAATGTCTACGCTCCATAATCAAGTTACACTTCAAGTTATAAAAATTAAATGATATCTTCAAAAGATGTTTAATAAATGTGGTTTTATTGTAAAAGTAAAGTAAGATAGAAAATGCATTCGCAATACAAAAAGGCGCATATTTTGAATATTGTTATTTTTGTTTATTTTAAAATACACTTTTAAACCAAAAGATGAAAATATACTCATATTATGTAATTAAAATTATTTGATAATAAAATATACGTAAAAATGTGTTTGTTCCTTAGACCATTTTGAGCAGTGTATATTCAATTCTAAAGTCAATAAGAATTGGTTCTGGGAAAAGTACGTTTTTAAACATTTTGCCAAACGACCACCCCTCTTTTTTATAGATTTTTTTTCTAAATACACTTATAGATATTATATACAGGATATCCCAGTTTTTTCTAGCAAAAAAATTCCAAAAAACTAATCTTTTTTTCGACACCTTAAGAAGATATAGAGTCTTCGAAATTATATGGGTTTTTACTTGTTTTTATCTATCAAACTACGCGAATATGTATTGAGCTATATATAAAATAAGAATATCATATGAAAGTGAAACCTCTGGTTAAGACTTGTATGTGACAGTTTTTTAATATTTTATATCCAAAATGGCCAAAAAGAAGCATTAAAAATACGTAAAATTTGGCCTATTTTAAACTTATTTTTTGGACTTGAATGTTATTTAAACTATGCAATTATAAAACTGAATGTTATTTACAAAATATAGTTGTAGTTTGATATAATTGCAAGGCATATTTCGTAAATTTTGAACGCGCATTATAACTGTAAAAGCAAGTAATACCTTCGTAATATAACGAAAATGAAGATTTTTATTGGTGTTTTCAGCCTAATTATGTGGGTTGTACTGTGGACTGTGGGTCAAGATTTCTTTCCCAAATGGAAGAAGAAGCTCAAAATATACGGAGTGCGGATCTACTTAGACTCCCAATCTTCTTAACAAATTATAGCTGTTGATTTTTTGGGACACCCTGTATAATTTCCTTTATCCAGTAGATTCTTTTAAACACCGTGGTTTATTTTTAAACCAAGCACAGGAGCGTCTTAAATTTCCCAAATCAAAAACCGATTACAAAATGAGTTTATACAGGGTGGCCCAGATTTTACTTCCCAGGAAATATCTCAGTTATTTGAAGAGATAAAAATATAAATCAAAAAGTGCTTTGAATGGCAGTACTCACACTTCATAATTTCATTCTAAAAAAATATTGGTACTTACCACTCTTAAGATGCCATCATCATATTTTTTTATTTAATGGGATACCCTATTTTTTATAATTGATATTGCAACAATTTATTCTAGCATCATTGATATGCTACACTTAGTATTTTAAGTACATTTTGTGAATAAAAAAATTAAAATATTGATCAAAGTATGTATTATGGAAAATTATTTATTTAGTTTTTTTAACAAAATTTGTAATTTACAGTTAGGTTTAGTTAAATTAGGTTAAGTTAAGTTAGTTTAGATTTAAAAATTTTTCCTAAATAACCTAAATAAATAATTTTGCATACTACTTCGATCAATATTTTAATTTTTTTTATGCACAAAATGTACTTAAAATATTAAGTGTAGCATATCACTGTTTCTAGAATAAATTGTAGATGCAATATCAATTATAAAAAAATAGGGTGTCCCATTAAAGAAAAAAAAGTTGATGATGGCGTCTTAAGAGTGGTAAATAAAAATAATTTTTTTAGAATGAAATTATGAGGTATAAGTGCTTCCATTCAAAGCACTTTTTGATTTATATTTTTATCTCTTCAAATAACCGAGATATTTCCTGGGAAGTAAAATCTGGGCCACCCTGTATAGGGTGTCTCAAAAAAATCATTAAAATTTTAATATTTTAAAATAACTGTAACTTTTTAGAGAGTTGAAAAAAAATTAAGTTTGTAGGACATTTGTTGTTCAGAATGACATTTACTATCTAAAAATATTGTTGGAAAGAAAGTGAAACACCCTGTATATGGTGTGTCCCCAAATTGTTGCTCAAGCTCTTCGCTACGTTGTTTGCCTTTAATTGAGTACTGGAAAATTAAAAATACACTATCTACCAATTTTTATTTTAAATAAATCATAGGAATAATCAGTTATTATTTTTGTGTGATTTTTCGTTTTTCGTTTGAAATTGCTGAAATTTGCTAAATCATTTTTCTTTTTTACTTTCGGTCGACCCAAAAAATTGTTTTTTTCGCACACAAAAACATAAAGGGTTGACGCAAGGATAAATTTTTATCAAAAATTATACTTTTATTATTTTTTTAATTTATATTTTTGTATATTTTAGAGCTATTGTTTACACAGAAGCAGTAATTTTATGGATTATTGGATACTGGATCATTTTTCAATATAAATTTTTATTTTTGTGTAATTTTTCGTTTTTCTTTTGAAATTGCTGGAATTTTCTAAATTATTTTTTTTTTTACTTTCGATCGCCCCAAAAAATTATTTTTATCGCACACGAGAACACAGGGTTGGCGCAGGGATGAATTTTTAACAAAAATTGATCAATACATTTATTTTTTTTTTAATTTATATGTAAATATATCTTAGCGCTATTGTTTACACAGAAGCAGTAATTTTATGGATTATCGAATACTGGATCATTTTTCAATATAAATGGCTGCATCAGAATTCGAAAACTGTTTTGGTAAGTAGTTTGTATTTCGAGGATCTAACATTTGATATAGACTCAGTACGCAGAACCAGAAATACCAAAATAATGCTGAAAATTAATAAATAAGTAAACTTTTTGCAACTTTTTTTAGTAAAAATTTACCTGCTCCCAAAAGACCAATGATAAATAGTGGGTCTTCGAACATAAAAATAATACAAACTATGGTGAATATCGATAATATAATGGACTCTATTATCAAATATGGAAGAAGAAAACCTCTTGATTCCTAAGAAAAAAACAAAGACTATTAATAATGCTTGTTTATTTTAATAATAACGCACACACGCACACAAAAATAAAATGGACAATCTATACATTATTAAGAAATAATTGCTTATATTTACAATGAATAGACCTTAATTGAAATTGAGTATAGATAATGTAAAAGACTTTTTTTTTTAAACGTTGTTTCTATTCACAGAAAATTACATGATGAATTTATATGATCAATTTTACCATACCGTAGGAATTCTAGGAAAAAACTGTAATGAAAATAGTTACATTGCAAGCCTGAATAAATAATACTGAAAAAAATAAGCGCTTTATTTGTTTACTTTCTGTTTTATGAGGCATTTGAGCCAATTTTAAAATTTTATAAGAACAACAAAAAACGTCTGAAAATTTAGTATTTAACATTTTCAAATGGGTATACGAGGTGTCCACGAAACTAGTAAACACTGTCATTTCTTTATTATGTTATGTAGCATCAAAAACGCATTTATTGAACAAAAATTTCACTTCATATACAATGGTAACACCCTATTTTTTTGTACTTATTATTTAACATTGGTAAGTTCTAAGTATGTTTGCGACAAAAAAAATCCTAATTTTTTTTGAAAGTTTAGAAGTTCAGTCATTTGCGGTGAATCCAAAAGTGAAATTGAAAGTTTTTTTAGTTCAACGAATGCGGTTTCTTATGTCATATAACATAGTAAAATTTCAAATTTTTATTTTCATGAATAAAAAAATTTCTGGGATGTCCCTAGTTTCGTGGACACCCGGTATGTAAAAATATGTTCACATATTTTTGTCAAGAGACGTAGTTCAAATTTTCTATCAGAAAGTTTAAAAAATGATTTCCGAAAAAATGATTCATCCCTTACCACGAATCTCTCGAGATATATACCAAAATTAGATTATTCCTTCGTTATAGTCTATAATCTAACCTAAAATTAACTATGACTACTAATTTTTCAAATATTGCATTTATTATAAGTTAAAGAATTTTCGAATTGTCCCAAAATTCTATCAACAAAATGATTACCAATTACCTTATAAGCACCATAAACAAGTAACGATCTAATTCCAAAAAAAAATAGTTGAACTCCCATTATAATTTTATGTTCCTCAGCCAAGTTCGGATTATCATCTCTTAAAATGGCGGTCAAATGCAGTGTTATTGAAACTACCGAAAGTATCTAAAAATGTTTAATATTATAAAGTTGTGCTTTTGTTAATTTAACTTACCGCAGTGGTTAAACCAAATCTGCATACTCCTTTTCGTAAATCTAAACACCCGCAAAAAGTTTCAAGATACATATTTAGTCGGTTAGCAGGAGCAAATATTAAACCACCAAATAAATGAAGAGTTCCGATAACATTCAAGCATGCGCCTTTTAGTCGCTGCAGTCTTCGAATGGGATCTCCAAGGAAACCTTCCAAGAACCAGTATTTTATTTAACGATCTCTAAAAATAAAGTATTACATATGTATTGATAAAGTTGCAAAAATATTATGATTTGCATTTTGATACTACTTTTTTTTTTCTTTTGAAGTAAAAATAAGTTTTATATTTTTATGTATCGCAATGTTGTACCTACGTTTATTTTGGACAATATATTTATGACTGAATCATCCACAATTGTAAATAAATAAATTTATTTTTATCACTTTTGGATTAGAACTGAAGTCAACATAAAATGTGGTGATTCAATACTATTCCTCTCATGAAAATAAGAAGAAAAGTTCATATAAACATATGTCCGATCTCGCTTTATAATAGAGCTGCAGCCTTTTAAAGGTGTTGTCAATTTTGTAGTTATTTCTGTTTCTAATTAACATTAGTAGAAATCATCGTATCAACCCCAATTTATTTTTTCTTCATTTATTTTAAAACAAATTGAAGTGGAGTTTTGAAATTTGGTACGAATCATAATACAGTAACCATACGTTAAGATGATAGCCGGTGTAATTTAAGTATAGGCAACTTCAATGTAAATTTCTGTCGATTTCAAAGACAAGTGCAAAAAAAATTCTAAATTTCAAAAGCGTTTAACAACGTTATAATGCAATATTTATGTTTTAATATCTTACTTTTTAAGGGTTGTTAAAAGCTCCTTATCAGGATTTCGAAATCCTATTTTGGGATCAATGAGTCTGTAAACCATTTTTTTTTATAATTTTATATAAAAGAGTACCTTTTAACTTGAATTTTGCAATTTGAATTTTTGGTCTAGCACTTAAAATGGCTTCGCAATTAATTAACAAAGTTTATGAAATCGCGCGACGCTATTTTTTTTCCTTGCGAGGTGAGTGACGTCATTATTTCCCAGTCGCCTCGCGCGGGTTATACGGTCGGCAAAAGTGCTAAAATTGTGCGGCTTCGATTAGAAGATCGGCAGGTGAAAAAAATAGCGCTTTCTTGATTTGTCATCTACATACCGCGCTACATCAGGAAACGAGCGCTTTTTTTGATATCTTAATTTTTTCTGTACTTTTGGCGCTCTCGAATTTGTAGTTTGAAATTAGTGCTTTTTCGACACCGACTTTGAAAATTCGTAACTTATGATCCCGACCGTGTATAATATTCCGATGTTTTTTATTTCCCTTCTTTCTTTATTATTTACGCGAGAAAAAATCAGCACGATTATATTTTACCCCTGGACTTGAAAACAAAAACACAAGTGAAATGTTAATAAAATAGCTCAAACGCGCGCTTTGGTCAGCCCCCTCTGCAGCCGTAAATTTTTAAAATTTTCTCAATTTTACATCAGATTATCAAAGAACAACAATATTTGTGGTGTAATGAGCATAGTGCATTTTTAAATTTTGCGCGGTTAAAAAGTTATGGCGTAAAAATGTAAAAATGTTGAATTTAGGGGTCGGCGGCTCCCGTCGGCCTATTTTTTAACGGATTTTCATTTTTTTAAATTCTGATAAATCTACTCTTGGCATTAAAACCGCCCACGCATAGGGTTTTTTAAATTTTGAAAAAACAAAGAAATCTTAAATTTTTTAAGATCGCATTTAAAAAAGTCGCATTTTTGTTCGAGTTTCGGTTTAATCAGTCCCTCAAATTTTATTCTACCCTAACGCAATGTACATTTTCTGAAAGCTTTCATGATCCACTTTACGACAAAGAAAGAATCACTTCCCTATCTCCTTTCGTTATCGAGTTATGGCCGAAAATGTAGCAAAAATATGCAAAATCTCCGTTTGGAACCAAAATTGCGATCTGAAATTCTTCAGGTTTCACAAAATAATTAATATCTTCTAATCTATTATAACCGCCGGGACGAGTAATAGTTTAAAATTCGCACCGTTACCTCCCCCACCAAATTCCCTGAAAATATTAATTTTCGGTATAAAATTACGTCGTCCAGGCCCGTATTTGTACCAAAATTTTGCCAATTTTTTCCAAAAAAACTGTTTAACCGATTTTAACCAAATATTTTTTAAAACGCGTCTATCCATGGTGTTTACCTTTGGTAAAAATTTGAAATCACTAACTTTTATAGTTTTCGAGAAAAACAATAAAAATCGATTTCCATGAAAAATTTTAAGCCTTAAAAATATCTCAAAAAATATTTTTTCGAATCTTTTCAAAATCAACCCCGCAAATGAAAGATAATAGAAAATAGATGAAATGTAGGGGGTCACTGGCCCTCTACACCCCCCCCCCCCCAAATTTTACACCCCAAAAACTCAAACAAAACAAAATTTTTCTAGGTAATGTACCTTAAAAAATAATTAAATTTTAAAAAATTTAATAAGATAATATGGATAATTTTTACAAACTTATCTGTACGAATTTTCGTTTTTCAATTTTAGTTATTAAGCGAAATATGAATTTTTAACAATACACCTTTACTCATTTGTTAGAAAGCCATATTTTACATAAAAATTCATATCTTTTGAACAAAAAGTCGTACTGCCTTGATTTTTTTTAATTTTTTTCTTATTTCTTTATACCACAACCCAAAATTATTAACTTTCAAATTTTTAACGCTACACACTTGTAAAAAGTACTTGAAGCGGAGGGGCTAATTTTCTTAAAATTCAAACGCTTATATTTACGTTAATATTTGTCGTATCGAATTGAAACAAAAAACAACTTATTTATTATGATTTCTAAAATATAATATATAAAAATATCAATTATTTTTTTCGTTTTTCTTCCTCATTGTTGTAATAATACATCTATTATATAATTTGACAAATCTAAATATACAATCACTAATTTTCCCCCACTCCCAATGATTTTCGGATCTAGTCGCAAGAAAAGCTCCTTCCACCAGTATTCTTTAATACTGATAAATTCCGACCTAATAAATAATCAGCGGTTACTTTATTTCCTAGTATCAAAGAATTTACTTCCTTCAACTGTCGGATACTAGGTTAATAGCTGTTAAGTTCGCATACAATCCCTAAAAATATAAAAAGTGTTCAATGTAGGAACGTTGATAAAAATCTTTTTGAAGTGTTCAAAAAATAAAAATAATCATATTACATACCGATTTTTTGTCCAAAATTGTGATCTGGAATTTTATTTTCTTCGTGGAAATGATTATAACATATACGATAAAATGGATCGTCTGCGTCTGCCGTTTGCAGAAGATATTCGGTAATCCATTTGCTACCTTATTTTACCCAAAATAGGGAAACCAATTATACCCTTTTTTTGGTGTTTTTTTCCTTTTTGGTGAAAAAATCTGTAACCAAAGCTGAAGCAAATGTAGCTGCAACGACTGGAATAATATAATACGTGCAAGAGGGTGGTTATTCATTTTGTAAACAACTAAAACGACTAAAACGTGAAATGCTAAAAGTTCGTAAATTTCGTTTGCTGCGTGTGGTCTTTTCAAAGGCTTTTGATACGTAAATTAATTTTAATTTAAATATCGTCTTTGTAAACACATTTTGATATGAAATAAAATTTTGTATGCATATTTTATTTTTACTTTAAAAACATTTTAAATAATAGGTATTTATTAATAATATAAAATATACCGGGTGTAAACGAAACATGGATCACCTCTATAACTTCTTTATTTATGAAAAAAATAAGGTTGTATGATTCAAAAAAACACATTTTAGGTTTTATAATTTTTGTCAATACCACTTCCGGTTTTACTGGAAATATTATCAACTTATTATCCTAAATGTAACACCTATTTTTTTTATTAATATAGGCTAAATTTATTTTAAAAAATAAGTATGTAATTCTTGAAAATGTAGCGGTGTTCCCTAGACCATTTTGCAAATACAGTGTAGTACTGCTTGGAAATACATTTATACAGTAGCAGCAATTTTATTTTCGAATTGTCCTGGATCATTTGGGTCTTCAATCGATAATTGATTTGGTATCGGCTTTGGATTATTAGGATCTAACTTTTAGTAAAGGCTCGTTACACATAGCAAATAATACCAATATAATGCAAGAATTTCAAAAGTATTTAAATTATTTACAGGTTTTTGGGACAATTTTACCTAATATTATAGATAATATAAACACCTGTGGATTTGTGAACACAATAAAAATATTTGCAATACTGGGAATCGATAATATAATGGTTTCTATTACTATATATGGAAAAATATTATCTCTTGATCCCTAAAAAACAGATAATATTAATTATGACTACGTTTATCTCCCGTAACTCGATACGGATTGGATTAAATAGTGATTTACTCGGTTCGCTATTTTTCCGAAATACACTCGTCGGATTGGATTCGTCAAACCAATCCAATCATACAGGGTGACCTAGTCATATGCCCACGGTCTATAGCTTCTTTGCTATAGAACATATCGACTTGCGGTTTTCACCAACATATAGATATATTTTCGATATATACAGGGTGTCCCATCATGGCCTACTGAACCAAAGTTATATTTTTTTAAATAGAACACCCAGTATATTATGACATTTTTGGATTCCTTATCAAAAAATAATTATACTTTGTATAAACTTTTATGGGTCTGTCATCATTCGTTTTGCTAATATTTGTCATTTATGCCAAAAAAAGATCAATTTTTGAAAAATCACTGCTCTAAAACAGATGAATATTTTGGCTTGAAATTTTGTCAAAAATTTTTCAATTTCGTCTACAACTATCATGTCAAATTTAATTTTGTGATATTTTTTATCAGGGTGCCTTATGAAACGCAAATTGAACAATTAAACGAAATTTTCAAATGGAACACCCTGTAGATTTTAACATTAATCGATGGTATTTTTTACAAGCTATCTATTGATATAATGTTTGTATGGTCGCTTATCAAAGGTTTAGGAGATATTAATATCCAAACTGAGAAACAGTGAAAAATAGACAAAATAGTGCTCTTGATGAATTTTGTTGAGGATTTTTTTTTATATTTGCCTATTATTTATTTCTGTCTTTCTCTATTTTGCTTTTTTTATAATGTTGTTTTATTTCAATAGTAGTTTTTGTTATTTTATAACAAAAATAAAATCGAAATTTGCAATTATCAATTTTGGTTTTCTAAGTCTCAGTATGCTTTGAAAATTTAGCAACTGATGTTACCAAGGAAACCCTTATTTCGTTGAGTTTTGTTTTAACGCCTTTTTCTGTACTTTTGGCAATAACTAAACTAAAGAAGAAATGGCAAATATGCTGTAAGGTGTTTCCTTGGTAACATCAGTTGTTAAATTTTCAAAACATACTGAAATTTAGAAAACGAAAATTGATAATTGCAAGTTTCGATTTTATTTGTGTTGTAAAGCAACAAAAACTGCTTTGTAGTATAACACCATTATTAAAAAAGCAAAATAGAAAAAGACACAAATAAGTTTTAGGCAAATTAAAAAGAATCCTTAAAAAAATTCACCAAGAGTGCTATTTTGTCTATTTTCACTGTTTCTCAGTTTGGATATTAATATCTCCTAAACCATTGATAAGCGACTATACTTCATAACTGCCGTATTTAATCTTTTTGAGAAAATCGCTTGGACATCACTGGTGATTTAGCAATGATGTCATCATCGATTTATTTAAATGGAAACCCCCACTTTTTTCACTGGTTTTTGATAGACATTAATGTCACTTAAACGATGATTGTTGCATTTGTAAACAAATTTTCGTTTAAAAATTTTTTAATATAAACTTAAAATTAATTTGTGCTATTAAATTTGAAAAATTTGAATGTTGTATAAGATTTATTTTGGCCGATTTCAATAAATGGTAAATTTAAAATTTTATTTTTTGTAAATTTCCTTACATTTAAATGGAATCAAAAAATTAGTTTTTCAAGACTATTTATTAAATTTTATTAAATTCATTTAACACTTTTCATTTGCATTAGAATGCGCATTATTTAAACATTTACTTTCTTTTGTTATTATTGGTAACTTCAAATTCATTTTAATTTATTTTTATAAAACTTTTTTCGTTAAAATAAAAATTTCCTTTTTTGAATTAAGATTTTTTATTCAAAAATTTGTTTAAAAATTTAATTGTTTTTTATATCATTGTTTAAGTGACACGAATTTCTATCGATAATGAGTAAAAAAAGGGGGACTTCCATTTAAAAAAATCGCTGATGACGTCATTGTTAAAGCACCAGTGACGTCAATAATATTTTTTCTATATCAAGAGATGGCATTTTAAAAACTAAAATTGACCTGTTCGAGCGATTTTCTCAAAACAATTAAATACGGCAGTTATGAATAAGGTTCCAAACTTTATCATCACCCTGTATTTATATATTTAATACAATTCTACAACTTTTATTTGAAAAATTTAAAAAAAATGCTTCATTTTAAAAATAAACGGGCGTTCCTGAACTTTTTGTACACCCTGTATAAAAAGAGCGAAAATAAAATTGTCGTTCGTCAACATTTTTTTATCAAAACTAATCAAAATTCCCCAGCCTTAAAAAAACTTGGAATTAATTTAAAAAATGTATACCTAATTTATCAATTGAAACCCTTAATTTATCATTTATCAGGATAGTATTTCTTTTGGAGCTAAAAAAGTAGATCTTGATTTAAAAAATATTGAGGAATACATTTTAGTTAGAATATTATAATATAGTTTTATTCGTCCGTTTTTCATAGTAGTATGTTGTAATAGCTTTATGTCTTCATTTTAATTTGAAGTTCCCGAAAAAGGTTCCCAAAAAGTACTAATTTTATGGAAAATTCCTGAAATTTTGGGGAGGTAATTCAAAAGTTATAACCAAATAAATAAGCTGTTGCAGCATTTTTATTATTATATCTTATTGTGTACAAATATTCATGTTGATATTTTAAAGTGTTAGCAAAAAACATTTTTAAATTTGGATTTTCTTATGGACCAAGTACACGGGGAAATATCCTTTGCTAAGCTTGTTAGTGCCATAACTTTTTTTCAAAACTTAAAATTATTAAAAATAGATTACAACCATTTTACCGATTTTTTTAATGTGAATTGTCAATGTATGTGTTCTGGTTAATGACAAAAAATTTTAATTTTTGAAAATATTAATAACGCTTTTTCTACGCCGTCATCTAGCACGAATGAGACACAAACAATCGTTAAAAAATATTTAGATTAAAAAATAATTTAATTTTACCACCAATTTTTTAATGATTGTTAGCTGATCTTTATTTTATTTTTATTATAATGGCACTAAAGGGCTCAAAAAAGATTTTAAAAAATGTGCTACATTACTCACTACTTACCCAATTTTCCCTATGCTTATTTATTATTTCTATTTTATGCAAATTATTATGAAAGATTTTCAGGATACAAAGACGGTCAAGATGCAAGGTGGGGACGCACTAAAATATAATTGTCTCTTATCATTGAATCACCAGTAAGGCGTTGGATCTGTGAAATAGTGAAATTACTTACGTGCGGATCTCATTTAAAAATGTTAGTTGTGATTAAAAGTGTTAATTAATTCTATTTTTTAAAAGTGATTGGTTTTAGAAGATTTTCCAAGATTGGTGTGGTAATTTTTATCAATTGGAATTGGAATTAGGAGACAAGGGGCCCAAAATTTTCAATCATCTGTATGTATCCATTACACTTTTACCTGTTCAAAAGATTATAATTGGAATATAAAGGTTAGTGCCTAGTATTAGTTACCAAAATTCAAAACTAATCATTTTTTTACAAAAAAATATTTTTTCTTTATGGTTTTTGTAGGCAATAAAATATAAATCAAAATTCAACCATAAATTAAATAATTCTGTTTTATAATTTCGTATATTAAAATTATGCCCCTATTTTTTAACCCTTAAATTAATAATAAATTTTAAAAAAATTTTCACGGTTTAATTTTCATAAAATATTCACATATTTAAACTATATTATTTTTAAGAGCTTACCTCATATTTTGCACTTTATACCAAAAAGTCATTAGGAAAATTTATATTTAATGCTGTTAATTGCGTAGTAAAAATTTGGGTGTGGAAATTGGAAATTATTTTTATAGCGGTTATTGCAATTCCTTTGTTCGCTGACGCATTCTCCAAAGTTTATTCTTTTGTTTCGTTTATAATATTTGCATTTTGAAGAAACTTTTATTTTAGTTTTGTATTTTTTTATCAAGTAATCTTGTGTGTGTACAGGGTGTTCACGAAACTAGGACCACCCCTGTCATTTGTTTATTTATTAAAATATAAAATTGAAATTTTAGTATGTCATATATTGAAAGCTTTAAAATATGTTACTGACATAAAAAAAATTTTTTCGAAACTTTAAGGAAAAGTTTTAGATTTAGAAAGTCACAAATTTTTGCCAAAAATTACAAAATTGCTAGTTACTTTTTAATCAATATACAGGGTGTCTCAGACCACCCGTCCACCCCTTTTATTTTGAGAACGCCTTGTCGTACATGGCTGAAATAAAACAAATTATTACCAAAGCAAATCCGAAGAATGTATTGGTGCACTTATTTTTTCCGGAATAATCCGGAAGTACCCGAAACCGGAAGTAACTTTCGATTTTTAAATGGCAATATAGGTCGAGTATGGTATCGTTTGAAATGTCTTTTAAAAAAAACAATTTTTATTAAAATATTTTTTTAATATCTTTCATAATTAATAAATTATACGAAAAACAAAAGCAAACAAGTGACAAATGGTTTCTTAAATTATGGAAAAATTAAAACACTACCATCATCCTCAATGGGTAAGGATAGAGGCAATTATGAGTTTTTAAATGGAAACATGTATTTTTTGCTTCGCTTGTTAAAAATAATCAACTTTTTTAGGTTATGTATTTACCTTAATTCAAACGAATAAAGCGATAAACGCAAAAAATAGTTTCAATTTAAAAAATCTCTCTCTTGCCCATTTGCGGATGATGGTAACGATTTAATTTTTCCATAATTTAAGAGACCACTTGTTTGCATACTTTTTTTTTCGTTTAATTTGTTAATTATGCAAGATATTACAAAAATATTTTAATAAAAGTTGTTTCTTTTTAAAAGACCTTTCAAACGATTTCATACTCGACCTATGTTGCCATTTAAAAATCGAAAGTTACTTCCGGTTCCGGGTACTTCCGGATTGTTCCGGAAAAAAACAAGTGCACCAATGGATTCTTCGGGTTTGCTTTGGTAAAAATTTTATTTATTTCAGCCTTGTACAACAAGGCCTTCTCAAAATAAAAGGGGTGGACGGGTGGTCTGAGACACCCTGTATGTACGTAGAATTAAAAGAAAATTTTTACTAGAAAGCTGAAACCATCCTCTTTCAATTGGTAATACAAAAATGGTTGATATAATGTTAAATAAAAAATCGCAAAGAAAAAACAAGAAAAATAAATTTTTAAATTCTTTTCACTTTTTAATTATTTTTTCAATATTTTAATAATTGTTTTTGTATTACTGTTATTACCTATTGAAAGAGGATGGTTTTAGCTTTTTATGATTCAAAAGCCTAAAACTTTAAAACTAAAAAAGCTACTTCCACTATTTTGGTCGATTAAATTTGATCTAGTTTCTAACCCCCCGAAGTTTGCTGAACCATAAACGGAACACCCTGTATTCATGGAAGATTTGGGCCATTTGGGGATATATTCTTAGATGATTTTCAAAAAATCTTGTAGGAATCTAAAATTAGTACAAATTTTTTAAACTGTTTTACTAAAATCAAACCTTTATTTACTTTATAAAATAAAATTACTAGATTTCCATTTTTTAATAAATAATAATTTAAAAAATCAACCAACAGTAGATACTAAATAAATTATGGTGAATATATTACACCAATATTATAAAAACAAATTTACTACAAATTATGGTGTATTTTATCGACCACCATGTATAAACCTAAAAATAGTTTTGATACAGTTTCTTCGTTATTTATGCATGGACATTTTATTTTTATCAAAGTGCCTATTATGTATCACATTAACAGATACTAAACTTCATTTTATAATAATGCAAACGCCTGAATATATGAAAAAGTGGTGTTATTGTTTTTTGATGTACCTACTAAAATTTTCAAATAAATATCAAAAAATATAAATAGGTCATGGAAATTCTAGAAGTATAAATTTTTTTATTCTTACTTATATCGACGTGCACAAAACTTTTACCCAAAAATAAAAATATAAAATAAATTTATAATAATGAAAACATAATACATAATAAAATTTCTCACTGTTTTTTTTGTAAATTATTTTATAAGAATTTATTTGTAAAAAAATATGTAAGTACATATTTATTATGTACCTCAATTGTAACCTCAAGAATGAAAAAGCTACATATAATCACTAATCACTTCGTTTCGTAAGCTGTATTTTGGATGTTGGAGGCAAGGTTATATAAAGCAGGAATAGGGGAGGAAGGATGAAAACCCAGCAAGATATCATATCGTCAGGAATCAATATTTTTACCAACTGAAAAATAGCCTACATTATGTGACGATTTCCTAATATTTCCAATTTCGTAAACTGTTTTTTGGAGGTTGGAGGCAAGTGTAGATAAAGAATGTAGCATTAATGGAGGAGGAAGGATTCACAGCAAGATATTGTCACCAAGAGAAAAGATGCGAAGTTACAATCCATTTGATGATTTTATAGTATTTCCAATTTCCCGTGCTGCACTCTAGAGTTTTGGAGGAACTGTAGTACTTCAAGACTCTATGAGTAGAATTTGTATCCATACAAGATATCTGCTACAAAATTGAAGGATTTCCTGAAAAAACATAAAAGACTAATCAACAAAAAACACAAACAAGTAAAAATGAAATGAAAAAAAATAGAAGAAACGATGAAGAAATTTGCAAGATTTGGGTGATTTGGAAATAAACAAGGAACAAGCGATGATGATCAAAGCAAGAAGGAATAAATAAAGATAGAATAAAGCTAATAAAGATAAGGCAAAAATCATGCAAAGAATGAAGAAGAATAATAAAGAGGAGGAAGAAGTTTGAAGAGGAAGAAGAAGTTTGAAGAGGAAGAAGAAGGATAAAGAGGAGGAAGAAGAATGAAGACTTTCTGGAATGAAGTTTCGTTAAGGAATCAACGTATTTTTCAATCTACCAAAAACAGAGGTTGAAGTTTTATAAATTAACATAAATCCGATTACCGATGTTTTTGTAGGCAAAAATATAAAATATATGTTTGTATCTTAGTTAAAAGTTAAAAGATAAAATGTATTAAAATTAACAAAAATTGTAAAATCGAACCAAATAATGTTAAAGAAAAATAATTGAAAAAAAAAATCAAAAAATAAACGAAAAAAATCCAAACCACAGAAACAAATAAAATAACAAAAAAATAACAAAAAAATAACAAAAAAATAACAAAAAAATAACAAAAAAATAACAAAAAAATAACAAAAAAATAACAAAAAAATAACAAAAAAATTAACAAGAAAAATAACAAAAAAATAAAAAAAAGTAACAAAAAAAAACAAAAGATAAAAAGAATCAAAATAAATCGAAAAAATAATAATAAAGAAAGTAATCTAATAAAAAAATAAATGATTATTTATGTATTCATATTTTACCTAAATAATGTATGTTTATTATTTATTGTAAATTTGTGGATAAAAAAAATAGCCACTTGATAAATAAACAGCAAAGGTATTGTAACAAAAAAATTCAAGTATTTGTATTACTTTGTATTATAAACACAATTATAATGTATATAATATCCTATGTATTTTTAATAAGACAGTGCTAAGTGTGCCAAACTAAATCAAGAGTGTCATATAAACAAATGTAATGTAATATTAGTTGCTTCTACAAGTTTTAAATTAAAAAAAAATATTACTCATTAAATCTTCTTGTATAAGCAACATAAAAGTAATACAAAAATCTGTTGTAAAAAACCAACTTAACCAACAGTTTTTTGTAATATTTTTAATTAACTTAGAAACTAAGTGCTTTCTTGTATAAAAAATACTTAATTACTCAAAATTTTACTTTTAAAACTTGGAAGCAAGAAGTATTCACCTAATAACTTAAGTATTATTTATACAAACAAGCTAAAAATACTAAATTATATGTTCCTGTCGCAATTTTTAAACGAGGGTTAAAGTTTTCTTTCAGTGATAAACTTAAAAAGTATTTAAACAAATATGAAATAATGTTTATGTTTTATAATGAAAAAAAAAATTAAAAATAAAAGAAACAAAATAATTAAAAATATGTGTATTTAAATTTAAGCATAAATATTACAAAAGTTGTTTTAAACTTATCCATTATGTATTATTTTAAAATTAAAGACCGTTTACTTTTTGTAATATTTATATTAATTTTGTAATTATTTTTAGTTTAGTTATTTTTAATTAGAATCATTTGTAAACTCTTTGAAATTTTTTTCGAGAGTCTTGCATTAGCAAGTATATAATTGTAATACAATTTGTCTTTGCAACCAAATTAAAATGGCGTAGAAGCAGTAATTTTAAAATGGCTGCAAATTCAAGTTGTGAAATAAAGTGCAAAAAAGAAATAAAATAAAAGAAAGACAAAAAGTAATAGAAAATAATTAAAAAATAAATTAAAAATAAAAATTGAAAAAAAAAATAAATCCATTGAAAAATAAAATAAATCCATTGAAAAATAAAATAAAAAAATTGAAAAATAAAATAAAAAAATTGAAAAAAAAAATAAAAAAATTGAAAAACTATTGAAAAAAAAGAAACTAATTGAAAAAAAAATAAAATATGACAAGATACGCACAACATTTAACATTAATGCATTGTAAATTCTGTGATTCAAAATGTTTTAGGGTCTAAACAAATATATTGTACAAAATTAAAACTTTCTCTGCAACTAGTTTTAAATAAGGAAAAATCAATGTACGTGTACTAAAATAAAAAATATTCTTGGTTCTAATTTAAAAACGGTTGCAAAAAAAGGAAATAATAAAAGGATAATCAATTTTAAAAAATGTTGTAAAGTTACTCCCAGCTGGAAGTAGGACAAAGAATACGCGATCGTGATTACTTTTCTCCTACTTCCAGCTGGGACCAACTGTACACTCAAAAATTATGTAAATATTCTCATGAATATATTGAATATTGAGTGACATAAATAATGTAACCATGTAATACCAAAACAATTTGTTTTTGCAACCAAATTAAAATGGCGTAGAAGCAGTAATTTTAAAATGGCTGCAAAATCAAGTTGTGAAATGAAGTGACAAAATATAAATAAAAAAATGTTAAAAACAGAAATAAAATAAAAAAAAGATAAAAAATAAAAAAATAATTAAAAATAAAAATTGAAAAAAACAAATAAAAAAATTGAAAAAAAAATAAAATTGAAAAAAAAATAAATAAAAAAATTGAAAAAAAATAAATAAAAAAATTGAAAAAAATAAAAAATGACAAGATACGCACAAAATATAACATTTTAATGTAAATGTAAATTCTATGATCCAAAATGTTTAGGGGTCTAAACAAATATATTGTATAAAATTACAACTTTCTCTGCAACCACTTTTAAATAAGGATAAATCAATGTTTTACCTGCACAAAAATAAAAATTTTCATGGTTCTAATTTAAAAATGGTTGAAAAAAAAAGAAATAATCAATGTTAAAAATTTTATACACTCTAAAATAGTGTAATATTGTCAAGAATATATTGAGTGACATTAATAATGTAACCATGTAATGTAATATCAACTTTAACTATTTCTATAGGCACTTTTAAATGAAGCAGGGAAGAAATATATATAAATAATGAATATCAAAAATTTTCATTCAGCCCGACTGAGTAATTTAAAATTGCCCGTAGAAATGGTATTTTATGAATTAATGTACTAATAAAAAACTTGTACTTAATAAAATTTTAAAAAAATATCAAAAAAAACTATAAAAACAGCAAAAATGAAAAAGAATTTAAAAGTTATTTATTATTTATTAAAATTTTAAACTGTGATTGTAATAATATGTAGGTACCTAAGAAAATAATAAAACAAAAATCTATGGATAAATGATATTTTAATATTAATTAACAACTACTGGATTTTTGTTTTATTTATTATTATACATTAAATAATATTGCATGTATATTATTTTATGATATTTAGTGATAACTCATGGTTTTTACATGAGGGTTATAAACTTAATAATGTAACTTAAAAAATGTAATGTGAATTTTTTGCAAGCAATTATAAATCAATAATGGATATCATCCAAAATTTAAAATTGCTTGCAGCAGCAATGATCCATGAATAATGGCAAAACTATTGTAAACAATGAGTGCGTGTTTTAAAAAGATAAAAAATAAACAATGTGAAAAAATTACTCCTATTAAATATAAAAAAAAAACAATAAATTATAATAAATTTGTATTATTACAAAAATAAATAATATAAAAATCTGTTGTATAAATTGTTTTAAATTCATTACCAGTAGCTTTTTGTATTATTTATTTTATTTTTAACTCTTGTTAATAATAATTGTTTTCATTGTATTTATGGAGTGAATTTTGTTTTGTAAATTATTAGCATGAGTTTTATATACAAGATCAAGATATAAAATTTTAATTTTAATTTATTACTTCTGCGTGCATTTTTAAAAGATAGAGATTTTTTATAGAAAAACTAACTTTAACCAATTTAAAAATGCTTGAAGAAACAATTTTTTTCTAGGTTTAATATAAAAAGAAATTATGTAAAACATTTTTTCAAAATTTGTATCTTTTAACTACCAACAACACTGTCTTCGATTTTGTAAAACTCATGGATAAAAAAAATACCCAATTGAGTAAGATAAACACAGTCGATGTAATAATTGGTGGTTTCCAAGAAAAGTTTGTAAAATTTGAATGTTATATTTATCTATTAGTTGTTTTGCGGGCACTTTTAAATGAGTTTTTTGGAGTCTTTTACGGATGAAAATTTATTTTTTGATTCTATCTTAGTTAAAAATGGCCGAGTAAGCAAATTTTTATATTTTGTATTTATTACAAATACTTGAAAAAAAATAACCAGTGTGTAGTATAAAGGTATGTAAAACAATGATAGTACAAAAACTAAATTAAAGAAAAAAAACTAAAGAATTTAAAAAAGTAGAAAAAAGTAAGAAAAAAAATCTGAAATAAAAAAATCAAAAATTAATAAAAAAATACAGAAAAATTATAGTAATAAAATATAAAAAAAATATAAAAAAAAATATAAAAAAAATATAAAAAAAATATAAAAAAAATTGAAAAAAATATAAAAAAAATATAAAAAAAATATAAAAAAAAATATAAAAAAAATATAAAAAAAATATTTAAGGATAAAAACTAACCAAAAAAAATAAAACTTTGTAAAAATAAAAATGTATATTTAAATTAATACTTTTAAGTTATATTTAGAAAATTAATAATTAATGTGTTTATTTTGTATCTATTGCAAAGTTGGGCATAATACAAAAAAATACCCACTTGAAGAATTAATGGATAAATATGTTATTATCTAGATGATTTAAAAAAAACAGTGATAAATTAAAAAACATATAACAAATAAATAAAACTGTAGGTGTAAAATATTTAATGCAAATTTAAGTAGAAATAAGAAAATAATTTCTAATTACAAATTATAGATTCTAATAAAATACATTATTATAGAAACTTTTGTCACGTAAAGTTAACAATAAATAGATAAGTGGGTTAAAATAAAAGATAGTACAAAAACTTATACCATAAGTAAAATATTCAATTTTAAATTCATTGGACTTAAAATTGTTCAATTTAATAAATAACGAAGAAATTCCTATCCTTCCTTATCCTTTATAATAAAAGTAAATGCCAAGAATGAATTTTAAGATTTAAGTCGAGCATCTGAAAAGTATTCCCAAATTTTTAGGTAATTTTATACCTAGTAGGATTTCAGAAATAAAATATTTTACATGCGTTTAATTTCTTGTTTATTCAAAATTTGCAAATATGTAAGTAATAACAATAATTTTATTTCCATAAGACATTTTGAATAATTTGGAGAAATTTATCAAAATTACATTAATAAACAGAATAATTTCTTCAACCAATATCAAAATAATCATTTCATCAGTTTCACATTTTTATTGTAAAAATTAACATTTTTCTTTAAATTCACAGGTAAATATTATTTTACAGGTACAAGGATAATTTAATTCTGGAATTTCGTATCAGGGTTAATGGTGATATCAATCACATTTCTTTTTTAAAGCATTTTTGTAAATAATATGTTTATGGGTAAGATTAACAATATTTTAAGTTTACAGATGATCAATAAATAAATCGAGAAATTACATACAGTTTCGGTGAAAAGTTGATTTTCTTGTTTTGATCTATTTTACTATGTATTAGGTACGCCAGGAAAATTGTAAGATCAATTAATCACCTTATTGGTTTCTTTTCATTATTGAGTAAACTACCTAAATAATTTTTTTTATTTTTAAGAAGTCTTCAAAAATTCAAGCTGGATGACAATTTTAATTGTTGCAATTAATTTTGGAATATACCGGGTGGAAATGAAACCCCTGGCATTTCTTTATTTATGAAAATATAAAATTAGAATTTTAGTATCTTATATGATCTAAGAAAACAAATTTTATGGATCGAATAAATCTTTCATTTTACTTCCGGTTTATCAGGAAATGACACCCACTTTCTTATTTTAAATTAACCCCCTGATTCTTTCTACGTAAAATCAAACATTGGTTGTATGTTTATGATAA
This sequence comes from Stenus bimaculatus, assembly GCA_963971135.1. Taxonomy (NCBI): domain Eukaryota; kingdom Metazoa; phylum Arthropoda; class Insecta; order Coleoptera; family Staphylinidae; genus Stenus; species Stenus bimaculatus. The sequence goes on along the minus strand of OZ020180.1, from coordinate 74,619,585 downwards.
AAAAAATTTTTTTTTCAAAACTTTAAGAAAAAATGTTGAATTTTTTTTTGGTAAAAAATTTGAGTAAAACCTACAAAAACTATTTTTAAATAATACAAATACGTAAAATAAATTGTAATTTATAAAATTTATTTTTTTTAATTTTCAAGAAGCGTTTTTTTGGAAATATCTTTACTTTTTTAAATGGGATAATACTTATATTAGCCCTTAGGCCACCCCCTAATTAAATAGAGGGTTTTTTCCAGTTACTGTGATATCCCATATGTATGTTATTGTAGGTTTTACTCAATTTTTTTACCAAAAAAAATTCAAATTTTTTTCTTAAAGTTTTGAAAAAAAATATTTTTTTGTCATAAACATACTTAAAATTAACCAATGTTTGATTTTACGTAGAAAAAATCCGGGGGTTATATTTAAAATAAGAAAGTGGATGCCATTTCCTGATAAACCGGAAGTAAAATTAAAAATTTATTCGATCCATAAGATTTGTTTTCTTAGATCATATAATATACTAAAATTATATTTTTTTATTTCCATAAATAAAGAAATGCCAGGGGTGGCCCTAGTTTCATTTCCACCCAGTAGATGCAGAGGCTAATAATCATTTTTATCTTTCGTTTGTATTTTTGAGTAAGTAACGAAAATCACACTTTTCTGTGCTAAAATTATTATTTTTTTAAATTTTCCGATGAATGGATGGCTAAAAAGAAGTACAAAAGAAAGAAAAATTGCACAGGGGGGTTGTTTCTCTTTTATTTTATTATTGAGTAAGTAACGAATATAATAATTTTCTCGTTTTTAAAATTTTCCATATGTAGTAAAACCGGATGATTCCATATGTCTAACTTTACCCATCTTCAGGCCCACTAAAATCACAAATTTCTCTGCATACACATGCAAAAACCAACTAATAATACAGGGTGTCCCATTTGACGTTGGACTGTATGGGTATCTTTGTTATTATTGGAGATAGAAAGTCGGTTAAATGGACAAAGTAGTAGAGATTTTTTCGAAAATTAATAATTCATTTACAAAAAATTTGAATAACGCATCGTTCCAACGCTATCTTGAAAAAACAAGCAAATGCAATTTTCAAAATATGGCTATAACTTCGTTATTTTCGGTGGTACCAAAAATATTTTTTGACTTAATAGAGATAATTTTTTGTGTACAGTGCAGTAAAATAAATATTTTTTTTCGCCAGCGGATTGACCGGAAATGAACCAAACTTATTTTTTTCTTATGGCAGCCATATTGGATTTACACATATTCGGATTCAGTATTTTTTCTGAGGAATTTGGTATACCATATGTCATATTTAAAAAAAAATAAAATTATTTGATTTTACAAACTAACATTGGACGTAAAGAGATGTAAATTGTCAATAACATAAATGTAACTATTTAAAATATTAAATGTAAAATAAATCTTAACACATATGTATTAACAGTTTACATCTATTCAAAGCCATTTTTGGTTAGTAAAATAAAATTATTTCTATTTTTCTTAAAATATTACATATGATATATCAAATTACTCAGAAAAATACACTAATTCCGAATATGTATAAATCCAATATGGCTGCCATAAGAAAAAAAAAATAAGTTTGATTCATTTCCGGTCAATTCGTTGGCGAAAAAAAATATTTATTTTACTGCATTGTACACAAAAAATTGTCTCTATTAAGTCAAAAATTTTTTTTGGTACCACCGAAAATAACGAAGTTATAGCCATATTTTGAAAATTGCATTTGCTTGTTTTTTCAAGATAGCGTTGGAACGATGCGTTATTCAAATTTTTTGTAAATGAATTATTAATATTAGAAAAAATCTCTACTACTTTGTCCATGTAACCGACTTTCTATCTCTAATAATAATAAAGATACACATACAGTCCAACGTCAAATGGGACACCCTGTATACATAACATCTCGAAGATGCATTAATTGTGTATTATTAAAACCTAAACTAACACTTTTTCATATAATCTGACAACATCTTATTGAAATTGAATTCAATCAAACGAATGTAATACAATAGGTTCTTCAAGTTAGTTTTTGCCTGTGTATGCAGCTTCTTAGAGATATTTGTGATTTTAGTGCGCCTGAAGATGGACTTATAGGACCTGAAACATGTAGCAAGCTGTAAATAAAGTTGGACATAAAATCATCTCGATTTACTGTATACATTCGATCCAACACCATCACTTTATTAAAATTTACCACATTTAAAGTAATCTTAAAATTTTCAGATGATTATACAGAAAGCTAAGGAAAATATGGAATTATAAAATCACTTCTCCATTCATTTTATTTAGTAAGCAATTAAAGAAAATTAAACTTTTTTATAGTTTTATAATTATCAGTATTTAAAGATTATAGGTGAAATTTCTAAAAAACAAATAACATTAAAAATCAGTTTGCAAAAAAACTTTAATTGATTCATCTTGTATTGTATTAAGGTGCTGGAAATCACTCTTTCAAAGGTATTAAAATTTATAACAGTTAAACATGTTTCAAAAATAAAAAAAAAATGTTCTTTACTCCTATAAAAATATGAATTGTACATTTTTTTATTGTTTCAGAATTAATGAAGCTACAAAATATTATCATATCTACAATAAAATTTTCAAATTTGTCTAAATTAGAGAATAAATTAATTTGTGGTGTATTAGTTTGGTAGTTGTTTATAAATATTTGGTGTAGTACTAGTGGGTATTTACTACTTTTATGTTTGTAGCATTTTTTAATAATTAATTAGCTATAATTTGGTGCAGAGAATTAAAAAGTATTAGTAGATATAGGTTCTATAGAATTTTTTGAAATTTACTATGTAATCTATGAAATATTTTACTGTTTTATTTTGAAAATAATTAGGTACAAAAGTCTCAAAATCAAAATGTGATATGCTAGTTGAAGTTTGGAGTTGATACACTATTAAATATTGCAGAAAAGGTGTAGTTGTCATTTTTCTAATCGTATTTACCCATTTTATTAACGAAACACTACCTTTTTATTGTGTTAATACTGCAAAATATTTTAAGTTCATAGGTGAATATATGGGAAAAACAAAATTGAACTTTTGGTTCATTTTAGTACTATAAGTAAGTAAATAAATTAATAAATCATATTTGGTGTGTTTAAATTAACGTTTTTAAAGATTCCAGATAAACACAATCTTGAAGGATACTGTCGTACTTAAAATAAATCTTCGGATGGATATCTCTTTTTTGGATTGAGGTGCTATTAAGCAGTTTGCTCTTTCAGTCCAGTTAATTATTTGGTAAGTAACGAATCATAGTTTGTGTGTTTAAATTAACGTTTTTAAAGATTCCAGATGAACATATTCTTGAAGAAAATAGTCGTACTTAAAATAAATCTTCTGATGGATATTTTTTTTTGGATAGAGGTACTATTAAGCAGTTTGGCTCTTTCAGTCCATTTTATTATTTGGTAAGTAACGAATCATATTTTGTGTGTTTAAATTAACGTTTTTAAAGATTCCAGATGAATACATTCTTGAAGAAAATAGTCGTACTTAAAATCAATCTTCTGATGGATATTTTTTTCTGGATAGAGGTGCTATTAAGCAGTTTGGCTCTTTCAGTCCATTTTATTATTGGGTAAGTAACGAATCATATTTTGTGTGTTTAAATTAACGTTTTTAAAAATTCCAGATGAATACATTCTTGAAGAAAATAGTCGTACTTAAAATCAATCTTCTGATGGATATTTCTTTTTTGGATTGAGGTGCTATTAAGCAGTTTGCTCTTTCAGTGCATTTTATTATTTGGTAAGTAACGAATCATATTTTGTGTGTTTAAATTAACGTTTTTAAAGATTCCAGATGAACACATTCTTCAAGAAAATAGTCGTACTTAAAATCAATCTTCTGATGGATATTTTTTTCTGGATAGAGGTGCTATTAAGCAGTTTGGCTCTTTCAGTCCATTTTATTATTGGGTAAGTAACGAATCATATTTTGTGTGTTTAAATTAACGTTTTTAAAAATTCCAGATGAATACATTCTTGAAGAAAATAGTCGTACTTAAAATAAATTTCTGATGGATATTTCTTTTTTGGATTGAGGTGCTATTAAGCAGTTTGGCTCTATCAGTCCATTTTATTATTTGGTAAGAAACAAATCATATTTTGTGTTTTAAATTCCAGATGAACACATTCTTCAAGAAAATAGTCGTACTTAAAATAAATCTTCTGATGGATATTTCTTTTATTTGGATTGAGGTGCTATTAAGCAGGTTGCTCTTTCAGTTCACTTTATTATTTGGTAAGTAACGAATCATATTTTGTGTGTTTAAATTAACGTTTTTAAAGATTCCAGATGAACACATTCTTGAAGAAAATAGTCGTACTTAAAATAAATCTTCTGATGGATATTTCTTTTTTGGATTGAGGTGCTATTAAGCAGGTTGCTCTTTCAGTTCACTTTATTATTTGGTAAGTAACGAATCATATTTTGTGTGTTTAAATTAACGTTTTTAAAGATTCCAGATGAACACATTCTTGAAGAAAATAGTCGTACTTAAAATAAATCTTCTGATGGATATTTATTTTTTGAATTGAGGTGCTATTAAGCAGTTTGGCTCTATCAGTCCATTTTATTATGTGGTAAGAAACAAATCATATTTTGTGTTTTAAATTTCCAGATGAACACATTCTTGAAGAAAATAGTCGTACTTAAAATAAATCTTCCGATGGATATTTCTTTTATTTGGATTGAGGTGCTATTAAGCAGGTTGCTCTTTCAGTTCACTTTATTATTTGGTAAGTAACGAATCATATTTTGTTTGTTTAAATTAATGTTTTTAAAGATTCCAGATGAACACATTCTTGAAGAAAATAGTCGTACTTAAAATAAATCTTCTGATGGATATTTCTTTTATTTGGATTGAGGTGCTATTAAGCAGGTTGCTCTTTCAGTTCACTTTATTATTTGGTAAGTAACGAATCATATTTTGTTTGTTTAAATTAATGTTTTTAAAGATTCCAGATGAACACATTCTTGAAGAAAATAGTCGTACTTAAAATAAATCTTCTGATGGATATTTTTTTCTGGATAGAGGTGCTATTAAGCAGTTTGGCTCTTTCAGTCCATTTTATTATTGGGTAAGTAACGAATCATATTTTGTGTGTTTAAATTAACGTTTTTAAAAATTCCAGATGAATACATTCTTGAAGAAAATAGTCGTACTTAAAATCAATCTTCTGATGGATATTTCTTTTTTGGATTGAGGTGCTATTAAGCAGTTTGCTCTTTCAGTGCATTTTATTATTTGGTAAGTAACGAATCATATTTTGTGTGTTTAAATTAACGTTTTTAAAGATTCCAGATGAACACATTCTTCAAGAAAATAGTCGTACTTAAAATCAATCTTCTGATGGATATTTCTTTTTTGGATTGAGGTGCTATTAAGCAGGTTGCTCTTTCAGTTCACTTTATTATTTGGTAAGTAACGAATCATATTTTGTTTGATTAAATTAATGTTTTTAAAGATTCCAGATGAACACATTCTTGAAGAAAATAGTCGTACTTAAAATAAATCTTCTGATGGATATTTCTTTTATTTGGATTGAGGTGCTATTAAGCAGGTTGCTCTTTCAGTTCACTTTATTATTTGGTAAGTAACGAATCATATTTTGTTTGTTTAAATTAACATTTTTAAAGATTTCAGATGAACAAGTTCTTCAAGAAAATAGTCGTACTTAAAATAAATCTTCTGATGGATATTTCTTTTTTGGATTGAGGTGCTATTAAGCAGGTTGCGCTTTCAGTTCACTTTATTATTTGGTAAGTAACGAATCATATTTTGTGTGTTTAAATTAACATTTTTAAAGATTTCAGATGAACACAATCTTCAAGAAAATAGTCGTACTTAAAATAAATCTTCTGATGGATATTTCTTTTATTTGGATTGAGGTGCTATTAAGCAGGTTGCTCTTTCAGTTCACTTTATTATTTGGTAAGTAACGAATCATATTTTGTGTGTTTAAATTAACATTTATAAAGATTTCAGATGAACAAGTTCTTCAAGAAAATAGTCGTACTTAAAATAAATCTTCTGATGGATATTTCTATTTTGGATTGAGGTGCTATTAAGCAGGTTGCTCTTTCAGTTCACTTTATTATTTGGTAAGTAACGAATCATATTTTGTGTGTTTAAATTAACATTTTTAAAGATTTCAGATGAACACAATCTTCAAGAAAATAGTCGTACTTAAAATAAATCTTCTGATAGATATTTCTTTTATTTGGATTGAGGTGCTATTAAGCAGGTTGCTCTTTCAGTTCACTTTATTATTTGGTAAGTAACGAATCATATTTTGTTTGTTTAAATTAATGTTTTTAAAGATTCCAGATGAACACATTCTTGAAGAAAATAGTCGTACTTAAAATAAATCTTCTGATGGATATTTCTTTTATTTGGATTGAGGTACTATTAAGCAGGTTGCTCTTTCAGTTCACTTTATTATTTGGTAAGTAACGAATAATATTTTGTGTGTTTAAATTAACATTTATAAAGATTTCAGATGAACAAGTTCTTCAAGAAAATAGTCGTACTTAAAATAAATCTTCTGATGGATATTTCTATTTTGGATTGAGGTGCTATTAAGCAGGTTGCTCTTTCAGTTCACTTTATTATTTGGTAAGTAACGAATCATATTTTGTGTGTTTAAATTAACATTTTTAAAGATTTCAGATGAACACATTCTTCAAGAAAATAGTCGTACTTAAAATAAATCTTCTGATGGATATTTCTATTTTGGATTGAGGTGCTATTAAGCAGGTTGCTCTTTCAGTTCACTTTATTATTTGGTAAGTAACGAATCATATTTTGTGTGTTTAAATTAACATTTTTAAAGATTTCAGTTGAACACATTCTTCAAGAAAATAGTCGTACTTAAAATAAATCTTCTGATGGATATTTCTATTTTGGATTGAGGTGCTATTAAGCAGGTTGCTCTTTCAGTTCACTTTATTATTTGGTAAGTAACGAATCATATTTTGTGTGTTTAAATTAACATTTTTAAAGATTTCAGATGAACACATTCTTCAAGAAAATAGTCGTACTTAAAATAAATCTTCTGATGGATATTTCTATTTTGGATTGAGGTGCTATTAAGCAGGTTGCTCTTTCAGTTCACTTTATTATTTGGTAAGTAACGAATCATATTTTGTGTGTTTAAATTAACATTTTTAAAGATTTCAGATGAACACATTCTTCAAGAAAATAGTCGTACTTAAAATAAATCTTCTGATGGATATTTCTATTTTGGATTGAGGTGCTATTAAGCAGGTTGCTCTTTCAGTTCACTTTATTATTTGGTAAGTAACGAATCATATTTTGTGTGTTTAAATTAACATTTTTAAAGATTTCAGATGAACAAGTTCTTCAAGAAAATAGTCGTACTTAAAATAAATCTTCTGATGGATATTTCTATTTTGGATTGAGGTGCTATTAAGCAGGTTGCTCTTTCAGTTCACTTTATTATTTGGTAAGTAACGAATCATATTTTGTGTGTTTAAATTAACATTTATAAAGATTTCAGATGAACAAGTTCTTCAAGAAAATAGTCGTACTTAAAATAAATCTTCTGATGGATATTTCTATTTTGGATTGAGGTGCTATTAAGCAGGTTGCTCTTTCAGTTCACTTTATTATTTGGTAAGTAACGAATCATATTTTGTGTGTTTAAATTAACATTTTTAAAGATTTCAGATGAACACATTCTTCAAGAAAATAGTCGTACTTAAAATAAATCTTCTGATGGATATTTCTATTTTGGATTGAGGTGCTATTAAGCAGGTTGCTCTTTCAGTTCACTTTATTATTTGGTAAGTAACGAATCATATTTTGTGTGTTTAAATTAACATTTTTAAAGATTTCAGATGAACACATTCTTCAAGAAAATAGTCGTACTTAAAATAAATCTTCTGATGGATATTTCTATTTTGGATTGAGGTGCTATTAAGCAGGTTGCTCTTTCAGTTCACTTTATTATTTGGTAAGTAACGAATCATATTTTGTTTGTTTAAATTAACATTTTTAAAGATTTCAGATGAACAAGTTCTTCAAGAAAATAGTCGTACTTAAAATAAATCTTCTGATGGATATTTCTATTTTGGATTGAGGTGCTATTAAGCAGGTTGCTCTTTCAGTTCACTTTATTATTTGGTAAGTAACGAATCATATTTTGTGTGTTTAAATTAACATTTTTAAAGATTTCAGATGAACAAGTTCTTCAAGAAAATAGTCGTACTTAAAATAAATCTTCTGATGGATATTTCTATTTTGGATTGAGGTGCTATTAAGCAGGTTGCTCTTTCAGTTCACTTTATTATTTGGTAAGTAACGAATCATATTTTGTGTGTTTAAATTAACATTTTTAAAGATTTCAGATGAACACATTCTTCAAGAAAATAGTCGTACTTAAAATAAATCTTCTGATGGATATTTCTATTTTGGATTGAGGTGCTATTAAGCAGGTTGCTCTTTCAGTTCACTTTATTATTTGGTAAGTAACGAATCATATTTTGTGTGTTTAAATTAACATTTTTAAAGATTTCAGATGAACACATTCTTCAAGAAAATAGTCGTACTTAAAATAAATCTTCTGATGGATATTTCTATTTTGGATTGAGGTGCTATTAAGCAGGTTGCTCTTTCAGTTCACTTTATTATTTGGTAAGTAACGAATCATATTTTGTGTGTTTAAATTAACATTTTTAAAGATTTCAGATGAACACATTCTTCAAGAAAATAGTCGTACTTAAAATAAATCTTCTGATGGATATTTCTATTTTGGATTGAGGTGCTATTAAGCAGGTTGCTCTTTCAGTTCACTTTATTATTTGGTAAGTAACGAATCATATTTTGTGTGTTTAAATTAACATTTATAAAGATTTCAGATGAACAAGTTCTTCAAGAAAATAGTCGTACTTAAAATAAATCTTCTGATGGATATTTCTATTTTGGATTGAGGTGCTATTAAGCAGGTTGCTCTTTCAGTTCACTTTATTATTTGGTAAGTAACGAATCATATTTTGTTTGTTTAAATTAACATTTTTAAAGATTTCAGATGAACAAGTTCTTCAAGAAAATAGTCGTACTTAAAATAAATCTTCTGATGGATATTTCTATTTTGGATTGAGGTGCTATTAAGCAGGTTGCTCTTTCAATTCACTTTATTATTTGGTAAGTAACGAATCATATTTTGTGTGTTTAAATTAACATTTTTAAAGATTTCAGATGAACAAGTTCTTCAAGAAAATAGTCGTACTTAAAATAAATCTTCTGATGGATATTTCTATTTTGGATTGAGGTGCTATTAAGCAGGTTGCTCTTTCAGTTCACTTTATTGTTTGGTAAGTAACGAATCATATTTTGTGTGTTTAAATTAACATTTTTAAAGATTTCAGATGAACACAATCTTCAAGAAAATAGTCGTACTTAAAATAAATCTTCTGATGGATATTTCTTTTATTTGGATTGAGGTGCTATTAAGCAGGTTGCTCTTTCAGTTCACTTTATTATTTGGTAAGTAACGAATCATATTTTGTGTGTTTAAATTAACATTTATAAAGATTTCAGATGAACAAGTTCTTCAAGAAAATAGTCGTACTTAAAATAAATCTTCTGATGGATATTTCTTTTATTTGGATTGAGGTGCTATTAAGCAGGTTGCTCTTTCAGTTCACTTTATTATTTGGTAAGTAACGAATCATATTTTGTGTGTTTAAATTAACATTTATAAAGATTTCAGATGAACACAATCTTCAAGAAAATAGTCGTACTTAAAATAAATCTTCTGATGGATATTTCTTTTATTTGGATTGAGGTGCTATTAAGCAGGTTGCTCTTTCAGTTCACTTTATTATTTGGTAAGTAACGAATCATATTTTGTGTGTTTAAATTAACATTTTTAAAGATTTCAGATGAACACAATCTTCAAGAAAATAGTCGTACTTAAAATAAATCTTCTGATAGATATTTCTTTTATTTGGATTGAGGTGCTATTAAGCAGGTTGCTCTTTCAGTTCACTTTATTATTTGGTAAGTAACGAATCATATTTTGTTTGTTTAAATTAATGTTTTTAAAGATTCCAGATGAACACATTCTTGAAGAAAATAGTCGTACTTAAAATAAATCTTCTGATGGATATTTCTTTTATTTGGATTGAGGTACTATTAAGCAGGTTGCTCTTTCAGTTCACTTTATTATTTGGTAAGTAACGAATAATATTTTGTGTGTTTAAATTAACATTTATAAAGATTTCAGATGAACAAGTTCTTCAAGAAAATAGTCGTACTTAAAATAAATCTTCTGATGGATATTTCTATTTTGGATTGAGGTGCTATTAAGCAGGTTGCTCTTTCAGTTCACTTTATTATTTGGTAAGTAACGAATCATATTTTGTGTGTTTAAATTAACATTTTTAAAGATTTCAGATGAACACATTCTTCAAGAAAATAGTCGTACTTAAAATAAATCTTCTGATGGATATTTCTATTTTGGATTGAGGTGCTATTAAGCAGGTTGCTCTTTCAGTTCACTTTATTATTTGGTAAGTAACGAATCATATTTTGTGTGTTTAAATTAACATTTTTAAAGATTTCAGTTGAACACATTCTTCAAGAAAATAGTCGTACTTAAAATAAATCTTCTGATGGATATTTCTATTTTGGATTGAGGTGCTATTAAGCAGGTTGCTCTTTCAGTTCACTTTATTATTTGGTAAGTAACGAATCATATTTTGTGTGTTTAAATTAACATTTTTAAAGATTTCAGATGAACACATTCTTCAAGAAAATAGTCGTACTTAAAATAAATCTTCTGATGGATATTTCTATTTTGGATTGAGGTGCTATTAAGCAGGTTGCTCTTTCAGTTCACTTTATTATTTGGTAAGTAACGAATCATATTTTGTGTGTTTAAATTAACATTTTTAAAGATTTCAGATGAACACATTCTTCAAGAAAATAGTCGTACTTAAAATAAATCTTCTGATGGATATTTCTATTTTGGATTGAGGTGCTATTAAGCAGGTTGCTCTTTCAGTTCACTTTATTATTTGGTAAGTAACGAATCATATTTTGTGTGTTTAAATTAACATTTTTAAAGATTTCAGATGAACAAGTTCTTCAAGAAAATAGTCGTACTTAAAATAAATCTTCTGATGGATATTTCTATTTTGGATTGAGGTGCTATTAAGCAGGTTGCTCTTTCAGTTCACTTTATTATTTGGTAAGTAACGAATCATATTTTGTGTGTTTAAATTAACATTTATAAAGATTTCAGATGAACAAGTTCTTCAAGAAAATAGTCGTACTTAAAATAAATCTTCTGATGGATATTTCTATTTTGGATTGAGGTGCTATTAAGCAGGTTGCTCTTTCAGTTCACTTTATTATTTGGTAAGTAACGAATCATATTTTGTGTGTTTAAATTAACATTTTTAAAGATTTCAGATGAACACATTCTTCAAGAAAATAGTCGTACTTAAAATAAATCTTCTGATGGATATTTCTATTTTGGATTGAGGTGCTATTAAGCAGGTTGCTCTTTCAGTTCACTTTATTATTTGGTAAGTAACGAATCATATTTTGTGTGTTTAAATTAACATTTTTAAAGATTTCAGATGAACACATTCTTCAAGAAAATAGTCGTACTTAAAATAAATCTTCTGATGGATATTTCTATTTTGGATTGAGGTGCTATTAAGCAGGTTGCTCTTTCAGTTCACTTTATTATTTGGTAAGTAACGAATCATATTTTGTTTGTTTAAATTAACATTTTTAAAGATTTCAGATGAACAAGTTCTTCAAGAAAATAGTCGTACTTAAAATAAATCTTCTGATGGATATTTCTATTTTGGATTGAGGTGCTATTAAGCAGGTTGCTCTTTCAGTTCACTTTATTATTTGGTAAGTAACGAATCATATTTTGTGTGTTTAAATTAACATTTTTAAAGATTTCAGATGAACAAGTTCTTCAAGAAAATAGTCGTACTTAAAATAAATCTTCTGATGGATATTTCTATTTTGGATTGAGGTGCTATTAAGCAGGTTGCTCTTTCAGTTCACTTTATTATTTGGTAAGTAACGAATCATATTTTGTGTGTTTAAATTAACATTTTTAAAGATTTCAGATGAACACATTCTTCAAGAAAATAGTCGTACTTAAAATAAATCTTCTGATGGATATTTCTATTTTGGATTGAGGTGCTATTAAGCAGGTTGCTCTTTCAGTTCACTTTATTATTTGGTAAGTAACGAATCATATTTTGTGTGTTTAAATTAACATTTTTAAAGATTTCAGATGAACACATTCTTCAAGAAAATAGTCGTACTTAAAATAAATCTTCTGATGGATATTTCTATTTTGGATTGAGGTGCTATTAAGCAGGTTGCTCTTTCAGTTCACTTTATTATTTGGTAAGTAACGAATCATATTTTGTGTGTTTAAATTAACATTTTTAAAGATTTCAGATGAACACATTCTTCAAGAAAATAGTCGTACTTAAAATAAATCTTCTGATGGATATTTCTATTTTGGATTGAGGTGCTATTAAGCAGGTTGCTCTTTCAGTTCACTTTATTATTTGGTAAGTAACGAATCATATTTTGTGTGTTTAAATTAACATTTATAAAGATTTCAGATGAACAAGTTCTTCAAGAAAATAGTCGTACTTAAAATAAATCTTCTGATGGATATTTCTATTTTGGATTGAGGTGCTATTAAGCAGGTTGCTCTTTCAGTTCACTTTATTATTTGGTAAGTAACGAATCATATTTTGTTTGTTTAAATTAACATTTTTAAAGATTTCAGATGAACAAGTTCTTCAAGAAAATAGTCGTACTTAAAATAAATCTTCTGATGGATATTTCTATTTTGGATTGAGGTGCTATTAAGCAGGTTGCTCTTTCAATTCACTTTATTATTTGGTAAGTAACGAATCATATTTTGTGTGTTTAAATTAACATTTTTAAAGATTTCAGATGAACAAGTTCTTCAAGAAAATAGTCGTACTTAAAATAAATCTTCTGATGGATATTTCTATTTTGGATTGAGGTGCTATTAAGCAGGTTGCTCTTTCAGTTCACTTTATTGTTTGGTAAGTAACGAATCATATTTTGTGTGTTTAAATTAACATTTATAAAGATTTCAGATGAACAAGTTCTTCAAGAAAATAGTCGTACTTAAAATAAATCTTCTGATGGATATTTCTATTTTGGATTGAGGTGCTATTAAGCAGGTTGCTCTTTCAGTTCACTTTATTATTTGGTAAGTAACGAATCATATTTTGTGTGTTTAAATTAACATTTTTAAAGATTTCAGATGAACACATTCTTCAAGAAAATAGTCGTACTTAAAATAAATCTTCTGATGGATATTTCTATTTTGGATTGAGGTGCTATTAAGCAGGTTGCTCTTTCAGTTCACTTTATTATTTGGTAAGTAACGAATCATATTTTGTGTGTTTAAATTAACATTTTTAAAGATTTCAGATGAACACATTCTTCAAGAAAATAGTCGTACTTAAAATAAATCTTCTGATGGATATTTCTATTTTGGATTGAGGTGCTATTAAGCAGGTTGCTCTTTCAGTTCACTTTATTATTTGGTAAGTAACGAATCATATTTTGTGTGTTTAAATTAACATTTATAAAGATTTCAGATGAACAAGTTCTTCAAGAAAATAGTCGTACTTAAAATAAATCTTCTGATGGATATTTCTTTTTTGGATTGAAGTGCTATTAAGCAGGTTGCGCTTTTAGTTCACTTTATTATTTGGTAAGTAACGAATCATATTTTGTGTGTTTAAATTAGCATTTTTAAAGATTTCAGATGAACACATTCTTCAAGAAAATAGTCGTACTTAAAATAAATCTTCTGATGGATATTTCTATTTTGGATTGAGGTGCTATTAAGCAGGTTGCTCTTTCAGTTCACTTTATTATTTGGTAAGTAACGAATCATATTTTGTTTGTTTAAATTAACATTTTTAAAGATTTCAGATGAACAAGTTCTTCAAGAAAATAGTCGTACTTAAAATAAATCTTCTGATGGATATTTCTTTTTTGGATTGAGGTGCTATTAAGCAGGTTGCGCTTTCAGTTCACTTTATTATTTGGTAAGTAACGAATCATATTTTGTGTGTTTAAATTAACATTTTTAAAGATTTCAGATGAACACATTCTTCAAGAAAATAGTCGTACTTAAAATAAGTCTTCTGATGGATATTTCTTTTTTGGATTGAGGTGCTATTAAGCAGGTTGCTCTTTCAGTTCACTTTATTATTTGGTAAGTAACGAATCATATTTTGTGTGTTTAAATTAACATTTTTAAAGATTTCAGATGAACACATTCTTCAAGAAAATAGTCGTACTTAATATAAATCTTCTGATGGATATTTCTTTTTTGGATTGAGGTGCTATTAACCAGGTTGCTCTTTTAGTTCACTTTATTATTTGGTAAGTAACGAATCATATTTTGTGTGTTTAAATTAACATTTTTAAAGATTTCAGATGAACAAGTTCTTCAAGAAAATAGTCGTACTTAAAATAAATCTTCTGATGGATATTTCTATTTTGGATTGAGGTGCTATTAAGCAGGTTGCTCTTTCAGTTCACTTTATTATTTGGTAAGTAACGAATCATATTTTGTTTGTTTAAATTAACATTTTTAAAGATTTCAGATGAACAAGTTCTTCAAGAAAATAGTCGTACTTAAAATAAATCTTCTGATGGATATTTCTTTTTTGGATTGAGGTGCTATTAAGCAGGTTGCGCTTTCAGTTCATTTTATTATTTGGTAAGTAACGAATCATATTTTGTGTGTTTAAATTAACATTTTTAAAGATTTCAGATGAACACATTCTTCAAGAAAATAGTCGTACTTAAAATAAATCTTCTGATGGATATTTCTATTTTGGATTGAGGTGCTATTAAGCAGGTTGCTCTTTCAGTTCACTTTATTATTTGGTAAGTAACGAATCATATTTTGTGTGTTTAAATTAACATTTTTAAAGATTTCAGATGAACACATTCTTCAAGAAAATAGTCGTACTTAAAATAAATCTTCTGATGGATATTTCTATTTTGGATTGAGGTGCTATTAAGCAGGTTGCTCTTTCAGTTCACTTTATTATTTGGTAAGTAACGAATCATATTTTGTGTGTTTAAATTAACATTTTTAAAGATTTCAGATGAACACATTCTTCAAGAAAATAGTCGTACTTAAAATAAGTCTTCTGATGGATATTTCTTTTTTGGATTGAGGTGCTATTAAGCAGGTTGCTCTTTCAGTTCACTTTATTATTTGGTAAGTAACGAATCATATTTTGTGTGTTTAAATTAACATTTTTAAAGATTTCAGATGAACACATTCTTCAAGAAAATAGTCGTACTTAATATAAATCTTCTGATGGATATTTCTTTTTTGGATTGAGGTGCTATTAACCAGGTTGCTCTTTTAGTTCACTTTATTATTTGGTAAGTAACGAATCATATTTTGTGTGTTTAAATTAACATTTTTAAAGATTTCAGATGAACAAGTTCTTCAAGAAAATAGTCGTACTTAAAATAAATCTTCTGATGGATATTTCTTTTTTGGATTGAGGTGCTATTAAGCAGGTTGCTCTTTCAGTTCACTTTATTATTTGGTAAGTAACGAATCATATTTTGTGTGTTTAAATTAACATTTTTAAAGATTTCAGATGAACACATTCTTCAAGAAAATAGTCGTACTTAAAATAAATCTTCTGATGGATATTTCTATTTTGGATTGAGGTGCTATTAAGCAGGTTGCTCTTTCAGTTCACTTTATTATTTGGTAAGTAACGAATCATATTTTGTGTGTTTAAATTAACATTTTTAAAGATTTCAGATGAACACATTCTTGAAGAAAATAGTCGTACTTAAAATAAATCTTCTGATGGATATTTCTTTTTTGGATTGAGGTGCTATTAAGCAGGTTGCTCTTTCAGTTCACTTTATTATTTGGTAAGTAACGAATCATATTTTGTGTGTTTAAATTAACATTTTTAAAGATTTCAGATGAACACATTCTTCAAGAAAATAGTCGTACTTAATATAAATCTTCTGATGGATATTTCTTTTTTGGATTGAGGTGCTATTAACCAGGTTGCTCTTTTAGTTCACTTTATTATTTGGTAAGTAACGAATCATATTTTGTGTGTTTAAATTAACATTTTTAAAGATTTCAGATGAACAAGTTCTTCAAGAAAATAGTCGTACTTAAAATAAATCTTCTGATGGATATTTCTTTTTTGGATTGAGGTGCTATTAAGCAGGTTGCTCTTTCAGTTCACTTTATTATTTGGTAAGTAACGAATCATATTTTGTGTGTTTAAATTAACATTTTTAAAGATTTCAGATGAACACATTCTTGAAGAAAATAGTCGTACTTAAAATAAATCTTCTGATGGATATTTCTATTTTGGATTGAGGTGCTATTAAGCAGGTTGCTCTTTCAGTTCACTTTATTATTTGGTAAGTAACAAATCATATTTTGTGTGTTTAAATTACCGTTTTTAAAGATTCCAGATGAACACATTCTTGAAGAAAATAGTCGTACTTAAAATAAATCTTCTGATGGATATTTCTTTTTTGGATTGAGGTGCTATTAAGCAGGTTGCTCTTTCAGTTCACTTTATTATTTGGTAAGTAACAAATCATATTTTGTGTGTTTAAATTACCGTTTTTAAAGATTTCAGATGAACACATTCTTGAAGAAAATAGTCGTACTTAAAATAAATCTTCTGATGGATATTTCTTTTATTTGGATTGAGGTGCTATTAAGCAGGTTGCTCTTTCAGTTCACTTTATTATTTGGTAAATAACGAATCATATTTTGTGTGTTTAAATTACCGTTTTTAAAGATTTCAGATGAACACATTCTTGAAGAAAATAGTCGTACTTAAAATAAATCTTCTGATGGATATTTCTTTTATTTGGATTGAGGTGCTATTAAGCAGGTTGCTCTTTCAGTTCACTTTATTATTTGGTAAATAACGAATCATATTTTGTGTGTTTAAATTAACGTTTTTAAAGATTCCAGATGAACACATTCTTGAAGAAAATAGTCGTACTTAAAATAAATCTTCTGATGGATATTTCTTTTATTTGGATTGAGGTGCTATTAAGCAGGTTGCTCTTTCAGTTCACTTTATTATTTGGTAAATAACGAATCATATTTTGTGTGTTTAAATTAACGTTTTTAAAGATTCCAGATGAACACATTCTTGAAGAAAATAGTCGTACTTAAAATAAATCTTCTGATGGATATTTCTTTTATTTGGATTGAGGTGCTATTAAGCAGGTTGCTCTTTCAGTTCACTTTATTATTTGGTAAATAACGAATCATATTTTGTGTGTTTAAATTAACGTTTTTAAAGATTCCAGATGAACACATTCTTGAAGAAAATAGTCGTACTTAAAATAAATCTTCTGATGGATATTTCTTTTATTTGGATTGAGGTGCTATTAAGCAGGTTGCTCTTTCAGTTCACTTTATTATTTGGTAAATAACGAATCATAATTTGTTTGTTTAAATTAACGTTTTTAAAGATTCCAGATGAACACATTCTTGAAGAAAATAGTCGTACTTAAAATAAATCTTCTGATGGATATTTCTTTTATTTGGATTGAGGTGCTATTAAGCAGGTTGCTCTTTCAGTTCACTTTATTATTTGGTAAGTAACGAATCATATTTTGTGTGTTTAAATTAACGTTTTTAAAGATTCCAGATGAACACATTCTTGAAGAAAATAGTCGTACTTAAAATAAATCTTCTGATGGATATTTCTTTTATTTGGATTGAGGTGCTATTAAGCAGGTTGCTCTTTCAGTTCACTTTATTATTTGGTAAGTAACGAATCATATTTTGTGTGTTTAAATTAACGTTTTTAAAGATTCCAGATGAACACATTCTTGAAGAAAATAGTCGTACTTAAAATAAATCTTCTGATGGATATTTCTTTTATTTGGATTGAGGTGCTATTAAGCAGGTTGCTCTTTCAGTACACTTTATTATTTGGTAAATAACGAATCATATTTTGTGTGTTTAAATTAACGTTTTTAAAGATTCCAGATGAACACATTCTTGAAGAAAATAGTCGTACTTAAAATAAATCTTCTGATGGATATTTCTTTTATTTGGATTGAGGTGCTATTAAGCAGGTTGCTCTTTCAGTTCACTTTATTATTTGGTAAATAACGAATCATATTTTGTGTGTTTAAATTACCGTTTTTAAAGATTTCAGATGAACACATTCTTGAAGAAAATAGTCGTACTTAAAATAAATCTTCTGATGGATATTTCTTTTATTTGGATTGAGGTGCTATTAAGCAGGTTGCTCTTTCAGTTCACTTTATTATTTGGTAAATAACGAATCATATTTTGTGTGTTTAAATTAACGTTTTTAAAGATTCCAGATGAACACATTCTTGAAGAAAATAGTCGTACTTAAAATAAATCTTCTGATGGATATTTCTTTTATTTGGATTGAGGTGCTATTAAGCAGGTTGCTCTTTCAGTTCACTTTATTATTTGGTAAATAACGAATCATATTTTGTGTGTTTAAATTAACGTTTTTAAAGATTCCAGATGAACACATTCTTGAAGAAAATAGTCGTACTTAAAATAAATCTTCTGATGGATATTTCTTTTATTTGGATTGAGGTGCTATTAAGCAGGTTGCTCTTTCAGTTCACTTTATTATTTGGTAAATAACGAATCATATTTTGTGTGTTTAAATTACCGTTTTTAAAGATTTCAGATGAACGCATTCTTCAAGAAAATAGTCGTACTTAAAATAAATCTTCTGATGCATATTTCTTTTATTTGGATTGAGGTGCTATTAAGCAGGTTGCTCTTTCAGTTCACTTTATTATTTGGTAAGTAACGAATCATATTTTGTGTGTTTAAATTAACGTTTTTAAAGATTCCAGATGAACACATTCTTGAAGAAAATAGTCGTACTTAAAATAAATCTTCTGATGGATATTTCTTTTATTTGGATTGAGGTGCTATTAAGCAGGTTGCTCTTTCAGTTCACTTTATTATTTGGTAAGTAACGAATCATATTTTGTGTGTTTAAATTAACGTTTTTAAAGATTCCAGATGAACACATTCTTGAAGAAAATAGTCGTACTTAAAATAAATCTTCTGATGGATATTTCTTTTATTTGGATTGAGGTGCTATTAAGCAGGTTGCTCTTTCAGTTCACTTTATTATTTGGTAAGTAACGAATCATATTTTGTGTGTTTAAATTAACGTTTTTAAAGATTCCAGATGAACACATTCTTGAAGAAAATAGTCGTACTTAAAATAAATCTTCTGATGGATATTTCTTTTATTTGGATTGAGGTGCTATTAAGCAGGTTGCTCTTTCAGTTCACTTTATTATTTGGTAAGTAACAAATCATATTTTGTGTGTTTAAATTACCGTTTTTAAAGATTCCAGATGAACACATTCTTGAAGAAAATAGTCGTACTTAAAATAAATCTTCTGATGGATATTTCTTTTTTGGATTGAGGTGCTATTAAGCAGGTTGCTCTTTCAGTTCACTTTATTATTTGGTAAGTAACAAATCATATTTTGTGTGTTTAAATTACCGTTTTTAAAGATTTCAGATGAACGCATTCTTCAAGAAAATAGTCGTACTTAAAATAAATCTTCTGATGCATATTTCTTTTATTTGGATTGAGGTGCTATTAAGCAGGTTGCTCTTTCAGTTCACTTTATTATTTGGTAAGTAACGAATCATATTTTGTGTGTTTAAATTAACGTTTTTAAAGATTCCAGATGAACACATTCTTGAAGAAAATAGTCGTACTTAAAATAAATCTTCTGATGGATATTTCTTTTATTTGGATTGAGGTGCTATTAAGCAGGTTGCTCTTTCAGTTCACTTTATTATTTGGTAAGTAACGAATCATATTTTGTGTGTTTAAATTAACGTTTTTAAAGATTCCAGATGAACACATTCTTGAAGAAAATAGTCGTACTTAAAATAAATCTTCTGATGGATATTTCTTTTATTTGGATTGAGGTGCTATTAAGCAGGTTGCTCTTTCAGTTCACTTTATTATTTGGTAAGTAACGAATCATATTTTGTGTGTTTAAATTAACGTTTTTAAAGATTCCAGATGAACACATTCTTGAAGAAAATAGTCGTACTTAAAATAAATCTTCTGATGGATATTTCTTTTATTTGGATTGAGGTGCTATTAAGCAGGTTGCTCTTTCAGTTCACTTTATTATTTGGTAAGTAACGAATCATATTTTGTGTGTTTAAATTAACGTTTTTAAAGATTCCAGATGAACACATTCTTGAAGAAAATAGTCGTACTTAAAATAAATCTTCTGATGGATATTTCTTTTATTTGGATTGAGGTGCTATTAAGCAGGTTGCTCTTTCAGTTCACTTTATTATTTGGTAAGTAACGAATCATATTTTGTGTGTTTAAATTAACGTTTTTAAAGATTCCAGATGAACACATTCTTGAAGAAAATAGTCGTACTTAAAATAAATCTTCTGATGGATATTTCTTTTATTTGGATTGAGGTGCTATTAAGCAGGTTGCTCTTTCAGTTCACTTTATTATTTGGTAAATAACGAATCATATTTTGTGTGTTTAAATTAACGTTTTTAAAGATTCCAGATGAACACATTCTTGAAGAAAATAGTCGTACTTAAAATAAATCTTCTGATGGATATTTCTTTTATTTGGATTGAGGTGCTATTAAGCAGGTTGCTCTTTCAGTTCACTTTATTATTTGGTAAGTAACGAATCATATTTTGTGTGTTTAAATTAACGTTTTTAAAGATTCCAGATGAACACATTCTTGAAGAAAATAGTCGTACTTAAAATAAATCTTCTGATGGATATTTCTTTTATTTGGATTGAGGTGCTATTAAGCAGGTTGCTCTTTCAGTTCACTTTATTATTTGGTAAGTAACGAATCATATTTTGTGTGTTTAAATTAACGTTTTTAAAGATTCCAGATGAACACATTCTTGAAGAAAATAGTCGTACTTAAAATAAATCTTCTGATGGATATTTCTTTTATTTGGATTGAGGTGCTATTAAGCAGGTTGCTCTTTCAGTTCACTTTATTATTTGGTAAGTAACGAATCATATTTTGTGTGTTTAAATTAACGTTTTTAAAGATTCCAGATGAACACATTCTTGAAGAAAATAGTCGTACTTAAAATAAATCTTCTGATGGATATTTCTTTTATTTGGATTGAGGTGCTATTAAGCAGGTTGCTCTTTCAGTTCACTTTATTATTTGGTAAGTAACGAATCATATTTTGTGTGTTTAAATTAACGTTTTTAAAGATTCCAGATGAACACATTCTTGAAGAAAATAGTCGAACTTAAAATTAATCTTCTGATGGATATTTCTTTTATTTGGATTGAGGTGCTATTAAGCAGGTTGCTCTTTCAGTTCACTTTATTATTTGGTAAGTAACGAATCATATTTTGTGTGTTTAAATTAACGTTTTTAAAGATTCCAGATGAACACATTCTTGAAGAAAATAGTCGTACTTAAAATAAATCTTCTGATGGATATTTCTTTTATTTGGATTGAGGTGCTATTAAGCAGGTTGCTCTTTCAGTTCACTTTATTATTTGGTAAGTAACGAATCATATTTTGTGTGTTTAAATTAACGTTTTTAAAGATTCCAGATGAACACATTCTTGAAGAAAATAGTCGTACTTAAAATAAATCTTCTGATGGATATTTCTTTTATTTGGATTGAGGTGCTATTAAGCAGGTTGCTCTTTCAGTTCACTTTATTATTTGGTAAGTAACGAATCATATTTTGTGTGTTTAAATTAACGTTTTTAAAGATTCCAGATGAACACATTCTTGAAGAAAATAGTCGAACTTAAAATTAATCTTCTGATGGATATTTCTTTTATTTGGATTGAGGTGCTATTAAGCAGGTTGCTCTTTCAGTTCACTTTATTATTTGGTAAGTAACGAATCATATTTTGTGTGTTTAAATTAACGTTTTTAAAGATTCCAGATGAACACATTCTTGAAGAAAATAGTCGTACTTAAAATAAATCTTCTGATGGATATTTCTTTTATTTGGATTGAGGTGCTATTAAGCAGGTTGCTCTTTCAGTTCACTTTATTATTTGGTAAGTAACGAATCATATTTTGTGTGTTTAAATTAACGTTTTTAAAGATTCCAGATGAACACATTCTTGAAGAAAATAGTCGAACTTAAAATTAATCTTCTGATGGATATTTCTTTTATTTGGATTGAGGTGCTATTAAGCAGGTTGCTCTTTCAGTTCACTTTATTATTTGGTAAGTAACGAATCATATTTTGTGTGTTTAAATTAACGTTTTTAAAGATTCCAGATGAACACATTCTTGAAGAAAATAGTCGTACTTAAAATAAATCTTCTGATGGATATTTCTTTTATTTGGATTGAGGTGCTATTAAGCAGGTTGCTCTTTCAGTTCACTTTATTATTTGGTAAGTAACGAATCATATTTTGTGTGTTTAAATTAACGTTTTTAAAGATTCCAGATGAACACATTCTTGAAGAAAATAGTCGAACTTAAAATTAATCTTCTGATGGATATTTCTTTTATTTGGATTGAGGTGCTATTAAGCAGGTTGCTCTTTCAGTTCACTTTATTATTTGGTAAGTAACGAATCATATTTTCTGCGTTTAAATTAACATTTTTAAAGATTTCAGATGAACGCATTCTTCAAGAAAATAGTCGTACTTAAAATAAATCTTCTGATGGATATTTCTTTTATTTGGATTGAGGTGCTATTAAGCAGGTTGCTCTTTCAGTTCACTTTATTATTTGGTAAGTAACGAATCATATTTTCTGCGTTTAAATTAACATTTTTAAAGATTTCAGATGAACGCATTCTTCAAGAAAATAGTCGTACTTAAAATAAATCTTCTGATGGATATTTCTTTTATTTGGATTGAGGTGCTATTAAGCAGGTTGCTCTTTCAGTTCACTTTATTATTTGGTAAGTAACGAATCATATTTTCTGCGTTTAAATTAACATTTTTAAAGATTTCAGATGAACGCATTCTTCAAGAAAATAGTCGTACTTAAAATAAATCTTCTGATGGATATTTCTTTTATTTGGATTGAGGTGTTATTAAGCAGGTTGCTCTTTCAGTTCACTTTATTATTTGGTAAGTAACGAATCATATTTTCTGCGTTTAAATTAACATTTTTAAAGATTTCAGATGAACGCATTCTTCAAGAAAATAGTCGTACTTAAAATAAATCTTCTGATGGATATTTCTTTTATTTGGATTGAGGTGCTATTAAGCAGGTTGCTCTTTCAGTTCACTTTATTATTTGGTAAGTAACGAATCATATTTTCTGCGTTTAAATTAACATTTTTAAAGATTTCAGATGAACGCATTCTTCAAGAAAATAGTCGTACTTAAAATAAATCTTCTGATGGATATTTCTTTTATTTGGATTGAGGTGCTATTAAGCAGGTTGCTCTTTCAGTTCACTTTATTATTTGGTAAGTAACGAATCATATTTTCTGCGTTTAAATTAACATTTTTAAAGATTTCAGATGAACGCATTCTTCAAGAAAATAGTCGTACTTAAAATAAATCTTCTGATGGATATTTCTTTTATTTGGATTGAGGTGTTATTAAGCAGGTTGCTCTTTCAGTTCACTTTATTATTTGGTAAGTAACGAATCATAGTTTCTGCGTTTAAATTAACATTTTTAAAGATTTCAGATGAACGCATTCTTCAAGAAAATAGTCGTACTTAAAATAAATCTTCTGATGGATATTTCTTTTATTTGGATTGAGGTGCTATTAAGCAGGTTGCTCTTTCAGTTCACTTTATTATTTGGTAAGTAACGAATCATATTTTCTGCGTTTAAATTAACATTTTTAAAGATTTCAGATGAACGCATTCTTCAAGAAAATAGTCGTACTTAAAATAAATCTTCTGATGGATATTTCTTTTATTTGGATTGAGGTGCTATTAAGCAGGTTGCTCTTTCAGTTCACTTTATTATTTGGTAAGTAACGAATCATATTTTCTGCGTTTAAATTAACATTTTTAAAGATTTCAGATGAACGCATTCTTCAAGAAAATAGTCGTACTTAAAATAAATCTTCTGATGGATATTTCTTTTATTTGGATTGAGGTGCTATTAAGCAGGTTGCTCTTTCAGTTCACTTTATTATTTGGTAAGTAACGAATCATATTTTCTGCGTTTAAATTAACATTTTTAAAGATTTCAGATGAACACATTCTTCAAGAAAATAGTCGTACTTAAAATAAATCTTCTGATGGATATTTCTTTTATTTGGATTGAGGTGCTATTAAGCAGGTTGCTCTTTCAGTTCACTTTATTATTTGGTAAGTAACGAATCATATTTTGTGTGTTTAAATTAACATTTTTAAAGATTTCAGATGAACACATTCTTCAAGAAAATAGTCGTACTTAAAATAAATCTTCTGATGGATATTTCTTTTTTGGATTGAGGTGCTATTAAGCAGGTTGCTCTTTCAGTTCACTTTATTATCTGGTAAGTAACGAATCATATTTTGTGTGTTTAAATTAACGTTTTTAAAGATTCCAGATGAACACATTCTTAAAGAAAATAGTCGTACTTAAAATAAATCTTCTGATGGATATTTCTTTTATTTGGATTGAGGTGCTATTAAGCAGGTTGCTCTTTCAGTTCACTTTATTATTTGGTAAGTAACGAATCATATTTTGTGTGTTTAAATTAACGTTTTTAAAGATTCCAGATGAACACATTCTTGAAGACAATTGTCGTACTTAAAATAAATCTTCTGATGGATATTTCTTTTATTTGGATTGAGGTGCTATTAAGCAGGTTGCTCTTTCAGTTCACTTTATTATTTGGTAAGTAACGATTCATATTTTGTGTGTTTAAATTAACATTTTTAAAGATTTCAGATGAACACATTCTTCAAGAAAATAGTCGTACTTAAAATAAATCTTCTGATGGATATTTCTTTTTTGGATTGAGGTGCTATTAAGCAGGTTGCGCTTTCAGTTCACTTTATTATTTGTTAAGTAACGAATCATATTTTGTTTGTTTAAATTAACATTTTTAAAGATTTCAGATAAACACGTTCTTCAAGAAAATAGTCGTACTTAAAATAAATCTTCCGATGGATATTTCTTTTATTTGGATTGAGGTGCTATTAAGCAGGTTGCTCTTTCAGTTCACTTTATTATTTGGTAAGTAACGAATCATATTTTGTGTGTTTAAATTAACATTTTTAAAGATTTCAGATGAACACATTCTTCAAGAAAATAGTCTTACTTGAAATAAATCTTCTGATGGATATTTATTTTTTGGATTGAGGTGCTATTAAGCAGTTTGGCTCTATCAGTCCATTTTATTATTTGGTAAGTAACGAATCATATTTTGTGTGTTTAAATTAACTTTTTTTTAAAGATTCCAGATGAATACATTCTTGAAGAAAATAGTCGTACTGAAAAAGGAATCTACTGGTGAATATTTCCTTTCTGGATTGAGGTGCTATTAAGCAGTTTGCTCTTTAAGTCAATTTTATTATTTGGTAACCCAGTAAACCAAAAGATGTATCAACCATACAAACATTAAATCAATAGACAGCTTGTAAAAAATGCCATCGAATGACGTTAAAATATACAGGGTGTTCTATTTGAAAATTTCGTGTAACTTTTAAATTTGCGTTTTATAAGGCACCCTGATAAAAAAATATTACAAACTTAAATTTGACATGATAGTTGTAGACTAGACGATTTTGAAAAATTTTTGACAAAATTTCACGACAACATGTTCTTCTGTTTTAGAATAGTGATTTTTCAAAAATTGATCTTTTTTTGGCTTAAATGGCAAATATCAGCAAAGCGAGTGATGATAGACCCATAAAAGTTTATACAAAGTATAATTATTTTTTGATAAGGAACCCAAAAATCTCATAATATACTGGGTGTTCCATTTAAAAAAAAATATAACTTTGGTTCAGTAGGCCTTGATGGGACACCCCGTATATATCGAAAATATTTTTAAATTGTGGGGCATGCATGTATCTATATGTTGGTGAAAACCGCAAGTCGATATGTTTTATAGCAAAGAAGGTATTGACCGTGGGCATATGACTGGGTCACCCTGTATGTGTTTATTTCGGAAGAAACGGATTGACTCAATCGCTATTCAATCCAATCCCGATCGAGTTACACGAGATAACAACAAAATAATTGCCGTATAAGCGCCATGAACAAACATAAATTTCAATAGTAATTAAATTAAATAAACCCAGCAGAAAAGTCTATTATTTTATAAAAAAAAACTGCCGATAGTATCTAAAAATATTTAATACATATATGAAATTTACTTAATTGGAAATTTGTTTATTTAAGCATAAACTAAGGAAAATCTGTATTGGGAATTTTAAGAGCGTGTTCTGGTGGCAAAAATATGAACTTGGTACATGTTTTTTGTGCTTTACTGAAGCTTTAAATAATAAATCTATTTGTGTTTTGTTAAATATGTAGTTATAAGGCAAATACATTGGGCGCGTTCCAGTAATGAACACTAAAGCCCACGACCACGACCGCAAAATTTTTCCGTTCCACTAGCTCAAAAGGTCACCATTCAATAAACAACCCCATAAACCCACGAATAAATACGGTCGTTGTGAGCTTCTTGCGGTCACCATCGATGCACAAAAGAAAAAATCGCGGTCTTATGTAGAACGACTTTGCGGTCGTCGTGGGCTTTAGTGTTCATTACTGGAACGCGCCCATTTTAAACATACTTTTTGACACTGACAAGTACCGAATATCCTTCATTTATAGCGCCATCTATACGTAGTTAAAATTCCCAATACTCCCTTTTGTAAATCGAAATAGAAGCAACACTTTTCAGGATACATTTTTAGGCTTATTTAAGTTACCGAACAAAAATGAAGAGTTTAATCATCAAAGAAACCCAGGCAACCATTTCTAAAAATGAAATATTATGAATTAACAAAATTGCAAATATTAAAAAATGTAATTGCTTACCATCTGTAAGTTTTTCAATTAAATGTTTGAAATATTACCAAGTACATTTTGTACGAGTATAGCCATAAAACATAATCTAATCATATTTAATTGTAAATTAACTATTAAAAATACTTGCAAGGATATATTCGTGTAAATGCGAGGTCAATGGTAAAATTTATTATTTCTCCAAATAAATATCCAAAATTTGTATTGGGTACTATTATCTGATAAGAAATTCCTTCCCGTCCCAAAATGAAAAAAGCCATAGTTTAGATTAAATAGCGTATATTTATTTTTATATTATTTACTTATTCATTAGATTAGGTAATATTTATTTTAATAAAAAATAGGAGTAAAAAAGAATAGGTAAAATTCGATTCAACTATATAATAATAATTTTTATATCTGACTTACTTGCTATTAAAATTTTTACAATATGGTAATAAGTCTTTCAGTATTTCTTCGAACAAATTTATTTAATTAACTAATAAAACTTAAATGATGTTGACGTTTCAAACTTTGAATTATCAATTAATTAATAATTACAACACTATTAATTTTTTATATTAGTTTATAAAGTTTACATGTATTATATTATTATAGTCTATAGTCTCCTGAAGAAGGGAACAAACATTATTCCCGAAACGTCGACAACATTAAATTTTTATTAGTTAATTAAATAAATTTGTTCCAAGAAAGGCTAGAAGACTTTTAATTTATATAAATAAAAGGAAGACGAATTATTTACAAGAATAAAAATATTTTTATTGAATTTTAAATTTTAACCGAAGTGGTGATTTGTACCTCCTTGTAACCAGTACATAATGTATAGTATGTTTAATTGTCTATAACAATTATTAGTTTAAAATTTATAAATATCTTAATGTATTTGTTTACACAGAAGCAGCAATTTTATTTTCAAATTGTATTGGATCATTTGGTTGTTCAATGTAAACTGCTGTGTCAGAATTTGACAATTGTTTCGGAACATAGTTTGGATTAAGTGGATCCAACATTTGATACAGGCTCAGTACGCAAAACCAAAAATACCAGAAGAGTGCTGAAAATTTATAAATGATTAAATATTGTGCAATTTTTTTAAATACAAATTTACCTGTTACTAAAAGAACAATTATCAGTATTGGGCTTTGAAACATGAAAATAACGCATGCAATAGTGGAAATCGATAAACAAATGCATTCCACTATTAAGTAAGGCAGAAGAAACACTCTTGATTCCTAAAAAACAAATAGTATATTAATTATATTTATTTAAATAATTATAAATGGAAATATTATATTTTAAATAACCGATACGCCATATGGATTTTTCGGAACGAACCTATTGTAAAGGCTATTTTGACGTTTACTGGAGAACATCTAATAATCTTATAAATTAATAGCTTAAAATAATTCTTCCAGAATTTAAAAAGGCTATAATTAATCTATACGAAACGGCGCAAAGTTTTTAAAATAAAAATTACACACTTTTTATGGTTGTTATTTAAAAATTACGTTTTTATGCAATTTTTAATGGAAAATTATAGGGGAACTTTTTAAAAATAGGGTTGCGCCGTTTTGTAGAATATACATTTATCTACATTTAAGTATATTTTTAATCTAATTGATTAAATAATAAAAGTGCTGCACGTCGTCCAGTACTTATCGTATTGCACATAAAAAATTGTTTACTGGATTTTACTTAGTTTGTGGGCGGAGGAGAAGGTGGCAAGATATGCATTGTTTGTATTATTAAAGGGTACTAGTTCTTAAATGATATAACTTATTTTGTGGAAGACGATTTCTCTACTTAATTATTGCTCTGAATCTAATTTTAGGTTTTAATTAAAATTGCATTTAAAATGAAAATATAAACACACTAAACGTGTTTCCAGATAAAATGGCCAGATTTTACTGAAAATATTATAACTTGTTTATTTTATACTTTGTTGAAATAAATTACAAACAGAAATAAGTACTTCTTATTACTTAGTTGATAGTAATATCATATCCCGTAAGAAACAAAAATACTATTGTAAGAATCTCAAAATTTGATCTTATTCAAAGGCATTGATAATATACATTATCCATTCTGTATATGGCCCGCTACCACTTGATCGACAGTTCATCGCCAGTGCTTTTTCATCGACATGACATTTACATCGAACTACCTTTTCATCGACATGGATATTTCATTGACACTACTCTTTCATCGACACTACCTTTTCATCGACAAGGATATTTCATTGACACTACTCTTTCATCGACACAAACGTTTCATCGACATTATCTTTTCATCGACAACCGTTTCATAGACACTATCTCCATTGACAAAAAATTCATCGACATTACCAATGCTTCGAAAATGTCGTTTTATCAATCACATTCGATATTGGCGTTGAGAAACTTTGGCGATGAAACATGTCATTGCGATAAACATCTAGTGTCGATGATACTGTAGTCGATGAAACGACTACAGTCGAAGAATTGGTAATATCGATGAACTTTTATGTTGGTATAAAGATATTGTCGATGGACTTTTATGTCGGTAAAAAGGTATTGTAGATGAAACGGTTGTCGATGTAAAGATAATGTCGATGAAACGTCTTTGTCGATGAAAGAGTAGTGTCGATGAAACGTCCTTGTCGAAGAAATGCTTTGTCGATGAAAAGGTAGTAACGATGAAAAGGTAGTAACGATGAAACGGTTGTCGATGAAATCTTTTTCATCGATTACTTAGTGTCGATGAAAGGTCCTTGTCGATAAAAAGGTTTGTCGATGAAGAGGTAGTGTCGACGAAATGGTTGTCGATGAAAAGGTAATGTCGATGAAACATGCATGTCGATGAATTGGCCATGTCGATGAACATCTGCATCGATGAAACGGACTGTCAATGAAATAGCATTTGATGAAAAGGCTATGTCGATGAAACGGTATACAACCCTAGGTTATAATCATGATGGAAATGCAACAAAAGACAGTGGCTATTTCTAACACAATTTTTCCACTAAGCACATTTCTACTCAAATCACAATGAAAATTTATTTAAATGGGTTGTGATATCCTGGAATTTATCAAAAATCACATGATGGATTTCTATCCTCAATTTTGTCATAAAGTAAGATTCTATAAAAAGAACTACTCCAAATTATTAGCTCTGAAGAATAAAATCATGTAATCATAATATACAGATAAAAACATATTGGCGTTGGTTTTAAAATTTTCCTTTTCGGCCAAAACCACGCCGTTTCTAATTTTTTTGGTACACTCAAAATCTGGTTGCTATCATTATTTTTCTGTATTGAAACTAGGAGAAACTTCTTTTTTATATACAAGACTATGACTCTAAAAAGCTTGTAAAAGATAAAATCAAGTGATGTACAAATTGCGATTCTTAAAATGAAAATTACTTAATATCACACATTTCCAATGTAAATAAACTTCTAAACATTTAAGCCTGTATTCAGTGACCGTGATGAAAATTTTAGACACGTCGTTAAAGTTCATGACGTCTTTAAAGAAATATTTTTTAATCACGTGTTTAACGTTAACGACGTCTCTAAATTTTTCATCACGGTCGCTGAATACAGGCTTTAATATCTCATATAGTAAATTTATAGTATTTTGTATGTTATTGTCTAATTTTAAGTAATTTTCATGTTAGCATTTAATTTAAAGAAGTTTCTAGTGATTTTTTTTTATAAAAGATTTTTTCTTTGTTGTAATATGAATTTTCATCAAAATTTGAGACGTTTCCATGTGATTAATTTGAGTGAATTTCTAGAGAAATTAAATATTTTATACCGGGTGTCCACGAAATTAGGGCAACCCCTGTAATTTCTTTATTTATGAAAATCAAACTTTCAAATTTTACTATGTTATATGGCCAAAAAAAACGCATTTATTGAACTAGAAAAATTTCACTTCCGGTTTTACCGGAAATGACACAACTTCTTATTTTAAATTTATCACCGTATGTTTTTGTTCTTATTATTAAACATTTGTAAGTTCCAAGTATGTTTGTGATAAAAAAAATTCTGAACTTCCAAAAAAAATTTTTTTAATAAAATCTATTAAAACTACAGTGATTTTTAATGTTAAATAAATTGTTCAAATCAAATTCTACCTTTTTTTACAAATAATAAGCGAAATTTTCAATATTTTTTTTTAATTTTTAGTTATTTACATATGCTAATTTTCAAGTGGTAAATTTTATATTTTTAGAATATTCTTTCATGAACTTCCATGAATCGAAATAAAATTTGTATAAAATTTTCAAAGGTTTTTAGCATGAAAATGTAGGGATTTTAAGTAAACTTTGACCCATTTTTATGTTTTTATCGAATTTTTGATAAGAAAATAGAGGAATTTCTTTCAATTTTAAGTTAATCCACATAGGTAAGTTTTTAAAAAAAATTTAAACCTAATTTTGCATGACTTGTAAGAAACTCAAAAAAGTCATACTTAGGTTACAAAAAATATACAGTTCATTTATTCGTTTAAATTTTTTTAAATCTGACAATCTTGTAAACAGAAGCAGGTCCGATTTTAATTTAAAAAAAATATTATAACTTTTGTGTTTTTTTTTTCATTTATTAAATTTAGAATGCATTATTGTTTATAATTAGGACATTATTATTATCAGTATTAATATTTAATATTTTTTTACACTTTTATTTAAATTGGGTAATAATTATCATAATATTAACACGACACTGTACTTTTGTCTCCAAAATAAGATAAATAAAATATGGGTTCAGCTCAATAGTTAAAAAGTTATTTGTCTACTGCAATAACAACACACATAGATTATTTCCTAGTTGATATCAATAAAATTAATAACAATTACCTTATAAGCACCATAAGAAAGTGACGATTTTATTCCCAAATTAATCAAATGAGCCCCGATAAAAATTGTATGTTCCTCAGCTTTTTCAGGATTATCATCACTTAAACTAAACGCAAAATGCAACATCACAAAAATTACTGATAATATCTAAAAATATTAAGTAATATTATAAAATATTGCATTTGTTTATTGTACTTACCGCTGAAACTAAACCAAATCTGTATATTCCTATTCGTAAATTACACCAACAACAATTTTCAAGAGGCATTTTAAAGCTTTTAACAAGAGTAAATATTTTAAACACCGGATAAATGAAGAGTTACAATGATTTTCCTGCAGGCGCCTTGCAGACTAGGTTTTCGTCGGACCAATCTTTCAATGCGTCTGCGAAATGGATCACCAAGGAAACCTCAGCAGAACCTAGGCAACAATCTCTAAAAATGAAATATTAAATTGGTGTTAACTATAATTATTACAATTTTTTTCTTAAATAATATAATCAGTTAGATTTAGGAATTCGGCAAAAATAATATTTTTAATTATCATTTTTAAAATAAAAAATTAACCGGCTTAATATTTTTTATAAATTAATTATTTTTGTTGTTGTCCTCGCTTCATTTTGATAAATTATCTTTATTTAGTATGCTTCCTACAGAATTTAAAATAACAATAGTATGAAATTGATTGGATTCAAAATCATTTATTCTTGATATAAATTAATAA
The DNA here is from genome assembly GCA_963971135.1 of Stenus bimaculatus. Classification (NCBI taxonomy): domain Eukaryota; kingdom Metazoa; phylum Arthropoda; class Insecta; order Coleoptera; family Staphylinidae; genus Stenus; species Stenus bimaculatus. The sequence continues at coordinate 74,586,920 of OZ020180.1, read as the reverse complement.
TTTATATCCCAAGTGGGCGATAATGGGAATGCACGGCGTAGAAGTAATATTTTTTGACGAAAATTAGTTGTATTTTATTTTAGATTTCGAAAAAAAAAACATATAATGACTACATTTATTTCGAGTAACTAGATTCGGATTTGATTGAATAGCAACTGGCTCGGTCCTCATTCTTTTTTCGAAATAAGCACTTCGGATTGGATTCACTTTTTGGATAATTGCATCCTAAAACTTAATTCAATCTGACGTGTTAATTTCCGAAAAATGCGGATCGAGTCAATCGCAATTTCATCGAATCCGGATCGAGTTAAGCGAGATAAACGAAGTCATAAATAAAATAATTTCTTCACTACAAAAAACTTTTTCATTTTTTATACAGAAAGTAGAAGAGATAAAAAATCAAATAAAAAAATCTTTTAATGGCATTAAAGTGTAGTTCTAATTCCACCCTTAAAATACTTTCGCCCTCTTTAAGAAGCCATCATCAACTTTTTGATCATCAACAACTATGGATCAAGATAAGAAAAAAATTCCTATAAACTTCTTCTTAGCCAACAGCTCCAAAGAGCGAAATCGGTTTTTATAAAATCTTTTTCTATCTTATATTGATCCATGGAATCACCACCATAAATTTTGAAACATTAATATGAAACACCCTGTATAGACGTTGAGGCATTTAACTTGATAAACCTTAATAAGTGAAAAATTAGATACTTTGGAAAAAAAAATTTTGAATAAAAGTTTTAAGTTTTCGGGAGGGGAAATCATAGTCGGCTTGCATTTTTGTTTCAAGGTCGTATGAAGGTCAACTTTCAACTTTGTTTTCTGAATGGGGACCCCGTTTTTTAAAATTCTTATTCCATATTTTAGATGAAAAAAATTGCAAATTTTTGTTGCTTACAGTTTTTTAAATTATTAAAAAGCTATTTATAATAATTATACATTATCGGAACAGGAAATTATTTATAATCCCCACTGTATACAAGGTGTCCCAGTGTTTTTCCAGCATTTTTTTATAATTTTCTTTCTTATCATGAATTTTTATTTAAATCAATTATGGTTTAGATTATCTCTTTGTCAACTTGTTTCTTTAAAAATTATTGGCTATTTTAAAACTAAGTGGACCATTTAAAATTTTTCTTGGGAAAATCCGATTGGCGTAAAGAAAAATTCCAAAGAATATTAAATAAATAAAAAAATTGTGCTGGCCGTCATAAGGGTAGCATCAGGCACGTTGATGGATTGTCTAGATATGACTAGAATTTTTTACATTTTTATCACTGATGTTGTAATTACGTCATACAATTTTAAATAAAGCTTTCATAATAGCTCTGAATCTCTTATATTTTCATGTAGAATACAAATCTTTTAAAAACTACCATTAAAAAAATTAAATTGACCTTATGATCTTGAAATGAAGCCATGCAAATAATGCTGATTTCAATCCTCGAAATCCTGAAACTGATATTTTCTAAACTGCTTAATTTTTGAGTGATGTTTTATCAAGTTAAATGCGCCACCCTGTTTACAAATTTAGATTTCTAAAAGCTATTTTACTCATAATGCTTAATGCTTATTAATGCTTCTAATTTTAAAATTGATATATTTACTATTTAGTACCTCGGTTTGTGTTATTCTAATGTCAAAAATATGTCCATAGAATTAATTTCGTTATCACTTTGTTTACCGATTTATATCTCGTTATTAAAATTTTAGAATTCACGTGTTTTCGGGATTTGGTTTACAGGAAATGAATGCTATATTTAATTTTGTTGAAATGAAAAAGTTGAAAAGGAAAACAAAATTTATTATGGGTAATGACGTTTTTGGTTTAGTAGGTTTGGTTGCACATTCTTAAAAGATAAAAAAATTTACTTAAAGTGGTGATATCTGTTTTTTTTTATTTATACTCATTTCAATTTGCTGTAAGTGCACTATTACTTTGGAAAGTCGTTTTTTAAGATTTTTTTCCTTAATTATACAGGGTGATGATAAAGTTTGCAACAAAATTCATATTTAAGTTTTTTGAGAAAATCGCATGGACAGGTCAATTTTAGTTTTAAAATTGCCATTTTTTGGTAAAGAAAAAACATTATTACGTCACTGGTGATTCAGCAATGAGGTCATCATCGATTTTTTTAAATGAAAACCCCTAATTTGTTTACTCGTTTTTGATACATTCATGTCACTTAAACAGTCATATAAAAAATGATTACATTTGAAACAAATTTGTTAATAAAAAATGTTTAATGTCAAGATTAGATTAATTTGTACTATAAAATTTAAATGATATGAATGTTGTATAAGATTTATTTTGACTGATTTCAATAAATGGCAAGTAACTTGAGTTTAAAATTTTATTCTTTGTAAATTTTCTGACATTTAAATAGAATTTGCTTTTCAAGTTTATTGAAGTAAAAATATTTTTTATTCAAAAATTTGTTCATAAATGTAATCATTTTGTATACCCTAATTTAAGTGACATGAATGTCTATCAAAAATGAGTAAAAAGTGGGGGTTTTCATTTAAAAAAATCGATGATGACGTCATTGCTAAATCACCAGTGACATCTTAATATTTTTTTATATCAAGCAAAGACTTCTATGTTTTCTATTATACAAAGACACGTGTCAATTGTTTGTGTATCACCGGCGGTCATTTTAAAAGTGTCCGTTTTGGCGGTAAATTTGAAATACTGGATCACATAACCTATAATACTCATAAAAACTTGTCAAATTCGATTTTAATAGTTCACGCTGATACACTTTGGGGGCGCTGGGGTTTATTTTAAAATAGCTGTGTTTTTCTTTATTTTACAAATTACCAGATACAGCATACAACTAATACGATGTATTACGATATCTTCGGTCATTAATGGATTGAATGGTAATGGTTTAACGTCTAAAGTTAGCTCATTAGCAGGTAAAAGTGGCAAATAAAAAACACCTATTTTTATGGAAATTTCAAGCATGTCCGGTCTATGTATAACAACAGAAAACATAGATATCAAGAGATGGCATTATAAAAACTAAAATTGACCTGTCCGAGCGTTTTTCCCAAAAAAATTAAATGTGGCAGTTACGAATTTTGTTTAAAACTTTATCATCACCACGTATAATTGCTACATTGTGTCGTTATAATTGTTTTATACATCATAGTAACTGATTCTCTGATCCGCCTCCCACCCCGATTTAAAAAGATGTCTTTAGACCAGTGGCGCACCCACAAATTGTCTCCGGGGGTGCTCCAAAAAAATTCTGAAAAATTTTCAAGATGAAAATTTTAAATACACACAAATCGGACCTAATTTTTATGAAAAAATAAGATTGTTACACTATACAGAGTGTCCCACTTTTTTTTTCAGCAAATTTGTTTTTATATAGTAAATGTCATTCTGAAGATTCCTATGAACTTATATTTTTTTCAACTACCTACTTAAAACATTTCAAATTTATTAATGATTTTTGTGAGACCCTGTATATAATCGTTTTATATAAATCAAACTCCTCATTTAAATAAAAAAATATAATAAGAAAGAGAAATTATACAGGTGTATCAAAATATCAGTAAAAGTTTGCAATTTTAAAACTACTATTTATAGTTTTTATGGAATCGAAAAAAATATTATTTCATAGGAAATTTTTTGTTCAGAATAACATTTCCCGCCTAAAAATTTTTTTGCTGGAAAAAAACTGTATAGTTTTAATTTTAGTTTTCTATTTTTTATTATGTTTTTATTTCTGGACCCCGGAATCCATACCCTGGGTGCGCCCCTGCTTCAGACCAAACGAAATCTTAAGCTACGTCTCAACATGCAAGTTCAGCTTACTCGATTGCACCACACCGAAATGTCATCTTATTCGCGTCAAGGACAGGTTATACATAAGTCGTCGATTTTGATCACTTAATCATCAAAGGATAAACTTAACTCGTCAGAAAACATAAATTTTGAAAATGTTATTATTGCAGATGAGATATATTTAAATTATATGAATAATGTAGATTTAAATAGTTATATATACAATACAGGGTGTCCCGTAATTACGTGGACAGATATAGTGGAACAGATTTATCACCTAAAATTTAGATGACAAGTTCATCGACCACTTTTCACAAAAATCCAAAGCCCGTTCCAATATGCCTCTCTACGAAATTACGGGATACCCTGTATACCGAATATCAGAATTGCTAAATATAGTTTTTTTTTTATAAGATATAGATTAACGAAAATCCTTGCTTTTTGGAAAGAATGTACTGCAAAACAATTACCACGTGTTTACTGTTTACAAAACGAATGTATGGTCATGCAACTCAACCCCGACTTAAGCTGAGCTTGATTCTGAGCGCAGCTTGGTGAAGCTGCGTCTAAAAACATGTTAAGTTAAATGATTCACCCTGTATATATAAAACTTAATCTAATCTAATTATTTGTAAGTTTATAGCTGAATATTGAGGTAGTGTAGAAATTGTATTTACTAATTTATAAACAATAAAAACAATTTAAAGCGACCATAAAAGTGCTTATTATCTAAAGACAGTATTAAGATTCTTTTAAATTATTTTGCTATATACAAATAGACCATACAAAAATAAAAATGTGAAGCTATTTTTAATATGTAGTATCTAAATGTGTTGGCATTCGGTTAAAAATAATATTTATGAAAGGAAATTGTATATGTATACAAGTATAACAAATTAGTTTCCTTTAAATTATACGTATTATGCGAGATCACCTCAAAATCTCCTTCAAAATATAAGTACAGTATTTTATTTTTCTCAACTCTTTAACATAATTAAAGGTAAATATTCTATTATAAAAATGAATGAGAAGAACTTTTAAGAATGCACTCAATTTTAAGATAGGATTAATACTGTATTCTTATTTTTATTTTAAAAATTTCATTCATTTATTAAAATATTTTTAAGGATAATTTTGCTATATTTGATCTCATCCTTTTTTGGAAATTAAAATAAAATTTTTTTTTTTTAAATTAAATTAAAAAAGTTCCTTAATTATGTATATACGTTTATTTATAAATTTTTTTAATTAATTTTTTTTTAATTATTTTTAATCAAACACCTAGTATATAAGATTTTGCGCGCTTAATAAAAGTAAATTACCTATATTTAATAGGCTTATAAATTAAATTTTATGGTCTTCAGTATCATATTCTTAAAAATAAATCTTCATTTTAGTTTGACAGTTATGTAGGTACTTGCAACATAGTCTGTATATATTTATATTTTTTAAAGCAGTATTGTGGCTTACTTTGAAAATTAGAAGCAGATTTTTTAAAAACAACCACTTCCACATCTTTAATTATTCATCTCTCTCAATTTCTTAGTTTTATCTTGTTTTGGGTTCCAAATAAAACCTTAAGTAGATTAACAATTGAAGAGATTTAAAACGAATTGAAGATTAAAAGCTTTAGAGGATTGCAATGCAAACATTTTCGGAATTTCCGCAAACACTTTTATTTAAAATCTTATAATAATCAACGAATTTAATTTGTTCAAACTTTATGATGATTTATACAAAATTAATTTAAAAAAATCGCACTTTATACTTCAGAAATATTAAAAACTAGGTATGTTTTACCTAACAAGCAAGTACTTCATGTTTCTTAGTTACTGACTTTTAGATTTTTGTAGAATAGATAAAGCGCTTTCAAAATAAATTTTGATTAATAGTTTATTTTTCTAAAAGTGATGTTGCCAAAAAACGCCCCACAATTGACTTTATACTAAGTTTAGAATTTTTCCAATAATTAATATTTTCATGCAATTAGTGTTAATTATTTACATGATAAGTTTTAGACATAAATTTTATGATATTTATACAAATTAATAAAAAAACTTCCGGAAACATGAAACTGTCCAATAAAAATATTTTTAAAGTAATTTATGGAAGCTTTAATATAGAATGATGTAGGCTTCTCATATTTTATTATAGGATCAAAAATGCATATCAAAGTATTATTTAAACTAATTTTCTATATTTTGAAATATTATACTCTGAAAATTTAGAAAATCACCAATAACCTCCTTACAGAAAATGCAATATTCCAAAAAAATAATAAGAGTAATTTTATATTATTTACATAATATTTTTAAAAGGTACACTATTTATTTTTCAGTATTCCAGAATAATTAACACTTATAAATAGTAAGCATATATTTTCTTGTAAAATATAAACAAAAGTAATAAATTTTAATTGAAACTTTGGGTTCTAAGTAAGTGAAGAAACTTTTCTCAATCAAAAGCGTGATTTGTTATGGTTAAGTAATTGGAAAATGTAATTAATTAAGTTTAGACACGTACCTTTAGATTTAGAGATAAGTTCAGGAAAAAATCGAGATTAAGCACATATTTCAGTAAGACCACACCAAAGTCTCCCACATGTGTAATATTTTAAATCAGGGACTATTTAGTTCGGCAAGTGTAATTCATTAACGCACATTCTTGATATTTTTAAAAATGTTATACATACATCTTTATATTCAGGTATTTTTAAATAATGCATAAAATATTCGTTTCATCTTTATGTTAGCTATAAGTTGTTTTTTGAAATAGGTAATTATTTAAATACTATTTTTAAAGCCATTTAATTACAATTAATGGTAAATATAATATTTGGTTTTTGAGTTTGTTGAATTGTTTGATTTATAGTTAAAAAATACGGTTTTTTCAAATAAACTTTTTCCAAAAATACTCACTATTTTGATCACCAAATTATCAGTTCCATAGAATTTTGAATGATAAGTTCAATGGAGGCGTTATGCGCGTAAAATTGCGACACCCTGTATATGCATAAAAAAATTCTAAGAGCTCATGGCCGGAAAAAATACAAAGACACATATTTAGCATTGTCGATTTTTTTTTTAAATATCTACTAGAATAAAATTTCAAGAACAAAAATAAATTCTTTGAAAAATATACTTTTAAATCTTAATATTTAGGTAAATACCTTGAATTTTTATGTGATATTTTTATCCAAGTTTTATTTGATAGGAACAATAAAAACTTTTGTGATTCACTTCACTAGTTGTTGTAAAAATGAACATTTGGCAGAAATTTGCTGATGCTTGATGCAATTTTTCCCACCATCTGCTTTACAAAATTTAATAATTTTTTTAGATAACATTTATAACTACGTTTAGGTATTTATAATAAATAAATAAAAATGTATTGAACCATATATTTTAGTTTTATTTATTTCTTTGATAGATTTTGTTTTCAGCATTTTCCTTGCAATTATAATATTACTATTGCGCAATCATCAGAAGTGATATTTTTATCTTTAAGATTGATTGCCATTAGGATTAAGACGATTTGTTACGTTCACTATTTTTAAATTTTGATAATTAAAAATATTAATTAAAAAAAATTTAAAAAAATCTACGATTTATTTCGAATGAAAATACAAAACAGGATAATAAAAAATCAAAAACGCAATTTTATTCCAGTAGTAAACAAAATTCGGGTCACATATTTAAATTTTTATAAATAAAGAAATTAAAGAATTTCTTTATTTATACAGGGTGAGTTTAAAGTAACGCATAAAAATCATAACTACCTTATTTTTTGGAATTTTCAAAAACGGTAAGAGACGTATCGCATTGCTTTTAAAAACCTTTATTTTGGACTCAACAAAAAAAATTTCGGTTGGAATGACGTCACTATGACATCATCATTTTGTTTTAATGAATTGATATTGTTTTTTTATCATAAAACAATACCTTATTAAGAGTGTTTTACAATGGTACCAAAAAGTTTATACTGATGCCATCTAGATGTCATTAAAAAATATATTAAATTTCACCTCAAAGGATAGTTTTAAGTAAAGCATAAAATTCATAACTACTTTATTTTTTAGAATTTTAAAAAACTGTAAAAGAGGTATCGCACTATTTTTGAAGAAATTTATTTTGAACTCAACCAAAACAATTTCTCGATTGATTCTCAACCGAAAAAATTGTTTTATTGAGTTCAAAATAGAGTTTTTTAAAAACAAAGCGACACGTCTTTTACCATTTTTAAAATTTAAAAAAAATAAGAGGTAGTTATAATTTTTATGCGTTACTTTAAACTCACCCTGTATAGTTCACGAAGATACATTATTATGCACTAAAAATGTTTTTACTATCACTGCTAGTTTTACCGGAAATAACATTAGCTTCGTTTTAATTATAAGCAACACCCCATTTTTTTGGTGATATTATTTGCTTTTAAATTAAAAAAAAAATTATAAATTTCTTCAATGGAAGTTAATATGCATTATTAAAACTTATTGTAAATAATACAAATATCTATATAAAATTGTAATTTGTGAAATTAAGTAGTTTTTGAGATATTAATTTTTGCAAGTTTTTGAGTGTTTTTTGCAAATAACTTTTTTGTATGCAATGAAGTCGGGTCTCTCGGCTTTTTAAAAAATAGATTTTATAACTATCATTTTGGTATTTCATTTTAAATTTTTAGTATGAAAAAATGAAAATATGAAAAACAGGGGTGTCTGTAAAAGTTATTTCCGGTAAAACCGGAAGTGATGTTCAAATTTTCTTTGATCCATTAAATGTGATTTCTTGAACCATATAACTTAGTTCAATTTTTTATTTTCATATTTAAATTTTTTTTTTCAAAATTAAAAAAGTCGTTTTTCTTCATCCGAAGATAAAAACTATCAAAACTAATTTATAAAATTATTCAAATTGTTTTAAAGATATTAATTTTTGAACTTTTTGAGAAGCATTTTTGCAAATAACAAATACAAAAGTGTCCGGTCACTTGGTTTTTAAAAAAAGTTGATTTTATTTTGGAACCCCATATGCAGGGTCAAATTAATTTGCCAACATGCCCATTTTTAAATTTCTAATATCAAAAAGAAAAATATGAAAAACATGTACAGGAAAATTGATTTGACCCTACATATTTATGGGGTACCAAAATAATCGATATAAAATCTACTTTTTGAAAAAACTAATTGACCCGGCACATCTGCATTTAGAAAAACAGAGTTACCTATTTGCAAAAATTCCCCCAAAAAGTTAAAAATTACAATTTTATTTAGGTATTTGTATTAATTTGAATGAGTTATTATTAACTTCGGATGAAGAAAGTTTTTTTTTCTTTGTGATGTTTGTACATACTAATTTTCTAAAACTGTTTTAAACTATAAACATAAAAAAAGCAAAGTTGATATTATTTCCGGTAAAACCGGAAGTGATAATAAAAAAATAGTGCACAAAATGTTTTTCATTTACACTCGGTATTTAATATAATATAATATTTTTTAAGTAGATACATATTTTTGGTAGTTATAAAAAAGTAAAAACTTATAAAATTTAAATAATTTTATGAATGTCAAAAATTATTTTTTTTGGTAGAATTAAAGAAACTATCAAATTAAAAGACCCAGAATCCAAAACAAGATAATTTTGTGGGAAATAGTGATGTAAAGTTTGAATGATTCGAAAAAAAATATTTGTAAGTATTAGTTTAGTTATTTATTACTGAATTAAACAATGGTAACGTATTAATTATAAATAAAGTAATCCTAAAATAATTTCTAAAAGGTCTTAAATTTGCCTTTATTGCTGTAATAGCTTGTCATAATTTTTTATTAATATACAGTAACTCCTGGTACTGGTTCTCTTTCAGATGACGGTGTATCATAATAATTTTCTTGGTAAACAGCATTCCTGTTCAATTTTGATGTAGCCCGCTTTACTATATAAATAAACATTCCAATTTTTATTGCTGAAAATAAAAATAAAATTAAAGAAGCTTGTAGTGGATTTTTTTTGCAATAACCATATCTTAATACCTTAGGAAGCTTTAGAAACACAACCTCAAAATGTTCTTATGGAGTGTTGAGCAATCACAGTTTTTTGGTAAGTAATAGTATATTATTCAACGAGCGAGAAATGATAGCGAAATTGCGACACGAGCCGGTAGGCGAGTGCCGTAATAGGTCTGATTGTGAGTGAATAATGGCTATTTTCTCGCAAGTATAATACCATGGTTTTTTCACGACTAATTATTATTTTACGGCGCTTTTATGCAAATTTGTTGAGGTTATTTTTCGTATTTTTGACATTTCTTGATTTCTTCTATGTACGTTTTATTCTGTGGTTAAAATTACCCACAATCCATTGCTCATTACCCAATAGGTAGCCCAATGATTAAAGAAATTACCCAAAATCCATTACTCATTAGCCAATGGGTTGGCAATATTGCAGGTTTGTGACAATTGTGATTGATCCGCACACGGTCCGAGCATATTGAATAATATCTAAAATTTTGGTAATGAATTTCATTACTTGTCAAAAAATTCAAACGAAATGAATCGTTTATTCAATATTCGTGGAAAAGGGTAATAAATAAATGCTTAAATTGAGTAAAAGTAAATTTAGAAATATTCTTTCTTTCTAAAACTAACATGTCTAGATAGCTCTGAAATGAAGAATTGGGGAAAATTCCAATTCGTGATTGCAAAATAAGGTTTTTCGGAGTATAAATAATTGTTCAATCAATTGGTCTAAGATCTTATCATTTTCAATGTAAAGCTACGGCCATCTTCTTTGTTTGTATGGATATGGCCTATAAAGTCTTTACAGAGACGTACTGCAACTTGAATTCGGCCTTAGAAATATGAACCTGTATTGGCCAGTCCGTACCTGGGATTTTATTTATCTTAAATACTACACCTTTTCCAATTGTATTTCAGATAATTCAATCTAATTTTAGAAAGTATCAATTAATGTATAATATTGTATTTCAGAATCAATTATATTTCAAAAAGGATCAATTGTATTTCAGAAAGCATCAATTGTATTTCAGAAAACACCAATTGAGTTGCAGAAAAATCAATTTAATTTGATAAAGGACCAATTGTAAAAAACTGAGGAAGGCAACTATCCAGTGTTTTTGGTGGTGATTGTTCATGTGAACCACAACAGACACATACGATTCATCAAAAATATGCTTCGGCAATTTAATAATACACCACCAATATTACACCCAATTGAAATAATCTGATTTAAGATTAAAGCAGTATTGTTAAAAGAATACTTCTGATTTTTCCTGTTATAGCTCCTGATATCATGGTAAATAATGTTGATTTACTTAGAAACAATTATTGATGAAGCCAAAAATACAATTGTTGGTGCTGATTGTGCTCGTGCAGTACTACAATAGGTAATGCAGCTGCTTTATAGCAATGGAAGACATGGCTGTTGGTGGCTAAAATATTAGACTTAGGTAATAATTCTTTTTGAAACACAAACCATACTTTCTGAAATTAAATTGAAGAATTTTGATTATCCAATGATGTTTTTTGAAATACAATTGATGATTGCTTTCTGAAATTCTATTCACGTTTCTAAATTACAATTGCTGATTTTTGAAATTGATTTGATTTTTTCTGAAATACAAGTGGAAAAGGTGTAGTACTATTTGCCTCCTTTTGTTTAGTTTATTCGTTGTTTTAACCCTTTAATTCTGAAGGTGAATTTGGGCAGCCATATAACTACTTACTTATTAACATAATCTGAATTACTAAAAATCCAAAGTCTTGAGTAACAAAAATATTGTAGATTGATGAAATAAGAACTAAAACCATTTCAGCTACTTTAAAACTGGTCCAAAAGAAGAACTGACGTTTATCATGCTAAAACATATTTGTAAAAGGGTTGACTACCTTCAAAATAACATTTATACATTGCGCAAACCAAAATGAAGATCAACAGCACATCCTGCTGCAAGAACCAGGTAACCAAGAGAGTACATCGTGTAGTTCACATAAGTCTCCTTTTTAACGTTATAGATAAATGTCATAAAAATTCCAATTGATATGCACGAACAGCTCTATAAATATAAATAAATTTCAAAAAATAAAAATAAATTCTATTGCCTACATTTTAATCTTTTTCCAATTACGTAATGAACCAGTATTTTTTACGCAAAATATAAATAAGCTCAAACACATCATCTACTTCGTAAAAATTAGAGGAAAGCTGGAACTCGTTTTAATAACTTTATTTTTTATAAAAAATGAACATATTGAGTTTTCTCCAATTTTCGTGCAATGGTCATTTTACAGTTTTTTTCAAAATACAGCCAAAATTATGCGTTTGGAGGAAAATACTATATTTTGCAATTTTAAATAACGTGAACTTTTGCGTGCATTGAGTACCCAACTTTTAAATTTAAAGCTCAAGATGTAAGAGAAAACTAGAGTAAAAAATTGCCTGTGTTAATTTATTATTCTGTATATACTGATAACTGATAATATGTAATGGATAAAACAAAAAGAATAATAGGTGATAAAATATATTGTATAAAAATTGAATTTAAAAGTAAAAATCTGAATATAGAAATATTCGTTTTAAAAATTATAGTTTTTTGTAAAGAAAGTTTGGCAAATTTTTTATGGGAGGGGGGGGGGGGGTGGGTTGCAGTATACCGCCACAATAACTATATTTCCTCCATGTAATTTGTCCATAAGAAAATCCAAATTTCGAAAATGTTTTTTGGCAACACAATTCAAAATATCAACATGAAATTTTGTACGCAATAAGATATAATTATAAAGAATGTTCTAACTGCTTTTTTATTAGCTTTCAATTACCTCCCTAGAAATTATCAAATTTTACATAAAATGAGTACAACTGTGATAAATCTAATCAAAAATATTTTAAATTAATGTAATCTTTAGATTTTAATCGTTTTAAATTAATATACAAAATGTTCCAACCAATATGTTTTAATCAATCGTAATGACTATAGCGTAGTTGTGTGGGCAATCATTGAAAATACCCCTACTTGCTTAGGCACTCCAAAAAATAAGCCTAGTTGCTTGGGCGCTCCATAAAATAAGTGTGGTTGCTTAGGCAGTCCTTCACAAAACCTAGTTGCTTAGGCGTTCATAGTTGTTTGGGCGTTATTACAACCCTATGATCACAATATGAGGAGTAGCAGATTGCGTTAGTATGACTTTCTAAATACAAATTGTTAATGTGCCTGATGATGCCCTTATGAAGGCGAAACTAGTAGCACTACATATGAAATAAACATTTTCTAACATTGTAAAAGATGGGATTTGATTTATTCTCAGGTACCTTTATTAATTAGTCTCCCAAATCATCGTCAAGTTCTCATCTTAAAATGAGTAATTTCTGCGAACCTCTTACGGTAACTTCAAATCAAAATATAGACAAAAAAAGCAGTTAGAACATACTACTATGAAAAATGGACAAACAAAACTCTATTACAATATTCTAACTAAAATATTACTAGTCTGATAAATGGTAAACTAAGGGTTCCAATTATTAAAATATTTTTTAATTGATTCCAAGTTTTTTTTAAAGTGAAAGTTACAAAATACAGTTTTTCAATTTCAAGCGGAAATACCCTTTTAGAAGATAGTCGATGAAATTAGGTGCTCCTCGCTCAACTTACAACCTTATTATGAACCTATTTGAAAAAAATTAAAACTTCATTTGGTAGTCCCTTTAATTTACTTTCAGGATTAATTTACAAAATTCAATTCGATTAACTCTTAATTAAGCTATGATTATTTAAAAACGCCCGTGTAATCACCTACGATTTTCCTAAAATCCTAAGTTAGACGTTTGGAATCTCTTCCTCACAGTGTTTCATTCACCAATCGCATTTCCAAGTCACAGAGAAATCGGAGTTACACATTTTGCCCACTATACTCTTAAGTCATATGAATTTAAATTTGCAGAATTAAACAAATCGTAAAATACAGCCTGGTGTCTTACGCAGTCCGTACTCAAAATATTTTTTCAATTCTTCGTTAGATTTTTTATGGAACACAATTCGGCGAAAAATAGTATCCGGTGTTGACCTCTTTCTCATGGATTTTCACTATAGATATTACACCTCAAAGTGGAATTTGGCGATCTTTTCGTTTCAATTTGATTTGCTGGAAGTGAGTTCCAATCACTTTTGAAACACTGGAGCTTCCTACTTCATGAACAAGGTGGCAGTTGACCTTGTTGTCTCCAATTATTAGAAGGCATTCAAGTTATCAGCATCATTGTCATCTCTAGAAATCCGCGATGTTCTGGCATCAACATGTTGCTCTGTCGTAGTGAACGATACCCCACAAAAGCTCTCAATTTGCTGAGAAATGTCCATTATGATAGGTAATGTTGCAATCCATGTGGCTAGAGTGCTGTTTGTAATGCCACGTCCCTGCGTCTTCATAGATCACATAAGGGTCTGCTCTATGTTCATATCAGACTATATTCCTGAATTTAAAGTACCCCTTAATCACAAAAAATGTTCATATTCTTCTGGTGATATTTTGGAACTGAGTTCCTGCATAAATTCCTAAGTAAAGATGCTGATTTTGGTTATAAGAAGTACCCACTTGCATGAAAGTAAGGCATCATTCATACATTCAAGGTGTAACAGCAAAACTCCACTTCTTTCCGCTTGAACGAATTGCTTGACAATCGTGACCATATTCAGGTACTGATACCATAATCTAACTGTTGGTAAGTTGTTTTTGAGATCAAGGAGCTTGTTTGAAATTTTCTGCAGTATTTCAATGACAAGTGGGATGTTCGTTTCAACAGATATTCCCTTATTTATATCGACAAGCATGTTTATTAACTCATAATGCTCCCTTTCAGTAATTGTCACTTTTGATATTGAATTTTTGGTTTATGGTTTGATACTTTCGAAAGGTAATTAAATACATTAAAACTAATATTATGGCTATTTTTAAGTTGCTACATTCATTAGAAAGTTATCATGTCTCAAATATCGGTATATTCGAAAGAAAATCTTTGTTTCTCAAAGCAGGAAATTTTTGACTCTAGTTTTATCCAACATCTTAAGACTTAAATTTAAAAGTTGGCTATTGAATCGACGCAGAATTTAACGTTATTTAAAATTGCAAATAATAATAATTTTTTCCTCCAAACGCATAATTTTGCCTGTAGTTTCAAAAAAACTGCAAAATGACCGACAATTTCGTGTCTTTTCAACATCGCACATAGAGCATAGCACGAAAATCGGGGCAAAATCAATGTGTTCTATTTTTATGAAAAATAAAGTGATTAAAATGATTTCCAGCTTATCTCTAATATTTTCGAATTTGAATGCTGATTTGACTGGACTAGTTAATCTTTTTTATTATTGGTTTTGCGAAAATATCTTATAATTAGTAAAAATATGTCAAAAATAAGATAAATCTTCTAAGAAAAACACTTTATTTATATTGGTTCATAGATTATTTTTATCTTTATCAAGTGATTTAGAAAAATAAAAAAATACAAGGGTAGGTAACGGACAGATAAATAAAAATTTTTGTGCCATAATTACATTTATATGAAACCAATAATAGAAAAAAATACATGTTAAACGAGCCATTTATGCAAACTAAAAAAATCTATTGTTATAAACATATTAAATATTAACTATTGGGCTGTAATTCATAAATTAGACTAAAGTTCCTTTGATTTTTTTTTTAATTTTGTTTTAAAAATTACACAAAATTTGTTATTATCCAAAAAAGTTTAGAATATTGTAAAAAAATATTAGTTTATTTATAATACTTACAAATCCTCCGATTGGTATAGCATAATTATATGTTTCATCACTTAAAGGTATATAATTATTTACGATATTCCTGAAAAAGTCACTAAAAGAAGATAACAATTTTATTGCTGTATTTTATATTATTCAATATTTACTTAATACTAGTTTTCTTTGGTGTTTGCGCAGTGTTTGAGGACATTTTGCATTTTCTAACGTGATTATACTTCGAGTGGTTCTAATATTATTTGCACGATAATTTGATAAGATTTTCATTACGTACTTGAAATACACCCAATAATTAACCGGTTATGAAACTTTAATAGACCTACATTCTATGTAATTTGTTTATATGTGTATTTTTCAATAAATATAAATTTTTACCCTTCAAACTTTTTTTTCCAATATTATTAATTTCAACAAAATTCAATAATAGGATATATATTTTTGTATCAGTTTTATCAGTGACGTACGTACGTTTTATAATCACTGGTTTTATATGTACAATAAAGACAACTAAGAGTTAAGCTTATGCAACTAAATATGCTGGTATGTTATGTCATATCTCATACCATTGAATTTTTCTTCATTAGTACTAATAAATGATGTAGACAAAAATAAAGAAAGACTAATTTTATTGACGAGAAATTTATTTAATAATTTATAATATAATAAAAAATGGGTAAATAACTAATTTGTACCAGTTGTAACCTTAGCAGTACAGTACCAAATTCCTTTAATTAAAAATTAGGAGATACCAGATTTAAAGCTTTAGTAAGTTTGAATACAGAAAATTCTTATTTCTGAAAATTATAAATAAAATTATTGCTATAGTAAAGTATGTATCTGCTAAAACAATTTGGTTATAGACCCAAAATCATGTTTTAATTTTACATGCATATAAATTTAATACCAAATAAATTAATAGCACAAATAGCACTATTCATATCTTTGGTTATACTTGGCAATAGTTTAATATAAAAATACAATATATTAAAATAAATAATAGTGCCTCAATTAAAAATAAACCCTACCTATTTACAAAACTAATTTTTAAAATATCTACATCGAAAATACTCATATTTGAGCCGCCATTTCATAGCAGAATCAGTCTCTATATTATGCAAATATTGGTTGTAACATTTTTTTAAACTATACATAAAGTCGTATCTTTACAAACTGAAATCTGCGCTTCCTCCATTATCCTTAACCTGGGCCCTAAAGGAATACCCATCTTTTGAAGACGTTCTTCACTTAAATAAGGCAGTTCTACCATACCGATCTTTTCATTTTCAAATATGTTGGCATATTTCTAAAAAAAATTAATTATAATATTAAATGAATTATATTTGATAAAATTACTTACTTCGTATCCTAATTTTCGTAAAAACAATCTTAACAATGGCGGCTCATCGCCAAAAAACTTAGTCAGTTTCTTAACACGTGTTGGGTTTGCTAGACTTGGCAAATCTTTGGAGGTATTAGCTCCCCGTGTGGCTGAATGTGATCTAACATTAAGCATATTTGTTTGTGTTCTCAGAGCTGAAATTTCTCCTCTAATATTTTCCATTTCTTGTATCATTAAATGCTGGGTTCTCATTTCGGAAGATAAGTGAGCTACAGATCTGGCTAAGGTAACAACATGTGATTCCAATCGTTGGAACCGTTTGTTGATACCTCTTACATCTTTAACTTTTTTACGGTCTTCATATGCTCGTCTTTTATCTCTTATAGGTCTACTACTAACGGAACTTGATGGAAGGGATGACATACTACCATAGCGTCGTTTGCTAAATCTGGGATCTGATGGTTGATATCTCCCTGAATGTTTTTTCACACCAAGCAGCTTTAGAACCTTAAATACACAAAACATAGAATAAGTTAATATATTCGGGTCCAAAAAGAAACAATAAATTAATTATGAAGTTAAAGAAAACTTATTATTAAAATTAAAAAAAAAATTGCAATTCTTCACTACATAAACCAGAAATGGACCCATCATAGAAGCCCTAAAGTCTCATATTATACTTGAAACGACCAACTGATAAACGTAACCTATTAGGGCATTTCCAAATTACCCTATTTTGAGTGGCACCAGGAGGAAGACATTCTTTAGGACATAAAAGTAAGTTCCTATCTTTATCATTTAACACAACTGTATAGTTTTAGAACCCTGAAGTGGTCGAACAGTTGAAATAAAGCTTCTACGAGATTTTAGATGAATAAATTCTGCATTTTCACCATAGAGTGGATGTAAAATGTCATTTTGTTGAATATCCTAAAGGTCTTTTTATATTTGGAAGAGAGATAAACATGGCTGGTTGATGTTGGTCTAAGATATATCTAGTAATTATTCTACAACTTTATCTAAACACTATCTAATTGTTTGGTATGACAAGATCTTTCCCAAACTATTCTGTTGCCGAAAAACATAAAGATAGTGCAATAGTTCTTAAGAATGAGGAGACGCACCCCATTTACAACAAACTTATTTTTGAAGTAAATCCCATCTTGTTGAAACTGACATTTTCAAAAGAACTACAGAAACGAGGGCGAGCGATAAATAGACGAATTGCAGAAAAAGAGGAAAGACAAGAGAGCAAATTGGACAAAAACCAGACGCATTCAAAAGGCCGAAAAAAAATAAGCGAATTACAAAACTCATTTTTTATCAGTGTTACAATTTTCGGCGGAAAATTCCAAGGAAAACTCAGTAAATCGTCGATTTCTTGAATTATTTTAAATGTTATCACGTTTTTGGGACTTTAGTTGGAAAAAAACTGAATTACTTTTTTATTTGTAGGGACAAATATTTCTATAAAATTTTGTAAAATCGTGTGTGGCACTATTATTTTTCATTGGTACAATTTTCGCCAAAAAATTCCAAGAAAAATGTGAGAAAATCGTCGATTTCTTGAATTATTTTGTATTTTATTCACCTTTTTGGGACTTTACTTGGAAAAAACTTAATAACTTTTTTATTTTTATAAACATTTTTACAAAATTTTGTACAATATTGTATGATACTATCGTTTATCAGTTTTTCGGCAGAAAATTCCAAGAAAAACTTGAGATATCGTCGATTTCTTGAAATATTTTGTAGTTTATTCACCATTTTTGGGTCTCAGTTGGAAAAAATTTAATAACTTTTTTATTTTTATAAACATTTTTACAAAATTTCGTACAATCGTGTATTGTACTATCCTTTATCAATGTTACAATTGTCGGCATAAAATTCCAAGAAAAACTTGAGAAATCGTAAATTTCTTGAATTATTTTGTAGTTTATTTACCATTTTTGGGACTTCAGTTGGAATAAACTTAATAAGTTTTTTATTTTTATAAACATTTTTACAAAATCTTGTACAATTGTGTATGGTACTATCTTTTATCAGTCTTACAATTTTCGACAGAAAATTCGAAGAAAAATTTGAGCAATCGTCAATTTTTTGAATTATTTTGTAGTTTATTCACCAGTTTTGGGACTTCAGTTGGAAAAAACTGGATAACTTTTTTATTTTTATAAACATTTTTACAATATTTTGTAAAATCGTGTATGGTACTATCAGCTATCCATGTTAAATTTTTTATTGGAACATTCTAAGGAAAACTTCATAAGATCGTCGATTTCTCGAATTTTTTTTGTATTTTAATTAGTTTTATGGGACTTAATTGGGAAAAACTTAATTACTTTTTTCTTTTTATAATATTTTTAAAAATTTTGTGTAATCGTGTACGGTACTATCATTTATCAGGCGTAGATTTTTTGACGGAAATTTCCAAAAAAAAACCTTAAAAAGTCGTTAAATTATTTTATGATTTTTGAAACTTTAAGTCAGAAATAACTTAAGAACTTTATAAAAAAATTTACACAATTTTGTACAAGCATGTATGGTAAAACTCCAAAAGAATAAAGCTAAACAAACCCAATCTAAATTAATAAAGAGTGTTTGGTTGTAAAAGTCAAATAATAGACATAGTTATTTAATTTAATCTAAGTTTCTTTATAAAATATATTTTCGGCTTTTTTATATTGACATTTTGTAATGTTAGTTCTTTTCAGAATTTTAACATAGTGTTTTTTGTCGAATTCGGCCATTTTTCAGTCGGCCTTTTGTTCTATTCGGCTATTTAACGTTCGGCCATTTGTAGAAGTCGGCGTTTTATCGTTTGCCCATTTTTATTTCGGTCATTTTAGGCCTATTTAGTTTTGGCCTCTTTAACGAACCAGAACGTAGAAAGTTAACTTAAAATGTTAAAATATACAAATAAAAAAATTGTATTCAATATATGATATTTTCATGGAAGTTCTTTTTTTTATCGCACGATATTGGGCCCCTTTGCTTCGTCGACCCTTAATCAACCTAACCTAACCTTGCTTATGGGTAGTTACGCCACTGCGTAAGGGCTTACGGGTTAGCACAGAATCGATACATACGATTTTTTTAGTTAATTTGAAATTACCTCTGAATACATGCTTTCCAGTCCTTCTAATTGTTTTCTTATTGTTCTAGCATCATTTGTACTTAAATCACCATCTGAATCGCTTTGGTTGTCGAGCATGGACTCCAAATCCATGGATCTTGTAGTTGTTGAAGTAAAATCAGTTGTGTCTAAACCAAAAACTAAAAACATATGTTTAGAATAGAAAAAATAAATTAATAAAGGTAAAATTACTTTGTTTGCTTCGTAAAATAGTATTATGATCGACCTTTTTTCCGCTACGAAATTTTGGATTAGAAGTGTTGTTCCACCTATTTGCACTAGAATGCCCTTTTGGTTTGTATTCGTAATCAGGCTTGCTTCCATAGGGTAAGCTAAAATTGTTTTCTTCATTAATATTTTGATGAATATTGTATCACATAGAATCCTTACTTATTGCAAAAATAGTTTTAAAAGTTTTTTATAATTAAAGGATAGTACCTGGCATGTTTATATCTTGTTGAATTTCTTGGTGTTATATTTGGGGAAGATTCTTCTGGTGATAACGGTGGAAGTGGTGGAGTCATTGAAGAAATACTTTCACTTAATGTAGAATTGGCAATATTAGTACTATTTCCTTGTAAGGACAATTCATGAAGCTTAGGTTCTAATATATTCCTTAATTCAGTTTCAACAATATCCACCCATTCCGAATCATGACCTACAAATTTAAAATAATTAAATTATTTTTTTACAAAAAATCCGTTAAAATAAAGATGAAAATATTCACGAAGAAAAAAGAACCAACTGTTTTAATTTAAATAAATTTAAAATTCACCTGTTACACTGAAATATTTTCTTTCATTTTTACATAAATATTTTAAATAAAAAAAAACGAGACGAAAAAAACCATGGAAAGTAGAATTCATTATTCAAATTAATTCCAATTAAGTTACTTTGGCATGATATATTTACCTTTATGTGCATTGTGATTATCAGATTCATTACTAGTATCAACACCTGGTCTTCTTCCACTACTATATGCAGCACTTCCTCTTCCAGAATCTGCATTTGAAGATGACTGGCCGGCTTTATCATAATCCGAGCTTGCAGCTGAACTTGGGTTGTGTTTTCTTGGATTTTTAGCATCCCCATCCGCTTTGACGTTGTATACGCCTTCAATTTTTCCAATCTCTACTTCAAGCTGTTGTCTAGGAGCTCCTATGAGAGCGGAATTGACTTTATCCTCATTTTTATCCACTTCTTCTTTTTTGCGAGTTAAAAATCCACCATCATCACTATCTTTATCTGCAATTTGCGATTCTAATAAATTACTTTGGGAAGCTCTACGAGTCGCCTGTGCTTGTGGTTGAGGTCGGTTATCAGGAATTTCATTCTTTATTTCATCTTCGTAGTTTAGTTGTGGTTGTGAAGCTGCACGACGTGCTTCAAATTGTTGGCGTAAACAATCTCGTTCAATTTGTTGTGGGCTCCTGTGATCAATGATTATGCGTCTTGTTTCAATATCTTTCTTTGGTGTTTGCAATAAAGGTGGATTAAATTGTTGTGGGTACCTTTGTTGGGTACGTTGTGGTGTTGAAACGTAAGGGCTTTGGTAATATTCCTCTGCCCGAGGAGCTAACATTTCTTGCGATCGTGCTTGCATTAAGTGTGGGTACATTTGCTGATTTTTATAGGCTTGATATTGTTGATTATGTAAGGCTTGTTGTGCTAAAGCTTGTTGTTGTAGTATGTGTTGATTTGCATGTAATTTTTGTAACATGACATTTGCTTCGTTACGTGGTTTTCCGTAAATATTTTGTTCTGGCGTTTTTGGTGCAGAAGTTTGTTCTTCCATACTCTCGTCTAACCTATCTATATTTCGATTACTTTTTCGCATTTCTTCTGTCACATTATTTAGACCACAATCATCGCTTTTCTCATCATTATCTTTATTACTTTTAAAGCGCGAAGAAATAATATCTTTAATTGTGTTGTAAGTTTTAGTCATGGTTTTATTTTTCGATTCTTTCTCCTTTTCGATTTGTACTGTTGTTAATTGCGGATTTCCTCCGATATCATCTGAAGATAGATATTGTTTGGATTTGCTCAACTCAGCTTGCCACGTGGATCTAGGAACTGCACCAGTTGACAACCCGCAGTTTTGAGAATTGTAATATTCTGGTTGATATGTGGCACGATAAACTTGATCATGTTGTTGATTCGCGTGTGATATATGGTTCTGCAAATTAATTTAGAATTAATTACTTTAATGACATGAAGTTAATACTCACAGAATCATTTTTTAAACCAAACTCTACCATAATAAAGCAGTGAATGCTCCCGCGTTTAAAACAATACTAAAATGCTCGCGTGTATTCTACAAACACCGCTTTCGTCATAGAAAGAAAACAATTCTTAAAGATAGCAGATAGCCATCTTTCCATGAAAGTTAGTCTCACAATTAATTCGTGCATAAATAACTTGTACAATCATGCAGTTTTTTATTTTACTGGGCGATTATTTTAGAACGCCTTTCGTTAGAATGCACAATGAGGAAGGAGTTCGCTTTCTGCATTTGAATTTTATAAAATTTATTAAATGGATATAAAGAGGGGGCTTTCCAGGAAGATAGGAGTTTACTTGATGCTACTAAATTACCTACCTGTTCGTGATTTTGATGATTTTGGCCTTGAGTCCAAGCAGACAATTGTTTAGGCGGTACGTCTGGCGCAATTGCCCCCTTTGATCGTTTCATATAGTCATTAAGTATAGGAATTTTTGAGTTTTTATCGGTACTCGATAAAATTACTTCTCTTTCAATCTGAAAAAAATCAAGAAATTATTGGATGATGATGAGTCAATCAATGATTTTTGTTGTTTTCTTTCCAAATTTTACAAATTTTTATGTGTTGTATCAAAAATTATAGATTAAATTATAGATGCGCTTGTAATGGATCAAGGTAGCGCAAGCAATAAGAGGTGAAAGTCCTCAAGTATTGTTGGAACATAATCATGGCCGATCTTTACGAGTTCGTTCACATATCTCAGCCTAGAATAATTGCGTAGGCTAAATCAATATAAGAGTACATACTTGCAAAAATTAAATCAACAAAATATGTCAACATCTAATTTTGATTACAAGTTGATAAGATTTCCCATAATTATAAATTATTTAGTATTTTAATTGGAACGTTGATACTGATCAATTAATTTAATTGGATTAAAGAATCTGGATGTATATAAAAATTAAAATATCTTTCATATTCAATGATAACAAAAAAAGTAACTTTACACTTTAAGTTGCAGTAATTTGTTTAATGGTTAGTTTAGTGTTGAGTATTAAAATGATCCCAATAAGGATAAGTGGAGGTGGAGCAGTAATTATGAACTAAACAGTACTATTTACGGTTTTATTAAAGCACATTAATCTTGTACTCGGATGCATTTCATTACTTATTCTTGAATATTTATGGGTGATAATAATTTATAGAAAAATCCAAAAGGATTAGAATAATTAAGTCACTTTTCTCAGAAGAAAAATTCAATATATCAAATGAAAAACTTTGGCATGGAGAAGTATCTAAGGGAACCAATTTTGAAAAAATGCTTCAAATTTGTATGTAATTTCTATTTAGAAAAAACTATAATATACTGGCGAAAAATTTGGGACAAGCAGACAACAATTCTTTAATTAAATCAAAAGTTGAAAACGAAGACTACAAATTTAGAATTGGATAATAAGTGACACTGCTGATCTGGATTAATGTTAAATAGTTGAGTAAAACTCTTGAGTCTTCTTGTATCCATCTTAATAATAAAGTTGGATACAAGAAGACTCAAGAGTTTTACTCAACTATTTACTACAAATTTAATCTTTGAAAACTAATAAATTAATTAGTCACTTCATACTAGTTAACATGGAAGGGTAATAGTTTAGAATAGCTTAGTTTATTTTGCCGGGCTTTTGATATTTTTTTCTAGAGAAAATATCGTTAATTGCATTAAATTAATTTAATTTAAAAAAAGTAAGTTACTGTAGAAGCAAAAAACCCCTGCATGTGTTACTTTATGTAGAGGCTAGAGGGTAAAGTAATTCAAAGGTCTAACAAAAAACTAATCTATTCCGACCCTGACTTATTAGATTTTATGTCGATGAAACCTCGTCTAGATTGTAGGACTTTCTTTACCCATTATTTTTGGAGTATTATACATTGCATTGTAATTGTACTAAAAATAATTTATATTTATCATGTACACTCCATAAAAAATAATAAGTCGTCATGTTTATTTAAAGATAGAAAATTTAGTTCTTTCACATTTTCTAAAATTTTTAAATTTTTAGAGAGCATAACGCAACCTTAATGTCAGCGTGGTCAACTTTTTGGTTTTTTTTTTAAATCACAATTAATAATGAATGCCCTGATAACAATTTTTTGTTTGGCTTAAAAATAAATAAACGACCTAAATACTTAAATAAACCTGATTAAATTTTTCAGAAATTTGGTACGAAAAGTACGAAAGTTCGAGGTTATCCCAGATGACGGTCCTTAATTAAAAATGGGTAAGTTGAATGATTGATGCATTAAATTATTTTTCTAATGTACATCCATTTTTACCTTTTAACATTATCAATCTTGCTATGAATAATTTAAATATAAAAGTCAAAAATAACGTTTTTTAGGCATTGCACAACCTATTTATAATTTACAAGTTATAAACAAGAGCAATATGATTTTATAAAAAAAATTAATTCGGTAAGTGGACAGAAATATATTTTCGGGGCAAGTGCGTAATTGCATAATAACGCCCAGGAAAAAAATGGTCATTTGCCACGGGTATCTACAAAATATATAATATAAAGAATAAGGTTATTAATTTGCCTGAACGAATTCGGACTTTACATAAACTTCAACATTGAAGACCGCAAGTGTACTTTTTTCACTAATGTTAAATGAAATTAATTTTATCACAGTTTTCTAGTGCTGTGCGTATAAATTTTCCACCATTTTTTTGTGGTTAAATATGATTTTTGTGTTATTCTACAAGTAAATTAGTTGATTTTATCAATTTCAGATATTTTAAAAATCAAGCCCTGGTCCGCACTTACCCCACAAAATCAGGGTAAGTGAGGATAGCAACATTTTTGGAAAGTAATTTAAAATTTAAGAAGATAATAAAGAAAAATGTAATCGTTGCTTCTTCAAAAGTAATGGATTTTTTGTTGTAATTATGAACAAAACTGGAAGTCCTAACAGGAAAAATCTGTAAAGTTTATTATATGGGTTGTAATGGAGGGTTTCCCTGGCTACATTATAGATATTTCCTGTAAGGACTTACAGTTTTGCAGAGAATTACACCACGAGTGTCAAAACTTCTGAAAATTAAGATAACGATTTCGTTTACTTTAGAAAAGAAGCAGGAAGATGATTAGTGTTTTCTTAAAACCAAAGAATCATATGTAATATCACGAATGTCATTTGGGGTTAACTTTAACTCCAAATAAAATGAATGGTAATGTATGAAAAATATTCGACTTATAATTTGAACAAGAGCGCATATTTGAGGGTCTATTTAACGAACATTTTTCACTTTTTTGTGCAAAATTTGACAGCCACCTTCAAACTTATTGAAATTTGACATTAACGTCAAAAAATAATCGCTGATATTTTTGACGCTTTACTTGTCACAAAAAATAATCACTTGTGAGTTGAATAGTCATTGATATTTATAATGTACAGTTGGTCCCAGCTGGAAGTAGGACAAAAGTAATCACGATCGCGTATTCTTTGTCCTACTTCGAGCTGGGAGCAACTTTACACATACCTCAAAACCTCAATTAAATATCCTAAATTTTTGTTCAAAAAAATAGACAACTATTGTTACAGTTGTTAGTGGTTAACTGAAAGGAAACTAATAAGTTGTAACTATGTCATTATTCCAGCTGCAATAGTTAACTTTTTAATACAACAGAAATCTTGTGTAAATTTTGGTCTGCACGTCCCCCTGACTTACCTCAAGAGAAAATCTGGAAATATACAGGGTATCTAACTTTTTTCCAGCAAAAATTTTTCTTAGATAGTAAATGTCATTCTAAACACAAAATTTCCTATGAACTAATATTTTTTTTGATTCCTTAAGAAGTTACAGCAATTTTAAAATTTCAAAATATTAATGATTTTTTTGGACACCCTGTATAAATTTCATATTATTTCAATTTTTTAAATGTAAATCAAGTATATATTGAATTTGACATTATCTGTAAGCCAATCAGATTTTCTTGCTAGAAATTTCAAATGACTCCACTTATTTTAAAAACAGCCAATAATGTTCAAAAAGGCAAGTTGGGAAAGACAAAATCCAAACCATAAATCTTTTAAATAAAAACATGATGATAAGAAAGAAAAATTATACAGGGTTTCACAAAAAAATGGTTAAAATCTTTAAAATGTTGAAATAAAAAAATGAGCCACCCTGTATATGTAATAAAAATTTATGTTTCTTATTAAGAAAAATGCTAACTACTCCTCCTATTATTTTAATACTGTTTTATTATTGAAGTTTCAACTTCGCTTTTTATTTCAAATAGTGTTTATCTTTAGTAAAATTGTTAATTTACTGAAAAAATATTTTTTTGTATAAATATGGCTAAATATAAGTAAAATTAACATAAAAATTCTTGCGATTTGGATATAAAATATAAATATTCTTTTTAAAATAAAATTATTAATAAATAAATTGGATATAAAGAATATTTTATTCTTAAACTTTTAATTTTCTAATTGTTAAAAATATACCGGGTGTACACGAAACTAGGGCCACCCCTGTCATTTCTATATTAATGAAAATAAATAAATTAATTTTAAGTACTTTAATGAGCTTAGAAAACAAATTTATTAAACTAAAAAAACTATCAATAGTACTTCCGGTTTCACTGGAAAATATACAGGGTGAGTTTCTTGTGTGAAATCAGAAGATATATCTTTTATTTTAAGACATTGGAAAAAAAAACTTAAATCACAAAATTGTAAGGTTTATGGATGCACATAACCAGAACTTATTTTTGTATATACTGGGTGTTTCGTTATTGGAGCGCAGGCTAATCCACTTTTTTTTTAAATGGAACACTATACAGGGTGTCCCACGATTTAGTTTACAGACTATATCTCCGTTATTTGAAAAGATACAAAATCCAACCAACATAATCTTTTAATAGCATCAAATTGGCCTTCCATTTTTATTCTTAAAATTTTATTGGCTTTGACCACCCTTAAGAAGCCATCATCAACTTTTTTTTTTCAAATGGCAGCTCCTACTTTTTTTAACAAAAATTGAATCTCAACTTTATACTGAATACGACAGTATGTTACTCCCTTAAAAAATTGTATAAAATTAATTTTATTTTTTATTTTATAGTAAGAGAAGAACTAAAATTAATTATAATAAATGTTCAAAATTGGCTCCTGCACATTGTACACAAGCAGAATAAAAATGGAAGGCCAATTTGATGCAATTAAAAGATTATGTTGGTTGGATTTTGTATCTTTTCAAATAACGGAGATATGGCCTGTAAACTAAATCGTGGGACACCCTGTATAGTGTATATGTTTGGATATTTGCAACGATATATGTTTTAGAAAATTTGAGTGTGCCTTTAATTTTTTATCGGAAATTTTCATATGTAATATCACGAGTGGTCAAATTTAAGTCGAATATTTTTCACTGACCTTACCACGAATGCCATTTGGGGTTTAATTTTTAACCCCAAATGACATGAGTGGTAATGTATGAAAAATATTCGACTTATAATTTGAACAAGAGTGTATATTTAAAGGACTATTTAACGAACATTTTTCACTTTTTTGTGCAAAATTTGACAACAAACTTCAAACTTATTGAAATTTGACATTAATGTCACAAAATAATCGCTGATATTTTTGACGTTTTACTTGTCATAAAAAATAATCACTTGTGAGTTGAATTGGCAATAAAATTTATCACATTTACACATATTTTTAGAAATTTATCTTGGTCTTATTATGAACATTTAAAAAACAATTTTTATGTCATTTTGTAATATTGATTTTGATGTGTCTGTGGTACATTTTTTTCGAATTTTATTATAAATGATGGCAGCAATCAAGGTGTGAAGTGTGAAATATGAAAACGCGATAGGGATGTATTTTAATTTTTTTAAATGGAACATTCTGTATTTTTTTACATAATATTGTTCCTCTTTATGTGTTCTTTAACTTTTATACAAAATGTTAAATATGTCGAAAAATGATAGATTCTATAGAAAATGCCCAAAAAAGTGCGCGTAAATTAGAATTTATTCAATGTATCTGGGTTATTTAAGAATAGTCATTTTTGTTAACAAAAAAACATTTTTGTTGTTAGTTTTGAAAAAAAAATATTTTTCTTTTTAAAACCAATGTTTAATAATATATACGAAAAAATAAGGTATTACATTCAAAATAAGAAAGTTAATGTCATTTCCAGTGAAACCAGAAGTGTTATTTATAATTATTCTATTTTAATAAATGTATTTTATTACTCCCAGATTTAAGATATTAAAATTTCAATTTTTTATTTTCATGAATGAAGAAATGACAGTGTCGGTTTTAGTTTCGTGTACACTCTGTATAGTTTTACATTTTTTTTTAAATTTAAATTCCAAAAATTAGAAAAAAATTATATAATTATTAATTTTGACCTGTTAAAAAGTTTAAAGGCCAAACCCTGGGAGGCGTTCAGGTTTGTCACACCGGGCTTCGGGCGCGCACTATGACGTCATTTATTTACATCTCGTAGTGTGTCACACGAGCGTTGGTATTTATGAACGGCTTTGGGCGTCCACGGTGTGTCAACAAAACAGAAACGTCAAATGACAGAATAATTAAACAATAATAAACCTTCTAATCTAATACAATTTTACGCAAATAAATTGGATTCCTATCCCAAATTATTTTATTCGTATTTATATTGATCTTAAAATAAATGTAATTAAAGTATTATTGGGATTGATAGTACGATTTGTTGTAATCATCCTCATTTAAAGATAAATTAAATTAAATTAAATTGGCCACTAAAATTTTTAACTCAAATCGTTTTTGAATAGAAATCGTGATAGGATATTTATATTTAATATGATAAAAATATTTTGTAGGAAGGTTTGATGCCTTCGTGAACCTATGTAATATGAAATCAAAATAATAACCTAACCCAAATCAACAATAAACAAAAGTTTGTTTTGGTTTTTGGTAGATTTTATCGATAATGCGCATGCGGGACGACTTCTCGCCGTCTCGAGAGCGCGGCGACTTGAGGGTGTTACAAGTAAATAAGGCTTATATACTTATAATGCGCATGTTCGAAACTTGAGGACGGAGTGACTTGGTGCGTCGCCCGTCGCAAATCTGAACGACTTGGGGCTGACGCACCGGGCGCGCCCTGGCGATTTCTGAACGACTTCGGGCGCGCGCTGGCATAACTCTCACACGCCGGGTGACAAACCTGAACGCCTCCCTGTTTATAGCTTTATTTCAGTAAATACTAACAATTGTTTACAGGATGACAAGTTATTTAAGGATAACCTATTTTACTTTATTTTTATTGATAAAAAATGTTATTAAAATTATTATTATTATTTAAGGATTTTTAAAAAACAGAATATTTTACATACCTACATGTTTTTTGATTTGTGATGATCATAACAAAACACCTCGCATGAAATAACGCATTTTTGCCCCTTGTTATATAATATACTATTTTTATAAATCATGCAATTTCGTAATCTTGATATGAATATTTTGCGATTTAAAAAAAAATTAAAACTTAGTAAGTAATTGCATCGTACAAATTTTAATTTAAAATTACGATACAAAACAATATACATAGGTATATAAAATAACGAAATTCTTTTTATCATCATATTTTCACTAACTTCGTATTTACAGTAATATTAGATTATAAAAATTAAACAAAACTAACAATGAACTGAACAAACAAATTGCTACGAAAATCCTATTAATTAATGTACAATTTTTTTTTTCTTTATTTGGTGTCTAATCAAATTGTGATAAATAACTGAGTAAGAATTTTAAATAAAATTCATACAAAATATTAAAATAAAATTATTTTTTTTCTCAAAAAAAAACGTGATATTGATAGGATACATTTCTTCAAATGCATGTGCAAATTTAATTTGCCTACATAATGTAAGTAAAGTGTTTTATTAGATAAAAGGATATTAAAATTCAGTGATTAAATTAAACACCAATAATTAGGAGTATTAAAGTGCACATAATAAAATCAACTTGAAATTTGATTTTTTTTATTAATATTTTAAAACAAAAATACTGGCCGGTTAATTTATTTCACTGAGAAATATTTTTATTGCAATTTATTAGTACCTCTTTAATTTATTGAAATAGGATAATTACAATTACCATAATTTTTTTATTTCTTATTTTTATTTTTTTCTTCGAAATGTAATTAACATTGAACATAGTTATACCAACCTATAAAATACCGGCTTACTGATAGTTTTTTTTCCTCAGGTAAAAGCAAAGCAATTAATTAAGTTATTAAATAATTTTACTTTTTATTATTTTACTATTACTTGCGATCCATGAAGACATAGTATTCTTTTAATTATTATTTTATGCTTGTTCTGTTTTTATTTTAAGTTTTCCACCAAGTTTTGGTTAGATAAATTATGATTTTGTTAATTTTTTTATTTAGTTTTAATAATAAATAAATAAAATGTAGTTTTTTCACCTTTTTAAAAAAAATAATATAATAAAAGGATAAATAAATTACATTTTTGTATTTGACGTTATAAATAGATAATTATTATAATATTGCGTAGGACATTATAAGTAATTTTGAGATGCAGAATAATTTATTCAAGCATGTAGGTTGCTATTTCAGAAACTACCCTAATTTATATGTCATCTCCACTAAATATCTATGTACCTACTGCATCACGGAAGTATATAAGTTAGTTGAAATTTTCATTGAATTCGTAGTAGCTGTTAGCTGTTAGAAAGTTGTACTATAGTCTTTAAAATTTACCAGGTAAATATTTTGATACTCCAAAAAATTGCTCTAAAAAAATTAAAACAAACAAAAATCAAGTTTAGTGGTTTGTTCCTTACATACGACTTTTTCGTAGATGTATACAATATACTGGATATTATTTTATGCTTTTGGCTTGATATGCAAAGGAAACACGTTTCAATACATTCCCCCACGATGTGGGGAGCAAATATCAGATTTACTCACTGAGCTTTGCGATGGAAGATATCACAATTCAATGTATAAAAAATCAGGATCAAATCAACGAGGTAAGTTAAAATAAATTAATTTTCTGTGATTTTTTAATATTTCTTTATTGTAGGACTGGCAATTTCTGAAAATGTATTAACCTATAGAGACTACGTGAAGCAACAAATGATTGAAGAATTCAATAAAAAACAAGAGGAAGAGCGAAATAAAATGATGATGTCGTTTCCTTTTAGACCACGACAAGAAGCGTTAGGATTTATTAAAAACAACCGATTTAAAAGGGGAATTGTAGATGAATGCTGCAGAAAGTCATGTTCGCGAGATGAGGTTATGTCTTATTGTGAAGCTTAGACCTATACCTACTACCTATTATACCTATTTTAAGTTGGGGATATTATACACTTATATACATATTATGATTATTATTATTATTGATATATTGTTAAGTAAATATTATTAAAAATTATGAATCAAAGCTAACGTTTTTTTATATATTCCACAACCTATTTATAATTTACAGGATATAAACAATTTTGCTCAGAATTGCACCAAGAGAATTTCGTAAAATTAAGATGACGATTTCGATTCCTTTAGATAAGAAGCAGAAGATGAATGCAACACTCTAATTTCTTGAACACTTTATTAAACATTGGGAAGTTTAAAGTGTGTTTTGAGAAAAAAAATTTTTTTCGAAACTTCAAAAAAATGTTGCTTATTTTTTGGTAAAAAATAGTCAACTTGAGGTTTATACCTTCATGTCAGGTATCACTCAAAAATATCAAAATAGGGGTTATAAAAATTAATTCCTCTGAAAAAGAAAAAAGGAATTTTATAAATTACAATTTATTTAATATATCTTGGTTACTTAAGAATAGTCTTAATAGGATTTATTAAAGTTTGTTAAAAATAGTCTTTGTTTTAAACCTTAGGTACTAATGTTTAATAATATGTATGAAAAAATAGGGTATTACATTTAAAATAAGAAAGTTAATGTAATTTCCGTTGAAACCGGAAGTGTTATTTAAAATTTTTCTATTTTAATAATTATACTTTCTTATCCTAAGACACTAAAATTTCAATTTTTTATTTTGATGGATGAAGAAATAACAGAGCCCTAGTTTCGTGTACACCCTGTATATAGTCTTACATTTTTTTAAAATTTAAATTCCAAAAATTAGGAAAAAAATTATACGATTATTAATTTTGCCACTTAAAAAGTTTAAAGGCCAAACCCTGTTTATAGCTTTAGTTCAGTAAATACTAAAAATTATTTGTTACAGGATGCAGGATGTCAAGTTAATTAACTAGCTATTTTACTTTATTACTTTTTTAAAAGTATTTTAAGCCATGAATAAAAATATGGGATGTTACAATTAAAAAAACAAAGTTCATGGTGTTTCCGGTGAAACCGGAAGTGATTTCGAAAATAAAAAATGCACATAAAATTTGTATTTTGAACCATAGAAAATAGCCAAATTTCAAATTTTTCTATTCATAAATAAAAAAGTTATAGAGGTGACCCGGTTTTCATTTCCACCCGGTATATTTTTATAAATCATGCAGTTTCGTAATCTTGATGTGAATATTTTGTCATTTTAAATAATTATAAAACTGAGTCATTTATTAGATTATTGGAATTAAATAAAACTAACAATGGACTGAACAAAAAATTGCTAAAAAAATCCTATTAATTTATGTACAATTTTCTTTCTTTATTTAGGAATAAATAAGAATAATAAATAAAATTTATACAAAATATTAAAATAACATTATTTTTTTTTTTGGAAAAGTGTGATATTTATAGGAACATTACTTTAAATGCATGTGCACATTTAATTTGCTTACATAATGTAGGTAAAGTGTTTTACTACATATAAGGATATCAAAATAAGTGATTAAATTAAACATTAACAATTAGGAGTATTAAAGTGCACATAATAACATCAAACTCCAATTTTATTTTTTCTGTTTTAAAACATTACGTTTATGGCTATAAACTATAAACGAACTGTTTTGAGTGCGCTTTAGCAGTGGAATGTATCTCCTCAAAATTGGTAGCACTGAAGTTTGTTGATTTAAAAATGGCAGCTACCAAGCACCAAGCAACTTATAGGTTATTTGATGATTTCACAAACTTGACTTTAGAGTTTAAAACTACCATAAAAATTACTATAATTAAAAACTACAATATTTTATTTTAAATACGTAAAATGGCGTAAAATAGAAAAAATAATACAAAAAACTCATTTACTTAGGTACTCGATAGTAGCACTTGTTTATTAAAATACTCGCCACTACGCGCCTCGTATTTTTAAGTTGGACGCGTGCTACAATTCGCGACTTATGAAACTTGTTTTTCAATATACTATTTTTATTAAAATTTTAAAATAAAAATACTGGTACGTTAATTTATTTTGCTGGGAAATATTTTTATTGCAATTTATTAGTACTCCTTTAGTTTAATGAAATGGTATTATGGTAAGTACAATTACCATATTTTTTTATTCTGTTTTCTGGCAATTTTTAGTTAGTTTTTTTATAATATTTAAGTACATAAATCATGATTTAGTTTTAATAATAAATAAATAATAATATGTAGTTTTTTCACCTTTAAAAAAATAATTTAAAATGATTTTTAAAGAAAAACAAAAATCTTTGAATGATAAAAAATTTGATATTTTTGTATTTGATGTTATAAATAGATAATTATTATAATATTGCGTAGGACATTATAAGTTATTTTGAAATGCAGACTAATTTATTCAAGCATGCAAGTTGCTATTTTAGAAACTACCCTAACTACTGCATCATGGAAGTATATAAGTAAGTTGTAATTTTCATTGAATTCGTAGTAGCTGTTAGAAAGTTATAAGTATAGTATTTAAATTTTACCAGGTAAATATCAAAAAATATTTTGGTAATCCAATAAATAGCTCTAAAAAATTAAAACAAACAAAAATACCTAAAAATCAAGATTTTAGTAGTTTGTTCCTTACATATAATTTTTTGTAGATGTATAGTATATACTGGATATTATTTTATGGTTTTGGCTTGATATGCAAAGGATACACGTTCCAATACATTTCCTACATTCCCTATACTCCCTACACTCCCTACACTCCCCCGAAATCCATACAAATGTGTGGGGATGAATTATCAGATTTTCTCACTGAGGTTTGCAATGCAACTTATCACAATCCATCAATTTATAAAAAATCAGGATCAAGTCAACAAAGTAAATTAAATTATTTATTTGTGATTTTTTAATATTTCTTTATTTTAGGACTAGCAATTTCTGAAAATGTATTAACCTATAGAGACTACTTGAAGCAACAAATGATTGAAGAATTCAATAAAAAACAAGAGAAAGAGCGAAATAAAATGATAATGTCGTTTCCTTTTAATACACGACAAACAGCGTTAAGTTTTATTAAAAACAACCGATTTAAAAGGGGAAGGGGAATTGTAGAAGAGTGCTGCAAAACGGCATGTAAATATGCTGAGTATATTGCTTATTGTGCAGCTTATTGACCTAGACAATGATTTTATAATTTGAAGTTGGGGATATACACTTATACTTATTATGATTATTATTGTTGATATATCGTTAAGTAAATAATATTAAAAATTATCAATCTATATCTTGTTTTGCTTATTAACCATTCGAGACTGTACTCGAGTTGAATAAAATCAACTATTTTTATTAAAAAATGCAAAGTTTTATGTACCGTATAGCCTTAACTAAACATTAAAAAAATTAAAAATGTAAGTGTATATTTATAATATTGGCATTTAACAATTGGCTAATTTTTTGTATCTAACTTATAATCTGCTTTACCTCTTTTAACTGTTCTATTCTATTCTTCGATTATAACATTGGTTACATAAACGTAACTTCTAAGTAAATTCTTAACCAAACCGTAATTCAATTATAAGAAACACAGGTAATTACAGTTACAAAATACATCGAAAAAGTTACTTATGTAAATATAGTTAATTAAACACCACTTGTGCTTGTCTGATATTTTTTTATATGATTTAATGTTTATAATATCTTTTAATTTATTATTAAAATATTTTCTTACTTAAAAATGGCTGAATATGAATATAATAAACGTAATTTTCGATTAAAAAAAAATAAAAATTCTTGCAAAGATTAGGATATGAAATATAAATAAAATTAAATAAAACCTTGCTATGATTTGGATAAGTAGGGGAACGCTGGGCAGAACGGGGTAACCAAGCGTCTGAAGAAAATAGAAAATTTCCCATTCTGCCCCACCTTCCGAGGTAGAATGGGAAATTATCCCGGGGAACAATTGGGGTACTAATTATTGGTCCAGGGCACAGTTTACAGATGAAAAAACTGTCATTATCATCACTGTCTAGTCTAGACTATCACGCGCATATGGGTACATTTTTTTACAAATGCCACGTATCCCTTTTCTCCAATAACGATTGGTTAACATCTTGGTTCATGGCATTCGTAAACCAGGACTGCTGGCTAGTTTTTCTGATATATGTATATCACCAGATGATATAAAAAGTGTCTATTAATATGAGAAATAATATCAGGGGCGGAATGAGTCATAATCCATTCAGCGAACCGAACGTTGTGCGCGAAGCTCGCGTGATTCCGTCTCCCGTATTGAGTACCCCCTCCCACCTTTCCCATTCTACCCCGTTAACCCGTTTCGCCGTGAGTTCCCCAACTAATTTTTGGTAATTATTAAAATAATAAAAATCAAGGATTTTCTCTCTTAATACTATCGAATATTACTTTTATACAGGGTGTTTCATTGAAAACTTAAAATGTCGGTTATTTGATAACTAAATTAAAAAAAAAAAAATAACAGAATACGTCGATTTTTGTTTTCAGGGAGACGACGCACTATAAGAACAATTTAGTCACTCTCACGTCGCTCCCTTAAGCGGGGGGCGTTAATCCCCATTTTTTGATAAGGTAGGAGGGGTTGAGTAATATATCATTTGAAAGCTGCTTATATTTGGAAATCAACGGTATAAATTAAATTAAAATTGATTGACTCGTTTTAAAAAAAATAAATAAAAATTCATACCAATAAATAAATTTAAAAAATGTAAAATTAACCCTTGCCGCCAAAAAATATTTTTCTAATTAGCAAGCTATTAAATACTGAACAAAAAGTTGAAGAAAGATGTCTAATTCGGTTTTTAATCACAAAATGGCAATAAATAAATTTCTTTGTCAAAATGTATTTCTGCTTGGAAAATTCTGGAAATTTATTGCAGACTTTAGATTTTTAAAATTTGGGTATTGCAATAGGTTTTTATTTTTTTTTCTATAAAACGAATTGATCAATTTTAATTTAATTTATACCATTAAATTCCAATTATAAGCAGCTTTCAAATGACATATTACACAAGCCCATTTACCATTTAAGAAATTTGGGGGTTAACGCCCCCCGCTTAAGGGAGTGACGTGAGAGTGCTTAAATCGGTCTTATAATGTGTCCCCCTCAAAACAAAAATCGACGTGTTCGGTTATTCTTTTGAAAAAAAATTAGTTATAAAATAATCGTCATTTGAAGTTTGCAATGAAACATCCTGTATAATAAAATTTGTTTATTAATAATTAATTATTACAAGTAATTTTCAATTTTAAAAAATAAATTTCGAAGTTTATAAAATAGGTTTTAGGTTTTATTTATTACTAAACAAATAAAAAGAAGCTAAAGAAGCGATTTTTTTCAAATTCATGCTAATACCGGGTGGAAATGAAAACCGGGTCACCTCGATAACTTTTTTATTTATAAATAAAAAAATTTGAAATTTGGCTATGTTCTATGGTTCAAAAAAACAAATTTTATGTGCATTTTTTATTTTCGAAATCACTTCCGGTTTCACCGGAAACACCATGAACTTTGTTTTTTTAAATATAACATCCCATATTTTTATTCATGGCTTAAAATACTTTTAAAAAAGAAGTATTTTTCAGATATTAGTTTTTATTTTGTTTGTAAAAAAATTTTTTTTCAAAAAAAAAAAAAGGTTTTCGAAGTCGGTGAAAAGTACCAAAACTAATTCTAAATAATTCAAATACCTAAATAAAATTGTAATTTGAAAAAAAATTTAAGTGGTTTTTGAACTATTAATTTTTAAACTTAGTTAATGAAGATTTTATCAAATATCTCACTTTTTTTAAATGCAATGATGCCGGGTCATTCGACTTTTTAAAAAGGGGATTTTATAACGATTATTTTGGTACCCCATATGTAGGGGTATTATTTTGCATGTGGCTGTAATAAAGATATTTGATAAAATCTTCATTAACTAAGTTTAAAAATTAATAGTTCAAAGACCACTTAATTTTTTTTTCAAATTACAATTTTATTTATGTATTTGAATTATTTAGAATAAGTTTTGGTAATTTTCACCGACTTCGAAAACCTTTTTTTTTTTTGAAAAAATTTTTTTTTCGCAAAAAATAAAAACTAATATCTCAAAAATACTTCTTTTTTAAAAGTATTTTAAGCCATGAATAAAAATATGGGATGTTACATTTAAAAAAACAAAGTTCATGGTGTTTCCGGTGAAACCGGAAGTGATTTCGAAAATAAAAAATGCACATAAAATTTGTTTTTTTGAACCATAAAACATAGCCAAATTTCAAATTTTTCTATTCATAAATAAAAAAGTTATAGAGGTGACCCGGTTTTCATTTCCACCCGGTATAGAAGTCGTATTCCCAACTTTGTCTCTATACCGGGTGGAAATGAAACTAGGGCCACCCCTGGCATTTCTTTATTTATAAAAATAAAAAATTAGAATTTTAGTATCTTATATGATCTAAGAAAACAAATTTTATGGATCGAATAAATCTTTCATTTTACTTCCGGTTTATCAGGAAATGGCACCCACTTTCATATTTTAAACGTAACCCCCTGATTTTTTCTACGTAAAATCAAACATTGGTTAGTTTTAAGTATGTTTATGACAAAAAAAAATTTTTTTTCAAAACTTTAAGAAAAAATGTTGAATTTTTTTTTGGTAAAAAATTTGAGTAAATCCTACAAAAACTATTTTTAAATAATACAAATACGTAAAATAAATTGTAATTTATAAAATTTATTTCACCGTTCTTGAGATATTATTTTTTTTAATTTTCAAGAAGCGTTTTTTGGAATTATCTTTACTTTTTTAAATGGGATGATATAAGGGCCACCCCCTAATTAAATAGAGGGTTTTTTCCGGTTACTGTGATATCCCATATGTATGTTTAAAAATAGTTTTTGTAGGTTTTACTCAAATTTTTTACCAAAAAAAAATTCAAATTTTTTTCTTAAAGTTTTGAAAAAAAATATTTTTTTGTCATAAACATACTTAAAATTAACCAATGTTTGATTTTATGTAGAAAAAATCAGGGGGTTATATTTAAAATAAGAAAGTGGATGCCATATTCTGATAAACCGGAAGTAAAATTAAAAAATTTATTCGATCCATAAGATTTGTTTTCTTAGATCATATAATATACTAAAATTTTAGTTTATTATTTCCATAAATAAAGAAATGCCAGGGGTGGCCCTAGTTTCATTTCCACCCGGTATATCTGGATTAATTGGCCAAAAAGATTTTTTTTAATTTTTAGTATTTCTTCAGATATTCCTGTAGCGACTAGCGAGAGCTTTTGCGCGAGTTCTGAGATGCTCTGTATATGTCAAGTTAAACCTCATTTAAAATTAAATGACCGTTAAAAGTTTTGATAATATCGAATATTACTATGACATTTTGTTGGTGTTTTAAATAAAAAAAATGTCAGAAACACCTATTTTTAAATTAAAAAAAAAATATTCAAAATGGCCGCCCTTGTTCATTTTTTTATAAAATTTAGAATAAAGAATTTCTGACTTGTTGAATTATTTAAAACACCAACTAAAAGTCTTATTCTAATCTAATTATCAACTTTAAATTTGTTTCAAATTTTGAAATTTATCTTTCGAATTTCAAAATCAAAAATTACAGAATAAAATAAAATTTAAAAATAGCAAACTTTTTCTTGTAGTAAAAATTATATTTAAAAATTTAATATATTCTAAATTTTATACAAATATTAAAATAAATACATAGATAATAAAAAACATTTAAATTCTGTGGGAATCCTTTTTGAAATTAAAACAAAATATAATAGTTAACTTAAAAACTGCGTGAACTGAAAAAAAAAATCGATTAATGAAAGTTGATGAATATTTGTACTATATGTAAATATTCAACAAAAATTTACTCGAAATTACCAAAAACACGAATATAATAAAATGAAATAAAATTTTACTTGAATACGCCTTTATTTTTAATCTAAAAAAACTTTGAATTTCATGAATGAAATTAGTTGAAGATTCACTTGTTATACATGGTATTTCTAAATATATGATATATGCAAAGAAAATCAGGAGGGGATACCTTGATCAATTCTAAGATAGATAGAAGGTTGGGTTACAAAATAATGTTGATGATGAATTTTTGGATCCGAAACATGCAGTGTATTTAATAAAAAGTAAATAAAGTTGGATATAATCAATAAACTGAATTTTTACAACTACTATTTATCCAAATCTTCCAACACAACTAACTATGTCTTGTATATTTGTTTTGTTAATTAGATCAATTTTGGACCATACTCTATTTAATCCAGTCGTAATGAAGAAAAATTGTCAAATTTCAAAAAAAATTAAAGGGGGTTGTATTTTTGGGTCTTAGATTCTATTTTTTACATAATAAGTTTTTTGTACTATACCACTGCACATTTTAAATTAAATATTGAAATTCCGAAATCTTTTCGAAAAAAAATTGACCTTTTTTAAAACTTTTACTAAAAAATAAAATGCAACAAACTACACGATGACTTTTTGATTAATTTTAAGATAAATATACAGGAATCTTCAGAGGTTTCTTCATAATTTAAAAACTTAATTAATTAAATACTACAGTACTGAAACTTAAAATGCAGTATTTATTGAAAAAACAATTCTGTCTTTTATCTTAAAATTTTCCAAAATCTATGGCAGTTTGAATTTTATTAAAAAAAGAACACTTCTCTTCAATGTAAAATTGGCATATAGCATCGTACTTTTTTTAATAACTAAACTTGTCAAGATTTGAAAAAATTAAGAAGGTAAAAAATATTAAAAAAAGAGTTGAAATTTAAGTATGACGAGTAGCACAAAACTGTTATAATGTTATAAATATGCTAATTTTATTATCCTTCTAACTGCTAAAAAATGGAAAAAATATAAAAGTCCTGCAAGTAAAGAATGAAGGATTTTTAATTAATACAATTCTATAATGAAACTGCAGATAAAAATCTCTTCTTAAGGTGATAGCGAGTCAAATGTTGAAAAACCGATGTTTTTATCTTTCCTGAATTTTTTTAAAGTGTTTCAAATTGGAAACTAAAAAAAAATAATTAAATACCGAACTTAAGTAAGAATTGCACTTTTATGTGCAATTTTTATTTTTCACATATCTAGGATTTATACGAGCATAGTTTTGCAAAAAATAAAATATAAATATAGAAGTTTTTCTTGCAAAATTACACAAATGTAATTATAGATACATAAATAACAAAAATTATAAATGAAAGTAAAATTCTTAATTTAGTTTGGTATTTTCTTATTCATTTTAATGACAACACAATTTCGAACAACTTCTGAAATTTCGTCGATTTTGACTTAATCCCTTTTTAGCAAAGTTCAGAGTAATGAAGAACTAAAAAATGTATGAAATTTCTCCCTAAAGTATAAATTCTTGGTTTTTTATGAAAAAAAAATATTTGATGAAAATATATGTAACATTATTTTTCACTTTTATACCTATACCTTAAAAAATCATCTGAAAGTGTTTTTAAAATACATCATTCAAAATTTGATGAAAGTTTGCGTTAAATCGAAGATAAGTTTTAATGCAATTGATAAAAAAAATCAAAAAAATATGAAAGAAATTCCTAAAAATTTGATAAGAACCCGCTGTAATTAAAATCTTAATCGAATTATAATGAGTTAATTTTCACCTCTGAAACTCATATAAAATACTACTTTCAATAGAAGTAACCATTTAAAAAAAAACAAAAAAACTCATAATACTTGTGGTAATTTATCATAATAATTTATGCATTGAGATTCATTGTTTTTAGAAAATTATTTTCGCACGAGACAAAAACATTTTTACATTATATTTGGGTCAAAGTAGGAGAAAACAATGAGGCAATGCCGAAATCTTTACTATTGTGAACGTTATAAAACTTACTAAACCTATCTATCTATTTATTCGATTTTAGATTTTATGTCTTCCTCTTTCTAGTCTCAATTCTTGTTAATTATTCCAATCTAATCTACGATCAATCTACATATATGTATCTGCAAAATACAATATCATTTGACAATATCAAACAGCTATTTTGTTGTATATTTAAATAGTATTATCCAAAAAGAAATTAAAAAAATTTCATCAACAAAATCTAAAATTTTAATTAAGGAAATTACTTAGAAAATTAAATATTATTAAAAAAATATTTATTATTTTAAAAAATTTGAAGTTTTATTTTTCTATTCTTTTATATCAAATCTCTAAAAATAATAAATAACTTTTAATATTTATTTTGTATGTAGGTCTAGGTATTTTATATTCTGTGTCAAATGCCTATTAAATATGTGCAAAATAATTAGTGCTCATCAGTGCGTTAAACAATTAATAAATATCTTATACACGTGCCCTTAAAATTAGACAAGCGTAGGTGTACATTAAGTTTTTGAAAATCAAATCTGATTATCATCAATTTACATAAAGCAGACTATAAAACAAATTTGAGCTCATATGAAAACAACAGTATTGTCCTGTTAATGAACACATAATCTTCTTTAACGTAAGTGCTTAAAAACTGTAATTAGATTTCCTAATAATAAATATTCTTGTAGATGAACAGGATAAATTTAATTGTATTGCTTGCTTGTATTTTAAATATTAACGTAATTTATTGTAACCAAGTACAAGAATGTGGAAACAGATTGACCCAATTAGTATCCATAGTTTGTGGTGGCGTTTATTATATTCCAAAATCTAAGAAGTCAGTGATAGGTAAGATTTTTTTAATTACGTAAAACAATTTTTATAATATACCGTACTAATTTTTTTGTGGTTGACAATATAAACTTAAATCACTTTTTAGGATATTCTGTGTTTGATGAAAATTTAAAAAAATATGAGGAATTTATAAAGATGCAACTGGTGGATGATTTTAATCGAGAGAATGTGAAACTGCATGAGCAAATGTCCAAACAATGGGAGAATCCTCTAGAAGATTTTAGTGGAATCATTGATTATCCGGAGAGGTTTGGTCGGGATAGGAAAGGAATTGTACAGGAATGTTGTCATAATCCTTGTACCGTAAGTGAACTTAAACGTTATTGTGGATATTAGTTATCTATATTTATGTATTCTTAAAATAATGCAAAATAGTTGTTTAATATAGTTAATGAAAATATGCTCACAGAGTTTTTGTTAACCCACAAGCCTAATCAATTTGAAGCATAATTTTTCAGCAAAAAATAATGCGAGAAAAACTTAAAATTATATATGTTTTAGTAAACGAACTTATAACGTGAGTAAATATGAGGAATGTAAATCTTTAGAACAGAAAGCTCCGTTTTAAATCTCTCCTGCATTCATTGTTTTAGAGTGAGAACATTCCCATTAATTGTTTCTTGGTTTTTGCTTCAGAATTAACATTCTTGCAGTTAAATATATTTTTTTATGAAAAAGACTTACAGGAAATTTACTGGAATGTGTGTGCAAATTCTGTGTAGTGGCTGGACTAGATGACGCCAAAGGCACTTCGGCACCTGCTGTTCCTGGTATACTTGGTTCACCATAAAGGGGATAAGGTGGCATCCTGTATGGAGGTGGTGTGGAAGTGCCTCCACTTGATTGCTGCAGTAAAGGCTTTGGTGGAGGTACCGGCTTGTAGGGCCCATAACCTTCGGCCTCAACTAAAAAAAAATAGCAATTCAGAAAAAATAGTAGTATTTCAATGATAGTTTTTGGATTAACGAAAATAAGTACACATAACAATTTTTTTAACCTGAAATAAAAAAAAATTTAATGCTGGATTAAAATTATTGTTCTACTTTAGACAAGGCATTTGTGCACAATAATTAAAAAATTACAGTTTGTAGGTTGAAAATAATAATGTATAATAATAGCCTTTCTCAAGTAATCTAGAAGTTTTATAATTTTTATGTGTTAATGAAGCTTGAAGTTATGAACATTGAAAAAAACATACTTTTTGCTCAAGTTGAGTTTATTAGTAACTCAAATAATGAATTAAAATCGATGGTGTGAACATTTCAAAAAAAGTAAAACGTGAGGAAATGAAAATTAACCAAAAGTTTAGTTATTTTAAAAATTGTACAAAATTCGTTTCATCAAATTTTTTCTTAACTTGTACTCAACATATTTTTCATTTTCAACAGAATTGCATAAAAGTATTATTTATATGTAAAATTTTAAAGGTTTCGTGATAAAAAAAATCACTTTTTATACTTCTATTCTAATATTTCCTAGTTTTTAGAAGTATATAAAAATAATAACCAGACATATTTTATAGATTATACCGGGTGAGTTTTTAGTGTGAAAACGGGATAAATACATCATTTAATTTAAGAGATAAGAAAAAACTTAAATGGCAAAATTTCATGGTTTACTAATGCGCATAAGCAGCAATTATTATTGTTAGCAGGGTGTTTCGTAGTTGGAGCAAAGGCTATTCCGCCTTTTCAAATGGTACACCCGGTATATTTGTTGATATTTGTATTAAAATTAAGCATTAAGCTAAAGGAAACAATGATATAACTTCAAATATTATTGGCAGCAGAGGACCATAACTAATACATTAAATTACAATAATATCATCTTCATTTTCAGCAAAGTTTCTACACCCTTCGTTGCGAAACCTGAGGAAGACACGAAGGGTGTTGTCACTGGAAATAAATATGATTTTATTGTAATTTGGCGTAATATTCATGGTCCCTAGCCCCTACAGCCAATAATATTTGAAGTTATAGCTTTGTTCCCACAATGAGTATTATGGCCGTCATGAAACTATGACAAAACTGATTGCATCAAGTTTATGCGCTTGCGCCAATATTTTACTGTCCGATACAGTGTTGTTGGAACGGATTTATGTACATGCGGTGATTATTCACGTGTTGTTAAGAATGAAAGGTTAGGTTTTAGCTTATGTGCGAGACGTAAACAGTTAAAGTGCGCATGTCAGTCTAAAGAGTAACTGCTTCTTGGCATGTACCGAAATAGCGATCAAATG
This sequence comes from Stenus bimaculatus, assembly GCA_963971135.1. Lineage (NCBI taxonomy): Eukaryota > Metazoa > Arthropoda > Insecta > Coleoptera > Staphylinidae > Stenus > Stenus bimaculatus. The sequence goes on along the minus strand of OZ020180.1, from coordinate 74,542,282 downwards.
AAGTGTCTAAGTTTGGTTGGAACACCAACTTGGACCGTTTGGTCTATTGCGCATGACTGTGGTCGTGAACGTACGGTTTTTAAGACTGTCGCAGCGAACCTTATATCATCGTTGGACAAGAACCAATTGGGTACAATGGACCTATCCCAGGTAAAACGAATTTTGATCATTTTTATTTTATAGATAGCTGTTTAAAAGATACTTATAAATACCAATTATTTTTTCAGATGCAGCCGTTTTTTCTTATTGTAAATTTTCTATCATCGTGACGTCACTCTTCCGATTAATTTAGGTGGCAACGTTGCACCTGAACCGAATATTAACGATGAGATGACAACCCGAATTGACCTGAACGATCCACCTTTTGTTATTTGCTGCGTGCGACGGCGTGCGACATTTTTGGCCTGCTTTTGACAGGTGTGTTTTGGCTTAACAATGATACCAACCTAAAATCAGCCTCTGGAGCTTCGCGGAGGTCGAGAAGACAGAGACTTACTGCAATGTTGCCAGATGTAAATCTCGGAAGCATGATGTCAGAGTGACATAAAATTTAAATTTTTGGCCGTTATAGAAACTATATAAAAAACTGATTGAATATATGTATTTAGTTAGACTTGATCTTTATAATGAAATAAAAATTAAAAAATCGGGGATAGGCCCATTGTATATTTTTTGAAAATTTGAGCGCATATTTTAAAAAATTATATTTTCCTTATTATGAAAACATAAAATACAATTAATGTCATTTTGTAATATTGGTTTTGATTGATTTTTAATAGATAAAGGTTTTTTCTGATTTTTATTATACAGGGTGTCCCATTTGACGTTGGACTGTATGGGTATCTTTGTTATTATTGGAGATAGAAAGTCGGTTAAATGGACAAAATAGTAGAGATTTTTTAGAATATTAATAATTCATTTATAAAAAATTTGAATATCGCATCGTTCCAACGCTATCTTGAAAAAACAAGAATATGCGATTTTTAAAATATGGCTATAACTTCTTTATTTTGTTGGTACCAAAAAAGTTTTTTGACAAAATACAGACAATTTTTTGTGTACAATGCAGTAAAACAAATGAATATTTTTATTCGCTAACGGATTGACCGGAAATGAACCAAACATATTTTTTTCTTACGGCAGCCATATTGGATTTACACATATTCGGAATCAGTATTTTGGTATACCATGTCATATTAAAAAAAAATAAAATTATTGGATTTTACAAACTAACATTGGAATTTAAGAGATGTAAATTGTCAATAACATAAATGTAACTTTTTAAAATATTAAATGTAAAATAAATCTTAACACATATGTTTTGACAGCTTACATCTATTCAAGGCCATTTTTGGTTAGTAAAATAAAATTATTTCTATTTTTCTTAAAATATTACATATGATATATCAAATTACTCAGAAAAATACACAAATTCCGAATATGTATAAATCCAATATGGCTGCCATAAGAAAAAAATAAGTTTGGTTCATTTCCGGCCAATCCGTTGGAGAAAAAAAAATATTCGTATATTTTACTGCATTCTATACAAAAAAATGACTGTATTAAGTCAAAAAAAATTTTTATACCACCGAAAATAACGAAGTTATAGCAATATTTCTAAAATCGCATTTTCTTGTTTTTTCAAGATAACGTTGGAACGATGCGATATTCAAATTTTTTGTAAACGAATTATTAATATTTGAAAACCTTTAACCGACTTTCTATCTCCAATAATAACAAAGATACCCATGGATTCCAAAGTCAAATGGGACACCCTGTAGATGATGGTGGAGTGAATTATAAAAACTTGAGAGGCCCGTATTTTATTTTTTTTAATGGAACACCCTATACTTTTTGACAAAGCTATGTTACTTTTTAAGTGCTAAGTGTTAATTTTGCCTATTGCTCGTCATATGATTTTATTTCTAAATGTACCTGTGTTATATTTAATAAAATTTGTAGAAAAAGTCCATTAAAAAATTAAGGGTGCACTCAATTAAAAAAAAAATATAATATCATTGTATCCTTTAACTTAGTGTTAATTGAAATATCATCAAATACACAGGGTGTTTCATTAAAAAAAAATGGAATAGGCTTCTCCCCAACTACGAAACAATCTGTATAGACATATGTACATAACCTATACCAGTGGCGGATTTAATTTTTGTTATTTTTTAAGTTATAGTGTTTTTGGTAACAATGATATTACAGAGATCCTTGACAAAATGTTGAAAAAATCGCAAAAATAAGACCAATTGATAATTTTGTTCTTTTTTTTCACTTTTTAGATTACTTCGCAAAAAAATGCCAATTGAAGAAGTGAGTTTTCCAATACTGAAACTACAATATTATCCTTACAATAAATAAACATTTTGATTTTATAGTTCCTTTCTTCATTTACTAACACGTACGAAAAAAATTAATCAAGTTTGTTTGATATTTACTTACTACCTATTGAAAAATCATTCAAAATTGTTTAAAAAATCATTAAACGTGTTAATTTTAGATCTAGCAACTGAACATTTCCTTGATTTGTAGGGATAATAATGTAGTTAGAGAAGTCAAAAAATATTCTGTTAATTGTACTTTTGTAAAATTTAACAAACTAAAAAAGCGTTTTTCTTTGCGATTTTTTGAATATTTTGTCAACGATTTTTGGTATAACTATTATTACCAATTAAAGAGAATGGTTTTAGATTTCTGGTGACAATTTTAAAATCTCTATGTACATTCATTAAATGGCTGTTAGCGTTGTAGGTAGCAAAAAGCGGTGTTCTAAAATTCTATTATTTTAACTTAAAGATTAGTTGACCCTGTATGTAAATATTGTAATAAAAATTAAAATTAATGTTTTTGGTATTAAATTGAAAAAAGTATTTTGCTGTTCTATTCAGCCCCCTTTTATTAGTTCTGGTTGCCCCACTGAACCATGTAATTTTGTAATTTAAGTTGTGTTCCCAACTGTTAAATTTAAAATATAAGTATGTCTACCATTTACGCACTATGAATTTACCCAGTGTAAATTTTGGACATTTATTGGTGATCTAAAAAACGAAGTTAAAAAAAATCTTTATAAAAACAGTAAGACAAGAAATCAATAGAAATTAAAAATTGAAAGCTTAATTTTACATTCTCTTAAATAACAGGCTTGTTTCAAGGTTTACCATACCAATTAACACCCAGGGGTTTTAAAATAATTTTTAAAAAATTATTCAATAATGATCGCTAATTCTAGTATTAATAACCATGTAGTAATTATAATCTTATGCGCTCTGATTCGCTCTGTGTAACAACTTCCTAGGTGCTTGCCTTTAACATTTTTAAATCTAAGACTGTAAAATCCCATAAAATTTCTTGACCACACGTTGAAAGAAATTTATTTATCAGAATATAATAATAATAATTATCAAAAGCAAGATTTTGCGCATCAGATTAAAATCATAAAATAAATTGTTTTGAAATTTTTATTTCAATTTTTATCGAAGTTATTTCAAAAAACTGTGATTTTTAAAAAGAAAAATTCGGTTTTAAATTAAATAACAAAACATTTTTTTTTGTAGATAGATTTTTTTCAAAATTAATACATTTGTTGTATTTTCATGAAATCTAAACAAATAAATTAATTCGAATTTTTTTTAGCGACTTTTTATTGATTTTAACCGAAGTTGTTTAAAAAAAATACGTTGATTTTCAGACACATTTTCAAGATTTGATAAAATAATTCATGATAATAAAGAAGTCAAATTCCCATCTTTTTCTCTTCATATCTCAGGTAAATTGGCCAAGAGGTTTTTTTAACTATCTTTCCAGGTTTCCCTGAAGAGTACCTAAGAGCTTATGGGAGAGTTCTGTGACACCCTGTATTACTGAAGTTATTTAAAACAAATACGTTGATTTTTACAAAAAGAAAAACTTTTTGTTATTAAAATAACAAAACACTTGCTTTTAATTTTTTATTTCTTGGCAAAAACTGTTTTATTTATTGTATTTTCTGAAATCCCAACAATTCGAAGTTTTTTTTATCGATTTTAACCGAAGTTATAAAAAAAAAGAAGTTAAATGTAAATTGTAAAAAAATAATCATTATTTTTGTGTTTTTATAAAATAGCTGCAAATTAAAAAGTACCATAAAAACTTTACTAGTATTTTTAGAGAATTTTTGATTTTTTTTTATAAAATAAAAGACAGACTGAAACAAAAATTACCAAAAGAGGTGTGTTCAGCTATTTTTTGAGTTTCTTAAAGTTGTTTATTGGAATGACAAATTTTTGGTGATTTATATATAATCTTTTTTTTTTTAATTTTTATATTTTTTAATTATTTTTACACGTTTTTACTTTCTGGTCCTTTTCAAAAAATAAGTGATTAAAGATAAACGTGTAATATCATTACACTTGAAACATTTTTTAATGTTTTTTAAAATTTTCAGACACGTTTTTAAGTTTTCATAAAATAATTCATGATAATATAGAAGTCAAATTCCCAACTTTGTCTCTTCATATCTCAGGTAAATTGGCCTAGAAGATTTTTTTAGCTATTTTTCCAGGTATCCCTGAAGAGTACCCAAGACATTAGCGAGAGCTTATGGGCAAGTTCTGAGACTCGCTGTATAAATTAAATTATTGTAATTTCTTGCTTGAAGAAATGTCCTAGGATTAAAAATATTTTATTTTCTGAAGGAAAAAAACCTAAACCGATTAGATTATAAGACTGAAATATTGTCATAAAATGTAAATCTGTCTAAAAATAAAGAGATCAATCTGAAGAATTAACATGCAACACGTGTTAAATCCCTTTTATTTGTAATTGGGTAATTGCAAAAATGTTGTAACGTCTTATACTTTGGTTGCTTGGTTGTACAGTTTTTAGTACGCATTTCCTGTAGGACTTAATATACATTCTGAGGTCATAAATGGATTTAACACATACCTAGAAAATACAGAGTGTAACTAAAGTATGGAATAAACGATCTATTTTTTATGTAAAAAGTTACAAAAAAAAGTTTCAGAAATTTTTTTTATTTATTCCTTATATATTATTTTTTTTTAATATTTTTAGTTTTGTATTCGTATAAAATATCATCATGATATTCATAAAAATATCCTATGTGAAAATTAAAAAAAAAATATGATTGGTTGTCTTAGTAAAAAACTAACTTTTTAACACTTTAAATTAAAAATTTAAACGATTATTTCATACTTTTGTTACACCCTGTATCTTTATACTTGGATCATCATAACGTGTCGAAATATACTAAAAATGGATTAATACGTTTTGAATTTTTGCTCTTCAATTTTTTAACAAAAGTAACTGATTTGGCAAAAATATTTAAGTTAATTCGATTTTTGGAGTCTTTTAAAAAGGTGATGGTGTTATATTTTAAATAATTTCCAAAGAGTCCAATCCGTGACTTACCATTTAATTTCTCGGTTTTATCCTCATTTTGTTTTTTTAGGCTGAGTTTGATGCAATCGTTAGGAGAAGAAAGATGTATAAGGGATGTTTGGGATCTTCGAAGACGCTCCCCTTGCTTCACTTGGCGCACTGTGCGACTGGTAGCCATAAAATGAAGACATTATTGGCACACGTGCTTGCACATAACTTACGACCTTAGAAGTTGTTAGTCATTTTAAGTCAAGTCATTCGCCACTTTCTTTCATAATAATAGATCTACGAGTTAAAAAATCACAACTCGTTAAAAGAAAAAAATCAACTAAGGAACTTCTGCTAGAAGCATTGTTTCGACTAAAGAAATCTACAAGTCTACGGAGGGGGGTTAGATTATATCTGTATTAACATAGAAAGGCGGGAAGTATGTCCTTACTTATGCGAAACGAGAACGTTTTTGTTACGCTTCCTTGGTGTTTTAATAGAACGCACTTTAACCAACAGTCAGATAATACAGGAAGTTAAAAAGAATTCGATTTAATTAGTATTTTTGTTTCTACAAAAATTCGACAATTAGAATTTATACAATCCACGCTTTTCAACATACATTGGAAATTTTACAAATTTAGTAGTTATTTCCAAATATAATATCACAAGTGATTAAATTTTCTCCATAAAATTTATTGAATCGAGAGTGTGTTGCTGTCAATTTCATGAGCATCAATTTACAAATGAAATTGTTCAACAAACTCGAGAGGATTCAAATTTTACCTAGAGAAAATCTAAACACGCGTTTTTAACGTCAAATTAACAGATTGTTATGAACTACCAAGCTTAAACGCCCGTCCCCCCAGTGCAGAGACACTCCCATAAGTTTTATCAGCTACGTCAAATTTTTCTCATTTGAAAACTTTGACGCGTGTCAAAATGAAGCGTTCTGATTGGCTTAGAATATTATAATGAATTATACAGAGTGTTTCGTAAGTAGCGTATAAATTTTGAAACCCCATGTAGGAAGTACTTTTTTAAGAAGAAAAGTTCATATGAACATGTCCAGTATTCATTCATAGAAAAGTTATAAGAATTTGAAAAAAAAAAATTAAATTAATTTATTACTAAAAAAATATAATTTAGCATGCTTTGAAAATTACATAATTAATTTAAATTTTGTTCGAATACACCTCCTCTTGCTGTTATGCAGGCATGGCATCGACGTAACATCTCTTCGTTAACATTGAAATTAAAATTATTTTGCACTTCAGCAACCGCATTGTTTACCCTCTCAAGTAATTGTGATTGAGTACCCCAAAGATAAAAATCTAACGGATTTAAGTCTGGAGATCGCGGTGGCCACGACATTGGTCCTCCAAAACCTATCCAATTATTATTGAAATTATTATTCAACCAATTAGTCACATTTCTTCCCCTATGAGGTGGCGCTCCATCGTGTTGATACCAAACCTGATTTAAGACATTTAAGGCTACGTTATCAACAATATCTTGTACATTGGTATTTAATAGAATCATTCGATGTCAGTCTATTAGGCAGTACTTGCATTGATATTAATTGATTATTAAAAATCCCTGCCCAGACATTTATTGAGAATCTTTGCTGAAATCCTCTTCTTTTTATTAACTTGAGATTTCCCAATGACCACGCATGTTCATTGTGGTAATTTGGTGCAGTTCCTCTGCCAAATTGACATCCAAATAATTTTTGAGCAAAAGGTTGGATCTGCTGCCATTTTTTCCAACAACCATTGACAAAAGTTTAAACGTCTGATCTCATCTCCTGGCTGAAGGCCTTGTACTTTTTGAAAATGGTATAGATGCATTACTTTCCTCTTTAGCGTCTTCCAAATAAATGATTGAGAAATACCTTGCATTGAAGAAACACTGCGTATACTTGTACGAGGATTTTCAAAAAAGGCGTCTATCACTGCTTCTTCTTCTTCAAATGTATGTTTTTCAGGGGCACCAATTTTTGGTGCACAATGTATGTTTTCGGTGTTCCTTAATCTTTGAAAGGTCCTGGAGAAAACATGGTAAGAAGGGTGACGTCTACTGGGAAACCTGCGTTGATATTCTCTACTTGCTTGCAAACTATTACCATTACAAAATCCATAAATAAAAATTATATCGGCATATTCAGAATTACTAAACATTTTGTAGTTTCTTGCTATTTGTTTCAAACTTAAATACGATAAATGTTTAATACCCAGATTCTGGTCAAATCATTTAAGATTAAATGCCTTTAAATTTAAATTTGTTATATGGGTTGGACAATTTCCATGGTTACCTTATTTGTTTCTAATTAAAGGCCTTTAATTTTGACCAGAATCTGCCTATAAATCTTTATTATTTAAATGCCAAAATTAAAAAAAAAAAAAACGATTTTCAAAGCATGCTAAATTATATTTTTTTTGTAATAAATTGATTTAATTTATTTTTCTTCAAATGCTTATAACTTTTTTATGAATGAATATTGGACATGTTCATATGAACTTTTCTTCTTAAAAAAGTATTTGCTACATGGGGTTTCAAATTTATACGCTACTTACGAAACACCCTGTATAGCCAATAAAATCGCTTTTTTTCAAATTTCTCAAAAGATTTTTAAATATTTTGAAAATTTTAGTCTTTTTTAAATTTTTATTGCAAAAATAAAAAATAAGTTCTTACTGTATTAGAAAACCGTAAAGTCTAATGTATTCCTATTTTTTGCCAGAAAACAAAATGATTATGTGAACGAGATTCTAGGGCTAATGATAATAAGATTATTTTTGTAAAACTTTTGTTTACTTTTAATGATATTTAATGATTTTAAAATTCGTTTTCTTGAGAGCCTGCAGTAATTGGTTTAATTTTTTAATTGTAATACGATGATCATAACGTAAACTGGTTTATTAAAGTGAGCAGCGAGGCACATTTCCGGTTGTTTTACTAACAGGCTTATTCACATCCTAAAAATGTTGCAAGTGGTGCCAAATTCACTTACGAAAACGTTCCACACGTTTTAAAAAATATAATTAGCAATTAAGGTTTTAAAAAACTCTCATGAACTATGAATTCGCTTCGACTCAACCAAGAATTGGGTAGTTTTAAAAATATGTATTTTAGTAACCGCTTCAGATAATTATTAATGAAACAGTTTAGTAAATTTTACTTTGAGATATTTATAAAATGTCATATTTAGATGCAAAATCATATTTTAACGTTACCAAAAAGTATCTATTACTTTAGAAACCAATTTTAACTAAAATATTTTTCTGAAACTTTACTAAATAAGTAAATAAACTACTTACTAATTAGAGAAAATATATACAGGGTGTCTTAGACCACCCGTCCACCCCTTTTATTTTGAGAACGCCTTGTTGTACAAGGCTGAAATAAAAAAAAATATTACCAAAGCAAACCCGAAGAATCCATTGGTGCACTTATTCTTTTTCGGAACAATCCGGAAGTACCCGGAACCGGAAGTAACTTTCGATTTTTAAATGGCAACATAGGTCGAGTATGGTATCGTTTGAAAGGTTTTTTAAAAAAATATTTTTATTAAAATATTTTTGTAATATCTTGCATAATTAACAAATTAAACGAAAAAAAAATATGCAAGTAAGTGACCATTGGTCTCTTACATTATGGAAAAATTAAATCGTTACCATCATCCGCAAATGGGCAAGAGAGAGATTTTTTTAAAATTGAAACTCTTTTTTGCGTTTATCGCTTTATTCGTTAAAAATAATCAACTTTTTTTATTTTTTGAATTAAGGTAAATACATAACCTAAAAAAGTTGATTATTTTTAACAAGCGAAGCAAAAAATACATGTTTCCATTTAAAAAATCATAATTGCCTCTACCCTTACCCATTGAGGATGATGGTAGTTTTTTAATTTTTTCATAATTTAAGAAACCATTTGTCACTTGTTTGCTTTTGTTTTTCGTTTAATTTGTTAATTATGAAAGATATTAAAAAAATATTTTTATAAAAGTTGTTTCTTTTTAAAAGACCTTTCAAACGATACCATACTCGACCTATGTTGCTATTTAAAAATCGAAAGTTAATTCCGGTTCCGGGCACTTCCGGATTATTCCGGAAAAAAAAATTCGGATTTGCTTTGGTAATAATTTTTTTTATTTCAGCCATGTATGACAAGGCGTTCTCAAAATAAAAGGGGTGGACGGGTGGTCTGAGACACCCTGTATATATCACCAAATAGTCGTAAATAAAATTGAGCTTTTCATTTCCTTTGAATTTGAAATATTCTGTATAAATTGTATAGATAGTTATTTCTTTGGAAAGAACTGCAGAGAAAATCAAGGGAATAATTGGCTAAACAAATGCAGAAAAAAAAAAGAAATAATTTATAAAACCTTGCAGTTGCTTCAAAACAGGAATGCTGAGTCGTTAACCATCAGGTTTTAAAAGTTTTTTTCTAATTGACTTGCGACTTCTGCGTTATTAGCTGGAATTCTTACGTGAGGCTTTAAGGCTTAAGACATTTGATTAAATATTGCAATAAAAAATGAAACTTTCATAAAATGTATGTAAAAATATGTACTTACATAATTAGCCATAAACATGATTCTTAATAAATATAAAATTTTAAAACCGTTAAATCTTTTAACTGCTTTGGAATGATTAATATTTTGTTATTAATTAGCTTCCAAGTTCCGTTTAAGATGTAGTAATAAATAATTTAATTGCTTTTTTAATCTATTATCAATTTACATTGGACAATTTTACTTGTAAATTGTAAAAGTTTACTTAAATGGCTAAAATTTCTAATAATAATACTTAATGCCAAAACTCGAAATTTAAAGTAGGTATTAGAAATTTAAAAAATATTAATAATAGTATTTATAGTAGTACATAATTTATTCAGAAAGGTTTAATGCACTTTTACTTAATCTACAAATTGTTTAAAAACAAACCAAACTTTTGTAATTTTTCTCAAAAAGCTTAAAACATTCTTTAGAAATATTGAATATGATTATGGTTAAGAAATTCGGGAAACTTTTTAATTTCAATCCTATTAAATATCGTTTTTTTTTTTAATTTCGAGAAAATTAAATTTTATGACTGTTTCCAAGTTCTATACTTTTAACAAAATCTTAAGAAGGATAAAGGTCTATAAAACCCCTAAACAGATTACTACTTTTTTTATACTTGTATCGATTCGATTATAGGGAGTGGCGGGCCCAAATGGGGGTCGGAGTGTGATTTCACCCCCTGACAAAATATATTAACTTTTTCAAGATTTAAATTAATTTAACATGTACCCCGCATATATTTCGAAAAATCAAAAATTGTCTCAAAAGTTGGATGTTTCCCATTTTTGTGAAGAACTAAAAAATAAAATCCCAAAATATTTGCGAAAATGTGGGTACATATCCGGTCTTGGAGAGTTTTTTTTTGAATATTTTAAAATATTTTATTAGAATTGTAGGAAAATAGAATTCATTCCTTAAAATTTGAGCCCTTAAACGTGTTTGTAATCCGTGCAGTTTTCGAAAAATCTACTTTTTTTGAAAGTGTTTGCCGAGAATTCAAAAACTAAAAGTGATAACAAAAACGTATAAAACTGTAATTAGCGAGTTTTTTAAGATATTATTATTTAAACTACAAAAGTTACCAACACCAAAATTTTATACCAGAAACTGGTAGCACCTAGATGTATTTTAAAAAAATATTTGGTGAAACCCCAATATTTCCATAATAAAATCGCAATGCATTTGCGCAAATTTGGGCACAAATCCGGTCCTGAAGAGTTTATTTGAAGTGTACCAAACATTTTATTAGAATATTCGGAAAGAACATTTCATTCCTTAAATTCTAAACTTTTAACCATTTTTGTACCCCATATAGTTTTGAAGAAATTAACTTTTTTTTGAAAAATCTAAATTTTCTGGTCAAAATTTGAATATTACAGATTTTTGTTCAGAACTCAAAATCCAACGGTATAACAAAATTATTCTTTTTTGGTTGAAAAATTATTTAAAGTCCTTTCCTATAAAATATAATGCTGAGTTGAAATCAAAATTGACCTGTCTTATCATTTATAGAAATTTTCAAAAAGACCGATATTTCCGATTTTCCCTGATTTTAGGATTATTTTCGGTTGTTTCTAGTATAATAACATTTTTATTAAAAAAATATACAGGGTGTCCCGTAACTTATGCATAATAATGAAAGGGGTTATAGAGGAAACCAAAACAAGCAACTTTTGTTAATAAACCCATGTCCGGAAATTATCTAGGTTGAAAATTTCAGACATCCCTGACCTATTCCATAGGGTTCGAATATCAATGAACCATCGTGCTACCTTATGTATCAAACACAATTGGCAAAATTTTGAATAATTTTTGTAAATATTATAAATAAATAATTTACTTATTCTTTTTTTTTATTTACCCTAGTACCTTAACGATTAATTTCCGCACATGGGTTTATTAACAAAAGTTGCTTGTTTTGGTGACCTTTATAACCTCTTTCATTATTATGCATAAGTTACGGGACACCCTGTATACAGGATGATCATTTTGAAAGGAGCCACTAACACTGAAAAAAATAATTTACTGTAAAACTGCCGTGAGAGGTCAATTTTTATTTTTAGGGGGACATCTATTTTCAATGAAATTAAAGTTGTAATTGCAACCCCTTACTCCACAGGAACCACCCCTTTGATTATTTTAAATAGGAATGAGGGTCGGGTGATGCATCATTTGAAATTTTTTATCCTGAAAATAAAAATACGATTTGTTTTGGCCCTATTTTAATTTAGTCATCTACAGGACACGATAAAAGAGAAAAGGAAAGTGTAATTTATAACAAAAAAAATTATAAAAAATTATGGTAACTGATTTGTTTTTCAATAATTATAAATAATTAGCTTTTGTTAAGTTAAATGACTTGTTTCATGGTCAAAACTTAAAAATTTAAAAGTTCATAAATAATACCATTATTAAGTACTTTTTTTAAATTTTTAGGTACGTTAGGAATCAAAAAGTTGTATCACTCGACCCCTATTCCCATTTAAAAAAATTAAAAGGGTGGCACCGTAGGGAAGGGAAGGGAAAACACTTATTTTATTGTAAAATGATGTCCTCCTGAAAGTTAAAATCGACCTGTCGTGGCATTTTTACAACAAATTTTTTTTACAATGAACACCCTGTATAAATATTTTTATACCTAATTTTTACCACTTTGTTTAAATTGCGAAACTTGTCCCAGTTTTCACCAACGATTTCTAAAATTTAGACAATGCTTATAGTGCTAGTTGCTAACTATTTTTAATCATAATAAAACTACCTAGCAACTAGCGCTATAAGCAATGCCTAAGTTTTAGGAATTGTTGGTGAAAACGGACATTGGTTTCATAAACAACATTTTGTTTTATTAGTTATGAGTCATTCTATTGCTATAAAAAAAATCAACTCTAAGCAACAAACAAAAATTTAAGTTAATACTAAGCCAAAAATCCTATAAGTTTTTAAAATAATTATTATTATTTTGGCCAAAAAGTAAAAAAACAAATTTATGATTTTAAATCTAAAATAATTTAATAATGTTTTTTATTTATTTCGTGCAATAAAATAGTAAAACTTTGCTTAAAGTAGTTATAAAATTTAATGGCTTTAAAAATTTACATTAATAAATTTTATTTATTTCACAATGTGTTGCCAACAGCCAAAAAAAAACATGCTCCTTTCAAACAAACCAAAAATGGCTTTCTACTTACAGGATTCACAAATATACTAAAAATTTTAATGTAAGAAATTGCTTAAAAATATTTGTAATAGTAAGGATAAACTAATTTTTGGAAATTTTCAATTGAAATTTTGGAAATTATAAAAAATAAATTTAAATAAATCGTGAATGTAGATATATTTATTATTTTAGATATAAATACATAATAATCTGCCAAAAATTAAATTTTCCCAAAATTTGCAATTTTTTTCGAAAAAACTGAACTACCGATTTTAACCAAATATTTTTTAAGTTGCGTCTATCCAAGGTGTTTACATTAGGAACAAATTTCAAATCGATATCTTTTATAGTTTTCGAGATACAAATGAAAAAAAAAACGATTACCATGCAAAATCTAAAAAAAATTTTCTCGGTCATTTTCAAGATCGAGCCCGCAAATAAAAGATAATAAAAAATGGATGAAATGAGGGGGGCGGGCAGTTGACGTCTATATTTTTGGAAACTTATCTACACGAATTTTTGTTTCTTTCTTAATTTTCATTATTAAGCGAAGATTACATTTTCTTAATCTTTTCAATTTGATCAGTTTGTTCTGCTTAATTACCACTACAAACAGTACAAAATTTTAATTTCGTGGGCAAAAAAATGCTCATGAATTTGCAATCTAACGTGATTTTATATTACATTATGACAAAATTGTTGAAATTTTTATTTCGAAAAAATTTCGCTATTACTTGAATGATAAGTCACATTTACATTTGAACATCCTAAATAATCAAAGTAAAGTTACTGGGGAAATATACAGGGTGTTCCCTAATATTTGTGCAGTTAAAAATATGTTACACCAATATACATATAATGAACATTATTCCTTTTTTCATTACCTAACAACATAAAAAAAATTCAGGAGCGAATATTTTTTCATTTAAAAATTGGAAAAATTTTGTAAAGTCTCTTACGAGAGTGGGGGGTAATGAAATGAGTATTTTTATTTTTCATTGCCTAAGAAGTTACTACAAATTTAAAAGCGGATTTTTTTGTGTTTTTTCCTAAATCATTAAAAACCTGTGAGATATACTAATTATATTATAAAAAATTTACTATGAGGGTTGAAGGTTGAAGTAACAAGTAACAACAACATTTAAGGAAATCAAGAGCCTGCTTTGATTTTTAAAATTATTTTTATTTTTTATAAGTGAATGCCAAAGTAAATACAACTTCAAGTTGGTAAAATATTTATAAATCAAAATTAAAAAAAAAAGTTCATCAAATTTTGGATAAATATTTGATAATTTCAAAATGAAGCATTAGAACTCACAATAAGAGCCTTTTTTTTGTGGAAAACTGATCAAAAATTATTTTTAATACTAATACAATTATTATAAAAATAAAATACAGGGTGTCCCATAATATGTGGGACCCACTTCTAGGGTGGGTAGTAGATGTCAAAAGAATAAGAAAAGTTCATTTAAACTTTTGTCCAATTTCGCATGATAAGGGAGCTAGAGCTCTTTAGAGGTGTTGTTAAAAAGTAGGTTTTTGCTCGTTTATTTCAAAACAAATTGGGGTAGAGATTTGAAATTTGGTGTGAATCATAACACACCTAGGATACATTTTTGTGAATTTTTTCAAATTTTTTGCTTGCTTTGAAAGGGTAGATTCGGGGAGAGTTGAGGTTAAAAATTGTCCTAACTTTTTGTAGTTAACTTTTCTTCAAATTAATGTTCCCCATTTAATTATTAACAAAAAAGGTACTCTTATTTAAAGTCGGTAGAATGCGTCGATTTCGAAGAAAATGCATTTTATTATTTTATTGATGGTCAACACAATTTAAATTTAAAAAAATCATTTTAGCCATGGATTATTTTATTTTATTGTACCCAAAACTGTTTAAGAAATTGAAAAAATTCACGAAACCGTATCCTAACTGTATTATGATTCATACCAAATATCAAATCTGTTAATTTGTACTTCAATAAATAGAAATAAACAGAAGAAAAACCTACTTTTTAACAACACTTTTAAAGAGCTGTAGCTCCCTTATGAGGCGAAATTGGACATAAGTTTATATGAACTTTTCTTATTCTCTTGACATCTATTATCCACCCTAGAAGTGTGTCCCACATATTATGGTACACCCTGTACATCAATGTAATCACGTAAGAAAAAAGGTAATTTGATGTAAAGATTTTAAACCTTCAGGAAACCTATGACAGATAAACAAAAAATATACAGGGTTCCCTAAATGGTATGGTATAAATAGATGATAATCAAGGGGGTGAATGGTATTTGACAGAGCATGTTTTTACCATGAAATCAAATTTTTAGTGCCTATAGTTTCCGAGTGGTGGCACCACGAGCATTTTTTTCTTATATAAAAGTGAATCATGTTTGATATCATTGAACAGCTATTTTTGTGAATATGAAAAACTAGTGAAGGGAGAAATAAAAGTCCTCACAACCAATCAAATGTTAGACTTTTATTTCTCCCTTCATTGATATGGATCACCAATCGTTGAGGAATTTTCGTTTGGAAATGAAAAACTAGCATTACAAAATTTTCAAGAAAAATTAATAACCTCAAAAAATTAATGTCCGTTAATTTCCTAACAATAATGAAGTGTAATTGACGCTCTTCCAAAGGTTTTGTAAGTATTCCTGACGAATATCAAACACTGGTAACAAAAAACGAATTTTAAATGTCTTGCCAGATATTGGATACGAAAATTTTTAAATTTTTTTGAATTTATTTTTTGTAATATTTCCTGTAAGGTTTACAGATTTGCACAGAATTGACCTATAAATATTATTCTACACAAAAAATTTCCTATGAACTAATATTTTTTATCGACACTATCATTCTTTTCGGTAAATCAATTATAATTTGGATTTTGTCTTTGCCAAATTGATTTTTTTTTAATATTATAGGCTGTTTTTGAACCATTTTAAATGCCCCCCTCGATAAAATCATTCAATCTGATTCGCCTAAAATTAAAGATGAAATTCAAAGCACACTTGAATTAAATTAAAAAAATGCTGTAACTTCTTAAGGAGTTGAAAAAATGACACCCTGTATAAATAATATAAATAAAACGATCTTTAAATATCATAAATTTTCATTGATGACTTTATCAAGAATATGTTGTCCAAGTATTAAGAAAAAATATGTGATTCAGAAGAATGATGGCTAAATAAATAAGACACCCTCGAGCTAAGTCCGTTAACTCATCGAATGATGATCATAAAACGCCCTTTGTTATTACACATGGATTTTAATACATCACAGATCAGGAAGTGTCTTTACAGTATTATGGTTAGAGGCTGCAATATGGCGTTTATTTATGATATAAAAAGTACTACGATATAAGGCGTGGATATTATGATAGGATCCAAATAGAGGTTAGGAATTACGAAACTGGATACTTTAGCGCCATCTGACATTTAACATCAAGTTGCAACGCTTCTTTAATGTTCAAATTTAATTTCTTCAGTGTTAAACAAAATTTTAATTACAAGTGTAATTTTATACTACTAATTTTAAATGTCAACCAGAAATTTCTTATAATATTATGATTATATATAAAATTTCAAGGATGTGGGATTTTGTCAGGATTAAATTACAATTTTTGCATGAATGACCAAGAGTGATTTTATTAAATACAGAGAAGTCGAAAGCTTTTTTTCATTAATAAATTTATAGACGTTCATTCATAAAAAAATATAATTTAAAATAACCTATTTTTAATTTATACTCACACATGAACGCATAAAATTAGAATGTAATTAGACTTGTGTTCCAATATTTTTTTTATTTTTTTTGGAAAATTGTATTCAAACTTAAAATTAATAATACAAATACTGTATTAGCATGTATGTATACTATAAATTATAAGACTTTAGTAGAGAAGTCTTGAATATTTAAATAAGGAAATACCTTTGTAAGAATCATAAATGAAAAATTATAGGAAATCCAATAAATATTAGAATAACTGTCTTACATTACGGTTCTTACACATATAATAAGGTAAATTGATGTGAAATATACTCTAAGTCTAAACACATTATTAATCTTCTGTATTTAAAATATAATTAAAATTATATTTACAGATTTTTCTAAGAATTGTTCCAAGTTCTATTGTTTGTTATTTAATTAATTAAAAGATAGATAAGGTAAGGTAGGATGAAATAGTACATCTAATGAATAATAATTGCTTGCAACAATTACCATCATGCAATAGTTGGATATGAAATCTAAGTAGTAAATAAAACATTAGAATATCTTACCAATAGTACTCGAAATTTGGTCCAGTTTTTTCACGAATTTGTAACACACTCATTCGCGAGAATACCGCAATATTTTAATGCAAAGTTTTTAACATGCGTTCTTTGTTTTAGATTAGTTGATGTCTTCTCAAACTTAAAACCGTCAAGTTTTGCACCTGGCGTCAGGTAACAGGTTGGAAACGTTTAACCATCAGCTACAGAAATGAAAGCCTTTTCGGAAAATGTCGATAGTTCTCGACTTGAATCGAGCTTTACACTAAGAAAGAATGTTGTTTCAAATATAACTTTGCAAATTGACCATCTCTAATCACTGATCAATCTATAGTTTTTTTCAGAAATAAACTACATTTTTTTAAATTTTTTTTGTCAAACTGTTTTATAAAATGTGATAAATTTAGTAATTAAAAAATAGTAATAAGAAGCACTTATTTTCTAAAATATGGCACCTAACAAAATTTAATGAGATTATAAATCTATCATTTTATTGCTAGAATCGTATTTATTTCAATTAGAAAGTGCGAATAATTGCTACAATTATTTAAAATAAATTATTTATTTAATTAATTTTAAGAAATATTTTTATGGTAATAATTTTTATACAATAACACTTCCTAAAATAGAAGAATATAAAACATAACCGTCATAATTTTGAATCAATTCATTAACCTTATTTATTTGTATGATGGGAACGCTTTCAATCAGGATGTAATTACGTACTTTCAAAATAGTAATTAAATCATTACTTACTCCATATATTTTTGGCACAAATGAAAAATTACTCCCATTCATAAAGCAATTGAAGTAAGATAATTTAAAATACAACAATGGTTAAATACATACCATAAATTTATTATAACAAGCAGTAGGAAGCTTTACTTTATTAGTAAGATCAGAAATATATTAAAGTAATATATTTCTTTACTAATTGTAGTGACTTAATAAGTGAAAGTATTTTTAAGTAAGATGTGACGAGAAATATTAGTTTTCATTTTCCGCAAAGTCAACAGATGGTTTTTGCTCCTAAAACGATATTCCAAATTATGGAAAATTAAATTATTAATAAATGACT
Organism: Stenus bimaculatus; assembly: GCA_963971135.1. Lineage (NCBI taxonomy): Eukaryota > Metazoa > Arthropoda > Insecta > Coleoptera > Staphylinidae > Stenus > Stenus bimaculatus. The sequence continues at coordinate 74,523,829 of OZ020180.1, read as the reverse complement.
AGTTGCCGTTTTATCAAATTAAATTTGAAAATTATTCTCACTAAAAAAGATTTCTTAAAAAACAAATAGTTTTCCGCATTAAACGGGATATTACGGGACTTGCCTGCCGTCATTTAGCGTAAACATGTTATCACTTAAATATTCATAAGTTTACGTGTCGTTTGTATAAAACAACTTAAACGTACTTTTCATTGTCAATCAAAAAGGCATCTTTAAGTTCAGATAAATTAGATACTATTTTCAAAAACTTTTACATGTTTGCATATTTTTGTCATTACTTCAAGCAAATTTGAATATCGCGAGGATAATTTTTAAATTAAAAGAAATCTAAAGTTTTTTATTTAATTAAGCTTCGTGAAATATTAAAAACAACAAAATTAAATTTTTCAAAATTAGTAAATTTTTTTGGCTCATATCTTTGGAACGAATAAAGATTTCAATACTAATTTTTTTACCTATTTAAGAAGACTTAAAGGGCTTTAAAATAAGCTAAAAATATTTAAAATAGCTGCAAGGTAAAGATGTTAAAAAAATTTAAAACGCTTGCGATTCTCAAAATTACAGTGTTTTTAGAGCTGATTACCGAGAATTAATAGACCAATGGAACTGAGTGGACAATTTTAATCAGTTTTTAAATATATTTCATTTGCGGGGTCGATTTTGTAAAAATTCGAAAAAAAAAAATTTTCGTAATTGATTTTTTTTTTCAGGATTTTCCTTTTTCTAAATTTTCTCAAAAAGTATTCACAATAGCAAACTAAAAATTTTGCCCAACATAGACACCCATAATAGGAGTATTTTAAGTCCGGTTTGATGAAAATCGTCTAAACAATTTTTTTCGAAAAAAAAATTTTTGTAAATTTCTGGTACAAATATGGCCCTGGGGGGCACATTTTTAAAACCACATAAAACAATTTTACGTTTATCGATGAAGAAAAGTATTCTAAAAATTGTAAGCCATAAATTGTCTTAATCGGCTTAGTGGTTCGGTCAAAATTAATTATTTTCTGATTTAACAAAAATTTCATAGCAATTTTTTCGGCCAAAAGTGAGATTTTCAAATTTTCATCAGTTATTCAGTTGTAACTTTTAAACTAAAAGAGATGTTAAAACGATTATTTTTTTAATTTAAAAGCTTACCTAAAGACCTTTAAAGTGAGCCATCATTCGTTGAAATCGATAAAGGGAAAGCGCGGTAAAAAAATAGTCGAAATCGCGATTTTTTACAGAGTTTTTTGGCGCGGTTAAAATTTTTGATTTTTTTGAGAAATTGAAAAAATCGACACCTACAGTCATAGTGCTTAAAAAGCCCTTTTCGACGCGTATTTTAGTTGGACGATGCGATGTTTTCTTACCTTACAGCAATAATTTTGGTCGCGAGGAAGAATCACAATTTCGACTTTGGTGGGTCGATGTAAAGCCAAATGAAAAGATAAAGATTTTATAACTTCAAACCGACCTCGTTCAAAGAATCCTTTTAAAGGTCACGTGTAGCGATTTTTAATATTTCGATTCGTTTGGGCCTCATTTCCTCCGCAAAATTGTTCTACGCGCCGATAATTATCAATGTTTTTTTTACGATTTTGGAAAAAATTCCTGACGCGTCTGGATAGGCCCAATAAAATTGAATTTTTTTCTGCGTATTAAGGGCGTTCTTGGCCAGAATCGATAGTGTCATTTAGTATCCACGGTTTTTTTGAATTTCGCTAAAAAATGTCTAAAAATCGTACTCCAATTTCAAACCCACTGAAAGAGGGTTCAAAATAACATCATCGAAAATAAAAACATGCCTATTGCACTTTCGCATGTTTCTAGTTTACAAAAACGGCTTTCGCGATATTTTGCCGCCGGTCCAAGTATCAAACTTTGTTTTTTGTTTTTTCCGTTTTTCCTCTAAAAAATGCAAAATTTTGACGTTTTAAGAAAAATTCGACCTCGCTACCGGGTTGACCTAGGAGGGTTGGAACTTTTGGATCTCGTAAATGAGGATATGGAAAAAAAGGGGGCCCAAGTTGGTCGTTTCGATTCCCAGCCCGGCGAAGCTACGATTTTTTTAAAGTCGGCGGTGGACGCCTAAAAAAAACGCGAAAAAATCGACTTTTTCGGGAGCCGTTTTGAAAGCTTTTCGGTAACTTCAAAAATTGAAATTCAATTCAGTTATAAAACAGACATTCCCCTTTAATTCGAGTTCTAGGTTTTAAAATTCAGTTAAAAGTTAAAAAATGTACCTGCTGTTGTGTTAAAACCGAATTTCCACCGATTTGACGTCTAAAACTGAATTTTTGCGATAATTCTGCCGTTTTAAAAGATCGATGTGGACAAATTGGGCTCAAAATGTTTAGTTTTCGATTCTACACGACATACTAAATTTCGGTCGCGATATAGATGTAAACCGAAAAAAGGTATTCGGTGACATCGGTTTCCCCCACTCGGGGTGAATAACAATTTTCAGGGCGGCGCTACTACACTCAGGTTAATTCCATCATCTTGGAAGAAATCCTTCATCATCCCAGGGTATAAATCTGAGGATATGACTCGAACCATCATCTTTTGTTGCAAAAATTAGCCGGCAACATACATGGTTTTTCAACTCCCTAAAAGCAATTTTAAACGAGCATATTTGTACATGCGCAGTTGTATCTGAATCGATTTGGGAACAAAATTTTGGTACCAAAATATGCCTAAAATGGCCTTAATCCTTAAAAACTTACATTTATTTTAGAATTTCAAAATTGAAATTTTATGGTACACCCTGTATAATTTTTGTTTTATTCAATTAATTAAAATACTTGATCTCCGTCGGATTTTTTGATTTGAAAACTTAATACCACCGGCGGTCATTTTGCTCAGAAAGACATTTACCATCTACAAAAATTTTCTGGGAAAACATGTGAATCACCCTGTATACAAGAGTAAAATAATTAACTTTATATTCTGTATACAGGGTGTCGCAAAATTCGACCGACAACTCTTAACTGGAGATAATAGATTTAAAAATAAGTCGATATGGCCAAAATCATTTAAATAAAAAATGTACCCATGAAGAGTTAAAAGCCTCTAAAGTTGATTTTTTAAAAATTATTTTTTTTAATTACGGTGAAAATAGCAGACTTTTTAATGAATTCTGTATACGTACATTTGAATAATGAACGAACAATTGGTAAAAATTTGGCTAATCCTCGACTTTTGTAAATGGTGTTGGATGAAAGCAGAGGACATAAAACAATCAAAAACTTTTTAGGTATTTAAAAATTTTATGTAAAAATCATTTTTTTATGTAGAAAACTGGGAAACGAAGATTTTTTGTCCCTTATAAATTGTTGGTAGGCTAAGTCGTTTTTCATTAAAATTAAAAAGCCAAAAAAGACTTCAATTGAATTTCTATAAGCAAATAATTTTTAAATAGGTAACATTTTTAAATACATATACATATCAAACCACAATCATTTTAGCTCACCCTGTATTTCAGAACCAATGTCAATTACGATAGTAACTTATTGTTAGCTAAACGTAGAAAATTCTTTATTTAGTGCCGATCAAAATTGCCGAGAACTAAGTATAGATGTTCGAAAATTATTAACGAAGCTGATGTGCTTGGCATTTTTAATAATTTTTCCTATTTAAATTTTTAAAGGATAGTTTTAAGATATTTATGTTCCTAATATAGATTATAGATGTTTGTCTATCTGTAATGTTTTGTAAAGGCGAGTCCGTGGATAAATAAATAATTATTACTCCTATGAAATAAAACATTATGTGCGACAAGATTACGGAATTTTTAAAATGTACGAAAGCAGGTAAACGATCAAACTTCTATTGTGTTCCAAGTCACTTCCGTAATGACTGTACGAAACTGGAAACATTATACTACATTGACGAAATAGCACCGTAAAATTGAACAATGGTGCACCCTTCACACAAAATAAAAACAGGTGCATCAGACTAGGTGATTCCTTTTTATGTTTTTGTATAAAGCATCATGTATTTCGACACGCTTTTAAAAGTATTGTTAGACTTAAAACAATATATTGGGTTACCTACTTTATTGAATTTAACTTTAATTTTGGAGGAAGTCTTCTTTATTATTTTTAAAATAAAACAAAACTAACGGCGTTCTTAAAAATGTGCTAACATCAAGATTCATCTCTGAGAGGTATAAAGCTTCAATTGTAAGATTTTTTATTTTATTTTTATTTATAAACAGTAATTTATGAAGGCGAAGTAGCTTTTTTATCTCACCATTTTGTTTTTCAGTGTTGAGAATAGAAGTAAATAGTATTGTAGTAGCCCTAGGTGGAATGGGAGGGGCGGTTTCTGTTTCTGGTGGTTTAATATCAGGGCCCCGACGTATAATTATTATTTTCTGAAACAAATTAAAAAATATTTAATTGCGTATTAAATCACTGCATTGGGATTAAAAATACAACCGAGTTCTCGGATTTTGATTTGGAATTTCAGGATAAAATCCTACTAATCAATTAATTACTAAAATGAAACGTTTCTCCCTTACTAATGGAAAAATAAGTAAGTTGCTTCTGCTAGAAAATTAACGTTTTAATAATAAATTGGATTATTTATTATTACTTCGTTGTTTCCCTAATGTAGGCTTTTTTGTTTGCATATTTATTAGAGAAAAAAGACAAATTAAAAAATAATTAACGTTATGGCAAGATAAAAATATCTAAAAGAATTAGTCTAAAAAATCATTTTAATTCAATACCTCTGTTGTAGAATCTTCGCTAGATGAAATTCTTGCCAAATTTATATTCTTCGTCTGCATACTTATAATAATCTACAAAATAAAAACAGCTTAAATTTTTTGTCCTTTTTAAATTAAATAAATTTCAGGACAATAATGTCTTTTGCTTACCTATCATCGGCATAACTCTCTCATAATGGTATAGAATAAATATGGTTAGTGAAGATAATCTATAATCTCTGGATGAGGTACTTATTTTATTTCCTCAAATTTTGGTCCATCTAAAAGAAAACGTTAATTAGGATTTTTAAAAATTTCTTTTTTAGTATACTAAAACGCCTGTCATCTTTTTCACAATTTTTGCCAATGTGGGACAAACTTGACAATTTAAAAAACCTACCTTTTCTAATTGCGTTATTGTGCCTAACAGTAGGTTTTTCGTCATTTATTTGAAAACGAATATTTAGAGATTTGTAATTTGGTATGAGTTATACTGCACTGAAGATAAGTATATTTTTATGATATTTTTTCAGATTTTTTGAAACCTCTGAAATTGCAGATTTAAGATACTTCTTTATACCAACTCGAAATAATGTGGGTCTACCCCAAAAGACCGACATAGATAAAGGACGACAGGAACAAAAAGGAGAAATGGCTGAACGAAAGAAGGCCGAATTAAACAAAAGGCCAACGCAGACAAAAATCTGAAAGAAAAGTGGCCGAACGATAAGGGCCCACCTGGATGAAGAGAAAGTGCTGAAGGATGTTTATGTGTAAACTAACATACCTTAACCTAACCTGACCTAGCCTAACCTAACAGATGAAAATATTTACGAAACTATAGTTCAATAAAATGTTTTTTGAAAACTGCTTGAAGTGGAAAGTTCTTGTGTAATTATTTTTAGTGGCTAACTTTATGTTTTTTGGGGTGCTGAACATGAATCTGAAGTTGTTCAATAAAAATTTTGTCGGCAACTATGAGGAATCATCAAAAAATCACTAAAGAATCACAGTTTTTTTAGTTGTTGGCTTATAACTTGCAATTTATGTTCTTAAAATTTTTTTGTATGACATGATTTTCACGCAAAGAAGCTTTAAAAAATCGTCGAAAATCCGAAAATAGCAAAAACCTCTTTAGCAAGTCTTTTTTATGTTCGTAGAATCTAAGGGCATGTTCGTACATTTCCGACGTGAATTAGTAACAATCGTGTATACTTTGTATGTCCTACGAGTAGAAGTACAAAATCCTTACTTTCACAATTATAGGTACCATTGTTTCGTGGAACGTCAAATCTTCTGAAGTTTATTAATGTGATATTATTGATCGCTCAGTATATTTAGTATATTTGCAACTATCTTAAAAGTAACCATTGAACACAATTACGCCAGTTTCCTTGTACTTGGACTTAATAAATGAAACCTAATTTTTACATATATTTTTACAAATATCTTCTATCTATGACATCACACACTCTAGGAGATTTGCCTGTTCATTTTGTGTAAATGCTGGGATATAAGCAGATTTGGTTCCTTTTTGCATACTACCGAGTCTTCAAAAATGTATGATACTGGTGACCTAAAATTGGCTCAGTTGGCCACAATGAAATAAAAAATAAGAACATCGGTGATGTTTAAAAAAAAGAAAATGAGGTGAGTTTTTTTTATCATTTAAGTAATACCCAAAAATAAAGCTGCTGAGAGGTTCTTTGTTAAAATAAAAAAAAACAGAAATGAAGTTTAGTTGGATTTCGACAGGTATGCAAACCTAGTAACATTAAAATCCCTAAACATTATTGGAAAGTATATTTGGTTGCCTGGTTTTTGTATCGATCCTAATTGAATTCCCTGTACATTCTTCGAAAAGAGACAATGGATAGGACAGGGGCACAATTCGAATTTTAGAAATTTCCTTTTAGTGTTATGAACGCAAAGGCTGTAAAAAACGTGTTTTTGCTATTTTCCAAAAATTTCAGATTTTCATGGCATTTTTCAACGAATCATTACGCGGAACCTGTATGTCGTACAAAAAATGGTAAGAACATATCTAGTAGGTAATAAAAGCATACTAGTGTTTTTTGATGATTTCTCATATTTGCCCAAAAAAATTGTTGTACAACTTAAAATTCATGCTCAGCACCCTCCAAATCGTAAAATTAGTCACTAAAAACAATTACCCCAGAGAACTTTCCACTTCAAACTAAAATGTGACTGGACAATAGTACAATTTTCTTCCAGGATTGTATGAAAAAGTGTTTCAAATATAGAGTTACTACGTTTACATGCAATTTTTTTGGAAAAAGTATTCGTCAAACCAGAATCAAGCATGAAGTTTTTTCATTACGTGTAAACGTGATATGTGATTGTTTTCAACGTAGAAAAAGTATGAACAAATGTAATTTAATGATATCCATTTTTTTTAAATATTTCCGTTTCTTGAAAAATTATGGCACTTTTTAGCAAAAATATATAGTTAACCAAAGTCGTCATTTACAAATATTTAAAAAAATTGTACACATTTTTGAAATTTAACATTTTTTTTTTAATTTTGTGCACATCAACTTTTATTATTCGGTTTTTTCTATCGGCCTTTTATCTGCGACAAACTTTTATAGTTCGACCTTTTGTTCACGTTGGCCTTTTATCCATATCGCCATTTCTCCAATTGCTTAATTTTTGGACACTCTATATACTCATCAAATGAAACGTATTTGAAAATTAAGCCTTTATTTTTATATATGGAAAACAAAAAAATATTAGTGAGTTTATTTATTAAAGAAACTGAATGAAAAAAGTGCAAAGTTGAATGGATTTAAATATAATCTATTGATATTTGCAAATTTGGGTAAATTTTGGATTTTCTTCAAAATTAGTTTTTCCCTTATTTTTTCCTAAATAATAAAAAGTAAATACTTGATATTCATTTATACAAATACTTAAAATATCTCCTTCAAAAATAAAAATCGGGAAATTAACAATTGATGGATTACAGGGAGCACCTCAGGGAAAAAAAGATAAAGTTTTTTCCCTAAATTACGTTGTATTGACTGCTATATGCTATGCAGTAATTTCATCACTTTTAACGGCCTGTGAAACGTTCGTTAAGGTGCCCTAATCCCATTTTCTCTAAGGGATTTAGTTGGTAAAATTAAGGTCTGCTATTACCAAGTATTGTGCCTTAATATCCAATCTAATTTATTTCTTTAAAAAATAATTTACTTTTCTAGAGTGATAAAAAGTCAATTGATTTATAAAAACAAATATAAGTTAATTATTGAGAAAGTGTACATAAAATTTAGTGTAAACAATTTGTTCTGCTCACATATCATCCAAAAGAATCTACGGTGAGGTTTTTAAATTAATTTATAGAAATCTTGATGAAGAAGACTTTTAGAAAAAATTGGGTAGTTTTACAGAAGAACAGAGTATTATATTTTAGTAAAACAAATAATTATAATGAACGAGTGGTAAAAACAAATATAATAAACATATGATTGCAGAATATTTTTTAAGGATTTTCTTCATGACCCCAAAAAAATATAATTAAATAGGAGAAACACTATTTTACCATGCACATTAATGTTTTTAGGTAATTTTATATTTTTTGCTAAAAACTTTTCTTCAAGCAAATTTTGCATTTGGAGTATTTTTTCAAAATAAGTCTATACCTTTTCCAACTGTATTTTAGAAAAAATCAATTCGATTTCAGAATAGTCAATTGTATTTCAGAAAGCATCAATTGTATTTCAAAATAATCAATTCAATTTCAGAAAGTATCAATTGTATTTCAGAATAGTCAATTGTATTTGAGGAAAGATCAATTGTATTTCAGAAAGGATCAATTGTATTTCAGAAAAATTTTCTTTCAGAAAGGACCAATTATAAAAAAATGAGGAAGGATTTTATCAAAAATGTGCTTTCGAAATTTTACATTACACCGGTAACACCAGGCTTAGGTCCTTATTCACCACTGTTAAACATATTTGAAATAATCTGCCAAAAAGAGGTGGCCTCCTAAATATTTTCTAAAATTAAATTAATTTTTCTGAAATACAATTGATGGTTTCTGAAATACAATTAATCTTTTGTGAATTACAATTAATGATTTCTGAAATTGAATTGAGTTTTCTGAAATACATTTGATACTTTCTAAAAATAGATTGATTATTCTGAAATACAATTGATGCTTTCTGAAATACAATTGGCTATTCTGAATTAAAATTAATGATTTCTGAAATTTAATTGATCTTTTCTGAAATACAATTGGAAAATGTGTAGTTCATTAAAAACTGTAGCAAATTAATTTTAATACATATAAAAGCAAATTTACATAATTATCCTCGACTCATTTTGTTTTTTGTTTCAATTTCATGGCGTTTTTGACTTGAATGGCATAGGGTTGTTTAAAATTCAAGCATTTAAATGGCTTAAGGCATTAACTTGTAGGTAGAAACCGTGTAATTTTATAACCACGGGGTATAGAAGTTTCACACACACGTAGGTGGCCCAAGCTTAAGTGCAGGTAAAAAGTTCATTCATTTAATTGAGAAAGAAAATTACTAGTTACGTATACAATTTTGAAATATGCAACTATACATATCGTGAGAAATTGGTTGCCTATTATTTTACGTTGAGATTTTCAAATTTAAAATACAGTTTCTTCTGACTACAGAAAATTCGTTTTGAAGATTGAAAACGATGTTGCACTTTTTGTAAAAATTGATGAAGATATTTAAAAAGTTTTATATATTTCTTAAAATTGTATAGGTTTTTATTCGAATTATTTTAAAGCTGAGTTTTAAAATCTAAAATTTTAATTAAAACCGATTTTGTTATAAAGTGATTTTAGTGTTATTTAAATTTCAGTTTTATAAAGGTATATTTATGTAAGATTACATTGAAACAAGAAAATATAGTTTACATCTTATTTTTATTCATTTTGTGATAAGATGATACTTGTTCTCCCTACACTACGCGTTTCCAGGTGGCGCATATTATGAAATCGTTGAGGGTATCGATTCTGGAAGTAGAGGAAACAAAATACCTACAGGAAAATTCACGAGTATCTTATGAAATGACAATTGCCTTTTATTCTTCATTTCTACTACACGAAAATTACCTGTTTTTTTCCTACTTTCATCCAAGAAACTAAAAAACTCTTTCCATCAAGATTTTTCAAACGTAAATTAAAAATATTTTTGTATTATTTGTATTATTGCATATTTGCAATTTCTTCACGTAGCCATCTCCCATGGGGTTAGTATATAATATGTACTTAATTTGTATGTAAATTATGCAATGGTGGTAAGTGGTAAGTGAGGAGTTTGTAACTTATGATGTCATTTATGTAAGTTTCTATTACGAAACCTAAGTTCTAGCACTAATATTTAGAATTTATATACTATTCCCACAAACTATATACTCGGTGCATATTGCATATTAATATACTACAAAAACAATAAAAGGTTGACAAAGGATAAGTAACTTGGTAACTTATACTGACTTTACTTGCCAAACAAATTTTCAATAAAATCTTTGATCGTGATAAAAGTAACAGCTCTATAAAAGGTGAGATTTATTATTATTCGTGCACTTACGAGCCTTAGTAAAAATTTTCTAGTTTTAGTATAAATTTAGTTTAACTTTATCTCGCAAAAACGAAAATAAATAAAAGAAATTTATAGCTAGTTTACTAAAATTCATGTAATCAAATGTAATTATTCAAAATCAGAAATATTGTAACAAATAAAAATATCGATTTTATAATTTCCATTTATCTCCTATTATCTAATGCATTTTAGAAAATCTGGCTAAATTAACGGTTAGTGGGATAAATTAAGGATACCTATTAATATTCTAACTGTGAAGTAGAGGTCTGTGTTTTGAATTTATTACGAAAATGATGCCACCTGAGTTATCAAAGGTAAATTACCCCTTCGCTGACCCAATTAAATTGACAGCCTTTTCTGCATGAGCGCTTGGTCGTCTCTCACTTATTTTGAATAGCATAAAGTTATATTTATAAACTTTAGAAAAATCAATTTTATTTTATTTTAGTAAAAGTTAGGAGTATCGTGTTCCCACCATCGAAGAGAAAGAAAATATCTAACGAATCAACTCACAACAGAAATCAACTTATTAATGGTTAGTTACAAAGTTGGGAAAAACTTTTGAACCGAAATTTTCACACTTACCAAAACCGAAACCGACCACTTTTGTCATTCTGTCCTTTTCAAAAACTCGGCAACGTTGCTGGTGTTCCCATCGTGTGTCCTCATGTGCAGTCGTCTCTATCAACTCTACCAGCTCTAGAGTCTGCGATCGATGATGACAGATTGCAAATGTCAAATTTATTTCCTTGTTGGTTAGCTTGTGTAACCGTTATCTGTCAAAACAGAGTTTATAGAGCTTGTGGTGGATGAGACGATAGGGGATACCAACAACGTTGCCGGACTAGAACTTTTGAACATTATGACGTCACGGATTCATAAATTCAAATTTTTAGCTCTTACACAAAAGATATCAAAAAATTGATTGGATATTATTTTTTATTTTAACTGTATATTTAAAACTAAATAAAAATTAAAAAATCGTGGAAAGGCTCATTATTACCAATGAGTTTTTTCTAAATTTATTTTTTTATGTCGTTTAGTATTTTTCCAAACTAGTTGAAACTAAAATGTAAATAATTTCATTGCGGTGGAATTTTATAGTAAAAACAGCATTTAAACATAGTTCGTGGAAGTAATTATAGTTAGGAAAATTCATTGAAAAATTAATCACACATGTACCTGTACAGATGGAAACTCAATATGGAAATTTAGTATTTTATAACAGTATCAAGGTAAGTACAGGGAATTCAAATATATTTTGTAATATTTTTTAGGGATTTTAATATTACTAGGTTTGTAGACATATTGAAATCCAACTAAACTTTATTTCTGATCTTTTATTTTAACAAAAACACCTCTCAGCGGATACATTTTTGGGTTTACCTTAAATAATAAAAAGGAAATCTTTAATTAAAATTCATCTATTTTTTAAACGTCCTTGAAGTAGGTACTTATTATTTATTTCACTGTGACCAACTGTGCCAAATTTAGGATTCTTAGCATGCACATCCTTTTTTAAAGGTCAAGTTATTATCTAAATAATTGAAGGATTTGCTGCAAAAAGGAGAAAACCCCATCCTGGAGGAGTTTTCAGTTACATGTATTATATTTTATATTGTGTAAAAAAACTCTATAATTTGGAGCATAACAGTTAGTTTTTGTTGTACTCGAGAGATAACTCGTTACAGGCCTTGGAGTATCCTCCTTTTTTCCTCAAGCGACCAAATTGTAGGTTTTCAGTAAGGTTCTACCCTTGTTTATATATACTTAAGTATATATAAACAAGGGTTCTACAACACTTATCCGCTGCGGAGTATTTTTCATTGGGCCTCGTGTTTGTGGTTCTAATAAACATAATATTGTTAAAACAATAACAATAATGAGTGATTTGGAAGAGGGAAAACTATTTTTAGGTCTGGATCTAATAACTTATGTGAACCTTCTAATTTCCTGTTTTTAAACCCAGAATATAGTCTGAAATTCAATTAAAGGTTTCTTTAAATAAAATATTATGATAGTAAATTGTATTTTTTATAAATTTTTTTTTCCTAAAAGTAGATGGAACATCCGTTTGGTGGTAAACAAGAGGTAACTCCAATAATCACGTGATCTGATATACAGGGTGTCCCAGACCACCCGTAACACCTCTTTATTTTGAGAACCCTTTGTCCCACATTAATGAGAAAAAAAAATTACCACCAAAGTGAACCAAAAGAATTTTTTGGTATAATTTTTAATGTCCAAAACAAACCGGAAGTACCTTTGTTATTTTATATGACAAACTAGGCCGAGTATGATATTGTTTTCTAAAAAGAAACAAACTTTTATAAAAATATTTTTGTAATATCTTGCATAATTAACAAATAAAACGAAAAAACTAAGCAAACAAGTGACTATTCGTCTCTATAGGCCGTTTTAGATGGGCACAATTTGTTACCAAAATTTTGTTCCCAAACCGACTCAGATGCAATTGAGCAATGTGCAGTTGCATCTGAGTAGATTTGGAAACAAATATTTAGTAACAAATATTACCAAATATTGGGTAACAAATTATCCGCAAAAAGGCGAGAGAGAATTTTTTAAATGGAAACTCTTTTTTTGTATGTTTCGCTTTATTCGTTAAAAATAATCAACTTATTTTATGAATAAAGGAAAATACATAACCTAAAAAAGTTGATTATTTTTAACAATCGAAGCGAAAAATGCAAGAAATTCAAGTTTCCATTAAAAAAATCATAATTGACTCCACCCCCAACCATTGAGGATGATGGTAATGTTTTCATTTTTCCATAATTTAAGAAACTATTTGTCACTTCTTTGCTTTTATTTTTTCGTTTAATTTGTTAATTATGCAAGATATTAAAAAAAATATTTTTATAAAAGTTGTTTATTTTTAAAAGACATTTCCAACATTACCATACTCGACCTAGGTTGCCATTTAAAATTCAAAGTTACTTCTGGTTTCGGGTACTTCCGGTTTATTTTGGAAATTACGCTAAAATATTCTTTAGTTTCACTTTGGTGATAAAATTTTTATTCTCATCAATGTACGACAAAGGGTTCTCGAAATAATGAGGTGGTACGGGTGGTCTGGGACACCCTGTATGTATTTATGAATGAAAATACTGGTCTCATATTTTATAAAAACAATTAAGAAAATTTATCAACAAGAACATTTTCATATAACTTACAATTTTGATTTTTCTATCGTTTTTTATAGGTTTCTCAAAATTTATAAAATTGAAGTTACTTCCTTATTGAAGCAAACCCTTCATTTGTATTTTTTTTTTAACATTTAAAATTAGTTTTCTTGCCTTTTGATTGCTGGCTTAAATTTTCCACCAAAAATAATACCAAGAACTCATGTATCATTTAGTGGTTCAACAATATTTTCTACTACCATTTTCTAAATGTTCAGAAATTTGTAAGGTTTTATCAATTATCAATATATTTTTGAATCGATTTACAAGAAGCAGTTTCTTTGTTTTCGTATTATTTTTCTAATAAAAGCCATGCTTGTTTTTAAGTAGAAACTAAAAAGGCCAATTTTAGCTTCTACTGCTACATTAGGTTTGATTGACATATTAATCTTTGCCGAGCACGTAAATCTAAATTCAGGACCACTGATGTAGATCTAGTTTCGGTTCAATGCACTTCCAAAGCCCAGCATCAACACTAAATTTTTTTGTCCAAAATTTCGGATATTGAAATGGGGAAAAATAACGTAGCAAAAATTTACATGCGTTTATATGGAGCGCTTACTGCACCAATTTTTTGCATGTGGTTTGTGTAGTATGAGGGGGTTGTATACCGTTTCATCGATAATATATGTACTTTCATCGACATAGCGTTTTCAACGACGGTCCGTTTCATCGACACAGACGTTTCATGGACACTAGTCTTTCCTCCACACAGACGTTTCAATGACATTACGTTTTTATCGACAATACATTTTCATCGAGGAGCCTTATCTTCGACAAGGAAGTTTCATCGTCACTAGTCTTTTATCGACATTGTCTTTTATTGACAACCGTTTCATCGACAGGTCCTTTCGTAAGGACAAGGACGGTCCATCGACACCATAATAGTATAAACAATTACTTCAGAAAACGTGAAGACGATGAATAATGAACTCCTTTCTTTGTAGTGATTTAAAAAAACATAATATTCGTCATTTACCGTTTTCACAATTTCCCGAACAGTTACAGATGTCTGTGTCGATAAAACCATAATGGCGATGAAAAGCTTTGGCTATGTAGCATGTCTTTGTCGAGGTGATTTGTCTATAAGGCAGCAGTGTCGATGAAACTGTAGTTGAGGAAACGACATTGTCCAAGAATTATAGTAATGTTAATGAAAAGGTAGTGTCGATGAAGCTATTGTCGATGAATATAGGTAATGTCTATAAAACGTCTGTGTCGATGAAAAATAATGTCGATGAAACGTCCTTGTCCAAGAAAATATTTGTCGGTGAAAATATAGTGTCGATGAAACTGTTTTCGATGAAAAGGTAATGTTGATGAAACATCTTTCCATGAATTGATCGTGTTGATGAAACGGCCGTGTCGATGTAAAGGTCATGTCGATGAAATGGTAGCACGCAGTATGAGGATTGTCCCAAAAATCTATAAGTTTTCTGTCTTTTTTTCAGTTTTTTACTAGTGACTCCTAAACTATGCATTTCTAGAAAAATTTTATTCTTTTATAAACTAAAGTACATAAATGTCTGCGTCTAAATAGTACTATAAATTACGATGAATCGTTATGAAGACATATGACTTTAAAGATCGACACCATTATTCCCATTAAAAAAAGAAAGTGTTTTGGATTTATTTTCATTCCTACTAGTGAACCAACAACCCATTTTAGTGAATCAAGGGATTTGAAATTAAAAAATGATTTGCTGCGTTTGGTAGTAGATGCTGACTGGAGCAATTGCTCCGGTTGAAGGTCTCCTCATCCAAAAGGTCATTGTTAGATAGTTTGGTTCGTCATCAATTTCATCTGGTATATTAGTACAGGATGCTCTTTTGCAATTACAGCATATTTGGGAACATTTCATGCCTTGCTTCCTGCAACCAAAAGCATTTCGGCATTAATCAGTTTCTGCGGAGATTATTCGGCTGTCGGTGGTAATGGGAGCAGTCCAGTCTTAGTAACCTTCCAAGCCTATTGAAAGGTTTAATTTATTTTTAAGTTTTACTTATGTACGTATTTCAGTGTGAAGGGTGACAGTAGTAAAAAAGAAAGGATATGTTTTACTGAAGGATAAAACTGTTCATGAAAAATGCAATACGACAAGTAGTCCTACA
Organism: Stenus bimaculatus; assembly: GCA_963971135.1. Classification (NCBI taxonomy): domain Eukaryota; kingdom Metazoa; phylum Arthropoda; class Insecta; order Coleoptera; family Staphylinidae; genus Stenus; species Stenus bimaculatus. Next base: position 74,508,209 of record OZ020180.1, on the reverse strand, counting down.
TTGATGCTACACTAGTTAAAGAGTCTTCAGGGCCTAACATCTCCAGAAAATTGAATGAACGTTTAAGAATATAAAACTTTACCTTCTATCCTGCACACAACAATTTTTTGAATCACATTTGTTCCAAATAAAAACCAAAATTACCTCTATCGCCAACACAATTATTGGTGCTGGAATTGATCGATTTAAAAGTAGAAGGGCAGATAGAGATCTGTGATTTACAATTTTGAAACATTGCTTACCCTGTTGATCATATGTAAATTGGTGATGATTTCATGTGTTCGAAGTATACCGGGTGGAAATGAAAACCGGGTCACCTCGATAACTTTTTTATTTATGAATAAAAAAAATTTAAATTTGGCTATGTTCTATGGTTCAAAAAAACAAATTTTATGTGCATTTTTTATTTTCGAAATCACTTCCGGTTTCACCGGAAACACCATGAACTTTGTTTTTTTAAATGTAACATACCATATTTTTATTCATGGCTTAAAATACTTTTAAAAAAGAAGTATTTTTAAAATATTAATTTTTATTTTTTTTGTAAAAAAAATTTTTTTCAAACAAAAAAACAAGGTTTTCGAAGTCGATGAAAAGTACCAAAACTAATTCTAAATAATTCAAATACCTAAATAAAATTGTAATTTGAAAAAAAATTTAAGTGGTTTTTGAACTATTAATTTTTAAACTTAGTTAATGAAGATTTTATCAAATATCTCACTTTTTTTAAATGCAATGATGCCGGGTCATTCGACTTTTTAAAAAGAGTATTTTATAACGATTATTTATTTTATGTATTTGAATTATTTAGAATTAGTTTTGGTAATTTTCACCGACTTCGAAAACCTTTTTTTTTTTTGAAAAAATTTTTTTTTTCGCAAAAAATAAAAACTAATATCTCAAAAATACTTCTTTTTTAAAAGTATTTTAAGCCATGAATAAAAATATAGGGTGTTACATTTAAAAAAAAAAGTTCATGGCGTTTCCGGTGAAACCGGAAGTGATTTCGAAAATAAAAAATGCACATAAAATTTGTTTTTTTGAACCATAGAACATAGCCAAATTTCAAATTTTTCTATTCATAAATAAAAAAGTTATAGAGGTGACCCGGTTTTCATTTCCACCCGGTATGTACATTCCACCCTTTCTTTTTTTACTAATGTCCGTGAAAGTTAGTATCCCTTTCCTTTTATTGTCATCACATATCCTTGTAAACTAACAGACTATTTTTTTCTAGGAATACATCGTTTAGGAGTTACTACTGGATTACTGAAAAAAGTCCGAAAATACAGCACAAGCAGAAAATTCTTGCAAACTTCAGTAAACTCTATTTACACAACAATGAAGAGATTAAATTAGGAATTAATTAGTCTGCACCCCATTATTTGACCTATATTGCCTAATCCATTAGTGCTTTCATATTTATGTTTACTAAAGAATTAAAAAAAATGCAATAAAACTTTTAAATTTTGGTTTTATTTAATTTAATATTTTTTCGTGTCGATCGTTAGTGCTTCGTTTATGCTGGTTAGTGCCGTAATTAATTATAAAGAAATTAGTTATAAAAAAAGTTTTACTTTCTGAAACCCAGGGATTTTTTTTATTTTAATTTTTCTTCTTCTTTAGACTATTTAATTCAGTAGTTTCTTAATTTTTTTTTCATTCTGAATCGTTGGTGCTTCTTGTTTGGGATGGTTAGTGACTTTTTTTTCAAAATTTAAAATGATGAAAAATTAATTCGTTTTCTTTGTGAATTGTTAGTGTTTTCTTTTTGTGGTGGTTAATGCCATAACCTTTTTTTCTAAATTTATATTAGTGTAATGACAAAGAATAAAAATAGTATATTGTTTTATTAGGAGTAAAAGATCCGAATAAAACATGCTATTTTTTCTTCAAACGTCGAAATTTTTAAAATACACTCACCGGCACAAAATTCGATCCATGCGATTTATTTGATTTTACTCATTTAATTTTGACCTTATGTAATGTAATGTTTAATTATCATATAAATATGAAATTATGCACATTTTTATACAATATTTTGATATAAAAGATTTCTTTTAAATCCAACAATTGAATGTTAACACAATTGTTATGAATTTTTAAGAATTTTTAAAGTGTAGCTTTTAAAATTTTCAACAGTAATGTTCCTAATAGGGTCGAGTAAAGTCAAAATTAAAGTTAAAGTCTTCCTTAAACTAAAAAATGGTTTTAAGCCCAACTGATAGTGCCAGAGCTATTGCTCTTATCCAAGATGGGCGGTCAGAGTACTACGCAGCTCGGGTTCTTGGCGTTTCAAGATGTAGTGTCCAAAGAGCTGTAGAACGTTTTAATGAAACTGGAAATTATTCTAGATGAGTTGGATCAGGCAGACTACGGTGTACAACTGCTCAAGATGATCATTTTCTTAGATTAAGAGTCTTGCGAAATAGAGACACTACTGCAATTACAGAACGGAATGAGTTGGAACATGTACGGGGAGTAGCAGTAAGTGAAAGAACCGTCAGAAGAAGGTTACAGGAACATTGATTAGATGCTAGAAGACCCGCAAATGGCCCACAATTGACCAGGGAACATCGGGTAGAACGTCTACGCTTTGGTCGTGAACCCCAAAACTGGGGTGATCCGGAATGGAGCAATATCCTTTTCACGGATGAGTCAAGGTTTTGTCTCAGATCTCCGGATGGACGTCAACGAGTATGGCGAAGGACTGGCGAAAGGTTTGCCCAGTGCAATATTGTACCAAGATTGAATTTTGGTGGTGGCTCGATCATGGTGTGGGGCGGTATTAACATGAACGCTTGTACAGACCTGGTAATTGTAAATGGAGGAGCAATGACTGCAGACAGATATATTACTGATATTCTGGATCCACATGTTGTACCTTTTGCTCCGTCTGTTAGCAATAATTTCATGCTAATGCATGATAATGCTCGACCTCATGTTGCTCGCGTCGTCAACGAGTACTTGAATGAAGTCCAAATCAATCGTATGATTTGGCCTGCCAGAGGTCCCGATCTTAATCCGATCGAACATGTTTGGGACATGATTGGAAGACGAATTTGTGCTCGAATTCCCGCTCCTGACACCCTACGAGAACTAACTGCAGCAGTTTTGCAAGAATGGGAAGAAATTCCTCTTGATACTATTCAAACGCTTATTGAGGGCATGCCAAGAAGAATTGAAGCCGTAATTAGAGCCCGAGGAAGCAATACACGATACTAATTTTGTTGTTGCTGTATCATTTTCTGAGACATTTTCACTTTTTGTTTTGGAAGTAATTAAGAAATTTGCCATTATTTTCATTATTTTTAAAAATAAATGTTACTTTTGGTTATAATGCATTATTATTGTTCTACGTACCCTCTTAAATAATTATATAAGTGAAAATAAAATATTATGAATACAAACAAAAAGTAATAAATGAGTAAAACCAAATAAATTGCATGGATCGAATTTTGTGCCGATGAGTGTAGTAATATAATAAATAATTTTAAAATTTTACATTTAATTTACATACAACACACAATACAATGTTAGTGTATATTGGGTTGCCTAAAATTCATTTCTACTCCGCCCTTTTATTCCTTGCCAGGGCAAAGTAGTAATTTGTACTCCTAGGCAGTACAAAGTGACCTTAGAATCAACGAATATAAAAACTGACATTTAAAAGCCTGTCAAACGTCACAGAAGACTGTACTTTACTGTTTGAAGAAAAAATATTTTAATTTCGCTAGGTGTCAAAAGCTAAAACGATTATAACTTTTTGAATAACAATTTTGATAAAGTTACTGTACTAAACAGCACAAACGAACCACTAACGATCGTTAAAGAAAAAAAGTGAAATTAAATATTTTATTTAAAGATAATTTTTAATTAAAAATTAATTTAATTTAAAAATTAGGTATGTAGGTACTTCACGCAAAATAATGTGGAGCCCTTTGTGAAATGAGGTTGTATCATGTAACTTGGCTTTTATGCCTCTGTAATCAATTTGTATTATGAAACAAGAGCTGCTTTTGTATATATTCAAATATGCAGGAATTTGTGTTTGTTTTCAATGTACACTCTCGGTTTTCAAGGACGTATGCACCCTCTTGAGATTTAATTTATTTCAGTATTAATTAACGATAATAGTAATTTATTGGTTTATACATTTCCATCATTTCCATCATTAGTATTATTTGAATTTTATGATTTTACCTATAAAATTTACGTTAATAATTTATGGATATGCATGTCCAGAAAAGATAATAACAATTTGGCGTTTTAATACACCTAATACTCTGTTTTAATCATTGATTTTATTCGTATTTAATGATTTTACCTATAAATATAAAAATGTACGTTAATATTTATTTAGGATAGACGAGAGCCGGGGTTCTATTTGAATTGTACAATTCCACATGAAATTTATTACATCATAATAAATACCGGAGCTTCTGCATGTTTATGTTCCTCTACATTCGCAATTCGCCTACATACATATTTGTATTTCAAATATTACCCTTTATTTTCCGGCAATATTCACAAATATGTTGACTAATAAATTTAAATTTGTAATTTTAAACAACGGTTATAAAGCCCTGTTAACTTTAAACAATTATCATTTAACGAAAATTAAATTTTTGTAGCGCTTCCTGTTTCCTGCAACTAATCAATCGTTTATGGCCAGTTTTTATTCTAGCCTAAATTAATGAGGTAAAGCTGGATTATTAATTAAATTTTTTAAATAAAAAAAATGCGACAAAAATTAATGTGTATAAAATGATGTTGAAATAATATCGAGTGGATTGAGATAATAATTGTCATCAGATAATAAACTTCATAGGTCACAAAATGTGTAATACCACGTGTAAAGTTGAAAGCTTTAGAACCTAAATAACTTTACTTATTGCGAGCTTATTGAGTTTTATAAAAGTTGAAAAATTGTCTGTTTTAAGGGGAAAAGTTTTCACAAGATGTCACCCTCTTTTATTTGCTATAGCGCCAAGGAGTATCAAAATTTAATTATTATTTAACAGAAAGTACAAAAAATATTAAATAAATTATTCAAAAAATATGTTTAAATGGGTTTCAGATATAATTTTTAAAAAGCCTCTCATTTTTAGTAAAACATATGAAATGTTTTAAGTACTTTTTTACAATTTATTTGTTTACGTCGGTTTAAAAAAAAAAAAAAACATTTGGACCAATTTTCGTTCTATTTTTATTAGGCAGAAGCCCTTATAAGTTCTGATTTTTGGTAATTTTAAAAATTTGTATTTTGTTTGAGACAAAAATTTTATTATTCACTCTGTGGATGTCGAACATATTTATAATTAAAGAAATTTAAAGATATAAAAAAAGTTACAAAAAATTAAAAAAATTTTAGGTATAATTGGTTTTGATTATTTTTGTTTATGATTTTTCTCAATCGAAAAAAATATGTTGCCATTTGAAAAAGAAAAGTTGCCTCCTTCTCCTGTGATGTTTTCAAAAATAAAATTATTCTATTATTATCTGATAGTAGTATTCTTTAAACCATTTAATTTGACATATCACTTATTAAAATCGGATAAGAAATAACGAAGCTACATCGTTGGCCGTTTTTTGTGCACCCCTCGGTATAAAAAAATATTGAGGTGTTTCCGTTTTTTGTTGGACCCGGTGTGTATATTATATGGAGTTTACTTTTAATTTTTTGATCATTGTATGAGCAAAAACATAAAAGAAACGTCGGTTTTTTTATTATTTTTGAAAATTATATACAGGGTGGTGATAAAGTTTGGAACCAAGGTCATAACTTCCGTAAAAATTTTTTTTGTAAAAATCGCTCGGACAGGTCAATTTTTGTTTTAAAAATGCCATCTTTTGGAATGAAAAAAATATTCATGACGTCACTGATAACTTCACTATGACGTCATCATCAATTTTTTTAAATGGAAATCTCTACTTTATTTACACATTTTTCATAGACCTTTTTATCCTATTATTGATCACATAAAAATATTTAAAAAAATTTTAACCATTTTTGAAAATAAAAATAAATTTGCTCAAAAAAAAAATTATTAATTCTCAATGAAAATATGGCAAGAAAAATAAATTAAACTAATTTTTAGTTTAAAAATAACAAATTATTATTGAAAATATTCGAATTGTTCTTCTTTACACAATTGGAATTTTCTTAAAACTAATTTTAAATAACTTTTAATGAAAAAGGTAATTAAAATAAAATGTTTGAGTAATAATAAACTTTAAATAAAATTGTAATTTATTATAAATTTGAAAAAGCTTTTGATATTCAAAATTTATTGAAATAAAAATTGCCTTTATAAAAGTGCTTTAGTTGACGTTATTTTGTATGGCAAATAAAATTTTAAATCCATTTACCAATGCCTTGAATAGCTTACTTCGTTTGTTTAATAATAATCAACAATTATTAAGTTTTGCGAAATTAAAAATGCCTCGTTTAGTTTTAAGAAAATTCCAATTGTGTAAAGAAGAACAATTCGAATATTTTCAATAATAATTTGTTATTTTTAAACTAAAAATTAGTTTAATTTATTTTTCTTGCCATATTTTTATTGAGAATTAATAATTTTTTTTTTGGTTGAAATTTTTTTAAATATTTTTATGTGATCATTAATATGATAAATAGGTCTATGAAAAATGTGTAAAAAAAGTAGGGGTTTCGATTTAAAAAAATTGATGATGACGTCATGAATATTTTTTTCATTCCAAAAGATGGCATTTTTAAAACAAAAATTGACCTGCCCGAGCGATTTTTACAAAAAAATTTTTTACGGAAGTTATGACCTTGGTTCCAAACTTTATCACCACCCTGTATACCCACGTAATATCAACCAATAGAGCCAATAATAAAATTTTCATATGTCAAAATTTTCCTATCAAAATACCTCATAAACTAAAATGTTTTCAAATTCCTGGCCCTTATATATATAATAATAATAATATAATATATAAAAATAAAATAATTCAAAATTTTATATTCTATTTAAATAAGAAAATCATATAACTTATTTTTTTTCTTTATAACTGCTATAAAATTGAAACTTTTGATAATTAAAAAAAAGTTACTGCCCTTCTCAAAAAATTAATTAAAGAATAAATTAAAGTATTTTTTTATTTTTAGAAATGAATAGAGAAAATTTTCTTCATTTTCATCCTGCCTATTGGATTTTTTTGTTTAAAAAAATACTACAAGATAGAATTAATTACTTTATAAAAACTAAAAAATACATTTTAGATAATTTTACAAAATTAAAAAAAAAATATTCCTTCCAAAAAATAATTTAAAATTTTGTAATTTTTAATAACGAAATAGAAAAGTAGGAATTATGACCTAATTTAATTAGTCTTTTCTTTTAATAACAAAATTAGAAATATTCTTTCTTTCTTTTTTTTTCTGTTGGCTCAAAACTTTTAATTTAAAAATTCATATAAGTTACACTTTCCTATAAATACTTTTTCTTTGATTTTTTAGAAGTTAAATTCTTATCAAAATCGATAAAAAGTTACAATTTACACAATATAATTTTAATAACTACATGAGAAAATTTTGATAAAATTATTATATTTTTCTGTGTTAGAAATGTACCTAAATGTGCAATCAGAGCAGTAATTAATAAATAGTGGCCCTTAAGCAAGATTAGCCACCCAAATTTAAAAATTGTAAGAATTAGGAACAAACGGTCGAAAATAAAAGCTTCTCCAAAAAAATCACCCGAGTAAGTAATTAATAAAAAAATATGATTTTTGGGAACAAAAACCAGGTTTATTAAAAAAAGTTTATTCAATTTTACTTTGATCTTTGGTAAAATTAGAAATGTTAAACAAAATTAAAATAAAGTCATAAATTAAAAAAATAACAAAAATAACAAAAATTATGAGTCTTTTTCATAAAAATAAACTAAACAAAAAAGACAATGCAGGGGTCTTTTCCAAAAGGGCGACATTGTCACCAAAACGAAAGAAATCAAGGCGAATGATAATAAGCTGAATTGGACAAAGGGCTGAGACTAAATTACCGCCGGCGGTATTAAGTTTTCAAACCAAAAAATTTGCTGTATCAGAAAACCCCCGAAAGATCTAGGAATAAATTGAAATGAACCTCCGTCCGGTGGACTTACAATAAATATGGCAAAAATCCACCACCTGAATGATGAAAATATATCCGAAACTAAGGATTTTATGAAAGTATGTTTGAAATAAACATTTGTTTTCAAAGGAAAAACGGAATGAACATTTTTTTAAATTTTGTGCACATTAAGTTTTATCATCGGCCTTTTGTTCTACTTGGCCTTTTTTCATGTCGGCCTATTGTCTAAGTCGCCCTTTTGCATATGATGGCCTTTTGGCCCGTTCCTTAAAATTAGGAATCAAAATTGAAATAAGTTCATCATTAAAAAAAATAACAAAAATGAGTTCATACTTTTTAAAAAAGTATTTTCTAAATCCTAAACAAAAATAAAAATGCAGCGGTCCACCTCCAAAAGCCGAAAATGTTACAAAACCGAAAAATCCAGGGCGAATGATATAAAGCCAAATTGGACAAAAGGCTGTAAGAAAATGGCCGAGTTGGACAAAATAAAAAACCTAATTGAAACAAAGCTCGGAATGTTCCGAAGGTTTAAAGAAAATGAAATGATTGACAAAAGATCAATAGACAAGGGTAAAATACCGAAAAACAATTTCAGAACAGACCTAACCTAACCTAGAAAATGAAAATATTTCTAAAAAGCCGAAAGAAAATGAGTTGAATGACAGAAGACGAATAGACATGGGTAAAATGCAGAAAGATAACATGTCGAACTAACCTAACCTAACCCGGAAAGTGAAAATTTTTCCAAGACCAAGCACTATGAAATTATAAAACATTTTGTTTTAAAATGGACAACCCTCGGGATAAACTATTAAATTTAATCAAGTCTTTTTATCCAATTTGACCATTTCCAATTCGGAGATTTATCACTTGACTTTTTTTCGTTTGGTCATTTAACGTTCGTCCTTATTCGTTAGTCTTTCAGTTTCTCTTCTTTTGGTCAATTCCCTACGTTGGCCTTTTATCATTTGGCTTTCTGTCTTTCGGCCATTTGTCTGCGTCGACCTTTCGTCATTTAGCTTATTTTGTTTCGTCGTTTTTTTTTGGCTTCCACAATGCAGAGCAACAAATTTAAATTAGGAAAAACCGAAACATGGTAATGATATTCAATTTTCTTGGAAGCAAAATCTCCACTGTTAATTAAAATATCCAATTTTGTTAAGTTTTGGTTGTAAATTTATACAAAAATCATATTTCTATTAGTATAAGTATGACGATAAAAATAAATTAAAATACAAAAATAATGAGTAACAACAAAATACTAAACTATGCAGGAAAAATGCTACTATTCAATTTTAATTAATTAGTTAGTTCAGAGATTCAACGAGCTTTATAATGGGTGCGTATTTTGGTGCTTAATACGGTTTGACAGGTTTAATGATTCACCCTGTATAGAATGTTAGCAGAAGATATATTTAACTTAAAAATGATTCTAGCTTTCTTTTTGTTATTTTAAAAAGAAAATAATTGTTAAAAAAATAATTGAAGGAAAAATTAAGCATGCACAAGATGTGCGTGCTTGGTATAGACACGCTTATAGCTTGTTGAAACCTTTTGTTTAACGTTTTCTTGCATGCTATGCATTTTATTTAAATAAAAAATTTAAATTATGTTAATCGTATTTTAAATTATAAATTTATAATTATACTTTGTATAGAATTAAACGTTTTTTGTAATAAATTCATGTTAAGGGTTGGTTATTTTTATTTTTAATTTTAGGTAAATTAAATTGTAGCCTGATATTTCTATAGGAATCAAACCTATTTCTCATATAAATTTCATTAATTCTCTGGAATAAAAATAAAATAATATGGAAATCTAGGTGCGCAAAACAAATAAACCTACTTAAGTACATTTTTAAGTACAAAATGGAAATTTAAATTTTCTTAATATGGCAAGAGTAGATAATTATGGTAAAATTAAGCAGTAAACACGTCAATAAATTATTTAAATAGTACCTATTTAAAAAATTTAAAACTTGAGATTAAATTTTGCATTACATCAGCGATTATAAGAAGTCCATTTATAATCACTGATTACATACATAATTTTATACAAAACTTTTTTTTGGTGTTTGAAAATAATTAAAATTTTATGAATTTTTTTTCCATTACACGTGAATTATTTTTAAGTTTATTTTTAAGTACAAGGACCATGAAATTAAATTTCCTAGTATGAAAATTTTTTTTCAGTTATTTTAATTTTTTACCTTTTGTAACAAAAAAATCCTCTAAGTAAATAGAATCGTGAAATTTTTAGTTTTTATGCACAAATTTTATTTGCATACACTTATTATCCCGCACTTTGTGAGCTGGACTCTTTTGTCTTTTAGCACATGTTATTACTGAACCCCTCACCAAATCTGAAGGCATGAAACTGAGAGGAAGGAAGATGATCTTTCAGACCACAACACCACAGGCAATCTCCGGAGGCCTCGTCACTCATCCGAACGAAAGCCCGTCAAACGACTTTAAAATCCTATTTCATTATTTCCCGTAAATAATATGCCTTTTTTGCACTATAAGTTTTTTATTAGATTAAGTAGTAAGGATGTGGAAATTACTTCCAAGTAAACTTGAGCTAATCATAATGTTACAACATCATTGTTTTAAAATCACAAATACAAATTATGCGATGTTGTTCAAATAGTTTTTCAACAACAAAATTTTTGTTGCACCAAAAACTTTTTTAAACATAATTTCTTTGCTCCACAAAAACATGTAATGTACAAAACTATAGCAACACGACTAATACACCGAGAAAAGAATTTAAAAAATTTTCGGTGATTTTTTTTTTATTTTTGAAATAAATAAAGTTTTATACATTTATTTCAAAAACAGTGTTAAAATAATAATTTTAAAGCATATATGCTTAAATATTCCATATTTAACGAATAGCAGCATTCCAGCAACAATGTGCTATTTCTATGATCTTTCCTTGGGGCATCATTTGTTTAAAGCACTTGGTTGTTACTACATCTTAATTTCTCCAGTATATTTAATAACAAATCATATAATATTTGAAGAAGTCTACTGGCGAAATATCTTCACGCTTTAGCATATTATTAAGGATAAAAGATGCTAATGTCCATTTCCTTTACAATTCTAAAGAAACATTATTAGATAGATACCTTTTAAATATTTCCTATCAACAACTTGTTGGAAAATAATTTGCTTTCAATTTATCAGAATCTATCTACATTTTTTAAGCTAAAGGTTTGAAAATTTTCCGAAAAGCCTAAATTCATGACTAGGAATTGACCTAGATTTTTTCAAAACAACAACTAGGTGTTAAACCTCATCGTCTCAGTAGATATAAAGAATGCTACCGAAGAAAAAATGTATTATTTAACACAAGTGAAAGGAAATTCTACAGAAGGCTCGGAAAAGAAAACAAACGACACAACAAATGAACATCTACAAGAGAAAAAATCAAAAATTTCTGGGAAGATATATGGACGAGACCAGAACACCACAGGTTTAGAGTCTCATGGATAAAAGAGGAAAAAAAAAGCTCAGAAACATGAGTATAGAAAACATATATATTGAAGATGTTAGACAATGTATAAAGAACACCCACAACTAGAAATTCCCACATACAGAAAAAATTTAGAACTACTTGATAAAAATGTTCACATCTACGCATGATAAACAAGCGAAAATCTTCTGTAATATAATGAATCACTCATAAGAAATACCACCATTCTTTAAAAAAGGAATGACATACTTACTACCTAAACCATCGCCTTGCAGTAAAGATCCTGCCAAATATAGGGCGATCACATGTGTTGCAACAATTTACAAAATATTTACCTCGATAATCACAAGGAAAATATACGAACATCTTGAAAATAATTGCCGAAGAACAAAATTGAGCCAAAAAATGCTGCCAAGGCTGCAAAGAGATTTTGTTCACTAAACCCCCTATCCACAATATTGCACAAAACAAATAAAACGAACACTCAAAAGATAAATTATTTAATCTATATGGATGACATCAAACTAAGAGCAAGGACATAAAAAGACTTGGATAGACTACTAAAACAAGTAGAATCATTTACCACTGACATAAAGACGAACATCGGTGTCGAAAAATGTCCCATAAATTCTATGGTTAAGGGAAAATGGCAAAACATCAGAGGACGCGATGTTGAAAATATAAATCAAGTGGCAACGTTCATAGATAGTCAAAAGAAATACTGATCAAAAAATTTGTTTCAAGAACTAAGGCAAGAACTAAGGCAATAGAAAAAATAACAAGTTTTGCAGGCCAAGAACCGGCACTAGGAATAACAAAAAGTACAATTCAGTTGCATCTAAAGAACTTGATTCGGACTGAACACACTAAATACTGGCAGGACATCCTAGGACAAAATCACAGCAAGGAGCTATGCAACAGACCTTGCAACAAAAAATAAGCTGAATTGTTGTTCCTAAACAGAACACAACTTAGAACTGCTTACAGGACACATGTGTGCTTGCAGATTTGTGACAAGAAACCGGAAACTGCAAGGCACATCTTATGCAAATGTGATACTCTGGGGCGAAAGAGACAGATCATTTTTGGAAAGTCAGTTACAGAACTAAAGGAGAGGTCACCACGCAGCCTGTGAAGGACTTGTACCTCTAGTATAAGGCACTAACATCACAGACTGGGTGTAGCATGAACACGGGCATGGGCAAAATAAGCCTTTAGGGTTGCGGTGCCCCCGGAGCTTTATAGCAGACGGGCTCATGGAAAAAAAGGCAATACTAACAACCCAGCTGCTAGGTAATATCAATATAAGTAAAGCTATAAACAACATTGTAATACGAGCTTCAGCTTTGGAATTATTAAATGAACCTAAACAGAACTTAAAAATCTGAACAGAATGTTAATAGTTCAATTTACTAAACATCGATGCCACCATCCAAGAAGTTCCATAGAGAGATTCTATCCACCAAGGTGGTAGGGAGGAAGAGGAATACTAGACCTAAGTAACCTACACCATCAATAGGTTGAAAATCTCCGAAACTACTTTAAATCAAAATATGACTCAAGTTAATTTCAGAAAGCATAGCTAGTTCTGACCGAAAATTTACTCCTTTTAAATAAAACATCAATGACTTTACCGACTGCACTGCTTAACAAAAACTCTGATGATGATAAGATACAAACCTGGGGAAGTAAAGAGCTTCATGGGAGTCATTCGCCAAAATTTTATCGACAAATATGCCTGATACAAATGGTTACCTACAAGCAACATTTCCTCTGAGACTGGAGGTTTCTTATTCTCTCTATACAGGACCAGGTCGTAGCAACACTCAACTATAGAAGACATATAATGTGTCATGAATACACAGAAAACATTGAACATATTATTGGAAGTTGCAAAGTATTGGCTCCAAAAGATTCTACTGGTAGACATAATTAAATCGCAAGAATTGCCCATCAAAGAATTGCTCCCAAAATAGACAAACGATTAGACCTACAGCCATATTATAAATATGAGCCCAAATCTATGATAGAAAATTAGAATTCCAGTAGAATGGTCAATTATACTGGGATAGAACTATATTAAGTGACCATGCAATAACTAACAACTGCCCAGATATATTATTTCAGGATAAAATAAATAACACAACTTTCTAATTTAAAACAAAAATATGATGAAAAATTACAAAAATACTTACCATATCCTACGAAATAAAAGAGCTCAGGAAACAAGAATAATTAATCATTATACAATAAATTATTGGCCATCTTCATTTTCTTAAATAGCAAAAAATATCATGCAATATATCATTAGAAAGCTAATTTCTTTACGATAGCCCATAATAGTTATTTATGTCATAAAAGGATCGTAACGTCAATCATTATGGTACAAGTCGTCAATATTTGGGTGGCGAAGGCCGAGACTGGTAACACGACGTGAACCTTAATGATTGGTTACGATCCAAATTACATAAAAAAATTATCTGCTTGCATAAATCATGAAAAAATTGAAATAAATTAAAATAAATTGATACTTATTGACAGTTTAGAGTCATAAATTTGGAGCCCAGAAAGTAGTCATTATGGGCGTTGTCTTTGTACCATAGATATTTCCTTATGAGCCTCAAACCGATAAAGATTATGTCAATCAATTTGACACATGTAAAGGTGGCATAGTATGCAAGCAGATAAAATTATGATCTAAATCATAAAAAATAAACATTGATACATCTTTGTTCCAACTTTTATGGACTGTGGCAAATTACAAAAAGATTTTTATTATTTTCCTCTCAAAATAATAATATTTTAGCCTTCAAAAAGGGGGTAAAACATTTTTTGACTGCTAAAACATTTTATTGTTTTATTTAATGAAGATATTATTAAATTTATTGTACAAGCTAAAAAAGCACAAATTTTTAAAATAATTTAATTATTGAAGATATTCACAACATGGTGGCAACAGGACTAATAAATCAAGAAAAGAATTTAGAAAAGGTTTCGGTTGAATTTCTTTTATTTTGACTCTAAATAATGTCTTATACATTTATTTCAAAAACACTATTAAAATTATATTTTTAATTATTTGTTATTTAACAACGTTTCATAGCAAGATTTAAGAAACAATGTGCTAGCTCAATGATCTTTCCTTGGGGCAACAGATCTATAAAGCAATTGGATGTAATTTCAGCAAGTTTTGAGCCTACTCCTATTCGTTCCTGTAAATGGCCAAAATTAACTTCTTTAGTATATCTATTAATAAATCCTCCTTCTGTCATATAACATTTAAAGAATGGTACTGCCCACTTATCATCATATGTTGGCATATTATCAAGGTTGAAAGATGTTAAGTCAATGGTAGTGTCCATTTCCTTTCCTACATATTCTGCACATTTTTTAGCTGCTTCTGGTTCACATGATAATGCTTCAAGAACATTACAGTTCTAAAAAAATATTTATTATTAGATTATGAAAAATTTTCCTTATTAAGAATATTTTCGGAATTAATTTACATAATTGCTTTCAATTTTTCTGAATCAGTCTCAATTTTATAACTTATGTTACAACTAATTACAATTAGAGGATTTGGAAAATTTTCGGAAAACCCAAATTCATGAAAATAAGATGATCAAATTGACTTTACAAAAATACATTTGTGTTTTTTAGGAAAAAAATAATCAGAGCAATCTGATCGTTTATTACCTCAGACATGCATGAATAAAATTGTGACAAACCAATACTGCAATATTTGGACTTTGGGCAGAAATAAAAATATTTTTAAACTTACACTTCCATCTTTATTGTAAGCAGAAACTGAGGCAATTGCCAATACAAATACACACAAAAAGGAATTCATCTTGAAATGATGATTTGCCTTCAATATGTTTGCCTTTTATAGGAAAATATTACACACTATTTGGTGTATCTTGCATATAAATTATTATATTAACATATTTTATTTCTAGATAAATATTTAAAATTTCGCAAATTTAATATTATTTTGTTAAATTCTTATCAATAATAATTTGTTTAAATATTTTACGTAGAACAGATACGAAACAATATCAACTAAAACCAAATTTAAATATTGCAATTTATTTTTTTAAATTACTTCTTCATTTCTATTTTTATTTTATTCTTCGATATTATCATCCATTAATTATGATATTAATTAATTCCTTGTAACCTTGTTACTTTTAAATTTATTGCACAAATCTGAAATTTTGGTAAATTGTTTGCTACCTCATGGTTTGATTTTTGAAATAGTAAAATTTTTGATTAGTAAAACAATTCTTTGAAGTAATTTCATTTATTTTAACGAGTCATTAGTGAAAAATTAACAAAATAACAAAAACATAAAAACTTATTCTTTTTGAAGCGATTATCATTTTGAGAATTATTTAATTGATGAATGCGGCCCTTTTTGAAGCAATAGCATATTCTTCAGATAAACGTGCGAGGGCTTGTTGGTGAGCTCTTAAATGTTCAGCTTTGGCTGCTTCAATTTCAGCAGTGTTATCAATATTGTGGACGATGAATTGTTGTTCTGGAAAGAAGATACGAGCTGGTGGTGGAGGAGCAGCAAAGGCAGCGAATACAGTTTCTTCACGGAGTGGAGGTAAAATTGCACGTTCCTTTTCGACTACAGCAAGATGAGCAGCACGGACTGCAGCTACTTCAGGAGTTTCTTGGACTGGATGAGGAATATCACCTTCAGCAGTGAATCCATGATCAGCAGCAGCTACGTATTTGATGGTATGGACACCACCGTCCAAATCAGTGTAGCTGAAAGATCCTACAACTTTTCCATCAGCGAATCCTTGTTCGTTGCGGATGGCATCTTCGGTGTGGTATTGTAAGTTGTAGTTTCCTGCAGTATCTTGAACTAAAGAAACTTTTCCTACATCGATTGGTACAGCAGCAACGAGAGCCAATAAGGCGGAAAGTACTACCTATAATTATTCAAAAAAAATAAATAAAATATTATTTAAAAAAATTATGATTATTTGGAGTAAATAAATGTATAAACTATAATATATCCAAATATTTAAAAATAATATATGTAATAACAAAAAAGTTTGTAAGACTTACCAAAGTGTTCATTTTAGTTGTTTGTTTATTAGTTTTTGTGAAACTGATGACTTCTTAATTTTTTTTCGACCTTTTATACTAGAAAAAGTCATAAGCAAGTTGTTAATTTATTTTTAAAATGAAAGTAATATTTGTCGCGTTACTAATTACTTCTACATTTATTGATGTTCGAATCCATTAACGGAAATTAAAATACCTTGCATTCAAATTTTAAATAATTGAGGTTTTATGGAAGTAGTCTTTTCATTACATTCAGAAATATACTTTAGATTTTAAAGTTCAGAAGATTAATTACTTTTAGTTTACGAAAAAATTACTATTGAAAAATATAGAAATAAAATAATATTAATAAAAATTTCAAAGTAATGTTACTACTATTTTTTACATTTGCCACATTTTTTTGAAAATTGTAACAGTTTGGTTTTGAATGCCAGCTGATGGACGAGGTGGAGGCAAAAATATAAAATAAATAATTTTGGTCGTTGGTCATTATATTCTTTTGCGTTATCACGTTCGTGTTAAACTGGTTGCTGACATTTTTCGCTTCTTCCTGACTCGTTGGGTTCTTGTAAACCTTCCTGCAGGGTTGGTATCCTGTTATTAATTATTTCACGCATACGTTTCGGTGCGCCTTTTGTTTTGACCTTCCTTGGCCCTTTCTAGTAAATTTTGTAATCTCATCCCGTCGTTGCAGCTATCAGCTGTTGTTTGTTATTGTTTTTCGTCCGCTCTTTGCTCGCATTGCTGCGCTCGGAGGAGTTATCGCTACCATCCTTGGGAAAACCTTTATTTTGTTACAACCCTTGTATTGTTTTAAAATTGTTGTGGTTATTTATTTTTGCACTAGATGTAGCGTTGCCAAATCATGTGTGGTGAATGCTGCCCTCTGATTTCATTTTGGGAAATTTTGGTTTCTTTGTTAGGACCTTTGCTCGACCTTTCTTTAGGAATGAATGACATTCGTTGTACAGCTATCGAAGTGTACGGTTTATTTTAATAAATTCGCAGTCTCGTAAAAAGTTTTCTCACAAGTTAATTAGTGGCACCTTCAGTTTGTTTTGTACATTGAGGTCTACTCAGCATTGTTTTGGCTGGATGAAAATTTGTGGGAGTAATCTTCTTGCTTCGTTGAAGGCAATCGACAATCAGTCGGGTTTTATTTTACGTATTGTGGATTTCCGCCATTTTGAAGGTATGGTCCAATTTCTAAATTCTGAATCATCCTCTAATTTTCTGTACTTTCGATTTCAGTATTTCGAATTTTGTCACCTTATTCATCTAACCTATCGTTGGGGACGAATATTTTTTTCCTAAGGCCTCTACCATCTGAGGTAATACTTAATAATTTCGAGCGGCATTGTTCTTACGCCTCGTTTTTAGGCCTTTACGAATTGGTGTGGTTTTCCTGCTCCTGTTTAATGGGAATACACTACTGTGACGGATTTGGATACCGTTGATGCTCCTTGAGCACCCGATTTGAAAATACCTGCTAGTTAAGAGTCAGGAGAATTACAACCTGCGATTCCGGAAGTTGCATGGGAGTTGGAGCAGCGTGTCAGCAGGAGTTGGTGTGGTCTCGAGGCTTCTTTTCGCTGAATTTTGGGGAATTTCTCCGTTCACCAGCCGAGAGGATAAGTGACTTAATTTTGGTCCAGTGAGTAGGAAACTGCTGATTTAATGAACATTTGTTTTGTTTTTTTAAATTGATTTTTTTTTGCATTGTGGGACTTATCAATTTAAAAAAAAATTAGTAGAGTCATACCTGGTCGCGTTTTAATATTTATAATTAAAATAATTGTGGATGGTCAGACATCTCAATGAATTGTTTTTTTTTTTTGTCATAGTGAAATTGCATCAAAATATTAGTGAGAATTAAATTCATCGAAGAATAATATAGTGATATTCAATAAATAAGATTCAACATCCGAACATTTTTTTGGTACTTATTATTAATCCCTTCTGGGAAATTGTTCTAATAGCTAACATACAAACTGATAACGCCTGATAAGATTCAGCAATTATTTATTATCTTTATGGTAAAGCGCATTTGAAATTTTTCCTTTGTATTTTTTTAATTGTCTTTGTGATAGGAACCATAAGCTTATGCCACCTACGACTTATTATAGATCTGATTAGCTTTAAGTATTTTGCGCACAGTTGATTTGATTCTTTCGTTATCAGGTGATAGCTGCCTACGTCTACGTTAACCTTGTACCATAATCTCAATTGTCTACAGCTACAATTATTCTATTATTTTAAAGCATATTAACATTTTTGGTAACTATTCCTAGATTAGATGGAATGTTCTTTCATGATATTTGTATATGCAAATGTTTTTTGAATTGGCAGAATATACGAACTAAGTGTATTGGATTGTTTTTTTCTGGATCACCCGTAGTTATTAGTGGATTTTTCGTGTTTGGAACTACGATCGTTTTCTCCCTTAGGTGCTACAAGACCATTTGTTCAAAAGGTAACCACACAAACACGTGGCGCCCTCTTTTGGAACTCTTGACCCAGCCTTCTCCACTGATTGTAAGCTGGCGGCTGGTTACCTTATTTGGAATTTTCGGCATTGTACTGCGGGAGTGAAATTTAGCGTCGCATTTTTGGCGCCCAACGTGGGGCATTCTTTGGAAACTTTTCGACATTTTCAGGTGGACCAATTTTGTTGTATTTTGTTAGGTGTTAAATAGGGTTGGAGTTGAAGGTCATGGAGAGGAAGGTAGATATAGGTCGCCTTTCCCAGGACGAACTGGAGTATGAGTTGGCAGTAAGGGGAGCAGGTGCGGGAACTGTGGGGGAGATGAGGAAGTCATTAAGGCAGTTGTTTCGGTTGGAAAGAGACGGAGCCAGCATATCAGTACCAGACTACCCTTTCTCTTTCGAAGAAGATTTGCAGGCGGTGAAAGATAAAATTACAGAGGTACAAGACTTGTTGAAGGATTTTGATGCAGACTCCAAATCAAGTAGTTTTAAGAAGTTACAGTCCAAATTGAGTTTTTTGTTGGGTAGGGCGGATGCCATGCAGGCTAAGGATGCAGCCTCCGTTTCAGAGCGAAGTGCGGTACTTACGACGATTCTGGCGTTGATGGCAGAATCGGGGGATAAAGCTGCAAAAGCTGAGAAACACCAGGAGAAAGGTACCTCGCCAGGGGTCCTTGATAGCCTCCTCATTAATGTAGGCCAAACAGAGGAAGAAGAAGATCTATCTAATCCATTAGCGGTTTCGACCCCGTTAGGAACGGATCAGCCGTCTTCAAGTGTAAAGACAGTTCCAGTGATGAATTGGGGCTTAAAGTTCTCCGGTCGAAACGCGGGTATTTCCCTAAATTCGTTTCTGCAACAGGTGGATGAGCTCTCTGTCGCGAGGAACGTTTCGAAGACGCAGCTCTTTGCATCCGCACGGGATCTATTTGAGGGACAGGCTCTCTTATGGTACAGGTCACGACATTCGCAGGCTCTAGATTGGGAGTCACTAGTAAAATTACTGCGAGAAGAGTATCTACCAGCTGATTATGATGAACGGCTTTTCGAAGAAATTAAACGTAGAACACAGGATCCTAGAGAAACCATGGGTTCCTACCTGGTCGTGATGGATAATCTATTTTCTCGCTTAAGCCAGAAGCTTTCGGAGTCGGTCAGACTACGAATTCTGCTTCGCAACATTGCACCATTGTACCAAATGCAATTGGGTTTCAGAGAAGTAAATTCGATTGATGAGTTGCTACAGTTCGGACGACAGGTAGAAACGAAGAAGTTGGCAGTTGATAATTTCGTACCTCCAGCAGGGAAACGTAGTGACTTGGAACCAGACTTGGCTTTTATTTTGGATGACCCAACTTCAGCCGCGGTACATACCATTGCGTCATCGAGTGTCTGTTTTAATTGCCGTAAGGTCGGTCATAGGATGGCTGATTGCCGTGAACCCAAGGTTAAGAGGTGTTTCCGTTGCGGAAAAGTTGGTTATACAAAATTTAATTGCCCAAGTTGCAGCTCGGGAAACGGCCAGGGCAGGCGCTAATTGGTTGCTTAGCGTCTCACCAACCTTCCCCAGCAACCACCAGTATTCTCGATTTTATTATCGCCCACGCAAACCAGGATGAGAGGCCCTACTTGGCTGTGGAAATTTTAGGACGGAAATTATTGGGACTTCTTGATTCTGGCGCCTCCAGGACCATTTTAGGAATGTTAGGATGGTCAAGATTAAAGGATAGTGGTGTTTTGTTGAATGAATGTAATAGTATTTCATGTACCGTAGCCAATGGCCAAAAGTGCCACAGTATTGGAGAGATATCGGTCCCCGTGCAGTTGGAAGGTCGGGTTAAGGTCATTGATCTTCTAGTGGTACCGGAACTTCCTCATCTACTTATTCTTGGTGTTGACTTCTGGAAGGCCATGGAAATTATTCCGAATTTACGGACGGGGAGTTGGAAGTTTCTTACGGAGTCCTCTCAGGAGCTTGCTCAGGTCGAGTGTGGTAAAGCGGCCTTGAACTGGGAATTATCTGTGGAGCAGAAGTTAGACTTGCAACAGTTGTTGGATGCATATTTTTCGTTTCATGGCCAGAGTAAATTGGGATGTGCCACAGATGTAGAGCATGTGATCAGAACTTCTTCCCCTCCAATCAAGCAACGGTACTATCCAGTGTCGCCTTACTTGCAGCGGCACATAGACGAGGAGTTGAATGAGATGATATCTCAGGGTGTTGTGGAACCATCCAATAGTGCTTGGTCATCGCCTATCCTCATGGTCAAGAAGAAGGATGGTACTTATCGCTTTTGTGTTGACTTTAGGAGGCTCAATAAAGTAACGGAGCGTGACGCCTACCCTCTACCCTATGTTAGCAACACACTCGATAAACTGAAAAACGCCAGATACTTATCCGCACTCGATGTGAAATCGGCTTATTGGCAAATTCCATTGTCGGCCGATTCGAAACAATATACGGCGTTCACCATCCCCAATAGGGGCTTGTTCCAGTTCACCAGGATGCCGTTCGGGTTACACAACGCTCCAGCAACGTGGCAGAGATTTATAGATGGCGTTCTAGGTCCTTCGTTAGAACCACATGTATTTGTGTACTTAGACGATGTGGTTATTGTGACATCGACATTTGAAGAGCATTTGGTTATTTTGGAAGAGGTATTTTCTAGGCTACGTGTAGCCGGTGTCACTTTAAGTCGGGAAAAATGTAAATTTTGCTGTCCAGAACTCAAGTACTTAGGATACATCGTTAACGCTCAGGGTCTCAACGTTGATCCGGAAAAGATACAAGCGCTACTCCAAGTAAAGGCTCCGAAAACTGTTAGTGAAGTTAGGAGCTTGATAGGATTCGCCTCTTGGTACCGGCGGTTTGTCCCCAGGTTTTCGGAATTAATTTTTCCCATTTCCGGTCTTCTCAGAAAGCATTCTAAGTTCGTGTGGAGTGAGGAGTGTGACGCTGCTTTTAAACGTCTTAAGGAAGTTTTAGTTACGGCACCGGTTTTGTCTTGTCCTGATTTTGAAGCTCCCTTTGTACTACAGACGGACGCGTCTGGTTATGGCCTTGGTGCAGTCCTGACCCAGACAATTGAAGGCGAGGAGAGAGTGATCTGTTTCCTTAGTAGGTCTTTGACGAGGAATGAGAGAAATTTTTCCACAACAGAACGGGAATGTCTCGCTGTCCTATGGGCCATAGAGAAACTGAGACCGTATTTAGAAGGAGTCCACTTTCAGGTCATAACAGACCACTACTCCCTGTTGTGGTTACATAATCTCAAAGAACCATCGGGTAGACTTGCTCGTTGGGCGGTGAGGCTCCAACAATACGATTACACCATTGTACACCGGAAAGGAAAGGAGCATGTCGTACCTGATCTATTATCGAGGACCGTGGTAGCAACGGATGAAGTGAAGATTGACGAGGTGGCAGTTACAGACTCTTGGTTTTTAAGGATGAGAGAGAAGATTTTGACCAAGCCCACGAAATTTGCGAAGTGGCGTGTGGACGGGGGCAAGATTTTTAAGTATGCCAAGCAGGAACTAGGAGCTGCTGAAAATTGGAAGGAGCTAGTACCTAAAGAGAGACGAGGGGAACTACTTTATAAATTTCATGATAGCCCGACTTCTGGACACATGGGTGTATACAAGACGTATAATCGTTTATGGGAAAAATACTACTGGCCCGATATGAGAGCTGATGTGGCAAGATATGTTCGTGTTTGCAAGGTGTGTCAGAAGTGTAAACCTCTTCAACAGAAACCTGCGGGCAAACTTTTGTCCCAACCGGTAGTCGGCAGACCTTGGCAAATGATTAGTCTGGATTTGGTTGGACCTTTACCTCGGTCGTCCTCTGGGTTTACTCACGTTCTCGTTATTGCGGATTATTTTAGCAAGTTTCCATTGTTCTTTCCATTGAGGACAGCTAACGCTCAGAGTGTAGTCACTAAACTGGAGAATGAGGTATTTTTGATGTTTGGTGTCCCTCAGCTCGTTTTGGTGGATAATGGTAAGCAATTTGGATCAGTTTTTAAGAAATTGTGCGCTCGCTATGGGGCGGGAATCCGATATAATCCATACTACCATGCGCAGGCCAACCCGACTGAGCGCGTTAATCGCGTCCTTAAGACGATGCTTAGATCGTATGTTGAAGAGAACCACCGAACTTGGGCAGACCATCTTTACGAGTTTGGATGCGCTATACGAACAGCTCGGCATGAGGTGACTGGGTTTACCCCGTACTATTTGAATTTTGGTCGCAGGCAGATTTTAGATGGAAGGGACTTCGGTAACGACGAGTTGGACTCCGCTACGTTTGATCGGACCACGAGCGATATTCAGATGAAGCTGTGGCCTCAGATATATGAGGGTGTTAAAAGCAATTTGAAGAGGTCTTTTGAACGCAATAAACATTATTATGACTTACGTAGGAGGGATCAGGAGTATAATGTAGGTGATCGAGTGCTAAGACGAAATTTCGCCCTCTCTAACGCAGCTTATTATTTCAATGCCAAGCTCGCCCCGAAGTTTGTTGGACCCTGTGTGGTCTCCAAGAAATTATCCATCTGGACATATCAACTGGTAAACGAGGTTGGTAAGGATCTTGGGGTGTACCATTCAAAGGATCTGAAACCTTTCCGCGAGAATCGAACAGACGAACAGGAGCCACAAAAATAGTTTATAGGATTTTTGTGTCTGGAAGAAAGGGGGGAATGTAACAGTTTGGTTTTGAATGCCAGCTGATGGACGAGGTGGAGGCAAAAATATAAAATAAATAATTTTGGTCGTTGGTCATTATATTCTTTTGCGTTATCACGTTCGTGTTAAACTGGTTGCTGACATTTTTCGCTTCTTCCTGACTCGTTGGGTTCTTGTAAACCTTCCTGCAGGGTTGGTATCCTGTTATTAATTATTTCACGCATACGTTTCGGTGCGCCTTTTGTTTTGACCTTCCTTGGCCCTTTCTAGTAAATTTTGTAATCTCATCCCGTCGTTGCAGCTATCAGCTGTTGTTTGTTATTGTTTTTCGTCCGCTCTTTGCTCGCATTGCTGCGCTCGGAGGAGTTATCGCTACCATCCTTGGGAAAACCTTTATTTTGTTACAACCCTTGTATTGTTTTAAAATTGTTGTGGTTATTTATTTTTGCACTAGATGTAGCGTTGCCAAATCATGTGTGGTGAATGCTGCCCTCTGATTTCATTTTGGGAAATTTTGGTTTCTTTGTTAGGACCTTTGCTCGACCTTTCTTTAGGAATGAATGACATTCGTTGTACAGCTATCGAAGTGTACGGTTTATTTTAATAAATTCGCAGTCTCGTAAAAAGTTTTCTCACAAGTTAATTAGTGGCACCTTCAGTTTGTTTTGTACATTGAGGTCTACTCAGCATTGTTTTGGCTGGATGAAAATTTGTGGGAGTAATCTTCTTGCTTCGTTGAAGGCAATCGACAATCAGTCGGGTTTTATTTTACGTATTGTGGATTTCCGCCATTTTGAAGGTATGGTCCAATTTCTAAATTCTGAATCATCCTCTAATTTTCTGTACTTTCGATTTCAGTATTTCGAATTTTGTCACCTTATTCATCTAACCTATCGTTGGGGACGAATATTTTTTTCCTAAGGCCTCTACCATCTGAGGTAATACTTAATAATTTCGAGCGGCATTGTTCTTACGCCTCGTTTTTAGGCCTTTACGAATTGGTGTGGTTTTCCTGCTCCTGTTTAATGGGAATACACTACTGTGACGGATTTGGATACCGTTGATGCTCCTTGAGCACCCGATTTGAAAATACCTGCTAGTTAAGAGTCAGGAGAATTACAACCTGCGATTCCGGAAGTTGCATGGGAGTTGGAGCAGCGTGTCAGCAGGAGTTGGTGTGGTCTCGAGGCTTCTTTTCGCTGAATTTTGGGGAATTTCTCCGTTCACCAGCCGAGAGGATAAGTGACTTAATTTTGGTCCAGTGAGTAGGAAACTGCTGATTTAATGAACATTTGTTTTGTTTTTTTAAATTGATTTTTTTTTGCATTGTGGGACTTATCAATTTAAAAAAAAATTAGTAGAGTCATACCTGGTCGCGTTTTAATATTTATAATTAAAATAATTGTGGATGGTCAGACATCTCAATGAATTGTTTTTTTTTTTTGGCATAGTGAAATTGCATCAAAATATTAGTGAGAATTAAATTCATCGAAGAATAATATAGTGATATTCAATAAATAAGATTCAACATCCGAACATTTTTTTGGTACTTATTATTAATCCCTTCTGGGAAATTGTTCTAATAGCTAACATACAAACTGATAACGCCTGATAAGATTCAGCAATTATTTATTATCTTTATGGTAAAGCGCATTTGAAATTTTTCCTTTGTATTTTTTTAATTGTCTTTGTGATAGGAACCATAAGCTTATGCCACCTACGACTTATTATAGATCTGATTAGCTTTAAGTATTTTGCGCACAGTTGATTTGATTCTTTCGTTATCAGGTGATAGCTGCCTACGTCTACGTTAACCTTGTACCATAATCTCAATTGTCTACAGCTACAATTATTCTATTATTTTAAAGCATATTAACATTTTTGGTAACTATTCCTAGATTAGATGGAATGTTCTTTCATGATATTTGTATATGCAAATGTTTTTTGAATTGGCAGAATATACGAACTAAGTGTATTGGATTGTTTTTTTCTGGATCACCCGTAGTTATTAGTGGATTTTTCGTGTTTGGAACTACGATCGTTTTCTCCCTTAGGTGCTACAAGACCATTTGTTCAAAAGGTAACCACACAAACACGTGGCGCCCTCTTTTGGAACTCTTGACCCAGCCTTCTCCACTGATTGTAAGCTGGCGGCTGGTTACCTTATTTGGAATTTTCGGCATTGTACTGCGGGAGTGAAATTTAGCGTCGCAAAATATTTAGTAAATAAATCTGATCTGATAAAAATAATGTTTTTTTTTTATTTAAATGCATTTGTACAAAAAAATATAAGAAATTTTTAAATAATCGAATTGCAAAAAATTACCGCAACTCTCAAATTTACACAAATCATCAATTTATTAGTTATTATTTATTTAGTTTGATTTTATAAGAAAGAAAATTTTCAACAAAGGTTCTAATTTAAATATTTTAAAAATTAAAAATATACAGAGGTGTGCCCAAAAAACGGCCATCGATGTAGTTTCTTTATTTTTTATCCGATTTAAATAAGTCACATATTAATTTAAATGGTTGAAAAAATACTATACGTGGGTATTAAATTTTTTTTCTTTTTTTTTGATGGGAGAAACGGTAAGCAACTTCTTATTTTCAAATGGCAACCTGAGTAAAAAAATAATTCCAAGTCTAATTTCAGCTAATAAAACGAATACAGTATAAATTTCTTCTTTATTTTTTATTATTTTTTTTTTATTTTTTTTTTATTTTTTTATAATTTTTTCAATTTTTTCAATTTTTTTTTATTTTTTTTTAAATCGCCATCGATGTAGTTTCCTTATTTTTTATCCGATTTAAATAAGTCACATATTAAGTTCAATGGTTGAAAAAATACTATAAGTGAGTTTTAAATTTTTTTCTTTTTTTTTGATCCGAGAAACGGTAAGCAACTTCTTATTTTCAAATAGCAACATGACTAAAAAAATAATTCCTAGTCTAATTTCAGCTAATAAAACGAATACAGTATAAATTTCTTCTTTATTTTTTATTAATTTTTTTTTATTTTTTTTTTAATTTTTTTTAAATTTTTTCAATTTTTTTAATTTTTTTTTTAAATTGCCAGCGATGTAGTTTTCTTATTTTTTATCCCATTTAAATAAGTCACATATTAAGTTAAATGGTTGAAAAAATACTATAAGTGAGTATTAAAATTTTATCTTTTTTCTGATCCGAGAAACGGTAAGCAACTTCTTATTTTCAAATGGCAACATGAGTAAAAAAATAATTCCAAGTCTAATTTCAGCTAATAAAACGAATACAGTATAAATTTCTTCTTTATTTTTTATTAATTTTTTTTTATTTTTTTTTTAATTTTTTTTAAATTTTTTCAATTTTTTTTTAATTTTTCTTTTAAATTGCCAGCGATGTAGTTTCCTTATTTTTTATCCCATTTAAATAAGTCACATATTAAGTTAAATGGTTGAAAAAATACTATAAGTGAGTATTAAAATTTTATCTTTTTTCTGATCCGAGAAACGGTAAGCAACTTCTTATTTTCAAATGGCAACATGAGTAAAAAAATAATTCCAAGTCTAATTTCAGCTAATAAAACGAATACAGTATAAATTTCTTCCTTATTTTTTATTAATTTTTTTTGAATTTTTTGAATTTTGTTTTGATTTTTGTTTTAATTTTTTTTTTAATTTTTTTTAAATTTTTTTTAAATTTTTTTTAGTTAAGTTTTTTTACTAATATTAAAAAAAATATTTTCTCTATTTAATTTTTCTATGTAATGCAATATTTTTTTACGTTTTTTTTCTTATTTTTATTTCTATTCAGTTTTTTTTTTATATTTTTTTTTTATTTTTTTGTTTACTCATAAAAAAATAAGTTAATCACGGCAGGTATTGATCCGATGTGTCTTTGTTTACACATTTTTTACCTTTATTTATAACAAAAAAACAAAAAAATATATTAAAGAAAAATAAAGAATTTTACAAATGTATTCGTTTTATTGGATGAAATTACACTTGGAATGAATTTTTTACTCATGTTACCATTTGAAAATCAAAAGTTGCTTATCGTTT
Organism: Stenus bimaculatus; assembly: GCA_963971135.1. Classification (NCBI taxonomy): domain Eukaryota; kingdom Metazoa; phylum Arthropoda; class Insecta; order Coleoptera; family Staphylinidae; genus Stenus; species Stenus bimaculatus. The sequence continues at coordinate 74,480,321 of OZ020180.1, read as the reverse complement.
CGCAGATGATAAAATTTTAAATCTTTAAAAAAATATCTCAGTTAAATTTTTTATTAATTTTACAGTATTTTTATTAAAGCACAATAAAAGGGCCCTATGAAAAATCTAAAATTTTATTGAAATAAAATAAGCAATCTACAGGGTGTTTATAAAATGGTTGTTAAGTTTTCGAGTGCTTATACTTCAAATAAAACTACGACAAAAATCTATCTATATGTATAAACATTTTTCCAGAACTCAACTGTTACTGAGATACAGGATCAGAATACAGGGTATTTAAATTTATTTTTATTTTGACTTTTTATTTATTTTCTTGGGATTGTCTTAATAAAAAGTAATATTGGGAACTACTTGATTTGTTTTTTAATTTAAACATATTTATTATTTTTATTTGTTATACATTTTCATAAAATTTCTCATGGGTAATTACCTTAAGCAATTTTACTTTTGTCTTAATTTAAATGGCATAGAATTGGGTCAAGGGTCTATTTACTTCTAAACCACTGCAAAATTTTACAGTTTTCTTTAGATTTTTAAAATCTCAATTGAAGAGGTATTCCAGTAATCTATTAATTTTCAAAATTTGAAACAATTTAAATTCAAATAAGGAAAATTAAAAACTCTTAGTATGACATTTTATTGGTGTTTCAAATAAAAAACATGTCAGATACACCAAATTTTAAATTTTAGAAAAAATTTCAAAATGGCCGCCCCTATTTATTTATTATAAAATTTAATATTTCTTACTTGCTAATTTATTTAAAACACTAACTAAAAGTCTTTAATTTTTAAAAATTATTAATTTTAATTTTGTTTCTGGACCATAAAATTTTAAATACCGAAATACCACTAATTGTATTAAAATGTAACAAGTGTGATTTCTTGTGGTAAATTGAATGAAGATATTAAAAATCCAAACAAAATTATAAAACTACCGTATGAAATAAATTAAAAAAGGGACTCCTTGGCCCGTTTCTACGCCACTGGATTGTTAAATTAAGACAAAAGTAATAGCCAAAGGTAGCTACCCATAAAAAGTACTCCTGAAATTTTTATTAATTTTAATTCAGTCGATCCTGAGAAAATAAATAAAAAGTAAAAAAAAGAATTTTCAACACCCTGTATCTCGGTAACAGTTGAGTTTACCACAAATATTTACATAAAGTTTTTGTCTTATTCTAACTTGTAGTATAAGCACACGAAGCCGTTTCCACCATTTTAGAAACACCTTGTATGTATTATACAGGGTGTCCCAAAATTCGCGCTTAAGTTCTCGCGATAACAACGTAGCGGGAGTTTTGGGACAAACTGTATAAATTTTATATCTTATATTTTAAAAATAATAAAGTATTTTTTGGTATAAATTTGAAAGTTTTATTTAAGTACCTTCATAAATTTTGTTTATAGAGAAATAATTTTAAATAAAAACCAACTTAAAAAAACAACTTTATTGATGAAAGTATTATTGCGTAGTTAAACAATTAAATGAAATATTATATTGGTATAATAAAGAAAGGTATAACTGAAAATTAATTAACAGGAGTAATAATTATTATTACATCATACGTAAGTAGTTGCTAAATAATTGAAATATTATAAAAAACCTAATCTAAATAATGGGAATAAATTCGACCTTATTTTCTGCCTGAGTACCTGCTTGAAATCGTGTTTGTATGATGTTAGGAGTGGGTCTGTTGTCTGTTCTAAGATGACATAAAACAGAGAACAGAGATGTAAAAAGCGGAAGTAGACCCTGCCGTTAAGATACCGTGTGAACCAGGACACTATGTAATATCCCACCCTCTTATCCTCGCTATTATTTTCAAATTTACAACCACCTTTTTTAATTTTGATAAAACTTCTTACAGGAAAATCGGAAAACTCAAACATCTAGTTTTATAAATGTTAGGAAAAATCTCATAAATCTTAGTAAAATTTATAAACAAGAAATTAATCAGTTATAAAATTATTACGACAAATAGGTATTTTGAAATTTTTGATTAATTAATTTCGTAAAATAATTACGCGCCACATTGTTTATAACAAGTTTAGTTGCTGCTGACACAAATATTTTCTTATTAATCATGATTGAACTAATTTTATAAAAAGATTGTTTTAGATTATATAATTTATAGTATAATAAGCAATTTTACATTTCACTTATAATGTAGGTAGGTATGTACTTTTTACTGTATTTAATTTAAACCACACAAAAGTGTCGAAGATTATAAATAATTATAATAATAACGTTGATTTTTAATATAAATTTAATATCATATTTTATAAATATACAATTAAAAAAAAATACACGAAAAATAAAGACTTTATTCAGCAAAAATCGTTTATTTTAGTGTCCAAAATTTAAAAAACGTTCCTTCTTGGTTTAAGAACTAGGCTATTGCCAATTCTAGCCATTTGCTCGCCCTCTGGTGTCAAACAAGTGAACCTAACCGTGAGGTACTCGACGCCATTATTTTGCTTATTTGCATTCGCGTCAAGTGCATTTTCTGTGTTTTAATCCAAATTAATTTAATAGTTGTTGTAATAGTATATTATTCAACGAGCGAGTAAAGATAGCCATTACTCACGAAGACCGAAATTGCGACACGAGCCGGCAGGCGAGTGTCGTAAAAGGTCTGAGTGAGTAATGGCTATTTAATCGCGAGTAGAATACTATACTTTATCTATGACGATTTTTCACTTTTAGATTCCTATCTATTATTGTCATTTTGCTGGCCGTTATTTTCATTAAACACCTATGTTTACTCTAGATTTTTGTTCTATGGCGTAAAATTGACAGCCCAATTTAACCTCTAAAATCACCTGACACCTAATTATATTTCTTATATTTTTAATGTTTCTCCAATCCATAAAGGCTCTGTATGCCATATTATACCTGTCTTTTGATTTTTTTGGTAATAAATTTTGGGTTGTTGTTAGCGCAGTTTCTAGTATTTCTGGGGGTGTGCAACTTTCACTTTCTGAATCCACTCACGGTTTTTATTATTTTTGTAATTATATTTTTTAAGAAATATGTTTTTAATTTGCAATAAATAATTACTTTTATTAATATAATGTAATTGTAAATTCACTTTGATTCACTTTCTTTAAAAAATTTATATTTCAAATTGAAATTATTTTGACAGCGGCGCACGCAAGTGAAGATGGCGCCGTCACATTCTATTCGTGTAACCTCGTTACCGGTCGGTTTTTAGCCAACTTCAGCCCGTTTGTTATGATAAATGTTTTGAAAATGCTTTCTCGTGATTGGTTCCAGCTAGTGTGTTATGGAGAGACATTTGATTTAAATGGAGATATAACACACGGCTAAATTGTAATGATTGTCATTAATTAATAAGAAATGGGTACGTAATTAACATGTTATTCAATAGTCGTAGATAAAAGCTTATTATTAGATTATGAAGTGATTATAATTGGTAGATTTGAAACATAAACACTCTTCATTTTGGTTGACACTACTTATGTACTACCTCACTTCCGCCATGTTTATTTACGTCTAGAGCGCCCTCTATTGGTAGTTGGAATTCTTAATACTGTTAAAAAATCAATTGGACAAAAACCAAATCCAAAGCAGACTTGATTAAAATAAGAAAAAAATTATAATAAAATGCAATTTATACAGAGTGTCCCACTAAAATTATTATAACTTTGATATTTTCAAATTGCTGTAACTTGGTAATATTCTTAGAATCACAAACGTTGATAGAAGTGGTACAAGGTGGATAAGCTGCAAATAAAATCAATATTTTCGACGCATCCAAGACTTTTAAAATTACATATTTTAAGTGCTGTATTGGTGGGGGAGAAAGGAGAAATGTCGAATGTCCGCCGCGATTCCCTTATCTATTGATATTTGAGTCATTCCGAGATACGAGACTGAATCAAGCAGACAATTTAAACTTATAGTTAAAATATTTACAAATCTAAATTAGAAAATTGCAAAACATCATTATATTCTCATTTTTACCTATGTTTTTATAATATTTTGCTGGCGATTGCTGGTTTATTTATATCAACGCTAAAGCGTTTTGAACATATAGAAAATGTACTTAAATTTAAACAACATACAATACTAAAACACTGGGTTAACCAAAATGATTTTGTAGGAAAATGGGGTTGGTCCTAAAAACTCTTTCCAAAAAAAGGAGTCAATTAAAAAAAATTACTGAATATAGTGAGTCAGTAACATGGAATAAATCCAATAAGTCAACGACGGTAAAATTTTCAAAAAATGACTTTATCGTGTACGCGAGACTTTTTTTTAATTTACTCATATTGTTTTTTTTTTATATAAAATAAAAATGTTTAGGTCAAAAGAGTAATCTCCAAATGAATTTAAGTATTGCCAGAGTTTTTTCAATTAAAAAAATATAAAATAAATTTTTTTTACATAACAACAACAAAAAACAAAAATTTGGGAAATAAACTTAAAAATCTAAATATGATATTTTCTTTTAATTTATTTATTATTTATTATAAAATATACAGAGTGAGTTTAAAGTAACGCATAAAAATCATAACTACCTTATATTTTGAAATTTTCAAAAATGGTAAAAGACGATGTGTCGCATTGATTAAAAAAAAATATTTTGAACTCAAGATAAAAGTTTTCGGTTGGCATGACGTCACTATGACGTCATCAATTTGTTTTTAAATGGATTGATATGGTTTTTATATCATAAAACAATACCTTATTAAGAGTTTTTTACAAGGGTACCAAAAACTTTATACTAATGCCATCTAGATGTCATTAAAAAAATATTAAATTTCACCTTAAAGGATAGGTTTAAGTAACGCATAAAATTCATAAACACGTTATTTTTTGGAATTTGAAAAAAACGGTAAAAAACGTATCTCACTGTTTTTGAAAAACTTTATTTTAAACTCAACAAAAAAAAATTCTAGGTCACTACGACGTCATCAATTTTTTTTAAACAGAATTATATGGTTTTTATATCATACAGGGTGTCCAGAAAATGGCGCCCAAGCTCTCCAGTGCGTAGTTGGGGACCATTCTGGGATGTCCAGAAAAATAGTTAAAAAAATCCCAATGACCAATTGACCGAGATATGGAGGGTCAAAGTTTGGAATTCAAATTCTTTATTTTTATGAATTTTCAAAAACCGCCAATTGTCCTGTAAAGTTTGGCTTCTCTTTAGTCTTTTAGTAATAAATATAATTTAAATTGAGTTTTAATAACATCACAATTTATTTTTTTAAATTGAAAATTATGACAAGTGGTTATGACAGGTAATTTTCAATTTATAAAAATAAATGGTGAAGTTATTAATACGCGTTTTACATTAAATTTATTACTAAGCGACTAAAGAGAAGCCAAACTTTACAGGACAACTGACGGTTTTTTAAAATTCACAAAAATAAAGAAGTTAAATTCCAAACTTTGACCTTCCATATCTCGGTCAATTGATCACGAGGATTTTTTTAACTATTTTTCTGGGGATCCCTGAAGGATCCCCAACAATGTACTGGAGAGCTTGGGCGCCATTTTCTGGACACCCTGTATATCAATACCTTATTGTAAGTGTTTTACAACGGCACCAACAATTTTATACTAGCACCATCTAGATGATTATTAACTAATTTATTAAATTCCACCTTAAAGTATAGTTTAAAGTTTAAAGAACTTTTTTTTGTTGATTTCTTAATAAAAGTTTTCAAAAACAATGCAACACATCTTTTGCGGTTTTTTAAAATTCGAAAAAAATAAGGTGGTTATGATTTTTATGCGTTACTTTAAACTAAACAATCGTTTACATGAAAATTTAATAGTTTTTTTAAATACCTCTAGATGGCGATAGTATAAACTTTTTGGTACCACTGTAAAACAATCTTAATAAGGTATTGTTTTATTTAATAAAAACCATACCACGTCAACCAAGAATTTTGTGTTTGTTAAGGACAAAATAAAGTTTTTCAAAAATAGTGCGAAACGACTTTTACCGTTTTTTAAAATTCCAAAAACTAAGATAGTTATGAATTGTATGCGTTACTTAAAACTATCCTTTGAGGAGAAATTTAATAAATTTTTTAATGACGTCTAGATGGCATTAGTATAAACTTTTTGGTACCGTGTTAAAACACTTTCAATATGGTATTGTTTTATGATATGAAAACCAGATCAATCCATTGATTGATTGATGACGTCATAGTAACGACATGTCAACCGAATAAAATTTTTTGTTGAGTATAAAATTAGGATTTTTAAAAACAATGCGACACATCTTTAACCGTTTTTAAAAATTCTAAAAAATAGGGTAGATATTTATGCGTTACTTTCAACTCACACTGTATAACTTAAAATAACAAGAACTTCCAAAAATAAATAAATATTCTAGACCAGGGAGCAGGAAATGTCCTGCAAAGGCTGTAACTTTTTTAATATTGATTTCATCAAAAAATGTTTCATATAAATGTTGTCAGATTGACATATATCTGTGACCTAGCTATCATCTTTTCTACATCACCTGACTGATAAAATACTGTCAAATTCGAAATCTCTAATGGAATAGTCCAACTTTTTTTAATCATTTGAATCTACATAATTTATTTTCGTAAAGATAAACGTTTTGTTCAATAAATCAATAGAAATATTTCTAAACTGCTTTGCTTTTTTGCGATTACTTCGGAAATAATCGATAGAATCATTTCGAAACGACTTTATTTATTATATTTCATGAATATTCAACAAATAAAACGGTTTTGAAATTTTTTATCGAGAAATAAAAAATTCTTCTATAATATCACCATAATTAATATTTTAACAAAAATCAGAGTCAATATGTAAAACAATGATAAATATTACTTGTTTTAAGTTTTAAAATGATCTTTCTCTCTTAATTAATATCCATAATTGAAAGGAATATTCTAATTGCATATTTCAAATTTTAAAACAATTTTCTTATAAGATTTGTTCCTAATTGTTAATCCTTGAGTTAATAGCCTGTATTCATCGACCGCGATGAAAAAATTACAGATGTAATTAACGTTAAACACGTCTTTAAGAAAATATTTTTTACAAAAACACAAAAAAGTCAAATTGGTAGACTCTTTTAGGTACCCAAAAAGCTCCGTTGGAGTTATGACCAAAACCGCAAACATCATGCGAATTTCAAAATCAAGCACTCAAATTTGCCGAGTATCCTCTTAATTTTTTTCTATACAGGGTGACCCAGATTTTACTTCCCAGGAAATATCTCAGTTATTTGAAGAGATAAAAATATAAATCAAAAAGTGCTTTCAATGGCAGCACTCATACTTCCTAATTTCATTCTAAAAAAATTATTGGTATTTACCACTCTTAAGATGCCATCATCATTTTCTTTTCTTTAATGAGACACCCTATTTTTTATTATTGATATTGCATCTACAATTTATTCTAGCAACAGTGATATGCTACACTTAGTATTTTAAGTACATTTTGTGAATAAAAAAATTAAAATATTGATCGAAGTATGCATTGTGGAAAATTATTTATTTAGTTTTTTTAACAAAATTTGTAATTCTCAGTTAGCTTCAGTTAGATTAGGTTAAGTTAAGTTAGTTTAGATTTAAAAAATTTTCTTAAAAAAAACTAAATAAATTATGTATGTGTCCTGCTCGATGTATCTCTTATAATTGATAATTGTAGTACTCCCATACTCTGTGTCAGGTATCACAACTTGATTTAAAAACTCAAATTTTCAATCTAGTATGTTGCTCGCATATCTTTCGTTATTCTTCTGTTTTTGTGTCAGGGCACAAGTCGCATATCAGAAGAGAGTAAAAAATTTTAACAATTTGAGGTAAACTGAGTAGTTTGGAGAAGTATATTAAAAAGAAAAAGCATAGAAAAAGTGGGTGCTCAAGTTTGATACAAGTACCTACTGTCAAATGTCAAAATTATAGTCGCATAATTGATGCTATTTCATGGGGAATAGGCGATGGTTAGTGTTCCGTATCAATGTTATACGGATAGAAATACGTATGATACAAACCATAAGCATGGCTTATATGTATTTCTAAGCATTGGAGGATGGTCTTATGTTACATAACGCACAAAGTGCGTCAAGATTTATTGACAATATGCCTTCAATGTGAAAATTCACAGTTAAATATTTCGTATCAATGTTATACGACTAGAAATACGTATGATACAAACCATAAGCATGGTTTGTATGTATTTCTTAGCATGTAAGTACATGCATGTTAAATGTCTACAAGTGTAGGTATAAGAAGCACCATTATATTGATAGTGGAGGATGGTCTTATGTTCCATAACGCACAAAGTGGGTCAAGATTTATTGACAATATGCCTTTAGTGTGAAAATTCACACTTAAATATTTCGTATCAATGTTATACGACTAGAAATACGTATGATACAAACCATAAGCATGGTTTGTATGTATTTCTTGGCATGTAAGTACATGCATGTTAATTATCTACAAGTGTATGTATAAGAAGCACCATTTTATTGATAGTGGAGGATGGTCTTGTGTTACATAACGCAAAAAGTGCGTCAAGATTTATTGACAATGTACCTTCAGTGTGAAAATTCACACTTAAATATTTCGTATCAATGTTATACGACTAGAAATACGTATGATACAAACCATAAGCATGGCTTGTATGTATTTCTAAGCATGTAAGTACATGCCTGTTAAATATCTACATGTGTAGGTATAAGAAGCAGAATTTTATTGACAGTGGTGGATCGTCTTATGTTATATAACGCACAAAGTCCGCTAGGATAAATATTTCGTATCAATGTTATACGACTAGAAATACGTATGATACCAACCATAAATATGGTTAGTATGTCTTTCTAAACATGTAAGTAAATGCCCTTCTGTATTAAAGAAATACGGAAAATAATATATGATTTAATATTGATTATTTGATCAGAGATTACACAAGTATCTACTTGTAAATATTTTTAGGCATGTATGTATGTACATGCACAGTTTATACATTAGTATAAATAATTAAAATAAAGAAATTATAACACTTTTCTTTTCTATTAAGAAATATTTCAGGTTGATAATGATTTTTGATTCAAAAAGTGATATTAAGATAGATTTGTTTGAGTTTTCTTCTTTGGAACTTCCAAAGTTAAATCCTGAAATTGTAGTGTTAAATCATCAAGGTAAAAAGAGAAAGAAAGATTATCAAAGTTGCAGATTCGGATGGATATAGGACTAGCGGATATTGGACAAGCACTCGCAATTTTGGTTAAAAAAGAAGATGTGGGGGATGTAAAGAAGCCATTAAATATAACATAGAATGTATCAGTGATGTTGGAAGATTGTCTGAGATAAGATCATTTTTGGCAATATCTTTATTAAATAAAGATATTAAGGAAACTTTGGAGAAAACTGACATATGTTCACATGTTTTTGGAGGATCGTTTATAATCGGCAATGGCGATTCAGCGTTTGTCAGAGCAGTTAAAACGTACTCCAAAAATTAACTGTATAGAGGGATTGTCAAAAGTTACAAATAATTTAAACTTCAATCGTTCATCAACAAGTAGTCCGAAGATTCACAAGTTGAGTGGACAAAAAGTCCGGAGAAATTATTATTCAAAGATGTCAACTTATACGACAATGCAGTACCAGGGAGGACATACATAGACGAAAGCTCAACCCCAACGTCGGCGTCGTCACTAAAGGTGAGAAATAGTCCTGGCCACTTAAAATATTTTTAGAAATAAATAAATAATGACAATATTATTTTGTCATGGTAAAGGGCTATAAAACCCCGTTTGCCAAAAAGGTTATAAAACGGGTTGTTCCAAAGGAACAGCAATGGTCTGTTTTAAAGACAAAATTAAGTTGTTTTTTAAGAACAAAATAATAGGAAAATGTAAACCTATGATTTATAGGAAATAATACCATTTGGTCAATACATTACAAAAATTTTATAATACCCAAAAAAGATAATTTTTTCAGATTTATTATAAATCTTAAAGACTTAAGTAAATTTCTTATTACCAAACATTTGAAGTTAGAGTTGGTAAACTCTTACGAGATTGACAAAATTTAAATCTTATTTTGCTACAATTGATATAGATGATTGTTAAAAAAGAATATGTGTAAAACTAAAATTGTTTTGGAACATCTGGAACTTTTCATTAATGAAAAAAGTCTAGTCATATTTTAAAACAACATATTTTGTTTTTAGTGTTCAATTTAGATTCAGTAAAAATGTATTATCCTTTCCAGAGCAAAATAACGACAATTCAGGAAAAAATATTATGGTTCAAAAATTGCAAAACTTGTAATATACAATCAAAACAATTATAGATTAAAAATGATTTTTAGAAAAGAAATAATACCAGATATTGAATGTTGGTCAAATAATATAGTTAAAGATAATTGTTATATCGGGAAATATCATTTTGATAAAATTATTTATACTGATGCCTCTTTATTAGGAAGGGGGGCAATTTTTGAACAGGTATAGTTATTGTAAAATTGAGGAAGTCTTACTTCAAATTTGGAGCTACTTGCAGTATTGTTTGCTTAAAAATATTGACTTCTAAAAATGTACAAAAATGTACAAAATTAATATTTTATTAAGATTAGATAACATTATTTCCGTTTCTTACATAAATTGTATGGGAACCATAAGATAAAATTGCTATGCAAATTTGGGAATTTTCAGAGGAACTATAAATATAGCTAAAAGCGGTTTTTATTTCAAAGAAAGATAATTATAAAGCTGATAAAGAATCGGTTAGGAAGATATCTCTGTATATGGAGATTGAAATATCAGATTGGATTTTTCAAATTTTTGCTAAGCAATTTGGGATAATGGATATAAATATATTTGCATCTTGAGTTATTCGGAAATGCGATAAATTATATTCTTATATTCAAGATCTAGACTCAAGCAATTTTACGTATTCCCATCGTTTTTTCTTTAAATTTAAGGATATTAGATAAAATAGGACATGATTAAGCGGGGGGAATCGTGTTAGTATATTTTTGGCAAAGCCTACTATTGAGAATTCTTCTTAAAGATAAACCTATCTTTTTTGAACCTAATGACAATGTTTTGGCAGGAATTATCCTTTGGCTAGTCAACTTCTCTTGGTGGTACAGAGATTATAATAGGGAATCTTTTGGTAGCTTCCTTAAGTATACATATAAATAAATTTAAACAATGTAACTCCAGTTTAAAGTTATAAGGTGGGAGTTTTGTAATGCAACAAAATTTGTATATTTAATGGAGAAATTTACCATATTATAATAATAAAATCTTTAATGATTTTATGAAACTGTGCTGCATATGGAATATTAAAGTCATCGAGCAGCTATAAATTTAATTAGTGAAAATTCAAAAAGTAATGATCCCATATATTAAAGAGGGGTTTTAAGTGTATATGCAATAATAGAATATTGAACCAAAATATGTAGTAACTTGGGTTCCACGAGAAATAATAGATTTTCTATCTTTTACAGAATTTACAAATAAAATTTCAATAAGTATGCTTTTCAAAAAATTGGTTAGTTTGTTGGTACTGGCCACTGTACAAAGAGTCCAGATTCAACATTTAATAACAATAGCAAATATAAAATATAAAATATGGTCCAAAAAGGGGTGATTATTAGAATTCTAGAGGATTAAAACATCAGGCGCAATAAAATATAACCAACAATAATACTTCCAATTTTTTGTATTGTATATCATTTGGTGAAATATTTAGAAATATTTAAAGAATATAGGGGGGAGATTCAACACGTGTTTATAACGGTTAATAGACCGTATATAACAGTTAGCAAACAAACCATTAGTAAATGGGTTAAGGAAATTTTAGGAAAAGGTGGATGAAACACATAAGTTTTTAGTGCGCATATTACTCGATATGCAGTAACTTCAAAAGCAAATTTGCAAGGAGTTAATATTAATTTAATCCACAATAAGGCGGGACAGTCCAACATATTTAAGTTTTTTGCTAATTTCTATAATATTGCCTATTATATTTCAAGATAATTTTACAAATGATGTGTTTAATTTGTTTTAATGATTGTTACAATTGGTTTTGAAAATAGTTTATGCTGTTTTCTTCTTATGTAAGAATCTTCTATTGTATTTTAAATAGACGAATAAAAATTACTATAGTAATTTTATTCGAATCTATTCTTGACGCTTAAGAGCTCTAAAAGTCTACAATTATCAATTATAAGAGATACATCGAGCAGGACACATACATAATTACAAGATCAAACGAACTTACCTAGGAAGGAAGTTCGATCTTGATTATGTTTGTGTCCTGCTCGATGTATCGCGCCCCCCCAATATCCCAGGTCCCATGCGTCAAGAATCAAGAAGCTTTAAAGGAATAACGAAAGATATGCGAGCAACATACTAGATTGAAAATTTGAGTTTTTAAATCAAGTTGTGATACCTGACACAGAGTATGGGAGTACTACAATTATCAATTATAAGAGATACATCGAGCAGGACACAAACATAATCAAGATCGAACTTCCTTCCTAGGTAAGTTCGTTTGATCTTGTAATAATTTTGCATACTACTTCGATCAATATTTTAATTTTTTTTATTCACAAAATGTACTTAAAATACTAAGTGTAGCATATCACTGTTTCTAGAATAAATTGTAGATGCAATATCAACTATAAAAAATAGGGTGTCCCATTAAAGAAAAAAAAAAGATGATGATGGCGTCTTAAGATTGGTAAATAAAAATAATTGTTTTAGAATGAAATTATGAGGTATAAGTGCTGCCATTCGAAGCACTTTTTGATTTATAGTTTTATCTCTTCAAATAACCGAGACATTTCCTGGGAAATAAAATCTGGGCCAACCTGTATATCCATCAAATAGCTGGTCATCAGAATAATATAGTTTGTTTGCTGTTTTGTCTAGATTTTGTATATTTCAAACTTCAAACCACTATTAGTAAGATACTATAAATACTTAATATTTGCAGTAATATTTTTTTTAAATCTTAAAACCATTATTTGGGATAATTGAAGGATTTCTGAAATTTCAATAAATTCAAGAAGGCAGGGGTGGTTGGATTTTCAAAAAATTGCTGCACACGTGAAGTAATGTTAGTATTTACAGTCATCACCAAACTACCTTTTGAAGTCAACACATTTTTTGAAAGAAAACCCATACAATTTAATGTCAAGAAACTATTTTTGATCAACTACATCTTCGGAACGAGCGGAGACAAGTCAATGAAATTTTTTAACACCTAGAATACTACAGATTATGTCAAAAATATTTTAAAAGAAATTCTAAAAAAACATAATAACGAACAATTTAAATAACAATAACCTTCAAAAATAAGTGACCGAGTAAGGCGACAATTCAAAATGTAGGTTGATTTACTTCTTCTTTCCCGAAACAAACTTGAATGTCGAGTACCTATATTTTTCCTGGTAAAAATTGAAATCGAGCGTTTTTAACAATTCAGAAACATTTACCAAACCACTTAGTGAGTTGTCAATGAAGCGAACAAAGCGTAAATCTTCATAAATAACTCAGTTGGGGGCTTTTTAACTTATTATCGAAGACAAAACTTGAGAACTGACAACTATCTTTAGATTTTCTTTAATTTATACATTTTGTAAATATTGCACTATTTGAATAGATGCCTTGAGATCATTTTTAAAGCCAGTTTAGCCTTTACGAGATCTGGCAATGAAACAAATCTTCATGTTAGAGCATATAGCAACTTTCACGGAAAGAAAAAGAATCTGGTAAATCGTTAATAAAGACATTAAAATAAATTGTACCGTAATGGAACCCTTGGGGAACACCAGATGTTGCATGAACTTATTTGGAAATGCAGTTGTTGATCTGTTTAACTGGACTTTTTTTTATTAATATACAATGGCGAATCGTATCCAATGCCTTAGCAAAGTTTTTCAAGATTCAAGATTATCCACAATGTACAATTGGTTGAGTATAAGATAGGTCAATGTTAAATAGCCTTTAACTAATCCCTGCTGTTTTTGCGAAAGAAAACTTTGCACATCAATGAATGTAGTTTGGAAATGTGCTTCCCGTTTCATTAACTTGAAAATGAGTTCTATTCTTATTAGGGGTTGCTATTTAAGTTTTAAGAAATTCCTGGAGGAATGAAAAGCTTTTAAAATATTTACTTTTTTAAAAGTTAAATTATCTTAAATTCTTATGGCATTCTATTGAATTAATTAGTATCTACCATTATTTGCAATTATACAAGCATTTTTTAATGCACTTGTAATTTATGTGTTTTATTTAAAAAAAATGAAGAATTTAACTAAAAATATATATTTTCAATAATAAAAAAATAACAACGAATACAACATGTTTAATGGTGATGTTCTGGATGAGTTCCATGGCCTGAATAAGTAACATGAGCATTAAATCCATTATGTTTATCAGCTGTGTAGTGAACAGTTCTAATTCTTCCATCAGGTTGCACAACAGTGTAAACTCCTTTAACTACATCCCCATCTCGTTCTTCACTTTGTGATTTGATATCCTTTGTGTGATGGTCTTCTACTCCATATTTATAAGAATACTTTGGATGATGCTAAAATATAGAATATTTATAAATTATCAGTGGCGCGTTACCATATAGGAAAAATTGGCAATTGCCTAAGGCCTCAAATAAGGGAGGGGCATCCAAATAAATTTAAGAAAAATAACATTGTTTCCTCAATTTTTTAACACATTCGCACTTGGTTATAACGACCAAATCCGGTTACATATTGTGGTTCCAATAAATTTCAATTCAAAAATTCACTGCTATTACGACCGTTTTCACGGATATACCTAGTAATATTTTTTCGGCGAATTTCGGTAATTCCCTGCCCCAGTGGATGCCCCAGAAACAGCTTCACGTTAAAGTTTGTTTTGAATACTCATATTTCATATTTTAAGTAGTAGGTTATGATATCTTTGTAGAGTTATGAAATTATTTTAACTGTAACTGACCTGTGTAAAACTGTTTGTTTTGTAACACTAATAAATGAATTTGAATTTATATCTATGTACTATTGCCAAAATTTGAGCAAAATACCTCTGCATGCGTTAATGCGTTCTTCCTTGGTCTCTGGCACGAAGCCATGTTGACCAGTCACGAATATAATTATGGATTAATAAGCAAAATACATATCATAAAAAATGTAAAAATAAACCGTAAATATCCAGTATTTCGAAATTGGAGCTTTTTAACAAGTATATGTACATATTCTTGTTTTTTCTTTGGAAATTGGTCAAAAATTAGATTCCAGAATTCCAGACTCTTGGTTTGAAACACCCGGTATATTTTGAATTGGAATAATAGCAGAGAAACACCTTTTCACGGTTATAATGATTAACGGTTATAACGAGCAAAATTCGCCGTTCCTTGACGATCGTTATAACCGAATTCAAGTGTAATTTTAAAATCCTTCTTATCAATATTTTGGGGAATCAAAATTCAAAATTGCCGAAGGCCTCGTAAAGGCATAACGCACCACTGTAAATTATGATATTTTTTTCATTTGAATTAATATTGCAATATCAAATATTGGTAGTCTCCAAATAATTAATTTTAATTTAAAAATCCAGTAAATCACGTATTTCTAAATTTTCATTTGTAAGCACTTTAACGGACGCCTGTTTGTCTCAATTTATACGTTTATGAGTTTATGAGCTCAATTATCTAACAAGTACTTTTGCATGATAAACTTACGTGTGGGTAATGGTGCTCTTCGTGAGCTTTATGGTTGTTATAATCCTGATGTATATGATGAGATGCATGTGGCTCGTAATGATGATTTATTGAAGCGTATGAAGTTGCATGATGATGTTGATGATGGGGAGTGTTGTAATGTCCAGCCAATGTTATGGATAGAATGCAACTCAAAATGCAGATCTATAAAATAAACACAAAATTAATTTAATAATTTATATCGAAATTATTATTAGACCCAAAGTCAACAAAATAAAAATATGAACTATGTTTGTTTGTATGTTTTAATGGATAATAAAATAATAAGGTCTGGGTTTTCAATTATTGATTAGCTCTAATTATCATTAAAATGACAGTTTAAGTTTATTTAAATATTTAATTATTATTAGAGTATAATATCAACACAATATATATTCGTATGTTAATCATGATAATTCCAATTTACAATACAAATGTGAATACGCCAGAAATGCGATTGAAAAACTCAATTAATTTAAATAATTTAGATAAACAATAATTGGACCGAATCCAATTTGGATTGAAAAATTCAACCCTGATAATAAACTTTGTTGAAAAATAGTGTTTTTAAAATTATACAATACTTACTTTAAAAATCATTTTGTGTATTTTTGCGATTTAGACAAGTTCACAATTGTAACTTAAACTAAATTAACCCAAACTTGCATTAATTTATATACTTTTTAAAATCACCCACTATTATTCGTATTTCGTACTTACATAATGGATTACTACCAGTAAAAGTATTTCAAGTTTAATTTAACCAGGCGTTAAATTATGTCTTGTTGTAAAGAAGTCTTTTTGTCATGTCTACATAAACAAAAGCAAATTTCTGCGGTTGTAATAGTAATTGCTCTACATATTTTTTCATAGATTAGTCAACTTTATACTTTATGCATGCATTAATGTATTATTGATACAGTAAACTTCCTTATTTCTTAATTTTAAATAAGCATAATTTCACTGTTAAGCAAATAAAATTGAAAAAAAAAACTTGTTAGGAAGTTTTTTGTATCTAAATTTAATTCACAATATTGGTGTATAGATGAAATACTGCAAACAAAAAGCTTATAATAAAATAATTTTCAAATTTTTCAAAATTTTGTCGTACCAATTTTTTTGCCAGTATTAACATGTTTAAAATAAAAAATATAAAAATTAAAAAATGTACAGGGTAATTCGAAAATCGCCAAAATGTTCCATTTTCTAAATTTTTAGTGACAGTTCGTTCAAATTTTGAATAAATCTTACTTTTGGAATTCGATAAAATTGTAAAGAATGAAATAATAATATTTTTATCTTATGTTATTTAAAAAAATTAAAAATAAATGAGGAAACTTCAACATCCCGTATAAGTATAAAAAATAAAGCATATCGAAAAAAAATATATTTTTATTTTTTATTTTGAAATTGATCACGACTTCAATTTTCAAAGTTAGGGACACTTCTTTAGAAACGCCCTGTATATTTTCAAGATTTTTATTATAGTAATAAATAATAAAGGGGTATACAGGGTGATTCAGACCACCCGTGCCACCCATTTATCTCGAGAACGCGTTATCGCACATCACTAAAATAGAAAACTTAATTACCAAAGTGGACCTAAAGAATCCATTGATGAACTTATTTTTTTCCGGAACAACCCGGAACTATCCGGAACCGGGGGTAACTTTGATTTTTTAAATGGCAACATAGGTCGAGTTTGGGATGGTTTGATAGGTCTTTCAAAAACAAATAACTTTTATTAAAATATTTTTTTTAAATTTTTCATAGTTTAGAATTTATTCGAAAAACAAAAAAAAATTGATAAAAAAAGTAATTAAAAATTATTTTCAATTTTCAAAATATGCTATAATTATTATTTATTTTTTTAACATTTTTTTTGTTTTTCTAATAAATTCTAAAGTATGGAAAATATTAAAAAAATATTTTAATAAAAGTTGTTTATTTTTAAAAGACCTATCAAACCACACCAAACTCGACCTATGTTACAATTTAAAAAATCAAAGTGATATCCGGTTTCGGATAGTTCCGGGTTGTTCCGGAAAAATATAAGTATGGTTTGATAGGTCTTCTAAGAACAAACAATTTTTATAATTTTTTTTTTATATCTTCCATAGTTTAGAATTTATTCGAAAAACAAAAAAAAATGTTAATAAAGGTAAATAAAAATTATTGCACATTTTGAAGAATTTTATAAATTTATAAACTCTTTCTACAAATTCTAATATTTTACCAACTTTAAATATCATACTTGTCCATATTTTAACAATATTCTTCAAAATATGCAATAATTTTTATTTACTTTTTTTAACAATTTTTTTTGTTTTTCGAATAAATTCTAAACTATGGAAAATATTAAAAAAATATTTTAGTAAAAGTTATTTGTTTATAAAGACCTATCAAACCATACCATACCGGAAAAAAATAAGTTCCCCAATGGATTCTTTAGATTCACTTTGGTAATAAAATTTTTTATCTCGGCCATGTACGATAACGTGTTCTCGAGATAAATGGGTGGCACGGGTGGTCCGAATCACCCTGTATACAGGATGACCCAGTCATCCGTAAACGGTCTACCTCTATAGCCTCTTTGCTACAAAACATATGGACTTGCGGTTTTCACCAATATGTTACATGTATGCCCCACAATCCCACAATTTAAAAATATTTTCGATATATACCGGGCGGAAATGAAACTAGGGCGACCCCTGGCATTTCTTTATTTATGGAAATAAAAAATTAAAATTTTAGTATATTATATGATCTAAGAAAACAAATCTTATCGATCGAATAAATTTTTAATTCTACTTCCGGTTTATCAGGAAAATGCATCCACTTTCTTATTTTAAATATAACCCCCTGATTTTTTCTACGTAAAATCAAACATTGGTTAATTTTAAGTATGTTTATGACAAAAAAATATTGTTTTTCAAAACTTTAAGAAAAAAATTTGAATTTCTTTTTGGTAAAAAATTTGAGTAAAACCTACAAAAACTATTTTTAAACATACATATGGGATATCACAGTAACCGGAAAAAAACCCTCTATTTAATTAGGGAGTGGCCCTTATATCATCCCATTTAAAAAAGTAAAGATATTTCCAAAACGCTTCTTGAAAATTAAAAAAAATAATATCTCAAGAACGGTGAAATAAATTTTATAAATTACAATTTATTTTACGTATTTGTATTATTTAAAAATAGTTTTTGTAGGTTTTACTCAAATTTTTTACATTCAACATTTTTTCTTAAAGTTTTGAAAAAAAAAATTTTTTTGTCATAAACATACTTAAAACTAACCAATGTTTGATTTTACGTAGAAAAAATCAGGGGGTTACATTTAAAATAAGAAAGTGGGTGCCATTTCCTGATAAACCGGAAGTAAAATGAAAGATTTATTCGATCCGTAAAATTTGTTTTCTTAAATCATATAAGATACTAAAATTCTAATTTTTATTTTCATAAATAAAGAAATGTCAGGGGTGGCCCTAGTTTCATTTCCACCCGGTATAGGGTGTCCCAACATGACCTACTGAACCAAAGTTATATTTTTTAAATGGAACACCCTGTATATTTTCACGCTATTTTATTAAGCAAACTACACCTTTTCAAGTTGTATTTTAGAATAGATCAATTTAATTGCAGAAATTATCAATTCAGAATCGTGCATTGTATTTCAGAAAGGATCAATTTTATTTCAGAAAAGCCAATTTAATTTCAGAATGTAGGTATAAATTGAATTTCAGAATCATCAATTGCATTT
Organism: Stenus bimaculatus; assembly: GCA_963971135.1. Taxonomy (NCBI): domain Eukaryota; kingdom Metazoa; phylum Arthropoda; class Insecta; order Coleoptera; family Staphylinidae; genus Stenus; species Stenus bimaculatus. The sequence continues at coordinate 74,460,816 of OZ020180.1, read as the reverse complement.
CATAAAGCATCATTTGAAAATAATTTCCGAAATATGATTAGTATTTCTGAAATACAATTTATCTTTTCTAAAATACAATTGATGATTCTGAAATACAAATTGATGCTACAGTTTATTTGTTTAATAAATTTGTTTTTTTAAGTTGCCTTCTCCCACTTTGAAAATATTGCCATTTATAAGTGTTTGGTTACTTTTGTAGCATCATTAAAACATATATTTTGATGATGATTTTATTTATTTCATGCGTTTTTTAATTTTAACCAATGTTGCCAAATCTATTTTTATAAAATAAAATATCATTAAGAAAGTGTTAAAAAATACTTTTTGGGGTAGAAATTTTCAACTTTGGTGACCTTTTATAGCCAAACGAAGACGGATTCCTCATTTTCGTATTAAAATTAGTATTAGGATTAAAACATGATCATTTTGAGAGTAAAAATATTTATAAGCTATAAATTTATGCCAACGTTCATTTATTTTTCCCCTAATGAGTGGTTGGAGAGACGCCCTAAATTTTATAGATATTCAATAATAATATATCAAACTTACTTTGAAGAGGGGACTTTTTTATTAAAACGTTTTCTTTCATAAAATATTATTATAGCAACAAAAAATATGAATGAATTCTTCTAAAACCGAGACATCTTATCTGCTTTATACAGGGTGTTTCTAAAATGGTGGTCACGGCTTCGTGTGCTTGTACAGCAAGTAAAAACAAGACAAAAAGTTCTTAACAAATCTTTCCAAAAGTCAACTGTAAGTTTAGGGTGTTGAATTTTAATGATTTTTAAAGATGAGTACTTTTCATGGGTAGCCATCTTTGGCAATTACTTCAGTCTTAATTTAACAATCCATTGGCGTAGAAACTTGTTAAATTTTAAAAGAATCAAAAAATTTTGGTAGCAAAAAGAAACTTTGTTTCGCATTTCTTCTCAAAAAATATTCTACATCATGTTTAGTTTTGATTATACAATATTTCCATATGAATGGTTTTGTGTATTAATTATTGTTACATTTAGTAAAAAAAATCATGTATACCACAAATATTATTTTAATTGGGAATATTAATTTTTTTATGTAAATAAGTAAAGAAATAAAAGTACTTTTATAATTAACTAATGTTGCACTACTTTACAAACCTGCATATTAATTAACTGCGTGGTTTAATACGTAACCCGTTTTAAGTTTCAAATTACATGCAAATATTCGTTTTCGGTCAAATTTGATTATGTAAAAATTTTGGTGTTAGGTTATTACAAATTAACTAGGTGCTTAATACATAAGTCAGAAAAAAATCCCAAATTAATTGTATTTAAAAATGGGTGTCATTCTTTTTATTAACGAAAAAATTTGATTTAATAAAAAAATGTACCTTGATGCGTTATAAAAATTGAGTTTTTTTGAGATATTTTAAAATTATTGTTTTCAGAATAATCTCCTAGAATTATACAGGGTATTCCATGATTTAAACAAAAAATATGATATCAAAATGAGATTTATACAGGGTGTCTCACAAAAATTAGTAAAATTTTGAAAAATTAAAACTGCTTTATAATGTTAAATTAATATTCATAGGATCTTTTTGATCAGTACGACATTTAGTACCTAAAAAATTTCTTTCTGGAAAATAATTTCTGGATTTCGATTATTTTTATTTTATTTTAGAACTTTTTTTAAAAATAATTGATTTGTTTCATCGTCACAAAATTAATAAATTTCGTATTAGTTCTTTTTTTCCTCAATTTTTTTCTTCTAAAAATATTCTGGTTAAAATATCTTTAGTCATAACATTCAACTTGTAAAATTTTATTAATTTATAAAATGAATATAAATTTATAAAAAATAAGTAAAATTAAAAAAAAATATAATTTCAAGAATTTCTATAATTAGCGCTTTCCTCACGATCTTATTCCACGATATCCAATTAGACACTTGAGCTTAAATTTCTGTTATTGTAATTCTTACGTTTTTTTATTTTGGCTTAGGACGGCAGTATAGTTCACTGAAATCATTGACTTATTAGGTAATTGGGGTCAGGTGGGAATTTAGACGTACAATTTTTTTATATAAATACTTAATTAAATTATCTTAATAAAATTTTAATATAAATGCTTGTTTTCTAGCGAATTTCTTATAAGAAATAAGTTGGTGGAAGAAAAGTAGGTCTTTATCACAAATAGATTTTAAAAGTTTTATAGAAAACTTGGATATAATTAGTTGGGACTCGGAAATAGATGGCATACGTATTCGAGCCTATATTTTTGAAAATATAAAACTGGGGTTACTTGGAGACTCCGCTTGGGCATTGAAGGGTGTTAACAAGACATACTTCCCATATTGAAGCTTTCCAGTACGTTATTGGGAACCCTTCAGGGATTATAAGGAAATAGTTTAAAAAAAGTTGGGAATATAACTTCTTTATTATTATGTACCTATTTTGCAAAATCTCTAATTGTTCTATAAAGGTTGACGTTTAGTAACAACTTTAATTTAATTCGTGGTTTTTTGACTTTGTAATTAATTTTTAAAAAGTGAAAATTAGCTAAATGTATTACAGAAAATGAATCTATCAACAATGTTTATTTGTTTCCCGTTTTTGTTTAAAGAATTTGTCGAATTAAGCAAAAACTGATTGTATTTTTCCTTTATTCGACTTTATTTGTGTTTAATAAATTGGAGGATTTTGTATCAACTTTATTGGCGATTTCTAAAATCAGATACGCCATCTGGTGCGAATTTATGAACTAAAAGATAAAGTAATCCTAACCAATCATAACCTGATAAAATTTGACAATTACTGTATCTTTTAGTTCAAAAACTGGCATAGGGCACGTTCCAGTAATGAACACTAAAGCCCACGACCACGACCACATAATTTTCCCGTTCCACCAGCTCAAAAGGTCACCATTCAACAAACAACCACGGAAACCCACGAATAAAAACGGTCGTTGTAAGCTTCTTGCGGTTGCCATCGATGCACGAAAGAAAAAATCGCGGTATTATGTAGAACGATTTTGCGGTCGTCGTGGGCTTTAGTGTTCATTACTGGAACGCGCCCATAGAGGGCCAAACAACGCCATCTCTTGGTAATCGAAACTCCCAATATTCAAATGTCTACCTGACGAAGCTTTCAGTATAAAAACCTGATTTCAGGTAGCAATGTTGCCCAATTTACCTTTATGTTTCAAAAAGAGAGATCGATAGATTGTTTTTAAATTTTTCTAAGGTTTCTTAAAGTGTTTTCGCCATTTACCGGACACCCTGTATAATTTGAAATTTGAAAGTTATCAAAGAAGAACAACAAAGTATAATTTTCTTTAATTTTATAAACATTTCTTTAATTTATTTGATCAATATTTGAAAACAACAAGACTAACGATCTCATCATGAGGAAAACGAAACGGATGGTGATGTAAGGGCATAATACTCCCTTGTTAAACTTCATAGCCATATTCGCACAGTTCATTAGGTACAGATCGGATGAACACAGCAGAGCACATGTAACTCTCTTCAAATATGCAAATTATAAGGGTAATATTGAAGCATTAGAGAGATTTCATTTAAATTTTTAACTTCGTGTAAAAGGTTCAAATTGCTATTTTATTCAAACTAACTTTAACTCAAAAAATTTTGCTTTTAAAATGTTATTTTACTAAAAATATATTAACTAATAAAAATTGTAGTCTTTTTAAAAAATATAAAAGAAATATTATAGTTATTTAAAAAATATAGTAATTCATTGTTTTTAATTACAATAAATTATTTAAGGACGAATCATTTTAAAGCCCAAAGAAATATTTATACATAATTGTAGTTACACTGTAAAGCTCACGAATGCGGAATTGATAAAGTTGTTGCTTTCCCTCTTCCACAACTTTACTACAAAGTGTAAAAACAATTTTTGAACATAGAAATGTGGTTAATTAAATTAAAAAGCGCACAAGGAAACAGCAAATTTTAATATTTAATTTTGAAACCCTAAAAGTTGGTTCTCATAAAATTTGTTCAAGACTGCAGGGAAAATGGAAGCTTTTTATTACATATCAGGTTTTATTAATTTAAGCTAAATTATAAAAGAAATCAGGCAAATTTATTTAAGGTATTTGGTAATAAATTAAAATAATTGGGTTTAATTTATTGCTAATAAATATTTACTAAAAAAAATATTATATAACATGCCTAAATTGAAAAAACTAGTACTTATGTAAACCGAATTGCAGTAAAATTCTAAATCTTATTTTTATTAATTATTTTAATTCACTTTTAAATAGATTGAACTTGCACTACTTTATTGGTATGTTAATAAAGCAAAGCGTGTCAATTTAAATGATTTATTTCATAATATATTTGTTTTTGGTGGGACCTGGATCAGATAATATAAAAGAGTTTGTAGTCAATTTGAGATTATAATCATTTTTTCTTTTGAACTATATCTACTATTTGCAAATATTTTACAATGCAAGCCAAATTTTATATTAAGGTAATGAATTATATTACCCCTAATATTATAATTAGTTAAATTTTTTATTTATAACAATTAATATAATTAAAAAAAGTGCTATATTAAAAAAAAATTTATAAAAATTACTTTGAATATTTTTTCCTAAAAATTATTTTTTGTAGGCTGTAGTTCTTGTTGTGGCCTTTGTTGGGGTGTTTGGACGTCATCATGGAGCAACATCTTACACCTCTGTTAATATAAAACATAATCAACAAGCTCATAAAATAGCGTCTTCATTGCCGATTTATCACAAACAAGAGCAAAATAAGCAAAACGAAAATAACAAGCAAGACGAAAACAACAACAAGCAAGAGGAGTACCCAGTTGTAAGTTATTGAAATTAATAATAATTCTAATACATAATTATAAATATATATTGTAGCATTATCCAAAATACGAATACAAATATGGAGTTGAGGATCATAAGACTGGTGATATTAAATCTCAACATGAGGAACGTGATGGGGATGTAGTAACTGGAGAATATTCCTTGGTTCAACCTGATGGTCAAATTCGTACAGTGCATTACACTGCTGATAAGAAGAATGGTTTCAGAGCACATGTGACCTATTCTAAACAAAAAGGTCAATAAAATTATGAAATTATATTTTTATTTGTAAGAACAATATGTACCTGTAAATATATTAAAAATGTTATTTTTTTATAAAAAATAAAAATACAAAGTTTAAAGTTTTTGTTTTACTATTTTTTGTAAATATTTACAATATGGGTTTTGAAAAATCATTTTGATCTAATAATTTAGGCGTTCCAAAGTCTTTCAGGAACTTTAATTGAGTAAAGTAATTTTGGAGATATGTTAACAGTCTAAATAAATATGAAGGTATTCGTACTACAATGATTTATATGAATTTATAAATAGACAGTATTTGGGGAAATAATTTTTTTAAAGAATGCACTAATCTTATGGTGTTTAGAAAAATAGTATACTTTTTCTCTTCGAATTTTTATATTCACAGACCGGTTTCGGCAGTTACGCCATCATCAGTGTGCACTACAAGAAATAAATAAATAGTTACAAATATAAAAAATAGTTAAACATGTTATACATATATAAAATTAAATTATAAAAACAGTTAAATACATTATACATATTATATAAAATCGACTTGAGACATCTATTGAATAGTTATAAAAGTAGTAGTATTCATTATTTCCCTACCGTCAAATGTTCCAGAAGCCCAAAATCAAGAACGGTGTCAACATTTAATAGTATTGTATTGAATAGTATAGTATTGAAAAATATGCCAAAATTAAACTTAGAAAGCTTGTTTTAGCTTGTTAAATAATAAAATGAGGTTGAAAGTTTATTTTAGCTCTAAACACCATAAAATACCTCTCTCTTCAAAATGGACATCCGAAGATTTCATGAATGCACTAATCATTGGTTCTGATAGTATTTCGAACATATTTTTAAAACATTGTAACTTTAAAATCCCGAAGCCTATTTTCTTACTAGTTTCAAACTCATTACGCGATGGGACTATTCGTACTTGATGGAAGAAAAGTTTTGATCATTGAACCACATGGCAGGTGCAATATAAATCAAAATTATGGAGGAGTTTAGATCCAATCAGCAATGCCTAATATATTCTGTATAAGGTAATCTCTTCACAACTTTTTTGGGCTTGTAAATAACTTATTGTTGAGGAACAGCTTAGAGCGTCACTTGTCCTGTATCATGAGTTCTTGTCTGCTGCCTTAGAGAAACCTGGAGGAATCTTGTGAGGTGGATTCCATATACCCAGATTTTTCAAAGGCGTTTGATAGGGATGACTTTCTGACTCTCTTGGAGGAGCTAAAAGATTTATCGGATTTCCCGATAAATTGTTAAATGTCTTTCAATTCAGTGTATTAATATTGGGGACAGTAAAAGTTAGAAAAAGTTTAAAAATATACTTAAATTTTTTAGTTTTTGTCTTAAAATTTAATAATTATTCGCCAGTTTCCTGTGTTTATATTTCATTTGATTTTATAATAATTTTTTAATTTTTATAGTTGTGTTAAGCCATATACAGATGTCTCAGACCAAGTTACCACCAAAGAAATATTTTCCGAAAAAAGCAGAAATATCCCAAAGCAGAAGAATATTGAAATTTGTAAACTGCCCTCGCTCATTAAATTAGATGTTGTTGTGAAAGGGAGGCTTTAATACTTTTGATTTGGATTACTTCAAAATTCAAAAGTAGGCGGAAGGCAATTATACATGAATTGAGTGGGTTCGTCGGAATTAACGGAATTAGATACATTATGTGTTAATAAAACTCAACATTTTAAATTAACACTTAAAAACTATTTATTAAAAGTAAATTAAAAATAAACATTACAACTAAAATCAAAATCAAACATTACTAATAATTCAAATCAAAATCATATTATAAAATACACTTAACTAAGCAAATTCCAAGTCTAATAATTCGGATAGTTCAAACCGCAACATAATAAACAAATTTAAGTTTTAACTCACCAAAGAACAGTGTTACAATTAAATAATTTTATCAATCTCTTCTAAGTTCCATTTAAGCAGAACTTTTCTAAGTTCCATTTAATCTGGAACTTCATCTTGGTGTGAATTCTTCTAAGTTTTACTTGCAGGAATTCATCTTAACACAACACTGGTCATCACTTCTGGAGACTGTTGACTCGGACCGAGACTCAAATAATAATCCCCTTTTGTTTTCGAAGCTCCTGCTTTGGTTCCTTAATTGTAAGTTATGATTATGGGATTTTTTACTACAATTTATCGCCTATTGTTCACATCTGCTTGCGCTATCCTGACTCATCCCGAAACGTGCTTAAGTGCTTAGGTTTAATGTTTGCGCCAAGGACTTATTAAACATTATATTTTTAACAATCGTATTAATTTAATTCGGCAATTAACTAATAAACTTGGAAAATGCATTTAACTTGAATAATACAAATTACACAAATAATTTAGGATGCTTACAAATTTTAAATGGCAGCTTAGGTATTTTTCCCAACAATGTGCGACAAAGCGTTCTCGAAATAAAGGTGTGGTAACAGGGTTACCACTTACCACCTGGAATTCTATCATGACCAGGAGAAAAAAAGTAGTACTAATTGTTTGATAAATTTACTAAATATAAATTTAAGTAATATTATCTTGCTTTAAACCCAAGATTTGTATTCCATCATAGAGTATTGATACAATAAGAGAGCCAGTTTCCATAAGAGCTTGCGTATCGCCAAAACTGCTTCCGCCACCAGGATTTTTAGGATGTTCTGGGGCTGACGGAAAGGTGGCTCTTTAATTTATTAAAAAAAAAATAGTTTAAATCAGCAGCTCAATGGTCTGAATTTAAAATAATAACAGCTAATTATGCTAATATCATGTTTGAAGCATGAAACATAAACAAGACGTTTGTTTGCAGCGTTTCAAGAGGTACGAAATACTGTTTTCTGTAGAACTCTGTAAACCAATAAGTTGAACCTAAGCAGCACATTAGTATGAATACGCAATCTGCTTCTCTATTTGTATCCATACTCCACGATTCCATTCAATATTAAACCTTTAGACCGACCACGACGATCACCAATAAAATACCCTTGTATAAGACCCGAGATAAGACCATTGGTGGTCTGGATACCTTGTATAATTTTATTTTACCAAAAAAAGGAGAAATTTTGCTCAACGATTAAAATGTTGTATATCTTTTAAAATTTAACCAATGTTAATATTCTTAACTCAAGCTTTGTTTGCTTTAATATTTATATTAAATTATAACAACCTAGTAAGACTTGTATTATTAAATTGGATGTTTAGTTCTGCACTATGACCTATGACCGTTGATTAAATTCTCTTGTTTTTATTAACATACACCCACGGTCTTTATTACTAATAATGAAAAATATGTAAATTGAAACCATTGAAAATTATCACATTTTTATCAAATATTTTAAGAGTTTTTGTAAATACGGTATTGATATTAACCAATATTTCATAATTTTCGAGGATAAATTAATAAAAATGCGTTAAATAAGTTTTAAATATTTATAATGTACAAATACACTGCGCTCTAAAATTAATGCATAATTCAAAAATTATCGTTTCAAAGTTATTTTTATGAGTTTCTTGATATATATTAATTTATTTTGCATTCTTTGTTATTGCTTATTGTTAAAAATTTTGTAAAGACAAAGTTGTAGCTCATAAAAGTTACTTGAATTCATGTAAATCTCAGTATTAAGTGGCAGGTTATTTTGCTTTTCATCACAATTTCGAATATCATAACGTATGTTTCGCCAAAATGAATCCTCAGTAGTTACAAAATCTTTGCGACAACTAGACATAACTCAAGAAGATTAGAACAGGGTCGTGGAACCTCCAATCAAGACCTTTTTTTTAGAGAATTCGCACATTGAGGCAAAGGTTCGTAACAAGTTATTTTTTGCAAAATGAATTTGTGGACCGTTATAACTTCAGATTAAGAATTGTGCAACGCTATCGACAAAAGGTAGGAATTCCTGCCATGATTTGGCCAGCGAGGAGTCCAGATCTAAATCTGTGGAAAATTATGGGATCACGATTAAGACGACTTCCCAACCCTACAAACACATCAAATGATCTTTCCCGAAGGTTTTTAGAAATTTAGAATAAATTCGACAAAGGCCAAATTAGAAGACCAATTTGTAATATGAAAGATCGTTGTCAGGTCGTAATTAATGCTAGAAGGGGAAATCGTCACCTCAAAATTGGTTTGTTCACTATCCAGGACTTTTTGGCGAAATTGAGTTATATATACCAAGTATTAAGCTGAAGTTGGCTTGTTCAACAGACGAAAAGAAATCAAGTATATATTTCAGTAAATAAAGGTTTTTTAGTATATTTTTTATTCAACAACCTGCAATATTATTAAAATTCTGTATTATAGTGTTCAATATCCGGATGTTGAATACTCCAATACAAATTAAATTAAACTGCTACAAATAGTAGTTTTGGTTTGTTCAATATCCATTTTGACCAATCAAAGTCATGTTTTATTTCATGTGAATATAATGTTATTGTGACATGTGGTCTTAAAAGATGAATTTGAATTTGATTTTTAATTTGAATTTGATATTCATTCCACAAAACGTGAGTTATAAGTGCAGTGAATATTATTGTGTTGTATTTTTTTAAATAATATCAGCAAAATGGACAATATATTAGAAAATTTTAGCCATATCTACTATAAAAGAAGACCATACTACAACTACATCGCGAAAGGCAAAAGACCTAAACTCGATGGTAAAATATCTGGAAGAGGGATCTGATAAAAAATTTTACAGGTCTTTAATAAAAAATATTAAAATACAAAATTAGATTTAAGAATTTTCGTAGTATTTTCAGAAAATATTAATATTTTTTAATAATAATAAATCATTTATTGTTGTGGTGTTAAGAATAATAAATTTTTAAGTTTCTAAAGTATTTTTTTAATTAAATAAACCTAGACTGATTATTCAATATCCTCATATTTTGTACAATATCCACTTCAGTGACCGAGTACAAATATTAAATACTGATTTTGTTCAATATCCAAAGTAAAAATGTGTAAAAACTTATTATCTATTGATAATAACATAAAATACCAACCAGAAATACATGTCAAACATAACTATGTAAATGCAAGAACTAATTTTAAGTCCACGTTTCATACAAATATGAAATACCATTAACTTCTATGTTTCAATGGCCTTTTCTCGAAAACTGGACATTGAACAAACCAATTTTGAGGTGACGAAATAGTCGATTTTAAGTTACGTTTTTCCATAGATTTAAATCTTTATCTTTGATTCTTTTCTTTAATGTCACTATTATTGTTTTAAATGAAAATAAAAATTATTAATCAAACTTCATCTGTTTATTTAAAATGATTGAAAATAATGTATGAAGCTTATAAAATTTGAAAACTAGAAGTGAAAAGATAGTTACACGCAAAAATGTAAATATTCGTTAAAATTGGAGCGCAGTGTGTAATATTTGATCATAAATTTATTTATTACGAGTGTTATATTATTTTATAAATAATTTATACAGGGTGGTAAATTAGTTTACGGCCTATGAATATACAATAGGTCCATATGTATAAAATTTTACTAGGTAATTATTTGCTACGTATCAAATATTTTAAGAGTTTTTGTTAATAGCCATTATTTCATAATATTCGAGGATATATTAATAATTGTGCGTTAATTATGTATTAAATATTTATAATGAATAAATATAAAATTTGATCATAAAATTATTTATTGCGTGTGTAAATAATTATTATTTTATAAATGAATTATATACAGGGTAGTAAATTAATTTACGACCTCTAAATGTACAGGTACATGAAAAATTTTACTAAGTAGTCATTTGCTACTAAAATTTTAGAAAATAATATTACAACTTTAATAGAAGCAAAATTTTGACCTATGGGTATCTTTGTTATTATTGGAGATAGAAAGTAGGTTAAATGGACAAAGTAGTAGAGATTTTTTCGATTATTAATAATTTAATTACGAAAAATTTGAATATCGCATCGTTCCAACGCTATCTCGAAAAAACAGGAAAATGCGATTTTCAAAATATGGCTATAACTTCGTTATTTTCGGTGGTACCAAAAAAATTTTATGACTTAATACAGACAATGTTTTGTGTACAATGCAGTAAAACAAATGAATATTTTTTTTCGCCAACGGATTGACCGGAAATGAACCAAACTTATTTTTTTCTGAAGGCAGCCATACTGGATTTACACATATTCGGAATTAGTGTATTTTTCTGAGTAATTTGATATATCATATGTAATATTTTAAGAAAAATATAAATAATTTTATTTTACTAACCAAAAATGGCCTTGAATAGATGTAAACTGTCAATACATATGTGTTAAGATTTATTTTACATTTAATATTTTAAATATTTATATTTACATCTCTTAAAATCCAATGTTAGTTTGTAAAATCAAATAATTTTATTTTTTAAATATGACATATGGTATACCAAATTATTCAGAAAAAAATACTGATTCTGAATATGTGCAAATCCAATATGGCTGCCATAAGAAAAAAATAAGTTTGGTTCATTTCCGGTCAATCCGTTAGCGAAAAAAAATATTCATTTATTTTACTGCATTGTACACAAAAAATTGTCTGTACTATGTCAAAAAACTTTTTTGGTACCACAGAAAATAAAGAAGTAATAGCCATATTTTAAAAATGGCATTTTCTTGTTTTTTTATGATAGCGTTGGAACGATGCGATATTCAAATTTTTTGTAAATGAATTATTAATATTCGAAAAAATCTCTACTACTTTGTCTATTTAACCGACTTTCTATCTCCAATAATAACAAAGATACCCATACAGTCCAACGTAAAATGGGACACCCTGTATAAATATTAATTGTTTATTTTTTAGTTCCAGAACACTAAAACTAAATAAAAACCTATTTTTGGATAAATAATCTATGATTTTTTTTTTAAATTTTCGAAACAAAAATGGCAATAATTTTAAATACACAAAAACAAAAAATAGAATATGGCTGTTAAGTTAAACAAAAACATAATATAAATTATAAATTAAATAGTAATATTAATAATCATCTAACTAGAAACAATAATAAAATTCATCTGGATAATCCAAGAATAAAAATGGGAAAATATATTATACATATAAACTTCAATATATTTAAAGATACTTTAATAATTTACCAGATGTTATCAGAAAAGAAAAATCAATAGTGAAATTCAAATATACCTACATGACATCATTTTAAATAATAGAAGAAAATATAAAGAATCTAACGTTTATTTTTTTAAATTTATACTTATGTATACCGGGTGTCCACGAAAATAGGACCCCTGTAATTTCTTTATTTATGAAATTATAAATTTGATTTTTTTAGTTAAATTAGTGCATTTCCTTGTGCCATATAATATACTAAAATTTCAAATTTTTATTTACATAAATAAATAAATTTCAGGGGTGGTCCTAGTTTCGTGGACACTCGGTATATTTAATTTATTGCATAATTTATTTTTTTTTATTTTTTATTAAACCAGATTTTCTCTGCCTCATTGATTAATTTGATTATTGTAATTTTTTTATGTTTGATGTTTCATATTCTTGCTTTTGCTAATAAATAATTTTTCATGTAAAACTTAAGTTTAATTTTCTATATTTTAATTTTTTCACGACAAAAAATCGCTTTATATAATAATATTAAAATTGTGCAGTAAATGTTGATAATTAAAGGGGCATTGGTTGAAATTTTATTGATTTTTAATAATAATTATTTTATAATTGTTTGGTTTTTATTATAAAAAGTGGACATAATTTTTTTATGGAAAATAATTGGCTTATGTCTGGGAAAAGCGGTGTATGGCTATACATATTATAATTAACTTATGCCATTTTTCCCAAACATGCGCCAATTATAATTTTATAGTTCTAATAAATAAACTCATTTTTTTCGACCAATTATAATTTCCTAAAAAACATTATTATTATTTTATTTTTTATGTAAACAAAAAGTATTAATTAATCAGTAAATATTTTGTTAAGTTAGAGTTAAGTCAAAAAAAAATATTTTATTAAACATTAACTAATATCTAAATGAACCTGTTTAAATCAAGCTATATTATAAATAGTCTATTTTAAATAAATTAAAATGTTTGGGATTTTTATAGGTTAATAATTTATTATTTAAAAATATGCCGTGTATTAACAAAGCATAAATTTCGGGATTATATAATAGACCCCAATTGAAAAAAAGTATGTAAATGAAGTGACAACGAGTGACTAAATGATGTTTTTATTAATTAATTTATATAATTTTGGGCTGGATTGAACTTGCACTAGTTTAGTGGCATGTAAATAATTTTATGCGTGTCAACACAACAATTTTGTTTCATAATTTCATTAGATTTTTTTTGGTAGGTCCAATAATATAAAAAGCTCTTATGTCCACTTTTGATTCAGAGTGAATTTGATCACTGAACGATATCAATAATTAAAAAAAATATTCTGTTTTCACATCATTAAAATGTACATTCAGGTAATTAATAAAAAAAGTTTTCAATTGTGATTTTTAGTAAAGTGAAAAATGGTCAACCTTCAAATTTTAAAATTTTCATTAATCAATACATTTTTTTAAAATATATTACCTATTGTTTTTAAATGTTCTGATGTCGAAAAAAATCAATATTTATAAAATTTTATTTAAGTTTAAAGATAAATAAAATCTATATAAATAATATAAAATATATATGTATTACACCTAATTATTAAATATTTTATCGCTGTTTTATTGAATATCCATCAATTTTTTTCGATTTTAATATGATTATTACAATTTTTTTAGGCTTTTGTTGTTGTAATGGTTTTTGGTGGAGTTTTTGGCCAACATCAAGGAGCTACATCTTATACTTCTGTTAATTTTAATACTCATAAACAGGAGAATAAAGTAGAACATACAATACCCAATAATCACCATCAAAATAACAATAAGCAAGACCACTATCCAGTTGTAAGTTACTAGGATTAGACATAAAAAAATAAATTTTAAAAATATATTTTTAGCATTATCCTACGTATGTGTACAAACATGGAGTTGAAGACCAAAAGATTAATGTTATTAAACCTTACCATCACCAACAAATCCATCATCAACAAAGCCATCCTCAACAAAGTCATCACCAACAAATCCATCACCAACAAAATGACAATAAGCAAGAAGAGTACCCAGATGTAAGTCACTGCAAATTTTGGCGTAAAATATTTTTTTTAATTTTGCGTATTTTTGTAGCATCATCCCAAATACGAATACAAATACGGAGTTGAAGACCATAAAACCGGTGATATTAAATCTCAACATGAGGAACGTGATGGGGATGTAGTAACTGGAGAATATTCTTTCGTCCAACCTGATGGTCAAATTCGTACAGTGCATTACACCGCTGATAAGAAGAATGGATTTCAAGCAAAAGTAACCTATTCTAAACATTAAGACCAACATGGCACTAAATACTACTATTTTTAAGTCAAAATGTACCTGTAAATTTCATTATAATCGCCATTTATTTTCTTAAAAAAATATATTTTGAATAATATAAAAAATGTGTTAGTATTTTTTCCCAAACTTAAAAGTATTTATTATTTAACTATTATAAAAAAGATACAACATGCATTGAGTATAAATATAAAAAAAATTACAAAAATTTAGTAACTTCTGTCAAGTTGAGAAAAATCATACTTCGTGAATTTCAAATATTGTGAGAATTTAAACTTGAAGAAACTCGAAGATAAGAATGTTTATTCATGAAATCTTCGGATGTCCATTTTGAAGAGAGAGGTATTTTATGGTTTCTATGTTTCTAAACACCATAAAACACCATAAGAATGTTTATATTTTCTCAAAACTTAATTTAAAAATCCAATTTTTGTATTTATTTTATCGAACCTAATTCTTTTTAATTTTAAATATTTTCCATCTTTACATAGGCAACCCAATTATATTATGAACTAAATGTCACGAGAACCAGGATAAATAATATTTTCATACGATTTTTTTAACATACCGGGTGTATTCGAAACATGAAAAATGAGTCACCTCTATAATTTCTTTATTTATGAAAATAAACATTTGAAAATAGACTAAGTTGATGAAGTTGAAAAAAACTACGAAAACTCATTTTAAATAATAGATACCAATATCTAAATAAAATTGTAATTTGTGGAATTATTCAAATAGTTTTTGCGATATTCATTTTTGAGGAGCATTTTTGCAAATAATTCACAAATTTGATTTTATAACGATTATTTTGGTACCCCATATGTAGGTTCCAATCAATTTGCACACATGCCTATTTTTAATTTCTATGTAGTATGAAAAAATTAAACTTGAAAAACAGGCACAGGCACATTGATTTTTTTGAAATTACAAAAAAATATTTAAAAAAATATGACTAACATACTTATTTTTTTTAATTATTTTAAGCTCTAAACAAAAAAAGGGCTGTTGCATTCAAAGAAACAAAGTTAATGTTATTTCCATAAAACCGGAAGAGATTAAAAAAGAATTTAGTTCATAAAATATGTCAAATTTCAAATTCTTATCTTCATAAATAAATAAATTATAGAGGTGACTCATGTTTCGTTTACATCACGTATTTATCAAAGCAACTTTTTTTCTTTTTTTCTTTATTTTTAAAAAACTAGTAAATTATAGAAATTGGGTGAATAAATACATTTTTAAATATTAAAAAAATGAAATGATATTGTATTATTTTTTTTTTAAATGATCAATTTATTTATTTAGCTACTACAAAATTAAAATATATTTGGTGATAAATTAATTTTTGTGAAAAATTTTGCTTATGAAAAACATTTTTTCAATATTTGGATTTTATAGTAAAATTAGATTTTGGCGAATTTTCCATTGCTACGAAAATGAAAGAAAATTATTATTCACTTATGAGTTTTTAGTCAAACTAATTGGAATGATATTTGGTAAATAAAATTTTTTAAATAAAAAGAGAATTGTAGAGTTTTGAACTAATGAGGTATGCAACCACTTATAACTCATAAAAGTATAACTATTAACTGAAATTCTAATAATAAAACTTAAAGCTAAGTAATTCTGAAATACTGCAAACCTAAGGTAAGCTACATTTTATAAAATCATTATTTAAATAAAGTTTACGAGGAAAAGTTTTTAGGAAAAATATATTAAAAAGCTGTTTTCCAAGTTCCTCGCTTATAAAACCGAGCTTTCGTTCAAGTAATTTATTAAATCAGACCAATTTCGCGTAGTTTGTATAAGAAATGATTGTGCCTAATTTTAATTCAAGCTGCGTTTACAAATTACCTAGTCTCGTATCTTTGATAATCAAATTTGATTATCTTACGTAGGTACATACAGGAAGCTTTTAATGAACTACTTAGATTATAAAAGTCATCATCGTTATATAATGAATACAATATCATAATCTCTAATCTTGTAGAGATAAATAAAAATAAATCAATATTCATAATTTAAAAATTGATTTAAAAATAGCCCAAATATTATGCAATTTCAATACTAAAATATTTTAAATTAAAATATAAATCAGTTGTTTTTCAATTTAAGAACTGTGGCAACAATATTTTGGGGTTTATAATATTTTATGGTATTTTTCGAATGGTTACACTATTTTTCAATTTTAAAATTTTGATGTCACAATATGAAAATTAATGGGCTCCAATGAAATAAGAAAATTATCATTAAGAAAACTTGGTTTTGGAACAGAGTCTTCTTTTCAAAAATATGGCCCGAAACCAAATTTTTGAAAAAAAAAATAGCAGTTCTCTGAAAATCAGGTTTTAATCAAATATTTTTGAAAATGCATTTATTCACGGAATTTGTCTTGACTAAAGATTTTAAATCGCTATCTTTGATTGTTTTCGTAAATGAAATAAAAACCAATTCAGGAAAAAATAGAGTTACAAAAAAATATGTATTCCAAAGATTTTAATATCTAATAATTAAAATTTTCTACTCATACCCTACTCACTGTAGTGAAATACTTGAAATTATTAATAATTTAAAATAATTAACTTTTCCAATTGTATTTCAGAAAAGATCAATCCAATTTCAGAAATCATCAATTGTAATTCAGAATAGTCAATTGTATTTCAGAATAACCAATTTAATTTCAGAAAGTATCTGTTGTATTTCAGATTAGTCTATTCAATTTCAGAAAGCATAAATTGCATTTCAGAAAAATTAATTTAATTTTAGAAGAGACCTTTTGTCAAATATTGAGGAAACCAAGAGATTATTTGAATTGGGTTTAGCATTGGTGAATAAGTACCTAGGCCTGGTGTTACTGGTGTAAAGTTAAATTTCGAAAGCACATTTTTTATAAAATACGTGTGCTGTTGTGGTTCACGTGCACAACCATCCCAAAAACTATTGACATCCTCATTTTTTTATAATTGGTCCTTTCTGAATTTAAATTGATTTTTGTGAGATACAATTGATGCTTTCTGAAATACAATTGATCTTTTCTGAATTACAATTATCCTGTATAACTATAACTAACGTTTTTGCTAAAATACTTGAGAAAATCATTAAAAACGAATATTGTGTTTTCTTGAATCAAAGGGAGTTCCACTTAGTAGCAATCAATTTGGTTTTAGGGTTAAAGCTAACACTCAGGGTACTATTTCTGACTTGATCAACTTTTAAATCAATAGCGTGGATAAACGATTGTACACATTTGTAATCTTTCTTGATATTTCCATAAAAAAGCTTTCGACACGGTCTTCTAAGTTTATTGGATCAGATTGGTATAGGGTGTAATTGTAACAATCTAGTAAATAATTTCTTTGAAACAGAAACATTGTCACTAAAAGTAAGAACATCTTAAAAATTGCTATCGTTGTGATTCCTCGGGGATTGGTATTAGGCCCACTTTGATATTAACATAAAATATATGCAAAACCAAATCTGTCTTAATCTACACAAATAATAATGACTCCATTTTGAATAACATTAATGATGATCTCAATGTGCTGGTGCAAGAATTAATAGATAATAGATTGATTCCTAATTTAAATAAAATAGAAGCAGTTATATTCCAAACAAATCCACAAATACATGATCGAAATACAAAAATTTTCATATCAAACAATTGAAAAGTAAAATCAACTATATTTGGGGTGCTCTGAAAAAATGTATAATCTTGGATTTAGACATAAATCTATGAACTTCTTTTATATTGCCTCATGTAATTTACAACATTACCGTTTGGTCTCCAGCTTCTGCTTATTTAATCAACTCAATGGTCAGAACTTTGAACAATACAATAAAAATAATTAATTCTTGGATAGATTTATCACAAATACAAAAGGTTACGCTAATTGATAGAACGTAAACTGCTAGAACTGGGGCTGGATTCTTGAATTTCATCCGAGTGAATGTTAATCTCACCTTCATCGAGCGCATGCGTCAAAATCTCACTCGTGAATCTTGATTCGCCAGGTTCAGACCAAGAGAATTTCGAAGTTTCTTTGGGTTCTGAGTATTCCGGTTAGTTAAAAAATACAAAAAATTGTTCTTTGGGTTCACTTTGGTAATCAAAATTTTCATTTCATTCATGTGTGACAAAGCGTTTTCGAAGTACTCAGTACCCGAAGAAACTTTGAAATTTTAAATGACTACGTAGGTCGAGTATGGTATTGTTTATTGTTTAATAGATCTTTTCAATACAAATAATTTTTATTGAAATTATTTTTAATCTGACCTGTTTTTGTATCTCATTGTATTAAAATAATAAATAAATTTAAAAAAAATGATTAATGAACAAAATGTAGTTTGTCAGTAACTAATTAAAATTCCGTCTTTCTTGTATGTTCTTATTATCTAAATTATGCCTTTATGTACCTACATTATTTAATTAAAATATTTTATAAACCTGTTAAACGCATATTCATAAAAATATGAGTTAATTAATTATTACAAAGTATAATTCTGCACTTTTGGTAAGATAATAAAGGCAACTGTAATTGATCCTCCAAAAATGTGAAAGGATTATAATTTTTAATTACATAATATTTAGGTTTATTACATACTATTATTTCATATATTATAATACATAATAATATTAGATAATTATAATATTTTCAAATATTTATACAAATGTGTCCCAAGATTTTTCAGAAAAATTTTTTTTAGATGGTAAATGTCATTCTCAACAAAAAAATCCTATGAACTAATATTCTTTTTCGACTCCTTAAAATGTTATAATTTTAAAATTTTAATGATTTTATTGGGACACCCTACATTTCTTTTTATTTTTATTTTTATTTAAATCAAATATTCTTTAGATTTTGTCTCTATATTTAAGCCAATCAAATTAATTTCATCAAGAAAGAATTTAAATGGTCCACTTAGATTAAAAATAGCCTATAATGTTCAAAGAAACAATTTAATTAATAATTGATGATAAGAAAGAAAATTATACATTGTGTTTCACAATAATAATCTAAAAAAAATTGTTGTAAAAAAGTGGGACACCCTGTATCCTGTATAGGGTGAAACAATAGTTAAATACCAAAGTTTTTCAGTTAATTTAATTTTGACATTTCTTCTGAAATTTGTTGTTGTGACTACCAACTATTTTTTTGAATTAATGAGTTAAATAAAAAATGTTAAACACAAGAGTTTTTCAGTTAATTTCATTACATATTTTGATATGTCTTCCTCTAATTTGTTGCTGTAGCTACAAACTATTTTTTTAGAGCATAGTATGTTTTGGCACATTTATTTGTATTGGGCAAAGCAATTTTATCATAATAAAAAATTGGGAAAAATATTAGTCCTGGTGGTATTCTTTGATCAGAATCAGGTGGGACAATTTTAATTATTTTCGAATTTTATTTATTTTAAATAACATATTTTAAAAAGTGCAAAGAAAACATACTAAAAATAGTTGCTATAGTAATAAAATAGAGGAAAATATGAAAAAAATAAAAAATATCCATTGAAATTAACTGAAAAACTTTTCTATTGATATTTTTTATCTAACTCTTCATATTAAAAAGGTAGAGCTATTATGCGGTATTTTTGTTTCACTCTGTATGTAGCTGTAATTATTTTTTTAATTTAAGCCATTCGTTTAATTAAAAGGTCAATTTTTTTATTATACCTAATTAATTACTTAATTTTTATAAAAATAAAGTAAAATATCTTTGGCATGCAATTCTAGTTCTTCGGAAGTGGAAACCTTAATAAACCAGCTTATTATAGCGAAAGTCATAATTAACACATACATAAAGCGAAAATGAACTGCCCATATAACAATGAAACGGTGTAATTTAATTTTTATTTAACTGTAGGTAATTACCACCAAAATATTGCAAGATCTAGATAATTGTGCACTTATATTGATGTAAATTTAATTTCTAAAAACATTTTTATTTCTTTTGTTAAAAATTTCTTTAAAAATATAATATGCCTATAGATTTTAAAATAATAAAATCTAATTACAAAATACTACTGAATTAATTTTATTATTATTAACAATTGTGTAGAATTTCATTTAAATTTATGTTAACATAAAACATTTAATGTGCTAAAGTACATTCCAAAAAAAAGAAACTTGAAAAAGTAAATTTTAAATTATATCTATTATTATTTAAATTCTTATGTTAAAATATTACAAAAATCTAATTAATTGCAAAAAAATGCATTACTCAAGCGAGTATTTTGCGTGCATTAACCTGGTAACTATAATGGCTTAAAGTGTAATTGCAGTTAATGACATAATGAGTAGCCCCATAAGGGACTAGATACTAGATGTCCCAAGAAATATACTACCTCGCCTTCATTGTGTTCAGTCAGGAAACATGATAAATATTCCGTAAAAAAATTATTAAAATTAAAAAGTATGTTTACTCTTTCTAATCACGTACAACATGTATGACCTCAAATTTTTCCAAAATGAAAATACCTAGCAAGACATATTATTATTTTTTTTTAAATTGAAATATTAGAAATTTTTCAAAAAGTGGTAAAACAAGTATACACGATTAAAAAAAATAAATTTATTCAAAAAAATAAAAACGTGTTTTAGGATAAATTTTAGTAATGGGATTCTTCGGGGTGAGATTCATGGCCTGAATATGTAACATGAGCATTGAAACCGGTATGCTTGTCGGCAGTGTAATGAACGGTACGAGATTTTCCGTCTGGTTGGAAAACAGTATATTCTCCTTTGACAGCATCCCCATCCCTTTCTTCGTGGTGCGATTTAAAATCACCTGTATGATGGTCCTCGACTCCATATTTATAATTATATTTAGGATAATGCTAAAAAATTTAAATTGAATGTTGGCATTAAAATATTACTAAATCTTACATGAGGATATTCATCTTCATGATGTTCTAATGGAGCATGGTGATAATTTTCAGCACCATGATTGTTCACTGAAGTGTAAGACGACGCCTGGTGATATTCAGCAAATGCAACGCCAACCAGCAAGCATAAAATTGAGATCTACAATAAAATATTAATCTAATTAAAATCACAATTAAATTATAATTCACCTTAGCAATCATGTTTATTGCTTACACTTGTTTCACTTATTGTGTACGTTTTTATTTGCTCGAGTTACTTTTATATGGGTAAAAGCTCCCTACTAAAAATTAAAAAGCATTCGAAATTTACTTTCTTGAAATTTATTGTATTTAAAATTCAAGTTTAAATGACCATAAATATTACACCCAATGGTTTTTTACAATTAATTAATTTTTAGAATTACATTTACAAATAAAAGTTATTATACTAAAATAAAAAGAAAACTTTTAAAATTTGGCCTGTATTTTATTCTCGATGAAATCGGGTTTTTGGGGTTTCTGAGAAATTGTGTAAGATTCAGACCTCCTAAAAATAATACAAGTATCTGTGAGATGTTTATGTAATAAACGATTTTCTTTTAAATTATTTATGTGTACATTAAAAAACTAATAAATTTTGTATCATAATATTCAATACTTTAGGTAATTTCTGTACTGTCTTATCAAAATGACACGTAAAATCCAACTTGTTGGATAGATGGAATTCTTATCTTCATCCTCACAATAAAACGTTATCCAAATCATCGCAAGTCTTTAAATTAAAAAAAAAATAACATTATTTTATTTAATTTCCCAAAGCCACAAATTTAAGAAATGTTCTTTTCCATAACGAATATTTGTATATTTCGGTTCACATTCTATAGTCTTCTCGTGGTTACTTAAAAAAAATTAAAGAATTATTTTTTATCTTGAATATCAATTTACATTTTTTTTTGTTGAACATTATAATGGGTTTCCGTAAATATTCTTAGTAATGATCCTTTATTACTCCATTTGCTCTACATGTTATTATAGTATAATATTTAATAAGATTCCAGTTTTCTGCCTAAAGTTTTCCAAAAAATGATAATATTAGGTACAAAGAAAAGTGTTGTGCGTTTCAAATATATAATTTAATAATTAAGGAATGTAGTGTAAAAAAGATAGAAAAAAAATCTTAAAAAATCAAGTTTTGTTCAAACGTTGAATTTTTATGTAATTACTTCTGAAAATTAACCAAAGGTGTATTTTTAAAAATTCATTTTTCGCTTAATAAAAATTAAAAAACAAAAATTCGTACAGATAAGTTACTAGAAATTATGGATATTATCATATAAATCATATTAAATTTTTGAGTTATCTAAATCCATATTTATTTAGCCAAAACGTTTTTGTCCAATAATCATGATATTTTTACATAAGATCACTCAAAAATTTTAGAATTGTTTTGAGTTTTTGGGTTCAAAATTTTTCTTTTTTTTAGTGTAGCTGAACCCCATATCTCATCCATTTTTTTATTATCTTTCATTTGCCAGAAGGATCTTGACAAAATTCGATGATTTTTCTTGGAAATTGGTTTTTATTTTGTTTTCAGTTTATATTTTTTCTCGAAAATTACAAAAGTTGGCGATTTCAAATTTTTGTCGAAGGTAAACAGTAGTGTAAATTTTGCGCAAATTGCAGTTTTGGCAAAATTTTGGTACAAATTTTTAACCGAAAATTATAATTTCAATGAAATTTGGTGGAGGACTTGGAGGAGGTGACGAGGTGAATTTTAAACTATTAAACATCTTGGTTATGTTAATAGTTTCGAAGGTATTAATTATTTTGTGAAAAGTGAAAAATTTCTGACCAAGTTTTTGGCTCGAAACGGAGCCTTTATTTTAGCTACATTTTCAATCATAACTCGAAAACGAAGTAATTCTTTTTTTGTGATAAAGTGGACCATGCACATCTTTAAGGATTAGGAATGGTGCATCACGTAGGGGTGAAATGTAATTTAAAGGATGGACTTGACCAAAAAATGCGACTTTCATAAATGCGATCTCAAAAAATTGTTATCTTCGTTTTTTCGAAATTCAAAAAACAAGAGTACATTCTATTGAGTTTTTAAAACTGAAAATCCGTTAAAAAAATTTCCCGACGAGAGCCGAGCACCCTTAAATTCAAAATTTCGACTTTGTTACGTCATAACTTTCTAAACCCTTGAAATATCAATATTTCCTGTAAAAATTTGGTCTTTTAAAAATTATGAAGAAAAAACTTAAATTTTTTCCACAGGTGCCTCCGTTTGATCGCGTTTTGCGTGATTTTACTTTTGAGTTTTCTTAAGTCAAGTGTACAAATTTGAAAGACTTTTTTACTAATAAATTTTAATGTAACAAGCAAACTAAAATTTTTTTGAAAGTTGACGCCACCGACGACCAGAAAACGCAAGAAAAATCGACCATTTTCAGGATTTTTTTTTTTTTCAAAGTGTTTCTCTACTCCAAAAAATTTATAATTCGTACACTACAGTAGTAGTATTTTCCTCTTAATTTATTTTTACATACCGGATGAGTAACCAAACTCCAGGAGTATATTCTAGAAGTTAATTAAAAGTAAAAAAAAAACAAATCTTGTTATCCAATTTATTACTTTTCTAGTTATAATGTTTGAAAAGTGGGCTCAAGTATTCCAGCACATTTATATAATTTTTAACTCATACAACATAGCCACTGCACTTCTAAGTTCTAGTTGTCTTTCTTTTATGAAAGCTGCAACATTCGAAATACCCCGAATTAGTGACTCTTAAAGATTAACCTTTTCAAAAAATTAGTTATTATCCCAAAAATTATTAAACAGCCAGAATCCACACCTGTTTATTAACTTTTTCCATACAAACATAAAATTTTGTCTAGCCCTACAAGCAGGATTTATGGGGTTTGTTTATTCCCAACTTACTCTATTATAATTGATCTACCGAACACCCTGTACATTAGTAAGATATTTAGAGTTTGACATCAAAACATACATATGTCTCATAAAATCTTGGAAATATAAATTCTAGAAAATATTTATTGAATTTTGAAGGTTGACATTAAAAAAGAGATTTAATATTATTTGGTTTTTTTTTCAAAAAAAAATATTCTAAAAAATGGTTAAACATATTTAAAAAACCGATCTATAATTATAACAAACATATTTCAACAAAACAAGATTTTATTTTAAATTTCTTGTAAAAACATTAACAAACATATTTTTAACAAAATAATTAGTGATGTAAGTGATGTGGTTCTTGTGGTTCTTCATGATGAGATTCATGTCCAGAATATGTAACATGTGCGTTGAATCCACTATGTTTATCAGAAGTGTATTGAACGGTTCTGGATTTTCCATCAGGTTGAAAAACGGTATATTCTCCCTTGACTACATCACCATCTCTTTCCTCGTGTTGTGATTTGTAATCACCGGTATGGGGATCTTCAACTCCATATTTGTAATCATATTTAGGATAATGCTGTTTCAAAATTTTAGATTAGTAAAATACTGAAATATTAATAAATAATTCTTACATGAGGGTAATCTTCATGTTCATGGTGTTCTAATGGAGCGTGTTGATGATCTTCAGCAACATGATTGTTTACTGAGGCATATGAGGAAGCTGAGTGATGATCAGCGAAAGCAATAGCAACAAATAGGCAAATAACAAAAATCTATAATATAAAATTAATATTATTATCCAAATTATTTTTTTTTAAATTACCTTAGCAAACATTTTGATGATTATGTATTTTAAGTTTGATGGATATACGAGTGTATATGAAACTGTACTTAATGGTCTGCTACAGTTGCTTTATATACCCATAAGACCCTCCCACTTAATAAAAATTACTTTTGCTAAATTAATTAAGTTTGAAATTTAATTGCAAATAACCAAATTTATTTAAAATGTTTAAAACATTACTATTGGCCAAATTTAAAATTAAAATTCAATCATTAATATGCTTTAATTATTTATCATCAAAACAATCGTATTTAATAAGTATTACCCTCTTAACCAATGAACATATTTTGGAACCCCATAAAAATAGCCCCCGTCAAAATGGGACCGTTAAAATTGCTCCGTCATAATTGCCCCGACAAAATAGAACCCCGTCAAAATGCAGATTCCAAACTTAAAAGTGAAATTTCACTATAGTATGGGCAACAGCCATTTTCTTTGAAAAA
Organism: Stenus bimaculatus; assembly: GCA_963971135.1. Lineage (NCBI taxonomy): Eukaryota > Metazoa > Arthropoda > Insecta > Coleoptera > Staphylinidae > Stenus > Stenus bimaculatus. The sequence goes on along the minus strand of OZ020180.1, from coordinate 74,435,218 downwards.
GTCAATAAACTCATTGACCAATTTCTATAAAAATGGCATCGATAGAGAAGTATTTAATTCCAAATCAGCGAATATAAAATTTCACATAATCTAGTAATATAAATATTTTCCGCATTTGGTAATAATTTTAATTTGTATTATTGATAACAAATATAGGTATCACAAATATAAAGGAAAAATGATTTTATTATTTACACATTTTCATTCAAACAAAGTAAAAATTTTATATTTCTTATTCAACATAGAAATATTTTTCGTATAATGTGCCCTTAAATTGCGTTCAGTAATAACAATAATAATAATCCGCTTACTTCTCATTTGCAAACAAAACCGAAATTGGTTTTAAGAAGCATTGAAAGACATTAATTAAAGGTAAACTCCAAGTTATTAAAAGATGCGGTCTTACATTCTATTCATAGTAGAAAAAAATTATGCCAATAATACGAAGAAAATTGTTGTTTAATAATATAATTTTAATCCTACCCTAATTTATACATATTATTTACGGTGGGTATGTACATAGAACTTGTTTCATTGCTAAAGATATTTAGTGATAATCCTCTAAACTTATTAAATTCGTTCTTCAGAGAATAAGTAAATGAGTCATATTATTTTTTGTACATTACTAAAAGGAAATTTTACTTGTAATTTTAATATTTCAATTAAAGGATGACACAAATATTTGGACTGCTTCAATAAATTAGAAAAACTTGAGATGTATTTTCTTTAAGTCCAACTTTATTATAAAGAAACTACATCTCAAGTTTTTCTAATTTATTTATTATTTCAATTTCGTAAATTCTAAAATTGTTTAATTTACAAAATGTTTCATATCTTTAAAAATTTGGAGTAAATCCAACTTTATTTGTGCATTATTATATTTTCGTATATGGAACTTAATTTGAAAATTTTTGAAATTTTTGAAGTCTATAGAGTAGTAGTAGAAAAATACATCTATAAAAGTTGTAAAAAACCGAAGTTAACATGTACTGGTTAACACTTTCTTAACTTCTCAAAGCAACAAAAATTTTATATGCAAAACAATTCATTTTGAACAAAATTTTTATCCAGAAATTGGAGTTATCTCCTGTCCTAAGCCCTCATACATTTCGGTACACCTTCTATGTAGTTTTATTCCCGACTCATCCTGTATAATAGTCCTACTAAACACCATGTATATTAGTGATATGCTATTTGAATATTATAATATAAATTTTGAAGCGTGACATTATATTGTATGTATTTTTTCAACCCTTAATTTATAAAAGAATTATTCGAATTTGTCGGTCTAATGCAGAAAAGTCAGAAAACGACTTTATTCGGGTGGTATTTTTAAATTATTAATACATATGTTCAAATTTAGTTATATTTCAAAATTAGGATTTATAAGGACATTATCCAGATTATTTTATTTTATTTCAGTGAAGATTTGAGACGTTTCGGCATTAAAACCGTCATATTTTTGAACTGTAAATTGGCTACATTTCATTTTAACAATTTTCGCTTAGGATAGTTCTGTATTTGATTTAAAATTAAAATAAAATATTTCAACAAAACAGGATTTTATTTTAAATTCCTTGCAAAAAAATTAACAAACTCATTTTCAACAAAATAATTAATGATGTAAATGGTGTGGTTCTTCATGATGTGATTCATGTCCAGAATATGTAACATGGGCGTTGAATCCGCTATGTTTATCTGAAGTATATTGAACAGTTCTGGATTTTCCGTCTGGTTGGAAAACGGTGTACTCTCCCTTGACTACATCACCATCTCTTTCCTCGTGATGTGATTTAAAATCGCCAGTATGATGATCTTCAACTCCATATTTGTAATCATATTTAGGATAATGCTGTTTCAAAATTTTAGTTTAGTAAAATATTGAAATATTAATAAAAAATTCTTACATGAGGGTAATCTTCATCTTCGTGATGTTCTAATGGGGCGTGATGATGATCTTCAGCAACATGATTGTTTACTGAGGCATATGAGGAAGCTGAATGATGATCAGCGTAAGTAATAGCAACAAAAAGACAAACAACGAAAATCTACAATAAAAATTAATATTATTTACTTAAATTTAGTAAATTTCTCATTAATTTACCTTAGCAAACATATTGATGATATTGAGGTATTTTTTTAAATTGGATATACGAATGTATGTGGAACTATATTTAATGCTTGCTGCAGTTGCTTTATATACCCATAAAACCCTCCCACTTAATAAAAATTCCTTTTGCTAAATTAAGTTTGAAATTTAAATAACCAAATTTATTTAGAATGTTTAAAACATTTTAAATTAAAATTCAATTATTAATATACTGTGATTTTTTATTACCGCAATTTGAGTAATCAAAACAATCGAATTTAATAAGTATTACCTTCTTAACTAATGAACATATTTTGACACCCCGTCAAATTAGCCACCGTCAAAATGGCCCCGTTAAAATAGCTACGTCATAATAGCCACGACAAAATAGCACCCCGTCAAAATGCAGATTACAAACTTATAAGTGAAATTTCATTATAGTAATTTAAAAAAATTATATGGGCCACAGCTGTTTTCTTTGAAAAATTCATAACCTCATTGACCAATTTCTAAAAAAAATAGGACACATATTGAGATTAATTAATGGGTTACCATTTTAATGTAGGAATAAACTTAAGTTGAAAGTTATAAAAATTACCTTCCTGAAATTTCAGATAATCTAATATTTGGTAATAATTTTAGTTTGTAATTTTAAGAACAAATATAATACAAATGTAATTGAAAAATGATTTTATTTACACATTTTCATTCAAACAAAGTCAAAAATTTTATTTTTATTATTTAACAGAAATATTTTACTTATAATGTAAAGTTGCTCCCAGCTGGAAGTAGGACAAAGAATACGCAATCGTGATTACTTTCGTCCTACTTCCAACTGGGAGCAACTGTACCTTAAAATGCGTTCAGTGATAACTATAATAATAATCCGCTTACTTCTCGTTTGTAAACAAATCCGAAATTGGTTTTAAGAGCATTGAAAGTCATTAATTAAAGGTAAACTCCAAGTAATTAAAAGATGCTGTCTTCTATTCTAGTCATAGTAGAAAAAAATTATGCCAATAATACGAAGAAAATTGTTGTTTAATAATATAATTTTAATCCAACCCTAATTTAAACATATTGTTTACGGTGAGTAATTTTTTCATTGCTAAATATAATATTTAATTTACAATCTATTTCATGTCTTCAAAAATATGGAGTAAATTCAAATTATTTGTGCTGTATTGTATTTTCCTATATGCACTAAATATGGATATTTTGGAAATTTTTGAAGTCTATAATCAAAGTAGAAAAATACACCCATAAATGTTGTAAAAAACCCAAGATACATGTTAACCAGTATTAACATTTTCTTTAACTTCTCAAAGCAACAAACATTTTAGAAATGTCTTGTCTATAACGGACTTTAATTTTATATGCAAAACAGTTCATTTTGAACAAAATTCTAATTCCTAATTTTTATCCAGAAATTGGTTAAGAGTCATTTCTTACACCCTGCGCTGATTTTAACACTAAATTTAAATAAAAAATGGCAATGATGGTAAATTTTTGCATACCAAATGAAAACTATTGCACATATTATTTATATTCTTGTATTTTGCCTGCTCTTTGTTGCTTAATTTGTGTAATTTACAGTCGAATCGTCCTGCCAAAATGACTTCCTTATGTTTTAATATTTTAAAGTGCAATAAAATGAAATAGAATCATAAAATTGTTGTCTAAAAAATAGTTGGATATTTTTGAGGAAAAATTTGACTGAAAAGTAACAAAATACAACTAAATTTAAATATTTGTCCCAAATATTATTTAGACAATGTTTTTTAGAATTGACTCCATTTTATTGAATTTAACAATATTAAAAAATAAGGAAAATTTCTTGTTAGGGCGGTTTAAAAAATGTACCCCTAAAATGGCGTTAATTTAAATGCAACGACCAAGTTAAATCGACAAACATAAATAATATGCGCAATAGTTTTCAATGAATGTATAAAAATTTACAAATCGGTACTATTTTTTATTTAATAGGCAGATTCTGGTCAAAATTAAAGGCCTTTAATTAGACACAAATAAGGTAACCATGGAAACTGTCCGTTACAACCCATATAACAAATTTAAATTTAAAGGCCTTTTAACCTAAATGATTTGACCAGAATCTGGGTATAATAGGTAGATTCTGGTCAAAATTAAAGGAAGCAAATAAGGTAACCATGGAAATTGTCCGTTACAACCTATATAACAAATTTAAATTTAAAGGTCTTTAAACTTAAATGATTTGGCCAGAATCTGGGTATAAATACCTGAATTATACCCAGATTCTGGTCAAATCATTTAAGTTTAAAGGCCTTTAAATTTGTTATATGGGTTGTAATGGACAATTTTCATGGTTACATTATTTGTTTCTAATTAATAGGGAGATTCTGGTCAAAATTAAAGGCCTTTAATTAGAAACAAATAATGTAACCATGGAAATTTTTCATTACAACCCATATAACAAATTTAAATTTAAAGACCTTTAAACTTAAATGATTTGACCAGAATCTGGGTATAAAGCCCTATAATTTTGACCAGAATTTGCCTATTAAAATTGCATAGATCGGTGTGACAATGACCGTTAAGGAGTTACATCCTGTCCTAATAAGCCCAGATACTTTTTGGTACACCTTCTATAAAAACTGATTAACACTAATAAAAATTGGATAATAACATTTTGCTTTTTTAAGTTAAATAGGAGTGCATTCTGTAGTTTTATTCCCGACTCATCCTCTATAAAAGTCCTACTAAACACTATGTATATTAGTGATATGCAATTCCTGAAAATGTTGATACAAATTTTGAAGTGTAACATTAAAAAGATTTTATATTGTATGTATTTTTTCAAGTCTAAATTTTTAAAAGAATTATTCTAATTCTTCAGCCTAATGCACAATTATCACAAATTTAGTGATATTTCAAAATTAGGATTTATAAGGACATTATCCAGATTGGTTTATTTTATTGAAGTTAAGAGTTTTGATGTTTCTGCATTAAAACCGTCATATTTTGAACTGTAAATTGGTTAAATTTCATTTTGTATATTTTGGCTTAGGATGGTTGCATTTGACTGACGAATTAGTTGCTTATCAATTAAAATTATATTAAAATAATATTAAAATATTTCAACAAAACAAGATTTTATTTTAAATTCCTTGTAAAAAAAATTAACAAACTCAGTTTCAACAAAATAATTAGTGATGTAACTGGTGTGGTTCTTCATGATGAGATTCATGTCCAGAATAAGTAACATGAGCGTTGAAACCGCTATGTTTATCTGAAGTGTATTGAACAGTTCTGGATTTTCCGTCTGGTTGGAAAACGGTGTACTCTCCCTTGACTACATCACCATCTCTTTCCTCGTGATGTGATTTAAAATCGCCAGTATGATGATCTTCAACTCCATATTTGTAATCATATTTAGGATAATGCTGTTTCAAAATTTTAGTTTAGTAAAATATTGAAATATTAATAAAAAATTCTTACATGAGGGTAATCTTCATCTTCGTGATGTTCTAATGGGGCGTGATGATGATCTTCAGCAACATGATTGTTTACTGAGGCATATGAGGAAGCTGAATGATGATCAGCGTAAGTAATAGCAACAAAAAGACAAACAACGAAAATCTACAATAAAAATTAATATTATTTACTTAAATTTAGTAAATTTCTCATTAATTTACCTTAGCAAACATATTGATGATATTGAGGTATTTTTTTAAATTGGATATACGAATGTATGTGGAACTATATTTAATGCTTGCTGCTGTTGCTTTATATACCCATAAAACCCTCCCACTTAATAAAAATTTCTTTTGCTAAATTAACTAAGTTTGAAATTTAAATAACCAAATTTATTTATATTGTTTAAAACATTCTAAATTAAAATTCAATTACTAATATACTGTGATTTTTTATTACCGCAATTTGAGTAATCAAAACAATCGTATTTAATAAGTATTACCTTCTAAGCTAATGAACATATTTTGACACCCCGTCAAATTAGCCACCGTCAAAATGGCCCCGTTAAAATAGCTCCGTCATAATAGCCATGACAAAATAGCACCCCGTCAAAATGCAGATTACAAACTTATAAGTGAAATTTCATTATAGTAATTTAAAAAAATTATATGGGCCACAGCCGTTTTCTTTGAAAAATTCATAACCTCATTGACCAATTTCTAAAAAAAAATAGGACATATATTGAGATTAATTAATGGGTTGCTATTTTAATGAAGGAACAAACTTAAGTTGAAAGTTATAAAAATTGCCTTCCTGAAATTTCAAATAATCTAATATTTGGTAATAATTTTAGTTTGTATTTTTGAGAACAAAAATATTACAAATAAAATGATTTTGTTATTTAGACATTTTCATTCAAACAAAGTCAAAAGTTTTATTTTTATTATTTATTATGGAAATATTTTTCTTTTAATGTACCCTTAAATTGCGTTCAGTGATAATAATAATAATAATCCTCTTACTTCTCATTTGTAAACAAATCCAAAATTGGTTTTAAGAGCATGGAAAGTCATTAATTAAAGATAAACTCCAAGTTATTAAAAGATGCTGTCTTTCATTCTATTCATAGTAGAAAAAAATTATGCCAATAATTCGAAGAAAATTGTTGTTTAATAATATAATTTTAATCCTACCCAAATTTATACATATTTTTTACGGTGAGTAATTGTTTCATTGCTAAATATACAATATAATGCTAATCCTCTAAACTTATTAAATTCGTTTTTAAAGAAAACGGAAATGGAGCATATTATTTTTTGTACATTACTAAAATGAAATTCTACTTGCAATTTTAATATTTCAATTTCGAAATTTCCAAATTTGTTTAATTTACAATCTATTTCATGTCTTCAAAAATATGGAGTAAATCCAAATTATTTGTGCTGTATGATATTTTCCTATATGCACTAAAAATGAATATTTTGGAAACTTTTGAAGTCTATAATCAAAGTAGAAAAATACACCTATAAAAGTTGTAAAAAACCCAAGGTACATGTTAACCAGTGTTAACATTATCTTTAACTTCTCAAACCAACAAAAATTTTAGAAATGTCTTCTCTATAACGGACTTTAATTTTATATGCAAAATAGTTCATTTTATAGAAAATTCTAATTCCTAATTTTTATCCAGAAATTGGTTAAGAGTCATTTCTTACACCCTGCGCTGATTTTAACGATTAAACGCTAAATTTAAATAAAAAATGGCAATAATGGTAAATATTTGTATGCCAATTGAAAACTATTGCACATATTATTTATATTTTTATATTTTGCTTGCTCTTTGTTGCTTAATTTGTGTAATTTACAGTCGAATCGTCCTGCCAAAATGTCTTCCTTAGGTTTTAATATTTTAAAGTGCAATAAAATGAAATAGAATCATAAAATTGTTGTCTAAAAAATAGCCGGATTATTTAATTTTTTAATATATTTTTGAGGAAAAATTTGACTGAAAAGTAATAAAATACAACTAAATTTAAATATTTGTCCCAGATATTATTCAGACAATGTTTTTTAGATTTGAATCCATTTTATTGAATTTAACAATATTAAAAAATAAGGAAAATATCTTGGCAGGGCGGTTTAAAAAATGTACCCCTAAAATGGCGTTAATTTAAATGCAACGACCAAGTTAAACCGACAAACATAAATAATATGCGCAATTGTTTTCAATGAATGTACAAAAATTTACAAATCGGTGCTATTTTTTATTTAAATCAGGTATTTCTAACCAGATTCTGGTCAAATCATTTAAGTTAAAAGGCCTTTAAATTTAAATTTGTTTTATGGGTTGTAATGTACAATTTCCATGGTTACATTATTTGTTTCTAATTAAAGCCCTATAATTTTGACCAGAATTTGCCTATTAAAATTGCATAGATCGGTGTGACAATGACCGTTAAGGTTTTTGGTACACCTTCTATAAAAACTGATTAACACTAATAAAAATTGGATAATAACATTTTGCTTTTTTAAGTTAAATAGGAGTGCATTCTGTAGTTTGTTTTATTCCCAACTCACCCTCTATAATAGTCCTACTAAACACCATGTATATTAGTGATATGCAATTCCTGAAAATGTTGATACACATTTTGAAGTGTGACATTAAAAAGATTTTATATTGTATGTATTTTTTCAAGTCTAAATTTTTAAAGGAATTATTCTAATTCGTCAGTCTAATGCAGAACTATCACAAATTTAGTAATATTTCAAAATTAGGATTTATAAGGACATTATCCAGATTGGTGTATTTTATTGAAGTTAAGTGTTTTGATGTTTCTGCATTAAAACCGTCATATTTTGAACTGTAAATTGGTTAAATTTCATTTTGTAATTTTTCGCTTAGGATGGTTACATTTGACCGACGAATTAGTTGCTTATCAATTAAAATTAAATTAAAATATTTCAACAAAACAAGATTTTATTTAAAATTCCTTGTAAAAAAAATTAACAAACTCAGTTTCAACAAAATAATTAATGATGTAACTGGTGCGGTTCTTCATGATGAGATTCGTGTCCAGAATATGTAACATGGGCGTTGAATCCGCTATGTTTATCTGAAGTGTATTGAACAGTTCTGGATTTTCCGTCTGGTTGGACAACGGTGTACTCTCCCTTGACTACATCACCATCTCTTTCCTCGTGATGTGATTTAAAATCGCCAGTATGATGATCTTCAACTCCATATTTATAATCATATTTAGGATAATGCTGTTTCAAAATATTAGTTTAGTAAAATATTGAAATATTAATAAATAATTCTTACATGAGGGTAATCTTCATCTTCGTGGTGTTCTAATGGAGCGTGATGATGATCTTCAGCAATATGATTGTTTACTGAGGTATATGAGGAAGCTGAGTGATGATCAGCGTAAGCAATAGCAACAAAAAGACAAACAACAAAAATCTACAATAAAAATTAATATTATTTACTAAAATTTAGTAAATTTCTCATTAATTTACTTTAGCAAACATTTTGATGGTATTGAGGTATTTTTTTTAAATTGGATATACGAATGTATGTGGAACTATATTTAATGGTTGCTGCAGTTGCTTTATATACCCATAAAACCCTCCCACTTAATAAAAATTAGTTGTGCTAAATTAATTAAGTTTGAAATTTTATTGTAAATAACCAAATTTATTTAGAATGTTTAAAACATTTTAAATTAAAATTCAATTATTAATATCATCCTATGATGTTCTATTACCGCAACAATCGTATTTAATAAGTATTACCTTTTTAACTAATGATATTTTGACACCCCGTCAAATTAGCCAGCATCAAAATTCCGCCGTTAAAATAGCTTCGTCATAATAGCCACGACAAAATGGAACCCCGTCAAAATGTAGATTACAAACTTATAAGTGAGATTTCATATTAAAGTAATTTAAAAAAATTATATGGGCAACAGCCGTTTTATTTGAAAGAGTCATAAACTCATTGATCAATTTCTAACAGAAATAAGACACTTTGGTTCGTTTTTTTCATAACAAATTTAACACAAATATAATTGAAAAATAATTTTGCTTTTTATTATAATGTACCTTTAAATTGCGTTCAGTGATAACAATAATAATAATCCGCTTAGTTCTCATTTGTAAATTGTATACAAATCCGAAATTAGTTTTAAGAGCATTGAAAGTCATTAATTAAATGTAAAGTCCAAGTTATTAAATGATGCTATATTTCATTCTATTCATATTAGAAAAAAATTATGTCAATAATACGAATAAAATTGTTGTTTAATAATATATTTTAATCCTACCATTAATTTATACAAATTATTTATGGTGAGTATCCAGTAATTGTTTTATTGCTAAATAAATCTAGTGCAAATCCTCTAAACTTATTTAATTCGTTTTTTAGAGAATACGGAAATGAAGCATATTATTTTTTGTACATTACTGAAATGAAATTTTACTTGTAATTTTAATATTTCAATTTCGTAACTATTAAAATTATTTAATTTAAAACCGATTTCATGTCTTTAAAAATATGGAGTGAATCCCACATTATTTATGCTCTATGATATTTTCCTATATGCATTAAATATGGAAATTTTGGAAACTTTGGAAGTCTATAATCAAAGTAGGAAAACACACCAACAGACCAATAAAAGATGTAAAAAACCGAAGATGACATGTGGTTAACATTTTTTTAACTTCTCAAAGCAACAAAAATTTTGGAACTGTATTCTCTATAACGGACTTTAATTTTGTATGAAATAACTCATTTTCAAGAAACTTTTTATTCTCGACTCATCCTCCATAATAGTCCTACTAAACACCATGTATATTAGTAATATGCAATTCTTGAAACTGATCATATAAATTTTAAAGTGTGACATCAAAAAGATTTCCAAAAAAATAAATTTTTCTTCGTTTAGGACAAAGAAATATGCTCAAACTAAGTCGTAATTATTTTATAAACGTGGTCAACCAAAAATGTTTTAATTACAAAGTTAGTGTAGACAGAATTGTTATTGACAAGTGATCATTGTGGGCAATCGCGTTACACAAGTCTTAGTTTTATGGTGCCCTGTAATCAAAAAATTCCAGCGATTCTGTATCTTGTTTTAAGTTTTAGCCTGCGTGTTAAATTGCTCTGAATTATCAAGTCAGAAAACATTTTTTTTCTGGAGGTATTTTTAATTTATTTAAATGTTAAAATTTTGTGATATTTCAAAATTAGCAGGATTTATAATAACATTATCCAGATTGGTTTATATTTATAAGTTAAGAGTTTTGATGTTTCTGCATTAAAACCATCATATTTTGAACTGTAAATTGGCTACATTTCAGTTTGTAAATTTTGACTTAGGATAGTTCTGCATTTGAACAACAAATTATTTGCTTACCATTTAAAATTAAAATAAAATATTTCAACAAAACAGGATTTTATTTAAATTCCTTGTAAAAAAAATTAACAAACTTAGTTTCTAATAAAATAATTAATGATGTAACTGGTGTGGTTCTTCATGATGAGATTCATGTCCAGAATATGTAACATGGGCGTTGAATCCGCTATGTTTATCTGAAGTGTATTGAACAGTTCTGGATTTTCCGTCTGGTTGGACAACGGTGTACTCTCCCTTGACTACATCACCATCTCTTTCCTCATGATGCGATTTAATATCGCCTGTATGATGATCTTCAACTCCATATTTGTAATCATATTTAGGATAATGCTAATTCAAAATTTTAGTTTAGTAAAATATTGAAATATTAATAAATAATTCTTACATGAGGGTAATCTTCATTTTCATGGTGTTCTAATGGAGCGTGATGATGATCTTCAGCAACATGATTGTTTACTGAGGCATATGAGGAAGCTGAGTGATGATCAGCGTAAGTAATAGCAACAAAAAGACAAACAACAAAAATCTACAATAAAAATTAATATTATTTAAATTTAGTAAACTATTTTATAAATTACCTTAGCAAACATTTTTATGGTGATGTTTTTATTTATCGATGGATATACGAGTGTATATGAAACTGTACTTAATGGTCTGCTCCTGTTGCTTTATATACGCATTATTACCCTCCCACCTAATCAAAATTACTTTTGCTAAATTAATTAATTTTGGAATTTAATTGCAAATAACCAAATTTATTTAGAATGTTTAAAACATTTCTTTTGTACGAATTTAAATTTAAAATTCAATCATTAATATGCTGTAATTATTTATCATCAAAACAATAGTATTTAATAAATATATTACTCTCTTAACTAATGAACATATTTTGACACCCCGTCAAAATAGCCCCCGTCAAAATGGCCCTGTTAAAATAGCTCCATCATAATTGTAAATAACCAAATTTATTTATAATGTTTAACATATTTGGTTTGAACATATTTTAAATAAAAATGACTATTCAACTCACAAGTGATTAGTTTTTGTCACAAGTAAAATGTCAAAAATATCAGCAATTATTTTCTGATGTTAATGTCAAATTTCAATAAGTTTTACAATACTAAAATGAAAGTTTATTCATAATTGCCCAATATGCTTTGTGTCGCCCCGACACAAAAAACCCCTATTTTTGCATGAGCTATTTTGTCGTAGTGCTCCTTTGACGGAGCTATTATAACGGGGTTATATTGATGGATGCTATAATGACCAGTCAACATATATTGTATAATTTTTTAAACATGGCTATACTTAAAAAAGTATATTCACAAAGTGCAGCACTCTCATTTAAAATTCCATTGCAATGCATTTCTAGCAACTTCAATTTCAATTTCGAAATTAAATCTTAATTCATACCTTTTAAAATATGGAGTTGGATTAACTTAATTTATGCTTTATGATAATTTATCTAAAAACCCTAAACATGGATTTTTTTGGAAATTTTATACCTCCTGACCTGTAAATAGTGCTGTACGAACTTAAAATATTTTAAGGTATTTATAGGTCGAATCGTTCGAACATTATGCAAAAGTTCGAAAAAAGTTCGGGTTCGGAAAAAGTTCGACTTCGCAAATAGTTCAAGCTCGGAAAAAGTTCGGGTTCGAAAAAAGTACGTGTTCAGAAAAGTTCGAGTTCGGAAAAAGTTAGGGTTCGAAAAAAGTTCGATTTCGAAAAAAGGTAGTGTTTGAAGAGATTGAGTTGAAACATAGATGGTTGAAATCAGTCATTAATAGCCCAAGCAGAAACCAAAGTTGTGAAAATATTGTTCTAATATTATAAAACCACTTTAAAAGATTGTGTACAATATTGTGGAATCAGCAAATGTTGATTGGCGATAATATTGTTTTTATATTATGCTGGGACATTACAAAAAGTTGTGGTACGTGGCTGTGATTATATTCTTATACGTCAAAGAAAAAAGAGATGGGGCGAGGGTTTGATCCCTGGTCAAATTATTACCACCAATCAAATAGTTGAAAATTTAATCGAGTTAAATATACAAGATGACAGGGTGAATATACACATTAAATTATCGATGTATTTGACAATATTAAAAAATGTTGATAGTGACTTTTTACTTTAAAATTGTGCACATAATTAAACATAATATTGTATAATATTCTGTTCAGAATTTTTGCTCAATATAGTGTACACATTAAAAGTATGTATTTCATATAATATTGTAATGAAATATGAACACAATCATTTCAGAATCTTTGAGCCACAATACTACAACAATATTTAAACCACAACATTGTCAGAATTTTATCGCAATATTTCCCAAACATATTGTTACACAAATGTTTGTACTATATTTCACAACAACTCTGTACGATCCACAATATTTACATCTTCCTACAATATTACCACATTCCAACTACAATTTTCGTTTCTACTGGGGAGATAATAAATATGCTTAGAAAAGTAATAAAAAAATTATTTTTCTACAATTTCATTCAGATATTTTAAATAGGGTAAATAATTATTACCTACATAAAGTATGTTGAATATTGAAAATACAAAAAAATAATAATTATCATATATTTTGGATATAAAATATTTTTCATTTTTAATAAGAAATATAAGCATTTCTGCATTTTTAGAAAGAAAACAAAAAACACGCTCTGAGAGAGTTGAAGTTTCAAAAGTGGTTTAATATTTTTTTGTAATATTACTTAATTTTTTTTAATATACCTAGAAGGTTTTAAGTTTTTAAAAAAGCTTTATTTTACGTCTAAACGTAAGAAAACTTGTATTTTAACCTCCTTATGAGAATTATTTCCATCTTTCCTAAACGACGTGTCCAAAATCTATCAAAAAAGTTTTCACTTCGAGATTGGCACTTTTTATAAATACACGTCAAATCTGTAACATGGAATAAATTCAAGAAACTTAAGCAAAATTTCATTGACTTGTCTCCAGTCTTTCTGAAGATAGGGTCAATCAAACGAACTTTATTTGGTTCGAATTACATCATGTTCGAACTTTTTTAGTTTAAAACTGAGTCGAGTTCGAACTTTGCGGAGTTCGAACTTTGTAGAGTTCAAACATTATCGAGTTCGAACTTCATCGAGTTCGAACTTAGAAACTTTTATTATTATGTCGAACCATAAAGGATGGGTTCGAACAGTTCGAACTTTTTTGGGCTCGGTGAACTAACACTTTTTGCATATATTCCTGTACACCTTTTATAAAGACTGATAAAAACTATTAAAAATTGGATAATCTTACATTTTATAAATCACCCTTTTCGACTCACTCTTACACATAGTAAGTGAGAGTGAAACAAAATAGTGATTATTAAAGAAATGGATATTAATAACATTTAGCTTTTTTACTTTGTAGTATTAACGTGTAGAATACACTCCTAGAATTAGTTTTTTTTCCGAATCATCAAGTATAAAAGTCTTCCCAAACACCGTGTATATTAGTGAGATGTGAGATATCTACGGATTGATGTGTATCTGATAAAATCTCACCGATTAGAAAATAAAAAAATCTTAGTAAGAATTAAAATTAAAGCAAATCTAACAAAATTTACAATTCTTGACAATATTAATATAAATTTTGATGTTTTACATTAAAAATATTGAATAGTATAAATTTTTTTCAACTCAAAATTTTTAAAAGAATTATACTAAAAAGTACTTGCTTATCATTAAAAATTCAAATCAAAACATTTCAACAAAAAAGAATTTTATTTTAAATTCCTTGTAAACAAATTAACAATCTAATTTTTAATAAAATAATTAATGGTGTAACTGGTGTGGTTCTTCATGATGAGATTCACCTCCAGAATAAGTAACATGAGCGTTGAAACCGCTATGTTTATCAGAAGTGTAATGAACAGTTCTGGATTTTCCGTCTGGTTGGAAAACGGTGTATTCTCCCTTGACTACATCACCATCTCTTTCCTCGTGTTGTGATTTGTAATCACCGGTATGGGGATCTTCAACTCCATATTTGTAATCATATTTAGGATAATGCTGTTTCAAAATTTTGGTTTAGTAAAATACTGAAATATTAATAAATTATTCTTACGTGAGGGTAATCTTCATGTTCATGGTGTTCTAATGGAGCGTGGTGATGATCTTCAGCAACATGATTGTTTACTGAGGCATATGAGGAAGCTGAGTGATGATCAGCATAAGCAATAGCAACAAAAAGACAAACAACGAAAATCTACAATAAAAATTTATATTACTTATTTAAATTTATTAAATTTCTAAATAATTTACCTTAGCAAACATTTTGATGATGTTGAGGTATTTTTTTTAACTTGGATATGCGAATGTATGTGAAACCGTATTTAATGGTCTGCTAAAGTTGCTTTATATACCCATAAAAACTCTCCCACTTAATCAACATTACTTTTGCCAAATTAATTAGGTTTGAAATTTAATTGTTAGTAACAAAAATTATTTATAATGTTTAAAACATTTCTTTGTAACGAATTTTAATAGTTATTAAAATTTAATCTTTTTGCTGTAATATAAAAACCAAAAGTAATTAATAATTAATACGCTCATAAAATAATATACACGGTGTTAGCGAATGGAAGCAAAAAAATTAGGAGGTGAATCCTTGGCTAAATCTAAGATAAAAGTAAAGAATAAATTTTTTGTCTAACATGTTCCATTTTTGATGCAGAAAGTGTCAAATTTTTTTTATTTTTTTCTGTTTTTTAGCATAACTTCTAAACCTTTCATGCATTTGTTTTTAGAGGAAACTCTAGTTTTTAAATTTGCCATTAGATAAAATTAGTATCCAGTGTAAAAAATTACAGGAACCTATATTTTTGGGGGTAGGTACCCCTTTTTTGTTAGACAAAAAATTATTCTTTACTTTTATCTTAGATTTTGCCAAGGAATCGCCTCCAGATTTTTTTTGCAAACAAAATTACGCAAAGGAAACTTTGGCCAAACTTTTGGAAAATATAGTTTTATTTAGTTGTAAGTTAGTATTCTAATACCAACTGAAAGACACACTTAAAATACTGTATTAAATGAAAGTTGATAAGTAACAGTATTTCAAACTGTCTATTTCCAAGAAAAAATGGGCCAATGTTACCTTTATAAGGGTAAAAGTTATCTCAGTTTACGGTAATTCACTTACAATGAATTTAAAGCTTATTTTTTGAAAAATTTCGTTTTTGCAAAGTTTTCTAGTTTAGAGGTTATTTCATATGTATATCTAAATATATGGAGTAAGTTCTTACTACATTTGTACCTGCAAACTATTTTTGGGAAACACAAACATATTACTACAGGAATAAACTAGATCAAGTAATAATATTAAGTAATATCACTTTTTATATCTGGCTAATACACAAACAGTGAGCGTTAAAATTATGAAATAAATTAATTAAAACCACTCATTTTTCTAAAAAGAGTTTCGGATAAATGTTGGTTGACTTCCAAGGAAAATTATTAGACTTATTATTGTTTTTATTTTACATTTATTTTCAAAGTCATTTCGAGATCAACATTGTTATTTCTAAATTCAAACCAACATTTTTTAAAAGAGAATTTTATTACTCTTGTATCTTTTGTTTAATTCGTTCTTATACGTAATAAAAATTTAAAAAAAATGTAGGTTTGCAGGTACAAAATCAACGTTGTCCTTAAAATGGCCTTAAAAAAATAAATATTAAAAATTATAAAACTTATAATAATTCTTCCTTTAAATCTTAAACTCTGGTTAGTGTAAATAAATTTATTCCATAATTTTGACGCTCACTGAATACAGGGTGATTTATAATTGAGTATAAAAAAATCGTACACATATTCAATATAATATTTCTAACAAAAATTGTTCATATTTTTTTCAATCTATCTTCCTAACAAAGTTATTTAAGTTCAAAAATAAGATGTACATATGTATACAATGGGAGATTGTACACCAAGGAACTTTAAAAACGATGATTTTGACCTTTGTATTTATTATGTATATTTCCATGAAAATACCATAATAAATTATCTTTAAAATTGGAAAGCAGTTCGATTTTTTTTATTTTTTAACTTAAATAACTTTGTTAGGAAGGTAGATAGTAAAAAATCATAACACTTTTTTGTTCCAAATATCATGCAGAATATGTGTACGAATTTTTTACACTCAATTAAAATCATCCTTTATACATGGCGATACAAAAAACTGCTTCGAAGAAAAAATCGTAGAAAGGCCAAAAAAGTCGAAAAAAGAAAACATATTTTTATAATGGAGCTTTGAACTTTTTTCTAATATTAAACATAGTTAGTTCAATTTTGGATTATAGTTTTTAAAATATACGGACAATTTAGATAAATGTTTTAATGCCTTCTATAGTTGGTGTTTAAGTTAAAATTTACAATCAAACAAAATATACAACTACATGCATGATAAAAATAGATCAAGATGAAGTTAAAATATCAAGTTATAATCGGCTACTGAATATATACTGGGTGTTCCAAAACAAGTGATTAGAAAGAAATCGTTGAAAGTACACAAAATGATTGTTTACTTAATGATGTTTTATTTTTTGTAATAAATTATTTTCATGAAAAAATAAAAACATTTTTAAGGCGATAGTCGGCAAATGCGAGCGCTTGATTTTGAAATTCGCTTGATATTTGGGGTTTGGCTCATAATTTTTTTTCTATTGAAGCTTTTTTAAAATTTCTTTTTTTGGTACACAGAAGAGTCTTGTGGCTACCAATTTCTTCTGGTTTTGTTTTTGTAAGTCACACCAAATACTCATACGGCAGCAGTAAAATTGGCACTTTTAAAAAAACCTGGTCCTAGAAAATACCATTTTTCTTTAACAAGGGACCTTCAAATTGAGATTTGTAAAATTTTCTTTTATCTAAATACACAACTTCACAAAAGTGTTATTCTGTTTTTCCGATTATATCGAGTATAAGGTTTAAAACAGCAAGCAAAACTTGCTCATTTTTAGGTCAGATTTGATTGTCTATAAATCTAAAAATTCAATAGAAAATACAAAAACAAAATAATAGACATGTTATGCCAAGTATTAATGAACTACTACTACAAAAAAAACAGAATTTCATTTAGTGGTTTGTCTAAAAAATGGTATTCCGTAGAGTCACATTTTACGCTCACAAAATTTCGCCGACTATCGTCTTAAGCCTAAAAAATTGCATACTAAACTCTCGTAAGTAAAAACTATAATATAGGTTTACAATTTTTCTTGAATTATTAAAGTATTAATACAAATTTTTTTTACAAATATTTTAATTCTAATTAAATCGGGTTTTTTGCATCATATTTTATGCAAAATGAAAAAGCTATAAGTCTGTATTTATCATATTTTATGTTTTTAAAAAATTGCAGCTTGATATCGCGAATAAAATTATGAGCAATTATCCTTATTTTTAATGTATCCCCAAAGAAAAATTTAGATGTGGTTGATAGCATCATCTAAGTGGCCAATTACTTTCCGTTTACAGGATATGGAGGGTTGAATTTTTTTTCATGAAATATGTTTTAATATATGGAATTACTGTTTTGTACGCCCTTTTAGTTTAGTTTGAACTACTTAATTAATTAAAATACCTCTACCACATCTTTAACTAAAAGTTTTTGCAAACTATTTGTAAAAATCGCTAAATTTGTTTTGTTTATTATTTCTTGTGAATTATGCTCAAAAATTTTATTATACAGGGTGATTTAGGCCACCCATGCCACCCATTTATCTTGAGAACGCGTTATCGTACATGGCCGAAATAAAAAATTTTATTACCAAAGTAAACCTAAAGAATTCTTTGGTGAACTTATTTTTTTCCGGAACTATCCGGAACCGGAGGTAACTTTGATTTTTTAAATAGTAACATAGGTCGAGTTTGGTATGGTTTGATATTATTAAAAATATTTTTTTAATATTTTCCATAGTTTAGAATTTATTCGATAAACAAAAAAAATTGTTAAAAAAGTAAATTAAAATGATTGCATATTTTGAAGAATTTTGTTTAAATATGGACAAGTATGATATTTAAAGTTGGTAAAATATTAGAATTTGTAGAAAGAGTTTATAAATTTATAAAATTCTTCAAAATATGCAATAATTTTTATTTACCTTTATTAACAATTTCTTTTGTTTTTCAAATAAATTCTAAACTATGGAAAATATTAAAAAAATATTTTTATAAAAGTTGTTTGTTCTTAAAAGACCTATAAAACCATACCTATATTTTTGGTGTGGTTTGATTTTTTTAATATTTTCCATACTTTAGAATTTATTAAAAAAACAAAAAAAAAATGTAAAAAAAAGTAAATAATAATTATTGCATATTTTGAAGAATTTTGTTGAAATATGGACAAGTATGATATTTAAAGTTGGTAAAACATTAGAATTTGTAGAAAGAGTTTATAAATTTATAAAATTCTTCAAAATATGCAATAATTTTTATTTACTTTTTTTAACAATTTTTTTTTGTTTTTCGAATAAATTCTAAACTATGGAAAATATTAAAAAAATATTTTAATAAAAGTTATTTGTTTTTGAAAGACCTATCAAATCATACCAAACTCGACCTATGTTGCCATTTAAAAAATCAAAGTTACCTGTTCCGGAAAAAATAAGTTCATCAATGGATTCTTTAGGTTCACTTTGGTAATAATTTTTTTTATTTCGGCCATGTACGATAACGCGTTCTCGAGAGACGGGTGGTCTGAATCACCCTGTATAGTTTAATAATCTTTGTTGCCAAGACTAATTTTAGTCTTTTGAGATTAATTAATTCGCTTAACTTAAAAGAAAACATGTTGATTGATAGCCGGAACAGCTTTTGTGTAACAAAAGAAGCTCTGAAATTTTATGGTCAAAATCAATCAACTCGAGATAAAATTTTCTTAATTGCAGTTTTTTCATGCATTTTAGACCAACAGGTAAAATTATGAACTAAGGTATAAGGTATAAGGTAACTAAGCTTTAGGTATAATGTTGAATTATTAATAATAGGATAAAATTAGTATTATGTATTAAGACAATAATGTAAATTAAATAAGAAAAATTGTTAATTAAATGCAAATAAAGCATTTTTGAATATTTACAAAAAAATTATTCCAGTAGAGCGCTCCTGTTATAATGAGAATAAAAATCAGCAATGCTGATTCTTATTGCTGGTTTAAAAACAGGAAATTATTCTAAATAATTTTCTAATTAATTATTTTAGGAATTTGTTGGTTAAATAAATAAAGTTGCTTTAACAAAACTAGATTTATTGATATGAAAATAATTTTATATACAAAAATGAAAAATGTCTTTGGCGGAAAATTTAGTGATGTTGGTGATGTGATTCTTCTGGGTGATCTGCATGTCCGGAATATGTAACATGAGCATTGAATCCACTATGTTTGTCAGAAGTGTAATGAACGGTACGGGATCTTCCGTCTGGTTGGAAAACGGTGTACTCTCCCTTGACAACATCTCCATCCCTTTCCTCGTGTTGTGATTTGAAATCACCTGTATGGTGATCCTCTACTCCATATTTATATTGGTATTTGGGGTAGTGCTAAAAGAAATTATAAGATTTTTTATGTAAACTCTTTCAATTATAACAAAATATTATCATATGTTAAGCTTACATGAGGATGATGTTCCTCTTCGTGGTGTTCCAATGGAGCGTAATGATGATCTTCAACAGCATGGCTGTTTACTGAGGCATAAGACGAGGCTTGGTGATGGTGTTGAGCGCAGGCAATAACCACAACAAAACACAGAACGAAAATCTACAACAAATTAATTTTTTAATTACATTCACTAATAATTTCATTATAATTAAATCACACCTTGGCAAACATTTTTATTGCTTGTAGAGGTAGTTGGTTCACTTAGGTGAATATCTTTAACTGTACTTGTTAATCAGCTCGAGTTGCTTTTTATATCCGTAGAAACTCTCCCACTAAATAAAAATTATGAAATCTTCGACAATTACTTTCGTGAAATTCATATATGGCTATAAATAATATAGTTCAGGTTCAAAGGATTATAATTTCAAGCAGTTCTTTTTTAAGCCGGAAAAATGTTTTACTTTCTTTCGGTGTATTATATTTTAATTTAATTAATTACTGAATTTTTATAGGACTAGACTCCGAATAAAAAATAGGATATCACGCAATGACATTGTTTGTCCAATTTTGTAAGACATAAAACTTTCTATCTCAACAATGATTATTGTGTGTAGATGGTCTGTTAAGCATTAAATTTCTTCAATATTAATTACTTTTTTCTTAAAAATGAGACTCGCTTGATATCATTAAAAAAGATCGACTTTTACTAATAACATATTATTTACTTCCAAGGAAGTCATTTCGAAACATAAATATTTTTAATGTTATTTTATTATACGTGCCTAAAAAAACTACTTAAAAAATATTATATAAATGTTGTAAATTTTTTTTAAATGTGTTTATGTATACTTTAAGCTTGTAAGTAAGTTTTGTACCTACCTGCGATTTACATCTACAAATCTATACAACAAACATCCATTTTCAGCTTAAGACTTAAGCTTCTTAAACAAACACTAAAGTCTTGAAGTTTTAAGATAAGCAAAATAAGATAATCGATAATCGACATTGAAGCAGAAATTTAAAAATTCGGCTAAAAATTCATTGCTACGCTTGTGCCTCAAAATTAAATTTTATGGCTAACTTTGTAAGAATTATTTTTATAATTTTAGTTTTTGTTATTATATATTAAACTTTAGTGCCTAGTTTGTGCATCGTAGTGCTTCATTAGAAATGAAAAAAAAATATAAAATAAAAAGTTACAGGGGAAGCTAAATTTGACAACGAGCAATTTTTTAACAGTTTTTTTTTAATTTAGGTCTCAATTTTTAGTTTTTCGGTCCTACTTATTTTTGTTTGAAGAAACGTAATAACATCTTAAATATTAATAATTTTCCTCATAAAAAATAGTAAGTTTGCCATCTAGCCATTTTTTAATATTTTTTAATTTTTGTTTATTCCAAGCGTAAAAGGTTCGTTTTTTATTTATTTTTTGGCAGAAAGGATAAATTTCCACTGCTTGAGAAAAACTAAAATATTTCAAAAAATTAAAAAGTTATGAAAAAGTTTTATCACTCGCCATTGTTATTTTTAAAATTTCCATAAAAATGTTGTGCTTGATTGTGTATTGTCCTTTATCATTATTTATTGAATTTATAAAGTAGAAAAAATATTTAGGTACAATTTATAGTATGAAATAATTAAAATAAGAAAAACAGGCAAATTGTTTTGATCCTACATATGAGTATCAAAAAAAATCTACTTTTTGAAAAACCGAATGAGTCGACATTTGTAAATATTAATATCTCAAAAACTACTTCAACAATTTTACAAAAAAAAATTTTATTTAGGTATTTGTATTATTTAGAATGAGTGTTGGTAGTTTTTATCAACTTCGGATGAAGAGAACAATTTATATTAATTTTTTAATTTTCAAAAAAAAATAATATCACGAACGTGCTTATTTTCTAAATAATCCAATCAGCAGGGACGAGTGCATGAACGACATATGTACCAAAAATCCTGATCACTGTGCCCTTTAAGATCCTCTTTACACGTTTTTCCTAAATTACTCGAAAGCTGCTGCTTATAGCGAAAAAGTATCTATGTGAAAAATTGAAGTACACAAAATTTCGTACAAAAAAGATTTTATTAATATTTTCTCTAGGGTGAATAGTTTCTGAAATAAAAAGGATGGAAAAAACTGATGAGAATTATTATTAACAATACATATACGCAGATTTTCCATCCTTTGTATCTCGCAAACTATTTAATCTATAGAAAAAATTATGAACAAAAAATTTTCTATGAACTATTATGTTTATTCAACTCCTTTAAAAGTTACAGCAATTTTAAAATTGATAAATTTTTATGATTTTTGTGGAACACCGTGTATAATATTTTTTCTTATTATATTTTTTTTTATTTAAATCAATTATTATTTGGATTTTTTCTTTGCCAAATTGAGTTTTTTTAATATTATTGGCTTTTTTTAAATAAGTAAACGACGAAGTTAAATTTTCCTCGGTAAAATTTAGCATTTTATTGGCTTAAAGATTTACAAAATCCAAACAAAGCATACTTGATTTAAATAAAAAAAATTAAATTAAATGAAATTTATACAGGGTGTCCCACGAAAATCATTAAATTTATGAAATTTTAAAATTGCTGTAACTTTTTAAGGAGTCGAAAAAACATAATAGTTCATAGGAAAATTTTTGTTCAGAATGACGAAAAAAAGTAAGACACCCTGTATACAGAAATTGTAGAGGTGAACTATATGTATGTTTCGTTTTATTAAAAATAGAAAAAATATTTTAAATTTAATCCTAACCTTACTCCTTTTCCGACAATCGTGATAATCAGACGATCTTGATAATCAGAACCCTATACCTATTTTATTCTTAAATATTTTTATAAAGAATAATGCACAATAAAATCAGGCACAAAATTTTTTTCGGATAAAATTTTTAAAATTTAGAAAACAACATTGGCGGGTGACAAAATTTTTAATTTTTAAAAATATTTCCGTTTTTTTATCAAGCAGTGTAAGCACTAATCGTTTCTGCCAGGGAAATAAAAATTTATACAAAAAACTTATCAGATGTCAAAACTAGTTTCTGCTGAAACTTATTTAAATTTTGAAAGTAATATTTTTTTGATTGATCGTTATGAAGCACAAACATTTAACGTTTGGAAAAAAAATACAAAATGGCAAATTTAGTATTTGAATTAAAATTGTTAATATTTGATATATTATTATTACTTTTTTTGAAACAGAAATAGGTAGGACCGAAGCACTAAAGATTGAGACCTAAAATTAAAAAATTAATTAAATTTTTTATTTTAGATTCTTTTTCATTTTTACGAAGCACTATGAGGCACAAACAAGGCACTAAAGTTAAACACAATACAAACTAAAATGAAAAAAATCCTGCCAAGTTAGCAATAAAGCTTAATTTAGTTGTAACATTTAATTTATTTATTGCTGAATTTTGTAATAGAAGCACTAACCCCCAGAATTATCAAAATTTTTAACGGGTCATATAATTCTAAATGAGGTTTAATTTGACATATAGGTACAGGGTGTCCCAAAATTCGACCGACAACGATTAACTGGGGATAGTAGACCTAACAATAAGTTGATATAACCCTATTTAGCTATATCCAAAAATGCACCCCTTAGCAGTTATAACCCTCCAAAGTTGAATTTTTTAAATAGAATTTTTTTTATTGCAGCCAAAGCAGTAAATATTTTTTAATGAAATTTTATACACGTGCATTTGAATATTGGATGCTCAATTGGTAAAAATTTGGCTAATCATCGACTTTTGTAAATAGTGTTGGATGGAAGAAGAAGGCATAAAACAGTCAAAAACTTTTTAGGTATTTAAAAATTTTATTTAAAACGTATTTGATTTTGTGCAGAAATTCAAGTGTAAGATTTATTGCCCCTTATGAATATTGCATAGATTGTGCTGCTTTTGAATAAATTTAAAAAACAATAATTTGGTAAACAGTAAGAATTTAGTCGTTTCCCTGGTAACAAGTTACAGTTTCAACATAAACTGATAACTTTGAAAAAAAAACGGTCTTAATTTTAATAATTAAATTCACATTTACGGAATATGCTAATAAGCCATTAATATTAAGTAAATGCAATGGTTTTTTTGTAATTTAAAACGTATTTTTTTTAAAAATGTATGTTGAGTAGCCTGGCCTTACTTTCCTACCATTATTTCAATTTTATTCCAAAACTACTGAGCTTACAAAAAATTTATAAGAGACAGAAAATCTTCGTTTTTCAGTTTTCTACAGGAAAAAATAATTTTTAAATAAAATTTGTAAATACCCAATAAGTTTTTGAGTGTTTTATGTCTTCCATCCAACACCATTGACAAAAGTCGAGTATTGGCCAAACTTTTACCAATTGAGCGTCCAATATTCAATATCACGAATAAAAAAATTCATTACAAAATCTTTATTGCTTTGGCTGTAATAAAAAAATCTATTTTAAAAAATCAACTTTGGAGGCTTATAGCTCCTGAGGGATGTATTTTTGGATATAGATAAATAGGGTCATGTCAACTTATTTGCAGGTGTACTATCTCCAGTTTAGTTAATCGTTGTCGGTCGAATTTTGGGACACCCTGTATAGTATTTTTATGAAGTTTGAATCTAGTTTAAATGACATTTAGCTGCCAAATAGACTATATATGTCAAATTAAACCTCATTTAAAATTAAATGACCGTAAAAAGTGTGGGTTAAAGGCACAAACAAAACTCTAAATTTTTGGCCGTTTTTTGTTTAATTTCTGATTCATGTTTGTTAGTAATTTCACCCACCCTATGTATATTATTATAAATTAGAAAAAAAATTTTTATAAAATATGAAATCAGTACAAACTACAAAGTAAAGTTGACAAAATTTTTTGGGTCCATTACAGTTTATTAAAATACATAACTAAATAATTTTATATTATTTAAATTTTAATTTGTATATTGATTCATTTTCGATGCATTTAATACAAATATATTAACTATTTATGTTTTTGTTTATTTTGGAAAGTTCACCAAACCTAAAATTTCGGTTGAAAACATTAAAAAAATAAATTAATTATACTTTTCTATTTGATTATTTTAATAAAATTTATATGTACATATTTAGAGAATTAAAAATTGAACGTTCCAATAACTTCAATTAATTGATGTTGTTTTTTATTTTAATTAAAACAATTTTATTCTCTTATTTTTATATTATTCCAATTTTTATATAGGTACTCGAGTATCAAATAAATCCACAAAAAATATATAAAATATATTTACTAGTAATAAATAAAATTTAACGACTACTAAGCAAGTAGGATAACACATAAATTTAGAAATGGTTTGATTTGATACCCACATATTATACAACTGCATTAGGAATCAACCGTTTTTCTACAGGTAAGATAATACGATGTTATATAATTCACCACTTGATTAAATTTAAGCACTTGCATAAGATAAAACAATATTCTCAATAGGATGTAAATTATTTTTGAAATTATTTCGTTATTTGTTACCATTCATATTATTAAATTTGCATAAAGATGTAGGCGTTAGAATGTTATTGTGAAGTAAAGTGAATATTAAAATTCTAACTGCATTCGACCAAACACTTCATCCTGATTCCTATCTTTACCATAAAAGCAGATATTAGAAATGTATATTAGTTTTTGGACAACACCGGAAATACTGAACCTCTGATTAAGATATATATTTTTAGTAGAAACATAGTGCAAGTCATACCTACAACAGTTTTCTTTAAATTTTTTTATATTTAAAATTATTATAAAAAAATTTAACTGTTAACAATATTCAAATTGTGTTTTCAGTTACAAAATTTTTTTTTCATTAAAAATTTTTTTGTGTCTTTTTCTTCATAAAAATTTCGCGTTATTCTCTAAGAAATTTAATGGGATCATTTATCATTTTAAAATGTTGTAAAAAAGTAACGAAAGTAAGTACTTACTAAAACAAGAAACGAAATAGTAAAAGTTTAATTAAACCCGTATCTACTTAGAGGCGCTACTAAAAATAAATTATGCTTCTTCGTTTCTTGTTAATCATTAAAACCGCGAACTTTTATCACCACTTCATTGTTCTTTGTTTTAGTGTACCTAGTTTTCTTAGTTTATAAACATAAAATTGGCTAAAATTAAAGGTTATTACCATAAATAAGTTTTATGAACCAATATTTTTTTAAAACAGCTTATATTAAATTTTCAATTTCTATATTAAATCATAAAGATTAATTTGGAAGACATTTTCGCAAAACTATAGAAAGTTATATCCCTATAAAAAGAAAACTACAATCTTGGTTTTACAATAATATGGTAGTTTTTGTTTGGTTCTGTAAGTATTTTTATATCGGTTTTTATTGTAAATTTTACATAAATTTTACAAAAAACTTACAAATGTTTATCGGTTTTTAATGGTTCGCATGGATTTGTATCTGCTTTTGTTTATAATATATTCGAAATTGTACAGGTTCATTTGAAATTGATATGTATCAAGTTATGATTGAAATAATTCTGGTTGTGATGTTTTTTACAACTTTGCTCGAGCAAATCATATCCCATCTCGTTTTCTCTAAAATGAAGAAATTAATTTGCTCTAGCAAAACGAACACAACATATTTGGCTGAATACAGTGATACATATTTGGTAGGATTTTATGATTCTTTATTGTGAAAAAATGTTGTAGGAAATTGTATTTTGAAATTACATCCAGGTGAATTTATTTAGAAATTATATGGGTTTATGTAGGCTTTCAAAATGGTACATGGTATTTGACTGAATATACAGAGTGCTTATAAACATGTGTCACTAACTTCATTGTTTGTCCTATTTGTAGATAAAAAGTAATAATAAAATTTTGCATTTTCGAAATCCGGGGTTTTAAACTTTCTTCATTTTTTTTCATTTTTTAACAACTGTGTTTCTAAAGATAATTTTCTGAAATTTTCTACACACCTCACTTTTGCCAATGGTCATTGGATTCATCTGTGAAACTTAAAAAAAAATTAGGGAACAGGTTTTTCAGAGGTATCGACCCTTTTTACCCCCCATTTTGCCCAATATAACTGTTGACTTCCTTGGATATTCCTAAAACCTTTCCTTCCTTGAACTTTTTTGATATCTTCTTGCGTTTAGAAATTATGATACAATATGTACTAATTGTTCAAACTGTGCTGCAATAAAAACTTTATTTTCAAAAAAAAGAAATAATTGTTTTTAAACGCAAAGAGGTTTTAAAAAAATTAATGGAACAAAAAAGTTTTAGGAATATGCAAGAAAGTAAAAAATTGGACACAGGCGTCAAATAGAAAAATGGAATCGGTGTAAAAAAATGTCAATTTTTAAAAAGAAACTGCACCTTAAAATTTGATTTTAATTTTCTACACAAAATTTCACCAAATTATCTTTAGTAATATAGAAATTACTTATGTAAAAATTTGAACAAAAATGAAGCAACTTTAACACCTTGTATTTAGAAAATAGAGCAGTTTGACGAAAAAATTTTTTCTTCATTTAGATCTTCAAATAGGTTAACGTTGGGGATTCATGTTTAGAAACACCATGTATAATGATTTAAAGTTATACATGGAATTGGTGAATTTTTATTCCTGTTCTGCCCAAATAACAGTTTTAAAAAGAATTAAACACAATTTTCAGTTCTTCTCCTTTTTATCATGAAAAATATTTGAAGGTGACCATATACAAACGCAAAACGCATCAATGCTATAGTATATGTACAGCTTTCTAGGTATATTAAAATTTTGATGAATGAGTAATTTCTGAAAAATTATGGGAAGTAAAAAATTTTATGTGACTAATAGACATATATTTGTCAAACCAGATATTTTTATAATTAATATTGATTTTTCAATTGATTTAATATAAATTTAAAGAAATAATATTTAAATAATGTAGAAGTTTCATATTTTGGTCAATTATGGTCAAAAATAAAAAATTATATGGATCATTTAAATTTCCGTGATTTGTTCGAATAGGTATTGAGAAAATCATATGGCATAAATTTATTTTTTTGTCCAGAAGCTTTGCAGAAATGCCAAAAATATCAGCCAATTTTTTTTCTAAAAATAAAAATTATTAACTCTGAAGAACATCGAATGAGTAAAAATGTTTTCAATAAAGAAAAAAATATAGTGTTATGGATCGCCAAATAATTTTCTTTACGGTTATAAAAATTATTAAAGCGAAATTAAATTAAAAGAATTCCTAATTTTGTATATCCCCTCTTCCCTTCGATGGAGAATAAAAAATTGCAATCTTCGTTCAGTAATTAATATTTAATATTAAAATAAGAAATTAACTCTATTTTAAAGATATCTAATGAGCCAGAACGTTTTCGTCAACCAATGTTGACATTATCAATGGCATTAAAATTAATGCTAATTAATTAATTTTTATATGGATCTATCACATCTTAATTCGTTCTGTAAACTAAAATGGAAAAAATGATTTTTCGGTAAGGTTATTGTAATTTTTTCACGACAGTCAGCACATTGTGCTACACAAGGAAAATGATTAAATCATTTTGAGGGGCATATAAACCGTTTTCTGAAAAATCGTTTTTTTATAGAAAATTTGAACTACAGAAGACTCACTATTAATCGGGGAAAATAAAAAAAGAACCTTGTTTTTATTCAAAATAACATAAATTCGGCACTTGGACAATTCGGCACCGCTAAATTCGGCACCGAGATAATTCGACACCGGATAAGTCGATGCCGAGATGTCCAGTGCCGACTTATCCGGTGCCGAATTATCCGGTACTGAGATATCCGGTGGCGACTTATTCAGTGCCGAGTTAGCCGGTGCCGAATTTTCCCGGTGCTGATTTGGAATTACGGATTAAATTGGAAAACCCCGGATAAAATTGGCGGGAAGCCACGGATACGGAGGTCAATCCGAAAACCGGATTCCGTCCCCAGTTAACCGAGAGTCTACTGTACTTCGTCTTTTGCTAAAAATGCATATACATAGGTTTATGTATTGAATATTAATGTTCGAAAATATATTTCTATTTGTATACCCTTTTCAAAATGTCAAATACCATATTTTCAGACATTTTTAGAAGTGCTTATAGAATTTTCAAATTGGCTAATACGCCCCTCTTCCTTGAATCCCTGGATATACAGGGTGGTGCTAAAATTTGGAAACGGGATAAAATTTTTTGTGTTTAATATTTTATTAGCAAATTCTCTTGGACAGATTTATTTTAATAATGGCAGCTTTTGATGACAAAACTTTATTGATGACTTTATAAAAGTTGGCATGGTGACGTCATCATCAATTTTTTGTATGTGGCAACCACCAATATCTTAAATAACAATATTTTTTCAAAAAAATCCACATTTCGTTTGAAAAATTTAATTTTAAGTTTTATTATTAAAATTAAAATATGCACTAAATCTGACTTAATTTTAAAGTTATTTAATGAAAATATTCCAAATCAAACATTTTGCATTAACAATTTGTCAAGAAAATAAATTTGTGGTTTTTTCTTTTCTTGAAATTTAAATTCTTAAAATCATTTCTGGCAATTAACAATACCTATTGAAAGGTTTTACAATTTTATTTTTTGGTTTTGTCTCCAAAAAAAGTAAATAATTTTTTTTTATTAAATGTGAATTATTAAAAAAAACTTCTTATGCAAGGTGCCAAGTCAAGGTGCCAAGTCAAGGTGCCAAGTCGATATACAGGGTGTCCATGAATAACTGATAATTTTTTTGGAGTAATAGAGGAAGTGAAACTAAGCATTTTTGCCTTACAAAATATTGTTCGGAAATGCTTCCTTAAAAACTTCAAAAATTTTAAAATTTAATATTTTTTTGAAAATAAAATAAATATTACACGTGATATTAATTTGAAATTTTGGCGATAGCTTTTTACACAAAGATGCACATTTACGGTCAATAAAAATTTTAAAAATATTTTCAGGAGCGTTGTGGGGGGATCATCAACTTTTTTAATCATATCTTCTTTTTCTTACGTTTTTAATATTTTTAAGAGTACTAAAATAATCGTTGATCAATGTTCTACATAAAAGGTACTCTTATTGTAAGTCGCTTCGGTGTTTTTTTTCGGAGAAAAGTAGATTTTAGCTAAAAATTATAAAATCTGCTTTTACTCTGAAATGAAGCACCGGTCTGACATACGTATAATAAGAGTACCTTTTTTGTAGAACATTGATCAAGGATTATTTTAGTACTTTTAAAATTATCAAAAACGTAAAGAAACAAAAGATATGATCAAAGAAAGTTGATGACCCCCTCCCACATGTAACGCCCCTGAAAGTATTTTTAAACTTTTATTAACCGAAAATATGGCCAAAATTTAAAATTAATATCTCTTGTAATGTTTATTGAATTTACAAAAAATTATTTTTTTTGGAAATTTTTGAAGTGTAATAACTTTTTAATGAAGCATTTCCGGACATTAATTTATAAGTCAAAAATGTTTAGTTTCACTTCCTCCTTCGCCCCAAAAATTTTGTCACAGTTATTCAGGGACACCCTGTATAAACGTTGTTAAAAGATTTATCGAAAATATGAAAAAAAAATGGAGGGTGTAAGTTGAATATTTTATGAAAAAGAAATCAAAAACATTAAAATATCGCCCGAATTCGGTACTTTTTTTATTCTATCTCTAAATGATCTTATGCGGTATCCCAGAAGGAAGTGAACTCAAGAAAATCGTAGACAGTAGAGGAAAGTAGTCGAGAAACTCAATATATTCCAAGTCGGAAGTCTAGTTTTTTGGCCGAGCCTTTGAATTCGTTTCCCACAGAAAATATCGTTAATTAAAAATGGTGTCATGGTACATAACCTATACGGTCAATTTAAATGAAAAAACTTGTAAAGCAAAACTAATAAAAGCCATATTGGCCTAAGATTATACTATTTATTTATTTAAAAAAAATCTATAAAAATTATTATTGGGTGATAATGTTATAACCTAAAGCCAAAATGGCAATAATTTGCTTTGCTTTACAAAGTTTTTTCATTTAAATTGACCGGATAGGTTACGAAATATGACACAATTTAGATATAACGATATTTTCCTTGGAAAAAATCAAAAGCGCCTATCCGAACCTGACTATTGGATTTTGTATCGATGAAATCCCATCTACTTTCTACGATTTTCTGCCGATCACCTCTTTTTGAGATATTAATTCAGATTTTAAATTTTTATACAGTAACTTTTGAGTATAAATCAGGGTAGAAAAATTATATAATTTATTGGATACCGTTTATAAACAAGAATGTGAAATTTTTTTGTATTTATCATATGCTAATTAATAAGGTATTAATTTTAAACTACTTTAATAAACCATATTTTCTAAATAATTAAGGAGAAATAGTACATGTAATAAAATGGTTAAATAATAAAACTATTGTTATAAATTTAATAGTTTTGGTCAAACCGACAATTCTCACCATTAACTATAATTAAAAAGTGATATGGGTGTGACTCATGAAATAAATTTCTAAACGGCATTAAATTTAATTATTTGTCGACAATATAATTTAGCAATTTAGAATATTGATGTATTTTAGTAGGTACCTTTTAATTAAATGAAACAAAACATATTATAAAAATATTTATTATTAATTAAATCAATTCTACATAGGAAATTTATATTACAGTCGGAATAAACTAACGTACGCTATTGATTAATGATGTCCAGAATAAGATACTTGGGCATTAAAACCATTATGTTTATCCGCAGTGTAGTGAACTGTACGAATTTTTCCGTCAGGTTGTACTACAGTGTATTCTCCTTTCACTGCATCTCCATCGCGTTCTTCGTGTTGAGTTTTGAAGTCCCCAGTGTGATAATCTTCTACACCATATTTATATTGGAATTTTGGATGATGCTACAATAAAAAGAATACATTTACACTAATAAAATTATTTGAGCATAAAAAATGGTTTAATTTTTTAATGAAATCATTTGCCCTACTTTCATTTAAATTCTTAAGATTTCTCATTATTTTTTAAATTTACTATAAGTGGAGTTTAAAAATATTTTTTGCTTACTTCAAAATTACAAAATCCTAATAAAATCTGGTGATTTTATGAAAGAAATTAGAACTACTTACGGAAGCGTATTTTTCTTCATGGTAATCACCATTGTCAGCACCAATGTGGTGTCCATCTAATCCAGCACTGATATGAGCTACACCGATGGCTGCAGCATGATGTCCACCGCCAAGGTGATCTTCATATCCTACAGCACCACCTCCATGATATCCATTTGCTCCTAAATTAATGGCAGCATAAGAACTGGCATGATGATGTTGTGCGTAAACAGCCACTAAAACGGACGCTAGAATGCAAATCTGCAAAAATTTGATTAACAATAGTGTAAAGATTTAATGAAATAATTTAATTACTTTTGAGAACATTTTATTAAAACACTCTGGACTAGATGTTGTACACCGAATGGTTGATAACTGTGTCTTTTGAAAGCGCAACACCCTTATTATATACAAGTGCATTTAATGCGGTAGTAATTCCCACACTATCATGACGTAACTTTTTCCAAGCACGTTTTCCGCAATATCTGATTTGAAAAATTTATTTTCAGTTGAATAACAAAATTTATTTAAAGCAAGTTACATAAATTAAACGCTTGCAAATTTCATTGGCGTTGGACTTGGGAGATAAAAATTATTTCCTTGCACACGGCAAAGTAGATGTTAGAGATTATTGTGGGGCTTGGTTTACTTTTAAATTGTATTCGAGCGTAATGGTACTTCCAGGTTTATTAAAGTCGAACTTAATATTTGACGTTTAGAAAGTAATGCCTCGACTGTATCCAACATAATTTAATTACCTTTTATTGCATTTTCAATTCATTTAAAAGACACGCATTTAACATCTTTACATGAAAATGCTAATTATAACTAAGTGCTAAATAATTAAATTATAACCTATTTTCTTCCTACAAACTTTATAATTGGGAAATAAAATAAAATACTTCTTTCAAGTGTAAAATTATAAATAAAAAGTATAAAAAAAGGATGCATCTGTAACATGTGAAGTTGCCTACTTTATTTAATCACTAAAATTAATTAAAACTATTTTTTAGAGTTTCCAACTTTTACCACGTTATTTTCAGTTAAATATACTGCTTTAAAACATGGAAATTTCAATTAACGCAATTATTCTTCTGACAAGTTTCGAATGTAATTTAAAGTTAGAAATAAAATATGGAGATATTCTACAACCAACTCGAATTTTAATCGATCCTGAAATCCCGCTAGGTATATTAATACAAATATAGCATTTTCGTATCATTAATACAAAGGAGAAATCTTGAACAACCAGCAAAGATGAGAGGTACTTACTTAATGAGCCAATATTATTCTTTTACATTTTTAAATATGTAGGATTTATGCTAAAAATTCTTTAAACAGAGATATAAAATTATCCCATAAAATACAAGGTGTCCCAAAATGAAGTGACGAGAAGAAAATCCAAGAATGTAAACAAGATTTCACAACAAAAAATCCAATAGCCAAGGTCGGAACACTCCAGTTAATTTTTGATGGGTCATTGAATTTTCTTCCCACAGAAAATGTCGTTAATTCGAAATTCTGGTATAGTTCATAAACTATTTGATCAATTTAAATAAACAAAATGTAAAGTAAAGCTAATGCCAAAATTGCCCGAAGTTATAATATTATCACCAAAAAATTATTTTGATAGAAAAAATACTATAACTCCATTCCTACGAGAACTTAAATATAAAAGTTCTGTCAACAACCTGTATCAATCAAATATCTTGAGAAATTAATTTCTTCGATTAAAACCTAATCCTCGGGCATTGGCGGGATTGCAATTCAACTACTGAAATTATTTTTTTTGCTCTCATATTCTAAAGTACTTGGTACACATAGTCAACTCCTATTTGGTGGAAGGAATATTTCCTGACATTAGAGAATAAGCTTTAGTTAAAGCTCCTCTAATAAAGACCTGAGACCTATAAGCCGTCTACCAGTTCTCTCGAAAGTAGTGGTCAATAGTTAACAACCCCTCCTCTAATAAAGACCTGAAACCTATAAACCTTCTACAAGTTCTCTCGAAATTAGTGGTCAATAGCAACAACCCAACTGAGTGATTTCTTAGATTTGCATAATATCTTGCACTCTAATCAATGTTTTTTCCGAACAGGGTATAGGTACGAAACTAAGTTGACCTCAATTATTGACCGTAATACTGATAAGGGTAAACTAATCGCATTACTGCTTATAGACTTCAGGAAAGCATTTGACACCCTAAATCATGAACTACTTCTAACTATATTAAATTCCATTGGATTGGAGTCAAAATCTAGACTTTTTCTCGTCGTACCTAACGAATAGGTGCCAAAGAGTAAAAGTTAGTGAATCTATATCAAATACTTTACTTCTGAAAAGTGGGGTCCACCAAGGGTCAATCCTCAAATTGAGTGGTGATTCATTACAAGGTGTGGTATGCGTAGAAACACGAATGAAAGGTTCTGGACCTTATACAGGGTGTTCCGAAATTAGGTGATACTACAACTAATTTTAAGACAAACGTTTATATAAACCTATATCCGATTTCGCCTCCTTAACATGTGTCATCAAAAATTGGGTTTTTGCTCGATTAATTGAAACCGAATTACTGTAGAGATTTGAAATTTTGTGTGAGTCAAGAGGTCACTTGGATAAGTTTTCTTGATTTTTTTGCAATTTTCCCAGAAGCTTTGAAAAGGTAGATTTTGGGAGGGTTGTCATAAAAAATACCCCTAACTTTTTAATGGCTAGTAAAAAATAAAAATAAAGTTTATAATAATATTCCCCAATTAATTTTGGGCAAAAAAGGTACTCCTATACGAAGGCGGTAGAACGCACCGTTTTGTAGTAAAATGCACTGATCTCAAACGTTTGCAGTTTTACAATACCCATCATGTTCGGAGTATTTGAAGGTTCTTGACTGGAAGAAATGAACGGAAATAATTTAAAATTAATATAGACTTGGATGTTTGTTCCTATTTTGTAAATTTAAAGAAAAATAACTTTTTTTTTTTATCCTAAAAAAAAGGAAATATTATAATGAACAAGTTTCGATATTCTAAATTAAGAAGAGAAAGATTAAATAAGCAGGTTTAAGTCCAATTCAAGGAATAACTGTGATGTTAATATATCTATGTTCATGTTTAATCAAATATTGTGTTTTTATGAGAATTTAAATGAGTTAAATTTTATTTGTATACATATTTATAGAATGTTTCAAAAATATAATGTAATTTTTATCTACCAATGTCTTTTTTTGAAATTCCACCCTTCTTTGAATTTAAAAGTATCGCCTAATTGAAAGCAGTGTAAAAAATTATGTTTAATCAACGTTCCATTTTAATATTTATGAAATGTTTAATTTGAAACGTTTCCGTAACAACGTTGTTGCGCTACGACATGTAACCGTTTATGAAACGTTATTGCAACGCAATTGTATCAATGCATGGTAACATTGCATGTTTCCAGGAAACATTTATAAGATATTATTTCAATGTTATTTTATTTACTGGGCGGTCAAGTGATATTTTAAATAAATTATGTAAGGTCCAGTAGATTACAACCGTTTTGCTACAACATAAATAATGCTATTCAACAAATAAATTTGGATCTGAAAAATCTAATGAATTTTGCTGAAACTCACCAATTTATCATTAATCCAAATATATATTTTTTTTGGTACTAAAAACAATCGTTTTCGAATCCTGAGTTCTGGTCATTTAAAAATTAATCTGGATGATGTATATCTGCTGCCCAAAAAGGAAGATGAACAAAAACATCTGGGATTAAGCATTAAGCATTGACTGGAAACTTACATTTAAAACTCATGATACTTAAGTTAAGTGTCGTAAAAGGTCTAACTTAGAGAATTTACTCAAATCGAGAATTTTTAACAAAAAGCCAAAAACTCTTTTTTTTGAAGAAGTCGAAATCTCATGTCTTTGGCATCAAGAAATTTGATCACATCTCTCACAAACTGGAGGAGCTATGCTGGTTAAATAAGAGGAATAGACGAGTTCTTCATTTTGCATATCAGTGTGTGTTGTCATATTCTATAACATAGCGCAGCTCGTGAATACCCTAATTATTATTAATTATAAAAAGATTTAGGGTTCTATCTCTTTAACTTCGGGAGCATTAGTGGTAAGAAAAATACCCGTCAAAAAACTGGGGTGTTTCGATATTTTTCGTCTACTTTCTAGAATTTTCTTCTGATCAATTTTTGGGACACCCTGTATATTTACTGTTTTAGATTCTTGCAAGTTAAGTTTATAATAATAATTTAATTTTATTAATTTCATTTCTAATTTCGAAGAAGAAGTCGGGTTAATAATGCAATTCGTTTTTATTATTTCTACAGGCACTCTTCCTGCAACAAAGAATGCTAGAAGTTCAAATTACTTTGTGACTTAACCTGTTTATATTTGGTTTCCTTGCAAGTTTTTTAATTTGTTCATAATAGCGTAAGTTTTATACTCTTTGTTCTTCTGTAGTATTTTTATTTTCCTTAGGTTATAAAACCGTTTCCATCTCTTAAGCCCCCAAAGATATTTTTAAACAAACCAATATGGATGTAATTTTCCGCAATAAATTTTCATGTGTTTATTTAAAGATTGAATTAAAGCCAAATTTATTAGGTTAAGAATTAAAATGTCAATAATTTCTTTATTTAGAAAACTCAATCTGATAAGGGTGTAGTTTAAAAATAGCATTAACGCACTATTGACCGGCTTTTCCAATACTTTGAAGTTTCAAAGAGGAGGAATAATGTTATTTAAAATCAATAGGTTGAAAGTGGTAAAAAATACTTTAGATAATTTATATTTATTATTTATTACTCAACATTTTCGTATTAACGTTGTATAAAACAGGTGATTGAATTATCGTATGGATTGCTGACAAAAACACACGGTGGCTTTATTTGACGTTTTTCTTTACAAAACAAATACTCATAGTCAGTTGTACACGAAAGCACTAGCAACATGAGCGTCAACAAAGCGGTTTAAAAATT
This sequence comes from Stenus bimaculatus, assembly GCA_963971135.1. Taxonomy (NCBI): domain Eukaryota; kingdom Metazoa; phylum Arthropoda; class Insecta; order Coleoptera; family Staphylinidae; genus Stenus; species Stenus bimaculatus. Next base: position 74,397,566 of record OZ020180.1, on the reverse strand, counting down.
AACCCAGAAACAAAGCGACAAAATTGATAAAAATTTTCTTTTTCTTTTTTTTCCAGCTACAGTTTACGTTGACAATAATGTAAATAATAGACTGAATCGGAAACATTATTTTTTCTCATTAAGAAAATAATACAGTCATTCTTTTTTTAAACTACCAAGAGCTAGTTTATGCAAATGTAATTTCTTTTGTTTTTGTGATTACGTTGGTCTCTCCTACTGGAAAATTGCATTCAAATAGAACTCAATAATGTTAGGTATTACCATTGTCTTTACTATATAATATATGTATACAATGCTATTACATAGTATACAGGGTGTACAAAAAGTTTTGCAACGCCAGTTGATTTTTGTAATGAAACACTTAACTTTTTTTAAATAGGGATAATCCATTTTTATTCTATATTATTATAGCTTGCTTTTAGAGATTTATGGAACATATTTTTTTATTTTTCTAAAGTAAATAGTTTGAAAGTTACAAGGGTTTAAATTTTCAATACATGAAGTTCGGCAACGCTGCTTAACTTTGGAAATTAAAAAAAAATAGAAAAATGTTTCAAATAAAAGTTGTACGATTCTTAGTGATGTACTTTTAGAAATATTGCCATGACCTTGAACAGCAACTTGAAGGTCAGGCGATAATTACTTAATTTTATTTATGAACTCTTGTAACTTCTAAGATATTAATAAACTTAAATATTTTTATGGACCTTTACTTTTCTTACAATTTGAAAATTTTATTAATTCTTACTTCATAAACATGAGTCGAAAAAAAGTGCAAATTCATAAGAAATTATTTGCTCAAAATGATATTTAAGTTTTTTATGTACCTAACTCTTTAAATTAAAAAGATACAGCTATAATGCTTTTCTGCAACTTGAACTTCAAAAACAACCACTTTGAAGCTCCGTGCAAAAATCGTTCGATTCGGGGCCCAAGCGGGCCAAAACCGCTGTTTTCAGGATCATGTCCCCTAAAATTTGATATAATTCAGGGTGAATTTGGGACAGTTGGGGGAATGAAACCGAAATAAGCTACGGTTGAATAACATTTTTGGGGGTATTCTGATGGAAAAGTGGTTCCAAAACATTCATCTTGAAATTTTCTTGCCCACTGACCTACCAAACGCAAATAAGTCCTTTTCGCCTTCGTTTCCTTTTCAGTAAAGTTGAAATTTTGAAAATTATTTTTTGTAAATATGTTATAATACTATACAGGGTGTCCCCCATTTTTATAGTAATATTTGATCCATTACCAAATCTAGCAAAGTTTTTTAGTTAAAATTTTCACAAAACGACTGGTGAACAGGTAATAGAATGTACCAAAATTTACCAAAAAATATCAATTTTGTTTTGGAGGGGGAAAATTATTGGCTTAGATAAGTACACCCTAATTGTTAAAACTTAAAGATTTTTAGACATTTTTGCGTATCTTGCTTTTTAGAATAAAGATGAAAAAAAGGTCTTTTGATTAACGAATATGGTGGGGGGGGGGGGCGTGTCTAATTTAGTTTATGCCTTAAGCCGTCCCCTGTAGAAATCAAAATTGTGTTTAGCTTAAGGTAATGTTGTGATTTCGTTTTTCAATATATTCACATTATATTCATAATATTGTGAAACAATGGAAATACAATATTGTGAGTACAACAATCCAGCGACTTTAAGACAATATGGTTCATATCATATTGTGTAAATATTAAATTTATATTGTATATCCGCAATATTTTAGTGAAGTGTTATTTTTTTTACTCCATTACTGTAAGTTTACTCTCTTTGTAATACATTTTATAATACTTTTTGGATGGCAGAATTTAAAAAGTCACTTTTAAAAACAAAAATAAAATTATACATTAGTAAATCTGCTTTAATTAGTTTTTTATTCAATGTGATTAATAATATGTACTAAATAATATAATATACTTTCAGAAAATGGAAACTTCAATAATTACAATGCCAGGAAAGTATTTCCAGTCAGAAATCACTCCAGAAAATTCCATTGGATCTTGGATCTCCTGAATAAATGCATTTTAAATTATTAAAAACTTTTTTTTTCGCCCGAATTATTTATTATAATAAATATTACCACAATATTTGCACCACAACGTTATCACAATTTGCGCACGATGTTGTCACAACGTTTCCACAATATTGTCACTATTTAAAAAGATATACTAACAATATTTGGGTCGACATTTTAACATGTCCAAATATTGTGCCACAATGTTTACACAATATTATAATATTGTGTACGATTTTATCATAACATTGTCGCAATATCGTGTTTTTACTCGGGGTGATTGAGTCTGGCGACGACCCTGACTCCTTACACCAATTTCAAAAATCCAACATTTTAATAATTTTTGTGGGGCACTCGGTATAAACTTTTACAACTTTCCTCAAGGAGCCGAGAAAATATAAAAAATAATATTTTTTTATTCAGAATGACATTTACACCCTGTATACTCTTCTAGGAAATTGATATCCCTGTCAGACCTTAACCACTATCATCATTTTTCAACGATTCAGGTCTAAAAGGGTTTGCTAGGAATTACTCCTACTAAATAAAAACTGTTTTAGTGTAGAAAGGTCGATAACACAATATTCTTACAAAATTTCTTGCCAGATGTGTTCCGAATCCTTACATTGCAAAAGGTTTGAGTTTAAAATATTAAAATTATTGTATTTTATACTCAAAATCACATAAAACCTGATAAAAAAATTTGAATAAAATATTCAAACTCAAATGTCGGTGATGTGACATCGCATCTCATAGTAAATATCATGAAATATGATGTACGCACGACATAGAGTTATTAAATAAAAGACCTTTTCACGTTTATTGAAAGCCGATCTAATATGAATTAAATCTTATTTCGTATTTTGCTTATGGATTTATAAATACAAGGCATTATTTATAATTAAATTATTCTCCATTGTTTTAAAAAATATATTAATTTATCTAAAAACGTATTATATGTTATTAATAGACCTTTTTTAATAATATTCACGCCATAACATATTTTATTAAGTAACAAAAAAATAAAATTTATTTCTTTCCCATTTGGATTTGGGATAAAGTTCTTCCATTAAAATTTAATATTCCCAAGTGACGTTTATTTGAAAGAGAATGCGAAAGACAAAGAAAGACTTGAAAAATCAATAATTTTATCATAAAAGCTTTGAAAACATAATATCGTTCACTTAAAGTATGATTTCTGGAAGAAATAAAAATTATTGCGAATTGTAATATGGAGTAACTTCTTACGCCAATATTAAATTTATACGAAAACCACCCAAAACATTTTTTTCTTCAATTTAAATTTGATTTATTTAATTAAAATTGTAAAATAACATAAGCGTAAAAGAATGTGAACAAATTTAAATAAAAGTGCTATAACAGCCAGGTAATTTATTTCAAATTTGACGCTTTCACTTCCTTAGTGTTTAAATTTAGATCACCTATTACCAAATTAATTTCACACATGGATATAATACATATTTACGCTTTAATGTAAGTAAATATATCAATGTACCTACATGAGTATATGAACTAATAAACTAAAATGAAGGATATGGTAAATAAAATTACTTGCTATTATATCATAGCTTTAAAAAGTATGAACAAGATGAATAGGACTGCATTAAATACATGCTAAATTAATCACATTATTTTATTATATTTATCCATTCTAGGATAATTCAGTGGAAATTCGCTAAATAGAATCTAATATTAGCACTGCAGGTGTTAAATTTTCTGTATTGATTCTGTACTCACTACTAGCATTTCACACATTCACACCTCTTCCTTTTCTATATTGATTAATAAAGCTCATTGAGAAATAAAATTTCCAATTTCCATATAGAACTATTTTACCAGTTTTCATTTTTTTGAAGATTCTAATATTTATAAAATGTGATTATTTTTTGGAAGGAGTTTTGTAGATTTAAATAATAACAAATATTTACATCATGACAATATGTACATTTTATTTAGAGAACAAATAACAAAGTATATCGGCAAACAATCATAGATTGTTTAGGTAAAGATGGTCGTAGGTCAACAATTATATCAAATCATGAGAAATATTTAATTGATGAATGCAGCTCTTTTTGATGCGATAGAATATTCTTCAGATAAACGAGAAAGTGCAGCTTGGTGTGCTCTTAAATGTTCAGCCTTGGCAGCTTCAAGTTCAGCAGTGTTATCAATGTTGTGGGTTACAAAGTGTGTTGGTTGAATGAAACGAACGGGTGCTGGAGGAGCAACGAAGGTTACAAATTCGGGTTCTTCAAGAAGAGGAGGTAAGATGGATCTTTCTCTTTCTACTATAGCAAGATGGGCTGCACGGACAGCAGCAACTTCTGGGGTTTCTTGGACTGGGCGTGGAAGATCACCTTCAGCAGTAAATCCTTGATCAGCTGCAGCTACGTATTTGATTGTGTGTAATCCACCATCAGTATCTTTGAATGTGAAGGATCCAACAACTTTTCCATCAGCAAAACCTTGTTCATTGCGGCTGGCTTCTTCAGTGTTGTATTTAAGGTTGTAGTTTCCAGCTGTGTCTTGGACTAAGGAAACACTTCCGGAGTCAATTGGGCCTGCAGCGGCGAAGGCAATGGTGGCCAAGATTACTACCTATAATAATAATAAAATTTAGTGATACATATTAATTAAAGTTTTTAATTATTTAAATAAATTTCATGAATTTCAGTAACATTTTTTATCATTAAAAAAAAAATAAATTTTGTAATCTAAAGGAAAAATTAATATTTTTTCTATAAGCTAGTGATTGTTTTTAAATTTCAATTCAATACTGAAATAAAATTGACTTAAATAAAAGAATATGTTATTTACTTACTGATGTGTACATGTTGTTGATGTGTTTTTGAAACAACTGATGTAGAATTTAAATTTTTCGACGTATTTATATGAAATATTGGGACAGGTTTTTGGGCTAAAGCGTTTTTAAATTTGTTAATTAAGTCGAATGTCTTTATTTTTAGAAGCAATTACTTCCAAATTTGAAAGGTATTTTATTATTTCACATTTTTTTAAAAAATTTATATTTAGAAATTATGTTTCCAATATTAATTTTATTTGTAAATCATATTTTTTTATAATTTTTGATTTGTGTAGTAAAAATACCTAATTTTAATTTAATTCAATGTCCCATAATTTTTCTTCCTATTTTTGATACCTATAAAATAAATTGTACAAAACTATTCATTAGTTGTACAATATTTTTACCGTATTAAAATCTTTTCCATTTGCTTTTAATTATTTTTCATGAATTATGAGATTTTTTGAATATTCTAAAAAATCTAAATTATGAAAAAATAATAAGTACTACTTAATTGTAATGAATATAATGTGAAATTTTTTATGTATTTACAGGATGCTTCATAATATGAGGGTAACATAGGATGATAAAAGTTCATATAAACTTATGACCGATTTCTCTTCCCAACGAAGCTACAGCCCTTAAAATGTGGTTTGACATTTTATCTTATTGCTCGATTATTTTAATACAAATTAGAGTAAAAATTTGAAGTGCTCTTATTAAATGCACTTTACTGTTTTAGACTGTTTATATAATTTCAACATAATAATTTAAAAAATTTTCATTTTCGAAGACCCTGAAACCTGTATAACAGAGTTAAAACGTTAGTAAAAAATGGAAAAATGTTTCAAATATTAGTTGATTAGTGAACCGACGAACTTTTTTTAGGAAATTAACGAAAAATTCAAAAACTTAATTAATAATTTAAAAAAACGTTAGAAGCCTTTTTTTTTCATTGTTCTAGAAACTGCAATTTTTTGATAATTCCTCTGATATCACCTTTTTAGAGTTATATAGTAGATCAAATTTTGTCATCAAAAACCCTAAATCTTGAAGTTATAGCGTTATGAAAGTTGAAATATAAATTTATCTTCAGAATTTGGTTTATTTACCCTTTTGGTCCCAATTGGAAAATGTTAAAGATACCCAATCATAAATAAATGGCTTTTAAAATTTTTTTCAAATCTGATCATAAATCATAAAGATTTAATTTAAAATCGTATTAAAAGGAATTGGGATCGAAAGGGTTAAAAGGGTTACAAGGGTATCTTCTAAAACTACAATAAAAGCAAAGAAAATTTTAAGGTGCTAGTTCTTTTCCTTCACTTACTAAAATAAATGAAAAAAAGTAATTTGAACAAATTTGTTCTATTTTAACTAAGAACCTATTATAAAATCATGTAAAATTAATAAAACGAAACTCATTAAAAACTAAAAATTTAAAACTTTATAAATCTATAACTCCAAAACAAAAAGTATAAGAATCATCAATTTAGTACTTTAGAGAATCTACAAATTTGCTAAAAATATTTTTTTTAATTATCAGTTTTAAAGCGAAGTTTAAATAAATATTTTCTTTAAACTCAGAGATAATTTGTATAACAAACAACCTAACAAATGCAAGAAATTAAAGCTTTAGAAGTTTGTAGATTTGATTATTTCAGTTTGGAATATGAATGTGGGTGCTTCACGTTGATTGGAACTGTATTGTAATGACTTAAACAAATGAATTCTAAGAAATCAATTTTGTTACTTGTCAGGTAGTCTTCCATATCACAAATTCTAGAAACTTACTAAGTACAATAATTTTAAACAAATTTATAATTCGTATTAATAAAAATTCATGTATACAAGGTGAGTTTTTAATGGGAAAACGGTAGTTATGTCTTTTCTTTCAAGAGATCAGAAAAAAACTTAAATTACAAGATTGCATGGTTTATTGGTGCTTCGTAGCTATTCCACCTTTTTATAAATGGAACACCCTGTATATTTTTGATAACACTGAGTTAAAGAAAAAAACAATATTTTTGGCTTTTTGAAAATTCGAGTGCGCCTTTTAACGGATATTTTCTGTAAAATTGTTAGAAAATTATTTAAATGTTAAAGAACACATAAGACGAACAATATTTTATTAAAAAATATAGGAAGTTTCAATTAAAAAAATTAAAATACATCCCTATTGTGTTATCATATTTCATACCTTCATAGTGTCCGTTTGTGATAAAATTCGAAAGAAAATGTACAAAAAATACCTCATAATCAATATTACAAAATGTCCGATAAAAATTAAGGGCACACTCAAATTATCAACAACAAAAATATCATTGTATTCTTTAACTTAGTGTTTTTACAAATATAAGAAAATATACAGGGTAAAAAAAGGTGGAGTAGCCTATACTCCAATTACAAACACCCTGTATAAACAAAAATAATTTCTGGTTATTAATAGTTGATAATCGTTTGTTGTAGATTATTGTAGAAAGGTTAGCAGCAAATGACGAACTCCTGATTTTTGCTAAAATATCTATTAATATGTATCTTGGTACATATTTCTAGTGCATCAGTAAACCATGCAATTTTATAATTTAAGTTTTTTTGCTTTCTCGTAAAATAAAAGATATAGCTACCGTTTCGGCAATAAAAATTCACCCTATATATGTATGAAAGGTTCCTTTATACATATACAGGGTCTCCCATTTTAATTAATCCAGCTGAATATCTTGAAAACGAAGCGATTTCCTCAAAAATGTTTCAGACAAAAATTGTAGCGGCTCGAGGGGGACATTTAATAGTGCCATGGGTTTTTAATTGTTATGGGGATTTATGGGGGTTTTATGGAAAAACATTTTTTTTCAAATGGGAACCCCCATTTTTTATTGTAGATTCGTAATCTATGGAAAATAATAAGAAAGTTTTGAATGAAACTTTTTTTTCTAAAATTTAAATTTTTTGCTATATTCACCAAAATGAACACAAATTTTGGGATTTTCGATACAGTTTTACTAGAAAACTAAAGCTTTATAAGAAAAATCGTAAGAGACAAAAGTGCTTAAATTAAAGCAAAGATTAATAAAAAATATTATTTTATTTTATTAAAAAAAAATAAATTAAAAAAAATAATTTATTTTATTTTTATTATTTTTTAAGAAAATTATAATTTTTTTTTACTTATAAAATTTAAAATAAAGTCAAAGGTTGGAAACAATAGGTGTCAAAACGGTTTTTCAATTTTATTTGCAATTTAATATGTCAAATAATATTTTTCAATTAAGGAAGATGGCTTCTAAAAATAAAGGAATTTCGTTTTCAGCCTACTTTGTGTTTCGCAAATAATTGTTATATTGTGACAGATTAGTTTTTTGTAGAAGCTCATTGTTATTGAAGCCACTGTGATTATTTAAAATCAGTCTATCATAAAATGGCTGATTATTCACCTAGAGATATCGTGAATATTATAAAAGTTTTGGGCGAATGCCATGATAACTATCGGCACGCAGCACTTCTTTATACTGAGAGGTTTCCACAAATACGTCATCCAAATCATACAAATATTAGGAGGCTCGTGAAAAGAGCGGAAAACGGTTCTCTTAGAAGAAAACTTAGTAAAACTGGTCCTAAGATGCTCCCCTCATTGATAGCATTAGCTTCCATAAATGAAGATCCACATACATCTACAAGAAAAATTCAGCGTTTTCATGGACTTTCTAAATCTTCTCCCAACAGAATTTTAAAACACCATAAATCACACCCATATCATGTTCATTTAACCCAACAAATTAAAGAAGATGACTACATCCGCCGACTTAATTTTTGCATATGGGCTACGAATCAAGTTAGAAGAAATCCCCTTTTTTTTAATCGCGTACTTTTTACTGATGAAGCAAAATTTGACAACATGGGTGGAGTAAATCTTCATAATGCTCATTATTATTCTGAAAATAATCCACATTGGCAAAGAGATCATAGATTACAGTGGCGTTGGTCTATAAACGTTTGGGCTGGAATAGTGGATGAGTTTCTTGTGGGACCATTTTTTTATCAAGAAAATCTTAACCAACATGTTTATTTGAATATAATTCAAAACGAAATGCCTACTCTTTTAGAAGATGTACCTCTAGATTTAAGACAGCGAATGTGGTTTCAACAGGACGGAGCAAGACCCCACACTGTCAGAATTGTTAAAACATTTTTACATAACCAATTCCCTAATATGTGGATTGGAATTGGTAGTGAAGTACACGAATGGCCTGCAAGATCTCCGGATCTTACAAAAATGGATTATTTTTTATGGGGTTACATAAAAGATAAGGTTTATGAACAACTAGAGAGGATATTATGATACGAATTACGGACGCTTTTCGAAGTATCACTCCTGAAATGTTGAGAAATGTATCATTGGCTTTTCGCACACGAGTAAACATGTGTTTTGAACAAAATGGAGGAATATTCGAACATCTTATTTAGACCAGCTCTCGTAATTTAAGAACAGATCCAAATATCTTTAAGCGTATTAATTAATTACCTTTGACTTTATTTTAAATTTTATAAGTAAAAAAAATAATATTTTTCTTAAAAAATAATAAAAATAAAATAAACTTTTTTTAAATTTATTTTTTTTAATAAAGTAAAATAATATTTTTTATTAATCCTAGCCTTAATTTAAGCATTTTTTGACTCCTGCGAGTTTTCTTATAGACCTTTAGTTTTTTAGTAAAACTGTATCGAAAATCCCCAAATTTGTGTTCATTTTGGTGAATATAGCGAAAAAATGAAATTTTAGAAAAAAAAGTTTCTTATTATTTTCTATAGATTACGAATCTACAATAAAAAAATGGAGGTTCCCATTTGAAAAAAAAATGTATTTCCATAAAACACCCATAAAACCCCATAACAATTAAAAACCCATGGCACTATTAAATGTCCCCCTCGAGTCGCTATATTTTTTGTCTGAAAAATTTTTGAGGACATCGCTTCGTTTTCAAGATATTCAGCTGGATTAATTAAAATGGGACACCCTGTATAAAAATATTAGATATTTTTGGAAAATTAATAAAAATCAAAATTGTTTCGGAAGTTGATAAAAAAGTTTAAACATTACAAAATGAGAATATTATCTATAAAATTATTAGGTAGTTTTTGATTTGCAGAAAAATATGTACAATTTTTTGTAATCAAATTAAAAGAGTTATAATAGAGTTAAATAAAAAAAAATTAAGGAATTTGACGGATGATTGGCAAAGACAGGTGATCTACCTTCCTTGTAAAAGTTTGCAAATATTTTCGATGTCCTTCTGTGTACTTCTATTGTATTCCCGGATATAAAAGAAACAACAATACTTCATTCTTTGCGTTCGCTTTGTTTTAACCCTTTAAAGATTAAATATTTTCAAAAAAAGAATGTAGTACTTACTCAAGAAACACAATATGTTTACCAATAAGCAAACACAAAGAAAAACTTAAATTAGATTTGATAGGAGGGCGATTGGTTACAATTGAACCTTATCGAACTGTGACCAATTTGATCTATTGTTCAACCCTTGCTCTGGTGAAGTCCTGGGATGTCTAAATCCTTAATTAAGCTAATTAGCTCCTTGGGAGACATAGTCTTAACTTCGTGTGGAATTAGTGTCGTCCAGCAAAGTGATCAAATCTGATGCGAGCTATTGCTTCGCATTCGCAGATGATGTGCTCCGAAGTTTCATCTTCCAACCCAAGGAGTCTGCAAGTTTTAATTTCTGACTTGCCCATTTTGTTGAGATGATACCTCAATAGGCCGAGAAGCTTCGTGGCTTTCTTGGGCGAGTACCCAATGAAAAAAAAACTTAAACAAATAAATGTGTTAAATAATATACAGGGTGATTAGACCACAAGTGCCTGGCCTTATATTTTGATAACGTGTATTTGAAATTAGACAGGAAAAACATTTTTATTGCTAAAGTGTACCTAAAGAATGCATTAATGTATTTGTTACCATTAAAGCGTGTCATTGGTTTTCTATGAAATGACTAGTTATTTCATGAAATACCGACCTACGGCAGTTATTATATAGGGCTTTCATTAATGACTGTTCGTCAGGCTAGCAAACATTAACATACTACAGTGGCGTCCTTAGAAAAATAACTTTTTCAATAATAATATATTTTTAATAATAGTAACAAAATATTTATTAAAAAATAATAAACTGAAAAAATAATTCATTTGCAATAAACAATATTTATTTGTAAAATTTAATTACATAATTAAATCATAACCTAAAACTACACTTTAAAACTTAGAAATTACAAAATTAAAAAGGATTACTTTCAAATCATCATTGTTACTTTTAGTTTCAAGAAAATGAAAAATAATTTGAATTTAACACAAAACCCGGAGGAAACTTGTAAGGGACGCTTTGACTAAAAATGACAGTTCAAAACCACAGAATAACTAAAATTGGTTGCATCGTATACTTGGTTGCCTAGATTCGTTACCTTAACCGAACAGTAATTAATGAAAGCCTTGTAGAATAGTTTATTATTTTATACTTTAACTAGTTATTATTCTATAGAATATCGGCTGCGTTCTATTCCAAGTATGAAATGAAGTAAATATTATTTTGAAACATTTTTAACTAAGCCATTTAGATACTTGGTCTTTTTTTATTACTTTTTTTAAAATCTTATTACCAAGAATTTATGCTTATTTAAAAAAATAATAATTATTTTATTTGACAATTAATTTATATCAACTTATATCATTGACAATTCAAAACCACAGAATAACTAAAATTGGTTGCATCGTATACTTGGTTGCCTAGATTCGTTACCTTAACCGAACAGTAATTAATGAAAGCCTTGTAGAATAGTTTATTATTTTATACTTTAACTAGTTATTATTCTATAGAATATCGGCTGCGTTCTATTCCAAGTGTGAAATGAAGTATATATTATTTTGAAACTTTTTTTTACTAAGCCATTTAGATACTTGGTCTTTTTTTAATACTTTTTTTTTTAAATCTTATTACCAAGAATTTATGCTTATTTAAAAAAATAATAATTATTTTATTTGACAATTAATTAATATCAACTTATATCATTCCTTATAATCTTCTTAATGTATATTTATTTCATACTTAATTTTGTGCTACTACGTTATTTTACAGATTAACCCGGTAATACATGTAACAACCAGTTACAGTATAAAATAAAAAAACTATTTTATAATTTAACTGCCGTAGATATATCATAAAATAACTAGGTATTTTACAGAATACCGGAATTATACGCTTTAACGGTAACACATCTAGTTTTTAATTTCCGGAGCACACCGGAAGTACCCGAAACCGACAGGAAAAAAAAGAAACGACTTAAAAAAATATGTTTATAATATTTTGCAAAGTTTTCAAATCGAAAAATATAAAATTATTGTAAATAATCTAATTTCGTATATGAATGAATTTTGTTGAAATATAAAAAATTTTGGAATAATCGGTTTATTTATTTTTTTATTTTGAAGAGGAAAAAAGGTTTACAACAAAAGTTTTTTTAATTTATTCCGATGCATATTTTGACGTTTTTAATTTTTTCACATTTATTTTTGTTTTAATGCTAATGCAACCAACTTTTTTTTAAATAGCCACCATAATTTTTTTCAATTTTCATGAAGTGCCTATTTTTCTGAATATTCTGATGACATTCTGTCCCAATAAAATAATCAAAAACATAAAATAATTTTACGGAAACAACAAAAAATATACTAGAAGTTTTTCTTTATCATAATGCATAATTTGATGTTCCTAGTTTGTTTGTGTTTATTTTATTATTTATTTGTTTTTTTTTCAAAAAATATTTTTTTAAATATTATTAATTTTTTTATTGAGATAAAGAGTAGCATCATAATATTCAGAAAAATATGCAGTTTTTGAAAACTCAAAAATAATAAATATGATTTTTATTGGTTGCGATCAAAAAACAAAAACAAATGTGAAAAACCAAAAAACCTCAATATTAATTTTGAAGAAGTAATTTTTTACATTATTTAAAATATTTTTCTAGCCTGATGATGGTCTAAAGACCGAAATTGCAAATGCTGTTATAATAAATTTAAAATTCCAAAAAAATTTTCATTTGATCTTAATTTCCATACTTTTGTTACATCCTGTATAGGTATACGAATTCAACTATCTTTAAATCAAAATAATAGAGATTTTGAATATTTAACTTATGTATTTTAATAATAAAACAAAATTGAATAAAATAACTATACTTAATTATTTTTTACTGAAATTTTATTAGTTTTGAATAAATTCTAATAATTGAAAATAATTAAAAAATATTTAAATAAATAATAAAAAAACGTAGGAAGAATAACTCGTATTATCAACACGTTCAAAAAAAGATTTATTTATAGCGACATGTTTCGTCTTATTAGGACATCTTCAGGCAACTGAAATCAAAATTTATTACATTAATATAGTAAAAACTTTAAGACTAGCATATAAAAACCGAATTTCAAATTACAATCATAATCAAATTTAAAGTATTTGTTAACCAAAGACACATTTAATAATTTATGTAGTACTTACTTAAATCTAATTTCTCATTTAAATGAAAGATTATCTGATTATTTTCGGTGCACTCCTTAAATTAAAAAGTAAATCAATAAATTTTTTGAGTTCACTTTGGTAATAAATATTCTTATCATATCTACTTATGCTTTCTCAAAATATAATGCTTGTACTGGTGGTTTGAATCACCCTATATATAAAAACCTTTTTTTATAATGTAACCCGATGTAATATTAAAAATACAACACTTAATTTATGGTATTTCCATTATTTATTTTAAAATTATTTACAAACTTACATAAACAAGGAAAACTTAATAATAATTAATGTACACCATGACCTGTATAAACAACATGCGCTTTGAAACCATTGTGATTATCCGCAGTGTAATATACAGTACGTATTTTTCCATCAGGTTGCACAACACTATATTCCCCTTTTACAACATCACCATCTCTTTCTTCGTTTTGCGATTTTACATCACCCGTATGAAGATCTTCCACTCCATATTTATATTGATACTTTGGATGATGCTTTAGGAAAATATTAATAAAATTTATGTTTAATAAAATTTTATTAACTTACGTGCGAATAATCCTCTTCACTTACATGGTTAACATGATGCTGTGGTTGATAATATTGTACCTCATGATTCGGTATTTCTTTATACTACAAAAAATAATACGTCAATCACTAATAAATCATTGGATGAAATATAGGCTTACGTATAAATCCCCATTATCCTGATAAAGGTCGGTGTAGTAATCGGAAGCAGGATAATCGGTATAATGAACTGCCGATGTATAAGCAAACAGCAGCGATATTAAAATTGGCTAAAATATTAACGAATTAAAACTTGAATGATTTTTGTTCAAATTGATTTACCTTCATCATCTTTACAAAAATATAACTGAAGCTTTTAATGAGAGTTTGATGTATATATACCCGCTAGTTGCTTAATTTTCTCACAAAAGGTGTGAAACAATAAAGAATTTTAAGTTGTAAGGAAAAAATTTCCCAACTCCTTGTTAGGTAAGGTCATTTTTGCATATTACCTAAACTGGTAAGAATAAGTTCTTTAATTAGTTCATTGTTAAAATACTTTTCGGCAACTTTGTTACTAAATTGGATAAAAGTTATGTCAGCCTAATTAAAAGTTTTCATAAAAGTGTTGGACATATTTTTACAGGTCCGGGTTACTCTTTCAATCTTCACCTATTAAAAATTTTAATACTAATTTATAAAACCCAAAAGATTTAAATTCTTAAAATTTTAAATTAATTTTTAATTATAAAGATGATTAAATTTTAATCAACATTTATAACAAAACATGAATCAAAATTAAATTTTAGTATTCTGGAGCAGTTTTGTCATTTCAAAGTAATTTTTAATAAAATTTAAGATTTTATGGATATACATATACAGAGTGTCCCAGCGGTGCGAGAGAGTAACATTATTCTAAAATATTTTAATAATTCACCGGGTATCCATTCCAAGATGACGGACCAAAGTTACGATTTTATTTAATGAAACACCCAGTATATTATGATATTTTTGGATTCTTTTGTATAACCTTTTATGAGTCTACTTTCACTCGTTTTGGCCAATTAAACGAAATATTCAAATGGAACACCCTGTATATTTTAACATCAACCGATGGCATTTCTTACAAGCTTTCTATTAATATCACAATTATCAATTTTTGTTTTCTCAGTATACTATGAAAATTTAACAGTAACCTTATTTTGTTAAATTTTGTTTTTACGCACTTTTCTGTACTTTTGATAATAGCTAAACCGAAAAAATGAATTTTTCTAAAGAAGAAATGGAAAATTCGATGTACGCGCTTGGAGATGCTGAAAATTATCCTCTTCTGGCTATCAGAATTTATAAAGAATATCCAAAAGCCAGACAACCAAGAAACGAAGGAATCAGAAAATTAATGGGGCCATTTGGAAATTCGGGCAGTATGTTGTACAATAAATATTGACTAATCAAAGTATTAGTCCCAATTCTGTTCTGGATATTTTATTGATGGTTGAAGAAAATCCGTCGATTAGTAGAAGAGGAGTATCCACCCAGACTGATTCAAAATCTTTCGCATTTTGAAAAAAACATTTGTTTCATCCATATCAAATTGAATTGAACTACATACTGTATGGTAATGACTTCGAGAAGAGAGTGGAATTTTCTGTTATGATGCAAAACATGATGACCGCGGATGTAATGTAACAAACAAACGTATGTTTAGTGACGAAATCACCTTCAAAAACATTGTCAAAAGGCATAATTTATGCACGATTATGGGTACTCAATATTGATCATCAAAATATATGGTCCTTAAATGGGTGGAAACATTATTGGTCCTCACTTTTTTGATGGAACCTAACTGCAGAGATGTACCCTGAGTTTCTAAGAGATTCACTACCATTATTGTTGGAAAATTTTGATATGGTGATAAGAAGAAAATGGACCCCAAGTGCACTTTCATAAGATTGTTAGACGATATTTAAATAATTGGATACCTGGACACTGGATTGGCAGAAATAGGCATGTAAATTGTCCGGTCAGATCTCCCGACACAACCCCAACAGATTTTTTTCTTTGGGGTCATGTAAAATGTGTATTATATCAGACTCAAGCAATAACATCTGATCAAATGGAAGACAAGCATTTCAATTCATCACACTGGATATTCTAAAAAATGTCACACTTAATGCATGTCGTGAGCAAAATGGACAGATTTTTGAATAACTATTTTTATGTTAAATAAATTCAATATTTTTGATCATTGAATCTTCAGTCTTTTGTCAAAATTTCAACCCATTTGATTTAGAGCAGTAATTTTTCAAAAATAGCAAATAACAGCAGTACGATTGATTTTGATAATAAATCTACAAATGTCAAAATACAGGGTGTTTCAAAACTATTCCGCATCCTCTTAAGGGCCGATTCCTCTCATGAAAATAAGACGAAAAGTTCAAATAAACAGGGGTCCGATCTCGCTTCATAAGGGAGCTACAGCCTCTTAAAAGTGTTGTTAATAAGAAGGTTTTTCTTCGTTTATTTCAAAACGAATTGAAGTACAGCTTTGAAATTTGGTATGAATTATGATACAGTTGGTACACGTTTTCGTGAATTTTTTTTGCATGTTTTAAAAGGGTAAATTTAACTAAGGTTGAGGTTTAAAATTATCATAACTTTTTTTTCTTAACTTTTACAAGAGTTTTTTTTTTAAATTATTGTTCCACATTTAATTCTTAACAAAAAAGGTGCACTTATTTAAAGTCGCTAGATTGCGCCGTTTTCGGAGAAAATGCATTTTTCCATTTATTGACGGTCAACACAATTTAAATAAAATTATTAAAAAAAATCGTATTAGCCATGGATTCTTTTGTTGACAAAAAAATTGAAAAAATTCATGAAAACGTGTCCCAACTGTATCATGATTCATACCAAATTTCAAAGCTGTATTTCAATTCGTTTTGAAATAAACGAAGAAAAACCTTCTTATTAACAACACTTTTAAGAGGCTGTAGCTCCCTTATGAAGCGAGATCAGACACATGTTTATTTGAACTTTTCGTCTTATTTTCATGAGAGGAATCTGCCCTTAAGAGGATGCGGAATAGTTTTGAAACACCCTGTATACTGGGTGTTCCATTTAAAAAACGTAACTTCGGTTCGCCATATTAGAATGGACACTCGGTATTATTTTTATAGTGTTCGTCTAAAGAAATTGTATTGTAATGTAACTTTCTCGCAGCGCTGGGACACCCTGTATATAAAAAATGAACTTGAAAAAATAATGGTTGTAAAAATAAAATTATTGAAAATAAATTCGTTTTAAAAATACTAAAGTGTTTAGTAAATTGTTATAGTCGGCAATTTATGGTGATTACATGAACCACTTCATTTCATCATAAAGGCTCTCGAAAAAGTAGTTTTACAAAGAGTAGCAAAATCGTTATTGTCTTTATTCAAACTCAATGTTCTCGCATAATCAAGATATGAACGGTCATGTCCTTGCTTCAACTACTTATTAGTAGATAATACAATGCTATAATGCGGGCTTTAGTTTAGCTTAAAATCGCACTCCTCACTTATTAAGTGTAGTTGCTTAACAATCTCTTCTAAGTTGATTCCACAACTTCCACCAAATACCTATAATATGTGGAGATCCAGGATAAAGGTAGAACTTTTCGGGGTTTACTTGCAACTTAACCCATTATCTTTTAAGACTAATTTAACACTTTAGTCACAACTCCTCTCTAAGATACTTGTTTTGTAGGAAAGGGTGAGTAATTTTCCAAAAAATGGGGTAATTTTGGTAGTTATGACTAAAAGGGAAAATTATTGTAATACAGAATTATGGGTTTGAATTACAAACACTTTCACTATGTAGAGATTTCCATAATACCCCAAGAAGGGGTAAATCCTCTATAGCCGACGCTGAAGATTTTGCACCCTTTCTGAGGATTTACTCCTTTCAGAGGGTGTTTGTAATTCGTCCCCTGATTTTTTTTCAGCATTGGTATGTTTATAACTTACAAAAATAAAATTGTGTGAAATTGTTTGACAAAAAGAATTTATAATTCATATTACTTTAAATGATAATGATAAATTATCTTCTTCCAGATAATTATTAAAATGTTTGATTAAAATTTTAAATTCAAAAAATAAATTTTTGCGAGAAAAGTCATAATAAATGGTAATTTGAAATTCCGCCAGTTTATATTCGATTTAAAAAATATAGGGTAAAAGTATGTATACGTCAGATGTCAAGATATAATTGATTTACAAATACGGGAAGGGATACATTCGTAGAAAATTTGAGCGCTGAAATTCGCTGATATTTTATATTCTCTTGGAGTTATCGATTGACCTATAAACCCATTTATATTTCCCAGTACCTGCTTCGCCCACGCAAAATTTATTTTTTAAGCAGGCCATTAGTAAACCAAATTTACTGCTAATTTAATTAAAATCTTAATTTGATAATTATTTCTGTGATTTTGAATTTTATTATGAATTCTTTAAGTCATTTTTTGATCAAAATAGACGTAAATTTAAATTTTATTTTATCAGGATAACGATAAATAAAGAAAGGGAGGTGCCAAATAACGGTAATATTCCGAATTCGGATCTACATGTCGGAAGGGGATTTCTAAAAATATCATTTCAATACCGGCACGATAACATTTTCTGGAATAAAATTGTAGCCGTTGTGAGCGCGAGTTTTCATTTAACATTTATTTGATGTCAGCTGCGAAACTAAATGCATTATATAGTCTTTATTTTTTCGTTTTCTTTGTTTTCAAAGTTGAAAACCAAATTTTATTAAATTACTCACATTATACTTTATAAATTCTTTATATCGAATTTCCCAAAATGTATTTAAATAATTGAGTTCAGAAAAGATGAAACATACTATTTTTAACTTGAAATCAGGGATTCCTAGCTTTATTAGACATAAAATAAAATATTGAAACCGGTAAGTTGAACCTATGTTCAGCTTACCGGTTTCGGCTTTCAATGACAAACCTTCCTCAGATCTAAACATTAAATTGTAATTGCTTTAGTTAAATTGGTTAAAACATATATGAAGAAATTGCTTGTACTAACATCAATTATCATTAAAAGTTATATACAATTAATGATTACCTTCATCATCACCTATAATATATTAGCAGATACAAAAAACTACATTCAAATTAACTGACAAAGTTTTTGGTATATAATATGTAATAAAAATGTATTTCTACTCCTTGGAAGTAAATAATAAACCCGATTGTAGCCGATTTACTTCGGAAGTGTACGAACATGAAAAATGACTGTAACAACCTGTCAATAATCAGAGAAGGCTGTGACGTTTGAAGAGAAAAGGGAATAGGGAAATATGTTGGCAAGATAACATAGATGTAATTTGCTAACCTTTGGGGAGTTTCTGACAACATATTTGAGACTGCGAAACACGGAAATAAAGGAAGATATTATTGCTTGATTTTGTTTGGATGTTTTCTATTCAAATGAACAATATCGTCTGGTTTCATCAACAATTTGTATTGATACTTTAGCTACAAGGCAATGAAGTTATTTAAAATCGAATTTAGTCAGTCTAACCAAATTACGAAAGGAGCTACAATCATTTAAGACTAATTCTGGCATTACCTCGTCTCTGTAGTAGGTGCCATTTTGGAAAAAAAATTCTGTAGATCCATTTCGCACTAAATTTTATTTGGACGTGCAACATTATTCCATTGTTGACCACATGTTTGCAGAAATAAGTTGCAACAACCAAGAAATTTATTGTCAAGATATTGGCAACAGTTGCCAAAAATGTTGTCCAATTTATACTTAGCTTAAATCGGTCAACGTTCGCCGGAAAACATGTTGGCAAAATGTTGGCGACAACTAAAAAACTTGTTTGCGACTTTCTGCCAACATATTCGAGATTTTGTGAAACAAAGAAAGATGTTGCATGTTTTAATTTCAGTGTTTTCCATTCAAATAGGCAACATCGCTTGGTTTCATCACCAATTTAAATTGATACTTAAGCCATGAGTTATTTAAAATTAGAATTAATAATTAACTAAGTTATGTCATATCATTTATAACTCGTTGCAGAACTATTTTACATAGAATCTTACACTTTAGAAAGCCTAACTCTAACATATTACTATTTAAAAGTTTTTGATTTGGGATAATTACGCATTATCCCGACGAAGATTAGCTTCTATTCGTGGCATTTTGCAAAAATTTGGTTTGGATGCTCAACGTTATTGGTCACATGTTTCCAGACAAACGTTGATCGAATAAATTTGTTGTTAACATGTTGGCAACAGTTGCCAACAAATGTTGTCCGGATTAGACTTTATATAAATGAAATACATAATAGTTTGAATTCTTTTTGGTAATTTTTGGGGTTTCGAGACAAAGAAGTTCTTCAAAATTACGAAAGGAGTTATCTTGTCTCCGTAGTAGGTGCCATTTTTTCTTACTTTTTTAGTTTGGAAGCTATACATACATGGTGACTCAGTCATATGCCCACGGTCTATAGCTTCTTTGCTATACAACATATCGACTTGCGGTTTTCACCAACATATAGATACATGCATGCCCCACAATTTAAAAATATTTTCGATACATACAAGGTGTCCCATCATGACCTACTTAATCAAAGTTTTATTTTCTTAAATGGAACACCCAGTATATTATGACATTTTTGGATTTCTTATCAAAAAATAATTATACTTTGTATACACTTTTATGGGTCTATCATCACTCGTTTTGCTGATATTTGCCATTTAAGCCAAAAAAAGATTAACTTTTGAAAAATCACTACTCTAAAACAGAAAAACATGTTAGCTTGAAATTTTGTCAAAAATTTTTCAACTTCGTCTAATCTACAACTGTCATGTCAAATTTAAGTTTGTGATATTTTTTTATCAGGGTGCCTTATAAAACGCAAATTGAACAGTTACACGAAATTTTCAAATGGAACACCCTGTTTTAACGACAGTCGATGGCATTTTTTACAAGCTGTCTATTGATATAATGTTTGTATGATCGCTTATCAATGGTTTAGGAGATATTAATATCCAAACAGTGAAAATAGACAAAATAGCACTCTTGGTGAATTTTTTTCAGGAATTTTTTTAATTTGCCTAAAACTTATTTGTGTCTTTCTCTATTTTGCTATTTTAATAATGTTGTTATACTACAAAGCAGTTTTTGTTGCTTTACAAAACAAATAAAATCGAAACTTGCAATTATCAATTTTGGTTTTCTAAATTTCAGTATGTTTTGAAAATTTAACAACTCATGTTATCAAGGAAACCCCTATTTTGTTGAATTTCGTTTTTACGCTCTCTTCTGATAGCTAGAAGCGGATTTCTTTCAGCTTCACCAAGACCTTACAGCATATTTGACATTTCTTCTTTAGAAGAGTTCACTATATCGGTTTAGTTATTGCCAAAAGTACAGAAAACGGCGTTAAAGCAAAACTCAACAAAATAAGGGTTTCCTTGGTAACATCAGTTGCTAAATTTTCAAAGCATACTGAGACTTAGAAAACCAAAATTGATAATTGCAAATTTCGATTTTATTTTTGTTTTAAAACAACAAAAGCTACTATTGAAATAAAACTACATTATAAAAAAGCAAAATAGAGAAAGACAGAAATAAATAATAGGCAAATAAAAAAAAATTCCACAAAATTTATCAAGAGCACTATTTTGTCTATTTTTCACTGTTTCTCAGTTTGGATATTAATATCTCCTAAACCTTTGATAAGCGACTATACAAACATTATATCAATAAAAAGCTTGTAAAAAATGCCATCGATTGATGTTAAAATATATAGGGTGTTCCATTTGAAAATTTCGTTTAATTGTTCAATTTGCGTTTCATAAGGCACCCTGATAAAAAATATTACAAACTTAAATTTGACATGATAGTTGTAGACTAGACGATGTTGAAAAATTTTTGACAAAATTTCAAGCCAAAATGTTCATCTGTTTTAGAGCAGTGATTTTTCAAAAATTGATCATTTTTTGGCTTAAATGGCAAATATCAGCAAAACGAGTGATGATAGATCCATAAGAGTTTTTAAAAAGTATAATTATTTTTTAATAAGGAATTAATATACTGGGTGTTCCATTTAAAAAAAATTAACTTTGGTTCAGTAGGCCATGATTGGACACCCTGTATATATCGAAAATATTTTTAAATTGTGGGGCATGCATGTATCCGTGGGCATATGACTGGGTCACCCTGTATAAAGGCCTGTTTAGACGGGCATAATTTGTTACCAAAATTTTGTTCTCAAATCGACTCAGATGGAGCTGCGCAATGTGCAATGCGAGTCGATTTAGGAACACAATTTTGGAAACAAATTATACCCGTCTAAACAGGCCTTAATAATAAATGCAACAGTAAAACCAGCAATAGTCGGCAGATCCATTTTGCACTGAATTTGGTTTTGGCACTGTTGCATCTGTTGTCAACATGTTGACAACAAAATTCTTGGATACTGCAGCATTTTTTGGAAATCTATCTCCAACAATGTTGCGCGTTCAAATAAAATTTAGTGCGAGTAGCGTCTATACTATTTTTTTTTGAAAAATGGTACCATTAGTAATTTGGTTAGGATGAGTGAATTCGTTTTTGAAGAACTTCATGGCATTATGCCCTTGAATCGGAAAGTCGCCAACTTGTTTTCGAGTTGTCGCCAACATGTTGCCACATATTTTCCAGCTATTTTTGGTCGGTTTGTACAAAGCTTTATGTTTTTTTTTATTTAAAAAAATATGCAAAATTGCTTGATATTGCAAATTAAGAGATTTTTTTAGCTTTTATATGTTTTTAGTTCGTTAACATTTAATTATGGAGATTTATCACATTTTAATTTTAAAATTAATAGGTACATTATTTTATAACAAGAACTTAGTATCCTGCATATAAATTTTTAAATTTTTTTATTATTTCTTTAATCCTGTAGAATTATGTATATTTTTCTAAATTTTTTTAATATTGGTATTAGAATAATAATTTATAAATAATAAAATTCGATTATAACATATGACTGGGCATTAAACGTCCAGTGTACCATTTTCATATTTTAAACAATCATAGCATTCTATTTTGACCTGTAATATTTTTCCCCTATGCACTTTTCAAATTTATGCTTTTGTTACACTTAAATCGTGACAATAATTTATTTTTCTTTGTGAGCTAATTAAATAAATAATAATACGGTAGCAACAATAGAGTAAGTAATGATTTCATAAAAATCGAACTCTCTTTACTATTTTAATGATAAGAAAAAAATATATAACAATTCTCGCTTTCTTTATTTTTTGTGGCGCTTGTAAAAATGTACAAGACACAAGACTAAGAAATTTTAAGTCTTTATAAAAGTAAAACCAAAAAATAAAATAAAAAATTATTATTATAATAATTAGTAATTGCAATAAAGATACAGTTTCTCTATTTTAGTTTCCCATTTTTTTTGCTACCGTATAAAAATTTGGTTTAATCAACAAACAAAATATTTAAAAAATTAAACCATAAAAAGAAATATCAAAAAAAGCTTTATTTATAATTTATGTACTAGAAAGTAAACTTGAAATCTTTTGACCAACTTTATTTGTAAAATACTACAAACCCAAGTTTCAACAAAAAATCAAAATCATGTGTAATAGAGTACAATTTTATTTATTTTTCTAGCATTTTATTATAGAGACATTGAATTTTTTCTTCAAATATTCAAACTATTTAATATTCAGAAAATAATTTCTGGCTTATATTATATTATTTTAAATTTCGTTTTTAGGGATAAAATTTCAAAAACCACCATCTATATGCAAATTGATGATTTAATTTTAAATTGCTTTAGTTTTTGTTTCTTTTTTAATTAATTTATTATTATTTTAACTGCTTTATTCCATTAAAAAATAAAATTTAATTTTAAAGCCGCACTAATTGTTAATTTTGAGAGCACAATAAAAGATTCACAATTTTACACTTAAAAGGTTTAGTACTAAAATAATTCTTAGATTTATATTTTTGTTATATTTGTGATGTCTTTATTAGCGTTACTAAGTGGACTACGAGTTCTGTCTTGCGTATTTAATATATTTTAATTAGTTTGTTGTTTTAAAAAGAAATAGGAAACATTTTTAGGAAATTAATATAAACTCCTGAAATAAAAAACTCACTCTGCTTAAAAGATATTTAATTGGGCAGAACGTTTTCTCGACAAGTTATCTTGAAATTATCAATTATTGCCATTTGCAATCATTACAGGAAAATATAAAAGGTTTCTCACCTAAATTTTTTTTATTAAAAATATTCTGGTTAATTATACAGGGTGTCCCATTTGACGTTGGACTGTATGGGTATCTTTGTTATTATTGGAGATAGAAAGTCGGTTAATTGGACAAAGTAGTAGAGATTTTTTCGAATATTAATAATTCATTTACAAAAAATGTGAATAACTTGAAAAAACAAGAAAATGCGATTTTTAAAATATGGCTATTACTTCTTTATTTTCTGTGGTACCAAAAAAGTTTTTTGACATAATACAGACAATTTTTGTGTACAATGCAGTAAAACAAATAAATATTTTTTTTCGCTAACGGATTGACCGGAAATGAACCAAACTTATTTATTTCTTATGGCAGCCATATTGGATTTACACATATTCGGAATCAGTATTTTTTTCTGAGTAATTTGGTATACCATATGTCATAATTAAAAAAAAAATATTTGAATTTACAAACTAACATTGGACTTTAAGAGATTTAAATTGTCAATAACATAAATGTATCTATTTAAAATATTAAATGTAAAATAAATCTTAACACATATGTATTGACAGTTTATATCTATTCAAGGCCATTTTTTGTTAGTAAAATAAAATTATTTCTATTTTTCTTAAAATATTACACATGATATATCAAATTACTCAGAAAAATACACTAATTCCGAATATGTCTAATGCCATAAGAAAAAAATAAGTTTGGTTCATTTCCGGTCAATCCGTTGACGAAAAAAAATATTCATTTATTTTACTGCATTGTACACAAAAATTGTCTGTATTAAGTCAAAAAAAATTTTTGGTACCCCGGAAAATAAAGAAGTTATAGCTATATTTTGAAAATTGCATTTTCTTGTTTTCTCAAGATAGCGTTGTAACGATGCGATATTCAAATTTTTTGTAAACGAATTATTATTATTCGAAAAAATCTCTACTACTTTGTCCTTTTAACCGAGTTTCTATCTCCAATAATAACAAAGATACCCATGGAGTCCAACGTCAAATGGGACACCCTGTATATATTTTTAACAGAGTGAGTTTTTTATTTAATTACCTAATTTTTTTATAGATTTAGCGCACTTTATGTAATTTTAAGTCATTATAAAATAAACACGTTATGAAAGAAATTTTTAAAAAGGTTAGAAATTGGTAGTAAAAAAATTAAAGCTGTTTAATGTGTATTTTGAATTTTATTAGAACCAAATAGGTTATTGTATTATTTACTCAAATCACCAAAATATTTAAAAGGGCCCATACACTATCAAACAATTTGCGCAAATAGGGTGTTGTGCAATCACCTTGACAGTGTATGGCGATGTTTGATTTGTTGCACAAACTGTGGTGTTAATTCAAACATGTTTGAAATTATTTGCGCAACGCTCTATTTGATAATGTATGGACAAGTTTAATGTTTGCTGGTTATAAATTGTAAATATTTCCATCCTACTTGTTTCCTTTGTTGCTCCTCTCAAACAATCCCAACATAACAAGTGAAGTTTAACATTATTTGCTTATTGATTAAAATGGCCTCTACTAAATATAAGGAATTTTGGAGTGACTTTATTGGTATTTATTGGGAGTAGATTTTTAACATTCGAACTTAAAGTTTGCGCAACACTCTACCTCAACTATAGGCGAGTTTACGCGACTAACTATAGTTAGGAATTGTTACGAATTTCCGTAACTATTCTTGTTTACGCGACGGTATGTGATGTCACGAATGAAGTCATAACCATAACTACGGTTATCAAATTGGTAACTACCTCAATGGAGCAGATTATGAGTGGTTAGTGCTAATGCTTGCTAACTTCAGGTCATTCAATTTCGGTTATTTCGTGTTTGCTTTATGTTTTTAGGTTAGTTTTTCCATTGTTAAGTTTTAATATAGTTTAATCATTTAAAAAGAAATATGTTTACGTCCATTAATTTCCGAATTTATTTAATTATAAAAAATAGTATAAGCAACTCCTTCATAAGTCAAATATAAAACTTGACTTATGAACCTCGTTGCTTAATATACTATTAAGTGTTTAATATATTTATTTATTTATACCATGAAGTAGCCACTCTGTTTACGCGGGGTCTTGAGTAGTAATAAATGACGTCATAACAAACTACTCCTAACTATAGTAGTTACGAGTTGTTAGTCGCGTAAACTCGCTTTATGTTTGCGCAACAGTGTAAGGCCGCGGTAAAATTTTATTTGTGCCACAAGATGTTGCGCAAACTGTTTGATAGTGTATGGGCCCTTTTATACTAATTGTACAAAGATATTATTTAATTTTAGGGTAAAAATATTTTTATTTTTCTAAAAACAAATCCAAATAATAAAATTTGGAAACCACTTATTGTTTAAATTATGGAGTGTTTAATTTTACAATTTTCGTTATTTTTTCTTGTTATTAAATTTCAGTTTAAAGCCACAATAATTATTATATGCCAGTAACTTTTATTCTCTTGGGAATCAAAGCGGTACTAAAAACTTCTTACTGTCGTTATCGTTTTCCCTTTTTCAATTTTATACACTTCAACAGTGGTTTTGCAGTATGGTACGATATTTTTATTAAATCATGATTATAACCGTTATTTAGGGTTATTATTTTAAATCATACCCCTTGTTCATACAATTACATATAAAATTAAATCATTAATAGTTCAGTAATGTTAATTACCTGCTTCAATAAAGACTATGCAACACAATATCATGAGAACATTTATACATACGTACATATATAACATGACTGAAAATTATTAGCATTTATAGTGCTAAAATCCGTAGAGACTATTATCAGATTATTGCAGATATCTGAATAAATTTAATTATACAAATTGTATTATTTTAGTTTCTTTTAGTATCAAATTATTTTTTCATATTAAGAAATTAGCAACTTTTTATTATTTGATAAAATCAAAACATAGCGATCTTAATTATTTAAATTTGAACTCCAATAAGCTCTAGATTTTCAATTTTATCATTGAGAATAAAAGCAGGCTTTAATCTTGACTGAAAAAATATTTTTTTTGTTTTTAATTAAAATCGTCTCAACAACAGGACATGGCCCATCATAGGGTGTTTAAAAAGAAGGACCAATTGCATCATGCCTAACAAATACATTAATACGTGAAGAATATAAATGCACACGATGGTCTAAAGGTCTAAGCTTTGAAATATGATTTTTAAGGTTACATAATAAATTTAAAATATTAGCCGAATTTTGGGATAAATGAAAAAGTTTTCCAGGAAACCGTAAAGTTTCCCCATAGTCAAGTTCTGCCGAATAATTATGCGTCAGCCTAACAAAATTGAAGGCAAAATTTCAGACCACCTATTTTTGGCTTAACATTTAAATAGCAGCCTTTAAAGAACGATCTCTACCTGATTTCTGCTTTAGGATGATACGAAGTAGTACGAGAACGTTTGGCACCCAAAAATTTTGATAACTGTGAAAACAATATAGATTCAAACTGAGCCTCCTATCAGTCGTAATTATAGAAGGAACTCCTAAACATACAATCTACTCACTATACAAGGCTTTAGCAACTGTTTCTGCAGTTTATCAGAAATAAGTATAGCTTCTGACCATCTGGTATAACAATCAACACATGTAAGACAATAACGATTTGACTGTGGAAGAGGATCTACTACATCTATATGTACCTATATTGTGAAAGGTTCACTTGAAATATCAACGTGTCCTAATGGACTCTTGTCATGTCGACCTATCCTGGAATTCTGACATGTTAAACACGTTTTTAATTGGTATCCAAACAAAATGTTCCCTAATTAAATCAATAATGGCTTCAATTCTCTAAACCATATAAAGTGTTAAATGCATCACCTCAAAATGCTAATGTCTAATTGGACCATATGTATTGTTGAAATATAATGGTTTATTACATCCTTGAAGACACATTGATATTAACTTAAGTTTGCAGTTAGTTAAGTTCTTGATATTCAGCTAATAAACTAAAATTAAATGAAATGATTAAATTTATGATACATTGACGCTATAAATGCTTGAAAATTTATTAGCAACAAAAATTTTTGACCCTAAAATTTAAATGAGGTTTTATTCTTTCAGTAGTTATTAGATTACCTAAAAATTTTACTTCAGTCTGATCAAAAACATATTTCGAGGTATTAATTGTAAGCCCATAATTTTCTAATCGGTTCAAAATGTTCTGTTTCATTTTTATATACAATTACCACATCATCACAATGTATGTAAAACAGAAACTAATCCTCTCGTAACTTCGTGCATGAAATGTTTTAGCAGCATTACACAACCCAAAAGTCATATGAGGAAACTCTAATAAACGGAATGGTATAATAACAGCGGTTTTATGAATATCTTCTGAAGCAATAGGAACTTGATTATATGCTTTTCTAAATAGTTGAAAAAATTTTACACCCTTCCAGAAATAAATGAAAAATCTTGTGGGGCAGTAGATAACGATCTGGAACTGTTTTAAAATTAAATTGACGATAACCTCCACATGGTCGGTATTCACCTACTTTTTTGGTACACACTAAATGTAATGGAATATCCCAATCACTCTTGACGCACTTTTTAGAAATATTGCCGTGACCTTGATCAGCAAGTTGAAGGTCAGGCCATAATTTTTAAATAGCAACCGCCCATTTTTATTGTGTATTATTAAAGCTTGCTTTTAGATGCTTATCGAGCATATTTTTTTTATTTTACTAAAGTAAAAAGTTTAGAAGTTACAAGAGATTAAAGTTTAAATAGATAAGTTCGGCAACGAAGCACCGATTTTTTTTAAATAACTACAAACTGTACAACTTTTATTTGAACCATTTTTCGAAGAATGCTTATTTTAAAATAAATCAGCGCGGCGTTGCCGAACTTACCTATTAAAACTTTAAACTCTTATAACTTCTAAAATATTTACTTTAGTAAAATATAAAAATACTCCATAAACCTCTAAAAGCAAGCTTAAATAATGCGCTATAAAAATGAAGAGTTGCAGCTTAAAAAAGTTCAGTGATTATCGCCTGACTTTCAACTTGATATTCAAGGTTATCACAAAATTTCTAAGAATTTAAAAAAAAATTTGTAAAATGCCTAATTTCCAAAATAAAGCAGCGTTGCCAAAATTTATGTATTGAAAATTTAAACCCTTGTAACTTTTAAACTATTTACTTAAGTAAATTAAAAAAATATGTTAATAAACCTTTCAAAGCAAGCTATAATAATATGTAATAAAAAAAGGTATTTAAGAAAGTTAAGTGATTATCGTCGGACCTTCATCTTGCTGTTCAAAGTCATGGGCAATATTTCCAGAAAGTGCATCATAAAGAATTGTACATCTTTGATTCCGAAACTTCTTACTTATTTTTCTGCCATCAAATTAAGTTTTTCAATTGAATTCAAGCTGATGGAAAGAATTATTATTTGTGATTGTGAAGATACACGTTGTAGCCAATGTTAAAAGTGGTTCACTGATTTTGTTTCGGATGTCTAATTTTTAAAAGTACATACTTTTCCTAAATAGGTGGATTAACAATATCACAGTTTAAAATGGATATAATATAATTGGATGAGATTGTATAAGTAAAAATATACAGTTTAATCTTTCTTAATACTGTATAGATGGAATTGAGCTTCAAGTTGATGAGACCACAGATCACTCTTTAACTTGATTCTCCAACAGCTTCCATTATTTCTTTGTCGGGGTCACCAATTTAGTAACAAATTTATTTTTAAAAATTAAGCAATTAACAGCTTTTTATGACTTGTTAAGATCAAAACAATAATAATAAGAATTATTTACACATGATCTATGAATATAAATTGAAATTAATAATTTTATAAAAACCTTAACGCCCGAATTCTCCACCATGTCTTGAAACAAAACTAAAGCTTAAGATCAAGACACAAGTTCAGCTTATTCGGTTGCACCACGATCAAATATCGTCTTATTCGCGTCAACCAGAACTTAAGGCATAATATAGACTCCTATTTGTCCAGCAAACGTGAATTTTGAAAAAGGTAATATTGTAGATGAGAGGTAGATTTAAATTATATCAATAATATTTAAATACTTATGTGGACAGTATACCAAATACAAGAATTCTCCCCCAAATATACAGGGTGTCTCACAATTCAGTTTACAGGCTATAGCTTCGTTAGTTGAAGAAATAAGAAATCGAATCAAAAAAGCAATGAATGGCAACGAATTGACAATCCAATATTCATACAATATTATTGGGTTTGACCACTCTTCAGAAGCCATCATCAACTTTTGTAAACAGAAATGGTATCTCAACTCTAAACTGAACATTGTGAATATATTAGACACTTCTTAAAAGGTGGTCTTGTTCATATGCATATACCGGGTGCTCAAAAAGTCGCGAACACGCTCCACGCTACGTTGGTTGTTAAGAAGCACTCGTTAGGCGAGGGGAAAATATTCAAAAAAATCCTTTTAGCAGATTATTCAAGATATGAGTGCACAAACTTAACAATTTTATTTGTACATTTTTTGTTATTTTTGCTCTTTATAGAACAGAACATAAAGATAATTGTGTTATTGCATTTCTCAACAAAAAATATTAATTTATGTTGTGAATGTTAAGATATTTGCATTTTAAAATTTATAATTTATTATAAAATTTCCTCAAACTTTAATCTGATAAAAATAACTTCGAACATCTACTTAAAATTTAAATTTTTTTATTTCTTTTAAATAAAAATTACTAATAATAAAATGGTCTATATTAAGACAAATCAATTCTTTCACTTTAAAAAATGTCATGTTAATTTCAACCTTATCACATTTATTTGAATTAAATATTAAGAGGTGAATGGTATCTTCAAAGTCTACTTTGAAAACAATTCTTCTTTAAAATATGCAAATAACTTCGGAATATTTATCCAAATTTTTTTTTAATTATTTTACTCATGTTTAACGATTGCTTCCAAACAACGTACCGCGGAGCGTGTCCACGACTTTTTAAGCACCCTGTATAAATAAATGAATAAAATCGTTTTTGACAATGTGCACGACTCAATTTTGAACATTTATTATAATTTATTTTAGTACTATTTTATACCATTTTTTAAGCGAATAGCATGTTGTCGTATTCAAAATAAAGTTGAAATCCAATTTCTGTCAACAAAACTTGGGTGTGCTATTTGAAAAAATAAGTTGAAGTTGGAATGCCAATTTAGTGCCATTATAAGCTTTTATTATTTTTTTTCTCTTCAACTAACGGAGATGTTGCCTGTAAATTCAATTGTGTTGTGGGACACTCTGTATGTACATGCAAGTTATTTTGAGTTTGTGAACGAGAAGAAATTTTTTAAAGATTTGGATTGCTTTTCTTCCTGGTAAAAATGTATTCGTCTAATTTTCATTTTAAATTAAATGATAATCACTAGTTTCAAAACAATTACCAAATATTTACTGTTTACAAGACGAATGTATGGTTATGTTAGACTTAGCAACTAGTTGAACCTTAAACAGCTGAGTTAAGAAATAGCAAATTTGAAGTCCTTGCGACGGTGTTGCCAAATCTATCTAGATCCTAGCTAAGACGTCGCGAATAAAGGGGAAACGCATGCTCGACTTAAGCTGAGCTTAGTGAAGCTGCGTTTAAAGGCATGTTGGGAAAACCAGGCGTAATATAAACATTTAAGTTAGTAAATCTATGGCTACTGGCTACACTTTTAGCAAAAAAATATACAAGATCTTAATAATAAATTTCCTGATATTTATTACCCACTCAATTTGGACTATTACAATTTTCTTTTAAAAACATGTTATATTTAAGAAATTTGAATCTTAATCTAAATGAGAATTTAGGTTAATTTGAATTAAATGGTTTGTCATCAAATAAAGTTGATACAGTTTTTTTGGGATTGGGTCTTTGGTGATTGCCGAATGCCTACGTGACTCTTGTACTCGTTCATAATATAAAGCAGGATTTCATGGGAAATGGAGGATTATTTAAATTCTGATGACTTCTTAGTTCTTAGGATTCCCAAAATTGATAATTTAAAAGAGTATAAATTAAATAAACGGTAAAAAGATTACAATAAATTTCTTTGAAAAATGATTTATGAAAAAAATTGATCCAAAGTAAAATTTATTTAATTATTACAATTTTTGTAAATGCCTTAAATTAATTTAGTTAAAATAATTTTTCTGGTGTTTTTTAAAATTTCAACTCAATATTTTGGAAGAGTATTTTTTCAAGTAGCAAATCAATATTTCAACATCAGCTGTAGTGTTTGTCCTGGCGTGCAGGACGAAAAGCAATGCAGGATCGCAGGACTGGTACTTTGCGCATGCTTTTCATTGAGGTATAACGAATCGAGACCAGTAAACGCTCTAACGTCGCGACGGTAGGCAATTTTTATACGATTTATCGGAAATTTTTTAACAAATTAATAAACCAAATTAAAAATCTTCAAATGTTGGATAAAATTAAACGTTTAAACTTATAGTGCCTATTTTAAACATAAATCAGCAATCAATGCCCGAGGAATTTAAACCAATTCTGTAATATTTTTTGTTTATTTTTTTTTAATATTTATTTACATTTGAAATAATAAAATAATTCCAAGTAGGAAGTATTGTTTAAATTATTTTTACTTATTTATTTAATATTTGTGTTTGTAGGTAGTTAAATAAAATTTTCTTAGATGTTGTTTAGTTATTTTCATGTTTTATAGATTTGGCTTCCAGGAAAAAAATTAAATTAATATTTTTTATTTAAGTCAGGTAATACTTTAAAGTCACTTATAATTTTTCAGTAAGTTGTGACGTTGGATAAATAAAAAATAATCATAAACTGTGTGCGTAAGCTATTAACATAGTAACTGGATTTTATACAGAGAGAAGTAAACACAGTTATAAACATCCCGAGTTTTGATGTACTTTACGCAAACATTAGGATTTAAAAATGTTGTGATGAATAATCATTAGTGGAGTTCTTACGTGTTTGTGTATTTCTTCCGTCGTTAAGAAAATGGGATGCAAATTGGGGAAGTTGACCCGCGGTGGTGGCAGTGGAGGTTCCGGAAAACAAGAGGACCCACCACCACCTGCCCCCACAGACCCACGTTTGCCTTTAACGGCAAAACAAAAGTACAACATGCTTGCTTCTTGGAAGGGTATAAGCAGAGCAATGGAGTCGACTGGAGTTTTAATGTTCCTCAAGTAAGTTTGATTAATGTACTAATTTCGGCTGGGGGGTTGCTAATTGAAATTTATTTCACCGAAGTTTATAAATTATTACAAATTTGTTTACAAAGCCAGATTTGCTTAATTTACTGTTATATAAATAAACACCGTTGGTTACTTAAATGCATGAATCAGTTGACGCAATTTATAAACATTGGAGTTTCTATCTTCCCACTATTTATTTTAACAAGATACCTTTTAAACATCAAAAATATATACCTCTTTTTCCTCAAAAGAAACTTAAATAAAAGTTCGTTACTCAATTTGATGTACAAATAAAAAATTTTCAATTAAAACTTTTTTATTAAGTATAAAATTTGATGATGTTGTATAATAAGGAAACTACAAATTGATGCTAGTATCTTTTCCCAACTATCTTGACTTCTTAGATACGAAAAACATAAAATCTTCTATTTTAAGAAACAACTTACAGGTCGGCCATTTAAAAGAAACATTTCAAAAAACGTCAATAATGCCTTTGGAACGTTACCATATAAAGTGATTTCAACAGTAAAAATTATAAAACCGCTAGATTTTGTGGTATTCAAAATTTTCAGCTGCGCATTTGGGTCTTTAAGGCTCTGGGCTAAAATACCTTTGGAAACTCCTGAGTACAAAAACATCTTTAATATGCAGCCAAAAGATGCAAAAAAACAATAAAAAATTTAAAAAAATTATAAAGTTAATTTTCTTATCATTTACAATGATAAGTAGTGTGGGGTGCATT
Source organism: Stenus bimaculatus (assembly GCA_963971135.1). Classification (NCBI taxonomy): domain Eukaryota; kingdom Metazoa; phylum Arthropoda; class Insecta; order Coleoptera; family Staphylinidae; genus Stenus; species Stenus bimaculatus. The sequence goes on along the minus strand of OZ020180.1, from coordinate 74,363,423 downwards.
ACGAATAAAAAATTAAAAAAAAAAGCCTCTACCACTTTTTGTTGAAAATGAATTTATATATAGGGTGTCACAAAAGTAACGCATAATAGATATAACTTTTTAATTTAAAGTTTACAGTTAATTTCAATTCATATTTTGATATTTTTAGTTTTTGAATATCTTTCTCTATTTTATTGCTAGAGAAAAGAACTAATGTTTTTTAAATGACATTAATATGTTTTCTTTGCATATTTCAAAATAACGGATTTTTATGTATTCGGCAATGCTATTTTATAATAAATAAAAAATTTAAAAAAAACTTAAATTATTTGAGGGTTAATAAAAAACGCTATTCTGTAAGATTGACTCTAACTTAACGCCAATGTAAAATGACATTTTCGGTGTTAAAATACATTGCGCATCTATATAATGTATTATTTTGATCAATTATACCTTAATGTATTATTATTATTTTGATCGATGTTATTTTAACACCGAAAATGATATTTTAAATGGCCGTTAAGTTACAGTAAAGTTTACAGAATAGCGTTTTTTGACATCAGGGTGACTGTCAAATTTAACAACGCTGTTACAGCTAACATTTTTGTTCTGAATCATCCCATAAATTAAAAAGTTACAGCTATTGAGCATTATTTTTGTTACACCCTGAATAAAATATGATATTCTAATAAATATGATGTACATTTAAAAATTCATATTTCACTTATTAATTAAAATTAGGAAACAAAAATTCATACAAATAAGTATTTAAAAAATTATCGATATTATCATTTAAAATTTAACTAATTTTAAGGTACGTTACCTAAAAAATGTAAAATTGTTTTGGTTGTAAAAATTTTTTTGGGGAGTGTTTACACTGACAACTGACTTTCCACATTTCATACATTTTTAGTTATCTTTTATTTACGGGATCCATCTTGAAAAAAATCGTAAAAAAAAATTTTTGAGGTTGTGGAGCATGAAAGTTTTCATGGGAATCGATTTTTATTTATTTTTTCGAAAACTATAAAGTTTGCGGTTTGAAATTTTTATTGAAAGTATACACCATGGATAGATGCAGTTGAAAAAATATTTTCTTAAAATCGGTAGTATAGTTTTTCCGGAAAAATTCGCAAAGTTTGTGTAAAATTTTGGTATGGTGCACTTCCATCCGAATTTTAAATCTTTTGGAGAAGTGACATTACGTGGGGGTGAAATGAAATTTTAGGGGTAAATAGACCGAAATGCGTCTAAGAATTCAATCTTAAAAAAAAATTTTTTTCGTTGTTTTTTCGAAATTTAAAAAACTCATCCTAGGGGTAGTTTCAGCTTAAAAAGTAGATTCTGGAGTTTCTAAAAATGAAATTCCAGAAAAAATGGCACGACAGGAGCCGCTCTCCCCTAAAAGTTAAAGTTTTGATTTTGTATAAGAAGATATATGAAGTAAAATTTAAAAAAATTTGAAATCTGTGGGCCCCATGGGTGCAACAATCCGATCGAGTTTTGCGCGATTTTTTGAACATTTTAAGTTCGATTTTTTCTGAAGCACAGGGTAAAAATGAGTTGATTTTTTTACATATAAATATTTAATGCAATAAGCTAAATAAAAAATATTTGGCTGTTATAGCTAGTCCCGAACAAAAATACAGAAAAACCGCTATTTCTGGCATCAAAGGATCTTGAGATAGGTATAAAGTTGAGGTACCTTTGCCCCCCGAAAACGCCAAAATGTATACTTTGCGTCTCGGTGCCATGACGGCACACCATTATGCTTGAAGACTTAAAAGAGGGCCCAAATGTCGTCACTTGCCTTAAAAACCTTACGGAGATTTTTCAAAATTGGCGCCCTCGAAGAAAAGAAGCAAGAAAAATCGAAAATTTTCGGGAATCTTTTTCGACGTCTTCTGTTGGTCCAAAAAAATTAAATTTCATGTGCTTCTTAAATTACACATCCCCCTTAACGATTCATCTTAATTTTTTCCAATCGAACGAAAAACAACACTCTTATCGTGCCTTCTGGTCAAAATCACCGTTTTCAAACTTTGGTCCCCCATAATATACTAAAATGTGGTGAGATACGAAGTGAATTTCGGATACTTAGGAGGTAAAATTGAAATAAGCTTCGGAGGCGAATAGCTTTTTTCGGAGTGGTCCTATTCTATCAAAATGGCTTTTACACTTTCGTCTTGGAATTTTGTCGTTCGCCTGCAAAAAACACATTTCCCGTTCCTTACGGTTTTAGTATTATTGAAAAAAAATTAACAATATGAGCCGAGAAATATATTTTTGGTCAAATGAAATACAAGGAGTTCCTACTATTTAAGAAAAGTAAAGTAAATATTTAAAAATTGTCCTTGGCCAGGATTTGAACCTCGGTAGTGTAGTGGTTATTACACCAGATATGCGGGTTGTGGTCCCAGGTTTAAATCCTGGCCAAAGACAATTTTTTTATATTTTTAGTATTTTTTGTTTTACCATTACAACTTAAAAAAAATCTAGAAAATGCAGCGAAAATGTGCGATAAAAATACAAGAAAAAATATAAACTTAATTTTCTTATTATGTAAAATAATAATAATAATAATAAAACATTTATTATAAGAATACATAAGATCATAATAATATAAAGTAGACGAATTTATAATTTGCTAAGGTTGCAGAGAAGCTGTTAGAATTACGAAAAAAATGTCAACATTATACTAAACGGAGTGAGAAGTATTAGACACCCTTAAAATGGGTAAATTTGAATGATGGTGAGTTCTGCGTATATCATTGTAGAACGTTTGACAATTCCTGGAGGATAATCGGTATACATGAAAATTTATTTAGGATAATTATTTTTTTATCCTGATCCATGTATATTGTACATTATTTGTTCACATCTAGAATTATCACTAATCCATACACAATGATCAGAATTTATCAGGATACTCGTAGTGCATACGAAAACATAAGTATTTTAAGAATCTTTTGTGGACTGTTTCAAGGGAAGACATATATTTTCTATACAATGGAGACCAAATAATTGCACAATAGCTTAACTTACTGAATATCTAGGCATTGAAAAGAAACATGATAGTGTATCAGGTGATTTACAGTTTCTACAGTTCCATATTATAAAGCCTAATAACCGGTACGATAAATTTACAATGCTGTTGATATGAAAATTAAAATTTAATTTGTTGTCGAACGTGACGCTCAGATATTTATATTGAGTGACACGATTTAATGATTCATTATTGATACTATAATTAAAATTTGTGGTGTTTTTTTTATTCTAGAATAGGTTAGTATACTTTTTTATTTTAAAAGCTAGTCCATTTTCGTCACACCACTTATTAAATTTATGCAAGTCCCATGCTATGAATTCTTCGAATCTCGAATCAATTTCAAATTATCTCCGTACTGAAGGGCAGACGAGGAAAAAAATTTACAAGCATCATTGATGAATATGAAAAATAGAATGTCACAAATTTGAACCGTGTGGCACACCAGAAGCAGCTGGAAAATCAACTATTTAGCTCCTATGACTTAAATTCGCAGTTAAAACCTTAATTACATTATCTGAAATATTGAATGTTATAATATTAATAATTTGTTTAAAAGTTTGCTGCGATGAATTTTATCAAAGGCCTTTGTTAAATCTGTGTATATCACATCAAGCTACTACTGATCATCTAAAATACCTGAGTAATATTCAATAAGTTGCTATTCGCTGAACGATGTTTCACAAAACCATGCTGATTAATCACAATATCCTTCTACACATTGAAATATATCATTTCAGTTATAATTGTCTCAAAAACTTTGGATAAGTTGCTCAGTATAGCAATTGGTCTGGACTGGACAAATCCCTACTTTTTCCCAAGATTTCGGAAATTCGCAAAAATATAGAATTAGATTGTAAATGTAAGTCGTCGAGCAAATATAAATGCGCAATCTTTTAGGAGAAAGTATGGTAGTAAGTCAACTCTAGCTGTGAGTTTGCTACTGAGTTTTTTTGGCGAGATAAGTTATCTAAATTGCTACACACTTATTATCCTTATCATAAACCCTTGAAATGTAAATGGCAAAGCAATATCTTGAGGATCAGTGTGAACTATTTCCTCATACTTCATTACAATAGGAAGTAGTATTAGGTATAACCAATAAACAAAATGGGCAAAAATAGTATACTGTTTTATTAGGAGTATAAAGAGTACTTTTTGTGGCAAGCATGTAGGTTTGCGGGAGGAGCTCTGCGAGTCCCATGGATACATGCGAGCCACAAAAAGTTCGTTTACTCCGAAGAAAACATGCTATTTTTTCTTTAAATGTCGAAATTTTTAAAATAGTAGTATAAAAAATTATTTTAAAATTTGACATTAAATTTACATACAATACACAATATAACGTTAGTGTATATTGCGTTGCCTAAAATGCATGTCTACTCCACCTTTCTAATCCTTGTCAATTCAAAGTATACCCGATTTACTTTGGAAATGCACGAACATGACCATAGAATCAAGGAACCAAAAAATGACTTATTAAAACCTGTCAAAAATCATAAAAAAAATCAAAAATATATATAAACCTATTTTTTACTTAAACTCCTTACAATTATACCGAATAAACAAAACGAGCAAAAAATGTTTTTGAAATTTTTTGGTAAAACGCTTTAAACTTAAAAATTTCTGAAAATATAGAAAAATATGAAAAAAAAATCATGAAAAATATAAACTTTTGTAAACAAGGGGGTGTAGAGAGGGGGCCTTGGGCTGAAGCATTAATAGAACATTTTATATGTTTGTATTCTAATACATTCAAGAAAAAGTCAATTCTTTAATATAAATAATTTATACACAAAAAATAAGTTTCTTTTGTTTTACTGAAGCCAAAGTAATAATTTATCATACATCAATAAGCGTAATAAAAAAGTATTGTGGAAAATTTATTACCAAATACTTTCCCAACTAAAAATGAAAATCTGACATTTCTTTGTATGGAGTTTTTGATTTATGGTCATGGCATTGCTATGAAACAGGAAAAACAAAGTTGTAACAACAGAGAAACTTTATTTAATAACAATAATATGAACATATTACAAAAATGAAATATACTTTGGAGTAAAGTGTACTTTTATTGTAAAAAGAGCTATGTCAATAAAAGAGTATTGTACATTTTTTATCCAAAATAAACATAATATTGCTGCATCATAAAATACTAAAAATTTCTGAAGGAAGTATTAAATTTTATTTCATATCAACTAGTCATAAATTGAAAAAAAGGTTGTTAATTTTAATTAAAATCATTAACAATTGTGAAAATCAAGATACGTGAAAAATTTTAAAAGTATTCGAACTTTCCTTAATTAACGCCGTTCTAACATTTAAAAAGTGATTAAGAAGAAACTTTTTATTGTCTACGTTCTTATCCTTATATCTGGTAAAATACGAAAATTCTTAGCCTGCAAAAATTCCATTTAGGAATTGTCCCATATTAAGAAACTTTTGTTTTAATTTCTCCGCCTCTTATCGACGAATTATTTCGTTTTTTTTTTCAATTAAAGAGTTTCGGGGTTAGTTAGAAGTTTGACATAAATTTAAAGCCACTTTTAGATGTTTTTACTGTGTTATAAGTGGTGAAATTTTCACCATTCAACTTTAATACTTGGAAACTCAATAAGTAATATAAAGTTGGTTAAATTATACAAAACTGCTCATCAAAACAAAAACAATATGAAAAATATCATACAGATTTTAATTGGATGGTTTAGGTTAAGTTTATTACCTAAAAATTTAAAATTTTGATGTCTACCTTATGTATAATTTTTTTAATATATTTATTCCACTTCAATTTTGTATCTTTTCTATAATTTAGAATATGCTGTGACCATTTTAATTTTAAAATTATCAATTATAAGCCAAGAAAAATTGACCTCTTCTTTCAAAATTTGCAAAAGTTTCATGGGCACTTTTTTGTATAAATATTATCGAAACTAAGATCTTCTAATTTTTGTATGATTTTTAATAACTATTACTTAAATCGATTAGAAAAACATAAATATACATATTTGAAAGCTCACAAAAATGTCAAAAACTGATGAATCATAGGTAAACTAAAATTATCGTGGCTACACAATAGGTGTAATTTCATCAAGGTAAATGGTAAATTTATAAAATATGTAACAAAGCTTGGCGTCCGTGGTTCAAATTGATTGATGAATCAGATTTATCCATTAAATTGATAATCCCATCAAATTGCAATTTACACGTTTCCATAAAATTGAACAATTCACTTGAATTTAAGATGAAGGATGTTGGTGAAATTATACGTATGGAACATGATAAATTTTATCTATTGAAGTTTACAAACGATAAAACAAAAAAAGAAACTATGATGATTAAGGTATACCAAAATTTATAAGTTGTCGAGTATTAAAATCACATAATATATTAGTTTCTATAAATTAACGAGCTTAATTTATCTTACAAATTAGTTGTGGCAAAATTTAACTTGTTGCTTGATGTTATATCAAGTTTATGGAACAGTTTCGCGTCGAATTTGGAAAATAAACGATACTAAACTACAAGTGAAATACTGCATTATGTAACAGTGTTTCATCAGCATAATTAATATTTTCTGATCATATTAGAACTAATTAAAGGTAATAAATATATTAAAGAAAAATAAAGCTGTCTCGTTTAAATTGACAAGCTAATTTCATTGGATTGCATTGTTGTTTGAACGTTTGGTTTAGTTGATTTAATCCTATTTATTACAGAAATTCAATCATCTTGACCCATCTCAAGACTTATTTTTATCCGGATGTTTCCGAAACATATGTCAAAAAATTCAGGAGTGATTCCTCGGGTCATTTAATAAACTTCACACTTCAATAGATGTTTTTTCAAAAATACCACAATTATGTGATATCATTAAGTACATAACTATAAAAAAAAATCGCTAAATTTGTTTTAACAAGTTCTCTTCGAATGGCAGCAGTAAGTTGTAAAACTACCTATTTATTTTTGTTTATAATTTATTTGAAAACTTTACTTAAGTTCTAAAATTTAGTAGGTAATTATTTTTAATGGAATCATAAACACTTGCGAGTTATGAAATATTATTTCATATATCTCGACATTTCCAAGCGACTCCTAAAAACATTTTAGGTTTCTCTGTAGTACGGAAGAGATAAGTCCTAATTTTACATGATTTTATGCAAAATGTGCGATGACATTTGGAAATTTACACACAATGAATATTTTAGTAACAAGCGAGGACGAGATTACAGGAGTACAATAAATTTGAATATAAATTTTAAAGAGATTTCCAATTACATTGCTTAGATATCAATAGCAAACTAACTTAACTAACAAGTGGGGTGTTTCAACATCGACCTATTAAATGGATTGAATGGGAAGGATGAGAAGGAGTTGTCGATGAAACGCTCCTAAGTTGTGAAAACGATAGTGTATTGAAACAGTTGAGTAGCTTTGTTCAGAATACATTATTCCAAATATTACCTAGAACTGGATACCAACAAGTTTATTCCAAATAATTGGAAACTCTATTAACAAAATTATTTGAGTAATACCAAAATTTCTTCAAAATTAATTCGGTTTTAACGTTTTCTTGGAAATAGCATTTACGACAAAATCAGTTTTTTTATTCTTTTTTGATCACTGTAGGATTCACTTATTTTTATTGTATCATCACTAGTAACTAATAATAACATGCAATATCCATTTTCTTTCTGATCACCCCAATACTTTACGGCCGAATGAGAAAAGGTCAAATTGATCAGCGATATTTTTGGAAACAGTATCTAAGTACGACAAAACACCTTTTTATTAAAGTGGGAATCACTTATTTTTATTATACCATCACTAATAACTAATAATGCAATATTCATTTTTTTCATATCTTCCCAAAAAGAACAATACCTAAAGGCCAAAAGCGACAAAAGGCTAATTTGGGCAAAAAACCGACTTGGATAAAAGGCCGAACGAGAAAAGGTCAAATTGACCAAATGGTCGAATGGAAATTAGTCGAAGGACCAAGTTTATTCTTAAAACTTGGAAACGTTATGAACAAAATTAATAATGCAAGCAATTCTTCCTAATAATTTTGATTTTAGCGTTTTTTTTTGGAAATAGCATCCACGACAAGCACAGTTTTATTGATTCTTTTTTATCAATGTGGGAATCACTTATTTTCATTGTTTCATCACTAGTAACTGATTATAACATGCAATATTATTTTTTTCTGATCTACCCCAATACTTAACGGCCAAATGAGAAAAGGTCAAATTGATCAGAGTTATTTTGGAAATAGCATCTAAGTACGACAATACACCTTTTTCTGATCTTTCGAAAAAGATCAATACCTAAAGGCCAAAAGCGACAAAAGGCCAATTTGGGCTAAAACCGACTTGGATAAAAGGCCGAACGAGAAAAGGTCAAATTGACCAAATGGTCGAATGGTCGAATAGAAATTAGTCGAAGGACCAAATTTATTCTTAAAACTTGGAAACGTTATGAACAAAATTAATAATGCAAGCAATTCTTCCTAATAATTAAGATTTTAGCGTTTTTTTTTTGGAAATAGCATCCACGACAAACACAGTTTTATTGATTCTTTTTTTATCAATGTGGGAATCACTTATTTTCATTGTTTCATCACTAGTAACTGATTATAACATGCAATATTATTTTTTTCTGATCTATCCCAATACTTAACGGCCAAATGAGAAAAGGTCAAATTGATCAGAGTTATTTTGGAAATAGCATCTAAGTACGACAATACACCTTTTTCTGATCTTCCCAAAAAGATCAATACCTAAAGGCCAAAACCGATTTGGATAAAAGGCCGAACGAGAAAAGGTCAAATTGACCAAATGGCCGAATGGAAATTAGTCGAAGGACCAAATTTATTCTTACAACATGGAAACGCTATGAACAAAATTAATAATGCAAGCAATTCTTCCTAATAATTTCGATTTTAGCGTTTTTTTTTTGGAAATAGCATCCACGACAAAACAGTTTTTATCAATGTGGTAATCACATATTTTCATTGTATCGTCACTAGTAACTGATAATATAACATGCAATATTATTTTTTTTTCTGATCTACCCCAATACTTAACGGCCGAATGAGAAAAGGTCAAATTGATCAAAAGGCCGATTTAGCGTTATTTTTGGAAATAGCATCTAAGTACGACAATACACTTTATATCATCACTAATAACTAATAATGCAATATTATTATTTTTCTGATATTCCCGAAAAGAACAATACCTTAAGGCCAAAACGGACAAAAAGCCAATCTGGGCAAGAAGCCGACTTGGATAAAAGGCCGAACGACAAATTGATCAAAAGGTCGAGTGGTAATTGGTCGAAGAACCAAATTTATTCTTAAAAATTGGAAACGCTATGAACAAATTTAATAATGCAAACCATTCTTCATAATAATTTCAATTTTAGCGTTTTTTTGGAAATAGCATCCACGACAAACCAACTTTTTAACTGGTAACAAATAGTAATAACATGCAATATTCATTTTTTTCTGACCTACACCAAAAGGCCTACCGAATAAAAGGGACAAAGTCCAAAGCGATCAAAAAGCTGAAAGAAAAGGAGTCTAACAAAATTAATTCTCAAAAATTGGAATAGCTAATATGGACAAAGTTATTTTAGAAATACAAAAAATTCTTCATAGTGTTTTGATTTATTTTTTATTAAAGCGGGAATCACATATTTTGATTATTTCATCACTAATCACTAGTAACGACTCATAATAACAAAATTGTTTCTGATGTACCCCAAAATGGACCAATACCTAACATCCAAAAGGGACATAGCGGCGATTTGGACAAGAAGTCGACTTGGTCAAACGGCCGAACGAGAAAAGACCAATTTGATGAAAAGGAGGAAAGAAAATAAGAATGGCCAAAATTTATTCTAAAAAATTGGAAACGCTGTGGACAAAATTATTTTATTTGTACAAACAGTTTTTCATAATAATATTGATTTTAAAAAACAGTTTCTTGATTCGTTTTTTATCAAAGTGGGAATTACTTATTTTTATTTCATCATCACTACATAGTAACAAGTAAAAATACAATGCAATATTCATTTTTTTCTGATCTACCCCAAAAGGCCCAATATCTAACAACCAAAAGGACAAAAGGACGAAATAGCCAAATTGAAATTTATTCTTAAGAATTGGAATAGCTAATATGGACAAAATTATTTTAGAAATACAAACAATTCTTCATAAGAATTTCGATCTTAACTTATTTTTGGAAATAGCACCTACGACAAAAACAACTTTTTGATTTATTTTTTATGAAAATGGGAATCACTTAATTCTGTAGTACCATCACTAATAACAAGTAATAATAACATTCAATATTCATTTTTTTTCTGATCAACCCCAAAACACCCAATACCTAACGGGCCACTAGTACCTAATAATAACCAGAAATATTCATTTTTCGGGTCTATCCCAAAAGATCGAATATTTAAAAGCCAAAAGGAACAAATGCCAAATTATAGAAAAGGCTGAAGGAAAATAAGCCGAACGACAAATGACATAAAAAAGGCAGATGAAAGAGAAGGAAAAAGTCTAATTAACCTCACCTAACCTGTAAGGTGACACTATTTTAAAAACTGAGCATTGTATAAAAAAATATTCAATTAAAATGCATTTGGTTTTAAAGGGTAATCAGAATGGATACACAGATAATATTGCATCGTTTGGTCTTTTATTCTTTTGTCCAATCCGGCATTTTTTTCTTCCTGTTATTTTTCTGCGTCGTCTTTTGTCCCGCTTCCTATTTTTTCATATTTTCTGAGGCGCCTTTATATTGGTAAATTAAATTAATAAAAATCAGGTGATCCAACAGGCCAAGACTTTTGATAAGCACTTTCTCTTCCAAAATGATTATCCTAATTTTTTAACTAATGTTCGTAAAATTATATGTTACCTTTTGTAGAATCAATTTTTGTTATTCAATAATAAAAAAAATTACTATTGAAAGAATAATAATGAATCAAGATTATCATGATAAATCATAACTCTCGATTGATACCGTTTTGTATTAATGATGAAGAATAGCTACTAAACTAAAAGTTGTATTTTTTATGGTTTTTACAATAGTCACACTTATTTATGTTATTTTTAAAATTTACAGTAAATTCTTAAAAAAGGAATGTAGAAAACAAAAATTTAAAAGTACATAAAATTATATGGGTCATTTCTATAACATTCCGCTTTTCGGACACACCTTTTGTTGACTTCATCCAAAACTTGAAGAATTGGACAACAATCCTTTAGTTGCTTCAAGCAGGCTGGACTACAATCTTCTCGTACAGGTCTCCAATGTTGGCAAGATCTAACGCAAGATCTAGAACAACCAATGGTTTCAGGATATAAACATTTAGGATCTATACCTGTGGTATCTTGTGGTTTATTTTTAGCTAAAAATAAAATAAATTCAATTATTAAAATCAAAGAGTATGTATATAAAAAATACTTTATTAGGAACAAATTTTTGAAAAAATATTGAAAGGTTTTTCAATTTCGAAATATTTCTCATGTGTTCGTTTAGACACGACGCGTAATTAATTATGAAAAAAATCAAATAAATATAAAAAAAATTTAAAAATCTAAAAATTCATGAATTTTAGGTTGGGCTTAATCTGCACACCTAAACCAATGGCATTGGTGGTTTTAGTTTATTAATCAACATTTTTTTTATGATTACGGTTTATTGAAATTTAAAACTGTTAAATTATAAATTAGTTTTGTATATCGTATTAATTTTGTGGAGGTGCTTAACCTTACAGTATACTATATTATGTACTTTACGAATGTAAGTAAATATTGACATATTTCCATTCCGAAACTTTAATTAAATTTACACAAGACGGATGTAATACTTTCCGCTATAAATCATTAATTTGAAATACCCAAATAAATATTTATGTAGCTTAGACTTAAAATTAACCACACTCAGTTTTTGTTTAACATGCAGCTCGCGTTTTCTCATTACCTGAATTTAATAATTTATTTATAAATCATTATTTTTAGAAGAAACATTATTGGAGCTTTTTAAATTGGTACAAAATATGAGACTATTGATAAATTTATTACAATTTATTCATGTGTTGTAAGAATATTATTACATTTATTGAAAATTCACATCAGTATTAAATGCTTTAAGCTCTCCATTGAAATTTTCTTTACAACATATTTTTAGATCAAAATTTATTCTATTTAAAACAAAATTCTACTATTTCCTTTAACATGTTTCCAAGCGAAGGTAATCTTCGATTTAATTTTTTTCTAGAAAATGCTGAAACAAACACAAAAATTTCAATGAAAATCTCAATTAAATAGTAGTTTAGCTAAATATAATTTCATGCGAATATTTGATGAAAACCTCGTGATAATCTGTTACCAGTTTAGATTGATGTTCATAAAGGAAAAACACTCGCGTGTAATCAATATAAATGTATGATGGCTGTTATAAAAGTTAAAAGCTGATTTAATGCGTCGATATAAAATTGTTATTTTTCGAAGTTAATGGTGAATGTTATACCGATTTTATTTCCAAGCACTATAAAGAAAACCACAATATTGACATTTTAATTGGTTTTATCATAAATATATTAATAAATAACACGTATGTACATTTATACTGGGGTTTTCGGTGAAAGCATATTAAAAACAGGAGATAATCATATTCATTACATTATTTATTATTTTTATTATCTTTGTATTGATTTAGTTTTACCCAATTATGTTCATCTTCACATATTTTTTTACATGCTGCCGCGGCTATAAATAAAAGCATTAAATAATATTTACTCTGTTTATGTTAAAACAGGTGGATTTGGATTTCATAGCAAAAAATTAATAACTCTGCATTTTATATTTTCACCAAGTATATTAACCCAAGAAAAATATTTATGATGTTATTAAAATTCCCCTGGATTTTAATCATCGCATACACAGTGGCGGATACAGAGGGGGGCAATAGGGCCGATCGTAATTTCAATTATTCATAAATTTGGGCGCCATGCAATTTTAAACCACAGTAAGTTTTTCTAAATTATTATGAGAGTTACTGGTCAGGCTATGGAAATGTTTTTTAAATAAACCATAAAAACTACACCTTTTCCAATGGTATTTCAAAATAGATCAATTCGATTTCAGAATAGTCAACTGTATTTCAGAAAATATCAATTCGATTTCAAAATAGTCAAATGTTTTTCAGAAAGCATCGATTGTATTACAAAATAATCAATTTAATTTCAGAAAGTGTCAATTGTATTTTAGAATAGTCAATTGTATTTCAGAAAACATCAATTCTATTTCAGAAATCATCTATTCTATTTCAGAAAATTTATTTCATTTTAGAAAGAACCAATAATTATAAAAAAATGAGGAAGTTTTTAGCGGTGATTGTGCACGTGAACCACAAAAGCACAAACATTTCATCAAAAATGTGCTTTCGAAATTTAACATTACACCAGTAAAACTAGGCTTAGGTCCTTATTCACAAATGTTAAACCCAATGAAATAATTTGCCAAAAACTCTTGGCTTCCTCAATATTTTACAAAAGGTCTTTTCTAAAATTAAATTAATTTTTTTGAAATACAAGTGATGTTTTCTGAAATACAATTGATCTTTTCTGAATTGCAATTTATGATGTCTGAAATTGAATTGACTATTCTGAAATGCGATTGATACTTTCTGAAATTAAATTGATTAATCTGAAATACAGTTAATGATTTCTGAAACTAAATTGATCTTTTCTGAAATACAAGTGGAAAAGGTGTATAAATATTAGAAGAAAATATAAAAGTTAAAACCTTAAATGTAATAATTTTATATTATACAGAGGAGTGCACAAACAAAGAAAACTATAACTTCATCCAGTTTTTCAAAAATTCGAAAAATTGCAACTTCTTTACATGCAATACACAATTCAATGTCAGCGTATATTGGATTGCTAAAAATGCATTTCTACGCCGCCTTTCCAATCCTTGTCAATGCAAAATATACCCGATTGTAACCGATTTACTTCAGAAATGCACGAATACGACCATAGAGTCAAGGAACATAAAAATGACTTGTTATAGCCTGTCAAGCGTCACATAAGGCTGTACTTTAATAAAGTTTGAATAAAAATTCTTAACGTTTAAAGTAGCTGTAACTTTTTCGGAGTCAAAAATTTTTTATCTGAATGACATTTACTATTTAAAGAAATGCTAAAAAATGTGGGACATCCTGTATAATTTTACTCTAAATTTTTTTCTACTAAATTTGTAAATGTGCTTATTTAAAAAATCTTATTTCGCTTAATATTTAAAATTTAGAAACAAAAATTCGTAAAGATAAGTTTAAAAAAATTATGGATATTATATCATTTATATTTTTCATAATTTAGCCATTTTTAAGGTTTGTTACTGGAGTTTTTAAGGTTGAAATAAATTTTTTGGAGGTGTAGAGAGCAAATAGCCTTCCACGTTGCATTTATTTTATATTATCTTCCATCTGCGGGGTCGATCTTGAAGAAATTCGAAAACAAAATTTTTTGAGATATTTTTGTGGGCTTGAAATTTTGTATGGGCATAGGTTTTAGTATTTTTCTCGAAAACTATAAAATGGTAAAAATTAATCCTTTGAAAGATTTCGAAGAAAAAGGTTTAATTTCTTTAAAATGATGACCTCCACAGGTCCCAACGTTTGATCGCATTTGCGAGATTTTTTGAGCAATTTAAGTTTGATTTTTTTCTGAAACCGAGGGTGAAAGAAGTGTTGATTTTTTTTACTCATAAATATTAACGTAATAAGGAAAACAAAAAATACTCGGTTGTTAGAGCTGGCCCCGAACAAAAGGTATGAATTTTCAAAGTAGGCATCAAAAAAGCACGATTTTAGGACGCCAAAAGTACACAGAAAAATTAGATATCTAAAAAAGCGCTTGTTTTCTGAAGAAGCTGGCAAACATCGTGATTGTTTTAAATTGAGGTACTTTTGTCGCTAAAATCGATAAAATTGTACACTTCGCGTCTCGGCGCCCAGACGCCAAACTGTTGTGCTTGGAGACTCAAAAATTGTTCTGATTAATTCTCAGGTTGTGAGAATAGAATGGGCCAAATTTCGTCGCTTTTCGTTCAAACCCGCCAGAGCTGCGATTTTTCAAAGTTGACAGGAAAAAAAAGCAAAAAAAAACTGACCATTTCAGGAAAAAACTTAAAGTCCTTGTTCTCGGAAACCTTTATTTTCCTAAAAATCCTTACATAGAAAAACGTTTCGACCACTTCTATGTAAGGAATTTTTGGAGAATAAAGGTTTTCCGAGAACAAGGACTTTTTTCCCTGAAATATCATTATCGGAACAAATAAGGAATTTTTGAGTAAAAATTGACCATTTTTGGAAATAAACAGTTAACCTAACCCAACCTAACCATTTTCAGAATCTGCCCCCCACAACGTAATAAAATTTGGTAGGGTTCGGGATGAATTTAGGACGCTTGAGGGGTGCAAGCGATTTTCCGTTCGGAATGGAATATTTTTATTGCTGGGTGAAGCGATCGAAAGTAGCTTTTAAACTTTCGTCTTGAATTTTTTTCATCCATCCATCTACAAAATTACACCCGCCATTCAAAATAATTTCCTTTTGCCGCCCAATTCGTTTTAGTAGTGTTATAATAATAATCATATATCTTTATTAACAGACATGCCTTTAAAAACATTACATAAAGGCATTAATTAATAATTAATTTCTTACCATCTTGGTTTGGACAATTTTCAGGTAAAATACATTTATCCATCTCCCTAACATATCCAGGCAGGCAGTAACATCCTTTTAATTTATTCAAAGAACATGGAGCGTTTTGATTCCTGCAAGTTAAACAATCAAATCCTCCATTTTCGCTGTAAGTTTGGTTAGCAGGGCAGTCCTTGGCTAAAATAATAGTTTAATTAAAATTCTAAATTTGCATTTAATTAAAAAAAATATGAACAAAAAATATGATAAAGTAAATGTTAGAGACAAATAAAATTTCCCAGTAAAAGACCTAAAAGGTTTTTTCCTCATTTAAATTGAATACAATTGTGTTATTCTCGTCTTTAGTGGATAATTTAATTATTGAAGAAACTCTTTGAATAAGACTCCGTTTTGTTAAATTAATAACGTTTCGTTCATTATTATCTATTCCTTAATAAATAACTCAATACAATGTCCTTTTATTAAATAAAGCTTTTTTATATTAATTAAAGGATGTAGTGCAATTGATGAAACATTTTCATTTGGTGTAAAAGTCACTTTCAATGAAACGTCTCTTTTGAACTCGATATAGATCAACTCCTATTAATAGGAAATGCAGTGCACGTAACAGAGAAACTTGGGTTATCAAGTACCAAATCAATTTTGTCTTCCTAGTAAAGTACATTAAATATTCAAGCACACTCGCTAGTAACTTGTAATTCTAAATTCTCATAAACTTTGAAATACCCGTATTTTACTAATGTTGACTCCTATTCAAATACCGGAATTGATATTCTCGCAAGAAACCGAACAAAAACAAAAGTGTCTCCAAACTTTAAACCAAGGAGATTTATATCGCTGAATAGTTATATCCGGTTTATCAAGTCTGGATAAAGACACCAGTTTTAAAGAAGGCAAAAAAACTAGTTTCAAATTACTTAAATTTTCACGTATCCATTCTACTGAAAAATAATTTTTAGTAAAATATAATACACTTTTGAATTTTGATTTTTTTAATAAAATTTTATATATTTTTGTTTTGGTGATTATACAGGGAATTCCATAAGGATTGATACCGCAACTATGCAACTAAACACACTCTATAGTGATTTTAGACTTGACAGGTTGGTTCAAATCTGATCTGTCATTTTAAATAAAGCGTTTCTCAGCAGTTTTTACAGTTATCTTTTACAAAATGTCTTATAAATTTTATTAAAAACTTTCTTTTGCTAAAAAACGCCACTGAAGTATTGATGTTTAATTTCAGTGTAGCCAACTGTGCAAAACTTAATTTTGCTCCTATGCAAGTCACCAGTATCACTCATTTTTGAAGACCCTGTGCACAGTAAAATATTTAAATATTATAAACTAAAAATACACCTACTTATTTTTACGTTTTCAAACTCCGCAAGAAATGTTTATATTATTAAATTTAAAATCCGATTATAATTATAATATTTATAATTTACAATTTATAAAAGAAAATAATACTGGATATACAAACCGTTTACTGGAGGGCACTCTGAAATTTTTATACAATTCCCATCTTTATTACGAACATAACCATTTAAACAATAGCACTTTTCTTGTTTAGTTAATGTTATGGTATTATTTAAATTATTGCATGTTAATTGATCGTAGCCTCGTTTAGCGTACGTTTCGTTTTTACCGCATTTATCTGAAATAAAAATAGAAATACATTAGTACAAATGAAATATGTTTATAAATTTATACACAATTAAATATAACTAAAATAGCTTCCTTTTATCTACTTGATTATTAAAAATTTGATGGTATTTATTTTAAAATTTACCGGAAATAATTCAATTCAAATGTTTTTATGTAAAATTTGATTATTTTCATTTGTTTGAAATATTAAAATTCCTCAATTGTTTCGAATTAATCCTTTTTTCGGAATCTAATTGGTGCAAACTTTATTATCTCATATTTAATTTTAAAATCATAGAATTTGAAAACATTGGGAAAATTCAAGTAGTCAGAAACAAAAATTTAATTGTATTCTTAAAACAAAACAATAATAAGGAATTAAATTGTATTACCGTAGTTGGGTAGACTAGGATCAAAATAAATATGTACCATTAGTTTTTGGAAATTTAAAATATGTACTTTATTCTAATTTTGATCGAAATCCAAATTTAGTAAATTTTCGAAAACCATTATTTTCTTTACTATTTTTACCGTTATACAAATGGCTGTATGCTTTTCAAGCCAAATCTCCCCCTTGCGGCCGAATACGGAACTAATGGGATGACGTCAAAAGTAGGTTAGTAACATCACGTTGCCATGGTTGCCACAAAACTTTCCGTTACAGAGGTGAAAATCTGTAACGCCTAACGTTAGGGGAACGGTGAATTATTTCCAGATTATAGACGTTTTTTGGTCATAATTTTTTTCCCAGAGGGGATATTTTAAAATTTCTTTTTTTTTGGTATACAGATCAGTTTTGTGGCTGCCAATTTCTTCTTTTTCTGTTTTAGTAAGTCAAACCAAATACTCATACGGCAGCAGTAAAACGGAATCTTTTCAAAAAAACGTTCGTTTGGCGGCGTTTTCCCCAAAAATAAGAAATTAATTGAAATAATATTTTTTTTCCAACGCTAGCAATAACTTAAGGTATAAATGAAGAGTTCGACGTTGCGTTTTTTGTTTTAAGTATATTTTTAAACTTTTTAAAGCTGTCCAAAAATTTCTTAAAATTTTACCTAATTTTTGGGCTAAGCGAACATTTTTTGAAAAGAGCCCTTTTTACTGCTGCCGTATGAGTATTTGGTTTGACTTATAAAAACAAAACAAAAAGAAATTGGTACCCATAAGACTCTTCTGTGTATCAAAAAAGAAATTTTAAAAAAGCTTCAATAGAAGAAAAAATTTAGACCGAATTTCAAAATTAAGCCGACTATTCTCTTAAGGATACTGACTTCCACCTCAGAACCGAAAGTCTTCTCTACTATTTACCATTGCAAAAGTGGCTATTGGCTTTTGATAATTCGGAATTTCGGAGTGGTAAGAAACTCCTAATGCATCTTTGATTTTACGAAAATCAACTATCAAGATTTTTCGCAGGAATATCATCAGATTTTTGACAGTACATAATATAACCGCCTAAAGAGGCCATATTTTTAAATAAATCAAATTTTTCATCAATTCTTATGCAGGTTGTGAACCCTTACATTTTTTTACTTCCCTATAATTATTTGGGTTATTTCACAAAATCAGAATTTAGAAAAATTAATAGTTACAATTAAAGCGAACTTCGAATATTTGATTCAAAAGTTCGATCTTCTAACCATTCGGCAATTAGGTAAAAGTTTGAAAAAAAGTTAGAGTTCGAAAGAAGTTCGTGTTCAAAACAAGTTCAAATTAGAAAGTGGTTCGAGTTTGGACGTCGTTCTAGTTCGAAAGTAGTTCGAGCTATAAAGAAGTTGGATTTCGAAATATTTTTAGAGTTCGAAAGAAGTTAGAATTCAAAAGAAGTTCATGTTCAAAAATACTATTAAAAATAGGTTGAGTTCAAAGAAATTTCTAACGCGGAATTTCGTTTAAATTCGGAAATAATTATTTATGAAGGCCTCAGCAACAATGGATCAAACCCCAAAATTTACTTCTCAAAGTTTGAACTTAGTTAGATTCGACCTTCCTCGAGTTCAATTTTCGTCACTTTCGAACTTCCTTGATTTCGAACTTTAATTATAATATAGAACTATAAAGAATGAGTTAGAAGAGTACGATAATTATTTATGACCTGTAACTCACTTTTCAAGAATAAATATAAAAAATGAACATTAATGTATCTACTTTGAATAAAAATAAAGCATACATTCAAAAACCTATTTATAAATTTTTTATGTACATTCCATTTATAGAAAATTTTATTTATTTAACTGGAAACAAAATTATAAAATCACCTGTTGATACTTGAAGTTCTTTCGTGCAGGTAATGTACAAGCAGCTACTTAAATAAAAGCATAAAACAACATTAATAAAAAATTCACTTTGAAAGCTTGCTTAACAATAAAAATTACAAAAGCTTTACTTTCTTCACTAAAAGTGCTAAAACTTAAATTTAATGATACTACAAATGAATGAAACTATAATATTGATTAAACTAAAGTAAGTTGTTCTATAATTAAAAACCTTTTAAGTTTGTGAATGCTTGTGCCAAATTTTTTGCTTTTTACCTGATACTTTTAGGATTTCAATTCTAAAATTAGGTACAGAACTTCAAAGAAGTGTAAGCATTTTAAGGAAATGTTTATATTGTATATCGTTAATTTTAGACATTTTATCATTGGATCAATTTTCAGATAAAATAACACCCCAATTTTATGGTCTCATAAAACCTTCACTCTCCACGTTCGATAGTCCTGGGTATCGATTTTCGAAAATTTTTAGTACCTGTCCTAATTTTACACTTTAATATAAAAATTCTTTCCTCGTGGGAATTCTACTCGATTACTTTCGAAAATACCTACTCTGGAGTTTATGGAGACAGATATGAAAAACAAAACCATTCAATGTGGGTTTCTCGAATTTAAAACTTTGCGGAACACCCATTTATCAAAGTTAATGATGCGTTTATTTCTTTAAATATTACATCAGTTGCACTTTGAATTTTGATGAAATTTCAGGAATCAATAATAAAGCTTCTCGGTTTATATCGTTTTTTAGGGATTAAAACATGGTTTTCGTCGTGTTGGATAACATGTTTTACGCTTGGCTTGTCAGAATTTCAGTTTTAAACCCGCACGACCTCTCCGTTTGGTAGATTTATTGTTAGTTTTTTATTTCAGCAAAAATTTAATTATGTATTTGAATACCTATATCATTTGTGCTGCTTTCATTAAAACCGTAATTAAGATTAATCGTTCTTTATGTGTGTTAAAAAGTAAAATATTATTTTTTGAACTTATAAAGTTAGGATATACTAGTTGGCGTGTTTTCAAATTAATTTTGAAAATTGTTTTCATTTTTTTAATTAAAACGACTTATTAAAATAAAAATATTTCAGTGGTATGTGAATCATTTTTATCTAATGACATAAATAGTGATTTTATTATTGATATTTCCATTTCGGTATAAAATGTAAAAGAATATCAATCAACTTTTTTACATATTTTTTTAAATTTTTGTATACAGGGTAGTACATAAAACTTCAGGGTTAGAAAATATAATAAATTTCATTGTTGAAAAAGTTAGGGTTCATCATTTATGGCGTGCTGCCACTTTATCGACAGTCCATTTAATCGACAGTGCTTCTTCATCGATAACGATTTCATCGACATGACCATTTCGTCGACACGGCCAATTCATCGATAGCCATTTCATCAACAATACCTTTTCATCGATAAACCATTTCTTCGATAAGGACGTTTCATCGACACTGCTTTTTCATGGACAACCGTTCCATCTACACTACCTTTTCATCAACAGGGACGTTTCATCGACATTACTTTTTCATCGACACAGATGTTTCATCGATAAGCTTTTGTTTCAACGACATGGTCGTTTCATCGACAATACCTTTTCATCGATAAACCATTTCTTCGACAAGGACGTTTCATCGACACTGCTTTTTCAACGACAACCGTTCCATCTACACTACCTTTTCATCAACAGGGACGTTTCATCGATATTACTTTTTCATCGACACAGACGTTTCATCGATAAGCTTTTGTTTCAACGACCTGGTCGTTTCTTCGACAATACCTTTTCATCGATAAACCATTTCTTCAACAAGGACGTTTCATCGACACTGCTTTTTCATCGACAACAGTTTCATCTACACTACCTTTTCATCAACAGGGACGTTTCATTGACATTACTTTTTTATCAACACAGACGTTTCATCGATAAGCTTTTGTTTCAACGAAATGGTCGTTTCATCGACACAATCAACTCATCGACACATACTTTTCATCGACAATACATTTTCATCGATAAGCCATTTCTTCGACAAGGACGTTTCATCGACACTACTTTTTCATCGACACAAACATTTCATCGACACAAACATTTCATCGACATCATCTGCTTTTCATTGACAACCGTTTCATCTACACTATCTTTTCATCGACAAGGACGTTTCACGACATTACTTTTTCATCGACAAGGACGTTTCTTCGACATTACTTTTTCATCGACACTTCCATTTTATCGATAAGACCGCTTAATCGACAAAGACATGTTTAAACGCCAAAGTTTTTCATAGCCAATATAGTTTTATCGCCACAGACATATTTTAGAGTGTTCGGCAAAATGTAAAATCGGTAAATGACGAATATACGAATATATTTTTTTAAATTACTAAGAAAAAAGGATTCGCCGTGTTCATATTTTCCCAAATATACTAAAGAATATGCAATATTATACAACAATTAAATAAATCGTGTAAAAAGGTTCTACAGTAATATTTTACACTATTATAGTGTCGATGAAACGTCCTTGTCTATACAAAAATTCTTGTCGATGAAGAAGTACTGTCGATGAAACGGTTGTCGATAAAAAGGTATTGTCGATGAAACGTCTGGGTCCATGAAGCGGTCATATCGATGAAACGTTTGTGACGATGAAATTGCTTTCGATGAAAAGGCGTCCATGAAAGAGTATTGTCGATGAAACGGTATAGAACTATAACAATACTTACTAAAAAAATTCTCAGTGGAGAGGTAAAACCACCCTCGATCAATTAGTAATAATAGTAAGTAGAAAAAACAATCTTTGACAATGTTTAAATTAAAAACCTAAAAATAATTTCTCTTAAAAATTTTTTTGACAATTTGTGAAGATAAAATCAATTAAAGGGTTGTTTTTTCTTGTCTACTAAAACTAAATTATTATTATTGCGAATCATGAAAGTTTTCAGTTCCTAATTATTTTCCTTCACTTATCATTGTCAAATTTACCCATCCTAGAAGTCAAAAATTCTCGAGCCCCCCCCCCCCCCCCCCCCATGCTCTCTACATCCCTTTTTGAGCAATAAAAATAGTCCCTTTAATTGGCTTTATTTTGAGAAATTGTCAGATAATTTAAGAACAAAAATTATTTTTTAAATTTCTTTCTTTGTGAATTTTATTCAATATTTCGTAATTTCGTCAACGATTTATGTTGTTTTGTTATTACTAATTGAAACACTATTTTTCGTTTTTTTGAAACTGCAATTTGTTCATCTAACTCTGAAGTTTTATATACCTTAGGACAATATACAGGGTGTCCCATTTTAATTAATCCAGCTGAACTGAGCAATTTACTTAAAAAAGTTTCAAACAAAAATAGTAGCCTCTCGAGAGGAACACTTAATAGTGCCCTGTATTTTTAATTTTTATGGGATTTTATGATTGTTTTATGCGGAAATATTTTTTTTAAATAGGGATCCATATTTTTATTTAGATAAAAATGTTTCAACCAAAAGTTGCTTATTATTTTTCATAGATTACGAATCTATAATAAAAATTGTGATTTGCCATTTGAAAAAAATGTTTCCTTATAAAACCCCCATAAAATCCCATAAAAGTTAAAAACTCGAGGCACAATATTTGTCCAAAATATTTTTAAGGAAATCTCTTAGTTTTGAAGATATTCAGCTTGATTAATTAAAATGGGTCACCCTGTATATGTAGAATATTAGAAAAGGTCTTTAATCAATTATACACATATAAGTATTCCTGCAAAAAATATTTTATGAAAGTCTAAACTTTGTTCCACTGATTGGTTGTTTTTGTCGTTGTTATTTTGGTAATTTATTCTTGTCTTATTTTAATATTGATCAAATAAGTCTTTTTACAGTATTTATATTCGCGATTTCGGAATTCTATGCGCCCTCTGGACTTAGCGTTTTGAACTAAATCGGTGAGTCGTTGTCAGTAAATTAAAATTGTACGCCGATCGTACGTATTTTCGCAGTTTTCGCTTGAAATAAAGGGATTTATAGTGTTTTATGACTTTAACTAGTAAAATATTCAATTTTATTTAAATAATAACAATGACAAGTACTCACCAATACTCAGCTAATTCCGCGAGAGTGGCGCCACCTACAGGTAATCGCAATCACGAATACATAGTACCCAGAATTTAATAAATTTGTGTTGAAGATAATTTTATATTATTTTCTGTTAAATTTATTCAAATATTATTTTCTTAAAGCATGTAATTTTGCACCAACTTAAACGATATTCAGATTAGTGATAAAATATGAATCCATGGGAATATCTTTAATCTCCGAAGTGGAAATGATAATTTTCATGATACTTAAAAGTAAAGGCTCAAACGATAGGCATATTTTAATTTTCACATCCATTAAAATATAAAAGTAATATTTTTAATGGAACTTACTAATAAATTAAAGTGGGTGTGTTTAATTATTATAAAAATTAAAAAAAAAATTGTACTTTATAACTGTAATTAGGCAAAAGAAATTACACTTATCTAAAAAATTTCCTCAAAGAAGTTGGTTTTAAAATTACCACTCATTTACAATGTAACCTAATATTTTACGTTTTATGAATAATTTGTCTAAAACCTAATATTATACTTTGGCGGTGAGCTGCCTGTGATTCTTAATTAAAATATACCCACTCGTTTTGATAAAGCTGCTAAGTATTAAATTTCAGTATTTTAATTAAAATTTGAGAGTGGAACACCCCTAATAAATAATAAAAAAGTGCTACATCTTTCATCCATTAACCCAAAAAAAAATCTCGCAGTTACATAATAATAACGACATTTTTTGTGCTTAAAATTGTAAGTATATTTTATTTTCTTCGTTAATAAAAAGTTTTATATGAAAATTTCAACTGTTGTAAAACCTTTTCTTCCAAAATAATCGCATCTTTCGTTTTATTACCTATTTTCTTACCTAGCATTGTGCAATCCTGTGGTAAAATGCACTTGTTATCATTTGCACGTACATAATCCATAGAAATGCAGTAACATTTTTTCCCATAAACTAAATTGCATTCAGCATTTGCATTTTTACAGGTTAGGCAATCGTAACCGCTGTCTTCCATTGTTTGATTTACTGGGCAAGCTAAAATTATAAAACATGTAATAGATAACGGACCTATCCCAGGTGAAACGAATTTTGATCATTTTTATATTATAGATAGCTGTTTAAAAGATACTTATAAATACAAATTCCGTTTTTTCAATTGGTGCAGCCGTTTTTTTTATTTTAAATTTTCTATCGTGTGACGTCATTCTTCCGATTAGGTGGCAACGTTGCACCAGTGGACGTATTCTTGAACTACTCCACACGATATCGCATACCACATTACAAGGACAGAATCTTATTTTTTCATGAAACTGACAAAGACAGAATGATGAAAGTGGTATGGACATCGTGTGGACCGTTTCAAGAATATGGGGGCTGAATCGAATATTAACGATGAGATGACAACCAATGAGAACAATCCGAACTCCGCCATCTGTTATTTGCGGCGTGCGACCACGTGCGACATCTTTTGACTGCTTTTGACAGGTGCCTTTTGATGATGCCAACCTGGAGCTTCGCGGAGGTTGAGACGACAGGGACTTACTGCAATGTTGCCAGGTGTAAATCTCGGAAGCGTGACGTCAGAGCGACATTAAATTTAAATTATAAAAAAACTATAAAGAAAACTGATTGAATATATGTATTTAGTTAAAAACTTAATCTTTACAATGAAATATAAATAAAAAAATCGGGGATAGGCCCATTATATTTTGCCCATTATATTTTTATTAATAAATCAACTAAAAAACTGAATGGTTTTTTACCAAATTTAAATGTAAACTTAAATTTTAAATATTAAAAATTATATCTTACAATCGGTTGCAGCTCCAGTGGATGGCAATGTGTTTGTGCCTGAAAATGAATAACTTATTACAAAATTGTGGAATAACAAACAATTAATGTGTTCATAGATCAAACAATAAGCTCATTGGTTAACCAAGCTCAAAACATATCTATCAAAAGGGGTAATTATAATTGTTAGTGATCCTGGTTATTACTCAACAAAAGATTTTTTTTAATAAACCTGTAGTAGTACACAGTTCAACTTTAGATCCAATTACACATGATCGTTCAAGCTAAAATGATGGAATTAAATGTGATTTAGTCATTCGTCATTCAAGTGCCAAATATTGGCTAAGAAACTCGTACTACATATGGCACACGCACTAAATTTCCCCTAGAACGGATGGAAAATATTTCCCGAGAAAATTTCTTTTAATAAAATTCTATACGAGTCCAATAAATTATTTTCTTTCTTCTCGAAAATAAAATTGGTTATTCCTACTTCAAGATTATTCGCAATTGGAACTTGATTGGACTTAATTTCAATTTGATTGTTTTCAGTTTAATATTAAATATATCAATATTTTGGAATTATTAAAAAATTAAACAAAATTTTTAAATTTGTAAAAATTATTCGTACCAGCATTTGCGATTGGTGTTATAGATGGGTTAGGTGAGCCATTACTGGCTACTGCAGCAGGGCCTGTAAAATAAAAATTAAAATTATGTGCATATTTTCTTTGAAGATACAATGTATATTTTAAAGAAAAAATTATTCGAGATTTTTTAAAACTATTTTTCCTTCTTTCTACTCTAACTGTAAAATTTGTTATTCCTACTCCAAAATTGATTATTCGCAATAGGAACTTTATTGAACTCAATTTGAATTTGATTGTCTCAGTATAATATTGATTAAATATATTACTCCTAATATTTTGGAATTATTAAAAAATTTTAAAATTTATAATAAATATTAGTACCAGCATTTGTTATTGGTGTTATTGACGGGTTAGGTGAGCCATTACTGACTACTGCAGCAGGACCTGTAAAAGAAAAAGAAAAATTAAGTGTTGCATAAGGTCCTACTGCATATTTTCTTGCTTGACACAAAATATTTTTTAAAGAAAAAAATATTCGAGATTTTTTAAACTATTTTTTCCTTCTTTCTACCCCAACTGTAAAATTGGTTATTCCTACTCCAAAATTGATTATTCGCAATTGGAACTTTATTGGACTCAATTTGAATTTGATTGTTCTCAGTTTAATATTGGTTAAATATATTACTTCTAATATTTTGGAATTATTAAAATTTTTTTAAATTTATAATAAATATTAGTACCAGCATTTGTTATTGGTGTTATTGACGGGTTAGGTGAGCCATTACTGACTACTGCAGCAGGACCTGTAAAAGAAAATGAAAAATTAAGTGTTGCATAAGGTCCTACTGCATATTTTCTTGCTTGACACAAAATATATTTTAAAGAAAAAAATATTCGAGATTTTTTAAACTATTTTTTCCTTCTTTCTACCCCAACTGTAAAATTGGTTATTCCTACTCCAAAATTGATTATTCGCAATTGGAACTTTATTGGACTCAATTTGAATTTGATTGTTCTCAATTTAATATTGATTAAATATATTACTCCTAATATTTTGGAATTATTAAATATTTTTAAAATTTATAATAAATATTAGTACCAGAATTTGTGTTTGGTATTATTGAGGGGTTAGATGAGCCAGTATTGATTACTGCAGCGGGATCTGTAAAAGAAAAAGAAAACTTTGGTGTTGCATAAGGTGCATATTTTAACTTTGAACACAATATTATGAAGCAAAAATTATTCGAGATTTTTTTAAACTATTTTTTCCTACTTGCTACCGACTGTAAAATTTAAAAGAATGTCTCCTACAATCCCTAGTTTTTAGATTTTTTTAATTTATTTTTTTTTTTTGTTTATTTTGGTAAGAATTTGCTATAGTCGTTTACTTTTATAAGCTGAATTTAGGAAAGCAGTTCAAAAATTTTTTTAATTTGTATTTTAATTATAAAAATTAACAAATAAAATTGATAACATATAATAAAATGTAAAATAGATATATATAATAATAAATACCTTGACCAAGTACACTCAAAACTGTGGCCAAAAAAATGGCTTCCGCCAAAATAATCTTTATTTGTTTCATGATTAAATAAAACTGGTTTCAAGTCATACAAAAAATGTTTGCGTAAATAAAAGTGTACCTATATTTGCATTTATTGCTGATTTAAAATTTTGAAATATTACGCCTGGGTTTTATATTTACATTAATTAAAAATCCTGGTATCTATGTAAATATAAACAATATATGAATATGTTTTTGATACCAAAATTAATTGAACTATACCTATAAAATTGATTAATATAAATAATATTTTATATTTTGGGGTATCGTTGATTAAATTTTGATTAAACACATTCCAACTTCATAATTATGCTATGAAATTTACACATATTTTCCGAATTATATTCTAGCAATTATTTTAAAATATGCAGATCAATAAATATTATTTAGGAAAAATAAATAAATACATATTCTGAATTTGTATTGAAAATATTTGCATCATATAGTTCTTTCTTTTATTTTCTTGTACGAGTAGTATTACAATATTTTCCGAATGATAATACAATTTAATAGGTCATAAAAATAAAACAAAAACCCAAGGACGATGGTAATAGCTTTGTTCCAACAACGAGTTTTTTTGTCGTCTCCAAACCGTAACAAAACTGCTTGGATCGAATGTATGCGCTTGCGTAAACTTTTTAACGTCTAACTCACAAGACAGCGTTGTTGGAACGGTTTTATGCACATGCGTATTTCTAGGGTGTTCAAAAAAATGGCGGATAAGCTCTCCTGGACGTGGTTGGTTTTTCAAAATTTATAAAAATAAAGAAGTTGAATTCCAAAGTTTGAACTATCAAACCCCAAGATTTTTTTAACTTTTTCTGTGGATACCTGAAGGGTCCCCAACCTGCTGGAGAGCATATCAGCCATTTTTTGGTCACCCTGTATAATATTACTTTCCTTTATCATTTTTTCAATTTTAATTAGGTATGATTTAAGCATGTACAATTTTTTTTTCAATTATTGTATTGTTTCTTTATTTAATAGTACCTAACACAGGAAATAGTTTGATAAGGTATAACGTAGTTTATCTTATATGGGTCAAGGTATTTATATGCAACTAGGGTGGTCAAAAAATGAATAACTTACTATAAACTAGTTTACTGTAGTTAAATAAGTAATCGTCTTGTCGACATTCCTGCATTATTGACTTGTTGTTTAATCCTTATAATGAAGGTTTTAACATAGACAGGTATCCTAACTATAATTATTTTCTTCACCCTCATCAACATCCAATAATGAGGTTTATTGAGACGTCAGAAGGGAGGATTAGTAATTACAAACAAAATCGTTTAACTAAAATCTCTATAGGTACAGTATTCAACGCGGAGAAAATACATTCAGAGCAACTAAAATTTTCTTTTACCCAAAAATACTTTAGTTGCCAAGGAGTTTTAAACTTTTATTTCTTAATACGTTTTTTTTTCATGATTTTTTCCAGGACCTATTTTTTTCAAATTATAAGATTGTATCTGGAATCGTTTTTCGTTCCACGTTTCGAATGTATTTTTACTTGAATATTTTCTTCATTGGCTATAAAAGGAAAAAGCTTTTTTTTATTCGATCACTAATTTCGAAAATTTCAGCAACAAATTCAGATGCATATTGTGGTTCAAATGAATTTCAATTCAAAAATTCGGTTATAACAACCGTTTTCACGGATATACCGAGTAAATATATTTTAGGAAAATTTCGTTCATTCCCTTTTAATGGGGTTTTTCATTAATAAAATTCATATTGCCAGCCCTGGGATTCGAAAATATTAATTAGTATACCTGTGTGATTTCTCATTATTAGGTTATGAAGAGCAAACACTATATGCGCTTTTCCACTTAAAATTAAAAATTCAATCGAAATAATTGTAAAAATTTGATTTAATTAAAGATAGTTGATAATATCGTTAATTAAATCAACTTTTTACGATGAATCGTACAATACAAATGTGAGGAAGCAAATAGCGAAAAGGCTTATAACCATTAACGGTTATAACGAGCAAAATTCGGTATCGTTATAACCGAATTGGACAGTAGTTTCAAAATTCTTCTTAAAAATGTCAATATTTTGGGGTCTCAAAATTCAAAATTGCCTCATAAAGGCATAACGCGCCACTGAAGCCAATCAAAAAATCCAAAATGAATTCTTTAAAATTGCCATTTTTAATTTGGCTACTTTTGATCATAATGAAAAACCAGGGATGTTTACGGCATTTTTATAATTTGTCAGAAATGTTTTCGGAGTCCTAGTTTTAATTTTAAAGGTGTTAAATCTAAATAAAGTAAACTGAAAAAATATTTATTTTTAAGTATACATTTTTAATTCTAAAATGTTTCAAATTATCCCCTTAAAAGACACGTTGGAATACATTGACCATTGTACCGATAAAGTCCTTCAGCACATCTACATACATTGTCTTCACAAACAGGGTCACATACATTCAGAACTGGGGTACAAATCTTTTCACAAGTACAAATTTGCTTGTAGAAAACTTCATTTTCACCACATTTTTTACCTAAAATAAAAATTAATTAATATGTAAATTTAACACTGTGTTTATACAGGATCTTCAAAAAAGGACGTTACTGGTGATTTGCGTGATAGGAATCAATTTTTTTTATTATTTAAGCAACAGCCAAAAATAAAGCTGCTGCAAGATCCTTGTGTTAAAATATAAGATCAGAAATAAAGTTTGCTTGGTTTTCAACAGGTATACAGACCTATTAACACTAAAATTCCTAATAATTACTAAACAGTATATTTGGTTGCAGTAATAGTCCTAAATGAATTCCCTGTAGACATTTTTGTAGTCTCTTTTTTAAAAGATATAAAAAATAGTTAAGAAATTTTGAAATAAGTATTATCAACAGACATTTAATTTTAAATGAGGTTTAATTTGACATATATAGTATTTTTAGTTTGAATATAGATTAAATGACATTTAGCTGCAAAATATACTATACAGGGTGTCCCATTTGACGTTGGACTGTATGGGTATCTTTGTTATTATTGGAGATAGAAAGTCGGTTAAATAGACAAAACCAACCAACGCTATCTTGAAAAAATAAGAAAATGCGATTTTAAAAATATGGCTATAACTTCGTTATTTTCGGTGGTACCAAAAAATTTTTTTGACTTAATACAGACAATTTTTGTGTACAATACAGTAAAACAAATGAATATTTTTTTTCGCTAACGGATTGACCGAAAATGAACCAAACTTATTTTTTTCTTATGTCAGCCATATTGGATTTACACATATTCGGAATTAGTGTACTTTTCTGAGTAATTTGATATATCATATGTAATATTTTAAGAAAAATAGATACAATTTTATTTTACTAACCAAAAATGGCCTTGAATAGATGTAAACTGTCAATACATATGTGTTAAGATTTATTTTACGTTTAATATTTTAAATGGTTACATTTATGTTATTGACAATTTAAATCTCATAAAGTCCAATGTTAGTTTGTAAAATCAAATAATTTTTCTTTAAATATGACATATGGTATACCAAATTACTCACAAAAAAATACTGATTCCGAATATGTATAAATCCAATATGATTGCCATAAGAAAAAAATAAGTTTGGTGTATTTCTGGTGAATCCGTTAGCGAAAAAAAATATTTATTTATTTTACTGCATTGTACACAAAAAATTGTCTATATTATGTTAAAAAACTTTTTTGGTACCACAGAAAATAAAGAAGTTATAGTCATATTTTAAAAATCGTATTTTCTTGTTATTTCAAGATAGCGTTGGAACGATGCGATATTCAAATTTTTTGTAAATGAATTATTAATATTGGAAAAAATCTCTACTACTTTGTCCATTTAACCGACTTTCTATCTCCAATAATAACAAAGATACCCATAGAGTCCAACGTCAAATGGGTCACCCAGTATATGTCAAATTAAACCTCATTTAAACTTAAATGTCTGTTGATAATACTGGAGGCAAGGGCCGCTTTTACAACCGTCAGTTAAAAACGTCAGATAGTTATCTAGATAAATAATTCTATAGTTTATACCAGGTGTAACTCGAAATCCATTATACACCTGCACGATTAGTTAGCAAATTTTGAAGCTGGTGAAATGGGAAATTCCGTTTTGTTTTGGGATAGTGGTTATGGTATGTCACAAACTATCTAATTCCACCATTACTTGAATCATATACCCAAGCTGAGGTATATTACTCAAACTACTTTATTTACAAAATTGAAAATCGGATGTTATCTACTGCTCCAAGCAACTTATAAGTTATCCAAGGTTTCTTCCCTTCATTATTCCTAACCACACTTTAACTAGAGATTGTAAAAGTGGATTGACACATTAATACCGGGGATAGTGTTATACCTGGTTTATTCGAGAGTTGTAAAAGCGGCCCTAAATGGTTTTTTATAAGGTCCAACTAAGTACATGCAAAACAAATAAAAACAAAAGAAGTATAATTCTAAATTACTTACAATACCTTGCTAATCCAGCTTGAAAATAAATAGCTAGAACAACCAACAAAATCATAAAATATTTCATTTTTTGGTACATTTCGATTGTGTACACCAATAATTTTTTAAAGCTTTATATATTTTATTCAAACTTGGTTTATTTCAACTATACAAACTATCTACGTATTTATATAAGCACATTTTACGAAAAAGTTTGCATAAAAATGTGTTTTATTATTTTTAATGACTACTTGTCGCGTAGTTTCATGTTAATTAGAATTAATAAATATTTCATATCGGTTTAAAATATTTTTATTTTCATTATCGGTACTTAGTTTGATAAAATCACTGGTGTAGGTCAATTTTATTTATTAACATATTAATAGTTCAAAACCGAATTTTTCCATAGCTAATATAGGTCTCCAAGTTGGACAAAAAAAGTCCATTTTATTTTATTTTCTTAAACTTTAAACCTTCAAAAATTGTACTTTCCTCCACCCAAATTGTTTTGTTCCATAATAAAATAAAGGCCTTTGTTTAGCGCAGAACCCTAAAACGATTAATCCAGTGCTGGAATAATTAATTGACTTAAACGAAACATCTCTTAATCACGTATCAGTATTTATTGTCTATTTGAGAATAAAATCCCATTGTTTTCACCTTTGTGTTTGCAGGTTCTTTGATCCACTGATTATCCCCTTTAGCTAAACGTTTACTTTATTTGATTTGACTTGATTAGTAAATGTACTTAAAATTGATTTTAAAAGATTAAATTAGTTTTAAATATTAAACTACAATTACTTTGTACACTTTTACAGATTGGTGTTTATCATGAAAATATATTAGAGTGAAATGGGGTAAGATCGTTAACGGGGCTACATCGTAAATAATTTTATCTATTTACTGTACATATACAAATACTACATACATTTGAAAACGATCCACCCTTAATAACTGTAGTATGACGAGATATATAAAAATTCGACGAAACACGTCATTTTTGATTTCGAGGAGGAAACTTAATTACGTATAAAAGTAACCGCTGGATGTCTCTAGTTCTACCACAGCTACCTTGACTTCAAAATTTTTAAATGGCAACCCCTAACACACAATACCTCATTTTAAAAGAAATTAAAAGGACTATAAATTGGTGTGAAAAATTTTGGAATCGGATCACCACATCAAAAGTTATAACAAAAAATGTCTGACCAGAACTACAATTTTGGGGTAAAATTTGTCCCCTATAAATCTATAAAAATTGATATAACATATTCCTCAGGCGATAGTGGGATGATTTAATCAAACTTATCTTTATCCAAAAATGATACGTTGAAGCGCAATCGAATGATAAAAATCTGCAAATTTTGTTATCTTTGAGTTTCAATAGCGCCTTAGCAAACTGTTTTTGAATAGAGATAATATGGGCTAAAAAATTCAATTTTGGTCTCAGGAATATGTTACACTAATTTATACCGATTTCTAGGGGGCAAATTTTACCCCAAAATTGTAGTTCAGGTCTATCATTTTTAGTTATAACTTTTGATGTGCTGATCCGATTTCAAAATTATGCACACCAATTTAAAGTCATTTTAATTTCATTTAAAATGAGGTATTGCGTATTAGGGGTTGCCATTTAAAATTTTGAAGACGAGGTGGATATGACAAAACTAGAGACATCTAGCGGTTATTTTTATACGTAATTAAGTTTCCCCCTCGAAAACAAAATTGACGTGATTCGTCGAATTTTTATATATTTTTTCATACTAGAGTTATTAAAGGTGGATCGTTTTCAAATGATCACCCTGTATATACAATATTGTATTTTACAATTTGCTATAAAAATGAAAATTTACGAACGTATTATTCGATTTAAATAAAACAATAATAACTAATTTCGCCAAAACAGGTCGGCACTTACCCCACTCCGCCTTAATAAATTTTCCATACTGTAAAAAAAAATCCGATAATGGTTTTACTTATTTACATTTGTATCACTAAAGACTGTAAAATAAATAATTATAAATAGAAATTTATAAGTAATAAAAGTTAGTTGTATTTTTAAACATAATAGGTATTTTTGTCTCGAAAAAAGTAAATCTTAGACTTAGAAGCAGATGGACATTTTCCCAAGAAAAACCTAGTTTTGACCAAACCTTGATTTACCAATAGGTAATAACATCAAATTTTATTAATAATAAAGTTTTACGAGAATAGATAATATGAAACAGCTATTTTTTACTGTGCGCAATAAAATAAGACATTAATAAATCTTTTGTACAAATTGAAGACCTTGGTGCAAGAAGGAGGTAAGTCCACTTTTGGGGCAAAATGAGTTTTTTACGTCAACACTTACAATTTAAGAGCCCAATCGAATTGTGCAAAAAGGATGTGAGTATGATGAATATTTAGTTGTTTAATTTAAATATTAACTTATCCTTAGCAGCCATTTTGAGCAAATATGGGGTAAAATGACAACGTGATAATGGGGTAAGATTAAAATATGCATCTGAAAACTGAATTAAATACTATCGTAACTCAAAATTTGACGGTTAAGAAACTAATGAGATAGATTACACTGACGATGTGTTACCGGATCAGATGATTAGTATTGATACTATAGGGCCATTTTTTTTTTACTAATTCTTGTTTGGTATTTTTTATATAATAAATTAATTTAAAAAAAAAATATTTATTTCTATGGATTTGGCAAGATTTGTTCGCCTTTTCATCAACATTTGAGATATTTGGGACAAGAAAGAGGTAAGTCCAAATAAAAAAAATTTAAAATGAACATATTTGCTTACTTTATTATTACATAAAGGGGTATGTAAATATTTTGAGGATGGACAAATATATTGTGCTGATTATAATAATAATATATTCAAATTTTTAAAAGTAATCCGTTTTAATCAATTTTCTCAGAACTACGAAAAGTGGACTTACCTCCTTCTTGCAAAAATTGTTGTACAGGGTGTCCCATTTTAATTAATCCAGCTGAATATCTTGAAAACGAAGCGATTTCCTCAAAAATGTTTCAGACAAAAATTGTAGCGGCTCGAGGATGACATTTAATAGTGTCATGGGTTTTTAATTGTTATGGGGTTTTATGGAGGTTTATGAAAAAAATTTTTTTTTCAAATGGGAACCCCCATTTTTTATTGTAGATTCGTGATCTATGAAAAATAATAAGAAAATTATGAATGAAACTTTTTTTTCTAAAATTTCAATTTTTCGCTATATTCACCAAAATGAACACAAATTTTAGGATTTTCGATACAGTTTTACTAGAAAACTAAAGCTTTATAAGAAATATCGTAGGAGACAAAAAGTGCTTAAATTAAGGCAAGGATTAATAAAAAATATTATTTTATTTTATTTAAAAAAAAAATAAGTTAAAAAAAAAGTTTATTTTATTTTTATTATTTTTTAAGAAAAATATTATTTTTTTTTTTACATATAAAATTTAAAATAAAGTCAATGGTGGGAAACAATAGGTGTCAAAACGGTTTTTCAATTTTATTTGCAATTTAATATGTTAAATAATATTTCTCAATTAGGGAAGAAGGCTTCTAAAAATATAGGAATTTCATTTTCAGCCAACTTTGTGTTTCGCACATAATTGTTATATTGTGACAGATTAGTTTTTTGTAGAAGCTCATTGTTATTGAAGCCACTGTGATTATTTAAAATCAGTCTCTCATAAAATGGCTGATTATTCACCTAGAGAAATCGTGAATATTATAACAGTTTTGGGCGAATGCCATGATAACTTTCGGCACGCAGCACGTCTTTATGTTGAGAGGTTTCCACAATTGCGTCATCCAAATCATACAAATATTAGGAGGCTCGTGAAAAGAGCGGAAAACGCTTCTCTTAGAAGAAAACGTAGTAAAACTGGTCCTAAGATGCTCCCCTCATTGATAGCATTAGCTTCCGTAAATGAAGATCCACATACATCTACAAGAAAAATTCAGCGTCTTCATGGACTTCCTAAATCTTCTGCCAACAGAATTTTAAAACACCATAAATCACACCCATATCATGTTCATTTAACCCAACAAATTAAAGAAGATGACTACATCCGCCGACTTAATTTTTGCATATGAGCTACGAATCAAGTTAGAAGAGATCCCCTTTTTTTTAATCGCGTACTTTTTACTGATGAAGCAAAATTTGACAACATGGGTGGAGTAAATCTTCATAATGCTCATTATTATTCTGAAAATAATCCACATTGGCAAAGAGATCATAGATTACAGTGGCGTTGGTCTATAAACGTTTGGGCTGGAATAGTGGAAGAGTATCTTGTGGGACCATTTTTTATGAAGAAAATCTTAACCAACATGTTTATTTGAGTATAATTCAAAACGAAATGCCTACTCTTTTAGAAGATGTATCTCTAAATTTAAGACAGCGAATGTGGTTTCAACAGGACGGAGCTAGACCCCACTCTGCCAGAATTGTTAAAACATTTTTACATAACCAATTCCCTAATATGTGGATTGAAATTGGTAGTGAAGTACACGAATGGCCAGCAAGATCTCCGGATCTTACAAAAATGGATGATTTCTTATGGGGTTACATAAAAGATAAGGTTTATGAACGACCAACTACAACTAGAGAGGATATTATGATACGAATTACGGACGCTTTTCGAAGTATCACTCCTGAAATGTTGAGAAATGTATTATTGGCTTTTCGCACACGAATAAACATGTGTATTGAACAAAATGGAGGAATATTCGAACATCTTATTTAGACCAGCTCTTGTAATTTAAGAACAGATCCAAATATCTTTAAAGGTATTAATTAATTACCTTTGACTTTATTTTAAATTTTATAAGTAAAAAAAAATAATATTTTTCTTAAAAAATAATAAAAATAAAATAAACTTTTCTTAAATTTATTTTTTTTAATAAAGTAAAATAATATTTTTTTTGCACTTTCTATATATAATGAGCTAGTTTAGTCCTTATTGATAGAGACTAAAACGTCACATTTCCTGTCTCTTATCAAATTTTACTTTACTCCCTGTCTTGTCATTACTTTACTCCCGCCCACGTCATTTGTCATCACTTTACTCCCGCTCACGTAACTTGTCATTAAAAATTAAAATTAGTCATAATCTTGTAATTTGTCTGAATTTGCAGCGAAATCATAATCGTCTATCTTCAGTCTAGTCTAAACATCACCAATATATTGAGTGAATTCTAACCTCTAATAAATTTATTTGGTTTGGTTTGGAACGGAACTTGATTTTTATTCTGGGGTCGGGAATTGTATTATGTACGGTTTATTATTTTATAGATTGATACTAAATTTTAAATTTAAAGGTGTTTTAAGTATACACAGAATCGATTCAATCAATTAGTTAGATCTGTAAATGTGGCAAAATCTTTTAAACTTGGTAAACTTTATTCCTGCATCAAAACTTACCTACTTTATTTATTGTGAAGTTAATTATTATTTTTTTAAATTTATAAAATCAATTACAATAATTATAATATTAATCTACAATTATCTATATTTTATGAAAGTTGCTTATAAATCATTATGACGGGAGAATAAAAATACCCGTCGCCGTCCGATGACAACCGATATTAGTCACAGCGATAGCCATATAATTAAATTATTGTGGAAACTTTTACCTATTAAAAAAGTGCAAAAAATTCTATATGCACCGAGGTAGTAAAGTGAATTTAATCCCTCCTCTGATTGTTTCCCTCGGCTTTGCCTCGGGAAACAAAACATCGTCGGGATTAAAATCAGTCACTTTACTACCTAGGTGCATAAATAGCTATTATTAATCCTTGCCTTAATTTAAGCACTTTTTGACTCCTGCGAGTTTTCTTATAGACCTTTAGTTTTTTAGTAAAACTGTATCGAAAATCCCAAAATTTGTGTTCATTTTTGTGAATATAGCGAAAAATTGAAATTTTAGAAAAAAAAGTTTCAATCAAAACTTTCTTATTATTTTCCATAGATTACGAATCTACAATAAAAAATGGGGGTTCCCATTTGAAAAAAAATGTTTTCCCATAAAACCCCCATAAAACCCCATAACAATTAAATATAATTTTACATAGACCTTATTTATTTTTATTTACAATGAAAAGCTTTAAACTTACCTTAAAGTTGGAGGGCATTTTCTCAACACCCTGTATATGATTTCATTCTTTATTTCATTTTTAAATAATCTATCACACTTTTTATTTTATATAAGTGTTCAAAGAAAAATTAAAAAATTATCACGTCTTTAAAGCTTTCCTTATTTGTAAAGGAAATTAAATTAAAAGTTAAATAGAATATTGATTTTTATTGAAAATGATTAAGGCAATTAATACCGAACAGAGAAGTTAATTCAAGAATCATTGATTATTTCACACTCTATTTAACCAGCAGACATAACTCATTTATCTTTGGGACAGTCTTTGGGTAGAACGCATTTATTTGTCGAGAGGTCCTTTAAAAATTCTTTTCTGCAAAAACATCCTCTTTTACATCTCGCTGAACAAAACAAAGGCTTTCGGTACGTGTTCTGGCAAACGTCTTCACACTCTTTCCCGCATTTTAGAAATTCCATATTTGGATCATCACATTTCTCTGAAAAATACATTTCAACAAACATTAAAATTGAGTAACATAAAGAATTTTTTATTCATATTTGTTTTTAATGTAAATCAGCGAATTTTATACCTAATAAATAATATAGTTTATTTAACTAATAACTATTAAATCTTTTTAAATTTAAATAATTAAGTAATATTAAAATGCGAATTGTCAATTTAAACTATGAATATACTATACTATTTATAAATGTTTTAAACATAAATTTAGAGTGACAGAAGCAGATTAACAATATATTATAATCATTAATCTAAATTTAATAATAAATAGTATCAATTTCCATCAATAAAATAAATTAGTAGCTGTAAATTGAAACATTTATCAGTAACAAATAGGAGTAAAATTCTATAAAAATTGTTTGAATACATTTATCATACTTTACATTATTTTATACAGGGTGTCTTATAACTACACTGACATCGCTTGCTAAAATAAGTTGTACTACTTTATCGCAAATATTTTTTTAAACCAACATCAGAGGCTTATAACTTCTTAGGGATTCATTTTCTTAAAAAAATACTTATGGGCACACTGTCTAATTATATAAAAAATTCTAATATTATACTACTATTATAGAGCATTTAACTAGTTTAATCTAGTATAAAGTATTAATTTTTATAATAAAATAATATTACATTTCAAGGAAATAATTATGTTTGAGTAAATGATGATAAATCAAAAATATGTGTTTATTAGCAATTTCTTTAAATTTGGTAATTAGGTTAAATTAAATTGCATTTATGTAGGTATATCAAATGTAATATACTATATATTTTAATTAAAATGTATTATTAATTTATATAGTTACTAGTATGTGGTAATCAGATTTTACAAAGCAGCTTAGCCAAAAGCGGTATTAAAAATGGCTTCCGGGTCTTTAAATTTTAATTAATCCTTACATAACATTTTCATACTTCGGTTTTAGTGGGAAACTGCTAAAATCTTACTAAAGTTTTAACTTAAATTGAATAACTTTAAAATGTTGGTTATAAATATTTTCTAATATAATTTAGGTACTTTTGATTTTACAAAAATAAAAAAATTCTTACCTTCACAAATCACGTAAGTGAATAATACAAGAAATATTAAGACAAAGAAATGACGAGACATTTTCAGTTTTTTACACAAGAAAAATATAAGTTGCATTTACTTAACCTGCACTTTTATACGGAAAAATTGGTGCAAATATAATCAAAATTTGCATTTTGAGCGTTGCAGTTATCTTATTGTAACGCTTTTAGTTGATATTTAGTTAATCATTATTAATGTAGGCTGTGGTGATAATTATAAGTGCATAAGTGATTGTAAAATATTTAAGATAATACAAAATAATATTAAAAATTAAAAAATTGTTTGAATTTTAAGTAGATATTTGTTCCATTTAATTAAATTTTATAATGCAAAAATTCGTAAAAACTTAAAATACACAGATTTTTCGTAAAATACAGGGTGATTCCAAAATTTTGGTCACAGCTTCGTGTGCTTATCCTAAGTCCAAAGTGTTACCGAGATACAGGGTGTTGAAATTTCTCTTAATTTTTACTTTTTTCTTATTTTCCCTGGTTCAGCTAAATGAAAATTATTAAAAATTTTGGTGTAAACACCTCTCATGGGTAGGCACTTTAGGCTCCCTCTTTTGAATTTATTAGATACGCCACTGCGAAATTTGAAAATCTTCAATCAATTACATACACAAAAATACACTTACTTATTAAATTTTAATTGAATTCATGGTATTTCAGTAATTTTACATAAACTTTTGTTCCTTTATTAAAATCAAAATAATTTTCAAAACTTGAGAAATATTAAATTCAAATAAGAAAAATTAAATTTTAAAACTTTTAGTTCGACATTTCGTTCGTGTTTTAAATAAAGAAAAAACATGTCAGAAACACCCAATTTTAAATTTTACAAAAATATTCAAAATGGCCGCACTTATTCCAGTTTTATAAAATTAAAAATAAAGTTTTTCTGACTTATTGAATTATTTTAAACACCAACTAAACTTCTTACTATTATAAGAGTCATCAATTTGGATTTTGTTTATTTAAATTTAATTAAAATTTTGAAAATTAATCTTATTTTAGCTGACCTATAAAATTTGAAATTACAGAAATATCCTATTAAAATTCAATTAACATGCTTTTTTGTGGAAAATTGATTGAAGATTTTAAAAATCCAAACAAAATTGTAGAATTTTTCAGTTGCCTATCAAAGAAATACGAAAAAGGGGGCACCTTAACCCGTTTCTACATCACTGGATTCTTGAATTAAGACACTAATAATTATTGGCAATTGCAATCCATAAAAAGTACTCACACCAAAAATTTTATTAATTTTCATTCAGCCAATATAGAGAAAATAAATAAAAAGTAAAAATAAAAAGATTTTTAAACACCTTGTATCTTGATTTGGACAAATGTTTATATGAAATTTTTACTT
Source organism: Stenus bimaculatus (assembly GCA_963971135.1). Classification (NCBI taxonomy): domain Eukaryota; kingdom Metazoa; phylum Arthropoda; class Insecta; order Coleoptera; family Staphylinidae; genus Stenus; species Stenus bimaculatus. The sequence continues at coordinate 74,322,212 of OZ020180.1, read as the reverse complement.
GAAGTATACGCACACGAAGCCGTGACAACTATTTTAGAAACACCCTGTACACAATTTACAGATATACAGAGTGTCCCGTTAATGGTAAATAAAACTTATGGGTTAGAAAGTAGAATCGTCAAAAAACTAAAGATAAACTAGGAGTCAATCATTTACAGTTTTGGAGTTTATTTATGCCTATTTTTGCTACACATCAATAAATCGGTCATAACAGTTTAACCAAGTTGTGTGGAAAATTGAAAAGTCAATTTTTTTCTTTGTGAATTTTTTATTTAATATTTTGACAATAATTTCTGTTCTAACTGAGAGAGAAAACTATAAATAATATACCCCTACATTTTTGGTTTTTTGACAATTTATTCTACCTTCTAACTCTAAAGTTCTATCTGTATTTATGGTTTGATATGGTTATTAAGATACCTATTCTGTGAGTTTTTCGACTGAGAGAATTGTCTTTTTCTTTCACTTTATTATTGACATTTTCCCACTCTTTTTTCGCATACAAATTTCGATTCGTGTGGTTACTGAATAGGCCTATAAGTGTAAAATTGTATAAATTTCAGGAGACCACATTGGTTGCCTAAATTGCAAATTCTTTTTAAAATCAAGATAAGAAATTTTTGGCCAATTAATAAATAGTAGTGGAAATAATCGGTAATAAAATGTAATAAAAAACTACATATATTTAGACGGCAAAAGTAGTTGGGGAAATTACAAATTTTTGAAGAATGTGATGTTATAAGATCGTTACAAAAATAATTTACTAAAGCCTAAACTAGGATTAAAATTTTTCACAAAGGAGAACTTTTTTCTGGGATTTACTCTAGTTTTGTATTTGAAAACATCTCATGTAAACGCCTTGGGCATTGAAAGTTGACTGGAGCATGCGCAAAACTCTCCAGTAAACCTAACCTACAATTATCAAGCAAAGTAATAATTTTCATAGGCGGCTTATAATTATGTATATTTCTATACAGCGCGGTCATAAAGTAAATCCCCCTGCTAACTTTTGAACGGTTATGTTTTTAATTCTGAAAATTTGTCTACTAAAAAATCTAATTGCGAACTTTCTATTAAAGGTATTTTTAATTTTGTGGAACTTCCGGTTATACCGGAAGTGGATGGCAACTTTCTTATTTTAAATGGAACACCCAGTATATTTTTGCATTTTCGTGTTGTCCATAAAAATACTATTAAATAGACCTAGCATAGTGTGATTAATTCTTTCAGAATTATGCCCATTTGAAAATCGCATTTTTATGCAACTTCATTTACACCAGAAGTTGGATCCAAGTGCCCCAAGTTCCTTATTTTAAATGATTTTTTTTGCAATTAAGTTAATAACATAAATTTAAACAAAATTTTTATCCAAGAGATTTCCTGTAGATTTTATTACTGTCAAGAGGTTGAAGGTGGTTATGTTAATCAGCAAAATTAACGAACTTACTATTAAACATAATTTTGTTTAAATTTAATATTATTAACTTAATTGCAAAATATTTCATTTAAAATAACGAAGTTCTGGCAGTTGGGTCCAACTTCCTTTGTAAATGAAGTTGCATAAAAATGCGATTTTCAAATGGACGTAATTCCGAAAGTATTAATCGTAGACCACACTATGCTAGATCAATTTAATGGTATTTTTATGGAGAACACGAAAATGTAGAAATATACTGGGTGTTCCATTTAAAATAAGAAAGTTGCCATCCACTTCCGGTATAACCACAAGTTCCACGAAATCAAAAATACCTTTATTAGTAAGTTCGCAATTAGATTCCTAGGTATACAAGTTTTCAGAATCAAAAACATAACCGTTCAAATGTTAGCAGGGGTGGGGGGGGGGGGGGGGGCGATTTACTTTATGTCCGCACGATATGTATAATTTAAAAAATACAATGGCTAGGAATTCAACAAAAGTACCACCTGACGGTGGTATTGAAATTAATTTTAGAACAATTTAAATCCTTATCATGTAAAAAACGCTTCGGAAGTTAAGAAATTGCAAATTCTATAGGTAAATTTTCAATAAAATCACCGAATTTTGTTTAAACTATATAAAAACAACTTAAAACATTCAGTAATAGGTTTGTTACGACACAGTGGGAAAAAGCCCAAAAACGTGGCCAAAACTACTTTTTGTTTTTCAATTTTTATGATAATAGGTAAAGACATATTTTTGAGGTCACTGATTTTGAAATTGACATTTTTTTTTTCTAAAAAAACAAAATGGTTGATTCAAAATGGCCGACATACTGATTTTGAGCACAATAAACCATTTTTTAATAAAAAAAGCTTTTGATTTTTCGCCATAGTGCATAGGGGCCAACAAAATTCTAAAAGAGAATAGGCATTTTTGTACTATACATATTTTAGTGAGGTATAAAAAGATCACACTGTAGTATAATATTTCTATTAAATAAATATTTATTACTATTATAAAATTATACATAAGTGCATACTTAAAATATTAAATTATCTAAGTTTACTACTCAATTAAACCTATAAACCTATTTAAATTTTAGACAATATTATTGCATTGCCTCTCAGTTAGGCATAAATCTCCATAACGATAATATCCTCGTGCACATTCACAAACTTGATTTCTACAGTAAGGACAATCATGTGTTATTCTGGTTACACCACATATTCTCTCGCATTCGCCACAAACTGATTCGTAATAGGTTTTATTTCCACATTTACTTTTGGCACTACTACTACCACTTCTAATGGCACTACTACCACTTCTACCTATTACTCCTTCAAAATAATAGAAACATAATATATAAAAATTTTATAACGTAAAGATATGATTCTGTTCCAAACTGTAAGTCCTTATAGGAAAAATTGCAAATAATAAAACCGTCAAAGTTGGTTTGGAAAATTTCCAATAATACTACCTGATTTTTTCTATAGGATATTTTATTCCAGAGTGATAAGATAAGATATTTCCTATAGGCACTTACAGGTTTTTACAGAATCATTCCAAAAATTTAATACAGTGTTTTAAGCAACCCAAACAAGAACACTAGTCATAAAATACGCTTTGTCCTCGTTTTGGCTACTGGATTTTGTACTTACCTGTTCCTGATGATAGTGAAAACAGCATAAAGCTTGCAAAGATTATTATTTTTAGGTACATTTTGAATGAATTTGTCTTTTTTTGCTTAGGACTCATATATAAATGGATTAGGTTTTATGAATATGTATAAGGAAATTTCAAGGATTTTCTAATACTTACAATGTTAATATAGTTATTTGAACATATTTGTTTCGATATTATTAACTTGTTGGTTATTTAAATATAAATTAATAAAAATTGTAAATTTTCATTGTTAATACAAATTATAGGAAAACAATAGGTATACAGGGTATCCCATTTAACGTTGGACTGTATGGGTATCTTTGTTATTATTAGAGATAGAAAGTCGGTTAAATGGACAAAGTAGTAGAGATTTTTTCGAATATTAATAATTCATTTACAAAAAACTTGAATATCGCAACGTTCCAAGGCTATCTAGAAAAAACAAGAAGATGCTATTTTCAAAATATGGCTATAACTTCGATATTTTCGGTGGTACCAAAAATTTTTTTTGACTTATTACAGACAATTTACATCCCTTAAAGTCCAATGTTGGTTTGTAAAATCAAAGAATTTTATTTTTTTTAAATATGACATATGGCATACCAAATTACTCAGAAAAAAATACTGATTCCGAATATGTGTAAATCCAATATGGGTGCCATAAGAAAAAAATAAGTTTGGTTCATTTCCGGTCAATCCGTTAGCGAAAAAAAATATTGATTTGATTTACTGCATTGTACACAAAATATTGTCTGTATTATGTCAAAAAGTTTTTTGGTACCACAGAAAATAAAGAAGTTATAGCCATATTTTAAAAATCGCATTTTCTTGTTTTTTCAAGATAGCGTTGGAATGATGCGATATTCAAATTTTTTGTAAATGAATTATTAATATTCGAAAAAATCTCTACTACTTTGTCCATTTAACCGACTTTCTATCTCCAATAATAACAAAGATACTCATGCAGTCCAACGTCAAATGGGACATAATTATAATAATAAAATATTAAAAATGTGAGGAAAAGAAACCCTCAAGAAATATAGATAATCTTATAAATTTAAAAAAAAATATGCTGCTGTATTTTTAATTTGTTTTTGTAAGGATATAAATTTCTAACTTTTGTACTTTACTTATTTTTTTTTAATTTTCATAATAAGTTAAGTATTTTAATGTTCTCAATGCCAAGTCGAAATATGCGTATTAATCTACATAAATATACGCAAAATTATTTGTAAAAATTAAAATTCCAAGTTCACGAAAATATATTAGTATAAGATTTTATTTTATTTAACTTGTATTTTAGTTTTAATTCGTGGAAACTTCTAAAAAGTAGGAATATAGTAACGAACGTGCAACTCTTTATTAAAATCGTATTAAAAATTAATTAGTTTAAAACTTTATTATCTTATAATTTCAATATATTGAACTTTAAGCATAAAATTGAATAGTCCAGTATGTTGAAAATAATTTTTTTGGATAATTTTCTATCCTATCCTATTACCTATTAGATACTAAATAAGGAACTGTTTATGGCTTCTGAAAAATAGTTAAAAAAAAATAAAATTTTGGTACTTACATCATTTTTTAAAGGCTCCATCAAAAGTCTCGGGACATCGACTATAAGATCACATTTAAAAAATTTGGAGAGTGTCATTAAATTTCAAAATGGTTTAGAAATCATCTTTCTTCTGAGAATGTACAGTGACAAGGTATTTTGGATTGTGGGTTTTATGATAATGAATAAATTTTTAAAATATTATGTTTAAAACTTTGGCCGAATTGCACATATTTTTCATTTTATTTCTTGTAAATTCACAGAAATACAGTGGAAAATCTGTATCTGCATTGCAGAGCTGGGCATGTACAGTTGGTCCCAGCTGGAAGTAGGACAAAAGTAATCACGATCGCGTATTCGTTGTCCTACTTCCAGCTGGGAGCAACTTTACAGTACTTAAAAGTAGTACTTAATTACATTTTTTCAGTATTTGTACTTGTACTTAAGTACTTTTAAAATATATTGGTAATACTTATACTTAAATACATTTTTAAAGTATTTGTACTTGAAACGAAATCTATAAGTATTTTTTGTAATTATGCATAAGTACAATTCATAAGTAAATTTTGTTTTTAATGCGCATGTTCGCGGTGCGGTTATGCGCCTTCAGGCATAATTCAATTTCAAAATAATCAAAGTTAGTGAAGATAAAATATATAATCCTTTATTAGTATTGCAATAAGTTTAGTACAGTATTTCCCCCTTATTCTCTAAATTATCGTTAATACAACAATAGTTGTTAGATAAATTTTAAAGTTTCAAAAGTAAGACAATGTTGCTAAAAATGTAGGTTATGTCGCCGCTTGTTCGTAATTTTCTTTAATTAAGAACTTGTTAATGGTCTTGTCTTTCTTTTTTTTGGAATATGTCAACATTTATTACAAAAGCTATTGCAATTTCGATCCTTAGTTCATCATCAGACTCGAAAAAATAATGTAAAAATGGCTTTTGTAAAAAATATTTATTTTTATACACTATTATTTAAAATGTAACAATTACTTTTGTAAAAAATATTTTAAATAATAAAAAAAAAATTCATTTTTACATTATTTTTCGACCGATGACCGAAATTGCAATAGCTTTTGTAATGAATTTGGTTTTCCAAAAAAAAGACCACTTGTATATTTTTTATTTTGATCTTAATAAAAAAATTAAAAAAAATATTTTTTTCTTTTTTAATTTTTTTTAATTTTCCTTGGATTATAATTACGAGTACAGTAATTAGTACTTATTTAGTTTTATGGCCAAAACTTTACAATGAGTTTAAATATCCTAAATTTTGTTTTAGAGTTTTAATGGCCATAAAAATGCGCAATTTTTCTTTAATTTAACCGACCTCGTATCTCCTCCACTTTAAAAAATACCAATGGTTTTTTTTATTGGGAATTCTTAGATTCCGTTCGCCCTCTGATGGCAAAAATTTGAACATCTATATTCGATACTTACTTTTTGATTTAACGTATTGGTACATGTTATTTGAGCTTTACTGAAATATTTTGTTGAAGATGTAGTTTCAAGGTACAAGAATACATTTTAAATACAATTTTTGACACTCACAAGTACCGAATATCCTCCATTTACTACATTGTAACAACTGAAAAGGAATCACACTATAAAAATATAATGAACCAAAAATGACCTAAAATTACCTTAACTTTGGACTCTTCTAATTATTTCTGCATAAAGTTACAACACATAAATAGTTGTCAAATGATATACTAATTAATTTAGTTTGTAAATCAGAAAAAAATTGAAAATCTGACATATCTCGTGATGCTCAATTGTTCAATGTTCAATTATCACAAGCTCACGCGCCCTCTAGCAGTCCGCATTGATTATCCGGAAGTCATTGATAAACTTCGAACTCTGTGAAGTTCGAACCTAATATAGTTAGAACTTGATATAATTCGAACCTAAAAAAATTCTAACTCGATGTAATTCGAACCCAATACCTATATAATAGATCGACCTCGATGAAGTCGATGAGGTAGGTCGAACCTAAGAAAGTTACTTTATTGTAGGTGGATCATTATGAATAATGATTTTAAATTCTTTAACCTACAAAACTTCGCAAATGATTTTTAAAAAGTTTATTTAAATTGACCATATCTTCGGAACGACTGAAATCAATGAAATCGCGTTGGAACTACTATAAATTAGTTCAAACTGGTTTCAACTCATTTTTTTCAAAACTGAACTTTTTCTGGCACGAACTTCTTTCAAACTCGAACTTTTTTCGAACCCGAACTTTTACTGAACCCGAACTTTTTCGACCTTCCACATTTTGCGAACTCAAACTCGAACTTTTACTTAATGTTCGAATTTTTGAATGAAAAGTCCGAACATACAAATACTTGAAGTTCGTACAACACCACTAGAAATATACTCTGAAGATATTTTTAGATAGTTCGGATTATATTTATATATGTATTATGATAAATGAAATTTAAATTAAATTATATTATTATTTATTTATTTATAAAATCTTACATTATTAAACTTCGATCACCACTTTCTTTTTATTATACAATATTTTTAAAATAATCGCACTATAAGTATAAATGATAAACCAAACACCGATAAATGAAGAAATCAATATTTTAGTATGAACTCCAGAAAATTTAAATTCACCTTTTAACAAAAATATAAGTTCTTGAATGGGAATACATAAAACACATGAAGATGAAAATAACTCAAAACCGAACATTTTGTTTTCCTTGCAAAAGTATCCAGTAATAGCTAAAATAGAAGAAAATGTACATAAACTTGACAATGTCGAGAAGTAAATCCATTGGAATAGTGTACGAGATCCAAACAACCAAATAGGGTACACTGAATGTACTACAATAATGTCAAGAAGTATTGCTTTATTTTTAGTCCAGAACTTCATTGTTTAATAAATTTCTGAAATACTGACATTAATAAAAGTCAAAAATAATTATATCCTAAAAATAGAAACGTTCTTTAAAAGGCAAGTACTTATTTTAAAATGCATTTGTGTGTTTTGAGATAAAAGTTATAAATTATAAGGAGTAAGTAAGTGAAGTAATTCCCTGAATAAACATTTACTTACTTAGGAATTTGATTACTGATTACATAGCAGCAATTTGTCCAAGTGAAATGAGGAGAAATTTCAGAGTAACTAAATCGATTAGGGACATGTACACCTACCGTTCCCATGGTAACTGATTCCCAACACATTAAATGATGCTCGCGTAAATGAATGAGATTTGTGTTAGCATGAGTAACTTGAGTGTAAAGATTTTTGACTTTAAATAATTAGAGATTTATTTTCAGATTATTTGAAGAGCACGCTGAGTTGTTAGCATTGTTTGAAAAATTTAAAGAATTGAAAACAAAGGAAGATCAGGCAAATAGTTTGGAACTTGCCGAGCATGCAGGCACAGTCATGAATACACTGGATGAAGGAATAAAAGGACTTGATAACCTAGATGCCTTTTTTGAATATTTACACCAAGTTGGGGCCTCCCACAGAAGGATACCAGGGTTTAAAGTAGAATATTTTTGGGTAAGGCATTTTTACTATTTATAAATCTTATACTAAATAGTTTACATTCTTCGTAAATTTTAATTTTGTAAGCTTTAAATAGAATTAAAATTTTGTCAAACTTATAATATTTAAAAATAATCTTAAGAGTGATTTCCTATACGGCAAATATAGTGGTTTATGGGACCAACCAGATACGCTAGTGTAAATTGAATCCCTCTAATTAAGTTGCAGAAGGTAAATATACTTTAGCACACAAAAAAATAAAATCTAACTGAGGAAACTTAAGATCTCCCGAAATGTTCGATATGATGATTTATCATGATATTTCCTAGAATACTCATTTCATCTGTTGCATGCAATTTTATGCACGATTCTGAACTTACGCTTATGTCAAAATTAAAGTCAGATTATGATTAATAAGCTCAAGTTTTTGAGATATCATCCTGGTACCGCTGTTCCATAGTGCGAAGATCCTGTTGGAATCGTTCACTTTAGTGCTTGTAATAGCCGTTACCTTTATTATTTCCCAAAAAGTTATTCACAATCCAAGCAAGTGTATAATACATATATAATGCATTATTCTCTATTTTTCTAATTAAACTGGTGAAATTTGGAATAAATTAACTTCCCGATCTGCAGTCAAAAGTGACGACTTTTCTTTATTCAAATTCGGAAATTTTCTAGAAATCTATAGGAAGTATTCACATTCAAAGCTTTTTCCATCTATGTGGAGGAGATGGCACTCTGCTTCCTCCTAAGTATGCGAGAAGGAAACCTCCTGAACGCAAGGTTCGAGGGAAGTAGGCACCTAAAAATCTTGGGAGAGGCACACAAAAGGGAGGCACTCCAAGGGATAGGGACAGACTACAAACCGGTAAAGTACATCTTTACCAGGAGCTATCACATTGATTCCACGCTCGAATAAAATAGGAAACCAGATGTGAACATTTTCACTGACGGGTCCAAAAAAGAAGGCAGATCTGGGATACGACTCTTCTCACCTAAACTAGATCTACAAGACAGTATCCCCCTCGATGACCATATCATAGTTCTCCAAACAGAACTGGCGAGTCTACTGCACATGGCCACAGAAGCAGCGGAGAAAGAACTACGCAATAAAGTGATTCGCTTGTGGACAGACAGCAGAGCGGCAAAACTCACCTCTTGGCTAGTAACAGAATGCTACCAAATGCTGGAGACCCTAGCGATAAACAACACCGTAGAAATCGTCGGGATTAAAGGACATTCAGGAAACCGAGGAAATCAGAAGACGGACGAGCTAGCTCGAAGGAGTGGCGCCCAGCAATTTGTTGGGCCGCAGACTTCAATGCTCCTAGAGAAGTCCACTATCAATCCCTTGATAAAAGAGCACTCGCTGCGAAAACATGCCAACAGATGGCTAAATACAGAAGGCTGCACACAGTAAGATGCTCATACGAGCACCTAACCTGAAAACAGCGAACTACTGCCTACAGCTAACGAGGGATAAACTCAGTTAGGTCATTGGAATATGGAACGGGCACTGCCACGTAAACAAACACCTAGATCAGCTGGGAATAACCAAAGATCCCAGCTGTCGGAGATGTGAAAGAGAAGATGAGACAGTAGAGCACTTGCTCTGCTACTGCCCAGAGCTATCATTAATCAGAGGATCCAAGCTTGGGGACTGCTATCCAAGTATGGCCGACATCAGTGAGATTCCACCTGGAGATCTTCTCAGGCTAGCCGAGACAATCGGATGGCCGGGGTGGCCTAATTGTTCGTGATACTCAACCACACCCTCGACATGAATCCAGATCCAAATCCAACTTTTTCATATTCTTTGTTTAATCCTAGTTTGATGTGTAGAGGAGGTAATATTATACGATCTTTGGGCACAAGTACTGAATGTATAACATTTAGCCTCCCTGGAACAAGATCATTTCTTAGAGGCCAGTCTTTCGTTGTCTAATTCTGAGTTTTTACTCTGCTGGATATTCTTCCTTCCCATTGAGACTTCTTTTTGCTGAGTCTATAAATAAACGTACTCCTGTAAACCCATTGCAGCCATTAGACAAGAAATATTATTACAAAATACAAAATCATCTTCTCTTCAGAAAAGAAAGGAAGAAAATTCTTCGCTCTGGTACGGAAATAAGAGATTCTGGTTTCTTTTGAGATTTTTTTTTCAACCGTGAATCTGTTAGTTCTAATCCAGTTTTAGACAAACTAAGGTTCCTGACCAAGTCATTTGGATAAATGACCTAGGAAGTCTGACGTCACTTTCCAGATCCAAGAGACTATCGTAGCTCTCACAATCAATGATTTGCTTTTCTAACTCACTTTCATGACTTGTTGATGATTGTGGTACTATTGCATCAATGGAACCACCTTGAACGGTTTTTCCTGTTTATGCCATTAATATTCACCATACATAAATAACAATCACTGTGGCGATTTGATGGTTCACACCTAATTATTGGGGATTGGTACTCGAAAGAACACCTCTTCTTAGTGGTCCATAAAAGCAATGATTCGAAGCAGTTTTTAAACACCAAATTCGGAACCCATGATTTACTTTGTGTTTATAATGGGAATCCAAATTCCAAAGCAGTATATGTAGTCCCATGTTGTGAACTCTGATGTATTCAAACGGTATTCTTTCAACATGACATCATCGTGATAGATAAAGAAGAATTCGTAATTACTAATGTTACTGATGGCAATGAATAATTTAATAATCTCAAAAACTCGAGCTGCCAGAGATAATCCGAAGATGCATTCGAAATCAGCGACTTCAAATAAGTAATAAATAACAATTGACAGTTGTTTGTCATGCAACCTATGCATGCAACATAGAAAGATATTGATTCTGTTGTATCAAACATATTATCAGTGATTCGCTGATGATTTGCAAGGAAGCTCCAGAAAAGTGGGATGGTTTTTCTATTCTCTGTTATCTCCTACGGAAAACTTATCGCGGGCATCTAGGAAATCACTCACAAAAGCAAATTTAATAAAAATGTCATCAAATTTTATAGCATATATGAGGTATGTAAACAATAACCGATTTTTGTGCAAATGTGTAAACAAAGGGAAGTGTATACATTTAATTTAGCGATGTTGTTTACGTGTATGAGGTCGCATTGACGATGAACATCAAGATATCAAAACCAATTTATAACCCTCCCCTGTAATTTCATTAGTACACTATCTACAGTAATGTCCTTTAGCAGACAATTTATTAGTTAAAGCAATATAGTTACGGTTTTTTATAAACCGACAATTTAACAATTATTTGATTTAATATAAAGATTGGTAGATTATTATTTATACATCTATTTTTATGATAAAATTATGTATTTAAATGAGAATACATCCTTGAGGCCACATTTTATTTTTGAAAACAAACAAGATATTACAACATATCGAAAATAGTTCTTTATTTTTAAAACTTCATGAGTAATCTAAAAAAATTAAAGAATTTTAATTTTCAGCATAAGTCTTATAATTAAAAAGTTATTCGTGGAAATGAAAACTCCTGTTTATTGCAATTTGGTTTTCAATTTTCATATCCTAATAAAAGTCCGCAGCGTGAAATAAGTTTTTAATTATTCTCTGTTGGTAAAACGCATTACGTGTACGACAGTGAAAAAATGGGGTGTACAACAGTTTCCTATTCGTCCGGAAATTTTCACCACATTTCCTAATTGAAATGAGGTAACAAATGGCTTTTTCCTGCTCTTGTTAAAATAATATTTTTTTAACTTTTAAAATTTAATGGGTTTTTTATTATTTTTTAATAAAATTGTTTTAGGGAGATTTTTAATTAATTTTCATATACATTTTTAATTACATTAATAACGAAATTTCCCAATTTGATTGTGATTCATTATTAATTATAAATAATTTTATTTTTAAGTGTGTTCAAAAAAATTGAATTACAGCAAATTCTTAAATTAAGCAACCCCGAAATAAGCAGCATTTCAATTAAGATAAATTTAAAGTAATAAACAATTTTTGATTTATCTCCCTTGAAATTTAAACGAAATTGATTCAAATTGAAGAAATCTTTTTTTTTCTGGTGAAAACCTTGGAAGTTTTAAAGAAGCCAAAAATATCAACATCAATCCTCTGTGAAGAATATGTTAAATATAAAAAAGATTCATTTTTTGCAGCACGTTAGTTGCTTACTGGATTTTTAATTATGTCACATTTTCTTCTTATATGCATGTTCGAGTACAGAACACTGGGACGTGATTGAAACGTACTGAAAATTTTATTACAAGAAAATGATATATTTTCCATCTTTTCAGTTGCACCAAAAGTTTTTTTATAGTATTTCTATTTTTATGCCTATTTTATGATATACAGGGTGATTTTTAATTTTTTTTGGCAGGAGGTAAAACTCAATAAAATATGACATTTGGTTAAATAGGTCTCAACTTTAAATATATGTACAGGGTGGGTCGTTGACCGTCACGTTCCCCTGAGTCCTGATTAATAAACCCCGAACTCTTACCGAGTTGAAGGACAATATTCGTCAGAAAATTTGAATGATTAAAAAAGTCATTTTCCAAACAATAATGCTGCTATAAAAGAGGGTCTACCCCAATAGGCCGAACGATAAAAGGCCGGCTATGACAAAAGGCCGATAAAGCCGAATTAAATAAATGGCCGACGCAGACAAATAGCCGAAAAGAAAAGGCTGAAAGATGTTTATGCGCAGATTTTATTTCGAACGGGTCTTTTGCAGGCTATTTGTTTATTTTATAAATATGTATTATGTATATCTTCTTTAAAGACCTATATATGCAAATTATTTTACCAAATGACTTAGTACATGGAGTTTTACATCTCGTCGAAAAAAATATCAACTTAAAAATCACCCTGTGCATGTTGAAGGTGAGTCACACAACCTGAAAGATGAAAATATTTCCGAAACTAGCGATTTTATGAAAAAATGTTTCAAATAAAAATTTGTTTTCAAAGGAGAAACAGAATAAACATTTTTTTTTAATTTTTGCACATTATCTTTTATTATCGGCCTTTTGTCCGCGTCGGCATTTTGTGCGCTTCGACCTTTTACCGTTTGGCATTTTGTCCATGTCGACAATGTACTTAAATTGAGGAAAAATTGTTTATAAATATTTTCTTTAACACTATGTACCAAAATTTATATAATAAAACAATTCTCTCCTTCTAACTCACCCTTCGAAAATTCAGTGTAGACTTATTAAAATTTAATTAAGGGTAAAATATTAAAATTAACAACAACATAAAAACAAATCCACAAATAAACTTTTTTTATTTACTGATTACGGAAAATATTTATAACTAAAATTCGGTACCAAATTAAATTTTGCCGTTTTGAAAAGACTGTGCTTAGACCTGGGAAATTTTTGTCTTTTATTTATCTATATACAGATAATTTTCACAAATTGGATCATAAACTAATCCAGCACGTTCTTAGTTCGTATTTTCTTTAAAATTAACATATCATTCTAGTAATACTTTCTAAATATAATTAACAGAAGTTTTTTTTGCAAAGGAAAATACAAATTAAACCAGGTTTAATTGAGATAGTAGGTTAAATATTTTAATTTGTAAAAAAATTACGATTTTGGCATTATTTTTGGAACAGATAAATTTAATAACAAATGATTTTTTTTATTTAAATTGTCAAATTTTGAAATACTTTTAAAAAATCGTTAGATAACAAACCTAAAAATTTTAAATAATAATTGAAGGACCCGAAAAAATTTTTCTTCAGGCAAAGATTAATATTGTAGAAATTTTTAAAGTTTTTTAAATTATTTTCTAGGAGTAATTTTTCTCTTATTTTTTGTATCTGATAAATTATTAATTTTGGTAGCTTCAACTTCCTTAAATATCATTTTAATTTAAATAGTCGGTCAGCATTTATGTAATGAAATTTCTGGTTAGTTAAATTTTTTTTGTATAGAAAAATAATATGTATGTATTATAGTACATATTTATTTTCAAGTTTGTTGAATTGGCGATTCAAATTTGTTTTCCCGCCAAAAAATGACGTCAAAAGTAGGTCATAGCAAAGCGGCGTAACCTTGATGACAACTGAAAGTTATGTGGCAAACATGACAATGGCGATGGCAACAAACCTTTTTTTGACGTCATCCCATTAGTTCCGCATTCACCCGATAGAGGGAGATCACTTAGCTTGAAAAGCCAATAAGTAGAGGAGCCAGTACAAAATGATAAATATATACAGGGTATCCCAACTAAAACCTGTCCTTTCTGAAAGATCGGTTCTTGTGAAAATTTCGAAAAAATTATAAAACAGGTCAATTTTTATATCAAAGTACACGAAATTTTTTGACAGTTTCCATGAGCACACTCAGTGTTTATTTTTTTCGTTCCAATTTTGGCTTTAAGTTAACTTCCTCCCAGAGTACTATGGTACTAATATACCTAGAGTGCTTCATATATATGTTTTAAAATTTCTTGAGGTGATTCATTGTATCAAAATGAGAAGAAAAAATGTACCTATAAACATATGTCCAATTTCACTTCCTAAAACAGAGCTCATTGGGAGTTGGCAAAAAAAGGTTTTTGGGCTTTTATTTGATAATACATAGTTCCTATTAGTAAAGAATTCAAATTATGCACAGTACCTAATATAACTTCACCCACTTCCATGATTTTTCAAAAAAAATTGGTTGGTGTAAGTGAGATCATTGTTTTTTTTTCAAAAAAATCTCAAAAAAACATGGAAGTGAGTTTGGTGATGTACAAAATTAAAACGATTTACTAAGAACCGTTTTCAAATAAATAACCAAAAAGTTATTTCTAACTAACACCTTTATAAAGAGCTACAACTACTTTATGAAGCGAAATTGGACATATATTTATATATTTTTTGTTATCTTGATCTAAGGAATCACCACCTGAAATTTTGAAACATAAATATAAAACACCCTGTATACAGGGTGTCCCGAAAAAAAGCGGCCAAACTTTAGGAGGCGATTCTACAACTAATTTTAAGAAAAAAACTTGCTATAAACATGTGTCCGATTTCGCTTCCTAAGGGAGCTACAGCCCTTTAACTATTGTGACTAAAACTAGGTTTTTTGTCATTTATTTGAAAACGTTTGGTAATTTGAAATTTGGTGTGAAGACTAATACGTTTAAGATATAATTTTTCAATTTTTTTCAGATTTTTTGAAAGCTCTGAAATTTTTTGAAAGCTTTCAAAAAATCTGAAAAAAATTGAGAAATTATATCTAAAACGTATTAGAATTCACACCAAATTTCAAATCTTTATTACAAACCGTTTTCAAATAAATGACAAAAAACCTAGTTTTAGTCTCAATATTTATAGGGCTGTAGCTCTCTTAGGAAGCAAAATCGGACACATGTTTATAAAAAGTTTTTTTCTTAAAATTAGCTGTAGACTCGCCTCCTAAAGTTTGGCCGCTTAATTTCGGGACACCCTGTATAGAAAAACTAAAATTTTAACTAGTTTTCCAATCTTATTTTTTGAGAAAAAAAGAGTTCGAAATGTTAGTATATTGTATTGAGTTTTAGAAATATTTACCTTGAAAATAATTTTAAAAAATGGACTGCCCCCCGAAAAAATTTCTGGGTGCGCCAGTGACAGTTTCTACTTTAAACCCCATACCTCCCAGCACCTTCAATTAAAGTTCTTTGAAACCTCTAAACCCATCAATAAAAGTAAAAAAAATAGTAGTAACTAATAATTTCTCGATTGTATTTGTTATTATTAGGTACTTAATACATTTTTATAAATATTTTTACTTTTACGTGCGTTGAAAAAATTAAACTTTTTCTTTAGGGCAAATTTCTACACATTTGCCTTTGTACCGACTATATCCGTCAATACATCTGCATACATTAGTTACACATCCTGAGTATCCACAATGTTGTCGAGCTATACCGCAAATTTTATCACATGAACATCTTTTCCAACTTATTTTTACTTCCTTAACCTGGAAGAAAAGTTAAATATTAATCTTGTAATATTATATCGAAGGGAAAGTTTTAAACAACAACTTTTGTTGAAGGAGTCAAAGTTTTTTATATGTATTTTTATTTATATGCCTAAAGTTTATACTGGGTGGCCTCAATTCTCTCTCAATATTCTAGAAGCAACTTCTTGTAGTTTATTATTTAAGTTTAAATAATCCTAAATCTAAATAGATAAACAAAAAAATTCAACAATTTTCAAGGCATAATATAAAAATTCAAAAAGAAAATATGTGTATAAGCAATAATTTTATTTGTTACAATGAGTTATTTTATAAGTCACAGTGTTTGTTGGAATTCGCCGATAAATAAGTGTTTTAAAAAAATGTAAACCGTTACAAAATTTTGAAGATCAACAATTTTAATGACAGGGTGAGTCCCTAACATGGAATAAATTCAAAAACATAACCTGACGTGGCAAGCCATTTTTATTTTGAAAATCGAACCGTCTCTGACGATTTGAATTTATTCCATGGTACGGACTCACCCTGTCTATAAAATATTAAATTATTATTTAAAAATTAATAACTTGATTCAACCTGAGTATAAACTTCAACTAAAATTAACAACAAAATTAATACTGCTAGTTTATTCATCGCTATACAATAATTTTCAATAATACTTTCCTATAATAATTTTATCCGAACCTTTATATACAGGGTGGTCGAACGAAAACTTCACAAAAACCCGGTTATCGGTATTTAACCTGAGATTTTTGTTTCAAGGGGGGCGATTTTTACCTAATTACCCATTACCCACTTTCAACCCCTAAATGGGGGTTGATATCAACTTAATAATTTTAAACGGCAATAGGGGTCAAAATGCATAAAAATAAAAAGTACAAGCTTTACTACAGTGCCGTTATTTTTAAAATCAGTGCCTAGTTCACTGAGAAAATTACCTTCAAATTTTTATTAGTTAATTAATGTAAATGAACTTATCAAGTCTGTTTTTCAATATTTCTGTTCAGGTTTTGGAAAAACTATTAAACAGGTCGATTTTTGTTTTTAGGGGGACAGATTTTCTAATAATTACCCCTTACTCACTTCCAAACCCTAATGGGGGGTTGATATCAACTTAATAATTTCAAACGGCAATAAGGGTCAAAATGCATAAAAATAAAAGATTTTTAAAATAATTGCACCGTTGTAAAACTAGTTCCTTTTACTTTTTATTTTTATGCATTTTGACCCTTATTGCCATTTGAAATTATTAAGTTGATGTATGTTTGAAGTGTCAAGGGTAGCGAATTTTAATTTTTAGAGTATTTTTACCCATTTTTTCATACACAAATGCAGGGTGTTTCTAAAATGGTGGTCCATATAAACATTTGTCCGAAAGTCAACTGTTACCGAGATACAGGGTGTTGAAATTTCTATTTATTTTTACCATTTACTTATTTTCTCTGGATTGGCTAAATGAAAATTAAAAAGCCACCTTTGGCTATTTTTTTTGACTTAATTTAACAATCCAGTGGCGTAGAAACGGGTCAAGATGCCCTCTTTTTTGAATTTATTTGGTACGCTACTGCAAAATTTTGCAGTTTTGTTTGAATTTTTAAAATCTTCATTTAATTTACCGCAAAAAAGTACACATATTAAATTTTTATAGGATTAGTCGTATTTCAGTAATCTTGCGTTTTATAATCCAATTCCTTTGTTAACATCAAACTAATTTTCAAACTTTGAATTTTGAAATTTAAATAAAAAGAACATGTCAGAAACACCCAATTTTAGAAAAAAGCTCAAAATGCCCCCCCCCCCCTTATTAATTTTTTTATAATATTTAAAAGAGTCTTACTAAGAGTTATCAATTTAAATTTTGTTTGTTTAATTTAAATTTGTTTAAAATTTAGTTTGATTGTAGCAAGTTCACTGGACAATAAAAATGTTGCATTAGCTTTTCTACGCCACTGGATTGTTAAATTAAGACAAAAAATCCAGAGAAATAAAAAAAATACTAAAACTAAAAAGAAATTTAAACACCCTGCATCTCGGTAAAAGTTGAGTTTTGGACAAATGTTTATATGAACTTTTTATCTTATTTTTACTTCCGGTATAAGCACTCGATTCACCGGAAGAAAGTAAATATTTTTCTATACACTAAGGACAACTTGAGCTAGGTGCGGTTATGGTCATTCAAGTCTTTTAGTAGCAGCGATTTTTCAAATTACTTTAAAAAAATATCCAAAGATACTGTATAAAATATCCAAATTCAAACCTCTCGAAAATAGAGTAAAAATAAAACTTTTGCAATAAAAACCTACCTACTGGAAATATTCGACAACGCCACTGGTTTTACCTTGTAATAAAGATGTGGGATGAGGATAAAACAGGAACCAAATTTGGTCGCTTCAAGTTGTGAAACGGTTTGGAATTCTGAGTTTTTTTTTGGCTCGACGGAAAAAAAATCGCGCAAAAACGAACTTTTTTGGAAACGTTTTTGAAAGTCTTCCTGCGATCGAAAATTTTTAAAATTTGGTCCATTTGTAATTCAAACATTCCTCTCTAAAATGCATCTCGAATTTTGAGTATCAATGAAAAATGCACTCGTGTTGATTAAACATGCAATTACAATATTGGAGAATTTTTTAATCTATTTTTTTTTAGTTTTTAAATCAAAAAAAAAACAAGTTTTAACATTTTTTCCTTGTTTGCGTAAAATTTGAATATGTAAAAAAATTTTAAACAAATTTTTTAATTTTTTTTATTTTTTGATATATCAAGAAAATAAAAAAAAGGTTTAGCAAACGAAAACCAAACCTAATTTTTGAATTTTAGATTAGTACAGATTGAAAATAGGGTAAAACTTTTACATAACAAATAAAACAAAATTAGTAGTAGTAAATGATTTATTTAATAATAAATTAATACTCTATTAAGAGTCACTAACAACATAAGAGCCAATTTGGGAAGTGTTTAAGTTTTTTATCATTTCTCTATTCTCATTATTCGCACACACGTTAATTTTAATGATATTTTTATTATGCATTTAATTTTTCGTAAGTCATTTGTTACTTTAATGATGTAATTTATTGTGTTAAGTACGTATTTTGTCGTGTGGTATTTGTCCTGCCGGTAATTTAACCCTGTGAAAAATTAAGCGTTACAAAAAGTTTCCATTTGCCCGAAAATTTACACCACATTTCCTAATTGAAATTTTGTATACAATGTAGGTTGTTAATTTTTTTAATAATTTTAGCTAGGTATTTTTTTAATAAAGAAGATTTTTATATTAGTAAAAATAAAATACTGAATCTTCAAATTTGAAATAATCATAAACTCCTTATAATGGACACATGTATTTTACAAAATTATTATGTCGATAACTTTTTCGGTTTTGGTGTATTGTTGCTTATAAGAATCAACCTGTATATTCCGTATTTTTGTTAATTTTATTTTCGGTTTCAGAAAATTGAAAAACCATTCCTGGAAGCTGTAAAAACAACATTGGGAGACCGCTACACTGAAAATGTAGAGAACATTTACAACATTACAATTAAGTTTATAATAGAAACGTTAGTAAAAGGTTATGACAATGCAAATGCGGCAACGTGAACGAATATAGGCATTTTTTATCAACAACTAAATGGGATGAAATAATGTTTCTAAAGAATTTCGTACTTGATTTCATTAAAATTGTAAATATTTGTATTAGCTTCCATTTGTATCAATACCTACAAAATACAAAAAAAAGTTGACTGATAATTTATAGCCTCTAGTTGATTATCGTTTTTATTTTAAATGTAAATATGAAAAAAAAGAAATATGTTGACGAATTTTTAGATTTTAGTGGGCTGAGATTGGAGATGAGATGCCTTGTGTGTTGCAAATTAAATGTAGAAAACACGAATTAATATTATGGTTTTATTTTATACATAAATTGATGTCAATTTGAATGTCAATTTAAACCAAATAAATACATGCCTATGTAATTTACTATACAAGGTGTTGCGTATAGTTATGCACAAATTTTGTAAGCATAATCTAGACTCAATTCAGTAAAAAACACGTTGTAGGTCTATCTTTTTTTATTCAAATGTTACAGCACTTTGAAAACTCTAAAACAGAAAATAAAATTCTTAGACTAAAAAAATATTTCGAACATTTGGTAGGTAAAATATTTTTTTAGTCTAAAAATTTTATTTCCTGTTTTAGAGTCATATTTTGGTAACATGTAACATATGCCCGTCTAAGATATTTTTTTTATTTTGGAGTTTAAAAATTTCAAAATGCTGTTATTTTTGAATAAAAAAAAGATAGGCCTAAAACTTTGTGTTTTTTAGTCTTAGAATTAAACCTAGATTACGCTCCCAAAATTTGTGCATAACTATACGGAACACCTTGTATTTGATATTTGTTACGTTTAATTTTCCTGATTTTTAAATTGAAATAATAATGTTAAATATTTTTATGTCAGTATTTTTATATTTATTATTCTTCTAAAACAGAGTTTTTTTGGGTACTTAACGCACATTTTTATAAACGTCTTAGAAACATTTAATTGCTTTGGAAAATTTTATACCACACAGTACAAAGCAATACCAAATGTTTTTATTATTAATGTCTTATAATTAATGAAATAACTATTTCATTTCATATAATATGTAGTATATATTATCTGAATAAACAAGTTTTATTTGAGGATTAAAAATATAAATAATATTATGCAAAAAATAGGTACTAAATTTATTTTAAAAAATATACAATATACAGAGTGACTGGTAAGTATACGAAATTCAACCATAATCTCCAGTATACAAAACTTACTAGGTTTTAAAATATATGTTTTTGTATTGTTTTTCCTATCAAAGTAAGAATATATCATAATTCTCTTTCTTTACTGCTACAAATAATGAGAAGACTCAAAATATTAAATTTATTTTAAAAAAACGTTCAATTACGGGTCACCCTTTATATTTTTAAAATCGCAAATTGAAATACATTAAAACCTAACGACTTTCTAAATTTTTAAATTAAAAACGAAATAATAATATGTAACTCGCCTAACAAAGTTTTATATAAAGTTGCCTACTTCCAATACCTTAAAATTAATATTTCTCCTAAAACACCAAAAATATTATTTTAAACAAAAAACTGTTCAGGTAGAATAATTATTTTTTTCCCAAACCTGTACTTTGATATTTTTTATTTAAAATTTTAAGAAAATAATTTTTTTTTGGTACAAATTTAATTATTACCCTATTTTTATAAAATAAAATTTGTGATAATTATCTATCATTTATGAGTTTTTAGAAAAGACAAGAAATTTAATTACATATTTATAAAAAGCATACCATCAAAAGGATACACATACATGCATAACAGTTTAAATTTTTATATTCTTAATCCAAAAATAATAACTAAATGTACTTTAAATTAATAGTTATTGGTTAAAAAAATGTGTGTATCAGGAGTAAATAATGTTTAGATAAGTAAGTTTGTTAATAAAGGCAGAACTGTTTTTGTGCAAATGTTTCATGTTCATATGTTAAAAACAAGCATTATCATTGTTATTTGTGTACTGGGAGTATATTAGACGTATATAAATATTATATAAAATATACAAACATTGTATTTTTTAAATAAATATTAAAAAGATTTCTTAAACCTGTTTTATTACCTTAAAATCTATCTTCTTGAAGATTAAAATTATTGATATCTTCCATACTTTTTTGTATAAAGGGCAATGATCCATATGAATTATATCATATAAGTATAAAAATTTCAAATTTACTTTTTGGGGTCCTGGGTTAGGAGTTTTTGTAACAGTGTAGCCAACTGTTGGAAACGTTTTTTAAGACTGTGTAGTATATGACATGAAAAATAGTGGAAATTTTTAAATTTTTAACCTTGCTCGATCTCGGATCATTCTTTAATTTTTGGCCACTTTTGGAGAATTGCGATTTTTCAACAAATGTTTTAAAAATGGGTAAATTGAAATTTTGACTGTATTTAAAAATCCAAGTCCCTTTTTTTTAATGATTTTTCATGAGAAGTAATTCGTAGTTTTGCTAAAAAATAATTGAACTGCGGTTTTGAGTTATGGTCAAAAATTAAAAAAAAACGTGTCAAATAATGATTTTTATTACCAAAAATTTATAGAAGGCGCTCATAATGAGCTCCATGTGCCCTTACACATAATCGGCATCGACGGATATAATTGGTTTTGATTAGCCGAAATGCTCGTTCTTTATTTTTAATAATTACGATTGCTCGCCTTATTTTTTGTCGCAGCTCTTGTTCGGTATTATTTTCCGTGACGTATACCAATTCTTAAAAATAGCACCAAAAAAAGGTCCAAAGTATTTAGGTCAGGTGATCACGCTGGCCAGTATAGTTCCTCCTCTTCCAATCCAGCGATTTCCAAAAATGTATGTTGAGGTGTCGTCTCACTTCTACAGCATAAAGGGGAAGAGCACCATCTTGCTGGAGCCACATATCCCTGCGAGTTTCAAGGGAAACATCTTCAAGACTGGGAAATCATTTTGCAAAAAATTAAGGGAAATTTGGCCATTGACGCTTCTTGTTAGTTCAAATGGGCCAATCAGTCTACCTTCAATTATTCCTGCCCTCATGTTGATCCCAAAGTGGCGTTGGAAGCGATCATTTCGCACCACCATGGGATTAACGTCGTCCCAATAATGTAAATTATGGATATTGAATATTCCTATCCTGCTAAATGTAGATTGGTCGCTTCACAAAACTTTATTTAAAAATCGGGGGTCTTCCCTATTGCGTCGTAGCATTTCCCTGCAAAATCGGTATCTATTATTGAAGTCTGGAGGTAAAAGTGCTTGCACGCGTTGCACATGGTACGGGTAAATTGATTCCTTTGCAAAATACGATGCACAGAAGTTCGA
Source organism: Stenus bimaculatus (assembly GCA_963971135.1). Classification (NCBI taxonomy): domain Eukaryota; kingdom Metazoa; phylum Arthropoda; class Insecta; order Coleoptera; family Staphylinidae; genus Stenus; species Stenus bimaculatus. The sequence continues at coordinate 74,299,198 of OZ020180.1, read as the reverse complement.
GGTATTTCTTGATACACGACGAACACTTGTTGTTGGATTCTCTGCCACAAATTCAACTATTTTGTCTTCGTCGATATCATCATGCCTAATAGGTCTTCCTTCTCTCCGTGTATTCCCAGGGATGCGTTATACCATTTCTGATTCTACGTGAAATAGACATGTTTTTCTAATAGTTGTTCAACTTTATGTTAGTACATTATTTTCTGTCAGGGTGACTTTAAAATGAATTAAAATTTTATACGAATAATAAGTTTTCGCAAAATATTTCTTTGTTTGATAAAAGATAAATGAGATTATAAAAGTGCTATTATTGAAAAGGTGGACCCTTTGAGGTTCATAATGCTAATTAAAAAAAATCAAACAACTCATGGTATTTTCTTAATCAATTATTTAATGAACAAGGAACGCGCTTACTAAAAAAAATACAAAAACTGAAATAACTTTTGAACCATCAACAATTTTATAATAAAAAATATGGTTATTTAAATTGGAAATCACCTTCTCTGTCAGTTCACTTCATTTTATCGTCCACTTACGGGACACCCTGTATAATTTTTTTCAAGAAAAAATTCTTTCATAAAATGATCCGTCTTTTTCACTTTCTGCCGACAATTGTCCACAATTTTGCTTCAGAATTTACAATCCACTGTCATCTGAGAAGTTTTGTAAAGAGTTATGCCTTCTTCAAAAATGTCTTTCATCCCTCAAATACGAATTTTAATTTTTTTGCATAATACGGTTCGGTAGATTTACAAAACTTTTTTGTATTTTGTCAGTTTGCGGTTCATTTATTACATTTTCGTTAAATTATATTCATTAAATTTTCCATTATTTCGAAATTTTGTTTGAATATACCAGGTGTATACGAAACTTAGGGCACCCCAACCATTTCTTCATTAATGAAAATAAAAATATAAAATTTAAATACTTCGGCTGAAAAATCACATAATTTGAACTATGTATAAAAATATCAATTTTACTTCTGGTTTTACCGGAAATAACATTAACTTTCTTATTTTAAATATAACACTCTAGTTTCTTATACAAATCACTAAACATTGGAAAGTTTAAAAATTTCAAAGTTCGAGGACAAATTTTGGATTTTTTTGATAATTTTTTTACTAAACTTTAGGTTTATACCTTCCTATTGGGTGTCATAGTAATAAAAAAAACTTCTATGTATTTAGGAAGTGACGCTACCTATAAAATAGAAAATTTTCGTAAGAAATGCATTTTGAAGAGTAGTTTGAGTAGGTTTTCAAATTATTTTATTTTGACCAAAAAAATCCAAATTTTTTTATTAAAGTTTTGAAAGAACAACATTTTTTGTCGCATACTTTAAACTTACCAATGTTTAATAATATGTTCAAAAGAGTAGGGTGTTACATTCAAAATAAGAAATATTTATTAAATTATTTCGAAGTTATCACAAAATTTTACTTCCGATTTTACCGGAAATAACATTAACTTTCTTATTTTAAATATAACACACCCTATAGTTTCTTGTATAAATCACTAAACATTGGAAAATTTAAAAATTTCAAAGCTCGAGAAAAAATTTTAGATTTTTTTGATAATTTTTTTTAATAAACTTTAGGTTTATACTGCCATATTTGGTATCATTGTAATCAGTAAAACACTTCTGTGTTGATTAGGGAGTGGCGCCACCTAAAAAATTGAAAATTTTCGCAAAAAATGCATTTTGAAGAGTAGTTTGAGAAGGTTTTCAAATCATTTTATTTTGACCAAAAAAATCCAAATTTTTTTATTAAAGTTTTGAAAGAACAACATACTTTAAACTTACCACTGTTTAATAATATGTTCAAAATGGTAGGGTGTTACATTCAAAATAAGAAATTTTTACAAAAAACGTTATTTTTAAATAATAGAAAACTTGTAACTTTTTTATTTATCGTATTTTCATGAAATCTAATAAAAAATACCGTTTCGAAATTTTTCTATCGATTTATTCCGAAGTTTTCACAAGAAACATGTTTTTTAAAAAACACAAAACGCTGTACATTTTTATATTTCTATATAAAAAAATTTGGAAACTGTTTCATTTATTGTATTTGCTTAATATCTACTTCATTAGACCGTTTTGAAATTTTTCTATAGATTTATTCCGAAAAGTTATAACAAAAAAAAACGTGCTGTAACTTTTTAATTTCTCTATAAACAAAATTGAAAACTATTTCATTTGTTGTATTTTTATATAATCTAATAAATAAGTATGATTTGCAATTTTTCCATAGATTTATTCCGAAGTTATCACAAAGAAAAACATTATCTTTACGAAAAAAAGGTTCTTTTTTAAAAATAACACAAAACGTCCAGTAACTTTTTATTTGTCGATAGAAAATTTGAAAACTATTTTATTTGTTGTACTTTCATAAAATTCAATAAATAGTTTCGAAAGATTTCAATCGATTTATTCCGAAGTTATCACAAAATTTTTTTATTTTTACTAAAAAGTGCATTTTGAAAATTAAAAATTCTATAAATTCTATAAATTCTATAAATTCTATAAATTCTATAAATTCTACAAATTCTATAAATTCTATAAACTCTATAAATTCTATAAATTCTATAAATTCTATAAATTCTATAAATTCTATAAATTCTATAAATTCTATAAATTCTATAAATTCTATAAATTCTATAAATTCTATAAATTCTATAAATTCTATAAATTCTATAAACTCTATAAACTCTATAAACTCTATAAATTCTATAAATTCTATAAATTCTATAAATTCTATAAATTCTATAAATTCTATAAATTCTATAAATTCTATAAATTCTATAAATTCTATAAATTCTATAAATTCTATAAATTCTATAAATTCTATAAATTCTATAAATTCTATAAATTCTATAAATTCTATAAATTCTATAAATTCTATAAATTCTATAAATTCTATAAATTCTATAAATTCTATAAATTCTATAAATTCTATAAATTCTATAAATTCTATAAATTCTATAAATTCTATAAATTCTATAAATTCTATAAATTCTATAAATTCTATAAATTCTATAAATTCTATAAATTCTATAAATTCTATAAATTCTATAAATTCTATAAATTCTATAAATTCTATAAATTCTATAAATTCTATAAATTCTATAAATTCTATAAATTCTATAAATTCTATAAATTCTATAAATTCTATAAATTCTATAAATTCTATAAATTCTATAAATTCTATAAATTCTATAAATTCTATAAATTCTATAAATTCTATAAATTCTATAAATTCTATAAATTCTATAAATTCTATAAATTCTATAAATTCTATAAATTCTATAAATTCTATAAATTCTATAAATTCTATAAATTCTATAAATTCTATAAATTCTATAAATTCTATAAATTCTATAAATTCTATAAATTCTATAAATTCTATAAATTCTATAAATTCTATAAATTCTATAAATTCTATAAATTCTATAAATTCTATAAATTCTATAAATTCTATAAATTCTATAAATTCTATAAATTCTATAAATTCTATAAATTCTATAAATTCTATAAATTCTATAAATTCTATAAATTCTATAAATTCTATAAATTCTATAAATTCTATAAATTCTATAAATTCTATAAATTCTATAAATTCTATAAATTCTATAAATTCTATAAATTCTATAAATTCTATAAATTCTATAAATTCTATAAATTCTATAAATTCTATAAATTCTATAAATTCTATAAATTCTATAAATTCTATAAATTCTATAAATTCTATAAATTCTATAAATTCTATAAATTCTATAAATTCTATAAATTCTATAAATTCTATAAATTCTATAAATTCTATAAATTCTATAAATTCTATAAATTCTATAAATTCTATAAATTCTATAAATTCTATAAATTCTATAAATTCTATAAATTCTATAAATTCTATAAATTCTATAAATTCTATAAATTCTATAAATTCTATAAATTCTATAAATTCTATAAATTCTATAAATTCTATAAATTCTATAAATTCTATAAATTCTATAAATTCTATAAATTCTATAAATTCTATAAATTCTATAAATTCTATAAATTACAATTTATTTTATGTATCTGTATTATTTAAGAGAAGTTTGTATAATTTTTTAAATATTTTTAACCAAAAAAATTTAATTTCTGTTTATTAAGGTTGTGAAAGGACAAAAAAAGTTTTTGTCTCATAAAAGTTCTTTAAACTTACCTTACCTTTTTTATAATATGTACAAAAAGTAGGGTGTAACATTAAAAATAAGAAAGTTTATGTTTTTTTCAAGTTTCTTGTATAAAAAAATAATATTTTCGATTTGCTGAAATGGCATAAAAATAGCAAATACCATAAACAATTTTTGTTAATTTATATTCGGTAATAAATTTTAAAATTAAATACCTATACAATCAAATTAAATTTTGAAGAAAAAAATTTTAAAATTATAAAATTCTATGCAACCAAGTGTACTCTAAATAAATAAGTAAAACTGGTAACATATGTTTTGGGAAAAAACTATTTAAATTTTTAGAAATTAATCAGTATTTTTGCAATAATAGACAAACATTTTAAGTAGCATCTTTTATTCATAAATTCTTAATGACTTTATACAAAGTGCTGGATTTTCGTGGTTAAATCTGGCTGATTTAAAGAGTCGGTTAAATTGGGACAAAAGTTGCATATTTTTGAGATGATTGTCCAAAAAGAAAATTCACCTAAAATTTTTTAGTTTTCAAAATAACGCAAAAAACAGAACATGGTCTGTTTTGTTTGTACCTATTTGGATATTCAAAAACCAATAAAATTGGTAATTTCTAAAAAAAAAATCCAAGTTCAAAAATGGTTAATTTAAAATTGTAAATTGGAAGTCGTTTTATTTATATTGTTATTTACAGATAATAATTAAAAAGAAAATAAAAGCTCAAAAATAAGACAATAAATATTTTGATCATTTATAATATAAAATAAGACAAAATTTTTCGTTGACCCAAGTAAAATCCATTATTATATTTTTACACTTTTTGACTGATCCACTAAAAAAGGAATATTTGAATGATTCTCGCCTCTCGCCTCAATAATTGGATTTTGCAGGAAAAATAACGGTAAATCCAGTACTTAAAGTTGCCTATATGATTACAATTGAGCAGGAAAGGAGAGATTGTTTGGTCTCTCATCGCTCAGTTTACAGAGAATTTGAAAGTGACGCCCCTCGATATACAGTTTGGTAAAGTTGTCGTACAGAATAATAAACAGTAATACTACTATGGAACTTTAAAAAGTGGTGATTAAATTAAGTAATGTGTTAAAATGAGTTCGATTAAATTATTCCTTAACATATTAATTATTTTTGGATTTCTCGAAATAGTGGGTAAGTCATCATGAAATTTAAGTTTAAAGTAGTAAACATGGTTTACCTGTATGACCTAGACCCAAATTTATAACTACATTCAACAGGTATCTGTCAAATTTAGAACATACAATCAAAATTTTAATATTGCGATTTAAGTTTTCCATAATTTGTTTATTTTTTAGCAATATTTTTTATAAAATACCTGATAATTATCTTATCTGATAAAATGTTTGTATTTATTTTATGTACTTTACACTTCTTTAAAATGACAAAATCATACATCCAGTAAAATTATTTATTAAAAAAAAACTTAAATTTTAATGTAAGTCATGAGAATATGCGTCAGAAAGAATCTTACGTGGTTTAAGTAAACTTTTTTTAAGAACGATGAGTAATCTGGATAAGTTTGCCTAAGGCATTCTAGTGTTTTCTTACTTACAATTAGTAATTTTTGCGAAAAAACAGGATGTGCTAATATACAAAAAAATTCAAGAATTTTAGTTCAAATATTTATGCGGGTGCCTAATACAAAAAATCTATACTTTAAAACCTCAAAATCCATATCTTTTCTAATTTTGCTCATTAAATTATTGTATCAGGTGTGGAAAACTTTGTTGGAATCGATAAATTTATCTAGATTAATTAATAGGTACACAAATAGCAATTGTTAATTATGTACCTAGATATAATAAGTATTATGGTAATTACATTTTAAATGGATTGTTAAAGGTAATTTGCTTTATTTTGGTATGAACGCTTAAAATTATCGTTACCATTTTATTATTGTAGCTAATTATTCACATTTCCGTTTCTACTTTGTAGTTTGTACCAAAATATTTTAGGCATGAGTTAATAAAGTGGCCAGACAATGTCGCAATTTTTATTAGATTATTTTATTAGTGGCTTAGTAAAAACCCTATTGCAGATAAATCTTGGAATACATAATTATTAAAGCATTTCTTAAGCAAACATTAAAAAAACAGTACTAATAATTCAAGATTAATTTAAATAAATCAAAATACTTATGTATTCTAGATTCAAGGTTCTTAGCCTAAGTTCTATTAAATATTAAATTCATTACCTACATATTTTTTGTTTAGATAAAGATTTTTTTAATTTTAAAACTAGATATTATTCATTGGAAAATTTAAGTGCTTCATTTAAAAATTCCGGAGATTATAATAAAATTACTATCATAATTTTATATTACCGAAGCTTTTTTAAAAATTTCTTTATTTTTGGTATACTAAAAACTCTCATCGTACCAATGGCGTAGCTAGGGGAGGTTCAGAGGGTGATTTTCGCCACCAAACGCCCAAATCCAGTTCAAGTCGCCTTTTTTGGTATTATAGAGGGTTTCCACGAAACTAGGGTTACCCTTGAAATTTTTTTATTTATGAAAATAAAAATTTTAAATTATACTATGTTATATGGCATGAGAAAACGCATTTATTGAACCAAAAAAATTTGAATTTCACTTCCGGTTTGACTTTCTTATTTTAAATATAACACCCTATTTTTGTACTTATTATTAAAGATTGGTAAGTTCCAAGTATATTTGTGACAAAAAAAATTATAAAATGCGTTTTTTGCAAATATCTTTATTTTTTCAAACGGCATGATAGTCGGACCACCCCCTATTTAGATGGAGGTTTTTTTTTCGATTACAGTGATACCAAAATGTAGGTAGAATACTTCAGTTCACTTACTTATTTCTAAACAACTGTTGATAAATTGATAAAATAAAATTTAAAAAAAAATGTGTAAGTAATACATATAAAAAAATTGAGTCCTTACATTTATTTCTTTTCGATTAAAAATATAAAATCTTAAAAAGTGACTATTTTTTAAAAAATTTTTAATTTCTTGACTTCTGGTCTGATTTGAAAAAAACTTTTATGCAATTTTACTAAGGACTGTATCTGTAACAAAATATAAAAAAAATTGAGCCCTTACATTTATTTGTTTTCGATTAAGAAAATTAAATGTGAAAAAGTGACTGATTATTTTCATTTTTTTTACTCCTGTTCTGACTTTGAATAAACTTTTTATGCAGTTTTACTAAGGACTGTACCTATGTGTAACATAATATAAAAAAAATTTACCCCTTACATTTTTTGTTTTCGATTAAAACAATAAAATGTGAAAAAGTGACTGATTATTTTCATTCTTTTTTAAATTTTTTGACTCCTTTTGAAAAAACTTTGTATGTAGTTTTACTTAGAACTGTATGTATAATAAAATATAAAAAAATTGAGCCCTTATATTTTTTTTGTTTTCGAATAAAAAATTAAATCTGAAAAAGTGACATTTTTTTAATTTTTTGACAGAAGTCAGATTTGAAAAAAAATATGCAGTTTTACTAAGGAAACAAAAAAATTCTGAATATAAGCGGTCAGTTAAAGATGCAAAATTAAAATCAAACGCGACATTTTTAAAAGATAATAACAACTCGCCAAAGGCAATTCTGAAACTGATTATTTCCACTCGGAACAATACTCAACCAGAAACTAATGAAACTACGATAACAGCCGAGTCTTTTAATATCTATTTTAGTAATATTGCGAAAAACCTGCAAAATCAATTAGTTCAATCTGGAAATACTGAAGCAAATGTTCCCCACTTGGGATATGCTTTATGGACAAGTCCAAATTTAGTTTTTCAGAAATATCACCTAATGATGTAAGAGACGCAATTGATAGTTTAAAGGACAAAAAATCAAAGGACTTTTACGGGTTTTTAACGGAGATACTTAAAAATATTAAAAATCTAATAATAATTCCCTTAACAAAACTCATAAATACTTGTATAGCAGAAGAAAAATTTCCAGATATTCTAAAATTTTCAAAGGTCATTCCAGTTTTAAAAAAGAAGAAATGAGTAATTATAGGCCAATCTAATTGGTTCCGATATTCTCAAAAATCGTAGAAACTATATTAAAGAGGCAAATCTGTAACTACTTTGAGAAACATAACTTATTTAGTGCATCACAATTCGGATTCAGATCAAACAAAAATACTTCTGATGCAGTGCTAGAACTCGTGGAAACTATTACCGAAGCCTTCAATGAAGGTGAAAATATTGGTGCGTATTTTTGTGACCTAACCAAGGCCTTCGACTGTGTTCCTCACGACATACTGCTAAATAAATGTAAAAAACGTAAATTTCTCGAAAAAAAAGTCTAGGACTTTTGGCATCCTATTTGTCAGATCGACACCAGGTTGTGACCTGTAATAATGAGATGTCTTCTCCAGCCAAAATATTTTGTGGTGTACCACAAGGCTCAGTACTTGGGCCAATTTTGTTCTTAATTTATATAAATGATTTACCATCCTCAGTAAAGGCTGAAAAAGTTATCTTGTTCGCAGATGATACAACCCTGGTGTATAAGGAAAAGAACAGTGCTATTTTTGAAGCACCAATGGAAGAAGCACAGTCGGGAGCTAAGGTTCAATAAGAATCTGCTAAGCCTAAACGAAGATACACATTGCGTAAAATTGTTAGGAATAACTGTAAACGAAAGTTTGTCATGGGAAGACCACGTAACCCTAACAACAACAAAAGTCTGTAAAAGTCTTTTTGTTCTTAGAAATTTGGTAGAATTAGTGCCTAAAAATGTAGTCATAACAGCTTACCATTGACTTATAGTATCTCACTTAAATTATGGTATCTTGTCATGGGGGCACTCGTGTCACTCAAAAGAACTTTTCAAAGTAGGATATAGGGAAGATGTTCGCAGGTATTTCATTGAAAACCGCTTGAAAACTCTACCATGCTTATACAGGGTGTTTCTAAATATATGCGAAGAAATTCTACGGGCGATTCCTTGACCAATTCTAAGACAAAAATAAAGAATAAAAATTTTCTCAAAAGTGCTCTGTTTTTTAGTCATGGGGTGTCAAACTTGCTATATTTTTTTCATTTTTTTAGTATACCTTCTTTATTTTTTTAAGATAATTTGATCAAATTTAAAACACACTCTAGTTATTATAGTCGTAACAAGATAAAAATATCAAATATCGAAATAAAATACGGGGGGGGGGGTGTATTTTGGGGGTTTAGACCCCATTTTTTATGCCATAACTTTTTTGTGCTACCCCACTTAACATTTTAAATGAGATATTGTAATTCCTTGCTTTTTTCTGAAAATTTTTGATCTCTTTAATTTTTTCACAGCTGATACGGTTTAGAAGTTATTTAAAAACATGTACGAAGTTGTATGCCAATTTTGCATTAAACAGGGGTGGCTTTTTTTAAAAAATAAATACCAGAGACTTCCTAGAAGACTATTTGACCAATTTTAAGACGAATAAATATTTTCTCTAAAATGCTTTTTAATTTAAATTAAAATAAAATTAACAAAATAAATTAGGGTGCCTCACTTTTTTTCCAGCAAAATTTTATAGTAAATGTGTTTCTGAGTTTAGAACAAAAATTTAGGCAAAATCAAAATTGATTTAAATTAAAAAAATATATAAAAAAGAAAATTATACAGGTTCTTCAAAAATCTGAATATTTTAAAATTTTAGTAATGGCGTAACTTGAACTTGAAGAGTCCAAAAATAGTTCATAGGAAATATTTAGTTCAGAATAACATTTACAACTTAAAAAAGTTGCTGAAAAAAGTGGAACATTCTCCAGTTCACCGGTGTTGGTCGAATTTTACGACACTCTGTACACATTTTAAATTTTTTTTGTAATAAATCAAAAAATAATTATTTATTAAACTCCAATTTTTGTAAGAAATCAGGTTTTAACATTTGAAATTTTGAAAAATTTTGGTTTTTAAAAAAAACTTTACATCTGTATTAAATTTCGATACGTATAGTCAGTTTTATGAATTTTTAATTTCAAAAAAAAACCTTAGCCTTCAAATATCGTCGAAAGGGGACACGACACGCCCTTACAACCACATGGGCACCTTTTTAGAGTCTGTACCCTGCTGATCGAAATTCCTGGCTACGCCACTGCGTCGCACCCTTTTTCTGCAAATTTTGTCTTTTTCGAGATAAAATCTAAATATAGCTTGATTATATTAATGTTAAAAATTTATTCAGAGTCCTCTCTTTTATCTTATTTTTAAAATGATATATTAATTTTTTGCCCATTAATCATTGAGTTTTTTTTTTCTCCTAAATTCTTACATATTTTCTAGTGAAGCCTTTTTAAAATTTACTTTAGACGAAATTGAAACCTTTGAGGTTTTAATTTCGTTTTCCTCAAGGCAGGCTTAGATGCTTTAATGTGATGTAAGTCGTTTATCAATCTCTTTGAATTGCTGTTTGCAAAGCAATGTGAAAATCCTTATTTTGTACATCTTCAAAATAAGATATTAATATTAAAAACACACTAAAAGTGAATAAAATTGGAAGAAACTGTATGGATTCATACATATGCAAAAACCACCAATAAAATTTAATATAAGTAATTGTAACTAGTATTTAAACCATATTTGTATTTTTGTAAATGAGAGAGTTGAAATAAAATGCGGTTTATAAATATTTGAACATTTCATATTTTATCAAACATTTTCCTCGCTACTTTAAGTTGGCCTCCAAGTTGAAAGATAATTTGAAGGGTAGAAAAAATATGGTTACCATGATCTATGATAATACGAAATTACTAGTCCCATGTTACCCTTATTATAGATAAACATTCTTTAGTTCTAAAAATATATTTTCTGGTCACTCTGATGATAAAAATAAAATTATCTTCGTAAACACAGGAAAAGTTATTTATCTCCATTTTAGATTACAATATCCTTTATTATTTCTTTTTATAAGATAAAGGTTTGTTTTAAATGAAATCTAATTGTAAACAAAGTAGTTTCCCACAAATTGAGCTGAGCTAAATATTAAAGTGATTAATTTTCTTATACCCATAAAAAAATAATAAGTTTTTTTCATCATATTTTTATTACCAAGTAAACAGTTTCTGATGAAAATGTCACTTACTTACACAAATTATGAGTTAGCAAATTGTTTACAAAAGTGAGAAAATTATATATTATACTTAACAATCTAAAAATAAGGTTATTGGGTTAAACAAATTAATTTTATAAAATAAGTATATAAAATTGTACAAACATCTAGGTTCTACTACTTTTTAAGAAAATATTCCATAGATTATTGGAAACTTTGTGCTTTTTTGATCACAAAAAATATTCTTCCAAAACTTTTTAAAATTTCTTTTTTCGGTAAATTATAAAATCTCAGAAACCTTTCTTTGGGCCTCAGACTACAATACAAACCAACCAAAAGCATGGAATAAGAAATCCTCCCCGCTGAAACATAGTGCCAGTTTTCCACCAAACGAACTAGTCGAGTTTATCTTGTGTTCTGTCTTTAATTTAAAAACATCATGAAAAACAAAACCAAATCAGAAACTATTTCCACTGAAGGAGCAAAGGGACAGGATATTATTTTAGTTCTGTTTTTGTTTCCAGTTATTTTCAACTGAATTGAAGTGGAAGAACTACAATTACGTTTTGGGAGGAAGATTTCTCATTTCTTAGTTTTGGTTGAATTGTAAAGTAGAGAGGTTTCTGAGTTCTGGGGTTATAAAAAGCGTTGTACCCAAACCATTTTGCCTTAAGACCATAGACCAATTTGAGTGCTTGATTTTGAAATTCTTTTAATATTTGCGGTTTAGGTCATAACTTTTTTTCAGTGGAACTTTTAAAATTTATTTTTTTTGGTATACGGAAAAATCTTCTGGCTACCAATTTGTTTGTTTTTGTAAGTCAAACAAATAATAATAATTTCGACATTTTCCTGGATGTCTACCAAAGATATGTCACAGATCATATGTGAAAGCCGATTTTGGTTTTCTTGATAGGTATCGCTGTATTTTGTATTTGATGCCAAAATTGTCTATTTATACCAAATACAAGATCTATCCTTTTTTGCATATTATGGATTTTTTTAGAATGTTAACATGTTTTCCCACATGGCAAGGGAATTTCGTTTAGTTTATGAGGTGTTTTGATAGAAAAATTTTGAAGTACAAAAATTCTATTTTCGCTCTATTTATAGATACTATGTGGGTATCAAATCATATAATTAAAAAAATAATCTTAAAAATAAAAAAGTTAAAAAATTTAAAAAAACATAGGTTTTTTGAAAATATATGTAAACTAAGTAATTAGAATATAATTACATGGATTTTATTCTTTTATTTTGAAAATTTTTGCAACTTTGATCATAAATAAAATTCAGTTATTTTTTATTTTTATTTTTGACAATAATATGAGTCGATACCCACCTAATTAATATCTATAAACAGGGTTAGTAATAAAATGTTCATATGTCAAAATTTTCTTATCAAAACACTTCATAAACTAAATTGTCCGCATTCCCGGCCCTTATACATAATTTAATATAATTTAATATAAATAAATGTAATAATACATTTATTTATATTAAATTCTCGATGATTCAAAAATTATTTTGTATTTTTTTGTGAAACCTCCTAGTGGGTCCTATAAAAAATAATTGTAAATTAAACCATTCCTAAAAAGAGTCTTATAGACGATTTCAGGATAAAATTCAAATATTGAAATAATTTTTAAGTAACCCAAAGTTGGATATAAATCGATTTAGCTAGTTGCATTGAAAATTATCTTCCTTATTACGTTTGGCGTGTCCTGAACTTTTTTAATCTTAAAAATGCTTCCTTTGCGATAAAATTGACCGTTTTATTTTGGCTCGTATGACTTCGAGTTTTGGAAATCAGATGATCGCTTCGCGTGGCGTTTTTTGATAGTTTTTTGCGTCTTTAGAAAAGTATTTTCAAATACGAGCATACATTTCAAAATAAAATATCACGCTTTCTTGTTTTGGCTCTAGATTTTCATTATTTTTAAGCCAATCTGATAATAATTTTATCGAGGAAATTCTTAAAACGGTCCAATTAGTTCAAAAGTAGCCAATATTGTTCAAAAAGACAAGTTGCTAAAGACAAAATCCAAACAATATTTGATTTAAATAAAAAAATGATAATAAGAAAGAAAAATTATACAAGGTATTCCACAAAAATCATGAAAATTTACCAATTTTAAAATTGCAGTAACTTCTTAAGAAGTCCAAAAAAATATTAGTTATTCATAGGAATTTTTTTGTTCTAAATGACATTTACTATCTAAAAAAATTTTTGCTGGAAAAAAGTGAGACATCCTGTATAATACTTTAAACTTACCAATTTTTAATATGCTCAAGAAAATTTTTTGTATTTTTATTTTAATAAATGAACAAATGCCAGGGGTGGCCTTAATTTTGTTGATACCAGGCAGACAGAAACTTTAAATATATTTAATTATTTTGGGTAAACAGTAAATACATAGTAATTTTTTTTTTATTTTTTTATTTATTTTAATCTAACGATTTAAATAATTATTATTAAATTTATATTTCATTGTAATATTTTTTCTGAACTTATAAACTAAATTGCTTCTAGACTAAGCAATTTGAAAACAAGGAAGTTATAAATCATAAAATATAATTTTAAACCGAATGATTTCATTGTTTTGAAATTATTTATACACAAAATCCTGCAAACATGTTTACAAAATATAAAAAAATACTTCAATTTCCTTATTATCTTTATAATTTTAATTTTTGTTTTTTATGTTTAGCATCACAATCAAAACCAAAAATTTTACTTTCCAAAGAATACATTGTACATTCTAATGAAAATTTTACAATACGATGTGAAAGTGATGAAGAAACTTATTGGCACTATCCCAATAATTCTGTAAGTAAACTAGTTATTAGCAACTTCCGCGTTGACTTTAATTTTTAATCTTTTTAGGATGATGGGAACATGTATTCTTATGTAGACATTCAAGCCTACAAATCTACTGAAAGAAACTATGGTTCTATGTTATTGTTATATAATATATCATTTGTAGATACAGGCTACTATTCATGTCACGTTAAAGGCACATCTTTAGATGATGAAACCAAAAGCGATCGTGTGTATATTTTTGTTCAAGGTGAGTACAAGAAAATGTGATTTGATTGATAATTTTACAAACCTGAAAATTCCACGAACCAAAGGCTATTTTTGACATGATGGCTTTTTTTTATAAAAATCGATGACTAAATATACTTTTTTTAGACGAAAATAATTTAGCTGTAGATCCAACTGAGGTAGAAACCTTACCAGTTTTTCCAAATTTGGAAGTAATTATACCTTGTAGGCCAACTTCTCCAGAAATTAATGTTAAACTGTATAGAAGTGTAGATGAAAGCGAGGTAAGATATTTTTAGTGTCCATCAAAGCTTGCTTTTATGATTTTGCATGTAGTTAAAAACTTTTAGCCTTCACCATAGTTTTATAGCTTAAAATTGTGAAAATCACTTGCATCTTGGAGCACGAGTATTGTAAATAATTAACCTCTGCTCCTATTCTCGGTATGTACATAGTACTAACAAAATTTTGGTTTTGGCCCATAACTAATAGGGTTTATCTTGGAAAAAGGTACCGCTTTTTACCCCTTTGGATGATGGCAGCTTTGTAGTGTTCGATCCTAGGGCTGGTTTTATTTTTACAAGTTTTGGTGCTGAAGATGAAGAGCCAACCTATGTTTATATGTGCAGCTTTTATCGTGATCATATAACTCGTAACGTGACCATGCTTCTAATCACTCAGAGTATGTAGATTTTATGTTTATAATAATTTTGTGCATGATCAAATATTTTCATTGCAATTTTTTTATTAAATTGCAGATTACTGCCAATTTTGATCCGAAAATTGGTTTTAAAATATTTACAAATATGTCAGATAATTTGGAATATATTACTTGCTATTTTTCCAGAGGAGAACATAGTTCACTTGAAAAAGAAATTTATCTTTACTTTCAGAGTAAGTAATTATAGTTTTGGTGTTGGTGTCTCTGTTCTCTCTCTTTCTAATTTTATGTTTCTTATATGTACATGTTCAATTTTTTGTGCAAAAAAAATAAATCTTTTTACACAAGAGGAAGTAGAAACCTATATTATTCAAATCAGTTTTTGTAATGTTTCTGCTCTAGCTCGTTACATAAATGTACTGTACGTATTAAAATTTCATTTTCTCCTAATTTTGTGTTCTAACATAACTATTTAATAAGTAGGTATATTAATAGCCAATTATTTTTCGAATTGCATAAATTTTAGTTATTATTGAAAATATCAAATTCTATAACAAACATTTTTATTAAAATTATAAAGGCGTACTTTAAAACTGTAATGAACAATATTAAATTATGCTATTAGCTGAAGCCAGTTCCATAGAGAAGCCAGAAGTTATAGATCTTAATGTGGGGCATACAGTAATTGGTGGAGATTTAATATTAAATTGTACCCTTAAGCACAATAATTTATTTCAAATTAATTGGGTCGGACCGCATCTTTTACAAGTAAGTGTTCGATGAATTGTGTTATATTTTTCATATATCATTTTATGATTATAGGGTGACAGAATATTTAATACCTCCCTTTGGACTATGGATAATAGTGTGTATTACAAAACTCTGCACATTAAAAATGTAACCAAACTTGACCAGGGAAAATACACGTGTGAGGTTAAAGATGGCAAAAATGAAAATAATAATAGTATTTTAGTCAAAATTTACGGTTTGTAATACTCGTACTTTATTTACAGTTTAAATAAAGGTAATAAATTAAATTTAAAGGTCGTGATGAGCATTTCATACATTTAACAGAAGAGAACAATTTGTACAACATATCTGTTAATGCTGGAGAAGTGTCTGTACAATGGGTGATAGATATTTTAATGCATCCAATTAAAAAAGTAGAATTAAAGTGGTAAGTAAAATATTTTTATTTCGTGAAATTAATTAATAGATATATTTTAAAAAACAGTGCTGTAATCATTTTTTCTTTGTAGGATAAATAACAAGAAAAACGAAATTAAATCATTCGATTCTATGAATCCAAAGTACGAGATATCCTTATCAACCACAATGGCATTTTTAAAAATAAATACGATTACAATCAACGATCATGGTCTTTATACATTATTTGTTAGCAATGGTTATGACAAAGAGGTGTTAAATTTATTTTTAAATGTAAAAGGTAAATATTATTATAATATTTTTTATACCTGGAGTTTCCATAATACAATCACCACTTTCTGTTTTATTTTTAATTCAAAATTAGAGTAAATCAATTCATGAAATTGAAGACCTTGGTGTTATAACCGGTTCTAAAAGTTGTGGAAAAAACCATGAAAAATCTTCAAAAAACACATATTTTGAATTCAGTCAATATATTTTTATGCATAGAAATACATTATTGTGTTTTTGACTTGACCAAATACTGCACCAAAAATGAACTTGGTTATTAGCTTTTCAAGCTAAGCGATCTACCTCTTGCTACCAAATGCGGAATTAATGGAATGACGTCAAAAGTAGGTTAGTTGCCATTACGTTATCGTGGTTACCAAATAACTGTCAGTTATCACCGAGGTTACGCCACTTTGCACTGACCTACTTCTGACGTCATTTTTTGGCGGGAAATATTAATTTGAATCACCAATTGCACCAAGGTCTTCAATTCGAAAATCCAACAAACCCATGGAATATTATAGATGGGTACCAAAAAAAATTTTATCAAATGGCATTTTATTTTGTTTGGAATCTACCTACATTCCTGAAATATTGAATGAAAATTAACTAGTTTTTCATATTTTCTTTTTATATTTTTTTGCAGAATTTTGTTTTGATTTTATTTCTCAGTATTATCAACAGCAACTTAAGAGTTTTTCCCAAAATTAGTAACCCATATATAAAAGCATATTTCGTCAAAATCGCACAATTATTTTTTTCTACAAAAAAATCACAATAAAATGTTGAGTACATATGTACATACCCCTATTTCATTTTTTGATGTCGGTCAAGTAGTTCCTCCAAAACTTTCCGGCTAACAAAAACGTTTGAACCAATTTTTCAATCAAATAGTGCCGATTCAAATTTTCAGTTTCTGAATCGTTTTTCGGAATTTTTTCCCTTTGGTCAAAAATTCGTAATAGTTATCTTCTGCCTCTTCTTCCTCTTCTCCTCTTCTTCCTCTTCTTCCTCTTCTTCCTCTTCTTCCTCTTCTTCCTCTTCTTACTCTTCTTCCTCTTCTTCCTCTTCTTCCTCTTCTTCCTCTTCTTCCTCTTCTTCCTCTTCTTCCTCTTCTTCCTCTTCTTCCTCTTCTTCCTCTTCTTCCTCTTCTTCCTCTTCTTCCTCTTCTTCCTCTTCTTCCTCTTCTTCCTCTTCTTCCTCCTCTTCTTCCTCTTCCTCCTCTTCTTCTATCTCGGGCCGATTTTTCGTCAAAAACAAAAAAGGGGCGTAAATCGGTTGTTTTAAGAGATACATGGGACCCAGTTGAGCTTGGAATTTTCAGTTTTCCATTCTAATCTAGTTTATTTGATAGTCACGATTACTTTTTTCAAAGAGGACCACCAAAAATACTTTGCGGTTTTCACTGTTTTTGCGTACCACCTGCTTGCAAAATTTCAACCTTGTCACAATAAATCTCTATGAGGGTCAACCTTGATGAATCATATTATTGTGTATATGTACTTTTTTTTAAAATAGGCTAAATACTAACTCTGGTTCAAATTATAATTCTTATAAAATCAATTTTCTTAGTTTCAGATATTTTTACTAATATATTTTCCACCTTCTTTACTGTTATTTCAAGCTATTAAATTAAATACTTTTCAGATAAACCATCATTGCACATTGAGAATAATACATTCCTAATATACAACAAAACATGTCATTTTAACTGTGTCGCAACTGCTAATCCAGATCCTGAAATTTCCTGGAGTTACAGAGAATGCCAAGATAACACATGTTCTGATGAGAAAGTAATAAACCTCATTTATTTGCCTAATTTATATTATATCTTACCAAATTTCCAGCTCACTAGTACAGAAGTAAAGAAAAATGATCTACAAACTGTTTCGATTGTTAATTTAACAGCTTTGGATTCGGGAGTTGTGTATTGTACAGCCAAAAATTCTCTCGGTGAAGCTGTTCAGGAAAAAGAATTTTATGTTACAGGTACTTAAATAATTTTACATGAATCAAATTTTAAATTAAAATTCTTTAGATGTTGAAGATGGTTTTAATTCATGGTCGTCCGAAAATTTACTTAAAGCTCCAAGTAAAGTGGCAATTGGTGATGAAGTTAAATTATTTTGTGCAATTTCAGTTATTTTTAATACCAGTAGTATTAACTGGTATAAAAATGAGGAAAAGCTTGAAGTAAATGAATGTAAGTAAATACAATTTTGTGATGAAAAATTTAATAATTTATTTTAATTTTTAGTTTCAAATTTTATGTTTGAAAAAAGTTATACAATGTATTCGTACAAGAACACTCTAATAATTCCAAGTATTCAAAAAGTAGACAGTGGTTTATACCAGTGTATAGTTGATGATAGCTTAAATTATAATAAACACCTTTTAAAAAATAATAATACAAGTATTACAGTAATCGTTTCTGGTAAGTTTTAATAATTTTATTTGTATTAAATTAAAACCACATTATTTATTTTAGAACCTGAGATTCCTATTATTTATCAAACCAATTTAAACAGCACAACAATTACTCAAGAATTTCCTGATGAAATTTTATTGTTATGCTACACGTCAGGTCTTCCAATCCCCAGTATTACCTGGTATAAAGTAACCAGTAATTTCGCATAAAAAAATAACAAAATTCTTATGTTATCAAAATTTTAGAATGATGAAATCGTGAATAATAAACGAGCTGAAATATCAGATGATGGTCAAAAATTTAGAATACAAAGAACGTTAGAATCAGATGAAGGAAGATACAAGTGTAAAGCTGAAAATAAAGCTGGAGTTGATGATAGATCTATTGAAATATTATTTACGAGTAAGATGAAAATATCGTTTTCTAATATTTGGCTAAAATTATATTTGCAGATAAAACTTCTAATATGATTTTGTATATTATCACTGGTGTAGCTCTTGTGAGTTTGTTAATCTGCTGGATTGTTCTAATATGTAAAATACGAAAGACGAAGGTATTTAGATTTTCTATAAAATAACATAGGAAAAACAAAAACTCAAAAGTATTTTGCTTAAATCTAATAATTGCTTGATTTAAAAATCCAGTTGATAATTGGTCATTTTTAGGAACTTAAAAGGAAGTTGAAAGAACGAGGTCTTGAACATTTTAAAGATGGTCAAGTTGAATGTATTAACCATGACCTTCCATTTAGTGAACAAGCTGATCTTCTACCTTATCATGCGAAATGGGAATTTCCTAGGAAGCGTTTGACTTTAGGTTAGTAGTAGTAGATAACATCCCACATCTGATGTTTAACTATTTACAAGATTTCAATGTTTCCTTGCAACGTTGCATTAATGTTGCAATGAAACGTTTAAAATACGTAACGTAACATTATTACATGTTTACTGGATAACATTTTTTCAATATTTCATTGCAACGTTGCATTGATGTTGCAATTACATGTTTACTGGAATGTTTGGGTTTTTACAACACAAATAAAAATTTCAGGAAAATTATTGGGTGGTGGTGCTTTTGGGCATGTAATGTTAGCAGAAGCAGAAGGAATTGTGGAACCAAAAAAGAAATCTACAGTAGCTGTAAAAATGGTAAAAAATACTAACGATCATAATCAGATAAAAGCTCTTTCTGTGGAATTAAAAATCATGGGTCATATTGGAAAGCATATAAATATTGTCAATTTTCTTGGTGCTTGCACTGATGAAATGGCTAAAGGTACGTACACATTAATATTATTGAAAAATCATTAAATCATTTTTGTAAATCATAGGTGAATTATTAGTAATTATTGAATATTGCCGTTATGGAAATTTACAAAACTACATATTTAAGCGAAGGAATTACTTTGTTGATCAAATTGATAACTATGGAAAAATTGATTTTACCAAAACTGATGTAGTGGATAGGACCTTTTCGTTTTCAAGCAACAGAAGGTAATTTTTTCAAGAACACTTTTATAAAATAGAAAACTAATACATTTTTAATCAAAACATTATTTTTTAAGCTTCATTTAATTTGCTACTAACATTAGTTTAATAATTATTTCATTCATAGTAACTCACAATCCAGTAGAAAATTTCAATATGTTCCAAAAAATGCATTTGCCCACAGCAAAACATTTTCTGGTGATTCCGCTTTTACTCAAAGCACTATGGTTAACATGACATCAAGAGGAACTGCAGGTATTTTAATTTTTAATCAGTAATAATATTACCTTATTAAAATTTTCATATTCCAGATACTTTATCCTTGATAAGCAACAATAGTGCAAACCAACCAATTCAAAGTATATGTACTAAAGATTTGATAATATGGATGTTCCAAGTTGCGAAAGGCATGGAATACCTTGCATCTCAAAAGGTTTATAAGAAAACTAGTTATTTATTTTTTTGTAAATAAAATATTTTCCAGATCGTCCACCGTGATTTAGCCGCAAGAAATATTTTACTAGCCGACGACAATGTTGTAAAAATATGTGATTTCGGTTTGGCTAGAAACATATATAATGACACTAATTACACAAGAAAAAGCGATGTAAGTTTAATTTTTACCAGAAAAAACTTTGATTACCTACAACTATTTTTTAAAGGGTCCATTGCCAATTAAATGGATGTCGATTGAAGCGATCTCAGATAATAGATTTACAATACAATCAGATGTGTGGTCATTTGGTATTGTTTTGTGGGAATTTTTC
Organism: Stenus bimaculatus; assembly: GCA_963971135.1. NCBI lineage: Eukaryota > Metazoa > Arthropoda > Insecta > Coleoptera > Staphylinidae > Stenus > Stenus bimaculatus. The sequence continues at coordinate 74,278,105 of OZ020180.1, read as the reverse complement.
TCATTAGCCAAATCACCTTATCCTGAACTTGAAGTAGGCCAGGATTTCTGGATGAAATTACAAGAAGGGTATAGAATGAGTTGTCCTCAATTCGCAACAGAAGACATGTAAGTTTATTTTTAAATTATTAAATGAACTGTGGATTTCTGAAACATCCTGTAAATGAAAATAATTTTGACTAAAAACTTTTTCAGATATCAAATTATGCGACTTTGTTGGAGTGAGGAACCAATCAACAGGCCATCATTTACTGACTTGGCTGAAAGAATTTCTTATATACTCGAGAAAGAAGAGTTAGAGGTAAGTTTTTTATAATAGTTTTGTTTGCCAACTTAATTTGCCTATGTGGCCTATCGAAATATTCCAAAATCTACCTAACCTTTCTGCACACAATTAACTAAAAAAGTTGTTGGTAATTTTTTTTTTTATTTTTCAGAAATATGTAGTCTTAAATGAGCCGTACTTACAACAAAACAACCAATTTAAGAACACCCTAATAGAAAAATTTCCAACTCCAGATTTTGGGACTTTAAGCACCCCAGAAAACATTTCCGAGGAGTATACAAGGATGAATAGTCCAACCAATTTTAGTGATAAGGATATTGAATTATCTCCAATGTTGCGTTATACTTCAGAAAGTGATAGAGATACGTGGTCGCCTGATGAAAGTGCCAATAGTAATATAAATAATCCAAGTTACTATTTAGTGCCAAAAAGTGAGGGTGTGTTAGACTTAAAAGATAATTATATTGATATGACAAAAAATAAAATGACTCTTAATAGTGCAAATGAAAAAAATAAATTGTGCGAACAAAGTAATGATCATTATATTAATGCATCAAGTAGAGATTGGGAAACGAGTCAACGATGATTATTAAGATCTCAAAAACCTTGATGTGCCAAATGTATCTATATTATTTTACGCCTTATTGTGAATATTTTTTACCTTAATATTTGTATCCCAAATTGTAAATAAATTTTATTATTGTAAATTACATACAACTTATATCCCTGTGCAAAAAACGGCCACCCTGAAATGTTTCTCAAAAAGGGTTAATGAATCATCAAATAAGACAATATAATCAACTTGATACCAAAGATGCAGAATTTCTCCTCGCGTGGTTATAAAATAGGGGTAAAAGTACCGAGAATGGTGGATTGTTTGCTGCATTACAATTTTAGTCTCGCTTTCACGTTATGATCATTCTTTGAAGAAGAGAGTGAGAGAAAATAATTATCTAACGAGACTTCCAATAAAATGTGAAAATGGAACTACGGCTTCTTGAAGAATATTTATCTGCTAATCTATAAGCGATAGGGTTATTACCACCTCTCCGTGTTTCATCAGTAGACTCCGGGTTTTGTATGCTGAGTTCCGGGATACGGGTTTACCTTTTAAATCTCTGGAGAAAGAAAAAAAATGCAAACGTAAAAAAATTGTAAATTCACATCATACTCAATATTATATCCAATTTACAACCCTCGCTTCGATTATGACAAAACTGAGAGGAGTCAATTGGAGTCAGTATTATATTGGTGATCGTCGTGGTCCGTTTTTAAGGTCAATTTTTCTTAAAGTGATTTGCGCTGCGCATTGGTACTTATGTTCACCTCTGCTGCTCTTATCTGTTATGGTTTTCTAATCAAAATATATTTTGATACTCTCTCATTGTTTGCCGAAAGATAGAATGTGGTAATAACTTACTGGAAGTAGTCTGAAGTAGTCTGAGCTCGTGTCATACGTCAAACACGTGTTTCTTATTTTTGCAATTCAAATATACCAAGCAGAAGCAGGCTGTTCCAAAAATCCTCAAAGAGCTGACTAAAGTTCTAAGTTTTAAATAGAATGGTTAAAGAATGGAATACAAATCTTGACTTTGAAAGCAAGATAATACCAGCACTGTATTTTTTGTAGTCCATTTTAGTTATACATATGTATATCAAATTATATCAAATATATAAATCACAAAATAGTGAACACCTTCGCCCCATTCCCATTACTGACGAGTCGAATTTGCATGTAATCTCGCAAAGTGCAAACTTGCCTAGATAGTAATATTTGTGGTCGGGTGTACTGATCTCTCCTTTATAAATTGAGTTGTTCCACCCTGTATGTAAGTATTCTCAACTGTTAATTTTAGCCTATGATTTTAGTTGTCATTTTCATGTCAAGTTTCGAGGCCCTTCTATGGTTTTCTATATTCTATTGTTTTGTGTTTTGTGGGCGTCGTAGGTTAAGTCCAGTTAATTTAATTTTGTGTTTAAAATGGATTTTCAAAATCGTCCGGGCGGAAAAACCGGCGGAGGAGGTGTAGCATCATGGTCCGAAAGTAATAGAGACAGAAGAGAGCGGTTAAGACAACTTGCTCTAGAAACTATAGATTTACAAAAGGACCCCTATTTTATGAAAAATCATTTGGGGTCATACGAATGTAAGTTATGTTTAACTCTTCATAATAACGAAGGCAGTTATCTTGCACATACGCAAGGAAAAAAGCATCAGGCCAATTTAGCTAGACGTGCTGCGAAGGAGGCTAAGGATGCTCCGACACTACTAGCTCCTGAAAAGCCTAGAGTTGAACCGAAAAAGTTTGTGAAGATTGGACGTCCGGGTTATAGAGTTACGAAACAAAGGGAGCCCGAAACGGGTCAACAAAGTCTTCTTTTTCAAATTGATTATCCAGGTAATAGAGAACTAATAAATATTATACGACTTGTACATGTAGTAATTTACTGTAAATTAATGTACAAATACTATATTTTCAGAAATTGCTGATAATGTTTACCCGAGACATAGATTTATGTCAGCATATGAACAAAAACAAGAACCTCCAGATCGTAAATGGCAGTACTTACTCTTTGCTGCCGAACCGTATGAAACGATCGCATTTAAAGTTCCAAGTCGTGAAGTGGAAAAAACTGATAACAAATTTTGGACGCATTGGAATAGGGATACGAAGCAATTCTTTTTACAATTCGCATTTAAAAACGAAGCTAAAAAAGCAGGAACTATTATTGGTAGACCCAACATGATTGGAATTCCAGGACCACCGATGTTACCGGTACCTCCACCACCAAGGCCGCCAATGTTTAACCCAATGCCGCCACCCCCTCCTCTAATGGGAGTTATGCCCGTACCTCCACCACCACAATAAATAATTTGTAATTTAATGGTAAATAAACTGAAAAATTTATAATAATTGACTTATTTTAATTGAATACGGTACATTTTGTTTTACATTACAAACAGGTTTACTTATTAAATTCTTTAAAATATTGTTTTTATAATTCAAAAATTTATTTTCACGTTTTAAGTGGTTGAATAATTCCTTTGATATTGGGATATTATTATTTAAGTATCGTTTTACTCTACTCCAAATAATATTACTTCCTTGACTTTCAAACCAATATTTAGGGATTAACAAAAATTCTACATCTTCTATTGCAATAATAAATCTTTTCTCCAAATTTTCACCAATATTAAAGCAAGATTTTTCGTAAAATGTGCAGACCTTAAAAGATGTTTTATTAGGACTATAAAGTAACTTGGTATTAACTTGCCTCCATAAACTTTAGTAATTGTTCTTTTCTCGGGGTATTATTATTTCCCAAAGTTATATTGTGTCTTATCATGGCTTTATTCTTCACCTGTAGGTTTTCTTTAATTTTAATATTTTTAATTTGTTCCGTATGTTTTATTAATCCTTGGTTTTTATTTTTTTTAATGTAAATGTATTCAACCATTTTACATTTTCCTTCTAATAAAAAATGAACAAATTTCATTTGACCAATATTATCTCCTAAAATAATATCTTCTGTCTTGTACCTTTTAATTTTTGCTAAACTACTGCATTTATTTTTTATATCAGTGGTACAATAATCAAAATAATTAAAGCTGTTAATAGCTTCTAGTATTTTAAGACTTTTGTTCATTATTGTGTACATGGAGGTTAAAAGGAAAGTTAGAAATGAGGGTATTTTTTATTGAAAGCTTATTTATGTGAATTGAATCAATGAATGTTTTATCAATAAAAACTATTAGTCATTTTTACATGCACTGTGCATTAGTATATTGATTTATTTTTGGAAGGATACCTAATTATTGTTTATTGACAAAACCATAAAAGTTCTATTCGAATGTCTACAAATCAGATTTGCTTGTAACATATTGCTTCATCTAAAATAAAATTCTTGAACATTTAATAAACCCCATTCATTATTAACTTTAAAAATTCAAGAAATCGACGATTTTCTCAATTTTTTTTTGGAATTTTCCGCCGAAAATTATAATACTGATAAATGATAGTACCATACTCGATTGTACAAAATTTTGTAAAAATGTTTATAAAAATAAAAAAGTTATTACGTATTTTCCAACTAAAGTCCCAAAATGGTGAATAAAATACAAAATAATTCAAGAAATCGACGATTTTCTCAATTTTTTTTTGGAATTTTCCGCTGAAAATTGTAACACTGATAGATGATAGTACCATACTCGATTGTACAAAATTTTGTAAAAATGTTTATAAAAATAAAAAAGGTATTAAGTTTTTCCAATTAAAGTCCCAAAAAATTGAATAAAATGCAAAATAATTCAAGAAATCGACGTTTTTCTCAAGTTTTTCTAGGAGTTGTCCGCCGATTTAGCACTTGGGGCACTGGGCAATAATTACTATGGCGGACACTACACAACTGGTCTCATCCAAAATATTAGCGCTTATTTTTTAATTTAAAAAAAAGTTGCAATTTAGCTTTTTGAGGGCCTCAAAAAGAGAGGTTGTTGAAGCTGTAAGATGATTTTAAAAATTTATAAAAAAATAACCATGTGAGCTAGAATGTATTTTTCGGTTGATTTGAATAAATTGGAGAATTCTGCAAAAAATTAATCCAAGTTTATTGAAAAATTCCAAGGAGAATATTAAAAAAACTGAGATTTTGTAAAAGTTGGATTATTTTACTTGTTGAAGTTGTAAGATGACTTTCAGAGATTTGTAAACAATAACCACGTGAGCTAGATTTAATTTTGCGATAGATTTAAATAAACTTAAAAACTCTGCAAAAAATAAAACCGAGTTTATTGAAAAATTCTAAGGAAAACATTAAAAAATTGAAATTTTGTAAAAAAATGCACAATATTTAACTTCTTGAAGCTGCAAGATGATTTTAAAAATTTATATAAAAATAACCATGTGAGCTAGAATGTATTTTCCGGTTGACTTGAATAAATTAGAGAATTCTGCAAAAAATTAATCCAAGTTTATTGAAAAATTCCAAGCGGAACATTAAAAAAACTGAGATTTTGTAAAAGTTGCACTATTTTAATTGTTGAAGTTGTAAGATAACTTTCAAAGATTTGTAAAAAAATAATCACGTAAGCTAGAATTAATTTTGCGGTTGATTTGTATAAATTAAAAAATTCTGCAAAAATTGAAACCGACTTTATTGAAAAATTCTAAGTAGAACGTTAAAAAATTGAGAATTTGTAAAAATTGCACAATTTAACTTCTTGAAGCTGCAAGATGATTTTAAAAATATATAAAAAAATAACCAACTGAGCAAGAATGTATTTTCCGGTTGATTTCAATAAATTAGAGAATTCTGCAAAAAATTAATCCAAGTTTATTGAAAAATTCCAAGGGGAACATTAAAAAACTGAGATTTTGTAAAAGTTGAACTATTTTATTTGTTAAAATTGTAAGATGACTTTCAAAGATTTGTAAAAAAATAACCACGTGAGCTAGAATTAATTCTGCGGTTGATTTAAATAAACTAAAGAATTCTGCAAAAAATCAAACCGAGTTTATTGAATAGTTCTAAGGAAAACGTTAAAAAATTAAGATTTTGTAAAAATTGCACGATTATACTTCTTGAAGCTACAAGATTTTAAAAATTTATAAAAAAAAATCCAAGTGAAAATTTATAAAAGAATAACCAAAGTGAGCTAAAATGTAATTTCTGGTTGATTTGAATAAATTAGAGAATTCTGCAAAAAATTAATCCAAGTTTATTGAAAAATTCCAAAGGGAACATCAAAAAAACTGAGATTTTGTAAAAATTGCCTTTTACCTGTTGAATTTGTAAAATGGTTTTTAAAAAATTATAAAAAAATAACTAAACGAGCTAGAATTAGTTTTGTGACCGATTTGAATTAGAAATTTTAATTAAGTATTTCTTATAACTATACAGGGTGATGATAAAGTTTGGAACATAATTCATAACTGCCGAATTTAATTTTTTTGAGAAAATCGCTCGGACAGGTCAATTTTAGTTTCTAAAATCCCATCTCTTGGTATAATAAAAAAATAATGACGTCACTGGTGATTTAGCAATGACGTCATCATCGATTTTTTTAAACGGAAACCCCCACTTTTTTCACTGGTTTTTGATAGACATTTATGTCACTTAAAGGATGTTATAAAAAAAAATTGCATTTGTAAACAAATTTTCGTTTAAAAATTTTTTAATATAAACTTAAAATTAATTTGTACTATTAAATTTGAATGTTGTATAAGATTTATTTTGGCCGATTTCAATAAATGGTAAAAAAAGTGGGGGCTTCTATTTAAAAAAATCGCTGATGACGTCATTGTTAAGAGATGGCATTTTAAAAACTAAAATTGACCTGTCCGAGCGATTTCTGAAAACATTTAAATACGGCAGTTATGAATAAGGTTCCAAACTTGATCATCACCCTGTAAGTAAATGTAATAGTGCAAATGTCACTATATAAAGGTATTATTATTTTATGCGGGGGGTTTCGTTGAAATTTGGAGCACAAGCCTTTTGACACTTTCTGGCTACACCCTTGAGCAAGAACACTTTATGCTCCGTTTTCTTAGACACCCCAAACAAATTCATTCATTTTGGTATTAAACATATTGAAACAATTTTTTGTGATTTTCAAACATTTCACCAAAATGGAGTTGTTCAGTTATTAAACTAGGACATGTTGTGAGTAAAAATAAATCATAAGTTTTTGTTTTTTTTATTAAATTAAACAATTTACAATTAGGCAGACAGCACACAAGCTCCTCCAACAGCCTTAATTTTTTCCTCAGCAGATTTTGAGAAAAATTTGGCTTTTACAATAACAGGTTGTTTTGGAATACGGCCTTTTCCTAATAATTTGTAATAACCCTGGAACAAAAAGAATTTGCATTAAAATCTAAAATTTATTTAAAAATGAAACTGTTTTGTTAAATTTTTGATCAGTATAAGACATTCAACAGTTATTATCTGTCCGCCCGTCTTAATCTCATCATTTTAACTTAGTTACATGTTTTAGATTTGAAGATGTAAATTTAAATTAAGCCAAAAACTTAATAATTTTGTTATGAAATAAGTTGTTTCCACAGAAAGTGCAATTGATCAAAGTTTGATTTATATTTTGCAACACGACCAAATTTTAAGAAAAGGAATCTAAATTACGCAATAGCTGCAAAGCCAAATTAGGACAAAATGGTTATGAGAAACACATGTGATTTACATTTGTGAAGAAGCGACTATAGCTATTTAGTAAATTAATAAAAAATACATTCAATACTTACAGATTTTACGATGTCAATAACTGGTGCTTTTCCTTCAGGATGATCTTTGTATTTCAACCTGGTCTGCTCACTTACGAGTGTCCATAATTTGTCCAAATTAATAGTAGGGCACCATTTTGTGTTCCTACGTAAATGATAATTCCTCATACCCAATTTACCGAAGTATCCAGGATGGTACTTATCGAAGTTAATTCTGTGATGGTGCAAGCCACCGGCATTACCACGACCACCAGGGTGCTTACGGTGTTTACCTATAAAAATATACATACATCACATACAAATATAAAAACAATATTGTAATAATAGCTTGAATTGTTAATAATCAGCTAAGAACGATCAGCATGAAAAAAGGAACTAAGTCCGCCCGTTCAACAAATCATCATAAAAATTACATATTTATATTTAAAATTCATCAATTCTCTTACCGATACGTCCATGCCCATGGCTTACGTGTCCTCTCAACTTCCTAGTCTTCTTCTTGTTGGTAGACTAAAACATTAGTTTTATAGGTTAGAAAACTTTTTCTCGTAAATAAAGTCTTTTAACTTTTAAATATTTCAAAAATATCGTTTATACATGCTAAAGAATATTAGGATGTTTAAATATAACTACTGTAAAAGCATTTATAAACGAGGATTTTCGAAAAATTAATGGATTACTGAGAGGGTACTCAAGAAAGACAACACGTACCATTTCGGCGTCAAAAGAAAAGGAATGTTGTGGAAAGAAGTTGTCTACACTCTTCTGTCAACATGTTGCCAACTTAAATTACTTAGGTTTTCAGGGTGGCCAACACTTTTATGACGGAACCGTAAGATGTTTATACCGGGTGTTCCAAAATACCACTTATATTTTCAATAAAATTACTGGTATAAAAATAAATTATGATTTCCTTTTAAATTCTCTAAACGCTAGAAAGTATATTGCATAATTGAACAAAACAAATATTGTATTAAAAAGGACAATATTTATATATATATTTATGCAGACAAATTTAAGACTTAATTTAACATTTATCATGATTTATCACGTATCATTTAAGAATAGTGAAGGATTTATGCACCTAGATTTAACATTTAATGTAAAAAACGAAAAAAAACGCGCTTCTCCCGTCAATTTTTAATTCTTATGATTTATTTGTATTTTAAGTTCTTATTTTGTTTGTTTTAGATATACAGAGCGGACATAAAGTAAATCCCCCCTGCTAACTTTTGAACGGTTATGTTTTTGATTCTGAAAATTTGTCTACGGAGGACTCAAATCGCGAACTTTCTAACAAAGGTATTTTTGATTTTGTGGAACTTCCGGTTATACCGGAAGTGGATGGCAACTTTCTTATTTTAAATGGAACAGCTAGTACATTTTTGAATTTTCGTGTTCTCCATAAAAACACCATTAAATTGACCTAGCATAGTGTGGTCTACGATTAATACTTTCGGAATTACACCCATTCGAAAAATCGCATTTTTATGCAACTTCATTTACACCGGAAGTGGAAAATTAACGAACTTAAAGTTAAACATAATTTTGTTTAAATTTAATGTTATTAACTTAATTGCAAAAGAAAATCATTTAAAATATGGAAGTTGGGGCAGTTAGCTCCAACTTTCGGTGTAAATGAAGTTGCATAAAAATGTGATTTTCAAATGGGCGTAATTCCGAAAGTATTAATAGTAGAGCACACTATACGCTAGGTCAATTTAATGGTATATTTATGGAGAACACGAAAATGCAAAAATATACTGGGTGTTCCATTTAAAATAAGAAACTTGCCATCCACTTCCGGTATAACTGGAAGTTCCACAAAATCAAAAATACCTTTATTAGAAAGTTCGCAATTAAATACACAAATTTTAAGAATCGAAAACATAACCGTTCAAAAGTTAGCAGGGGGGGGGGGTGTATTTTCTTTATGTCCGCACTGTATTAAATCAAAATTGAAATGAAAAACAGCGAATTTCAGCTAAATTCATAAACAGTTCATGTAAAATTTAACAAGTAAAGGCGTATCTATGCAGAGAGATTCCGAATTTAAGATTTAGGACTTACGATTTAAGACTTATGATTTAAGAGATAAAGTACTTGGTTTAAATGAGATCGTTTATGCACCCGACTTAAGAACTATGAACTAAGACTTAAAATTTAATAGTTGGATATATTCATATCTTCGGTCTTGAATGTTAAATTTTACGTGCATTGCGGATGCGTCAAATTAAATTTAGTTGAAATTCGCTGTTTTTCATTTAAATTTTGATTTAATATATCTAAACACAAACAAAATAAGAACTTAAAACACAAATAAATCATATAAATTAAAAATTGAAATAAAGAAACCCGTATCTCCGTTTTTTAAGTTAAGTGTTAAATCCAGGTGCATAAATCCTAGACTATTCTTAAATGATAAGTGTTAAATGTTAATCCTTAAATTGAATTTTAAACTAAAGGCCTATTTATGCAGAGAGATTTAAGAATTAAGATTTAGGACTTAAGATTTAAGAATTATGATTCAAGAGATAAAGAACTTGGTTTACATGAGACCGTTTATGCACCAGATTTAAGAATTATGAACTAAGACTTAAGATTTAATAGTTGATGATATTCATATCTTCGGTCTTACATGTTAAATTTTACGTGAACTGCGCATGCGTTAAAATAAATTTAGTTAAAATTCGCTGTTTTTCATTTAAATTTTGATTTATATATCTAAACACAAACAAAATAAGAACTTAAAACACAAATACATCATAAAAAAATAAAAATTAAAAATTGAAGGAAAGAACCGCACCTTTTCCGTTTTTTAGATTAAGTGTTAAATCTGGGTGCATAAATCCTACACTATTCTTAAATGATAAGTGATAAATGTTAAGTCTTAAATTAAATGTTAAATTTGTCTGCATAAATAGACTTTTTAAAATCTTAAATTTTAAATCTTAAGTCTTAGTTCATACTTCTTAAATTTGGTGCATAAACGGTCTCGTTTAAATTTATCTCTTAAATCATAAGTCTTAAATATTAAGTCTTAAATATTAAGTCTTAAATATTAAGTCTTAAATCTTAATTCTTAAATCTCTCTGCATAAATAAATAAATGACCCTTAACTCTTTGTTAAATAATGATGAAAATATGCTAATTTTAAATTTTAGTTGTACTAACCTGCGTATTTGGTTGCCTACATATCAAACCACAATCAGTTTAGCTCACCCTGCGAAGTTTTTTATAAACTAAATTTTGTTATAAAAAAAATGTTTTTAAAAATTTTATTTATAAAAATTTAAAGTGTTATTAAAAAAAATAATTAATTTAAAACACTGCTTGGTGATTTTTTGAAATATCTTGTTGTCACTGCGTTATGCAACTAAAGTTGCACCAAATACGAATGTAGAGTAGTATATCTTCGTTTAATGTTTTTATTTAAAACCCCTTCTTTCGTATAATTTGTTTTTTTTTATAAGACAGCCATTCTCATTACGAAACGAATAAAATGAGCGGTTGCTGTAAACTTGTTTCCCATAAATTGTGCGCAAGGCAGATATACAAGACATTCCAAAGATCTTTGCAAACATCATCAGCTCTCAACATGCCGGCTAAAGTAAGTTTATTATTTTATATAATTATTATACATTATACAACATTTAACTTGATAACCTAAAGTTTAGTTTTGGTAAACTTGTTATCATAGTGTTGTTGAATATTTATAATTAATATTTTATCCACAAATTATCTCTTAACAGGAGTAACCAGTTTATATTTAAGTATTTACTACCGTTTTTTTATATTTTATAATTGCATTTTAAATTATTGTTGGGATTTTTAAGATTGTATTATTCGTTTTAAAGGAATAAAAACTTGAAAAGTTATTTAAAAAAATTATATTACTACTATTCGGTATTCAGCAGCAAAAATTATGTCCTTGATTTTTATGGCTTGAAAAGGTGCACTTTATAATGTTGAATATTCGGCTTCCTGAATTTATTCAATACTTAGGTAGTTAAATAATTAAATTAATTACTTTATTAGGCAAGTATTTATTAGTTAACAATTCTTCCATAAAAAATTCTTGAAATGGACAACGAAATCAATTTTTTATTTAGACTAGGGAATTTTGATTAGTTATGAAGTGTTTTGATAGAAAAATTTTAACGTACAAACATTTTATTTTTTGCTTTGTTTATAGATACTATGTTGGTGTAGAATCATAATTTTCCAAAAAAAATCATAAAAATAAAAAATTAACATCTAAAAATAAAATAGTATTACATGAATTTCACTTTTTTATTTTTTTTTTGAAATTTATATTTGATACCTACCTAATATCTACAAACAGGGTCAATAATAAAATTTTCAAATGTGAAAATTTTCCTATCAAAACACTTCATGAACTAAAATTTTTCCGTATTCCCGGCTCTTAAAACAATCCCACAATAAAATATAAAGTTAATAGGCCATATTCAGTGACCTTGATAAAATATTTAGAGACGTCTTTAAAGTTAACAACGTCTCTAAATATTTTCATCACGTACGCTGAATACAGTTTTTTATTTTCATTTTCTTAATCACACATTAATTCAACTAGATTTAAATGTAACATATTTATTTTAATTCTAAGCTTATTAAGGTACCCCGCTCAGTACAATTAAATTTTATTTGTTTCGTAAAGTTTTAGCAAAATTTTGGTACAAATGGAACCGTCGATGGTTGAATTTAACATTATTTTTTACCGGATCTTTTAAAAAAACTGATGTCTCTTTAGGGATAATAGTTTTGAACACGTAAAAATATTTTTTTCCAAAAAATATAAAATTCGTCGAATTAAACCGCTTCCCACATCCCTATGGTTTTCACACATGGTTGGATGGTGTACATGGTTTTTCAAAAACCAGTCTGAAACAAAAATAAAAAATATGCTTATATTGGCTTTCGGTTGACGGAGCATTTTATTTCTTTTTCATTTTTAGCTACGAGACAAAAATTTTTGACTGCAATTTTTGGGACCAAATTAATTGTTATTATGAATAATATTTATAGAACAGAATATAATATTCACAAAATCGTCCGTCAACCGAAAGACACTAGTCCTTCAAATAACCGTATCAATTTCAAGTTGATTCGTTTATAGGATCTGAAGATATCGTGTACACCGTTTTGAAAAACTTAATTTTTAGAAAAATGCGTTTAAAGTTTTGGTTCTAGTTTTAACAGTGAAAAAATTAATTTAAGCTTCTTACCCTGAATCGGTCATTCCTGCCTCATAAAAGGAACCTTCCACTTCATAAAAATTTTCTTTAAAACCCTTTCTCATTGCTCTTCTTTCAATTATTCGTTTTTTATAAGAGGACCAGAGTTGATGTAGCGTGGTTCACAATTATTGCAATTGAAGACTAACTTGAATCCAAGTCCACGAATACTTGATTCAGAAAAAGTGAGATTTCCTTCGCACTCTTTGCATTTCATCATTTCGCTCAGTGTTGAAAAGAAGCATAATTACACGTGGGCCGCATTTACTGGAACTTCCACCGAGCCAGCTTTTGTTTTCTTTTGAAAATGCTTCTAATTGAATATAAAGTACTTCTAATTACACCTGTTGGTATTTCAGAGAAATTCGAAATTGATAAGTCATTATGATTAACCTACCGAGAAGGTAACGATTTATCAAAGCGCTCGAGTAATAGCTCAAAATTTCCAAGAAGACGACTCCGGGGAGGTATGAGACATTTCATCCCTTATTCTTGAGAATTCAAAAGATTTTTTAAGCCAATAAAAAAAATATTTTTTCAAAATTTCAATGTGGTCTAGCCCCTTAAGGTACAGTACACTTGGGAGGCCTAAAAAATTGATGTTTTTTGAGGAGAGTTTGTGGGTGAGCAGTTCGCCAAAATGAAAATTCGAGCTGATATTCAAGTTTATTGGTATTTAAACTAAAAAAAGTCTCGGACCAACCATTTCGGTGCTATGACCTTTACTTGATGGGTATACACGAAAAATGGTTGGTGCTCTCCAGACATCTAAAATATATGGGGTTTTGTTTTTTTTTAATCTTAAAGGATGTGATTCTAGTGTGAATCTCTGACATTTGAGCTGAGGCCAAGGTAACTATCTTCAAAATGCTTCACTTTTTGAAAATTTCACTAAAATTTCGAATAAAAACAGCAAAAATCGACCTTATATGTTGAATTAATTAGGGTTTGACGGTTTTTTAAAACCGGTTTTTTTAATAAATTTCTCACATTCGAAAACTGGTTTTATAAAATTCAAATAATATGTACAAAATCGAACGGAAATTTAGTTTACAATTTCTATTCTATTTCGCTCCGGTATGGTTTTAAACTGTAGAAACTCATAATTCTTTCAAAGAAAATATGATTTTGAAGAAAATTTATACAAAAAAGTTTTTAAATTATTAGGAAAAGTACGTTGTAAACTGAAGTTAATTGTAATTCATTACTTTTGTTCTAATCGAAATTAATTTTTCCAGTTTCAGTTACTGTTTCAGAATATTATTTTTTTGTTTCGGTTTACGATCTACGGTTTTCCACCCTTAAGCTATTGAGGGCCGCATCCCAATTTTTTTATGGGGGTTTTATGACATAAACTTTAATTCTTTCCATTGGCATACAGTATCAAAACGCAGAAAATCATATTTTTTTATTACAAGATCAAATGACCGTTTGAGCGCTTTGGGACCGTGCGAATTGCATGCCTATAATTTTCAAGGCTTAAATTTATTTTAACTATCTTTTGCTAAAAGGGCATGCAATATTAAATCGGAAAGCGTGCAGGGGTTTAGTACTCGCTTTTCTTTATTCTTATAGGGCAGCGTTTCCCAAACTTTTTTGACCGTGACCCGGTACGAGGTCTTAAAATTTTTCGTGACCCACCTTATGAAAAAAAAACATTTATTTACAAAAAAAAATTATTTTTTAATAAAAATCAAGTTATTTGTTTGTTAATTTCATACTCAACAATTTTTACAATATTTGCTGCGACCCAGCAGAATTCTTCTGCGACCCACACTTTGGGAAACGCTGTTATAGGGTAAATATTCTCTCCAAAAGGTATGCTGTATGAAATCAGAGACCAAAAACTGTCACGATGTCCCGGTCTATAACTTTTAAATAATTATTTTAATATTTACTTTAATATCAAAATATTTTTCACGATTCTACTTTTTTTTTATAAAAATTCGAAAACCGGTTAAAACTTGTTTTTTGGAGAAATGGAATTCGAATACCGGTTTTTCAAAAAGTCAGTTTTTGTATAAACCCTAGAATTAATATGTGAGGTTCACAAGAAAACAACATGTTTGAGGAATGCTGGTACCAAATCCCAACCCATTTGGTCAAAAAATACGATCTTTCGTGCAGACCCATCAAGAAGAGACCGGAGCACCGAGACACTTGGTCCGAAACAATTTCTTTTTTATATTTTTGAAGTTTTCCCTACAAACTCGCCTCAAAAGTCATCAATTTTTTACGCATCTGTACTGAGGTGGAATTCTGTAAGACACAATTGTTTTCGTATACCAAAAAAATAGTTTGTTGAATATGTCTTCTATCATAAATAACATTTTTTTCACACAGAACGTAAATGAACCTAACTATCATGTAAAAACAGACTTGGGTGTACATCAAAATCAATAAATTTATTTTTATACCTTATAATAATTTCCTTCCAAATGATGAAACAAAATTGTATTGTTTTATTCATTTATTCAAGTTTGAAAAGGAAGTTAATTCTTTTTGACAAATTATATTTCCTTAATTGTTTTAACACTATATTGGAGATGATTATGATTAGAGGCAAGAATGTGACAAACTGTCTTTCTTCTATCCTTACCACATACAGAAATCACATCCTTAAAAGAAATAGTTATTATGGAAACTGTACTTTGATTAAAAACCTAGCACTAAATTATAAACCGAAGATTTATAGTCTTAAGTTATCAGCTAGAGCATGCCTGCCGAATTGCATTTCAAATATAATCGGTCTGGTGATAACTTAATGCCTCGGCTTATAATTGGGTCTAGGCTGTATAGGATATATTTTTTACAACGAATCTTGCATAAGACAAATTTAAAATAGAGTTCAAGTGTCAGCTGTTTTGTGAGTAAACAAAAATATGCTTTTGCTCATTTCAAAATCCTTATTTTTTAGTTTTTAGAGGTTAAATCTCGGAAATTTGGTAAAAGGCCCTTAAGTTAAAATCATCGATTTTTTAGAAATTTAAATTAAAAGTCCAAAATCATGAAATTAAACTGCATAATAAAAAATAAACAAAAATAAAAATTCAGTAAAACTGAATAATCTCAAAGAAATACACTAGTTACTATACTTAAATTTTATTAAATAATAAAAAATACCTAGCAACTAATGCTATAAGCATTGCCTAAGTTTTAAGAATTATTGTTTGATTATTTTATTCTGAAAATGCCAAATTTTCAAGGTTTTTCATAAAAAATCTCCCAGAATAAAGAACCAAGTGAATAAAAGATAAGCAATTGCTTTTAATTCGTAAATATTGGAGAGTGGCCAATTATTTACCACTCTGCAGTGATACACGCATATGTCACACATATTACACATCAGTAAATATTTAGATTTAGATGAACGATTAGATAAAAATGTGGGTTTCGATAAATGTTTCACTTTTCAAAATTCTTTTTACTCATTCGCACTTTTTATTATTAAATGCTAACAAAGAGCAATTTTATTATTAAATATTAAGCAAAAGTACAATTGCTTATTTTATTTATTCATATAACCAAATGGATTAACCCATTCTGCAATTCATCTATTTTGTTCTATTTTTAATTTTTAGAATTAAATATTTACTCTCATTGATAACTGATAACATTGACGAAAACGATTTTATAACTTAATATTGTGGCATTTTTATTTAAGGAAAAAATTTAATTAAGTTGATACCGATTGCCATTAAATTTTATTATTGTATTAATGGTTCTACATGTAGAAATTTATTTACCTTGAATTGTTCATACATCAATGAAGGTCAATAATTTTTTTGTTCTTTAAGAATATAGTAACGAGCAAAACATTGATTTTATTTTTTATTAACAAATTTAAATTATGAAATTCAAATTTATGAATAATTTTATGGCTATTAAGGTATTTTATTAATAATTAATATATTCCTCAGGATGAATTCAAGTAATTACAAATTTATGCCAAAATAATTACAAAACTATATTTTAATTTTTTTTACAAGCTTTTATAATGTTTATTGTTTTTTAGTTTTTGATTTGGTTTTAAATTGTTATTTTATTGAAAGGAGAAATGAATTACACTCTAGGATGTAGGTACAATAGTATCTAAGCAAATACAGTAAAATTTATAAAAGCCAATACATACAGGGTGTTCTTTTTGATTGACAAAAATGTAACAGTCTACCTTCTTTAGTTTTGGAATCATAGCGTTTTGAATTTTAGGTTACAGATTTTTCTCGAAAATAAGTAGATAATAATTTATAAAATGTGCGTAGAAAATCAATTTTTTTTTCAGTTTTTGAAAATTTTCTTCATCTAGGTTTATTATTAAGTTTATTTAAAAAAAATTAGGTAAATTATCTTATTTCTTGGAATTCTAGATAGATAAATATCTGTTATTTTGTTTCTTTAAAAGTTCACGATGTTGGTATAGGAGTTACTTTAAATTCAATCAATTAGTTTTAATTATTTAAAATTTCAATTTATCGTGTAAAATAATCAATACACAATTTTGATAAAAATGTAGGATGTTAAAATAAATTCAAGGTTTTCCTAAAATAGTTTAAATGAAACCACACTATTTAATAAAAAAAGTAATTTTCTGGTTAAATATCCTTAATTCTTGCTTTTTTTATTAAGAAAACGTTTTAATTTATTAAAAATCTGTTCAAGGTTGTCATTGTAGCACAATTACTTGGTAATATTATATTGCAAATTGCCAATAAAATCCTTGTAATAAAAATAATTCACTTTCATTAATTTAAATAAAACTATTAACATATTTATGTCTCTTTTTTTCCAGGATGGAGATAGCATCCCTAAAATTGATCTTTTCGAAGATACTCCAGCAAATAAAGTAAATTTGGCAGATTTATCTAAAGGAAAAAAAATTGTATTGTTTGCAGTACCAGGAGCTTTTACACCAGGATGTTCAAAAGTATGTTTTTTTTATAATTAATATTTTAAAATTAAATATCTTTTTCGTCGATTTCGTAAAAATAATTTTTATTTGAACAATTTTTCATAAGGAAACTAGATTCTAAATATTATACTTTTACATTACAAGCATAACAATTTAAAACATTTGAATAAATTAAAAAAAACATTATTTGTTGAAAATTTAAACACATTTTAAATGTTTTTTATTATATTAAACAAATTTAATAATTTATTATTTTAGACTCATCTTCCTGGTTATGTAGAAAAATCAGAGGAAATAAAGAAAAAAGGAGTTTCTGAAATTGTCTGCATTTCGGTAAATGATCCATTTGTCATGAATGCTTGGGGACAAGACCAGAAATGCAAAGGAAAGGTACGAATGCTTGCTGATCCTTCAGGAGAATTCACCAAGGCTTTGGATTTGGGACAAGATATACCACCACTTGGAGGCTATCGCAGCAAGAGATATTCTATGGTAGTTGAGGATGGAAAAATTTCCGCTCTTCAAGTCGAACCTGATGGCACCGGGCTTTCTTGCTCTTTAGCTGATAGAGTCAAGTTGTAAATAAAATTGTTTATTTTTTGTTAAGAATATATATCATATATTATCAATGTAGATTACAAATAAAAGTGTAAACAAATATATCTTTTTGAAAATTGTTTTAATATTTACTTAAATTAAGCAACGTTATAAAATTGCATTTTTTATAAATTTAGTTCGTATTTAAAAAAATTACTTTAGATACATTTAATGCATTGAATTATTTCGATGAAAGTGCAATAAAAATTCTTAATTTTATGCAAGGCAAGCTACAGTTTATAAATTATACATCTAGTATTGATGAGTAATTTTAGGAGGTATATGTAAATTTTATGGCAATAAATAAATGCACATTAAAATTGGACAATTGGTAATGTCGCGGTTAGCAAACGCCCAGTATCAAATTTTCATAAACAGGAAGGTAAGTGCAGTAAAAGATTAAAAGTTAATTAAATCATGGACTAAAAAAGCAATAAATTTAAATTTAAAAAAAATAATAACATTGTGCTTCTTACGCCATCTATTATATAAATATAATCAATAATTTGGCACATGATTGTAACGGAGAGATTTGATTGGTTGGTGGTAGTTTGAGCCTGCGCATTTGACGGCATCACAAAAAAACGAGGGTCCAAGCAACGCGTTGTAACTTCGTCCATTTTGTTATTTAGTCGGCGTCGTTAAGAAATCTAATCTACGTTTCGTCGATCATCTCAACGAATTTGGGTAACTAATTGTAAAATAAAACTGAGAGCTTCGATTTCTTCGAACCATTAGTTATTTAATTAAATAATCGCCGTTTTGGCTGCGAATTTCGTCAGTTTTAATATTATAACGCCCTATAAAGATCCTGCCTATCATTTTTTTATTTTACAATGCTCTAAAAATACACACCTACGCGTCGTTCAACGTCTATATAAAGCAAACCCAAATTAATCTTCGTAATTTAGTTAAGTATTCCTATATTTATTACAATGTTTAAGTTCAAAGTCATTGATTGGATTTCATTTTGCACGTCCTACGTATTTACATTTTATTTATATCCTAATCGCTAATTGCATCTTACGAATTCGCCCTAAACGACTGATATTTCGACTATGTTCTACGCTTGCAAATCATTCTACGTTCCACAGACTAAAAGCAACAATGAGCGACAGAGAGAGCAGCAAAGGGACCCGAGTTTACGTTGGGGGGCTCAGCGATGGAGTGAAGAAGGAAGACCTTGAGGTTGAATTCGAAAAATTTGGAAAGCTTAATAATGTATGGGTGGCATTCAACCCACCGGGCTTCGCTTTCATTGAATTTTCAAGTTTTGGCGATGCTGAAACTGCTTGCGACAATTTAAATGGCACAGATCTCATGGGTTCGAAACTAAGAGTTGAAATTGCTCGTGGGAATGGTCGCAGGGGAGGATTCAGAGGTGGACGTGGTGGAAGAAGGGGATCAGGAAGAGGAGGTGGTGGCTTCCGCAGCTATGGCGATAGAGGCAGCAGTGGTGGTGGATACAGGGGAAGTCGTGGTGGAAGTGGACGAGGAAGTAGCCGTGGCGGAAGATATGATGACTATAGTCGTGAAGATCGTTACAGCGGTGGCGGTGGTAGAGATTATAATCGTAATGGTGGAGATAGTTTCCGCAGAGGTGGAAGGGATAGCTTCAGAGGTCGCGGAGGCAGCAGTGGTGGTGGCGGCGGAAGAAGATTTAACAGCGATTCTAGGTTCCGTTCAAGATCTCCTCAAGGACCTAGGCGTTGATTCTAAGAATCTCCCATTTGCACTACGAATTATCTCCAAATTTTACAGTATTTGCCATAATTTATAGTGTAAATCGATATGTTCTTTTGTGTATGTTAATAATAATTTAAGATAGATGTGCAAATCACAAACTGTATTTTATATTTTGAGACTTTAGTTATAAGAACGATTTAATTTATGTTTTATGTATAAATTTGTAGGGTAGAAACTACTCTTATAGAAACATAACTTGAAATTAAAAACAACTTATCTCGTACGTTTTGCTTTATTCTATTTTACATATTTGCAAAATTTATGCATGACCCAAATTTACAATACTACAAAAAACATTGACATTAAAAAACTGCTAATTATCATTTTTATTATACAAGCATGGAAACCATTTTTTTTTAAAGTATATTTTATATATCTGAAGCAAATTAAAAACAAGAATGAATATTAAAGCCCGTTTTCACCAACGCTTTTTAAAACTTTGACATTGCTTATAGCGTTAGTTGCCTAAATTTTAAGAAAAACGGGCATTACTCTTTTAAAAACGATAGCCTGTATTTAATAACATGAAAAATTTATATTTTCATCACAGTTGATTACAGGCTCTTTCAAAAAGCTTAAAAAACATGTTTTTTTTAAAAAATCACAGATTCAGAAAAACTAATTTCCAATTTTTCGGTTTAAAAGTAAAAAGGATTTAAATTATAAAACGTTTATTCTTAAATTTAAAATTACATTAATTTATAAATATATCAACAATATAACTTAGGAATTACTAGTTAAGCTTGCCATAAGCAACTCCATTTTGTGGAGAAAATTACGTCCTTCCATTTTTTCTAAGCGAACATCTCTAAATTGTCCGCCCAAATGTTCCCATTTTCTTTCCGTCACCAATCTACTGGGGAAGAAGTCAGATCTTGGAGAATGTGCAACTGACACTTGAACACCTGCTTGTGGTTCACAGCGAACAGCTATAAGTCTATCACCATTTGGAGATGCCAACATACAAGAACTTGCATTTCCTAGTGGTTCCACACTTCCCAAACCTAAAAACAAGATTTTTAGTAAAGTTATTCATCAATTATAAAGGCCATGTCACATTAGGCTGCTTTAGCCTAATGGGACAGGATTGAATCTGGTAAATAGTAGCTGGCGAATGATTTATCAGCTGCTGTCAAAGTTATAACCCATTCATCATAACTTTTTTTCCAGAAGAGTTTTTCTGATTTTTTTTTTGGTATTCAAAATTGTCTTGTGACTATCAATTTCTTCATATTTTGTTTCTATAAGTTATAGTTATAGGGCAGCAATAAAACGAACACTTTACAATTGTTCGCTTACCAGTGTTATTAACTTATAAAAAAACTAATTGAAAGGATAATATTAAAAAATATATACCCACAAGACTTTTGTGTACCAAAAAATTTTTTATATAGCTCTACTGAAAATGTTGTCAGCAAAACCGCAAATATCAAGCGCTTAAATTTTAAGATCTTGCTTTTAAATTCTCTTCTTCCATTGGTACAAATTAGAGTTTTATCTTTATAAATTTTTTGAATTAAGAGGAATCTTTCCACGCAACATAGCGATTGTTGGATTGGATTGGTTCCCTCCGTTCCCTAAATTTCATGTGGAGTGTCCAAAACTCGAGTGAAAGACGTATACTCCAAAAATAAGAAATTATTTTCACGAAACATCACTTTGTTAATCGAATCTACCACTCTAATTAATAATTTAAAGAGTTTGAAATTTTACACATTTAGAGATAAATATTTGTTCCAAAGAGTAGGTTATTAAAATTTTGAAAAAAGTATAATTTAAGGTGCTTGATCAATGCACAAAGGGACTAAGGTGTATAAATATGCCGAATTATATAAAACATTGTGGAAAACTATTTAAAAAAAAAGGGTTAATCCAGTCTGTAGATCATATCTTATTTTAGGATCAGAAAAAACAATTGAAAAATTTCAATAAATAATTGTTGCACGTTCAATAGACTAAACCTCTGAAACGCATAAAAAAAAATAGAGAAAGATTGCTCTTATATCCTATCGTCGTTAATTTTTACTATGTTTTCACTTTTGGACTCATGATTTAATCAGGGCTGGCGGAAGCGGAACGCAGAGCATGCGGGCGCCGCTGCTAAGGGGGCGCCAAATTTGTATAATACATTTAACCTCAAAGTTTTTGAAAAGATTTTTATGAAATGTTCTTTGTAACTTTAAAAATTTAACATTTTGAAAATGGGAAATTTCCCGATGAGCCAAACTTTTTTTAATAAAAAAGGGGTGCGTTCATTTAGGTCACTTTTTCAAGTTATCAGGCTGCAAATAATTTTTTTTGTATACGACTTTGTTTTTTCGGTACCGTAAAAAGCTATTCAATAGGAAAAAAAAAGGACTTCTATTTTCTGCAGGCGCCCCTTAGGAAAATGACCTTGAAAATTAGAAAAATTTCGTCTGCGGCGCATCTTTAGTGGGTCAATGATGGGGGAGCACATTTTTAGCCGATTTCGATTGAGCAATTCTTAATATGAATAAAAAATATTAAGGTTGGATGGCGCTTATTTAGAAATTGCATAAGGGCGATGAGCACCCTAGTGCTGCCCATGGATTTAATTCTGAACCTAAAATTGAATAATAAATATTTACCTAAATGAGAGGAATTTGCTAAGAACTGCCATCCCATTGTTTTAGCCAAAGCTTGAACCGCCAATATTTGATGTTGATTAATATGACAGAAAATTAAATCGCGTAACTCTTGGGGTTCATAACTCATATGCATGACTTTTCCACCTCGACAAATGCATTTCAAACTTTTTTCTCCAACATGAATAACCAAGGGTGTGCGAAAAACTGCATCGTATCCATGAGTCGATATGTTAATTTTCACGCATGATTGTGTTGGACTATTTAAGGTATTCCAATGTGAAGTTATTAACGGATCTTTGACTTCTTTTGCAATCGTGTCGAGCACATATTCAGTTCTCATTCTCATAAAAAAGTGTTGAGCTTGTTTTATAATTTGTTCTAGAAGGGTTTCAGTTTTCGTCATTTCTATTAATTCGTACCTGTCTGCTGCCATTGGACCTAAAAATAATAATAAAATATATTTACTTATAAATTTTAAAGACAGAATTTATAATGTCTTATAAAGTAACTTTACAAAATAATAAATTGTAAATATTTTTAATATAACCTGCAAGACAACGTTTCTTTGAAGGACCAATAGGTCCAGTTGATGGATGAGGAAATGGATGATGAGTATTTTTGTGATGCACTTCTCGTAATAACTGATGGAGGGAATGTTCAAGTACATGGTCATGGTCGCTTTTCGAAGGTGCAGGTGTTGGAGTTTTCTTATCACCAGTCGTCGAATGACATAATCCTATTATTAATTGAATTCCAGGTAACACCTAAAAAAATATACTTATTAAAATAAAATTTTCAATATATAAATTGAGTAATAAAATAGAAAAGTTCCTTTTTCTATGACCATTGTATAATGGGTACTTTATGAACACGTTTCTAGATAAGTAATGATAGTTATTACTCACACCTGTGAGTTTTGGTTACCGGTAACCAAAACTCACTAGTGATTCTGTTACCAAATTTAAATAAGTATTAAAATAAAATCATCAGTGATCGGGATTCGAACCCGGGACCTTTGGATCCACAGTCGACGTATCAATCAACTAGTAAAAGGGAAAGTAAAACCCTCAGCTGGCGAAAGTTTAGTGACATTGCTATTAGTGAATTTAAATTTAACTATACAAAGTACTTCGAATTTGACATTCTTTACGAAGAGTGCCCAATTGATAAGGTATTTTCTAGATTTTTGAATCATTTTAACTGGTGCTACACTGCATCTTTTCCTAAACAAATCAATATATATATAAAATAATTCGATTATTATTCAATTTGAATTACCTCGACTCATGTCGAGCATATTTTAAAGAAGAAAACATTCTCATAGTACCCAGTATATTCTCATATAAAATATTATGTTTTATATACAACAATAAGGATAGGTTTGAGTGTGTGGGAGATGTTCATTCTCACTATACCCGTAACTCTAACATGATTCGAACAAACAAGCATAGGCGTTCATTCTATGAAAGGTCGCCACACTTTAAAGGAATTAAATTATACAGTGCGGTCATAAAGTAAATCCCCCCGCTAACTTTTGAACGTTTATATTTACTTTATGACCGCACTGTATAACTCCCTTCCTGAAAGGGTGCAAAATCTAGATCCTAAAAGCTTCAAGACCAAAAATAAACAATTCCTATCATCTGGAGGCTTTTACTCTACTGATGAATTCACTATTGCTGTCAAGGATCGGAATCCATGATTGTGCTGCCCCATTTTTCTGATACACATCTGTGCATGTTATCTATACATTTTATCATTATGTAATATTGTATCTTGTCAGTTTCTTGTATTTTACGACTTATCTATCTGTGTTCTTTTATGAATTATAAATAGATGTATTTTTAAAATAAAAAATAAATAAAACTGAGCTACCGATGACTCAAAATTTATACAAGCTTTTTTATTATTTAATGAATGCTGCTTTTGTTACGTCAAATAACCTAATTTTTTATAAAAATATTTTTCCGTTTACCAAATAGTCATAGAAAAAGTATAGTATTCTACTCACAAGTAAATAGCCATTACTCACGAAGGCTGAAATTGCAAAACGAGCCGGTAGGCCGCTCGTTGAATAATATACTATTATCCAACTTATTTAATGCTATTACACTATTTAATTTCTGTTACATGTCAAGTTACTGGCTTCATCAGACACTATAGAGCTACAATAAATGAATTTGCAATCTAGCAATTTTAAATCTGTACTATACGGTTGATGAAAATCAATTTTTACTAGTGAAAAGTACAATTTTCCTGAGTTTCCTCTTAATAAATTTTTAGATATGCTATAATTTCTTCGCAATATTTAAATTTTGATAAGAAATTCATAGTTAATAATAAAATATATTTTTACCGTTGCCATTATCTGGTTTCCAACCACCATATGAGGGATAGGAGCTTGTAATTGCACAGCCTCTTTAGCCAACTGATTAAATAATTCCTTACAAAATAGTACGTTTTGAGCAGCTTCTAATTTTTGTTGCCAGTGTACGTCGGGGTTCGAAGTTGGTGGACCTGAACCTAACAAACTTATATTTGCACTGCATAAATCTTCTTGATCTAAAAAAAAATACAATTATAAAAATTTTAGTTTACAAATCGTACAACTTCGTTGGGAACATAAATGAATTAAAATATTACCTTTTTGGCATAATACTTCAATATATGCAACACCTTGTAATTCTGAAGGAACAGTAACCCTCAAAGCTGAGTTATTTTTATTAGGTGTAGCACCAGTGGGCATAGGACTTGACGGTGGGCTATTCGTAGCTTCATCCTCCTCAGCTTTAGTAACTTCAAACATTCCAGTTTGTGTAAATTTAGAACCGGCAGTTCTGTAGCTTAAGTCACCAATTATAGTATTCGAGGCCTTTTTTAACCGCCAGTTTTGTCGCAATCTCAGCAACTCAAAATGAAAATCAGATTTATTACGAACAACTTCGTTTTGTGACGTTTTTAATCGTTCAGCACCTGTAAGTAATATACTTGCAGCACCTGCTAAAGCTTTTTTGCGGGCATAAATTTGCACCATAGGTTTGATTTCAGTTGGCTCCTGCGGTACAGGATCAAGAACCATGTATCGTTTTTCTTTAGCGATAGCAAGAACATCAGCTAAAACACATATTTCTTGGTGGGCGCTTCGTAACTTATTACGAACTGAATCCCACGGCCAAAGGCTTGATTGAAGTGAATCTTTACTATCACTATCTGATTTATCATCAGCGCCTTCTCCTGCTTCTTTCTTAACCTCTACAAGATCGCCAGTTTTGCTGAAGTCGATTTTTTGAGCAAATTTAGCCAAGCTTTCAGAAAGAGTTAAAGGCCTAAAAAAATTAAATTAATATGAAATACGTTTAGTTTGTACCTTTTATTACGCTTGGTATATTTCTTGACCATCATAGGTGATCTCTTGGATTTGGTTTTCCACTGGAGCTTCCACAGATATATTAACCGAAAACGACATGGTTGTTATAAGTTAGTAAATTTTATACGAAATGACAGTTAGGAATGCATATCTTATGGAGTTTATTGAGTTTAAATTAAAGCCAAATATCGGCTTTTTATGTTATGGTTAAATTTTGAGTTTTGACAGCAAATGTAAATAGACAGCAATTTGACATCAGAATTTTGACATAAAGGTGTTCTTTTTTTATTATATTTCGCCTGGTTAAAATCAGTAAAATTTTAAGAAAAATAACTATTTCTTTTTTGAATTGTATCACACATTTCCTAAATAATTTTCCAGTACCTATAATGTATGAAGATTAATTTCTAAAAAATTATTTTAAGATCGTCGCGCCATCTATTGACCTTTTATAAGACAAATGTTGGGCAAATATTTCAGGATGTTTATAAAAACGATATTAGATCACTAATAAATACAATTTGCTCGAAAGAGTTAATTTTTAAAACCAAACTAACCAATTAATTAATTATTGAAACAATATGGTATATTTATTATTTATACAACTTTTGAAATATGTTTTTTGAAGTAACGATAGATGGCAGCACCTACACCAATTTATTATTTTTTGCAAAATTGAAATTCTGTTCTGAGATGAGATGAGGCTAGTTTTAGCGTTAAACTACTTTAAATAGTACTAGAATTAATGGTAAGAAGTTTTAATTAAATACAATCTACGGTATACCTTTTACATCTACAGGGTGAGTCGCATGACCAGAATGATGATACATGCATATCTACACGGTCTTCAAAAATGATTGATACTGTTGACTTTGCATGGCAGGAAACATAAGTTTCCTACAGTTGGCTAGACTGAAATGAATACGCTGTGCTCCGGTGATAAAACTAGGGCGAATATTTTAACTGCACAAAATTTTGAAAAAAAAACTGTATTTTTATAAAATTTGCAACACACTGAGAAATAACTTGAAAAAATACCCGAAGAAAAACTGCTGAGAGACGCTTTGGTTAAAGTGAGAGATCAGATTCAAATTTGAATGAAAATTAACAGGTACACCAACTTTTGGCAAGTCTAAAATCACTACAGAGTATGTTTGGTTGCATAGTTGCATTATCAATCTTATTTGAATTCACTGATGTAGTTGTGATTTAAGCAAAATAAAAATGTAGGAGTATTTTTTTATCTGAAATTGTAAACGTAAAAATGAATTTATTAAAAGTTATTTATTTATTATTACATTATTTGGGATATGGTAGATAATTCGTATTAAATTATTGTTCCAAAAATAAGTTTATAATTTTATCTTGTAGGTTTTTTCAATCTATTTTACATTATTCATTCGTTTGGGGCGTTTCAATCTTTTTGTGCCTGCCTTATGTGTGTTTTAATGTCAGAGCGTGTATATCGATGAGTTTTGCAATAGGAAATGCCAGTTCGGTACGGTACAGCGCAGCATATCAATCTTAAAACGCTTTACCCCGCACTCTCTTGTTCCTTTTTTACGCGAAACACACAAATACGGACGATAAATCAATCTGGGTGGATGCTGTCACTTGCTCAGGAAGCTAGCGGCTGGCTTTATGCTCCAAATGCCAATGGATAATATAAAAAATTGAAACCTCAAGATTTAACTTTTTTCTTTAGCTTTAAGAATTTAGAGATAAGTACTTTCTATACACAATCTTTTCCATTTTTAACAATTTCAAAGTCTTGAAAAATACAAAATGAAACTACAATTATTTTCAAAACAATTTTAATAAGTTTTCGAAAACACATTTTAATTTATTTGATAGTGTAGGTTAGAAATCTTTGTAATTTTAGTGAAACCAATACTAAATACTTTAGTAGAAAAATATGAAGGTAAATAAAAAAACACAGAGTTTTTGAAAATATTTCAAGAGCGACTCAATGTATTTTCCTCGGTATTTTCTTTATCTCTATATTTTTAAGAGTAGCAGGATAAAATAAGGCCGATATAGACAAAACGGCGAAAGAAAATCGGTCGAAACAAAAGGTAGATGTGGACAAATACAAAGGTTGAACGATAAAAAGCTTACTTAGACAAAAGTTCGGCACGAACAATAGGCCCAAAGGAAAAATTGCCGACGTGGACAAAAATTTCACAAATAATGAAATGTCTACTTGGTTAGGTTTTAGGTTTGGTTAGATTAGGTCGTCGCAGACAAAAGGTCTAATACTGATTTAAAACACAAATAAATTAAAAATTTATTTAAAAAAAACTTGGTTAAATTACATATATGTATAAGTATATTGGGTGTCCCAGATCACCTGCACTATATCTTTATTTCGAGAAGTCTTTGTCGTACATTGATGATAAAAAAATTACCACCAAAGTGAACTTATAATCTTTTGGTGTAATTCGAAGTTTTCAAAACAAGTCCGAAGTATTTGAAACCACAAATATCTTTGAAATTTGGCAACCTAGGTCGAGTATGGTATTGTTGGAAAGCTCTTTTAAAAATAAACAACTTTTATTAAAATATTTTTTAATATCTTGCATTATTAGAGGAAAGAAAAAATAAATGCAAACAATTGAAAAATGATTTATTAAATACTACCATCATCTTCAGTAGGCGAGGGTAGAAGCAACTATGATTTTTTATATGAAAACTTGTATTTTATTTAAAAAAAAAAGTTGGTTATTTTTAACGAATAAAGCAAAAAATGAAAAAAAAGTTTCCATTTAAAAAATTCTCTTTCGCCTAATACGGATAATGGTAACTTTTTAATTTTTCCATAATTTAAGAGACCACTTGTCACTTTTGTTTGTATATTTTTTTTGGTTTATTTTGTTAATTATTCAAGATATTAAAAATATTTAAATAAAAGTTGTTTTTTTAACAACACCATTTAAAATCTAAAAGTTACTTCCGGTTTCAGGTACTTCCGGTTTGTTTTGGAAATTACGAATTATACCAAAAGATTCTTTAGGTTCACTTTGGTGGTATAAACTTTTTCTCAACAATGTACGACAAATGGTTCTTGGTTCTTGAAATAAGGAGCTGGTACGGGTGATCTGAATAAGGTGACCAGACGTCCCGACGATTTTGGTGGGACAGTCACTATTTTTTAACATTTGTCCGGCGGAATTTTGAAAAAGTCTCGCTTTTTTGTCTTTAACATTTTTTTTTATTATTTTTTAAATTTTGTTTTGTTTCTTGATGATAGTGTTGTTTTTGATAACTGTTTTTTTGGTTTAAATTAAATTTTACCACCACCCCTGCTACCCGCCCCCTCGTCATCATTTGTCCCGCCTTAGCAAAATATCTGGTCACCTTTTAGGTCTGGGACACCCTGTATGTTCATTCAGTTTACTCTTTTCATAAAATGATCAGTCTTGGAAATATCTTAGATTACATTTGTTCAGCTTCTTCTTCTCTTTAATAATATAACCAAATGTAACGCCCCTGAAAATATTTTTTAAACTTTTATTGGCCGAAAATGTGTATCCTTGTGTGAAAAAACTGTGGCCAAAATTTCAAATTATTATCTTTTATAATATTTATTTTATTTACAAAAAAATGTTTTTTTTGAAGTGGTATTTTTTAAAGAAGCATTTCCAGACAATTTTTTTATAAGTCAAAAATGCTTAGTTTCACTTTCTCTATCACCATAAAAATTTTATCACTGTTATTCAGGGACACCCTGTATAGTGCGTGACTAAAAATCGCAAAGCTTGTATTTGAAACGTTTTTTTCAAAAATTCTGAATTTTTGTACACCCTGTATAAAGTGGCAATTACCATTTATCGCTTTTTATTTCTTGAGATGAAATTTACTGAACGAATACCTACTTTGTAAATAAATAGGTATGTATTTTCAAAGTAATTTTTGTTCTAATTATTTTAAAATGTGGTAATAAGAAATTTTTTAGGACAATTACAATGATGGATATTTTAAGAAATAAACTTTATAATATAGGTTTTTTTCAAGAAAATTAAGAAAGGGTTGGGCGACAATAGTTCAAATCTGTTCAAATAAATCATTTGTTCAGTTCAATTTATAATTTGTGTCTGTACTTTTACTTTTTACTCGATCATTTCGGGATCATATTGAACGAATTGAACGATTTTCCTCCCCCCCATTACCCCTAAGTGCACTTGCTCTAGAAGGGGATCACTTGTTCAGTTAGATCACTCTATTTGACTCCATGCATAACCTAACTTAAAGAATGTCAATTGTCATTTTTTATTGAATTTGTTCTTTTTAAATGAATCATTTCATGTTTGATCACCTGTCTTAAAGTGAACTTTTTTTGCGTTACTGAGTAGTAAAATTTATTTTTCCAAGTTGGTAGTACTGAAGTTTGTTGATTTTAAAGTGACAGTTGCCAAGCGATTAATTACAGTTTATTTGATAATTTGACAAACCTGACATTTAGAGTTGCCAACTACCAGAAAATTTACTAACATAGAAAACTATAATATTTTATTTTAAATAGATAAAAAGGAGCAAAATAGAAAAAATAGTATAAAAAACTCGTTTCATAAGTCGATAGTAGCACTTGTTCATTAAAATACTCACCGCTACGCGGCTCGTATGTGCTACAATATGCAACTTATGAAACTCGTTTTTTAATATACTTTTTAAGTAGTTTGTTAATTTTTTAACAGTTTTAGAGTATTGTAATGCTAATTAACACTTATAACCTCAAAATGGATTAGATCCAGATTTTTAGGTGACATGTGTTTATTATTTAAGTTAGGTTATTGGCGATGGAATTATCTAAACTACGCGAAAGGAGTAAATGTCAAAATAAAATTAAGTTTAAATTATATACTCGTGTTGACAAAAGGCGAATATTACCTGTTTAATATGTTTTATGAGCTAAAATAATTAAATAATGGACTTTTGTTTATAATATAAATAAAATGGCAATTTTTTTTACTCCTTTCGATCAGCTGTTTCCGTCAAAACAGCGCCCTCTACAGGTAGGTAAAATTGCCAATTGTGAATTGAGTCAAATGGACTGAACAAGTGATCCTTTCAATTCATTCAAAGTGATCCCGAAGTGATCGAATAAATAGAACAGATATACAGGGAATTCAAATAAGCTTGAAACCGTTGACATTGCAAGGTAGGAAAGTTTCCCACAGTTGGCTTCACTGAAATGAATGCGTTGTGCTCCGGTAAAAAAACCGTCGCGAAATTTTAAATGCACTAATTTTAGTTTTGAAAAGCACTGTTTTTATAAAATTTGCAACACACTGAGAAATAACTTGAAAAAATACCCGAAGAAAAATTGCGGAGATGCTTTGGTTAAAGTGACAGCTCAGATTTAAATTTGAATAAAAATTAACAGGTACACCAACTTGGCAAGTCTAAAATGACTACCGAGTATGTTTGGTTGCATAGATGCGGTATCAGTCTTTTTTGAATTAACTGTACAAATGGTAAATTTAATTGAACAACTGGTTCATTTGAACAGATCATATTAAAAGGACATAATTAATAATTCAAATGCACTTGTACTAGAAAATAAAATAAAAAGTTGTCTACATGGTGTCAGTATTCTGTAACTTGGTTCTATTGGAAGAATTGTATTTCGTTCTTATCTTTTTATCTTTACCAACGATATTTTCTAGTTTTTTTTTTCACTTTTTTTTGGTTTTGAGTTTTGAGCTTATACAATGGGAGTCTAATACCTGTTACATAATTAAAGAATCGTCACAATTATTCAAGGGTGATGAGTGGTGAACATTACAAGTTGGGCATATACGTACTCTAAAAAGTTATTTTTCAGCAGAAGATTTGAAAAACAATGTCCAGCTAGTTCTCTATATTTTCTTTTTTTAGTTAGCTTATTTTAGAGACAGAGTTTTCTGGGTTCTCAAATGGTTTCCAAAAAATTTGCTTTTTCACACCGCACATTCAAAACTCTTCCTATAGAGTCCAGATACAGTCCGTGTCACGAATGAATCAGCTTTCTTTATCTCGCTCTTACTCAATAGAACTATAAGAAATATTTTTGAAAGGAAGTGATTTATTCGTAACATGGATTTTAATAATTCAACAATTTTTGAGTTGTATTTGTTATATGTTATATCATAAAATATGATTTATTTAAATCGTACTCATATAATTTCCATCATTCTAAAAACTCAGATTATATAAGATGTCTTTTATTTTCGTTGGATAATTTGTCAACGTATGGAAATTAACAATAATAATGTCACAAAGTTCTCAGATTTCTCAGATTTCTCAGCTGTGTATATTTTAGGTATAAATGTATATTTTAGGTATAAAAATAACTAGTCACCTTACTATAATAAAAATTTCATAATTTAAATTATTATAGTAAGAATTTTCTAATAATTAATACAATACATTACTCGGGGGGGGGGGGGGGGGGGGCAAGATTCCTTCTCCCCCCCCCCCCCCCCCCGGGTGCTCCACTGTCTAACGTTATAGCAAAGAGTCTGTAATTATTTTTTTAAGGTAACATAAAATGTAATTATTTTCTTCAAATATTATTAAATATTTCAAAGTGACGGTGCTGAAATTTTTAATAAAATTGATAAAAATTAGAAAATTCTTAATAATTTACTATGAAATTTTTTTTTATTATTTCTTGAGAAAATTCTCGTGCACAAAAATACAAAAAAATTTTACGGTGACAACCCGCCCCACCCCCAAAAATAAATCCTGGGTGCGCCACTGACTACTCTATTATTATGGTATTTAAATAATTAATTGAAAGTTTTTGAATTTGTAGAGTAATTTTTTAAGGACTAGAATTTAAAATGTTAATTTGCGACTTGGCGAGACTATGGAGATTCGGAAAAGTAGAGAGTTTTTTGTGAATATTTTTTATCATGTGAAATGTTGAAAACAGTTTGTTAAGTAAAAGTTTTAATTGACAAAAACTATGCAAGATGAATATTGTTTTATAGGAGGATAAAAATTGCAGTTGAATTAAGGGGAAATTTTATTATTTTTCACAATGGCCGGGAAAGGAAAAAAAGAATAAAGTTGATGCGTAGAGGAAGTTTACAACAAGCAGTAAGCAGAGAAGGAAATGATAAAATAAAAGTATAAAATGCAAAAATCGATGTGGAGACGAGACGAGCGCCAGAGTTGCAGGAGAAGAGAAGTTGTGCGCACAAATAACAATTGTAGAATCAGTGGAATCGTAGAAAAAAAGAATAGTAGCGTCCAATCGGGCGTCGCGACGACTTGAAACGGCGCCGCGGCGTCCAATCCCACTTCGCACGGCAATAAGATCCACATTTCTAGAAACTCGAGCGTGCCGACTGTTTCCATTGGCGCACACTTTGCACGAATCCCACCAATTTCTCTTATTGTCATTGTGGCACAGTGCGTGGCGTGGGTGGCATAGAAGAGAGGAGTGGATTCAAAACATCATCCACTCACAGCCAAAAGGATAATTTGCATAAAAAATCTAGCAGCCAGCATCCAGCTTCTCAAATTTACCTCCGAAGCGTAAAAGTCTAATGCGAGCGAATGGCATTCATTAAAAATATATATTCATAAATAATAAGGCAATAAATTTAAAATTCCCGAGAGCATATCTTTCCGCCAGGTGGTATTTTAGTATTTTAGGAGATTTTTAGACGAAGTGAGGTGTGCGAAGTGAAGTAATGCGAGATGTAGGAGTGTGCAGCGTTAAATAAAATACTTCTTGTCTTGGAGAATAGCTGCACATGAGCGGCTCCGGGTCGATACCGGGCTCGCCCGGATGAGGACATTACCCGGAGCTCCCAATACTAAGCGCATTGCTACTCCAACTCCAACTCTACTCCTCACCCACTACCCACCTCCCACCATTTCAAACACACTCATTCTTAGCCTTAGCCCCACGTGAAAATAAAAGTGTCCTCACCCCCCACCCCCCACCACCACCTACCTTATTTAAATAACCGATATTTTTCATTTTTCCTTATACTTATTAACTAATTCATCATAACATAGCACATAGCACATTCAAATATCTTATTATATGGAAATTCTGCAACTTTTGAGGGGGTGGCGGTGGCGGTGGGGAGTTTTCCTCTAATTGCAAGTAGACGTGGTGGTGGGAGTGTCGAGTCCTGGAGGAGAAAACAAGAATTCTCCGAGTTGTGGGGGAAACGACATGAAGCAGACTCCGAAGTGGAATATCAATAATGTGACCGTGCGATTGCCAAGACAAACTCTAAACATGGCCGCTTTTCCTATCATCATTTATTTAAAAAAAATAATAAAATTAAAATTATTTTTTCATAAAGAAAAACCACATTTTAGGATTTAAATTTTATTTAGGATATTAATCCTAATAAAATTAAACGGTATTATTAGATTTTTATTATTATTATTAAAAAACCTGAAAGAAAATACAGGAAATTCAAATAAGACTATTAACACAATTATGCAACCAAACATACGCTGTAGTAATTTTAAACCTTCTAAGTTGGTGTACCTGTTGACATTCATTCAAATTAAAATCTGATCTGTCATTTTAACCTGAACATTTTTTGCGGGTATTTTAAACAAATTTAATTTAAATTAATTTCATTTTACGTACTGTATAAATAATCTTAACAAAACTTTAATTAAAGTGCAAATTTTATAATAACGTTGCAATACCCCTCCCCCCCACCTCAAAAAGTGTATTATATTATTGAATATTTAATATAAAAGTGAAAATTTCTACTTTAATAATTTAAATAATTCTAATCTTTAAATTTTGATATAATACAGAATACAGGGTGTTGCATTCATGGGTATCTTTGTTATTAATTTAATTTTAATAGTTACAAAAAATGTATCGAATAAAAGTAATTCGATTCGCAAACACGGATGTAAATATGTTTATTACAAAAATATAAAACGCTCGGCTTTCAAGATAGCAATAGCAACTTTTTTATTTTATTTTAAATGGACGCCATATATAGGGAGATTCATATAAAATTGTAAAACTTCAAATTTTTTTTTTCATAAATATAGTTATTTTTAATACTAGTGAGCAAAGTGTATAATTTTATCCAATCAAACGAATGATTAAATGTGTACTACTCCTGATTTTTTCCATTTTCTTTAAAATTATGAAATGAAACGTACTGTTGTTCGTAAATATGCCTTGATTTTTTAGGTAATAAATCAATCGTAGCATTAGCCATTTCAAAAATATAGGAAGAGTACTTAAAATCATATCATCATCATTTTCTTGAGTTTCTATATTTATTTTTATTAAATTGTACGAAACAAAAATTCTTATTTTAAATTTCAAATTGTTAGGTTATGTTACGTTTGTGCATAAAGAAGTTGATTACAGAATTGTTATTTGTTTGAAAGAAATTATTAA
This sequence comes from Stenus bimaculatus, assembly GCA_963971135.1. Taxonomy (NCBI): domain Eukaryota; kingdom Metazoa; phylum Arthropoda; class Insecta; order Coleoptera; family Staphylinidae; genus Stenus; species Stenus bimaculatus. The sequence continues at coordinate 74,242,711 of OZ020180.1, read as the reverse complement.
ACAATAAACTTGTTTTAATTTAACATTTATATTAAATGTTTCGTTTAACTTATAATTATATTTTCTTTAAAATAATAAAATTCTTTTTAAGTTTATTATTGACATTGTTTTGTATGCGTTGCTAGGCAACCAACATTGCACTTGAGTGTGCAAAAGATTTTAGCCCACTTGTTATTAAAAGACGTGCTTTACCCAATAAATTTAGTTGGTAAAATGCAACTTTTAATCATAAAAATGGAAAAAAGATATTAAAGGGGTGACCCTAGTCTCATATGAGCACCAGATATACTTGAAATAAAATATTTTACACCAGTGAAAATGGTAAACAATTAAATATCTACAACTTTTAAAGATCTGTGTTGATAAAACAATATGTGCGCTAAAAAGTTTGGTCCATAAAATTGTAGTCGATGAAAGGACATTGAAGAAATGATAATGTCATTGAAATTGTTTATCGATGAAAAAATAGTCATATGTAATATCACGAGTGGTCAAATTTAAGTCGAATATTTTTCACTGTCGTTACCACAAATGTCATTTGGGGTTAAGTTTTAAGTTTTTTTTTAAATAAATACCAGAGACTTCCTAGAAGACTATTTGACCAATTTTAAGACGAAAACAGAGAATAAATATTTTCTCTAAAATGCTTCGTTTTTAATTTGTTAATTTTATTTTAATTTAAATTATAAACGAAGCATTTTAGAGAAAATATTTATTTTTAAATAACTTCGAAACCGTACCAGCTGTGAAAAAATTAAATAGATCAAAAATTTTCAGAAAAAAGTAAGGAATTAGAATAACTCATTTAAAATATTAAGTAGGATACCACAAAAAAGTTATGGCATAAAAAATATTTTTATCTTGTTACGACTATAATAACTAGAGTGTATTTCAAATTTGATCAAATTATCTTAAAAAATAAAGAAGTTATATTCAAAAAATGAAAAAAATATAGAAAGTTTGACACCCCATAACTAAAAAATAGAAAATTTTTATTCTTTACTTTTGTCTTAGAATTGATCAAGGAATCGCCTGTAGAATTTCTTCGCATATATTTAGAAACACCTTGTATATTATATTTGCGTTTATAGTAATACGTCAAAAATTAAATAATGACCTTTTATTAAAAATATAAAAAAATAATTTTTACTCCTTTCGATCAGCTACTTCTGTCAAAACGGCACCCCCAACAGGTAGATAAAATTCCCAATAGAACCACAATAAACCGAAATAATAATCTAAAGTGACAGCTTGAATCGTCATTTGTTTAAAGAAGACCTGTCAAAAAATCATGGCTTACTTATTTTATAGTCTTTTACTTCAAACATGGATTGTAATACATTGTTGAAATCAGAAAAAAATGCAACTTATTTGTGGAAAAATCCAATATGATGCCCATCGACTTTTTAAAAAATTGCAGTTTTCAGCTTTTTTCGATTATCTTCGGAATGACACGGTATTTTAAATTATTTTTTAATGGTATTTGAATAAGTATAAAAAACTGCAAAACATTTCAAATTTAACCGAATCTGTAACTTTATTAATAACAAAGATACCCATGTAATACAACTCAAATTGGGACACCCTGTATTTTTAAAGAACTAAGAAAATACTTGATCTCAAAAATTTTCTATGCCCCCGTACTTATCTTATAGAATCAACTACAAGGAGGTCTGCCTTCATTTACGCAGAAAAAAATAATTTCCCCTTGATTCAAAAAAATCTGAATTTTTTTTTCAAAATTTTCCCTAAATATTCTGTACAAAATAACACTACATATTCTTAAAACGTTTGCAATAAATTTATTTTAACCTAAAAATGCTCGGTTAAACCTCTATCGACCGTAAATACATTTATTTTTTAAATATTTTTCACGGTTGATGGAAGTTTTATTTTGGGCTTGGAATTATGTAGTTTTTTGTACAATTCTTTCATTTTGAAATTATAATAATTGATTAGCGTCCGTAATTATTTTAGGGAATAAAAATAAATATATCTTTGTTTGATAGATGGCATTTATATACGAATATTTTAACGTTTTACTTCTGTTTTAATCTGAGGTCTGAGGAAGCCAGCGAATGACTGGCGAAACGTCACAGAAAGATTTAAGTTAAAGTAAATAAAAAAATTGTCCGCTTAGCCAAAGAGTTTTATTCCCTATTTTAAAATTATTTTTAAAATTATGTTGGGCATTTAATAAAAATTATTTTTTTCTGCCTAAACTAAAGTAGATAGAAAAATCGTTTAAAAGAAAAAAAAATATAATTAACTTATTTAGATTCACATAAAACATTAAGGATTTATTCAGCCACTAAAAAGTTAGAAGACATTATGAATATCGATGACGACCTACTTTTTACCATTTACATAACCAGTGGCGTAGCTACTTTGGAGCAGACTGCTCCAAACGCACGAATCAAGGGGGCGCAAAATAGAAAAAAGCGAAATTTCATTATTTCATTACGAGCACTTTAAAAACCGACAGAAACTAAAAATTCACAAAGCGATAAAGAACTTATGAAATTGTAACTTTTTTTCGCTGGATATCTTGTATCTTTGTTTGATTTTGGTTTTTGAAACAAATTTTGGTTTTTCAAATATACCACAAAACTAGTCATTTTTTTATTTTAATTTTTTTATTTATGAAAATACAAATTTGAAATTTTAGTATGTTGTATGGCATAAGAAGACGCACTTATTGAACTAAAAAATTTTTTCAATTTCACTTCTGGGTTCACCGGAAATGACATCAACTTTCTTATTTTAAATGTAACACCTTATTTTTTTGTGCTTATTGTTAAACATTGGTAAGTTCCAAATATGTTTGTAACAAAAAAAGTTTTTTCTGAACTTCCGGATTTTTTTTTGGTAATTTTTTTTTTAATAAAATCTATTAATACTTACTCTTAAATAATTTGAATAGGTAAAATAAATTCTAAATTATGAAATTCATTTGGTCGTTTCTGAGAAATTAATTTTTAAAATGCGTTTTTTGGAAATATCTTTATTTTTTTCAAATGACATGATAGTGGGGCCACCTCCTATTTAAGTAAAGGATTTTTTTCTAATTACAGTGATACCCAGTATGTAGGTAGAAACTTTAAGTTAACTTACTTATTCATAAACAGCTTTTGATAAATTGATAACTTAAATAGATTAAAAAAAATGAGTAAGTACACTTAAGGCTTATACCTTCATATTAGATATCACTGTTTTCGGAAAAAATCCTTTAGCGTGTTACATATAAAATAAGAAAATTGATGTCATTTCCGGTGAAACCGGAAGTGAAATTGAAATTTTTTTTAGTTCAATAAATGCGTTTTCTTAGGCTATATAACATACTAAAATTTCAAATTTGTATTTTCATAAATAAAGAAATTACAGGGGTGGCTCTAGTTTCGTAGGGTAGGTGCACACCAATGAATTGCTCCAGGGCGCTAAATTTGAAGCACTGTACATAACATGCAAAAGTAAAAATATGTTGTCCAAAAATAGATTTTTCCTGAACAAATTCATATACAAAATTTAATACCGATCGTTCAAACCAATTCTTGGTAATTTAAAAAAACGGAAATATTCTCAAAAACTTTGATAAGTTTGGTTAAATCTTCTTATTTTGATTTTGCGAGTATGTGGTATCATTTTATACAGATCTTTCAGAGACACCCTGTATATTCCCCAAAATAGACTGCACTAAAAATTATTTCAATTAACTTTATAGGAACAAAGAAAAATTTGGACAAAATCAAGAAATTAAATCAATAAAAATACCTAATGCAAGTTAGCAAATTATGTATACTAATAAATAACATACCTGTACCAATTGTTGTAACGCCGTTTTATCAATTCCAACATATTTGGAGATAAAGAATTCCACTTCGCTAATAATTGTTAATTGTTATGAACCAATAATTATAAAATCTACATAAAAAGTTATGTTTAAACGTGAATAGACTTTTCTGCACGCGTTGCAAAAAAATATAATTACACCCAAAGATATATAATGTAATTCTGAATCCAGGTGTGTATGTCACTATGCTTATTCATTAGGATTTAATTTGCAATCAAACCGGCATTAAAACTCTACGCTGCAAATTTCAAAAAATTTCGAATAATAACAATTACTTGTATTTTCTCATTCGATTATCCCATAAAAACAAGTAAAGTGACATATGCACCTGGATATAGAATTAAATTATCTATCTTTGGGTATAATTAACTTTTTTATGCAACTCGTGCATAAAAGTCTATTCCCGTTTAAACATATCTTTTTATGGAAAAATGCCATAAATAGTAAGTTTTTTTGTGTTTTTTTTTGATAAAATCGAAACGAATAAGCAAAACCACCTACACCATTTTAATCTACAGGAAAAATGCTTTCTTTTGACTGGTAAAACATTTTATGGGATAATCGAATCAGAAAATACAATTGATTGTTATTATTCGAAATTTCTTAAAATTTGCAGCGTAGAGTTTTATTGCCGGTTCGATTGCTAATTAAATCCTAACGAAAACGCAAAGTGACCTATACACCTGGATCCAGAATTAAATTATCTATCTTTGGGTATAATTAACTTTTTTATGGAACTCGTGCATAAAAATCTATTCACGTTTAAACATATCTGTTTATGGGAAAAATGCAATAAATAGTAAGTTTTTTGTGTTTTTTTAATTAAATCGATACGAACAAGCAAAACCACCTACACCACGTTAACCTACAGGAAAAATCCTTTCATTTGAGTGGTCAAACTTTTTTCGGTAGTGTTTTTGTGTTTACCCTGATTATTAGGTAAATCGAATAAGTATACCTGTGCAATCCTCTTGAATGTAGCTTTCAAATGATGTACATTATTTTGTTCTAGTTTAAATAGAATGTAAGTTATTTAAAAAAAAACCTCTTATGGAGAATTACATGTAAAATTTCTATTGCTGGAAATTTTATTGCTAACATCTCATCGGTAAATGGGTTTCTGCTCTATTTATCAACCATCTACTCTCAAAGATCTGAAAGGGTTATAAAGCCAAAAACGTAGAATACATGTTGCTTCATTTAGTTGCTTTCCAGGTCTTGATTTTAATCATTTCACCATTTCTTGAGTACTACATATTAATATGACACGTTTTTGGCTATTAATTTAGTTTTATCCAAAAGCGCTTTCCATCAACACCCAATTATTTAAAGCAAATCCACTGGAAAATATTCTTCTAGCAAATAAATCTAGTTAATACACTTTAACCTGATGAACCAGTGATGGTAACAAAATCGGGGTTTCTATCAAAATGCACTATCTTTTCTTGGACTCACTTTAAATGTTAAATGAAACACCCTGTAGTAATTTTATTGTATTTTTTTTTATTATTTAACAGTACCTCGAAGGTAGGTAGATGAAAATACTAAAATAATGTAAAAAAGATTCTTCATCTCCATTTCTGTTTAATGGTACCTAATTAAATATAATAAAAATTTCTCGAATAAATGAAGGAATGTCTGGGTCACGAATTATGAATTAATAGTAAAAAATAAAAGGCTCGTCCAATGAGTGAGTGGTGAGTGGTGTGGTGTCCTCTTCGCCTTGTAAATAATGCATAGGCTTTAAACGAATCGATCGATTTATTTGAGATAATAACCGTGATAGGGAGCCAAGAATATGGTATTAAATATAATTATGCATTTAGTCTTAACCTTTTTCTGGGGATCTTTTTACATTTAACGATTTAACCAATAAAATTGGAGAGTAACATCTGTGCTTTGTGCCTTCGCATAGGAATTGATAAGCGATCGCATTTATTTTTTAACCAAAACTAATTTTTATTAGAAGCGATCAGTTCCGTGTGTAGACCCTTTCTAGATCCGTGCCCGTTATTAAAGGCTATTAATGACAGGTTATTTGCCGGTTGGATAATGATGGGTGGATGGAAATATTAACTATTTGAAAAAGTAGTCTTTATCGAACGTTTTTTCATTCATTACCATTTATTATTCAATTCTTTTCATTAAAAAATGTTATTTTAATAAGAACCTCACCATAACTCAACCACTTTCAACATCTTAATTCAACACCCACATTTTGTAGCGTTTTCGCACAATAAATTTCTCCATCGTTTAATTAAGCACACCCTCAACTTGGTAATCATAGCGAAATAATTTAATTGATTTTTACTTTTTCTACGCGAAAATTGGCGAAGAGGTGTTGTATTTGCGAAACGAATTTGTAAAATGGCAATCTGCACCAATAAATCACTCGCGCACACTTGATTAATTGCTTTAATCAATGCAAAACTAAGAATATAAATCATGGCAGTGGAGAAGAGAGGAGAAGAGCTATTGATCTCGTGCGAAAAGATTTGACCAACAATTCATTTATAAAATGAAATTTAATTTTATTATTTTCTTACATTTACAATAATTTATCATTTTCCTTATAGTTATATTTCAAATAGGCTAAAGGCGACCCTTGTTGTATTAAAGGTGAAAATAAATTTCTTTACATTTTGCCGCTCCAATACAAACAATGATTAAGCACATTAACATTGATTGCTTTACAACTAAACACGAGAAAGAAACGCAAGGAAATGCACCTAATATTTCTTATACAGGGTGTCCCATTTTGCTTTGGATTATATGGGTATCTTTGTTATTATTGGAGATAGAAAGTCGATTAATATTTGAATATCGCATCGTTCCAACGCTATCTTGAAAAAACAAAAAAATGCAATTTTTAAAATATGGCTATAACTCCTTCATTTTCTGTGGTACCAAAAAAAATTTTCGACTTAATACAGACAATTTTTTGTGTACAATGCAGTAAAACAAATGAATATTTTTTTTGCCAACGGATTGACCGGAAATGAACCAAACTTATTTTTTTCTAATTGAATTTACACATATTCGGAATCAGTATTTTTTTCTGAGTAATTTGGTATACCATATGTCATATTTAAAAAAAAATAAAATTATTTCTTAACACACATGTATTGACAGTTTACATCTTTTCAAGGCCATTTTTGGTTAGTAAAATCAAATTACTCAGAAAAATACACTAATTCCGAATATGTGTAAATCCAATATGGCTGCCGTAAGAAAAAAATAAGTTTGGTTCATTTCCGGTCAATCCGTTGGCGAAAAAAAAAATATTCATTTGTTTTACTGTATTGTACACAAAAAATTGTCTGTATTAAATCAAAAAAATTTTTTGGTACCACCGAAAATAACGAAGTTATAGCCATATTTTGAAAATCGCATTTTCTTGTTTATTAATATTGGAAAAAATCTCTACTACTTTGTCCATTTAACCGACTTTCTATCTCCAATAATAACAAAAATACCCATACAGTCCAACGTCAAATATAACACCCTGTATACTCGAAATATAAAAAAAATATAATATATAAACTATACGCACACATAATTATTTCATTATTTATAGTTGTAGAGACTCTAAACATCAACTATTTTAATGTAAACATCGCGAATATACGTATCGCTTTGTATATAATGCAATTATTCTGCATTCAATGGTATAAATATGTAATTATTCCTGTGTTGGCTGCATTATAAAGCTTCGTGATTGAACGTCATACATTTAAAAAACTTTACGGCGATTAAACCGAAATTAAACAACAATGCTGATGCATTATTACAAAAACGGCCAAATATAAATAATATATTAATAATATTAAAAAATAAAACGTTTCAATTATTTTTTGCGAGTAACATTTTTAATTTGAAAACATATTAAAAAAGTAATGGAATATTTAAAACGCCGCCTCCGTTCTTTCATTTCTTTTTTTAGGTTTTTAATTTAGTGCGTTGCTTGTGCAGTTGACCACTGACCACTGACCACTGACCACGATACGAACGTCTACCTTGATGACTTGAACAATGATTAGTTAATAAAGCACTAATTACAATAGGCATCATCTTCCAGTGAATCTACAATGGATGCCGAAATCGATTATTACAAATATTAATTTTTAAATTGATATGGATGATACACTCCACTTCATCTTTTATTTTACAAATCATCTTACTTTTCTTTTATTCCAAATTAATTTCATTTCATTATTAATTTTATGCTCCGCTTATTTCACTTTATTATCTATAAAACATATAACAGCATTATTTAATTTAAAATAAATATTTATAATAACTATTTATACCAAGAAATGTGTGAAATTATGCAGGATTCAAAATAATTTCATTAATAAAAACAAAGTATACAGGGTGCTTAAAAAGTCGCGGACATGCTCCACGGTACGTTGTTTGGAAGCAATCGTTAAACAAGGGTAAAATAATTAAAAAAATATTTGGATAGAAATTCCAAAGTTATTGCCATATTTTAAAGCAGTAAACTTGACAACATTGTTTTCAAAGTAGATTTTGAAGATACAATTTACCTCTTAATATTTAATTCAAATTTTTAGTAAGTTATGATTACAATCTAATAAAGGTGATAAAGTTGAAATTAACATGACAATTTTTAAAAGTGCAAGAAATAATTAATCAAAATATAGACCATTTTATTATTAGTAATTTTTATTTAAAACAAATAAAAAAAATTAAATTTTAAGTAGAAATTCGAGGAAACGAAGAAATAATTGTAATATTTTTACATTGTTCCCATATGTCATTTTTGTCAATTTTATGATAAATTTTAAAATACAAATATCTTTACATTCTCAACATAAATTAATATTTTTTGTTGAGAAATGCAATAACAAGACAATTATCTTTATGTTCTGTACTATAAAGAGCAAAAATAACTAAAAATGTACAAATAAAATTGTTAACTTTGAGCACCCATATCTTGAATAGAAGCATTTTTTTGAATATTTTTCCCTTGTCTAACGAGTGCTTCTTAACAACGTAGCGTGGAGCGTGTGCGCGACTTTTTGAGCACCGTGTATACAGGGTGTTCCTGAATAATCTCCACAAATTAACTCATCTAAGGGGTTATTCTGGAATCACTCAGCATATTTGTATTTAACACAATTAAAAACTTTTGTAGATTTGATTTTTTATCTTTTCAACTAACGGAGATATGAACTGAATCTTGGGACACCCTGTATAAATATAAATATCTTTTTAAACAAAAATAGTTATTTATGCACCAAGGGAGCAAAGTGAGTAATTTAATCCTGAGTGTGGAAATTGTTGCCCGAGACGTAGTCGAGGGCAACAACCACACGAAGGATTAAATGCACTTTGCTCCAGCGGTGCATATTAAATTTTTTGCACTTCCAATTAATTATTTGAACAAACGTTTTCAATTTTGGGACAATGGTTATTTCGAATGCAAATAACTACTGAGCCAGACATAAACGTCACCTTATTAAAAAAAATAATTGAACAAGTTGTACCTTCTTTATTTGGTCTAACAAATTGTATTGATTGTAATGTTAGAGCAAACGTACATATTTATATTTACTAATTTGTAAATGCACATATCTATTAAAAAATTTGTGTTGTTTTCTCCAATCTTGTATAATTTTGAAACACATCGGAAACCTAAAATCAATTGATCGGTTAATTATGGTAAATTGCATTGTATAAATATAAGCATTTCGCATACTACATTAGATAAAACCATTAGATATCTTAATAAATAATACAAGACAATTTAGAGGTTAGAATTTCTTGACAATAAAATTGTTTGAATTTAAGACAAAAAACTATAATAGATTCCTATCCCAAATAAAAAGACCCTAAAAATTATTTTAGTAATATTAGAAATATACTTACCTATTAAATTATCAAATAGAATACAGAAAAAATTATTTTTAAAAACTTGCGCGCCATCTGTGTTTGTAATATCTAACTACGGAATTCTTTTAATACCAAGGGATTAAATGAACCGTTATGGGACTTTTAATCCCTAGAGATTAAATGAATACTTGGTAGTAAATGTGTTACTTTTACTTCTGCCATTAAGAGAGTAAAATGGCTCATTATTGTTTGGAAGTGCAAAAAATATTATTTCAATTTTATGTTTTTAAATAACAAATATCTATATTTATTTACATATTTTTTAAATCTTTAAAGTGGTAAGGTTTATACCGGGTGTCTACGAAATTAGGACCACCCCTGTAATTTCTTTATTTATAAAAATAGAAATTTAAAATTTTAGTATGTAATATGACATAAGAAAATGCATTTATTGAATGTAAACATTATTTATTATTTTAACTAAAATGGAAAAAATAGGTTTAGCACACGTGAGCAAAGTGATTTTATCATTCGTTTGCTTCATGGTAAAATCATACACTTTGCTCACTTGTGCTAAAAATAGCTACATTACCAAGGGGCTTATTCTTGAACTGATCACTCGACACGGTGTCATATACAACGTTCATCTTTCGTAACAAGAAATTTTGGGCCCTTTAACAAGATTTTAAAATGGACCCACAAATTTATAGAATTTGAGACAAAAATTATGAAGGTCGAAATTCGACATTTTTTAAGAAAACTTTAAAAATTAAGGCGATAGTCGGCAAATTTGAGCGCTTGATTTTGAAATTCTCTTGATATTTGCAATTTTGGTCATAACTTTTTTTCCAGTGGAGCTTTTTTAAAATTTCTTTTTTTGGTATAAAGAAGAGTCTTCTGGCTACCAATTTCTTTTTTTTTTTGTTTTAGTAACAACATTCTACAAAACAAATTGAAATAATATTTTTTTGGTACCCACAAGACTCTTCTGTATACCAAAAAAAGAAATTTTGAAATAGCTTTAATGGAAAAAAAATATGACCAAAACCACAAATATCAAGCAAATTTCAAAATCAAGCGCTCAAATTTGCCGACTATCCTCTTAATAAAATTTATTGCTCTTTGTGTTGGCAAAATTAAATCTTTTGTATCTAATTTTTCAGCTTCTGGACCTTCAATTGAAAAATTAATCTTTAATCGATCTTGGCACTTAGTATTTCTCCAATAATATTTGACAATTTTCAATTTGCTGAAAGATCCTTCCGATGTAGCAACTGTTTTAATTTCATCTTTAATGAAATTATTGGATATTAGTTTCAAAATTTGAATTGAGAAATTTCGAAATTTGTACAAAAATCATATTGATATTTTTTTTGTATTTTCAAAAATATATGTTTCTAACTGAGTAACTAAATTATGAGGTTCTAAAAAAATGACTAGAAATTCTTTTAAACTTATAAATCTCTCTTTAATTTGGAATATGGATACATCCAATAATCGGTAATATACGTTTACATAAAAGCACTATTAGATTTATATTCCGCTGCTTTCTCTACAAACAAACTTTTTGTAACAGGCTTTCCTCCTTCAGAAAATTTTTAGTCAATATCCCATTTTCCAGCCATATCTTGAGCTTCGGTTTTATATTATTCAAAATATACTCTTAATTTAACTAATGCTTCGGATGTTTTTTGTAATGCAATTGATGCCATTTGTAAATCAGCATCTTTGCATTGTAATATTTTACCAATCGCATCTGCTTGTGATAATATGATAATACTTTTGTTAAAAAATACACAAAAAACAAATACATACGAAAGATGACATATTTTTTCAATACGAGTTACTTCTTCGCGTTCTTCCTTTTTGGTCATGTTGGGTTGTCAAATATACAGAGTAGAAATGTACACTTCTACTCCTTGGAAGTACAAAATAAAACCGATTGCACCCGATTTACGTTGGAAAAATTCGAACATGACCATAGAGTCAACGAACATAAAAATGATTTATTATACAGCCTATCAAACGTCTAGGCTATACTTTAAAAACGTTTGAAGAAATGGTATATTAATTTCAAAAATTAAAGATCTATTGAGGAACATGATTAAATGAAGATAATCTTGGATTGTTGTAGTATTAATGTTCCACTAATTCAATAAAATAAAAAAATACATAAAAGTTTTCAATCTTGCGATCATCATTAGATGTGTATACATTTAAAAATATAACGACTTTAGAAATCGAAATATAACCTCAAAATAGTGGCAAAAATCTAAATTTGATTTTTAACAACGCAAAAGTCAAATAAAAAATTGAAATTGCAAAAACAAATAATAATAAATTTAGCGCTATTATTTAAAAACATATTTATAAAATTTGGATCAAATCAACTGATCTTTATTATTACCTTCCATTGGATTCAAAGTTATTCCTAAATTCTCACTGCGTCAAATTGAGTCTTATACCTTTATCAAAATAAATAAAGAGGTTTAAAAAAACTTTGATTCGTCAAAATTATGTTCTGAATCTGAAATATTTGTTTCAAAATTTGATTTGTCAGGATTGGATTTTATGAGCCTAATCTGTTCTTTGATTCTTCTTGAGAAAGCTCTGCCTGTTTTGCTAAAATACGAACTACCACAAGAACACCTCAGCTCATAAACACCATTCCTGTCTGATGTGAATTTCCTATCTTTGTTTATTACCAGTGCTTTTTTATATTATTGTTGTTATTTAGTTAAACCTTTCAGGGCCGCGTATAGGCCTTTTCGAGCCCTAGGCACAAATTTTAATCACGGGCTCCTTGAGTTTGTAAAAAAAAATTCCAAGGAAACAATAAAAAAATTGACATTTTTTAAAAATTGCACTATTTTACTTGTTGAACCGGTGAAATGTTTTTTGAAAATTTATAAAAAAATAACCAAGTGAGCTATAATTAATTTTGTGGTAGATTTGAGTAAATTAGAAAATTCTTCAAAAAATAAACTCGAGTCTGTTAAAAAGGGGATAATTAAAAAAAAATGATATTTTGTAAAAATTGCAATATTTTACTTGTCGAAACAGTAAATTTTTTTTTTAAATTTATAAAAAAATAACCAAGTGAACTATATTTGAGAATTCTCCCCAGGGACAGATTTAGCCTTTAGGTGAAAAAATTGCTAAGCGGGGCCCGGGATACTAAAAACCTGGTCTTATCCAGAAATGTTAGCAGTTATTTTTTTAAGTGGCAATTTAGCTTTCTTGGGGGCCTCAAAAAAAGAGGGGGCCCTTGGCTGCAGCCCTATTAGACCATATGTAAATCCGCCCCTGGCTCTATGTTCTTTTTAAAAACACTTTTTAACCATGTTGATTTAATATTCTCATTTTTAGAGAAAAAATTGATATAATTTAATTCTACTTTTTTTATAATAGGATCTAGGCAAAATGAAAATAAACAATTTATTAAAAAATTTTAAACACGGGCCCCCTAAATTTTCGGGCCCTAGGCAAATGCCTACTTTGACTAGTGGGAAACGCGGCCCTAAAACCTTTTACCTTTAAGTTTTATTAAATTTTTATCTGAAATTTCTTTCTACAATTCTTATAATACTAATAACTCATCTTTTACAATTTTCTAAGGATATGGTTAAAAAACTATTAATAGACTATAAATAAGGAAAATTACATCAAAAAACTAGAATCTTTATTAACAGATAACAAATTTGAAAACCCTCAATAAATTCAAGACTAAATTTAAATCAACATTAGATAAATTTTCAAATTTAGATATTTATTATTTAACAAATATGAATCCACTTATACTCAAATTATATGGGCTACTAAAAATTCATAAGGGGGGTGATTATCCCATTAGGCCTGTTTGTTCTTTTATATTTTTTTATAGCATTGCAATAACTCCTGAATAAAAAACGTTTTTTTTTTAATTATCAGGATCAAAACTCAAAACTATAAAAACCGTGTATAAACTCAAATTTTCTAGTTGAAACTTAAATAAAATAATCCTACTGTGATATTTGTATTTTTCCTTAAATTTTTTTAATATAAAATTAATTGCATAAATTTTATTTTTTTGGGTGCACAAAAAACGGCCAACGATGTAGCTTCGTTATTTTTTATCCGATTTTAATAAGTGATATGTCAAATTAAATGGCTTGAAGAATACTACTATCACATAACAAAAGAATAATTTTATTTTTGAAATCATCAGAGGAGGAGGAGGAAGCAACTTTTCGTTTTCAAATGGCAACATATTTTTTTCGATTGAAAAAAATCATTAACAAAAATAATCTAAGCCAATTATACCAATAATTTTTTTATTTTTTTTTACTTTTTTTAATTTAATTCAATTGTTTCTTTTGCTTTTTTGTTTTCAGTTTTTTATTTTTTTAAGTTTTGTTTTTTAATTTATTAATATATTAATAATAAATTAAAAAAACAAAACTTAAAAAAAAATAAAAAACTGAAAACTCAAAAACAAAAAAAAACAATTGAATTTTTTAAAAAAGTAATAATATAAAAAAAATTAAAAAAAATAGAAAAAAAAAATTAAAAAAAATTAATTTAAATGAAAATGATTGGTATAATTGGTTTAGATAATTTTTGTTAATGATTTTTTTCAATCGAAAAAAATATGTTGCCATTTGAAAAAGAAAAGTTGCCCCCTCCTCCTCTGATGTAACAAAAATAAAATTAATCTTTTATTATCTGATAGTAGTATTCTTCAAAACATTTAAAATTGGATAAGAAATAACGAAGCTACATCGTTGGCCGTTTTCTATGCACGTCTCTGTATAATAAAATGTAATAAAATTTTGTTATTGGAAGATTACCTTTACCAAATATACAGGGTGTTCCGTTCGTAGTTCACCCAACGTCAGGGTTAGAAACCACAGCAAATTTAATCGATAAAAAAACGACAAAAGTAGGGGTCTATCATTTTTAGTTATGGAGCTACAGTATTTTGAATTTTAGTTCACCAATTTTTGCCAAAAATCACAAAATCGCTAATTACTTTTTAACCAATGTAGCTAGAATTAAAATAAAATTATCACTAGAAAACTGAAAGCATCTTCTTTCAGTTAGTAACAACAGTAATACTGAAATGGTTGATATAGTTTTGAATAAAAAATCGCAAAGAAAATAGAAGATAAAAAAAATATATTTTTTTCAGTTTTTGTAATTTTTTTCCAAGATAAGACCCATTAAGGTTGTATTTTTTTTTAATTTTCTGAAAGTTCTTCAGATTTATAACAAATTAGGGACAAATTTGAGGCCATAGCTCTTTTGCTGCTCTTACTATAGCTTTCTAAAGTTACTCCTAGAAGAAGAATTCTGAGGACAGTTTGTTACCATCGGCATTTATGTGTTACAACTTTTGAAGTTTTAAAATAATGATAATTTATATATTTTTAGAAAATTAATATGCTCCAAAAAATGCCCCAAAATCGTGATGCCATAGGCCCGGGCCTACTTTGCCTATACGTAAATGCAAACTGTGCTCAGGACTACTTCTAATAAAAGTAACTTCAGGAGTCTTTACTAAGTGAAGGAAAAGAGCTACGGTTTCAAAATTTTCCCTGGTGTATTGAGAATATGAATAAGTTTCAGAAAATTAAAAAAAACGTAACAGTAATGGGTTTTATCTAGGAGAAAATTCTAAAAAACTGAAAAAAAATATCGTTTATTTTATTCAATTTTTGATTTTTTTTTTTCAACATTTTAACAATTGTTTTTTTATTACTGTTATTAGCTATTGAAAGAGGATGGTTTTTGCTTTTTATTGATAATTTTTTTTGATCTCTAAACATATTGGTTAAGATGTAATTAGCGATTTTTGTGATTTGTGATAAATATCGGTGACGTAAAATTCAAAAGGCTATAGGTCGAAAACTAAAAAAGCTAGACCCCCACTTTTTTGGTTTTTTGTCGATTTGTCGAACCATGAAGGGAACACCCCGTATTTGATTTTCTTTTTTTTTAATCTCGAATAAAAATTCTATTATGGATTTTAAGTAAATCCTAATTATAGGTAAGATAATATTCAGTAAGTGACTTACCCTTGAAGGTTTCATTTTAACTTTTTTTATTAAATTCGAATTTGTGATTTTTAATTATCGGGGCATTCATTCTCGGTCGAAGCCCCGGATAATTAAATTTGAACTGTTTACTAAATTCTGATAAGCTTGCATAGTTAAAAATGGTTTGTTTTTAATAATTAAAACAGTTTCCAGGATATTAAACATAACGATGTAAATAATATTATTATAATGTAGGTACATTATGCGAGTACAAGTCTTATTATAAATAGAATTAATAAATAGTAGACGGTGTTTAAAAAAGTAATCTTTAAATGAATAAATCTTCTTAGATGTTCATCAAAGTAGAAAAGAAGTGCGTCGTCTGTTTTAATTCTACGGGAAAATTGTAGCACTTCCTATCCCCCTTTATTCCGGCAAGCCATTTTAATAATCTCTTATTATCAAAACTGATTTTAATTCGTAGCCATTCATTGTCAGCTTACATCAAAGCAAGTTAAAATAACTTTAACTTTGCGACTTTACCCTTTCGCTTGCTTTATATTTAAATGAATGTGTTTTAATCGAAATTATAAATTCAAACGTTTTACAAGGAACGTTTACTCAAAAACTTAAAGTACTTTGCTCGCCGACGTCTTTTATCATTTCAGAAAGGGATTCACGATTTTCATTATTTCCCATCAAACAGAACGAATTCGTTTAACGATTAACTCGATGAATTTATCGGGGAAATGAAATGCGAAATGCTGTTAGGTATCGTTTTTATTGTTTGCATACTTCTCGGTAGCCTAAATGGGTATTTCATTGAATTACCATGCATAATTAAAAAGATGGCTGCTTTGCAGGAAAACGCATTATCGATGTAACAAGACCTATATGACTTCAAGTATAAGTTAATTTTCAATTTTATTGAAGACACTAATTTTATACAAAATGTTATACAGAGGAAATTGCAATTTCTATAATGAAATTATTTCCTATCCAAATACATTTTATCAACTTATTTTTTATTATTTTCATAGGTAATATAAGATTTCATTAATTAGTATTCTAACTATCTTGTGGTAAAACAAAACCTGCCGTTTATATTTCAAAATATCAAATTAAGGCAGCATACACACAAAAGTTATGTGATATATTTAGTATTATTCTGCAGGGATGTGTTTTAATTGAAACCATAAATATATATCTTCGCTTGTGCTTTTTGCTTTTAGAATCCCCCCAAGTGACGTAAAACATTACATAAGAAGAAGGTTAACAGGGCTCCTCGTACTTATACCAACCGACAATTAACGTCTTTCTTTGTCAAAGTAATGATGAATGTCCCCAATACCTACGGCATAAAACACTGGAGTTTAAAACGCGCCGAAAGTGCAATTAGAATTTAATTAATGATGCGTAGTGAATGGAGCGGGGTCGCGTTAACGCCGCTGTTCTTTGGTTTGTTTCAAAACGGCGAATTCGCGCTTTCAAAAGTGATTTAGATAACACTTAAACAAGTTTCATTTTAAACGCGAAAGGGATATGTCTTTAGTCTTTACAAACTCTTTTAATTTCCTTTTAATATCTCCTTCCTTAACACTTGGAATAATTTCAACAAAAATGATTTAATACTCTCACCACTGAATACAAAAATTCCACTAGCAAAATTTACAGGAACTTTACAAACATTAAGATTCTTAAGCTATGTATAAATCGGCCAACAATCACTGAGAAACATGTTGCCAACTCGAAAACAACTTGGCGAGTTTTCGCCAACTTGTTGGACATTTTCAGAAACACAGGTACAAAGAAACATGTTGCTTATGTTACAGTTACTTGTGCAACAAAACAATCAAGTTCTTCAAAATCAGATTTAGTCATTCTAATCAAATTACGAAAGGACCTACCATCATTTAAGAGCAATTGCGACATTAGCCTGTTTCTAGTAAGTGTCATTTTCCAAAAATTTCCGGTAGGTCCACCTCGCACTAAATTTGATTTGAACTTACAACTATGTTTCCAGACAAATGTTATTGCATCCTTGAAATTTTTTGTCAACATGTTGGCAACAAGCAACAAGTGCCAGTTGCTAACAAATATTATCAATAGTAATACCATGAGTAGGTTGAAATCCGCAATAACCCAATGACAAATGGACCAATCAGTCAGGATGAAGATATCCAGTTTATACTCGGCTTTTATTCAACCAGAAAATCCAAATTTCTCACTATTTTTATCTCCACTAAGTTCAAATCTGGATTTTTGATGACGATAACTGGGATAAAGGTTTAAAAAAATTACACACCAAAAAATTGTGAAAAATAAAAGGAACTGACACATCAGAAAATCTGGAACACCTTACAGGAAATATCTGTAAGATTTTCATGGAAACCGATTTTTCGGGGGTCTGGATCGCCCCCAGAAGTCAAAACGTAATAAAAAATATATTGAAAAACTATACATGATGTACCACTTTTCTTTCCAGCAAATTTTTTAGACAATAAATGTCATTCTGATCAAAATATTTCCTATGATTTTTTGGTACACCTGTATAATTTCCTTTTTTATTTAAATCAATTGTGATTTGGATTTGGATTTTGTTTTTTCCCAGTGTTCTTTTTAAACAAATAAGAGCGTTATTTAACTAAAAAAATTGATAACAACATGATTTTATAAAGGGTCTCACAAAAATCACGATTTTAAATTCGCCCACCCTCTAGCGATTCGCATTAATTATTTGGTGATTCGCTTATAATTTGGTAAAAAGCTGCAGAAAAGTGGGATGGATTTTCTATTCCCTGTTATTATCTCTGACGGAAAATTTATCGTGGGCGTTTAGTAAATCACTCTTAAGTAGGTTAGGTTAGTTTATAAGTTCATAGAAAATTTGTTGTTCAGAATGAAATTTACTATCTAAAAACAAATTTTGCTGAAAAGAAAGTGGAACACCATGTACAGTGTTATAATCTTATTTTTCAAAAAAATTAGATCCGATATGGCGTTTTTAAAATTTTGATCTTGAAAATTAATAGAATTTTTTTGGGATCGCCCCTAGAGACAATTTCTGGGTGCGCCACTGTAAAGACTTTATTATGCTAGCAGAGCTTGTCTAAACTTTCTTTTTTGGTAAAAAAAGTATTTTGTTTTTCCATTTACTGCATATGTAAATAAATTTTACTATGTGCATGTTATATAATTTATCAACATGGTTTCTGACGAATCTATTACATGATAAGTAATTATATAAAAATTAAAAACATTATTTTTCATTGCCATATTAAAATTGTTGTTTTTTTAAAAGAGGTAGTGGTGCAAATGTGAAAACCGTGTTATTATTCTATTAATATCGTTTTTATTTAACCATGAAATCTTTCAAAAATCTATATAAACCTCCATCAAGTGATTATTAATTGTTTTTAGTTTTACCATAAAATAATAAATAAATTAAAATAATATATATTTTCTTTTTAAATCAGGCACTTAATCAGATTCTCAAAATGTGCTGGTAATTTGGAAACATATACATACCGGGTGGAAATGAAAACCGGGTCACCTCGATAACTTTTTTATTTATGAATATAAAAATTTGAAATTTGGCTATGTTCTATGGTTCAAAAAAACAAATTTTATGTGCATTTTTTATTTTCGAAATCATTTCCGGTTTCACCGGAAACACCATGAACTTTGTTTTTTTAAATGTAACATCCCATATTTTTATTCATGGCTTAAAATACTTTTAAAAAAGAAGTATTTTGAGATACTAGCTTTTATTTTTTTTGTAAAAAAATTTTTTTTCAAAAAAAAAAAAGGTTTTCGAAGTCGGTGAAAAGTACCAAAACTAATTCTAAATAATTCAAATACCTAAATAAAATTGTAATTTGAAAAAAAATTTAAGTGGTTTTTGAACTATTAATTTTTAAACATAGTTAATGAAGATTTTATCAAATATCTCACTTTTTTTAAATGCAATGATGCCGGGTCATTCGACTTTTTAAAAAGAGGATTATAACGATTAGTTTGGTACCCCATATGTAGGGGTATTATTTTGCATGTGCCTGTAATAAAGATACTTAATAGCTATTATTTGCCAACTTAAGAAATAAATAATTTTACTACTTCATTTAGCGTTGTATGAATATTTTTAAGTTTTTTGGGGTGTAAAACTAGTTCGCCTCCACGCGGTGCACCCTGGAGAACGCTAAATGAACTAGTAAAATTATTTATTTCTTAAGTTGGCAAATAATAGCTATTAAGTATCTTTACAAACATTTCAGGAAATAAGAATATCAATTTTATGTAAAAAACAGTTTATATTCAACATTTAATTTAGGAAAATTACAAAAAATATTCAAATTATAGTTAGAACTTCAATATAAGCTTAGATGATGTTTATCTAACAATCTTGACATTTTAATTTTAGAACAAAGTAGGATTTAAATTAAAAATATTAAAAAATTCAGTATGTAGGAAAAATAGTTGCGTTTTTGTTAAATTTTTGATTTACTTGCCTAAAAATCAATTTTTATTTGCGAAAAGCACTGTTTTCAAACATTTTTCCCAACAAATATTTTTTTACTTGGTGCCAGAAAAGAGAATTGATTTTGGACATTTGTTATCCTAATTCCAAAAATACCTTATACCTTGAGACAGCAGAGCTAAGTATCGATACCAGGTTATCAGAAATTGAACTTTAAGAAATATCATTAATCAAGGAAAACAAAACTTTTGGGTGCGATAAAAAATTATTATGAAGCAATTTGTGAAAGTTTTGAATCAAGATGGAATTTGTTTTGGCTAATTAACACGTAAACTTTCTGAAATTGATTGTCCTTATCCTCATATAAGGCAGTTCAATCTATTGCTCTATGTTGATTTATTTGAATAGTATAATTTTTTTTGGAATAGAATTATACGAAAATATGTTCTCGATTATAATATGAGCATAAAATTTTACTACTTCCTAAGCACATAGGTCGGTTTTCAAAAAACCTAAATAATTTTGGTGAAAAGCAGGGCGAAAGATTCAATTAGGACTAAGGACATTAAAATTATGGTAGATCGATATCAAGAGAAATGTGATTGGAGTATTCAACGAAACTGTCCTAGTAACCTCCAGGTTAGTTTGTGATAAAATATTTTTAAATAGTTAGGTTAGGTTAGTTTGTCTTTTAACAATACTTCAATTGGGTTTAAAATTGATGAATAAGGACTTAAACGTAATATTGTTACTGGTGTATTGTTAAATTGTCAAACATTTTTGATGGCTTCCTCATTTTTTAAAATTGGTCCTTTCCAAAATTATATTGATTTTTCTGAAATACAATTGAACCTTTTGAAATACAATTGATGCTTTTTGAAATTAAATTGATTTATCCGAAATAACAATTGATGCTTTCTGAAATTACAAGAATTTGTCTTTAGAGTAGAAGGCATTTTTACATA
The DNA here is from genome assembly GCA_963971135.1 of Stenus bimaculatus. Classification (NCBI taxonomy): domain Eukaryota; kingdom Metazoa; phylum Arthropoda; class Insecta; order Coleoptera; family Staphylinidae; genus Stenus; species Stenus bimaculatus. The sequence goes on along the minus strand of OZ020180.1, from coordinate 74,221,546 downwards.
ACATGTATTGAATTGATTGGGAGATAGATTTTTTTATTTTAGTATAGGAATACAATTGAACAACTTAAGTCCATAGTGGTTAATAGGGCTTTTACTGCGATGTATTCTAAGAAATTGATTGTATAAGTCATTTTTTCATCTCGTATTATAATTGTGGTTATCACAATCTTGGTTGTGTAGATGTAGATTCAGCTTTGTGTGGATAAGGGTGTGTAATACACAGGTTGTCCAATTTTTGTTAACAAAAGTTAAAAAAAGTTGATGATGGCTTCATAAAGGGGGTCAAGGACAATAATATTTTAAAGATGGAATTGCAATGCCAATTCGATGCCATTTGAAGCATTTTATGATATAATATAATAATAATATAATAATAAATCATTTATTGGTAACTTTAAAAAAACATTAATAAATACAAAAAAAACACTGTTACCAAGGGGTACAGGATCAGCTCATAACATAGAAATGTTGTGCTGTTCTTCCTCAAGACCCAAGCAAAATACAAAATAATACCTATGACTAAAATATAATACTGACAAAGTAGGCGAACACAATAGATTATAAAAGTACAAATTATATCATATTAATACCTACCATATTATAGGATATATATAAGTAGAAAAATACACATAATAAAACTACAAAATTACTTGGCACTAGAATAAATTAAGAATCATGAGCTAAATATAAGTGAAAATAACTAACAAAGTGCGAGAAGATCCTAAGGTAGAAATTTATTGTCCGGCTAAGAAAAGAGACTTAAATTTTTTTTAAAAGCTGGTAAGTGTATGATTTTTTATCTCTTTGACTAACGGAGGTATGGCCTGTAAAACAGAATTTTGGGACACCCTGTATAGGTATAGCGAAGAAAAAGTTAGTACTTTTTGCAACTCATAAATGTATTTCTTATATTATCTTGGTATTTTACCCAAGTAATTTGGAGTAAAATCTTTGCCCTCAGATAAAAATTCGATAGGTCATGTCAGATAGATATAGATAAGATTTCCAGATTACATTTATTGGAACTGTACTGTACCATTCAAGTTTCCAATCAAGTATAAATTTTTAGATAGTAAACTGCATATTTGCTATGACCGAGAGAGATCATAGCTATAGCTATGTCTAAAAATGTCACCTCATCATTTTCGGTGTTCTTGCAGTTTACTTTTTGAAAATTTTATGGAATTTGTATTACATTTAGCAAGAGTTTTTTAGCTGGGAACCAGTCATTAGCTTCATTAGTTTTTAGTTTTGTTGAAGCAACTTGAAACAAGGGTGGTATCATCGGCGAAAAGTATCATTTTGCACATCACTTTGAAGGTCGTGAATAAAATTAGGAATAAAAATGGTCCCAGGACAGAACACTTTGGGTCCCCATATTCAACTGTAGCATAATTTGAACAATTACAAATTGTTTCCAACTATCCAAGTAAGACTTTCTACGGATAAACCATACCTGGAAAGGTTCTTAATCAACGTATCATGCGTGAGGAAGTCAAAAGCCTTTGACAGGTTGGATAAATTGGTTCCAACTATATGACCCTTTTACAGACCCAACAGATCAAGAATAGCTGAAGTAGTGTTTGGTTTTTTATAACCTTTTTAAATATTTTAGTAAAAACATGAATTTTGTAGCTAAAAAAACTAATATGAAATTTTTAGATCTAGGTAAGTTTTTTGATATAAAAACGAATGTAATATTAAATATTCTATTTCAAGTGGAATTAATATATTAACGGGTAGTTTTAGTATGTAAATTGATGAAATTTTAATAAAAGACTTGGTTAATGTGTAAAATTTAATAATCTCAAGTGGGTGAATTAGTAGAATTTATCTGAAAATGTGAATTATGTAAATATTGAAGCAATCTAAATGTAAATAAGTTAATAGAGCGTGAAACACGCGCACGCACAAAACGAACAGGGTTGTCTTGAGCGCGCGGGGGTGGTTTTAGAGTGGCCCTCTTCAACTCGAAAGCAATGACTCGAACTTTAAGTACGCAATCCGAAAACCGCCGGAAATGCTAAGCTCCCATTTAGACTTAGTCTGATTCCATTATCTGGCCTTTTACGCCGTCTTAAACCCTTCCCACTTCCCACTCGGAAATAAACCTAAAACCTTGTGTCAACAAATTTAAAGAAACTACATTTAGGTACAACGAAATGAAAACAAATTAAAATTTTAGACGCCATCACCAAAACATTGACCAATAGTGTTATTGATGTCCCGTGGAGAGGAATCAAGAATATATTGACTAATGATCTCCAAACACTTCACAAACCAAGTATCGTACTCGTTAAACCATTAATAATACGCATAAGCACATCAAGAGGTTTCTTTGTCAAAACCATCCGAAAACATGTTATTATTTTATTATTAATTTTGCTAATCCTCGTAATATTTAAGTCGGGGCGCTTGTTTGACGAGGTTAATTTTAATTGTAAAGTAAATTTCCTTATACGTCCGATAAATAATAAACATGTTGCGGAAGGTTGCATTACAGAGAAGACCACATGGGTCCTGCAAGTAGGGTCTTAGGCCCAAGACAAAGTAAAGTTAGCCGGAGGGTTGAATTAGAAATGTGATAACTAATGTAATGCTTCGAGCCGCATCCGCCTCTACCGATGATTACACGTAAACCATAATCATGTTCAAACTTTTAAATATTAAATGCATCAAATTATCACCATTAAACAATACACCTACAAAATATCTTACATTGTATTTAAATCATCCTCATACAAAATAGAAAAAACATCACAATTGTCATATTATTTTTTTATTTTAAAATCTATTATCTTTTACATACTTACACAAACTGTATATAAAACAACTTTTAATGTAAAACAAAATAAATAAACTAAATTAAAAAAAAACAAAAATAATTCTAATACTAAAAAAACATATTAACAAGGATCCGATATTAGTCTTCCCTCCAACTCACAAAAAAGAACATAAGCCTCATTACTTATAATGCCTTTCGATGAGATTGTTGTAATCCGTGAATCATTATGTATTCATGCCAAACTCTTGAGTAAGGGTTTCGACAATAAGCAGAGTAATGTCCTGTGTAAGTTATGCCTCTGTGGCTGTGGCGTAGTTTGTCATATCTTGTTCTTCTAAAGGAAACACAACCGTCATATTCACATATTTGTGTTGAAAATGTATAACTGAAATTTTAGATGTAGGCTTCCATCACCATCCAAGGTTTCCTCGCTACAAAAACTATCGAGACATTGTGAAAGTGGAATGGATCAAATGTTACCGAACAGTAGCCGCAATGAGTGCATTTTAGAGTTGACTTAAACTGACCAACAAAAATATCTACCATTTTGGAATTTTGTCGTCTTAAATACATTTGCCAAGCTCCTTTTCTTTTTCTGACCACTAATTTTTTATCAGTTTCAGTGAGAATGGGAAATGGTTTGGTTGTAACCCTTCATTGCAAACCTTCTGAGGAAATCTTGGGTATCCTGTTGTGAGGTAAGTAGTCATAAAATGAAGCAAAACATTGGATTTTATATTTTAAAGATGTTGTATTCACAACACAACCCAAAGTATCCTCTGACCACAATTCTTTAATTACTCGCCCAAATGCATTAAATAAAGTTCCTATCATTCCGGAAATATTTTTAATGTCATTTACATAAAAATTTTCAGGGCGATAGTCGATAGTCTAAAAGTGGCTTTGTATTGTGGAGACATTGTATCATAGAATTCATGAAACAGGTGTTTCCAATATTATTTAAGCCATTTAGTCCCAATTGATAAATCATTACTGTTATTAAATACTTTCTTCTCATCAAAATTTTGTTTGTTTGATGAGATAATAAAATTTTCGAATTTCAATTGATTTCACTTACTACGTTTCCATCTGGGATTGAATCGGATTTGAATTCTTGATTCTACTTCAAAACTGGATGGAAACGTGTAATTTATCGTTTCGATACCGTACTCGGCGTCAAGGTCGATACTGCTATTTTTGGGATCGTATCTAGTTTGAACTGAAAAATATCTAATGGAAACGCTTTGAAGGCTTGAATTTGGACTGGATCATGCGCAAAAGAATAATCTCCTCGCCTCGTACCAGATGATGCATTATATTATCTATGGTTTCACATTCATAACCCTAAAAACGTGGTCTTTCCTAAACGCCACCTAACGCCGGTATTGAAAGTAATTTAGATATTTTTTAAATCCTCAAGATGGAAACACATAAGTATTTAAATTTCTGATATTTTAAAACCCGATTCAATCCCCGATGGAAACGTAGTAAATGAGAACTTATTTTGGTATCACAGTCGAATTTTGAGAAATTAGTGATATTGTGTTTCCTGAAAATCGTTTATTTGAAATATCTTGTTTCATTTTTTTTTTGTTTTCGTCTGTTTTATTGTCTATGAATCTATGAGTGTTTTTTTTATTTAGGATGTAAAAAACTTTCATCCAGGCCTCTAGAAGATGGAAGAATATTTAAAATAGTAGCTGCATTTCCTCATTGTATTTCCAAGTTAATTTTGTGTTTAATAAACTCAATAGATCTAGTTTCTCCAGATATGTCAATAATTATTTTGGCAAATGAGTTAATATTTAATTTAGATTCTGATCCCCAAGATCCAAAAGATTCAAAAGCCAAAGTAATTAAAAAAATATTAAATATTGGTATTTTAAAATCTTTCTTCTTTCAGCTTCCATAGCTGTCCTTCCAACCCCTTTTAGCGAATATACTAAATTCGTGTCGGCTAAGATTTCAACACAAATTACATCCCATACTAATGATTTTGTAAATTTATAAGGAATAAGGAGTTAGCTCCATTTGGTTTCATTTCATCTTCCCTTACTAGTGATTTTAAAGCACATAAGATAACGTCATAACATTGATATCAACGTCAAGAATATAACGAACCTTACTTTTCTTCCAAACTAAGATAATAAATTTTCGTAAATTCCATTCATTTTGTACTTTTGGAGATTTTGAAATAATCCAGGTTTTATTTTCCATAATTCTGAAGGTTCAGAAATCACAAATTCCATTGCATTTTTTATTATCACTGAAATTAAATCGTAATGAGCATAAACCGAAGCCAAGTAGGCTGGAAGAACTAGTTCAGCTGTCTGATGAATTCCAAGTCCTTCTAAATTAACTGGAAATGAAGATTGTCTCCAAGATTTGTCGTTAATATTACAATTTGTAATTTATGATAAAATATGGATTTCCCATCAAGATTCAGAACATCTGAGAGTGTGTAACATTTTTGAGGCACCAACACATTTTTTAAAATTTATAGTGCTTGATGAACATGTAAATTGTTTAAACGACTTGTAAGTAATGCCATGGAAGATTTCTTTTTAATTAAAGCAGTAGGAACAGCTTCTTTTAGTAAAGGTGGACCAAGTAAATTTAAACTTTTGGAAAACTTATATTTGGAGCGAAATTTAAAACTGAGTTATAAATTACATCTCGTTCTTGTAAATTGCAACCAAAAATAAATGGTTCACATTTATCGATGTTCGTTTCCAAACCAATTCTCTTCTTTTCTTGATTATATTCAAAAAATCACGTTTTACTATATGAATAAGTACTGCAAGTGTTCCATCAACCAAATACCAAACATTTACAACAGAGTCAATTATTTTTTGGTAACAATACAAAAGAGAAGAGGTCCTAATGGATCTCCTTGTTAAACACCAAACTTAGATTCCAATAGAAATTTTCCAAAAAAAAGTTTATGGAGATTTCGTGTTTCCCACTGCAATAGGTCTTATTCCATCATCTTTTTATTTAAAGCATGCCTCATAAAGTATCGGACATATATCATGAGACACATAACCAATTAACATAATTTTTTTCAATTTTCCAAGATAAATCATTTTATAAAACGTAGCCAATTTTTAGTCAATTCAGTCGAACACCTTAGTTTCTAAAATTTACGCACTCACAGAAATATCATTTTGATAGCAGAACTCTTAATGAGGATTTTCTAAAAACCTACGAATTGTCAAAATTCATAAATTTAAAAATAAAATCCATTAACTTCCATTGTCAAATATAATAGCAATAGAACCAACGTTCATTCATGAATCCCAAAACCAATAAGGCCAATAGTTTCTTTTACCTCCTCTCCAAAATTTTAAAATTTATTTTATCCTTGACACAATTAAAATCATCCAAAACTTATTGTTCAGTTCAAAATTAATCGATCGTTCATAATCGATGCAACTGAAAGAATGTTACAAATATTTAATAATCCTAAGAACATTTATTCATGCACATACTTACAGTTACACCAATTGAAGGGCTTCTTCTGTTGAGAAAACCCTTAAGGAATATTGTGCTCTTCTTCTTCTATTCTCTTTCAACTCGTGAAGAGTGAAGAGTCTGCTATAGACATTTCACCTTCTGTTTTACCTCTTTCGTTAGTGCCAATGTTTCTGGATTTAAATTGTTTCTTTGGGTTTAGAGTGAGCCAATTATTATTTTTATAAAATTGATTATTTCTGAATACAATTTCTACTTTCAAAAACTTAATAGGATTTTCTGAACTCACGTTTCTGAATTACAATTGACGATTTCTGAAATTGGAACTATCTCTTCTGAAATACCACTGGAAAGGGTGTAGAATTTCTTCCAAATTTAGTGTTTTGTTCCACAAAATTTTTAGAATTTTTTTCTGGAATTTTATGATGTTATCGTAAAAGTTTTTATTGATGCAAAAATGATGATTGTATAAGATATATTGTCTTTTATAAAAAAAAAAAAAAATAAAAAAAAACTATGATAATCCTAATTATTCAGTATTTTTAAAATACCTAAGTATAGTTATTTTAGGTAAAATATGTTTATGAATAAATTGTAATCTAGTTAAATTTATTAATGTGGGTAGTGTGTTAAAAATGTAGCTGTTAAATTCACAAAAGGGTGTAATTTTGCGTAATTATGTTTTGCATATCTGTAAGAAAGTAGTGTATGGTTAGCGCATTAAAGTGTGTACTCAACGGTCTTGTCTCGTTCCACGTGATAGCGTTTTTAATTTGTTTTTCTTCTTTATTTCGCACCAGATAAAAATTATCTTTAATGTAATAGTTTGAAAACATGCTACAAGTCACGAAATCAGAGGTGTATCTTAAAAAGTGTACATGTCAAAAATTGCGCTTGTACGCTTTGTAATGGTTTATTATTTTACAGCTAGCTAACTGTCAGGAATGTCAATTACAAAGATTATATTTAGTTTATGTTTATTATGTTATTAGTATGTTGTATATGTTGAGCGGTTTCATCCCCAAGATTTTAGCTGATATTAGTAATTGGCTCGACGTTACAAGCAACGCGTCAGATTGCTGCCCAATCTAATTAGAAGACAATTTGTTAATGTGTTTTATCACATCTGCGATTGGATTCAGATAGACCTTTCCCATACCAAATTTTAGCATGCAAATCAATACTATATTAAGGATAATTATATTACTTTTTATTGATTTATATAACCGTGTAAAGAACCACTTAATACACTAGGAAATCGTATTTTAAAAATTAATTCTTATAGTCAATTTTTCAGAATATACTAATTACTTGTTATTTATAGTTCATTTTGCTTAAGAAAAATAATTGTATCATGATTTCATTTACAAACATAAAACCTAATATTGTTTTCAAACTTTAAAGATTTTTAAAAGGTAAAAAAATATTGATCAAAAATATATTTGGCCACGTGATAATCAAATAACATAATTACTAGTAAATTTAGAAATTAAAGAAATGAATTAGCGATGTCATTTTTATTGCTATTACGAGCTTTTAACGAATTAAGATTCTTATCAATTCCCTTTACCGTAGTTATTAATTTTGTCAATTATGAACTCTCTAGAAATTGCCAATAATTATGTTTTTTTTTTTGTATCCAAATACCAATTATTTTTTCTTAGTTCGTCAAATTCTTCTTAAATTCGAAGAAACTGTTTTTACTTAATGTAATAAAATGTATAATACTAAAATAGTGCAAACTAAAAAATAATCAAGCTTATAGATAAAACAAAGAACAACTAATTCTATAATTTTTATAAATTGTGTAAAGTAAAAATTTAAAAGAAAAAAGTTGTTTGATGTCTTAAAAAATAATATTTTAACCAAAAACAATGTAAAATTTATAGTGGAATAAAACCGTAGGAATATAAATTAAAGCTTAAAATTGGGCAGTTAATCATAAAATGAAACCGCACCACATTAAATAAACTAGCAGTTTTAGTTTGTTTATAAATAGAGTTCAATTTATGACATTGTTTCCACTTGGAAGTTTTTTTTTTATAATTTATTATGTAGTCAATATTTAACAATTACTGTTGGATAATTTTGCATAGTCATATGATTATTACATAATAAACAACTTTAATAATAATTTATTGAAATAAATTTATTGCATGTAGTAATATTTGAAGAATGCGTCGGGCTCTTGTTTTTACCAGATAATTGACGGAAATAAATTCACATACAATTAGTTTCTAATAATGTGAAAACGTTTACATATGTTTATAACAAAATTATCTTATAACCAAAATAGTTTTTTAAAACGAATAAGAATAAGTTAATAATTTATTTTAACTCCCATATTAATTTCATAACTTTGGTATTTGCAAACTGGAAAATTAGAAAAAAGTTCAATTATTTAGGCTTTGGATAATAAATTATTTATCCACGACTATTTAATAAACGATTCATTACATTTCAATTTTTTGATAAATAATGAAATTCATTACTAGATTTTTGACATTATTCAACAGGCTCAAACTGTGCGGACCAATCACAAAGGTGCACTATTGCCAACCCATTGAGTAATAAGCAAACGAAATCAAGAAATGTCAAAAATACGAATATTAAAATTGCTAAAACGTCTTCGTGAATAATGGCTATCATTTCTTGCTCGTTGAATAATAAACTATTATTACAAAATTACTAATTAATTTTTTTTTCATTTTTTGGAAAACGGTAGTATCTCTGCTTTAATTTTTTTTTTATTTTAGTTTTGTGAAAACTTTTTCCTGGTATTAACTTACTTACCTTCGCACTTTTGGAGAACCATTATGAAATTTTGTGAGAGATCTCTATTGTAGAAAATATAATTTTAAATATTAAATAAACTTTTTTCGATAACTTTAATCCTTATTTTTTTAAATTTACTTACTTACTTAAATCTGGTGTGGGATGTCGGTTTTCGTTGAGACTTTTTTGAATTTGCGTGATTTTGTCCTCGGTAACCTCCAAACAAAATTGTTTGAGAATTTGCCAAGGAACCAAGAGACCATGCCATCAAATTTTTCATCGATACTCCATTTCATCAACAGATCGAGGTTATCTTTTCATCGACATTGCCGTTTTTTCCATAATGAACTTCATAGATAATTTTTCTTTCGACTACAGATGAAATGGTTGTCGATGAAATGCTTGTGTCGATAAAAAGACTGTCAATGAAATATGACATTGTCGATGAACTGGGTCGTAGATGAAAACGTCTTTGTCGGTTGATGAAGATGTAGTGCCGACGAAATTGTCGTTCATGAAACGGTAATGTCGATGAATCGTCTATGTGGAGGAAATTTGAAATGTCGTTGTCGATGAAATGGTATTGTCGACAAAACTGTTTTGTCGACGAAGAGATAATGTCGATAAAACAGGTCTGTCGATCAACCTATTGTTGATAAAAAAACTAGTGTTGATGAAATGACCACGACTTAAATGGGAATCCTTTTTTAGTCATATACATATCCTTAAGGTTCTTTCCAGGTAACCACTTTAGTATTCTGAGTAGTTCCCAACTACGCGAGTTGTTCTAAGCGGTTCTGAGTGAACTGTTCTTGTCCCCTTCCTCTTGATTCTCGAGTACTAACCTAATTTTTAGCATCAACTACTCCAGTGTAGCAGAGGTGCTGATTCGCTCTACATTGGATATAATTCGTTGTTTTGGGTTAACTTAACAGATCCAGACTCCTTGCGTGTTCTGTCTACGTTTTAAATTTGAGTAGTTTGTCGTAACTCACTTCAATGTATTACAGAGCATTTAAAATTTAGGGAGCACCTATCCCTACGTTCATCAGAAAACGTTTCGACTCTGAAAGTAATCATCTTCAGATCCTTTGAAAATATAGATTAGGTAAAAAACGACATTTCAAAATGCTATATTAGGTACTAGACGTAATTTTTTTTTGTTTAATTTTGGTAAAATTATTTCGTAATTGTAAAAACTATCTTCTTCGTAATTGTAAAAACTATCTTCATTCGATAACTACATGTGTAATCTCATTGGCAATTTGACTTTGATGTAAGCAAACATAACTTTGGGGCAAAATAAAAACATACCTAAAATTATCATAAAATAACAAAAATTTTTAAATAAAAAATCCAAAGTATAATTGAAGTAGTAGTAAAACTGACATTTGATGGTCAATGATAAATATTAAAATAATTGCAAGTAATGGTTTTTATTAGTGTAAATTTATGACTTATAAGTCACACGCTATTTATTGGACATTTAAATTCTTGGGCACCGGCATAATTCTATTTAGGGTTTTTAAAATTCGGCAAAATTTAGAATATTTAGAAAAACGAGTTAATGATGTTCACCTGCATAAACCTCCAGCAAGGTATTGGGAATATTAAGATTTTGCTCGCCCTCTGGGAGAAAATTTGGAACTAAGTTCGAGCGGACACGTCAATTTGTGTATGTTACAGTGAAAGTAGGTAATAAGTGATTTTTAATCACTAGTAAATGTAAATATTTACTAAATAATCAGTGGAAGTGCCATAAATTATGTTTAAATTACTTTCACTAGTAAATGTAAGCAATCACTGAATGTGGTTAGTGAAAGTAAGAACTATATTCATAATGTAGACATTTATCATTTGTGTGTTTGCTTGAACTTAGTTCGCTAAATCAACATAGAGGGCGAAACAACGACCCCTACAGGTAATTGAAATTCCCAATAGCGCTGCAAGCAATTTTTTCAAGTTTCAAGGTCAAGCATTTTCCTGACACTTTAAAAACATAACTCGGTACACACAAAAAATACCGGGTACTGGATAAACCTTTTTGGTTTTTGAAAGAAGACCAAAAGATAAAAGAAAGAAACTATTATAAATTATATAACTGCTTCGCTCTAACCGATATATTTTTAACTCCTGGATGGCACTATTGATTAGGAACCTCTATTTTCCTGAGAAACCATTCAACATCCAAAAAATATTTTTTGTAAAGAAAACATTAAGAAAATAAATATAGCCATTTTGTTGCTCCTCAGAATCAGTATTTTTATTATATTGACAAGAAATTACAGTTTTTTTTTAATTGAAATTGAAAAGTATAACCTATAAAATTAAATACTTCATAAAAATACAAAATTTTACATTTTTGATACTGCAATTGCACAAAATTAAAATTGGAAGTATGTACATTGTCATAATTCTTCATAAATTTTCTGTAATCATGCTTTAGTAATAAAGTAATATAATAAGAAAATCACTGTATTGGTGATTCAAATTAATATTTCCTGTCAAAAATGTCGTAATTCCAGAGTTGCTTAACCTCGGTGACAACTGAAAGTTATGTATCAACCATGACAACGGTGGCAACTAACCTACTTCTGACGTCATCTCATTAGTTCCACATTCGACTGCAAGAGTACGTTCGCTTAGTTTGAAAAGCCAATTGGAGTTAAGAGGTAAGCTTTCAGTCAAAAGTAGTTACATAATTATTGTTCGTTGATAATAACATCCTACTATTGGACACTTAAGAAGGAAAATCCCAAATTTTAAAAATGTCGTCTCTTCATATTTTTCGTTGGTAAATAAAACCGTTAGAATAATACGATTTACATTACCAATCTTTTTTATTCTTTTTAATAGTTTCAATATTCATCATATTATTCTCAATTCTTTTGCAATACCAAATTTGTAAAAATAAATTCTAGAAAAGTATAAACACGGCGATTTCAGAGCTTTATTGGCATTAGGATAGAAGTAAGATAAAATCATTTTTGAGTAAAATTGAGATCCTTTAATCTTGTAGAAGTGTCTAAGGAAGGTTGCTTGAAAAACGGCAAACTTAATTAAATAGCAATTTTCAGTATTTTCTGCTATCCCGGAATTTGCAAGCGTTTATTTAAAAGTCAAGAACCATATTAAGCACATTCGAAATTTGAAAAAGTAATGAAATTTTTAACTATTATTCAATCTGTGAAATGTATTAGGTTGAAGTGACAATAAACGTGCGGTGTTTCTGGACCTGGTGACTTGCATTTTATGGACACGCCAATTCTCGCAGCCGCCAACAGTGATAGATGGAAGTAGCAATGTTTTACAGTGGCCGTATTAAATCCGGGCCCGGAATGCCATTTTGGCATGACACGCATTTCAATTGTTATATAGGTTTACACTTGGAATACAATCGAGCAGCGCCACAGCGCCAATTAATAACACGCTTTTATAATCTTCCTTCGAAATCTACATAACATTCTCATTTAACTAGAGCCGTTTTTTCCGGAATGGTTTTAAATCACGCGCCTTTTGTCGATGCAAAATTACACCCTTAATTTAAAATTAAACTTAAAAAAGCAATTAATATCCATGCACGAAAACATAATCATGTGTTTAATTACATCTGAGTACCTAAATTTAAATTGCATCAACTACCTGCACTTCCAACTTTATTAGTTTATGCTGACTTGGCCAGAATTATTACCTAACTGAACTAATAGAGACATGTCTTTGCAAAATGTATGTGAGTTGTAATTACAAGTTCTCTTCGAGCTTCTAATAACACCAAAATCAATTTCAAACTAATCTACTTTTAATTAAATCAAGGTAAATAAAAATTACTATTTTATTTTTTTAAATAATGGGTTGAGGCAAATTTAAATAATTAGTATTGGCAGTGCTGGTTGATGTCAAAACTTTTTAATTCGATTTCTTCATTGGATTTAAATTAGGAGTTTTTGAGGCGTTAAACTTTCGAGAGGGACTTTTTGACAAATAAAATCCCGATTTGAAGTGCACACAAAGAGGACTCTTTTAAGAGTTCTCGTCACCCCTCATGCATTTTTTTGAGTTATTTTATTTCTTTTCCGCGGATCAAATCGTATTAGCATCAACTACAGCGTTCCAAAGACCGATATTGAAGGGGAGCGCGATGGGATTACGCAATCAAAGCATATCGTCTGCGATAATCGTCACTTTATGGTCACACAGCCTCATATCTTCCAATAAATGCTGATGACTTCACCGCAATGTACCTTCTTAAACTTCTTAACTTTCTTACGTGTGCAATTTAGATGAGGGTACTTATGATCTAATTCGTCTTCATAACTTTTAAACTGGTTTTTAAATAAAAATTATAATGGATTTAACGAGGATAACTTGATACGTGATACTTCAATCGAGGGAGGCATTAAGGATTTTGATTTCTTCCACAGTTAGAATTGTTTCTCATCACTTTTCATACATATTTAAGTGGTTCACCTATAATAAGTCTGTATAGTATGCATGTAAATAAATGATTATTTAGTAATAACTGCAGAGTTAATACATAGTCCTATTCGCGATTTCAGAGAACAGATATGACCTCTGGTGGTTATTTGATAAAATTCGTAGTGGAGTAATAAATTAAAAAACCTGTTCATGTAAACTTTATGTTAGTGCAGTTACTAAAAACCAATACAAACTCAAAGTAGAGCAAAACCTTTACTTGCCTTGCTCCATTTCGTTTCAATATGTATATCAAAATATCTATAAGTAGTCGAAATTCCCAGTTATTTTTAAATATTGTACATGATGTCAGGCGTAAAATCTGTAAATGAAACATCATGAAATATTTCGTAAAGAATTGCAACTGGTCTTATAAAGTGACGTTGTACAAATAAACAATTTACTATTACATATGGAACCGTAAGTTACAAAATTATATAGGTTGTTACATTTAAGAAGAAATTACAGGAGTGGCCTTAGTTTCTTGGACACCCGCTATGTTTTTATTAACTCCTAGTTGTTATAATTAAACAAAAACGGTTTCTAAAATATGCTACAATACTACTTAGAGTCAACTTACGAGTCAAATTTACAAAAAAGTCCTATAAAAGAATATAATTCAATCCAAGAATACTTCAGAGAAAAGAACATGCCAAAGATGTGGATGTATGCCATTTCATATAGGATAAATAATCCAGCTAAAAATAAAAATTGTTTTAAATCTGGAAAGTTGGCACATTTTGCATAAATTTGTTGAAACCAAAACTGATACTGCAGACGAAAGTATATTGTCAATAAAAACGTATGAAACAACAGTATAAACACATTTCCACTTGAAAATACAAATTCTCTATTATTAGGTTTTATTCCCTTTCATCAACAATACACTTATATCGATATAGCCTTTTCATCGAATGCAATTCATCGACATGAGATTTCGACGACATTATTTTTTCATCGACAACCGTTTCATCGACAAACAATTTTATCGATATTACCATTTCTTCTATAATGTCGTTTCATCGACTACAGGTTCATCGTCACTACCTTTTTATCGACAAACCTTTTCTTCTACAAGGACGTTTTATGGACATTACTTTTTCATCGACTACCATTTTATCGATATGTACTACCTTTTCATCTTCGACACTGACGGTTCATAGACAGTACTTTTTCATCGACACTACTATTTCATTGATACTACTTTTGCACGGACATACAATTTCATAGACATTACCATTTCTTCGACAATGTTGTTGCATTGACTATTAGCTTCATTGATGAAAGGTATGTCGACGAAATGGTTGTCAATGCAAACGTAATGTTGATCAAACGTCTGTGTGAATGAAAAAGTGGTGTCGATGAAACGTCCTCGTTGAAGAAAAGATTTGTCGATGAAAAGGTAGTGTCGATGCAATGTTTATATTTTTTTGTACAAATCACACAAAACATGTTTTTTGGTGATTTGTATAAAAAAATAAAAATTTGTTTTTGTGATTTTTTCAAAAAAATATAAACATTTTTTTATAATAACACACTTCTCTTAATATTAGTTAGCTACAGACGTTCCTTTCTTTGTAAATTATTTGCTAATATAACAATTATAAAGAAAAAAACGGTTTGTTTACATCTGGTGTTGAGGCGTCTTAATACTGAATTTATTCCATGTTAGAATTACACCCTGTATAATGATAGATTTTCTACTTGCTACCTACCCTTAACAAGCGACCATTTCTGCCTTCAATTCAAGATAAGGATGGAATGATTTTTCAGAAATGTATAAATCTACTCCAACCTTTGGTTTTTGGTGAAATAAATTGGCGAAAAAAGACATCAAGTCTGGTGATATTATAAACCAGGGAATTGGACTTCCTCTACCAGTCCTCATATTGGGGAAATTTTCGTTAAATCAAGCCCGAACATTATTTATTTACCCTAAATGAATATCCATAGAATCTCCCGTAAGTATCTCCGGAATAATTATTGGACCCAGCAAAAGATTACCTAATATTCGAACGTTTATATTAAAAAGGTGTTAATTGTGAACTTCATGTACAGCATAAGAATTTCAAAACTTCAATGATGTGTATTTTCCTATTAAATATACCATTTCTACTGAATTTTGCTTCATCTGTCCAAATAATTCTTGATGTAAAATGAGGATCACCACCAATTTGTTGAAAAAACCAGTTAGAATAAATTACTTTGGATGCAATTCTGTGCAAATCAGTAAGTCCTTAGAGGAAAAATCTATAAGGTTTGTTATATGGGTTGTAATGGACAGTTTCCATGGTTACCTTACAGATATTCCCTGTAAGGGGAAATATTTGCACAGAATTGCACCATTATTTTCATGACCTTGTGAAAACATCGCTTATAGCTAAGTGTCATAAAATTTATTTCCTTTCCAATCCCAATTCTTGCACAAAGCTCTTTGTACATCTTTTTAGGTTCTCCTCAATTATATTAGTGATTACATCTTATTTATTTTTAAAAACACATTATAATACATAAAATTTATAAAATTAATCTATACACAAGTGTGTATCATACAAAAAATGGATTTAAATCCTGCACCCAATTGGGAAGGGAGTTGTATGTATAATCTAATCCCTCTAAAATGTTGTAATTTTTGTCATTAAAATACAGGGTACGGTAAGAATGCTGTGTTCTTTAAAATACACATGACATGAATCTAAGTAATTCAAATTAAGTATTAATCGAGTTATTGTCTATTGCAAAATAAAGACTCTGATTTGCAATCACTGGAACATCCCCAAAGAATGATTTTGTAACTCAAGAGGTTCAGTTTTCCACAAAGATGGTCAATATGACAATTCTATAACAGACTTTTGTCAATTTCAACTCCTAGAAATGTTATATGCGTAGCAGCTATCTCAATTTGGTTATTAACATTGAAATCCAGTTGGATATTTTTATTTAGAATGTTAGCAAAATTAACAATTACTGATTTGTTTAAATTAATAATTTGTTGGTTAAAGGTGCACCATGACTCAAACTCTTGAAATGCTAAGAGAACTTTATTGTAAGCATCATCCAGGCTTTCAGCTGATACAACTAATGTTGTATCGTCTGCATACATAAACACCTGTCCGCATGTAATAAACTCAGGAAGGTCATTAATGAAGAGATAATATGAGTGGGCCTAAAACGCTTACTTGAGGTGTCCCTAAATTGATAGATGTTGTTTGAAATCATATCGTTATATTTAACACTGAAGGATCGATTTTTCTGGAATTACATATTCCAGTCATTCAAAAAATCTCGAATACCAATAGATTTAAGTTAATCATGTCAAAAGCCTTTGATATAACAAAAAATATACGAAATACACATCATTCTTTGTCAAGTTCATTATTTATATGTAGCCCCAGTGATATGGTTGCCGTCTCCGTGGAGCAGCTTAAAACTGTGTTGATTGTCATAAATAGTTTTTTCTTTAATTAAAAAAATACTAACCCCCAATATTCTCAACAGACATTTAATTTTAAATGAGGTTTAATTTTGCTGCTAAATGTCATATAAACTATATTCAAATTTCATAAAAATACTATACATATATGTCAAATTAAACCTCATTTAAAATTAAGTCTGTTGATAATACTGGGGGTAAGCCTTGAAGAACTCAATATCGAGATTGGTATAAGGTGGTCTAATTTCAGTTCTTTTGGAAAGTAATCCTGAAGAACTGAACGATTGATAAAATACATTAAAAAATGAGAAACCTCAAAGTTGCACTCCTTAGATTATTAATTATCTTCACAGATATGTCATGCGGACCTACAGAGTTACTGTTGGAAATGCCCTTTATTATATTTAAGTTTCGTTCTCAGTTAGAGGTGTAAAGTACATAGATTGATATGTTATGTTAGTTACTGTACAGTTTCTTTCATTATTAGAAAAAAATGTCTGCCAGAATTTGAACAGATCTTCTTCTTTTTCTATGATTCTTTGGGTTCTAAGACCTATTTTGCAAATAAGGGATAGATGATCTCACCTCTCTCAACCTTTCATCCTCTCCTCTTATAACATTTGCATCTGGATGTCTCCTATATGGATATCAATTACCTCCAGGTCTACCTAATATTAGGGGAATGCTTTTTATGCGCCATTTGTATTTTTTTAAGTAAACATCTTGAATGGTAAATGGCATGTTGTCCATTTTCTCTTTTGAAAATATTTTCTTAAATTTTTACTTATTATACTAAATATACAGGGTGTCCCATTTTAATTAATCCTGAATATCTTGAAAACGAAGCGATTTCCTCAAAAATGTTTCAGACAAAAATTGTAGCGGCTCGAGGGGTACATTTAATAGTGCCATGAGTTTTTAATTGTTATGGGGTTTTATGGGGGTTTTATGGAAAAACATTTTTTTTCAAATGAGAACTCCCACTTTTTATTGTAGATTCGTAATCTATGGAAAATAATAAGAAAGTTTTGAATAAAACTTTTTTTTCTAAAATTTCAATTTTTCGCTATACTATACGCTATATTTTCGATACAGTTTTACAAGAAAACTAAAGCTTTATAAGAAAAGTCGTAAGAGTCAAAAAGTACTTAAATTAAGGCAAGGATTAATAACAAATATTATTTTATTAAATAAAAAAAATTTAAAAAAAAAGTTTATTTTATTTTTATTATTTTTTAAGAAAAATATTATTTTTTTTTTACTTATAAAATTTAGAATAAAGTCAAAGGTTGGAAACAATAGGTGTCAAAACGGTTTTTCAATTTTATTTGCAATTTAATATGTTAAATAATATTTTTCAATTAAGGAAGAAGGCTTCTAAAAATAAAGGAATTTCATTTTCAGCCTGTTTTGTGTTTCGCACATAATTGTTATATTGTGACAGATTAGTTTTTTGTAGAAGCTCATTGTTATTGAAGCCACTGTGATTATTTAAAATCAGTCTCTCATAAAATGGCTGA
Organism: Stenus bimaculatus; assembly: GCA_963971135.1. Taxonomy (NCBI): domain Eukaryota; kingdom Metazoa; phylum Arthropoda; class Insecta; order Coleoptera; family Staphylinidae; genus Stenus; species Stenus bimaculatus. The sequence goes on along the minus strand of OZ020180.1, from coordinate 74,203,086 downwards.
TTATTCTCCTAGAGAAATCGTGAATATTATAAAAGTTTTGGGCGAATGCCATGATTACTACGTCTTTATGCTGAGAGGTTTCCACAATTGCGTCATCCAAATCATACAAATATTAGGAGGCTCGTGAAAAGAGCGGAAAACGGTTCTCTTAGAAGAAAACGTAGTAAAACTGGTCCTAAGATGCTCCCCTCATTGATAGCATTAGCTTCCGTAAATGAAGATCCACATACATCTACAAGAAAAATTCAGCGTCTTCATGGACTTCCTAAATCTTCTGCCAACAGAATTTTAAAACACCATAAATCACACCCATATCATGTTCATTTAACCCAACAAATTAAAGAAGATGACTACATCCGCCGACTTAATTTTTGCATATGGGCTACGAATCAAGTTAGAAGAGATCCCCTTTTTTTTAATAGCGTACTTTTTACTCATGAAGCAAAATTTGACCACATGGGTGGAGTAAATCTTCATAATGCTCATTATTATTCTGAAAATAATCCACACTGGCAAAGAGATCATAGATTACAGTGGCGTTGGTCTATAAACGTTTGGGCTGGAATAGTGGATTAGTATCTTGTGGGACCATTTTTTTATGAAGAAAATCTTAACCAACATGTTTATTTGAATATAATTCAAAACGAAATGCTTACTCTTTTAGAAGATGTACCTCTAGATTTAAGACAGCGAATGTGGTTTCAACAGGACGTAGCTAGACCCCACACTGCCAGAATTGTTAAAACATTTTTACATAACCAATTCCCTAATATGTGGATTGGAATTGGTAGTGAAGTACACGAATGGCCAGCAAGATCTCCGGATCTTACAAAAATGGATTATTTTTTATGGGGTTACATAAAAGATAAGGTTTATGAACGACCAACTACAACTAGAGAGGATATTATGATACGAATTACGGACGCTTTTCGAAGTATCACTCCTGAAATGTTGAGAAATGTATCATTGGCTTTTCGCACACGAGTAAACATGTGTATTGAACAAAATGGAGGAATATTCGAACATCTTATTTAGACCAGCTCTCGTAATTTAAGAACAGATCCAAATATCTTTAAGTGTTTTAATTAATTACCTTTTAGAAGTAGAAGAAAAACTTGCAGGGGATTTGGATAATTGTTTAACAGTAGTGTAGAAAGGAAATTCCGTATATCCAACTTGATTTAATTTAATCAAGTTGGATATACGGAATTTCCTTTCTACACTACTGTTAATTACCTTTTACTTTATTTTAAATTTTATAAGTAAAAAAAATAATATTTTTCTTAAAAAATAATAAAAATAAAATAAACTTTTTTTAAATTTATTTTTGTTTTAATAAAGTAAAATAATATTTTTTATTAATCCTTGTTTTCTTATAGACCTTTAGTTTTTTAGTAAAACTGTATCGAAAATCCCAAAATTTGTGTTCATTTTGGTGAATATAGCGAAAAATTGAAATTTTAGAAATTTTAACCAAAACTCTCTTATTATTTTCCATAGATTACGAATCTACAATAAAAAATGGGGGTTCCCATTTAAAAAAAATATTTTCCCATAAAACCCCATAACAATTAAAAGCCCATGGCACTATTAAATGTCCCCCTCGAGTCGCTACAATTTTTTTCTGAAACATTTTTAAGGAAATCGCTTCGTTTTCAAGATTAATTAAAATGAGACACCCTGTATATCTTTGCAGTTTCAAGAAAACTTAATGGTTGTTTAAGGGGATTATGGTAATAATGCATTTATCTACCAAAATTTTCACAAATGGTGTAAAAATAACATGAAATCTGGGAATGCATTTAGAAACTTTACACCTCTATATCTTAAAGAATTGACCAAATGAAATTCTTTTATTAGGTGCATTCCAACAACGTATCATTGAGATTGTGCCCCATTTTTCCAGCAGCCTGGATTAAAATTATATGCCTTTTAAAGAAATAAATAATTATTGATTGATAAATGCAGAGTTCTATAAAGAGTTATCTTAAAATATGGTACAAAGTCGATGTAGATAATTTAAAGTTTTTTGGTACCTACTCTCGTATGTAATTCGAATTGGGTTTAAAACCTATCATTATCGGAGGCTTTTTTAAAATTCGATTATAATCTGTTTTCGGCAATAACAGCAGCGATTTAGGCGTTTATCGTACACTGTTAAAACCGCTGGTCGTTACTTAACACCTGCCTTAACCATTTCAAATTGATATTACTATTTAAACGACTCTTGGAAAAATAAAGTGTGCATGATTATCCTAAATGAATGCAGATGGCAATGTATATCCGTATTATCTAAAGCCGATTCGAATTGATATAATGAGAATTGTTTTCGTAGCAGGGTTTGGGTCGATCTTCCCTGATATTATTCCGAAAATCGTTTTGGCTCATGAATCATACAGCCGTCACTCACCGGAGGAAAGAAAAAACATAAATAAGTTTAAAACATTTTTAATTTTTATACTACATCTCGTCCGGCATTCAGACCCGAGGGTACTTTTTGTTTTAATTTTATTTTTAACAAGCATAAAACGGCTGGCCATTTCATTGAACAACATTATAATTCAGGAGCTTCAAACCTGCCGGATTCATTAAATTAACTAAGAATTTTTGATGATTTATTGCGAGATTATATAAAGACTTGATGCAAAAATGACGCGTTCTATAATAATAATAATATTGGTTTGTAAAATAAAAATAATTGTGAATGGTCGACTCGAAAAATTTGCCTATTAAAATATAAAAATATCATGATTTTAACATACAATAATTTAAGCAAGTGGGCGTTTTAATGTTGTCTAATTATAGCTTCTAGCGGAATTTAATTATGAACGGTTAATTTTTAGTTTTTTATGCTTTTCAGTAGCCATTTACCTTATACCTGACCACTTGTTTTTATTTATTAAATAATTCTGTCTATGTAATTAAATCTAATCTATAATGTAAGCGTAATACTAAACAATGCGAGGATATTTTGAAATTTGTTCCGAACTAAAATACTTCTCATGATAATAATTGATGATTGTGGAATGAAAATAAATGTAACAAATTGCTTGTCAAAAGTCCCATTCGTTAATAAGTTCGTGTTGAAAAGGTGTTATTCATTTTTTGTTACAGATACGGAAATTAAAAGACCATAATACGTGAAAAACTGTAATCGATACGAGGACTGTTGTAGGACTAATAGGACCGGACTTAAAATTATACACAACAAATCAAGATTCAAAGTGTAGATAAATATAAAATAATTCAGTTTTAAAATGATGAGAAAGGTTAAGCATTAACTTCTCGGTATAATAATAATAAAATAAAAAGTAAAAAACTAGCATTGCCTTATTTTTATTAAAACGATTTCAAATTATAGCGAGCAGTAATCAAAGCTATAAAAACAAATTAAATTTCATATAAAATGGACCCGCTTATTTGGGGGTAACCCATTATATTCCAACATACCCTATTATTATTTTCGAAGAGTCGACTGATGGCATCAACTCTCGGCTTCCAGCTCGAGTATTCTTGTAAGAGCATTTTTGGTGCGCGCATATTTTTAATAATTGCCGTCTTTAAATTTATCCCTTTTCAAATTCGTCGCAGCCTGTTCCGTAGGTGTGTACCTATTATCGAAATAATAATGTCAGACGGGATATTGATCTGATCCCAATCTCTTACAACGAATTTTATTAAAGAGAGAATTAAAATTTATTGATGTGGACAAATATTGATGAGTCTGATTAGGGAAACTCGCGTGTGGGTGGCCCTACCTTTCAACGAGGGAATTGGAAAAAACAACCATTCAATTATTTTTATTTCTATTTGATTGTTTATTCAAAGAATATATTAAGAAAAATTTTAATTATAATTCTGTATTATTCAAGAGACATGCACAACCATTTTTTATTATTGCATAAACAATCAATTATAAGGAAACTATTAAAACCATATTGTACAATGTGACACACAATTTTTTTTTCAAGTTTTATCAATATTTTTGGAGATGATTTAGGCATATTATGTATATCTAAAAATATTTAAGATTTAAAAATAAAATCCCAAAAAATTAATTAAATCTCGTCCTCATAACTTTTACCTTTTACTAATTACATATTTTCAATGATAATCAAAAATTCAAAAACTTTTGATCACTTATTGGAAATGAGATTCATACAATTGAATACCTTCCTTTAAGAACAACGTAAGTCCAGTTTTTTGAAACTGTTCAATTGTCATAGTGATGAGTGATGAGTTATTTGCGACAAGATTACAATTTTAAAAACCCGATGAGTTGGTGAAAGAAGAATGAACGTTTCATGAATATTTATTTAGTTACATAGTTTTAATATTTCACTCACTAGGTTCTTAAAGCAAGAATGATGTAATTTTTTCTTTCAATTTTTTCAGAGCTGTGTAAAAGGGCTCATACACTATCAAACAGTTTGCACAAACAAAATTTTAGCCAGACATCGTTGAGGTCGAGTGTTGCACAAACTTCATTTAAGTTCGAAAATTCCTTATTTTTGGTAGAGGTTAAACCCTATTTTGATCAATATGCAGATGTTGTTAAACTAATTTATTTATTAATAATAATATTTAATAATAAAATACATAGTATAAATAAAAATACATAATAAAAATAGTAAAAATAATTAAAAATTATAATATAAATATAATTTCTCTCATTTCTTAATAAGAGCTCGAGCTCTTTCCGTAAGTTTTCTTACTCTGCCTCTGCTACTAACAGTTACATGTTTATCAGACTCACTATCATTAAGTTTTTGTCTGGTAGATCTAAATGTTCTTTTATTTATTTATAATTTATTATGTCAAATTGACAGGTCATAGCAGAAGCGTTTTATCGCGACCATTTAGGTATTATTTATTAATATCTACTTAATTCTGCTACTACCATCCTATTATCATTATATTTTACATTATGGCAAGTAATATTTTATATCAATCGTTATTAAGTTCGGCCTTCAAAATAATTTCAATTAATGTGGAAGGATTCTCATCTGCAAAAGGAGATATTTTATCAGATTTATGCAAAGATACTAATTGTCACATTCTTTGTATACAAGAAACACATAGAGGTCCTAAAAGGAATAGACCAATAATTAAAGGTATGAAACTTATTAGTGAACGGGCACATAACCAATATGGAAGTGCACTTTATATAAAAGAAAATTTAATATATCAATGTTGTAATAGCCAAGATGATAATAACATTGAAATTCTTACTGTTGAACTGGACAATATTATTATTTCTTCTGTTTATAAACCACCCAATGTTCCTTTTAAACTTCCTTTATTTACAAATGTATAAAAATCTAGAATTGTTATTGGTGACTTTAATAGTCATAATTCTACATGGGGTTATAAAGATACTAATGAAGATGGTCATAATGTTGAAATTTGGACAGAAAATAATCATTTAAATCTTATTCATGATTCAAGCCAATCTTCGTCATTTATTAGTGGTAGATGGAAAAATGGATATAACCCTGATCTAATATTTGTTAGTAATTGTTTAAAGGATATCTGCCGTAAGAAAGTTCTTAACCATTTTCCTAATTCTCAACATAAACCAATTATGTTAGAAATAATTTCACATGTCAATCCTCAAATTATACCTTTTAGACGTAGATTTAATTTAAAAAAGGCAAATTGGTCGGCTTTTTCGGTTGATTTAGATAATGAATTACAAAAGATCCAACCTATTATTGAAAACTACGATCTGTTTATCGAAATTGTAAGAAATATTTCTAGAAAACACATACCCAGAGGTTGTAGAACGAAATTTATACCAGGTCTTCAAAGTGATCATAAGATTTTATTAAATAATTATATAAAGAGTTATAATACAGACCCATTTTCACAAACCACTATGGATCTTGGAAAATCTATTGTTACACAACTGAATGAGAAACGTCAACAAAAATGGAAAGAGACTCTCGAAAGTATAGATATTAAATATTCAAGTAGACAAGCCTGGAATACAATTAAGAATCTTTGTAGTGATTCCAAACAATCTGAATTAAATTGTTCTATTTCTGCTAATCAAGTAGCTCATCAACTAATATTAAATGGAAAATCAATGAGATTAAAAAAGAATTTTATTCGAAGAAATAAGAATTTAGAATCTACGTTTTTAAGTCGCCCCTTTGAAATGAATGAGTTAGATTCCTCTATTAAATCTCTTAAATTAGGTAAAGCTGCTGGTCTTAATGATCTTAAAAATGAACAAATAAAAAGATTTGGTATTAAAACTAAACAATGGTTATTGGATTTTTTTAATAATTGTATTTTTGAAGAGAACATACCAAAGATATGGAGAAAAACCAAAATAATTGCTATTCCTAAACCGGGTAAATCACTTGATAATGCCAAAAATTTTAGACCTATCTCACTTTTATGTTGTTTATACAAATTATTTGAAAGAATGATATTAAGTAGACTTTCTCCAAATATTGATGATCAACTTATACCTTAACAAGCTGGTTTTCGTCCTGGTAAATCAAGTACAGGCCAAATCCTTAACCTTACTCAACATATTGAAGATGGTTTTGAGAATAATCTAATAACAGGTGCTGTTTTTGTTGACCTCTCTTCGGCATATGATACAATTAATCATCGTATTCTCTTGTCTAAAATTTATAAATTGACAAAAGATTTTAAGCTAATTCAAATAATTCGTAATCTATTAGAAAATAGACGATTTAGAGTAGAATTAGGTGGTAAACAAAGTAGATGGAGAATTCAGAAGAATGGTCTTCCACAAGGAAGTGTTCTCGCCCCTACTTTATTCAACATTTATACAAATGATCAACCTATTTTTCCAAACACCAATAGTTTCATCTTTGCTGACGATCTAAGTATAATTACACAAAATAAGAATTTACTTACTATTCAAAATACTTTATCTGCAGCGCTTAAAAATCTGTCTATTTATTATCAAAAAAACAGTCTTCGTCCAAATCCATCTAAAACAATATCAAGTCTCTTCCATTTAAATAATAAAAAGGCAAATATAAAATTAAATATTTCTTGGAATGGTGAAAATGTTGAATTTTGCCAAACCCCTACATATTTACTAGTTACCCTGGATCGTACATTATCGTATAAACAACATATCAAAAATTTAAAGACTAAAATTTCAACTAGAAATAACCTTTTACAAAACTTACGTATACCAAATGGGGTGCAAATGCTCATACATTAAGATGTACTGCTCTAGCTTTAGTGTTCTCCAAAGCTGAATATGCTGCTCCAGTATGGGAACGTTTAAGTCATGCCAAATATCTAGATCCAATTCTAAATCAGACACGTCGAATTATAACTGGTTGTCTTAAGCCCACTCCTATTAGTTTCCTCAATATTTTAATAATAAGTGGAATAGCTCCTTCGAATATTAGACGTTCTGTTGCAAGTATGAGGGAAAGGAAGAAACAACTCACTGATTATAGACATTCTTTATATGGTATCATTCCTACAAGATCTAGACTAAAATCGAGGAAAAGTTTTCTTTTATCTGTTAAACCTTTGGAAATTTCAATATTAGATACAAGAAAATTTTTATGGTGTGGTTCTTTATCTGATTTAGATAAGGAATTAAAAATTTCTCCAAAAGAAGAACTTCCTCCAGGCTTTGATGAAAAGTGGTTAACTTGGAAAGCTCTAAATAGATTACGATCTAAAACAGGTAGATGTAAAACAAATTTATTGAAATGGGGCTTTACAGTTGAAGATGAACTCTGCTTATGTGGAAATTCACAAACTATGAATCATTTACTAATATGTGATAAATTAAATCAACCTTGTTCAGATTTAGATCTTGCACAAGCCTCACCAGCTGCAATTGAATGTGCTAATTTTTGGTCATCTATTTTATAATATTATATTTATGTATTGTATTGTATTTATGTATTATTATTAGGATGGACACGAAATAAATAAATAAATAAATTTATAACCATCAAACATGAAACTCGGCCAACATAGCGTTGCGCAAATAATTTCAAACATGTTTGAATTTACACCACATTTTGTGCAACAACTCAAACATCGCCATACACTGTCAACGTGTTTGCACAACTTCATCTTTTGAGCAAATTGTTTGATAGTGTATGGGAGCTTTTAAGTGGACTTATCTCGTTCTTGAAGCTAGGTCTTCAATAATTATATGGGTTCAAGGCATCAAATGAACAAATTTGAGTTTAAAAATAACATCAAGAATTTTCGACAATAATGCATACACACTGGGTAAACATATAAATAACTTTGGGGCGATAGAGGGAGTAAAACTAAGAATTTTTAAAATATTAAGTACTTTTCCAAAATGCTTCCTTCAAAACTTCAGTTTCACTTCCTCTATCACCCCAAAAAATATACCCTGTATTCTTGGAATATGACAGAAAACAAAACAAACAGAAACACAATTTCCCGAGATGTAATTTGTTCAAAAATAGATCAATAATTTTTTCATTATTTTATAGTGTTTTCTCCGATTGGAAAGCCATTTTCTTTCGTTATACCTCGAAGAAACAAATTAATCTTAAATCCAGCAAAATTATCCTCTAAACTGCGATTTAGTTTAAGGCGATAGTCGGCAAATTTGAGCGCTTCAGTTTGAAATTCTCTTAATATTTGCGATTTTGGTTATAACTTTTTTCCCAGTGGAGCTTTTTTAAAATTTATTTTTTTGATATAAAGAAGAGTCTTCTGGCTACCAATTTCTTCTGTTTTGTTTTAGTAAGTGAAACCAAATAATCATACTGCAGCAGTAAAACGGGCTCTTTACAAAAAATATTCGCTTAGCGGCTCCTTGAAACATTCTAAAAAAACTAATTGAAATAATATTTTTTTTTCAACGCTAGAAATAAATTAAGATATAAACGAAGACGTTGATTTTGCGTTTTTTTGTTTTAAATATATTTTTAAATTTTTTACAGCATCCCAAAAATTTCTTAAAATTTTATTTAATTTTTGGGAAATAGTTTAAAAATATATCTAATACAAAATAACGCAACATCAAAGTCTTCGTTTATACCTTAACTTATTTCTAGCGTTGGAAAAAAAAATATTATTTCAATTAGTTTTTTTAAAATGTTTCAAAGAACCGCTAAGCGAACATTTTTTGTAAAGAGCCCGTTTTACGGCTGCCGTATGATTATTTGGTTTGACTTACCAAAACAAAAAAAGAAGAAATTGGTAGCCACAAGACTCTTCTGTGTACCAAAAAAAAGAAATTTTAAAAAAGCTTCAGTGGAAAAAAAAAATATGACCAAAACCACAAATATCAAGCGAATTTCAAAACCAAGCGCTAAAATTTGCCGACTATCCTCTTAAAAATTGAACTTATTACTGTTATATATTTCAAATTTTAACAAAGATTTTCCAAGAATGTGTACAATCACGAAACTTTAGAAAATGAAAAATTAAAGATAAAGATATAATTAAAATTTTATTTCTTTCATAGTATCAAATGAAAGATTAAACGACATGATGCATAAAATAAAACAAGAATCATCAAAATTGGTTTAAAGAAGGCATTTACATATTTTCATTAGAAATTTCTAACTTTTACTATAAAAATACTTTGAATCAATTAAAAAATGTATATTTTATCAATTGGAACAATTTATCAGGCTACACCTTTTCCAATGTACGTCAGAATAATTAAATTCGATTTCAGAATAGTCAATTGTATTTGAGAAAAATCAACTCGATTTCAGAATAGTTAATTGTATTTCAGAAAGCATCAATTGTATTTCAGAAAACATCAATTGTATTTTAGAAAAATCAATTTAATTTCAGAAGGAACCAGTTATAAAAAAATGAGGAAATCGAGAGTTTTTGGTGGTGATTGTGCACGTGAACCCCATTTCATCAAAAATATGCTTTGGAAATTTAACCAGGCTTAGGTCCTTATTCATCAATATTAGACCCAATTAAAATAATCTGCCAAAAACTCTTGGCTTCCTCAATATTTTACAAAAGGTCCTTTCTAAAATTAAATTAATTTGTCTGAAATAGAATTGATACTTTCTAAAATTAAATTGATTATTCCGAAATACAATTGATGCTTTCTAAAGTACAATTGACTATTCTGAATTACAATTGATGATTTGAAATTGAATTAATCTTTTCTGAAATACAATTGGAAAAGATGTAGTAATCCAATTAAAGCTAAAAAATGTAAAAAAGTATGTCCTGATTAAAAGAAGATTATGAGGAAAATATTTTAGCTAGAATATTTTAATATAGTTTTGTTTTACATTTTTCGTAGTAGTATGTTGTAACATCTTTTTTATGTCTATTTTGATTTGAAGTTACCGCAAGTGGCTCCGTAAAAGTACTCATTATTTTTAAGGAAAATTTGTGAATTTTTGGTGGGATAACTTGTAACTAATAGAAAAGCAGTTAAAACCTTCTTTATATTATTGCGAACAAATTTTTATGTTGATATTTTGAATAGTCTTGGTAAAAAACGTTTTGAAATTTGGATTTTCCTATGGACAAATTACATGGTAAAATATCTCCTCTTAAAACAAAGAAGTTATGTAAGAATTTCCATATTCAGGAGATAGATTCTGTAATTTGGTCCCAACCAGCCATTAATACAAGAAATAAAAAATACCTACTCTAATTAAAGTTTGGACTATAATTTAAGCCCTTGTGATGACTTTTGCAGTTTTATCTCATTTATTTCGAGATAAATTGTCCTTCAAAGTAAGATTTAGCTCGAAAATTGATTATTTTAGGTCACACATTTTTGAAAAACAACTATAACTCCGCTACTTTTGAATCAGTTTTTGAATTTAAACACACTCTGTCAAAGAAACCCATTGATAGGCTCATTTTAAAGACCAGAAAAATATGTACAAGATGTTCTTCATGCAATTTCGACAAAAGCGGACTAAGCTGTTTTGTGTACCAACTCTTCAAATAGTTTCAACTTTGCAAATTTAAAAAATCTTTAAAAATTAAATATTTAGAGAAAATTCGTCTTGGAAAATTTATAGCGAAAAATGTATCACAGAAATTTGATTTTACGACCTAACCGAACCTTTAAATATTTTTTTAAATTTATCTACATATCCTCGAAACTGCGATTTAGTTTAAAAATTGAACTTATTACTGTTATATATTTTAAATTTTACCAGAGGTTTTCCAAGAATGTGTACAATCACAAAACTTCAGAAAATGAAAAATTATAGATAAAATTAAAATTTTATTTCTTTCATAGTATCACTAACTACTTAAATAATATTATAAACAAGGGTTATAGGCTTAAATTTTATAAACAAGGGTTAAATGAATCATAAGCTAAATTGTAGTTTGTTACATTTTAGTATTTTCTTCTACCCCAAAGTTTTTATATTATTACTGAGTACCACAACTTAGAACTTCAAAATTTAAATTTTAAACCAAAAAAAAAACAAATAAAGCAAATTTTTGTCTTATCTATCAAAAATTAGAAAAAAAAATAAATTTCTCTCTGGATGAGTTTCAAAAATACTCATAAAAAAGATAGAATATTGTGTTTATTCTGCAATACAAAATCCTCAAATTTATAATCACAAATCTACTTTTTTCTGCTTTTATTCATAATCTAATTTTAGTCACATTAAAAATTCGTCAAATATTCAATCATACAAAAAATATTTCGTTTGTAAAAATTTTATATTGTGCATAATACATTTGTGTATCAGGGCAAAAGAGCTATTTTTATGAATTTTAAACATACCTACTTTATAAGTTAAAATTATTAATCCAAAATCGTGGACAGGTTCCTGACTTTTTTTTCGATTTGGTTTCAATTATGGTTCGGACTATAATTTCATTCCTTTTCAATTGACAATACCATATAATACTAACAAAAGCAATGTGATTTTGCTGAATATTCTACGAGATTAAGAAATATTATAAATTTACAATTAAGCTCTAAGTTACACAAAATAGTGGAAAACAAAACGTGGTTTAGCCAAAACATAAAAAATAATCACAAAAATTAACGACAATCGGGATGTAGGTACCGATTTTTTTAAGTACTAATAGGTATTTTTTATATTAAAAGCTTTAAATGATGGTGTGTTTTATTTTCCTATAATTAATTTTTCCGCTAATTTTTTAGATAATTTATTAAATAATATTGTAATTGTTTTAAAAAAAAAATTTAATTCTTAAAAAACAGGATTATTCTTTTTCAAAATGTTATTTTTTTTCAATTAATTTTTATAGTTAATTTATTTTAAAAATAAAATTTGTAAAAATAAAACGTGATTTTATGTATATTTTTTGTTTTATTTTAAACTTTATTTTTACTAATTTGATTTTCTTGATAGGTACAAGTTCTGATAAATATTTAATGATTTTTTATGTATTTTTTTCTCGGAATATTATTTAATTTGAAACGAGATTCAATTTGACATATTATATTTTCTCTTCTAGCCACTAAATAGTCAATGAATAAATTTATAAAGAGAAATTTCTGTATATAAATTTAGCAACTATTTAGCAGCTAAAAGTAAAAGTTTTTAATCCTCATTTAAAATTTAATTGCCGTTAAAATTTTGATAACACCGTTAGATGATTTTTGAAATTTTACATTAATTCATATCTTTTTATTTTTAACCTGGTGCAATTCAAAATATTGTAAAAACTTGAATAATTAGGAAATTAAATAATAGTAGTAATATTTTACAGTAAATTCCTCACAAAAAGCATAAAAATTTACTTTTTATTATTTTCTCCGCTTTATTTTATTCCAAAACAAAATAAATTTTATCACATGACTTTTCTTGCGATGAATTTTCCTTTTGTTTTTACTATTATTTATTTTTATACATACAGGGTGTTTTTAAAATGGTGGTCACGGCTTCGTGTGCTTATACTAGAAGTAAGAATAAGACAAAAAGTCCATATAATCAGTTGCTCAAAACTCAATTGATACTGAGATACAGGGTGTTGAAATTTCTTTTTAGTTTTACTTTTTATTTATTCGAATTTATTTGGTACGCCACTGCAAAATTTTACTTTTTTGCTTGGATTTTTAAAATCTTCATACAATTTACCACAAAAAAGTACACCTGTTAAATTTTGATAGGATTAGTGTTATTTCTGAAATCTCCAATTTTATGCTCCAGTGAACTTGATAAAATCAAACTAATTTTCAAAATTTTAAACAAATTTAAATTAAACAAACAAAATTCAAATTGATCACTCTTGATGTTTTAAATAAATGATCAAGATAGAAACACTATTTTGAATTTAATAAAAAAAAAAAATGAATAAGGGAACCATTTTGAGCATTTTTCTAAAATTTATAATTGGGTAAATTAGAAAAACTTGTGATGTATTTTCTTTAAGTCCAACTTTATTATTTTTGTATAAAATAAATTAAAAACTATCGATTTCGGGATTATTATATCCCATCTTCAGGTATTTAAAGAATCTTTATTGTCAAGATAATAGTGACGTGTTATTTATAATTAGGTGTTTCTGACATGTGTTTTTATGTGAAACACCGCCAAAATATTAATTTTAATTTTTTTTATTTGAAGTTAAATTGTTTCAAAATTTTGAAAATTAGTTTGATGTTAACAAAGTTACTGGATTATAAAACGTAAGATTATGAAATACCATTAATGCTATAAAAATTTAATAGGTGAACTTTTTTGTGGTAAATTGAATCAATATTTTAAAAAATTAAACAACACTGTAAAATTTTGCAGTGGCGTATCAAATAAATTAAAAAAGGGGGCACCTTGACCCTTTTCCACGCCACTGGATTGTTAAATTAAGACAAAAATTATAGCCAAATTTGGCTAGCTATGAGAACTACTCACCCCTTAAATGTTATTAATTGTCATTTAGTCGATCAAGAGAAAATAAAGAAAAAGAAAAAATTAAAGGAAGTTTCAACACCCTATATTTCGGTAACAGTTGAATTTTGGACATGTTTATATGGACTTTTTGACTTATTTTTACTTTTAGTATAAGCACACAAAACCGTGACTACCATTTTAGAAACACCCTGTATAAATATTGTTTAATTTTTAAGATACTGAAGATATAAATTTAATTATGTATTAACATCATTAAGAGCATCTTCCTAGACACCCGCGATAAATTTTCCTTTTGAGATAATAACAAGGAATAGAAAATCCATCCCACTTTTCTGGAGCTTCTTTGCAAATTATGACCAAATAACTGATAATTAATGCGAATCCGTAGAGGGCGCGCGAGTTTGGTTTGAAAAATTGTAAAAAAATCATGAAATCGAGCATTAGTTCTGCAGTCATAACTCAAGTCTCCCTCGTTAGATTTTCAATTTTTTTTCAGATTTATAATCTAAATTGATTAGGCTACATCCTGCCAGAGAATATCCTTCTGCAACCTAGCACAAAATTAATTATACAGGTCCAAAGTTAAGGTACTTTTAGATCACTATATTTTTTTTGTACATTCTCTAATTTTTTTTCCTTCTGGCAAAAATTAAAGAAAATCAATTACAAAAAAAATTATACAAAAATGTTGTTCATACAAGCTTTTATGACAGCAGAACTAAACCACTATATTCGCCGTTTAGGAAATGGCTCTTAACAGAAACAAATAAAAATGGTGTTCATAAGAAGACATTATCTCCCTCTTCTTCCTCATGAAAAAAGCTCGAAAATTCATAATTTTTCTACCATTTTATTATTGGTATTTTAAAAACTACAATTTTTTTTTATTTAATTAATCACCATAATATTCGGGATTTTTCCATTGGATTGCTATTGTAATACATGCAATAGGTCAGAAAACTGTTGAATAGTAATTGTATTTGTAAGTTGTGTATTGGTGCGAATTAATCCGGAATGAATGAAAAGGACAAGATTAATAGTTCGTAGTCCCTATGAATTTCCCATGAGCCATGAGTTCTCTGGTCTAAATTTAAAAACATAACATGCGATTTAAATCAGTTTGGATTAGTTTATGGGGTGCGGCATCTCCGATGGCAATATTCCGGCGCCCCGTCAACAACAATGCCCCGACTCTTATTGCGAAACCGTGAGCCAGCAAAATATCCTCTTTTTTACCGTCTCAAAATGTTCTAATTCAATGATATAATTGTCTGATCGTGTAAATAAAAAAACGTTCTCCTGCAACAATGAAAACATCCAGTCATGCTTTGCTACTGTGCGGATCTATAACGGGTGGCTCCCCTAAATTGCTCCATACAGGATTTACGATCTTTACAATTCTAATAGCCAAGTCATTAGCAACTTCTTTATATAATTAAAGCCTTTAATTACACAGGCCAACAAAAAAAATGTTTGTAAAAACTTTTTAAACAAATTTACCTAAATCTTATGTATTTTTGGGTGCTAAAACCGTATTTAATTTTATCACCCACAATTCCCTCACAATATGACATCAATTATAAGTATATTTCAAAAAATAGGGAAAATTTGATAAATTAAAATTAAAAAATTAGTTTGTTATTAGGCAACAATTTTCGCTTACAAAAATATTAGATTATTTTCTAGATATACAGGGTGTCCCATCATGGCCTACTGAAGCAAAGTTAAATTTTTTTAAATGGAGTACCCAGTATATTTTGCCATTTTTGGATTCCTTATCAAAAAATAATTATACTTTGTTTAAACTTTTATGGGTCTATCATCACTCGTTTTGCTGATATTTGCCATTTAAGCCAAAAAAAGATTAACTTTTGAAAAATCACTACTCTAAAACAGAAAAACATGTTGGCTTGAAATTTTGTCAAAAATTTTTCAACTTCGTCTAATCTACAACTGTCATGTCAAATTTAAGTTTGTGATATTTTTTTATCAGGGTGCCTTATAAAACGCAAACTGAACAGTTACACGAAATTTTCAAATGGAACACCCTGTTTTAACGACAGTCGATGGCAATTTTTACAAGCTGTCTATTGATATAATGTTTGTATGGTCGCTTATCAATGGTTTAGGAGATATTAATATCCAAACTGAGAAACAGTGAAAATAGACAAAATAGCACTCTTGGTGAATTTTTTTCAGGATTTTTTTAATTTGCCTAAACTTATTTGTGTCTTTCTCTATTTTGCTTTTTTAATAATGTTGTTATACTACAAAGCAGTTTTTGTTGCTTCACAACACAAATAAAATCGAAACTTGCAATTATCAATTTTGGTTTTCTAAATTTCAGTATGTTTTGAAAATTTAACAACTGATGTTACCAAGGAAACCTCTATTTTGTTGAATTTCCTTTTTACGCTCTCTTCTGATAGCTAGAAGCGGATTTATTTCAGCTTCACCAAGTGCTTACAGCATATTTGCCATTTCTTCTTTAGAAGAGTTCACTATATCGGTTTAGTTATTGCCAAAAGTACAGAAAAAGGCGTTAAACAAAACTCAACAAAATAAGGGTTTCCTTGGTAACATCAGTTGCTAAATTTTCAAAGCATACTGAGACTTAGAAAACCAAAATTGATAATTGCAAATTTCGATTTTATTTTTGTTATAAAACAACAAAAACTACTATTGAAATAAAACAACATTATAAAAAAAGCAAAATAGAGAAAGACAGAAATAAATAATAGGCAAATATAAAAAAAAATCCTCTACAAAATTCATCAAGAGCACTATTTTGTCTATTTTTCACTGTTTCTCAGTTTGGATATTAATATCTCCTAAACCTTTGATAAGCGACCATACAAACATTACATCAATATAAAGCTTGTAAAAAATGCCATCGATTGATGTTAAAATATACAGGGTGTTCCATTTGAAAATTTCGTTTAATTGTTCAATTTGCGTTTCATAAGTCACCCTGATAAAAAATATCACAAACTTAAATTTGACATGATAGTTGTAGACTAGACGATGTTGAAAAATTTTTGACAAAATTTTAAGCCAAAATGTTCATCTGTTTTAGAGCAGTGATTTTTCAAAAATTGATCTTGCCTTAAATGGCAAATATCAGCAAAACGATGATAGACCCATAAAAGTTTATACAAAGTATAATTATTTTTTGATAAGGAATCCAAAAATGTCATAATATACTGGGTGTTCCATTTAAAAAAATATAACTTTGGTTCAGTAGGCCATGATGGGACACCCTGAATATATCGAAAATATTTTTAAATTGTAGGGCATGCATGTATCTATAATGTTGGTGAAAACCGCAAGTCGATATGTTTTATAGCAAAGAAGCTGTAGACCGTGGGTATATGACTGGGTCACCCTGTATATAGCAAACGCGTTAGGTATATTAAAGGGACTAGCCGATGATGTTTTTAATTTTTTTAAATAGTTTCATAGTAAGGTTGTAAATTGAGCCTAAAAGTTGCATATTTTTGGGCCCAGCCAAAAGGTGATAATTAAAAAAAAATTAAAAACTAAAAACATCATAGGCTGAACTATGGAATCATTAAACAGAGTAAAAAAATATTCGATTTCAGTTAACCGTTCGTCTTTCCTGTTTCTTTAAAGTAATCAAAATTTTCATTGGCATACCTAATTTTACCGACTATCTTGTTAAACACTGTAATGTGAAGTTATATTAACTGGAAGAAAACAAACAACTTTGTAATTTATTACAACTACCAACCTTGTAATATTTGATTTTATTGCCAACCTTATAAGACTAGAATTTATTGCCAACTTAAAAATATTTAAAAGGTTAATAGTATATTATTCAACGAGCGAGTAATGATAGGCATTACTCACGCAGGCCTGAATTACGTTGACTGTAGATTCAAAGGTTACGGGTTCGAACCCCGATCATTAACAACTTTATTTCATAAGTTGTTTGAATTTGGTAACAGAAATCCACGGGTAGCCCATGGAATTCTGTTACCGGTAACCAAAACTCACGGGTGTGAGTAATAGCTATCATTACTTGTCTAGAAACGCGTTCATAAAGTACCCATTATACAATAGTCATAGAAAAAAATATATGCTATAAATTGTGGTTAATAACATTTATTTTTATTTAATAATAAAATGTGAGAAATTGGTGGGTGATAAGACTTTTTTGTTATTTTTTGGGAATCAGCACACCAAATTACACAAAAAATAGGTAAAGTTATTGAACAAGTTTTTTCATCGTTGGCCTGTGTTATTATTACACAATAAATACTTATTTTTGCTTTCTCAAGAATTAAATTTCATAAAAATAAAATCCAATCAATTGATTTTTTGGAGTACATGTAATCATGTAAAAATGATTTTTTCATCTATTAACTTTACAAAATAAATTTCTTTGGATAATAAAGTTTATATGAATATAAATAAGCAATTAATATTATGTAAATTGCTATAAATGTTTATTCAAGTAAGCATTTCCTTACATTTTCTAAACATTTTATAGCTTTTTAAATTAATTACCGCAAGATTTATAATATAATAAATTGCTCCTCGGTTGTTAGAAAATAATGTAGATTCGCACATAAAATCTGTTGTTGCAAATATTTTCATAAAAATGAATAAAACAACATGTTCTGGGATAAATATATCAACACATTATCTTCCCGGTTTTAATCTGATTGCTGATTGCGATTACTTTTGTTTCATTATGTAGTTAGGAAGTTTAACTTTGCAGAAACAACAACTCAAAACCATACCGTGGAGCACGGTGGTCTCTTCTGAACCTAATAAAGATGGTGTCTTAATTGCTGCGATTAGTTGCTCGTTGCTTACTAAAGTCTAAAGATAACTGTTACAATAAATAATGATACCAAATAAGATAACTTTTAATCATAAATATGCAGATATTATTATAATATTTAAAATAACAAAATTATATGACAATAAAATTTAAATATTATATGCGTTTTTCATGCTTTAATCAGTTTTCCACATTTATTTTAACTGCGTTCACAATTTTACACCAACACTATGAACATTATTTTATAACAAAAATTTAAATATTAAAAGTACATTAAAATTTTTGCATTAATAAGCTGTAGATAAAAAAAGACAATGCCCTTGTAAATACAGGGTGAATTTAATCACGCATAAAACTTGGAATATGACGTCATAATGACATCATGTCAACCGGCAAGTTCAAAACCAATGCGACAAGTCTTTCGCCGTTTTTGAAAATTCCAAAGAATGAGGTAGTTATGAATTTTATGCCAAACTTTAAGTTTAAACTATTCTTTTAGGTGATATTTAACAATTTTTTAATTACATGTAGATGGCGCTAGTATAAACTTTTTGGTACTGCTATAAAACACATTTTATTTTATGCCATAAAAATCATTTCAAGTTATTTAAAAAAAAATTTGATGACGTTCTAACGACAGCATATCAACAGGGAAAACTTTTCCTTTGAGTTCAAAATCAAGTTTTTCAAAAACAATGCGACACGTGCCTTTTACCGTTCATTAAAATTCCAGTAAGGTCCTCATGAATGTTATACGTTACTTTAAACTTGCCCAGTATAATAATAATAACACTGGTCTACAACAAAATTAGATCAAATAAAACTATAAATGCAATTTAAGGATTCTCGTACACTGAATTTACACATGATAATAATATTTTTCTTTAAGAGCATTTTCTTAAACGGTAAATATAGTGGTTTAGTTCTGCAGTCATAAAAGCTAGTACGAACAACATTTTTGTATAATATTCTTTGTAGTTGATTTAGAAGTCATTTCTTTAATTTTTGCCAGAAGGAAAATAACTTGGAAAACGTGCAAAAAAATATAATGATCTAAAAGTACCTTAACTTTGGACCCCTCTAATTAATTTTGTGCTAGGTTGCGGAAGGTAATTCTCTGGCAGGATGTAGCCTAATCAATTTAGATTATAAATCTGAAAAAGAATTGAAAATCTAACGAGGGAAACTTGAGTTATGACTGCAGAACTAATGCTCGATTTCATGATTTTTCACAATTTTTCCTCCCAAACTCGCGCGCCCTCTAGGGATTCGCATTAATTATCAGTTAATTGGTAATAATTTGCAAAGAAGCTCCAGAAAAATGGGATGGGTTTTCTATACCTTGTTATTATCTCCAACGGGAAATTTATCGCGGGTATTTAGGAAGATGCTCTTAACATCATATTATTTAAATTTAAAAATAATCCGCGAAAATTCTATTAGTTTTTCTTGTTATTTATCTTTGTGCGGCTATATTTAATGTTAATATGTTAAGAAGAATTAGTTCATTCGATAGAAACAAGAATTTCCTATTTCATACCAAACGCTTTGGTGCAATATATCTTCAAAAATTAATTTATTGCACAAACATGTACATGTTTGCTTGAAATTTTTTATGATGGATCTAATAAACGCAAAGAAAGATTCTATCAAGATATTTTTCAAATAGAAATATGTTATTACGAAAAATGGACTCCCTAAATATAAACGTAACTCTTCTGATTGTACTAATTTTTCCAGAAGCATCAGTTCTATGTAGTTTCTTTAGAAACAACAGTTTTAGTACTTATTTCTTCGGGAGAAACTGTTGCTGTAGTTATTTCTCCAGATGAATTAGTTGTAGTATTTATTTCTTCAGGAGGAATAACTATTCTATTGTCCCCAGAAACATCCGTTCTATTACTTATTTCTTCATGACCAAAAGATGTTATATTAGTTTCCCCAGAAGCATGAGTTGTAGTACCTAAAGGCTTCAGTAGTTATACTGATTTATCCAGAAACACATAGTTGTAGTACTTATTTCTTTAGGAATATCAGTTGCTGCTGTTCTTATTTATCCACAATCATCAGTTATAGTACTTATTTTTTTAAAGAATTAGTTGTAGTACTTATGTCTTTAGGAACAACAGTTGTTGTAGTGATTTCTCTAGAAGCATCACTTGTAGTACTTATTTTCTCAGGAGGAACGATTATAGTACTAATTTTTTCAGAAGAATCAATTGTAGTTCATATTTCTTCATGATCAACAATTCTAGTACTTATTTCGTCAAGACGAACAGTTTTTAAATTAATTTCTCCTGAAGCATCAGTTGTAGTACTTAGTTTTTTAAAGGCTTCTGTAGTTGTACATATTTCTTCGGGAATAACAGTTATTGTACTAATTTAACCAGAAGCATATAGTTGTAGTACTTATTTTACAAAAACAACTGTCGTTGTACTTATTATTTCTCTAGGAGCGTCAGTTGTAGTACTTATTTCTTTAGGAATAGCAGTTGCTAGTGTTGTTCTTATTTTATCTACAAGCATCGGTTATAGTACTTATTTTTTAGGAGATATAATTATTTCTTCAGGAACAATATTTGTTGTACTGATTTCTCCAGAAGCATCACTTGTAGTACTTATTTCCTCAGAAGGAACAGTTGTAGTACTAATTTCTCCAGAAACATCAGTTAAGAATTATATTTATTAATATTGTATTAAAATAAAATATAGAAATGTTTTAGTTTTCTAACTTTATATTTGTTTAAAAAAATATTTGCCATAAAAATTTTTGTCCTTAAATTTTCAAATGATAATATCTCAAAAACTTGATGTGCTATAGTAAATCTAGTTATAGATTTAAATTCTGCTTTAAAAAACCTACAAGAATTATATACTTTTATTTCAGAGTCAGGACTTTTTATTTTTTTTTTTGGAATACTGCAAATAAGTCATTTATTGGCATAAAATGTATAAAAATAATTAACATGTATATACAGCGTGATCCGTTTGTGGTTCACTAAACGTCATGCTTAGAACTTAGAGCTAATTTAGTTTCCAAAAAACCAAAAAGTAGAGGTCCATCATTTTAAGTCTTCCGATTACGGTATTTTGGATTTTGTAAAAATAATAGATATGATTACTTAACCAAAGTGCGTAGAAACTGAAACCATCCATTACAAATTATTGGTAATATTAGTATTGCTAAAATGCCAACAAAAATTACAATAATTTGTTTACTAATTTTTGAATACATTTTAAAGATGTTTTTTAAGTTTTCTGAAACGTATCTGAGGAACTGTTGAAACCGTAGGTCTTTTCCTTCCTTATCTTTATCTTGGAGAAAATATTCAAAAACTAAAATACATTTTTTGAGATTTCTTTTTAACATTTCATCAACGATTTCTATATTACTGTCACTAGTAATAAAGTAACGGGTTTAGTTTTCCAATGACAATTTTTTTAAGTCTTTGAGCAAATATTTGACAACTTTTTACGGTTTTTAAATCTGCTCTGGTTTGTAGAGTGAACAAAAATTTTGTTAACGTCCATTTATTATTGAAACGAAGACTTTCTGAGAAAAATGATTCAAATAAAAGTTATACAGTTCTAAGTGACGTATTATGTAGGAATATTGTAATGACCTTGAAAATCAGGTTGAAGGTCACACAATAACCACTTAAAAATTTTTAAATGTCAACCATCCATTTTTATTGGGTACAATTTTAGCTGACCCTTAGAAGATTACAGAATAATATTTTGATTTATATTTAGCAATTCGCAATGTTATAAGAGAATCATCGTTTAAACAATTGAGTTTTATATTTGGGTATGGTAATCATGTTTTTCCTTTTTCTGTTATACGTATTGTGAACATCACCGCAAAATCGAATTTTAGCATGCAAATAGGAATAACATTTGTAAGACCATTCTAATTCAAGAATTTTATGAGATATTTTCTCTCTGTATTTTTTCCAAATATTACTTTGCGTAGCTTCTTGAATTTTTTGAATAGGTTTAGTACTGTCAAAACAAAGGTGATACACACTTGATCAAAAAATATAATTGGACAAAACTAATGAACTACAAAGAATAACTTCAATATTTGGACTTAAAATGTCTATATTCATATCGATTAACGTTCTCTGGAAAAGTAATGTTATATTTTCACGAATCGAAGGTTAGTATCAAGAATAGCTACCAAGTTCCTTTCAGAATTTGAAAATTCTATCAACTCACCATTTATCTTTAGTTTTAATGTACCTATGAAGAATAACATTTATATTTTTTGTTACCCAAATACTAGGGCACCAACAGCCTAGAGATGGTAGGAATACTTTGTAAGTACAGACATAAGGTTATTAGTAAAGTAAATAACAAAGGGCCCTGGCTAGAACCCTGTGGGACACGTTCTCCAAAAATAGAATTTATAGTGGGATATGAGTATTACCACATTTCTTTGGCCAAGACCTGGTAGGTAGGAACCAAATAATTCACACGCAGAGGATGAAACCCAACATACTTTATACTTTAATATGTATATGGAGAAGAAGTAATGAGTTATTGTGTCAAAAGTTTTACTACTGTCTAACTGCGATACTAAACTGTCTGTCTGTAGCTTTTCCAATATAATCTACTATATGGGATAAAGTTGAATTACATCTGTGACCTGGGTGAAAATTTTGTACTTTTGAATATACAGTTTGTATCTAGCTTTATGCAACGTCTTTTAGGGCGTGATTATAGTAAGGAGTTGCCTATCGCGTTGACTGGTTAATCTAATATCATTATTACATATGTACGTGATTTAATCTAAAATATGTAGTTTAAATGTAGGTATAATTTAAATAATTAATAGTATAAAAAGTTGCGTGAGTAAAAGAGGATTGCAGTATATTAGGATCAACGATCACATATGAAGCAAATACGTGAGGTAAATTGATAGTATTGGTTTCGTATTGGACGTGCGGTGCCATTAATAACCGAAGAACATATTGTTTTTTGGAATTGGTCCATAAATTCATATTTTATAAATCGCGATGGCGTGAGCGCACGCTAGTCGCCACCAGGGGGGCAGCACATAATTCCCAGATTAGCCGGCCCCGGAGATACTTAAGTAAATAAACGTCTTTCTTACATATCAATATCGTATTTCACTTGTGCCGTTCAGAATAAATTCAATCGCACAGAATAAGCTACGTGTATTTTTATTAAGTCTTCACCTGGGTTAATCGCGAGGTCGCCATTTGCATATTTTCCCAACAAAACCGTTCTGCACAGCAGTTCAATATTATGGGAAATGTTTATTAAATATACACACGTTATATAGTTTAGACAGCTTACAGGCATATAAATATATGAGTAGTGAATAATAATGTAAATTTGTATTTATTTTAATTTGTATTAAATATAATTTTCTCAGCTCTATCTACGTTCTTCATGGTATTTAACCTCAATAAACCAAAAGGAAAAATAAAAAAAAAATTAATTTATTCATCAAAGCAAAACCTGGAACATAAATTAAATTTCCCGAACTGGCATTTCAAAAAAAGAAAATTTAAATTTTTTTTTAATTTAATTGGTGTGAGCATAATTTATACATGTAATAATTCAATTAAGTTCAATTAAGTAACTTATTTTTTTTTTATTTAAATATTAGTATCCTACTCTACTTATTTCTTCCTGTATTTCGCATAATGAACTGCTTAAACTTACGGTGATCGAAATTTTGATATTTTTTTATCTCATTTTTAAATCGAGTGGCATATTTTTAATGAAAGAATTTTGTTTATGGTTAGTTCATTTGTAATTATTTTTTCTTCCTCCAAAATCCGACTATCCGAACTATTTTCTCCTGCCATATACCCAGTAGATGATTATCGTCCAAGGAAGGTAACTTCAATGAAAGATACTTAATTATTATTGAGATGAACTCGAACTTTTTGTAATTTTTTTAAATCATTAGAAACTTCCTAAATTACAAATTCTGAAATATTTTTTATAATTGTAATATCATGAAATTTTATAAAAAGACAAGACTCTTAAGGTTTGTTTTTTTTCTATTATTATTTAAAAAAGTAAGAAGTCACTTATATTTATAAAGTTGGAATTACCCATTTTTTTAATACTCAAATTTGGCATTCTTTTTTTCAGGGTTCAATAAAATTTCTTCCGGGAAAATGCCTCTCTTCAAAACCGAACAATCCTATTTTTTGATTAATACTAGTGAATTGATAAAACTAATATTTCTCTGCCTTTATGATTTTCACAATATTTGGATTTGATGATGGTATCCGGTGTTTTTAATTTTTGGTATAAGTGAAATTAAAATATTTACCATCACTTTCTTTGTATAAAATTTGCATGCAGATAACGTTGACGTTTTGGCCCATCTCGATAATTTTTATTTCAATTTTTTTGCTAAAAAATTGAGGAAGGTATCCAAAAATACAAATACGAAAGCTAATTTAATTAGTAAAATATATAAATTTCCTTATCCGTTAATAATCAAGTGTCACAAGCAATTATGTCCAAATTTTTTTTTTCATTTAGGCATAAAATCCCAGGAACGTAAGAAATGAAAATAACGTAAAATCCGAAATTTAGGCCGAAACTCGAAAGTTTGTCAACATGAAGTAAAGGAGGACTTCAACCAAAGGTCGAACGAAAATAGCTCAAGTGGATAAATCAAAAACAATAAATAACTATGCAAAAATTTCAGGGCTCGAAATGTACCGGAGCTAATCGGAACGCAGTTTCGGTTTCTGAAATTCTGAAGAATATTGTTTCAGTTTGTATAAAATGTTTTTGAAAACTGTGGGTACTATTCCAGTTTCAACAATTTAAGAAATTTTCATGAATTTTTCAAAAATAAACTAAAGAGTTCATTAAGATCTTCTCCATTTCCTTATTGATCAATACTGTGACAGCTCTGTATTTTGTAAATTAATTAACTACCATTAAATCTGATTAAACCAGAAATTCATATTGGTTCTTGTTTGGCAAAGGGTCATCATTTAGCGAATTTTGTGTCATTCGCTAAATGATGACCTTTTGCCAAACAAGAACCAATATGAATTTCTGGTTTAATCAGATTAAATTTAAATTAAAGAACACATATTATGGAAGGTTCTTTAATTTGATCTGTGATTTTGTAATTGTTTTACTATAGTACTTTTATTTTTGGAACGTATTTCGTAATTGCTATAAACGAAAGTTCAGTTTTTGTTTCCATAAGTACCTACTTTTTTTTTGGTCGCACTTAGCATTCTGGTTCATGAAAATTTCCATTTCAAGCTCTGAAAAATTTTAGATTTATGTTTTTTAAAGTTTTTTTCAATGTCCGTGTTTCACCAAATTTTAGGATAACATACCAAAGCAAATTTAATTTAAAAAAACAAAAAAAATTGTAGAGGTTTTTTCTTAGTTGTTAGGTTTGAATTCAAAATCACCGATGGTTAAAGCTAAAACCATCCTATTTTAATTGGTAACTACCGTAAGTAATACTAATATCGTAGAGAAAACGTTAAACTTTTTTTTAGTTTATTTTTATTATATTTATTATATTTCAGAATAAACTTATTAACATTAAGGTGTTTTCTTGTCTTCCAAAATTACTTTATTAACTCTAAAAATCATAAAAATTATCATGTTTTCTCTTGCTCTCTTCTTGTAAATTTTCGACAAATCCTATATAATACTCATTTATTTTTATTTTAGAACTAAGAAGCTATTTATCTTTTATAATTCTCTAGATTTCAACTGACTCTAATGTAGACTAAACCGGTGCCCTTATAAAGCAGTGGCTTTGTTATACATAATATTTTCTTATTTTTTGAGATTTTTTTTTAAAGACGGTATACTACAAAAACCAACTTTGATGTAATTAAAATACGTTCGTTCTGTTAATGTTGATTGATCAACTAATTCAGTGACGTAGCCACAAAATATGTCTAGGTGGGACAATTTGGAAAAAGGCGCCCAAAACTGCAAAATATACAATATGCGTTAATTTCAATGTTCAATTACTCCTTTCTTACCTTGGCTTAAAAACTGAATTATACATTGTGTTCCGTTCGTGTTTCACCAAACGTCCAAAAAAAGTGAGGATCTTTTTTATCTTGGAGCTACACCGGTTTTTGTCAAAAATTACATTATCGCGAATTACATTTTCACCAATGTGCGTAGGAATTTGTTAAAATCTTGAAAAAGAAATCGCAAAAAAGAATAAAATAAAAAATATTTTTTTTCCTATTTTTGAAAATCTTCTCCAACCCATTTAGGTTTGTTTTTTTAAAGTTTTCTGAAACTTCTTCATATTCTCAACAAACCAGGGAAATTTTTCCTCACTTTCTAAAGTCTTGTGAAGTTACTTCTATGAGAAGTAGTCTTGGGGTGAATAGTTTGTGAAAGAGGCTATAATTGACTCCTGAAGGAATGCCAAG
Organism: Stenus bimaculatus; assembly: GCA_963971135.1. Taxonomy (NCBI): domain Eukaryota; kingdom Metazoa; phylum Arthropoda; class Insecta; order Coleoptera; family Staphylinidae; genus Stenus; species Stenus bimaculatus. The sequence goes on along the minus strand of OZ020180.1, from coordinate 74,176,012 downwards.
TGTTTTGTAAGAGTTTTACGCATGTCCATCATAGACTGTACTTTTTATAGGACTATCTTCAGAAGGAAGGAACCGATCTACAGTTTCTAATTTTCCCTGATTTATTCAGAAGATATCGAACTTTCAGAAAACTTAAAAAAACAAAATCTTAATGCCACTTTTCTTGAAAAACAAAATTCAAAAACTAAAAAAAAATATTTTTTTCGCTGCGATTTATTTTTCATCTCAAAAACTAAAAAAGATAAACTCTTTCTTTTTCGTTTTTTGTCGATTAAATTTGCTATGTTTTGTAAGCCTGACATTTGGAGATGCCTGAACGGAACACCCTGTATGTATTTCGTCATTACCGATTAAATTGCACCCCCGATACCCCCCCCCCCCCCCCTGACTCACCAGACTACGCCAGTGACCTAATTATAAATTGTGAAGTATTATCTACTAATGACAAAAACTTATAAAATTGTTAAAAAGCTCTGAAGAAGAGAACTAGTAAGTATGTGGTCAATCTGAATAAAAATGTTAGCCGTAGCAGCGCTGTTAAATTTGTCAGTCAAAAAACTGATGTCAAAAAAAACGCTATTCTGTTAACTTTACTGTAACTTAACAGAAATGTAAAATAACATTTTCGGTGTTAAAATAACATAGATCAAAATAATAATACTACATTAATGTATAATTGATCAAAATAATAACTGTTTACATTGGTATGTACAATGCATTTTAACATCGAAAATGTCATTATACATCACCGTCAAGTTACATTGGAGATTATAGAATACCTTTTTTTGACATCAGGATGACTGTCAAATTTAACAGCTCAAAATTCTTATTCTTGGATCGGTCGTGATTGTGTCATCGACGATATTCATGATTCTGTCTTTTTCATTTACATGAAAAATCAGAGTCTATCCTTATAGTCCCGTCGACGACACGATCTCGACCGGTCCAAGAATAAGGCTGCTGTTACGGATAACGTTCTGTTCTCAGCCCGTAGCATGTAACTGTAACATGTAACTAAGTAGTATCTTTTTATACTTTGAACCAAAATATAGAGATATATCAATGAATTATTAGGATTTACGATTCACATTATCAAAAATATAATAGATACCTATTTTGTGAATGATTGGAAAATGAAATTGGATTTTTTAATTCGTTAAACTCTTACAAATCGAAGGCTAATAAAATGGAACGAAATATGTATTTAATAAATTTCAATTACGTTTTAATTGGTTGATTGCTATACATATAAGTCCGGAGGCTAAATGGGCGAATAAGATAATTTTTAGCGTTAATAAATGGACCTTCTGGGAAGATGGCGAGTTTTAATAAAAATGATGAGATTTTAATCATTTCTTTGTAAAAGCCATAAATCTTTGAGCTTTATGTATAATACTCTTAATATTTGAGTAAAATAAATGAAAAAAGACTTTTTTAAAATAAATGCGATTAGATTCGCTTGTTTTGGCACCGGTGATGATACTTTTTGTGGTCTTTAAGCGAGTGTAAAGCACGCTTGTTTAGACGCACGAGCGAACAAAGAAATATATTTGAGGGGAAGCAAAAAGTGAAAAAGTTTTTAGTTTTACGCCGAAGGAAACTGGGTGACGAGTGGAACTAATTCGCTTTGTACCGTTACATCCACATCCAACAGATGGCATTGAATTTAAGGAAAGCAATTTGGTTTATTTTAATCGATAGAATTGTGGTGGCTTCAGGAATAAAATTCATGCGGCCAATTCATGAAAGATTAATAAAGCAATTTAGAAAATTAGTTTTTTTAGGAAAGCTTTGTGTTTATAAATAAACCGTTGACGGTGGGTGTAGGGAGTAGAAGCAAAGTGGTAAAGTGGGCGCGGGTAAAAACAATATGGAAAGTCCTGAAAGTATTTAATAATGAAAACAGTGGCTGTCGTCAGGAGGCGAGCAGTTCGTGTTGTGAAAATTAATATGTAAACGAATTCAGTGTTGATATAAAAAGCACAGCCGCGATGTCATATTCAAATGAGTGCTGCGTCAGTAGATATAAGATGTTCCAGTAGCAATTTGTCGACTTTTGATCACTTTTCAAATTGTCGACATATTTCGTCGGTTCCGCAACTCGTTTATGTTAATCGCGCTCTTCTCGCATTCGACACAACTCAATTTTAATTACATTTTCTTTAATTAATATGCTAATAATTTTGCATAGTAATTATTGAGAGCAATCTACCGAACACTGGCGTCGCTTTGATGTATCCATAGCGGATAGAGCAAAGCAAGAGTTGTTGGTCGTCGGTCCGACTTTTCGTGCCTTTCTTCACTAAACATCAGACATCCAACATCCGACATCCAACATCAGCAAATAGTGATGCACCCCCGCGTCACGACCTATGCAGATAGCAGAAAGAAATTTGCATGCAAATCTGTCAGAGATTGAGCTAAGCCCAAATCGGTATGGAAACTTGTATCTCTGATCGCCTGAATAATAATGCCTTCGCCTCCTTCCGTTTCATATTGCCGACGTAATAACTCCACCCCGCGTGCATTCATATATAGACAGCTTAGCGTGTTTATGTTCAATCACCAAATTACTTTATAATATCAAAAGAGGTATTGCCTGCTTCCACTTCCAAACTACTTAAAACCACACAAGTTAATGTTGATTAAATGCATTTATAATACCGCCTAAATTTTCTTCACTTCCTCCGACATAAAACACAAACAAAACGCTCCTCCTGCTCTAAATCTTATAATCTCATTCCTTCAAACTATTAATTTCCATTTAACTATTATATAACAATAATTAGATAATTACACTAATCCAACCTCCAATTATTGAAACTACTACCTATTTTATAAATTGTGTTTGCGATTCCAACATCGGGTATGCCTGGACCCCTATCCTAATTTTTGGACATAAAATGTCATATAGGAAAACCAGCATATTTCTATGCAAACTTGCCAAATCTATCAATAAGTAACTAGTATTTTGCTTGAAAACGCATTTTTCCTTTGGAGAGAAATTTATTCCCAGAAATGAGTATATAGATTCTGGATCCTAGTCTAGAAATCACTTAGACCGTGCCAACACACTTTGTAGCTAAATTCGGTACCCAAAACTAAGGGTTGAAGTCTTATACCAAATCGAATGAACCACTTTTATTCCGTTTATTTCCTTTCTTAGATGTTCTTCTTCTCTTGGACAGAATTGTTTGTGTTATCGGGTTCTAAGAAGTCTTGTCCTGGTGGTGGTTGAAAGCATAGAGAGCTGTTGTTCTTTGGCTAGGTTTACACCGTCAATATTTTGAAATAATATTATAGATTACGTTTATCTCGTTTAACTCGATTCGGATTGAATTGAAAAGCGATTGACTCAGTCCGCATTTTTTGCAATATAAACACGTAGGATTGGATTCACTTTCAGGATTCAGTTTAATAATCCAATCCTATAAAATCTCAGTAATCGCGATTGAATAAACTTTTGTAACGACATAAACGCGATTTACTTTACAAAAGTTACTAGTAAATTGTGTTATCGAAGTTGGCACATCTGACTGATGTCAGTTGTTACTTTGCTGCTCTCATAAACCATTAACCTTGCTATAACCTAGAAGTCTTGAGTATTTGAGAAGTTATTTTATTAAATTTAATACTCCTAATAAACATAATAAATGATATTGAGATAAAATAGGAAAGGTCCGAATGTTTGGAGGGATTTCTTTCTCTTTAGTTGGTAACTAGGATTATTCATGGATTGAAAAATTCAATCCAGGTCAAATGAACTCTGTCGAGATAAATGCGTTGTTTACATAATTGACTGAATCCTGTCATAATCCTATTTTCAATTCAATCCCTATCGAGTTACACGAGATAATCGTAGTCATTGAATTGTAAATCTATAGTTTTCCCATGGCAACAATCCGCCTAAACGGCTAATATCTCTTCTAGAATGGTGTTGAGTGTTTTTCCTTGTTTTTTTTTTAAGTTTGAAGGTGCTTGTTCGGCGATAGAATAATAATTGCATTGACACTTGGTACTTGGAATCGCACATTTCAACTAATTCCTCCAACTTATTGACCTACCCTCGTATCTAAATTATATCGTCAAATTCCGTCTATTTTTTTTAATCACAAGGAAGTTCGCTGCTCACCATATCTGCAACGAGGATTTTCTTTTGTGTTCCTGAATCCTTTTAGTGGGCCAATGTGTCACCTTGGATGGAAAAGATATGAAAATAAAGCTTGGTTCTGTTTGGGTGAATGAACATACTTATATTAGCGCAATCAAGAGCCAATCAAGGAGTAGAGAGCTCCCATGACATTTTTGGCTTAAGGTAGTGTAATAGATCTATGGGTCTTAAAATTGAGCGTTAGTGTAGGCATAGGAATTTAGTGGATTTGCTCCAAGAGAGTTGATCTCCACCAATGAATACATTGCAGGGTTTCTTGGGTACCTTGCAAAAGTCCAATTCAAGTTTTTGATTATATTGTTAAGAAGATGGATATCAAAAGTCGATATTGGAAGATCTATGCGGGCGCTACAACACTCAAAAAACTGTTAAACTTTCGAACTGTTTTAAAATTTTTGTGTTTATAGAAGAGCCCAAAAAATGTGTAGGGCTTTTGGGGACAACATTTTGTTTCATTTGACCTTATCTTAACGTGTGGATTACACACTTCTGAAGTTCATTCCGTACAGTGTTTTTCTCGCACGAAATTTCGATTCGCTAAGGTATATTATTTAGCAAGACTTCCAAAAACAGTACACTGGCGAAAATTTAATTTTGGTTTTTGTACGTCCCAGTGTGGGGCAAAATCACGAAAACCTGGCCATAACTCGAAAATTTAAAATTATAAAAATATGTTTAAATGCATAAATTATTGTAAAGGAAAATCTGTTCTTGATATTCATTTGGTTTAGAGCAGAATACAGGATCAATTTTCGCTCCGTCCTAGTCTGAAGTTCAGTATAATTTAAGTGATCAGTTAAGCTAGATTTATGCAGACACATTTAACACTTAATATTATGAATTTAATATTTAACCTACAAAATTAAGCATTAAACTCTTTGTTATATTTAAATTTTTAAATGTGGCGCATAAACGGTCCCATTTAATACCACAGATTTAATTCTTAATTTTTTTTAGATTTAATTTAAATTCTTAATATTAAGTGTTAAATGTGTCTGCATAAATCCAGCTTTATTGTGAAGATTTAACTGTGTACTTAGTGCGTTCCAAAAGTAACATTGAAAGGCGTTTTAAAAAATGGTAAAGTTTGGTTAAGTAAAGTTGGTCCCAGCTGGAAGTAGGACAAAGAATACACGATCGTGATTACTTTTGTCCTACTTCCAGCTGAGAGCAACTGTACAATATAATATTATTTATTGTTATATAATGGGGCTTTCCACAGTAAAATATTTTTCAATGAATTTTATACTATGCATAGCTCTTAAAAAATCTAATTTAATGGACTGGTTTAATTTAAATTAATTTATTTAGAAATTGTGTTCAAAAGAGCGGCAATGTTGCTGGTGTTCCCGTCGTGTGTCCTCGTGTGCAGTCGTCTCTATCAACTCTAGAGTCTGTGATCGGTGATGACAGATTGCAAATATTAAATTTACTTTCTTGTTGGTTAGCTTGTGTAACTGTCATCTGTCAAAGCAGAGTTTATAGAGCTTTGCGGTGGACGAAACGATAAAAGATACCAACAACGTTGCCGGAGTTTTGAACATTACGACGTCACGGATTCATAAATTCAAATTTTTAGCTCTTACACAAAATATATCAAAAAATTTATTGGATATTATTTTTTGTGTTTTTAGAACTTTTAAAAAATTACCAATATTTTTCCTTTTACTAGAGATAAATCTTCCGGGCATTTCCGGGCAAAACGCTTTTTACGTTCATATAGTGCTATATTTAAGCTATCATAATCCACAAAAACTTTTACCGCATTCAACTCCTTTATTAAGAAATTACTTTAAATGTTGTTTCGTAAATCATTATTTATTTCGCCAAATTTTTATTACGTCAGCTCAGAGTTCCTCATCTTAATAATTAATAATATATGTGTTCATTACAGGATCAAGATATGAAAACATTGCTTAAAATAAAAGTACATTAGTGGATGTTTTGCTATCATCGTCTTCTCGAAAAATTGAGGAGAGACGTGAGCATTTACAGTCATATGTTGTACAATTAACTAATTGTCCGAAAGATTCACTTTTTGACATAATACATAAACTATCTCACTTTATCCATGATTTTAAAATAAAATGGAAGACTGCTGCGTGGAAGAAAGAAAGATTTCTTGCCCTAAACAAAAATTGGTTAGAAAGTAATATTACTTTTCGTCCATACACAACCAGTCCACTCCAAAAGGACGTCTTTTAATTGATTTTAATAATGGCAGTGAGCGTTCAAAACGCAGAAAAACAGAAGCAATAAGGTCACAACATAGTTCTTCTGAATTGTTATATGCTACTCAGATGAGCTCCTGCGAGCAGAAGGACATTAAATTTTCGACGCCAACACGTGATTAATAAATATAGAAAGACATATAAGGAAAGAGAACAGAAAATTATACAAATTTCAGAAGATGAAGCTTTATCTGTAATGATCGAGGCGAAACTGACTAGACACCAATATGACGTTATTAGAAACCACGATAAGAAAAAAATTCCTTCCTGCAAAAACTTATTGTTATCCTGATCGCAAAGCAATTAAAATAACAGAAAATAGCGCAGAAGTAAATTTGCAGGCTTTATTAGACCACACAATTAAACGAATTGTCGAAGTGCAAGAAGAAGTTTTGATAAGACTAACTACAGAAGAATTAAACAGCCTAATTTTATTTTCCAGGTGGGGTTATGATGGGAACTCAGGCCAAAGTCAAAATGCTGGAGATTCTGATGCAAATATTTTCCTTACATCATTTGTGTCACTTCAGCTTGTTTGTAGTAATCCAAATTTAATCAAGAAAACAAATGTTTGGCAAAATCCTCGAATATCTTCACCTCGTTTTTGTCGTCCAATTAGACTACAGTTTGTACACGAAACCATTGATATAACAATTCAAGAAAATAATTACATAGAAAATCAAATCAAGAATCTTTATACATCTACCATCAAAATTAAGGAAAAGGAAATAAATATTATTTACAATCAAGTTTTTACCATGATTGATGGAAAAGTATGCAGTGCAGCAACTTCTACAGGATCTACCCAAAAATGTTATATCTGTGGAGCTACTTCAAAATATAGCCCAGATTCTGGTCAAATCATTTAAGTTTATAGGCCTATAAATTTAAATTTGTTATATGGGTTGTAATGGACAATTTCCATGATTACTTATTTGTTTCTATTTAAAGGCCTTTAATTTTGACCAGAATCTGCTTATTAATGTTAAAGCAAAAAGATTCAGTTGAACCGTCTAAATTTTGTTTTGTTTTATCTCGCATGGATATGATTTTTTCAATGTCTATTGCACGTAGCATATAAAATACCAATAAAAAATGGACAAGCCCTGGGCAACAACAAGATTATGGTTGCAGAAAGAAAAAGAAAAATTCAGGATGATTTTAAATTAAAAATTGGTCTTTTAGTAGATAGACCTAAACCTAGTTTTGGAAGCATCAACTATGGAAATATAGCACGAATTTTTTTTTGAAAATGTTACTATTTCATCACAAATTACTGGTTTAGATAATTAAAAGGTTTAAAGCTAATTTACAAACAATCTGCAGTGGATTTAGAATAAACATAAAAATGTTTGAAGTGATAGCAAATCTGTTTGTTCAAAAATACCCATGGTACAATATGCTTCATCGATATTACCAATTGGTCAACTTTTAGAAGAGGCTCAAGAGACATTTAATAAAGATATAAAAAATATCGTGAAGGATTTGCAAGAAAATGTTTGAGAGAAAAAACATTAGAAGATATTTTCAACAGACTTCTACTATCCTCAGATCCTCTTATATCTAGCATGAGAAAGCTTCCAAATCATTTAGTCCTTCAGTGTTAAAATTGCTTATACCTCCAGAAGTAAACATAAATTCAAAAAATTGAACAAGATGCTCGTAGATGATTTGGAACGAATCGTAAATAAGTAAAACAATGATTCCTATGCTCCAACTTTATTATAATAAAGTTGGAGCATAGGAATCATCAAGTTGTTTTACTTATTTAAACATAAATTGTTCTGACGAAGATACTTGAATCCTCTGATTAAATTATTATTAAACGATTATTAACAATAATAAATCTTTTGTTTGTAACCAGGAGTTTTTTGTTACAATTTTAGCTATTTTTTACCCGCCTGGATTGTGCATTGAACGTTTCTATTTCAGAACGAGTTGGTTTTATGTAAGAAACTTATCACTGAAGAATTTTTTCAATTCCAATTAATATTGATGAGTGGTCGACTTGAAAGTGAGACTGATTTAGAGGAACCACATGTGTTAAAAAAGTTATACCAGGTCGAAAGATAGGGTGTCGACTAGCTATGAAATTTGAAGAGACCTAGCGAATATAAAAGAATATGTAGAAAACTTTAGTTGTTCTAATTATAAGTAGTATTTGGCAGCTACATCAATATTCTTCTGGCGATATGGTAATTGCAGAGACTGCCAACAAATCATCAGTTGATTACTTCAAGAATGATAGAAAGATATGAAATCAAAAATTGATTCCTAAAGAAAACTGCTCCGAATCATCAAAATCAAAGCTGTTGCTGATATCGTTTTAAACAATTCTGCTTTTTTTTTAATATTCTGTCATTCCGAAATTGTTTCTTGAATCCATTATTTCAAAACCCGCATAGTCGTCGGACCTTGGTCTTTTATGTTATGCCTTTAACTAAGATTTAACAGTATATATGAACATAAAATTGTGGTCAAAACATCTTGCCAATCTTTTAAACTGTTTTATTAACCAATACAAGTGTTAGTGTTAAAAAATATGCTTTTCCCAAATTCTTGAAAGTTGCCCACATTCAGAGCTCTGTACTTCGTTTGCTATTGATTTTATTAAAAAAATCACGTAGGCGCGACACGTGTCTTCCAATGTCAAGAAATATTTAAGAAATAATTTGACTGGACTATTATAGCTATATGGTAGGTTTTTCTGGAGATGAAGGACCAGAAAATTTGGCAAAAGACCATGAAGAGCAAGAAGATGCCTAGACCAAAATTTTAATAAAAAACAACAAAAACCACAATCATAAGAAGTAAGCTTTATATAATTGTTTTTCCTGAACAATATAATTTTTGACAAGTCGAAAATATTAAAGAGGTCTACTTATGATGAAAATCTGAAATTACGAAGCTAATTATGTCGGGATAAGTTTTTAATTTTAGCTTAAATTCTTTTGTTGTGTTTGGTCAATGTGCGTGTTACAAAGATCCACTTGCCAATCTCTCACCGCCTGTCAGCTGTCGGGAATGCTTATCTCTATTGTTTCTTTATTGTCTGCAATTCAGTTATCGATACAGTTTCTCTGCACCGAGGGACTTGAGTAAAGATGGATGGATTTTTTTACAACGCGCCAACACTACTTCAAAACACTTCTCTACACATCATTCATTTTATTCTTTATTCTAACTGATAGGTAATACTTTCTTTTAATAAAATATTATAATATTTAATTATTCATTAATTTACGGTTTATAATATAAAATTAATTAATAAAATTTCCAATACTAAAAAGTTGAAAGTGTCCCTAATTTAAGGAAATACAATAGACGTATTTTAATTAAAGCATTGTACTTTCCCTCCCAACTTATTATCTTCTTATAATTTACTTTGTTGCATCTTGCATTCACAATAAATAGAGGTAGGTTTAGCAGGAATAATATTTTCTCCACTAAAAATTAACCAGAAGAAATATCTATATAGTGACTTTAATTAATATATAAAACATTGTAAAGATAAGTAATTTTCTAAAAATAAATATTAGATGGGTTTTTGAAAGAAATTGTTTTGTGGAAGATGTATACAAATATATTTTAACAGAAATATAGCGGTCAGTAGTTGGGGAGTATTAGATGATGTCCGTTGTGTGTGTTATCTGTTGTAGGATGTATCGCTCCCAAGCGGCTCTCATTTTTCAATATCATAAAATGGTCCGGATATGAAATTGACCAAAGAGGATGTGACGTAGATAAAGGCGTCTGGAAGCGCGCGCGCGTTTTGCACTGCAAGATTTATATGTTCACAAACTGAAACGGAAATAAATTTATATTCATACGAGAGCGGAAAATGAAAGCATCTAAATTTCCTGGGGCATGTATGCGCAAAGGTGTATTTGTAGAGGGTATTACAGAATTAATATAAGCAGTAATCTAAGACCCTGAAGTTTGTGGTCAATGTTAAGATGTTCCCGGAACCCGGATTAAACTCTGGATGAAATCCACAGCCTCTCTAACTCAACTAATACTGGCGATTATTAGAGCTTTGTATTACTAATCGATACGTGAATTTGTTCCGACTCGGGCCATAAACAAATTGAACCTTCGTCTTCCACCTTTGCTAATTAATTCGTCGACTTAAAATCACAATTTATATTCGACAGCCTTTTTATGCATCGACGATATTCTCATTCACAAAGGCACAAGCGTTATTATAAAAATGCTCCTATAAAAACTGATTAGAATTCCTCCTCTCCCCATTCCAAATTGGTATTCAAATGTAAAACGCTATTGGCAAACGATTTATTCTCATGTCGTTTGCTTCAAACAAGTGTGCCTCGATTATGATAGGTTTTTATCTTCTCTCTACAAACGTACAAAAATTCCATCAATGTTTAATATACAAAAAATTAAGTAGGAATTTAAATACAATACCACCACATACTACAAAATTCATGAACACTTCTATTTTATTACCCTTTACTAAAAACCCTTTGAGGAAAACAACCAAAAATTATTTTCAAATTTAGGATCTTCAGTAGTTACAGTTTTACTAGTAAAAAATCGGCGTAAGTTAAAACAGTTTGATTTTTTTTCAAAACAAGATGTTATTATTAATACTGGATGGTCGATAAAAACGACTTGAGTTGTAGTGCACTTATTTCTTACACCGATTTAAATAAACTAAAGTGAAGAGCGGAGAGGAAAAAGAATCAACTATCAAAGTCAATTTTTGTTGAAAATTAGATAGTGGTTCCATCTTGCAGCTTTTCAAAGATAGAATCAAAGTATGATGCACTTTCAGGGCCGATCCTACCGGGGGTCAAAAGCGTGAACGGCACGCGGGCGGCCAATTTGAGGGGCGGCCAATATATTTTTTGGCCCATCATTGTTTTCAGACATTCGTATTATAGATTATACCCTAATCTTTAATTTATACTCAAAAATTTTGTTATAATTTTATCGAAACTAGCAGTTTTTAATCAAGTTTTTACAATTTTTTTCAACACCAAAAATGAGTATTTTTATAATCAATTTTCAAAAACGTTCCTATGACGAAAAAAATACTTAAATAAGCCTACTTTATAGGAAATTGTCTAAATTTTATAATGGAACTAATTTTGTAAGTCTAGCTTCAGTGAAAATTCAATTTTTGGCGTTCAAAGTGCATACAAAGTTTTCATCAAAAACGTCAGTTTAAATAAAAGCGTTAAGAGCATCTTCCTAGACGCCCGCGATAAATTTTCCGTTGGAGATAATAACAAGGAATAGAAAATCCATCCCACTTTTCTGGAGCTTCTTTGCAAATTATTCACAAATAACTGACAATTAATGCGAATCCATAGAGGGCGCGCGAGTTTGGGAGGAATAATTGTGATAAATCATGAAATCGAGCATTAGTAGCCCAGAAAAAACTCAAGTTTGCTTCGTTAGATTTTCAATTTTTTTTCAGATTTATAATCTTAATTAATTAGGCTACAACTTAACCGATAGTCACCTTCTGCAACCTAACACAAAATTAATTAGAGGGGTCCAAAGTTAAGGTACTTTTAGGTCAATATATTTTTTTTTGTAGATTCTCCAATTTTTTTTCCTTCCCCTGGGAGGTATAGAAATGACTTCTAAATCGTCTACAAAAAAAATTATACAAAAATCTTTTTCGTACTAGCCTATTTTTCTGGGGTACTAAACCACTATATTTTCTGTTTAGGAAGATGCTCTTAAATAAATTTTAAATGGGATTTCAAAAAAGTCCCCACTGCGAATTTTATTTTTTAAATGGTCCATTTTATAAAAAACTAACCAAATTTTATAATAAAATTTATTTTTTAATCATATCTTGACTATAAATACCCTTTTTAAGTCATCAAAGTACGATTAAAAATTTCCCCAAAAAACTTTAACTTCAATTGGTTATATTAAATTTATTTTTTGACCCATGATTGATTTTAGACTTTCGTATTATACCGGGTGGAAATGAAAACCGGGTCACCTCGATAACTTTTTTATTTATGAATAAAAAAATTTGAAATTTGGCTATGTTCTATGGTTCAAAAAAACAAATTTTATGTGCATTTTTTATTTTCGAAATCACTTCCGGTTTCACCGGAAACACCATGAACTTTGTTTTTTTAAATGTAACATCCCATATTTTTATTCATGGCTTAAAATACTTTTAAAAAAGAAGTATTTTTGAGATATTAGTTTTTATTTTTTTTTTTAAATTTAAAAAAAAAAAAAAAGGTTTTCGAAGTCGGTGAAAAGTACCAAAACTAATTCTAAATAATTCAAATACCTAAATAAAATTGTAATTTGAAAAAATATTTAAGTGGTTTTTGAACTATTAATTTTTAAACTTAGTTAATGAAGATTTTATCATATATCTCACTTTTTTTAAACGCAATGATGCCGGGTCATTCGACTTTTTAAAAAGAGGATTTTATAACGATTATTTTGGTACCCCATATGTAGGGTGCAATCAATTTACTTGTCCCAGTTTATCATATTTTTTGTACTCGGGATTTTTCAAAATTAAAAAAAAATTAAAAATGTATCACAAACACATACCCCTACATATGGGGTACCAAAATAATCTTTATAAAATCCTCTTTTTAAAAAGTCGAATGACCCGGCATCATTGCATTTAAAAAAAGTGAGATATTTGATAAAATCTTCAATAACTAAGTTTAAAAATTAATAGTTCAAAAACCACTTAAATTTTTTATCAAATTACAATTTTATTTAGGTATTTGAATTATTTAGAATTAGTTTTGGTACTTTTCACCGACTTCGAAAACCTTTTTTTTTTTTTGAAAAAAAAAACTGAATTTTTAAGTGCTAAGAATTTCTAGATATCATGAACTAGATGATCCATTGAAAAGAGCTTATATTTCATCCAGCATTTCTTCTATTTTGGAATCATTAGGAACTAGCGTAGATGACAGGAAAAGACCTGATGGAACGACCATGATTTCCTGGAGTATATTAGGCAAACCTTTGGTATGGGACTTTACTTGTGGTGGCACAGTAGGTGCTTTCCAGGTAAATTTTAACTACTCTGGAGTGAGTTGCTTTATAGTACTCAAAATAAAAAAGCATATAACCACGAATGTCATTTGGGGTTAAGTTTTTAAATGACAAGAGTGGTATGAAAAATATTCGACTTATTATTTGAACAAGAGTGAATATTTTGTGCAAAATTTGACAGCCAACATCAAACTTTTTGAAATTTGACATTAATGTCACAAAATAATCGCTGATACTTTTGATGTTTTAATTGTCATAAAAAGTAATCACTTGTGAGTTGAATAGTCATATGTAATATCACGGGTGGTCAAATTTAAGTCAATACAATTTTTGCTTAAATTTCAAGAAAATGGCGGAAAAGCTCTTCGGATAGTGAACATTTTGAATAAGGGAGATAAGGTAACGTCCGGGATAGTCAGATGAATAAAAAACGATGATTGGCTTTGCGGACAAATTTATTGTTCTCAACTTACAACATGAGCTAACGTTTCGGTTACGCTCTGAAGAAGGTTACGAGTGTAACCGAAACGTTAGCTCATGTTGTAAGTTGAGAACAATAAATTTGTCCGCAAAGCCAATCATCGTTTTTTATTCATTTTGAATAAGTGAAGTGGCGTAGCCAGGAATTTCGATCAGAAGGTTACAGACTCTAAAAAGGCGCTCAAGTGCGGGTAAGGGGGTGTCGTACCCCCTTTCGGCGATATCTGAAGGTTAAGATTTTTTTTTAGATTCAAAATTCATAATACATATTGAGTATCCAAATTTATTACAGAAGTAAAGTTTTTTTTAATTACCAAATTTTTTTAAAGTTTTAAATATTGAAACGTGATTTCTAAAAAGAATGAAACTTTAATAAATAATTATTTTTTTATTTATTACTTGCAACAAGAACAAAATAAGAATGAATAAGGGTGTCCCATAATTCGACCTATGAACTAAATTTTTTAGACTCTTACACCATTTCTAAAATTGTAAAATATTCAGATTTTTGTAGAACCTGTATAATTTTCTTTTTATACAGGGTGTCCCATTTTAATTAATCCAGCTGAATATCTTTGAAACTAAGCGATTTCCTTAAAAATGTTTTAGACAAAAATTATAGCGTTTCTAGGGGGAGATTTGACAGTACCATGGGTTTTTAATTTTTATGGAATTTTATGGTGTTTTTATGGAAAAACATTTTTTTTTAAATGGGAACCCATAATTTTTATTGTAGATTCGTAATCTTTAAACAATAATAAGCAACTTTTGATTGAACAATTTTTTTAGAAAATTTCAATTTTTCGTGATATTCACCAAAATAATCATCAATTTTGAGATTTTCGATTCAGTTTTACTAGAAAACTAAAGCTTTCAAAGAAAAATCTCAAGAGGCAAAAAGTGATCTTTATGATGATCTTTGATCTTATCTTTAATTTTAATATTAAAAAAATAATTTTACATTTTTGAAAAAAAATAATTTTTTTTTGAATAAATTGAAAAAAAAAATGAAATAAATTTTAAAAAGTTTTTACTGGTTTTTCTAAATCTTTACATTAATTTAAACCCTTTTTGCCTTTGGGGATTTTTCTTAAAAAAAATTAGTTTTCTAGAAAACCTGAATCGATATCTCAAAATGTCTGTTAATTTTGGCGAATATCATGAAAAATTGAAATTTTCTAAAAAATATTTTCAACCAAAAGTTGCTTATTATTTTTCATGGATTGTGAATCAATAATAAAATTTATAGGTTCCCATTTGAAAAAAAACCCCCATAAAATCCCATAAAAAATAAAAACCCATGGCTCAATTATATGTCCCCCTCGAACCGCTACAATTTTTGTCTAAAACATTTTTAATAAAATCGCTTAGTTTCCGAGATATCAGCTGGATTAATTAAAATGGGACACCCTGTATTGTATATTTTTTTAATTTAAATCAATTTTATACTTTGGATTTTGCCTATGCACAATTACTATTTTTGAATTAATTTTTATTTTCCCTTACTAAAATTAATTTTTTGTATCACTGTAATCGAAATATAGGGGGTGGCCATTTGAAAAAATATGAAATATAATTTCTCAAAAACGGCCTAATGAATTTCATAATTTACAATTGATTTTACCTATTTACATTATTTAAGAGTAGTTTTAATAGATTTACTACCAAAAAATAATAATCCAAAATTTTTTTTGAAAGTTCATTTTTTTTACTACAAATATACTTGGAACTTACCAATATTTAATAATAAGTACAAAAAACAGGGTGTTATATTTAAAATAAGAAATTTGATGTAATTTCCGGTGAAACCGGAAGTGAAATTGAAAAAAAATTTATATCAGTAAAAATAGAAGTTTTTTTTGATATTTTGTATTTCCTTATATTACATCAAATTTAAATTTCTAATAAATCTAAAAACTTAAAATATTAGGGCTAAGTGATCAGTGCTATTATTAGTAATAAAAGATACTTACTTATCATTTTACTTACAGTTGAATATTTTTTATTTTTACATGAATATTAGAGTAATTTTTAGTATTTCCATCAATTTCTAGATAAATTTTATTATCCCGAAAATTGTTTGATTTGTGAACCATTCGCGGTTTGGAAAATATTTTAGAAAAAAAAATGTACGTTGACAGCTGTTTTTATAATTTCAATACCTGTTAATTTTTATGGATTTTCTTAGTGTTTTTATGATAATTTGCGCAAATTTGAAAAACATATATGTATGTGTCAATCGATTATGAAAATTAAAATAAAAATATGTCAATTTAATCTGGTACCTAGTTCTAGGTAAAACGTGCAAGTATCAAACAATTCCTAAATTGGTTCAGTACAAGCAACCAACTTTCGTGTTTAAATTGGTATAGGCTTCTTTTGAAAATAAAATGGTTAACTAATAAGTGTTAATGATTACAATATATTTTTAAAATCTTCATAATTATTTCAAAAACCACATTTCCATTAAACAAAAAGATATAAAAAAGAATTAATATCAAAAACTAGGAAGTAGTTAAGTGACACTTCAAATTATAGGTCTTTGAAGACTATAAACGAATCGATGAAAGTAAATAGTTTCAAAAACCTAAAACTCAAGTCTGTTTGATGCTTATGATTTTTTGGGGTGGGTACTTTGGGGTACTTATGGGGTTGAAAGAAGATGGATACATTCATAAAATTTCGTCCCATTTTGGAATAGAAATTGACCTGTTTCATAATTTTCTCCAAATTTTTAAAAAGACCGATATATCAGAGAGGACAAATTTTAGTTGAGACACCCTGTATATAAATGGTTTTTCTTATGCAATTTATCGAATGTGACTTTATTATTTAATTTGTTACTTACTATTTGCTTCACGAATTTATTAAAAAAGACACAGCTTTTGTTCATCTAATTTTTTATCATTTCAAAAAAAGATGAAAAAAGTTCATTTAAAACGGTAATTGTTCAATAAATATTATATCCCATTTTAAAAGTGAATGCCAAAAAGTAATTTGTGTATTAAAAAGCATTTATTTTGCGGTGTAATGCGATTTGTAGCTGCACTCAAAATATACATAACTCCCTTTTCATCTGTTAAAAAGTTTATTTGAATACGATTATGGTCTGTAAAACACAGAGCGCGCTTTGTGCGCGCAGTCAGAGAAAACTATTAAAATGCAAATATTATAGTCGTGAATTCATATTGGAGAGGGTGTCCTAATGCCTCGTGCCTCCCGAACCCCAAGAAAACACACCTACAACTACAATTTCCTTTGCGGTACACTGCAATCTAATTCTGGTATAAATTTGGGTATAAATGGCCAATAAAAATGAAACATATTCATGATTTTTCCGGACCGGAAAACCGATTATTAACCCCTCTTGCCCTCGCGAATGTTCGCGGCCTCATTGTGCGTTCCGTCGTTTCTTACAATTCCTTTATGGTCTTTGATAAAATATGAAACACTTTCACGAATTTAGCACCAGATAAAACAAGTTTTAACATAAATTTCCACCTTAATCTATATCTATTGTTCAATAAAAATTATTTGTAGCTCTATAATTTTCGAGAATTCGATAATACTAAGATTTATTAGAATTAATGCGACTAAATTTATACAGTTTTAATAATTTCAATGAGAGGTACAGTATATTTTGATCTAATTACGGTTTTTAATTATTTCAATGTTTTTAAATAATTATAACGTCTTTTCATGAGGAAAGATTTTTTTAATTGGCAAAACTAAGAGGTCTTTGTAATTTTAATTTGTGGATCCCTTTTTTGCCTTGTGTTAATGAGTTTTCTACCTAAAGAAGAGATTCTTATTACATTTTAATTGAGGTGATGTGTACCAATATTGATGCTCATCACAATAGCAGGAGCCCTTTGTGTCGGCCATTGTATCAAACTTTTAATAGATATTTCTTTTAGCATTCATTATCAGTCTTTGCCAGTAGGCCCGGCTGCCGTTAATCAACCAAATTTAGATATTATATTTTCGTTTGTAAAACTTTCCGTTTAATGTAAAATGAATAAATAAGGTGGAAGAAGACGGCATTTTAATTATCACCCGCCTCCTCGCTCCTTTTGATTCAGGCGCAAATTCATTTCGACCATGGTTGAGTTTAGAAGGGAGTTTAGTTCCGAGTTGCTCACAACTTTTTATTGCTTCCTTAGCTCTAATGCTACCTAGCCTTTGAATATTTATAAATTTTCCTATTTTCACGATAACGTAATAGCTACGATTAGCCCCTTCATATCGCTCCAAATATCTGATAATTACCGCAGGTACAATTGTCCGAATCAACTTTTATCTCGCCATCAACGGATTTGCATTTGATTAATTTCAGACAGGCACACAAGGTTAACATTTAAACATTAAAACACTCACTCTCAAATAAAAGCGACAGTTATTAATTGTATACTCTTTTTTTATTTCCTTTAAGAATAATCTATTTAAATTAAACTAAACTCTACCCCAAACTGGTCGATTATGAAGATTAGTGGTCAACTTTTTATCAATGACTGCACCTGTATTTCGGGGTCCAATTTTTAAAACCGGAATATCAAAATTTGATGCAGATTTGTAGAGCTTCCGAAAACGATCTTGTGGACTCTACTCTAGTTGGTGTAATTGTGTTTAGATACTCATGTACAAATTTTAAATATTTTCCTCTTGATTTTTCGAAAAAATAAATTTCTTCCTTTATAGCTTTATAGCATTTTTTTTAATTTTAGGCACAAATAAAATTTTTTGTTTCAAAGAATTACTTTTATTTTCATAGTTAGAACCCAATAATTTCTGGACATTGATTCTTCTAAATGTTCCTCTGAAACGACCTGAACTGTTTCTGAAAGTTCTTCTGGTTCTTCTAGTTTTTCCGATGATAACCATTTAATTAGACGAATTATAATTACAAGATCAAACGAACTTACCTAGGAAGGAAGTTCGATCTTGATTATGTTTGTGTCCTGCTCGATGTATCTCTTATAATTGATAATTGTAGTACTCCCGTACTCTGTGTCAGGTATCACAACTTGATTTAAAAACTCAAATTTTCAATCTAGTATGTTGCTCGCATATCTTTCGTTATTCCTTTAAAGCTTCTTGATTCTTGACGCATGGGACCTGGGATATTGGGGGGGCGCGATACATCGAGCAGGACACAAACATAATCAAGATCGAACTTCCTTCCTAGGTAAGTTCGTTTGATCTTGTAATTATGTATGTGTCCTGCTCGATGTATCTCTTATAATTGATAATTGTAGACTTTTAGAGCTCTTAAGCGTCAAGAATAGATTCGAATAAAATTACTATAGTAATTTTTATTCGTCTATTTAAAATACAATAGAAGATTCTTACATAAGAAGAAAACAGCATAAACTATTTTCAAAACCAATTGTAACAATCATTAAAACAAATTAAACACATCATTTGTAAAATTATCTTGAAATATAATAGGCAATATTATAGAAATTAACAAAAAACTTAAATATGTCGGACTGTCCCGCCTTATTGTGGATTAAATTAATATTAACTCCTTGCAAATTTGCTTTTGAAGTTACTGCATATCGAGTAATATGCGCACTAAAAACTTATGTGTTTCATCCACCTTTTCCTAAAATTTCCTTAACCCATTTACTAATGGTTTGTTTGCTAACTGTTATATACGGTCTATTAACCGTTATAAACACGTGTTGAATCTCCCCCCTGTATTCTTTAAATATTTCTAAATATTTCACCAAATGATATACAATACAAAAAATTGGAAGTATTATTGTTGGTTATATTTTATTGCGCCTGATGTTTTAATCCTCTAGAATTCTAATAATCACCCCTTTTTGGACCATATTTTATATTTGCTATTGTTATTAAATGTTGAATCTGGACTCTTTGTACAGTGGCCAGTACCAACAAACTAACCAATTTTTTGAAAAGCATACTTATTGAAATTTTATTTGTAAATTCTGTAAAAGATAGAAAATCTATTATTTCTCGTGGAACCCAAGTTACTACATATTTTGGTTCAATATTCTATTATTGCATATACACTTAAAACCCCTCTTTAATATATGGGATCATTACTTTTTGAATTTTCACTAATTAAATTTATAGCTGCTCGATGACTTTAATATTCCACATGCAGCACAGTTTCATAAAATCATTAAAGATTTTATTATTATAATATGGTAAATTTCTCCATTAAATATACAAATTTTGTTGCATTACAAAACTCCCAACTTATAACTTTAAACTGGAGTTACATTGTTTAAGTTTATTTATATGTATACTTAAGGAAGCTACCAAAAGATTCCCTATTATAATCTCTGTACCACCAAGAGAAGTTGACTAGCCAAAGGATAATTCCTGCCAAAACATTGTCATTAGGTTCAAAAAAGATAGGTTTATCTTTAAGAAGAATTCTCAATAGTAGGCTTTGCCAAAAATATACTAACACGATTCCCCCCGCTTAATCATGTCCTATTTTATCTAATATCCTTAAATTTAAAGAAAAAACGATGGGAATACGTAAAATTGCTTGAGTCTAGATCTTGAATATAAGAATATAATTTATCGCATTTCCGAATAACTCAAGATGCAAATATATTTATATCCATTATCCCAAATTGCTTAGCAAAAATTTGAAAAATCCAATCTGATATTTCAATCTCCATATACAGAGATATCTTCCTAACCGATTCTTTATCAGCTTTATAATTATCTTTCTTTGAAATAAAATCCGCTTTTAGCTATATTTATAGTTCCTCTGAAAATTCCCAAATTTGCATAGCAATTTTATCTTATGGTTCCCATACAATTTATGTAAGAAACGGAAATAATGTTATCTAATCTTAATAAAATATTAATTTTGTACATTTTTAGAAGTCAACATTTTTAAGCAAACAATACTGCAAGTAGCTCCAAATTTGAAGTAAGACTTCCTCAATTTTACAATAACTATACCTGTTCACAAATTGCCCCCCTACCTAATAAAGAGGCATCAGTATAAATAATTTTATCAAAATGATATTTCCCGATATAACAATTAACTTTAACTATATTATTTGACCAACATTCAATATCTGGTATTATTTCTTTTCTAAAAATCATTTTTAATCTATAATTGTTTTGATTGTATATTACAAGTTTTGCAATTTTTGAACCATAATATTTTTTCCTGAATTGTCGCAATTTTGCTCTGGAAAGGATAATACATTTTTACTGAATCTAAATTGAACACTAAAAACAAAATATGTTGTTTTAAAATATGACTAGACTTTTTTCATTAATGAAAAGTTCCTGATGTTCCAAAACAATTTTAGTTTTACACATATTTTTTTTAAATTGACCAAATGGTATTACTTCCTATAAATCATAGGTTTACATTTTCCTATTATTTTGTTCTTAAAAAACAACTTAATTTTGTCTTTAAAACAGACCATTGCTGTTCCTTTGGAACAACCCGTTTTATAACCTTTTTGGCAAACGGGGTTTTATAGCCCTTTACCATGACAAAATAATATTGTCATTATTTATTTATTTCTAAAAATATTTTAAGTGACCAGGACTATTTCTCACCTTTAGTGACGACATTGGGGTTGAGCTTTCGTTTATGTACGTCCTCCCTGGTACTGCATTGTCGTATAAGTTGACATCTTTGGATAATAATTTCTCCGGACTTTTTGTCCACTCAACTTGTGAATCTTCGGACTACTTGTTGATGAACGATTGAAGTTTAAATTATTTGTAACTTTTGACAAGCCCTCTATACAGTTAGTTTTCGGAGTACGTTTTAACTGCTCTGACAAACGCTGAATCGCCATTGCCGATTATAAACGATCCTCCAAAAACATGTAAACATATGTCAGTTTTCTCCAAAGTTTCCTTAATATCTTTATTTAATAAAGATATTGCCAAAAATGATCTTATCTCAGACAATCTTCCAACATCACTGATACATTCTATGTTATATTTAATGGCTTCTTTACATCCCCCACATCTTCTTTTTTAACCAAAATTGCAAGTGCTTGTCCAATATCCGCTAGTCCTATATCCATCCGAATCTGCAACTTTGATAATCTTTCTTTTCTTTTTTTACCTTGATGATTTAACACTACAATTTCAGGATTTAACTTTGGAAGTTCCAAAGAAGAAAACTCAAACAAATCTATCTTAATATCACTTTTTGCATCAAAAATCATTATCAACCTGAAATATTTCTTAATAGAAAAGAAAAGTGTTATAATTTCTTTATTTTAATTATTTATTCTAATGTATAAACTGTGCATGTACATACATACATGCCTAAAAATATTTACAAGTAGATACTTGTGTAATCTCTGATCAAATAATCAATATTAAATCATATATTATTTTCCGTATTTCTTTAATACAGAAGGGCATTTACTTACATGTTTAGAAAGACATACTAACCATATTTATGGTTTGTATCATACGTATTTCTAGTCGTATAACATTTGTATAACATTTGTATAACTTTGTGCGTTATATAACATAAGACGATCCACCACTGTCAATAAAATTCTGCTTCTTATACCTACACATGTAGATATTTAACAGGCATGTACTTACATGCTTAGAAATACATACAAGCCATGCTTATGGTTTGTATCATACGTATTTCTAGTCGTATAACATTGATACGAAATATTTAAGTGTGAATTTTCACACTGAAGGTATATTGTCAATAAATCTTGACGCACTTTTTGCGTTATGTAACACAAGACCATCCTCCACTATCAATAAAATGGTGCTTCTTATACATACACTTGTAGATAATTAACATGCATGTACTTACATGCCAAGAAATACATACAAACCATGCTTATGGTTTGTATCATACGTATTTCTAGTCGTATAACATTGATACGAAATATTTAAGTGTGAATTTTCACACTGAAGGCATATTGTCAATAAATCTTGACCCACTTTGTGCGTTATGGAACATAAGACCATCCTCCACTATCAATATAATGGTGCTTCTTATACCTACACTTGTAGACATTTAACATGCATGTACTTACATGCTAAGAAATACATACAAACCATGCTTATGGTCTATAATTTTGACATTTGACAGTAGGTACTTGTACCCACTTTTTCTATGCTTTTTCTTTTTAATATACTTCTCCAAACTACTCAGTTTACCTCAAATTGTTAAAATTTTTTACTCTCTTCTGATATGCAACTTGTGCCCTGACACAAAAACAGAAGAATAACGAAAGATATGCGAGCAACATACTAGATTGAAAATTTGAGTTTTTAAATCAAGTTGTGATACCTGACACAGAGTACGGGAGTACTACAATTATCAATTATAAGAGATACATCGAGCAGGACACATACATAATTAAAATTTGCTTGGTTTAGGAAATAAAACTTCTCTCCATTCGCTATCATCTTGTAAACCACAAGTATTGCAGTTCCTGGAATTGATCTGTACATCAGTGCGTAATATTATGTAGTTGTAAAGGATTTTGTAGTTCTTTAGCAATTTCTGAGTTTTGATTGGAAAGATCCCCAATTAGAAATTTTAAAGTTACATCCCCTGATAGAAGATTTTTATCTTTTTGGCATAATGCGTCTACCGCTATTTTTATTGGTCTATCTGCATAAATTTTAATGTTACATCTGCTGATAGAAGATTTTAATCTTATTGGCATAATGCGTCTAGTGCTATTTTTATTGGTCTTTCTGCAAACAGTATCTTAATACATAAAACGTCTAGTGCTATTTTTATTGGTCTTTCTGCAAACAGTATCTTAATTCATAAAACTTTTCTAACATTACTATGTTCCTGGAACATTGTTCCAACGTGTCCTACAAACTAAGTTTAAAGATAGTTCTTTGACATATTTTTATAAAAACTTATCAAATTTAGTTGACGATCTTTTCTAGATTTTATATTTATAGATCCTATAAAAATGTCAATATCTTCCTAATTCAAATCAATATCTTCCACCTCCTCCTCTACATTATATCGAATTTTGCAACTTCTTCATATGAGGTTGATTTATAAAGAACATCGGTTGCTGCTAAATCGATTCCATGTGCCTAATACAGTTGTGGTTCAGCATCAATAAGTTAACCCAGTTTAATCATTACTGATATTTCATTAAGTTAGTTTTATAAGCTATGTCATTAAGTAGAAGTAGACCAAAAGACTTTAATTTCTGCTTTACCAGTACTAAACACTATTCTGTTGATTCAGATTATCCGTAAACTCACACCAGTCTAATATTACATAATTTACCTTCCGCAAAATGACCATATACATTTAAAGGTACATTCATCAAAAGTTACACTGAAGCGTTTTCCATAAGATTTTCGTTCAGTCATCTCATTTATTACAGAAACATGAATTAATTTACTATAATAATCTGTTATCATGTTTTTCCTGTTACCGCAGATTTTGGAATATCCTTGAACCTTTTCTCAATCAATTAGTGTCTAATATCAATAGAAGTAATAAAGTTGTTAGATGTTAAATCCAATATTTCAGATTTAGATAGAGCTACTTTCGTATCATTTAAAAAAACATTATTATTACAGATTTTTGTATTTGAAAACGTTATCTGATTTTGTACACATCTCACTCAATTTTCTTAAATTTAACCCGGGCATTGTCTTTAAGTGAGTATTGAGAGTACTTGTAGATTCTCCACTATATTTTATTGTCTTTGACAGTGGCGGATTAAGCCATTTGGAGGCCTGAGGCGCAACCTGATTTTGAGGCCGCTATTTTTTAGAAATAAAATAAGATGACCTTTTTAGTTGACATCAGTTTTAGACGTTTCAGGGGTTAGTTTAAGGAAAACTTAGAAGTGCAAAATTTGAATATAGCGCCATAGGTGAAATTTAAAAAAAAAATGGCAGGTCAAGCATTTCCAGATACTTTGGAAAAACATCTCGTTTTTCTCTTTTTCAAAAAATTTCATGGAATTAGATGAACTGTAAAATATAACCAAAAGTTAAAATTAAAGAAGAAACTAAATTATACAAGGTGTTCCAAGAAGAAGTGTTCAGAAGAAAATCTTAATTGATTAATGTGAAGTTTTACGGATTTAAAAAATGGTACCTATATGGGGCTTGTTTCAAAGATAGTGAAAATATCAAGAAAAAGGTGAAATCTCGTTAATTTTTTGAAAGAAGAATTTTTTGTTGATCAAAACATTCTGATGATATTTTTTAACTTCAAGCCAAAGTGGCATTAATTAGCTTGACTTTTCAACTTATTTCTTTTAAAATGATCAAATAGTTTATGAACTACAACAAAATTTCGAATTAACAACATTTTTTGTAGGAACAAAATTCAATGACCCATCAAAAAAGCTGGTCCTGCGTATTAGTTTTCTTGTTGATGAAACCTCGTTTATTGTCTAGGATTTTCTTCTGAGCACTTCTTTTTGGGACACCCTCTATATGTATAACTGATTCGTTCGAACCGACAAAATTTTAGAAGGTGGGTCTCAGAAATTTCAGAAAGAGAATCTTTTTTAAAGTCAACTTGTCTGGAAATGGAAAGAAAAACTCCTTTGTATAATTAGTTTGTTAGGTTTATGGTTTATTTGAATAGAAATTTTCAAAAACGACCATGACTGGTAAAAAATGTGACTGCATAATTTTTTTCAATTTTTTTGAGGCCGGTTCAATTAGGAGGCCACAGGCGCGCGCCTCATGCCCCTGTGCGATAATCCGCCACTGGTCTTTGAAGATTTTTTTTCTACCAAACCGAAGATTCGTCGTTTCCCTTTTTATGTTTCTTAAATTCAATTTTGTTGTTCATGTTGATTTTCTGGGGATTTTTGTAAATGTTGTAAAGACACCCGATTTCAGGACAAACTAAGCCAAACTATGTAGTTTATCAGAAGCGAGTTAAGACGAACTAGTTCACCCTATAGTTCAATCTAGTTTATTCTATTCTCTTTGTATACAACAGATTGCTGAGGTTAGGTTATCAGTCCAGCAGAAATTGGGAACAACATACCTCTTCTCGCATAGACAAAGCCAACAGTGCAACTTCCTGAATAAACTGATTTATCCTAGTCTAAATTTAATTCTATACTGGTATTTATGTAGCATGTCTTAAAATTACAGTAACAATAAGTCAAGATTAATTAAAATTAAAGTTCAATATGATACACATTAGATAGAATAAAGGAAATTTATTTGTTTTTACAACATATGAGCTTTGATGGCATTTTGAATTGCAAAGTATCACTATTTTCTACAGTGGCATTTATTTGAGGAGCAATTTTTAGTTCTACTGTACCTTACGAAACCTTGTCCTGTCACAATTGAATGTCTAATGGCTGCAGTGCTTAATGCCATTTGAGTATCTTGGTTGACTACTTCCTCTAGTAATAAATTTGAGAGCAGACGTTAAGCTCAGTTCTAAAATGAAAAGAAAATTTGAAAAACTAAATAAAAAGTTGATGTTATGTGCTTATATTCGAAGAACATAATACCTGCAGATAAGTTTTTGCAGAACGCCATGCTTAGTACCAATTGTATAAAGTCCTTCATCATTAAGCTGCAGAACAACTCTATTTTTGAGATCTCCTTTGGCTTTGACCACGTCAGGAATAGGTACCCAATTTCTCCCTTTTTTCTAGCATTTTGTATAACTGGATTTGCATCGAAAAAATTTTCATCATTCTTCAATGATAATTCATCAAAAATCTTGTCATTTTGTACAAGCTTTTGAAGGTCATCTTCGTCCTGGATATCTTTAATTAATTCTGAAGACAAAGATGTTTTAGAAAAACCTACTCTAGGCTCAACACCAAAGAATCTGTAAGGCGACTGTTTTATTCCAGAATGGAAGATTCTATTCTTGATTGGCTAGTTCGACCTAATGGCTCTGTCTGAGTTTCATACTGCAATTTTAAGTGGTCTTAGTAAACCATTATCACTAGATCAAACTTTTTCCAAGATTTGGACCAAAGATTCCATTAAAGGCCAAAGTTACTCCAGTTGATGGTAACTAATAAACTAAAATATCCAAAAATGCGATTGCCCAATGAGGTAAGTAAGTTTAGGTTCTCTGAACATTTGGCTCGTATATTTTTTTAATCATGGGAATGCAGTCGTTCTTAAAATAAGGTAATAATAAATAAATGTATTTAAATTAAAGAACATTATTATTTCCAGAAAAAATCGGATGTCCATAAAAGCTTATCGCCACTATAAAATTAATGCATTAATACTCATTTATGATTCCTGCAAACATTGATAATTGCCAACAGAAGATTTAAAATATATGTACGATTTAACCGCAATTCTTAACCAATTAATTATCTTTTACTGCCAATTAAAGCTGTTATTTAATTTCCAATGGGCTTTCCATTAATTAACGAATATACTTTTATTGAGCGGTTTAACGTTTAAGGATTAAAAAGATGGAATTCGTTTTTTTTTATGATAATATTCTTTGTGACACATTCTAAATGGTCGCATTCTTTTTTCTTAAAGAGTTAAAACTGAGCGAAAGAATGCTATATACTTCATACTTCCGCTAGGATTTTGTATTTCCTTTGATTTTTATAACCCTTTAACACCTCGCTTCATAAAGGAAAAAATTCTAAAAAAGCGCCAACTTTGCTGAAATACTGACGCTTCTGAAGATCTCTCCAATCTACTTTGAAGTTGAAAAAAGTGGATCTGGTCACATTCACACTGCTTGCCGTAGACACACGACCGCCCTATCGTATTTATTAATCAATAAGATTAATTATACAAAGCACCGCCTTATTAAATGAATCTAATTATAAAAGGCGAAATGATTAACATTAGCGCTTCTTTTTTGAACCTATAAATTTGCATTTTTATAAATTGATTAAACGGGAATGCTCAATATTTGCTTATAAATTATGTAATTTATTTGACAGGGCGAAAATAAGTATTTAAGCTTTTAGAGCTATGACGTGGGTATTAATACTAAACAAGGTCATACTCCAAGATATCATGCAGAAACTTCCTTAAATTACTTCAATAATAAACAATCAACTAAGCTATACGCTATTATCCAATTTATTTATACCCCTACTTTTTTTAAATAACTACAATTTTATATTATCCCAATGCAGACGATTTGTGATCTTCAATAATTTTTTAGATGAATAATTATACTAATTTTTCTGGGATAATAAAGAAAAACTAATGAAAGTGCCTAAAAAATTTTACGACTTTTTTGATAATCTTTATTTATTTTATCCTTTGCTTAGTAAGACCTAAATATCACAGTATTCTAATTAATACCTGATTAAGATGCAAGATTAAGATTGGATCTGACAATCCGGTGATTTCAAATCACGGTAACATTTAAGCTTGAGTTATCCACCAACTGTTTTTCACAAGTAGATCAAATGGTCATTTGAAACCTGTGAGATTTACAAAATTTCACTACTTTTTGGGGTGTCAATAAAAATAAGGAACTTGTTTTAATGGTTGCCATTTTTCTAAAAAATAAAAAAAATTAATAAATAAAAAATTTTTGGTATAGTTTTGTAATTTAGAGCTAGAAAATTGTTCATAGGATCAAAACCGTTGTCTCTTTTTTTAATAGAATTCTTTGATAGACATTAAAAAAGCAATTTTTTAATCGGTCAAGTTTTCGAAAAATTAATAAATTTTCGATTTGTCCATAGTTTTGGAATCAAATTTCCGACTTTTTTAAGTTTTCTCACGATTTGAAGCATACTTCAGAAAGATTAACATATCGAGTGCTTCATGGATGAGGGTCGTATGAACCATTTTTGGGAAAATAGTTTTTTTAAATCAGAAATTAACTAGTAAAAATTCGAAAATCTTTTTACATATACTTACTTAACCATTTCAAAATGTTCATTACTAAATTTTAAGTTATTTTTTGTTAGAAATTTGTTTGGATAAAAAATCTCGATGCATCTTTATTAAAGAGTTTGAAATTTTAATTTTGATTTCTCAGGTCAAATTTAAATAACCATACTTGTTGCATTTGATTTCGAGACCTAGTCTCATCATCATGCAAAGATAATTGGTCGAAATTGGAATCACATCACTTATGGATCTAATCAAATCCTAATGAACAATAAAAACGGCACTAAACCTAGGAAAATTTAAAATAAAATATATTACTGGATATTACACCTAACAAGACATCCCGTTTCAGTTGTCATAAGTTGTGGACTATTGCTACTTCATTTTTCATTTGAATGCAATTTCGCCCATAATTCTTTATCTGATGGTGAGACTAGTGTGTTGATTCTGTGCAAATCTCTAAGCTTTTACAGGAAATGTTTGTAAGGTAACGATGGAAACCGCCCATTAAAACCCATATAACAAATCTTTCGAATATTTCCTGTAAGGACTTATGGTTTTACACAGAATTGCACCATAGATCTCGAAATCGATTGTAACAAGTATGGTTATTTAAATTTTCAAAAACTCCTGAATAAAGTTGAGTCCAGAAATATTAAGATTTTTTATCCACACCTTCATTTCTAACACTAATTCAACACACGCGTTTTACTTTTCTTAATATTCTTTATTGTTGCTGTAAAATTTTGAAATTGGCTCATACGCCCCTCTTCCATGAAATCCACGATATCTTGTGTTAAAGATTAAAGGTCTCATTTGCAAGACAAGAAGCTTTAAAATTTAAAACCAACATGAAAAAATCCTCTGTAATTTCCCAAATTTTTCCACTTTCGTAGTACCAGTAAGATATTTTGGGACGTAACTATAATCTTGATGAATTTTTGTTTGTTTTCGTTTGACAGGTTTAAAAATTTTTAGAACATAATGTTTTCAAGAAATCTAAATCTATACTTTTTTACAAAAAATTATCAAGAATATTTCAAATTATTAAAGTAATACTGGGTTTTCGTAATTACTTAGATTCGGGTAGGTTCCTCTTGAGTTTCCAGCTAATGTGCCAAGATTCCATTTTAGATAAATTGTTTTTTTATTTTGCAAAAATCTTGGTGAAATCTTTCTACGTGTTTACTGACTAAGTTCAGGTTTTCACTAAAATATCCAAATAAGAGTCCAGGAAATGTATCTTGTATCTTTAAAGTTATGTTGCATCCCATAACATTGGTATAGGTTGCAACATCTTAGAATTTTTTTCCCCAAATTATTTTCTGAAAATAATATTTATATTTTGGTTTTAGACGATACTATAGCCATACCAATAAAAAAAAACAAAATTGTTTTAACATACCTACTTATCTTTTCTAAGCATTAAAGAAAATTTATGATTTTAATTTTAATTTTTAGCTAAATACAAAACACGACTTGGTGTATTCTTTTTTAAATAATTTGAAAAAAAAAAACGAAATTGGGTGTAGTTTATTGGGATTTGTTTTGAAAAAAAAAACTAGTAAAAATCGCACTATTTTCACTCCAGAAAGACAAACACCGCAAAAAATTGTAGAAACAAGATTTTACAGTTTACCAAATAAAGAAACTTTCGAAGAAATATTTTCATGATCAATAAATTGTTACGAATACACCGATTATCTTCTCATGTTTTTTTTTTCTGAAAAACTTGTTAAAATTTTGAGAACTGTTGGTTCATATTTGGGCCTTTTTTCATATGATAGGATCTGGCTTTATGATAAAGGGGGGTCATTTAGAAACCCATCAAACGTTTTGCACGAGTGGTTGACCAAATTTAATTATTTTCCGATTTTTCCAAAATTTTTGCCCAAAATCGATTTTTTACAGTTTTTATTATGAAAAGAAATATCAAGATTTTGTCTAAAATTTAAAGAGCATCCAAAGATCTTTCAAATTAAGAAACTTTCGAAGAAATATTTTCATGATCAATAAATTGTTCCGAATACACCGATTATCTTCTCATGTTTTTTTTTCTGAAAAACTTGTTAAATTTTTGAGAACTGTTGGTTCATATTTGGGCCATTTTTCATATGATTGGATCTGGCTTTATGATAAAGGGGGGTCATTTAGAAACCCATCAAACGTTTTGCACGAGTGGTTGACCAAATTTAATTATTTTCCGATTTTTCCAAAATTTTTGATCAAAATCGATTTTTTACAGTTTTTATTATGAAAAGAAATATCAAGATTTTGTCTTAAATTTAAAGAGCGTCTAAAGATCTTTCAAATTATGAATTTGTTTATTAGTATTATTTGTTTTTGGGTAAGTATTTTTTTTCAAAATTCGAATGGTTTTATAGTAAGTATCACAAAAGAACTTCCCAACGAATTTTTATCAACTGCTTTCTTAGGAGAGGTCAAAAAACCACAGTTTGTCATCAGATCTTTTGTCTTTTTAACTAATTAAAAAAATTGAAATTTAAAAACTTAATCACTTCTTTAAATTCGGCATTTTTTTTGAGCTGTCACTAAAAAAATTGGATTCTTTTGAAGACATCTGAGATCTGAGAGAATTTAATACGTTTCTATTATTTCAGAAATGTTTTCTGAATATAATTGAAATAGAGCCGTGGCGGGCATATTTTTAGACCGATAATAATCGGTCTATGAAAATCGGTCACCGATTATATTTTGTTTTTCGATATAGATGCTTCTACTCCAAATTTTAACTTATCAAACGCTTCGATTTTGAGGTATGTTTTTTTGCAAATTTATCACAAAATTTTGTTAATGGACACATTTCAGGCAATAACTCCAAAACATAGGAAGATATCGATTTTCTCTGTGAGTTAAAATAGACTCATAGAGTAATTAAATAAGATACATAAATTAAGTTTGACGAAACGGACAAAAAATAATTTGTTGTGTGTATGTTACCAAGAACAAATACCTAGGTAGGTAGTTATTTTATATAAGATGACAAAACACCTTCAAAAGTAAAATACAATTTTAGTATTCTCAACTAGAGTTCCAAACATGTTGATTAAATTTCTATAAAGTTTAGTGGCTTTATAAAAAATGGATTGGATTTCAAGAATTATATTTGAAGTATTATACATATATTTATATTTTTGTATGAAAATTTTAAATGTAAAAATTTTGATAAATCATTGTGTGAGCAATAACGTCGTAATGTGATTGGCAATCAGAAATCCCTTTTTGGTCTTAATCTACATACAAATGATGCCCATTCTATGTCCTAGTCCTAGTAAACAGAAAGCAATATCGCGTTGTCCACCAACTGTCCGAATCGCTCTTTGATGTAATACAAACGAACAATTAGCATATTCCATCCCAAACAGTCGATGATCGTATTTATCTTTAAGTAAGCAAACTGCAATCTTACCAACACACTCACTTTATTGTTTTGTATTCCCCAATTCCCTTTGAGAATATTTTAATTAAAATAATCAATCATTGTAGTTGAAAACTGATGAAATACTTTTATCCTGACATTGGCAACTTTTGTTGGTTGTTATTTTATAAATCGTACATTCTTGTGTAAGAATCTCTGGAACAAAAATATATTTCGTGAATTTTAATTAATAACATACGTTATTATTTTTTTCTTGGCATGCTCTGAGGGCAAATGAAAAAAGTTAAGGGAATAAAAATATACGATATTGGAGGTTCACCGTTGATGATCTCTCCCCTTTTTATATTAGGAATTCCCTGTCTCGAGTACAAAATTCCATTACGCAGAATTTTTCGGACTGGACTTGATTTTATAAAATATACATATACGAGTTTAATAGATGTACGCTCAAGCATTTCATAATAAAATCAAAAAAAAAACAAATGAATGAATTTCATTAATTTCATTTTAATTTACTAGGACTACTAAGTTATATGGGCCACATAAAGCATGTATGTAAAATCAAAATTAAATATTCCACTTGTTTGATGATCCACAATATACCATTTATAATGTTTTATGAAATAAACATATGGGCTTACGTGCTCTTTTGAGTAAAATAATAAACAATTTGAAATTTTTATTTTAAAATATTCGAAAAAAAAATATTTTAAAAAAACTACTACTAATAAAAAAATTGATTGTAATACAGTATGTCCCAAAATTTAGTACCGGAAAAATATTAATTTTATTGTATGTTTCCTGTGGGAAAACAAGATACGAAATTAACATTTTAATCTTTAAAATTCTCCAGAACAAATACTAACACTTTTTATTAGATATTGCTAAATTGTCCATGTACTCTATGAAGGAAGGGGGTGTGTTATAAACTTCATCGCCAATTCTTTTTCATCGACAACGGTTTCATCGACATAACCTATAGATCGATACGCCGATTCATCGACACAACCAATACATCGACATAGACGTTTCATCGTCATTACCTTTGTCTGTGTTGATGAAAAGGTCTTGTCGATGAAACGAACTGTCGATGCAATTGGGTTCCTGATAGTATAGCGAAAATAACTACAAATACAAAGTCGTATATTCCTTGCATCCAACTTAATTACATCAAAACAGCAAGAAAATGTTTTGATGTAATAAAATTGGATACAAGGAATATAGGATTTTGTATTTGATTATCCAAATTATCCAGTACCACCAACACTTGTAATATAGCGGAAGCTTTTGTACTAATTTTGGGACGCCCTGTATAGTACAACCTTAAAATGCACTTCAGTTTTACACGTGACTCAGCTGTTTTAAATTCCTAGCTTTATTTTTGCTTTTTAAGTGTTTCAGTATTCATCTCCTAGCTATATCTACTGTCTTTTTTGTGGTATCTGAGTTGAATACAAATATGTCTGGGTTTTGTGCGAACAGTTTGCTATGTTTGTGGGGAAATGACATTTTCATCACAGAAACGTTCTTTTACTCCCATAATACGACAAGCTTATTTTCGCTACTTGGAATTAAATTTTCGCTACTGCGTTCGAAATTGGTGATCAAGATTTGCTGTAACACTTGTGCTTGTAATCTTAGAAATTGGATAAATGAGAAAAGACGTTATATGCCTTTTGCTGCTTCAATAATGTGGATGGAACCAAAAGATCACAAAACAGATTGATATTTTTGTTTACTTCCTCCTCTTCAAAATGAGCCAAATTCCACATCGAGGAGGTTGTCTTGTACTTAAATCATTCCACAATGATGATACTAATAACTATATAGAATTTTCTCTAGCGAACCAGGTTCCTCTTAAGATTCTATGTTTACTGCTGTCGAGGAATCCTTTCTTGAACCACATAACCCAAATGAGTTGAGTGATCTTATTTGAATCTTCCCAAAAGAAAGGCAGAAGTCTCGGCCTCAAGAATGCAGCAGTGAAATCTTTTGGAAGACACTGTTAAAATATTTATGTATAAAAATAGAGAGAAAGATCTGACCCCTTTCTTTACAATGAAAAAAAAAATCTTGTGGCTTGC
The DNA here is from genome assembly GCA_963971135.1 of Stenus bimaculatus. Taxonomy (NCBI): domain Eukaryota; kingdom Metazoa; phylum Arthropoda; class Insecta; order Coleoptera; family Staphylinidae; genus Stenus; species Stenus bimaculatus. Next base: position 74,141,821 of record OZ020180.1, on the reverse strand, counting down.
AGTAATCTAATAGATTTAATGAAGGCTTTCAACATAGATAACAACCCTCAAGTATTTAGACTGTTTATCAATTTTTCTAAGTTAAGTTTAAAAGGTATTTTACTACATATTGGATATGTAGCGCACATGGAAGATACTTACACAAACATAAGAGTCCTTCTTACAGCCACTAAATATAGAGTTTCATTCGCAAATTTGTGGGTACTTAAATTAAGGTTATAGCTCTCTTAGGTAGTTAGGATATACAACATATTTCTGCTTTATTTGATAATGAAATAATAACGCATGTACTTTTCATTGGTCAAAGAAAGACTGGACAACTCGGACCCTTCTAGAACCAACAGTAAAGGATTGTTTGTAAAAATTAAAAAAATTCTTCCACTTCTACACATCAACCTGTGTTTAATGAAATATTTTGTCAAGACTATGAACAGAGATGGAGATGATTTTAAGTATCTTAGAAGAAAGTTTCTATTACAGTTCAATGAAATCTTGAAAGTGGACAAGAAAACTGCCTGGAAAAGTTTCATTGATGTATGTATGCAGTAGATTCTTAGGAAATAGATGCTTTGCTTTCAAGCTACCAGAAACTTGGCTGTCGTTAAAATTTCAGTTTCTCTATTCTTACTTGATTTTTTTTCCGGGTAACTGTGGAGGTGTGAGTGATGAGCACGGCGAGCGATTTTATCAGGATATTTTAGAAATAGAGAAAAGGTATCAAGACCAATTGAGTCCTTCCATGTTAGCAGATTACTGTTGGACAATAATTACTAGGGACACTCCACGCTCCAGAGCTGCTTAAGTTTACGACAAGTAAAGTGCGTGCGTAAAACAGATGTTTGAACTGCTTAGTATGAAATACATGTTAGATCTAATTATTTTGAACTATACAGGGTGCCAAAAAACTGGCAGATAAGCTCTCCAGGAAAATAGTTTAAAATATCGTCTGTAATAATTTTCAATATAAAAAAATAAATTGTGAAGTTATTAAAATACGATTTAAATTTAATAAGTTAACAACGAAAAAAGAAGCCCACCTTTACATGACAAGTGGTGTATTTTTTCAAAATTCATAAAAAAAGTTAAATTACAAACTTTTGAACCTATCCGTCATTTTTTGGACACCCTGAATTTTTTTTGATCATATTTTTGTCTTTCTAGGTGAAAAACAAAAAAAAATTAAAAAGGACACAGTTTTTTCAAAATTTGTTCCTGAGTGAAATTTGAATAAAATATCACCTTTAGAGAAAATATGGATTTTTCACTGTGCCCCTTTTTTTATTTTAAAAATAAGGAAACAAAATAAACAATGATAAAAATAGTTAAGTGATTAGTGACTACTAATTTATAAAAAAATTTTCATAGGAAATTACTTACCTTGAAGATCCGACGAGTCTCCTTTTTTCATTATTTTTTGTTTATAAAAATCCAGAATTTGGAAACTAATTTCTCACATAAATTTATGAAAATAGAAGAATTCAATTTTATTATTTTAATTTATAATCACCAGTTTTAAGTTAGTTTAGTTATGAAACATTTTTGTTACAAATAACTATTTTTAATAATTTTGATAATATTTTGTACTTACCTGAATAAAAATAATTCTTCATTTGTATATTAATTAAATAATTGTCATGATTTTTTCAAAAAAATTTCAACTGAAAAAATATTGGATAAATTTATGATGGTAAAAAAAATCTTCAAAAAATTATGTTTATGTTAACTGATAGGTATAATGAAAACAATTTATTTTGTTAATAATTTTATTTATTTTTGATGCTAAAAGGCACGCACACACACACATTAAATATTTACAATAAATACATTCATCCTCTAAAAGTACTTACACTTTATGTGACAATATTGAAATAAGGTTTATTAGTAACATTCCTTATTATTACACAAATTATTGGTGAATTGAGTTACTTATTTTTATAATATTGCACACGCTCATTAATAGGAAAAAAAGTATAAAAATAAAGTAAAAAAAAATGACGTGATTGTCAAAAAGGCGTATACATTACAATTTTCTAAACTACTATTCGTTTTGCTTTAAATAACCATTATGGTTTTTACACGCGCTTATAAAAAGATACATTTAGTACGTTTTATTTATTTACTTTACAGGATTTTTTAAATTAATTTAAACAATTATTTACAAAAGAACACTTTGAAGGGTATATTAAAGGAGATCGTTTTTGTTAATTTTGACGAAATATCTTATCCAAAATCAGTCTTTAAGTAAATATATCAACATAATGACTACAAGTAAAATATTACAATAAAGCTTTAAGCATATTTACCTACTAATAATTAAAAACACTTTAATATTAATTAATATAATAGTTCTATTTATGATATTTTTAGCTTTTATTATTTTACAGTCCTATTTGAAACAACTATTTATGTTTTTTATATATAAAAGGGTGAGGGAAGTCTTTCGAGACGATGTGCACGTCGTGCACGTTTTGTGGATAATTTTATGTCGCACTACTCGTAAACAGCACAGAGTTTTTGTAATAGCCTGATCGATCTTGTAATGGTGATTTCACGTCTCTTTCCACCTGTTGTTGTCTGGACTTCCTTTCCAACTCCAGTTCTTGAGCTAACGAATCTGAAACAAGTAATTTTAATTTAATATCACATTCAACTACTCCTCTTTCAAATTACTGTTTGTTAGAATATGTTTCTTCAAAAACTAGATTTTGGGATAAATTATCTTCTAAACTAGTTTATCCGAAGGATCAAAGTATTTAACCCTACATTTTATTTATTCCTAATAAGGAACCTTATAATGTTATGTATATAATGTCTTAGTACGCAACATATCTTCGGGCGCATGGCTTTCCTTCTTGGGAATTTACAAATATGTCCCGTTAGATGGCACACAGTGACACAGTATTAGATTATTCATAGATATTTACGAAACCTCTGCGGTTATGTCCAATGACATAATTATCTACTCCTTTTCCAATTGTATTTCAGAAAACATCAATTCGATTTCAGAATAGTCAATTGTATTTCAGAAAGCATCAATTGTATTTCAGAAAGCATCAATTGTATTTCAGAATAATCAATTGAATTTCAGAAAGCATCAATTGTATTTCAGAAAAGATTAATTCAATTTCAGAAATCATCAATTGTAATTCGGAATAGATCAATTGTATATCAGTAAGCATCAATTTTATTTCGGATAAATCAAGTTAATTTCGGAAAGGACTAATAATAAAAAAATGAGTCAGGAGTTTTTTGCGGTGATTGTGCACGTGAACCCCAATAGCACAAAAATGTGCTTTTTAAGTTTAACATTACAGCAGTAAATAACACCAGGTTTAGATCCGTATTCATCAATGTTAAACCCAATTAAAATAATCTGCCAAAAACTCTTGGCTTACACAATATTTTCAAAAGGTTTTTTCTAAAATTAATTTAATTTTTCTTAAATACAATTGATACTTTCTGAAATACAATTGACTATTCTAAATTACAATCGACGATTTCTGAAATTGAATTGATCTTTTCTGAAATACAATTGGAAAAGGTGTGGACGCACAGCGCACATAAGATAAATGCTTTCAAAACGGGCCGAAAACTTGACAGGAACCCCAATTGTGCGACAAAGAGGATATAAAGTATAATGAGAGTAAGTGAGAAGAAATGAGGAACCCCTTGGTCGCTTTCTTTTTGAGAGTAAAATGTTCTTGGCGTAAACTGTTCTGAACAATTTGTACTCTGACATCAAAAAGAACACACCAACAATAGCGAACGAGATTCCTTGATACACTAACGTACACTTAAGCCACAATCAATTGTCACATTGTATTGTTTACATCCCCCTCTCTAGAAGTGCAACTTGTTCCAACTCTGGAACAGATAAATTAAACAAAACGAACATGCGCAAATGTTCTGGAACTGTTCGGAGCAGTTCAAAGACCACAAAAAGAAAGCGGCTCTTATCACACAAATGCACGCCAAAAATCCTTTGACATTGTGTGTTTATATCAATAACGTTTTAACCTATAATTTTTATCTAGACCTATAATTATCTAGGCACACAATGCTTTCAAAAGCGACCCAAAAGCTAGGTCCAATGCGTTTGACAGGAACCCCAATCGTGTGATGAAGAGGATATAATGTATAAATGAGAGCAAGTCAGAAGGAATATGTAACCTCTTGTCACACAAATGCAAGCCAAAAATGCTTCGACATTGTTGGTCTATATTTCCAAAGTATTTAGTTATGTCTATCATAGCGTGCTACCACTTCATCGGCAGTCCATTTCATCGACACAGTCTTTTCATCGAATGCAATTTCATCTACACGGACGTTCCATTAACATTACCTTTACATCGACAAACCTTTTCTTCGACAAGGACGTTTGATCGAAACTATTTTTTCATCGACACAAACGTTTCATCGACATTACCTTTTCATCGATAACCATTTCATCGACAAATTTTTTCTTCGACAATGACGTTTCATCGACATCACCTTTTCATGGAGAACCATTTCATGGACAACCGTTTCATCGACAAACTATTTCATCGACATTACCAATTTTTCGATCATGTCGTTTCATCGACCACAGTCAATATTGGTGATGAGAAGCTTTAGCGATGAAAAATGTCTTCGCGATAAAAAGGTAGTGTCTATAATACTGTAGTCCATGAAACGACATTGTCAAAGAATTGGTAATGTCGATGAACTTTTATGTCGATGAAAAGGTAATATCGATGAAACGTCCTTGTCGAAGAATTGGCCATGACGATGAAACGGTCGTGTCGATGAAATTGCATTCGAGAAAACATGTCTTCGCGATAAAAAAGGTAGTGTCGATAATACTGTAGTCCATGAAACGACATTGTCAGAGAATTGATAATGTCGATAAACTTTTATGTCGATGAAAAGGTATTATCGATGAAACGCTTAACGACGAAAAAGTAATATCGATGAAACGTCCATATGGAAGAAAAGGTTTGTCGACGAAAAGGTAGTATCGATGAAACAGTTTTCGATGAAAAGGTAGTGTCGACGAATAGGTAATATCGATGAAACGTCCGTGTCGATGAATTGGCCATGTTGATGAAACGTCTGTGTCGATGAAACGGTCGTGACGATGAAACGGACTTTCGATGAAATTGCATTCGATGATAAGACTGTGTCGAAAAAAGTGTCTTGTCAACGGTATACAACCGTCAATCATAATGAAAGTGAGAAATAAAGTTGTTTCAAACTATTTGTCTTACAATTTATTATCCATATGATTATAAGTGTATTTTGAAGCTTTTTTTTATTATTTTAAAGTGGATACTTTTTGGATAAGGTAGTTTATTAACATTAATTAGGATCCAGAGTTGATATTTGAAATTTGTTTTTATTAGGGTTTCAGGATCAAAAATGGTCAAAGAAAAAATCTGTCCATTCGTTTTATAACCAACGTTTCGAAAATTTTTATTTTCATCCTCAGGAAAATTAGGTATTTATTTTATGAATTCATAAAATAAATACCTAATGTAGTTAAAAAAAATTTTCCTTTTTTTCTAAAACAAATATTTGAGTATTTTGTATAAAATTCGTTGTATTTTTAATGTGTAAATTTCTGTAATTGTCTTGTAATTATAAAAATCCCATTGTAGTGCCCTGAGGATGAAATAAAAAATTTCGAAACGTTGGCTATAAAACGAATGGACAGATTTTTTCTTTGACCATTTTTGATTCTGAAACCCTAATAAAAACAAATTTCAAGGTAGTTTATGTTAATAAAAAAAATTGGCATTAATATTAATTCATTTATCATATACAGGATCTTCAAAAAAGGATGTCACTGGTGATTTGCATAGTAGAAAACTTAAATTTTACACAGTTGGCTACAGTGAAATAAAAGTAAGTACTTTAGATACATCAAAAAAAGTGAGGTTAATATAACATCAGTTTTTTATTTCTATTATTTAAGAAATATCAATAAATAAAACTGCTGAGAGGTGTTTTGGTTAAAATAAAATATCAGAAATAAAATTTGGTTAGATTTCAGCAGGTATATTTTTGAAAAATTACGTTTTTATTTTTTTTACAAAAATTTCGAAAATTCTGAAAACAAAATTTGGAAAACAAAAAATTCAGCCCACTTTTTTAGATTTTTAGAAAAGGTTATTTCATGTGATTTTAAACTTTATAGCCTATTTTATCGTAATGAAAAAAAAAACAGGTAAGAAATCGTTGGCACAAATAAAATTCGGAGCGCGTGTCTAATGATGCCATTATATCATATACGCTGCATTTTACTGGAGAGGCGCTTAATTAGTGGCCGTATTATCGAACCTGCCTCGTCATACTTGGCCCATTACAACTACCTATCATTACAAAATACATGCCACTAACTTTCAATTAAAATTTCGATCCATGTTTATACATATGAACTATAAAAAAAGCGAGACTTCATTCTTACAGAATTTTTTATTAATACCACAAAACAAATTAAACAAATTAAGTATTTTATTTCTACATACCACAGGAATGTAAATTATAAAAATATGGAAAAATTAATTATAATTAAATGCATCTTTATACTTTGTAAATTTTAATTATTTTAAAAAGACTACAATTTGTACTTTTTACAATTTATTTTTATTGCATATTTTTCAGTGCATTAATTTTAATAATCACGTTTCTGGTGTATAGTTTTTATGAGATATTTTATGGGAGAAAGGTTACTAAAGTTATATAGTTATTTTTAAATACACTATTTTATTTAAACAAATTTTCGTGTATTTTTTTAAAACGATTAAACGCTTATTAATGGCTGAAATGTCAGGCTGCAAATTTAAATACCTCTAAACAATTTTAAATTACAAACTGATGCTCAAAATTGCTTCTTTGAGTTCCTTGAAATGGAGTTTTGTATTGAAAACCGTATCCAATTTCTTTGAAATAACTTCTTTTTATTCTATAATAGAGTAATTGTCAATGAATTATTTTAAATCAGTTTTTTGAGAATTGTAATTAATCAATTTGAATAAAAAAGTATTTATATTATGTAAGCAAACTCTGGGGAAATTATTTTGCAATAAAGTAACATCATGTTGAGATATAGTCTCTGGAGTGATGAAAATACATTTGTTATTACATTCATGTATGCTAAAAGTGAAAATATAAAGCATACACCTGACATAATTTAACAAGACATAATTTTAAACATTTCAATGCGGTAAAGCGAAAGTTGGATGAAATATTTTTAAATTTATTGTTATTGATACTAGGTGTAAGTTTCAACTCGAGTAAATAATCAATCATACGAAGGATTTAATAAAAAATATTATTTTTGTTATTCATTGATTTAACTCTTACTTTTGATAACAATTTTTCACACTAATTATGGAATCTCTTGTATGTTACCATTTGAATTTGGGAAAAGCCATTTTTTATTAAATTAAAGTAGTTTATTTGTAACACATTAGGATTTGGTTTTAGGAAGACTTTCCATAAACTATCCAATGCCTGGAGGTCATCTGATTCAGAATAACTTCAAATTTTTTATGGTTTTATAGATTCAATTCATTCTGATATTGACTGGAAATTTCCTTAAAACGAATAGTTAGGTTAGGTCAAAATAATTGAAACAAGTTTAGGTTGAGTTCCCACATGGTAATATTGTGTAAACTACTACATCTTTTGAAATTATACTTCAGAAAAGATCAATTCGATTTCAGACAGGTCAATTGTATTTAAGAAAAACTCAGTTCGATTTCAGAATAGTCAATTGTGTTTCAAAAAACATCAATTATTGTATTTCAGAATAATCAATTCAATTTAAGACAATTTCAGAAAAGATCAATTTTATTTCAGAAAAATCAATTTAATTTCAGATAGGACCAATTATAAAAAAATGAGGAAGTCAAGAGTCATCAAAAATTTACCAATGTTAAACCCAATTGAAATAAATTGCCAAAAATCTTGGCTTCCTCAATATTTTAGAAAACTTCTTTTCTAAAATTAAATAAATTTTTCTGAAATACAATTAATGCTTTCTGAAATCTTTTCTGAATTAAAATTGATGATTTCTGAAATTGAATTGACTATACTGAAATAGAATTGATATTTTATGAAATGAAATTAATAATTCTGAAATACAATTGAAGCTTTCTGAAATACTATTCTAAAATTAAATTGTTATTTTCTGAAAAACAATTGGAAAAGGTGTAGAATAGTTTTATGCATGAAATTCCACAAAACAGTTCTTCTTTGAGTTGAAGCATAAATGTACATTACATTTTAAGCATTCCACTCTGAATTTGGAATTACACTGCTGTTGCTGGCATCTTTTCCTTTCGTTTGGGCTTCGAAAATTTTTATTACTAAGGCGTCTTCTTTTATTAGAGGGTTTCACACCTTTCTTGTTTAGTTCTCTGGCCACGTCAGTAATGAATTTCAACAGGGGGACTATTTTGTCATCTTTACCAGTTTGCATTTTTACGTTTTTATCAAGAATCCACGCATTCACCATTGCTACATCAACTTTCGGTGGAAGATTCTATGATACCACTTCTTACTTTTTACTTCTATTGAATACAATCTGAATAAAGAATCTTGAAGAGGGACACCACCCATATGTAGATTATACTCTCGAACAATGTCAGGATAATCTATCTCCTTTCAGGTATTTTCCGATTTGAAAAACCTCTTCACTTTTGTTATAGGTCTAGAAGCCACATATGAAGAACCCACGGTATCTATTTTGTTGTTAAACCACAATAAACAACATTGTCGACCTTTGCCGACTTTTCAGTCGTAGGACGATATGGTTTTTAAACGATTTACTCGCATATGGATTTTTTTCTTTACCAAACATACAATCAAAGGTATCGAGGAAAAGTAATTGTCATAGTAGAGTCTAGGATTTATATTGGGTGGTACACAGTTCTACATAAACGAGCAATGACATTACTTGCAGTACCTAGGTCTGGTTCATCTTTATAACGATTGCACTGATTCTTATCACCAAATACACTGCTCAATAATTGATAGGGATCGAGGTGGAGTTTACTAGTAATTTTGGTTAAAGTCTTGCAGTTGAATGGGGTCTAAACGCCTTCGAGGCATAAAATTAATTCTGGAAAGTATCACAATACTTGGTTTTGAATACAATTTAACCAAAACCTATAGTAACAATTTTACCCATTGTTGAATTTTAAGGCTGTCGATAATGTCGAAAGAAACAACTGAAAAAAAACTTTCATGGAGAAAGATTATTTTAAATTATGTAAATTTGGCAACAAAAACATCATCAGGACATATTTTAAAATATACTTCATTTTACCCAAAACTATTAAGAAAATTTACCTTGATCCCTATCAATTGTTGAGGAGTGTAGTTCAAACTTGTAATACATATCTGATAATTGTGATAGCATCCGCATTTTTTGGTTTGTAGGTTTCCAAATTTATTCTACTTTCCAAAGGAATTATTCTTAGAGAAATGCAAGAATTTATTTAGGTTTTCAAACCGGTTAAAAGTCATCATATTAGCATGTTGTAGATTGTCGAACTAATGACACCTACCTCAGGATTCCGACAAAACAGCAGTTCTTCAACGCTCGTGGTTAGTGGTCTATTTGGATTTGGTTGCAACTTTTTCTAGCAGTTCTATCAAAAAATTTCTTCGAAAGAAAAAAGTTGAAAAGCTTGTAACTTATATTTAGCTATAAAATATTTTCTGGCACAAGTTCACTTCCCAAAAAGGTGGTTGTAATATTGTCAGTGTCTGTATAGTATCGATTTTTTTCCATTTTATAATGCTCTTGTCATAATCCTAGGATTTTTGTGGAAATAATTGGGGAACATTGATTGTGTTCTTTTTATCAACTTTGTTCGAGCAAATCATATTCTATCACTTTTTCTCCAATGGAACTAAAAATAGAAGAAAGTGATTTGTTCGAACTAAAATTTTGGTATAAAGAACACAACTATTTCAATTTAAAAAAATAGTTTCTAGAGGTTCTTCATTAGAGACTTCAAAGTATTCACTTTAGTTTATTTATTTCCATAAAATGACCTGATACTTAAGTACCACAATGTTTTATGTACATACAGTAACTCATAACATAAATCTACATATGAAATCAAACCTTAGAAAAGTCATTTACCGGAGATAGTCTTCTAAATATCAAATATCATACTTATGTTGTTTTATTGGGAGGAAAAAAATACTTTTTTTGGTGAGAGATTGTGTTTGGGGGACGAACTTTTCGAAGTTATTTTACTTCGAATAAAAAATGTTTATTTTAGCAAAATATTACCTACTTTTTCGCCTAAGCATTAACAATTGTATCCAATTTACGTCGGAAATAGTGGTACATGACCATAGACTCAAATAACAGGGAAATTTGTTACACCTTGTGAAGAATCAATAGAGATTAGAGATAAGAAGAAAAAAATTTTTTTTGTAACAATTAAGTTTATTGAAGGATTTAAGCCCAACATTGAGCTTAAAATTATAATAATTATAAAATATATAAAATGTTACCAATAAAGCTAATACAACTAACTAATTTTATGAATAGGGGTAATAGATTTTCAGACAAGTCGAAGTTTGAAAGTAAAAGTGAACTTTGTATTATATTTTCGTACTCGTGTAAATTTATTTCAATAAAGCAGTCAATGTGTAAATTAAAGTTAGTTGTTAAACTGGAAACAAGAAAGTTGTAAGGAAAATGCTCGAGATATTGTAATTTTCAAGTTGGAGGTCTAAGGTATGATTAAGTGGATTTGGAAAATTTAATTTAAAATCTATTGAAGAGTAAGGTTATTTAAATATTTAGAGAGTATGGTGTTAGCGATTGTATTTACTGTTGGTCTTGGGCGATGTGTATATGTGTTTATTTGATAAGATGGATAGGGGTGTTTTGTTAATGTGTATGTAGTAGAGTGGACCAAACAGACAGACAAACCGCTTAGCAGGGAGTTAATCTACTCTACAGAATGCCATTATCCCAAACAGAGATTCTAACCGGCGGCTATTTAGCACGATGTTATCTTTGCTGTTTGCAATTTCTCGGCTCGTTATACTGCCGTGTCACTGGTGCCGCCATAAGCTAGGACTGTCTAAAATTCCCATTAAACTGATTTGAATACGCAGGCTCTTTAATTAAAATACACCGGGATAAAATACTTAAATCTAATAGAAACAAAGCAAAGATAAAAGAAAATAAAGCTCGAGTTTAAATACAAAATACTAATATTAGGGAGACGATGCGTGAAATTGAATAAAGTTTAGCAAAGACATAGGTATATGTATGTTTTTCGAGTAGATGAGAAAAGAGGAGAGAGAGGTTATTTAAGCTTTAAACCGTCAATGTTTAGCTTATTTCGAATTTAATTCTACGTTCGTTTCTTCTTTAATATTTAATAATGCCCTGGCTGGTGTAACGCGTTTTATTCTAAAATATAATTTGTGTATGATGGAGTATGGTGTGCACGGTTGTCACCCTCCGTTATGGAAAGGAGCCCGAGGCGGCGCGATTTAAATATTATTGTCGTTGTGTGAAATCAGAGATTGAGTTGTGTTACAACACAAAGCGAACTCGCTTTAGTGGAACTAAATAAATGGAAAATTGTTGGGTTACGCTTTTGCTTCCTCCGTCTTTATTTTTCCGGGCCTAATTGGGAAGAAAAATGTACTTCTCACTTGCTCAACAGAGCTTTAAGGTATGAAGGGATGGTTTACAACTTACAAATAGGTTCAGTTTTAGTCTTGAGGTAAACTTTAAACTACATAGTTTACCTATACTTTGTTTGCAAGTCGAACTATCTCTTGTAATTAGAGTTAATTCTATGAAATCCTTGCTTGGTGTGAGGTAACAACCTCCCAAGAGATGAAGGGCCCCGCAAATTTGCGCAGATACATCCATTCAAGGAGTCTCTGTGGGCGACGCTTGGACAACGGGAAGCCCTCGCATATAGACACAATATCAACTAATTACCTATTCATTACGGCTTAAAGTGGCAAGTTGGCTGTGAATTATTCCCGACTCCCGAAGCCCGGAGTTCCGGAACTGAGGTAAGACGCAGAGTCCGGAAGGAAGACCCTCTAATGGACGCGCCCCACTAACTATATTAGGATTGATCGGTTCCAGAATTGATCATAGTTAACTAAGTTTATTCATCATTGCAAACTTATAAGACGGTCATCCTGGATAATAGTTTACACTTCCAAAACTAACTCCTTTTCTCAACTCTAATTGAACCATTTAAGTAAATTTAACTATAGTTTCGAACCTACATTTATTATCCATTAAAATAATGAACAATGAAGTCTACCTATATTTAACCCAAAAATAAATATTTATACTTACCGGAATAATTCTGCCAAAATGCTGCTCCGGAATTGATTAAATCTATTCCAGAGTATCCCCAAGGCTTACTTTCCTGAGTTTGTTGTTCACGTGCAGGTTGCGCTGAATAATTAGTGGGTGAAGCATCCAAGTGATCTTTTTCGTGTCTTTCCGGTCGTTCCATCCTCTCTCGTTCTTGCGGTGCGCTTTGATTCGAAACCGAATTGTTGTTGTTTTTCTGATTGTTTAACTTGTGTTCTGTCTCTGCCGCCATTTTTTCTGCAATTAATAGCCAATTATTAGAATGAGACAAACGTAAAAGCTGCAAGTGACGGGACGGCTTTAAAGGCTTGTCAATCATAAGGCAGAAATTGGAACCCCGCGCTTTTAGGCCCCGCGGGGTATCGGCTTAGGATTGATTTTAAGTTATTACAAGACATTCACCTTCCATCAACACCACCATTAAAGACGCCTTACGGATTTCGGCAACTATAACATGATATATTGTTATTGATTACTACCCATTTATATTTACGATGTAATAACTAATTTAATAATAACAACAATCTATGTACATATATCAGTTGATATAATACGAAAAGTTAACTACAGATCAAACTCAATTTTAATAAATCTTTACTAAATTATTCTACATCTACAGACCCTCGCCCAATAACAGTCCCAATCTTCTCAGGATCACTATTTTTCTTTCAGATTTCTTGGAAATGTTTCTTCCTTAACTTAAAACGTGTTGTTTTAGCAGGCATTTTGCTTAGATAATTTACAACATAAAAAGTTTTGAAAGAAATACTTAGGGTTGTTTGCACTACTAATCCTTAAACCTATTCTACCTATATTGTGCATTAGATTGTATACCGTTTCATCGAAAATACAGTTTCATGGATATAGCAACAACCATTTCGTAGACACTACTTTTTATCGAAAAACCTTTTCGCTGACAACCATTTCATCAATACTACCTTTAAATCGACAAGGACGTTTCATCGATAATACCTTTTCATCGACATTGTCAATTCTTTGACAATGTCGTTTCATCGACTACACCTTCATCGACACTACCTTTTTATAGCAAAGACATGTTTCATCGCCAAAGCTTTCCATCGTTAATTTCGACTGTGGTTGATGAAACGACATTTTCGAAGAATTGGTAATGTCGATAAGAAATTGTTTGTCGATGAAACCGTTGTCAACGAAACATCTGTGTCGATGTAAAAGTAATGTTGATGAAATGTCCTTGTTCCTTGTCGAAGAAAACGTTATGTCGATGAAACGTCCATGTCATTTAAACGATCGTGTTGATGAAACCGTTGTCAATGAAAAGGCACTGTCGATGAAATAACTGTCGATGAAGTGAAAGCACGCTGGTGCAATCAGGCTTATTTACGTTAAATACTTGATTTAAATTTACACGATCAATTCACCTATCAGATAATGTTAAAAATACCAATTTGATCCAAAAAAGTGTCCTGCAACTTTAAACAGTGCATTAAAAACCCCTCTAACATTTGCTTTCGGCTCTTTTTGATAAAAAATGTGACAAAACAAATTTCTTGGAAATTTGGCTATTATACAAAATAATAATAACTTAAAATTTGTAAGATTAATTGCTTTCTTCGAAAATTTTAAAAAGTAGCTGATTGGAACAGATATAAATGATTTGGCGAAACATGTAGTAACTTAACTTGTAAATGTCAAAAAAAGTTGGATAACAAGAATTTCTAGAAATTAAAAATAATTTGTTTTCAATGGATTTTATACAATTTTTTAAACTTTTCCGATTTTTTAAAAGATTTACTTAAAAAATAAAAAAGGGAATACCAAAATTACAAAAAAGATAAAAAAATCAAAAAAATTGATCACACCGGTTTTTTTCAGGTGTCTTATGTTTTATTTAAAACCTGTATTTATATGGGTAAATTATAAAAAAATGTATTTTTTTGTACATGTTTTGTTCGAGTTGAAGTGAATTGTTAGTTATCGGATAGTCAAAATTGTCAAGAAGTTTTGAGAATTTTCACGTTCCTGTACATTACCAAAATGCAAAAACTGCCTGGTCATTTATATCCAAAGAATGTTGGTTTTTAAATGAAAATTTTAATCTTTCGGTCGATGATTCTGAAGATAGCGATAATTTTTACAACATTATGCAACGTATTCAAATTGAAAGTATTCCAAATACCATGTCGTTTGTATTTAAGTTTCTGTTAATAATCCACTCTTTCCCAACTTTTTCTCACACCTCACTTTCTAGAAAGTCATCTAGATGCACAATTATTTTCGTTTTAAAATAAAGGTAAGTCATTTGTTTGTGTTTTCAAATGTAATTTAAAAAATACCATGGTGTGATATGGAATCGAAGGTATAAAACAAATTTAATTGCACCAATATACAAAAACTACGAATCCAGTTTCCTGAAATTCTTGAAAATGTGAACTATCTTGTCCTTAATTTTCACACTATAATAAAGACTACACACTATAGATTAAATTTCTCGTTTTTCTTTTAGGTTTTCCATTTTTATTAGGATCCCAAAAGTGTGGTCAATTTTTTTAAAACTACTAAAATTTACCCCCATCTTCTTCATGAAATTTTTTTACGTCCCACTAAGTCCCATATGAACTTCAAATATTTATAAGTTTAAACTTTTTAAAGTTTCGTTCGAAAGAAATTCGAGTTTGAAACAAGATGAAAAAACAGATCTACAACTTTTCCAATTGTATTTCAGAAAAGATCAATTCAATTTCAAAAATCTTAATTGTAATTCAGAAACGTGAAATGCATTTCAGAAAGCATCAATTGTATTTCAGAATTAGAATCATCAATTTTATTTCAGAAAGTATCAAATGTATTTCAGAGTATCATTTGAAAGTCTGAATACGTCAATTTAATTTCAGAAAGTAT
The DNA here is from genome assembly GCA_963971135.1 of Stenus bimaculatus. Taxonomy (NCBI): domain Eukaryota; kingdom Metazoa; phylum Arthropoda; class Insecta; order Coleoptera; family Staphylinidae; genus Stenus; species Stenus bimaculatus. Next base: position 74,126,574 of record OZ020180.1, on the reverse strand, counting down.
GATTTGTATTTCAGAGGTAATCAATTGTATTTCAGAAAGAATCATTGTTTTTCATTCAAAGTAAATTTAGCCGCAGCAATTTTGCATTATCCAAATATAATATTTTTGTTTCTTGATACCAGATATCAGGGGCCATAACAGAAAAAATCTGAACTTGTTTTTTAACAATATTGGGTTAATCTTTTAAATTAGATTTAACTGAAATATTATTGATGATACTGACATGCAATTGATGGTTTCCGAAATCAACTTGATTTCTCTGAAATATAATTGATGCTATCTGAAATATAATTGATGCTATCTGAAATATAATTTATGATTCTGAAATATAATTGGTCCCTTCTGAAATTATATTAATTTTTTTGAAATACAAAATTGATGTTTTCTGAAATACAATTGATGATTCTGAAATACATTTGATGATTGTGAAATACAATTGATACTTTTTGAAATTAAATTGATGTATTTGAAATACAATTGGAAAAGGTGTAGTTCAAAGAATGTTTTAGTTCGCAAAATGTATATCTATGGAAAATATTAAATAGTAAATATTAGCTAATAATAAAAAAAAACCTGAGTTAACCTAACCGATTTTTTTTAAATACAGCAACTTTCTTTACTAGTCTGAACTATGATGAACTAGTTTTTACTAATGCTATTCACCAAACCCGATCTGTTTGACGTTCAAACTTTAAAGCATAAAAGCCTTGAACCGTTCGAACCAAGAGTTTTATGAATATTTAGTTTGAAAAATAGGCAACTTTAATCTCTAAACTGCGCATAATTAAAAAAAAAATTTTTTGAACTCGATGTTATTTGGAACTAAAACTTAATTCGAACTTGAATTTCTTTGGAATTTGAATTTAATTCGAACTGAAATACTTTGGCTTAAAGTTGAAACGGTTCAAACTATTTTGAAATGTATTTACAAATATTTTAAGTTCATATAGAACTAGTTTTAACCGCTTTATAGGGATATATACGCAGATTTTAGTCAAATCATTTATGTTTAAAGGTCTTTAAATTTAAATTTGTTATATGGGTTGTAATGAACAATTTCCATGGTTACCTTATTTGCTTCTAATTAAAGACCTTTAATTTTGACTAGAATCTACCTATTAATTATAACCATGGATATTGTCCGTTATAAGCTTTCACAACAATCTTCTTAAAAAGCTTTATCATTTCGGAACATGCAGTCTTTAATAATATTAACACTAAATATTTTGATAATCAACAAGTATATTGGTACGCCTTCCTTTTTCTTCGAAATAGGTAAAACCTACCTACTGGATTAAATGTTATAACATTTTTAAATTTTCAATTGAGAGCATATAATATCTCACAAGTATTACCCGCATCGTTTTAAATGGAAATGTATAATCTGTTTATTATACAGCTCAATATATGGCAAAAACACATACAAGAAATGAAATTGAATGTTTGAAAAATTTATATTAACCGAATATGTGCAGTTTTCACTTTAAATGGTTTTCTAATTAATTGGTATCATATCTCCTGATTGATAAGGCCGGTGATTATAAATAAGGTATGTTTGTATATACCGTGCGGTCATAAAGTAAATCCCCCCCCCCTAACTTTTGAACGGTTATGTTTTTGATTCTGAAAATTTGTCTACTGAGGAATCTAATTCCGAACTTTCTAATAAAGGAATTTTTGATTTTGTGGAACTTCCGGTTATACCGAAAGTGGATGGCAACTTTCTTATTTTAAATGGAACACCCAGTATATTCTTGCATTTTCGTGTTCTCCATAAAAATACCATTAAATTGACCTAGCATAGTGTGGTCTAAGATTAATACTTTCGGAATTACGCTCATTTGAAAATCGCAGTTTTATGCAACTTCATTTACATCAGAATTTGGACCCAAGGGCCCCAACTTCCTTATTTTAAATGATTTCTTTTGCAATTAAGTTAATAACATTAAATTTAAACAACATTTTTATCCAAGAGATTTGCTGTAGATTTTATTACTGTCAAGAGGTTGAAGGTGGTTATGTTAATCAGCAAAATTAACGAACTTACTATTAAACATAATTTTGTTTAAATTTAATATTATTAACTTAATTGCAAAATATTTCATTTAAAATAAGGAAGTTGGGGCCCTTGGGTCCAAATTCTGGTGTAAATGAAGTTGCATAAAAATGCGATTTTCAAATGGGCGTAATTCCGAAAGTATTAATCGTAGATCACACTATGCTAGGTCAACTTAATGGTATTTTTATGGAGAACACGAAAATGCAAGAATATACTGGGTGTTCCATTTAAAATAAGAAAGTTGCCATCCACTTTCGGTATAACCGGAAGTTCCACAAATGATAAATACCTTTATTAGAAAGTTCGGAATTAGATTCCTCAGTAGACAAATTTTCAGAATCAAAAACATAACCGTTCAAAAGCTAGCAGGGGGGATTTACTTTATGACCGCACTGTATGTATTATGTATATTAAAATATTTAATAAAATATACAAAATTGAGTATTTTTTTATTAAAAACTCCAAAAATTTTAGATATCCATTTGATGTCAAGAAAATTAGTTCGAAAATAACCCAAATCCAAAAAAAAAAATTAATAGGAAGAATACCAAACATATTGAAAAGTATTTAATAATTGCTAATTATACAGGATGTCCCAAGATACAGTTTACAGGTCATAAGTCAATTAGTTGAAAAAATAAAAAATCAAATCAAAAAAGTTTTTAATGGCATCAAATTGGCATTACAATTCCATCTTTAAAATATTATTGGCTTTAACCACTTTTAAGAAGCCATCATCAACTTTTTTTTTCAAATGGCACTTTTGTACTAAAATAAATTATAATACTTAAATATTCAAAATTTGCTCTTGCACATTCTACACAAGTTTCAAAATCTCAAAATCGATTTAATTCATTTAACAACGCCACCTTTGAAAAAATATCTTTATTGACATTGGGCGATTTAAATACATACTCACAATACACAATCACATTCTGTGTATCTAAAATAGTAAAAATGATGTATTCAGTATAAAGTTGAAATCCCATTTCTTTTTACAAAAGTAATAGAGGGTGCCATTTGAAAAAAAAAGTTGATGATGGCTTTTTAAGGGAGGCCAAAGCCAGTATCATATTAAGGATGGAATTGGAATGCCAATTTTGTTCCAATAAAACTTTTGTTGATTTGATTTTTTATCTTTTCAACTTACGGAGATATGTCCTGTAAACTGAATCTTGGGACACCCTGTATAGCCAATTTTCTAAGAATAACCTGTACATCATTTCCTTAATAGGTATCTTGGAACTGTACAGTTGGTCCCAGCTGGAAGTAGGACAAAAGTAATCACGATCGCTGGGAGAAACTTTACATCAATAAACAGTTTATTCTTCTTCTGAAATAAAATGATTTTTGGTTCATAGCCACTTATCGTTCTGATGATCCCAATATCTAGTTTTGAAAATTGCTTAAAAACGTCATTTTTAAATGAATATTAGGTAAACTTTTTTTTTTAATTTTACGCATGCTAAAAGTGTAGTCCAAACTAGTCGCAAAAATCATTGTCCTCAACACATAATCTCACCTACGTATTATTTTAAGGACATAATTAAGTCGGCTTTTCAAATTCAGGCTTCAACAAAAATAGAGAAAACTTCAAAATAAACATTTATTGTCTTTAGTTCGACCATCCTCAAGTCCGAACTTCATCGAGCTCCAACTTTATTGAGTTTTAAAGTTCAAACAAAGTTGGAATATCAAAAAGTTCAGGTGTTTTCTTCTTTATCATAAAAAGTAAGTTTTTTTGTCATGGCTTGTAAATATGACTTTCGGAGCCATTTTTCTTAGTTTTTCCCTATTGGGGTGGCATATTTAGATTTCTAACCTAACATAACCCAACCTAGAAATTTTCAAGAAAAATAATGTAAAAAAGAAATAAAAAATTCAAAGTAATAAAAATTGCTAAGTGGTGAATGGTGTAATGTATGTATAATAAATGGCTTTAAATTATTTTGTGTGTAAGATAAATATAAATAAAGATACAAAGTGGTAACGAATGCTGCATGGGGTAATAGTTAATCCTTGTTTTTGTTGAAATTAATACTTTCGTTTGTGTTTTATTAACTAATATGAAAGACTGTTGTAATTGATTGATTACACATGTTAATCATAAATTCATACATCTTTCGTAGTCCTCAGCCGACACTAACAAATTGAGTTGTTAATAGGATAAGTTAAGATATTTGTGAGTATATTCTTCTTCTGCTCACAAAGCGAATTCTAAAAGAGTGGGAAACGAACGCGAGGTGCACCTTTTTAAAGTCTCATTATTGCACTCAATCACACGTCAATATAAATACTCACCCGTTCTCACACTTATCATAAAGAATAATTGATCATCATTTTCATCATAAAACAAACAAAGGCCAAAACTAAACGCTCAACTTTCTTAGTTCGATCGCAATTTGCAATTTGCAATTCTTACCGTTGATGATCCGTAGCTGATCGCCAGCGCCTGCTGCTTTCATAGCTTCCTCCAGTTGAATCCTGCGTTTTACTTCGCTTTCGAACTGTTCCTGCAGTTGTCTCCTAGCTCGACGTTCTCTTCTTAATCGCTTCTGGACTGTACCTGGAAAGAATGTAATGTAACAATTTTTATAAATTCCACACATAATCCTCCATACCCATACAATGATTTTGAATAAAGGGGTGTAAATAATTACAAAGTGAGCTATAATTGCGGTCACCACATTTACATATATGTGTTTTAGTAACAGTTGGTCAGCGGTTCAGTGCTGGACGTGCGACTTACATTTCCACCTGTAATTTTTGTATGTCCAACTGTGAAAATGAGTCAGGGAGTGGCTTCAACTTTATACAACGATTGTCGTGGCAACCAATCGCCTTTGAAAGGTAATACCAGGTTATAATGCATAATGTGCATATAACTCTGGCTTTATCATATGCGAGCTCTTATTCTACCTTCTCTCTCTTCCTCGTCATGGATGTTATTCTCAAGATGGAAGGCTGCCGATATATGATCGATGTTTTTCAACTTCAATGCGTTTACTAAATGTACCAAATTAATTTGCACACATTTTCTTTAAATACATTTTTAATTATCTTCTTTTTAATTTACCGACAACGCTTCAGACAGATTTTAATTTATAACAACCACCGCACTATACACTCTAGTACTATACAATGTAATATGCAATCATTAATAATAATAGCCATAGAATGCATAGATGCATGGCATTGCATAGATATCCTTTTCCCAACACACTTAAAGTTTGTAGTACTTAGTAGTAGACATGATTAGATGCAAGGAGCAATTTTGGTCAAAACTAAAGAATTTTAAAGCAACCATAAAATATTTAAAATACTGGGATTTATGATATTAAAGGCAAATTTATAACCTACCTAATCATTAGATAAAGATAAACCCAAGACATTAAATATCATAAATAAGTAGTCTTGGGTTATAAATTAAGGGATTGAAATAAATATATTTCATTTCTTAGGTTTATCATCATACTTATGTTTAGCCAAGTTATAAATCTACCTTTACTAACAAAAATTAAACAATTTCTTTAGGTTTCTTTGACATTAGTGATGAATGCATGGTATAAAACGTTGTACCGCGGGGAACTGTACTAGGACCTTTGGCTCTAATGGAACTAAACATGAAGGGACAAATAATTTGTTATGATGTCATTAGCTGTGTCTATAATGTAGCAAAAATAAATCTTGCAAAAGTAAAAAAAAAATTGTTTTGCAATTTCTAACAATAAATGCCGAAAAATCCTGCTATCTTATATTTTATAATAATAAAAGAAATGTTACTAGAAAAAACTGAAAATCGAATCAACATCAAATGTAAAGTATCTGAGAATTTTCATTGATCAACAACTTAAATAGAATATACACATCCAATACATTACAAAAAAAAATAAGAAAAATAATAAATTTTCTCTAAAATACATGTTCTGCAATTGTCAGTAGTCAGTATAGAATACATGTAAAACATAATTTTGATACCAAATCAAACAGGAAGAAAAACATTACAATTCCTATTCAGAGAAAACGTCTTCGCAACGACACTTGTGATTTATAGGACCAAAATTACTGAATGTTACCTACCAAAATAAAAAAATTAATTCCAATAAAATTGGATATTTGATAATTATATCAAAATTGAGAATTTGTTCCCTGGTTGGATTTTCTAATATTATATATAAAATGTAGGATACTTTTTTCTCTTTTAAATTCTTTTAAATTTTCTTTAAATGTATACCGGGTGGAAATGAAAACCTCGATAACTTTTTTATTTATGAATAAAAAAATTTGAAATTTGGCTATGTTCTATGGTTCAAAAAAACAAATTTTATGTGCATTTTTTATTTTCGAAATCACTTCCGGTTTCACCGGAATCACCATGAACTTTGTTTTTTTAAATGTAACATCCCATATTTTTATTCATGGCTTAAAATACTTTTAAAAAAGAAGTATTTTTGTGATACTAGTTTTTATTTTTTTTGTAAAAAAATTTTTTTTCAAAAAAAAAAAAGGTTTTCGAAGTCCGTGAAAAGTACCAAAACTAATTCTAAATAATTCAAATACCTAAATAAAATTATAATTTGAAAAAAAATTTAAGTGGTTTTTGAACGATTAATTTTTAAACTTAGTTAATGAAGATTTTATCAAATATCTCACTTTTTTTAAATGCAATGATGCCGGGTCATTCGACTTTTTAAAAAGAGGATTTTATAACGATTATTTTGGTATATGTAGGGGTATTATTTTGCATGTGCCTGTAATAAAGATACTTAATAGCTAGTATTTTCCAACTTAAGAAATAAATAATTTTACAGGCACATGCAAAATAATACCCCTATTTTAAAATTGATAAATTTTCATGATTTTTTGTGGAACACCCTGTACAATATTTTTTCTTATTATATTGTTTTTATTTAAATCAATTATTATTTGGATTTTTTCTTTGCCAAATTGTTTTTTTTTAACATTATGGGCTGTTTTTAAAATAAGTAAACGATAGGGTTATATTTCCCTCTGTAAAAGTTAGAATCTTATTGGCTTCAAGATATACAAAATCCAAACCATACTTGATTTAAATAAAAAAAATTAAAATTAAATTAAATTTATACAGGGTGTCCCACAAAAATCATTAAATTTATGAAATTTTAAAATTGATCTAACTTTTTAAGGAGTCGAAAAAACATAATAGTTTTTTGTTCAGAATGACATTTACTACCTAAAAAAAATTTTGGTTATTTCGCCATTTGTTGTTTAACACAAGCGTCGTGTAATCACAAAAGTTATTGCAAAGTGAAAAGTTAATAATTGATAAGAAAGAATTTCGTTAATCTGTGCATACATAGACTATAGACTGGAGATTGGAAAAAATAATATTTATGTGGCAAGGTATCTAAAATAAACTTTTGATTCTTAATCTTAGTTCTTAAAAATAAAAACTGGAAATGAACTTCGTAAATAATGAGAAAACATTGCTGCTGGTTTAACATAGATGCATGAAGTATGTACCAGGTTTATGGCTGATAAAATATAATAGATAATTTATATTTTCAGAGCCCATTCCAAATTCAAAAGTTGGGAGAGTTAAAATAATTGAAGAATTAATAGCTATTCATTATTTTGATGCCGATAGCAAATGAAAATAATTGTTCTTATAATAAACGAGGTACCTATACATTTGTTTTTTTTTTAATTAAATTAAAATTTTTCAATTAATTTATTAAATATAATAGTTTATTTTTAAAATATACCACTTACTTATAAAATGACTTTAACTGATAATAGTATTTTTGTTAAAACATATTGCATTTGAATATAACGTTTGTATTTTAATAATATGTAATCTATTTTTCTTTAATAAATAATTTATATTATCAAATTTATGTTTCTTTCACCTGACCAAATTTAAATAAACTATATATTGTTCTGATGGAATAAATATAGTATTTCAACCAAATTTTGTTATTTCATTGAAATAAATTTTGCAATCTCAGGTAAATACGGTTTTTTTATGGAATCACATATTTATTTCCCTTAAATGAATATTTATTTCCTTGAAATACTTATAAAATTAAATAAATAATTTATTTCTCTGAAATAAACGTTCATTTGGGCCTATACAATTAAGGCATTTATTTCTAGTAAATTAGGTTGATTACTTATAAATAAGTATTCTTCTTTTTTCTCAGTGTGTTATATGACAATAAACGATTTTAATTGGTATTAAGATCTAACGAAGACATGAAGATTAAGAATTAGAAACCGAAACTAGTTAGCTCATCTAAAGAAATTGTTTTATTTTCGATTCTTAACACCAAAAATCCCATTACTTTAAATTTATCATTAGAAGGATATTAAATACTCAGTAAACATATTAGAAATATTTAATTTAAAGGATTAAACTTAAATGATGTCACCAGAAAATAGACATAAACAAGAATAAAACATGCTATTTTTTCTTCAAACGTTGAAAGTTATAATATAGTAATTTAAAAAATAATTTTAAAATTTTATATTTAATTTACATACAATACACAATACAATATCAGCGTATATTAGGTTGCCTAAAATGCATTTCTACTCCGCCTTTCTAATCCTTGTCAACGCAAAGTATATCCGATTATAACCGATTTACTTCGGAAATGCATGAATATGACCATAGAGCCAAGGAACATAAAAATGACTTGTTAAAACCTGTCAAGGCTGTACTTTAATGAAAAAAAAAAGCCTATTTAGTGACATATTTTTTCTTATCGATAAGGCAATTTTATCTCCACATTTTTTAAGTTTTGTTGTATAGCGTTGTCTAGACCTTGAAACGATAGAGTGGGAAGTTCTCTTAACAATGCAGCCAATTTAACCTGAGAAAATGAAATAACACTAAACAGGGTATTTTCGGGTTTTAAGTGTTCCCAATATTATTCTAAAGACACACAAAATTTTAATTGCTCTAAATAGTAAATTTGTAAATTCTTTTGGATTTGGTGTGAAATTTGCAACAAGTAAATGTCAAAACGACAATTGGAGAAATAAATATTTTAGACAATACCAGTAAAAAATTTGAACAAAATATCATTCTTTGATCAATTTTGATACTTGACTATTTCACATTTCACCATAATCAAACTACTTTAGAAAAATAATATTTAGGACCATTCAAAATCTGTAGGTCATATATTTTCCAACAAATAAACAAATATCTAGATTAATATTAGGATCCTTAAAATTAGATAATACTTTATTATTGTTGATTTATTATTTAGTAACTTTTTATTTTCTTAGGTTAGATTGGACGAATTGACGAGAGAGACAGATTGTAAGAACTTCCCAATCTCCCGTTTCAAGGTCTACAATTTTTCCAATTGTATTTCATAAAAGATCAATTTGATTTCAGAATAGTCAATTGTATTTCAGAAAGCATCAATTATATTTCAGAATAATAAATTCAATTTCAGAAAGTATCAATTGCATTCAGAATAGTCAATTGTATTTCAGAAAAATCAATTTAATCTCAGAAACGAGCAATTATAAAAAAAAATGAGGAACATTTTATCAAAAATGTGGCTTCGAAATTTAACATTACACTGGTAATACCACAAGCTTAGGTTCTCATTCACCAAAGTTAAACCCAATTGCAATAATCGGCTAAAAACTCTTGGCTTCCTCAATATTTTAGAAAAGTTTTTTTTTTTTAATTAAATTAATTTTTCTGAAATACAATTGAAGCTTTCTGAAATATTGGCTATTGAATATTCTGAATTACAATTAATGATTTCTGAATTACAATTGCTCATTTCTGAAATTGAATTGATCATTTCTGAATTGGAAAAGGTGTAAACAACGCCATTATCAAGTCTATATAAATAATTGGTCAAAATTGGTTAATTCAAATTTTCAATATTTTGAAAAACCATGTTTTTCCAAGCCCAATTGGAGCTTTTAGATAAGGTTTAAATAAACCAATTATATTGAACACCATTATGAAAATATTGGTATAAATATAAGTATTTTTTATGAAATTTTAGCCAAAACTGTTGCTTTTCCAAAGAAAGCTTTAATTTTCATGAGAATTTACCTCATTAATGATTAATCAAATTATGAGAAAAAAGTTGTACCCGCCAATCTTAATTACAAAATAAATCATACGGTTACAATAAAACTATGTTACTTTTCATATAACTGCATAATTATTGACGTTCGCAACAGAACAGTAAAAGCAGGGTAATCTTCTTAAAAATAAATAATAAAACTGATGATAATACAACCTTTCCCAAGCATGTATTAATTTAGTTGGAAAATGTTATAGCTTAATATTTTTAATTCCAACTTATTATGTTCATTTATCGCTGGTTTATATGAAATTATAACCTATAAATATCGGATTATCATGTTATTAATTTATCTTAATATATACTTTCTCGTAAATTGAAAAGACTTGCTTGCTTGAATTTAACTCAGACTATTGACATTTCATGATATTCAAAATATGTTTTCCTAATAGTGGGAGAAACTATTGGTATAAATAATTAGCAGAACAATAAATTCTTCAAGTTAATACCTTAAACGTTTTTCATTTCAAGATTACAGTTGATTGTTTTTGTTTTGTAATTCAGGCCCTACAGTATTCCTATTTGATAACATAAGATTTAGTTTATTTTAGTATTTTTTTGATTTTTCTATAAAACGCATTTACTAATAAATGCAGAAACCATAAGTTGAAAAGTAAAATGTTACTACACATTAAATAAAAAAAACTTTCGTTCCTATTTTTTGTAAGTTTCCCAAGGATCGAGACTGGGGCCAATATTATTCCTAATTCTTATAAATGGATTCCTTAAAATTAACGTCAATGCCAATATCCCCTCTTTGCTGATGATGTTGCGATTTTTTACAATGGATCAGAAAGTAAAACCCAAAACCAATTAAAATAGGTGACATTTTAGCAATTGAACAATACAGTTTCCTTTTTACTTTAAAGGAATAAACCAATTTCTAAGCTATATACGATAAAAATTAACGTACAAGGTTCAGCTCGTAGCTCACCAAACGACAATGTTAGAAACTGGACGAAATATAATCGACAAAAAACATTTTGAATGTTACCGATTTTTTTTTCAAAACTTTAATCCTATTTTAATTGGTAATAGTTGATAATGTGTTAAAAAAAAATTAAGTTGTTGAAAATTTTCTATGATATAAAAACCATTAAGGTTACGTTTTTCGGAAGTTTTTTGAAACTTTTTCATATTCTAAATAAACCAGGAAAAATATTTTTATTTATTTTCAATTTTTTATCACTGATTTCTGGGTTACAGTTTTATAAGAATTGAAAGAGTTTGATTCTGGCTTTCTAGTAAATTTGATGTCTTACAAAGAAAATTCAAAACTCCATAGCACCAAAACTAAAAAAGATAGTTCCCTACTTTTTTCGCTTTTTGCCGATTTAATTTCTATAGTTTAGTGAACCATGAACAAAACACCTTAACATGTTTGTGGGGTCAAGTAAGCAAAATATTTTTGGACGAGTTTGTCTAAAAATGATGCAGTTACAAAGAACACAATTTTTAATATTGGTGAATTAACTGAAGAAGAAACACTAAAATTAATTTACAAAATAGAAAACAATTACTTCATAACCAACATCAACCTCGTTTCTAATAATTCCATTCATGAATATCGAACGAGGGGGGCAAACGAATATCACCTAAGATCTACTACCAAAAATGCAGGAAAAAGGCATTACATCCAGTTCAAAAAACTTCCAAAACATCTGAAGGAAAAATAGAAAAAATACCATAGTTATATTACAAGTCAAAGGAACAATTAGTGATTTTTTTCTAGTTAACTAATCTTGACAATGTGAATATTTTTTATATTTTAAATTTATAAATAAGAGTACCATATTAAATTTTTTTTTAAGAATTTGGTGGGGGTGCTGACGATGCCAATTTTAAGCTGTCAAACATCCAGATGATGTTATTAGTGTCAAAAATATTAGTTATTTAGTGAGAAGAAAAATATTTCAAAGAAAAATTTTTGCTCTAAATGGAGATTTTGCTTATTTTAGCAATATTTTCAGTTATAACTCGAAAACGAAAAGAAGCAGCGAAGTGACAAAGAAAAATTGTGCCTTGGAATGACAAGGATAGAATGGTGGAAGTCGACAAAGATAGAGTGGTGGAAGTCGAATATGACATCGTGTCGAGTGGTTCGACCATATTTCCCCTGAAAAACTTTTATAATAAATTCTATAAATAAGGAAAACCTTTTTTGTATAGATCATCCGCTATATCCTATATTTATGATGTAACATTATTTAAAAATCTATTAATTGCAGAATTTTAGTACCCAGTTTTTTACCTATAAAATAAATTTTTAATATCATGTACAATTTTGTCTTTTTTTTGGTATATTTTCATTTCTTAGATTGTCTTATAATGATTTGCGTCGAAAAATTAGTATTAAAACTGGATTTATAGGTTTCAAGGAGAATTTATAAAAGGAAATCTCAGTAGCTACTTCTTGTTATAATGATTATTTAAAATTTTAAAACTTGGTGTCAAAAATCAAATCATTAAGGTTCACAATCCATGCTTATAGTTTGCAATCGTTTGTAAATGAAATTTTCGAGATTATTAATTTTTTAATTTCTAGAACTTAATCTGAAAAAAGGCGTAATAATCTGTGAAACATTGCTTTATACATTTAGTCATGCGACATAATTGTCCCTTTTTTAAATTCGCCGACATACTTTTTTATGCAATGTGTAATGCTCATTTTATTTTAGGTTTTATTTTATAATAATACCACCCAGATGGAACAAAGAAAAAGTTAAATATGATATTTATAAACATGTTTATTGAGGTGGTAAGTGAACAAAGGCTTGGCCGACTGACGGCTTTCCGCACATTGAGCAGTGACATTGCTGGTCAAATTGACAGCCGACTCTGAAATAATTCCTATCCTATCGGCAACAAAAGGTTTTTACATTTATATAAAAAAATTATATCATTTGCTTTTAGTAAGATGAGATCTCCACTCGACCAACAGATTGAATTTTATTTCAACCATTTAATACTACGTTTCTTCCAAAAGATTAATCATTACAATATCATTTACATTATTTTTAAAACTTAAGAATATTTTAAAATAATATGTGTCAAATATGAATTTCTTCAATTCTCTTCCACTTTTGGAAATTCTATTTTTAGTATATTATTGTCACAAACAGAATAAATTTATTTTTTAGGGATATTTACTGGAACAAACCCATCTATTATTTTAATTCTTTTGATGGCGTGAACAAAAAAAATTGAAAATATTGAAAATATGTACAGGGTCATTAAAACTATATTTTTTTATATTTTAGGACTTTGAGGTGTCTAAAACTTTTGCAACTTTTAACGGTAATAAAAACAGAAACACATTTCTGACAACCAGAAGTAAATATCTTAATTCTTAAATTTATCAAATTTTATCAAAGGACTTAGGACAAAATCAGAAAATTATGATATTATCAATATTTTTATCTAATGGTTTTATTCTTATCACAAGAAGTATTTAAGTTCTTCTTAGGTCTAGCAAAAATCCAAATGTTCATAGATAGCATTTTGGGCATCATCAGATAGAATTCTCCTCTCGTAACCGATTTTGCAATTGACTTATTGTTTCTGGCTTTGTTACATATACCCTATTTTTTTAAAAAAACCTCAAAAGAAAAAATCAAGAGGTATTAAATCAGGTGATCTAGGCGGCCATCCAATTTCACTTTTCCTACCAATCCAATACCGTCAGGAAACATTACACTTCGAACTGAAATAATTTGGTTCTCTAGAAGTTCCAGGTATTTCCATTAATAAAAAATGGACTTATTACATTTAACCCTAAAGTTCCGGCGCATACATTTATTTTCTGGGGTCTTTGAGCCTCATAATAAATGTGGATTTGTATCTTCCCAATATCGACAATTATGCCTATTAGGTAGAATATTCCTTCAATGGAGAAAACAACATTCGAAAGAAAATTTCTGACACCATCACAGTTATCTCTTCACAAAATTGCAGATTCCTATCGGTCATCTTCAAACAGTTCGTGAACCAGGCATGGAAAATAACAATTTTTCTGCAAAATTCGGTGTACTGAACTTTTCGCAATTTCATGTACATGAGGTAGAATTCTGAAAGATAGACGATTGGTTTCGAAAATGGAAAAATCGTTTGTTGAATATCTTGGTATGGTGAATTTGGTCTAATTTCTACAAATACAAGACGTGAATAAGGAAGAGAAACAGAAAATCTGTCACCCAGCAACTTAGTTAACGTTTACGTATACGAAAATAATCGTCGCTTTAATAAGGAACTTTCAGGATCTTCAATAAAAGACAGAAGGATATTTACAGCTTTTTCTGGAAAAGTTACCAGTTCTTGTGCTATGTTTCACTGAATCTAGGAATCTATGAATTGTTCTTTCGACATTTTATTTTGAAATTGGAGGCCGCAGATGAAAATGATCACCGAAAACGTGTCGTACTTAATCGTTAAACCTTTCTCTTTTTCAAAATCCACGAATTATCAAAAGAGCGATTCTTTCCCTCTCAGTAAGTTTTTGCGCCATTTCACTTTTTTCGTGTTTACTAATTGCAGTTTTTTACAAAATAGTAACTAATAAAGATCTTATGAAACAAACACTAAAATTGTAACAACAACAATCATGAAACACGTGACCATTAAAGAATCAATAAAGCAGGATCGATAAAAACGATTTTAAACTTTAAAAATGCTAAAATATAGTTAAAACATAAGCAAAATTTATGGAAAATTTTTATTAAAAGTAGTAGACCACTATTTTATTATTACATTCTTTAAGAAAAAAAATGAAAAGTACAAAAAATTCCAACATATCCAATCTCCTATTTGGAACTTTAAATACTTGTAATTGTTGAAACATTTATGATATTGACTTCTAGTTTTCAGAGATGTATTTGTCTTTTTATTATCTTTAAAATGATATCAAAGTCGATAGGAGATAAATCGCAAATTTAAAGAAGTTAAGGGAGCTCTCCCTCAACTGGGAAAAAGTCCCATAAAATAACAAAAGGTGTTCATGACCCTATACATATTTACAAATTTTCAATCTTTTAAATTCACGCGTGGAAAAGTTATTCTGACGTCCCGGGACTTTTGGGACGCCCTGTATATGAATATATTAATGATTATGAAGATATTTTTAATAAGAACTCTGAAGAGGATTTGGAAAATAATGTGGAAAAAATATATTTGTAATTCTTTGAATATGCAAAAATATTATGTATAATAATTTTAGGATTGAAGGGAAATGCGGTGTGGGTAATTTAATATTCGAATCTATGTGAGTGAATTTGATTGTATGTATTGGGTAATCAAAGGAAGTAATGAATTGATCAATATGATGGAGAAGTTATCGAGTTTGAGCGACTGTTTCTCTAAGAGGTGGTTTGCGGTGGTGGCAGAGGAACTCGAACTAAGATTTCTGCTCGACACATTACACATTCAAGAAAGGGATGACGATGCGAGGGGTTTGATGGTTGGTTATGTTGGCATGATTGTTCTGTTGCCAGTCGTGTTTGTTAAAAGGGCAGGGGTTACATCGTATATCAAATTCCCCGCAGTCTAACAAAACTTACGTATTTCGTTCGTAAATGTAATTTAAACTTGAATTACTCTTGTTTGACGATTTAAACTATGAAGTTTCAAGAGTACCTTCTCAGATATATTAAAAATTTATTACAAAAAATAGCTCCCAAGAATCGGAAACCTATGAATATTAATCAAGTCTTGAGGTCTTTCAGGAGAAAATTATATTCTATTGTAAAAGGGTCATCAATTTTATTTGAAAAATGAATTGCACGAAGGACAAAAGTATCTTTTAAAAATTGGTTGGGCAACTTGATTAAATGAAATGAAGTAAAGTTTATCTTCTTTCTACCTGCAGAGAGAAAAGAAATTGGTATCAAGTTGCAAGTCGTAAATAGGGCGCTTTGAGCGTAAGTCGGGAATCTCCGAATCAAGTTTTATTGTCCGAAAAGCCAAAGATATGTGTTTAGACCAGCAGGAACAAACATGAGGTGACGCTTTCACGCTAACTGATAGTTTTTATATAGCACAGGGTCGGTCCAGTTCGTTACTCACCCCAAAGAAGATCAATTTTATCACCAACACTCGAGCAATGTTCCCCCATTCCGAATGAAATAAAATATTTCATAGCGAACATCCAATCAACATTTATAGATATTCTTTTATGATATTGTTCTGCGAATAGGTGACATAAATATGATGTGTTGTAGAATTATTCGTGACAAATATTGACGCTGACTCGTGCAAGATTGTTTATCTATCTTGGGGATGAAAGTTATTTGAAAAAATGGTTTGAAAGAATGGCACACGCCACTTTAGTTGTAGGATTCTACTCAAAGTAACTTATGAATTTCAATCTGGAAGACCGGTACCCCGCAGAGGGTAAGCATTAGGCCACAGCTCTGCGGGGTTTCGCGACCCGACCTCTCTCAGCTTTAGCTGCAACTAATTATAACACTCATTACCGAAGTTTATTAATCAATGTTCAATAGTAATCACGGCCATTGCTTGAACGCATTGTTCTTCGTTGCGCGCTTGTTTACGATCAGAGCCATCTTCGTCGAAACGTTATGGCCGTCAAGTATTACATATTATCCCTCTATCAAGTTGTGATAATGTGAAAACAGTTCCATAAGACGCGATGGTGGTGGAGTTAACCGGTCGAAATGAGAACAAGAGTTATTTATGTGCGGACCACCAGCAGGCGGCGCCTCTTGGCCTCTTTGAAACTCACCGGACCGAAAAGGCTCCTTATTACCTTCCTTTGTGCATCTGTCAACTCCACTCATCTTTACTAATGATTAATATTATTTTCAATATATCTACGTAATTAAATATGTACACGGCCAGGTATTTTAGCACATCCAAACGAAACATTATATTTTTCTAACTCGACCATTTTTAATAAAAGAATCCATTCTTTATTTTCATTTCTAATATCATCGCCTAATTGGTTTATAATTACCTGGAAGAGTTTTCTTTTCTGCAGTGTTTTTTACTCCTACTATTTTTTATCAACATCTCCAAGGAGGAACATAAGCCGCTGATAATGTAAATTCCGAAAGGATTAATCACATCCAATAAAGATTGGAAAAACTAGTAATGGTGAGAAAATTTTACTGGAGGTTTCTAAATTTCAGAAATTATTTAAGAATTATAAGGAAATCTCTAATACAGTACAACTGAAAAAACATACATTACATTCGAAGTCTTCTTCGGAGCTAAATGTGTCATAAAATAATAAGTGACAAATCTCCGTTGATTCCAACCAAATGAACAGGTAATTATATCATAAACCATGACAGTATAGAGAGTGGCAATTACATGTTAAAATTAGGACCAAGTATCTACTATTTAATTAACAATCGTATGTTAATAAAGTTCTACACCTATGGATAGAACTTCATTTGGTTGGAATCAACAGAGATATGTGATTTATTGTTTTATAACTCACTTAGCTTAGAAGAAGCCTACGAATGTAAGGCGAAATGAAAACCTCAACAATAAATAGTGTCTGAAAAGCCAATTACAATTACTTTTATCTGTAAAGACCATGGCCATGCTATTGCAGAAGTAATGGAAGTGGGAATAACCCAATTTACAAGGTGCAAATGTTGTACTTCAAAAATTATGAAAGGTCTTTGCTTAAAATAAAAGATCATTAATAAAGTTTTGTTGGATTTCAATAGGTATACTAACCTAGTAACATTAAAATCCCTAAAAATTATTACAATGTATATTTGGTTGCCTAGTTTTCGAATTAAAATCCCTGTACCTACAATTACCATTTTTGATTCGGTTTGGTTTTCTAAATAAATCTTCCAATCAGAAATAAGTATAGCGTTTTCAATTCGATCTCAATAGTGCATGGAAACATGGTTAATGACATACACAAGAATAGGCTGGATCAAATGAAGATGTTGAAAGTACTTGAAAAATATATTTCTTGGCCATTTTCGGGGTTAAAATATCCTATAGGAAAAAAGGCTGGTTTAGCAAAGTACTCGTTACTTTTTGGTTGTTTTAGAAAATTTTCAAAGAAACGTGCTATTTTTCTATAGGATATTTTATCCCCGAAAATGAGGATAGAGGTCCAGGTGAATTTAAGAAAAAAATATTGCATTACTGACATTTTGAAAATATCTTAAAAACAGGTGATTTTCCGAAGAAATTTAAACTTACTCAAAAATTGAGAACTTCACATTTTTAAGAAAATCTTGGATATATTTTGTACCTTTTAAAGCACTTTACGAGATAATCGCAGATAAAATCTGATGGTTTATCATGTAAGCAAACACATTTTAAAGGCAGTGCTTTTTTTCAAATTTTGTAAATTTTATCAAAAAACTTAGATGCACTATATTTAAAATAATTTGAATTACAAGTTATTTACATTGCTACTATAGGATAAACTGAAAATTGAAAAAAAAGGAAATAGGAAAATTAATTATTTTGAGGAATAATATACTTAATTTTTGTTATTGGTTTCCACTAAAATTTAAAACTATAGAAATAAGCTACTCGAGGAAGAATTTCCTTTTATGAAGAACTAAAATTTTAAAAAGTTGCTTTTTTAGAAGTTTATTTTGTCCAGTTCTCCAGTTGTTACTTTTGTCAAAATTGCTTTTATCAAGTACATACTGTACTGTTAAGTTAGCGTTTTTTCGAATTTCTCAAAATTTAAAAAATAAGTATCTAAATGTTTTTTTCAGGGATTGTTGGCAAACTTCATGTTCAGCTCTAAATTAGTACTCCTATTAACTAAAAGATCCATGTAATTCATGTGTGTCTTTTAGTTAATAGGACTACTTTGAAGGTGAATACTTTAAAGGTAAATATGACCATTAGTTTTTTGTAAATATCTCAAACACTGGTTAATTAAAGGATAATATCAAGAATTCTTACAGTTTACGGATATCCGCAGGTAAATAATTTAAATGTTTTTTAAAAAAATGTGTCTAGTGATTTTTAAAAATATCTCCAAGACTGATAACTTTCAGGAAATGTTAATTTATACAAAATTAAAGAACAAACAATTTTCTCTAAAAGTTTTCCTTTTTAACCTATTAAAAAATTGAGAGAAGTTTCTTCAAAAAGCCTATTTTTTACTTTATTAATTTTCTGGGATAATCGAAACTAAATAATTTAAGGACCTATTTTTAAATGTTCCTATTTATATTGGTCAAGTAAATTGCCGAGTAAAGAAGAGTATTCAAAAAAGCAAAATATACTTGGCCAATGTAAAAAAAATAGTGCGAGTAAAAAGGCTAGTCGAGTATACATAATAAAACACCACAAGGACTTATCGTAAACATTTTAACACTGCGACGATCATTTACAGCAGCCATTTTATAAGGGCTTGAGAATTTTTGCATTTTTTTTTGTACTGTTAGTCCTTACAGGCAATATCTGTTAGGTAACCATGCAAACTGTCTATTACAACCCATATAACAAACCTTACAGATATTTCCTGTAGGGATTTACAGATATGCTCAGAATTGTACCATAAATGTTTAGGCTGAGTTTCTGTGGTCAGTTGACTGGGCCCAGTCACTCGACCACTGTAAGTCAGGCTTTAAGCATTAATAAACCACAAACCTTGTTTTTTTTCGAAAATATCTTAAAACGCGTGATTTTAAGAAAATATTAATTTATACCAAATTGATGAACATAAAATTTCCTGTAAAGAAGTGTTTGTTTTGAATGTCAGGAGTTGGAGAAAAAACACATTTGTCGTTTTGCGCCGGTTCGCTTTACGCCGATTCACAATTACGACGGTTGGTGCCGGAGTGGGATTTTCTGAGTTAGTTTTCGTTTTGTTTTTAAGAAAAATAAAAAGATAATTATATTTTTTATTTTATTATAAAATTAAAAGAATATTCAATGTAGTTTCATTATGGGCGACAATAGTAATTCAGAACCCAAATATTGTGCGAAAAAAACACGAAAAACATGTGTTCGCTTTACGCCGATTTTTTCAGCGTAATACGACGTTTACCTGTACTATGATTATTTTAACCAACATTTTTCTAAATGACAGTCAAAGCCTTTTGTTTTCTAGAATTAGGTCTTTGTGCACTGGTAATCTAAAAACTACGAACTGGTTCATTTCGTTTTTTTGATATAGACATAGGGTGTTACTCAAAAATTAAAATACATTTTGAATTAATTTATACCTTTAATATAATAGGTTGTACAGTTATCCTGAACTTTGATCCTGTCTTGAATCATCTTAGATGAAATTCAATCAATAATCTTGGTAACATCCAACTAGGACGCCAATCAATGAGGAGAAGTTTGGATTCATGACTCTCATTTGAAACAATTTTTAAAATTGTATGAAGATTAATAATTATTTAAAACTTAGTATTTAAAAAAATCTCTATCCTTTGGTTCTTCGATACGAAGCAATTTTCCAGAAATCTAAATTTTCATAAAATGACCCGAAGAAGCACATGAATAGTTTATAGATAATGTTTCGAAAATTTTTATTTTCATCCTCAGGGCACTACTCTTTGACCATTTTTGATCCTGAAACCCTAATAAAAAAAAATTTCAAATATCAGCTCTGGATCCTAATTAATGTTAGTTTATAGATATTTTTCTTTTGCACAAGTTTACAGTTTAAATTTCGTTCAATTTGAAAAATAAATAAAAATTTCCTTGATTACTCAAAGTTAGCTCTAGTTAAAAAGGAAACGCAATTCTTCAGTACTAAAAGATGCCTTAAATATTTTGTGTAAGAAAGTGAGCAGCAGGGAAATTCAGTAAAATTTATGAAATAAAATTTCTATCTAATTTTGATTAACAAAAAATAAATTTGTTGTAAAGCAAGGTAGTACCATTCTTTTTATAAAATTAAAACTAAAAAAATACTTCTTAAAAATTATCAAATTATCAAAGATTTTCGTACTTTGATGCTTTAAAATTGAATTTAGATATTTTCGTGTCAATTTTTTATAAAAAAATAATTAAATCTCTGAATGAACCTAAAGTTTTTCACACATAACTTTGAAGATAAATTTTGATTTGAGTATATTTTAAGAAAAAAACAAAAGTTTTTGGAATACAAGCTGTACTGCTTTATTTTTTACCCAAAAACTGATAAATCTATAATATTCTACGAAAGTATAAAAGAGCAGGACCCTTGAAAATTATTAGTGAATTACTGACAATAAAACTAGACCGCTAGAGGGCGCGTGAGTTTAAGAGTTTGGGTTTATATAATGAAATTGGGCACCAAGATATCTCTAGTTTCCTCTGAGAGATTTTTAATGTTTTTTCTGATTTATAAGTTAAATTAAGTAGGCTACTATTTTACAAAAATGTATGTGTTAAAACTTTATGCAGAAATAACCCGAAGTTAAGGCAATTTTTAGGTAATTATATTTTTTATCAAAATTTAGTAGAATGACTGATTTATTTTTTAAAATGCTTTATTTTGTGATAATGAAGTTGAATACATCATGGAGTATTATAATAAGTTTGTGAAAAGGTAATTTAATAAAAAAAAGTTTTGTTTTTATTTCCTTGTGTATTGTTTTTAATATTATAAAAAAACGATACAATGATTGATTTAAATTACCTAATTACCATGTGAGAAAGAAACATGAAACATGTTTATCTATCATATGAAAGATATATTATTTAAATTCACTATATAATGCATAAAAATTAAAATAAATAAAATCAGCATTAATCATGAGACTTAATTAATTATAAAACGTCAAATATATTTAAAATAATTTATTCATGAAAGCAGCTGTCTTCATATATGTATATTTGCCGATAACAATTACGCACATTGTATTTTTTTAAATTAATTAAATACCGATACGCATTTCAAATCGAGTGAAATTCTTTATAAAATATTTATCGGTTGTGTAATGTAGCATTCAGCTAATTGATTTATTTAAAAATGCTCACTCTACATACGTAATAATTAGATTTGTAAATCTAACATTTTAAAGAAAATGTTTACTATGCGTGTTATGTTAAATATTATAATTGGCAGGTGTCTTTCCGTAATTTATTTTAAAACAAGATAATTTTCAGTTTAAAATAAGATGCGTTCATTTTTTAACAATAATGGGTTGCTTTCATGAAACCTATGGATTTATAAGGTAATTTTATTTAATTTCATACTTTTTTTTACTTAATGAAAATTAATTATTGCAACAAAGTATAGTGTAAAATAATTAAAAAGTATTATTACAAATTACAATCACTTGGTGATTAAAAATTATACACCGAGTAAGAAAGGAAGCTTCTTTAATAATAGTGTTTTTGTGTTATTAAACGAGTTCAGTGCTATTTGTTCGCAGCCAATTAAAAACAGGTAAAATTTTAATAAATGAATTTTTATTAAATTATATTTATTACCTACTCAATTCGAAGAATTTGTTTTTCGTAAGACTTTATAGTTGTGTTTCTTTTTTTAATTACACATCTTTAATTAGTTTTTAGATATAATCAAACGAATGGTTTATTTGAAAGAGTAATGGGGGAAATAAATCTTTATACTTAGATCTCTGTGTACGAAATGTGTAATATTGGCACAGAAGGGTGTAAATCAATGAGGTTATGGGCAGTAAACCAGGTGATTGTGTTGAGCAGGGGTTTAGTAATTATCGTTCGTCTTTTCTAATCAAATCAATATTTGTAGTTGCCTCAATACATACAAAAGTATAAAAATAGAATGATTATTTTAAATTCATCATTTAAGGATTAAGTAGCCTTTAAAGTGACTTTACATGTGAGATTAGTTGATTGAAGGATTTATTTGATATTAGATGGCATTTTTTCAGTTTTAAGTATTAAAAAATTTAGTGGTTGTTGAAAATAATTGGAAGGGGGTAGAAAATTGCATTTTCCAAGTAAAGATCTTAAGATGATTAAAACTAGGTATGTTGTGCATTCTGTAAATCCATCAGGTACAAATATGTCATAAGCAGGAAGGTCTGCAAATTCCGCGCCTTGCAACAGCACACACATATCCCTGCATTCCCGAAAAGCCTTGGGGAGTTAGTAAGACGTTTGCGAGTGACGCTTGGATGAGTAACATTCCAAAAGTTCCACATATCAAACCCAACAACATAACTTTCCCGGTGTACTCAACCCTTCATTTCACCAATGCAGAATATTAATAACACCCTGTTCGATATTAAACGACAATTCATATTGTTGAAAAAGAATACGTATGTGTTAAGCCGAAGGCCGGCGGTGGTGTTGAATTACTTAAGATAAATGAGATAAGCTAAGGCGGTGTGACAAGTCAAAAAAATCGCCGATAAATCGCCAAGAGTTAACGACATAAATACTCGAAACCAAACCAGCTATAAAAACCCTGTCTAAATCAACAAGTCTGGTCTGCTTTTTTTATCAATGGGTTAACTTCATCGAAAGTATTGTTAGATTTTGGTAATCATAAGATCTATTCCAGCAGAAAAAGAGAGAGACGTAGAACGTAGAACGTAGAACATAGAGTAGGATAGGGCCCAGACAATCGATTAGTTATGTGGTATGTTCAGAGTAATTACCAAGTTATTACTGCCGCGAAGGATAGTCTCTAGTGTGGCTGCTCCACTCAGACAATTTATCAATCGTGGCAATCAAAATTCGCCTTAAATTAAATAGTTTTCACGTATACCTATATATTATGCATACAGTTTAACAAAATAAACCAATCATTCTGGAGCGTTTAGAGAATTTATCATGCAGCCCTCAACCAAACATTTTCGAACAAATCAAATTCAGCCAATCGTTTCGACGCGCGCGAGGAATTTGCATGATCATTAGTCTTACGAAATAAATTGCGACGATTTTGATATTTCAAGTAAATTTCTCGATATCTTCAAATATTAACTGTATACACTGATGTATATTTTGGCAATCCTAAAAAATAGGGGAAATTTAAAGTCACGAACCCTAACTTCTAACTTTCTGAAGTGGGATTTCGTTTCCCTTGTGATTCGCTAAAATGTCATGTTTTCATTAGAGTATCTTATTTTATAGGGATATCATAAAAATTTATTTGTCTTGTTTAGAATTAAGGAAACCATATTGCCCATTTCAAGTTTTCCAAAACTGAAAAATCTAAACTTTATGAAAAAATCGAAAGAAGGTGTTAAATTTGGAATAACTCGTATATCAATGTACTTCTGCTCTAAAATATTTTTGAGGCTAAAAAAAATGCAATAAACCGTTTCGTTTACTTTTGGAAAAATTCACTAAGGGCCGCTTATTCAATAGATCTTTAAATTCACTTCAAGTAAACCTTGGTTTAGTTTAAAATTTTCTTTCTAATTTTCTTCAAAAAAATTCTTTAAAATATGGACACATGTATCTTCTTTATGGTCCATCTTTTAAGAAATTTTCTTGCTTAGTAAGAAAATTTAGATTAAACCAAGGGCTAAGTAAAGCTAAATTTAAACCTCTATTGAACAACTGTCAATAAGTGTTTTGCATTTCATAAAAAATTATCATAAATACTCGATGTAAATATTGACCCATAATTGCAAAAATATGCAATTTGAATATTTACTATAATTATGATTGGCTTTCTACATAAATCTTCCAATCAGAAGTAAGTATAATATTTTCAATTTGATTTCAATACTACATGGAAACGTTTTAAATTACAATTACAAATTACAACGTTTACATGGAGTTTTCAAAACGTATTGTATATGCTAACCTCGATTCTGATTGGATTGTTAAATAAGTCTTCCAATCAGAAGTAGGCATACCATTTTCAATCTCATTTTTCAATATTGAATATTGTGTGTAAACGTAGTAAATTGTTTGATTTTGGCTCGATTTAAATTTAAACATATTGTCGTGCGAAACTAAAAAGTTTCCCCTTTGTTGACATGTGTTGTGATTTTTAATATTATTACTGCTTAAAAAAGTACATAATTGAATTCAATATTAAGAAAACTTATATTTTTCCTCCTTTAGCCCCGAATTTACCTGTTTTCTTTTTGGTAAAAACAAATAATACACATTATTAAAGCTCCATGAATAAAATTTATAAAAACTTTCGAAAAATAAAATAAAAATTGATAATTATGTTGAATAAGGATTAGACGTCCGTAGGTAGATATTAAGGTAAAATAATGGCTTTTTATTTATTTATTATTTTTATTTATTTTATTGTATTATCATCGATTAAAGTACCCAAAATATTCACAAGTTTCTGCGATTTTCTTTTTTCCAAAATATAATGGGTGTCTCACGGGACGTCAGACTGTATGGGTATCTTTGTTATTATTTAGAAAATTTACAAAGTAGTTGAGAACTCCGATAATAAAAAAGATACCCGTACTGTCCAACATCCCTTAAGTCACCCTGTATATTCGAAAAAAATGCACTACTGCTTTCACTTTTTAAGACGATAGTCGGCAAATTCGCTTGATATTTGCGGTTTTGGGCATAATTTCTTTTCCAGTAGAGCTTTTTTAAAAAACTTTTTTTTGGTACACATAAGAGTCGTCTGGCTACCAATTTCTTCATTTCTCGTTTTTGTAAATCAAACCAATTAGTCATAAGGCAGGAGTAAAACGGGCTCTTTATAAAAGATGTTCGCTTAGCGGGGTTTATAATAGCGCCCGTTTTATTACTACCGTATGACTATTTGGTTTGACTTACAAAAACAATAAATGAAAAAAATAGAAGCAACAAGACTTTTCTGTGTACCAGAAAAAGACATTTTAAAAAAGCTGCACTGCAAAAAAAGTTATGACCAAAACCGCAAATATCAAGCAAATTTCAAAATCATGCACTCAAATTTGGCGACTATCCTCTTAAGTAACACCTGATCGTTTTTAGGCTCTAGTTTTCTCAAGATTCTTCAGAAAATCATTAAAGAGTATTTTTTTATACAGGGTGTTTCTAATTTTTTATTAAAACATTTATATTTCTAACATAATTTGCTGAAATTTGTATAAAACTCACTTTTGTTAATCGCCATCAAATATAACTGCGAAAATTAAAAACAAATTTTAAGGTGCAGTTTTTTAATTTACTAAAGCTATTTTATTAAAAAATATTTTTTAAACATAAAAATGAAGATTCTATTTTTTTTGGTGGGGTTAAAAACTATGATCTCTAAAAATCATAAAGATCACGCTAAAATTTTTAAGTACCAAATTCTTAATTCGATATTGGTTTATTTAACTTTAATAAAGATTTTCGCAATTAAAGTTTGACCTAAAATCATCTTTTCTGTTTAGTAATGCTTAATCGTTTTTTGCCCCATAAATCAACATTTCGAAAATATTTTCATTTGCTGATAAGCAATAAAAATACAAATAAAAAAATACACCCACATGTTGATTAATTTGATGTGTTAAAGATTTTCGAACTTAAAATTTGGCTCAAATGTTAATTTATTTTTTCTAACAAACATTCATAAATTAAGCCATAAACACATTTTTTTAATGTTCATAAAAATACACTTTCTAATGGATAATAAAAAACGTGAACATTTGATGATCGTTTCTTTGATTTAAATAAAGATTTACATAAATAAACCTTGACCTAAGGATATTTAAATTTTTTTGTAAAGCTATTTTTGTACACATAAACCAATTTGTGGAAAAAGAACAAATAGAATAATAGAAAATATGAATGAATAAAATTAAGTCTTATTCGTACTTAATTCCTTGTTTTTTTTTAAATATACATAATTAAAACGTTGTATTACAGGGTTATTAATCTCATAATGTCGGTAGAAATTAATGATATTTTTGTTTATAATTAGTTTCAGTTATATTTTATTAAAAGTGAATATTCCAGTTGAAATTACCTAGGAATTTTTGTTTAAAATGGTTACGATAAGTTTGGGTACCCCGACAAAATACCCTGGACAAAATAACCCCCAAAAAATACTTTCTTGTCAACACCTTCGAAGAACTGCAGCTCCCTTAGGAAACAGGAAACGAAGTCATATGTTTATAGGATTTTTTTCATTTGATGTCCTCTGCACACAATCAAATTTCGTCCCAAATATTATCATACACCCTGTATATAGGGTGCCCACTTTTATTTCTGTAAAAATTTCAAGTAATAAATCAATCAAAATAAAAACTTTCCTAGGAAGTAGAGGTTTTTTTTTACTTTTTTTAAATTTCAAAATTTACAAGAAAAATTACTACAATCAGTATAATTCACCTTTACAATAATTTTTTCATTTATTTTATTTTCATCTAAACCCGAGAGTTTTATTTTCACTATTTTTCAGAATGTTAAAAAGATATCAATTTGGTGAAGCAAAATACAAAGCAGACTTAATTTAATTTAAAAAAATCACAATAAAAAGTAAATTATCCAGTGTCCCACTTTTTAATAAAAAGAACATCAATATAGTAATGAGTTTCTTATATGTATTAATATTTAGATAAAAAATAAATATAATTTTTAAAAATTTAATTTACTGCTGTAATTTTTAAGGAGTTAAAAAATATTAACGGGGGAAATTTTTACTTCAGAATGACACTTTCTATCAAAATTTTGCTGGAAAAAAGTGGGACACCCTGTATATTTATATTTTTAAACGTGTAATCATGATTTTCTTCTTTGGCTAATTTTTAAAATGCATACAAATTTATAAATAATTTCTGGTATTTCTTAGACTTAAAAAATATGAACAAAAAATACACGTGACTGAATGTTAGTCGATTTAATTTTGAACAAGTAACACATAAATTAATTTACAATGTAAACAAATATTTTGAAAATATAACAATTTTGAGTCTATTATTGAAGATTATTTGGTGGTGTTATTAAAAAAAAAGATTAAAAGAAACTTTTTTAAAATTAAAATATCATTAAAATTAGGACTGTTTTTTTTAAATTAAAAATACAAAAGGTTTTGCAGAAAAAAACAGAGTAAATCGGTTTAGTCAAAGTGTTTTTATGTCATTATTTAAAATGATTAAAATTTAAATTTTGTTGTAATTTACATTTTCCTAAAACGACCAAATAACATTTTCTTAAAAAAATCAAAAATTAAAAAGTTTAAATATTATACAAAATTATTGATTCCGGAAAAGGCAACTTTATTAAATATTTGATTAAAATAAAATTGAAGGTATAAAAAAAATTTAAGCACCAAAATTCAAACACACTGCTAAAATTTTAAAATAACACTGTGTAACAAATTTCTAACATTTGTTTTTTACTTTTTACATTTATTTACATGTAAAACAACAAATTCTATCCGGGAAAAGAAATAATTTTCTTAAATTTCGGTAATATTTTCATATTTACATAAAAAAATTTGAAATTTTGAGAAAAGTTTGTTTATGGAATAGAGTCGTCAAATTAAATTAGTTGTCTATATGTCTATAACATTTTCTTTAAATTAAGGAAAAAATTATACGTCCTTATTATTTTATTACTCGGTTGATTGGGATTAGGATTTTAATTACAAAATTGATCTAATTCTATATTAATTATTTAATTACAACTTAATCTTATTTTAAAAAACATGATTGAAACAATGTTGATTTTTTGTCAATTTTAAAAATGTTATGTATATTTATCGTAACAATAAAAATTGACAAAAAAAACAAGAAAGTTAAATGAGATAAATCATGTTTTTTTTTAAATAAGATTAAGTAATAATAAAATTAATATAGAATTAGACCACTTTTGTTATTAAAATATCTACTTCAGCTCTGAAGAAGAAGATAAAGTCGTTTTCGAAACCGGTCAGAAAATTTAAAACAGTCGATTTATTTTGATCAAGTACAAATCCCAGTTAACCGAGTAATAAATTTTTCTTTAATCACTAGGAACCATCTGTAATAAAAATATATACAGGGTGACCCAGTCATATGCCCACGGTCTATAGCTTCTTTGCTATAAAACATATCGACTTGCGGTTTTCACCAACATATAGATACATGCATGCCCCACAATTTAAAAATATGTTCGATATATACAGGGTGTCTCATCATGGCCTACTGAACCAAAGTTATATTTGTTTAAATGGAACACCCAGTATATTATGACATTTTTGGATTCCTTATCAAAAAATAATTATACTTTGTATAAACTTTTATGGGTCTATCATCACTCGTTTTGCTGATATTTGCCATTTAAGCCAAAAAAGATCTATTTTTGAAAAATCACTACTCTAAAATAGAAGAACATGTTAGCTTGAAATTTTGTCAAAAATTTTTCAACATCGTCTAGTCTACAACTATCATTTCAAATTTAAGTTTGTGATATTTTTTTATCAGGGTGCCTTATAAAACGCAAATTGAACAGTTACACGAAATTTTCAAATGGAACACCCTGTATATTTTAACGTCAGTCGATGGCATTTTTTACAAGCTTTCTATTGATATAATGTTTGTATGGTCACTTATCAATGGTTTAGGATATTAATATCCAAACTGAGAAACAGTGAAAATAAAAAAAATAGCACTTGGTGAATTTTTTTCAGGATTTTTTTTAATTTGCCTAAAACTTATTTGTGTCTTTCTCTATTTTGCTTTTTTAATAATGTTGTTATACTACAAAGCAGTTTTTGTTGCTTTACAACACAATAAAATCGAAACTTGCAATTAACAATTTTGGTTTTCTAAATTTCAGTATGTTTTGAAAATTTAACAACTGAAGTTACCAAGGAATCCCTTGTTTTGTTGAATATCGTTTTTACGTCTTTCCTGATAACCAGAAGCGGATTTCTTTCAGCTTCACCAAGCGCTTACAGCATATTTGCCATTTCTTCTTTAGAAGAGTTCGTTATATCGGTTTAGTTATTGCCAAAAGTACAGAAAAAGGCGTTAAAACAAAACTCAACAAAATAAGGGTTTCCTTGGTAACATCAGTTGCTAAATTTTCAAAGCATACTGAGACTTAGAAAACCAAAATTGATAATTGCAAATTTCGATTTTATTTTTGTTATAAAACAACAAAAACTACTATTGAAATAAAACACCATTATAAAAAAAGCAAAATAGAGAAAGACAGAAATAAATGATAGGCAAATATAAAAAAAAAATCCTCAACAAAATTCATCAAGAGCACTATTTTGTCTATTTTGTCTATTTTTCACTGTTTCTCAGTTTGAATATTAATATCTCCTAAACCTTTGATAAGCGACCATACAAATATTATATCAATAGATAGCTTGTAAAAAATGCCATCGATTCATGTTAAAATATACAGGGTGTTCCATTTGAAAATTTCGTTTAATTGTTCAATTTGCGTTTCATAAGGCACCCTGATAAAAAATATCACAAACTTAAATTTGACATGATAGTTGTAGAGTAGACGATGTTGAAAAATTTTTGACAAAAGTTCAAGCCAAAATGTTAATTTGTTTTAGAGCAGTGATTTTTAAAAAATTGATCTGTTTTTGGCTTAAATGGCAAATATCAGCAAAACGAGTGATGATAGACCCATAAAAAATTATACAAAGTATAATTATTTTTTGATAAGGAATCCAAAAATATACTGGGTGTTCCATTTAAAAAAATATAACTTTGGTTCAGTAGGCCATGATGGGACACCCTGTATATATCAAAAATATTTTTAAATTGTGGGGCATGCATGTATCTATATGTTGGTGAAAACCGCAAGTCGATATGTTTTATAGCAAAGAAGCTATAGACCGTGGGTATATGACTGGGTCACCCTGTATAATAGGAACCATCTCACCATCTGTAATAAAAATATCAATAATAAATAATGTTTTGTCAGTGAAGGTATTTTGCATCTGAAATTCTGAAACGTATGTTAATGAAAAAAAAATTATAAACCTTAAAATCTTCAATTGAGATTTAAATTAATAAATACTGGTGTGCGTTAAAGTTTAATAAAAAATTTAATGAAAAGAGAGAAGTAGATAATCACTAATAATAAAAAAATCAAATTTTCCCTAATACTTTCCTCAAAAGTTTCAAAGAAAATAGCTTTCGGCTGCTCCTTGCAAGATTGTGGCTACTTTTTTTTTAACATTTATTATCTATAAACTCCCTAAAAAAATCTTGAATAACGAAAATGATACTTTTAGAATATTTGAGAATACAAAAATGCTGCTGTAATCAAAAAAGAAGAAACTAATTTACAAAAAAACAATTTTTTAAAGTAATCGCTCGGTCAATCAATGGGTAAAAACAATTGATGTTAATTTTAATATTTTGGCTTTAAATACCGGGTGTCCACGAAACTAGGGCCACCGCTGCAGTTTCTTTATTTATGACATAAAAATTTGAAATTTTATTGTTATATGACATAAGAAAACGCATTTAATGAACTAAAAAAATTTTCAAATTCACTTTCGGTTTTCTGAACTTTCAAAAAAAAATTTTTTTTATTTGTAATTTAAAAAAATCTATCAAAACTACCCTTAGATAATTTAATTTAAATAGGTAAAATAAAATGTAAACTATTTAAGAGTAGTATTAATATATTTTTTTAAATTACCAAAAAAATCAAAAAATTTTTTGAAAGTTTAGAAAAGAAAATATTTTGTCAGAAACATACTTGGAACTTAGCAATGTTTAATAATAAGTATAACAATTGGGTGTTATACCGGGTGCAAATGAAACTAGGGCCACCCCTGGCATTTCTTTATTTATGAAAATAAAAAATTAGAATTTTAGTATCTTATATGATCTAAGAAAACAAATTTTATGGATCGAATAAATCTTTCATTTTACTTCCGGTTTATCAGGAAATGGCACCCACTTTCTTATTTTAAATGTAACCCCCTGATTTTTTCTACGTAAAATCAAACATTGGTTAGTTTTAAGTATGTTTATGACAAAACAAAAATTTTTTTCAAAACTTTAAGAAAAAATGTTGAATTTTTTTTTGGTAAAAAATTTGAGTAAAACCTACAAAAACTATTTTTAAATAATACAAATACGTAAAATAAATTGTAATTTATAAAATTTATTTCACCGTTCTTGAGATATTATTTTTTTGTATTTTCAAGAAGCGTTTTTTGGAAAAATCTTTACTTTTAAATGGGATGATATAAGGGCCACCCCCTAATTAAATAGAGGGTTTTTTCCCGGTTACTGTGATATCCCATATGTATGTTTAAAAATAGTTTTTGTAGGTTTTACTAAAATTTTTTACCAAAAAAAAATTTTTTTCTTAAAGTTTTGAAAAAAAATATTTTTTTGTCATAAACATACTTAAAATTAACCAATGTTTGATTTTACGTAGAAAAAATCAGGGTGTTATATTTAAAATAAGAAAGTGGATGCCATTTCCTGATAAACCGGAAGTAAAATTAAAAATTTATTCGATCCATAAGATTTGTTTTCTTAGATCATATGATATACTAAAATTTAAATTTTTTATTTCCATAAATAAAGAAATGCCAGGGGTGGCCCTAGTTTCATTTCCACCCGGTATACATATAAAATAAGAAAATTGAAAGAATTGAAATTTTTTTGTTTAATTAATGCGTTTTTTTATGTCATATAAGATAGTAATATTTAAAATATTTATTTTCATAAATAAAAAAAAATTATAGGGTGGTCCGAGTTTCGTGGACACCCGGTATAAGTTTTAATTTAAATTATTTTTTTATTGCTTCCCTAAATAATTTTGATACTAGAAAATATTTTGATGGTGCTCAAAAAATATGATTACGTTTTCTATTGGAAAAACATTTTACCATTTTAATGTTTTAAAAAAATATGAAATTTTAATGTAAACCATCATTTAGTTATTGCATTAAATAAATTATATTGATGTTATGGACATAAATATTGCATGGACGATTAAACTATCAATAAATTAAATTAATTAATTATTTTAATTAAAATTGTTGTAGTAGAGTAGAGTTTGGAGTAATGCCATAAAGTTGGCTTATTTGGTTGAAAATGTGTATGTTTAGAAATTTATAAATGCAAAAGGAAAATTTATCGTGCTTGATTAAATATTAAAAAGCAGCCCCGACCCTCTCGTTACAAAGAATGGCAGCAGCGTCGATACCCAATAATCCAATATTTTAAAATTATTATTTAGGTCACAGCTGTTGTCCGCTATATGCTATATTCCATGCGGTTTATTCCTGAGGAAGTGCACATAATTTCTCACAAAACAGAGATTCCGTGAATGAAATTAATACAGAAGTCTTATAACTCGCATAAAAAAAGTGCCACACACGTGGATATTAATAATGCACGAGTGCAAAGGTAATTTAAGTGAATTTCCCTTAAAAATTGAAAAGCGAAACCCCTCCTTTATTATTGCTTATATGCATACGTTCATTTTTCGCTGATGTGTACTTTCAAGCGTGATATTTTCCCATCAAATCGAAATATAAATTGACACCACTATCTCGCCAGAGCAGACCCCGTGCGCTATTTCCTTATACAAAAGAAAAACATTCTCCCCAGCATACGTTTGTGACAAATTTAAAAATAATATATGGCATCTTCCGCACAACCCCACACGTAAATTCGAAAAGCTCTTCACCATATCCAACTCGTAAATTCAATTTCGATGGCCGGACGACGTTTACAACTCAACCAGATACATATTTTACACCAAAAAAGTATCCAATAAAAAACCCGCCTTTTAAAACTTGTACTCGAAGAAAAATATTCGGCCAAATAAAAAAAATTAATAAAATGTCCCCTTAGAATTTCTCTTCTATTAAATTGAGTAAATATATAACATTACTTTTGTATTTTATGAAACATGGGACCGCGATATAATTATCCGAAATCTCTTTTCCCGGAGAAAAAGTAGCACAAAAAGCCTCAAGTAATGTCCATTGTTCGGCGAATACAATAAAAAAGCGGAATATGAATAGCTTTTCGGCCGGAAATAATACGGAAATATGATTTACATATCCAAATTTTAATTTTCCTCTTTCTTAAAAAGAAGGAAAACTCACAAAGCGCCTAAAATCTACGCCTAAATTCTACAATATAAAAAAAACGTATAAATCGTAAAGGGTGGGCTCTGCCCCCCTTGAAGTACATAAACATTCAATCAGCCGACAGAATCTATAATACCTATAAATACGATATCAATAAGCTACTCTCGCGGGAATTCAGGGTGGAAAGCCCAGTGTTTTTATCGTGAAATGTACCGAAAAAAGTTATTTGGAGCAACTCAGCTTTGATATCGCCACATAAAACAGTGGGGTAGGTTTTCATATAAAATTTATACCATTTGTTATATTGGAATACCTAAGAAACTTTTCAAAATATAACAAATATTTTAGAGATTTGTCATATTGTCAAATTACTAATTTTTGTTAATATACTATTTTTAAAATATCTTTGATTTGTGCATTATATTTTTGGTAATAAATTATGAATAAATAAAAATGAGTTGTGATTTGTAAATAAAGAATAAAAATCATCGAATAGTAGAGTCGTTATCAAAGATAACACTCGAGCACATAAAAATAAATGGCTTTTAGGCTGGATTCCGTAGGAAATGTAATCGCACTCGGGCCTAAACATTTAGAGTTTCCCATAAAAACAATATTGCATTCGCATTGTGGAAGGAACGTATTATGATATATCGTAAAAAAACATAAAGACCTCATATAAAGCGTGAGGGCGGAGGTAGATTTGCCGACAAATCCGGGGGAAATCTAGCATCGATAAAATAGTCGCCTTACAAAACTATTCAATCATTCCTATCGAATTGATTTGATAATGAAATCGCCCCGAAAGAAAAGCAATTGACTCATCAGGGTCGAGGACCTGCCGAATTTTGGTTTCCGGCGATGCATTTACATATTTGCATGCGTTTTGTGGTGGAGAAGGTTTGATTTCGAAGAACCGTACCGAAAATTCACCCCGAAGCCTCTCTGATTTGCCCTTTAATTCACACAACCGGTAATTTAGATTTTGCGATATGCCGTCACAAAGTTGCATGCAGTTTTCAAGATTGAAAATCATTTCATGATTGGCACCTTTCAGGTATGTAAAAATGTTTATTTTGGTTTTACTTGCAAATTTATGTACCCTCAATTTATTTAAATCTTATCTTTCTTTGTCATATATTATAAAAACCATGCATATTATTTTTTGTGACCAAATGACCAAAAAACAACAAAAACATGCAAAACGTTTAATAAAATTTTTAAATCATTGAACTCACCAGTTTTGGTTAAAATTAAAACTTTAAAAATAGAATTCGTACCAACATATGCTATGCAAAAATTTCCAGACTCGTCTTTTAAATATTTTTATTACCAAAAAAAATGAAAATTATGAAACATTAAAAGCCACGAATATTTAAAAAATCAAACCAGTAGAATTTATGTGTAAATCTTTAATTTCCAGCGCGTTTTTCAATGATGTACAAACATAAAAAAATAATTTAAAAAATTCTAAACTAGTGATTTTTACCGGCTATACGTTTACCAGCGATGAGTTTTTTATATGTAATTCTCCATAAGAGGTTTTTTGGGAATAACTTCTGTTCTAATAAACTTAGATCAAAACTAAATATACCATATTAAAGCACAATAAAAACCCCATAAACTGGTACTAACCGCTTTGCTTGTCCGTTTAAAATAATCATTTTATAGCCTTTCAATCAAAACTCAATCACGAGTTTACAATTTTTTAATTATCATCGTACAAAGACAAATGATATGTCAAAATATAGCATTTGACATGTAGATACCAATAGTAATAGTCACTATGCTTGCCCGACTCAATTAAGCGAGTAATTAATAATAAAAGTGTTTTTTTCAACGTTTTTCAACTTTAAACGCGAATTACTATTTACAGGTAACTTGCATAAAAAATATATTAACATCATTAAATACAGAATTAAATTTTGATTAAATTGACATACGACATGTACCTTGTCCGTTAGAAATTAATTAACCAGAAGCCAACGACAACTTTAAAAACGGGCGCATTCACCAAGTTTGCGGCGTAAGTCAATTAAAGAAATTTTTTCTCTTAATCAACTCACAGCAACAATTGAGATCGCAAAAGACAGCATTCACGATGTAAAATACGGTAGTATAGGTCATCATGCTTGTCCGGCCCAATTGCTCGAGAAATTAGCAAAAAATACGTTTTAAATGACTTTTTCAATGTTTAACCGCTAATTCCTTTTGACAGGGGCAATGCATAAAAAAGTTATTGATACCAGTAAATAGCAAATTTATTTGTGATTCCGGTGATATGTGACATGTAGCTTGTCCGTTAAAAACAAAGCCGCTATGCCCAACTATAAGTATAGGAGCGTTTACACCCACGCAAAAATATAAACAATGATATTTTTTGTTCTAATTAACTCAGTAAAACTTTAAAGGCCTCGTAGGACACCATTTTTATTATAAAATACGATGATGTAGGTCGCTGTGCTTGTCCGGCCTAATTGGTCATATAATTAGCAAAAAATACGTTTATAATGACTTTTGCATAAAAAGTTATTGAAACTTATAGTTGGGCATAGCGGCTTTGTTTTCAACGGACAAGCTACATGTCACATATCGCCGTAATCACAAATAAATTTGCTATTTACTGGTTTCAATAACTTTTTTATGCATTCTCCCTATCAAAAGGAATTAGCGGTTAAACATTGAAAAAGACATTAAAAACGTATTTTTTGATAATTATATTACCAATTAACAAACCATCGTATTCTACAATAAAAATGCTATTCTACGAGACCAATTAAGTTTTGCTGAGTTAATTAGAACAAAAGATATCATTGTTCATATTTTTGTGTGGGTGTAAACGCTCGTAAACTTATAGTTGGGCATAGCGGCTTTGTTTGTAACGGAAAAACTACATGTCACATATCGTCGTAATCACAAATAAATTTGCTATTTACTGGTTTCAATAACTTTTTTATGCATTCCCCCTGTCAAAAGGAATTAATGGTTAAACATCGAAAAAGTCATTTAAAACGTATTTTTTGCTAATTTCTCGAGCAATTGGACCGGACAAGCATGATGACCGTATCGTATTTTACATCGTGAATGCTGTCTTTTGCAATCTCAATTGTTGCTGGGAGTTGATTAGGGGAAAAAAAAATTTTAATTGACTTACGCCGCAAACTTGGTGAATGCGCCGTTTTTAAAGTTGTCGTTGGCTTCTGGTTAATTAATTTGTAACGGACAATGAACATGTCGTATGTCATTTTAATCAAAATTTAATGCTTTATCTAATGATGTTATATCTTTTTTTATGCAATTTACCTGTAAAGAGTAATTCCCGTTTAAAGTTGAAAAATGTTGAAAAAACACTTATTATTAATTACTTGCTTAATTGGGTCGGACAAGCATAGTAACTAATACTATTGTTATCTTCAGGTCAAATGCTATATTTTGACATATCATTTGTCTTTGTACGATAATAATTAAAAATGTGTAAACTCGTGATTGAGTTTTGGTTGAAGGGCCACAAAATGTTTATTTTAAACGGACAAGCAAAGCGGTTAGTATCAGCTTATGGGGCTTTTATTGGGTTTTCATATGGTATATTTATTTTTGATGTAAGTTAATTAGAACAGAAGTTATTCCCAAAAAACCTTTTACGGAGAGTTACATATAAAAAAACTCATCGCTGGTAAATGTATCGCTAACATTTCGCCGGTGTGATTTTTTATGTAGAATTTGTTAAACAAAAAATTATTTAACAAATTTTCTTTTTAAGCCCCAAAAATATTAAAATTTAAAGTAGTTTTTCAGGTATTCATGGGCGAAAACTTAACGTTTTTAAATTTAAGAAAAAAACAAAATTTGCAATTTTTATGATTTATAATCCCAATACATGAAAATGTTTCAGTAGAAAATACATACAATAATCGTTCGGTATCACTGCTTAAAATTTCAAACATTTTTTAAAAAACTACTGGCTTTGCAGATGCAATCACATTTTGAGTCGCACGTTTGGTGTGATTACTACTACACTACCTAGAACAAATTTTCGAATATTTGTTCAATTTTGCAAACTGGGAGAATCGATAATGGTTACTATTATCGTCCACCAGGAAGACAATTGAACATTTACCAAGAACTGTTCGTGTCTTTCGAACAAAATGTTGATATAAAGACTTATTTATAGCTAGAAGAAATTAATGTAATATTCTCCTTATCACACCAAACATGCGATTTGAAGGTCCCAGGTTCGAATCCTGCCAAGGGCAGTTTTGCATTCATTCATTCTTTAATAATTATAAGTCTTTATATTATATTTTGATTAAAATTACGTACTTTATTTGTTTTTTTTTCTGAAAAGTAATTATATACATTATCAATATCCACACGCATTTTGGACCAATCAAAAAGCTGCATTTCAATTCCGACACGATATTTTAATTAACCTTGCAATATAGAGGTGGCTCTACGTGTAAAGAAATACGAAAATTAATTATCAAATTTTCATAAAAGCGCCGTAAAAAAGTCGTGTAAAAAGTAAACCTATTACGACATTCGCCTGCCGGCTCGTGTCGCAATTTCTGCCTTCGTGAATAATGGCTATCATTTCTCGCTCGTTGAATAATATACTATTCTGCACTGCAATATGGTTTTAGAGTAAAAAAAAATCCACAACAGATGCCTGTTTGTCGACTTTTGATGATAGAATTGACCTTAAAAGAGAAGAGTTTAGTTTATTAACTTTTATCATGGAGTATGGAAACAATAAGAGAAACAGATTGCGAATTCATATTAATGTGCTGCCAACTGGTGACAGTAGGTTTAACTTATTGGTTTATAGAGTTCTGCAGTTGAAACCAATATTTCGTTCCTCTTGAAACGCTGCAAACAAACGTCTTGTTTTATGCTTTTAAATAAATTCAAGCGATACTTTTCGGCCAGCCCCAGAACATAAAAATCCTGGTGGCGGACGCCGTTTTGGCGATACGCAAACTCTTATGGAAACTGGCTCTTCTATTAAATCCATACTCCATGCTTTTATTGATATAAGTAAGGCCTTTGCACCGATCACGATATTACTTAAAAACTATACACATATGGGTTACACTTATTATAAATTATAAAGTCCTACTTTAAAAATAGAGTACAGCATCTTTGTAAGTAAATTCCCTCTCTGGTGCTATTGTAATTTTTTTTTAATTAGAGAAGCATGTCTCTAACTGAGATTCAGCATCCTGGAATATCTGTTCCAGTAGTATTAATACTGGTATCATCAGCGTAAAGATGTGTATCACTTTCTGAACCTGCTGAAATGTCATTAATATAAATGATAAACAGTAAAGGTCCAAGAATTGAACCTTGAGGTACCCCATGGGTAATAGGAAGATATTCAGAGGTCGAATTTTTAAACTAAACAGTTTGATACCTGGATGATCTGTAGGAAGTTAGGAGATCCCAGCTTTTGGGGCTAATGTTGTAAGTATAGAATACGTGCGATATGGAATAAAAAGCCTTTGAGATGTCTAGAAAAATTGTGTGAGAGTATGCCATTCATTTAAAAGCTTTATTTATTTCTTCGACAAATTTTTTAATTGTATCAGTTGTGGAAAGATTTCTTCTAAAACAAAACTGGTTTTTATTCGGGAGACTGTTTTTTCGAAATATTTCATCAATTGATTCTTTTAAAGTTTTTCGAGAAGCTTGGATTCTATAATAGGTAGTAATGATATCCGGTGGTAGTTGTACTGCATTCGTCGTGGTTACCTTTTTTTGAGTATTCGGATTACCGATGTCTTTTTATGTCTATACTCGGTTTTATCATAAATCATCAAAGTTTTGGCATTTCATCAACAGTTCAGCTTATCGATCATTTCATGCAGACAATACCGCCTCTTCGACAAACTCGTTTCATTGATAGTATTTTCATCCAAAGGACCATTTCATCGACAGTTTTATCAATACACACGTCTATTTACTTACTGTTGCCGTGTCGCTGAAACTGGAGTCGTTGAAAGAACTCAAATAGAGTTAATGTTTCTCAAATGTAAATGACAATTTTTGAAATCTATTGAAATTTATCTAAAGACTTATACTGTTGAAGAATGATGCAAAATTGTCGTTAGCCAGGCTTCGAACCTGAGACCTCTAAACTCCAAAATTGAACAACATTCTAAAATGGATTCTAGATAGTGTAATGGTTATCACACCAAACATGTGATTTGGAGGACCAAGATTCGTATCCAGGCTAAGGACAATTTTGAATTGGAAAAGGTACAGAATTGGTGGAAATAAAATAAATTTCCAACTTGTTTTTTAATAACAAAAAATTCAAAGTTATGAAATTTAGAAAAGCACAGATGTTAAACCAGAAATTTATATTTAAATTTTACAAAATAGCCAAAGCTTTTTGTTACGATAGTCTTCTTTTAGTTTTATTCGGTAAAATATTAATGGTGGTGCTATTATGAAGGGATAGTAACTAAGTCTCAATGGAATAGAAATCAAAATAATTATTGAAATTAAAGAAATGCGTTTAAATGGTGACTGTCGGTACCATGAGAGGAAATAGCGTGTCATATTGTCCCCTAAATGGCGTTTTTACAATTACACAAGAGTTTAAAGGTTCGTGCAGACAATGGTAACGCAAAACTAATTCAATTAAATATTACGTGGTCTAAATACATCTTTATTAGAAAATTGAATTTCCCTGCTTAAGCAGACCATAAAATTACACCTTTTCGCGAACAAGACACGAAGGAACGGTGCCGAGTGTAAATAATCAATTAGCTTTAAAAAAAGTTTTGCATATTTTCATAAAAAATAATTGCAATAATTCATATAATTTCAGGTAATTATTTTAATAAGAAATTGCGATCTCACAGTTATTTTATTTTGAAGCTAACGTTCGCAAGTAATTATTTATTTAATAAGTAATTCTTTTCAAGGTGCAAGATTGTGCATAATAATGATTTTGGAAATTAATTTGTATTGCGTATCACGGGGTGGTCTAGAAATGTGAAATAAAAAGACACAGCAGAGTGTTTTGAAACGTGAAAGCACGCGTAGAGTTAAAAGCAATTGACAAGTAATTTGCCGAGACCAATGGTCATTTGTGTTGAATAAATGAGTTAGTCGAAACTGAATGAAATTAGAAGCAGTGGTCGAGATCAAAGCTTATACAAAAGCACTCTCCCTCACTCATTGCTTTTAACATTCGTATTTCACATCGAAATTGTTTTATTATTCATTTCAGAAAACGCCCTGTACTTGTCACTTGATCAATTTGCCAACATTTTCACACTCATACTCTTATTTTATTTTAATCGCCTTTTTTACGTTACTCTGAAGCTTTTTCGTATTTAAACCTAAACAAAAGGAATTATTTAAATTTAAACCATGAGAATATTTTTTTTCCTAAAAATATCAATTATTTTATTAAATGTTATTGATTGAGTTAGAGTAAATTTCGGCTAACCGAAAATTATTATAATTTCCAACTTTGAACATACCTACATATACTGGGTGTATCATTTATTAATTTATTTAAAAGAAATATTGTACAAAAGTATACATTTTCATTTTTATACAGGGTGTTTCTAAATATATGCGAAGAAATTCTACAGGCGAATCCTTGACCAATTGATAAAAATAGGGTCTATGCCCCCAAAATACACCCCCCTGTATTTTATTTCGATATTTGGTATTTTTATCTTGTTACGACTATAATAACTAGAGTGTGTTTCAAATTTGATCAAATTATCTTAAAGAATAAAGAAGTTATACTCAAAAAATGAAAAAAAATATAGAAAGTTTGACACCCCATAACTAAAAAATAGAGCACTTTTGAGAAAATTTTTATTCTTTACTTTTGTCTTAGAATTGGTCAAGGAATCGCCTGTAGAATTTCTTCGCATATATTTAGAAACACCCTGTATATTACACTTTTATTGACAGTCTTTTCATCTAATTCAATTAAATTAATAACAACAAAAATTCCCGATGTATAAATATTTGATGATAAGTTTGTAACATAATTCGTAACTACCGTATTTAATTGTTTTGAGAAAAATTCCTCGGACAGGTCAATTTTAGTTTATAAAATGCCATCTCTTGGTATAAAACGAATATTGATGACATCACTAGTGATTTAGCCATGACCTCATCATCGATTTTTATAAATGGAAACCTCCACTTTCTTCACTCGTTTTGTTTAAAAATTTAATTGTTATTTACATCATCGTTTAAGTAACATGAATTTTTATCAAAAACGCTTCCAATTAAAAAAAAATTGATGATGACGTTATTGCTAAATCACCAGATACATCATTAATATTTTTTTATACTAAGAGATGGCATTTTAAAAACTAAAATTGACCTGTCAGGGCGAATTTCTCAAAACAGTTAAATGTGGTAGTTACGAATTATATCATCACTCTTCACCCAGTATATAAAAAATAAAGGGGAACC
Organism: Stenus bimaculatus; assembly: GCA_963971135.1. Classification (NCBI taxonomy): domain Eukaryota; kingdom Metazoa; phylum Arthropoda; class Insecta; order Coleoptera; family Staphylinidae; genus Stenus; species Stenus bimaculatus. The sequence continues at coordinate 74,084,096 of OZ020180.1, read as the reverse complement.
GAAAATTGATCCCTATGGTACCAATTATAATTGAAATTCGGTTTGATGATTTTTCTGTTAAAACTGTACAAGAAAAACAAGTGCTTAAACCACATAGAATAACTATGAAAAAAAATTCAATATTTATATTGACATAAATGCAAATACAAACAAGAAACTTCTCTACACTTGGATAGCCAAATGTTGTGGCATGACCACATAGACTTTTTAGCCAGGAGAATGTGGTTTGATGCGTTTCTTTTACGTAATTTAGCTAATTCTATATCTAGATAATTTTTAGTCTTCAAAGACACGGTTAGAATATAGTTGCTGGAATTGGATATCGTGAGGACTATCAACAGTCTTCTAGAAACTATGAAATGCCCGTTATTATTCATGTAAAATAGAATATGGATAAATATTTTTTTTGTCAAAAAATTTCTCAGTTACGATACACCTACCTAAAAGAATTGAATTCTGAAAAATTTAAACCAATTATTGAAAAATACTTGATTAATAAAGCCGTTTCAATGATTTTTCTGATGTTTACATTTCTAATGGTGCAATTCTATGCAAATCTATAAGTCCTTACAGGAAAAATCTATAAGGTTTGTTATATGTATTGTAATGGACGGTTTCTGAAACTAATATTTATATATTATAATATTTTTAGTAATAGTGTGAAGCTTTTATAATAATTATAGTTTAATGATATTTTAATGATCCTACAATTAAGACTTGCACTTGTATTTTGCTATCTTCATAATTATTGCAGCAAAGAGTGTCAATTTGAAGAAATGATTACGTTGAAGGTACTAAAAATCTCATGTACTTCTTTTATGAAATGGGAAATTCATTGTATAATTTTCGCAATTGCGACTTATCAAATTAAAATAATAAGCTGATGATTTCTTTGTATTCCAACATCAAAAATATGCGGTTTTAACAAAACCTTCATTAATATTGCATTTGAAAGGTACTTTTTAATAAGTAATGCAAACACGGTGAGAACGCGGTACAAAAATGACCGCCGGAGATTAGAGATATTGTAAAAGAATACAAGGATTATGAAGAGTAAAGTCTTTATAGACCTAAGCGCGTGGGGTTTGTAATTAAGGAGGGTGGAAATTCATCAGGGCGGATTTTAAAATAAAGTGGTTTAGTTTTCAGATCCGTGTGATATTATATCTGTAATACATCCAACATCCATGCATGCACAAAGAGTCCGCCTGAGATATCCCAAAAGTAGCAGGTAGAAAAAAGCAGAAAGCAAACATAATGGTATTAATGTCCAATTTTTGCTTTCTAAATAAGAATTATAATTGGTTTTATTTAATATTAAACTCGTTGAGGGTATTAAAAAGGACGATGGGTATTATTAATTAAAAATAATTTAAAAAATGGGGTTGCTTGTATGTGGAGTAAAATATAAATTGCATAGTTGTTGTTGCTTGTAAGTTATACAAAGGGAAAGGTAAATGCCACAACACCTTCAAATAGTCTACCACGTAGTTGTAACACTAAGATATAAGAGATCAAAGCTAGGTGGTCAGTCTCGACTGTCAAAGAGGTCCTTTGACACTCTAGCCATTTTGACTAGACTCGCAGGTTGCCGGACACAACACAGCCAGTTTAATTAACGCCCCTGTGTCGGCGGACTCCTTTAAGATAGCTCTTTGATTCCGACACTTTTGCAGATTGGAAAAATGTTTGCGTTTTGATATGGGATATTTGCGCGCGTTTGAAAAGAAAAAAAAGGGGCGAAGTGAAAAAATTAACACTCCACATCTATTTATACGCAGCTCAAGTATGTGAGATATGGATTAATCAATATCAGAGATGGTCTAAGTACGTGCGGAGAAATCGGAATTTATTCCTTCGATATCGGTTTAATATCAAACATATGAGGAGAGAAAAAATAAGTTAACAAATCGGAAAAGTTTTCCAAGTGAGGGGAAAAATCGTGATGTACAAGTCGAAACGTTTAGGTGCAGATACGGCTCGTCAATTCCTCCCAGGGGTCGGGTTATTATTAAATTTATGCTGATTCCACGTCTTAGTTAGCCGTACGAATTACAAGATTTACAATATTACCTTGATACGCCTTGCCTAATTCTAATTTATCTGGCGAGGGGAAGGAAATGTTAAAATTATATGAGATATTATTATTGCCCTGCATTACTATTGATTCGCTACTTGTTTCCTAATTGAAATTTTCGGCGAGTAACCGTGCTGAAGAGGTGAAGTGAAGCGCCTTACTTATGAGGCCGCATATTGTATTAAATGCTCCGGGTTGTCCAGATAAAGAACATCTTATCGAAGATGGGCCGTCGGCTAGAGCGAGAGACGAGACTCGAGGCAAGACAAAAGGGGTCGATTAGATAGTTTGTATGTAGAGTAGTAGTGCCTAGTGCCCTTTGCGGACTCGCTATATGCGCCAGAGTTTCCGTCAGCCCTTTAACAGCTGTGTTGCTTGCTGAAAGATGGTTTATGTAGATACGCATAACGCAAATGGCTTCCTACGAAAGAAGTCTTAATGCTGTCATATTACGTGTTGGAAATAGATTATGGCTATTGCGGGGTAATTACATTGTTGCCATATGGGCCGTATTTATTACTCCGTGGCTATTGCGTGAAGCTATAATAGTTTAATAGCTTCTTCTCCACCTTCATACTACTTGGATTACCATTCGCCGCACAATTCGCATCATTTATTTGGATTATATTACCACTATTACTATTTCTCTGGATTTCAAGGGTTCCCTTTAATTACTCCTATGATACTAAAATATAATACAATTTCAATTCAAACCAACAACCCCAATGCATATTTTTTTAATTACCGCACAAGAAATCCTCAAAACCCCACTCCTTAAAATAAGTCTTCACAACAAACTTATTTGACTTCTTTAGACCTGTCCTAGGTGCTACAGCATCATACTTCAATGTTTCAAAAATTGAAGGATCTTCTAAACTAAAATATTCATTGAATAAAAATTCTTTATTCATCATAGCTCAAATAATTAGAAATGTGATCTAATTAAGGACAACCTACTTCAGTCTTTCAAAATTTTGCAAAACTGGATAGGGATATAGGTATACAATTTTGGGTAAACGTAGTAAAATGCTACCGAATTTCTCTCTCTTCCTCTTGAAGATCCTAATAAATTGAATTGACCAATAATTATAAAAGTTCACACATATATTTATAAAACAATATTCTACAATTTGGCTTACTCGAGTTTAAAGTTTTGAACATTTTTTAAGCCGACAAACTTGCCTAAAGATGTTGACGTTTACACATATACTTCATAAAATTATTTTGAATTATTTTTAAAGGTTGAGTTGGTCAAATTGAAAAATATGGTTTTATATACATGTTTCTGAATTTTTATCAATATTATTCAATTCTCTAATGTACTAAGTTTCTAAAAAGAGAAGCGACGAAGCACTTATGTACAAGGTCTTCAAAAATGATTGATACTATTGACATTGCATGGTAGGAAACCTAAGTTTCCCACAGTTGGCTACACTGAAATGAATGCGTTGTGCTCCGGTGAAAAAGCCATCGCAAATATCTTAACTGCAATAATTTTAGTTTTGAAAAAAAAATGATTTTTATAAAGTTTGCAACACACTGAGGAATAACTTGAAAAATTACCAGAAGAAAAACTGATTAAAGACGCTTTTGTTAAAGTGACAGATCAAATTTAAATTTGAATGAAAATTAACAGCTACACCAACTTAGCAAGTTTTAAATCACTACAGAGTATGTTTGGTTGCATAGATGCGGTATCAATCTTGTTTGAATTTACTGTACAATGACGCGCAAAGGTATTGAGGATACAAAAGAAATATTCTGACCCAATAGCAAAGCTTCGGAGACACGAAATCACACGAAATTTGAATGAAATAAACACGACTTAAGATTCATGCGGGGTCTTTGCGAATTTCGTGTGATCTTGTGTTAGCGAATGCTTGCTATCGGGTCACAATATTTCTTTTGTGTCCTCGATATCTTTGATTGTACATGGGATTAATGAACAGTTTTAAACCTTTACAATGTCGCACACGGAAATTTTTCCTTGGTATTTTGTATTTGTGTTCTTGAAAATAATATCAAATGCTGAAAACAAATGTTATTGAAAAGGTTTGCAGCAAAATGTAATAAACATTTCTTAATAGAATTGCAACATGTTGATAAAAAATGTTGATGACAAATGCTTTAAAATTTTCTCCGTCCTAAATTTTAAATTTGTCACTAATATTGCTAGTAACATATGTTATCGGGAAATTTACCTGGAGGTTACACCGGAGTGTGCAGAATCAGCTTCGAAGAGGTTTTTTTTTTGGCCAGAAAAAGTTGTTTTTAATTTATGACTCATTTTTTTCAGTGCAGTTTTGTACTGTGAAGTAATTTGGTTTGTGATTAGATTAATTACTGTTTATATATTAATTACACACAAATAAAATAATCTTCAAAAATTCTTAACCTACACTACAAAATACGTGTTTTGACAAACATGGATTTGTTCAGTTCACAATTCATGTATACTTCAGTGTTTGATTGTTTATATCTTTGAATATGTAGGAATTGCTGGTTCACGTTATCCAATATGGTCACTGTTTTCGCTATCAAAGTTTATCAAAATTCGAAAATATTTTGTTTCGGCTAAAAAAATCATAAAAATCCAATTTAAAAAAAAATAACATTCTTCGCTTCCCTATAAAGTTATATTAAACATGACTTTTTGTCGAAGTGGGGAACTTCGCCTCAGATACCAATAAGAGAAATAAATACAAAAATTCAAAGGTATATCGGTATAAAGAATTCAACTCAGAAAATTCATACCAAGAAATTCAGAGAAAGCCCACTTATACCAAAAATATACCAAAAACAGGTGCACAAGTAAAAGCAAAAAAAAGAAAGAAATTTGAGTTAATTTATTGAAAAACCGTTCATAGCTAATAAAAAAATTAGCCAGAAAATTCTTAATAAGAAATGATCACTTTTTCCAAACAAATTTAAAAAATCTGGTATATACGTAAAATAAAAAAAAATTTGATTTAAATTGTAACTTCGTTATATGAATCGTTCAAAATTTATACTAAGAAGTGTCCTTTATCAAAAATTTCAAAAATCTGACAGGTAAAATGAAACAAATACTTATTGAAAAGTCGTAAACATGCATTGAAAGTATAAGCCGTTTAAAATTTAGGTGCGAGCATATTTTGACAAATCACATTCAGTAAGCTGAGGTAACTTTGGCCCTTAAAGGTAACTTTTGCGCAAATTTTGGAAAATATAGATTGATCGATCTTAGTTATCAACTGTTATTTAACACACATTCTAAGTATTTTAAATGTGTCTAACTAACAGTAGATCAAACTATATTTTTTCAAAATTTGTTCCAAAGTTATCTTTAAGGGCCAAAATTACCTTAGTTGAAGAAGTAAATTTTGAAGATTAAGGCATAAAAGAATATTTCAGAATCAGCATGAACGATGGTTTTCGACTGTTCACCGATTGTGGCTTGTGACTCCTTGGCCGTCATCGTTTTTTGCTTGACCATGAAGTTTGAAATCCAAAGAAAACCTTATGGGTTATTCTAGAGTCAACCTGCGCTCTTTATGAATTTCGTTCTAGAACGCCGGAGTTTGTCTAAATGAAACGTTTAAAACGTTGTCTTATGTGTAAAAGAACCTTAAAGGAAAAGAACCAGGAAGTCAAATTTTCTTGATTTGTAGGAATTATAATGTTGTTAATACAATGGAAATAAGGAATTACCAAAGATCGAACGTTATTAAAAATTAAAAAATACAGTGTTGTAATATTTGAGGCTCAACCCAAAATTTTTATGTATTATCAAGAATTAAATGACAACCTCATAGAAAAATTAAAATTAAATTGGAAAATACGTGTATTGGATTTACCATACATCAAAGGAAACATCGAAAGAAACAATAAACATCGAACATTTTTAAAGATCAAAATTGTAGAATCCACAAAATAAAATAACAAAAATCTTCACGATTGTTACCAAATAATAAAAATGAAAGAAAAACTTTCTCATTATTTTTTTTTATTTCATAAAATGTGTGATGTTTTTTATCTGTTTTGATATTTCTTTTGATAAATGTAAACCCAATTTCAATTTTCCATGATGTAGTCGTTTGATCTGAATATAGCATAAATATTTTAGCTTGATTCTCAAATTTTATAAAACCTGATGATGCTGAAAACGGTAAAGCGAAACATTTTGGATTCTTATAAAATTCCTTATTTCTTTTAACAATTAATCCGAACTTTTAGTTTGCGATTTTTATTTAAATTTTGCCAGACATTTCTGTATTATTAGATGTGTTCAGCAGATTATCGTGTATCACTCGTCACAAATGTCTGCAGAACAATGTTTTAAAAATATCTATTTTTTTCAATTTCATCATGTTTCTAGGCCGTTTCTTCGATGGTATAAACAAAGTCTTGGAAGGAATAAAATTAACACCTACAATTTTATTAAATTTCTTTTGGATAACTTTATTTGTATTTTTCTTAAAATACGAAAGAAAAAAAACAATAGACTCACCACTACCTACCTACCGGCAGATGTCAGTTGTCAATTATTTCAGTATCGATTAATCCTCTAGTTAATACTACCGGTCAATCTACTGAACGTACAGTTGGTCCCAGTTGGAAGTAGGACAAAAGTACTTCCAACTGGGAGCAACTTTACATAATCATTATATTTATACTATTTTTTTTTAATTTCTACACATAATCGTTAAATTGTCATTAGCAATGAATTGTTATTTTGTAAAAATCGGATATAACTCTTAACTGAAAACGAAACGAAAATTAAAAGGTAATCAAAAATTTGTTAAAAAAACTGCTGAACTTAAATGGTTCGATTTGCTGATTATCCTCCCAAGATCAGAGTTATGGTAGAATTTCTTTTATCAACCTAGTGGGAAATACCCTTTATAAATTTTTAATAATGACGTAATTTCTAGAAAATTATTTATGCTGATTAAACTGTCTGTTTTGGTAGTTATGGTTTTAAAGATTTGAGTAATATTTAAATTTTTCCATGTTCTACATTTAGCAATTATGAAAATTAATTATTTAAATGTATGTGTGCCAAAAAAGTAAGTACAACAATCAAATTAAAACAATTTCAAAGGCATGAAATCTTAAAATTATACAAATAAAAAGGTGTAATGGGAAGATAGAAATCTTAAAAGTATGCAAATAGGTGAATGTATATTTATATTAAGAGTATTATCTACGGTAATCATTTAAAAGAAATTATATGAATGTAGATAACATAGGTTGTAACATGTTTTTGTGGTTATGATTGTAATTAGGCTTTGTTTAACTCCGTATTTTGAGTGTGAAGGGCATTCAATGGAAAATTAAAATATTGTTTATTATAATTGATGATTATTATAAATAAAAACAACACGAAGATGTTAAAAATTAAACAATAATTATATACAGTTATCGTCGGTTGTTATTAATGTGTATGTGTACTGTGTACATTTATTACGGACAATATATGTAAAGCAATAATTTAACATCGGTGTTGAATTCAGACAATATAATTACGAGCTTCATATGGCCAATTAGCATGAAAAAGGTTCGATTGTTGGAAAGGCTGATAATCGAGTCAGACTCGGACCGCGCACGAATTTATATCTGTTTGTATCGGGGGCGGTCAAATGGATTAACAGCAACTATTGTCTCTACAACTTCATTATTTCTATATATTTCATCGCAATTATCATGCATCATACTAATTACTAATTTCATATTCAAATTAGATTATTATAATAATTGTTGGTACGATTAAATTAAAATAATCCCAGGCAGTGGTCAGTGGTGGTCTTGACGAAGGTAGGCTCGATTTAACTTAACAGCACAAATAATATTGTATGGCATGTTTTGTGTTCATGTACGAAACTGAATGATTGTTGGAGGCCGAAATCAAATAGAGTACTCATGAATAAAATTTTCTGTAACGTGAGCACGCAATTTTCATGTAACTTAAACATAAAATATAATTAATTGATACGAAATCAGCACACGATTATATTTATATACACATTTTATGCATTATTTAAGCACTTTATTGTAATTTCAGAGAGCTTTCAAGCTTCTTTTATTTTACTTTTATTATTATACAAATAAACATTATTTTATACTATGTATTTTATTTCATACTTTTACAAACTACGTACATGCATGCATTAACTTAATTACCAATCATTTTATTCCTTTCTTCTATAATTTAATTTTTAACTGTCCAAAATATAAATCGATACATACAGGGTGTTCCATTAATAATCTTAATTGTACCACCCAATTTACACATAAAATTTTCAATTATTTAATTTATTAGAATATTGTTTTTATTCTCAGATAACTTACTAGATTATGGGAGAAAAGTACGACCAAAAGTTTAATATTTTTTGTTATACAGGGTGTTCCGTTCGTGGTTCACCAAACATCGGGGTTGGAAACTAGAGTAAATTTAATCGAGAAACAACAAAAAAGTGGAGGTCTATCTTTTATAGTTTAGGAGAAATAGCGTTTTGAATATTAGGTCACCGATTTTTATCAAAAATCACAAAATTAGTTATTATATTTTATCCAAAGTACGTAGTGATTTTAAAAAAAATATCATTAGCAAAACTATCTTTTTTCGACAACACAACAAAACATATATAAAAAAAATCGTTTATCTTCTTTTTTAATTTTATGAAACTTGTTCATATTCTTAACAAACCAGGTAAAATTTTTAAAACCATTGCTCTTTTTCTATACTTACTAAAGCCTTCTGAAGTTACTTCTACGAAAAGTAGTACTGAGCATAGTTTGTTAAATAGGCTGTACGGTTTGTCAAAAGGGATGCGTAGTTTGTCAATTAGGCTATAAGTGACATCTCATGGAATTCCAAGTGTTTTATAATAATTTCACGTCTATCAACCCTCCGATGTTATCAGACTAACCTCAGAATGCTTCTTGTAGGAGTAACTTCAGAAGATTACAGAAAGTTAAGGAAAACAGCTACGATTTAAATTTTTTTCTTGATTCGTTAAAAATATGAAGAATTTTCAGAAAACTTTTTTTGAATTTTTATTCAAGCTTATTATGGAAAAAAAAATTCAAAAAATGAAAACACTTTCAAGGGCGCGAGTTTTGGGACACCCTGTATAATAAAAAATCTATTTTTCATATTTTTCATAAACCAGACTAAAAAAATGTAGTTAATGTTTTTCATAAAATTATTCTATTTTTTTAAAACCAATTGAAAAATTTCAATCAAATTTAAAATATTGTAAAGATGCTTTCATCTACAGGGTGTTCCGTTTGTGGTTTACCATATGTCGGGGTTAATAACTAGAGCAAATTTAATTGAGAAAAAACAAAAAGTAGGGGTCTATCTTTTTTAATTTTAGAGCTACAGCGTTTTGAATCACCGATTTTTGTCCAAAATCACAAAAACGCTAATAAAATTTTAACCAAAGTTCGTAGGGATTTAAAAAAATCATTAGTAAGTTAAAACCATCGTCTTTCAATTGGTGATTATAATAATATAAAAGTAATTGTTAAAATCGCAAAGAAAAATAATATTTTTTTGATTTTTTTGAATTTTTTTTTCCAAAATAAGACCCATTGTATCTTTTAAGTTTTCTCAAAGTTCTTCATATATTCTTAACAAATCAAGAAAAAAATTGAAATCGTAGTATATATATATATATATATATATATATATATATATACTTACTATAGTTTTCTGAAATTACTCCTACAAGAAGCATGTTAAGAATATGAAGAACTTTAAGAAAACTTAAGAAAAACACTGGGTCTTATTTTAGAAAAAAAATTACAAAAAATATTTTTTTTCTTTGCGATTTTTTTTCAACATTTTAACAATTATTTTTGTGTTACTGTTATCACCAATTGAAAGAGGATGATTTTAGCTTATTTATGATTCTTTTTTAAATCCCTCTTTCGTTAAAATGTTATTAGCGTTTTTGTGATTTTTGACAAAAATCGGTGATGTAAAATTCAAAACGCTGTAGTGTATATTCAGCGACCGGGATGAAAAATTTTGAGACGTCGGTAACGTTAAACACGTGATTAAAAAATATTTCTTCATTAGAAATATTTTCTTAAAGACGTGATTAGCTTTAACGACGTCTCTAAAATTTTCATCACGGTTGCTGAATACATGCTTATAGCTCTAAAACAAAAATAGACAAACCAATACCTTTTTGTTTTTTCTCGATTAAATTTGCCCCTGTTTCTAACTCCGATATTTGGTGAACCAAGAACGGAACACCCTGTACATAGAAACCTATTTCTAGGATTTTAAAATTGATGAAATTAGTTAAACTTTTCAAAAAATTTGGTTGAAAAAGTTAGTCTGGTTTAAGAAAAATATGAAAAATAGATTTTTTATTATACAGGGTGTCTCAAATCTCGCGCCCTTGAAAGTGGATCGGAAAAATATTTTAAAAAATCCTTCAATGTTCTTTCTATAGGAAAATAAAACTAAAAGTTTATCTTCCTTGAATCCCATTATTATGGACCAAACTGCTGGAGATTTTCGTTACGAAAAAACAAAACTAGAAGTTAACATTTCAATCTTTAAAATTCTCTAAACACATCAAAAATAAAGGCACTTTTTGAATAAAGAATTACAAATTAAACAATTTTCAAATAAAACCTTGAAATTTATAATGAAATAAGAATTTTTAAAATTATTTGTTTGGAATGACATGTCAGGAAAATGAATTTGGTACCGTTGTTAACTAATGACAAAAGTGTCATTATTTTCTTGGAACTGTCAGCGTTTGAAAAGTTATTTATGAAATGCATTACATTATTTAAATTTTTTTATATTTATTTAAATTTTATTACTGTTCATCATTTTATTTTATGTTAATTTCCAAATTGCAACATCCTATTTTTTCGTATTTAAAAAACTACCAATCAAATATAAAACTAATTTTAAATTTTATTTGTATTCTTGAAATTTAATTTTTTATTAGTAGTTTATTTATAAGATTATATAGAAAATAAAAATAAAAAAATAATAAAAAACCATTAAAAACGAACAAAATTAAAAAATTGTAAATGTATTGCATTTGATGTTCTCATAATTTTTTTATACAACTCAGCCCATTTTTGTAGATCCCTCTGTATATGTTTTAAAAGCCATTGCATTAAAATTTACAGAAAAACTATGAACGGTTTAAAGAATTTTGAATTTTCTATAGAAAACAAAAAAATCCGATTTTTAGATAAAAAACTACTCTTGCAAGTTTCGATTAAAAAACAACTGTTTAGTCACATTTTCATACTAATATTTTGACATACTTGGCGCAATTTTCTCAATAATTCTAAAACGTTTTCTGATTTTAAAACGAATATTTTGTGCACATAGGTTTTTTCGTAAGCTACAGCTTTTTAGAATTAGATGAAAATAAGATAAATATTGAAGATAAAATTGAATAATTTTAAAGTTTTGAAAAGTCCTAAAAATTATTCCAAATTTAAGTTTCTTTTATTTCTAGAACTATAAAGTGCTCCGGACTCTTTTTTCAAATAAATAAGTAAGATATTCTACAAAAAATTTTTAAAAGTTTTAATAAATTTGTGACCTAAAATAGCCTTTTTGAGATTTTAGTAGATACTTTTTGGGTCAAAATTTCAAAAAAATATAAAAAAATTCTCTTCAGATAAACCAAATTAAAATGATATAATAAAATTGTAAGCAAAGCCAGAAAAAATAAATTACAAAAATTTTAAAATAAGAAAGAATCATCGAGGAAGCCTTATTCCGAGGAAAACTTATCAGGGGAAACTTCATGGTGAAAAATCATATTTAAATCATTGATCAACAGAAAATGTCTTTTCAAGGTAAAATATAGAAAAATAAAATGCTTGGGAATTTCTTTGCAAAAAAAAACAAAATAAAGGGAGAATCATATTTATTTTAAAAACTCTCAAATTGTGTAAAATTTCAAATGGATAGGTAAGTATTTTTATTATGAAAAAAATTAAAATTTAATGTTAGTAAATAATATTTTTTGAAAAAATTTATAAAACTACAAAAATTTAAAATTCGTGTTTAATTAAGTGTTTTTTTTTAATTACCAATGATTTTCATATGAATTATATTTAATATTATTTTGACATTCGTGTTTTTAAAATTCATAAACCCTTTAATAAAGTTAATTATACACGTGTATAACTGACACCTTTTCATTTACTATAAAGGAATTCCAAACCACTTCTTCCTTTAAAATTAATTTATTCAAATGCATGGTTAAAGATATATCATTTTATAATCACTAAAATGACATGCATTTAAATTAAAGCCTTACATTAAATTTGAAAACATCTCTATGTTTAAATTTCTACAATTATTCCTTCAACATGGATTAAAAATTATAAATACATAAATTATCAAACCAATTTAACTATTTAAAAGATATTTTTAATTAACCAAAATGTAATGTAAATATTAATTTCGTGTTTTTAGGAACAATTGAATATTTATTAAATACAATTTTTTAAATCGTAATCTTCTTATCTCAAGAGGGCCATTTTGTATTTTAGGGGAAGTGAAGTTGGAAAAGGTCGCGTTACAAAGATCAAGAAAATTTGCAATTCAAAGATATCTAACGACCCGTGAAAATGCTTTGTAATAATAACAAACAGACCAAACTTATTAAAATCGAGACGAATGACGAAGGAAATATTTTCAAGCTTCACCCTGCACTCCGGAAATTACAAATTACAAATCGTACAACAAAATATGTTTATATTTTATATATATTACTTTTATGGGCTTTAATTGCATTCTCAGTAACAATAAAATGAAAGGCATTTTAGATTATCTTTTGAACAAGTCATTAAAATAAAAAACAATTACATTTTAACATAAGAATGCGATTAATTTTAATTTCGTATAAACTAATTATCTTTTTTTGGCTATTAATATTATGAAAATTACATTGCTATTATTTTAATTTTAATTGCTTACATTGTTTTCATAATCAGCTTAAATATTTCTTTTGTTTACAAAACATATGAAACCTAAAAAAATATTTACATTTTCATATGAGCTTTAACCACATATGGTAATTATTTATAGTTACAATTTTTATTGCTTTAATTTTGCAATTTTGCAATTTTATATTTTTTAATTTTCTGGATTTTCATCAATTTTAGGTGAAAGTAGCTTCAAATCACAAAATTACTCAAAATATATTTTTTTTTAAATTTTATATTAATTTCATGGTTGAGTGAAACATTTTACTGGAGTAAATTAAAGAAGTTTCTTTAAATGACTGTTTACCCTTTGTGAACTATTGAAGACTAAGAAGTGCAGGGGTAAGTTGTTTTATAGTCCGATGATTCCGAGTGACCTTTTAGTCAAATGTCAAGTCGAAGTATTTGATTTTATATGTATTTCCGTTACCATTCTTGTTTATTCCAATAAATCAAGTGAGCAATTTCTTTAAGGTTAAGTAAAATAATTAAAAAAACGTATTAAAAAGCTTATTAAAAATTATAAATTTAAATTATTGCCAAATCCTATAATTTTTATTTTATTATTGAAACGTACAAAGTAATTGGAGCTAATAAGTGCATTAATTTATTTAAATTGGCATGGTTTAATTTAATTAATACAATTTTATATTACTTGTGTGGGTAATACTGTTCAACAATTATTATGAAGCTATTAATTATCTTATTAACCAAGGATTAAATTTATCTTATTATTAAGTATTTAATGATTGTACGGATCTTAATTTTTACTTTTAGTATTAGAGTAAAGATAGGTGATTTTCAAAGTGAAACTCAAACAATTTTATGTAAAACCTACTATCATTATTAATTTTTCGACAAAGGTCGTAATACGTTTGATGATACAATGTCATATTTTGTGGTGAATTTATTTCTTCTTATTGAAATTCGTCGTGAACGATAAGTCGAAAAAAGTGGGCATTGTAGATGGGTATGATTTATATTGAAAGTGTGGCTTCGACACTCAACACCATCAATCTATCTCGGCTTCCCTCAGTTACGAAAAGTGATGACGGACGACTCTTTGAGTCTTTGCGTAAATCGATGACAGGCCACACGCTGTCATGATCTCATTACACAAACTCAAGAAACCACCAAAATACCGCAAATATAATAAAAATATTAAAACCTTAACAAGAAAATTACTTTAAAAATCACTGACGCAGGAAGAAGGACTAATCTAGAATTTTATTCATCTTTTTTTAAAGAAAATAGGAAATGAGGACAAAATAATTGATATCCAAATATCAAAAAAAATCCTATGGGTCAGAGTAAAAGAAGAAAACTGATTTTGACCTTTACCCAGTTTTAACCCCGAAAAATCGGAAGAGTGTATCAAAAATAATTGGTCAAAATTTTGGAAATTTTGGTATATTTTGGTGGGAATAGGTTGCGTAAAGAGTGTCATTTGTATCAATAAACACATTAAAATATGAGGGTGGAGTGTATTTATTTATGTCACATAAATAAAAGACAGAAGGTGTGTAATTTCAGTCGTACTAATGTTTCTGTAAAGTCCGGACGTCACGCGCCGGAAATCTAACCGGAGTCAAACACAAATCCATTAGTCCCCCACAAATGAATCCACGCGGACGCGATTCTCGTAAATACTGCTCACCTTGGCTTTTGTGACAAATGTTACAAACAATGACGAACGCAATCATTTATTCCATGCATACAAATTTGAGAAGAGCAAACAGAATCCGGACGCAATCGCTTCATGTTCTCGCTGCACTTCTTTACTCGAGGCGAACATTTCAACTGTCAGAGCCCATTTTTATGCTAATTTACTTTAATATGGCATTTAAAAGGTTTTTAATATTTACGTGTAGGGCTTGAGGCGACGCCGACGTACACAGCGGTGACACCTTTTAAAATAATTCCATTGATAAGACTTAGAGAGGCTTACTCCCACATCGAATCAACTGACAGGCGGATTTTATTTTTTATTCCAGTTTAAATCGAACATTGCTCAATATTAAAAAATTTTCATTCCATAATATTAAACAAGCGATAAATCATTAAAAAGGTTTAAAATTAATCAACAAGAATTTACTTTTTTCCAACACCTTTAAATTGTCGAATCGCATCTTGATTTGCTTTTAGTTCTTCAGTATTTTTTATCATGCGAAATTAAGCTATCAGTCATAATAATTATGTGTGGTGTTTCGATCTTCATACAAACTTACTGTATAGTATACTTTCATCCAAACCAGAAATGCACTTTTTAGAGAATCTTCTGGAGGTTAAAAATTTTGGAGATAAGCTATGTATAAGCTAACAACAATGTTAGCAACAAGTTGACTGCAATTCGAGAACAAGTTTCATTATACCTACATGTATAATATTGAACCAGGAAGATGTAAAATTTTATGGTCACACTTATCAAACAGATTACAGTTGTGTGTGTTAGGATGCGGAGTTACCTCATGTCTTGCCACAATAAACATTGTTGTACCGCAAGGATCCATCGTAGGTCTATTGTTATTTTTAATATATTTATACTAATGTTCTTCCATTGGCAGTTAAAGCGAAGGAAGAGTTAATTCTGTATGCTGTCGATACAACAATTTTAAATTGCAACCCCAGTCTCCTGGAGATGCTATATCAACAGCTGTTGAGTGGTTTAAATCCAATAAACTCAAAATTAACGAAACTGTAATTTCATTCATTTATTCATTCAATACGTAGTTCCTAGTTTCAATGTAGACTTTAAATTGCTATGGGATTGTCATGGCATTGAAATAACACGAAATATAACATTTCTGTCAAGGAGACTTTTCAATTCTGTATCCAATTTAACCCTTAAAACAGCTTACCACGTATTGTGTGAATCACATTTACACTATAGTTGGTTAGTGGTTAACCAAAAATGGATCGATAGAGATGGGGCGAATAACCAAAGATCCTGTAGACCACGGTTCATATTTCGGTTAACCAAGTTTAAATTGGCTAGAACTAAACGACCTACGATCTCATTCGAATGCGGTTGGTCCAAAAATGACAGACCAATCTAAGAACCCAAGACGAACCAAAGCCATTGGAAATGGTCTTTTGGCATGGGAACAATCTACGTGCTGTAGTGCTGGATACAGGGACGATTGTACGCCCTTATTTACACAATACGGAGTAATGACACTTTCCTGTACTTATACATATACAGGGAATTCAATTAGGATTGATACCGCAATTATGCAACCAAATATGTCTGTAGTGATTTTAGACTCTCTAAGTTGGTGTACCCGTTAACATTCATTTAAATTTAAATCTGATCTGTCATTTTAGCCAAAGCAATTCTCAGCAGTTGTTTACGAATATTTTTTACAAATTATTTTCCAGTATCAAATTTTATTAATTAAAATTAACCCTACTTTGTTTTACTAAAAGTGCCACTGAAGTATTGACATTTACCTTCAGTATAGCAAACTGTAGGAAACTTAGGTTTCCTACCATGCAGAGTCACCAGTATCACTCATTTTTGAAATACCTGTATTAGAATGTTTACTATTGGTCAAAAACACTTTGAAAAGTTTACACGCCCTGGCGGTGCATAATACAAGGTATAGGGAAAATGTGTATTTTTAAGATTAACAAAATTTAAAAAATGGCTATAATTACCATGCAAAAGTTTTATAATGCTTTATTCTCCCAACTTTTAGAGCACTTTAGCTCTTAAAATTATAATTAGTGGTGGAATTCTGATCATATCTGTAAGTCTTTACATGAAATATTATCTGTAAGGTTTGCTATACATATGGGTTGTAATGGGCGATTTCCATGGTTACCTTACAGATATTTCCTGCAAAGCTTAACAGATTGATCATAAATTTATTAAAAATGAGTATTACTCATGACAAGAATTCCTGGAGTCGTCACTAAAAATAACGATGTAAGTCTGTAATTCTATTTATCTCGTACCTGACAGATGTAAAATACACTTTGTAATTATTAACATCAAAACAAGAATACAAAGAAAAATGTTACTTATTTTTCGTTCAAATGGACAACATTATTGAGTTTCATCAACAATTTGGATTGATACTTGAATACTAGATAAGTTAAATCAATGAAATAGATTCGCATTTTTGGAGCCATAAAACAAAAGTTTTTCAAAATCGGATATAGACATTCTAATAAAATTACGAAAGAAGCTGCTATCACTTAAAAATAATTCCAACATTAGCTTGTCTCCGTGGTAGGTCCTATTTTGCAAAAATTTGTAAGAGAAGGAAGAAAACCATCGTATCCTTTTTCTTTTTTGTGAAGCTATAAAGATAATGCTGCACCAATATCCAATATCGTCAACAGTAGAGCCAGATTTTAATTTGGATACACAAAATTGTTTCACACTTTCCAGACAAAGTTTGTTGTATTCAACAAATTTGTTGGAAACAGTTAAAATCGCAACATATTACCAACAGTTGCCAACAAATGTTGTCCAGTTTAAATTTATTTTACATCAAAATTGAAAAAAAATGAAGGAAAAGTTTGACGAATGAAAATGGTGTCACTTTTCCATAAAAATTGGCAGAAAATTGCTATACATAACGCACGCTGCAGTATGGTCAAATTGGCTGTACCCATGGACAAGCCAACTGGTTTTGGTGAAAAAATTTTCAAAAGTCATAAGGAGACATCTTACAGTAGTAAAAATACAAAATATCGTCAGATGCATTAAAAGAGTTTCCAAATGTTATTCACTAAATAGATGTTCTCACAATTCAATTTTAGTATCGATCATGATAATAGTTGCCCAACAAAAAAGTTGAACAAAAACTATAGTTTTTCAATGGAATTGTTCAACTTTTTAGTTGTTTTAGAAAAGATTTAAGCAATCACCAATCAAACTGTATCGTTCAAGTAATATTAGACCACTTGCTTTCAATTTGAAACTCAACTTCAAAAATATTTAGTTTCATATTTTTTAAAAAAATTCAAAAATGAGTATTAAGTATGGTTCTAGAATTTTTAGACTTTTACCATAAACACAATTGTTTTTGGAACCACCGATTAGATAAATTCAAAAATAGAGATGCAAGAAATAATACTTCCGGTTTTACTCTCAAAGAGATAGAAATTTCTGGTCTTACTACTTCTGAACTAAAAAACAAAATCAAGACTATTAGAACAATGTACAGTTGGTCCCAGCTGAAAGTAGGACAAAAGTAATCATGATCGCGTATTCTTTGTCCTACTTCCAACTGGGAGCAACTTTACATACAGAGAAGAGCACTCGTTCTTTTGCAAATCAAAAAAGGCGGAACTGGTTTCAACTCCATTTTAACACTAGGATGCAAAACGTGGATTGAAAACTTCGAAATTGGTCAAAATTTCTATAAGTTTAAAAATAAAAAAAAAATCTATTATGTTTTGATAAAATACTAGAAATCACCTCCAATAAATTTTCAATATATCATGTTCTTTGAATAATTAACAAAGACAATCATATATAACGTATTTTTGTTAGAATTCAATTGTATTGAGTATCGTATTAAGGTTTAGGAATATTAATAACAGTTTTCTAAAATAGTATTAAATTCCCATGGTATGAAGAAAAAAACAATACCAACACTTCTAATAAATTCATTGTTTTTCAGTCTTTGGGTGATTTCCTTGTCAGTTGTGAGCTGAGTGCCCTCACAAGTAGCCAGGGTTAGAAGTGATGCATTATGAAAATAAGTGCATTTAAGATCCTCAGCCCTCATGGAAACATAAATACAGTACGAGTGGAGTATTTAAAGTAAAAGAAAGCACAAAGGCGTCTGTAAACAACAATAAACCACGATGTATGCGACGTGGTTGTGTGTGTAAATCGCATTCAAGATTGCATTGTTTGCACGTTTTTTAATTAAAGGGATAATGGATAATAGTGTATCACTTACCTCTTAGTTTTTGTTCGTCGGCCAGTTGTCTTTCTAGGCTGTCTTTTACTTCCCGCTCTCGAAGCACGTCCATTTTTAATTCAGCTGAAACAAAGAATTTTTTTAAACTTTATTAATGACAACTTAACAAAAATTAATTTAAAAAAACCTATTTAATTTCCGAAAAAAAACCATAAAATATGTATAAAGAAATATGGAATTTATTGAGATCTTCTGAAAATAACAGATTTTAAATTTAGTCCAGTTTTTTCTATTTGAAATACTAAAATAGAACAATTTTTTTCATTACTTTTGTTGAATAAGCAGTTTAGGGTACTCATCTTGAGGACACTGTAAGTTTTTTTGTGGTATGTTCTTCATACTGGAATAGTCGTACATTTGTCTTCATTAACAAAGAACCAACTTATTTTCTCATGATTAATTAGATAATCTTAAGCAAGTTATTTCCAAAATACGGCTTCAAACGTAAGAAAACCAGTGCAATCTCGGAATGGAAGCAGATGAAATTTTAAAAAAAACCGGTGGGGAGTTAAATAGGATTTGGGAAGACTATCACATATTTTTTGGATTTTGTTGCGTCAGAAAAAAATAGTTGCCCAATTTGAAGAACAACATTGTTCGAAAAAAAAAACAAAGTGAAAAACAGGTCAAGGTCCATAAACACCCACACTCTATTGAGATTTTCATGATTCAAAACATACTCAAACTCCGCTGTTTTTGATAATCTCGAGAAAGACATAAAACAACACTAACATTCAAGCAAAAATTTGTTCAAAAAACGCCACAATTCCAAGGAATCCAAGTCATTCTGCAGTTGAATGCAATCCAGTGTAGAATACACAATTGAAAGAACTGTCTATATTTGAATCGGAATTCCCGATGAAAAGGTGATCTCTTAATGAAATGAACCATACCTTAAAAGGTTTCCAAATTTCAGGAAAAATCCCCATCATGAGAATAAGATTAAAGATGTAGATTAAAGATGTACCGAAGAGGTGAACCCGATATACTAGACTAGAGTAAAGTAACCATTCGTTCTGGATTTTCCGGGACGTCCGGTATTCGAGTTATGTATCCCACACAAGTAACCGTCCAGAAAAACGTCTCCGATTTTGTGATTTTTTATTTTAATTTAAGAGAGTTTGATGTTTTGGTTTTGTGATTTCAATATAAATTTTGCATATATTTTTGGCACAAGAAACGCCCTCCAAAGGCAAATCTTTCAAAAAAAAATGACGAAACTTGGTCCAAAGCCATTGTAAGTTTAGAAAAAAATTTCGTCATGTGCATTATGACATCATCATCATTGATTATGAAATCAGCCAGTGCATTAAGAGGATCCATGTGAGGAGAAATTACGTCAGTAGTCTCATAAACTTCACTGAAAAAATCAACAAACCCCGTCAGTATTTCTTCGGGATTCGATAAAGAAATCCTATATCAAAAATTTCAGGTTGCGAGTAGTGTTAACATATGTTTTTCGTGGGATCATAACTGGTATTTTTCCTAGCTTTTGATAATCCCTGCTTGACTGAGGTGCGCAGCTCATTAAATTTGTTCTTATGCTGGGCAGATTTGCTTTTTTATTAAAAATCTTGTTCTGCTGCAGTATGTCAAAGATCAAAGCTGTAAAATTTAATCTAAGTTTCATAACTGAACTTGAAATAAGTTACGTTTAAGGAATAATTGGAGCACGTAGGCGTTATTATCCGATTTAATTGCAACAGAAATATTCTGAAAAAATAATACTAGATCTTAAAATATAGGCCCATCTTATTCTGCTACAACAAGCTAAACCTTTAAATATACAGGGTGTTTCTAAATATATGCGATTCTTTGACCAATTCTAAGACAAAAGTAAAGAATAAAAAATTTCCCAAAAGTGCTGTATTTTTTAGTTATGGGGTGTCAAACTTTCTATATTTTTTTCATTTTTTGAGTATAACTTCTTTATTTTTTAAGATAATTTGATCAAATTCGAAAAACACTCTATTTATTATAGTCGTAACAAGATAAAAATATCAAATATCGAAATAAAATACAAGGGGATGTATTTTGGGGGTATAATTAATTGTAAATACTGAGCTTGAAATCAAAAAATAGGCATTATTCATATGCATCAAAAATGTTCTGTTAATATAAAAATACATATTTCAATATGTATAAAAATTAATGCGGTATGTCCCTTTTTTGGGTACTTTAAAGTTTGCATATAATTAACTTGCGTGTAACGAAGGGCTAGATACGAGGTAATCGTAGGTAAAAGGGTAATTACTGATTACTCACGCTAGCACAGATGTTTTTTGGTAGGTCATTGTAGACCAAATAAACTAACAAGGTGTTTTGTGATATGACTATTATGAAAACCGTTTGCACCTTTTTAACACGATAAATTAATGTAAATTAAAATTTCCGTTATCACCTCTAAAAATACAATTGGGGTAAACAAGTTGTTCTTTTCATATAGTACAGTTACCACAATGTTTATTGATTAAATACTAAGACCCAGGACGAAGTTTAAAAGTTTATAAAATTTCATGTTATTAAGTTTTGTTGGTAACTTTTCATACTTTTATTATAAGTTTAAAAAAATTTATGAAGTGGGTACGAGTTTTGTAGATTAATCATCGTGTCCAGAGCTTGTTATTCCAGTTAATCGAAGCTTTGGAGCATTCGGAAACAAATAATAAGCGATTAAACTGCAATTATATGAAAAGTAATAACTTAGAGTTAAGAATGCAGGGTCTTGTTAAAATTATGAACGCAAGGTGCGTATTTAGTGCTTCGCGAAAATGACGTGCGATAATAATTAAAGAAATGTGTTACGGATGTAACTCAGTGGTATTATTAAACGGACAACCCCATCAATATCCAAATGACTTATGGCAGCTCCGCTATGTGATTAAGCTCGATTTGTAATGACAACATAATTATTTAATTGATACATATCGCTGGGAATCGTGCAGTTTTAAATAAAATTGGAATTGCAGTCGATTATAATCCTTTGATTTGATACGGAGAGCAAATAAGGGACGAAACAAAAGCCAAACGCCGATATAAATTCCCAATTGGCACGAAGCGGCCACATTCTGCCGACATTTAGACTTAAACTCGGCTTCATTAAAACTAAGCAATACATGTGTAAATCGGCTGATAAGTATTTTCACGATCTCCGCTTAAATAAGTTGTAAAGATAAAGTTTCGATAGTGTCCGGTCAGCCGTTCTGCACTCTGGGCTTTTCGCGGGCGCCGAGATAAGATGCGCTCAATAATCTGGATCTATATCTGCAAGTAACAACGAGCTCATTAGAGGGTGTCACATTTACATATAATAGCGGGTCCTTATAAAGCACTGCGAATACAACGCTTACATACATACAAACACCACATACCATCCAACTGCCTTATTACCATAATTTAATTAAGTCACTGGTATTTGCTTTTACTTGCAAATAATAAATACATAAATACCTTAGCCTAAAGCGCAACCTTACATTTAATAGTAACAAACAACTGCTTCTTAGTGACAGTGATGCCTGCTGCTCAGGTTTCTATATTCATGTAATTACTATCTTCTTCTTATAGTGTCTTCTTCCAATTATGATCATCTGAACAGTTTTTATTGAGCTACTGTAGGACATCGGTTATCTTCTCTATACTTGCTCCTTTATTGCAAGATTCTTAATTTCTCATCCTGGTGGTCCATATTATCCTCCACTTCTAGTTTCTTCTGGCTGAGACCTTCAGAGTCTATCATCAACTAGTATTTGGAAAGAACCATAATACTCAAAATATTAGACATATTACATCAAAAAATTAGACATCACCCAACAAAATTCCTTTAGAAACAATTCATTTCCGGCTTACTATGAGAAAGTCTGTGGTCTGAACTCGAAGACAATGAATTTGGAGTAAAAAATAATGAACTATTCTACGACAATTTTCATGTTAACCAGACTGATAGTCAGATGAAATGAGGAGGTGGGGTGCTAATATTCGCGACACTTTAACCTCAAAACAAATCACTTTTTCAGATCCGATTGACTCTTCCATTGATTTGGTTGCATGTTCTATCACAACTGAAAACGTCGATTTTATTGTGATTTGCATATACATTCCATTTTCTTCCTCATCTCAGTTTATTCTGCTCTTGAAAACTTTTCCGATAAGGAAAATAATGTCAGATGATTCCTTATATCAAACTTTATTAAAGAAAGTTGAATTTTTACTACTACTACTATCTATCCAAATCTTCCAATGCCACTATGCCTTCGAAAATAATGTCCTTAATGCTGGAGATTTCAACATACCTTAATATAAAGTAAATTCCGAGAGCTTTGAATGTAACTGTCCTTAACAGACTTTATAAACTACTCTGGTTTTACACAAAATAATTCTATTACCCACACTAAAGGCCATATTAGACGAGCATATTTTAGTCCCAAAATCTTGTACAAGATTTATGTGCTAGTCTAAAATGGCCTGAACTCCAAGAATTTTATTTAGATCTTCTGATTTCGTCGAAAAACATGAAAAACATGAAAAACTATCAACTTTAAATTGTAACGATCTCTTATTAAAACATGAGATAAACTCTACAACTGCCAGGATAAATATTCTCGAAAATCCAAACAGTATATTAGTAGTATTAAAGATTCGTTTACTATTTGGATGAATGCAGACATTAAAAGGGAAATTAAATTTAAAGATAAATTTCGTAAACGTTATCAAACATTTAAAACGATAAGAAAAATTTTGAAGAAAAAAGGAAGGAGATCAAATCCAAAGTGAAAATATGCAGGGAGCAGAACATATATACAGTGTGGTAATAAAGTAAATCCCCCCTGCTAACTTTTGAACGGTTATGTTTTTGATTCTGAAAAGTTGTCTACCTAGGAATCTAATTGCGAACTTTCTAATAAAGGTATTTTTGATTTTTGATTTTGGATGGCAATTTTCTTATTTTAAATGGAACACCCAGTATATTTTTACATTTTCATGTTCTCCATAAAAATACCATTAAATTGATCTAGCATAGTGTGGTCTACGATTAACACTTTCGGAATTACGTCCATTTGAAAATCGCATTTTTATGCAACTTCATTTACATCAGAAGTTGGACCCAACTGCCCCAACATCGCTATTTTAAATGAAATATTTTGCAATTAAGTTAATAATATTAAATTTAAACAAAATTATATTTAATAGTAAGTTCGTTAATTTTGCTGATTAACATAACCACCTTCAACCTCTTGACAGTAATAAAATCTACAGAAAATCTCTTGGATAAAACTTTTGTTTAAATTTAATGTTATTAACATAATTGCAAAAAAAATCATTTAAAATAAGGAAGTTGGGGCACTTGGGTCCAACTTCTGGTGTAAATGAAGTTGCATAAAAATGCGATTTTCAAATGGGCGTAATTCCGAAAGTATTAATCCTAGACCACACTATGCTAGGTCTATTTAATAGTATTTTTATGGAGAACCCGAAAATGCAAGAATGGGTGTTCCATTTAAAATAAGAAAGTTGCCATCCAGTTTCGGTATAACCGGAAGTTCCACAAAATCAAAAATACCTTTATTAGCAAGTTCGCAATTAGATTTCTCAGTAGACAAATTTTCAGAATTAAAAACATAACCGTTCAAAAGTTAGCAGGGGGGGATTTACTTTATGACCGCACGTATGTATAAATTATAAATTGATATTCAGACCGATCCAAGCAAGTTTTGGTCATGCGTAAGTGGTCTGCGAAATTCCATGAGATTCCCAAGATGTGTCAAGATGGAAGAAAGAATAGAATACTCGATATTTCGATGAAAATTGTTGATAGCTTTGCAGTCTTTCCAAAGTACACTTCAACGCAGGTTGACGATCCACTGACTGATGAGAAGATTGGTAATTTCTGTTTTGTAAACCATTAACACATCATATCTTTAACCTTCTTTTAAATTATGGTATATTTCCTTGGGTTTGGAAATAAGTACGGGTTTGTCTTCAAGTTCTTAAATAAAAACCTCATTTCGAATTACAAACCATTTTGCATCATTAGTAATTTTCTAAAATTTTGGAATCAATACTCGCATAACAGGTATATTTCAATGTGAATGCTTTCATATCTATTAACCAAGACGGCTTTATGAATGGAAGATCAACTGAATCAAATCTTTTAAACTTTGCTCAATACGTCCTTGGATAAAGTTGACCACAAAATTATTTTAAGATTACTTGACAAGTTTAACATACCAAATAATATAATCAATTTATTGAAATCAATAAACGCATACCCTACATTTATAGTGTACAAAGGTATTAAGTATTTTAGTTACATAGCAAAAGGCGGTATACCACAAGGAACAAAATCGAGAGGCGCATCTGCGACATTCAATTTCCAAAACCAAGAGGAATTCTGAAAGGACCCGAAAGGGCAAGAGTTGAAGTTTAGAATTAGCGATTAGAGTTACAGTATAGAATTTGAGTTTAGTTTTGGAGTAGAATTAGAGTTTAGTTTTAGAGTTGGAATTCGGTGGTCCAGGAAAGTTCCAGTTTGGTATTGGCTGTGATAAGTCGTTAGACTTAAGTCTTTCGTAAGAAATAAGTAAAGGAGTAAATTGGAAATCTTCGCCATCTTTTATTTAAATAAGTACTGCGACTCCTAGACTAAGGAGTAGGGGAAGCATTGTTTGGGAAATTTTCTGTATTCTTAACTGCATTTCTGCTTCCAAAGAGAATATTCTTCAGAAATAACTTTTGGTAGTCCTAGTAAATCTACATAAAATTGTGCAAAAGACAAATGTTACAGTCTACATGTTTTAGATTTAGAGCATAAAAAGGAATGAGCCATTGTAATAAATCTTCATAATTTGGTTAATAAAGAATGGAAATAGTCAATATAGGGATCGAATATTGATCTTTAGGTCTATCAAATAGAATATTATTTCTGTTTTCTGCACACAGGTTGACCTGAATTCGATGAACATTTTTTCTGCGACAAGTTTGACTTCATCATAAAAAAATTTAAACTCAATTTCTGCATTTTATCTCATGTCTTTCAAAATGTCGCGAATTTGCACTAAAAATAGGTACTAGGAAAGAAAAACGTTCTCAAGATATTTAATAATAAATTTGCTTTCTTAGATGATTCTCTACTATGATCCGATCTAGTGATTTCAATCGTTTCAATAGAAGAAAAATTGGCTCAATAAATTTTTTGAATAATATTAAATGGAAGTTTTTTGAACTGATTTAACGATATTGATTGTCCTGCAATAATTTACACTGATTATTTAAAATTATTTCATTTTCTAGAATGTTTAAAAATACAAAATGATATTAACAGCATATGTGAAGCATTTTGTTAAATCTTACCAAGTGCTAAGTGATGTCCTTTTATCGAATTAATCAGTTCTTAACGTATGATTATTTTTTAAACAATATTGTACTTGACCGAATTTCTGAAACTTGGGATTAGGTGTTTACTACGATACCGAACTAAGCTTTAACAATCATATTTTTAAATTATCGAGTAAATGCTAAAAAACCTTAGAGTTCGTTAACAGAAATTCGAAAATTTTAAAAGATCTGAATACGTTAAAAACCTTGTTTGCCAATTTTATTGGTAGTAAATTGAACTATTGTTCAATTATTTCAAATAATTTATTTGGGCGCCACACTATAACCATTACATCAACATTTTGGAAAGAACTCAAAAGAGGTTCCTAAAACATCTATATTTTCTTGAAAATAATGAATGAAGCAACGAAAACCAACTCTATGCTGATATTTTTTCATCATATTTACTACTCGCCTCTAATATTAAAATTGAAATGTCTATTGCAGATTATCGTTTTAAAGGATTTCTAACTATTTTGATTTATTTTAGGTCTAGTTGGGTTGGAGTTAAGCGTTTGATTATTTTAAAAAATTAATAAAATATTATGTGTTTCAAAGACAGAAGAGATAAATCTGGTGCATCAACCCTGTTAGATATAAAATTTAATATCGCTGTAAAATGTTTTAAAGTTAATTAAATAAGAGAAGGATGACGATAAAATTTTTCATCCGAAGTAAAGAAAAATCATTAAAAATGTTTCATTTATCATTTCTATTCATAATGCGGTTATTGTGCGTGTTCGCGTTTCGATAACAAGTTTATATCGGTGCGCAAAAGAGGAATATTCTTCATGAAAAGAAAACAAATGCTAAAAGAATGATAATCTAAAATTTCCCTTCGAATTAGCGAAGCGGAGGCGAAGCTAAATCTTTATCAACCGCTGAAACGAAATGATTTATGACTCGGAGAAAAAAGCAAGAGCGAGTGGTGAATCCGCGACTACTGCTGGAGTTTTAAGGCGCCCACAATGAATCAATTTCTTTCTATTACACGACGTCTTCATAGCGATCTGGGGAGTTGTAATTATATCGGTATAAATCTTTCCAACCACCTGACAGAAGCGACGCGGGAGCCATTCGGATTAAGAAAGCGCCCTCCTGCTACTCTTAATACACACAGGAAAACAGGATAACAATACCAATACAAACACCCCCTATTGCAAACCAACAACACCTACAGTCATTCACCAGCTTCATTCACAAAAATGACAAGGATTGTTTGAAAACACCAACCTTAAATGATTACTGATGTGCCATAAGCAAAACAGATTATCCCAACAAAGGAATACATCATTACGAACTATTAATTAACTATCTTAAGAAATAAATTTCGTCCCAAAATTTCTAGTATTTGCTGAATTTTTCGTAAGTGTTTGTAAGTATATAATTGCATCATTGTAAAGTAATAGCAAATCTTTGGGAATTTGTAGGACATCTAGGAAAGATTTTTTCAAATAAGCTAACATTTTGTTTTATACCACAGATTTTTATCTAAATTGCTGGGTCATTTTTATATGAAGCAATTTCAAATGGCTTTGGTTCGTGTTCTTTACTAGTTCTTAATGGTTCCAAAATCTAAGGAATATCAAAAGAAATGTTCATCATAAACAGTATTGCCCAGGGGAAGATATCTGGATTCTCTAAAAGAGTTATCATCGAGAAATCTACCGAAATCGACACTGGTAATGTATTAATCCATAAATCAGATATTAAACCATATATAGGAGATTTTATAATCTGAAGAAAAAATAAATTCATTAAATTCTATTTCCAAACCTCATGCTTTCTGAATACCCTTTTGTGAAAAATTTACAATTTGTTTTTGAAGACTAAAGAGACTTACCAGTATTTAGATCGGCATCAATATTTGATGACAAAATTGGTGTAAAATCGCTTAATTCTTAAAATATATATAAAAGATGAAAGACATTTTGCCAAAGATAAAGAAGATGTCAAGCGAATTCAAAGACCACCTGTTTTCACAGGAAGAGTGTCTTGAAGTCGAACTTTTTCAGAAATATTAATATTAGTAATTTTTTCTAAAGAACTATATAACTCTGTAAACCAATAAGTTGAACGTAAGATCACCAGGTGGCAGCACATTAGTTTGAAGATTTTTCTTTCAAAAAATGTAAAAAAGCACCATTAGTTAAAGTTGAACCAAGTAAAAAAACCAACATGATTTTTTAAAAACCTAATACCTTGTGATTTAATGGAAACTATTATTTTAGTTTTCAAGAACTATATAGGAATTAATATCACCAGGAAAAATAAATCAATCCCAACTGTTTCTAGACAATATTTATTTGGTGTTCATGTTCATGTGACTAGTTTCGCCTTATTGAGGGCATCATCAGACACAACTATGTGAAATTAAACATTTAACACTGGCGCATAGTTATAACAATTTTGTTTTTCCTCATCGATTGGGCTCTTTTCTGCTACGAGATGTCGACTTAATATTTACAGCGTAGTCACATGAACATGAACACCAAATAAATATTGTCTAGAAACAGTTGGGATTGATTTATTTTTCCTAGTGATATTAATTGCTATCCCAAATCATCGTCAAATCGTTTACTTATATAGGAATTATCTTCCAGTGGGCCATCATCAAGATTCAAAGCATTGTATTTGGTAGTGATTGATAAAGTCAATTTATTAATACCTAAACAAAAAATAGAAGCACCAAGAGAATTTTCTTGTTGGACACCGTTTTCAGATAATATACATTTTTAACAAATTATAAGGTAACTATCTTTATAACATTGAAGACCGAAGGATCAGATTTGTGAAAGAATGTTCAAAAATTTTTGGTTAACATATTAAAAGCATTTTTAAAATCCAAGAAGGACCATATAAAATCGGGCAAATATAGGAACTTCTTTACCAGAAAGTATTCAATTTTAAAGATTGGTAATTGATGATAAGAGTTTTCCATCTGCAGAACTTTTAAACAAAAAATTGTTTTTAAAGGCCTTTCACTGGAACAATATCGTTTAAATCATACGTAATTGTTTCCTTCGTCTGAAAATGCTTAGATTGAAGAGAGTACAAAATCATACCCAGCAAACAATCTTTACAGCGCCAGAAAACCATCTGAAAGTTGTTGGACAGGATATCTTCTAATTTAAATCTTTTCTTCTTTTAAGCTTTGCTATTCGATAATGACTGAATTTAAAGTTACGTACATTGCGTTTGTAGATATTTAATTCAGGTTTAACAGTATAGATTATTAAGGATGTAAAAAAGAAGTCAGTGATTTCCTTAATTTTATCAGAATAGCTGAAATTTTAATTCAGAGTTTTTCAAATCACTTAACATCAATATTTTTGAAGGCGGGATTTTAGTTACCTCGTTATAGTAGGAGTTACAAGTTTTTATATGTTTTCTATGATATAATCTAGTATAAATCCCTATGGCTAAATTTATCAAAAACCTAAACAGATCTCTAGGTGAAATACTATTCGATCATGACCGAATTAGAGGTTACGCACATTGATGATAAGATATCCTCAGGTTTGGTTAGCAACATGAGATTCCAGATATACTTAATTAAAAGTTTGAACAAAAAATTAAAGACCAACAAAAAGCTTCAAAATTTGAAGAGGAAATGTTTTCTTATCTCTGATCTTGATACATAACAAAATAAGATTATTTTATTCTCAATATCACTCATTAAGTCTGTGAATAGTAGACACTACTGTCGACACGACAATGAGCTGTGTAATACCCACTATAAGTTATGCCTCTGTGGTTACTAACAGGACACATAACAAAATTGTATTTTTTATTTGATTTAACAACATAATTCGTTATGTTCGGTCCCTCTAAAAGAAAAGCAACTTCGTATCCCTCGCAACCTTTTTGTAGGAGAAAATCTTTTGAAATGAATTACTAAAATTTTAGGAAACTTGGCAATCTTAAATTATTTTAAACTTGTTCTTCTTTCTTTGCACTTTAAGCAAATAGGCTTCTAATCACCATTTAAGGTTTCTTCTTTGGTAAAACTGTTGAGTCACTGAGAACGTTTTATAGGTCCTACTTTTTAGGTATTGGAAGCGACAAGTCCCAGAAAAGATCAAAAGGTATTGAACAGTGTCCCTATTGTGTGCACTTAAAAATTGACTTTAATTTTCTCTTAAAAATATCAATTAATTTTGTATTTTCTCTGTTCTGTTGAGCATCATATTGGGAATAACCAATAAATCGTGGTACAAAATTTTGAATTTTTGATTTTAAAGAAGATGTATGTATTACCATACTATCAATTTGGGTAAAGATTTTAATTAAAGTTCCTTTCATTGCAGAAGTGATTGAGTAAGTGTCATATACATAAGAATAATTTTTCTAAAATTCTATTTGGGGCGTAGTGTTCGAGAGGTATTGAATCAAAGAATGCATAAAGCAAGTATTGCCAATATTTTTTAAACCATTTAGTTCCGTCTGTTTGTTGATATTGAATTTAGATTTAACAATATAGAATATTAATCATGTAAAACAAGAGTAATTTAAATTCTGTTTTTCCCATTTTATCAGAATAGCTAAAATCTGAATTCAGAGTTGTTCAATTGGCTTGATATCTAGATTTTTGAAGACAGGAAACATCAAGTTAGTTAGTTAGTAAGGATTATGTTTTTTGCTAATAAGTAAATTTAACTTTTAGGTACTAATAAATCATTTAATTTCATAACTTTCTATTTTTCTGTGATATTATTCAATGTACTTCAAAAACCTTGACAGAGACCTAGGACAAAAACTATTCGATAATACCTGAATTCATGGTTACGCACTTTCAAAAAATCCCCAGGTTTGGTTAGTAACATGAGATTGTAGATATTTAATTCGTGTTTGTCCATTTTCTCAGAATCTGAATTCAGAGTTATTTAATTGGTCCTAATATTTAGATTTTAGAAGGCAAAATATTAGTTACCTCGGTATAGTAAGTTAAAGATTATAATTTTTTCGCAAATAAGTTAATTTACCTTTTAGGTTAATATGTGATAGATCCATCTAAAAGTACTATTATCATCATTAAATCATTTAATTTGATAACTTTCAAAATGTTCTGTAGTATCATCTAATGTGTACTACTAAAACTAAATTTTTCAAAAACCTAGAAAGGGGCAGCAAATATAAATGATTTGCTGCAATAATCAATATACCTATGGCCTATGACCTTAGACCTATGGTAAGAAGGATCTGATCATCATGCATATTGGTCTGTCATCTCTAATTTTCAAACTAAATAAATAACCCAACACTAAATGAGAATATAATCCAGCTTCCAGCTTGTCATTATTGTAAGATTCATCAAAGTAGCTGAAATCTGAATTCGGTGGAAATATTCAATAGGTCTTATTTTTCCGAATAGTTTTTGACCATGAAAGTAGTGAAAACTTTTATGCTGACTATTATTGGGTTTAAAAGAAACGAATTAAAAGTGAGGTTGCTTGTGGTTGTAATACAAGCCGACTGCAAAATGTGGCCAAATATAAATATAAGGAAGGAAAAAACTCTTAAAAAATGTTTCCTTTAAAAAATAATAACTAACTTTAGTTTATCCAAGGAAGCAGGAATACCATCGTATTTCAACAAATGTTTAAAATCATTCTTCTAAACCGGACAAGCTCAAACATGACCTTAGCAATTTTTACATTGATATTTTCACTGTTTTTAATTTTTGATTTTTTTTGCTGTGTGTTTCAGTCTTTTTGGATTTCAACTAATGAAACTTACAGTGAAACATAAGTAGTAGAAAGAAGTTTTATTTAAAGCAGTTATTACCAACAATCAATCCAAAAATAAAGTTTTGAATGAAGTTTCAACAAAATAAACACACTACAAATTACATTGTTTCTTTGGTTTCCAAACTCCACATCAGGCCTATAATAAGTTATATAATAAAAATTTCAAATATAAATCTGCGCTTTCAGCCTTTTTACCTTATAATATTCTCAATGAAATTTATAAAATTTATATCTCTGTTTGTGTTGAAATAATTTTTTTGGCATCCAACTACAGAACAAGAAGTATGATAAGCTCTCTTATTGTTATTTGTAGTATTCATAACAAGAATTTTGAATAAATACACAAAACTATAAATTCAAATATTTGACATTCCCTGTATTTTTTGCCAATTAGTGCCACAGGGGGCGCTGCAGTAAAATTCGCTCGTCGCCTGTAGGCAATAATATACAGGGTGATGATAAAGTTTGGAACCTTATTCATAACTGCCGTATTTAATTGTTTTGAGAAAATCGCTCGGACAGGTCAATTTTAGTTTTTAAAATGCCATCTCATGATATAAAAAAATATTAATGACGTCACTGGTGCTTTAACAATGACGTCATCAGCGATTTTTTTAAATGGAAGCCCCCACTTTTTTTACTCATTATCGATAGAAATTCATGTCACTTAAACAATGATATAAAAAACAATTAAATTTTTAAACAAATTTTTGAATTAAAAATCTTTTTAATTCAAAAAAGGAAATTTTTATTTGAACGAAAAAGGTTTTATAAAAATAAATTAAAATGAATTTGAAGTTACCAATAATAACAAAAGAAAGTAAATGTTTAAATAATGCGCATTCTAATGCAAATGTAAAATGTTAAATGTATTTAACAGAATTTAATAAATAGTCCTGAAAAACTAATTTTTTGATTCCATTTAAATGTAAGGAAATTTACAAAAAATAAAATTTTTAATTTACCATTTATTAAAATCGGCCATAATAAATCTTATACAAAATTCAAATTTTTCAAATTTAATAATACAAATTAATTTTAAGTTTATATTAAAAAATTTTTAAACGAAAATTTGTTTACAAAATGCAACAACTTTTTTATATCATCGTTTAAGTGACATATAAATATCAAAAACCAGTGAAAAAAGTGGGGGTTTCCATTTAAAAAAATCGATGATGACGTCATTGATAAAGCACCAGTGACGTCATTAATATTTTTATTATACCAAGAGATAAGGTTCCAAACTTTATCATCACCCTGTATGTAAGGTAACTATGGAAACTGTCCAATACAATCAACATAACAAACCTTACAAATTTTTTATGTACCCGGTTTTAAAAAATGGAAAATCTTAAATTTTAAATCTCAAATCTTAAATCTTAGGTCTAAAATCTCTGAGCAAAAATGGACTCTTAAGGTCTATTTTATGCTCAGAGATTAAATTCTAAAAACTTAAATCATAAATCTTACGCACAAATAGACCTTTAAAGTTTTGGCCGGCATTGCACCGTTAAATTTAAGGCTAAAGACTAAGGGTTTTCCGCTAATAAGTAAATTTAGCTTTTAGGTACTAATAAATCATTTAATTTGATACTTGCAACGGTTTTCTGAGGTGTCATCTAATGAGTTCCACTATGGCTAAATTTTTCAAAAATATAGAAAGAAGCATAACACATTTGCTGCAATATCTAATATTCCTGTGTCTTGTCATCTCCAATTTCTAAACTAAACACTAACGAGACTGTCTTCCAGCTTATCAGAAAACTTAGAAATTATTCGATTTTGATGGAAGCACAAATCTGGGTAGTTTTAGAGGTCACAATTCCTTGTATTACCACGGTATAAATGAATGTGTCTTCTGAGTTGTAGGCATTGGTATTACTGTAAGATTCGTAAGTGATGTGTTAAGTTTTTTAAGAAATGTAATAAGTTTTTTGACAGAAACTAAATTTAATATTTACGTAATAGGTAATAACTTTTAGTACCTAGTTAGCAATAAAGAAGCGTAATAAATTATAATATTATTTTAAAAATCATAAATAAAACTGGTTGGGATGTTTATATAAGGTTTGAAACGAATCCTGTAAAACCTAAAATATTTATAAATCCTTTGAGCGATATAAAATTTTCAAATGTAAGCATTTTAATAAAAACGAAGGCCGCCACGGCCCAGGTAATAACCTTAAGGAGGAAAGTTATAAAAGTTCTTTCAAAAATATACATGTCGGAACATTCTTAATATTTAAACGAATCTTTATAATTCCGAAGCGAGCTAAAGCCCTGACTCGTCTCGTGTGTGCAATAATACAACTTTATACGCTACGCGTCTGAAATGATACGTCGACAAAGAATATAAAATCATATTAGATCTCTTAACTTTACGAGTGATATCTACAATAAGTTAGAGTTCCAATTTGCATATGTAACAACGTGTGTCGTCAAAGCTTCCTAAATAAACAGGGTGGAGAGTGGAACGTGGAGTGTGCTCGCTTTTTGAGTTATTATTATTTTTTCGGATTGCCTTTTTAACCATTTTAATATTGAAATGAGGAAAGTTGTTAATATTTAACGTAATGAGATTTGTAACGGAAAACTTTGAAATAATTGTAGGGCGTCGTTGGGAAAAAATCTAATTACGCGCGCTTCGCGAAAAGATATCAATTACATCTAATGTCGCCATTAACTAAATTATTC
Source organism: Stenus bimaculatus (assembly GCA_963971135.1). Lineage (NCBI taxonomy): Eukaryota > Metazoa > Arthropoda > Insecta > Coleoptera > Staphylinidae > Stenus > Stenus bimaculatus. Next base: position 74,049,294 of record OZ020180.1, on the reverse strand, counting down.
ACATTTAATTGGATCCACTCATCAAAAAGTTGGCGACTTCTGTTACAAATTATAAAATATTCAAAAATTTCTTGCGGCGGGCCTTCTCATTTTGTTTTAGTGTTATGGCAGTTGCTAGCATATTGCATTTTTTCTACCCTAACCGAAGATGTGCGTCTTTAAAAAGCCGCTATGGAAAGTGAGGGGCAGGATTAGCCATTGTTCTCAGGTCTGGGGGTGATAAGAGACAGGGTGAATAAAAAATCAGCTTATTGCTAATATCTAAGCCACAATTATAGCAGCTTCCGGGTGAAGATACGCCGGGATTTCTTTCGCGCACTGCACACTGTTAAGCTTATTTTTATTTTATTGCTAATAGCCTACCGGGAATTTCCGCCTACGCCCCTATAACTTTATTAAATAAAAAAATTTAAATCTTTTCATATTAATCACAAGAAGCTCTCTCTAGCTTTGCTTCTTCATTCAGGTGCATCTGCAAGTGATAAAAGTCCGGTATATTTCGGGCAGATGTTCCTAATTGTGGATTTAATGTTATGCACCGTTGTGCAAGTGCTTATTAAATTTAACAAAATTACATGTATTTATAGCTTTATACCTTTTCCTTTAAATCGAATTAACGCTTTCAAAACTTGTGGCTTTTCTAAAACGCTTTTAAAATTAACGACACAATAAAACAAAAGTAATTAATAAAATTATTATTGATATCTACACGTTTAAATTTAATTACAAATGAAGATTTTACGACAAACGCTTAATATTTCTTATGCAAACGCAGGAAGGAGGTTTAATCCTGCTTCCCCCTTATTCTATTGATTTTGCATAAGCCCAATTCGCCTACGGTGTTTTTCCTAATTTTTCTTATTAAATTTCAACAAATGCTATCCATACAAAGAGCACCAAGTAAGAAATGAGTTCTGCATTTCAATACCAAAAAAACATTCAAATATTTACATAAACGATTATTTCATTAAAATTAAATTTACACAGGTATACACTCGCCCCCTACAATTGCTACTGAAAAGCTCAATGCGACTTCTTATACCGATGAAAAGAAAATATTATTTCACAAAATTTAAATCAATAGTCTTAAAATTTAATTAAATTTTAATAAACACTAAGATATTGAAACCTTATTTTTAAATCACTTATCTAATTTATTAAACCAATTACAAGATTATATATCAATAATTTCTTACACTAAAAAAACTATTTTCAGACTTGGAATTGGCTAGAAAGCTCAGTATACCTAAATTTTGAGCTAGTTGAAATTTCAAGTTAGCAAGATGAGCTCTGTGAATCACAAAAAGTTGTTTTACTCTGAATAAAATATGCTCATGTTCTTCAAGCGGCGACAACTTCCACTTTTTCGCCTTGGCACCTCGAAAATGTACGAATGTGGTACGAACATGACCAAAGACCAAAAAAGAAACTACATATTTGGACCTTTACAAATCATTAATACTACAACCGATGTTGATCAAAAATATTCCAAATAAAATAATTCAAATTTTTAGATTTTAATATTTTTTTACAAAATAATAGGATCTTTTGGTTTTAACAATTTTTGTTTTGGTTTCTTTAATATACCGGGTGGAAACAAACACGGGTCATGGATCACCTTTCTTCTTTATTTATGAAAATAATAATTTGAAATGTAACTATTAGTCCAGTCATTTGGTTCTAAAAAAGGAGGTTACCTGGAAAGTTTCCCGGGAGTTTGGAAAATGGGTAATTTTATAGATTTTGCTGTACTCTTTCACCTTTGCCACCTCGTATCTTTACCGCTAGCGCCTCCACATTGAAAAAATGGCACCCAAAAGAAGTTTTTTGACAATATCTCATTCCCGACTCATTTCACGATAAAAACATTTATACCGGGTGGAAGTGAAACTAGGGCCACCTCTGGCTTGTCTTTATTTATGGAAATAAGTAAATTAAAATTTTAGTATATTATATGATCTAAGAAAACAAATCTTATGGATCGAATAAATTTTTAATTTTACTTCCGGTTTATCAGGAAATGGCATCCACTTTCTTATTTTAAATATAACACCATGATTTTTTCTACGTAAAATCAAACATTGGTTAATTTTAAGTATGTTTATGACAAAAAAATATTTATTTTCAAAACTTTAAGAAAAAAATTTGAATTTTTTTTTGGAAAAATATTGAGTAAAACCTACAAAAACTATTTTTAAACATACATATGGGATATCACAGTAACCGAAAAAAACCCCTCTATTTAATTAGGGGGTGGCCCTTATATCATCCCATTTAAAAAAGTAAAGATATTTCCAAAAAACGCTTCTTGAAAATTAAAAAAAATAATATCTCAAGAACGGTGAAATAAATTTTATAAATTACAATTTATTTTACGTATTTGAGTTATTTAAAAATAGTTTTTGTAGGTTTTACTCAAACGTTTTACCAAAAAAAAATTCAACATTTTTTCTTAAAGTTTTGAAAAAAAAATTTTTTTTGTCATAAACATACTTAAAACTAACCAATGTTTGATTTTACGTAGAAAAAATCAGGGGGTTACATTTAAAATAAGAAAGTGGGTGCCATTTCCTGATAAACCGGAAGTAAAATGAAAGATTTATTCGATCCATAAAATTTGTTTTCTTAGATCATATAAGATACTAAAATTCTAATTTTTTATTTTCATAAATAAAGAAATGCCAGGGGTGGCCCTAGTTTCATTTCCACCCGGTATACCAAATGAAACTAGAGAAAATTTCCTACAATTTATGTTATAACCTTTTTTTTGTAAAATGTATTGTTTTAGCGTACGAACGCCACAAAGTGTACTTCAACACTCGTTTTGGCCAAAAAAATTATCTCCACACCACCTTGAGGTTTCTACCATTGGGCCCCACCATTTTCCAAAAATGATTAAATTTTTCTACATTAGCTTATAAAAGAATAATTTCTACACCCGATAGCGCGTAGCAAATATTTATTTTGGAAGGGATTTGGAAGTTATGCCTAAATTAAGCCGAAATTTTGAATTTAGGCGAAAAGCGTCAAAAATTGCAACTTTTTTTAAATCGGATCGTAAACAAAATATTTTTTCGAAATTCAACAAGCTTTGAACTAGGGATTTTTCAAAATAAAATAAAATGAAAGAAATGTTTTAATTTTAATACGTTAATGAATTTTTAATGAAAAATCCTGAAAACTTTCAATAATATAAAGATACAAAAAAACTTATTTATTAAAACTACATTATTGAACATTAAAAATTAATTTCCTGGCGATTTAAATTGGGATTTTCTAGACAAACAATTATTTTATAATAAAAAAAGGTATTAAAAAACATAAATTATAAAAATCATAACCAAGTTTTTAGCAGAAATTTTATAATTCTCCAATAAAAGTATCGTAAATTAGTGTAATTTTCTCAAATATTTATATTTATTGTAACAAAAATCATAAGTAACTGAAATCACGAAATCTTGGATTTGTCATATTACTAGAATTTTTGGAAATATTACGATTCCTAAATAATGGTATTATTAATTATTAATAAGTATTTAAAAATGTGTAATAATATTATCAATAAGTTATTATCAATTTTTTAGCTCGGGTCACAAAATCATAACTTTAATATAATACTAAATCAAGATTTCATGAGTTGTTCAAAGTTCCCATTAAAATTTTTATACATATAAAAATATTACTATCGATTAATAACACTTTCAGAAATAAGAGACTAAATTTTGATTAAAATATTTATAAAAATAAAAAAGTTATTAACAATTTTCGATTGTAAGTCAAAAAAATCATAGCTAAAATATATCAAAAAAATAACATATAGTTTAAGATTTTCATTAAACCTTTTTGGCAAAAATAATATCTTTGAGGAATATTGTCTTAAATAAATCTAGTGACAAAAACATAACTAAAAACAGGAAATAATTTGCAAAATCACGGACTATCTGAGGTTTCCATTGGATGTTTTCCTTAATATTTTTTATAAATAATCAAAGATAGCATCATAAATAAATGTCTAAAATTTTAAGGAAATATCAAATTTTCAAGATGCACAAACATAAACATAAAATTATTAAAGAAATCACGGATTTTTCGAGGTCTACTTTGAAACTTTTCACCAAAAATATTATCATTGATCAGTGACGTAACTAGGAATTTTAGTCCCTTAAGCAAAAATATTCGAAGTGCCCCCTTTAATAATATTTATCCAAAAGTTAGTTTACTTAGCTGCTATTTTTTATTTAAAAAACGATTTCTCTCAGACGTTTAGTTAAAAAAATTATGAATTTTTACAAAATTATAATATGACACAGTATAGATTATTTAATAATTTAGGTTTCCCCTAATTTTCAGAATTTATAAACAAAATGTTGTTGTACAATTCTATTTTCAAAGATTATTAATATTATCAGAATATTTTATATTTCAAACAAAGCAATTTTTAAGGCTCTAATTTCGATTTTTTTACTTTTTGAGTAAGCAAAAAAATGTTGGGGTAAACATTTCATATTTCGTCCATTTTTTAATTTTTTATTATCATTTATTAAAAAATGAGAACTTTTTTCAAAATTTATTTATTTTTTTGTAAACTGTAAACCATATAAGTTTACCACTTTAAAATTTTATCTAAAGCAAATAGCTAGGTTAATCACATTTTTAAAATTACATATATGTTAAAATCGACTAATTAATTGATTTTCCCAAAAAAATCGGAGTCACCAATCGATTGTACTTTTCGCATTTTTTTGAGGATTTTGCGAGGAATTTTTTTTAGGAAACCCAACTTTGAAATAAATAAATTCCAAATTTTTAGGATGTAGTAATAAAAGAAGCCAATTATGAGCAATTTTCTAAGTAAATACGAATTTCCTAAGGTTTTGATTTCAATTTTCCCCTTTTATTAAAAGAAACGATCATCTATAAATTTCCAATTTTTTTATCAATTATAAAAGAATTATCAACAATTATAACACTCTATTTTCAATAATCATAATTAAAATATAAAATAAATTAAAAAATCACTAACTTTTGCAAGCTTTAAAAAACTTGAAAACTTTCTAGTGGATTTTTTTACAATTGTAAGCCACAAGAAATCGGGAAGTTTCACAATTTTCACTTTTTAAAAATTATTCTGGTACAATTTTTATATTGTTGAGTGATGAAATAATTTAACGCACCAAAAAGTGAGTAGTTACACCTTATTTTAAGAAAACATTGTAGGATACTCTATAAAATTAGGTAAGCCAATTAAAAAAAATATAAAAAATGCAGAAAGGAAAATACAATGTAAAGAAGTTTTTTATGTACATTACAAATATACAGGGTGTTTCTAAACATGTATCCCTAAATTTGGGAATTGATTTTTGAACCAAATACAAGATAAAAAGTAAACTACATTTTTTCTCAAAAAAGCTCCATTTTCATATACAAGGTGATGAAATTTATTCATACTTTTTTCACATAACAAAACAAAATATACAGGGTGTGCTAAAATGATTGTGGTTTGATATGTAGACAACCAAATATTCAGGTTGGTACAACTACAAATTTAAAAAGAAAATCCCCTAGTAATCCAATGGGGTAACAAATATTTTTTCAAAATGAATATAACAATTATAAAAAATCAAGAATTCTAAACAAATTTAAATTTATTAAGGTTTTGTAATTTTGAAAATAAAAAACGTAGATTGGGTCCTGAATTTTACAGCAAGTGTGAAATGTTGAAAATTATGACTTTCATTTTCGAGGCAGATGCTAACACAAAACGAAGATTTACGCAAATTAGTCTTGATAAAAACTGTTGTTATTAAACACAAAGTACAATAACTAAATGCAAAAATCCGAAGTGTAATTTTGTGTAATCTAGGTTATAATTTTGACATGATTTTGTGTTACTATGAAACACACAAATTCCCTAAATTTTTAGGCGGGAAATTTGAATTGACCACAATAATTTTAGCTCACCTTGTAAATGCACCCCATAAATCTACTTGTAAAAAACAATCCTAGTACAAGATCAGATCAGAATACTTTGAATGCAATAAATTAGATTAGAAAAAAAGGTAATCAGTCCAAGAAATACAATTATACAATTTTGAAGAAAACAACTTACTACACATAAACGAACATGAATTTAGACAAAGCAGCTGCTTTACTAGATTTCCTTGATAGATGTCAAGAAAGTCTGGATGAATATTTTGTAACTTCATTTGTTGACTCTGTATCACACTCAATACTATTGCGCAAATTATATACATTATACCAAATTCATGTAGAATAATCTTATTATATCTCTCTAACAGAGCTTAATGTGTATGTGCAATTGCTTCCAACTCCGAAACTCCGAATACTTAAATACAAATATAGGGGTGCCTCGGAGCTCTATCCTTGGGCCAACATTATTTTTAATATTTTTCAATGATTTTCCTGCTTGCTTCAGAAAAAAATGAATCTGTTTCATTTGTAGATAACACAACAATAATAAGTGAAGACAAAGATATTAAAAACTATCAAAATTTTAGTTTCATTATGACCAGTAGCTGTAAATCCTGTAGACTACTGTCACTCATGCGACTTTCATGGGAGTGGTAGTGGACCTGGAAGAAACTTTAAAAATAACCTACCATGGAATCTTTCAAACACATCTCTTATATGGACTTCTAGCTTGGGACCACTCTTAAATAAAACACAAGATTTTCTGTCATTTAAAATGACGTATTGTGAGATAACTCAGGTATTTGTTGTGAAGTAAAATATGACTCACCCTGTAGAAAAGTGTGTTATAGAGTTCGTTCATTATAAAAAAGTAGCTAGCGTTCATAATCGATTTGGGGTTTATTTTTTAATTCATTTTACTTATCTAATCGTTTTTTTTTTAATTTCGGCCTAAAACCCCGTAAGGATAAGCTCCTTAGAGTCAGTGATTTAATAGATATAAAAATTCAATCTAATGGCCGTCAATGGCAACACCTTTAGATTTGAAAAAAAAAGTTCATTTAATTTATTTTCAATTTAAATCTGATATTTGTGAAGCATGAAAAGGTCGTGTGAAGCGTGAATGAGTGGAAAAGATTGGGAATTAGAGAAACTAATGAAATAAACGAACACTTGTTGCTTTATTGTAACAGTGGGATGTAACAGATGGTTGGTTACATTTGTACATTTAAGTTTTGCACTTTGGAACGTTATCTAATATTAGTGTTTGTTATGTATGTAGATATATCTGAATCCAGGCGTAAATATCAATTAGTTTTAAGCGGGTGTTTACAAATCCGCAAATAATATTGGCGCGGATTGGAGATAAAATGGAAACAAAAAACTGGAAGCTTTTATCGGCTAAATGAATTGCTTCTATGATAAATGATAACTGACGGAGTCCGCCGCGCTCGTGTGGCATCTGGACTCGCTCGATTCCATTAGCATCAAACAGCTTTTAATGTCAAGCATCGATTATTGACAATGGTGTTTTCTTATCGGCTCTGTATGTTACCTCGTCCGCAACATTGATTTACTATTAGTAAATATCTCCGTATGCTCTTAATGTCTTTAATAAATTCGTAATGAAATGTGCAAATTGTGTTTCTTTCTACATACTCAAATAATCTGAATTCAATCTTGAGAACATCTTCGAATATTTTTTTAAAAATCTTCTAGGGTGAAGCAACAGGGTTGGGTCCTCATAACTGTAATACCTACTGAATATACAAAGACTCTTCAGAGAAAATCTGATTATATGCAAGCATTTATAAGTGAATGGTGTAAACTGGGCCCTCGATCCATTGAAGTATTTAGTATGTTTGTGTTTTCAACGAGCTAGGACCTAAGTAAGCGCCTAGGGCGTTAGGATAAGAGCAACAACTGATTTTCGTACGGGTTGAGATGCCGTAATATAAACAACCCTCAGCGATGTGATTCCTATGCTACACTTTCAAACAGTCGACCAGATCAGTAATACCCACTAATCCTCTCTTCCCAACTAATTTTATTAAAGCGAAGTATGAAAGAGGTCCTTTTTTTGGAGCAAATGAGGAATTAGTAATGAACAGTTTTTTTTAATTTAGTTTACAGGAGTTGTCAAGTTTGTAAAGTATTTTCATAAAGTTCCTTATAACGATCAGGGCGACTATAAAGCATTATTATAGAATCCCCCGCACACATTACAAGATTAATTTCTTTTCGGTCCAATAATTCAATTAATTCAAACTGAGGCAATGTTATGTTAAGTAAACTCGCTCTCTCGGAGCTTAGAGAAACTAGTTACGGTATTAACACCACATAAAGTATTAAATCTACTTCCTTCCTCTGGGTATTGGGCATGGGAGAGAGAGAAATAATTTGATAGCTTTGATGTATTGAAATTCAGCTCGTCATGTTAACACGTGGAAGAGCGTGTTGCGGCAAAGAGCCAAGCCAGGTTCTTGGGAGTTTATGGGTCCCGATAGCGGCGGTCTTGGTCTTGGTGTAATTTTCTGTTTGCGCAGACGTCAGGTCAACCATGGGTCGTTCGCCAAATGATAGCTTGCCAATTTGAAAAAATGCTCTCTCTAAAAACCACCATAAATTGTTTACTATCGACCACGAATCTCGATTCTCATTTATATTATTGAGAAGTAATTGTGCAATTTCAGTAATTTATAATCCTGTGCACTGTACACAGAGAGACCATTTATCTATAAATGCCTGTTCGGAGAAAGAAATTATATAAAATTGCTCCACTGCGTTTTATTTACGTTATAATCGATTCAAAAAAGGTTAAAATACATTTTAAAACATAATTGCATGGAAAATTAAATTTTATAATTTAATGTCCTAACAACATTGTTTTAAGATTCCTATTTTTCGGCCGTAACTTTTACATTTTATTAAATGTGAAACCAATTTCGGCATACATGCATAATAACATGTTTCGATTGATTGCTCGACTTTAAAAATAATAATCTGTTTAAATCGATGCCTCTTTCCAACCCATTCAAGTTCAGGCCTGCACAACAGAATTAACTTGGAACTAACTCTAAGCCTGACATGGATTTTTATTTATATGCACCTCGAGGCCACGGAAACCAGAAAGACCTTTTAATTTGATTAAAATATTTATTATTTTGAATGTGATTGAATATTATCAACAACCTTCTTCAATCATTACATGTCATAACGTGTGTTTTCAAGTAGATATAAGAATTATAACATACTCATTATACATATTCATTTCTATATTATTACTGAAATAATGGGATTAGATTCTTATCTTTTCCAGTTATTAAATGATAACGAGGTAATTATATTTAGTGGATTGTGGGATTCGTTTTACGTATTAGTTATATCTCAGGTTTCATAGAGTGCTTTTATTGATTATAAAAATAACATTTTTATTTTTAACTCAAACTTGTCAAAATTCACAAACCCTATTTTCTTAACATTGTCAATCTAATATTATCCTATTTAAAATAAAATAGTTACAGGAGTTAAGCTGATTTGATTGTCAGCAACATATACAAATACAGGGTGTCACAAAATTCGACCGACAACGCAACCACTAAAGAGTTATAAGGCTCTAATGCTAATTGAAAAAATTGTTGATTAAAAGCCAAAGTAGCAAAGTTTTTTTAGTGAAATTTTGTATACTTGCATTTTAATAGTAAACGTATATTTGGTAAAAATTTATCCACTCCTCGACTTTACTAAATGTTGTTGGAGAATACGAGAGGACCTGAAATGCTTTAGAACTTTTAAAGGATTCAAAAATTTTATTTAAAAATTATTTGCTTTTGTAGAAAATTTTTTGTCTCTTATAGTATTTTGTACGATGTGCTACTTTGGAATAATCTTTAGTAAACGGTAAGAAATATAAACAACCAAACCTACTTTTTTTAATTTTAGATATCAAGTACAGGGTGAGCTAAAATGATTGTGGTAAATTCAAATTTCCCACCTAAAAATCTGGGGAATTTATTTGCTTGAAGTTCATTGTAACACAAAATCATGTCAAAATCAAAACAAAGTAACTAAACTTCACAAAAGCAGAGGCGTAGGTGTAATTTTTACCATTGTGTCAAAACTTCAGATTTTAGAATTTCGGTATTATGCCTTCTATTTCATAAACGTCAGTTTTTATCAAAATTAATTTGCGTAAATCATTGTTTTGTGTTAGCATCTGCCTCGAAAATGAAGAAAAACATTTTCAATATTTGACATTTGCTGTGAATTAGTAGAAATTTGCTACGCCATTAGATTACTAGGAGATTTTCTTTTTAAGATTTCGGTTGTCTACATATCAAACCACAATCATTTTAGCTCACCCTGTATAACTTCCACAAAATTGCAATTGGATTACCTAATTTTTAAATTTAAATTCACATATAATGAGTATTTTAATATGTATTAAATATTGCGTGAATGTTATGGTAATTTTTAGGCTTTAAACATATTTTCATCAAAAATGTGTGTTAATTGGCTTGGTTTTAAAGCAGTTTACTAAATCATTTTTTAAAATTTATTCTGAAATAGCACAAAATATACAAGAGACATAAAATCTTTCCCTTGAAATTCTCTACAAAAGCAAATAATTTTTTAATAAAATTTTTGTTTGCTTAAAAAGTTCTTAAATGGTTCATGTCTTCCTCCTAGACTCCAAAACCATTTACGAAATTATTAAGGATTGGTTAAATTTTTACCAAATATACGTTTAGTATTTAATGAAATGAGATTTTTTTATTTTAAGCCCTTTTATCCTAAATAGCATCAGAAAAAACATGTTATCACTTTTTTTTTCTTCTTTATATTTAATTCGCCCAATTTTTACGAAGTACTCTTTTTGCTGCTTTCTTTAAATTGTTGAGTTCTTCTCACAAAGATAAAAATTTCAAAATATGCGGCTAGTCTTCTTAAGAAAGCTTCAATAGAAAAAAAGTCATAACTAAAAACGCAAAAATCAACCGAATTTTAAATATGGCCGCTTGAATTTACCTCTTAATGAAAAAAATATTTTTTGGTCATTTTTATTCATCGATTTTTGCCCTTGCCTTATTACTGGTTGATCCTACTGAAAACTGCGTGCATAAACATTGTTTCTGATTTTTTACCACTAAAAAAGAAAGAATAATACAATTTTAACCCAAAAAAATATATATTCAAGGCCAAAAATGGGGACATTAGTTGAAATGTGACGGTTTTTAGTTTTTACTGATAAATTTTAAAATTTCTTATTACATTCAGTGTAGATTAGGTCTTTCAAAATCTTTCCCAAAAAATACAACAGTGGTCCATGGGTGCAGATGCATCGCCCTTGAAGCACCAGATTTCTCATCAGAGGTGGAAGTCTGTACAGCTATACGATTGTTTTCGTACAACGAAAAAACCGTTTGTTTACTAAGTTGCTTGGTGACAGATTTTCTATCACTCTTCCTTATGCACGTTTTGTACTTGTTGAAAGAAGACAAAATCCGTCACTATAGCAACATATTCAACAAACGATTTTCTCGTTGTACGAAAATAATCGTATAGCTTACAGACTTCCACCTCAGATCCGCCGTTCCGAAAATAACGAAAATGCTTGTTCCAATTGCAGTATTGTTTTGAGTAAAATAGTTTAGTAAATAAATAAATAGGGTGTCCTGTTCATGAGTGATCAAATTTCAGTGTTAGAAAGTAAATCAAATTTCATCGTTAAAAACCAAAAAAATAGGGTTTGTTTTAGAGTTTTTTTGCAAAACTAAGTTCAGTTTTTTTTTAATTAGTAACAGCACTATTACAGAAATAAACTTTAAAAAAATCGCCAAGAAAAAACCAACGGAAAATTTTGTTCTATTTTTCAGTTTTTCGATTAATTCTCAAAAAAATTAAGAGGTGGTTCCTTTTCGAATTCTGAAACTATATATATTTTTAGTTCTTTCCTTCATTTACTAAAGCGCGAAAAAAAATTTAAATAAAATGAAACTATTTGTATTGTATAATATTTTAGCTTATAACCCACTGAAAAATCGTAGTTTAAGGATGAACTAGAACTAGAAATTCCAAATTTTTTTGATTTGTTGTTATTGAAGTCAAAAAGCATATTCTCTTAATTGACTTTTATTTTAAAATTAAACAAAAAACTAAAAAGAACTTTGTTTTTTTAACTTTTCTCTTTGTAATTTTTTTTTACATTTTGTCAGCTATTTTTGTATTACTATTATTACCAATTGAATAGAATGGTTCTAGTTTTCTGGTGATAATTTTTTAAAATTTCTATGCACATTAATTAAATTGTTTTTAGCATTGTATATTGTATGTAGCAAAAACCGATGACCTAAATTTCAAAAAGCTTGTACTCGAAAATTAAAAAATATATACCCTACTTTTTTTGGTCTTTTACGATGAAATTTGATCTTTCAACCCTATAGATTGACCATTCGCGGACGAGACACCCTGTATGTACATATTCTAATAAAAAATTAATGTTTTTGGTAATAAAATTAAAAGAACTATTTTGCAACTAAATGCACCCTCCTTTTAAGATTCTTGGTTGCGCCATTGCTACGAAAAAACTGTTTTGACAGAAAGTTGTTAAATTTACGAAAAAATTAAAGTTTATTTTATCCTTAAAACTTTTGAAATTTAAGTGTGGGCCCATATTCCCATAAGATAAAGTGTACAAAAAATATTTGGAATGAAATTTAAAATTTTTCGAAAAACATTTCCAACCTTTCAAATAAATTTAAACACAAAACCAATCCCAAAAGAGCCAATCTTCAACTTTAAAAAATTTATAATGACATTAAGAAATAGGTTATGTTATAAATTTTGGTTATTTTCTTAAGTTTTGGTGTTCTCTGATCAAATGAAAATCGAATTTGACAAGTTTTTATGTGTACTACAGGTTATGTGATCCAGTATTTCAAATTTACCGCCAAAACGGACACTTTTAAAATGGCCGCCAGTGATACACAAAAAATTGACACGGGTCCGGTCTATGTATAATAATAGAAAACATAGAAGTCTTTGGTTGAAAGTGATTTTTCTTCTAACTAAATTAAAATTAATTTTAACTAATATATTATTATTTTCAAGAGTTTTAAGAAAAGATCTTTCGGTATCCTAAATTGAACACATGCGTCCAAAAATTTTACAAAAAATGGAGGCGTTTAAAATGGAATATAACAGAAACTTATAGTTCTTTGACGCAATTTACAAAATTGGAAAAAAAGGAAATTATTGGTATAAAAGGTTCATTCTCAAGATTTTTAATTTTTTTCTTAAGTTTTCCAAGCTCTTTAGGAATTTTTAAACATATCTGTAATAGTTTGTACTGTTTCTAGAATCGTGTTTTTCTTTGAGGGACCACTGAAACGATATATGATTTTCAAAAAATTTATTTTATGCGATTTAATAATATCTAAAAATAAGATGAAAAAGAAACGAAAAACCAAAAGGAATTACGTTTTTTAATTTTTACATAAGAAAAATTAAGAATATTTTGTAATTGAACATTTTACAGTTTTTTAAAGAATTTAGAAAGTAGTAACATTTCCAAATTTAATCATATCTTCGTGTATACAAAATTTTTAATAGTTTACAACCTAAAAGTGACTAAACTAAGTATTAAATCTGTTAAAAATTTGATTCCTAATTTAAAATTCACCACATATTTGAAAAAGGGCGGACAAAAATGATAAAAGTCCTCTTTACTTCACTGAATAATTTGGATAAGAAAACATGAAAATCTTAATAATTTGTAGAATAACAGAAACAATATTAAAATCAATTATTATTAAGGTATTAATAGTAGGTTGAAAAAACAATTAAATAATAAGTTTTAAGAACCCAACTAATGGTAAATAAAATAATCGCTTAAATTGACCTGAATTACGAAAAAAAACTGAAGAAGATCAAATCTTGACTGAAACGTTTTTCGATATTAATATTAAAATTTAAGTGAATATAAAATTTTCATTAAAATCACAAAGTGTTCAAATTATGAATTCTTCGTTGTAGCATAACAAAAACACCTTTCTGATAGCGTTTTCGGATTACTTGCACTGCATTGCATTGGTGCAATTTTATGTGTCAAATTTAAATTTTAACTTGCATTTTCTCGATGTAGAAATTAAATCTGTTCAGTATTTCGCATTTCTCAGCAACGGTTAATTTCAAGGATTTCCCAGATATTGTCCAAATAATGTGCTGTAAAGGAAGTGTCAGTGCAAATGTGCACTGAGTGCAGTTAATCCGAAAACGATATGAGCTACGCTGATTTGGTGGTAATCAAAATTCTAGAACAAACATTGATTTTTGGAAGAAATCTAGGCGCAAACCCGGTTTTAATACAAAAATTAAGAAAAACTGATTAAATTGATAATTCCCATAATTTTTAAGCCTTCAATATTTTATCTCACTAAATTAGATTTCGAGAAAAAAATCTAAAATATTTGCACAACTTTTTAGTCGAAAATGGATTTTATTCTACACTTTTGAAAATTACTCTAAAATGTAAAATGAAATATGTATTATTGTTTTTAAAACAGAAAAGTACTGAAAATGTCTTTATGCAATTTTATTCTTAAGATTTTCTTCAAATCTTCTTTTTAAAATTATTTATTTAAAAAAAAACAGATAGAAATGATACCGAAGATGCAGACCGTTATTTACAATAAATAAATGAATAAGGAGAAAAAGAATATTTACATTCTATAAAGAGCTTTCCCTACAAAGTTTTCCCTGTAGTTTTTATAAATATTATACAGGGTGATTTTTATATATAGAACCAAAGCGGTGTCATGCCCAAATGGATGGATAAAAAAAATTGAAATTTGGTGGGATCAAATGGAGCCTTGGTACAAATATTATAAGATGTAAAAAAATTATCGCTCGAATTTTTGACACGGCAGCCATCTTGATTTCTTTTAAATGGCCACATAAGTCATGCAATACCTCATTGGAAAGCTAATTTGATTGATTTATAAAATTTTGTTATCCAACTTTAACTTATTTGCACTTTCGCAAATTACAAAAAATAGCCTTTTTAATATTTTCCTTTCAAAATAAAAATACCTTTTTTGACTGCTAAAACATTTTATTTAAATAAAATATTACTCCTATTTTATTAAAAAAATGTATTAGCCCTTTCTTGAAGGCAAAATTTTTTTATTTTGAAAGCAAAATAAAAAGGGCATTTTTTTGTAATTGGCGATAGTCCAAAAAAGTGAAAGTTGGATAAAAAAATTTTAACAATTTTTTTATGATTTAGATTTAGAATTGACTATAAAATTCTGTAGTAAAGTATTAAAAAATAGTTTTCCAATGAAGTATGTATTGCATGACATATGTTGCCATTTAAATTTAAGATGGCTGCCATTTTTTGATCTAAAAATATTTGTAACAAGGCCCCCTTTGATCGCACCAAATTTATTTTTTTTTTCAGCCATTTGGGCATAACCGCTTTGTTTCTATACATAAAAATCACCCGGTATAGTTTTGTGAAATTAATTGGGTATTTATGAAGTAAATAAACTTATAAAACTATAATATGTATTCGTGTTTTTATTTTAAGAATGCAAATTTGTAATATAACTTATATGTCAAAGCCAACTATAAAAAACAACTTTTTTACGACTATGACCAAAAATTTGGGGGTTTAGTAACTGTAAACAAAATAGTAAGGTGTTTATCTACGAGTACCACAATAATAATTGGTTTTGGTTTTTTTGAAAACAGATATTATCATATTTCAATTATCGAAGTCGTTTTTTAAATATTGGGTTCATAAAAAAATAATGTAAATATTAGAAAGTTATGTAATAATAAAATTTTTATTGATTTCTTTTTTTAAATTATATTCGTGGAGAAGGTGGGAGCAACTACTTAAATAAAAATGGATTAATTATATCGGCTATTGCAACTCACAATTTTATACCTGGCTTATTTGATCCTTTCATTTTTTTTTTATTTTAAAAATTAATTAAAAAACTATAAAATACTAATAATGACTCATTTTTTAAGAGAAAAATAATGATTTGAAATTTTATTGTTTTCATTGTTATCAAGTTTTTCAAGGTTTTCCAAAACATCCTTTTACACCGTTATGCAAATTTTTGTCATAATTTCATCACAGCATCCTTTGAAAAACATGTATTAAGAAATTTATCTCTTTATTCGTATGAATTAATTAATAAAAGCAAAGAGTTATTGGCAATTAAACAAGACAAACATGTTTATTTTAATGAAAGTGCACGTTGTTACAATTTGTGATTATTTATAGTATAATATCATGAAATAAGTTGTGTGCGTGGGTGGACAAGACTTAACTAGTCTACTGTTTGGATCGCCGATGGCTACAAAGAATTATTTTGCTACTGATCTCTCGAGGATTTATAGCACAAAACTTTCAAATGTGGCTGCCTTTATTAATAAGATATCATTAGTTGTGAATTTGAATTGGAAAAGAAATCGGTCGAACGCTTTTAAATTGTCAACCGAGAGAAAGGTGGTGCACCTGTTAAATAACAAATAGTCTACAATTATTTATTGAAGTATTTAAAAATAAAGAAACTGATATGCATGTAAATTAGTAATGAGAAATGGTTGTGTGCAAAGTAAAGAATTTAAATTGGACAGAAGGTCATAAAAGAAATAAAATACTAATCTGTCGTTGAATATTTAAGAGCTTTAAAATTCTAAATATTGTTTTAATTGAGTAATTAAAGAGGTTGTGATGATAATCTTTACGTTCAATTCGCGTTTAAGTTCTACTGAAAGATGCCATATAAATGCAATAAGAGTTGATAAAATAGTTTTAAGCGATGTTTCTTGTAATTAAAAAATAAATAAACGTATTAAGCACAATGTATCATCGAGCTCTATTAGGAATTTTACAACCAATTTGGTTATTTAGTTCTTTATGACAGTTCCATCCTCGCTTTTATTACTTTCGCCTGCAATTTTTTAAATATGCGTCTGCATGCCATTATATTGGGCATTAATAAATAGCGGCATTCTGCAGTTTAAAGCGTTTAATTTATTGCGACTATTAAAGAAGCAGACATAAAAATAATAACATTTAGTCCCCGCGATTTGCGAAAATACTCCTAAAACATATGTGCCTTTTCTAGTAAACCACCTGTCACGCCCGACTTTTAAAGCCTTATAATTTTATACCCACTTTTTTTCCTCTTTCCACCCAACGTTTTTTTCTACATGGATAATAGGTCTCGTCCAGTGGCCCAAGCCAAACTCGATTAACGTCCAAACACCCGAAATGGCCAAGCTTTTTGCTGAATTATTATATCGAAAAAAGGCTTTAGCTTTAGGGTGTTAACTCAATATTACTATTCCTTTTTTATTCCTTTATTTTCGGCACAGATTGATCAAATTGCGAGCATTTACTAAAAGATGCCTTCACACGTATAATAAATATTTCCATAACTGAATAAATTATTCTTGAAATAATCGATTTATAAATCAATTCTAGCTGACACGATAAAAACCTTTCGGCATCATTTTTATCGAGAAATTTCGAATTATTAAACTACTTAATGGCACTTATCAATATTAATATCAAGAATATAAAATGATCTCATACTAAGTAATTTAATTTGAATAATTACAATCTTCATTTAAATTTTATAATTTTACTTAATTACATTACCACACCACATTTTATTTTTTTAAACTAAATTACTTATGAAATTTATCAAGATTACAAATGAAAAGAGCTACCAACTTATAGTTTAAAATTCTCAAAAACAAGATCACCCAACGAAAACGAAACAGGTGAGTTTTTTGGCCATTACTCCAAAACAAATATAGATATAAAATATAAAAATGAAGAGTCAAAGGAGGTCAAATGAACACCTCTATTAGGGTTGCCAGGAATAATTTTTATTATTTTATCAAATGCTCAAAATTATATTAAAAGTTAAATTTTTCTTCATTATTTCAATGCATGGTATATCTCAATATGTGGTCCAAAATTTATCATATATTTTTCTTTGAAATTACCTAGAAGAATTATATCCTTAAATTTTTTGTAAAATTGTTCTTGGCCAGGATTAGAATCAAAAACTACAAGGACAGCCTCTTATTTTTTCATGTAAATGAAAAGGACAGAATAATAGAAGTCGTCGGCGAAATCATGTAGACTGGTTCAAGAATAAGGCTGCTGGAACCTCCAAATCTAATATTTGATGTGATAACTACGTTACTACAGTACCGAGGACCGATACGAAAATGATATGGTAAAATAGGTAGGCAGTGTAGTGGTTATCACTTCAAACGAAGGACAATTTTGCATTAACATCAAAGCAACAAGTATTTATATTTCTTTGTTCAAAAAACATGTCTTTTAATCATGATCAATCATTGTCTGACAAATGATGACAATAACCATTATCGATTCTCCCAGTTTAAGCCAAAATTGAACACATTCGAAAATGGGTTCTGGGTAATAGTGGTTATCACATCAAACATGAGATTTGGAGATTCCAAGTTCGAATCCTTCAAAGCTATAAGTCTTTATATTAACATTTCTTTATCTGAAAGACAGGAACAATCCTTGGACGATGTACAATTACCTGCCTGCTGGATTATGATAGTAAACCATTATCGATTATCTCAGTTTAAGGCAAAATTGAATACATTTGAAAATGGGTCCTAGGTTAGTTAGTGTAGTGGTTATCACACCAAACATGAGATTTTGAAGGTGCCAGAGGTGGAAGTCTGTAAGCTATACGATACTTTTCGTACAACGAAAAAAATCGTTTGTTTACTAAGATGCTTGGTGACCGATTTTCTATCAACCTTCCTTATGCACATTTTGTATTTGTTGAAAGAAGACAAAATGCGTCACCTTAGCAACATATTCAACAAACGATTTTTTCGTTGTACGAAAACAATCGTATAGCTTACAGACTTCCACCTCAGGTTCGAATCCTAGGCAAGGGCAATTTTGCATTAATTCATCCTTCAAAGCTTTATTATAAAAAATTTCCGATAATTTTGGTAAACACATAGCCTATACAAGAAATTAAACGGCGCATTTTGATAAAAGCAACTTTATTTATGTAAATGTGATTCAAGAATACGAGTTTGAAAAAAAATGTTGTAAAAACGTATTGTTAAAAAAATTTTCATTGTCTTTAACACCGAAGGTCTCTTCAAGTACTACTTAAAAGGAAAAAAAATCAGGAAAAAATTATGGAAGTGAGTATTAAGTACTGTACAAAATTTAAATGCTCTACTAGGATCTGTTCTGTAATAAATGACCAAAAACCTTTTTTTTGTCAGCACCTTTGAAGATCTGCAGCTCCCTTAAGAAACGATGAGGTAATTCTGTGCAAATCTGTAAGTCCTTACAGAAAAAATCTACAAAGTTTGTTATGCAGGTTGTAATAGTTACCTTACAGATTACAGATATTTCCTATAAGGACTTGTGCACAGAGTTGCACTAGAATTCGGACATTTATAGGAATTTTTTTCATTACTTTGATTCAAAATAATTCACTTGATTATTCATTAATTTTCTATAAAGCAAGGAACTCGTGATCAAATTACTAATAATATTCAACCTTTTTTTACTTTGCAGCTTAATATTGAGAAAGTAAATTCTGTCAAAAATGCATTCATTGATTTTCAAAAATAAGTTGTAAGGTGTTACAAGTTCGAAAACAAATGAGGAGGTTTCAACCTCATGGAAGCAACCTGCTATAGAAGAATTACAAGTTGTGCTTATTTTACATTTAAAAAGTTTTGATTTTCAACTTGATGGATCCACCAAGATATTACGCAATTAGAATTTCCGAATGATTTTAAAATTGATTCAGATTTTCTATCTTCGAAATACAATTACCAAACAAAAGAGAAGCAATATAAAGTTTTTCTATGGTTTATCATGATGGTAAAGAAGCTTCTAAGAGTTACCATTTATCTAATGTTTACTTTCCCTCCACTTTTTCAGTGGATTCTGACAAGAGCGTATCTAGGATTTCATCTTGGGGAGGGCAAAATTATTGATGAAAACTCTAAATTGGGCGATTTTTTCGAGATCCCGAAATTAAAAAAAAAAACAGGTTAACCTAACCTAATCTTAATTTTTTCTAATTTTGCAAACATATACACGGTGTCTCGAAATTGGCGCAAGAGGTCTCCAGAACGTTGTTGGAGACCTTTCAGGGAGAGCATCAGAAAAATAGTTAAAAAAGTCGTCTTGACCAATTGAGATATGAAAAGACAAAGTTGGGGATTCAACTTTTTTTGGCATGTATTTTGAAAACCCGCTAGTTGTTTTAGGTTCTCGTTAGTCGTGAAGTAAAAATTAAATCCAAATCGTATTACATATTCATAATTTATTTTTTAAAATTGAAAACATTTTAAAAATTGGTAATTGAAAATAATTAGTGTATCTCAAAAGAAAGTGATGAGAAGAATATCGTAGAAAGTAGACTCATCTATAAAAAAATCCAATTTTCAGGATCGGAACACCCTAGATTTTAATGGAGGGACTTTTTTTCACAGAAAATGTCGTTAATTCAAAATTGTACCATAGTTCATAAACTATTAGGTCAATTTAAATGAAAAAAATTGGAAAGTAAAGCTTAATAACGCCACTTTAGCCTAAAGTTATAAGACTACCAGCAATATATTATTTTGATGGATTTTTTTGAAAAAATAAATACGAATTATTCTTGATGAAAATATCAAGAATGCGAAAATGCTCATATCTTTGAAATAAGCACCACAAAGGTACCATTATTTTGAGTAAATAAAACTTTACAGAAAAATCTATCAATTTAAAAAAGATTCAGTGTTGCTATCCTTATATGATTTATGTCAAAGATTGAACGGAAATAAATAAAAATGGAATTTATTTTTATAAAGTAACGTCCCCCAAAACAATTGATAAGAAAATAATTAATTTGTTTTGTTATAAAAATGGAATTTTTATTAATATTTTATTTTTTTAAATTTTTTTCGCTCATATCTATGATATAACCACCACCACCACCCCCTAAAGTGGACTCCGATATGATGATGTTGCTGTGAAAACTGTATAAGAATCCCGACAATTACAATACCGACATATCTAAATCCCGACAATTCAAAATACCGACACATCAAAATTATTTTAAATAACTTGGAGTTTACCACTTTGAAAGTGTCTTTTATGTCCTTTGTCTTAATCACTAGAATTTCTCCTGCTGCGTAAAAGAAAAACAGAAAATTGAAAAGGTAAAGTGACTACAGACCTAATTAATGAACAACATCATCTTGGAAAGTCTGTCGTTCGACACAGATTCGTGGTTACGTTCATAGCCACGAATCTGTGGCAAGTTTTGCAAATGTTAGTAAAACTGTTGAAGAAATAAAAACCATCAGTCACAGTCATTATCAGAAATTAATATACCATAGTATTTACAAAAAACATTAAACGGAGATGAATTTCTATTCAGGGATTCAACATTTGGTGATGAACAAATTCTTCCTTTTACTATCTTCATCGTTTATCACATGCACAACAAAAATAACAATAAATATTCGGTTACCATGTGGTTTAAGCAAATTTTCTTCTTGGGTTCCAATCAAAATCCCGACAATCATAATTTAGACAATCAAAATTCCGACAAATCAAAATCCTGATAAAACAAAATCCTGGCATATTAACATCCCCAAAAGTCAAGATTCGGATATTAAATGTTCAACCCATAAGCGGATATTGATATGTTGGGATTTTGATTTTATTCCTGATATATGTGAACAATTTTTCTAGTTGTTTATCAGAAGGGCGAACTATACTTTTCGCTGAAGACACACCCGTAATTAACAATAGAGATGGTGAAAACTTTTTACAAAATGAAATGCAAACCTGTTCAGACTAAATCCTAACAAATCCTGAATCTACAAAGTTCTTAGGCATTTACATTCAGCCAAATATTTTGTGAAATATTCATATAAATAATGTAGCAAAGGCGGTATACAAAAATATATTTCTTAAAAGAAAGTCATCTTATTCGCGTCAAGCAGAGCTTACACATAAGTCGCCGATTTTGAGCGATTAGGCAACAAATCGTAACCTAAATTCGCAATCCTATATGTACAGCAAACACGAATTTTGAAAGTTCTTATATTGTTGATGAGGCAGATTAAAATTATGTCAATATTGAAGATTTGAATACTTGTTTGGACAATAATATACCAAGTATAGCAGTTTTTAAAGGATTTGGATTAACTAAATTGTCTCTATTGTGAATATCTGTTGCCAAGTCAATGTGGACCCTAGCCAAGACGTCGTGATTAAACCCTTGGTTCAACGCAAGCTCGTCTTAAGCTGAGCTTGGTAAAGATGCGTTTAAAGAAATGTTGGAGAAACCGGGTGTGAGACATTTGCGTATTGCATCAAATCTCAAAATATCAAAAACATTCTTGCTTGGATTTCTGGTGGTAGATGATGCACTTTAATTCTACGTGATATATACGTAATTTAGTATATTTGCTAATGAGACCACATCATTTATTTCATTATTTTAAGAATAACCAATTAAAATAATTCGTCGTTATCCAATAATATGATTGCGTTGCAAAATCAGTGTTGGGAATTAAGAGATTCTGTTTAACTAGTAAACTCTGAATAAAAATATTATAGATAATAAAAAAACTGCCACCTACCTATTTTCATTTGATCTTCCCCTTTGAAATAGAAAGTTAGCCAATTATTCTGCAAAATAAAAGCCCACCGAATTTAGGAAGCTTGGAAAAATGAAACAAAAATGGTTTATTCATAATTTAATTTATTTTCAATTTTGAATATAACATTTACATCACACATATTTAAAACTATTTCTAAACAGATCAAGAAAGAATTTTATTAAACTCTTTTTAATTTAAGTAATTAGAAATTCTACTGCGTTTACTTTTTGGTGTCAAGAAAATTTTGTTATATTCTCAAATTATTAATAATATGGATACAAAACTTGAATATATCAAAATTTTCATAGGTATGTTTTTAATTATTAAATTTAATTAAGTTAATTGTATAATATATGTATAAGTTAAATTAACTAGCTTTTATTTTTGTCCATTTTTGTTTTAAATAAACATCTACTTTAATTATAACACTTGGTGCGATGGCACGATTTTAATATAAATAATATATAATTACTAGTTGACAGAATCGCAAAATTCCATCATCACTGTTTTACACCGGGATAATGTAGTTGTAACACGTACACACAGTCTCTTTTAGGAAAGCAAGTCCTTCTAATCACACTCCTATCGGCTACGAGCTAACAAAATTGTAAATTCGGCTATAAAATACTAATAATAGTCTATCACACCCAATGCAAGTTAATATTTACATGTACAACTTGTAAAAGGTTACCTGCTCCAATATTGTGACGAGTTATGATACCGCAGCAGGGATATGTTAACGAAGATTCAATTTATACATATGTAAGTACATACTTCAAAGCTATATACATTTTTCGTAATTAATAATTATTTTAGCATTTTTGAGTTGCTGCTAAATACATATAATATTGTGCGAGTGATAAAAGATACACCATGTTACTATTTGTACCTTTTTCGTAATTAATTTGTCTCTCTTGTTGGCGCGCGTTATCAGCAGCCACTTTCAGGAGTCCCTGGATGTTGCGTAGGAGGGTTTCAGTTGAAGAAATACTTGGGTCTTGTCCTGGACCATTAGCATTCGCCACAGCGCTTGCCAAGGTGGAGTAGTTCAAAGCAGCTTGTTGGGAATCGCTTCCAGGGGCTGCTGACATTGGCAAGTCTCCTTCGTCGAGATCTGAAACAAAAAAATTTCATTAATTAAAACCAAAAACCTTTAAATGCCTTCAAAAATATAAAACACGCAAGGCAATATAAAATGATTTATGTTTCGTTCGAATTACTGGAGACTTATATCAATAGTACACGAATGCTACATGGAACCGTACTGGGTAGACAAGGTCCGATTTTTATTTACATTGTTGACAGGTATATTGGTTTTGGTGTTTTTGATTTACTGTTCTTCATAACTTTAAGCTTGTTTTCACAATCGATTTCATCTTGTATTGATCTCAAACTCCTCTGTTAACGTCCTGTTCTACATTTTTTTTTTCTCAAGTACCACGAAATCAATTGATTAAAAATAAAATAATTTGATTTTAGATGACCAAATTCTAATTAGCCATGAAATAATCTTCTAAAATACCACCCGTACACAGAATATCAGCAACTGTGAAACTATTAAAAGCATCAATCGTCGAATCGTCCTTAAAACTCGTGCAATAATTTTTAGATAGTCAGAAGTGGTATACAGGGCGACACAATGAAAATCAAATAGATTTCAAATATTTTTAGTTTTAAATAGATGAATTTTAGTCTCCCAACTGGTTTTCCCAATATTAATTAATTTGTGATTTGTCCAAATTTAAATTTTTTGGCAATTCGTCCAAAAGGATATTTTAGCTACCATATTTCAGGATAAGGAGTAAATAAAGGAGATCATAATTCCCAACACCTGAAATTCAGTATTTTTACAAATGTAGGTCGATATTTCGAAGAAAATTCCAAATAAGATGTAAAATTTAGACTTCTTCGTTTTTCTTCACTTACGCAAAAAATTAAACAAATTGGTCCGAAATAATGATTAAAATAGTATTTTTGAAAATTTTATGGTAAGTGAAATAGAAACTAAAAACTTTCTTGATTTGTAGGGATAATAAAGGACTTTTAGAAAACAAAAAATACTCCTAATTGAGTTTTTATAGAAATAATCGAAAAACTGCAAAAAACCTTGTTTTTCTCTTTAATTTTTGTATTACTATTGTTACTACTATTGAAGAGGATGGTTTTAGTTTTTTTTTAAATCTCTACCTACAGTTCATTGATTTATTATTTTTTTCAAAATTAGTTTGTAAAATTTTAAATCAAGAACTACCACATTTTAATTTAAAAAAAATCAATTAGTTTCTCATGGTTTTCGACCACTATTGGTTAGTTTTTGCTTTCTCATTTGTTCAATGCAATTTTTTTCTAAATTAAATAAAAAACAACTTTGTAAGATTTTAAATAAAAATTGGACTCATCAATCCAATCCGACATGTATATTTCGGAAAAATAAATGGGAATTGACTCAATCGCTATTCAATCCAATCCAGATCGAGTCAAACGTGATCATCAGTTTGTTCTACTTTGGAAGCACATTATTGAATTTCAGTAAATAAGTCATTATACCAAACTGGTAATGTATCAGATTCTGTTTCGATTTTATAAAAAGTATTTAGGAGCTCAAAAAATCCAAACGAGTTTTATTGAAATTACAATTTTTAAAATCATTTTACAAGATTCTTAGTCAATCCTATCATTTTTAAGTGAATCACACATTTCCATATATTCCACAAATGAAGATAAATCACTAGTTTTAGAATTAAAACGTAAAGATGCATTTATACATAAGAGAACTTTTTAAATCTCCATGTTAGACGTCCGGTATTTTAGAACACAATTCAATAATCTTTAAAATAATAAAATTTCAAATTTATCGACCAGAAAACTAGTACAGTCAAGTGGCTATAAACGCATTATTCCAATGTTCAGGTCAATTCCTGAATTTAGTAGTTTTTTCATTAGTTTTCATCGATTTAAAAAAATTAAAGTTGAGTAGTATTAGGTAATTAGGTAGAGAAGCCATAGCGTTTTCAAATGGCTTTGGTTTGGGTTTGTTCAAAGATCATATTTGAACCACCCGAATGACTAAGTTTTGACATCACAGATCCTTTGGTTCAAGACAATTGGTTAACTGAAATATGAACCGAGGCCTTATCTCTTTCTATTGGTTCTAATGGGGAGGAAAATACCGAAGAAGTTAATGGACAGATGTAAAATTTTTGGTTAACCAGTAACCAACCAAAAAAGCCATTCGAAATTGCTTCATGTATTCAGAGTTTCTTGAGCCAGAATGTTTGTTACGTTTAGAGCAAAATATAAGTAGGAAACGACCAAAAAACCAATTCCGATTTCAAAGTTTCCAAAAAAAGAGGAACAAATTTAGAGATAATGTCTCATATAAAACCACCTTGTGGAAGCCAAAACAGTTTTTCCAAAAAAATATTGGGAAAGCTCCTGTGGATTTATCGAAACTCTCGAATCTAGAATGTCCAGAAACAGTGTACCAATTAGGTCATTTGGGTGAGTAAAATTTGGTGACTGTTAGAAGTGGAGGTTTAGAAACAATAAATCTGTGGTGAAACCTCATCGGCGTTAAATAAGTCCATCAAGACGTTTAAAGTTGCATTAAACTCCAATTTATATTTTTGCAGACCGGTCTGGTTGCAGTCTAGCCTACTACGCCTTGGGGCTATACGCTATCTAGCGCTCGCTCACGCACATTTCTACACAGTCCAGCGGGTTATTAACTGAAAATAAACCAAGTGTGCTTACTCTCTGCATGTCCAAACGAGGAGACTATCTCTCTCGTCATTCCGATGAAAGATATTCGATTACAGAAACGAGGAATCGAGTTACCGCTTACCTCAAGCGAGCAAACGGCAATTTTAGAAAGGTCCCTTTCTAATAATACACGAATTTAAATCTAACAAGAGATTATTATGGATTTGGAGCTAACCAGGAGAAATAAATAACAGCAATCACCATTTAGAGAAGTGAGCGAACAAATTTAAAACCTAATTTGATGAAAGATGAAGCTAAATTCACTTTTTCATGCTAATATTAAAGGTGCACCTTATTAATTTAATAAATTGTGGGTAAATAATGTTTTCAGGGTCATACGGTCTTGTCCGTGATCATTAATACCATGAAGGGGATAGTTCATCCATATAAACGCTAATGACCATTGGGAAATCTTTTGTTCGATTCCAACTAATTACACCAAACCGTATAAAGAATGCACGGCCAGTAAATTAGTTTATGATTTAAAAAAATCTGTCGTCACGATTAGATGAATCGTTTTTAGACACACCTTCGGCCCTACTTCAATTAATAGGTTAAAATTTGTACCTTGGTCCTTTTCGTCCTCATCCTCAGGATCGGAAATGTTGTCGTCTTCGTCATCCTCGGCGGCAGAATGTGGGGATCTGGGTGAAGGAGGTGCGTCTGGACCATCAACTTCACTACCGGAATGGTCGTTATCGCCCAGAGATCCTGCACTGCCTCCTCCACTCTTTGACAAATTTAATACTGGACTATGGTCAGTTGGCGAAGCTGCAATTAGAAAGGAAATAAAATTAAACCCCTTGCGTCAAATTGAAAAATAAAAACGAAATGCTCAAGCGACGCGTCAGGTCGAGCAAATAAAAAGTTAACTATCACTCTAGGGTTAATTAATGGCTGTAAAATGGGGGATTTTCAGCTCGAAATGTAACACGAACCAATCTGGCCAGCTATAAATTACGCAGGGGATTACAATTAAACACGCATATGGAGAAATTGAAACGAAAGCTCGGACTTGAGATGAATTGCATTCATTTATCTCGAGCATCAACACTAAATTAATCGAATGCAGCTTTTTTACTCGTTAATTAAAAATAATGGTTAATATAATTAAGTAACTTACCAGGTCTTGGGCTGAGATCTCTGACTTTTTGGTCTAAAGGTAACGGTCTATCCGGATCACCCCTTTCTTCTCGTAACCTGCAAGAAATAAAAATGGAAATTATTAAGGGTAATACTAAAAGTGGGTTTATTGATTGATTTGATTTAAAAGATAAAAAGCCAGCTGTAATTTTAAATTCATTAAATATGCATTACGTTTTGGTCTGACGTGAAAGCAATCTATTGATGTAATCTTGTGTAGAAAAATTCAGCTGCAAATGTATATATATGCAACAAACAAATGGAGAACTGTTTTAATTAGGGCATCCGTGGCAAGAAAGGGGATTTAGATTTGGATTTGGCACCCCCGCCCGCCGATTTCTCAGTTAATAGAATTCGTCACGGGGGTCCATGCATTAAAACGCTCATATTTTTATATTAAATATATGTTTCATTTGCGATTGCACATTTCAGCGAATCCTTTTGTCTGCAGGCTCTTTGTCGAATAATGAACCCTCTGTCAGTTGTGCGTGTATTATGTTGGAAGGCGGGATAAGAATCTATTTAGTGCTAATATAGTTTTAGATCCAATTAAGCAGTGTGACTCGCCACTGTTCTCTTAAATTACTAGCCATTTCTAAGCTAATTCACCTTAGTTTGAATTAAACGTCATTCCTTCTTACCGTGTTAATTTACACTAAGGATATCTTCGTCTAACCCCCAGAGTTTACTAAAACTTCATTTTCATGACCCCAATCATATTTTAATGAATACTAAATTTAAATAAATAAAATAATTTCAAATCGAAAATTTCTAAACGCTATTTAATTAAAATCCATGTGAGAAAGGTCTTTAAGAAAACCAAACTAAAGTTACAAATCTTTAATTACTCTTTCAGTCCTCATCATCAGTCATCAGAGTACATAGGTGTGAATAATACTTACAACTGAACTCGAACCGGATTTTTTTATAATTCAAGATTGAAAAAAATTCACGAAACCAATGAAAAACGTTTTAATATTGACAGATATTAGCAAAATTTAGATTAAAATTAGTAAATAGAGAATTCAAAAAAGTCTGCACAAGGTCTTGGATAGAAATAAAAATTCCGAAAAACATTATTCTAGTAGCTGTAGACTTTAAAGGTAGCTGTAATGTTTTGGGCTGAGGAAATGTTTAACAGCTTAATATTTGGACAAAGGCTTTCTTAGAAAATTTCAAGTTCGTCTAACACGTATTCTCGATTATGGAGTAATTTAACGTTTCTGAATTCAAAATCATGATCATTAATATTTGATGGTTTGTTTTTTGAAAGCAGATGCTCAGGTATTCTGTATTCTGGTTTCAATCATTCATCATTCTTCCACTTCTACTGATATATGTAACTGTACAGTCTTTTGTTTGGGATATAGACACCTAACTTCTTTAAAATTGGTATTGTATCTTTATTTGTAACCAAGAAATGAGTGGATATGCAGGATGAGATTTCTCAATAAATAGGACATTGACAATAATTTCCAAGCAGCTAAAGACCCCTACCATAGATCTGGAAGTGATCAAATGAAATAAGAATTCGGCTTGCTGAAGATGTTGGAACAACGAACAACAACCATCATTAAAACACCAGAGGTGGAAGTCTGTAAGCTATACGATAATTTTCGTACAACGAAAAAATCGTTTGTTGAATATGTTGCTATAGTGACGGATTTTGTCTTCTTTCAACAAGTACAAAACGTGCATAAGGAAGAGTGATAGAAAATCTGTCACCAAGCAACTTAGTCAATAAACGATTTTTTCGTTATACGAAAACAATCGTATAGGTTACAGACTTCTACCTCTGGATCAGCTGACTACATTTCAGCTCCAAAAAATTGGACGTCCAGAATTATTAAAAGCGAAGTCACCATCGTCCACTAATGTGAACCAGGAAGTGATCAAATTAAAAAAAGTATTTGCCAATCTCAAGATTTTTTAACCACAATCACAACCCCATACATCGATGGTTGAATCAGTTGTCATGGTGACAGGTTTTCTCTCGTTTTAACAAAAAATAATAAACCTTTATTTCCATATATGAAAACAGACTTTCACATCAGTTTCAAAAAACTAAACGTTCAAAATAATTGGAACGAAAGAACATCTCAAATCGCCATCGTGAAGAAACACACCACCCCCGTCCTATTATAGATTGAAGTGCGAAGGAAAAAGTTTGGTATTTGAGAAGACATTCCCTTTAAACACCTGCGGATCAACAATCATCAGATTAAGAACTTCCAACAAGTTTAGGTAATCACCAAGTCTAATTATGAAGATGGTAATAGTATTCGGTTCGGTAATTCAACGTTTTCCTATCCAACATTATTAAGCAGAAAAATACCATTTACCTAACCGAGCATGTGGCGACCATTCAAAGTAGAAACTAAAGGGATATATTTAAATAGTTGAGTAAAACTCTTTATTTGATATATTTAGTTAAATACTTATACAGAATCTTTATGAAAAATCATGTTTCAGAGATAAAAAAAGAGATAACATTTTCTTTTACTTTAAAGTAATAAAGGTCGTTTTGAATTTTTGGTCCTCACCCATTTTTGTGAAATAATAATAAAGTAGACGCCTACTCGCAGTATTTTTCAATTAGTAACAACAGTAATACAGAAATTCTTACCAAAATGTGTAAGGAAAACAAATGATTATTTCTCAAAAAACAATAAAGGAGATATGTATATTTAAGGAGCAGACTTACTAAAGGTTTAAAGTACATTTTTGAGGTGCTATCCCATTAAAGCTTCAATTTTCTTGGTAGATTTCCATTGTGAAATCTCTGAATTTTACTCAAAACACAAAACTTTGTTATGAATTGACAAAGAAATTCTTCCGTCTGATTATACAATACATTTTACTATAATATCTCGGTCCTAATTCTTGTTGTTTCTTTTTGACGTGATATTTAAACAGTAGTTTGGTTTCTAGATTCATACCAGCAAAATCAGCATATGCATACAGCCTATATTTATGATTATAATAACCGAAATATTTTGGAGTCGTTTATTGCTCAAAATTTAATGAATCAATTTATCTTCGTTTATGTAAAATCTCCGGTTTTTCGTCTAATCTTCAATTTGGCTTATAGCTAACTGTAAAACCTGGAATGTTTCCTCATCGGTGTTATCAACTGTTAATATAGGAGTATTATCTACACTTTGTTTTCTTGTTGTGGGAGGTCATATGTACACAATAGACTGGTCCTAGTACATAAATAAATATTTGCGCCAATTCCGAGTCCCTTCCAATTTCCTTATGAAGAATCTTTTTGGTAAGTAGGATTCCAATATTTTTGAGAATTGTCTTGATAGTATAGTTCTCAACTTATAATTAAGATCCTCGTGCCAGACCTTTTTAAATCCCCTTGTTACATCAAAGAAGAATTGTATTCTCTTCAATTGTTTTTTCGATTATGTTCATGCTGAATCTTTATTCCTAAACCCGATTTATGGATTGGGATCTTTATTTCCTGTTATAATTATAAGTAATAAAGTCTCAAAGAGTATTGGGAAACCTGATGAACTGAACTAATATCTACATTTTTTCTAAATTTATAATTTACAATAATGTTAATCATGATAAATAAATTTTAAATTATAAAACAGCTTTTTCTGTTGGATGCTCTTAATATTTCATTTTCGATTTAGTCGATTTGATTCCCCTTGCGAGGGTGTAAACATGTGTAAAAGTGATGTAAGTTGTAGTGATAAATGCGCTGATATTCTGATTGGGACTTAAATTCGACGTGATACATGGAAGGTGGCAGATGCAATATATCAAAGAATTAAAATGGAATAAATAGATTCGAGATGCGAATCATAAGCGAGTAATTAAAATTTAATTACAACTGGAGGCAATTAACAGTCAATCAGTGTAGATTTTAGCTCGACTTGAGTTATTAAACGAATAATTAGTTACTCTAGTTATATTCGCCTAAGGGTAGAGGAATTGAAATTAATATTCCACTTTAATAAATGTTTGTTTTATATTTATTTTTGTTGGAATGAATTATTTAAGGCTTTCTTGTGTCCTTTAATGAAATTTATTGTCGTCTGTACAATTAGGGTGCTTCTTTTCGCCGATTCCCCAGTGACTTAATCAGCTCTTGAGGTTCTGGTTACAGTGATTACGAAAAAGGCGAATTAGGTTTCAAGTCGCGAACAACCCCATCCCGATTTTTTTACGTATTTACCTTCCAATCAGCTCGATTGACACTCTAATAAGCCCAATACTTGAATACAAATGTTACTTCTCACGTTAAAATCAAATAATGTCAATCATTGGGTGCGAGTAAATAATTTTATGTTTTCTTTTAATTAATGGCGCAACAAATATTTCACGTACAAATGAGCATAAGGTGATGACACCCCTGGTTTTTGGGCGGCCTGAGAAGGGTGGACCCCCGACAGTCCTGTCAGAGATGTCACCAAGTGATTAATGATCTAATTTTAATAATAACGTGTCCGTAATGCAGTCTACAGTTTCACCTTTATTAAAGAAATATGCCGCCTGTTTGCTAAAAGACACGTGCTTTAACTACTTTATCTTATGACACAGAAGATGTAATTATCTTCCAAAAATTTACTCAAAATAATATTGTTTCATTTAATTTTATTAAAACCTATGTACCCTGATGATGAGGAATGGAAGATCCTCGAAATGCATGAGTAATTAAGAGATTTGTAAAATTAGTTTGGTTTTTTAATGACCTTTCTCGCCATGGTTTCTAATTACCAAACATTTGAAAATTTTCAATTCAAAATGTCTAGTCTGGCATTCCTGAATAGATTACTTCCACCAAAGAAAAATGTAGTCATTTTAAATTTTATGAGAGAATTAGTTTTTAGCGATGACGAAATTAGTTTGTTAAATCTAGGGCTTTTACAAAAAAATGTAAAATATTGAAGAAAATTGTTATAGATATTGGAACCAACTTAAGAAATTATTGGATAAAAACTGCTGATTTAATCAGAGGATTTGATTGATAAATTTAAATTTACAAAATTTGAAATACTAGTCAAAGAAACACAAGAGATTTAGTTAACTAAAAAAATTATATACATGAAACCATATATCCCCAGATTATATTATGGACTCCCAAACTTACATAAAAATTTTATTTCACTAGATATAAAAACCTTGTTTACGAATTTTGTTTTCAATTTAATGAAAAATACTATGAGCAAACAATAGAATTTAGGAATGGAAAATCCATTATTATCCATGTTTTCTGAACTTTTTGAGAGTGGATTATTGTTTAAACATAATCGTTTTAATCATCTGATTTGATCATTTTATCATACCTAGATATCTGAACGATGTTTTAATAGCTCCAAGAATTTTTTAAATTTGTCAATGATTTACATCCGAACATAAAGTTTGCTTTGGAGTTAAAAAATAGCAATTTTTGGATGGACGGATTGATTTTTTATATTTTATTAATTTCAATACCTCTGTCAATTCAATAAAGGCACATGAATACTGTAAAGTTGCTCCCAGCTTGAAGTAGGACAAAGAATACGCGATCGTGATTACTTTTGTTCTCCTTCCAGCTGGGAGCAACTGTACAAAATTTTGGAACCAAAATGTGCTCGTCTAAAATGGCCTTAATGGTTACAATTCTAACAAAAAATAATAATGTGCTAAAAAGAAAACTAACTTAAAAACTTCATAATAATTTTTATTTATTTTTGCAAAAAACATCAATTTTTAAATATTGTATTTAGTCCGAATTACAAAATACCATCATAAGGGTACAGAATTTTTAGCAGATTATTTAAGTCCTACAACGTTTCTAAAGTTCGAGATCCCCTGACTTAAGCCATACATTTCAGTTGAAAACACCAATGAGGAAAAACACAGGTATTACAGTTAACCAAAACAAAAATGGAAGATTGGACGAAAAAATTGAGATAAATCGGTTCAAAAAAATTTCACCAATAAACCAAATCCAAAATATTGCGATCGTTCGGTATACAAATACAGAAAAATGTCTTGGTATGAACCAAATTAGAGTGGAAAACTCGCGTCAAAAAGAAACGACAAGAAATTGGAGTGGTAAATATTAAAATGTATTGGCTAATTGGAAGAACTTCTACTTTATCAAGTCATGACAAAATTTTGATTTTTAAGAGAAAATCAGAGATTTTCCCAGAAGCACGAAGAAAACAGGCTATATCAACACCAAAATATTGTAGCCACCCAACTCCTTGATAATAGAAATCTGTTAAGAAGACTGAGGATAACAAAACAATTCAGTTCTTTAAAGTTGTAATTTACAATTTTCTGATAACTTTAATAGAATAGGATATATTGAAAAATCGACGTTTGTATTTTTCACAATATTTGTGGGATGTTTTTTGCAAAATCATATAAATCTGGTTGCATCTTGCATGTAAAACACAAAATTATATAATATGAAAGAACATTTTTCCTTTTTTTATTTAACGGAGAATTCTTATAAAAAGAAGGTACGAAAAAGAATAAAGTTCTAACAGTTCGTGAAAATTACAAACTATGGTTTTTTCTTTAAAAAATGTAAAATTTTAAATAAATCAGAATTTTTAAACGCATTGTCGGGCTGATAGATTTTTTTGATATGGCAGCTATTGATTGGGCATCTATAAAAAAAATGTGAAACGTCATAATCCTCCGATCGTTTTTTTAAATATTTTAGTGAAATTAAAAAAAATCTGACTAATTTTTGTCCTTATATTATAGCTTCAATATAATCCTGGAATTAATCAAGGTATCAACATTTTTCTGTCAAAGGTGTAATTACTTTGTCAAAAATATATTTTCCAATGTAGAAATGGGGATCGAATGCGAAAAATATCGAATAAAACATGTGAATGGGTATAGGACATGCGCACGAACAGTTCGTAGAGAAAGGTAGAAATAAAATATTGACAGAAAAAGTGTGCGATAATTTTTTGCATACATTCGAAAATCGCAGTCCTGGTCACATAATAAAAATTCTTATTTATTAATCAGAAGAAAAAGTTTTTGTGTCCACCTTATAATTTTTCTTGAAAAAATTGGAAAATTGTATTATGCTGTATTTTGAAGAATTTTGATAGATTTATTGCCCAACAAAAAAGAAAATATATGAACTATTTTTTAACGTCCAACAATAACTTTTTAACTATTTGATGAAAAACAAAAATTTTTATTTCATTATAACTAAAACACAAAAATCTATCCTAATAGACTAGACTATAGTATCTTTTGTAAAGTATTAGCTTTTTGACATTTCAAAAGAACAAAATAATTTTGAAAAAAAATATGAAAAATGAAGTAAGTAAATAAATAAATCTATTTTGGTATTTTAAGTTGGTGCAATATTGTTCGTAATGATGGTGTTTGAGGTAAAATAAGTTGGTCTATTTGAAACACTTTATTTAGCCGGAGGTTTGTAGATTAAACTAGGAAAATTTGAATCAATAATTTGAGAGAATATAAATAAAGGCTAGTGAAATAATTTGCATTAGGTTAACAATATTAAATACTTGAGTTGGGAGTTTAATTAAAATGAAATGAATAAAAATAATATTAATTTGTGTTATGTTAATACTTTTTACATTTGTGATTTAGTTTAAATCAAATTTTCTTAATAAGCAGGTGTTGGGTAGATGAGATTACGTGATGCAATTACAATATAAAAAAATGTAAAGAATGTAGCGCTTTTAATAATTTATGGCGTTGTAATTAAAGCGTCTGTTTGTAGTTTAATAATTATTTTTAAATAAACGGATGAAAACAAATTAAAGTTGGGATGAGAGGCGCGCGCGCTTCTTCACGCAATCTACTCATAGGATGAAAATAATCAGATTAGATTATTGCTCATTAGCGAGATATAATTTGACGTGTCAAAATTTTTCTTGTAGGCTGTCCGAAGGAAAGATGAAAGAGGCTTGTATCATTCGGGCTTTAATTAGGAGAGTTGTTTACTTTAAATTAGGTGTCCGCGCGCGGCAAATATTAAAAAGGCGACAAATTAAGTTTTAATGCGAGAAGCACTTTTGAAATGTAAATCCCATGGTGACAAATTGCATTTTCGTTCAGAGTACAATGTATAAAACCCAATTTAAAATCTGCGCTACGTCGGGGAAAAACTAATCGCGCCCACCTTCAAAATAAAAGCCAGCTACTACAAAATCGCGTTTTCCGTTCACGTTTCCATTATTAACTTTCAAGAATGTTATTTTTTATATATTCAAATCGTCCCCTCATTTTCCTACCCCTGAATCATTTGTCATTTTTAGCGGCTTAAGCCGCGCAAAGACATCACCAGAAATTTAATGAGATAGAAGTTGGGCTCTTCCCTGCTGTTCATTTTGAGAAAGAATTACTACAGTTGCATGTAGAAGCGTGCCACGCGCTCGTAAACTCTACTTTTATTAATTCCTCTACACAGTGGTCTAATAGAAACCACCGCATGGTTATAAATCTGTCGCAACTTCTGATTTCCCATTGTCTCCATTGTGGTCACTTGATTGGATTATATATTTTACACCTGTCAACAAGCTCATCCAACAATACAACACACGAATTTATATCTTTACACTTATAAATCAGTCGTATTAATTATCGGAGAAAAACCGAACGCTTTATTTATGTACATATGCTAATGTGGCAATTAGTTAATTATTGTTATTGATAATTTGCGTGCAAGCATTTATCTCACCGACCTCCATAAATATGCATGTTTGAAACATCACGGTGGCAAACCACGGGTGTCTGTCTGCCCATAGTCTGCACAAGCAAATCATTAAATGCCAATTGCAATAATAACCCCATACTACTTTTTTTAGCCCATTTAAAGATTATAATTAATTTTTTCAACTCATTAAAATCACATTATAATTTATTGTACAAACTTCCATGGTGGTCGCTTCATTTTTCTTACATTACTTGATAACGAAGTTACAATGAAGGCCTGCACGTTCACCTGATTAGTAGTAAAAGATTTATAATACGGGCACTTATTACATATTTTGTTCTGTCAGTTTTCTAAAGAGGATGACAAAAACCTGTAAGGATGAAGAGGAAGACCTCAAAAGTTGTGGTGACGAGGAAGAGAGAGAAGATATTGTAGAAAACTGCAGTGACTATTGAAACAAAGTAGGAAATATCAGATTCTGAAAAGAACGTCGAATTTTTATTTCATTGGAACAAACAAATTCACTTTAGGTTTGAAAAATCCATTACCAAAATAGAATAGAATATATTTGTGTTAAAATACAATTGCAGCAATTTCAGGACCTCTTCATTAAATAAATTCTATCACTTTTCAATTGTGTTTCAATAATTTATTAAAATATTAGATAATTCATAACCATTATTGCAGAGATTGAAAAATACGACGCTTTAAAATTTACATTCTTACAGGTTTTCAATTGCATTTTTTGTTCTACCTTCAAATTTCTAAAAGTGCTTCAATTTTAAAAATGACGTTGGAGAAAACAGTAGAAGTATTAGATCCTGTTGAGTTAAAGAAAGACCAAGAAGATCATTAGTCTTAACTTATAATCCAAGTGAAGACAGTTACAAAAAAATCTATACTTAATGACAAAATAAAAAACGCAAATAACGGATATGGTGATTCCAATAAGTGGAAAGAAAATGAAGCCAAACTTAAAAGAAGAGAAAAAATGGATCATCTCTAGAAGAAAGGAAGAAATATGTAACTTACAATAATCTACAAAGTCTAAAGACAAAAACCTTTGTTGGAATACTGTAAGGATGAAGAGGAAGACCTGAAAAGTTGTGGTGACGAGGAAGAGAGAGAAGATATTGTAGAAAACTGCAGTGACTATTGAAACAAAGTAGGAAATATCAGATTCTGAAATGAACGT
Source organism: Stenus bimaculatus (assembly GCA_963971135.1). NCBI lineage: Eukaryota > Metazoa > Arthropoda > Insecta > Coleoptera > Staphylinidae > Stenus > Stenus bimaculatus. Next base: position 74,011,882 of record OZ020180.1, on the reverse strand, counting down.
GGAATTTTTATTTCATTGGAACAAACAAATTCACTTTAGGTTTGAAACATCCATTACCAAAATAGAATTATTTGTGTTAAAATACAATAAGTATACATTTACACTTGTCAAAATATTTACATGGATATAAATACACATTAAATAATTGTATAACTATAATTACAACATATATATGTTTGACTTCATCATTTGAGTGATAAGGTAGGTTTCAAATTATATCTTTATTATTTAAAAAGTCTGTTATACTATAGTATTTTTTGGAAATAAGAAAATTTGTTATTTTAGACAGAAATACCGATCTATTTAATGATTTGACTTCATGCGAGAGGCCCATAATAATTTTTATAATCTCTTGTTTTGTATATTCGGGTGTATTCCACTTGGATGAGTCCCGTTCCTCTAAAGTTACAGTTTTTATTATCTTTTTTACTTTTATGGTCTGGTATATTGTTTTTTATATACATGATACATCTTGGGATGTAAACAGAAGGTATAGTAAGCAAACCCATCTTCCGGAAAATTGTTTTCAAGTCTTGCCTGTATGGCAGTTCCAAAGCAGCTCTGATTGCTCTTCGCTGGAGACCAAACACCCTTTGGAGGTTACAAGTGGTATGTCCCCAGAAAATGATGCCATATGTGGCATATGAAAGCGAATGATAACAGGATATGACTGTTAAATTTGAGCAGTAATTTGTAAGATTACGAAGAAGGAAAATAGTTTTCACTAGTTTTGTTGCAACCTCAGTGGTATTTTGAACCCAAGAAAGTTTGGAGTCCAAAATTACTCCTAGAAACCGAGTACTTTTTTCGTAGGATATATTACCCCTTAGGCTAACCAGAATCTTTGTACATTTTTCTTTATTTAAAGTTAATTTTTTTTGCGTTAAACCTATCGAAAGCCCTCGATTGCGCGTTCAACATTTCTTTTTCCAGATTATTGTAAATTTTGTGTCTAAGTCACAATTAATGAAATCATTGACATATATAAGATATAATAGTGGCCCCAGGATAGACCCTTGACGTATATAATATAGTATATATATAATATAGAAGAACAATACGCATTCGCAGATCAAATCTCCGGTACATCATAATTTTGAACCTACTTTGCGACGGATTTCATTCTAAATAATATTGTGGAATGTAGATTCTAGCAAAGAATGAAATTCAAAAACTATCGATTTATTAGAAGTGAACCCACTTATTGGTCTTCTATATTGAACTAAGGTATTCAAATCAAATCGTCTAAACGTAAAGGAGCCATGGAACATAAATGTTACTGAAGTTGAGCAATTTAGACTCACGATGTTTCAAACAAGATTTCATTTCCACTTCCAAAATCTTTGATTCTATATTTTATGATTTAGAGACAAGCGGGGAAGGAAATAGAGACAAGATCTTTGGAATGACTGATACTAAAACATATATACTGCCATTTTTTTCACCATACGCTGCTGTGAACCCTTCAAAGGAGCTGGCTGAAATGTATGTTAATAATTGGTTTACCAGAATGGAATTGCTTGAAGATTTCAAAAAAAAATAATTTCGTTTTTTTGGGTTCTATTAAAAAATAAAGCAGCGATGTACTTCCAATTTTTCAAACTTCAGGTCGTCTTCTTTCAAGTGTGTTTGTTTTTCTTGAAAAGAGTGAATAAGGAATTAATTTGTAGTAAGTCAGAAATTAGAGACCTACACATGGATAGTTTTTAACCAGTGTAGTATCGGTGCGATTTATTTTTCAGGTTTAATTTATAATTCAGAAAAATAGAGCTAGATAAATATGGACGAAGATTTGTAAGGTGAAGTCTGTGAAAACTCGATGGATGTGCAAGATAGTTCCTTGTTAACATGCGGGAACGATCTATTATAGTTCAAGCAAAAACTGGAATATCACAATTTCATCATTTACATTTTAATAGATAATAAAGTTGTGTGCTATATTGGAGGTATGGAGAAAATACGACAGTAAAATTTGAAAACAAAAATAAAACACTAATCATTTACAGATTGCTGCTGTGTTCAAAATAGGAATACCTTGTTATCCAATGCTCTCTTTTATTATTCCGTATCGAAAAATGTCAGTATTGATCAGAAGTATTCAATTAAGGGACATTTCTAAATGGTATTTGATTCTGTATATTCCACCACAGAAGCAGCAAAAAATAAAAGGAAAATCCAGTCACCTTTTCGCTTTCTTTATTTAGTTACAAAGTGTATTGATCAGTTCAGAACAGATCCAAAATATATTGCGCATGTTGTTTTTGAGTAGCAAATCTATTCCAGAACTGCCCAATTTTGTAACACTTCTTGCTCTTGATGGATCTACCGAAAATTTGAATCAAGGTGCACTTTTAGTTAACTTACTTGTAGGATATTTTAGCAAGGGAACACGCTCGCTATTGTTGGGTTTTCTTTTTGATAACAGAGTTTCAATTTAGGACAGATTATCCTAGGAACAATTTACTCCTAATGTAAAAATCATTGAACAAGCAAGAAAAAGAGCCTTATAAAGTAAAATACACCGTTTTTTTGGAAAATTATGATGATATTCTATACACCAAGAAGATCAGATTTCAAAAAAGTTGATCTATGTGTCACTGATTTAAGAAAACGGCATAGAATAGATGTTGACCATGACTGGATTATTTTGCCAAATTGAAGGCAAACTTGTCCATGTAGGTACTGTAGTGTTTATCATACCAAACATGTGATTTGTAGATCCCAGGTTCGAATCCTGGCCAAAGACAATTTTGCATTAATTCATGCATTTTTGTGAAAGATGTTAATGAAAGATATTTTAAAATGTTTAAAGGTTTTTAGTGTTTCCTGAAGTAGGATTTGTGTTTTTGAGGACGATAGGAGATGAATGTAGTTGAAATTAATTGAAGTAGAAAGTGTGGCGTTGTGGTGTTGGCGTTGTTCAAAGAAATTTCATCTTAGGTGCAACATAATGGCGCGCATGTATCCATTATGAATGTAAATAATATGAGAGGCGGTGCGGAGAGAACATTGCAGGAAATAAGTTAATAATTAAAGAACCCATCTTCCATTTACCTGGAATGATCAATCTAAAATTCCGCACCCTAGTATAACATGTCTAGCGCAGAAATGAAAATAATTAAATAATAATGAAACAAGCATAAGAGCGGGGTAATGATTATATCAAAGAAAAGGGTTAAAGTGGTGGAAGAAGAAGGAGGCCCGCGCCCAGAAGCCGGCGGCTTCGAGGGCGGTGTCGATACAAAGATCGAGCTGGCCGATTGGAGTTGCTTTCAACGGATTTTGATTAGTCATAGAGACAATTTAGCTCTGGAGTTTAATAGAGATACAAATCTAAATGTAAAACAGTAGCGGAGGCCGCGATTGAAATTTGATTGTAATAAATTGTTCCGAGTCTCGGCTTCGTTATGACTAGGCGTTAAATTAGTCTGGAGATAATTTATCCAAGTCCTAAGTAAATACATCCATTCCAAATTATAAACGAAACGTGTCTCGGAATATTCAATACGTATTTGCTTGCTCTTTCCTCACGGCCAAAGATAAGAAATCCTTCCTCCCCGGATTGTTTAAAAAGAAGGGTGCCTCCATCATTTTTATCGAATTTACACACTTTACCAATAAGAATTACATTATAGATCCAAGCAAACTAACTTGCTTTTCTTCGTTTATTTTTAGGTTAAAGTTTAAAATGGATGTCCAAATAAATCTTGGTGCAACATTGAATAGAAAAAAGTAAATTTTTATCTTTGAAAATTTCAAGTGAGTTTTTGTATGCGATGTTTGTATTTATGGGTGCTGTATAAAAAAGGGGGCAGAAATGAGAACAGTTCATTTCCCATTCATATTTCAGCGATACACAAACTGCTTTTCGTGCATACGTGGCTTAAGGCAATGCATGGCCAAAGTGTATAAAGATCGATTATCCGTTCTCCCATATTTCCTCTTAAACTTTTCGCACAATACCATTATCTGCTTGCAACTTATAAAAACCGGATCCGCACTTTCTTTTTATCTGGTTTTTAGCTTTGACGCACGTGGGGATGAATAAATATGCGAAGAGTTGATACGTTATAGTGTCTGATTATAATTAGCGGAATAATATTTTAGAAACAATAGACTATTGGGGTCGTTAATGTCGAGTCGAGGAAATCCCTCGACACGACTCGACTCGAATATGATATTTTTGAGCAGTCTAGAGAATATTATTATTTGATGCTTGAAGAATTGCAAACGGCAGCTAAATAGCGCGTGGGCGGAAATATCGATTGCTGTGTAAATATGGTAATCGTATTAAAAAGTGATTCGAATTTAAAATCGAAATGACGTCTGTGGATGATATACGATGTTCTTGGCCGAAATTTACATATTTCAACAGGAATCGTCCACTCGAGAGCAAACGACGCCACGAGTCAGCGAATTTTTGAGTGGATACAGCTTTAAAGTTTGCTTTGCGTCCCCGCCAAAAGACACCACCCTCTCATTCATCTTTTTCGCACAAGTGTTTTACACCATACACCATACACGACTAAATTTAATTTAATTATTTTTCAAACGTCAACTTTGTTGGAACAATAGCTTCTTTCGCTAATTACAGTCATAACTCGAGCAGAGGAAATGAGATTTCAATGTTTCCCCGAGGAGCTTTTCCAAAGTTCGGGTGCGCGTTTCTTATGTCGAGATGCTTTAGAGTCGACAACTCCTCCAATGTATGCTTTAACCAGCAACAGTTAACATGGAATCTGTTAACTGAATGCAGCATTTCGCAGAATACAATTAGAATATTAGATTAGGGATAAGATCGCGCGACGGGAGGCGGGCACCACTTCTCTACGCCTAGAAAGGTTGCTAAGTGAATTCAGATTACAAACTTTATCAAGATATCTTGATATTGTTTAATGCGTTTAGATCACGTTTCATTACAATTCCTTAACCTAACAATATTATCAACTACTCCGAATTCCTACAAATCAATATTAGGTACTTTTTACAATATAATTCATTTTATTAATTAATAGGAATAAATTATAAAAGGTACGCCTTGGAAATGAACGGAAATGGACAAAAGGGTGGTGAACACACATTGGACGCAATGTTGACTTAACATTAAGGATGTATGAAAACCGCGGGTCAGCAACGCAAATAACTGACATGTAGCAGCTCTTCTATGTAAATAATAATTTCAGTTAACAAACACATTCGTACCTTGAGTGCTTAAATAATAATAACCAACTACACTTTCATTCACAACCCCTCATAAATACCTCACATCATAATAATTTTATGTCTCTCCAAAATAAAAAAATCAAAAAAATATCAATCAAAACACATTTTTTTACTAATTTTTTTTAATATTCCAAACAAACTAGAATAAAATATAATCTTGCTAAATGTCCTCCCAGATTAGAGGCACTATTAAAAAATCTGTTTTTGTATTTTTTTAGGTATTAGCAATAGTAAGATATACCATCCAAAAATTCGATATTTCTTATTAAGTTTTAACATTCTTTTAGGCATTTAAATAAAAAGTGGTTCAGTTGCATTCCTATAAAATATGGAATGTAAAAATTAACTTGTAAACTTTATTAAAGCTCCTATTGAACTTGCTAAAATTTCTGATTTATTTTACTTTGAATATTCCATTTTTTTTTGATTATTAAAAACTATATAAATCCCCAATTATATCATTAAACTTTCAAAGTTTTTAACTGTCAAAAGTCTAACTTTTTTGCAAATATTCCTAGTTTTTATGGTTTATTTAAAAAAACACTCCGATAGCATGATTAAAAACTTCATCAATCTTCCAGTAAATTTTTAAAGAACTCAAAGATTTTTTGGATCAACGCATAATTTCAATTATTCATAAATTTAGGCGTCATGCAATTTTAAGCAATCATACTAGGTTTTTCAAAATTATTATAAAAGTTGCTGGAAGCTTGATGAACATTTAATCAGGCTATAGAAACGTTTTTTTTTTAATTAACCACAAAAACTATGAATTTAGCAAAAACGTAAATTTTTCGCAGTTAAGAACTTGAAACCCCTAAATTTTTTAATATTATTTTTATGTGTCATTTCTTGAATTAAAAAAAAATACATAATACGTTTTAAGCAAATTTGGTCTAAAAACTGCCAAATTCAATACAATCAACTTATTTCTTTACTCCAAATCAACTTAAAAAAAATAAAGTGTCGATTAGTTTTAATTATTTTCAAAATTTACATCAAAGTTTTCATTCAAAATGGTTAATTTAACTTGTGGAGTGGAAATATCTCCTAAAGTAAGAGTTTTAGAGAAAATATTTCGAGTAAATATTGTTTCATTTAAAAGGGGGTGTGGAATGGGCATAGTTATTTTTCATCCAAAGGACTTCTTCATGATTATTTTACCCTCAACTTAGTTTTTTCAAATGGAAACTCATATTTTTTAATAGATTCTAGAATTTAGAAAATACAATAAAATATTGTCTGAAGCATTTTTCATTTTAGCATTTAGTTTTTGGACAAAACATAATTAAATAAAAAATTAAAAATATCCGTAAAAATTTAATGATAAAATCAAAAAGTTTCAGACAATATTTTATTTTTTTTTCTGTAAATTCTAGAATCTATTCAGGTTAAATGGCCCACCCTATATATTTTTATATAAAAAAGAAAACTTTGGTTTGATACAATAATTTTGGAAACCATTTTTTAAAATTCTAATTCAAAAATACTGTATAAATTAAAGTTTAATTTTGAAAAATGATTCAATTTTAATAAAGATTAATGAATTATTTTTTAATGATTTTTATTCAGAATTACTAGGAAAAAACAAGTTATTGACCAAATTTTTTACAGTACGATGCGATAAAAGTGGTGATTATTGAATAAGAAACTTCTTGTAAAACAGTAAATTTTAGAGGGAAGTTAGTTGAACGATTTCATTATTAAAGTGCTCTGAGAAGCAAATGCTACTTATTTCGGTGTTACACACAAATTTTTGACAATTTTTCACGGTCGAAAATTCTAAAATTAAAAAAATTTCAGCGATTTTGATAAATTTTTGTTTTTTTCCAAAGGTCTTATTTCTATAAACATAAAATTCTAACAAAAATAAAGCGTTTTTTGTAAAAAAAATGTAATACTTTAAAAGAAAATTGGAAATGTTATAGGTAAATTTTCCACATATATTTTTCTACAGGATTGTTTGGATTGTAAATTAATTATTTTTGTCAAAAGGATTTAAAGATGATAAAATAGTTTAGTTTTTTCTTTAGAAAATTTTTAGGTTGGAATTTCAACATTTTTGGGTATACCTCAAATCCATTTCAAGTCAAAGAAGATGAAAGGGGGAGTTAAAATGAATTACTAGTCGTATACCGGGTGGAAATGAAAACCGGGTCACCTCGATAACTTTTTTATTTATGAATAAAAAAATTTGAAATTTGGCTATGTTCTATGGTTCGAAAAAACAAATTTTATGTGCATTTTTTATTTTCGAAATCACTTCCGGTTTCACCGGAAACACCATGAACTTTGTTTTTTTAAATGTAACATCCCATATTTTTATTCATGGCTTAAAATACTTTAAAAGAAAAAGTATTTTTGAGATATTAGTTTTTATTGTACAAAAGGGATAAATAATTTGGAAAACCTGTCATTATCAAATATTACATTTTGGGAGCTAAATAAAAAATAAAGCAAATTTTTTAATCTTCTTTTAATTATCTTTAATTTTAAAGGTTAGGTTGGGTTTTTAAATTATCATAAAAAGGATTTCCTTTATAGTTTCATTTTTATTTACGCAAAAATTAATGAGTAAAATGGATTATATTTTTTTCTTCTTTTTTATAATATTTATATTTTTCAGTTTGAGTAATCTACTCTATACTAAAAAATCCCTAACCATAGATACCTTAGTAAATTACAATTACAAAAAAGTTGTATGTTTTAAAGTTTTTTCTTAAGAAATTCCAAATAAAAAATAAAAGGTACTTTGCGTTTTTCCTACAATCTTATAAAAATTAAATTATAGTATTTGTCGTTCGTTTGTCTTCCTCATTTTGTAGTAATTGGTATAAATTTTAGTTGATATTTGTTAAATTAAAACTGGGTCCTAATGGGTATGAATAAAATAAATAAACCTCATCTAATATTTAAGCAAGAAATAAAATTATTGCAGAAAAACTCAACACCAGCGAAAAGTAAGGAAAAAATCAAGAAGGTGGTGTAAAAAGTTCGATAAAACAGACTTCCAAAAAGACAGAGAAGAAGGACAGTAAATTTTCAAAAATTGCGATTGTATCTGGTCTAATCTTCCTGATTTTGTCTAACAAACTAAAAACTTGGTGTAAAGTTGTAATGTTCCAATTTGAACCATAAAATTTGGTGGTGAGAATTGATATGAATTTAAATCCTAATCAGTTGATGCCAAGTTTTCCCAAGTCATAAACTGTTAATTGCTTTTGGTGCCGAGTTGTGATCCAACCACACAGACTACTCTATAAACTATGATAATTAGACCAAAAATAATAACAGTTTTTCCGGAAGTCTGTGGTTTAAGTTAAAATAAAGATGAGTTATTTGTGGTTGAAGAAAATGTGTACGTTATTATTAAGAATATTTGTAGAAGACTAGTGATGAGAAAATTCCTTAATTTAAATGAAGCAATAAATTTGTGTAGTGTAATTGTATAACGGCCTTGGTATATGGATGTAAATAATTTTCGTTGTTAGATATAACTCAGGACTGGCATTGTTTGCCATGGAGCTTAACAAGAGCGAAGCTTTAATTGCGAGCGAATCCTCCTCCCCTTATACTTTTGCTAATCTTGGCAGAGGGTCCACATATCTCTACGCAAATTAAATCTTAAATGAAATTTAAAACTATGTCCGTCTTTTTCTCCCTTCGGCCGAGCTGAGCTCCTCATGTTATCGTTGCGGGATTGTTAGGTTGTAAAGTGAGCCCAATATGTGCTCGACCGGGAATTGAAAAGACGTGGAATGCCGGATTGAAGGATAGCGGCTCGCTTTGTCGGACTCGTGAATGTGGCCGCAATAATTTAGACAAGAATAGGAGAGATTATGCCCGGGAAAAGATTCTTCGCCAACTTTCCGCACGAGATATGTGCGTTTTTTGGCTGGGGGTGGAGGAAATTTTCAAAGCGGCCACGCACACATCACAAAGCCAACGAGAATATGCCCTCCGCATTTAAGAAATTTCGCAATTTCTTCTTCCAACGTGTACGTACGAGAGGAGGGGAGGGGGGAGTAATAAATTATCAGCCCATAAAGATGATTGCCTCGTCAAATAAAACAATGCATGTGAGAGAAAGAAGGTACAAGAAGATACAAGTTAATATTACTGAAGAAGAAGAAGAAGTAAGGTGGATAAAGGTTGGTTTCGCCCACTGACAGCCGACAAGTCTGTTTATGACTTTTCATATATTCTTTGTTATGTTCACGCAATGTTTTTCAATTTACAGCAGCTGCATAATACCCAAAGTGCCTACTAAAAGATGATTCCCATTTCTCAAATTACCTATTTACATTCGTTTACAATTCATCCCAATGTTCTAATAACACGACCCATTTTCAGAGTAAATAAATAAAATTGATGTGGCGTGGCTTCTTCAACACCTGTGTCTATCTGTTCTCCTGTTCTGTTGTCTCTCATCCTTCCTAGATGCTAATTCATAACATCATCTCGTATCCAGTTGAGTGCCTGGGCGATATTGCCTTCATATATTGTCTTGATGGCCGGAACCCGATTGCCTTCTCTTAATGTTCTCAATGCTCTTACAAGTTCGCATTACTTTTAAATATTCAGATCCCGCCAGGACGTCTCTAAAAGCATTTGGCCATTAAAAAATTAAGCGGTGGCTTTTCGTATTTTATATTATTATTTTATGCGTACTTTACTTCGGGCTAAATGGCGGGGAAACGGCATATCATCACCGGAGCCAGATGCGGAAAAAACGATCCTCATTCATAAAACGCATTACAAAGAAACCTCATTTCTTTAAATTAAGATTTAACGCGCTCAAATTTAACTAGACTAACCATTATATTTAACCAAATTTTACAAACTTATAAAACGTTAATTATTATTGATGAAGGATCGCTAATAAATAAAACCACTGAAGGAAATTTATTTTTATAAAGGAATTTGGATATCACCAAAATTCACCAACTCAATCATGTTTATAGCTATGTAGAGATAGAGAGGAATTACGAAGAAATCCCAATTTCAATGAATATTAGACAAGTGTTTCTGGCATTTCTAACCGTTCTGCTTCAGGTATAACCAATTTAATCTCCAATGTTATGCAAAACCAGAATATAGATTTTTCATAATTTAGGGGTCAAGGTTCTGATGGAGCTCATGGCTCATGTTATGAGTGGGGTGTATGATGGAGTAACTTTGGCCCAAATTTTGGGAAAAAGGATTTACTGTTAATTAATTACCAGTACTCTGATATTAACTGAAAGATATTTCATAATCTTAACCTAGTTATCAATAACTGCATTCAATCTACAAAAGAAGCATTATTAACTTTTTGAGATCCTTGGATAACTATTTAATTTTATATTGTAATTAAGTGGTAAATCCAGTACGTCTAAATCCGAATTACATCATTGTTAGCAGTCAAAGATATTTTTAAAAGTCCTAACAGAAATAATAAGTACTAAAAAGGAAGGACGCGAAGAAGCACCTCATATTCGAAAAAATATGCCATTTTTCTATTGTATTTTACAAATGTATTATCAATGGCATTACAAAAAACATCCGAGGCATTAGCAGACATTGGAAAATGTAAAACCGAAGCTCAAAAGACTGGAAAATGGGCAAAAATTTGTTAAAAGAATTTTTTTTGAAGAGAAAGCAACTGAATATAAATTAAATAGTGAAGAATATTTCGTGTAAGCGTTTATTGCCGATTTTTGGATGTATGCAGGTTCCAGTGGCGGATACAGAAAGGGGGATATTTTTCTTCTCTTAAGTTCTAGAATTTTTGTGGGGGTTTCAAAACTCCAACCTTTTAACTATCAAAATTTCTAATTTTTATGGTATTTTTAAGAAAATGCTTCCATTCAGCATCCAGTAAAATTTTCAAAAATCTAAAGACTTTTTATACAGCGCTTAATTTCAATTATTTAAAAATTAATGCAATTTTAAGCGACCACAGTAGGTTTTTCAAATTTATTTAATGGAAGCATTTTTAATCAAACTGTGAGAGCGTTTTTTTAATAAACCATAAAAACTAGAAATAGTAGAAAAAAACATATTAACCCTGACAGTTAAAAACTTGAAAAGGTTGAAGCCCTCTCAAATGTAATAATTTTATATTATACAGAGGAGTGCACAAACAAAGGAAACTTTAATCTGATTCAGTATATCCGAGAAATGATAGGCATGTTTTTTAACTGCCAACATGACTACAAAACAATAATGCCAAGAACAATACCATCCAATAATACAAAATTAAATCTTTTTTTCCAAATTTAGGTTAATCAAAATTTTTTTAGTTCTAAGTGAAGTTTTCAAAAAAAGTAAAGGTCATTCTGAACAAAAAAATTCTATAAACTAATATTTTTTTCGGTTACAGTAAGTTCAAAATTTTAAAAATTATATAACTTCCTTCTATTAATTATTTTTTTTTTAATTTAAAACCGTTTAAATTTCCAGTAATAAATTTAACGTATCTTATGGATGAAATCCAAAGCATACTTGTTTCTAATAAAAAAAAATTGATAATAAAAAAATTATACAGGGATCACAAAAAATCATTAAAATTTTGAACTTTTAAAATAGCTGTAACTTTACCGGAATTGAAAAAAAAATTAGTTGATTGGATTTTTTTTTTCAAAATGACATTTACTATTTTTAAAATGCTGAAAAAAGTGAGACACCCTGTATAATTGGCCATCGCCCCCCGTTGAATACCGGGTGGAAATGAAAACCGGGTCACCTCGAACTTTGTTTTTTTAAATGTAACATCCCATATTTTTATTCATGGCTTAAAATACTTTTAAAAAAGAAGTATTTTTGAGATATTAGTTTTTATTTTTTTTGTAAAAAAATTTTTTTTCAAAAAAAAAAAAAAGGTTTTCAAAGTCGGTGAAAAGTACCAAAACTAATTCTAAATAATTCAAATACCTAAATAAAATTGTAATTTGAAAAAAAATTTAAGTGGTTTTTAAACTATTCATTTTTAAACTTAGTTAATGAAGATTTTATCAAATATCTCACTTATTTTAAATGCAATGATGCCGGGTTATTCGACTTTTTAAAAAGAGGATTTTATAACGATTATTTGTTTTATGTATTTGAATTATTTAGAATTAGTTTTGGTAATTTTCACCGACTTCCAAAACCTTTTTTTTTTAAATTTTTTTTTCGGAAAAATAAAAACTAATATCTCAAAAATACTTCTTTTTTAAAAGTATTTTAAGCCATGAATAAAAATATGGGATGTTACATTTAAAAAAACAAAGTTCATGGTGTTTCCGGTGAAATTTGTTTTTTTGAACCATAGAACATAGCCAAGTTTCAAATTTTTCTATTCATAAATAAAAAAGTTATAGAGGTGACCCGGTTTTCATTTCCACCCGGTATACACACAAAAAAATATATTTTAGAAAATACAAAAAAATTATCAAAATCATCTTAGTACTTAGTACAAATTTCTTATTCAAATTTTGAAACTAATATCCAATTATTTTATTAAAGATGGAATTAAAACAATATCGTCGATTTAAGTAACTAGCAGAATTATTAAAAATAAGGTGGCATAAAATATTCTGTAATTGAAAAATTGAGAGCTAAATATTACAGTATTTTTTATCAAGTTTTAAAAAAAACCTTAAATGAAAAAAAAATAGTATTAAATATTAATGGAAACTATAGAAAATCAAGAAAAATGTAGCTACAATATTTAATGATTAATATTAACAAACGAAAACTCAAAGAAGCTTAGTTTTTGAGATAAAAATTTGTAATAGTTCAAGTGGGACACCCTGTATATTTGAAATGTTAAATTGCAATGTTTACTAAATACATGATATTTATTTATTTTTATAAATTAATTATATTTTTTAATTTTAAATTTTCGTAGATTCATTTTCACTTGAAAATGGGACATAATCTCCCGAATTCGATTGTGATTTAATATATCGGGTGTCCACGAAACTAGGACCACCGCTATAATTTCTTTCTTTATGAAAATAAAAATTTTGTATTTTACTGTGCTTTATGGCATAAGAAAACGTATTTATTGAACTAAAAAAATTTCAATTTCACTTCTGGTTTCACTGGAAATGACATCAACTTTCTTATTTTAAATGTAACACCCTATTTTATGTAGTTATTATTAAACATTGGTAAGTTTTAAGTATGTTAGTAAAAAAATTTTTTTTTTCGAAACTTGAAAAAAAATTAATTCTATTTATAAAAAAAAGGATGGTTTTGGCTTTTTAATAATACTTTTTTAATCCCTACGCAAATTGGTGAATATGTAATGGTTTTTGTGATTTTTTAAAAAATCATTTGATCACAATTTCAAACACTTTTTTGGATTTTTCTGCTCTAGTTTCTAACCCTGACGTTTGGTGAACCATGAATGGAACATTTGACATTTAGGGCCGGTTTATTCACCTTCCAGTAAAGTGTTCAGTAGTGTTATAATACTAGGGAGTTATTTATATGTAAAAGTGATCAGTTAATTAAACTATTCGGTAATCTCAATTCGCTGAAAGGTTTTCGGTACTGAGAATTTATAATATATTTATACATAAAAATAACTTATAAGACGTGCACACTGATGATGACTTTTTAAGTCGAAACCGGTCTGTGAAAATAAAAATTTTAACTAGAAGAGAAAAAGTATTTTTACTAAACCTTCAGAGATAACAAGCCACTCTCTTCATGGATACAAACCAATTTTACAATAAAAATAACTATTTATTCACCAGCCAGAAGTAAAAACCATTCAGCCTTTCAGTAAATTGAGTATATTGAATAGTTTAATTTACTGATCACTTTTACATGTAAACAACTCCCTAGTAACACTACTGAACACTTTACTGAAAGGTGAATAAACCGGCCCATAACCAAAAAATATTGATTTTAAAATTTAACCAATTTTCTAAAAAAGCAATAAAATTGTTTCAGTCATAAAACTAAATTTATAGTGACGTGAAATCATTTTTAAATTTTATGTCTTTTTTCGTGTAAATTTCACCAGCATAAACGTTTATTTGTTTGTTTTTAAAGAGCCAAGCCAGACATAGACAATTAAAAGTGCAAGGCGATAAATTATCAACGCATCGGGCTCGTTAGATTTTTCAAAACTTAATTACAATATCACGCCTTCCTCATAAATATTACCACGGAACAAATGGAATAATAAACACGATTCTCTTGTCAATTAGCAAATTTATTTTACTCGCTCGCTCCTCGCATATCTAATTACGAAATAAAATTAGAGCTTTATTTAAATAAAAATAGAAAAATTAATTTCCATTATCACTTAATAAGATCGCGAGAAAGATGTGCGCACTAAATTTTCATTGTGGTAATTATTATAACTGCGGCCTAAAAATGAGATTTATAATTAGTACGATTCACTAAAAATTAAGTTCATTAGGCGGTTATTTTAATTTTATGTAAATTCGTGCGCTAAGTATAATAATAATAAATGGATTGTTCTGTAATTTTGTTTGCAATTCCATGTCGAAATTAACTGGGATATGGTAAAAGCGTTTATAAATGAGTGAATGCAAATCTGGTTGGTGTAGCATTCACGCTCCTGGAGCTGTCCACACAATTAACGGCTGGGATTTAACAAAACACTGGCCGATTTAAATTCGAATTAAGGCCCCGAAATTAATTAATACTCGTCACATCGCAGACTTTCGCAATTAGTCTAGTGCCGGCAAACGCGAACCCCTTATTCTTACATCAGCTGTGTGTTTATGAATATTAATAATTCCTAAACAGCACACCGGGATTCCTGATAAGAAATTCGTTTCGTTTCAAAACGCATCAGCTGCCTAATGACGAATGGAACGCCACTAATCTTCTCTGTCAACGTTTAATGGCGCACTTGTTGTTTTTACAATTCATCATCAAAAATTAGCAAAAACATCATTAAAACAACCTTAATTTTAACACCAATATTTCAACCAGTTTTCTTTTGACAGCTTCAACAAAAGACAAACCACATCACTGCAGAGCTGAGATGTTAATTTACTTTTTTCTCATACTTTGCCTTCACCAAATGTATCTTCCTCTAAAGACTTTTCTTTCCACCGATAAATATACCTTAAAATAACCAAAAAAGCCTTAAATCGACCAAAATTATTATGATTCTTATAAAAAGTCAATCATACTTAAGTAAAATCTCAAATTCAAACTTACATTTCATTTGATTCAAACATTTCTTTTTCAAACTAATTGAGATATAACAACACCATGTACTGTTATAAGTTCATAATGAACTTGCATTCGGATGTAACAGTTTAACTATTGAAGTTTTACCATTAACATCTTTAATGGTAAGACTGCTTTTTGTATTAATATCCAATGTCCAAATTTTGGAGTTTTTTCTCAAAGCAAACGATATTAGTAATGGAAATTGTCAGGAAAAATGATACAAATTTTAGATAAATTTAATTTATCAAACGAAAATTATTCGAACTGAAAGTAGGTGATAGCATAATTTATTCTTTAATGAATTGGTGCATAATCGGCCAAGTCTATTTTTTGGTGAATTCAATTTTTTGGGAAAAAAATATATATTGGGAACTGCGCAACGATTGGTGTAGTAGTAGATCAAGTCCAGAGCACAATAATGGATTTATATGTAGTTATAAAAATATATTGGCTACATTCAAAATATGTATTATTATCTAGAGAATTTTTATCGTTTTTCCACAATCTTTAGCATTGGACTTGGTACCAAGGACTAAAGTCTTCAATTATAAAGAGTTAAAATTTATATTTAAGGTTGAAGATATACTTTAATCTAGCAAGTTTTATTTACTATTAAAAGGTTTTTCAAAAACATAGATTTTCCTCGAAAAACTTTCCTTAAATCATTTTATCATTAATAGAAACTGGCAAAACCAAGATTTATTGTGTTATATTTACAATTCAGTAAAATTTGATGACCCGGACATTGACCTGATTTCACTATTTACGATTTTTTTACAAAAACAGAGCCTTTGATTTAGAGAAGTGTCTTTGACAGCAACTATAATCTACACATTGCAAATACTATAACTCGTCAGTTTTCAGTTCAGAATCTACTGAAAAAACTGGAAAAATATTCATAAAATTATGAAGAATTTCATTATAATTAAAAAAATGCATTAGATCCAATTTGAATATAGGAACATGATTTTTGGGAAACGGAGATATGTTCTTCCATGTACCTACTATAACTATATTAATTTTCTAAAGAAAATCAATCGATAAAATTTAGTGCTTAGAATGAAGAGAGTTATTTAAATATTGCTTTTGAAATAACCACTTGTATTTACCTCTCAATTCAAAAAATGATAGATTTAAAATATACAATTCTAGTTTAGTGAAAGGGGAACTATTTTGATTTACAAAAGTACCTGGATAATTTTGAAGTCAACTTCTGCAGTGATTGTAGATCTTATAAAAAATATGTTCAGGAGTTCCTTACACAAATTCTTGATACAAATTAATGTCTTTATTAATTAATAATAATAGCTAATACCAGTACTATCTTTATTTAAAATCTAATAGGTATGTAACTCCGCCCAACATATTAATTTATTACCAAGCAACTATTAGCGAAAAAGAACATTTGTTATTAAAAATTAGATCATTAATTATACACTAATCAGTGCTAAGTAAGTAAAAGATATTATAAAAATAAGCTTTAACAAAATAAACGTTGATGAATTAGTACTGGAAAGAATCAGATCAAAAATTGGATTTTTTGAGAAATAATAAACCAAGTGCATAATTTGATGTTTCCATGATAGTCTATAGTTGTTCTATTTGCAATTTTTGTACCAGATATTTAACAATGTTAATACACTTGTTGTCTTTTATAAAAAAAATTAGAATTTCGAAATCCATCAATTTTAATTGAACAATATCAGATAGATTTCAGAAAATCTTAATTCCGAATTGATAAAATTATCTGATTATGAGGACTTTTGCTTCAAAATTGAAAAATTAAAAAAATAATAATTTTCGCTATTTTTTAGTCCTATATTATACCGGGTGGAAATGAAAACCGGGTCACCTCTATAACTTTTTTATTTATGAATAGAAAAATTTGAAATTTGGCTATGTTTTATGGTTCAAAAAAACAAATTTTATGTGCATTTTTCATTTTCGAAATCACTTCCGGTTTCACCGGAAACACCATGAACTTTGTTTTTTTAAATGTAACATCCCATATTTTTATTCATGGCTTAAAATACTTTTAAAAAAGAAGTATTTTTAAGATATTAGTTTTTATTTTTTGCGAAAAAAAAATTTTTTCTAAAAAAAAAAAGATTTTCGAAGTCGGTGAAAATTACCAAAACTAATTCTAAATAATTCAAATACATAAAATAAATAATCGTTATAAAATCCTCTTTTTAAAAAGTCGAATGATATTTGATAAAATCTTCATTAACTAAGTTTAAAAATTAATAGTTCAAAAACCACTTGAATTTTTTTTCAAATTACAATTTTATTTAGGTATTGAATTATTTAGAATTAGTTTTGGTACTTTTCACCGACTTTGAAAACCTTTTTTTTTTTTTTGAAAAAAAATTTTTTTACAAAAAAAATAAAAACTAATATCTTAAAAATACTTCTTTTTTTTCTATTTATTCTTCTCTATTTTAAGCCATGAATAAAAATATGGGATGTTACATTTAAAAAAACAAAGTTCATGGTGTTTCCGGTGAAACTGGAAGTGATTTCGAAAATAAAAAATGCACATCAAATTTGTTTTTTTGAACCATAGAACATAGCCAAATTTCAAATTTTTTTATTCATAAATAAAAAAGTTATCGAGGTGACCCGGTTTTCATTTCCACCCGGTATTAGCGATCTAACGGGTTTTGAAAATGGGCCAAAATAGTAAAAGAAAAACAATATATTTTTTTTTTAATTTTAGAATTTTATAAAAGTATTATTCTATCGTCTGATTATTAAAAAAATGCTTTACGAACAATGGTTTAAAAGTTACAACCATTTTGCAACATAAAAAATCCAAAATATGTTTGTCCTTTTTTTTAAGTAAATTTAACAAATTTTTAAAATAAAATTGACGAATTTTTGATTTACAAGCGAAATTGAATTGGAAAAGGTCTAAAGTTTAGAAAATATTCCTATTCAATTGGTATAAATTGTGGGATCTAGTTACTCCACTTTTTGTCAAAAATAAACTGTTTGTTCTATCTTTTAGAGAATGTTGAAATCTACAAATTGGTACCTACCCTGCAAAAGCTCGAACAGCTGAAAGAGCTTTGAAAGTTAAACTGATGTCAGCAAGATGAAAGAACCTGAATACCCAAGAAAATTTCTGCAATTTGGAAACGAAATGTAACCAAGAAAAGAGATTAGTTTTTCAACAATACAATTCTTAATAAATAAATAAATTTTACTATTTTATTTAAGACATTCTGCCAAAAATCTACCAGAAGCATCTAAGTGGAACCACAGAGAAGGAGCTCTAAAATGTAGATCTCTGAAAATGCAGCTCATTCTCAAGTTCTACAAAAAATTAAACAGGATAAATTCAACTCAAAACTGAGTTTGGTTCCTGTTTACTTGAAAATTTGTATAGATACTTTAGAAATATTCACGTTTTGACTTTAACACTGAGTACAATTTTGAAACTCCCCGAACCGATGCATGATCTGTTTGTTTAGAATTGGGTGAAAAAATAAAACAACCCAAGAGGTTAGTGAAAAGCAAATGATTATAACTCAAAAACATAGTTGAGTCCATAATTATTGTGGAGTGAACTGAAGGGATATGAAACTACGTAGAGTTGGAATGAAAACTTCGGAAAATCTTAAATACCTAATATTTCTTATCATTTCATACCCAATATAAAAAATTATTTAGATTTTTAACAAATACTGATTGTCGTTACTTTGTAACTTATTTGTTATTTTTGTAATGAGCTTCCGTTTTAACGATTTACGTCCAAACAATTTGTGACAGACATTCTTACTCTTTATATTTTTGTAACAAATATAAAATGTCTAGTTGTATTAGATATTACTTTAGTCTTGATGCAAAAAATGAACAGTTTGTGTAAACCCAGTCATTGGCAACAGTGTTTTTATTTCTAAATTTCGAATCCCAATTTTGTTGTTATAATTGTCGAAATCTTTACGCCTTGGTCTTGGGATGAGATCAATCTATCAAAAATCCATTTAACCGAGAAATTTTTCATAAATTCGGCCAATTTATCGTTACATACATACGTCTTATTGACAGTATCTCTTTTCAGACAAGATCAATCGAGACGATGTTATCAATAAAACATCGACATGGACTAATATTTATGTTGATGAGAAAAGGATGAATATGTGTACTAGTAACCTGAAGTACAATGGTGTTTTAAAATATGTAATGATAAAATATTTGAGGTATCTGTTGGAGTTATTAGGTAGAAAGAATAAATTCATTACTAAATCTCAACTGTCATCATCCAATATAAGATGATAAAAAATAGTAGTCCTACTGGAGGCAATAAATAAAAAGTATTAATAGGTTGTAAAAAATACGTGTTTATATTTTTAATTAATAAAAAATATCAATACAACGATCAATTGTAAAGTCGGGATGGTCTGGCATATCTGACCATTTCGAGCGTCCATTTATGTTAATAAATCAATACGAAAATAAATTGGATGCTTTGTGGGATTGTAATTCAATATCGACATATACTAACTTTCAGCTTGTATTCTTAATTAACAGATATATTACAGGCGATAAGGAAACAATCCTAGAATATAATATTAAGATTAATTAGGGAGGAGGTAAAAAGGGGATGCGTATCTTTGGGGTTCAAATCTTCGAGTCATTCGATTTTAAAGCTCGACTTGTTTTGCGTCTTTCAAAAATCGCTTCTAATAACAATAATGTAATTTTTCATGTAAATGGTTGTGAGGGTGCGACACGTTTTCCCAACACGCTGATGATTTTTAAAATGTCTGCTCGGAAAAAAATATGTTCAATAACTGAATTAAAAAAGCGGCGGAGGTGGCGGCGCTTCTTGCAGTTACAGCTGCGACTTACTCTCTCTCCATTCGCCTGACAAATGACTAACTTAGTTTCGTTTCCACTGTGTTGAGAGGATCTGTCACAGCTTAGGGGAGCTTTATAAGCTGTGCAAGCATTACCATAAAAACATAATGCGATTTTTTATTGACTACACCAAAATAAAATCCCACCAAATTTTCATCACCAACTTTTAATAATATTATTTTTAAATTAGTCAAATATTTTTGTAGAAAAAATGGTGGTGCAACTGCGGTTTTAGGATATGCTCGAATCCTTCTATCCGAGGTGACAGTCGATTAATTTGCAGCGATCCGGTTGCGCTCGCACAAATCATTCCGGTATACGGTATAAGCTTTGGGATTTGGTGGTTGGAATCCGGGAAGCTAATTCGGCCGACACTTGACAAATTCCAACACGCTACTATTGTTGCGTATGCATTAATTTTGATTTGTGTCGCGGATTAGGTGCTTACCTTTCCAAATGTTTGACTATGTCTTCGTAAGCCGCGCGGCAGTTTTCCCATATTCCGGATCTGAAAAAGTAAAAATGAACAGTTAATTGGAATGATTAATACAACGTCCAATGATGAAATTCAAATGCGAGATGTGGGATTTTAGCCTTTTTTTATAACATTAAGCTGACCAGTTTATTGTTTGATCCTTCTTCAGAGTTATAATTACAACATTATAAACCACACAAACGTTACATAATAAATATAATAGAAAGTCAAGTGTTGGATTAAAAATTTGAACATACCAAATCGTTTTTGAAGAACGAGCGGACATAATTCTTAAATCATATAAAGGCAACAAATCTATCAAAAAATACACAAAGAAGATGAATGATATGTTTAGTGATACACAAACTTATGAAGTGTTGGTCAAAAATCCTTTAAGATTTTGAAAAAAGAAATCAAGCTGCAGTGAAGAAGGAAAAAAGTTACACATTTATAATTCTAATAGTCTTAAGTTTAAGGTTTTCCAAAACCTCACTTCTTTCTTCAAAAACATTTCCTATAAAGCTACAAAAAATTCAATTCTAACTCATTGAAAATGATTAAGTGTTGTTTTGACCAAAACTTCATTAGATCAGCCATCAACTGTTTTTAGTAATGATGGATCAAATTGTAAATATATTTAGTTCTATTAACCATGATATTAATTTCATTTATGATTTGTAGGCTAATGGAGAGTTACCATTTTTGGACGTATTAATAATTAGAGATTCTCTGGGTTTTTTTAGAAAACCAATTGGTTTAAAAACACTTAGTTCAAGTTTACTTCTTAACTATTTGTCCAGTCATGTCATAAGTACCATTAAAACATTTATATTGTAAAATCTTTGAAGTATATCAACAATTCTTGTGATAGGTGTTATTAAGGATAATTTACTTATAGCGGGAAAATACTCATAGATAACCGCTACCCAAGAGTTATGTTAAATAAATACTTGATGAATGGTAACAATCAATTCAAAGATCCCTTAGCGGTGATTGAGGATGTAATACTAGAGTGACCACTTTTGATTTGCTGAAATCCGGGACATCATACTAAGCAATTGCTTATGTTGGCTGTCTTGGTTTTTATAGGTCATTTTCTTAATCTTTTCCAGAATCTCTAGTACTTTGTTAATCGTGTTATTCGTACCGGTATTCACAAATGATGTTTTGTCACTTTAGCTCCTAATAAAACAAAATACCTACCTACTACTTTTCTTTCGAATTCTTGTTCCAATCTGCTTTTCATTAACCCTTCCAGGACTTTTCCTGCCTCATCGAGCAGACGTATAGCTTTACAGGTAGGTTCTTGTTGTGGCTCCTTTTTAGGTTTTTCCAAGAAATCTAATTTAGCTCCCAAGCATTTATTTATGACACTTCTCTACAGTTCTACGTTTTTTAGTCCAATGGTTTTTGCAACTTCTGATGGCATCATATCCCATCCAGGAACTTTCCTTTCCTTTATTCAACGTATAGCATTTGATACTTACTAGAATGCTATTTGGATCTTCAGCAGCTAATTTCTCCCACTTTATAGCAGGGCGTTTTGGGAATAGTTTGTTGATTTGTTCTTTGATGTGTCTTCTATAAGAGTTATGTTTGGTATTATATGTCTTCCTCTAGATCGCCGCTAGTTCTTTGTGGCTTAGTACATATAGTCTTCTTCAAACTTTTTTGCTGGTCTTATATTCCAATTTGGTTTCATTTTTGGTTTCGATTTATGGTTATGCGGAGGTTGTTTTTTCTTGATTGGGTTTTCTTGCATTGCGTTTTTATGGATTATATCATATTTTTTGGGCATAGATCATTTTCCTTCGATGTCATTTTATAAGCGAAATTGTCGCCCAACTTTGCTGGAGTAAATAAAAAAATGACATTCTCTTAAAACAAAATAAAAAATCTCAAAAAGAACTAATTGAAAGTTTTACGAAAAAAAACAATGAAAAGATTAATAAATTCAAAAAATGGAAGATGAAGATTATTGTCCTGCATGGAAGACCTTTAAAGTTTCATATCGAAAAATTCCGAGAAATTCTTTGATTCTGATTTAAGGTTCCGGATTTTCTTCCTCGGTATTCTTCTTCATAAAGCGTTTGCTTCCCAAGGATGGCTAATCTTTGAAATATTATGATTTTGCCATGACCAAGTAGATACTCTGTGAAGTTCTTCGTCCAAGCATCCACGGAATAGACGACTTCATTTTCTCTTCAGTCTTCAGTTAAGACTATTAAGACTATTAAGAATTAGTCCTTGCGAAAAAGAGTTTAATGTGCCCCATAGAACCATATCGAACAATTTAAAAAAAAAACATGTTTTTTCAATTCTTTGATACCTTGATTAAGTACTATTGTTTTAGTCAACATTTAATAAATAACTAAACACATCATTCATTTTCTTTGTGTATTCCTTCCATTGCATAATGACAAACTATTTTGTCCATTTCATCCTTCAAAAACGATTTGGTATTTTCAGAACTTGAATCCAAAATTTTCGTAACTTTGAAGAAATATGGAAGAATAAATAAAAAAACCGGTCAACTTAATGTTATTTATTACAGATGTCGAAAAAGGCTAAAATGCCACATCTGACAAATGAATAGGAATAAAATTGGATTGGATGGTCGTTAAGTTGTTCAGTTAGAGGCCAACTAAATACATGAGGGTAAGCTGCTTATGGAATTGTTGAAGTCCTACGTGATACTCGGCGCTATTTGAACTCTTAGTTGTTGGAATCTCATAAAGTGGTGAGATGCGGGGGTTAAATTTTAACCTGAATAATAATATGAAGTATATAGTGTATATAAGTGTGTTTGCAAGATTGGAAATGAGCCACTGCACACTACTAATCCCGGTAAGGCTTGGCGAGCGCCCGTCTGCTTGTTTACACCGTTGTTCAAGTCATCATTATCATTTCAACGCTCTTTCGTAATTAAAATGCAAATCCGGCCCGCTGGATGCGTGTACACGTCATGAAGCGCTGTGATTAATTCTCCAGGTAGACCCAAGTCTGGTCTGCAATCAGCGCACATCGCAATCCCAATAAATTATCATCGATATTTAATTATCAGCAATAATAATTTTATGAGCGATTCAAGATTTATTAAAATTTAAGTCTCTCCTTTTGGTACTGGTAGGTAGCTAATCCCGAGGAGATAACTGCTGGATTTTCAGTTTGTGACTGAAATCCTTGAAATCCTGAAGTTGCGCGCAATATTTAATGCCGCGAACATGAGGATTACAGATATAAGAGAGCGGCGCTAGGTTTAACTTTGAGTGCAGCAGCTTCTGTATGCATAGACGATGAGGAGGGATTAGTTTGGAAATGTTTTCCTTTTCCTTCTTACCTTGCTATCGCTTCCATGGTCGGCATGCCCTGGTTTTTGATGACGGAACCGTCCGGTCTGCCCAAATTGTGTGGCATCGCCGGCGACAAAAGGGCAGAGTGGGCTGCGGCGGGGTGAGGCAACTGCATGAACTGCATGTGACCTAAATGTGGAGGGTGATTGTAGCCGTTCGCCAGCAGGGGTGATTTTTCCATCCTCGACATATCTGTAACAAACAGAAATAGGTGTGAGATAAAAGCGAAGAAGCGCATGCCGTGTTAATCTAGTGAAATGCAGATAAACATTCGCCTGTGGGTAATTCATGGAAAGCGCAAATGACAAGGGTGTGATTGATGAGGTGGACTACTAATCATCTAGATGCACCGGCCGTTTGTCTTGTGTGGCCTTTCCCTCTGCTTTTATTTAAGACATACATATTCACATATTTACATTCTCAAATAAATACCACATTTTAAATTAACATCAAATACAAAAAAAAATCACCTCAAAGTTTAAATTGTTTGTGCCTAACCTAATTTCTAGTTTAAAATTTGGACTTGGATATGGATTTTGAACAAATTTCGATACAACCACTGATCAAAACCTAGATCTTTAACATGATATTCCTCCTGGGTCGCAAAATTAACTAAAAATGAATCATTCAAATAATATAGATATTGATAAGTAAAAATTTTTAAATGTTTCTAAATTTTACTTTTTATGATCCTTACAATGGAAAGAAACAGAAATATCTCATTAATAAATATTTTAAGTTATGCGTTTCTATCAGTCAAATTGGATATTAATTGCAAACCTCTTTAGGTCTACAATTAATTCTATATTTCTTCCAAATCTACAATGAATGTTTAAAGCTCAAATTGTCGAATTATCTTTATTTTTTAGGTTCTAAAATTAATTATGATTTTCCTTCACGCTAAAATAGATTTAAAAATTTAGGCCTGATTATGACCTTGTTTTGGAAAAGTAGTCTTGTAATTATTTCCTAAAACATTGCATCAAAAATCCATTTAAGCTAGCCTTTGAGGTCCTAAAAGTGCATTGGTAATATTTTTAAAATTAGAAAAAAAACCCACTATCAGAAATTTTTTTACACCAATCACTCTTTCATCCAAATTTAATGCAATTCGTTCTTAAATTATTAAAAAAATGTCTTTTACAAAAATTAGTTGGTAAAAAAATTACTGAAAAATTTCGACTGTCGCTATTTCTAAAACTACTTCTTACTAGAATATGGTAAAAAGATTTTGGATCACAGTGAAAGTGGGCTTTTTAAAAGTGTTCAAAATTTATCAAAATCTGATTTTAAAGCAAAATTATTTTAAAGGCTTCTTTGTGAGAATTTTTGCTGCCTGTACAAATGTAGATAAAATGTATGTGAATAATTATATCGACCATTCGAGAAGAACATTAGCATAACTGCTAAATTATTATTTTACAGGAAAAACAAAAATTTTATCCATATTTCAGTTGTATCAAATGACTTTATTTATTTATTTGTGGTTTACGAGATCTCCAATAATTCAACACAATAATTAAAATTTAAATGAGAATAGATAAGAAAATTTAAAATTAAAATTTTTAAATACAAAGAAGATTCAAGATGTTTAAATACTACGCTTTTAAAATAATCAAAAGATACATCAAACATTTGAACAGTGCACGTTAAAAAATAGTATGTCCATTGATAAATTTAAAAAGAAAACAAGAATCGAGCAAAATCCTTCTGTATAGAATGAAGATCAAATTTACTAAATCGCAATATAATAATTTCATTGAAAATACTAAAAAATCTTTAGAGTTCCTCAATACAAATCCCAAGATTTTAGATAACTTTAAAACAGTCGAGCTAATATGTTGAACAAAACTTAGATGACGATCAAATGATATCCCTAAATCCTTAACAATTGATAAACTACTTAAATTTATATGTTTTATATTTTGAGACACCTTGTAATAACTTATAAAATTACATTTGTTAATATTTAGTGATAGACTATTTTTACTTGCCCATTTTAGCAAATTATCTAAACAATATTGTAAAGAATGAATATCGTCAAATTCTGCTTATAAACGATCATTGTCTTTTTTACGGTCAATAAGAAAACTCAGACCCGGACTAAAACCTGTGGCCTTTAGTTTTGTCAATAATATTATATGATTCACTGTGTCAAACGCCTTGGAAATTGTATAAATTGAGTCACTCCTCTCCAAGGTGAGTGGCAGATGATTTATTCCATATTGTTAATAATTATATCGCCGTTCCCAAAAGGACAGGAAAATCAAAAAGTTGATCGCCATTTCTATTGTATCAAAAAACTGCTTGTAGCGGCCAGGAGAACAACTATACTTTTGTAAATGTTCTTTTGAATCCGCTAAGTCTTTCTAATAACAGTGATACACCACATCAACTGAGTCCAATTTTACAATACAGGGGTATGGTGTTTTGTATTCTCGTCAAAGCACCATGTCGATTTTATATCGGGTTTTGGACTCAACCAGAATTTTTAAATTTATATTTAAGGTGATAGTGAGTCAAATGTTGAAAAACCTATGTTTTTATCTTTCCTGAATTTTTGTAAAGTGTTTCAAATTGCAAACTAAAAAAAATAAGTAAATACCGAACTTAAGTAAGAATTGCACTTTTATATGCAGTTTTTATTTTTCATTTATCTAGATTTATACGAGCATAGTTTTGCAAAAATGAAAATATAAATATAGAAGTTTTTCTTGCAAAATTACAGAAATGTAATTGTAGATACATAAATAACAAAAATTATAAATGAAAGTAAAATTCTTAATTTAGTTTGGTATTTTCTTATTTTTTGACTTTCTAATTCGAAAACCTTTTAAAAAATTCATGAAAGGAAAAACGTCGGTTTTTCAACATTTGACTCCGTATCACCTTAAATGATCAATGACTTGTTTATCTTGGTTAAATTATGATAAAAATAAGCCCATTTTAAAATAATTTAATTTATATGTTGATTCTGAATTCTGAACAAATATTTAAGCCCTTACCGGAAACTATGATATCCCTCCATTACAACCCATATAATAGTGCAATTGTGTGCAAAACTAAATTTTATGTAACAATGGTGAAATCGGCCATTGAGCATCCATTGATTATTTATTTTTGAAAATGCAACCAACTTGTCACGCGAGTGACTTTTAAGTATACATATTTTTTAAGAATCATCTTTTTTTTCAATGCTAAAACTTAAAAAAAAATCATTTATAGTCTACATCAACGTGGTCCTTTTGTAAAACCGTGCAGTCAAAAAATTAGATTAAATGAAGAAGTACAGTACAGAAGATATGGATAAGTTTTATAAATGAGTAAAACCAGTTGTTTTTCGGTGTAATAGCGCAAAACTCTATAATTGAGAAAGATTGAATAGGAGTAAAAATTTTTTAAGAAACCGACTTTTCTACAGAAAAATGTGAAATATTTTGGGGTCCTAGTAGGATAAACGGTAGGTACAGTAGTTGGCTATGAGACAGTTATTGGCCAAATCTCTGAAAAAATCTTGATCTCAACGTATCGTTTATAATACAAAAATAAACATGAACCACCACTTCCATCTTCTTCACCATATTATTTTGAAGTATGCATTTTGATTGTGGTTATTCGCGATTTTAGGAAATAATTCTCCCTCTGTCGGTGAATTTGTGAAACTGTAAAGCTAGTAAAAATGTTAGTAGTAAATTTGCCCATTTTAAATAAATATGTATTTATTAAATACTTTGTAAAAAACCATTTGTGATCACTTTAAACTATATTCAAATATACAAACATGTAAGTTCAATACTGACTTCGATAGTTCATTAATTTGCCACAGAGGGCCAACAACGCCATCTATAGGTATTATTCCTAATTAGAATTTTTAAAAGTGATCTATTTTTACAATCTGCAATTTGCACCCCCAATAAAAGAGTTAAGATTTAAGTATTTAAAAAAATAAGTTATTAGAATTGATAAAATAGGAAGGTATTTTTGATTTACTTAGGTGGGGTGAATGTATAATTTAAAATAAGTTGAAGTAATTTTAGATTTGACCAAAAATATGTGGTATAATTAAGTAGTTTAATAAAAGAGAAAATAATTTGGGTCGTAATTAGATATAATTGAATTCGTTTATCCATTTAAGAAATTCTTGGTAAATCATATCATAAAGTTTTACCTGCAATAAATTAAGACAGCCTGGAGGGTTCGTAATTGAAAGCCAATTTAGTGAATTTTTCCGAATCTAATGTCCCTATCCCCGGCTATGCCACAGTTATCTCGGTAATGGTTTTAATTTATCGATCCGTCACGTGGTACGTGGCATAAAGTCAGTCGGTGTTAAACGATAAATTTCATAAACAATAATTTCGAGTGCTTCGAAATAATAGCTTGAATTATTCGAAATTGCTATAATCAAACGTTTAAGGCCGTTGAGAGTGGAGTGGAGATAACTGCGGCCAGAGAGCACACACAAAACACAAATCTTAAAAAGGGATCATTGTAAATTATATGTGGTTGGAGTGGAGGCCTAAGGTGATGTGGCCAGTTGTTGTAGGTTAGGTATTAGGTACCCTGAAAGGTGCATGTCATTCCCATACCAATTTTGTGACTATTCATTAAGAATTAGTTGAATTGCTATCATTGAGCGAGGGATGTGCATGAGTTAAGTGTAGGGTTTGTGGTTTTGGTCACTGGGTTAACCAGCCATTAGTGTAATTTATATCACGCCAACCTCAAATGGCTCGCTACGCATTCTCCGCCACTTGTACATATAAACCATATGAGTTTACTACACTCGTAATATAAATAAAACACACCGGTTCAGTTGTTTTATTTTAATTATTTAATTACACCAAACTCTTCATTTTTACACCTCCACTAATTAGTATTATTCCAAATGAAGTAGGTAAAAATCCACATCGACCGTTAATTAAATATGATATCATTTGATAATCATTCAAGCACTTATAAGACATTAATAAACATGCAAGTCCAAGCGGTTTGCAAAGTATTTCACCACAAACATGTAAAAATATAGCCAGATTAACCGCAAACATGCTAGGAATATTAATAATAATAAAATCGCTTTAATAAATTTGTTTTGAAAATGATCTTTCCTCTGTCAAGAATAAATCTTAAAAAGCAAAAAGGCAATAATTGTAAAAGCAAATAGGTATATAGAGCCTCCTCGGCTCATTAGTTGGTCGTGTTGAAGGGCCTCTGATATTTATGTGTATTTGTGAGAGGCGATTTGGAGCACTGCGGGGGTCGCCCCCCAGGGGGTCCCCATACTTTCCCACACCACCCTCATTAAAACAAATAATTACCCCAACCAACAATTTTATTTTCAAGAAACAAATACCTGATATTTCACTCATCTGCTCTTGATACTTTTTATTCCAATTAATCGCCTATATCCGGAGATTTGCAGATAACTTTGTAGCTGCTTCCTGCTGATTATCGTCAAAACTTTGAAGGAATCATATGTAATTGCTCATCTCCGCAATAAATGTTTTATGCATGTAATGTGTAGGTGAACCCCTAATTACTCAAACGCAGCTTATGTGAAATCTAAAAAGTGCCTAATTAACCGTCGGTATTCTTGCAATATGCATAAATATGCAATTTCATGAAAATTAACAGCCTATTATTAACGAATTCGTGAATAATTTAATAAACATTTTTTGGAATCATCGCAATTTTATGAAGTAATTAATTTTAATTAATTATAACATACTCCACTGACTATAAATATTAGTATAACATATTTAAATTCTTGAGTGCAATTAAAGTTTGGATACTTGATATTACCCTTCCTCAATGGTAATAATTAGAATTTCCCTTTGTGTTGTGACTTGTGTCGTTGCATTGATGAGGATTTATCTCAGATCTTCAAGAGCAGTGGTGAAGATGAGAACCCTTCAAAGTAGAAAACAAACCGCCACACCAATAAAATTTGCTACAAAATTTTTCCAACAACATTTTGCATGCGTTTAATGTAATGGGATTTAATTGTAATAATTCCCGTTTGTTTACACATTACACAGTTCCATTATGAAAAGTAAAAGAGGGGTTTGCGTGTGGGTACAGAAGGTCCAGACAAGCATTGTGTATATGTGATGATGATGACGAGATATGACGGCTTTGTTCCTCGCCAACAGTCGCCCAATTCAAGATGTATCACGTATCACCAAAATAATTACTTTTAAATTTTTACCATAAAATTTGGTAATTTTTAATACAACTCGTGAGAATTTATCTCGAAATCAAATCGAGCTTTTTTAAAAAAACGTGTCGAGTATTTATCTGGTCGACTATTGTGCATTCGCTTTGTGCATT
Source organism: Stenus bimaculatus (assembly GCA_963971135.1). Lineage (NCBI taxonomy): Eukaryota > Metazoa > Arthropoda > Insecta > Coleoptera > Staphylinidae > Stenus > Stenus bimaculatus. The sequence goes on along the minus strand of OZ020180.1, from coordinate 73,981,444 downwards.
CGAATATGAAAAGTAAACAGAATGATATGAAGTATGATATCATATTACAATTGCAAGGGATGTTTGTAGACTGGGTGGCCCTATTTATAATAGAAAGCAACATTATTACCTGCCAGTTAATAGTTGATTAGGTTTGGTGTAGTCGGCTTTATTTAAATTAATAAGAGGCCATTAAAATTTTAGAATTGGCGAGCTTTTTATGTGAACCAATCAAAAATATTTCAAGTTTTACAACCGTTTATGATACGATAAATAAAAGGGATGAAATAAAATGATGACACCAAATATGTGCGGTTGTAAAACGAAAACACTAAAAAGTCCAAGCCTGAGAACTAATAATAATTAAAGCGATCGTTAAATATAAACTAACCCTACCACATACAACTATATTCTTCAATAAATAATTAAAAACATAATTGGCTTAAAATAAAATTGAAATTGAGCGCACAATTAAATTGCTGGCTTTTAATAATGAACGCCTCATCTTTGAATAAAGAAGAACCTCACGAAAGATCCAAATGCTCAGGTTCTAATTACTGGTTGTCACTGCTTGAAGAGTGGTCCTAGATTTTTATTATTCGTGTGTCTGTTTCTCTGGCGGATGCTTGCCTTGCCGCTTTCAAAGCCGTAAATAATTTTAATAAAAAATTTATTCAACTCAACCAAAACAAAATAAAACTTACTCCAAAACACCATAACTAAAGCCATTTAAAAATTTAAATTATCACCATCCACATCTTTCAAATTACTTCTCTTATACCTAATAATTTTCATTTTGGGTAATTTAGTAGTCTGTATCTAGATTTTGTGAAATATTTTTAAATTTGCTCACAAAAACCCAAAATGGCAATATTTTTTAAACAAAAGTTTGAGCTGATTACCAAAACTCAAAACGTGAGAAAAATGATCAAAGTTTATCCTCTTATTTATTAAAAATAGGATGTGGCTATTTACACATAGGTATACAGTATACGAATAATTGGCTATTTGCTATTTTTTCGATTGAAAAAAATCATTATCAAAAATAATCTCAACCAACTATACCAATATTTTTTTTAAATTAACTTTTTAAAATTTTATTTTTAATTTTTTTTTTTAATTTATTTATTATTATTATTTTTTAATTTAATTTAATTCAATTGTTTTTTTTAAGTTTTGAGTTTTTAATTTTTTTTAAGTTTTGTTTTTTAATTTATTATTTTATTTTAATTAATTTATTTTAATTTATTAATAAATTTTTAATTTTTTTAATTTATTAATAATATTAAAAAATAAAAAACTCAAAAACAAAAACAAAAAACAATTGAATTATATTAAAAAAAAATAATAATTAATAAATTTAAAAAAAATTAAAAAAAAAATTATTAGTATAGTATAGTATAATTGGTTTAGATTATATTTGTTTTTTTCATGCATACTGTAAGTCGAAATAGTCATGTATTCTTACATACTCTATGTGCAAATAGCCACATCCAAAAAAATATGCAGGTTGTCCGGAAAATTGCGGATAAACTCTCCAGTAAGTTCTTCAGGAATACTCAAAAAAATGTTAAAAAAATCCTGTTCACTAATTTACTGAGATATGAAGAATCAAAGTTGCGAATGCAACTTCATTATTATTCTGAATTTTGAAAAATCGTCTATTATCGTATAAAAGGTTGACGTTTTTTTCGTAATTTAGTAACAAATTTAATTTAATTCATGCTTTTTTGACTTTCTAATTAAATTTTGAAAATTCAAAATTATCTACATTGATGACAGAAAATTGATCTGGCAACAATGATTATTCGATTCCTATTCTTAATCAAATAACTTTTATTGGCTTTATCAAATTGACAATTCGAATTTTTATGTTTTTACGATTTGTTTATCCAGGATGTCTCACTTTTTTTCCTGCAAACTTTTTTTCGATTCTTTAAAAAATTATAGCAATTTCAAAATTTTAATGATTTTTTTGGGACCCCCTGTATAAATTTCATTTTATTTTGAATTGTTTTATTTAAATCAAATATGCCATAGATTTTGACTTTATCTTTAAACCAGTCAGATTGATTAATTTTATCAAAAAAAATAATCCACTTAGTTCAAAAATTGCCAATAATCTTCAAAGAAACAAGTTGGCAAAGACAAAATATAAACCATGATAATTGATTTAAATAAAAATGATGATAAGAAACAAAATTATACAGGATGTTTCAAAAAATCATAAAAATCTACCAATTTTAAATTTGCTGTAACTCGAAACAAACATTAGTTCATAGTAAATGTTTTGTTCAGAATTATATTTTCTATGTACAAAATTTTTTTTCTGGAAAAAAGGTGGAATTTAATTCGATTTAATTAGTTCTTTTTTATGATTATTAAGTTTTAAGGTGAAAAGTTTGCGTAAATGTAAAAACATGTAGTTTTGAAACAAATTTATTTAATAATGTCAGAATTGTGTCAGATAATATCAAAGGCAAAGATGTACCTGAGATTACCTTTAATTACAAATACCTTATTTAAACGCTGCCAAATTTACTTTTTATTTTTTTAATTATATTTCAACCGATAGAATATTTTTTTAAATTTTCTAAGGTTCCCTACAGAGTTCAAAATATTTACTAGAGAGCTTATCCGTAATTTTCCGGACACCCTGTATATTAAAATAATAAAAATTGTATTACAGATGTAATAATCGTAATTGATTTTATGAATTTAATTAAAAGAAATATAAAAAAATGGTTCGTAAAGGCATTTGAGGCAGAAAAAACAAAAGAAACTATTCTTGTATTTTTAAAAATATTATTAAAAAAAAACATTATGTTATATTTAAATGCCAACACCCATAATTAAAAAGTGTTAGTAGTTTTGTAAGAAATTTAAGTTTTAAAATTCGAGTCTATTATTTTTTATCCCTTTAAATACATGGTGTTTCTGAACAAGTATCGGATAATCTAGGAATGGATTTTTGGTCCAATTTAAAAAAAAAGTAAGAATAATTTTTTCTACTAAAAGGGAAAAGTTCAAAACGTTGATTCGCTCGACAATCGACAACTTCATTCTAACTTTTTATTTTGAAAATTTAGGAATTCATCTCAAGGCAGCTGCCAAAAGTAAAGTATCTGCAAAATTTGAGCCAATTATCATTAACAATGTAGATTTTATGTTAAAAAATTGAAAAAAAAATGAGTAAACTTCAATGCCCTACATTTCCGAAATGGAGCGTTTTAGCGGGAAAAAATTAGTCTAACTTTTTGTCTTAAAATTAGTCCAAAAATCCATTTCTAGATTATCCGACACTTGTTCAGAAACACCCTGTATATTTAAAAAATCATTTAGAGAATCAATTTCCTTAAAAAAGTGCTAAAATTAAGTTGAATTTTAAAATATTTTTGTGTAACTATAATACTTTGACACTTATTTTAATATTCGTATTTCAACCGAAGTTCTTTAAATTTAAAAAGTCCTCAATCTAGAAAGTAACAATTCAGTTTTTTTTTTCATTTTTTTTTTCAAATTTAAATCCAATTATTCTAATAAAAATTAGGAGGAGAAAATTCACATTGGGATACAGAATATAAATGCATAATCAACAATTTCAAAAATTAAGCATATTTTGGAATTAGACAACAAACTACATACAAAAGTAACGCATATCTAATATATATAACGTTTAAATTTAAAGAGTTATATAAAAAAAATTTCAGTTAATAAGACGTTCTTTTCTTTATAATTTTTTAGATGATAAACAAAATCCAAAAGACTGAACGTACCGGCAAAGCTAAAATTATGAGTATTGTGTTGTGATAAAAAAATGTTTATATTTTTCTGTACAAGTCACAAAACGTCGTAAAATAAAAGAAAAACAATTTTAATTTTTTGTCATTTTTACAAAATATGTAGTATAAAATTTTTTTATCGTAGCACCTTACTTATATTATAAGTCTTATAAAAATTACCTTTGAAGGTACGTTCAGTTTTTTTGACAACAAAAAAAATTATAAAGAATAGAACGGTTTGCTTAAGTTTTACATTAAATTCAGTGTATATTTTGACATTTTAGTTTTTGTATATCCTATCCCACTATTTTCTTACTGGAGCAGTGGCGTATGTAGGGGTGCATATGCACCCCCCAAGAGCTTCTTTTTTTTATTTTTTCACTGGTATTGTCCAGACTGGGTCTTTTTAAAGTTACTTTTTCAAAATGGGAAATGGTTTATTTTTTTGTAAATTAAATTAATATGTCCTGCAGCCCCCAAAGAAAATTTCTGGATACGCCACTGTGCTGGAGCAACCAACTTATACTAGCATTAGTATATTTCTGTATTCGGTAATGCTATTTTATAATCAATAAAAAAATAAAAAGAAATAAACATTTTGGAGAAAAAATTAGGTTGTCCCATTTATTTATCCCCAAAAATTTATTTGAATATTGCAAATATCATTCTGAACAAATAATTGATTATGGACTAGCATTTTTTTTTTCGACTCCTTAAGAAGTTATGGCAAGATGACGTAAAAATAAAGAAAATTTTCAAATTGTTGTAACTTCTTAAGGAACCAAAAAAATAATGGTCCTATTTTTTCATCAAACATCTAAATGAATAAAATAATAATGTAAAAAAACAATGTTATATGTCATGTATTGGATTGCCAAATAGGCGGAGTAAAAATTGCATTTCTTCCCCTTGGAAGAGCAAAGTAAGTTGGAAATGTATGAACACAAAAATGACTTGTTACAGTCTGTCAAGCATCACAGATGAATGACGTTTGAAGAATAAACAAATATAAAAAAAAATTTCCAAAATATTGCAGTGCTCCAAAAAATTAGTTATTTATAGAGGACCTCAAAATCTATTTCAAAGTTTTATTTCGAATTTTGAAAATCTGTTAAAAGAATATAGTTTAATACTGTTACAGCCATATTTTTTTAATTATTTTAAATTTATTGGAGAATTTAAAAAAATACTTGTTAAAAAGTGGTAGGAATAAAAAATAAAACATATTACAAAAAAATAAAGAATGTAATTAAGAAGAGTTAAAATAATGAGTTTAGCAAAATATTTTAATAAAAAAAGCGTGTAATAAATAATGTAGCAAGTTTTGGTTGTTGTAAGCAATTAATTAAGCAAACATGTAATTTAAATGATCAAAATTTTAACACTTTTTAATGAATGCAGAATAAAATTATGAAAATAATGATCTCGTGTAAATTTTAATAATAAATGAGTTCCATAAAGGTAAAGCAAGGTAAAACATAATTTAGTTTCGCTTATTACTTTTGATTCAAAGCGCCAAGTTTAAGTGAATATTCCGTAGAATGAAATTGAATCGGGGCCGCAATTATAATTTTACAACTAGAACAAAGATATGCAATTAATTTCGGCTGTGTTTGCTTTCAAAAAACTAATTGTAGGTTCGTAAAATGAAACCGTTATGTAGAAAAATAAAAGATGTTATCGAAAATTGCAAATTCAAATGCACAATTTAAAAACGAGAGCATTAATTGCGTCTAATCACGCACCAAAAATTCTTTCCGATTTTTGAGCAACTCCGGCAGTGTTATAAAACTCGAACGTAGCCCATTAACGCGCGAAGCAATAAAGAAATAAAATCAAAAAATAATTTAATTATATTTATCATGTTTTATGGTCGCCTATAAATGGCCAGAGCGCACACAAACTCTTCCAATATGATAGTTTTAATTACATCAGAGAGGGCCGATGATGAGTTGTATAGAGTTGTGAATCACAGAATCATTAAGTGTAATTGCCGGCCTCCAAATGAGAACTCGGGCTCGTAAAAAGCAGCCCCGAGAAAGTGTTTATTTTATTTCTGTAATAACACTTGTCACGAACGAATATACCTTCAAAAATCCACCAGATTAACTTCTTAAGTGCCATATCACGTAATTGGACTCATCAACTCCGCAACCAGCAACTATATGACACATTTATTCCCCGAGTAATCACAAGTCCGATCGGAATTAACATAAGTTGATTATTAAAATGGAACCGTGCCTAAATTCGTCCGTTAAGAAGACATCACGCATAATTAACCTTTCATTCTGATTTCTTTCATCTTTTTCACCAACGACTTTCCTTCGCCTATTATTTTTGAGAAATTAAAATCGTATCACTCACAGCTTTTATTGGCCGACCAATAAACGGAGAGCTAATTAATCAATAGTAATGTTGATAATTAAGTAGGTAAAACCTTTACGCAATTAAATGGTAATTGCATTAAATACCAGAAATTATTTACTTTGCGGTGTTGGTAGGGACATCCCGTTTTGTGGCCGAATATTTCAGTTATTAAACCTTTTGTGAGGACACAATCGGTAATTAAGGTGCGACAGTGTGGATCGAGTGTGGAATTCGCGGAGCCGCCGACATATTTTTGAAATAAATTACATATTCAATTTTGTTTGAACGGAGCCCGGCACGGTGTTCAGCCCAACCCAAGGGTCGCCGAATTGAGGTTTTATTAATAATTATAGCCCTTTGTACCCCATAGGTATGTTTGTGCATATTTCCAACCCTTCCGCAATAACTGAAATGTGTTACATATTTGCGTTTATTGCACACGTTTTTTTTTCATTTTGCAAGTGTGGAGTTGGAGAGAAGACGCCGAGCTTTCAAGTGTAATGTTTCAATCAATAAATCACCAAAAGCTCTGTTTCTGACCGCTTGAGAGCTTTGTTTGGACGTTAGGGACTCTAAACACTTACAAATTAAATTATTCCAGCTTTCAAGCTTTGCTAAATCAATTTGTAACTGTATAGGAAAGTAAATACAATCGGAACTTACTTAAAACCCAATTACACTCTTATTGATAGTAATGATTTTTATTTATTCGCATCATAAATTCACTTCAAATCAATTTCAATTTAAGTCTAAAGTACCAAGCACAATACTGATATATAAACAAGACTCGTCATTTAATTTATGAAGGTTTTTAGAATTTTTGTGGTCTGACCAAAGTATTTGGGATAAAAAATAGAGCTACAAAAAAATTGGTGGCCACCAGGACGGAATCTAATTTTTTTTAAATGCCATATTTAATTGAAAAAAAGATCAACCTTTAAAAATTTCTGATAAAAACCCGTTTCAATTCTTCCACTTTTCCTGGTTTTTGCAGACTTAAAATGAAGATTATTTTTGGAAACAGTTGTGTTCTCTTAATTGCAAGTAAATTAATACAAAAATTTTAGTACAAAGTCAGCAGGAATTGAAGAAAAAAAATGATGAACGTAATTTTTCTGTAGCAGTGGGAAGGAAAGAAGAAATCTAAGACTCCAGAAACCTTTCTTTAGACCCACATCACTGTAGAAGGCAATCATAAGCAAGGAATAAGAAATAAGAAATCATCCTTCCAAAACATATTTGTAACTGAAGCAATATCCTGACCGCTCAGTGGAAATAACGTTTTGGATTTGTTTTTCGCGTTTTTAAATTTAAAGACAAAACTCAAACTCCATTTAGTGGAAAAATACCATAATGTCGGTTTTCCACCAAACGGACAAAGAGGAAACAAAACCGCAACTCGTGTCGAAAAAAACAAAACTGCAACTTTCTACAAACTTCTTGGAGACTTGCATGTTTTGCGACTGTGTAAGTTGTGTTTTTCGTTTCCCATTCGGAAGTGGTAACTTCAAAAAGTTGCAACATGTTTCAAAACTTAAGTCTACTTAGTGGAAATAGTAAGTTGGTGTTTTGAGTAATTTTTTTGTAAATTATGTCTGAAGAAAAAAAATAAAGTGGACTAGATATCGGTATTCTGATAGTTGCCATCAGAGATCATAAAAAATTGGGGGACCCAATGGACCCAGAACCAGAAAATCTTCCTCCCGAAACATAGTTGTACTTTATCGGCTACGACTCAATTGAAAATGACTGGAACAAAAACAAAACTGCAACAATATTCTGTCCGCTCAGTGGAAATAGAGTTTTAAATTTATTTGTGTTTTTCGAGTTGCAAAATTTAGAGACAAAACTGAAACTCGACTTAATCTATTTGGTGAAAAACTGGCATAAGAATAGTCAATTTTAAAATCGTCTTTTTAAATTTTCAATGTAAAAATTTCAACCTCAATTCTTCAAATTAGGATGAAAACTTCAAATTTTTTATGATAACCACCAAAGCGCGTTCTTAAAATTGGGGTAACTCTCTTTTTTACTTTCTACACTCAAGTTTGAAAATTCGCAGTGTAATTTAAGCTCTTTTTCCTAATATTAGTAAGGAATTCACTTCAATTTCTACCAAAAATGAACTTCCTAGATATGATCAAAATCTTCCAGTTTTCCTGTGGTGATTTTTGTAGACTTTAGATGAAGATGATATGTTTTAGTTTGGATATAAGGTTGGTTTAGGAATTGTCAATTTTCCAATCGATTTCTGCGAAATTATTTCTTAACATATTCCACTTTCAAATGGTAATTTTTGAATTTAATGTAAATTCTATTTTAATGCATTGTTTTTCATATCTAAACTCCTCTTCTTTTATGTTTTTAAATTTCAAGAAGGATTATTTTTATTCCTCTTCGTTTTGGAGTTACAACCAGAAATTAACAGTTAAACAAATTTTGGATAAATCTAAAATATTCAAAAACTTTTTAACTATTTAAATTAAATATTATTTATGCTTTTCACTTTTCTTAACCACATGTAGACGAATCTGATCAAAATAGCAGAAGGACCTATTGGCCAAAAGGAGAAATCAAATCCCAGGATTAAGAATCAAAAGAATAAAGTTGAGTCAATTTTATGCACACTTTCATTACTAACACTAACTCAACACATTTGTGTTTTTCATTTTTCTTATCCAAAATATTTAATTTTTTTTTAAAGTAGTTGGTTAATCAAACTATTTAATTACTTATAAATTGTAGATATTTTTTTATCAAAAAAAAAACCAGAAAACGGTTATTATCGAAAAATAATTTAGGATAATATTAAAAAAAAATAAAGTTGTACTTCTTTTTGAAGTACAATTTTTATTTTCTACAAGAAAATTCTAATATTTAACCAACTTTCACCAAACATTTACGACAAACGCCGGCAGGCGAACATTGTAGTAGGGCGTTTGAAGAAAAACAGTAGGAAGCGGATAAAAACTGTACATTTTATAAAATAATTCAGAATATCCCAAAATATACCTAATATTAAAAAAGGAAAAATACCTGAATATGTTCTTATCTACAAAAACTACAAGAAATATTTTGCTTAAAAAACAAAAATGCCAGGAACTTTTAGAAAATATGACTTAAAAAATTAAGTTTAAAATTATTTACACAAAAGAAAATAAACAATTGGAATAATATTTATTACTTAGTTATCTCTGAATGTACTAAAAAATATTTGATGAAATTAGGAAAGTCCAGCAGTTTAGTTTAATCCAAACAAATTCAAATATCGGAAATTTTTGAGGTATTTTTTTAATCCATTAGTGCATTGGTCAACCTTTAGTCAAAAAAATTTGGTTCAGATTAGAACCTAGAAAACCATTAATAGGTAGTGTTTTCTTTATCAAAAAGACCTCAAATTGCATCTATACATCTTGTATTTTACTCGTATTTAATTTAATTTATAAAGTATGTCAAATGTTTTTTTGTAAAAAAGGAGCTTTCCGTAAGAAATATTAATAATAATAAAAAAATTAAAATTTGATGAAATCTTTAAAATTGCCTTGCCACTGTTTTTTGGTCTTTTCCATTTCTCAAGCGATTTTTTCCTCTATTAATTTTTTGAAATTGGCATTTTTTTGCAAGTTTATTTTTTTGTCTAAATTCCTAAAAAAATATCAAAACCTTGTATTTTGAAAATCATTGAATCGCACAAATACTGCTCATTTTTAATGAACGAAAATCTATCGGACAAAGCCAAACAATCAAGAAAGCATCTTTTATCTATTTTTTGATTTTTAACCAAAGGCTATAACTTCTAAACTAATGATCCCCGAGCAAAAATTCTTATTTTATCGTAATCAGCAGATCAGAATTTATAAAAGTAACTTTTATAGATTTGTGAAATTCGAAAATGTTTGTTTAAATTTATATTTATTCAGTTTTCAATTTTGGCCAATTTTTAATATGCTGTATTTTAAAAGGTAAGCATTGTATTACATTAATGTTGAGGTAAATTTGAGGTATTTTTTTCATTCGTAATTGCCTTGGTCAGCCCTTAGTCAAATATAGAACCCCTAAATTTCGTTTAAATTAGAACCTAGAAAAAACCATTAAGGTAGGGTTAATCTGTTTGAAAAAGCCCTCAATTAAAATTTTGCCTAAACCTTAAATTAATCTTACTTTGCTACTGACATTTTAATCTCTTCCGTTTCTCAAATAAGTTTTTTTCTTTCTCCAAATGTTTAAAATAATATCTGATTGTTATTTTAATAATATGTAGTAGGTATATGATCAAAATGCAATGTTTGGGAAAATTGAAAATTATTCATATCATATTAGTTTTTTTACATATTTTCAGAAATCATCAATTGTAATCATAAACGTAAATTGTATTTCAGAAAGCATCAATTGAATTTTTGAAAATCCAGATTAATTTCAGAAAGTATCAATTGTATCTCAGAATCATCAATTGTATTGGAAAGAATTCCAGTCTTTCATCAAAGTAAATTTGTCTTTTCTAAAATTTATTCTTCTAAAAATTATTGATGGTTTCTGAAAGTTCATATGCCTTTTGTAGACGTTTAAAAAATGTTATAAAAAAATCTTTAATGTTCCTTTTGAATATGTAGTGGAAGAAATTATTATGTTTCGTCCTTAAAAATGAATGTAAAATAAAATTTAAAAGGCTTGGGTAAAAAAGCATGTGTTGAGCCTGAGGTAGAATTTTTCTGTGCATTTAGTGGAGTGTTCTCTGGTTTTAATGTAGGGGATGAATTATTAAATTCACTTACCCATATGTCCATTTTCGTAGGGATAGTCTCCGTTGTCCATTCTGTGTTTTTTGATTTGTTGGTGTTGTAGGTGAGAGGCGGCTAGGCTGAGTCCGACTGGAGCCCTCTTGGGGGGTCGCCCAGGCCTGGAGCTGTAAAATAGTAGAGAATTACTGCGTTTAGAGACAGGGTCGCGTTTATTTTTGCCTTTTCTCCAAATAAAATATTTGTCCATTAGTGTCCGCTACTACTAAATATCAGATATCGCCGGACGACGGACGGTCACTTGACAAATCGCCCCTTTTGATTTATTAGCTTCATTTCCTCCGATATAACTCAATACGAAAGTAAAAGCTGCGACGCGTGGGATTACAAAAAAAATCCATCCCTCTAATCCAACCAACCCGTTTTTAACGCAATTACCACTTAATCGCATATCTACTCTAATTTTACGAATCAGTGTCCCATTTAATCACATGCCTTGGGTTACAATTCAAAATCAATCCGCGTTAATTCGTAATTATTAACGTACGTATTTGATAGAAGTATTTTTGTAGGAAGAGGAAAAAAGGGCCATGAATCAATTGGCCTCGGGGCTGGTGTATGGTTTATCAGCTGTCGGGAGTGCAGAACAGACTCACCCCAAGCTCGCGGTTATTGAGGCCGTTTGTATCATTCTGACAACATAATAGCCCAACAGTTCGTTTCGGGATTAAGGCCGAGCCACAAGAACACACCAAATAGTCTCGAATCAACTTTACGACCTCAAAAATCCTCTCTATCTCAAGAAACAATATTTTGAGCAAAAAAGCCCATTTCAGGAAAATGAAAAAATTAATTAACTAAAAATAGGAGCCACCAGCCACCAGCGACATTATCATAAAACATAATTTACAACGGGGGTAATATTTTCACTTGCGCGAAATAAATTGCACGACGAGCGTGTATTTTAATAGCACATCAACTTTCAGAAAGATTTATCTCAATCCTTTTTCAAACCGAGAAATACGTCGCATTTTATGTCGTGTGCATGGATTTAATTGCCTTATTTTTTAATACACGTAATTTTACCTGCGGCATATCTAATTGCAAAATAAAACTGCTTTAATTTTTATTTATTTTATACCTACTTTTAAAGCTGTAATTTACGAGAAAAATAAATTTATGTTTATCATTAAACCATACTTATCAAAAAGAGACCAACCGACATTTTTTGAAAAATGGGATTATGGCACCAAACGATATAGTTGAACTATCATAAATTAAAATCACATTGACCCGATACTGATAAAAATAATTTGGATTAAGACTAGTGTCATAAAGATTGAGAAAAATAAACTATTTACTACATTTGATCTCCTAAATATATGCACAATAAAGACGAAGTCTATAAAGAAGAAAAATCAACCTTCTGCTTCTAAACGTCATTTAAGGTATTGTTACGATGGCTGTTCATGGTCCTTCGAACCGGATGATCTTCTTCAGTCAGAACTAAGATTTCATATAATCTCAGTTTGATAAAGTAGAAGAAGAAGACTTCACAAACACCATAAAGGTTAAAACAAGAATGGAAGCTAGCACTATCGAACTACCAAAAATCAATATACTAACGTTCCAAGGTTCCCAAGACATTTTCGAGAACTTGGAGCATCAACAATTACAATCACAAACAATTTCTGTCTGATATAATGGAAAACGAAATCGTCACAAGCATTCCAAATACAGAACGTCATAAAGCAAGAAGGTGACATGGAAGGGAATGTGGAAGAACGCAAAGCTAATGAAATACCATTAGATACAAGCAGAGAAAGCTAAAACCGAAGAATTGCCAAGAAGAGAGGACAAAGTAGCACTAATGCATGAAGAATCATAGAACGCAAAACAGAAACAAAATTGGAAATAGGTACATGTGAAAATCGGACTTAAAACCCCAGATGAAGTCAAATCTGAAGTCTAAGTAAAATCCCAACTTAAGATTAAAGCACACGTTGGAGTGACTGAGAGGCAAAAGCATTAAAAAAGAGAAAGAAAGTTGGATATGGATCAGAAGATGGAGCCGTTTCAGTTATGGATGCACATCGAACTGGAGGGACTACTCTCAAAGGAGTACCACTATCCAAATCTGAAGAAACGCAAAAGGTTCAATGAGCAAAAGCACTGACAAAATATGTCAAATCGGTAGTGGAAAAAATACCATACATAATCCAATCCTGGAGAAGGCGCAGGCAAGACTGCCATCTGGCTGCGAGATCCAAAACTATCTACGTTACAAGACAACATCAACAACATGGCTATAATACATCTATCATCAACGTGTACTTTACACACAACCCAACTCATCATTCCAGCAACACGAAAGGAAGCAGTATCATTAAAACCTTCCTGAAACCCACCAACCTCTCCATCAACTGGCAAGAGATTAAAGGTTCCAAAAGGATTCGACCAGAATCCTTTCTGAAACTGTCCTATAAACTAGATAAACTGCAAGTTCAAGAAACCGATCATTGGAATACACAACCTCTGGAAGGAACACAATCGCCGAAAGTTCCTTTCACGTACAAAGCAGCAAGAGATCAAACTAGATCCACCATTCCAGATATTGAAGGGGACTATCAGCAACACCATGTTGGAGTCCGGTTCTTCAGAAGCAAGATATTTATGCATAAACAGCAAATTTATTCATATCTAAACGCACGAGTCCGCGGGCCTACGAAATCAGGTCAGATATTAGGTCTCTAATATTGACATTAATCAAAAAGTTAGTTCTTGACTAAGGCAACTGGTGCATGACTAAATGCTCTTCCTGTTGCTTCTTTAGGAACATTACTCGTTAATGATTTATTCAGAAAAGTAATTGGCCTTCGTCTTGGTACTTTCTTGTGTATTCAACACACTTACTTTTATGGCTCTATTATTATTGAAGATGGAAATTTTTCTTCTCAACATTATGAAGTAAACGATATTATTAAAATAGTAGGTATTATCTTCCGGAAAATTTTTATATACAGAAAACTTGAAAATGACTCATTTTTTTAGATGATCAAAATGTTCTTCTTCGATGGAAGCAATTATGGGTTTATCGAAGATATCAAAACATAAATTGAATTAATGTCTCCCAATCAAGATCAAATAGAAAAAGTTTCTTTTATATTACTTTTATGGTTTTGATGATAATTGTGATTTTGATATAAAGACTATAAATTTAAGAAATTTTATCAAAAAATTCAAGAAACTTCTTAGTTCCTTCAAATTACCAATAGGTAATAATAATTATAGTACTATCACACAAATAAATTGCTGCAACATCGACACAATCTATATCTATATTTATTTATTGTTTTAATGTTTTATATTAGTATTATTTTTAAAACTAACTACCAAAAATTTGAAAATGAACGATTTTTTTGTTAGATTCTTGTAATTATTTGTGTTTTTTTAAATAATTACTGTTAGTCATTAAATTGGTTGTCAATTCCATTCGACATATGTATCATGTGTAAATTATAGTCGACTTGTAGAGATTATAAAGTGGAGCATAGGAGAGGAAGGAAGGGTTAGGTCCCTTGCAAAAATAGTTGGGTAATCTCGTGCAAGCACAGGGAGCATAACAGACACATTGTTCGCCCAAAATCACCCTCAAAGTAAAGCTAAACTATTCTAAGCTTTATTAAAAGGACGCTTAGAGTTGGATATCCCTTGCGAGCGTTTTTTATTTTTTACGCACTGTAGTAATCCAATATTGTGCGCTTATATTATGGCAAGAATCAAAATGGGATAAAAGAAATATAATACCGTAACTATTGTTCCAAAATGTATGTACATTAAAGATATCCGGCCTTCAATTATTGATACAGTTGGAAGCGAGTTTTAATTTTAAAAAGATGAACATAAGGCGGCGGCGTCTTGTTTTTCTTTACGATTACATTTACTTCGTGTTTTATTAGTTTAATATTGAAATGAAGGCACGAGGCAGGTATCGCGAACTTTTAATTTGCATCTGAAAGTTTTAATTTAGTTTTTTCGGAATCTCACCCCAATATAACCGTAATATCATACATCCCTAAAAAGTAATACTGATGGCAACATCTGCTCGAAATATGTATTTTAAATATTTTCCAGATATCCAGGTGTAAAAAAGCATCAGTCGCAGTCGCAGTTCCTGACAAGTTGTGATTGATAAGGTTTTTAGAACGAAATTGTTTAAACAGTCCTAATTGTTCGCTCGTCACCCCTTTGCGCTTCGGAATAAGATTAAGGCTTTAAATTCTTGCGAATTTGATTGATCACCGGGGACATTAACATATTAATCTTTTATCCAGGCCTCTCCAACAAACTATTTCCAGTCGCAACCACTTGTCTCCCTAAAGCGGCT
The DNA here is from genome assembly GCA_963971135.1 of Stenus bimaculatus. Classification (NCBI taxonomy): domain Eukaryota; kingdom Metazoa; phylum Arthropoda; class Insecta; order Coleoptera; family Staphylinidae; genus Stenus; species Stenus bimaculatus. Next base: position 73,966,193 of record OZ020180.1, on the reverse strand, counting down.
CTGCTTATTTTCAACTTTTTAAAGTGGTCGCCTAATATTTATCTCCAAACTCCAAACCACCCCTTCTGGCTCCTCACGTTTTATGGCTAAAACTAAAAACACATGCACGCGTATTTTTAACAAAAATCACATATATAACGTGCATATCTTATCTCCCAGAAAAACTCCAGATTTTTTGCGTCATAAAATTCATGTTAAATGGCTCATGGAAAGCCGCACATAATACGGATTTGATATCCGCAATAGATATGCCTATATTTTTTTGGGAGCGAATCCACCCCGAATTGGTGAAATTGAAAGGGTCACGTGTATAGGATTTGCTTCATTGTATTTCATGACTTTGTACTTTTATCCCCAAATGACACATCTTATATCTATAACCATCCTCTACCTAACGCCACTATTTTATTTCACTTTTTAGGGTTCCCACTCTTTATATCTCAACTAATGATTAATGTCAAACCGTTTCAAAACGTGTCATACATAAATCGCTAAAAATACACACGACATATTTATTAACATCGATTAAACTTGCATTATTTCTTAATAAAATCCAAACTTTATTGAATTAAAAAAAATATACAATTTTTTCTAATTTTGTTTGCTATTTCCATAGTACTAAAAGATTCAATATGTTTTTTATGAATTATGGTTACTTATATTTTATTTACTTTAAATCAAAATCAGGATTTTAAATTTTTTCTAAAGCAAATGTTTGTTGTAAACCTGAAATTTTTATAAATTATAATTTTAAACCTTTGAAATCAATTTTAACATTTTTTTTAAACAAAATGAAGTTTGAAACTCAAGAAAATAAAGGTTTTCTTTGTGAATTAGAGTTAATTGAGTGCAAAAAGGTATAAATTGAGGATAAATGAATGATAATCATCGACAAACACAAAATGTTGTTTTTCCAGCAAGTTTAAATTATATTCCAAGGTTTGAATGTCAATTTTTCAGTTTTGACGTAAATTTTATTCTGTATCTCCAATTATTTAATTAAATTTTTGAAAAAATTTAAAAAAATCAGTAACAGCGCTATTTTTGTCAGCTAAATTTAGGAGAGATTTTTCCATATACAAGGTGTTAAAATTTACTCTATATTTTTTTCACTTTTATAAAAAGATAAAAATGACCAAAGAACACAACTGTCTACATTTTGTGATTTAACTACTAAACGTTTTTATTTAAATTTTTATTAAGGACTGTGGTATCGTACAAAAATTTTTGGAAGGTAAATACCCCCAAAAAAACTTTGTCTTGAATGTTGGTAATTTTACCTAATCTGTAAGACCAAACGTAAGATCTTATGAAAATTTGAAGAAATTATTATTAGACTGTAGATGTTATGTTCAAAAAAAATAAAAAAATGAGTAAACATTAACACCATGTGTTTCTAAAATGGAGCTTTTTAGTGAAGTTAGGGACACATAATGATGTTTTTTAATGTCCTTGATCGATAATGTTGTAGAAGGTAATGGGTTGAGGACAAAAAAAATTTTTTATACTCTTTTTTTACCTCTTTATTCTGCGACTAGTTTTGACTACTGACTTGCAGCCTTTATCAAGCTTTTATAATAATTGCTGAGTAAAAAAAAAATAAAAAATAAAAAAAAAAAAAAATAAAAAAAAAATAAAAAAATTTTTGTCCTCAACCCATTACCTTCTACAACATTAGGGACACATGTTTTTAAACACCATGTATAAGCTAAAAGCTTAATATTTACTTTAGAACCTCAATTTTTAACCTTTAACTACAATTTTTATAACTATTTAAAAATGTTAGTTTCTTCATATTTTTTACTATTTTAAACGCAAAAACTATAATTTTAAAGCTCAATTTTATTTGTTTTTCTTACTTCATTCCAATACACTTTTTAAGTCCAAATCTCAAGATTACTTAAAAAATAATATCTTCCCCTTTTAGTTTTTACAATTTTTAAATAATATCTTTAGGTTTTTTTCCTAAAAAGCTAACAAATATCATTTAAGAAGAAAGTTGGTTATTTCAATATCATTTCAGATCAAAATTTATGATAATTTTGTTTCTTTTAATTTTTTCTTAGGTTTAAAAAAATTGAGTTTTTACATTTTTTTTAAGAAATTAATTCAAACAATTAAGATAAATAAGTAAATTTGTATTTTTGTAAGTTTAAAACGTTAGTTTAATAAATTTTCAGAATATACCAATTTTAGAAAAAATGTTCAAATATTTTAAATAAAAATTATCACTTACAGATAAAATTATAAATTTTAATTTAAAGAAATACCTTATTACATTAAAATTCCAACAACAAAAATTTTAAGACAATAAAAGTAATTGTTTTTTAATTTCAAATAATTTTTATCATAAATATTGTTTTTATTTTTGATAAAAAAAAAGAAAAGCAAACAAAATTTTTGGAAGTTTTTCAGACATAATTATAGAATGAAAAAATATCAAACTATACTTATCAAAATTGTTGTATCACCATACCGGGTGGAAATGAAAACCGGGTCACCTCGATAACTTTTTTATTTATGAATAAAAAAATTTGAAATTTGGCAATGTTCTATGGTTCAAAAAAACAAATTTTATGTGCATTTTTTATTTTCGAAATCACTTCCGGTTTCACCGGAAACACCATGAACTTTGTTTTTTTAAATGTAACATCCCATATTTTTATTCATGGCTTAAAATACTTTTAAAAAAGAAGTATTTTTGAGATATTAGTTTTTATTTTTTTTGTAAAAAAAATTTTTTTCAAAAAAAAAAAAAAGGTTTTCGAAGTCGGTGAAAAGTACCAAAACTAATTCTAAATAATTCAAATACCTAAATAAAATTGTAATTTGAAAAAAAATTTAAGTGGTTTTTGAACTATTAATTTTTAAACTTAGTTAATGAAGATTTTATCAAATATCTCACTTTTTTTAAATGCAATGATGCCGGGTCATTCGACTTTTTAAAAAGAGGATTTTATAACGATTATTTATTTTATGTATTTGAATTATTTAGAATTAGTTTTGGTAATTTTCACCGACTTCGAAAACCTTTTTTTTTGAAAAATTTTTTTTTTTCGCAAAAAATAAAAACTAATATTTCAAAAATACTTCTTTTTTAAAAGTATTTTAAGCCATGAATAAAAATATGGGATGTTACATTCAAAAAAACAAAATTCATGGTGTTTCCGGTGAAACCGGAAGTGATTTCGAAAATAAAAAATGCACATAAAATTTGTTTTGTTTGAACCATAGAATATTGCCAAATTTCAAATTTTTCTATTCATAAATAAAAAAGTTATAAAGGTGACCCGGTTTTCATTTCCACCCGGTATAAGTGTTAAGACCGGAGTTTAAAAAACAATAGAAAAAGTCAACGTTAGTAAAATGAAATTTTTATCAAAAACATTGGTTAATACAATTTTTTGCACAGAAATGCAGTTTCGGAATTTTTAAGTATAAAATCAGCTTTTCCTCCAATCTTAAAGTTTTCAAATATTTTTATCGAAAAATAGTTTTTCCAAATTTCATTATCTTTAAATTTACCAAAAAATTAAAACAAAAATTGTAGATTTAAGCACCTATTTTTCAAATAAGTACATAAAATTTCAGGTTGTATTTCAGAAAAGACCAATTCAATTTCATAAATCATCAATTGTAATTCAGAAAACATCAATTGTTTTTTCAGAAAAACCAAATTAATTTCAGAAAGTATGAATTGTATTTCAGAAAGCATCATTTGAAAATGAAAATTCGTCGATTTCATTTCAGAAAGTATTTCAGAAATAATTAATTGTATTTCAGAAAAAATATTGTCCTTCATTCAAAGTAAATTTTGCTGCAGACATTTTTAATTATTTTAGATTTTAGTCACTAACATCCGTTTTTCATTGCCAAAGAAGCTGGTTTTCCTACAAGAGCATCACCATCAAAAATTGTATTTTTGGCTTCATCAGTAATTGTTTGCAAGTAAACCAAAATTTGCTCCATGATACTAGAGGCCATTAACATGAGAAATCCGAGGTTATCTTTTAACAATACTGATGTACATAATCTTAGAACAGATTGGATCAATTGTCTCTGTTGTGGTTCACGTGCACAATCACAATTGACCCTTTCTGAAAAACAATTGATGTTTTCTAAAATACAATTGGAAAAGGTGTAGTCTTCATAAATGTACCATTTTGCTATTTTGCTGCATTTTCACGCACTTAACTTTTAATTGTAATGAAAAAGTGTAATCTTTACGAGAGTAACTGTTTTTTTATTGTGTGAAAATAATTTGAATAATCTTTAATCGTAGTATTATCATTAGAAATAAATTAAATGTCATCTTTCGTATTCCAGTTAATTGCTCAGTAGGAAAATGGTGAGAGATGGTTGGATGTGATATGATTGTGGTAAAGAAATGAAAATAATGGTCTTGATTTTATTGCCTCTTTAATTCCCCTCGGCTGCACATGATATCTTAATTACGGCGGTGTTAATATTTGTGCAAGTTTAAAATAAAAATCCGCGATGCATAGAAGAGGCGCGCGAATAGCAACTTGATCATGATTCAAATTTGAAGAGTACTTAGTTGCATGGGGGCGCCCTTTCCGAGTATCTACTCGCCCATTGTTTTAGCATGTACTCGTCTCATTCGATATCTGGCACGCATCTATTGTACTGATAAAATCCTTAGAAATCAGATACTTTTTATTATAATATAGTAGATTTAGTAGATGTCGGTTGAAGGAGGAAGGAAGGAGGAAATACAATTCCAAAGCCATTAAGCAGAGAGAGCAGCTCTTCTATCCGTCCCGAATAATAATCTAGTAAGACTTCATTAGGCTCCATAAATGAATTATGATTTCTGATTGAGTCCGCCGCAATATAAATGTACTGAAATGACAAACCGCCTTTTGGTAATGGAACGGAGGAGTTTCCCTCTCGCTAAAACGGACGCCCGAAATAATGCTCTTATAAATTAATTTGTACAGCTTTTATCTCTACTACACTAATACATGTTATAGTAACAAATATTCCAAGTTTACACTCTTAACTCCCTTTACACAAAGCCCACTCGAAACTTTTCAATCTTTGAAAACAAATATTGTAATTAACACAAAGAATGCAAACTCACTTTGATATGTAATTAGCTACGAGTGAGTCCGATGTAATTGGAATTCCAACGAGGAGGGGGAACAAACTTAACAAATCTTTAATCGATACCTGATCTGATATTACACGCGAAAAACCGCTTTTAAAACAAGTCGAATTAAAACAAACCCCCTCCAAAAAAAATCCTGAAATAATCAACCGGGAAAACCAAAAGTTACCGACATCAAAGCGAATGCTTTCTATTAATTTGTTTCAATTAAGAAAATAGAGTTAGCAAACATCTTCGACTTGAAACGTCGCGAGAAGAACGCCAGGGGATTTTAGCTACTTCATAATTATATTTCAAATCCATACCAAAAGCGCTCACTTTAATTCAGAGTTTACCTAATAAATAAATTCATTACAACTTCAACATCAAATAACACCAAACAATCAATTTAACCAAATTTAAGATGTTTTTTATAACCAAACAAAAATTACTAATTAGTTTTATTTACAAAAACCCTCAAAATTTGGTCAGAATTTGATCGTGTTGAGGTTTTCTTTCCAACACCACTTTGGATAATCGATTAACGTATTACAAGTAATTTGATCCATTTTAACCTTTGGAAGGCTTTTTATGTTAGGTTAGTTACCAGTTTCCATTAGTAAATTTTCTTCATTTCTACCTACATATATGCCTGAAGTACTGATGTAAACAGTGCAGACCAATTTGGTATAATTTGGAATAATTGCAGAAAATTTAGGTCATTATTACACCTGGAGCAAGTTGTAAATGGGTTCTAAAATTTCATTAACAAACAAATAATCTACAAGATTGAATTGGTTGTCTAGCCATTTCTTATTTGAGTAGCACTGAATGTAGGAGAAAGTATTGACAATTTTGTGATTGTATACCGCTTTTTTGTAACCAAATTCGTGATTTCAACGTCTGGAATGCTTGGTCTAGTCTATAAGTTGTTTGGACCGTGCCAAGACTTTAAATTCGGTACTTGAAACTTATGTTTTTCTTCTCTTGATCGGAAATATCAGAGATGTTGTTCTTATTGTTGGGATCTTCTTCTCATGAAGGTTTAATGCAAAGAGTGAGATTAACTTGAAGATTTTCTTCGTGGCGCTTAAGGTTTTCTTCCGGAGTGGGAGAAATTATCCATGTTTTTGGATTCATATATTACGGTACCTACTTTTATTTGGTATTTTACCAAAATAGATAAGCCCGCAATACTAAACCGGACGAGGATGCAATCATCGTTTGAAAATTCTTTGAAGTGCAGTTTTAGCAAATCATAATATAGAAATCAATTCAAATCAATTACATGTATAATATTGGTCACAACAGTTTCTTCGTCAACACAATTTCATGGATATGTCCTTTTCATCAAATACAATAACATCAACCATAACGTAACAACTGCTTCATCGTCACTACTTTTTCATTAACCTTATCTTTTCATTGACAAATCTTTTTTTCGACAAACTGTCAATGCTTATTTATTCGACAATGTTCCATCGCCAATTTTCTCATCGACTGTAGATTCATCGACACTATCATAAGAAAATGACTTCTAGATTTTGTTATCCATTTATTGAATCATGCAAATGTCGAATCGCATTCAGTATTTGCTTGCAATTTTTTTTGAAAAAATATATTTGTTTTGATTTTAGATTTTTTTGGTTTTCGAAAATAAATTTCCTTATTAATAGAGGTTCATGTAATTAATAATATTAGTAAAGCATCTATAAACCAACAAAAGATTTATGCTATAGGTGTTTTACAATTTTCCAGAGCTCTTTCACTAATGACAATATCAGCATCATCTTCAGCTCGTGTCATTTATACATTTGCAGTTTCGAATTTTTAGGACAATGTGGATCTACTTTTGTTACTTTTATACCAAACTTTTTTCCTTGGCTTATTGTAACATTCATTGATTCATCAAGTTCAGTAGAAGTAGGAAGTTTGAATGATCGACGACGTTGTTTTACAGCTTTTATATTTTTACTGTTATCATTGTAACGGCCAAATACAATTATTGGATTTGGGCGTTGGAGCAAGACGTAAACTTTTTGACCATTATCTGCACACCCGACAAAGATACAGCTAGGAGAATCGACTACTCCAATTCTGAATAAATACAAACTTTAAAAAGTATGATTAATACCCAGATTCTGGTCAAATCATTTAAGTTTAAAGGCGTTTAAATTTAAATTTGTTATATGGGTTGTAATGGACAATTCCCATGGTTACGTTATTTGTTTCCAATTAAAGGCCTTTAATTTTGACCAGAATCTGCCTATTAGTCTAATTCTGCAAAAGATAGTAATAAAATCTGTTTGATAACTTTGTTATTGATGCGCCTATAAATTCTATCATTGGAGGTACTTAACTCATCAAAATTATCTTGATATATTCTGAAAAAATAAAACTTAATATCTGCAAAATTTCGGTGCAAACCTTAGCTAAGAAATCCACCACTTCATTGCCTATAATCCACTCATGACTTGGAATCCAATAAAAGTGTATTTTAGGATAATCTCTGATTGCCCGGATAACATCCCTTAACAAAAATATGAAATGGTTAGTTCCATAAAATACACTTGGTTTGTTGATTACATTTGGAGACATTTAAAAGAAGGAATAGAGATCAGCTGAATTTTGAAAGAAGAGGAAGTTATCATACATTTGTGTAAACCTCAAGTCAATCCCTCCATATATGTTTATACTCCAGGAACCGTTTTTGATGAAGTTGTTTCATATTGTCAATAATTTGTAGTAAATCAAGCTACATCTTTGCTACTCGAAGTAGTCGATGAAGTATCTAATTTGCTTGGAGTCAAATTTGAGACGTTTTAACTTGGTCGGGCAATTGAATGGTTCTAGCCACTCAACCATCCAACTTGGTTGGTTGGCAAAAAGTTTACACCAGACTCGACCAAATTACCCTTCCAAATTGGATCATGACTAGGGGTTTTAAGCCATTTTACTCGAATATAGTAGCTTCTACGAAAAAAGGGGATGTAATCTTTTTTGGAAGAAATTTTACGAGCTACAAATATTATAATAAATAACTGGTATTTTTGACATTTGGCCTCCTGTAAAATTTTACCAGGAGTTGGACTAGATCTTTTGACCTCATTTCATCAATTTCTTCGTTATGAATGTACAAAGAGGAGATTTAAAATTGTGACCTAAGAATGTAATTGAATAAAGTTCAAGCAAAAGAAATGACTTATAATCTAATTTGAGAAGATTTTGAATAATCTGGTGTGAGTAGGCGAGGAAGGTAGACAGACATAAGAGCCTTGTAAAATCAATAAAAGTAAATAAAGGTAACGATGCATGTCGTACAATAGGTATTCGCATTTGAATGTGGATTAGAATGGGAATAAAATGAAGGAAGAGTCTTTTTATTTGATTACAAGTCGCGAGCGATGATCTAACGACATGACGTTATAAGCCATATTAGGGAGTAGTAGTTGTTGAGAGAGCAGCACGCCATCCAGGATTCCTTTTCCTTTCCCCTTATCGTCCAGGTGTATTCCCGGTAGACGGCGTAAAAGATTCATAATGCGAGATTAAATAAGTAAAAAGCCATTTCGTTTGACTAAGCGTTCCTTTTGTTTCAAAATTGCAATTGCTCCGTCGAGACGTCGTCGCATTACAAGATATAAAAGTTGTAGCTAAGTAGGTAGCTCCACGTTATGGGAAAACTTAAAGACAATTAAAGCGTTTTTTATCTTCTTCCATTTGTTTACAGCGCCTCTGTTAATAATGAAACGTAAATATTTGTACAATTGCAGTGCATATGTTATGCGAGGCCGGAAATATTTTTACTTTTTATTATTAAGATGTTACATTTTATGTTAAGACCGAGATATGTGAAGCTACTTATGTTATTTTAAAAATAAACAAATCCCTCGTACTTTTCTAAGGCGTAAAGTTTTAAATTTACTCCCACTGTTTATTTTAAGTTCCTGTTTTCTGTAAACTCGCTCTATGATAATTTGTTATTTTAATATTTTAAAATTATATTTAAATATTAGTATTAGGAGGAATACCGCGTGTGAGCGAGTGAAGTAGGTACTTTTTATAGATTTGCTCTTTTGTTATTTCGTTTAAATCAGGGAATTATTTAATTTTCCGGAGAGGAGATCTCCTTCCTTGTAAGTCTAGTCGACTGTTAGTAACTTCAATAACAACTCCGGTAGCAACTCGCCTCCAGGCCACTTCTGCGTTTTGATATTTTTATTACTTCATTTTAAGTTTGAAACATTTCAAGAGTATTTTTACATTACAAATAATGAATATCCTTTAGGCGACTTCTTCTCGTGTTGACTAATGAACTCAAAGGAGAAATTGGTAAGGAAAGGGGACTCGAGACGAGACGAAATTTAAATTAAAGAAATTACACCCTCATTTACAAAACATTTAAATTAAAAGCGTCATTTGCATGCTCCAAGTTAATTATCCAATGTAAACAACACTTTTTGATTTTGATTTCATTAAAATAATGGTTATACAAATTAGTATACATTATCTCTTTCTTTTTTTCCCCAATTTCCTTACAAAACGGTTTCATTTCACTTATTCATTTAGATTTATTAAATAGTAAATATTTTTTACAGAACTTTGGATAAATATATGATAGATGGTAGCCTAAATAATTTAGTTTATAAATCAGAAAACAAATTGCAAATCGAACGGAGGAAACTTGAGATATTTTGACTCCCGTAATGCTCGAACATGATTTTTCGCGCGCGCTCTAGCGGTCCGCATTAATTATGTATTCCCGCTGTAATGTGTTAAAATTTGTGTTAAAGCTGGTATGAATTACAGGAAGATAATGCCGTTGTTATTAAAATTGTGTAAATGAAAGGGGACGGGGTGGTTGTTGGTTGTTTGGAGCGCATAATTGGTCTTTTGTTGGATTTTGGCGGGTCGAATTAAAACTCATTTAAATAATATAATCTGGAAGAGTGAAACGGTGGCGTCGGGCGTCGGCGTCGCGGGCTGTTATTAAAACATAGCGGCGTGTCGCCGTAAGCCGCGAACCGAGGAAATTACTGCGTATAAATTCACCTTAAGATGACGTTAATGAAATTTTCTTATTTCTGTATTTATTGCAGGCGAGTATGTCTCTCTTCCAAGGGGATTATGCACGCTTTGTTTTTAGGGTCGACTCTGTTGTAATAAACTACCCGCAGAGGTGAGAACTTCTTGCACCACTCGCGGGCCACCACCTCGAGGATTATTTGCCGCCGTTAGTTAGTTGCCCGCAGATTCTTCGGAAGGGATCCCACACCTACAACTTTTACCCAAAAATACTTACACCTATCCCCTCTCTTTATTAATTTAATTAAGTAGAATTACGGCTTCTCCACCTCATTCATTTCATCCTAAACTTCCAAACTTATGCCACTACATTATATTCACATCCACAAAATTAATTTTACAACTAATAAATATTACCACAAGAAAATATTCTAAAATCTCAAGTATCCCATTCGTGGTAGAAGAAAATTCCAGAGTTAGAAGCTAGAACTTTCATCCTCAAAAAAAAAACAAAAGATTAGGGGCCTATCATTTATAGTATTGGAGTTATAGAGTTTTGAATTGGATCATGTTTATCAAAAACCACTAAGCGACATTTTTTTAGAAAAATTGGATTATGGCTCCAGAATAATTCTGTAATTCAACTATATCGTTTGGGTCCATAATCCCAATTTTTTTTTAAATACCACTTGGTCCCTTTCTGATAAGCATGGTCACCAATTTTTGTCACACATCAGTACATTGGTAATAACAATTTAACCAAATTATGTAGAGATTAAAAAAAATATCACTAGAAACCATCATTGACAATATATTAAATAAAAACATCATAAATAAAAATTTCATTTACATGTCAACATGAATGAGGAAGAAAAACGAAAAAAATAATTGATATTTTTATATCTATTATTTTAGAAATCATAATTATAAATAAGTTGTTTTTTGTTTCAATTCGATACGACAAATATTGACGTAAATATAAGCGTTTGAATTTTAAGAAAATTAGCGCCGCCGCTTCAACTACGCGATGTATTCTGACGTCATTTCTTCCGAATTCCGAACGCTGTCCGTTCCGTACACGCGTATAGTGCACTTGATTGTTTCTAGACGTTTTTATAGTTATTATCTTTTAATACTATTAGTTATTAATTAAAGTAGGAGAATTATTTATTAATTTAAAATTTACATCTTTATAATTTTTTACTTATGAAATTTCACTTTAAATGTTATACAACTTTAGTGTGTTTTTTACAAGTGTGTAGCGTTTCAAATTAAAAATTTGAAAGTTAATAATTTTGGGTTGTAGTATAAAGAAATAAGAAAAAAATAAAAAAATTCAAGGCAGTACGACTTTTTATTCAAAAGATATGAATTTTTATATAAAATATGGCTTACTAACAAATGAGTAAAGGTGTATTGTTAAAAATTCATATTTCGCTTAATAATAAATTAATAAATTATTGATATTATCTAATTAAATTTTTTAAAATTTAATTATTTTTTAAGGTACATTACCTAGAAAAATTTTGTTTTGTTTGAGTTTTTGGGGTATAATTTTTTTTGGGGGGATGTAGAGGGCAAGTGACCCCCTACATTTCATCTATTTTCTATTATCTTTCATTTGCGGGGTCGATTTTGAAAAGATTCGAAAAAATATTTTTTGAGGCTTAAAATTTTTCATGGAAATCGATTTTTATTGTTTTTCTCGAAAACTATAGAAGTTAGCGATTTCAAATTTTTACCAAAGGTAAACACCATGGATAGACGCGTTTTAAAAAATATTTGGTTAAAATCGGTTAAACAGTTTTTTTGGAAAAAATTGGCAAAGTTTTGGCAAAATTTTGGTACAAATACGGGCTTGGACGACGTAATTTTATACCGAAAATTAAAATTTTCAGGGAATTTGGTGGGGGAGGTAACGCTGCGAATTTTAAGCTATTACTCGTCCCGGCGGTTCTAATAGATTAGAAGAAATTAATTATTTTGTGAAAAGTGAAAAATTTCAGACCGCAATTTTGGTTCCAAACGGAGATTTTGCATATTTTTGCTACATTTTCAGCCATAACTCGATAACAAAAGGAGATAACGAAATGATTCTTTTTTTGTCGTAAAGTGGACCATGAAAGATTTGAGAAAATGTATATATCGCGTTAGGGTAGAATAAAATTTGAGGGACTGATTAAACCGAAACTCGAATAAAAATGCCACTTTTTTAAATGCGATCTTAAAAAATTTAAGATTTCGTTGTTTTTTCAAAATTTAAAAAACCCTATGCGTGGGCGGTTTTAATACCAAGAGTAGATTTATCAGAATTTTTAAAAATGAAAATCCGTTAAAAAATAGGCCGACGGGAGCCGCCGACCCCTAAATTCAACATTTTTATGCCATAACTTTTTAACCGCGTAAAATTTAAAAATGTACTATGCTCATTACACCACAAATATTGTCGTTCTTTGATAATCTGATGTAAAATTGAGAAAATTTTAAAAATTGACGACTGCAGAAGGGGCTGACCAAAGCGCGCGTTTGAGCTATTTTATTAACATTTCATTTGGGATTTTTTTTTTCAAGTCCAGGGGTAAAATATAATCGTGCTGATTTTTTCTCGCATAAATAATAAAGAAAGAAGGGAAATAAAAAACATTGGAATATTATACACGGTCGGAATCATAAGTTACGAATTATCAAAGTCGGCGTCGAAAAAGCACTAATTTCAAACTACAAATTCGAGGGCGCCAAAAGTACAGAAAAAATTAAGATATCAAAAAAAGCGCTCGTTTCCTGATGTAGCACGGTATGTAGATGACAAATCAAGAAACCGCGATTTTTTTTCACCTGCCGATCTTCTAATCGAAGCCGCACAGTTTTAGCACTTTTGCTGAGCGTATAACCCGCGCGAGGCGACTAGGAAATAATGACGTCACTCAACCCGCAAGGAAAAAAAGTAGCGCCGCGCGATTTCATAAACTTTGTTGATTAATTGCGAAGCCATTTTAAGTGCTAGACCAAAAATTCAAATTGCAAAATTCAAGTTAAAAGGTACTGTTTTATATAAAATTATAAAAAAAATGGTTTAAAAATTTTTTGAAGGTTTTGCTGTTGCGATTAGAAAATATACTCGAGCTGCGTCGTAAATTTACGTTGCATTACGAACATTATCATCGACTCAATCAAAAAATGACTTATTACAGTTTATAAAGCGTCACAAAAGGCTGTACTTTATTGACGATTGAAAAAATTAGTATAATTTTATTTGGAGGGAATTTTACTTGGAATAAAACATATAAAAGTAACAATTTATTCTTCAAGCGCAAAAATTTATCAAGTGTACCTTCTCTGTAGAACGTTGATCATGGATTATTTTAGTAGTTTTAAAATTACCAAAAACGTAAAGAACCAAAAGATATGATCAAAAAAAGTTGATAACGCCCCCCCCCCCCCCCCCGCAAATGTAACGCCCCTGAAAATATTTTTAAAACTTGTATTGAACGTAAATGTGTATCCTTAAGTGAAAAAACTAGCGCCAAAATTTCAAATTTTTTTTTAATTTTTGAAGTGGTATAACTTTTTAAGGAAGCTTAGTTTCACTTCCTCTATCACCCCTAAAAAATTGTCACAGTTATTCCGGAACACCCCATATAAATTAAATGTAACATTTTTTACTTTATTGTTTGGATCATTTATATTGAAAGTGGTGTAAGTCCAAAAAAATGAGATACAAATTTACATTAAATTATTTCATTTAAAAAATGGATTTAGACTACTTTCAAAATAAATGGCCCATTTTATAATTTTCAACTTTTAAAGAAAAAAATCCATATTTTATTTAGAGTAAAAGATAGTAGTACAAATTTCATAAACATAAACATGTCTAAATTATTTCGTTTTTTCAAACATTGAAGTTTTGAATAAATTAAAAATAAAAACAGAATAATTAAAATTTTCATAATTTTCTTATAAATTGATTTTTAGGCCAAAAAAACGAAAAAAAGAAGAATATTAAAAATCTTCGAAATTCAAAAAATCAAAATGATTTAATCTAACAGAACTTTTTTACATTTTTTTTAAAATGTAATTATAAGGCACTTATTGAATATAATTTAATAAATTTAATTAAAATAAAGTTTAAATTCATTATTTTAGCTAAAATTACAGCATTTAAATTGTCGTGCGATTTCTCTACTAATAATAATAATAGCTTCACCAAACTCGTCTCAATTCTGTGTAATACAAATAATAACCAGGAAAGATTGCAGAAGATGGATGTGCAAGCAATTACATTGCAAAAATAGTAATTTACATCAATTATATTAAATGTAAATTAGGAAAAATTTAAATTGGATTTATGCAACTTTAAATTGGAAAAATAAAATTTTCATACTGCACTAAAATAGTGATTACGAGCTGCACGAAATTATTTTTCTGTAAAATTAGTTTTGTTATCACCTTGCGAATTATTACGATCTTTAGATTAGGTTCAAGTCCCCTGCTTTTGCACGATTTACTTCCTTGAATACGTAATTTATTATGTTTCATTTAATTATTTACAAGTAAAAAGCTGAAACATATTTTATCTCTTAAAATAAAAATAAACCAGTGCCCCTATGACATGCCGGGTATAAATACTCATATTTCTCGTCTGTATTTACAAAGTCGATGATTGAAATCTAGCAGAAGTCTCACAAACCTACATTTTAATAACCACAAGATTACATCAGTTTCTTAATTTAATTTAGAAATTGTGTTTTACGTTTTTTATTAAAACATTCTGTAAGAAAGCAGACATCGCATAACCCACCTATTCATTAAAATGTAATTAAGATATGAACACTTTTAGGTATGTGTCTGCTGTACCTACTCAATACCTTCTTTTTTTTTAGTGAAACAAAAAAGTCACTCATGTCTCGAGAATTTCAAGTGCCGTTATAATTAAATTAAATGCCATTAAATTTAAATATAATTAATCAAAAAATGTCATACTTTTTAATAAATTATTAAATGGCCAGCTTGGTCACATGATTTAAAGTGAAAATTTTTAGATTAAATCCAGAGGTGTAACTGTTTTCTTCTACAAATTTGTTCTAATTATCTATTGTTGTACAAATTGTACGATAATTTAGGCGTTATACATAAAATTAGAAACGAGTGTTATAATTATAATCCATCCAAACGCAATTACTTTTGAGTTTCACATGTTACTAATATAATTGGAAGATATGTGTTTATAGAGAAGTAAAGAAAATTGGATAATTACGAAGAGCAATGGGATACCTTTGAAGCAATTAAATAAAAATTTCCTACTTTACAAATTTACAATACAAGAAACTGGGATGTTTGTGATGATTTATGATTTCCTTGAAAGATTTTAATTGCCTACTAGCAGCAAGAACAAGAAAGACAGAAGGCTTTAAAGTTAATACCTTTTAAAAAAGATAGCGGTGTTTATGTTAATCGGAAGCTGGAAAGCTGGAAACCTTTTCTTTTGGGGGCTTAATGCATCCACCATCCACATCCAGAACGTTATCATTTAATTTCTTAAAAGGGCGCCATGTGACGAGAGTGTAAAATAAACAGAGAGTGGTTTGCGGCAGCTCAAAGATTTCAAACGAGAGGATTTCTTTGGGGCGTGCAGTGGAACGAATAAATACGAATTATTCACACCGAATTTCACGGTTCAATTTCTACAAATCCCTCTTTAAATAAAGCTGACTGACTTTTAGGATAAGGAGAGATTTAATTGCGAAAGATTGGAGTAATCGGGTGGACATGTGCGGAAGTAAATAATTATTTACAATTTATTGATTTTAAATCCAAGGAATAATTTGGAAGAGGAGGAAATCTTTAAGACAATATTAACTTGAAATTAATTAATTCAAACTTTAGTAATAAGCTGTATTTTAATTAGAGGAAAATTTAATGGTCACACAAAATGAAAATCAAATAAATCGCGTCGCGATTTTCCCTAGAAATTTGTGCTGCCTAATAAAAGAGCAAAATGCTTTTAATTTAAATTTCGTATTATCAATGTAATTAATAATTTTTCATCGGGCTTATTGTTCGCCGCAATTTAAAGCGGATTTGAGGCATTGCACAAAACATCCCACTTTAATTATTTCGAGTTAATTAATTTCTAATTGGATATTTATAAAGATTCCCATTTATCATCGAAAATGCGGCAGCTATACACAAATTTTCTTTTACTCCGCGCCACGCCGAGAAAACAAACAACGAAACGAATCAAAACATTGAGGCAAAGCAAAAATGTGTAGGTGTTTCTGCGAGTTGTTATTTTACACAAAACACGTTTCAAACGGAAAATGAAAGACTAATATTTTTTCTGTGGCATTATTTTTGGTATTCACGTGCGAATGCTTAGATAAGGCACGCGACTTCCACCCCTATGAATTAAAGAATGTTTTTTTTACAATACTTTTCACCATCCAACATTTTCCAATCATCAAAATTAATTTCTACTATCATTCAATTTTATTACCAATACAAACCACTTTAAATTTCATAATTAATTAACGAAATAATGGGTCATATGTACCTATAAGTATACAGGGTGTCCCAATTTGAGTTACATTACATGGACGCCTTTGTTATTAATTAAGTTACAGATTCGGTTAAATAGCCAATGTTTTGCAGTTTTTTATACTCATTTAGATGGCATCTAAAATTATCCAAAATTTCAACCCATTCCGAAGTAAACGAAAAAAACCGAAAATTACAATTTTTGAAAAAGTCGATTATTTCATTAACTAGAAAAGTTAAAAAAAAATGTTTCGGATAAAACTTATTTGTTTCGTAAAGACTAATCTAAGTATGTTTTTTACAAACATATAACAAACTCGGTTTTCAAAATATCAACAGAAACTTTCTTATTTTAAATGGGCATCAAACTAAAAATGTATCACAAATATACTGCTTTTCTAAAATAGTCTTAAATTATGAATAAAAAAATTAGGTAACCCGTGTTTCGTTTCCACCCGGTGTTTTTGTAGAGTATTTTTAACATAGCATCTGTTTATTATGGTAGTATCATCTGCAAAAAAAGCATATTCTGAGCTCCAGGAATTATGTATATCAGAAATAGAAGTGGACCAAGCACGGAACCTTGAGGTATCTCCAATCCAGATTTCTAACCATTGATATAAACAAACTGTTTCTGACCTCGTAAGTAGGAAGCAAGAAAATCTGTGTAATTTGCAGATATATTGTAGTTTGTATCAATAAAGAGTAAAAGTTTTTTGATAAGTCACAAAACGGCGTTTCCAAATTTTTTTACACTCGATAGCCTTCTATACAAAATCTAATATAGCCAAAGTGGTGCTAATTTTTTTTTTCTGAATCCATATTGACATTGGGTTATAAATAAATCATTCAAAGTAGAAATTTGAAGTTTAATAGCGTTTTCAAATAATTTCTATAAAAGTAATAATACAGGGTGGTGATTATTTCGATGCTCACCATTAGTATCTTTTAAAGTGGAAGAAATACGAGTTCGGTTAAATTAAAGAAAAGTTGCGCATTTTTATGGTCATTAAAAATCTGAAAAAAAAATTACAATATTTAAACTCGTTGTAAAGTTATGGCAAAAAATGTGAATTTGGAAAATAATTTATATTTTCCAAACCATTACTGCTACATCAATGAAATTTGGTACGTTTAAACTGTTGACTATCCTGAGTTAAATGACGTCAAAAATAATTTTTTGGCCTCCTAGATTCGAAGTCGCGATATTCAACTTTTTTTTACCTCATAAGATAATAAATAATAATAAATTTCCAGATTACTAATTAACATTAATGTGTTTAATGTGTTTCCTTAGAAAATGTGATAAATTTGTATAAAAAACAAATGAAATCAATGTTTTATGGACAGTATAAATTCTTTTCCAAAATCACATTTTTTGGTTTTTTTGAAATAAATTTACGAGTTTAAATATCCTAAATTTTCTTTCAGATTTTTAATGGCCATAAAAATAAGCAACTTTTATCTAATTTAACCGACCTCGTATTTCCTCCAATTTAAAAGATACCAATATACCCTGTATAGTTTTATCTTAAAAGTAGGTACTTTTTCGTTCTCTCAAGGAAATATACAGGGTGAGTTTAAAGTAACGCATAAAAATCATAACTTTCTTATTTTTTTAAAATGTTCAAAAACGGTAAAAGATGTGTCGCATTGTTTTTAAAAAACTTTATTTTGAAGTCAAGAAAATTTTTTTTTCGGCTGGCATGACGTCACTATGACGTCATTAATTTTTTTTTTAATAGATTGATATGGTTTTTATATCATAAAATAATTCCTTATTAAGGGTGTTTTACAACGGTACCAAAAACTTTATACTAGTACTAGATGTCATTAAAAAAATATTAAATTTCTATGCAGGGTGAGTTTAAAGTTACGCATAAAATTCATAACTATCTTATTTTTTGGAATTTGTAAAAACGGCTAAAGACGTGGCGCGTTGTTTTTAAAAAATGTATTTTGAACTCAACAAAAAAATTTTTTCGGTTGGCATGTCGTCACTATGACGTCATCAATCTTTTTTTTAAATGGATTGATGTGGTTTTAATATCATAAAACAATACCTTATTAAGAGTGTTTTATAACGGTACCAAAAAGTTTATACATTATGCCATCTAGATGTCATTAAAAAAATTATTAAATTTCGCCTTAAAGGATAGTATTAAGTAAAGCATAAAGTTCATAACTATCTTATTTTTTGGAATTTAAAAAAATGGTAACAACCGTTTCGCACTATTTTTGAAAAATTTTATTTTAAACTCAACAAAAAAAAATTCTCGTTTAACATGACGTCACTACGACATCATAAATTTTTTTTAAATAGAATGATATGGTTTTTATATCATATTACAGTACCTTACTAAGAGTGTTTTACAACGGTACCAAAAAGTATACACTAGCGCAATCAAGATGTCATTAAAAAATTTATTAAATTTCACCTTAAAGTATATTTTAAAGTTTAAAGTAACGTCATCTTAACCTATAAATTTTTTTGTTGATTTCTTAATAAAGTTTTTCAAAAACAATGCGACACGTCCTTTGCGGTTTTTGAAAATTGGAAAAAATAAGGTGGTTTTGATTTTTATGCGTTACTTTAAACTAAACTATTGTTTACGGGAAAATTTAATAATTTTTTAAATACATCTAGATGGCGCTAGTATAAACTTTTTGGTACCTTTGTAAAACAATCTTAATAAGGTATTGTTTTATGGTATAAAAACCATATCAATCTATTTAAAAAAAAGTTTCATGACGTCGTAGTGACGTCACGTCAACCGAGAATTTTTTTTGTTGAGTTCAAAATAAAGTTTTTATAAAACAGTGCGAAATGTCTTTTACCGTTTTTTAAAATTCAAAAAACTAAGGTAGTTATGAATTTTATGCGTTAATTAAAACTATCCTTTAAGGCGAAATTTAATAATTTTTTTAATGACATCTAGATGGCATAATGTATAAACTTTTTGGTACCGTTATAAAACACTCTTAATAAGGTATTGTTTTATGATATTAAAACCATATCAATCCATTTAAAAAAAGATTTATGACGTCATAGTGACGACATGCCAACCGAAAAAAATTTTTTGTTTAATTCAAAATAAAGTTTTTTAAAAACAACGCGCCACGTCTTTCACCGTTTTTACAAATTCTAAAAAATAAGATAGTTATGAATTTTATGCGTTACTTTAAACTCACCCTGTATAGAAGTGCAATAACCGTTCAAGTCCAATTCTAAGTCGTGGACAAACCATAAAAAATTTCCAGATAACAACTCATATTTTAAATTTAGCCAATACATTTTTAGATATATAAAACATTATTATGTTCTGAACTCTGGATTTGACCGAATACTACATACCTATCGATCTGCAATACTCAAAATATAAATATTTTCAAAAAAAGTGGGTTCGCCAAAAAAATTTACTTGACTAGTTATTGTTCCAAGAACAATTATTGTATTCGGAGCTAAAAAAATTTTAGTGGCTCTAATGTATTCATGTCTGCTACAAAAAGTTTTTCTGTTCCTCCTAATAAAACATGCTATTTTGCTCTTCAGTTTTTTAACTATCAAACATCTTGGTTAGTTAAGCTGTGATTCCTAAAATACATTCCATTGTCCCAAACCTTCTCTTATATTTTCTCCTGTAGTAAACCAAAAAAATTTAAAGTTCCAATTTTAATTTGAAAAGATTTTGCAATTTTTTTTAAATTACATTTTGATTTTGAACCGTTTTTTGGAGATGAAATTGACATTGTTGTGTCCCAAAAATCGGAATTTTTGCATAATTTTTTAAATATCCTCTGATTATAACGATTTTTTTTATTTTGTATTTTTAATATAATTTTTGATTTTTTGTAATTTAGAAATTTTGCAGGTTCTTAGAAAATATTTAATAAGCACATATTTAAAAATCCAATGCAAAATATACACTTTTTTCCAACATAATTTATTTTAGATAGTAAATCTTATTTTATTATATTTTTTATTTATTTTTGTTTACTGCTTATTATTCCATTTCAATCAAAAAAGACAATTTTAATGGTTTAATTTGAGACAATTTCGGACTCAATAAAATTAACGTATCTGATGCAAAGCTTGATTGGAATAAAAAGATTTGTATTAAAATGGAAATTATACAGGGTGTCCTACAAAATCATTATAATTTTGAAATTTTAAAATTTCCTCAACTTAGCTCATTTATTGTGCTTAGTATGAAATTCAACATCTAAAAACATTGTTGAAAAAAATAGGAGATCCTGTAAGAAATAGGTTTTTCATTTTTATTTAAAATTTTTGTTATTGTTGTATTTTTACAAACATGACCGTAGTGTTGTACTACTATTACTACTACTACTGAAAAAGAAAAATAAAAACTTGATACAAATACAAACTGTTTGTTTTGAAATTTTTATAAATTAAAGTTTATTTATGTTCTGGAAAATGATTCCTTTTTTTAATGGAAATGTTTATATTTTCTGAAATTAGATAAGCAGTGGCAGAAATGATCACGCAAGAATAAAACCGTAAAATATGATAAATTGCAATTTATTAACATATTAGGTAAACGATCTCGTTATTGCATGCAAAAAAACAATACGAGAATGAATGATTTTAAATCCAGCATTAAAATAAAATAATTTTTACAATTATCATATAAATGTTTAAAATGCAACAGTGAATCTAATTAAAGCACACGCTTATCAATTCTTTATTATTGAATTTGCATTTTTAATTATGAATAAGCACGATTAAAATTTTCCACACGTGATATCAATTAAGACTTGAGAGAAATGTTTAGTAGCTTTGTATTAGAAAATTATTAAAAAGAAGAGTGAAGTATTGTGCAAGAGGAAGAGGGGTAGGTAGCACATTATGTTTTGTATATTTATTATAGATACAGAATATCTCATCTCTTTGTTGTTGAGGATAGGACGATCGGATTATGGTGGAGAGGGCCTTTTTATTTCGAACAAAAGCTCGCTACGTTTTGCCTCATTGCACCTAAAAAATGAAATCTTTCCTATTAATAAAAATAATAACGTTAAAAATGATATACAAGAGGAGTTTGGTGTGTTGGCCAAAATGAGGTTACCGGTGCGGTTATTTTATGTAACAGCTGCAACCGCGGCATAATTTAATATTAAACGCGTTTTACTTTTATGTCTGCTATGGATGTAGGTATTAATTTCTATAATTCTTTAATTCTTGTTTTAATTTCATGAGCAAATATATTATAATTCATGTCGTAATTAGTGGTATTTAGAGAGGTTTGTGTTTGTATACACGTTTTGTGAGGTTATTAGTAAAGACGGTCATTAAAATTAAGAGATACTTAAAGTGGTATTTTGTATTAAGTTGCATTGTTTATATTTCTATATGTAGTAATGAAGATAGTGAGTGAGTTAGTTGGAAGTGTATGTTATAATTAGCTCTTGTTCTTATTAAGAAAATGATACCTCCTCGTCTATTCATTAACTTTCCCTTGAAGCATCGAGGGTTGGTTGTTGGTTGTTGGGTGCTGGCTTTAATTTGCTCTAATATTATTAATTTGGAAAAAGCAGCTAATTTTTTTGTTTATGGGAGAGAGATGAAAAATCCATTAGGAATTTTTAATCAAGCTTAAATAATTTTTAAAAAGAAAGTTTGGGGAGAGTATCAATCAATCGGGACGGGAGTGAAATATTTCAATCCGTCTTTTTCAGAGTCGTTTACATGGAGAGAGGAGAGAGACCGCCATCGCCATCATCCAGCATCCAACATCGGCTCCGAATCAGAGTTTAATAGAAATTGGAATGTTTCAGGGGTGCAAATTCTTTTCAAATTAGCTCGGGGGAGAGTTAATGAAACAAGAAATGTTTCTTTTTGTGCTAATTTAAAGCGAAAAAGGCAAGCTTAATTTTTTCGGTTCGCACTTTTAGAGCGCCCCGGACTTAATTAATTCGTCACCCGGGAATTTTTATTTAACAATTTTCATCTGAGGAGAGGATTCGCGCGAGAAGACGACGATAAACAAAGGAGGATGAAATTTCCTTTAATTACCCGCCCCCGCTGTCCGGTTTTAGGTTTTAAGCGCGTTGCTGCCTAATAAAAGTTTGCAATTATTCCGCCACCGCTCTCAGAGTCTTAAAAACAAATCCTGGCGCGAAAGACACGCAGGGGCGAATATTTCAGAGCTGATGGATATTTTTGCAGCCCTTTTTGCAGCTGATGAATATGTAATGGCATTAATTAAAGATGTGAGCGCCACCTGCGCCCCCACCAGGTATTACAGAGAGAGTAATTACACAAATTTTATTATTTTCTTGGGGTTGGCGCCGCAACTCCACCACCACACTAATTAAAAGTAAAAATGGAATTTTTGTTTGCCGAATTGACTAATTAAAAACTTTTATATCTCTTAACCCTTACGTCTCAAATGAAAAATTGCCATTTAATTTTTTATTCACTTTTATTTGTCAAGGGGTGCGTTCCAAACTAAACTCATTTTTTCATTATCTCGGGAGGAATGCCTTCGTTCGCACTTAATATTTTATAAAACCATTACAAAATTTTAAAACTCAATTAACAACCAAACTCATCATTTTTCCTTACAAAATGTGGATTTTCAACTCTTGCAATGGAAATTTTCGCTTTGTATATACAGGGTGTCCCAGCGCTACAGGAAAGTAACATTACTCTAAAATAACTAGTGCTTTTCGACAGAATAGGCATACACTATTTTAATGATATACCGGGTGACCAATTAAACAATATGTTCAAATGGAACACCCTGTATATTTCAATATTAATCGATGGCATTTTTTACAAGCTTTCTATTGACATAATTGTTGTATGGTCCCATGTTAATAGTTTAGGAGAATATGAAAAATACACAAAATAGCGCTTTTCATGATTTTTTTGTTGAGGATTTTTTTTTTCAAATTTGCCTAGCATTTAATCAATTTTGATTTTCTAAGTGTGAGCATGCCTTGAAAATTTAACCACTGATGTTATCAAGAAAACCATTATTTTGTTAAATTTGAATTTTACGGTCTTTTCTGTACGTTTGATAATACCTATACCGAAATAATGAACTTTTCTAAAGAAGGTAAATATGGAGTATGGCGCTTGTTGAAGCTGAAAGAAATCCTCTTCTGGGTATTATCCAAACGCCATAACCAAAAACTGAAGCAATGATAAAATTGGTTGAACGTTTTAAAAATTCGGACAATGAAAACTATCGACTAATCTACTAAATATTAGCCACAATTCTGTTCTGAATGTTTTATTGATGGTTGAAAAAAATCTTTCGATTAGTACAAAAAAAGGATCTGCGCAGACCAATTTTTTAAAATCTTCAGTGTACAGGATTTTCAAATAACATCGGTTTCTTTCATATCATATTGAATTGCATCAGACACTTTATGGTGTTCGAGAAGACACTGGAATTTTCTGTTTTGGTACAAAACATGATTTAATCTACATAAAAAGGTCAAAGAGTTTACTGGCATGGGAAGGAAAAAGCAATGATTTAATAAAGGATAGGACGGAAAGATTATAATGGACAAAAATCCAAAGGTGGGATGAATATATGTATGTATACAACATACAACTATTTGATATCATCAGAAATGAAATAAATATAGAAGAAGCTACGGAAGGCCGAAGAGGTAGGCCATGCTATTGGGAATTTTTAGATTTCGCTCGCCCTCAGGTGGCAAAATATGAACTTCGATATTCGGTACTTACGTTTTTGATTTAATGCATTGGTACATGTTTTTTGAGATTTACTGAAGCTTTAAATGATAAATCTATTTGTGTTTTGTTGAATACATAGCTATAAGGTACAAGAATGCATTTTAAACACAATTTTTGACAATGTAAAGTACCGAATATCATCCATTTATAGCGTTATCTATACGTAGTTAAAATTCCCAATTAAAAACTCAAAAGATAGAAAAGCGGTAGGCTCATCAGATGAGATTCTAGTCAGTAGATCTCCTCAAACTAATCGATGAAGATAAATTGAACATCCTAGTAAACCTATAGAATACCACCTATAAGACTGGAATCATACCACAAGAGTGACTAAAATCAACCTTCATTTGGATATCGAAAAAAGCAGAACTCAAAGAAGTGCTCCGATTGCAGGACTTTTAGTTTGATAAACCATATATTGAAAGTATTCCTAAAAGTTGTTCATAACCGCATATACAAGAAGTTAGAGGCGGATATCAGCAAGACACAGATTGAATTTCGTGAAAACTTGGGAACAGCATTGTTTAGCATGAATGTCATAATACAACAATGTCTTGATATGAATGTTGACATATACATCGGATATACCTCGACTACGAAAAAGCTTTCGATTAAGTTAAACACGAAAAATAGCATAAAACACAAAAAGGCTTGACTATAATGACATCACAATAATAAAAAACTTGTGCTGGAATAGAAAGCCCGGAGGAATTAGATATCCATCGAGGAGTGCGACAAGGCTGCATACTGTCGTCAATTCTATTTAATATGTATTCAGAGTGCATATTTTGAGAAGCCATTAACGGGAACTCTGTGGGAGTAGTTATAAGCCGATAAACTTTAAATTACGTGCGATACGCAGACGATATCGCGATAATAGTAACAAGACCTCCAGAAAATGACATACAAATACTCTTAATAAATCCTATGGGTTAAGAATGAATCTAAAGAAGACAAAAGTTATTGGGATTTAGAAAGAACAATGACAATAATATCTCAGCTGTGTCAGTACAGAATACTATAATAATCGAAAAAGTGAGAAACTACTAGAGTGGTTTTCATCTGAAGAGAACCCCTGCTCAGAAATCAATGTTTAAGAATATTTAGATTAACTTAGTTTATGATTGATGTACGTGATGATATACTGGTCATCTAGAATTAAGGTTTCTCAATTAATCTGAATTCCTGTAATATATGAATCGACATTATTTAGTTTTAATAATAATCTTCAGAGGAAATCAACTCTAATACTTGGGAACTCGAATATATGACAACAAAGATCAGATCACGGAAAACGAAAAGAACAGGTTTCGTCAAAATGAAGAAACTGTTCATAGACAAAAACCTCGATCTAACCCGACGAATGCGCATGGTGCGTTGATATATCGACATTTTTGTATCGCATGGAATTATGGACGATTAAGAAAAACAACATAAAAAAATTGAGTCTTTCGAAATGTGGATATCCGCATTCTTATGATGAACCTTGTAACTAATGAAGAAGTCTTAAGAAAAATGCATAACGAAAAGGAACTGTTACTAACCATCAAGAAAAGAAAACTCGACTACTTGGAACATAACTCGTGGAGTGAGATACTAAAATCTCTAACTTATTATACAGGGAAAGTTATAGGGCAAGAAATCCGTAGGGAGCCGCAGATTGAAGAACCTCCGAGATTTGTACGTCAAAATCAACAAAACACTTTAGAGCTGCAGCTTCGAAAATTAGAATAGCTAAAATGATTGGTAATCTCCGATTGGAAACGGCACCTGAAGAAGAAGATGATGATGACCACAGGTAAATGTTTGGGGAGGAATAATAAGGAACCATGTTATTCGTCCTTACTTTTTTGAAGGAACGCTAACTGGGGAGATGTACATACCTTGAGTTTTTAAGAGATTCACTGACATAGTAATATGAAGAGACATGAGGCTTCAGTAATTTGGAGCCCTTGAGCATTTTCATCGGATTGTTAGATAATTTTTTGATAGACAGAAATGGGCCTATAAATTGGTAGCCCAGATCTCACGAATTAACCTTGATAGAATTTTTTCTTTGGGGCCAAAGCTGTAAACTGCGATATTAAAAAACTTTAGTCAACTTTTCAGACACAAAATTTGTTTTAGAGCAGTGATTTTTCAAAAATGAATATCAGCAAAAAATGTGAAGAAACTAACCAATAAAAGGTTATACAAAATATGATTATTTTTTGATAATGCCATTTTGGAATGGACACTCGGTATATTATTAAAAGTAAGTGTTGATATTTTTATTTATTTTAGAGTAATGTTACTTCCTTGCAGCGCTGGAACACTCTGTATATATCAAGTATTTAAAATGTGTATCAAAGTTTATTAAGCTAACGCCTTTGGTGTTGATGTCTGGTGTTAATCTAGTGGTGCTTTGATGTGCTGACAGTCATTTGAAGCGGGCAGTTGCGTTTGTTTTCCCTTTTCCTCCCTCTGCGGGGAAGAACTGCTGCAATAATTGCAAAGTGTTTGGTGTTTCGGGCAAATTAATTTCAAAGCGAAAGAATTCTAGGAAATTAATATCACCGAAGCCCCCTTTTTTAAATTTGTAAATGGTTCGAGTTGAGTTATTAACTTGCAAAGGTATAATTGCCAAAAGAAGAGAGGAGAGAATTCAAAAGGAACCAATATTTCACGATGGTAGGAATAATTTTTCATCCGTCGAAACGAGATGTGTGTTTGTAATTTACACTTTTTAATTGTTTTTCTTTTGTTTCGGCAATGTCCATTTGTTTCGAGTGCTCAGGTAGAAGGAATGAGTGGCATCTTCTAGCGCGGCGCAGGAGGAAAAAATATTATTTTCGAGATGAAGGCACTTAATTTAAATCAGGCAATTTTTGAGTTCAATTTGCCGCCGGTTGATGGCGCCTGATTTCATTACTTCCGAATGCGCGTTTTTCAATTTGCAAACAAAAGAATGATAAAACGCTTTATATGTGTAGTTGTCTATTTCACGAGCAATTTTTGGGTTAAATTGTGAACATTAGAGGGGCTGCCCCAATTCTCTCGGGGCTTCTTCCTCTCTCGTTATTCCTTTTATCAACAAAGCGAAGCAACGGATATGTTTAAATAAAACCATGAAATAGTATTTAAGAAGGCTTCTGTGCTTGTTTGGCAGGAAAACACAAGTTTATCTCCTCTTTAAATAATAAACAATTATCTCGTTCTAGTATTAATGTTTGAAATATGAGCGTGCTTAACCACAATTGCCCAGATAAATGCTCAGCTGCTTTGGTGCTTTATCAACATATATTAAATTATTGGCAAGTTGTTGCAGATGCAGCTTTCTCACGGGTTCTAAGTGAAATAATCTAACGAACCTCGCCGATTATTAAACCAACGTCATTTAATTATATCAATGAACAATGCTATAATATCACGTTAATTCCAATTTTTTATAGTTAAAATCACATTTAGGTATTTACCTTTTAAAAATTTTATTTGTAATGAATCAAAACTTTTTAATTTAAAACTTTTTCTAATCAACTTTAACTTATATAATTATAATAAAAATGTGTGTAAATGTGCACTATAATCAGGAGGAAGGTAAATTATAATTAATAACAAAAATTATTTTTTTATGTTGGTATAAATTAAACGTGGCTGCTTTTATTTATATAAACATTAAATTGAAAATTGTTACAAGCATCATTAAATTTTTGATATGAGTGAACACTAATTTCATTCAAAATTTAAATAATTAATTTAGACCATATTAAATTTCTTATTATTTTTTTTCAATTTTTTTATTATTCTACCGGAAATAAAATCCTTATAAAATGTACTAATATTAGAATATATAGTTTGAAAGGAGTAAATAAGCCTTTTAAATTTTTTTCATTATTATTATTATTAAAAATATTTTTTTTGACATAAAAAATGACTTTTAAATGAGCTCAAAATATATTAAAGAGGGACGTAGTGATTTTCGATAATTGGTTATGTTAACTTAAGTTATGTTATAAAAGTACAAAGACAACAATTCCAAAATTAGACATTTTGAAGTTTAATACCCAGATTCTGGTCAAATCATTTAAGTTTAAAGGCCTTTAAATTTAAATTTGTTATATGGGTTGTAATGGACAATTTCCATGGTTACCTTATTTCTTTCAAATTATAGGTCTTTAATTTTGACCAGAATCTGCCTATAAATGATGTAATTTGATATTGATCTTTTTTATGAAAAATAAATGCTTCAGTTCAATAATTTGGGTGATTGTAATTTAATATGATATATATGGTAGCCCAAAAAATAATAGACTTTGCACAAACAATCTAGTAGCTGTAAGATTTTTTTCCATAAGCTTATAAAAAATCTAAAGAAAACTGAACCAAATAATGTTTTGGAGCAGGTAAAG
Source organism: Stenus bimaculatus (assembly GCA_963971135.1). NCBI lineage: Eukaryota > Metazoa > Arthropoda > Insecta > Coleoptera > Staphylinidae > Stenus > Stenus bimaculatus. The sequence goes on along the minus strand of OZ020180.1, from coordinate 73,937,401 downwards.
CCAAAACGAGATCAAAAATTTAAAATCAAAAAACATGAAGTTTTGGAGAATTCCTTAATCTAAAACTAGGATAGTTTAGGGTTTTAATCGTTTTTCTTTTTCTTTTAATTTTACGTTGATTCTTAAAATTGAAAATTTTAATTCTTGGTGGTTAGTTAAAAAATAAAGTAAAGTTGTAAGGCTTGGGTGAAGGATTTTTTAAAAAAGACAAAAAAATTTAAATAATGAATTGAAAAAAAAGATTCATTTTGATATATTTTTTGGTTCACGAGTGTGAATTAAAAATTTAGGGAAAATTCGATTTCAATTTTAGATAAGAAAACTTAAAAATATTATGCAAAGTAAAAAATTTTGGTAAATTTAATTTCCTCTTCAAGGGCATATAATAAAAAAAATTAAATATTTTTCTTTCAGGCTTCTCATTTTTTACATGTGGGTACATCAAAAAAAATAACAAATTTTGGAAATCATCATACTATTTTACTTCTTTTTCTATGCCATTCTTTGAAAAACTCCTTTTGTCTATTTCAATCAGTAAATAGATTTGTTTCGATGACTTTTCTAGTTTTGATTTTATTGCTAAAAATTTAAAAAATTGCGTTTTTGATAGAATATATTGTTTTTAGTAAATATCACTTGAAAAATAAAGATTTCCTTTAGCAAAAAAACGACAAAGTAGTCTAAATTGAATAAAAAAATTCCTCCAATACTGATTTATCAAAAAAAGTTTTCCAACTATACTATGTTTTAGCATGTTTTTCAAAATTCTAATTATACTATGTATTATCAAACGAAATTAAAGTCTTGGGACTTCAAAATATTTTCTTAGATTTTTTTTAAAGCACTAACTTTTAGAACGTTTTTTGATAATTTTACTTTTCTAATATTTTATTGATTCCAATGTACAGGATGTCCTCAAATTGGCGCATAAACTATCCACTACATTGTTGAGGACAATTACTAGAGTATAGAGTATCAGGGACCCTTGGTAGAGTACCGAAAAAATATTTAACAAAATCTGTTTACAAGTGTGTTTTGAAGTTATTAACTAAACAAGAAATGGGCAATTTGGCAACATTTAATAATACCTAGAGCACATTTACTAGATATTAATTGTCATTTTTTCCCTACTGCATTTTGATAAATATTGTCAAAACCAACGTAGATAGTTTTAACAAAATAATGTCACCTTTGGTAGAATTTTCATTAGTTAAAATATGACGTCATTCGAAAAAAAAATAAAAAAATTCTTATTTAAATAAATTGGAACATTTTATTGACTACTTTATTTGAAAGTGGTATAGTTTGTAATTCTTTATGCATAAAGTGCTTATTTTTTTGGTACTCTACCAAGGGTCTCTGACACCCTGTATAAAAACAAATTATTAACAATTTTCTTCAAGCTAAGTAAAAATGGGCAATTTCACTACATGTAACTGCAGATTGAATGTAAAATTTTGCAGAAACGAGAAAAAAATTATTTTTTTTACATTTTTGTTAATTCTTGTCTTGGTAATACGTTTCATCAATTTTTGTGTCCAGCAATTCCAGTGCTTCTAAAGGACAATGTAATAACTCATAACTCTGAAATTTGGAGGTAACGTTGTTCGACACTAAACTCTATAGAATATACCAAAGATTATGAGTATATTGTCATTTTCACTGTGAAACCATAATTTCTCTACTGCATTTTAATGGAATAGTCAAAATAACTTTTGATAATTTTAACAAAACATTGTCATTTTTTGGAAAATTGTCATTGGTTAAAATAACATTGATGTCACATTCATTGTTTTGACAATTTCATTCCAAAAAAAAATAATTTGAAAAACCCTAATTTCTTAACAAATTTGTATATTTTATTATTTCAATTGAAAATGGTTAAATTTGGATTTCCTGAATAATTTCAAATATTAAAATTCCTATTTTCCCATAAAAGATAAATTTTATTAATTAATTTTTTAAAACAACCTGGGGGGGGGGGTTTATTCTTGAAACACTTGACAAGATGTCGTATATTACATGACAAAAGGACCCGCTCTTATTTTTGCATTTGAATAACATAAAGATGGAATCGTGTCGAATAATTCGAGTATAACCCTTTGGAAACATATTCTTGAACCACACGACACGATGTCATTATACGACGCCCATCATTCTATCCTTGTCATCAAAATGTAAAAATTAAAAGTCTGTTCTTATCATGTAGTATACGATATTGTTTCGAGTGATTCGAGAATAACCACTCTGATCCAGAAATAGTGCAAAAATTACGTAAGAAGTTTATCCAAGCAAAATAAATCACCTGGTGGTATAATCCCATCCATTATATAATTTTATTTAATACCATTCTAAAAAACCCTTCAATGTATCAATGGAACTTCATTGTTGCTTTCAAGAAAAAGATTAATCCCCTTAATTTTCAATAATTTTCTGTAGCTAGGTTATTTGAAGCATAAATCTGAAGGTCGTCCATCCAAAGTGATTAAAATTAATAAAACATCAAGTTGCGTGAATGAGTTTGGTGAAAAAATTTGAGTAAATGACCTTGCACAAAGGAAACATAAGCGTGGTAAATTACAGGCATCCGCATTACCAGTTCCAAGTGTATGCAAATAAGGCTGTTCTACTCTAATTTATTCGAACCGTTGCGTTGCGTTGGTCTGCTTTGGGAATGATCAATTGTAGGTTGAAAATATGTGATGGAAATGATGATTTCTTCTCTTATTTGGTGGAAATGAATTAGTGGTAAAAAACAAATATTTAGATGAAATGGAGTGTTGTGCAAGCAGAGGCAGAGGCCAGTGTCAATGGCGGTTTGTGGTTAGCCACAATAGCGCTCCTCCAATAAATTAGCCTGGACTATATTATGGAAAACGAGCTGTATTTGTATGTTGTTATGGCTCAAACGGACCAGAGTGCAGGCTTATTTGCTCTTCTAAACATGTTGTATCTACTGCAAACTGATGCAGTTAATTGCAGTTTGCAACTATGGCACAGTAAATATACCTTCGGTTTACAAATTGCATTGTAAGTATTGATATGCATTGTATAAACGGCCAGCATGAACAAGCTTTACACCCTCTGCCTTTTCAATTAATAATGGACATATGTGTTTATGCAGAAATAATTAAATTCTAACTTGCCTTTTAACTCGAAATTATATTTCACCACCGCCACATGTAAATATTAATTTAATTACCTCAAAATTTATTTATAAAAAAACAACTATATTTACATTTTTAAATCTCACATCCCCATCAATGACATCGATATTTTTTTTCTACTTCTATCATAAAGAAACGCAATCTATTATTGAACGACGGGGTACAATTTTTTGCACGGGAAAAAAAGTAGGGAATGATTCAGCTCAATTGCTTTTTTCAACATCAATCATATGAGCAGCTCCATCAGTTGGAAAGTATAAACAGTTTTGTGCATTGTGTAAAAGATTTTCATGAAAATGCAGTTAATTTATTGAATAATTAAATTGTCATTTAATTGAGTACTTGCAAATTTCATGTTTTAATCAATTTAACGGTTTTATTTGAGTGGCGGACTTGAATTGGACGACCAATACTCGATATACGAAATTAAGTGGCGTTTTAGATTATGTTTGCACAGTTGATTTGATTGATTGTTTTAATTTTTTAAAACAATTATTTAATAACGTGTGATTAAATTATTTTAATTATTGGATCTCAGGGATTTTATGAATTGTGAGATGCTGGCTGATTTAATATCAAATACCTAATTATCTGATGTAGAACACATGAAGAGCTTTGAAGGAAACAAATAGTGTATTGTAGGAAATTACACCTTTTTAAAATATTCACACTGTTATTAATTTGGTGTATTAATAAAGTGAGTTGTGTATGGGAAAAATATTTAAGCATTCTCGTGCTTTGCTGTCGTTATACGGACAATGTTAGTTAATGAAAAAACACGTAATTACGGCCAATATTCGAGTCAAGATTTAAATAACCTCCACTCCACGATAACGCGATTTATTACCCTTTTTTTTGAATAATTTAGCTTAAACTTTATTTTATAATTATAAAGAAATTATAATTATTAATTTTCAAAACGAGGCTTGATTTAATTTTGTTTCTAAAATGTCAACCAATTTTCTCTAAAATGTAAAATGTCACCGCACGCAGTGAAAGCCAACGTTAGCATTATTAACAATAAATGAGCTATTAAAATATTATTTTCCTTCATTAAATATTTTTCAACGATTTTAAATTATTTCCTCGTCAAAATCAACTTACTTTCAATTTATTACACCATTAGATTTTTTTGAATATCCAATAGTTTTTTTTTTAATTTAATTTAATCATTACAACCTTTTAGAAAATTTAAAAAAATGAAAGTGATGAATTTCAAAAAATATACAGGGGGTGTCGAAAATGGTATAAAAGTTCTCCAGTACATTCTTGGGGACTCTTCAAAAATTCTTAGAAAAATAGTTAATATTGCTTTAGTTAATTAATTGAGATATGAAGAGACAAAGTTGGGAATACAACTTCTTAATTATGTATCAAGAATTTCGAAAAACCACTTTAAATTTAATTTATTACGACTAAAAAGAAGCCAAACTTACAAGACAACTAGCGGATTTTCAAAATTCATGCTAAAAAAGAAGTAGAATACCCAACTTTGTCTCTTCATATCTAGGTCAATTTGTAAAAAGAAATTTCTAATTATTTTTAATATCTTCAATATCGTATTAAAAGGTCTTCCGTAATTTTTGGGACACCTTATATAATTCGATTGAAAAAAATTTGTTTCAGTATATCCAGTGGAAATTCCTTAAACTAAGATACGAAAAAATAATTTTAATAAAAAAAATTGTTGTTCTTAAATATTTTAGTTATCAATTTAGTTGTGGAAACAGATATTAAATGATAAAAACACTTATCTTATTTTTCAATAAGGTTAACTTTTCTTCTTCAATAAAAAATATTTTTTGATTTGTTCAAATTTTTTTGAATATTTTTTGTTCGTTAAAAATTGATTTTTTCATTTAACACTTTTTAGAAAACTTTTTTACAAAAACTTCAAAATAAAAAATGCCCAACAAAATAAACTTTTTACAATTTAATGAAGATTTAAATACGTTAGGTTAGGTTTAAGATCAAAATTGGATACAATATTTTTAAACCCTCAACTTCCAAAATTTTATAACATTTTTTTTAAATAAGATGAGGAAAAGATATTAATAATGTTTCATTATATTTCATGTAAGATAATGTTTTTATAAAAATTCGAAAAAATATGTATTATACAGGGTGTATCAGAAAAGGAAATTACTATAACCTGTTTAAGTAGTGTTGGGATTTTGGCTTTTAAGGACAAGATTGGTAAAAATAATGAATTCACATTAAAAGCTCTTAGCTCTTAGCTTTTAATGTGAATTCATTATTTTTACCAATCTTGTACTTAAAAGCCAAAATCCCAGCACTACTTAATTATTATTTTGGATATTCAAACTTAATATAACCTGTTTATTTCTTATTCGATTGTTCTATAAGTGTTGTTTTTTTGTAAATACAATTATACAAGGATTACCTTTGATAGGTGTATATTACCTTTTGTTTTTAAAATAAAACTCTCAATTTTTTTCTACGATTTACTAAAACTATTAGTGTTGTCTAGACCTTAAAACGAAAGAAAGGAAATTTTTTAAAAATGAAATTCGTCAATAGTTTATTTGTAAAATTTATTGAATTTGGTGTCAAGTTTGCAAAAAGTAACTTTTAAAAACAATCACAAAAATAAGTATATTAGATAATGCCATTAAAAAGATATTAACAAAATGTTATTCTTTGATCAATTTTGATTATGAATTTTAGCTGCCGATAGAGAGCGCTTTAAATGACATAAAATAGAAAATAGCCGGTACATGTACAATAATTATATATTTAACAAAACCCAAATAGATTTATTGTTTAAATTAGATAAATTCAATACTGTGGATAAATAAAATAAATAAAAAGTGCCTGGATGTTGGTTCATACCTTTGACACCAGAGGGCGAGTAGAATTTAGAATTTTCAATTTTCAATTTAAAAAAATAATAGTAATTGGCGATATCGGATTTTCAGACGACCTCTGGTGGAGCTTTTTGAATCCTGAAAGTTAAGTAACGTCAAAAAGAAAAATTACATTTACCTGTTTTATTGGTTTTGTGATTAGATTTTTGGATCAACTGTTTCTGTCAAAACACCGCCCCCTACAGGTAGTCGAAATCGCGAATGATAATTCGAAATCTGTAGAAATTTATACAGGGTGTAATAAAAGTATGGAATATTGAATTTATTATTTATTTTGAAGAGTTACAAAACAAAGTTTAAGACAAAAATTTTTTGATTTTTTTTATGCATATTTTGTTTTTTTACATTTCTGTTTATTTCTTTGCTATGGCAACCAACTTTGTTTTTTTAAGCAGCAATTATATATTTTTTTCGATTTTCAAAAAGTGCATATTTTTCTGAATATCGGGATGCTATTTTATCCCAACAAAAAAATGAAAAATTAAAAAAAAACATATTCTTAGAAAAAAAAATATGCATTTATTTTTATTTACTTTTTAACATTTTTTTTTTTGTTTTTCAAATAAATTCTAAACTATGGAAAATATTAAAAAAATATTTTAATAAAAGTTATTTGTTTTTGAAAGACCTATCAAACCATACCAAACTCGACCTATGTTGCTATTTAAAAAATTAAATTGTTTCCGAAAAAAATAAGTTCACCAATATAATCTTTAGGTTCACTTTGGTAATAAAATTGATACACCCTGTATATTAAGAATTCTTAATGAGAGTATTTTAAATTCTCTTGTAAAAATCAATAAATTACTATTATTTAAAAAAATTTAATTTTTGAAAATTTTAGATACAAATTTTTCTTTTGAATGAGCGTTTATTAAACGAGTCCACCGAATATCAAATTTAATGAGCGATCAAATACTTTTCTTTCAAAATTAAATGTTTTTCGATTTATCTAAAATTTTTTGGTAATTTTTTTGTTAAATATTGATTTTTTTTAAATTAAAAAGTTTCATTACTTAAAATGGAAGAAGAATAAATGGGATAAAAATAGAAGTCTTCTTTATGGAATTTTTGATTAGTACCTAGTATTTTTTGGTATCTGTTTTCAAAATTCAAAATAAACCTATGTGTGGCCTTTAATTATTTTAAAAGCTCTTTCCAATTTTCATTTAATTTGATATAAGCAATTGATCAGGAAATAACCTTAAATTAGACTGTTTCTTTTGGAGGTGTTATTGACGAGGTTATTAGATAGTATTTTTAATTTGATCAATCTTTAGCTGAACTAAAGTATTATTATCACATGTGGTGATTTTAGACATTTAGAAAAAAAATAGATGATGTTTCTTTTCCTCAAGTAAAATTTTTATTTCATGAATCATCATTTGTTTTGGATTTTATTCCATAAAACGAAATTTAGAAAAACAAAATTTCAAAGTCGTGTTGAAATTGAATGACAACCCACTTAACTCCTAATTTTGAATCACGCAAATTGAAAATTCTTAAATAGGTGCTTGTGTTTCAACTCCTTATTGGTATTGAAAATTTGATAATAACCTAACCTAACCTTGAAAAGTAAGAAAAATTTTTTTGTTGAAAATGTACAAAGTATAAAATGGAAATAATTGGTGATATGTAAGTGAGACGTATTATAATTTGATTAAAAACCCGTTTTAGTGTTATGGTAATATTTAATAATTATAATGTTGAGGCCATTTTAAGAAAAGACACGAGTTAAACGTGCCTGGAGGTGCAAATGAGAGTAGTTGAGATTTTTGCGTCTGCAAGTCGCCATTTTGCATACATATGAATTTCAAGTTGCGCTCGATTGGTTCTTCGATCCACGCTAATTTTTGTAATTTGTATAATTTGCACGGTAAGATTATTGCTTGGAGCACTCTATCTCTACCTCTCTATACAATATACAATTCAAATCGTTGCTGAGAATATTAAGAGAATTGGGATTGTTTACTTTAATTTGAATTAATTGAAATTAATCGATTTTTAGGCTCGTTGATGGAATAACTGATATTAATACGAGTGGTTTTTGAAAGTTAGTATCGAGTGTTCTCCACTAATATGCAATGGTTAACTTATGCAAGTTGCGTGTTGCTCGTTGCGTGCAGAAACCGAAATCGCGCGACTCTCGCCCTTATGTTGCTTACTACAAGATTGGAGAGGTTAAACGCTCTACACGCGATTCCTATCAAACTATCCTAACGCTACACAATGATTGACACAACCTAAATGCACCCTCCTCTTCAAACTGCTTCATGTTTTGCATTTCACATACGTATATCAACAATAATTCGCTTTAATTGCTCCTCAAATCCAATGAATTATTCAAAAAAATGCTAAAATAATTGACCAATCTCCTCCAGAATGTTTAAGCCAATTAGACATGAAGCCTCGAGAGTTGGCACACGAAATTTGGAAAAGTTTGATATGAGGAAGAGTCTTTGTAGAATAGAGGTGTAGGAAGATGAGTGGGTTTGTAATTTCCTTTTGGATTAACAATGGAAATGGTAAAGATGATCAAAGAGGTGGCGGCATCGGCACCTTGGAAAGGTATCCCTTACACTTATAAACACGAATCTATCCCAGATAATCCTCTGTGAAAAGGCGACAAGTTATCGGCTGAATGCACCGCGTGTCGACACTAAAAGTGCCTGTTGTGACGCTTAATGCAGCAGCTCACATCCTTCGTGGACTCCTGCTGATACCACAGCTACCGGCCCATTATCACCAACCTTTCTTTCTAATGCTCCCATTGTGACGATCCATTTGCGCGTTTATTTTTTAAAAAGGTGCACCCTAAACATCTGTTTGTCAAAACACTGGCGCTCATGCCCATTACCACAATTTTCCACCATTCATTCTCATCATCATAAAATAGACTACTAAATAGATACTTCAAAGCTAATATCAAAGCCTATTTTTAGACTTTTTTTTTCCTCCAAAACACGATTCCTCCGCTTCAAAGCCTTTTACGTTTACGTATGTGAATGTATGAATTTGAAAGATTGCAGGAATTGTCCATTGGCCTGTTATATAATAATGCGGTGGCAAAGTGATTGTTATCTCGCTTTGGTGAGAATTGGTCGGGAGCATCTGCCCTGGTCTTAATCGCGTTTAACGCGTTCTCGACTCCGAAGTGTTGGATAAAAACGGTTCTTGTACCCTTTGTCGTTTGAAGTTGGAAACTGTAGACCCATTGCGCCAATTCACGACTCATTTGAGGCTTCTCCAAATCAAAGCATTTCATTCTTTACACGCAAATACACACGCCATTAAATACACTCAACCTACCTCCAACTACTAATGAGCGCATTCGAATATGAAATATGAAATGGATGGACTACGCCTACAATACGATAAAAAAACTACCTCATGAAATTTTTATCACGCACCCTATAACGCTTTTTAGTCACCAGCCATTTTTTTATCATCAATTATCATAAACAATTTATTACAGTAATTTGAAGTACATCAAAAAATTCATCTTTTGGGAAGAAAAAGCTACTTCAACATTTTCATCATGGAATCAAAATTTTTGAAAATCTTTGATATACCATAAATATCAGAGGATGTCTTTTTCGTTTAATCCAGAATTTTTAGACACTTTTTAATAACATCAATTTTAGAACGCCGAGATGTTAGCAATAAGTTTTCTAGCAATAAGTATTTTACATGTAATTCTCCATAAGAGGTTTTTTCTAAATAACTTTCTTCTTTATCAATTCACAAAAGAAATAAATACACCAAATTAAAGCACAATTAAATCCCTACAAAGTGGTTGTACCCACTTTACATGTCCGTCCCGATTAAGTGTTTTATAGCACCCCAATAAAACCTCTACCATGTATTTTCAAAATTTTAAATATTAACCTACAAAAACAAATGATATGTCTATGGATAGCATTTTTCATGTAGATGACGATGATATTAGTCACTTTGCTTATCCGTGCCAATTAAGTAAGTAATTAAGAACAAACACAATTTTTTCGAAATTTATGAAGTTTGATCGCTAATTTATTAACGCAGTATTGTTGCATAAAAAAGTTAATTACACCAGAAGATCACAAATTTAATTGTAATTACAGTGGTATGTGACACTTTGTTTATCCATCCATAATTAATTCGCTATTAGCCAGCAACAACTTTTAGAACGCCGCATATTTGTTTAGAATTTGGTGTTCTAAAAGTTATTGCTGGCTTATAGTTAATTAATTTTAGACGGACAAGCAAAGTGTCACATACCACCGTAATCACAATTAAATTTCTAATCTATTGCTTTATTTAAATTTTTTATGCAATACTAATGCGTTAATAAATTAGTGTTCAAACTTCATAAATGTCGAAAAAATAGGGTTTTTTCTTAATTACTCAATTAATTGGCCCGGACAAGCAAAGTGACCAATACCATCGTTATCCAAATTAAAAATGCTGTCTCTGAACATATAAATTGTTTCTTTGAGTTAATTATTAAACATTGTTTTCTTTGATTGACTTTCGTCATATATTTGTTTGGAATTTGGTGTTCTAAAAGTTATTCTGGCTTATAGTTAATTAATTATAAACGGACAAGCAAAGTGTGACATACTACCGTAATCACAATTAAATTTCTGATCTTTTGGTGTAATTAACTTTTTTATGCTACAATACTGCGTTAATAAATTAGCGATCAAACTTCATAAATTTCGAAAAAATTGTGTTTTTTCTTAATTACTCGCTTAATTGGCTCGCACAAGCAAAGTGACCAATATCATCGTCATCTACATGAAAAATGCTATCCATAGACATATCATTTGTCTTTGTAGGTTAATATTTAAAATTTTGAAAATATATGGTAGAGGTTTGATTGGGGTGCTATAAAACACTTAATCGGGACGGACATGTAAGGTGGGTACAACCACTTTGTAGGAATTTAATTGTGCTTTAATTTGGTGTATTTATTTCTTTTGTGAATTGATAAGCAAGGAAGTTATTTAGAAAAAACCTCTTATGAAGAATTACATGTAAAACACTTATTGCTGGAAAATTTATTGATAACATCTCGCCGGTCAATTTTAGACTTTCAAATGGTTTAACCTTAGTGGTTCTTCCAAAATTTAACAATCATCTTTTCGAGTTATTTATTTTAAAAATGATCAAATTTTTGCCAAATGAAGAAACCCAAAAAATTATAACTTGTGCAGAGCTCGTTAATCAAAGATAAGTGATAAAAAAATTGGTTTTATTTGTTGAGTGGTTGAAATGACATGATATAATTAAATACAAGAGAAATGCGTTTAAACTAATAAACATCTCTTCCTCAGGATTATAAATTACAGCCGCAACCAACATCTTATTGTGTCTCGGGTCTTGTGATTATTTTTTTAAATTAATTAACTCGCTGCAAACAAATGAGTTTTAAGATTTCCTTTTTACATAATTAATAACATTTTCACCCTTCCTTCGGAATTTTTATTCTGCTCCTCAATCCCGAATACAAACCACAGTAGACCAAGACGAAGAAGAGGAAGAGCAAGTCCAAATAAAAATAATATCGCACTGCTCGGCTCTAAATGTACACTTTTCTCATTAATAACTTGGTGGAGTTGGATTTTTAGGGCGCAATTAAAAACAAAAACGGCTGCGAATTACAAATCCATGGGATTAAAGTTTTAAATGAATGAAACGCTGTGATGTGGGGAAAAGGAAAAGGAAAAAAAAACCTCGCTGTCTGGTGGAGTTGGTTTGACTTAAACACTGCTATTAACATAAACGTTTTTATTTTTTGTGAGGGCATAATTAGTAAAAATCGCCATGTCACAGTTCCACCTCATCGAAAAGCGAAACAACAGCCGGCTCTTGTTTACTTTTTTTATTTTACTAAATTATACACTAGTTTCGCCAATGTGTATCCTCTATCTCTTGCAGATGTTTTAGATTATCTTATTCTCATCTCTTTGAATTTTAATAATTCATCGACAGAAATCTGCCATTTTCGCGGAAGTGAATTAACCAGCAACTCCTCGTACTTCATACCGTTAACACAACCCATCTAATTTAATGCTTAATACTTAATAACATCAAACCTCGCGCTTATTGTCGAAGGATTTCTCAAACTTCCAAATAAAGGTCATTACAAATGTATAAACTTCCCCATCCTTACTTCAAACTTGATTAAAATGCTACATACAAATATTTAAAATTCTACTCATTTAAATAACTGCTATAATTCAAACCTATTCTCGTTAAAACCGCAACCTGTGGTTTATAACTATAAACCAAAGTTTGGGGTCGATCAAGGCTCGAGGGAAAACTTGAACATGAATATCCAGATGTCGTTAATTAACTCTTTTATATTCTTTTAAAATTTTATTTTATACTATAGATTAAAACGAAATCTTTTTTCACTATAAAAATTTTTATTAGGAAAAATTAAATACCTAAAAAAATTTCTTACCATATTTTTTATATATTAAAAGGAGGAAAATAAGTGTTAAAATTGAGTTTTCATAAAGAAGGAAGAAAACGAAATTTTACAGATTTAAAATAGCTTAATATTTAAAAAAAAAAAACTAAAATTTAAATTTGAAGTAAAAAAGACTACAGAAAAATCAAAAATTAACCAGTTTTAAAGACCTTTTCAAATAAAATAAACTTAAAATTTGCTTTAATTTATAATCACTCTGTTTTAATTTTTTTTTTAATTTTTTTGTTATGAACTTGGCAGCAGTTTCTAAATTTAAGTGCTTTTATGTAAACAAATATTTAAAAAAATTAAAATAAGAAAAATATAAATGGAAATAGGTTTTATGTTTTTTATAAAATGTATTGAAATATCTTAATGTATTTTATTCGGTACTTTAAATTTTATTAAAAAATATGTAAACAAAAATATGATGAATTTTTTGTTTTTTTTTTATAAAGTGATTATAATAATTGCTGAAAAGATATTACTTATAGACAGTAAAAAAATACTGCAATTTTAACACTTTCTTTAATAATTAAGAAATAGTAATGACTTGAATTTTCCAAAATTTTAAATATTATTTGCTACAATTCCAAAAAATAGTTTCAAAAAATTTAATGACCTTAGTTAAAAGAACAATAAGATAACAAAGGATACTAAATATTTTTGGAATCATGTTTTTCAAAAAATTTTCAATTTTTGAAATATTTATAAATAAAAGCTTTTAAATATTAATAAATCAAATGAGCTTTTTATAAACTTATAATTAAATTATTTTCCTTATTTAAAGCAATTTTTGTAAAATCGAACAAAAAAATCATTAAAAAAGTTTGAGCAAAAATAATAAAATTTTTAATGTATGTAGATATTTTAAATATGGTCCATTCTTTGTTTTATTTAATGTATTCAATAATTTTTATATACAGGGTTTTCTGCAAAAAATTTTTTAGATAATAAATGTGATTATGAACATATTTTCTGTGATGCTCAAAAAAAAGTACTCAGCAAAGATAAAATCTAAAGTACAACTAATTTAAGTTAAAGATATAATAAGAAAGAGAATTATACAGGGTATTCCAAAAAACCATTAACATTTTGTAACTTTAAAATTGTTATAATTATAAAGGAGTAACAAAATATTAGTTCAAAGGAAATGTTTTGTTCAAAATTACATATTAAAAAATAATTTTTGGTGAAAAAAAAAAAGGGACAACCTATATAAATAATTTTGATTGAAAATACAAAAAATAATTATTTTTCTAAACAGAATTTCGAAATCTGTCATATTTTTAGTTTAAGTGTCACTTGAAGCTTAAGTTTTAATCGAGCCTTAGAATATTTGGATATAATTTTCATGAAAATAAGTATAACTAAATTTTGAAAATATTTTGAAGCGAACCTAGAAGAAATAATGTTTCATGTTTTCTTTAAAAATGTTCTTTACTTAAAAAACTTGGACACATGTAATAAAAAATCTTGAATTTTTTGTTATATACAGGGTGTCTCAATTAGAGTTGCACTACATAGCTATCTTTGTTATTAATAAAGTTAAATGGTCAATGTTTTGTATTTTTTAACCTACTCATTTAAATACCACCTATAATAATCATAAACTCCGAGTCATTCCGAAGATAAACGAAAAAAAAATTAATTTAAAAAAAAAACAATTATTTCGTATACAAGAAAATTAAAAAAAAAATGTTTTAGATAAAAATTTTGTGTTTTTTAAGATGAATTTAAATATGATTCAATTTTGAAGATATCGATAGCAACTTGTTTATAGAATTTTTGAATTGAAAGCAAAAAAATAAATCAATATATGTTTTGAAAAATTCCAGATGTTACTCATTTAAAATAAATAAATTACTATTTATACCTTGAAAAATAATTTGTGATGTGTTTGTATCAAATATATTTATAAACCAAATAACTTTTACCAAAAACATTTTTTCCAACTTTTTTAGTTATTGAAATAATCGATTTTTTTGAAAAATTGCATTTTTTGGTTATTTTCCTTTATCTTCGGAATGGCTATGATTTTTTGAAATAATTTAAATGGTATTTAAATGAGTATAAAAAACTGCAAAGCATTGTCCATTTAACCGAATCTTTAAATTTGTTAATAACAAAGAAAAACATGCAATGCAAAACTTAATAGGCATTCTGTATGTTTTTTTTAATTTAAAGTACAGTATAAGTCCTGGAAAATTCTTTTTTTATTCTAAATCAAGAGAATTTCCCACAACAGTTGAACCATCATTATTTTGACAAGTAAACTAGTTTTTCTAAAATTAATTATTTTTGGAATAATTTTAAATTTTAAATTTTTAGGATATAATTTCAAAACGACAATAAATATTGAAGTTAATCTTTTTTATGTTAAAGAACACCTATATCAATTTGAAAATAATATTACTATAGATATAAGGTGATAATAAATATTGATTTTGTATGAATGGATAAAATTTTATCTTGAACTCTTTTTATTATTTTTTTTTTGGCCAAGAATTCAAAATATAGGAATTTTCATATTTTTTTGTTAAATCATTTCTATAAAAAAATAAAATACCAAAATATTCTCCTCTGAAAGACTTTGAAAATAAAACGCTCATTAAATACAAGACCATCATAACTCAAAAAAGGGTAACAACTTTTTAGTTTTTTATCTCTAAAAGTAGAATTAATTAATAGAAACACGTTGAGAATATAATAATGTAATATTTTTCTATCACATGGGCTTTTTATATTATTTAAAATTTAAAAAATCCTCTAAAAATGCTATTATATATTTTTACTGTTATTTTTCTATAATAACTGGGTTTCGGTGGAATTAGATCAAACTGATATGTTCTGTTTTTATTTTTCAAATATGCTAGATTACCATTTAGAAATTTCTCGGAAAATTTTGGTTTTGCATCTAATAAATATGGAGAAAGATTTTATCGAAAGATTATGTAGTATATTTAAGGAAATACCTATTTATCTGAAAATATCTCAAAAACTTGTACTAGAGAAAATCTGATTACAGATTTAAAAACCTACCAGAATTATATACATTTATTTGAAAGCCACAACTTTTTCATTTTTTTGTAGAACCAATACCTAAATCATCACTTAATTTGAATTTTGCTAAAAATTTTTTTTTTGTATTTTAATGAGCGAAAAGTGATATAAATTTGTTTTGAATGCAGGAGTTTTATTGGTAACTATGTATGTACATCTTTTGTAGAAGAGAATAGTTTGAAGATGATTGTAGCTGTCTAAAAGCACATAAATAAATCTTGAGCAAGTTTTATTTGATATATGTAGAAGAAGAAGAAGATAATGTTTTAAAATTATTAATAATAATAATTGGCATTTCATTGTAAAATTCGAATGCGCTTGGGATCGTTAAAGACAAACATTAAAAAGAGGAATAATATAATAATAATATTTATCATCTTGTAAAAGATGTGAAGAGAAAAAGAAACAACACCTCGGTTTTATGGGTTTTTTATTATCTTGAGCATCCCAATGATGCCTAATAACAAATACAAAGTATAACTTTTAACAATGCCAAGCAACCAACATAATAAATAAGAGGCCGATTATCGACTGCAGCGACTTAAATCATTTCTAAATAAATATCGTCGACAGTTACGCCTTTCGCATTAAATGTCCGGCGTGTAGAATTTATCTTTGGGAGAGGAGCGAGGAGAGGGTTTCAAAAGGGTCAGCAAGTGGTGGATAAATCTTGGCGACCGGAAAAAGGTCTAATTCAAATGCGGAAACTGTTGCGGAGTCATTGCAGACGAGATTTATTCGAATCCACAGGTTGCTGCAAGTTGTGGAGCAAACCGAAACCGTCTGCTATTCTGTTATTCTGTTATTCCGTCTACTCCTATACTATACTATACTACTATCCCGGGGGAATTCCCATTTCATTTCTCTTTCTTTTCAATGGTTTGTTTCACTTGCATTCGTCATGCGCCCACCAAAACCAAATCGTGCAAATTCATTCATTTCAGTTGAAAATATTTTGAAGGCATTAAAACGGATTCCCGTCGCGATGCAAAGGCTCCTAATTAAATAGCACTTGACACGAAACCAGTCGCGGCCCATTCCTTATTACATCCGACAAATTTATAGTCTACCGGTTTGGTATCATTGCATGTCTTGATATCTTATTTCAAACCGCCATTAGCAATGCGAGAGATGTTACATTACTTATTACATTTCCACTAATGAACCAACTTTTCATCAGAGCTTACCGAATTTACATTTACATCGTCATTTAAACGCATATCATGTGTCTTTCGACAACCTTTCCTCAAATTTACGACCGACTAAAATGACACTCATCTTCTTAGATTTGCATAACCACCACTTTTATTACTTTTCCGAATTGTATCACATAATACCTTTTCTTTATTTTAACACGCCTCATTAAAATTTTACTCGTACAACTTGTCAACAACAAACTTGCTTTATTCTTCATCTTGATTTATGAACATACTTCTTATTCAATACATTATATTTGATAAACTTTTCATTCATTGACTTTAATATTCTGTACTAAAATTTGATTTTATCCCATGTACAACACTTTTTGAAAAGACCTACAATGTTTTCATTATCACAAAAAAAGAAACATTTAGATATTTATTTTAAATTTTTAGTTATGATGAAAAATTAGCAAAAATTTCATTGGGAACCAAAATTTTTGCTCTGAAATTTTTTACAAAATATTGCTCCTCTACGTGAATCCTTAAAGAAAATACAGAGTATCTTACTTTTTTTTCTAGAAAATGTTTTTTGGATATTAAATGTCATTAAAAGCAATTTTAAAATTTATACAAAAATTATTAAAATTTTAAAATGGTTGTAACTTTTTAAGGAGTTGAAAAACCAAACGTTGTTGATAGGAAAGTTTTTGTTCAGTATGATATTTAAAAAATAATTAATGAGAAAAAGAGGAACACCTTATATATCTATTTTAAATTTGCGTTACCCGTCATGACCAGATTTTGTTCCAGAATTTTGTTTTTTTAGAAAATTTAGGATTTAACGGATTTTGTTCAAGTATTTTTTAAGTAACTAAGAGGATTAACAATGAAAGTTAGTTTACTAAAATTACTAAAAAAAAAACTAAACAGGTTTTGACAGGAATTTTAAATTAATTTGACTTTCTAATGACAAAATATGTACAGAAACATAATTGAAATTTTCAATATTTATATCAAATATGTACACATTTTTATATAAGTAATTCAAATGTAATAGAACATATTTTGATGTTATGTGTGAAACATCGTCCAAAATATTAAAGTCATAGTTGTTAATTTTAGGTATTTTGACTCAGAAAATTTAAAACGCTCCTCCTAGTAAAAACGAAGAAAAGATATATTTTTCTAAAAAATGGCCGACGATGTTATTTCTTATCCGATTTTAATAAGTGATATGTCAAATTAAATGGTTTGAAGAATATTACTATCAGATAATATGAGATTAATTTTATTTTTGAAAACAACAGAGGAGGAGGAGGCAACTCTTTTTTCTCAAATATCAACATATTTTTTTCGATTGAAAAAACTCATTAATAAAAATAATTTTAACCAATATGCCAATAAATTTTTTTTAATTTTTTTTATTATTAATTTTTTTTTAATTTAATTCAATTATTTTTTTATTGTTTTTGAGTTTTTAATTTTTTTTAATTTTGTTTATTAAATTATTATTAATAAATTAAAAAAATATTAATAAATTAAAAAACAAAATTTAAAAAAAAAAGTTGTGAAAACTTAAAAACAAAAAAATAACAATTGAATTAAATTAAAAAAAAAATAATAAAATTTAAAAAAAATTATTGGTATAATTGGTTTAAATTATTTTTGTTAATGATTTGTGTCAATCGAAAAAAATATATTGCCATTTGAAAAAGAAAAGTTGCCCCCTCCTTCTCAGTTGTTTTCCAAAATAAAATTAATCTTTTAATATCTGATAGTAGTATTCTTCAAACCATTTAATTTGACATATCACTTACTAAAATCGGATAAGAAATAACGAAGCAACATTCTTGGCCGTTTTTTGTGCATCCCTCGGTATAAAAGTGATTCGTGTGAAAAATGTTAATATTTTCAAAATATTGAAATAAAAGTTTTATTTGATTTTTTTTAAAATTGACTGAGCGAGTTAAAAATAAAAACCCAAATTTTTTGACAGCTTGATTTTTTTAAATTTTCAAATATCAGTAACTTTTTAACAAGTTTATGTACAAATTTGATAATTAAATAGAAGATATTTTAAAAAGTACTCATTAGTATTTTACCAAGTTGATTTTGCATCTAAAATTCTAATTTAGAAAATACTGAAAATTTATTGTTCTTTATCACCTCCCTTTGTTACGTCATTGGTGCATTTGTTTCATACTGTTTGTGGATAATTATTTAAAAGCGTTAGTCCTGAGGCAAATAACACAATGAAAAGTTTTTTAGGTTAAACCAATGCACTAAAAATGATAGAGCAGTGGCGGTTCCTTCAAAACATTTCAAGTTTCTGAGTAAAGTTGATGTTTGAGATTTGTAGGAGTCAAATATGTAGAAGTTGTATTTTTTTATATAATTTTCTTGAACAAATCTAAATATTTATTAGTTGTTAATTTGTTCAGTTTAATTGTTCTTTTTATTTGCTCACTGTAAGGGTTAAAGAAACATAAAAATCACTTATTTGAAATTTTTATTTAAAGTAAATATCGTAATTTATTGAATTTTAAATAAATCAGAACTTGACATTTTGACACGTGATTAAGTTTTATACTGTTAAAATTTTGATTCAATAAAAAATTATGGGAGTGTCTCCGTACCGGCGGAACGGATGAATTGAGCAGTACATTTTTTCTTATAATAATATGTTTAAGAGTTATCAAAAACACCATCCAGTAACACCACATTATTAAAATTGAAAATCAACTTTACAAACTGTTGAAAAAAAAATTTTTGAAAGATTTATAGCAACATTTAAAAAACGACGAGATCTAAGAAGCATTCAGTCATGTTTTTTGTAATTTTTTTTTTTTTAAATTTTAGAGTTGATGATTGAAATTGCAAAGTGTCAATTTTTTTGCAATTTAGGAAATAAAGGTCTTAGATACTACTCTAGGTTGTCATAGAGTTTAATCCATCACTAAACAAAGATATTAGCTGAGGTGTCTTTTATGGTATTGCTATTTTAAACTAAATGGTATTTTTAACTAGATTAAAAAAGTCGAATGACAGATGACAGCATGTATAATTTTCTTTAGTATAGACTATTTTTTTATGTGTTTATTTGATGTTTTATGATAATTAAATCTTAAGTGAAAAATCAATATACAGGGTGTTTTATAGGAATTAACAAAATATTTATTACTTCTCTTAAAATGTGATAAATGTCAAATGTATTGACGTTTTTAAATTTTGACATTTGAAGTAAAGACTGACGTTTAAATTTAAAATTAATTTTTGCATTTTGTGGAAATAGGGCTTCAAATAATCTAAATACATTTATTGTTTCTTTTTTAGAAGCACAATTTCATTTGTCAAAAAATCTACAGATTTATTGCAGATTTCAACCTATTCATGGTATTACTTTTGATAAAATTTTTAAGTATTATCGAAAACACCATTTGATAATGTCTACAAAAATTATAAGTTTCTCAAAAATCAGACTTGTAAACTTGTTTAAAAATAAAAATATCAGAAGAATCTTAACACAATTAGAGCCTCGTTTTTTGTAATTTTTTCAAAATAATTTTAAAGTTGATGGTTGAAATTACAAGATACTAATTTTTTAAAATAAGATAATAAATTTGAAGTTAATTTAAGACCTGAAGATCTTAAAAGAAACCGTTGCCTTAGACACTAGCTTAATTTTTATAGACGTTAATCCATCACTAATCACTAAGATAAAGACTTTTATTGAGGTGTCTTTTAGTCTTTTGTGGTATTTGAAATTTCTCATCCATTGTAAATTAAATATAGTTTTTACTTATTTTTACGAATTTTTATAAGCAATGAATTATTTATAAAATGACAGTTGACAGCAGGTAAGCTTTTTTATATCATAGAATAATTTTTTTCGTATGAATTTATTTAACGTTTTACGAAAAAATCAACATACAGAGTGTTTCGTAGAAAAATTGCTTTTTAAATTAACAAAATATTTACTATTTGCCTTTAAATGCAATCGTTTCATCAAGTCAAACGTGTTGACGTTTACAAGACCTTTATTTAAATTTGACATTTGAAATAAAGACCAACGTTTACATTTAAAAAGTAATTTTTATATTTTGACGAAAAGAGTTTGAAATAATCTAACCAAATGCAAATAAAAAATCAATATACAGAGTGTTTCGTAGAAAAATTACTTTTTAAATTAACAAAATATTTACTATAAACGTGTTGACGTCTACATGACGTATGTTTAAATTTGACATTTTAAGTAAAGACTAACGTTTAAATTTAAAAATAATTTATTTGAAATAATCTAACCAAATACAATTTTTTTGCTTTATTAACATGTCAATTATGTCGTTTTTTAGAAACACAAATTCATTTGTCAATAAGTTGACAGGCGACTGAACACATTAGATAACGTTTTCAAAAATTCTAAATTCCTCAAAAATCAACCTCCCAAACTCGTTTAAAAATGAAAATACTAGATGGAGAATTAATGATGCAACCAAATAACCTTATTTTTGTGATTTGAAAAAAGTCCATGGTTAAAATGGTAATGTGCCGATTTTTTCACACTTGTAGAATAAAGTTAAAGTTAATTTCGAATATGAAAGCTTTCAATAAACCGCGGTGTTAGAGATCAGCCTAGGTTGCCATATTAGGTTTAATCCAGGAAAGAGAAGACTTAAGTTGAGGTGTATTTTATAGCATTTGACATTCCTCATGCATTCTGAATAAATTGGTTTTTACATAAAAATGACTTCGTCATATGACATATGAAAAATCAATATACAAGGTGTTTCGTAGGAAAAGCCACTTTTTTGAAATAACAATATTTTTGGTATTTCTCGTTGAAAAATTCCTTTTAATTAAATTGATTTTCGGTATAAATTTTTATCTGTTGGTAATTAAACACCTGTGTTTGCATGTGAGGTGTATCTTATCATGTAGGTAATATTTAACAAATTACATGTGTAATAAATAATATTTTTGGATTCGAATGTGGATTATCGATTCTTAGAGCTTGATTAAAAATCGTTGGAGTTATGCACGTATGAGTAATGTGCACGAGGCGGAAGCTTTTGTTCAAGGGGACTCCCCTTGTTTTATTGCAATTATAATTGTAGAAATGCAATAGGAGGGTCGACTAACCCACTTATTTATGTAGTGCCGAGTATTCGTGCTCACGCGCTTCCTTCTTCTCGTTATCAATGAGTTATGACACGTACCTGGCTGTGGTGCAGTCTCTGTATAGAGTATCAAAGTCTTTGCAAGAGAGGAGTTTGCAGCGATTGACCCCGGGTTGAATGGCGCCGAGTCCTCGAAGGATCCTCACTTGCTCCACGTTGCAAACCAAAGGAACAATGTCGAGCCGCTTTAATTTGGTGTAAACCGTGTGCAGACCTCCGACGAGGTGCTTGAGGAAGAGCTCGAAGGCTTGGGGCAGACACAACATGGTATCACCGGCGATGATAAAAGCGGCGACTTTTTGGCCGCGATAATCGACCAACTTGCACTCGTTCGCAGTGGGGTCCGAGGTGGAGATGGGCGGAGGGCTGTTGTAGGAACGCGGAGGTCCGTGGTGCGCCATCAGGTCCAAGGGCGAGTGCAGGACTCCGAGAGAGTTCAAAAGTCCCAGACCCGGAGGATGCAGGTGACCTAGACCCATGCTCCTCACCAAGTTGGCCGTGGAGACCGGCGGAGGACTCAGCGGATGAGCCAAAGACATCGGAGGACCTAAAGGTGACGCTTGACGCGGACTGTGCACTTGGTTGTGGTGATTGTTGTTGATGTTGACGGGGGAGGAAGGTGGTTTGACAGCAACAGCCGGAGAACCCGAAGACGCGTGGCTACTATGATCAGAGTCCATTCCCGAATTGTCCATCATAATAATTAAGTGACACTATTGTTTTTTTTTTAACTAACAAACACTAACTATACTATACTATACAACACCAACCAACCAAGCAAACCACATTGGCAAATAAGAACCAACAGTTAGAGATACAAACGTGGCAACTGAAGTGAACAGAACAGAACAGATAGATCTGTAATAGTGTGGCTGTGAGGGTGATTCCGATTGTTTGATTGTCGGGCGGGGCGGTGCGCGCTCACCAACCAACCTGGAGGAAGCACGGACACGACCGGTACACTCAAAGGATACAAATGTAATAAATAAAAACATTTCGAAAAACTGATGCAAGTGTCTTGGGGAGGAGTCGGGAGCGCGCAACGCCAATCTCTTGTGATTGGTTCACCGATTCCTACGCTCTCTCCCTATTCGCTCCCCACTCCTCGCGCCCAGTTCCTACCGCACGCCTATTGCTACTGGAAAAAGTCCGTTTCTTTGCAAGTCCTCGAGGGCGGATGCAGGAGAACTTGAAATATGAGTTGTGACGTATTGATAAAGAATGTCACCGGCCTGTCGTTGTGGAATCAATACGTAAGGTGCGGTATGGATGACTTTTTTTTATTCCCTACTTGCGGAATCAACCTATTATCCATTCCAGCCACCATCCTCCAAACATCCAACTCTTCTACAATCTTATTACAAACTTTTACATAAATCTTTCTCAACCACACATTCAAATTTTAACACATTTCTTTTTATAATTCATTTTATTTCAAAAAAAACTTTCACCAATAATCAATGAATATTTTTAAAAACTATTTTTTAATCCAATTTATCTTTTAAAACAAAAAGCGTTTTTTGTGATGACGCTCAATTTTATCAACGTTTATTTTTGTTTTATTACAAATAATTTTAAACAAAATCATTTTTAATAAAACATACAAAAATTCGCAACAACTGCATACTAAATAATTAACAAAAAATTAGGAATTTTACTAAAAAAATTTAATTAATCATTTTTTCTTTATTATTTTTTAAGTTGTTTCTGTAATTTGACAGGTATAATAAATTTTGGTTTTATTCCTACCTTTGATGAAAATTCAAACACCTTTTATCATTCACTTTTTTAATAAAAAACAAATAGTATTTACTTTTTTAATAAATCACATAATGAAAATAAAACATTTATTTAGATAATTTATATTTTAGATTTTCAATTGATAAATTGATTTTCGTTTTTCGTCTAGCGATTAAAATGATGAGAGGGTAGGAAAGGGAAGGGATGAGGGATGCGAATGTAAGGAGGGTTCTTTGTGCTACTGACCCAATTTTTACTAAACAACATTTTCAAATACTTTAATTAGAGGATTTCCCAAAATCACTAAATTTACTTTTTCTTCTCCATCAATTTACTATTTACTTCATATACAAATTTATTTTTTAAATATAAATCAAAATAACGTGTTTTTTGAGTGTATGGGCATCTTTGATATTGTTGGACAAAGTAGTAGAGATTTTTTCGAATATAAACAATTCATTTACAAAAAATTTGAATATCGCATCGATCCAACGCTATCTTGAAAAAACAAGAAAATGCGATTTTCAAAATATGGCTATAACTTCGTTATTTTCGGTGGTACCAAAAATTTTTTTTGACTTAATAGAGACAATTTTTTGTGTACAATGCAGTACAACAAATGAATATTTTTTTTCGCTAACGGATTGACCGGAAATGAACCAAATTTATTTTTTTCTTATGGCAGCCATATTGGACTTACACATATTGGGAATTAGTGTATTTTTCTGAATAATTTGATATATCATATGTAATATTTTAAGAAAAATAGAAATAATTTTATTTTACCAACCAAAAATGACCTTGAATAGATGTAAACTGTCAATACATATGTGTTAAGATTTATTTTACATTTAATATTTTAAATAGTTACATTTATGTTATTGACAATTTACATCTCTTAAAGTCCAATCTTAGTTTGTAAAATCAAATTATTTTATTTTTTTTTTAAATATGACATATGGTACACCAAATTACTCAGAAAAAATACTGATTCCGAATATGTATAAATTCAATATGGCTGCCATAAGAAAAAAATATGTTTGTTTCATTTCCGGTCAATCCGTTAGCGAAAAAAAATATTCATTTGTTTTACTGCATTGTGTACAAAAAATTGTCTGCATTATGTCAAAAAACTTTTTTGGTACCACAGAAAATAAAGAAGTTATAGTCATATTTTAAAAATCGCATTTTCTTGTTTTTTCAAGATCCAACGCTATCTTGAAAAAACAATCGGTTGGGTTTTATTATACAGAGTGACCCAATTTGAATTGAATTGCATGAGTATCTTTGCTATTAATAAAATTACAAATTCGGTTAAATAAACAATGTTTTGTAGTTTTTTATACTTATTCAGATGCTGTTTAAAAAAATCAAAAATTCCGAGCCATTCCGATACAAAAATATCACATCTGCAATATCACAAATTGCAATTTTCTGTTTTTTTCCATTATCTTTGGAATGGCTCGAAATTTTTGATAATTTGAAATGCCATCTAAATGAATATAAAAAAAACTGCAAAATATAGCCCATTTAACCGAATCTGTAATTTTATTTCTTTACTTTGTTTTTCATGTTAAATAAAAAATAATATTTTTAACCTTTTTAAATTAAATTACTTAAAACTAAAAAATTAAAAAAAAAAAACGCTTCAAACAATATTTTATTGTTTTTTACTAGATTCTAATTTTATTAAAAAAATATGGGTTTTAATTTGAAAAAAACCGAGGTTTGAAGTTAGAATAACCAAGAAGAAGTCCACCAGGTGAAAAATTACTATGCCCATTCTTAGGCTTCTTTCAAACTAATAAACTTTTACTTCTCATTTTTTCTAAAAGTATTTCCACTCTTCAAGTTAAATCGACCATCCTGAATAAGGAACATAATAATAAGGTACATAAATTTTAGATGTCTTTTTTGCTTATATATCAAAATGCTGCCAACCTAAGATAAGTAAATATCACCTCGTACTCTGCATAATCCATACTCATCCTCACGTTTATTATAATTATTAATTATTTCATTAGTTTATAATAATTTATTTAAAATTCTTGACTAAATGACTATTTTGAGATTAAGAAGCAATTAGTAGTTATTAAAGATTTATTATGAGTTAATTTTCAGCAAAGCACCAAAAAGTATATTTTTTTCTTTTTCAAAAAAAACTGGCAGTTATTCGGAGACAATTTATACAGAAATACCAAGTAATTTAGACAAAATCTCTAGTAATTATGATTTTTATATGAAGAAAAAACAATGGTATTTACACATTTCATAAAACACAAAAATGTAAAAATTTATTATACCTAATCACTTCATGTTTTTCAGATAATACATAAATTGATTTATTTTAAATGAAATATCCTGTTCAGGGTTTGCAAAAAATCCTGCATAATGATATAACTATTTAAATATTGGTTTAATCAAAAAATGTTCCATATAAAGATATAAATGTAGTAACGTCTAAAAATTGACAATTATCTGTTTGTTTTTGTTTTTATACATCACTAGATTGAGATAAGACTGTCTAGTTTGAATTTTTTTTAAATGGCTCTCCAATTTATTTTATCTTTTATAATATACAGGGTGTCCCACTTTTTTCAGCACTTGTTTTAAATAGTAAATGCCATTCAAAAAAAAATTCTTAATTTATTTTAATTTAAATTAACGTTAAATAAAAATTTTTGAAAAAAAATGTTTTTTTTTATAATTTTTTCTATAAAACTTATTTACGAAAAGAGGGTAGGAAATAAAGTTTTTTAATGATAAATTAAGTCAAATTTTTTAAAATTATTTTTTTTAAGAAAACATTATAACATTTTGAACGCCCAAGAATGACAATTCCACTGAAATTAGACTTAGAAAAATAGTTTTATTAACAAATTTAGTAAATTTCCTATAAAATAGATTCATTTAAGTAATATTTTTTTCATAGGAACTTTTTTGAAAATTGATTATAAAAATACTCATTTTTTGTTGTATAAATAATTCTAAAAACTTGATTAAAAACTGAAAAACTGCTATTTTTGAGTTAAACTTAAAAATAGGGTATAATCTATAATACGAAAGTCTAAAATCAATCATGGGCCAAAAATTAAATTTAAGTTAAAGTTATTTTTTGGGGAAATTTTTAATCGTATTTTCATGACCCAAAAAGGATATTTATCATCAAGATATGTTTATAAAATTAGTTTTATTATAAAATTAGGTTAATTTTTTATAAAGTGGACTATTTAAAAAATAAAATTCGCAATGGAGCCTTTTTTGAAATCCCATTTAAAGTTTTTTTACGCTTTTATATAAACTGACGTTTTTGATGAAAACTTTGTATGTAGTTTGAACGCAAAAGAATCACATTTTCACTGAAGCTAGACTTGCAAAATTAGTTCCATTCTAAAATTTAGATAATTTCCTATAAAATAGGCTTATTTAAAAAATATTTTCCTCATAGGAACTTTTTTGAAAATTTATTTTTAAAAAATTCAAAGTATACGTGATTAAAATTAAAAAAATAACAAAACTAGGGAAAATATACAGGGTGTCCCGTTCGTGATTCACCAAACGTCAAGGTTAGAAAGTTGAGCAAATTTTCTCAAGAAAAACCCAAAAAAGTAGGAGTCTATCTTTTATGGTTTGAAAGTTACAGGGGTTTGACTTTGGCATCGCCTGTTTTTGCCAGACATCAGTAAATGATCAATAGTTGCTTAATAATCAATTTTCTTAAGCAAAAGTTAAATTTTGATAACTTTTGAAAGTTGTATTATTAAATAATAACAAAAATGAGGGCGCACCTCAATTATAACTAACTATGCTTAGACTCAATTCTCATAGGAGTAAGTTTAAAAGGCTCTAAATTTTTCATAATTTCTAGAGAATTTAACGAATTTTTAGAAAATTAAAAAAACACGCCCTTAATAGATCATATCTTGAAGAAAGTCTTCAAAAACTACTAAAAAACATTTTTTTATGAATTTTTTTTTCGATTTTTTTTAATACTTGGTAAACGAATTGTGTTTTATCATAGTTACCAATCGAAAGAGGATACTTTCAGCTTTAAAATTATATTTTTTTTAAATCTTTTTACTAAGTTTTTAAGCAGCTATTGATCATTTACTGATTTCTGGTATGCCAAATTCAAACCCCTGTAACTTTCAAATCATAAAAGATATACCCCTATTTTTTTGGTTTTTTCTTGATCAACTTTCTAACCTTGACGTTTGGTGAACCACGAACGGGACATCCTGTATCGGGTGTTTCACAAGACTTATAAAAAATTTAAAATTTTAAACTTGCTACAATTTGTTTGGAAGCTGATTTTTTTTGTTCAGAATGACATCAACTTTTTTTGAAAAAATTCGTTTTGAAGTTAAAATGGGATCCCTGATATTGTTCTTACTATTAATTTTCTCTAATCATGTTGCTTATCATTTCTCAGATATGTTTTGGAAAAATCAAATTATAGTGTCCTTTTTTTGTTTTCTTTTTTAAAATTTTTTACTCCAATAACTTTCATAATAAATAATTTTGAATAACCTACTGTGGTTGGTTAAAATTGCCAGGCGCCTAAATTTTATAAATAATTGAAACGCACTAATCCAAAAAGTCTTTGGGTTTTTGAAAATTTTACTGGAAGCTTGATGAATTTTTTAATCAGATTTTTTAAATAAATCATAAAAACAACAAATTGAAAATTCATGAACTCAAGAGAAGAAAAATTGTATATTTTTTTCGGGAGTATAGGGGGGCGGAAGGGTAGATCGCCCCTATTGCCCCCTCTCTGTATCCGCCGCTGGATTTCAAACATGACAGTCTTAAATCAGTTACGTGATGTAGAAAAACAAAAGCAATGTCAGAGATATATGTCAACTTTTAATTACACATAATAAACCAATATTATAGAAGTTATAGCTATTATGCACAACTTTTGCAGCACCCTATACAATATGCAGGGTGTCTCAGACCACCCGTCCACCCCTTTTATTTTGAGAACACCTTGTCGTACATGGCTGAAATAAAAAATATATTACCAAAGCAAATCCAAAGAATGTATTGGGGCACTTATTTTTTCCGGAATAATCCGGAAGTGCCCGGAACCGGAAGTGACTTTCGAGTTTTAAATGACAACATAGGTCGAGTATGGTATCGTTTGAAACTTCTTTTAAAAAGAAACAACTTTTATTAAAATATTTTTTTAATATCTTTCATAATTAACAAATTAAACGAAAAACAAAAACAAACAAGTGACAAATAGTTTCTTAAATTATGGAAAAATTAAAACACTACCATCATCCTCAATGGGTAAGGGTAGAGGCAATTATGGTTTTTTAAATGGAAACATGTATTCTTTGCTTCGCTTGTTAAAAATAATCAACTTTTTTAGGTTATGTATTTACCTTAATTCAAAAAATAAAAAAAAGTTGATTATTTTTAACGAATAAAGCGATAAACGCAAAAAGAGTTTCAATTTAAAAAAAATCTCTCTCTTGCCCATTTGCGGATGATGGTAACGATTTAATTTTTCCATAATTTAAGAGACCAATGGTCACTTGTTTGCATATTTTTTTTTCGTTTAATTTGTTAATTATGCAAGATATTACAAAAATATTTTAATAAAAGTTGATTCTTTTTAAAAGAACTTTCAAACGATACCATACTCGACCTATGTTGCCTTTTAAAAATCGAAAGTTACTTCCGGTTCCGGGTACTTCCGGATTGTTCCGGAAAAAAATAAGTGCTCCAATGGATTCTTCGGGTTTGCTTTGGTAATATTTTTTTTTATTTCAGCCTTATACGACAAAGCGTTCTCAATATAAAAGGGGTGGTCGGGTGGTCTGAGACACCCTGTACAATGTTTCACATACATACAGAGGGATGCTCAAAAAACGGCCAACGATGTAGCTTCGTTATTTCTTATCCGATTTTAATAAGTGATACGTCAAATTAAATGGTTTGAAGAATACTACTAGCAAAAAATAAGAGAATAATTTTATTTTTGAAAACATCAGAGGAAGAGGAGGCAACTTTTCTTTTTAAAATGGCAACATATTTTTTTCGATTGAGAAAATTCATTAACAAAAATAATCTAAATCAATTATATCAATAATTTTTTTTTAAATTAATTTTTTTATTCTTAATACTTTTTAATGTATTAATAATAAATTAAAAAACAAAGCTTAAAAGAACTGAAAACTCAAAAAGAAAATTGAATTAAACTAAAAATTTTTTTAAAAAATTGCACCGCTCTGTATACAGGGTGAAACAAAACAATCATATAAAAAAATATTTTTTTAAATAATAGTTATGCGTCTAATACATAATATTTAAAATACACAATACATTTTCTTGATATTTGAATAACAAATAAAACTAATGGTAGAAATTTTTGGTATTTGAAGAATAAGGTAAGAGTAAATATTGTAAGAGACGTAATTTTAAGAATCCACTCTTCACTCTTGTTGTTTGTAGGGGGAAAAGCAATTTGGTCAGTAGGTCACTAATACAAAGAACCCTCCTGAAAATTTTGCGCGCTTCCCTTATTCCAAGCCTACTACTACCTAAATACTTACTACTCTTTCATCAGCATATACAGATGAAATAAAATTGAGAATTGGGAATTGACAACCCCCCAACTGTTATTGGAATTAAAACTGACCGCATGATAAATACTTTTGTTAATTTAAGCGAATTAATTGCGTCCTACAATTTTACAAATTTTGTAATTGGTGTTTTGATGCGGCTATTGTGGTAGGTTTCATTAATATGACACTCTGCCATAACCGGAGCGATTAATATTTTTTACAAATACAGGTAATTGTCCCTCTCTCTTATCTGTCATCAGCATTGTTTCGTTTTGAGCTCGCTCTCACAACTCACAACACATTCATCTATTATAGAGATAATGAAGTTTGATTAAATGATTTTATTTTAAATTCATCTCTTATCCAATATTGTAATAGCTAAGTTTGATTATATTTATGTAGGTATAGGTTAGTTTATTAATAATTCATATGTATTAATAAGTTGACCGATTGACACTCGGTAGTTGAGGCATGTATTGATATAATCCCATTTATCTAACATGCACATCGGCAGCGTATTGTTTCAGCTTTGAGGTGTATTGTTGGTGTAGATCAAGCGGTGGTCCATACTCTGCACGCTCTACGTACAGCGGTCAATTCATACAACAATGACTTCTATTAACATTAAACTCGATAATCTGCTAAAATACTACTCCAGTTTGCTGATAGCAGTCAGCGGGGATTAGATTTTGCGTCAGTGACTTAATAAATGTGTGGAACGTGTAACTATCTACTCGATGCCAATGCATGTGCATTGCATTTCATACAATCATATCAATTCCAACCAAATGTATATATCTACTATTTACACCTAAATAGAAATGCGAAATGCGAAATGCATACTCAATAATCCTATCTACAAATTAAATTTCACGCAACGATTGTTTGTTATTTATTAGCTTTATAATGTTTTAGAACGTGTGCTTGTTAAAAATTCCAACTTTTATTGAATGTGCAAGAGTTTGGAATAAATCTAAATTTGAAAAAGAAAGTGATTTTGCGAGAGGCAGAGGAGAGCATATATAATATTTTTATGGCGGATTTGAAGTGAAAAGAGGCCGTGATCTATAGATATATAATAATATAAAGAGGGCATTTTATCGCGCTAGCCACATATACATATGCAGGGTGGATGTAATTTTATATGACACATTACGTATTAAAAGCGGCTTCGTCGCGCGGAAAATTGCCTATAAGTGTCAATATATCAGTTTAAAGACTTTCACATTCGTTTACTCTTTACAGGAATAAAAAAGAATCTGCGTGAGTCATATTTTTTACAATAATTACACCAAAATATTGTACGTGGCTCTTTTAGTTTATGAAATAAATCATCTTCGGTCAACTCTCGCACCCCTTAATATTGAAATGGGCGCCATATTGTCTAGTGATCCATCATCCGCGTGTCACTTGTTATTGTTGCTTAGGTTATACGGTTTGGATATGGGCTCAGCATCAGCATAAGCATCAGCATCAGCACATAGACTTTAGATATGGGTTTTTTCGTGTGCTAGAGATGATCGCTTCGAAATGCGAGTGAGCACGCATAATTGCTTCCAACTTAAATACGCGGGGATGAAATTGGCTTTGTGCGAATGAATATTTTATTTTAGAGCGGCGCTCATTAAAGGAGGAAGAAAGGCGATATTAAAACGTCGTTTCAGATTAAGCCACTGACATTTCCATGATGGATCTGGTACTGCTACCATTAAACTCTATTTACTGCTTTAAATCCTTCAATACTTCATTGATTCTCTAGCATACACTTTCTTCTTAAACTTTTCAAAAACGAGGGGACGAAGCCGCATTTTTATGTTAATCCCACGTATTCATACGAACAACAACAAAAAACAATTAAATTACATTAAATAATTAAATTGATTTTTTTTTCAAAAAAAAATTTGTCAACTCAAAAGAAGAGAAAATAATTGAATAGCCAGTTGGGTCACCTTATTTTAAGTTTTTTGTATTTGCAACAGTGGTGTAACCAGTGGTGGGGGGGTCAGGAGGGGCATTTAGACACCTTTTTGGAAGGAAGAATTATATTATAATTTACAATTAATTTTTGTAAACCAACTTTTAAGGTTTACCTTAAAAATAGAATGTATAAACATTCGTCCTCAAATGCTCTTATTGTGCGGTCAAACAGGGCGCCAAAAATTTAAGAGCGTCAAAACAGAAAAACAAAAAAAAAGTAAATTTTTATGTTTACAATAATAATCATTATTTGATTGTTAGTTGTTTTTGTTTTGTACCTGGGATTTTTTATTATTATTTGTTTATTTTTTAATACAGGGTGTTCCAGAATAACTGTGACAATTTTTTAGGGGTAAAAGAGGAAGTGAAACTAAGCATTTTTGACATATAAAGTATTACCCGGAAATGCTTTCTTAAAAAGTTATACCACTTCAAAAATTTAAAAAAAATAGTTTTTTGTAAATAAAATAAATATTACAAGAGATATTAATTTGAAATTTTGGCGATAGTTTTTTCACATAAAGATACACATTTACGACAAATAAAAGTTTTAAAAATATTTTCAGGGGCGTTACATCTGGGGGGGTTATCAACTTTTTTTGATCATATGTTTTCTTTCTTTACGTTTTTGGTAATTTTAAAAGTACTAAAATAATCGTTGAGCAATGTTCTACAGAAAATATACTGTTAATTTATGTCGCCCCGGTGCTTCATTTCAGAGTAAAAGTAGATTTTATAATTTTTAGCTAAAAATATGAATTTAAAAAAAACTTCAAAATAGGCTAATTTACCTAAAATATCATGTACTAAATATGTGGGCTGCTCCATATGCAAGATGCATGTCTAGTAATTCCACATTTGAAAATCTAAGCATTTTTAATGATTAACTATCAAACACTAATTACAAAATATTAAAGGCTGCTTAGAACTTGGAATTAACAAAAAATATTTTTAAGGAAACATTTCCGGACAATACTTTATAAGTCAAAAATGCTTAGTTTCACTTCCTCTATCACCCCTACAAAATTCTCACAGTTATTCCGGAACACCCTGTATAAATGTTTAGTAGGAAATAGGAACGATGTAATTATGCCTTTTCGTTTTCTGTTTACTATAATTTATAATTAGAAAAAGTAAAAAAGAAATAGTGTATTTCAAGACTTATTTTCACTCCTTTTCTAAATTTCCCAAGAAAAAGTATGTTAAGTTAAGGGCCGGGCTCAGGCCATGTTGTTGTAGAGCGTAGTGCGGCCGAACAGGACGCCAAAAGAGCTCGAACTGGCCCTGAACACGAGGGGAGAGTAGAAATTAAATCAGGAATGACGAGATACATACAAGGTGTTCCTAGAAACCAGAGTGAATTTGTCGATTATAAACCTAAAAAATAAGGGTCTATCTTTTTTAGTTTTTGAGTTGAAAAAACCGCAAAGAAAAAAATATTTTTTTTATTTCAGTTTTCGAATTTTTTTCCAACAAATCACATTAAAAAATCTTCATATCCTCAATAAAAAGGGAAATATTTGAAACTGTATAGCTTACTTGACAAACTACTCATTTCCCTTTAAACTTTTACTCATTCAATTAACTTTAGACGACTTTAGTAAGTGAGGAAAAATATTAGTTTCAAAAGTTTACCTGGTTTGTTGAAAATATTTACAAGTTTCAGAAAACTTAAAAAACCAAACCGCATAAATTTAATCTTTGCGAAATTTTTCAAAAAGCTAAAAAAAAATCTTTATTTACTTTCTTCGTTGCAATTTTATTTTCATTTTTACCACTTTTTTGTATTACTACTTTTGCTAATTAAAATAGGAAGGTTTTAACTTTTTAATGATAATTTTTTTAAATCCCTACGACCATTGGTTAAAATATAATTTGCAATTTTGTAATTTTTTACAAAAATTCATATCGCTGTAGCTCCAAAACGAAAAAAGATCCCCATTTTTTGATATACAGTGCGGACATAATGTAAATCCCCCCCCTCCTGCTACGATTAATACTTTCGGAATTACACCCATTCGAAAATTCGCATTATTATGCAACTTCGTTTACACCGGAAGTGGAAAATTAACGAACTTAAGGTTAAACATAATTTTGTTTAAATTTAATATTTAATATTAAACTTAATTGTAAAAGAAAATCATTTAAAATAACGAAATTGGGGCAGTTGGGTCCAACTTCCGGTGTAAATGAAGTTGCATAAAAATACGATTTTCAAATGGGCGTAATTCCGAAAGTATTTATAGAAGAGCACACTACGCTAGGTCAATTTAATGGTATTTTTATGGAGAACACGAAAATGCAAAAATATACTGGGTGTACCATTTAAAATAAGAAAGTTGCCATCCACTTCCGGTATAACCGGAAGTTCCACAAAATCAAAAAAACCTTTATTAGAAAGTTCGCAATTAAATACTTTAGTGGACAAATTTTTAGAATCGAAACGGGATACGTTTTTGGTGACCTTGAAAACGTCAGCGTATCTGGTACCATTGAGTTTAGAACGACAAATGGATTTTTTAATTCTGTAGTTGACAAATAATAAATTGTTCACTTTAATTTTTTAGAGATACGGTAATTTATTTATGTCTAAGTTCATAGATAATGTTTGCAGTTTTAAATAAAAACAATTAATAGTTGAAACAAAGGTATTTAAACAGTATTTAAATTAAAATATGGCATTTATTTTACCATAGAGTCTCCATTGTAGTTCTAAACTCAATGGTACCAGATAGATATTCAAGGTCACCAAAAACGCATCCCGTTTTTTATATGAAGTGTCGCTAATGGTAGTTGCCTATACTGTGATTGAACATTGCACCTAACGCATATTGCATATTTTACAGCTTTCTTAAAAATGTCAACACTTTTTTCCAGGTTGTCTCTCCTAGACATATTTTCTAGCTACCGCCACTGATTTGCAACATGGCCTTTGAAGACATCTAAAATCTACAAAAATCATGAAATAGCAAACAATTCCGTAAATTTTTACTACTACATCAATGGTTCAAAAATTTATATAAAGTAGATAAATTATACAGGGTGTCCCAAGATTCAGTTTACAGGCTATATCTCTGTAACTTTATTTTGAATACGACAACACGTTACTTACTTAAAAAAATGGTATATTATTAAATATTACTCCTATTATAGAAAATAAATTATAATAAATGTTCAAAATTGGCACATTGTACAAAAGCTTCAAAATGTCAAAAACGATTTTGTACATATGAACAAAACCACCTTTGAAAATGTATTTTTATTTACATTTGGCGAATGCGATTTCTAGAGTTCTGCTCGCCCTCTGGTGACAAAAGTATGAACCTTGAAAACAGGTGCTTTTTATTTGATTTAAAGCTTAGTACTTATCATACGGGTTTTACTCGAAATTTAAATAATAAATGTATTTGGATTATATTGAATATGTACTTAATATCCTTCATTTTATGCAATTTAAAGCGCCGTCTACCGGTAGCTGGAAATTCCCAATTCAAAAATACTCACGATACACATTCACATTCTGGGTATCAAAAATAGTAAAAATAACATACTGTCGCCTTCAATGTTGAGATCCCATTTCTGTTTAGAAAAGTAGGGGATGCTATTTGAAGAAAAGTTGATGATGACTTCTTAGCGATGGTTAAAGCTAATAATATTTTAAGGCTTGAATTAGAATGCCAATTTGATGCCATTAAAAATATTTGTTGATTTCATTTTTTATCTCTCCAATTAACGGAAATATGCAATGTAAATTTTGGGACACCCTGTATAATGTGTAGGTACTATTCAAGATCTCAAAATTTTTCACCCATAGATTCAAGCGAATTTGACTTTATCTTATACTTTATTTTACAAATGTTGGTTGGATATAAATTGTCTACCAAAAGCAAAAATACATCTAAAACTATAAAACTAGTAATTTATTACTTTTTGTCATGGGCGTCCATAAGGGGAGACATTTTAAGAAAATAATGTCCTATAAACATATGTCCGATTCATTTTACTTTTGGAGAATTGAACCTGTGTTCGTATAGGATATGTCATTTTTTTCTCAAAATGGCATTAGCCTTCATGGAGCAAGGTTTGTCGCAAAGCTAAGGAATCACCCTGTATAACAAAAATAAGAACCAAACCTATTACTAGTGCACATTAGAACGTTCTTTTAGAGAGTAAAATCTAAAAAACGTGGCTTCGTTTAAAGATGTAAATTTCGCACCGAAGATCCTCTTCAAATTTTCAAAAAACCAAAGAAACTTGCATTTATAAAATTTAAGAATTTGTCATTTGAGACTTTTATTTTGTTAGATTATTTTTTGTATTGTAGAATTAAACTTTTTTGTAACCATATTCATGTTTTATAATTTATAATAAAGTATTTTTATTTTCTATTTTCATTTTGAAATAAAAACATATTTAAAAAATATTGAATTATTTTAACCAAACGCAACTACGTCTTCAAATATACCCTGTAGTGATTTCAGATTTATTAAGTTGGTATACCTATTGACATTCATCCAATAATGGTCTTAGAATTTAAAAATCCTAAATAGATAAAGTGACCATTTTTGGTTTACTGATATCCGGAAACATAAATTGAAAACTTCAGAGAACAATATCTGGTAAATTTTACAAGACTGATCCGGAACATTTTTCGGGACGGTTACTTCTGCGGGACAATTGTAAGGTACACATGTCTCGTCTGTCTCGAACTGTCCACAGATTCGAGAATATACTGCATTTGTAAAAAAAACTACTGATGATAATTAGCCCAAATCTGTGACCTACCTGATCTCCAAATCTAACATCTCTAAATTTTTATCTATTTAGAAGTATTAAAACAATTTTTATAAAAAAATAATGTATTTAAAAATATGAAGCAAGAAACAATCTTTTGAAAGTACAGGAAACCATTTCCAATATTTAATGTAAATGTTAAAATACTGTGATTCTTAATGATAATGAATATAATTTTTTTTATAAATCTAGACTTTACAATTTTCTTAGATTCCGAATGACATATTAGGTTCGCGTTTGGTTCCTAGATTGGTCAATGGTATGTCAAATTTGGACCAACCGTCTTCGAATGACTAGTTTTTTACATAATTTTCATATAATAGAAATGTTCAGTTAATTTTTTTGTAGTATTATACAGGGTGATTTGCTCAGAGATTTTCACTTAAAAAATTAGATCCTACTTACTTCATTGAGAATTTCGACTACGTATAAAATGAGGCTATTTTGACAGAAATTTTGTAAAAATGGAGGAAGGCGAGTAAAGGCTTTGTTGTGCTTTGACATTTTATTGAATTAAGTAGCTGCACTAGCGTTATAGCATAAAGTTTAGATAAATGGGTTTTATTTATTACTCCCCTCTCCCCTTCTAGCTTTTCAAATAACCACCAGAAATCGTATCTAATCTTCGAAATCGGGAATAGCAAAATTATAAGCACATAATTTTTTTTTCTGCTTTCAAAAATGTATTACAATCCATGTTTGAAGTAACAGACTATGAAATATTTTACATTATTTGAATTAAATTAAGTAAACTATTTGACAGGACTTCTTTAAACAAATGACAATTCGAGCTGTTATTTTAGATTATTGTATAGGATATAAGTCCGAAACTTGTCATAGTGTTCATTTAGTTAGAAGAAAGGTTGAAATTTGTAAATGACTAATCAATCATTGAAACTATAAATATTTATATAAAATAAGAAAGTTGCTATTGCAATCTTGAAAACCGAGTTTGTTATATGTTTGTAAAAAAGATATTTAGATTAGTCTTTGCGAAACAAATAACTTTTATACAAAACATTTTTTTGTAACTTTTCTAGTTAATGAAATAATCTACTTTTTCAAAAATTGCATTTTTTCGTTTATTTCTGGTACGGCTCGGAATTGTTGATAATGTTAGATGCCATCTAATTGAGTATAAAAAACTGCAAAACATTATCCAAATAACTGAATCTGTAACTTTATTAATAACAAAGATGCTCATGCAATACAACCCAAATTGGGACACCCTGTATTTTTCATTAAAAAAAATTATAATTTTTCTCCAAACTGAAATTATAGGTGTTGTTTGTTCACAAATACAACCACAGTCAAAAAGTTTTACGTAATTTTTATTTTATAAATTATGAGGAAAATTAAGTAAGTCAGAGTATGCAACCAAATTTACACCAGTTTTGGTCACCTATACTTAAATTAAAATCCAACTATAAAGTTGACAAAAATATAAATATGTCGAAAATGTCGAAAATGTCTAGAAATAATTTATTATTAAATGAAAAATAGTTAAATTTTTTATTCGAAACAGTATTTGAAAAAAAATGTAATTGTTTCATAAATACACATAATCATCACAATGCGCGCGGGTTTTCCGGGCCGCGCGCGTCCTTCTCGCCCCGGCCAAAAAAAAAAGGCGGCCCCGACGACCGGCCACGTTGGCGACCCGACCTCGGACCGCCCTGGCGGCGCTGACCTAACCTCAGCGAGTCACAATCAATTTTTCCGACGACCATATGAGAAAATCGTATATGTCATTCATATTAGTGGTTTAGAAAATCTATTATTTCAACAATAGTGGCTTTGGTTTCTGTTTTGTAACTCTGAAATACTTCTTCTAATTTTCGATAGAGGCGCTGCGAAGGAATTCCGAAAACCCCTCTTGCATGTATTTGAACTTGAAAAACCGGACAGTTAAAAAAAAATTATATTTAACCCCGCTAATATTACTTATTTTATTATTAAAATCATTATATAATTAACTTTTGTGTAAATTTTAAATAAAATAGGAACATTTTTTAGCTTCCGTCAAAACAGCGCCACCTACAATTAATACATTTAACTAAAAATAATCGATAACTCTAATGTCAGCTGATGAGCTGATGCCAACACAGGTTATGTTTTTAGTTGTTACTACAAAATATTAATAATGCTCGCAAAATCTCCGTGGTCGTCGGAAAAATAGCGTACGCAACTCGCAGAAAGTGAATTTCGTTACTCGTGTACTATCCTCACTCGGCTATTTTCATTCGTCACTTTCTAGTAGCCCAGTCAATTAAGCAAAAAAATGGGGTCAAAATCGGAATGAGAGATAATAAGCTGAAAACTCGTATACACCTTCATTTTGGCGTTCTACAAGTTGTCTCAAAAGTCTCATAAAATCTCGTGTCTGCGTCGTCAGTTATTCAATGCCGAAGATCACAACAATCGGTTTTTCGCGATTATCTACGTTTCTATAGCTCCAAGGATGTTAACATTTATTATAAAAATTGTAGAGCATAAAATTTGTGACAAATTCTGTTTCAAACATTTTTTGATGCGCTCAACCGTTTTTGAGGTAGAGGGGGCGGAGAGCGCTCACCCATAGATACTGTAATGCAAGTTAAACTGTGAATTGTGAATCTTCATATAAGGCGGCTGCACAATTGACGGAACGGATATTTAACGGTTAAACAAAAGAGAGATAAAACATTATTTTCTTCTTCTTCGTTGTCATCTTCCGAGCAATCCAAATTTCTGTTTCATTTTCGTTTTCCTGAATTGTTGTTTCCAGACCTTCTAGAATATCCTGGTTAAATGCATACTCTTCCTCGAGGTCGCTTTGCAATGAAACAGCATTAAGGCAAGCTTACCCATTACACTGGCCACAAGCTAAAGTTAATTGCAACCCCGATTTTCTGCACCCGCAGCCTGGATCACATCCATCGTTACAATTACAAAAAATTGTATTAAGTAATTCATCTGGAGCTGGTGGTAATATTGTTATCATTGGCTCCGGGAATTGTTTTTGGAGCACCCAACCCCATTCCTGGGGTTCTAAACCCTAAACATTTTTGAACTTGGTAATACACACGGTTTATATCCTGATATGAAAAAATCTGAGGACAATATCGATCATCTTCGATATATTCAGTTCATTAAATCTACAAAGCTTTGTAAACCTGTCCAGTTGTCTAATCTTCCACCGACAAGTCCAGCAGCCCATCAGCATATAAACTGAGTGTATTACCAAGTTTAAAAATGGTTAGGGAATGATGTAGAACCTCAGGAATGGGTTGGGTTCTGCGAAATGAATTCCTGGAGCCAATGACAACAATATTACCACCAGCTTCAGATGAATTACTTAATACAATATTTTGTAATTGTAAGAACGGATGTGGTCCACGCTGCGGGTGCAGACAATCGGGGTTGCAATGCACTTTAGCTTGTAGCCAATGTAATGGGCAAGCTTGCCTCAATGCTGTTTCATGACAAAGCGACCTCGAGGAAGAGTGTGCTTTTAACCAGGATATTCTAGAAGGTCTGGAAAAAACAATTCAGGACAACGAAGATGACAATGAAACAGACATTTTGAAATGCCCGGAAGTTGACGACGATGAAGAAGAAGACACGAGATTTTATGAGACTTTTGAGACAACTTGTAGAACGCCCAAATGAAGGTGTATACGAGTTTCCAGCTTATTATTTCTCATGCCGAGGTGAAACGCTAATTTGACTGGACTATAACTCGTTGCGTAATATCATTGTAATATACTATTTGCGGTACAATGTACAATGGCACTATTAATTTAGCTTGAAATACAAATTTTTCATACCCATTAGAATTAGAAAAATAAATCTATTAATTAAATTAAAAAAAAACGAAGTCATTGATCAAATGGGTTAGGATAAAGAACATATTAGATTAGGAAAGGGTAGGATGGGATAAGGGTTAGGTACTTTGTGCGATCATTGACTCCCTATGTTTCACCCCCAAATATTGCTATATATGCTATGTATGTTATCCAAACCAATTAATAGTGATAACTTTTTTATATTGTAATTAAAATTAAAATATGCAAACTTTAAATATTTTCAATTTACAACTTTTTTATAAAAAATGTCCTCAACATAAAAATATTAAATTTTATAAAATTTGATTTACCACGCTTTCTATAAAATTACAAAATGGCGCCAAAACATTCAAAAATGCTAAATCATAGAATTTATGTTATTCGAAACAAATAAAATCTTAAAAGTATTTTTTTAGTTTAAAAGTTCAATATTAATTAATGAATTTAACTGAAATTGGAATTTTTTAAATTAAATAATATAAATTAAAAAATCGATTTGCGTCGACGCACGGGCATGCGTTAAAGTTTTTATGCGCCCGACAAAACACATAATATTTGTCAAGTTTAGCGTAGATCAGAAGCACAACTTTATTTAATATTTGTTTGTATTAGTTTTTTTTTATTTTTTACATACAAATGTTTCATTTAAGTTTAAAAAAAATCAATTTATAACCTACACGCCATCTATACGCGAGTATCGAAACTTCATACAGGTTCCTATTTTATTAAAATAATGATTTTTGCTACAGTAAAATTAGGTTTCAATAAGGAAAAAATTGCGGAGTTAATGAAACTCGGCTTATTTGTAGCTTAAATCATGTACATTTAGGATCTAAAGAGTCTCGAGTTGTGGGATACCTGCTTCTGGAGTTATGGGGGTGGAAATGGTTTTTTTTCCAAATATCTCGGTTTCTATCAATCCTACGATAAAATTATTTATTATCAATCTTATAGAGCATAAAATTTGCTACAACTTTTGTTCGAAACTTTTTTTTTTAGGGTAAACTTATTTTTAGTTAAAGTAGCGCGAATGTCCTATACATACTACAGATGAACGAAAATAGTGTTTCGAAAAGGGGAAGGTATTTTTTTTCGTAGAGTTGAAATTTTGTATGTGTACGGAGAAGAAAATTTTAAGACAAAAGATTAAATGTTCCTTTTCGATCGGACGGCCTCGAAAAAAGTTATTCCGCCCCCAAGGAAAAATCGAATTCATCCCCTCCTAAAATTCACCCCAAATCGCATCAAATTTTAGTATGTTATGGAGGACCCGATTCTGAAGACGATGGTTTTGACCTTCCCGGACCTATCTATTAAGGGGGCGGAGATACGACCCCTTTTGTATTTTTACCCCGAATTCGGACGATTTCTGCGCGAAGCCACGAAAAGGGTAGATTTTTTCGTCAGATTTTAAAAATTCCGGTTACATCGTCAAGAAGGATGTAGATTCTAAGCGAGGTTTAAATTTCAAATTTTTCAAAGCACTCTAACACTCTGAAAAAAATTTCCAAACTCCGATTTATCTTACTTTTTTTTCCTGTTTTCGCCGGTGTCAACTTTAAAAAATCGCAGCCCCGTCCGGTATTCAAGGGAAGCGACGAAATTTGGCTCCTTTTATTCTCACATCCTAGGGATAGAACGTTGCCATTTTTAAGGCTCCAGGTGCAACCGTGTGGCGCCCCGACGCCGAGACGCGAAGTGTACAAATTTAGCGTTTTTTCGTGCGGCAAAAGTGTTCAAATTGTACCCCTTATATTTGAGGATCGGGATGTGCAAAAAAATAGCGGGTTTTTGACTTAAGAAGTAGATACCCGTTGTTATGGCCATCCGAGCCCTTTTTTTATATCCACATTTTTTATATTAAATTAATGCCTTTAAATTTGCATTTCGTTTTTTTTACTTTTTCGACGCGGACTTTAAAAATTTGTAACTTTTGATAGGGGTTGGATATTATGGTGCGATATTTTTTATTTTGCCTATTACATTAATATTTATAATCAAAAAAATCCACACACCTCTAAATTTTCTCTCTTTGCTTTAGAAAAAAATCGAACGTAAAATGTTTAAAAAATCGCACAAACGCGGTCGGACAGTTGTACCACTGGCGCCCACAATTTTAAAAAAAAATTTCAAATTTTACTTCATTTCCCTTAAAAAGAATAACTTTTACAGCGAATAGGATATTTTTGTTTTTATACTCGAAGGGGTTGGGAATATCGGGGTTGCAATGCACTTTAGCTTGTGGCCAATGTAATGGGCAAGCTTGCCTCAATGCTGTTTCATGGCAAAGCGACCACGAGGAAAAGTGTGCATTTAACCAGGATATTCTAGAAGGTCTGGAAACAACAATTCAGGACAACGAAGATGACAATGAAACAGACATTTTGAAATGCCCGGAAGTTGACGACGATGAAGAAGAAGACACGAGATTTTATGAGACTTTTGAGACAACTTGTAGAACGCCCAAATGAAGGTGTATACGAGTTTCCAGCTTATTATTTCTCATGCCGAGGTGAAACGCTAATTTGACTGGACTATAACTGGAATATTAGTTGGCAGAATTTTTGAATTTAAGGGTGAACGGGTCATGTCCGACCATTTTTTAACGTATTTTCATTTTTAAAAACTCTGCTGAATCTACTTTTAGAACCAAAACCGACCACACATATGGTTTTTTTAATTTCGAAAAAATATTTTTTTTTAATGTCCCATTTAAAAAAGTCGCATTTTGAAGCTTTTCGGTCTAATCAACCCCTCAAATTCTATTT
Source organism: Stenus bimaculatus (assembly GCA_963971135.1). Lineage (NCBI taxonomy): Eukaryota > Metazoa > Arthropoda > Insecta > Coleoptera > Staphylinidae > Stenus > Stenus bimaculatus. The sequence goes on along the minus strand of OZ020180.1, from coordinate 73,893,823 downwards.
CACCGTCATGTAACACACCTTTTAAGTTCCACTTTACGACAAAAAAGAATCACTTCGCTATCTCGTTTCGTTATCGAGTTGACTAAAAATGTACTAAAATTAAGCAAAATCTATGTATAGGATATTCGCACTACTTTAACTAAAAATAAGTTTACCCTACAAAAATAAGTTTCGAACAAAAGTTGTAGGAAATTTTATGCTCTATAAGATTGATAATAAATAATTTTATCGTAGGATTGATAGAAACCGAGATATTAGGAAAAACATTTTCATCCCCCTTTCCACCCCCATAACTCCAGAAGCAGGTACCCCACAACTCAGGACTGTACATGATTTAAGCTACAAATAAGCCGAGTTTCATTAACTCCGCAATTTTTTCCTTATTCAGGCGGTTTTTGTGCTAATTTTACTGTACTATTTACTTTCAAAAGTATTAAAAATTCCCTAAAAGTAGTCTTATATTAGAGATAATCAACGATTTAAAATTCTAAATCTTTTATAGCCTGGGGGTAACGTAAGTGGTCAAATTAATAAATATGGTTTTATGTAGAATATAAATTTATTAAGTCAAAATAAAAATTACAAATTATGTTTTTGGTGCTCCGTAAGCATCGGGCATACGTTCAATCGTATACCTATGTTGGGCCACATACATAATTGGAACGCCAGGAATTTTCCTAATCCTCCTCTTCAAATCCTTATCGTTGGTAGCAACAATATAACACTTATGTTGCGTAACTCTCTGCACTATACAATCATCAGCATAAGTTCCTTTATGCAAGCAAGTAATTCTTTGGAATCTAGGATCTTTAATTATTCTCAACGCAACTTTATATTTTTGACCCAATTTTTCCAACTCGGCCAAAACGCAATCGGTAATGTAAGGAATACATTTTGCATATAAACAATCCATCATATTCTGAATAATATCCAGCTTATTCTTAATAGAAAAGTTTATAAAATTGGTGTCGATGAGGATGTGATATGGAGGACCTAATTGTGTGTTGTATTCAAAAAATAGAGCTGAACTAGCTTGGGGCGCTTCGTGAACTTTAACAGCGTAAGGATCTTCAGGTTTTTTCTTCCGCGGTGGTGCTCTTAATCCTTCTTTTATTCTCGAGTCGCTCGGACTTATCATTTTCTTCATTTTAGCATATTTCACCGCCAATTTTCGACCTTTTTTCGCGTTACCCTAAAAATTTTAAGTGCTTAATATTTTTTACAAATAATAAACAATTCAGAAGTATACCAAAAACAAGTTTGATAAATTAATCTGTATTACTGTATACAAGGGACTTACCATTTTATTTTTTAGCAACAACAAATATTTCAGTACTTTTTTTTACAAAATATTGCGCTCTATTTGAGGTTATGTTTACAATTAAGCACGTTGACAACTTTTTGACATATTTCATTAGCTGCTTTCGTTTTCACTCAATAACGTTCGCAGCAACCAGCAAATCGGGAGTATTCGAGCTACTCTATTATCAGGGGTCCTATTCTTGATTGTAGTCGAGGCTATGAACCTAAAGCAAATTAAATATCTATTAAGCTGTGTTCAGTTGTGTTTACTTGGTAATTAAAGATCAAGAAGTCTAAGAAAATTTATGTGTCCCATTACCAAAAGTCTACCTTCATTAGTTTTATGAAACAAAACCCAGATTCAAAAAAGGAAAAATTTAACAACAAGTTTACTTATACAACTGCCACAAAATTTGTGGGAAAAATGTGTTACCAATGAAACTTTAGCACACTGAACTATAATAGATAATACTATTTGGTCCAACCTTCTTATTTATATTTATTAAGACTAAGTAAATAAATCTTGTGAAACTTGAACAAAATGAGACTTCAACTTACTTAAACAATGATAAATCTAAAACTAAATGAATCTTCTGGCTGATTACATCCAAGAATTTAATAGTTTGGTGGGGGAAAATTACAAGAAAAACCCAGTAATGAAAATTAGAGGTCTTCTGCTTTGTACCATGTACCTAGTTATAGGAGGTGCTTAATCTTTATTAACATAATATCGTTTCCCTAATTTCAGTTAATGAGTTTTTCTTGTTAAATATTACTACATACTATTCTTATTCTTGTTACTTTAATTTTAAAAACAAAGCAATTTTTTTTAGCTTTGTAAATGTATAATAAATAATAAGTCCTGTTATTATTATTACACAAAAAAATGAGATATCAAAAAGACGCTCGTTTCAAGGGAAAGCATTGTATGTAGATTAGGAATAAAAAAACCGCGATTTTTTTTTCATCTGCCGATCTTCTTATCGAAGTCGCAAAGTTTGAGCACTTTTGCCACCCGAGAAAACGCTAAATTTGTACACTCGGCGTGCCGGCACCGCGACGCCCCACCGTCGCGCCTGGAGACTTACAAAGGGCTATGGTTTATCTCCAGGATTTGAGAATAAAAGAAATTATAGCATATTTTGAAGAATTTTATAAATTCATAAACTCTTTCTACAAATTCTAATATTTTACCAACTTTAAATATCATACTTGTCCAAATTTAAACAAAATTCTTCAAAATATGCAATAATTTTTATTTACTCTTTTTAACAATTTTTTTTGTTTATCGAATAAATTTTAAACTATGGAAAGTATTAAAAAAATATTTTAATAAAAGTTATTTGTTTTTGATAGACACCTATCAAACCATACCAAACTCGACCTATGTTGCTATTTAAAAAATCAAAGTTACCTCCGGTTCCGATAGTTCCGGGTTGTTCCGGAAAAAAATAAGTTCACTAATGGATTCTTTAGGTTCACTTTGGTAATTAAGTTTTTTATTTTAGTGATGTGTGATTACTCGTTCTCGAGATAAATGGGTGGCACGGATGGTCTGAATCACCCTGTATAAACATCTAATAAGTTCGATTTCCTACTCAAATAAACGAACGGAGCTAATGCTAATTAAGCGGGATATTTCAAATTAGCTCTAAATGCAAAATTAGGGCTCTTTTTTGTCAAATTTCGGGACTCGAACATACTTTTAAATCTTTTTTTTTCAAAAAAATATACTAATTTCAAAATATATTGTTTGTTTTGCTTTTGAGGTTAGGAATTGTTTTTTAATTTTTTGTCATGAGGCGTCGTTTTTTTATTATGGTTTACTACTGATCGATTTTACATTAATGCGTTTATAAAAGCGTGATGAATTGGTCACACGAACTGCATAATTAACATGCCGTCAGAAAATATCAATAAGAAAATTTCTTTCTTTGTGTACATGAAACGGTTAAAAGTTACAAACGGTTAAAATTGCTAGGTTATGAATAATGAAAGTTTTTTATTTTACAATTTTTATTATTATTACAATTGTAAGAACCAACGGAAATAATTCAAAATTATCTGAAGAATTATGTATCCTTTACTAACTAATTTATTTTAAACCACTAAAAAATTCGTAAAAATTCCTTAATTAATTTTTAGATTTGAAATTATTTAAACAAAGACGTTATGACCATATAGAAGCAGTTAAATCATTAATGAAAATACCAAAGTATGAACAAAAATATCAAATGGTTGTAAAAATGGCAGAAAATATTTTTACAGTAATTCAAAACAGTCGGGCGAAAATTGAATCGTCAGGTTTCATACCAGGTGTATCGTCCTTTCCAGAAGAAGAAAATGTTAAAGAAACATTATCGAATATATTAGAAAATACAGCTTTATTTTCTGAAGTTCTACTGCGCCTACCGGATCTAACGACTTCAGTTTTAAAAATAAATTACAACTGGGACGTGCTTTTAAAATGGGGTATCGCATTTTCAAACCAAGCGAGCTATTTATTAGATAAAAGTACAATAAAACTGCTTCACCTCGTTAGTCAAGAACTTAATCATGTTGAACGTGAGCCTGATTATTTTAATCCATACCGAAAAGTACAAGAACAGGAATTACGTCAGGAACAGAAGATAAATAAAATTAACAAGAAGAAGCAAAAAAAGCAGATTAAAAAGGGACCAAGATTATACAATGAATTATGAAGACACAAGTTAAATAAAAATTATTGGGTGTATTTCTTTAAACACAGCTTAGGGTCCAATTAAATTTCAGGATTGTAGTTATACCGTCTTAATTAAACCTCTAAAAATTTTTAATATTTGGTTAATAATGCATAATACCAAAGCAGGCAAAATTACAGACTTGTAAATTAACCATACATTTTAAAATGAAGTTATAAGTATAAAGGCCCATTTAGACAAGCACATTTTGGTTCCAAAATCTTGTACAAGATTGACTCAAATGCTACTGCACATTACGCTAAATGGGCCTTAACATTATTTTATGATTGTCATTATTTTAGTTGTACAGCACTCATCAGCACCTAATTTTGTAGGTGGAACTACCATATAACAAGACGATGCACTATAAAGAGACCTGAAAATTTCATATTTTTATTAGCAATTCATTATAAATAGTTTTTCTTTAGAACAAAAATTTGAAGTTCCACCACGGCCTATTCTGTATAATTTCTAATGATTTAACAAAATAAATATGTATTGCTTAATAGAGATTTTTAGAGTAGAAACTTTATTCTTAGATAAGTAAATTATTTTCTTAATTATAAAAGATAATCCCATCTTGTATACTTCTAAAATGTTATTAAAATTTATTATTTTATAAGGTGCTAATATTTGTATTTGCTCAATTTTACTGGAAAAATAAAAATTATATTTATACTAATATGTAAAAAAATTGCTCAACTGCTACCAAAAAGACCTTCTGTTAAATAAAAATACAATATTTGTTACCGATAATTGTTTTTTTTTTTTTATTAATTTGAAATCTGGTAAATATCAAAAATATACTTTTTTTTCAAAAATATTCGAATTTCATATAAAGAATAGGCTACGATTATAGATTTAAGCCTGATTACAGAGAAATAAAAATATTTGGGCCACGATCAGTAGTTTTTGGAAGTTACAGCCATTTAAGTGGCCTTAAAAAAAAAACAGGCGACAAGTAGTAATTTTACCAACATATTTGTTTTGCTCTCTATTTTAGAGTTTCTACAAACTTGTGAAATTTCGCACTTTTTAGGTAATTATACAAAAGTCTGTCGAAATTATAAATACACAATACGGTTGAGACCTTCACTGCTAAAATAATCGTAAATATTATCAAAAATTTGAATTATTAATATTCATGAATACAAAAACTTTATTACTTTCATAAAAATTATCATTAAAAAATGAGTTACTGATAATTTTTTTTTGTACAGGGTAATTCTTTAGCTATGTGATAATATTTGCCATAATATAAAAGTTGATGCTATTTTAAGAAAAAAATATCCTATGAACATACATCCAATTCATTTTTGTTTTTGGATACATTGGAAATTACATCATGCAACTTTCTTATTTTAAATCTATCACTCTATTTTTTGTACATTTTATTAAAAAAAAGTAAGTTTAAAGTGAAAACAGTTAACTAAAATTAACTTAACTTACTCAATTTTTATAGTATTTTTAATTTATAATTTATTTTATCAACAGCAGCTATAGTTTATCGTTTTCACTATAAACTTACCTCTTTTTAATAAAATCTACAAAAAATAGAGTGTTAGATTTAAAATAAGAAAGTTGATGTAATTTCCAGTGTATCCAAAACAAAAATGAATTGTTCATAGGACATTGTCTTCTTAAACATCATCAACTTTTATATTATGGCAGATATTGTCACAGAGCTTAAGAATGACCCTGTATAAATAAAATATTATCAGTAACTAATTTTTTAGTCATATGTTTTCTTAAAGTAATAAAGTTCTTGAATCCATGAATATTAATAATTCAAATTTTTGATAATATTTACGATTATTATAAGGTATTAACGATTTTGTATTTATAATTTCCTCAGACTTTTGTATAAATACCTAAATTTGAGTGCTAATTTTCATAAGTTTGCAGAAACTCTAAAGTTGGAAGTTAAACAAATATTTGGTCAAATTACTACTAGTACCTAAAAACAGGCGACAAGTAGTAATTGGACCAACATATTTGTTTTACTTCCAACTTTAGAGTTTCTGCAAACTTGCGTAAATTCGCACTTTTTAGGTAATTATACCGTGCGGACATAAAGTAAATCCCCCCCTGCTAACTTTTGAACGGTCATGTTTTCGATTCTGAAAATTTGTCTACGAAAGTAGTTAATTGCGAACTTTCTAATAAAGGCATTTTTGGCTTTGTGGAATTTCCGCTTATACCGGAAGTGGAAGGCAACTTTTTTATTTTAAATGGAACACCCAATATATTTTTGCATTTTCGTGTTCTCCATTAAAATACCATTAAATTGACCTAGCATAGTATAGTCTACGATTAATACTTTCGGAATTACGCCCATTTGAAAATCGCATTTTTATGCAACTTCATTTACACCGGAAGTTGGACCCAACTGCCCCAACTTCCTTATTTTAAATGATTTTTTTGCAATTAAGTTAACAACACTAAATTTAAACAAAATTATGTTTAACTGTAAGTTCGATAATTTTCCTACTTCCGGTGTAAATGAAGTTGCATAAAAAATGCGATTTTCAAGTGGGCGTAATTTCGAAAGTGTTAATCGTAGACCACAGACCACACTATGTTAAGTCAATTTAATGGTGTTTTTATGGAGAACACGAAAATGCAAAAATATACTGGTTGTTCCATTTAAAATAAGAAAGTTGCCATCCACTTCCGGTATAACCGGAAGGTCCACAAAATCAACAATACCTTTAGTAGAAAGTTTTAAATTGGATTCCTTCATAGACAAATTTTCAGAATCAAAAACGTAACGGTTCAAAAGTTAGCAGGGGGGGATTTACTTTATGTCCGCACTGTACAAAACGGTTGAGACCTTAACTGTGAAAATAATCCTAAATATTATCAAAAAGGACCTTATCGGATTTTTGGTAGATTTACTCCAGCTACGAAACTTATACTAATATGTATAAATTCCTTATTTAATTTTGGACAAAAATGGTACTCTTATCTCTAGTCGATAGAATGCACCGTTTTCGAGAAAACTACACTTAACCATTCACATGCAGAGTTCCAAATCATATTTTACTATTTTACCATACAATAATTTCGCTACTTTTGTTGTAGAATACTCGACTTTTATTATTATAGTACCTTAATGAAAAGTAGCTATTTGATAAGTTTAAAATATTTCAAGGGCTGTAGCTCTCTTAGAAAGCAAAATCGGTTTTATGTTTATAGGAAGGTTTTTTCTTAAAATAAATTGTAGAAGCGCCTCCTAAAATTTTACCGCTTAATTTCTGGACACCCTGTATACAGGGTGTTTCTAAAATGATGGTCACGGGCTCGTGTGCTTATACTACAAGTAAAAATAAGACAAAAAGTACGTATAAATTTTTTTCCAAAACTCAACTGTTACCGAGATACAGGGTGTTGAAATTTCTTTTTATTTTTACTTTTTATTTATTTTCTCGGGATCGGCTGAATGAAAATTAATAAAAATTATAGGGTGAGTACTTCCCATAGATACCTCCTGTATGGCTCTACTTCGAAAAAAAATTAATTTTTATTAACTTAAAGTAATCGAACGATCAGCTAATTTTTTATGTAAAACTTTTTCTATCCAATCAAAAATGTATAATTTTGAATCGTAGCGTTTGGCTTCAGCTACATATTTTATCTGTATTGTAAAATCACACAAATAACACAGTCATTATGAATTTAAAATCTACGCTTTTGAGCACTCGGTATATGAATATTCGGAATAAAAAGAGGCAAATCGCAAGCACCTCTTTCTACAAAAAAATAAACAAACGTTGACAGTTGACATTTATTTTTCTGTCAACTACTTGTCAAGTGTCAGGTATCATTTGTTACAGATTTATAACATAAAAAATCGAAAATTTAAAGTTTAATAAATATGTGAAAAATAATAAAACATACAAAGTAAGTTTAAATTTTCCCCTTTTTAATATCACTTGTATATACAAAAGGTTTCTTTTTAAAATAATATGACCCATGAACTACATCCTCTAATACCTCCCCTTAATCCTTTTAAAATCGCTAAATAGTAAATTTATAATAACATTTTTAGATGAAAATATTTTTTGCTCATTTGTGAGCAATATGGAATTAAAAGTTTGGGTCGAAGGTATCCAAAGAATAATCTGCGGAGTTACTGAATTAACAACATGTCAAGTAAGTTTTTAAATCAATGATACCAATTAAATTATTTTTAAATAATAATTTTAGGATGTAGTCTTCGCTCTAGCCCACGCTACAGGAAAATCTGGTCGTTTTACTTTAATCGAACGTTGGAGAAATAATGAGAGGCAATTAGCTCCACAAGAAAATCCCATGAAGGTTGTTAATTAATAATCAATAATTTATTAGTAAAGTAAACTATATTTTAATTTAATAGATTCTAATGAAATGGGGTGAATATTCAAATGACGTCCAGTTTATTTTACAATGGAGTGAAAGTAAAAACAATCCACTTAATAGAAATAAACTCGTATCTCCAAATAACACGAATTCAGAAACGCCGGACAAACAAAAGTACCCCATGTTAAAGTATGTTATTTTATTTTTATAAACGCTCCAATAACATTTACTTTTATTTTAGTTTAAATAAATCAAATGATAATCTCGGTGTTATAAAGGGCATACAAATTCAAAATATGCCCATTGATGTTCAACAACAATCTCCTAAAAAAAGTAATTCTAGTGATTTATCAGATTTTCCTAGTCAACGAGTTGCACCGCCTTATAAAGGCCCACCTGCACCTCCGCCATACAGAGATCCACCACCTCCTTCAGCTAACAAAAAAAATGTACAGGTAATTATTAATATTAACAAATACTGGTTATTTTTATTAAACATCCGAGTCTTATGCTACATTTACACATTAGGCCACGATTATAGTAAGGAGTTGATAAATGAATTTTACATAAGGCGCGTTCCACTAAAGACTCGCAATGCCCATGACGACCGCAAAGTCGTTCTACATAAGACCGCGATTTTTTCTTTCGTGCATCGATGGCGACCGCAAGAAACTCACAACGACCGTATTTATTCGTGGATTTCTGTGGTTGTTTGTTGAATGGTGACATTTGATCTAGTGGAACGGGAAAATTTTGCGGTCGTGGGCTTTAGTGTTCATTAGTGGAACGCTGCCATAGTGTTGAGCAAAGAAATTGGAACAAACACATGTATTTAAATGGGAGATAGTCAAGCAGCGCATATGCTGATGATGCTGCTAAAGCAACGTGCTTATCAACTCCTCACTATAAACAGGACCTTAGTAAAAATGGCAAGATGAATTGCGAGATTCACACGCCAAGTTATGTAATCGTAACGCTTATCATTCACCTTGTTATTAGCTTCGAAATTTGTATGTTTGTATTTGAAGCAGTTTTTCAGGCACAAGGCAAATTGTTTGTTAACAGTTATTCATTTTGTTTTTAATTTCCACACAAAAAAGTTCTATTTTAATTGTAAAAAATTATGAATTTATGTATAAATAAACTTTTTATATTGTTTTAATCACAAATATTTCTTATAGGACGTAACTAAAGCAGAAGATCCTCAACCAAAATTCCAAAAACTGGAAGAACCCGTCTTATTTAATGCTCAATACCGTGAATTGGTATCCCTTGTTAATTATCAAAGAGAAAAATTATCAAGTCAACAAGTTGATCTCACTAAAGTACGTATGATTATCTTAAAGTCATTGCATTTTTATCAATTTATAATTTTTAGTTTGATGCTGAAATTGTTTTTTTGGAAAATAAAGAACGTGAAAAGCAATGTCAACTGGAATTTATTGCTCAAGAAATAGTTTCCATGAGTAATACTAATCGAATAAACAATGAACAGGTAGTTTTTAAATAAAATTTTAAAATCACTATTCTAAAATATTTATTTTCAGATTCAAGCTTTAACTTATGTAGAAGAAGAAGCAGAACTCGTTAAACAGCAAGAAAAAACTCTGAAATCAGAAATAACTTTATTGCGTTCAAAATTAGCTAATTGTGAAACGGAATTATTACAATGCAAAAATAAGATAAGGTTATAAATTTCAAGTATAATTGATAAACGTATAATTACCTTATTTTTTTAGATTGGTGATGGATGAATTACAAATGGAACAAAGAGCTTTATCCAGAAGAAACGATTCTAGAAAACAACTCGAAAGAAATTTGCTTTTAGAAGTGGAGAGACTTCAAAGTGAAATAGAAATTGCAAAACAAAGTACAGAATTGCATCACTTAACTGCAGACACATTAAAAAAAGAGGTACTTTACATTACATTACAGCTTTGTGTTTTCTAAACACCAGCAAATTTAAAGGAATAAAATAGTATATTATTCAAGGAGCGAGTAATAATAGCCATTACTCATGATAGACGAAATTTTAACACAGGCGAGTGTCGTAACACGCCATTACTCAAATGGCTATTTACTCGCCATACTATAGTTTTTCTATGACTATTTGGTAAATGCAAAAAATTAGGTTATTTGACGTAACACCGTCTGCATTCATTAAATAATAAAAAAGCTTGTATAAAATTCCAGTCCTCAGTAATATATGAACAATAATCGATGGGTAGAATTAGTTGGCAAGTTCAGGATGAGAGGACCGACATAGTCTAGAAGTGATCTGCATATTGCCTTGTATATTGTCTTAAAAAAATTTTAACTTTAGTTATTTCATGAATTAAAATTGTTCATTAAAGCCTGTTGTTCAACATATTTGCTTTAATTCTTTCAAACATTTTACTTTTTAAATTATTTTTAGGTATCCGCACTGGAGAATGCAATTGTAGAAAAGAAGAAGCAAGTAGAACACTTAGTTACAGAAATGAAAGAAGCAAATTTATTAAGTTTATCAATTTCTCCTCAAGATGAATTAAAACATTTATTTGAGGGTCCGAATAGGGCAGGAAGCACCCGTAGAATGATAGGATCTCCAAGGCAGCTTGAAAATGCCGTACCTACCAACAAAAACCCGCATGGAGTTTGGGTTTAGTACAATGATATTTTATGTATAGTTCTTAAAGTTTATTATGTGTTATAAAAGTCTGAAATATTTATCGCCATGTAGATTAAATAGAATCAAGAGATAGATCAATAATTTAAAATGTTTATGTATATTATTTTTAGTTGTATTTTACAGTATGGATGTATTTTTTATATTATTTATTGTTTTTATTAAGAGTGATATACAGGTAGTATTATAGTGCCCGATATAAATATAAAACTTTTCCCCAATACTCTAATCTATCCATAGTAGTAAATACAGCACGTAACAAAATTGGGAAAAGTTTCATATAATGAGGCAATTGTATTTTATTTTTGAGATGACACCTAGGTAAACCTGTATATTTTAATATTTTTAGCACATTAATTTTTCACTGCCATGAATGTTGCAATATTTTAAAGTAATATTTATTTGAGGATTTGTAACAAATTGCAATAAACGTAAAGAGTATAAAATAGTTATTTTTAGTACAAGTGAGCAAAGAGTATAATCACACAGTGATTTAATTACTAATTAGCAAATTTGCTCATGTGTGCTAGACCTGATTTTTTTTAACTTTGGGGAAATTGTTGCACTATCTGCAATTTCCAAAATGTTGGTATTGGTACTTATGATTTCGTTATTTTCGATTTCTATGAATATTATTAGTTATCAATATTTTTTAGAAGAATAGTCGCGTAATAGTATATTATTCAACAAGCGAGAAATGAAGACTGAAATTCCGTAAGAGGTCTGAGTGAATAATGGTCATTTTGTCGCGAGTTGAATACTATACTTTTTCCACGACTTTATATTTTACGATGCTTTTATGAAAATTTGTTGAGGTTGTTTTTCATATTTTTACATTTCTTGATTTCTATTTAAATTTTATTCAATGGGTTGGCAATACTGCCTAGTGATTAATGCAATTACCCATAATCCATTGCTCAATACTCAATGGGTTGGCAATACTTCAGCTTTTTGATTGGTCCGCAGTGTTTGAGCATGTTGAATAATTTCAAAAATTTAGTAATGATTTCATTACAGCTTTTTATGGTTATGTCAACCTTGAAAAACTAAACACTTCTCACTTGTGTGATTATAAATTTTTTTAATCACTAGAGATCAAAACACCAACTTTACTCACCAAAAGCTATCTTCTAATCACAAAATGGAAAAAATATCTTATTTAAAAAATTTCCAAAAATAATAAGAAAAACTTACTATCGGTTCAAAAAGTCCTGTAAAATAAAAGAAACTTACTAAGTGGTTACAAAAAATTAAAAATGTGCGTAAATACTTTGTGAGTCCTTTAAAAGATGAAAATTTCGGCATCTAGGGCCAAATTTAGACAAAAAGTTTAGAAACTACTTTTTAGAAGTTTGATGCACGTTTTCAACAACGATTCTTAAAAATTAGGCATTGTTGATAAATACTATAGCGCTAGTTGCTAGGTATTATTTATTAAATAATAAGCAATGCCTAAATTTTAAGAACCGTTGGTGAAAACGGGTATGAATGTTTTAAAAAATTATTGACCCAATATTTTAAATTGGACCATTTATAGTAAATTACTTGGCATGAAAACCACAATAACAGCAATGTTATTTTCTCTTTTTTTAATTTATACATTTAAGAAAAAAGTAGGTTAAGTCTAATATTAAGTTTTAATTAAAACAAACAAATTAAGTAACATTAGGTGTTTATTAAGATTTCAACAATTCTATTTCTAATAGTTTACATATACTATTCAATAACAAACTAAAGATCGATTTTTATATTTTTATAATTCTCTTTAATAATATATATCTTTCCTTTATTAAGATACAATTCAACACTGTACAGGAAATATAGGAGGCATTTTAATCACATTCATTAAAGAAAACAAAAATAGGTAATAAGAATTTCTACATTTACAACTTGAATTTTTAAATGTTTGTAAATTTCTATAGAAAATAATCAAAAGGGAAATTAATAAAATTAATAACAATATCACCAGTGCTCCCAGTGTAAGTACAATAATTATACTGTACAATTTGCAAAAATCTTCCTTCTTGAATACTATTTACAACGGACTGACATGAGAAACAGGGTAAAAACAAACAATTACCCCACTCTTACATGCGGAACTTTAATAGCTTACATAACACAGTTATCAACTCTAAAAACTTAAGTTATTCAATTAAAAAATAATTTTATTTGTAAATTTCATTATATAAATAAAAAAAGACAAAACAATAAATAAAAAGCACTAAAAATTATAAAGAAGTCACTAATATGTCTTGGAAAATCACATGCTCTAATGGTTATTGTTTAAGTTTTAGCCCAAAACATTACAATTTTCAAATTAGACCTTAAAATAAGATTGGCCACTAGGATTTTAAATCGGAGCCTAAAAATTTCAATAAAGCAATGCTTTGTTAAAAAAAATTAAAAGCCCTTACCACTAGCATTTTCATTGCTATGCAATTTACTACTCTCGGGCTCTCCATCTATTGACTCATTTTCAGGCGAAGTAACAGTCTCCTGACAGTTGTCTTCTGTTAGTCTTAAAGCTAATTCTAAATCCCTCAATACTTCAGTTTCCTTTGGTTCTATTAGTGAAAAGCGATGATGTAAAGCAGTTAAGTGTGCAAAGGTTAAATTTAAATGTGCATGTAAGCCTAAAAGAACCACTTCTTTAAAATGTGCTGCGTAAAGATGTGCTACAACGTGAAATAAGAGACGCACTATCTTTCTTACAATTGATTCAAAAGAGGAAGGAAATTCATTTGCTAAAAAATCAATATTTAAGTAAATAATGTTAATAAATTAACCCATAAATAAATATTTACCATATTTAGTGGGGAAAATGTTTTCATCGCTAATAGTTTTTTGTGTAAAAGTCATAACGTAATCTATATATTGTGGAGCAGCCACTCGTGTTTTTTTACCTTTTTCATCAAACCATAAATACATCCTAAAATAATACTTAAAAAATTCCAAATAACTAAATATTTTACTAATTCCTACCTCTGACATGGCCCAGTCATATCTGGACAGGTATTAATTGTACAAAATTCACTAATACTTCCATAAACTAAATTAACGTGATCAAACAAAGCCACTGCTGCAAATAATAGAATAAGAGTCATTAAAATATAACTTTATTAATGTTTAACATACTGTGAGATGCAAGCCATTCATTATAATCCAAACCAGGAGGTAAATCAACTAGAAGCCGCAAATCCATTTCTGGTAGTTTATTTTCAAGAACTGCCGATTCAAGATATAATTTAGAATCGCCAGCGTTTGAAGTATCAGCACCTTCCCTTTCTTTACGCCTTGCTTTTCTAAAAAGAAAGAATAAAATAATTTAAAGCTAAGAATGTATAATTATTAAAAATATTTGCACAATAAATATATAGAATGAAATTTTGAATTTAAAAAAGTTAAACCTGCAAAAACAGGATATTGTTTGTTCAACATCCAATGGAACAGATCTGGTATTATCACTTTTAAGTTTGTTCACAGCACGACCAAGCCACATTATGGCAGAAATCACAATTGATAAGGAATAGTAGAATATATTCAATGTCAGAAAACATGAAACCTTTTAACATTTTGCTAAGCTTTATTGGATTATGCAGTTATTTGGTTGTGTTGGAAATACTTATGTAAAAAAACGTACAACACTATTAGTTACAACGAATCAGTGGCTAAATATAAATGATTCATCAATGTAGAACATTATCTGATGTATGAAAAGAACAATGAAAATTAACAATGAATAAAGATAAGCTTAAAAATATTTATTTAAAGATATTATAGAACAGCTTTAAAAATATTTTTTCATAAAGAAATATTTATTAAAAATGTCTTTAAATAATTTCATTAGATTCGCTGATTATAGGCTTTTATGTTTAAAATTTAAAGGTATTTTATGGAGATTACTTTCAGTATTTTAAATTATTTATATAATTTTATTTATTTTTCAATTTTTAATTTCATTTATAATTTATGTGCCTTTAAGAAAATAATTCAGTAAAAAAAGAGCAAAAATTTAAAAAAAAATTAAAACATTTTATAATAATTATAATTTTTTTAATCTAAGATCTTGCTATACATATAAGATCAGGTCTCGAAGTGTAAATTTTCACGATCCAGGACGCTAGACAGAACAAAAAAAATGCTTTCAAAACACAGTATTTATAGAAAAGTTCCAGATGTCTCCAAAAGTTATTATCCTTCTTTAATTTATTTGTGTCATCTGTTAAATGGTGACCCTTTGCCAAACAAGAACAAAAATAATTTTCTGGTTTAAATAGACCATTAAGGTGGTACAACAGAATTTACAAAAAACAGAGCTACCATATCGTTACTTCAAGTTATTACTTATTAATTTCTGTACGAAACACCTTTTCGCAATAAAGTGAACTTGTTTCTTATGAAATAGTAATTTCGATATTGATCTCATTGATGAGAACATTGTGTGTGCCTTTGTGGAAACAAATCCAAGAAATACAACTGAGGAGAGAGATTGCCGAGAGGATGAACATTGATAATTCGCCAACATTTCGTTATATATTTTGTTTCTTGCAGTTTACTTTTCATAAGCTTTCTGCAATATTTATGTTCCAAAGTTCTTTAAATTTAATAATTTTGATGGCAAAAATAGCGAAAATACGATTGGCGTATAACGCTAATTTAATGTTAAGATCTATTTATGCAGACACATTCAACATTTAATTTAAGATTTAATTAATATGTGATAGATCCATCTAAAATTAATTAATGTCAACATTGGTTGACGAAAACGTTCTGGCTCATTAAATATCTTTAAAGAGTGAGATTTTTATTTTAATATTAAATACTAATTAACATCAACTTGATAAGTTGCAAACTTCAACCTCAGGCCACTGATTCTCTAATGTATGCCCTTACAAAAGTATAATTTTGTCTATCGAAAAAAATCTATCGCAAGTAAAATGGTGAATGCATGTGGCAATTTTAGCAGAACCAAAGCTAAAATGCAGGATTCTCAATATTAACAAATTGAAAGATGATAGAACAAATATGTCTTTCTCTACCTCCCATAAAGTTTTTTCAGTTGGTTATGTATATGAGTTTAGTTTTTTTTTTAATCTAGACGTTACATTATGGTGATGGTTACTAGGCTAATATCCAGTGGTGTGCTGTAGGGGGCTCGAAGGGGCTCACGAGAGCCCCTTCTTAAAATTTTTGTAAATTGGCAAGCCCTTTGTTAAAATGATAATTTCCAGATTCTTTTATTTGAGAATTTATTTTTTGTTCCATTTTTAATCTTTTGTACTTTACGGAAATGTTATTTTTTATAATATACCGGGTGGATATGAAACTAGGGCCATCCCTGGCATTTCTTTATTTATGGAAATAAAAAATTAAAATTTTAGTATATTATATGATCTAAGAAAACAAATCTTATGGATCGAATAAATTTCTAATTTTACTTCCGGTTTATCAGGAAATGGCATCCACTTTCTTATTTTAAATATAACCCCCTGATTTTTTCTACGTAAAACATCAAACATTGGTTAATTTTAAGTATGTTTATGACAAAAAATATTTTTTTTCAAAACTTTAAGAAAAAAATTTGAATTTTTTTTTGGTAAAAAATTTGAGTAAAACCTACAAAAACTATTTTTAAACATACATATGGGATATCACAGTAACCGGAAAAAAACCCTCTATTTAATTAGGGGGTGGCCCTTATATCATCCCATTTAAAAAAGTAAAGATATTTCCAAAAAACGCTTCTTGAAAATTAAAAAAAATAATATCTCAAGAACGGTGAAATAAATTTTATAAATTACAATTTATTTTACGTATTTGTATTATTTAAAAATAGTTTTTGTACGTTTTACTCAAATTTTTTACAAAAAAAAATTCAACATTTTTTCTTAAAGTTTTGAAAAAAAATTTTTTTTGTCTTAAACATACTTAAAACTAACCAATGTTTGATTTTACGTAGAAAAAATCAGGGGGTTACATTTAAAATAAGAAAGTGGGTGCCATTTCCTGATAAACCGGAAGTAAAATGAAAGATTTATTCGATCCATAAAATTTGATTTCTTAGATCATATAAGATACTAAAATTCTAATTTTTTATTTTCATAAATAAAGAAATGCCAGGGGTGGCCCTAGTTTAATTTCCACCCCGTATGTATATTTTTTAATGTATTGAATTTATTTTTTACAATAAAGAGAGAGCTATTGTTTTTATATCAAAATAATACAAGTCCTTAAAAATTGCAAAAAGAAATGCAAAAAAAAATGCATGTGGGGCAAACTAGAAAGTCCCTCGTTAAAAAACACATTCTTAGAAACGCCCAAAAAATCGCGAGCTTGTTAAAATTCTCACAGCACACCACTGGTCGTATCCACCACTCACAAGCCGATATTTAAATGTTGAATCCTTAAATCTAAACATCCATGAGCGTGTGCGGGATTCGAACTCACACGGGCAACGACCGCGTTGTTGGATATCGATCCAAGCCACTGCGGTCTCGAGAGTTCGAGTTTTGTCATACTTCTTGATAAAAAATGTATAACAGAGAAAAAATAAATATCTTTAATCAAAAACAGATCTCAGAAAATGAATAAATAAATATTTTACAAAAAACGCGCATTTAAAATGCTCTAAACCAGGCCTGAGTAAACTTTAAACTGAACGGGCCGCATACAATTTTTTGAAGACAGTATGGGCAGCAAATTATTTTATTAATTAGCTTTAGAATACATTTTTTGAGTAACCTGTTGCAGGATGCAGAAAAATGTCTCGCCGGCCGCAGTTTGCAGAGTGCTGCTCTAGATGTTTTATTTTGAATTATATTTGATGTTATATTTGAAATATTGTAAAAATGGTAGAGAAGTTATCGTTTAATAAATACAGGGTGTCTCAGACCACCTTTATTTTGAGAACATTTTGACGAAGCTGACTGGGATAAAAAAATTATTACCAAAGTGAATACAAAGAAACTAATCGTATAATTTTTATTTTCCGGAACAAACCAGAAGTAACTTTGAAATTTTACATAGCAATTTAAATACAGTTGGATAAAAGGAATTTTATTTATTTATTGTTCAAAATAATTCCGTATAATTTGTTTCTTCCCGTAGCCAGCTCTACATTTATATAACTTATTGGCAGGACACGAAATGTAAATTTCCATGAAAAGGAATGCTAACACTGATGTACTTATCAATAGGCGCACTTGGCGCTGGCTGGGGGCCTCGCTCTGATAGAGGCCTTGACGAAACCTCGGGTTTGCACAACCAGCACCACAATAAGGAAATTTTTCGCCTGGAGCAAAAGTTCGAATTAGTACATGGACGCTTTCTCGATGACATTAGGCGACCAAATTATGCCTACTTACATAATATGGTTACTATTTTTTTATAAATTTTATTTTTTGATAGTCCTCTCATTTAAAAAAATTAAGTTAATGCCATTTCCGGTAAAACCGGAGTGATATTAAAATCATTTTAATTGCGAAGAAGTATGTGTACTTGCAGAAGTTTGGATAAATAATTAAGTTGTAAGTTAATCTTAAGATTTTGTTTGTTACGTAAGATATTTATACGTTATAACAATTTTAGCTGTTGCCTGATGATGCTGGAAGTTTCCAGCGAAACATGTAGTATAACTTTTAATAAATAAACAATCAAGTTGGATATAAGGAATTTTTTACCACAAATACTTATACTTTTTAATTGCATAAAATGTGTTTTCTTGAAACAGTTAAATTTCAAATTTTTATTTTCATAAATGCAGAAGTTGCAGAGGTGATTAGATCGCACCGGTTCGGTAGAACCGTTTCTTAAACTTTGTTGGTTCGAGCGAACCGCTTGTTAAATTTATTAATTACTTAAAAAAACAAAATCCAAAGAAAACTTTTGAAGTTGAAAGTTAACTACTGTTTGGTGATCCATAATCAAAAGGAAAAGATTAAAACGACCTAGTTCCAAACCAACGTTACAAACTTTATTTGTCTTAACACTTATGCATTTCGGGAAAATCCCATCATCAGAGTAATTAAGACTCTATAAATAAAGTTGAACTTTATAAGACGCAATTAATGGTAGATTGGTGGAAAATTTAGAAAAACCTATAAAACATTTTTAAAAATTTTTTTTAAAAAAATACAGACGTCTCGAATGTAAGGTCAATATCACAGATTAAAATTGTTAAAAGGTTAAAAACTTAAAATCGTAAAAAGACAAAACATGGGTCAGCACAAAATTAACAGACATGTAAATTACTAAAATAAACGACTTTTTCTTTTGATCAAAGAAAACTTTGTTTTTAAGCAGGGCGGATGCGTCCTCCCCAAGTTTCAATTGACTCGTTATATGTCATGAAATATTTTAAGCATCCGCGTCCTCACCAAGCCTAAATCTAAATCCCTGTGTTTCTGCTGCGTTTTGTGTTTTTTGACTCGCTAATTTCAGTATTGCTTCAAGTAAAAGGGGTAAAAATTTTTGTCTCCTTTTTTAATAAAGTTTTCAAAAACTTTCATCGAGTATACAGTAATTTTTAGAAGATTTCAATACTCAGTTGAGTTTGTAAAGTGTTAGAAAAATGCTTGACCTAAAAACTTTTAAAAATTTTCGCCTGCAGCGCAACCGGTTGATCTGGAAGGAGAAGGGGGCTTCTAGATGCAGCAAACTGGTTGTTAAATTATTTGAATCCCACCGCTCGAGGTGATCCATGTTTCGTTTACACACGGTATATGTAAAGACTTATTTATGGGGTTATTCTGAACAAAAAATGTTAGCCGTAACATCGATGTTAAATTTGACAATCACCCTCTTGTCAAAAAAAATGCTATTCTGTAAACTTTACTGTAACTTAACGGCAATGTAAAATATCATTTTCGGTGTTAAAATGCATTGTACATCTATAGAATATATTATTTTGATCAATTATACATTAATGTATTATTATTTTGATCGATGTTGTTTTAACAACGAAAATGTTATTTTAAATGACCTTTAAGTTACAGTAAAGTCTACAAAATAGCGTTTTTTTTGACATCAGGGTGACTGTCAAATTTAACAGCGCTGTTACGGATAACATTTTTGTTCAGAATCACCCCATTAGTTAATTTTATTTATAATTTTGACAGATTTGAGGGGGCCTCAAAATATTTTTGCGCCTGGGGCCTCTGACTAGATAAGTACATCACTGAACAGGGGCGTTTCCAGCCAAAAAAAAATAATGAAATATTGGTAATTTTTAAGAATAAATATAAATAAACGAACAAGAACATCTTAGGGAGGGTAAACGAAAAATTCTTAGGGGGGATAATAACCTAATTACCCCCCCCCCCCTGAAACCGCCACTGTCACTGAATGCTAAGCGAAACTAAAAAAACTGTCTTCAAAAGTATTAACAATATTGATCAACAGAGAACCTTGTAATGGACTCATTATTTTTGGATTTTTAACAACGTTTCACCCGAACTGATAAAATTTTAAGAAACGGTTCTACTGAACCGTCTGAATTGCACCACTGGAAGGGGCCCCACATTTTTATTAGTGCAAGGAGTTCCTAATACCGAAATCTGCAACTGGATTGAATAATCAGTACCCTGCAACATCTGCTGTGGGAAAAAACTTAAATATTAAGGATATATTTTATAATACTTATCGTCTGACCAACGAGCCATTTCTATTTGTAATAAAATTACAAATACCAGAAAGATTCAAACATAAAAGTGGAATTCAACTGGACTTGATGACCTTGATTTTTTTTTTTTACATTTCATGAAATTAAAGGACTTTTTATTGTCGTTTTAAAACTCCTTTAGAGACATTAGGCTCTAGGAATTTTTCTTTACCCCCAAAAGAAGAATCAATTTGTCATTGATTGTTTTCTATGGAAGATTCTATTCCAAGTAAATGTACATACATTATAAAATGGATAACAACTAACAAATAAATCAATAATTAAATAACGAACAACATTTAAACGACCACATATTAATAAATAACACCCATAAATCCAAATAACTTTAAACGCGATTACAGCAAATCATTTAATGTACATAAATTAAACCTATAAGCATAAATACATTAATTAATACATGCTACCGTTTTTATACATGTAGTAAACGAATAAATAAAAATACAAATAAACATTGGTTTATTAAAAATATAACATTTTCCAATAAATAATATATTTAAATTACGATTTAAAAATTGAAACTTTAATCAAGTGCTTTTGATTGAGACAATTGTTTTAAATTAAAAATATTATGTAGTGTCCGAGCCATTACAATTAATTTGCTTTTATTGCCTTACCCCATAAACCAATCCACGGTATCGCGGAGATATTCCGGTAAACGCTCCAGTTTGATAAATTATAAATACACAGACCCAGTAAAAGTTGTTGTCAAACAAATGGAAAAATCCTGGTTAAAATTTCACCTCAGCTGATCACGATGCTATAGCACGGAATTACTTGTAAAAATTATCGAATTGATATAATTTATAAATAGCATTGTTGGAAACATCCGTTAAAAAGAAAAAACTGCGTGATTAGAAATTTCACATAGATAAAAATAACTTATATTTAATTGATTAATTTTCTACTTTTTTATTCGCGATTCACGCACAGAAAATGAATGAAGTCATCGTTTTTAAGCCACTACTTCGCAACAAGAGCTGCCAACTTAAATATAAAGGATAAGTCACTTTCGAGCTGCTTTCGAGTTTATCGAAAACAAATAAAAGGTGAATCATAGATGAAGGCAACATCTTTTGTCTTTCGGTCATTAATCCTTTTTGTTTCAAGATTATACTCGACTCAAAAATGTGATATCTGTTATAAGATTGCTAACTGCTTTATAATATAATAGGGTCTAAGCAAAAATAAAGCCACCATTTGTAAAAAATAAAAAAGGCAAAAAAGAGCACAAAATCATTTGACGGTTTTAAATTATAAAACACAACTCAAAATAAACGTTCTGCCGCGAATGGTCATGTTTTGGGTTTTCGATTTGATGGCCACAGCTTTTTATACTAGAAAAATGTTTTCTTGTTTAAAATATACAGGGTGAGTCATAACATTGAATAAATTCAAGAAGTCAGACACCACATTAATTTCTCAAAAACTGCGAAAGGAATTTCATAATTTACAGTTTATTTTACCTATTTAAATAATTTAAGAGTACCTAATTTTAATAGATTTTATTAAAAAAAATTATCAACAAAGATATATATTTAAATTTTTTTGAAAGTTCAGAAATAAAATTTTTTTTGACACAAACATATACTTGGAACTTACCAATGTTTAATAATAAATACAAAAGTGTACATTGTGGTACATTTAAAATAAGAAAGTTATTGTAATTTTCGGTGAAACCGGAAGTGAAATTGAAATTTTTTTAGTTTAATAAATGCGTTTTTTATGCTATATAACATACTAAAATATCAAATTTTTATTTTCATAAATAAAGAAATTACAGGGGTGGCCTTCCAGTAAACATGTTAAATATTACGTGAACTACGCATGCGTTAAAATAAATTTAGTTGAAATTCGCTGTTTTTCTTTTAAATTTTGATTTAATATATCTAACCACAAACAAAATAAAAACACAAATAAATGATAAAAATTGAAGAAACCCAGTAAACAAAATAACTTTGAAATAATATCTTATAAATATGTTTCCTGGAAGCATGCAATGTTATTACCATCTATTGATACAATTGCGTTGCAGTAACGTTTCATAAACGGTTACATGTCGTAGCGCAACAACGTTTTGTCACCGCAACGTTTCAAATTAAAGCATTTCATAAATATTACAATGACTTTTTCAATTTATTCCATGGTACAAAATCATCTTTTATAACAAAAAATAAAACACAATTTTTGTAATTTAAATTCTTTTTATTTTCACAAATAATAAAAACAATACAAAATTTCTGACCAATAGTAAGTGTTCGCAAACCACACACCACACCGAACGACCGAACTGAACACGGTCGATGGGAGAGCAAAAGTGATCACGCATGCGCTTTATGCTATTTCGATAAAATTGTAGTTGACGTCATTTTTGTAAAAAAACGGAAAAACATTAGAAAATATAATGCTGGTTTTTATTTACTCTCCCCGAGTAAGATTGAGTTATTTTTGATTATTTTTTTCATTCAGTTGAATATTACAGGGTGAGCTAAAATGATTGTGGTTTGATATGTAGGCAACCAAATACACAGGTTGGTACAACTGAAATTTTAAAAAGAAAATCTCCTAGTAATCCAATGGCGTAGCAATTTTTTTTTTCCAAAATCTCTAATGGCCGATCTCACCGACACGACTTAGGCCCCTAAGTAGTACTTAAATTTTGAATTGACAGATTTTGCATTGTGTTCCTGTCAATTTAGACATTAAACTAGTTCTTAAATTTTAAGTCGTGTCGGTGAGATCGGCCATAATTTCACAGCAAATGTCAAGAAAATGTTTTTCTTCATTTTCGAGGCAGATGCTAACACAAAACAAAGATTTACGCAAATTAATTTTGATAAAAACTGACTTTATGAAATAGAAGGCACACTAACGAAATTCTAAAATCTGAAGTTTTGACACAACGGTAAAAATTACACCTACGCCTCTGCTTTTGTGAAGTCTAGTTACTTTGTTTTGATTTTGACATGATTTTGAGTTACTATGAAATTGAAGCAAACAAATTTCCCAGATTTTTAGGCGGGAAATTTGAATTGACCACAATCATTTAAGCTCACCCTGTATATGCCAAACCTTTTTATTTGGAAACTGAAATAATATGATCACAAAATTGTATCTGATATTTTGAAAAAACAAATAAAACATACCTAATAATTTCGACCGCCCTCTGTCGACTAAAGGTGTAACAAGTATTTTTATACACCCTGTATATTTTTCGCTCAACAGTACTGCCAACTTAAACAAACAGTGATTCCATCATGAATCATCATTCGATTTTCGAATGGCATGATTCCATAATTAGCTAATTTGGTTAATTACTATTAACCAACCAGTAACCACTTGTTAATCACCCAAAAGCAATAAAATATAAGTATTTAAAATATAAATAAAGGAATGAAGTGATTGGTGATATTTACAATTTTGTAATTTTTATTCCACAAAACTTTGATCAAAGTATGTGAACAATTTTTATTTAATAATTTTGAGATGTATGTACAAGGACAAACTACGCGTAAATTAAATAACTTCTTCAATTATTAGTATAAAATTCAAATTTTTTTATAATATCTATTTTCAAGTTCAAAGTTTATCCTGATAACGCTTGAGATTTTTATCAATAAACAATAAATTTCATAATTCAGTCATCAAAGCTTCGTGCCTACAGAATTTCGCTTAAAGAAGTAATTTCATAATTTGTCGGTGCATAAATCGTTCTTCTGAAAGACAGTGTTTTAGTTGTGTAACTCTTCTTGTGCACCGATAAATTAGTATTTTTATATCGTGAAACATCACTAAATTCATTATATTTTACAGATAAATCACAAGAAAGATGAAAATTTGTAGTAGATCTTTAACTGCCCTTTCAAGTCTATCGAAAAAGGATATTCAAACATTCCTCAACTCCTTCGATACAGTTTTAACGGATTGTGATGGGGTATTATGGCATGAAAATACTGTAATCGAAGACGCAGATAAAGTTTTAAATGGTTTAAGGGAACTAGGAAAAAAAGTATTTTACGTAACTAATAATTCGACAAAAGTTAAGGAAGATTTTATTAATAAAGCCAATAAGTTAGGTTTCATTTGCAAAGAGGTTAATATAAAAATTTATTATCGTTTTGTAATATTAAAATTTTTAAATTTTAGAATGAAATGATTTCAACAGCATATTCAGCAGCGCATTATTTAAAAACACATAATATTAAAAAAGCATATGTTATTGGTTCGATTGGAATAGAAAAAGAATTAACGAAAGTTGGAATAGGATGTACAGGAATTGGCGTAAGTATTACTACTTTATTAATAAAATATAATAACCAATTGCTTTTATTTAAATAGCCTGATGTTATGCCACCTGGAGGAATAGCCGAATTTTTAAAAACCTTTAATTTAGATCCCGAAGTTGGTGCAGTGGTCATTGGTTTTGATGAACACGTTTCTTACATAAAAGTGTTAAAAGCATCGAGTTATTTAGGTATTTTGCTTAACAAAAATGTTGGCTCATATCACTCGCTGCCACTAAATCATATGCTTTTATCCTTAAACATTCAGAATCATGAAATTTGATTGGCGCTGCGCCAAGTTTTGGGTTAAAAGCATAGATTTAAGATTTGATAGACTGGGTAAAACCAAACATTATATTTTAAATAATTTTTTTGTTAGGAAATCCTGATTGTTTATATGTGGCTACTAATACAGATGAAAATTTTCCTGTGAATAGGTCATTGATTATTCCTGGTACAGGTACGTTTGTAGCTGCCGTTACTACATGTTCTGGAAGAACTCCTATAGTTCTTGGAAAACCAAATCCTTCTATAGTAAAAGTGCTTATGGAGACAGAAAATATTGTACCAGAAAAAACTTTAATGATCGGCGATAGGTAATAATATATTATTCAACGAGAGAGTAATATGATAGCAGCCATTACTCATGAAAGCCGGAATTGTGACACGAGTCGGTAGGCGAGTGTTGTAACAGGCCTGAGTGAGTTATGGCTATTTACTCGCGAGAATACTATAATACTAAAATTATTATATTAAAAAAAAGCTAGATTCAAAGGTGACAGGTTCGAATACCGATCATTAACAATTTCATTTTTATAAGATGTTTGAATTTGGTAACAGAGATTTACGGGTAGCCCGTGAAACTCTGTTACCGGTAACCAGAAGTCATGGGTGTGAGTAATAGCTATCATTAAGGGGTTATACCTACTCATGGAGACGAAAAAACGATTTTTTTTAGGAAAATTGTACGTGATATAAAATTTATTTTTACATCATATGATTGTACATACTTTTAGCTATAATTGGTACGTTTTTTTTATACAGAAGAAAAAAAAATGGCAGCGATCCACCTTTTTTCCTACGACCTGTTATTTTTAAGGAGCTTCGCGGTGATCAGGATTACTTGACGCTGGATCATCTCAAATCAAAATTTCCTGTAAAATTAGTTTACTCAAGATTAAATCTTGTCCTTAACCGAGGGATTTCACAAAAAAAATTTTTTCATTAAATTGCGTTGATTTAAATGAAAGTGAAAAAAATACGTTGCCACTTTTTATAGTTTTCCTAATTAAAAATAGAGTTCGCAACCAAATCAAAATTCCTTCGGTTAAAGACAAGCCCTAGATATAGAGAAAGTATGTACCAAATTTCATCAACATCGGTTCTTAAGATATCTTGATCACCGCCAAGCGGTTTTCAAGAGAGATTAGTTTCCAGGAAAACCCCTTTTTTATTTTATGATGGTTATACAAATGCATCGTGCATAATACTCCGGAACCCGATTTCATCGGCTAATTTTTCTCCGATTCTTTTGTAACTTGCAGAAAACATTCTTTAGATATTAAACTAAAAGAAAATGTAAAAATAAAAAAATCGATTTTTTTGGTCCAACTGAGTAGGTATAACCCCTTAATTATCTAGAAACGCGTTCATAAAGTACCCATTATACAATAGTCATAGAAAAAAATATATATTTTATAAAAAGTATAAAATTTAACAGTTTTTGTGCTTATTTTAGGTGTAACACAGATATATTATTGGGTACAAATTGTGGATTTCAAACTTTACTGGTGTTAACTGGTGTAACAAGCATAAAAACTGCAACTGAGTACAAAAATTCTACAGATAAAGCAGACAATGATTTAGTACCCGATTTCTATCTTCAAAAATTAGGAGACTTGCTTCCATTTTTAAATGAAAAACCTTCCTAATTTAATAAATAAAAGGTAATAACGCTTTCCTGCTGCGGGGAAAATCTTTAAAAGTATCTTGATACCACCAATGGCTCAATAGAATTGTTTCCACCTAAAAAATAATATTTTTTAAGATATGTTGACGAAACCGAGAAAACAAATAACTACCTGATTAGATAAAACCCATAAAAACACAAACAGCCATGTAATATTGCCCCATAAAATCACAGTCAGACTTAAGTACATTAATATTTCACTAACTAAATGTGGCGAAGAAAAGAATTCAAACCAGTCTCCATGAGGTAGTTTGTGTCCTTGGGTTACAACCACTCCTAAAATAATAAAAGTATTTTTTTTATTTTGTGACAATAAAACATTTATTATAAAAAACCTTTCTTATTTTTCCTTAAATTACCCAATATCACAGTTATTTTATATTGATGATAACAAGCCCACAGGAATAATGCACATGCTAAATGATCGTACATGTTCAAATCTTCTATCGTAATTTCTGTTCGAAATCCTAAAAAAAATTTAGATAATGGTTTAAAAATCTGGCAATTCTACTTGAAAGTAAGAAAAACTCATGTTTGTAGAATTTTGTTTTTATATTTTTATCCAATAAATCAATTGGTTACTTTGTAAATTGATCGTCTAATAATAGAATTACCTGCTGAAGTGTATCCCGGAGCTTCAATTAAAATAGCAGCAACGGCTCCAGTATAATGAATAAATCCAACGAAATAGTGAACTAAATTCATTTTACTCTCCTTCCCAAAAACGGAAACAAAATGTGTATCGTACAGCCTCCTTACACATTGAATTGATAACAAAATTAATGCTAGCAGGACTTGTGTTGCTGTAACTATAATTGACTTTATATAAAATTATTGCAAAAATAAAATACACACCAGTCGGTTCTCTAAAATGTCCTCCGATATTATTCAAAATATTAAAAACCCAAAACGGCAGGGTGTATTCAAATAAATACAATTTAATTGTAAGCCCTAATACGAAACATGTCAACAATGAAGAATAAATGTAAAAATGTCTAAACCATGATTTTGGTACCTCAATTGGCTTTATAAAAGCTGGGTCTTCTTTACAGGCAAATTTTCCATAGCGAAAACTTCTTACGAGGAAAACAGGCAAATATTTTTCAAGTGTATTAATTAAACTACCGCAAGATATCATACATGATATCATTGCTCCAAACAATATAATAACATAATTTGTGGAGTTCATCTTGCCAATTAAAATTTCTAACTGTTTCAAATAAAAAAGAATTTAGAAAGTGTGTTATTAGGTTAGCAATTAGTTACCGAGGCATGAAGATTTATTATATTATAAATAATTGTGATTAAGGGTCATAACTTGATTACATAATTATTTTATATCAATAATTTATCTAATAAATAAAACAGAATTAGCGTTAAAAATTTAAAATTTCATATTTAATTTTTACATTTAGGTTATGTGTATTCGTTTTAAGGAAATTTGCTTAGATCAATTCAATATTGGTTAAACGAACGTACCTAAACTAAAATTAAAACGATATACAGGGTGAATCAGAAGGAATTTTTAAGTCAAATTTATGCTATATAGTATATATACTATATAGTATCGAACGTCTGTAGTAACTTAAGCCATTTTAAATAAAAATTAGAAGAATATTTATTAAAAACTTTGTAAAAAACCACTTAGGACAACATTAACCTGCAACTGAGACCTGTATTCGCACATAGAAACATGTAGGTTCCATACATGCTTCGAAAGTCATTAATTTGCGACAGAGCTTGAACTCTGCTATTTATTGGTAGTTAAAATTCTAAATTTTGAAGGAAAAAAGTCCTAGGGTGGGTTGCGTGAAACAGTTTAAACTCGGTTTTAGCTAAAACCAAGCTTAAACTGACAAGTATGATGTTTTTTGTATGTATTTTCTGTCATACTTGTGAGTTTAAAACTGGTTTTAACTAAAACTTATTCGTGCAACCCAACCTTAGTATTGTATACGAGATTAGGTTAAAAATACTTAAATAAAATATTTTACCCATTTCATTTATAAAATTTAAATAAAACCATGGAGTATGGAAACTAATAGGCTAGTATCCATACTCCATGGCAAGGTCTTATGAGAACTGGCGGCTCTCTTCTATAGTATCCCTACTCCATGATAAAACTGAATTATTTTATCTAAAAAAACTAATAATATATTTTTTGTATCTTCCCAAATTGCTTAACTATTAAATATAGACCATGAACTTAGCATTTTATTTACGATCATCATCAGAATAATTATGCCAAAACTACTTCTGGATGGGATTACAAAATATAGAGGCATCTGCACATAATTTAACGGGTCTACCCCCAAAAGACCGTAAGGGACAAAAAACTGACTAGGACAAAAAGCCGACATGGACATAAGGCCGAATAGCAAAAGGCCAACATGGACATAAGGCCGAGTAGCAAAAGGCCGACGTGTACAAAAAGCCGAAGGAGAAAAGTCCGAATGAAAAAAAATGCCCATGAAGAGAAAACGTTGAACTATGTTTATGCGCATACTAACTTAACCTGACTTTTTAAAATTAAATATTTTTTTTTAAATTTTGTGCATATTATTATTCGTTTTTTTTTATCCACCTTTCGTCTGGGACAATGTCTTATCGTTCGGCCTTTTTTGTTTGCGTCGGCTTTTTACGGTTTAGCCATTTCTCCTTCGACTTTTTGTCCATGTCGGCCTTTTCTCTCGCTTCCTAGTTACCTTTTATTATCACCCAAATTTATTAAGACGAGACATGAAAATTTTATTACGAATGGACGGAGTAAAATTTTACAAGGATAATAGAAAATATATACAAAATTTGGGGCCTAACCCATAATAGTACACCAAAATTTATATAGTAACAAAAAAACCACCACTTTGGTTTTGTGTATTGGGAGTTATTCGGTACTTGTCAGTGTCAAAAATGCATTCTTTTACCTTATAACTACATATTCATCAAAACACAAATAGATTTATAATTTAAAGCTTCAGTAAAGCTCAAAAAACATGTACCAATGCATTAAATCGAAAAAGTAAGTACCGAATATAGAAGTTCATATTTATGCCACCAGAGGGCGAGCGGGTTCTAAAAATTCCCACTTGGGTACAAAAAGTGTAAATAAAAATAAAGTTTATTTTAAATAATTTTATTATAAATTAGTATGGTGTGTTACCAAAATAACAATATTTTTAACATCATTATTTAAATGAACAGCTACAAAAATAATAACAGTTATTATTTTCCTTCACTTCAATTTTAATTATTTTAGGATCTCGTTCTGTTCTGGCAAAATTTTCTAATCTTGGTTTAATGCATTCAATGTCATCAAATGTATCAATGAAATACTCCAAATCTGCAGCGGCATTATTAAAATTTTTATTTTTGCATAAGGCACATGGATCTTTTTGCAAATTATTTAAATCAGTATTTTTATCGTCATCAGGTTTATCTACTAATTTTGATCCAACATTTTCATGAAGATTCTGCATACTTGATTGATTATCAATAATCTCATCATCGATTTCAATAAATAATTTATTGTCAATAAATTCTACTTTTAAATCTTCGGTAATTTGATTATTATTTGGTAAATTAATTAAAATAATATCATTTAATTTTACTTCTTTGGAAGGGATTTCATTTTTAGCGTTACTAGAATTCTCATTTTCTGAATTATTTCCAAGTAAGCAATCTTCAATTAATAGCTGATTATCAAACTTCTTTTTAATTATGTCTTCACTAAATGGAACAATGTCTTTAGAATCACTTATTTGGTTCTCTTTATTATTAAAACTTTTACAATTCAGTAAGAGTGTGCTTTTTAGTTTATCCAGGTCAACTTTTTTGTTTTGTGAAATTTTTGACGATACACTTGGAGGTAGTTTTAATCTTGTTAAACGAGCAGCACAACTTCTCTTATATTTTCCAGTGTCTTTTCGAATTTTCCTAACTTTACGTTCTTTAACAACTTTGGTTGTATGTATTCTTGCTACATGTTGGTCAAGATTTTGCTGAAAATAATAGTTATAAATGAAAATTAGAAGTTTATATTATTTTGAAAATATCTTTAATTTAATTTTTAATTATTTGTGGATTAAAAGAAAATCATTGCAAGTAAAGAGCGAAAGGGAAAAACAAGTAAAGTAAATTTGTATTGGAAATAAGGTTTCTTAAAGATAAAATCATAATATGATTAAATTCAATTCAGTTTGAATAGTAAATAATAATTTAATATTGAAAAACTTACCTTCCTGGTAAAGGTTTTATTGCAACTTTCAATTGGACATGGAATTTTCTTTAGAATATGTTTATGAAACGTTTTCTTGTGAACAATCAAATTTTTTTTATAAAAATAATACCTTTCACAATTATCAATATTACAAACGAAAACGTCTCTATCTTCTTTATCCATGTGAACTTGTTTATGATAATGCAGGCTTTGTGTTGAACTAAACACTTTTGAACATGTTTTACATTTTAATTCTGGAATAAATATTGACATTATAGATAACCATGTTACAATTTCTCATAATTATAATGACTAAAAAGAGGAATGTAATTTTGTCTATTTCTACTAATTTTATATTTTAAAGTCTGATGAAAGGTTTAGTTATAATGAAATAAGGTATTATTTTCTATTTTAAATTAAATGATTCAATTTATTACTACTTAAGAGGATAGTCGGCAAATTTGAGCGATTGATTTTGAAATTCACTTGATATTTGCAGTTTTGGTCATAATTTTTTTTTGCAGTGGTGCTTTTTTGAATTTTTTTTTTTGGTACACAGAAGAGTTGTTGCTACCAATATCTTTGTCTTTTGTTTTTGTAAGTCATATTAAATAGTTATGCGACAGCAGTAAAACGAGTTCTTTACATAAAACGTTCGCTTAGCGACGATTATAACAGATTAAAAAGTAACTGAAATAGCACTTTTTTCCAAAGCTTACAATAAGTTAAGGTATAAACGAAGAGTTTGGTTTTTGTATATTTATAAACTTTTCACAGCGCCCCAAAAATATCTTAAAATTTTACTTAATTTTTGGAGCGCTGTAATAAGTTTAAAAATACATTTAAAACAAAAAATTTAACTCTTCGTTTACACCTTAACTTATTGCTAGTGTTGGAAAAAAACTTATTTCAATTAGTTTTTTAGTTAGAAACGTTACTAATGCGAACATTTTTTGTGTCTGTTTTACTGCTTCCGTATGACTATTTGCTTTGACTTCCAATAACAAAAAATGAAGAAATTGGTATCCACAACTCACAAAAAAGAGAAATTTTAAAAAAGCTCTACTGGAAAAAAAATTATGACTAAAACCGCAAATATTTCAAAATCAAGCGCTAAAATTTGCAGACTGTCGCCTTTAAGGTGCATTTCCTTTGAACAGACACTAGCAGCTGCCGCTCCAGAACACTTCTACGATGAAATTCAATGGATTCATTTACTTTGGTGCGGCAGCCGTTGGGCGTCTAGAGTAATCGTCACCGTCTCCGCGGCTCTACTGCTTCATGAACAGTGTAGCCGCTGCGGCTGAGAAACTTGGACGTCACTATGTCGCAAGTAAACAACACAAAAGTATTATTTTCAGTGAAAAAAGATGTAAAATTATTGCAGAATGTATCGTAATTTCCGTGTACATTTGATTTGTCAAAATCTTGTAATTTAGTTTAGTTAATCTAATGTTTCAATTGAATTAGTTAATGTAGTAAAGTAGTCTTCCTCGAGTTTTCTTTTATACAAGAGCATTTCCAGTATGCATAATTTGTAGCAATAAAATCTCCTCGTCTTCATTTTCTCTAAAAATAAGTTCGATAATACCTTATAGTTGTCACTCATAGTGAAACAACCGGTGCACTATCTATAGAACCAATTGCATACTGACTTATTCAGAGAAGGTGAAAGATGATATTAAAATAAACTGTCAACTGGCGTCAGTCGCTTTTAAAGGAAACACTCAAGAAGCGTTTGTTTGCTTCAAAGAAAATGCACCTTAAGAGATACTAGAATGAAATTAATCCTAAAAATTGAATTGAATTTTCTAATTAAAATTATACAGGGTGTTGCGGAATAACTGTGACAATTTCTTAGGGGTGATAGAGGAAGTGAAACTAAACATTTATAAAGTATTGCCCGGAAATGCTTCCTTAAAAAGTTATACCACTTCAAAAATTAAAAAAAAAACGGTTTTTTGTAAATAAAATAAATATTACAAGAGATATTAATTTAAAATTTTGGCGATAGTTTTTTCACATAAGGATACACATTTACGACAAATAAAAGTTTTAAAAATATTTTCAGGGGCGTTACATTTGGGGGGTCATCAATTTTTTTTGATCATATCTTTTGTTTCTTTACTTTTTTGATAATTTTAAAAGTATTAAAATAATCCTTGATCAATGTTCTACAGAAAAGGTAGTCTTATTGTATGTCGCTCTGGCACTTCATTTTGGAGTAAAAGTAGATTTTATAATTTTTATTTAAAAATATGAATTTAAATAACATCATCAAATTTGGCTTTTTAATGAAAATTTCGTGATTTATCTGAAAACATACAAATATTAAATATCAAAGTAGGTGAAATACCACAAAATTTTCTAATTAGTGTTTGATAGTTATAGTAGTACCGGGCAGCAAACAGGAATTCCAACCTAACTGACATTGAATCAAATCAACGACGCTGAATTTTCCTGTCCATGCTGGAGAGTTGTATTAGTAGTATCTACTACAACCCTCTACCTAGTAGTAGTAGTCCCTACTACAACCCTCCAGCATGGGTAAAAAAATCAGTATTGCTGATTTGATTCATTCTCAGTTAGGTTGGAATTCCTGTTTGCTGGCCGGTAGTGGTATAACTTTTTAAGGAAGCATTTCCGGGCAATACTTTATTCGTAAAAAATGCTTAGTTTCAATTCCTCTATCACCCCTAAAAAATTGTCAGTTATTCCGGAACACCCTGTATACAGTATACATGTTTACTTACCTAGTGTTGAGCATATTTTTTTATGTGCCAGCAAATCACTCCATCTTTCAAATTCTTTTCCACAATCACAAGAATAAACAGTATGAGTTCTTTTGTGACGATTACATTCCCTTTGTGTGGAAAATCCAGTATTACATGTTTCACATGTAAATGGTAATATGCCTGTATGTAAATAAGAATGTTTTCGTAATTGATTCTTTTTTGAAAAACCTTGTTTGCATTCAGAACATGAGTAAGGATACAAACGAGAGGTATTATGTAGGCGATATTTATGTTTCTTCAAATTATATTCATTATGAAAAGTTTTACCACAATCTTTAACATCACAAACCACCTTCTTCTTTTCTTCAGAATGACTCAGAGTATGCCTTCGTAAATGTGATGAATTTGTGTAAGTTTTAACACAACCTTCAAATGTACATGCAAACGGCCTCTAAAAATAAAATAAGGATATGATTATACAGTCGGTGATTGGTAAAGGAAAAGTTCGGACTGCGAACAAGTCGGACTACGAACACTTTCACAAAAGATTTTTGTGCTCGGACAACGAACACATATTCGGATAACGAACTAAAACGAATTCTAACGAACGTTTTGGAAAGAAAAATTTGACATTCTTGAAGCTATTCGCATGAATCAAAAGGCGTGGTTAGAAGCTACGCAGCGACAGTTGATTTCTGCTCGGTGAAAGCTGTTTCCATCCTTCGTTCAAGGAGACGGAGGTGATCAGGTACACACTCCTGAAATTATGGATTAAATTGTGACAACTGCTAGAGATCTGTGATAGGAGGTGAACGAGGATAAAATAGAAGAGCTCATAATGGAACATGAAGATGAACTGACGACAGAAGAACTCCAAGAAATCTTGAATGAAGAACACCAAGAAATACAGCGAAATGTGTCTCCTTCTGAACAAGAGGAAGACGAAAGAGGACCAGGACCAGGACCAATGCTGACATCTGCCATTAAAGATCTTTTTAAGAAGTGGGAGGATGTCAGAGCAATGGTCTCATAGCGGTTTCGGCTTAACTGCACTTGGTGCGCACTTGCATTGCCCCAGTTTATCATCCAGGGCACCTCTAGTGCAACTCCACCAATCCAGTGCACGTTATAAGCCGAACACCTTTTAGTGAACCAGTGGTGAATTTATCATAACTTAACAAGTCACTAAAGTCTCAAAAAAAAGAATTCATGAATATGGACGACCCAAGGAATATTACTCAACAAACTCAAGAACTATATATCCATGAAACTTTTAATTTTTGGGACTTTTTTTTAAATTTTCTCAGTTTAAATGAAAATTTCGGCGTCATCCGAAGAAGAGATGATAAAATATTTGGGAACATTTCCATTTTTGTAAATTTTTTTAATTTTTGAGCTTTGTTATTATTGTTCTTATCTTGGAATAAGTCCGCCATATTTGCACTGAAACCAGCACGAGGTCTTGGAGCTGGTGCGAGAAAAGCTGCACTCAGTGCACTCCTATTGCACAACTGGTGCACTTTTTGCTCTAAGTCGAACACTCAGCACGAGAAAATGCGAGCTGAAACTATAAGCCGAACACTCTAAATGCACTTAGTACAACGCAGTGCAGGCCAGTGCAAGTAAGCCGAAAATGCTATTAGAATGACACCCAAACCAAGCTGATGTCAGTAGGGTTGGGGATCTCTACTAAAAATTTATACATCCTACTAGGTACTAAATTCTGTTCAATTATTATGGTGCGTGACGCTACGTCTTACTTTCCCCATGAGCACCTACCTAAAAGTACCGACTTCAAGCCCCAGACATATGACAATATTTTCTATGGTTTACATACAAAATTTTTGACATTTGACCAGCGGTTTTGATCCAAAAATCGTGTTCGTTTATCCTAAAGGTCGTGACAACTTATGGCGTCACGCACTGGTTCTCGAAGCCAAATAAAAGAAAGGCCTATTTAGCATTTCAATATTTTAATTAGGTACGATATAATTTACTTGTACAAATGAACCCACAGGGTAATCGGCGCACCTAAATTTGAATTATTTAATATATTATATTACCTCTCCTTTATGCTTCCTTATGTGGATAATTAATTTGCTATTCTTGGAGAATGATGCAGAACAATTGGGTTCTTTACAATAAAAACGATCAGGTTTTTTATCCTTTTCTCTTTCATCACAACTACTCAAGTCTGAAGAACACATAATTAAAGCCGTTATAATACTTGAAACAAATCTTCAACCTTGTACCTGCCTCGTTTCTTCCGGATTGCAGGAATTGTAGGCAATTGTAGGTAATAGGTTAGAACCGAACATGGTAGAATTTTTTAGGTTAGGTCACTGGTCACTGACAGTTGGGAGGCGCTTTCGTTTTGTTTATAATCGAAAAGAGCTCCGGGACCAATAAAACGAAAACATCGAATGGAAAGCTATTATAAACGTGAAAGGTGTTCGATTTACAAAAAATTCAAATATTTTATAATCTGTCTCTGTTCTTTC
Source organism: Stenus bimaculatus (assembly GCA_963971135.1). Lineage (NCBI taxonomy): Eukaryota > Metazoa > Arthropoda > Insecta > Coleoptera > Staphylinidae > Stenus > Stenus bimaculatus. The sequence continues at coordinate 73,857,412 of OZ020180.1, read as the reverse complement.
AATGAATCGTAACACAACTAAAAAGAGAGAAAAAAAAATTGAAATAAACGAATGTATCTAATATTATTTATTATACAGAGGGAGCCGAAAATAAAAAAAAATTCGGAATTCATGTTGTACATTTTGATTTTTGCAAATAAAAAAATTATTTCAGATTAAAATAAATCATAATTGATTTTTTCGATTTTTAAAAATTCTCCTTGTATTATTTATCGAATTGAGACACTCCCACTAGATAAAAGACCGATAAGATAAAAGTTAGGTTAGATAATGGAAAATGGAAGAGGTGGACAACATAATAATAGAATCTTTACGAAATTTAAACTGGTAAATTACACCCTTTTTAATTAATATTTTTTTGTAATTGTTCTTCCTTAGTGATATTGAAGAAGATATAACTAGTTTAAAACAATTTAATCCAGACCTAGTAACTACTGCGCTATCATGTTGTCTAAAAGTAATAAATCCCGACATAAATGTACCCAAAAAACTGCCTTCGTCAATGAGTTTGAGACTAAAAACGTCCTCACAAATAGTGGAACATATCAAAAGTATTGGTTTCCGCGGTGATCTTGGCTATCAAACTATTTTATATTCAAATGAAATCGAATTACGGAGAGTATTAATGTTCTTGATCGAACGAATACCAAGAGAAAATCCCAAAGTTGCTAGTGCTGCAATAGGTAATTCGCAATTAGTTATTTGGCGAACACTTTTTAATTTTTTGTTGTAGGTTACGTTCCTCGTTTGGTAAAAGAAATTGAAGAAACACTAAAACAAACTCTGGATAATACTTTGATTCAAAAAGACATTTCAAATAATACTCATTTAAATAGAAGTTTCGGAAATTCTTCACCTCTTCGGACAGAAAAAATACAAAGACCAAGTTTAGAATATATTTCTGAAGGTAAACATTTTTTCAACAAATTTATAATGTTTATCATTTTTGGAAAAATTGTTTTTTAACAAAAATGCGTATCGTAGGTTTATGTATTGAATATGATTGTGCGAAAATATTTTTATAATATTAAATACTAAATTTTCAGACATTTTTTGTTGTTACGATAAAATTTTGAATTTGCCTTGTACGCTCATCTTCTGTTAAACCCTCGATTTCTTAAAAAAGCAACTGTTTTTATCTTGTTGAAATTTTATTTTTATGTATTCATAACCGGCCGTTGAGAGTCATTTTTTGAGTATGCTAAATAGGGTGTTATAATGACCAAATTATCACAAAAGAAATTAAAAATATTAACAGTAAGTGTATTTTTTAAGGCCCTTAAAATACTCCTATTTTACAGTAAAATTACTCAAAAACCAATCAACGCCCGATGTTAAACTTGTGATAATTTGTTAAGCCATAAAATATGAATCGATTGGTACCATAAACATGCCAAAGAAAAATTGTTGTTTTTGAACAAAAGTTGCCCAATTTAAACGCAGCAACAAAAAAAAACTCATAAACATAAATAATATGTACAATAGTTTTCAATTATTATGTAAAACTGTGTATATTGTTATTATTTATTTAAATTGAGTATTTAGTTTTTATCAGTATGCGGCGCGAGTAACATAAATGACCCTTAAAAGTAAAAAAAATCAGTTGTCTTTGTTTCCTCATTATCTTTTGGTATTATTTTTTTTTACATACACTTTATTTTAGCTCATAAAAGATATTGGGTACATATTTTACCTGAAGTAACTAAACAGTGCAGCAAAAACAATTTAGTGCCCTCCCTTCTTTTCAAAGATAATGAGTTTTTACTGGACAATAAAATAAAATCATGCGATCAATTGGACGAGGCGACAAATTTTCATGGTGAAATAGAATCTACGAAAATAGAAAATATTGATCACCAAATTTCGAACACGGAATCAAAAGTTGAGACGAGAAATAAAAAATCCGATCAACTAGCTGAGATTTTAAATGATATCGAAAGAAAAAAGGAAACTTATGAAAATTTGCAAGAAGATTTAGAAAAATATAAACTGAAATTAAATGAGGCAATTAAAGTATCAAAAGAAGAAGAAAATGACTTGCAAGAGTCAAAAAATAAGCTCAATGTAAAAATGAAAACACTTACCGTATTATCAAAGGAAGAAAATTTGACAAAATTGAAATTAATGGTAGAGAAGGGTAATGAGAGGATGGAGAATTTGAAAAGTCAGTGGAATGAAGTGCAAACTCCATTGATAGAACAGTATCAAAGCCTTCAAACTAGTATTAGTCAACAAGAGGTAAAAAAAAATAAAGTGATATTTTAAAATTTGTTTTAAAACATTAAATTTTAGCTTAAATATCAAAAAGAAACGAGTAAATTGGTGTCATTAAAAAATAAATTTAGCAACTTGGAACATGAATTGACCAATAAAGAGCTTTTGGAAAATAGATTATTGGAAGAATGTCAAAAATTAAATAAAGTTAATAGCAGGTAATTTTTACAATATTCCTTGAATAAATTTTTGAAGATGTAAATAAGTGAGCGGAACTAAATTATATTTATTAAAGGAGGTGTGTTTACAATTTTTAGGCCTTAAATTGTATAATAGGATTTTTGTAATTACTTTAGAGTTTTTTTTAAATCAAATATTGTTATGGCACATAAAAAACAAAAAAAAAGTTTTCCAGAAAATATTTTATCAACATCCGATTTCATAAAAATTCATAGTTTTACTAATTTGTTTGGTGTAAAGTAGCCGAGTATGTAAAATGTAAACGGGTCACTTCTCATCCCGCAAGAGCGAGTGAGTGTATACAGTTTACATGCTGGTATCTCCAGAATTACCATTGCGAAATCGAAGTAAGTTATGAAGAAAATGTAAACACTCACTGCCTTTGATGCTGCCACAGAAGTATTTTGGGCTCGGCGAGCATCCTTGGCTGAATATGAACCGGGCTTAAAAGTAATTACCTCACCTCATTATTTGACTCGGTTCCTCTTTCACTTCTGCAACTTCACTTCCGTAAAATGATAATTTTGAAAAAGGATAAAAGGAAAAATTTATTAGAAGCTCCCCACTCACCCGGCACCGATGGGCATATTCGTACCCTTTCTGCAAATTGATTTCATTCGTATTCGACATTTTTGCCGTTCAGCACTTTTACGTTCTGGGAGTTTACGGATCGCCGATTCGACACTTGATGCTTTTGCTGTAGAAGTCTTTACGGATTTTCGCGTTCTACAAATTTAAGATAGCAGTTCCACACATTTGCGTTCTTCAATTTAGTGCGGCACCATTAATGATGAGATAAATGACTAGCTAATCGTTTGTTAAAAATTTGGTCTTTGTGAGGTAACCCAAAGAATTTTAGAGGAGAACAATTTCTAAAAAATTCTTAGGTTTGACTTTTTTAATGATAAAGAAAAAAAATAATTTTTTTTATTCATCGTAGAAAATACGTCAAGACCTCTTAAAAAAATAAAAGTACAATAAACAAAATTATTAGAATTTGTTTTACCCCTTGTCTACAGAAGTGTCTGTAATTGAGACAAATCTGTTCGTCTATGTTAACGATCTTCTGTGCAGTCTGGAAAGTGGTTATGAAGTGGCAAGTGTCTACACGGACTTTAGCAAAGCGTTCGATCGTGTTAGTCACGACTTGTTACTAATTAAACTTAAATCGGTCGGCATTGGTGAGCCCTTACTATCCTGGTTAAAATCTTATCTTACTGATAGATCCCAGTGTGTAAGACTTAACTCTGTTCTATCCGATACTATGACGGTTCCTAGTGGTGTCCCACAGGGTTCACATTTGGGCCCTATTTTGTTTCTGTTGTTCATTAACGACATTCAACATGTAATTAAGTTTTCAAAATTTCTTTTATTTGCGGATGATCTGAAGATTTACACGGTTATAAAGTCTGACATCGACCTAGTACATCTACAACTCGACCTTGACGCCTTATGTTCTTGGTGTGCTTCCAACGGTATATCCCTTAATGTGTCCAAATGTAAAAATATAGTTTTCAGTCGTAAGAACACCTCAAATATTATTAATTTCTATTTGAACGATGTTGTTATTGAAAACGTCTCTGTTATAAATGATCTGGGTGTGATCCTCGATTCCAAGCTTTCTTTTAAAAATCACATAAACAAAATTATCAACAAGGCTAGTCAAATGCTAGGATTTATAAAGAGATGTTCGGCCCATTTCTCTTCTGACAGAGCACTTATCACACTTTATAGTTCACTTATTAGATCTCACCTTGATTACTGTTGCGTTATTTGGTCACCTGCATTTCATATATATGTCAATCAACTGGAAGCCATTCAAAAACGTTTTGTTAAATTTTTATGTTTCAAATCAGGGGCAGTGTATGACAGTTCCTTTTATAATGTCATCTTGGTGTACTTTGGTTTATTACCCTTAAAATTACGCAGATTGTATTTTAGTGCATGTTTTATTTTCAAAGTTCTCCAGGGCATAATCCTGTGTATGCCGATTTTAGGTCTTTTAAAATTTTATGTTCCTCCACGCACTTTGTATTTTTTACTGAGCACCATGCCACAATTTATGGTCAGAACTGTCCCCTTAATAAATGTTGCAGTACCTTAAATGATGTTTGTGATGATATTGATGTTTTTTGTTGTTCCTATTTTTTATTCAAAAAGGCTGTCATGAATCATCTTCATTCAATTATGTAATTTTTTCTGGTTCGTTTTCATAATCTTCAGTGTATATTTGTATATTTTTTTTTTGTATATATATTAGTATATTTATTTGTATGTATGTAAAGGCAAGTCCGTGAATAAAATAAATAAATAAATTGTAATCAATGGAATTTTGAAATTAAGATCGCATTAAATAAAATTCTTAGATTAGTTGTGACCACTCTTTTCTTTGACTTTTGAAACTGACTGGAATATTCCAAGATAATTTATTTTAGAAAAAATTTAGGTGCTTCTGTCATAATTCAATTTTCTTGTTAATTTTAAATTAAAATTATATTATTTTTATCCAATAAGCAAAATTTTTCAATCTGGTAATTTAATGTGTTCTTTTAAAATTGTTTAGGTCTGGCTATACAAAAAGAATATTGGAAATAATAGGAAACATAAAGAAACAAGATGGGGAAATCACTAAAATATTAAAAGATACTAAAGACATTCAAAAAGAAATAAATCAATTAGCCGGCCAACTCGATCGCTGTTTTACGTTATCAGATGCATTAATATTCAAAGTAAGTTTAATTTTAAAAATAATTTCAGTTATTAAAATATTGATTAATATTTATTAGGACGCAAAGATTGATGAAGCAGCTCGTAAGTCTTATAAACTATTAGCAACTTTACACATGGACTGTGAGTCGATAATCCAATCCATAACAGATATTGGTCTTATTGAAAGAGAAAATAGGAATATTCAAGAACAAATTGATGCTGAAATAAACAAGGACATGGCGAATAAGCTAAAGCAAGTCATTTCGGATATAGAAGAATTAAAAGAGGAGCAATATAAAAAAAATTAAAAACGCCAAAGATTTTATAAAACTGTCATTCCGTTTATATTACAATAATTATAAAATTTATACAAATAAACTAATTATTACGCTTTTTAACTATTTCTGGTGGAACATAATTTTCTTCTACTTTTGTCGACTTCGCTTCCTCTTCTTCATTGACTTCAGGGGTATTTTCCTCTATTTCCAATTCAATTTTTTCTTCATTTTCAAAGAACCACAATTTTTCCTCTTTCTCTTGAAGTTCTTTTAGAGTTAAGTCAATATTTTGAATTCTCTTTTGTTTTTGTATTAATTCATTTTGTTTTTCTAATGCAGCTTTTCTATCATCTTCCCATTTTAAATACTTTTCACATTGTGAAGCGATATCCCTTTCAGCAATTTGTCTCTCTGCTTCAACAACTTTTTTCTCGAGTAATTTTTGGATGTCTCCTGTTTCTGTTTTTAAATTTACTAAAGCTTTTAATTCATTTGTATCTGGTATTAAGTCTATAATTTCTTTGTAAGTTATTAAATCGCCGTTGGACTTTAAGTAATCTTCGAGTTTTTCCTTTTTTTCAAATAATGCTAATCCAAGAATATGAAGGGATTGTGTTAAACTATCTTTTCCACCTTTGGTAAATGCTATTAATGTTTTTCCTACAATTTTCATGGGATCTTCCAAATCAAAATGTTCATCATTGTAGGGATTTCTTAAATATTTAACTCGAACTTTTACTTCTTCTACCGGTTCCTCAGGTTTTGGTGGAAAAGGCCATTCCGAGGGCGACAATAAATAATTATAACAATTTAGCAATGCTAGACTTGTGCTTAAAGGATGATCAACTTCTTCTTGTAACATCAATTGACTTGCGACACGAGCACCAGAAGTAAAATCTTTTAATTTATAAAAAGTATTCATTAAAATATTTGCAGTGTAATAATCCAGGAAAACTCCATAATTTAAACGATCGTCCAATACATTCAATAATTCTTTTAGTTTATTTTGGTCCATCAAATATCTTGTTATAGCATGAGGTGTAGACTCCAATGTAGAAGTTGTTTGAGCGGATAAACGTAGTTTATATACGAGATCAAGCATTTCATCGATTAATAAATCACTTGTACATGAATTAGTAAATATATCGACGTCTACGGCGCTTATTAACTTACTCCTATTAAACCTTTGATCCAATTCATGGTAAAATTCATCATGGTTTACCAATTTTAAATAGGGATCATTTAATCGGTGATTCCAAACATCTTTACAGTAGTAAGCTTCTGATAGGAAATATCTTTTCACTGTGAAAAGAGGATTATACTTTCTTGGTAACGTGGAGGTAGATTTTATTACTTTTAAAAACGTATTCATGGTATTTAGTTAAATAAATTTGATAAAGTAGAGTTTTTCATACGGTGAGGTTAGAAATTTATATTTACCGGCATGAAGTTAGTAATTTAAGCAATTAGCGTGCTGCCAACAAAAAAGTGAAAATCACAAAATTTTTGTGAAAATTTTTTATATAATAATTTCATCATTTTATATTTGATAATTAACCGTTCGTACTTTTTTTTAAGTTTTAATAGAGTGGATATTTTTTATGATTTTTATTGATAAACCTCGGTTTGTTCTTACAAAAATCACTGCATTTGGCTAAAGAAAATTATGATTTTCTCTTTTTAAATTTTCTAATAAAAAACAGTAACTTAACTGAGTTTTATTGTCTATTTTTAGTTCTTTTATTTAGATTTTTTTAATCACCTTGTATATATTATGATATAAATGGTATAAACTATATAAACGAAAAATCCCTAGATTTCGCCATTAAGATGTCTGTCTTTTTAATTTCCAAAAATTAATTTTATATGAAAGAATAAGTAATTTTTAAATAATTGTAAATAGTAATTATATTTAGTATTTATCAATTAACATGAATAAAGTGTCCCGTAAAAATAAAAATTGCATAAGTAAAAAACCTCAACAAATTGGGAGTCAAATAAAAAAAACGGAGCCTAATGATTGTAGTTTAAATTCAAAAAGTTTAGAAGATTTAAAATCAAAAGTTAAAAATGTGAATGGATTAGTAAATGGAACGACCGAAGATAAAAATATCAAGACTGGTATTTTTTTAAATCCTAACCTTAAAAATTACTTAATTTTTCCTTTTAGAAGTAGAACCATCACGTAATATAGAAAAGCAAAAGCCAAATAATATGGGGGTAGATCACAAACCTGAGGAAATACCTTTAGTACAAGATTTAGATGCAGAATTATCAATTATAAACGAAAGTGATAGTAAACCCGATGAAAGGCATCCTAAAAAGACTAAAGCGAAAAAGAAGTGCCAGGAAATACTAGATGCAACTGGGGATTTCGCTGATGATATTGGATTACTTGGGTCAGATATTTTAGAGCATATTCGTAGTAGGCATAAAGATTTCCTAAAGAAAAATGATGTTAGTACCGAAATTGAGGAAGCAAGTAGTCATTTAGAAAATTTAGAGATCAAAGAAGTACCTAGGGTAATTAATCCTGAAATTAAATATGTGGGATATGAATCCGAACTGCAAATGGGATTAATTATGAAAATTATACAAAAAGATCTATCAGAACCGTACTCGATATATACCTATCGGTATTTTATACATAATTGGCCGAATCTGTGTTTTTTGGTAAGAAGTTATTAATTATGATATTGATTTTGTTAAAAGTATACCTCAAAAGTCTAAATCCATTCACTTTTGTATTCATATTTTTTTCTTGAATTTAATAAGCAAAATAAGGAAATATGAAGTATGTTTTATTAAATCTTTAATTAGTGCTAAAAAAGATTTTAAACCAATTTTGAACAAAATTTTTGCTTATTTCTATTGGGTACTATTTGTGTAACAAAATACGATAAAAGTGTTGATTAAAAAACAAAATCTGAAAAATTGCCATTTTTGCCAATTTTTTTCAAAATTTTGAATAGGTATGGGTCTGATCTGGAACAAATTTTTTGTTTTTTATATTTGCACTATTTGTGTTGTAGAATATAAAAAAATTAGCCTCTAGGGTTTTTCGTTTGTGATTAAAAAAAAACAAAATCTGAAAAATGAGCAATTTATTGCAAATTTACCAATTTTTTCTGTTTCTATTGAGCACTGTAATAGAATATATAAAAAAAGTCACTTTTAACGTCTTCGGTTTGTGATATAAAAACCTGAAAAATTAATAGTTGTTTGGTTTTATGTCTAAAAAACTAATATCCAAAAAAGGAGTTGCTAAATTTTTGATTTTATTCAATTTCTTGAGTCAGGTTTTGATTTAAAATCAATTTTTACTGTGTCGTCTAAAAAATCTTTTTTCTCAGTTTCTATTTGTCTAGTAAAATAAGAAAAAAATGGAGCCTTGGATTTATAAATATTTTAGTTAATAAAAAAACATTTATTGAGTCAGGAGTCAAAGTCTAGAGTTTAAAAATAATCTTCAATTTAATTAGATAATAATAATAATCTCACCAAATAATATAGGGGGTGAGATAAAAAATAAAAATTGGTTACTTAAGAGCATGTGTTCCGTGTAGAAAAATCGTTGCGCTAAGCTTCTGTACAAACTAAGCACCTTAGAAAAATATTTTTTCTACATATGACATGTTTATAAAGAGCCAATGAAAGTTTTCAGATTACATTTTCATATTTTACAAAAAAATAGAAGTTTTACGCAGTCGAAGAAAAAAAATAAAAATTAATAAATTAAGTTTTTGTCCTGAACAATGTCAAGAGAATTTTTTAACTTTAATTATTGTTTTCGCCGAATTAAAAAATTTTAAAAATAACAGAGATATCTTAGCGCACAAATCTTAAAAAATATCCCGTAAAGTGCTGCCGTCTATACGCGCGAGCCGAATTTATTATTCTGATGTGCGGAGCTACAAGTCGCTATTTGTAATTCGGCATAGGGAATGTAAAAATCGGCATCTGCAGTCGATTTAGTGCCGTGGCTAAATTGACTGTTGTACTGCCCGCTGTCAGGGGACATAGCCCGTTAAAAGAGAAAATTTTACTAAATTATTTACTTTTTTTATAACTGCCTGGCTAAAGCTTGAAATTTTTAATATTTTCAAATAAAATCGCTTTAGTGGTCATTGAAAGAAATAAGTAAATTTCAAAATGATCAAAATTTTCATAATTTTAGACAAAATATTTGTGGTTGTGTAAATTAGCAATTTTCATTATAATTTGTGACATAAAATATGATTAGGTTAGAAATTGCTAGAAATTTACACAATTACAAATAATTTGTTTCAAATCAAAATCTTGTAAAAGAATAGTAATTTTATGCACACTGGATTTTATACCATTCGTAGTTCCTATATTGTTCATGAGGTAACCGACCATCGGACCTTCCAGTAGCGGTGGGTAGAATCATGAGTGGCTGTCGAAAAAAATTTCAAAATAGTTATTTTATGCACGCTATAAATTGTTGAGGTCAGTATTTACTAACTATATTTCCTAAAAAAAAATCGTCGTTTTTAGTAGCGGGTTGAATGCGCATCGCTGTGCGTAGCAGCTTCTTAGAAAACTGTGAAAATGAAGTGCAACAATGTTTGTGACAGATATTTTGACAGACATTGTGACAGAATTCCAACTTGCATACTATCCCCCTTATTCACTAAATTGACGTTAGTGAACGAGTCGTTCACGAACGATAATCGTTAGGAAAAATTTTAACGTTCCGTATAACGACAATCGTTAAAATTGTAATCTCTATCGCCGCTCGTTCGTAAGTCGACCTTTAAACGAAAGTTTACGATATTCGAACGTTTTTAATAAGAATAGTAGCTAGAGGGCGCTGTTAGTTATAATTGTCGGTACTAAATTGTGTGTTTAAATTGCAATTTTATACCTAATATGCAACAAAACATCAAGAGATTTTTTATTTCAAACTAAAATTGAAAACGATAACATATTATAATGAGTATAATCAAAAAGGTATTCATCGGCTTTAGAGGTTCCTATTTTCGCCACAAGGGGGCGCACATAATTTTAAAATCGCGTAATTATTGTATTGAAATTGATCCGATTAAGCGTTGTTTATAAACTTAAAAACAAGTGAGTTTTTTGCTAAAAAGTTGAAAGTGCTGTTAAAATCATAGATAGAAGTTATAATGAATATTGAAAAAAATGGAAAAAGTACGCTGTATTAAAACAACGTATCCTCCGTTTTATTACCGAGGACTGTGTTAATCTCACTCATCATCAAAATTGCCGAATCATGAACTGATCCAGGGTATCGTGGATTCATATTCAAAATTTTTAAATCAGAATCACATATAATTTGTACGTTTATACTGTAGGACGATTTTCTATTAATAAATAAATTTCCTGGGTAATTTGCATCATTAGCTGGTGGAGGAACTATTGCAATGTGAGTACCATCGATGCACCCAATTATTCCTGAAAACTGATACTTTTTGAAAAATTCCTGTTTCACTCTAATAATATTTTGGAAAGTAGTGGGAAATTTAATATAGTTATTCGCCAGGTTCTCGTTTATTACATTTGTTACTTCAGATATAGATCTACTCACTAAAGCCTGAGAGAATTCACATTGGTAGTCTACTTCTACACTTTTTTGATAACTGCCATGGGCAAAAAAATGCATAGCGATAACAAATTTTATAACAGGTGGAATTTTAGTTCTTCTTTTTGTTGGTTGTAAATAAGGTTGAATCTCATTAAATAATTGAAAACACAGATATCTGGGGAGTCGTCTATACAGTTGACGAAAAATATTCTCTGGTAATTCAAAAGGACTTTAATTATCCCTCATTTGCCTTTTCAAATTTCTAGATTCTTCTCTAAAGAAAATATTAAATTTTTTTAATTTATGGTAAAGCCACAAAAAAGAAATGAACTTAATCTTTAATTATTACCTATTTATAGTAAAAGTATTTTTTAGATATTATTACCTTCTTTGTACTTCTTCTGCTAATAAAAGAAGTTCATATTCCATTATTGTGTTATATTTATATTTGTTTATAGAAAAAAATCGATTTAAATTTTCAAAACGTTAGCAAACAATAACTTCCAGTCTGACGTTGCATAACGATAGATGAACGATAATAGTTGAACGATTGTATCGTTCATAAAAAATTTTTAGAGAATAGGGAAACCTTTAAAATAACGATTATCGTTCAGTAACGAGTCGTTCACTTGTTATTAAGAGTTAGTGAATAAGGGGGTATGACATAATTTTCACAGTTTTCTAACAAGTTGATATGCACAACCGATGCGCATTCCCGCTGCAATCAATTAGTTACATGTGTATTTTCGTTTGAAGTTTGATTGATATTTGTTTATAATAAAAATCGTAAATTATAAATGTTGTTTCATTAATGGACTCTGGACTACTCCAACTACCCATAGCATAACCTAGGGAGTAAACCCTTTCAAAATCTGGCGCCCGAAATTTTGGCAGAGTGAAATTAGCGTCACAACCTGAACAATTTTGGGTGTGCATAAAATAACTATTTGGAAAACTTTTTTCGACAAGTTCCGCAGTCTCTACCGACTTTATACACCGCGGGCGCGAGGTCTAAAGCTTGGTTTAGTATTAAGTGGTATGAAACCTATCATAAAAACTACATACCATTGTGCATAAAATTACTAGATTAAATGGGACTATTAGTTTTACATTAGACTAAAATATGAAAGTCTAAAAAAAATTTTTATAGACTTTGTTTAAATTAATTTGAAAAAAATGATGAAAATTTTGATTCCTGAATTTAAACTTTTTTTGTGTATGAGGTATTACATGGATTATCTTGAATCCTTTGATTCAATTGGTTGTAAGACTTAAAAAACTATAATATGATTGATTGTTTTCCAATTTCCAAGATAATATTCTTTAATAAAATACATGTTATATTTTCAATTTTATTTCCTTCTGTTTCATGTACATCAATAGGTTGGTACACAATTGATAAGAAGCCTACGTTCGTAAGGGTTTTTTATGGCGATTGTATACTAAATTACCCCTGCAATTGCTGTACAAAAATCATAATTTTAGTATTTATTACCATAGAGGTTTGAATCGGGTTTGAATATTTTAGGAGTTTACGTGCTAGGGATTGAAATAGTTCTGAAATTAATTTCAACACCTCCGTTAGGTGGTGCTTTTGTTAAATATCATAATAAATATCAGTAGGCTAAAGTTTAAAATAAAGTTTAGTTAATAGCATGTTGTTTACACGACCAGCTGTTCAAGCGGCGACCGATAGTAAGTTTTGCGCGTGCTCCAGTCAATTCTCGATGGCTCTACCTCGATGTCCGATACATTCTCAAACCTATAAAAATGGGTGTTTACATCGAGTGTTCAAACGAAATTGAGTATTCAAACTCGATTCAAGCCTCCATATAAACGTGGTATATATTTTAGATCTGAAACCATCATATTATGAATCAAATTACAATTTAATTTATAATGTACCTACCTTCTTGTAATTTAAAATAACATTAATATTAATATAAAACTGATGATGAAATTGTATCATATTATAAATGAAGCTTATAGATGCAAAAGAAGACATTTGACTCGAATCTAGTTTGATTGTTTAAAAAACTTACAAAGACCTAAAAAGCTAATAAATCGATTTGTAGTTTCGAAAATTTGAAATATGTGTTTGAAGGTCAAAATATCATATTCTTCATCAGTGGCGTAACTAGGAATTTTAGTCCCTTAAGCAAAATATTCCAAGGGCCCCCTTTAATAATAATTACTTAAAAGATAGTTTAGCATTTAGTTGCTAGTTTTTTTATTTATAAAACGAAGTCTCTAAAATGTTATAGTAAAAAAAATATGAATTTTTAGATAATCATAGTATGACGTAAAGTAAAATGTGTATTATTTGAAAATTCAGATTTCACTTGATATTCAAAATTTATAAACAAAATTTTGTATATCGCTAGGTTTTCAAAGATTTTTAATTTTATCAAAACATTTTATATACCTAAAAAAAGAATAACTTTGCTCACTAAATTTAGTGTAAAAAGGTATGTTTAAATCATAAAAAATGGAAAAAATATTTTATAAAAATCAGCTAAATAGATTTTCAGAAAAAATCTGAATAAAGAAACGTCTAATTTTTAGGATATATGTAAGAATAAAAGGAGCGTATTTGTTTTTTGAAGATAAAAAGAGAGACTCAACAGTATTTTTCCTTATATTATCACTTGATCGGTTACGTCATCTTCAGAAGTGAATGAAACGTTAGAAAAATATCAAAGTCGTAGTCATTTATTGCACATTTCTTTGAAGTATTTGGCTGGAAAAAATTTTAAAAATGTTGAAATTTAAACTAAAAAGAGGTGATGCATTTGAAACTTTAATGAAATTATAAAAAAAAACAAGAATTTTGTTTAGTTTAAATTTCAACATTTCTAAAAAATTTTTTCCAACCAAATACTTCAAGAAATGTGCAACAAATGGCGCTTTCGAGTTACATGTTTTGGGCATCCCAGCGCACTCCATCCCACTCAAGTACGTTCGAATTACCCTATGAGCTCTAAAATGTGCATTCCCCTTACCCCTCAAGCACCTAGATTTTACTGGGACTTTTCGGTGCAGCTGCCAAATTGTATTTCAAAATTGAATTTTCTTAGGTTAAATTTGTTATAGGGTTGTTCCGCGCATGTCTGTTTGCACAGAACATTTTTTTGGCTGTTCGTATTATCCACCATCTTAGAAAGCCTGTGTAAAAAGTACTGGGGTTTTGAAACATGCAACGCGAAAGCATGGAGAATGACTACCACTTTGATGTTTTTCATCTTTTTTTTTAAATTTTCATTGACGTTTACTTCTGAAGATGACTTAGGTTGAAACCGGTCAAGTGATAATATTTGATAATATAAGGAAGAGTCCCCCAAGCCCGCCGGCACTTAAGCGTTGCTTAACCTCGCTTAACCTCGCTTAATAATAGTTACTCCAATTTTCTTCATAAAATTTTAAGTACAGAATACATGACTACTCATTTTGTTACAAAATCTCAATGTCTACTTTTGCATCTATATGCTTTAAAAAATGTAAAAGTTTTGAAATTATTAAAATTTCTGAATTTTAGGCAATGTGTGATGATGCTTGTGTTGGAGCAATAGTATGTAAATTGGATATGCACCGTAAAGTAATAAAAAGAGGTTACATAGCCATGTTGGCAGTTGATAAAAGTTATAGGAATTATGGTATAGGTTCAACATTGGTTCGAAGAGCAATACAAGAAATGATAGCAGGCGAGGCAGATGAAGTTGTACTAGAAACAGAAATAACAAATAAACCAGCTCTTCGATTATACGAAGCACTGGGATTCGTAAGAGATAAACGCTTATTTAGATATTACTTGAATGGTGTAGATGCTTTGAGGTTAAAACTATGGCTTAGATGAGGGTTTTTTTATTTACTCATGTATGTTGCCATTGCTCAGGGTATCTGTTGGTTGTTTTTAAAATAATTGATACAAAACTTTATAAATTGTTATTTTTTGTTGACTTAGACATATGAAATGTGCTTACAATTTGTTTCAAAAATCTATTTGTCCTGTTTTAATAGAACCTTTTGTAAACATTACACCTACTTTGTTTATTTTTTATACATTAAGCTTTTTTGATTTATATAAGCTTTGCGTGTTTAAAATTATTGTGTAAGATTGAATAAATCGACTGTCATCAAGTGTTATCGAGTTTTATTTTGGCAGTCTTTAAATGTATAATAAAATGTAATGTAAATATGAAATGTAATATAAATGAAATCAATTAATTGTCTTTAATATCACTCCGAAATGTACCAAAACTTTATATTTAACAACTAATACAAATTGTGCAATAGACTTTCATCTTTCTTAATTGTGGATCTATTTAATGAAATAAAATAAACTTATTCAATATTATTCAACTTATTTTATTTATTTTCAGTGTACCATAGTATTTTTATTTTTTTTAAAGGTTTTCCTTAAAAGATGAGCGAACATATTTTTAAAATAAGGTTCTAGGTTTCTATAATTGCTTTTCCTTTGCGTTGCTTATAACTGTGTATGTATTATTATGTTTGCCCTTATAGGTTATTTCCAAGCTTGCAAATTATCGTCCCAGAACTATTACGGACATGTGCATTAGTTAAAAGGCAATGCGTAATATGTAATGCGCATACTTTATTACTATTGCGCATGTCCGTAACCGTTCTAGGACGATAATTTGCAAGCTTGGGAAATAACCTAATATCATTCAATTCAGAAAAAAAATGCATAATGACCACATGCATGCAAAACCTCCAAACTAATTTAATTCAACTTGAAACAAATCTCAAAAAACTATCATTTTTTTTCATTTTACCATCATAAGATGCTTGGTTTCGTGAGCACGTGCATTAAATATAAAGTATTCAGTACAAAATGAGTTGGGAAGTTCTGCCCGTATGTGGTCAATAAGTGAGTTGGGGATTTAAATAAATTCGTTTTAATTAATTTTTAGAGATAACTAAAAGATAACTAAATCTTTTTTAGCTTAAGTCTCTTTATTTTTATTCTTTACAAAGGCATCAGCTTTTCGTTTAACCGACTTAACTAATACATTTAATTCTGCGCTTTTACCATTAGGTTTAGATTTCTTAGAATCGACACAATCATCAAACTCTGCTCTTCTTTTCAGTTTTTCTTCAATTAATTTCTCCATATTTTTCGTCTTTTTAAAGTTGGGGTCTGTTGGGTCAATATTGTAATGATGACTAGTAAATAAAGCTGAAAATCTTTCATCTTCGACATTAACTGTGAAATCATCGACTTTATCTTGAACATTTTTCTTGTTTTTATTTTTCTTTTTGCTTTTTGAATTATTTTCGCTGTCTAATATGTTTTTAAGACTAAAATGTTTTTTGTCGCCTTCATCGTCTCCTAAAAGTAATTCAAGCTCGGCTTCTTTTTGTAAATCAGGTTTATCTTCAGTAGTTTTATTAGTCTTTTTAACTTTTTTCTTTTTGAATTCAGCATTATTAAATTCTTCAGCGAAATATGGGTCATTCATGTCTACACCGTCAGGAACATCAGATTCTGGTTCACTTTCTTCATCATCATCTTCATCGTGGTCATCTTTTTTTCTATTTTTCTTTTTCTCCTTGAGCTTTTCCTTTTTCTTATCTAAATATTGCTGGAATGGGGTTTTGTTTTCTTTCTGCAATGTTTTCTTTGCAACTAATTCTTTTGTTTTTTCTTCCAAGTCAATTCCCCACGTAATTTCCATTTCAACATCCTCGTTATTTTTTTTATTTTCTTTTTCTTCAATTTCTTGTAACAGCGCTTTGTATTTATCTATAGGATTTTTATCTTTCTCGACTTCTTGATCTTCGTTTTCAGAAATCACATCCAAATCACTTTCTTCATCTTCACTGCTCATAGCTACTACTAGCTTTAAATCTTCATCTGCTAAATCCACATTACCCTTGGTTAACCTTTCTATCACATCAATTCTATCTGGATTAGTTTCTTCCCAAGTTAAATCAACTTTCCCTTGTTGTAATGCAGTAGTAGTAAAAGTCCTATGTCTATACTTATCAACTTCAGGCAATTTATCACAAATTTCTTTAGGTTCATCTTCAAACTCCATGTCATCTGGTATAAACCTCAAATCTATTTTCGTACCACTTGATTCATATTCCTGACCATCGCATTCTGTGTACAACTTATTAGCAGTATTAACCTTATCACATGTTATAACAGCGTAATAATATTTCAATCGATTTAATTGATATTGCCTTAATTTTTCCATATTATACCTTGATCCTTCCTCAGTTTCTTCATCATGTTCATTAGATTTATTCTCAACAAGTTCGATAGGGCCTTTAACTTCCTCCTCTGCTAGCCGCTTCTTCCCAAACTCAGATGTGTAAATTTTAACTGACTTTATTGCACCACCAGGTGGTAAAAACGAGCTAAATAATACCATCAAATCTACAGATCTAATTCGATCCCAATCCATGTTACATGCCGCCAATCTATACGTAGCCTCCTCTATTTTATCCGCATCTGCATCTAATTCCCCCCAATTATGATCAATATCATCATCTTCCACCGCAGATTCTTCCGATTCTTCATCATCAGAAGAGCTTTCCGATAATAAATTTGCTTCCCCTCGTGCATAATCAACTTTCAAATTTTTTAATTTTTTCTTAACATCATCATTTAACACCTTATCATCTTTATGTTTTAATTTTAATTCAGCCGAATCTTCTTCTTTTGGAGCTTTTACAAATTTACCAGATTCTTCTTCGCTTTCACTACCTGATTCGCTTTCGTCTTCAGAACTAAGTTCATAATACCTTCGTAAATCCTCTGTCGTTGAATGATTCACAGGCCGTCCTCTTTTATCGATTTTGTACTTAACTTTAAACTTTTTGTCCTTAAACATAGACTGAAACCGTTTATCAATTTTAACCTTCTTTTCTCTTTTAGGAATACTACGAAATTTCGGATCTGTTGCAACATGTTCAAAACGTTTATCAGTTTTCATGTTTAATTAGTTTTTATTTGAATATTTGTGTGTACTTGAAGGTTTTATTATTTTAATATGAACAAGTGCAGCACGTGTTTTTATTTTTCAATAATTTTAACTGATTTTTGATATTTGACATTTTACTTGACAGAGAGCGACGTCGTTCAAAGGTTATTTTGGGTGCGTTCCGTGTTACACATATGCGGCATATGCAGCACAAAACGCGTTCCGAGTTCGACATAGGGCGCATAAAATTTGTCTTCGGCGGCCATTAGGGTTCTACATATCGCGCATATCGTGCACTACCTTCGGAGCTGATGCACGATATGCAAGCATGCGCACTTGATACGGTTAGGGTAATTAATCGTGTCTAACATTATTTTTTCAAATTGCTTTTTGTAAAAATGAATTCTTAAAAAATATTCGAGTTTTATAAATAATAAATTAATCTTCTTAGAAGATTGTTAAAACTCTGTAGAACGGGCTATAAACGGTAGGAAGTTTTCAAGTACATTTATATTTTTATTAAAGTTATATTAAGTTAAAAACTGAATATTTTTATTTATTATTACTGTATAAGGACCCACTCCCATTATAGAACGAAGTTTAAAATAGTTGGCTGACATTTTTGGATAGGTGCTGCGCGAAAACCGTTCCGACTTATATGTACCATATGCACATAATACAACTCGGAACGCTGCATATATAATATATATTTGCTGCATATGCTACATATGTTCAACTCGGAACACACCCTTTGATTTTGGATTTTTGTGGGTAAACGGCGGGAGTATTTTTGGGTAAACGGCGGGAGTATTTTGTGGGTAAACGGCGGGAGTATTTTTGGGTAAACGGCGGGAGTATTTTTTGGGTAAACGGCGGGAGTATTTTTGGGTAAACGGCGGGAGTATTTTTTGGGTAAACGGCGGGAGTATTTTTGGGTAAACGGCGGGAGTCACTTTTTCATTAAATTCATTTCAGTAATTCTAAACAAATTAATTTGCAATTCCCATCTCTTAAAAAATAAATACAATTTAAATAAGCAAACTCTAATTTTATAAGTTTTAGTAAAAAAGTTAATATTATATGTACATTTTCAAAAAAAAGTTCTTTCCCTAAAACAATCAGCAAGGGATTTATTTTTAAATTGACATGTTACTGTTGCGCAAATTTTGATTCAAGCTGTATAAAACTAGTGGGAGTAATTCTTTTGGGTAAACGGCGGGAGTATTTTTATGGGTAAACGGCGGGAGTATTTTTTTGGGTAAACGGCGGGAGTATTTCTTTGGGTAAACGGCGGGAGTATTTTTTGGGTAAACGGCGGGAGTATTTTTGAGTAAACGGCGGGAGTATTTTTGGGTAAACGGCGGGAGTATTTTTGGGTAAACGGCGGGAGTATTTTTGGGTAAACGGCGGGAGTATTTTGTGGGTAAACGGCGGGAGTATTTTTGGGTAAACGGCGGGAGTATTTTGTGGGTAAACGGCGGGAGTATTTTTGGGTAAACGGCGGGAGTATTTTTTGGGTAAACGGCGGGAGTATTTTTGGGTAAACGGCGGGAGTATTTTTTGGGTAAACGGCGGGAGTATTTTTTGGGTAAACGGCGGGAGTATTTTTGGGTAAACGGCGGGAGTATTTTTGGGTAAACGGCGGGAGTATTTTTTTGGGTAAACGGCGGGAGTATTTTTTGGGTAAACGGCGGGAGTCACTTTTTCATTCAATTCATTTCAGTAATTGTAAACAAATTAATTTGCAATTCCCATCTCTTAAAAAATAAATACAATTTAAATAAGCAAACTCTAATTTTATAAGTTTTAGTAAAAAAGTTAATATTATATGTACATTTTCAAAAAAAAGTTCTTTCCCTAAAACAATCAGCAAGGGATTTATTTTTAAATTGACATGTTACTGTTGCGCAAATTTTGATTCAAGCTGTATAAAACTAGTGGGAGTAATTCTTTTGGGTAAACGGCGGGAGTATTTTTATGGGTAAACGGCGGGAGTATTTTTTTGGGTAAACGGCGGGAGTATTTCTTTGGGTAAACGGCGGGAGTATTTTTTGGGTAAACGGCGGGAGTATTTTTGAGTAAACGGCGGGAGTATTTTTGGGTAAACGGCGGGAGTATTTTTGGGTAAACGGCGGGAGTATTTTTGGGTAAACGGCGGGAGTATTTTGTGGGTAAACGGCGGGAGTATTTTTGGGTAAACGGCGGGAGTATTTTGTGGGTAAACGGCGGGAGTATTTTTGGGTAAACGGCGGGAGTATTTTTTGGGTAAACGGCGGGAGTATTTTTGGGTAAACGGCGGGAGTATTTTTTGGGTAAACGGCGGGAGTATTTTTTGGGTAAACGGCGGGAGTATTTTTGGGTAAACGGCGGGAGTATTTTTGGGTAAACGGCGGGAGTATTTTTTTGGGTAAACGGCGGGAGTATTTTTTGGGTAAACGGCGGGAGTCACTTTTTCATTCAATTCATTTCAGTAATTGTAAACAAATTAATTTGCAATTCCCATCTCTTAAAAAATAAATACAATTTAAATAAGCAAACTCTAATTTTATAAGTTTTAGTAAAAAAGTTAATATTATATGTACATTTTCAAAAAAAAGTTCTTTCCCTAAAACAATCAGCAAGGGATTTATTTTTAAATTGACATGTTACTGTTGCGCAAATTTTGATTCAAGCTGTATAAAACTAGTGGGAGTAATTCTTTTGGGTAAACGGCGGGAGTATTTTTATGGGTAAACGGCGGGAGTATTTTTTTGGGTAAACGGCGGGAGTATTTCTTTGGGTAAACGGCGGGAGTATTTTTTGGGTAAACGGCGGGAGTATTTTTGAGTAAACGGCGGGAGTATTTTTGGGTAAACGGCGGGAGTATTTTTGGGTAAACGGCGGGAGTATTTTTGGGTAAACGGCGGGAGTATTTTGTGGGTAAACGGCGGGAGTATTTTTGGGTAAACGGCGGGAGTATTTTGTGGGTAAACGGCGGGAGTATTTTTGGGTAAACGGCGGGAGTATTTTTTGGGTAAACGGCGGGAGTATTTTTGGGTAAACGGCGGGAGTATTTTTTGGGTAAACGGCGGGAGTATTTTTTGGGTAAACGGCGGGAGTATTTTTGGGTAAACGGCGGGAGTATTTTTGGGTAAACGGCGGGAGTATTTTTTTGGGTAAACGGCGGGAGTATTTTTTGGGTAAACGGCGGGAGTCACTTTTTCATTCAATTCATTTCAGTAATTGTAAACAAATTAATTTGCAATTCCCATCTCTTAAAAAATAAATACAATTTAAATAAGCAAACTCTAATTTTATAAGTTTTAGTAAAAAAGTTAATATTATATGTACATTTTCAAAAAAAAGTTCTTTCCCTAAAACAATCAGCAAGGGATTTATTTTTAAATTGACATGTTACTGTTGCGCAAATTTTGATTCAAGCTGTATAGAACTAGTGGGAGTAATTCTTTTGGGTAAACGGCGGGAGTATTTTTTGGGTAAACGGCGGGAGTATTTTTGGGTAAACGGCGGGAGTATTTTTGGGTAAACGGCGGGAGTATTTTTTGGGTAAACGGCGGGAGTATTTTTGGGTAAACGGCGGGAGTATTTTTTGGGTAAACGGCGGGAGTATTTTTTGGGTAAACGGCGGGAGTATTTTGTGGGTAAACGGCGGGAGTATTTTTGGGTAAACGGCGGGAGTATTTTTTGGGTAAACGGCGGGAGTATTTTTTTGGGTAAACGGCGGGAGTATTTTGTGGGTAAACGGCGGGAGTATTTTTGGGTAAACGGCGGGAGTATTTTTTGGGTAAACGGCGGGAGTATTTTTGGGTAAACGGCGGGAGTATTTTTTGGGTAAACGGCGGGAGTATTTTTTGGGTAAACGGCGGGAGTATTTTTGGGTAAACGGCGGGAGTATTTTTGGGTAAACGGCGGGAGTATTTTTTTGGGTAAACGGCGGGAGTATTTTTTGGGTAAACGGCGGGAGTCACTTTTTCATTCAATTCATTTCAGTAATTGTAAACAAATTAATTTGCAATTCCCATCTCTTAAAAAATAAATACAATTTAAATAAGCAAACTCTAATTTTATAAGTTTTAGTAAAAAAGTTAATATTATATGTACATTTTCAAAAAAAAGTTCTTTCCCTAAAACAATCAGCAAGGGATTTATTTTTAAATTGACATGTTACTGTTGCGCAAATTTTGATTCAAGCTGTATAAAACTAGTGGGAGTAATTCTTTTGGGTAAACGGCGGGAGTATTTTTTGGGTAAACGGCGGGAGTATTTTTGGGTAAACGGCGGGAGTATTTTTGGGTAAACGGCGGGAGTATTTTTTTGGGTAAACGGCGGGAGTATTTTTGGGTAAACGGCGGGAGTATTTTTTGGGTAAACGGCGGGAGTATTTTTTGGGTAAACGGCGGGAGTATTTTGTGGGTAAACGGCGGGAGTATTTTTGGGTAAACGGCGGGAGTATTTTTTGGGTAAACGGCGGGAGTATTTTTTTGGGTAAACGGCGGGAGTATTTTGTGGGTAAACGGCGGGAGTATTTTTGGGTAAACGGCGGGAGTATTTTTTGGGTAAACGGCGGGAGTATTTTTTTGGGTAAACGGCGGGAGTATTTTTTGGGTAAACGGCGGGAGTCACTTTTTCATTCAATTCATTTCAGTAATTGTAAACAAATTAATTTGCAATTCCCATCTCTTAAAAAATAAATACAATTTAAATAAGCAAACTCTAATTTTATAAGTTTTAGTAAAAAAGTTAATATTATATGTACATTTTCAAAAAAAAGTTCTTTCCCTAAAACAATCAGCAAGGGATTTATTTTTAAATTGACATGTTACTGTTGCGCAAATTTTGATTCAAGCTGTATAAAACTAGTGGGAGTAATTCTTTTGGGTAAACGGCGGGAGTATTTTTTGGGTAAACGGCGGGAGTATTTTTGGGTAAACGGCGGGAGTATTTTTGGGTAAACGGCGGGAGTATTTTTTGGGTAAACGGCGGGAGTATTTTTGGGTAAACGGCGGGAGTATTTTTTGGGTAAACGGCGGGAGTATTTTTTGGGTAAACGGCGGGAGTCACTTTTTCATTCAATTCATTTCAGTAATTGTAAACAAATTAATTTGCAATTCCCATCTCTTAAAAAATAAATACAATTTAAATAAGCAAACTCTAATTTTATAAGTTTTAGTAAAAAAGTTAATATTATATGTACATTTTCAAAAAAAAGTTCTTTCCCTAAAACAATCAGCAAGGGATTTATTTTTAAATTGACATGTTACTGTTGCGCAAATTTTGATTCAAGCTGTATAAAACTAGTGGGAGTAATTCTTTTGGGTAAACGGCGGGAGTATTTTTTTGGGTAAACGGCGGGAGTATTTTTGGGTAAACGGCGGGAGTATTTTTGGGTAAACGGCGGGAGTATTTTTTGGGTAAACGGCGGGAGTATTTTTGGGTAAACGGCGGGAGTATTTTTTGGGTAAACGGCGGGAGTATTTTTTGGGTAAACGGCGGGAGTATTTTTTTGGGTAAACGGCGGGAGTATTTTTCGGTAAACGGCGGGAGTATTTTTTGGGTAAACGGCGGGAGTATTTTTTTGGGTAAACGGCGGGAGTATTTTTGGGTAAACGGCGGGAGTATTTGTTGGGTAAACGGCGGGAGTATTTTTTGGGTAAACGGCGGGAGTATTTTTGGGTAAACGGCGGGAGTATTTTTTGGGTAAACGGCGGGAGTATTTTTTGGGTAAACGGCGGGAGTATTTTTTTGGGTAAACGGCGGGAGTATTTTTTTGGGTAAACGGCGGGAGTATTTTTTGGGTAAACGGCGGGAGTATTTTTCGGTAAACGGCGGGAGTATTTTTTTGGGTAAACGGCGGGAGTATTTTTTGGGTAAACGGCGGGAGTATTTTTTTGGGTAAACGGCGGGAGTATTTTTGGGTAAACGGCGGGAGTATTTGTTGGGTAAACGGCGGGAGTATTTTTTGGGTAAACGGTGGGAGTCACTTTTTCATTCAATTCATTTCAGTAATTGTAAACAAATTAATTTGCAATTCCCATCTCTTAAAAAATAAATACAATTTAAATAAGCAAACTCTAATTTTATAAGTTTTAGTAAAAAAGTTAATATTATATGTACATTTTCAAAAAAAAGTTCTTTCCCTAAAACAATCGGCAAGCTGTATAAAACTAGTGGGAGTAATTCTTTTGGGTAAACGGCGGGAGTATTTTTTGGGTAAACGGCGGGAGTATTTTTTGGGTAAACGGCGGTAGTATTTTTGGGTAAACGGCGGGAGTATTTTTGGGTAAACGGCGGGAGTATTTTTTTGGGTAAACGGCGGGAGTATTTTTTTGGGTAAACGGCGGGAGTATTTTTGGGTAAACGGCGGGAGTATTTTTTTGGGTAAACGGCGGGAGTCACTTTTTCATTCAATTCATTTCAGTAATTGTAAACAAATTAATTTGCAATTCCCATCTCTTAAAAAATAAATACAATTTAAATAAGCAAACTCTAATTTTATAAGTTTTAGTAAAAAAGTTAATATTATATGTACATTTTCAAAAAAAAGTTCTTTCCCTAAAACAATCGGCAAGGGATTTATTTTTAAATTGACATGTTACTGTTGCGCAAATTTTGATTCAAGCTGTATAAAACTAGTGGGAGTAATTCTTTTGGGTAAACGGCGGGACTATTTTTGGGGTAAACGGCGGGAGTATTTTTGGGTAAACGGCGGGAGTATTTTTGGGTAAACGGCGGGAGTATTTTTTTGGGTAAACGGCGGGAGTATTTTTTTGGGTAAACGGCGGGAGTATTTTTGGGTAAACGGCGGGAGTATTTTTTTGGGTAAACGGCGGGAGTCACTTTTTCATTCAATTCATTTCAGTAATTGTAAACAAATTAATTTGCAATTCCCATCTCTTAAAAAATAAATACAATTTAAATAAGCAAACTCTAATTTTATAAGTTTTAGTAAAAAAGTTAATATTATATGTACATTTTCAAAAAAAAGTTCTTTCCCTAAAACAATCGGCAAGGGATTTATTTTTAAATTGACATGTTACTGTTGCGCAAATTTTGATTCAAGCTGTATAAAACTAGTGGGAGTAATTCTTTTGGGTAAACGGCGGGAGTATTTTTGGGTAAACGGCGGGAGTATTTTTTGGGTAAACGGCGGGAGTATTTTTTGGGTAAACGGCGGGAGTATTTTTTGGGTAAACGGCGGGAGTATTTTTTGGGTAAACGGTGGGAGTATTTTTTGGGTAAACGGTGGGAGTCACTTTTTCATTCAATTCATTTCAGTAATTGTAAACAAATTAATTTGCAATTCCCATCTCTTAAAAAATAAATACAATTTAAATAAGCAAACTCTAATTTTATAAGTTTTAGTAAAAAAGTTAATATTATATGTACATTTTCAAAAAAAAGTTCTTTCCCTAAAACAATCGGCAAGGGATTTATTTTTAAATTGACATGTTACTGTTGCGCAAATTTTGATTCAAGCTGTATAAAACTAGTGGGAGTAATTCTTTTGGGTAAACGGCGGGAGTATTTTTGGGTAAACGGCGGGAGTATTTGTTGGGTAAACGGCGGGAGTATTTTTTTGGGTAAACGGCGGGAGTATTTTTTGGGTAAACGGCGGGAGTATTTTTTTGGGTAAACGGCGGGAGTATTTTTGGGTAAACGGCGGGAGTATTTGTTGGGTAAACGGCGGGAGTATTTTTTGGGTAAACGGCGGGAGTATTTTTTTGGGTAAACGGCGGGAGTATTTTTGGGTAAACGGCGGGAGTATTTTTGGGTAAACGGCGGGAGTATTTTTGGGTAAACGGCGGGAGTATTTTTGGGTAAACGGCGGGAGTATTTTTGGGTAAACGGCGGGAGTATTTTTGGGTAAACGGCGGGAGTATTTTTGGGTAAACGGCGGGAGTATTTTTGGGTAAACGGCGGGAGTATTTTTTGGGTAAACGGCGGGAGTATTTTTGGGTAAACGGCGGGAGTATTTTTGGGTAAACGGCGGGAGTATTTTTGGGTAAACGGCGGGAGTATTTTTGGGTAAACGGCGGGAGTATTTTTGGGTAAACGGCGGGAGTCACTTTTTCATTAAATTCATTTCAGTAATTCTAAACAAATTAATTTGCAATTCCCATCTCTTAAAAAATAAATACAATTTAAATAAGCAAACTCTAATTTTATAAGTTTTAGTAAAAAAGTTAATATTATATGTACATTTTCAAAAAAAAGTTCTTTCCCTAAAACAATCAGCAAGGGATTTATTTTTAAATTGACATGTTACTGTTGCGCAAATTTTGATTCAAGCTGTATAAAACTAGTGGGAGTAATTCTTTTGGGTAAACGGCGGGAGTATTTTTTGGGTAAACGGCGGGAGTATTTTTGGGTAAACGGCGGGAGTATTTTTTGGGTAAACGGCGGGAGTATTTTTTGGGTAAACGGCGGGAGTATTTTTGGGTAAACGGCGGGAGTATTTTTGGGTAAACGGCGGGAGTATTTTTGGGTAAACGGCGGGAGTATTTTTGGGTAAACGGCGGGAGTATTTTTGGGTAAACGGCGGGAGTATTTTTGGGTAAACGGCGGGAGTATTTTTGGGTAAACGGCGGGAGTATTTTTGGGTAAACGGCGCGAGTATTTTTGGGTAAACGGCGGGAGTATTTTTTGGGTAAACGGCGGGAGTATTTTTGGGTAAACGGCGCGAGTATTTTTGGGTAAACGGCGGGAGTATTTTTTGGGTAAACGGCGGGAGTATTTTTGGGTAAACGGCGGGAGTATTTTTGGGTAAACGGCGGGAGTATTTTTGGGTAAACGGCGGGAGTATTTTTGGGTAAACGGCGGGAGTATTTTTGGGTAAACGGCGGGAGTATTTTTGGGTAAACGGCGGGAGTATTTTTGGGTAAACGGCGGGAGTATTTTTGGGTAAACGGCGGGAGTATTTTTGGGTAAACGGCGGGAGTATTTTTGGGTAAACGGCGGGAGTATTTTTGGGTAAACGGCGGGAGTATTTTTGGGTAAACGGCGGGAGTATTTTTGGGTAAACGGCGGGAGTATTTTTGGGTAAACGGCGGGAGTATTTTTGGGTAAACGGCGGGAGTATTTTTGGGTAAACGGCGGGAGTATTTTTGGGTAAACGGCGGGAGTATTTTTGGGTAAACGGCGGGAGTATTTTTTTTGGGTAAACGGCGGGAGTATTTTTTGTGTAAACGGCGGGAGTATTTTTTTTAATGATTATGTTCTGCAGAACTGTGCGCAAATGAAAAATTTGACGAAGAAGAAACTGCAGACCTTTTAATCACATTTAGGGATTTCTCCTGCGAAGATAATGTAGGTTATTTAAAAAGACCAAGTACAAAAACAGTAATGGTAACTTCTAAAATTCTCTCAGAATTTAATACTTTCTATTCGGAAAGGGAAAGTAAACATATACACGGTTATTTGGAAAAACTAAAAGTGCGCATTTTTAAAATTATTGGTACAGGATGGGTGGAAAGTTGTAGGGAGCACCGGGAATTTTTTGTCAATACCATTATCAAAGCAACATTTCATAAAACATTAAAATGGGAGTCTGAGAAATTAAGGCAGGTTCAGATTAAACCCAAAAGAAAATTACAAATCTCAAATAAAGTTTAATTTTTATTCTAATTTCAAAAAGCCCCGTGGTTATGTTATATAAAATTATTGGGTTGGCCATTTTGAATAAATAATATAACATTATTTATTTTAAATGATCTCCCTAATAACTAGTCGTATCTTACTGTAATGACTGTATAATGATAGATTTTTGGTTCAATTTATTTTGGTACTTTAACATGATTTACCTGTATTTTTTATAAAGCTATTTTTGTATTTACGATTCTACTTGTAAATTAAAAAAATGTGGTATGTAAATCTTTTGTCGAAATGATATTATATTGTGATAATAACTATTTGTAATTGTAATCTACTTGTAAATTTATAAAAAATGTGATATGATCTATTGCAGTAATAATTTTATAGAAACTATATTGTATTTTGAATGTATGTATATTTTAATAGTTTCAAAAATTATTATAATAAATGTACTGATGACAATATTAAATTTTTCTACACTGCCTTATAAAATAATAATTTCTACAACGGATAGCGCGTAGGAAATTTTTATTTTCGAAGGGGTTCGGAAGTAATGCCTAAATCAACTTGAAATTTTAAATTTTGGGGTGAGTGGCTCCCATCGGGCCAATTTTTAACGGATTTTCAATTTTAAAGATTCATTTGAATCTACTTCCCGAACCAAAATCGTCCACGCATAGGGTTTTTTGAATTTACAAAAAAAAACGAAAAAGTAATTTTTTTAAGATCGCCTTTAAAAAAGTCGTAATTTTTGACGCGTTTCGGTCTATTCAACCCCTCAAATTTTATTTTGCCCCAACGTAATGTATATTTTCAGAAAGCTTTCAATGTCCACTTTAAGACAAAAAAGGCTTAATTCGTTATCTCTTTTCGTTATCGAGTTATGGCTGAAATAGTTGCCAAAACATGCAAAGTCTCCGTTTGGAGCCAAAATTGCGGCTTGAAATTTTTCACAAAATAATTAATATCTTCGAAACTATTAGAACCACCAGGACGACTGATAGCTTAAAATTCGCACCCTCATCTCCCGTGAAAATTTTAATTTTCGGTTTAATATTGCGTCGCCCAGGGCCGTCTTTGTACCAAAATTTTGCCAAAACTTTGCGAATATTTTCCAAAAGAATGTTTAACCAAATATTTTTTAAAACGCGTCTATCCATGGTGTTTACCTTTGGTAAAAATTTGAAATCGCTAACTTTTATAGTTTTCAAGAAAAACAATAAAAATCGATTTCCATGAAAAATTTCAAGCCTTAAAAATATCTTAAAAAATTTATTTTCGAATTCTTTCAAAATCATGGATGAAATTTAGGGAGTCACTTGTTCTCTTCACCGCCAAAAAAAATTTTACATCACAAAAACTCAAAAAAATCAAATTTTTTTTAGGTAATGTACCTTAAAAAATAATTAAATTTTAAAAAAATTAATAAGACAATAACGATAATTTTTAGAAACTTATCTGTACGAATTATTGTTTCTTAATTTTAGTTATTAAGCGAAATATTAATTTTTAACAATACACATTTACTCATATCTTAGAATGCCATATTTTCCATAAGAATTCATTACTTTTGAACAAAAAGTCGTAGAGCCTTGAATTTTTTTTTCTTATTTTTTTATACTGCAACCTAAAATTTTTAATTTGAAACGCTGCACCCTTGTCATTTCACTGCTAATTTCGTAAAAAGCTTTTTTATATTTAAGAAAATGTCCAGCCACGGTATTTATATTTAGCAAGAAAATTTAAATTGGTAACTTCTATAGTTTTTGCAAAAAAAAATAAACAGATTCGCGAAAAAAATTTCATGTCTTAAAAAATCTTAATCTAAACAGAAAACTTTTTTAGAAAACACGAGTTTGGTTGAAGCCCTCCTCTAGAATTCAAAAATACGAGTTGTCAGAAAATGATTATTAATTATTAGCATTTATTAGGTAGTTTACCAGCAGGTACAATTTTTTGATAAAAAGCTACTCTTTTTTTTATTATTTGGATTTAGAAACATTAAAATATACATATTAATAATATTTTTTATAACTTGATTTTTATTTTATATTTCTGTTATTTTTCCGTTTTCATTTATTATAGAAGGTAGAAAAAGTAATACCTTTAATTATTTTAAAAGAGTTTACTTAATTAAAAATGTAAAATACTCCATATTCCTGATTATTTCTCTTGTAGATCGTTTTTATGGAATATCCACCGCGTTACCTGCTCATTCCCATAGAGAAATAAATATAATAAGAGACATCTATTGCACGTTAAAAAAAGGAAACACCACAATCAATAGCGCCCCCCCACGCGGGGACCCGAACTAAATTTGACTGCTATTAAAGGCGGGATTTTTAAATTTCATATTTAAATATTTACTTTCAATAAAATTAAATTTAATTAAATTTAAAATTCTTATTGCACATCTTTAATTAAAATATTACTTAACATCTAATAAAATTAGTGAAAGATGTGCATTAATAATTCCAAATTTAATTACATTTAATTTTGTCGAAAATAAAATTAATATTCAAACTTATTTTATTGATATAAGTTTCCAAATATTCTATTTTAAATAAAAATTATTGAATTGGAGGCTTAAATTAAATAACATGATTATTTTGTAAATATCAATATATTATAATTATTTGAACATTCTATATTTCACAACATAATTTATTTAATTAATAAAACACAGGTAGAGTTGAGTTTTACTGACTTACGCAAATCTAACCATTTTATGCGGTAGAAGTAGATTTATAGATTGGGAAGGCTAAAAAGAAAGTATATTAAAGTAATTAATAATTTTTTTGTATGATTGTGCTTACTTACATTACTATGATTGGTGTTGTAATTAAGGTTGAAGAACTCTCTAGTAGAGCTTCATCTACAAATAGCTGGAATCTACGGCAATAATGATTCATAGGTAAATTTATTGGTATGTAAAAATATTTAACTGGATTGCTTCTTAGTTTGATTAATTCAAATTTCAAAACTAAAATGTAAATGATGTGTACTAAAATTTACAGTTTATTAGTATTTTGACGTTTTAGTTGGCTACGTTTAAGCTATCAAACAATTTATTTACATGAATTATACAATCTGTGCTATATCTAATGATTCTGGTGGTAAACTCTTTAATTTTACTAAAGCTGCCATAGTAGTTGTCATGTGGCACCCTAAAGTTTTTGCTGCAATGCTAACTTTCATTTTTAGGCTCCTTTTTTTTTCTAAATTAAAATAATTACAAGAAATTTTATATAACAGCTATAGCGAGGATCTGATTTATCAATGTCATAGCAAACTATAATATCTTGAAATTTAGCAACTTTATTATTACCGAATTTTATGTTATATTTAAACAAAGCGTTTCTTGTTAATTTCAATAAATGGGGAACATCATAAAATAAAAAGTGCAACTATATCTTGGCCATTAACTTTAAAAATTGGTTCATTACAAATATTATCACGATTTTCATTTATCAAATAGTTTATAGCTCCTCTGTTTGTTGCCCCCATATTACAAACTGTAGATGCTACACAAAAACCAAAATTTTATAACTCGGTTATAATTTCGTTTAATATTTCTACTAAATTTTGTAAAATAATATGCTATTGGCTGCTTCCATTGACTAAATAAACCTTGAATTACAAAAACTAAAGCATGATCGGCTGGTTTGTTCTTACTTCCCAAAGACCTTAAATCCTCATAACCCACAGACATATCTTTTTTTGGCATTATAAGTAAAGCCGATAAAGCTATCTCATCGAAAGCTAAACAACAAAATCTATCCCGTTTCTCTAATTTTTTTAATTTATTGCAAACAGTACATTACAGTCAAAATAGACCAGCATACATTTAAATTTACATAATAATTAAAGTAGTTAATACAGTGTGGTATATTAGAATTTATCTGAAAGACTTTAATAATTCTTTATTAATACCCACATTAAATGGAATTTTGGCTAATAATTTATTTAAACTAGATGGTAATTTAAAAATTTTTTGTAAAAATCGGTATGATTTTGGACCCCTCTTGTACATAACTAAAGCCAAAATTTTGTTATCTAAATTGAATGTTGGCCGTTTACTTTTCATATTTTTAAATTGTGATTTTACAAACTCTGTAGCACTTTTATCCATATTATTTTCTAAATTTTAGTATTTGTTGTTTCAATTATTTGCTTTAAATTGTTCTTAGCATATGAAAGCGCCTTTTTTAATTTAATTATCCTTTGCCGTTGTAATCTATTATACCTATAAAGACTTTTTTCCCTTGTATTTAATTGTGAAACCCTTATAACCCCAATTGACTTTAAGGTAACATTTTCAATATCTAAATTTTTTAAAGTGGATTCAGAATCCAATTGAACTTGTTCATCTAATTTAGCTTTTTTACAAGGATTTTCTAAATTTGATATATTTGGCACTGCAAATTTACTAAGCTTTGTTTTTAACGAACTAGTAAAACTATTCGCTTCAAAACGATCTTCACATAAATGATATTGATATTGATTCTTGCCTACTTAATAATTATGCACTAAAATCTAAAATTTAAAGCCAGGATAAACATCTTTGAGTAAAGGCAGAAAATTTAAAAAAGTGTTACTTTGGAAAGAAGGATCTCTAATATTTTTAAAATAAATATTATCACAGTTGGGATATCTACATCTAAATTTTATACTCCCAGAAAATGCCATTATTGTACTACGTATTTTTCTTACCTTAATTAAATATCTCTTTACTCTTTATTACTAATTTTTCCAATTTGTAAACTGCATTAAACGAATAAATTATCACAGTTAATGAGGTTAGAATTGGTTAGAAATTTGTTTTCAGTCGAATGAAAAGAGATGGTACTATTATACAACGATTATACTTAATATTAAAAAGAGATAGAGAAATTTCAGTGGCGCCCCGACGAGCGGGGACCGCGAACTAAAACATTATTTATAATGTCATATGCGATCTTACGCCTTACGCCCCGTGCTCATTCCTTTAGTCCATGAACCTGTTGTCTTTCAACTGCTTCAAACGCACGTGTCTTTCAAACATTTCAAATTCTAAATAGCCTAGTTTCACACCAATCTGAATACAGATCTAAAAACTTTTTGTACCCGGCGCTAGAGGGAAAACGACCGACGCGCTGCACAGCGGCCGGTACATCGTCCGCATACGAAACGCATTTTTTACATGACAGTTTTGGGGCTCCGTAACATTGGCCGGGACACTTTCGAATTTTAGGAAAAAAAATAGTACCAATCAATTGCGCCAGTAATGCGCCAAAATGCGCCGTAAACTTTAGGTTTTGCGCCAACATACCAAAAAAGTTAGTAACAAAATAAGATTTTCCCGGCCAGTGTTACGCAGCCGGGATACTTTTTCAAAACAAGCTGAAGTTTATTCCAACGGACGAAGAAAGTTATGCGCCAAAACGAGCCACTAACAAAAAATTTTGCGCTACTTCCAGTTTTCCAAAAATTTGATCCAAAGTTGGCCCGGCCAGAGTGACGTAGCCGGGAAACTCAAAAAATACAAAACAAATTGGTACCATCTTAAAGAGAATATTATGCTCCAAAATTTTTCGCAACTATATCAAAAAAGTTATCAATAAAATAATATTTAACCAACCGATATAACGTATGACGCGTATGGTTTCTGGGTTGCCTAACTACATTTTTCAAACCAACAGATAAAATTTGAAATTCTTGAGAATCCAAATAAGATTTGCAAAGTAATTATAAAATTGCATCAAATCCACAGGTGTTTAATAATGTCAACTTTTTACCGTCTACATTTATCGGTTCTAATGACACTATATTACCATTTTTTAAAATTCCGACAGATACACAATTACTTTTAGAAGTTTCAATCAAAAAATCTGTATTGGGCTCCAAATATAATGCCCTTTTCTTTTTCCTTGGTGGTTCTAAGAATTTTTTTCAATTCTCACATGAATTTGTTAGTCTTTCTGATTAGTAGTGCCGATGTAGTTAGGCAACCCAGAAACCTTACGCGTCATGCGTTATATCGGTTTGTTAGATATTATTTTATTGATAACTGTTTTGATATAATTGCGCAAAATTTTATCTTTACGGCGCATTTTAAAGCATAACTTTCTTTTTAAGATGGTACCAATTTGTTTTATATTTTTTTGATTTTCCCGGCTACGTCACTTTGGTCGGGGCCAACTTTGGATCAAATTTTTGGAAAACTGGAAGTGGCGCAAAATTTTTTGTAAGTGGCGCGTTTTGGCGCATAACTTTCTTCGTCCGTTGGAATAAACTTCAGCTTGTTTTGAAAAAGTATCCCGGCTGCGTAACACTGGCTGGGAAAATCTTATTTTGTTACTAACTTTTTTTGTATGTTGGCGCAAAATTTAAAGTTTACGGCGCATTACTGGCGCAATTGATTGGTACTATTTTTTTTTCTAAAATTCGAAAGTGTCCCGGCCAGTGTTACGGAGCCGAGTTTTGGTACCGTGGCACTAAAGGTGGATTTATAAATATACATAAACACAAGGACTTAAGATACCAACAATTTCAACTATACGTTTTTAATGCTACCATTTATAACATATGTATAAGAACCACAACATAAGAAATAAATTCATTTCATTTCTTAAGTTCTTAGGTATTTATGTCAAATATGCGCATGCGCCCCGAACAGACTTGAAATTAGGAAGTAGTTCATTTCACTACAACAATTGACTTATTTGAGGTTAGAATTATGGTTAAAATCATATTATATGTGTTGTGTTTCCAATTGTTAATAAAGATGGAACAATATAAATTCGAAGTAAAATTGCTTGAAGCTGTTCAGCAATACAATTACATTTAATTATTTCTTTTTCATCTTCATGTAGCAAAGCAACTGCTCCCAAAACTACTGATAAATATTTTAAATAATATGGATACATTTCGCATTTTAAATTAACTCTACCAATTAAAATAGGTTAGATTCTTGTGTTAAGTTATAAATAGGGAAAATTATTATGCTTATGTTTGGATTTTATGTATCTTCCTCCTTATGTTTATGTATAGTTAAAAATCCACCTTTAGAATCGTACAACTTTTATTTGAAACATTTTTTAATAAAATGCTTAATTTCCAAAATAACTCAGCGTTGCCGAACTTTATGTATTGAAAATTTATACCCTTGTAACTTTTAAGCTGTTTACTTTAGAAAAATGAAAAAAATTTCCGTAAACCTCTAAAAGCAAGCTATAATAATATGCAATATCATTTAAAAAAAGATGAGTTGTTATCGTCTGACCTTCAACTTGAGGTTCAAGGTCATGGTAATATTGTCAAATGGTGCGTCACTAAGAATGGTACAACTTTATTATTAAATATTTTTCTCAAAAATGCTTTATTTCAAAAATAAATGGGTGTTGCCGAACTTTTTGTTCACCCTGTATGTATAATACCAATATGGACGCCATACGAAAAAAATAAGTTTGATTTATTTTTAATTTGCAGTTAATCTATTGACGATAAAAATTCATTTACGCTACTGAATTATATTCAAAAAAGTGAATGTATAATGTCTTGAAACATTTTTGGTCGAACCAAAAATAAAAAAGTCATAGCCAAATTTTGAAAACCTAATTTTCTTGTTTTTTCAGGATAGCAACGAAATTCAATAATTTGTCAACCAATTATTAATATATTAATCTTCTATCTGCAACAGCATTTCATTTTATTCTCGAAGTATTTCTTATTTTTTTCAATATCATACATTTCAGAAGCATACTTTTTTCTACAAATAAAAAATGGCACTTTTGATACTCATGATAAAGTAATTTACTTTCTACACTAGTGCAGAAAGTACTTAACAAAATCATGTTTACTATGTAAACAACTACTAATATTTTCATAAATTTCTTTAATATTATTCGTTTGTAGAAAAAAATATTGTATGATATGATTTACATCATAAATAAGTATTGTTCACTAGTAAAAAAAATATTATAGATATTTTTATTACAGATGGGTCCTAATGATTAAAGAAAATATTATAGACTAGTAATTTAATTTGACGACTCTACTTCATGAACAATTTTTTCAAAAATTTCACATTTTTTTATTTAAATATTAAAGCAGTATTTTTAAAACTTGACCAAATTATTTCTTTTTCCGGATATAATCTGTTGTTTTACATCTAAATAAATGTAAAATTTTAAAAATAAAAGAGGATACATTTTTTTGTTTAAAATTTGTTTCACAGTGTGTAATAACTAATAACAAAACCATAGCTGCAACTCAACGATCGAACGATCCATGGTATTTCTAACGATTTCTAGAAAATTTTATTTTCTTCTTCTAAAAATTAGCTTTAAACCACAAAAGCATAGGATCATATCTTTTTATCTTTCCTATAAATAAAACGAAAATTAACTCGGAAAATCCCCACGCCGGAACTAACCGGCGTAATTGTAAATCGGCGTAAAGCAAACCGGCGCAAAACGACGTTTACCTGTATTTGTTCTCTTGTAGAGAATTGCAATGTATTAAAAATTGCAATATGCAACTTTTTTTCATGTTCGAGTGTTTTTTTTTTCAAAAAAACTATTAACTGAAATTACGAACCCTGTTCCAACTTCATCATTCATAATCCTAAATTGTTTCAGCTTCTGATTTTAAAGTTTTTATGTCTGGTTTATGTTGACACACATTATTTTTAGTTGCACGCGAAAACCCTTCGTAGAAAATGGAAATTAGCTTTCGTCAGAGGTTGCATGGCAAAAAGCCTTGTTTATATTGATCATACAACACTGCTTTTCTCTGCAGGTTTATTAAGTCTTGCTTTCAACAAGTAAAATAAATTTTCATTAAAGAAGTTTTAGCCAAAAATATTATGTTAAGTAAAATTGCGATACTTAATGGAATTACTTTTAAAACTTTATAACAATGGCGGCGCCGGAATCGGAAGCTTCTGGAAATACTGACGAAGATTGGAGAATTTATGAGGTTTTATGTAAAAACACCCTTGAAAACGAGGTAGGAACTATTTAGAAATAAATCCCTATACACCTAATATTTTATATAAATTAATTTAATTTTAATTGCATGATTTGAAATTTTTTGATGTTTATCGTACCAGTCATTATCATTCACCTTGTATTGATTTCTCTTAAAAATAGTTTTGCAATCAAATGATTATCTTTACTACCCAGATTATAATTTTTGTTTAAGATACTAAATACATGATAATTTAATTAATGTAAGCAAAAATTAAAAAAAATAAATTTAAATACTAGAAAATCCCTGAAAATTTTCAAATTTTTTATCTCACAAAAACTGTAAAAATTAGGTATGGTATTTTATTTAAGCAAATCATTACGAAAAATTAAAATATTATGACAATAATTATAATCATAATTTGACACAAAATATAATATAACACAAGGAAAATAAATCAGATCTCAACTATATCATACAGGGTGTTTCATTGAAAACTTCAAATGTCGTTTATTTCTTAACCAA
The DNA here is from genome assembly GCA_963971135.1 of Stenus bimaculatus. Classification (NCBI taxonomy): domain Eukaryota; kingdom Metazoa; phylum Arthropoda; class Insecta; order Coleoptera; family Staphylinidae; genus Stenus; species Stenus bimaculatus. The sequence continues at coordinate 73,820,381 of OZ020180.1, read as the reverse complement.
AAATTTTTTCAAAAAATTAACCGAAAACGCCGATTTTTGTTTTGAGGGGGACGCATTATAATACCGATTTAAGCACTCTCACGTCACTCCCTTAAGCGGGGGGCGTTAGCCCCCTAATTTCTTAAATAGCAACATGGGTTGAGTAATATATCATTTGAGAGCTGCTTTTAATTAGAATTCAACGGTATAAATTAAATTAAAATTGATCGATTCGTTTTAAAGAAAAAAATTAAAAACTCATTGCAATAAATAAATTTAAAAAATGTTAAATTAACCCAAAAAATCTTTATTCAATTAGCAAATTATTAAATACTGAATAAAAAATTGAAGGTGAGATGTCCCGTTTGGTTCTCATGAATAATTTAATTTAAAATTTAAACGCAAAAGAACAATAAATAAATTTCTTTGTTATGTTATCCACATGATTTGACAGGTGTTTAAATCTAAATAAAATGTGATTTAAAAATTGAAATAATTTAATTTAGTGTATTACATGTTTTCGGATTAAATAGATTACACTAACTTTATAACCTCCTAACCATTCAAAATGGTTTATTCTAAGGATGTGCCCTTCGATCAGCTACTCGTTTTAATAATCTTCATCCAGATAAAAATGTATCTGTATGATATGTTTTAGATTTGTTCAATAAATTTCGTGAAACGGGTTCAGTAGGAAATAAAAAAAGAATTTGCGGTACCCCAAATGAAGTAGAAACTTTGACTGTAGTAAGCGAAATATCTCTAAATCCGCAAACTTCCATAAGAAACTTATCTACATTAACAAGACTTCAAAGTACCAAGGTATGGATAATTTAAAAAAATTTAAAATATCGCCCTTATAAATTTTCTTGTCATCAAGAATTAAGTTAAGATGATTTTGATCGCCGAACAGAGTTTTGTGAAGTTATGTCTAATAAACTATCAAATATTCCAAACCAATTACAAAACATCTGCTTTAGTGATGAAGCAACATTTAATTTGAGGGGTGAAGTTAATAAATATAACTGTCGTTATTGGAATACAGAAAATCCACATTGGATGCGAGAAGAGCACTGTCAGTATCCAGAAAAATTAAATGTTTGGCTTGGCATTTATGGGGACCATATTATAGGCCCAATATTTATTGATGGCAACTTAACAGGCGAAAAATATTTAGATATGCTGCAAAATATTATCGAACCTACAATAACACATGTCTTAGAAAATGATGATATGCTGGACGAAAATTTGATAATTTTTCAACAGGATGGTGCTCCGCCACATTATACGTTACCAGTTCGTCAATATTTAAACAGAACCTTTCCTAGTTGGATTGGCCGTAGAGGTACTATTGAATGGCCAGCACGCTCACCTGACCTCACACCGCTGGATTTTTTCGTTTGGGGCTATTTAAAAAATAAGGTCTTCCAGAACCAACCTGATACTTTAACAGACCTTCAAAGGATCATAAACGAATGTGGAAATATTACACCAGTAATGCTACAAAATGTTCGCGCAGAGTTTGAAGACCGTCTCTATTTCTGCTTGGGAAATTCTGGAAAACATTTCGAACATTTACTTTAATTGTCTATTTAAAAATAAAATTATTTTATAACTAAAAAAAATTATTGCAAACTTTAAATTTGAGTATTACAATAGGTTTTTATTTTTTTTCTTTAAAACGAATCGATCAATTTTAATTTAATTTATACCGTTGAATTCTAATTAAAAGCAGCTTTCAAATGATATATTACTCAAACCATGTTGCTATTTAAGAAATTAGGGGGTTAACGCCCCCCGCTTAAGGGAGTGACGTGAGAGTGCTTAAATCGGTCTTATAATGCGTACCCCTCAAAACAAAAATCGGCGTGTTCGGTTAATTTTTTGAAAAAAATTTTGGTTATGAAATTAACGACATTTTAAGTTTTCAATGAAACACCCTGTATACATTTTTTGTTGTATTTTTCTGTACGACTAGTTTTGCCTTAATTAGGGCATCATCAGGCACTAAAATTACAATTAAGAAATAGTATGGATCGCCTAATATAACAAGGTCTTAATAGTACAGTTGGTCCCAGTCGGAAGTAGGACAAAAGTAATCACGATCGGGTATTCTTTGTCCTACTTCCAACTGGGAGCAACTTTACATATAACTATATTTGATACTTTGACATTAGGCCCCTTCAAATTAATAACTTTTGTTTTAAAAGAATAGTTAAAACAAAAGTTTAAAAATGATTACAAAAAATAAAAAACGACTGGGTAAATTTTTTTGCAGCTGGATAATTCAATTTAATATTTTCTTTAAAAAATTTTTTTTAAACTTTTAATTGTTTTTACTGTTAGTAGAGAACTGAAATTTAAATATATGATATTCCTATTTCCTATATCTTATATCATATATGAAAATTCTCCTGAAATATAAATGCTTCTCCTTTAACCGTCACTTCTGGTTAAAAAACTGAGAAGTAAAAAATGAAAAACTTGGGTGTGTTTTGCTGTTACAGTTGTAGAAAATCGAGTAAAATAAATCAAACTGCGGTTTCTAGTGCATGATCACGTGACTTCCACAGGCAAGCTTTTCTGAAAGCTTTTAGATTACTACAGAAATCGACTGTTATATTATCATTTCAGTTTCACGTCGTGTCCGTCGTCTAGAGTTTAGAATACAACATAGATACGCTTCTGTATCGTACGTTAACATGAAGCTTTTGTAAGTTTAGTCAACAATTGTTATCAGTTACCAACCTTCTAGCATTCTAGCTCGCACAATAATGCACAAAATGAACAATACTCTTTATAAATTTAATGTTTGAAAATAAATTGTTATTAATATAAAAATGGCTGGATGTTTAGGTATCGAACAATCTAAACAATATCGATTTAACATGATAATTTTAATTTATTACTACTGCTAAACGAATTATATTATATTATATATTTTCGGATTTTCAATTACCTAATACGGACAATAAATTTGCAAGAAATATTCATACTTCACCACAAATCAAAAAAAGTAAATATCCTCAAATCTTTATCTATGTATAAAATATAAAAACGAAGTTTTAAATTTGGGATTCAGTGAACATTTAACACTTAAGCCTATTTTACAGATGGAATCTGGAGATGTTGATGTCGCGACTTCTTTAAGAAGCGAAGTAGCTGCCTTACAATACAAGCGTGATCGACTTGGAGAAGAACTAAACGACATGAAGTGCCAAATGAGAACTAGGGAACAAAGGTGCTTGGAGCTGCAAGTCGAAGCAGATCAGCTTCGCGAGCAAGCCGCGAGACAAAATGCAATTATTTCCTCATTAAAAAAGCGAATCAGCGAACTCGAGGAACGAGAAAGAAACCTATTTGCAAACCAAGGCAGAACTGAAATTTCAATGCAAAATTTGCAGAGAGATAGTAGGTATCATGAGGAAAGGGCGAAGGATTTAGAAAAGAAGCTTAGGAGTGTGGAACTTGATTTGAGTACTGAGGAACAAAAAAAGGAAGCTGCTAGAAATGGTTTGCATGATTTGGTTAGAAGACTTGCTGTAGCTCTAGGTTCGGATTTGAGCGAAAGTGGTCATATATCAGCTGAAGCTTTGGTACATAAAGCATCCGAGTTAGTACAGGTTAGTTTTATTCAAACCTTCCTAAAAACAATATTAATTCTCTTAATAAACAGGAAATAGGACGATTAAGAGCACGTTCTTGCAATACAAGTGACACATTGGCATCTGTTGAAATTGAATTTAGAACTTGTAGGGATAATTTAGAAAGAGCACTTTGTGATAAAGAAAATTTGCAAAGACAATCTGCTGGTTATTTAGTAGATTTGGATAGATTACGGCAGGATAAGGAAGGATTGGAAATGCAACATAGGGTATATGAACGGGAAATATTTGAATTGAAGGAAAAAATTGCTTCTTCAACACGCAGCTTGGGAGCAGCTAGTGGTAATATAGCTCAACAAGAATCTTCAATATGCCAACTTAGAGGTAAGTTTTAGTAAATAACCTAATAAGTTTTCTTCTTTCTTATGGTCATGTATTTTTTAGAGGACCTTAAACTAAAAGACGAAAAATGTCAACGTCTACAACACGAAAACCGCCACATGCTAGAATCATTTTCAATACTCCTAAGTACACCCTCAAGATTTGTGGAATCTTTAGAAAACGCCATTAAAGATAGGATACGGGAATTGTTAAGTGACAACAAGGATAAATGTGCTGTAAGATTAAGACTCTATTAATAGAAATTTGTAAATAATTTTGGTTTCTGCAGCAAGTGGAAGCATTGAAGGATAAACTTGCTCAAGAATCTCAAGGACTTGCAAGACAGTTCGCTCTATGTGATCAGGCCAGTAACAAAATTCGTATGTTGGAAGAAGAAAAGGCTTTGTACGAATCACGGTTACATAAAGCTGAGGCAGAAATTAATTCCTGCGAGTTATCAAGAGATGGACTTAAAAGGGATAAAAGTACCGTAAGTCTAACCTAACTTAACTACTAATTTTTTTTTTCTAATTACTGAAGTTTTGGGTATTTAAATTTTGTTTTCAAAATTATCCACTGAATACTGGGAAAAAATAAATCAACATGACTTCAAACTTTAAACAATAACTTTCGTCTATTATTGTTCCATTAATATTTTAGTTTATGACATTTTTGGAAAGATTGGCAAGAGCATTAAATATGGAAGAGATAGCTCACGACATTGGAGTAGAACTGCATACAGAATCGCTCCTTGTACGTGCTGAACAATTGGCGAGATTGGAAAGCGACAAGTTAGTAGATAAGGTGCGTAATTTTTACGATAATTTGGTTTTATTGGCAGATCGTGAATGTTAAACTGTGTGTTATTGTGATTTTATGCTCAGCTCCTTTGCTGTGGATATGGAACATTGCCGCGTCTTTGTAGACAACGATCATTTCATGATCTTCGCGATGTAAGATTTTATTTAAAGCGTAAATTACTTTTGCTTATTAATACCTCATCTTAGTTCACTGCTTAATTAGGCAATATTTTAAGTTATAATAAAAAAATCCACAATCTTAGGTGACGTAAGTTTAGAATGCACATTTAGATCAAGTAAAAAGCGTTTTAAAACGAAATTAGATTGTATTTTTTCACTTTATTCACTTAGAATTCTTTTTAGTTAAACTACTTAAATACCAAAAAAGTTAGCGTACTCAAACTATAAATCTTTTTATTTAAAAAAAATGATTAGAGTTAATATTTTAAAAATTCATCACGGCTGGGGACCTTCATTGAAAAAAACTGGAAAAATATTTGATCTGCTGGTTGGATTCTTCGAATCTTTAATAAACTTTAATAAATAGAAGATCTGAAATTCTGAAAACCAAAAAACAAAAAAAAATCTGGTCAACAGCCTCTTTCTGTAATTTTTGATCTAGCGAGCTCCCCGTTGTTTTAATCGAAGAAGTACTAAAGAGGTAAATAAGGGACCCAATAGGAGTTCAACTAGATAATCAGCGAGTGGTCAATTATAAGAAAAAAAAAATTCTTTTGTTTTCAAATCAGTTCATTATAGTTTTTTTGGCGAAATAATAATTTGAATGTAAAACCAACTCTGAAGGCGGATTTGTTGCTCAAGTTTTGACGTTTTGGTGTTGCAAACTTTAAGTCATCAATTATTTCAACCTTCAAAATTTTCAAAATTTCTCTTCAAAATTGACCAATCAAGCTTCCTGTTTTTTTAATCGAAGAAGTACTAAAGAGGTAAATAAGGGACCCAACAAAAAATAGGAGTACATAATGGAAAGAAATTAGATAATCGACTAGGTCCAATATAAGAAAAAAAAACAATTTTCTTGTGTTTTCAAATCAGTAGATTATAGTTTTTATTGGCAAAATAATAATTTGAATGTAAAACCACCTCTGAAGGCGGATTTGTTGCTCAACTTTTGATGTTTTGGTGTTGCAAACTTTAAGTCATCAATTATTTCCATCTTCAAAATATTCAAAATTTCTCTTCAAAATGGACCAATCAAGCTTCCTGTTTTTTTAATCGAAGAAGTACTAAAGAGGTAAATAAGGGACCTAACAAAAAATAGGAGTACATACTGGAAACAAATTAGATAATCAACGAGGTCCAATATAAGAAAAAAACATTTTTCTTGTCTTTTCATATCAGTAGATTATATTTTTTTTGGCAAAATAATAATTTGATTGTAAAACCAACTCTGAAGGCGGATTTGTTGCTCAACTTTTGACGTTTTGGTGTTGCAAACTTTAAGTCATCAATTATTTCCATCTTCAAAATTTTTAAAATTTCTCTTCAAAATTGACCAATCAAGCTTCCTGTTGTATTAATCGAAGAAGTACTAAAGAGGTAAATAAGGGACCCAACAAAAAATAGGAGTACATACTGGATAGAAATTAGATAATCAGCGAGGGGTCAATTATAAGAAAAAAACAATTTTCTTTTTTTTTCAAATCAGTACGTTATAGTTTTTTGCCAAAATAATAATTTGAATGTAAAATCAATTCTGAAGGCGGATTTGTTGCTCAACTTTTGACGTTTTGATGTTGCAAACTTTAAGTCATCAATTATTTCAATCTTCAAAATTTTCAAAATTTCTCTTTAAAATTGACCAATCAAGCTTCCTCTTTTTTTAATCGAAGAAGTACTAAAGAGGTAAATAAGGAACCCAACAAAAAATAGGAGTACATACTGGATAGAAATTAGATAATCAGCAAGGGGTCAATTATAAGAAAAAAACAATTTTCTTTTTCTTTTAAATCAGTACATTATAGTTTTTTTGCCAAAATAATAATTTGAATGTAAAACCAACTCTGAAGGCGGATTTGTTGCTCAACTTTTGACGATTTGGTGTTGCAAACTTTAAGTCATCAATTATTTCAATCTTCAAAATTTTCAAAATTTCTCTTCAAAATTGATCAATCAAGCTTCCTGTTTTTTTAATCGAAGAAGTACTAAAGAGGTAAATAAGGGACCCAACAAAAAATAGGAGTACATACTGGATAGAAATTAGATAATCAGCGAGGGGTCAATTATAAGAAAAAACAATTTTCTTTTTTTTTTTAAATCAGTACATTATAGTTTTTTTGCCAAAATAATAATTTGAATGTAAAACCAACTCTGAAGGCGGATTTGTTGCTCAACTTTTGACGTTTTGGTGTTGCAAACTTTAAGTTATCAATTATTTCCATCTTCAAAATTTTTAAAATTTCTCTTCAAAATTGACCAATCAAGCTTCCTGTTGTATTAATCGAAGAAGTACTAAAGAGGTAAATAAGGGACCCAACAAAAAATAGGAGTACATACTGGATAGAAATTAGATAATCAGCGAGGGGTCAATTATAAGAAAAAAACAATTTTCTTTTTTTTTCAAATCAGTACATTATAGTTTTTTGCCAAAATAATAATTTGAATATGAAACCAACTCTGAAGGCGGATTTGTTGCTCAATTTTTGACGTTTTGGTTTTGCAAACTTTAAGTCAACAATTATTTCCATCATCAAAATTTTTAAAATTTCTCTTCAAAATTGACCAATCAAGCTTCCTGTTATTATAAACGAAGAGTGAGGGGACAATTATAAAAAAAAGATTTATTTTATCAAATTAGTAGATTACAGTTTGTTTGGCAAAATAATAATTTTAATGTAAAACCAACCCTGGATGCGGATTTGTTGCTCAACTTTTCACGTCTTGCTGTTGCACTTCTAAACTTTAGGTCATCATTTATTTCAGTCGGCTTATTAATCTTCAAGATTTTCAAAATTTTTCTTCAAAACTGAACAATCAAGCTTCCTGTTGTTTTAATCGAAGAAGTACTAAAGAGGTAAATAAGGGGCCCAACAAAAAATAGGGGTACATACTGGACAGAAATTAAATAACCCGGGAGGTGTCAATTATAAAAAAAACCATTCCAATTCTGGAGGGGGATTTGTTGCTCAACTTTTCATATTTTGCCGTTGCACTTCCAATTTTTTCAGTCGGCTTGTTAATCTTCAATATTTTTTGAAAAATTTTTTCAAAGCTGGCTTTTCTATTTTGGAACGATACATTTTCGTTTTTTGAAATTCCAAAAACTCTTCAAGAAACGATATCCCTCATTTGAACGTTACAGATAATCACCATAAAATTTGAAAACCTCTCGGAAGACATACAGTGCCAGAATTTCTCTACCTCTATTTTTGGACCGTTTTTTTTTGGCAATTCACGGAATTATTTCTGTGGCGCATAGAGTGAACCGCAAGATGTCCGAAATTCTTTTGTGGGATGCCATGTTTATACATAAGTGAACTAATTTGAAGGGTAGAGACATTTTTGACACAAATTTTGATAACGCCAGAAACCACATTCGTATTTGTATATGTTTTATAATAATATGAAACGAATATGGTTTATATACCATTTTCTGTACTCTTTAAATTAGTACCTACCTGTACTGTTCGCCGAACCCGAACTTTTTGAAGTTCAAACTTAAAGTTCGAACTGTAAAATATAAAAAGTTCTAACTGTCCGAACCTATTCTTTAATAATAGTTGGAAATTGCGGAGTTCAAACTCGATGAAGTTCGAACTTGATGTAATTCGAACATAATTAAATTAAACTGGATGGAGTTATAACTTGAAGTAAGTTTAACCTAAGTAGATTACTATATTGTATTTGAACTCGATCTTTTCCTGAACTCGAATTTTATCCGAAACCGAACTTTTTATGAACCCGAACTTTTCCGAACGTTTGCTTAATGTTATAACCGAAGTTCGTACATCACTACTTCAAGAGAAATTCTCAAAAACTAAAAATCTAAGAATCCTAAATTGGAATGTGGAGAAAAGGGGATCCAATTCCAGAGCTTCAATTTAAAATTCGGCGGTGCGGATAATATTTAAAGTTGAGGCGGTCGAAAATTTACTATTCTTGGGATTTTATTGAAAGAGTGTTCAAATTCCCAAAAAATCTCTGTTGGTTATCTGACGACATTTGTGTGGTGTTAAATTTTGAAAATAAAAGTGATCAATCATGATTGTTTCTGGATAATCCTTAATATTGTATTAATCTTACAAAGAACATAAAAAAATTATTATTCGCTTGAATTAATTCTAGTAAAAATTCTTGTAAATTATTCCAAAACTTTATTGTATCCAGTTTTCCAAAACTGTGGTTCTGATTTTTGATACAAGCAACATACGATCAATTTATTAATATTAAGTCTCTACTAATAATTTTCCAATTTAGACCGCCCTGGTATATCAACTACAAAGAAGAGTGAGAACTTTAAGAGAACAGGTTCAAAGAAAAGATTTACATTTGGATCTTCTGCGACGTAAACTATCACTACAAGAAGACAACACCAAAACCAAATGTTTACTGCAAAGCGAACGTGATGAAGCTAATTTACGAATTAAAAAACTACTGAAGCAAGTGGATAGATTACAACTCCAACTCTCTGATGCAAAATCACAAGTGCGTGATTTAAATGCCCAACTAGCAGAAGCTGCAGATTACAAGGTAAAATAGATAATACAACAAAAGCTGGATAAAACTTAATTCTGTTTTTTCCAGATAACTGCATTGGAAAGAGGTAGGAAGATAGAAGAGCTCCAAAAACGCCTAATTGAATCCGAAACCCTTCGTTCGAAATATAATCGAAAAGTGACGCTTTTAAAAGATCAAGTTAGGAATACTGGTGAAACAGTTGAGCAAGAACGGCATATAAGCGGGCATTCGATGCAACTATTGCGAGATGAATTATCGCGAGTTAAAGAAAATTTATCTGAAGTAAACCGACGCGAATCGCAGCTTCAGAACTTCAAAAGCTCAATAGCTAAAATTCTTGGTGTTGCTTTACCCATACCGGATTACGAATTGATATCTCGTCTCCAAAAGCTGGTTGATGCCCATCACGATTTCACGCTGGTTTCCCGACGATATGACGACCCAGTTTTGAGATTGACAACTAGGAGTCCTACAGGAGGAAGTCGATGCACGAGAACGCCGGATAGAAGTAGATATGATGATTCAGGTTATACAGACGCTGTAGATATCGACGATATTGAGGATGATATTTATAAAAGACCAACACGAACGTGTATATAAGATTAAGCTTGACGTAAACGTTACACTACACAATTTAAATTTAAATGTAATTTTAACACTGCCACTGTTTGATAAATCTAGAAATATATGTAAGTATATGTTACGATGTTAAATTATTAAAATAAAAGTTGCCGAATACAAAAATCATCTTTTTTTATAACATGAGAATTCGTGGATTTGATGTCTGCAACTAGCCTCATACTAGCCCAGCAGACTAATTTTTTTCGTTATTCAACAACTGTTTCAAACTATTTATTTCTTACAATTTCGTTTCTATTTTAAATAAAAGATTTGTGTTTAAAACTAATTACTAATTAAAATAGCTTAGGTATTCTTGTAAATTTTCAGTCTGGAGTCTGGAGTTTGATGATATATTAACAAAGTTTCTCGAGTATAATAGTATTTAATAATCCTGGAACAACCAAGGAAAATTCTTGACGCTTATAAAAAAATCAGGAGTTATGGGGTCCTTGCTCCTTTACTTTAATTATCCAATGTTTTAATATTTTTTTGAGTATTTAATTTATAGTTCTTGTACCCTTTTAATAATTTGCAATGTTGTGCAACTTATATTTTTGTAAAGTTACATAGATGCACACTGGGATCTTTTATGCAATTATTTTTCAGGTAATTGTAGTGTAAATACATTAAATAATAGGATGACTTCAGAATAGAGAATATTTTTCTTAGCATTACCGTGTTTATTTACGGTGTGTAATTTACTTCCGTTCACACATATGTATAATCCGTTTAGAGGCTAATCCAAAGCTTTACAGGCGAAACTAATTGCTGTTTATTAATACAAACACATAACTGTGTTTCTTGAGAATTTTTATCTTTAATGGGCTATTCACCTTCAGTATTATATGACAATATTTGACCAAAAATAGGTTTATTGAAAAAATAATTACAAAATATATTTATTTCTTATAAACATACCTAATTCTTTATTTGATTCATTCGGGAATTGGGAGATCAGATACGACCTCTGGGTGGTCATTTGATAAAGCTAGTAGTGGAGTATTAAATAAAAACATTAATTATAAATCAATTTTTTAGTAACCAAAAATAGTTACTAAAACTAACAAAAACTCAAAGAACACAAAGTCTTTACTAGTCTTCCCCCATTTTGTTACAAAATTATGTCAAAATAGCGCCATCTATATCTTAATTTTTAAAGTTAAACGAGTAAATTGATCATTCAACGTAAATCATAAATTCATATAACATTAAGAAAGTATTGACTATTTGTTTATTGTAAAGAAATTAGGCAAGCTTTGTTAAATATGTTTAATGACACTAAAGATTAAAGTTCTTTATATGGGTAATTAATATTTTATTACATATTCCATTAAAATAAATTACCATTTGTACCCGCATTTGTAAAAAAGAGGTCATAGGCTATTTTCCATTAAAAACATTGAAATTCAAAGAAATTAGAGTTATTAATATCGTTAAATGTTCTGATAATAAACTCTCTAACATGTTATAAGCACTTCCAATAATAAACTGCATTCGCATACAGTCAATAGTAGCCGGAAAAGTGTTTCAACATCCTTTCAATAATGATAAAAATAATTTTAGAAACATATGCTATTCGTTCAACCTTTTTTATTATGCATACAGAGGATGTTGAAGTATGCACTTATTTTTAATAAGACGTACAAATTTAAATATTTATTTTTCTATATAGTGCCCAATCATACTTTTGCATAAAGGGTGAAAATAATCTGCATAAAGTAGATTACAATTATAAATTTGATTCACGAATTATTAAACATATTAATTTTTAGACAATTTAGAATATTTTGAGCTAAAACGACAGTCGACCGTTTGGTTTTGAAGTTCGCTCGATTTTTGCGGTTTTGGGCTGAGTTATTTGAGAAAATGCTATTATACCTGAAATATTTACAGCTTATCCGTTTCACTGTTTAATTTTAAGTAACTATTTTCTTTGTACAAAAATTTGAATCTGATCCGCAAGGCGTGGTCTCCAATTTGTGGGGTAAGTGCGTAAGTAGCATATTTTTCAGGTTTAGTTTATTCACTCGAGATATTGAGATATTAAATATTAATGTATGTGCACACGAGTTTGATTTAACACAAATTATTTTACACAGTCTGTTTGATTTAAAACGAATATAAAAAGCAATAATTTTATGTAAATTATGTAAGTTTATAAGGAATACGTTTATTATATGTATTATTTATGTATTTATGTTTGGAACCAATCTCTATTTTTCCATAGGTACAGGGTACAGTGTATTTTTTTACACTTACCTAAATATAAATAATTCTTTGGTTTCAATAAATTTGGAAATTGGATGAAAAAACCGAGACGCTGTAAAATTTTGAAGCCATCTTCGTGCCGAAATCCTCATCTTCCTTTCAAAATTTCTGACTCTAAACTTTACTTCATTTTGAATTTTCTTCAAAATTTAAAATTCACAAAAATATAAAGTGTCGAAATCAACGAATAATTATCAAATCATTAAAGAGGTCAGAACTCGATGCAAACAACTATCTAAATTTAAACTAAAGTTTAAAGTAAAGAGTAAATTTCCAATAATCTTCCGGACACAATGATGTTTGGTCACTAGTTATCAGATTCTCCTACTGTAATTGTAAAATTCTTTATCGATTCTATTGGCAGTGTTTACACTAAATAAAATTGATGATATAAATGGTAATTTGGGTGCTGGTTTTGATAACATAAACGTTAAATTGGTAAGTATCTCTAAATTTACATTGACCGAATTGTTATTCAATATAATTAATTATTCGCTAATAGAAAGGGGATAATACCCAGACTCCTGGAAAACCAGTTTCATCACACCAATTTATAAATCCGATAAAGAGGTACTCGTAGTTTAAAATTACAGAGGTATTTCTAAAATGTCTATATTTTCAAAGGTTTTTGAATCAATTTTTACGGATAAAATTACTCTGTTCTTTAAGCAACGAGTAGGTTCACTACATTTATTAATACATATTATATGAATCTTATTTACTCAACTATTTGGAATAAAGGTAACAAGTAGACTCGGTGAATACTGATTTCTCTAAGGCCTTTGATAGAGTTGACCATTAATTGTTGCTAGTGAAGCTTGGTAATCTGGGAGTGTATTATCATACTTGTGGGAATGGCTCGGTAGCTTTTTGAAAACGACAATTCAATATGTAAATACAAACTAACCCTTTAATTGATCCTTATCGTCCTCCCGTCGGCGAGCACTACTTACATCATCTTCAAGACAATAATTTCCATTACAAAATCTTCTGAAACAGTACAACGCAGTGTATTCGTTAGTTTCTTGACCGATTGTATTTATCGACATAGCCTTTTCATCGATTGCAATTTCATCGACAGTCGTTTCATCGACACGACCGTTTCATCGACACGACCGTTTCATCGACACGACCGATTCATCGACACAAACCTTTCAGCAACATTACCTTTTCATCGACAACCATTTCATCGGCACTACTTTTTCATTGACATTACCTTTTCATCGAGAAGGACGTTTCATCGACACTACTCTTTTATCGACATAGACGTTTCATCGATATTAGCTTTTAATCGACAATCGTTTCATGAACATTACGTTTTCATCGACATACAAATTCATCGACATTACCATTACTTACAATGTCGCTCCACCGACTAACGTTTCATCGCACAAGAAATGTATGATCGGCAATATTGTTTTATCTACACATAACACAGACGTTTAAAAGTAGTAGATATTATATGTTAATCATTTTCACTGGTGTAAAATATACTAAGAGGTAGTGTCGATGAAAGTTTAGTCAATAAAATGACAGATCAAAGAATTGGTAATGTCAATGAAATTGTTTGTCGATGAAAAGATAGTGCTGATGAAACGGTAGTCGATGAAAAAGTAATGTAGATGAAACGTCCTTGTCGAAGAAAAGATTTGTCGATGATACAGTTGTCGCTTAAAAGTTAATGCCGATGAAACGTTTGTGTCGATTAATTGGACGTGTCGATCAAACGTCCGTGACGATGAAATGGTCGTGCCGATGAAATCGACGTCGATGAAAAGGTACTGTCGATGAAGGCCGCGTTCCACTAATGAACACTAAAGCCCACGACCACGTCCGCAAAATTTTCCCGTTCCACTATCTCATGACGTCACCATTCAACAAACAACCACAGAAACCCACGAATACATAGGGTCGTTGTGAGCTTCTTGCGGTCGCCATCGATGCACGAAAGAAAAAATCGCAGTGTTATGTAGAACGACTTTGCGGTCGTCGTGGGCATTGCGAGTCTTTAGTGGAACGCGCCCGAAATAGACTGTCGATGAAGTGGTAGCACGCCATGGTTACTATTTTGATTATAGATTTTTTAACCAAAAATATGTGGACTTGAAAATGAAGGGTAAAATCCACAATAAAACTTTCTTCTATACCTAACCGGTTTAAATAAATGGGTTTTTTTTTAATAACTTTTTAAAATGGAAAATGAGATAAAAATTGTTGTGTTTACTTATAATTGGAGAAACAAACCAACTATTTTTTGTGTACTAAACCGCAGTTGGAACTGTTAATTGTGAAATATTGTACTCGGGTGATATTTCACTTCCATAAATTTTCAAATTTTTTTCACTTCCATAATCATATTGTCCAAATCTTTTTAAGATTTTAATTGGCTATTTTTATTATTACTGGGCAAATCTAATTACAGAGTGTTTCTAAACATGACTTTCAGGAATTGATTTTTCGACCAGATTAAACTTAAAATACATTTTTACTCATTTTTTAAAATTCGAAAGTTAAAGGCACATATTTAGAATCACTCGGTATAAAACCGTAAATCTTTATAGAAACTATCAATTTGCTATTTCGGTTTCTAAAAAAGTTTTATTTGATTTTCAAGAATTTTTTTTTTATTTTGGTAGATATACTGACTGGCTTTTTTGTTACAAAATTTTATTTTGTACTAATACCTTCAGGAATATTTTTTACAATATTTGGTAAATACGACTAAAAATTTATTAAAATATTATAAAATGATTTTTTGGAAGTATTAAATTACTTTATTAAATTGTTGGTGATCAATTCCTGCAAAGCAAATAAAAAAGCAACACAAACATCATCAATTGCAGGTAAGAAGGAAAGAATTGGAGCCACTGCTCTAGATAAATCCCTTGGAAGTGCAATTTCATCAGGGTAGCGAGACGTCCCGATTTGAGCGGGATTGTCCCGAGTTCAAGAGACAAATCCCGAGTCCCGACTTGACACTAAAAATCCCGATATTGGTGAAAAATTATAGAAGTAGAAAAAAATCTAAATTTACGAATTTCTGTTTTCTATATAGGGTGTCCCTAAAAGGTCTATACAAAACAATACCTCATATTCTATCCAAAAGTTCTTCGTAAATGGTACCATTAAAGTTCTTAAAACTATTTTGTTTTTTTTAAATAACTAAAAATTTAATGGTCTGTAGCTCCTTAACGAAGCACTTTTGAATAGAAATAAGTTTGGTTAAATCGTCTTATTTTGGTCTCAGGGGTATGTGGTATCGTTTTGTATAGACCTTTTAGGGACACCCTGTATTTAACTACGTTATTCAGTTATGGTTTTATACAGGTTCTCTTAAAATGAATGATATTGGTGACTTTCCATGGGTGGAAAACTAAGTTTTATGTTTTTCTATAAATGAGAAATGTCCTGGTAAGTATTATATTTTTAAGGTGTCACGAAAATACTTGATCTGAAAATTTAAAAAATTTCAGCAACTCCTAAACGTCATCTTTTAAAATTCATGATTGTAAGTTGTAAATACAGGGTGTGCCGTTAGTTGTTCACAAAGCTATTCGCAATTTAAATTAATACCCATATAACAAACCTTACAGATTTTTCCTGTAAGGATATAAAGATTTGCACGGAATTGCACCATTAGATATGCATACCACAAAAAATGGTGAAAAAGTTGTACGTACATCAGATGAATTGAGATAAGTTTTATTTCACTAAAATCGACAATTTTAGTATAAAAACACACGTGTGGTCTTCATCTTCAACAATTTTGTTTATTTCCTATTATACATTTACTCACTTGCTCCGAAAACAAACTTGTCAATTATTAAAAATTTCTACAAGATTTTTGGATTTTTAGAAAAAAAGTCGAATGCGGATCTAAAACTTTCGATTTATAAAAATTAACAGATTTTTATCTGTTCATTACGGTGAAATTAGATTGATACCTACTACATACCTCAAATATTCTAGTAGTTCTTATTAGTTTCATTCATAAAACTTAGAGCAGTTGTAACCTTCAATTGGTTTAATTGATCTAAATTATAAATTATAGCCTACTCACGCAAGGTGTTTCATTTCTTTCATCATTTTAAATTAGTCTTGTTATGATGAAACACGAAGGATTGAATTAATAAATATTTACTAGAAGAATTTGGTAAAATTAGATGTTTTTACTTTCAAAAAACATAAAATATAGACGTTAATAATTTTAGGTGTAGATTATATCATTTAATCATTAAGAAGCATTTTAGTCGTACATTAATAAAAATTGTCCCGTTGTTTATGAAAGGCAATTAAGCAAAAAATTGCGTGCACGCCCACGGGGTTTGTATTTAACTTTCTTCGGAGGATCAAACCGCGTGGAATCGGCACCTTGACTTTCCAAACAGAAAACAGGTTCTTAAAATCAGTCAGGTTCATGGTCAGGATCAACTAAAACCTTTTTTATCCGGTCAACCTGCAGTCATGCGTTATACAACCACTGCATCTTATTAAAATGGCCAATTTGAGAATCTATAACCGTAGATAATTGTAAAACATGATTTTTAATTAAAACAACTTTGTAATTATAGTTAATAATAAATTCTTGTTACAAATAAAACCTAATCTTGATTAAATTATCCTTGGGTTTTAGTTTGCTTATTACGTCGATAGAAGATTTAAAAAAAACTGATTTTCAAGATAATAGTTTCTATGATCAAAATTCCTTCCAAGAAGGTTTTAGGGGCTTGCATTTTTTCCAAAACGTATTGACCATAATTGAAAAAGACCAAAGGAGTAATGGTGTTGGTTAAATAGAAGGTTACAACTCATACCTGAAATTTTTTAATGGTCCTGCGAGAATAGTTTGGGCCACCTTGAACCTTGAGGTCCAATTTTGTTTGGTTCAGAATTTTTAGAATTTTATAGTCGTAGAAATATTGTTGTTTAGCTATGTTCAGTATTTTTTTACGTCTTCATTTATACTTTATAAAATGAAATAATTTTTCCTAAGTATACACCAATGATAGTAATTTTACATAAAGTGAATAGAAGCGACGAGATAACATCTAACAAGTTTCATTCAAAATACGGATAAATTATGCAAGAAAATATGCTAATACGCTTTATGTGATTGCTGACATGCACTTTCTTATAAATTTGTGTTATATTTGAATAGTTAGTTGAAGAATAATGTAGAAACTTCTAAAAATATTGACAAATCATTAAGACATAATTAATTATAATGAGGAACTTATCAAGACATTTCCTTGCAAAATTTATAACTTCATATTCTAACTATTCCAAGGTACACCATAATAGAAAAAAAAATTCTTTTCTATATTTTGATTAAAATCATAGTATTTATTAAAAAACTTATGACAAAACTTAAAGTAGTATATAACAGGTAAAAAATTATATATGTAAAATATAATTTGGGCTCTCTTGCAATCTTACTACATATCGTTATCGAGAGAGTAAATGAAATATCGATTTGTGTTCATGGTGGTTGGTGATTACCCTCAACCCTTGGGTATTTTCTAATTTTCTTAATCGAACAGTGTTGAGTGGATTGGATCTGCTCCTGCAAACTACAAATGCACTGATTTAAAGTGTAGTAGTAATAAATTTGTATATACCTACTTTCAGCAAAACTTTAAACCAAAAATTTCTCATAAATATTTTATTTAACATAACCTATATTCAGCCCTAAACGCTTCAAATTACTATAATGTTTCCTTTATTTATTTATTTTAGTAATTTTTAGCTCTTGCCAGAAAAAGTAGGTTAAAAAAAATCTAAAACATAATTTTGAAAAGAAATTACCTAAACCACTTATCATAAAACGATTTGAAAATTGATGATTTTATGTATAATGTGAAAAGGTGCTCTGAAAAAAACTGAGTCATTTAAAAAAATAGTTATGAGCAAGAGTTTTCCAAGGTTAATTTTAAGTATGTTGTTTTATGGAGTCGTTTGTGTAATTGAAAACGATACAATATTTATGGTTAAATCCAGTCAGATAAGAGAGACTTGTACAAAAATGTGGGACATTCTTCATTACTTAATGGGCATTAATTCAAGGGATTACTGCTAAAAGGGGGTAACTCCAATTTTGTAAGTTTTGAGAAAATTTTAAAAAACGTTTAAAAATTCAAAATGAGGAAGAAAAACGAAAAAAATAATTGATATTTTTATATCTTATATTTTAGAAATCATAATTATAAATAAGTTGTTTTTTGTTTCAATTCGATACAGCAAATATTAACGTAAATATAAGCGATTGAATTTTAAGAAAATTAGCCCCTCCGCTTCAACTACGCGATCTATTCTGACGTTATTTCTTCCGAACGCTGTCCGTTCCGTACACGCGTATAGTGCACTTGATTCTTTCTACACGTTTTTATAGTTATTATCTTTTAATACTCTGATAAAATACTACTATTAGTTATTAATTTAAGTAGGAGAAATATTTATTAATTTAAAATTTACTTCTTTATAATTTTTTACTTATGAAATTTCACTTTAAATGTTATACAACTTTAGTGTCGTTTTTACAAGTGTGTAGCGTTTCAAATTAAAAATTTGAAAGGTAATAATTTTGGGTTGTAGTATAAAGAAATAAGAAAAAAATAAAAAAAATTCAAGGCAGTACGACTTTTTGTTCAAAAGATATGAATTTTTATATAAAATATGGCTTTCTAACAAAAAATGAGTAAAGGTGTATTGTTAAAAATTCATATTTCGCTTAATAACTAAAATTAAAAAACGAAAATTCGTACAGATAAGTTTGTAAAAATTATCGATATTATCTTATTAAATTTTTTAAAATTTAATTATTTTTTAAGGTACATTACTAGAAAAATTTTGTTTTGTTTGAGTTTTTGGGGTGTAGAGGGCAAGTGACGCCCTACATTTCATCTAGTTTCTATTATCTTTCATTTGCGGGGTCGATTTTGAAAAGATTCGAAAAAATATTTTTTGAGATATTTTTAAGGAAATATTTTCATGGAAATCGATTTTTATTGTTTTACTCGAAAACTATAAAAGTTAGCGATTTCAAATTTTTACCAAAGGTAAACACGATGGGTAGACGCGTTTTAAAAAATATTTGGTTAAAATCGGTTAAACAGTTTTTTTGGAAAAAATTGGCAAAGTTTTGGCAAAATTTTGGTACAAATACGGGCCTGGACGACGTAATTTTATACCGAAAATTAAAATTTTAACAGAATTTAGTGGGGGAGGCAACGGTGCGAATTTTAAGCTATTACTCGTCCCGGCGGTTTTAATAGATTAGAAGATATTAATTATTTTGTGAAAAGTGAAAAATTTCAGACCGCAATTTTGGTTCCAAACCGAGATTTTGTATATTTTTGCTACATTTTCGGCCATAACTCGATAACAAAAGGAGATAGCGAAGTGATTCTTTTTTTATCGTAAAGTGGACCATAAAAGCTTTCAGAAAATGTACATCGAGTTAGGGTATAATAAAATTTGAGGGGCTGATTAAACCGAAACTCCAATAAAAATGCGACTTTTTTAAATGCGATCTTAAAAAATTTAAGATTTCGTTGTTTTTTCAAAATTTAAAAAACCCTATGCGTGGGCGGTTTTAATACCAAGAGTAAATTTATCAGAATTTTTAAAAATGAAAATTCGTTAAAAAATAGGCCGACGGGAGCCACCGACCCCTAAATTCAACATTTTTACGCCATAACTTTTTAACCGCGCAAAATTTAAAAATGCACTATGCTCATTACACCACAAATATTGTTGTTCTTTGATAATCTGATGTGAAATTGAGAAAATTTTAAAAATTGACAGCTGCAGAGGGGGCTGACCAAAGCGCGCGTTTGAGCTATTTTATTAACATTTCACTTGGGATTTTTTAACACAAGTCCAGGGGTAAAATATAATCATGCTGATTTTTTCTCGCATAAATAATAAAGAAAGAAGGGAAATAAAAAACATTGGAATATTATACACGGTCGGGATCATAAGTTGCGAATTTTCAAAGTCGGCGTCGAAAAAGCACTAATTTCAAACTACAAATTCGAGGGCGCTAAAAGTACAGAAAAAATTAAGATATCAATTAAAGGGCTTATTTCCTGATGTAGCGCGGTATGTAGATGACAAATCAAGAATCCGCTATTTTTTTTACCTGCCGATCTTCTAATCGAAGCCGCACAGTTTTAGCACTTTTGCCGATCGTATAACCCGTGCGAGGCGACTAGGAAATAATGACGTCACTCAGCTCGCAAGGAAAAAAAGTTGCGCCGCGCGATTTCATAAACTTTGTTAATTAATTGCGAAACCATTTTAAGTGCTAGACCAAAAATTGAAATTGCAAAATTCAAGTTAAAAGGTACTCTTTTATATAAAATTATAAAAAATGGTTTACAGACTCATTTTAAGTTATATGAATTTTTTTTGTGGATATGTTTCCTTAATTGTTTTTACATATAAGGACCCTATTGTTGGAGTTGCCTCTTTTTTGCCTCAAAATGGATGTATCATCTAATTTAAAAAAAATCATATTTTATTTAAAGAAATCTCGAAAGGATAAACACCATAGCCCGAATTCAGCGACCCTGATGAAATATTTAGAGGCGTGTTTAACGTTAAAGACGTGTTTAAATATTTCATCACCGTCGCTGAATACAGGCCAATGTGTTAACTTGCGGCGATTTGGAATAATTGTAAACAAAAAACAAATCTTATTGGTCGATTGAGGCAAAAATGAGTTAATCCCAAGGCGTTTTTAACTCTCGTTAATCACTTGAACTAAAACTTGATGGCACCAAACAAATGAGTTTTCATTTTGACACATGTAAGTCCAAATTCCCCAAAAATGGAGTTATCTCCTTTTTGCAGAAGACCCTTGAATTCTTAAAATATAATACAACCATTTTACATTTACAAAATATTTTATATTGTATTATTTACATCTTCATGCTCAGGTTAACTAAACTCATCTAGAATTTACAATTTAATTAAAAGATATCCAGTGAATTAATTCGCGATTATCCTTGCATGTAAAACTTTAATCAACATTTCGTAAACATGTTCATATTATTTATAAAAACTTTCATTTATGTAGGAGCAGTGTCTAGTGATGATATGAAAAAGTAAAATATGAAATAAAAGTAATACTCTCATGAAACAGGATGGCAAATTTTATATCCTGCCGCTGCACTCCTGGAGAAGTGGTAGTAAAAATAAAAATATGAGAATAAATATTGAAAGCAATTACTGATAGTATGTTGGATATAAAAAATTTATACGATGTACTGTTTTTTTTTCAAATTTATCAATGTTTAAACAAAATTTTTGTTCAACTTTTGGTATTTATTTTAGATATTTTGAGAAGAAAATATTTGGGAAAAATAATACCAAACCCATTTTTGAAAAAACTGATTAAAAATTTTAGTAAATAATAAAGGGTTTCAATTTATTGGAGAAAAATTTATGAGATTGGTAAAATTACCAAAAATGTCATCCTGATTATGAAATTAAAAAAAATATATTACTATTTATAAAATAAAATAAATTTACTAACAAGAATTTATCAGTAAATAAAATATTTTCCCTATTAAACGAATTATTGCAATATTTAGAAATAATTTTTGTGACCCCCTGGATGTTGATAAAAGTTTATTTTTTTTTAATTTTCTGAAGAACCAAAAAAACTACTATGTTTTGAAAATTAAAAAATACTTTGCTGTATATGGATGATTTAAAACTTAAAACATCCTGATTTTTTGTGAAGTCCCAAAAATGATGACCAAAACTTGAATATTTTGCATTGTTTTGATAACTTATAAAAAAAATTAGATTAACTTTAAAGACTATTCAACTCACAAGTGATTATTTTTTGTGACAAGTAAAACGTCAAAAATATCAGCGATTATTTTATGACGTTAATGTCAAATTTCAAAAAGTTTGAAGTTGTCAAATTTTGCACAAAAAGTGAAAAATGTTCGTTAAATAGTCCCTTAAATATGCACTCTTATTCAAATTATAAGTCGAATATTTTTCATACATTACCACTCTTGTCATTTGGGGTAAAAATTAAAACTTAACCCCAAATGACATTCGTGGTAATGACAGTGAAAAATATTCGACTTAAATTTGACCACTCGTGATATTACATATGAAAATTAATTATTTTTCTTTTAAAAAGATCTCATTAAAAAAACAAACAAAAAATGCATAGTTTTTGATTGATAGTAACAAATGAGTATTGTTATGTTTCGTGAAAATCCTCCAAATTATGTAAAAAAATGAAAAATCTTTAACATTTTTGGGTACTAATTTGGGCTAATGATTTTCCACCGTTTTCTTGTTTTTTTAATATAGGGAAAACCTTGTATAAACCCTTATTAAAAAATAACATTATACTATTTATCAAAAAATAACATAAGTTTTGACAAAATAAATAATTTTCGGGCAAAAAAGAATTTTTCCGAGTGATTTTTTTTTGATAAAATAAGGTCTTTCTAATAGGCGTTTTGGGTTTAAAATAAGGATTTATGAAAAATACAATATTAAAGCCTTGCGATTTTTGGGCATGAATTTTTATAACAACTTAATTTTTGTTTTCGAAATATAAAGGTTGGTTCTACATTAGAATATTTTAAGTACCTAATATTTCGTAAAAATAAACAAATTAGTTTTTCCCAAAAAAATTGACAGAGGTATTAGAAATCCGGCTCAGGAGGGGGATTAAAACCATTTCTTAAATTCTAAAAATAAACTGTTCCCTGGAATTATCAAGACTTATTATTTATTTTACTAATTATTTTTCGATTTACCCAAATTTCTACAACTAACTGTAAAGTTTTCGAAGATTTTTGAGGCATAATTTCAAAAAAATATACAGGGTGTCCCAAAACTCACGCATAAGCTCTCACTACATTAGTACATTTGTAAAAAAAATCTGTTCACAATATTTTTTTAAGTTATTAAACAAAGAAAAAACGGTAAATTTGGCAACATCTAATAATAATTGAGGCACAATAACGAGATGTTGAATTACTACCCTTAACACTTTTTAAAAAATTTAATAAAAACGAAAATTAGTTAAAAATTGGTTAAAAGTATGTTTTTAGAAAAAAATGAAATAATGTGTGATTTTTTCCAGTGGAACTGGAAGTGGTTTTGCATACAATTCAAATACAAAAAATAGTTCCGTTACACATACAATTTCCATATAAGCTGGTTTGTTTACACATAGGCGGTTTAATAAAAAAGTAAAAACAATTTTCGAATTTAAATTGGAAACGTAAAAAACTTGTGATGTAATCTGATATTTTATTGAAAACAAAAATAAAAACATATTGCTGGAAAAAAGTGAGACGTCCTGTATAAATCCCCTGATTACACGCTTTAAACTTAAATTTCTTGAAAGTGCAGCAAAAAAATGCTAAAAAAAAATCATAAAAAATTATAATTTTTTTTATCCAACATCTTTACAAATAATAACTAATTAATAAAATTAGAAAAGAAATGTATTTCTGGTATTACTTTTGTTACAACGCTCCAAACTTAAAAATTCTTGAAATTGCACCAAAAAGATGACAAAATATCATAAAAATTTAAAAAAAAACTATGAAATTCATTTATGTATCGAAAATCCATACATTTATAATTATTAGCTGTTAAAGAAAATGAGCAAAGAAATATATTTTAAACTCTTGAAAATGTAGCAACAAGTTACAAAAACAAAACATAAAGAATAAAATTAAAACACAAAAAAAATAAAACTGGGAATTGTGCGCCGTTTTCATCGCGAAGAGCCCCCCCCCCCCCTCATTGAACGGGGCCCTGGGCTGCAGCCCATAAAAACCATGCCTAAATCCGCCCCTGATGGTATTATTCTTGGTATTAATTTTTTGTTATCATGTTGCTACTTGGAAAACATAAATTGCTTATCATTTCTCGGATATACAGGGTGATTCATACCACCCGTGCCACCCATTTATCTCGATATCCGAGAACGCGTTATCGTACATGGCCGAAATAAAAAAAATTATTACCAAAGTGAACCTAAAGAATCCATTGGTGAACGTATATTTTTCCGGAACAACCCGGAACTGTTCGGAACCGGAGGTAGCTTTGATTTTTTAAATGGCAACATAGGTCGAGTTTGGTATGGTTTGATAGGTCTTTCAAAAACAAATAACTTTTATTAAAATATTTTTTAAATATTTTCCATAGTTTAGAATTTATTCGAAAAACAAAAAAAAATGCTAAAAAAAGTAAATAAAAATTATTGCATATTTTGAAGAATTTTATAAATTTATAAACTCTTTCTACAAATTCTAATATTTTACCAACTTTACGATATTTAAAGTTGGTAAAACATTAGAATTTGAAGAAAGAGTTTATAAACTTATAAAATTCTTCAAAATATGCAATAATTTTTATTTACCTTTATTAACAATTTTTTTTTGTTTTTCGAATAAATTCTAAACTATGGAAAA
Organism: Stenus bimaculatus; assembly: GCA_963971135.1. Lineage (NCBI taxonomy): Eukaryota > Metazoa > Arthropoda > Insecta > Coleoptera > Staphylinidae > Stenus > Stenus bimaculatus. Next base: position 73,795,565 of record OZ020180.1, on the reverse strand, counting down.
TATTAAAAAAATATTTTTATTAAAGTTGTTTGTTCTTAAAAGACCTATCAACCATACTTATATTTTTCCGGAACAACCCGGAACTATCCGGAACCGGATATCACTTTGATTTTTTAAATTGCAACATAGGTCGAGTTTGGTGTGGTTTGATAGGTCTTTTCAAAATAAACAACTTTTATTAAAATATTTTTTTAATATTTTCCATACTTTAGAATTTATTAGAAAAACAAAGAAAATGTAAAAAAAAGTAAATAATAATTATTGGATATTTTGAAGAATTTTGTTGAAATATGGACAAGTACGATATTTAAACTTGGTAAAACATTAGAATTTGTAGAAAGAGTTTATAAATTTATAAAATTCTTCAAAATATGCAATAATTTTTATTTACTTTTTTAACATTTTTTTTTGTTTTTTGAATAAATTCTAAACTATGGAAAATATTTAAAAAATATTTTAATAAAAGTTATTTGTTTTTGAAAGACCTATCAAACCATACAAAACTAGACCTATGTTGCCATTTAAAAAATCAAAGTTACCTCCGGTTCCGGATAGTTCCGGGTTGTTCCGGAAATAAATAAGTTCACCAATGGATTCTTTAGGTTCACTTTGGTAATTCAGTTTTTTATTTCGGCCATGTACAATAACGAGTTCTCGAGATAAATGGGTGGCACGGGTGGTCTGAATCACCCTGTATTTTGGAAAAATTGAATCAAATTATAGTTTTATTTTTTTGTTATTTTTTAAAATGTTTTTAACTCCAGTAACTTTCATAATAATTTTGAAAAACCAAAGGTTTAAAATTGCATGGCGCTCAAATTTTATGAAAAATTGAAATTCCGTGCTCATCTAAAAACTAGAAATATGTCTTTGAAATCGACAAAAATTTCATTGAAATCGCCTATACCTAAATTACACCGACTATCCTCTTAATTTAAAAATGCGGTAAATATTATACTTTTATATTTTGAATTTTAGCAACGTACTAACAGAGGCGTAACTATTCATTTTTGGCCCTTAAGCAACCATATAAAATTGGCCCTCCAAATTAATTGAATTCGGGACAAATATGTGAAATAACTTGAAACAAACGATCGAAAATTCCAAGAAAAACTTGAGAAAGTCGTCGATTTCTTTAATTATTTTGTATTTTAATCACGTTTTTTGGGGTTTTAGTTGGAAAAAACTTAATTACTTTTTTATTTTTATAAATATTTTTTTCCAAAATTTTGTGAAATCGTGTGTTGTACTATTATTTATCTCTAGTACAACTTTTGCCAGAAAACTCCAAGAAAAACTTGAGAAAATCGTCAATTTCTTGAATTATTTTGTATTTTATTCACCTTTTTTGGGACTTTAGTTGGAAAATCTTAATAACTTTTTTATTTTTATAAATATTTTTACAAAATTTTGTTCAATCATGTATGATACTACATATCATCTATCAGTGGTACAGTTTTCGCTGGAAAATTCTAAGAAAAACTTCAGAAAATCGGCGATTTATTAAATTATTTGGTATTTTAAACACGTTTTTTGGGGTTTTAGTTGAAAAAAACTTAATTACTTCTTTATCTATATAAATATATTGCCAAAATTTATATAATTTTACAATCGTGTGTTGTACTATTTTTTACCACTGGTACAATTTTTGCCGGAAAATTCCAAGAAAAACTCGAGGAAATCGTCGATATCTTGAATTATTTCGTATATTTTATTTACCTTTTTGGAGACTTTAGTTGCAAAAAACTTAATAACTTTTTTGTTTTTATAAATATTTTTACAAAATTTTGTTCAATCGTGTATGGAATTATCACTTATCAGTGGTACAGTTTTCGCCGGAAAATTCGAAGGAAAACTTTAAAAAATCGGCGATTTCTTGAATTATTTTGTATTTATTCACCTTTTTGGGGACATTAGTTGAAAAAAACTTAATAATTTTTTTATTTTTATAAATATTTTGCAAAAATTATGTCGAGTCGTGTGTTGTACTATTATTTATCACTGAAACAATTTTTGGCTGAAACTTCCAAGAAAAACTTGAGAAAATCGTGGATTTTCATGAAAGTTTTCTTTTTATGGGACAAATTTTCTTATTTTTTTCGACGCCGACTTTGAAAATTCGCAACTTATGATCCAGACCGTGTATAATATTCCAATGTTTTTTATTTCCCTTCTTTCTTTATTATTTATGCGAGAAAAAATCAGCACGATTATATTTTACCCCTGGACTTGAAAAAAAAAAATCCCAAGTGAAATGTTAATAAAATAGCTCAAACGCGCGCTTTGGTCAGCCCCCTGTGCAGCCGTCAATTTTTAAAATTTTCTCAATTTTACATCAGATTATCAAAAAATAACAATATTTGTGGGGTAATGAGCATAATGTATTTTTAAATTTTGCGCGGTTAAAAAGTTATGGCGTAAAAACGTAAAAATGTTGAATTTAGGGGTCGGCGGCTCCCGTCGGCTTATTTTTTAACGGATTTTCATTTTTAAAAATACTGATAATTCTACTCTTGGTATTAAAACCGCCCACGCATAGGGTTTTTTAAATTTTAAAAAAACAACGAAATCTTAAATTTTTTAAGATCGCATTTAAAAAAGTCGCATTTTTATTCGAGTTTCGTTTTAATCAGCCCCTCAAATTTTATTCTACCCTAACGCAATGTATATTTTCTGAAAGCTTTCATGGTCCGCTTTACGACAAAAAAAGAATCACTTCGCTATCTCCTTTCGTTATCGAGTTATGGCCGAAAATGTAGCAAAAATATGCAAACTCTCCGTTTGGAACCAAAATTGCGGTCTGAAATTTTTCACTTTTCACAAAATAATTATCTTCTAAAATATTAGAACCGCCGGGACGAGTAATAGCTTAAAATTCGCACCGTTACCTCCCCCACCAAATTGCGTAAAAATTTTAATTTTCGGTATAAAATTACGTCGTCCATGCCCGTATTTGTACCAAAATTTTGCCAAAACTTTGCCAATTTTTTTACAAAAAAACTTTTTAACCGATTTTAACCAAATATTTTTTAAAACGCGTCTATCTACGGTGTTTACCTTTGGTAAAAATTTGAAATCGCTAACTTTATAAGTTTTCGAGATAAACAATAAAAGTCGATTTCCATGAAAAATTTTAAGCCTTAAAAATATCTCAAAAAATATTTTTTCGAATCTTTTCAAAATCGACCCCGCAAATGAAAGATAATAGAAAATAGATGAAATGTAGGGAGTCACTTGCCCTCTACGTTCCCCAAAAATATTTTACACCCCAAAAACTCAAACAAAGCAAAATTTTTCTAGGTAATGTACCTTAAAAAATAATTAAATATTAAAAAATTTAATAAGATAATATCGATAATTTTTACAAACTTATCTGTACGAATTTTCGTTTCTTAATTTTAGTTATTAAGCGAAATATGAATTTTTAACAATACACCTTTACTCATTTGTTAGAAAGCCATATTTTATATAAAAATTCATATCTTTTCAACAAAAAGTCGTACTGCCTTGAATTTTTTTTATTTTTTTCTTATTTCTTTATACTACAACCCAAAATTATTAACTTTCAAATTTTTAATTTGAAACGCTACACACTTGTAAAAACCACACTAAAGTTGTATAACATTTAAAGTGAAATTTCATAAGTAAAAAATTATAAAGAAGTAAATTTTAAATTAATAAATAATTCTCCTACTTTAATTAATAACTAATAGTAATATTTTATCAGAGTTTTAAAAGATAATAACTATAAAAAGTCTAGAAACAATCAAGTGCACTATACGCGTGTACGGAACGGACAGCGTTCGGAAGAAATGACGTCAGAATATCGCGTAGTTGAAGCGGAGGGGCTAATTTTCTTAAAATTCAAACGCTTATATTTACGTTAATATTTGTCGTATCGGATTGAAACAAAAAACAACTTATTTATAATTATGATTTCTAAAATATAAGATATAAAAATATCAATTATTTTTTTCGTTTTTCTTCCTCACCAAACTCATAAAACGTGTTCAAAGCTGTATATATTTTTTTGGAAAAACTTCAACCGAGCAAGAATCATAAAATATTTTTAAACCCGTACCCCGTACGTTATTTGAGCAAACTAATTAAATATTCTTTAAAGGAGTTATCTGAGCAAATTTTGTGTTTACGAAAATCGCCCTAATGGATTTGTTCGTAAAGGCTAAAGCCATTTCTGATTTCTGTTCTACCTGTCATTTATCTTTTGCTCAGATGAAGTGTTCCCTTAGCAATAAATATTTACATATTTTCGTATGGTTATAAAATTTGCTCAGTCCATACTTTTTTTGAATGAATCATCCGCTGGGTTACTTTTGTATGTTAATTTTTGAACCATGTTTTGTCATAATCCTGGTGAAAACTGCAATTTTCAAAAAAAATTCAAAATTCTTTGCTTCTGTATAGATAAAATATCTAAAGTCAATGGGAATAAAGGCTTTGGGTTTTATAAAAACCAATCTCTTATGAAATTGTGTAATTAATTAATTTTTCACGTCTTTCAAGTTTTAATAATTGAATGGAAATGAAAAGAAAGTGTTTATATTTAATTATTCATAAAAGAAGATATAATATTACATCTCTTATATGAAGTTTCTTTTTGCTGAATAAACAAATTCTAATTGCCACTGGATGTTTTAGCAGTGAAGCGTTAATTATTTAAACCGATATTAAAATCCTTAGTAATTTCTACCTTTGAACGAATGGTCATCCGTTTTTCCACACCAGGTAAGCCTATAAAACAATGATTACGTATGTAAAAACAAGCAACAAGCAAATTATGAGGTTCAAAAAAGCTCGGAGGAATTCCGAGAAGTTGCAATGAGAGGCGCGCGCAAGTCTCAACCACTGATAGGAAGTTCCAAGCGAGAACTCTGCTGAAACTTCACGTTTACGTTTCACAAAGCCACTCGCTTACTGAAAACGCGATGTGTCGTACGGTTTTCACCTGAAACAAGAAAAATGCATTTTGCGTGAGCTTAGTGCGTGCATAAAGAAAGGGTGATTCACAAGAACTAACCCCTTCGGAAATTTTATTACTAATTGCTTTACGTATGTACATTCTTTGTGGTTGTTACGATACACCGAACTGGATTTAAATATTTAAAAGGATTATTAACTTTTTTAGTATTTCATATCGTTCATAAATTATTATAGGTAAGTTAATTTTTTTTTAATTTTTCTTAAATTTTTTTGATTTTTTTTAATATCTTATTTTTTTTTTGTTTATGATAAAATTAAAAATCGAGCTTTTACATTGAGCTTTTATTCTTTAAAAACAAAAATAATCGAAAATTTTTGACTAATTTTTTTTCTATAAAATTGCCATATTTTATTTGTATTTTAACTAATTTATGTATATTTAAATTTTTTTGTGATAACTTTTACTGAATATTTTTATTTATGTGGTTGATATCTCCAAATCAATTTGTTTTTTTTATTTATAATCATAATCAAAACATCTGACATCACTTTCTATTATCATGTATTAATTCAATGCGTGGTTAAAATTCGTGACCCCAAATTTCCTTTCATTAAAGCGACTGTCTAATAAAATTGATGATATTATTTTCTGAAACCAGTCATTAAAGATGACTAGTTTTTTGCGATAATATATAACAGCAATTTTCTGGGCAATTACTACGAGTATTACGTATGGACGCGCTTTACAAAAAAGTGGGATAGGTTTATCAAAATTATAAACTAATTGTAAAGTATTTGCAAAATGTTAAAGCAAAGGCTAGAATTTAATCAAATGGGATGAAGAATGAAGAATCTAAAGATGCGACCACTATGAAGGAACGCTCAACTCCTTCCGCCACATTCCATGCCAGTTTATTAGCATGTCTTGAATAAATTAAAATGCACTCAAGTTATCCCATAACTTGCATCCATGTTTTAATCAAACCACTTCATGCATCACATTACAGGGCATGTTTAATGTACGAAGAACAATTCTTTATGCACTTGACTTTAAATTAAAATTTTTAAAGAATTTTTCGAAAATTACATCAGTACATCCTCAAAAATTGATATCTTATATATTTTCGAAAAAATATTTATACCCAGATTCTGGTCAAATCATTTAAGTTTAAAGACCTATAAATCTAAATTTGTTATATGGGTTGTAATGGACAATTTCTATGGTTACCTTATCTGTTCCTAATTAAAGGCCTTTAATTTTGACCAGAATCTGCCTATTAATGTGGCAAACGCTATATAAATACTTAGAAGCTCTAAGGAAGCCATGGGAAGTTTTTCCAAAAAATCAACTGTAACTTCCAGTTTCCAAAAATGTTCCTAATTTATGCAAGCAAGAGCTTATGACCAATTACATTATTACCATAAGCTCTATTGATACAGAATTTTAAAGAGTTTAAATCAAAAAGGATAGTAATGAATTTTTTGATAAAATGTAAGATTTTTTCGTGGTTTCCTGATTTGGATAGTAAATTTTTGAGTAGAAAATGACAATGTCTACTCCTACCTACAAGTTATCTAAGCCACTTGATAAGAAATTATAGACTAATCCAGTTTTTTTGTCGATATCATATTTTCAAAATAGCTTGTTTTATGATAAGTTTTCTTCATTGAATTTTCTTGAATATCTTTATGAAAACTCACCCCGAAAAGTGTTATTTTTTATTCAGTAATTGAAAAATATATTTTGTATATTATTAAAAAACTAAGAAGTTTTTGTAAAAAGTTTAAAATGTTGTATACATTATTCCTAAAATATTTACAATCTTACAAAAATCAACATCAGTACATTAATTTTAGTAATAATTTTTATTTTTTATACAGGGTGGACCATTTTTTTCTAAGTTTTTTAGTTTATTAGATATTTATTTGTTTCAAGTTAAATGGTCCACCCTCTGTATATGATAATCTTGAAATCTTGAAAAAATCACTTTTAAGTGTGCATTTTTTTCCATAAGCAAAATAAGACTCCACCTTTAAAGATATGTATACATGAACAATTTTCATGGTTACCATTTACCATACTAATATTTCTTGTAAGGCTTATTATTTTACCAAAACTATCCCAAAAATTATAAACAAAGTTTTTTATGTAATTTCGAAGTAAAAGATTCATTAAAAATCTGAAAGAAAATTTAAGATATTTAAACTTACTGCAAAATTATGGCCAAAAATCTAAAGAATGTGATTTTAGAAAATAATTTATATTTTCCAAACCATTACTGCTACATCAATGAAATTTGGTACCTTTACATTGTTGACTATTCTGAGTTAAATGACGTCAAAAAATAATTTTTTGGCCTCCTAGATTCGAAGTCGCGATATTCAATTTTTTTATTTCTTATGGCCGCCATATTGGATTTTTACCTCATCAGATAATAAATAATAATAAATTTTCAGATTGCTAATTAACATTAATGTGTTCCCTTAGAAAATGTACTAAATTTGAAAATTTGTATAAAAAACAAACGAAATCAATGTTTTATGGACAGTTTCCGTTGTTACCATAAAAATATCGCCTCAAATGAAACTTTAAATTTGATTAAAATTCTAATAATAAAAAAGCAAATACTTTAATCGTTTTATTTGTTTAATATTATAAAGACACCTGTTATTTACATAAAATGCTCTTATTGCAGGTCATTTGTTTACTAATATTATTTTCTTTATTATTACAACAATTTTGAGGAGATATTTTTATGGTAACCATGGAAACTGTCCATAAAACATAGCTTTCATTTGTTTTTTATACAAATTATTAAATTTAACACATTTTCTAAAGGAACATATTAAATTTAACTAGCAATCTGAAAATATATTACTATTTATTATCTGATGATGTAAAAATTCAACATGGCGGCCATAAGAAATAAAAAAGTTGAATATCGCGGCTTCGAATCTAGGAGGCCAAAAAATTATTTTTTGACGTCACTTAACTCAGAATAGTCAACAATTTAAAGGTACCAATTTTCATTGATGTAGCAGTAATGGTTTGGCAAATATAAATAATTTTTCAAAATCACATTTTTTGTTTTTTTGCCATAACTTTACAACGAGTTTAAATATTCTATTTTTTTTTTCAGATTTTTAATGGCCATAAAAATGAGCAACTTTTAAAGGTACCAAATTTCATTGATGTAGCAGTAATGTTTTGGAAAATATAAATTATTTTCTAAAATCACATTTTTTAGATTTTTGGCCATAATTTTGCAATAAGTTTAAATATCTTAAATTTTCTTTCAGATTTTTAATGACCATAAATTTTTCTTTAATTTAACCGACCTCGTATCTCCTCCACTTTAAAAGATACCAATGGCGAGCATCGAAATAACCACCACCCTGTATAAATAATTTAATAAATTACAAATCTCATTTTTTGTTCGACGAAATTTTAACAAAAGTTATTTAATTATTCTTAAAGTAAATCTAGGATGGTTTTTTCTGAATTTAAAATAAGGTCTCATTTTTGAGCTTTGATCTTGATGAAATATTTGTATATCTTTCCAAAAATATTTACATTTTTTTTTTAAATCAATATTAAGTTTAGAACCGTCTACATCCAGATGAAAACACAAAAAAATTAATCCTACCTGATTTAATGTTTTTTTTTAAATTTTATTTTGTAAACACAAACGGTGTTTCTTTTGCAAAACTTCATGTGAAATTCTGAATAACTAAACTATTTTATGAAAAACGATAATTTTTGTTTAGTTATTAATCTTAAAATTAATTCAGGTAAAAAAGGCAAAACAATATCTATAAAAATATCAAAAGGAAAGTCTATTATTATCAATTAAATACAGATTAGAGTTACTAAGACATCCGATTATATTTGATTTTTTTGCATATTATCAATACTATCAGTTACCATTTATTGCCAGATATTAAATAAAATAGTTTGATAATAATGAGATAGTCTAAATAAATCATATAATAATAGTAATTAAATTCAGAAAAAATTGAAGTGGGTGGTTTATTTTTAGTAAAGCGTTAATATAAAACATAGATTTTGTAAATAAGTTTGATTAAATTTATCGACCACCACTGATGATTAATTAATTTCTAAAGTTAATTAAAGAGGTGTTTTCTGAAACTACATATTGTCCCTACAAATTTTTGAGTTCCTTTGAGTTTTGAGTATTTTCATTCCCAAAAATTTGCGAATGATTCAGTGTAGGAAAATAATTGGGAATTTCATGATTTGTAAAGATAATAATTAAAAAAAATGCGAAAAAAAATTATTTTATAAAAAACGACAATTTTTGTTCAGTTAAAAATTTCTTCATGTAAAAAGGAAATATAATATCTATAAAAACATCTTAGTAATTTTCTATTTTTTTTTTGTTATTTAATATCGATTGTCTTAAAATTTAATTAAATTTTTAAAGAAATAAAGTTAAAACTTCGTGATTTCTCAAGAGGTCTTTTGAAGAAAAATTATACGCTCAGTTTTACTGTTTTCTTTTATTTATTTTCATCATTCCATTTATTATTATTGTTTTTAGTATTTTTTAATGTGGTAGACGTTCTTGTGAAAAATTACTAACACCCGAAAATAGACATTTCTCAGAAAAAAGAGCATAATTTTTTAAATTTTAAAACTTATTTAAAAAGGAGACAAATGATTTACTTCTTATATTGTGTTTTTATATTAAAATACAGATTTAATAAAAACAAAGTAATAAAATTACTTTGATTAAGTAAATTTGATGAAAACGTTTTGGTTAATTAAAGTTCATATAAACATGGAGTGAGTTTATATTTAATTGATATTAAATTAATTAATAAAATGATGTTTCCCTTTAGCTTTTATTTTATTGAAAGTTATTTAATTATAAACGTGTGACTAGTTTCATCAAGTCATTAATTTTTATATAAAATAAAGGTACGAATAAAAAAAATTTAGAGGTTTTCAGTGGTACTCATTGTAATTGAATTAATATATTCATAAATTAAGTAGGACGTAAAATTGTGCCAAAATGAAATCGTTCGATATACTCCAATAATTTGCTAAATCCTAATAATATTAAAAACAAAAGTTGCATTTTAAGTATTTTAAAGTGGAGTAGTCGTAAAATTTACCTTTACCTTTACCCCAGATAATAAACGATAAAATATAATAGTTCTGGTTTATTTATTAATAATATTCCTTAAATAAAAGTCGTTCAAAAAATCATTTAATCACTTGTCAATTTTGGTAACAAAAAATATTATTGTAAATATCTTATAATTAACGAAGTATTTCAAAATAATTATTTTATTATCATTTTAGTTTAGTTAATTCGAATCTTATAGGAAGTTGTAAAAAACCTTCATAGGAAGATATCTGGTAAATTTCTGAAAATCGTTCATGAACTGAGTTTTTGGTCATTTAACTGATATTTTTCCAAAATTCGTTTTATGGCTGATTGAAATTTCTTACTTTTTACTTGTGCGGCAAATAAACATTAAAATAATGGCCTTTCATTTTTTTAAGATTTTTTTACCCCGTTTAAAACTGTCATTTATAGATAAGAATTACCTTGTATAAAGTCAGAAATATTACAGGGTGCGGGAAAAGTCTTGCATAATAGATATAACTTTTTTAATATTGGTTTGATAAAAAAAATTTGAAAGATTTAAAAATTGACATATATCTGTAGCCTTGCTTTTGTTTTTCAACATCACGTGACTGAGGTAGGAGTGTCAAGTTTGAAATCTCAAACGGAATAGTCCAACTGTTTTTTATTAATTTGAATATAATAATTTTGTGAATCCAGCGACATGTAATAAGTGACATTCTTCGTTTTTTTATATTCTTTTTTTATTTTTTTTTCAAAAATATTTCATGTATCAATTTTATGATTTATTGAAAACAAACCTACAACATTTAAATGACATTCCAAAATGTCACAACAACATATTATAAAAGTAAAATAAACTTGAGAGCCATGTGTGCTCAGTAAAGTATTAACTTTAAGGTTATAAAATTATTTATAACCTTAAATTTATAAAGAAGATTTTTTTAATTTTTTTAAACCTTAAGTTGAAAGAAAAATATTTCAGAAAATTCTGCAGATTCAAATTATTAAAGAAACGTTTTGGACTATTCAATTTAAGATTTCAAACTTGATCACTTTTCCCGCACCCTGTATAAAATTTAAAATAACAATTTTGATATTTAATCAATTTTAAGTTTGAAACCATTTAGTATCTCTAAAATTTTAAAAATAATTACCTTTTGTGTATTTAATCGTGCTGGTAATAAAATCTTAAACAATAAAATTCAATTTCCAGTTTATGAGTACATGGGGATTTCCGATATTCATTATTTATATGTATTTATTTTAGATACAGATAAGATGACACTTTATTTTAATTGCAGCTTTTTGTAATGTTCTTATCATAACCGCTTTAAAAGCACATTATACTTACTATTATTGATTTAAATATTTTGACAAAACGCAAGTCTATTATTATCAATTAAATACTGATTAGAGTTACCAAGATATCCGATTATATTTGATTTTTTTTGCATATTTGCAATACTATTAGTTGCCATTTATTGCCAGATATTAAATAAAATGCTTTGATAATAATGAGATTGACTAAATAAAAGCTATAATAGTAGTAATTAAAACCAGAGTGATTCATTTTTAGTAAAGCATGAATATAAAAAATAGATTTTTTTTTAAATTTTTCCATTGAAAATAGTATGTATTTTTTGTACAAAAAACTGTTTTGCTGCAGAAAATTAATCGTACAAAACTATAAAAAAACATCACTAGAATATTTATTAATAACTACAATTTATACAGGGTGTTCGGTTCGTGGTTCACCAAACGTCAGGATTAGAAACTAGAGTAAATTTAAATGACAAAAAACGAAAAAAGTAGGGGTATATCTTTTTTAGTTATAGAGCTACAGCATTTTGAACTTCTGGACACCAATTTTTGCCAAAAATCACAAAATCGCTAATTTCTTTTTAACAATATACGAAGAATTAAAAGAAAATTATCACCAGAAAGCTGAAACCATCCTCTTTCAATTGATAATAACAGTAATATAGAAATGGCTGATATAATGTTGAATAAAAAATCGTGAAGAAAAATGAAGACAAAATTAACATTTTTTTTTCAGTTTTTGAATTTTTTTTTCAAGATCCATTAAGGTTGTTTTTTCTAAATTTTCTGAAATTCTTCATATTTACAATAAATCAAGGAAAAATTTGAAGCCATAGCTCTTTTCCTTCTCTTACTACAGCCTTTTGAAATAATCTGAGCAGTCTGTTACCATCGGCACGTGGACTGTCGTAAAATTGTTATAAAATATTTGGAATCCCATCAGGTATCCCTTATAGCCTAATTGACAAACTATGCTCAAGATTACTTCTGATAGAAGTAACTTCAGAAGGCTTTACTAAGTGAATGGAAAGAGCTACGGTTTCAGATTTTCTCTGGTGTTATGAGAATATGAACAAGCTTCAGAAAATTAAAAAAAAAACACAACTGTAGAGGGTCTTATATAGGAGAAAATTATAAAAAACTGAATTTTTTTTTTTATTTGATCACTTTTTGATATTTTTTCTCAACATTTTAACAATTGTTTTTTGTTCGACTGTTATTATCTATTGAAAGAGGATGGTTTTATCTTTTTATTGATTTTTTTATGCATACACACATTGGTTGAGATGTAATTAGCGATTTTGTGATTTGTGATAAAAATCGGTGACTTAAAATTCAAAAGCTATAAACGTAAAAAAGCTAGAACCCCACTTTTTTGGTTTTTTGTCGAAAAAATTTGGTCTAGTTTCTAACCTGATGTTTGGTGAAGCATGAACGGAACACCCTGTATTATATTTTTTACTTTAAACTAAAAAAGTTAAAGTTTTGAATTTTCGGTCACCTATATTTGTGAAACACTAGAAAACTAAACTCAGTTTATTTTTTAATTAATTTATATCAACAGTAATACTCCTTACTAAATTGTTGCAAAAAAATTCCCAGGGGAAAAAATAATTATTTTTTTTTTCAGTTTTTCGATTATTTTTAAAAAAATCCGAAGTAATGGGAAGTTTTTTGTCTTGTGAAATGAAAATATTATCACTACTAATCATGAAAATTTTTAGGTTTTATTTCTTCCTTCACTTACCAAAAAAATCTATTTTAACTTACAATTTTTTGAAAAATTCATCCAAAAACAGTCAATTTGAGAATGTTTTGGTAAGTGAAGGAAAAGAACTAGAAACTTAAAATTTTCTTGATTTTTAGGGATAATAAACTACTTTTAGAAAAAAAACTCATAATTTGAATTTTTTAAAATAATCAAAAAACGTTATTTTTAACTTTTTTCTCTATGAATTCTGTGTTACTAATGTTACTACCATTGAAGAGGATGGTTTTAGATTTATGGTCATAGTTTTTTTTAAATCTCTAACAAAAATGGCTGACCTCAAATTCGAAACGCTGGGTCCCCAAAAATAAAAAAAAAATAGTTTTTTTGACGATGGAATTTGATGCATTTTCGTATCCTTAAATCCCCATATTATAATATGTTATGTTTTTTGTACCAAAATTGAAAAAAGTATTTTGCAGCTCCATGAACCTCCTTTCAAAATTCCCGTTTGCGCCACAGTAAATAACAATAAGAAAATTCATGATAGAAAAAATTATTTTTGAAAAAGAATTGCTTCTAAAATAATTAAAAATTTCTAAAAAGTAGTTTTTTTTTTAAATTTTATCATGTAGAAATGAAACCATTATCGAAGAATCTTCAGATCTTAAAAAGGCTCTTCCTAACTTTTGAGATTTTCTAGAAAACCTCTGAACAATCATATATTTAATGATGTGAAGACTTGCGATGATTTGGATAACGTTTTAATGTGAGAATGAAGTTGGATTGCTGGAATTCTAATTTCCATACTCACATTTAATCAAATATTTTTTGTTATTTAACATTAGTTTAATTTAATTGTTGTTATTATTTTTTCGTTAAAGGTAGATATTTTCTTATAAAAAATTCAGTTATTTGGTGGAGTTGTAATTTTTTCCCCACTATTTTTTTAATAACGATATTTGTAATTTTTTTAAAACACTAAAGAAGTTAGAAGGCACTACAATTTCAGATATTTTTAATAAAAAAATTACTCAAAATTTCAACCTAAAAAATCTTCCAGTTTTATTGAAAGAGTAATGTGAAAGTTAAATAAATTTCTTTAGAGTGATGTGTCTTTTTTATTTCTTGTACGCTTAATATTTTTTGAATGCAAGGTAGTTCTTGGAATCTGCCATGGCTGTCAAAATCACATCAAATACTCCTGTCTTGGATCTTGGACCGCACTTAAGAATTTCTTGCGGTGGATGCTGGTTATAACCGGTCAGCGACCTGCTACACTCAAACTCACCGACAGAACTTTTCCCAGACATGAAACCATAACATAATCACATTGTGCGCATCTTGAACTAAACAAAAAAAGCTTGCGTAATTAAAACGGCCCCTCGCACGCTCTTTAGATCTAAAAAATGCTTTTTAAACTTAATTAATCCTAATTAGAATTTAATCTTGTACTTCGAGACCCAAAATAATCAATTTTTAATTTTTTTTTCAGTAATTACATGTAATAAAATTTGCGCATTGAAGTAGATGAGTTTTGCAGCATCACGTAACGTAAAGTATTAAATAAATGAACGATGTATCGATTTAAACCCGTATCCTGTCACTTCAGCTTTTCCGGTTTTATAAATTCTTTGATGTTAAAATATAGTAATTTTATACTCTAATTATTTTACTAAAATCTCGAAAGCTTTTGATAAATAAATAATCATAAAAAATCTTTTACACATCTAAAATACCTTTATACCTGAGCGGCGAGACTGAAATTTAAGGGCTACATTCCGTAAATATTTGCTTTATGACGTGTCAAGGGTAGATTAGTCTGTCTCCAGAATTAATGGCATGTCTACTTGAAGGTGCTATGAATTTTAAATAGGATGATTTATACGTTACTCCTTGCTCCTTGTTTCATTTGGTTAGGTCATAGTTTGCGTCAGCCTACGTGATATTAAAAGAAAAATAATAAAATTTCGGTAAATAACATTAGTGACTCATTTTTATTTTATGCAACTTAATGAGGTACTTTATACAATAACAAAGGCATTTGCTACAGGTTTTTATTGTATGTGCTAATTGGTTACAAGCTACAACAGGAGTACTTATGATGCTAAAATTTTTATTAGTTAGGGAATTCATGTAATCTCAAATAAGGATTGTTCATTTAGATATTTGATAAATAAAAAAATAATTGACCCTTAAACATATTGTCACGTTTTTCTTAGTGTTGAGTACTTTTAGCTGCTTTTGGGCATCAAGAGGCTACTTCCTCTTATTATTGTTCCCCGAATGAAAAACGTTCCTCCGGAAAATCCTCCTTAAGAGGGCGAATAAATGAAAATCTCAAGGGGTAGGAAATATATTAGGGAAGTCCAAGAGCTTCTTCTCCCTTCAAATTAGCCTGCTTTTTCTTGGGCATGCTGCAGGTTTCATTCGAGCTTTCCTGGAACAATAACAAGAACTTAACATCTATAATTGAAGGACTCGTTGCAAAAATTTCCAATTTCTCTAATTTTTGTATCAAAACTTACATATCCAAAGTTTATATGTATTTTGAATGGAAAATCCAACTAAGTACAAATGTATATTCATAAAAAATAAATTTTTGCAAAAATGAGTTAATATTCTTTGGTCCTCCTCAATGACTTTAATGTAGCTTGTATTCTTTGAAATTTAGTATCTATTAGCCTTTTGAAACTTTAGTATACTTTCTCATTCCTGTAAAATATTTTTATAGCTGCTTTTGAAGTTATACCTGGTCAAAATTAGAAACATTTAAGGAATCATGGAAATTGTCCATTACAACCTATGTATTAAATTCAAATTTAAAGGACTTTAAACTTAAATGATTTGACCAGAATCTGGGTATTGCATTGAGATCTGAGGTGGAACAAACCTCCAGCTCCTTGGATCTGGTGACTGCACAGGCTAATCCAGTAAAAACACTGTTTTCTTTAAAAAAAGCTATGTATGTGGATGAATACGGCAAAGAGCATTACTTTGTTAAAATAATAAATATGCTAAATTGCGGTCTCCAAAAATAATATTAGCTGTAGCACTGATTCCAATATACAGGGTGTCCCATAATATGTGGAACCCACTTCTAGGGTGGGTAGTAGATGTCAAAAGAATAAGAAAAGTTTATAAAAACGTATGTCCAATTTCGCCTCATAAGGGAGCTACAGCTCTTTAAAGGTGTTGTTAAAAAGTAGGTTTTTGCTCGTTTATTTATAACAAATTGGAGTAGAGATTTGAAATTTGGTGTGAATCATAATACAACTATGATACATTTTTGTGATTTTTTTTTAGATTTTTTACTTGCTTTTAAAGGGTAGATTCGGGGAGAGTTGTGGTTAAAAATTATCATAACTTTTTTGTAGTTAACTTTTACAAAATTTTTTCTTCAAATTAATGTTCCCCATTTAATACTTAACAAAAAAGGTACTCTTATTTAAAGTCGGTATAATGCGCCGTTTTCGAAGAAAATGCATTTTCTTATTTTATTGATGAGCAACACAATTTAAATTTTAAAAAATCATGTTAGCCATGGATTATTTTATTTTTTTGTTTATTATCCAAAACTGTTTAAGAAATTGAAAAAAATACGAAAACGTATCCTAACTGTATTATGATTCATACCAAATATCAAATCTGTTAATTTGTACTTCAATTTGTTTTGAAATAAAAAAAAACTACTTTTTAACAACTCCTTTAAAGAGCTGTAGTTCCCTTATGAGGCGAAATTGGTCATAATTTTATATGAACTTTTCTTATTCTCTTGACATCTACTACCCACCCCAGAAACGGGTCCCTCATATTACCGGACACTCTGTAGATATGTACTTGTTGCTGTTCATGTGATCCTAGCAAATGACACCATCAGACATGCCCATATCATAATGTTACATCCCTTGTATTTCAGTGTACGTATCATACAATCAGGATGAAACTCTCAGCCTATAGTCGCCTCACGTTTGGTAAAACCAGGAATTTTAACCCCTCTAGATTTAGAAATTGTTCATTCTAACAGTGGTGTCTACTTAGTCAAATGATGTATTGGTGCATACAACAATAGTGTCTTGTAGTTCGAGCGCTTATCGGTTTTCTAATTTTTTCTGAGAAGCCATTAGCAAGTTCAAAAAAAGTTTTCACCGATTTTTAATAGCTTCAAGTATCAATTTACGGTCTTCATGTTCTGTTGGTATTCGTTTTGAATTTTGAGTCTGCAGTAATTATGGAATCAACTAATTCCTCCCGTTTCGGATATGATGGACCCATGATGGTTCCATGACGAACGATTGTACTTTTCACCATTCAGCTGGTGGAATGTAACGCTTCTCGAATCCTCTTTGCATGGGAATCATCATGGGATAATGATTTCTGTCTTGGTTTCGGGGATCATGAGCATGGGATATTTTGTTGCATCACTCCCGGTAGAATAGCAATGCCTCTGGGATCTTCTCTGAATGACCATCATACTTTATTATCATATTGTTTTCGGAATGCTCCTTTGTATAATATTTTCTCTTATCGATGTCCTTGGAGAAGACCTGATGAGAATTATGGTAGATAGCATAGTCTGTTCTGGAATGGATTACATTGGTGAATTCTAAAATTCACCTAATTTCTTGTTGTTGATTTTTTCGTGTATTCCAATTGTCATAAACATACTGTTGTTATTTATAATATAAGTTTGATTTTCCCATTTATAGGGAGTGGTTATTAGATGATACCCAAATAACATCTCTCTATTTGATGGGTATTCTCAAGATGATATACCGGGTGGAAATGAAACTAGGGTCACCCCTGGCATTTCTTTATTTATGAAAATAGAAAATTAGAATATTAGAATATTAGTATCTTATATGATCTAAGAAAACAAATTTTATGGATCGAATAAATCTTTCATTTTACTTCCGGTTTATCAGGAAATGGCACCCACTTTCTTATTTTAAATGTAACCCCCAGATTTTTTCTACGTAAAATCAAACATTGGTCAGTTTTAAGTATGTTTATGACAAAAAAAATTTTTTTTCAAAACTTTAAGAAAAAATGTTGAATTTTTTTTTGGTAAAAAATTTGAGTAAAACCTACAAAAACTATTTTTAAATAATACAAATACGTAAAATAAATTGTAATTTATAAAATTTATTTCACCGTTCTTGAGATATTATTTTTTTTAATTTTCAAGAAGCGTTTTTTGGAAATATCTTTACTTTTTTAAATGGGATGATATAAGGGCCACCCCCTAATTAAATAGAGGGTTTTTTCCGGTTACTTTGATATCCCATATGTATGTTTTACTCAAATTTTTTACCAAAAAAAAATTCAAATTTTTTTCTTGAAGTTTTGAAAAAAAATATTTTTTTGTCATAAACATACTTAAAATTAACCAATGTTTGATTTTACGTAGAAAAAATCAGGGGGTTATATTTAAATTAAGAAAGTGGATGCCATTTCCTGATAAGCCGGAAGTAAAATTAAAAATTTATTCGATCCATAAGATTTGTTTTCTTAGATCATATAATATACTAAAATTTTAATTTTTTATTTCCATAAATAAAGAAATGCCAGGGGTGGCCCTAGTTTCATTTCCACCCGGTATATCGTCATCTATAGAACAGTTGCTGCTGGGGAGTTAATATTATCATGAAGGCAGTGAATTGCATGTTCAAAGCTTAAGGTGATAGGGAGTCATTTATTGAAAAACCGATGTTTTTATCTTTCCCGAATTTTTTTAAAGTGTTTCGAAATGGAAACAAAAAAAAATATTAAAATACCGAACTTAAGTAATACTTGTACTTTTATATACAATTTTTGTTTTTCATGTATCTAGATTTATATAAGCGTAGTTTTGCAAAAATAAAAATATAAATATAGAAGTTTTTCTTGCAAAATTACACAAATATAGTTGAAGATACATAAATAACAAAACTTGCAAATGAATGTAAAATTCTTACTTTAGTTTGGTATTTCTTTATTTTTTTGACTTTCCAATTCGAAACACTTTAAAAAATTCATGAAAGATACGTACGTCGTTTTTTTCAACATTTGACTCCCTATCACCTTAAGCTTGCTATTTTTTGTTCGAGCCTTTGTAAGTCCACATGAAACATTACAGGATTTTTTTATGTGGAACCATAAGAACTGGTAGGAATTGATTCTTGCAGGTGCTTATGATTTCGTTGACTTAATGTTAGTAATTTTGCTAGGGTCAAAAAGATTGGTATACTATGTTTTCTTTATCCATTTCTGATATCCGAACTTTTTATCCATTTTTTACACCGCGTTTATCCTTGTTTCTATTATTCTGAGATTATTTCACATCATCTACTGGTATGATTGGAATCCTTAAGCAGTTTCGCCCAATGTTTTAAGTTCTAGTTGAAGACTGAAGACCAGTTTGTAGGCTTCGGATGTTTTTCTTCAGTATCTTCCCCATTTTGTAGTTGATATTGTGTGGCAACCACGGTGACGCGTTAACTGATAGAACTTTAACTGCTAGAATGAGAAAAAGCTAGAACGTAAATTGCTAGAACCGTAAAGTGGTCGAATCGGAAATTGATAGAATCGGAAACTGCTAGAATCGGAATCTGCTAGAACCGTAAACTGCTAGAACGGTAAATTGATAGAACCGTTAAATGATAGAACGTTAACTGCTAGAACGTTAATTGATAGAATCGATCGGGCGGCTTCGGTCCGCGCGGTTTCTTCTCCGCATATACAATAATATGTACGGCGTGACCGAAGACGTACGAGCGATTCTATCAATTAACGTTCTAGCAGTTAACGTTCTATCACTTAACGGTTCTATCAATTTACGGTTCTAGCAGTTTACGGTTCTAGCAGATTCCGATTCTAGCAGTTTCCGATTCTATTAATTTCTGATTCGACCACTTTACGGTTCTAGCAATTTACGTTCTAGCATTTTCTCATTCTAGCAGTTAACGTTCTATCAATTAACAGGGCACCGCAACCACGCTGTTTCTCCGATGAACTCCAGTGCTCTTCTCGACCGATTTGGATATGTTATCACATCCGATCTTCATGATAATCGATTCCAATTTTGAATCGAACGCAACTCCTAGCTCTTCAGTTTTTCCGATATTAGACATTTTCGCTATACACTTTTTATCTTTCTCGTATGAGTACTCTGCATTCTGCTGTATAGATTATCGGAAAACTGGACTAGTATATTACAACTTCCGGAAGAGGCTCCCAAATTATTCTTGTGATTTGAAAATGACACAGGCACTGCTTGGTTACAAAAATTGTCCGTGATTCCATTAACATGAGTAGTTTGGTTGAGATGTGGTACTTCTAACGTCCAATTTTGGTTGAGATGTAGAGCAGCGATCGAAGTTGGAATTTACGAGGAAGAAAGAAAAAAGGTGAAAAATACTAAAGTAATGGAAGAAAACATGAAAATATTATTGTCAACCTCTATTTTTTAATGAAATCTACTAAAATTCAAGATGACGCGACGTTTCGATTATATTATGCATTATTAAAGTGTAATTAGTTTAGCAATTTTTCAAAAATTAAGTAGCTAATTATTCAGCAGGAAATAGAAGATGTAATTCGTAGTCATCAAGTTTCACCAGCTGCATGTAGTCATTGTATGTTAATATGGGACAAAGTAAGCAACATTTTATTCTATTTGTACTGATGACATTCCACATCAGAAAAAGAGCCTATTCGTAAATTTCTCCCCGACTTAATTTTCTTAACATTAGTGCATAAATATTTGAATGACTCAACATTGGAGAAATTATCGTCGTGCCCATTTCACTACCTCTTATGAGCTTCGCTAATTTTAATCTACAATAACTTGCGATTTGAAACTCAACCTTTTAAATGGTTCTAGAATGCGTTTTAAGTGTTATGGAACCTGCTTTAAGTGGATCATGTTGCATGTCCATTAAACACACATATTAACGTATGTATACAACAATTAAAAGGGAGTTTAATTGCTGAATCAACAAAGAAGGAATTAAAGAAATTCTAATAATAGAAAAACGCATTAAATTAATTAAAATCAATTAAAAATATTATTTTTAATTATACATTTTCTGTTATTATATTTAATAATCCATTAATTTTCGCTTTAGTTACCAATGTGTAATAAAAAATTATTATATATTAAACTTTAAGCCATTCAAAGAGCGAAATATAATTAAATTACAAATTTGCATCATTTTATTAAGTATCTACTAACCTTAAGAACTACGAAGTAAAGTTCAAATAAATATTATTAAAAATTACATAATTACTACCGTGTTTATTATTTTAAGTTTGTTAACCTACTTAAAAGTAATTAAATCTAAATTGATTACGATAAACTTAACTAAAGGTACCTATATAATACAAACAATGAAAATATATCACAAGAGAAACTTGTAAAACAATGTCTATCTTTGCAACTTCCGTTAATATTTAAATTATTAAATTCATTAAAGCGTTAAATCTGGAGCAGAATGTGGTATAAATTTTTAAAAACAATACGTATTTTAATATTGTTCCAATTTTTTATGATAAAAACATAATCGAAAAATATAATAAAAATATATTGCGGCTTATAAAAATTTTACAGTAGCACCGGGATTATTTTTATGTGAAATACCATAAATTACATCAATTCCTAACACTACCATTTTCAGCTTTTTTAGTACTTAAAAGTGCAATGTCGTCTTTAAAAAAAGAGATTAGGTTTTTTACTGCTTAATGCGCATATAAGATTTGCAGGATTATTAGTCAAGGATGACTAGGAAATCATTGTAAATCTTAAAATAAATTATATAAGCTGATGACTAATTACGTGAAGGTCTTGAAATGATTAACTACACAAGGGCAATTAAAAATGGAGCAAATTATTTTAGTGATGATTGTTGAAAAAACAAAATACCAACTTCAATTCGCTCATCCATTACTCAATCAGTCTAGCATAAGATATTAATTAATATAGTAATTTGTAATTACTGTAATCAATATTTAAAAACCAAAACAAAAATTTATTAAAGTAGTTTAATATAAAATACATCACGATAAAAGTTTCCGTGTTTATGTTCCAAAATACGGAATTACCTATCATAATTTTAAGGTTGGATTAATAACAAGTTGTTTCTGATAAAATCTTGAAGTATCTTATGGATAAATATTTAACCTAAATCAATCATTCGATAAAAATACACGATACGTTGTAAAATATGATAAAATAATCATTCAAATACCCGTATTAAATTTTTTTAGATATAAATTTTATCATGTTTTATGAAATGGTTATCTTCCGAACTCAAAGTGGAAGTAATTTTCTAAACACAAAAAATCGTTCATGTTAATTTAGATTTTATACGTTTATAAAATATTCTGGAGTAAGCTAACTTATTGTAAAAATTTATTATTTTTATTTCAAAAAAATATCGGAAGTAATTTTTGCAAATTCCTACATCTTTTTCAATTGTATTTCAGAAACCGTCAATTGTATTACAGATAAATCCATTTTGAATTACCGCCCCTATAAAGTCGATTTTTTTGTGTAAAGTTCTCACAAAAATGTGTAAAAAATATTTTAGTGTGACCTCCAAAAAATCGTGAAAATATAACTTTTTACAGCGTTCCAAAAATGAAGTAAAATTTTTAGAGCTCTGTAAAAAATTTAACAATATACTTAAAACAAAAAACGCTTATAACATCTCTTCGTTTATACTTTAACTTGTTGTTTGGATTGGAAAACATTATTTTAATTAGATTTTTAGAGAATTTTGGTAAGCGCTGTTAAGCGAGCGTTTTTTATAAAGATCCCGTTTTACTGCTGCCGTATGTGTATTTGGTTTCACTTGGAAAACCAAAATAGAAGAAATTGGTAGCTACACGACACTTTTGTATACCAAATAAAAAAAATTAAAAAATCTCCACTGGAAAATAGTTATGACCGAAAACGTAAATACCAAGCGAATTTCAAAATAAAATTTGCCGACTATCGCCAAAGTAGAATCATCAGGCTATAATTTTTTGCAATTTTTGTCTTTGTAGAATATAATTGCGCGTTTTTTACTGTTTTCTTTAAAAACAAATCCTAAGAAAAACTACAACTTATTTTCGATTTTTTCAAAGTTAATTTTGAAAAGAATACCCCAAGGCATGTTTTGTAAAAAATTTAAAACATACATATTGCATTATAAAATTATAAAAGGTTTTTGAAATTTAAAATTATTTAAATTTAAAAATCACCCTATTGAAATTCTCTCGATACACTTTGGCCTAGAAAACGTAATCATGTTTGTTCTTTGATGATTTTTTTATTTTAATTACAAATATTAATATTTTCATGACTAGTAATTATTTATGTTTTTTAAAACTTTCATTACATTTTAGAGAATAGTTCACTTTTCTTTTCAATTTTTTTTTAGATTTAAAATGAAATTATAAAATTTTTTGTAATTTTTTTTACAATTTTATTTCCATTTTTTTAACATTTTTTATATTTTAGAGGTTTTTTTATGTTTACAATGAGCTTAAAAATCTTAAATTTTAAAACAATTTTATGGCAGTTTCAATGAAATTCCTAGTTTTTTTCATGATTTAAACTGAAAACAGACTTTTTCGACATTTCTGGGAAAGTTCTAGAAAATTCCATAATTTTTTTTATAGTTTACAAAATATTTTCAAAATTTAAGTAATTATTTTTGTTGTAGATTTTTCAAGAACTTCAGTGTTCCAATAAGAATTCATATTTTTTTTACAATTTTATTTATGGTTTTTTCCAAACTTCCATTGCATTTTAGAGGTTCTCATCTTTTTACATTTACCGAGACATTTACAATGAGCTTATAAAATCTTCAATAATTTTTGAACAATTTTCTTGCAGTTCCAATGAAATTCGATATATTTTTTCATTATTTATGTACTTATTTGTGCTTAAAAAATCGAAAACAAAAAATTTCTTATAATTTTTCAAAATGCCGGGAAGTTCTAAGAAAATTCCATGATTTTTTTTACAGTTTAAATTTTTTTTTTAAATTTAAGTATTTATTTGTGATTTTTTTTTAAACTTCTGCTAAATTTTAAATATGTGCGTTTTTTTAAGTTTCTATAAATAAAATTACGTTAAAAACATCTTGTAAATTTTTCATAGGAGTTAAGTTCCAATAAAATTCTATATTTTTTTTACTTAGTTTTTTAAACATTCATTTCATTTTAGATGATTTTGCCATTTACAATTCCTTTACACAAAAATGTTATTCAAAAATGTTCATAAATTTTTAAACAATTTTGCAAGTCCAGTTTAATTTTTGTTTAATTTCAGTTCTTATTTGTGTTTAAAACGTGGACCACAACTGACACATACAATTTATCAAAAATGTACTAACGATACACCAATAACAATATTACGCTTAGCTCCTTATTCACCAATGTTAAACCCAATTTAGAGAATTTATTCTAAGATTTAAGCAGGATTGTCAAAAGACAATTTCGTATTTTTTCTGTTATGGTTCTGGTATCATAGAGGAAATATTGGTTTACTTAGAAACAATTATTGATGAAGCTAAAAACTCTAGCCACCCTCATTTTTTTTCAATTGGTCCTTTTTAAAATTAAATTGATTTTTCTGAAACACAATGGAGATTTCTGAAATACAAATGAACTCTTCTGAAATACAATTGATGATTCTGAAATACAATTGATACTTTCAGAAATTGAGTTGATCTTTTCTGAGCTACTTAAAACTGTATTTATATTTTTCGAAAATAGTTTAAAAATTTTTCTTGTTTCATTGTAATAGACAAAGAAAAAGCTAAAAAATTGAAAATATTAACTTAATTTTTACCACACTCTAAAATTCTGGATGTATTTTGCTTCATTTGTTACTAATAAAAAAACTGAAAAACATTAAAAGTGCTAACCATCTTGAATTTTTTTAAATGGGAACATATGTCATGCAATACATCATTAGAAAGCTATTTTTAGTATTTTACGACCATAAAGTTATTATTTAAATTATAAAAACTAAACTTTTTGGACTGTCGTAAATTACAAAAATATACCCTTTTTTTATTTTTTCTTCAAAATATTTTAGGCTTCAAAAAATAAATAAAAAGAAGGCTATTTTTTTAGAATTTTCGACAGTCCAAAAAAGTAAAACTTGGATTACAAAATTTTATCAATATTTATTTTTTATGATTTAAATAATAATTTTATGGATTGTCGTAAAATATTAAAAATTAACTTTCCAATGATAAATTGCACGTCATGTTGCCATTTAAAAAAAATCAAGATGGCTGCCGACTCCCTTTTAATTACACCAAATTTTAAATTTTTTATCAAGCCATTTAGGCATGACCACTTTGGTTCCATACATAAAAAAATCACCCTGTATTACATATCAGAAAATCAAATTATTTTAGCGTAATTCATAAATTTTATGAAATTTATTTGTATTATTTTGTATTTATGTGAATATGGCTTGAATTACCAAACAACTATACACCTGACTAAATTGAGTCACCAAAAAAAATGGATATTTAAAGCTTCAAATTTATGAAAAAACTTTCCAAATTAGGCATAATTTGTTATTTGGGTATCAAAAAACCAACAACAATTCTGGTAAAAAATTGTCTAGACTTCGAACGACTAATTTTATTTTACGAAAACAATTGCTTATCTTATAAATAAATACAGGTCTCAGACAACTTTACTTAAATTATCAAAAACAACAAAATTGTGCCAAATTAAAAATCAAATTCTTTAATTTTTTTAAATGTTGCACAAATATTGTTTTGGATTACCTACTCAAATTTTCATCGATTTACAAAGACTCTTATTTATTATAAAAAAAATTAATATAAAGAAAAATTTAAATGTTATTATTACATTTCTTTAGCTCTTTAGACTAAAGTTGGTTAAACCAATATTTTAAATTTTTCCAAAATTAAAATGTTAGAAATCCATACTTACATACAGAGTGTCCCTGAATAACTTTGTCAAATTTTTTAGGGTGATGACAGGAGGTAAAGCTAAGCATTTTTAAAATATAACGTTTTGAAATGTTTCAAAAATATATGTTTAAGTATTTAAAGTAAAACTTTTGTGGTATTTTTTTCATAAGAAGATACTCTTTAAAGGACAATAAATATTTCCAGGGGCGTTACATTTGAGGGGCTCACTAACTGTTTTTGATCATATCTTTTTTTTACTTTTTTATTAATTCTAAAACTACTAAAATAATCCTTGATAAATGTTCCACAAAAAAGGTATGGTAAACTCTTGTACTTCGTTTTGTAGTAAAAGTAGGTTTTATAATTTTTAGCTAATAGTATATTGTCTTATAAGGAGTAAAAGTTCCTTTACTCTTTTTTAGTATGTATAAAACATTCATCAGAAATATACAGGGTGAGCTAAAATGATTGTGGTCAATTCAAATTTTCCGCCTAAAAATTTGGGGAATTTGTTTGCTTCAAGTTCATTGTAACACAAAATCATGTCAAAATTAAAACAAAGTAACTAGACTTCACAAAAGCAGAGGCGTAGGTGTTATTTTTGCCGTTGTGTCAAAACTTCAGATTTTTGAATTTCGTTATTGTACCTTCTATTTCATAAACGTCAGTTTTTATCAAAATTAATTTAAATAAATCTTTGTTTTATATTAGCATCTGCCTCGAAAATGAAGAAAAATCTTTTCAATTTTTGACATTTGCTGTGAAATTAGAGATTTTGAAAAAAAAATTTTGCTACGCCATTGGATTACTAGGAAATTTTCTTTTCAAGATTTCAGTTGTACCAACCTGCGTATTTGGTTGCCTTCATATCAAACCACAATCATTTTAGCTCACCCTGTACGAACATGACCATAGAATCAACAAAAAAAAATGACTTGTTAAAGCCTGTCAACCGTTACAGAAGGACGTGCTTTATTGACGTATGAAAAAAAATTGGAGATACGGTCAAAGGTCATCACCAAGGTCCCTTTATGCCTCTTGCGATCTTTCTTAAGAAAATTTAGTTTTCTAGCAAACCTTTATTGAAAATCCCAAAATTTCCGTTACTTTTGGCGAACATTGTGAAAATTTTCAAACGAAAATTACTTATTATTTTTCGTAGATTACCAATCTAGAATAAAAATGATGGGATACAATTTGAAAAAAGAGGTTTCCCCATGAAACCCTATACAAATTAAAAACCTAGAGTATTATTGAATTTTCCCCAAAATTCGCTTTACCTAAATCCGTTTTCGAGGCTTATTTTTTAATATCAAGATGACACCATCATATGTTAAGTTTAAGGTTTTTGTAATGGTATTACAACACTAAAAAATATAAGAAATTGTTCACTAAACAGCAATTCATCATAAAATGGTGTCAACATTTTATTTGGAGTATTTGGATTAATTTTCAAGATATTCAATCAAAATGTCAATTAAAATGAGACACTCTGTATATTGTATACGAATAAAAATAGGACTCCTATACTGATTTATTAGGAGCAAACGTGAGAGCTACAGAAAGACACTTTTGCTTTGAATGAAACATGCTATTTTTTCTTCAAATGGCCAAAATATGTTCAAAGTCAATTGACATATTTTAATATTTGATTGAACTTGTAATTGAACTTGGATTGTACCTTGTAAATTATTATTTTAATATAACAAGGGCGAAATTTTCGAATATATTTACAAATATAACTGAATCTCCTATAATAATGTAATTATTATTAGCTGAAAATCTAGCAAGGAAACATTTTTTTTTGATAAAATTAAAACTTTCTATAGAGTTAAATATTGTAGTGTTTTAAATTTTACATTTTTTTTAAAGTGGCCTACATTTTACTACCGAATTATTTTAATATAAAATAGTTGTCTAAAATTTGAAATTAACAAGCGTACATACTTTTAATTTAATGTTTTAGCATTTTGCTACAACATGCAACACTTATACCAAATTTACTTCAATTTATTTTAACTTCAATAAAGAGCTTTTATATTTTACTCTATAGCGGTCAATTTCTCAAAGGAACTTTTAAAAAACAAATTATAAACGTAATAGTCTACAGACGCAATAATCATAAGTATATATTTTTAAGAATTATTATCTGTCATTAAATATAAGTAGTTTTAAACTATTAAACTCATATCAACTCTTTTTATGAAACGATCATTATATTATTTTAAAAAAATATTAAAAAAATAGGTGTGACAAGGATTATTCATTCTATTCATGATCACTTTTATCTCTAAGGTCAGCATCAAGCAATTATTTTAATCTTCTACTTATTTGCTTTTGTGATTCAAACAAATTAATCTGCAATATTTAAATTTAACCACAATGATATGAATATATAATTAATTAAAAGAATACTTGTGTATTCATTATTTAAACACAGAACTATTTTTATATTCACTTAATTTGAAATTTCAGCAACTAAATTCATGTAGCTTTATTAATTATGATAAGAATGCGTGCTTAAAATAATTACAGCTGAAAAGTAAATAGTACTTCCGGTTAAAATGCACTTGTAAATGAATATTTAAGTATTAACAAATTTAGATCAAATTACACGACTAAAAATTTAATGGGTCACATTTTCTCAGTTTACTGCTTGCTCATTATTTTAATCACCTGCGTACTTTGGATTCACATTACTATTTTGCCTTATTTATTTAATTAAATTATATATGCAGTTATAATTTTATACAAAATAAAATCATAATAAAGAAATTTATACTTATAAATTTAAAAAAAAACGTAAAGTAATTAAATATTTTAATTGATTTAGTGGATGTTGCAATTATTTTATTAAAACACCCCAGTTTTTGTATTTAATGAATTAGATATAAATTTTTTTAAATAAATTTATCTAGCAGTTAGTAAAATGATTTTTTTTTATGAATAGGGCATAATTTTTATCCTTTCATTAATTTTTAATTAATAATGGATGCATTCAAGAGAAATAAATGCTCGGATTTACTGCACTTGACACACAACTGTTTTTGATTTATAGCTTTGAACATTCGGAAGTAATTTCAAGCTAACTCGTTAAAGATTGAAACTGTTGAGATAAATCTATGTTTATAAATTGTGTTATAAGGTAAACATATTATTTGTTTATATTTTATTTGTTGAGACTCGAGACTGGTTTAATTACAGCTTACAGCCTTGTTTGATATTTGATTGATTTCTAGGACAAGGATTTTCTTCGATATATATTTTTTATTAATCAACCTATTTTGATTTATCATTAAATCAAGTGTGTTAAATTATATTATTGTATAATCCGATAAGATTGTTAAATTCCCCAAAGCTAGGCTTTATAAATAAATATAATAATTATTTTTGTCATTGAAATAATTAAATAAATGGGTTATAAGCTTGCTGTGTAGACAGTTTGACCTACAAAAATTACTTGATATTTTGACCTCTAAGATATCCTCCAGGTAATTGAAAAATTACATGAGGAATAATTTGCGCTTGGGAAATCTCGTTAAGAAAATTGCATTTGGAAAATATATTCAAATTTTCCACCTATTGCGCATTCTCGTTGATTAATACTAGAATTTTGACTCTAAGAATTTAGAGTGTGGTTATTTATACATACAGGGTGTCCCAGCGCTCCGAGGAAGTAACATTCCCAGTGGCGTAGCCAGGAATTTAGATCAGCAGCGCACAGCCTGTAAAAAGGCGCCTAAGAGGGGATATTCGTATATATTTTGAAGGTCAGGACTTTTTTTGAGATTTAAAATTCTGCACAGAATTTTTTTATTCAAAAGTTACAGGACTTTGAAATTTTTTAACTCTCAAACAGAAAATAAAATTCTTAGAATAAAAAAATCTATCAAATGCTTAATTAATAACATTTTCAAAATGAACTCCTGCTTACTGTAGACAAGCTTGTGATCGTTGGCGTTCGCAAAACACAATAGGATGTATTCAGCGACTGTGATGAAAATTTTAGAGACGTCGTTAAAGCTAATCACGTCTTTAAGAAAATATTTCTTATGAAGAAATATTTTTTAATCACGTGATTAACGATAACGACGTCTCTAAATTTTTGATCACGGTCGCTGAATACACGCTAATGTTGTAATAACTGAATACACATAATGAATTTATAATAGCGAGATTTTATGCTACATCCTTAAAAAATAAATTCACATTGTAACAAACAACACATTTTTTTGTTTTGGAGTTTGAAAATTTTAAAAGGCTGTAACTTTTGAATAAAAAAATAGACCTACAACTTTTATGTTATTTAGTCTTAGAATGAGGAAGAAAAACGAAAAAAATAATTGATATTTTTATATCTTATATTTTAGAAATCATAATTATAAATAAGTTGTTTTTTGTTTCAATTCGATACGACAAATATTAACGTAAATATAAGCGTTTGAATTTTAAGAAAATTAGCCCCTCCACTTCAACTACGCGATTTATTCTGACGTCATTTCTTCCGAACGCTGTCCGTTCCGTACACGCGTATAGTGCACATGATTGTTTCTAGACTTTTTATAGTTATTATCTTTTAATACTCTGATAAAATATTACTATTAGTTATTAATTAAAGTAGGAGAAATATTTATTAATTTAAAATTTACTTCTTTATAATTTTTTACTTATGAAATTTCACTTTAAATGTTATACAACTTTAGTGTGGTTTTTACAAGCGTGTAGCGTTTCAAATTAAAAATTTGAAAGTTAATTATTTTGGGTTGTAGTATAAAGAAATAAGAAAAAAATTAAAAAAAATCAAGGCAGTACGACTTTTTATTCAAAAGATATGAATTTTTATATAAAATATGGCTTTCTAATAAATGAGTAAAGGTGTATTGTAAAAAATTCATATTTCGCTTAATAACTAAAATTAAAAAACGAAAATTCGT
This sequence comes from Stenus bimaculatus, assembly GCA_963971135.1. NCBI lineage: Eukaryota > Metazoa > Arthropoda > Insecta > Coleoptera > Staphylinidae > Stenus > Stenus bimaculatus. The sequence goes on along the minus strand of OZ020180.1, from coordinate 73,764,610 downwards.
ACAGATAAGTTTGTAAAAATTATCGATATTATCTTATTAAATTTTTTATAATTTAATTATTTTTTAAGGTACATTACCTAGAAAAACTTTGTTTTGTTTGAGTTTTTGGGGTGTAAAATTTTTTTGGTGGGTGTAGAGGGCAAGTGACCCCCTACATTTCATCTATTTTCTATTATCTTTCATTTGTGGGGTCGATTTTGAAAAGATTCGAAAAAATATTTTTTGAGATATTTTTAAGGCTTAAAATTTTTCATGGAAATCGATTTTTATTATTTTTCTCGAAAACTATAAAGGTTAGCGATTTCAAATATTTTCCAAAGGTAAACACCATGGATAGACGCGTTTTAAAAAATATTTGGTTAAAATCGGTTAAACAGTTTTTTTGGAAAAAATTGGCAAAGTTTTGGCAAAATTTTGGTACAAATACGGGACTGGACGACGTAATTTTATACCGAAAATTAAAATTTTCAGGGAATTTAGTGGGGGAGGTAACGGTGCGAATTTTAAGCTATTACTCGTCCCGGCGGTTATAATAGATTAGAAGATATTAATTATTTTGTGAAAAGTGAAAAATTTCAAACCGCAATTTTGGTTCCAAACGGAGATATTGCATATTTTTGCTACATTTTCGGCCATAACTCGATAACGTAAGGAGATAGCGAAGTGATTCTTTTTTTGTCGTAAAGTGGACCATGAAAGCTTTCAGAAAATGTACATTGCGTTAGAATAAAATTTGAGGGACTGATTAAACCGAAACTCGAATAAAAATGCGACTTTTTTAAATGCGATCTTAAAAAATTTAAGATTTCGTTGTTTTTCAAAATTTTAAAAACCCTATGCGTGGGTGGTTTTAATACCAAGAGTAGATTTATCAGAATTTTTAAAAATGAAAATCCGTTAAAAAATAGGCCGAAGGGAGCCGCCGACCTCTAAATTCAATATTTTTACATTTTTACGCCATAACTTTTTAACCGCGCAAAATTTAAAAATGCACTATGCTCATTACACCACAAATATTGTTGTTCTTTGATAATCTGATGTAAAATTGAGAAAATTTTAAAAATTGACGGTTGCAGAGGGGGATGACTAAAGCGCGTTTGAGCTATTTTATTAACATTTCACTTGGGATTTTTTTTTTCAAATCCAGGAGTAAAATATAATCGTGCTGATTTTTTCTCGCATAAATAATAAAGAAAGAAGGGAAATAAAAAACATTGGAATATTATACACGGTCGGGATCATAAGTTATGATTTTTCAAAGTCGGCGTCGAAAAAGCACTAATTTCAAACTACAAATTCGAGAGCGCCAAAAGTACAGAAAAAATTAAGATATCAAAAAAAGCGCTCGTTTCCTGATGTAGCGCGGTATGTAGATGACAAATCAAGAAACCGCGATTTTTTTTTACCTGCCGATCTTCTAATCGAAGCCGCACAGTTTTAGCACTTTTGCCGACCGTAAAACCCGCGCGAGGCGACTAGGAAATAATGACGTCACTCAGCTCGCAAAGAAAAAAGGTAGCGACGGGCTATTTCATAAACTTTGTTAATTAATTGCGAAGCCATTTTAAGTGCTAGACCAACACCTTGTATAACCTATCCAGATTTACTACATACAGGGTGAACAAAAAGTTCGGCAACGCCCGTTTATTTTTGAAATGAAGCATTTAAAAAAAATGTTTCTAATAAAACTTGTACTATTCTTAGTGACGCACTATCTGGAAATATTCCCCATTTTATTTTCGAAATTAAGCATTTTACAGAAAAATGTTTCAAAAAATCATTTTTATTGCGCATTATTAAAGCTTGCTTTTAGAAGTTTGTGGAGCATATTTTTTTATTTTACTAAAGTAAATAGTTTAGAAAACACAAGAGTTTAAAGTTGTAATAGGCCGCGTCGATTTTTTTTTAAATAACCACAAACCGTACAAGTTTTATTCGAAAAATTTCCTTGGGAATGCAAAATTCCAGAATCGTACAACTTTTATTTGAAAATTTTTTTTTTAAATGCATCATTTCAAAAATAAACGTGATTTAAAAAAATGAGGCTTAGATATATAATTTATTTTATTTGTTACAAAATATCAGAAAGAATCACAATGTATACAGGGTGTCGCAATCTCCCAAGGTGGCCAGCAAGTTTTTTAAGTAGTTAATGTCGTTATGAATTCTGAACTAAAAATTTCCTATGAAGTTATTTTTAAAATTGCAAAATATTCATGATTTTTATAGAACCTATATAATTTTTTTTTAATTTAAATAAATTCTCTGTAGTTTGGTAAAAAGGAATTTTAAGTCAGGATTATTCAGTTTTACTGATTTTTTAGTTTATTACATGTTTTTATTTTTATTTTTTGTTTATTATACTTTTTCAATTACAAAAATTAATAATTTTTTTTGTTTCACGCTTGATGGCACGTTTGGAACTTTTAATTTCAATTTCTATAAATTTGTCGATTTTGACCCAAGCTCTTTTTAGCAAACTTCTTTGAATTATACTTTGGATTTTGTTTATGCCAAATTGTTTCTTTTTTGAACACCAAAAAGCCTGTTTTCAAACGAACAGGGGGATTTCCAATTTCCTTCACTAAAATTAATGTATCTGATGAGGTTGAAGAAAAAATCCAATGCATACTTGATTTAAATAATCAGATATAATGGGTGTCCTACTAAAATTTTAAAATTGCTCAATCTTTTTTATTCTTCAGCCCACGTGCTTCTTTATAATGTAACTGCTGTCAGGTCAAAATAATACTTTCCTACAAAATTTTTATTTTAAAAATGGTACCTTTATTTTGATTCAGTTGACATGATATTGGGTGACAATTACAAGTAAAAAGAAAAAGGTGTTTCCAATAAAAGGAAGTTAGGTTAGATTAAGGATGCGAAAAAATATTTCGTTAATATAACTATTATATTATATCTTATTATATAACTATTATATTAACTTTTTCTTCAGAACTACATTTACTATCAAATTTTGCTGAAAAAAGTGCATATATTTTATCTTCTAATTTAAAAAATATTTGATGCCAAAAAAGGTGCCTGCATTTAGGCGTCATGGGGTGAAAATCACCCCCCCCCCCCACTAAAAATTACTATAAAATGAAAAAATATATCGACATGCGGTTTTCGATAGAATATACGTTTCTTATAAGCGCACACTCTACACATATTTATTGATATACCGGGTGTCCATTCCAAGATGGCGGACGAAAGTTACGTTTTTTTTAACAACCTACTTTATTACAAATACTTTTTCACCGCCTCAAGAATTTTATTAAATTAGGTTGTTCGGAAAGTCATTTCGTTTTTTCCCAACAGAGAACTTACTTGTGTTTTTCAGGCCCAGCTTCACACTTAAGCCGCACTGTCATTATATATTTTTACAGCTGATATAGCAAGACTTTTTTGTTAAAAATTTTATTTGATTCTGCACAATAGTTTTTGTTTGGTGCCATATCAAATGGGAAAGTCGAAAGCTGCATTTTTGTCATATTATACTTTTTTACTGAAGAAAAGTTAAAAATGCTGTTCAAGCAAGAAAAAGTGATTGGATGTGTATTTAGAAGATGTACTGACAGTGCCAAAACTGGTTTGCAAAATTTCGCTCCGGCAATTTTGATGTTGAAGATGAACTACGTTCTGTAAGGCCTTTTGAAGCCGAAAAAGATAAAATAAAGGCATTAGTTGTGTTTTTTTACCAAAATTTGACTGATTTGCTCGAGCAAATCACTTCCTTCTCCTTTTAGTTCTATAGGAGAAAATGAGATAGAATATGATTTGGTCATATTTGCTCGAGCAAAGTATGTAAAAAAAACACAACTGATTGATGTAAACCGCCGAATAACAATTCATGAGATCCCCGACAGTTTAAATTTATCGAATTCAACCATTCATGCGTGAAACGCCTCGGTTTAATTTAAAAACTCGATATATGGGTTTCACATGTTCTTCCAGAAAGAAATTTGTTCCTCATATTTGGCAACTCGCCAAAAGTCTTTAGAGCTTGGATGGGATGTACTACCACACCTACCATATTCACCAGATCTGGCACCTTCGGATTATTACTGGTATCGGTCTCTACTAAATTTTTTAGAAGACCAAACCTTTACTTCAAACGAGGACGTGAAAAATCACTTGGATCAATTTTTTTCCAGTAAAGATCAGAAGTTTTATGAGCGTGAAATCATGCTACTGCCAGAAAAATGGCAACAGGTATTGGACCAAAATGGACAATATATAATTGAATAAAATATTTAAGCACTATGAGAAAATCGTTTTTCATTTTCACCTAAACAAATGAAATGACTTTCCGAACAACTTGTTGTGATTCGCGTCACCAGGATATAAGTGAATGATTTAATCCCTCAATCACATGAGGGATTAAATCATTCACATATATATTTAATCCCTCATGTGATTGAGGGATTAAATCATTCACTTTTCTCTCTTACTGCATAAATAACTATTAAACATTTTGTAGACTATTATTAAAAAATGTTGAGTAACACAATATAAAACTTTTGTAAGGATTACTCTTTAAATATTAAAGTAAGTACACGATTTAATAGCCTCGAGAAAACAAGCTAATGTTTTGAGTAAGTATGAAGTCAGATAATTCAAGGTTTTTTTTAACAGTACCGAATCGAATTAGTCATACTAAAGTCCTGAGAAACAATCGAGTTTGAATTAAATGAATAAACTGCATCTCATAAAATTGTTATTGAATAACTTAGTAACAAAGGTGGAATAATTATATTCTTTTGCTTTAATTTAATAACTTTTTTAATAAGTAGTTACAAAATAATTGGGGTTTATATGCGTACCTGACATATTTGGAGTTTAGCTGCGTAATTTAAGCAAAACAATACAATAAGATAAATTATATATGTTATACAGTTTTAGTAATGTAATTTGTGTAATAAATTTAATGTAGGGTTGTAATCTAATTATTTAGCCACGCCTATTTGTCGTAACGTATTGTTATAGATCATGTATGGTTTAATTAGAATTTTAGATAAAACTTTAATTATGTATAACAAATTAATATTACTCAGACCCAAAGGACTATCATTTAGAATCACTGTAATTTAAGTTACTTAAAACAAATGTTTACGGTCTAGCGGTTAAGAAAATTATCCTTTAAATTAAACTCATAGAAAAAAAAGTAAAGATTAAAGATGAGATAATTTTTATGAAGGTAATTAAACAAGCTTTAAAAAATATTTTTATAAATATTTTCTTAAATAATTATTTTTACAATAAAAAACGACTATAATAATGAAATTATTAAAACCTACTAAATGTATGCGTTGAAACACACCTAATCCTTAAGCCTTAAGGAATACTTGGAATTTTTAAGTTACAGATTTTCCATTGTGTTTCTGTCAAATTTTAAGTAACAATGGTGCAATCGGTCCTTAGTGTTTTCTTTTTATGGCTGTAATTAATATAATAATAAGAAGATAGAAAATATTTTATTAAGCAACATAATTTACTCAATTTATTTTCTTTTTACTGAAATTAAGTAAAGGTATTAAAAAGGGAAAGGAAAAGTCAATTAAATCTGAAATTATTAAATGATTGAAAATAATTTTTATTAAACATTTTAATTTAATCTCTAATTACTAATTTAATTAAATTTACAAGAAAATATGAAATTAATGAAGCTTTCATACTTCCATCATTAAACTAATTGCTTATAAAGATTAAATTTTGTTTTATGTACTTTAAAATTTCTTTATAAATAAAAATCTTGTTATTCTTAACATAAATATGCGGCAAGGTGTATTCATTTCTCATTTCATTGGAGAAACGCAGAAATTTACATGAGCGAGAGGTTGTTTCGAAACGAAGATGAACCTTAACGAGATGAAAGTTCTTTGTATTTCGAATAAAAATTTAAGAGCATCTTCTGTGATATTAAAAAGGAAAGTGATGCATCTTATTGATGTCTTCTGCAAATCTGTAATTTAAATATTTTCTCAATTTCTTGATTACAATATTTTATGTACATCTACTTACAAAATATTCATTTTATCTAAAAAATTTTTAGAAACTTATGCGTTATCAAAATTGTTTTAAATTTTTTTTAATACTTACTCATAAATATGTGTACTAATTTTTAACATTTATTGCAATAAAAATATTTGAAAATACTATACATGTATTTAAGCCGGATAAATTGCGTGTTTTTGTGCGTATTTTTGTGCTTATTATTTTACTTGCAATTTTTAGTTTCAAAAATATCGCCAAATTACTAAACATTGCTATTTTAATTTTTATTTGTTTATTCGAAAATTAATGAATTTAGCCATTTCTAAGGAAGCTTTTATTTTTTCCATTTTATCTTAAAAAAATCAACCTATACTTTTCACTTTCTTCCAACCAAAAATATAGAGAAAAAATCGGAATAAAAAAATTTAAGACAAATCTTTGAAATCTGAAAAAACATTTTTGAATTTTTTGTAGAAAATGAGCAATGATAAATATAAAAGTGGCCAACTTAATTAGTTTTGGAATAAAAACGAAAATGGCAATTTTTTTTGCGATATTATGAAAACTAAAAATGGCAACTGGAATTTCTAAAATATCTTAAAATAGACAGGATTCTATTGTTGAGTCTCGAAATACCGTCACCCTGTATTAAAGAAATCGGTTTTGTGCAAATAAGTTAAATTAAATCCAAAATCTGTTTCCAAATATTAAGAAAATTGTGCTTGAAATTAAAGGTCTACACTTTAAATTTTAGTTTAGTTTAGTAGACATTTTTAATCAGTTCTCAGTGCATAAAATCATGCTTTTTAGCACGAGTGCAGAATAGAGTTACTTAGTGCAAAAAAACATTACTTTATGCACTGGCAACTGATTATAAAAATAAATTTAGAAATGTCAATATCTGTCATTAATTTCATGTTTTTGTGGAATTTTATTATTTTGAAGGGTTGATGATCGTAGTGCAAATATCATTCATTACTTTTTGCACTTATTGCATACATAACTATTTTGTAATATTATACCTACTCGCACATACAATATATTTTTATAAATTCATTATCAGACCTGACAATGAGACCAACTGAAGATTTTAAAATATTTATAATAATGTAAAAATATGACATTTATGAATTGTATGTACAGGGTGTTCCATTTTAATTAATCCAGCTAAATATCTTGAAAACGAAGCGATTTCCTTAAAAATGTTTCAGACAAAAATTGTAGCGACTCGAGGGGGACATTTAATAGTGCCATGGGTTTTTAATTGTTATGGGGTTTTATGGGAAAACATTTTTTTTCAAATGGGAACCCCCATTTTTTATTGTAGATTCGTAATCTATGGAAAATAATAAGAAAGTTTTGATTGAAACTTTTTTTTCTAAAATTTCAATTGTTTGCTATATTCACCAAAATGAACACAAATTTTGGGATTTTCGATACAGTTTTCACTAGAAAACTAAAGGTCTCTGAGAAAACTCGCAGGAGTCAAAAAGTGCTTAAATTAAGGCAAGGATTAATAAAAAATATTATTTTACTTTATTAAAAAAAATACATTTAAAAAAAGTTTATTTTATTTTTATTATTTTTTAAGAAAAATATTATTTTTTTATTACTTATAAAATTTAAAATAAAGTCAAAGGTAATTAATTAATACACTTAAAGATATTTGGATCTGTTCTTAAATTATGAGAGCTGGTCTAAATAAGATGTTCGAATATTCCTCCATTTTGTTTAATACACATGTTTACTCGTGTGCGAAAAGCCAATGATACATTTCTCAACATTTCAGGAGTGGTACTTCGAAAAGCGTCCGTAATTCGTATCATAATATCCTCTCTAGTTGTAGTTGGTCGTTCATAAACCTTATCTTTTATGTAACCCCATAAAGAATAATCCATTTTTGTAAGATCCGGAGATCTTGCTGGCCATTCGTGTACTTCACTGCCAACTCCAATCCACATATTAGGGAACTGGTTATGTAAAAATGTTTTAACAATTCTGGCAGTGTGGGGTCTAGCTCCGTCCTGTTGAAACCACATTCGCTGTCTTAAATCTAGAGGTACATCTTCTAAAAGAGTAGGCATTTCGTTTTGAATTATATTCAAATAAACATGTTGGTTAAGATTTTCTTCATAAAAAATGGTCCCACAAGATAATCATCCACTATTCCAGCCCAAACGTTTATAGACCAACGTCACTGTAATCTATGATCTCTTTGCCAATGTGGATTATTTTCAGAATAATAATGAGCATTATGAAGATTCACTCCACCCATGTTGTCAAATTTTGCTTCATCAGTAAAAAGTACGCGATTAAAAAAAAGGGGATCTCTTCTAACTTGATTCGTAGCCCATATGCAAAAATTAAGTCGGCGGATGTAGTCACCTTCTTTAATTTGTTGGGTTAAATGAACATGATATGGGTGTGATTTATGGTGTTTTAAAATTCTGTTGGCAGAAGATTTAGGAAGTCCATGAAGACGCTGAATTTTTCTTGTAGATGTATGTGGATCTTCATTTACGGAAGCTAATGCTATCAATAAGGGGAGCATCTTAGGACCAGTTTTACTACGTTTTCTTCTAAGAGAACCGTTTTCCGCTCTTTTCACGACCCTCCTAATCTTTGTATGATTTGGATGACGCAATTGTGGAAATAGTTATCATGGCATTCGCCCAAAACTTTTATGATATTCACGATTTCTCTAGGTGAATAATCAGCCATTTGATGAGAGACTGATTCTAAATAATCACAGTGGCTTCAATAACAATGAGCTTCTACAAAAAACTAATCTGTCACAATATAACAATTAAGTGCGAAACACAAAGTAGGCTGAAAATGAAATTCCTTTATTTTTAGAAGCCTTCTTCCTTAATTGAAAAATATTATTTAACATATTAAATTGCAAATAAAATTGAAAAACCGTTTTGACACCTATTGTTTCCAACCTTTAACTTTCTCACTTTTTTATTATTTTTTATTTTATTTTTTATTTAATAATTTTTTATTAAATAAATAAAATTAACAAAAAGTGTCATATTTTAATGAATTAAAATTTTTATTTCCATAATTAAAAATTTTTGTTTTTTTTATTGTTTTTATAAAATGCTATTATTTTTATTAACTTGCAAATATCAATATTTGTTTTGTATTCCAGAAGAAGTTTTTTTTCTCTTTTCTTTTAGAATACAAAACAAATCTTGGTATTTGTAAGTTATTAGTAATGACAATGATGGCCATTGGCTAATTTTCAAGTTTCTTTTAGAAATTTGCATCCAAATTTAAATTAATTGTTTTTTTAAATAACTTAATAGTTTCATAGTTAATTCTCTTATTTAACATTAAAAATGTATAATTGTATTTTCCAAATAAGTAGGGATATGACTGCAATTTGAAACGGGTGAAATTTAATGAAAATAATAATATATTACCATGTTAAATTTAATTTAAGAAAAACACGGCTTAAGGTTTATTAAACTTAAACCTAATTTGTTTATTAATTATATTCATAATAACCAAGCATTATATTTCTTACGTTGGCGTTATTTGAGCTTTTATTATGAGTAATAATTCTCCATTACAGTTTTTAGAAATTGCAACTACGAATATTGTTTAAGAATTTAATTTAGTACTAAAAACAAGAGATTAACTTATTATGACTGAATGTGTAATAAAATATAAAAAAATGCGGCTTTACGATTTTTTTTTCTTTTAAAAATAATATATGAAAAAGTTACTGTTTATTTTAATTTTTTTAATTTACATTTCTTGTTTTCCATTAAGAAATAAAAAAAAATTACTGTATATTTTCAATTTTTTTTCTAATTTTTTTTATTGGTCCTGGTCTAGGTCTGATTTTGAAAAAAACTTTTTATGTAGTTTTACTTAGAACCGTATATGTAATAAAATATAAAAAAAATGCGGCTTTACGATTTTTTTTTCATTTAAAAATAATATATGAAAAACTTACTGTTTATTTTAATTTATTTAATTTTTTTTACGCTTGTTTTGATGTAGAAAAACCTATTATGCAGTTTTACTTCGATCTGTTTGTGTAATAAAGTATAAAAAAATCCACTTTTACATTTTTTGTTTTCGATTAAAAATAAAATCTGAAAAAGTGACTTTTTATTATCATATTTTTTTATTAAGTGATAAACTAATTATGACTGTATGTTTAAAAAAATTATCATAAAACGCGCACTTAAATTTTGTTTATTTTCGATTAAAACAAACTGAAAAAGTGATTGTATATTTTCAATTTTTTTTCAAATTTTTTTAAAAAAAATCTTTTTATATAGATTTACTTATGACTGTATGTGTAATAAAATATAAAAAAGTGTGTAATTTTTTTGTTTTCTATTAAAAACAATATCTGAAAGAGTTGCTGTTTATTTTAATTTTTTTAAATTTTGTTGATGCTTGGTTTGAATAGACAAAAGTTATTATGTAGTTTTACTTAGATCTGTTTGTATAATAAAGTATAAAAAAAATCCGCCTTACATTTTTTTGAAATCTGAAAAAATGTCTTTTTATTTTCATTTTTTCAATTTTTTTGACAACTGGTCTGTTTTACATAAGTGAACTAAACCAATTACGACTGTATTTGTAAAAAAAATATCAAAAAACGCGAACTTACTTTTTTTTATTTGCGATTAAAACAAACTGAAAAAGTGATTGTATATTTTAAATTTTTCTTCTAATTTTTTTCGAGTCCTTGTGTGATTTAGAAAAAACTTTTAATGTAGATTTATTTATCACTGTATATGTAATAAAATATAAAAATAAATGCGCCTTTACATTTTTTTGTTTTCGATTAAGAATAAATGTCATATTTTTGGTCTATTTTACTAATTAAATTATTAAACTAATTATGACTATATTTAAAAAATATCAAAAAACGCTGACTTACATTTTTTATTTTCAATTAAAACAAACTGAAAAAGTGATTCTATATTTTCAAGTTATTTTCTATTTTTTTTTGATTCATGATCTGATTTTGAAAAAAGTTTTTTATGTAGATTTACATATGACTGTATGTGTAATAAATTATAAAAAGGTGCCCCTTTAGATTTTTTGTGTTCGATTAAAAACATTATCTGAAAAAGTGACTTTTTATTTTCATGTTTTTCATTTTTTTCATTTTTTTACGCCTGGTCTATTTTACATAAGTGATAAACTAATTATGACTGTATGTTTAAAAAATATCAAAAAACGCTCACTTTCATTTTTTTATTTTTTATTAAAACAATCTGAAAAACTAATTGTACATTTTCAATTTTTTTTCGAATTTTTTGACTCCTGGTCTGATTTTGAAAAAACTTTTTTTGTAGATTTACTTATGACTGTATGTGTCATAAAATAAAAAAAAATGGGTCTTTACAATTTTTGTTTTTGAATAAAAATAAAATCTGAAAAAATGATGTTTATTTAAATTTTTTTCGATTTTTTTGATGCCTGTCTGATTTACACAAGTGATAAACTAATTATAAACTGTAGGTGTAACAAAATATAAAAATTACATCCCTTATATTTTTTTTTCGATTAAAAATAAAATCTGAAAAAGTGACTGTTTATTTTCATTTCTCAAATTTTTCGACGCTTGGGCTGATTTAGAAAAAAAATATTATGCAGTTTTACTTAGAAATGTATTTGTAACAAAATATAAAAAAAATCGCCAATGTCTGATTTTGAAAGAAACTTTTTATGTAGTTTTTCTTAGAACAGTATTTGTAATAAAATATAAAGAAATGCGGCTTTAACGTGTCTTTTTTCGATTTTAAATAATACCTGAAAAAGTCACCGTTTATTTTAATTTTTTTTAACACATTGACGTGTTTTGATGTAGAAAAAACTATTATGAAGTTTTACTTCGATCTGTTTGTGTAATAATGTATAAAAAAATCCGCTTTTCCATTTTTTTGTTTTCGATTAAAAATAAAATCTGATAAAGTGAATTTTTATTATCATATTTTTCAATTTTTTTGACGCCTGGTCTGTTTTACATAAGTGATAAACTAATTATGACTGTATGTTTAAAAAAATATCAAAAAACGCGCACTTACATTTTAATATTATAAAATTCCAAATTTTGCTTATAAAATTTAAATAAATAAAATGATGGTGAAAAATTACTGCTTTCAAATGTAACTTTAAACTTAAATTCAACGTAAATATTAATTTTTTTTGTAGCTAATCTTATTGTCTCTCTTTTGTCACATTTGCTCGTATTGAATTTTAATTTCAAGAAGGTTATTTGTTATTATGTTGTTATATTTCCTAAAGTGTAACCGAATTTTGTCAATTGTAACCACAAACCCGAACGCTTCTGATTACGATTCGATTCTTAGGCCGGATTTTGTTTGTTGGCGAGTTTTATGAACTCGCCAAAACGTCATCATTTTCCGCCAATTCGTCATTATTTACATTGTTCTCTTCGCCTGAATGATGACGTTTTGGCGAGTTTTAGAATCCGCTGTGGAAACAAAATCCCACCTCAGGTCTCTATTCATGAGAGTAACAAACTTCTGTTTCTATATTGGTTTCTATAAAATGCCATCTAAACGCCTTATAGCGTTTCTACTGAAATTTTTTCGATTGATCAGGATAGGAAAGAATATTGAGGGGTTTTATAATGTTAAATTCAAGAAAAATTTATGTATTTTCAAGAGATACAAAATTCATGAAATGTGTCAACTGTGATTTTTGTAAATTTTTGAGTATTTTTTTACATATTATTTTATTTTTCAATTTTTGAGGCATATATTTTACGATTTTATTATTGATCACTTAACCAAGTGTTTTTTGTTTTTGTATTAATTAATGTATTAAATAAAAAAATTAAATAATTTAAAATTCGTAAAATAAAGTAAATAAATTTAAACACTTTAGCATGTATTCAGCGACCGTGATGAAAATTTTAGAGACGTCGTTAAAGTTAATGACGTCTTTAAGAAAATATTTCTTATGAAGAATTTTTTAATCACGTGATTAACGATAACGAAGTCTCTAAATTTTTCATAACGGTCGCTGAATACACGTTTCTGAGATGAATCAATATTTATGTACTCAAACATAAATTTTTTCCATTTTTTGTATGATTATATCTTTAAAGTGTTAGTACCAACCATAACCCACAAAATTATATCCTCAACTTCTTGTAATATGTAATATGAATTATTTACGCATATATAATTGCATTATTTATGAAATTATGAAAACGGTAGAAGTTGAAATAACGTTATTAATGTGGCTTACTTAATAATTTTACAAAACTGAAAAAATTTTCATAAGAAACCCGCAACGCACTTCCGTAACATAAAAGTAAGCATGCATGGAAAATTTATGATGTAATTGTATCGCTATTATAAAAATATTTTTTAAATTGTTTTCTTTTTAATTTATCCACCTCTGCCGTTGTTTAACATTTCAAGGATAAAGTTGCAAAAGTTTGTTATTGTTCTTAAAAGCGCATAGTAGGAAATAAAAATAAATGGAAAGGAAGCGTGCGTGCTTTTTTATCATGTTTTTTCTTGGAAATATGAAATTTTATTAACGATCTAGCAAAGCTTTATTTATATAAAAAATATTCCCATAAATTCTGCTCTAACAAATACTTAGAAGGCTTAAAACGACTTGATTATAATAATTGTTCCATAAAATAAAAATATAATAATAATAATAATAAATCAATATTTTTTCTTCAAACGTCGACATTTATAAAATAATAATGTAAACAATTACTTTAAAATTAATTTAATTTTCACACGTCATATGTCATGTTGTCAATGTTAATATATTGGGTTACCAAATAAGCGGAGTAGAAATTGCATTTCTACTTCTTTGGAGTAAGAGTATACCCAATTAATGTGGGAAATGTACAAAGATGAGCATAACGAATATAAAAATGACTTTTTACAACCTGTCAAACGTCAAAGAAGGTCCTACTTTAAAGACGTTGAAGAAAAACATAAGTAAAATTTGAAAACGGTTGTATATTTTATTTTTTCTTTTACGCAAGGTTACTGAAGTCTAAGTAAATATTTTTAAATGGGTTGAAACTAATCTATGTTTGGATTATTTATCATACCTTTATCAGACAGAACTAACTAGTAACGAAGTGCAAGGTAAAGATACATAAGCACCTATGTATGTATACATGTTTTTGTAACATTGTTAGTGTAAATAAAAACTAAGGTAAAAGTTTATGTAGTAAAGCTTGAGTTCTCGTATATATTTTTTTATTTTAAATGGGATTATTTTTAAAAACTCTCATTTATAAATGTGCTTTAAAATATCAGTTGGAAATATCTACTTATATTTGGATTATCTTTTATTTATTTTGTAACTATTTTTTACAAAAATTGCACTTAAAATTATCAAGTGCAAATAACTAGGTGTGTAAAGTAGGGTTCAGTTTTTGCATAAATAATTACCTATTTAGAAAATGAAAGAAATTTAATTAAAATGGAGCCATTCGTCATTAAAAATCAATTTTCTTGTTCATTTAAATGAGCAAATACCTGATAACATATTTGACTTTCTCGCATCCCACTTGTGATATTAACTTTTACCTTTTAATTAAGTAAGTCATTTAATTTTTCAACATGGATGACTCATTTTTCTGCAATTAGCCGATTTTCTGGTCTTCAGTTTACACCTTTCGCTCCAGATTTAACACTTTGAAATACATCATTTTCAAAATTTATTTTAATCAATTTTGATATCGAGCTTCCACTTTTGCAGAAAATCATTAACATTTTCATTAGTTATTAAAAATAAGTTTTTTTGCTCTGGAAAAAATGTTCTGAAATTTTGGATTAGAAAATCAACTCAGTTTCTTTCTGCTCTACCTTTGATTTTTTTTTGTAAAAAAATATGATTAATTCAAATATGTAATTTGGGTTAAGTACTTAGTATTTGTTATGAGAATCTGTAAAGGAATTCTATTATGTAGATACATAATACTACAATTTCATCAATTATACCTAATTTCCATGGGAAATTAAAAAGAAAAGTTGTAACGGTTTGATTAAAATATTTTTTTCTTTAACCATTTCTTGTAGCTTCCTTTATAGAGGGACTAAAAGAAGTTTGGGCTGAGTGGTCAAAAAATAATCATTAAAAACATATTAACTCGTCCTTACATAAAACAAAATTTTTTTCTTTCTGGTATCATCACGTTCGCCAGCATGTATTTGGAATTATGCTTCCCGTATTGTTTTACCGCAGTGTCATATTACGCCATCGTGTTCTATTCATATGTTTCTTAGAACTTGAGGATGTGAATGTAAAAGCATGCAAGAGAATAAAAATATTAAATTGTACTGAGATGAAAGAAACAGGAAGAAACGTGTTAAAGTAGTAGTTTTTATAATTTTTTTAGACTAATACTTATTATCTCTTTGTGCAAATGTCGTAAATCATATTTTTTTATTGTAGGAATGATAACGTTTGGTATATTTAATTAATATTTCTTATATATTGCACGCTCATTTATGAAAAAGTTGGTATCTAATATTTACTTAGCATAAATCGTTACAAACGTGCGATATGAAGTATAGTATGAAAATATAATTTTTTCATGACTCATATTGTGGTTTTTCTAAATAATGTTTTTAAAAACGATTACTTATATAACCTTAATAAATTAAATACTAAGAAAATCCTTTAAATTATTTTTGAAAGGAAACACTTTGTAGTTTTTGATGGATATTTTCAATTTATTTACCCTGTCCAGTGGAGAGATATTAAGCTATTTTTTTACACATTTGAGACTTTAGGATTTAAAAGGTTTCCTGAAAAAAAAATGAGATATTGAAATCATGAGTTACACCTACTAACATCTATTATTAACGTTCCTAAAAACCTATATTAGATAATACATTTCGTATTTATCTTGTTTTTCAATTTGCTCAAATTGATCACAACCATCTGAAAATAAATATTTGAAATGTCTGGGGAAAAGTATACAGTAACGTTTCCAGTTGCATTTCAGAGAAGATCAATTCAATCTCAGCTATCATCAATTGTAATCCAGAAACGTGAATTATATTTCAAAAAAACCAATTTAATTTCAGAATGTTCAATTATATTTCAAATAGCATCACTTCAAAATCAAAATTCGTCAATTTAATTTTTGATCGATTACCTAAATATGATATTTTAGCCACCAATAGCTATGTCTTCCATTGCTAAAGCAGCTGCATGACCGATTGTAGTGTGTTATGCTGCACGAGGACAATCACCACCAATTGTATTTTTGGCTTTAGCAACATTTGTATCTAAGTAAACCAACATTAGCTCCATGTTACAAGGAGCTTTAATCTTAGAACAGATGATTTCAATTGGATTTAACTTTAGCGAGAAACTCTTAGCTGTCTCATCTTTTTTATAATTGGTGCTTTCCGAAATTAAATTGTTTTTTTGAAATAGAATTGATGCTTTCGAAATACAATTAATGATTCTGAAATACAATTGATACTTTCTAAAATTAAATTCATTTATCTGAAATACAATTAATGGTTTCTGAAATACAATTGAAAAAGGAGTATGTAAAAATGATCACATTTTATTTACATCTTCAAAAATCATTCAATTAAAGGCAAAATTAACTTTATTTTTTATTTTTAGGTAAAATGTATCAATCAACGATTCCCATAGAAAATAGAATTTCCACTCTAACCATTCGTGCGAATCACATTGATTCAGATTATGCAGAAACCAGGATAACATCAAAATATGATTCATATCATGGATTGTTGTATAGAGATCAAAATCATCGACGGAGGTTATCATCGACTGGTGATGGAAGTGGAGAATCTACTACTACAGCTTCGAGCGAAAAAGAAGATGGAAGTGAAGGGCGAGCTGAGAGTGAAGATAGCAGAGAAAATGAAAGTTCCAGGGCAGAAAGTCCCACTGATGGTTCAGTTTGTGAAGAAGATAGACAACGCATTGAAACGTTTTTTAGAGGATTAAAAACTCAAGTAAATATTATTTTTAAAAAATTATAGCTTAGTTTTCCTTTTTTTCCAATTAATAATTATAGAACCTCTGGGGTAACTAACATCAAAAAAGTAATTTGTCTATTGTCTTCCGATGATAAGGCCTACTCTAAAATCAGGTTTATCTTTCGATGTTTTTATTTTTTGTATTTTTTAATTATTCCCTTTTCGGATTTTTTTTATTTCTTAAAATTAAAAAAAATATTTCAGAAATTGATACGAAGATATATTTACAAAAACTGTACGAAATTGCAAGGATAAAATCCATTTCTTATCAAAACCAATCTATTGGTTTTTATAAAAGTAAATTATTTTAAATTAGTTTTTGTAAAATATTAAATATGTACTTTACAGGCATAAGCTCTAATATCATCAAAATCAATTTGTATTTTAATGCGTAACCTAAATATTTAATAAATTATGTAATGGTTAATGGTGTAATGGCAGAGGGATCACTAATCCTTAAACAAACTGTGGATTGCCTCTTGTTTGCTTAACCTTTGGTGTGGATTACGATTTGAAATATGTTTTAAGCCGATTTATTTAAAAGTTATTGCCATTTATAAAATTTTTGATGTTCATATCAAGGTGCCTGTGGCCATCAACCTTTTGGAAATCTCGCCCTATCTATTATTTATTATTTACAGGGTGTTTCATTTTAATTAATCATCTGATAAATATCGTGAAAACTAAATGATTTCCTTAGAAATTGGAACGTTTTTATGGGGTTTTATTGGGCATTTCTACAAAATGGGGAAACCCTTCTTTAAGTATTAATCCAAAATTTTTATAACTTTACATAGTAACATGGTTTATAAAAAAGTCTTTACAATATAATCTTCGTGGGCCGAAAATAAAACTGTAAGAATGTTTTCGGTCTTTTAAAAATGTAATTCATTAACGTTCATTTTTCAAAAATCTGGAAAAATATTTCTTCAGTCTAATGCAGAATCTGAATAACTTTATCATATTACTAAACTTTAACATATTGAAGTTTTTCCAAAATAATTTAAAATTAAAATTGATTTTTTATGAATTCGGTGCAAAAAACAACATGGTACGCCACTGAATAACTACAAAATATTGAAAGATGTGATTTTAATTACCTATTGAATTGCAGTTCATGATGCATAAAGACTTTTTGAAAAATCTTGCACCGTTCTAAAGTTATTAAAGTTTTTCCAAAATAATTTAAGATTAAAAATTATTTTTTATGAATTACGGTGAAAGAAACGACATGGTACGCCACTGAGTAACTACAAAATATTGAAAAATGTGATTTTAATTACCTATTGAATTGCAGTTCATGATGCATAAAGAATTTTTGAAAAATCTTGCACCCTTTTAAAGTTATTAAAGTTTTTCCAAAATAATTTAAGATTAAATTGATTTTTTGTGAGTTTCGGTGCAAGAAACGACATGGTACGCCACTGAGTAACTACAAAATATTGAAAAATGTGATTTTATTTATCAATTGAATTGTAGTTCATAATGCATAAAGAAACTGAGTAACTACAAAATGTTTAAAAATGTGATTTTAATTACCTATTGAATTGCAGTTCATGATGCATAAAGAATTTTTTAAAAATCTTGCACGCTTCTAAAGTTATTAAAGTTTTTCCAAAATAATTTAAGATTAAAATTGATTTTTTTATGAATTACGGTGAAAGAAACGACATGGTACGCCACTGAGTAACTGTAAAATATTGAAAAATGTGATTTTAATTACCTATTGAATTGCATTTCATGATGCATAAAGAATTTTTGAAAAATATTGCACCTTTCTAAAGTTATTAAAGTTTTTCCAAAATAATTTAAGATTAAATTGATTTTTTGTGAGTTTCGGTGCAAGAAACGACATGGTACGCCACTGAGTAACTACAAAATATTGAAAATTATGACTTTAATTACCTATTGAATTGCAGTTCATGATACATATAGAATTTTTGAAAAATCTTGCACCCTTCTAAAGTTATTAAAGTTTTTCCAAAATAATTTAAGATTAAAATTGATTTATGAATTTCGGTGCAAGAAACGACATGGTACGCCACTGAGTAACTACAAAAAATTGAAAAATGTGATTTTAATTACCTATTGAATTGCATTTCATGATGCATAAAGAATTTTTGAAAAATATTGCACCTTTCTAAAGTTATTAAAGTTTTTCCAAAATAATTTAAGATTAAATTGATTTTTTGGGAGTTTCGGTGCAAGAAACGAAATGGTACGCCACTGAGTAACTACAAAATATTGAAAAATGTGATTTTAATTACCTATTGAATTGCAGTTCATGATGCATGAAGAATTTTTGAAAAATCTTGCACCGTTCTAAAGTTATTAAAGTTTTTCCAAAATAATTTAAGATTAAAATTAATTTCGGTGCAAGAAACGACATGGTACGCCACTGAGTTACTACAAAAAATTGATAAATATGATTTTAATTACATTACATTAAAAAGTTACTGCTATTATGCGTTACTTTTGTTACACCCTGTATATTTTTTAAAAAGTTTGATGGCTAATCGCGCCATTAATTTTTGATTTTTAATTTTGGTTAAATCGTCCTATTTTTCAGAAGTATATGCCAGCATTTGTTCAGTCGAATATTAACAGGAAAGTATTAGGGGCCCATTTGCCCGGTTGCCAGGTGGGCCAGTCCGACACTAGTCATATCATTTATTTAAATTTAATTTTTGTGATTTGATGTAGCAAAACATAAAATTCCTCTAAAAACCAAAATTTTTTAAAAATTATTATGCACAATAGACCAATAAGTCGATACGAATCAAAATGTAGTTTTAACCATGAAATTTGAAATTTCAATCTATTTGTTTATTATCAAATTATGTTTTTCTTCATCAAATTAAAGAAGCTATAAAATTTGAAATATTTGACAAAATAATTAAAAATGCTGAAACCACTTTAAAAAAGTAGAAAATGTCAAGGTTTTTGATTCAGAAAAGTAAAAGATTTTCTTAATTTCCAAGAACATTCGAAAAACTTTTGTTTTTTAAATGGGAACTTCAGTATAAAATTTTTTTTTCAAGAATAATTGGAGTCCATAATAGAAACAACTTTTTCAAAAAAATGAAAAGAAAATTAAAAAAAATTTTCAAAAAATTTCAAAAATTGTGTTTTGTTACGGCTCAGATTACTCTTGAAATTAATTTTTTTTTAATCATGTTACAATTTGAAAATCAAAAGTTGCTTATAGTTTTTGGATGGTATGGTTGCCTAAAAATTAAGTTGCATTAATTCTTAGTTGTTTAAAGTTGGTTTTTATTTTTATTTCTTTTAAATTAAAATAAAAACAAAAACTAACTTTAAACATCTAAGAATTAATATAACTAAATTTTCGACCGAAAAATAGAATAATATATTTAATAATAAATTAAAAAAATGAGAAGTTGTTTTTTAATTTTTAGGTTAGTGGTGAACCCTCTTAAATAAAAATATAAAAATTTTGGAAAAAAATTATGGGTGTC
Source organism: Stenus bimaculatus (assembly GCA_963971135.1). Taxonomy (NCBI): domain Eukaryota; kingdom Metazoa; phylum Arthropoda; class Insecta; order Coleoptera; family Staphylinidae; genus Stenus; species Stenus bimaculatus. Next base: position 73,744,125 of record OZ020180.1, on the reverse strand, counting down.
CCTTTTATTAATCCGCAAAAAAGAATGATATTTATAATTCAAAATATTGATTGAAGGTAAATAAAAGGTACACACTTAAATTTTCAAAAAGCATTGCTAAGCACAGAAAAATGAACTCTTTTAGTGCTAAAAAACATACCAATGCTATTAAAACCATAGTTGCTTGCTCTATCAACAAAATAGAGAAATTTATATAAAAACTAAAAATGGCAAAATATACATTGAAACTATCTGAAAAAGTTTTGTGCTTAACTTTTTTATGTAACTCTCTAAATTAAAAAGTTACAGCTATTATGCGTTATTTTTGTTACACCCTGTAGACGGATAAAAAATTACGAAGCTACTTCATTGGCCATTTTTTGTGCACACCTCTGTAATTTTTTTTAATTTTGAAAATTAGCCAATTGTGCTTAACAAAAGTTTTATTTCTATTCTTTTTTACTTTTTTAGACATTTTATTTATGGTTTGTAAAGTTTTTTTAAAACACTTGAAAAATCTGAGTGCAAACTTAATTATCTAAAAATAAATTAAAAATGAAAGTCTATCTGTGATAATTTTTAGTTTAAAGGAAAAACTTTAATCAATAGTTCTTTTAATTTGCATTAATTTGATAAGGTAGTATTAATAAATATGAAATTCGAAAATACTAAAAAAATACCCATATAACTATAACAAAAGTGTAACATAAGAACACAACTTTATTTTTTCATATTTGATACTTTTGTAAGATAAATGTGTAATTTAATTAAAAAAACTTTTTTCTTGTATTTACGATTACAAAATCTTATAAAAAAAATTATAAGGTGGGCATCAAAAAATTATAGCTTCAAATTTTTTACAATTTTCTTTTTTAAATTTTAAATTGCCTTTGTTAAATAGACAATAGAAACATTACGTAAGTTTCTAATATGTCCAAATATATTTATTGCTTAAACTTATGAAATAAACAATAAACCTCTCAGGTTCCTTCCTTTCAACGAAACTTAGCTAATTTCACATTTTACTGAACGTGTAAATTGCTTAACTTAAAATAATAATCAGTAAAATTTTAAGTGCATTTTATGATATCATGGTTTTATTGACCCATCAATGCATGTTACGAAAAGCACTAATTTAGTTATCAAATTTAACACTTTATGATAATTTTATTAACTTGTGAATGAAAATGTATCCCTAAAATTGTCTACACTAGAGTTGAATAAAACTATGCTTTTCAATTTCCGAGCTCTCAACTTTGACCTTTTTGCCAACGGGCTTTTATAGAAGCGATCGTGAGAAGTATTAATGAGACACTGGATAATTATAATAATCGACATCCTTTATTTTTGCAGCATAAAGGGCACTCCTATTTTTGTCTATTTTTACACCCTTATTTATAAAGAACACACAAAAACCTTCTCTTAGAATTAATTAATTATTAATCCTACGTTCAAAGGTTTCGTATTATTCGAAATCAAAAATTCCAATAAAATGATATTTTTAAGCTTTACTAAAAATTACCTAAAAGTATAGTCAGAAAATTTAAACGTTCAATTGAGAATTTGTCGATAATATTATTTTTGATTGTGTTTTTCTTTCTACCAGTAAGTTTTTTTATTTCTTCTTTTGGTACTCTAAAAGTTTCGTGTGGCTTTTTTTGGGATTTTTGTTTTACAAAAAAATGGAATCTTAAATTAAGCTGCGGTGAAAAAGTATTTACAGAAAGTCAAGTTCTAGTGAATTTTATATCCTTGGGATGCAACTAAATTCTTTCAAAATTAGAAAGTTTAAAATTTCCCACAGGAGATTTTTTCGGTACAATAAAAATATCCTGACTTTTTCAAATAAGTTTTGATTTCTTAACTACTACGGTTTTTTGATATTTTTGTAATAATGTCTAAATAATTAAATTATATTTAATTTTTTCGAATATTTACCATTAGTTTTTGTTTTAGGTATTTGTGAACAGATGCCTAGTAAATTTATACATAAAAACTCCAACAGATGACGATTGGAAAATAAAGTACACCGGTATCCCAGTAGTAATCCTAGATGTTGGAGAAGCTAGATCTCGCAGTAAAAGACGTATCCAGATTATACTAGCTGAGAAGGGAACTGGTTTCATGCTATGGAGAGACACAATTGATAACTTAACCTCATACAAAGTGTTATCATCAACTTTTCACACGATGTTTTATTCTGAGGATCATACAATGCAGATAGGTTTTAGTTTCGATCTTGAGGAAGCAGCGCAAGAAATGTGTGAGCACATAGAGCTCCTGGTTTCAGATCCAAATAATATTTCTCTTTCGATGCCAGGAAAGAAGAAGAAAAAGAAGGAGAAGAAACCATCAAAACCTGCACCCTTGCCCCAAAAATCTCAAATCTCATTACCATGTTGTTTTTTACATGTTACAAATGTAGAGGAAGAGGATAAGGAAAAATATTTTTCGCTTACAAAATTTGTAAATAAAACTAATTACACCAAAAAATTACATGCCAGTCATGAAAACTTATAATATACTTAATTTATGTATTAAATTAATAATATAGACTGATTTATATAATATTTTTTATAATATAGTGATTTCAGTTGATTTTTTAAGTTTTCAATGCAATTTATTAAATATTTTCAATTAAAATTTACGAACAATTTTGTAATTGGCAATTCAAGCTAATCGATCTCCCTCTTGGGGTTAGGCGTGGAACTAATGAAATGACGTCATAAATGGGTTAGTTCGTATATGACTGTCAGTTGTTAGGAAGTTTATACCGCTTGGCGCTGACCTACAACTGACATCACTGTAAAAGTGGTTGCCTATTTTAAATTAATTTGAATCGCCAATATTCTTAGTTTATTGCCTGATTCACAAGTGTTATGTGTATTGATGTTGTTTGCTTACAATGTATATATTTATAGTGTTGGTATTTATAATACATTAGTAAATAGTAAATATCTAAAAAAACCGAATGTAATAACATAATAATAAATAGATTTTAGATTTTAGTTATTATAGATTTGGTTTTACTTTTTTTAATGTTTTTGTATCTGTATATCATTGCCAACTTTAAAAACACCCACTTGATAACACATAAATTTTTGGTATAATTTTATTCATTTTAAGATTTTTTTTTATTGTTTAGATTGTATAATTTTTTTAATTGAAAATTAAAATGTAACCTGTGATATATAAATTGATTTATTTCTTAAATGATAAAATATATTATGTAGATCGAAGATAAATATTATCAAATATCAAAATTGTATATCGTTTTTATTAATTAAAGTTTTAAAAATATCAACATAACTGTGTATTTTGAATCAAACCAATTTTTCAGAAAGTAAAAATAAATTTCTAACTGCTTAAAAAATTGGATTAAAATGATACACTTGTAACATTAAAATTGATAACAAGATATTTATTGGTAGTAATGATATAAAAACCGTACACTTTTTTATTGGGACCTAAAAGTTGATTTTAAATATCAAAATTAAAATTTCTAAAGGAATTTCAAATTATACAAGCTACGAGTAAGTTTTTAGTACATGTATACAGGATGATTCATTTAACTTGAGATGTTAGAAAAATATGGTGTCGAAAAAAATAAAGAACAATTTATTGTGACAAAAATTTTTTATAAAATTGGTAGAATTACAAGTCTGCTAAATAAAAAATGGTGTAAACAAAAGTTATTTGTTTTTTTTCTATTAGATTTTCAAACAGTTAACAAATACTAGTTTTCATTAAAAGAACTTGGTTATCATTGAAATTAACACAAATATTATGACCTTTTTCTTAAACATAGCAAAGACCAATATTCTTCCCTTTTTAAACATTTGTTTGAAACTTTTTTCTCTAGAATCCTTTTAGTTTCTCATATATTTAATTATCTCATGTCTCAAGTTAAATCATTCATCCTGTTTTTTAACATCTTTTTTTCTTGGTAAGACATATTCTTACAAATTTATAGACTATTTTTATAAAACTGTCGAATCCTGTCAGATGAGTGCTTTTTTGGATTATTACATTTTTTTAAAGAACCGTCCTGCACTAATGTTTCCTTTAATTTGAAAGTTGAATTTTGTAAAAATATTTTTGTACCAACAAAATAAACATTCAGATAGAAAAATTTACTCATAAAAATGGATGAGAATAATGTTTCCTAAAAGTTTCCTAAAAATCTTTCTTCTTTAAAAGGAAAAAACTCTTTTGACTTGGAAATATCTTCAAAAAATAATGTTTAGTTTTATTTTATTTATTCAAACAAAAAAAAATCATCGCAATGTTGAAATCCTCAAATTGGCTTAACATAATGAAATGTTGAATGCAAAGGTATAAAGTCTTCCACGGGTAAGCCAAAAAATTCAAAAGACTTGTTGAAGAGTTTTACCTTTCCATTCAACATTTAAAAAAAATCAGGTAACGAGATTATACATTTTTTTAAATTTTCTCCTTTCTATATTTTTAAAGTAAAGGAACTTTACAATATTTTGTAGCCTCATGTTTCACGTTTTGGGATAACCCAACTTATAAATCTTATATCTGTAATCAAAATTTGTCATATTATATACTTTTCCTACTTTAGAAGCAGGAATGTACTTACTGTAAACTGTAAAAGGCCAAAGAGTAAGCAAGAACATTTCTTTTGTTTTCTTGGTATCTAAACACTATCAAATATCAGCCATATGCCATATTATAGGAAATGTGCAAATTTTCTCATGGACTAAAATCAATGATTGTGGAAAACATGTGGATTTTTTGGTCTTTAATTTCACCACGTATAAAAAAGATTGGTTCTAATAAATAAATTGAAATTAAAAATTACCGTCTGCGCTCTTCAAAATTATTTGATCTAATTTGCCGAGTTGTTTATATCTTGAACACTGTCCCAAACAATGGATAAACGATCTAGTATTGATATTATCTCGAGGCGAATATCAATAATTAGTTTTTAAAGCTAATACTTAGGTTACTTATGTCAATCAAAAATTTATGTTAAATCGAAAAAAAAATTATGTCAATTCAAAAGTAACTACAAACTAATGATGCAATTATGAGCAAATCTGTAAGCCCTGTAACCTAACCTAACCAAGGAAACTCATACAAGCCTTTCAGATTTTTCCTGTAAGGACTTACAGATTTGCCCAGAATTGCACCATAAATTTCAGGGCCGCGTCTGGACCTTTTCGAACCCTAGGCAAAAATTTTAATCGCGGCCCCCGTGCAGGGGCGGACTTAGCACTTGGGGGCCCTAGGTAAAATTTGCTACGGGGGTCCCGGGATACCACAAAACTGGTCTAATCCCAAAATATTATCACTTATTATTTATTCTTTTTTCAGTTTAGCTTTTTGAGGGCCCCAAAAAGAGAGGTGTCCTGTTAGACCTATATAAATCCGTCCCTGTTCTGCCAAAAATAATTTCGAGTTTATTGAAAAATTCCAAGGGGAACATTAATAAAAAATAAGATTTTGTAAAAATTTAATTATTTTAAAAATGTACTAATTTATTAAATAATAGTTATATTAAAAATGTACTAATTTATTAAATAATAATATATACAGGGTGAGCTAAAATGATTGTGGCCAATTAAAATTTCCCGCCTAAAAATCTGGGGAATTTGTATGCTTCAAGTTCATAGTAACACAAAATCATGTCAAAATCAAAACAAAGTAACTAGACTTCACAATAGCAGAGGCGTAGGTGTAATTTTTACCGTTGTGTCAAAACTTCAGATTTTTGAATTTCGTTATTGTGCCTTCTTTTTCATAAACGTCAGTTTTTATGACAATTAATTTGCATAAATCTTTGTTTTATGTTAGCATCTGCCTCGAAAATGAAGAAAATCATTTTCAATGTTTGACATTTGCTGAGAAATTAGAGATTTTGGAAAAATTTTTTGCTACGCCATTGGATTACTAGCCGATTTTCTTTTTAAGATTTCAGTTGTACCAACCTGCGTATTTGGTTGCCTACATATCAAACCACAATCATTTTAGCTCACCCTGTAAAATTTATTAAATTAGTACATTTATTATTATTTAATAAATTAGTACATTTTTAATATAATTAAATCAACTAAATATTTCGAAATTGTTTTCAATGATATCTGATTTGGCTCAAGTAATTTAAATGGAGTTGGCAAATGCTTAGCAAAATGCAAATTTAAATTTATTATAAAATTTTAATCATTTATTTATATTTGAATTTTTGATTAAAAGTCTGCAAAAATTGATAAATAATTAAAAAAATATGGTAAATGCAAAATATGTATTTTGCTAAGCTTTGCTAATTAAATTTATATTACTTGAGCCAAATTAGATTTCATAGAAAACAATTTTGAATTGTTTTTTTTTTTAATTTATGAAAAATGCATATGCTTTCAGTTGCCCCATGCAGGGCGTCCCAAAAGTCCCGGGACGGCAGTACAACTTTTGAACGTGTGAACAAATATATAGGGTGATAAAAACTATATTTTATGATATAACGTGATTTTTTTTCAGTTTAGCGATGTTCTGCAATCCCTATAGATTTTGGTCTCATTTTAAAGGTAATAAAAAGAGATAAATGCATTTCTGAAAACCCGAATCATAAAATTTTCAAGAATTACAAACATCTAAAATTTAAAGTACCAAATGGGAATTTGGATAAGTTTGAATTTTTGTACTTTTCATTTCATTTTGTAAAGAAACAATGTTTTGAAATAAAATGGTGGTCGTCTACAAATTTAAATAAAAAAAACTTACATAAAATTTTCAACGTTTTAACTACTTCTTAGCCTTTGTAAAGTTTAAAATCATATGTTTTAATCTTTTTAGTTATTTACTCATTACAATTTCAATAAAGGTATTATAACAGCCATCTTAATAGTTCATTTATTGCAATTTTAGTGTTTGTTTCGTGAGATCTTTACAACTTACTATTTTGTAAAAAATGCAATTAGTAAACGCCAGAGAGTAGTAAACCTGAAAAAAACTAAGGAAGTTCTTCTGTCTTTTATTGAAAATCCTAAAAGTTCTTTATCAAAAGCAGGCCAGAGGTGGGATTTTGTTTCTATCTTGATATTTATCAAGCGTGATAAAACTCAATAGGGGGGTTATTCTCGAATCACACGACACAACATTGTATACGACATACGACATGGCAAAGTCAGACTCTTATTTTCGCATTTGAATAACAAGGATAGAATAATAAAAGTCGTATACGACATCGTGTCGTGTGATTCGAGAGTAACCCCTATTGAGTTTTACCAAGCTTGATAAATATCAAGATAGAAAGAAAATCCCACCTCAGGTACATGAATTTTGCAGAAGAAAAAATTATTTTCCATACAAATTCAAACTGGTTACGATGAACTGATTAGAGATGACTTTGATAGAATTTTGTGAAATTGTACGAGACAAATGTAATGCTGACAGAACTTTTCTTTCGATTCTAACTAAATGGTAGAGGGTCTATAAGAATAATTGTTGATATTAGCCAGATACAAATCATATTTAGTTTGAGAAGATTATTAGACTTAAAGACCCCAGAAAATGAATGTAAGGATCGGAATTTTGGGGTTAAATGAAATTGGTCCATTTTTTATCAATGGAAATTCGGTCGGAAACAGATACCTGGAACTTCTAGAGAACCAAATTGTTCCAGCCATCCGTGTAGTGTGTCATTATCAATACCTTCATGATGGTATTGATAATGGTTTTGACACTTTAGTTTTGCAGTCAAATACTTTCTAAGTCCCACGTGTCCAAACCCTTAGATTAACGTGAAATTAAATGGCCGCCAAGATCACCTGATTTAACACTTCTTCATTTTTTAGATTTCTACTATCAATAAAGGTAAGCTTCCATATGTCCAAAATGCCATATATGAACGTTTGGGTAAGTAGCTAATGCCCGTTTTAACCAACGTTTCCTAAAATTTAGAAATTGCTTATAGTGATAGTTGCTAGGTATTTAGGAATTGCAATTTAAAAAAGTTTGGGAACTCTGTTCAACTGGACTAAAATATCACAAAATGTTTTATGAGTTAACTTTATCGTCCTTAAATTAATAATTGATGGATTTAGTTATTTCTTTTAGGACTCCCCTTGTAGAATTGTTTTGTTCTATATTTAAAACTTCTTCAGAACTACAAATATTAATCACGATTACAATCTTAAATTACTTACAGTAAAATTTTAAATTACCTAATCCACTATAATGGGGTTGCATGACACAATATTAGAAAAAAATGGTAATGAGGTTAATCCTTAAGATCCAATTCATATTATTTACAGTTTTGGATTTGTGCCTGTCAATTATGACGAAAATACATAAAGTTTGAATCACTAGTTTTCGTTATAGTTATAAAATTATTAATTTCGATCAGTTATTTTTTTTATTATGAACGTGTTTCTGCTCAATCGCTTAACAATTTGCATTTGCGGCCATCTTAAGTTTTTATTCTTTACACAACACAAAATGTAGTTTTCATGACCCTGTATACTGGGTGAGTTTTTAGTGGGAAATCAGAAGAATAATTTACCCATAACCAGAAATTATTTTTGTTTATACAGGGTGTTTCCTAGTTGGAGCTCACGCTATTCCGCCTTTTTTTCTAAATGGAACACCCTGTATATTTTTTTAATATTTGTATTAACATTAGCTTAAAGAATACAATGATATTTTTTGTTTTTTTAAAGCTTGAACGCGCACTTAATTTTTTTCTATAAAATTTATCAAATTTCGACATATTTTTAAAAAATTTTGGTGAAAAATAATTTGTATAAAAGTTAAAAACACTTACAGAGGAACAATATTTTGTAAAAAAATACAGGGTGTTAAATTAAAATACATCCCAATCGATTTTTCATATTTCAAGCCTCCAAAGCTACCACCATTTATAAATCCCAATCGATTTTTCATATTTCAAGCCTCCAAAGCTACCACCATTTATAATAAAATTTGAAAAAAAAATGTACTAAAAATACATCCAAATCAATAGTGACAATCAAAATGATATAGAAATTGTATTTTACCTAAAGCGAAAATAAAAATTTCTAAATATGTCTAAATAAAAAATAAAAAATTTAAAAAAAAAATATCGTTGTAATCTTTAACTTAGTTAATATCAAAAAATATATAGGGTGTTCCATTTAAAAAAAAGGCGGAATAGCTTGCGCTCCAATTACGAAACACCCAGTATAGACAAAAGTAATTTCTGGTTATGAGCATCCATAAACCATGCAATTTTGTAATTTAATTTTTTTTCCTATCTCTTAAAATAAAAGATATATCTTCTTATTTCGAAATAAAAACTCACTCTGTATATTTACAAGTTGTCAATATTGTTTGTTTTCACATTCAAAAGTTATAATGCCGTCCCGGGATTTTGGGATGTCCTGTATAACTATATGCCTATATTTTCAAATTTTGCGATAACAGAAATTAGTTTCAAGTTTCAAAATAATTGAAAATTTTATATACAATATGTATAACTTATATGTTGACATTTTAAAAAACCAATTCAAAAATTGTCCAATTTAATAAATTGAATATTATGGCAAAATATTATTATTTAATGTTAGTTATTTAGAAAGAAGATTAGTCGGTAAATTTTAGTGCTTGGTTTTCAAATTCGTTTTTTACTATTGCAATTTTGTTCATAATTTTTTTCGGTGGAGCTTTTCCAAAATTTCTCTTTTTTTTTGGAACACAAAAATCTAGCGACTATCAATTTCTTCATACTAAAATAAATGAAATAATAAGTTTTTTCTCAATGCTAGCAATAAATTAAGGTATAAACGAAAAATTTGCCTTTTGTTTTAAGTATTTGTTTAAAAATTTTTACAGCGTTCTAAAAATTAAGAAAAACTTTAACATATTTTGGGAGCAATGTAAAAAATTAAAAATACTCTTTTATTTTTTCCTTAGGGTCCATTCAAAAGTTAAAGGTAAATTCCAAAAAATTTAACTACATCCAAACATTTCAAAGATGTTGATACTAACAGTGAAAAATTTACACAATGTGTCATTTAAAAAATATTTTCAATAAAAACTAATAATTCATGAATCATAAGTATACTTGGAAAAGATAAAAATAGCTAGCGCTTACTAATATTTTATTTTTTATATAAATTAAATATTTCCTTATTTAGTTTTAATGAAAAAAAAAACATAAAACTACAGCTTAGTTCATATTATTAAATAGTGCCAAAAAATTTCATAATTTGAGCGAGAAAAAAATAGTGTAAGAAATAATAAATTTACTACTAGATTCTTGCATTTCTAAAGAATAAAATTATGATTTTTGAATTAGTTTTTGAGATTATTAAAAGATAAGTAAGATTTTGTGATTAATTATGATTGTGTTAGTATGTCATAGTGTGTAATGCGCACGAGCCAATAATCTAGTTTCGCTGGATGTTAAAAATGAAGAAAAACACGAATCAACTAATGATTTCCTAGCTCCTCCACAGGAAGCGTCACATTTGGCGTTAAATGTTTTTATATAATTCGCTGTAATTGTAAAAAGCCATATGGATATTTTCCAGTCACATATGTGGATTATGTCCTTATCTAAAACCCATTATCACGACAGGTTCTAAGTAACGTCTGCTGTTCTCAATTAATTTATAGTTTCTCACTTTGTCACTTATTTTCTATCACAGACATATATGCTTCCATCAATGGAAATCTAAACACAAACAATGTGCACAAAACGAGTTTTTATGTTAAAACGGAAATTGTTTTAATTCCACCATATGCGTTTAACGATAGGCCAAAATCATGAATTCATCAAGATTTCAACAGATACCTCTTCAATCAATTAAATTTTATTCAACTAAAAAATACTTTAACGCTAATAAACTTTTTTAGTACAAATGTATTGCAGGCGTAGGTTTGGTTTGGCCTAACCTGTACAACAAAATGAGTTTAAATTTGCCGCGAGGCTATAATTTAGTAAATGCACGCGGTTCACTTGTAAGCCAGGGTGGCCTGATACCTAAGAATACTGTGGGAAAACTTTTCTTTATACTCTCGATAAAATTAATTGATGTTGTGATTTAAAAGATTGCTTACAACCATAAAAAACGTGCATTTTATTTTATAAATAAACATACACTATAATTTTCTTGTCTACATTTAAAAAAATAGTTGCAACCATTTTTTAATTTTAATTAATTACCTACAACCGAAATATTATTTGTACAAAAATGATTGAATAGTGTTATGATACAACTTTCACACATTACGCATCTTCTACTTATGCAAGTTTTCAGAAGTCGAGAACCAAGAGTTCATTAATACAGGGTGTTCCGTAAGTAATGCATAATAATGGAAGGGGTTGTTCAGGACACCAAAACAAGCAACTTTTGTTAATAAACCCATATTCGGAAATTAACCATTAAGCCAGGGTAAATAAAAAAGATTTAAGGTAATTAAGTTAATTATTTAATAAAATTTACAAAAATTGTTCGAAATTTCGGCCATTTTGTTCAATGCACAAGGTTGCACGCTGGTTCATAGATGTTCGAACCCTCTGGAATATCCCAGGGATGTCTTGGACCATGGTACAAGCAGCCATAAGTCTTGCGAGAAGTTCTTCTGTAGTAACAGGCGTCTCGTACACCAGACTTTTCAAATATCCCCAAAGGAAAAAATCTAAGCTTGTGAGATCAGGGGAACGTGCAGGCCAATTAACAGGTCCGCCACGACCAATCCAACGGTTGGGAAAAACTTCATCCAGAAATTGGGGTACATTTAAAGAAAAATGAGGAGGACACCCATCGTGTTGAAACCACATACCTTGTCTAATAATAAGCGGGACTTCCTCCAAGAGCTCAGGTAAAACTTCCTCCAAGAAATGGCGATACATTACACCATTCAAACGTGGTGGTAGTAGGTATGGACCAATTAAATTGTCTCCCAAAATTCCAGCCCAAATATTAATAGAAAATTGGTGTTGATTTCGCCGACGGGATACAACATGAGGATTTTTATCATCCCAATTGTGACTATTTCGGCTATTATAAAAGCCGTCCCTTGTGAAGCATGCTTCATCCGTAAATAACACGAAACTGCCAAAATTAGGTTGAACCAAATGCTGTTGTAACCACCAGCGGGAAAAATTTACTCGAGATGGATAACCTGCTGGACTCAACGATTGAACACGTTGAATTGAATAAGGGTGTAGCAACTGTTCATGGAGAACTCTCCAAACAGTTGTTTGCCTTGCTCCCATGTTATGTGCAATGGCACGAAACTTGTGCTTGGTTCTTCCTCTATACGGTTGATCACTTCTTCCTCAAATTGGATAGTGCGAATTGAACGTGGACGACCAACAGCTCTTCGAGGTTCGACAGATCCAGTTTCTCGAATACGATTATGAATCCTAGCAAAGATAGAATAATGCGGTTGACGATGTTGAGGAAATATTTGCTGGTACAGGCGCGCAGCTCTCAAAGAGTTACAAAGAGCTTCCCCATAAATGAGATGCATATCAGCTAATTCCGCATTGGAAAAAATCACCATTTTCGAAAGTAATTAACTTTAATTACAAACGTAATTGATCTTATAATAGCACAACAGAATAAACCGATGTTGATTTACTACTATCGTATTTAAAGTTGTTCACTCCAAATTTGTGTCGTGTTTTTTTAAAAATCTGTTGTGCACGGTCCATTGTAAAGACATGATAATAAATCGCAAACATTTATTTACAAATAAAGAAAATAAAGCTATTTTTTTAAATTAAATTTAAAAAATTTTGTCTCAACCTAGTGACTTAATGGTTAATTTCCGGATATGAGTTTATTAACAAAAGTTGCTTGTTTTGGTGTCCTGAACAAACCCTTTCATTATTATGCATTACTTACGGAACACCCTGTATATTGGAATCAATTATGAAATTTTTTTGATTTTCTAGATATTGGAGCTCAAACAGTAAAGTACTCCTGAAAAATCATTTAACAAATGTGGTATGGGTATTGCAAGGCATTTGCACTACTAATTTTTGAAAATCTAAAGAAAATCGAACATCTTCAAAATTTAAGTGAAAGTACTACAAATTTTTGTTAGTTTTCCTGAAAACTTCGTCAATTCGAATTTTGTAGATCCATAAATTATGCTACAAGTTGACAATAGAATTTCTTTATGGAATACACAAAAGTTTTGGATGTAAATAACAACATTCCAAAAATAACACTCCCTTTGTCCAGAAATATATCGTATACGTTTTGAGTTTTTTCTTGTCCGAAAATAAGATATACATTTTTTGAATTTTAAGTAATTAGAATGATTTTTTTTAAATATTATAATAAATTTGTAGAGTTATACAAAAATTTACCTGAAAACAACTTAAAGTCCTTTATTTTCCACAACCTATCACATTAGGAGAATACAAAAATCCAAAAACTACAATTTTTGGGGTATACCATTACGCTGATTAAGGGTAATTACGTCTATTAGGATCTTCTTCTGTTCATTTCAACACAACTTTCGACATTTTGTAACAACAGCGGTTGTCATTATATTTTTCAACAACAAGCTACTTTGAAATCTATGAATATTTTTTAACATACCGCAGAATTCTTGTGCATAATTTATTTATTTGTTGCATCACAACTTAGTAATAAAATTGTAAAGAGACCAAAAAAAAAATTTCCAGTCTTTTTTTCCAAATGAATACCATATTTTCGGACGGAGGGAGTATAAATAACAAAAACTATGATTAATTTTGAATATTAATGTTATTTGATTTTTTAATTATTTGGTTTTGGTAATTGCTTCCCAATTATGGTACATCATTGTAATTTAGGAGTTTATTGGTTTTGTTGCACGTGTTAACAATACAAATAATAATTAACGTTAAACAAAGCTGGGTTCCACCTCAACTTTCCCATGTACACTTTGTTCACACTTAAAATATTCCAAATACTTTATGGTATCAGTATTGTCTTCCTAATAAGCAAAAATATATAATCTTATTTGTTTTTACCTACTAACCTACTATGGTAAAAAGTGTAATAATATGAATACACATGATCGTATAGATTTTTAAAACAACCCAGTATTTACAAAACGAAATTAAGTAGAGCTAATTCAATATTGGTCATGGAAAAATATTATAAAACCAGTAAATCAAACAAAAGAACTAAATTTAGAGTATGTAGATGTTACTATTACAAGGGAATGTCAACTATGAATTGTTAACATTCACTATGAAATAATAGTGAATAAGACATACTAAATTAAATAAAGTTTTATGTATAATATTAACAACCAAATATAAAACATTATGAATTAATTTGTTAACAATAAGATGAAAATACTTCCTTATTAATTCCAAGGGTATTAACTTAAATTATAAAACAATTGTTTTAAAGAAAAATTTGTTAAAAATAATTATTTTTAATAAATTTTTAAACCGTATAATATGGATAAATTCGAAATTAAAAACAAATAACAACATTACATACTAATTGCAACATGACAATGAATTGCGACATTTCGAATTACAGAACTTGTTATTATTTTTCATAATATTTTGCAAATGCAAATCATTAAAATGTCCTTGGAATGTCTAAATTATAAATATAGTTCTCACTTTTGCTAACCATATTCAGTGAATGTTTACATTTACTAGTGAAAGTGATTTAAACATGATTTATGGCACTTCCACTGACTATTTAGCGAATGTTTACATTCACTAGTGATTATTAACAATCACTTATTATCTACTTTCAGTGTAACATATATATAAAATTTAATGAGCGTATATCTTTTCTTTTCAGTTACACCTGTAAGTTGTCACAACTAAAATTTGCATCCCTGGGAAATATGGTTATTATCCAAAATTGCGAAAAATTATAAGAGCATGAAAATTCTTGTGCCAAAGGGCATGAAATGTTATATTTTCTCATATTTATGCTTGCAACTCAATTTAGCTATTGAGGCCAATCTTGTTTATGTCTAGTAGGTATATTTTCGTTCTCTTCAAAGACCCAAAGAACTTTTTATCTAGGTGCATATTTTAAAGTTTTTGGTTTATTTTTGGCTTTTGTTTTTCTAATCAAGGGATTGAAGAAAAGCCCCTTAATAATCAAACTTCAACGTTAAAATATTTTATTCATGTTTATGCATTTTCAGGATTAATAAACACCTCAGCGTGTATTCAGCGACCGTGATGGAAATTTTAGAGACGTCGTAAAGTTAAAGACATCTTTTGAAAAAATACTTTTTAATCGCGCGTTTAACATTAGCCACGTCTCTAAATTTTTCATCACGGTTACTGAATTCAAAGAAAGCTTGCACTAACAAAATTGATTAAAACATTATAGGAAAAAGACACAACAATAACAAAAGTGTTACAAAACTGGGCGTGTAGATGTCAATAAAGTATTAAAGTTAAAAAATTTGTATCATATTTATTGTCGCAAATTAAAAGGTTAACAGCTAACTCTATCCCCAATTAGAGATTACAGATGTTAAAACACATCACAGAAAATCAAGTGGTTAACATCCAATTCAACCAATAAATGTTGGTGGTACAACAGAAAATATAATATCACAACTCGACTAGATAAATTTAAAATGTGCGAAGAGACATTAAATATACAGGGTGTTTACATTTTACCCGTTAACTTTTTAAGAGGTGATTCAAAATAAGCCGATTTACAAAAAATCATCTTCCTTTATAAGGAAGTTACAGGTTACAGCCCTTTGAGAGTTTTTACTCATATATTTCCAAACAGTTTACATTATACTTTTCAAATTTAGTATAAATCTATAGGCCCAGGATTCAAATATATGCCGGTGAATGGCTTCATAGAGCGACACTTTGTGTTCAACATCGAGGTGAATTTCGAACAATTTTTATAATTATGTTTAGTCTGTTATTGTATCCTTTCGAGTTAGGAGTATCTTTTTTGTTTAAAATTATGTAAAGAATATTATTCTGAAAGAAATTTAATCTTTGCAAAGTTTAGACAATTTTTATCTTCATCTCCCTTCAAAATTATTTTTTAGCAGCAACCAAAAATGTTAGAAAATTATAAAAATAGTTCTAGTAAGTAGTATGTAAGGATGTACACCAAATTTGAAAACTAAAATGATAACCGTTTGGAAATAAATGCATAAAAACTTTAATGTAACTGTAACTTACATTTATGTATAGACGGTTTCACTAAGGTGATTTTTTGTGAATCGACTTATTTTCACCTCTAGTATAACATCTTCAAAGTTAACAGGTGAACCGTAAACACCCTGTATAAAAGATTTTATATGTTCAATAGTTCAATTTCAATTGATAGCTTCAATTCTTTTAAAAAAGAATCTCTCTCGCTGCATTGTCAGAAATCCTTGGTAGAGTACTGAAAAAAAATATTTATCAAGCAAAGAAGAAATTGGAAATTAAACAACATCCAATAATATCTGCAGTAAAATTGCTCCCAGCTTGAAGTAGGACAAAGAATACGCGATCGTGATAACTTTTGTCCTACTTTGAGCTGGGAGCAACTGTACATGCACGAGGTGTGGAGTGTATTAATAAATGTCGTTTTTTACTATGAAACTTGAAACCATAGTCCCTACTGCATTTTGATAGAGATTGTCAAATTAAAAAGCACTTTTGGCAAAATTCTCGTTCAAAAAATTAATTTGAAATTTTTTTATTTCCTAATAAATTTTATTGGATTTTTCATTTGAAAATGCTTGTATGTGTGATGGTTCTAGAGCATTTTAAAGGATGAAATGTTAATTCCGAGTTTTATTTTCCAATAGAATACACATTTTTTTTTAAATTTCCGATACACCCTTTATATCGGCTTCTACGTTAAAAAATATAAAAAATTCACCGCCATCATTTTAGAAATTCTTTTTTCTCGTTAGCTTATAGCTTTTAAGACATTTTGCTATTCAATAAATTTTATTATATAAATTGTTTTAGGAACTTCAATATTATTTTATTTGTCCCAATTTTCTATGAGAATTAGATTTTTTAAATCCCAAAAAAGATACGTATCCTTTTGCAAAAATAAAAGTTGACTAATTTAGCAAAAAAACCAAAAGACGAACTTTAAAAGAAAAATAATCAAAACATGAATCAAAATGAATAAAATATTATTACACAAGATTGATAAAGGAAGTCATTGGTTACAAAAGTTATAATTCAGGAAAATACTCATTTCATATTATGTAATGTATATTTACATTAAATATACATTCTTCTGAAATTTCAAACAGTTTTATATTCCAATTGAGTTCTGTTATGTATAACAAATTTATTAAAAATACATGTCACGTATTTAATTTTAAGTGAAAATAATAACAATTGAAAATTTCACCAATAAAAATTAGTATGCAAGTATGTTGTCCTTATGGCATGATATTATAATTTGTATTAGAAAAATGTTTACATCCTCATTCTTCATACGTGAACTTATTTACTTGCCATTATAGAACTGTAAAAAAAGGGTAGAGAAAGTAAACTTTGGTCAAATTAACATATTAGTTAGCGACTTAGTTGATAATTGATGGAAGAAAAAAATAAGGCACATTGCACATGTAATAATCTTGAGATTCAAATTTCACATGTCAAACTCTTCTTAAGGATCATGATATACGAGTGGTATTTTATTAGAATATTTAAAGCACAACGCGGAACTAGTACTGTAGTACAATAATTAATATCAAATAGGAAAAATTAAAAAAAATGTGATATAAAATTCAAATGTTTGGTTTGTAAGCATCCAATGAAATCTTTTTTTCCTACTTTTACGTCAAAAATCATACTTTACGAACTTTGTCAAAAGTTGATGGATATGATTGAGTGAAATATACCGGGTGTCCACGAAACTTATATTTGACTTCCAGTTTCACCGGAAATGACATCAACTTTCTTATTTTAAACGTAGCACCCTATTTTTTTCAAGTTATTATTAATCATTGGTAGGTTCCAAATATGCTTCTCACAAGAGATTTTTTTGCTATTATTTTTTATAAAATCTATTAAATAATTTAAATAGGTAAAATAAACTGTAAATTATGACTAAAGGTAAAGGTGAATCTCCCAAATCATCGTCAAGTTCTCATCTGTAAATTATGAAATACATCCGCCAGTTTTTGAGAAATTAGGTTTTATAATTTTTCAAATGTGTTTTTTGCAAATATCTTTATTTTTTCAAATATAGTGGGGCCACCCCCTATTTCGATTTTTTTCTATTACAGTGATACCTAACATGTAGGTATAAGCCTTAAGTGTACTTACTGATTTTTTTTAAATATTTTTAGTTTATCAATTTATCAACAGTTGTTTATAAATAAGTACTTAAACTTAAGGATTCTACCTACATCTTGGGTATCACTGTAATCACAAAAACTCTAAACAGGGTATGACTCTAATATCATGCCATTTTAAAAACTAAGGATATTAGCAAAAAACGCATTTAAAAAAATAAAAATATTAATTTCTCAGAAACGGCCAAATGAATTTCATAATTTCATAATTTACAATTTATTTTACCTATTTTAAACATTTAAGTACTCTTAATTTTAATAGATATGATTAAAAAAAATTTCCAAAAAAAATCCAAATTTTTTTTTTAAAGTTCAGAAAATTTCTTTTTTATCACAAACATACTTGGAATCTACCAACTTTAATAATAAGTACCAAAAAGTAGGGCGTTACATTTAAAATAAGAATGTTTATGTAATTTCCGGTGAAACCGGAAGTGAAATTTTTTTAGCTCAATAAATGTGTTTTCTTATGCCATAAAACAAATTTCAAATTTTTATTTTCATAAACTTTTATTTTCATGGATAACGCTAAATGAAGTAGTAAAATTATTTATTTCTTAAGTTGGAAAATTATAGCTATTATGAATCTTTATTACAGGCACATGCAAAATAATACCCTTACATATGGGGACCAAAATAATCGTTATAAAATCCTCTTTTTAGAAAGTCGAATGACCAGGCATAAGTGTTTTAAACCATGAATAAAAATATGGGATGTTACCGGACGTGATTTCGAAAAAAAAATGCATATAAAATTAGTTTTTTTGAAGCATAGAACATAGCCAAATTTCAAATTTATCTATTCATAAATAAAAAAGTTATGGAGGTGACGCCGTTTTCATTTCCACCTGGTATAATCCATACTTCTGCGGTTAATTGCATGTTTATTGACGTTTGTAATAACTAATGATTACCTCATTCATTTATAATAATTTTGGAAAAGTAGGAAACATTTTGTAGATCAGTGCTTCTTAAACTTTTTGCGATTGCGACCCCTTTTTAAAGTAAAAATTTTTAGTCGACCCCCATACAAATAATTAATTTTATCCCTGAATATTTTAAACAGGAAAAAATGAAGTTTGAAAAAATAAAATTCTGTAGGGTTAATTTTGGGTTGGTATAATGAATTAATTTATCAGTCTACAATATATTTTTGCGACCCCCAAAAATTTTTTCGTCGCGACCCATAGTTTAAGAAACACTGTTGTAGATAACACGTGCGAAAAATGGATTAGGCATTAGCTCGAGTTATTTCGAAAAATTCTAACTCATGCCAAATAAATTATTTTTCGTACTTGTCACATAAATAAGTATTTTTACATATTTTAGTTTTTTTATTTTTGTAAGTTTGCTCCTTCTAGAACTACGTTTTTGACTAGTAAGTACATGACAATTTTGAAAGTATTTTGAGTGTGTCTTTTCTGATACTAACTTGTAACTAACCGTAGATCAAATAACTACCTTATTCCAAGATTTGGGTAAAATTTACCCCAGTTGACTAAAATATTACAAGAGAGAAGAACAATTTTTATAGTCTAAATTTTTATCGGATTTCTTTAAAGTGCATATTTTGTCCCTTAAAAGGATTGATTTTAACAACCTAATTACATATGGTGGACAATAGTCGATCTCTGACCGCAAATAAACACCATATGTCTACAAATAACTATTCCGTTTGTGACAGGAAATGAAATTAAAGAAATTAGCTTTCAAATGAGGTATAACGCATTTTCAAGAACCCTCAATTCATGGAAAAATCATAAGATGTATAAAAAATTTAAATATTTTATATAAATAAATAGAGCCAAGAAAATTAATATCTCAAGTCAAGATTATTTAGTAAAAAATAAGAAAATTTGAAAAATAATTAAAAAGTAATGATATGAAACCTATTACAAAGAAGGATAAAATTTTATTTAATTATTTTCATTCATAAGGATTATTACTTATTGTAGTAATAATTTTTAGCATATACTTACGACTTATTACCTTCCTAAGGAGTGCATTATGATACTTACACAAAGTGGTTACATACTTACATTTGTGTGCAATGTAAATATTTAGGAGTAAAGTAATTAAATAAGTAAATTGTGCTGGAATCCTCATAAAAATATACCTTGTATAAGTTGTGAATGAATTTGTTTGTTTATTGATGTGATTATGGCTTTTCGTTTTAATCAATGAATGGGGAGAGCGTCGAAGAGAAAATAAAGAAAACCCAAGAGGGGGCCATGCTCTTCAGCCATCTACCTTTATTCGATCAGTGTTCAGTCTTCTTTATATGAGGAAGGTAATAAGCAAATAATTAACAGTTTCATAAAAGCTGTCAGCGGCTTCGATTAATAAACAAAACGCTAAAACTAATTAGTGTCAAACATACTAGCGACTCAGTGATTGTGCTTGTCCCAATTTTCCAACCAGACACAATGTGTTTTTCTGATGCTCTCACTAATTACTACTCCAACCGATAATTTTTGGATTTACACCTCGTTTTACTACCATTCTATTTTTTTCATTATAAATTACAATCGGTAAGTTTTACCTACTTTTTTTATATTTTTAGATAAAATTTTCTCCATTGAATTGAATATTTTTCCATAAAATTCAAATATTACCTTAGTAGCTATACACTTTTTTATGCAAAATTAACACTTATTTTTATGTCATGTTAATATTTGTATTTACATATTAAACCATTATAAATATTGGTTTTTTATCTTTTTTTTCTAAATTTATAGTAAATTTATTTTTAATATATTAATGAAATATAATAAGGTGGGCTAAGGTCATAACAGTGGCCGGTATAATCAGAACTTCACGAAAAGTTGTTGAAGATGTTAAGAGTTAAAGGTGTCGTGAGAACTTAACGTGGGTGGAACTCACTGTCAACTCTTATAAGCACGTGAGCGATTAAAATTGGTTAATCCTCCGGTACTTACCTCACAATGAGTAATAATATTGATAGTACACTTCAAAATAAACGAAGCGAAAGTTTCCGTTAATATTTAATTTAAACTTTTAAAATTTCTCATAATTAGATTCATAAATTTATTACATATTAATCTATTTAAAAAAAATAGTATAGGGAATTTTTTTAATTATATATATAAGTATAGACTTTATCCCAACCTTGTATATTATAATATAACAAAATTTGTAGGTTACATTTACATTTCAAAATTTATAATGAGTTTGTAAACCATTTTTTTTATAATTTTATATAAAAGAGTACCTTTTAACTTGAATTTTGCAATTTGAATTTTTGGTCTAGCACTTAAAATGGCTTCGCAATTAATTAACAAAGTTTATGACATCGCGCGGCGCTACTTTTTTTTCCTTGACGTCATTATATCCTAGTCGCCTCGCGCGGGTTATACGGTCGGCAAAAGTGCTAAAACTGTGCGGCTTCGAATAGAAGATTGACAGGTAAAAAAAATCGCGGTTTCTTGATTTGTCATCTACATACCGCGCTACATCAGGAAACGAGCGCTTTTTTGATATCTTAAATTTTTCTGTACTTTTGGCGCTCTCGAATTTGTAGTTTGAAATTAGTGCTTTTTCGACGCCGACTTTGAAAATTCGTAACTTATGATCCCGACCGTGTATAATATTCCAATGTTTTATATTTCCCTTCTTTCGTTATTATTTATGCGAGAAAAAATCAGCACGATTATATTTTACCCCTGGACTTGAAAAAAAAAATCCCAAGTGAAGTGTTAATAAAAAAGCTCAAACGCGCGCTTTGGTCAGCCCCCTCTGCAGCCGTCAATTTTTAAAATTTTCTCAATTTTACATCAGATTATCAAAGAACAACAATATTTGTGGTTTAATGAGCATAGTGCATTTTTAAATTTTGCGCGGTTAAAAAGTTATGGCGTAAAAATGTAAAAATGTTGAATTTAGGGGTTGGCGGCTCCCGTCGGCCTATTTTTTTACGGATTTTCATTTTTAAAAATTCTGATAAATCTACTCTTGGTATTAAAACCGCCCACGCATAGGGTTTTTTAAATTTTGAAAAACAACGAAATCTTAAATTTTTTAAGATCGCATTTAAAAAAGTCGCATTTTTATTCGAGTTTCGGTTTAATCAGTCCCTCAAATTTTATTCTACCCTAACGCAATGTACATTTACTGAAAGCTTTCATGGTCCACTTTACGACAAAAAAAGAATCACTTCGCTATCTCCTTTCGTTATCGAGTTATGGCCGAAAATATAGCAAAAATATGCAAAATCTCCGTTTGGAACCAAAATTGCGGTCTGAAATTTTTCACTTTTCACAAAATAATTAATATCTTCTAATCTATTATAACCGCCGGGACGAGTAACAGCTTAAAATTCGCACCGTTACCTCCCCCACTAAATTCCCTGAAAATTTTAATTTTCGGTATAAAATTACGTCGTCCAGGCCCGTATTTAAACCAAAACTTTGCCAATTTTTTCCAAAAAAACTGTTTAACCGATTTTAACCAAATATTTTTTAAAACGCGTCTATCCATGGTGTTTACCTTTGGTAAAAATTTGAAATCGCTAACTTTTATAGTTTTCGAGAAAAACAATAAAAATCGATTTCCATGAAAAATTTTAAGCCTTAAAAATATCTCAAAAAATATTTTTTCGAATCTTCTCAAAATCGACCCCGAAAATGAAAGATAATAGAAAATAGATGAAATGTAGGGGGTCACATGCCCTCTACACCCCCCAAAAAACAAAACAAAACAAAATTTTTCTAGGTAATGTACCTTAAAAAATAATTAAATTATAAAAAATTTAATAAGATAATATCGATAATTTTTACAAACTTATCTGTACGAACTTTCGTTTTTTAATTTTAGTTATTAAGCGAAATATGAATTTTTTACAATACACCTTTACTCATTTGTTAGAAAGCCATATTTTATATAAAAATTCATATCTTTTGAATAAAAAGTCGTACTGCCTTGAATTTTTTTAATTTTTTTCTTATTTCTTTATACTACAACCCAAAATAATTAACTTTCAAATTTTTTATTTGAAACGCTACACACTTGTAAAAACCACACTAAAGTTGTATAACATTTAAAGTGAAATTTCATAAGTAAAAAATTATAAAGAAGTAAATTTTAAATTAATAAATAATTCTCCTACTTTAATTAATAACTAATAGTAATATTTTATGAGAGTATTAAAAGATAATAACTATAAAAACGTCTAGAAACAATCGCGTGTACGGAACGGACAGCGTTCGGAAGAAATGACGTCAGAATACATCGCATAGTTGAAGCGGCGGCGCTAATTTTCTTAAAATTCAAACGCTTATATTTACGTCAATATTTGTCGTATCGAATTGAAACAAAAAACAACTTATTTATATTTATGATTTCTAAAATATAAGATATAAAAATATCAATTATTTTTTTCGTTTTTCTTCCTCATTATCGTCCATAGTGTGGGGAAATATTATAATATACAGGGTTGGTATAAAGTATATTATAATATTTCCTCTCACTATGGACGATAATTATAAATTTTGAAATGTAAATATAACCTATAGATTTTGTTTAAAAATGGAAATAAAATGAATTTATTTAAATATTATAATAATGACATTTAATTATTATTATTTATTCCTATATAAGTACATATAATATTAATGTAATTATGTTTATGCTTAAAATATAACTATATAATTTATAA
This sequence comes from Stenus bimaculatus, assembly GCA_963971135.1. NCBI lineage: Eukaryota > Metazoa > Arthropoda > Insecta > Coleoptera > Staphylinidae > Stenus > Stenus bimaculatus. The sequence goes on along the minus strand of OZ020180.1, from coordinate 73,720,193 downwards.
CATTATTAGAATCCATTAAAATATCATACTTATATATCTATTAAAATTATATCTTATAATTTAATGCTGTTGATTTGAAAGGAATCCTTCTAGGCTTTAAAATCTAACAGCATAAATTTTATTTGCCTATTTTCGTTTTTAATTTATTCATTGTAAAATAATCCTTGCATCAAAATGATTCCTTTTTTGGAAGTTATGTGGGCGTCTATTATGTTTTTTATGTACATATATTTTCAAAATTAATTTAAGTGTCCACCTTTACTTCTAATTTTAATTTAATGGCGCTATTTACCGTTGCTATTTTTTTCATTGATTTACTCTCACATTTAAGGCGTTAAAAGTATTAATGTTTATTATTTCATAATAAACTAATTTGTTAAGAATAAGGAATTTTGTTTAGTTTTGATATAAAAATAAAAATTTTGAAGTATAAAAATTTTATTATTCTCTTTATTTATAGATACTGTATGAATATCGAATCATATAATTAAAAAAAATAATCTTAAAAATAAAAATGTTAAAAAAATTATTTTTTTGTCATTTAACATCTGAGTAGAATAGTATTACATGGATTTCACTTTTATTTTGTGATCATTGTGTAAGCAAAAACAAAAACTGAATTTTTTATATATTTTCTTTTTGAAAATTATATGATTCGATACTTAAGTAATCTACAAACAGGATCAATAATAAAATTTTCATATGTCAAAATATTCCTATCAAAACACTTCATAAACTATAATATTTCCCAATTTCAAGGAAAACAACTAGTTAAAAATATAAAATTTAACAACATTTTATGTAATTTTTTTATATTTTTATATCTTATTTTGAAAGTTGGAATTGCAGAAAATTTTTCTTCCTTCAATATTACCTTACAATTCTATATGAAAAATACAATTTTGTAAATGTATTATAACATTCATACCAATAATTTTCATAATAAAGAAAACTATATTTTTTTTTATTTTTTATTTTTAGAGGAGATTTGTTGAGAAAAAAAATTCTTAGTATCCTAATAAAGAGAGAAAAATTATAATTGTTTTTCTTTTTAAATTAAAAAAATTATCAACGTAAAAACATAAAATTCCAATGTATACAAAATACCATGATATTTTAGATTTAAGTTTCTAAGATTCCTAACCAAACAATTTAAATGACTACATTTTCACTTTACCTAAGAATTTCATGCACATAGAAAACAATGTGTTTTACAACATTATTCGTAAGTTACAAAAATATTTGATTGTAACTTTAAATTGGCAATACTCGTAAAAAATCCGATTTTATAAGTTTGCTTGTCGTTTTTTATTTTAGTTTTCTAAAAACAAGTTTTTATTGTACTTTTTTAAATTTTAAAGTGCAGTAATTTGTAATGACGAATATAAGATTTGTTTAAGAGTTATTTTTGAAATCAAAGCAATTTGAATCGATTGGTATGTACTATAAACATAAAAAACATTGGACTACTTATTATAGCACTACGAAACGTTGTTTTTGCGTAAAAGTAACCTCTTTTAAAAGTAGCAACAAAAAAACTCATAAAAATAAATAATATATAGGATAGTTTTCAATTATCATGGTTGGATGCAAAGTTGGGTCATGTGGTGGCTTCATCGCAATTTGGTTGGGGGGAGGGGGTCGTCGGTGGGCTGGTACCATCCAAGTTGGACCGTGTAGACACTGATTGCAACCAAGTTGGAGCCTCATCCAACCGCCAAACGACTTCTTCAGTTTTTGAGTGATACGAGCTGTTAGTATTGCTCTTTACCTTTTCCAATTGTATTTTAGAAAAGATCAATTCAATTTTAGAAATCACCAATTTTAATTCAGAATAGTCAATTTCAGAAAGCATCAATTGAATTTTAGACCAATTGTTAAATATTGAGCAAACCAAGAGATTTTGGCGGTGAGAATTCCGAAGCTGTCTTTTAACAATACTGCTTTAATCTTAAAACAGCTAATTTCAATTTTGTTTAATATTGATAAACCTAATCTCGTTTCTGAGGTGGAAGTTTGTAACTCCTAACGTACCGAGAACGTTAGATTGTTTATTGCATTACTCTGGTTAAAATTTTTGTCTCGTTTCCACATTATGGACGATTTTGTGTGTAAGAGAGCCATAAAATATCTAACGAGTCAATTCTCAACCGAGATCAACTCGATATAGTTACAAACTTCCACCTCTGGTGTAACGTTAAATTGCCAAAGCACATTTTTGATAAATGATTTTCAATTTTTTACAATTGATCCGTTCTGAAATTAAATTTGATATTTCTGAAATACAATTGATGCTTTCTGAAATACAATTGACTATTCTGAAATTGAATTGATCTTTTCTGAAATACAGTTGGAAAAGGTGTTGCTAAAGTTTCGAAACGGGTAAATTTTTCGTGTTTAATGTTTTTTAGAAAATCGCTCAAGCAGGTCGGTTTTTATTTTAAAGACGCCATAATGACATCACCATCAGTTTTAAATGACAACCCCCAGTATTTTTTTTTGTTTTTGACAGACCTTTTAAGAAGGACGGTGTTAAAATATTGCTACCAATAACAATGTTTTTGAAAAAAATTTACACCTAATATGATAAGTGTATTATCCATTTCTTCTTTAAGACTAGGGAATTGTGCAAAGGACATAGAAATAATAAATAAAAATAAACAAAAACTAGTAAGTCTTTAAGTTTTATCTATATAAATAAAATTCTAGGAGAGCATAGAGGTTGAAATACCTTGAAATATGAAAACAAAACGTACTATTTAAACCTATGCTTTCTTCCAGAGTCGAATTTTTAAAAAATAAATGCTGTAACTCAAAAAGTTACTCATAATGACAAGGTTCATATAAATTTTATATGTTTTTGTTAAAGGTTACTATCCAAAAAATAATATAATAATAATGGTTACTATAGTTCTCTCTCGTTCTTATAATTTCTTACTTATCAAAAATCCCAATCCTCAACCGTTTGGACAACATGGGATAATATCATATCATTGAAAATAACTTCCCAGTATTTATTAGCCAAAGTAAACTGATTAAAATATTTTGGTGCAGAAGGTGCGCAGATGCAACGGTCGATTGGATGGTTGACTGACTCGTGTAGATGCTGCATCCAATTTGGTCCGTTCAACCAAATTAACAAAATTAGATTGTGCGTAGGCTCTGTAATCTAAACAGCTGCAATATATGGATTTATAATTTTTTTTGAAATCGAATCAAAAGTATATTGATTCCAGGAGGTAAGCAATAGGACAAACTGTGATTTCTCTAGTCACAATAAAATATTCTAATCCAATAAGGTACTTTCCCTTAGGAATAAAACGAATTGGCGGTTATTAGTTATTTATAAAAAGATAACTCCATAAATAATCGTGTATGGACTAAGTTTGCTTGGTAACAGATTTTCTGTCTCTCTTCCTTATGCACGTTTTGTATTTGTTGAAAGAAGACAAAATCCGTCACCACAGCAATATATTCAACAGTCGAATTGCTTACTGACTTCCTCTTTTTGAACAGTGGTGGATCTAGAGGAAAATTCTAGGAGGGGGAGGGGGGGGGATGAGAAATTATACAGGGTGTCACACTTTTTTAAGCACTTGTTTTAAATAGTAAATGTCATTCAAAAGAAAAATCTTATTTTATTTTAAATTAACGTTAAATAAAAATTTAAAAAAAATGATTTTTTTTAAATAATTTTTTCTATAAAATTATTTATGAAAATTGGGTAGCAAATAAGGTTTTTTAATCAATCATGAGTGATAAATTAAGTTAAATTATTTAAAATGATTTTTTTGATAAAAACATTTTAAGCAATTTGTACGGCCAAAACTGACATTTCCACTTACAAAATTAGTTTCATTAAGAAATTTAGACAATTTCCTATAAAATAGGCTTATTTAAGAAATTTTTTCCTCGTAGGAACTTTTTTGAAAATTTATTTAAAAAAATACTAATTTTTTGGTGTATAAAAAATTTTAAAAATTTGTTTAAAAACTGAACAACTGCTGGTTTAGATAAAATTATAACAAAATTTTTGAGTTTAAATTAAAGTTTAGGGTATAATCTATAATACGAAAGTAAAAAATCAATCATGGGCGAAAAATTAAATTTAATATAAACAACTGAATTTAAAGTTATTTTTGGGGAAATTTTTAAAATGTTTTATAAAATGGGTCAATTAAAAAATAAAATTCGCAATGGAGACTTTTTTGAAATCCCATTTAATTTTTTTTCAACGCTTTTATTTAAACTGATGTTTTTTATGAAAACTTTGTATACACTTTGAATGCAAAAAAATGATACTTCCACTGAAGCTAGACTTACAAAATTAGTTCCATTATAAAATTTAGACAATTTCCTATAAAATAGGCTTATTTAAGAATTTTTTTCCTCATAGGAAATTTTTTGAAAATTTATTTTAAAAAATACTTATTTTTGGTGGGTTAGAACTGTTTTAAAATTTTAGTGATTTTTGGGATTCTGTATATTTTTTTAATATCAACATTTTTATTAGAAACAAGATTTCAACCAGATACGTTAATTTTAATGAATAAAGTTTAAAAGGTCCCTTTTAGTTTTAAAAACAATCCAAAAACCAATAAGGTAAAAAAAATCCAAAGTATACTTGTTTAAATGCAAAAAAATAACGAAAAGAAGGAAATTATATTGGTAAATTCATAAAATATTTAAAATTTAAAACTCGCAATAACTTTTTTGGAAGCCGAAAATTTTTTGTTCCGTATGACATCTTCTTTTTTTGAAAAACTTCATTTTGAAGTTAAAATGGGAAGTATTGAAGCTTGAAAACTGGAAATATTAGCAAAAACTTAAAAATTTTGACATTTAAAGACTTTGAAGTTTGTAACCCCATAAAAATTCTAGAACTCAAGAGAAGAAAAATTACATATTTTTTTCGGGTGTCTAGGGGGGGGGGGGGGGGTTGCTCAGGTATGATCACCCCTATCGCCCCACTCGGTATCCGTCACTGCTCTGAAATTCGAGAGAAAAAATGTTATTAGCTCGGGACAAAATTTTAGTGCTTTACTGCCTGATGAACACATTTATCTCAAAATGGTTCACTTTATGTACCAAAATAGTTTGGATAAGTTTCCATATGCACACAGTTATCTCCCATTGGGATATTGGGTTCTGCACAACTCTTATCTGAAGCATACGTTGGAACCAGTGTTATTGAAATGGTTTGTGGCAGAAAATAATATTTAAACGAAACAACCATTAAAATTCTCCAATCTAAATTCATTTCAAAGCATAAGGCATATTTTTTATGCAATTCCTCATAAAAAAGATCAAAATCTTGATGAATTATTTACAGCGCATCCAAATTTTTGGAATAAAATAAATTCGATGATAAATCTTTTAAAATATTTGTACAAAATACATACCGATGTTTTAGAAAACAATGGTTATTTTGCAAAATAAGGGTTTCTGCATTTTTCTGAAAAATAGGAAATTCCTAAATGTTGCTGCACTTTTTTTCAGTCCAATTATTTAATTTTTTTTATTTCAGATGCATTTTTTATTTTTTTAAGAAAATATTTCAAAAATACTGTAATTTAAATACAATTTATTATGATTGAGTAAATTTATTTATTAATTAATACGGTGAGATATAATTTAAAAAAAAAAAATGTACTTTTCTTCAATAAAATGTATTCAGAAAAATTATTTAAATGTTAAAGATGTTTCCAGTAACACTTAAATTAATAGTTTTTAAACACACATCTCAATATATCAAGTATTACTGGATTTTGGTTTAAGCTTAAAACACTATTAAACATATATTTTTAGAAAGGTTGTAAATTTAATTTTAGAGGATTGGGAGTCTAAGTAGAACCGATAGTAAACGTATATTTTGAGGTTCTTCTTGAATTTGGGGAAGAAATCTTGACCCACAGTACTTCCCACATAATTTGGCTGAAAGTACCACTAAAAATCTTCTTTTCTGTTATATTTAAAAATTTGTATCACCTAGACTACGAAGATATTAGCTGCTTTTATAGTTAAAATGCGAGTTCAAAATTTACGAAATATGCCTTGCAATTATTTCAAACTACAACCATATTTTGTGAATAACATTCAGTTTTATAATTGTATAGTTTAAATAACATTCAAGGCTAGACTTCTAAAGGACGACTTTTTCAAAAATTAAATTATTAAGTCCAAATAACAAGTGTAAAATAGGTCAAATTTTACATATTTTCAATGATTTTTTTTTGTCATTTTGGATATAAAATATTAGAAAACTGTCACATACAAGTCTTAAGCAGAGATCCCACTTTCATATGATATTCTTATTTTGTATATAGCTCAATACATATTCGCGTAGTTTGATAGATAAAAACAGGTAAAAACTTATATAATTTTGTAGACTCCGTTTAATAATAGAACATAATAGTATCTAACCATGATTATGGTTTTATTTCAAGTTAAAAATTCTATGGATAAATTCTTTTTAAAAAACTATTATACATATTTTATATAAGATTAAATTTTGTTTATTGGCGTGATAATAAATCAAAATAATAAATGTGAAGATGTTTGATTTAAAGATAAAAAATGTTAAAAACTTGTATGAACTGTCTACAGTAGTAGCGTGGTCCTTATTAAATACACAGACCCCCCGCACTTTTTTATATGAACGTCATTTAGCAACATTATTTAATAACACAGCATTAATTTATGCAGAAATTTTATATTTATCGGCAGAGTTCAACGTTTATCACATAAAATTATTCGTTGTATATAATTTTGCAACATAAAAAAACTTTCAGGTATAATTAGGCGATTTTCTCTGATGATTAGATTTAAACCATTTAAAAGGCCTTTTCTAAAAAATTAATATATTGCATTTGTTTGCTGATCTCAATAGTAGGTAACTGCTAAGTTAGTTAACACCTTTTTTGGGCCTCAGAGCAGATTTAAGTCTTGGATTCCTCGTGGCTAGCTGCAGGTAATGTTCATACATAAAAACCTTACAAAAATACACTGCCAAGTGTTATTTTTTATTGTTCAAGTATGCTAATTGTGTATTTGTATTGTTTGTGCATGTATAAAAAATGAGAACTTCTTGTCTGATGGCACAGTCCGCACAATCATCATCAATGAATTGAAAACAGTTGGCTTCGCCGACTAATAAGAGAAAGTAGGTGTAATATTTGACGTAACATCGTGGAATCCTAGTTCAACGATCAACGACAGACTGCAATTTAATCAACCAGTGAAACTGCTTTTTGTTAATGCTTAATTTATTCTCTTTAGGTCCCTTTTATCTTGATTTTCATTTTATAAACCGTATTGTTTTCACTTCTATTGTTTCTGGGGTCCTTAATTTTTATAAAAATATCACGATATCGTGATTAGCTAATTTGCAAGAATACACCTTTTTTTAGCTAAAACTTTTTAACCCAACAAAAATAACAAAATCTCATGTTGAATCCGAAAAGACGATACAGGTTATTTTTTGATAAACAGGAAGTTTTTTTGCAAAGTTGTCGTTTTACTCCTTTTCTAAAATATTTTTACTATATCACATTTTTTTCCTTTTCAGAATATGAGAAGTAGAAATAGGCGATGGTTACTTCAATACTCCATTTTATTATTAAGTTGTAACTTTTATAGCTGCGAATTGGTTGAAACAAACACAACATTAAAAGAAACTATAAAAAATGGTAAAAATTAAAAAAATACAAATAAGCAATTTTGATTACTTTAAAATATTTCAGGTACTTCTTCAAAGACTCCTAGAGCTCAATCTGGTGCATTTTCTCCACGAATGGATTATGAGCATTGGACACCTTTAGGACACGGTGATCCTCTAAAAAATGATCCGACTTACGATTATGTACCACCCATGTTAGACCGTGTTCATTATTGGATGGACCCAAATTTAAAAAAAGTAGAACCACAATACGATGAATCGAAGAAGTCGGAAATTCTTTTACTTGGCGTTACTTCGAAAAATCCTAGTAATCGAAAAGCGGAATCGAGGGTTGATAATTATGACCCGGTAGTAAAATTTAAGGCAGATACTTACAAATCAAGACCTCAATACCAAACACCTCATAATTTTTATCTAAACAATAAATTTAATTATCAATTAAATAATAATAAAGTACCATTTACTATATTGATGCCTCCTCCACTTCCCATTTATCAGCAAATGAAAAAAACTACGAAATTGAAAACAACATCATCACCAGTTACAATTCAACATGCTAACTTAATTTATCATTCAAGCACTTTGGATGATTCGCATGGTTGGGATCAAAAACATCAAGCCGATTCGAGTAATCAAGTTACTTGGAGGACACCACTTATTTTCCCAAACCTTCATAATAATACTGATTTATCGACGAATTTTGTGGTTTCTTCGTCGAATGAAAAAAATGTGATGCACAAAGGCCATGTTTCTGATGATAATTTGGATGAAGGAAATATTTACGTAAATATAGGAAAACCGGAAGCATCAGTCCAGAATGAGCCTTTAATTTACTCAAATATATACAATTTATATCAAACTTCTACTGAATCACCTAAAAGTAATTATTTATCTACTCTTCTAAACAAGGAAGCCACTACTTTTACATTAAGTACGATGCAAACTTTTTTGAATAACATACCTAAAGCTACAACAAAAGTTTATACCACAACACCATCCCCCACAACCACTACCAAAAGTTATAGATTAAACGATGCAATAGCAAAAAATAGAATGTATTTAATAATCCAAGGACACTCCAAAGTAAAAACGTATGGTCCTGCCAAACAAATACATGGGATACGTATAAAAGAAATTAACGAAATACCTTTACCGGAATACAAGGATTTGTACCAAGTAAAACACTTGCACACTCCTAAGAAAAAATCTGAATACTCCAGTAGAACTGGAAGATCTAATTTTAACAATTTAGCTGATGTAGTACAAACAGGATATGGTGCCATAAATTATGATGACAAAGATGAACTACAAGAGACTGAACTAATTTCTGGATACAACATATCACAAGATGACAAAGAAAGTACAAGTGAACTTTATCACAAGGGCATTGTTGAAAATGATTTGATGTTTAAAACGAAAGAGGCTATTTGATTATATGTGATTTATAGTATTAATTTATTTAAATTTTTAATTAGATTTATATTTTTATAAAATTGTTAATTAAAATATTATTTACTAATAATATAAATTAGTTTATTTATTATGTTCAATAAAAAAATAAATTCTATTTTCTACTTAATTTAATCCTAAAAAAATCGAACCTGAATTTTTAATTTGTTGGGATTACTTTTTTTAAAATTATTTTAACTATATTTTAATATAACTCAAGTTAATTTTTTGCAGATTTCCCTAATTTACTCAAATCAACCACAAAATTAATTATAGTTCACTTCGTTATTTTTTTATAAATTTTTAAGAAACATTTCACAGCTTCAAAAAGTAAAATAGTGCAATTTTTAGTAAATATCATTTTTTTAAAATGTTTTTTTTTTGAATTTTTCAACAAACTCGATTTTATTATTTGCAGAATACTTTAATTTATTCAAATCGACTGCAAAATTTTTTCTAACTTACTTGGTTATTCTTTTATAAATTTTTAAAAATTCTTCAGCTTCAACAAGTAAAATAGTGCAATTTTTACAAAATCTCAATTTTTTTAATGTTCTGCTCGGAATTTTTCAACAAACTATGCTTTATTTTTTCCAAAATTCTCAAATTTATTCAAATAATTCACAAAATTAATTCTAGCTTGTTTACTTATTTTTTCATAAATTTATAAAAACCATTTTACAGCTTCAACAAGTAAAATAGTACATTTTTTTATAAAATCTCAATTTTGTTAATGTTTTTCTCAGAGTCTTTCAACTAACTCGGATTTATTTTTTGTAGAATTCTCCAATTTATTCAAATCAACCGAAAAATTAATTCTAGCTCTCTCGGGTATTTTTTTATAATTTTTTAAAAATCATTTTAAAACTTCAACAAGTAAAATAGTGTAATTTTTTCAAAATCTCAGTTTCCTTTGAAATTTTTCAACAAACTCGGCTTAGCTTTTTGCAGAATTCTCTAGTTTATTTAAATCGACCTCAAATTTAATTCTAGCTCGCTTAGTTATTTTTTTATAATTTTTTAAAAATCATTTTAAAACTTCAACATGTAAAATTTTTACAAAATCTCAGTTTTTTAATGTTTATTTTCTAAATACAGAATGTTATCCAATTTTTCATTTTTTAACAAAAAATCTACACTTTTAATTTAAATTATTTGCTAAAATTTCGATCATAGATAAATTTCGAGAATAGCTTACTTTTGGCAGAAGTTTTTAGACAAAATTGTGAATACTCAACCATCTTTACTCTCCCATTTTTTTTCTACATAAAATCAAATTTTTACTATTTGCTTTTATATTGCAAAATAGGATAATATACCTAAGGGTTAAATTTTTATTAAAAGCTATTTAAATACAATTTAAAGTGGTTAATGGAGCGGATCCCCATTCCATTATTTTTTGCAATATTTTAAAATTTAATTATTATTCTGTACCGAAAGTATTAAGGCCGTTTTAGACGAGCACATAATTCTTCATCTCTACTGCGCAATGTGCAGTAGTCTCTGAGTATCTGTACAAGAATTATGTGCTCATCTAAAAAGACCTTTAAACTGATAGTAGTCCCTTTGTAGTTGGAATATTTTGAGTGGCTTGAAGTGTTTTTATATTTCTTTCAATATCTATAACATAAATCAAAATGTCTGCTCCACAAAATAAAGTAAGTTACTTAATATTATAATTTTTATATTAAATTTGAAGCTACTTATTTGGTAGTGTTTAGACTTTAGACTTTAGACCAAGTGTTTTAAAATGGTCAAAACCTGTAAATTATTCACTATTTGATTTATGATTGATTTGGAAAATGTATCAAAATCAAGTAAGTTGTTTATACATTTAAATTTTTATTTTTGTATATTATGAAAATCAGAAATTGTAATTCTTACTTACTAAGTATTATTTATAGATTTAGTTTTTTAATTCTCCTACTAAAAACCGCATAAAATAGTAAATAATGCAAACAATGATTTCCAAAAATTTAAAAGCAAAAATACATTAATAAAATAGGTGTTTTTTATTTGCCACTTTTATCTGCTAATAAAAGCTAACTTTTGACGTTTAAATTTTGGAATTCAATCCATTAATAAGTTATTGTATTCCATCACATTAGCTGTTTGTTGTATCTGGTAATTTACAAAATAAAGAAAAACACAGCTATTTTAAAATAGACAGCAGCGCCCCCAAAGTGTATCAGTGTGAAGCACGGCGGCCATTTAAAAAGTGTCCATTAGCTATATTCACCTCGTTAATTTTCTTAAATTTTAGTGTTCTCTGATAAAATGAAAATCGAATTTGGCAAATCTTTCTAGTATTACAGTTTATATGATCCAGTATTTCAAATTTACCGCCAAAACGGACACTTTTAAAATGGCTACCAGTGATACACAAAAAATTTACACTTGTCCGGTCTATGTACTATGTAATGTATAACAATAGAAAACATAGAAGTCTTTGCTGAAATACTTTTTTCAACTGAATCAACTAAATTTAATTTTTTTTAGGATGAAAATTTGCTATTTGTGAGAAATATGACGACGAAACTTCAATATAATCTATTGCTTTGCAAAAATCTGAGATTCCAATTGGACGAAATCAATAGAATGATAAAATGTGACAAACTTTTATCATCGTCTAGCTGCAACGAATCAAAAGGTACTCTTTCAACTTCATTGATTAGGAAAGGAAAAAATACAAGAAGTGACGGGTCAGGTGGAAGCACATATCGAGATCCAAAAGCATTTTCATCGATTGAAGATGTTTTATCAAATATTAATTTAGATGATGAAAATACAATTTTTTGCAAACATCTGGGATTAAAATTGGATAAAATTACCGACAAAAAGATTCGGTTAATGCTTGAACAGTATATACTTAATGCTTTGTATGCAATATTACTAAGAAAATATGATGAATCTTCACCAAGCCTTGACGAAGCAAAAGGTACTTCGATGATTCAAAAAGGAAAAAATAAAAGAAAAGGAAGAAGAAGAAAGTTAGGTGTAGGCACTTATCCAGATCCAGAAGAAGCACATTCTTCACGTATAGAATCAAACTTGGGACCCAAATTGGAAGAAATCACCAATGAAAAAACTCGACTAACGCTTGAAAGAGATGTACTTAATACTTTGTATGCAGACTTAATAAGAAAATGTGAGGAATTGTCATCTTCTTCGAGTATAAACGAATCAAAAGGTAATCCTTCAACTTCACTGAATCTAAAAGGAAAACATGTATTAGTAAATGACAGGTCAGGTGGAAGCGCATATCCACATCTAGAAGTTGGCTCATCTTCATCCACAGAAGAAGTTTCATCAAATATAAGTGCAGATGATGACATTGCAATGTTTTGTAAACATTTGGGATCCGAATTGGGGGAAATTACCGATGAAAAAACTCGATTAATGCTTAAACGAGATATATACAATGCTTTATATTCAGAATTAATAAGACAATGTGATAATTAAAATTCCTATTTTGCATAATAATCAAAAATTTGACCATTTTTTATAGTATTTTATAGGTTTCATTTCATTTAGAGATTTTATAGGTATTTGCTTTAAAATTTAAAGCTATTGCCTTGTTTAATTTTATTACCTCGAAAAAGAATTATTTAGATATCACTTTTAATTTTGGACTTATGCACAAAATATCCCCAAAACTTTTAAGTTTTTGAAAAATTAATGGAGTGATTGACAATTTTGAGTGTCCAACATTTGAAGGACTTATTATTGTAGCAAGATAGTCGAAATTTGTGTTTTTGAAATATTAAATAAATACAACAGGCCCTAATTTGAGCCCAAATTTTGTAAGAAATATGTTTTTGTGGAAAAACGAAGTCCGATTTTAATCAATTATTTTTAAAAGAATGTCTTGAAAATGAACGTAACAGCTATAAGCATTTTAAATTAGATATTGCTTCTTTTAGTTTATGTAAAATAAAAACAAATATTTTCTTCAGCTCATTTCGGAAATGTTAGTGGGTTTGTGCCTTTATGATAGTCCCTAGCGCATTATTCTTAAGATCATGATATAGAGGAACAAATTTTATGGAGTTTAATTCAAAACCGAAATTTTTGGACTCTTACATACTGTATGTGTAAATAGCCAATTATTCGTACATACTGTATGTGGAAATAGCTACATCCAAAAATTTAAACCCTTGTAAATTTCGAAGTGTTTACTTTAGAAAAATAAAAAAATATGTTCCGTAAACCACTGAATTCAGGATATAACAATATGCAATAAAAATGTATTGCTCCTATTTATAAAAAGTAAATTCATTATCGCCTGTTCAAGGTCATTAACAATATTTCCAGATAGTATGTCGCTAAGAATCCTAAAACTTGTAATTGAAACATCTTTTTCAAACAAGCTTCATTTCAAATTTATAAAATATAATTACAATAACCAACTTCCAACTGCCATTTGGTTTTCAATTTTATATTTTATATTTTTTAATAGGTATAATCATAATTAAACATCGTGGCACAATTATTTAACATTTATTACAAAAATATCTTATAGTTAATATTTTGAAAATTATAATACAAAATAAAATGTTGATTTAAACTTATAAAATTATAATAATTATTAAAGTAACTAAGATTTTGTAAAAAGTATGATAACAATCCAAAATTACGAACATAAACTACCTGTCTGGAGCACTGATGTTTGGTGAATTGTTTATTAGTAAATCAAAAATCAGTTTAATCACTTTATCCCAAGTTTTTATTTTTTATTTTATTATCTTGCAGTCGAAGGTGGAAGTAATAGGATGACGTCACAAGTAGGTTAGTTGCCATCGCGTTCTCAGGCTTGTCACTTAACTGTCAGTTGTCACCGAGGTTTCGCCGCTTGGCAATCACCTACTTCTGACGTCATTTTTCTCGGGAAAATTTGAAACGCCAATTAGGTAGCTTCTGCAAAAGAAGTAATTGCAGATATTTAAAAAGCATCTAATGTAAACTTATTACATTTTTCTATGTATGTATGAATGGTTTTTCTTTCCCAACGAAACAGAGTTGTAGTACAAATTTTGTCTTGTTTTACATAATACCAAATAATTGCATAAGATAATTTCTATTTCCCTATGACCTCATCGATTGATAAGGAGAAAATTATTTTAAAACTAATATCTAGAGTTGCCAGCTTCTTAAATATATGCAATTATTTAACATTTTTTTACAAAAAGAATAATTAATTAAAATATAATATTAAAGTAATTTACTAAAAAAAATATCGATTGTTCTAAAACTACACCATTTTTTTTCATTCAATTCATATCTCTTAAATACAACTCAAACTTTCTGAAATACAATTGATCTTTTCTAAAATACAATTGATGCTTTCTGAAATTAAATTGATTTATCTGAAATGATGATGACTCTATAATACAATTAATTTTTCTGAAAGGCAATTAGTTTATACGACAATTTTCTACAAGTTTACAATCATAACTATACAAATGCTAATTTGTACAAGTATTATAGTACTAAAACATTAATAAAAACTAAAATATGTCTTTCATTTTAGAAATACTCAGAACATTTTTCTGCGTTTCCAAGATAACCCTTTAACTTATTAAAAAAAATCTGTTGCTTGTGTCCATCATTTTCCCATTCCAAGAAAATTCGAGTCTTCATCAAATACTTCAACATCGGACTAACATCCTTCATACAAAGATCACCCAATTTAATAATGATAAGCGTATCAGTTGAAATCTTTCCAAATTTTGTTTTAAAAAATACAGTATAATTCTCGACTAATTGCCTTTCCCATCGATGCCACTGATCCTTGATGAAAGATTGACTTGCTATGAGGATAACTTTTCTACTTCTAGAAATATGCTCGAGTACACATTCAGAAATTACTTGACGAATTCCAAAATCTCTTTCATAAACACATAAATTATAATATGGCTCATTCCTTTCCAAATCGTTTACTAAATTTATAACAAATTCTCTATCCTCATTATTATACGCCATGAATGCGTCATACATAAAATAATTGGAATATTTTTCATGGGTTTTATATAAGGATTTATTTGTAAGTAAAATTTTAGTCACCAACATGTAGTACCTTAGTTGCTGTTTGTACACAAAACAAAATACAATGCAAAATGTAATGAATGAAACAAGAAGTACACCAAACGTTATTAAAATATTTTGATAATACACTATATTCTTGCAATTATTTAGCAAATCATTTTCTAATTCATTCATACGTTGAAATAAAGTTTTATATTTTATATCAAAACAACGTAAATCCCTTTCGTTATCTTGCAAAGCTTTGTATAAATTTTTAAAAGAATTTTCTTTCATCACCATTGATAAAGTAAGAAAATTGCTACATTTATCACATAAAAAAGGGTTATTCTTTAAATCAATATAATCAACATTCATAAAATCAGAAACCATTCCATTAGAAATCACCCGAAATTTATTAGTTGAAGCATACACTTTCCTTAAATTTATCATATTTATTCCACTTTCGTATGCAACTAATAAATTATGTGAAACATCCAAAACTTCTAAATTTTTTAATTGACTTAATGTTTGAGGATTTAAGGTAGTTAATAAGTTATATCTTAAGTTTAAATAAATTAATGATTTAAAAAAGGAAAATATTGTAGGATCAAAATTAATATTATTAATTTGACACTCATCTAAATATATTTTTTTAAGATTTTCAAGCCCATAAAAACTATGTTTGCTGGATTTTTTTAATAGATAAGGATTTTCTCCTAAATCTAGTATTTTTAGATTCTTATTAAAGTAAAAGCTCGAATTTTGTATTTTAAGTAATTTTGTGTTCCTTAAAATTAAAATTTCCAATTGTTTTAAATCAGTTAATAAATTATTATGTAATAACGTGATATTGTTATTCGCGATTTTTAATGAAGTCAAATTTGGTGTGTTTTTAAAAGTATTATTTGATAAAGGAAATTGTTGTCCCAAAGTTGAAAAAACCAACGATATTAATTTTGGTAAAGGATTACTGAAAGATATGTTATTAATATTATTATTTTGTAGAAATAAAGTGGTTAAATTGTTGAGTTTTTGAAAACAATTTGGGCTTATTCTTGTTATCCCTGATTGACTCATATCTAAGATTTTTAAATTTGGCATAGAAGGAAAATCATTAATTATATCAAATTTATTTTTACCCAAATACAATTCTGCAATATTCAAGGATTGTTTTAAAGATTTTATGGGTAAATTATTAAAACTCATGTTTTCCAGAATTAGAACTCGTAATTCAATATTATTTTTATATAACTCTTTAAGAAATTTCGCTAAATTATCATCGTCCAAAAAATTTTCCGATAAATTTAGAATTTTTAGATTTTGAAATGGTAACAAACTTCTTGGATGAATAGTTTTTAAGGCACATTTTACCAAAGATATTTTTTCAATTGTGGTATTTTTGAGAAATATAAACGAATTTTCATCAATTTTATTGAAATTCATCCTTCCAATTTGTAATTTTTTTATTATAGGAAGGTATTTAAATCTTAAAGCTACTGAAAAATCATTTATCTCTTGAAATCCATTGTCATGCATTTTAAGGTAAACTAAATTATACAAACCTTTAAATGTATCATTTTGTAAACTTAATAATTTTTTGTTATGTGTAATTGTGAGGTTTGTTAAAAATATTAGCCCAAGGAAAGTGCCACCTTCTATTTTATTTAGGTTTTCATTATATTCCAATTCTAGTGTTGTAAGTTGTTGATTTTTAATAAATGTGTTTTTATAGAGTACTGTTACACCTGTTAGGGTTATACGTAAACATTTGCTCTGAAATGTGTACTCGTTCGGAAATTTTAAACACTTGGTATTATTATGACAAATTGTGAGGTTTGCTGATATGAAGTGGGTGCAGTTGCAATTGTTTAATTTAGTTGGATTTAACGTGATAGCATCATGGGTTTCTTCCAATAAATAATTGATATTATTTATATTAATTTTACCAGGGCTCGTATTACTGCATTTAACATGGTTATATCTTGCAAATATTAAGAATATTAACATTATACTCGTCATTATCGCCTAAAACAAAATAAACTTTTACACTATAAGTATAATAATATTACTGATTTGCTTTTACTTTCTTCTTGTTTGTTTATAAACTACATTATTTACAAAAACAAACTGCTAATTTTTCAAGGAACTATTTTATGTTATAACAAACAATAGATAATTTTTGAATGGGCAGTAATACATAAAGTACTGTAACATGTTAACATTTTGTTAGATATTTATATATCAGTAATTTTGGTAAGGACATGATAAAATTTAACGTACGTGATCAGAAATTTCGCCCCCTTGCTTAGTTAAAATAAAAACACAAATAGGTTTTTTTTAAAATTTTCTGTGTTTTTCTAATGTGCATATTTTAGTTCAAAGAACTCGACAAATACTTATTTGGGAAGTAAAAGAAAAAACAATAACAAAAACTGAAAGAGAATTGATTGATATTTTCAAAAGATTAATAATCACAGGTCTACGAAATTAAATGAATAAAACGTTGCCATTGAAATTTAAATATTATTCAATTGTATACTACCAGGCAACACTGTCAGATCTTCGACTTTAATGTCGCTTACACACCACACGAACGTTAACAAGCGAAAGCGTTCGCTTGGTGTGGGTACAGCGAGCGAAGAATTTGGAACGAACGCTTCGCTCGCTATAGTTCTCTTGCTGTGGACACAGCACCACAAGCGAACGAACGAGCGAGATTATCGGCGACTCCTATCATGATAGGAACTATCACACCCAACTATCACACCCAACTATCACCATGACTTATTAGTTTATCAAGAAAAATGGTTGGATTAGTAAGATTTGGTGTTACCATAAAAAGAGAGTGTTTTTTCAGCAGCAGGAAATATAATATCTGCTAAGCGAAATTGTTTACTTTCTGAAAATGCAGAAATGTTTATTTTTCTTTATGAAAATGAAAAATAATTTTATAATCTTTCATATACAGGGTGTCCCATTTTAATTAATCCAGCTGAATATCTTGAAAAGGAAACGATTTCCTCAAAAATGTTTCAGACAAAAATTGTAGCGGCTCGGGGGGGACATTTAATAGTGCCATGGGTTTTATTTGTTTGTTATGGGGTTTTATGGAAAAACATTTTTTTTTCAAATGGGAACCCCCATTTTTTATTGTAGATTCGTAATCTATGGAAAATAATAAGAAAGTTTTGAATGAAACTTTTTTTTCTAAAATTACAATTTTTCGCTATATTCACCAAAATGAACACACATTTTGGGATTTTCGATACAGTTTTACTAGAAAACTAAAGCTTTATAAGAAAAATCGTAAGAGACAAAAAGTGCTTAAATTAAGGCAAGGATTAATAAAATATATTATTTTATTTTATTTAATAAATTTAAAAAAAAAGTTTATTTTATTTTTATTATTTTCTAAGAAAAATAATTTTTTTTTTACTTATAAAATTTAAAATAAAGTCAAAGGTTGGAAACAATGGGTGTCAAAACGGTTTTTCAATTTTATTTGCAATTTAATATGTTAAATAATATTTTTCAATTAAGGAAGAAGGTTTCTAAAAATAAAGGAATTTCATTTTCAGCCTACTTTGTGTTTCGCACATAAATGTTATATTGTGACAGATTAGTTTTTTGTAGAAGCTCATTGTTATTGAAGCCACTGTGATTATTTAAAATCAGTCTCTCATAAAATGGCTGATTATTCACCTAGAGAAATCGTGAATATTATAAAAGTTTTGGGCGAATGCCATGATAACTATCGGCAATCGGCACGCAGCACGTCTTTATGCTGAGAGGTTTCCACAATTGCGTCATCCAAATCATGCAAATATTAGGAGGCTCGTGAAAAGAGCGGAAAACGGTTCTCTTAGAAGAAAACGTAGTAAAACTGGTCCTAAGATGCTCACCTCATTGATAGCATTAGCTTCCGTAAATGAAGATCCACATACATCTACAAGAAAAATTCCGCGTCTTCATGAACTTCCTAAATCTTCTGCCAACAGAATTTTAAAACACCATAAATCACACCCATATCATGTTCATTTAACCCAACAAATTAAAGAAGATGACTACATCCGCCGACTTAATTTTTGCATATGGGCTACCAATCAAGTTAGAAGAGACCCCCTTTTTTTAATCGCGTACTTTTTACTGGAAGCAAAATTTGTCAGCATAGGTGGAGTAAATCTTCATAATGCTCATTATTATTCTGAAAATAACCCACATTGCCAAAGAGATCATAGATTACAGTGGCGTTGGTCTATAAACGTTTGGGCTGGAATAGTGGATGAGTATCTTGTGGGACCATTTTTTTATGAAGAAAATCTTAACCAACATGTTTATTTGAATATAATTCAAAACGAAATGCCTACTATTTTAGAAGATGTACCTCTAGATTCTAGATTTAAGACAGCGAATGTGGTTCCAACAGGACGGAGCTAGACCCCACACTGCCAGAATTGTTAAAACATTTTTACATAACCAATTCCCTAATATGTGGATTGGAATTGGTAGCGAAGAACACGAATGGCCAGCAAGATCTCCGGATCTTACAAAAATGGATTATTTTTTATGGGGTTACATAAAAGATAAGGTTTGTGAACGACCAACTACAATTAGAGAGGATATTATGATACGAATTACGGACGCTTTTCGAAGTATCACTCCTGAAATGTTGAGAAATGTATCATTCGCTTTTCGCACACGAGTAAACATGTATATTGAACAAAATGGAGGAATATTCGAACATCTTATTTAGACCAGCTCTCGTAATTTAAGAACAGATCCAAATATCTTTAAGTGTATTAATTAATTACCTTTGATTTTATTTTAAATTTTATAAGTAAAAAAAATAATATTTTTCTTAAAAAATAATAAAAATAAAATAAACTTTTTTTAAATTTATTTTTTTTAATAAAGTAAAATAATATTTTTTATTAATCCTTGCCTTAATTTAAGCACTTTTTGACTCCTGCGAGTTTTCTTATAGACCTTTAGTTTTTTAGTAAAACTATCGAATATCCCAAAATTTGTGTTCATTTTGGTGAATATAGCGAAAAATTGAAATTTTAGAAAAAAAGTTTCAATCAAAACGTTCTTATTATTTTCCATAGATTACGAATCTACATTAAAAAATGGGGGTTCCCATTTGAAAAAAAAAGTTTTTACTGTACATATAAATTTAGTTTATGTTATTATTATAAACTCTATATCTGAATAATATTGTACAAAAATATATAATATAATGGCGTTTTAGCGAGTTTTAGAATCCGCCGTGGAAACAAAATCCCACCACCGAACTTTTTCCGAACTTGATTTTTTGTCGAACCCGAACTTTTTTCGAACTTTTGCTCTAGTTCGAACGGTTCGAACTATTTTAAAGTTCGAAGTTTTGAATGAAAAGTTAGAACTTTAAAAGATATGAAGTTCGTACAGCACTATCTTGAAAATACGAGCAAATGCGATTTTTAAAATATTCCCATAACTTTTTTATTTTTGGTGGTACCAAAAGTAAGTCAAATGAACATTTTTTTTTGCCGATGGATTGACCGCAAATGAACCAAACTAATTTTTCTTCTTATGGCTGTCATATTGGATATATTGAAGTAATTTTGAAATCCACATTTTCTTGTTTTTTCAAGAAATCGCAGAAACGATGTGAAATTTAAATATTTTTTCAACGAATTATTAATATAGGAACAAATCTACTACTTTATCCATTTTACGATTTAAACGACTCTATATATCGAATAATCCCGTGGAACACCTTGTATATGTCCCAAAGTGTTAAAAAAATATCTACTTTGAGATCCATAGTATGAAAAAATAGGCTCAGCATTAGATCGTATTTTCGGTGTTAATATTTTTTGATAATAATTTCATTTTCTGTACGTGGCTAGATTTATGTATGTATTACTTAACCAATTTACTTCGAAATTTATAAATATATGTAAATATACATACGACCATGGGATTGTTATTCCTAGACAGGTTGAGTCATTTTTACAGTAAAATTTGCTGATATTCGTCTCAAAGCTAAAGGAATTCTTTATTAATAATAAATCCATTTTCCATTGTTTTAGGAGCTATTGACTCCCTATCAGCTTAATTAATTTTAAAAAAGATAATAAAAATTTGAAAGTCTCATTTCTTAAATCAGACTAAACTAGAACTTATCAGGAAGATGCACAGTATAGATTTTTTCGAGATATCGCTGTGTTTGGACATGTTTCATGCAAATAGCATTTTTTAAATGATCCTTTCATATAATTTATGTACATATGATCGTCTTTGGTTAAATTGATAAATTTATTTAAATCCTATTTTTTATACAGGGTGTCCAGAAATTAAGCAGCAAAATTTTAGGAGGCAATTCTAGAACCAATTTTAAGAAAAAAAACTTCCTATCCTATAGAGAGCTACGGCCCGTGAAATATTGTCAGTACAGTACAGCGATTAACCCTAAACTAATAAAATAGTTACATTTCATTAAGTATAACTAATAAGTAATAATCGAGTATTGTAGAACAAAAGTAACGAAATTAACTGCATGGTAAAATATGATTGAAAATCTGCATGTGAATGGTTAAGTGTATTTTTCTCAAAAAGGGTGCTTTATATCGAGTTGGTATAAGAGTACCTTTTTTGTCTAAAATTAAATAAGGAATAATATTATGAAAACTAAGATTATATTATGTTAACCATAAAAAAGTTACCGCTATTTTTAAACAGAACCCTCCTCAAAACTACCCCTTTGGAGGGTTCAAAAAATCTGAAAAAAATATAAAATTATATCTTCAGTGTACTATGTTTCACACCAAATTTCAAATATCTACTACAATCCGTTTTCAAACAAATGACGAAAAACCTATTTTTAGACACAATATTTCAAGGGGTATAGCTCTTTTAGGAAGTGAAATCGGACATGTGAATATAATAAGTTTTTCTTAAAATTTATTATAGAATTGCCTCCTAAAATTTTGCCGCTAAATTTCTGGATAACCTGTGTCTATGGTGTTCCGTTCGTGGTTCACCAAACGTCGGGGTTGGAAACTTGTGTAAATTTAATCGAAAAAAACAAAAAAGTGGAAACCTATCTTTTTTAGTTTAGGAGCTATAGCGTTTTGAATTTGAGGTCCCCGGTTTAACCAAAGTAGTGCGTAGGGATTTAAAAAAATTATCATTAGCGAGCTAAAACTATTCTTTTTCAATTGGTAATAACACTAATACAAAAGTAGTTATTAAAATGTTGAAAAAAAAATCGCAAAGTAAAAAATTAAAATAAAAAAAAATAAAAAAAATATTTTTTTTTTCATTTAACCCATTATGGTTATCTTTTTTTAATTTTATGAAACTTGTTCATATTCGTAACAAACCAAGTAAAATTTTCAAGTCGTAACTCTTTTTCTTTACTTACTAAAGCTTCAGCCTATTTTCCATAGGCTCAGAATAAAAATAAGGAAGTCCGAGCGTTGATACTTCAGTAATCCATTATCCAATAGGAAGGTAGTGTAAATAACTCTGGTTTTAGAATTTCATTGGTTCAAATTAAAAGTAAGAAGTGTTTCGGTTTGTCATTGTATTACGACTTAATTACAGCACGGTTGCAATTTGGGACATAAATGAAATCCTGTTACTCCCGTCTATCTTGCGATAGAATTGTACACGCAAATACCTAATAATCGAATTTGTACCTTTTATGCTCCGCATAACTAAAGCTACTTGCACAAATTATCAAAAAATAAATTAGTTCTGCAAGAAAATGGAAATACAGATTGGATTAAATAGCGATTGACTCAATCCGCATTTTTTCCGAAACAAACATGTTGGATTGAATTCATCAATTCAATTCAATCCAAGCAGACGTGAATATTTCGGAAAAAAATATGGATTGAGTCATTCACTATTCAATCCAATCCGGATCGAGTTACACGATATAGTCATATCATAAAAATTTTATTTTTGTCCGTAAATATATTCAACTGTTAATATCTAAAAAACTTGATGTACTGCAGTAAATTTGGTTCGGATTTAAATTCTGCCCAAAAAAGCAACAAGAATTATACAGGGTGTCCCATTTTAATTAATCCAGCTAAATATCTTGAAAACGAAGCGATTTCCTCTAAAATGTTTCAGACAAAAATTGTAGCGGCTCGAGGGGGACATTTAATAGTGCCATGTGTTTTTAATTGATAAGGGGTTTTATGGGGGTTTTATGGAAAAAAAATTTTTTTCAAATGGGAACCCCCATTTTATATTGTAGATTCGTAATCTATGGAAAATAATAAGAAAGTTTTGAATGAAACTTTTTTATCTAAAATTTCAATTTTTCGCTATATTCACCAAAATGAACACAAATTTTGGGATTTTCGATACAGTTTTACTAGAAAACTAAAGCTTAATAAGAAAAATCGTTAGAGACAAAAAGTGCTTAAATTAAGGCAAGGATTAATAAAAAATATTATTTTATTTTATTAAAAAAAAATAAATTTAAAAAAAAAAGTTTATTTTAATTCTATTATTTTTTAAGAAAAATATAATTTTTTTTTACTTATAAAATTTAAAATAAAGTCAAAGGTTGGAAACAATAGGTGTCAAAACGGTTTTTCAATTTTATTTGCAATTTAATATGTTAAATAATATTTTTCAATTAAAGAAGAAGGTTTCTAAAAATAAAGGAATTTCATTTTCAGCCTACTTTGTGTTTCGCACATAATTGTTATATTGTGACAGATTAGTTTTTTGTAGAAGCTCATTGTTATTGAAGCCACTGTGAATATTTAATGTCAGTCTCTCATAAAATGGCTGATTATTCACCTAGAGAAATCGTGAATATTATAAAAGTTTTGGGCGAATGCAATGATAACTATCGGCACGCAGCACGTCTTTATGCCGAGAGGTTTCCACAATTGCCTCATCCAAATCATACAAATATTAGGAGGCTCGTGAAAAGAGCGGAAAACGGTTCTCTTAGAAGAAAACGTAGTAAAACTGGTCCTAAGATGCTCCCCTCATTGATAGCATTAGCTTCCGTAAATGAAGATCCACATGCATCTACAAGAAAAATTCAGCGTCTTCATGGACTTCCTAAATCTTCTGCCAACAGAATTTTAAAACACCATAAATCACACCCATATCATGTTCATTTAACCCAACAAATTAAAGAAGATGACTACATCCGCCGACTTAATTTTTGCATATGGGCTACTAATCAAGTTAGAAGAGATCCCCTTCTTTTTAATTGAGTACTTTTTACTGATGAAGCAAAATTTGACAACACGGGTGGAGTAAATCTTCATAATGCTCATTATTATTCTGAAAATAATCCACATTGACAAAGAGATCATAAATTACAGTGGCGTTGGTCTATAAACGTTTGGGCTGGAATAGTGGATGAGTATCTTGTGGGACCATTTTTTTATGAAGAAAATCTTAACCAACATGTTTACTTGAATATAATTGAAAACGAAATGCCTACTCTTTTAGAAGATGTACCTCTAGATTTATGACAGCGAATGTGGTTTCAACAGGACGGAGCTAGACCCCACACTGCCAGAATTGTTAAAACATTTTTACATAACCAATTCCCTAATATGTGGATTGGAATTAGTAGTGAAGTACACGAATGGCCAGCAAGATCTCCGGATCTTACAAAAATGGATTATATTTATGGGGTTACATAAAAGATAAGGTTTATGAACAACCAACTACAACTAGAGAGGATATTATGATACGAATTACGGACGCTTTTCGAAGTATCACTCCTGAAATGTTGAGAAATGTATCATTGGCTTTTCGCACACTAGTAAACATGTGTATTGAACAAAATGAAGGAATATTCGAACATCTTATTTAGACCAGCTCTCGTAATTTAAGAACAGATCCAAATATCTTTAAGTGTTTTAAATAATTACCTTTGACTTTATTTTAAATTTTATAAGTAAAAAAAAAAATAATATTATTCTTAAAAAATAATAAAAATAAAATAAACTTTTTTTAAATTTATTTTTATTAATAAAGTAAAATAATATTTTTTATTAATCCTTGCCTTAATTTAAGCACTTTTTGACTCCTGCGAGTTTTCTTATAGTCCTTTAGTTTTCTAGTAAAACTGTATCGAAAATCCCAAAATTTGTGTTCATTTTGGTGAATATAGCGAAAAATTGAAATTTTAGAAAAAAAGTTTTAACTAAAACTTTTTTTATTATTTTCCATAGATTACGAATTTACAATAAAAAATGGGGGTTCCCATTTGAAAAAAAATGTTTTCCCATAAAACCCCATAACAATTAAAAACCCATGGCACTATTAAATGTCCCCTCGAGTCGCTACAATTTTTATCTGAAACATTTTTAAGGAAATCGCTTCGTTTTCAGATTAATTAAAATGGGACACATAATTTAATTTCAGAACCAAAACTTTTTTATTTTTTTGTAAAACAGTGTAATTTGTAGGAAGGTGAAAAACTGAGTTAAAAAATAATTCAGCTCCAAGTGTTTAACTTACAAAAATACAATAAAGAAATAAGCACTGGGGTCACATAATGACCCCACCTAGTCATCGGAAGGTTAATAATCTAATAATGAGAAATGACGCAGGTCGATTCCCACGGGTGACAATATAAATTTTATAAATGGAAAATCTCCCTAAAAGGCAATTAAAGAAATTCGTCGAAAAAATAATTCCCCTGTATATTCGTGAAATTTTGAACTGAAATACATTGGAACTAAAACGGTTCAACTGTAAATACAAAATGAAGCATTTTTTAAAAATCAATTGAAAATTAATTTGTTTAGTGTATGTAAACGAACTTACATTATTTCCGACTTGCATAAGAAATACATGTAACTGTTTCATCGAAGGTTTACAAAAACGTATACGTTTCGAAGTCTTTAACTTTTCACCACTAATTTGTAGTACCATTAGCTAGAAGGCCTGAAAAGTTGAACTCATATGATGAAATAGATTTGTCGAAAAGCTCTTTCAAATTTACTTGCGGCGCCGCCATAAATAGGCTGCACGGTTAGTTAAAAGGGGTGCATAGTTTGTCAATTAGACTATAAATGACATCGGATGGAATTCCAAGTATTTTATAACAATTTCACGTCTGTCCACCCTCCTATGTTATCAGACTAACCTCAGAATGCTTCTTGTAGAAGTAACTTCAGAAGGCTATAGTAAGTAAAAAAAAGAGCTACGATTTCAATTTTTTTTTCTTTTTCTCTAAGAATATGAAGAACTTTGAGAAAAAATTATAAAAATAATAAATTTACATTTTAACAAATTATTTTTGTATTACTGATGTTGTCACCAATTGAAAGTGGATGGTTTTAGCTTACTAATGATAATTGTTTTAAATCGCTACGCACTTTGGTTAAAATATTATTACCGTTTTTGTGATTTTTGACAAAAATCGGTGATGTATATATAGACCACCACGTTTTTGTTTTTTCTCGATTAAATTTGCTCTAGTTTCTAACCACGACGTTTGGTGAACCACGAACGGAACACCCTCTATGCATAATATGGTTTCTATAAAACTTAAAATAGGGATAACTTCTACTTTGGAGTATGTTTTGTAAAAAATATTAGTTTAAAAGTAATTTAAATGTACTGGAAGGCGCTTTTTTCGACCGATCAAACATTTTCCTGTAGCCTTATTCTTGACCCGTCGACTCGATATGGCAGACTACTTTTATCATTGTGTCTTATTTTTTCATGTAAATGAAAAGGACAGAATGATAAAAGTGGTCGGCGACAACGAGTCGACTGGTTCAAGAATAAGGCTGCTGGTTTTTATCTGCCAGGTAATAATAGGACTAATATCAAAATTTTATAAAGTAAAAATACACTCCTTTAAGAGGATATTTCCCTAAATTTGTCCACAAAAAAATCCAAATTTTGAAAACGTTTTTTGCCAACACTATTCAAAATATCAACATGAAAATTTGTACGCAATAAGATATAATTGTAAAGAATGTTCTAACTACTTTTTTATTAGCTACACGTTTTTAATTATCTCCCAAAAAAATAAACAAATTTTCCATAAAAATTAGTACTTTTTGGGAGCCTCTTGCGGTAACTTCAAATCAAAATACAGACAACAAAAAATTTGTTTGAACATATGAAAAATGGACAAACAATACCTACTATTACAATTTTCTAATTAAAATATTTGCCTCACAATATTTTTTAATCAGGACTTACTTTTTAATTTTTTTTAGCTCGAATATGATTACTAATCTGATAAATGGTAAACTAAGGGTTCCTATTGATAAAATATACAATTTTTAATTGTATACCAGATCCCTAATATGGAGATATTATTAGTATTTTTTTTATATTTTTATTACAAATATTAAATTCTACAAGATACGTTCACTAAATTTTATACAGGGTGTCTCACTATTTTTCCAGCAATAATTTTTTTAGATAGTAAATGTCATTCTGAACAAAAAATTTCCTATGAACTATTATGTTTTTTCGACTCCTGAAAAAGTTACAGCAATTTTAAAATTGATAAATTTTCATGATTTTTGTGGAACACGCTGTATAATATTCTTTCTTATTATATTTTTTTTATTTGAATCAATTATTATTTGGATTTTTTCTTTGTCAAATTGAATTTTTTGAACATTATTGACTGTATTTAAAATAAGTGAACGACGAGGTTAAATTTTCCTCGCTAAAATTTTGCATCTTATTAGCTTAAAGATATACAAAATCCAAAGCAAACTTGATTTAAATAAAAAAAATTTAAATGAAATGAATTTTATACAGGGTGTCCCACAAAAATCATTAAATTTTTTAAATTTTAAAATTGCTGTAACTCTTTAAGGATTCTAAAAAACATGATAGTTCAGAATGACATTTACTATCTAAAAAAAAATTTTACTGGAAAAAGGTGAAACACCCTGTATAATAAAAATAAGAATAAAAATAAGAATAAGAATAAAAATAGGAATAAACATAATGCAATAAATTTATTATTGATTAATCAATGACCAAGATAGAAGCTAAAAAGCATCTTACAATAATTATATTAAACATAATTATTGGGACACCCAGTAAATTTATAATATCCAATATCACGAAGGGTTATTATTATGATTAAGATCTTGGTATCAGAAAAATAATAATTCTCGCTAATTGTATATGAGCATGGGAATTTCCTGATATTGCTATTGAGAGGAAAATTACGCATTTATAATATGCTGATAATTTCCACCACAAAGTGCGGTTTTTCTGTATTTATTTAAATTATGTTAAAGAATAAACTGATTAATATTTTATTTAAATTTTGTTTCAAAATAGTTTCAAAATAATTAAAATTATTACAACCAATTTAATAATTGTTGAATCAGCACTCCTATGCGTACAAAATATTTTTTTATTGTGTATATTTTTCTCTTTAAGGCACCGGCCAAATTATAAAAATATGTTATAAATTAATGGATTATTTTAAAGCCAGTTAACATTTGAAATATTTTAATGAATATGGTTAAATATGTTGTTGTTTCAAGCTTTTCTATAAAGATGGAAATATTAATGCTATGTGCATGTAGCCTTGAATAAAAACAGCATAAATTAACGTCAATAAACAATTTCCGAGAAATTCATATGATACCAAGACTTCTTATTACTTAAAAAAATTCTACAGCTACCAGTTAAAATAGTTACTTGTCAAGCAATGTGCTCCACTGATACAGATAACATAGTACCTACATTTTTCATTTTAAAACTCATAATAAAATTAATTCGGTGTTTCTTGTAGATTTATAAAGAACAAGCATGGGAATGTTTGTGCTGTTAAAATTAATCAGTTTTGTGAATAGTTTGTTTGCGGTATGCGTTAACGGGGAACAAACAAATTTGATTGATTTAAGTTTAGACGACACCATTAAGGAAATTTCAGAAAATTTAAACGATGGTTCTAATGTGCTAATTTCAAATGATGTTAATGATGGATGTTTTTGCAGATATTTCTATTCAACAGACTGGACTTATTGCAGTGACGAGAATAAATGTACGAATTTTCCAAGTGATCTACGCGTTTCATCAAAGATATTAACGATTTCCACGAGTGATTTAAAAGTACTGAAAAAGAAATCTTTGGTAAATAATAAACAATTAATTGTGATACGATTGGAAGATAATGTTAATTTGATAACTATTGAATCTGGAGCTTTTTATGGTTTAAATAATTTAGTTAACTTATCAATTTCTTATAATAAAAATTTATTTAGTTTGGAAAATGATACATTTACAAGGTTAACTAATTTAACTTATTTAAAATTATATAATAATGGATTTAATGAATTTAAAGATTTTGTTTATTCTTTGAGTAACAAAAATTTGGGCAACTTAAAGACTCTAAAAATTGGACAAATGGAAATTTCTGAACTATACGAAGAAACTTTTAAAAATCTTGAAGATACAAACATTGAAAATTTATTTTTGGTTACTTGTATGTTAAGACGAATACATCCGAAAGGTTTAGCGTATTTTAAAAACTTAAAGGTCTTAAATTTGGCAGAAAATTTATTACTGGAAGATAACGTAATTGAAGTTATTAAATACATGAATGATAATGGAATAAATGTAACGGTTTTAAGTTTGGAAAATGTAAGTTTTAAAAGTTTTCCTATTGATTTATTAATAGAAATTGGAAAAACTAAAATTACACAATTGGGATTAAATAATCTTAAGTTTGAATATCTACAAAAATTCCCTAACATGCCTAACTTAAATATATTAAATTTAAACAACGTGTTAGCTTTTAAAGTTGATAATAAAACATTCAATAATTTAATTAATCTAAAACAGTTATTCATGCAAAGCAACAACCTCTACAATTTTCCACGAGAAATTAAATTACCAAATTTGGAAGTATTTGATATTTCAAATTCTGGCAAATATTTTTTATTGCAAAAATATCATCTTGAAGGCACTCCCAATTTAACATTATTAAATTTATCTTTCAATATCATTCGAGTACTGGACAAACAATTATTTACTGGGGTAAATAAATTGGAAACATTAATTTTAAGAAACATAAAATTAAATCTAATAAAAAATTTTACATTTTCTCAAACTACTAATTTAATTAATCTTGATTTAGGAGGAAATTCACATTTCATAGCGTCATTGGAAAAGTTTGCTTTTAAAGGTTTAAATAAATTAGAATTTTTGTATCTTGATGAGTGCAAAATTGATAGCTTAAGTAATATTACTTACATATTTGATGATTTAAAATCTCTAACGCATTTAAACTTGAAAGGCAATAGTATAAATTTTTTTCCCTTAGCAATGGTGGAAAGATTAAACAAATTGAAAGTATTAGATATTTCGTTTAATCATTTTATTGCATACGAATATAGTTTTTTTGAAAAATTTCAACATTTTAAAAGTTTAAAAATTACAAATAATAAACTGGAATATTTTACGACTGGCATGATTAATGATCTTTTAAATGTTGAATCAATTGATTTCAAAGGCAATTCGTTTATTTGTAATTGTAAAAATTTAAAAACCATAGGCCTTGCATATTTTGAAAATCCTTTAATATTCATGGAAAGCGTTAAGGATAGTCACGTGTATTGCCATTATCCTGAACAATATAGAAATCAAACCTTATGCGATTTCGCTAAAAAAATTAAAAAAGACATACTTAAAAATTGTATTAATGAAATAAATCAAAATGTAATTATATTTTCTTTCTTAACAGTTTTTATTTTACTATTTGTTTCATCCATAACTGTGACTTACATTTACAGATTTGAAATACGTTATTACATATTTATAATAAAAATATTTTTAACTAATAAAACATCAACGTTTTCTTTAAATCAAACTTGCAATTATTATATTTACGATGCGTTTGTATCCTACTGTAATGAAGATAGCGAATTTGTGACAAATTTGGTGAAAAATTTAGAAAATAATCACCCCTACTTAAAATTATGCGTTTACGAACGTGATTTTGAAATTGGTACAGTAATTTCTGAAAGTGTACTAGAACATGTTGCAAAAAGTAGAAAAACAATGCTCATAGTAAGTGAATCCTTTATAAAATCACAGTGGTGCAGATGGGAGGTTCAAGTTGCTGAAAATCATACAATATTTTTTGAAAATGACTTAGGAAATTTTTCAACCGACACTGTTATTATTGTGAAAATTGGAAAAATTGATACCAAAAATATTAGTCCTATGTTAAAATATTTAATGAAAACTAGAGTGTATTTAGAATGGGAAGATGACGAAAAAAAGCAAAAGATTTTTTGGAACAAATTAAGGAATACTTTAGGTAGTAGTAAAGTTATATGCAAAGCTTAAAATTGTTATTATATCTATAATTATTTTTTACCATGTTCAAAGACTTATATAATTTAAGATTTTGTATATTCAATTATATTTTTATAATAAAAATATTATATTGTTCTTCAGGTGTTTTTTATTTTTTTAGCTAAAAAATACCAGTTAAAAACAAAACTTCCCTATTAGTGCAGGTAAAGTATGTAAAACAAGCAACAAAATTTGTACATTCATGAAACTCCAGAATCCGCCCAAATTTAAGAGGTGGAACACCTTTCAGGAAAGTAAGTTCTTTAAAAAAATACATATTTAATTAATAAGGTTGAGTAAGGTATTTCTTATGTATTTTTTAGTGCTTAATCGAATAAGATCACTCCAAAGTCAATAGGATCATGAAAGTAACACAATTATTCAAGCAAAAAATATTAGCCAGGGACCCCCTAATAGAAAAAAAGGGTATTAAACCGAACCCTAAAATCTAAATTTGTAGAACATCTATATCACAAAAATTGATTCAGACAAATCCGCTGGCTAGTTGTTTAAAAATTGTCCAATTTCTTTTTTGGAAAGTATGAATTTTTCAATCACCTAGCATTTTATAATAGAAAAGGCTAACGGAAAATAGTCGCTATACGTTTTGGCTAGGTTTTGCATTTTTATACCGATATTTCACACATAGTTTTTTACCCATCTAAATTATATGGCGATCAAACTATTTCGGTTTTCAGACGAAAATCTATCAAATTATTAAATTGGCAGATAGACTATCAAAATGGGCAAAAAAGAGAAAATCGCACAACGTCGAAAAATGAATGTTAGACTAACCTGTAACGACTGCACCCACCCAAAATTAGTTTCTGTTGGGCTTCTTTCATTTAAGTAAATTAATTCAAATGTCGGAAGGTGCAAGATGATATAAAATTGTACACTTTTCAAACAATTTCATGAAATTTTAAAACTCCAGCTAGCGAATTTGTTTGGCGAATCAATTTTTGGGATCTACATGTTCTGTGGCGTGGTACCACTTCATGGACAGTCCATTTCATCGACAACGAAATGACCAATTCATCAACACAGACGTTTCATCAATATAACCTTTTCATCGATAACCGTTTCATCGACAGTACCTTTACATCGATAAATCTTTTCTTCGACAAGGACGATTCATCGACATTACTTTTTCATCGACACAGACATTTCGTCAACATTAACTTTTCATCGATAACCGTTTCATCTACACTACCTTTTCATCGACAAACAATTTCTTTGGCAAGGTCGCTTCATCGACATTACCAATCCTCCAACAATGTCGTCTCATCGACTATAGTTTCATCGACAAAGACATTTAAAATGGTTTAGAATGTTCGTTAAAATGTGGAATCGGTAAATGACACATGTCTTTTAAATTACAACGAAAAAGGGATTTCGTCCACAACAATAAAATATCGTGCGATAAGGTTTTGCCGTAATTTTTTATACTAATATAGTGTCGATGAACCATCCTTGTCTATACAAAACTACTTGTCGATGAAGAGGTACTGTCGATGAAAGGTGTGTCGATAAAACGTACTTGTCAAAGATAACATTTGTCGATAAAAAGGTAGTGTCGATGAAACGGTCTTCGATGAAAAGGTAATTTCGATGAAACGTGTGTATCGATGAAAGAGTAGTGTCGATGAAACGTTCTTGTCGAAGAAAAGGTAGTGTTGATGAAATGGTTGTCGATGAAAAGGTAAGTCGATGAAACGTCGGTTTCGATGAAAAAGTAGTGTCGATGAATCGTTCTTGTCGAAGAATATATTTGTCGATGTAAAGGTAATGTCGATGAAATGGCTGTCAATGAAACGTCTGTGTCAATGAAAGGGACTGTCGATGAAATTGCATTCGATAAAAGACTATATCGATGAAAGTGTATTTTCGATAAGACGATACACAACCATTATATTTTATAATGAAAAAAAATGTCAACTTGATTTGTCATCAAAGTGCAAATCACGATCGTTCGGATCATTTTTGGGATCATCAAACTTTTCGAGTTTCTCATCTTTTTTCTCCAGTGGAGCAGTAGTTCTATCGAAATCAAATTCGGAGCAGGACCGTCCCTTGCAGATATTGCACAGTGATGAACACTTTTTAAGTAAGAGCACTGAGTTGTGGAACAATTACTATTGCCGACGCAAAATATGAGGGGATATAATTGAGTCGAGTTGGTGGTTAGGTCATTCGAACAAGCCAGTGAAATTTGAAATCCAACAATGGCTTGGTAATAAGCATAATCCTGAAGAGTGATGTTGGAACCGTCAAAATGGTGACCTTCACCTTATACGAACGACCTACCACCACCTCCATACTGTCCCTAATATATTGCTCTTGCTGGGTAATTGCTTCACAACTAAGTGCTCTTGCTTCAACTGTGGGATACGAAGCTCATCACTAAGCAGTATCTGCGAGGGATAGTCCTGCTCCAATTCTATCTTTAATAGAACCATTACGAAGATGATCAATTCGATGAGTTGCATGATCCCAATAACGATCCGAATGATCGTGATTTAGGTGCGCTGAAAAATGGCCTAAACGGAAAACAGCCTAAACGGGAAGTAGCAAAACGGAAAATTGCATAATCCAGAAACCGTAAAGTAGCATAAAGTACTTTAGCATAACGGAAAATGACCCAAACGGAAAATTACCAAAACGGAAAATGACTTAAATGGAAAATAGGTAAAACGATAAATAGCTTAAACGGAAAATAGCATAATCCAGAAACCGGAATGCGGCATAACGTACTTTAGCATAAACCGAAATTGGCAAAAACGGAAAATGGCCTAAACATTTTCTATAAAATAGATACGAATGTAAAAATGTGAAGCTAAAAACGAATCTGAATTTCGATCCGAATGCATTCGAATTTAGCCTGGTCCTATTTGAACAATATACTTAATATCTTAAGCCTTAGATCTTAAATCTCTGAGCATAAATAGACCTTATAGTCCGAGAGTTTATTCAGTTAATTTGTACTATTTGTAAATGGACTAAATGTTACCTATGATTCATTTCAGCCAGTCGAGCTGGAAGTGATGTGTTGAGCAGCAAGGGAGGTGTGACTATATCAATAAAAATCTTTTCTACTGAAGTTTGTAAACGGATGAAACTTGCTGAGTATTTAATTTGATGTGTAAACTAACCTAACCTATAATTAAGCCAGTCAACTGCCTTGGTGGGTGGTGCACAGCCAGCTGTCAAGCGCTGACCTACTACTGAAGTTGCCTATTTTTAAATTAATTTGGATCGCCAATGAGCCTTTTGGACTATTTGTAAATGGACTTTCTCAGCAGATAATTTGAAGCATAATAAACGTAATTCGTAATTAAATCATTAAACCAGTCAGCTACCTTGGATTATGCTGTTTTCCTTTTAGGCCATTTTCCGTTTAGGCTATTTTCCGTTTATGCCAATTTCTGTTTAGGAAATTTTCCGTTATGCTGCTATCCGGTTTCTGGATTATGCTATTTTCCGTTTAGGCAAGTTTCCTTTAATGCCATTTTCCGTTTAGGCTATTTTCCGTTTAGGCCATTTTCCGTTTATGCCAATTTCCGTTTAGGCTATTTTCCGTTTAGACCATTTTCCATTTATGCTAAAGTACGTTATGCCACATTCCGGTTTCTGGATTATACTATTTTCCGTTTAAGCTATTTTCCGTTTTGGTTATTTTCCGTTTAGGTCATTTCCGTTTTGGCTATTTTCCGTTTTGGTTATTTTCCGTTTAGGTCGTTTCCGTTTTGGCTATTTTCCGTTTAGGTCATTTTCCGTTATGCTGCTTTCCGGTTTCTGGATTATGCTATTTTCCGTTTAGGCAATTTTCCGTTTAGGTTATTTTCCGTTTAGGCCATTTTCGGTTTAGGTCATTTTGCGTTTATGCTATTTTCCGTTATGCTGCCTTCCGTTATGCTAAATAACTACAAATTTTCCAATTGTATTTCAGAATAGTCAATTGTATTTTAGAAAAGATCAATTCGATTTCAGAATAGGCAATTGTATTTCAGAAAAGATCAATTGTATTTCAGAAAACATGAATTATATTTCAGAAAATCAATTTCATTTTAGAAAGGACCAGTTATAAAAAATTAGGAACCACAACAGCATAAACATTTCAACGAAACATAAAAAATGTGCTTTCGAAATTTAATATTACACCAGTAACACAAGGCTTAGGTCCTTATCCACCAATGTTAAACCCAATTGAAATAATTTGTCAAAAATTCTTGGCTGCCTCAATATTTTACAAAAGGTTTTTTCTAAAATTAAATTAATTTTTCTGAAATACAATTGATCCTTTCTGAAATACAAATGATCTTTTCTGAATACCAATTGATGATTTCTGAAATTCAATTGATTCTTTCTGAAATTAAATTGATTATTCTGAAATACAATTTTGACTATAATAAATTAGAATGATTTCTGAAAAT
The DNA here is from genome assembly GCA_963971135.1 of Stenus bimaculatus. Classification (NCBI taxonomy): domain Eukaryota; kingdom Metazoa; phylum Arthropoda; class Insecta; order Coleoptera; family Staphylinidae; genus Stenus; species Stenus bimaculatus. The sequence goes on along the minus strand of OZ020180.1, from coordinate 73,684,271 downwards.
GAATTGATCTTTTCTGAAATAGAATTGGAAAAGGTGTAGACCTTGTTAAATAAATATGAATTTTTGAAAAAAACTTACCTTTTCCATCCCTTATTCACCCCTCAAATTTGGGCAAAGTTTCGCGAATATACAAATTTTGTTTTTTATTTGTGCGTTTTGAAGTTATTTTACCTGTACCGTTTATTTTTCAAGATGAATTTATAAGTTTTTAAGCCCAAAAAGAAGCTCGATCACAAGCTTTAGGAGGATGATCCATAAAATACAAAAGAGTTTAAAATAAAAAATATTTATTACTACAACTATTTCTAATATGTACATGATAATTAATAAAAATTTAAAATTCTTCTCATTCATAATTTTGAAATATTTTCTAATAATTCACGAACACTTGGATGTTCATTTAACGCGTTCATGTACATATCCAACTCATCTTCAGAACTTACAACTTGATCCTTGTTTTCTTCTTCTGGTTCCTCTGAATCAAAATATTGCTCTTCTGCATCTGCATCAACAATATCATGATTGTCATAAGCCTCATTATTATCAACAGTAGTATAATCAAAATCATCCTTTCCATCCAAAAAACTACGATACATCAATGTAGTAAACTCCTCCCTCAAAAGCTCTCTTTCAGGTTCAGTTATAAAAACTGCTTTTTGTTTCTTGAAAACATTCTTCTTACGAATATAGTCATCGTTTGCGTCTTTAAATTCACCCCAGTTTCCTTGACTTGTTGAAGGTAATGAAGACTTGTCACTCATGGAGGAATCTTCATCATCTGAAGTATCTTCCTCCTCCATGGCATTATCTTCCTCTTCCTCCTGTTTATTCTGCAATAATTTAGCATTATCCCTTTCGATTCCTTCCATCAAAATTTTAACAAGAGTTGTATCTGCCTCCAAATTATCCCTTGCTTTTCGTTCTTCTTCAGTCATGAATTGACCAATGAGTTGATCATATAAAAGTGGATTACGTTTCATCATTTCTTTTTCCGAAAAATAACTTTCATTAGCAATTAATACTTTTAATGCTTCATATCGCCTATTTTTACTATCAACACGCCGTTTTTCTTCAGACTGTGCGATTAGTAAATTGCGTATAATTAAATCCAATTCAGAACCTTCCTCAGTTATAAAGGTTCTAAAATATTCTAAATGAGAATCTTGGAAATAATTGCCAAAACGGTTTAGAAATAGTGTTTTGCTACGATTAAATATTTCTAGAGCTATATCACGTTTTTGGTCATCACTTAAATCGCTTTCGTCTTTTTGTTGGCTTTTAAACATTATATCGTTGTTTAAAATAAGATAATTAATAATAGCGTTAATATCTATTATTTTTTCGTTTTTGCCGTTATCAGTTTGAATAATATCTACATCCATTTCGTATATGTGCTGACACCTATCGTTGCGTTCCCAAAACAATCAGTGCCGGTAAAAGCGTTCACTGCAATATTTTATTTAATTAACTCATACTTTTGATTAGAAACTTCATAACCTTAAAATAAAAATAATATAAGTTACAAATATTTATTGTTAGTATTATTTAATGTTTAAGGAATTATAACAAAGTGATTAATAATATAATAAGTGATTTACTTACAATATTTCCGGTGACGCATTGAAACAGATGACTAAGTAATTAACAAGTAAACAAGTATGGTTTTGTTTCAATTTGCGAAGATTTAATAATGGTTTTATAAGCCCAGAAGTAAGTTTATTTTATATAATCTGTTATTATTACTTTTACTTAATATCTTGAGTAAACGTAAACGTAGAAATTAGTAGAAATTGTAGATACTTGTTTAGGTTTTCTTGGTAGTGTGAAGAATGCTCAATAGGTGGCAGAAAGGCCTTATTTAAAACTCAATAATTTCAAGACGGTTTTTAAAATCGTGCTACATGTGTAAAAATATTAAATTCATATTTATTATTTTTTTTGCTACTGGAATATAATTATTTGTTTATATTATCTAATCTACCTACATGTAAAATACAGGGTGATTCATACCACCCGTGCCACCCATTTATCTCGAGAACGCGTTATTGCACATCACTAAAATAAAAAACTTAATTACCAAAGTGAACCTAAAGAATCCATTGGTGAACTTATTTTTTTCCGGAACAACCCGGAACTATCCGGAACCGGAGGTAACTTTGATTTTTTAAATGGCAACATAGGTCGTGTTTGGTACGGTTTGATAGGTCTTTTAAAAACAAATAACTTTTATTAAAATATTTTTTTAATATTTTCCATAGTTTAGAATTTATTCGAAAAAGAAAAAAAATGTTAAAAAAAGAAAATAAAAATTATTGCATATTTTGAAGAATTTTATAAATTTATAAACTCTTTTTACAAATTCTAATGTTTTACCAACTTTAAATATCATACTTGTCCATATTTCAACAAAATTCTTTAAAATCTTTTTTTGTTACTCGAATAAATTCTAAACTATGGAAAATATTAAAAAAATATTTTTATAAAAGTTATTTGTTTTTTAAAGACCTATCAAACCTTATCAAACTCGACCTATGTTGCCATTTAAAAAATCAAAGTTACCTCCGGTTCCGGATAGTTCCGGGTTGTTCCGGAAAAAATTAAATTCACCAAAGGATTCTTTAGGTTCACTTTGGTAATAAAATTTTTTTTCGGACATGTACGATAACGCGTTCTCGAGATAAATTGGTGGCACGGGTGGTCTGAATCACCCTGTATATCAAAAAACACTTTGGTATTTTTTTGTAATTTATTTTGCGAAACTCGGGATAGTAGGTCTGTGTCTCAAAAATTTTTAAAAATTCGACGAGATTGCATTTACTTTTACTTCATATCCCGATAGTGGTGTCGGAAACAGTGGCGTAACCAGACAGGGCCGCGTGTAGACCATTTCGAGCACAAATTTTAATCACGGGCCCCTTCCAGGGGCGGATTTATCACTTGGGAGGCCCGGATACCACAAAACTGGAACATTAAACAAATCAAAATTGTAAGTTGGCTTTCAAAAATTTGTAAAAAATAACCACGTAAGCTAGAATTAATTTTACGGTTGATTTTAATAAATTAAAGAATTCTGCAAAAAGTGAAACCGAGTTTATTGAAAAATTCTAAGGGGAACATTAAAAAAATGAGATTTTCTAAAAATTACACTATATAACTTGTTGAAGCTGCGAAATGATTTTTAAAAATTTATAAAAAAATAACCACGTTAGCTAAAATTTATTTTTCAATTGATTTAAATAAATTTGAGAATTCTTCAAAAAATAATCCGAGTTTGTTGAAAAAATCCAAGGGTTACCATAAAAAAATTAAAATTTTGTAAAAAATTGCACTATTTTACTTGTTAAAGCGGTTTTTAAAAAAATATAAAAAAATAACTAAGTGAGCTAGAATTTATTTTGCGGCCGATTTGAAACTCGAGAATTTTTCAAAAGACGAACCACAGCTTGTTAAAAAATTTCGAGAAGAACATTAAATAAATTGTGATTTTATAAAAATTGCACTCTTTTACTTATTGAAGTTGTAAAATGATTTAGAAAAATTATAAAAAAATAACTAAGCTAGTTAGAATTAAATTTGCGGCCGGCTTGAATAAATTAAAGAATTCTGAAAAAAATAACCGGAATTTGTTGAAAACATCCCAGGGAAACATTAAAATTAAAAAAATTGAGATTTTGTAAAAATTGCACTATTTTATATTTTCGAAGTTGTGAAATGTTTTTTAAAAATTTATAAAAAATAACGAAGTGAGCTATAATTAATGTTATGGTTGATTTGAGTAAATTAGAAAATTATGCAAAAAATAAACCTGTTGAAAAGGGGAAAATTAAAAAAAATTAGATTTTGTAAAAATTGCAATATTTTACTTATTGAAACAGTAAAATGATTTTAAATTTTTTTTACAAAAATAGCCAAGTAAGCTAGAATTAATTTTGCGGTCGATTTGAATATATTTGAGATTTCTCCCCAGGGACGGATTTAGCACTTCGGGGTAAACTTTGCTATGGGGTCCCCGGGAGTAAAATACTTCTTTCAATTTTGGTACCAAAAACATTAATTTTAGTTTTTATTGCAATATTAACACACATGGTGTCCCGTACAGCCGGCGAATGATCATTCTGTAGGGTAAAAAATCAAATTTCATCGTCAAAAACCAAAAAAGTGAGATATACAGGGTGTTATTATTTCGATGACGTCAAAAAATAATCTTTTGGCCTCGTAGATTTGAAGCCGCGATATTCAACATTTTTATTTCTTATGGCCGCTATATTGGATTTTTACCTCATCAGATAATAAATAATAATACATTTTCAGATTGCTAATTAATATTAATGTGTTCCCTTAGAAAATGTATTAAATTTGAAAATTTGTATAAAAAACAAATGAAATCAATGTTTTTTGGACAGTTTCCATGGTTACCGTAGAAATATCGCCTCAAATGAAACTATGAATTTGATTAAAATCTAATAATAAAAAAGCAAATACCTTAATCATTTTATTTGTTTAATATTATAAAGACACCTGTTATTTAAATAAAATGCTCTTATTACAATAATCGTTGACAAAATGTTTAAAAAAATCGCAAAGAAAAAAGTTAAAAAAACAATGTTTTTTTCAGTTTTTTGTTTATTTCTAAAAAAAGTCAATTAAGGAAATGTTTTTTGAGTTCAATATCTACATTATTTGCCCGAAAAATCAGGAAAATTTTGAGTTCCTAGTTTTGTCTTCACTTACCAATTATTAAAACATTCTGAAATTAACTCCTTTAATGATTTTTTTGTAACAATTTGGATGATTTTTCAAATAAAGTTGTATGTTAAAATACAAAAAATTTGTTTCATTTTTTTATCGTCGTTTTGTAAACAAAGGAAAGAACTCTGAACTTAAATTTTTCATGATTTGTAAGGATAATAATGTAATGAATTTCATATTGTTGTAGTTCTAAGAATTATTCTTATACATATTATAATACTGTGATTTAGTTTAGTTTAAATGCAATTATTTATTTATTTATATTTCAGATCAAAAAAGAACACTCCTTTAATTGGATTTTTCTTTGAGAAATAATCTAAAAACAGAAAATATAAAAATTTTACAAATGGTCTTTTCTTTGTAACATTTTATCAAGGATTCCTGTAACAAAAACGCTATAGCGTGTAATCAGCGACAGTGATGAAACATTTAGAAAAGTCTTTAACGTTAATCACGTTTCTAAAAAATATTTCTTCCTAAATATTTCCAAAATACGTCTTTAACGTTAAATACATCTTCAAATATTTGCATCATGGACGCTGATTATAAGCTTATAACTCTAAAACTGAAAAGATTGATCCCTATTTTTCGTTTTTGATGATGTTTGCATATACACTCATGCATCCCCCCCAATGTCCCCTTTTTAAATTTATTCGATACGCTAATGCAAAATTTTGCAATTCTTATTAGATTTTTAAAATCAACATTCATTTTGCCATAAAAAGTGTAAAATTTTGTAATTTCGCATTTTTAATGTAGTGCCTTCGAAAATCAAATCAATTTTCAAAATTTTAAACAAAAAATCAAATTAAATACCTCTAATACATAAGGTGCGTGAAGTTAGCGATAGACTTGAAGCACGAACGTTTTTTTTCAATACTTTCGTTAGCGTATCGTAAGTGCTCTTTAGTGCAACAATTAGTAAAATTAGCGGCTAAGTATTAAGTGAGTAAATATTTATTTAAATTTTGTCGCAAATTTCACGCTCAGCGACAATTCTTTTTATTTACCACTTTTTTATAAATGTTCTTTTGTATTTAATTAGTGCTTCGTTAGTGCTTGTTACTGCATCAAGGAAATAATACTATTACTATTTTTGGAAAAATAAAAAATTTACAGGACTTTTACTTTTTTGGACCTAGCGACAATTTTTTTTTATTTATTACTTTTTTTCAAATTTTCTTTTGTATTTCATTAGTACTACGTTAGTGTTTATTAGTGCATCAAAAAACATACTATTTTTGGAAAAATAAGAAAGTTACAGATCTTTTACTTTTCTCGACCTAGCGACCATTTTTTTTATTTATTATTTTTTTTTAATTTATTTTAATTAGTGCTTTGTTAGTGCTTGTTAGTGAATCAAAAATACATACTATTTTTGGATAAATAAGAAAGTTACAGATCTTTTACTTTTTTTGACTTGGGACAATTTTTTTTATTTATTATTTTTTTTAAATTTTTTTTTGTATATCATTAGTGCTTGTTAGTGATTCAAAAAACATACTATTTTTAGAAAAACTAAGAAAGTTACAGATCTTTTACTTTTTTCGACCTAGCGACATTTTTTTTTATTTATTATTTTTGTCGCTGAAGTTAGCGACAAAATTTAAATAAACATTTACTCACGTAATACTGCTAATTTTACCAATTGCACGCACCTTAATACACGAAACTGTTTTTTTTAGTGTTTTCAATAAAACAATTGTCAGAAACTCCTCTTTCTAAATTTTAGAATAATGTTGAAAATGGCTCCCATTATTTTTTTATAAAATTTAAAATAAAGTTTTTTTGATTTGTTTATTTATTTAAAATTTCAATTTTCTTTATTTGATGTATATTTGTTAAAAAAAATTAAGAATAGTTTGGTTTTTGCAAGCTTACTGGACTTTAAAATTCGAAATTACAAAAATGCTTACTTTCAAAATAAATCGGCGTGGCGTTGCCCAACTTACTTATTAAAAATTTAAACTCTTACAAGTTCTAAACTATTTACTTTAGTAAAATGAAAAAATATGCAGCCTTGTCGAACTTTAAGTATTAAAAATTTAAACTCTTGTAACTTTCAAGCAATTTATTAGTTTAGAAAAATAAAAAAATATTTTTCACAAACCTCTGAAACAAGCTATAAAAATATGCAATAAAAATGGGTAGTTGCTATTTAAAAAACGTTAAGTGATTATCGACTAACTTGCTGTTCAAGGTCATGGCAATATTTCTAAATTTCTAAAAATCTTACAACTTTTATTTGAAACATTTTTCTCAAGGCGTTGCCGAACTTTTTGTACACCCTATATTTTTCTTTAGACATATTGTTTTATTTTTACTTCTAGCATAAGCACACGAACTGTAACTATCATTCTAGATACACCCTGTATACAAGGTGTAACTTTCAATTCAATTCAATTTATTAAGTATAACTAATATACATGTCATGGAAATAATACTGTAATACAAACTAAACATGTGTCCCTAATTTTGTGGATTGATTTTGACCAAAAGATAAAAACTAAGAATGCACTTTTTCTCCTAAATACTTATTTATTTTCCAAATTCATGGTGTTTTTTTCCATTTTTTAAAATAATAAATGATAAAAACACACATTAGTCGTCGATAACTCAGTTCAAAAAATTATTAGAATAAATAAAATAATTATTTTGTTTTCTTTTAACTGAACTAATAATTAATGCTTCATGTTTTACTTGTTCTCATATCTGAACAAATACAGCACGGTGTAAATTTTGTATCAACTTCTAAATGCAAAAAAATCAAAAAAAATAAGGAAGAAACAAGTTTTAGAAATGGACAAAGAAGTAAAAGTCTGAGTTTACTAAGGGCTACATGGAACTTACCAATATTTAATAATAAGTACAAAAAAATAGGATGTTACATTTAAAATAAGAAAGTTGATGTCATTTCCGTTGAAACCGTTAGTTCAATAAATTTGTTTTCTTATACCTTATAACATACTAAAATTTTAAATTTTTATATTCATAAATAAAGAAATTACAGGGGTTGCCCTAGTTTCGTGGACACCCTGTATATTAACTGTGTCGTCAAAAAAAACATCGAATATTTATGCTTTTTTTGTATCGAATTAACTTATTTCCCCCTTAATGACAGCAGCCACAAAAAATTGGAAAAATGATGAGGATGTATAAGCCCTTGAAAAAATGTCATCTTGAAATTTGTTTTAAATATCCACAATTATATCGAAGCTCTTGTCAAAATTTGAGCAAATTATCATTAAAAATGTAGATGTTATGTTAAATAATTGAAAAATAAATATGAGTAAACTTTAATACCCTGAAGCGAATAAATATTTTTATTTTTATCTTCAAATTATAAGTTAAGACAAAACCTGTATTAATTTTATTAAAAAAAAATGCCTAATTCATAAAATTATATAGAAAAATCTTTAATAGATGTATAAGAATTTTATAGAATTTCTAAAACAAAATATTATTATACTTATTTTATTTTTTATAAATTGAAACTATATTTTATTTTAATTAATATGTGACACACGAAGTAAATTTTAATATTTTTTGTGTTTTTAAAATATGCATATTTAAACAATATTTTTATTATAAATTTTACAGCTGGGCTTAGAACTTAAATACATCAATTAATGTCTTTTTGATTTACATAATTGAATTTTTATTACTGTCAGTATCATTCTGTTCGATTAAAATACCGCTTTTTTACTACCCCTTTGTCCTTTATTAATTTATTTTAATATTATTCTCAATTTAAATCATCGTTGATATCTGTGTATAAAATACGTACTATACAGGGTGTCCTAACTAGAACTTTAAAATCGATCTTTTTGAAAAATTTTATTTTAAAAATATTTTCAATTTTCTTGTTTTATATTTTATATGTGCATTTAGAAATTAAATCCAACAAAAAATGTAAATAAAGATCCGTAATATCATTAACTAGTAATTAATTTTGTACATACAATTTTTGTTTTTCACTTATGTATTGCATTTTTCGAAAAATAATAAAATCGTATTTTTCAAAAGTAAAGATTCATGAAAATAAAAAGAAAATGTTTATTAAATTTAATTCATAGTTAATCAAATTGCAGATGACATTTTAAAAAATTAAAAAAATTGTTCTGCTACCATTAGTTTGGAAGTTACTGCAATTTTATTTTCTATAACAAAAAATATTTATTAATTTAATGTTTATTTTTGTTGCAGGTTTAAAAATGGAATCTGCAACTACACTCTTCCCGAATTCTTCCCATTCGCAGTCTCTGGAATGGAGTTGGGAAGAATTATGTGGTCCAGATGGTTTACAATTTTGGTCTCCAGTAACACATGATCTTGGACTTTGTTTTCAACAACTTTGCCTGCAAATTCCAGTTCTTGCAGTATTGGCAATAACTTCAGCGTATTATTTCGGAAGACACATTAATTACGTTGTACGAAATAAAACGCAATTAAGAGCTATAAATGCAAGATGCGTCATAATAACACTATTCGCAATTCTTCCACTTTTACAAACATATTCCGCACTTGAAAGTAACGAAGATATGTTTCCCATATTTTACCTTTTATCTGGTGTTCAGGCGTTGGCATGGATTACGCATCTAGGTTATTCAATAATTTTAAGAACGAGGTTAAGTCTGAGTTCCCGTGGGCCGGTTTTTGTCGGGGTGCTTTGGTCTTTATTGGCAGTTTCCAGCATTATTTTTCTACGTTCGTACATCAATATTTACAAGCGAAGTATTAATCCGGATTATCCAATTTACGTTGGCTTAGGTTTTAGTATAGCTAATGTGATATATCACGTGCTTTATGCCATAACGTTGCTTCCCAGCGAAGGGGCCGTTTATACAATACCAGAATCAGAAATGGTAAATTTTACTGTTTTAATATTGGCATTTTATAATTATGGAAAATTTTAGAGATCAGAACGCGAGCCTTTACTTTCCTCATTAACAGCATTCGGTAGATTATCTGAAGAGCAAGATAATTATTATCTTGGTATTGCAATGGAAGACGCGACATGGCTTTCGAGAATTTTATTTCATTGGGTTAATCCACTTATGCAGAAAGGTTGTGAGCAAAGATTAAATCATCCTGATGATTTGTTCGATTTACCGTATTCTTTAAGCTCCAGTGCTTTAAGTAGAAAATTTGACTTGGCTCTTATAGAAAATCGGGTCGAAAATATAAATGAAAGTACAAGTAAGATGTTATTTATTATTTTTTTAGCGGTAATTTAATATTATTTATTATTAAAGCAGTAGAGAGTTCTGAGTCTTCTATTGGTGTAATTTTTCCTCAAAGTGAAAGAAAAACAACACTTTTACGTGCACTGCATAAATGTTTTTGGCTACAATTTTACGGTATTGGAATACTGAAGTTTGTAGCGGATTGTTCTGCATTTGCAGGTCCTATGTTGTTAAATAGACTCGTGTCTTTTATAGAAAATAAAGCAGATGACATTCGTCTGGGATACTTGTACGCTGGTGGTTTATTTCTTTCAAGTCTTATAGGTAAAGAAATATTCTTTTTTTTTCAATAGCTTCATGTTTTATTTCCAGGTGCTCTTTGTAATGCACATTTCAATTTCCTAATGTCTATAGTCGGTTTGAAAATTCGTGCCTCGCTTGTGACGAAAATTTACAAAAAAACCCTTACAGTCGGCGGGACAGTTTTGAATTCTGCGTTCTCCGTTGGAGAAATTGTTAACTTCATGTCAACTGATACGGATAGGGTAGTCAATTCCTGTCCGAGTTTTCATTCTTTATGGAGCATTCCTTTCCAGGTAATAACAATAATTGTACTTTCCAAATTGCTTACTTTTGTGTTTTAGCTTGGAATTACTTTATATCTTTTATACCAACAAGTGGGGCTGGCATTTTTAGCCGGCGTGGCTTTCAGTATTATTTTAATCCCTATTAATAAGTTAATCGCTAATAAAATTTGTGATCTTAGTAGGAAACTAATGGAAAAGAAGGACAGTAGGGTAAAACTTATGACAGAGGTTTTAAGAGGGATCAGAAGTATTAAACTCTATGTCTGGGAAAGTCATTTTATAAGGCTTATAACAAGTAAGTATAATTCACTCTAGTATTAATTTGAGCGTTTTTTGTTTCCTGCAATTTTTTCTTTAAAATAAACAAGATATTTTTGCATAATTTGATGATAAATGATTTAAACAGTTTATTTATATTTAAATTTACTTAATAATATTTTATTGAATCTCTAATGAAAATATTTATCTGGGATCATAACATATTTGCGAGCATAGTTTAAATTTATGATGAGATTAATGTATTTAAATGAAAAATTCTTCATTGTTCAACAACCATACAACTATTTGCGGTGTTTTAAGAGAATGGAGGTTATGTTAGCTGGGCTTTAATGAATAGCTTGGCTGGCTTTATTGTGGAATAAAAGAGGGCGATCTTAGTGCATTGGGCATTTAACTACGGTCCATTTTATGTTCAGAGGGGTCTTAAGATTAACACGCAATCCAAGGGCTATTTTTACGATTAAACATAAACTAGAAGTCATATTATTCCATCTCCAGCAAAATTTGAGAAATTTAAGTGCAAAAGTAAGCAATTTATTAGAAGCACCAAAAAAAGTTAAGTGAGACTTAAAGTACGATTTTATTATAACAAATAAAAAAAAATGAAACAAACAAAATTAAAAGATTAATTGTACGTGCAAAATAACATAACCATATACAGTGAACGGTAAAATTATTGGAAAATTTATAAAAAACTAAAACTGAATTTTTCGAAAAAAAAGTTTCAAATAAAAAGTTGTTCGATTTCACTGATTTTTATTTTAAATTAAATTTCAAAATAACCTTTGTTTTTTAAATACAAACCCGTTTTTTGTAAAGAGAATTTTCTTCTTTAAAAAGAAAACAAATTTAAAACAAAATATAAAAATAACTGTTATAAGTCTTCCTTTAAATCAAATGACTTTTATCCGAAACTTTAAAGTAAGATATTTCTGTTTTAATAAGTTTACTCCATAAATTTGCCGCTCACTGTATTTTAAAAGTAATAAAATAATTTGACCCGTGTTTTGTTTCCACCCGGTATGTATAAATAAGTATTTTTTAACTAAAAAGTATTGATCAACTATAGACCTAACAATTTTTTTTGAGTTTTTCAGATTTTAATTTATTTAAGCTTTATTTAAGACTTAATTTACCTTTAAACAAAAACCTGGCCGACTCCTAAACCAGGAAGAGCTGCAAAATTTTATTGATTTTTGTGAGCACATTGTATAATTTCCTATGTTTTTATCTTTTTCCTTTTTTTTTGAATTGCCCTATTGACTATAGTTTAAAAACCAAAACCAATGCATACTTGATTTTATTAAAACATTACAGTAGTAATAAAAGACGAATTATACAGGGTGTCCAACAAAAATCATTAATATTTTGAAATTGCTGTAAGTTTTTGAGCAGTCGAAAAGAAATTAGATCATAGTCTTTTGTTCAGAATGACATTTACTATGAAAAAACTTTTGCTGAAAGAAAAAGCGGGACGCTCTGTATACATTTTTAAAAATTTAGTATCAACCTTTTTTAATCATCTTTTGTTTACGTTTTTTAATAATTTTAAAAGTACTAATATAATTCTTGATCAATGTTCTACAGAAAAGGTACTCTTATTGTAAGTGCTTCGTTACCCAAAAAATTTTGTCAGAGTTATTCAGGGACACCCTGTATATGCTACAAAATTAAATTCCACAAACACGTACTTTTATTTTAAAATTGCAGTAAAAGCCAAATCTTTTTAAAAGAAATGAATGTAGTTCTTGCACAAAACGAAAATATTGCTTTTTAGTCCAGACTTGATCTATAAAAATCTTGCGCCTTTAATTAATCTCTTTAGAACTTTGCACCAGATAACTTGATTTTTTTTTTGGAAGAAGTCTGTGCTGATGCAAATTCTATTTTGAACTCGTACAAAAAGAACCCAATTCGAATCTTTGACAAGTTTTGTAGCTCCTTCCTACTTTCTCTAAAGTTTAAATCGAAAAGTTGAACATTGTTCAAATGTTTAGATTAAAATTAAAAAAAAAGTATTTTGAACAAATTCAAAACTAAAAACATATACGATATTTAAGAATTTCTTTCTCGGCTAAAAAGTTTAAATGAGCTAACCAAATTTTCTCCTCTAAAGCTTTAAACAAAAATCAAAATAATTCGGGAAAAATTGAACACTCTGTATTAGAGCATAAAGTTTTCTAAGAATTTCTTGTAAATATCTAAAAATTATCATTTTATTGATAATTAAAATAATAATTTGATTTTTGTTCAAATTACGAGATCAAAATTAGAAAAATAGGAAGAAGAAAGAATAAAGACTTTTTTAATTTCCTTTCATTCGCATGAATAAATTGGTATAAAATATTTATATTTTATTTTAAAGTTTGAAAGAAAAATCGTCACTTTAAGGGGGGATATCAGTACAGAGATCTAAAAAAATAATGTTTTTTGGGGCGAGTTTGTGGGTAAACGGTATACCAAAATAAAAATTTCAGCTGATATTCAAGTTTATTGATTTTTAAACTTCAAAAATAAATTGTCACCATCTCGGTGCTCCGGCCTCTCCTTTATAGGTCTCTGCACGAAAATCAATCTCAATTGTGAAATTCTGAGCCAATCTCTAAGTCCTTAGAGAAAAAATCTTTAAGGTGATAGGGAGTCAAATGTTGAAAAAAAACGACGTACTTATCTTTCATGAATTTTTTAAAGTGTTTCGAATTGGAAAGTCAAAAAAATAAAGAAATACCAAACTAAAGTAAGAATTTTACATTCATTTGCAATTTTTGTTATTTATGTATCTATAACTATATTTGTGTAATTTTGCAAGAAAAACTTCTATATTTATATTTTTATTTTTGCAAAACTACGCTTATATAAATCTAGATACATGAAAAACAAAAATTGTATATAAAAGTACAAACCTTACTTAAGTTCGGTATTTTAATATATTTTTTGTTTCCAATTCGAAACACTTTAAAAAAATTCGGGAAAGATAAAAACATCGGTTTTTCAATAAATGACTCCCTATCACCTTAATGATTGTTTTAATGGTTGTAAAGGACTGTTTCAATGGTTACCTTACAGATATCTCCTGTAAGGGCATACAGATTTGCACAGAATCCACCTATTAAACGTAGATCATCATTAATAATATTTGACTTTTTGAAACTCTATAAATTTGGAGTATAAAGGTCAAAAATTGACCTTTATATGTTTAATCACTTCGTAAGTGAGGTACACACGAAAACAACAACATGCTTGTAGAATGATCTGGAGAAGGCCCACCGCAACAGTTTGAAAATGAGAAAAGTGTTTAAAGTTTCTCGATTTTCTTCGACAAATCGTATCATGACGGTTCAAATTTAAGCGCGGGAGGTTTCGTCCCGTCTGTTGGAAAGTCTGAGGAACACAAAATACCAAAAATAGATTTTTTGACCTGTTATAAAAACGGCAAAAAGTCACAAAAATTAAGTTTTAAAGCTCTATAAAAGATATGTGCATGAAATATTTAAAAGGTTTGAAGGGTATTCCTATTTATTTTCTATTTTTAAAACATAAAATGCAAGGTTTAAAATGTTAAATTAAAATTATATAAATAGGATTTTGGACATCCAGAAAAGACGAACGACAAAAATGTTTTCCACATTCATGAAGGGCGATAAATGAAAAATATAATAGTTTTACCATCTTTTTCAAACTATTTTCAAATCTAAAAACAAAAATCTCCGGTATGTGCAAATTTTGGTTTTAAAAATACTTCTGTTACAAAATTATTCTTTCGAAATCTCAATTTCCTCGAGTCTTTGTTTTTTCTTTAAAATACTTAAATTTTATTTTTAATATTTGTTTATTTTTTTGTAGTTACATAAATTTTCATTTTTTGATTGTGGGATTTTCTCGGATAGGGCAAATAAAATAAATAAAACACCTTTTATATTTAGCTAACGTTTCATTTACTATCTGTAAACTTCTGTATAAAATTGTAGTTCATAAATGACTGTCCAGTTGTAGTTTAATTAATCAGAAAGTAATTTGAACATCTGATAAGAAAATCTTAAGATACAGCATACAGCAACACACGTCATTACAATTACATGATTTTTCTTCCCTACCTCATGCGATATCTACGGGTCCGCATTAATTATCAGTGATTGACTGATAATTTCCATTGAAGCTGCACAAAAGTGGGATGTATTTTACATCCTCTCCTAGGATATTCGACGAAGAATTTATAGCTAGAAAGAAAGGTGCTCTTAAATATAAATAATGCTTGCCAAGCCTTCAACTTGGAACCTTTTTTGACGAGTTTTTTCGTCTAAACACTTCCTCGAAAATTCATATAAACAGCAACGTCTTAAAACGCGATAGATCTATAGGTTATAAGTATATCTTGATTTTTTTTAAGTTTTTTTAGATAATCAAAAATATATACCTACTTTTATTTTAACTGAAAAAATAAATATCTTGGGAAAACACTTTGTATTGTATATTGTATACATCGTATACATACGAATAATTAATTAAAATAATGTTAATTTATAATTTAGATACAGGGTGACTGGTAAGTGGCCGTATTTCCTTCAGGAGGTGATAGACAAGCTCATTTGCAACAAATTTAACCATTACTACATGCATTATGCAAATCATCATCGTTTTCGAGATATTCCAGGATTTAAGTTTATTTTTAAATTTCACTACTTGCTATCCCTATTTTGGAATTTTTTAGAAAGTATAAAGTTTTTTTCTAATATTTCGGTTCACCTTATCAGTTTAAATAATAGTACATGTTATGTAACAAAAATTCTGCGCCATCAATTATTTCCAAAATTCGATGAGGATTTGGATAATGCATGTAATGATTAAATTTGTTGCAAATGTGCTTGGCTATCACCTCCTGAAAGAAATACGGCCACTTACCAGTCACCCTGTAGATATTATGTATTTGTATATCCAAAAAATCATTTATTATCAAACATTTTATTATCAGATTCTACTTCATCTTTTATCGCACTAGCTTTTCGTTCATTTTTTTGGATGTTCTTCAGGTGCAACTATTTGCACCTGATATCTCTATAGATATCCCATATCGTAATCGGTCTGAGTGAATAATGTCTATTTTCTCGCAAGTAGAATACTATACTTTTTCCACGACTTTTTTCTATTTTATATTTTACGGTGCTTTTATACAAATTTTTTAATTATTTTTCGTATTTTTGACATTACTTGATTTCATCCATGTAAATTTTATTCTTGGGTTGAATTTGCCCATATTCCATTGCTCATTACCCAATAGGTTACCGAGTGATTAATGAAATTACCCACAATCCATTGCTCATTACCCAATGGGTTGGCAATACTGCAGCTTTGTGATTACTCCGCACGCGGTCCAAGCATATTAAATAGTGTCAAAAATTTAGTAATGAATTTCATTTCATATAAAAAATTCAAATGTTATGAATAGTTTATTCAATAGTCGTGGAAAAAAGTAATTATTTAACTAACAACTATTTGTTTTATCATAAAACCATGTGTTAACATTTTTTATTTTTGTATTTTTGCATATACTTAACATGTAGATCATTTTTGTGCTTTCAAAGAAACATTCTGTACATTTAATAAAAATACACGTTGTTTGTATTTGCAAATTAATTCATTAATTAATCCTCCTTTATAAAACAGAATTTTAAATAAATTTAACATTCAAGTAATTTTATCGAGAAGTAAATAAAGTTGTATTTAAATAACTCTTTAGGGATTAAGCGGATTATATTTTAGCAGCAAGGAGGTATTTTTAAAGCAACACGAATGTAGTGTTAAGTTGATTAATTTGTAAATTAACAAGATGAAAATTAATCACAGTTTGTATTTTTAGAAATACGTGAGGAGGAGTTGAAATATCTGAAAGGTCGAAAGTATCTAGATGCACTTTGCGTTTATTTTTGGGCAACAACGCCGGTGCTAATTTCAATAATAACTTTTACCACATATGTAATGATGGGGAATAAATTAACAGCGGCTACTGTTTTTACAAGTATGGCCCTTTTAAATATGCTAATTGCTCCCTTAAATGCGTTCCCGTGGGTTCTTAATGGAATAATGGAGGCGTGGGTTTCCATATCGAGGATTCAAAGGCTTCTTGATGTAAAGAGTTTTATCTGCTTTCAAATTTAATTATTTTAATTATTAATTTTAAGTTGCCCGATCTTGATTTAAGTAAATATTACGATGATATTGATAATGAAGGAAATGCATTAGAGATTAAATGTGGAAACTTTAATTGGAATAAATTAATTTCGTCGCAAGAGAAGAACCAATTACATTATAGTGCACCAAGTCTTAAAGGTAAAGGTAAGGGTAAGAATTCAAGGATTCCAGAAAGTGGAGAAACTTCACAAACGCAATTAATGGATTTTTATTTAAATGACATAAATATTTGTGTAAAAAGGGTAAAGTTGATTTAAATTGAAGTTTGTCTTAGTCTTATTTGTCGTTTCTATTTAGGGTGAGTTTATTGGAGTAATGGGTAGTGTAGGTAGTGGGAAGTCGTCGATATTGAATGCCGTTATGGCAGAGCTGACAAAGCAAGGCGGGCAAATAGCCGTTGCGGATTTCGAGAGGGGTAAATTATGATTAATATTTGTTATTACAATGCCACCCTCCTGTTTTTAAAGGTTTTGGATATGTGTCGCAGCAGCCCTGGTTGCAGAGGGGTACAATCCGTGATAACATTCTCTTTGGCAGGAATTATGACGAGAACAAATATGTTTCCGTTGTGCAGGCGTGCGGTTTGACAGAAGATTTTCAGACTTTGCCTGGCGCTGATTTAACGGGCATCGGGGAAGCCGGGATGACTTTATCCGGTGGACAAAAAGCTAGAATTGCTCTTGCCAGAGCTGTCTATCAAGACAAACAGATTTATTTACTTGATGATATTCTTTCAGCAGTTGACGTTAAAGTCGCCAAACACATTTTTCATAATTGCGTTCTTAAACTCCTCAAAGGAAAAACTTTAATTTTCTGCAGCCATAACTTACAATATCTATTAAAAGCCGACAGAATTGTCGTCATGGAAAATGGATGTATACAAAAACTAGGTAAAACCTTAAATTTATACAGGGTGGGACAACGAAAACGACACGGACGAGTTTCTAACTAGTTAATTAAAAAATTTGAAGAAACTCTCGGACTTTAGTTGCGAGGAGCAATAGAGCAAAAATCCATTCATCCCTGTGCGCTATGGATACAACCCCTTCGGTAAGTGTCGTGATAGGATAAGTTAAACCTTAATATTGGAAAGATATTTTTACCACAAGTAACACACAAAGAACAAAAATAAAGCGAACGATTCGTTTTTTAAATATATTCAAAATTTAACACGTAAAATTATTTTTTATTTTATGCAATGGAGATATTTTGAACTGAAATTAACTGCCTTAACCCAAAATAGTTCTGGAGTTACTTAAAAAATTTAAAAATACTGGTTCTGTTGGTAATAAGAAACGCGATACTCAAGGTGTTCGTCCAATAAGAAAAGAGGTCGTTGAAATTGGACTTTTAGGACAAGTTGCTGCAGATCCAACTTTAAGCACAAAAAACTGGCGACTGTGAATAACATCAGCAGAACAACCATTCGCCGAAAATTAAAAGGTCACAAATTTCATCCTCATAAAATTCATTTAATCCATGAATCCTCGAGTATTTCATGAAGTTCATTCAAGCTCCTAAAAAATTGAATTTTTGGAGACCGTCTAATTGGTTCTTATTTTTGTAGATGGCAATCAAAATGCGCAAAAACTTACTTTTTGACATTACCTTCAAAGGGCTGTAACTCCCTTATAAAGAAAGTTTTACTAAGATTATTTTTTGTCAATCGGAGTATTTTCATCTCTAGTATCACCTTTTCACAAGTTAACGGGTGAATCGTAAATTCCCTGTAAATTGAAGAATATCTTCAGGTTCTAGTTAGTTATCTTATTTTAAATGCGTTTTTTAAGATTTCATTCCTTGAAACAAATCATTTCCATTAATATCTGATAGATTTTGTTCCGAGTCGGTAGTCCGTAAGATTTATTCGAAAATCTTTGCAACATTTTAACAATAGGTGCTTTCCAAGTAAATTTTAACTACTATGGAGGGAGTTACTATAAACTACTCAAAATAAAAACGCTCTTGGAACACCTAATGAGTCTAGTATGTAAACATAACCACAAAAACCGAATTATAACCGATAAAGATTAGGTAGGTACTCTAAGATTGGCTCATCCATACTTTCGTAATCAAATATTTTTGACTTCTAATTTCTACCCGGTAGAACAATTATAAAAGGCCTGATAGGGTAAGTAATACCTCTTTGGAAAGATCTTTTTACCTCGAGTACAAATCAAAGCTAAATCGAACGATTTATTTTAAACATATTTAAAATTTAACAAGTAGAAACTCTACATGTTAAATTTTGAATATCTTTAAAACGAATGGAACTTTTTTTTGTATGTTACTCTAGGTAAAAAGGTCTTTCTAACGAGGTGCTACTTACCCCACCATACCTATTGAAAATTTAGGTGTTGTGTCAATAATGCACTGGAATGATTTGATTTTTGCATCAGCTCTATTGCAAAATATGTCCCTCTAGAAACTAAAGTTGAGGAGCGTTTTTTCAAAATTTTTTATTAACTATTTTAAAACTCATCCGTTTTGTTTTCGTTTACCCACCCTGTATATTCCAATTACTAAAATTAATTGTAGGAAAACCAGAGGATATTTTATCCGAATCTGAAAATTTTCTCAATATGGATATGGATTTTCAAGACAGTATTACCTCGCAATCTACTTTAGAATCAATAAAAAGTGAATCCAATAAAAACGATAGTGACAGTGTATTAAACGAGGAAACACACGAAACTGGTAATATCCATATAAGTGTCTATACATCATATTGGAAAGCCATTGGACACTTGCTTAGCTTATCAATCTTATTATCAATAATACTAATGCAAACCTCCCGTAATATGACCGATTGGTGGTTATCATACTGGGTGACAAATGAGGAGAGTAACAGCACTAATTACACTGCTATCAAAAACATATTTATTAAAAATTCTTCAATGTACACCACAGATGATTACTTGACAATATATGCAATATTCGCCTTTTCAAATTCTATATTTACTTTATTTAGAGCCTTTTTATTTGCATATGGTGGAATAACCGCTGCTTGTAAATTGCACAAGCTTCTTTTGAAAAGTATCGTCAGGGTAAGATTTGAGATTTTATTATACTTGGAAAAGAAAATACATTAAACTTTTTACAGTCAAAAATCACATTCTTCGATATATCTCCACTGGGACGCATATTAAATCGCTTCTCGAGTGACACCTACACGGTCGATGATTCCTTGCCGTTTATTCTAAATATTTTACTGGCTCAATTTTTTGGATTGTTGGGTAAGTAATTTATATTATAATAATTTTACAAACGATTAATCTACATGAATTTAAACAAAAGTAATGAACAAAATGTAGTGATTTTATCCGCAATTTCTGGCCTGTTTCCAGATGAAGATTAGTTGGTAAATTTAATTCTAAATATAATGCCAAATATAGTTTTTGCTAGACCATTCTGCACAGTTAAACCGAATATTTTATATTTATTCAAAGAGATGATTTTAAAAAACATTAAAATGTTTGAGATTTTATTGTTAAAATTATCTCGAAACATTAAAATTATTCCTTCTCGAATGATATGGTTATATAAAGTATATTATTAAAACTTAGCTAAATTTACTAATTTTATTACCGGCGAGAAGTTTGCCATAAAATTTCCAGCCACAGTTTTTTACATGTATTTTTCCATAAGAAGAAAAGCCATTATAACTTTTTTAATTTACATTGTATAACAAAACTAATTATACCACTAGAAAGCTCAAAGAATTATCTAGATTTCAATTCTACTTCCTAGCCCTCATAATAATAAATCCGAAATTTGCAATTAATTAGATCAAAAACACTTAAATGGGAGTAACTTTTTTTTAAATAAACTAAAATGAAACAATCAATAGAATCTGCATAAAATTCTCTATATTTCCATATATAATACAACGCCAACCACTAATTATTAACGTATTAATTAACCAAAAACACTAATTTCAAAGTAGTAATTTTTAGATAGATAGATATTTAGTTCGCCATAACTTTTGACAGATTATTTGTGGAAAAACACTAAAACCACTTTTAAAATCTGTATTCAATTCTGAAAGGACTGAAGTGTAACACAATGCTGGCCACTAATTATTGACTTCTCAATTAACCAAAAACACTATTTGTTGGTTCTAATGGTTACCAATAACCGACCATAAAAAAGTTATTGGGTTCATTTGATGAGAAATTTAATAAGCTTTCCAACGGTGTATTACAGGATTCTAACCTCATTTGATATTTTAAGGTAGTCATCTGATTTGTTGTAGTAGTACTGTAATGTAGATATTTCTTTGAGCTTTTTAGTGCTATTTTATGGCTATCTTCTCACCGGTAATTCTATATAATAATTTTATGGAAAGTGAGTTTTCTGAAGTCAGTACAGCAGTTAACACTCCAATGACAGTGACTAGTGCTGAGAGACCGTTAAACAAATTAAAGTTATTCGAAATGACCCAACAAAGATTTGTTTTTATAAGAATTATTTTTAAATAGAAATGTAGATAAAAAATAATTAATTTAAAAGAAAATTAAAAACATTTTATAATTTTTTTTGCCTAAAATCAAACATGTTTTGCTTCATTCAGTTTGTTTCTAAAAATTCCAAATATTAAATTTAGAAAAAAATAAAGATTTTTTTTAATATTTTACAAAGTTGACGTTGTAAAAAAACTTTTCAGATAAGAATCTCTTTTCTTTTTATAGGTATACTATGAATCTGTTATAAAATATATAGGTTGCCATTAAAAAAAAGTTGACCTTCAACTAACCTTGACATCGTCCTCGCAATAACAAACCAATAACGTCAATTAATTCCCCCCTCGAAAATATTTTATGGGTGTTTCAGCGTTTTTTATTTATATCATATTTTTCTACAAACGTGTTAAAAGTTGCTATTCTAAGACTTGACGTTGAAAGTGTAACTTTCTCGCTTTAGTGTTAAAAATAAATCATTACTGACAGCAATCAAATTATGGTAGCTAAGAAAATAACTACTAATGTTTTCATAAATTTAATTAATGTTATTCGCAACTCTCTCGTTTGTACTTTCATACGCGTGCCATAAAAATGAATTTTTAACACCTAGAACTTAGATCATATTTTCTTATTTTTTTTGTATTATTAATATCTTTGAATTTTGAATACCTAGTTTCATTCTTTTTGTAAGTATAAATAACTGATTTATTTACCCACCATGATCTTTTGTGGGGTGGGGCCACAAAACGTAGTTACGCCACTGCCTATAAGTTTAAAAACTTTAAAAGTACTTACTTTATTTTGAGTAGTGGAA
The DNA here is from genome assembly GCA_963971135.1 of Stenus bimaculatus. NCBI lineage: Eukaryota > Metazoa > Arthropoda > Insecta > Coleoptera > Staphylinidae > Stenus > Stenus bimaculatus. The sequence continues at coordinate 73,662,007 of OZ020180.1, read as the reverse complement.
ATTCATTGAAATTTTTAAAATGTCAGTATTTTTGTGATTTGGAGCTCCCCTAAGCTTTGAGGCCCTTGGCTTCCGCCATCCCTTAAATCCGCCACCGATTTTAACCAATATTTGTTTGGTTTTAATAAATTGTTTTCCAGTGGCGCTCATAGGATTTTCCATCAGCAGGGTATTAATTTATTAATATGAAAGTAAACAAAAATTTTAAATTTTGGTGTTGATTACTTTTGTTGTTTTCAGGAAAATTTTTAAAATCTAAGACTTAGAAAATATTTAAATAATAAAATCTTAAAATTTATTAATTAAACCCAAGCTTAATATTTTTTGAAAGGGACTTTACAAAAGTCTTCAGCCAAAAAAAAGAATAATTTTGTTATCACTTTTCGTTATTGAGTTCTGAGCAAAGATGTATAAAATCTCACTTTCGAGTCAAATTTAGTCCAGAAATTTTAGATTTTTCAGAAAATAGTTAATTTCTCAAAAACTATACTATAGGTATACTAGTCTAGTCAACAAATTCTCAAGAAAACTTTTATAGTGCATAGAATGGGGCAGAATTTTTGATTTTGGGGATGGGATTGGGGTCGTTAGTAGCCAAACTTACTAAAAGCCCCCGACTCTGGGAGGTGAGCCAAGCACAGGTGCTCGCCTATTTCCTGAAGACGCTGTTTTGGATTTGCTGTAATATGATATATTCCAGTCAAATAAGGATTAAACCTCGGAATAAAGGAAGGAAAGCTGAAATTTTGAAGAGACCTTTGTTTTGACGTTCCAAAGATGAGCAGAAAAGTCTCATAAGATATCGTATCCGATAGTAAAGATATCAAAGGTCACAAAAATCCTTTTTTGTTTCCGCACCACTTTGTAGAGGATAGTACGGAAACTTCTTAGTCCACTTGTAAATACCACTAGACAGGCATCTCAAAATTCCTCTTTTTCGGTCTAGTCCTATTCTTCTGGTCGCTCAAATTTATTTTCCGGATCACAATCTTAATCCTCGTTTTTTGTCACTTTTCATTGGAAAACTACAGGATCCAATTTACTTGCATCAAAACCACTTGATATTAATAATGCATTGAAGCATAATTGTCCATGACACTGTTTTTTTTTAAACCCATCCCCATTCCTTTGGTTGTAAATTCTTCTCTAACCAGGTTTCTGGAAGTATATCCGATAGATGTCCTGGCGAGCTGCAGCACTTGTAGATGGAAGATGTACCGAAAATTGTCAATACTTTGTGTTTTTCGAGCATTGTACCTTGCTAAAAGTAAACGCATTCCATTTTCAAATAATGTTTTTCCAGTTGAAATAATTGAGCTTTTTGATACAAATCGGGGTGTTTCTCGAACATTTTTATATTTTGTAGTTTTCCTTTATTAAACAGGGCAGATGTTGCGTCGCATCCACTGAAGGCGTACAATAATAAAATATGTTCTTTTGAACGAGGATTTTGTCGAAGCTTTTAGACGAAAAGATTCATATCTCCACATTTCCCTTGCCAATTTTCTTGAAGAAAATTTCTTGCTTATGTCTTTGCTTTCATCCTATAAAAAATGGATACCATAAAATTATGGTACTGATTTCAAGTATATTACTGGAATTATCTTGATATTCTAATTTCAAGATCATATTTTTACGAAAAATGCGCTCTGAAACTGCGAAGATCAAATGTGGGAATGGCAAAAAATTTTGTGAGCTTTCATAAAGGTAAAGTATTTTTTCAGTAGGACCAATAGTTTTCGACTTATAAGCGAAAACCCTAAAAACGTCAATATTGAATACCTTCAGGGAGCAGTCCCCCTGCGCTTGGATCAGCTCCTATAGTCGGGGACTTTTAGTATGTTTGCGTGCTAACGATCGCAAACCCAACCCTTAAGTCAAAAATTCTGGCCCTCCCCATGCACTCTCTATTTCTCGTTGACTGGACTATACGGGGTACAAAAACGTTTATGAGCTCAACATTTATGGAATGAACTGTTATTTCCAAAAATTCTAAGAATATGTTTGAAAGTCTTCAATTTGTCTGGATTTGTGCCCAAATTTTTAGCAAATACATTGCGATTTTATTATGGGAAAATTAATACAAGCCGAATTTTACCAATTACTTTTTAGAATACATATCCAGGTGCTACATGTTTCTGGTATAAAATTTTGCTGTTTATGAGTTTTCAGTCAAAAAAGAAACATTTTGTTATTACTTTCGTTTTTGAGTTATGGACAAAAATGTGCAAAATCCTACATTAGAATCAAATTTTGTCCTGAAATTTTAGGTTGATATCTCGAAAAATATACAGGGTATAAATTAAATTAATCAATTTAAATCTTGAAGAAAACGCGATCATTTAATATATCTTGTTAGGGGGTGAAATCATCCTCCAACCTCACAGCTGTTAACTCCGGTTAATTGTTTTAATTCAATTGAAGTAAAAATGTCTGATGGAACCATTAAACTGCAGAATCTAAAAACCGCAAACTAACAGAACATAAAATACGCTCGGTTTTGCGGTAAAGAATCCCGTAGAATCAAAAAAACATGAAGTGGCGATCGTAAAATTGAAAAACCTCAAAGTAACAAAAAGAAAGTGTAGTTTCACAGAGCAGTTTTAGATAATTATATTAAAAAAACGACACATATGTTACTACATTTAATTATCTATGTTTCTTCTTAACAATTTTTATTTTTTTAAGGTTCTATTACCATTACTTTATATGGACTTCCATGGCTAAGTTTAATTCTAGTCCCTCTGTTCCCAATTTACAGTTGGTTGCAGAGTCATTACAGATTAACGTCTCGGGAATTAAAAAGGCTTTCAAGCGTTACCCTCTCCCCGATTTATAGTCACTTTAACGAATCCTTACAAGGTCAGTTACGCGTGCTTTTTTCCAGCTTATTGCCACTCTAACATTTTGAATATTTTAGGATTATCCACTATCCGAGCTTTTCGTACTACGAAGCGCTTTAAGCGCGACAATGAAGAGAACGTAGAAATGAATCAGAAAGCCCAATTTGCAAGTCAAGCAGCTGCTCAATGGCTCTCTTTACGGTTGCAATTTATAGGTGTAGCTTTGGTGACGGGCGTTGGGCTTCTAGGAGTAATTCAGCACCAATTTGATGTTGCTGATGCTGGTAGACATTTTTAATTAAAATAGGAATTAATTTCCCAAAGTTAAATTATTTAAGGTTTGGTTGGTCTTGCTATATCATATGCTTTATCCGTGACTGGGTTGCTGAATGGTGTGGTTAATGCTTTTACTGAAACTGAAAGGGAGATGATAGCAGTAGAAAGGGTTAATCAATATACGGAAGAAGTTACACCTGAGAAGACAACGTACATAATGGATCCTCCTTACGCTTGGCCTAGTCAAGGAGTTGTATCTTTTAATAACGTAGGTTTGAAATACAGGTTGGTTGTGTTAAATTACTTTTGAAAGTTTATACATTAATTTTATTGTTAGAGATCATTTAGTACCATCATTAATTAATGTAAGTTTCGAAACTCGTCCTGCTGAAAAAATTGGTGTTGTTGGAAGAACAGGAGCTGGGAAAAGTAGTTTGTTGGTTTCGCTATTTCGTTTAGTTGAAATATGCGATGGAGATATTACAATAGATACTGTGAATATTTCACACATATCAATAGCAGCTTTAAGGTAGTTTTAACTGTTTTATTATAAAAAAATAATATAATTTATTTAGATCCCGGGTGTCTTGTATACCACAAGAACCATTCTTGTTTTCTGGAACAGTTCGTGAAAATTTGGATCCTTTGGTGGAATTTAGAGACGCGGAAATTGAGTCGGCTTTGGGTAAGGTAGATTTAACGGCAAAGATTAGACAGTTGGGTGGATTAGAGTATCTGATTACGAGTGGGGGAAGTAATTTATCTGTCGGACAGCGACAGTTGTTTTGTCTCGCCAGAGCTTTACTTCATAACGCCAAGGTATGTATACTTGCTTATTTTTATTTTCCAATATATCGTGTTTTAACCAGAATAAATACATTTAATGGTTTTATCAAAAAGTTAAAGAATCGACGTATTTGTTATTAGAGTTTTGAAGGGATGAATAAAACTAAATTAAAATGCGAAAGCAGATAAAGGTTTTTTCTGGATGTCAGTTATATACCGTCTCTAGTTCTCCACGCCCCTTAATTCTGCCCTATATAGTCAAATGCTTCTAATACACGCTTTTCCAACTGTGATGCCTGTCATTCCTCTTTTCACCTCATTCCAGATCCTGCTTGTTGGGTGTTCGAGCTTTCTTACACATATTTTTTACATACTTCTTTTTTAATCCGACTTGTGTACATAGCGAAGTTATATACTTGAACTCAATGTTTATTTTTATAATAAAGTGCTTGTTTTGGGTAAAAATTCAATACAAAAAAGGATTTGGAATTATTTTATTATCAAGGTCAAGTTGGTTAACCTAATTTTACATCACTACTAAAAAATAGTAGTTTGCGATAATGAATCTATTATTAGGTTTCAATTGCACATAGAGTCCCTTGAGTTGCTATTTATTTTTTAAAAATCTGTCAATTAATAACAATGCGTAATTGAAAAATTTTACCAATGGAACAAAAATGTATTCACTCAACCAATTTATTCATCAGTAACGTCTATAAGCACTTCAATAAACCTGAAACTCTTTTGTCTATAGACTTGACCAATTTTTTACCATTTGGACAAGAGACTTCATAGTCTTTTATATTCACTAAAATTACTTGGCATAAGAATTTTTTCTATTTTTTTCTTTGCATTTTTGTCATAATCGAAACTACAGAGAACAAAATCTAGTGCTTCAACATCTTCATTTCTTTCTTTCTGAGCATCCAGGGATAATTCATTATCTTCCTCTATTACATACAGATCCTCGTCCGTAATTTGCATCAATATCAAACTGCTGTTGTATAAAATTTGAGAAAGATCTTTGCCTTTTTTTAGCTCCATTGTGAACTTTCTTATTTTCTTATTGGTCAATTCGTTTACTTTTCTTTTTGTTCGTGTTTTTGAAGAACAGTTTTCTCGGCCTTTTTTCGCTCAATTTTTTTCTTCTGATCTTCCTATTGTTTTCTCTTAAGTTGTGATAATCTCTGCACCTACGTAAGATCTTCTTTTAGTTTAAGCTTATTTTTCTTAACATACAGTTTAACCAAGTCTAGTACTTCTTCTCTAGATAACCTTTTCCCAATTCTTCATTTGAGTCAAAGCACTCTTCCTCGGATTTATAACATTTGTTTTCTTCCTCCGCCTCGCCTATACTTGATTTTTTTTTAAATTTGTTGGAAATACCATCAGGATTTATGTTTAGGTTAGGTTAGGTTACTTAGATTGAATCCACCTCTACCACAAGATTCTTCCAAGGTGTCTAACAAGAACTATTGAAGAAGATTTGTGACTATCGAACGCCACCCCAAAGAATCCGTGATGTTCCTCAACAATATTATTCTTGCAGATCCAAGAAAGTTGAGAAAAGATTAATTTATCCAGAATTTTAGTACACATTTTGGATACAAAAATTCTTCTATTATTTTCGATTATATTGCGCCTTTAAGTTTTTTTTTGGATTGGATGGATATATGCTGTTTTCCACCAAATAGGAAAAGTCTCATCCTTCAAAGATTTTCAAAAGAGGTAGTAAGAAAATTGGTTTCTCGATCGAATATTTGAAATTTTTTAAAAACTTTTTCAAAATGCCATCAGGACTTGGAAAAGGTTAAGTTACTTAGATTGAACTATTCTAAATTAATCTTTCTCGTCTAGTGCCGGCTATATAGTGCCTCAATGTTGTCTTTGGAATTCTATAAAATAAGCTGCAACCGGTAAATGTTTTTTGTATTAAGCTTCACCATCCGCCATATTGTACTACGAAAAATATACTTACATAAACGAGAGACCGGGGTAAGTCCAACCAACCTATTTTCCAGTTGCCCAAACGATGCTGTAAAAACAAGGGTAACTTGGGCACATATTTAAAAAAATTTATTTGATGTTCCTCTGAAACCATGGTACTGGTTTATCCAGGAGAAGACTATGTGACATTAGATCAAAAGCCTTTGACAGATCACATAGCATTGAAGGTTTTATGATGGTTCTCCAAGGAAAGGCACCTTAAATTTTCTGTAGTAGGTCCATAGATGCTTCCGAAGTGCTTTTCCCCTCATTTCATTTTTTTCATATATTTAGTTATCTCCGTTTTGCTTTCACATGTACCTTGAATAATATTAGAAGGATAGATATTGCCCTATAATTTGTAGGAATGGATTTAACGCCTGATTTATAGATTTGGACTAATCTAGCCAGTTTTAATTTCTCAGGAAAGACACCTTCTACGAAACAGTTGTTTATGATGTAAATAGGCGGTTTGGCTACACATTTCGATACGTCTTTGATAACGGTTGCATTCAATTCAAAAGTCTGAGCCTATTATATCAGTCAAAAGTCATCAAATAAAAAGAGCAAGACATGGACCCAGTTACCTCTTGGTTCCAGTTACCCAACTTGACCTTATTTTTTTGTGAATTTAAAAATTTATGTACAAACTAATATTTTCATTCGTTTTAGTATAGTTAATAATCCAACTATAAAGTAAATAATAATTAAATGTAATTATAGTAATTTCCAGTTTTGTTTTTGTATATTTTTAGATTTTATGTATTGATGAAGCTACGGCCAACGTTGATCCTGAAACTGATCGTAAAATCCAACAGACCTTACGATCTTCATTTAGAAAAAGTACGGTCATTACAATTGCTCATCGAATTCAAACTATTATGGATTGTGATAGAGTGTTAGTGATGTCAGATGGTCAAGCTATCGAGTTTGATAATCCCGAAGTTTTACTAAATGATCCCACTTCCCATTTCTATCAACTAGTTAATCAAGAATAATTTATTTAATAAAACTTTTTCACATATTTTAATAATTATTTAAGACAATAAAAATATCTTTATCTATATGTTTTTTTTAATAAATCAAAGGAAATAATAAGAATCAAGCAGCGAAAAAACATGTAAGTACTCCTATCAATTCAGCAATTATAAATATAATTTTTAAAAATTTGGTGTCCAATTTATTATTCTGATATGAAAACGTTCCCATATAAAATGAGTGGCTTTGTTATTTTAACCTCGAATTGATTTCAATTAAAGAAGAAATTCAATAGCCTCTTTGGTTTCATGGGTCCATTGATTTTTTTTAAATTATTATTAAATATGATGGGCCTTATAAAATAAAAAAATAATATAAAGGTAGGTATCCCATACATAATGATCCAACAATTTTTATAAATGCAACAGGTGTGAAAACATGAATGTTTAATAATGATGGGAAAGGATGCGACATTGTTTGAGAATACAATGTAATCGAATGGTCCAGTACAAAAAAGTGGTTTGCCTAAAAACTACTGGTCCATAAAGAGTTTAAGATTTATATTTTTTGTTACAAATTTTAAGAGAAATTGTATTAAAAGTTACGCTACAACCACTTTATTTAATTATTTAAAATTTGTATTAAAAAAAGTTTTTTTATCTCGTTTTTGGTTATAAAAATTTATAATAAGAGTTTTTTTAATATTTTTCCACTATAAAAATTTTATGAAAGATTTAATGCGAAACTTCTCGCCGTTTGTGCTTTTCATTTCTAATAGGATGTTAGATTATGATAAATTTTATGGAATTATAAAATGTTATTTCACTTTACCACTGCTGCCGTAACGAAATTTATGTTATCATAAACACAAATAATGATGTAATAAAATATTATACTTTAACGCGAAAGACGCCATCAAATTTTAAACGAAATCGGATTTTTAGTACTTATCACTTAATTATATCTTCAGCGAACGCCCCCAACCGCCACCTACGATTTTATTTGAAATTAAAAAAAAAATAAGTCGAAAAATAAATAATTTAGGTTCAGTAATATTTTTTTCTGTTTGACACTATAGTTAAGTTGTCATTACTTCAATCAAACTGAATGAAAATCATAGTTATTAACCTGTATTCAGCGACCGTGAACAAAATTTTAGAGGTGTCGTTAACGTTAATCACGTCTTTAAAAAAATATTTCTAATGAAATATTTTTTAATCACGTGTTTAACGTTAACGACGTCTCTAAATTTTTCATCACGGTCGCTGAATACAGGCTATTAATATTTCTATTCCTAAATGACATTTTATTACACAACTATTTTTTATGTATCCAAGGTGACCATATATTACAACACGATTTTATGTACATTCCCCGACGCATTTTTTTTAACAGAAAAATAAAAATAATAAATGTTAGTGTCAAAACTTTAAAAATGAAGGTTAAAATTAAAGTTTTTTAAGAAATAAAATGAGTTTTAGCAATAAGCGGTCAACGGAAAAGTATTGTAACCATCTCGTGAGGTAATGGGCGATTAATTAAAACGCTCGACATTAACGCGCTCGCTTAGGCTCGCGCGTTAAAACGTCTCACTTTTTAATCGCTCTTATTACCTTACTTTATGGTTAAATAACTACTCTTATTTTCCAATATTTCGGAAAGTACAGTACAGAAAATAATATTGTTACCTTCAAACCTTATGTGACGCTTGAAAGGCTGTAGCAAGTAATTTTTCTGTGTTCGTTGAGTCAGTGGTCATTGGTGGTTATGCTCGTACATTTCCGACTCGCTACAAAAAGTACTTCTTTTACTCCCAATAAATCAATATAAAATTTAATAGTGTATTGTTTTATTAGGAGTAAAAGAAGTACTTTTTGTGAAGAGCATGTAGGTTTGCGCAATGATACATGCATGCCACAAAAAGTTCTTTTACTCCGAATAAAAATGCTATTTTTTCTTCAAACGTCGAAATTTTTAAAATAGTAATTTAATAAATAATTTAAAATTTGACATTTAATTTACATACAACACACTGTTATGTTATATTGGATTGCCTAAAATTCATTTCTACTCCGCCCTTTTATTCCTTGTCAGTGCAAAGTAGTAATTTCTACTCCTAGGCAGTACAATATGACAATACAGAATCAACGAACATAAAAAGTGACATTTTAAAACCTCTCAAACGTCATAGAAGACTGTATTTTAATGACGTTTGAAGAAAAAAAATATTATATTAAACATTATTTTTAATAATAATAAACCAAATATTGGTCAATTTTCGAGGTTTTTGTTTAAGTATTTTAAGAAATACCTTGTTTTATAATAAATTCCTGTTTTTTGCAATTTTAAGGGATAATTTTATTTTTTTAAACATGTGCAAAAAATAAATTAATATGTTGTAGATTATCGTCCTTGAAATGCGAGGTTCGTAATAAAAATCGAATGAATTATTAAGCATTATTCATGTCCTAAACAGCCGAAAAAATCATACCAAAATAAATTAATATTCTAAACATTTAATTTATACAGAGAAGTGCACAAAAAACGGCCAACGATGTAGCTTCGTTATTTCTTATCCGATTTTAATAAGTGATATGTCAAATTAAATGGTTTGAAGAATACTACTATCAGATAATAAAAGATTAATTTTATTTTGGAGAACAACATAGGTGCAGGGGGCAACGTTTCTTTTTCAAATGGCAACATATTTTTTTCGATACAAAAAAATCTTTAACAAAAATAATCTAAACCAATTATACCAATATTTTTTTTAAATTAATTTAAAATATTTTTTTTTCTTATTTTTTTTAATTTTTTTTGATTATTATTAATTTTTTTAAATTTAATTCAATTGTTTTTTTTTTGTTTTCAGTTTTTTATTTTTTTAAGTTTTGTTTTTTAATTTAATGTTAATAAATTAAAAAATTATTAATAAATTAAAAAAAAACTTAAAAAAAAATAAAAAACTGAAAACTCAAAAATAAAAAAAAACAATTGAATTAAATTAAAAAAAAATTAATAAAATAATAAAACAAAAATAAAAAAAAGTAAGAAAAAATTTTTTTAAATAATTAATTTAAAAAGCTAGTAGTAGTATTTAGGTTCCATTACTACCGATAAAACATGTTATTTTTTCTTTAAACGCCAAAATTCATAACACGTTTATTTTTTAGAGATGGCGAAGAATTACGTACTTTTTCGCCTAGGTGAATCGTAAATCGTTGGAAATGTACTATTAGAGAAATTATTTGCTTTAGCCTCTGAAGCGTCCTAGAAGGTTTTTCTTTATTGTAGTTTGAAGAAAATTTTATTGCAGTTATGATATTTTATTCGTTTAATTATTTCAAATATCATAATCTTCTAAATTTATACTAATACAATTTAACTATACTCTATTAACAAAAAAAATATCAAAATATTTAGGTGAAGTCTGTAAAAGAAAATAGATTTATGAATATTTATGCTCCCAAATAAATGTAGTTAAATATAATAAATACTGGTAGAGCTTTTTTGTCAATAATTGTCCTATCACGAGAAAAAAACTCTACCATTAATTTAAGAAACAAGGACGATAAGTATTCAGTTGAATAATAAATAATAAATACTATCCAATTTATCATAAAGTTAATTTTCTCCATTCGTATTGCTTAATTATCTTATTACTTACATTTATTATATTTAAAATAACAAAAAATAATGCAAAATAAGCACAACTGATAATTTCTCGATAGTTAGTTTCAACTTCTTCATTTGTTTCAGAACTCCTAATACATATAATGAGATTCTATCAACATTCTCAATGTTTAAATATATAGTAAAAATGGTTGTATATTGTTAGATATTTGATCTACTACTCTATGAAATCTGGATCGAAAATATCCTCTAAATAGATTATTAACAGGAGTACGAATAGATTCAGTTTTTCTTGTAATACATTCATTCATTGTTTAGTTCAAATATCTGCCATTTCTCATCACCATTAAACCCCTTATCATTTTTTCTAAATACTTTCGAAGTCATTAAATAATTTAATTAATTTCAACATTTCATAATTAAGCCCATTTAGAAGACATTCTAAAAATTCTTCTTGCTGATCTTCTCCAAATAAATGAATGAAATAAAAATTTTATACATCCAATGGCTCAATATCTTTATCTTTAAAACTGATCGAAGATTTACTATATGTCCCTGTGGCAGTAAATGAAACTTTAACAAATTAATAGGCAGATCCGGTAAAAATTAAGGGCCTTTAATTAGAAACATTAAAACCCACATAACAAATAAAAACCTATAAGCTTAAATCATTTGACTAGAATCTGGGTACTACTCATATTATGAATTCACTGGGATAAATTCCAATATTTATCTTTGAGAGTGATAACTTCACTAAAAGTTAAGAACAACTGAAACCTTTTACTTCCACTTTTTTTTGAGTTGTATTTTTATCTCCACTAATTGTCCATGATTTTGTTTTTGGATTTATTTTTTTTCTGGTTAATTTTCTGTTATTTCTTCAAGACCTTTAAATTTTTCAATTGAAGCAACAAAATCTGCATTATTATTTTTTGACTTCGTTGATCTTATTTATATTTAAAGAATAAAAGATTTCATCTAATTCTCTAGAATTAGGAATAGTAGTTAAAATACCTATAGACTAAAACATTTCCTCGTTGAATTTCGATTCCTGTTCTTTATCGAAGATATTCAGTAGTACGTTCTTCACTAGTCCTCTTTGAAATTAATTTCCTAATCTTAGGTATTAATGATTTTGAAGAAGAACCCCAATGACCAAAAGTTTTAAACCTAGAGCATTAGATATAAATTTGGATTCCAAATCTTTATTTTATTACCTAGCTTTTTTTGAAGCAGATCCAATAGAGGTAACACAAACATGTGCCTTTCCACTTTTGCACTAAAATTTAGTATAAAACTTTGTATAAAATAAAAAATCGAGATTTTCGGAATATCCTTGGTGTAAAATCTCCCATTGAATATATATTTCTGTCTAAGGAAGTTTAAAAACGACGTTTTTGACCATTGTATGATCTTTGTTTCCATGGAAATTCAATAATAAATTCTCTCTTATGGGGTAATTCTGAACAAAAAATGTTAGCCGTAACAGCGCTGTTAAATTTGACAGTCGCCCTGATGTCAAAAAACGCTATTCTGTGAACTTTAGTGTAACTTAACGGCTATGTAAATGTAAAATAACATTTTCGGTGTTACAAAAACATCAATCAAAATAATAATAATATTACATTAATGTATAGTCAATCAAAATAATAACATAACAATGATGTACAATGTATTTTAACACCGAAAATGTTATTTTACATCTTACATCGGCGTTAAGTTACTGCAAAGTTTACAAAATAGCGATTTTTTTGACATCAGGGTGACTGTCAAATTTAACATCGCAGTTACGACTAACAATTTTGTTCAGAATCACCCCATTAAATATGAAAGCAGTTCGATTTTTCTTATATGTAAACTTAAATAACTTTCTTAGAAAGATAAATAGAAAAAAGTCCTTAAGACTTTACCATATTGCTCCAAATATTATGTAGAATATGTGTACGATTTTTTTACACGTCATTATAAATCACCCTGTATATAGCACTAACAAGTAATGTAATAAAATTCTATAAAACACAAAAACTGTATTAAACCATATTTTGGGTGGTTGCGTCTGTTAAAATTAATTAAATCTGTAGGTATTTTATATTTTAAGAAAAGTTCACACATAAAATACATTCATCCTTGCTTCTATTTTAAATAGGATTAAGTAGTTATAGTGAAGCTTTACAGCTACGGTATAAAATTTAACGATTCTAATTAGAAGGCACTCACGCTGTGTAAAAGTAATTAATCATTAAAAATTAAAGTTTATATTATTAAAAATAGCACAACAAAACACGAGCTTAAATAGTTATTATATCCTCATTAAAATATCCTTATTTTTTGTAATAAGTACCATGTGACAACAAGATAGTTACATATTATCCTGCATATATAGATATATTATTATGTATAGTAGTAACATGCTTAATTAATATCAACATTGTAGACGTGTCTACATAAACATGGCATGTGTACACGTATGAGGTGGTAACACGGGAGAGAATCGAGAATTTAGCACTTGAGGAGAAAATTTTTCAAGTGGAATGGGGTGTGTTCGTGGGGTGGTGAGTGAACTCGGTCAAATAATAGGCTAAAACAGGGCTGCAAGGAAGACTCTTGAATGAGGAAAAAAGTGCCAATGGAATAAGAGCTGAGGGAGTAAAAAATAATACAAGGAGGCACAAAAATATAAGTGGATACGCACTTAAACGGATTGTTAGCTGCTGATGATATTCAAGATGTGATGCTGCTAAATTAAAAATGCGAATATACCTACTCATTTTAATAATAATCTTGGATTTTAATACATTATGCATAAAAAGTAACAATAAGTTATAACTTGTAAAAATTTAATAAGAACCTACTAATAAAGCTACTAAAAGTAATATAGGATAATACAATAATTCCTTTTTATGAAAGTTGAACAAAAATTCTTGTACTTCTAAATAATATTAAAAAATTCTATATTAAATTAAAAAAAAAAATTTTTTACATGTTAAATGAACTTTAAAATGAAATAAGTATTTTGTACTTTGAGCATATCAAAAAATAAAATGTAAATTAATGATAAAAAATCAATTTTAAACAAAGTAAATTTTATTGTTGTCAAAGACAAACCACGCCCATACCAATTTTTAGATATTTTTTCTAGGCATCGAAGAAAATATTGGCTTTAGATTTTTTTATTTATTTAATTTATCTAGGGCGATTTTGAAAAGTGCCATTAATTTGCTACATTTCCGATGCCCACAACATTGTCTGCATTATTAATATTTTAAACTAACTTGACTTAGCGTATAGTTTTTTAAATTAACTTGAAAAAAAATCAAAAATTAGTTATACTTCTTTGGAGTATGTTTTTAAAGAAAATAGTAAAAATTCCGTAATGTACTTCAGCAAACACTAAAACAAACATTGCGAACAATTATAGCCACAAAATGTTATAGTATCCTAAAAATATAATAATAAAATCAATAAAAATTTGGAAGAAAATTTTTTTATACCTGCTATAGACTTAATTTAATTTTCTAAAAATATTTAAAGATTACTGCTGAAATTTACTTAATTTTACTTAAAAGAATCAAAAAATGTAATTACTAGATCATGGTGGCAGATGAAGGGTGAAGTCAGTACAACACATTGAATTGAATCTATTAAAAATTTGGTAACTTAAATGTTTTCAGTATTAAGTTTTTGCTTCTTTATTAAGGCTGGAATCAAATTTGCTTGATGTAACTTAATACTAGTAATTGATATTTGAAAACTAGCAAGTGCCTAAGGGTGACATGTTATATACATGTTTACAACCCTTCTGGGCAAATAGTGTATAAAACCAACGTACCCTATTAAAAATAAGGTAATTTACTATTTTGAAATTTACACCTTTCAACTTGGCGCACTAATTAAATAATAAAACTACTTACACAATTTAATTTGAAAAGAAACCGTTTAATCTGAAATCCAAATTAGGAATTTCTGATACCATCAATTTTAACGGTTCATTTGATTAACTGAGTATTTTTTTGGCTAGTCTGAAAAGTGCATTGTCCATAATTAAATTTAATTGCGGAAAACGTATCTTTAGGAAATTCAACCTAAGAAGATTTACATTAAATAATTTTTAAAATAACACGAGTTTGTAGATTACTTATCATTAAAAATTGCTTATAATTTAATAATTGAAAAAAAAATCCTCATTTTTATAAAGCCCAGCACTGAGGAACAACTTAATTTAAAAAATCAATTACTTGGGGATTTCATCTTACTTTTTTAATAGAATTTTTAAAATATCTCATAATTGTAGATTAAAAAAATTATTAATCAAGATTGGACAGCATTCTGGAAGAAAGAACCAAGCCTCTAAACTGAATAACTTGTATTTCAACACTTTTAGATGTAAAATGCTAAAAAGTAATTTGCAGAAAGGTACCAATTTGTAGGATGTAGAATATAACAGAGTGGTTTGGTTTCTATGTAAAAATTTTAACGCATGTTATTTATAAAAATTGGAAGACTTCTATGCAATAAATCAAATCAATTTTCTTGTTTTTTGTGGAAAACCAATATTTTGAGAATCGCCAATCGATTGGTGTAGTACTTGGTTAAGTCCACAGCATCATGAAGTATTTTATAGGCTTGTGAATATTTTTTAGGAGAAAATATTATACACACTATCTGAAAGTAGAAAATAATATGCATGATTGTCATCATGAAAGTAATGGTGGATATGTTTTCGACAGTGATCTCGAATTTGTACTACGGAAGAAAAAAATAGCTTAAAATATGAACTAAATGATACTTTATAAATATTCAGCAAAAATTGCTTTCTGTAGTGACGATTCAATAAGGAAGGATCAAAGAGGGAAATTTTTAAATATGACAGGAACTGAAAATAAAATAATTCTCAGAAAACTCTTTATAGTTATAAAAGACAAGCTATAAATGAAACATAGGTTTAAAGAAAGTTTTCAATGTTTCTTGAAATACTGTATAAAACTGCCAGAAAAAAAAGACAGCAGGAATTTAATAAATTTTGGAAAGTGCGTAACTATAATGCCCAGAGAGGTTTCATTTGTAAATTGGTTAGGGATAAAACGAAAAAATGGAAGAAAAAATATTCACATATTTATTATCCTAAAAATTTCGTGTTTTGTCGTGAAACATTCATTTATATATTCAGCATATCAATGCAACGAGTTGATACTTGATACCCCATTAAAAATATTATGATGGTCAAGATAAGCGAGAAAAAAAAACAAGGTCAAAAAAGTCAGATGAAAGACGAGCAAAAACAAGAAATAATAGATCAAATAAAAAAAAGTATAAACGTCATTATTGCGGAGATCAAAGTAAAGATGCTCTGTTTATGACGCCAGTAATGACTTTGTCTTTAATATATTCCAAGTACCAAGAAGTAATTCAGAAACCTGTTACCTTCATTACCTACAGGCGCACATTTTTATCAGAATTAAACTTAAAACGTAACCCGCTTCACCAGTTGTCTTCCAGAAAAGATTAATTCAATTTCAGAAATCTTCAATTCTAATTCAGAAACGTGAAGTATATTTCAATAGCATCAATTGTATTTCAGGAAAAAAGAATTTTATTTTAGAAAATAAAAATTGTATTCCAGAAAGTATCAATTTTAAATAGACTTATGTTCTCCATTGCCAAAGAATAATGGAGATTTTATTATGTTGTGCTGCTCACACCCAACAATTTTAATTTTGTCTTCCTCAATAATTGTTTTTGAGTAAACCAAAATTTGGTTCTTAAAAGGAAAAATCCAATGTTGTCTTTTTACTGTACTTTAACAGATTATATTGGTGAATAAGGACCTAAGCGTCATATAGTTATTGGTGTATTGTTAAATTAACAAGCAAATCTTTAGATAAATAATTGTAAGTGTCTGTTGTAGTTCATGTGTACAATTACCTCCAAACACTCCTCCTTTGTAATTTTTTACAGTTGATCCTTTCTGAAATTAATCATGTGCAAATCTGTAAGGTTTTTTACATATGTTGTACAATTTCGAAACTTCATCTCAGATTTAAAAAAAACGTTGATGAACTGGGTTATGGATGCTCTGAAGTTACTCAGCGATGTTTGTTGTTCAAATATTTGTTGCGACCAAATTTTTAAATATAAATAAATAAAACAGAATATTTTGAAATAAAGTAATTGGATAATTAATTTTATTGAATATATAATTTCAGAAATAAAACGAATAGGCCAGTTCTATAAAATAAATTAGATATTATTACCAAGCGTAGTTAATTTAGCAACGTTATTTTGTTGTTCTGTTATGGTTATTACCAGGAATTAATAAAAATTATCGCTTTGTGAGGCTATAGTAAAAAGTCGTAAACATTGGAAAGCATAAACAATAAACTATAAATAACAGCAAAACCTTTTCTGGCTTTGTAAAACCGTTCAAATTAACTAAGCGGAAAACTAATTTATTTTTCATTTTATTTTATGAACGGTTTTAAAGTTCAAATTGAATTGCTAATTTTTAACTATTACATTAAATATTTATTAGTTATTTTGTTATAAAATTGTCATCAGTTATAATAAAAAAAAATAAAAAGTTGAACGCACAAATTTAAAATCTTGAAATTTTTGCATTTATCTATAGTGATATTAATCGCCGGTGAATTTAAAAAATATTACGATATATTAGTACACATACACTAAAAATTGTGCACTGATTACGATGGTCTACAACAAAATTATTTCAAATAAAACTATACAGGGTGCTCCACTTAAAGTGTTTAATCTCAAAAACTAGACCTCATAGAGTTTTTGTTAATAACAGTTGATTGCTTTGAAGGGGTTAACATACCTAATACAAATTATTTATTTTAAGTATGTTTTAAAGGTGATTTCAAGATCTACCTGTTTTTTTTTAAATACCAACCTATTTTGTTTACTAAATAATCTTATTCTACGATGAAAAACACAAATTGATGAAAAGGTTTTTTTTTATTTTCATTCAAGTTTTAAAGAAATTTAATAAAAATGGAATAACCTTATTTCTATTGTTATTATTCATTTTAGTCGAGTGCCATAAAATACCAAATATCATCTCAACATACATTTTGTAAAATAAGTCCATAGATAAGTGCAAATTCTTAATTTAATTGAAAAGAAAAAGTTTCACAAGATGAATATCTTTGAAGAAGCGTTTATCAAAATTACTGGGACGCTGCTGACATGTTTAATGGCAGTTATCCTAACCAACCTCCGAAATATCACATCGGATTTCTACGTTTGGAGAATAAATTTTTGCGAAATGGACGAAGAAAAATAAGTCGGAAGGAATAATTAATGGAGAAAATGAAATTACGAGACAAAGCTCTGAAATCATAAAACAACTTGTAAAGTAGCTGATTTTAAGTATTATAAGGAACTAAAAAATTTAAGAACATATGCAGTCACTTCCGAAAAGAAAGCTTTTATCTAATTTAAATTAAGTAAGAATAGTAATAAAAAGCATTATAGAAAGGCCTTAAAGGCCTCGGTGTTTTTATAGAGAAAATTAATAATATACCGGCTAAATTTCAATCCCCAGATAAAATGAATGATTACTTCTCCTCCTCCATGATACAATCTGTTGCTGATCCGGATATACTGAAGAAATTCGTGGAAACACTGAAGTTTCAGGCGGTTTCTGAACATGGGGTCCTAAATATTACCTCTAACCTAAAAATGTCCTGCTTTAGTAGCGATGGCATTGACTCTAAAATGTTAAGCTTATCCTCAATCTTCCTTACATATTATACATATTCTAAATTCTTGGATTCATATTAATAAATGTTCCTAATGTGTGGAAAAATGCTGATTTAACATTTAACACCAATTAGTATTTCACCGCCTTTATCTGAAGTCCTTGAAATTGTATTAAATAATCAAATTCAAGATCAGATCTGTAAATATAATACCGGAATATCAGTGTAGCTTTCGCCCTGGATTTAGGTGTAATTCCGCTGAGGCATTTAACTGATAATATTATTAAAGTTTGTAGAAATAATTTTGTTCTGATTGTAGGTAGCGAAAAACTTTGAGTCCTTTAGTTCGGAAAGTTTATTAATTTTTAAACCATTTTACACATGAAAAACGTTTCGACCCCAAGTTTGCCTCATCATCATTACTAAAAAATACTATTTAACAGAATTTGTACAGAAAATTTTTTTTTACAGAAAATTTACAGAAGAATTTACAGACATATTTACAATTTTTAGTTTTTTTTTATAATACCAAAAATTTCCTTTCCATATTTACAGAAAAAATTTACCTCGTATATGCCCACGTTTAAAGACTTATCATTGAAACTTTATTCGGGTTCAATTTTTTGACAGGAAACTGCAGTAGCGCATCCAGACATACGGTTGGAATTCTAACATTTTAACATACCAAATAAAAATTGATTTAAAATATTGTGAGGGGCTATGAATTAAGAAACCGCTTAACATAAGTCCTTAGG
The DNA here is from genome assembly GCA_963971135.1 of Stenus bimaculatus. Classification (NCBI taxonomy): domain Eukaryota; kingdom Metazoa; phylum Arthropoda; class Insecta; order Coleoptera; family Staphylinidae; genus Stenus; species Stenus bimaculatus. The sequence goes on along the minus strand of OZ020180.1, from coordinate 73,643,032 downwards.
CAACCACTGATCTTTGATTTGGTTGATTAAGGAACACCGCGAATCATTAAAAACATGACTATTAAAAGACGTCATTAAAGTTAATCACGTCTTAAAGAAAATATTTCTTAAGAAGAAATATTTTTTAATCTAGTATTTAACGTTAACGACGTCTTTAAATTTTTCATCATGGTCGCTGAATATACGCTAATGTTGTGACAGTTATGAAATGACATAATAAAACTTTACTTTGAAGAGCAAAATTAACCATAAACTACAAACTCTAGAGAGTAATAATCAATTAAAAATTGTTAAGTCAAGCAACCAACCATTTACATATGTGATGGAGGTTGTAAATCCTATGTTGATATGAACTAAAATAAATAGAAACAAGGTAATTTTACAATTTTTTTACAATTACAATTACAGAACGTAATTAGATGACAAGAACACAATGTAAGAGAACTATCCATTGTACATCTAATTCTATCAAATGGCAAATGACAATATATTTTACTTAAATTTTGATTTCTTGTTTAATTGTTTTCATTTTATTGAAGTAGATCATGTCGTTCATGTCTTCCCATAATTATGTTCAGTATCAAGGATTGTAACTTTGTCCAAATCGAAATGATGTTTTAAATTTAAACAATGCTGACTTAATGCTGTTTTGTCTTTACTGCTGTCAATGTTACCTGTTCTCCAGTTACTTCTGTGTTGTTGCACCCTACTTTTTAATCTTTGTGAGGTTTAGCCCACATAATTTAGCTCACAATCTTTTCATCGGATGGAGTATACTACATCGGATTTCTCTAAAGGTTTGGTTTTATCTTTCAGTCTTGAATGAATTTCGTTATTAGTCTGATATCCGAAAATGCTGCTACTATCAGTTGTGAGGATCTTTTTCAATTTATAATGTAAAGGTCCAATGTGTGGTATCCTATAGAAGCGTGTACTTATTGGTTTTTCTATGGCCATAGGATTGCTATTTATAATCCTATTAATTAGAAATCTAGGGTAGTCGAATAACAGTAAATTGTCTATTAAAATCTTATGATTCTTGTCCAAAACACTTTTTTGTAATAAATTTAGGACCAGATGATGACCCGAACCTGGGGTCGAAACGTTTTTCATGTGTAAAATGGTTTAAAGATTAATAAATTCTAAAGTTTTTCACTACCTACAATATTATTAAAACTTCTGATGATTGTCTAGTATACATTCTGTTATTGTTGGACTGCAGTAAAGCCTTTGATACAATAAATCATACTCTTATTTCTAAAATTTTAAAATTTGTTGGTTTTCATGATTCCGTTTGCGATTTAATGGCTTCATATCTTACGGATCGCATTCAAAGAGCAAGATGTGGTAATAATTATTCCACTCTAAAACCTCTTTTCTCTGATGTTTCTCAGAGTTTCATTGTCCTATATTGTTCACGGTGTACACGAGTAACTTAATGGATAAAATTAGGCAATGCTCATCTCACCTTTATGCTCATAATTTGCACCTGCTCTATTCTTTTGATATAAGAAATATGAACGTCGCTGAAATTATTCTAAATCGGGAACTTGATCATACCGCTAAGTACTGTAGGAAAATTAGTGGATTAGTATTTGGTCCTCGTAGTAAATCTGCTGTGGTTTTAAGCGATTTCAAATTGGGGATCACAGAGGAATCGATTAACTTTTCTACCTTTGAAAAAAACTTCGGTATTATTTTCGACTCCAATCTACGATTTCGGTATAATACTACCATGCTGCTAAGGCGTCCATATGCAGTGCTGAAGAACATTTACATGAATAAGGATAATATAAGTAGGAATTTGAAAATTCATCTCTGTGATTCCTTAGTATTGTCTAATTTCAATTATTGTACGTGTGTCTATCATTTTTGTCTTGATAAAATAAGTGTTAAACGTATTTAAAATTGCTGCACTTAGACTTGGAGTGGCTAAATATGTTTAATGCTTTCTTTATAAAAGTAATTATTCTTACTTGCATAATAAAATTCAATCTGAATATAAGATTAATCCACAAAGTAGTAGGACATCAAAAATTCTGCGAAAAAACAAATGTCTCTTCATCAAAATTTAAATGGCAAATTACCTTGAATCCATTATTTACGTCGGATATGATGTTTTCTGGTAAAGCTAGTTCCTTATTAACATCCATGGACAACAATTACATTATTGGTATCTATTTTTTGAAGGTCGTTTAACTGGTCGCATATACAGGGTGTTCCGTAAGTAATGCATAATAATGAAAGGGGTTGTTCAGGACACAAAAACAAGCAACTTTTGTTAATAAACCCATATTCGGAAATTAACCATTAAGCCAGGGCAAATAAAAAAGATTTAAGGTAATTATTTAGAAAAATTTACAAAAATTGTTCGAAATTTCGGCCATTTTGTTCAATGCACAAGGTTGCACGCTGGTTCATAGATGTTCGAACTCTCTGGAATATCCCAGGGATGTCTTGGACAATGGTACAAGCAGCCATAAGTCTTGCGAGAAGTTCTTCTGTAGTAACAGGCGTCTCGTACACCAGACTTGTCAAATATCCCCAAAGGAACAAATCTAAGCTTGTGAGATCAGGGGAACGTGCAGGCCAATTAACAGGTCCGCCACGACCAATCCTAAGTTTGGGAAAAACTTCATCCAGAAATTGGCGAACATTTATAGAAAAATGAGGAGGACACCCATCGTGTTGAAACCACATACCTTGTCTAATAATAAGCGGCACTTCCTCCAAGAGCTCAGGTAAAACTTCCTCCAAGAAATGGCGATACACCATTCAAACGTAGTGGTAGTAGGTATGGACCAATTAAATTGTTTCCCAAAATTCCAGCCCAAATATTAATAGAAAATTGGTGTTGATTTCGCCGACGGGATACAACATGAGGATTTTCATCATTCCAAATGTGGCTATTTCGGCTATTATAAAAGTCGTCCCTTGTGAAGCATGCTTCATCCGTAAATAACACGAAACTGCCAAAATTAGGTTGAACCAAATGCTGTTGTAACCACCAGCGGGAAAAATTTACTCGGGATGGATAATCTACTGGACTCAACGATTGAACACGTTGAATTGAATAAGGGTGTAGCAACTGTTCATGGAGAACTCTCCAAACAGTTGTTTGCCTTGCTCCCATGTTATGTGCAATGGCACGAATACTTGTGCTTGGTTCTTTCTCTATACGGTTGAGCACTTCTTCCTCAAATTGGATAGTGCGAATTGAACGTGGACGACCAACAGCTCTACGAGGTTCGACAGATCCAGTTTCTCGAATACGATTATGAATCCTAGCAAAGATAAATAATGCGGTTGACGATGTTGAGGAAATCTTTGCTGGTACAGGCGCGCAGCTCTCAAAGAGTTACAAAGAGCTTCCCCATAAATGAGATGCATATCAGCTAATTCCGCATTGGAAAAATTCACCATTTTCGAAAGTAATTAACTTTAATAACAAACGTAATTGATCTTAGAATAGCACAACAGAATAAACCGATGTTGATTTACTACTATCGTATTTAAAATTGTTCACTCCAAATTTGTGTCGTGTTTTTTTAAAAATCTGTTGTGCACGGTCCATTGTAAAGACATGACAATAAATCGCAAACATTTATTTACAAAAAAAAGAAAATAATTTTTGTAAATTAAATTTAAAAAATTTTGTCTCAACCTAGTGACTTAATGGTTAATTTCCGAATATGGGTTAATTAACAAAAGTTGTTTGTTTTGGTGTCCTGAACAACCCATTTCATTATTATGCATTACTTACGGAACACCCTTTTTGAGAAATGATTTTAGAGAGTAACTAAAAGAAGTTCCATTGAATGTTAAGGACGTTTTAGACGAGCACATAATTCTTGTACAAAATTCTTGCAGTAGTCCTGCGCAATGTGCAGTACCATCTGAGTTCAAGAATTCTGTATAAGAAACATTTGCTCGTCTAAACAAACCTAAGGAATGTGGATGCAGCAAGATGGTGCAATGGAAGCACCACAAGCAATGAACGAAATGTTTCCTGAAAGGTGGATAGGTCGAGGAGGACCAGTTAATTTGCCAGCTCGTTCGCGAGACCTTACATTTTTTGGAATTTTTCGTCTGGGGAATTATTAAAGATTATCTAATTTAAAAATAGGACCAAAAACCAGAAAAGATATGAAAATCCGTCAAGCCTATACAGAAATTACTCTTCAAATGTTATCCAATGTGCGAGAGGTACTTTACAAAAGAATTCTAAAATGTTGTCAACACTTTGATAGTAAATATCAAAAAAACCTACAAGAATTATATAATTTTATTTCAGAGCCAGAACTTTTTTATTTTTTGTAGAACCGTGTTATTTGATATTTCTGCATCAAGAAAATAATGGATAGGTATATTTTTTTAAATAAAAATTTGATTATTGAAATATGAATTCATTATATCCCTCTTTACAACCCTTAATTTAAAAATAATTCCAACTGCTATCTTTTGATTGCAGTATATTTTGCTTTGAATGCATTAATTTATTATTAATACATAGTTGGAGGGTTTTCATTGAAGTTTATAATATGTCGTACACGCTTCTGGTTTGTTTGTCAAGCTCTGGCGGGAGTCTGAAAACAAAAGGGCCAAGCTTACTCCCTGAAAGTGGAACATGGACAGAAACAAAAGAATCCGCGTCCTGAAACAGGGGAGTCCTAGTGAACGGCGTGCGCGATTCTTTCCGGCGGTTGTCGAAGAGTTTTACAAGCCATGTGCTCAACAATGAAAGCTGCAGTACTGCTGTACTGCTGTACCGGCAATGCTACTGCTTTACAGCTTTTCGACGCTCGACGCTTGCTTTCGTTAGCTGCTGTAGCGTTTGACGGTGTCGCGACGCGGTGTTGAGCTTTAGTTCGCGCGCGTCCTGTCGTGCATATACCTGCGACTAGCGATTTTAATTAGACGGTTATAAATTGCAAACCCTCTTCGCTCTCGAGAGAATTGACATGTGATTTATGTGGGTGCTCCTTGATGTGTGTTTTAAGTTGTCATTAGTGCTTTTATGGGATTTTGTTTTATAACACAGGTGGATAAGAGGTAATCATTTTTAATTAATTTCGTCAGGTAACAACTTGAAAAGTTTATCAAAATTGATCGCATCAAAAGCAAAATTTGAAAGAAAATGTTATTGTAAAACCATTCGCACCGTATAATTTAAATGAAGTCTTAATCTGTCTAGACTTTGTAGGTGAAAAAGGGTAAACTGTCGCGCATTTGATTGATAATTCTATAAATTTGGCAATACACAATTTCTACAACAATGGATCATTCTAATATGACAGCTTAATATTTGAGCGCAAATATAACGTTAAAGGTTCGAACTTTGACCCCAAAATTAAAAAAAAATAATGCTGAAGTAGTAAATTTTTTATGGTCCAGGTTTAAAACAATTTTATGGAAAATATACATATACTTTTGGTAATTTTATCAATCTCTTGCCAGATTTCAAAGTAATTTAAATAAAATTTTTTATTATTTTTTTTTATTTCAAATCAATTTTACCGAAATAATTTAGAATGAATAATAATATCCAGGTTTTTCAGATTACTGAAGTTAAGAAGATATTCGGCAAATTTCAGCGCTTGATATTTGCGGTTTTGGTTATAACTTTTTTGGTGGAGTCTTTTTTGAAACTTCTTTTTTTTTTGTACACAGATGAGTTTTGTGGTTACAAATTTCTTCTCTTTCTGTTTTTGTAAGTTAAAGAAAATACTCATACAGCAGCAGTAAAACAGTCGTTTGGCAAAAAGCGTTTAACAGCGCTTCCCAAAACTTTAAAAAACTAATTAAAATAATATTTTTTTTCAATGCAAGCAACAAGTTAAGATATAAACTAAGAGCTTAAGTAATCGATTCTTGTTTTAAGTTTATTTTTAAACTTTTTACAGCGCTCCAAAAATTTCTTAAAATTTTACCTAATTTTTGAGACGCTGTAAAAAGTTTAAAAATATACTTAAAACAAAAAACGATTACTTATGTTCTTTGTTTATACCTTAGCTTATTGTTTGCATTGAAAAAAAATATTATTTCAATTAGATTTTTAAAATGTTGGTAAACGCTCAAATTTGCCGACTATCCTCTTAAAAAAAGCTTTTGTAATAAATTTCCAACTTAACTACGGATATGATGTAAACTAAGCCGAGACTTATTTGAACGTTGCAATGACAATTATTATTTTTTTCAGTTTTCCGGAATACAAGTTGTGTTTTCTAAAATTAACGTTATTTACTTGATGTAAATGACAGCTATGTTGTGTCCAAAAATCGCGTCAATTTGAACGCCAAGTAACTTACTGGCAAACTCACTGGCAAAATAAAAAATGGCCAAAAAAACTATTTTAACTAAAAATAATTCAACGGCATATTAAAAACTACAGGGTGTCCCATTTTAATTAATCCAGCTGAATATCTTGAAAACGAAGCGATTTCCTCAAAAATGTTTCAGACAAAAATTGTAGCGGCTCGAGGGGGACATTTAATAATGCCATGGGTTTTTAATTGTTATGGGGTTTTATGGGGGTTTTATGGAAAAACATTTTTTTTCAAATAGGAACCCCCATTTTTTATTCTAGATTCGTAATCTATGGAAAATAATAAGAAAGTTTTGAATGAAACTTTTTTTTTCTAAAATTTCAATTTTTCGCTATATTCACCAAAATGAACACAAATTTTGGGATTTTCGATTCAGTTTTACTAGAAAACTAAAACTTTATAATAAAAGTCGTAAGAGACAAAAAGTGCTTAAATTAAGGAAAGGATTAATAAAAAATATTATTTTATTTTATTAAAAAAAATAAATTTAAAAAAAAAGTTTATTTTATTTTTATTATTTTTTAAGAAAAATATTAATTTTTTTTTACTTATAAAATTTAAAATAAAGTCAAAGGTTGGAAACAATAGGTGTCAAAATGGTTTTTCAATTTTATTTGCAATTTAATATGTTAAATAATATTTTTCAATTAAGTAAGAAGGCTTCTAAAAATAAAGGAATTTCATTTTCAGCCTACTTTGTGTTTCGCACATAATTGTTATATTGTGACAGATTAGTTTTTTGTAGAAGCTCATTGTTATTGAAGCCACTGTGATTATTTAAAATCAGTCTCTCATAAAATGTCTGATTATTCACCTAGAGAAATCGTGAATATTATAAAAGTTTTGGGCGAATGCTCAGAGGTTTCCACAATTGCGTCATCCAAATCATACAAATATTAGGAGGCTCGTGAAAAAAACGGAAAACGATACTCTTAGAAGAAAACGTAGTAAAACTGGTCCTAAAATGCTCCCCTCATTGATAGCATTAGCTTCCGTAAATGAAGATCCACATACATCTACAAGAAAAATTCAGCGTCTTCATGGACTTCCTAAATCTTCTGCCAACAGAATTTTAAAACACCATAAGTCACACCTATATCATGTTGATATAACCCAACAAATTAAAGAAGATGACTACATTTGCCGACTTAATTTTTGCACATGGGCTACGAATCAAGTTAGAAGAGATCCCCTTTTTTTTAATCGCCTACTTTTTACTGATGAAGCAAAATTTGACAACATGGGCAAAGAGATCATAGATTACAGTGACGTTGGTCTATAAACGTTTGGGCTGGAATAGTGGATGAGTATCTTGTGGGACCATTTTTTTATGAAGAAAATCTTAACCAACATGTTTATTTGAATATAATTCAAAACGAAGTGCCTACTCTTTTAGAAGATGTACATCTAGATTTAAGACAGCGAAAGTGGTTTCAACAGGACGGAGCTAGACCCCACATTGCCAGAATTGTTAAAACATTTTTACATAACCAATTCCCTAATATGTGGATTGGAATTGGTAGTGAAGTACACGAATGGCCAGCAAGATCTCCGGATCTTACAAAAATGGAATATTTTTTATGGGATTACATAAAAGATAAGGTTTATGAACGACCAACTACAACTAGAGAGGATATTATGATACGAATTACGGACGCTTTTCGAAGTATCACTCCTGAAATGTTGAGAAATGGCTTTTCGCACACGAGTAAACATGTGTATTGAACAAAATGGAGGAATATTCGAACATCTTATTTAGACCAGCTCTCGTAATTTAAGAACAGATCCAAATATCTTTAAGTGTATAAATTAATCACCTTTGACTTTATTTTAAATTTTATAAGTAAAAAAAATAATATTTTTCTTAAAAAATAATAAAAATAAAATAAACTTTTTTTAAATTTATTTTTTTTAATAAGGTAAAATAATATTTTTTATTAATACTTTAAGCACTTTTTGACTCCTGCGAGTTTTCTTATAGACCTTTAGTTTTTTAGTAAAACTGTATCGAAAATTCCAATATTTGTGTTCATTTTGGTGAATTTAGCAAAAAATTGAAATTTTAGAAAAAAAAGTTTCAACCAAAACTTTCTTATTATTTTCCATAGATTACGAATCTACAATAAAAAATGAGGGTGCCCATTTGAAAAAAATTTTTTTTCCCTAAAACCCCCATAAAACCCCATAACAATTAAAATTCCATGGCACTATTAAATGTCCCCCTCGAGTCGCTACAATTTTTGTCTGAAATATTTTTAAGGAAATCGCTTCGTTTTCAAGTTATTCAACTGGATTAATTAAAATGGGACACCCTGTATAAGAAATATATTTTAAGCAAGCTAAATAGTTTTATAGAAACAAGTTTTTTACATAAAAAAATTCAGTAGTGCTTGATTCCATCTCTAAATATTTTTTATAAAAAAGATAGAAATTGTAGACAATTTGACTAGTTCTGTTTTTATACTAACATTTTAGGTGAAGCAAAACAATTTTACATTTTATTTACTGTATTTATTTATTTATTTAATTATTATTCTTTTTAACGTTAAATTTTAATCTATACATTAAAGTTTTGAAATACAAGTATACAATACAGGGTGATTTAAAATTGACCGCATCCTCAGATTCCTCGCATGAAAATTGAAAGAAAAGTTTAAATAAACATGTGACCGATTTTGCTTCATAAGAGAGCTACATCCCTTTGAAAGTGTCTATAAAAAATAGGTTTTTGTTCACTAATTACATAACAAATGTGAGTAGAGATTAGAAATTTGATATGAATAATGTTGCAATCAGAATACGTTTTTGTAATTACAAAATTTTTTGCATGCCTTAATAAATGAGTAGTTTTTAGGAAGGTTGGGGATAAATATTTTCATAACTTTTTCGTGGTTAACTTTTACAACAATTTTGTTCCGAATTTATATTCCCAATTTAATTCTGAATAAAAAAGCTACTCTTATCTTAAGTCAGTAGAATGCACCATTTTGGAAAAAAATATAATTTATGAAGCGAAATCGCATGTTTATATGAAGTTTTCTTTCTTCTCATTTTTTTGATTTATCTTTAAATATATAAATTTTATTTTTCGGTTGAAAATTAGATGTTTAAAGTTCGTTTTTGTTTCTATTTTTTTATTTTTTTTTATAAAAAAAAATTAAAATTAAAATAGAAACAAAAACCAACTTTAAACAACTAATAATTATTGTAACTTAATTTTCGACCGAAAAATAAAATTAATATATTTAAAAATAAATTAAAAACATAAGAAGTAGTTCTTAAATTTTTAGGCAATCAAAATTACACGTGAATGCTCTTAATAAATAATTTTAAGTTTCAAAAAAAAATCTTTCGCATGATTTTTGGGATCGTCCCTGCACAAATGAAACACAAAACAGGTTCCTCATTCGTTTTATTCTTAAATAACTGAACTCCAAAATACATAATATGTTGTGCCAAAAGTGTGAGAATTCAAACAAAACAATATTTTAATTTTGCGCCCAAGTATTCAATACGAAATTCGATATAAAGTCTATAATTCAATTGGACGCACTGGTAAACGAAATTTTTTTATGAAATATCATATGATAATATATTAGGTTTATTCCGACACCCCGATAAACCGTACATTGATAATCACGATCATACGCAATACATAAAACGCGTTCCATCAGAGAAGTAAGTTTTTGTTCTAGTAAAACTTGGGCAGTTCATGGGATCGTCTTCCAACAATGCTGTCTTGTTAGATAGACTTTGGACGGTAAAATGTTGGCGCAAGCGCATATAGTCGGTACAAGAAATTAAGCAGGAAAATTTTAGCAGGCGATTCTAGAACTAATTTTAAGAAAAAAAACTTTCTATAAACATATTTCCGATTTCGCCTCCTATGGATCCCTTGAAATATTGTCAGTACAAAGGGCGATTAACCTTAAATTTTAAGACAGTTGTTGAAACAAAGCTATTATTAACTTAAACCTGATTTTTTTTAAATATTTTGCACCGATTTTCAAAATAATTGCAGTGTTGTAAAGCTAGTTCTTTATACTTTTTTACTTTTTTACTGTTTTACTTTTTAGTTCCTTTTGGCATTCGCAATTATTGAGGAGATGTCAACAATCCGTTAGAGGTAGAAAGGACTTAAAGAGTAATTATTTGAAAATATTTCCTTCCGAAGATTATAATTGACCTGTACCCGTGTTTTTTCCAAAAACTGAATGAAAATACCGAAATCATACTTTCGTTGGACCATCTTATTGAATCATAGAGAATACTTACGTAAAGAAATCTCTAAAAATTGATTATTCTAAGAAAGTATCTAAATGGTTCTAAACGTTTGCAGAAGTTTTGGATAAGCACACCAATTCTGAAATATCTAATAAAGTACCAGTCTAACTCATATAATTCAGTTTTTGAATCGGTTTTTGTGCAAATTGTTTATTTGGATTAATAGATATTAATACTGTGTTAGTTTGAACCTTAATATGTCCACTAAAATGGTGTTCAAAAGGGACTTGAAGTGGAAAGTTCTGCTCAAGTTTTGGATAAATGGATAAGCAAACCAATTCTGAAATATCTAATGAAGTACCAATGCATCTAATTGATGCAATTCAGTTTTTGTATCGGTTTTTGTGCTCATTAATTATTTTGATTAATAGATATTAGTTCTGTGTTAGTTTGAACCTTATTAATAGTCCAGTAAAGTAGTGTTCAAAAGGGGTTTGAAGTGGAAAGTTCTGGTATAATTGTTTTGTTGTGCTGAACACGAATGTGAATTTAACAATTTTTTTGGCAAATAATCGTCAAAATAACACTAAAAATCACAGTTTTTTTGTTTTTGGGTTATAACTTGCAATTCATGTTGTTATATATTTTTGTACTGCATATGATTTTCACGCAAAGGGGGTTTGAAAATTCGGCGAAGAACAGTAAATTTTGGAAAAAGGCAAAAAACACATTTTTTAGAGATTTTCTCGTCATAAAACGAAAAGTAAACATTTTACTGTTGGTATTATCCTATCCTATACTTTGAAATAGAAAATAAAATTGTCTACAATTCAACTCGTTAAAAGTTGAGAAGTTGAAAACAAAAAAAAACACTCGAACAACAAAGGCCTCGAGAGAAATTTGTAGAGAAAAAACAAAAAAGTCGGGTTCTATCTTTTTTTCGAATTAAAACTACAGCGTTTTGAATTTAGACTACCGATTTTGGTAAAAAATGACAAAATCACTAATTAAGTTTTAACCAAAATGCGTATTATTAAACAATTTTTTTATTGTGATTTTCTTAAGAGTTTATCAACTATTTCTGTATTATTATTGTTACCAATTAAAAAAAGATATTAAAAGAGGATATTATTTAATTCTAAGCAAAATGTAATAGTTAGAATGTATAATTAGTGATTATTTGTTTATTGACAGAAATTCAATAAAAATACGTCAAAGAAGATGAAAATCATCTTAGTAAATGTTGATTTATAAGGGAGTTAAACCCGTATAAAAGTGATGTCAAAATGAAGGTTATTACAGGATTATTTGAAAACTTTTTACACTACAGCTTACAAATTTGGTACAAGGCCGAACCGACTTTAGGTCAGTTATCGTGCTTTTTTCGGATTATGGGGAGCTTTTAAAGAGTGTGTTTTAATGGCGTTGAGCTTAAATGTGTTCATAAATTTTTAAGGGATGAATTCTATTTTTTCATTTTTCCAAAATAATATTCCCCAATTAATTTTAGATAAAAAAACGGACTCCTATTTCAAATTTCAAATTGATAAAAATGCGTTTAATTAATAATTGTCCAGTTTTAAACTGAAAGTAAGTATATTGTAGGTAATTTTCTCCTTTGTATTTTAATATGCTATTTGCGTAAAATCTTAGTTTAAAAGTTATTAGTCAAAAACCTAAGGAATTTGTGACTTTTTGTGTTTTTTGTTAATTTCTCATTTGCTGAAAAAAATTTTGTTGGACAACGACTAATAAATATTATTACCTGTATTTTGATATTGGTTTCATAAAAATAAATCATTTAATTGTTGTATAGTAGGCAATCCTGATAAGTGAAGAAATACTAATTTTATCAAAGTAGAGCTTATTACAGAAAAGGAATAAGAAACTATGATGATGATGACGTTATTCAATTGTAAAAATACAACCTAAAGGTTGAGATTTATGAAGATTCATAATATTTTTATTGCAAAAATAGAAAAAGCATTTATGATTCTTATAAAACTGGTTTTGTGAAAACCATTTATTAACCGTTTAATATTTATTACAAAAATCAAAAAAATATAAAACTTAAAAAAACATAAATATTTTTGGTACAAGTAAACAAAGTGTATAATTTAATCACGAGTGATTACATTTCTTTGCTCACATGTGCTAAACTTGATTTATTCCATTTTTGGTATCATTTTTTTTCAGAAGTATTCGGGCAATTGTTGCACTATTCGCAATTTCCGAAATTTCGATTTATATTAGTTATCAATGTGGCCGCGTAAATAATTTTAAATTAAGAGTTTTAAATAATTGTCATTTGTGATTATAATGATTATAAAATTTTGTAATCTGGTGTGTCTAAAATTAAGAAAATAAATTCATGTAGGTGTTGGATAAACATATCTACTCAAATTTAATTCCACTTTTTTTATTTTTTTCTGTCCATTTATACTTTTTAAACTAATTTAATCCATTTAATAATTTTTATTAAATTTTAAATAATATTTAGGTAGAATAACAGATAAATCTAAAATTAATATAGAAGACTGTAAAATTAAAAAACTATTACTATAACTCGCTATGGTGTAATATAGAAATAATAAAATGTACATAAAAATGTCATGACCATTTTTTTTCTATACTTCAGATCTTATCTACTAAAAAATAAATATCTAGTAAAGCCTGCAGAATCTTCAATATACGTACGTAATAATAATAATAAAAAAAAGTACTAAAATTTTATTGAAAATATATAAAAAACAATGGAAAGAATCCCTATATTCATCTTTAATTGTCTACCATTGTTATTTATTTTTTATTGAAACTTTTTATAAGGAACAAATAAAATAAAAGACTGATTGGCTTCGAAATACTTTTTTTCTTTATTTGTCCTTGTCTACTACTTAGACATGTAAGGGACTACGTTATAAGCTCTTCAGGTCAGTCTTAGTTTTCAAGATCGCAATAATAAAGGTTGAACACGAAGCACTTCTCATATAATGCAGACAATTGAAGTTTTTTCATTTTACCTAGTTTTATAGACAATAACATGGGAAACTTTAATATCCTGAACATCAACCTACCTCTATATTACAGTTTATTAAATAATATTATTTCTTATAATTACAGAAATATTATTTATTTTAAATAAGTGTTTTGTGATGTTCTTGGCTTATAATTACGTATATTTATTTTGAATGAGAATTCAATAAATCATCAATATTAAATTAAAATCCTAGCAAATTTAATTTACTAGAAGACAGGAAGTTAAAGTATAATGGAATTTGTATTCGGGAACAATAGCTCAAAATAAAGGAATAAATAATATTCCCTAATGGATTGCATGGTTTCCACGAGTCGTAAACAGAATAGGATCTCAACGTAAGTTTTGGCCGTTGGAAATTATCTAGCGACACAATTTATATTACTGCATTATTAAGCAAATGGTCGCGTAATTTAAAGCTTTACTACTCTTGTTAAATAACGCTTTAAATAATTACTGCTGTAATTTCATACCCGCTATTAACCTGTAAGAAACGACATTAATATTAACCTTTAACTAGAATAACAAATAAATAAATAAGCTGTAATTTAAAATGAAAACAGATTATTTATTGTACCTATTATAATGCTTTTTCTCCATGTATGCTGGTTTTCCACAAAACGAACTACAAAAACAAAATTTAAACAATTCCAAAACTTTTTCCACTAAACGAACAGGATATTGTTCTACTTTTGTTTTTGTTTCCAGTCATTTTTAATTAAGTTGTAGTCGAAAATCAACATTTAGGTTTTGGAAAGAAGATTTGTTATTCCCTTGCTCTTGGTTGGTTTGTGCAGTGGTCTGAGGTGTGGGGTCTAAAGAAAGGTTTCTAAGGTCTATGTTTCTTCTTTCCCACTGGTATTTATAAATTATGTTTTTCAATTTTCTTTCAATTTCTGATTTATTTGCAATGTAGAGCTTCATGCGACAGGGCAGATACGTAAACCTAAGTTTAGAAATATGTTGAAATACCAAAACCCAAAAACCTTTAAAAATTTTCTAAAAAATCGCACTTTGTCCGTTTGGTGGTGGAAAACCGGAATTATGCCAAGAGAATCAGACTTTTGCTTCTAAAATCGGGTGAAGTTCTGGAAATTGTTTTAATTATTCAAGTAGGCCTCTGATACGAATAATATGGTGTTTGAGAAATCTAGAAATTTTGGTTTTATTTCGTTTTTTAAAAGCTACTTAGCCAAGCATTTATTCCAAAAGGGATATCATATCATGGGACGTGTTCAGCCTTAAATTTTCCATCATTCAAATACCAATTTTTATTGAAAAATGTAATTGCTAATGACGTTGAAAAAAGAAAGGTGTATTTCTTTAAACTGTTATTTTTGTTTGAAATGAAAAAATACACTATACATATAACAGAGTATTTCTGAAGACTTCAATTAACTCGAAAATGTTCACCCTATTTTTTTTTGATACTTTACGAATTCGTCTCAAGGCGGCTACCAAAAGTAAGATAGGTGCAAAATTTGAGCCAAATATCATTAACAATGTAGATCTTATGTTACAAAATTGATAAAAATGCTATGCATTTCCGAAATGGAGCGTTTTAGCGGAAAAAGTATTCTTAGTTTTTGTCTTAAAATTGTTCCAAAAATCCATTCCTGATTTATCCAACACTTGTTTAATAACACCCTTTATATTAGAATTACATTACATCAAAGTAGTAAAAATTTGATATGAAATTATTTTCATTTTTTAACACGTTTGGCCTATTGACCTAGACTGTAATCTTCCATTTCTTCCATATTCAAATTATCTTTAAGGTCGTCTTTCTTCTACCATTCAACATAATCTAGAACGGACTCTTCAGTACAGAGAATATAAATTTCAATTTAATGCCCTTTTTCTGCCAGCCTTTCGAACAACTTATAGTTTGAAGGAGATTCTGTTTCCTCAGTGATGGTAACTGGCTAGTGATCTAGATTTGAAGTCTGCCAGTCACATTTAAAAAGGTCTAGTCTGTTTCTGTAGGAGGTAAAGAAACACGGTTTAATGAGGTTTTTGTTACAATTTCTTAAATTTTCCGAAGCTCTTCCGCAGTACCATTGGATTTGCTGAACATCTCTACTGCCACTGCATACATGTAGGAATACTAAGAACTAGGAAAAACTTAAAATATAAGGGGGACCAGACAATATCCCCATAATTTGCCTGGCTTCAGTAGAGAAATGTTGTTGGATATCGAAGATGAAGTAGTTAAAATCACAAGAAGGTCGTGGTCCTCTCCAAGCTTAATTACACTCAGAGTGCTAAGTAACCTTAACAGCAGTGACCACAATTAATGTATCAGAACCTCTAGCAGCTTCAACTCGTGTAATCAATATTAAAATGAGGTGCTTTTTATTTTGTTCATTTGAAAGAAACAATTCTTTAGTTTCTAGTTTTGTTTAACCAATCGAGACTTTTTTGGTGATCTTCCATAGCTGCTCAACTGATTTATTACTCATTTCATTTGCTTCATCAAATATAATAGTCTTTTTTCGTACGAATGCTTGATATAGTCTACATACTTTGAAAGAATATATGGTATTGGTTCTTATGCATATCACATCATCATCTACGACAAACTCTGCCTTATCAAAATCAATTGAGTCTTTTTCATCATTAAACAACTTGCATAGCACATATTTTTGTGTTTTTCGCATACCCACGTTATAAAAACATAGATAACGGATATTGGTCCAGATCATGCAGGAAATATTTCTCAACTTCTTCATTAGATTTCTTGGGGGTAAGCTATTTTCCAAGAAATTGAGACATCATAGATTTTAGAGGTAAGATTCTATTATTTCATTATTACTTCACACTGCCCTAGAAAGCCACCTAATCAAAATTCAAAAATTAATGTAGTGGTACTTAGTAGATGCAGTATTTTATGCTGAACGATTTCCGCAATAGTGGGCTTTTCGACTAAATACTTTGTTAAGGAGTTATTCGAGAAAATCCTAAAAAAGACTATTTCAAACACCACACCGTGGTTAAAGCTCCACTCGGAAATCGGGGCAAACTCAGATTATTCATATCAGAAGCCTACTTAACTAATTTAAATTGTTTTCAGAACTCAATCCGTTTTTCAAAGGCACAATTTCTAATTCATGTGTAACTACACCTTTTCCGATTGTATTTCAGAAATCGTCAATTGCGAGGTCAATTGTATTTCAGAAAAGATCAACTTAATTTTAGAAAGTATCAATTATATTTTAGAATAGTCAATTGTATTTCAGAGAGCATCCATTGTATTTCAGATAAATCAATTTAATTTCAGAAAGGATCAATTTAAAAAAAAAATTAGGAAATCAAGAGTTATTCGTGGTGATTATGCACGTAAACCATAAAAAATGTGCTTTGGTGATTTAACATTAGCAAATAACCTTCAAATGAGACAATACATTCTTGAAAATTTAGCATTGCCCCAGTAACAGTATTAGGCTTAGGTCCTTATTCACAAATCTGAAACACAATTGTTCTAAACTTAAGGGAGTATTTTGAAAAAACAATTTTCCTGTTATGGCTTCTGGTATCATGGAGCAAATGTTAGTTTACTCGTGCAGACATGATTGTTCGTAGCTAAAATAGTATATTTAGGTAATCTAAAAATTTTGCTACAAAATGTACTTTGAATGAAACGCAAATAATTCTTTTTGATACAACTGATTACTTCTGAAAAACAAATCGTACTTTCTGAAATTAATTTGACTATTTTCAAATGATGGTTTCTGAAATACAATTGAAAAATGTGTAGCCTTAATGAAATCTCATTAATTTTGTGAAATGGTGTTTATTTACTCTACACACAAAATAATATTTCGAAAAATCTAGAAACCCTGGTATATATTATTAAATAAAACGAAAAGTAGGTATTAGTATTCAGTGGATAGTAACCAACACAATAAATAATAATGTATTTTCTACAGCCTTGTATAGAATATAGATATAGAATAATGTTATAATATGAAGCCTGAAGCTATAAAAATACGGTTTTATCTTTTCAACGTTCAAATACCAAGAGAAATTTTTAATAAGTACGAAAAACTAAATTTATCCCAAAGCAATCAAATAAAAAACGTTAATCAAATTTGATTACATGCTTATTTTAAATTTGTACGAACATACACCCTCGTATTTTATCCTTTATGTAGCTTCGTAAGCATGTGATGTTTAATTCTATTCGTTGCATGGACACGTCCGCATGTTGACAATTACCATTAGACGAACAAAGTGGTCAGTGAAAAGCGTTGATTTATAGCACGTGCTTGACACGTGTTTTGTATATAAAGACCACAGCTAGGAATCGACGTTAGTGAATTTTGCCAATAATAAACATAATTGAAACGTGTACACTAAGTCCTGAATATCAAAGCTAATTGCCTTTTTAAAACTACTATAAATTGGATCAACATTTTCCCCATTAATTCTAATAATAAAAAAAACAAAATATTTGAATCTTTCTAAATTTCTAGACAAACAACTTGTAAAATTAAAATGAGTAACTCAAGATTTCGAAGAAGTCTTTTATGACCTTGTTAAAATCCTATATTTTTATTTTCTTCTAGACAAGGATATTTGTAGTTGCCAATTAAAAAAAAAGAAGTAAGTATATCAAAATTAATTGAGATTTAAATATTAAACCAAACTTCAGATACATACATTTCTTAATCAAGTATCTCTTTTTTTGAAATTTTATTTAATGAGTATCTTAAGATCTTGTTTCATGTCTATTAAACTTGAATATAAAAACATCATTTCCTCATGCAGGTCTTAATTTATTAAAATGAAAATATTTTTAATTTGTCTTTTAAATGTTCAAGGATGAGATTAAAGGAAATCGTTAAATGAATGAAAGGTTGCAGACAGCATACCTGCTGCAACTGACACTGTTTGTAAACGGCGCTCTTTGCTTTGAATTCAAGCATAAACAGTTCCAAAATTAGGTGGGTATTTTTGTGCACCAATTAACCGTGCATCTTATGTCATATGTGGATGTTTATTATCTTGCAAGCATTCACTCACGATAAATTCATAATACACTCCTTTCCCAGTTTATACATTTCCGTATTTATCCTCCACTACCTTCGTATACGTATACCCAAAATTTTTGATTTAATTTCCTAATCTACAGATCAATTAAAATTCAAACAAAGAAATTGATTTACCATATACATCAAGGTACAAATGCGATCAAAATTGTTAAAAGTTGTTTTCCAATTCTTTAAACCTTTGATTATATAGAAGTGAGCAAATTCGAGTAACTTCATTCTATTTTCTCCAGACACAAAATTCAATTTTATTGCGAATGCACTTTTAAAGTAAACGTGTCTACAAGTTTAGTCATTGCCTGTAGCTTACTTTATTGGTCCCAATCTAAATAAAAAAAGATTTTATTCTTTAAGGATTTAGGTATTTTTCTTTTCAACAATAATAAAATTTTGTATTTTTAGTACGAATGATAAAAATAGTTTCTTTTATAATTTAACAGCTTATCAGTGCACTTTAGTGTTACATTAAATTAAATGACCGTTCATTAATTTGTATTCTTATCTTAACAAATTGTCTCCACAGACAGTCAACATATCGAAGAATACTTTTAAAACAAATCTTACTATTACATGAAATTTAAGTACATAATATATTTATCGAAGAAAGAATTTGGGAATTTTACCTTGGAATTTTAATTAAAAAAACGATGCTTTAAGAGGACAGTCACAGTGTATTTTAGGTATAGACCATTTTAATGTAAATTTTTGTTGATTTCAAAGATAAAGTACCATACCAATCAAGAAAACCAAAATCGGTTTTCACATCTTTTCTAGTCATTTAAGAGAATGTCGAGATTCCCTCTTTTTTCGAATATTTTTATTTTGTATTTATCTAGGGCGATTTTTAAAAGTGCAATAAAATTTCTAAATTTTCAACGCCTATAACGATGTTATCCTTTATTTGTGATTTAAATTTAATACAAAACATGCATTGGGGTATTCTTTTCCAAATAAAATTTTTCTGGGGTTTGTTTTTAAAGAAAAAACAGTAAAATATGCGCAATTTTTACTTCACAAAGACAAAATTGCAAAAAATTTTAGTCTGAAAATTTTACATTGTACCTCAAAAACAAAATCGTTCCAAGAAAGTGTTAAATTGCTATTAATCCTAAATATTTTAATGTAATATAGGATGTTATAGAGCATTTGGAGATTAAAAGATTTTAAAATATTCAAAGCTTTCTAATAAATGACTTTTTTTTTCCAGATTGCATTGTAACTTATTTTAAAACTATTTTTTCTTAAATAAAATAAAAAAAAGTTTTTTGCAAATAAATTTTATAAAATTTCATAAATATTAATATTTTAAAAAATTCCAACCAAAAATATTTGGTAACAGCGCCTTTATGGTGAAACGTGAGAATATCTTTCATCGAACTAAAAATTAAAAATTAAAAATGCACTTCAGAGCTATATTTATGTTAAAAATTTTACAAATAATTTATCCAACAAATCTCGAAAATCTCTTTAAATAAACGTCCAGAGTCTTTTAGTATTGGTGGACCCATCAAATTTTTAAAATATCTGAAAACCCCCTAAAAGTATTTTTTTTACAAACTTTTCTGAAATTTATCCATCTTTCTTAAAATTTAAAAAATTAATTTCAAACCAAAATACTGGTCCCTAGACTGAAGAATTTAGAAAATCGCATTCCTGTCTTTATTTTTGAGAGAAAAAAAAACACCACAACAACTAAAAATACGTAAAATGTTTTAATCTTAATTTGATTTTTTTTCACTGTCCAATTAATTTAACCTGAAACTTAATAATAATTTACAAACTTGGTATTTTTTCATTTTAAATGTACAGGGTGGTTCAAAAGTTGGCAAATAGGTTAAAATTTTCGTGTTTAATGTTTATTACAAAGTCCCTCGGGCAGGTCACGAATGTTGACATAGTGACTTCATTATCAATTTTTTAAATGACAACTCCTATTTTTTGAGTTTTTTGAGTTGATATAAAAAATGGTACGTTAAATCTATGGAAAAAGAAAAAAATTGGCATTTAAAAAAATTATGATGAAGTCAGTATTCTAACGTTAATGACGTCATTAATATAGTAACTTTTTTCAAATAAAGAAAGAAATGCAAAAAATTATTTTTGTTTGGTTTTGTTTTAATAGAAATTTTGGAAATATTACTAAATTATCGGGGGGTTTTTCTCGAATCACTCGACACAATATCGTATACGACATGACGACATACTCTTACTTCTGCATTCAAATGACAAGGATAAAATGATAAAAGTCGTATACGACATCGTGTCATGTGGTTCAAGAATACGCCCTGTCTTTTTTAATAGAAAAATACAATAAGTGCATATGTCTATTCTATTTCCCCTTTTCAACGGAGATATTTTTACCTTTCGGATTAGGTGATTCACCCTCAATACCTACTAAAATTTAGATAATGGCCCAATACCCATTTTCCCAACCTTCCCTATTCTTTTATTGATTGGTACTGAAGTTATCACAAAAAAGTCTAACAAATATTTTTTAAAGAAACTTGAAGATTGATGTTAAATATTTGGATCGTTAATTATACTAATAAAAAGAAAGAACTCCTTGTATCCAACTTTATTATAACTTTACACGACTAGTTTCGGGCTAACCCATCATCACGTATAAATAATTATATTCATAAAATAATCAATATTCAACCAAGTTTTAACATCACTGCTAGCATTAAAAATAATAAAAAGAGAGTTTTTTTGTTTTTCGAAGAGTAACGAATGTTGATTGAAAATATTTATTTATAAAAAGTAACAATGTTCACAATTCATCAAAATATTATCTACTTAAAAAATGAATTTAATCATCCTATTTCGTTAGTCATTTCGTTGTCACAGAAGCTGAGTGTATAACCACAAATATAATTTCTTGAAATTTGAAATCGCTTATCATACATTAATAAAAACCGCGATAATTTCAATTAGACACCAAAAACAATTTCATATCGTTTATTATTTTATTTAAATACTGATAATTGAAATTATAGTTTCTTCGAATTAATATTTGTAATATTTAATTTTAATTC
The DNA here is from genome assembly GCA_963971135.1 of Stenus bimaculatus. NCBI lineage: Eukaryota > Metazoa > Arthropoda > Insecta > Coleoptera > Staphylinidae > Stenus > Stenus bimaculatus. The sequence goes on along the minus strand of OZ020180.1, from coordinate 73,621,362 downwards.
TTGGAAAAAATTAAACCTTGTTGTTTATAATAATATCAAATACATTTGAAACCATTTATTTGTCAATAATCATGATATTGTTTTGATTTGCATTAACAGCAATGTTTGTATAATAATATAAACATAATCACGAAAAGTGTTTTCGTTATTATTGTAGGTACTATCATAAATTCTTCTAGGCACTAGCTAAAATGAGTTTTTAATTAATTAATATGAAAAAATTTGGAATTTTTCATCCAAAAAGCAAAATTTAAACCAACAAACTTTTTTGTTATTTTATAATTTAAACATTTTTAAAAGCTTAAAGAATTTTTTTAGTTTTTATTTAAAACTTTCCTCAAAAATATTGATTGCAGAGCAATTTTTGATTATTTTGCAAATATCGGTGGGTCCAAGTCATGAAATCCCTGTATACCGGGTGGAAACGAAACACGAGTTACCTTTATAACTTCTTTATTTATCAAAATAAAAATTTGAAATTTGACTATGTTGTATGATTCAAGAATACCCATTTTAGGCACTAAAAGTTTTTTCAATATAACTTCTGGTTTTAACGGAAGTTATTTTTTTTTAATGTTTTGTTCAAAATATAAAATTATTTTATAAAAAAAATATGTTTGTTATCAATTTTTTAATTTTTTTTGAAATTTTGAAAATAATTTTTTGTTATTCAACAGAAGTTAATAAAAACTACCAAAACACATTCCAAATAATACAAATTGTATTTTGTAAAATTATTTAAGCAGTGTTTAAGACATTAATTTTTTGAGTAACGTTTTTGCAAACAACTTCTTTTTTAAATGGAAAGATACCGGGTCACTTGGTTTATCAAAAAGAAGATTTTAATACGATTATTTTGATATCCCATATGTAGGGTGTAATCAATTTACTTGTGCCAGTTTTTCAAATTTTTTGTATTCGGGATTTTTCATAATTTCAAAAAAAAATAAAAAATGTATCACAAACATACTGCTTTTCTAAAATAGTCTTAAATTATGAACAAAAAAATTAGGTGTTACATTTAAAAAAATAAAGTAACTATATTAAAAAACTTTTTAGTGCCTAAAATGTGTTTTCTTGAACCATACAACATAGTCAAATTTTAAATTTTTATTTTCATAAATAAAGAAGTTATAGAGGTGTTTCGTTTCCACCCGGTATGTATAAACACTTTTTGTGCGACAGATCCAAAATTGATTTCATCAATAAACTTCAAGATGCAAAAAAATGAAGTTACATTAACTATAATTTCATAATATTATAAGTTTATATTAAAATATTTAAAATTAGTAATTTACAAAAAAAATTATCCCAATTTTTTTTTATTTATCCCTATACTTTTTTATTACAATAAAATACATTTAATAATTATTTTTAAATTGTATTTAATTATATCTTTAGTGTTAGTAATACCAATGAAGTTAATAAAAAATAAATTAACACCAATGCCATTTGTGGCTTTATTTTGTAACTTAATGCTAATGTTAGCCAACTTAATGCCACCTCAGGCATTAAAAATACACTAATCGGGTTATCCATACTTTTATGAAACTGATACCTAAATATATTCAAAATTTATACCTATTGGATTACGATTAGATTGTACATCTTAACTACAAACTTTTTTATACATAATTATATTTAAAGCCCAATACTAGTATAAAATAACAACATTTTTAATTTAAGTAAATGTAAAAATAACCAAAATTGAATTCTACACGCATTTTAAAGAAAAAAATCTGTAAAAATCAATGAAACAATGCAGTAAATTTATTACGCTTTCAATTTAACGAAAAAAACATGGACATATCGCAGATAGTGTGCTCTAAAATCCTCATAAATCAAAACGAAAACTATTATCATTGATGTTACATTTGTATTACAAAGGGAACGTTTTTCACTCATTTTAAGTCAAACACTAATGTACTAAAGCATAAAATAAAAAAAAAATAATTCCAAGATAAAATTATTTACGGAATTCTGAAAATAAATCTTTTATAAATTTTAGAATAAGAAATTTCTTTAAAAGTAAAACGGAAAAGATACTAAAATATCTAAATTTTTTTATGGCAGAAGTAAAAAGGTAAAATTCCTGATTTTCGGGTCACTGCTAAAGTCTAAAAACATTCATTAATTTGAATGTTAGAATTCAAAAAAATAAAAAATATTTTGAGCTTTGATCACCAATAAATAAAATGTCTTCATACAACCAAAACTAATCACTGTAGGCAATTATGTCGTTTTATTTACTTAAATCCGACACATAATAAACCAAAATATCTTAAATTGTGGACTGTATATTATCGCTTTTATTCTTCAATTACAATCTGTTGACAATTAATAACAACCAACGCCTTTTCATAAAAAAATTAAAAACAAAAACATATATGAAAACAGCTAACTTTTAAAAATTATAAAATTAAAACACAAGTTTTAACAATCACTATATTATACTGGGTGTCCCAATTAAAGCTTGTTGTTTCTGAAATATTGATCATTTTGAAAATATCTTTGTAGTGAATATTACTTTTTGTTTTATTGATGTAGTTGCTGATTCTGAGATATTTACACCTTTTCCAATTGTATTTCAGAAATCATCAATTGTAATTCGGAATAGTCAATTGTATTTCAGAATAATCAATTTAATTTCAGAAAGTATCAATTGTATTTCAGAGTAGTCAATTCAGTGCCAGAAATCATCAATTATAATTCGGAATAGTCAATTGTATTTCAGTAAGCATCAATTGTATTTCAGAAAAAATAATTTAATTTTAGAAAAGATCTTTAGTAAAATATTGAGGAAGCCAAGAGTTTTTGGCAGATTATTTCAGTAGGGTTTAACATTGGTGAATAACCAAACCCTGGAGTAATGTTAAATTTCAAAACCACATTTTTGATGAAACGTGTGTGCTTTTATGGTTAACGTGCACAATCACCACCAAAAACTCTCGAATTTCTAATTTTTTTATAATTGTAATTATATTAATTTTTCTGAAATTCAATTGAAGCTTTTTGAAATACAATTGATCTTTCCTGAAATACAATTGATACTTTCAGAAATTGAATTGAAATCGAATAGATCTTTTCTGAAGTACAATTGACTATTCTGAAATCGAATTGATCTTTTCTGAAATACAATTGGAAAAGGTGTAGTTATTTCCTGTGTTTCCATTAATTAGCACGTTTTCTTGTGGGTAATTTAACTTTCTATTGTCAATTAACATATAGGTACATTCGCTTTCGTTCATAATGCTTTTTGGGTCCAGTTTGTTAGATTAACTATGTCATTCTTGATCAGTATTAGAGTTTCCTCAATACTCCTGTTGTAAAATATAGAGGTAGCTTCTGCGTACGAAGTTATCTTTCCTTCTATTCCAATTATTTTAATGCCATTGATGTATAATAGAAATTAGAAATAGCAGTGTTTCTAGGAATGATCTTTGCGGTACCTCTGTTTTTGTTTTATGAGGAGAACTTTTATATATTGTTGTCGTTCTTTCATATCATATCATAGAATTTTTAGTTATTACTACTCCTTTCAAGCCTAAGAAGATACATCGTATATTTTTTCCTTTGTAAAGATTTTCGTTTATATATTCCTTCAAATTTGTTTGCTGTTTTAGGAACCCATTTACGCTATTGCAATTATAATTTATGGTTTCAAGGTAATTCACAAGTCTGCTGGGTATGATTTTTTCGATGGTTTTTGATAAGGTTGTTATTGGTCTGTAATTTTTTGGTTCTGTTATTGTTGCAGTTATATGTCCCATTTTTATGCGTTTATTTATAATTGAGACTAGATATTATGGAGTAATGATGTTCTTTAGTTTTTTTGTGAGTGATGGCTTGATGTTGTCGTATTCGATTATTTACTACTATGTTAATTACTTGTTTTTCTTCTGTTAGCTTAACTAAACTTAGCTGAGTTTTCTTTCGTTGTGCTTTCATTTGGTATGATATTTTGGCCCATTTTTCTTTTCGCCAAATTTTACGATGTATTAGTTGAAAACTGCTAGTTCTTCACTGTCTTTATTAACTTTATTTTGGTTTTTGTTATTTTTTGTATAATTTTCCAAGTGCCTTTTCCAAATGGCGTTTTTCTTAAATTTGTTTTCAATTTTCAGAGTGTTCAGTTTTGCTTTTTATAATGGGAATAATTAATTAATAAATAATAATAAATCAGTTTCCTTGGACTTCAAATTTACACAGGCGAAAAAAGTTACATAGAACGTTTCGAACCAGATCTGGTTCTTCATTAGCTACAAGCAATTTTGCAAAATTAACAACAGGATTCATTAAGTTTAGTTTATTTTTTTACATTTTTTTTTAATAAAATAAAAGTACAGATCATCCATTTTTAAAAATAAATTAAACCAAAATTCATGGGTACGAGCATTTCCAATCACCAACCAACTGATTAATAAAGACCTATATACAAATATGAGTATTCTTTGTTTTTTTATTAGTTCCAAGGCACCAATTCTCTTGAGAATGTTCAAAGCAAAAGTAGAAATAAATAACAATTTTTCGAATGGTTCCAAAAATTATTGGTCAGGTTTCTTAACATTTGTTCCTTAGCTGTATAGGTTATGATTTTCCAAAAAATATTTTCATTTTCTCCTCTTTTGTTATTAAGTACATAATACACTTTACCTTTAATAATTTAGTGGATGAGTTTGGATTAAAAAACTTTATTGTTTAGAAAGATGTCTGAATCAATCGAAATGTAGTTTAGTATTGACGGTAGTAGTTGATGATCGATATCTATGCGATCGATACATTTTTGAAAAATTTAATTACTGTTTGTTATGTTGTCTACATTACATGGTTTGAACTCGATGTAGGGATTAGGGATTCAAAAAAGGCCAAAAAACTGTTCGATTAATTTCTCCCTATTTTTCTTTGTATTTCTTTCTTTTTCTTTGTTTTTTTTTTGATTATTTTTTTTGTACCTACATATGTATTTTCAGAGTATTTTTTGAGTTTGTAGAATTTGTCTGCTTCGTTATTTTTTCAATGGTTCCTGAGTTAGGTGTTTTTTAATGCTTTCTTATTTATTATTTTTGTGTTTTGTTCAACTGTGTTCTGTATTACTATTAATATTGTAAAATTAAGATCTTTTTCGTTTTTTCTATTTTAATTTTTTTCTAGATATTTCTAAGTACGTTATAGTTCGTCGCATATATACTTATGTTTTTCATACTTCTCTCCCTCTGTCGGGGTATTTATGAAACAGTAAAGTATAAAACGTCAGTTTGCCAATTTTGATTGTAAATAAAAATTAAAAGAATACTTATTAAAAACTTTGTAGAAAACCACATGGCTCAATACTGGCTTCGAAAGTTCATTAATTTGTCACAGAGGGCCAATAGAGTGCTGAGGGGGCGGGGTACAGGGGGTTGAAAGTAAAGATAGGAAACTGTCTTAAAATTTACTTATTTTTCCAAATTAAAAAAAAAAATCTTTTCAGGGAGGATAACTTTTAGTTGGGACATCCTGTATGTTATTCTTAATAAATATTGTAACGACATTGGGTTTTATGGAGACTTAAAATAGCTTCCTGTTTAATCAAAATTTGTAAACTATTGGGTAACAAAATGTTAATATACATCTTTATAATTCACTTAACTGGAGTTATTTTAATTCACTTTTATCATTATAATCCTATTGCGGATGACATTTGAGATAATACACGTCCATTCAAAGTCAAAACATGAATGGGATCCTCCATCTCTTGTAACGTACGGTCTGTTGTAGCCAGTCATCACGAAATGGATTCTGTTTGATTGCATCAAATAAATGCGCCCAGGCGCACAGCCTGTTCCTAGCAGGCGGCAGCAACAGACCCCCATTATAACGATGTATGTGTTTAATACTAGAAATTAAATGGATTAGTTAAATCAGGTAGATGGCCAAAAAGGGATTCGCCAAACATTCTCAACATTCTATTTTTAGAGAGATTGTGTTATTTCCATCCAGACAATCGAGTTAAATCAGAAACAACAATTCCAAAAGTTTACCAGAAAAAATATCTTAAATTAATTACTTTAATACAAATAACATGTTTATTAAAATCTAAATCATGAAAAACTTGAATTTGGATTGAAGGTTTTATTGTGTTCATTTATGAAAGTGCACCTGGTTTAATCAAAACTTTATTATTACGACCTCCAAAGGTTCAACTCACATACAAACAAAGTTAATGCATGTTTCGAGAATTAAAAATAACCCCTCAAGCTATTCGCATGAATGGGTCTTATTTTTAAATATACTACTGAGGTAGGAATTAAAATTTTCGAGCATAAATTTTTCATCACCCAATTTGATCTCAAATTTTTGTATAAAATTCAAGAAAAAAAAACAAGAAAGCAGATAGTATGGCTTTATAAAGAATATTTATTTTGAGTTATACAGGGTGTTCCAGCGGTGAGAGGTAATACAACATCCAAGATGGCAGACTAAAGTAACGTTTTTTTAAATGGAACACCCAGTATATTATGACATATTTGGATTCCTTATACAGGGTGTTTCGTAAGTAGCGTATAAAACTGAAACCCTATGTAGGAAATACTTTTTTTAGAAGAAAAGTTCATATGAACATGTCCAATATTCATTCATAAAAAAGTTATAAGAATTAGAAAAAAAAATAAATTAAATCAATTTATTACTAAAAAAATATAATTTAGCATGCTTTGAAAATCGTCTTTTTTTAATTTTGGCATTTAAATAATAAAGATTTATAGGCAGATTCTGGTCAAAATTAAAGGCCTTTAAATAGAAACAAATAAGGTAACCATGGAGATTGTCCATTACAACCCATATAACAAATTAAAATTTAAAGGCCTTTAAACTTAAATAATTTGACCAGAATCTCGGTATTAAACATTTATCGTATTTAAGTTTGAAACAAATAACAAAAACTACAAAATGTTTAGTAATTCTGAATATGCCGATATAATTTTTATTTATGGATTTTGAAATGCTAATAGTTTGCAAGCAAGTAGAGAATATCAACGCAGGTTTTCTTACCATGTTATCTCCAGGACCTTTCAAAGATTAAGGGACACCGGAAACATACATTGAGCACCAAAAATTGGTGCCGCTGAAAAACATACATTTGAAGAAGAAGAAGCAGTGATAGACGCCTTTATTGAAAATCCTCGTACAAGTATACGCAGTGTTTCTTCAATGCAAGGTATTTCTCAATCATTTATTTGGAAGACGCTAAAGAGGGAAGTAATGCATCCATACCATTTTCAACAAGTAAAAGCCCTTTAGCCAGGAGATCAGACGTTTTAACTTTTGTCAAGGGTTGTTGGAAAAAATGGCAGCAGATCCAAACTTTTGCTCAAAAATTATTTTGACGGATGAAAGTCAATTTGGCAGAGGAACTACACCAAATTACCACAATGAACATGCCTGGTCATTGCAAAATCCCAAGTTAATAAAAAGAAGAGGATTTCAGCAAAGATTCTCAATAAATGTCTCGGCAGGGATTTTTAATAATCAATTAATATCAATGCAAGTATTGCCTAATAGACTGACATCGAATGATTATTTGATTCTATTAAATACCAATGTACAAGATATTGTTGACAACGTAGCCTTAAATGTCTTAAATCAGGTTTCATATCAACACGATGGAGCGCCACCCCATAGGGGAAGAAATATGACTAATTGGTTGAAGGATAATTTCAATAATAATTGGATAGGTTTTGGAGGACCAATATCGTGGCCACCGTGATCTCCAGACTTAAATCCGTTAGATTTTTATCTTTGGGGTTCTCTCAAAACAAAATTCTTATAACTTTTTAATGAATGAATATTGAACACATGTTCATATAAACTTTTCATCTTAAAAAAGTATTTCCTACGTGGGGTTTCAAATTTATGCGCTACTTACGAATCACCCTGTATTCCCTATCTTCACTCGTTTTGCTAATATTTGCCTTCTATTTTTGATTTGATTGAAATTTGTTTGCCAAAATTTCAAACCAAAATTATCATTTGTTTTAGAGCATTGATATTTCAAAAATAGATCTTTTTCTCGCATAAATGGTAAATATCAGCAAAATGAGTGAAGATGGATCCATATAAAATTATACAAAGTACGATTATTTTTTGATAATCCAAATATGTCATAATATACTGGGTGTTCCATTAAAAAACGTAACTTTGGTGCGCCATATTGGAATGGACACCCGGTATATTTTAAAATATTTTAGATAATGCTCTAGGATATCCTGTATAGTTGTTAACAAGTCGCATGTAGGGGTAACATACATTTTCAGTTATTCAAAGTTTTTTATAAGTGCACTTCAAATTATGATGTCCTACCACCAAAAGCTGATGTTAGGTATATGTAATTATCTTATTTGATTAAATATTATTTACACAGAAAGTTTGCTTGTGAAACTTTGGAAGCGTACAATGTGATGTTGTATTTACCATTGCGCGTTTAACCTAATAGCAACCCCTCGGGCTAGGGGAGAAAAGTCGTAGTTTCGCTTGAAGTGACTGAAAGTTTACAACGTATCTAAGAGAAGAAATATTTACAAACTTTGTAGACTTAAAATTTATTTCCAACTATTTTATTTTAAAACACATTATAATAAAAAAATTTAAGAAGACTACTTTATACTTTTAGCAATTTATTTTACCATCAAATGCTTATTTAAATAAACTATCAACTCCTCCATCTAAGCAAATCATTTCTGCAAATAAGCGAGTGCTTTATCTCGTCCGTCACAGACTGCAATTGCTTATTTTCATTATTAAATTATCTGAAAACTTCGGATTATGAAGACTCTTGTGCGTTTCATTCCAACTTTTATAAATGACTGTGCTCTTATTAAAAGAAATTTTTATGACCCTTTGTTATTTTAAAATAGCGAACGCTGGAATTACTTTTTAGTACTTTATCCAGTTAATAAAATCATTAATGATAAGTTTAATTAAAATTCATTGACTAATAAAGCCTGTTATATCAGTAATACTGCTTGTTTTACTGCCGGATAAATAAGATACGTTAAAGGAATTGCCTTATAAATTGAACCAAAACATTAAATGAATACTCTTCTGACATTTACAAATTATTGGTAATAAAATAAGCTTGCTTGATGTCTCTTAATGTGATGCTTCTATGATTTTAAATAAAGAGGAAGCTAGTATTTACATTTGGATTTTATGGATTTTTTCTACACTAATGGAGGATATTTAAGGACACAAAAGGGGGACATTTGTAATCATAACAATCTTATTTATTCCCAAATGACAATTGCTACATTTGAAATAACTTTTTGAAGATAACATTTTATTTCTAACAGACATAATTTATTCAAATCATAGTTTTACGAGATATTTTAAATCCCTGAAGGGAATTACTTACTTTTAGTATGGATAGTAAAAAATTTAGAAACATAAAAAGTTTAGTAATAAAAATCTTTTAAAAAATTATTTGCTTTTTTTCCATTTTTTTGGGGCGTAAAAATTATATGACTTTTTATATACCGGGTGTCCACGGAACTAGAGCCAGCCCTGTAACTTCTATATTAATAAAAATTTTAAATTTTACTATATTATATGGCATAATAAAACGAATTTATTAAATCAAAAAAAAATTTCAATTTTACTTCCAATTTCACCGATGACATCAACTTTCTTTTTTTAAATGTGACACCCTTTTGTTGTACTTATTATTAAACTAACTTTTAAATGTTTTAAAAAAAAAAATTTTTTTTTGAACTATCAGAAAAAAATTTGGATTTTTTTTACATTTTTTTAATAAATCTAATAAAACTTAAATAATTTAAAAAGGTAAAATAAATTGTAAATTATGATTCATTTAGCCGTTCTTGAAAAAATAATTTTTGTAATTTAAAAAATGCGTTTATTTTTGCGAATATCGTTTCCGGTGAAATCGGAAGTGAAATTGAAATTTTTTTTAAATTCAATTTTCTTATGCCATAGAACAACAAAATTTCAAATTTCTATTTTCATAAATATAGAAATTACAGTGGTGGTCCAAGTTCCGTGGACACCCGGTACAGTATTAATATGGAAAATAAATAAAAATTTAAAATTTTAGTGATGATAACTTTTGTAGTATTAAAATATAAAATTGGGAACATATTTAAATAATAAAATTAAAAAAAAATTTTACTAATTAATGATTCTGAAAAATGTTAGCCGTAACATCGCTGTTAAATTTGACAGTCACCCTGATGTCAAAAAAATCACTATTTTGTAAACTTTGCTGTAACTTAACGCCGATGTAAAATAACATTTTCAGTGTTAAAATACATTGTACATCATTGTTATGTTCTTACTTTGATTGATTGTACATTAATACAATATTATTATTTTGATTGAAGTTATTTTAAAACCGAAAATGTTATTTTGCATAGCTGTTACGTTACAGTAAAGTTTAGAGAATAGCGCTTTCTTTTTTGACATCAGGGTGTCTGTCAAATTTAACAGTGCTGTTACGGCTAACATTTTTTGTTCAGAATTACCCCATTAGCCAGTTTTAAAGTTTTATATTTTGGAAAGGGCTTTAAATGAGTTTTCTGCCAAAAAGAGAATAGTTTTGGTATTTGACTTCTGAAAAAAACTTTAGAGTTTAGTTTTTAGATTCTTCAGAAAAAAAGTTAATTTCTCGAAAACTATACGAGGTACAAAAATGGATGATAAGTGTTAAAATTTAAGGAACGAATTGGTCTTTCTGAATATTCTAATAAAATCTTTAAAAGTCTTAAAATGTTTATTTGAAGACTCCAGAGGTAGAAGTCTGTAAGCTATACGATTATTTTCGTACAATGAAAAAATAGTTTGTTGAATATGTTGCTATAGGACGGATTTTGTCTTCTTTCAACAAATACAAAACGTGTATAAGAAGAGTGATAGAAAATCTGTCACCAAGCAACTTAGCCAAAACAAACGATTTTTTCGTTATACGAAAACAATCGTATAGGTTACAGACTTCCACCTCGGGACCGAAATTATGCCCAAATGTTTGCAAATACATTGCTATTTTATTATGGGAAAATTAAGTGGCCAATTTTCACTAAAAGCGGTTTCGAATGGCTTCTTTGGATGGTTTGTGGTTGACCAAAAATTTCTTCTTCTTCGGTTCAGAACAGAAAGAGATGGGGGAGGGGTGAATAATCAAAGATCGAACCGTGCTCCCGACCACGGTTCATATTTCGGTTAACCAAGCTTAAATTGACAAAAACCAAATGATCTATGATCAAAAATTAGTCATTAGAATGCGGTTAGTCCAAATATATGACAGACCAATCTAAGGACCAAAGTCATTCGAAATTAAATATTAAAATACATCTAGGTACTACATGTTTCTCGTATAAAATTTTGGTGATGATAACTGTTGTAGTTTTCAAGAAAATTTAAAAATCAACAACTTGGAAAATATTTAAAAACTTAATGAATTCTTAAAAAAACTTTGCATTTACTTATTAAATCAAAGTTTTTTTGGAAAGGGCTTTAATTGGGTTTTCAGCCAAAAAAAGAATCCTAAAAAAATGTGTAAAACCCCACTTCCATGTGGAATTTACATTTTTTTGAAAAAGTTAACTTCTGAAAAACTATAAGATATACAAAAACTTTTAAGCAGGGCTCAAAATTTAAGGAATGAATTGTTCTTTTTAAATATTCTGAGTATGAACAAAAAGTTGTTTAATTAACAAAAAAACTAACGAATCAAAGGTTTACAAATTAATTAATTCCAAATTAGGTCGATAATGAGTCTGTAAACCATTTTTTTTATAAAAATGGCTTCGCAATAAATTAACAAAGTTTATGAAATCGCGCGGCGCTACTTTTTTTCCTTGCGAGCGACTAGCTGCTGAGTGACGTCATTATTTCCTAGTCGCCTCGCACGGGTTGTACGATCGGCAAAAGTGCTAAAACTGTGCGGCTTCGATTAGAAGATCGACAGGTGAAAAAAATAGCGGTTTCTTGATTTGTCATCTACATACCGCGTTACATCAGGAAACGAGCGCTTTAATTGATGTCTTTCTTTCCTTTTGGCGCCCTCGAATTTGTAGTTTGAAATTAGTGCTTTTTCGACGCCGACTTTGAAAATTCGTAACTTATGATCCCGACCGTGTATAATATTCCAATGTTTTTTATTTCCCTTCTTTCTTTATTATTTATGCGAGAAAAAATCAGCACGATTATATTTTACCCCTGGATTTGAAAAAAAAAATCCCAAGTGAAATGTTAATAAAATAGCTCAAACGCGCGCTTTCGTCAGCCCTCTCTGCAGCCGTCAATTTTTAAAATTCTCTCAATTTTACATCAGATTATCAAAGAACAACAATATTTGTGGTGTAATGAGCATAGTGCATTTTTAAATTTTGCGCGGTTAAAAAGTTATGGCGTAAAAATGTAAAAATGTTGATTTTAGGGGTCGGCGGCTCCCGTCGGCCTATTTTTTAACGAATTTTCATTTTTAAAAATTCTGATAAATCTACTCTTGGTATAAAAACCGCCCACGCATAGGGTTTTTTAAATTTTGAAAATACAACGAAATATTAAATTTTTTAAGATCGCATTTAAAAAAGTCGCATTTTTATTCGAGTTTCGGTTTAATCAGCCCCTCAAATTTTATTATACCCTAACGCAATGTACATTTTCTGAAAGCTTTCATGGTCCACTTTACGACAAAAAAAGAATCACTTCGCTATCTCCTTTCTTTATCGAGTTATCGCCCAAAATGTAGCAAAAATATACAAAATCTCCGTTTGGAACCAAAATTGCGGTCTGAAATTTTTCACTTTTCACAAAATAATTAATATCTTCTAATCTATTATAACCGCCGGGACGAGTAATAGCTTAAAATTTGCACCGTTACCTCCCTCACCAAATTCCGTGAAAATTTTTATTTTCGGTTTAAAATTACGTCGTCCAGGTCCGTATTTGTACCAAAATTTTGCCAAAACTTTGCCAATTTTTTCCAAAAAAACTGTTTAACCGATTTTAACCAAATATTTTTTAAAACGCGTCTATCCATGGTCTTTACCTTTGGTAAAAATTTGAAATCGCTAACTTTTATAGTTAGATTATATAGAAAAACAATAAAACTCGATTTCCATGAAAAATTTTAAGCCTTAAAAATATCTCAAAAAATATTTTTTCGAATCTTTTCAAATTCGACCCCGCAAATGAAAGATTATAGAAAATAGATGAAATGTAGAAATGAAGGGGGTCACTTGCCCTCTACACGCCCCCCCTCCCCAAATAAAATTTTATACCCCAAAAACTCAAACAAAACAAAATTTTTCTAGGTAATGTACCTTAAAAAATAATTAAGTTTTTAAAAATTTAATAAGATAATATCGATAATTTTTACAAACTTATCTGTACGAATTTTCGTTTCTTAATTTTAGTTATTAAGCGAAATATGAATTTTTAACAATACACCTTTACTCATTTATTAGAAAGCCACATATTTTATATAAAAATTCATATCTTTTGAACAAAAAGTCGTACTGCCTTGAATTTTTTAAATTTTTTTCTTATTTCTTTATACTACAACCCAAAATTATTAACTTTCAAATTTTTAATTTGAAACGCTACACACTTGTAAAAACGACACTAAAGTTGTATAACATTTAAAGTGAAATTTCATAAGTAAAATATTATAAAGAAGTAAGTTTAAAATTAATAAATAACTACTTTAATTAATAACTAATAGTAATATTTTATCAGAGTCTTAAACGATAAACGATAATAACTATAAAAACGTGTAGAAACAATCAAGTGCACTATACGCGTGTACGCAACGGACAGCGTTCGGAAGAAATGACGTCAGAATACATCGCGTAGTTGAAGCGGAGGGGCTAATTTTCTTAAAATTCAAACGCTTATATTTACGTTAATATTTGCCGTATCGAATTGAAACAAAAAAATACTTATTTATAATTATGATTTCTAAAATATAAGATATAAAAATATCAATTATTTTTTTCGTTTTTCTTCCTCATTATTGAACTATGGGTTTCTATAAGGATACAAGTGAAACTTATAGAGAAGAAGCATTAAAATTACTCAAAGATTGATAAAACAAAAAATCGAAGTCTTACACACCACTACCTGGTGTTTCTGAAACGTTGCAAGAAGCAAAATGTCTTACCAAAGCACTTGTGTAACAGCTATAAATCTGGGGCTTGATTCTAAAAGGGTCAATGTCAATTTATTAGGATTGTGAACATTAATACTCCGATTTGTATTGCAACAGAACTAACCCTAATAATTAATTATAATAAGAAAACAAACTAATTAAATGCTCTTTATATCATATGTGTAATTTGTAGGGCTGAAGATGGTACAAACCCGTACCGAAACGTCCCAATGTAACAAAAAGGTGTGTATAATAAAAAAATCCGATTTAAACCAAAACGTTGTTTTATTAAAAAAAAAACTAACGGATCAGAGGCTTAAACATTAAATAATTCTAATAAAATGTTTGAAAGTCTTCAAATAAACGCTCTAGATTTTAGTAAATTCATTGCAATTTATTATAGGAAAAATAATCGACCGATTTATACCAAATATTTTTAAAACACACGTATGTGCTATACATATTTCCCTGGTATAAAATATTTGGTGTTTTCATCAAAATTATTTAAATCGTAAACTTGGAAAATATTAAAGTAATAAAATCTTAAAAAAACTTAATTTTACCAATTAAACTAAAGTTTTATATGTTTATGGAAAAAGCTGTAGATAAATAAGTTTTTACCCAAAAAAAGAATCATTTTGTTATCACTTTTCATTTTTGAGTTCTGGACAGGGAATTTGCAAAATCCCACTTTAAAGTCAAATTTATTAGTCCTGATTTTTTAGGTAAATAATAGTTGCTTTCTTGGAAAATATACGGGGTACAAATTAAATTAATAAATTTTAATCTTTAAAAAGGTGCTATCTGTTAATATATCTTATCATCATCCTGCGACCCCCGTTTAGAACCACCACTGCTTATATGCCTGATATATCTTAAAACTTTATTACAGTTTTTAGAAGGAGTTATCAGTGTCTTTATTGAAGTACTTTATTTAACTTAACTTTGCAGTTATTCGTCCACAATGTTAAAAACAAAAGTATTATTCCAAATTTATTGCTCTATTCGTTAAAAAGCTACATATAGCGGACATAAAGTACATTAAATAAAACGAGATTTCCTGGATGCGGTGTAGTAAAAGCGGCAATAAACCACCAAATAATTTAGAAAGGATGCGTTGTGCGTTGGTCGGAGATTGGTTAAGCTTCTCAATTAAAAAAAGGAGGTTTTAAAATATGAGTTATTAAAAATGAGTGATATATTTGTCAAGGCGCGGCAAAGATGTAATTTAAGTGTCAAATGTAGAGTAAGCAGTTATTAAAAAAACGTGTTAAAAGTAAAGCATCTAGCGCTAGTGAAACATCTTTGTAAGTGTCATTTGTGATATGTGTGGCCGCACAGACGGTTAAAGATGTCTTCCCAAACTAATTATTTCATAAATCAAATTCACCCACGTCATATTATTACACCCATACGGAATTTTACAGCTGTATACCACTTAATCAAAACTATATAAATTTTGCCCACCCCTAAAAAAGAAAATAATTTCAAAACTTGTTTTAAAATAAATGAAATAAAACAGTTCGCATCGTTTGGATATATTTGTTTGTTTTTAGTTTTTCTAAATATTCCTGCTTAAATTAAGAGCGTGATCGGCTTTTTCTTAAAGCAAGTTCATAAATTACATTCCAACTGTCTGAATGTCGGGCCCTGTTTCTTCTGTTTTGTTTATTGTTCCAAAGCTGAAAAACACAGACACTGTTTCTTCACGAATGCATCCGTATTATGGAAACCGTCTTTTAATTTACTGCATCACTCTTTCCCAAAACATCTCTTTCTCCAACTTTTGCAATTTTACCAAATTGATATTTTGTTGATTTGATTTATCTTCATTCTTTTTTAAGATGTGTTTTAAAGTGATGCAATACTTAATATTCAGTGAACGAAAATTTATTATTTTTAAGCTATTTTAAGACTCTTTAAAATGTTAACGATGAGATTTATCATAAGTTTTTTATCATGTATGACACAGCGGTTATTAAGTGCTTTATCAATCATTCCAAGGCGTTGTTGGGCGAGATACAACTGGAGGGCTTAGGGTGGATAAATAGGGAAACCTTTTATAAACCAAGTTAAGTTTCTTAAAATTTACATTCTATTATGACTAAGAAAGTACACTGAATATTTTAAACCATTAAAAATTTCGATTAATAATTTTCTTTTGTAATCAACAGAATTATAATTTTAATTAAATAAAATTACGTTTTTGCTAGTTATATACAGGGTGTCTCACATTTTTTTCCTGAAAAATATTCTTTTAGAAAGGAAATGTCATTTTTAACCAAAAATTACCTATGAACTAATATTATCTTTCGACTTCCTAGACATTCGAGATAAATTTTCCGTCGGAGATAATAACAGGGAATAGGGAATAGAAAATTCATCCCACTTTTCTGGAACATCTTTACAATTTACTGATAATGAATGCGAATCCCAAAGGAGTGCGCGAGTTTGGGATGAAAAATTGTGAAAAATCATGAAATCGAGCATTAGTTCTAAAGTCAAATCTCAAGATTCCCTCGTTAGATTTTCAATTTTTTTTTCAGATTTATAATCTAAATTGATTAGGCTACATCATAGGGGATAGTCACCTTCTGCAACCTAGCACAAAATTAATTAGAAGGTTCCAAAGTTAAGGTACTTTTTGGTCATTATATATTTTTTGTACATTCTCCAATTACTTTTCCTTCCTCTAGGATTTATAGAAATGACTTCGAAATCATCTACAAAAAAAATTGGACAAAAATGTTTTTGCTAGCTCTTAACAAGTTATAGGCCAGTCAAATTAGCATTCTACTTCGATAAAATTAGAGGAAAGCTGGAAATCGAGTTAAATATTTTATTTTTCATAAAAAACAAACATATTGAGTTAGCCCCAGTTTTCGTGCAATGCTCTATTTGCTGTATAGAAAAAAAAAACGAAAATATCGGTCATTTTGAAGTTTTTTCAAAATACACACAAAATTATGCGTCTGGAGGATAATACTATTGAATTGGGTAATAAGTGACACTGCTGATCTGGATTAATGTTAAATAGTTGAGTAAAACTCTTGGGTAAACTTCTTGTATCCAACTTTATTATATTAATTAATAAGTTATACCTTAGGTATAAACATTCACTATCGATTTCGAGTGAATGTTTCTACCTAAGGTATAACTTATTATTTAATATAATAAAGTTGGATACAAGAAGTTTACCCAAGAGTTTTACTCAACTATTTGATAATATTATTGTTTGCAATTTTAAGTAGCGTTAAATTCTGCGTCGTTTGAGTACTCAAATTTAAGCCTCAAGATGTTGGTAAAACTAGAGTCAAAAACTGCTCCCTGGACAAAAAATATTTTCTTTCGTATATACTGGAATTGATAACTTTCTAATGAATGTAACAACTTAAAAATGGCCATAATATAAGCATATCTACAAGTACGTAGGTAATTGGAGACAACAATATCAACTGCCACCTTGCTCATAAAGTTGGAAGCTCCAGTGTTTCATAAGTGATTGGTACTCACTTTGACAAAATCAAATTGGACCGAACAGATCTAGTGTGCCTCTTTGAGGTGTAAAATCTGTAGTCAAAATCCATGACGAAGAGGTACCCGGATTCTATTTTTCGCTGAATTGGGCTCCATAAAAATCTAAGGAAGAATTGAAGAAATATTTTGAGTACACTAGCTTCATACCCCCTATCATTATTTGACGAAGTAGGAATGAATAAGACTGTATTTTACGATTTATTTAATTCTGCCAATGTAAATTCATATGACTTCAAGGAAGAAGTATCAGTTATTGATGGTGGTTTTCTGCTACATCCCTTTTCGAGTACGTAAATTTTGTAGAACATCATTACGGAAAGGAGACTACAATTGTCTTTAATGGATATTCTGAAGGAGCAAATAAAAAGAGCATAAAATCAGCTGAACGTGATCGTAGAAGTAGAAATTGCTCATCAGTAGATGTTATATTCGATAAAGCAATACCGGGTACTATGGCAAAAGATCGAATTTTATCGAATCCAAGGAACGGCTCATTACAATGTTGACTACGAGGTACTTAGATCTTAGCACATCAGTATGAAGTTAAACAAGCAGATGAGGATGCTGACTCCACAATTATCAATACTGCTCTTCAACTTGGTCCGAGATTTAAAAATGTAATTATTGTTGGAGAAGATATAGACCTACTGGTGCTTTAGACAGCAGCAACCCCAAATTCATCCATTATATACTTACTGCAGCCTAGAAAACGCAAACAAGCAGATACACTTTACAGCCCAGTGGGTATCAAATACTCTGAACCTGTAAAAGACAACATCTAATTTCTACACACCTTCAGGAAAACTGAAATTTGTCAAGATCTTAGAAAGAAATAAAAACATGCAAGAGGCTGCTGGTACTAATGCAACTCCAGATGAAATGGATACAGTTGGTGAGCAATTTATTTCAACTTTGTATGTTGGTCGTACTGAAAGTCGGTGAATGAATTACGCCATGAGCTTTTCGGCAATGCTCTCCTAAAAAGGAATTTATTCTTGCCAGTGTACCTCCCACTGAGTTAAAAGCACGGGAGCTTTCCCTTCGAACTCACCATCAAGTTGAAATTTGGAAAGGAAACAACATTGATTCTTTGGGTTGGAAGATTTCAATTCATAGGCTTTTGCTGGTGACGACTTCTAAAGAGGCAGCACCACAGGAACGTCTCAATTCAATTTCCTGCAAGTGCACCAATGGAAGCCGTGGCGATTGTAGTTGCAAGACGAATGGTATAAAATGCACAAATATTTGTAAAGGGTGCAAAGGCCTGTCATGCATGAACTCTCCAGCGGATGACGACGTACTGGAAACTGGTTATGAACTCATTATAAACTCAGGTTCAATAGAGACACTATAAGTTCTGAAAAAGAAGATCACCCATGTTTGGTCATGAAAATGAAGAAGCTGGCGAGGTTTATAACCCCACCCCTCAATAAATTTTTCACTCTAATTTTCTCCAACATCTTAAGGCTAAATTTAATAGTTTGGAACTCAATCTACACAGAATTTAACATTATTTAAAATTACCAAAAATACTATTACCCCCCCCCCCCCCAACGCATAATAAACTCAGAGATGTCTTTTAAATTTCACGTAGTGAAATTAAGAGCATCTTCCTAGACATGACATGGATTAAAATATCTATCCCACTTTTCTGGAGCTTCTTTGCAAATAATCAGCGAATCACTGATAAAATCGAGCATTAGTTGTGCAGCTAAATATCAAATTTTCTCCGTTAGATTTTCAATTATTTTTATAATATAAATATTATATTTATAAACTTAATTTATTAGGCTACAATCTAGCGTATATTCACCTTCTGCAACCTTGCACAGAAATTATTAGAAGGTTCCAAAGCAAAGGTACTTTTAGGTAAATATATATTTTTTGTACAATCACGAAAAAATATATGAAAATGTTTTTGGCGTTTAGGAAGTCACTCTATTAACTCGCTTAAAGTTGTAGACAAAATCGAAATCGAAAATCGAAATATAAAGAACGAGTTGATAATAAAATGATTTTATACAGGGTGTCTCACAAAAACATTAAAATTTTGATATTTTGAGTCGAAACAAAATATAAATTCTTAGAAAATTTATTGTTCATACTATTGTTAAATTAGATTGCTGGAAAAAAAGTGAGACACCTTGTATTCATTATAAGATTAATCCATCATTTGTAAGAAGGTAAATTTTAGTGAAAAATATTACCTATTTCTTAGTTATTTTTTATGAGTTATAAATTTTATAGGCACTGCTCGTTTAAGACTCTTAAAATACACCTTTCATAATAAGAGAAACTAATTTTAATTCAACACTCTTATAAGAGGAAATACACTAGAATTGCATTTTATTTCTAATAATAGCACAAACATAATTGCGTTTAGAACGAGATTGCAACTTATATTTAGATGATTGAGAAAATACTTCAGGGAAAACTTTATTGACAGAATTTTTTAATTAGCGTAATTGAAGTGTTATTTCAGTGGCAGGTCCAGAGTAAAATTCTAGGGGGACGATTGGCGATTATAAATTTTAAAAAATTAAAAACATAAATATTTCAAAGGATCTGATAATAATTATACAACTTGGAATAAGAGCCTTGATATGTTTTATTATAGACTTGTTAATGAAAATCACAAAATATTCCTTTGGAAAATCATTGGATAATATTTTCAACATTAATTGTATATCACAATGAATGTGAAATAGAGGTTTAAATTTTCAATACATAAAGTTCGGCAACCCTGCTTTATTTTGAAAATTAAGCATTTACAGAAAAATTTTTTAAATAAGTTTTACCATTCTTAGTAATTCACTTTTTATGAATATTGCCATGACCTTGAACAGTAAGTTGAAGGTCAGGCGATAATCACTTAGCTTTTTTCAAATGGCAACCACCCTTTTTGCGTATTATTAAAGCTTAATTTCAGTGGTTTATTGAATATACTTTTTTCATTTTACTAGAGTGAATAGTTTAGAAGTTACAAGAGTTGTAATATGTAAGTTCGGCAACGCCGCGCCGAGTTTTTTAAAATAGCCACGAACCGTACAAATTTTATTTGAAAATTTTTTCTCAAGAATGCATACTTTCAAAATACGTATTGAAAATTTAAACCCTTGTAACTTTCAAACTGTTTCTTTTAGAAAAATAAACAAATATGTTCCATAAACCTCTGAAAGTAAGCTATAATAATATGCAATAAAAATGGGTTAACCCTATTTAAAAAGAGTTAAGTGATTATTGTATGGTTGCAAAAATGTGGACTCTTTGGACTTATAAGTTATATTTAAAAAGGGAAGTCTATGTATAAAAAATGATTTAGTTCATCACATTGGCTCATTTATAAGTCCAAGCCAATCAACGCATTTCTGAGGAACGCAATGAAATGATAAATGCAATGAGTGCACGCTAGTGAGGCACCCTGTATATTTCTATTTTATTATTCTTCGTTTTGAAGAAATTATAGTATAAATTCCACTTAAAAATGCTTTTTTTAAATATATACGTACATAAATAAAAACCACTTTTGCATTTTTAAAGCGGAAATTAAATTTAATTTTAATTAATTTTCATATCAGCTCACATTTAAGTGCAAAACACTGTATAAAAAATAGTCTTTCCCAATAAAAAATATTTTGTTGCATGTAAAAAGTGATTACTTACATTATGAATAAAAAGTAATGAATTAATTTATAGCGTGTTAACTACATAAAAAACACCTCCACTTAACTATAAAATAATTTTTTTAAAGAAAAATAATTTTTCTTTTTATTCTTTTAAATTATATCCCGTTGTAATTAAGGGACTCGTTTTATGAATTCTTCATTAAATTACTTTTTACATATCATCAATTTTAATGCACCTGTAATTACATACAACCCAAAAAAGGTGTTGAGAGTGAAATATTTAATTTCCCAACAATTTAAATTGCTTTAAGAAAAAGCTTGTTTTGTGTATTAAATTTTATGCCTAACAAAAAAAAGTAATTTGTTGAGCATTATGACGTTAACATTTTATAAATTAAAATTATTTTTTATTATAATTATAACCCTATATTTTATAAATACTTTTACAATTTTCCTTATTTTAATTAAAAAAAAATTAATTGAACTTATTACTACTATATGCATTTATAAAGTTCTTATAAATTTATACTAACCTATTTTTTTTTAATTTATATAAAATTCAAAAATATTTTTTTTAAAAAGAGAACTCAGTGTATATTATTATTGTTTTAAAACCATAACAAATTGACATTTTATGGCCGGTTTTAAAGCTCTCCCGGGTTATATCGGGCTTAGCTTATATTTAGGTTTTGCTTTAAATTTTGCAATTTTTAAAAGGATTTTCTTTTTTATGATCCTAGTAACTATTATTACGAATACCTGCTATATATTTATATTTTCACCAGATTACTACATTCATTATCTCAAAAATTCATGTTGCTAAATAAAATTAGGTTTCACGACGTTTCAATCAAAATATTTGTAAAATTTACGAAATATTTAAGATCTTGAGAATTTTATGAGATGTAAAATATGCTGGAATAAGAAGAACTTTTTTGAAGAGCAGCGAAAGGGTACATTTACCCTGCAGTCTCGCTGCTCGCACGTCGCCAAGCTACTCGCCACGTACTTTTATGCTGCAGTTGCGATGCGCCATAAAACATGAGACATTCGAGAAGCAAAAGTACTGTTGTACGGTACAGTATAATAGAGAGAGCGAGAGGAACCAATCACAGCGCTAATTTGAAGATGTTTGGCCTTGATCGATGTGACGCGGATTAATGCGCGAAGCCTAGCGAGCACCCCGGCTGCAGTATGAATGCCCCATTTCAAATTAATTGGTTTGTGTCAGATGTGAACAGCGAGCATATTTGGCGATGTGCAAGCAGTGAGGCTGCAGGTAAATGTACCCTAAGATGCTTGAAATATACCATTATATTTATATTAATTTTTATTGACATTATAACTACTTATTTAAATAATGTACAATAATACTTTAAAAACATATACACAATTTTCAAACTTTGTTTAATATTAAAATCAAGATTTTCTTAACTTTCTAACTTCTGCATGCTAAAGATTTATATGCATGAAGTTCATGTCCACCGTCCACCCCAATTCAAGTCCTGAGAAAAAGGAAATTATTTTAGTTTCAAACCGTGAAATCCAATCATATTAGACCATAAATAAATCTTGAAAGCCTTCTCCAGTTTAATTAATTCTAGCATTAGACATCAGGACAAATCTCTTGGTCCCCTTACCACCTCCCATCGTCGCATATTTTAACAACGACACTTGAAGGCTTAATGCGATCGGAGTTCAAACAAGAGGCCATAAATATTGCCCATACCCGTAGTGACTCATACCATCAGCTAACTAGATGCATCATTGCACAGCTTTGGGGGTTGTAATGGATAGGAGATGTGTATTTATGTTCGGGGATGTATGAAAGTGCCCCGCGGTGCTAACAAATAAAGGGGTTAGCAGTTACCACCATTTTTATATGAAACTATGATTTACACCTATTATATTGTCAAAATTAGGACGTTATTAGTCTTACAAAGTATTAAATTAACTAGATAATAATTCGTTAAATTTTACCACCATTGTATACACATAAAGAATGTGTCTCGAGTATAGCATAAAGAGCACTCTAGTTCCGAGCTTGTTAGAGAACATTCCGAAAGTGTGATCTATCTTGTGTTAATTCAATAACCCTGTATGAAAAACTTTTTCTCAAATATTAATCAAGCAGAAAAGAAAAATAATTTTATTACAAAGACTAATCATATTACTTTTTATCGAAGTAATGAACTAGTAAGTGGTATAAAAAGAAATACAAAGAAACAAGCACTTTTTACAACTAACGTCAATAAAATATAAGATTATATGTGGTGGCTTGTTTACTGAGTAGTATTCTTTAGAATATCAAAAACTACGGAATAGGAAAATAATGACTGAAGTTAAAAGGGTATTAAAGATTGTATGTCAAATTAGTATGCTATTATTATATTTTTATCAGCTTTTCTCTAAGGGCTCGTCCTGCAACAGCTGTTTAATACAAATTACCAACCTCGACAAAAGAGCTAAGGCCAGAATACAAAACACCAATCTTATTCAGATAAAAAAAAGTAGAACGGGTCACTGTTCTACAGTGTTCTACAGTGACCCGTTCTACTTTTTTTATCTGATCAAAAAGATAAACCTTCACCCAAGGTCTCTTATGAACTTAGATCTCAGATGTATATCATTTTGAATCTATGATAAAAACTTAAAGGAACTACCAAATCCCACATATCTTGCCACGACGTCTTACAATCAAATTTCATCTATAGAAGAAAATCAGTCAAATTACAGAAATATGTGAATTTAGAGTAGATTAAATTCCTCTATCTGCAAGATCATTAACTAAAATACCAACATAGTATTTTAGTTATTGTCTCTCATTCATGGACACCTCAAAAATTAGGTTTCCCATCTTAGGAATACAGTAATTAACAGAAGGAACAATACCCTTGAACTTTGACTTTGAATTAGTTAAACTAATAGAATTTTTAAATCTGTCAGCTAAACTAACTAGAATCAGGCAATCTTTTCTATAACAAATTTACAATTAAAATGGAAATATAAAACCAAGTTATATAATGTATACGCACTCCGTATACCAATTTGTAGGTTACTGCTAACATGTTGAAAACTCATGAAACTCTTTCATTGAGTAGAAGCATTTAGAGTTGAAACAAGTTTTGAATACCATTTTGAAAAAGGTTTCTTCTTTGTGTCTTTTTACGGAGTCGGGTAAAGCTTTGTTTTGTATACAGATTCTGTTTATGTTTCGGAATGCATAGTTCACTGGATTGTCTTGCATTGTAGGTGTGCCATTTTTGTTTTCGTGTGCAGAACGTGCACATTTGTACAGGGTCTTCAAATATGAATAATACTGGTGACTTTACATGGTAGGAAATCTAATATTCCCACAGTTGGCTACATTGAAAATAAAGATCACTTCAGTGGCGTTTTGTAGGAAATCAAAATTTTCTAAAATTTGCAAGACACTTGTGAAATAATTTGTAAAAAATATTTGCATACAACTGCTAAGAAACACTTTTGTTAAAATGATAGATTAGATAGAAATTTGAATGAATGTTAACACATAAACCAACCTAGCAAGTCTAAAATCACTACATAGTTGCAGTATAAATCCTAATTAAATTCCCTGTAATATGTATGTAGATGTTACTGAATGTGAGGATATTATTTTCGTAGA
Organism: Stenus bimaculatus; assembly: GCA_963971135.1. NCBI lineage: Eukaryota > Metazoa > Arthropoda > Insecta > Coleoptera > Staphylinidae > Stenus > Stenus bimaculatus. The sequence goes on along the minus strand of OZ020180.1, from coordinate 73,596,410 downwards.
AAGTGTTTCTACAGGATTCTTTGTGAATGATGTAAATTAACAGAGGGACTATTCTTTGTTGATCAATTAAAATTCTGTTTGCCTCAATTGCAGCTCCACATTGTAGTTCATATTATGGCAGGGTATCAGAACAAAAACCCCTCTTGACATTTAAACCCCGACAAAAACCCTCTGGACATTTACCCCCGTGCAAAAAAACTACCCCCCCTTCCAAAACCCCCTGGATATAAACCCCCCCGTACAAAAAACCTCCCCAACAAAAAGAACCCCAAATAAAGACAAAACACTTCTGGCCATTTATAACATGCAAAAACAAACATAAAACACTCCTAAAAATTTACTCCTATACAAAAAATCAACAACTGACAAATAACCCTCATAAAAAAACCCACACACACTGTATGTAACCTTCAGTGTCTTTCGTCTTTCTTTCTCTCTCGGAAATTCTTTTAAATTAACTGTTTTTAATTTATACTCTTAAGAATAGAATTATTTTTTTAGGTAAAGCCTCACTATACAGCTAAGTCAGGTCGGTTAGCTTAGTTTAGGTTTAAATGTCCAGGAGAGTTTTGTTGAGGACGCTTATATCCAGGGAGTTTTTGCACGAGGGTAAATTTCCAGGCGATTTTTGACTACACGTTTGGCAACGTTGCAACGTAGTAACTCCATTGATCCCAATAGAAAACATAAATATTCTGACCAACTTAAAAGGGCTTTTCAATCAAAATAGCGTACCAATTTTTGTTTTTGTTTGGAAATTATGAATGAGAAATCCAAAAACCATAAAAAAATAATTGGAATAATAATTGTCTACTATTTATGGTAATTTCAGAAAATGTATCCTCTAAAGGTACGTTACATGACACGTTCTTCTAAATCTTCTATTTGAACTATGATTCATGATACCTTCTCCGCAAGTTGCCCGCATTAGTTTTTTGGCCGACTCTAGATTTGGAAAAATTTGAAATCCAAGAAACCAGTACGGCCTGTCATAAAATCTACTATTATTTCAACTCGTGCTTATGATGATCCTACTTATTAAAGATTCCAGTTCTTTTATTAGTTCTCTTGCTACTTCTTTCGTCAGTCTATAAATCCGCCTAGCATAACTGATTATCTGATAGATTTTCTAAGGGATTATTTATACATAATATTGTCTCACATTTTTTGCTTAAATTTTAACATTTTCTACTGATGTCATACTTGCAAATATAACTGATTCTCAATTTCCATTTTAATAACAAAATACAAGGTAATTTCATATATTCAAAACCTTTTCCCAATGAGAGTTTTAGGTTAAAATAGCCATTCGACAATCATCTCATGATCATCTCGACTCTATGAAGTCGAGGCGTGTCGCTTATAATTTCTCGCATGCGATATGATGTCACATGTTCAATGAAACGGTTTTACGAAAAGTGATCGACATAGGCTGAAATGTCGTATGCGAGACTGTGTAGAACGGTTCAATAATAGCACGCCATGAGGTTTTTTCCTAGAACCGTATGAGAGTGTTCTAATACATAGTATATGTCAAACAAGCTGTTTATTGAAAGTTTATTTTTCAGTTTCAGTATTGCATAAAATGTACAGTTTAGTGTAGAAACTATATAATTTACTTGATTGTCCCAGAATAGTTTTTTATTTATGAGGATGCCTAGAAATTTAGTGTCTTCCGATGCTTTTTTTTTGGTGGTTTTTGAAGAATTGAATATTTACAGTTCTCTGAATTTGAGAATATTTTGTTTTTGCACAACATATTTCTTTTTCATTATTGACCTTATTAATTTTATTATTGAGGGCTTCTTGGGTTTCTCCTCCTACTATTAAAGAAGAGTCACCTGCAAGAATTACTGGTTGTCTGTTGATTTTGAATTGTTTAAATCATTTATAAATAGTAGAAAGATACTCACTCTTTGATGCTGTGGATATCTGAATTTACAATTGAAACTTCGATATACATTTTCCTGTTAATTATGAATTAAATTGTTAGGTTTAATATGTTTCCTCTTATTCTTAGGCTGTATAGTTTTTCCTTTACAAAGTTACTATCTATGCTGGTGTAGAACGATCTTGAGAATTCATAGAATATACCAGCTACTAAGAGCAATTTGTTCAGTAGAATTTTATATTTCCTACAAATTCAAAGGAGGTTGTAGACAATCATTTAGGAATCGAAATTTCGTTGGAAATTGATAAGTTAATTAAGTGTGTTACAGTTCTTGTATATACTCGGTGACCTCTTTGATTATATTCGACGATATGTTCATCACCTGTGTTCTTCTTGTTGTTCAAATTTGCAATTATCTTTCCTATATATATTGTTTGATTGGTTTAAAGAAGATGCCGAGTTCAGTCATAGCTGCTATTGTGGGATTTTGTGAGATATCCTTATCGTAATGTTCCATTTTGTTGTTATTATGATTCAGCGAACATGTTTTCTAGATGATCTGTTTCTTTTCCAATCTTGATTTATTCATGTACGACCTACCTCTGTATTGACTAAATTAAACGTACTTTTTTTAATGTTGCATTTTATAATTAGTTGTTTATGTTGCCTTTTTTCTTCTATGTAACTTGTTGCACTTTATTATTGATATAAATTTACTTGAAGGGGATAACCAAAACCCGTACTGCGCATAATGTGTTAACTGATCTCTCAGTACAGATATTTAAAAATTCGTTCAGGCACTTAAAGCGAGAACAAATCATGTACAATCATGCGCAAATATATGGAGGATACAAAAGAAATATTTTGACTCAATAGTAAGAATTCGTAGACACGAGATTACACGAAATATGAAAGAAATTAATACGACCTAAGATGCAGGCGGGGTCCTTTCAAAATTAGTGTGGTCTCGTATTTGCGAAGGGTTGGTATTGGGCAGAATATTTCTTTTGTGTCCTCGATATATATGCGCGTGATTGTACCATGGTACTTTTAAAAGCAACTAAATCATTTTTGTATTACCTATTTAAAACTTGAACTTAATGGAGGTATAACTCTAAATTTATAATAAATGCGAAAGTGGCAAATTTCTCCCTTTCAATTACTAAAACGTCACTAACAGTTTGCGTACTTTATTATTAAGCACGAAAATCAAAATCTGTCATGTAAATACGAGCGAAGTAATACATTAAATGTTCCCTTTTTCCATTTTTTACAGGCGTCCCTTTCATACACTAAACTACAAACATTTTTCCCAACGCGGACGACTCTGCAAGAGTTTATTTGTTCTCGTCTTCATATTTCTTTTTAGTTTGCCGAACATTCCTAGAAAAGACGGTCTCGAGCAAGTTCTCGAATTTCTTTTAATGTCTGCATTTAAGTTACCATAACAATTTAATTATTAAATAGTCTAAATAAACATATTTTCGTTTTTTAGGGTGGAAAAATTATTAAATACTTATTGCATGTTTTGCTAGGTATGGTGACCATTGTACATGAGCTTGTGAGTGGATGGTGTTATTGTAGTCATGTACGGGAAAAATAAATAACAAACCACCCCTATATATTTTTACTTGTATCAACACTTCAAAGAACGAGCCTACCCTCATGTCACGCCTCGCTGACCCTTTCTTCCTAAAATAATTACCGGGAGGCATCTAAAATTTGTAAAACTGTTTAAATAAGAAATTAGCTTTCCTATTTATTTAAGGTTATCCCATGGGGACAGCGAACATATTTATTACCCATCTCAAACATCTTAATCAATAAATTCAATTAATTAAAATTAATAAAAATTTATTGAAATATCTATTATACAAATAATAAGATTTATTTGTATAATGATTGTAATAGGCCATATTGATTAGAACAATGTGGGCTTCTTTGTTTTTTTATCGCTGTTAGTAGTTGAGACTTTATATCATTTGGTGTTACGTTCTTTCAGATAAATAAAATGGAATTTCGAAGAAGTGGAGCAACAAGTGGAAAGAAGAAATGTGCTGTTCCGGTTTTGCCACCAAGGATACCGACACCCATGCCAGCACCCAATAATAATAATTCGGCAAGGTAGGACTTGACCATTTTAAATTTTACATACCTAATTAAAAATATGAATAAGAGAATTCGTTAACAATGTATACAAAATATTTCACTCACAAAAACCTTTCATTTTGAAAGCACATTCATGAAGAAAACTTAAAATAATAAACGATCACCTCAATCAAAACTTGAATTAATTAATTAAATTGGTTATTATTTTTTGATAAAAGCCAAATTTAAGATTTTCTATATAAATGAATATTCTATTTTATACTCAAAATCATATCTATTTACGCTCTAAAAATTTAGAAAAACCACAAAAAGTAAGCTAAATTTTTGAGATTTGAGTACAAAAAAATTTAAATTTTTTAATTATTTTTTGTCACTAAAAAATCTTCAATAGTATGAATGCTTAAAGTTAAAAGTCTTTCGTTATTATTTCCATTTTCTCTTGTTTATCAAATTTATATTGGGTAACTAAAATAATAAATCATAATTTGGAGGTGCAAGGAGCAAAACGAACAATGGCTTTATTCCTTATAAATAAACATAACTTGTAAAGTGCATCAGTTACGTGGAAAAGGAATTCGTAATTAAACATCATATTGCATAATGCTTTTATAATTAAAATATATGGTTAATCCTTTTAATTACTGACGTGCGCTATTATCATTATTATGTTATCTTAAATTAGTGCCACGCGTATAGAGTACATTATATTCAACCATGCGTTAAATTCTACAAGGCAGTGTTTAATTACCAAACTGCTTTTTAATTTTTATTAGTTGATTATGCTTTTTAAAATTTGCTTTTATTAGTATATATATTTTTTTAATATTTCTAATTGTATTTAACGGAAGCTAGCAATTTTAAAATTATAATTAAATTAAAGATTATATGTAGAACATTAATTTTAATAATTAATGTATGGTTGTTTCTTGTAAGCCCTTATAAGAAACTTCTATAAATTTAATATGAAAATTGTCCTATACAAATTACAAATTACTGCTACATAAAAAACCTTACAACTATGATGTACTTTATACATATTGTATAATTTTGCTTAGAATCGGTCCAATATTTTTTAGTAAGTATTTTTAGTTTATTTATGATGAATAACTACTGTTCAGTATGTACAATATATATATAATATAAAAAAAAAACTATACCAGGTGTAAACGAAGCATGGATTACCTCTAAAATTTCTTTATTTATGAAATCGAAAATTTGATTACACTTCCGGTCTTGCCGGATTTTTTTTTTAAATGCAATACCTCAATTTTTTGTTTATAGTTTAAAACAATTTAGAGATATTTTTTCTTCTTTATCTGAAGTTGATAAAAACTACAAAAACTCGTTCTAAATCATACTAATACTTAAATAAAATTGTAAAAGCATTGAAAAGTTTTTGCAAATAATTGTTTTTTAACAGCAAAAATGCCATGTCACTCGGTTTTTTAAAAAGTACATTTTATAAAGATTATTTTGGTCCCCACCAGTAGGGTTAAATCATTTTTCATGTGCCTATTTTACATATTTTTATTTTTTCACATTAGAAATTTAAACTAGTTTGACCCAACTTATGGATGCCAAAATAATCGTTATAAAATCTACTTTTTGTGACCCGACATCTTTGTATTTAAAAAACAAAGTTATATGTGCCAAAATGCTCCTCGAAAAAGTTCAAAAATTAATATTTCAAAATCTATTTGAATAATTTTACATATTGCAATTTTATTTAGGTGTTCAAGGAAAAAAAAACTAAGTGAGTGTAGTGCAATTCTAATTTCAACTAATTACTACTAGAATAAGTTTTTTTCAACACCAGTTTAAAGATTGAAAAAAAAAGCTAATTGCAAATAAATATGGCTATATCAGTCAAAAAAACTTACATTCAAATAATTATAAATTATCTAAGATTTTTAAGGATTTCATGTACAACCACGCGCAAAGATATCGAGGACAGAAAAGAAATATTTTGACCCAATATCAAGCCTTCGCAAACTCGAGATCTCACGAAATTTTAAAGGAACCCGCACGTAACTTACGTCGTATTTATTTTTTTCAAATTTCGTGTCATCTCGTATTATCGATCGCTTGCTATTGGGTTTGAATCTTTCTTTTGTGTCCTCGATATCTTTGCGCGTGAATGTACAATAATTTTTTTTTGAATATGTTGCAAATCTATGAAATTCATTTATAACAAAAGAGTTTGAAAGGTGGTGGTTAAGCCAGTTTTCTGTAAATTCCAAATTCTAAAAATCCAACTAAAAAATTATATGTTTCGAGCAAACGTTGTCTCAAAAATACTAGCAAAAACATTAACGCAAAATATAGATATTTCAGAAAAAAAGGTAGAAATCTTAAAATCCTTCAAGAAAGTTTATTCAAGTCTTTGTCCATTTTTTACAGATCTTAAATTCCTTCTAAAGAAAAATTCACGTTGCGACTAGCATTTATACAAAAATGACTTTTCGAAAATCCGGATTTCGATTTCCAGTTTTTACAAAATGTTTTTAAATAATTTGTACGAGTGCAAAAAAACATGACCTAAGTAATGCTTTTCTTCACAAAAAAGGATGCCTTTATGCACTGACAACTGATCATATGACATATTTAGAAATGTCAATATCTGTCATTAATTTCATGTTTTTGTGGAATTTTATTATTTTTAATGGTTGATGATCATTGATCGTAGAAAAACTAGTATATGCAACTCGACATACGGTCTCGCTGTACAATTTTTACGTCGCGTGCAAAATATTATTCATTTTTTGCACTTGTTGCATAAATTACTATTATTTAATGTTTATATAAAATAATTATTAAAAATATAATATTTATCGGGGGGTCGAACCGGTACCGAACCGAAAACCGTAAATTGAAAATAATGGAAATTATCAACACAACCGTAACCGTAACCAAAACGATTCTAAAACACAAACCGGAACGTATTAACGGTTTAATTCGGTTTGAAAATACGTGTACACCTTTCAATTCGAGAGGGATAATAAACCTGGGGGGGACAAAAATTTAGAAGCGTTGATTTTTTTATTTATACAGGGTGTTTCGTTCGTGGTTCCCCAAATGTCAGAGTTGGAAACTAGAGGTCTATCTTTTTAGTATAGGAGCTATAGCGTTTATTATTTTAGGTCACTGATTTTTGTTAAAAATCACAAAAACGCTAATAGCATTTTAACCAAAGTAAGTAGGGATTTATAGAAATTATTATTAGTAAGCCAAAACTATCCTTTTTTCAATTGTTAACAACACTAATACAAAAGTAGTTGTTAAAATGTTGAAGAAAAAACGCAAAGTAAAAAAGAAAATAAAAAAAAAAACAAACCGTAGCTTTTAATTTACTTTCTAAAACCTTTTGAAGTTACTGATACCATTAACCTATTTCACTTTCCGAAAAAACCCTTAAATTTCTAAATTGATTGCCAACATACAGGGCCGAATTTTTGGGTGGCTAAATTATTTTGGAATATTGAAAACTGAATTATTATTCCAAATTTTCTACTGTGACCTTTAATTAAACGCTATTGTCAAAAAAATTTTCTTAAAAATATATAACGCTTTAAATTTATTTGTATCTACTACAGATTTTTTTCACGAAAGAAACGTTTATTTTTTTCTTTTATTTATTTTTAGGAAACAAGAAGAACGTAATTCAATTTCCCAAACAATTAAAAATTTTTCGAACCCATAATAAAAAGTTATTCAGACATATTAGAAATAAGTAACAAAATTTAGATTTATTGGAAACTGGACTAAAAATGCACCGTTTTTTTGATATAAAGGGTTAATAATATTAACTTAATATAGTTTTTTAGAAAAATAAATTTATTCTCATTAGGTTTTCTATGAATTTATCGGTAATTGAGTAGTGCCTACTGACTTTATTGCAGAAAATTGGAAAGACCCTGTATATTACAATCCTCCAGGTTGTTTCATTAACATGAAATCAAAGAATAATTTATATTTTTAATATGACTGATATGAGAAGTTTGGAGGGCCACTTTATAAATTAGGCTATGATCCCGGGGTCACATCAGCCTTTGATCAGTTGTATTTGTTGAGGGAGCTTTAAATTCTAAGTAAGGAAAATCCCAAAAAATCTGTTGATGGTAAACACTAGGAGAGGATTTTGTTTTTTTATACAAAAAACAGCCTATTTTATATTACATCACCAATCACCAGTAATTAAAAAATAGTTTTACAATGACTTCCCTTCACTTAAAATTTCTGCCATGAAAGTGAATATTTTTTTGCAATTAAATTCACGTAACAGTTTGAGCATCCTTGAGCAATATAAACACAACCCCAAAAGTTTTAAGCACCCTGATTAGATAAGTTAAGTGTTACCTCGTTAGAAAGATATTTGTAACCCAAATAATACCCAGCACACAAAAAATAAATTATTTTTTATTTAGCCAATTTATTAAGAGACAAATATTGCTAGGTCGCCTATTCCTAACTATCACACGAAATTTTAAATTTGAATTTATTAGCGTTTATACAGGGTGCTTAAAAAGTCGTGAACACACTCCACGCTACGTTGTTATGAAGCACTCGTTAGACAAGGGAAAACTTTTCAAAAATATCCTTCTAGCAGATTATTCAAGATATGAGTGCGCAAAGTTAAACATTTTATTTGTACATGCTTACTTATTTTTGCTCTTTATATGTAGTACAAAACATAAAGATAATTGTGTTGTTATTGCTTTTCTCAACAAAAAATATTAATTTATGTTGAGAATGTAAAGATATTTGCATTTTAAAATTTATGATTTATCATAAAATTGACAAAAATGACATATGACAACAATGTAAAAATATTACGATTATTTCTTCGTTTCCTGGAACTTTAATCTGATAAAAATAACTTCGAACATCTACTTAAAATTTAAATTTTTTTATTTGTTTTCAATAAAAATTACTAATAATAAAATTTTTTTAGATAGTAAATGTCATTCTCAACATGAACTAATATTGTTTTTCCACTCCTTAAAAAGTTATAGCAGTTTTAAAATATCAAAATTTTAATGATTTTATTGCGACACCCTGTATTTTATTTTATTTTATTTTGAATTTTTTTATTTAAATTAAGTATTCTTTGGATTTTGTCTTTGTCTTTAAGCCAATCAGAGAGATTAATTTCATCAAGAAAAATTTTAAATGGTCCACTTAGTTTAGAAAAAGCCAATAGTGTCCAAAGAAACAAGTTGACAAAATCTAAACCATACTTGATTTATATAAAAAAATGATGATAAGAAAGAAAATTATACAGTGTGTTTCACAAAAGCATAAAAGTTACCAGTTTTAAAATGTAACTTGAAGTCGAAAAAAAATATTAGTTCATAGGAAATTTTTTGTTCAGAATGAGATTTACTATCTAAAAAAAATTTTGCTGGAAAAAAGTGGGACACCCTGTATAGACTTTATGTCTTACATTTTCTTGTAGTATAAGGACACGAAGCCGTGTTCATCATTTTAGAAACACCCTGTATATAGTGTAGAGTAATGAAAATAAAAAGCAAACGCGTTTTGGATTGTTTTATTAATAATTTTTCTTATGACTTGGATTATAGTTCCGGAAATATTAAAATGGTTCCAAAGATATCCCCATTTTATTACTTTCTGCACGGCAATGAATTTCCAAGTTTAAACTCTACTTGCCGGCAATGTGTAATGTATGTATAAGTAGAATACAACATCAAAGATTCGCCCCTCGATGCTTTCTTGGTAAACTATTTCTAAGCCACTTGCGACCATTAGAACTCAATTTTATCTATTCTATAAATAATTCACCAAAAATATTGCAGTTTAACCCGCCGAATTTTCCCACCAAATAAAAATATTCATATATTATAAATAAAACTACATGTCAAAAATATTATAATATGTATTTATCTGGTGGGGTGTTTTATTTACTATAAACTTAAATGTTTTTTTTACTTTGTAAAAAATTATAATAAAAATTAAAAACTTCAAGATTATCATAATTTGTAGTGACCGAATTTTCTCTCAAAATTTGAAGACCCGCATTTTAAGTTTAAAATCACTCGATTTTGTTTAAAAATATATTTTTTCAAACTTGTTTATTAAAATTAAAGCCGCCATAATTATTTTCCGAGATTATAATAAGTTCTGTGGAAAAAAGTTTTACTCTTAATTATGTTTAAAAGGGTAAAAAAACCCTTTTATTAGTTTTTTATTATGTGAAGTTTTAATGAACCGCCAACGCCAACAATTAAAAATTTATGCAAACGAAATAAAAAATGACGAATTACGTAGCATCTACCGGCAAGAGTTCAAACTGCAAAAGCTCCTAAAACCCGGTAAAAGCTCGATATTGATCGTACACATATAGGAGTTCTGCAGCTTTCCGACTTTCATGGGTTCAATGTAGTTACCATAGGTGTCGCTCTATACCACTGTATGACTATTTTTTAATATTTTTTTTAAATTACTACTTAAAAGTTATTACATTAATTTTTTATGAAAAAAATACATCCAAAATTTAAAAAAAATTGTAAAATATTGGAATTTTAAAATTAATAATATAATATTAAAATAATAAAAATAAACTATTCTGCTACTGTATTTTTGTTTTGTATTTACTTAATTAATTAAATTGGGATATGTCTTAAATATTCTGCGAAATGAGAAACTATAATATTTAATTTCTATATAAACTTGAGCTTTATTAACACATGTGTACTAAAAATACAGGTTTAGTAGGTAAAAATAATTATAAATAAATTTAAATGTGAAATTTAATATGCAGCAAATTGCAGGATTCAATAATTAAAAAGAAGTAGGGTCATTTATATTTATGCAGCATGCAGTTTTGATGAGGTTCCATTATCACAGTCAGATCAACAATTCTGGAAGCATATGTATTAAAAATTTATTTAATCGTTATTTCAAAGTAGGTTTGGCAATTATTTTATAAATATTATGCAGGATATGGAAATTCTTTATTACTAGAGGCTTTATGTCACATAATTTATTTTTTACCTACCACATTCTTGTGCAATTATGTATAATTTTTCTGCCAATTGCGATTATTAAATGTATTCACATAACTTTTGGTAAAAAGGTTTTATTTTACATGTTTTAAATGTCAAATTTATTCCCTTTTAAATAATTAAGATGACCTAAAATGGAAAAAGCTCGTGTAGCTGTAAGTAAATTATTATCAGTATTATAAAATTTATACAGGGTGTCACAGCGCTGCTAGGAAGTCACATTACTCTGAAATGAAAAAAGATATCGACATGCGGATTTCGACAGAACATAAAATGCTTTTAGGCGCACAGTCTAAAAATATTTTAATAATATACTAGTTGTCCTTTCCAAGATGCCCGACCAACTTTACGTTTTTTTAAACGAAACACCCAATATATTATGACATTTTTGGATTTCTTATCAAAAAATATCATACTTTGCATAATTTTTTATGAGACTATCTTCACTCATTTTGCTGATATTTTCAGTTTAAACGAAACAATATCAATCTAAGATTTAATTTTGTGGTAAGCTTTTACGAGGGTGCCACATAAAATGCAATTTAACCAATTAAACGAAATTTTCAAATGTAACACCCCGTATATTTTAACATCAAACGATGGCATTTTTTAAAAGCTTTCTATTGATATAATGTTTGCACAGTTAAGCTGCTAAACTGAAGATTTCATGATCAAAAATATTGGATTTATTGAACATAACAATTATAATACAGGTTGAAAAATCTGTCCATTTTGCTCATGACAAACACAAATTAACGTCTGGCATTGGTGAAAATATCCGATGTGAAGGAAGAAATGCTCGTCTTATTCGGTGTTCCTGTCATCAGATGTTCGGGGTTGACTCTGATACCCTAAGGACCGGTTGCACAGTTGAAGCTTCAGCTTGAAGCCACACTTAAACTAAAAAATTGAAAGATATCCTATTGTATTTCTGTCACTTGAAGCTTAAGTTTGAATTGTGCAACCGGGCCTAAACATTTTACATGGCCCCAAAGAAAAAAAACTATCAGGCCTAAGTCGGAAGATTTGGCGAGACAATCTAGTAAATATTGTCTAACAATTCGATGAAAGTGCTACTATACTCAGTTCTCCTCTTATGTATATTTTTAACTTAATTCTTAAAGAGGGTACTTTTCCTGAAGTTTTGAAGAACGTGAAGGTTTGTCCAATTTATAAATCTGGAGACAAAAGCGACATTCGCAACTATCGCCCAATTTCTATAGTGTCAAATTTTTCTAAAGTCTTCGAATCTATAATATCTGAGCACATAACATATCAAGTAAAGAACTCTATTATTGTTCATCAGCATGGATTTTTGGGAAAAAGATCGACCCTAACAAATCTCTGCAATTTAACACAGTACATATCCTCAAAGATGGATGAGAGGTCACAGGTTGATGTAATTTATACCGATCTGAGCAAAGCATTTGATCGTCTCTCACATTCGATACTTCTCCAAAAGTTAAAGAACTTCAATATTAACAATAACATAATCAATGTTATTGAATCTTATCTAAATGATCGTAAGCAGGTAGTTGTTTACCAAAATGCCGTTTCGAATATGTATGTAGCAACCAGCGGGGTTCCTCAGGGTTCTAACCTTGGACCACTACTATTTAATATATTTATGAATGATGTCAGTACGGTAGTAAAGTCTCCCATACTTTTATATGCCGACGATGTCAAAATATTCAGAGAAGTCAACTCAGTATCGGACTGCATTCATCTTCAAGAGGATCTTGACTCCTTTGTTTCGTGGTGTTCTATGAACAAGTTAAGTTTAAATATTAAAAAGTGTTGCTTACCCCCAGTATTATCAACTGACATTTAATTTTAAATGAGGTTTAATTTGACATATATAGTCTATTTTGCAGCTAAATATCATTTAAACTATATTCAAACTTCATAAAAATACTATATATGTCAAATTAAACCTCGTTTAAAATTAAATGTCTGTTGATAATACTGGGGGTTAGTGTCCTATTCGCGTAAAATTAATAAAGTGCAATTTGACTATCATATTAATGGTGAAAATCTTAAATGTGAAGAAATTTGTAAAGACCTGGGTGTATTTTTCGATAACAAATTAACTTTTAACTTTCATATCTCAGATATTACAAAAAGTTGTTTCCGCCTTTTAGGCTTCATTATACGTACTAGTAAGAATTTTTCCCATATAAATACTCTGATTTGTTTGTATAATGCATATATTCTTTCAAAACTTGATTATTGCGCTATTGTTTGGTCGCCTTTTTACAACAAATATATCTATGCTCTTGAAAAAGTACAGAAGAAGTTTCTTAAATACCTTTATTTTTTAAAGTACAATAAGTATCCTGAGTGGGACTTTACATATCACCAATTATTGCTAGAATTTAATTTCTGCTCTGTGGAATCTAGACAAAAGGTAATCTCAGTATGTATTCTATACAAATTAATTAATAACTTAATTGATGATCCTAATTTGTTAGGTGAATTAAGATTCCATGTACCCAGAATATCTGCACGTAACTCTTCTACTTTTTCAATATTAAGAACTAACACAAACCATTATTATAATTCTCCAGTTAATAAAGTAATGAAACTTTATAATGACTTACAGTATTGTGCTGATATATTTTCATTAAGTTTTGAGCAATTCAAGATTTTAATTTCGGAATCACTCCATTGATTTTACTATTTTGTAATGTATTCTTTGTTTTATCTATCACTTATTTATTATGTATTTATGTTTCAGTAACTTTTCTTTATAATAATCTAATTTTTTTGTAATAATTTAAACTTGTAATATTTATACTGTGCTTGTATACTTTACTTTATATTCTTAATAATTATTGTTTTATGTATGTACAGATTTAAATTATGTTCCCCTGTAATTGGACCTTTATGGTCTGTTGGGTAATAAACGAATATTATTATTATTATTATTATTATTATTATAAGGTGGCTTCGTCACTACACAAAATTTTGTATCAAAACTCAAAACAGAAAATTCCACTCTCTTCTCAAAGTTTTTACCATACAATATTTGGTGCAATTCAACAAGATATGAACGAAACCGAGGTTTTTTTCAAAATGCGGTTAACTGAAGATTTTGAAACATCATTGTGGGTGGATAGTTCTCTTGTACTAATCGACAAATTTTCTCCAACCATCAATAATACATCCAGAACAGAATTGGGGTTAATACTTTGATTAGTTAATATTTCTTATTGTACAACACACAACACACTATCGTGCTTTATAAATTCTGATAGCCAGAAGAGGATTTTTTTCCGATTCATCAAGCGCAAACCTCATATTTACCACTTCTTCTTTAGAAAAGTTAATTATTTCGGTTTAGCTATTATTAAAATTATAAAAGAGCGTAAAAACGAATTTGGTCAAAATATGTGTTTTCTTGTAAAATTTTAATACTTTTAATACCAAAATTGATAATTTTAACTTTGGATTTAATTTGGTTTGCAAAGCACAAAATCTGCTATTGTAATAATACAGAATGACACAAAGTATTTGAAAAAAAATTCTATACAAAAGTCATCAAAAGCGCTATTATGTCAATTTTTCACTTTTATCTTTTTAGATATTAATATGTCCTAAACCATTAACATGTAACCATACAAACATTATATACATCGAATGCTTGTAAAAATGACATATTTGATGTTAAAATATACAGGATGTTCCGTTGGAAAATTTCATTTAATTGGTCAATTTGCGTTTATAAAAACTTTATATTTGACATGATAGCTCTAAACTAGATGTGTCAAAATTTCAATCCAAAATTGTCATTTGTTTTAGAGCAGTGATTTTTCACAAATAGATTTTTTTCGTTTAAATGGTAAATATCTCCAAAACGAGTGAAGATAGACCCATAAAGGGTTATACTAAGTATGATTATTTTTTGATAAGGAATCCAAAAATGTCATAATATACGTGGTGTTCTATTTAAAAAAACGTAACATTGGTCGCCATCTTGGAATGGACACCCGGTATATTATAAAAATATTTTTACATTGTGCGCCTAAAAATATTATATGTTCTGTCAAAAACCGTCGAAATCTTTTATCATTTAAGAGCAATGTTAGCTGTAAATTTCAACCCAAAATTGTCATTTGTTTTAGAGCAGTGATATTTTTGACAAATATCAGCAAAATTAGTGAAGATAGATCCATAAAAGGTCAGAGTTGGGTAATAGCTATTTTTAGTACAAGTTAGCAAAGTGTATGGATTTTATCATGAGTTTGATTGTTGGGCGCCCGAGCTTTGCTCACGTGTGCTAAACCTGATTTTTTCCATTTTCGTTAAAATTATGAAATGAAACGTACTTTTGTTCGTACATATGCCTTGATTTTTTGGGTAATAAATCAATCGTAGCACTATTAGCCATTTCAAAAATATCAGGAGGAGTACTTAAAATCATATCATCATCATTTTCCATATTTATTTTTATTAAATTGTACGAAACAAAAATTCTAATTTTAAATAAATTAAAGGATAACACAATTATTTGAACTGCTTCAATTAAATAGAAAAACTTGTTATTATTATTTTCTTTTAGTCCAACTTTATTATTTATACGTTTTGTATAAATTAAATTAAAAACTATCGATTTCGGGATAATTTTATCCCATCTTCAGGTTTTTATAGAATCTTTATTGTCAAGATAATAGTGACATGTATCTATGTGACTATTATCTAGATAATAGTGACATGTATCTATGTGACAAAATACAAAAAGTATTTGAAATACTAAATACAAATTATGATTATTTTTTACATGGAATCTAAAAATGTCGTGACACCCGGTATATTATTAAAATATTTTTAAAGTGTGCGTCTGAAAGTATTGCACAGGGTGAGTTTTTGGTGGAAAACCTTTTTTTTTAATGGAACCCCCTACATATTTTTTGATATTTGCATTAACATTAAGTTAAAGAATAAAAAGACACATTTTTTGAAAATTTAAGTGTGTCCTTAATTTTCTATCGGAAAATTTTTTCGGGCATTTTCTATAAAATTTATCATATTTAGACATATTTTTAAAAATTTATATTGGCCTCATTATGAGCATTTAAAAAAAATTATGTCATTTTGTAATATTGATTTTGATTTTTTTTTTGAATTTAATAAATAAATGGCAGCTATGGAGGCGTGAAATATGAAAACTGGATAGGGATTTATTTTAATTTTTGGACCATCCTGTATTTTTTTACAAAATATTGTTCCTCTTTAAGTGTTCTTTAACTTTTATACAAATCATTTCTCGCTAACATTTTGTAAAAATATGTACAGTCGATAGCAAAAAAATAGACAAAGACAGTTTCCTGTAATTATGTTTTCCCAAAAAATTGTCATGTGAATATAACTTTAATTTAAAACCTATCAAAATTAACAATATCAAATTTTGTATGAAATTATTTTTAAAATGCTGTTAATAAATGAAGGAACCAAAGTGAATATTGTAGCAGATTCAGAGAATATTTTATATTAAGGAAAATTTTTGCATTTTCTTCATTTGAAACTTACCACAATTGCAGACAGTTACATTTCCCATAATTAAATTAAGACGTCCTGAAAGTACGTTTTACACAGCTCAAATTTCCTTGTCCACTTTTTTTGCTATCGACTGAATGTCGAAATTTGATAAATTTTATAGAAAATGCCCGAAAAAAATTAAGTGTCAAAAAATAAAAAATATCGTTGTATTCTTTAAGTTAGTGTTGATCCAAATAAAAAAAAATATACAGGGTGTTCCGTTAAAAAAAGATAGAATAGCTTGCGCTCCAACTACGAAACATCCTGTATAGACAAAAATAATTTCTGGTTATGCGCATCAATAAACCATCTAATTTTGCAATAGAAGTTTTTTTCCTATCTCTTAAAATAAAAGATATAGCTACCATTTTCGCACTAAAAACCTGTATATTCAGTCGAAAACCCGATATCGATATCTTTTTAAATTTTAGAGTAATGTTACTCGCTCTCGCAGCGGATTCTACAGATTTTTTAAACAGTGCGTAATTAAGATTAATAATACATTTATGTGGCATACGGTTTAAGATTTTTTTAAATTTTTAAAGTATGGGGAAATTAAACCTAACAGAATTTACTTTGTTTGGAAATTCCTTATAAGGCAATGTATAATTTAATACAAATTGTTTAAGTTTCTCCTTTTATGGTTGTTCTTATTGTTGTAAATAACCTTTGACCACTGCAAATTGATTTAGAATTGCGTTAGAAGCTAAAACTGTGAGATATAAAAATAAAAGTAAAAAATCTACATGATGTTATATGTATATTACAATTTATTAAAAATCTCGTTAAAACTAATTGCACTTACACGTGGTAAATAAAATGAGTGGTTGCGTTTTATTTATGAGACGCAAGAAAATTTTATTTATTAACGATTTCGCGGAATGCTCCCTTTCATATAATATAATTATATTAAAATGAAGAAAAAAAAAGAAGTCAAAGCCGTCAGTTATATTTATGTGCCTGCATACCTTGTGTTTAATTTAAGTCTTCTTACATTTTCTTTTGATAGCGGGGCATATTAAAATCGATGTTCGGTAGAATTGGTGGACGTTCTCAAGAAACAATTTATCTTCCAATAAAGTAACGGTGAATTTTTATGATCGTCTGCTGACTTTTACAATCATCGTAAGTAAATTATAAAAGAGTATTTTGTTGCGAAGTATAAAATACAATTTTGCAAAATAATGCTTTGGGATTTCGATATAAAATATCGCACTTGCCCGGAAAGGGTCGTCGCAGATAAAACTTCAATTAAGGTACCCTGCACGCTTCATTAACCGTAATACCTTAACCTTTTGAAAATGCGTACAGCTTGCTTAGGTTGCGATTTTATTCACGACATTATAGATTCAATTCGTCGTCATTGAATCGATTCCAACTTCCAAGGGCTGCATATTGTCTGGGCGGTAAGCCGTTGCGGGAGGGTGACCCGGCACCAGGATACGCGAGCTATGATTTATGGCCCAGGGAGCATATTCTTTTAACGTGACTTAAATTTTAAACTGTTTTATTGTTTTTCTCCTCTTAAAAACCCAAAAGCTGCTCTTACCGGAGGGAGCCTCGTTTCCCTTAAGAACTCTGATAAATTGGGGATAATATTTTAAACCCAAAAGCTATCAATTCTAAATTGATGAAGAATAACTTATTTCTACTTATATTACATATATTTCATTAAAAATTACCATATTATAACCTAAAATGATATAACATCTCGAAAATACCCGTTTTTTATTTTTATAAAAATTTTACTAATTTTTTGGACCAGCAATAACATATGGCCTTTTTAATAATATTAATTGAGATACTATAATGTCACCTTTACGGTAATTAATTAGAGTAGCAATAGGTTTGTTCCAACAGCCCGAAAAAATGTATATTGACGATCAGAGTCATGCGCAATAGAAAAATCGCGTTCGTACGGTGCCGTAAGTTCGGTACACGCCAAGAAGCAGTGTACATGTGGCATTCGTTAGTTGAAACCTAATGTACCATTCTTATAATCACAACACGTGAACTTTTTTGATAGACTTATTTGGATGGTAAAAACTTTGTTACAGTTTCGTGAAGGGCAGAAAACTCGTTGTTGTAACAAAGCTCATATCATTTGAGTGATATTGTTGATCAGCAGGCTGCTCCTAAATTTGTCTTTGAATATACTGACAATATATATTCTTGCATTATTAATATGGATGGTTTTACTCTAAATTGAACTGGCTTGAAGCCAAGGTTATCTCGGGACCTGAAGGAATTCCACCTATACTTTTGAAGAATTGTTCCTCTTCTCTGACCCATCATTTGTTCATCCTATTCAATTATTCACTGTGTTCAGGTGTATTCAGTCTATACTCTGGAAGAAAATTTTTATTACACTTATATTTAAAAGAGTATATCCTAAATTCTACACAGCTGAAGTACGCATTTCTGTCCAACCAGTAACTGCTTTTTGGTGTGTACCAAAATGACCGTACCGAACACTATCCCATGAACTACCTAAGTTTGCTTGGAACACAAACTTCGACCGTCCTACGTACGGTCACGTCTGCTCTAATGGAACGTGTTTTGTTTATTGCGCATGACTGTGATCGTCAATGTACGTTTTTTCGGGCTGTCGGAACGAACCTGTAGATTCTTGCATTGTTACTATTGATGATATTTATTCTAAATTGAACTCGCTTGAAGCATTGTTCGTCTTCTCTGACCCATCTTTTGTTCATGGTATTCAATTATTCGGATTCAGATGTATTTTCTTTACTCTGGAAGAAAAGTTTTCTTATAACTATATTTAAAAGTGGTGATAAGGATGTTATTTCCACTTATAGGCCTATTTGTATCCTAAATTGCCCCAGCAGAAACCAAAGTTGTGAAAATATTGTTATAATATTATAATACAATTTTAAAAGATGGTGATAAACTTGTGTAAAATATTGTGGAATCAGCAAATGTTGAACGGTGATAATATTGTGTTGATATTGTACTGGGACCAAGTTGTGGTACGTGGTTGTGACAATATTCTTACACGTCAAAAAAGATATGGGACGGCCGCTTGATCCCTGAATCTTTAGACTTCTGAGCATGTACACTAGAACTACACCACCGTATCTGTCGTGAAAGGTTGTATTAAATATTAGTATGATATTTTTTCCTTAATTGTATCTAAAATAGATCACCCCCCTAATCTGGAAATTTAGTAATCTTTTTTATTCAAAATATCTAAGTAGTGACTTTTTACTTGAAAATTGTGCACATAATAATATATAATATTGTATTATATTGTGTTCAGAATGTTTTCTCAACATTAAAAATATGTATTTCTATTTCATACAATATTATAATGAAATACGAACACAATATTTCCCAAACATATTGTGACACAAATGTTTGTACAATATTTTCACAACAATTCCATATTTACATGTTCCAACAATATTACCACGTTCCAACTTATGTTTCTATTTGGGTCTATTTCTAAAGGCTTCAAAAGTATCATAGTTTATAAAATTACACATCTATTTAGTGATGTCATAGTAAATTAACAACATGGTTTTTGACGAGGGAAATCCACAATAACTAATTTAACCCTTTTTGTACAAGGTGAATCAGATGCCTTCGATAGAGTGTCACACATTTTGATCTCGAAGTTAGATGCTATTGAGACCACTAAGAGTATATTTATAAACTTCAATTAGAATCACTTGAGTCAGTTCTCGACATAAAAGACTTTGGTATCGTCTTGAACCGTAAACTGACATCCTTTGAATACCACAATATTACTACATATTGGGGTTTTCGAAACGTTTAACAAGGGGTTTTAGTAACATAGATGCAATTAAAACAATTTAGTTTTATGGAATATGCATCCACTATTTGGTCGCCGTTTCATGTATCTCATATATCGTTCCGTTTCTGCAAAAAGCCACTTACCGACATTTTGCTACTATTAAAATTATTAAGCCCGAAGATAGATTTGCTATTTATAAATCGGCAGTTTACCGATTTTTATCACATATTTCCTTTCAGGAGTTAGAGACTTTTACAATTGAAAGCTTTGACAAAAGCTAGGTACTAATTAGTTACATTCAATCGAAAAAGTTTGTGACTTTTTGCAGGAAGGGGACGATATACTCACTTGAGAGGGTCCAGAACAGATTTTTACGAAACATTACTTTTGAAAGCAAATAAGAGTTCTGACCTCACATTCCCTTCTGTTACTGCTTCGGAATCTTGTTCTCAGTTGAATCACTTGAAGAACGTAGAACTAAAATTTTGATTTGTTCAGTATCTTTTGTGAAATATTCATATGTTTAATGTAATTGGGTTTGCCCGTTTAATGTACAACATGACGTCCCTTATTGGACTAAATACCATAATAAATTCATTATGATCCTATAACCATTGGAATGTACATTTTAGTCCAAGGACCATAATGATTTCTTTATGATACTCAAATTAATGTTAGTGAGATATCAATAAATTTTAATTTATTTCAATTTCTTCCTGATTTATGTAAGCAGATAGTTTGATTGACCTTACGATCCTTATGACATAAATAACTATTTTTCTTTTTTTAGCTTACCAATTATATCTTATAAAATTTAATAACCAAAATATAGTAACTGTTTGAAGTAGTATGTGGTTTTCATTTATTTATTAACTATTAGTTGAAGTTATTAAGAGAATTATATTTAATCGATTGAAGATTATATTCCTGAAGATTATGATCGTAGATAATAATTGTTTGTCTAGTTTTAGAGTCTAGGTAAACAATTAATTTACTCGTAAATATATCATGTAAAATTGGTGCGATTATTGTGTCGTACGTAATTGGCCCTGAAATTCTATGAAGATGCATTATACGTAATTAGACATGTAAATTACAGGGCAGCTAATAAAGTGGCTTTGATAGCTGGAAGGTATTTTAAAAAGAACTCTTCTTTGACCATATGTGCTCTTGCAACATGTGCTCGCGCGTAATAAATAATAAATGAACTTTTTAATGCTAAAGAAATTAGGCTGTGGTTTCTTTGGATTAATAGCATTATTTATTTTAATACGTTGATTAATATGCTTGTACATTACAACTATTTGTTGTTTTCGTCGAAGCAGTCTGGTCTGCAAAACTTGCTCGCAAAGGCTTTATGCGAATCCTAATAATAAATTATAAACTTTCACATATGAAAGCTTTCGTTTAAAATATAATCGTAATATTATTGATTTGTTTAAATCTAGTTTATTATCAAAAGATTTTCTGTACTCAAAATTGAATAACAATTTGCTATTTTCCTTACCTATAATTTCTATGGTTTGTTTTTAATAACGTAAATTCGTGGTGGAAAATTTTAGGACACAAAACATCTTTCTTGAGAAGATCCATATTAAGAAAATTTGTCCTAGTGAAAATTTCATGCTAAAAAAATTATCGCGATGTTGGAATGAATCGATTTGGTTATGTTTTGGAAAGATTGTAATTTTTATTCGAAAAAATGGTCTAAAGATTCAAAAAAGTAATTGTGCCAAAAATATAAAAGAAAGAAAAATCATGAATGTAAAAAATTAAAATTAATATTCCCTTAAGCTTAAGCTAATCTTAAAAAAATTAAATACTTATTTATTGGATTTATAAAAAATGTAATCAATTCCAATATCTTTAAATACCGGCCATCAGTTATATATTTTCGAAAAAACTTTTCATAAAACTCCGACTCTGGCAAAAATTATTAATAAAGTGCTGTTTTTTAAAATACACTCCAATTTTTAAGAAACTATAAAAAATTATTATTTTATTTGTTCTTTAAGCCAAATTCGGGATTTTTTTAGAGTTCGAATTTTAATTTAAGTAGAGGCCCCATTTTTATTTCAATTTAAAGATCTTTGACCAATTAATGTAGAAAACTTGTAGCCTCAATTATTTTTATCTAATTATTGATTTAGTGAACAAAAATAATGATCAGTTTTCAATTGTGGAACTTCGAAAGTATTGCATGTCAAGACCATAATTCAAGGATCATAAAAATATACAGGGTGTCCCTGACTACCCATTGTGGTACATTGATGATAAGAAAAAAATTACCACCAAAGTTAACCTAAAGAATCTTTTGGTATAATTTGCGAATTTTATAAATTAGGATATCTAAAACAAATCGGAAGTACCCGAAACCCGAAGTAACTTTAAAATATGAAATGGCAACCTAGGTCGAGTGTGGTATCTTATTTTATGGAAAAATTGAAACATTACCATCATCCGCTATGGGCGAGAATGCATTTTCTAAATGGAAACACTTTTTTTGCTTCATTTTTTAAAAATATTCGACCTTTTTAATTTTTTGTTTGGATTAATCTTTAAAGGGAAATAGATAACCTAAAAATAGTTGACTATTTTTAAGAAAAACATGTTTGCATTTATAAAATCATAGTTTCCCAGAGGAACAGATCCTCACCCATTGTGAATGATGCTAGTGTTTTAACTCTTCTATAATTTATGAAACAATTTGTCACTTTATTTATTCATTTAATTTGTTAATTATGCAAGATATTAAAGAAATATTTTAATAAAAGTTTTTATTTTTAAAAAACCTTTCCAATAATACCACACTCGACCTAGGTTGCCATTTAAAATTTCAAACTTACTTCTGGTTTCAGATACTTTTCGAAATTATGAATTACACCAAAAGATTCTTTAGGTTCAATTTGGTGGTAAGAAGTTTTTCTCATCAATGTACGGTAGTGGGTTCTCGAAATAAAGAGGTTATAAGGGCGGTGGTCTGGGATACCCTGTATAAAAAATTACTTTTTTTAAATTTTGTTAAGAAGATACCGTTTCTTTCTTTTTGATAAAGATTTATTATATATATTTTTCTTAAAAAGTATACCCAAAAGGAACATTTTCTAAAATATGTAAGGTAGATATTTAGCTAGTTATATTTTTCACTAAAAAATGAAAATATTTTAACAAACTTATATACAGAAACATCGGTTATTCTATCAGTACTACGGATTATGTTATCGTTTCCTTGCAATCAGTGCAAGGATCGAACCAAAATAAACACACATGTGCCCTTTGTACTCAATCAATACAATTGTTTAGTTCAATTCTCTAAAGTTCTGTAAAAGGGGCTTCAATCAGTCATTTAAGTAATAGATTAGGTTAACCTTATGAGTCTTGTAACAAAACTGAGATTTTTTGTGATTTGTGGGACAATTTCGAGTCTTTAATTTAAATTTTTGAAAAATGTTCGACTTAATGTTTTTTTGCCAAACTTCAATGAACTCCATCCTTCAGAATGTGCAATAACGATGCGAAAGAAAGACGGGATCTTAGTATCAAAAATTTAAATTCTTGAGAAATATTTTAAGGTGCCAAAAATTAAGAGAAATGAGGCAAGACAATTAAAAATATCACAGACATTATTGATCTCGTGATAATTTTAAAGATGGAGTTTTAAAAACTGAAATTGACCTGTCCAAGCGATTTTCTCAAAAAAGAAACTAAATACGGAAATTATGAATTTTGTTCCGAACTGTAAAAGAACAATCAAACAATACCAAACGACCTTTGTTGATATTTTAAAAATTCCGGTACCGAATAGTTAATAATAAAAAAATAAGTTCACCAATGGATTCTTATTTTAGTGATGTGCGATAACGCGTTCTCGAGATAAATGGATGGAACGGGTGGTCTGAATCACCCTGTATATTACGAAAAAAATTGAAAAATTTAAAAAAATTTAGATACAAAACCAGCCATGAAGAGTACATTTTTTCATTAATTTAGAACTTTCTTACTAATTCTCTTGGAAAAAAATTCGGTTCCTAATCATCAGTTTTATAGCTTTTGAAATATTAAAGACTTTAGATATATAATTTTTATTTTTAAAAATCTATAGCAAAATGGCTGTATTTTCTATATTACTAGTCGCCGCCCAAAATGTTGAGGGTGTTTAACCCAAAAACACCTAACCTAAAAAGTTGAAAAAAAAAACTGAATAATTTTAAATTTTTACTTTTTTGGACAAAATCATCTTTTAAATTTTAATTATAAAATATAATTTTATACTCCTTTTTAATCAGTCAGGAAAAATGAAAAATTTTGAAACCAACTTTATCGAGTATCGGAAAAGTAATATGTACCAATTTTTTTGTGATATTATTCATGTTTTTTTGAAGTGTTTGGATTTATTAATTGGACAATTATTTTTTATTTCAGATTGGCAAAACAAGCACCAAAACCACCGCCTTTAAATTTAACAAACAACGAATCTTCTCGCCTTCTAACAAAATTGCCATACAAAGTACTAGATAATGAAGTTAAAACAGCTTGGATTAATCCACGATTAATGTCAAAGGTAAGAATTTTGCAATTATTTTCATAATAAATTAAACTGCATTCAGTAATCCTTATTTTAATAATTTTAATTCACTGTATTCAACTATTTTAATAAAAGATAGTATTTATAAAATGTGAATGCATTTGGATGCATCATTTATATTCGGAATGAAATTTCATATTCCATCTTTAACTTCCAACAATTTATTATGAAAGCTTTTTGAAGTTGAATAGGAATAGGAACTCGTGCTGCTGCTTATCTGACCAGCATAATTGAACAATAATCCAAGAAAGTTATGATAAATGAATATCTAATACTAAGCATCATTTTAATTTAATTAAAATTTGGTTTTAATTTTAATTTTCAGCTGCTAAAATAGTAATAACATTTTTTATCATAATTTTTATGACATTAAAATAAAATGTAAAAAATTTAGTAAGTAGATTTTTATATTTAAATTATTCTATAGATAATAAGAATAAATATTTTTGTTGAAATAAAGTTTTTGTAATAAAAATCCTCATTTATTTTTATCTTTTTGGGGGGCTATGATATTTCTATGCGTGAAAAGCTGAGTTTTTCAGTAAAATTATTCATTGGGTGCGTTTCGATTTAAATTTTGGTTACAAAGTCAAGATCCCTTAATCCGTTTAGACAGGAGCGCCTGTATATAAAATTATATTTTATGCCGAAGAGTGTGAAGAAATTGATGTTTCGGAATGAAAATAATATTGGGGAGAGTTATTGGGAAAGTTTCGCGCGTTATGAGCGAGGGGAGGTAACTCCTGGATTTATTGTCAGGATATTTTTGTATTTTCATGCGTGGCATGAGGTAGATATTTTATGAAAAGAATAATTATTAAAATATTTAAAAATACATAAATTTTATAACATATTTATTTACTTTTTAAATAACTCGGGGGAAAATATGTACGGTATTCAACATCCAGTTATATGATACGCAAAGTATGCGAATTTTATGGTTATCGCGAATCGTTTCGTGAACGTTTTTGTGCGAAGGGTTGTGCTGAAAGGAATAGCTAAAAGTGTATAGGCACATATCGGTACGGATTTGTAGATTAAGTATCCGGAAGTGTAATAATTTGTTCCATCACTTGAACCGTGTCGACAGGATGGATACGGTGATTGCGGGAGATAGCAGAAAGTTTTCGAATGGAATCTCCTCCTGTTCCATGGGGGTGGTATTTGACTCACTTACCTCGCTTCCCTTCAAACTAGGGGATAAACCCCTCAGGGAATACTCTTTAAATCTCATAATCACTTTTCGGCACTCGTTTTGCACAAAGAAATTTAATAATTTACTAATCTACCGTAGGTATTAATTTTTCGAGAAAGTACACCTTCAAAGAATATTTACTATTTACTTTGAAAATATTATTTCTTCCAAAGAGGAAATACATTTTCTATAGTAACAATAAATTTTAACATTAGAGCCACATTTTTTATTAAAAACTATTGTTTCTAAAAACAGCATAGGCAATGGTCCATTTTTATTTTTAGATGGATATATCCTGGAAAAAATACTCGGTGTTCAAACACCGTAAAACTCTGTACAAATACTTATTAATTGGATTTCAGTTCCTCTTCCTTGAGTTCGCATGGTAGTAGGTTGTGAGACACAAAATCTCTTCACACGTCTAAAGTAAGATTAAACAAGACTCATTCACTTTTCTCGCTTCTGCGATCTTCAGGACTAATTATGTCATTGTTGGTTTTGTGTGCGTCAGTCACTTTTAAAATTGAACCGCATAGATAAAATCTTAAAAATGTTGAAACAAAAATCAGGTTATAAAAGTTTTATTTACAAAAGACATACCTATAAGAAAATCGAAGTATAAAATCAAATATTTATTTTTGGTAGTTTTATTTTGAAAAAGTGAAAGATAAAAGCTAAGAGTCAATTTTTATAAACCGAAATTATATGTATAATATCAACGGTCAAGCTTTAATCTTAGAATATCCAAGAGTAACTCAGGTTATCCTTCCACAGATTTATTGACTAGTAGAAAAAATACCAAATATGTCAAAATGTATCTTGATAAAAATACCATAACTGTAGATGCTCCTACAAAATAACCAATTTATACAATAGATTTTGGGGATACAATAGGAAGAGTCACATAGTTATGTTTCCAACTTGAACTACTCAACCGGGGTGGTTTGTAATTATTTATTCACTATGGGCAAAAGACCCAATTGTGTTCATCCGAATAAGATTTTACTTCAATCTTGATTTTCCAGGAGAGCGAAAAAACTGTTTTTGTATAAGAAGTATCCTTTTAAAATTAAAAAATGTGTACTAAAAACATTAAATTAATAAAAAGATAATGGAACATAATCGTACTCTTTGTAGCTTTCGACATCTGGACCATCATTTTTCTCTCCAGTTGGCTAGTTGAAAGTAACTTCATAATCTTGGATGACCTATTTTTTATATGTTAGATATTTTCTATCTTTCTGGGGTTTATGGGAACACTGGATATGCGTTTTTCTAGTAGAATGGCACCAGATTTGTTTCTGGTTAAGTCAAATATATGCTACTTAAACCATCTTTAAACTGACTTCTTTGAACAACTACTACTCCTTTTCTATTTTTTCATACTGAAATCCCATGTAGCAGAATATTGAGAATGACTGTTTCAGTTCATTTGAAAAGTGCTTACCATCTGACAAGCACACTTTTTAATAAAGTTTTGGGCACCATTTAACAAATCTAAAATTTGATTTGTTTATAACAAAAGGCTTTAAAATTGAGGCTTGATTCTGACATAATCTTAAAAGATTCTTCAGGCACATATATACGGTCACAGTTTTTAATTTTTTTTCACCACTTCGTAATTTCGATCAGCTTAATGGTCCGCCAAAAAACAACGCAAATAGAAATGGACAATTTAAATAACTACATAGATGCGATGCGGCTCATAGTGAAAACTCAAATTTTCAAACAAATTATTGAGTGGTATTTAAAATGAAAGATTCAATTCTTTCTGATGATGCAACTTGATTGCTAATTGCACTTAACGTTAAAAACTTGATTTAATAAAGATTGTAACATCGATTTTTGGTTTCTTTGGTTGAAGAAGACTTTACCTTACCATTTTTCTTATCGAAATTATTTCAAGAACAACATACCACTGGGCTCAAAAATGTTTAAAATTTTTTCTTAAGGAATTTTTTAAAAATAAGGTATCATATCGTTTTATAAATAGCATGCAATCGGTCTTTGCTCAAATCATAGCCCAGAAATAGGAAAAGATCCTAATATTAACAAAAGCTTTTTTTAAAGGAAAGTCAAAAATTCGTGTTCAGCCTCAAAATTTAAAAATATTTGGAATCATCACATTGTGAATATACATATATCCAAAATCTAACATTAGTCCTCCTTGAAGAAGCTGTTTTCTAAGTGTTGGTCATGGTACGAGTTAGAAGGTGCCAGAATCAGTACTGCCGTAGCCGTTGATACTACAGGTCCTTGGGCAACTTCTTATTGCTATAACAGTACATTGATGTCAGAAGGGTTTGCTGTCCTTTTAGTGTCCTTCTACTGGCTATAAGAAAACATATAAATTATTCACTTGCCTTTTTATATGAGCTAAACTGTTGGATTGTGATTGGATTCACGAAGCATGTTGTTCTTGCGATTTTGAAAAGATCTTAAGTAAATAAAAAAAGGCATATTAGGAAAAACCAGAATAGACACGTTCAATTTAAAACTGTACTTCAAAGAATTTCCAAACGATAATTAAATCCTCGCCCTGTTTAGTACTGCGGTCTTACCTATTTTGGAAAATTCCCGAATAAAAGATGTATGTACCTAAAAAACATGGATGGTAGCCCCCACTGCGAAGCAGGAATTGAGGCTACATTGAACCCGACCTCTGTAAGAACAACATCTTTCTTTGAACTGGACCACAAGAAGAACAACAACTCTCTTTACTTTCGACTACAACAAAAACAAGGAACAAGTTAAGACCCCTTGGTACTCAACCATAACAGGAACATCGTCTAAACCCTTTTTTTGCAAGCAAGTAATAATCAAATTAAATTCATCCATTTTTTTTAACTGGAGGCATATTTTTGAACAATTCGACACGATATCGTATACGACTTTCATCATTCTATCCTTGTCATTCAAATGCAAAAATAAGAGTTTGTCCTTGTCATGTCGTATACGACATCGTATCGAGTGATTCAAAAATAACCCCCCTGGTATTAACCTAGTTTTAAGAACTGAGTTTACCTACAAAGTCTTGTCACGGTCGAAACGAATTATAGACTCGTCCAAGCATATTCGATATTGTAATCGCAAAAGTGGTAAAAAAAGTACCAGACCAGACCAGGTATAAATATATACAAATGACATATAGTGAAGATTGAGAAACACCAAGACAAGAAACTTCATGTAAATATGATGAGAATCATATAAATTTATAAGAAATTGGGTTGACTCATTTAAAATGTATAGCACCGTTCTGGGACACCCGGTGTATTTCCTACAGGTGGTCCTCATAAGTAATGGGAGTAGCCAAGAAAACATCTATTCCTAAACTTTTTTGAGAAATACAAAGCTTTACAATAAATTTAGAAAATCTGGATCCATAAAATCTAGTGAAATCAATGGTCATTTAATTTTGATATTAAATGAAATTAAGCACCCTAAAAACATTGTTCGTCACACCTAGTATAAAATTGAATATTACATTTCGGTTACTATAAAGTTATTTAAAAAGTTTTATTTGGTTGTGTGTATTTTTCATTGTGTCACCCTATTGATACATTGCTTTGTAAAAATAAAAGTAAAACAAGAAAAACCACTAAAGAACGTTCGCTGAGAAACTTAAGTTTTAGCAATTTAAAAAGATTGTTCCCTTAGCTTGGAAGTGTGTCTACATTAGCAAACTGCATTCAACACTAAAAACCAAAGACTGTGATGGCACGTCCCCGTAAATCCCGCTTGGAAAGTTTTGGAACTTCCTCGATAATCTGGCTCACAATAAATAAACCTC
Organism: Stenus bimaculatus; assembly: GCA_963971135.1. Classification (NCBI taxonomy): domain Eukaryota; kingdom Metazoa; phylum Arthropoda; class Insecta; order Coleoptera; family Staphylinidae; genus Stenus; species Stenus bimaculatus. The sequence goes on along the minus strand of OZ020180.1, from coordinate 73,566,499 downwards.
CGACGTCAGATCTTAACGGCAAGTATAAGCGTCATTAAGTGACCTAAAGTGGGGAGGCGCCCCAGAACCACCCATTATTAAGAAAAGCTCCCTATCATTTTATTTCTGACATGATGTATTTCTATTGCTCACCACTGAGTGCCCAATGAGGCATTTCTTACGCCTCGTTGCCTACAATAAAAAGCTTATGCTAGAGAAATATATTTCGTCTTGAATCAATATATTAATACATTACCATTTTAAACGAAATATACTTTAGTTAATGATAAAAGTAGTTAAACTTTTATGACTTCCTATAACAGGTTACCATTTTCATGCTTTCCTTAAGCTCTCATTCGTTTCCCTTTAATGTTGGCCATAAAATTTTCTCGGATCCATAAAAAGGAATGAAATGCAAGTTTTAAAAAATACAAAGTTAAAAGCACATGTTGCAGTTTCGTTAACAATATTGCAACCAATTAACTTAGAAATAAAATTTTAATACAAGAAATTATACGTACGTTTCGTGAATTTACTATTGGAAAATTTGGGTATATAAAGCGCATTTCCAGGGAAATGACGTCGGTGCAAGACCCATTAGAGTTTACTAAATAAATCACTCTAATTGAATAAAAGCGAAAATCGGAAGGAAAGTCGGCGCTAGCAAATTGGTTAAAACGCATGCAAAAAATGCGACAGTTTAGCTTATTTTCCTCGATTCCCCATTGTTTCGACCGCTGTGACATTTTGACAAATCTGTTTTTCTTTGTCCAGACGTTGCGTCATGCCACCGGCTGTAAGTTGGGAAAGTACCGTTCGAAATAATATTCGGATAAAAATTTAAATGATTAAAAACATCTCGTGATATTTGTAGAAGATTTAATTACTTTGATAGATGATTCGTTTAGAAAAATATAGTTTAGTCATAAAAATCAATATTCAATCCGAGTTTCTTGTTTTCAATTATCTATACAAGTTGGAACAAAAACTGCACGCACAGAATGACACTGCACATTCCGGCTTTAATCAAAATACGCAGCACCCTTGGAAGCACTCGAGACCAATTACGCGTTCTACAGTGTTCCTTCATTAATTTTATCTCACACAAGAAAACCGGATTAAAAAATCGCTAAGAGATTAACCGATACGAAACAAGTCCTCACCTGATTTTATTAAATGTGTACCTTAATTGCTGCATAAAAGACATGAAAGCAATCTCGAGATTTTCTATTGCAGATAATGACGCGAATTTAGGTATGATTGATAGGTGTATATTTCATCGTCTTGCAATCCAAATCCTTAGCTAATCCTTAATACGACGTTGGGCAAACTAAGGACATTTGCAGAAGGGGCTCCAACGCTGACACTAAGAGTGATTGATAGAAGTTTGCTGATAGTACTGGACCGAAACGAAAGAAGAATTACTATAATGATAGAATTAAAGGTTTTAACGTGTGATGAATAACAAAAGTTTTACGCTACTTAAAGAATGTTTAATCCATTTTGTGATGAGAAATACCCTTCTTTGCATATAATCTCATTACTTAATTCATTTAATAGTTTAATCTTCCCAGATTTTAAGTATAACTAAGAATTTTTTTTAATACAGTTATCTTTGGTAAATACAATTTAATGCCATGAGCATGAAAAAGGTTGCATGGGTGCACAGGGGAAGCCGATATGAACTGTTTGATAAAGGAGATTCTCCAAGTTTTACGATAATTGCAATTTCAGTCTCATTACTTGATTATTTCGTATTGAGGGAGGAAAGACCGTTAAAAGCGTTCCCGATTAAGATATAAATCATCGCCTAAACATCAAGGGTGGGACGAATGTAGGAGCATACCAATCTAATTTAATAAGAGACGAATTAAAAGAAACGTGTGCCAGGAACTTCTTGAATTTTGCGAATTTTTAATTCCAACGTTGGGGTCCCGAAGGCTTTGTTTTAATTATCCCCCAAATGCCTGCCACAATAAAAATATAATTCACTTGCGAATTTTTCCCATTAATATTCATAGCGGCAGGGAAAACGCTCTTTAATATCTCGAGTACTAACGTTATTAATTAAAAATTTGTTCTTCAAACTCGTTTAATTTTCTAATTAAATGGCATATAATTTAATACAGTTTTCAAAACTTGGTATTACTTTTGTTTTCTAGATCTTCAGGCCATTAATCACAAATTACAACGAGTAGATTAGAAAAAACCACACTACTTTACATAAAGTGTATTCATAGATTAAAATTTAAATTCAAATCATCCGTAATCTATTAGAAAAAATACTTTCGAGTAGACTTAGGAGGTAAATAAAGTAGATGAAGAATTCAGAAGAATGGGCTTCCACAATGCTCTACTATGCTCCTATATTCAAGATTTACACAAATGATCAACCTAGTTTTCCAAACACTAATAGTTTCATCTTTGCTAGCGATCTAAGTGTAATTATCTTCTAACCTTAAAAATCTGTCCAATTATTATGAAAAAACGCTCTTCATCCAAATCCTTCTAAAGCAATATCAAGTCTTTTTCATATAAATAATAAAAATGAAATCTCAAATTAAATATTTCTTGGAATAGTGAAAATGTAAAATTTTACAATACCCCTACATATTTAGGAGTTATCCTGAATCGTACATAATAATTTCAACTAGAAATAACCTTGTGCAAAAACTTATACCAAATGCGGAGCTAATCGTCGTACATTAAGATGTTCTACTCTAGCCTTAGTGTTCACCAAAGTTGAATTTTGTGCTGCAGAATGGGAACGTTCATATAATGACAAGTATCTAGATCCAATTCTGAATCAATAGTACAGGTACAATTGGCATTTTAGGTAAGAAAATTGGTATATTTGTGAAATTTTGGTTAGAGGTCTTTTTGATCATTATAAACCAGAAAGTGAGTCCCAAAAATTTGGGATGCGCAAAGGTATTGAGAACTAGGCAAGTGGGGTATCTATTTTTATGAGTACTACCACTTCATCGACAGGCCATTTCAGCGAAAGTGCTTTTTCATCGACAACGGTTTCATCGACAAATGTTTCATCGAAAAACAATTTCATCGACATTATCAATTCTTCGACAATGTCGTTTCATCGACCACAGTCGATATTGGCGATGGGAAACTTTGGCGATGAAACATACCTTTGAGAAAGAAGGTAGTGTCGATGATACTGTAGTTGATGAAACGATTTTGTCGAAGAATTGGAAATTTGGAACTTTGATGTCGATGAAATAGTTGTCGAAGAAAAGGTTTGTCGATGAAAAGGTAATGTCGATAATAACTTCTGTGTGAATGAAAGGTTCTTGTCGATGAAAATGTTTGTCGGTGAAAAGGTATTGTCGATGAAACGGACGGTCGATGAAATTGTATTCGATGAAAGTATATAGTCGATGAAACGGTATGTAACCCTAATGAGTAGGATTACTAGAGACAAACTGGGCGTAAACAAATTATACGAGTGTTATAGGAGTGGTTAGTAATTCATGATCCGTTTTCTTCTCTAAGCAAGTTTGTTGTTTCTCTTGGTACTGGCTTAACAGGAACTGATTCGATCTCCTATCAAAAAAAGTTGGGGAAAAAAACTAGGTATGAAACGTGTCCTATAAATTCCTCGATTAAAGTTCATTATAATGTAATCAGTGTCTATCCAATGATACTGTATCAAAGTATAATTTTCTACCTTTTATCGCTGTTTAATAATTCTGGAGTAAGAAAAAATGTTATATCTACAACACCATATTACGAGTTTCATACCATCTGTGACAACTGTGAACAGCTTTGTCACTGATGGAGATTACTTGCCATGAAGTGGAATATGAAAACAAACATGCAAAGTATGTTTTGGATACTCTAAAAGCCTGGCCCTTCTCAGTGATAATTGTCGACGTTTTATATCCAAACTTCTAGAATTAGATTTTCATAAAGTACCACAGTATATGGGAATAAAAACCGCCAAGGTGCAAAATTAAGAACAGAGTTTATGCAAATGCCAACACATATGATTAAAATCAAAGGCTTTTAGGTATGCTTTTAGGTCAGGTACTCTTGTTATTTTCATTTGACACGTATTCAGTGGACGTAACTCTTTGAGATGAAATGGAAACATGATTAAGGTTAAACAAACCTGGTGACCAAAATGATGAAATTAAAGCAGCAGGATAATCTATTTTTCTTTCTTTCTCTTTGAATGATTTAAAAAGCAATCAACTTGATCAACTTCAATAAAGTCCTTATGTACAAACATTTAGCAAGTTTGGAGTTAGTCTTCCGACTTCCTGAAATGCGACACGGCACTCATATAGAAACTACTACCAGGTTCAGCAAATTGAACTGAAAGTGAAGCTAACGATTACCTCGATGAAGATTGGAGAATATTACAACATGATTATGATAACATAGATTAATTATTGCCCTATGATAATGATGAAGATCATAAATATGCATGGGGATATTTATGTTGACATTTCTTCTTTTATCAATTTGATATTATTATTATTCGGTTCAGTAATAAAAAACATGAAAAATTATACCCCACTTGACTAGTTTTCACAAACTCGGATTTTTCATACTCCCCATCTCCACTCCTTCATTTCCTTAAAAACATAACATGTGCACTCTAAAATTTTCTGGACTCTTTAGATTCTTGATACTGATGGTGAAAAACTATATTCTAAACCACTTTTCACGAATCGACCTTTTTTTTACCCGAATCCCTCTTTTGGGCGTACTCGTCGTATTATAACTGATAATCTTAATTAAACCCACTACTATTGGTTTTTTCAACATTTTAAGTGGAATAGCTCCTTCGAATATTAGGCGTCCTGTTGCAAGTATGAGAGAAAGGAAGTGGTGTAATTCTTTATCTTCTATAGATAATGAATTAAAGAATTCTCCAAAAGAACTTTTCCAGGTTTTGATTAAAAATGGTTAATTTGGATCTAAAACAAGTAGATGTAAAACGAATTTATAGTGAAATGGGGATTTACGTTTGAAAATGAAATTTGTTTATGTGGAAATTTACAAACAATGAACCATTTACTAATATGTGAAAAATCAACTATGTTCAGATTTGGATCTTGCACAAGCCTCACCTTCTGCAATTGATTTTGTATTTTTTTGGTCATCTACTTTACCATAACCATAACTCTTTCAAGAATTACCAGCGTTTAAAGTACCATATAGGAGATTGGATGTATTGGAATTTCTTGGACTTTTCATTTCTTTGTTGTAAAGAAATAATGTTTTAAAATAAAATAGTGGTCTACAAATTTAACTAAAAATTTTCCATACATTTTTCTTACTAAAGAAATATTCGTAGATTTCTAGAAGAGGGTTCAGTAAAAGATCGGACAAAAACTGGTAGACCAAAATCTGTAACGGGTCCAGAAAAAGCTGAAGAGGTCTTTTATTGAAGAGTCTGAATGTTCCATCTTCCATATCAAATGCGGGCCAGATACATGAAATCAGTGCATCGAATTTTGCAGAGGAATAATTATATTCCATACATATTTCAACTGATTCGTAAACTGATTGGAAATGACTTACAATAAAAAACTGCATTTTGAAAAATTATACAAAACAAATGTGACGCTGACAGAAATTTTCTTTCGAATTTTGTTTTTCTGATGAAGTCACATTCTACCGAAATGGAAGGGTTGATAGGTACAATTGTCGATATTGAGCAGATACAAATCCACATTTATGGGCCGGACTTTTAGGGTTAAATATAATTTGTCCATTTTTTTAATGTAAATTTGAATGAAAATAGGTATCTGGAATTTCTGGAGAGTAAAATTATACCAGCCGTCCATGTAGTGTGTCATGACGGTATTGAAAATAAATAGTTTCCATAAGGTGATGCACTCCTACTTTAGTTTTGGAGTCAGAGACTTTTTAAGTCGCACGTTTCTAAATCGCTGGATTGGTAGTGAGGTCGTGAGGTAAAATTGAATGGCTGCCCAGATCACCCCATTTAACACATATACTTTTTTTTTTTTTTTCTTTTGGGAGTTTCTAAATAATAGTGTGTTTGGAACAAAGTCAGAAACAATAAATCAATTGGAAAATCGCATACGAGAGGACGACAATTTGTACACCCCTTGTGATAAGAAAAACCTATAAGATCATAAGATAAAAATTTTGATGATATCATAATTTTCAGAATTTTTAGTAAATCCTTTATAATTTTTGAAATAATTAAGATATTTAGAACACCTCTCAAATTGAAAAAAGTCCAAGAATATCACAAAGTTTGGTTTTCAAGATTTTGTAGATATTTACAAATTTTTAGTTTTTTTTTTGTTCATTCAAAAATTATAGTGCTATCATGAGACTTTTGGAACGCCCTGTGTTCATTTAAAATAAATAAAAGGTGCAGAACTGGATGCGCGAAGTTAGCGACAGACTTGAAGCACTAATGTTTTTTTTCAATACATTCGTTAGTGCTCTTTAGTGCAGCAATTAGTAAACTTAGCGGCTAAGTATTAAGTGAGTAAATGTTTATTTAAATTTTGTCGCTAACTTCACGCTCAACGACAACTTTTTTATTTGCCACTTTTTTATAAATTTTCTTTTGTATTTCATTATTGCTTATTAGTGTATCAAAAAAACATACTATTTTTGGAAAAATAAGAAAATTACAGATCTTTTACTATTTTCAAAGTAACGACAAATTTTTTATTTATTATTTTGCAGAACTTAACATAAATTATCACACTACTGATTTAGTCACGTTTTCGTGCGTTAAACATATTTGTTATAATCCTTGAGGTATAATCTGTACACTCAACGTAAGTATCGTAAGAAATTGCATCGTTAAAAAATATAATCACATAACATTAGCCACTTTATACCTGTGTTCATTTCTATTATCTTCTTAATACTATTTTACGCCGTCCTATAATAAGAAGCTTCTAACCTATAAACATATTATATCCAATTACTAAATATTATTTTACGACTTCATAAAGTATGTCTTAAATTTATTTAATAGCTACTACCAGTGCAAGCACCTTCTTATTACATTTAATGTTTAATCACTGTAATATGCTACGAAAGCTAAACAAAAAAAATATTTTTTTTAATATCAAATAAATTAATAAAAGAAACTGTTTATGTTTCGATTGGGTAAATTGTGTGTGATAATCGAATGAATATTTTAATCATTTGGGAGCTTTCGGACTGGGGTTGGCAGAGTGAAAATCAAATAAGGTGCCATAAATGGGCCCTCTGGCGCAATGAACAAGTGATGCAACCACAGAGCACCCCCACAACTAGTGCCCGAGTTGATTGATACATTTCCTCTGTAACTACCCTCGTGTCCGTTTCTATCTCTGGTTTCATCGTTGGCAAAAACCAGTTTGCTTACGATAGCAGTGTATATCAATTATTTACTGATCACAGCCTTGTAGAAGGTTATTTATGCAAAGAGTTTTACGCAATTAAAATGAGGACTGTTGAAGTATTAAATTGAAAAAAGTATTTAATTGCCAATACAATAAAGGTGTGGATATTTTTTAGATCCAGTTTAACAACAGCAATATTTTATGGAGAGCAGGCTATTTATTTATTTTATAAAAAATATGGAAATACGCAATCAACATAATATTTATTTTAATTTATTTCAAATCAATAATACTTTAATTATTTATTATATTTAATAATACTAAAAATGGTGATTAATATTGCAATAAATAGCAATAAACTTTCAAAAATTCATATCATTCATTCAATATTTTTTTTCAAATCTTTATTCTTGCATATTGTTTTATTATATAAATGAAAAAAATATGAAAATTATATTTCAAAATCTACTATCATTTAATTGCACTTAAAATTTGTCTGACAGGATTGGTTGGATATCCAAGAACTTGAAACCTTGAAATCCAAAGAAGCAATTTTTCAATTTCCTTCTACTAAAAGTTTCAATTGTTATAAAATATCATCTTTTAAAGTTACCACTAAAAATTCAAAAATATTAAAAAAGTTAATAATTGGCTTACGAGTTGTATAAAAACAATAAACGTCAAAATTACAAGTTTTATTTATAACTTAACAGTTACTTTAAAAATGTTTCTTTCATGTAAGCATGTTATATATAAAATATAATTTACAACATCTAAAAATTTCACAAGTTGATGTTGTATTTCGTATAATATTAAATTTTTATTAATTACAAATTTTTAAAAATTTTCGAAAGCCTCTCATGCAAGCAGTTGTAACTCTAGAGGTACTTCAAAACATTTAGATAATTATAAATTTATATTAAATGGTTCAATTATTTTAAAAACTAATTACTCAATTAAATTATAATGTGATAATTATTATGTACTTGTAAATACTTATTACTCTTTCATTTTTTAATTAAGAAATAAGGGTAAACTTCTGTATTTTAATAACAATGCACATGATATTGATGTAAGAATTATTAAACAGGTCGATTGTCGTGCTTTTTTATTGCCAGGTTGTGGCCTATTGTTTAATATTTCTAAAATATTCATAACAAAACAATAGAAAGCTTCCGGTATTACACAAGCTCATCAATACTCTTACTGTTTAAAATAAAAAATGCATATAACCTATTACTACTTAAAAGATGGATGAATTATAAAAAGGAAGCAATTAAAATTTTAATACATGCAGTAGAAAAATGTAATAATTATTATTTAAAATTAATTTTATATAAATAATAATATATTGCATAATTACCTCATAATAATTTTTTTAATAAATACTTAAAGAACAGTTTTAAATTAAAATTTTGTTTGTTTTTATTCGCATTTTACATTTTTTAAAAACAAAACTACCTGTCCAATTATAAAATTTAATTAGTCAGGAAATCGTTGCTACAGAATTTAAAAAAGTGAAAAACAAACTAAATCTTGTCTCTTATAGTTTTTGGTCTTTCCCCATTTTTTCAGTCGAACAGTTTTTAAAGAATCGCATGTTGTAATAATTTCAAAAAAATAGATATTACCTTCATTAAAACCATTTGCGTTTTACAACAAACGTGTTTTAGGATTGTTTTCATTTACCAAAAAATCTCGATGAAATACCTAATCGCAAGAGCTCTTTTCTTGTAAAATTCGTCCAATATTTAAGGTAATATGGATATAATCAGTCTACAGGGTAAAACTCAAATGGTGTACACAAATTAAAAGTTTAGTCTTCAGGAGTAAAAAGTGGAAATGTATTAGAATTAAGTAAATAAATAATTATTTAAATTTTCAAATATTGACTTATATTTAAACCTTTTAACTGCATTTTGGGCTTTCTTACTATTTGTTATTATATACTTATTTGAACCAAAATGCTGTAATCAATAATTAAATAAAAAAAAATTATTTACTGAAAATATAAATAAATAAAAAATTGCAGAAAAAGATAATGATGTATTAATTATAAAATGATTTCTGTTAAGTTTATTATAATGTCCCAAAATATCAAAAATGAGAACAGGGTTATAAAAGTAATCCCAAGAAGAATGAATTTTTTTATTGAAATTGCTTACTTTAGTTCAAAATAAAATTTCAGGGTTAAATTTTATCAAAAATTTATCAATTCAATCAGATAAAAACTTTATACAATATATCTAAAAATGCCTTCCTAAGGAAAAAGTATTTCGTTCAAAAAAAGCGATTTTGGTAAAATTAAAATAATATTCTTTTCATTTTCGAACTGATTTAAAATTTTACTCTGGAAAAAAATCTTTAAAACATATTTAAAAACCATGGGCGAATTCAGGGGATGGCCGAAGGGGCAAAAACCCCCAAGATCATAGATATGATCGAAAATATAAACAATTAATAAAAATTCAGTTCATTTCATTTATTTTTGCCAAATAATCATAGTTTTCTGGAAAATTTTACTGGCTTAAAAAAGTGGTACCTTTGTGAGTCTTATATGAAAGATATGAGCGAAAATATCAAGAAAAAGAGTGGATTCTCAGTTATTTTTTGAAAGAACATTTTTCCATCAAAATAATTAATGATCTTGTACAATTTTGAATCAAGGACATTTTCTGTGGGAAAAAAATCAAAGGCCTGTCAAAAATTGGATTGTTGCGACCTTGACCTTTGGGTTTTTTGGCGATGAAATCACGTCTAAAATATAAAATAAAAACTTCCTATTATATTATTGTGATAACTTTTTTTGGGACACACTGTATTAGAAGAAAATGTAGGGTTAGGTTAAGTTTAAACATGGCGTTTTAAAAAAATTTTAGAACCTCAAGTTTCGAGTTTAAGAAGAAATTCTAGATACACCCTTGAAAAATACTGACTTTGACTAGAAAGTTGGAGCCTTATTGTAATCTGGTTACTTCAACCCATGGGTTCAGTAAAGAAAACCCAATTTATTGTCTAATCCCTCCTTCATCAAGCTATAAAGCCCATCAGTTGTTTCACTTAGTAGAGTTAGTGGTATTGTATACTTAACTAATTTTTAGACAAGCTACTCTACTAGACCAAATCTAGCAGAGTACTGTTCACATTCATTTTAAAATATGTGGTAGAGTACAGAGGCGAATTTATACACTTTCTAATAAGGCTGCAGCCTCTTTTATTGGGAACCCCAAAAAGTTAAATTGCAACTTTTTTAAACCAGTTTTGACACATCCGCGACTCCGAGAGCCAGCCCCCATGTCAATTTTTGCCCAGGCCCTCTAAGAGCTATACCCGCCCCTGGTAGAGTAGGGTCGTTCACTGCACAATTAAAATGTGCTTTTTATACACTTGACTATATCAAAATCAATTTCATTAATATACCTATTATACATATTTTTATATTTTATGTTAAATTTTTAATTTCAAGCTTATTTGTTTTGGCCTTTTAGTTTTTTTTAATGTCCCGAAATGAACAAAAGAAAAATAAAAAAATAAACTGATACAAACTTAAATTCACAAAATTATTGACAAATTATAAAAGTATTTATTTTGTTTTCGTGTAATATAATTTAAAATTTCGACATGAAATATTTCTGTTACACATTGCACAACTTTTAAAGTAAAGGTTTTTCCTGCTTTTAATGGGGATTAAAGTGCAGATTTTAACTATTGGACATCCATTCCTATTGCAATAAAGCGTCGAGCTTTTGTCACGTGCTTATGTTTGAATTTACGCCATACGGTATGGATGGACTATTCTCACGTGCTTTTAACGCAGTTTTAATTCCAAATTCCCTAAAGTAATCACCATTTTTACTACATATAATCAAAAATGCAATAAAAAAGAAGCTTGTACTATGTATTTAAGTACTTATACGAATAAAGTAGAAAATTAATTAAAGATAATATCGAATTTCAAATTTACCAGTATATATTTTTATTTATAGTATTTATTGAGCACAAGAAACACAAGATAAGTGACGGTACTTCAGCCACAAATCTTCTTATGCAATTATAATAATAAATAAAATTGAATAAATTCCACAGCAGCGACTAAAAAATTGTTAATTTTAAGGTGAACTTCTTTAATATTTAAATTTGGACAATGTTACTTTATGAAAGGTGCAGAAAAGTGTAAATAAGATGTACTCGGCCCACGTTTCAAAAATAAGCTCTTTTGATGGGAAGCTCAAGTGGAATGTCGGATATTTTATAAAATATTTCCTAATTTTTTGCCTTGGAGATACACTCCTTAAAATTTAAAAAACAGTACGTAATCACTAAAAAACGTTCAATAACCACCAACCAATTTTAGGATCATTTGAAAAAAAAATTACAAATCATCTGCTATTTGGATTTGTTTTTGTTTTCACAAAAAATATACTTTTTTAGAAATGCTATTTCCCAGAATGTGATTTATTACGGTAAAAATTTCATAAACTAAAAGTTTCGTGATTCCTTGATATTTTGGATTGGTGATATATTTGATTTCTTTTTTGGAAAGAACGATTGCTTTGGTTCTACCTGCCTCTACCAATCTCTAATATACAGGCTGTTCCGTTCGTGGTTCACCTGTTCGTGAACCTCGAACGGGTTAGAAACTACATCTAATTTAATCAACAAAAAAAATGGGATCTATCTTTTTTAGTTAAGTAGCTATAGCATTTTGAACTTTAGGTCACCAATTTGTGTCAAAAATCAAAAATCAAAAATCGCTAATTACTTTTTAACCAATATACATGCTGAGTCGGGAGGAATGCTTCAAAATCAGGGAGTATAATCTACACTAGGTTAAAAAAACAAAAATGTTTTTATCCAAATTTTATTTGTTTTCGCCTTCGTGGTTCTCAGATCTTCAATCATTAGAGTTTTTCTTGTAGAACTGGTTAAAAATTAAGGTTTATTTTATAAAGAAAAGGTTGTTGAAGTTCGGGATCTACAAATTCGACGTATTTTATATACTGCAGTTATAATAAAAGAAAAACTTAGTGTTTATTCGCGATTTCGATTATCGCGGAATCAGCTGATTATTGGTGAGAACTTGTCATTGTTATTATTTAAATAAAATTGAAAATTTGACTAGTTAGTCAGAAAATACTATAAATCCCTTTATTTCAAACACAAGCACAAGCACTCACCGATTTAGTTCAAAACGCTAAATCCAGAGAGCGCATGGAAATTCGAAATTGCAAATAGAAGAGCGCAAAAATGTATACAGGTAACCGTCGTTTTACGCCGGGGTTCTGTTACGGGGTAAAAAAATCGGTGTAAAATAAACACACATTTTTTGTGCTTTTTTCGCACAATGTTTGGGTTCTGAATTAATATTGTCGCCCATAATGAAACTACAAATTGAATAATTAAATGATACGTCCAATTAATATTATAAACAGTGCTGGGAATTTGGCTTTTTTGGACAAGGGAGCAATAATTAAATCACAATATGCTTATTGTCCAAAAAAGCCAAATTCCCAGCACTGTTTACAAATTGAATATTCTTTAAATTTTATAATAAGATAAAAAATATAATCATATGTTTTTATTTTTTTAAAAACAAAACGGAAACTCGGAAAATCCACGCCGGCACCAACCGGCGTAATTGTGAATCGGCATAAAGCGAACCGGCGCAAAACGATGGTTACCTGTATTGGGAATTTTACCTACCTGTAGGAGGCGCTGTTTTGACGGAAACAGCTGACCGAAAGGATTAAAAAAAATCCTATTTAATTTATATTTTAAACAAAAGCCCCTTTTTTAATTATTTTACCTCATAAATTACATTAAATAGGTAATATTCGCCTTTTATCACCGCGAGCACATAATTTAAACGTAATTTTTTTTGAGTAAAAACGGAAGCACAGATGTGTTGAGTACTAACTCAACACTAGTTAATTGGAAAAAGGAAGATCAAAAAACACAAGATCTCGATGTATCTTGACTCAACTTTTATTAATAACAATAACCATCAAGAAGGGTTGTCAGGTCCAACTTGAGTGTTAAAATGATACCAAAATTTGCAATCGATTTCGGGACATTGTCCCATCATCAGGCAAGAATAATGTACTAACTGGTCAAACGTTTACATGTTACTAAAATCTGCAAATCCAAGACTTATGGCAAACTCCTTCAATTTTAGGTTTTGGGTATGGTGTGACATCCAATTTTGAATGCGGCTGTTAATTGGTTTTTGATCAGATTTTTAGACTAGATCTTTTACTTTGCTGACTAGATGTTATGTAGTTAAAATCGATAAAATTGTAAAACTGTTAAAACTTATTAAAAAATTTTTTTTTATTATTTTGTAAATCTTAGTTGTTAAAGTCTAATTTTGTGAGCCAATCTTTAAGTTGATTGGGCATCGCATATAATTTGTTAAACCTTTGGTGATACAATGTTACGTTGGATAAACTTATATTTGTTGATTAAAATATTTGTTAAAATTATATAAAACTGTCGATAAATAAATAAATTGTTAAAAATTTTAAATTAGTGTTATATTACATTTTAAAATTAGTGTTATATTACATTTTATCACAGGTTATCACAGATCTAATTAGATCTAGTCAGCAAAGTAAAAGATCTAGTCTAAAAATCTAGTCAAAAACTAATTAACAGCCGGAACACAAAATTGGACGTAACACCATACCCACAACCTAAAATTGAAGGAGTTTGCCATAAGTCTTGGATTTGCAGATTTTAGTAACATGTAAACGTTTGACCAGTTAGTACATTATTCTTGCCTGATGACGGGACAATGTCCCGAAATCGATTGCAAATTTTGGTAATATTTTAACACTCAAGTTGGACCTGACAACCCTTCTTGATGGTTATTGTCATTAATAAAAGTTGAGCCAAGATACATCGAGATATTGTGTTTTTTGATCTTCCTTTTACCAATGTAATTTTTTTTTACTGTTACTCCTTTCGTGTAGTTCATAAAATTCCACCAGAGGGCGTCTAGAATCTAAAAATCGCCAATACACACGTGAGGATATTTTTCAAAATGTTCTATGAGTTAAAAATAGCATATTTGGCATATTTATGGGTACAGACTTAGGTCTACTTAAATTTTTGTAACACCATAACTTGAAAACTAATAAAAATTGGATAACAACATTTTAATTTTTTTACCTTGTATTGACGTGTAGAATACACTCTCGAAGTTTGACGCACTCCAACCGACTCAGCCTGTATACAAGTAGAATTAAAAGAAAATTATCACTAGAAAGCTGAAACCATTCTCTTTCAATTGGTAACAACAGTAATGCAGAGATAGTGGATATAATGTTGAATAAAAAATCGCAAACAAATAAAATAAAATATTTATTTTTTTGTTTTTGAAATTATTTTCCCTTTTCATATACCGTACAGACTGCTATTTCAGAAACTATGCTCACGACTACAGTAACTTCAGAAGGGTTTAATGAGTGTAGGAAAAGAGCTTCGGCTTAAAAATTTTCCGCAGTTTTTTGAGAATTTCAGAAAAATAAAAAAAAATCAAAATCTGAAAAAAATATTTTTTCTTGTGTTTTTTTTTCAACATTTTAACAATTATTTTGTTTTTACTCTTATTACTTATTGAAAGAGTTTTATATTTATATTTATATTTTTTTAATCCCTATAGATATTGGTTAAAATTTTGTGATTTTTGACCAAAACCGGTGACCCTATATTCAAAAGCCTGTAGTCCTAAAACTTAAAAAGCTAGACCCCTCACTTTTTTGTTTCTTGTCGATTAAATTACACAAAACTGGTCCCATTTCGCGCTATATAGAAATCCGTGATATCTTGCTCCATTCCCGAAATATCATTACCCTACGGTCATCTTGGAATATTTTTCTGTGGTTCGGTAAAAGATAAAGTTTTTGATACACACCAATTGTCAGTTTGGAGCATTTGTGAGGAAAAATCAAATCAGTTAACAATCATTAGAGACACTGTAAAAAACAGGGATATGAGAACATTACTCTGCATTGAACATCAAGGTGGACATTTTGTACAATTTGTGTAAATAGTGTTGCAATCTTGTATTTTTTTAATGTTGAGACCTTGGGGCCATTATATTTCAGGAATAGCGCAAAATATCCCGGATTTCTAAAAGGATTCCAAAAGAGTGTGAAATGGAGCAACTGTATTGTAATTTGCAACAATGTAACTCGGGTTTCCAAGATCCCAATAGTGTGCACTGTAAAAGTGACATGTATATTAGATTAGATATTTTGATTGGAAGTTATAGAACTATCATCTATAAGGTCAATATTTTATAGATAAGGCGGTAGGGTGACTTTGTTGGGGTGACATTTAAGGAAAATGTATTTTCATATGAGTAATCATGACTGAGATGAAATTCCAAAATAATAGTGCAATGAAAAACTTTATTTTCCTTTTCCTAATCTTGTTGAAAATTTGTTCTGTAATTAATTAAAGGTTGAAGTTACGTGAAGTGTGTCCAAAAATTGATTAATGAAATACTTCGTCCGACTTTAAAATAATTTTCTTGGTTTTTTATAGGTCGATTTGGAGATGATAAGGAGTGCAGATTACAAGTGTCCTGCGGAGAGGAACATGAATGGGCATTACAATCACAACCTTTCCCATCAGCGACAAGAAAGGCCTCCGGAGTGGGAGCCGGGCTTGAATGGACGCTCTTTGAAATCTCGCGCCGCTTCAGCTTCGGCAGTGCCTACCCTAACGTCAGTTCAAACAGACGCGAAACGTGAACGTCGAATTTCTCGTTATCAGACGAACGATGTAAACAAACATAAATCGATGATGGATACCAAGCCTAACAGGTTGGGCCTTCTTCATCCTAAGGCCCAGAGCGAGGAACGAACCTATGTGGCTAGGACCACCAACAAAAACAAATATCAGAACAGTAATTTGCAGAATAAAATCGTGCCGAACGATAAAGTTAAAGGGGTCGCGTATCAAAGTGCTGCCGGTTGTTTTATAGGAGGAATTGCTGGACATGACAGCAGTGTTTTTGGTGTTTATTCTGAAACTAAGTACACTTTTGCGGTTAATGCTTTGCCGACTAACCATGCTCAGGCTTCTGCAGCCGCAGCTTTTTTTGCAAGGTACGTTGGCGGAAACTCTACACTCTAGAATACCTACTTTAAGGAAATGATATGTTCTAATGAATAAACATTATATCAACTCGATTAAGTACTCAACATTATAAATTAAGAACTTCCGTTCTCTTCATTTGTTTTTTTTCCAAATTTGGTTTTATTGGAAAACTCTTATGAAGACCTTCCTTTTAATAATAGTGGGTAACGTTAACGTTATCTAACGAATAGAATATAGAATCTCGTGACTAGTGTAAATCCTTCTTTAGTTTTTTATTGGAATACACCATATTAGTGAAAATTTCTTGTTATTAAATATAACTATTAACAAATTAAATTACAATCAATACAGAAATTAAGCCTTTCGTTTATTTTTAAAAAGAACATTGACATATAATTTAATTTGAATGTTTAATTAACCAATTTATACAAAACTGTTAATTTTTAAATTAAAATCGTGGTTAGCTCTGGCAGGCCATTGTTGTTAAATCAATTTGGTGAAATTTAAATTCTACATGAATATCAGTTGAAAATCAAGTATCAAATGGTAATTCTATATGATTTTATTTAAATATACAACATGATTGATTTTACTAATAAGATCTTTTAATAAATAATAAGTTTTAAGATAATTAAAATTTGTATTTAAATTTCTTTTATGTTCTTACTATACAGGGTGAGATGTTAGTCGAAAACCGTAGATATCTTTTATTTTAAAATTTAAAATTACAAAATTGTATGGTTTATTGATGCTCATAACACTCTGTATATTTTTTAATATTTACATTAGCCTAAGTTTGGGAATACATATTTTTTTTGAAAATTTTTGTTCACCCTGATTTTTTTATCGGACTTTTCTACAAAATTTATAACATATAGACCTATTTTAAAAATTGATATTGGGCTTATTATAAAAACTTAAAAATCGATTTTTATCTCTTTTAGTAGAATTTTAATTTTTTTAGATTGAACATCCTGTAATTTTTGACAAAATATTTTTAAGTGGTCCAAAATATTTTTTTGTCGAAAGTTGATTGATTTTTTTAAAATGTATTTCGTTCTTCTAAGAAAATTATTTGATTTTTTTCAAATGCGTTGTTACATTTTCAACGAGTTCTTTTCTAAAATTATTTAAAAATTTTCATTAATCAAATCAAATCATTTTTATTGTTCATTTTCGCCAAAATACATTTGCCTGTATAGGCTACACGAATGGATATGAACTGTCAACACAAGATAAAAACTAAATCTAAAATTAAATACATACAAAAACAAAAACTGCAGTTACTTAATTAGATCACAATTTGCTAATTTAAAAACATTGCTAAAATTTTATAAAATTGACAATTACATATATTTAAAATACTATTTACATATATACATTCACCTATGGATTTGAATTTGAATTACAATTAACATTAATATATCAAATAAAAATTATAAAAAAATTATTTAAAAGAAAACTAAGGACCGCTTCAAAATGAGGCCTTCTTGAATACTTCATGCCTCCATAGAGTCACCATCAATGACAAAGTTCGAAAAAAGTACCACTAGTAACAATAGTACCAAAAGTACCAAAAGTACCAAAAATACCAAACGTACCAAAAGTACCAAAAGTAACAATAGTACCAAAAATACCAAAAGTACCAAAAGCACCAACAGTACCAAAAGTACCAAAAGAACCAAAAGTACTAAAAGTACCAAAGGAATCAAAAGT
This sequence comes from Stenus bimaculatus, assembly GCA_963971135.1. Taxonomy (NCBI): domain Eukaryota; kingdom Metazoa; phylum Arthropoda; class Insecta; order Coleoptera; family Staphylinidae; genus Stenus; species Stenus bimaculatus. The sequence goes on along the minus strand of OZ020180.1, from coordinate 73,548,347 downwards.
ACCAAAAGTACCAAAAGTACTAAAAGTATCAAAAGTACCAAAAGTACCAAAAGTACCAAAATTGCCAAAATTACCAAAATTACCAAAATTACCAAAAGTACCAAAATTACCAAATGACATAATTATTTTTTATGTTTAATTATTAGGCCAATATCATTTTTTCAAAATAGGTTTACATGTGATAACACAAGTTATCGATGTAAAAATTGTCATGAATGTAATGTGATGGCTGATTTTAATAGTTTTTTGAGCGCTGATTACTGGAAAAATAATATCAAACTTCTATTACGTATGGTTTTCTCACAAAATAATTTTTACGAATTCTATAAAAATAGGATAGTACCTATAATATGATTATTTCTATGGATTGAACATAAGTTTATTCATTTTCAAATCAAGTCAAAATTTAAAACATTTGCCTTAAAATTAAATATCATCTGATTAGACAAAATATTAAAACTATTATAAATTAGATTTGACCACTAGCTACCAAACTCTTATACAGGGTGTCCCTAAAAGGTCTGTACAAAACAATACCACATACTCCTGAGACCAAAATAAGACGATTTAACCAAACTTATCTCTATCCAAAAGTGCTTCGTTAAGGTGCTGCAGACCCTTAAAGTTTTTAAAACTATTTTGTATTTTTTAAATTACTAAAAATTGACTTATTCGATCATAACATAATTTGGTATGTGGGTATGTAATGGAAAAAAGTATTTCTAGACAACTCGTTTTTACTTTTTCGCGTTATGTAAGTGGTCAAAAATAGGTCATCGACATGCAAAATTTCTTATAACTTTTTAATGGTCGAATACAAATTCATAAAACTTTACTGGTAGCTAAACAGTGTAATTATAAACTTTTTTTGTCTCTTACAAAAGATTTCTATTTCTTTTATTTTAAGCAGAAAAAAGTTATTTCCATGTGGTACATAACCTAACTTTGAAAAAATATTTAAATTTTTCGTTAAAAGGTCTGTACAAATTAACAAAGTATATTCCTGAGAACAAAATGGAACGATTTAACCAATTTTATCTTTATCCAAAAGTGCTTCCTTAAGCCTCTATTGATCATGAAAGTTATTTAAAAAAATTAGATTTTTTAAAGTCGCTAGACACTTAACAAACTTTTCGATTAAAATAAGTTTTGGTTAAATCATTTTATTTTGGTCTCAAGAATATGTGGTGTTACTTTGTACAGACCTTTTGGCGAAAAATTTTAATATTTTTCTAAAGTTAGGTTATGCACCACATGGAAATATTTTTTTCTGTCTAAACTAAAGGAGTTAGGAAAATTCTATAAGAGACAAAAAAAGTTTATAATTACACTGTTTAGCTACAAGTAAATTTTTATGAATTTTTATTCAGCCATTAAAAAGTAACAAGAAAATTTGCATGTCGATGACCCATTTTTGACCACTTACATAACGTGAAAAAGTAAAAACAAATTGTCTAAAAATACCTTTTTTCATTACATAGCCACATTCCAAATTTTGTTAAGATCGTATAAATTTTTAGCAATTAAAAAAAAACAAAATTATTCTTTTTCGACTCCTTAAAATGTTACAGCAAGGACAAAATCTAAACCATTAACTATACAGTGTGCTTCACAAGTCATGAAAATTTAGCAGATTTAAAATTGCTGTAAAAATATTAGTTCATAGGAAATTTTTTGTTCAAAATGACATTTACTATCTAAAAAAGGTTTTTCCGGAAAAATAGTGGGACACCCTGTATAAATATAATGAAAATTATATTATTTTTAGCTTTGCAAGGAAGCTTACCAATTTTCTTGTTTCATAGGTTTTATTTCTTTAAAGTTTTGTAAAATTGGCTTAATAAGTTGGAATTATTAAATTTTGCTGAATTTTTTATTTTTATTTTAGTACATGTTTTTTTAAATTTGTTTATTTTCTATTATGCCATTTCAATAACAATTAGACAAAAATACATTATTTTTAAGTACACGATTTTTGGCACTAAAAAATTTTTCATCAAATTCCAGAGATTTAATTTAAGGTAATTTCCGTCGCTTATTGCTCTTCTAAAAACCAAAACTAAAACTAAAATTCAGGAATAGCAGCATAATCCAACGGATCTCGCAACCAGTTTTTTTAATTTATGGTTTTATAAGAAACTTTAGTTAGTTACTTCGTACATTTGCAAAAAAAGTAATAATTTTAAAAACGATAAAAATCAAAATATTCTTGGTTTTGAATAGCTTTTATTATTACAAAATATGCTAACAATTTGTTTATTGAATAAATTACTTGTTTTAGATTATATTACAACCCCTGTTACGCTGTAGTAGAATTTTGTTATACCTTGTTCATTTGACTTAAAAGAAACATATTTAGAAACCTCATAAAACAGTTTATGTGTGAATCTACCACATGTTATTAACATCCGTAATAAAAAATCAAATAAAAATACAAAAAGCAAGACAATTGTGTTTTTGATTATGAGAAGTGAGAAAAAAAATTATTTACACACATTTTTAACAACCTATAAAAACTTCGTTTGATTTTCATTCTTAGCTCTATAATTTTAGAATGTCGCAGTAATTTATTTGAAGTAAAAATGAACATCCTAGGTTATTAAAAAACAATATTTTTATAATTAGAAACATTATGTCTCGCATTATGTTAACCGTGGAAATCATCCATTATAACATAACCCATTTAGCAAATTTAGGGCTTTTAAAGTTAAATTTTCTGACAAGAATCTGGATATAAGCCCAATAACTTTTTCAGGCTCGTAATTTTAGTTATACAACTTAATTTTAAGGACAAAAAAGATCTTTGGTAATTTGGTAAGTTTTTGATTAGAAATGCCCAAAAATAAATTTTCACTACCGAAAAACATTTTGTTCCTCTTAATAATAATAATTATAATCACTGGGGGTTTCAGAAATTTTCAAATACTTAAATGTTTGTTAAGAATAAAAATACTGAATGAATTATTTACCACTTTAATTGGAAGAACGGGTTTTATTTCCTGTACTGGATAGGTCATTGATGCATAATATTCGGACTTCCATTCTCGCAAATTAGCAGGGTGCTTTAAGAATTGGTTGTAAAATTTTAATTTAAAAAATATATTGACCAAGAATGTTATAATAAAAATTATGTTTGCTAAGATTTATTGAAAAATATCTAATATTTAATAACACCCTGTATAAAATAAAGTAACTAGCAAAACTGTATATGAAACTAATATATGCGAAAATTGGACATTTTCAAAATCAGTAGGTAATATCTACTTTTACATTCTCTACGGTTTTCTTCTTTCTTTAAACTAATTGTGCAATAATAATAATGAGATCGTAAGCATTTTTTAATAGAACCATTATATTTTGAGTTCTTTATTGTGTTTAGTTTGATAAATGATCTGTACATATTTCATAACTCCTATTATTAACTACTGTTACTGAAGGTGTAATAATTTACATAATAAAATTTCTGAATATTTAGGCAACTACGAGTATTCCTAAAGCTACGAATTAAAAAAAATAAAATATAGTTTTTAAACAGTATATAATTTTAATTGTAAGAGCAATTTCCTAAACGGAATATATAGTGGTTTAGTTCTGCAGTCATAAAAGCTAGTACGAACAACATTTTTGTATAATTTTTTTTGTAGATGATTTGGAAGTCTTTTCTTTAATTTCTGCCAGAAGGAAAAAAAATTGGAAAATGTACAAAAAAAATATAATATTCTAAAAGTACCTTAATTTTGGACCCCTCTACTTAATTTTGTGCTAGGTTGCAGAAGGTCAGTCTCTGGCAGGATGTAGCCTAATCAATTTAGATTATAAATCTGAAAAAAAATTGAAAATCTAACGAGGGAAACTTGAGTTATGACTGCAGAACTAATGCTCGATTTCATGATTTTTCATGATTTTTCACAATTTTTCCTCACAAACTCGCGCGCCCTCTAGGGTTTCGCATTCATTATCAGTTATTTGGTCATAATTTGCAAAGAAGCTCCAGAAAAGTGGGATGGATTTTCTATTTCTTGTTATTATCTCCAACGGAAAATTTATCGCTCTTAAAGTTGGTATGGATTTTATAGATTTTGATGGAAAAAGTTATTCAGAGATTGTTGATTAAAAATTTTCACATTATTTCATTCAAAACTTTTTTAGAATTTTATGCTGAAAAAATGCCTTGTAGGTCAGTTATACCATCTAATTTAGTCCTATTTTTTAATATTAATTTTGTTAATTGGTTTTCGTTTTACTCCATTTTTTTCAAATAAGGGGGACATCCGTACATCAAAAATAAATTGCAAAAAATAACTCCATGAAAGATTGTTCATGCAGTATTCACGAACTTTCTATCGATGATTTTTTATGGGGATTTTCAATGTATCAATGTGTTTAAAATAACCAAATTTAGATAAATATTTGTAAAATAATTTTGAACAGCTACAAGTTTACTACTTTTTTTAATATTTTGGTTTTTCTATATCCCTAAATCCCTAAATCTTCAGCAAAACATAACATACAAATTTTTAAACGTAAAAAAATGTATTTATTTTTTATTCCATAGAAACATTTTTTACTCTTGACAGAATATTTTATATTTATAATTATAAATAAATTTTCATAATATTTTTTTATTCGAATAATTTTTGTAATAAAAAGTTTGCCCGCATATTCTTGATTCAACAACTGATTTAAATAATTTATATTTTCATAGATTTTGTATTATTGTTTATTTCAAAGATAATTGAATTTAAATCCTCACAGTACAATTTTACACCCCTATCATTGGACAATATTACAAAATAACCGCAGTGGAAACCACATTATAGGTATTTATTTACATGCGGGTTCAGGCCTAATCGTTTCCACAAATGTGTAAACTATACCAATAAATAGTAATAAAAATTTAATTGTGTTCCCACAGGACATGCAGCTAACACCAATCAATGCTAGTGTTGACTAAGATACGCTGATCTCATGATTTATGTGAGATTATACTTTTTTTAATAGGAGAGTGGGACGTCAAATTATAGTTTTAAAACACATTCTAATTATATGCTATTAAATTTTAAATTCATTTTAATCTTAAATTATTTATTACTATTATACTTAAATGATGTGCAATAATTAATATTTACTTATCTTTACCTGTTCATCTATTTACAAACACACGGATTGTACAATATAACAATATTTATTTACTTTGCATTTAATTGAAAAATTTAAAAAACAAATATTAAAAAAAAATCATTGAAAATATAATTTCTAGTATTAGCAATTGTAAATATCCCTCATATATTTTATATTACAAATATTTAAAACAATATATTTTCAGCTACTAAAAAATATTTTTGATTGTAATAATAATTTTAATGGGGAAAAAATAAACTTCGAAAAAACTTTGATATAAAAATGAAAGAAATGCATTAACATACCTTAAATACTTCAATTATTCATTGAGACTTTAATAAAATAATCGTGCTGCACATCAAAGTGTAATATAAATTTTAATGGAAAAATGATTGTAGATAAGCAAACAAGAATATTAAAAATAATTTACACTTTTGTCAAAAGTTTCAATTGAAAATAACTTTTGGCTGTTCTTGTTTTAAAAATTTTTAGCTACAAAAAATTAAAACAAAACGAATGGTGGCTCCACCTAATACGTCAGCCGTTTTACAGGAACTAAAATTAGTGAGAGGGTCATACAAAGATAGATTATGTAAGTGGATGGGAAATTTAAATTAAATTTAGTTCATTTTCTCAGGTAAAATTGTCTCTTTGAAAGCAAATAAAAACAATATGTCAAAGCAAATATTTTACTTGAATTTATTCAAGAAAAGTTTGAAGTAACTAAAACTAAAGTGAAATGGAATTGAAAAATAAACTGTTTATTTTTACAGATCTTAACATATCCTGAAATATTTTCTAATACTTTGGGGATAAACCCAGTTTAACCCGAAAATGTCTGATGGTAACTGTCTTGAAGCGTTGTTTCGATAATGATATTGTTCCATAAGAAATTGAGCAGTTTGCAAATCCAAAATAAAATCTTGAAAATATTTCATTTATTGAGTTTTGTTGAATTTTACCTATTGTTATTTGACTATTTTTTACTTGTAAGTTTAAAATCGAAATATATTCTATACAAATATTTTTAGACACATTAAAAAATCATCAAGTTTGTAGAGTGCACAACAAATTTGCTTCAAGAGAAAGTTAAACTAAAAAACATTACAGAAATACAAAATATAAAATTTTTAGAATATTTTGGAATTTCCATAATGTCAGCTTCTAGCAAAGGTCTTTTTTTAAATTTTATTTGAATTTGTAATTTTCTAATCTAAAAGAATTATCCTAATTCAAATAAAATTAAAAAAAAGACCTTTGCTAGAAGTTGACATTATGGAAATTCCAAAATATTCTAAAAATTTTATGACTTTGGGCCAGTTGCACAGTTGAAGTTTAAGCTCAAGCGACATTTTGTATTTCTGTCATGTTTTTTAGTTTCACTTTCTCTTGAAGCAATTTTGTTGTGCAATCTACAAACTTGATGATTTTTTTAATGTGTCTAAAAATATTTGTATTGATACTTCACTTGAAGAATATATTTCTATTTTAAACTTACAAGTAAAAAATAGTCAAATAACAATAGGTAAAATTCAACAAAACTCAACTAACTTTAAAAGTATCTTAGCAATCAACTCGTGTAAGTTCGAAAGAAGTGGGCGCTTTCTTTTAAATTTATATATTTTCGATTTCGGAGATCAGGTGGCATATTATTTAACCACTTGACACTATGTCGTATACGAGTTTCATTTTATCCTTGTTATTCAAATGCAAAAAATAAGAGTTTCTTCTTGTCATATCCTATACCAAATTACTCAGAAAGAAACACTTATTTCAAATATTTATAAATCCAAAATGTGCGCCTTAAAAAAATTAAGTTTGGGTTATTTTCGGTGAATCCGTTGGCAAGAAAACATTCATTTGTCCTACTATATTGTACACAAAAAAGTGCGTTTATAATATCAAAAACTTTTTTGGTACCACCAAAAATAAGGAAGTTATAGCCATATTTTGAAAATCGCATTTTCTATTTTTTTCAAGATAGCGCAGGAACGATACGATATTCAAATGTTTTGTCAACGAATTATTAATATACGAACAAGTTTCTGCTACATTGTCCATTTAACCGAATTTCTATCTTCAATAATAAGAAAAATACCCATACAGTCCAACTTCAAATGGGACACCCTGTATACGCAATCGAAATTCCCAATACTATTGAACCCCTCCCCTGGCTAAAACTTCGTGAAAATACTATACAGGTTTTCTCACTTTTTTCCAGCAAATTTTTTTTATATAGTAAATATCATTCATTACAAAAAAATTCTATGTAAAATATATTTTTTCGGTTCCTTAAAATGTTACAGCAATTTTAAAATTATAACATTTTAATTGTTGTCGTGAGACACCCTGTATAATTTTCTTTCTTATTATTATTTTTTAAGGTTATATAAGGTTTGGTCTTTGCCAAATGGTTTTTGAATATTATTGTCTGTTTTTAAAGTAAGTGGACCACGAGGCATTAGTTTATAGGCATTTATTTTGTTCAAAATGACATTTACTGTCTAAAAAATTTTTTGATGGAAAAAGAGTGAAACTAATGCCTCGTCCACTTACTTCAAAAACCATTGGCAAAGACAAAACCTTAAATAACCTTAAAAAATAAAAATAAGAAAGAAAATTATACAGGGTGTCTCACGACAACAATTAAAATTTTATAATTTTAAAATTGCTGTAACATTTTAAGGAACCGAAAAAATATATTTTACATAGAATTTTTTTAAATAAATTAAAGGACAACACAATTATTTGGACTGCTTCAATTAAATAGAAAAACTTGTTATTATTATTTTCTTTTAGTCCAACTTTATTGTTTATACGTTTTGTATAAATTAAATTAAAAACTATCGATTTCGGGATAATTTTATCCCATCTTCAGGTTTTTAAAGAATCTTTATTGTCAAGATTTATTTTTTATGTCACTATTATCTTGACAATAAAGATTCTTTAAAAACCTGAAGATGGGATAAAATTATCCCGAAATCGATAGTTTTTAATTTAATTTATACAAAACGTATAAACAATAAAGTTGGACTAAAAGAAAATAATAATAACAAGTTTTTCTATTTAATAGAAATTTTTTGTTATGAATGATATTTACTATATAAAAAAATTTTGCTGGAAAAAAGTGAGACACCCTGTATAGTACTTTCACGAAGTTTCAGCCAGGTGAGGGGTTCAATCGTATTGGGAATTTCGATTGCGTATACAGGGTGTCCCATTTGAAGTTGGACTGTATGGGTATCTTTGTTATTACTGGAGATATCTCAAATTAAATGCCATTTAAAATTAAATGACTCTTAAAATATTTCATAATAATGGGCGTTAACACAAACTCTTCTATCACTTCTTGTAACAATTACTTTATTATCTTCTTTTGTTAAATCACCTGCTTCTTCTTTCTGTTCAAAATTGTTAAAATCTGAAAAAAATATTTAAACTCAATGTTGGTCTTAAATGGGCAGAGTTTCTTCGTAAAATATTTCCCTTTTCAGTTTCTAGGAATATCATACTTTTCTATAATCGTCCAATAATTATAATGATAACTTATAAGTTATCAAAGATTGGTACTGTTGTTCCAAGATTACGACTCATTAAAATTTTGGACAGAATTGGAGTATTTCTATATTCCAAAATCATCACATTTAAATCATTTCCACTTTCTTCATGTTTGTTTCAATATTCCCTTTGAAATACATTCTGTTTTTTTAGCTAAAACATTCGATTTTGGGTATTTTTGCTTGCTTGTAACTACTTTTATATCCCAATTTCTATAAATTGTAAACTCCATTGAAGGAAATGACATATTATCGCAAACAATTTTAGTTGGTATTCGATGAGTGGAAAAAATCAGTTTAATTGTTTCTATAACTGATACAGCAGTTTAATACGTAAGATTGGAAAATTGTGAGAAAGAGAAAGAATTACAGCAACCATTTATAATTTTATTTTTTGCATAATAACCATTAACAAAACTAAATAAAATTATATAGTTCTCTTCCTTATGGATAACTTTTTGAGTATCAGCATTTATTTTCAAAATATCTTATTCTGGAAGAGAGTAGAGGTTGAAGAAGCACGTTATTTTTCCATACTTCATCGTATTTCAACCTCCAGCATTTTATTTAGAACAAAAATTAGGTAAAACATAAAAAAATACTTATAATGATAAAGATCATATAGTTATTTGTTTTTATTTATAATTACTGGGTAAAAAACTTAAATTAACAATTGGTTCCTTTTCCGCATAATTCCCCAGTCTTAAGTAAAACCGAGTCAAACCAATTCGGGATCCAATTTTTTACAGATTATCAACAATCTCTGAATAACTTTTTCCATCAAAATCTATAAAATCCATACCAACTTTAAGAGCAGCTTCCTAGACACCCGCGATAATTTTTCCGTTGGAGATAATAACAAGGAATAGAAAATCCATCCCACTTTTCTGGAGCTTCCTTGAAAATTATGACCAATTAACTGATAATTAATGCGAATCCCTAGAGGGCGCGCGAGTTTGGGAGAAAAAATTGTGAAAAATCATGAAATCGAGAATTGGTTCTGCAGTCAGTTTCCCTCGTTAGATTTTCAATTTTTTTTCAGATTTATAATCTAAATTGATTAGGCAACATCCTGCCAGAGAATTACCTTCTGCAACCTGGCACAAAATTAATTAGAGGGGTCTAAAGTTAAGGTACTTTTAGATCATTATATTTTTTTGTACATTCTTCATTTTTTTTCCTTCTGGCAGGAATTAAAGAAATCAACTACAAAAAAAATTATACAAAAATGTTGTTTGTACTAGCTTTTATAACTGCAGAACGAAACCTCTATATTTTCCGTTGAGGAAATTGCTCTTAAGGTAAAATGAAAAAGTTAAAATAATCGAAGTATTTAGTATCTACTTAACCAAAATTACAAAAAGGACCTTTAAACCTAAGTGATTATTTAAATAAATAAATAAAAGCAATAAAGTAGAACGTGAAAGTTTCAACTAAAATGTCGATTAGTTCACAATTTTTTAATTAATCACGACATCGCTTTACGAATCCTTAAAACAACAAAACATACTTAACTCGGCGTGTTGAAGTTGTTAGTTACAAAAGCCATAGGTATATGAAAGGCGCCTGGTAAATCCGTTTATTTCTTAAGTTCGTGGTTTGTTAGGGATCCAGCTTGAAAAATTATTACATTAACTTTACACGAGGCTCTTAATGGCTGACTTGTTATTTATTTTGAACGATATTTAACATGACTTAAAAAATACCTTCACTTTAAATCGAACATTTCATAAATTCCCCCACAATTTTCATTCCTCTCGTATCTTTAGAAATGTACTGTTATATTTGTAAATATTATTTATTAAAAAAAAAATGCGGTGATCGTGGTGGCCAGAAAGTCTATTTATTAACAAACGCCTATACTAGAAATTTAAATACTCGTTTTACTAATACTTCCAAGCTTTAAAGTATTAATTTACGTTTCAATTAATAAGAAGGTAATACAAACTATACAAAGCCGAATTGAATTAACTCATTTTAACCATATAAGGTAATGTTTTAATAAGATACCTTTTAATGGTCATCTCTTTAAGAATAACGCATTTTATTGTCGACATAAAGTATAAATTAAGAAAATAGAAAAATAGCACCGCTATAGATTATCATTTTATTCTGTAGACATAAAATATTTGAATCAAGTATTTTCGTAATTTACTATTAAAATAAAGTTTAATGAAAAAAATTAACAGTTCGTTTAATGGTAAAATTCGAGATAAAATAAGAGCTCAAAAGAGATAAAGTTAAACTTATTTCCATTTTCATGTAAATACCTTAACGAATTTAAAGCTCGGACAAACTCAAACGCAGAATTTAGCAAAGATAAATAAAAAGCTACATGAATTCTTCATAAAATTTTAAACAAAGCAAACATTTGACTTGTTGATTCTTCGGACATGCAAATTCATATCACGCTTAAGCGGATTTTATTTGAAAAAAAAGCGTACGCAAAGGCCGACTGCTTATTAAACATGTAATGAACCATAAAATAATCTCGTGTGAGAATATTATTAGCTAAAAATGGGCATTAAAGAATAAATTATAGCCGTTTTATAGAGTAGATATATTTTTTCGATGTTCTCGTTTCCAGCTACGCTCGTAAAATTAATTAATATGGGCTTACTTTAGCGCTCTAACACATGCAAAGTTGTAAATGTCGTCTTATACACCTAGTAAAACATGTAAGTGTGGATTTATATTATCATTGGATTAAGTATCACCAATGCTACCAACACATTTTATTACTCCAGCCTTAAATTCTTTTTAATAATGAAAATTCATCCTTAAACTTAAATCCGCATTGTCTGAATTTTAAATTAGCAAATTATGCATGAAATAAACGACCTGCTGCTTATTCTTGAACGTAAATTTATAACTACATGCATGCCTAATTTAAACATTTTTACACTTTATGTAAGCACTCCTTTCAGGTAAATGTAATATAAGTAAAGTTAAGGCCAGGATAATACAACTGACCCCTCTTAAAATACAAGCGGTACAAATCGAATGTGTTTTAAAATATTCTGATCTTGCACCTCACGTTTCGCATACTAATTGTGAGAAAATACAGTTTACAACAGATTAAGGATCGAAATAGTTTTAATTATCTTGATGACTACATTAGACATTAGGAATACTAATTTCGCTACGTTTTCTTTTCAATTGAAATTATTATTTTTAGGTCATCATTGTAGCATTAATTAAATTGTTTTCCAGTAAATGAATGACCCAGACTAAAATTACAAATTTGTACTATTTTTGAGCAGTCAACCTTAATTAAAAAATAAAAAAATATTTGCTTTGCTAGAATTGGATACTAAAACTCAATTTAATTTCACTTAACGTTTTATGACTTTTGGCGCACGACTTTAATTTGACTGTTTAAATAAGGCCAATAAACGTAGGTTCTCTACCATAAAGTGCATCACCATATAAAAGTAATAAATAATAAATTTAATTATTATTTGTCGTCCATTTTGCTCTAATTTAAATACACGTATTTTAATTCTTATCGCACACAATTATAAATTAATGTAATTATAATTTTAATAAAATCATTTTTCAGTGAAGTGAACTAGAACGCAGTAGCATTAAAAATTGATTATAATTATAGTATAAATGGAGTCATTAATTGGTAGCACCTTATGGTCCTGTGACGCCAAACAATAGGATACTAAAAAGCAAACTAAAACCGTAATGTGTTGTTTGTTGATGTATAATAGAGCAATCATTTTCCTTCTGTAAATTTTACATGACATCAACAACAAGATTATTCTTAATTAACTCATTTAATATATTATCACGATTCATATGTTTCAAGAATAAATATTATTTTAATTTAAGTATTCTCATGCGAAAATTTAGAAATAATTTTAATGACAACATTAATAATTTTAGTGGAAAAGTGCTTGGTTTTCATAATTATGTTTTTTGCAATTTTTTTCTACTCGAGCTTTTTTAATTTTTTTTAAACTATCAACAATACAATAATTCTGCAGACGCACAAAGGATGGTATTTCCCAAATTTTTTATTTTTTTAACACTAAAGATGACTTTTTTTAATATTTAATAATAATCAACAAAAAATTAAATTATAAAAATAATTTTTATTTAAGAGTTCTTATGCGAAATCTAAATTACGAAATAAATTTCGAGACAACATTAAAAATTTGAGTATTAAGGCGATAGTCGGCAAATTTGAGCGCTTGAGTTTGAAATTCTCTTGATTTTTGCGATTTTGGTCATAACTTTTTTTCCAGTGGAGCTTTTTTAAAATTTCTTTTTTTGGTATAAAGAAGGGTCTTCTGGCTACCAATTTCTTCTTTTTTGTTTTAATAAGTGAAACCAAATAATCATACGGGAGCAGTAAAACGGGCTCTTTACAAAAATTGTTCGCTTAGCGGCTCCTTGAAACATTCTAAAAAACTAATTGAAATAATATTTTTTTTTCAACGCTAGAAATAAGTTAAGATATAAACGAGGACTTTGATGTTGCGTTTTTTTTGTTTAAAATATATTTTTAAATTTTTACAGCATCCCAAAAATTTCTTAAAATTTTACTTAATTTTTGGGATGCTGTAAATAATTTAAAAATATATTTAAAACAAAAAAACGCAACATCAAAGTCTTCGTTTATATCTTAACTTATTTCTAGCGTTGAAAAAAAAAATTATTTCAATTAGTTTTTTAGAATGTTTCAATAAACATTTTTTGTAAAGAGCCCGTTTTACTGCTGCCGTATGATTATTTGGTTTGACTTACCATAACAAAAAAAGAAGAAATTGGTAGCCACAAAACTCTTCTGTGTACCAAAAAAAGAAATTTAAAAAAAGCTTCAATGGACAAAAAAATATGACCAAAACCACAAATATCAAGCGAATTTCAAAATCAAGCGCTCAAATTTGCCGACTATCCTCTTAAGTTTATAAATTATATTTTTAAGGATCAAAAATTGTTCGTAAATTAATTCACGGAAGGATTTAAAAAATCCCAGTAAATACAGTATTTTCGAGTATTAAGTCAGACTTGTTTTTGTAATTGAAGTCACCATCAATAAAAAGGTTGAAAATACCCTAATTACTTAGATTTTTATTATCCTTCCTTGAATTTTTAAGGATAAAAATTATTTTTATTTCGATCACTAAGTAGATAGGACTTGGTAATTTAATGAGTTTTACAATATTAAAAATTGTAAGTGCATGAAAAATTTTAATAATATTTTATATGAGAATTAGATAATGATTCTTTAGGTCCTTACAGAATCTTTGTTTTTTCATAATTTTAGCTTTCTTTGCGTTTATTTAAGTTGTGTATATGAAAATCTTATCAATTAATACATATTTAGAAAAGTAATTTTAAACATTTTCAATGACGAGACAGTTTGTCGTATACCGGGTGGAAACGAAACAGGGGTCACTTCTATAACTTCTTTATTTATGAAAATAAAAATTTTTAAAATTGACTATGTTGTATGGTTCAAGAAAACACATTTTAGGCACTAAAAATATCACTTCTGGTTTTACCGGAAGTGACATCAACTTTATTTTTTAAACGTAACACCTAATTTTTTTGTTCGTAATTTAAGACAATTTTAGAAAAGCAGTATGTTTGTGATAGATTTTTTATTTTTTTTTTAAATTTTGAAAAATCCCGAGTAAAAAAAATATGAAAAACTGGCACACGCAACTTGATTACACCCTACATATGAGATACCAAAATAATCATATTAAAATCTTCTTTTTGAAAAACCAAGTTACCCGACATCTTTCCATTAAAAAAATGAGTTATTTGCAAAAACGTTACTCAAAAAAGTTCATATATTAATATCTCAAAAACTACTTAAATAATTTTACAAAATACAATTTTCCTTAGGTACTTGTATTATTTGAAATGAGTTTTGGTATTTTTTATCAATTTTTTTGTTCAAAATTTCAAAACAAATTAAAAAAAAATTATCACGAACATACTCTTTTATAAAATAATTTCATATTTTGAACAAAAAAACAGGTGTTACATTTAAAAAAATAAAATGTTGATGTTACTTCCGGTAAAACCAGAAATCATATTAAAAAAATTTTTAATGCCTAATATACCGGGTGGAAATGAAACTAGGGCCACCCCTGGCATTTCTTTATTTATGAAAATAAAAAATTAGAATTCTAGTATCTTATATGATCTAAGAAAACAAATTTTTTGGATCGAATAAATCTTTCATTTTACTTCCGGTTTATCAGGAAATGGCACCCACTTTCTTATTTTAAATGTAACCCCCTGATTTTTCCAACGTAAAATCAAACATTGGTTAGTTTTAAGTATGTTTATGACAAAAAAAATTTTTTTTTCAAAACTTTAAGAAAAAATGTTGAATTTTTTTTTGGTAAAAAATTTGTGTAAAACCTACAAAAACTATTTTTAAATAATACAAATACGTAAAATAAATTGTAATTTATAAAATTTATTTCACCGTTCTTGACATATTATTTTTTTTAATTTTCAAGAAACGTTTTTTGGAAATATCTTTACTTTTTTAAATGGGATGATATAAAGGTCACCCCCTAATTTAATAGAGGGTTTTTTTCCGGTTACTGTGATATCCCATATGTATGTATTAATTTCAAATTTATACCTGTAATTAATTTTTTATCGAATTAATTTAACATCAATTTATTTGAAAAAAAATATTTTTTTGTCATAAACATACTTAAAATTAACCAATGTTTGATTTTACGTAGAAAAAATCAGGGAGTTGTATTTAAAATAAGAAAGTGGATGCCATTTCCTGATAAACCGGAAGTAAAATTAAAAATTTATTCGATCCATTAAGATTTGTTTTCTTAGATCATATAATATACTAAAATTTTAATTTTTTATTTCCATAAATAAAGAAATGCTAGGGGTGGCCCTAGTTTCATTTCCACCCGGTATGTTTTCTTGAATCATACAACATAGCAAAATTTCAAATAAGGAAGTTATAAAGGTGACTCGTATTTCGTTTCCACCCGGTATACTACTATAAATATGGGATAATTTTTGAAGATTTACGAATTATTATTATACTGAGCATTTATTTTTTTTATGGTGTATTTATTATTTTTACCATGCATCTATCATTTTTACAGTGCATTTATTATTTTTATTCTGTATTTATGAATTCTTCAAAAAAAGTATTCGGCATTTTAATGCATTTAATTTATACCCTTTTAAAAATATATTTTTTGTTATTTGGTATTTGGTACCAATAATTAAAAATGTTGTAAATGCGGACCAAGTCAATCGCTATTCAATCCAATCCGAATTAAGTTACACGAATAAACGTAGTCGGTGTAAAAAAAGAAAAATAAATTTCGAAAAGCTACACCTGAAAATTTTTTATGATAAAAAATACAACTATCAACGAATTTCGAAATGTAGAGCTTAGTTAAATACGACTTTTAATTATGTAAAAATCTTTGGTAAATAACAAAAAAAATTGATCAATCAAAAAAATTTCGACCTCTATGTTTATCACATCCTGATTTTTAAGGCCTTTATATTTAATAATGTGTAAATGTACCACACAGATTTTAAACTAATAGTGTTGAATTTTTCATTTATTTAACAAAAATCTTTTTTCTTTGAAATCATAATAGTCGTATAGTATTCTTGACAAAGTTTCTAGGGATAGTTATTTTGGGAGACTCTGTAAATTACGTTTTTTTGAGTAATAATATATAAAATGAAATATGTATTTTAGCTGGCAAATGAATTTTCGTTCTCCTTTATAGATATAAGTAATTTATGTAACTTGAACAAAAATATTGAATATTAAATCAGCAATTTAAAATATGCAATATCGTGTACTTGTCTAAGGTAGAAGCTGGCGACGCTATTAAGAAAATAAATTACATTTTTCGAACATCATTTATTTTATATTATACTGCATACTGCATGTAAAATAAAAGCGTACGTTGAGATTGTTAGACAGTTTAATTTACGTGAACTTATTATACAGATTGATTAAAAAAATCAATTTTTTACCACAATAAATTGTTGTTTTTAACGTTTTTTTGATGAGTCTTGACAATTTTGAGATTTTTTCCATAAAACGATTATATTTTTATAATATGAAGTTACATTTAAAAACATTCAATTTTACTTTAATTTTTACAAGAGTATATTTTTTACTTAAATTTAATCAGCAAAACTTTGATTTTCATACTTAAAGTTCTCAATAAAAACATACAAAATGTTAATTCAAAACATAAAAAAAAAAATGAAAACAAATAGACAGTTTTTCAGACTTTATTGTTTATTTGAAATCTAAAAAACGAAAGAGTTTGATTTTATTACAAACATAGTTCTTCGTAAAACTAATTAAAAAGTTTATTCCAAATCAGACCCTGATTCAAAAAATTATATAATAATAGATTTTGAAATACATAATAATTATGTACCCACTTTTTCAAATTTTTTGAGAGGAAATAAAAAAAATGTAAGTGCGCATTTTTTTATACATATTTTATTACACATTCTGTTTAAGTTAACTTAATTTGATTTTGAACCTTTTTGTACAGTTTAAACTGTACAAAAAGGTTCAAAATCAAATCCGGAGCCAAAAAATAAAAAAAATTATTCGATAAAAACAAAATTAAGGTTGTCATTTTTTTATTACACATAGAATCTTAAGTAAAACTGTACAATAAGTTTATTTAAAATAAAATGGAAAGTCTTTTTCCTGAAAAAAACCTGATTTTTTTGTTTGATGACATCAAAACGTAAGGGCGCAATTTTATTATATTTTATAACACAATTTTTAGTAAAACCGATCAAACAATTTAGACAAAGTCAGAATTATAGTCAAAATTAAAAATAAAATAAAATCCGAAGAAAGTGAATTTTAATTTTTTCTCCTAATTTCTTGAAATTTCTTCTAATATTGTATTATTTTTTAATTAGCAAAAAGTTATTTTACGCTTTTACTATTATTTCTTTAAACCTTAAAATTTATAAAATATGTAATAATTTTAAAATGTGATATACTGGGTATCTCACTTTTTTTCCAGCAAAATTTTTTTAGATAGCAAATGTCATTCTGAACAAAAAAAAATCCTATAAACTATTATGTTTTTTCGACTCCTTAAAAAGTTACAGCAATTTTTAAATTGATAAATTTTCATGATTTTTGTGGAACACTCTGTATAATATTCTTTCTTATTATATTTTTTTGATTTAAATCAATTATTATTTGGATTTTTTCTTTGTCAAATTGAATTTCTTGAACATTAATTATTTAAATTTAGGAAACGACGAGGTTCAATTTTCCTCGCTAAAATTTAGCATCTTATTGGCTTAAAGATATACAAAATCCAAAGCATACTTGATTTAAATAAAAAAAAAATTAAATTAAATGAAATGTATACAGCGTGTCCCACAAATATCATTAAATTTTTGAAATTTTAATAGTTCATAGGAAAATAAATTATCTAAAAAAAAATTGCTGGAAAAAAAGTGAGACACCCTGTATAATTTACATATGCCATATGACAAATAAATGGTGCAGAATTTGTATTTTTACTCCTAGGACGTACAAAGTATACCCGATTGTGACCAATTTATGTCGGAAATGTACGAACATGACTATACAATCCATTAACAGAAAAATAACTTGTTAAAGTCTGTCAAGCGTCACAGGAGACTGTACTTTATTGACGTTTGAATAAAAAATAAATAATTTTTCGCTTTTTCACGTTTTATTTTTTTGATTAAAAATAAATAAATGCAAGTGATATTGTTATATATTTTATTACACCTAGTTACAGTTTTAGTAAATCCTTCCAACATTTTTTCAAAATCAGACCCGAAATTTTGAAAATAATAAAAAATAAATAGATTTCAGATATTTCTTTTCAATAGAAAACAAAGAAAATGAAACGACGTAATTTTTTATTAGGTATACATAAAATCCTAAGTAAAAGTGAAAAGTGAATATAAAGTTTATATAAAGTAAAATCGAAAGTAAATTGTCAATTTTTCATTTTTTTAGGTTTTCTTTTTTTATCTGCCAATAACAAAATGTTTGGGGGAAATATTTTATTACAAATACAGCAGTTTTTAGTAAATCCAAGCAAACAGTTTATTCAAAGTATGTATATAGTAAAAACTTAAAAAAAAATAAAATCCGAAACCGCTAATATTTTTAATTTCTTTTCTTTCTTTTGCACCCATGCATTTTTTTTCTTTTAAAAAAATAAAAAGGGACTGTTTATAAAAAAATTATAAAATATGGTAAAAAGTTGAGGTAAGAAGTCTGTAACTAAATATTTTTTATTATTGATTGAGGTGGTTTTTTATTATTGTTTTTTTTTACTGATTTATACAAAGTGATTTTTATGTATGGAAGTAACACCGTTATCCCCAAATGGCTGGATGAAAAAAATTGAAATTTGGTGGGATCAAATGGGTGAGTGATTTTTATGTATGGAACCAAAGCTATCATATTTGGGCATGATTGCTTTGGCTGCGTAAAAAATTTGACATTCGGTACGATTAAATGGGGTCTTGGTACAAATATTATAAGATGAAAAGAAATATTTTAATCGCTCGGATTTTTGACACGGCAGGGGTCTTCAATTTTTATTTCGAAAGGAAATTAATAAAAAGGGTATTTTTTGTAATTTGCGACAGTTAAAAAATGTTAAAGTTGGATTACAAAATTTTAACAATGTTTATTTTTTATGATTTACATAATAATTTTATAGACTGTCGTAAAGTACTAAAAATTAGCTTTCCAATGATGTAACATGACATATGATAAAAAATTTTTTTTTCATCTTAAAATATTTGTACCAAGACCCCATTTAATCGTTCCGAATTTCAAATTTTTTTACGCAGCCAAAGCAATCAGCCCAAATATGATAGCTTTGGTTCCATATATAAAAATCACTCTGTATAATAATTATGTGGTAAAATCATCTAAAATATATATTAAATATTTTGAATTATTTATTTTCAATTTTTCATTATTTTTATAAACTAAATAAACATAATTAGTCACATAGGTTTTTTGTTTTCGATTACAAAAATAAAATTTAAAAAAGTATTAATTTCAAATGTTAACCTTTTGAGGTCTTATCTGATAAAATTGCCTATTAACTTAAATAAATACATCTGTGTAAAAATCAATTCAAATTTTAATGTAATTTGAAGCAGGTTAGATTATTATACAGGGTGTCCCACTTTTTTTCCGGCAAATTTTAGATAGTAAATGTCATTCTGAACAAGAAAATTTCTATCAATTATTTTTTTTTCCGAAAAATATTACCTATTTTATAATTTCAACATTTTAATGACTTCTTGGGACCCCAGTATAATTTTACTTTTATTATTAATATTTTTATTAAAATCAAGCAGGCTTTGGATTTTTTCTTTAAATTTAAACCAATAAGAAGGTTAATTTTAGTGCGAGAAATTTAAAAAGCCCCTCTTAGTTTTAATAACAATAAAAAAGGAAATCCAGGGTATATTTGATTTAAAATGGGGAAATTGTGAGAAAGAGAGAGAAGTATAGCAACCATTTTTTTTGCACTAACTAACAAAATTTACATGGTCTTTGTCCTTATAAATAACTCTTTGATTTTCAGCATTTTTTAAATATGTGCCCCTGAAAGACAACAGAGAACCGAAGTTTTTTTATATTTCATTGTATTTCCACTTCCACGCACTCCCAGAATTTTATTTTAAAGAAAAATTAGATAAAACTTTAGGAACTTCTTATAATTATGAGGATCATATAGTTTTTATTTATAATTTTTTATGATTACTATATAAAAATGTTAAAATAGCAAGCGTTGTTCTGTTTTCCTTTCTTTTTTACAATTCTCCATTCTTAAATAAAAGACAAGAATGAAAAGAAAAAAATTATATAGGGTGTCCCAGAAAGCACTTAAAATATTTGAAATTTTAAACTTGTAACTTTTTTGGGACTCGAAAACAAATTTAAATTTGTAATATTTTATAAAGCAACATTCTAATTATTTAATTTAACAATTCTTATTTTCGAACAGGAAATACATCAAAATGTATACGATATTTCCGGATGGAGGGAGTACCATATAATGGTTGTCGTTTTTCTAGTTTTGAATAAAATTAAAGGTGTATTTTTTGTGTGTTGTAGATTCTTGTTAAAAATTGGTATAATTGACCACAGTTTTAATCATTTAGTGATATCTTAAAAATAGAATAGCAGGTAAAATTCCTTTGGAATGAATTATCAGAAAAATATGCAATTTTATTCCTGTTGAATCTAATCGAGTTTATAACTCGTATACCTTAAGATAGTTAATAATGATCACGTAATAATTTAATAATTCCAGTAACATAATATTAAAAATGCTTCCAATAGAAATGGTAGTACCAGAGGCAATATTGTTAAACAATAAATAGGTTAACATGAAACAAGAATACTGCTGTAATAGCACGGATAAGTGAATAAAGATTTGATCCAAGCCCCAGGTAACCAGACGTTACAGGTTAAAGGTGCCTCAAATCAACAATATATTCACGAAGGTTCGTGCCTAGTAAATGCGCAGTCTTATTGTTTCGAATTTCAATCACTAAGCGAATAGAGGCCTTAAACCTTAATTATAATTCACCGCGCCATTTGTTGCAAACACTCCATTATTTACTAACATAATTAAATCAAATCCATGGGTGAAAATTTAAATGTACGTGATTTTATTCTTATGTGCAATTAATTTCAATTAGCCAACCCAGTAAATTATCACGCTTTAGTATCTTATTAAGCACATGATGTATCGCCATTTTAAAATAATACATCAAAGGTTATCTTTCAGATCTCGAAACTCGCGATCATCTATCAACTCCAACATGTGCTTCTAATCATGCAAATGTATACCTCGAACTATTTACAATGATTTACCTAATAGAATCGACTATGGCTTGATAAAATCTAATACCGCTAATACGGACAGACAAATCAATTCCATATGGATAGTGCTTATGACCCAACGCTGTGGTAATAATATCCTGCTTGCGGCAAAAGGTGACTAGTGACTAGTGCCAAGTGCCAAGTCTCATGTATAAATTACTAAAGTTAGCCCTTTATGTAAATGTTCTCGTAAATTTATTTTATGGCCACTCGCATTTTTATACTTTGGGATTCCAACTTTGACTATTTCATTTGTAAACAAGTACATGAAAGTAGGTAATATTTCATAACTATGTCATATTTTGGTATGAGTGTTAAAGCGTTACAAGTAACGAAAAAAAAATTGAAAAGAGAGGTACAAACATTAGAAGTTAAAAGAAAAAATATAAGAACTAGATATTGGTGAGAGATTTAACTTTAACAGCAAATATACAGGGTGGAGATAAAGTTTGGAACCAAGGTCATAACTTCCGTAAAATTTTTTTTTGTAAAAATCGCTCGGACAGGTCAATTTTTTTTTTAAAAATTCCATCTTTTGGAATGAAAAAAATATTCATGACGTCACTGATAACTTCACTATGACGTCATCATCAATTTTTTTAAATAGAAACCCCTACTTTTTTTACACATTTTTCATAGATCTTTTTATCATATTAATGATCACATAAAAATATTTAAAAAAATTTCAACCATTTTTGAAAAAAAAATAAATTTACTCAAAAAAAAAATTATTAATTCTCAATGAAAATATGGCAAGAAAAATAAATTAAACTAATTTTTAGTTTAAAATTAACAAATTATTATTGAAAATATTCGAATTGTTCTTCTTTACACAATTGGAATTTTCTTAAAACTAATTTTAAATAACTTTTAATGAAAAAGGTAATTAAAATAAAATGTTTGAGTAATAATAAACTTTAAATAAAATTGTAATTTATTATAAATTTGAAAAAGCTTTTGATATTCAAAATTTATTGAAATAAAAATTGCCTTTATAAAAGTGCTTTAGTTGACGTTATTTTGTATGGCAAATAAAATTTTACATCCATTTACCAATGCTTGAATAGCTTACTTCATTTGTTTAATAATAATCAACAATTATTAAGTTTTGCGAAATTAAAAATGCCTCGTTTAAGCGAATGCGAAAGAATCGAAATTTTAATTATGGTAGGATACGGCGATAGAAAAAGAACCCATGGGGAAGCTTGTGCTTTGTTTAATGAGCAATATCCAAATAGACCGCAAATCTCAAGATCTACAGTAAGTAAGTTAGTTACCAAATTTGCAGAAACAGTATCTGTAGGAGATTTGCCTCGACAAGGACGGCCTCAAGTGAATGAAGAAACCAAATTAAATTTATTACTTGCGATTGAAGAAAATCCCAATATTTCAACAAGAGATATTTCAAGAAATAATAATGTGGATCATTCCTATGTCGCAAAATTATTAAAAAAGGAAAAGTATCACCCATACAAAATAAAACTCATACAAGAGTTAAATGAAGATGATCCCGATCGCCGACTGCAATTTTGTGAAGAAATGATGGCGCGATGTGATCAAAATCCAAATTTTTTAAGTAGTATAATTTTCTCCGATGAAGCTACCTTTCAATTGAATGGATCAGTGAATCGACATAATTGTAGGTATTGGTCACAGGAAAATCCTCATTGGGTCGTAGAATCCCATAGTCAAAGACAGGGAAAGTTAAATGTATGGGTGGGAATAATTGGCAGACGTTTTATAGGACCTTACTTTTTTAATGAAAACCTTACTGCCGAAAGATACTTGAATTTTTTGCGGACTGATTTGCTACCAGTTTTACTTCGTATTTTCCCCAATTATGAAAATCGCAACATTCCTAACCAAAACATTTGGTTTCAACAAGATGGGGCTCCTCCACACTTTGGCAGGGCGGTGCGGGAATTCCTTAACACCACGTTTCCCAACAAATGGATAGGTCGGGGGGGGACCAATTGAGTGGCCTCCGCGATCTCCCGACCTAACGCCCTTAGATTTTTTTTTGTGGGGACATTTAAAATCAAAAGTTTATTTCAATAGACCTAATAATTTACAAGAATTGGAGCTTAGAATTAGGACGGAATTGCAACAAATTGACGAAGAAGCTATTAACAATAGTATTCAGAGTCTCTACACTGGAATGGGACAATGCCAAATGGTCAATGGGGAACAATTTGAACATTTTCGTTAAAATTTGTTACTTGTAAATTAAAAATTTACTTTTTTTTTGTAATATTTTCATTGAGAATTAAAAATTTTATTTTTGAGTAAATTTTTTTTTTTTCAAAAATGGTTGAAATTTTTTTAAATATTTTTAAGTGATCATTAATATGATAAATAGGTCTATGAAAAATGTGTAAAAAAAGTTGGGGTTTCAATTTAAAAAAATTGATGATGACGTCATAGTGAAGTTATCAGTGACGTCATGAATATTTTTTTCATTCCAAAAGATGGCATTTTTAAAACAAAAATTGACCTGCCCGAGCGATTTTTACAAAAAAATTTTTTACGGAAGTTGTGACCTTGGTTCCAAACTTTATCACCACCCTGTATATTTGCTGTTAAAGTTAAATCTCTCACCAATATCTAGTTCTTATATTTTTCTTTTAACTTCTAATGTTTGTACCTCTCTTTTCAATTTTTTTTCGTTACTTGTAACGCCTTAACACTCATACCACCCTGTATTTTCAGTCTTGCCCGGATGGTCTAGGGTTGTAATCACTTAATCACCTACAATTTCTTCAGTTGAAATTAAATTAAGCAGCAGACGTTTCTAAGTAGTATGTAGTTATTTTTTCCCCTTAAATTTAAAGTGTTTAATTATATATTCAAACCTGTAATTATCTCAAGATCGCTTTAATTAATTATTTGAAAAGTTAACATCCTAATAATCTACCAAATTACTATTCAGCTACATAAAAAATAATATTTGTGTTATGTGAAGTAATCCATAAATATTATAATTTTTATGTTTTGTCTCACGTGAATTTTTATTAAGTACCAACCAGACCTTGAATCAATTATCCTAGGACATGGGATAGTGAATTCATTAAACTTCTAGCCTTTTAATTACCATGTTGTACTAACATTCATTTCCTGTTTTCCACCCACATTTTCGACCAAAAATATTAAATCCCCAATTTAAAATCCTTAGTTTTAGAATTTATTTAACGGTGCGTCAAACTAATTTTGTTTATTGTTGTGAGAAATTACGGGATGGGCAATGCATTAGCTACATTTCTGCTGTCATGAAGATGCACAGTGCATCAAATGCGCCGTGAAATTGCAGATAATAAATTGCTTGTGCCCCGACATAACTTAGTTTAAGGTTATTCTATTCTCTCTAAAAATTAATTGATAAAGACATCTTCTACTTTTATGGCAAATTATGAAATTACGAAAAAAACACTTAAGTACTACAATAAATTACTTAAAAATCAAAACATTTTAATTGAGGTTGTAAAATATTTTTATTATTTAAGAATTAAATAGTTTTTAACGGTTTTCATTAATAAAAAACATTTTAGGAAAAATTAGTATTACAAAATTTAAATATAAAGAAAATAAAATTTTATTTGAATCGTGATAGTATCTATAATTTAACATTATTATTTACCAACCTGTTTTAATTTTATTTACATTCTTGAACGCCTACTGAATTTAATGGAAGCTATAATAGCGAAAATAATGTGTTAATAGATAGTGGTAAGTGGCTTACATGTTCTTAGGTAGTGGTTACTTAAAATCTGGAATACAGGTGGAATACAAAAAAGTAGTGTTATTATGCCATCAAAAAATTAAGATATTATCTAAAACGTATTTATAGTGCATCATTTAGTGGGCGTCTTCCTTCTCCCGGAGAAAGAGTAATATCAGACAATTTAAATTTTATGTTGTAATAAATCTTTACAAATCATATCTGCGTGATCGCCTCTGATTGTTGCCACATTTTTCTAGATTTCAAAATCATGTCAATTATTCTAAATGAGGATGTTAGGGTATAACATTATTAAATCCTATAAATTATAGCCGTCAAAATATTCAGGAAATAGAGGATTCAAATATTTAA
Organism: Stenus bimaculatus; assembly: GCA_963971135.1. NCBI lineage: Eukaryota > Metazoa > Arthropoda > Insecta > Coleoptera > Staphylinidae > Stenus > Stenus bimaculatus. The sequence continues at coordinate 73,522,660 of OZ020180.1, read as the reverse complement.
AGTTATGAAGTAAAATTACACTAATTTTATAACGAAAACCAAATTCTTCATGAGAACTAATCTCGTTACAATCAACATTCAGAACAGATCTTCATAGATTCTTGAAAGTGGTCGAGTTTTTCGAGTTCTGATCTTAACCAATTTTTATTGGACATTTTTTTCGCTTTTAGAGGTCAAATCGGCCCAAAATTTTGTTATTATTATGGTAACGAATATTTTTATGACCAATCTTCTAAACTCTGGTCGCATTTTAGTGGGAAATGTTATTTAGCTACATGCCCGAAATTTAAATTTTTTGGACCACAAGAAATTCTTCTCGTTTCTTGCTTACAGATCCAGATAAAAGCGGTCCGTAGGTTCTTTTGTGTTTTCCAAGTAAATTTTAACTACTCTATAGTACTTCAGAGGTGCGGTTGGAATACGAAAGGATTAGGATCCTGATCCTGTAAACATAACCAAAAACAACATATTATAACCAATTATTGATGAGCGCAAATGAAACCCACTTCACTGAAGTAGATCACATCAAAATTCTGATAGGTACTCGAGAGGACGAGGATGTGGACGAAGTAAAATGGATTGTTTTAGAGTAATTCGGAAATACTCTGGACTACTCAGAGTACTACAGAGTAATTCGGAATTAATTAATTAAACACCTTTAAGGTGGAATTCTGTAAGTCAACAAATTGATATGGGCTGTGAATTGATTCGTTAGATACTTTCTGTCTTCCTCTTACATACCACAAAAGTCATAACGTGGAAGGAAAAAAAATCGTAACCATAGTAATGAAGTCAATAATCTATCGTTTTCGGTACGGTAGGCCTTCCAGAATCCCACATAAGTTCCAGAACACATCGCGAATGTTCTTTTTGACCTGCTTATCTGTTCCAGAGCTGGTCGATTTGACGCCCCGTGCTCTTGGTGCACCTACCTAAAATCTGGAACAAGTTGCACATTTAGAGAGGCTAGGTTAGTTTAGCAAGGGAACATGTTCGCTTTTGTTGGATGTTCTTTTTGATACTCCAAGGTGCTTTATTTTTGAAAATAAAATATTCTGGATCAGTTACCCACTATCGCATAGCTAAGTAATTGTGAAGTGTTTCAAAATATAACATAAAAACATGAGCCTCTAACAGTTGCTATTTTTAGTAGGTACTTATTTCTAATTATCTATTTAAAATATTTAAATAAGAGTAATCCACCTGGCCACAAACCTATGAAATACAAATATAGAATCCATTGGAAAAAATTTATCCAATGGAACTATCATAATAAGACTATGAACGAGCCGAAGTGGATAAACTAATGATAGCGATAATGGGCCTTTCCACGATTTTTTAATTTTTATTTAGACTTAAAGATAAAGTTAAAATAAAAAATAATATCCAATCAATTTTTTGATATCTTTTGAGCAAAAAATTTGAATTTATGAATCCGTGACGTCATAATGTTCAAAAGTTCTAGTCCGGCAACGTTGTTGGTATCTCCCATCGTCTTGTCCACCGCAAAGCTCCATAAACTCTGTTTTGGCAGATAACGGTTACACAAGCTAACCAACAAGGAAATAAATTTGACATTGCAATCTGTCATCACCGATCACAGACTTTAGGGCAGGTAGAGTTGATAGAGACAATTGCACACGAGGACACACGACGAGAACACCAGCAACGTTGCCGCTTTTTTAACCACAATTTCTAAATAAATTAATTTAAATTTTTTTGGTGCCCTAACTAAAAAACAAGCAAGCCCATTAAATTAGGTTTTTTAAGAGCTATGCATAGTATAAAATTCATTGAAAAATATTTTACTGTGGAAAGGTCTATTATATTCTCTAAACCTTTTAAATGCTTTAGATTTATATAGCAAAAAATAACAAACTACTTTAAACATGGGAATGTTTACTTCCCCCATTTTTTTGGAACAACTTGCTCCAAATTTTAGGTAGGTGCAACAAGACAAAGGGGATTTTAAATTGAGTAGCTCAAGAACACATGTACTTGTCAAAAAGAACTGAGTAAAGTATTCTGGGGTTACTCAGAACAGCTCCAGAGCTTAAAAAGAAAGCACCTATTTTTTTGACAATCGTCGCAACGAAAAACCCTTCTTAGAGTTCTTGGCGGCCATGTTTTTTTTTTTTAATTTTGGATAAGAAATAAGAAAACCATATCCCAAGCAATTACATCAAACGTATAAACTTTTCAGAATCAAAAATTACGCTGGTCCTTTCTTGAATTTATTACATTCCATTCTTCTTGATCATGTAACAAGATTGTCCCGATATCTTCATTCGTTCCGAAGGTATAGTCCAAAATGTGGCAAACTCTTAAAAGTGTTGTATTAGCTTTTGGTTGAAATTTTGATATTCAACCGGTCGCGATTTTTGATTCTCCAGTGGAAATTTGCAAAATAATTTCAGTCGAATCGAGTAGATTTGTACTCAAAATTTTCGAAATCTTTGACTTTTTTTGAAAAAAAAACAATGAACCAATTTCCATCAAACATGGCTTAAAACTTAAAATACTTCCATCTTGAACCTTTATTTTTGGTAGTCCAAAGCTTCCGAAATTTGAAGAGTCTGCTGTATAAAGGAGGTAACTCCATTAGTTTTAGTTGTACTCAAAAGATGTCTCCTACACCCATCTTGATCGTTCATTTTCGGTAGTCCAAAGCTTCCGAAATTTGAAGAGTTCACCGTGCGAAGGTTTTAATTGTCTCCTACAGAGTTTGCTGTACAAAGGAGGTAACTCCATTTGTTTTAGTTGTACTCAAGAGATTCTCCTACTCCCATCTTGGACCTTCATTTTCGGTAGTCCAATACTTACGAAATTTGAAGAGTTTGCTGTACAAAGGAGGTAACTCCATTAGTTTTAGTTGTACTCAAGAGATTCTCCTACTCCCATCTTGGACCTTCATTTTCGGTAGTCCAATGCTTTCGAAATTTGAAGAGTTTGCTGTAGAAAGGAGGTAACTTTATTAGTTTTAGTTGTACTCAAGAGATGTATCCTTACACCCCTTACCTCATTGTTTCCTCAAATAACCAGTGAGATTTCTTCTTTGTTTACAATTGTGTCCATTCGCCGCAAGTGTGTAGTCCTAAAACAGTAGATCAAAGGAATTATCCTTCAGCTAATTATTTATTAAATCACAGATCTACATCATCGATTGCAAACTTTATTTTGTTTGTTAAATCTTGAAGAGTGATGTGACATATATGCCAATAGATGTCTCAACTTTAAATTCATTCGACTGATGCCGCTGGTATATAAGCTGGTATATAAGCTTTATAAGCTACGCGACATCCATGATGTAGCAAGTAGCAATGCAGTCCTCATCATTGCACCTTACGAAGATGACTCAAGTGAGCAATATGTGATGCTGATGAGTGCTAATATGCACGAAAAGCAGAGTCCATCACTCTGCAAACTTGCGTTATTGCTGCTTGCTACTGAAAAAGTAGATCAAATGAATTATCCTTCAGCTGATTATTTCTTAAATCACAGATGTACATCATCGATTGCAAGCTTTATTTTGTTTCCTAAATCGATGTTGAAAAAATATATTATTTTTAAACAATACCTTTTATTTTCGAGACGAGTATCAGCTAATAAGGTTATACAACACTTATCAGTTCCGGAATACTAAAAAGTAAGTCTCGTATTTTTGAATATAATATAATTCTTTCTTTTTGGATTTCTTTAAATTAAATATGACGACATTTTTTGTAATATTTAGTTTCTAACAATAGATGAAACATCCATTTGGGGGCAAAAAAGAGTTTCTAGCCAAAGGCCTTTAATTTTGACCAGAATCACCCTAATAATGTTCATAAATATTTTTGAAATAACTCAGAGATTTACATTTTTTTAAAACATAAAATCACTCTTGCAACTCTTAGGTCATAGCTATATTTTCAGAAATTCTTCTCTTGGGGCTCCCCCACCTACGTTGTTGCCTTGACGGTATAATGACTATAAAACCTCCTTAGAGTGTAATAACTACTTTATCTCATTTTATAATTTCTACCAAAAAACACTTTGTAAAAAGTATACAGTTTAAATTCTAATTAAATAATGTCGATTTAAAACACATTGATTTAAGAATCGGAAGTTGATTACATTACCTACAATGCGATTATGTAAAAATAGAGTACCAAAGTAAAAGGCGTTACGAAATCTAATTATCCGCGAAATTTGTGTGTCCCGATTCTCAATTTATAGCACAATTTCAAGAAGCACTGAAATAAACCTTTAATAAATTTATTTTGTAAAATACACCTAAAAAATTGATTGGATTCTGGATTCGTAAAAAGGAATATTTAGATAGTGTTCGCAATAAACGTTAAAAAAACTCAAATACAAGCTTTTATCCACGTTAAAACTAGTTTGTTCGTATTTATGTTTACAAATAACTTTGCATTTGCACATTGCATAATAAAGCAATAACAATTTAAATACTAATTATTACTAGGTATTTAAATTTAGATTTAATTCCCTGTAACATGTTTATACGCCTATTAACTTTTTTAATTTAAAAAGAAAGTATAGGCTTTAATCAGTATGTGACTAGCATAACACTGTTAATTTTCGTTAAAAATACTCAGATGTTTAGAGTAGTTGATCTGATGATGTATGTCGAAGGGGAGAACTAATAAGAGATGCAATATAACATGTTTGTAAACTCATTTTTTAAACGGTGCCTTTCCCTTTGGCACCCCATGTGTCAAACTCTCTTCTAATAACTCAAGCAAGCAGTCAATACATAAACACACCGGTGCCTTTTCGACCAACCCTCATTTAAGCATTTGCAAAAGGAAATCGTTTATTAAATACCCCGAAGTTTATTTTAATTACACCCCGGGCTTTAGAATTGTGAAAATTTTTGGTGGGGCTGGAGCGTGCGTAGGCGGCGACCTCTATTATATATTTTTTTGTGAAAAGAGGCACCGCGTGCTTTAATAGCGCCTTCACTTACCTCCTAAAGCTTTTACCAATTCAGCGTGCACTTAAGATGGCAGTAAATCATTTATTATTTTTCCTCATTTTTACTCTGTGCGACGCGTAGCGACGCCCTGTTTGAATAGTAGCGTCTGGGGTTCGACGTGTGCTCCCCACTTAATCCGGCCTAATGTGAAAATCGCCCTGCAATTTACGCTTACATCCATTTGAACATAAAAGGAAAATTAAAGGTTTTGGGGACATTTTAAAAAGGAATATGATTGAAACATTATATCAACTAAGTTGAGATATGCATGATTTATTCGACACTGAAAATTAGTCCAATCAACTACTATTATATCTCAACATAACAATTTTATCAATATTCCTTTTATTTTCAATCATTTTATTAAAATACTTACCACCAAATGAAAAGATCTCTATGTTATTTTCACTAGACTGACTGATTCCAATAGTGCTTTGAATTTCTAATGTTAAACACTTGAAATTGCAACAAATTCTTTTTAAAAAACATGTTGCGAAAAATCTTGGTTTAGGCAAAAACTACAATAAACGTCATAAAACTAAAAATAATTTTACAAATATAAATATAAATAATGCTCCACTTTTTGCCAACAAACATTTTTTTAGATAGTAAATGTTCTTCTGAACAAAAATTTTTTCTTATGTTTTTTTGACTCCTTAAAAAGCTACAGAAATTTTAATGACTTTGTGGGACACCCTGTATATGTTTTATTTTTTGTGACTTTTTTATTTAAAGCGCACTTTAGATTTTGTCTTTATTTTTAAGCCAATCAGAATGATTGATTTTATCGAGGAAAATTTAAAATGGTTAACTTAGTTCAAAAACACCCAATAATATTCAAAAAAGCAATTTAGCAAAGACAAAATCCAAGTCATAAGTAATTGATTTAACTAAAAAATCATAATAAGAAAGAAAATTATACAGGATGTACCACAAAAATCATAAAAATTTGCAAATTATAAAATTGCTATAACTTCTTTGGTGAAATAAAAGTATATCAATCAATTTCATAAAAAATAACAAAAATGTCAAGAGTTACTTATTTTACATTTTGTCAATAACAACATTATGTAGCTTTTTTTATTAATTTTTTAAGTGGCCGTATATTTTTATGTTTTTATAAGGTACTTTTTTTTAAAAATAAATTGTTTGTTAACAATTATCAGATATTTCGATCTAATGCATGTTAATTTACTGTTTAAAATTCTTTACCATCATTATCCTTGAATTACTGCAAACGTCCTTTTTCTTTTACTTTTAGTCTGTGTTTTTTCACTTTAAACATAATAGAAGTATTGTTATGGGGAAATAGAGATAAAAATTTTGCCTTACCCGGAAAAATGCGCCGACTTTGTAAAATTTGCACACTTCTGTTTCAATTTTTAACAATTTATTCTTGTAAAAGGCACGATGTAGCTGGGAGTTAAAATTTGTTTAGTGTCCTGTTTTTAAACTACATATATTTTTTAAGAATAGGTAAAATTTTGTATTTAATTCAGGATAAAAACGATAGTATGGCCATAAGAACTCTTATAAATAGAAGAAATTTAAAAAAGCTCTGGTAGGAAATTGGTAAACTTTTTGTGTACCAAAAAAAGAAATTTTAGAAAAGATTTGGTAGAAAAAATTTTATGATCAAAATGCAATTATTTACCGAATCTCAAAATCAAACACTTGGATTTACCGACATATTACAAGAATTTTTATCAATATTTAAAAATTATCAAGTCAAAAAAATTGTATATTATTTTTTTTTTAATTAGTTTGATGGAACCTTGTAATTTTTTTATGACCACAGAGAATATCTATTTTTTCAGCATTTCTTATCGTTGATCATAATGGAGTCTTTTAAAATATCAAAAATTTAAGTGGAAACATTTTTTTGTTTTTTTAAATTGAAACAAAAATTTAGTGCCAAACTCAAGTTTCCACTTATTCCAGGTTTATAGTTTTAACCTTTTTCTCTAATTTTGTATTTTCGATAATTATTTAATAAGTAAAAAATATAAAAATAGAAAGAAATAGAAATAAATAATTTTATGATATTTGTATTAATTTGATCTCGGATATACAAATCATATTTTTAGAAAAACTGTAGCTAAGTTGAAAATAAATTTTCTTTTGAATTTTTAAAAACGTCTTCAAATTTTGCTATTATTCTTAGAATTTTGGCATTTTCCGTATTTCCAGTATGATTATTAACAAATGAGGAAATGGGCTCACTTTAAAATTAAACAATATAATTTGTTAAAAATCAAAAATTGGGAAAAAATTTTAATTTTGGTTGTAATACGTATCTTATGGGATAATAAAAATAATTATTATATGTGTCACTTTTCTTTTGGCCCGACGGGACGTTACATTGTCACTTTCATACAAGTACTAAAGATATAGGGCAATTTCATATCAATTTTAACAGTTACTATTATTTTGGTACATTGTTTTTCGGTGATTTTTGTATTCGACATTTTAAACTATTTAGCATAGATTTCCATAATTTTTATGGTGTTTTTTGAAGGTAATTTTCCAAACTTAATTTTATTTTGAGTTGAATTTTTTTATGAAAATATTTACATTATATCTTTACATTTTCTAGTTTTAATTTAGTTGTTAAAAAATTTTAAAAGCTTTTTTTTCTAATTTTCAAAAATAATCTCAGAAAGCAAGTTCTAATAATACGCAATAAAAATGGGTGGTTGCTATTTAAAAAAAATTAAGTGATTTTGGCCTGACCTTCAAACTGCTAGTAGTAATTAAGTCGTCACAAAGAATCGTACAACTTTTATTTGAAACATTTTTCAGTAAAATGCTTAATTTCAAAAATAAAGGAGCGTTACCGTACTTTACGAATTGAAAATTTAAACCCGTATAACTTAAATTATTTACTTCGGAAAAATGAAAAAATATGTTACGGAAACCTCTGAAAGCAAGGTATAATAATATGCAAGAAAGATGGGTGGTTACTGTTTAAAAATGTTAAGTGATTATCGCCTGACCTTCAACTTGCTGTTCAAGGTCATGGCAATATTTCTAGACAGTGCGTCACTAAGAATCGTACAACTTATATTTGTAAAAAAATTTTCTCAAAAATCCTTCACTTTAAAAATGAACAGCCGTTGCCGTACTTTTTGTTCACCCTGTATATTCGTCACTTATGCGACATTTATGAACGAATTATTAAAACCCACGATAAATCCATTAATGCTTGAATGCACTTTACTAATTATTATGTAACTTATAACTTATTACGCAATTTAAACTCAGAAGACAAATGTGCCCTTGCTATTGAGTTATAACTGTACAACAATTTGCTCAAAAAAGTGTATGATTAGCATTACATCAAAGATATTTTTAATTTCTACGAAATGTACAAACATTTTCTTTGCGAAAATATAACCTCGAACTAAATACCGGGTGGAAACGAAACACGGGTCACCTTTATAACTTCTTTACATATGAAAATAAAAATTTGAAATTTGACTATGTTGTATGATTCAAGAAAACATATTTAGGCACTTTTTTTGTTCAAAATATGAAATTATTTTATAAAAAGAGTTGGTATAATTGTGATAAATTTTTTTTCAAATTTTGAAAAATAATTTTTTTTTCTTCTTCCGAAGTCGATAAAGACTACCAAAACTCATTCCAAATAATACAAATACCTAAGGAAAATTGTATTTTGTAAAATTACTTCAGCAGTTTTTGAGATATTTCTTTTTGAACTTTTTTGAGTAATGTTTTTGCAAATAACTCTTTTTTTTTAATGGATAGATGCCGGGTCACTTGGTTTTTCAAAAAGAAGATTTTAATACGATTATTTTGGTATCCCATATGTAGGGTGTAATTAATTTACTTGTGCCAGCTTTTCATATTTTTTGTACTCGGGATTTTTAAAAATTAAAAAATAAATGAAAAATATATCACAAACATCCTGCTTTCTAAAATAGTCTTAAATTATGAACAAAAAATTTGTCGTTATATTTAAAAAAAAAGTTAATGTCACTTCCGGTAAAATCGGAACTAATATTGAAAAAAATTTTATGGCCTAAAATGTGTTTTCTTAAACCATACAACATAGTCAAATTTCAAATTTTTATTTTCATAAATAAAGAACTTATGGAATGTTTCGTTTCCACCCGGTATAATATTTATCTTGTGTTCCCTCTAATATTTGAACTAATCCTTATTCAAATAAGTCAAAAATGTTAGGTCGAAAAATGTAAGGCTAATTTGTCAAAAAAATGATAAATTTTGACTCTAGCAAACTCTAAAAGCGACAAAGCATCAATTGTATTTCAGAAAGAACCAATTGTAAAACATTGAGGAAGTCCAGAGTTTTTGGTGATGTATTTACGAGTGAAAATAAAGTCCATATATGTTAAAATTTAGGAAACGTATCCATAAAAAAAATCAGATAGCTTGGAATATTGAATTTTTAAACGTGTTTTACCGATTTTCTTAAAACTAACAAAATTGGAGTTAAGGGGGTATTCTAGACTAGAAGCCCGAATTTCGAGCGTTTTTTGAGGATTCATAAAAAAAGTAATTGATATTTTTAATATCCATTTTTTATGGCTTATTTATTCATATTTCAAGAGTACATAAAAAAATTAAAAAAAATAATAAAACTAAAATAAGCCGTGTCCCGGTCGTCATGATATCTACCCTCCTGGTCACTTGAAAAATAAAATTATGGACAATTTTTGATCAGTATAATTGCCAGTATTGTATGAACCAGAAAAAGTGAAAAAAAATGGTGGCTACTCAAAAATTGAGGTCGATTTTCGCTCGATTTTTTTAACTTTCCCGAATTTTTTAAAAATATTAAAAATGAATATGTTTTTATTGGTTCATATGATAGAGGAATATATAAAGAATATTCATGCCAAATTTATTATGTCAACCGCATCGAAAAAAGTAGTTTCGAGAAAAACGCGTTTAGAGTATTACGTTAAGTTTCAGGTAGTGTAACTGATAGATGCGAACATATAACTTGCATTTTTTTAATCAGCCGTCCCAGCTCCGTACATCGGGCCTTCTTCTACTTCATATTACTGATTTTCAGCGTTTCTTTCCGCAAGACGAGCAGTTCTTCCTTCTTTTGAAGCATTTGAAGATCGAACTTCAGAACGTTAAATTCTTACTAATTGCGCCTAACAACAAACCCATGGGTTTCCCCACCAATTTTCATCCCGATAAGTTTCATTATATTTAAAATGGGATGAAAGCCTTCATTGAAAATACTGACTGCTAAATAAGTAGCAATTTCGATTGTCTGGACTCCAGCATGGATGTGTTTGGGTGCAAACGTCATCAAAGAATTTAGTGATTCGTTATTATTTTGAGTTTCGGAACCCAAACAACGTTCCAATAAAGAATCATCTGACAGGCTTTCGTAAATAGGTTTTAAAACTGGTAAAACTTTATCAGTAAGTGGTGGATCATCCAGAGTTTCTTGTTGATTGCCGCTGAACCTCCGTTTTTTGATCTGTCAGGACGTCAAGAATGTCACAAAATGACTATAACTTTAAAAATAATTCGAATTTTGAAAAATCCTTTTAGGAAGATGTTTTTGAATATCTACACTATCGAAATATGGAAAAAAAAAAATTGGATTTTTTCAAATTTCTAGAATACCCCCTTAAGTCCCTTTTGCAGCAAACCCTTCAATTTCTGAAATTGGATTGATCTTTTATGAAATAAAACTGGAAAATGTGTAGAATTAAAAGCGTATGATGTTTTTTGGGCGTCATCCCCAACCAAGTACGGGACATTTTCCTTTTATTTCTACCACTTTTTGAAGTAGTCCGGCATCATACCAAAACATTTCGGAATAGCGTGTAGCCACTTAAGAAATAAATAACTATTTAATTTAACTTTATGGTCAGGTTTTGATTTTAGAATGGATATGTTTTAGGAAATCTGGCTCCCTAACTTTGGTGATTTATATTCTTTTACTCTGAGGTAAATCCTTACCCTAATGCATGTGAGGTATACGACCAAAGTTTATGCAAAAAGTAAAATCTTTAAAATTGAGAGTACCAAATTACAGGTTATCGAAATTTTTATGTCTAGAAATCATTGATTTAATCGCTTATACATATATATTTATTTATTTTTCTTTTTGATTAGAATCCATTGAAAAAGGTTATTATGAAAAATAAAATACTATACAAATTTGAAAAAAAAAACATTTGATGTAATTTCAGAAATCTGAGTTCATCTATTTTCCTTCTTTAAAATCTTGAAAGAGTTCATCACATTATAACTATGTATTTTTGTTTTATGTTTATGTAAAATTGGAAACCATGAAAGTAGTCTTCTCTGCGGGTGATAAAATTTGTAGTTGTTAAATATTATTATTCTTGAGCCATTAGTAGGGGTGGTTTCTTATATCTAAATCTGGTTAAAGAACATAAAACATGTTTACACTTTCCAGGCGCTGTGAATTACATTCAATAACTCGCGAATTCCGGTATGAAAGTGTTTTAAATGTTCCAGATGTATGCAACATTTTTTATAATAATTTAGTGCACATATTTCCGTTTCAATGAGACACTTGACACATAGCACCACCACGACATTATAAAATATGCGATACATCCATATGAGTTAGCACACGAAGTGGAAATAATTCATTTAGGTACTATATGAAAAAAATATCATTTTCATTTGTATTAATGTGTTGCTGGAGTAATTTGACAAATAGTATTTAGGGTGCATTTAAATCACATTTGTGTCGCGTGTCGTGTCCTACTCCTTGTGTGGTCTCCCTCTCATGCCTCATGCCTCATATTAACCATTAACCGATAGGCGTTATCGCGCGACCCAAAGTTCGTTCCAAGTTCCAACAGTCAGCACACGCCACGAAATACCACAAAATCAAAAGTCAAACATCAGGCTCGTCTCTAATCAAATAGCATTTTTATGGCAGTCTCCTTATTTTTACTGCCCTTTTTATTCGACTTTAATCGAAGACGGCGCGTTTTTTATTGCCGTCTTATCGCTAATTTATTATTATTTATTGATGGTTTATTGATAATTTAAATGCATCACGTCTTTAGGGCGATAATTTTATTGCGCGACAAAATTATGGCCCTTATCGGTTTTTATTTTTATTTGTCTCCTGCGGATGATATAAACGCGTGTCCTTACATCTTACACCGCGGTTATTACAAAGACCTACGCCACTTATGACTCTTGTAACTTCGAAAAAGAGAAAGAACACTTATTTACTACTTCTTTTATGGCACCACTCAACCAGAAATTAAAAATTGAAATTTAAACATACTTGATTATAAATATGTCTTTTGGATACTGTTTATTTGAAACAGCCGTACGTAAAATTGGATATTTTAATCATTAACGGGGTTTTGGCTATACATCTTACACCAAGGCATTTAAATCAATTTAATCTTTTCGACTAAAGAAGCTCCGTAAAAAATCTTTAATGGATTCCTGTTCTTCAATATCATTACATTACCTCCTTATTTCTCTCTTCCCAATTACAATAAACAATAATTTTTCATTATATAATTACCCATAAATTTGTTAATAATGTATTAAATCGTGATCAATTTTATTACCCTGAAACTTTCGCATACCTAATGAATTTAACCATTATGACTTTTTTCATGAAAAATTTTCGAACGGTATTTTCGTTTCAATGAATAAACAAATATTTTTTGAGCGATCATTAATTTTAATTCCTTGTCTTATTTCTTCCAAGTCCAGTATAGAAGTATCGTACAAGAGGTACTGTAAAAACAGAGCGACCTAGAAAACCACTGCTAGAATGAATATAATTATAAAAGAATTTCCCAAAAAGATTCACACAAAACGTCTAGACAAATTAGGAATGATTTTTCCAGGTAGTTCAATATTCAGGTCACTTACAGGACCATTAGAAATCTGGTTTGAATGGACGTGTTCCTGTGAAATAAATATTGATTTCAAAGAAAAATAGGAAAGCCCGACTGGAAATTGCCAGTTCCCATTTATCGTGGATCAGATAAAAATGGAATACAGTACTTTGGAGCTACTAAAGTAAATTTATGCTGTTTGGTTCGGATGTCACAAAATATGTGAGACAACAAATAAATCCATGTACCTTGTAAGATACCAAATTCCGATCATTAAACATGGCTGAGGTTCTTTTTAACGATCTGGTGTTGGGCTTATTGTGCAAATTGGAGGAAAAATGCATCATTTCAAATATATTAGAGAACCACATCATATCATTGGCCGAAGAAGAAATGCCTTTGATGTGGAGGTTCCAGGAAGATAACGAACCGAAACATACTATTCATGAATAACCGTGGCAGTCACCAGATCTGAACCCCGTGAAACATATTTGGGACATTTTAGATCGCCGTATTCGCCAAAATAAAATAAAAAATAAAGATGAATTGTTGTCATAAAAACCGAATGGAATCTAGTTACTCTACATAACTTAGTGGATTCAATGCCCAATAGATGTACTGGACGTGGATATGCCACAAAACATTAAGCTTATTTTATATGTTCTTTTGTTCAAATGCAAAAAATAAGAGTTTCCATACAGACTCTTAAACTAAAAAAATGACAGAAACTAAAGTCAGTTGTTAAGTTCCTGAAAGAGTTGCCTGATTTTTCCAAGTTTAAGCAGCACTTCAAATTTTTATTTTCTCAATTGATGTTTCAAGACTAAAAGATTTTTTACGTGTATATCAATTAGTTTCAAACACATGAATCGATCACGTCATTTAACCAATGATGAGTGCTTAAGCGGGATTTTCACGATTCAAGTATAGTTGATAGATAACAGTTGAACGAAAACTATAGTAAGGACCTTTGTTTCAATAGAGTTGATCAACTTTTTAGTGATCCAGTCAAACTTTATCGTTCAAGCTAAGAGTCTCCGCCCATCTGCTTTCAAGTTGAAGCTCTACTTGTAACGTGCAAATTTCAGAATTTCATGATTTCTAAAAAAAGTTTAAAAAATGAGCGTTTAGAGTTGGGAAAGTGTGATGCTAAAATTTTTAGACTTATACCATAAACAAGGTTATCTTTGGAACCACCGATTAGACATGAGATGCAAGAAAAAATGCTTTAGGTTCTATTCTCAAAGAGATGCAAGTTCCTGGTCTTCCTATTTCTGATCTAATGGACAAAATTAAGACCATCAGTACAATGTACAGAAAAGAGCTTTCATTGGTTTTCCAAAAAACTTCACTAAACTCCACTGGTATTAACACCATTTTAAAACTGAAACGTTAATCAGATTCTATTGATACTTTTTTTGATCAACTGTAATCGGTCAATTAAACTTGTTTCGTGAGAAACAAAAGCGATTTCTTTTTAACAAGTTTTGAGAAACAAGAAATGCGCTTGTAGGCAAGTAGCAATGAACTCGAAATAGTCAGAAATGTTAGTATGTTTGCTCTAACTGTCAGAAACCAGAATTGGACCATGGTTATAAAAAAGGGACAAAGCCAACATTTTTAGAAAAAACTGGATTGTGGTACCAAACGACATAGTTGAACTCCAGATTTATTCTGGATCCATAATCCAATTTTTCTAAAAAGGTCGCTTGGTCCCTTTTTGATAAGCATTGTCCAATTGTAGTCTGCTCACCGCAGAGAGTACGAACAAGATTTGCTATAAATCATGAAGATTGGACTATCAACAACTGGAAACGAGTTCTGTTTTTTCATGAAACCAGGGTAAGCTTGAAATCTCCAAGGGAATCGTTTGGTAGGGGGTCTAGAGTGTTCTAAGGAAGAATTTATTTCGATGGTCGCACTGAGTAAATCCTTATTCATCCGATGTCAATGAATGCTCAGTTCTATCTGGAAAACATTATTTAGGACCTTTGCGTCATTCATAGGATATCATACTATTTTAATGCAAGATAATGCCAGACTGAATATCGAAAGAGTAGTCATAGATTAGACAACCATGAAGTCCAGACCTGAATCCGATAGAGTTTCTTTAGGATGCTCTGAAAATATCGTCACCATGAATCACCAAGAACTTGAACGAGCTACTAATAATATTTCCAAAGAGCTTATCCGAAACTTGACAAGAAGTTTACCACGATGAATGCGGGTGTTACTAAATTTCAGTTTTTCTTTCTCCAGTTAGATTACAGGAGTGTAGTTTATTGCCTGGTAAGGAAAATCAAAATTCTGGATGAACTCAAAAAAAGTAATATTTTTTCTTAAAAATTATATGATCCTTAATAAGCGGTACTGAAAAATATTATAACTTGATGGTTACTAAAATATATAACATACAAAAATCATATAATTTTAATCGTCTATAACCCAGTTAAACCCACCATTAATCGTTATTAAAAAATACATTATTAGAGATTTATAAAGTATAAAAATGGCTTGCAGATAAATGCGCAAAATGAGGTCGTAATATTCGCCAGACAAACCGCAATTTTAATATATTTAACAGCATGTCATAAAAAATACCTTAACTAACAATAAAACAAGCAATCACTTTGGAGCAGCCGACTTTTTATAGCGTCGTTAATTGACAAAACGCTATGCGTCCCGGTGCTTGATGCCAAAAACCAACGATTATCTCACTAAAAGATGGAATTAAAACAAGAGGTGTCTTTTATTTTCTAATAACTAACCAAGGATGATATAATTTTTAATAAAAATTAAATATTAAAAAGAAATGGTGACTTGAAAATGTGAAATTTAATTTAGAGGGGTCGTGTTATTTAAATGGTGGTTTAATGAAGGGGATTCCAGCGCTTTGGTTGCCGGGGTTGTGTCCTTCTGTAAAAGGCAATTTATATGTATAGAATTACTTGGTATCACTCCCTTGATTGTATTATCTTGTCAGCAACCCTTACATGCATGCCTAACTAACTTATAACTTATATCTCCATCGGGATGTGCAAACAATATATTTTATTGAATTAATTTATTCATCTTACTCAAGAATGGTAGCCATTAATTCTATTTCAAAATTTACATTACAATACAATATGCTTGTACTTTACTACGAAAATTTATTCGCAATTTCCGCAGGAAAGTCATTAGTTAATGTCACACATTAAACTTTGTGGTAAAAAATGGTGGTAAAATTTAAGATTAAAGTGTTTAATTAAGTTTGAAGAAAATTGGATATGATGAAAATTATATTATTATCCTTTGGTGAGGGTAATAAAAATCAATTTCGTTTTATCAGATATACTCCTAGGAGATAATTAAATTTTTGTAAGATTTTCCGAAAAAAATATTATTTTTTAATTTTCGAAAAATATGTATTTACCACTCCTCATTGATATAATTATCAAAAAATGTTTTGATATATTTTTCGCTTTATTCAGTTGTATACATATAAATTATGGGAAGATGAGGACACATTGTTCTTTTATTTTAATTAAAAAAAAATGAAAAAAATATTAAATTTTTATTTACAAAATCAAGTTGGCATAAAATAAACATGTTTATTTTTAAATAAAATAACAAAATTATTCTTTTGTTATTTTATCCCAACTTGATTTTGTAAATAAAAATTTAATATTTTTTTCAATTTTTTTTAAATTAAAGTAAAAGAACAATGGTATAAAAATCAAATATCGCGCCCATAAAAAAATCAAAAGTTGGTTTAAAATAAATGAAATCTAGTTAACCTAAAATTATTTTCTTAAGGCCAATCGATAAAGAATGTCAAATCATGTAAAATTGCCAAATTGCAATCGAAAAAGTTAAGCGATAACAAAAATATGGAAGGAAAACGAAAATGCGAAATTTCAGATTTTTCATGATATTTGAGGACTAGAACAAGATATCTCGGATTTCTAAATAGATTCTAAAGAAGTTTGAAAAGGGGCAACTTTTTTCTAATTTAAGCAACTTTATAACTCTTTAGGTTCACAAGATCCCATTGGTGTGCACCGTAAGAGTGACCACCCTGTATAAATTCAAAAAACAAAAATTTCCACGGTTTTTCACTCTAAATAACTCTTTATAATTCCTATTAAAAACCAGCACCATAAATTGCCACATTTTTTTAAATAATACTTTATGGGCACAGCGCACTATTGCGCCTGTTATTCGCAAATTTTGGTACAAATTCGGCCCTGGATTTTTAAAAAAACCACCACCTACTGACTTTCAGCAATATCTACTATTTTTTAAGAAAAGAAATTTGACCATTTTAGATTCGCCATTTTTTTCCGCAAAAAAATATAAAATTCTAAAACAATGAACTCAATAATAAGTCTACACCAATTTTTGTTAAAATGGGTTTTGGCTACGTTTTCAGAAATTTTTTCCACTCTGTGCCATTCAGAAACGGATATGAGTTATAAATTACGAAATCAGTTTTTGCCTTCCTAAAAGAAAACCTTCAATTTCTGCATTTCTTTCAAAAAACGTTACTTTTGTTCAAAGAAAACGAGTAATATATGAAATAAAAAATATGTTCTTGAATGACACTGGGGTAACTAAAAAAGATTAATAAAGTTTTAGAAAAACTTTTTAAAATTTTGTGACTCTTCAAAAAATTGGAGTTTTCGGTCAGAAGAAATCGATTAAAATTACGTGCCAAAATCCTGTAAAAATCGGCCAAACTAACGTTGAATTTTTTCTTCCTCTTAATTTTTTAGCCCATTATGCGTCAACTGCACTATATTTCATATAAACCTACCAATATCTTTCCATTTTTTTGTAGTTTCTGCATAATTTAAAATCGATCTTTTAGATTTACCGATATTCCGAGTAAATCTTCGTTAGAATTTAAAATTATAGTGTTGTTCTTTATAAACTGGTTTTCTTCGCAGTAGTACCTATACATGTACAATTTTTATGGGCAAGTGGAGTAGTACCTGCCTAAAAGCCTGTCAGTGTAAATTGCTCATCGATCCAATAAATTTGTTTATTTACGTTCCCTAGACCAGGTACATCCACTAGATTAGTAGATGGGTTATCGGTGGATGACAACGATCACAGGCTGTCTAATCGGAGTTTAGAAATCGTTATAGAAATTCATTGATGTATGTATCAGCCTTTAAGAGGTTTATAGCTTAAACATGAGACTATGGACCATTGAAATGTTACCTACAAATATTACCTAATAGATACTTCGATTGGGTTTTGATTTTGATAAATAAATTGGACGGCTTCTGTTTACATACGAAGGTATTAATTGGACTATAAAGCATTTATTATGCAAAAATACTTATCGAAGAACAGTGATTTGACTTGACCATACTGACAACTTCTTATCAGCGGTGACAACAAAATAGTCAACACCTATGTGGAGAAGTATGAAGAACGTATGAAGACTTTCTGTCTCTTCCACCACCAAATACATAGTATCATAAATTTCAATGTTTTAAAATTTATTGATGCCTATATTTTTGGTTACCGCAAAATCAAGATCTTCATTGTATTTATCAATGTCACTATTTATATAGCTTCCTTATTTTATCCAATTTTTGTCAATATTTTCGTATCATCTAATTTTATTTAAAAGATATAAAGTCAATACTAGGTTAAATTCAAACTGCAGTGTTGTACGATGTGTTGGTTCGTTCATATAATAAAGTGGCATGCAACATGATATACAGTAGGTACATATCTTACAAAAAAATGTAGCGTGTCTAAGGCGTATATAACTCTGAATATTCATATCTCTTCTCATTCCATTTTTATATCTTTTTCGATCAGTTTGTTATTTAAAACTATTCGACCTACTTTTAATCCTTAAATTGATAAAACCAAAATTTGGGTTTAATCTTTTTACAGCTATTTTCTGAGGTCTATTTGACTAAAAGCTGTCCCAACAAACTTCATATTTTATTAATCCACTGCCCTACTCTACTAGCTTTGAATCCATTTAACGTCATGGGAATAAGCTTTATCAAGCACTGGGGCAAGTCTTAAGGCGACAAAAGTTATTCTGACCATATCTTTTGTCCGAAAGAGGTCAGGGAAAAGCTTATTCATAAATTTTCATAACAGATTAATGTAACTACCCTAGTATGAACTTTAAAAAGGTCCCATCATAGGCTTTCTATTAGCAAAAATACTATGGAAAAAGTTAGTAGTAAGGATATTAATATTGGACACACGTGTCTGGTGACCAATCCATCATCCTGCGGTCCTGGTGTGGTATTCGCGCACGCGTGCGGCTTATCATAGACGATAACGTTGCCGAATAGTAGCCTCAAACTAATTTTAATGCTTTTACGCACACAATGTGTATAATTGATGTTGTGGGCTTGAAATCGACCTGATGTGACATCTGAACCCTTCGCAGTAAACGAATGTCACGCAGAAAGGCGACGTTTATATCGAAGGCACGCACGTTAACTTATTTTATTATTCATCATCGAGGAGCTCTGACACAAAAAATGCATATCAAATGGAACGTTTGAATTATTCCTCCGAAACTGGCACGATTTATCGAACATCCAGCCAGGGATGTGCTTTAAATTATTTTTATTCTATGGGAGTGCCTCTACAAAGCGAGTTATTATTTATTAGGTGTTGAATTACATGGGCGCGACTTTATTATTCCAATAAAATAAATAGGTAATATAAGAGTTGTATTATTATAAATTGAACATTATTGTGTCAAGTAATGCTTACCAACACATTAATAATTTAATAGTTTTATATAACTGTAACAATAAAATAATAATAAATAATAAAATACTATAATTGAAGCAACTTTCATTTACTCGTACTTATTTATACAATATGATCATACTAGTTCAAATTTTAGTAATAAAATACCGCATTAAATTTTATTGGATTTCCAAAATTAAACCTAAAGTTTAGAGAACACCAAATGCATACTATTAAAACTTAAATAATAATAATAATTATGATACTTAAGTATAAGATTTAAAAACATGCCAAATTTGGGAACCGTGAAGCTTAAAGCCAGAATTTAAAAAAATACACCTGAGCTTTGGTGAAAAATATTTTTCTCCAGTATAAAATTCTTTAAAAATTGAATGCTATCGGAAATTCTAAGTACTAAAACATAGAAGACTACTGCTAAAAACTATTATTTTAAAGTTTCTACAAAAACTTTGGATTTATTGCCTTATACCTTACCAACAATCGAAGAATTAATTAATCAAAGATTTATGACTGACAATTTAAGATTTTTGGAAAATTATAGGATTTAAGCACCCGGTTTTAAGAAATGGTAAATCATAAATTTCAAATCTTTGGTCTTAAATCTCTCAGCATAAATAGACCTTTATGCATTTAAAAAACAAAACTGGATATGCGTCTATAATTTTTTTTGGATATACCCTTGAAATATTTTTCTTTACTTTTGGATTTTATGGGTATTTTTATAATTGTGTTCATTTTACAGTTTTCTTAGTTTTGCATATGAAAAATTGATTTTTAGCGAATTATATTACATACTTTTAAAAGTGGTCATAGTTATTGGTATATTTTTTTCTACTCCATGGGTCTCCTGCAAAGTTCCGGAGGCACTGCAGCCTTAAAGGCTCATTCCCCTGTTCATTTTATACCCAGTCTGTGATGTTTATGTCCTATCTTTTGGTTCTGTGATTGACTTTCTAAAAATCCTCACTTTCGCCCCAGAGCATCGCATTTACATAAAATATACATTGTAGTTTCTGGTCCCATGTTGCAGAGGTGCTTTACAGTCATGTCTTCTATGAGTAGTCCTGTGGTAGTTCTCAGATGTTTTCTGTTTCGAGACAACTATTGAGCTGATTTATTGTTACAATAACTGTTACATAGCTCCTTGCTGTGATTTTGCCCTGGAATGTTTTGCCAATATTTAACATGTTCAGTCCGAATCCAGTTGTTCAGATCCAAACTTATTACACTTCTTGGTATTCCTACTGTTGGTTCTGGGCCTGTGAAACTGATTTCAGATCCCATTCTAGCTACTTCGTCGGCTTTCTCATTGCCTAGTCCTCCATAGTGTCCCAGCTTGCTCTGTTGCGAGACCCCAGCATTCATTCAAGCATTCCCAGACCAGTTTTAACAGCACCTTCGTACTCCAAAGACCTAGAAGTGCAGCCTACATGTCTGATACGATGAAGATCTGCTTCCCATTGTAAGCTCTCTTATTGTTTTCCTATCCACATTGGAGTATTGCATGAATCTTCGTCTAAAATACCGATGAGTACTTTTTCTAGGAAAAGCTTATACTCCTACCAGGTCTTTTTCCGTGCACAACTGACCCAGTGCAACTCTCGGTCTTAGACCCGCCGATGAACTATGTCTGGTTTCCAGGGGGGATATTTTGTATGATTTGATCAGTGGCTCTTCGATCATTTATAATTACCTCGAAGGGCTCTTCTTTAGGTATGTACTCTAGGAGTCATTGAGTCTGTCCACATTTCTCACGTGGAGTCGGTAGTTCCTTCTGAAGTCTTTGGGTTCCCATCCTTGCTTCCTTGCCTATTACAAGGTTTAACGGAGAAAGGTCCAAGGGGGTATTCATAGCTGCCGTGGGCGTTGTTTTCATTTCTTCCTCGGTCATTTTCTCGATGTATCCTACAAAACCTTTGGCCACCACACCAATGTTATTGCAGGTATAACCACTCTAGTACAGAGCCGGTATACCATTTTTGGATTAGGAACTCAAGCTGACTTCGTATAATCCTGATAATCTTGTTAAGGTAAGCCTTGAGTCTAGTATGATCCCCAACTGGGCGCAGTGACTTCCTTATTACCAAGGTGCGAGGATCCTAGGATTACTAGGTTTCTCCTACGTCTAAAAATATTGTTGTCTTCTCCGGACTGACCTTAATTAAGTTCTTCCCTTGAAGTCCACCAGAACACAGTGTTGATTGACTGACTGACTGACTGACTGATATTTACCTTCCACCACCACTATCAGGTGATCTGCGTAGCTAAATGGGGAAAAATCTTCTTCGTCTAGTTCCCTTGGCAGTTCATCCATGATTATGTGCCACAGTTGAGAAAACTCCTCCCGAGAGGATACTTGTAGATAAATTGATGTGTAAAAAACTAACTTAGAAAATATACGATGATTGAGCAAATTGGGTTCCTAATCGCTAATTTTAGAACTCTTTACAGAGGAGTTTTAAAATTTAGTAATATTTACAATAAATCATCTTAGACCTTAGAATGAAATAAGTTTGAAATTAAACTAAACTCAAATTTAGGCACATGATTTTGAAGGTATTATATTTGCGGATTTGTTCATATACATTTACTTGTAGAGCTTTTCTAAAATTTTCCTTTTTTAGTATACAAAAGAGTCTTGTAAGCACTGTTAAAATAGAAATTATTGGAATCCTTTTTCCATATAATTAGGAGTAATATTTTTGAACCAATCTTATATAAAAAGACTCCTAAACTTTGTAAAACATCTTTATCAGATATTTATAAATTTATGGCCACCACTTTTAAGCTAGGGTAGATTTCGTAAATATTTGCATGTACTTTAGTAATACATTTTTTTTTTGGCCGGGGCCCGGGCGAAATGAACTAACAATCACCACTAAAAGTTTGAATTTTTGCAGGTATTTCGCTAAATAATCAACTTCAATAACCCAATTTTAACAAAGTGACAGAAGTTATTTCTGGTTTTTAAGTTTATTGCTGGTAAAATATCAATATTTATGTATTTTAAACTTCAATGAAGTGTTTTTAAGAAATTATCATAGAATGAATGGTTAATTTTTTTGCAAAAGTTTCATACTATTATAGGTACCTAATTTTCGTAAGATTTTAAGAAAATCTGTTTTTTTGCAAAAAAAACTTGCTGTTGAATACCATTTACCAAATATCGCCTATCAAAACATTTTCGAAAAATTAAAATACGAATAGATTATTTACTTTTATCTTTAAACTATAACAGGTAAAGAGTTTCCTTTAGGTTTTTTTACTCTTCTTACTTTTATTATATTTTTTTACCATTTTTCCAGTACTCAATTAAAGGTCCCCAACAATGTAGCGGAGGGCTTGTGTTCCCTATTATAGACACCCGGTATAAATTTGTGAATTGTAGTTTTTAATTAAATTATTTTGTAACTTAAGAGGATAGTCGGGAAAGCATGATTTTGAAATTCGCTTTATATTTACGGTCTTGGTCATAACTTTTTTTCCAGTGCAGCTTTTTTAAAATTTCTTTTTTTGGTACACAGAAGAGTCTTGTTGCTACTAATTTTTTCATTTATTGCTTTTGTAAGTCAAACCAAATAGTCATACGGTAGAAGTAAAACGGGCTCTTTACAAAAAACATTCGCTTAGCCTATATACAGATAAAAAACTAATTCAAATAATATTCTTTTTCTAACGTTAGCAAAAAGTTAAGGTATAAACGAAGAGTTCGGTTTTCGGTTTTTGTTTTAAGTACATTTTTTTTAAGTTTTTACAGCGTTCTAAAAATTTCTTAAAATTTAACATAAATTTTGGAGCGCTGTAATTAGTTTAAAAATAAACTTAAAAGAAAGAAACGAACTAGTGAAATCTTTGATTATACCTTAGCTTTTTGATAGCGTTGGAAAAAAAATATTATTTCAATTCGTTTTTTATCTGTATTGTAAACGCCGCTAAGCGAACATTTTTTATAAAGGGCCCGTTTTAGTCCTATGCCGTATGACTAATTGGTTTGACTTACAAAAACAAAAAATGAAGAAATTGGTAGCAAGAAGACTCTTCTGGAAACCAAAAAAATAAATTTTAAAAATGCTCTACTGGAAAAAAAATTATGCACAGAACCGCAAATATCAAGCGTATTTCAAAATCAAGAGCTCCAATTTGCCGACCATCGTCTTAATGGTAAATACTTAAAATTTGTTAAATTAAAAAAAAAATGTATGTACTTTTAAATGAAATAATATACATAAATACAGGGTCTTCAAAAATGTTACTGGTGACTTGCATGCTGATAGGAAATCTAAATTTGCCACAGCGCGCTACAGTGAAAATAAAAAATCTCTACTGCAGTGGCGTGTTTTAGTACAACAAAGTGGGGTCAAAATTAATGTATTTTGCCCCGGCGAAATTTTAACTTGACTTGGCTCATTTTAGTTTAGTTTCTTAATAAAATTGCAAGACATTTGAGAAATGTAAAAAATGCCCTTAGAAAAAATGTGAAGAGACGCTTTAGTTAAAATGACAGATTAGATTTAAATTTGAAGGAATGTTAGCATGTTTACGAACCTACCCAGTCTAAAATCACTACAGAAAATGTTTGGTTGCATAGTTTCGGTAACAATCCTAATTGAATTCCCTTTAGTTCTACTAGATTATTATCATTTCAAATAATTAAATGAAAATTCCAGGGCTGGACTAGCTTTTATATTTATTTCATTATAAGTATCAGAAATATTTGAATATACATTTAAATTTTATGACAAAATAGTTTTGAGCTTCCTACAAATACATAAATTATCCAGTTATGCTCTGTACTTGATTTTGTTTTTTAAATCTATTTTTTAAAGATAAACAAAATTAACTCCATATGACTATTGTCATATCAGATAATTTGATACAAAATACAATGAGTTCATTTTAATCTAACAGTAAACAAACACATTATTAAGATTAAATAAATATAATTATTATTTGATTATAATTTCCTATTAAAATGCAGTGAATTTCTAATTAATTACAAAACTAATTATTTATAGGTAATTATTTATGATTTTTTAAATAATTAATTGTCGCCCGTAAGCATATGAAAGGCACGAATTGAATTCCAAATGTTTTTAAATAGATGTAAAATTAAAGGCATAAAAAGACTAGTAGGTGTTTCGCAACTTTACAAGAAATTTTCTACATAAATTGCATGTAAATTGTGGAATTTTATGAACTGAACCTAGGTCTTACAAAAAAAGCTACTATAATTTGTTAATAACCAAGTAGTAAGTTTTGACTGGTAGATATGTGAAAACCCCAAAAATATCACAACAAATAAAACATAATTTAAGAAAAAGTTTTGTAAAATTCTCAATATTTTCGACACTAAAAATTTCAAACATCATCAGTTTTTTTATCAAAAATACAGAATACAATACTAAAAATGCTGTTAGAATTAAAATAATTCGAAATATTTTTCTCCTTTTATTAGGTATATTTTCATAAAATATGTTCACTCTTATTGTTTCCCAAATAAATCGTCATTCAATTTCTGGAAACAGATTACAATAATTTATGTAAATGCTTCCAGCATCATGGTTGGAATTTTTTTAAAAATATATTTCCAATTTTTCTAGATAAAACTGAACTAGACAAGTTGGAAGATATTTGTATAATGTCAATTTTAATAGCTACATGAATAAAAATATATGGATATGTAAATTTTAAATGGTCTTTGTGTGTTTTAACTTTTGATTAATGATAGCTCATAATATAATTAAACGTTTATAAAAGTATATATCTTGTTTATGTTTAATTTTTTTGCACATCTTTAAAAATGTTGCGTGCTTTATAATTTATATTATTACAATGAAAGCACGCGTTCTGATATGCATGGAGTAAATTAATGAGCCTCATCAGCAATTGCATAGTTTATTTAAAATTAAATGCATGCAGCTACTTTGTCATTCTAGGTGCGGGGGGCACTTTCCATTCCCTTTTGACATATCAACTTCACATTTATTTCGATGTTGCATGAGATTGTAGTTAATACGATTTATAAAAACATGCTGTGCAAATAAAACAAAAATACGATAAAACACCACAATACTATTTAAATTTATTTTATATAAAACATTATAGAAGTGCACAGGAAATGTTTTAATTTTTTATGATTTAAATAAAGATTAAACTTTACATCACATATTTTTTATGTACCGTTTTGATTTATAACGGTTGAAATTCATTTCAATTTGATTCATGTTTAAATTTTTGAATAAGATTATAGAGGCATCTTGTGACACTCCAAGTAAGCTCCTGCTTAGTTCATGACGTTACGAATAGATGGCGGTAAGAGTTAAATCAAGCACCACTTTTTAAAGCTTATATTAAAACAAGATATATGTTTATCTCTTCTATAAATTTTTACTTTTATATTTTATTGCTACATTATTGTATAAACGAAAATTTTATAATTAAATCCTTGATATCTTGTCTTTTTACAATATGTTACACACTTTATTATATTATGTACATACCTACTTATGTAGGTACTTTTAAAATTAGAATCATCTGTTTGAACTTTATTTTTTATAAACGATTTTTACAGTTTAACCTTAAAATCCAGACCAATAAATAATCATTAAAGCTATGTACTATTTTTATTTATTTATAATATTTTCATAAATACATCGTTAGTTTACTTTTCATCATCACTTGATATTTCTGGTGGATTACCACGGGTAATCAGATGATACGTCTCAGCTTCCAAAGCCAATCTTCTTATATTTGCCAAACAACCAGCACAAGCCTCTTGTAATTCTTTATCTTCAGATGAAACTGAGCGTAGTAAAAATGGAACTACACCACACTCATGCATTGTAATGCAATTGAAAGAATTTTTTGATAAATAATAAAGTGCCACCGCGGTATTCCTATGGGTGTTGATATCATTCGAAGCCATATACCCAACTAAATGAGTAATCGCCCCCAATCTTCCAAACATCTTACAATTAGAACCCCAAGCGCAACAGTAAGCAATAGCTGAAGCTAAATGCTCTCTCAAATACCTATCTTCAGTACTTACTAAATTAACCAACATTGGTACCACGCCGTGATCTGTTATTACCCCCAAATTCTCCCTATCTTGAGCCACCTCAGCGATTGCTGCACAAACACTAGCCAATACTTTCGTATCTTTTGATTTCAGTAAATTTACAATTAACTCCAATCCTCCCACGAAGCTTCGTACCATTTCACCTGAATCAATAGCATGTTTAATGCACGGTACTAAAGACCAGGCGGCATTAGCTTGAACTTTATGAGAATCATTCTTAAGTAACGACCATATCAAACGCACCCCATCTAATTCCTCAATTATCCTCATAGATTCAGGTTCCTTGGAACACTCCCGTAAAACCATTGGTACATTTTCCAATAATGGTGGAAAAGTATAATTCAATAAATTCACCAGTAAAGGTATTCCACCAGTTTTCCTCAAAACTTCCCTATTATCAACAAATCTTACAAACTCAGAAAGTGCACCCACTGCATTCGACAAAACTTCTTCTTTCTCATCCACATTTTCCAATAGTTTAACTAATATTTCAACAGTTCTTAACTGATTAAATCTTTCCACATTTTCTTGACTAATCGCTGATTTCCATATTGCACCAGTAACAGCAGCTAACAAAAATTTATCTTCTCTACAATTTGGATCGTTTGCCATATTGACTAGTGGATCAAGTCCACCTGCTTGTCTCACCAAATCCCTGGTCACTGCATCTTCTGAACATTTAAAAATTATTTCTGCACAATATCGTCTTAGTTTTGGTTCATCTTGATTGGAAAGGTGTTTAACAATATCTTTTATCATACCTTCACTTTGAATGGCAAGTTGGTAACTGGGGTCATGAGCGCATTGAGCAATTATACCAACGCTTGGAATAATAACATCCATGTGGACACAACGAAGTAATCGGGCTATTAAAGGAATAATCCCGCTCTTCATCATTACTTGTATGTTTTTGGTACTGCTAGCTGCACTCCATAAAGCTCGAGCTGCAGCCTTAACGACACCAACAATTTCTTTATTATCATTACTCAATTCCTCCAATGGAGTTAGAAGTAAATTTTCACTTATATCTAGTAGATCAACCAGTTTTGGTATTCCTCCGTATTTTCTAACATGTTTTCTAGCCTTGCGAATCTGTGCTATATTGTAGATTGTTTCGCCTACTAATGTTTGCAAATCTCGTGCTGGAACTGTTAGATTTTCCAATAATAAAAGCATACCACCTAAATCTGTAATACTTCGTCGTATTTCTGAATTTTGCGATAGCTCAGTTAAGACACTCAGGGCACCAAGTTTACATTTTAAATCATCAGTATCTAGAAGATTTACGAGTATTTCTAATCCTCCAATATCTTGAATTGCACTTTGGTTTACAAGATTGGTGAGGTCGTGATCTTTTAAAGAACATAACGCCACAACCGTCGCTGTTTGGTTACCTGATTTCATATATTTTACTAATTTTTGTATATGCCAATATTCAGGTGGTAAATCTGATTTTGATATAGGGATTTTTTCATCATCGGATGAAGAACTACCTACTGAAGAATCTTCACTATCTGATACTTCTTCAACAATTACTTCACGTGGACCTCCAACTGGACGTATTTCAGTCATTTTTCTTTAAAATGATTCTAAAAAGTTATGATAATGATAAAATGTGTAAAAACTCAACGTCAAGTTGACAGTATAATGAAAACGAATTAGTAGGTCAATTCTGAACAAATACTTCTAACAAACTTTAAAGAAATTTTCTACAAAATTTTGAAATTAATTCAAAAGATGCTTATAAAAATAACTAAGTACTTACTTGCGATATATGTGACTATTTTTCATTCGATTCACTTGTACTCTAAAAAAAGACCCTTGTATTTTGTGAATGTTTATACGATTTAGAATTTCGTACCACCCTGTTCCGGTTAATAATCACGCGCATGGAAATTACGGTGAGGGGTTTTAGTCGAAGAAGTAGGTACATAAATATTGAAAAGAGTTCAATATTTTTATAGCAGTGGCGTAGCTTTCAATTTCGGCACTTTCGATTTTGACAAAATTATATATATACCTAATTAATTATGGTGCAATCAGTGACGGACTAAACCAGAGACGGGCCCAAGGCAATATTACAATTCCGGCTCTATTTTTTAGACAGTTAATTAATTCATTGTAAAATGAGGCCATTCTTCCTCAGCTAGTGAAAAGTATGAACCAAATTGCCTGGGTTGCCTAGGCATTAGTCCGAAAGTTCACCAATTTTTTGTTTTACCAAAATTTGTTTATTTTAAAATAAATTTTATTTAAAAATTCTTCGAATCAATCATTTCGTCCATCCGGAAGGATAGTAAAACAACCTAAAAATTACTGTTTTTAAGTTAAATGGTATATTCAAAATATAAGAATTTCTTTTATAATCCCATAAAATAATGGAAGTATTACAAGCAAAATTCAATAAAAATTTTCAAGATTCTTTATTTCTATTTATTAAGGTTTAAATGTAATATTTAAAATCGTTGCCCTGGAAAATGATGTTTTTGGAGTTGAGTCACTATTCTTTAAACAAAAACTTTTAAAAGAAGAAAATATTTTAAATAAAATGTGATAATTTTTCATAAAACTGCAGGAGTCTTTAAAAAAAATAAAAATATTTAACCTAAAAATGGACTGTGACACATCAAAATTTTGTATTCGAATCGAGAAGAAAATATGCCGAAAAATCTTGTCGGATGGGTTTTATATTTTTATCGTGCGAGGGTATTAAAAGAGCATATGTGACAATTTAAATTTTTAGCTTTCCTTAAAATTTGGACCAAATGCGAAAAATAAATAAAATATCTATGTTGCGGAAGCTGGTACTATTTTAGGTTAAAAAACTCTCTATCGAGCAGTTTTCTTCATATTTTTCCGCAGACTATAAAATTATTTTGCTCCAGTGTAAAATATAAAAAAAAAATTACACGATAATTAAAGTTTCTATCATAAGAATACATATAGATTTTCCACACAAAAACCTGTTTTTGAAATAATTTTGATAAAAGAAAAATCTTAACAAAGATTTAGAACTTCAATTCAACTCGGTTTTTAGCTTCTCAAAAAGAAAAAAAACCTATCAAACTTGATTGGTGTAATTGAAGCGCGACATTCCTGCGTGGTAACCTGCGGCTGCGGAAACTTACGGTCAACCTGTGAGCAACTGACGGGAACCTGCGATCAATTCCAGAAATTTGCGGGCAACCTGCGGACAACTGGAAGATCTACGGTAACTTGCAAAAACTTACGGGCAACTTACAGGCACTTGCAGGCAACTTGCCCAAAACTGTGGCGATTTGCTGTGTGAACTTCAAGTATTCAAGTTCGAACTATCCATTTAAAAGTTCGAACTTCCAAATAGTTTGAGCCGTTCGAACATTAAGCAAATGTTGAGAAAAAGTTCAAGTTCGCAAAAATTCGGTTCGGAGAAATTTCAGGTTGAGAAAATACTACTTCGAAAAAAGTTCGATTTTGAAAAAAAGTACTTGAAACCAGTTAAAACTAGTTTAAACTAGTTACAACCCGATTTTATTGATTTGTCTCCAGTCGCTCCGAATATATGGTCAATAATAAACTTTGACGCTTGATAGACTGTAGCATGTAAATTTTCTGTTTATGTGTATACCTATGTATATGAGGTGTTTTGTACTTTAAAATTCAGAAAATATCTTATCGGAAACTAGTTTCGTGCAGATTTTATTCCGACATCATCAGGTCAAAGTGTTTACCAAATATTAAGTAAATTAATATTGCACACTGCATATGTAGATCACAAGGTTTAGCAAATAAAGTATTTGTATTAACACTTTTGCTTAGTCCAGTTTAGCCCTATAGTTATGTTCGTATATTTCCTACGTAAATCGGGTAAAATCGGGTAAACTTAGCACTCCCAAGGAGTAGAATTGCCTATAGAAAACATAGCATGTTTTATTCGGAGTAAAAAAAATTTCTCCAAATAAAACAAAACATTATTATCTATACAAGGTGTTCCATTCACGCCGGGATTAGAAAGTAGACCAAAAATCGAGAAAAATTAAAAAAAAGGGGTCTAGCTATTACAGTTTTAGATCTATTGCATTTTGAATTTTAGGTCACCGATTTTTATCACAAATGAGAAAATCGCTAATTACATCTTAACCAATTTGTGTAATGATCAAAATTATCATTAAAATGGTAAACTCATCGTCTTTCAATAGGTAATAAAGGTAACAAAATCAATTGTTAAAAAGTTGAAAAAAAAAATCAAAAAGAGGAAAAAAATAAAAAAACTTATTTTTTTTTCATTTTTTAAATTTTCTCCTAGGTAAGACCCTTTACGGTTTTGTTTTAAATTTTCTGAAACTTCTTCATATTCTCAACAAGCCAGGGAAATTTTTTAAACCGTAGCTCTTTTCCTTCAGTTAGTAAAACCGCCTTCTAAAGTTACTTCTTATCATAAAGGCTGTAAAGTTTGCCAATTAGGCTATAAGGGATACCTAATGGATTACCAAAATATTTTATAACAGTTTCACGCCAGTCCACCTGCCAATGGTAACAGACTGTGCTCAGAGTACTTCTTCTAGGAGTAACTTCAGAAGGCTTTAGTAAAAGAAAAATTGTAAATATCTGGAAGGAAAAAAATATCACAAACTGAAAAAAAATGTTTATTTATTCTTCTTTTTTCTTTGCGATCTTTTATTCAGCGTTATATCAACTATTTCTGTATTACTGTTGTTATCAATTGAAAGTGATTTTAGGCAAAAATTAGAGAACTAAAATTCAAAATGCTGTAACACCATAACTAAAAAAGATAGACCCCTCCTTTTTTCGTTTTTTGTCGATTTAATCTAGTTTCTAACCCTGACGTTTGGTGAACCACGAACGGAACACCCTGTATGTATAGAAAATGATGTTTCCTGATAGGTAATTAATTAAAATAAAAACAAGTAATACAGAAGTTTACATATAGATTAAGAAAATCATACTGTTAGTAATGAGAATATCATTCCTTTTATCTTTGTAATCTGGATTAAAATTTCTCTTTTTCGTTTCTTCCACTTTAACGAGTAAAATATATCAAATCATAGTAATTAATTTTTGTTTTAATAAACCACATTAATGGAATTGCTAACTAGTATTAGTAATTGGTCACTTAAACAAATATCTAGAGATATTAAATTACATTTGAAACGTTATAATGACAGATCATATATGAAAATTACTAGTATTAGGAAATTAGTTTTAATAACCATACAATAAATTGGCCAATATTTTATATGCATTATTGTAAACCTAAAGAGCTAAAAGAAAATCTAAATGTAGTGCAAGGTATAAAACCTAGGAAAGTATGACAATATCTAGCATGGGTGGTTCTGGAAAATGAAAATTACTAACGTGAAGCGGTCTGGCAGTAAATTATATTTTGTAATTTAAAATAAATTGCAGGATTTTTATTTCTTTTTAAAAGTAATGCATTCTTAAATATTTCTTAATTTCCCAGGCTGTAGTCCCAGCAGGATTCCTAGACATAATTAGAAGTGCCAGGTTATATTCCCCTGCAATGATTTTATTACCTTCAACAACGACGCTGGTTCATTTCGCCGAATTCCGCCTGAAAATCTACATTTTAATTTAAATTCTAATTCGTTTCGGCGCCATTAAAACCAAAACTGGCGCATTATTATACCACGGACACCTACCACAATAACAACAGATACCAACGGTTTATGCCCCTCTTAAAATTATTGGGTCGCAATCCCATTCCTCTCTTTATTAACACATGTGAAGTACTTCATTTCTACCCCTCAATTTTTATAAAACTACATTTTACGCTAAATTTGATAATAAATGGTTAATTTTAATTGGTATTAGTTGTTACGCTGTAAATTTGATTTGATTTGACAGTATTTAAAGCCAAACGCCTGCCACTACACCGAGAACAGTGGATGATTATAAAATCATTCCGAGCACTAGCTCGTAATTACTGATTCCGTGCCTTGTTTCCTCGAATAAAAAGAGCGCACCCCTACACTAATTAAACACAATTAAAATCGCAACATGCCTGAATTTCATCATGACTGCAAAACTCTTTTCAAAGACATAAATGTCTTTATAGTACAGAACATTTTGCTCCCAGCAGTTTTTTTAATAATTTTGAAATAATATGTTTTTATACAATATGTTCTTTGTTTTCAGGTAATGGTTTAATTAATTATCTCCATTATTTTAAGTCAAATAATAATGGTAAGTTTTTTTATAAATTTACTTTTAAGCTACATTCACAAACTCCAAATTAGTACTTTGAATTAACGCGTGAATTATACTTAACGTAGAACATAATTAACGTTACAACATCATTGATAACCTCAGAAAGTATTAAATTCTAGACAAATAACGCCAAATCTACGAACGTAAGAAATTAACGCAAGATTTTGGAGCTTGCGAGGTTTTGTGTTACGTATTAATTCAAACGTTACGTTAAGTACTAATTTCATGTTGAGGACAACTTCATGAAATTACAGATGCAATTTTGATCGCTTGATTTTGAAATTCGCTTGACATTTGTGATTTTGGTCATAACTTTTTTTTCCAGTAAAGCTTTTTTAAAATTTCTCTTGTTGGTACACAAAAGAGTCTTGTTGCTACCAATTTTTTCATTTTTTAACTTAACACTCTTTCAGATCCTCATTTACTAAAACTCTTTCTCATATTTTATACAAATTTTTGTTATCTCTAAAAAGTTGCTTTTTAGAGTCTTCCTCTTTCTATTATGGAGTAGTAATGTAGTAAAGTTATTTACATTTTCTCCCAAAATTGAGTTGAACCTACAAAAATATTACCTATTATTTAAATTTTAAACTTTAAACTTTAATTTAAATAGTTCCATTCGTATAATTATAAAAAGTGTAGTTATGAATTATTTAATTGGAAAATTAACTTTTTAATTTATACCCCAACTTTGTTCCGTCACGTATTTCTGTAAATTTCGATGTGAATTTATGCAAGCGAATTTAGAGGAGGAATGTATAAATATATTATTCAATAAAGTATAACCGACTTGTTGGGTACATAAACGTGACGTTAGGCCGTGACAAGATCCCGAGGGATTACAAATGCAGCCCGGAAACGCTGAAATAATTTGATTTGGTTTCTATCTCGACGATCCATTGGGCACAATTCCCTAGAGACCTAGGTGCTAATTCACAAGTGGCATCCATGTACCTTTCTCAAAGACCCGTCTTCTGATAATATTCCAGAAAAATCAATTTCAATTTTCCAGATATTTAATTTTGATAAAATTAATACCCTTTTTATACATATAAATTGGTAATTTTAAGTAATTTTATTGTACTTTTATATCGAAAAATTTGATGAGGTTAAATATTTTTACAGATAAGGTGATTGTGGGTTATTTGTTTTATCAGCCTCAGCAATTAGGACCATATATTGTTCGTAACTAATGAACGCGTACTATTTATGGCATATAATCAAGGCAATTTATCCAGCTGCCGCTTGCAGTAGCCATTATTACAATAACCCGATTTTAAAATTATTACAACCTGATAACATTTATAGAAAATAATTGAATTAAGTTTTGTACGCATAACAAATTTTTAAATCACTAAAAACTGTACTAAACTTCAAAGTACACAATTTTTTCAAATTTTTATGGGTACTAATTTTCTTAGGAAATGCTACTTAACAATGTAAACAATTTGATAATAATTGGAATAAATTTTTGTTTATCGCCTATGTCGGTTCAGTAAAAGTTAATAAAAACAAGTTTACGGGTGTAAGGTTTTGTTATTATTAGGCTAATATTAAAGTCACGAAGACGCACTTTGTCTTTTCCGCAAAAGATTATTGTTTCAGTTTTGTTTATTTATGTCACTTCGACCCCAGGAAAGCTCGTTTGTATTCTGCGGCAGAGATTTAATCTGATACATGCCAAGCAATGTAGCGCCTTGATCTCAATAATAACACCGCAGGAGCATCTTTTCTCCCACGCATGTTGAATACAAGATCGCATAAGCTAGGCGTATCAATTAGCAATCCCAATGCCAAGATTCTGTTATTAATAATTAAATTTCTAGTAAAATTAATCTGATTAAAATTATAATACTTAATTTGATAACGTGGTTTGAAATCTGCAAATATTTTAACCTAAGAATGGTATTTTGTAAGACTATTTCAAGATTTACTCCCGCAAAATACAGTGACAGCCAAAAATAACCGACTATCCTGAAATATTTTAGAAAGGACCTCCTTAATAATTTCTCATGAATCTGCATCCCACTAAACAGATCGGAGAAAAAGTATTGCCTCGCCTTGCCTCGTTCGCGTATATGCTGAGATGTGGATGCGCCTTTAGACATATACGTGCAATTTGTTTGGAGCTTTAGTTTTGAAGAGATAAGAATACCATTAAATGATGCTTAGGTTGCTCAAGTTGATGCATTAATTCAAACTATAATGTCACTCCCACTCAAGAGGTCCTATACTTTTAGTGAGTAACAGCAAGATAAAAAAGCTGACTTGTTCGTGACAAGGACCATAAGTGTCTACCTTGTAACACCATTCCTCAGAATTCCGGGAATTGTCCTCGATACCAGTAGACTTTTGGAGAGAGCAGAATTCGAAAGAAAGAGAGATACAACTGCTGCTGATCATCATTTCGTTGTGATCAATTAATTGAGAACATTGCTAGCAGTACGTGGTGTTGAAATCCGTTAAAGAACCATTAGAGGGTAGTAGAGAGTAGTTTTACTTCGAAGAGACCTCCCACTGGACCATATCTGCTACCTCGGCATCGATGAGCACGTGTGCAGTTTGTGCAATTACATAAAAATCGGACTCCATTAATTTAGATGATGCGATCACCCAATGGAAGGGAAAGGTTTTTGAAAACACGAAGAAACAATATACGAAATGCTTCACTTCTGAAAGGGAACCTTTTAGTGAAGGTTGTGTGATGTATAGTCAGATATTTCAGCAGATGCATTTACTGACCTCCTATTTATTCTATAAAATCTGTAGATATGTACAAGATATTCTTCAAGAAGCTGTCGTTCCATTTTCTAATTTTGATGAATAAAGTTTTGTACTAAT
This sequence comes from Stenus bimaculatus, assembly GCA_963971135.1. NCBI lineage: Eukaryota > Metazoa > Arthropoda > Insecta > Coleoptera > Staphylinidae > Stenus > Stenus bimaculatus. The sequence goes on along the minus strand of OZ020180.1, from coordinate 73,486,926 downwards.
GCGGGACAATTCCACATATTGCATGGGTCCTAAATGAATGCCTGGAAGAAGTACGCATTCAAAAACTGGATTGACCAGTATATAGCCTAGATCTAAATTCAATTTACCATCTTTCATGTCTATTCCAGATGAGTATTCGACGACTTCCTCTTATGTCAAAGATACTGCCAGAGCTTCAATATGCTCTTCAAAAAGAACTAGAAGAAACTCCTCAATTTTCCTAGAGGATTTGATCAATTCAATGCCACAACGGCTAAATGAGGTAATTCTAGTTCGAGGAGGACATACATAATAGCTTTGTTCCAAGAACGAATTCTGACCGCCAAGAAACCTTAACCAAACTGCTAGAATCGACATAAAAATGACGGGTATCATAAGTTTGGCAGACCCTTTTATCAAGCTTTTATTTATTTTTAAACGCAAATAGTGCACGTTCAAGTATTAGTAGTAATTGCAAAGATATTACTTGAAGGTCCTTGAGAAGAGATCTGTGCGACTCATAGCTGGACTTATTGAGGGTAGATCTGATAATACTATTCTGAGCTAAGAACACTGCTTCCAGTTTTGGTGAACAGCCAAATTTTAAAAATTGAATGAAGTTTGGAAATAAGTCTATAGGTGTGATCCTTCCAGTTGAGGGTATTAGTCAATTGGAGTCCTAAAAATTTTACGGATTTTAAAAAGTTAACCCGCTGATTTACTGTAGTAAGAACTGGTGTTTGGGTGATAGTTCTTCTATCGGTTTGAAAATGTAATGCTTTCGTTTTGGTTAAGTTGCGGTATAATTAGTTAATCGAGAACCATTTTTTAAATAAATGATTACATTTTACCTCATATTGATATTGATGGAGACGAGACTAATACAGCCGTCATCAGTGTACATTGTCACTTGTCACGGAGCAGTTTTGAAGATAAAGTACAAGGTCATTGATGTATAAAGTAAATAGAATAGCGCTTATAATTGAATCTTGCGGGACATCAACAGTCACAGGAGGTAAGACCTCTTTATGTACCACATTTCCTTTTTTGTTGAAATAACTTATCTCAATATACTGAGTTACGTTAAATAGGAATGGAATAATTTTGCTGCTTTTGCACTAGTGCCATAGCCGTGGACCTTTGCAAGTAGTCTAGAGTGAGGAACACAATCAACCCTACCAGATCACAAAAAAATCCCGATTGGAAATTGCCCTTTATCTAATAACGTTTTTTATAGATACTAATAATAGCTGTTTGAGTTGAAATTTTTCTCTAAAACCATGTTGGCAGTTGCTTAAGATGTCATATTTAGCAAGAAAACTTTCTAACCTATCCAAAATGGCATATTCAAAAACCTTCGCTATTAAACCAGGCAGAGAAATTGGACAATAGTTGCCAATATACATATAATTTCTTTTTTTTTTAATAGGATTTACAGAAGAACATTTTAGAGCGTTGAGGAAAATTCCCTCTTCGAAGGAAAGGGTAGTATAATTCCAGAACCATACATTCTACTAATTTTAGAAATTTGAGCGAGCCTTAATGATAGTCCCTAGCATATTTTTTAGCTCATTTTATGGAGAACGAATTTTCTTAACTCAAAACCGCAATTTTTGGACTCGTACTGTTCTTGAACTCGGCGATTTAACTATAGTTCTGTCAATATTCTACCTTATCCTCTAGGTTTTTCTGATAACAGTGACACACTTAAGTCAATTAAACCCAATTTTGCAGTTACCGCATTTTTATTCCGGTACGGCGATATGAATATTAAAAAAATGTGGTATACAAATTTGTTAATATCTTAATACTATTGTTAATAATTGCATTTTAAATGAGAGGATTTTGCCACCCTAAAAATCCAGAAAGGATAACCAATGGATTTCGAAAATGAACATTTATATGAACAACATTTTTCATTGGTATTGTACAATTAAGATGGTCATTTATTTAAAAAAGTCTCCAATTGTAAAACAATTAGATTTCCATATAGCTCTGTAAAAATAGAGAGAATTAATTAAATAGTTACGTAATTTTATTGGGATTTGTTTGTTTTGATCTAAAAAAGTGGGTTAAGGATGAGGTGAATCTACATTTTCATGCCTGAGAAAGGGAGTTTAGTGTTGTTCACTTTGGTTAAACTTATTTGGGGAGATAACCCCATTTTACTGAACAACACTAGGTATTTTGCTACTAGTTTAGTAGGTACTTAGTTCGTAGTTACTACCGTAAGTGAAAAGTCCTTACAGGATTGAAAAACTTCTCTGGAGAATCGAGTTGCATTTATATTTAATTAAGAGAAAGAACGGTATCATTTATTATTCATCGTCGCCTAATAATAAAGTTTCGCTCAAGTCGAAACAAAACTGGAAAAATATCGTAGTTCCGTAATGCAATTCTCTAATTGGCAGTGAACAACGTGACGGCAGAGACGTGTCCTTCGCCTCGAACTAATTGGAGCTTAGAGTTCCAACAAAAAGTCGAACTGAAAGCTTCATGTTTAAAGCCGCTTTGGGTCGGATGAGCATTCCGTTTCCTATTTATTTTTGCCGTATTTATTTTGAGGTGAAATACGTGTGCACCGTTTCGGCCCCCATGTATTGGGCGTGCAATATAAATGAGCCGGCACTGGAAATCTACCGTAACTGCAGTTTTAGGTATTGATTATACCTGCACTATTTCAGCTTTCGGGTGGTCGTCGTCTCGTTAACTTCAATGCACTCACGGAATTTTATCATTGATATTGTATGTACCTTTATTGAAAATTCATTAAATAGTTTTCATATGAAATTTTTCCCAGCGCCAGCGCTACTAAGCTTCATAAAGCGCACGCTAAATTTGACGTGGAACATGTCGGGACGTTACGTTACATTTATAAGCTTTTTGCATAAGTTCATACCGCTTTTAACGTACAGATAGATACACTTTTATCTAATAATAAATAAATTTATAAATTCATCAATGGTTTACTCTGCATTAACTTTTCATTTATAAAATGAAATCCAAGAAAATACATATTTTTATTTTTAATTTTTTGAGGAACTTCAAAATTTAATTTAATCAGCAGTAAAATCTTCAGTTGTATCCTTAATTACTGGTTACTTCCAGTTATTCTATTTTCATGCATCTTGTTCAAAATCTCCAAATAAAACATTGTACTATTAGCTTTGTTCCAACGTCCAGTTTTTTCACCGTCACAAGACCATAACAAACCTGCTTGGAACGAGTACATGCGCTTGCGCAAACTTTATACCGTCTATAGAGTATCTCACAAGACAGGGTTTTTGGAACGGTTTTATGCGCATACTACGATTTATTCACCTGTTATGATTATTATGAATGGAAGGTTAGGTTTCAGTTTTGAGTACGAGACATACACAGCGTTTTCTGAGATGACGGTATCGAACACGATCCAATGACCAAGTTTGGTTAGGTAACACAAAGTTGGACCGTGCTACGTACGATTGATTGATTGAAACGCGTTTTGTCTATGTCCTTGATCGTCAATGTACGATTTTTCAAACGGTCGAAACAAACCTATTATCAGGGGCGGGTGCAGTGGCGGATTATCGCACAGGCGCATGAGGCGCGCCCCTGTGGCCTCCTAATTGAACCGGCCTCAAAAAAATTGAAAAAAATTATGCAGTCACATTTTTTTACCACTCATGGTCGTTTTTGAAAACTTCTATTCAAATAAACCATAAACCTAACAAACTAATTATACAAAGGAGTTTTTCTTTCCAGTTCCAGACAAGTTGACTTTAAAAAAGATTCTCTTTCTGAAATTTCTGAGACCCACCTTCTAAAATTTTGTCGGTTCGAGCGAACCAGTTATACATAGAGGGTGTCCCAAAAAGAAGTGCTCAGAAGAAAATCCGAGACAATAGACGAGGTTTCATCAACAAGAAAACTAATACGCAGGACCAGCTTTTTTGATGGGTCATTGAATTTTGTTCCTACAAAAAATGTTGTTAATTCGAAATTTTGTTGTAGTTCATAAACTATTTGATCATTTTTAAAGAAATAAGTTAAAAAGTCAAGCTAATTAATGCCACCTTGGCTTGAAGTTAAAAAATATCATCAGAAGAATGTTTTGATCGAAAAAAATTCTTCTTTCAATAAATTAACGAGATTTCACCTTTTTCTTGATATTTTCACTATCTTTGAAACAAGCCCCATAAAGGTACCATTTTTTATATCCGTAAAACTTCACATTAAACTCTGTCAATTAAGATTTTCTTCTGAACATTTCTTTTTGGAACACCCTGTATAATTTAGTTTCTTCTTTAATTTTAACTTTTGGTTATATTTTACAGTTCATCAAATTCCATGAAATTTTTTGAAAAAGAGAAAAACGAGATGTTTTTCCAAAGTATCTGAAAATGCTTGACCTGCCATTTTTTTAAAATTTCACCTATGGCGCTATATTCAAATTTTGCACTTCTAAGTTTTCCTTAAACTAACCCCTGAAACGCCTGAAACTGATGTCAACTAAAAAGGTCATCTTATTTTATTTCTAAAAAATAGCGGCCTCAAAATCAGGTTGCGCCTCAGGCCTCCAAATGGCTTAATCCGCCACTGGGCGGGTGGGCCTTAAGGGAAAGTGTGGTATTTACCGATGAGCTCTGCAAACCTTAATCTTAATTTATATAAAAATATTTATTTGCAAAATATACTTCGCAAAAAAGTTAAAAAATAATATCTCAAAAATTGCTGAAAAAATTTTGCAACTTAAAAAATTCAAGACAATTGAAGATGGCTGCCATGTCAAAAATTGCATGAAATTACAAATTTTCTATCCAGCCATTTGGGCATGATCGCTTTGGTTCCAGATATAAAAATTTTAACTTTTTTACTCTCCTCTAAATTTTCAGCATGTTCCAAAGTTGATTATATCGAAAGAAATAGGTTTTCATTTATTACTCCACTACTAGCTTTTCAAATGACCATCAGAAGTCATATCTGATCTCCGATATCGTGAATATATCTAAGAAAATTAAAATAATAAATATTTAAGAGTGTTCAAAAAGATTGGTGACCCTGTATATTGGTCTCAACAATGTGTAACTGATTATATGGATGATCCGGATAAAAATTGTCTATCAGACACAAGGAAACCCAACGAATCATTAATTAATAATCCGCCGTTCTGAACTTTAGAGATGAAAGTACAATTGTAACAGATTATATTTCTTGAAGAAGCAGTACGAATGATGCATGATTCCTCGTGGAGTAATATCTCATCAGTGCCACCTACTGTTGGCAAATGAACCATTCTGAGTTGAAATATTAAAGTTGTGGTATAAAGAGAACCATTAAGGGAAGTTTAAAAGGTTTCTTGTTTATTCTAAATAACACTCTTTGCTTTTGTGCAATAAAATAAAATGGAGTAACTCAATTGTACTAAAGAGGTTTAAAAGCAAGGAGCTTTTGTATGAGTACAAGCACAAAGAATCAAAGGTGTTAAGTTGTAAGATTACCCAACTTCGGTAAACGTTATCGGATAAAATTGAACATCATCAAAGGAAAAGCGTCAACTAATGCAATGTGTGGGAAGACTTTCAAGTCTGCACAACTTCTTTACTAAATATTCACAAGACCAATTCTTCATTTACATAAACTTAACTTTATATTCCGTGTTGATCTCCAATTTTCCTCAGCGAACAAATTAAAGAGAGTTACAAAAAGTAGTGCTGGTTAAAAATTGTTTGTCCCTTACGATTTGTACATGAGGTGCAAATGTGAATTATTTATCAAGCTAATGTAGAGGATAAATTGTATTTTTTTTTCTATAGTCGCATTATTTCCCTGAAGGATTAGCGCGTTAAATCAGTATTCCAGGTTAAATAAGACGTAGTAAGGGTGAGCGTAAAATAAATCTCTAAAATCTCTTAGTTTAGCACAAAGGATTTAGATTTTAAACAAGGCCAGGAAATGAATCTAAAGGATACCGTCATTATCGTAGAAAATATGGCACTTCAATACATTCTTATAAATCTCCCCTTTTTGGGATTAAATATAAATGATAGAATCCAAGTTTATTTTTATTGTCACCTGCTGCAATATAAAATTATCGATAGAATCATACAAGTAGGACGATGTTTCTCTAAACGAAGCCAATCATCGGGGAATAATGCTTCTGCGTATTATACTCTCGCCATGGTTAAAATTATAATTGAATATTATTCGGTGAAGCTGCCGACGTAAAAACTTGTGATAAGTGGAAAAAGTTTTAATTAAAACTTTAATATTTTGTGTACTCTCAGCACATGTTGATAAAAGTACTAATTTAAATTTTGAACTTTATTTGATTTTTAAAAGTAGTATCTCTACCCGAGTTTCCTCCTGATTTTGATACATATGGAATAAAAAATCTAATTAAAAACTTTTACAAATTAAAAATCTTGTTACAATAAATTAAAATAATTTTTTTTAATTATTACTACAATACATTGGTATTTACCAAATTATTGATTTCATAAAAATTAATGTACTAAAATTTTATTTAAAAGTTTGGTTTAAGAAATTATCTAACAAAAATAAATTAAGCAAGTTTGTTTAAAGCTTGAGAAGTTTAGAATGAAAATTGTCGGATTGAGGCACAAGATTCTAAAATTGTGATTGGATGTTGAATATAGAGTGTAACACTGTAGCATTAATACAGAAGTTAATATTCATTTTAAAACAAACTGAATTATATATTATGTAACGTCAGGCCGGCAAACCCATTTAGAACAATGTTCTCTTCCAACAATGAACACTTACAAACTCAATTCCCGAATAATTACCAAAAAATATCCAGTCTCCTCCATTTTACTACTTTTTATGAAAGACACTACAAACAAGCGACAATAAATGTTTGTTTTAGTATTTTTGTGTTTAAACAATTTTTGTAAAATTATTTTTAAATATACCAATAAATTAAAAAAAATAATTAAACACAAAACCTTTTTATCTAACAATTATTTTTTCCCATTTGAAAAATCGCTTTTGTTACTTTTACATCAAAAGAATTTCTAAACACCTGTACAACTCGTGGAATTTTTAATTAATCAAAACGCACTATTTTAAAAGAAATTAAAAAATGTAGTCATATGTTTTCAAACGCAGTTTAATTACAAAGCAGATGCTTTCATTAAGAGGATATTAGTAAGAGCAAATAAATTTCTTCATTAATGTATGATCAAAATATTAAAATAAGTTCTTGCACTAAAATAACAGCGTTTTAATCCATTTTCTTAAAAATTTAAGTAATATTTAATATACAGAGTGTCTCAATTAAAGACATAATTTTAATTCAGTTAATTTTCATTCACTGTGGTGTATTAATAATTGTTGATGGTTTGGAACAACAGTTAATCAATGAAACAATTAGATGATTCTTTCGTTCTAACTTTATTAGAAGTTACAAATAACATTGAAACACTTGGCGGCGCTCGTACGCCAAAACTAATAATTTTACGAAAAAAGGTTTTTATATAAATTGTAGGAAATTTTCTCCAGTTTAATTTTGAATATAAATGTTATTATCGCAAAATGAGTCGGAAAGGAGATATTGTCAAAAAACTGCTTTTAGGCGTCATTTTTCCAATATACGAGGTGGCAAAGTTGAAATTCGGAAAGAGCACATCGAAATCTATGAAATTACAAATTTTCAAAACTCCGGGAAAACATTCTTGGTAACCCCCTTTATTATTCCCAAATGACTGGACTAACAACAAACACATAAATTTGTGTGGTTCAAAGAAACCCTTGATAAAGTTTGTTTTGATTTCGATAATTTGAAAGAAAAAAAATATCACACATTAAAGAGTCTCCACAACATTCTGAAGTGCATCAGCTCAAAGTATAGACTAAATTGAACATAAAACAAAAACAAATAGAAGAATTTGGGTACTCCAAAGAAAGTTATAGCCTAGGTCAGGGTTGTTTTTAATTTTTATAATTTTGAAGAAAGAAAATTATAAAACTATCAAATATTGAAGTTTCTTTCAATATTCTGAAATGCACCAGATTAAAGTTTACACTAAATTCAACATCAAGCAACAACAAACACAAAATTTGGGTACTTCAAAGAAAGTTATAGCCTAGATCAGGGGTTGTTTTTAATTTTGATAGTACAACCCTAGTTTTTAACTTTTGGATTATAGGATTTTTCAATTTTCCAAATATTTTAAAATTTTATGAAGATGTTTGTGTTTTTTCGGATAAATTTATGGTTTCCATTTATAAATAAAATTAAGTTTAAGTTTTTTTAACTTACCGTACACTGAGGTAACTTTGACCCAAATTTTGGAAAAAAAAATAGTTTGATCTACAGTTAGTTACCAGTTTTCATTTAATACATATTCTAAGTATTGTGTCTTTCAGTTAGTAACTAACTATCTTTTTTCAAAAATTGGGCCAACGTTACCTTTAAGGGCCAAAAATTAGGTTTAAGTTTTTTTAACTTACCGTAAACTGAGGTAACTTTGACCTAAATTTTGGAAAAAGATAGTTTGATCTACAGGCAGTTACCAGCTTTCATTTAATACATATTTTAAGTGTTGCGTCTTTCAGTTAGTAACTAGTAACTAACAGTAGATCAAACTATCTTTTTCCAATAATTGGGCCAACGTTATCTTTAAGTGCCAAAGTTACCTTAGTTTACGATACCAAAAAGTCTTCAAATTTTCAAGTTCAAGTAGTTTTTCCGGATAAAAAATTTTTTAGAAAATAAAAAAACTCCAGCAAATTTTAGTTATGTATGAAAATAAAAGCTTAAAATTTTACCAAGTTTACTACGATAAAATCATTTTTGGTTTTACTGGAAATAACATAAACTCTATTTATTTAAATTTAACCACATTTTTGTACCTACAAAGAATTACCTTTGTGATATTTTTTATGAAAAAAATAAAATGAAAAGTGTAAAAAATTTGAAGTTGATAAAAACTTCCAAAACTGAATCTAAACAAATTTCTAAATCAACTTTTAGTTTAGGTATAAAATTATTTAAGCAGTTTTTTAGGTATCCTTTTTTTAGGTTTTTTTTTAAATTTTCTAGTTTAATTAATTTCCCATTATTTTCATTTCTGCAATTTTTTATTGTTTCAAATAAAATTTTGACTCAAGAATCTGTTTTTAAATTATTTTCTACCAAAAATATGTCAAAATTTTTTTAAACTAATTGATAATGTACATATTTTCTATTTGAATTTGTTTTTTAAAAATAATAGGAGTAAACATTTAAACCAAAAAATAATTTTGTTTGAAGTTTAATTTAAAAATACTCGAAAATAGTGCATGTTTATTAGGATTTATATTTTAATTTAAAATAATTGCTATGTTTTAAAATTATTTTATTTTAGGAGGCTCTTTATCCAAAACCTGAAATAACTTTAAGTTTTTAATAATAGAATTTTTGTAAAACTGTTCTTAAATATTTTGAAGTTTGCATAAGTATTTTTTAAGAGCAATATACACAGAGTGTTCAGTGTGAGATACCCCAAACATTAGGGTTAAAACCAAGAACAAATTTGATCGTCAAAATTCCAAAAAAGTGGTATTTTTTTAGTTTTCAAGTTACTGCACGACGTTTTGTATTTTAGGTCACCACCTATTGGCTAATAATCATTAAACCAATTTGGGCGAGATTTTAAAATACGATAGGTGGAAAGCTAAAACCATTGTTTTTCAATTAGTAACAACAGTAATAAAGAAATTGTTGACGAAATGTTAAAATAAAACTTTTTTTCTTTTATTTCTTAAATAAAATAAAATCTTGCGAAGATTTGGATAGATATTTAATGTGAAATTAATTTAAAAAAATTCCTGTATCCAGCTCTATTATTTACACAAACTCTTTAAACTAGTGTAACATGTTTCCACAAGTCACTGGCTTCATCAGACACTAAGCTACAATATCAAAATTAAAAATATGTATATAAATATTTTTAAAAAATAACTTACATTGCATTAATCAATTAAAAATAAAGATTTCCAATCTTTATAATAATAAAAATAATAGTAATAATAATAACTATCCAGATTATATTGTTAAAAAAGTTATATTAAAAAACAAATTAAAGTTAATTTATAAAAATGGATATTCACAAATAATTTCAAATTCAATTGAACCGAAATATGCTTCGTAAATTTACTTTCATAAAAATTGTTACCAAATATCACAATTATTTAAAAAGTATAATATAACTATATCATTTAAAACCAATAATTCTATTAGTTCATTAAAAAATATTAAACAAAAAGATCCTGTTTTTTCTAAAAGTGGCATACACACATTAAAATGTAATTCTTGTGCAGCTGAATATATTGGCCAAACACGTAGATCTTTCTCTTGGAGAATTAAAGAACATTCTTCAGCAATTAGATTAAAGAGAGATGAAAGATCACATTTTACTGAACACATTATTAATACTAATACTAAACATAATTTTATAGAAAACAGTAATATTTTTATTTTACATACAGTAATTGATAATACATTACTAAATTATCTTGAAAATTAAGAAATAATTAGGAGTGTTAATAATGTTCCAAATCAAAATTTAAATATTCAATTAGAGTGCCCACATTTCGATTTTTTAAATCAATTATTAAATATTACATTATAGTTGCTTATGCAACTTATTTTACGTCAAAATATGACAAAATTATTTTATCAGTTATTTTTAATTTGAGAATCTGCAGACATATTTATATATTTTTACTGGTTATTTTATATTTTATTTTTTGATTATTTGGTTATTTGATTATTTTGTTGTTTTGGATTGGAAATCTTTATTTTTAATTGATTTATGCAATTAAGTTATTTTTTAAAAATATTTATATACTTATTTTTAATTTTGATATTGTAGCTTAGCGTCTGATGAAGCCAGTGACTTGGCGAAACATGTTACTCTAGTTGTGTAAATAATAAAGTTGGATAAGGGATTTTTTTAAATTTAATTTTATTTTATTTCTTAAAAAACTAATAAAGGAATGTAATTTTCTTCTCTAAAACTTCATTGTTGTCTCTATAATTCATAAACACCCTGTATAAAAAATATTTTTTTTTAATTTTTAAGTTGTTTTCGGACAAAAAAAACACGAACTTTTTTGAAAAATAATTATTTTAAGAAAATATATTTTCTTTATTTGGATAAATTGTTTATGATAAATTTAAGTATCCCAGGTTTTTTAAAAATAATAAAATATATAAAGAGTGTCCTACTTATTGTGGCAAATAAAATGTTGACTCAAGAATTTGTTTATTTTTTGTTCAATTTTTAAATTATTTTCTACCAAAAATTTGTTAAACCTTTTTTTAAAATAATTATGTTTGTGACAAATTTAAGATTCAAGTATCACATGTTTTTAAAAAAATAATAGGAGTAAACAGTAAAACCAAAAAAAATATGTTGTTTGAAGTTTAATATAAAAATACTCGAAAATAGTTTTTGTTTATTAGGATTAATATTTTAATTTAAAATATTTGCAATGTTTTTAAAAATATTTTATTTTTGGAGACTGTTTACCAAAACCTGCAATAACTTTAAATTTTTAATAATAGAATTTTTGTAAAACTGTTCTCAAACAGTTTGCAAATGTATTCTTTAAGAACTATATACAAGTTGTCCCATTTATGTTGGACTGTATGGGTATCTTTGTTATTATTGGAGATAGAAAGTCGGTTAAATGGACAAAGTAGTAGATATTTTTTCGAATATTAATAATTCATTTACAAAAAAATTGAATATCGCATCGTTCCAGCGCTATCTTGAAAAAACAAGAAAATGCGATTTTTAAAATATGGCTATAACTTCTTTATTTTCAGTGGTACCAAAAATTTTTTTGACTTAATAGAGACAATTTTTGTGTGCAAAGCAGTAAAACAAATGAATATTTTTTTTTCGCTAACGGATTGACCGGAAATGAACCAAACTTATATTTTTCTTGTGGCAGCCATATTGGATTTACACATATTCAGAATCAGTATTTTTTTCTGAGTAATTTGGTATACCATATGTCATATTAAAAAAAAATTATTTGATTTTACAAACTAACATTGGATTTTAATAGATATAAATTGTCAATAACATAAATGCAACTATTGAAAATATTAAATGTAAAATAAATCTTGACACATATGTATTGGCAGTTTACATCTATTCAAAGCTATTTTTTGTTAGTAAAATAAAATTATTTCTTTTTTTCTTAAAATATTACATATGATATATCAAATTATTCAGAAAAATACAGTAATTCCGAATATATATAAATCCAATATGGCTGCCATAAGAAAAAAATAAGTTTGGTTCATTTCCGGTCAATTCGATGGCGAAAAAAATATTCATTTGTTTTACTGCATTGTACACAAAAAAATGTCTGTATTAAGTCAAAAATTTTCTTAGTACCACCGAAAATAACGAAGTTATATTCATATTTTGAAAATCGCTTTTTCTTGTTTTTTCAAGATAGCGTTGGAACAATGCGATATTTAAATTTTTTGTAAATGAATTATTAATATTCGAAAAAATCTCTACTACTTTGTCCATTTAACCGACTTTCTATCTCCAATAATAACAAAGATTTTTTAATTAGTAGCAACTGTAATCAGAAATTGTTGACGAAATGTTAAAATAAATCGAAACTTTTTTCAGTTTTTCTTTTATTTCTTAAAAAACTAATAAAGAGATGTGTTTTTGTTTTCTAAAACTTCATTGTTGTACAATTCAAGACACACAAAAAAGTTGATTTTTTAACGAAAGATGCGAAAAATGCAAATAAATAGTTGCCTGTATTCTAATGCATTGAGGATGATGGTGGTGTTTTTATTTTTCCATAATTTAAGAGGTTTGTTTTGGAAATTACGAATTAGGGCAAAAGATTCTTTGGGTTTATTTTGGGGATAATTTTTTTTCTCTTCATAGCTTTCTCGAAATATTGAGGTAGTACATGTGATCTGGGACACCCTGTATGTTGTTTAAATTTAAATTTAAAAATACTCAAAATTAGTTCTTGTGAATTATGATTTATAATATTTTAATTAAAAATAATTGCAATGTTTTTAGAATTATTTTATTTTACGAGACTTTTGACATCGAAAATGTGTATTTTCATATTGCGATGAACATTTATTTAATGACTTTTATAATTTATGGAGTTTTAAATTGTTTAAAAACTGAAACCAAAGCAAGGTAATAAATAAAATTGATTTTGTGTAAAAATACTCGTTTAAAATTAAGCGACTTAAATTAACACTTCGTATGCGGAAGTGAAGTGATGTAATGTCGCTAAGTTATGGCTTTTTTCATGCTTTGAAACATTTATTATTATTAAAATTTAATGTAGAAGCGTACGGGTAAAGCAATTAATTAAACTAACAATGGTGATTGGGTAATTTGGGAGTCTGGGTTGTTAAAATCGATAAGTTTATACACGCTAATCCCAATTAATCGAACGATATAAATTTAATAGAGTAAAGGTATTGACCAAATTCCGAGTGAAGATTTAAATTTAATTTAGCAACGATCGCATAATTCTCCCGGAAAACGGACAGGGTGAGATAGGAACATGCTCTGTTGACCGAAAGTTATCCCACAGGTCAATGGGGGAAGTAACATGTGATGACTCTTATGATTATAGTTTCCACATAATTGCAAGACCCTTTAATTCATGTTTTCCTACAAATGTGGAAAATTAAGTCACTAAAGTTGATAATTGTAATTATTACTTGCTTGTGATAATTGAGGAAAATAATTGTTCATTTTCGTTGAAAGCTCTTCTCGCGGCACGCAGGACGGTAAAATTCAATTAAGATTTCCCACACAAGCTAATGAAGCTCAACATTGCGGCCCACTTTTTATTAAGTAAATATTTGCATTGATTAAACAATGCCGGCATTTTTAATAATCTCTTGTACAAATACTTTTACGATTTGCATCAATCACGCTTAATTAAACAAGTCTTTAAAATTAGCAGCACTTTAAAATATTTATTTTTGACCACAGAAAATTTAGTTATCCTAATTTTAATTACATTAAGACATAAGACAAAGTAGCTTTATGACATTTTCCGGGTAATAACCTTTTGAAATGAATTAAAATTTTATAGATTTGAACCGAAACTAATTGAATAATTAAAATTTGTAGCTAATGCATTGAGAAACGAGGGAGTTGAGTATAAATAGTTTCTTTTTGGGGTGTTTGGTTCGTGCGGCTTTCCGGTTGAATACAAAGTACATAAATAAACGTACATTCTGGATACTTTTGGCACTTATATTTATTGGTTTTTAAAAGGCGTCTACTTTGTGGTGCAAAGCCGCGAAAAGTATAAGAAGTTTAACCATATGTTTCCAACATATGTCATGAAATAAAATACATAGATTTACGCTTTTAAGGCAAGTACATTTTCCAAAGTCCAAAAGTACAAGAATGCGATTATTTGTACATAATTAATTGATGGATTTTATTTTGACGTAGCGTTATTTAATTTTATTTTGCTTTGTTTTAAAGCTTCCATTCATACGTCTGTTAATATGACAAAATATACATGCATGTTATTATACAGGGTGGGCCAACGAAAACGAAACAGACGAGTTTTGAAATAGTTACTAAAAAAATTTGAAAAAATGCTCGGACAGGTCAACTTTAGTTTCGAGGGGGACATATTTTGCAATAGAGCTGATTCAAAAATCCATTCATCCCTGCGCCCTATGGACACAACCCCTTAAATTTTAATAGGGATGTTGGGGTAAGTAATACCTCGTTGGAAAGATCTTTTTATCCAGAGTAACATACAAAAAAAAAGTTAAATCGATCGATTCGTTTTAAAGATATTCAAAATTTAGCAAGTAGAGATTTCATGCCTTTTAAAATTATGCCATGAACACCACACCTTCAATTTTAAGTGTTTTGATAAGGTAAGTAATACCGTTACGAGAGGTACATACTTTGCAATAGAGTTGATTCAAAAATCCATTCATCCCTCGCCCTTTTGACACAACCCCTAAAATTTTAATAGGAATGGTAGGGTAAGTAATACCTCGTTGGATAGATCTTTTTACCCAGAGTAACATACAAAAAAAAAGTTAAATCGATCGATTCGTTTTTAAGATATTCAAAATTTAGCAAGTAGAGTTTTCATACCTTTTAAAATTGTGCTTTGAACACCACGCCTTCAATTTTAAGTCTTTTGATAGGGTAAGTGAGATATTACTTACTTGGAAAGTTCTTTTTACCACAAGTAACATACAAAAAAACAAAAGTGAAATCGAATGGTTTGTTTTAAAGAATTCAAAATAAAACAGTATTGCACATTATTTTTTTTTTTAACCAAACTAAACTTAACTAATCTTTTTGAAGAAAACTTAACACTTTAAAGAATCCCATCGATCCCGACACTTTGAAGGATGTTTTTATTATTTTATTAAATGTTCGAATTGAGTTCCACCAACCTCCATGCAAACGTACAAATTTTGCACAAAGCGAATTCTTACATTTTGTAACATTTCAGCAGTATTAATAATTCTCTGTCGTAACTCTGCTAGAGATCCTGGTTCCGTTGCGTAAATCTTACTTTTTAAATGCCCCTAAAGGAAAAAATCAAGGGGAGTAAGATCGGTAGATCGCGGCGGCCACTCCAAAGGTCCTCTACCCCCAATCCATTGCCCAGGAAACGTCGTATCCAAGAATTCCCTAACAGGCCGTGTGTAATGAGGAGGGGCTCCGTCTTGTTGGAAAATCAGATGGTCTTCTAAATAACGATCGTCATTTTCGATAATATCGTCAAGAAATGGATGAACAAAGTTTTAAAGTAGATCCAAGTACATATCCCCTGTTAGATTGCCATCTAGAAAATATGGACCAATAAGACGGTCTCCAAAAATTCCAACCCACACATTCAATTTTTGAGGAGTTTGAGTGTGAACTTCATGAAATACCCTAGGATTCTCATCTGACCAATATCGACAATTATGACGATTAACGGTTGAGTTTAAGAAAAAAGTGCACTCATCAGAAAAACATATATTATAAATATAATTTTCATCAGCAATTATCCGTTCCGTCATCACCTCACAAAATTGCAGTCGCCTATCAAAATCATCTTCATTTAACTCATGAATTAAATGAATTTTATAGGGATGATATTGGTGACCTTTCAATATTCGGCGAATGGTTGTTCTGCTGATGTTAGTCACAGTCTCCAGTTTTCTTGTGCTTAAAGTTGGATCTGCAGCAGCTTGTCCCAAAACACCTATTTCAACTACCTCATTTCTTATTGGACGAACATTACAAGGATCGCGTTTCTTATTACCAACAGAACCAGTATTTTTAAATTTTGCAACCAACTCCAGAACGTATTTTCGGTTACAATGTTTGTTTGGATGTTGTTCATTAAATAAATTAGCTGCACGATGAGCATTCTCATCGTTTTTAAAATAAAAAGTGATTAATTCAACCCTTTCTGGAATTGTATAAACCATTGCTAGCAGAAGCTTTTACAGAAGTTCACAAAATTTTAAATGTTGATTTCTAATAATTAGTCATAAACAGTTTTAACACGATGAAAATCACCACTAATACAAAATACAACTGATAAAAAGAATCTCAATGTGGTTATAAATCGTTTTATGTTTTGCATTGTTTTGTTCCAGATGTTACAAAATTTTAAACAATTCCTCGAATAAATTTAAATTTGTTTTTTAAAATCTCTCTTTTGTAGAAAATGAAAATAAATTACGTTTTACATGTTTTTGTATGTTACTTTGAATTAAAAGATCTTTCCCAGGAGGTATTACTTACCCTATCAAAACCCTTAAAATTGAAGCCGTGGTGTTCATATCACAATTTTAAAGACTTGAAAACTCTACATGTTAAATTTTGAATATCTTCAAAACGAATCGAAGGATTTAACTTTTTTTTGGCATGTTACTCTGGGTAAAAAGATCTTTCTAACGAGGTATTACTTACCCCACCATCCCTATTAAATTTTTAGGGGTTATGTCCAAAGGGCGAGGGATGAATGGATTTTTGAATCAGGTCTATTGCAAAATATGTCCTCCTCGAAACGATATTACTTACCCTATCAAAACACTTAAAATTGAAGGCGTGGTGTTCATAGCACAATTTTAAAAGACATGAAATCTCTACTTGCTAAATTTTGAATATCTTTAAAACGAATCGATCGATTTAACTTTTTTTTTTATATGTTACTCTGAGTAAAAAGATCTTTCTAACAAGGTATTACTTACCCCACCATCCCTATTAAAATGTTAGGGGTTGTGTCCATAGGGCACAGGGGTGAATGGATGTTTGAATCACTTCTATTGCAAAATATGTCCCCCTCGAAACCAAAGTTGACGTGTCCGAGCGTTTTTTCAAAATTTTTTATTAACTATTTTAAAACTTGTCTGTTTCGTTTTCGTTGGCCCACCCTGTATAATAAATTGATATGTACATTATTTGCTTCACAACATGATATGTCACGTCACTGTTTTTTAAATAAAAATAAAGTTTTACCCAAACTTGATAAAACAATTGAGCAAAAAATGAAACATTTTTAAATTGAAAAGTACATATATTAATTTAAAATAAATATTTCAATTACAAGACCATGCTTCTTGTAAATCCTTAGTAATAGTTTATCGTCCGACGTGAATCCAACTAAGTATGATTTAAATCGGTACGTAAGAAGCCCTTATATGCTATACAAGCGAAGATAGCTAGAGTCTTTATTACAGGTTATTACAGTAGTATTTTCAGCTTATGTGCCATTGCACTGTAAAGATGAAATAAAAGACGTCGCAGCTTCTATATGAATCCCATTTATCAAAAATACGACATTTTTTCAAGGGAGACCAGCTCGGAAAATAAATCGATTTTATTAATCTGGGAATTTCGTTTATTCGAAGCATTAAAATTAAGCACATTTGATAACGTTTTCAATTAAAAATTGGTTTCCTTCGCACTGGAAACAAAGAGCTTATCTCACGTAAATTGACAATACTGGTGGAATTAGTGTAATATTGCCGCACGTTGAATAAATGCAATTATTTAGTTAGAATTAATGGCTTTAAATTATTCAAGCACGTACACTAGCTACAATATATAGCAATAAGAAGTGAACGTGTGTGGATAAAGCTAAAGGTTTGTAAACCAAAAGGAGTTTCGTTGTAATATGTAATATTCAAGATGGCCAATCTGTTATAATAATCTAAGTGACAACCAACTTCACCTGTTTAAGTAGCTTTGCAAATGTAAACGAAATTAATATTTTACAAAGCGCATATGTAATTCATGGAGCTATTTCTCATACTAGAAATTTCCATTATAAATCCGTACATTATTGATGCTGATTAGAAAATCAACTTTATTCGACATTTATCAAATCAAATTTTAAAATTTAATAATACATATTTTAATAAATAATTTACTACACCTTTTCCAATTGTATGATCATCAATTCTAATTCAAAATAGTCAATTGTATTTCAAAAATCATCAATTGTATTTCAGAATAATCGATTCAATTTCAGAAAGTAGCAATTGTATTTCAGAAAAATCAATTTCATTTCAAAAAGGACCAATTATAAAAAAATGAGGAAGTCGACAGTTTTTGGCGGTGATTGTGCACGTGAACCACAACAGCACACACATTTCATCAAAAATGTGCTTTCGGAATTTAACATTACACCAGTAACACCTGGTTTAGGTCCTTATTCACCAATGTTAAATTCAATTGAAATAATCTGCCAAAAACTCTTGGCTTCCTCAATATTTAACAAAAGGTCTACTCTAAAATTAAATTGATTTTTCTGAAATTAAATTGATGATTTCTAAAATACAAATTAATGATCTTTTCTGAATCACAATTGACTATTCTGAATTACAATTGATGATTTCCGAAATTGAATTGATCTATTCTGAAATACAATTGGAAAAGGTGTAGACTTTTTTATATTTTATTGTATGCCTAGTTTGGTTGACAATCAACATGCAAATATGCGCATTTATCGTTTTTTAAAGCTTTGACTTTCGAAATGAAAAAGTTTACAAACTTATTTTTATTTTTTAATACTAACTTTTAACACCATTTACTTACTGAGCAAGTAAGTAAAAAAATTAAAGGGTGCATCTCAAAATAACATATACAGGGTGGCCCAGATTTTACTTCCCAGGAAATATCTCAGTTATTTGAAGAGATAAAAATATAAATCAAAAAGTGCTTTCAATGGCAGCACTCATACTTCATAATTTAATTCCAAAAAAATTATTGGTATTTACCACTCTTAAGATGCCATCATCATTTTTTTTTTCTTTAATGGGACACCCTATTTTTTATAATTGATATTGCATCTACAATTTATTCTAGCAACAGTGATATACTACACTTAGTATTTCAAGTACATTTTGTGAATAAAAAAATTAAAATATTGATCGAAGTATGTATGGTGGAAAATTATTTATTTAGTTTTTTTAACAAAATTTGTAATTCTGAGTTAGGTTCAGTTAGATTAGGTTAAGTTAAGTTAGTTTAGATTTAAAAAATTTTCTTAAAAAAAACTAAATAAATAATTTTGCATACTATAATACTTCGATCAATATTTTAATTTTTTTTATTCACAAAATGTACTGTTTCTAGAATAAATTGTAGATGCAATATCAACTATAAAAAATAGGGTGTCCCATTAAAGAAAAAAAAGATAATGATGGCGTCTTAAGATTGGTAAATAAAAATAATTTTTTTAGAATGAAATTATGAGGTATAAGTGCTGCCATTCAAAGCACTTTTTGATTTATAATTTTATCTCTTCAAATAACCGTGATATTTCCTGGGAAGTAAAATCTGGGCCACCCTGTATACCTAGTCATTTCATTACTTTTTTCAAGAGTTGATGAAAGATGACAGTGATGGTTGTAAATTTGGTTCGTAAAATAGACGGATATTTTCTAGAATAAAATTTGGAGATTTTTGATTGATAAACCCAGTTTAAATATTTTTTCTAGATTTTTAATATATTTTTTCGATTAAACAAGAGATTTTAACCGAAATTTATTTCATTTCAATTTCAGAAGAGGCAGTCTGTAACCGAAAAAATCTTTTGTTGAATAAGTTGGCATGGTGATGGATTCTGTCTCATTTCAACAAATACACAGCGTGCATAAGGAGGAGAGATAGAAAATTCCTCACCAAGCAACTTGGTTAACAAACTTTTGTTTGCGTTTACGAAATAATCGTCTATCTTACAGACTTCCACCCCTGGTTACGTTTCTACATTTTTATCGTTTCGGTTACGGTTCGAGCCCTAATTTCATTTCGATTTCGGTTTAGTTTCGGTTCGGAGGTGGAAGCCTATAACCCTTACGAGTTGAGCTCGATTGAGAGTTGACTCGTTACATATTTAATGTCTCTCTCTTACACATAAAAACGTTCATAATGTGGAAACGAGACAAAAACTGTAACCATGGTAATGTAGTAAACAGTCCACCGTTCTCGTTACGTCAGGCATTACAGACTTTCACCTCGCAGCTGGAAGTGTAACACCAAGATTTGTGGATTGTTGAATACATTTTCATTTTGCCTATATTAGCATTTTAAAGAACGAAATATACATTATAAATGAAATGTACATTGTGAACCGCAATTAATCGATATTCATTACTCTTGTTCAAACCGATATTAACCGCTAATACTAATTTTGTTCCGGTTTGAGTTTTGGTTTTAGAATATAATTTTTTTTTCAATTTCGTTTTCAGTTTCGGTTCAGCTGATTATTCTGATGGTTTTCGGTTTAAGGTTTTGGGTTCGGTATAGATTCGAATCTCTGATCAAAACACATTTTTAAAATTGTATTTTTGAAATGCACCGGAATTACCTAAAACTTGAAACAAATTTTTATTATTGAAGTGGGATTTATAGGCAGATTCTGGCCTTTAAATAGAAACAAATAAGGTAAGCATGGAAATTGTCCATTACAACCCATGAACCCATATAACAAATTTAAAGGTCTTTAAACTTAAATGTTTTTACCAGAATCTGGGTATTAACCTATTGTTTGTTATATACACTTTTTGTAAAATTATTCTAAATATTTTGAATAGTCAGCAAGTGTAATCTTTTTCGATTATTTCTCAAAATAAGCTGTTAAAGAGGTTTTTTCTGAAACTACAAATCAGAATCACCCAGTATAAACAGACATACATACAACATCAAAAATTGTAGACGACAAGCTTTTTAAATAAAAAAAATATTTCTAGAAAATTTCAACTCGACAACCAATTTAAGTTTTTAATCTATTAGTCTCTTAGCACAAATATCTAAGTGGGGTCCCTTTATGACCCCATTATTTAACAAATTTTATCAAGTCCTTATTTCAAGTAAAACTTCTAAGATGATTAAAAACCATTTTTATGTGTATATCATAATATAATAATATAACATGTACATATTTTTCATTTCACTACAGTTTCATGGTATCTGCAAGTAAACCGTTTACATTTTTAGTATTTATTCAATGTTTGGCGTTTCGCACTATTTTTTGCCTTGTTTCTTTTTGGACCTCATTTTCATTCGTTTTCAAAATCACACTACTTGTGTTGTTATGTATTTGGGAAGATGTTCTGTTGGTCAATCACCCCAGAAACAAAGTGGTATTTTTACGAAAGTATATTGATTTTAAAAATAATTGCATTTTAATAATTTGTAGGAATGTGTTAAAAAAGTAATTGTGCTTCAAATATACAGGGTGTTCCGAACTTAAGGAGCCAAATTTTAGGAGGCGATTCTTCAACTGATTTTAAGAACAAAACTTCCTATCAACATATATGTCGGATTTCGTTTCCTAAGGGTTACTCACCCTTAAAGGTAGTCTTAATTTTTATTAAAATAGAAAAAATTATTTTTATTTTTAAGAAACAATAAAATAATAAGATTTTATCGAATGAATAATAATAAAACGACTATTGCAGATCAAAAGTAACAAAAAAATTCTGCATATTTAAGACCAATTTTCTCGAAAACGATGCGTTTGGACGAATTGGCATAAGAGTACCTTTTTCTTGTCCGAAATTTAATACGGAACAAGATAGTAAAAAAAATCATTTTACTTTAACCATAAAAAGTTTACGCTATTCTTAACCCCAGCCCTCAATAAAAGTACCCTTTCGAAAATTTGATAAAAATCTTGGAATTACATCAAAAGTGTATTATGATTTGCACTAAAATTTGAAGTCTCTCCATCAATATGATTTCAAAAAAATTTCGAGAAGCCTACTTTTAGACAAAATATTTTAAGGGCTGCAGCTCCCTTAGGAAGCGAATTCTGACATACGATGATAGGAAGTTATTTTCTTAAAATCAATCATAGAATCGTTTCCTGAAATTTGACTGCTTAATTTCGGAATAACCTGTATAAACTTACAAAAATACCATAAAAAATAAGCCTGGGGTCAGGTAGTGACCCTACCTGGTCATCGGGGGGTGCACTTAAAAATTGCTTAGGGATAAAAGATAATTTTTTGATAATCTGCATGTTTCCTCTTTTGTTCATGCCAGTGGGTTCGGTTGAACATGTTTTGAAAAATACGGATCAAAACCAGTAGTTAAATCTAAAAAAAAAATGTACGAAACCAACCCTGTCAAAGTAAATTGGTCTCATTCATTATTTTCGGTAAAACTACTACCAATTTCAATTTCATACTAACAAAATTTCTTAAAATATATTTTATGTAAAATATACAGCGTGATTCACATTTATGTTAAAATCTCTCGGGTGGATAAAGTATTCCTATAAACATGGGTCCGGAAATGCATCGTTAGGGAGATATTTCAACTCAAAGAGTAACGCAATTTTTCTAGAAAATCACAAAGTAGGCGAGACAAATATTAAAAAACGATATTCAACTTTTTAGAAAATCACATAATTTGGCAAGGTTAGGCAATTGCCACGCCTTGTGATTTTCTAAAAAAAATAGAAATGTCAGCACCTGACGTAGTGGAATAAAATCCGCATTTACAAGAAAACGAAGAACATTGGTTACATGACTCAAGAGACCTTTTCTGTGAAGAAATGAGCAGGGATTATTTTAGAAAAGTTAAAATCTCCAAAAAGTTAGAGGGAAAATGATTAGGCTTAGAATAATAGTAGTGATCCTCGACTTTACCAACCCCGAAATTTTTTTTAAACTCTTTTAATGGACTAAAATATGCGCTCTATTATCAGAAAACAATTACCAAACTTTCAAAGTAATACCTCTTATAATAACTTTAAATTAACAAAAATAATGTTTCTTGCATCCCTCTTTGAGTTGAAATATTCTCTAACGAAGCATTTCCGGACCCATGTTTATAGGAATATTTTTTCTTATTTTTATCCAAGGAATCACCACTCGAGAGATTTTAACATAAATGTGAATCACCCTGTATAAAAGTTTATAAGTTAGAAGATTTCCACGTTTTAGGTAAACTTCTAAAATAAATACAACCACTAAAATGATTCCATTTTGCGTTTGAAAAATCCAATACCTCTTAAATGCGTTAAATTTAAATTGAAGTAAGAACTTTATCGAAATATTTATGTTTCCCCAATTTGAATTTTTTACTAAATTTTCTTCGATTTAGTGCGTATAAGGTAAGGGCACTAGTAGTTGACCATTTCGACACAAAAAAAAAAGGATAGACAACAATAGCCAACAGATAGCACCATTTACCCAAAGAATTTCTTTTAATAAACATATGACCAAAACAATCCTTATATTTTTGGTCAACTCTTGGTGCCCTTACCTTAATTGAAAATAGGTTATTTAAATAACGTCACCTAAACCATTTTATGAACGTGGACAACAATAAGTTTTTACTTTTTTAATACTTTATTGGGCTCTTTCATAATCATCAAGTGAAGTTATATTTTTATAGCTCGTTTTTTTTTCTTTGGCGATTAGAAAAAAAACTGAGTTTACTAAAGTGGTACAAATATGTATATTCTATAAACTAATAGGAATGTCATGTAAAACTAAGTCAATTTTGGTAAAGTAAAAAAAATTGTTGTCAGAATGAAATTTTAAAATTTATTTCATCTTCTGTAACTTGAAGATATAAAATCCCCGACATTTAAACATTATGTCATACCATTATTCCTTTATGCATCATATTATGAAATCAGAAGATTCATGGAAAACATCTGTGTTTAGTCAATAGATTTGAAGACTCGTTAGAAGACCATTTTTTTTAAATCCTTTGGCATTTTTCTTTTTTTTATTTTTCATCTCTAGACGATTTTTAACCATATGAATTAATTTCCAAAAATAAATCATGTTTCATAATAGTATATTAAATTCTTTAGACTATTGGGTTTTTTGTAGATGAAATCTGTCTACTTTTTACGATTTTCTTGATGAGAGTGACCAAAGCTTGCCCAAAAAAATATTAGTAAACTGTAACTCCTTTTGAATATAATTAAAAAAACGATCCAAGGACATGTCGGATTTTATTTTTTTGATTTCCAAATTGTTTGGATGTATCCATCAAAATATGTTTGAAGTTGAAGAAGAAGATATTTTCTACTCCCTCCATCCGGAAATATCGTATAAATTTTGATTTATTTCTTGTTTGAAAATAAGATATACATTTTCAATTTAAGTAATTAGAATGATTTTTTTTAATGAAATTTAATAAATCTGTAGTATAACAAAGCATAATACAAAAATTACTGGAAAACAACTTATACCCGTTTTAACCAATAATTCTTAAAACTTAAGCATTGCTTACAGCACTAATTGCCAGGTATTTTTTATTAAATAATATCCTATAAGGAATGGGCATTATAGTCCTTAATTTTCCACAACTTATTCCCAATCCTTTCTTCAAAATGTATACCATATTAATCTCTCTACCCGGTATAAAATAAATAAAATTGAGGACGTGGATTACCTTTACTAAAATTATTTGTCACTTTAAAGTTTAACTTTAAGTTTAGGTACTTCTTGCTTATCTGTAAATGTTTTTACGTTGTATCAAACAACTTAAGATTCGAGGTGGCAATAAATTTAATAAAACTTTTCAGACGTGCTTACAGTTAATTCGATTGAAAAATTTATTTTACTTCTTTATAACATGGTAGTAAATCTTAAGTTAAATGGGTTAAACCAAAATTTTATAAAACCTTTAAATAATGCACTTATTCATTGAACAACTTAACAAAACACATTTCGAAGTTATTCCTAAACCTATTTTCAGATGGTTATATTTTGTTCAAAAATTTCAATTAAATTTTTTAATTATAAGGTCTTTATGTTTTCATAACCGATGTTGTTTGTCAAATATTCGTAGTGTATATTTAATTATTGGTGGTGTTTGTGTAGTTCAAAGTTTTAGTAATAATATTTTTCATTTTGTTTTATGAAGGTACTTATTTGCTTTAAAAATATATTTACTTCATGCGGTCGCTTGATGAAAATATGAACAAACGAAAATTGAAAAGTAAGGTTTTAAAGATTACGGGGACAATACACACTTTTGGCGAAGACTTAGCTAAATTACTATAGTCTTAATAATGAAGGAATTTTGGAACAAAGGCGTCTTGCCGAGATTACGCTTTTGCATAGACCTCTTTATAAACCCTCTTTGCCGCCCTTACTCCGAATTAGGCGCATCTTACGCATCTTGGTGGTACTACTGCGCCGCCATCGCACCGCGTTTGCTTTTGAAAGGGTTGTATTTAAATTAGCGCCCAAGAAAGCGACTAAAGTGATAAACTGCTAAATTAATAGATTGTTGACTGTCTTCTGTAAATAGGAAGCTACTTGTTTACAAATAAACCCGACGACTTAAAATTAATTTACAGGCCATTCAGTTGAGATTAGACGGCGTTTATTAAAATTCGAATTCATTAATTAACATATTAATTTGTTTAGTTCAAAGTTTCACATAAATCTCTTATATTGTTCCATGAGGGTTATACGTAAATCAAGAGGACATGCTCCATGTCTGTGCAGGTTGCAACAAGCGGAAGCCTTGTTCTGCATAATTAAGTGCCTTTTAGGATCATATGGAAATTATTTAATATTATGTTACTATCTAGAGACAATAATCTACTTCTTAACACGTAATAACATTTTAAATCTTGGTACTCTAAAGTTGTCATCAGGCATAAGGATTTTAAATCCACCTTTTTTACAAGTTTTCTTAAATAAGCTGTTGGTATTAAAGTTCCTAATTGTACTAATTTGGTAATTAAAAATTTGGAAGCAAAAAGTTTAATTAATTTAATTTGTTAATATAGTATAACAATCCTTGTCTTCCCATTGTCGCATTCTTGAGCAATCCAAGTCTCCCCTAATGAGTAGTAGGAGGTAAATCCTTAGTGGAGATACATTGCTTCGCTAAATTCAAGAGGAGGATTTGTAATGTAAGTTTAAGAAAAGGGCACAACGTCTCTCCTCCTCGGCAAATTGGAGTGCTAAACGAGAAGATGTTAAAGTAACGACCGAAGAAATGTTAAGACGTTTCTAAATGAGGCAATCGCGGCGACATCCAGTTTGCTCTAAGAACGCATCGCGTCACGATTCTTCTACCCGATAATGCATTTGGTAAAAGGGGAAGAGTTTTTATTAGAACTGTTTCGTCATACGAAACACATCAAACAAAAAAGCACAAGGAGGAAACTTTGCGAGTTATCAAGAATCGAAATGACAAAGGATTGTAACGTTTCCGTCTGTGTAATCTATTTTTATTTCGCTTCGGTTTCTGCACGAGGCGTCTGTCAAAGAGCAGCGTTTATTATTGCTCGTGTGGACCCAGCTTTGCAGCTTTCATTTATCATAGCACTTCATTTACAACTTGATGTTCTCCAATCATTCCAAAGACAACAGTCATACAAGAGGTAATGCGTGACTTCAAAACACATTAATATTCCAGAAAATCTTTACTGCCTGATTAACAGTTTTGTTAATTTTATTTTCGTTGACATCAATCAATATTTACTAACGCAGTCATAAATTTTAATCATCTTTAGTTACACAGCTGAAGCCAAAATTTCATTAAAACATTTATCGGTGTATGAAAATATTCTTATAGGCTTTAATATTAGACCTACCCTTCTGTCAACCAATAATGACTGATATTTTCAAATAATGATGCAGATTATGGATATGGGATAGGTTTATAAAATTTAACTCTGCTGGACAATTTTTATTAATATTCGAAAAACAATATATTCCCCATTGTGTGTTCTGCGTTCCTTCACACTTTAACACTTTTGGTATCATTATTATACTATAACATAAAGCAAAACATTTTTTTCTGCAAACATCAGGAAACTGTAACATTATATGATACAACGAAAGCGATTGAGAAATTGAGCATGAATTTCAATGTCTAAGATGATAAACTATTTTTGCAGCCGCCCACGGAGGCAGTAAAAGACATTTGCTGCCGCCTGCGGTTGTCATTGAAAATTATATAGGTTATAGGTTTGTTATATGAGTTGTAATGGAATGTTTCAAATATTTTCTGTAAGGTCGTTTGAAAAAAAAAATTGCATGTTTTATTTGGAGCAAAAGTGACAATTTTCGTGGCGAGTACAAAAGGTCTCCTTTTTGCTCCTAATAATAAAACAATATATATTTTGTGTCCAAGGTTTTATAATGTGGTCAGCAAATGGTCAAAAATATTGTCAATGGATATTATCCTTCACACTAATACTTGTCACGAAAAAAGATAATTTGATATTACCGCGTATCATCGCCATAATACACTTTAATCGTCACAACCGTTTCATCGACAGACTGTTTCATCGACTAGGACATTTCATCGACATCACTTTTACATCGACACAGACATTTCATTGAAATTTTCTTAACCTAGCTACCATTTCATCGACAATAATGTTTGATCGACAAGGACGTTTGATATCGACATTACTTTTACATCGACACAGACATTTCATTGACATTATCTTTTATTCTTTTACATCGACTCCACCGTTTCATCGACAAGGACGTTTATCGACATAATTTTTACATACATTACTATTTCATCGACATCATTTTTACATCGACACAGACAAATGTCATTGACATTATCGTTACATCGACTACCATGTCATCGACAAAGAACTTTTATTGACATCACTTTTACATCGACACAGACGTTTCATTGACACTATTTTTACATCGACTACCATTTCATCGCGAGAGACGTTTCATCGACATAATTTTTTTAAGACGAGCTTACAAATTACACTCTGGATGAATACCGCGGTTGATTCATCGACATTGATAAGAGTAATTTCTTTTTTATCTTCATTTTATCCAAAAGGAACTTCAATAGTGACAGAACAGAATGTATACTAGATTCCTACTTTTGATGAAGTGAAATATGATTCATCCTTGAAATGTGTAAAAAAACTACCTTTTACCTGAAGTGAATAGTGGATGAAATTTATTTTTATAGTAATAAGTGTAGCTTAAAGTACTGAGACGAATCAAACACTGAGGTTTAACCAGGAGCGTGTTCGGTGGAAGTCTGTTTTCGTTTAGCGAAAAAATCGTTTATTGGATAAGTTGCCATGATGACGGGTTTTGTCTCATTTCAACTCACATGAAACTTTTGCAAGGAAGAGAAACAGAAAATCTATTACTAAGCAACTTAGACAGCAAACGATAGTTTCCGTATACGAAAACAATCGTTCATTTTGCAGCCTTCCACCTCTGGTTCGGTTTTAGTTGAATTGGTTAGAGTAATCAACTGTTAGGTTACTTACTCCTCGGTTGAAGAGTTTTCGAACACTAAAGTTGGAACTCCGATACACCTCCGACGATAATTTACACTATTGCAACGTGTTACAAGTTGATAATTTAAAATAATAATATAAAATTTACATGCATTATCTCTATGGTAACCATGGAAACCGATATAATAAACCTAACATATTTTTCCTGTTAGGACTTACTGTATTGCACAGAATTGCAGCATTACTTTTATTTTTTTCCTGACGATAAGATACATTTAACTTATTGTAAAATCAGACAAAATATTGGACACTCATTTAAAAAATGTAAATTTCAAGTTTGTGAGTAATTATGAGAAATTACAACGTCTTTTGATATTGGAAGCTCAAAGTTACTTAAATATGCAAAAGAACCACCTATCTATAAACAATATCAATATTTTTTTTTCGATTTTCCCCTAAATTTCCTGTGTAAAATTTTATTTCAAAAGTTAAAAGTTAGGTTAAAGGGCATTAACAAAAAACTTGACATATAAACAGTATAAACAAAGTTCTGCGTATGTCGAGAAACTTATTCCTGGATCAAAATTGCTCCTGAGCTTTATGAGTCCTCCGGAAACGAAAAATGTTTTCGAACGGGCTAGAATAAAACTCTCTCCAATTGGATTTCAGAAAAGATCAATTCGATTTCAGAATAGTCAATTATATTTCAGAAAAAATCAATTCGATTTCAGAGTAGTCAAATGTATTTCAGAAAACATCAATTGTATTTCAGAATAATCAATTCAATTTCAGAAAGTATAAATTGTATTTCAGAATAGTCAATTGTATTTCAGAAAAGATCAACTGTATTTCAGAAAATCTATTTAATTTCAGAAAGGACCAACTATAAAAAAATGAGGAGTTTTTGGCGGTTTGTGCACGCAAACCACAAAAGCACAAACATTTCATGAAAAATGTGCTTTCAAAATTTTACATTTCACCAGGCTTATTTACCAATGGTAAGCCCAATTTAAATAATTTTCCAAAAACTCTTGGTTTCCTCAATATTTTGTAAAAGGTGTTCTCTAAAATTAAATTAATTTTTCTGAAATACAATTAATGATTTCTGAAATATAATTGATTTTTTCTAAATTACAATTGATGATTTCTGAAATTAAATTGATTATTCTGAAATAAAATTGATGGTTTCTGAAATGCAATGGACTATTCTAAATTACAATTATTTATGATTTATGAAATTGAATTGATCTTTTCTGAAATACAATTGGAAAGGGTGTAAATGCTTTAGTTGAATTAAATTTTAAATTCATCTTTATCGACAAAAATGTTTCATCGACATTAAATTTTAAGTTAATTTATTTTTATAGTAGTAATATAGCGTAATCATATTCATCAAAAATCAATCATATTTTCGCTTCATCAAAAGTAGGATTCTGTCTGTCACTGTCCTTATTGGTGTTTACTTTGGATGAATTTAAGATAAACACTAATTACTGGAGATGAAACCTCTTAGGTGTTAATTAAGAGCGTAAAGGGTAAATATGCCTTTTCATCAACTACAGTTGATACTACTTTTCCTTCCGCAGACCTTTTCTTCGATATTGACGTTCATCGGCAATACATGTTTATTGACACACTGATTATAAATTCATCTGGGATTAATCATACATTCTCTTCATCAAAATTAGGAATGTAGTCTACTTTCTTCACTATTGCTGTTCACTTTGGATAAAAAGAAGATGAAACGATAATTTACTTTAAATACTGTAGATCATCCTAGGTGTTCCTTCAAAGTATAAAGGTTAAATTTGTTTTTTCATAGATTATACTTTCATTGACAATCTCCTTCGAAAGACCTTTTCTTCCACAAGGACGTTTCATCGACATTACCTTTTCATTGACAAACCATTTCATGATAATGTTATTAATAGAGACTGTTTACATCAAGGATTAATCATATATTCTCTTCATCAAAATTAGGAATTTAGTCTACTTTCTTCACTATTGCTGTTCACTTTGGATAAAAAGAAGATGAAACGATAATTTACTTTAAATACTGTAGATCATCCTAGGTGTTCCTTCAAAGTATAAAGGTTAAATTTGTCTTTTCATAGATTATACTTTCATTGACAATTTCCTTCGAAAGACCTTTTCTTCCACAAGGACGTTTCATCGACATTACCTTTTCATTGACAAACCATTTCATGGATGTTATTAATAGAGACTGTTTAGATTAAGGATCAATCATACATTCGCTTCACCAAAAGTAAAAATGTGGTCTACTTTTTTCAATGACACTATTGATCTTCACTTTGGATAAAATGAAGATGAAAAGACAATTTACATTAATTACTAGAGATGAATCATCCTAGGTGTCCATTCAGAGTGTAAATGGCAAATTTGTCTATTCATCGATATCAGTTTCATCGACACTGCCTTTTTTCGGGAAGGATGTTTCATCGACAGTACCTGTTTATTGAAAAATCATTTCATCGACAATATCATTAATAGATACGTTTTTCATCGTCTATAGTTCCAGTGAGCATTAACAAGTAAAAAGTTCCGGTAATGAGTCTGTAAACCATTTTTTTTTTTATAATTTTATATAAAAGAGTACCTTTTAACTTGAATTTTGCAATTTGAATTTTTGGTCTAGCACTTAAAATGGCTTCGCAATTAATTAACAAAGTTTATGAAATCGCGCGTCGCTACTTTTTTTCCTTGCGAGCTGACTGACGTCATTATTTCCTAGTCGCCTCGCACGAGTTATACGCTCGGCAAAAGTGCTAAAACTGTGCGGCTTCGATTAGAAGATCGGCAGGTAAAAAAAATCGCGGTTTCTTGATTTGTCATCTGCATACCGCGCTACATCAGGAAACGAGCGCTTTTTTTGATATCTTAATTTTTTCTGTACTTTAGGCGCTCTCGAATTTGTAGTTTGAAATTAGTGCTTTTTCGACGCCGACTTTGAAAATTCGTTACTTATGATCCCGACCGTGTATAATATTACAATGTTTTATATTTCCCTTCTTTCTTTATTATTTATACGAGAAAAAATCAGCACGATTATATTTTACCCCTGGACTTGAAGAAAAAAATCCCAAGTGAAATGTTAATAAAATAGCTCAAATGCGCTCTTTGGTCAGCCCCCTTTGCAGCCGTCAATTTTTAAAATTTTCTCAATTTTACATCAGGTTATCAAAGAACAACAATATTTGTGGTGTAATGAGCATAGTGCATTTTTAAATTTTGCGCGGTTAAAAAGTTATGGCGTAAAAATGTTGAATTTAGAGGTCGGTGGCTCCCGTCGGCCTATTTTTTAACGGTTTTTCATTTTTAAAAATTCTGTTAAATCTAATCTTGGTATTAAATCCGCCCACGCATAGGGTTTTTTAAATTATGAAAATCAACGAAATCTTAAATTTTTTAAGATCGCATTTAAAAAAGTCGCATTTTTATTCGAGTTTCGGTTTAATCAACCCCTCAAATTTTATTCTACCCTAACGCAATATACATTTTCTGAAAGCTTTCATGGTCCACTTTACGACAAAAAAAGAATCACTTCGCTATCTCCTTTCGTTATCGAGTTATGGCCGAAAATGTAGCAAAAATATGCAAAATCTCCGTTTGGAACCGAAATTGCGGTCTGAAATTTTTCACTTTTCACAAAATAATTAATATCTTCTAATCTATTATAACCGCCGGGACGAGTAATAGCTTAAAATTTGCACCGTTACCTCCCCCACCAAATTCCGTGAAAATTTTAATTTTCGGTATAAAATTACGTCGTCCAGGCCCGTATTTGTATCAAAATTTTGCCAAAACTTTGCCAATTTTTTCCAAAAAAACTATTTAACCGATTTCAACCAAATATTTTTTAAAACGCGTCTATCTATGGTGTTTATCTTTGGTAAAAGTTTGAAATCGCTAACTTTTATAGTTTTCGAGAAAATCAATAAAAATCGATTTCCATGAAAAATTTTAAGCCTCAAAAATATCTCAAAAAATATTTTTCGAATCTTTTCAAAATCGACCCCGCAAATGAAAGATAATAGAAAATAGATAAAATGTAGGGGGTCACTTGCCCTCTACACCCCCCAAAAAAATTTTACACCCTAAAAACTCAAACAAAACAAAATTTTTTTAGGTAATGTACCTTAAAAAATAATTAAATTTTAAAAAATTTAATAAGATAATATCGATAATTTTTACAAACTTATCTGTACGAATTTTCGTTTTTTAATTTTAGTTATTAAGCGAAATATGAATTTTTAACAATACACCTTTACTCATTTGTTAGAAAGCCATATTTTATATAAAAATTCATATCTTTTGAACAAAAAGTCGTACTGCCTTGAATTTTTTTTATTCTTTTCTTATTTCTTTATACTACAACCCAAAATTATTAACTTTCAAATTTTTAATTTGAAACGCTACACACTTGTAAAAACCACACTAAAGTTGTATAACATTTAAAGTGAAATTTCATAAGTAAAAAATTATAAAGAAGTAAATTTTAAATTAATAAATAATTCTCCTACTTTAATTAATAACTAATAGTATTAAAAGATAATAACTATAAAAAGTCTAGAAACAATCAAGTGCACTATACGCGTGTACGGAACGGACAGCGTTCGGAAGAAATGACGTCAGAATTGAAGCGGAGGGGCTAATTTTCTTAAAATTCAAACGCTTATATTTAAGTTAATATTTGTCGTATCGAATTGAAACAAAAAACAACTTATTTATAATTATGATTTCTAAAATATAAGATATAAAAATATCAATTATTTTTTTCGTTTTTCTTCCTCATTGAAATGGTCTTCTCTATGAAAATGTAATCTTGATAAAACGTGTGTATAGATAAACCAAGCCATTGTCGATGAAACTGTAATTTCGAAGAAAATATTGTCGATGAAAAACTACCTTGTCGAAGAAAAGATCTTCGAAACGGTGATCTATGAAAAGATAATATTGATGAAACGTCTGTGTTCATCAAACATTGTCGTTGAGAAGATCTTGTAATGGACTGTTGATGATGTAGTAACCCGTCATTGAAAATACCTCTATAATTTCAGATATTATAATGATTTTATAAATATTTACTGCATTAAAAATGATTATAAATATTTACTTTTTATTGCGAGTATAATAATTATGTTTTTGGTGGTTTATGCTAAAATATTTTGTTTTTGTTTTAGGTAAGAATCTTGAGATTTTGTTTTGGAATGGGTGGATGTTTCCTTGATGAATTAATTGTGGTAAGGCCAGTAAGATTGAATCTTGTTGTGTGTGGTTTTAAATTACATCCCTCATGTAAATCGCGAACGTGCGGCATAACAAATGATGACACTATGGAATCTTAAGTAATTCCGCAGATTGTGTGCTTGTTGTGATATTTTGTCTTCGTGTCGTTTCGTTGGTCGTAAGTTTAATTCAAAATAAAACGTCTCGTTGCTCGTTGTCCACAGGAATTCATGTAAAAGCATAATATTTCACGTGAACATCGCAAGTATTTCATCGGATAATTTAAAACTATGTAACTGAGCTCATAAATATTCGGTCCCGGTTGTTGTTGTTCAAGAAGAAAACACGGTGCTCGTTGACACAAGTTGAACCATCAAAAAATAAACACACAATATTCCACTAATGCACCAATGTTCAACATTAAATAGTAATGCGCAGAGATCCCGCGTTCCCATGCTGTTGCAGTGAAAACTGGAACGGGACGCCAGTTGCGCGTCGGCGCTCCGCCAGATAAAACGTCGCGACGCCCGAGTCGCGCACATCACCAAAAACACGTTTCCAACTTTCCTAAATAATACATCATTTACAAACCAATTTTATACATTCATTTTCAAATATATTTATACATCCATTACTGCATTCTTATTATTACTGTTGAGTTTCAGTTTGTTCAGTTAAAAAAAACTTAAAAAAAAATGTATAATTGATTCTCTTCATAATCGGCTTAAAATGTCCACAAACGCGGAATCTGGAAGGTAATTTTTTTATCCCTTGTGATTTTATACCCATGCTTTCATTTCGATATAAACGAGTTCTATTTATAATTAAAATTTGCATTAAAATTTTATACAAAATTAATTGATTTCATAGAGTTTTTAAATATTCTAGACAGATTAAACACATTAAATTTTAAACATATTTTGATAAATATCGAACTCACTAATGTAACTTTAATGTACTTTTATTGAGCTAAAAACTATTTTAAAAGTTTTTATTGGAAAATTTTATAGTTTTTTTAAAAAGTTTTTGCTAACTTAATTTTTCATAAATTCCTTGTACCAATTGAGAATTGCTGCAAGTTTCAAACTCAATAACTTAATTATTATTTTAAATTTGAAACCCTCAGGGTGACAAATTTATTTGTAGTTTTCTGAACTACGGGGTGTTAAACTCCCAGCAATATATCTCAAATAATAAATTTTGTAATAAAAAGTTTTTTCATATACAGGGTGATTCAGACCACCCGTGCCACACATTTATCTCGAGAACGCGTTATCGCACATCACTAAAATAAAAATCTGAACCTAAAGAATCCATTGGTGAACTTATTTTTTTCCGGAACAACCCGGAACTATCCGGAACCGGAGGTAACTTTGATTTTTTAAGTGGCAACATAGGTAGAGTTTGGTAAGGTTTGATAGGTCTTTCAAAAACAAATAACTTCTATTAAAATATTTTTTTAATATTTTCCATAGTTTAGAATTTATTCGAAAAACAAAAAAAAATGTTAAAAAAAGTAAATAAAAATTATTGCATATTTTGAAAATTTTTATAAATTTATAAACTCTTTCTACAAATTCTAATGTTTTACCAACTTTAAATATCATACTTGTCCATATTTCAACAAAATTCTTCAAAATATACAAGAATTATTATTTATTTTTATTTAAAATTTTTTTTGTTTTTCTAATAAATTCTAAAGTATGGAATATATTAAAAAAATATTTTAATAAAAGTTGTTTATTTTGAAAAGACCTATCAAACCACATCAAACTCGACCTATGTTGCCATTTAAAAAATCAAAGTGATATCCGGTTCCGGATAGTTCCGGAAAAATATAAGTATGCTTTGATAGGTCTTTTAAGAACAAACAGCTTTTATAAAAATATTTTTTTATAATTTTCCATAGTTTGGAATTTATTCGAAAAATAAAAAAAAATTGTTAATAAAGGTAAATAAAAATTATTGCATATTTTGAAGAATTTTATAAATTTATAAACTCTTTCTACAAATTCTAATGTTTTACCAACTTTAAATATCATACTAGTCCATATTTCAACAAAATTCTTCAAAATATGCAATAATTATTATTTACTTTTTTTAACATTTTTTTTTGTTTTTCTAATAAATTCTAAAGAATGGAAAATATTAAAAAAATATTTTAATAAAAGTTGTTTATTTTGATAAGCCCCATCAAACCACATCAAACTCGACCTATGTTGCAATTTAAAAAATCAAAGTGATATCCGGTTCCGGATAGTTCCGGGTTGTTCCGGAAAAATATAAGTATGGTTTGATAGGTCTTTTAAGAACAAACAACTTTTATAAAAATATTTTTTTAATATTTTCCATGGTTTAGAATTTATTCGAAAAACAAAAAAAAATTGTTAATAAAGGTAAATAAAAATTATTG
The DNA here is from genome assembly GCA_963971135.1 of Stenus bimaculatus. Classification (NCBI taxonomy): domain Eukaryota; kingdom Metazoa; phylum Arthropoda; class Insecta; order Coleoptera; family Staphylinidae; genus Stenus; species Stenus bimaculatus. The sequence goes on along the minus strand of OZ020180.1, from coordinate 73,450,574 downwards.
CATATTTTGAAGAATTTTATAAATTTATAAACTCTTTCTACAAATTCTAATGTTTTACCAACTTTAAATATCATACTAGTCCATATTTCAACAAAATTCTTCAAAATATGCAATAATTATTATTTACTTTTTTTAACATTTTTTTTTGTTTTTCTAATAAATTCTAAAGTATGGAAAATATTAAAAAAATATTTTAATAAAAGTTGTTTATTTTGAAAAGACCTATCAAACCACATCAAACTCAACCTATGTTGCCATTTAAAAAATCAAAGTGATATCCGGTTCCGGATAGTTCCGGAAAAATATAAGTATGGTTTGATAGGTCTTTTAAGAACAAACAACTTCTATAAAAATATTTTTTTAATATTTTCCATGGTTTAGAATTTATTCGAAAAACAAAACAAAATTGTTAATAAAGGTAAATAAAAATTATTGCATATTTTGAAGAATTTTATAAATTTATAACTCTTTCTACAAATTCTAATGTTTTACCAACTTTAAATATCATACTAGTCCATATTTCAACAAAATTCTTCAAAATATGCAATAATTATTATTTACTTTTTTTAACATTTTGTTTTTGTTTTTCTAATAAATTCTAAAGTATGAAAAATATTAAAAAAATATTTTAATAAAAGTTGTTTATTTTGAAAAGACCTATCAAACCACACCAAACTCGACCTATGTTCCAATGGGTTGTTCCGGAAAAATATAAGTATGCTTTGATAGGTCTTTTAAGAACAAACAGCTTTTATAAAAATATTTTTTTAATATTTTCCATAGTTTAGAATTTATTCGAAAAATAAAAAAAAATTGTTAATAAAGGTAAATAAAAATTATTGCATATTTTGAAGAATTTTATAAATTTATAAACTCTTTCTACAAATTCTAATGTTTTACCAACTTTAAATATCATACTAGTCCATATTTCAACAAAATTCTTCAAAATATGCAATAATTATTATTTACTTTTTTTAACATTTTTTTTTGTTTTTCTAATAAATTCTAAAGAATGGAAAATATTAAAAAAATATTTTAATAAAAGTTGTTTATTTTGATAAGCCCCATCAAACCACATCAAACTCGACCTATGTTGCAATTTAAAAAATCAAAGTGATATCCGGTTCCGGATAGTTCCGGGTTGTTCCGGAAAAATATAAGTATGGTTTGATAGGTCTTTTAAGAACAAACAACTTTTATAAAAATATTTTTTTAATATTTTCCATGGTTTAGAATTTATTCGAAAAACAAAAAAAAATTGTTAATAAAGGTAAATAAAAATTATTGCATATTTTGAAGAATTTTATAAATTTATAAACTCTTTCTACAAATTCTAATGTTTTACCAACTTTAAATATCATACTAGTCCATATTTCAACAAAATTCTTCAAAATATGCAATAATTATTATTTACTTTTTTTAACATTTTGTTTTTGTTTTTCTAATAAATTCTAAAGTATGAAAAATATTAAAAAAATATTTTAATAAAAGTTGTTTATTTTGAAAAGACCTATCAAACCACACCAAACTCGACCTATGTTCCAATGGGTTGTTCCGGAAAAATATAAGTATGCTTTGATAGGTCTTTTAAGAACAAACAGCTTTTATAAAAATATTTTTTTAATATTTTCCATAGTTTAGAATTTATTCGAAAAATAAAAAAAAATTGTTAATAAAGGTAAATAAAAATTATTGCATATTTTGAAGAATTTTATAAATTTATAAACTCTTTCTACAAATTCTAATGTTTTACCAACTTTAAATATCATACTAGTCCATATTTCAACAAAATTCTTCAAAATATACAATAATTATTATTTACTTTTTTTAACATTTTTTTTTTGTTTTTCTAATAAATTCTAAAGTATGGAAAATATTAAAAAAATATTTTAATAAAAGTTGTTCATTTTGAAAAGACCTATCAAACCACACCAAACTCGACCTATGTTCCAATTTAAATAATCAAAGTGATATCCGGTTCCGGGTTGTTCCGGAAAAATATAAGTATGCTTTGATAGGTCTTTCAAGAACAAACAGCTTTTATAAAAATATTTTTTTAATATTTTCCATAGTTTAGAATTTATTCGAAAAATAAAAAAAAATTGTTAATAAAGGTAAATAAAAATTATTGCATATTTTGAAGAATTTTATAAATTTATAAACTCTTTCTACAAATTCTAATATTTTACCAACTTTAAATATCATACTTGTCCATATTTAAACAAAATTCTTCAAAATATGCAATTTTTATTTACTTTTTTTAACAACTTTTTTTTGTTTTTCGAATAAATTCTAAACTATGGAAAATATTAAAAAAATATTTTAATAAAAGTTATTTGTTTTTGAAAGACCTATTAAACCATACTAAACTCGACTTATGTTGTCATTTAAAAAATCAAAGTTAGCTCCGGTTCCGGATAGTTCCGGGTTATTCCGGAAAAAAATAAGTTCACCAATAGATTCTTTAGGTTCACTTTAGTAATAATTTTTTTTATTTCGACCATGTACGATAACGCGTTTTCGAGATATATTGATGGCACGGGTGGTAGAATCACCCTGTATAATATTTTTAAAATGCAAGTAAGTACCAAAGAATTCGTAATTGTTTAATCTAAAGGATGTTAAAAATCAATAATAAAAACAATTAAATAACACTATTTATTTATAGTAAGTAATAATGACTGTTTGTCGTTTATTGTATCAATATTATGATAAGACTAATAAATAATAAATACAATATCAAAAAATTGGACAAAAAACATTATACCTACCGGGTGGAAATGAAACTAGGGCCACCCCTGGCATTTCTTTATTTATGAAAATAAAAAATTAGAATTTTAGTATCTTATATGATCTAAGAAAATAAATTTTATGGCTCGAATAAATCTTTCATTTTACTTCCGGTTTATCAGGAAATGGCACCCACTTTGTTACTTTAAATATAACCCCCTAATTTTTTCTACGTAAAATCAAACATTGGTTAGTTTTAAGTAAGTTTGTGACAAAAAAAAATTTTTTTTCAAAACTTTAAGAAAAAATGTTGAATTTTTTTTTGGTCAAAAATTTGAGTAAAACCTACAAAAACTATTTTTAAATAATACAAATACGTAAAATAAATTGTAATTTATAAAATTTATTTCACCGTTCTTGAGATATTATTTTTTTTAATTTTCAAGAAGAGTTTTTTGGAAATATCTTTACTTTTTTAAATGGGACGATATAAGGGCCACCCCCTAATTAAATAGAGGGTTTTTTTCCGGTTACTGTGATATCCCATATGTATGTTTAAAAATAGTTTTTGTAGGTTTTACTCAAATTTTTTGCCAAAAAAAAATTCAAATGTTTTTCTTAAAGTTTTGAAAAAAAATATTTTTTTGTCATAAACATACTTAAAATTAACCAATGTTTGATTTTACGTAGAAAAAATCAGGGGGTTATATTTAAAATAAGAAAGTGGCTGCCATTTCCTGATAAACCGGAAGTAAAATTAAAAATTTATTCGATCCATAAGATTTGTTTTATTAGATCATATAATATACTAAAATTTTAATTTTTTATTTCCATAAATAAAGAAATGCCAGGGGTGGCCCTAGTTTCATTTCTACCCGGTATATGAAATACTAAATAGTTACTAAAAAATACTAAACCCAAAAATATAATAAAAAAAATTTTTATATAAAATTTTGATAAGGTTTCCATCCATCCAATTTCGATACATTAAAAGCAATTTTTAATTTTTTTTTTTATTTTGCAAAATCTCGTTAAAAATGTTTAAATTGCAATTACTGGGTATTATGTATTATACTATGAAAATAGTTTAAGCTTATAATATATTTAAATCTACTGATGTGTATGTTAAATAAACGTTATAATACATTATTTAGGTACTAATAAGAATAATCTGAAATAGAATACGTAACACCCACAAACATTTGTTGGTAATATGATATAGTTTAAATGCGGAGAATGTACTTTAAATGAAGTGGCTTCATAAACTAGAACGAATATTTTAAAGGAAAATTGATGCCAGGATTTACATGCTATATTGTCACATCTCATATGAAAGAGATTATAAATTACAATCCCTGTGATTATACACATAAGAGTTGTAAGCTACCGAATAAAGCTTTATCTTCGAAGTGCTCCCATCAATGCAATGCATTAAAACACTTTTATGTTCTTAAAACAAGGCATAAAAGATAATTGCATGCATTTTTGATTTTCCTTTTTCACGTCGATTGTGTAATAAGTTACAATACTCGCAGCAAAAAATTATTTAATTATCCACCATTTGCTTGTAACAAATTAGTGTTTGCCAAAAGAAGAGTTTCCCTGCATTTTCAGTCAATTACGATTTCGCGTTCTACAGATCCACTTATTTTTAATGTACAACTTTTATATTATAGCATATTTAGGCCAACGATATAAAATTTCTTCTTTTATTTTATTGAACGATGATCAAAAGTTTTTTAATAATTTTTTTTGACCTGTTAAAAATAGTAGATTTATAATTTTTGTATTTTCTTGCGTATACCAATATTTTTGTATTTTCTACATATATTTTTTTGTATTTTTCACGGTATAGTTCTATTTTTAAACCTCAAATTTGGACAACATTTTTTCGCAGAGCATCGATTTTTGCAAAATAAACAACTAAATTCCTAACAAAATCACTTCCTATTTTTTCGAATATTGTTGGTGTAGAGCAATTTTTTTTTGGTAATTATTAGATTCGGCTATTTTTTTGTATAAATAATATCAAAAATATTTTTGAGTCAAATATTAATTTGTGCTTTAAATTTATTAATTTTTAATGTGAATTTTATTTAAATACAGAGAGCTCCACAAAAAACTTTTTACTTGTTATATCTGTAAAGTGAATATTTAAAAAAAATATCTTTGTTTTTAATTTGAATTTATGATTTGTAATAGGTAAATTAGAAAATAAACAAAATTAATTAAATTGCAGAAATACATAAAATACAATAAAATGACAATGAAAGTAAAATAAAACGAAAAAAAAATTAAAAAAATTGAATTAATAAAAAATAAGAAACTGTAAAATAAATTGCTTAGAAAAAAATGGTTTCGAAAAAAAAATTCTTTTTACAGAAATTTTTGACATTAAAAATCCGTCAAATGATTTAGGCAATTGTTGTTTACTTTTTGAGTAGATTTTGAAACTGCTTAAAAACATAGGTTTTTTTTAAAACTTTGGTGATTACACAAAAATGACCCTTGTCCAAAAAATTACCATAACCAATAAGACCATCCTTTATCCTCTTCTAAACCAAATAACTGTAATTTGAAACTTTTTTCTCAAAAGCCTTTGGTTTTTCAGATATTTATTCAGCGACGGATACAGACGGTGGGGGGGGGGGACAATTTTTTTTCTCCCAAGTTCTAGAATATGTAAATGTAAAATTTTTGTATTATACAGAGGATGCCCGAAAAATCTTATCTTAAAGATCTTAATTTTTTTCAATAATATCTGAGAAACGAAAAGCAACTTTTGTTTTGTGATGGAAATGTGAGTACAATAAAATTAATTTAAGAATAATTCGAGTTCATTATACATTTTTTTAATTTTTTTTTTAAATTTTTTTCTTTTTAATTTTTTGTATTTATTCTTACGTTTTACTACAACTACAATACCAGCCAATTCTACAAATAAATCTTTTTATTTTATTTTTTTGATTTAGGTTAAATCAAATATATTATAAACAATGAACATGCTAGTTCATATTAAAACATCATAACCAATCCAAATGAGTTTTGTGTTTGCGATGTGTCACATTTTTTTAAATGTACATACAGTGTGTTCTAATTTTTTCCAGTTATTTTTTTTAGGTAGTAGATGTCATTCTGATCCAAAAAACTAATATTTTTTTTTTGTAAAAAAGTTACAGCAAGTTTAAGATTTTTTTATTTAAGTCTGGTGTACTTTGGATTTTGTCTTTACCTTTAATTGCTTTTTGTTTATTTTAAAACTAAGTGGGACGTTTTAAATTTTCCGCACTTTAGTTTAATTAACGTATCTTATTGTATAAATTTTAAAAACAAAATTCAAAGCATTCTTGGTTTTAATAAAAATATTAATAATATAAGAAAAAAAGAAAAATTATACAGGGATTGCAAAAAGTCATTGAAGTGTTGACATTTTAAAACAGTAGTAACTTTTTTCGGAGTTGAAAAAAAAATTAGTTGGCAGTAAATTTTAGGTTCAGAATGAAATTTTACCACCCAAAAAGAATTTGATAAAAAAGCTGGGACACCCTGTATAATTAACTATCGAGACCCCCCACCCCTCAAAAAGTTTACTTTTGATCCGCATTTATTTTCTCAAGTTAAATGATTCACCTTGTATATATTTTTATAATTAAAAAAAGTGCTGCCATTTAAAAAGAAAGTTGATTATCGTTTCAAGTCCGAGTTTTGCATCAAAAAATCTTGTACAACCGACCTATGGCTTTTGTAGAAAATAAGTCTTTTCCAAAACTTATTTTTTCATTTTTTTAATCTTGATAATTACTATAAAACTTTAAAAAACATTTTGAATTTTTATGGACAAACGAACATTTTTATGGGTACTTTTACATACATGTATAATAATATACAGGATGATGATGATAAAGTTTGGAACCTTATTCATAACTACCATATTTAATTGTTTTGAGAAAATCGCTCGGACAGGTCAATTTTAGTTTTTAAAATGCCATCTCTTGATATAAAAAAATATTAATGACGTCACTGGTGCTTTAGCAATGACGTCATCAGCGATTTTTTTAAATGGAAGCCACCACTTTTTTTACTCATTATCGATAGAAATTCATGTCACTTAAACAATGATATAAAAAACAATTAAATTTTTAAACAAATTTTTGAATAAAAAATCTTTTTAATTCAAAAAAGGAAAATTTTTATTTTAACGAAAAAGGATTTATAAAAATAAATTAAAATGAATCTGAAGTTACCAATAATAACAAAAGAAAGTAAATGTTTAAATAATGCGCATTCAAATGCAAATCTAAAAAGTTAAATGTATTTAACAAAATTTAAAAAATTGTCTTGAAAAACTAATTTTTTGATTCCATTTAAATGTAAGGAAATTTACAAAAAATAAAATTTTAAATTTACCATTTATTAATAAAATAAAATAAATCTTATACAACATTCAAATTTTTAAATTTAATAGTACAAATTATTTTTAAGTTTATTTTAAAAAAATTTTAAACGAACAATTTTTTTATATCATCGTTTAAGTGACACAAAAGTCTATCAAAACTGAAAAAAGTGTGGGTTTCCATTTAAAAAAATCGATGATGACGTCATTGCTAAAACACCAGTGACGTCATTAATATTTTTATTATACCAAGAGATGGGATATTTTAAAAACTAAAATTGACCTGTCCGAGCGATTTTCTTAAAAAAATTAAATACGGCAGTTATGAATTAGGTTCCAAACTTTATCATCACCCTGTATATTCTTTAACATTATTTCCCAAAAAAAGATTTGACCTACTGGTAAAGCAAGTGTACATATTTTTTTTTAGTTTTAAAATATTAAGTAAAAAACTGTTTTAATTTAATTAGTAGAAATTTTATTTGCGGTCGCTGAATACAGGCTAATGCCGTTTCAGTTTAAATTTTTTTTTTAATTTTTAATTTATTCGAAAATCCAAATTTTTTTATAATTTTTCTTTTATTTGCAGAAATATTCCTAAAATTAAAATATGTTACACTTCATAGAATTTTTTTAAATCAAAAAACTAATGTTATAAAATAATATTTAAATGTTCAAATAAAACAAAATAATAAAAAGTAAAAAAAAAAATCTAAAAAAAATAAAATTAAAATTAAGAAAAAAATAGTATTGCGTTTAATACATATTTTTTAAATTAAAATTTTTTTTGCTATTTCAAAAAAAGTTGACTGTAGTTTCGAATAAGTAGTTATACCACTTAGAAATGTTTTAAAAAAAATATGATTTTGTAAATAAAATAAATATGTATTACAGAGTTTCACAAATTATTAATGGAAAATCTTAACTGCTGGCATACTAATAAAATAGTAAATAGTACACCTGATAATTTTGAAATACCCTGATAGAATTAATTATCATTTTTCTTATTTTATGACACAATCTGCTATTGGAAATTTCGACTTTTATTAGCGCGAGTAATAATTTAAACGCAATTTTTTCTTTGACTTTTCCTCATTTCACGTAGTTCATAAAACTCCACGAGGGGGCGTCGTGAATTTCGAAATCGCGAATTAAATCCAGATGTTTCCAAGTTTTATTAAAATCACTTTAAACAGAATTAGACATTTAAAATAATTTCCAATTTAAAATGTTCAATTATCAGTGCTGATGGAATAGACCCAAAAATGCTTACTTATATTAAAAAATATGCGCTGAAAAACCATTGAAAATCATTGTATGTTTCTTTGTATATTTTTCAAATTTATATTACGTTTGCCACCTACCAAAGTCCAAAATAATCAAATGAGAATATTTTAATTTATTTAGGGTGGGTTAGCAAGAAATGTTTTTGGAAAACCCTTCCACGTCGTTAAAGCAATCTAAAGGGGACTGAATTGATTAAGGGTCGAGATGTACATAATTTCACTTATAATTCTTAACAGCTTTGCAAGGCAAATATGTCTTTCAATTTAGTGCATAATTTTGAAAAAAAAGAAATCGAATCAGCAATTCAAAAAACAACTTAATTGAAATTATAAAAATATTTAATTAAATTTTCATAATATTTATTATGTAATGAAAACAAGCACTTGGGATAGCGTGTATGACCCCTATATTTTGTTTTGGTATTCAGGTATTGAATCATATCTGGGTCATCCGGTATTAAATTGATTTTAAGGGGTGCCTGAGTTGCATGCAAGAGATTTCTTGGTCAGTAATTCATTTCATATGTAAATGTATGTATATGTTAAAAATTAATAACGAAAAAAAGCTTTTTTTAAATTAAGTTACTGAAAAAAAACATGAAACAGTTTGTTAATTTTTATTTTTTGGAGGCCAACTGAATATTAAAAATTAAATATTCCATAAATCATATACATGAAAATTGATCTTTTTGGCGTTTTATTATGAGACAAATATGAGAAAATTTGCAATTTGCGTTATCCAGGATTTTTTATTTCAAAAACTTGAACGTACATAAATTCTAAATCTAAAATATACAGTGTGATCATTTAAAGACAAACTCTACAAATATCACGTTGTAACTTGCAATTTTCTTAAAATAATCTAATAATTTAATTATAATTTTATATAATAGTGGTAATTGTTTTGTGTAGAACAGAGTTATTTCTAAAACTAAAGGTCTAATTAAGTTAGTCACATAAATTGCCTTTTTTGAACTACAAACGTAATTACGATCAATTTACGGTCGACAAACATCCTCCTGTTCCTGAACGATAATCTTCCGTTCGTGACAACTGCAATGTATAACGAAATTGAAAGTTTTCGGATATTTTTGGTCCGGAAGAGGTAATGAAGGGATGCTATCTGAGCACTAAATCGACGCACTTTCTTCGCTTCACTTAAACGACGAAAGCTTTAGCATAAACAGCTGACTTGCATATGATTTACAAACATCTGTCGCTATTTTAAATGTGATTTAAGTGCTCGTTTAAGTGCGGTAATGTTGTTATGAACGCGACTCAAATTTATCATTCAATTAACTTTGAATTTACTACTACGATTTCGTTTTGATCTATTACGAGATTAAGAACAATTGCATTTTAATTGTTTAAGATTTCATGATTTATATCGTTTAATTCGAATGGTTATTAAAATCACCAGATTGTAATTTATGTGTCTGATATAAAAATATTTGCTTAATGACTTAAGGTAAACATTGAGGTATTTAATTTTTATACCATTATTTAGGTAATTTAACTATGTTTAAATCGCAAATTAATAATGATTAATGATCCTAGTGTATTTATGTTAAATTAGCATACATGTAACTAAATTTAATTTGTCATACCAACATATAATTTTTGTACACATAAACTTTTAGACTTAATATTTTTAATTATAGTAAAATTTTCATATACAGGGTGAATTTTTAGATTTTCGACAAACTTTGCCATATAAAAGCTTTAGGAAAAAAATAAAGTTTTTTAATAAAATTTTAACAAAATAGATCAAGTTAGCCATGGAAATCTTTGATAATGTAAAAAGTTAGAGACATGTTCCTATTTCTTTCTTTATCTTTCCACCTTCCTACTTGTTTTTCCTCCTTTTCCTTCTATTTCATCATAGTTGTTATCAAGTTGTTTATCACATTCCATTTTTTTTTTAATTTTCCGACATTTTCTGCTACTTTTCTTATTTCTTCCTATCTGTGGTATTTGAACTTTGTGTGCTCTGCATCATCAGGTTTATGGCTTCCATCTTCAACTATCTTTCCTATTTTGTGCAGGTATTTTTAGAAACATGTATGACCTGATAATACCTTTGTGAAGTGAGATATTTATCCAGTTTTTGATGTTTTTTATAAGCTGTTGTAGCCATGCGCCATTTGTGCTATTTTCCCATTGTTTCTTCTCTTTCTTCTCTTTCTTCTCTTTCTTCTCTTTCTTCTCTTTCTTCTCTTTCTTCTCTTTCTTCTCTTTCTTCTCTTTCTTCTCTTTCTTCTCTTTCTTCTCTTTCTTCTCTTTCTTCTCTTTCTTCTCTTTCTTCTCTTTCTTCTCTTTCTTCTCTTTCTTCTCTTTCTTCTCTTTCTTCTCTTTCTTCTCTTTCTTCTCTTTCTTCTCTTTCTTCTCTTTCTTCTCTTTCTTCTCTTTCTTCTCTTTCTTCTCTTTCTTCTCTTTCTTCTCTTTCTTCTCTTTCTTTTCTTTCTTCTCTTTCTTCCTCGCTTTCTTCTCTTTCTTTTCTTTCTTCCTCGCTTTCTTTTCTTTCTTCTTTTTTTCTCTGTCTTCTCCTTCTTCTCGTTTTTCTGCTTCGGTTTTCCCAATACATCTTGCTCTTTCCTCTGCAAGTGGTTCCAGATCTACCCTTTTCAACGAGTTTAATAGCACTTTATTCTTATTGAATTTTATGCAGCTCATCCATATACTTCTTCTCCTCTCTCAAGGCTTTTCCGGCTTCTCCCAAGGTCGGCATTATTCTTATTAGCTTGGTGCTAAGTTCTTTGGAACTTGCTACAGCCTGGTTAAGGTGACTGTTAAAAGAGAGGTTTTTGTTCATAGTCATTCCCAGATATTTTAGTTCTTTTTTGGGGTAATTTCACTATCTTCTATTTTGAATTTGATTTCTTTGAACCTTTTTCTGCCAATTAGAAGCACAGCTTCTGTTTTTTTCCGGTTCCAGTTTCAATTCGGTATTTTGCATCCATTTGCTTACTTTCTTTAATGTTTCGTTTTCATTTTCGACTTGCTTTTCCTATCGTGTTTCCACGCTTACTATTGCCAGGTCATCCGCATAACCTATTAATTAGGTACTCAATTCCTGCATACTCCAGCATCAATGTCCAGGATATCATCATATAGAATGTTCCAGAGGAGTGGTCCCAGCACGAAGCCAGGTGGAACTAAGTGTTGAAAGCATTTCTGACATCAACTGTGATCAGTGCACAGAAGCCTCTTGTTTTGATAGTTTTCTTAAATTCAGTTTCCGCTATTTTCTCAACTTCTTGTATGGAACCTGTTTCTGATTTTCTGCTTTGGAACCCATATTGTTTTTCGGATAGGTTTGGTCCCAACTCCAACTCTTTTTATTCTTTCTACTAATATGTGTTCATACAGCTTTACGGCAGTGTACAGCAAACAGATCATTCTATATATTTGTGGTTATGCTACAAAAAATTTTAAATTATAGTAAAATTTTCCTATTTTTCAAAATTAGTTTGTGAGTAATTATTATATTTCTTCATAAAATGATTGAAATTTTTCATAAAATTACATCAGCTTTCATATGGCAATTTGTTGGAGAGTTAAAAAATTACCCGTATACTTTGTGTACAAAAATTTTTAAATATAGTAAAATTTTCCTATTTTTCAAATTAACTTTGAGAGTCTTTATTATATTCCTTAATAAAATGATTGAACTTTTTCTTAAAATAGCAAGCTTTCGTATGGCAGTTTTGGTTGGAGTGTTAAAGAATTATCCTGTATAAATTTTGTACAAACATTTTTAAATTATAGTAAAATTTACCTATTTTTCAAAATAATTTTGTGAGTTTTTATTATATTTCTTAACAAAATTATTGAACTTTTTCTAAAAATTACATCAGCTTTTATAATGCAGTATGTTGGAAAGTTAAAGATTTACTCTGAATAATTTGTGAGCAAAAATTTTCCTATTTTTCAAAATAATTTTGTGAGTTTTTATTATATTTCTTAATAAAATGATTAAACGTATGGTCTTTTCAATAACTTTCTTACTAATCTAATCGCTAGTTTATTCAGACATGAAGTTTGCTAGCATTTACCAATTATTAAATTTTCATGTGATGTTTGAAACCAATTTGGACTTAAGCGAGCACCGGATGGACAGACATAAATGATAGCAAACAGTTTAATGAAGTTTGCCATTAATCCAACATAGTTGTCCACTCGTATCCAACTTAATTATTACACCAAAACTAAAACGTTATATGATTAAAATAAAATAATATGCGTAGTGAACTTTAAAATTTCGTAAATGTGCTTACATGTGAATACTATGCTGTATTTTCATGATATTCTAAACACGACCCTTAAATACCTAAAACCCACAACTTTCAATAATAAAACAACCCAAACGTTCCCAGTTTCCTGTTTCTGCTAATAAAATATGCATCAAAAAGGTCACTGCTCACACGGCACTAAATTCTTATTAAATACCTAAATGTATAATCCACATTAAAGTGAAAACCACACAAAGCTCGCGTTATTAAATTATGCACATAGCTCGTAAAAAATAGCAGTCATCAAAAAGTGCGCTTGGAAAAAAAAGAACCCCACGAGAATGGCAGACAGACAACCGCGAATCTAAAACAAACGCGCCAAAGAAATGATATATAAAATGAATGAAGACTTCAAAGCTAGGCCCCGAGTGCGTTCTGCGGAAGTCGATAAGTGAAACTTTTGATGTTTCCACATTTGATTTAATAATTCGACAGCAGCAGGCAAAGAAAGGAATTCGCGGTGTAACGGGGCAAAAAACGAGCTTCGCAATTAACCATTTTACGGTTATTAGCAAAAAGGAGCTTGTTTCCTGACGTTAAATTCAAAGAATTTAATTTCAACTACTTCACTTTTTGATCTAATCTGCATAACGTTCTTCAAGTGTACTTACTTTTCTCAAAAAGTTTTATACTAAACTCAGTATTTAAATACTAATGCATCTATTTTTAATACACTTCATTATTTTTTTTTGTTTCATACAGTCTTTTAACCAAATATACATATAACAGATAAATACGGTGATCGAACTGGCCATATATTGCAAATCCTTTTCTTTAGTTTTATAACCGTTATGAGAGCAGTATGTAGCTTCGTTAGTAACGATAACGGTGTTTTTGGTATACGGAAAATATCGTTTATTGAATAAGTTGCCATGGATATAGGTTTTATCTCATTTCAACTTATGCAAAACAAGGATAAGGATGAGAAATAGAAAATGCGTCACCATTGCAACCTATTCAACAAACGATTTTTTTTTTCGTAAAGGAAAACAATGGTCTATTTTATAGATATCAACTTCTGATCGAAGGACGCTTTCAAGTTTTATTTCTCATTTTATGTTCTTTCATCATGTTTTTCTTATCCATTTTCCACCTTCCTTGCTGATTTTTTTTTGTGATTATCGTTTAGAGTTTACAAGGTAGTCTTTTCTTTTGCATTAATAAACGGTTTCATTGATGTCATTTCAAAAAATAAATCTTCATTAAAATCTCTCAGTCTCAATTTCAAGAAAGTTTAATATTTTTTATTATATATTCTTTCATTATCATTTGAGATCACCATTAGTATTTGTTGGTAGAATTCTTTGATAAGGTGTCATTTCAAAAAATCAATCTGCATTAAAATCTGTCAGTTTCAATTTCAAGAAAAGGTTTTATATTTTTCATTTTATGTTCTTTCATCAAGTTTTTCTTCTTCATTTCCCACCTTTATTGCTGAATTGTTTTCATTATCTTTTAGAGATCAGTTTTTTTTCTTTTGCAGTGATATTAACTTCTTTGTAGGTAGTATTCTTTGATCATCTTTTTAATTGAAGAGAAATACTGCCAGGAAGGTTTTGAGGTAGTTTTGATATATCCTATTCTATATGGTGTTTGGGATGCTGACTTCAAACCTGAGGTTTGTCCACAAAGTTTCGTGACGCAATATTGAAAAAAAGATAAAAAAAGCTCATTTATTGGCGTTTTTTGTTTATAACTCGAAAACTATCAACTTTTCGTAATAATAAAAAAACCCGCCAAAGAATTTTTTTTTGTATGTTCTTTAATGTTGCGCCATGAAATTTTGTTGGCCAACCTCAAATCCCAATATAAATGTACAATGGAAGAAATCAGAACTACCCCAAAACTTTGACCAAAATTTAACTGGACTAATTGTAGCATTGTATTTGTTCCACGATGAGCAATCTTCATTTTCTGTAGTATGATCCAATTGTTTTTAACAATCAATAAATCTGTGGCGTTCTTTTGCGAAAATGTTCCAAGTATTCCCAATTCTGTGATAGTATTTTTTTTTAAATCCATTAATTTCTTTCAGAGGAGATAGACATCTTACATCTTTAAGAGTAGCTGGTTTACTTGAAATGGCTATATCGAATTCAGATGATAAACCAGTTACCTCCTCGTTAACATTGTTAATTACATACACACATCAAATGTCGTTGATTTTTTATGCTTTTTGTAGTGGTTTCATATTTTATTTAACGTTCCACTTCTCAACACGTTTCCCAACATTGACTGTTAATTCTACTTAATTTTTTCGCCAAATATTTTCCTTCCATGGATGAAAATTTTTGCACTCTTTAAACTTTATTAATGGGAAAATCAATACTTAAATAAATTGGAAGCACGCTTTTCTTTATTAACTTGGATTTTATTTGTATCCTTTATAAAACCAATAAGATACTAGGTTTAGTCAATTTTATTAGAAATAATCGAGTCTGACGAAAAACTTAAATCAATTTTCGGATTTTACATCCGAATTTGCAAAACTGCAGTCAACCCTTAGATATTTTTGGTAAGCTCAGTATTTTATTATTTGTAACTGTGCAACATTTGAAGCTTTGAATTTAAACTCCAGTTTTAGGTTTAGCTTAACTAAATGTTTACTGTGCAACTTGTCAAAATATTATTTGAAAAGCTTTTAGGTTTTTATTGTAAATATCTGTAAAAGCTAACTTTTCTTTCATGTTAAAACATGTATTAAGGAGGAATCCAAAGGATCCGTGGGTTTCGGGGAAATAAAATACAACAATAACTACAACCACTATGAGTCTAATGTGTATACAGATTCCACCATTATTCCTTTATGTAATATTAATACAAGCCAAATACCAATAAAGTCTCTCATATCTGCATACCTATACACGTGCTTTATATCGACGCCTTGGAAACTTTTGCGTCTCCCCTTTTAGATCTATCTTTGCCTTCGGGTCACGTTTTCCGTCCAGCATCCATCTTCCTATACCCCAAACCACCCAACCAATCCCCCTTTATTATCGTCCTCATCACAGAGCATTTTCAAAAGTTTTAATAACTACACAGGATACACTTTCTTCATAACTAATTAAATTAAAAAATATCTCACCCTCCAATCGATTAAAATAATAACCTAAAAATTATTACTTCATTCAATCTCAATCCTTCGAAAACACTTGCTTATGCATTTAATAATCTAATAAAGGAGTCATATATCATGCGTTCTGACCTAACGTTAAGGGCGATTACTAAAGTACTAGGATTAAGCAAGAAAGCGAACTTTAGACAATATTGTTCCTCCCTTTTACTTTACTATTACCCTCCACAATGCTTATTTTGCAATATTAGCTTTGCTGTATTTGCTCAAGATTTATTTCATTTTACCCATAAGCTAACACTCAACCACCCACATTTCTCTTTATTGGATATCTTCTCCAATTTAATAAAATATGTAGAAGCAATGAGGTTAATTTCAAAAGAAATTAATTAAATTCCACAAATTACGATACATCAATTCATTTTATAATATGATATAATTTTTCTTAATTTTAGTTAAATAAATTTTACAAATTTTGGACTAAATCGTTACTGGGAACAGGTTAAGATAACAAAATTGTATAATGTTGTAATTCTCTGCAAATCTGTAAGGTTTTAATGGACGGATTCCATGACCACCTTACAGATGTTAAAAATAATACAGTGCCACCATGTCTTTTGTCTAAAACAGTTTTTATCAGCTCTGTAGCAGCTTTTCTCAAAAACCGATAGGTAATGACATATTTTATAAGCTTTCTCCAATATTATAGTTTTTCAACATGAAATAAGATCAATGCCATAAAACTACTTAAATAAACTTTACACTAATACTAGTTTTTTTTTTAAATATCGTAAACAGAGGGAATTTTGGGCTTTAAGGGTAACTCGTTCTACACCTATTCTAAGTATTTTAAGTGTATCTTTCAATTAGTATCAGTTAACTAACAGTAGACCAACAGGTAATTTCCCAAAATGTGTGCTAATGTTACCTATAATTTCAATGTTCCATCTAAAAGTTTGAGAAAGTTCAATAATTTTAAAACTGATTATCACAGAACAAATTATGGTTAGAATTCACCGATATGTATAGCATGTAGATTAGGTAATACAATGTGCAATAATGTATGTACTTGCATTTTTCATTTTGAACAATTTTTTTGATTACCAAATTTTTTGATGGATTTATGTATAAGAAATATTACTGAACCCTTAACCTTCCTATCACTTTACTTCCTCTATACTTGGGGTCATATAGGACCCCAGTGTATGATTGGGTTAAAAATAAAAGATTTTATGTTTTTATGAGATTTTTAATAAATAATGAACCAACAAAATTATGTAAAACAAACATGTATTACAAATTTAATGTGGTCTTGACAAATATATTTAGCACATTTGCAGCATTTACAAACTGACTTTTTTATCTTTTTCCCTGGAACAAATTGAGTAGTCGATAATACTGCATCTGAGCGAGGTTTGCTCCTTCTCAATTTTGACGTATTTTTTATAAGGTTATAAAGTTTTAGTAATATTTCCGCCCATCGATCCTAAAAATTCCTAAATGCAGCGAACTTATCCGTTTGCCGTTTGTCTTCTTTCGACTCTAGTATCTCTGTTATCAAACCATATAACACGGGCGGTCCCTCAAAAGCGTTGCCCTAAATATCGGTCTTCCATAATTAGTTGATCACAAACTTTGGAAAGATTCTCGATATAAACAGTAAAATCCTTTTAATACTAGCAAGCCCAAATATGCATGAATATCTTCTATTGTCAAATCTGACTACACTCATTGGATAAACTTCCATCTTTTGACATAAAAAGGACATTTTCTTAGTTGATAATAAGGAAATGTCCTTTTCATCAGAATTCCTAATATCATTTGGCTTGATCGTGGTCCTCATTGTCAGAGTGAGATTCTGTTTCATAATTTATGGCTGAGTTAAAATTACTTTCTTCAGATGCACTGCCTTCATCGAAATCTAATTCTGCCACTATAGAACTCCTTATCGGTAAGATATTTCCTAAGTCAACATTCTTATCACACAGCTGAATATACCTATGTCTCATTTAGAACTTAGGTCGTGAGTTTAGTATACATGAGGTTTTCCCAAAAGAATTCTACTTTTTTTTCTTCGTATTTAAACATTAACAACATTATTTCTTTTCGGAATTAAGACCTTCTTAAGTATTTCTACTTGGGGTCATATAAGACCCCCAACGTAGTAGAGGTAAAATGTGATGTTTATCAAAATGTTTATTTAAAAAATAAACAATTCTAGTTTTATGTTAATTACAGAAAAATATAAAGGCATGTCACCCTTTTAATTATATTACTTAAGTAAATATACATACCTAAATTTGAGAAGGGGTAATATAGGACCCCAACAGAGTAGGAAGGACTTTTTGGGGCCACGTGCCACGTCCTGAGGGTACCAAGATAACTTATAAAATACGCCCTTGTAAAAATTGTAGTGGTTATTTTCAAAATGTTTTAAATTGAATTGAATTGTATTTTTTATTGAAACACTCTTTATGCACTTCTGTTACATTGTAAACTTTAGTAAATTCGAGTAAATTATTGTAAAATCTCTTGCGTATAAATTTTATGATATCTGCATCCAATAATTCCGATATAAATGTATCCATTGGATTGTAAAGTGGAATAAAGTATCAAAGCGAAAAAAATAATGCATCATAAAGATCTTGAATATTTAGAGTAATATGCATTTCTCGCGCTTGAAGCGAGAAGGGTAGGTGAAAACTCGATGTATCAAAAAGGGGGGAAGCAGAACAGCAGAAGTAGAAACATCGGCGGAACTTTGCATAATGTCGGCGGAGACAGCAGAGACCTGCCGGCCATAAATCAGAACATGCACCCGCGCCCTTTCGAAAACACCCTCGCTTCACAGTTTCGAACCATTTTTTACATCTGATAATATTTCCCACTTTGCGCACTATCATCGAATTTTAAAACCAATCTACTGATTTAGAGGCAAAAATTGCTAAAATTTTACTCGTCTATAAAAACGATTTAAGATTTCAGCGGATTTCGCTCGAGTCTAAAAAAGCAATTCAGCGAATAGGAGTTGAATTGGAATATTTATTAGGCGTAAAATGGGATTCGCACGCATCCTAGAAACAATTTCGTGATTTTCTGGATGCAGCAGGTGTTTCTTTATTTCTTGTTTAATGAGATATTTCAGTCACGTCAGGGTGCACCGCACTCATATTTCCATGGTTCGCTGAATTGCTACGTATACATCGGGTGCATGGATTTACATTGGAATAAAACTGTCATTACGAAATTTAATCAAACTATTTATAACAATCCTCTAAATTTAAACACATCGTTATCATTACCGTGTAATGTGAAATAATACTATAATTTGACTTATTGCCTGTTAAACGTATTTTCATTTCTATGTTCCAGAAATTTAACTATAATTTATCTATACTCCTCATATTACTACTGTAACATAACACACCACAGTGACCGTTAATTTCATAAAACAACTAGTTAAGTATATCTAATTTTTTTAATTTTTCGTTTCTTCATGGTTTTTACAGCAGCATTTTTAGGCTTTAGTATTGGAATAGCCGACCTGTAGAATATTGTGCTCCAAATGTATATTATGTGTAATTTCATGCCGATTGGTCGAATCATTAAGAGTCATTTTTTGAGTATACTAAATAGGGTGCCACGCCCCCATAAATAACTCATAAACTACTTAATTTTTTTGTAGCAAATTTTGGTAGCATTAAAAAATATTTATAATGAACAAAATCGGAGAAAAGATATAAAAAATATTAACAGTAAGTATATTTTTTAAGGTCCTTAAAGTACTCCTACTTTACTATAAAATTACTCAAAAACCAATCAAAGTTACAATTCTCCGAATTTGTTAAGCCATAAAATATGAATCGATTGGTACCATAAACATGCCAAAGAAAAATTTCTTTAATTAGTTATTCGTGGGGTATGAAACGTTGTTTTGGAACAAAATAAGTTGCCCAATTTAAACGCAGCAACAAAAAAAAAACTCATAAACATAAATAATATGTACAATAGTTTTCAATTATTGTGTAAAACTCTGTATATTGTTATAATTTATTTAAATTGGGTATTTAGTTTATAAATCCGTGCCCGGCGCGAGTAACATATATGACTCTTAATATGCTACAGACCGTGAACTATTTGATTTTTTACAATGATTTGTATGAGTATGAGAAAAAAAGATGCGCTGGCATGATTAGCCTTAAATGGAAAAAATATAGAACCTTTTTTGTGAATAGTCACAAAAAAAATATATTTATTTTTTATTACCTTCGAAAAAAATTAGGTGTATTTTTTAAAAATTTATAAATATTTTATTTGACAATTAATGACCAGATTTTCTAATTCCTCAAGTACTGTCTATTTATTTCATACTTTATTTTGTACAACCAAGTTATTTTTCAGAATAACTAGGTAATACATGTTATATAGGCAGATTCTGGTCAAAGTTAAAGGGCTTTAATTAGAAACATTTAAGGTAACCATGGAAATCGTCCATTACAACCCATATAACAAATTTAAATTTAAAGGCCTTTAAACTTAAATGATTTGACCAGAATCTGGGTATTAACCAGATAAAGTATAATATAACAAAACTATTCTATAATTTAACTGCCCCAAATCGGCATTTCATGAAATAACTAGTAATTTCTTAGATTTTCTTGATTTTCAACTTAAGCTACTAAAAAAATTGCGTAATATAGTTAAAAGGGGACTGCGATTTTTTCTGAAAATACAATTAACCGATCTTAACAAAATATATTTTAAAATGTGTTTAAACAGTATTTGCATTAAAATATAATTTTCAATTTGGAAGGGGTACAAGAAAATAAATAAATATCTTGTAAAAGATCTACAGTTTTTTTTAACTTTTTCATGGTTGGGCCAATTGGGGCCACAAAAATATGATGAATGAAACATTATTTTATTCTAGTCCAAAAATTAAAAAAAAATAAACAAGTTTGGGGATTTTAAAAATCGCTTTGTTTGAAATGTAAAATGTCTTGTTAATATTAATATTCTTTGGATGTACAAAATTTTATTTATAAATTTTTAAAATCAAGTGGAATATAAATTTTCAAATAATGCACTGTTATATTTTATGTAAAAATCATAATTTTTTAAACAAACGTTTTAGTTTTTTTAATACAAAAATTAGCGGCTAAGTTAACTAACTTTTAGCTAAAACGAACAGAGTTAGATTAAAGTTATTTTTAGGGGGAGACCATGTTTATAATTTGTTCCAACAGCCCGCAAAACCGTACATTGACGATCTCGGTCAGGCGCAATAGATAAAACGTGTTCCATCAGAGACGTGACGGTGCATGGGACATGGGACGGTGTAAGTTTGTGTTCCAATCAAACACACTCGTACTCATATGAAATCTAACCTTCCATTCTTAACAATCACAACACCTGAATAATATTATTCAGTTAATTTTTTTCAAACTGAAATTTCGAATTGGGAGATATTCACTGTATCCAAAATATCAAATTGTTTTGATTTTTAAATTTTTGGCTTTGTTACTAAATTGATTCAACAAATTTCTCCGAAACTATGCATAAATAATTTCTAGAACTTATAAATAATCTGAAAGTAAATTGGAAAAATGAGTTTTTTATATTTAAATTTTTGGCTACACTACAAAATTCGTTCTAGAAATTTTTTCGAAAATTATTTCTAGAATTTAAAAATAATTTCAAAATAATTTCAAAGTAAATTGGTAAAAATGAGAAAGTCAATATTGTAAACATCTCTCAAACTTTTTTTTTCTACAACTGATTTAATTGCCATCTATCTTCAAATTAATTGATTTGTTTAGAATAAGTCATTGTTGCTGAGGGGCGAAGGTCAAAAATTTATAAAATATTTTCAAACTACCAATAATTTTGTAAATCGCTACGAGTATTAAGAAAAAGCAAAATTCATAGAAAATAATAATAATGTGAGAATTTGTATTTTGTACCGATTTTTTATTTAAAACCTGACTCTTCAGATCGCAGATGTCAGATCAAAAGGGTCGGCATTTTTTTTCAAATTTGCAGTATTTTTATATTAAGTTGTTTTAACTTAAAATACTAAAAACTAATAATCTCTTTGTAGAATTATTCTTTATTTTTTTAGGAATTTGCATTTTTTACCTCAATGTACCTACACGTTTTTTTACGAAATTTACCAAAATTATTGTTTTAAATTTTTTATACCACATTCCTAAAAAAATCTTTAAAACTGCATTAAAAATAACAATAAAAATTAATTTTATAATAATAATTTTTAATCGACACAATCATTATTGATTTTTCTGCAAATACTGAAATTAAAAAAAAAATCCCACATTATTTTTTAATTGCCTTATGTTGCTTTTATTAAATTATGGAATAAATTCATTAAAACCGAAATAATTGATTTTAAAGCCGTTTAAAGGGAGGCTTTATTTTAATTTTACATTTATTTTCAAGGTTATTTCAAGGTATACGTTATTTTTAAGCAAATCTATATTTTTTTAAGAGAATTATATTACAGTTTTTTTTTCTTTTTCAAAGAGGAACAAAATTCTTTATTAAAAAATATAAGTTTGAAATTACTTTGAAAACAAATTTAAAATAAAAAACAAAATTTACTGTAATAATTCTTTCTTTAAGTGGAACAAATTTTATCCGAAACTTTTTTACGAAAAAATCTATGGATTTAGTTTTAATTAAATTATTCCATAATTTTGCCCATCACTGTATAATTTTATTCAAGAGAATTTGAAAATTGCATATTTAACGTAAGAATTACCAGTATTTTGTTAAATTTGATTTGTTTCGAAAATTTCAATATTGCTGAAATGTTAAGGACAAATTTATGAAAAAATTCATCAAAATAAAATAGATCTTAACAAAATACAAATTCTAGAGATATCTACTGCGTATTTTCATTTTATGCCGATTTTTTATTTGACTTCATACATTTCAGATCATAATGGTAATTTTTTTTCAAATGTCAGGTATTTTTTACTTTATGTTCTTTAGACCTAAAATCCTAAAAATAAATACTACTAATATATTTGTACATTATTCAATAAAAATAAATAAAATTCTTGTATTAATGTATTTTTATACATATAAATACATTGGGCACTGAACTTGATCGAGTGAGTATATTGCACTAATCGATAGGCAGTACTTAAAATATATTTTTTCCAAAAAAGTGAATTAAACAAAAAACAGATTATTGTACCAAGGTCTTTAATTTTTAATTAATCCACATCAAAGTAGGCAAATTATTTTGTTTAAGTTTTCTCGAAATATTTTTATTTTTTATACTAAAACAAAAAAATATCTAGTATTTTTTTTTTAATTTCCTCAATTTTAATATTATTTTTCAAACAAAAAATATCTAGGTTTTTTTTAGTTTCCTGAATTTTAATGTTCTTTTTATTAGTTTCTGCTTTGAAATTTTATTCAATTGTTTTTAAAATTTCATAATTAAGGCACGTAGGTATTAAAATTAATTCAGAGTTTAAAAAACTGCATATTTTATTATATTTTTATGCATGTAAAATATCTACAAAATAGATTATGCTTTTTTTATAAATCTGGTATTTCAAGAAGCGGTTGTTGTGACCTTAGCACCGACCCACAAAGCAGTAAGCCGTAAGGTTTGCGAAAGGTCCCGAGGACTTGGCCTTTCCTAGCTCCAAAGGCTCAGGACAAAAACTGCGATTTACGAAAACCGGAAGGAAACTTCATTTCAACATTCTTTATGAATGTTTGCGCTTGTTATTGCAATATTCCTACTCGAGATTACATTCAAGAAGGATAATCCCCGTGTATACAATAATCTGTTTATAACAATTTGTCTTATTAAATATATTGTATTACCTAGAATAATTTATGTAGCGTAAAATTATTAGGAGTAAGTGTTTGAAACATTGGAAAATTGTAATAATGTTGAAAATCAATCATAAATATTTAAATTTACTCCATTATAATAAATAACTGGATACATTTCACGAATAATTTATCAAGAAAATTAGACCTCCAGGTTGGCACCTGGTTATTTGCATTGTATCGACTATAGGTTATTATTATATCTCCTAAAAGCTCTATTACATCACGCCTTATACGTTGTTAGAGTAAATTACGAATGCAAATAGATGTTTGTAGCTTCTAGGTGCATGTCCCAAGGCATTACTAATTTTATGGAATATCGCCATTTTACTTTGACCTAATTCTGCAGGCCTAGGAATTGTGATCACATAATAATTTTTATAAAATATGTAATATAGCTACTTTTTTGCAAAAATATTCAGTTATAATAAAGACAAATTTAATTGTGATTTAAAATTTTTAAATTTATTAATGAATTTCCTTTCCAAAAAAATTTTTATTAATTTTATTTAAGCAATGTGCCACTGGTTCCTTTTGTTTATATTTATGTGTTGAAATATGAAAATTTTTCGTAAAATATGAATTTTCGGTTGATTTATAGCGTTAATATTGTCGTCAGAAAAACAGGGCGATGTCTTAATCTAAAATGAAAAATAAGTTACCATCCAAACTCGATAGGTCTTGTAGTTCGTGCTTTTCAGCCAAACTTCGCTTCTCTGTAAGCCCCATTTTTATTTCTTAAAGAAAGGGGGAATAGAACCAACTTATGACTTGACTTTTAAAATTCCTTTAGGTAATTTATCACGATTTCAAACGGCCCTTTTAAAAGAACAAGTTTGCAAGCTCTGCTTTGAATAGTATACTAGCGCCTTAATTATTTTAACTTCACATTGCGAATCTAAATTTTTTAAAATTAATCCTTATATAAGCAATTAAATTTAATTACATTTTAAATCTAAAAAATTAAATTTAATTATGCATCAATTTATTATGAATTTTTAATTAAGACCTTTATCTGTACGATGATAATAATGGTTTTGTTTTGTGAAATTAAATTGGGTATTTATTATTTATAATCAATTTAATGAATTGCAAGTTTAGTAATAAAATTATTGATGGCAGGGAAAATATTAAAATACCTATTGATTTAATCAAAATGGTTTGCTTTTGTTTGTTCGCTTGTTATGTTTTAATTTATTTTATAGTTTCAAACCTATTGTTTTATTTATAATCATTTAATAGGATAAACTATCTTTAATAGAAAATTGTGTCAAAAACAGTTGATAATTAATTATTAAAATTTAAATTTTTTCGTTTATTTATGAGTATTTTTAATACAAATCATTCATTAATGACCTCTATTAAAGAATGATTCTAGAGGCGCCTTCTCTTGATGACATTTCTAACGAATTTTTTTACAAAGTATGCACGATCAACGAAAAAATATTGTAACCAACTCGTATGTTAAAAATCGATTAATAATCTCAAAAATTAACGTGCTAGCTTCCACTCATGCGTTCAAATTTCTCGATTATTAATCGCCCTTTTAACCAACTCGTTGGTTAAATAACTATAAAATTTACTATTACTGAAGGTAATTTTCTCTAATACTTGTACTAGAATGCATAATAGCAATAGGTATGATTTATGGTTATAATAAAACGTTTGATCATAATTTAATTTAAATTTTATAATATGAAAAATTGCTTTTAGTTCCTTTGCATTAATTAATTGCACGTAATGCATGTTAATTTCCACTTACAAGTTGTACACGCGTGATAAACGAAACCCCAACAGTCTAAATGCAATGGTGGTACTCTTTTTACAATGAGAGCATAAATAAATAGCGGACAGGATAACAGTCCTAAAAGAAAGAAATATATTTCGCTATCAGCATTTGTACACACGCACAGATACAAAAAGGTGGCTCTCTACCTTTTATTTCTTAATAAAAATCCTTTGATTTAAAGCTTGTTATGCCAGATTTTTTTTGTTTCATTGTTTTGCATTTTATACGTTTATTAAACGCATGCCATAAAATATTATTTTGAAAGGATACCTACATACCTACATGTAAAATCGTTAAAAAATTTCACAAAGCCATTATAACCGTGTAGGAGTAGCGGAAAAATTTAATTTTTAGGAATATTCCATTATATCTATGCCTCCGAATTTCTTGAAGATGAATGAACTCTATGCGGAAATACTATGAAAACACATAACTTCAAATAGTTTTTTCATACTAAAAAAGTGATCTAACTTCAAATTTCCGAATTTATTTACTAGCCAAAATTACTAGTAAGCAAATTAAAAATGTTATATTAATTTCCGTAATTTGGTATTGATTCCCAGATTATGCCCAAGGATATGGGTAGTTTGGGCGAGGTTAATAAAATATTTTTAATTCCGAAGCAATTTACCTATTAGAGTGGATAAATTCGGCAAAGCGTTTACGCGAAAATGAACCTTGTGGGTTTAAAAAAATGTATTCCATTTTATTTGTATTTATTCTGGAAAACCCAAAAAGGAGATTAGTAATCACAATATCCGGTATTTTCTGAAATTAAAGATAAACCAAATTTTTTACCACGTTTATGCGAAGAGGCCAAGAGATTAAAAAGTGATTCTATCAGAATTATTCCCCTTTTCAAAATTAAGTAAGTTCACAGTCCCTAAAAAGTGAAAATTGCACGTTTAGCCCGCTTTACAAACTACGTACAATATAAAATTTACACTAACCTATTTTTTCCATTATAATTTGGATTATTCTTAAATTTGAGAATCCCAGTCGGAGTAAGTGTAAGTTACTAAACATTTATTTTTTTATTAAAACTACATAATTTTTTGAAGTTTTTTTAACAACATATAAATATCAAAACTATTACCAAAAAAGTGAAATATTTTATGCAGGGTGCTGAAAAATTCCTGCATAACGGCAAACGATGTTTCATATCATAAATATTGTAAGGTTTAAAAATTGTCATTTATCTGTGACTTATTTGCTTTTATTTTTCTACATCACGTGACTTAAAAAAGACTACCAAGTTTTAAATCCTAAATGGAAGAACCCATATTTTTGTTTGATTTGGAATCAACATACCTGGAATCCAACGATACCTCATAAGGGACATTATCTATATTTTTTTACAAAAATATTTTATGAAGCAATTATGAGTAATATTGGATATTTTAACAACTAATAAGATGGCGCTGTCCGCCCTCTGTGACAAAAATATGAATTTAATTCTGTATTAAACTCTTAGTTTATTTACATGTACAGTTGGTCCCAGTTGGAAGTACGACAAAAGTAATGACAATCGCGTATTCTTTGTCCTACTTCCAGCTGGGAGCCACTTTACAGCAAACATATTTATTTGTTTTTTTGCAGTGGCGTGTTACCATATAGGCAAAATAGGCATTTGGCTAAGGCCTCAAATAAGGGAGGGGCCTCCAAATAAATTAGAAAAATAACAATGTTTTCCTCATTTTTTTAATAGAGTCGAAGTTGGTTATAACGAGTACGGATATAAGGAGTTCACGGATATTACCTGCAAATCTGAATACCCATTTTGGTTCCTATATATTTCAAATTCCAATTCAAAATTGCACAGTTATTACGAGCCTTTTCACGAATTTACCGTGTAAATATTTTTCTGCGAATTTCATTAAAGTCCTTTTAATGGGGTTTTCCATTAATAAAATTTATATTGCCACCCCTGGGATTTGAAAATATTTATTAGATACCTGCGTGATTTCTCGTTATTAGGACTGCATCCGCTTCCACTTAAAATTAAAAATGCAATCGACAAAATTATAAATTTTTTATTTAATTAGGAATAATGGCGTCGCAAAAAAATGAGGGGGAGTAAATAGAGTGGACACACAAGAAATAGCTTCATATTGAAATTTGTTTTGAATATTCATATTTTATCTAAGTACTACTGCCAAAATTTGATCAAAATACCTTCTTCTTAAAGCGCTCTTCCTTGGTCTCTGGCACGAAGCCCTGTTGGGTAATTATAGATTAATAAGCAAAACACATTTAATTAAAAATTAACAAATTAAAAAAACTAATCCGTAAACACCTTTTGTATTTCGAAAAGGGAGGTTTTTAACAAGTATATGTACAGGGTGATTTTTTTAAAGGTTAAAAAAATCACCCTGTATATATTCTTTTGAAATTGGTCAAAAATTAGATTCCAGAATTACTCTTGGTTTAAAACACCCTGTATATTTCGATTATAAATGATTTCACGGTTATAGCGAGGAAAAAGTGATGGTCGTTATAACCAAAATCTGTAATTTCAAAATTCTTCTTAAAAATATCAATATTTTGGGGCCTTAAAATTCAAAATTGCCTAAGGCTTCATAAAGGCATAACGCGCCACTGGTTTTTTTTCTCATTTGTAGGTAATTATTTTTTATCAGGGAGATATTTCTGACGACATTTAAATGAAACACCTTTTTTTGTTACCAGCAACAAATTATGAAAAATGAAGTTAATTTTATTGCCATTTGTGCTTAGGAAAGGACATTTTATGTGATAAGATTTATGATTTTTTTTAAATTGTTTAACTTTTATTTTAACGAAAAATATGAATTATGGGGCATCGTTGGATTCAGGTGAAAGCAACACCTAAAATTGAAAAATTATAGGCAATCTAAAGTTGTCACTTGTCACTGCGAGAAATTACTGTGTGTACTTGTAATTTTCCAGAAAAAACTTCTAAAGTTTTTGTGTGTTTTGGGACAAAACCGAACCTGAATGCGCATTTCTTTTATTTAATTTAAGAATTTGTAATATTTTTTAATCAAAAATGGCTTCCTTCATTCTTTTAAAACAATGAATATTATTGAACAGTAGTTTTTAAAAAGTGATTTTCGGGTACTGCGTTTTTCCACAGAAATTACTCATATAATTTTGAGGATTTAAAAAAAAAATATTAGATGGACTAACCCCCAGTATTATCAACAGACATTTAATTTTAAATGGGGTTTAATTTGACATATATAATCTATTTTACAGCTACACATCATTTAAACTATTTTCAAACTTCATAAATATACTATATATGTCAAATTAAACCTCATTTAAAATTAAATGTCTGTTGATAATATTGGGGGTAAGGAATTTAATGAAACTTCCCAAGTATTAATTAAAAAAAATAAAAATATGGTCTGTAAACCTGTGAATATAAATTATAATAATATGCCATAAAAATGGGTGGTTGCTATTTAAAAAAGAATTAAGTGACTATCCCATGACCTTTAACCTGTTGGTCAAGGTCATATTAATATTAATAAATACAGTCAAACTTCCATAACTCGAATTTTTCCATAGTTTTTCACTATGCGAAATAATTTCTATATCTCGAATTTTCTATATCTCGAATTTTTTTGAAAGTCCCTTGAAGATTTGAATTAGGTAAGTTTGACTGTAGTTGATCATTGGGAATCGTATAATTTTTATTTGAAACATTTTTCTCGGTAATGGATATTTTCAAAATTAAATCGGCGTAGCCGAACTTAACGTATTGCAAATTTAAAGCCTTGTAACTTCCATTTATTCACTGTTTCATGAATCTCCGAAATCGAGCTATAATAATACTATATGCAATACAAATGGGTGGTTCTATTTAATGAAAGTTAACTGATTAACGCGTGACCTTTAACCTGCTGATTAAGGTCGTGGCAATATTCCTAAACAATACTTCACGAAGAATCGTACAACTTTTATTTAAAACATTTTCCTGTAAACAGCTTCATTTCAAAGAAAAATGGGGGTTTCCGAACTTTTTCTAAACTCTGTATAAACTACAGAGTGATTTAGGTTTGGTTTAGGATGGTATTTCGAGCATCAAGAGCGTCCATCACTTGAAAGTAAATTTAGATTCTGATCTGTCTTCCTAACCAAATAGTAAATTGTTGGTGTTTTCTGAGTCAACTTTTAATATGGGACATTAATAGAATCCTTAATTTTTATTAAAATTGACGTGATGTAACTACAAGAAAGTAAAAATCATGATACATGTAGTAAGTTTATTTATTGTTTAGAAACCATGTAATATCTTTGACTTATTTATACCTAGCACCTAACTGGTTTAAAAATTCTGTATCCAGAATCGCAATGGCCCTCACGAAATCAAAATCCAAGAACTCAGAAGTTCTGCTGTATCCAATGACATTAACATGCTTTTTGTAGGATTTTTTAACAGTTTCTACTTCTATTTTTTGATTTTGATTAATTCCACAAGAACATTAATAATATTTAAGAACCAATATTACCCGAGATCGCATTTTAAAGATTTTTTGGTTATCGTTAATCTGTCTTCGTCAGTCAGTTTTTAGAAACATATCATATTCTGTATAATTTTTTGGTGTCGCCATTATTGAAGAGATCGACTTAGTATTTCAAAAATCTAAAATCTGCAGTAAAATAAATTTCCAGATTTTATTAAAAAAAAATTAAAACTTTAACTAGATAGAAAAATTATAGGCAAACTAAATTTTCAACATTTTTCAGACACATTTTTTAGAAAAAAAATTTTTGGTACAAACCCGATACCGATTATGCAACTTTTATTTTTTTTAAATCAAAGAATTTTTAAAGAAGGCATTCTTAATTTTTTTTACAGCAATGTTTATGATTTTTAGCAAATCTCTAACTTTTTTAGAAGTATTTTTTTTGACAGAAAAGTACCTATTGAGCTATAAGATAATAATGTCAAGCCATAATCAAAATGAATGTTTTTGTGTTGTTATATCAAAAAAATTAGATGCACTAAGGAATATCAACTAAATATTTGTTGAGTAAAAATGTAGTAAATGATCTACACTAATTTTAAAGATGATTGATTAATTCTAATCCTAAAAGCAACA
Source organism: Stenus bimaculatus (assembly GCA_963971135.1). NCBI lineage: Eukaryota > Metazoa > Arthropoda > Insecta > Coleoptera > Staphylinidae > Stenus > Stenus bimaculatus. The sequence goes on along the minus strand of OZ020180.1, from coordinate 73,420,049 downwards.
ATTTGTAAACCACAAAATGATGGACGTTTGGACGATGGTATTTCAAGGACCAAAAGTGTCCATCACTAAATTTCCGAATGTTGCAACTTTTCTCAAATCCTTAATATTTGTTAAAATAGATTTGGTGTAACTGTAGCAATCAAATATTAAATGATTCGGTTTATTACAATAAAAATAATTACAACTGACAAATCGAGTACACTTGGGTAACTAAGGGAGTTATTGTTATTGTTATTAATAATTTGTCAGTTGTAATTATTAATAACAATAACAATAACTCCCTTAGTTACCCAAGTGTAGTCGATTATTATTAACCCCCAATATAACTACCAAAAAGTAAATATGATGATACAGCTACTTAGTTTATTTGCAACTTAGAAACTATAGAATATCTTTGATTTATTTATACCTATAATTTAACTGGTTTAAAAATTCTTTTACCCAAATCGTATGAATTGACCATCTTTAAGGAACGGCTCTCATAAAATGATAATCTGTGAACTCGTAGTTTCAAGGCATTTCCTAGATCTACTTTTCGATTGTGATTAATCTAATTCTTTAATTTTCTGTATTGTACCAAAAACTGTAGCCTATATTCAGCGACCGTGATGAAAATTTTAGAGACGTCGTTAACGTTAAAAAAAATGGATTTAACGTTAAAGACGTCACTAAGATTTTCGCCACGGTCGCTGAATACAGGCTATTGTGTTTTAGCAGATTCTAAGAATTTTGAGAACTTTATTACCCACAGGATCATATTTTAAAGATATTTTATTATCCGTAATCTCTGTCTTCATCAGTTATTAATTTTCCATTTTGATAATGAAAGACGATTTATGAATTGATTGATGAAAAAAAGATTGATGATTGTATCTTGTTAAAAATTTACATGGTTGTAAGTGTAAAAGAAAATGTGATTTTGTTAGGACTTATTTTAAATAATGAAATATAAAAGTATACTTAACGTAACAAAGGGACCTATTTCAAAGGATTTGCTTGAGGTTAAGTGGTACAAGGTACAAATGATTAAAAACTTTTATATCTGGGAGAGAACGTTCGTGTTTTGTTTAGCAAATGGACAAATGGGAGAAACTAAGCCTTAGGAACAACACATTCCCGACGGAACTTTTCGAAATGTAATATTTTGACAGGATCCTCTCCAAACAGCTGGATTACGTATGGCTGTCACGAGTTGTGAGCATCGACCGGCCGCCCCCTAGGAGTCGGTGAACGCACTTCCCGCATCCCCGCCTACACCTACGCCAAGCAACTTCTTGTCACGTGGCGAGACGCCTTCGTTCCGGAAGCAGAGGTCTGTGAAATTGGAAAATCCCAGCGACTTTCACTTTTACCACCTTTTCTTGCGTTGAAAGTTTTCCCTCGCGCTTTCCTGTTTTCAGTAATTCATTAATTCTGTAGGGTCGCATAAATCACAAAAACTGGAAACTTTCATTAAACTAAACTGAAATCATCAGCCTCGCTTATTAACACTATCTTCATTACTTACACTTCAACAAACACCAACTTTTATATTAAGAACTATAACCACAATGAGTTTTCCTCAAATAAAAATCAATACCTACATTTATCTACTCAACTTCCATCAACTCTATAATAAACACATTATTTCTTTAAATTTTTTAATATTTTCCTTTTTATTTCAAAAACCTTTTTGGCAAGGATTTTGTTTTAAATGATGAATTTTGATAAAAATTTGGATCATTAAACTAGCTAAAATGTATAATATTAATGAATTAAGTAAAAGCACTTTTCTATTGAATCGAGGGGTAAATTTTTTATGTGATATGCAGGTGTTGATAATGTCATTCCGGCTGATGGATAGGACATGCATCGAGTTTTGGTCTGCCAGTGGTTCTTATATCACCACAACACTAATCCATCTCCATATCTCTTCTACGAATGCATTCATTACCATTTTTGACATCTATTTCTATTAAAAGCCTATAATGAATAAAAATCCTATTCCTGGTTTTGGGATGTGGTTAATATTTTATAGATTTTATATCCTAAAAGAAATTAATTACAATTCTTTTAATATAGTGAAAATTATGGTACATACTTAGGTATAAAAATTTAAATTCAATTTTCTTATATTATTCCCTATTAAAGTTTAAAAGAATTTTTAATAATTTAAAAGTACATTTAAAATTTAATAAAAAAAGTTCTTTGAGCTTTCTTTAATTTTAGGATATAAAAAGCATACCTTGGATAATCGATTTATAAAATATGCAAAATATAAAGGAAATTCCTAATTTTAGAACTTTACAGTTTAATTCGGAAAGTGCTTGTTTTAATACATATTTTTTATGAAAAATTGGTATTTAACCTTTTTATAATAAAATTGAAGTGATTACTGAAGAAGGTTATAAATTGTGTAGAATATTCAATTTTGTCATCGTCGAGTATAAAGATGTTGCTTGTTAAAGCTATTAGAAGATAGGAGATAGATCAAAATCTTTCGTTCGTATCTCAACCTAATTGTCGGTCTCAGGTGCAAGCGGCGTCAAGTTTTTGTCAGAGAAAAATCTAGAGACGAGAAAAGCCGGAAAAGTCCCAACCAAGATTTTTATCTAAATAGCCTCGGCCATCCATCACACGCTACCGCGCAAACACACGTTCACTTTTGCCTGAGGGAAATAAATTAGCCGCTTTCCTCCAACTTACTTTCACTTTAAAAACAAAAATCCTTCAAAACCCTGCCAAACATTTCGAATTAACGTCAAAAGCAGCTATCAAAAATGTTTCATCCATCTTTCAATTTGGCGGAGGAAAAAACACGATAACAGAGGCATCCTGTTACCGACGTGCCTTTTCAAATGAAGTAAGACGATGCCAAGGAGGGATTTCTGCGGTAAAACTGCTGCTCAAAACAGTATCGAGTTTTCCCCTTCGCTGAAAAAGCCTAAGGATTTGATTAAATCGATAATTCTAATGCAATTTCGTGCTTGAATTACTGACCCAATTTGACACTAACGATTTTTGTTGCGTAATTTAATGTTATAATTAATATTTACATTAGTACCACATTAGGCTCTTTAGGGACTTTTACAGTCACGAAGATTCAATTATAATATTTTTTCAATATTATGAATCAGAAATTTTTTAACCTACATACTAAAATCACCTTAAATTACTTGTAAATTAGGTTAATATTAGTGTATAAATTTAAACACTTGATTGTAAATTACGGTTGATAATTATTTGTCATAAAATATTCTACTTAAGTGATGTTTATAGTGGCAAGATTTTTCCAGAGTGTGAGAATACAGGTGCCCTTCCATCTTAAAATACCAATGCATTTAAATGCAAGCTCTATCCTCGACTCTATCCTCTACTCTCTCGATTATGCGCGTACCCTTAGAGCATGTTTATGTTCATAGTGGGGAGTATCTAAGCGCGTTACAAATAGAGAAGTGCAACGGATGCGTTTAGGAACCCGGAGTGTTGTGACGTCATTATTAGGTATGCGCTCGGTTCGTCATGTCTTCTGAACGCTTTGGATTTGGAGTGTAGTAAAGTGGTTTAAACAAACCTTCATAACCTCAAACTCGCATGTGTTATAATACTATGTCTTCAGTCTCGTCGATACACTAAGCCCAATATTAGAGTGAATATTGATAAAGCGAACAACCTCGAACGTTACCATCCACAGATTCATCTCGTACGGACTCGGTGGACGCCGAATTCGCCGCTGTTTAGGCTTTTTGTACCTACAATTATGTGAAAAAAATTTAAACCTAAAAACTTTGAAAGAAATGGCAGTAGTGGATAGTTGACTTTGGTGGTTAAATTGAGGATCGCCTCAGCTCGTGTTCCTTATTTCTGCCCCGAAACTTTCGGGCTCATTTGGTTTAGCCTTGGCTCTGCATTTTATTATTTTTATTGGTTTAAAAAAAGTAAAGAAGAAACTATAAAAAAATATATTCATGATAAATTGCGTAAAATTGTTATGAATAAAAGCCACAAGACATTTAAAAATAGAAAATTGAATACTGGTTAAACTTAAATTTTTGTAATTTTTTAAGTTGGTCCATAAATTCGGTATTTTATACAAGTCTTAGTCTAACTTTTTAGATATGTTACAGGCTAAAACCGATTTTAGGCTAAACTAATTTTTCCTACGATAAACTAGTTTATCTGAAAGGTATTAGTATCAACAGGTTAAGTCTAGTGCAAAATCTAATTCATCCTAAAATAAAAACGCAGCTTTCAGGAAAATTACTTGCACTGGCACGCACTTGTGCAATTTCAATAGACAAATTTTAACTTCCATTTTCTCGGTGTAGAAATGAAATCTGTATGGTTTTTCGTCTTTGGTTGCACTGGCTAATTTCCGAGATTGCGCTGGAATTTTCTAAAAATTAGCTGGAAATGAACTGGGAGCTCAAAAGTGCACTGAGTGCAGATAATCCGAAAACTGAACTAGTCTATGCTGATTAGAACTATTGGAATACGTATAGTTACATTTCTAGCATTTTGATTGTCGTTTGCCACCGTAGAATTTTCATCATCATTATTTTTTCAATCTGTTTATCATTTTCTGAAGGTTTTTCAAGATCATCTTCGTCCTGGCTTTTTAAAGCCTATGATGATGTCGAAAGACGTACTCTAGGCTTAGTCCAAAACATGGCTTTGTAAGGCGACTGTTTCATTCCAGAAAAACATCTCTTCCGGTGTTCGACTGCAGTTTACCCTGGGCTCCTAAACTAAACACACCATGTATACTGAAGCACACTGAATAATCGCGTGAAATCTAAGGCTTCGGGGAGGAGTTCGACAATCCCAAATAATTTAGACCAGGAAAAATCAGTTTACCCTGGGCATTTCACTTTTATTTTACGATAAACTAGATTGGACTAGGTTAAACCAATTGGTCCTATGGCACTTCAGATAAACTGATTTGCCAAAAAAAAAACAGGTAACAGATATAATAAGAATGACCAATACCTACTTTGAATTTGATCCATTTTTATAATGGTAAAAATCTCCAACAGATTACACAGGCGAATGATGAAAAAACTTTTTCAAAAACTTTAGCTATTTTCTATGTAATTTGGTGCGCTGATTCCGAAAAAAATAACAAAAAAGTCGTATCACCCACCAATTTCTCACATTTTAATATTAAATAAAAATAAATGTTATTAACCACAATGTATAACAAATATTTTTTTCTATGACTATTGTATAATGGGTACGTTATGTACGCGTTTCTAGACAAGCTATTACTAACACCCGTGAGTTTCGGTTACCGGTAACAGAATTCCATGGGCTACCTGTGGATATCTGTTACTAAATTCAAACAACTTAAGTTCGAGTATTTTTGCACAAATAAGCATTAAGTATAAACATATGAGATTAGAAATTGCTCATGCGTGAAAAATAATGTGTAATCTCTGGTGTCCAACATTTTTTTTTGAAACTTTCTTATGTCTTTTGTCGGTATGTCTTATGTTCAAAACCGTTTGTATAAGTATACCTTAAGTTATAGTTGTGAATACAAAATATACAGGGTGTCCCACTTTTTTCTAGCTAAACTTTTTTTAGATAGTAAATGTAATTCTGAATAAAAAATCCAATAAAATACAGTGGATTCCGCTTAATAGGACTATAGAATGATCGAACCAGCATTTGGACCAAAATATAAAATTGGACCGTTTATTTGGTCCAAAAAGTTTACTTGGATCAAATCTTCCAGAAAATTTAATCATATATATAAATAAGTATTTTAATTTTGAAATAAAAGTGAATTCACATGATATTTAAATTATTATTTTGCTATCACTTTAAATTCAACATATTTTTTCCAACTTTCTGGATAAATGTCCCCCTTTTTACGTTTTACTTTTATAAGAGAAAATATTATGAAAAAAGATTAACTTCGGTTTTTCAGACCAGCAGCTTTATCAGAGCAAAACACCCTGGTCCCAATGTGGTCGGAATTTTACGTGGTATCCTGTATAATTTGTATGTTTTGGGTTGCAGTTTTAGCAAATCAGATACTGTAATTTCATTGAGGGAAATTTAAAAAGCTCTTCCTAGTTTTAAAAACAATTAATAATGCTGAAGAAAGCAACTTAGTAATGTCAAAATCCAAATCATCCTTGATTTGAATCATAAATTTGAATAAAAAAATGGATAAGAAAGACAACGTGTTCTCAAAAATATTAGTTCATTCAGGTTTTTTTGTTCAGAATGACATATACTATCTAATAAAATGCTGAAAAAAAGTGGGACACCCTGTATAGGTTCACAATTTGGAAAACAACGCGGTCTCTAACCGAATCGATTGATACTAAAGAATTTGGACTTATTTCGCATGGTCAAAAACGCAGAACACTCAACGATGAATATCGAGTGCATCCGATAATGTAGTTTACATCCCGGAGGTTAGGAAGTTTCTATTTCCTTTGGTTTTGAAGAAAACAAAATAAAAACCCAAGACTACGAAACAAATACGACATCTCCTTTAAAAACAGGATGGAATATATTTATGTTCTTAAAAAATAATAATAATAAACCTTATACTTCTACAAGTTTTAAATTTTGTATTATTTCTTTTATTAAAATTCTTGGTTTTTTACTTATCTGAGAACACTTTTCCGAAAATTGTAAGAATCTGCGCTGGTGTATTTATATTGAATTATATTTGGGTATATTTACTATTTATTCAATATATTTTTATGTGTTCAAGAATATGAAAATAAATTCTTAACATTTTTATAGGGCCGCACAAAAATTAAATTTATCCTCCCCGCATCGAAGAAAAAGAACGAATTCGGAAGAATGCGAGTCAACAACAGGATTTTGTGGAGTTCTCCAGAGATCGCCACCGCCCGTTCCTCCGGCGCTTTTGAGAAGGATTGGAGTCAAGGAAATCACTGGAGTAGGAAAGGTAAGATTACTCTTATTTATACCACACACGCATTATTATTAAAATGTTTTCTTTTTTATTTCGCCGAAAGTTCACGTTCTACAAAAGATAAAATATGCTATTATACATCACTGACAACATCTATAGAAATATCTTTAGAAAGAGAATTTATAAATCAACGAATTAGGTATTGTGGTTTCCTGAAAATATGATAATTAAGTTTTTGCCTTATACCTTTGTGCTGCATATGTAGAACACGCGCTTTCCTTCAATTTCTGTAAAAAGAATATTTGAAAGTTAGTTTACTCAAATGCCGATACATTTCTCAATTTAGGAAAAAAATTATTTACAACGAAGGAAATGAGTTTTCCGGAGCGGCTGAGTTAGTGGGTAAAATTATCTAAAATAGGAGAATTTTTGTAATAATCAATAAATTATTTTACCTAATATGGTTTAAGTTATGTAAAATATCAAAATTCCTACGATCTACGGATCGTAAATATTACGATATTAAATGAAATTGTATCCCTAAAGGCATCAATTGATTTTCGCTTCTCGGGAAGTTGTGATGTGTTTATAGTTTTCAGTAAAAGTAGTTTCAATGTCAGTTCCCGAGATTTATTATCAGTAAAGCTCTCAATATTTCTATTTCAGCAAGATATTGTGAAATAAATTAATTGGGGTTTAAAAAAGTGAATTAATCGCTGTAATGTTTTTTGTTGGGAAAATTATATTTTAAGCGAAAGAAAAACGCGCTTGTGAAGAGATTTATCACCGACCGAAATCGTAACGTGGCCGTTTTAGGGTGCGAAACTTTTCCAACTCATCTGAATAATTTCGCAGATGTAAATCTAGCAGCAAGACAGTTTTATTCCCGTTCTATTCGCAAGGACCTAGGCGGATGTTTGCAAAATCGCATGTTTCTCAGATAATAAGAAAACTAAAGAATTACCTCGCGAACCAAATCAATGGCGTATAAGATTCAATGAAGCGTTCTTAAACAGATTGGATGCCTGAATCGGGCGGGGAATGAAGGAAGACAACCAACGGTGCAGTTCCAGAACTGTGATTGCCAATATGCGACCCCTGACCCGACTGCTGATGCGAACTGACCATGTGTTCCCACACTATCCCGATCGGAAGGATATATTGCGAGTTTTGACTCGGCAGGAAATATACAGATACATGCTAAAACTTCGATTGTAGAACAGCTATTGGACAATTTTTGTATTCCAGCTGACGTAAGCCCTTACCCATTCTACTTGTTTATTGATATGTATTCGAGAGGTTTGCGAAATATATGGATTTTTAGATCTTTTTTCTTATATCCAAGGCAATAAATGGAAAATTTTACTATTCAAATCCAGTGAATATAACTCCAACTCAATATAACGGGACAATACGTGACTAATCTAAAATATTGAAACTCAATTTATTCAATAAATTTTGTTTAAATATATAGCTCTGGAAATGGCTTGACTACAATCATATCACTACAAATCCCAATAAACTCAAATTTACTTAAACATAATTATGAGAAATTAATGCAAAATTGTCCAGAATTCGACCTACAAATCGCTTATATGCTGTGATAACTACTACACTATCTTAAACTGGGAGAATCTATAATGGTTACTGTCATCCACCAGTAAGGCAATTGAACACCGACCAAGGACCAATAATATCAAGGCTTATTAGTTTTTGAAGAATGAATTAATGCAAAATTGTCCTTGGACCTTCAAAACGCATGTTTGTTGTAATAACCACTACACTACCTAGGACCCATGTTCTAATATTGTTAAATTTTGACTTAAACTGGGAGAATCGATAATTAATCCTGGCCAAGGACAATTTTACAGTAATTAATTCTTCAAGAACTAATAAGTCTTATATTAATAATTAGGAAGACTTTTTAGAGATATTATTAGATATATTTCGTTTCATCCATGAGTGAAATCTTTTAATGTTGGACGTAGTTTGTAGGATTAGTAGTATACGAGTATAGTAATAAAAATTGTAATTATTCGAGAAATCTAGTATCTAGATAAAGCTTACAGAAAACTGGTGAAACAAATTGGATTGCAGGGACTAACGTTAAAGCCAAGTTAAATTTACATGACAAAAAGTTGATTAAACGTACGCCATCAGTGCTCGAGCGAATATCGCTGCGAAGTTTACGTAATGACAGTTGGTATAAGGAGTTTAGCATCGGACAAAGGACATTCCCACACATCTGGAGAGGATAACCCTAGTCCCTGGAAAACCTGGTATTACTCAATCTCGCGTCGTTCGACTTTATAAAGGGACATGGCTTGCTGGTCATTGTCCACTAACCTTTCAGTCGCTTAGTAGATTATGTCGAATCATTTACTTGATGCGATTAAGCCGTTGAAAAATGTTTGATATATTGGATTACGAGGATTTAATATGTCAAAGGGAGCGTTGGTAAATGAGATAAGATTTATTAAACCCACAAATATTAAATAAACACCATTATTTACACTTAACACAAAACTAATCAATGACCACCAAAAGTTTTCATTTTTATTGCTAAAATGCAATAATATTTATTTGTTTCTTTCAACTACAATATATTCTAGAATAAAAAAATCTTTAATTAAATTTTAATTAGCCTCTATTATTTCTTTCAAAGAAAAAGCTTTAATTAATTTACATAATCACGTTTATGAAATAAGAAGAATTATTTATTGAATTTTTTTATAAAATCTCATTAGCTGCAAGTACTGTAAAAACACAGAAAAAAATCTAATTAAAAAACACTTGTTACTTTAGTTTATGTTTGAAAAGAAAAAAAGTCTTATTTTTGCCTCGGCATTTAATCCAGAACAAACAACAACGATGCCAGAAGTCGTGTATCAAAAGACTAGTGACGGAATTATTTTCGAAACGTTTTGCATTTATAATTATTCTTAAAAGACTTATCTTAGACAGTCCACTTGAGCCCAAGAGCTAACTTATTACTTTGCTTTATTAACGTTTTTCTCTAATACAGGAGCTTTCATAAAGTTAATTATTTTAAGAATAAATAAATTGAATCTATTATTGTAAAATCGACCAAAGAGAGCACACATACAGAGTGGACAAAAAGTTCGGCAACTTATTTTTGAAACGATAAATGTTTTAAGAAAAATGTTTCAAATAAAAGTTGTACCATTCTTAGTAACGCATTCTTTTAGGAAAATTAGTATGACGTTCTAAAGCTAGTTGAAGGTCAAGTAATAATCACTTACTGTTTTTAAATAGCGACCCCCATTTTTTTTGCATATTATTATAGCTTATATTTAGAGGTTTACATAATATAGTTTTTTATTTGTTTTTATTAAGTACTTTGGAAGTTTCCAGCATTTAAATTTCCCATACACAAAGCACTTTTGAAACTAAACTAAACTAAACTAAAAATATTAATATGACCTTGTATGACAGGTTGAAGGTCGCATGATATTTTGAATAACAACCATCAATTTTTATTACAAATTATTGTAGTTTACTTTCATTAGTTTACAGAAAATATTTTCTTTTTGGTTTTGAAGAAATACTCTGGAAGTTGCAGAAATTTTAAATTCATTCCAATACAAATCTTGTCAATGCCCGTTGGTTTTTAAAATATTGCATTTCTCAAGAAAAAACCTTTATATTAAAAGTTGTAGTGATACTTATGACTATGAATGACAGGTTGAAGGTCATGCGGAGGTTACTTAACTTTTTCAACCCAGCAATTTCCAAAGTAGGTAGTTAAAAGAAGTGATTATAACCTGACTTTCAACCTACCATTTCAGGTCGTAATAATTTTTCTACATAAGAAGCGTTACAAAGAAACGTGCAAATTTTATTTGAATTTTTTTTTAAATACTTATGCTTTATTTAAAAAAAAGTGGACGTTCGAGAACTTTTTGTATTGAAAATTAAAACCCTTGTAACTTCCAAATAATATATTAAAAAAAAGTAAGAAAATGTGTTCTGTAAAGCTCTGAAAATGAGTTAATGAACTTTTTGTCCACCCTGTATAAGAAAAATATTTTCAATTTGTACAATTTATTTCATAATTCAGAAAAAAATGAAAAATCCTAACACATTTTAATTTAGGACTGAGGGGTTTTTCAAATGACCTATCGAAAATCAATAAAAGTAGATTGTTAATCAATTTTAACCACCTAAATATTTAAAATAAGAAAATTATTTGTTTAGTTTTAATAGAAGTAGTCATCTGATATTTTAAAAAAACAAGTTGAGTTATTGAAAGTTACATCTTCAATTTAGGAATTTAGCAAATTAGATGTTATGTTAAAAAACAAAAAAAATACGGTTATAACGATTAACGGTTATTACGAGCAAAATTCGGTACCTTGATGCTTGTTATAACCGAGTTCGATTATATTTATATTCCAGATTGAAAATACATAGTTTCAAACCCTAATTTAGGAAAAATTGGTCTGCACTTACCCTATATTACCTTACATCTTTTTTTCTGAAATAACTAATTTTCATAGATTTTTTTTATAAATCCGAAAATTTCTGTATATTTTTAAAAATATCTAATCTTATAGTTCCCATTGCAATTAAAGAAATTTTAGATTTCTAGAACGGAATAAAAACACCGAACAAAAAATATTTAATAATATTTTTAAAATTTTAGTCTCTTTCTTGCTTATAAAATTTTGTCAGAAAGTACTGGATTTTTTTTTGTAAATTTGAAAATATTTAATTTTTTATTCTCAGGATCAAATGAAAGTCCACATCTTTTTAAATAAAAATTTACGTTTTTCCAATTATTCCTTTCCTGAATATTATTTTTTCCTCTTTCAAGTTTTTTTCTAAAATTGAGTTATTCTTATTATTATTTTTTTTATATTTAAAAAAGTTCACTGTTTACATATGATTATGAAATAAAAAAAACTGAAATAGAGTATCCTATGTTTATGTAAGTAATAATTTGGAAATATATTGATTACACATGGTGTCCCGTTTTGAAGTTACATCATCATTTATTCTTTTATTTTTGCCACTCGTCAGTACATCGGTAATATCAATTTAATGAAGATTTCCAGAGATTAAAAAAAATCATCACTAGAAAGCTAAAACTATTCTCTTCCAATCAGTAATAACAAAACCAAAAAAATCGTTCATAATATATTTTAATTAAAAAGGCCACAGATAAAAAAAATTAAAATTATTTATATTTGCAATTTTCTGGCAAATACTGAAAATAAAGCCAATTAAAAAGGTGTATTTTTCATGTTTTCTAAAATTTCAATAATATTATCTTTACAAATCACGAAAGTTTTGAGTTATTATACCTAGTTATTTTCCTTCACATATCAAATCATTGTAAAATTTACCCTTTCGACTTGTAAGTAGATGTTTCTAAATTTTATGAAATTTTTATATTTTGGATGATATTTCAATAGGATTAAGGTAAAATAAATTTTTTCTTCAAACGTCATTAAAATGCAACCTTATGTGAGGTTTTCCTGGCTTTAACAAGTTATTTTTATGTTCGTGCATTTCCGAAGTAAATTGGTTACAGTCGGGTATACTTTGCATTGACAAGGATTAGAAAAGCGGAGTAGAAATGCATTTTAGGCAACCCAATATACACTAACATCCATCGTATTGTGTATTGTATCTAAATTAAATGTCAAATTTCGACGTTTCAAGAAAAAATAGCATTTAATTTTGGATAAATAAAAGTCTTTTTCAAACATAGACTCTATGAAATAAAGTGTTTTTTTGAAAATTTGAAAGTTCGAAAAAGGCTTTTATTTATCCTAAATTAAACAAGTACGAACGTGATCCTACATCTTAAAAAATAGCATGCTTTATTCGGAGTAAAAGAACTTTTACTCTTAATATAACAATATACTATTAATTCTATTAAAAAAAGTGCAAAACTTCTAAAACTTAATTAAGTAGGTAATCAATAAACTTAATGGTCAACTTTTATCTTTTTTAAAATTTTCTATAAATAAAAAGTAAACTGAAACAAACTTAAAACCTGTTACAATCTAATAGTTTTGAAGACGAGAAAAAAAACCACCCCCTTAATTGACTTTAAAAAGAAAGTCATAAAAATAAAAGATATTTTTCAATTTTTTTTTTTTGGTGAGTTTTTATTCAACATTTTGTCAAATATTTCTATTGTTTTGTTATTAATATAATTTAAAGAGGATGGTGTTTGCCTTCTAATGAAAAAAAATTTAATCTCTATACACATTTATAAAATTGTTATTACCGATGAACTGATGTGTCGTAAAAATAGAATTCAAAATGCTTTAACTCTAAAACTATAAATGATAGTCCCCTACTTTTTTGTTTTTTTTTTGGCAATAAAATTTTGTTTGCCTTCTAAGGGTACAAACATGGTGCAGCACCGACTCATTCCGTGACCTAGCGACTTATTCACTTTATTTTCAGTTTACCTACGCTAGATTGAAGTGTTATAAGTATTTTATTTAATTTTTAAAATGTTATTTGATAGTGATTCAAACTTATTTGCGAGTGCTATTGAAAAAAAAAATTTGAACCTGTAAAATATTATTGATATTGTATAAATTATAATTATAATGTAATAACATATAATATCAGTATTTTATATTGTAAAAAATTAAAATATCTACACAGCCTGGCAAGTAAAGAGACTAAAATGAACACAACTTAGCCTTATGCTGTTCTTTCAAAAAAACAAACGCGTTTGATTCTTGGATAGGGTCGGGAGTCGGTGCTGCACCATGTTCACTCAATGTGTTTGTTTTTAATGCTTGAGTCGGTGCTACACCATGTTTGTACCCTAATTTGAAGTTTTATCTACCACGAAGAGATCACTCGGTATAGTATTAATTTCAGTAGTTTAAGTCTAATTTATCCTTTTCCGTACAAATGTCGGTAATTTCAATTAATTTTTTATTAATATGCAGGGTGATGATAAAGTTTGGAACAAAATTCGTAATCCGTATTTATTTTTTTTTAGTAAATCGCTCGGACAGGTCAATTTTAATTTTTAAAATGCCATCTCTTGATATTAAAAAAAGTATTAATGACGTCACTGGTGATTTAGCAATGACGTCATTATCGTATTTTTAAAAAAAGGTTACCCCCACTTTTTTTACTCGCTTTTGATAGATGTTCATGTTACTTAAACGATGATATAAAAACATGTTACATTTATGAAAAAAAATTTGAATAAAAAATCTATTTACTTCAATAAATTTGAAAAAAAATACTTTGATTCTATTTAAAACTAAGAAAATTTACAAAGAATAAAATTTTCATTTCAAAAACGAGTAAAAAAGTGATGATGACTTCATTGCTAAGTCACCAGTGGTGTCATTAATATTTTTTCTATACCAAGAGGTGGCATTTTAGAAACTAAAATTGACCTGTTCGAGCGATTTTCTCAAAATAATTAAATACGGCAGTTACGAATTTTTTTCCAAACTTTATCATTACCCTGTATACATTTCTGTATATTCATCGAAATTAAACAAGTTTGTACTCCTTAAACATTGTCTCATACAATGAAATAACGTTCTACTATAGTAGGATCGGCCAGCAAACAGGAATTCCAACCTAACTTAAATTGGAATCAAATCAGCGACGCTGAATTTTCCTACCCATACTGAAGGGTTGTAGTAGGGACTACTACTAGCAGCTAGAAGGTTGTAGTAGGGGCTACTATTAATACAACTCTCTAGCATCACTAAGAATATTCAGCGTCGCTAATTTAATCAATGTCAGTTAGGTTGGAATTTCTGTTTGCTGGCTGATCCTACTATATTAGTAAACAATTCTTTTATCTTTGAGGTGAATAGCGACAAATAAAGTTTAAAATAGAGATAACTGTAAATCCAAAACAAAAATTGTAGGATTTGTTTTCGTCATATTTATATTTTCCCACATATAATTGATGGATTACCATTCGTAGGAAAAGCTTTATCCTAATCATTTTTGTCGAATTTATATGAATTAATAAAATATTAGAAAAGTAATAATATTGCAAAAAAATACAAACACTTTTTATGTTTTGTTTTGAATACCACATGTATGTTTGGTTATGTAAAAGTAAAACAGTAACAATTTGATTTAATTAGGGCTTAGAAACGTATTAAAGTAAACAGTTATTAATTTTTTATGTTATTATTTAAAATAATAAAATTAATACATAAAAATGGGTTACAACGCTAATAAAGTTTAGTTATCATAAAGTGGCTTAATGAATAATGCGCTGTTGCGTGTTTCAGCAGTAATAAACCAAACTCGTATATTTAGCTATATTTTACAATAATTGCAATATACTATTGACAAGTAATGCACTCTGGGAGGGTTTATGTTATTTTTAATTATGTTTTATATGTACCCATATATTACAACGTGTATTATAATAAGGGTTATAACTACTGTCAACATTTTATAGCTTTTTACTTTTTTTATTATATTCATAAACACATTAAATGATAATAAAGTTTTACTGCTTTTAAATTACTTGTAGTTTGTTTTTAATTATTTAAAGTTAAATAATGATTTTAAAAATAAGCTATTGGCATAATAAATTCTCTTTTAGTATATTAGAGCTTATTTCTTGAACAAAGGGTCTTGCATCTTTCATCTGTTCTCGAACTGATCTACTTAAAATAATCGGCTTAAATCAATCATATTCATTACTTCTTTGCAATTTAACCCTATTAGCATTACAGGCCTTTAAGAAAATTTCGTTGGAAAGAGATGGAGAGCGCCTTACGCTAATTTAATGAAAACATTTTGCCTGGAGGATTTTGAGTATCAAAAAGCGCGGCGCCATCAATCACACTGGGTTCATTCGTGATTAAGGCGGAAGTTGGCGGGTGCATTGACAGCGCCCTTGGTTCCGAAGCGACCATCAATGAAACCCCCAATCAGCCTCAATTATCATACCCGCCGCAAGCAGGGAACGTGCCCTGTTAGGGAAAAGGGTATATCGATGGAGGGCTCAAGGATTCCGGAGTATATCCTTCCTACGACCGCACACTTGCGGCTGCCGGAGGAGTATAGAGTCTCCCATCTCCTATCTAACATCTCACAAATATTCCCTTTTAATTCGCAACTCAGTTCTAAAAGTTACTTCGTTTAAATAAAATGACACGTGTGAGCTTACAGCTTATGCTAATCCTCTAAAACTCACTAATTAACAATTCTCAAAATTATACGTTTTATACAAAGCAAGGTAGTTTTAACTCTATAGCAACAAAATGAATTCGATTCTCGATCCGGCATTTATTACTCGTTGCATATTCAATTTGATACGTGCATTATCCTATTTTACAATTGAATCAACTCATTTTTAGCAAAATTGACAGGTCGAATTGGCACAAAATCGTCCAAAATAAATAAAGGCGAGATGAAAGCCAACCCATAGTGATACTACACTTCTATTGTATTAAAAATAATATCCTTGCATAATTTCTGCATTTATTTATTTTCAACCGACTCCTGTTTCATGTGGCGGCATATTTATTAATTAAAATAATGATTCCTATTTGCACGCATTTTGTATTAAAGTACTGCAAACATGAAAGAGACTAAAAAATCTAGCCGATTCTATCGTTGCATGAAAATATTTTAAATTATGTACAACAGGCGTATACTTTACATAATGGACTCGCATATCAAACGTGTTTGCAATATTTAGCGGTTTATTTATAAACAAAAATTTTACAATAGGCACGCAACTGACCACATAACTTTGCTTTTAATTTATTTGCTCCGAACACACCCTTTATTACATTAAAAGTGCCCCATATACGCTCAATTTAAAACTAAACCCATTAATACTCTTCAAAATAAACATAGTTATGAATTGGCCTCAATTTTAAATATTTACAAGATAAAATAAATAAAGACAATATAATTATTGTGGATTAAATTTTTAATTCAATACCATATTTATTATTTGTAATTACCCTCACAAATCCTCTTACGGTTTATGGGACACAACGTTTGATCAAATACAAAATAAAAATTGGAAATTTTTTGCTTTGAATAAACTGACTTTGTAATTAATATTGAAATATAAACAAAATATAATTTTAAAAAATAAACATTATTTTATGACTATTACAAATCTTAAGACGGTTTATCCCGGCGCACTCGCCATTTATGGGCCGGGAATTTTACTTTATGAAGTGTTTTGATAGGGAAATTTTTACATGAAAATTTTATTACTAACCCGATTTGCAGATTATTATTTTTTTTTAATTATGTCATTCGATACCTACATAGTTAATTAAGAAGGTAATCAATAAACTTAATGGTCAACTTTTATCTTTTTTAAAATTTTCTATAAATAAAAAGTAAACTTAAAACCTGTTATGAAAATTTTATTACTAACCCGATTTGTAGATTATTATTTTTTTTTAATTATGTCATTCGATACCTACATAGTATATATAAACAGAGTGAAAATAGAATTTTTGTACGTCAAAATGTTTCCATCAAACCAAATTCCCCTATTGCCCTATGAATAGTGCTTTTTAAGCATGTTGGACCAGGCGGATAAAAAATAAGCATTTGTTTTTTTACATAATATTTATTACTTCTATTAAATTTTAAGATTTTGATGAATAATAAATTAAAAATATAAATTTCAGAAAATGTTCTTCTTTTCAAAATAGCTTGTTTTTACATATTTACAGTTTTATTATTAAATTTTAAGCAAAAGAAATTGCTTATTTTTTTATTCGTCTGACCTGGGCTTGAATAAGTAAAACCGGGTTAAAGTTACATTTAAATGCATTCTAATTTTTAAATATAATATTTAAATTTAATGTTTAAAATATGTATTAAAATATACATATAGTTTTTAGTAAAAATTATCAAAAAGTTCATTGTAAATGAGTCAAAAAATTAGGAAAACACAAAAATCAAAACTCAGTTTTACAAAATGTATTTTTTGAAACGAAAACAAAAAATGTAAGGGCGTAATTTTTTTATATCTTGTTACACATACAGTCTTTGCTAAAGCTACATAAATCATTTACTCAAATTCAGACCCGGAGGAAAAAAATGATTAAAATAATCTGTCACTTTTTTATATTTAATTTTTTTTAATTCAAAACAAAACAATGTAAGGCCCCTTCTTTTATATTTTTTGTTACACATACAGAGTTGTGCACAAAAAACGGCCAAAGATATAGCTTCCTTTTTTTTATCCGATTTAAATAAGTGTCATATCATATTAATTGGTTAAAAAATACTATGTATATTTGGTTATTAAAAGATTTTTCTTTTTTCTGAAAAGATTCGAGAAACGATAGACAACTTTTGATTTTCAAATGGTAACATAAGTAAAAATAAATAACTTTCAGCCAATAACATTTTTCTTTTTTTATAACTACTACTAAATAATGTGGAAAGAATGACGTACCTGCCGTGATTTACTTATTTTTTATGAATTCAATTTAATGAGTTATAAGTAATAAACAAGAAAATTATATTAATAAAAGAACTGAAAAAAATAGAAAACGTAAAATAATATTGCATTAAAATAACTTACAAATATTAAAAAAAATCTCGGTTTGGTTTTATTTTTTATGTAATGTAATATTATTTTGCGTTTCCTATTTTTATTTTTTTTCAGTTTTATTTTTTAAAACTTTTTTTTGTTCACTCATTAAAATAAATTCATAAAAAAATAACTAAATCAGATTCGAGGCGTCATTGTTTCCACATTTTTTAGCAGTATTTATAAAAAAACAGTTAAAAAAATTTTTAAAAAAATTTAAAAAATTACAATTGGATTTGATATTGTCTCTTATGTAAATCGGATTTAATATAAGGAAGCTACATCGTTGGCCGTTTTTTGTGCACACCTCCGTATATTCCAAAGTAAAATACTACATCAAAAGTTTACTCAAAGGCAGGCTAGGAGTCAATAAATTAGAAAAAAATTAAAATAATCAATCACTTTTTCAGATTTTTTTAAACGAAACCAAAATCATATAAAGGCGCAATTTGTATTTAGTTAAACATACAGTCCTAAATAAAAGTACATAAAGAGATTACTCAAATTCAGTCCAATAGACAAAACATTAGAAAGAAAATTAAAATAATCAGTTTTTCGTTATTTTTAACGATTCGAATAAAACCTGCTTTATAAACGTTAAACGAATAAATAAGCAAATAAGAAATTTTACAAAATTATTTTTATTTATTTAATATTAAAAAATACTTCAAACAAAAACAAATAACAACAAATATTGTTTATATTAGCATATCTTATCTATTAACAAAAATAAAATATTATTAGCAATACTCTTTTTTAATAAAAATTGATTTTTGGGTATTTTTGGTAGTTTTGAAAATATTTGTTTTTGTCGTTTTTGAATAATAAAAAATTACAAAGTCGAAAAGCTAATTTTTACTAGCGAAAAGTTTTCAGATATTTTAGCGAGTATCCTTCTAAATTGCTTAAAGATATTTTTGTGTATTAAAAAATAAATTTTAGAAAACTCTGGTGGCAAATTAGATTAAAGGAAACGAATTTACTAATTTCTTTAACTTTAAAATTTTAAACTTAATGATTCTGAATGTAATCCAGTAAAATGGCGGTATTTAAAACTAGTTTCATTTAAGAAATACTCCTTTAATTTATTTTTATAGGATTAGGTTTTAAAAAGATATAAAGTTTTTATTTACTTTTTAATTAAATTTATAATACTTTAAAATTGTAAAATTAAATTAACGTTTTGAAATGTTTCGAACCAAAGTACTGTATGAACGTCTACATTTAATAATTATTTTAGGTAAATTAACCCTTATCAAAATAAGTTGCATTTTATTTTAACTTAATTAAAAGCTGGTTTATTTTTATGAATATAAAAAGGTTTGAAAACACAGATTTTTCTATAACTTGATTCGTTAACAAATTGTTTCAGAAAGATTTAGGTATAAATCCAGCCTATTTTGGAGAATATAAAAATTCAGGTTCCCAAATGTCCATTATCAATTCGGCTTTGAATAAACTTAGAAAAATCTAGAGGAGCGAATGAACATGTTGTTTTCGCCATATTTTTATTTTTCGTGCCTACGAGTTGTGGTGCCTAATATAGTTTTTTAAAAGTCAAATGATAGCTTTTTTGTAAATATGAAAAGCTATACTAAACCTTACCTAACATACTTTAAAGCAAAATCAATTGATTTTCATCTTTTAACACTGAAAGACTTTTGGCGCACCCTGTATAAAAAACATTTTTGTTCAAAGAGAAATCCAATTTTTTCGAATTTTATGCAAAAACAAAAAATATTGTTGCAATTAATTTTATTTTATATTTTTACGGGAATAGTTGACATATTGTATGGTAATTCCCCTATTTTTTCGAATTCGATGATCCTAATTCTACGGATTGGAGGTTACCACTATTTTTTTTTCAAAGACGAATATTTTATTTCTTTTTTGGATTACTTGAAAAGTGAAAGAGAAATTGTTACAAAATCTAACCTACTTTTCAGGTTTAATTAATTCGCTGTTTCCTTGCTTTATTTTGATGATATCAATTTGACATATTTTGAATCTCAAAAGATCGCAAGTTTGTTTTCCATAATTTCCTTGGAAGCTAAATAAATTCTTTTTTATCGATTTTTGAGAAATATTTTTTTATGATTTACACATAAAATTCACTTTTGCTTTTTCACTTTAATAAAAATATTAACTATAAAATTGTAAAGTTTTCATACTTTGTTATTTAAAAACTACATTAAAGTGCTTTAAAAAAAGAATAAAAAATAAAGTCCATCCTTTTTAATTTTAATTTGATTTAATGCAAATAATTTGTTAGTAAATAATAACAGATGTACAACTGCATTTGAGTATCAAGTAGTATTTCAAATATTCAATAAATTTTAAATTGGTCTTTTATTTATGTTAAACTTGTAAATAAAATGAAAGTAAGTATGGCAAAAAGTTTCTAAGTTTTTGTTAGGGTCGTAAATTTAAAATTTATTAAGAGAAAATTACTAATAAATTTTATTGATTGCAAAAAGTGTAACATTTCCCATAGCTCCTAAATATAAAACGAGAGAATAGCGGAGAGAGAAATTTATTATTTATTAACATTTCGCAAAGTGCCTATATATATAGGGGTTAAATGGAACGACCGTGGCTTTGAATTATAAAGTGACACGTCACTCTTGTCCGACTTCCAATTAGTGAACAAAAAACAACCGACTCTATGACATGGGTCGGATGTTTCAAAAACCCAAACAAAAACTCCAAATTGCTTAATATTAATGTCAGAAATTTATTTAATTTGACAATGATTTATTTATCTTATTGAATTCAAATCAAATATTCTAACATATCAGTTTCCCCAATTATTAAATAATTTATTTGTAGCTTATTTTATATCAATAAAATAACGATATTTATAAAGAAACAGTTATCGAAGAGTTTTAGTAAGAATATTGAAAACGTATGGGAATAGTTTTTTTGGTGATAAAAACTTTTAAGTGTCAAACTTTTTTAAGAGTTTACTGTTATATTACATATATCCATTAGTTTAAAATTTTACAGACCGTAAGTAACATTTTAAGGAATAGCACTTAATTTCATTTTAGTGTAGCTTTAAAATTTTTAATGTTATTAAACTTTTAATTTAAAAGAAATAAATGTAATATGTTGGTTTTATTTCAATTACCCAATTATTGTAGCTTTCAAGTATAAATTAGAAGTTAAATTTGTTAGTGCGTGAATGATCGGGGTTATGAAGAAAAGGAAATTATTTTCTTTGAAAGCAAATATTGCTTATGTGGTTGTAGTATCTAAAGACGCACGTGGAGGTAGTGAAAGTTTTTGGGCAACAAATGAGGAAGACGGATAGAAGCAAAGAGGAACCCAATAATTGTACTCTAGTACGCCTCTTGAATACGAAATGGAAGCCTGACATCCGCACAGATGAGACCGAGGAATTGTTCAGACGGTGAATGAGTGAGGAGTGTTTTCCTTTTGGGATGCGAAAGGAGAGACTTTTTCCTGCATTTTCGATGAGTTTTTCAGCTAGCTTTAGTAATTTAATGTCATTAAATCGATTTTCGTAGATACGTCTTAATTAAACACAACAAATAAATAATTTAAATATAAATGAGAGATTAGGATTTAAAAATAGAAAATAGGCTTACCTCAGTATTCTTTGATAGGATTTTTATTTGATAATTAGTAATTATGCAAACAGAGTATTCTGTGGTAAATTTGTTATAATATTTGAAACATAATAGGAAAGTAAAGAGGATATAATATGATACACCGCTCATCAGCGTTGTTATAATTGAAGATTAAGCCTAGCTAGCATCAAGCGGACTAACTTCGCTGAAGATTAAAAGATTATATCCATCTGGTACGGACTTTATCAACCATTAAAATTTAACCACATCATTTCCAGGTAGACTTATGTAGCGAAATTTAATTATAAAAGCGAAATATTTTCCATATAATCTACAGGGTATTCGACAATTCGATTGCCAAGTTGAATTTTGATCATCCTTCCTTAAATATCTTGGTGGACTCGTTTGTTTAATCAATATGAGGGAAAAATGTATATTTCTAAGAATAAAATTAAAACCCAATGTTTTTTTGATGATACTGAAAACTTTTTATATATTCTACAAAATATTATCGACTCATATTTAAGGAATCATATTCCTTTACTCCATCAATTTTTATACAGAAGTTTCTCCAATCGATGATTTTGCCGTAGAGTAATAATGTTTTGGCCATCACGTTCACCGGATCTAATAGTAGTAAAATTCACTGAATTATTTCTTTCAATTCCTAAATGTACAACTGTAGTAGTCTTAAAAATTTCCCACCTAAAGTTAGATATGCTCCAAAAGGATAATACAGTAATTTCTCAAACAATTTGAGTGAAACTAAGCAACCCAGAAATAAGCAACTTTTGAAGTAAGATACCTTTTAACTTGGCAACTACTTTTGTTTCGGTTTTCTTGAAATAAGTAATAAAATAGTTGGAAATAAAAGAAATTTCTTTTCAATCCAAAAGAAATTGGAAATTTTGGAGAAAAAAGAAGTCAATATACTGCTATTTGTGAAGAATATTGGGTACATAAGAATGTTATTACCGGGAAAATTCAAAACAAAGAAACCTGAAAAGTTTTCCAATGTAATAGACTTCCTCCATCAAGGAAAAAAATCCATCAACGAATATATGAAAATCTTCAGAAATTTTTTGGGTGACGATTTTCAAGAATACAGGAATACAGGATATTTTGGAGATTTCTGGAAAGAAACTATCCGCTGATGCAGATGATATTTAACCATTTTTAGAAAAACTCAAGAAAAAGTTATTGAGATGGACTTACGTCCAAGTCAAGTATGCAATTGTGTTTAGACCTCATTAATTTTCAAAAACCTGAAAAGCCGTACGTTACTTGATGGTAATAAAAAAGTGAGTGACAATTATGTCGTGCGGAAGTGCTACCGGGACGCAAAGCTTCAATTAATGATGATTGCCCGATCGAAAAATCCCAGATGTCTTGTACTGCAGGCAATCATTACACCTCTTCAAAAATTGTTGTTTCAAAAATTTGTGCCAAGTTTAAAAAGGGATATAGAGAAGAAGAATTTTCGACTAAAAGCTCTCCTTCTTCTGGTTAATGCCACTTATCATTGCAATGAAAACGTGTTAAGAACACCTGATGATAATCATTCTTATACTGTGGATGATATTGCGTTAGCAACTCTATATAGAGGCGAGTAATTTCAAGACAATTAACAGATATGCAAATAAATGTGTGGGTTGAAGGAGCTATGGAAAATGCAAGTACAGACAATGATGAATATCATTCATGATGATATACACAATGTAGAAGACGCAACGGAATTATCATCTTCTGAAAAAACTAATGACTTGTTGCAATGTTTTAGTGCAATTATTGAATATGGCGAGGATAAGTCATATCCACTAAATGAAATAGTTTTCTTCCGAAAAATAAAAGAAATATGTAAATTATTTGATAACATTCTTACACATATTTAATGTTCTTTTTTCTATTAATAATAATTAAACAGAACTTGTTTGACTAAAGTATTTAAATTATTTTGTTTTTATCTTCACCAAATAAGTAACTTTCTCAAAGTAAGATTTATAATGTTGTCTATGTGTAGTCATGATGAGGGATTGGGAAAGTCTACTTAAAACCAAATGAAAAGATCAGGTGTAACCATCTTTATTAAATTGTCAAATTCCTATGGTTTGACATCCCTTCGTAATCTTGTTTTAATTCTTATATTAGAACCTTTTCGAATCATATAAATTCGAAATTGTAAGACTAAATATAACATGTCAATATTGTGGATTATAACATGTCAATGTTTTCACAATACCCATGTTGGAGGAGTAAGTCCATCCAGTTTTTTTTATATTATCCTGTGTTGAGCCCTTAAATCCTTTTTGGGCCAGGATGTTATTTGGACAAGCCACTTCAATCTAGTTTTAGCTTTTAAAATTTTGAGTTTTGCGCCCATGTTTTCTAACGATCCAAACTTGTTGGGACGAAATATTAATCTTTATAATTAATCATATTTATCTCCAAATTAGTAGTCCTATTAAGAAAAAGATCTATAGTAGTACGAAAATCGTCTTAATGTTGGATTTGGGTAGTCAAGGTGAGAGATTGGAAAAGTCTTCTTAAAGCCAAACCAAAAGATTATGTGCGACAATCTATATCAAATTGTCAAATACTTGTGGTTTGATCTCCTTTCTTAATCTTTTTTGTTTTGGTGTTTAAATTAGGATTTAAATTAGGACCTTTTCGAATCATATTAATTCGAAATGTATGACCAAATATAACATTTCAATGTTTTCATAATACCCATGTTGGAGGATAACGTTCATCCAGTTTTTTTGATATTATCCTGTATTTTATGGTTGCTGAGCCTTTAAATCCTTTTTGGACCAGGATGTTACTTGGACACACCACTTCAAACTAGTTTTAGCATTTTACATTTTTAATTTTGTGCCCTTGTTCTCTGATGTTTATATGATTATATTTATAATTAATCATGTTTACCTCTAAATTAGTAGTTCTCGTAGAAACACATCTATCTTTTAGCACTAAAAGCTTCATAATTTTGGGTATGTTTGGTCATGGTCTGAGAGTCTTCTTAAAGCTAAACCGAAAGATTAGATGTTACAATCTTCATTATTTTTGCAAATTCCTATGGTTAAATCTCTTTTCCTAATCTTTCCTCTTTAAATTTTTAGATTAAGACTTAATTCGGAATGTAATATTTCCACTATTTCATAATACCCATTGAGTTTTTTTATGGTATCCTGCGTTTTCTGATTGCTGAGCCTTTCAATCTTTTTTAGACAAAGATATTATTTAGACACACAACTTCAACCTAGTATTTCTTAACATTAATATTCCTGTAAATTTCATGAATTCCTTCTAGAATTATGTTATGTAATTTTTAGCTTTTTAAATTTTGAATTTTGCGCCAATGTTCCCTGATGATCTAAACTTGTTTTTGCCAAGTTTGAATTTGAAAATTTAATAAGATTTGGCTTTAAGAAGACTTTTCATATTATTCACTAACTTTGAGGAAATATCTATAAGCAGTTACTGAAAAATTGTCCTTGGCCAGGATTTCAACCTGGTACCTCCAAATCCTATGTTTGGTTTAGTAACCACTACACTTCCTAGGACTAATGTAGTTTGAACTTGCCTTAACTGATGAAATCGATAGAGAATTCTACTTTCATCCACCAAGCAGGCAATTCTGATCACCAACCAAGGACTGTTCGTATTGTTAGATCAAATTAACTAGGATTTGAACCTGGGAACTCCAAATCGTATGTTTTGTGTAATAAGCACTACATTATCTAGGACACATGTTCAAACAAGGAAAATTTTTCATTAATTGCTTTGCTTGATCCGTTTGAACATGGATCCTAGGTAGTGTAGTGGTTATCACACTAAACATCCGATTTGGGTCGAGGATTTTTTGTAAGTAAGAACTCTTTGTATCTAATCTGTAAGCAGAGGTGGGATTTTATTTCTCTGGCGATATTTATCACTTCGCCAAAACGTCATGGTTTTCCGCCAATACGTCATGACTTCCCGCGTCAAGCGATAAATATCGAAATCGGTATTTTGTTTCTCGAAATATCGCTATTTACATGCGGTATCCCATGGATACTTATCGCAAGGTGTAATACAGGCGAAACGCGTATCGCCTCGTTCGTTATCGTACACATAACCTCAAAATTTAAAATTTGTGTGTGAAGAAAAGTGCAAACAACTGTAAAATGTATGGAATGAAGATACTATGAAATGTAATTATTATGCATATTCAAATTAATATCTTTTCGTTTGTATAAAGATTTTTTTCCAAAAGTGTATTATTAAAAGATTTTCAAGTTTGAGGTAATTGAGGATGGATAATATGCTTTGGGAGGAGCAGTAACAAAAATTAAACACTGATGGAGAGACATTAATAAGACTGTAATACAGTTGAAAAAGGTAGGATACAATTTTTAGTCTCTATAATACCAAAATTTAATATTCATTCAGGCAGAGTTAAAGCAAAAATGCTAAAATTTAACAAAAATTGATATTGAACAGGAGGATATTGCACATTGCATCCGAGTCGGTTTGGGAACAAAATTTTGGTAACAAATTGTGCCCGTCTAAAACGGCCTTTAGGTTTAGACCTAAGGTTTTTTCTCTCACCGGGTAAATAATAGAAAATCATAAGTTAAAATAGGTAGGTGTCGAGTGTGGTTTGGTATTGTTTAATAGCTTTTTTAAATTTACTTTTAGCCAAAAAACCTATAATTTCCAATAATGAAAGACTGAATATGTTCCCATTTTAAACTTTATAGTTAAAATCCATGTAACAAATAAGTCAGGCTATCATCGAACTCCCACTCAAGTGTGGGACTTTAGTAAGAACAATACTAAAAAGGTGACTTATTCGAGACTCGGGCTAAACTTGTGGTTCTCTTGACTTTAAAAGTAGATCAATATATTTTTTGAGTTTACTTTATAAATACAATACCATTCAAGACTAACCGATGATTTTCAAAATAAAGAGTTATAACGTTTGGTCTAAATTGCCCTGCATTAAATAATAAAGAAAGCAATTTCTAAAGATGGTTTCAAAATGATTAATTTGTTCAATAGATTAAATTTTGAAATTTAAGGAATTTCCTTATTTTTCAACACAATATGTAGAATTTCAATATTGGTGCGCAGGCAGGATTCTGGGAGAATGTTGTCTTTCCCAACAAAAAAAGATATAATAATCAAAAATATAGAAGTATATTTTTTAGTACAAACTGAATAAACATGTTTATATAAATAATAATGTATATGAATTTTTAGCCCCTAACCATAGATGCAACAATCTGGATGAGCTTGGAGTGGTATTTTTTCCTTTTGATGTAATTATATGCTCAAGATTTTTACCTGGATTACATGAGTAAAATCAATGCAACTGATATAAAGTCCATGGTCGACTCAAGTAAAGTTTTCCCAACATAACATACAGATGTTTTTTGTTAAATCGGTAGTTGTTTTAAGTATTCGAGAATGTGCCATCATCTTTTTAAACATCGACTCCGTTATAGAAAATAAAATTGAAAGTTGTACCAGTCAGTTAAGAATTTTAAGCAAATTCATAGAAATATGTGCTACCCCGGGCACAAGTTTCAGCTATGTTAAGTTGTATAGTGAATTTAGGGTTTCAAAAGAGGTGGAGGCATTTTTTAATATTTCGGTCAAGTTTCAGCAGAAACAAATGATGGCACATTTCTGAATATAAAAAAAACAAGAAACATCTCTGTCTTATGTTAGGGAGACTTTAGTGCAGTCGGTTCTCCTACTAATAATTCAAGGAAAGTTTTAATTTTGTACAAACCTAAAAAAGAAACTGTAAATAAAATGATTTGATTTTATCAATTTCTTGGTATCTTTCTTGGTCCAAATGCACAAACGTCTTGTAACACGGAGCCTTCGCGATATTTAAAAAACTTAACCGTTTTAGCCGTCTTGATAAGCCCATCTTATTAATTTTTACCCTTTTGAAAATTAAATTATAGTATTATCCATTATGGTGATAAAGGGTTTGGTTAGTTTAGGTATAGTTTGATACTTCTTTTTACGGTAAAGGTTTTAAAATTATTTATTCTGGTGATACGGGGAGGTTTGGTTAGCTTCGTTAAGTACAGGTTGATACTTCTTGATACGGTAAAGGTTTTTAAATTATTTATTCTGGTAATACAGGGGAGATAGTTTAGGGATAGTTTAATTTTATTTTTATGTTACTTTAGTTTTTATCCATGTTACGCTACTTTTTTTTGAAACGACAAAGATTTTTATAATATATTTTGCTATTTAGTTAGGTTTGTGTTAGAAAAATATCGTTATTTTTGGCTAATAAATATAAATTTTAATAAAGTTTTGTAGGCGCCGAAGGTGCATGGTGGCGCCATCTTTCGGAAACGCGTTTTATTAGGGAATGCACTATTCAGCACTCTCACCCCTTTCTTTTATTGGACCATAATGTCTCACATCATGGGGACATGTTGGTCACAATAAGTCCTGCTACTTCATTGATAGCCAGCGATAGCTGAGCTGCGACAGTTCAATGCCATCTCTTTTAACTACCCTGACCAAAAAACATCATCGCTGTGAAAATCTTTGTTTATTTTGGAATTTTGTGAATGTTTGCCTCAACCTTTTGTTGATACGAAATAATTGTTTAAATCTAAAATATCTCTACCACTTTGTAAATCCATTTTATCAATTCTAATGCTCAAACCTCCACCTTCTAGAAACTTCTTAAGCTTTTCCTTTAATTTAGTGGTGTACTTTGTTTTACTTTTGGCTTTCTTTTAGACCTTACAAAAGTGATGCTGGTCAACAGATATTTTTCCTAGAGACTACAGGAATTAGCATTAAGAAGAAGAAATGTTTTTGTTGCCAGTTCGAGTAAATCAGAGTAAACCGCAAACTTTAAGATTTATTTTTACCAGTAGTCACTTCTTTATTAACTGTTTAATGTGTCAATGCCTGCATTATTTAGTAAAACAGACTGGTTTAATGGTACGATACAATTTTTATTAGAAATTTAGTAGTTTGCCGATAATATGGCAACTCGAAGGTTGAAGAAATCAATTTAACTTTATAAAAAGTACTTTTTCCTCTGGAAATAACGTCTCTCTTTTTCGACTTCATTCACTATAGGTAAAAACTTAGTAATTGCACTATAAATAATTAAATTACAATTTACAAACTTGCGTTGCGTTCGCATTATGTATTTTGTAAAACTTTTTTGAGGTTATGTTTTTCGTTATTTTGATTTCTTGTATTTACATTTAAACGACGTGAAGTTCGCCCGTATTCGAAAATGTATAGAATATAGACAAAATATCATCGGCAACGTCGCTTGGCGATATCTCGATTCATACCGCTTCGCAAGGCGATATGTCGGGAAACAAAATACCGATTTATCGAACGAGGTGATAAATGACTGGCGATACGTATCACTAGCGATATTTATCACCAGAGAAACAAAATCCCACTTCAGGTCGGTAATGGACGGTTTCCATGGTTACTATACAGATATTTTCTGTAAGGGCTTACCGCTTTCCACAGAATCGTCCTTATAATGGATATTAAATTTACCCAATTATCTGGATGACATTTTTCAACTATACTCCAAGAAAAATTTTAAATGAATTTTCATACTTTCGTTTTATTTAGCTCTTTTCTCGTTAGTATTTTTTATAATTCGATAATTCGTGTGTAATGTAATTTTTGTACTTTTTAATTTAAAATTTTAGGTGTATCTAATTAACTGATTTTATATTTGCTTACTCGTGTAAACAATTTTCCTCTAAATCCCATCGGCAGTACCGTTCCCGTTGAGTTGACATTAATTTCAGAAGACCAAATTCGTCCTATTACCTGGACTGTTTGCAGTTGTTGGGAGCAAACAGGGGATTCGCAAACAATCAAGGGAGGCAAATGGATCGGAATCTCTTTGTTCGTACCTAACATAATACGCAATCCAAGTTTTAACCCATTCGTGCATTCATATATTTTTTCAGCACTCAGAAATATCACCGTCACGAAACATCGATCCACCAAGATTGCATTTGCGATTCTTCCGCACTGCTTGGATCACGTTTCGCGGTAATTTGTAGCGTCGCCCGAAAATTTAATAATTCTAATTTGTTCCTGCTAGATAACGAAGCAACTTTTTTAAAGGCCAGACGCCCCTCAAAATCAATAATGAGGTTATATTTTGTTTTATTTATTTTCAAAGATATTTTACTACATTATACGTATACTAATATTATCTATTTTTCCACTATTATATTTATTATACCACAAATTAATTAATTTTTAATTGAAAATAAATATTATTCAAACTACCTACATATACCTATATTATTACTGTTTATGAATTTCTTGTAAAAGTTAATCATCTAAACAAATATGAAATGTTTGAAAATTACGAAATTTTCATGTTTTAACGGTTGTATGTAAACTGCACACCAAAAGCATATTTCTGAATTGTAGTTTTTGCATAATTAGCTACTACCGTAAACTGAACAACTTAGGCCCTTAAAGGTAATTTTGGCCCAAATTTTGGAAAAAGATAGTTTCATATGGTGATAGTTACCAACTTTCATTTAACACATATTCTATTCTATCAGAATACTAACTGATAACTAACTATAGATCAAACTATTTTATTCCAAAATTTTGGCTAAAGCCTCATTTTCATGCTGATGAAAGCACTCTCATGATAGACACCGCGACAGTGCATCATATGATACGATAGCGACTTTCAAGTTGTCTAGACTCCGATAGCTCTCGAATCAATCCTATCACCGTAAAATCGAGGCTTAAAGTTACCGTTAAGGGTAAATTACCTGAATGACAACCAAATGATTGGCTTACCGTTCGCACCAATGTTAATTGTATTGCCTAAGAACATGTTCTCGAACTCAGCGTTCGGTTAGTCAGGATGTACCTTTACAATGAAACAAATTTTCAATATATTTGTTGGGTAATAAGGTTTTATTAATTATTTTAAGCAAATCTAGCCAAAACATATAAATTTGCAACAAAAATGATGCAAATTTGGATGTGAACAATTGAAACAAGTGACTATTATTAACTATTATGAAGTTTAGAAAGCGAAAACAACACTTGGAAGGTAGTAAATAAGGTTTATGGTAATGTAAGGACCATTCAGTCGGACTTAAATGTTAATGTTTTACGAGCGCCGCGAGTCCGAAGGGGTGCACCAGGCCCGTTCCCGCTGTTTCCAACTGTAACTGATCTCCAGTGTGCTTTTAATATCCCGTTCAAGAAGCTCATGCTGCTCAAATTAGAAGGTATACACTAAACATACACAATTTGCTTCCGAAATACACCAAACTCAAGGCAGGAGATTAAATAAGTGTAATTTGAAAAACTTCTCTAATTGGTTGTTTCTGTTTCGAATGTAAATGCTTAGTTTTATTGGAAAATATGACTGCATACTTAGAGACTTTAAATTCAATTCGGTTTGGATGGTTCATAAAAGCATTTTGGATAAATGCCAAGAGAATTATTTTTGAACGATGCAAAAAATTCTTCGAGTGCATTACATTTTGATTTAACAGTGTATTATTCTCATTCTATTGTATAATCAGCAAGCATTATTATGAGCTTATAATTCAACAAATCATTACACTAATTCATTTCAAAAATTATCACATTTTGATGAGATAATAAAATTTTGCTTGTACTTATTGCTGTCATTAAAATGTATACGTATCAGTATGCGTATTTGCCCAGGAAGTCATCTTATAGTTTTGTTTTTTGTCTATCTTCTGTAAAGCTCCAGAGATATCGCAGCCTTAAAAGCTTATTGTATCCACACCCATCTTCATGTTACTCTCAGTCAGTTATATTCTTACCATTCAATAAAAAGTACATGTCCATCAAAAGGCGACTCTTTTGGTTCTGTGATTGATTCCAAAAATTCTGTCTCTTTCATCCCAGAGCATTGCATTTACATAAAAAAGCATTGCAGCTTTTGGTTCCTTGTTGTATAGCCAGTAGACAAGGTCTTCATCAAATTTTCCACATATGCTGCTTTACAGTTATGTGTCTTGTGAGCATATCTGGGCAACTTAGAAGGAGAAATAAATGAAACGAGTGCTCTCAAGTACTGAACAAAATTATTTTTCAGTATTTGATGAACTTCATCCAAAATACAGCCTATTTTTACGTTCGAGCTGTTAAACGGCATTTTGGATGGTGTTCATAAAATACTCAGTATACTCAGTATTTGATGAACATCATCCAAAATACTCAGTATTTGATGAACATTTTCCAAAATACAGCCCATTTTGCTGTTAGACGCCTGTTTCTTAAATTTATCGAAGATCGTAGTCCACTTAAGTTTTATCCAAGTTAATATGGATCTTCAAACACGTCATTATATTGTACTTTTAAACTGACAATTGACCCTGATGACGACTTTAAGTCGAAACTAGTTGTTTTGTTAATTTGTGAAATACACCTACATATGCCTGTATGTGGCAATTGTGAGTTGTGTTCTATTCAGAGACAACAGCTCAGCTGATTTGTTGTTGCAAGGCACAAGGTGTAATGGAGAATGGAGGTTTATGTCTTAGAATGTTTTAGTAGTATTAAACATGTTCAATGCGAATTCAGTTGTTTAGATACTAATATGCCTATTTCTGGTTCAGGCCTGTGAAAATTATTTCAGATCCCATTCAAGTTAAGTGTTGTAAGAACTTCAAATACGTGTAAGTTCATCCAAAAGTTCGACCTTCAAAATAGTTCGAACCGTTCGGACATTAAACAAAAGTTCGAGTTTAGAAAAAGTTCCATGTCGAAAGAAATTCGAATTCAAACGAAGTTGAACAAACCTCATAATAGCTACTATATGTATTTCCCAACTTTCGAATTTCATCTAATTCGAACTTTATCGAGTTAGAAGTTTAGTAGTTTCGAGTTTGAATTTTTATTATTTTGTTGAACTATAAAGAATTTGTTAGAACAGTTCGAATTTTTTACTTTTTAAAGACCGAACTTAATTCGAACATCAAAGTGTTCGTGTTCGGTAAACAGTCTTACTAACCACGTCCGCTTTTTCATGAGCTGACACCACAGTGTCCCGGAACACCTAGTTCATTCAGGATGTCCAAACCAGTTTTTACATCACCTTTACACTCTGAAGAGCTATAAATGAAGCCTGGCTGTCTGATAAGATGAACATCTGCTTTCTTCTATAAGTTCCTTTATTCTTCTATGCACATTGCAAGGATCTCCCTAGATCTCTCTTCATGCACTCTTGATTCAGTGCCACCGTTGGTTTTAGATCCATCCGTGTACCAAACCAGGTTTCCAGGATGAGAGATATGCTAGATGATTCGATTCATGGCTCTTCGATTCTTTATAATTAGCTCGAAGGGCTTATCTACCCACTGAGGATTCTAGAAGTCATTAAATCTATCCAAATTTCTAGAATGGGACTTCTAATGTTTTGCATTAGTTCAATGGTCCTAATTTCTTCTATAAATTCAGCAATTCCTTCGAAAGTCTTTGGATTTGAACCTTGCCTCATTTTCTAGGAGGAAGCTCCAAAAGAGGTATCCATCGCTGCCGTTGGCTTTGTTATCTTGGTCCCCGTTATACTAAGACATTGTACTTTACTGAGTATTTTCCTCGTTGTTTTCGAAGTAACCTTTGACAGACTTAGTAACCCAAACCTTCCATCTCTTTTAGATCCATATCTGTACCAAGTCAGATTTCCAGGGGAGATATTCAAGATGATTCGATTCGATGAACTTATCTACCCACTAAGGATTCTAGAAGTCATTAAATCTGTTCAGATTTCTAGAATGAGACTCCAAATTTTTTGTATTATTTCAATAGTCCTAGCTTCCCCTACAAATTCGGCAATTCTTTCGGAAGTCTTTGCCTTGCCTCATTTTCTCATCACTGCCGAGAGTGTTCTTCTTATGGCCTTCGTTATAACACAGCCAAGTCTGTGTACTTTGCTCAGTATTTTTCTAGTTGTGTCCTACATAACCCTTGATCACTATAGTAATCCAGCGGTTTATAAAATTGAGTAGGACCAAAAATTGTGCTCCATGCTCCAGAATATACTTGGAATATTAAATCGACATTTGTTATACGGTTGATGCATAATCAAAGATCAAAAATTTATTTGGGGATAGATTTAATGTTTTAAAATAGTTTCGAAAATTCTTAATACAAATACGTGTGCCTTAAGGTAAACAATATATTTTATCGAGCTTTTGTGGTTAGTAAAAGTCACGTCTGTACTTCTGTACTTCTGAAAGTAAGTTAATAAAAAAATATAGCGAGCAACCTGTTAAAATGTTTGTTTTGAAAGTTTGTGTAAAAACAATAAATTTAAGTTATTATTTGAGTTAAAAGTAAGTTTTTGCTATTAAGTTTAATTGCGAGTCTCAATTAGTCACGCGAAATGCACAACCTTCTAATGATACGCTCGTTTATGCGCGCTCCGTCTTGGCCCGTGGCGAGCATCTATCAAATTTTATACACTTAGGTTTCAGTACATTATTCCACCCTTGCTTTTCATGCTTGAAGTCGCTTTTACTTTAATAATAAAAATTAATTATCCAGAATAATTTTTAAGCATTTTAAATGAAATGATTTATCCCAAAGCTTAATTACTTCTCTTGCTCCAACATGCTTCTTACACTTTTTTTTTTCGTTTTAAAAATGTTTACTTTGTCTCAAGAAGTAAAAAAAAGGCCATGAAAATTTAGTGCAGCGTTACTTAAAACTAACAGTTTTAATATTAAAGAAAATGTCTATGGATTATAGAAAGGTTAATAGAGCCAGATCAGGCAATCGTGCTGGCCATTGATTATGCCTGTACTCCCACTCCATTCCAAGAAGTAAATAGTTAATTTGTATTATCCTATAATTAATAAGGTCAACTGGGATCTAAATTTACATCACTTTTGGAGATAAAGTATAGTTCACGATAATAAATCTATTATTGGGTTTCAATTGTACATGGAGTGTCGTGACAGTTTTAGTGAGTAGATCTGTGAGTAAAATTTAAATTATATTGTCATATCTTGATTTGCTTTTTATATTTTTAAAATCTGTTAATGGTCCCAGTTACCCCATATTTGGAGGCAACTGACTGACTGACTGACCTGAAATGATGCAACTCACATGGGTCTAACAGGTCTCTAACCTTATCCGTATACAGTTCACAAATAAACAAAATTGTTGCTCATTCGAAAAAAGTTAAAGATCTGTCTTATATTTTTCCAATATATAATAAAATAAACTAATAAGCACTAACGAAGCTTTAATGAAATTCAGAAGAAATTTAGAAAAAAATTGATAAATATAAAAAATTATCGCTGGGTCGAAAAAAGTAAAAGATTTGTAACTTTCTTATTTTTCAAATAGATGGTTTTGTGATACACTAATAAGCACTATTGAAATTCGGAAGAAATTTTGAAAAATATTAATAAATAAAAAACATTGCTGGGTCAAAAAGAGTAAAAGATCTGTGACCTTCTTATAATTTCTAATATATGGTGTTTTTTTCTGATTCACCAACTACCCCACTAATGAAATTCGGAAGAAATAAAACAATTGTCGCTGACGAATGTATTTAAAAAAAGTCTGTCGTTAACTTCACGCATCTTGGAACAGAAATGTGTTCACTCAACAAGTTTCCTCATTATAATATCTACAAACTCTTCAATAAACCTGAACTTGACTCTTTTTTTCTATAGGCTTAGCCAATTTGTTCACAATTTGTCCTTTTGTTATATGAGTAATATCGGGCACGTTTGGAAAATATTTTCGAAAACAAGACATCTCATAATCTTGTTTATTCACTCTACTAACTTGGGATAGATACTTTTTCTACTTTGTTTTTTATCATAAACGAAGCTACAGAGAACAAAATCAGATGCTTCAACATCTTAATTCATTATACTGCTTTCTGATGATTTTGCAAAATATCTTTGCCTTTTTTTGCTGCCTTGTGAACTTTCTTGTTCTCTCTTTGTTCATCGGATAGGACTTGGTTTAGTTCTAGTTCTGTTTGTACTTTGTTAGAAGAATTGATATTTTTCTCGTCCCTTTTTTAGCTCAATTATTTTCTTCTGTTCAGCTTCCTGCTCTTTCTATTTAAAGTAATCACCAGTTGTGATAATTTCCGCACCTTCGAAAATTCTTCTTCTCTTTGGCTGGGTTTTTATCCCTTTTGATCGTCTTTGGTCAGCAGGTTAACTAAAATAGCTTGAAAAGAGTTTGCCTATATTCCAATAGTAATTTTGGAAGGACCAGGTTGAAACTCTATGGATCCCATTTAAATTGTTGAGGCGAGAACAAAAACACCACCAGATATATAGTTCTGGTACATTTAGAACCTGATTTTAAAAAAATGTTGGTTTTGGATGGATCACTTGAGAATGAGGTCTCGTCACAATTGAATATTAATTTAGGCTTATTTTTAAAATTCAGATCTTCAATTTTTGTCCAGCAAATCAAGGAAGCCATAAATAGTTTACCTTGCGGCTTCTTAAGTAAAAGTTTTTTTTCGTTTGCTAAAAAGTCAGGAACCGTTTTTTTCTCCTGAATGGTAATTTAGTTTTTTTAGCTTATTTTCCTTGACCTACCGTTGAAACAAATCTAGTATTTCTTCTCTAGATATCCCATATACTATCCCTAATGCATTTGAGTAAAGTAACGGCTAGCTCTTCCTCAGATTTATTATCTAACATTTATCTTCCTCCTTTGCTTCGCCCTGCTAGAGAAACTTTTCTTGACTTTAAGATTCCATAAAAATTTAGAGCCTCGTAATTGTTTTGTTTCCATTTTGTACATAACCTGAATTAATGCATACTGCTGTAAACTCCTCCATCCTCCACCATCCTCCTCTTTGCTGATTTTCCTGTGGTAATTTTGGATCATTTTCGTGCTATCAAAACATTTACTCAGAGACCGAGGTAAATGAAACCTATGTTCCAATTTCTCAAATTATTATATTCCAGTTACCCTGATACTAAGTTTTCGCAGTAGCAACACATTCTTTAATTCTTTCCACAGAAAGTAATTTTTGGTAAATCTATGAACAAAAAACCTATTTACCATTGGTTTGGATGCATCGATATGGTTGTCGTTGTAAATCAAAATAGGAAAAAACAAGACACAGTACCCAGTTTCCCCAGGGTTCCAGTTCCTCAACTTGACATTATTTTCCAAGTATTTAATACAATTATAGATAAAAATTTAACGATTCAAGAGTGACCAAAATTTTTGCAAGAAGTACAGTTAGTTGTGATGTTTATGTATAATTTTATAAGGTGGAGGAAAAAATGCTACATCTGATATGAGACTTTTTGTTTTTTGTTTATTCTTGATAAAAAAATTGGAATTAAATTTATTATTATTTATTAGAAAGAATGTTATAAATTGGGTTTGAGATTTCGATATACTTAATAAGTTTTTTTTATGTTTACTCAAGGGAACCGTAAAACAAAACTATTATAATAAGTTTGTCACTTTCAGCATTTGATTTTGATAGTCTGAAATCTTAAGAGGAAATGGTTACTAAAAGACGAAATCACTGAATAAACGTCGAAATAGCAGAAACTGGGTATCATAAATTTTGTATTTGATAAGCATTCTAGGGTGGCAAGTTAAACGGGTCCGTTCAATGCGACCCTTGTCTTAAAGTAAGGGATGATTGACCCTTAGAACGAACGGCGTCTCTTTGGACTCGTCAAAATCACTGCCGAAAATGCCCCTGGCTCTTATTCCTCGTGTGCCGACTCTTGATTTTATTATCCTTTCAATTCAACATATAAAATCCTGCAGCGTGTACTCAGATCCTTCCTTAAGATACGGTGAGAAAATCATTCTACCGAAAACTCACAATGCAAGTGGAATAGAGTGAATTGCTGGTCGATATTTATGAGAGCTGGAAATATGTTCGTTTCGGGCCTAAAACACCTATCAAAGGGTTAAAACCCACGGGATGAATTTCCGTGGAGTTGTTACCGTAATTAACTTTTTAGGGCCAACTTTTTTAAACAAGGGGATCGCACCTTTACTGCTTTCAAGGGATAGATTAAAACAATTCCATATCATAAAGAATTATCAAACCATAAATTTAAATATAACTAAAGTATACGATTTAAAATAATAAATTTATAGATGAGTAAAAACGGAAGCACAGATGTGTTGAGTTAGTGTTAATTGGAAAAAGGAAGATCAAAAAACACAAGATTTTGTCCCGAAATCGATTGCAAATTTTGGTAAATAACACTCAAGTTGGACCTGACAACCCTTCTTGATGGTTATTGTCATTAATAAAAGTTGAGTCAAGATACATCGAGATCTTGTGTTTTTTGATCTTCCTTTTTCCAATTAATAAATATTTAAAAAAACTTTTTGGAAAACTAATACACCTAAAGCTTATTAAAAATTTATTTTTTAATTAGGTAAGTTGGAACTTTTTTCGTTGCGGTGAAATAATTTTATTATCAGTAGCAACGTACTGTTGATTAAAAATAAATTAATTTGTGGTCAAGGGGTGAAAATTAACGAACTGGATCCTTTCTTAATAAATCATTAGTTTCGTTTGATTGCAGGGTTGACGAAGTTGTGACCCAGAGGCCCAAAAGTGCCCTCTGAACTAACCCTCATTCTTGTGCACGTACATCCGCCCCTCGTGTTATAATAATTATCAATGAGGCCCGAGAGATTAAACGCGTTATCCCTACTACCTTAACAGCTGTTTGTAGCGCGTTTCCCATTTTGGCGTAAATTAAAATTAAAAAAACATATTTTTAAGCCTATTTTATTTAAATTTGGTTGGGGTATTTTACAGTCAGATAATTACATATTTAGGAGGAAATTCATTTGGAGGAAATGTGCCAATTTTAAATCAAGTTTTCTCGTTTCAATATGCAGTAAAAACAATTCATGCTACGGCTATATTACCGGTAGACGCATTTTAAGATGACATTATTTAACTTAAACGGTTTTCTCTTCACTTGAAGTTTTAGCTTTATATATAGCCCCTGCAAGGATCCTTATTTTGATCTTAACGGCGTGTTTATCTATCGTCTTATATTGTCTCTTCGTTCTGCCAATCGAGGGGTATTAGTATCGACTTTACGTCCTAATGTGTACGGCCCTTCTTACTTTATTGCTGCCTTTATCCCCAATGCCATTGGATCGTTTGCAGTTTGCGATAATAGCAACAAATTCAATAGGAATTTCATTTCGCAACTTTTTTTTATTTCCTGCGGCCAGTTCGTTTTATTTAATAAATGAGCTATTCGATTTTTTCTTGTGTAAGCTTGTTGTCAGGCGTTGCTCTCATGGGATTTAAATGGCTGGAGCTCCAACATTCGTTCGGACGTCACTTCCAATTTTCTCTTGTCGACTTTGGCGTTGGGTTTTATATATTTATGCTCGTTTCTTCGCTTTCAAAAAT
Source organism: Stenus bimaculatus (assembly GCA_963971135.1). Lineage (NCBI taxonomy): Eukaryota > Metazoa > Arthropoda > Insecta > Coleoptera > Staphylinidae > Stenus > Stenus bimaculatus. The sequence continues at coordinate 73,380,588 of OZ020180.1, read as the reverse complement.
TCGCCTTTCAAACTGAAATATTTTCCTCCTTTGTATAGAAAGTTTCGAATAAATAATAAAAGCTTTTATTGCTATCACTCATTTAATATGGCCCCATAAATTACCAATTTTATACAAACATAATTTTTACAAAAATTATTATTAGTTCATTTTCATATGCATATTTTATGGCTAGGTCAGACAAATAAAAAAATATTAGAATTACACGTGTTTTAAATTCGTACCCACCACAAAAATAAACATTGACTTTTTGGGGTCAATGATTTCAATTTAAATATAAAATTAAAATATTACAAACTCAATTTTCTATCCAACAAAATTTTTTCTAACTATACTTTAATCGGGCTAAACTAGAGTATGGAAGCTTATTTCCCCTTTTTGTGGTTTAAATCCTAACAGCGGGTAATTGTTTTAATGGATTTGTAAAATTCAAATTAAATGGCCTTCTGAAAAGAATCCCACAAAATCAAAAAAATTGGTTCACTTATTACCAATTCACGTTCCATTATACAGCAATAAAAATAACACGTTCATGAAAGTTGTTTCATTTCGATTTAATTGTTAATTTTTACTATAGTTTTAAAGATTTATTAAAGGTTTTTCATTTAATTTTTTTTGAGTTATTCCTGTTTGCAGAAATCCACCCACTTTAGAAATATTAGTCATCATAAAAATATCATTCTTCCAATTTTCTGTAAGAATTGTTCAACCTGAAAAATTTGAAGACTTCTTAATTTTTTAAAGAACAAGCTTAAAATTAATATTTTTTTTTTCAAAATAAGGCATAAAGTGTACGAAAATCTAAAATGTTTATTTTCGAAAATTTTAACAGTCCTAAAAGTCGATTTTATAAAATTTCCATAAAGAAAAGTTTTTCGTTTGCAATATTATTTTTTAATATTTTTTTTGCAAAACAGCTTTTTTCTACAATCGTGCTAAAAGTAGGCCATTTATAAGCAGATGTCAGTGCATAAAATTATGCTTTCTTACACGAATGCACAAAAGCGTTACTTAGTGCAAAAAAGCTTGACTTAAGTAATGCTTTCTGCACTAGTACAAAACAGCGTGCACTGACAACTGACAACTGATAACAAATAACAAATTTAGAAATGCCAATATCATTTTTTATAGAATTTTATTTTCAATGGTTGATGGTAGAAAAAAAGTGTACACCACTCGTGCAAAAAGCATGGTCTCGTTATACAATTTTTACGTCACGTGCAAATATTATCCACTTTATGCACTTGTTGCTTAAATAACTATTAAGTGTTACGTGTTTAAATTACAATTATTTTAAATTTAAAAAATGTTTTATTGCCAAAATGGCTTTCCTAATTATTATCCTTCCTTCTCCTAATTTTTGATCGAAAAAACATAAAATTGTACAAAATTTAAAAGTATAAACTTTTTAAAGTGACTGACGATGTCTGAAAAGAAACCATTGTTTGTTAATTTTTTTAAAGTATTGATTTTTTAATAATCAAGCTTTTAACTCAAAATGAATATTACCTTTATTTACGAAAATCTAAACAGTCCTAAAACTCAATTTTATGTAATTCCATGAAATTTTTTTAAAATTATTATTTCTGTACTGTATTACTTTAATAATTAAAATTAATTATAATTAGAAATTGAACAGTCAGTTCTTTTTCAGATATACTCTTTCTTAACCACCAGCCCAAAAAATGTTAATATTTTTGAAATCCCAGGATATAATTTGATTTGGGCCCATTATTTCGCAATTATTTCAACACTTTGTAGCTTATTTAAAAGTGCTCAGAGTTTTCTTGAACTCGCAAAATAATTCGTTCCGGAGTTATGGGCCGAAATATTAGTTTTTAAAAGAAACTTTGATCGAAAAAAATCAAGTTTTTACAAAAAACTCAATATATCCAAGACTATTTGAACTATCGCGACGCTTGAAAGCTTAATTTTTGCAGGTGAAGTTTTCTCACGGAAATTTTTTAAAATAATTTGAATCAATCAAAAATACGCAAGCCAGGGCTGGATTTCTAAAAAAAATATTTAATTTCTTTGCCCAGAGAATTTCTTTTATGAAGTATATTTAATAAGAAAATGAATTCCATTTTTAAAATTCGATTTGAAAGCGACAAAACCTTGTTTTTTTCTATTGTTTTAAAGCGTCAAAGTTTTCATGAATCAATTTATTATTACTAGAGATTAAGAGTATTCACTTTTTAAGGTAGTTTGCGCCTTAAACCATATAAATCGATATTTGGACAAAAACAATTTTTTTGCTAATTTTTTTCCCATAACAAACTTTTAACTCGAAATTAATATTTTTTTCGCAATAAAGAAGCATGAAAATCTTTATTTTTAAAAAATGTACCCGTCTTAAAAATCGATTATATAATTACCAGAAAAAAATATTTGTTTAAAATATTATTTTTTAATATTTTCTTTGCAAAATAACTAAATTAAAAATGTCTTTTTTTTCAAAAATAATTATTTTATTTTAAAAAATTATTTCATTGCCAAAATGGCTTTCTTCTTTGCCCTCTAAATAATTTTAATTTATTTCCCTATTTTTGTAAAAAATAAACTTTACTACGAGTTAAGAATATAAACTTTTTAAGTTCTTTGGCGCCTTATCAAGAGATATTTGAATAAAAACAATTCTTATTAAAACACTTTTGAATGATCTTAATAATGTCATGCAAGCCTTTGACACTTAAATTATCAATAAATAATTTGATATTTTATTTAGCCTTATAACGCTCTCAACGTATAAAAAATCTATCTTGCCAGTTTCGAGGGTAAATACAATTTATCCAAAATTTATAAAAAATTTAATGTTTGGAAAAAATTAGTATATTTTTTATAAAACTAATTTTAATGTAAAAATTATATTTATTTTAACGTTTTATCAAGAAAAATGAGAAAGATTAATCAATATTTGCAAAACATCAAAGAGTTGAAAGACCTAGATTTCAGAAAAATTATCCAATTTTTTTAGATGTCGACGAATATTTTTAATGGTTATTTAAAATAACACCCAATTTATAAGATAACTAATGTTCAAAACACATTTTAAAGGTTGAAAATTTTCTTTGCGAAACCATAAATGTTAAATTAAAACTTTTAAGGAATCAAATGTTGAAAATCAACGATTTGTTAGAAATTGAATGAAATCACCAAAAAAATTATATATTTTTTTCATTGAAATAGGAAAAATAAAATATCGTAAAAAAATAAAATTAAAATAAAAAATTCACCAGCAAAACTAAATTATCCTGACTTAAACCTCTTTTACCAAACTTATTATACGATTTTTGTTTTTTTATGTTTTTAGATTTATATGAGCGTAATTTCGCCAAACCATAAATATGAAAGTTTATTTGTTGCAAACTTACACAAATTTAATTGTATGCACATATACAGGGTGTCCCATTTTTTTCCAGCAAACATTTTTTTAGATAGTAAATCCATAACAAAAATTTTCCTATGAACTATTATGTTTCTTTGATTCTTTAAAATTGACAAATTTTCATGATTTTTGTGGAACACCCTGTATAAAATTCTTTCTTATTATATAAAAAAAATTAAATAAAATGAAATTTATACAGGGTGTCCCACAAAAATCATTAAATTTTTGAAAAATCATAATAGTTCATAGGAAAATTTTTGTTCAGAATGACATTTACTATTCAAAAAAAAAATTTTACTGGAAAGAAAAGTGGGATAATCTGTATAATAAGATAAAAATTTTAAATAAAACTACAATTCTTTACTTCCTAAAATATCTAAAATCTAGATCTTTAAAAATATTTAATTTTATAAATTATTTATGTTGGAACTGACGTATATAAATTAAATTGCAAAACCTAATACTCCTATTGTTTATATTAATCCTTTCAAACAATGCACTCATTATTTTTCCTGTTTTAGTTTTCCTGCGAAGCTATAATATTATTTAACTCAGATTAGTTTATATAATTATACTGCTATTTATTAGGAAGGACTATTTATACTCAAACACGAAGTGAAATGACCTGGGGCTGAAGAACTTTACTAAATGATAAGATCTCTGGGAGATGCATTTAGTTCATAATTAGTTTACTATTCTTGTTTATAGTTTATAGTAACGTATGCTGAGATTAATTAAACCATTAATAACACTAAACATCATAAATTACATGATAAAAGCATATTTTGATAAGAATCTATTTTTTATTACAAAAATAATATACTTAATACAAAAATAACATGTTTACAAATAATTTATTAATTAACGTTTTATAGATTTGAATAATAATAATAATTAATTTATTGATTTACAAATACAATTTTGATTTTAGTTACGGGATAGACCTACAAAATTGTTTTTGGGTAATAAAATTTTCATGAGTAATAGCATGAGTAGCTTGAAATCGGCAATAATTCTGTCAGTTTATTATCAAATGAAATTATGTTATATACAATTCAATTGTCAATAAAGCGACAGAATTATTAGTGATTTCAATCTATGAATTGTATTTGGTTAGATTTTTTCAAACCTTATTTCCGCAAAATATGTACAAAAAAAAGTGAATTTTAACGTTATGTAAACGTCAAATTTGACTTGATAATTTAGGTAGGACACAAATGGCAAATGGACTAATCAGAATCCTTGGCAGAACAAAGGCATGAAATAACCTAAGGAATCAAGAATTATTGTTTTCATTTGCTGCATGATATTTAATGGAACACCTTGAATCTCTATACAGCACGGTGATTCTTTAGCTGTGCGACAAACTTTGCCATGTGAAAGCTGATGCAATTTTGAGAAAAAAATGTCCTATGAACGTATTCAACAACGTTCTAGTATCAAAGGATGGGCCGGAAATTTCAATAGTAATTTGTTACCTGTACAAGTAAAAAATGATCATTTAAATAGAGATATTATGTAAAGACATTTTTAGCCCAATGAATGGGTACTTTTACTTTACAAAAGTTTTTAGTTTGGGGTCCCAATGAAAACCACAAATTTGTGAGAGAAGAGTTCTACCTTCGTTTAAAGTCGTGAAGGTCCACCAAGAAACAATTCCAAGATCCAGAGTGATGAATGCTGCGTTTCGTGCTTATTAGCACTCATCAGCATCACATATTGCTAGGATCAGACGAATTGTTGATTGCTACACCTTCAGCTCTGACTTTTTATCCATATATACAAAGATGCATACATACGCACAAACATATCATCAATTGTAGGTAATGAATATTTATTAGTCATTATAACACCACCTTGTGGGAGAGTAAGAAAAGCATTATTTAATATGGTATCTCCAGTAGACTGAATCCACTACCGTCCCTTTAAAGCTTGCTTTATACTATCTTATGGTACCCAGATAAGTCAGGTTGACTTGTATCCAAATCTTTAGAATCTTCTTAAAAATCAGTTATCTGAACCTCAATTATTTCTTCTTCCTGAAACATTAATGTTGACAATTTTTCCAAGATATTATCATCTTCCTTTTTCTCATCATCAGAATATATCGGAATAATTGGAATATTTTGGCAAAAGTTTCAGCTTCCCATGACTATTTGCAAGGTAACAACCCCTTTTTCTGTCTCTATTGGCTTGGCTACTTTTAGAAAAGACGCTTTTAGATTTAATTGACGACGTACCACTTAACATTATTCGTAATATGTGGTATCAACATAACGGTGCACCTCTGCATTGAGGAAGACAAGTAACAAACTGGTTAAATGATCATTTTCCAAACAAATTAATTGTCCATGGATGTACAATCACGAGCAAAGATAGAGTGGGGTTCTTTCAAAGTTCGTGTGACCTCGTGTTTGCGACGGCTTTGCTATTGTGTCAGAATTAGCCACCAATATCACCGGATTTAAATCCGATAGTGTTGTAGACCACCCAAGTATAAGATATTATATTATGTAAGTGTTATAAGATTGTTACTTTGTCACTATCATATTTTTCTTCAAAAGAGTCTGTGCGTGTTGAATAGTGCTGCGTCCACATCCGTTCCCATGGTGTAGCTAAAAGTGCGGACTTAGCAAAAGCCCCAAAAAGTGTCTAGATCTATAGAACCAAGGGTCAGTACGCCTTAATCCACATTGAGAACAACTTGATTGTAATTGAAATCTTTTAAAGCTAACATCCAACACTAGTTTTTGTTAAATAAAGTAATTTAGTAAAATTACGTTTGTTTTATCTTGAAGACCACAACAAGATATTTTGGTGGCAGCGTTCGGGATTATTATTTCGTAACCCGCGGACTAAGTTTAAACCAAGTGCACCCCTTGCCGTGTAACACGTTTACCACGTCCGAATTTTTAGTTATTGATGTGCGTACCTCCGCTGACGCATTGTATAACTAATTAAATACTGTTGTTAATTCAAGAAAATTAGTGCAACAATTATCAATCAAAAGTCGTGAAAATTCAGTACTGCGACGACTGAAAGTTTGGTTAGTTAAATAACTTTTATTAAGTAAGACGTAATTGGGTATCTGAAAAAAAATAACGATAGTGGAAATTGGCTGCTCACCACAAAACTGCTGAAAATCCCTAAAATTCAACATCATTTGGAAAATATTGGAAGAAATTGGGTCGCTCAATATCACTTGGAGGATACTGGATCAACATTCAACACTTACCTGGACAAGTTGGAGGATCAACAACCCCACTAGAAGGATACTGAATTGAAAAAATACCTGAGAGGGATACAACCAACTACGTGGGAATAAAATGTTTCGTTTTATGTAAGTAAATAGTTTTGTTTCAATTTTCATAAATAGCCAAATAAAAGTAAATTTTCAAAATTAATCACATTTATTGAGATTAAATCAATCAATTATAAAAAATATATAATATATATAAAAAATGGTTGACGGTCAGGATAACGAGCAACCTGCCCCAGTTTTCGTAAGTTTAGATACAGGAGTTAGATTGTTACGCGAATTTGATGGTTCTAAACAGGGCGATAAGGTACATGATTTTATAGATGTTTGTGAAATGGCGTTAAATTCGGTAGCACCTCAATGTAGACAAGTGCTTTATAATGTTATTAAAACTAAATTAATTGGAAAAGCTCGCAATTTAACAAAGTATAGAGAGTTCGAAAATTGGCATGCTCTTAAAGCATTTTTAGAAGACACTTTCTCTGAAAGCGGTTCAATAAGTTATTGGCAAATGGAGTTGACCTCTTGTAGACAAAATAAAAATGAAGATATAGCAACTTATTCCAATAAAATTGAGCGAATTTTAAGCAATCTAGTAGATGCCTCCACAATTGGCAAAGAAGGCGAAATAGCCAATGAAATTTCAAATATTTTAAGAAATCAAGCATTAAACGTATTTATTCAAGGACTTATAGATCCAATAAAATTTCAGTTAAAAGCTAGAAATCCAAACAATTTAGAAATTGCCATTGAATTAGCTAGGGCCGAAGAACAAGAACTTTATTCAAATAAACACTTAAAAAATTCGGTGTTCAGTAATAATAGCCATAGAGATTATTCAAATTTTAAAATGAATCCTCAAGGATTGAAATGCCACAATTGCCATAAATTAGGACATAAAGCGGCAAATTGTTTTAGCAAAATGGGCAAGCAAGAGTTCCATCCTCAAAATATAAAAGTCGAACGAAATTTTCATGTCTCGAAATCGGAATTCAAATGTTTCTTCTGCGGTAAGATAGGGCACAAAATTGCAGATTGTAGGGCACGAAATAAAAATTTCAATCAGGGAAACGGAATGAGACCGTCGCAAAATGGTCCAGCGCCGGCGGCTCCCCAAACTTACGGACCAAGCACGTCAACGCAAGCGAACAACTACGCACAACAGTCGGACGCACGAAACAATTCCCGTCCAAATTTCACCCGTACGAATCAGTAACGAGACCTTTTGAAAAAGCAACATCAAATTTGAATTTAGAAATAATAAATCAAAATAATATAGAAAATGTATTTCATTTTGAGGCATCTAAAAGTAAATTAAAGTATTTAAAATTAAAGTTAAAAGGTTTAAAAAATAATATGGCGATATTTTTGATGGATACTGGATCGGCTATCAACATAGTAAAATTTTCCAAAATCGAAAACCCTATTTTAGTAAATTCACAAAAAAGCATCAAAATTAAAGGGATATCAGACACAGTTTTGAGTACTTTGGGTACAGTAAATTTAATTTACAAAAATGTAGATATAGTTTTTCATGTAGTTAGTGATAATTTCCCAATAAATTCTGAAGGAATAATTGGAAATGAATTCTTTGAAAATTTTAAATGTCTAATAGATTATAGAGATTGTAAGGTTTACGTAAATAATGAAGAGATAAATTTCTATTGTGAAGGAAATTTTGAAGTTAATAGTGAAATTGAAGAGAATTTAAATGAAAATGAAGTTAGTTGTATGAATCAGGATACAAATAAATTTTGTGTCAATAGATATAATGAATTAAAGCGAGATGACTTTAATAACGATTTGAATTTTGTTGAAAATGGTAAGGAATTGAGAAATGCAGATAAAAATAAAAGTGACTTGCTATATATTGAATTGCCACAAAGATGTGAGCAAATAGTTAGAGTAAAATGTAAACCGAATGTATCTCGTCAAAATCAAAGTTTTATTTGTGAAGCAAAAGAAATAAGTAAAGGAATATTCTTAGGAAATTGTTTAACAAATATTAGACGCGAAGATAATACCTGTTTAGTTAGTATAGTAAATACTTTAGAAGAAAATTTTAGGTTAGAAATTCCAGAAGTTTCTTTGGAAATTGTAGATTTAAATGAGAATAATATATGTACAAATGTGTTTAATCTTAAGGAAACTAGTGATAGGTCAGAAGATATACTTGAATTAACGCGATTAGAACATCTAAATTTAGAGGAAAGTAAAATCATAAAGGATCTGATTTTTGAATACTCGGACATTTTTCATTTGCCAAATGAAAAACTTACTTGTACAAACGCTGTGCAACATAGAATTCCATTACAATCAGATTTACCACCTGTGAATATCAAGCCGTATAGACTACCTATTTCCCAACGAGAGGAAATTCAAAAACAAACAGAACAAATGTTAAAAGATGGAATAATACAAGAAAGTAAAAGTCCGTATAATTCACCACTACTCGTTGTACCAAAAAAGCCAGACGCGAACGGAGAACGTAAATTTCGGATAGTTGTAGACTATAGAAAAGTTAACGAAAATACAATAGGTTTTTCTTTTCCTCTGCCAAATATTATAGACATTCTTGACCAGTTAGGTCATTCAAAATATTTTAGCACTTTAGATCTCTCGAGTGGATATCATCAAATTGAGTTACATCCAGATGATAGGCATATAACTGCTTTCAGCACCGGTTATAAACACCTAGAATATGTACGCCTACCTTTCGGATTAAAAACAGCTCCTAGTACATTTCAACAATTAATGAATACCGTAATGTTAGGTTTACAAGGAATTAAAGCTTTTGTGTACCTTGATGATATTTGCATATATAGTTCTAATCTGAAAAGTCATAAAATTAAGCTTCAGGAAGTCTTTGATCGACTGCGGAAGTATAATCTAAAATTAAATCCGACAAAATGTGAATTTTTACGTCAAGAAGTAGTATATCTAGGTCATAAAATTACGAATAAAGGTATGCAACCGGACGATACCAAAATCTCTGCCGTGCGAGATTTCCCCATGCCGAAAACCCAAAAACAAGTAAAGTCATTTCTAGGATTAGCTTCATACTATAGAAGATTTATTGAGAATTTTTCGAAAATTGCTAGACCTCTAACGGAATTATTAAAGAAAGATAAGAGTTTTGTGTGGACGGATAGGTGTCAAATTGCCTTTGACGAATTAAAAATTAAATTGATTAACCCCCCTTTGTTGCAATATCCTGATTTTGAAAAACCCTTCGTTTTAACTGTAGACGCATCAGGATACGCGATCGGTGGTATACTCAGTCAAGGAAAAATAGGTGAAGACTTACCTATTGCTTACGCTTCACGTACATTAAATACTGCAGAAATTAATTATAGTACTACAGAAAAGGAATTACTGGCAATAGTTTGGTGTTGTAATCATTTTAGGCCATATTTATTTGGTCGAAAGTTTTTTGTAGTGACTGATCATAAAGCTTTAGTTTGGTTGAATAACATTACCGATCCTAGTTCAAGACTTACGCGCTTTAGATTAAAATTAATGGAATATGACTTTGAGCCCATTTACAAACCCGGAAAGTTAAACGTTAACGCCGATGCACTGTCGCGCATTTGCACAATAAATTCCTTAAAAGATAAAACATTTGGTGAATATCTACAGCATGTATCTAGTAAAATAATAATAAATAATAACGTAGTTGATAAACCTGGTGACTTATTTTTAGCGCCATCTGATTTTTCCTTAGTTCAGGCAGTTAGTGTAGACCTAAAAATGGGAAAAGGCATTGCACTTACTTTTAGAGAACATTTTGATCATGTTGATAGATTAAAATTACAAGAACAGAAATTACATTCAATAAACTATGTTCCTGAACAACAAAGATTTATATTTTATTTGTTAGTCAAACAAAATTTCTATGATAAACCAACTTATGAGGATTTATATAAAACACTGTTATCACTCAAGACATTCTGTGTAAAAAATAATATAAAAAAATTAGCAATGCCCAAAATCTGTTGTGGATTGGACAAATTAAAATACGAAAAGGTTCGTATAATGTTAAGGTTTATTTTTCAAAATTCCGACGTTCTAATTTATGTTTATGATAATGAAGATAGTAAAGAAATAACTGAAGAACAAAAACTCGAAATTCTAAAGGAATATCACGAACTTCCAACGGGAGGACATCCGGGCATAAATCGCATGTTAAAAAGGATAAAATTAAAATACAATTGGAATGGTTTAAAAAACGATATAAAAAAATATGTTAAAAGTTGTCGACTATGCCAAACAAATAAAGGTACAAATAAACCCTTAAAAGCCCCTTTGCAAATTACGGATACTCCGGAACAAGCGTTCGAAAAATGCTATATGGATATAGTAGGTCCTTTACCAATATCCGAAAATGGAAATCGGTATATTCTAACTTGTCAAGACGCACTTACGAAATTTTTAGAAGCAATTCCAATTCAAAATATGGAAGCAATAACTGTTGCAAATAAATTAGTTACAGAAGTAATTTGTAGACATGGTATTATGAAATCAATTGTAACTGACCAAGGGTCGAATTTTATGTCAGACGTCTTTAAACAATGTTGTAAACTTTTGAAAATAAAACAAATAAACTGTAGCGCTTATCATCCGCAATCTAATATGGTAGAGCGAAGTCATAGAACTCTTGCGGAATATTTAAGAAGTTTTGTTAACAAAAGCAAGACCGATTGGTGTGATTGGATACCTTACGCGAAATTTACTTATAATACCACTCCACATACAACTACAAATTTTACACCTTATGAGTTAATATATGGAAGACAAGCTGAACTTCCTTCAGCAATTGTTAGTCAGCCTAAATTTTCTTATACATATGACGACTTTCTAACAGATTTAAAGTTAAAAATGCAAGTTAGTAGACAAGAGGCTAGAGAAAATTTAATAAAACGCAAGCACACTAGTAAGGAAAATTATGATAAAGGTACAACTGAATTCAAGTTTAATATAGGAGATAAGGTTTTATTATTGGATAATGCTACTAGAGCGAATAGAAGTAAAAAACTCTATTCTAGATTTATCGGTCCTTTCGAAATTATTGATGTTAATTCAGATGTAAACTATACTATTTTACAAAATCGAAAAGAAGTGGTTGTTCACAAAAATCGACTAAAATTATTTCACGATTAATGCACTTTGTTTTTTTAGGTTAATTTTAACACTCCTTGGAAGAATAATAATATCTGATAAAATTGATGGTCATACGGTTCAAAATTTGGAGAAATCCGCCGGGATATACTATGAAAAATTGGGAAATTTGAAAATGTTTAGCGATAAATGGACTTTAATTACATACATCGATATGTTTGAACACACCGCAAAATTTAAACAACTCCAGATTCATTACTCGCAAACGGTAAAATTATGTTTACAAGTAGGTATTAATAGAGTTAAGGAAGATTGCGAAAATTTTATAAGAGTAACAAAGGCGTTGATAAATAAATTAGAAAAAGAACGACATATGGTCGATAATCTATTGGGAAACGATAATCACTTACGGGTTAAAAGAGGATTAATAAATGCTGTAGGAAAAGTAACTAAGTTTTTATTCGGAAATCTAGATGAAGACGATGCAGAATTTTATAGTAAGAAAATTAATCAATTTACAAATAATGAACAAAAATTAATTGAAACAATTAAAGATCAAAGTCATGTAATAAAAACTACTATTTCAAATTTTAACGACACTATAGGGAGTTTAAACATAAATGAGGGAATATTAGCGAATAACCTCAAAAAGTTAAGCCGATATTTGGTAAATGTAACGGATGACGTAAATTTATTAGAGATCAAACTAAATATTAACGAACATTTTTCATTGTTTACTATGCTTTGTTTTCAATATCAAATCGAAACGCAGAATATAATCGAATCGGTATTAAATGCTAAGAGGGGACAACTTCATCCATTTATCTTAACGCCAGAAAAATTAGTTTTAGAACTTCAAAATATTTTAAAAAATACTACTTTAAACCTTCCTATTATGCCAATTTTGGAAAATGCTCATATATTTTTAAAGATAATTGATATTGATGTTTATTTTAAAGAGGGAAATTTAATTTACATTATTAACGTACCATTAACAAACAATCAAGAGTATAGTATATACGAAATGATACCTTTACCTGTACATGTTACTGAAAATAAATTCGTTTTTATTCAACCTTCAAAATCTTACTTGGCTATAAATGATTTGAGACAGAAATATTTTCTTATGAATAATGATAATTTTAAAAATTGTATAGAATATTTAAAGTTACAATTTTTGTGTAAGCAAGTTCAACCTATATTTATAACGCATACAAATAATATTTGTGAAGTAAATTTATTTCATTCAGTTAAAACAATACCTGAAGATTGTGACAAGAGAATTGTTAATTTAAAATTAAACGTTTGGCATCAATTAAAATCATCAAATTCATGGATTTTTGTTTTGACCAATGCTGAGAAGGTTACATTTAAGTGTGATAATAATTTATATGATGAAATTTTACATGGAGTAGGAACTTTATCTATTTCAGAAAATTGTATAGCTTATAGTCAGAATGCAATGTTAATTCCAGAAAGGTCATTTTCTAGTTCCATTTTTGCAAATCAATTTTTACCTGCTGTTAGTTTAATAGATGATTGTTGTGATGAAAACTCAAAGAAAAAGTCTTTAAATATTTCAAGTTTAAATTTAAACCCAAATTTTAGACAGACTAATGTACATTTACACGATTTAAATTTAGCTAGTAGTAAACTAGAAGAACTTGAAAGTAATTTAAATAAGTTTAATTGGTCACCTTCTTCTCTTTCAGAAAATTATGGTTTTTTGTTTTACACTGTATTAATATTAACGTTAACCTTAAGCTGTTTGTGTTGTTATTGCTATTGTTGTAAAATGCGTTGTAATAGAGGTAATAATTGCGGAAATTGTTTAAGAGGAATTTGTGTAACTGTAAAAAATAATTTTGAATCTAAAATACAACAGAGTGAAACTTCTTTTATTGATAACCAATTTGATAACCAGTTAAGTGATGCTCATCCGATGACGACTCTAGAGACTAGCATGACAAAACCTATAGAGTTAAGTAGGCCTATTAGAGGTAGAAAATCAATTGTAAAATGAATAAGGATTTTAGTTTTAGTTCTTTATTTTTATGTAGGTATGTTAATCTTAAAATTGTTTTAGATTTTAGATCATGTTTGATTTGATATGTTACAATAAATTGTTTTAAAAGATTTCACAACTTGTGGTTGTTCAATCTTTTTCAATTAAGAAGAGGGGAAAATATCTTGTTGTGGTCTTCAAGATAAAACAAACGTAATTTTACTAAATTACTTTATTTAACAAAAACTAGTGTTGGATGTTAGCTTTAAAAGATTTCAATTACAATCAAGTTGTTCTCAATGTGGATTAAGGCGTACTGACCCTTGGTTCTATAGATCTAGACACTTTTTGGGGCTTTTGCTAAGTCCGCACTTTTAGCTACACCATGGGAACGGATGTGGACGCAGCACTATTCAACACGCACAGACTCTTTTGAAGAAAAATATGATAGTGACAAAGTAACAATCTTATAACACTTACATAATATAATATCTTATACTTGGGTGGTCTACAACAATAGACTATTATTTCTGAGGACATGTGAAGGAAAGTGTACTAAGTAGAAATAGGTACTCTTCAATAGTTATTAGAAAAAATTCAAGATGTGGAAAATAACATATGAAATGATAGAAATGTTATACGTCGCCTACAGAAGCTGTGATTCGTAGATACAAGCCGAAGTTGGTCATTTTGAACAATTTTTGTGATTTTGTTTTAAAATGGCATCAGTTTTCTTATGGCAAAGTTTCTCGCAGAACTAAAGAATCACCCTGTATAAAAATTTAATTATAAACTTACAAATATATCAGATATTTTTTGATAATTTTTATATTCTTGGTTTAATTGAAATGTTTTTCGGTGGTTATCTTTTATCTTTGTAACATTACTTTCCAGAAATTTCGTTAGGGTTTTTTGTTAATTAAAAGTGGTTTTAATAAGGGGCACTTGATTTAGAACAAATTAAGAAGGGAGCCGTCATTGGAACTGAAGAAAACTCATCAATTGCCGCACGAGCGCCGTTCCCATTGTTTCAATATGGCGGAAATAATAAAGACTGGCGGATAATAAAACAAAGTTATGGTCAATAAATAAATGCTTCTTTGTTTTCCTTGATTCTCCTTTATACCACAATCCTTCATTTCTCGCAACTATTTCCCGTGTTATCATAATCTTTAAGGGCGATAAAGTTGGTGGAATAAAAACTAATAAAAGGGATTTAATTATCTCGGCGGTGGTAGGAAACTTATTTTCCAGCAGGGTGTCTATTTTGACGTCTGCAAATTTTGGCGCAAATGCAGCCTGGGGCGCACCGATATCGGACCCCAGACGAGCTACGGGTAAAGTGCTCTGCCCCGATGTCGTCCCCCAATTGCCTGGGGGCGGTGTATTAACCGCTTGCCCCGTAGCGTGCTGATTGCTGAACCTGCACTGAATTGCGACACTGCTGCAATCACATTCCGATAATATACGTTGCGAACTCGTGGCAGAGTCGTTATTTATTCCATGAAAACGAAATCGTGCAAAAATATCAGTTTTTTTATATAAATGACTTTTATTTCTTTTGTTTCAGGTAATATTCCAGAAAATACTTCTTTATGGTGAAAAAGGTAATATTAATAAATATTTTCCACTCTACACTACTGAAATAAAATAAATACCGATTTTATTTATTTTATATTAAATCAATTTTCATA
The DNA here is from genome assembly GCA_963971135.1 of Stenus bimaculatus. Lineage (NCBI taxonomy): Eukaryota > Metazoa > Arthropoda > Insecta > Coleoptera > Staphylinidae > Stenus > Stenus bimaculatus. The sequence goes on along the minus strand of OZ020180.1, from coordinate 73,365,124 downwards.
AGGTATAAACTTCATATTAAGTTTTGGTGTCAAATATTCGATTAATGAGGTTTCCCAATTAATTACATCAAGGCATGATTCTGTTAGCTTGGGATTTTAATCAATGATTAAAAAAACGATAAAATACATGTAGTGTAGTTGTAAAAAAGTTACACTGAAAAACCACATTCAAAATATAAAATGTGTTTTTTATCACAAAATAGTTCCCATTAATCAAATAAACAAAATAGTTTTTCATATTTGGTCGATTTTGTATTTTATTTTAGTTTTTAATTAAATCTTTTTCTTTCCATTAATCATAAAATAAATACCTAATTAAAAGTTACCAAAAATTACACCAATTAAACTCGACTTTTTCAAATTAAAGTTTGCATCGTAAAAGTAGCTAAATTATCTATTTTTATTTGCTTTGAAACTCGGGCTTTTTTTAATAAGCAGTTACTGTTTTTTCATGAATTATTTCCGTTAATAAAAAAGGATCAAGTATTTAATCTCTAAAAACGAAGTCATTTGTTTTGTTCACTTTCTGGATCAATTGTGGAATATTCCTGCTTTTGTGCAAATCAATAGAGACAGCATTAACACAGGAAAATACCTTGCATTATTATTTGGAATTCTGGGTCAAATATTTAAGACATTTCAGAGAATAAGAAATATAAATATCTGTTTATAGGGTAATAGAAGTTAAATTAAAACGTTTTGAATATTTTCCTTTTAAATTACAATAAAATTGAATTATAAAATGTAATTATTTTCATTTATGTTTATAAAAACGAAAAATAAAATTCATTAAATCCTATGCAAATGTTATTTAAATGTTAAATTCTTTTTAAAAAAATAACAATAAAAATCTTCACAAAAAGTTAAAAAAAAACTTGTCATAATTTAAGCAAAAACGAGAAGGTATAAAAAGTTATAAATCTTCCATTCTTACATTTTTAAAAATTGTAAAAAATAACGAATACAAAATCTAAATAAGATAATTAGAAAAAATAATATTGAAAATTATTAATAAATCAACAAAAATTTAGAATTCATCGTAGCTATTTTCAAATACCTGTTTAATATCTGTAATATATTGGCTAAATTCAAAATATGTTTTGTTATCATGGTTCTTTCACAAGTATTAGAATTGGACTTGACCGGTTATTACATGAAGGTCTTCAATATCTTTTTCTCAAAAAGTATGACTTCCCATTGATTTTCTGGTCATAAAAGATTTTAAGGACTATTAAATTCTGTAGATTTAAATAAGATATAATATTAGCTTTTGAAATCTGATTTTTTTAATTAAATAAACATCAAAATTATTTTCGAAATCAAAGACAACGTTCAATTTGAATGGAAGTTTCAGTAACCCTTTCAGACTGTCAGCTCTGAATTTTTTATAGTACAGTCGAACTCGGTTATAACGAGCATCAAGGGATGCGAAATTTTGCTTCGGCTGCTATTATTCTAATTCGAAATACAGGATGTTAAATTTTACCAATTTTTTTCATTTGTGTTACATAATTTACACATTTTTATGATATTTTGCTCAAATTTTGACAAAAACCTACATTTAGCAGTAGTTTCTAAATAAAATGTGAATATTCAAAACAAAACTGCTATTATCTACTTTTATATTGAAAAATGGGGAAAAACCCATTAATAGGAAATAAAAAAAGTTCACCGAAAAAATATTTACTCGGTATATCCGTGGAAAGGGCTCGTAATAACCGTGAAAATTTGAATTGAAATACAATGGAAGCAAAATATGTATCCGGATTTGTTCGTTATATCTATAAACTCCTTATATACGTTATATCCGTCTCGTTATAACCAAGTTCGACTGTACCAGTTTTTAAATACTCATAATATATGTCAAAAGATATATTAACTCAAAAGTTGCTAAAATAAAAATTAAAGAGAGGAAACTGACGAGACCACCAGAAATTTTGGAATCAATAGGTTCGCCCCATCCGACGTAATGCCGAGATTTGACTTGATACTCCTGATACAACTGTCAATAGAGAACAAGTTAACCTTTATGTGAGTACCGGGGCGCCAAGGAATACATGGTAACGAAATTGTTAATATTTTGGTAAGGTTGGCCTCCAAACTAACACTAATAGGTCCTGAATAGATCTCTGACCTTAATTATACTGGAAGATACATTACGGTACGAAAAGGATAACATAGTGTCCTACTGGAGAATAATTTCAGATAAATATCAAGCTAAGAAGTTTATGATTAGTCACCTTAAAGGAACCTAACCAGGAACCAGGAACAAACTGAGGCTCATCACTGCTCTTTTAACCGAAGCCCATGGAGGGTATCACCTCAATCAAATGGGTAACTTGGAAACAAAAGTCTCAGTATTCTGTGACCTGGAGAATGCAACTTCGGAACACATCTTCTGCGAGTGAATTGCAATAATAATTGCTCTCATAAAAATTGATCACTTCAGTTTAATAACGTTGATTCCAGAAGAAGTCATGATTATCTCTCCCAATATACTAAAAGGTCTCCCAAAAAGAGTTGAAAATTTAAATTTTTAACTAAAACACTCATAAAGTAGACATGTGGGAATTATGTATGAAACAACTATCTAATAAATGGCCTCCTCGGTTTTGTTAGCACACTTGCGTTCTTTTGACAAAATTTTCAATCACGTTTTGGCATAACTGATGTGGCTGGGTTTTAGTGATACAGTATCCAATCTCCTCTTTTAAGGCTTGGATTTGTTTTGGGCTTGGAACCACATGTCTTCAAGTTCCATACCATCAATTTAAGGCTCAAAAAACTAGATTCGCCATTGACGGTTCGTCCATTCTCGGCAGCTTTCTCGAGGAAAACCTGTCCAATGTCCAATATCTACTTGTCGATGGTAACATCAGTAATCGATCCAATCTCCTCCAATCTTCTGATTATTCTCTTCACACTTGATGCAACTGGAACATTTTACCTACCAAAAACTGGAAGCAATTTGCCAGACGTAGTAGTCAAACTTTCACCATTTTTGAAATAATGTTATAAATAAGAATTTGTTGTTTCCAATAGCGATCCATTTTTAATAATGGTAAACTATCTACCATTGACTGTCAAAGCATAACAGAAAAAAGGCGCAAAATTTTTATTTTCCACTTTTAGGACATCTTTCAGAACTAGGTTTTTGAATAAAAGAACATATTGATCGTGGTTCACTTATTGTGTGATCACATTTGGAAAACCTAATTCTCTAAAACCTCCTGATCTAATTAAAAAAACAGAAAATAATATATGAAGTCTAATAGTGTCTCGAAGTATACTGGTGTAATCTTAAAAAATTTTAAATATGACCAAAACCGTGTTGGTCACTTTTTTAAGAAAATACTGAAAAGAAACGGGCAACTGTCTTGAACAAAAAAAATGGATGAAGAAAGTTAACAAAATCGACGCACAAGAAAAATGACCAATATGAAATAATGTATATTACTATAAAAATAACATTGTACCCTAGATCCTAGAGTATATTATTTGGGAAAATAATTATTACTAAATTAGTTTTAAAAATTCAATTTAGTCGTTTTGGCAGTAGATTTGACTCGAGCTAATTTCACAAGTTGAATTAGTTGAGTTAATTTTTAAATACTTACAAGTGGTATTTTTTTACGATTTTTGGTTTACAGGAAAATAAAAAAAATCAATATAAAAAAAAATTATACTGGGGGGACAATCACCATTTTTTTGTCAAATATTCCTCATATGTACTTCTATAATATGTATTAATCTCAAAATGCTCCATTGGGTATAACATAATAATATTTATAAAAGTTTGGTCTTGAAAATTTTCTGAATTAAAATCATTTAATTGATACATTAAATAATGTCAACGTTGTCAAATTGTTAACAAATAAGTGACATTTAGTACCTTTATTACATTTATATGTATGTATGTATAACTAAATAACTATTTTAAACTTTGACATATTAAATGAATTCCAACTTTTTTTCTAAAAATTAATATGTTATACCCAATGAACAATTTTAAGATTCATACAAGTTATAGAAGTAGATTTGAGGAATATTTGACAAAAAAATGGTGATTGTCCCCCTACTATAATTTTTTTTTCTTTGAAATTTTATTTTTTATTTTTTTTATTTTCTTGTAAATCAAAAATCGTAAAAAAAATCCACTTATAAGTATTTAGAATCTCTATAATATATTTCATTCCAGGAAAATTTCCAACAACTATTACCGAAAAAAAAATTTTTTTTCAAAAAATCAATAATATATTTTTTTTAAAGAAGACCATGTACATTTCGAAGCCAAAATTTGAGGAAACTTAATGTTAGTTAATAAGGCATCTCTGAAAAAAACTAGAAAAATCGGTGCATAGGCACATTGCCCATGCTTACCCGGCTATAGCCTTTATCTGAATTGTTTCTCTGATGATGCAACACATGGTTTCGAAATGGGTTACCAAACTTTAGAAGACTTTTACTCATAAAATTTAGTCTTAGCCTATTGCTTGTGGCAATTTTATACGGTCTTTTGCTATAGTCCGGTTTATTTCTTTCAGTCGATGTCCACTGCGGATTTTTTAAATTCGACTTCATTTCCTTCGACCTCATCAACTTTCAGCACTTGTCCAAGTTTTGTGTTTTGTCGTCTTTTATTCAGTTTTATGTTTTTAGGACATTTGTCCGAGTTAGTGATTGACCCAATACCCACGTGGTCTTTCATTTATTGAAGACGGCTTATTATTCATCATTTCTTTTTGTGTTAAAGCCAACCTTTGATCATTGAGCCTTTTTACTTTCAATCTTAGACTAGCGTCATCTTTTTTTTTCATTTGAGTCCTTTGTTCTCTTCAGTATTTATTCATTCAATCTTTAAATATTCGAGTTACTAATGCAAAAAACTGTTATCTTACAATTTATACTTTTCAGAATAATTTACTTGTAGATTTGAGTTGATTATTTTCCTGTTAATAAATCTCAGATCATATTGTATTTTGAGTATAAGTTGTACCAGCCAACCTCAAGGAAATTAACTTCTCACATTTTAAATAAGATTCATATGCTAAAAAAAATCATAATACAAATTTGATTTTAGTTTAAGGGATTTTATAAACTTCGGATGAAAATTGACTGAAATGATGAACAGTCCAAAATAGTTTCTAAATAAAAAAAATTAAATTTAAAAGATTTCAGCTTATAGTGCAAAAATACTAGTGCTAGACAAGATCTTATATTAGTAAAAAACAGTTAATATAAAAATAATGAAGTTAAATTAACCAGAGTACTTCAATTGTATAAATGAAATCACTGATATCTTAATGCGTACTAAACTACGCTTATCAGAACAATAATTTGCATATTTTTATAACCGTAGAGTATATTACTGATAAATCGAGTGATAAATTTTGTAGGATTACCAATTAGCTAAGTACATTAAATTTAATAAACACCTCCAACAAAAAAATAATAAAAGTTAATGTCCTGGTTGACCCAAAAATGCCGCTCGCGAGTAAAGTAATTCAACATTAGACTAAAGTTATTTACCCTTTGTGATTTTAAAATGATTACACAGATAAATATATGGAGTGCCGCCCATATTGAAATGCGACATATTTTTTTCTTTACGTTTGTGTTTCACGCACTTTTACTAAATGCTTTAGATGCACTCGGCACGCGACTTGAGAGATTTACGCAGCCGAACAACGCACTGAAGCCATCGCACACAAAAATAGCAAAAACTTGACATGTTCGCAGAACATTAATAGCTAAATTGAGAAAATAACACCAACTTTATTAGTTCTAGCGCTGATATTAAATTATTAAAGTGATTTTAGTTTCAGCTTATAATTTTTGTAACAACTTGAGTTTTGACGTTTTGAGATTTTGACTGGGTTTACTGTTTTGTTCCTAATGAGTTGTTACGAGGAGTTATTCTAGTCTGGGAAGTTGAAGAGACAATAAGATGCTTGTTTTCGAGCATCCACTCATCGCTTTGGGAACTAATTTACCTTTGAAACGTTTCCTAATGATGACATTCATAAAAGCTTTTTTGTTGATATTATAAATTTCTATAAAAAAAGTCCTTTTAGTTATAACGTTATATTTGTATAAGTGTGTATAAGCTTACAAACGAAAGAGTTTTCTGTATAAATATTTTAAATATTAAGCTCTATATAACGTTTCTTCATTGAATGCATGTACTGAAATAGATGAAGGTAATTGAAAGCAAACAAGAGGATTGTTGGAGCAGTGGTACACTTATGGTATATACGAGGATTCTGGTTATGACATAAACATCACGTCGATTGGTCCACAAGACATTAATGTAGCGCAACCCGGATTAAGGTTATTGCAAAGGGGAATCATATCATGAACTAATCAATGATTGTGGTTCATTATCGTCGTATTAGTTTAGAATACCAAAATATGAACCTAATTTCATTTCTTACAATATTTTAATATCTTTGACTTATAAACTCATATGATATTTGTTTAAGGCGACCACTAAAACATTAATTTCCTCCTTTGCGTAAAGGATTGACTTAAGGTGCTGCAAATCACCCCTAACGGCACGATATATTGCAGGTTTTCATGTTATCTGAGACCATAAGACATTAGAGATTAACAAATAACTCAGGATTATCGAGGTGAAGAGGAGAGTGCCAAGTGTTATACGTTTAGACACGCAAGTCCACGGACATGAATAAAGCAATTTACACAAATTAAATATACATTTACGTTCACTTTTACGATTCTTAACCAGAGTAACCACATAATAAACATTTAATAAAACTGCATGTTCCTACTATAAGGCTTAAATATTTATTTCAAATTTTGCTTTTATTTTAATGAAATAGCGTGTAAATAATCTTTTCTGATATAAATGCTTATATTACCACTCGCTTTCATAAATATTTAGAAAATGACATATGAAAATTTACATAAACGCCTCATAAAAATTTGAATATCTTTAAACCGTATAAAATATTAATTTTAACTCAACAAGATTTACAATTTACGATGTACCAAATTTATCATTAATTAATCACTACAAAAACTCATAGTCTAAATATTTTCTTCAGTTTAAACCAATTTAGTTAAGATTTTCCCAAAAATATTTTCTGTTATGGATGATTCTTAATACAGAATGCTCTGGAGTCTCGTTTCCACAAAATGATCATAAATTAGTACATCTTTTCTACATGGACGACCATGGGCTATTTGTAAAAGGCTGGAAGATACCTCAAAACCTATAAAGAAGGTAAGCTCCTTCAGTGATGATATAGGTATGACGTTCTGAATTGACAAGTGCCCAGTTAATACTCTGAAAAGAGGACAATGGGTCGATGTATGCGAATTTAAAGTCGATAATTAAGTGATGATTATCTAAAACATTAGCAAAGACGAAACAAACAACTATTTGGGTTTCAAATCATCGTCATATTATCATCAAATTAAGAGAAGTAAGAACAAGCTTTCTGCTATAAACATGACAAAATTTATAGTTACGTACGCCATCTCATCTGCAAAGTTCAGTTTCGGAGTAATTAGGGGGACTTCAACAGAACTCGAGGAACTTGATCATGAGTGTTGAATTCACGAAATACAGACCTCATCACCCAAAATCAAGCCAAAAATAAGCCATTCCATCTATCGAGAAATATAGGAAAAAGAGGGAGGGGTCTAACTTTAGCAAGTAAAACTTCTTAGAGAATACTTCTATATAAAAAAGTGGAAATAGCTAACTTCAACAATCAATAGTTGAGGAAGATAAAAACTACACTCCTCTAAAATTTAGTAATAACAACTATCAACCATTACTGGAAATCAAAAGCAAGGAGCAAAAGCTAGATGCATAGAAGAGAAAACAGTTACACTGAAGATATACCCAGTTTGACTTACCAATGATTGCATTGATCAAAAGTTGAAGGTTTTACGTGCTTTATTCAATTATGCACCGAAACTTATCTTCTTAATTACAGGAAACATAATTTCGAAAAAGTGCACTGATGTATTGAATTATTGTTTGGCTTCTTTTACAACCTTTCTGTCATCTTTCTACGGATCCATTAAGAAAATTGAAGAGATTTTGTCTCCAATTTTTTCTTCAACTACTGATAATAATGTCAATGCTAGTGAGTCTCTTTGGTCTTCAAAAACAAATATAGTTTTAAAATATTCAGAAAAAAGTATTCAGAGATTATAATTTATTAAAGAAATATATTATCTAAAGAATCTGGTGCTTGGCTTAATCCATTGCCAGTGTCATCTTTGGGTACTTTAATGGATAATAACACTTTTAGAATATCCATTGGTCTTCGTGTGGGTAATTCTGTTTGTGTTCAATATACTTGTTGTTGTGGTAATTTAGTTAATGATGATGGTTTACATGGTTTAAGCTCCAAATTCATCCGTGGACGATTTTCTAGACATCATGAAGTAAATGATTAATTAAAAGAGCTCTTATTCTTCTGTCATTCCTTCTATTTTTGAACCATTGGGAAGTAGCAGAGATGATGGGAAAAGAAACATATTCCTGAAAGTGTAACTGAATCTCCAGAACCAAAACTTTATTGGGACAGATCTATATTAACCGACCTATTCCAGCTGCAGCTAACATCCAACGAAAATTTAGTGGGACAATAGAAAAATACATCCTTTTAGCTGTAGAAGATTGATATGGTGACTATTGTCCCAATAATCATAGGTGCCACCGGTGAAATCCCTAGAAACTTAAAAAAAAAACCTAGAAAAACTCAACGTATCAGCCAACTTAATAAACCTAATACAATCAGGCATCTTAGATACTTGCAGCATAGTTCGAAAAACTTTAAATATAAAAAAAGTAAAATAACGTTAACCTAACCTATCCTAATATAACATCATTAGTTTAACAATAATAATAGTGATTTAACTAAAACAATCATTTCACGAGTATGATGCCTTTTATTATTCAAATAAAAAAACTAGATAATAGTATTTGTTTTTTAAGTTGTTACAGCAAATTGTCAAAATAAAATGAAGACTAACTCAAAATTCACTTGATTTGCTTGGCGTGTATTATGCGTGTTAACATGCCCTCTTTTCTATTAAATGTTTGTTTGCATGGACAATTCAAAAACCTAGTAATATGCTGCTGAAAATGTCAAGATTTTATGTTATTCGAGTATCAGTTGGTTTGGCTTCTGTAATTGCCCTGAGTGCTTTCTTTTGATATATTAGACAGTATCTAATAACAAGCTTCTCTGGCCTAAGCCATCTCAGCTCAGAAGTACCTCAGGGTTCAATCCTTGGACCTCTATTTTTCTCGGTCTATACAAGCATTCAGTACAATGTGCTTGATAATTGCCATTACTTACTATTTCCTGATAACATCCAACTTTAGTACTCCTTCCCTATTGATAAAATTGATGAGGATGCTATCAAATTCAATTCGGATTTTCATAGGTTTCATTGTTTAAAATTAAATTCAATTATAAGACCAACATTTTCATTTGTAGTTCGAAAAACGGAAGAAGATTTTTTAAGAACAATCTTCAAATTTATCTGGTTTTTGCATTCCTCGAACAATGAGAGAAATCTTGTGGTATGTCTGCTGTCTGATGCTCTAATCTCAAATGATAACAATAAACCAAAAGCCATATGGAAATTAGTGAATGATGAACTAGGAAAATCTAAGGATAAACCAGATATAAAATAAGAAGACACAAAGGCACAAACATATTTAGTCAATACTTCTCATCCGTTACTACCATCTCCCATCTCACTATAACAGAAATTTGGTAGGTTACCAAAGGTGGTACCTCTCAATCTCATGCACTACATCCACGATACAATAACACACTATGTTCATAAAGGTAATAATACCAAGAGTGATATAAAGAATGTGATTTTGTTTTTTAAATAAAAATAGTGCGGGCATTAATGAAATCATGACAAGCGTGTTAAAATCAGTTGCAGAAGAAATAAATCACGCCTTGTGTTATTTAGAAAACTCATCAATTGAGACGGGTGTGTTTCCTAGTTCTTTAAAAATTGATGCCGGTATACAAGAAGGTATCCAAAGCGAGTATAGACAATTATAGGCTAATATCTATATTGAACTCAAATTTCAAGGTCTTCGAAAAAGTAATCTATATTTTTCTGTGTTGTTAGTAGTGTAGTGTAGTCAATATATTGAATCAGCTGCAAGATCACTTACAAATATATGAGAAACAAAGCACCAATAATACTTCCCTGGGGGACATCATGAAGTATTTGGAATGATGTGCTTCGTTGTCCTTTAATTTCAACATACTGTGTTATCTTGCAAAGGTATAATTAGATAAACATTAAAGATGTTCCTTGAAAACCGTAAAGCTGCAATTTATCCAAAAATAGATCATGTGGTATTAGATCGAATATGATCCTTTAAAGTCTAAAGCATTGCAAATTTTGTTCAGGAAATCCATGGGTGCATCTGAAGTACTTTTCCCAGCTTTAAATCCATATTGGCTGGTGATGAAATGTTCAGTAATTCTAATAGCAGTAAGATGTTTAAAACTTTGGATAGTACTGGAATAACAGATTTTGGCCGATAATTTGAAGAGAGAGTTTCATCTCCTGTTTCATACATAGGTATTACCTTGGCTAGTTTAAATTTATCAGGAAAGACACCTTTATTAAAGCATTTGTTGATTATATTACTAAGGGTCTTGCACAATACAATCAGAAGCATCTTTAATTAGGATTTCACTTAAATCAAATGCATCTATTGTTGCTTTATTTTTTATGCGTTTTATTGAAGTTTTCACTTCTTATGGAGAAGTTGGTTTAAGAAAAAAGCTCTTTGGTTTACCTGAAATATTTCCAATAAATATTACAAGAAGCTTTCGGATCTATATAAAATATCTATTGACTTAACAACCTTTGAACCTTTCTACAATTTTTTTGAAATGGAATGTCAAGAATTACAGAAATGTTTTAGAAATTATGTTTTTAATTGTATTTATAATATCTAAATTAACTGACTTGTAAATCAGGAATAATGGGCATCCTTTATAGTGCTGTAAAGCGATAAAACGCTTCTGTTCTTTGCCATTGTAGGTATCTTTAAAGCAAGGATTTACGAGGCGCGCTTCGGCAGTCAAAAGTTTTGATGTGAAGCGCCCGGAATAATTTACATAATTGGTGATAAAACTTCTCAGCATGGAATATATTTAGTATCTACAAGAATACTTTCAGCTTTGCCCTGTTTAGTTTTATGTAATACAGATAATGTACGTATTGTTTAAGGGATAAACAATATATTTCTAAAATTTAAAAAAAAAACATCAAAATGTTATGCAAGAATAATTTTTTTTACAAATGAGTTTTTTAAATAAATTAAGCCCGGAATTAAAAGTGGTTTTAGGGAAAGTATGTGGATTTTGTTGAAAGTCATGATTAAACTCGTCAGTGCACCCCTTCTGTCGGAAAAGTCGCGATATTTGACAGACTTAAGCCTCGGGCACATGGAAATTGACTCAGTGAAGCGTGTGATGTTAAAATATCCAACTACCTAAGAATTTTCTTCTTCTCTCTGGGGCGCAAGCAAGATGGAAAATTCATTAATATCAACCGCCATAGCTGATGTAATTATGAAGGCGTCAGCTAGAAGAGGGGTGAAGCAAATTCACTTGTTTCGAGATGACGGCTCATTGTTAATTAAAGTTAATTGTAATGACAACGCGTCGAGAATCAAACGAATATTATAAAAGCGGCGCACTGGAAGCCTAAATGCTTCTTTTACGATTATTTCTTATTAGTGGTTAGGATTATAGAATTTTAGGCCCTAATTTCGAAACTTTCTCCTCCTATTTTTATCCCATTACTTAAATTAAATTGAAATTCTAATTAAAATTTTAATATTACTTACCTTCAGTTAAATTCGTCTTCATTTCAAAAATTAACAAGTAAATAAAGTTAGGAAGTAAAATTTCTAACTTTACCGATTTTGAAAGAACACTTTAAATTAATAAATATTTGTTTACCAGGCTACATTTACATGTGTATGCATAAATTTTTATTTTATGAACAAAATTATTTAATTGAATTTTCCATCTAACCGCAAAATTATTTTTTTAAAGTAAAAAAATTTAAAGTTACTTTTTTGATTTTTATGTACCTACCTATAACTAAAAAATGGTTCTGAGGTGGAAGTCTGTAAGCTATACGATTGTTTTCGTACAACGAAAATATGCTATTGTGACGGATTTTATCTTTTTTTAACAAATATAAAACGTGCATATAGAAAATCTGTCACCAAGCAACTTAATCAACAACGATTCTTTCGTTGTACGAAAATTATCGTATAGGTTTTAGACTTCCTCCTCTGCAGCCTTTTTCTTGGGCTGGGCGAGATCGTGTCGTCGACGAGACTAGAAGGACAGACTCTTATTTTTTCATGTAAACGAAAAGAACAGAATGAGGAATGACCTCGACCACACGATCTCGACCGGTCCAAGAATAAGCCTCCTGGTCTTTTCCAGTATTTCTTACTAATCAGTTTTAAACCTCCAAATTACGAACATTTAGTAATAGAAATAATGGTTTTTGTAAAAATATTCATTATAGGCAGATTCTGGTCAAAATTAAAGGTCTTTAGATAGAAACAAATAAGGTAAATGTGGAAATTGTCCATTACAACGCATATAACAAATTTAAATTTAAAAGCCTTTATTAATGATTTGACCAGAATCTGATTGTGAGTATAAAACTGTGAAATATTGAATTTTGTTGTGATGTTTTTTGGAACTCGACTTTGGACAAAAATAATTGTTAAAATTAAAAAAAGAACCCAATCTAAAACCCTCTATTTAATTCTATATCTAACTAAACATGATCAAAGATTTAATTAGATTAGGTTAGTTTAGATTAGTTTAGATTTTAATTATTTAATTTAATATTACATGTTGATGGCTATTTGAAATAATAATAATTATAAATAAATTTTAGAAAATATACAAAACCTAATAAAATATATTTTTTAAATCAACTCATAGTTTTTCCGGATTCTGAATATAATTTGCAGCGTTTTGGATTATTTTGGACCTGAAAGGTGCAATTTTCGTGCGATAAAATATTTTCACACATTTTTGGTAAGAAAAGTTTTTCTTAAATTAAAAATTTCAACTTACTTTTCTAAAAAATGGTTCTTTTCATATTTCCTATATTGACTCTAAAACAAAAAATGATATCAAAAGGAATATTTAAAAAAATTAAAATACGTTGGAATAAATCCCGCTTACTTTTATTTATACATTTAAAAATTGTAATTTCAAAGCACCGCGCCAGAAAAACTTAGTATAGTTTTTCCAGGAATGTTGTAATTTTATAGGGATGATTTTTAAGTTCATACTTTTTTGACAGGATGTAAAACTCAATGAAATAAGTCATTGGGCAAAATATTTTGTACAAATAAAAATGATCGTTAAATTAAAATGTACGCTGTAGTGCATCCTAAAGAACATGTCCAAAATTGGCACCTTTAGCTTTTTTGATTTTTAAAACCAAGCAAAAGTCCTGTTATAAAGGTATCAACTTAAAAATCACCATGTAGAAAATTTTGACTGTCAAAATAAATCACCATCTTACTCAAAATTAAATAAATAACAAATTCACGGTTTGGTCAAACTTATGTTATTTAATAAAATTTTGGATTTTTTTTTGGTAAAGTTTTATTAGTAAACTTTAGGTTTATTCCTTCATTTTGGGTATCATTGTAATTGGAAAAATTGTGATTTATTTTGATAGGGGGTGGTCCTACTATCATGCCATTTAATAACGTGAAGATGTTTGCAAAAAAATGCATCTTAACAATTATAAAAATTAATATCTCAAAAACGGTCGAATGAATTTTATAAATTACAATTTGTTTTAATAATTTTTACCGAAAAAAAAAATCTTTTAAAGTTTTTTTTTAAGTTTTGAAAAAAAATACATAGAGGAAGTGCTGCAAAAGTGGAAGCGTGGTGTTAATGTGGTAAGGTTGCCTAAAGAGCTTGACAGGTTCTCCAATTTGATGACAATCACTTAAACCTCTTGCTAAGCTTTTTCAAATGATGTTCGTGGAGAACTGTAGATAAGTTGCCTTCTCTGTGATTTTTTGGTCATACTCTGTGCTTCAGTAGTAAAAGTGAGAATTACATTTGTGCTTTTTGCAAATTAGAAATTGTAAAGTTTTTTATTATCTTAAGCTTTTATGTTTAATAAATAGATGCTTTCATATATTTTTTTTGTTTTGAAAGTTATCCCACCAAAGAAATCAAATAAAATATATATGTTTCCACATTACCCTCACATTCTGAAAATCTGATTAAATGTCTGATTTTAGAAAATGTATATTATTTTAATTAAATTATTATTTGATGGTTATACTAAAAACAGTAATTGTTAATAATTAGTTAATGCACGTTTATACAGATTTTTGAAACTCCCTCTATTTTTACATTATAGTATTTCATATTATTTTTTGTTTTAATTTTCAATAGTCACAATCAAGGCTGTATTATTCTTTTAAGTTAAGTGTTCCAAATATACTTACGTTTTTTTATTTAAAAAAAGTAAAGGGCAGTAGGATCATAAATGCTTTTTTAATTTCCAAGATTTACAAATATAATCTTTTTTAAAAATATTTGCAAGTATGACATGACATATTTTAAAGTTGCAGCAAATTGTGCACATTAGAAAGAAACAGCAATCGTTTTTTTTTTAACATTTTTATATAGTAATCATAAATAAAATAAATACAAACTATATGCTCCTTATCATTATAAATAGTTCTTTAAGTTTTACCTAATTTTTCTTTTAAATAAAATTCTGGGAGAGCGTAGAGGTTAAAAGTCGGTGAAATTTGGAGAAAGAAAGGAGCTACTTTAACCTTTACTGTCTTTCAGGGCCAAATATTTAAAAAATAAATGCTGAAACTCAAAAAGTTATTTTTAAGGGCGGGTTTTGCTATACTTTTCTTATTTCAGAATTTTCCAATATAAGTAGAATAAAAGATGATATTGAAACGATGTAGAATTCAGCTTTCGTCAACGAATTATTGACAAATCTACACTAGTTTGCTATTCAACTTTTTGTCTAAAATAACATACATACCTATGCAGTCCCGCGAGACACCCTGTATATTTGGTTTGTCACTTTGAGCAGATTGTACTACAAAACTTTTACTGAAACCTTTAAAATGGAAATACACAATCCTAGCCATATTTAAAAACAAAATATACAAACGATTACAATTTTTAATAATTATTGAAAAAAAATAAGGTTAAGAGTAAATTTAATAAACAATAAATATATGAAAATATCTTTTTATTGAAAAAATCAATTAAATAGTATTCATTTTGTAGAAAAACTGTATCTTGTATTTAAATCATGAAATTCAGTAGTTCCTTGTTTGTTTTCGAAAGCAAACAAAATATTCCAAAGATGTATTAAATGGAGCACTTTATTGTTTCTCCATCGGGGAAATACTTTTCTGTGTGGACCCTCATCATTAAATGGGAATCGCACAGATTTATATGCATGAGATAAAGAGCGGCTCTAATAGGAAGATTATGTAAATGTAATTTTGTTTGGATATTGGTTTTATGAAAATACCTTTCGACTATAAAAAAAGAGACAGCTAAATTTCCCGCACATGATTTCATATTCATGTATGGCGTAGCAATATTTATTTTGTAGCTGACAGTTTTTAAATTTGAAAAATAAATTTAATTAATAACTACGTTGTGGTTTTAGTATTGGTTCTTAGTTATTAAGCCGTAAGCTTTTGCAGACAGAATTCTTAACCACAAGCATAAAGTAGTCTAAAGGAAACCGCAAAGTTAACCAGGCACTTTACCTATGCATGTATGCACAACGGTTTTATTTCAACAAATTTGTATATATTTCAGGCACAATTTTGATCAATAAACATTTGTTTTCTTATATAAATAAATTGGATGAAGAACACCTGGAACCTTCCAATAAATTTGAAAAAAACAGGGTTGGTAGTTGTAACGTTGGCATTGTGTTGAGAGATTGCAATGGAGGACATTTCTAGCCACAGTTTGAATAGGAATTGGATTAGATTTAGAACAGTAGTAAAAGAGCGAGAATAAAATAAAGGAACTAGAACCGCCTCAAGCGGATTACGGATTTACGAGGAAATATTTTAGTGTTTCGGGGCTTCGCACAAACTTCCAACTTCCTATTCCTATCTACGCATGAGATTTGCTTTTCATATATTTTTTTAATTCATTACCCTTTCAAATAGATCAATAAAGTACGTATAATTAGTGTAATAAATTTTTTCGAAAATTACAAGGCAAAAAAATCGATGAGGCAGATCCATATTTACTTTTATTATTAGTCTACACAAGCCTAGGTATATGGCTCTTGAATTTCTACTGATTGGAATGTAGCAGTCAACAATTCAAGCAAGCACTATGTGATGCTGATGACTGCTAATAAGCACGAAACGCAGAGATCATCACTCAGCAGCTTGTTATTTGTTGATTGTTGCACATTTACCAATAATTAAGGCAGATCTACGCAATTCCCTATTCGTATATTAATTGAAAAAAAATTGAATTGAACTTAGTTCTATAGTTTTTATTGTTTATTCTTATGAGTCGTAAATCTGTCCACATCGCTTAAATGTATACCTCGTAATTCATTCAAGTACCAAATATAATCATAAATTATACCACAACCCAGCATGAACATAAATTAATTAATAAATTACTATTTCTCTAATTAACGCCATTAAACCATGTAAAGTATGTTAAATGTATGAAGCTCAATGCGTGCATAACGTGCTACAATCCAACAAGGCATGGCCTTTTAGTTTGTTAATATAAGCATTAATTAAAATTTTAAAATAAAGAACAATTTGGTAAATGTTTTATTGCAACCCGGGAGCTCATTTTAAATTTGAATCTAAATGAATAAATAAAATATTCCATTTACATTTTCGGTAATAAAATCCCTGTTCGTGATACGAAATGAATAGTCGCTCAATGGGGACTATAAAACAACCCTCCAAGAAGAATCAATGCATAAAGTATACGAAAACATATGCACTCACAATACGTTGCTTACTGCTTGGTATTACATTCACGCCCCTTATATGTAAGCGACCCAGAAAATGGATCATCAATAATTCAGTTTATATTTATTGCATGTATTTTTTATTGTCTTTTGGTCAAAATTTTTTATTTTTATCCCTGTTAATAAGAAAATGCGTATAAAAATACCCCAATATTGAAAAAAAAACTGTATTAGCATTAGAAACAAAATTTATTGACTTTAAGTTTTACTTATTCGTTGAAAATAGTAACAGCAACTACATCTTTTCCAATTGTATTTCAGAAAACATCAATAGTATTTCAGATAAGTCAAGTTAATTTCAGAAAGTTTCAATTGTATTTAAGAATCATCAATTCTATTTTAGAAAGCATCAATTGTTTTTCAGACAGGATCATTGTATTTCACAAAGCATCAATTGTATTTCAGAAAAATTAATTTAATTTCAGAAAGGAGCAATTGTAAAGGAGGATGCCAAGAAATAAAATGTTGTAAGATTATAGCAATATTATTAAAAGATTACTGCGAATTTCTCTTGTTATGGCTCGTGGTATCATTTTGCAAATGTTGGTTTACTTAGAAACAATTTTTATTTTTGAAGCCAAAAATACAATTCGGTCTCGGCTCAACTTCCATCCATCATCTCACCATATTAGTAGAGAAACTAAAATTCTTCTCAGTAATTTAGAGTCATTATTTTTTTATTATTTCGTCCAAATTTTCGCATGCATCATCAAATTTTAGTTCACCTTGTTTTACACAAGTTTCAAAATCAAAATTAATCTGAATTTACCACGTAGAAGAAGAATTTGTTCAATATTAATTCAAGAAAAATGGTCGAAAACCACATGCTAAAAATCATGACACCTGAACTTTTAAATTGACGTTCACTTCTGAAGATAGCCTAGGCCGAAACCGGTCAAGTGAAATATTAAATAAAGCTCTTACAATATAAGGAAAAGTACAAATTTTTTATCACCCATTAAAAATACAATTGTTGGTGGTGATTGTGCTCGTGCAGCATACCACAATCGGTCATGCAGCTGGGGGCTAAGATATTATATTTGAATGAAAGACGATTCTTTCTAAAATACAATTGATGATTCTGAAATACAATTGATTATTCTGAAGTACAATTTATGATTCTTAAATACATTTGATAGTTTCTGAAATTGACTTAGCGAATTCCAATTTACAAGTGATGCTTTCTGTAATACAATTGCTGATTCTGAAATTCAATTGTAATTTTCTGAAATAGTACTGCAAAAGGTGGATTATGCGCAATGAAACCAATTTTTCATTCCAAACATCTTTAATAGTTTTTAGTCCATTATTCGTTTCGATATGCTATGTAGTTTCGCAAAAATTAATTATTTTGTGAAATACCAAAATATTGTTTTTTTTTTAATTTTTACCTGCTTATTTTTTAATCATTACTTCAAAGAAAATCAAAACATGAGCACGCTATATATTTGGATTAAAAGAAATCAAAAACTATCTTTAAATAATCTACGTAACCTTAAAATAAAAATAGGGGTAGAACGAGTAGAAACGGTAAATAATTCTGAACATACAATTTCCAAAAATTAAAAACAACTTGGGATGTTGATAAAATGATATCGAGTTCGGGAAAAAACTACTTACGTCAGTTTTAATTTTCTTTAGTTTAGATAGAGGTAATTTTTGCAAAAATTGGAGAAAACATTGAGTTCAAACAAAAGTAAGATATTTTTAAACTCGTGCAATTTTCTAAATTATAGCACTTTTTAGACCAGTGGCAAATGACCAAGTGACATAGTGGTAGATTTTAATCAGTTTTAATTACCTACCGATTAATATTTCCAAAATTTATGGAATTTTTTGAGTGCTGGTAAAAAATATAGGACCTGGAAGAGAATTGAGGGGTAAATTTTTATCAGTTTCTTTATAACATCATTTTGAGAGTTTTTTAAATCATAGATAAAAATATTTTATTAATTTAATTTAAAAAATTATTATGTTTCATTAAAATTGGTTAACTTCTTCTTTCTCAACAAAATCGTATTTTTTATTAAATTTTTACTAAAGATTCTGCCCCAGAGAGCGAATTTTTCCAGCGATTAGAACTGTATCGTCTTGTTTTTTTGATAAAGTCTTACAAATTTTAAGCCATTAACCATAGTAATCGGCCAAGTGGTTTTTCCAAAATATTTTATTTTCTGGTTAAGACGATAGTCGGCGAAATTTTGTGAGCGTAAAATGTGACTCTACGGAATACCATTTTTTAGACAAACCAGTAAATGAAATTCTGTTTTTTTTGTAGTAGTAGTTCATTAATACTTGGCATAACATGTCTATTATTTTGTTTTTGTATTTTTTATTGAATTTTTAGATTTATAGACAATCAAATCTGACCTAAAAATGCGCAAGTTTTGCTTGCTGTTTTAAACCTTATATTCGATATAATCGGAAAAACAGAATAACACTTTTGTGAAGTTGTGTATTTAGATAAGAGAAAATTTTACAAATCTCAATTTGAAGGTCCCTTGTTAAAGAAAAATGGTATTTTCTAGGACCAAGTTTTTTTAAAAGTGCAAATTTTACTGCTGCCGTATGAGTATTTGGTGTGACTTACAAAAACAAAACCAGAAAAAATTGGTAGCCACAAGACTCTTCTGTGTACCAAAAAAATAAATTTTAAAAAAGCTTCAATAGAAAAAAAATTATGAGCAAAACGCCAAATATCAAGCGAATTTCAAAATCAAGCGCTCGCATTTGCCGACTATCGCCTTAAGGCATATTTTAAAATTTCTCGATACCCATGTTTTTGTTGATATTTTTTTTCTGCTAATGATTTTTTTTAATTTCCTTTTTTTGGTCTACTATAAGGTCTTATGACTATTATTTGCTGCAATTTTTGTCTTTGTGGAGTAAACCAAATAATTTTGAAGAAGCAACAAAGAATATTTCTTAAAAATTTTCGACTTTCGTCTGTTTTACAAAATTTGAAAAAGTGGTAACATAATTTTTTTTGTACTATTTTGAAGAAAATGCTTTAAATAACAACTTAAAGAAGCCTTTTTTGTATTATGCATTTTTTGTGTATTTTTATAACTTAAAAAAAATTACTTATTTTTCAAAACTCCATAAAAATAAAGAAATCACTTAAACAAAAAGTCAAGTTGTTATTTTAAGCATTTTCTTCAAAATAGTACAAAAAAAATATGTTATCACTTTCAGTTTTTTCAAATTTTCAAAAGCGTGCAATATTTACGAAGCACTCTTTTTGTTGCTTCCTTAAGATATTTTTCAAAAAGTAACGTTTTCAAATTTTTAGTAGCTTTTGTGTCATAACTCCGTGACGATAAAAGATATCGAAACGATTTTTTTAATGTTAAAGCACAGACGAGGAGTTTTAAAATAAGCTGTCACTTTTTAAAATCGGTGATATTAAAGAGAGCTAAAAGAATGATCTAAATCGTAATATTTTGCCTTCTTTT
The DNA here is from genome assembly GCA_963971135.1 of Stenus bimaculatus. NCBI lineage: Eukaryota > Metazoa > Arthropoda > Insecta > Coleoptera > Staphylinidae > Stenus > Stenus bimaculatus. Next base: position 73,344,566 of record OZ020180.1, on the reverse strand, counting down.
GTGTGGGATTGAAATTATGATTTCTGTTTAATTTTCCAAAAACTCTACACATGGGGCCACTTTTATTTGGGTGGGTCGGTACTGGGCCAAATCAAAATAAAAGATTTCAAGTCTCAAACAATCCCTGTTAAAATAATCTTTTTAAACGTCACATGTAGCGATTTTTAATATCAAGTCACATTCAGGCCTTATTTCCTCTACGGGTTTGAATAAGAAACGGCGCTTTCTAACGTTATTTTTTTTTTTTTTAAATTGAGACGCTACTGATGTGACCAGATGAAACCAAGTTTTTTTCTGTGCATTGAAGGTATCATAGATCACAATCCTTAAGCCACGTTCGGTTATAATCGGTCGAGTCTTTTGGTAACTGAGATTTTTCAAATTTCCTTAAAAAATGTGCAAAATCAGTACCTAGAAATCAAACCTCCCGATAAAAGAGGAATAAACAATTTTCTACCTAAAAACCCATCTACTCAGAATTCGCATGTTTCTTTATTAGAAGAATACCAATCATGATTTTTTCACTCTGATTAAAGTCTCATATTAGTTTATTCCGAAATTAAGGATATTTTACCTTTGCGTTTGGGTAATAATAATTTCATAATGAGAAAACTGGAAAATGGATCCTATTGAATAATGCATAAGGGTGAACATTTCAATTGTATGGTCATAAATGAGACGCAAAGACGGCTTGTCCAAAAATAAACCAAAACGGTCTCTCCGATTTAAAACGCCCTGACCAGCTATGCTAATGATTGTACCTTTATCTTTTCCAAGATGAAGAAGGAAAAGGAAGACCGATGTCTTTTGGAAATTTTGAGTACGACTATGACAAATTTTCTGGCCAGCTTCTAGAATGGCATGAGTTTGCTTTAGCACAACGTAAAGCTATATGATAGCGATCGTTCATCAAAAGTTAATTGCTCTGCTTCACATATCACAGATTTGGGAACTGAATATTTACGCTACAAAAATTAGTTGGGATATTCAAGCCTCCTTAGCTTAGCGCTCATTTTTATCTTGAACTCAATACAAAGGTGGATTGATTTTTCAGAAGTGCACAAATTAGCGTCCAAATCTACTCCAACCTACTATTTTATGAACAAAATTTTATGACGTGCGCAACTGCATCATGTTTAATGCGTTTACGAGCGTTCGTGCGCAATTTCGAATTGCTCGAAAAATCCTCTTTAACATACATATCGAATTTTAAAAATCAATTAATTTAAAGGATGAACTTACTAACAACTTGAAAGAGTATTGCAAATCCCCATTATATTTTTTAATGGGTGGAGCTGGAATCATCATCATTGTTAACGATTTGTGGTGAAGTTTATTTTGGTAAATCGAATTAAAACGATGGAGTTTTATCCAGTGGGTTGTAAAAAATTTACAGCCTAATATTTGGAAAGATATGCCCGCATCTCACCGACTGATTTGAATATTTTAATTGCATTGTCTTCCGCACAATAGTCTCTCTATATTAAATTTATTTCGTTTCTACGTGCAATTCCCCAGGGCTCTTAAAATATTCATGGAAAACTTCTTACGCCTTTCTTTTCCCAAAACTCTCACGCGCAGCTTCGATGTGAAGAAATTTCACAGATAAGCTACTCTCTGAAAAATGAAAATTTTAAATCTTAATTTTTACAAAACTTTTTATGGCTTTAATTTAACCCCCTTACATCAAAACTTTATTTCTTTTAGCCACATATAAATTTATCCAATTTTTGGTAAAATTTTGGTGTATACCACTTTTATTTAATTTTAAAACTAACTTTTCTTTAACAATTCACCTGTCCCAAATGAACTAACTTTAATGAAACATTGTTCCCAAAGGGTAGCCGTTTAAGATGATGGACTAGCGACTAATTAGTTTTGAAGCCTTGTCTGTCATCAGGGGGTACCACACGCGCTCTAAACTTCTCTCGCGCCCTGTTTGTCTTTAATGCAGCCTAAGACACCAGGGGGATCCAAATTAGTCAACCGGAATTCCTCGAAGTAGGGCTAAATTTATATATTTCACGAAAACAGGAAGCATTAATTTAAATTAGTAGTTTTGTTTGTATTTTTTTTAGAAATTTATTAATAAAGGATAAAATTATATTAATAATTTTAACAAAGATGTTGAACCGGGAATTCACATGTGTTTAAAAGTTTTGTACTTATAAAGTATAATACCTTCAAAGATAATATAAGACTGAAAGTTTTACCGCCTGCTGAAAGTTTGGCGAAATCTTCGAAGCTTTTAATGATGTTTCAAAGTATAAAACCGTATTTATTTTAATAAATAACAACTTTGTTGAAATGAAAAGACAATATGTTGAAGAATTTTTTATTAATATAAGTTTGTGTTTACTTTCCTGGAATTAGGTTCTTAATGAAAACTTTGAAATAAAAAATTTGATTTTAAAATAATATGATATAATAAAATAATACTTGATGTTCGAATATAACGCATTTTGAAAATATAAAACTATAATAAAATAGGTCATGAAAATAAATTATGGCTTTAGATTTCATAAAGGGTTTGTTACTATTTAACGATGATTTTAATCAACCTCGCTTTTTACAGCTTTTCCTACTTTGTCAATAAAAAGGTATCACATTATGTGCTTTTAATTTAGTTTTTATATTAACGATTCAAAATTCTTATGACTATTTTTTATGCTGCTTAAAAGATGAATAAACTTTTAATATTCACGTCATAAAATTCACGTGTTAAAATCAAGTTAAAAAATGATAAAAATTACCTTAAATCGAGATTTTAGATCACTTTTTATGATTTTTAGAAGAAAAAATACAGTTAAAAATGTGCCAGATGAATATGAATGATTTATGAGTTTTTAATTATTTTATTTAACTCCAACCCTTTACGAAGACCATATAAACCATTTACAATTTCAAACAAGTCTAGTAATTACACAGCAGACCATTTTAATAATTTATACCAAAAGTCATGTCAAGCCTTTATAGAGCAAACATCAAAAAATTTTAGGTAGGTTTAATGTAAAATTTATTTGACCTAATTTAAGTAAATGTATCAGTCTTTTGTCAATTTCTTTCCAATTATACTGGTGAATACAGAAGGTGTTTCTCAAAAATTAATCGCATAAATGTTGTTTTTTTTTAATTGTTTTCATGTTTATTTATTTTTTCTAAAGTATTTTTTATCCAAGATTTTTTGTAGAATTATGCAGAAGTGTTAACCTCAATTTTCAAACAGCCAATTAATGAATTTAATTCTCTAATAGCATTTTTTCCTCGTTTTGTGCGGTAATTTGGCGAAACTGCAAAAAAAAAATTGTACAAAACTCGTTAATTTAAAAAAAAAATAAAATTTTACACATATCATCACTTCTTCGAAAATATTTTTTTTACATAAATCATCAATTTAAAAAAAATAATTATTTCTCGTTATTGAAATTTTCGACGATAAATTTTCAACGTAATGAATTTTCTAAGGCATAAGCTGCAATTATTTTTGATTAAAGATAAAAGCATGTAGATAAAAAATCTTTTATACTTAATTTTTATGGCGGCATAAAACACAAAGCGTTAAATAGTTGAGCAGATTGATGGGTAATTTAGTTAAAAATAAGTTAGCAGTTTCGTGACGAATGTCGTTTTTGTTAATTTACACGATTAAAGTGGTCGTAAAAGGGATGTAATAAAAGAAATTGAACCATCTATATATCTAACTTACAGGGCGACAGTAAAATAAAATTCTTGTATGTAAAATACCATCGCCTTTTAGGTACTAAATCACAATTTTACAACCTGAAATTGCAAGTAAATCTACTTTTATTAGAACTAAAAACATTCGATAAGATTTTCTTACTATAAAATAGTAATTTGATTACATTTAAATTTAATGGAATTAACGAAGGTTGCTGAATTTTCATAATTTAGGGTGGAAGCGTTGCAAAATTACCACTGGCAGACATACGCGTCCATTTTAGCCCTTCGTACGTTTCAAACTAATTTAATAGGCTTGAATTAACTCCGATTAGGCATGTAACTGTCAATCAATTTTAACACCGGCTATTTTCACAGACGTGCTTATTCAGCCACAAATCATCTAATCATATCACACACTCAATTTTGGAATTTGATAAGGTGATCAAATATCATATAATTGAAACCTAATACATAGCTCAGGTATTTCTAAAATTAAAGCTATATTATACATAATATAACAAAGACAAATTATTTTAATATGATTTTATTTTAAATTTTATTAATATAAATTCTGATTTAGCGAAAGCAACGCAACTTTTCATTTTTAGTATAAGCTTTCATCAAAATTATGGAAAATTATTGGTGCTTCCAAGTAATTATACGTTTTACCAAAAATAACTTGATCGACGTGAAGTGACAGGATCTACTAAGCCTTAATGCCTTAAGTCGTAAGGCACGAAAAATCAATATAAAAAAAAATCACCAATTATTAGAAAACTCATAAATTTTTAGAAAAATCATCAATTTTTAGAAAAATCATCAATCTTTAGAAAAATCATCAAATTAAAAAAAAATCATCATGTCATCAACTTTTAGAAAAATCATCAATTTTTAAATATTCATCATGTCATCAATTTTTAGAAAACTCATCCATTTTTGGAAAAATCATCTATTTTTGGAAAAATCATAAATTTATAGAAAAGTTATCAATTTAAAAAAAAATCATCAATTTAAAAAAAAATCATCATGTCATCAATTTTTAGAAAACTCATCAATTTAGAAAAATCATCAATTTTTAGAAAAATCATCAATTTTTTTTTAAATTGATGACTTTTTGATGATTTTTAAAAAAAAATCATTAATTTTTAGAAAAATCATCAATTTAAAAAAAAATCATCATGTCATCAATTTTTAGAAAACTCAACAGATTTTAGAAAAATCATCAATTTTTAGGAAAATCATCAATTTTTAGAAGTCATCAATTTAAAAAAAAAATCATCAATTTTTAGAAAACTCATCAATTTTTAGAAAAATCATCTATTTTTAGAAAAATCAATTTAAAAAAAAATCATCATGTCATCAATTTTTAGAAAACTCATCAATTTAGAAAAATCATCAATTTTTAGAAAAATCATCAATTTTTAGAAAAATCATCAATTTTTAGAAAAATCATCAATTTAAAAAAAAATCATCATATCATCAACTTTTAGAAAAATCATGAATTTAAAAAAAAAATCATCATGTCATCAAATTTTAGAAAACTCATCAATTTAGAAATATCATCAATTTTTAGAAAAATCATCAATTTTTAGAAAAATCATCAATTTTAAAAAAATCATCATGTCATCAATTTTTAGAAAAATCATCAATTTTTAGAAAAAAACATCAATTTAAAAAAAATCATCAATTTTAAAAAAATTCATCATGTCATCAATTTTTAGAAAAATCATAATGTCATCAACTTTTAGAAAACTCATCAATTTAGAAAAATCATCAATTTTAATAAAATCATCATGCCATCAATTTTTAGAAAAATCATCAATTTTTAGAAAAAACATCAATTTAAAAAAAAATCATCATGTCATCAATTTTTAGAAAAATCATCAATTTAAAAAAAATCATCATGTCATCAATTTTTAGAAAACTCATCAATTTAGAAAAAACATCAATTTTTAGAAAAGTCATCAATTTAAAAAAAAAATCATCAATTTTTAGAAAAATCATCAATTTTTAGAAAAATCATCAATTTTATAAAAAGTCATCATGTCATCAACTTTTAGAAAACTCACCAATTTAGAAAAATCATCAATTTTTAGAAAAATCATCAATTTTAAAACAATCGAAAAATTATTAATTTTAAAAAAATCATCATGTCATCAATTTTTAGAAAAAACATCAATTTAAAAAAAATCATCAATTTTAAAAAAATTCATCATGTCATCAATTTTTAGAAAAATCATCAATTTAAAAAAAAATCATCATGTCATCAATTTTTAGAAAAATCATAATGTCATCAATTTTTAGAAAACTCATCAATTTAGAAAAATCATCAATTTTTAGAAAAATCATAATGTCATCAATTTTTAGAAAACTCATCAATTTAGAAAAATCATCAATTTTTAGAAAAATCATCAATTTTAAAACAATCGAAAAATCATTAATTTTAAAAAAATCATCATGTCATCAATTTTTAGAAAAAACATCAATTTAAAAAAAATCATCAATTTTAAAAAAATTCATCATGTCATCAATTTTTAGAAAAATCATCAATTTAAAAAAAAATCATCATGTCATCAATTTTTAGAAAAATCATAATGTCATCAATTTTTAGAAAACTCATCAATTTAGAAAAATCATCAATTTTTAGAAAAATCATCATGTCATCAATTTTTAGAAAAATCATCAATTTAAAAAAAATCATCATGTCATCAATTTTTAGAAAACTCATCAATTTAGAAAAAACATCAATTTTTAGAAAAGTCATCAATTTAAAAAAAAAATCATCAATTTTTAGAAAAATCATCAATTTTTAGAAAAATCATCAATTTTATAAAAAGTCATCATGTCATCAACTTTTAGAAAACTCACCAATTTAGAAAAATCATCAATTTTTAGAAAAATCATCAATTTTAAAACAATCGAAAAATCATTAATTTTAAAAAAATCATCATGTCATCAATTTTTAGAAAAAACATCAATTTAAAAAAAATCATCAATTTTAAAAAAATTCATCATGTCATCAATTTTTAGAAAAATCATCAATTTAAAAAAAAATCATCATGTCATCAATTTTTAGAAAAATCATAATGTCATCAATTTTTAGAAAACTCATCAATTTAGAAAAATCATCAATTTTTAGAAAAATCATAATGTCATCAATTTTTAGAAAACTCATCAATTTAGAAAAATCATCTATTTTTAGAAAATTCATCAATTTTAAAAAAATCATCATGCCATCAATTTTGAGAAAAAACATCAATTTAAAAAAAAATCATCATGTCATCAATTTTTAGAAAAATCATCAATTTAAAAAAAATCATCATGTCATCAATTTTTAGAAAACTCATCAATTTTTAAAAAACATCAATTTTTAGAAAAATCATCAATTTAAAAAAAAATCATGTCATCAATTTTTAGAAAAATCATCAATTTAAAAAAAAAAATCATCATGTCATCAATTTTTAGAAAACTCATTAATTTAGAAAAATCATCAATTTTTAGAAAAATCATCAATTTAAAAAAAAATCATCAATTTTTAGAAAAATCATCAATTTTTAAAAAAAATCATCATGTTATCAATTTTTAGAAAAATCATAAATTTTTAGAAGAAAACATCAATTTTTAGATAAATAAATTTTCAGAAAACCCGTTGATAACTCTAAGCTAATTAATCTGCGAAGAAAAACACATTTTGAGGTAATAATATTTGTAATCTTTTGAAAGAAGTTGTCAAATCTCGAAAATAAAATTGTACGTTTAGAACATGTAGTCCGGGAGCTAGTTAATTTTTTTAGTACTAATTTCTCCAGTCACATTTTTAATACCTTTCCATGCAGTATTGAAATCGAATTGAAAATGCTATACTTACTTCTGATTGGAAGAATTGTTTGGGAAGTGAAACAGATTTTGGCCTAGCATTTTTAATGCGTTTTCGAAATTGCATTGAAACGTGGCAATTCTTAAAATTGTTCAGTTGGAGATTTTAGTTTAAAAATTTTATATTGTGTAGTATTTGCAGACATGGCAAATGCGTATGTGAGAAACTGAAAAATATTTAAAAAATAATTTCCCTGATTTTGGTACTCCTCAATTATATTAGATGACAGTTTGCATCATAACAATAGGTTAAAATACAATTTGGCTATAATCCAAGCATACGAGACTCGCCTAAAGACAGTTTTAGATGAGCACATTTTTGTTCCCAAATCTTGTACAAGATTCGACACAAAATATTTATGATCGTTTAAAGCTGAATTTATGCTCAACTAACATTTAAAATTATCAAATAACTACTAATTAGAGAGTATTAGTTGAGAATTTCCAACTTTTAGGACTAGTGGTTGCTAGTGGTTTGATGAAACTGGAAGTACGCATGCTGGTCTGAAGCAAAAGTATCGCGAATTAAACTCCATGATTATTGGAAATATACCGAATTTTTTAGTGGAATATAATCACATTTTTTAGTATTTTGGCCATAATTTTGCAATGAGTTTAAATATCTTAAATTTACTAGATTTTTAATTCCCACAAAAATGTGAAACTTTTTTTTAATTTAACCGAAATTCTATCTCTTCCACTTTAAATAATACCAATGGTGAGGATCGAAATAATCACCACCCTGTTAACTATAAAGTGAAATATTTCCAGAACTGAAATAATTTTCTATTTCTGCATTTTGGAGTGCCACCAGATGCATTTGGTAATTTCATAAATTTACTATATTCCATAATAATATCAATTTGTGAAATAAGTTGGAAACCTAAAAATAAGGGCATCGAGAAACCTCAAATCCATCTAATTTTCCACTTAGTAGAAACACCAGACTTCTACGCTACATGTTTCGGGGTGACCTCATCATTAGGCAACTACTAAAAGTTATTATGGTGTTCAATAGAAATTTAATTGGTTGATTAGCCTCTTCTACTTCTTGTACAAAATTTTGGCTATTATTAATAAATCCCAGCTATCAGCTATCTTCTCCCTATAAATGTATAGTACATCCTCCGAATAAATTCCAACCTAACAAGACACGTAACAGTTGCCTCTCTGGATTGGTAATTTCTGCCACATCAACCGAACGCATATTGTTTTTGTTAGGCCAACATCCGTACACAAAAAAGTTGCCTGGTTTACGGATTTTTAAATGTAAAATATAGTGAGCAAAACTGTTTGCTTGTCTTTCTTTAGACCAGAGGACATCCATTTATTGAGCGGATAAACTATATACAATTTTCGAGACGGATACAGTCGTTACAGACTAGCCCAAAGTTCGTTTTTTGACATTGTGTGAATTTACTGCTTTTTTGACCATTTTTATACTTTTGTTAGGCCGTCTTACAATTGGATAATTTCATAGATTTTCGTCTAAAATATGAGGTAATGTGATCGTCATACAATTTAGTTGGCTAAAAATCTGTTCGTTCTAGTCCAAAATATCGATGCTATTGTATGGTATGTCACTTTAAAATGCCAGATGGTACAAGATGATTTAAATTTTTAGATTTTCCAAACAATTTCTTTGGAAGGTTTTGTATCCACTAGCCAGAGAATTTGTCTGACGAATCAATTTTTCCGATGTACTAGAAATTAGGAATATGGGAATTTCTAGTGGTTCTATTTAATACAGGTGTTAGTAACACCGTGTTACTGGCTCCCGGACTACTTCTTGAATAATATTATTAATTGGCAATTGGCTTTAAGCTTAACACTATTCGAGTACACCATTAAGAGTAATTAATTTACAAAAAAAAAGAACAACTACCAGAAAAACTTGTACGAGGTTTCTAAAATAGTGTGGCCATGTTGGTCGTGAAACGCTTTCCAGACTACTTTTCCTGTATTTTTTATGATCAGCTTTAAAAAATCAAAACGATTGATATCAGGAAAAGTTTACATTTTTTACTCAAGAACTCATTCGACATTTTTTGCCAAACTTAGGATTTGTTGATCAATAACCGAACAATCCTAGTACCGACTGAAAAAATTAGTACTAAAAAATCGCTAGCTCCTGGACTATAATGGTCATGCCTTTTATTTTTTTCGAATTTTAAATAAAGAGTATCCTAACACGAGTGGAAAATTTAAGTTTTAAATAAAACACAGTTTTTTTGAGAAAATACCGAAATTTGGATTTAAACAAAGCAAACCTCGCCTTTACTGGAACACTTGCGTTTTCTGACGAAAATTTCATTCATGGTTTGGCAATACTGTGGCTGGATTTCAGTAATGCAGTGTCCACCTTCTCTTTCAAGACTTGGATGGTCTTGAGCTTCTTGACATAAATTCAAAAAACCCCAGAGACAAAATTCAATGGCGACCAATTCTGGTCCGTACCGTCCTGTCTTCGAGTTCCAACCCATTAATTTCAGCCACAAGAAACTGGGTTCGCCATTGAAATTTTGTGAGTTCTCGAAGAAAAATTGTACAAGGCCCAAAATCCACGTGTCACAATTGATGCATTTGGAACATTTTACTCACAAAAAAATGGACGCAATTTGTGATTGTCAGTCAGACTTTTATCATTTTTGAAATAATATTTAATAATAAGAAGGCGTTGTTATGTCGTACAGCGATCCATTTCTAAGAATGGTGGACGGTGGAGTATCTACCATCGAACTGTCATAAGAGTTTGACTGTCAAAGCGCAACAGAAAAATGGCGGAAAATTTAAATTTTCATTAACTAATAAAGAATTTTGAAAGCATAAGTATACACTAATTATGGAACTAAAATAATCTTCAATTAATAGATTCTCTCTAATAACTCAGCAAATTGCTATTAATCCACAATTACCATAGAGATGCAGTAAATTTCAGATACGTTTTAATAACCAATTCGATTTCTGATGCAGAGATTAGTGGTACTGGAAAAGCTTGTTCCCTCGTTAGGGCCTCGTATCGTGGTGATTTGTAGCCGGTAGCACAGGGGTAGTAGGTTAGAGATATCGCGTCGACACCCGTTTTCTGCTGATGGATTTATTAGACACTTCTCAACGGGTGGCGCCACTCACGTACCCACAACACATACCCTTTAAATTTCCAAACCCATGGCTTATCTTTTTTTATATACCGAAACATTTAATCATCACATTCTGAATCTGATAAATTTTATTTAAATTTTTTAAATAACCATTCAATTAATATATTATTTTCCATAGAATTTATTTAAGCTGAAGTGGGGTAAGTGCAGACTATATTTTGATAAGTTTAGGTTTAACCTGTGTATATATTTTCAGTTTTATCCCGTAAATGGGGCAAGTGCATTAAATACTTAAAAATGCTTTAAAGCCTTATGTTATATTCTACAAGTAAGAGCAGAATTATAAATAAACCTTCTGTGAAATGCTTTTTGCCGCATAATAAAATATTGTGTAGTATTCCCTCATACATCACCATCGTTTCATATCAACCTAATGTATATTTTTTTATAATACCTGTTACAATTTTACTTGTATTAGAATAAATACAGGCTGTTTACGATGTTGCCTCGTTTACGATCTTACCCCACTTCACGTTAGTAATCAATTGGCAACAAATAAATTAGTATCCGTATTAATTATGTGTAAGTTGTCTCTTGACGACGGGGTGAGAGAAATAAAAATGTAAAGCGCGAACAATATTTTATTGTCAATGAAAAAGCTACAGCGGAGAGGCGGACGTGAATTATTCTTTCTGTAAATATCTGTTTTATTGTGAAAATCTCGGGTTTTTATAGTTGGTAAGAACACGGCCATACGGCTTTCAATCTCGAATCTCGCTGATATATTCAGAAAGCTTGTAAGATGTAAATCACTACCAGAAATCCCTTTCAATGGCGAGGTTAGAAACCCTTATTTAAATCCCGCTTCCAACTCAGGTAAGCTTATTCTTGAGAACCCTGCTGCGATTCACAGAATTATTAAAAGTGCCAGAGATTAACATTTGCGTTTTATTTACTTGGTGTTTATTAAACTTTATAAATATACATATTATTATGCTCATGATAAAAGCAACACCAAATTCAGAATTAAAAAACACAAAATTTACAGCGTGAGAGCTTATTTAATAAACAACCATGGTGTTTACTGTATAAAAAAGTTAGTTAATAATGAATGACGTGTTTGGATGCACGTGATGTGATTTCGCATGTTTTACAACTGCAAATGCAATTATTTATTACTAGGTTTGTTCACTCTTCATCATAAACCAAAAGAAAAACTGATGATGAAATGATACAACGGAAATTTTTTTTGCAAAATAATTTTTCAAGGAGTAATTTTTCTACAATGAGTATTTCTTTAATATTAATTTTTCCCAAATTCATAAATCTTATATTGTACCTAAATCAAAAATATTCAAAATAAATACATGGTGCTCCTTAAATGGCGGTAAAGCTCTTCAACAAGTTGTTAGGGATTCTTCAGAATTTTTCAGAAAAATAGTAAAAATCAGTCAAATTCGATCGAGTACAGGATCTACACGAATCGGATGCTCGTACACGTTCTGTCTTCTGTTCATGGATATGGAGGAAGATCCGACGTACTTCCGATTTCTTAAAAAATATCATATGGACTGACGAAACAAATTTCGCCCGTAAGAAAATCCACAGAACACAGAACTGGGGTTTAAAGACAGTTCTCGGTGAATGTTTGGGACGCCATCATCGACAACCAACTTATTGGCTCAATTATGTTACCAGATAGGTTAAACGGTCCAAGATTTTTAAAGTTCCTGCAAAATTACTTCCGTGATTCGTTAGACGATCTGCCATTCGCTATCAGACGAGACATGTGCATGGTACTAGATGGTTGTCTTGTAAATTTTGCTATGGATGTAAGATATTATTTGGAGCATCATTATCATCGTAGGGCCAATTGCATATCCAAACAAATCTCCACATTTCACTCCACTAGATTTTTTTATGCGACACGATGAAGCAAAAGGTGTAAGTGGTAAACACCAAGGTTGGGAATAAATTCGTATTATCCTCAATGAAATTCGGGAAAATTCAGAAATACTATGATAACGACGTGTCAGTAAGCTTTCGGGCTACAAGTTATCTTCCAAATCAAAACGGCTGCTTTGAAAACCTTCTTAATTAAACAAGATTGCATTTTACTTTTTTTGAAAATACAGGGTGGCCCAGATTTTACTTCCCATTAAAAATCTCAGTTATTTGAAAAGATGAAAGTATAAATCAAAAAGTGCTTTGAACGGCAGCACTTATAATTTCATTCTAAAAACATTATAGGTATTTACCACTCTTATCATCATTTTTTTGTCTTTAATGGGACACCCTATCTTTTATAATTGATATTGCATCTACAATTTATTCTAGAAACAGTGATATGCTACACTTAGTATTTTAAGTACATTTTATGAATAAAAAAATTAAAATATTGATCGAAGTATATTATGCCAAATTATTTATTTAGTTTTTTAACAAAATTTGTAATTTACAGTTAGGTTCAGATAGATTAGGATGAGTTAAGTTAATTTAGATTTAAAAAATGTTCTTAAAAAACACTAAATAAATAATTTTGCATACTACTTTTATACACAAAATGTACTTAAAATACTAAGTGTAGCATATTGTTTCTAGAATAAATTGTAGATTCAACATCAATTATAAAAAATAGGGTGTCCCATTCAAGGAAAAAAAATGATGATGACGTCTTAAGAGTGGTAAATAAAAATAATTTTTTTGAATAAATTTATGAGGTATAAGTGCTGAAATTCAAAGCACTTTTGGATTTTTATTTTTATCTCTTCAAATAACTGAGATATTTCCTGGGAAGTAATATCTGGGCACCCTGTATAAAACATTAGTTTTATATAGGGTTATATTATTATTATTATTATTCACTTAGTTTTATTTTTACATTGAATATGCCAAAAAATATATTGGAATTCTACAAAATGAATTTAGTAGATAAGTGAAGGAAAAGAGCTATGGTTTCAAAAAAATTTCTGATTTCTTGGGAATATGAAGAATTTTAAAAAACTTAAAAAAACACAATCTTCTATACTACTGTTATTACAAATTGAAGGCTAGGTGCAAAAACCTGGTAACTTCAATTTTTAACGAAACCTTGTACTATCAATTTTGTATGCGGCAGATCCGAAATCTGATATCTTTATTAACCAAAATTTCAAATTGGAGTATTTTTGCACCGACCCCTTCAATTGAAGGATGGTTTTAGCTTTCTAGTGATCACATTTTTAATCTGTAGACACATTGGATAAATTTTTATTAGCGATATACTGATTTTCTATAAAAATCGGTGACTTAAAAATCAAAACGCTGTTACTCCTAAACTAATAAAGATAGAACCCCACTTTATTGGTTTTTTGTCAAGGAAATTGGTTCTAGTTTCTAACCGTGACTTTTGGTGAACCATAAACGGAACACCCTGTATTCTATTGTCAAAATTACCTTTACCAATTTTACCTTTTAGTTTTTGTTAATAACTCAAGAATCTACGTCTCACCGGAGGGTCCCCAAAAACGTACTGGAGAGCTCTTCCGCCATTTATGGAATACTCTGTAATTATTTCCTTTAATTAAAAATTTGACTGATGTAATTTGATTTGTTTATTTAAATGCAAATACAAAAGATCTTATGTAAAATTTCTGATTTTCTTTTGTAGTGTTTCTTTAAAGAAAATGGAAAAAATAAACGATTTTATTGATAAAATCTCGACAGGTAATCCCGATAGGAAAAATGTTTAGTGTTCGATTTCCTCTGGTCCTGTTGAGTCGCATTCATCGCGCCATTGTGTACATAGCGGCCCCTCTGGTTTCTTTCGAAACAACCATTTATCTCCTTAACCGGTTTTCAATCATACCGGAAAACTTCTCGTTTTCAAAGTGATTTATTTGAGGAAACATATTTATTTTTCGTCCGGCAATTAATACAAACTCCCTTTTTAGGGAAAAAAGAGCACGCGCGCACCCTGTAGCTTGATTTATTACCATCCCAAGCAGGCAGGCAGTTTTTTGTCGTTCCCGCGTACTTGCACTTATTGCGGAACTTTTGAGTTATGCCAGAAGTAAACTCATTAAATTAAGTCCGTGTGATTTAAACGAGAGTTTCCGCTAAATTTATTCTTTTAAGAGAGCTTTACACAAGTGCAAATTGAGTTTATTTATAAAAACGCTCTCCTATCCAAATATTGGTTATAAAATTCAGATCGATAGATCGTAATCATAAAATTTAAACATGCCATCGCCATAAAAATGTAACTGCTTATTAAATATTTCAAAGACATCGTCACTGAATGCAAACCTCTTCATATAAGTAAACATTAATAAAATATTATTTACTTTCGTACAGAAAGTAGAGGAAATTTTTATGAATTTTGTAGTTAAAAGGATTTTTTATTATGTTTTCATGCAGAGTTCCATTAAAATTTTATTTGAACTCCTTTCATATTAAATCGATTTACGTCTTCCGTATCTATGTAAATTTAGATTACATACTCAAGTCAAATTATTTTAAATGCGAGTTACTCGATGAATGAAATATGCTCGTTTTGAACTGTGAGGATATAAATAACGATATATAAGTTTACTATAATTTCTTTAGTAAATCTAAAACCAACCAATAACTCCCCCTTTGCTTATAAAAATGTAGGTAATCAGTATTTGCAGATAGAAGTAGAAATATTTTGTATATAAAAGTCTTTTTCTGGGTATTAAACAAAAAAAAATAAAATTTGAACACCTACTGTCCACTTTTTTATATGAAAACTTTAACATACAAAATATTTTGATAAACGACTTATTTTATTGAGTTTTATATTCTGTTAAAATAAAAGTATCAACTTAAAAATCACCCTGTATAGAGTGGTTTATTTAACCTGGAGAGTGAAAATATCTCAAAAAGTAAGAGTTTTAGAAAAAGAAAGAAAGTAATAATTGTTTAGTTTTAAAGAACCCTCAGACTGGGCATAGTTACTTTTTACCCAAAGGACTCGTTTTTGGTAATTGTTTTTTCAAATGGAAACCCATATTTTTAATAGAATCTAAATCTAGCTTGTCAATAATAAATTTTTAACATGGATATTATTTTTAATTTAACATAAAAATCGAAGTAAACTAAATTTAAATAAAAATAAGCAAAATATTAAAATTTTACATTAAAACCAAAATTATTTCAGACAATAATTTATTGTATTTTCCTCTAGAATCTATTAAATAAATATAGATTTCTATCTAAAAAACCTGATTTGGGGTTATAATAACCATGAAGAAGTCCTCCAGGTAAAAAAAACTATACCCGTTCTCTCTAGCTTCTTTGGATTTAACATTATTTTCTGAAATTCTTACTATTGAAGGTATCTCCACTATTTAGGTTAAATGGACCACCCTGTGGTTAACTGGATCTCTAGTTTTGAAATATGTAAAGTCTGATACTGATTGGCTTTCTAAATAAAACTTCTATTAGAAGTAAATATAGAATTCTCAATTCCATTTCAATACTGGATAGAAACGTGGTAATTATTTGAATAAAAAAGTTCATATTTTTAGTTTAAAAATAAACTTTCGCACATGTGAGTTTCTCGAAAGTTGTTTAAATGTTTTGAAGGTACTTTATTTTAAAATTTCCAAGAAAATTTAAGTATATTTTTTCCATTTTTCAGGTGACTTTAGAGATAAGACAGCGTTTTTAATCCCTGTTTACACATTTTAAGATGTTTTAGGACCGAATTCAAATATTTACGATAAACGATACTATTCTTTCGGATTTCAAACTAATCCGATAATGGTGTTGAGTAGAAAATGGCCAACATTCTGCGAATACGCCTTAATTCCATTTTACACCGATTTTTAAAGTCTATTAAGGAATATGTATAAACGGGGGATTAAAAACGCCGTCTCGTGTGTAAATGCACCTTTATACTCTTTTATTTGTGGGGTAACTTTTGAAATAAAACTACTATTTTTTAAGAACATTAAAATGGCGAATATCCACTTCTTGCGCATGATCTATGATTTTTTAAGGTCGACGTCGAAAAAGCACGAAAAGCAAATGGCGAATTTAAGGGTCTCAAAATTGGTTGTGCACTGTTTTATTGAGATCAAATACAATATCTGTTTGTTTGATCGAAGGACTTTCTTATTTAGAATGAGTTTTTAGTGCGAAATCGAAAAATATCTCTTTTATTTTAAGAGAGCAATAATACCTAAAATTACATGTGTTCTGGATGCGCATAACCAGAAATTATTTTTGTCTATACCGGGTGTTTCATAACTGGAGCGCAGGCTATTCCATCTTTTTTTAATGGAACACCCTATATTTGCATTTACATTAAGTTAAATAATACAACGATATTTTTTTTCTGAAAATTTGAGTGTCCTTAATTTTTTATCGAAAATTTTCTATAAAATTTATCATCACATTTAGACATATTTTTAGAAGATTATTTTGGCTTTATTCTGAACAAAAACAATTTTTATGTCATTTTGTAATATCGATTTTGATGTATTTTTAGTACATTTTTTTTTCGAATTTTATTATAAATGGTGGCAGCTAAGGAAGCATGAAATATGAAAACTTGACAGGAATGTATTTTTTTTAATGGAACACCCTGTATTTTGTTACAAAATATTGTTCCATCTTAAGTGTCTTTAACTTTTATACAACTGAAAAAATTAAATGCGCGTTCAAATTTTCAAAAAACAAAAAATATCGTTGTATTCTTTAAGTTAGTGTTAATCCAAATATGAAAAAATATACAGGGTGTTCCATTTAAAAAAGGTGGAATAGCTTGCGCTTCAGTTACGAAACGCCCAGTATAGACAAAAAAATTTCTGGTTATGCGCATCCATAAACCATGCAATTATGTAATTTAAATTTTTTGCTATCTCTTAAAATAAAAGATATATCTTCCGATTTCGCACGAAAAACTCACCCTGCATACAAAGACATTTCATCGACATTACCTTTGCATCGACAAACATTTCTTCGGCAATCCGATATACCCAAAATACAATTTTTTCAACAATGCCAAAGGTATTAGAGAGTTATGAATATACAATACTCTGGGATAGATTAGTTCTATCAGACAAGATAACACCAGCAACAGACCAGATTTAATATTGACCAAAAAACCTCCAGAATCGCTTACGTGTTGGACGTATCTGTGGTTAATTCAAACAACCTTTGTAAAGCCTACGCGATGAAAATAAACAAATAGTTACCTTTAGCTGAGGAAATCCAAAGTCTTTGGAAACAAGTAGAAGTTGGGACTATTCCCAAAATATCTGCCACAGGAGTGGTAGTCTTAAAATAATCTTCAAGAACATTTCCTTACCAAAATGTCATAAAAAAATAATAATAATACCTGGTACGTACACTGTAGATGAAAGGTACTGTGATTTTTTTAAATCTACGTTTGATGAAAGCCAAAAAGTTTGGTTACTTTTGGGGCCCAAAAACCGCTCTAATCTTAGCCTTGGCGCGCACCGATGATAAGACGCCAAAAGCTTTCACCAAGAGACTAAAAGCTCCATGCTCTATGAGCACATTTTTTAGGATTGGTAAAAGTTAAAATGAGTAAGAATATAAGAAGCCAATTGGAGACACTTCTAAGGCTAACGATCGAGAAAATTATTCCGGATTTTTTGTATTTCCGTGGTCCAAAAAAAAATGAAATTCGTATGGGCATTAATTAATTTTATGGAACAACTTGATTTTTTAATTGGTTGAAAAGAACTACCCCTTTTAAAGTTTTGAGCGGAAAATGGTCGATTTCTTGGTAAAAAATGGAAAAAGGAGTGATACTCGGGCACCGTAAAACTTACAAAGACTTTTGTGAATTTCGGACAGTTACAGGGATATAACCGATTTTCCCTTGGGGAGTTAATAACTTTCGCATTAGAGAAAAATCCTTTAGATTACTTTTGCTTGGAACTAATTTTTTGATGATCAACAATAACTACACGTAAACATTTTGATTATTCTTTTTGTCTGAAGGAAAATTGTATAGTCTTGATATCTAACCTGTCTTTGCAATTGGATAAAATTTGTAATACACGTATTAATTTTTATAATTTTCCTTTATAAAAACATACGTATATCTTATAAATGTAAAACAAAGTACAAAATTCGATAGAAACATGTAATCTTATTAATTAAAATCCAATTTTCAAAGCTTTACTACTATGCTGACCATTCAAAAATGAAACGACACATTTTTCAATTCCGTTAGTCCTCAAACAATAATTAATTACAGTAGGATTAACTGTTAAAACTTGATAATTTTATTTACTTTAATTTTCGTTTCTAATGTTTAGAAAACCTTTTTTGGAGTTGATATTTCAATTCATTTAAATCTTTTAGCTGGAGGTAATATAAATTTTCTCGGAAATTCTCTTTATCTCCTGATTCTTGTCGGTTATATAATATTGATATAGCCTAGTGTTTCGTAAAAAAGTCATCCATAAATTTTTTGAACATAAAAACCATAAAAATAATAGGTAATCTAATTTTTTGTTTGCAATATAAATATCTGAACTTTTCAATATTTATTAACATTTCAAGATTGGTTACATATGTTACATCTTCAATATCCTTTCGAAATGTTCCCTTTTCCTAGTTTTTTGGCGTGTCAGTTTCACGCATATATCAAGTAGCGGCCGTCAGGAGCAACATATTTCCACGTGCTTCCATCTCAAGAACGTAGTTTTCCTTATCGATGAAATCTACAAACCCAATTTCCGAGTTGAAATCGATCTTGCAAATCAGCGCTTGTGCCAAATGCATGACGGTTGAGGGGAGTTAAGATCGGTTACGGGTGAGTTTTCAACCAAAAGAATCTCATCTATCTTATCATTCATTTTCCATACTTTGCACTCGCGCATTTGATCCATGATATCGGAATTTTAAATTAATTTTAATGTATTGATCTTTCGTTTTCATTTCTCTGAAGGGTGAAAGGTGGAGATGTTATTTAGAGGTACGTGCAAGATTTTATGCGTGGCTGTATAAACATTATATAGCTTCGCATACAATGATATAATAAACTTGAGATCGTAAAGCAGAAGTAGTAAAACTAAATGCATCATTTGTTTACTAAAATGATGTCTTTAAAGGCTTAACGTACTGGTTGTAAATCAGGCACGTAATATGCCTTCCTAAAACCTTTAATTTGGATTTTATTAGTTTTCCAATTTCCACGTCACTATAAAAGTTATGGAAAATATTGCCAGTATATTTCCGCTTTTTTATGATTATGATGCAATATGTTTTTTGTTTTAGGTGAAAGTCATGTTACGAGTTGCAAACCCTTCGAATGGACATCCTGGAGATTCAGGAGGTTCAAACAGCTTCTTTAGTCTGGATAAACGAAAGAAACAGGTTAATTTAATAGATCCTACTGCTTGTGGTGGATCATCAGCTCCTGTAGATAGAAGAGTTGGAGTTGCTGCTCCTAAAATGTTTGCCTTTGATGCAATATTTTCGCATGATGATTCACAGGTAGGTTTAATAAAAAACATATTATAAACTTTAATTTTAAGCAATATAATCAATTTGTAAATTTTCTTATTTATAAAACAAGTAACTAAGACAAAGGAAAAAATCTTTGAAAATTGTGGCGATCGTTAAAGTTCCACTTTAAGGATCCCACTTGAAGAAATCTGGAATCTTAAAAAGATTGAACACGACTTTTACATTTATGTCCCCCGCATTCTTAGTACAATTTGATTGGTTCGGCAAGTCGGACAAGGATAGAATATATAGGGGTGCTGTTCAAATTGCGTCTCAAGATGTAATAATTTACTCCAAACTATTTCCTTATACCCCATACACAAAAAGCAGTAAATAAAATTATTCCCAATGAGCATACCACTTATCGTTTAATTTAAATAAATTCCCCAGTAATTTACGAACCGTTCTTATAATTTCTTTTGTTATTTTAGCAATATTGTTCATTTCATTTAATTGGGGAAGATGTTTTGGGCGTCAGTGAAGGCATTTGCGCTAAAATTGTAAAGTGCAGCTTCCTATTGTTTAAGAAGGACAATCGGGTAACCCGTTCGAGAATTTTCACTTAATTAAATCATTTATTGACTGAAATAAAGCTTTAAGTTGCACAATGTACATTTGCATGCTTACTAAATAGCATTGCAGTAAACTATTTTGCGCTTTTTAGAGAATAGCATTTTATTTGCAATAATAAAAATATACAATAGAGACCAATTAGTAGAAACTTTAATGTTCGTGCCTAACCATCTATAGTAATCCAAGGTGTGAAAAAAAATTAATAGAATTTTTTTAATACTTCTGTTAATTTAATTTGAAGAACTAGGCTAATTGGCAAAACAATTTCTAGAGAAATCTTAACAGTAGACAATAAAAATTGTTTAGATGCGGGGTTTTTAAAGTATTTTTAAATTCTAAATAAAAATATATGAGATTTTGCCAACTAACAATATTATTTTTATGAAGCGCAGCATCTACTCTTATCCTGCGTATAATAAATTGCAAATTATAACTAAAAAATTCGCAATTCCAGCTTCCAGCATTCCTAGTTACGTTACATCGTTGTATTTGAAATTTACTGATTACATCCTTCGTTAAAAAGTATTAAATTTTAAATTATATTTATTTAAATAATAAGAACAAATATAGCTTTTTAAAAAGTATGAGAACAATTTGATTCTTTATGTACAAATTAATTATTTTTGAAGACAAATTATATTTCTCTAAAACTAAACGAAAAATAGGATTTCAGAAAATTTCAGTGGGGAAGAGCTTTGAACATTTGTCTTTATTTCTTTTCTTCTATAACATTGAATATAATTTATACATTCCCATTTTTTTCTTTGAAAGGTAAACTAAAGAAAAAACTACTAATTTTATAGGTATTTATATTTTTCAGCTGACTCACAGACACGACGCCGACGGAACAGTTTCAAACTCACTTAGACCACTCTTGAAATAACTAAAAAACGGAGACGGAGTATCTCATTATGGAAAACATTTTACTATCTCTAACTCTAATCACAGTTTCAACCCCAAGAAAGCTAAATTACTCGAACACCTTCTTTTTTCAACAGTTACTACTTTATACAAATGTTCTTTCGTGCATTTCTTAAGTTGTAATAATATCAGTCGTTACATACTTTTATGGCTCAGTTACAGCCTTAAAAATTTAATTGTTACTTGTCTGTACTTGTCACATTAAAGCACTTCTAATTTGACACTTCCGCGGCTTTAAGAGCAATTTCCTAAACGGAAAATATAGTGGTTTAGTTCTGCAGTCATAAAAGCTAGTACGAACAACATTTTTGTATAATATCTTTTTTAGATGATTTAGAAGTCACTTCTTTAATTTTTGCCAGAAGGAAAAAAACTTCAACTTGCTGTTCAAGTTCATTGCAATATTTCTAAAATGTGCGTTTCTAAGAATCGTACCACTTTTATTTGAAACATTTTTTTCAAAAATGCTTTGTTTCGAAATTAAATGGACGTTGCCGAACTTTTTGTTCACCCCGTATACAGGGTGGTGCAAAAGTAATCACCCGACTTCCTAAAGCTATAATTTCTTTTGTAAATGAAAAAATCGATTCTGTTCATGAATAATATTTATTTGGACCTTTACATGTATTCCTGATAAGACGAGGAAATAATATTGACCAAGTGATCGCCGAGTTGATGCACATTTGGGCGAATTTTACAGCATTTTTCATCACTTTTCTCAATACTTCAGGGGATAGATTTCCTTTTTCTTCTTCAAAGTCTTCTCATTAGGGCTGCCAAGGTCTGTGAATTACTCATATGAAGGCGAGACTGCTCCAAAGAAAGATGTGTGGAGCAGTCCAATCGGACGACCTTGCGTGCCAATGCAGATCACCAAAAGGAGAAATCAAGTGACCAGGGAACAATAATTATTCCACGTTTTTGAGGAGTATAACGGTCCATGAGTTGTTGGCATATATTTTATAGCTATCTTCTTTACATATACCAAAGTCAAGATAACACTTACTACTTGTGCGCAACCCTGTACTAACTACCTCATTGATGCTGTACAAGATCTCCCCATGAAACTGTTGGTGGAGGCATAAGTTTTGCTAAGACGTTTATTAGATCTACATGGCATTTATATTTCTTCTCAAGAAACCAATAACAAAACCCTCTTTTTCAAAAATTTTACCGTAAAAGAATTGCAATGTCCTTCTTCTTCTCTTTGTATAAAAACCAAAGTCATATTTATTTATTGGAAACTGACTTAAAATTAAATCTTGTGGTTTTGAGTATTTGTAGTCTATTATAGTATTAATGTCAGCCTCTTCAGTTTTCATCATGTCTGATGTCTCATCTTTCGAATCTAACTGTAATACCGTGTCTGTATCAGAATCTGAAAGTGATTTTCTAGGTCTCTTATTGTGAAATATCGATCCACCCCACTGAACCGAAGATTTTCTAGGCACTTCATACGATGAAGCTTATGCTTGTTATATTTCTCGTTTTTCAGGAGTATCAGTCAAGATACGAGACCTACCTTTTTTACCTCTGCCTAAATTTCAACTTCAGGCGATTCAATACCTTAGTTCTGGCTTGTTGGATATTTAGGAATTATAACATCACATTCGGAACTTGTGACTGGTGTTTCTGATGTGATAGAAAACCCAAATTGAATTGGAACTTTGCTTGGGGTTGGAGTTGTTGCTACTTATGTAGCCAATATAATCGGTGTGGTTTCAAATGTGCTCTCTTCTTTTTGTTCAAAACTGCCCCAAAAGGTCTTTGAAGAAAAGAAATAACGTAGTTTCGGTGAACACCCAAATACGACCAAAAAAGAGTAAAAGAGCAGTGTGTTGCTTGTTAGCATGTGAATCAGATGTTTGGTCTGAACGTTAGACCAAATAGTTTCGTCTATACGCTTGTTGACTATGCAACGGCAAACCAGGTCGTTGATTTTTGTGCCAAACAAATTTGAACAAAGTTTTTAGAAAGCATCAATTGTATTTCATACAAATCAATTTAATTTCAAAAAGGGGCCATTGTAAAAACATGAGGAAATCACATACATACAATTCATCAAAAATGTGCTTTGGCAATTTAACATTCACCAGTATCAATATTACGCTTAGGTTAATTCACCAATGTTAATCCCCCAATTGAGAGAATCGGATCTAAGATTAAACCAGTATTGTTAAAAAATCGGATTTTTTCTCTTGTGGCTCCTGGTTTCATGAAGCGAATGTTGGTTGAATTAGAATCATTTGAAGACTTCGGTGCAAGTCCGAGTGCGAATTTTGCACGAAAATATTTATTATTTTGACGTATATGAATCTGTTTCTTCTTTTGTAGGTACAGATATTTAATTAAATGCACTAATATTGGAATAATGTATATTTGACGAATAAACTATTATTTATGGGGTAATCGTTTAAAATGAAAATATTTTGATGAAAAAGTCCAAATTTATAAATCGCAATTTTAATTTGTATTTTGCGTACCATTAATATCTATGGATACAAAAATATTGACTTAATCCTAAATATGTATTGTTATTTGGAAAGTTTTATCGTTTTCCGACAACCTTTAAAATTTGGACTTGACCGGTCTTCAATTGCCGATGAAGACAAAAATACAATTATTGGTGGTGATTGGGCTCGTGCAACACAATACACTGAAATCAGTCATGCAGCTACTTTACCAATGGAAGTGGCTAAAATAAAAATAGGGACTAAAATATTATATTTAGATAATCCAAAATTTCTTCGGCAAATTTTCCTTTGGAATAAAAACAATGATTCTTCCTAAAATATAAATTAAATTGATGAATTTTAATTTTCAAATGAGTCTTTCTGAAATATAATTGATGACTCTGAAATACAATTAAATATTAAATTGGTTTTTCTGAAATACACTTGAAGCTTTCTCACTCATGTTTCTGAATTACAATTGATGATTTCTGAAATTGAATTGATCTTTTCTGAAATACAAGTAGCAACGGTATAAAGACATAGTTCTTACCAATATTCGTGGGATTGCTGTTAAAATAATTAATAAAGAAGTAGCCCTCTTCGAAATGATGAAATCCGATGATAGGTCATTTGGATACTTGATCTTCTGAATGCTATTTTGGGTAGGAAAAATTGGTATACATATTTATTATTTTTCTTTTCTTCAGGATTTCCACAATGAGATTTTCATCACCAATGCTCATTTTAATAATTTTTGTGGATATAACAACAGAGCTGAAAATGTAAAATTTTAGTTTTATGAGGGAAAAAACGTATCTACTGTAGTGTTTGGAATATTTTTATAAAGTCGTTAAACAAAAAATATACGTAGTATCACAAAGTGTTGTAGGGTTATCTCGAACGCTTCCTACCGGGATTTTGTCAGGGTTATGAACTAAAGGTTTACTGCTTGCATAAAAATGCAGGGGTTTCTTTTTGCAGATTCAATAAGCACTTATCTTTTTAGAAGGGCGCAAATCGGTTTTTATGTAGGTCGCAGATTCTCAGAAGACACCGATAATAAAGCTCCGTGTCATTAGTTCAAATGCCTCGGCCCTACAGATGGTCTTTATTATCGCGCTTTCTGCTTCCTTCCTTCTTTACGCCAGCCGCTCGATCGTTTGATTTACGATCGCCGCGACGCCAACGTTACGAAAGTAGCGAGTAGTGAAAACGTGCACGTTTATTAACGCCAAACGACCTAAATATGTGAGCCGCACACCAAATTTAATTAATCGACCCGCCAGATTTACTACCAAATTAATGTTTCATAAATACTTTTTTACACCTAACTTTAGAGGTTTTAAACTGATGAAAAGATAGTTGCTTTTAATTAATTTCATTAAAATTAATTGCTAAAAAGTACTTCAAAAAATAAATTTTCTTACACAAAATAAGAGGAGTTTTTATTTGGATTTAAATTAAATACAATCTACAATCATAATACGATCAATGATAAACCTTGAGAAAAGCTCTATACTTCTCAAGCTCAACAGGCTATTAGCAATCCATTAAAGGACCCTCAAGCTTTTTTCATTCTTCCCAATAATTTCTTTTGTTTTGTATTAAATTAATTTTAATAAAATAACTTGAAAGTTACATCAATACTCTGCTAGCAAATCATTTGCAAAATTCGGAAAACCTTTATTTTGTTTTTTTTTACTAATGAGACAATTATGGAGGAAGTAATAGATCTATTTTTTAAAAAGACACAAAAGGCCGATTTACACGAAAATAATTCGACTTTTATAAGAGGCTAATATGGTCAATAGGCTAAAACCAAAAGAGAATTCAATAATAACCACTTTAGCTGAGAAGCAAAAAAATATTGATAGACTGTTCCATTTGAAAACCGAAAAAATAAAAATGTGTAATTCATGATGGTTTCGAAGAGAAACTAAAATGACATTATTGGTCTGTTAGTAGACATTTTCAAAATAACTCGAAGATCCGCTAAATGGAAATCGACGCTTTTTTTTACATATTCATATTCTTTAGAAAAAGTAATCAATTTTTATCTGAAAACCATAACTTTTAAAAATCATCATGTATCTATTAATTTTTTACTAAAATAGCAAATTACTAAAAATTTTCAATTTTCGAAAAAAATTTAAAGGGTTTACAAATGTTGTTTTGAGAACCTAAATTACTGGAGATTTTTTAATGTACAGCAGATACATCATTTGTTTTGAAAAAAACTTAACTGTGTAAAACTATGGAACGGACAAGCTGGTCAAACAGAACATGCGCGATATATTTGGATCTGTTCCGAACTGTTCATAACAATTCATAACCACAAAAAGAAAGCGACTATAATGAGGAGACATTTGGATTTCCCTTTTCTTTTTTACAGCTTCTAAAGTCGAATGTACAGAATCACATTCAATTTGGAAACGTAACTTAACTAAATATTTCTGATCAATACTGACATTTTTCGCTTTAAAAAAATTGTGTTCTGTTTTTGTCTTTAAGTTTTTCTTCGTACCTCCCTCTAAACCTCACACTTTTAGACCAAACATAATTATCTGCCAAACTATAAATTATGAAATTGTGCCATTACAGTTTTTTGATTGAAAAAAGACCATTTCCGCCTGAAGACAAAGAACTAATTGAACAATTTGCTCACTCATTGAGTTTTTACAAACTTAAAAACTTTATCTTGTCCGTATTTTTGTTCATTTTTTTGAATTACAATTTAAAGCTGCAACATAAATCGCACTGATGTTTCTTTGGTTAAAACTTACATGATAGTTTCTCATTTCTGACAAAAGTACTAGCTTACTACAACATAGTTCCTTATCAACTTCTTTAAGGTACACTCATAGATTTCATTGTACTAATTAAATGCGTCTTCTAAATTATGTGATGATGCCCAACAATAGTGGAAGGATAATTTACGTATCAATAACGAAACATTTTTTTCTTAATCATCATCTTAATTGTAAAGGAAGAATTTCTCTTAAATATAGCAAAGCTATCCCAATTTTTTACACAGCTTATTACAGATCATTCTCCCAGTTAAGTAAAGGAATTTTTTTGCAGACCGATTGTTGACATACAGAACTTTTTACACCATTCAAAAAAATAAGTAAAATTTTAAGACATTTTTGGGATGCTGTAAAAAGTTTAAAAATATACTTAAAACAAAAACCGAAACGGGAAACTCTTCGTTTATACCTTAGCTTATTGCTAGCGTTGGAAAAAAAATATTATTTTAATTAGTTTTTTATTTGTGTGGAGAACGCCGCTTAACGAACGTATTTTGTAAAGAGCCCGTTTTTGTGCTGCCGTATGAGTATTTGGTTTGACTTACTAAAACAAAGAAGAAGATATTGGTAGCCACAAAACTCATCTGTGTACCAAAAAAAGAAATTTTAAAAAAGCTCCTCTGAAAAAGAAGTTATGACAAAAACCGCAAATATCAAGGGAATTTCAAAAACAAGCGCTCAAATTTGCCGACTGTCGTCTTAATCAAAAACTTACAAGAATTCAAATGTTAAAACCCAGGTATCTTTCAAAACCAGCAATTAAGCTTAGGGGTTTATGAATTATATTATATTTTAATTAATTATCATAAGACAGTTGAAAACTATATGTATTGATTTAAAGAATTTAGCAGATTACAACCTAAATCATGAACAAAAACAATGAAAAATTAAAATTCCTTTCATTAGAAATAATGTGGTTAGATTATATCTTATAAGTTACTCATAAATAATGAAAATGTATATTTATTATTTTTATTTATTTACTTTTATATAAACCTAACTCAAAATAGTAATTACATTTTCCATCCGAAACATTATCCTCGGTTAAGCAATTTTACAATAAACTCCTCATCTTTTTTACGTTTACTTTAATTGAACTGCAGAAAATGAACTGAATTAGGATGTTCGCGTAAATTCAAGTATAATCTAATTATAATAATTCCTTTTAAAGTATTTGTGAAGTAAAATAAATTAAATAAAAAAGCACTAAATTGAGTTGGTTTAAAATGTTTTATTTATTTTTTATGTCAACTCAATTATAAACATATCAAATTTATAATAATTACTTTTTTGGCATGTTTAAAATAATATAAATATTTAATGACTGCTATATTAATTACAATAAATGTTTGAAAATAAAATATAGGTGTATACACGTGGAACAAAATTAATTACATTAATAAGTTGGCCATTATTTATGGGAAAACAGTAAAGTACCTTCCCTAATTAATTAAATAATTACGCCCATAATAAAATTTTATGATCTTTTCTCGTTTACGATCAGTTTTTCATTTTGTTTTCTTTCTTTTGTAGACTGAAGTTTGCTCTAGTGCTTTAACGGACGTCATACACGCTGTCATAAATGGAACAGACGGTTGCCTTTTCTGCTTCGGACATGCGGGCCTTGGTAAGTTATTACGTATTGATCCTTCTTCTCCAGGTAACACCCA
Organism: Stenus bimaculatus; assembly: GCA_963971135.1. Lineage (NCBI taxonomy): Eukaryota > Metazoa > Arthropoda > Insecta > Coleoptera > Staphylinidae > Stenus > Stenus bimaculatus. The sequence continues at coordinate 73,315,989 of OZ020180.1, read as the reverse complement.
ATAAAATATATTTCTTATGACAACCTCCATTTTCTAAAATATTACACACACACTTCTTTTAAAGTTGGTAAAATTGGATAAGTGAGTTAAGGAATATCCATTTCTATTTCACTTTATGTATTTTGTTAAACTTACTAGTTTATTTTAGATATATACGTGCCTTACAGAAAGTTTCCAATGCCAATATTTAGATTAGTGCATATTTTTAAATGGAATTTATGTTGCTGCCAATATAAAGTGGAGGAACTTTAAATACTATATAACGAAATCATAAACTTTTTATCCCCAGCCACCCCAACTTTAAAATTTATGATATAGGAGTATCAAATTTGAGCCACTAAAAATGCAATCAAACGGAAGCAACTAAAAATAAATCGACGATTCATTTTTGAAAAAAAAATCTAAAGCATCTAATGAAATTCATAAAATTAAAAGTTCTTAAAACAATGATAAAACTAATAAAGGGTGTCCCACCAAGAGTGGAAAATTTGACTTCAAATGCATCAACTGTGAAGAGAATAATCAGAAAATTGGAGGAGATTACTGATATTAAACCATTGACACGTGGATTTTGGAAATTTAGGCGATGGATAATTTTTCTTCGAGAATGCTGCTAGGAATGCACAAACTATTAATGGTCAACCCAGTTTTTTGTGCTTCAAATTGATGGTATAGAACTCGAACGGTACCACTTGCCACACATCACGTGAAACAATGGCATTATTTTACGAAACATTCCCTGGCCTTGAAAAAAGAGATTAGACAATGTATCACTGAAATCCAGTCACATTTATGCCAAACCGTGATTGAAAATTTCGTCAAAAGAACGAAGTGTGCCAGCAAAGCTGAGGAGCAGAGGGCATTTATCAGATATGTTGTTTCATACATAATTCTCTCTGTGATTAAATTAAAATGTCGGTATTTTCTCATAAAAACTGAGTTTTATTTAAAATTAATTTTACACTCTTTTGAGACACCCTTTATTATCTCATCCAATAATGACTTCATGAATTTCAGTTAACAAATAACGAATAAATTTAAATTTAAATTTTTTATCCTGTAAGGTCTATATTTTATATTGAGTTAAATAACGTCATTGCTTTCTTTAAATACACGAGTTAAAATAATTGAAAAAAAAGATACCATGATTTAATTAAATACTCAAAATGTTCCTGAAATAAAGACGATTTTCAAACTCTTGAATAACATTTAGTAGTTTTTCTGGAGTTATGATTCTGAAATAATTTATAATCCTTTGCCGAAGGTCGTCTAAAAATTCAGGTTGTGTTTGGTAAACTTTAGATGTTAAATTAAGACATTTAAGGAAATATACTGGGGTCAGGTCAGGTGATCGTGGTAGCCACCCGGGAAAATTTCTATTTAAAATTTGATATACTCTTAAAGTATAAGTGATGGAACAAGGAGCTCTATCCTGCTGAACTTAAAAACATCTAGAATCTAGAACCTCAATAATAGGGTTGATCGTATTCTTCAGCATATTTTTCACCTGTTAGCTTACCATCAATATATATTAGCCCTATAATGCAGTAATACTAGTTCAAACATTCACTTTTTCGGGTATCTGACAGTGTTCTTCTAGAATCCAGTGTGGATTTTGCTTATTGCCTTCACCCTTCAAAAGAATGTTGATCTGCTGGTAAAGCAGGTATTTTGTAACTGTTTGGGAGTGATAGTGATAGATATCAGAATATTTGATATAGATTCAGAGAATTCAATTCTGCGATCAAAATCATCCTCGCCCAATTCTTGGGGACAAGAAAACTTATAAGGTAAAATCTCTTCTAAATTCTGAAAACCTTGTCTTCTTCTAGTTATGTTGCAACACTTAAGTTGCTTGCGGGTATCTGAGTGTTTCTCCTATAACTGCTTCATTTCTGGGCTCAGTAGTTATCATTTTATTTAATACTGTACCTGAGTCGGGATACTTTTAAACTACTATAAAATGTACCTAGAAGAAATATTACTATTCGGATGCAGACTAATCAAATAGCAGCTTGAAGTGCCCATAATTTTTCTTCTCGGGATAACAACTCACGCTCGTCCATGAAGGTTCTACACGCGATCCATTTTTGTCGGGTGGTCGCGTACAATATGTTTGAGTCGAGTGCTTAGTCCTTAGTCAAACCATGTGGAGACTTGTTGCCAACCAAGTTGGGAGGATAGCATCCGATCAAATTGGACCCTGATTCCAACCAAGTTGAATACCTCATCCAATCTTCTCACGACTTCTTTTGTTTTTGAATGATACGAGCTGTCAATACTCCTCTAGATATTTTAAAATATAATTATAAAAGTACTTTAATTAAAGCCATGTGACTATTTTTTTGAAGATAACCTCTCAGTTTAATTAGCACAGGTGAATCTATTAAAATTGTTCTTCTGTTATTTTATGGCACAACTTGATTTTGTCAATAAGTAAAAGATTAAATATTTTTTTAAAAGCCATTATTAAAGTCAAATATCTAAGTGTGTTATTGGGAATTTTATCTACCTATAGGGGGCGCTGTTTTGACAGAAGCAGCTGATCGAAAGGAGTATAAAAGTTTCCTATTTTATTTATATTTTAAACAAAAGGCCATTATTTAATTATTTTAGATCATAAAACGTATTAAACACGTAATATCAGCTATTTATCAGCGCGAGTACATATTTAAAGGTATTTTTTTTTAAATTTACTCCTTTCGCGTAGTTTATTTTTTTTCCACCAGAGGGCGTCCAGAGTCTAAAAATCGCCAATATCGGTTAGGTTAGTTTAACGAAATTGTATTTTTTTCCAATGGTATTGGGAATTTTAAGTACCAGATGGCTACTAGATGGCGCTGCTGGCCCTCTGTGGCAAATTAATGAACTATGGAGGCCAGTATTGGACCTACATGTTTCTATGCGCGAATACAGGATAAAGTCGTCCTAAAAGTTTTTTTACAAAGTTTTTAATAAATATTCTTTTAATTACTATTTAAAAAGTTACTATTAACGTTTTATACTAGCGTGACAGTTTCACAAATTCGCCAACGGACGGAGAGGTCTTTCCTAAAATCGCGAATATATGTATAATCATGGAGTATGTATACAATCCATACTCCATGGTATAATTAAAAATGGCGCCCATAAGAAAATCAAAAGTTATGAAAATCCAGTTTTACTCCTATTTTTTTAAGTCTATTAGATATTGGATGTTAACTCAAGTAAAGGCCATTTTAGACGGGCATATTTTGCTAGTCGGTCTAAGTCGATTTGGGAATAAAATTTTGGTAACAAATATGCCCGTTTGAAATGACCTTAAGACTGTCAAATTTCAATCGAAAAGGTTAAGCTATAACAAAAATATGGAGGAAAATCGAAAATTCGAAATTTCAGTTATTTCCTGATATTTGAGGAATGGAGCAAAATATCCAGGATTTCTAAAATGATTCCAAAATAGCTTGAAATGGGGTAACTTTTTTCTAATTCAAGCAACTTTGTAACTTTTCGGGTTTCCAAGATTCCAATCGTATGTACTGAAAAAGTGACCACGCTGTGTATAGGAACAGCGGGGTGAATCGAAACGAAAGTTTATTCCTATGTATTTTTTAAAAATGCCTTAGTTTTTGTTTTGTTATGTAATTAAATAAAATTTATTATACAGGGTGTCTCACTTAAAACATTTTTAATTCAAAAATGAAGGAATTTTGAAAAAATATTTAGGAATAAAGTTTCGTTTCGATTCACCCCGCTGTTTCTATTCACCCCGTTTTACGATACTAGACACAACATCTTTATTAAATTGTTTTCAATCTGGATAGTTTTTACAGTTTTTTTTTAAATAAAAAATATAATGACCTAGAAGTACCTTAACTTTGGACCCATTAAGCCAGCGCCAGCGCAAGGTTGCAGAAGGTAAATATCCACCTAATTGTAGTCTAAAGAAGTTAGTTTATAAATCAGAAAAAAAATTGAAAATCTGTCAGAGGAATCAAGAAATATCCAGGTGCACGTTAAGTTCGATTTCATGAGCTTTCACAATGTTTGCTCCCAAACCCGCGCGTCCTCTAGCGATTCGCATTAATTATTGGTGATTTGCTAATAATTTGCAAAGAAGCTCTAGAAAAGTGGGATGAATTTTCTATTCCCTGTTATTGAAGATGATCTTAAGAAAGAGATTATATTTGCAAAAAACTTACTTCCTTCTTCATTTTCCAAGATTTTCGATTTGTTCATAATTTCGAATGTACATGTGTAGGTATATTTGAAATAAACCATAAAAATTTTAATGGCTGGAGAAGATAGTCCTGTAATTAAATGGACAAACACTTGTTTGAAGTGTAAAAATTTGTGAAATTGGTAATGGGTACTCTGAAAGTTTTTTATTTATTTGATTCTGTTTAGTTAGCTAGTGGAACACTTGCACATTACATATTACCTAACTTTTATGTTCGTAAAAAGTATTGCATACATTTGTGCATTGCAAACATTATGTAACAACTTGGGGGGATTGTTGAGAATGCCGAGAGTTATAAATTTTTACGTGCAGTAAAACGTTAAATTTAGACAGCATGGCCAGGGCGAGTTTTCCATTATTTCATGTATATGGGCTCGCGCGGAAAAAGAATGGGGCGCAATCTTTCTAAATAAACTCGTGCACGGGGACGAGGTAGTTGTCAGGCAGTAACCAGATTTTAAACGAGTAAAGAGCAGAGGGAAGCTTCGACGGATAACGTCACTTGTAATAACCCATTTAGATGCAAACGGTGCTGGAGAAAATGTGGAAAACACCACCAATGAGGAGATCCTCTTGAACACGAATGTCGCACCCTTGTTTTGTTTTCTCATCGAAAATATTACAATAACGAATATTTTTATTACGAGGGTGGTATATACGCCAGAGTGCTTCATTTATCACTTTTACACTAGGGATCTTGGCAAAAAACACATGTGTGCTTGCTTTATTAGATGTAGTAAAAATTTACGTGCGCACTATTTTTCTTTTTCATTGAAATAATGTAGTTTTGCAACATAGTTTCATAGTTTTACCTGAATTTTATTTTATTTGTTACTAATTTTAACTTTTAACTGAATCTCTAAGGGCGCGTTCCACTAATTAACACTAAAGCCCACGACCACGAACGCAAAATTTTCCCGTTCCACTAGCTCAAAACGTCACTATTCAACAAAGACCACAGAAACCCACGAATAAATACGGTCGTTGTGAGCTTCGCCATCGATGACGTTTTTATGCACGAAAGAAACAACCGCGGTCTTATGTGGAACGACTTTGCGCTCGTCGTGGGCATTGCGAGTCTTTAGTGGAACGCGCATTAAGTTAATCAACAAGGAGGCATTTTCCTGAACCATTCGACACTATGTCGTATACGATTTCCATTATTCTATCTTTCTCATTCAAATGCAAAAATAAGAGTTTGTCGTTGTCATGTCATATGCGATATCGTGTCGAATGATTCAAGAATAACCCCCCAAATCCGTTTCGTACTTGTGGACATATTCTTGAACCACTCGACACGATATCGTATACGACATTCATCATTCTATCCTTGTCATTCCACCTATTTTTATTAATTTGAGTTTAAATACAACGTTTTTCTTAATTGTGAAATAATTATATTATACCAATCATTTTACATGGAATGTTTATTTTATGTAAAAGCTTTTGGATTTCTGTATTTGAAAAATGTTAAATTTAAATGTAACATAAATATTTTATATTAAACTTGCAAAATATTCGCTAATAAAAGGAAATGAATAAATTTCGGCAAATGTTTGCGAAATATTCGTGTTGGGTAAAATATCTGAAATTTTTAATTGGAAAATTTGTTAAAAGAACTAAACGTACTCTAATTTGTTTTTGTTTCGGTCCTGTTTTGTACAAATGTAAAGCAAATCAATGAAATTAAACAAAACATGTTAGTCTCAAATGAAAGCTCGCTTTGTTATTAAAAGTAGTCAGTTTAAAGCTACAAATTCGCGCCAACCCTTCTCTCGCTGAAACGTCATTTTAATAATAAATTTTTGAAGTTAATGTACATTAACATGCTTGTATGAGTTGGACCAACGTTTGGACGTAGAAAAGTTGTTTTGTTTTAGCTATATGTTTTGATGTCGAGCGTTTGACTTGTCGATAGAGCCCAGGGGGCACATTTCAAGCAAAACTCGCAGTTATTCAACGTGGTTACAACCGATTGTTAAATTATTTAAAATCCAATTCGTGTGCTACCTGTTCATAGATTCGCAATAATTAAACTAATTTTTTAGTGTTATAAATTGGCTGTTTTATTAATTTTTATCTTCATTTAAATGCATCGTTAACAGTTATCACTGAAATGAAACATTATTTGATTATTTTTAAATTTTATAGCAAATTGCACTTGAAAAAATTGTTTGAAACAATAACCTTTTTTACCCAAATCTTCCATGCGAATAGTGTAGTGTTAAATCAAATTTTAAGCATTTTGTTAAAAACTCATAGTCAAAGTCATAAAATTTAAAATGCAATTTTCGTTTATCGTGTTTCTAAACTTATATTCACGTAAATTTGGTTTTTGATATAGCTTACGTACTTCGTAATTTCATGTACCTCGGAATAACAACAAATTTAATCAAATCTATTCATATTTTATATGAAGGTAAATGTCAATGGCCAATATTAACAAAGCAACCCCATTAAATATTAATGTACACATAAATTATAGCGTATGCAAAATTTGAACAGTTATGTTTATAAAGTAGCTAAGTACACAGTATTATATATCCTTAAATTCATCCAATATCCAATTTACACAAAATTTTTAAAGGAGGTTTTTGTAAATCTAACTAAAATATTTGTTAAAATTGTTTTTAAATTAAAATATATTTATCTATATTTTCTGCCGTAGGCACTTTAGCTTTAGGTACTTAAAGAGCTAATAGAAATTTAATGCGTTTCCTTCGTGTCAAATATTTTAATTAGATTAATTTATTCACCTTCTGAATTAATCGCACTTCCATTTCAGCACGAAATGGATTTATTTTACATAATAAAAATTAAAATTTCCGGATTAACTTAAGTTGTAGATTCATTTTTCAAAAACTCTGTTATTATACTTGATAAGAATAAATTAAGGTTTATTTTATTTCAGAATAAAAAAATAAGTATAAAAAGCTCTTTTAAATTTAATTAAATAATTCTAATAAAATAATTAAATAAATTTTAATATTCTTTTTTTATTGCCAAAAGAGGCGAATGCGCAGGGCTTCATGGTATAAAAATACCTTACACATCGTTGGTTCTAAGCAAAACCATGAATGTGGAAATTCGTAAGTTTAAAGAAGCGAGATTTAAAGTTTTTCCTTTGGTTTACATTCTTGGTATTTCAGTTACGCAAATGATCTCTAGATGTTCATTTTTCACATTCGTGGTTTTGCCATAAGAAAATTATCACAAACATAAAAAACCATACACATGAGTATATTTGATTTTTTCGAATTCGTGATTTAAATATACCATTTAAGAGGATTCTGAGTTAACCGCAATGCGCGATAGTAAACGTGTATTTTGAGCTTCTTCTTGAACTTGCAGAAAAAATCTGGCTGAAAGTACCTATAAAAATTTTAATTTCTTTTATATTTTAAAAATTTTATTTCATAGACTACGATGTTATTATCTGCCATTACCACTAATATGCGCGTTAAAAATTAAGGAAAGATGCCTTGCATTTTTTTCAAACTACAACTATATTTTGCAAATAACATTCAGTTTTATAGTTGCATAGTTTAAATAACATTCAAGTCTTGACTTCTAAAGGACGTTTATTCAAATATCAAGTTACTAAGTCCAGAAAAAGTATAAAATAGACCATATTTTACGTAATTTTACCCATTTTTTTGGCCATTTTGGATACAAAATATTAAAAAATTGTCCCATACAAGTTTTAAGCAGAGTTTCTACTATCATATGATATTATAATTTTGTATTTAACTCAATACATATTCGTGTAATTTGATAAATACAAACAAGTAAAAACCCATATAATTTTGTAGATTCCGTATCCTAAAAAAATTGGGTTTGATTAAGTTTTGGATTTGACCAAGTTTTGTTTAAGTTTTCTATATTTTAAATTTAGAAAAAGAACACAAACTCGACTAGTCCGTTTGATGTAAAATCGGTATTAAGGTTCCGTTGCAAAGATTTAAAAATCTGAATACATTAAAAACATTTGGTTGATGCTTTCATTGCTAGCAAAAATTGGATTCTTGTTAAATTATTTCCTCCTCATTATATCAATATTTTATAGCGAACACAGAAGAGGTTCTGTGCCAATTTTTTGGGATGATAGAGAGAGTAAAACTCAACATTTTCTGTAGAATTTAGATCAAGGATTATTCACTTATTATAAACGTAAAGAAAAAAATGATACGATCAAAAAAACTTAGTACAAAATGTAACGCCCCTGAAAATATTTTTAAAACTTTTATTATTATCACAAAAATTTTAAATTAATATTTGTTTTATTTACAAAAGCATATTTTTTGAAAAATTTTAAAGTGGTATAACTTTTTATGGAAGCATTTTCAGATAATGCTTTAATTAATTAATTCAAAAATGCTTAGTTTTACTCCCTCTGTTGCCCCAAAAAATTGGCATAGTACTTGAAGGACACCCTATATATTTTTTAAATATCCTGACTAATATGTCTCATATTTCGTACTTTTGAAGAAATATGATCATAAGTATATTTACAACACACATCGGTGTGTTGATATGTGTTACCTTCACAAATTAGTAATTTGTTGTATTGATGATTCTAATTTCCTCTCAAAACTAATATTTCATATTCTAATACCAAATGCACGATACTGTAATACATAAATTTACATTTGAAATACCAAACACAAATCATGTAGATCTTGCAATGAAAACTAATACTCGGCCAATATTTTTTCATCTTATTTTATACAGTTTAAATTAAATATTGTCCAAACTTTATCGAGCAATAACATTCTGGTCAACAATAAAATAAGTTAATTAAAGTTAAACGCTTCAATAATTTTATAAATTATGTATTTGCAATTTTTGGAACCAGTTTAGTGGATTTTATCAACTTCGGGTTACAAAAATTTTTTTGTAAATTACCAATTATTAAAAAAATTATAGTAAGCTGCCAGATTTAAATAAAAAGAATTGTTGTTATTTCCGGAAAAACTGGAAGTGGCATTGAAAGAAAATTAATGCATAAAACATGTTTTTATATCCCATATAAAATAATAAAAAACCAAATTTTTATTTTAATAAATGAAGAAAATGTGAAGGATCCATGTTTCGTTTACACATAGAATTATAAAAATAAAAATTAACCCTTTCAGATTTTAATATTTTTACAAGAAATTACATTATTTTGAACGCGTTTTTAAATTTACCATTATTTTTACAAATTTACAATTCAGAGTGCTGAATTTTTGAGGCTCAACATTGAGATTTTGTTTATTTCAAGAGATGTCGGTTAAATTGGGGTAAAGTGGCGTATTAATTACCCATAAAGAAATTTGAATTGTCCTTTTTAATTTTCAGAATATTGCTAAAAAAACTTGCTATTTTTTTTATTAATTTATTCAAAAATCAAGTAACTTTTCTGATTTCAATGATTTCAACTTGGCAAAACAGAAATGTCAAAGTAAGTTACAATAGAAAGGGTTAAGTTTAGTCGGGATGTTATAAATTCTTTTAATTAAGGGAAATTTATTTTTAAATATTATTTTCATTAAAATTTTTTTGAGGTATATGTGTATATCCAAATAATTAATGACTCTTTGGTTTAAAGAAATTTGGAAACTGAATGAAAAATACCAATTTTGAAGTCATCTTCCTGCTTCTGACCAATTATTTTCCTAAAGGAATCGAAATCATTATCTTCTTTTTCAGAATGAGACCTGACCCACCTTCATACTTTCGGAGGAGCTTGCAATTATACATATCTTTCTATATTCTTTTTGCCATCTTAAAGAGTGACTTCCTAGACGCTCTTGATAAATTTTTCCTCGGAGATAATAACAGGGAATAGAAAATCCATCGCACTTTTCTGCAGTTTTATTGCAAATATCAGCGAATCACTGACAATTAATGCGAAAAAATCGTAATAAATCATGAAATCGAGCATTACGGGGGTGACAAGATCTAAAGTTTCCTCAGTAAGATTTTTAATTTATTTCTGATTTATAAGCTAAATTACTTATGTTACCATTTATCGTATATTTACCTTCTGTATACTGGCGCTGACCTCATTCGAAGGGTCCAAGGTTTAGGTACTTTTATGTCATTATATTTTATGTACATTTCGATTTTTTTCTTTAAAATCTTCTATAAGAAAATATATAAAAAATGTTTTTTGCATTAGCGTATCTGATAGCTCCCATAAACCACTATATTTGCCACTTAGAAAATCACTCTTAAATAGTATATTATTTTTCAAATATTAAATCCGCACTGACCGCAACATGCAATTTTGGGAAGGAAAATGTCCAGAATAGAAGAAAAATCAAATAATTTACGTTTAGGCAAACTGTTGTACGTATAATAGATGAACTGTGATACATTTTATTTTACTAAACTCGGCAACATTTGCAATACACAACTTTATTGAAGTTTATGTAAAGTGCAACTTCATTTAGCCGATGACGCTAACTAGCTAATACTACATAGATACCAGTGCCAAATGACCACTTTCCTGGACGTTATTTTGCACTTTCCCCAACTTACCTCACTACAATTGGTTTTAAACTAAATTCATAAATTGAATTCGAGGTGCATCTAAAAACATTTGATTTTTTTAATATAAAAGATTTAAAAACAAATTAACTTTTATTCTTCAAATCTGCACAGAAAATATAATTCAAATAGAATGTGTATAAATGTGACCAATAATAGGAGTGAACGGGCCGAGAAAGTATAATAATACAAAGTAAGCAGCTTAGTTATTTTCTACTGAACCTCTAGATTATTTCCATTTCAGTAATTTAAACTTAAAAAAAATGTTTAGCGAAGATATTATCTGCGTTTTGGGTTTTTAATAATTAAAAAAAAATAAACTAAAGTAAATAACAAACGATATATTTTTATTATTTTTGCCTCTGTTTTTAAAATAAGCCCCATAAGGGTAGTAAATTTTTAAGGTCGATAAACTTACATAATAAAGTCTATGAAGTAAAAAAATATTTCATGTTATATCATGTATATGCTTTTACGTTAAAAATTTAGATAAGGTATTTTTTATGTATGTAAATTGTAAAAATAACTTAATTAGTACGAGTTTTTTGTTACTCCATTTATTATTGATGAAAACGTAGTAGGATAATTGCTTAATTAGTAGTTACTTAATCTTCCATATTCTTATCATCATAAATCATAAATTTATTTTGAACTAATCATTGCACGTGCTAGAATAATTAATTTCTAGCTGTTTAGATTCTAAAACTAATCATTCAACATTGTAGGGTGATATATTTTAATTATCAATTCCATTTCCGCGAAAGGGGAGGCAGAGGATCGATCTTACTTCCAAATTGTTTACCTACTTAATTAGCCTCGAATTAGCGGACTGTTAAATTTTACTGATTAAAACGCACTGTCTCGTTCATTTTTGAATGATAAGCAAGTGCAATTTAAATTTCGGCGATTTTTATTAGCGCGCAAGATAAATGGAGATCCTGGTTTAATCAAGAATGATACCATTTTTAATTATATTTTAATTAAGACAAATTAGACGTTTCAGCGCTTTCTGTTTATGCGTGTAACGCAGAATTAATTATTTTGACTTTTAAATTAATTTCACGCAAAAATTATATACCTTTTGTAATTAAAAACTTGGATATATTATTACATACACACTTTTATTATTTTTAATTTTTACCTCATTAGTATCCTTTAAAATTTTGAATTAGGACCGTCCCAAGTTTGAAACATACAGGATGTCCCAGCGCTGCGAGGAACTAACATTACTCTAAATTGAGAAAATATATCCATTTTGCTCACGACGAACATATGTGCAATTGAACTTCTAATATTATTGAGAATATAAGGTGTGATGGATTAAATTGCTAGTCTTATTTGGTCTTACATTTCATCAGATGTTGTGTGTTGAGTCTGATACACTAAACATTTTACATGACCCCAAAGAAATAAAATTAATTCGGGAGATCTGGCCGGCCAATTTACAGGTCCATTTTTGCCAATCCAGTGTCTAGGTAGCCAATTATTTAAATATTGTCTAAAAATCCGATGAAAGTGCACAGGGGTTGACAGGTCCATTGATTTTGAAAATGGCTTCGTCACTAAACAATATTTTGTTTATCAAATTTACATCCGCGATCAAGACAGAAAGTTCCACTCTCTTCTCGAAGTCATTACCACACAGTGATGGTGCAATTCAATATGATATGGATTAAACCGATGTTTTTTCAAAATGCGGAGATTTTGAAATATCAATTTGGGCGAATATTTCCCTTGTACAAATCGACGAGTTTTCTTCAACCACCAATAAAACATCCAGAACAGAATTGGGGCTAATACTTTGATTTATCATTAGTTTCTTATTGTACAACGCACTGTCCGAATTTTCAAAATGCTCCATCAATTTTCTCATTTCTTCAATTCTTGGTTATCTGGCGTTTGGATAAGGTGTTTTATAGCAGAAGCAGGCCCCTTTTAACCATTGGGCTGCAGATATTAAAGATTTGCTAAATAGTCAGGGCCGGATCTAGGATGGGGCAAGTGGGATAGTTCGCCCCAGGTGATATGAGAGGGAGCGCCAAAAACCACAAGAGTACAATTTTGATGTTTTTTATAAATTATAATTTTTTGTTTAATTTTTGATCGTAAAAGGCGCAAGTAAGGGCCGGATTTAGGACTGTACATCCCGTGTGCACGCATGAGGCGCCAATCTTGATGGTGTGCCAAATCTCAACGAAATTTCTCATATTTTTAGTAAATCAAGGCTCCATAATTAAGTTATAAGAGCACCAAATGAAAACTGGTTTTAATGTTAAAACCCAAAATACTCGTTTTTGGCGACACTTTTAGAAAATGTTTAAAAATTTCACAAATGTAGACTTGGAAAAACTCCGATAAGCCGGTGGATCAAAATTTTTAACAAAAAAGGGGGAAATTTTCAGTTCATATTTTTAGTTTGTTGGTCTGTGAATAATTTGTTTACAGAACTTGAAAATTTGTGGAGCATTTTTAACTGATTAATAGAAACCTGAGAATCCTGAGATAAAACCCACATTTTTATACATGGACGCCAAAAATTGCCTTTGCCTCCACGCCAAGAAAATTTACTTTTACTGTGGGGCGTGGAGCGTCATTTTTTTTTTAGCCCAGGGCGCCAAAAAGTCTTAAAACAGCCCTGTCCAGAAGAGGATTTCTTTCAGCTTCATCATGCGCATACAGCATATGTATTTACAATTTCTTATTTAGAAAAGTTCATTATTTCTGCTTAGCTATTATCCAAAGTACAGAAAAGAGTGTAAAAGCGAAAATCAACAAAATGTGTTTATAGTCATCTACATTAATAAATTTCAGTAGAAAACGTTTGGAACCTCATTTGGTTCATCTTCAGTTCCTAGGAGTATGACAAAACTGTACAAGGCTTTCCCGGGAGTTCCTGGAACTCGAGAAATTAAAAAAAAATAGTATAAATAAAATACATCATTTATCTACAAATGCGTTGAAAGTCGCTATTCTGACACCCAAATTAGGCGTTAAAAGTATCACTTTCTTACATAAGTGTTAAAAGTAAATCACGTGATTTAGTAACTAGTGTTAAAAGTAGCCATGGTTACTATCTAAACAACTACTAATATTTTCATAAATTTAATTAACATTGTATGATGTACATGATAAAATGCATTAGGGCAAGTTTATGAACTTTCATACATGTGCTACAAACTTGCATTTTTAACACTTACCTCATAAATAGCTATTATAACCAATTTATTTATTCTATAAAGGGTGTCGTATAACTATAGCGACAACTGATGATAGTAGATCTAACAAACGTGACCCTATTTATCTATGCACCCGTAAGAAGTTAGAAGCATCTAAAGCTGGTTTAAAAAAAGTTCGAGGAAAAACCTCTTCTTATTGCTGTGTAAAGATTTTCTAATGAAATTTTGTATGCATGCAATTTTATAAGAAATACTCATTTAGTAAAAATTTTACCAATCCTTGATTATCGAAAATATATTTTTGTTCCATTTTTAATTTTGAAATTTCTCGAGTCTCGAACGTTAAATCCCGGGTATCAAGATTGTACATATTCTAAAATTGTCGGGAAATTTGTCCCCGGAATTCCCGGTTCAGCAACACTAGACAAAATAAAATTATAAACAAATTCAAAGTAAATTAGTTCTACAATTGTTTGTTTTAATTTGAATTTGTTTTTAATTTTATTCTGTCGTATTCATAGGAACTGAAGATGGACCAATGAACACCCCAGCATCAAACACTAAAGTTGTTTTTTCGATTACACAAATTAGAAAAAAAAATCCTCAACAGAAGCTATCAAAGGCTCTATTTTGCCTATTTTTACTGTTTCTCTGTTTGAATATTAATATTTCCTAAACCATTAACATGGAACCATAAAAACATTATATGAATAGAAAGTTTTTTTCGCTTAAATGGCATGATTAGTTTTTGATAAGGAATCCAAGAATGTCATAATATACTGGGTGTTCCATTTAAAAAACGTAACGTTCTTCCTCCATTCGCGAATTTTGCGGTATTAGTGATTTTAAGAAAGAGCTCTCCCTCTGTCGGCGAATTTGTGAAACTATCACGGTAGTATAAAACGTCAGTAGTAACTTTGCCCATTTTTAATAAATATTAATTTTATATAAAAATTAGAAGAATATTTATTAAAAACTTTGTAAAAAACCACTTAGCAGGACTTTATCCTGTATTCGCACATAGAATAGGTTTAATACTGGCTTCGATAGTTCATTAATATGCCACAGAAGGCCAACACCACCATCTATTGGTAGTTAAAGTTCCCTATATTATTAAAAAAATTGAAGTGTGCATCTAAATATATTCTGTCGAAAACCGCTTTTCGGTGTCTTTTTTTTTTAATTTTGGAGTATTTCCTCGCACCTCAGGGACACCCTGTATTTTAAAAGGCATTTTATTTAAGATTTTTAAAATTTGATTTATTCTGGGATTATACACAGTAATAACATTTATTTTATGTAGACTTATTATTTTAAAAAAGCAGGAATACTTGCATTATTATAATTTATAAAAGACCAACTTTAAATATTCAATAGATTTAGTAACGCAAATTATATAAAATATATATACTTATATTTTTAATTTTAAGTATGCGTAGTTGGAGTATGTGATTATTTAAATATTTCTGGAGGTTTTTTTAATCTATGTTTTTTATTCATAAATATTTTGATTAAAAAAATATGAAAACGGTTTCATTAAAACTACTAAATGAAGATGTCTCTTACATTTTCGAAGTACGCATTAAATATATGGTTAAGAATATTTAAGTTAAAAGTTCTCGTTATTGTTGTGAATACACAAAACATGTTTTACGTTTATTCCAATATACATACGAATATTGTGCACTCTTATTTAAAGCACGTGAAAAATTTGCAATTTAATGAAAGTATTTTTTCCGGGAGCACGAGTGGTTAGAGAATGCATAGTATGCATACAAAACGATGTATTGAGTTGCGCCATTTTTCAGGAGTCGATAAGCTCTCTCTAATCCTTCGCCAGTATAAATATTTCCTCCCCTAAAGAAGATATCCACTTTGCTCTTACATGGGATTACGGATATTTTTCCGATCGAGTTTCCTGAGATATTCTAAAGCGATTAAATTGCTCGACAAATTGCTGCTGAAACATTTACTTATGCTTATTATATTTTTAGGTAAATCCTACACTATGCTCGGAACGCCGGAGAATGGAAATACTTTGGGAATAATACCATGTGCAATATCGTGGCTTTTTAGGGGCATCAACGAGCAAAAACAGAAAACAGGCGCCAGATTTTCGGTGCGCGTGTCTGCAGTTGAAGTATCCGGTCCAACAAATCAACTAAGAGACCTCCTCGCCGGTCATTCTAACGGTAAGCTTCTGTTTTGTACTATTTTTTGCACTACTAAATCATTGTTTCCTCGACACTTGACACGTATCCCTGTTTTTCCTACCGTTTGCCTCACTCCTTTATTGAAACTTATTTCTATTTTGACAAATATCAACCAACGTTCACCACCTGCGCTTTAAGACGTCATGTGAATTTATTTGAGATTAGTTTTAATTAATTTGTGTAATTATATAAATGCGTTCCTTGGCTTTATACTAGGAGGGTTCCCATGTTGAAGTCCCTTATTAATTAACAAAATTCCTAGAATGCCAGTCAAAACATTGTGTTCTGATATGAGTACTTTAACAATTTCCATCATTTTCACCACCTTGTGCTAATAATTTCATATTTACCTACGACTGGTAACATACTTTAACAAACATGTATAAAAATTTAAAATTAAACAAATAAAAAATTGAGTTTTAAATCTCAGCAATAGTAATTTTGTGTGTCTTATTAAAACTTGCTTCTGGGGGAAAGTTACTAGGTATCTTACATATTATCAAAATTGTAATAAGAGTGGATGTTTCAGAGCAGATGTATTTTATTACATTTCTGCTAAATCTACACTAACTGTACCATACACAAGAATTTCTACATATGAAAAAATTAAGATTCTCGTATATTAACAAATAAAAATATAGAAATTGAAATATTTTAATTAATTTTAGTTTTTATTTAGGAATAATATTTGTTTGAAACAATTACTGTTGATTTAATGAAGAGAAATTAAGTTTAAAATCAAAATTATTCTATAGTTTATCATGATGTTGTTCCTTGATTTGTATAAGACATGAGAAGGGTTTATTTGTAGTAATTTTCGTCATGTAAACGTCAATTTATATGCGCTAGCAAATTTGCAAGGCCCTATCTGTGAAAAGATTAAACACAAACAAAGGTAAAATGATCTATGATATTTCAGATTTAGGAGCTTTGAACATCCATCAAAGTCAAGGTGGATACAACAAACGCTCACGCACTGAAACAAGCATGTAAACTCGGATAAGTAGAAATAAGGAATTAAAATATATAAACATCAAGACATTTTTTAAAAAACCAACCACTAATCTTATTACACTTGAAAAAATAAGTAATAATAAATAACTTAAATCTAATTTAGTATTTTCTAAAAATTGGTTATAAACTATGAAAAAACAATATCGTTTTAACATAATTTATAATCGCTGCAGATATCATAAAATTAAATATACAGGGTGATCATTTACGTCCGGTTTCTCCAACATGTCTTTAGACGCAACATCACCAAGCTTAGCCTCAAAACAGATGCTACGCTCCCAGTCCTCTTCTAATTGGCTGTTTCTAAAACCACGTGGGTCTGATACGCAGCTTAAGATTTAGTTTGGTCTCAAAATATGGTGGAGAAACCGGGCGTTAATCCACCCGAAACAACTTCAACTTGATGAGATTTATAAAAAGTTGGTAAACAGGTTAATTTTCTTTAGGTGACTTAATGGCGTACAAAAGTTTAGAAATAATTACCCAATGTTTGCAATATTTGCTTTAGTAGCTACATTTTATTTAAATGGTTTAGTCAAATGTTATTGGAATAATGAAAATCTTCATCTCTACTGAAATTTACAAGCAGTTGCCTCAAAAAATCAATATTTGAGCTGGAATTTTAGGAAATGTTATAATAGGACCAATATTTATGGAAGAAAATTTAAATGAAGAACGAGATTTAGACATCCTTGAGAATATAATTGATCCTATTATATCAGAAAATTTGGAAAATCAACAACCTGAGGAAGAAAACTTGTTTTTTGTCCAAAAATAGTAGGTATACTTTTAACCAGATGGAGCACCACTACATTATGTTTTATTAGTAAGAGAGTGGTTAAATCAGCAATTTGCAGGAAGATGGACCAGACGAAGATATAGAATGGCCAGCACTGTCTCGCGATCTTTCGCCATTGAATTTTTTCTTTGGTGATATTTAACAACAATAAAAACATTCAAGACATGAGAAATAAGATAACTGATGGTTGTAGGGACATGTCTGGTCTAACATTTGCAAACAATAAAAATGAGTATGGTAAAAGACTGTATCTTATACAAAGAAATGGTGCACATTTTGAACAGTTGTTTACTCTGTATTAAAAAAAACTTTTCTAAAGTATTATATCTTAGAATTATTTAATGAAAATGCATTTTTATTATCCTCTTTGAATCAATTGGATCTATTAGATCTAATCAATTAGATGCCAAAATTTCTCATTAGAATTAATATTAATACTTTGGACCTCTAATGACTAACTTTTGGTTACAATTTTTCATCAAGTGATCAGATTTTAAAATTAAATAGACCACCTGTTTTAAAATCCTCCGAAATAAGGTGTCACAAGTAAGAGGGCGCAATTTAAAATTTTATAAGTCAGGGATAACATGTGGGGCAAACTTCTACCGCCATTAATATTCCCCCTCCTAAAGAAAATTAACTAATTTTACCGAATTTTTATCTTATAAGATATTTAGGATGCATTGTTTCAAATGATCACCTTGTATGCTTTTTGTTAAGAAGAACATTCGGATGAAAAATTGTGCTTGCCAAAAAAAATGAAAATCAAAAATTAACGAAAATATTTTTGCAAACTGTTTTCGTCTCCAAATTTCAAAATTGCCAATAGAAAATATCACTTCCAAATCTAATAATTTTATACATAGATTGTAATTAAATTCTTCTATTGCCTACCGCACTGATAAGTTGAAGTTAAAATTTACTTTATGCCTTTGTGCAGAAAAGCGATAGTTTGGGTCCTAAATTTTTAAAGTTTGCATAAAATTTCTTTGAATTTCAAATTTGATATTTGAAGTAAAGACATGCGTTAAAATTCACAATCTTTGTATTTTGCGGAAATAAGGCTTCAAATAATCTAACCAAATACAATTCGTAGGTTGAAGTCGCTCAAAATTATACCGGGTGATCGCTTTCAAGTCAAAAATGTTATAATTGGAAAGTGTGTTAATTTTTTATAGGTTACAGTCGAATATTGTTCCCTCCTGTTCTTTAATTTCTAAAAAAAGTATCGAATTTTCGGGAAAAATATTTTTATGGAACTCATACACAAAAATGAAATACATTATATAAAAATGTACAGAAGAAAACTGATTTTGCAACTTTTAAACTTATTTTTGGGCGACTTTATGAGCCTATATGTATAATTATCGAAAATCAAAATTATTTCGAGAATATACCTGTACGTTAATGGTATATTGTTTTATTAGGACTAAAAGAAGTACGTGGATTAATTCGAGCCACACAAAGTTCGTTTACTTCGAATAAAACATGGTATTTTTTCTTCAAACTTCGAAAGTTATAAAATAGTAATATAAAAAATAATTTTAAAATTTGACATTTAATTTACATACTACACATAATACAATGTCAGTGTATATTGAGTTGCCTAAATGCATTTCTACTCCGCCTTTCTAATCCTTGTCATTGTAAAGAATACCAGGTTGTAACCGATTTACTTCGGAAATACATTTTTCAAAAAAATTAAATTATTTTTTTCTGGGATTCTTTATTTTCAAAATTAGATCTCATTTAGCACGAATTTTTTAAAGAAGGTACACACTTACGATTTTGGAAAAGTATAGCAACATTCTTCATTTCTATATTTTCTGATTTAATATACAATTATAAAAATAATAACGGATAACGCACTTAGCAATAGTACTCTATAAATTATTAGCTTGTTGGTTTTATATTAAGCAAATGTCAAGTAATCTGAAACGTCAAATGTTAATTGATGTGCGTCATCGAAAGTTGTAATTTTAAAAAAAAATTCCTGTGTCCTCCGTTTTAAAGTTTCAATTATCGGAATATCCATCTTATCGAAGTTTATGAAGTTAATATTTCAACTAGTATCTTCATGCATTTTTTCGATACTACTAATAATATTTCAATTTTAACATTAAGGCCGCGTTCCACTAATGAACACTAAAGCCCACGACCACGACCGCAAGATTTTCCCGTTCCACTAGGTCAAAACGACACCATTCAACAAACAACCACAGAAATTCACGAATAAATACGGTCGTTGTGAGCTTCTTGCGGTCGCCATCGATGCACGAAAGAAAAAATCGCGGTCTTATTTAGAACGACTTTGCGGTCGTCGTGGGCATTGCGAGTCTTTAGTGGAACGCGTCCTAAGGTAATTATAACCTAAAAAATGCCATGTGATGCAGGAATTGTGTAGTTGATTAAATAATTTATAAAATATGTACTACAACAAATGTTTCTTTGTAGCTCTAATGAAGGTTAAAACAATAAAGTCCATATATACCAAAATCCCAGAACAGTCAATAAAAACAATGTTTTATTTCTGAAACATTTCATAAAATAAATATTAAACATATACGAATTAAAAAATAAATAATAAAAAAGGTTTTAAAAAATTAGAGCAACATCTAAGAATTTAAAATAATACCAATAGTAATATTTTCTCCAATAACCGTTATTTTTTAATTCCTCTGCACATCTGTTGGATATAGAATCCAAGACACAGTTATTTATTATTGGATTCATCTCCTCCGAAGCATTTTGCTGCGATCCAAATAATTCCTACAAATTTTTATATGATTTTCGGGAGTTGCATCGTCCAAAATTTCCCAAAGGTTTTCTATTGGATTACCAACTTCAACGACTTTGAGGCAAGTTACCATCTGCATGTGGAACTATGATATTCTCTAAAATATCTTTGTACATAAAACGGTCCCTTAGTCCATTGATTCTATGAACAGGACGCATGCCAAAACCAGAAAAGCATCCGCAGGCTTGCTTTACCGTAGGTCTAACATATTTAGAATTTAATCTTTTGCCTTCGTGACATCTTACATATTGAATCCCATCACTGATGATGCTGAGCAGCCTAAATATTGATTCATCACAAAATATTACCTATGCTTATCTTGAATGGACCTATCGCTATTGTCACGACCGAATTGGCTTCTATTTTTTATAATGGAGCGTTTTTCTCAATTACCCGATTTCGTATGTTGCGTGACGTTACATTTGGAAAGTTAAAGCTATTATCAATTTGGGCTTTCAACTGGTTCAAAGACCAAAATATGTCTTGGTTTTAGCTAACTTCACCTAGGCTCTAGCTTCAAGTTGTGGTGTTTTTTTTCTTTCTAAATCTCCTTCTTATTCTAGACACAATATTCTGTGAAGCGCATATTTCCTTGAAATTTCACATTGTGGTATGATGAGTGATAACAAACTAAAAATATAAATGGAATTTGATATCAAATTATTTATTCTTCTTTAAAATAAATTATAATATTGCACATTTTTTCCTTTTAAATTTATAACTAAACCGATATTGTAAAATCAAATAACATTTTTAAGGATTTTAATAAAATCTTAAATGTTGCTCTACTTTTGTACAATACTGTACATTAAAAATATACAACTTTTTAAGATTTTTAAACTTGAGCATTTTGGACAGAAATCAGTTAATTTACCACAAAATTGTTAAATTCCAGACAAATACAAAAGCTTTATTAATTTTAGGTTTAATTACTTTGTGTAAAATTTGTTTGCATTAAAGTTGTAATTTCAAGTAAATCTGCTTTACTCGTTCAAAAATGTTCATCCTACGCTCCTAAGTTGAGTGAATATTGAAGATCTTTGTAAATTATTAAAACATTCCCTTAAGCTAAGCTATATTTATTATTTAATTTTAGATTCCGAGCAATCCCCAGGGGTTTACCTGAGAGACGATCCTTTGTTCGGTAATCAGCCGCCACACTGCGAGCTTCGAGTGCCCACTGCTGAGAAAGCCGCCCATTACCTGGACGCCGCTGTGGAATGCAGAGCGCCATCCAGGGAAGATTCCCGAGACTCCCACCTTCTCTTCACCCTACATGTATACCAATATTCGGTGGCCGGAAAAGGCGGAGGTAACTAAAAACTTATCTTAGAAAAAACTTTTCATCTAATTGGCCGTGATTGCGGCGCACGTTAAATTTATGATAATTGGATTTCTTATCAGCTACTTTAAACGTTATATATTCGTACGCTTAAAAAATCCACTCATCTCTCCCCGAATCCCGTTATCTGAATTTTTCTTTACTGAAAAATTGTTTCAGTCGCCGGCGGCAGGAGTCGTCTGCATTTGATCGACCTGGGAAATTCAGAAAGAGGAAAGGCAAGCGGAGGCATTCCACTCTCGGGGCTCGGAAATATTCTTCTTGCTATATTTAATGGACAAAAGCATCTGCCTTACAAAGAACACAAGCTCACGCACCTTCTAAAAGATTGCCTTAGCTCGCTTACTTGTCATGCAGCGATGATAGCACACGTATCGCCACACGCTCAAAATTATACCGATACGCTGACTACAGTCCAATTAGCATCTCGTATACATCGAATGAGAAGAAGGAGATTTAAGTTCGTCGCTACAGGGACTGGTAATGGATCGGGTGGAAGTTCTGGGGAAGAAGCTACAAGGACAACTGGTACAAGTAGCGAACCAGATCCTTCCAGTAGCGATTTATCTGCAGATACCGTAATATATGTAGGCCCAGCCGATGATGCAACTGATGGTGAACATCCTCCTGTATACATACCAAGTTTAAATTCCGGGGACAACAGGTGCTCGATGAGCAAAGCTCTACGTGGATCGTGTGCTGAGCAGCGTCCTTCCAAAGTCCTTACGCAGCACAAGCAGGAAGAAAAAACGCCAATTCATCGTCCTTCTATTAAATCCGCATGTCAAAGTAGTAAAACTTCTCCTGCACACACGAGCACTCCCAAATCATCCCCGGCACGTGCTTCTATCAACAAGAGTAAGCATCAACCTATTGAAACTCCAAAACATACAACGAACGGTGCTAGTGATGAACAGTGGATTGACGGGCCAAGAATTTCTAAATCGAAAGTTGCCGAAGCTCGACATTTGATGAAGGAAGCATGTCACGTTAAGAAAAGAGAGACGTGGATAGATGGACCCATGCAATCAGAAGCATCACAAATTAGTTACGGTTATATGGATAGTCATAAGAAAAATATGATTCGAAAATGGGTTGAACATCAAACATCACAAATACAACGCTCAAAAGTGACACCACCTAAAACTTCAGAAAAGAAAGAGCTTACGCAATTCAAAACGTTGGAGGAAGAAATTTTAAAACCACTTGACACCAAAAAGCAGGAAATAGTCGAGGAGTCTATTATACGCACAGGTTTAAAACAAAATAAAATAAACTCGACTATAATACCTGAATGTTTAAGTCCGGAAGAAAGGGGTAAACACAGTCGATATCAAGAAGAGGAAGACGACGAGGAACCAGAACCTGAAATACCACCAGCGTTACCTTTAATTAAACCTTTAAGCTCACGCGAGGTTAGTTTAGAAAGCTTAGACCAATTATTAAAAGAACGTCAAATATACAACGCCGAATATAATAACCTACAAGGTAACAATTATGAAGACGTCGATTATGACGAAGAAGACGAGGTGCTTGAAATTATAGAAGTCGAAGAACCATTAGAACCAGTACCAACTCAAGATTCTTGCTTGCAAGTAACCGAAGAAGATATTGCTTTAAGCATGGGATTCCACGAAAACCCTCTTCCAGAAGTAGATCAAGAAAACCCATTGGATCATCCTTTGCGAATTTTAAGTCAAGAAAATTTAACCGTCGTTAGCACATTCACCGATTCCATGTCAGTATTCACAGATTTGGAAAGGATTCTTCCAAGGCATAAATATGACCCAAAATATGGTTTTTATAACGATGATTATGAAGATCCTGATAATCCCAGCAAATATAATCACCTTGACGAGACTTCTAAAAAGAAATTTGACCAACTGGCAAGACTGCATGAGTTATATTCAATTAGATTAGCA
Organism: Stenus bimaculatus; assembly: GCA_963971135.1. Taxonomy (NCBI): domain Eukaryota; kingdom Metazoa; phylum Arthropoda; class Insecta; order Coleoptera; family Staphylinidae; genus Stenus; species Stenus bimaculatus. The sequence goes on along the minus strand of OZ020180.1, from coordinate 73,291,973 downwards.
AAGGCAAACGTTGCGAATTCAGAAACATTTCAGCAACAGAAACAAAATCACAAAGTGCTTACCAGATGCGAAAGTTTATCTCTGTCCGACATGCTTTATGGTATTAATGATAACAACAGTATTTATAGTGAGCCAGCGTATGTCCCGGATCAAGAAAAATTTTGTCATAATTGTCAAGTAAGTATATCCCGACCCGCCACTTCGCAAAATTGGTATGCTGATCCTCATTTATCTGCAAGTAGCATGGAACTCTCCAAACCCAAAAGCCGACCAATAAGCGGTAGATTTCAAAGATATTGTCATAAAAGTTTTAAAGACACAAACTTAGCATATCTTCGGCATCCAGATGGTGCTTCTAATCCGAATTTACAAGAAAGTGTTGAAGAAAGAGTAACAAACCCACATTTTCAACCACCTATTACAAAGGAACCCAATTTTTCATTGCAACTTCCACTAGCTCCTTCAAACGAGAAAATCTCCAGAAGGATGTTAAGTATTGAGTCAGGATTAACGACAATAAAGTTAACGCAAAAATGTGAGGGTTATGATAGTGGACACGATTCTACGCCCAGAACTAGTAAACATAGTCCAGCGGCTATTTCAAGAAAAGCTGAGAGTGGGTATGATAGTGTAATACGTGACAGTGAAAGTTCAAGCATAGATTCAGATACTAGTAGATTATCTCATAATGTTAGGCGTAACAAATGTAAACATAAACATGAAAAGTCTTTTTGTTCGTGGTTTTTAAACCCTTTTACCTGTAAATACATCGAGGAACCCCCAGAAACGCATTTTTAATAGCTGTTTTTTTACCTCAGGAAAACCAATAAGTATTTTACATAATCATTTTGTATGAATTGTATAAACTATATACCATATCATATAAACACAGGGTGTATTTTATACGCCGTAAAATATTTATTTTAAAACCACTATTTTTGCCAAATAATTTTGTTTACAGTTTATCTAAATGGTGGATTTTAAAATAAATATTGCTTTTTTATATACTGCAAAATAAAGACTATTTTGGGGATCAAATTATATACCTTGCCAAAACTTTTATAAGACTAAGACTGCTTGATCTCAATGTTACTTTCCAAATTTTTACCTTGTATTCACACAACTTGTATAGAAAATGAAGAGGTCGTCTAAAATATAATTTTGTTTGTGATAATTATTACAATGATAAATTATTAACTGCCTATATTATACGTTAGAAAATTTGTTTTTAATACTATTATTAAAATGATAATCATGTATATGTATTTATTTCAAATTTATATTGTTATGCATTTTTATTTGTAAAATAGCTGTTAGCAATTGTATAAAAAAGAAAGTTGTATTTAATTGACATAAAAATAATAAAAATTTATTGTGTTTTATATTAAAACGTTTGCTTATTTTCTCCTATACAACAAATAACATAAAGGTAAGAAAATTTTAAATATATTACTCCGATAAATTCATTAATTGTTCGTTTACTTCAGAAAGGTTTATAGACCATTCAAATGTGGTATAATAATTTTAACCAAAAATAGTGTTTATTAAAAATAAAAGGCTCGTATTTTTCAGAAAAATTAACTTTAAAATAAGCAGTCCCATTGTTCTAATTTTTTTATATGTTCCAGGGGTCGGCAATTGAACATTTTTGAAGAGCCAAAAGTTATTATACAAATTGCAGGTTCTTTAGTTTTAGAAGAGCCATAAAACTTTTACCACAGAAATTTGAAACATTGTGAATAAAATGGGAGTAAACTAAAAAAATACATATAAAATAACATAAAATTTATTCAATTTATAATGGGATTTTAATGCTTTTACAATTCTTTATACAGGTGTTATATTCTTTTTAAATTTTATGGAATATTTGAAAAAAAAAATAAATAAAATAGCATTTTCACATTAGATCTCTAAAATGTGTTTTTAACAGGTGTTTAATAGGTTAAAACCGTTTTTTAAGCTTAGATTTATTCAAAATGATAACGAAAATAAATGCAACCATACATTGATACCTCACCAAATAAAAATCGATTCAAGCTGTTTTTCAAAAATTACTTCTTTTCAAAATTACCTGGGTGGCAACTTTTAGTTGTGCCACCCTGTATAATATAGACAACAGTAAATGCAAAATATAAAATAAAAGATAAAATCTAGGGTGTCGACAAAAACAATCAAAACCTTTTTAATTATTTAAAAAATTTATATCAATAATATAATTGTCCATGGTGTATGTATTTCTTTTATAAAAATCAAATCAATTTCTTTTCAATTATAACCTTTATTTGAAATACAATTTTTTTATTAAAAATAGCTAATGCATTTTCGATCCTTAGATCATCATCAGGCTATAAAACATTAAATAAAAATAAAAATAATACTATAACAAAGTATTAATAGAAATTACCTTGAAATATATTTTAAAAATTCATATAAAAATGACTTGATAAAAATAAATTTTTATCAAAATTTTAGTAAAGAAATTGAAAATATTCTTCACATTGCATTTAAAAATCATTTTTCAAAATTAACCATTTTTGAACATTTTCTTAAAATTAGAAGTAATTGTTTACATAAATATCTTAATAATGGATTATATTCCAAAATTGAAGATAAGATATATTTTTCGATACCATTTATTCCGAAAGTTTCTTACAAAATTAAAAATATTTTGAAAAACATTGACGACAAAATTATAGTAACTTTTAAAAAACCAACAAATTTCCAAAATATTTTCGTTAAAAACAAAGATCCCATTAGTTGTATGCAAAGAAGTGCTGTATATAAACTTGTTTGTAATTGTGGTAAAGAGTATTGTGGACAAACTAGTAGAAAAATTGCAACAAGAATTAAAGAACACTTAAGGAGTATACAACTAAATAAAACAGATTCAAATTTCGCATTGCACATTAATGATAATAATCATACGTTTGACCCTAAAAATTTTTGTTCTATTTTACATTTTTATATTAAAGGCAAAAAACTTGATTTGGCAGAAAACTTAGAAATTTGTTTTTCAAAAGCGTTAATGATATTATTAATTACAAATGCACAATATTTTTTGATAAAATAAATTTATTATAAACTTATTATATTTTATTTTATATTTTACATCAAGATTTTATTTGTTTTACTTTACTTGTTATTTTAGTTTATAAAAAGTTTATTTTTTATAGTAATCTTTGTGAAACAAAATTTAATTTTATTTATTTATTTACAATTTTTTACATAAGTCATTTTTATATGAATTTTAAAAATATTTTTCAAGGTAATTTCTATTAATACTTTGTTATAGTATTATTTTTATTTTTATTTAATGTTTTATAGCCTGATGATGATCTAAGGATCGAAAATGCATTAGCTATTTTTAATAAAAAAATTGTATTTCAAATAAAGGCTATAATTGAAAAGAAATTGATTTGATTTTTTTTTTTAAATTTATGTAAAAATTATTTTTTATGTAGAAAACTAATAAACGAAGATTTTTTTATAAATTGTTCGTAGGCTAAGTCGTTTTTGATTAAAATTTAAAAAAAGGTAAGTTAGGCCACTTCATATACATTTTTAATAAAAGACTTAAAGCTCAAAAAGCTCATTGCATTTACTCGATATTAATTACATATTAGCATTTATTTCAAAGTTATTAGCTTATGTTGAAAGTGTAGCCATGGAAACGACTAAATTTTTACCGTTTTCCAAATTATTTTTTTTTATTTATTCAAAAACTTAAATTTCTCTACAAAAGAAAATAATTTTTAAATACCTAAAAAGTTTTTGACTAATTTATGACTTCTTCTTCTTCCATCAAACACTTTTTACAGAAGTCGTGGATTAGCCAAATTTTTACCAATTTAGCGTACAGTCTTCAAATGTACGTATACAAAATTTCATTAAAAAATCTTTACTGCTTTGGTTGCAATAAAAAAAATCAAATTTTGGGGCTTATAACTCTTCAAGGGTGAATTTTTAATATAAATGAATTTGGTCATATCGACTTATTTTTTGGTATATTAGGTCCAGTTAAGCGTTGTCGGTCGAATTTTGTGACACCCTTTACCTGTATAAAACATATTCCACAATTCTCTCAAATTTTAGCGACAACTGCTAATCTGTCCCTGAGTGTTTTTTTTTAAATATCCGAAATTTTAAGAATTTTATTAAAAAAAGAAGACACAAAAGGTTTTACTCCTTCCTCTCGAATAATGAGCCTGAAATCAGCAAGTCCAAAATACACAAAACGCATCAGAAATAGATGGATTTAGGCGAGATGACAGTTAACAAGACTATTGAAACTTTTGGGGAGAATGCATCTGACACGCTTAAAAAACTACCTAGTTGTTTTTTGGATTGTAACAACCGGTTCGCCCGAACCCACAAAATTTTAAGAAACGATTTACCGAACCGGTGCGAACCAAAAATCCTTCGTACTCCACATGCGTACTTTTTTAAAGAATAATAGGATTCAGGAAGACTGTTCCATATGTCACGAACATATTTTTTTCGACAGGTCCACTGTAATTAGTTTACTGCTTTCTTAATCATGTTCTCCAAAGTCAGTGAACTTTTATGCCATGTTTCTTTAGGTTCAGATCTATAAATTGTAAATTGTATTTCAAAATTAGCACGACCTATTCAAATTCAAATTTTAACTTGGATTTTCTCGGTGTCGAAATGAAATTTGACTAACCTATTCGGTTTTTCGGCTTTGCCACCAATGGTTAATTTCAAAGATGCGCTGAAAATGTCCAAAAAATTAACTGGAAACGATAAGGCTAGTTAGGAAATATCGAAAAATGTAAAGATTCTATTTTGCATATCATCGGTTTTGTCAAAATACATCCTTGAAAATTCTTGGAACCTTTAAAGAAAGGAATTACGCATTTTATCAATAAAATCTTTAAAGTATTTGAAATCTAACAAAAAATCAGAGTATTTATGTGTTTTCAAAAATTTATAATGCAAACAGGTGCCGCGTTGTAAGTCAAAAGCAAATAAAAACAATTTTTGCTTGAAATTAGAAATTTCTTCCAGCATAAAAAGGGTTATGTTAGTTTATCCCTTCCCTTGAAGTTTCAAACTTAAATTATTTAAATGCCCTGTTATGTCCACTAAAAAGTAGAACTTGGACAGCCATCAGATAAATCGGGATGACTAATGTTCTTATTAGGCAAGAAAGTCTTTATTTCATCCTTACATAGTGCTAATTACTACTTTTTTCTTAAAACTGGTCTCAAGATACGCTTCTTAAGTTTGACCGTTTAATTTTGAATCATCCTGTATAAAATTTTTTTTTTCGTAAAAAACGAACCTCAAAACATGCTTAAATAAAGTCTATTCATTGTAAATTATTATTTTTAATACTTAACAAAATTTAAATTTTAAAAATTGTTGAAGGTATTAAAACTCATATTCCACTAAGGAATTACTGATTTTTACAGAATTGCAACATTAATAGTACATATATTGTTTTATTCTTTCTTCCATATAAAACATGCTGTTTTCTTCAAACGTCGAAATTTTTAAAATAGTAATACAGGGTGAGCTAAATGATTGTGGTCAATTCAAATTACCCGCCTAAAAATCTGGGGAATTTGTTTCAAGTTCATAGTAACACCAAATCATGTCAAAATTATAACAAAGTAACTAGACTACACAAAAGCAGAGGCGTAGGTCAAATTTTTACCGTTGTGTCAAAACTTCGTATCCTTGTATTTAATTATTATGCCTCTGCTTCATAAACAACAGTTTTTATCAAGACTAATTTGCGTAAATTTTTGTCTCTCTGCCTTAAAAATGAAAGTCATAATTTTCAACATTTAACATTTGTTGTAAAATTCGAGAGCCAATTCTAGGTTTCTTATTTTCAAACACACAAAACCTTAATAAATAATTTAAATTTGTATATTTGTTTAGAATTCTTGATTTGTTATGATTATTATATTCATTTTGAAAAAAATATTTGCTACTCCATTGGATTACTAGGGGGTTTTCTTTTTAAATTTGCAGTTGTACCAATCTGCACATTTGGTTGCCTACATATCAAACCACAATCATTTTAGCTCCAAATGTATAATAAATAATTTTAAAATTTGACATTTAATTTACATACAATACACAATACAATGTTAGTGTATATTGGGTTGCCTAAAACTCATTTCTATTCCGCCCGTTTATTCCTTGTCAGTGCGAAGTAGTAATTTCTACTTCTAGGCAGTACAAAATGACCATAGAATCAACGAACATAAAAAGTGACATTCTAAAGCCTCTCAAACGTCACAGAAGACTGCTTTAATGACGTTTGAAGAAAAACTTATTATTTTTCTGCCTGATTTTACTGTCGAACTGCTGGGTACTTTTAAGATACTCTTTTAGTAATTTAATTTAGTTGTACTTTATAATATGGTTCTCACACAACCGTGATTACTATCAATTTATACCTAGTTCTATTGATTTACAACTCTGATAAACTATTACAGTAAGACAATTCTGGAAGTCTTAAGTTTTTCTATTATTCTGTTTTATTCTGCATTTCATGGCTCTGTAAATTTACGGTATATTCAATAAACCATTTTACGACCTGCCAAACTACAAACCTGTATTTTTTCAATATGCTGTTACTTTCAAGTACCCTAACTCGAACCGGAACTTTTTGATGTTCAAACTTAGAGCTCGAACTTAGTTCGAAAAGCGGACTAACTTTGAATATACATTTTCCCACTCGAGCTTCTTGCTGGCTCATTTTTTCGACCACGAACTTCTTTCGCACTTTTGCTTAATGTTGGAGTGGTTTGAACTATTTTTTCAATGAAAATTTCGAACTTACAAGTAAAGTTCGTACTTTTAAGCTTTTTAATTTTAGAATTTGTAATTTATTACAAGTAGCACTTTTAAAAAACTAAGGTTCTGCCATTTCAACTGTTTATGCTCTATTCCGCAGTCCTTCAAATATTTTCTGGAAAGTAGCCAAACCATGATGTTGTAAGTTGCGCCCTGCCAGACTGTAGTGCTGATATTTAGAGATTTTTTGAATTTTTGCTATTTTACGACTGAAGTTTTTAAATAGTTTAATTACGGTTTAACCAAAGTACAATTCTGCTATTTTAGGAACATAAAAATTTATCTTATAGTTGCATAATATCTTCTATTGTTTTTTAAAATAATAAATTATAGAAAAGATGATTTATTAGATCAAAAGTCATCTTTGGTATTATCAACAGGAAGACTATTATAGACACCTTTTTTATCCTAATTATACGCTCAATAGTATCTTACATTTCAACAATAACACTAAAACTAAAACAATTATTATAAAAATGAATAGATAATTTTATTTCATAATATCAAACAAAAATTTAATACAACAATATTTTGTATGATCGGAAATTTCCTGAGAAAACACAACATAATATAATAATTGATAATAAACATAGAGTTTTTTTAATACAATTCCACTTTCTTTTAAATTTCATTAAAAAACATTTAAAAATCTACAACTACAATTATTTATCTCTTTATTGATATGAAATTTGGAGTAGTTAATTAATGAAAAAAAAATATTGTAATAATATAAAATAATTCATTGTATAAATAAACACGAATTGATATGGCAAATGATGAACTGTGAACTTATTTAACCAGTGATAAGCTCTCTAGGAGAATTCTTCGGTTAGTGTGCTTTCAAAATGGATAAAACGTACACCCTTTTGTGGTGTCTTATTTCTTTTATAAGCGTGAATGCAATTCCACCCTCACTTTTATACGATTATAAACTAAGCAGAGTGCTACCTATTGGCGATGATGTTTCAAGTTCGGAAATCCCTTTAAAAGTACCAATAGTTTTTTATGGAGTTCCATACAGGTCAATATATGTGAGTATTAATCTTAAAAAATGTGTGTACCTACTTATTATTAAAGATACATGTTTTAAATACCTATTTTGATATTTTTTCTTAATTTTGTTATTGCATAAAGATCACTTTTTAAAGAAAAGTCAAAAGGTCTTGTCCTATTTTAAACAATGATGCACTGTAAAGGTTATTGATCTTCAAATATCAATTTATAAAAGCTATTAACATGGTCGATAATGAATGTGCATAGTTTAATTTAGATTCTTGTAGACATTTTGCAATTTTTGATAAAATTATTACGAAATCGTTTTAATTATCTTGTTTATTTAATAATAAATATAGCTTTTTGATAGTTTTAATATTTGATGAGAGTAATTTATTGGATTTTAGATCAACTCCAATGGGATATTATCCTTCCAAACGGAAATTCCAATTTTCTTCAATATTGAATTTCCTTTAGACTATCCCATCATTGCGCCGTTTTACTCGAATATCGATACTACAGCTGGTGGAGAAATTTCGTATTTTGAAACTGCAGATAAGGCCTTATTATCTCGAGCAACGCGTACAGTTAGGGAAGCTTTTTCCTATGCCGATGATTTTAGAGCCAACAGTATTTTTATAGCTACATGGGATAAGGTTGGCTATCACAAAGGAGGAAATGAAAAACTAAATACGTTCCAAGTAGCAATCTATTCTGATGGTGTTGAGTCTTTTGTTGAATTTTTATATCCAGACAATGGAATTCAGTGGATTCAAGGAACAGGAGATGAATCAGGTTTACCTGATGCTAGGGCACAAGTTGGTTTTATTTCAGCCGATGGAAGGTACTACATTGTACCAGGATCAGGAACTGATCAAACACGATATCTTGATAAGTAATTTAGTTAAGAATGTTTATTTGAATAAATGTTTGATAGCATATTTTTAGACGATCCAATATGGATCTACCAGGGCAATGGATTTTTCGAATTGGGGACATTGAATCGGAAGCTAATATAGAAATTCCTGATATATTCCGGCCAAAAGCAGAAGATAACAATATTCCCACAACATGTGCTGCTGGTGCAACTCTTTGCCACACTCAAGCTAAATGCATTGACTACCAGGAAGGATTTTGTTGCAATTGCAAAAAGAACTATTATGGGAATGGAAAATATTGTATCAAAAGAGGTATAAAACTTATTTATTCCATGCAAAAATTAATCAATAATTTTAGATGTACCTCTTCGAGTTAATGGAAAAGTAAAAGCATATATTAACGGAGAAAAAATTGATAATTTAGATTTACAATCATATGTAGTTATGTTAGACGCGAGAGCATATACTGCCATGTCAAAAATTCCTCATTCAGTAGGTTTTGATATTCAATCGCTACAAATTCTTGGTGCAACAATTGGTTGGATTTTTGCTAAGCCCGTTAACAACGCCCTTAATGGATTTCAATTAACTGGAGGTGTTTTTAATCACACAGCAACAATAACTTACCCAAGTACTAACCAAAAAGTAATAATTCGGCAAAAATATTTAGGGTTGGATGTTTTCGATCAATTAAAACTGGAATGTGAAATTAGCGGCGAAATTCCTAATTTACCAATAGATTCGCGTATAAATATTAATGAATACCAAGAACAATATACCCTAACAGCTCCTGGTGTCCTTCAATCCACTTCAACACATGTATTTAATTACGCTCAATTTGGAGAAGAAATTGAAGTACCTTACAAAGTAGATCAAAATTTTGTTTTTGATTATTGCAAGTATTCTGATTTACCAGTAGGAACAACTTGGCGATTAAAAGTGGGCAAGAATTTTATTAGTTATGAAAGCCGGGAACAAATAATTCGATATGGGTTAAGTGATAAAATAGCACCATTGGGAGGTAAACATTATTAATACAATCATATTCATTTTCAATTCTTTATATCTTTAGATGCTGATCCATGCGATGAAGGACGCGCGACTTGTGGTCCAAACAGTTCATGTGTAGTACAAGATGATTCATTCCGTTGCGTATGCAATCCCGGATTTCAACAAATTTATAAAAATGGCGAAGAAACTTGTGCAGACATTAACGAGTGCACTCAGGGTATTCATGATTGTGATTATAACGCTCAGTGCGTTAATGAAGTTGGTAACTTCCAATGTGTATGTAATCCTGGATTTGAAGGAGATGGGCGAATTTGCGAAAATGCTAGGTCATGCCAAAACATTACTTGTAATGTAAATGCAGAATGTGCCGAACAAGGAACGGTGGCAACTTGTGTTTGTCTTCCTGGTTTTACAGGCAATGGTCAAGTTTGCCACCCAATTGCATCACTAAGTTGCAACGTTGCTAATAATTGTTCCCCGTATGGTTATTGTGCTATTAGTGAAGAGAATGATAAATACTATTGTCATTGCTTACCTAATTTTCAAGGAGATGGATATAATTGTGAACCAATTCCTGTGCAATCGACTGAGGCAATCAGAGAAGATACTACAATCCTTCCTGAAGAACTTGGAATTTATGTATCTGAAAGATGTGTAATAGGTAAATGTTGGTGTCCTGAAGGCTATGTCAAAGACACAGCCTCAAAATATTGTGTAAAGAACGATACAGCAAAAGAAACCCGAAATACTGATTCTCAAGGTAACATACATTTCATAAAACAAACGTGTATAAATACATATTTTTTTTTAAGATTCGTGCAGCATTTCCAATAATTGTAACGTGAATGGCCAATGCCTTTTCCTAAATAACGGTCAGTATCAATGTTTCTGTAAGCCTGGATTTGAAGGTAACGGAATTGAATGTAATGAAGTGGAAGATTCATGTTCTCAAAGTGATATTTGTGACTTGCATTCAACCTGTCGATATGATGAGGACTTTGGTAGATCAATCTGTGTGTGCAATGAAGGTTATCAAGGTGATGGATTAACATGTCAACCAACACGTAAGATTTTGAGCTATTTTTAAATTAAAAATAGAAAATATGATTATTTTAGCTGTATGTTCAAATAACGATGATTGTTTTCAAAATGAGGAATGTCGTTACACCCCCTTATCTGGAGGATATGACTGTGTTTGTAAAGAAGGTTTAGTTCGTGATTCTCAAAATCAGTGCGTGGAAGTTGAAGGCACTTGTGGTGGTGGAAAATGTGTGGAAAATGCGGAGTGTTTATATGATGATGAGTACCAAACTCACTATTGTAGTTGTAAAAAAGATTATATCGGAGATGGAATTACTGAATGTCGACAACGTCCAGTAGGTTGCAATGTCTTGAATAATTGCGGTTTGCACGCAAATTGCGATTATGATCAACAACATGGAATTTTCGAATGTAAATGTTCCGAAGGTTTTTACGGAGATGGTTTTATCTGTTATTCTGAAAAGAACTGTCACGTCGATCCATCGTTATGTGATAGATACGCTTCGTGTGTAACGGATGCGAATAGAAAATATGTTTGTGAATGTAACCCTGGTTATAATGGAAATGGTACTTTATGCTACATGACCCCAAAACATGATGGAAATTTCCTACTAGTAAACCAAGGAGTGGCGACATTAAAAATGCCCTACGAAACAAATAAGAAAGAACCAGGAAAACCTATTCAAATGAAACGTCTGCAGTTGGGTGTTGGATTAGATGTAGATTGTTTTGCTGGAAGATTTTATTGGAGCGATATTAATTTAAAGGCAATTAGAAGCGCATCATATAACGGCTCTGATAAGCAAGATTTTATTACTAAAGGTATTTGATTTTTGTAGTTTACTCATTATTATTTACGAATTTATTAATTTTAGATATTGGTTCACCTGAGGGACTTGCAATTGATTGGGTTTCACGAAATATTTATTGGACTGATTCTACAAAAGATACCATTGAGGTGGCAAATCTAGAAACCAAGCTTCGAAAAACGTTATTCAGCACAAACTTAGTAAATCCTAGAGGAATTGCTGTGCATCCACAAAGAGGGTAATTTATATAAACTAATCATTAAAAAAAGTTGATTTAATTATTTTTAGGAAAATATTTTGGAGTGATTGGGATAGAGCTGGGCCTAAAATTGAGTGGGCTAATGCTGATGGTTCTGGGAGAGAAATATTTTTACAAGGTCAACAACATGTACAGCTGCCAAATTCTTTAACCATAGATTTTTATACCGAACAGCTTTGTTATGCTGATGCTGGTACCAAAAAAATTGTTTGTGTAGATATTGATAGGAGACAAACACAGGAGCTAGCAGTTAATTGTACATACCCCTTTGGAATAGCTATAACCAGTGAACAGGTTTATTGGTCCGATTGGATTTCGTAAGTACAAAGGTTTTCCATATTTTTGTTTGGTTTTGGCTGGATTTATGATATCCATAAAGCAAACCCTACGAAACCTGTTTCACAATTCAAAGGATTAATAGCAAATTTAATTTCAATTGGTTTTGTGTAGCGTTTCATGGACAGATAAGATATAACCTCTAAATTTGACGTTTGGTGCTTTAAATAGTTCTTATGCGTATACATCGCATTCGCTGGACTAAATTTTCATTTAGACCACTACGACCAAGCGAGCATTAATACCTTGTCGTATACATTGTCGAATTTGGTACGCGGACCAGCTTAGTCCACCTTTAGTACTCTCGGTGTATACGTAGTCATTGAGTTGGCATCTAAAATAATCAAAAAGCCATTCCGAAGATATACGAAAAATGCCGACAAATGCAATTTTTGAAAAAGTCAATTATTTCATTAAGTTACAAAAAATGTTTCGAATAAAAGTTATTTGTTTCGTAAAGACTATTCTAAATATATTTTTTACAAACATATAACAAACTTGGTTTTAAAGATATTAATAGCAACTTTCTTATTTTAAATGGAAGCCATATTGAATTTTTCAACAGTTAAATTGCATTTATTTTCTGATTACAACTAATGTATTACAATCCACGTTCGAAGTAATTAATATACTACTGAATAGACACCCTGTATAACTGCTAATATGCTTGTTCTAGTTAGGCAACTCAATGTTATGTAAATTTGGTTATCTACATTAAAAAATTGCCATCTTAAAGTTGAAATCAAAATTAATCAAAAAAGATTTGATGATAAAAATTAAATGCTTCTCCTCTATAAATATAAAAAAAAATTCTCAAAATTACTAGAAATTTTACATGTATTGTACTTTTCAAATCAAAAAATAAATAATTTATTACCTTTGATTTGTTATAATTTCAGGAAAAAAGTGGAAAGAGTAAACAAGTATCTTTTGAAACGTTTAACACCATTAGATGTACCTTTAGGTGGGACAGGCAACAAATTGTACGGATTAGTATCAGTACCCGATAGATGTCCAGAATTAAGCAATGTATGTTTATACCATAATGATCAATGCCCAGAAAATTACATTTGCTTGCCAGATGGAAAAGGAAGCAGAAAGTGCTTGTGTGGAAATAAAATCGACTCTCTAGAGAAAAGCAATTGTAACGATGTTTAACTAATTTTACTACTTCATTAGTTATTTCATTTTATAAAAACATCTATATTAAGCAGTATTTAAGTAATAAAACAAATAAAATTTATTAAAAAAACATTTATTTTAAAATATAAAAAACCTATATTAATAATCACGAATTGCGTTACTTTAATTTCTCGGCTTCATTGGTTTCTGTTGGCGGTGAATTCTGAGGACTGGTTTCGTATGTTGTCTTATGTTCTAGTAAATAATTAGCGAGAGCTGGAATGGGATCACTAGGTCGCTCCTTCGCCAGATATGAGAGCCCTTGAAGCAAAATTGGTACCACTGTTTGATCGAGGTATTGTCGTGATGGCAAGGAAGACAAGTCAACTTGAGATTTTTTAACAACTTTTTCTTTATTAATATCCATTATTTGTTATCTAAAAATAAAAAAATAACATTCAAGTATCAACCAAAAACAATCGTTACGCAATACAATTATGCTCAAAATTAACCCAAATACTACCTGTAAAAGTTACATTAGCAAAATCTTTTTACGTGTCTTTTTTTAAATAATAAAATTATATAAACCCAAAGTTAATACATTTACAAATATTTGGCTCATCGAAACATAAAAAACTTCATTTTTAATCCCTCGCCAAATAAGTGGATGTTGTTACATAAATACATATCAAACTTTTTAAAATTTTAATTTTCAAAGTTCTTTACCAATGGAAACGTGAATAATTTTTTTTTATACAAAATCTTAATTTAACTAGGTTAGGTTGATGCAAATATTATGACATGAGTAAACATTACAAAAACTCAAATTAAAAATTGTAGTTGAAAAATTGTACCTTAAACTTTAACCTTCTTCACAGAAGTAATTTTTCTTGCTCGAAATATTAAGACGATTGAAGTGAATTTTATTTAAAATCTAGACTATTTGAGGTAATTAGCTGCTCTGTCAATTTTTTAAATTTACAACGTTGCCGTGAGGATGCCGCTTGGGCCATGCAACCACAGAACAATATTTGTAAGAACGTCATTTTTTCATTTATTAATTATAGGCGACGAGCGTATATTGCGACCAGCGCCCCCTGGCGGCGTTTTGGTGCACGAAATACAGGGAATTAAAATAAATCTTTGTTGTGAAGTGCCGTTAAATTTTTTTTTTCTTGTATTTAAAGTTAATTCGTTTTGTAAGGAAGTTTGTTGCTGGAGCTATAGTGGAGAAAATGATTTATTTTGAATTTTCCCCAATATTTTTTAACAATAAATATAATAATAATAATATTTATTGAGTTATAAAAAAAGAATACCATTATTTTTATAACATTCTTTAACGAACACAAAACAGCAATTATTTGCTGATAACATGTTCAATGTTATAAATTAAACAATAATATAAAAAATAATCAAACGAATAAAAAATTAAAATGATAACAAGTTAAATGAGATACAGGGTGAGCTAAAATGATAGTGGTTTGATATGTAGGCAACCAAATACACAGGTTGGTAAAACTGAAATCTTGAAAAGAAAATCTTCTAGTAATCCAATGACGTGGCAATTTTTTTCTTCCAAAATCTCTAATTTCACAGAAAATGTCAAATATTTAAATGTTTTTCTTCATTTTCGAGGCAGATGCTAACGCAAAACAAAGATTTATGCAAATTAATTTTGATAAAAACTGACATTTATGGAATAGAAGGCACAATAACGAAATTCTAAAATCTGAAGTTTTGACACAATGGTAAAAATTACACCTACGCCTCTGCTTTTATGAAATCTTGTTTTAATTTTGACATGATTTTGTGTTACTATGAACTTGAAGCAAACAAATTCCCTAGATTTTTAAGCGGGAAATTAACCATAATCATTTTAGCTCACCCTGTAGATATAATATTAATTAATTAAAGTCTTTAATAAGTTTTTTAAATAGATTAAAGTTCTTTTCACTTTCATTTTCATTTGGGAATTGATTAAATTTATAAAATGCATTATTTAAAGTACTGAAATTTCCACTATTAGACATAAATAATTTTGTATTATTTGATTACAAGAACGTGTAGAATGATTATGAACAGAATTATTCAAAACTATGAAACTGCTTGACTTTTGAATATTATTTTTAATTTTGAAAACTAATTTTAACTGTTCAAAAATTTTTAAATGATCAATATTATTTAATTTTTAGTCCAAATATAAATTATCTGTTGGATAAAAATTATCAATTCCAAATAACGATTTTATGCATTTATTTTGGGTACGTTGAATTTTATTTAAAATATTTTTGTTGGTGCATCCCCATGTTGTAATTAAATATCGAATGTGAGATTCAATAAATGAATAATATACTAAAAATTTTGAATGAATAACATAACCCGAAAATTCTTAATAACAGTTTGATAAACATGGCTGTCAACGCTAAAATCTTTGTAAACATGGGTGCTAAAAGAATACGTGAGGTCGGAAAACAGTTATCAGTTATCCAAGTCTGTTCTGAAGAAGATTGAGAAGTACTCTTGCTTGGATGGCTCCATTTAAGAATTTTTAAAGGCAGTGTTTATAAACATATTATCATATATTTATCAAGGTTTTAAAGAAACTCCTTGAGGACCGCGTCTTCTAGGGAAATCTGAAGTTGAATAACTTGTTCTGTTTCAGGATCAAATAAAATTTTGATTTTATTTCCATTTTTGACGTTATTCCTCATAATAAACCAGCGTAAATTTCACCGTTCAACAAACGACCACAGAAACCCACGAATGAATACGGTCGTGGTGGGCTTCTTGCGGTCGCCATTTTTACGTCATCGATGACGTTTTTATGCACGAACGAAACAACCGCGGTCTTATGTGGAACGACTTTGCGGTCGTCGTGAGCATTGGGAGTCTTTAGTGGAACGCGCTCTAAGGCGGCTGCACAATTGACGTTACGGATACGTTACAATTATAAAATTGGAGATAAAACATTCGAATTCCCTGTGATTGAGTGAATGAGTATGCTCACTCACTCACAACAAACTCGGGTGTTTTGTCTTTTTCATAACCGTAACGTATCCGTTCCAACAATTGTGCAGCCGCCTTTAGTCTTATTACTCTGTCATTCTTGCACTTGGACACTTGGCAACGTTGCTTTATAAAATAACTTCCGGTTGTCAAAATTCTGTCAAACTGAAATAAGCACAAAGAATTACTGTCACTTGCTTGTCACTTGTTACTAGGAAGTATTTAAGGGATATGCTTTCTTTTAATTTTTTAGTTACCATTAATATTTTATCAATCATTTCTTTATTAGTAAGTAAGTAGTAATAAATGATTAACAAAATCCGTGCTGGGTATGCTGAAAATTGATACTAGAGTACATTTATCGTGTAAGGTTAGTATCACATTTTTATCAAATTATATCCATGTACAATAAAAATCCTAAGTTTCTTTTTATTATCAGTTAAATACGTTTCAAATTGTTTAATAAAAATATTTTTCATATTCCTTTTAAATAATATGCAGATTAAGTTAAATTTCCTTTACATTGCTCCTACATGTGAAGAAACGTTCATTTAAAGATAAGAAGCTTACCCTACATAGTATAAATAGCATATATTAACACATCTGTATTCTCCTCTCGTGATATAATGGTGCCTTATCACTAAAAAACCTTATACGTGTAGTTTCTTCAACATGACTTAAAATCCCAAATTTTAGGCTTCATTTTAATATCTATGCTTACCTTACACTTATTCTCTCTATACAAAACTAAGATTATCTGATTTGTTCCGATAAGATTCAATTTTGAAATCGAGTGATCTGATACATTTCAAGTCTTATACCATGTGGGAGGACCATGTGTTAAATAATTAGATCAAACATACAAATTTAATTTAGTTTAATTTTAAACGTTATTGTTTTTCTAGATGGCCGATTTAATAGATATGAAATCGATTTACAACAACATACCTTCTTATTCGCCTTCTTCTGGATGGCATTACAGTATGCGCCGAAGTATGCAGGAAATAATACCGGGCCTCTTTTTGGGTCCTTACTCAGCTGCCTTAAAAACATGTAGATCAATTTTAAACGAAAAGGGGATCACACACATTATTTGTGTACGTCAAAATATCGAAGCACAATTTATAAAACCACAATTTACTGATTCTTCCTTTGAGTACTTAATTCTCGACATAGCGGACTTGGCCACTGAAAGTATTATACACTATTTTCCCAAAGTAAGGCAGTTTGTGGATGACGCACTGTTAAAAAATGGAAAAGTACTTGTTCATGGTAATAATGGGAATTCCAGAAGTGCCACTCTAGTTCTCGCATACATCATGGAAAAATTTAGTCTTAGTTGCATGTAAGTAATTATACTTTTTTAAAATAACACGGCTGAAAATTTTAATTAACACACAAAATGATCCAATAAAAATTTATTAATATAAGTTGTTAATATAAAGGGTATCCCATTTGACGTTGGACTATATGGGTATCTTTGTTATTATTGGAGGTAGAAAGTCGGTTAAATGGACAAAGTAGTAGAGATTTTTTCGAATATTAATAATTCATTTACAAAAAATTTGAATATCGCATCGTTCCAATGCTATCTTGAAAAAACAAGAAAATGCGATTTTCAAAATTGGCTATAACTTCGTTATTTCCAGTGGTACCAAAAATTTTTTTTGACTTAATAGAGACAATTTTTGTGTACAATGCAGTAAAACAAATGAATATTTTTTTTCGCTAACGGATTGACCGGAAATGAACCAAACTTATTTTTTTCTTATGGCAGCCATATTAGATTTACACATATTCAGAATTAGTGTATTTTTCTGAGTAATTTGATATATCATATGTAATATTTTAAGAAAAATAGAAATAATTTTATTTTACTAACCAAAAATGGCCTTGAATAGATGTCAACTGTCAATACATATGTGTTAAGATTTATTTTACATTTAATATTTTAAATAGTTACATTTATGTTATTGACGATTTACATCTCTTAAAGTCCAATGTTAGTTTGTAAAATCAAATAATTTAATTTTTTTTTAATATGACAGATTCCAAATATGTGTAAATCCAATATGGCTGCCATAAGAAAAAAATAAGTTTGGTTCATTTCTGGTCAATCCGTTAGCGAAAAAAAAATATTCATTTGTTTTACTGCATTGTACACTAAAAATTGTCTGTATTATGTCTAAAAACTTTTTTGGTACCACAGAAAATAATGAAGTTACAGCCACGATGCGATATTCAAATTATTTGTAAATGAATTATTAATATTCGAAAAAAATCTCTACTACTTTGCCCATTTAACCGACTTTCTATCTCCAATAATAACAGAGATACGCATACAGTCCAATGTCAAATGGGACCTCACTTTTTTTCCAACAAAATTTTTTTTTAGATAGTAAATGTAATTCTGAACAAAAAATTTCCTATGAACTATTATGTTTTTTCGACTCCTTAAAAAGTTACAGCAATTTTAAAATTGACTAATTTTTATGATTTTTGTGGAACCCCCTGTATAATAATTTTTTTTCCTTTTTTTAAGGGATGCGTACAAGTTTGTTAAGGAACGACGTGCATGCATTAAGCCTAATGAAGGATTTGTTGCGCAGTTAGCAGAATATGAGCCGATTTACAGAGCCCGTCAAAGTTTAGAGCAAGGTGGATCATCTTGCGGTGGCCACAGACAAAAACGGAAAAGTGACCAACTGTCAGAAAAAGTGGATGTTGATCTTATACAGCCTCCTCCTAGTCCCTCAACTGACAATTATCAATCTGACTGTAGACCCGAAGAAGTTCACGACATTTCTAATCATTTTCATCGGCTGTGGCTTTTAAAAAGCTCGTAGTATTAATGATATTTTTTTTAAAATAATTTGCATTTATTTGTGCATTGTTTTTTTTTTCTGTAAATATGTAAATAATTTTATTTTTTTATCTTATTGTATATAAAAAAGATTTATTAAAGAATATTGCCTAATTGATTGATATAAATATTATATTAATAAAAGATTTATTGTAATAAAAATAACATTTTGTTTTATTAAATACCATAGCGTGTATTCAGCGACCGCGATGAAAAATTTAGAGGTGTCGTAAACGTTAAACACGTGATTAAAAAATATTACTTCATAAGAAATATTTTCTTAAAGACGTGATTAACTTTAAAGACGTCTCTAAAAATTTCATCACGGTCGCTGAATATATGAGCATGCATGTAAACACTATTTCTCTCACTATTTTTCCAGCAAAAATTTTTTTTAGATAGAACAAAAAATTTCCTCTGAACTATTATGTTTTTTTGACTCCTTCAAAACTTACAGTAATTTTAAAATTTATTGATTTTTGTGGGACACCCTGTATAAATTTCATTTATTTTAATTTTTTTATTTAAATCAAGTATGCTTTGGATATTATATATCTTTAAGCCACAATAAGATGCTAAATTTTACCGAGGGAAATTTAACCTCATCCTTCACTTATTATAAATAAAGCCAATTATGTTCAAAAAAAACAATTTGGCTAAGAAAAAATCCAAATATGTAATTCTTGATTTAAATAAAAAAATATAATAAGAAATTATATTATACAGGGTGTTCCACAAAAATCTTGAAAATTTATCAATTTTAAAATTGCTGTAACTTTTTAAGGAGTCGAAAAAACATAATAGTTCATAGAAAAATTTTTGTTCAAAATTACATTTACAATCTAAAAAAAAATGCTAGAAAAAAAGTGAGACACCCTGTACAATAAACGTTCGTTTAATTCGACTTCAGTTATGATCGATATAACTCGGGTTCGTATTTTTTAACGGTGATATTTCGAAAAAAACTCTTTTAAAAATGATAGTTTTTTCTAGTTATTAATCAAATTCACGACCAATGAAAAAATATTGTAACTCGTAGGTTAAAAAGCGATTAATTAATCTCAAAAAATAATGCACTCGCGTTCCCCCTCGTGTTTTAAAATTTCTCGATTTATAATCGCCCCTTTTAACTACCTCGTTGGTTAAATAACTATTATCAGAAAGTTCTAAAGTCAATTATTGATGACTTGACTTGAAGATGTATTTATTTTATTTATAATTTTAATTGGGTTTACTTTATATTCACAATTGTTGTCGTATACTTCGTTGAAAATTTCGTTAGAAAAATGTCATCAACAGAGGGCACCTCCAAAATCATGCATTAAACAAAAATCATGCCTTAATAGGGGTCATTAATGAATGATTTTGAATACATTTAAAATACTCCTTAATAAATGATCAACGAAAAAAATAATAAATAACATTAATTGATCAAAACATTTATTTTTATCACATGGCATACTATCAAATTATTAAAGTTCTATTCTAGATTTAAAATATATTATTTAAGATTTTTGGAAAATTATAGGACTTATGCACCCGGTCTGAAGAAATTGTAAATCATAAATTTTTTATCTAGTCCTAAATTTTTAGTACTATTAAATTTACTGAATTTCTGATTTTTAATTAGTAACAAATGAAGTCCAGAAAATAAATAAATGAGTTTTAAAAAATTAGTTAATGTCCCATCGAAACGTCGGTTTTATTTTGTAATAAAATTACTAAGAATTCGTCATTTGTCGTTTTTTTCATTCCAACCAAAACCAAAGATCTTATTTTAATAAAATTACTTATTAAAATAAACTTTTTTTTAAAAATTGAAAAAAACAAACAACTTCAAAATTTACAACAATTGTAAACAATATCTAGATATATTTGATAAAATTCAGGCTTTTTAGTTTGTGTAGAAAAATATCGGATCCTTTCGTAGGAAATGCGAAATCAAATTCGTTTCAGGAAGGTATTTAACATCATTTAAAAAGGTTTTTTCTGATAAAATAGGTAATTCTTGAAATTTTAAGTCCTGAGTATAAATGTATTATAATTACCCTAATCCCTTGGGGCTTTTCCTCTCATTTCTTAATAAGCAGGTATAAATTAAGAGGATGATCGGTAAATTTGAACCCATGATTTTGAAATTCCCTTTGTAGTTGCGTTTTTGGTCATATTTTTTTCCAGTGGAGTTTTTTTTTTATTTCTTCCAAATAATCATACGGCTTTTTACAAAAAATGTTTTGCAAAATTCTAAAGACTTCTTGAAATATTAATATTTTTTTCCAATGCTAGCCATAAGTTAAGTTATAATAAATGAAGAGTGTGTAGTTTAGATTTTAGTTGTGAGTATATATTTAAACTTTTTACAGCTCTCCCAAAATTAAGCAAAATTTTAAGAAATTTTTGGAGCGCTGTTTTATGTAACTATTGAAAAATTTTTAAAAAATATTTGCTAAAAATCAGGTTTTTATAGTTTTTCCAAAAAAAATTAACATCGATTCCGACAAAATCTAGATCCAAATCCGGTCCCGATGGCCCACTACAATAATAAATTTTGGAAATATTGTTCTCATAAAAATAACTAGAGTCGATTAGTTTCTGGAAAACTGGAAATTTGAAGAAAATTTTCTGTTGAAAGCTTCAAAAATGTATAAAACTACCTTTTGCGTTCACTCCTACTTCGGTAATAAGTCTACCCTTTTGACCAATTCAATCACGATTACACCCCCCTCCCCTAATTTTACCACCATTTAAATATTAACTAATGTGTTTGATGAATTGTTAGTTGCGAAGTTAATTTCTTGCAAACAAGACCTGTTAGTGAAAATATTCCAAATTTATTTGAAAATTCTCGAGTTGCAAATCAGGTATAAATATTTATTTTCATTTTTAAAAGTATTTTTAACGTCCATGCTTGGATTTGCTTTGCTAACATTTTGAGATAATCGACAAATCTAAACTTATTGTGTCAAATTATATTAGCAATTCATGGATTATTTTTCAAAATGTTGACAATAAAAAGATCGTGCACATCACTTTTTCTTTTTATTATTTTTTGATATTTTAAATTATTTAAAATACATGTGTGCACGATATTTTGGTGGATCTTGTTCAAACCTTTGGAGCAGGGTTGTAGTTTAAAAACAAAAATAATACTAATTTAGTTTTTTATTATTTTGTTTAAAATACATTTTAAGGTAATAAATTTAGGCAAAAATAAAGTGGTGCTCATGCGTATAAAAATTATTTCTAATCGCGTTATAAATAATAAACAGAAAATACTTATAATTTACTTTTTCCATATTTTCTTCATAACCACATATATTTCAATTCTCAGAAATAAAAAACCTATCGAAAAAAATTTATTTTCGCTAATTTTATCCTAGAGTCAAATCTAAATTCGATTTTTGCTCGATTTTTTTTTACCAAAGCTTTTTTACATACATTGATTTTTTTAGATACACTCATTATGGCCAGGAAATACACGAACAACGACATCACGTTAATAATAATAATAATGTTTATTAACGAAATTCACCTTTGTGCTATTAGATGCATGTATAATAGTTAAATTAAAGTAGATTATGCATATAGTACAGTAAAAAGAAATGTGATGAAAATGAACAATTGAAAATACAACCAAAAATAAAATTAATTAAGTGAACATTTTAATTATAGTTACAATAAATCAAAAGAAATAATACATAAGTTGTTTTTAAACCTAGAAAATGATGGATCAAACAGTGTAAAATTTGGTCTGAGAATTAAAACATTTGCTAAACGAGCAATTCTTGATATCGGAGAATACAATCCATAATTATTTGCAGGATATTTAACTCTAAAAATATTAGCGGAACGTGTATCCGATCCGTAGGGACGAAAATAAAAATCCAGACTTTGCAGTAATTCTGGGCAATCAATATAATGATGTATTAATTTAAATAGATAATGCATATCGAAATAAGATCTTCTTATGCTTAATGGTTCTAAATTTAAATTATGTCTTAAAGTGAAATAATCAATATTTTCTTTCGCAATACCCAACTTAAAAGCCGCTAGTCTTAAAAAATTATTCTGTACCCTCTCAACTCTAGATTTCAAACTTCGTAATACGGACACCAAACAGTACAGCAATATTCCAATCTTGACCGAACAAACGCACAATATAAGGTTCTCAATGTAGATACTGAAAATTCCTTCCCTATTCTGGTAATGAAGCCCAACATCTTTAGTGCACTATTCGTATATTCGTAACATACAATACATGATTCTTAAAGTCTAAACAACTGTCAAAAACTACACCAAGATTCTTGACTTCAACTACGTTTTTCAGTATGGAGTTTGCCATTGTATAATCATTTTTAATTACAGTTTTTTCCGAGAAAAAGACATTGAATAACATTTATTTACGTTAAAATGTAATTTATTTAATTATTATATTTAATTGTATCTGGCAAAAAATTTATGGCGAACAAAGCAAACATTTCAGAAAAAAGTTATTATTTCAAAGCCATGTTTTCCAGCGGAATGCTGGAATCGAACAGTAATCAAGTTGTAATTAACGGAATTTCCTCGAAAATATTTGGAGATATTTTGAAGTTCATGCACGATTTGGTACTTGATATTTGTATGGAAAACGACTTGGACATCTTCGCTATCGCCGATTGCATCTTAATAAATGACGCAATTAAACGTTGTGAGGAATTTTTGATGTTAATAAATGTGAATATTGATACGAAAAATTATAGTACTGTTGCAAATATCGCCGAGTGCTACTCGCTTGTTGGTCTTAAGGAACATGTCCTTAATTTTATTGATGAAAACTTTTGGGATATTTCCCAAACCAAGTTATTTTATAAACCGACGCCAGAGCAAATTCATCATGCTGTTACAGCTGATAAAATAGTTAACTTTTCCGAGTTGGATTTATTGGAGGGTATTTTACAATGGGGACTTAAGCCCAGCAATCTTACGTGAGACGTGAGTATTTTTTTTTCTAAAAAGAACAGCGAGTATCAAATAAATTTAGTGGTGCGCGAAAAGTCCTGAATAATTATTTTATATTGGTTTCATCAAAAAATTTTTCATATAAATGTTGTAAGGTTTAAAAATTTACATTTCTCTGTGATTGAGTCAAGGCTGTCAAGTTTGAAATCTTTAATGGAATTGTCCACCATTTTTTTTTTTAATAATTTGATTCTACACAATTTTCTGAATGCCCCATAAGTCATATTTTTATTTCATTTTAAGATTTATAACACACTTTTGAAAAAAAATGTTTTAAGTAAATTTAGGGTAAATAGATAAAATAAATTTAAAAAAATAAAAACTTGAAAAAAATGTCACTTTTTACGTGCTGTTGGATTCAGAAAATTATTAAGATTCAAATTATTAAAAAAAAGGTGGACTATTCCATTTAAGATTTCAAACTTGATAGTTTTATGTGATGTAAAAGAACAAAAACAAGATTACACAAATATACAGGGTGAGTCGAAATTAAACCGCCAAATTTTTTAGGCAGATTCTACGACTAATTTTAAGATAAAAACTTCAAATTAACATATGTCCGATTTTGCTTCCTAAGGGATCTACAGCCCTTCAAATGTGTTGAGGAAAAGAAAAGGTTATAAAAATTAAAAATACCCTTAATTTAATTAAAATATCCAAAATAATCAAACAAAGACATAGATTTTATTAGCTACCTAATAATAAAAGACGTGTATTGTAGAAAAAAGTATATACCTAACGTGCCGTAAAATATCGTTAAAACGACCAGCACGTGATTATGTGCATTTTTCTCTAAAATGGTGCATTCTACAGAGTTCGTACAAGAATAACTTTTTTATCTGAAATTGTTTGGCCAACATTATTTTGAAAAAAAAAATCTTAAAAAATGAACCCCTAAAAAGTTATCACAGTTTTTATTACAATCCCTCTCCAAAACTACCTTTTAGAAGCATGCAAAAAAAAATCAAAATAATCAAGGAAACATATCCAAAGCGTATTATGATTCACACCAAATTTGAAGTTTCTACTATAAAGCGTTTTCAAATAAACCTACAAAAACCTTTTTTAAACCATCTTTGAAGGGCTGTAGCTCCCTTAGGAAGCGAAATCGGACATATGTTAATTTGAAGTTTTTATCTTAAAATTAGTCGTAGAATCCGCCTAAAAAGTTGGCGGATTAATTTCGGCTCACCCTGTATATATATTATTATTAAATACAATACAATGCAATAGAATAGATCATCAAAATTTAACAGTCAACTTGTTGGTGTAAGAAAAATCTTGTGCATAAAAAATATAAAAAAAAACAATAAACTCAACAACATAAACGTAATAAAATAAAAGTATAAAATTATATAAACAGGTGAATATATGTAAGTATAATAAAAAGAATAGAATTTTAAAATAATCTCTAAACTAGATGAATCTATATTATAAATAATTATTTTTACTCCGGTAAATGTAAAATATAATTTTTAATATTTGTTGTAAGTTTTTTAATTGAACTAGAATTTTGAATATCTCAAGATAATTTATTAAATTGTTTAACAGCATTAAATAGACAATCATTTCTACCTTTATTTGTATTTATCGAATTTAGATGAATTTGAATTGGATGGTTTTGTGTTATTATATCAATTTTTAAATCTTACTACATTTATATGAAAATTTTTTTTCATCAAACCAATAATAAAAAAGTTTTAGCCATTATGCAGAAATTTTCCCCCAACCTGTGTTTTTTCTTCCTAGAGCCTAACAATTTTCTAAAGAAATTATTCCCCACATCATTGAATTTGTGATTACCAAAATTTATAATATTTGTAATTTATACGTTTTAAAATTGTGGAGAAATTAAAACACGTGGAAGATATGTTGTTCTTCTAATGTATTGATTTCCGTGGTGCTGCCAGTTGAGGGAGTAATGCTTACGCGATCGTCGCAATAGATTTTCCACCGCCTCAGAGAATTTTAAACAAGTAAGGTCTATCCGTTTTGCAAACAGGATGTTTCTCTCACTTGCACTTATGAGCTGTTTCTATTCCTATAGTGTGTAAGAGTGCAATAGAAAATCCTGTTTGCAAAGCGGACAGACCATACCAACTATTTTTTTGAAGAATGCAATACCGAGTTCTCAGAAATTAAAAATACTTGACTTTTGGGGATTGACCTCCCCCCCCCCTAGGAATTGTATCGAACCCAACTGTTAATGCTTAATGGTTAGTTTTTAATGGCAGTATAAACTGTCAAATCCAATTTAATACATTTATCTTCTTAATTGTTAGTGGTTACTTGAACTCACCTTAACTTTAGGGACAAATAATCGAGGATAACAATTTTAAAAGAAATTAGTGGTTTTGTTTTAAATAACAATAGGCCAAAATAATTATAAAAGAATTTATTGGATGACAATATCATAAATAATACGAAGAATTTATAAATGAATCTTAAATAAAAAAATAAACAAACATTTAACAATGATAAAGGAAAATTATGAACCAACAATGATGTTATTAATGGGTATATGGATAAGTTTAACAAAGAATCCAATGAATCCCATGATACAAAATCCTATTGCCGTAGCGATGGCAATCTTTTGGAATTCTGAAAAATAAAAAAAACTTATTAGACTTAAAAAGTAAACTAAAGTTTTATAAAGATTAAATAACAAAATCCGACCTCTGGAATTGTGTAATAAAAATTGTAAATAATAATGTACCAAATTGCCTGACAATAGGTACTGAGTGTGGTCATAGTAAGATTAAAGAGGATAGTCGGCAAATTTAAAAAGTTCATTTTGAAATCTAGTTGATACATGCATTTTAGGTCAATTTTTTTAAAATTTGTATTATTCCTGCACTGTAGTTATTATTTGTTGTAAATTTTGTCTTTATTGGGTAAACTAAATAATTTTAGGGACGCAACAAAGAGAGAGTACTTCGTAAAAGTTTCACGCTTTTGACTGTTTTTAAAAATAGAATAAAACAAAAAGTGATAACATACACTTTTTTTACCACATTGAAAAAAAAAACTTAAAATGAAAACTTGTGCTATCCTGTTTTGTTTTAAGCGCTTTTATTACGTTTTATGGGCATTTGAAAAACAGGGAAAATTAAAAAAAAAAATTATATTATAAAAATAGAACAAACAAATACATAAAACGAAACAGGATAGCACAAGTTTTAATTTTATGGGGTAATTCTGAACAAAAAATGTTAACCGTAACAGGGATGTTAAATTTGACAGTCACCCTGATGTCAAAAAAACGCTATTCTGTAAACTTAAGGGGGGAGTAAGGTTAATTTAATAAAAAAAAAAGCATATTTTCAATAATTTTTTTTGACGTTACAGTTAATATACAGGGTAGCCCAACAAAAACGTCAAGATTTTAGGTATTTAAAATAAAATTTTGTAAAAATCCTCGGACAGGTCAATTTTATATTCGAGGGGGACATTCTTTGCAAAAGAATTCACGTACAAATCTCTTCATCCCCGAGTGCTACAAACACAACTCTTAGAATTTTAAATGGCATGATGGGGTAAGTAATACCTCGTTGGAAAGGTCTTTTTATCCTGAGTACCATACAAAAAAGAAAATTGAAATCGATCAATCGGTTTTTGAAAAAAATTTTATTTTAAATACCTAAAATCTTGACCTTTTCATTTTCGTTGGGACACCCTGTATATTTATTTCTATAATTACTACATAATAAAGTAACATTTGAAGAATATTTTATGAAATTTTCTTTAATTTTTATGAAGAAATAAGCCATTGACAGCGAATCTCTGTGGACGTCTCCGTTTCTTTGCGGTGCCCCTCATAACTCATTACTGGATCATCGGATATCAAAAAACAAAATGATTTTATTAGTTAATAAGTTTCTGCAGGTAATGACGTCAAGTTTTTTAATTTTTTTTTATTAAAAATGGTAACATCAATCAAAATCGCCGTGAAGTTACAGCAAATTTAACGGCGCTGTTACGGCTAATATTTCTGATCAGAATCACCCCATTAACCATATTCTTTAAAGTGGCATAAAAAAGATTGTTATCACTTTTTGTTTTATCATATTTTTAAAAACCGCTCAACTTTTACGAAGTGCTCTCTTTGTTGCTTTATACCACAGACAAAAAATGCATAAAATAATAGCCACAAGATTTTTTAGTACACCAAAAAAAGAAAATTTATAAAATCTTCAGAAGAAAAAATGTTATGACCAAAAGTGTAAGTATCGACGGAATTTTAAAATCAACCGCATAAATTTTCCGACGTCCCACTGAGGGGGATTGGTATTGAACGAAGTGGAAGAGAGGATGAAAGATGTTGAAAGGCAAGAAAGAAAAGCTAAAATAAGCGAGAACAGGAACAATAATACGTACTGATGACTCGTCGAGGAAAAACTCTGCATTACCTTGAGATAATAAAAAATAAGGAAGAAAGAAAAACAATTTTAAGATTCAGCCCCCGTACTCTGATAAATAGAAATCAAGAATTGAACAAATCGAAATGATGCTGCCGCTCTCATACATTATTTCAATGAAATTTCCCCCATTCTTTTTATCGTTTCGAAAAGATTCGATACCGGCTTTTCTATTTATCAGCGTCCTGGCGCAGTTCTGCCAGTGAGGAGAGAAATTATTGATACTGGATGAATCAGGAATGTTGGAGGTGTAGTGTCAGTGTCCACAATCATTTTAGGCGGCTCTATAGTAAAAATGAAGTGGTCCGAAAAAGATACTTTTAGGTAGGTGCTTAAGGAGCAAGGGGAAAGTAAGACGTAGCGTTATGCACCATAATAAACGGAATTTAGTAGCTACGAGCTGCAACTCGCGGCTGAAAGTGAATAAACAAAAACAGCTGCAGCATATGACACAAATCGTGCATCGGTTATCATGGAAATCTACCTATATTTGATAAGTTTATTGCGAAAAAAACACAAAAATATCAGTTGTATTCGTACGCATATTTTGGTAAAGCAAATTGGCAAAATAAACATGATTACTCTTTTAAATAACTGTTTAAAATTAAAACATTAAATTTAATAATACCTTTACGATCTGGTTTGGTGCATCTCTTAACCAGCCTTATGGAATCTTTGACAAAGTATTTGCCAGGTTGTAGAAATCCTCTAATTTGGTCCATTTTATTTAATTTAATTAAATAAACTGCAAAATACATAAAATATTAATAGGGGTATTACTCATCAAAACTGGCAGCATTTACCTTTATCTCTTTAAGAATTGGAACAAAGCCACAAATTCGTTTAGCAAGTCGAGTTGAATCAAGTAATGAATCTGTGAATGTTGATTTGACCGAATGTTTGGCAGCCACGACGGCTAAAAAATCACGCTACGTGTAAGTTCCAATGTTGCCGTTTTAGCATTTTTAGCACCAAATGCATACGTAGTCTTTACACAGTTGCCAAACAATATTAAAAGTTAATATTTGAACATTTTCAGTTTGAAGTGACTTAATTGCTTGATAAATTACGTTTTATAATTTAATTATAAAATTAGAATTAATTTATGATTGCTAAATTGTATGATGTTGTGCGTGTATATTTGGTTGCCTAATACTTTGCCTATTTAGGTTCATAATTTTGCCAGCAGAGGGCGACATAATTCAAAAACGAAAATCTCTTGAGGGTGAAATGTTAATAAAATAATCGCAGCAGGTAATTATTTTGAAAATTTTTGTTGCTTCTGTTTAGCGACGTCTATTTTTAGAAAATGAGTAAAAATGGTTTACGCATATTTTGTTTTATTAGTAGAAAAAGAAGTTCTTTTATGGTGCAATTCTGTGTGGATATGTAAGTCATTACTGAAAATATCTGTAAGGGTTGTAATGAACGGTTCCATGGTTACTTTACAGATATTTCCTGTAAGGACTTACAGATTTACACCGAATAAAACATGCTATTTTTTCTTGAAACGCCAAAATCTACAGTGCCCGGCAAAAGTCCCGGGACAGCCCAATATTCTTTGATTGCTTGAATATATTTTTTTTTTCGAAAGTTTGCATCCTACCCTTGTTTATACAGTGAATTCAAAAAAGACTAAAACTGCAACTATGCAACCAAACATGCTCTGTAGTGATTTTAGACATGCAAAGTTGGTGTACCTCTTATTACTTTTCACTGATCTATTACTTTAAGCAAGGCGTCCCTCTGCAGTTTTTCTTCGGGTATTTTTTCAAGTCATTTCTCAGTGTGTTGCAAATTTTATTAAAAAAACACTGTATAAACAAGGATACTACTTATGTGAGCTAAAATGATTGTGGTTTGATATGTAGGCAATCACATACGCAGGTTGGTACTGAAAATTTAAAAAGAAAGTCCCCTAGTAATCCAATGGCGTAGTAAATATTTTTTAACATAATGAAAAAAATATTTAATCATATAAAATATCAAATGTTGAAAATGATTACGTAGCACCCCATTTTCTTAAATTTTAACTCCTATGTAAACATTTCAGTTTAATTAATTTTGATATTGACTCCTACGACTTAAAAATGGGTTTCAATAAGTTGGATATAGGAATTCAGTACCTGAAATAATTTGGGGCCCTTGGCCCTTACCCTCATCTCTGCATTGACCAATTTTAAGACGAAAACAGAGAATAAATATTTTCTCTAAAATGCTTCGTTTTTAATTTAATTTAAATTAAAATAAAATTAACAAAATAAAAAAACTTATTTACAAATAGGATAACACATTTTAGAGAAAATATTTATTCTCTGTTTTCGTCTTAAAATTGGTCAAATAGTCTTCTAGGAAGTCTCTGGTATTTATTTTTTAAAATAAGCCACCCCTGTTTAATGCAAAATTGGCATACAACTTCGTACATGTTTTTAAATAACATCTAAACCGTACCAGAGGTGGAAGTCTGTACAGCTATACGATAGTTTTCGTACAACGAAAAAACCGTTTGTTGACCAAGTTGCTTGGTAACAGATTTTCTATATCTTTTCCTTATGCACGTTTTGTATTCATTGAAAAAAGATAAAATCCGTCACCATAGCAACATATTCAACAATACGATATTTTCGTTGTACGAAAACAATCGTATAGCTTACAGACTTCCACCTCAGGTGTGAAAAAATTAAACAGATCAAAAATTTTCATAAAAAAGCAAGGAATTAGAATATCTCATTTAAAATGTTAAGTAGGGTAGCATAAAAAAGTTATGGCATAAAGAATGGGGTCTATACCCCCAAAATACACCCCCCTGTATTTTATTTCGATATTTGATATTTTTATCTTGTTATGACTATAATAACTAGAGTGTGTTTTAAATTTGATCAAATTATCTTAAAAAATAAAGAGTTATACTCAAAAAATGTAAAAAAATGTAGAAAGTTTGACACCCCATAACTAAAAATAGAGCACTTTTGAGAAAATTTTTATTCTTTACTTTTGTCTTAGAATTGGTCAAGGAATCGCGTGTAGAATTTCTTCGCATATATTTAGAAACACCCTGTATATTGGTCAAACCAAACAATATTTTAAGAAAAGATTATTTTAACATGAAAATGATTGTAAAAATAAAAACCAAATTAATAATAACAAAACTGCTTTAGCTACACACCATTTTGAAAATAACCACAATTTTGATTTTAAAAAGGCAACTATTATTGATACAGAAACAAATTATATTAAAAGATTATTTAAAGAGATGATTTACATTCAAAAACATGAAAATTGTATTAATAATAATGTATATGTATATTGTTGGCCTTAGTAAAATTTATTATTATTTGATAACATTAAATTATATTAACAGTATATTTTTTATAATTATCTATTTCGATTTCTACATATTTTTATTTATACAATAATTATATTATGTGTATACAGGATGTCTCACTTTTTTTCCAGCAATTTTTTTTAGATAGTAAACGTTATTCTGAACAAAAAAATTCCTATGAACTATAATGTTTTTTCGACTCCTTAAAAAGTTACAGCAATTTTAAAATTGATAAATTTTTATGATTTTTGTGGAACACCCCGTATAATATTTTTTCTTATTATATTTTTTTATTTAAATCAATTATTATTTGGATTGTTACTTTTCCAAATTGGCACAAAAATCATAAAATTTATGAAATTTTAAAATTGCTGTAACTTTTTAAGGAGTCGAAAAAACATAATAGTTCAGAATGACATTTACTACCTAAAAAAAATTTTGCTGGAAAAAAAGTGAGACACCCTGTATACATTTTTTAATATTTTTATTAATTTCATCCATTTATTTTACATTTATACCAAGAGATATGTTTTACTTTTATTTATTATGACTATTAATAATTAATAGTAAATAATATTATTGGAAAGGTAATTTTTCTTTTATTTAATTTTTATTAAAATTTCGTGAAAATGTTTGTCTTTTTGTCAATTAATCCTTACTGTTCATTTTATTTATACAGGGTGTTCCGTAAGTAATGCATAATAATGAAAGGGGTTGTTCAAGACACCAAAACAAACAACTTTTGTTAATAAACCCATATCCGAAAATTAACCATTAAGTCACTAGGTTGAGACTTATGACTGCTTGTACCATTGTCCAAGATATCCCTGGGATATTCCAGAGGGCTCGAACATCTATGAACCAGCGTGCAACCTTGTGCATTGAACAAAATGGCCGAAATTTCGAACAATTTTTGTAAATTTTATTAAATAATTAACTTAATTACCTTAAATCTTTTTTATTTATCCTGGCTTAATGGTTAATTTCCGAATATAGGTTTATTATCAAAAGTTGCTTGTTTTGGTGTCCTGAACAACCCCTTTCATTATTATGCATTACTTACGGAACACCCTGTATAAAACCTTATATGTTATATATTTTTAGTCCTGAAGAAGGGAACAACCATTATTCTCGAAACGTCGACACCAATTAATTTTTAATAATAAACTTATTTGTTCGATAAAGGCTACAAGACTTTTAATAATCTATGGAATTCCCAGTCTTACTATGTACCGAAGTTTTGTCAAAATCACCGCAAATTGTTCTATTTTCAAAATTTATATATTTGTTAAAAGATTTCCCATTTCTTATGGGCTATTTTATGACTTCTTTCTTTTTAACGACATATGATATTATGGTTTTTTTATTAAACTTTCCTTTAGAAATGGCCAAAAGAGTTTTCTAGAAAAGTGCTTTTTGCAAACATTTTGGCAGGAAAAACCCTTTCGGTTGTAAATAGTTACGACCAAAATAAAAAAACTTTAAATATAGTCTTTCGTAGCAAATTATTAGTCGAATTTGGTAAAATAATTAATATAATACGAATCACAAACCATGGTGAACTTATAAAAAGCAAAAATTATATTTTCGATTTTTTTTAACTTTTATTCTCAAAAATTATTGTTCCATTATTATGTCAATTTTAAATGGATATTATAGTATCATTAAAGGTAAATAATATTTAGGATATTTTTGCTGGAATTATAGCACACATAATTGTATCGTTTCCACTTTTGATTTCCCATTTAACATCGACAGTCACCTGAAAAATTAAAGCATACATATTATTATATTATATTTACTAAAGTTAAAAAATGATTAAATAATCTTCAAAAGTTTCAAAGTTTTATTTTTTGTGATTTGTATTAGTTCAAATGTTTAAAAATATCTCGGTAATCCAATGAACAAAACTGGGGATCTACCTTTAGTGAATTACATAGCATTTTTTTTTAATTTATAAAAATATTACTAACCTTTGGATATTTTTTAAGGACAGGCAATAGGTTTTTGTAAACGTAAGTAGATCCAGATTTAATGGGACACTCAATATTAGAGTCTTTACAACCATTTGGATTGTCAATAGAGAATGGAACTGGAACGTCAAGGACTATACCATGAACGACAACTTGCAGTTCACTAGCATCTTTACCTGAAAATATTTTAAATATAATGATAACTCTTACCATTCTAGATAATGGTTTAGATAAATTTCTAATTCCTTAGCTGAAAATCTGTTTCAAAAGCCTAATAAATTCTTAATCTGATTTCTGCAAAGGTTATAATTTTGTCAAATTTTCATAAAATCTCTGTGGTCCTAAGAAACTCTGACTTTTAACTATTTGACAATATTTTTGAATGTATACAGGGTGTCTCACGGGACGTTGGTCTGCCTGGGCATACTTTTCATTATTGGAGCTAGAATGTCGGTTAAATGAACAATGAACAAAGTATTTAGTAGAGATTTGTCTGTATATTAATAATTCCTTGATAAAACATTTAAATTCCGCTATCTTAAGAAAATGCAATTTTCAAAATATGGCATACCCATGCAATCCAACGTCACGTGATTTATATTTTTTCTCTTTCTACTTATTTTTTTCAGATGCTATAAAAATCAGCAAATATCAACCTGGTTTCCAAAAATCAAACATGCTTAAAAATGAAAGTATACTTTGATAGTTCGGAACGCTCTCTGAACTTTTCAATAAAAATAAACAAAGTCATTGAAAAATACGAGATTTTTTGCTCTTTATGACCTAATGTAGAGCTATGACTTTTTTATTCTTTATAATTGAAATGATATAAAAAATTATATTACCACTTTGGAAAGTTATTTCCAATGACGCATTTGTATTTCTCTTTAAGATGCACCTAGACATAGAAGTATCACATCCCCCAACTGAAATAGAGGTAACCGTTCCTTCAGTTGTTGTATCTGTAAAAAGATATGATTATTTTTTCCTATAATAAGTAAACAAAGGACATGTGTCTCAATTAGTAGTTAGCTATCTACCAAAAAGGTCATTAAAGGCCATAAAAAATGTAAACAAATTATTTATCAATTATCTCGTTTGCTTATGGCAATACTATTTCAAAGAAATTTTAAGATTATTAAGCTATATGACTCAAAATATAAGCAAATGCTTTAGTAATTGTATCTAATCAATACATACAAGACTTTTCTGTTTGATTTATTGATTAAAAGCATTGATGGTAAATATATTTTATCTAATGATTTATTTTACTAATATTTTTAAGAAAATAATAAATATTTATTTTTTAAATAAAAACATGATAAGGTATAAAAATGTCATGAAACATTCTTAACATTTTATATTAAAAAATTCATATTTAAACATGGTAATAAATATTTTATTTATCACCTCTATTTTTTAAATTTTAAACCAATAAAAATAAAAAATAAATAGTAACTGATTCCGTTATTTTATACATTGTTTATGTCTATCCAATCATCTCTACTTACATTTGTTTGCAAAACTTATTTCAACAACAAAGCAATAGACTATGATTCAATTTAAGAATTTTTATTGGTGCCATTGAGGTCGAATCATATAGTTTTACAAATATTTTTATGATGTGTGACTGTTTTATGAAAAATATATTTATATTTAAAACAAAGAATAAAAAATAGCCGCAAAACAAATCAATTTTAGATAAGAAGCCATACAGAAGCAATAATTTTATTAAATTAGAAGTCTTATATAAATTTTATTGATTATTTAAAATTATTTGATGTAACAACAACAACGCAATGTATACTAATAAAAAAACAAGAATTCTTTTTATCCAACTTTATTTTAACTTTACACGACTAGTTTCGGGCTAACCCATCATCAGGTATAAATAATTCTAAAATTTTTTCTAATTTTTTTATTAGTATAATTAACGATCCAAATATTTAACATCAATCTTCAAGTTTGTTTTTTAACAAAGCAATGGTTTTTATTAAATTTTAATTTGATTCAAAATCACACGGTTCTTTATTCTGTTGTTTTTTTAATAACAGTTTTTAACTTCGAAACCTTGTAAAAAAAACGAATAAATAATAAATACCCATTGCTATATTTAAGTTCTTTTGCTTTTCATGAAATATTTATTAAAATTGAATTTTCTTACCGCATTTTTTGAAATTAATTTCATCGCAATTAATTGTTGTTAGTGCAAGGACTATAAAAACTAAATGTTTCGCCTTATTGCTGAATACCATCTTGAGATTATAAAATTCGAAAATTAAAATGTTGGAACGACCAACGGTCAACACTTCACAAACCAAAATGAAATTTTATTTTTATCAAATGCACGACTGCGCGCACTTGTCGAAATGAGATTGTAAATGATCGTCATTCATTAGTAGCATAATGATGGGAGGGATAATATAGATAATAAGGATTTAGCTAACATGAGCAATAAAATTGCAGGAAGTGGGTATACAATTTACAAAATAATTAAAAATCAAAATAGTTATAATCGTAAAGAGATAAATGAAATACTTGTTTTATCAAGACAAATTTTATGAATAGCATTTTTTTACAGTATGATTTCACAAATTATATCCTTTTAAAACATTAATCTCATTAATGAAAAC
The DNA here is from genome assembly GCA_963971135.1 of Stenus bimaculatus. Taxonomy (NCBI): domain Eukaryota; kingdom Metazoa; phylum Arthropoda; class Insecta; order Coleoptera; family Staphylinidae; genus Stenus; species Stenus bimaculatus. The sequence continues at coordinate 73,255,468 of OZ020180.1, read as the reverse complement.
TGATATTTAAAAAAAAAACAATCAGTTCGTGCTTAACAAAACAAAAAATTCACATTAAAGAAAATAATTAATAAGTTAAAATTTTGCTATAATGAAGATATAATTATCAATTATTAAATTTGGAAGAATTATTATTTTAATAATGGTTTATACATGAACGTATTTTTTGGTTTCATATCTTGTTTACTGATTATATCTATAAAAAGGGGCTAGATGAAACCACTATCTCATTTTCGACCAAAAATGAACCTTGATCGTTTAACGGCGATGCCTTCACATTATCCTTAAATTTTTGCCCTTTGATACCGACATCAAAGAACCAGATCATTGTGGGCTTTCGGAAATTCGAAAGCTTATGACCTAGGTCAACGTCCAACGTCATTACAGTTTATGTGATTCTGTTCAATTAAAAATAATTAGGTGTATATTCCATTCATATGGTACACTATATTTCAGACCGAATTAAACTCGATTGCTAGCTAAACCCAGGCAGCTATTAACTCGTGATTCTTTTGTGTCCTACTTTCGACTGGGACCAATTGTACGCGAATTATGTTTTTCCTTTAGTTTCTGCTTTTCCTATTTAGATACTTTATAAGCTAGTATAAATTCCAAGTAAACCAACCCCCTTGCCCTTGCACCATCCCCTGATTCAAGTGAACATTTTATAAGATATTCTGGATTCTTCCAAATTATTCTAAAAAAGGGTTAAAGTTTACTAAAAAAAATATAATTTATACTCCAAAAGGCCAAAAACGAAAGAGACAATGATAAATGCTAAATGAAAAAAATTCTGATTTGGTAATTTGGCTGGAGAACCTAAGAAGAACGACAGAAAAATCACAATTAAAAAAGACATTTATTAATTCTTCAAAGCTATAAGTCTTTATATTAAAAAAAGACTCAAATGTCATGTAAGCAAAAGAATATTAAAAAAAAATTCGGTTGGCATGACGTCACTATGACGTCATCATTTTTTTTATTTGGATTGACATAGTTTTCATATCATAAAACAATACATTATTAAGAGTGTTTTACCACGGTACCAAAAAGTTTATAGTAATGCCATCTATATGTCATTTAAAAAATAATTATTTCACCTTAAAGGATAGTTTTAAGTAACGCATAAAATTCAAAACTACCTTAATTTTTGGAATTTAAAAAAACGGCAAAAGTTTTTAACTCAACAAAAAAAAATCTCGGTAATAAATTGATATGGTTTTTATACCATAAAACAATACCTTATTAAGATTGCTTTACAACGGTACCAAAAAGTTTATACTAGCGCCATCTAGATGTATTTAAAAAAAATATTAAATTTTCCAGTAAACGATAGTTTAGTTTAAAGTAACGCATAAAAATCATAACCACCTTATTTTTTCGAATTTTCAAAAACAGAAAAAGACGTGTCGCATTGTTTTTGAAAAACTTTATTAAGAAATTAACAAAAAAAAAATTCTCGATTGACATGACGTTACTTTAAACTATACTTTAAGGTGAAATTTAATAAATTTTTTAATGACATATCTTGATAGCGCTAGTATAATTTTTTTGATACCATTGTTAAGCACTCTTAATAAGGTATTGTTATATGATATAAAAACCACATCAATCTTTAAAAAAAAATTGATGACGTCGTCGTGACGTCATGTCAACCGAGAATTTTTTTTTGTAGAGTTTAAAATAAAGTTTCTCAAAAACAGTGCCATACGTCTTTTATCGTTTTTTTTTAATTCTAAAAAATAAGGTAGTTATGATTTTTATGCGTTACTTTAAACTCACCCTGTATAGTCCATCTGATTATCTGTAGATTTATGCATTGAATATCAACGTGCGAATTTTTTTTATATACAGTGCGGACATAAAGTAAATCAACCCCCCCCCCCCCCTGCTAACTTTTGAACGGTCAAGTTTTTGATTCTGAAAATTTGTCTACGGAGGAATCTAATTACGAACTTTCTAATAAAGGTATTTTTGATTTTGTGGAACTTCCGGTTATACCGGAAGTGGATGGAAACTTTCTTATTTTAAATGGAACACCCAGTATATTTTTGCATTTTCGTGTTCTCCACAAAAATACCATTAAATTGACCTAGCATAGTGTGGTCTACGATTAATACTTTCGGAATTACACCCATTTGAAAATCACATTTTTATGCAACTTCATTTACACCAGAAGTTGGACCCAAGTGCCCCAACTTTCTTATTTTAAATGAAATATTTTGCAATTAAGCTAATAACATTAAATTTAAACAAAATTATGTTTAATCATAAGTTCGTTAATTTTGCTGATTAACATCACCACCCACCACCTTCCAAGTATAGGCAGTCATAAAATCTACAGGAAATCTCTTGGATAAAAATTTTGTTTAAATTTAATATTATTAACTTAATTGCAAAATATTTCATTTAAAATAAGGAAGTTGGGGCACTTGGTTCCAACTTCTGGTGTAAATGAAGTTGCATAAAAATGCGATTTTCAAATGGGTGTAATTCCGAAAGTATTAATCATAGACGATACTATGCTAGGTCAATTTAATGGTATTTTTATGGAGAACACGAAAATGCAAAAATATAATGGGTGTTCCATTTAAAATAAGAAAGTTGCCATCCACTTTCGGCATAACCGGAAGCTCCACAAAATCAAAAATACCTTTATTAGAAAGTTCGCCATTAGATTCTGCAGTAGACAAATTTTCAGCATCAAAAACATAACCGTTCAAAAGTTAGCACGGGGGGATTTACTTTATGTCCGCACTGTATACCAATTTCAAAATGTTTTATACAAATTTTTCAGAGGTTTTCTGTTGTTCCGATAAAAATTTGAAATTGAGTCATAGGCCCCTTTTCCTTTTCCATGAAACCCACGATATGTATGGGTCGTAGGCATACATTGTAAAAAGGCGGCAAAATGGGCAAGCAAGTGACTTTCTCGTCTTCTAAATTTCGTTATGAATCAAAGAAAATATGTATTAAAAATATCTATAGTCATCCATTTGGAAAAACACAGATTTTTATTTTTAAAACAAGTACATCTATTTTACTGAATCGTTTAGTACCAGAATTGCAGGTATATTTCTGTTTTGACTATGAATTTTTGTTTTGACTATGTTATGCTAGGCAATTTGTAAAATACCTAAGAATAAGCAGCCATAACGAAATTTGTATTCTGGCACTTTAATTCTTCCGGCATTTTATAATTTGCCTAGACAAAACACGAGAAAGACACTCGCTTACCCATTTTGCCGGATTTTTATAAATTATCTAGGTATTTAGACAAAACGCCGAATATTAAATTAACCTATTCACAAGTCACAAGTAATTAAATAAAGCGCTCACATGTAGTGTAAACTAAAAATCTTAAAAAGCTCAATATCGTGGGATAAAAAATAAGAAAATTTGTGCCATAAAAAACAAAACTTCCATGAAAATATCATACATTGAGTACAATTTATATATTTTAACATTACCTTTGTACGTTCTGGTTCTTTTAAAAGGCCAAAACAAAATAGGTCTAAAATAACCGAAATAAAAAAATAAAAACGGTAAAACGCCGACTTGGACAAACGGCTGAACATTAAGACGATAGTCGGCGAAATTTTGTGAGCGTAAAATGTGACTCTACGGAATACCATTTTTTAGACAAACCAGTAAATGAAATTCTGTTTTTTTTGTAGTAGTAGTTCATTATTACTTGGCATAACATGTCTATTATTTTGTTTTTGTATTTTTTATTGAATTTTTAGATTTATAGACAATCAAATCTGACCTAAAAATAAGCAAGTTTTGCTTGCTGTTTTAAACCTTATACTCGATATAATCGGAAAAACAGAATAACACTTTTGTGAAGTTGTGTATTTAGATAAGAGAAAATTTTACAAATCTCAATTTGAAGGTCCCTTGTTAAAGAAAAATGGTATTTTCTAGGACCAGGTTTTTTTAAAAGTGCCAATTTTACTGCTGCCGTATGAGTATTTGGTGTGACATACAAAAACAAAACCAGAAGAAATTGGTAGACTCTTCTGTGTACCAAAAAAAGAAATTTTAAAAAAGCTTCAATAGAAAAAAAATTATGAGCAAAACCCCAAATATCAAGCGAATTTCAAAATCAAGCGCTCGCATTTGCCGACTATCGCCTTAAATAGCCGAATAGAACAAAAGGCCGACTAAAAAATGGCCGGATTAGACAAAAGACACTATGATAAAATGACTAAAAGGGCAAAAATTACAAAATGTTGAAAAAAACCGAATATTTATTTTATAAAAAAACTTAGATTAAATTAAATAACTATGTCCATTAGTTGCCCTTTAAAACCAAAAACTCTTGATTAATTGAAATTGGGTTTCGGCATTTTACCATACATGCTTGTATAAAATTGTATAATTTTTTTTATAAAAATAAAAAACTTCTTAAGTTATTTATAAAATGTACGACTGATAAATGATAGTACCGCACACGATTGCATAAAATTTTGTAAAATATTTATAAAAATAAAAAAGTAATTCAGTTTTTTCCAACTAAAGTCCCAAAAAAGGTGAATAAAATACAAAATAATTCAAAAAATCGACGATTTTCTGAAGTTTTCCTTGAAATTTTCGGCCGAAAATTGTAACACTGATAGATAATAGTACCATACACGATTTTACAAAATTTTGTAAAAATGTTTATAAAAATAAAAACGTAATTCAGTTTTATCCAACCAAAAGTCCCAAACACGTGATTAAAATATAAAATAGTTTTCCTTGGAATTTTCCGCCGAAAATTGTAACACTGATAATAAATAATTTTGTAATTAGCTTATTTTTTTTTGGTCTTTTGAATGCGTCGGGTTTTCGTCCAATTTGCTCTTTTATCATTCCTCTCTTTCTCCAATTCGTCCATTAATCGCTCGCCCTCGTTTCTTTGGTTCTTTTGTCAATGTCGGTTTTTTGGTTGGAGTAGACCTCTGCATTATTATTTTTGTTTATGATTTTGTCTCCAAATTCATAAAATATATTTTTATTATTAAGGAGATTTTATTCTGTTTTAAATTTCGACCGTTTGTTTCAAATTATTTCAAAGAGAATGAATTTAATCAATTTGGAGGGGCTATTTTATAAACTTGATTAAGGGCCAAATATTACTAGTTACGTCTCTGATGACTAGTCATGTGATAAATCATACAATGTAAAGTGGACTTTATGAAAAATTCTTAACTTCGTACCCTGCGACCTGGATACTCATATAGGAGATTCTGAATTTTGAAAGTACATTTTTATTTATAATGGACCCTCTAAATCCGCTGAATAACTATAATTTTCCTTCTGATACAAAACATCTAAAGTTAACTTCCAAAACTATAAAAGATGTCTTAATTATGGAGAGAAGAATTTACTCTGTGCAAAAGGACATGCCTGCTTTTGTTGCAAGCTATTTAAATCTGCTTCTTCGAATTTAGTCTATAAAAGTAACCAAAGGAATGCTTCCAATAACTGGAAGCATGTAGAATATTGGAAAAATAATTTTAGAATCACACGAAGTTTCAAGAAGTCGTCACTTGGAAGCTATAAAATATCTTGGTTCTAACTGTCCTATATAGGCTTAAACTTTCCCAAACAATCGAAAGACTTGGAAATTAATCATTGGAATGCGACATTTTTACGCATTTTATCAAAATGCTGGGACAAAGCTCTGCAGGCTAATTCTTGGGCCGGTCGAGATCGTGTCGTCGACGAGACTAGAAGGACAGATTATTTTTTCATGCGAATGAAAAGGACAGAATGATGAAAGTCGTCGACGACACGGTGCCCTGTTAATTGATAGAACGTTAACTGCTAGAATGAGAAAATGCTAGAACGTAAATTGCTAGAACCGTAAAGTGGTCGAATCGGAAATTGATAGAATCGGAAACTGCTAGAATCGGAATCTGCTAGAACCGTAAACTGCTAGAACCGTAAATTGATAGAACCGTTAAGTGATAGAACGTTAACTGCTAGAACGTTAATTGATAGAATCGCTCGGGCGGCTTCGGTCCGCAGTCCGCGCGGCTTCATTTCCGCATAACGATAATATGTACGACGTGATGCATTTTAGGTTGCATAACATCTAATTTAACTTTATATACGAATTTTAGTCCATAAAAATTTAAAATTAAATAACCTCTAATACATATATATTATCATATTTTGATTTGGCATTTTAATATGCTTCCTAATAAGATGACGTATTATTTAAAACTATTACTTTTTCAAATAATTTATCTTTTTAATACACAACGTAAAATTTACATCGGCGTAGCAATGGATTGTTAAGAAATATACCATTGATATAGATTTGAAAGTATAGCCCAGAAAGAATAAAGAATTTAGATTTTAAAAGTTTTGATGAATTCAGAGGTCTTGTTCAAAGTGTGGACGATTTTTCTGCCAAAAAAACAAAAGTCAATGGATTAATGGGATCTGCAATTAAAAAAAAAAATATCAAAAATTTGATAATTTCGAAAAGTACGCCTTACACCACCGATATACCAACATCAATTTGTATAATTAGTAAAATCCAACTTTTAATAAAGTAATTTAACTTAGATTGCATTATTTTTCTTGAAGACCACAACAAGATATTTTTGATCAGTTCGGAAGAGATGCTTCATACAATTATGATAGAACTTCACTTTTGGGACATAAGAATTCACATAAGAAGCAAATACATAAAAGTTTCGAATTTCACACCATTTCCACAATTCTTTTGTTAAGGAGATCAAATTTTCGTAACGAACGTCCCCTCCATTTTATTTATGAAATATGTCATAGTAATATTTGTCAGTTCTTCATTTCTTTCGCAAAGCATTTCAAGCAATTTCAAGCCAAAGAATGCAGCAAGTAATTCTAAATAATTTATATAAAATTTTCTTTCATTAATATTAGAAAATCCGCTATAAGTATTCTCTTTGCATGATGCACCCCAACGTGATAATGAGGTAAATTACTAAATCATATTTCTGTTCTCTAATTTTATTGTAACAATTAGGAATTTTATTCAGCCATCTTTTAGGTAATTGGGCAATGTCTCATAATTGCTTCAAAATTATCATTATTTCCTTTCAATGCATCGTTTTTTAACAAAAGTGTAACGGCACAAAAGTACCGATCTTTCGGAATAAAGCGCGAAGAGAAGCCCAAGAGTCCTCGGTACCCATCCAAAATATATGGCGATTATTTTTCGTTGGAATTTTTCTTCATTTAAGTAAACTAAAACAAATCCCAGACGGTGTAGAATGATTTGAAAATTGTATATTTTCCAAGCATTTTCTTTGGGAAATATTAAAACCTCTAGCCATCGAATTTGTATGGCGAATAAATTTTTACGATCGACATGTGCTATTAATTAAGATTTTGTGGTTTTGTACTGGTACTATTTAAGAGCATTCACGTGTAATTTTGGTTGCCTAAAAGTTTAAGAACTACTAATTTTTTAAATTTATTTTTAAATATAATTTTATTTTTCGGCCGAAAATTAAGTTACATTAATTCTTTGTTGTTTAAAGTTGGTTTTTGTTTCTATTTTAATTTTAAATTTTTTTATAAAAAAAAATTAAAATAAAAACGGAAACGAACTTTAAACATCTAAGAATTAATGTAACTTAATTTTCAACTGAAAAATAAAATTAATATACAGTTGAACTTCCCTATAACGAACTTCCATATAACGAATTCTTCTATATAACGAATTTTTTTTTGAGAATCTTCACCTTGAAGGCTTTTCTAATGTATTTTTTACTCCTTATAACGAATTAAAGTTTCCGTATAACGAATTTTTTTTAAGTCAATATTAGAATCTTTCATAAATTTTAGTCAATGGGTGGCTAATTTTAAAAATTTCGGAGAATTTTATATTAGATTAGTGTAAAGAATAATAGAAAATCAGGTAGGTAAAATCAGGTAGGTAATTAGAATTTTTAGTAATGAACGTAAATTCCGAGTCTTTTTATAAGGTTTACTTATAAGTTATATCTTGGAGCAAATTTAGTTTTTGTAAAACATGCGCATTAAAAACATCGCCTTTTCACATATTTAGTTAAAATAAAGAGCTATAAAGTAAATAACAAATTTTTTATATCAAAATTACGAATTTCTATATAGCGAATTTTCTATATAACGAATTTTTTAAGGTTCCCGTGATGAAACGTTATATAGAAGTTCGACTGTATTTAAAAATTAGTCAAAAAAATGAGAAGTTGTTTTTTAATTTTAAGGTTAGCTGTGAATGCTCTTAATACATTTTTTTTAAGTAAAGATGAAAAATTATTAAGTTTTTCTCTGCCACAATTAACTTAAATCCAAATATTTTGTCAACCCTTTTCATTTATTATTAAAATTACCACTTTTCACTAGGGTTAAAAATATCTAATAATCAAAGTAATTCTAAATAATACAAATACATATTATAAGTAGATACTTAAAAAAAATTGTATTGTATAGATTTCCCATCAAATGGATATAATATAATATTTTTTCTATTTTGGTGCATTACTAGTCGCTAGTAACACACTGACAGCAGTGCGTTACTAGCCAGTACCGCACTGCAATCGATGCGTTACTGAGTAGTAAATTTTATTTTTCGAAGTTGGTAGCACTGAAGTTTTTTGATTTTAATGTGGCAGTTGCCAAGCGATTTACAGGTTATTTGATGATTTGACAACCCTGACACTAGAGTTGCCAACTAACAGAAAAGTTACTAAAATTGAAAACTATAATATTTTATTTTAAATGGATAAAAAGGCACAAAATAGAAAAAATAGTATAAAAAACTCGTTTCATAAGTCGATAGTAGCACTTGTTCATTAAAATACTCGTCGCTACGCGACTCGTATTTTAAAATTGAACGCGTGCTACAATATGCGACTTATGAAACTCGTTTTTTAATATACTATTATAACAAAAAAAATTATAAAAAAATATGGTAACTGATTTGTTTTTCAATAATTATAAATAATTAGCTTTTGTTAAGTTAAAGGACTTGTTTCATGGTCAAAACTTAAAAATTTATTCAAATGTGATTTAAAAGTACATAAATAATACCATTATTAAGTACTTTTTTTAATTTTTAGGTAGATTAGGAATCAAAAATTTGGCAAAAAAATTATGACTGCCATTATCAGGGTAAAAAACGCTTTCAAATTATATATCATTCGACCCTTATTCCCATTAAAAAAAATTGAAAGGGTGGCTCCGTAGGGAAGGGGGTTGCTTTGACAACTCTTATTTTATTGGAAAAAGATGTCCCCCTGAAAGTAAAAATTGACCTGTCGCGGCATTTTTACAGCAAATTATTTTTTCGAGAGTTATTTAGGGTGGCTCCTTCTAAAATCAACACCCTGTAGATATTTCCTGTAAGAGCTTACAGTTTTGGACAGAATTTCACCCTAAATCTAAAAACGCATTTTACAATCCCATAAGTGTTGATTGTTGATTCATAAAAAACAAAAATTTTATACGAACGAATTAAATTTTTGATTGAAAATCATCAACTATGTATTTGTCTTTTGTTTTCGTTTCTGAACACGTATATCCCAAAACATGCTGAAGATGCACATACTTGTCTCGTGGTCGCCCCAAATCCCAAAGAAGATATTTTTGACTTAAATAAGTGCATCGAGTGTATAAACTAGTATTATATCATTTTCAGTTAAGTTATTTTAAACAGTGTTTAGTGTTTGCTCGTTTAATATTATTTAGGTGTGAAAATGGAATTTGAAAATAATACATTCATAAAAAGTTCCACAAAAAAAGGAGTTTCGTAAGTACAATAATAAATATTTTTTCTATAAACGTGTTAAAATCTATGTAAAATGTGTCCCTAAACCCTAGCCCTAGAGATTTATGTTAAATTCACCTTAAGTTCAATTATTAAGGGTATATTTAATTTAAATAATTTACAGGTATTATCGTTGTAAATATTATAGAAGTGGTTGTAAAGGAACATTGAAAGTTATTTCAACTGGCGAAGTTGTGCCACAAATTTTGGTACACAATCACGAAAATGACTCACAAAATAAAGATTTACAAAATTTTAAAGAGACATTAAAAAAACGCTCAAAGGAAGAAAAAGTAGGATTAAAAGAAATCTACAATGAGGAAAAAGACAAGTATAGAAATATTTTTGAAATGTTTTCTAAATATAATATGATAAAATTAAAATTCAAAAATTCCATTTTCTAGATTCGGTACAGCTCATCTTTACTATTGTTGGCCTTCGGCTGAGTCTACAATGAGGTATGCTAGAAAAACTAGCAATCCACCAATACCTGTCGATTTTTTTGAAGTGGAAAAAATTATGACATCCGAGGAACACGCCACAAAATATTATATTAACGGAGTAAACTTTTTTCAAAAACATTTAAATGGTAATTCCGTGATTTTTGCAAACCCGAGTATTGGAAGTAAACTAACACCTGGAGCTACTGAAATGCATGTTGACGGCACTTTTAAGGTTGTTCCAACGCAACCACATGCTCATCAGCTTCTAACAATCCACTTAATGAAGGAGGGACATGTAAGTTTTTTTATTAATTTACTAGTTTTGTAGGTCGCATGAAATTTTTAGGCGGGAAATTTGAATTGACCACAATCATTTTAGCCCACCCTGTACATTGCGCCTGAAAAATACAAAAGAAAAATAAAATTTTATTTCTCTTTCTTGTAATTACAGACATTTCCTATTGTTTATGCCCTTATGAAACGGCGGACCATGGAGGAATATAAAGCAATATTTAACTACATAAGGGTAAATATTTATCCAACATTAGCTCCTGCCATAATTTTGACAGATTACGAAGTGGCGTTACAGGCAGCATTAAGATCCACATTTGAAGAATCAGAAATAAAGGGCTGTTACTTTCATTATGCCCAGGTAATAATAATTTATTCTATCTTAATGAACCAATTCTAGCTTATCAATTGAAATACATACAATGGCGTTGTCTAGACCTTGAAACGAGAGAGAGGGAAGTTCTTACAATCCCCATCTGTCTCTTAACAGTGCAGCCCATCTCACTTAAGAAACACTCAATATTCTTACATCCATAATCTCTATATAGATGCAATATTTTAGTTATTATACTAAGCATTCAGCATATTAATTTTCATTTCAGAGCGTCTTTCGAAAAATGAGAAGATTAGAGCTTTTGCCATTTATACGCAGTCAAGAAAACATGAAAAAGGTTTTCTATATGGTTTTGGCCCTACCTTTACTTCCCGCGGAAAAAGCCCTGGAAGCGATGACAGAAATTGAAAACTGGGCGCATATTAATCAGGCGGATGGGGCCAACATGGAAAACTTTTTTAATTATGTCAAGAGGTATATATATCTTATAAGCTATATTTATTTTATTAGTTATTGTTGTTGCTTAAAAGTTCTCCAACGGTACACGATAACGATACTGTTCCTTTCGTGGTAGGTGGTGAAGAAAAAAATCATTAAAACTTTGATAAAAATGCCCAATTTTGTAATTATTGAATTTCTTATCTAGTAGAGTTATTCATAGGTATTGGATTCATAAAATTGGACCGGAGACTTTCAGCGTATATAAACTACGCCACAGAACTAATAATAATGTTGAAAGGTTCAACATGGAATTACTTATTATCATGAAAGAAGCACACCCTTCATTCTGGATATTTATTGGTACCTTTTATAAAATTTGTTTTGAATATAATGTATCATATCGCATATGCTGTTTTTAGATAGACTTATGGAAAATTCCAGGAAACTGGAATGCGATTTATCGCAAATAGAAAGGGGCCTTCGTATAACTAGAAGGCCCAGGGCAAAATACATTTCAAATAATATTAAAATTGAAGATGCCACAAGAAAATTAGATGATATGGAAATATCAAATATCGAATTTCTTGGGAGGGTATCGTATGCTCTGCATGGTTATGTGCAGGGTAGGTTTTTAGTATTTATATTTATAATCATTAGAATCACGTTCGCTAAAATTGATGTTAAAACTAATAGTATAAAGTATAATCGAACTTATACATATATATATTTATTCAAAAACCGTTATAGAAACGTCGACAAACTGTAAAAGGTTCATATTTATTTTACCATATTTCTGGTTTTGATTACTCGAATCAAGATAAGAAAGTTCCTATAAAGATGTTTCCGATATTCTCTCCTAAAAGTGTTGGTAAAAATGAAGTTTTTGGTTATTTATTTCAAAATGGTTATTATTAAATAGTATAAATTTTGTAAATCACCAAATTTGTAGTTTTATATTTTCATAATATATTTTTCAAAATAATATTCTTGAATTGTATTTTCAAAAAATGTCGTTCTTATGAGAATCCGATAGATTGCGCCATTTAAATATTTTTTGTAATTTAATCACATTACTAGGAACCTTTTTCAAAGAAATCAGGCCAATGCTTATAGGAACTACTTTTCTTATGTTGATCGTGGCATCCTGTATAATCAGATCGATTTAGCTTTTACTTTTCCCAAAAATATTTAAAATCAAAGCTATTTAATATTTTGGTTTGCATTTCAGACAGATTTAATAATACAAGAGAGGAAGTTAATAATACAAGAGAGGAAGAAATTGACGAAGAAGACGATGTGGAAGACATGCAGGCGGATAGACCAGAAATCCATGAAGATAGACCAGCTATGGAAGCAGAAAACTTCCAGGAACATAGGCCAGATGCTGAAGAGATTGTAGACTACAACGAAAATGGTTGCGTATACCAATCAGATAAATTAGGAGTAACTTAAATATAATTATTTTTTAGACTATATATTGCCAGAAGATGAATGGGAGAATTTTGTGGTGGTAGAAGAAGAGGAAGAACCCCGTAATTTCCGAGAGTGGAATTTTGAAATAGACGAAAGAGGTAAAAAAATATTGGGCTTAATTGAAATTATTAAAGTTGTGTTAATATCGAAAATGCTAAATTACGTTTTATTTTCAGAAAGTGAAAATGATATTTGTCAGTCTTGCAAAATATATCAGAAGCGATACTTTTTGCAAAGTTGTGGGCATATGATGTGCGGACTATGTGCAGAGTGGATGTGCAATAAAATTCTTGTTCCCAAATGCCCTTTCTGTAAGGCGGATATATTATTAAAACCCAATTACGTATATTTTTAATTTTAAAATTATATAAATATTTATTTGAATTATAAAAACATAATCCTTATTTTTATATTTTTTTACTTAAAAATACATAGGAGTATATATGTAGTATATATTATTTATATTGTTTGTTTTTAATATGTATTTATTTTATTAAAAAATGTACATATCATAAGAATGCACTAATTTATTTCTTTGCCCAATTTCTGTCCAAAAATAAAAAATTGGAATATGATTCTTTCATATGATTTAGGTTCATGAAATCATAAAAACTAGTAATGTTATGAAATAAGAAACCCTTGCTTTTTCGAATCGAAAGTAGTTTAAATTTAAAACATGTTTGCATTAAAAACAATGAAAACAATTAACCCTTTGGTGACGTTGACTGGCATTTTTAGCGTGTTTGTGGACAAATAATATAAAAACAGCGCCGCAGATGGCCACCGATTTACATGCAATTTTTCTGTTGTTATCGGGTCCCCTCTAGCCCCACTACCGCAGCTGAGAAAGTCACCAAGCTCTAGAAAGTCCTTCTTAAAAATTACTAATTACTAATTTCCATAAGTAACGATAAGACATAAAAATGTGTTAAATTAGATGTTATGCAACCTAAAATGCATCACGCCGTACATATTATCGTTATGCGGAAATGAAGCCGCGCGGACTGCGGACCGAAGCCGCCCGAGCGATTCTATCAATTAACGTTCTAGCAGTTAACGTTCTATCACTTAACGGTTCTATCAATTTACGGTTCTAGCAGTTTACGGTTCTAGCAGATTCCGATTCTAGCAGTTTCCGATTCTATCAATTTCCGATTCGACCACTTTACGGTTCTAGCAATTTACGTTCTAGCATTTTCTCATTCTAGCAGTTAACGTTCTATCAATTAACGCGTCACCGACGACACGATCCCGACCTGTCCAAGAATAAGCCTCCTTGTTGGTTTTTCAGTGTACAGTGTACAGCGGATAAACTTTTCGAACATAACAATTTAGAATACCTAAATTGTAAAAATATTTAATATTCAGGTATAATTGTCTAAATGTATGCCTTATTTAAATAATAAATTTTTGTTTAAGTTTAAATTTATTTATTGTTCACGATAAGAATAGTTTCATTGAAATTGCGATGGACATAATGATAAATTCACATAAAACTATAAAAATTACAAAAAATTAACAATTATTATTTTAAAAGGTTACGTACAGGGATGGGGCGGCAAAAAGAGGATTTGCCCATAGCGTCAAAAAAGACCTTGCCTCCAAAGTGTCTGAAATTCACCCCGAATCTCAACAAAATTTAGAATTTATAGAGGAACAAATTCTGAAAACGGTGCTTTTACCCCTTTTCTATTTTTACCCCGAAATTAGACTTTTTTTTATGCAAAACCTCAAAAAATAATTTTCCAATCAGCCTGGCGCATTTTAAAATTGCAATAAGCCGGATTTTTCAATTAGCTTACTACATATTTCATTTTAAGCATGTAAAATTGAAATGTTTTAAAAACGTTGACAACCAATTGGTGTTTTCACGTTTTTTTAGGTTTGTGGGTTTAAAATCCACTAAAAGTCGATTTTTTACGTGTATAAAATGAAGCAAGGAGTCAAATAAAATCAATTTGATGGCTAAAGGAGGTTCCTACAGCAATTTATGGTTTTTTAGAGCCACTGCCAATTAAAAACTTGAAAAAGGGACCGGGACTTTAAAAAAATTTAAAAAATAGATTAGAGAAAAAGACTATACGATCAGGTGAAACGTGAAACATGTATGTAGTTATAAAATCAGAAATCTAACATCTTTTTTGGAGGCTAGTCTTAATATGGAAGCCATGTCGTGTGGTTCGGTTATGGTATTTAAAAAGTCAGTTTTGGTTTATTGAAATAGAAAACCTTCAGTAATAACCTCGGTATCAACACTATTTTATTTTGTAGTTTTGTATTAAAGTTATTTTACAACATATTTTAGTATAAGTTTTTAGTATTTTTAAGTATCTGAAATGGAAAACAACATCCAATAAAAAATAATGATATGTTCTGCTGTTTACTAAAAGATCGTAAATAGATTATAGTAAATAAAATTTTTAAATTTTAAAATTAGCTTTATGAGTTATTAAAGTCAACTAAATTTAATATATTAGCTGATTTTGATCTGGTATGCATCTTTGGAAAATTAAATATACTAACTTTCAAGTTCCTAGTAGAATAAAATAAATAATATATAGATCTTAAAATTTTTATTTATTAACATTATTAAATGATATTCATTTGATAAACAATTTAAGGCACAATGAATTAATATATCCTCAGGTATTAAATACAAAACCCGCTTTAAAATAATACAGGTAACAAAGTGAATGACATTTCGCTTCTTAAAAAAGTTAAAAAAATATTCAAAAGTTTTATATATACATATAGAAATACTAAAAATATTTCACTGGTACAAGATTTAAGCAGCACAATTTAGCACCAGTTAGGGCCTAATAAGTATACATTAATGAGATGTGTAATTTTACAACAAACGATGGCACATGTGTATACATAAGTAATTTATAAGCACTGTAAACTCGCCATCATATCACATGTGAAAATTTAGGGATTTATTACAGCCTAAATTTCCTGGAATATTTAATATTTATAAACTCATGCCTGGTTATTGCAGTATTGGAAGCAATAAGGCACAGCTAAAATAATAAAGCAAATTAAATAAAATAAAGCTATTTTGTTAATAAAAAGGTTGTTCTTATAGCAAATTTATAAATGGACATAAATTGCTTAAGTAACTAAAAGCACATAAAGAATTATTGTAAAAATATAATATAATCATAATTTAGCAATTAAAACTGGAACTTTTGTTCGATTTTATCGATTTTATTTCTTTATGCCTTCGACATAATAAAAACTACTAAGAAATAAATTAGAAAAAGTTAAGCCGAGGTAAGTAGAGGAAGGTACAAAAACGCACGTTTAACTCTAAACACTTAAATATTAAAACAACGGGGTCAAGTGCTAACTAAAACTTTTTAAAAATAGGTAAAAATTTGGCAGTAACATACAAATAAAATTGATGACAAAATTAACGTAAAATACTTCCTATTTTGGAATGCTAAAACATGTGTACCAAAAATAACAGTATATAAAAGAAAACGATTAAATTATAACATAATTGATTGTATCAAAAATTATGCAATACATCACTAACCATGAGTAATAGAACTAGTTATAAAAAGCTTGCTTTTATGAAAATTTAAGAATTAATTGATAAAAAGGATAGTGATGTTACATGTTATAATAACTCTCAGATCTGGTAACAATTATTTATTAATGAGCTTAAAAATTATGCCATACACCCATCAATTCCATGGTTGTTTCCATAATTTTGTGATGAATAGTTGTTATGACATTGTTGGCTGTTATAAGAGTACGTTTCTGTTTGATTGTCCAAGTCGGTGAGACTAGTTTGGAAATTTTCATCATCATTTCCTTGTCTTATATTTGGGGATCTATAATGTATAGCATTTCTATTATAAGATGTAAAGTTAGCAGCACTTGTTGGACGGTTGTATGAGTCAATATTTTGGGCACTGTAGTTACTTTCAACAGAAGCTGGACGACTGTAGGAATGATTCGATTCGATTACCGAATGGATTGGTGGTAATCGGGTAAAAACAGGGTCTCTTGGTGTTGGCGGCCTTAAATTTTTTTGGCATGTAGCTTTATGCATGGCAAGCATCTCCATAAGTTGCCTGTTTTGATTTTGAAGGTCTTGCAAAGTATTTTTAAGTTCGATGTTTTGTGCTTCCAGAGTTTCAGATTCGACCACCAGATTTGCGGTCCTTTCTCGCTTTTTTAACCGGCATTTCGTAGCTGCTATTTTATTTCTTTCTCTTCGTCTTCGTCGTCGTTCTTCATCTTCTGCTGTCAGCTAAAAACAAAAAAAATACCTTCAATATCATCGTTGTACATTATCAACAAAAATTCTATTTCATTTGTGTTTTTGTATGAAATATAAATTACTGAATAAAAGCACCCCAAAGTATAATTTTATACTACTGTAGTTGATGAGTCCCCAGATGAGGATAAAATTTAGATAGCAAATAATTAAACAAATTAATTTCATTTACCACAAATAATAAACATTATTTACAGTCATTTAAAGGGCGTACCCATAGTACATATAATTGGATATTTTGGTAATTTTGGACTTATCGTAGTTGATTTGAATAAAAATGTTGTAATTGTTAATACAGTGTACATACAATTATAGATATTAAGCAATATTGGTTAGAAGCAAATCAAAATTTAGCACGCATTCTTGTTGGTATTTAGGTGTGCTGAATATAAACGAGCAAAACAAAACGATTTGAATAATTTAATTATGCACGAAACCATTATTATTTCAAAAAAATAAACGTCGTGATGACGGGGGTCATGGTTAAAGCTTGACTAACGACCATTCTTGTATAATAGATTAACTTATTAAAAGAATTACCACTTGAGATCATAGTAATAATTTAAAAGGGTCTTCATTTAATAGAGCACATTCCACAACAAATTAAATAATTAAAATTTTAGTTATTGGTTCTTAGGTTTTAATAACGCGCTTAGGTGTGCTGTAATTTGTTTGACAAATTTAAGAACAAAGCTTTGGAATTGTAGAGACTAAGGAATTTAAATTGTGTCTAATTAAAGCTAATATAGTGTGCTTAGAACCAATAAATTTTGAGTGAAGCGTGAGAGAATTATTGATTTTTTTCAGACTTTTATTTTTTGTTACAAAATCAAAAGCCTTGGTGTTCCTATGCTATTAAAATAAATCAATACTAGGGTATTAAAAGTTCAGATTACATGTCTTCGGTTAAAAATTTCTAATTTTAAATTACTGATGTATAATTTTCTCACCAGATGTTGTAGTTTTTATAAAAGTAATTTTAGATCTTATTGTTTTTAAATTCAATTTAAGCAATTTTATTTAAGCTTTTATTGTTTTTGCTTTACGTAGATTCATTTTTAATTACATTACTTTCAGGTTTACGAGTATACTTACATATAAGTATAGTATAATTTAAACAATTAATACTTTTTGAATTTAAAATCACATTAAAACATGCAATTATTTTGATTGAAGACATAATTAATAAAAAAATCTTGAGTCGAAGGAAATTGCATTTTAGAAAGCATCAATTGTATTTCAGATAAATCAATTTGTATTCAGAAACCATTAATTGTATTTCAGAATCGCCATTTGCATTAAGGATTAATTGTATTTCTGATAAAATCAACTGTATTTCAGAAAAACTAATATAATTTCAGAAAAGACCAATTGTAAAAAAATGAGAAAGATAAGAGAAACCAAAAATACAATTGTTGGTGGGATTATGCTCGTGCAGCACACTACAATCCTGTACTCCAATACTGTTGGTGGCTAAAATATTATATTTAGGCAATCCAAATTTTCTGTGGCAAAATTTGCTTTGAATGAAACTCGATTCATTACTCCTGAAATACAAATCATATACTTTTTGAAATTAAATTGACTAATTCTGATATTCAATTGATGCTTTCTGAAATTATACTGGTGTTTCTAAAATAAAATAAATGTTTTCTGAAATACAATTAGCGTCTATGAATTGCAACTGATGAGTTCCGAAATTGAACTGATCTTTTCTGAAATTCAACAGGAAAAGGTGCATATAGTAAAGTTTAAGTGAAAGTTGTGCAACCACCTTCAAAGACATTACGAACGATGTTTTTAAGGTGATTTTTTTTCGTAGAGTGTTGAAAATTTTGAGAAAAAAGTGTAAATGTTACTTTTCGATCCGACCAACTTGAATCTATTAAGGGGGCTGAGATTCGACCCCTTTTGTATTTTTACCTTAAAATCGGACGTTTTTTGCGAGGAGCCGCCAAAAGGATGTTTTTTTTCGTCCGATTTTAAAAATTCGAGTAGCATTGTAAAGGGAAATATTTATTATAAGCGGGGTAAAACTTTTAAATTTTTCGAGCTACCAGAACACTTTGAAAAAAATCCCGAATACGGTCGATTTTTGTTGGTTTTTTCCAATTTTCGGCGGCGTCAACTTTGAAAAATCGCAACTCCGTATAAATAAGCAAAAAAAAATTGGCTCCTTTTATTTTTACATCCTGAGAGGATAGATCGGAACCATTTTCAAGTCTTCAGGCGCAACTGTTTGGCGCCACGACGCCGAGACGCAAAGTAATACAATTTGAGCGTTTTTTCGGGCGGCAAAAGTACCTCAACTTTGTACCTTCGATCTGAAGATCCACCGATGCAAAAATCACGGTTTGTTAATTTGCCATCTGCGCTACTTCGGGAAACGATCCCATTTTTTGATATCTCAATTTTTTCTGTACTTTTGGCGCCCTCGAATTTGTGCTTCGAAATTCCATATTTTTTGACGTCGACTTTGAAAATTCGTAACGTTTTATAGGGACCAGCTATAACAGTCAAATATTTTTTATTTTGCTTAGTACATTAATATTTATAAGTAAAAAAATCAACACCGCTAAATTTTCACCTAAAGCTTCAGAAAAAATTTCAACGAAATATGTTCAACAAATCGCACAAATCTCACAAAAGCGGTCGAACAATTGTACCACTGGCGCACACAATTTTTAAATAATTACAATTTTACTTTATTTCCCTTAAGGCGATATAGAGTCAAATGTGACGAGAAATATTAGTTTCTAAACCCCGCAAGTTAACAGGACTGTATTTACTCCTAAAATGACGTCCCAAACAATGGAAAAAAGTTTATTATTAATAAACAACTCCCCTAAACTTTGAGGCGAATATCAGCAATATTTACATCCCTTGGCCATATCTTTAAATATATTTATAAATTTCGAAATAAATTGTTTAAATAATACATAAATCTAGGCACGTACAGAAACAGAAATTATAAAGGAAAAACATTAACACCGAAAATAGGGTCTAAAATGAAGCGTATTTTTGGATAATGTAGCAATTTATCTTTAATACTTTGGGACAAAATAAAGAAAAAGGGCTTCTGTACAGGCCTAGTATAGAATCCGCTCTTTCATTTGCATTTTAAAAATTTAATTTTGATCTATTATTAACCAAATAGGAAGGTTATTGAAAAGGTTGGATCTTCTTCGAAGAGGTTGGTGAGTGATTTCCATCGGGCCATTTTTTAACCAATTTTCAATTTCAAAAGGTCAATCGAATGTAATCCTCAAACCAAAACCGCCCACGCAAAGGGTTTTTTGAATTTTTAAAGATATTTTTTTACGTCCCAATATTTGACGCGTTTCGGTTTAATCAACCCCTCAAATTCTATTTTACCTCCAAGTAAAATACCTTCTCTGGAAGCTTTCAAGGTCCGCTTTACAACAAAAAAAGAGTTATTACTGAAAATGTAGCTGAAATAAGCAAAATCTCCGTTTTCAGCTAAAATTTAGCTCTGAAATTGTTCACTTTTCACAAATTAATTATTATTTTCGAAAGTATAAAACTCAACAAGACGATTAATAGCTTAAAATTTGCCCCGTCACCTCTTTCATAAGAATATGACAAAAAAGTATTTTCGGTTAAAAATTGCGCCAAAACTTTGCGAATTTTTTCCAAAAAAACTAATTACCCGATTTTATCGAAATATTTTTTAAATTGCGTCTATGCACGGGGTTTAGCTTCGGCAAAAATTACAAATCGCTAGCTTTTATAGTTTTCGATAAAAAAAATAAAAACCGATTTCCATGATAAATTTTTAGCTCGTGGCCTGAAAAATATCTCAGAAAAATGTTTTTTTGAATTTTTTCAAAATTGACCCCGCAAATAAAAGGTAATAGAAAATGAATGAAATTTAGGGAGTCACTTGCTCCAAAAACTCAAAAATATCAACATTTAAAAAAAAATTAAATTTTATATAAAAATTCATAACTTTTGAACGAAACATCGTAGATACTTGATTTTTTTTAAATTTTCTTTTCTACACTCTTTATACTTTAAATATAAATTTTTAATTTTCAAATTTTTAATTTTTAAATTTTTAATTTTCAAATTTTTAATGTGAAACGAAAGACAGTTGCAAGGTTCCAATTCCTTAATTTTGATATTCAATTTTAAATTTTTCGCCAATTCTTTAATGATTCTTTATGGCGAATGAGTAATTTTAAAATGGGAATAGTTTTAAACTTTTACCTGGTTTACTTTTTCTACAGCACATTAATTTTTGGCATATTTAAATCAGTTTTCAGGCTAGTAAACAATATTTAACATTCGCAAGTGCTAAATATGCAATGTTAGATTAAGTTTCTTTATTAGGTTTTGCATTAGACCATGTATATAATGTAAATAATTATGTATTCATTCAATTTTTTACGAAATGTTCCATTTGTCATGTATTTATACCAATTTATCAATCAATTTATAATAATCAATAAATTACATAATAGAACCAAATCAATTAATCAGCTTAATGAAATATAGCATAAGATTAATGATCAAAATAACATTTTAAATGCCCAACATAATTGATAAAAAAACATTAACAATAACAATAGCCACAAACCTGTCACTTGAAGGAAAAAGGACCAATGTCTAGTTGTGTTAGATTTTGAATTATAATAAAGATGGAGATTTTTTTTTGAAATACCAACATAAAGACCATTTAATCCATTTAAAAAATGGAAACAAGTGGCTTTCATTGAATTGACATAATTTAGAGTTTTAATTTCTTAATTTTGGACATTGTCCTTTTTCCCCACTAAGATACCTACCAAAATATGCCTCATTATTTTTTATGTTTATGTAAATTGAATCTTGGGTGTTATTTTTGAATTTTAAAGTAGATTGTTATAATGTCTAAAATAGAATTAATGATATTAAAATTAAAATATTTTCTTGTATTATTGAAAAAAAAATTTGTTTTAAATATCGAACAGTAGAAGGCTTAACTGAACTTCAATTATCAAAATTGGCTAAATCCATTTTGGGGTAAAATGAGTTGCCTATATTAAAATAGCCTTTGTAAAATTCCACCAAATTATGGATATGTACTAGAGTTATCTAGACTTTGAAACGAAAGAGGAAAAGATACTAAATAATAAATCAACAATAATTAAGTATTATCCAATTTTACGGATTCCAAACATTAATTTGGTTATTGTTTGGAAATATATGAAAGTCTACAGATTTTGAATACTGAGTATACTTTTTGTAAAGTTTGATTTATGCAAAAAACTCAAGTATCAAAATCGATCAAAGAATGAAATTTTGTTCGTATTTCTTACTGGTATTATCTAAAATAATTCTTTATATGATTGTACTTGTTGCAAACTTTACACAAAACTTCTAAAAAAGTTAAAATAATTTTAAAATTTTAATGATTTTTGTGGGAATTATATGGGGTATAAATTTCCTTCTTTTCATTGTTTTTCGTCTTTACCCAATTGTTTTTTGAACAATCTTGATTGTTTTTAAAAGACTTGCCTTTTAAATTTCCCGCACTAATATAACGTATTAAAGACAAAACCAAAGCCTAATTGATTTTAATAAAAATATTGATAATACAAGATAAATTATACAGAGTGTCCCAAAAAAACCATTAACATTTTAAAATAGCTGTAATTTTTTTCGGAATCGAAAAAAATGTTAGTTGATAGGAACATTTTTGTTTAGAATAATATTTATAAAAAAATTGCTGGAAAAAAACGAGACACAATGAGATACAATTATTAGGTATTTCTAAATACCGGGCGTACACGAAACTAGGGCCACCACTGTAATTTTTTTTAATAATTAAAATAAAATAATTTCCGGCGAAGGGATATTGATTTTTTTTTAGTTCAATAACGTCCGATATTATCAAAATTTGTAACGGTCATTAATTTTAAATGAGGTTAGGTTAGGTATACCGGGTGGAAATGAAAACCGGGTCACCTCGATAACTTTTTTATTTATGAATAAAAAAATTTGAAATTTGGCTATGTTCTATGGTTCAAAAAAACAAATTTTATGTGCATTTTTTATTTTCGAAATCACTTCCGGTTTCACCGGAAACACCATGAACTTTGTTTTTTTAAATGTAACATCCCATATTTTTATTCATGGCTTAAAATACTTTAAAAAAAGAAGTATTTTTAAGATATTAGTTTTTATTTTTTTTGTAAAAAAAATTTTTTTCAAAAAAAAAAAGGTTTTCGAAGTCGTTGAAAAGTACCAAAACTAACTCTAAATAATTCAAATACCTAAATAAAATTGTAATTTGAAAAAAAATTTAAGTGGTTTTTGAACTATTAATTTTTAAACTTAGTTAATGAAGATTTTATCAAATATCTCACTTTTTTTAAATGCAATGATGCCGGGTCATTCGACTTTTTAAAAAGAGGATTTTATAACGATTATTTTGGTACCCCATATGTAGGGGTATTATTTTGCATGTGCCTGTAATAAAGATACTTAATAGCTAGTATTTGCCAACTTAAGAAATAAATAATTTTACTAGTTCATTTAGCGTTCTCCAGGGTGCACCCCTACATATGGGGTACCAAAATAATCGTTATAAAATCCTCTTTTTATAAAGTCGAATGACCCGGCATCATTGCATTTAAAAAAGTGAGATATTTGATAAAATCCTCATTAACTAAGTTTAAAAATTAATAGTTCAAAAACCACTAAAATTTTTTTTTCAAATTACAATTTTATTTAGGTATTTGAATTATTTAGAATTAGTTTTGGTACTTTTCACCGACTTCGAAAACCTTTTTTTTTTTTTTGAAAAAATTTTTTTTTACAAAAAAAATAAAAACTAATATCTCAAAAATACTTCTTTTTTAAAAGTATTTTAAGCCATGAATAAAAATATGGGATGTTACATTTAAAAAAACAAAGTTCATGGTGTTTCCGGTGAAACCGGAAGTGATTTCGAAAATAAAAAATGCACATAAAATTTGTTTTTTTGAACCATAGAACATAGCCAAATTTCAAATTTTTCTATTCATAAATAAAAAAGTTATAGAGGTGACCCGGTTTTCATTTCCACCCGGTATATAGAGGGTGTTCCGTAAGTGAACCATCAAATAATGTGTGTATTTTTGATGGTCCAAGGGTTATTTCAGTTTTCGTGTTTTTTTCAGAAATCACGTACTGCGCTTACTAAAAAAATAATTAAGAAAATTCTATGAGTTGTTTGTTTATTTTTATTTTGTGTTACAGTAGTTAAAGGGTACATCTTTCCAATAAAAGCATTTTCAGAAACTTTCTTATCATCTATGAAAATAAAAGATTTTGTGAAAACTTTTTGTGCAGTTAGTGTTAGTATTAGTTGATTTTGAATTTACCCTGGCAGAAAATATACTACTATACTAACATAAAGTTGAATAACTATCAGAAAAACACCGCAACCAAACATACAATGTAGTGATTTCAGACTTGCTACGTTGGTTGGTGTATGTACCTGTTAACATTCATTCAAATTAAAATCTGATCTGTCATTTAAAAAAAAACGTTTCTCAGCCGTTTACAAATTATTTCTCAAGTGTCTTTTTATTAAAAAAGTTGTTTCACTAAAAAACCGCAACTGAAGAACTGATTTTAACTTTCAGTACAGGCAACTGCGGAAAACTTCTCCTACCATGCAAAGTCATTAATTTTTGAAGACCCAATATTAACAAAAAAATCGTAAAGTTTCTATGATGCATTTTATGACAAATTCACTTAATGTATTTTATGTCTATTTTTGGTAATATTTGAATAAGTACGTTTAATCTTTAATCGTCCTTTTGATCAATATTTATCGGTATTTACTTTTCCATTCACATTTCGATTAAAAAATTGATTCTAATATTATAAATAATAAAACTGTTTATTTTTAATTTAGTTTTTGGCAAGGAATTCATAACAGATAACATTTCGCAGCTAAACATCTTACAGGTTGTTGGAGGGTAGCCAAATTGTAAAAGGCGTCCGGAAATAGGTTTTTGTGTAAACGGAAAATGCATAATGGAGCTTAAAATACGACTTTAAGCACGGTCCGGGATCATCGAATTTCAAATAATTTTTAACGCCATTATATAAAAACTTGCTTTACGAGACTATTTAAAATTTAAATATAAAATTATTTTCTAGTTTTCCTAATTTATGCTACTTAATTTATTTATCCGGCACGAAAAGTGAGCAATAATTGTATTGTTTTGGCACAATACGCGCCTTTGCTATTGTTCTCTATATGTGCACAAAAGTCAATAAAAATTTTCAAAAGAGTACGTGTTTATAATTATAAATCGACCCAACCAAATCAACATAACGAACTTTCCATGCGTATGAGAGTACTTACAATCCATCTATGCAAATATCAACACCATTTGCATACAAAATGGTAAAAAATATAAATTAAAAGGTATGACCTTCAGAAACCCAGGCTTCAAACGTGAAGATTCATTAAGATAACATTATACGATAAAACATCTTTGGGCATAAAAATTTTGTAAAAAAGTAAGGTTTGAGTAAGCCTGAATTTAGACTAACGTTCCTAGGATCATAAGCGAACGATCAATTTATGTATTTTTTTAATGTTTGGGTAGACCTAATAGCATTGAAAGTTATAAAAATGTCGTACAAATAATAATGAAAAAATTTATACCACAAATAATCTGATTACTACTTCTGAAGTATTTTTGTTTGCTATTCTATTAGGCACTTCGGCAGTTAGGGCCGGTTGCACAGTTAACCCTTAAGTTTTAGTTGAGCTAAACCTTAAACTAAAAAAAGCTTCATGTGTTGCACAGTTGAAAATTATAAAATACTTGGCTAAGCGAAAATATGTACATATTGGTAGCAATGGCTGCAAAATTTAATTATGTTTCTACGATCGTTTTTTACAATTGTTTGAAATTTGAAATCATAACCTCATCACTCAAGTTAGTGCCAAGTGCAAGAAAAGTTTAGTTCTTTCAAACGAAAAAAGAAAACAGGCTTCAAACTTCAATGAAAGTGAAGTTGCCATATTAATTTCATTGATAAAAAAATATAAAAACATTGTGGACTGTAAAAAGTGAAACAGTTTTGTAGAAACAAAAATCTGATATCGATACTCAGAATGAAGAAAATTTATGAAAATATCTAAAAATATTCATTCTAAATTACTGGAGCTAGTCCTGCAATAGTTACAATGGATACCATTAATGAAGAAGTGGAACTGGAATGTCTACTGAATTTTTAAGACTCAAATAATAAGGAGAATCCTGAAACATCTGAACCAGGACCATCTTGGACTGAGTACTACAATTCAACTGATGTTACAGTTGTCTATAGCGTACCCCAAAAAGTAATTAATTAATGGTAAAAATATAGTTCATTTTATTTTGAATAGTGATGGTTATTAGAGGGGCAATAAAACAAAAAAATCAAGTAGTGACGAAAGAAATTCAAGAGGAAAGATGGCGGACAGAAATATTTATTGT
The DNA here is from genome assembly GCA_963971135.1 of Stenus bimaculatus. Classification (NCBI taxonomy): domain Eukaryota; kingdom Metazoa; phylum Arthropoda; class Insecta; order Coleoptera; family Staphylinidae; genus Stenus; species Stenus bimaculatus. Next base: position 73,228,914 of record OZ020180.1, on the reverse strand, counting down.
ATATTTGTAAATAATAAAATAATTTAAAATAAAAAAATATATTCTTCAAATTTTTAAATTGATAACCTAACCATTAAAAAAGTAATTTTATGCTAAAATTTTTGATTTAAGATGTACTGCTTCCTTCACTTAAGTATTTTTATATCTGAGGGTAAGTTTAAACCAAAAACCTGACCTGTACAACACATAAAACTTAAGTAAAAACTTAAACTCAAATTTAAGCTTAAGCTTGAATTGTGCAACCGGCTCTTATAGTTTTTTGGAATTAAACTAAAAGTAAAGTAAATGGTTTTAATAAATCTCAATGAAAAATAGATCATCATAAAAAATATGTATTTGCCAGTTTACAGACATTTTGGCCACTCTGTATATTCACTTTTAGTGGATATGAATAATTTATTGCATAAACAAATATACGCGAGAATCGGAAATTGGAGTTATGTCGATGAGATGCATAAGTAAATATTATTGCATATTTTTCCAAGATTTTTTTTACATAATTTTTCTAAAATCCAATATTTGTATTTGTTGTTTCGTGGTTTTATTAAGAGGATTGGGAGTCTAAGTAGAACCGCGCTCCGATAGTAAACGTATATTTTGAGCTTTTTCTTGAATTTGGGGAAGAAATTATGACCCAAAGTACATCCCACATAATTAGGCTGAAAGTACCAATAAAAATCTTCATTTCTGTTATATTTTAAAATTTGTATCACCTAGACTACGAAGGTATTTGCTGCTTTTACAGTTAAAATGCGCGTTCAAAATTTATGAAATATACCTTGCAATTATTTCAAACTACAACCATATTTTGTAAATAACATTAAGTTTTATAATTGCATAGTTTAAATAACATTCATGGCTAGACTTCTATACGACGACTTTTTCAAAAATTAAATTATTACGTCCAAAAAAATAAGTTTAAAATAGGCCAAATTTTACGTATTTTTAATGATTTTTTTTGGCCATTTTGGATATAACATATTAAAAAACTGTTGCATACAAGTCTTAAGCAGAGGTTCCACTTTCATATGATATTCTCATTTTTTATATAGCTCAATAAATATTCGCGTAGTTTGAAATATAGAAACTGGGAAAATCCCATATAATTTTGCAGACTCCATATTCTCTTAATATGAAATCCAATTTTTTGTCAAAATATTCTTACATTTTGGAAATGTTTAGATTTCAATGATACCCAAAAGTTATAAAATGTGTGCAGTTTAGTAAAGATTTCTTTTTTTCTCCTACTTCTTATTAGGAGCTTTTTTTCCTGTAGTTCTGCCATCTACCCCAGTCTGCTGGAAATTTTTGGTACTCAATGTTGGAAAAGGTTGTGTTACATAGGTGTTTTTGTAAAAACTGGACCTTTTTGAGTCTTCTTATTTTTTGATTAAATAAAACATTTGAACTCACCCCTTTAGTGTTGTGGTACTTATCCTCTTCAGATTCACTTTCGTTCTTCTTGATCCGCTTTATTTTGTCCAAGTCTAGCAGATCTTCGCTGTCGCTCTGAAATTTTCGTTTTTGCTCGATCGATAGTTTGAGTCCGGCCTTGATAAGTTGTGAACACGTGTGTTGGACGCTGGTTGGCCCCGTTATAGTGGTCCTAGATTCCTGACTACAACTAGAACTATTCGAATCACTGGAGATACTATTCGCATGGAATCTTTTCGGGGCATCATCACCAAAGTGGTAGTTATCCAAAGGATTGGTCATGGCGATGAGGGAATTTAAAATTTCCGGCGTCCTAGGCGTCGTGCAGCTATTTTCCACCGATAACAAGTTATTGACTATATTCCCCGCGGAAGCAGCCATGTTTATGTTTAAATTATACATAATATCACTTTTCTCTTTAAAAACTAAATCACAATATATTCCCGCACTTTAAACTCGTTTAAAGCTTTTTAAAATAAGTCGATTTTTATAAGTATTAATCTTAGAGTTTTTTATATTCAAGATTAATGTCAAAGCACCTTTTGTAATTTAATTGCTTTGGTAGTCAAATCCTTTTCTTGGTTAGGTGTGTCCTTTCTGAAAAATAAAAATAAAAACTCTTACAACTTTTCTTCCTCAGTAATTTATAGCAAATTTATGATAATTTATTAAAATATGCTTTTTAATTTTAGGCTTAAATAATAATTTTACTTAAATTAGGAAATTAATTAAAGAAAAGATAATAAATTAGAAAAAATTGAAAATTATCAATTAGTAAATAATTCATACGTTTTATGTAGAAAAAATATTACAACCAGTATTTTAGATAAATATCTATTTTATGGTTATGATTTGAAAAATATCGGGTAGTAAAAAAATAATAGCTTTTATGAAATTTTATAGATTCTTCATCACCTCAAATAAAAACTTACCGAATGAAATCATATAAATTTTAATGAGTTTATTATGTTTAATTACCCATTATATTTTTTAGTAAAATCTCAAGGTTAAATTGGCAATAAAAGAAAAGAGTTGTTATTAATTTAATAATCAAAAATATTTTTATTGTACTAACATTAAAATAATTGCGGCCAAACCCGTTTTTAAACTTACTCCATTATTAATTTAATAATAATATTTAAAAAGATTAATAGTGAGATTAGTAACATTTAGCTTAAATTCTTCATTACATAATTATGTAAACATCTTTTTGTTCTTAATATTTTTTTATAAGAGCAGGTACGTGGAATTTATTAAATTGGGATAAAATGAACGCTACAAAGTATAATATATAATTTTAAGACTTTTAATTTTGTTTTTAAGTAAATACCTGGAATTAAAATTAAATTTTATTTAATTAAAAACATGCTCAAAATTAAATTAATAAATTAAAATACTTATCTTGCCTTTTTTTATTAAAAAATAAGAAATTAATAAAACTGATTCAAGTTATTAAATAATATAAAAACGTAAACAAAGATTAAAATGTAAAATAAATCAAATTTTGTTTATAATTTATTAACCTAAAAAAAATAATAAAAATGATTTAAAGCAAAACGGTGAAAAAACACATTAATTCTGAATTTTGTCATAAAAACTTTTCTAATGTTACAAATGAAAACGGCGCCTAAAATAATTTTAGGTCGTTATTTCCATTTCGGTTTGTTATTTTTTAAACTCAAAAATTTCTTTAAATTTTTATGTAATTTTTAGACAGTACATTTCCATTTAAAACATGCTCCTATGATTTCATTTATATAGAATGAGTTTTGGTTGTTTTTATCTACTTATTTTCTAGTATTGATTTAAACTGCGAAGAAAAAATGTGGTGTTATATTTAAAAAAACAAAATTGATGTTAAAGTAAAGTCTTTACAATATGTATAGTTACATTTCAATTTTCATAAAAAAATAAAGAAATTATAGAGGTGACACATGTTTCGTTTACACCCGGTATATAACAAAATAGAAAAAGCGAAAAACGTTTATTTGCGCTTTATTTTTAACATTACATAATTTTCAGTTAGTTTCTATCAAAATTTGTAACACCAAAAAATATAACATATACAGGGTGCCTCACTGTTTTTGCAACAACCATTTTTGTTAGATAGTAATTTCATTCTGAACAAAAAACCTATAAACTAATATTTTTTAACTCCTTATGAAGTTACAGCAATTTTTAAGTTTCTATTATAATTGTGAGACACGCTGTATATAAATTATAATTTTCTTTTCTATTACAATTTTTTAATTAATAACATTTATGGTTTGGATTTTGTCTTTACCCAACTACTTTTTTGAACATTATTGGCTTTTTTTGACTGAGTGGACCATTTTAAATTTTCCTCGCTAAAATTAATCTGAATGGCTTAAAGATGAGGGCAAAATCGAAAGCTTACTTGATTTAAATAAAAAATTCTAAATAAAATGAAACTTACAGGGGTGTCTCACAAAAAACATTATAAATTTGAAAATTATTGTAACCTTTTAAGGAGTTAAAATAAATATATGTTCATGGGACATTTTTTGGTATGACATTTAATTCAAAAAAATTGTTGGAATACCGGGTGTCCACGGAACTAGTGCCACCCCCGTCACTTCTTTATTTAGGAAAATAAAAATTTGAAATTTTAGTATATTATATGGTATAATAAAACAAATTTATTGATCTAAAAAAAATTTCAGTTTCACTTCCGGTTTTACCAGAAATGACATAAACTTTTTTTAAATCCAAGACCCTAATTTTCTGTACTTACTATTAAACAATGGTAATATTAGGTATGTTTTTAACAAAAAAAATTTTTTTTGAACGTTCGGCAAAATTTTGGATTTTAAAAAAAAAAATTTTTTTTAAATTAAATCTATTAAAACTACTCTTAAATAATTTTAAAAGGTAAAATTAATTATGAAAATAAAATAAATTATAAAATTCATTTAGCCGTTCTTGAGAAAGTAATTTTTATAATTTAAAAAATGCGTTTTTTGCAAATATCGTTACTTCCTATTAAAAAATTATAAAAAATTATAAAAAAATCCATTTTTTTTTTAAATTAAAAAAAAAATTGTCAAAAAAGTACTTAAAAGTTACCAGTGTTTAATAATAGTACAAAAAAATAGGATGATACATTTAAAAAAACTTGATGTCTAATTTTTATTTGCATAACTAAAGTTACAGGGGAGGCCCCAGTTTCGTGGCCACCCGGTATAAGTGGGACACCTTGTATAAGATTTAAAAAGAAAGTAGTTCTTTTTAGCTCACAAATATTATCAGAAATTTGCATAATTTTAAAAACTAGCCCTTGAAATAAGATTGTATAAACAAACCTTTTTCTTACAAAAAACAGAAATTTATTTAAATATGATGTAGTTTTTAGAGCTCTGTAAAAAATTATAAAATATAACAAAATAGAAAAAAACATTTATTTGTGCTTTATTTTTAGCATAAAAAAATAATTTTTGAGTTAGTATTTATCAAATTTTGTAACCTTCCAAAAAATATAAAACAGAAAAGATTTATCTTTCGAGTTTTACAAAGTTATAAATAAAAACCAACCTCTCAAAAAAATTATTGTATTAAGAATTTAGAAAGTGTAATTGCTTTTTTTTATAAAGTAAAAATATACATAGAAGTAGACAAGCTTGAAAAAAAAATTGTTATTTTTGTTATATTTCTCTAGTCAATTAAACAAATAAAGAATTTTTAATCTGTGATAATTTTAAACATCTATGATAATTTGTGATAATTAATGGCACCCCAACTCTAATCATGCCATACTTGACCATAATTTGTGATAATTAATGGCACCCCAACTCTAATCATGCCATACTTGACCATAATTTGTTAATATTTATGGTTTTATTTATTTTATACTATTTTAACTATTTTACATTGTCGTCTATGAGGTTGAATTGTCGTTAGTACAATGCATGTTTTATTTTACCAAAAACAAATCTCTTGAGCCTCCTTACTTAAGTGCCTGATGATGCGCTAATAAAGGCGAAACTAGTAGTACATTATATTTTGTTTAATTTCTTCATACAATAATGGTTGCGATTAGAATCATCATTCTTCGTTAACATTAAAATAAAATTAATGTAATTGAGAGCATGCAAAAAAATCAAGCAAATGTGTTTTATGTTTCATAGATGTTTCTTTAATTTGTAAAAATAAAATGGTACCATTTGAAAATTTAAATAAAAAATTGACACAATCATACCTAGAACTTACCAATGTCTAATAATAAGTACACAAAAATAGAATGTTACATTTAAAATAAAAAAGTTGATGTCATTTCCGGTGAAACCGGAAGTGCAAATGAAATTTTTTTTAATTCAATAAATGCGTTTTCTTATGCCTTATAGTATAGTAAAATTTCAAATTTTTATTTATATAAATAAAGAAATTATAGAGGTGATTTCGTGTACACCCGGTATTAACAAAATTTTTAATTTTTCTTTCAATTTTTTTATGTTATAAATAAAAATATGCCCTGATATGTATTACTTAATTTTAAAAAAGTCAAAAGGCCCCAAATACCGTAATAAACACAAAAATCAAAAATTTTAAAAATATCTTTTTGATAACTTTAGTCTACATATTTCAACAAAATTAAAAAAACAAATGTTATAAATAAAAACCTGCTCCTAGTAGTAATTTTATACAATAACTTACTTATCTACCATATTTACTAAAAAAATTAACGAAACTTTTTTTTAGAAAAATAAAATGATGAGAAAAGCACATCTGAAAAAAAAACTTATGATCAAAATTTTGGCCGCTAAAATTAGGAACTAAATTTTTAAATATCAAAAATAAAGTATAGATATTTTATTTATAAAAGTTTTATTGTAAAATAAAATAAATAAAAAATGATTACAAAGTAGGTAATTACAACATTTAGGAAGGAAATAAAGTAGATTAAATTTTATAAGATTTGTATTACATAAATACCACAATTTATTTTTAGCCTTAACAATGGCATTAAAACATTTTTTATGTTGGACCACACACATAGTTATTTTGCACAACCATAGTTGAGTTTGTATCAATTTTTATGGGCAGTTAAATGTAAAAATAAATTTTTTAATATAAACAAAATAAAATTTAAATAAAACAATTTTATAATCGGTTTAGTTAAAATTGCAAGTTTCTGAAAATTATTTTAATAGTTTAAATAATAGATTAAACTGCATTTTACAGGCAAATAACATAAATTTAATGATAATATTATACCCCAATCAAAACAATTACCTTTTATTATAGCAACTAGCAGCGAGGATTAGATAAAATTAAAACAAATTCGAGTTATTGTGTAGGATTAGTTTACATCAATTGTTGCTTAGGCGTTTCTAAATGTCTTCATTCTATTTAGCAGAGCAAAGGAACTAATTTTAGGTCAAATTTAATGACCACAATTTATTAAAACAAAATTTATCTGATAGTAATACTACACAGGGCCATAAATATAATTTAAAACGTCGCAACAATTAAAAATTAACCCAATAAAACGTCTGGCCACAAATTAATTTAAAGAAATGCTGCTGTTAAAAACCCACATCCGGCAAAGCACAATGATTAATATTTCTAATCTTCAGTGCAAACTTAGATAATAACACAAAGTTATCTTTAATATTTGCAGTATCTTTATGAAAATAATTAAAGTAATTTACCTAGGGTGTGTCATATATTTTTTTTTTATTTTTTAAAACTCATAGAAGTAAATTTATATTTTTAATAAAATATCATTAAAACAATGGTTTAAATAATATGAAGTAATAAAATTGCACCCAAATAAATTAAACTTTCTTTAGATGAGTAATGATAAAAAGCAACACGTAAATACTCATCATGTCGGAAAGTTTAAGTGGTCTTTTGATAGTTTGTGGTTTGGACAATTGAGAAAATTAAGTTTAGGGTAGGGCCGTCCTCTTTTTCGTTTATCGCAAAATCTTCTGGGTTGACATTATTTATGTCGAACGTGCACTTGCATGCATAATTTTAAAAGCATGTCGTGTACAATACTTAACGCGCCCTAAAGAAAAATATGAGAAAAATGAATTATGAGACAGCTACAAAAGACGAATTAAATTTTTATGTAGCCATAAAAATATTTTTAAACAACATAATTTATCAGTGTTTAAAATAAAACTAAAAAAAAATATTAAGTAAATTAATTTTTTTTTGGTTTTATTAATTTATTTAAAATATTGAATTTAAAAGCATTATTAATTCGGGGATCAAGTTTCCTGCAATCCATTAATCAAAAGTGCTTTCAAGGCAATCCCAGACAAACTCAAGCCATTTGATATCTGTGTCAAAATAAACTATTAAAAAAATAAACATATGTTCTATATTCATCTGTTGAATGTAAACTTTCCCATCTTGGTTAAAATTCGGCATTGCGAAACTTCATCTCCATCAATTAGACATGTATCTTCAACGATTTCTAATGATGGGTAATTAATTGATTAATTTTCTTGTATACGTGCTTTTAAGTCGAAGGTTTTATTTTTTCATATCGCAACAGCAATATTTATATGATAAAGTTTGGGAATGGGAAACCCTGCTGTGAGCTTGATTTGCATGAGGTGTGGGAGGTTAGGTAATTTACGCTTATTTATTGCTTTTTTTAATAACTTTGGTGTTGAAATATAAAATCCTTAGTTTTACCAAAAAAATTTACTTCGTCCAGTAACCAATAATTTGGAAACTAGGTACCCAATCCCTCAAAATTTCGACATAAATTATTTTTTTTAATTACTGTTTTTCATAAAAATATTACAACAAAGATTTTTCTAAATAAATGCAGGTTTTATACTTAAGTCTTGTAAAATGGTGTCCAAAAACAATTTTCAGCAAATACCAGAAGTCATCAAAAATAAACTAAAAATTTCATTTTTTTTTGTTTTTGCCTTATAACTTGTAAAGTAAGCTTTTTACCCAAAAATTGATTCGGTATTAAAATAAAGACGAGAAAATTACCTACAATTCATGTTCTTATCATATTTTTGAGTTTTCGTCAAAGATGCTATAAAAAATCGCCAATTTTCGGAAAATACATTTTATAGAGGGAACTATATTATGATAAAATGATAGGAACATGAATTGTAGGTAATTTTCTCCTATTTATTTTAATACTGGGAATTCAAATAAGATTGATACCGCAACTATGCAACCAAACATACTCTGTAGTGATTTTAGACTTGGTAAGTTGGTATACCTGTTAATTTTCACTCAAATTTAAATCTGATCTGTCACTTTAACCAAAGCGTCTCTCGGCAGGTTTTTTTTTTCGGGGATTTTTTCAAGTCATTTCTCAGTGTGTTGCAAATTTTATAAAAAAAAGTTTTATCAAAACTAAAATTACTGCAGTTATTCACGATGGTTTTATTTCACCGGAGCACAACGCATTCAGTTCAGTGTAGCCAATTGGGGGAAACTTGGAACTCCTACCATGTAATGTCAATAGTATCATTCATTTTTGAAGACCCTGTATATGATCACATTTTACGCAAAAGCTTACTTTGCAAATTACAAACTAAAATCCAAAAAATCTGTAATTTTTAGAGTTTTTTTTGATAATTTCTCATATTTGTCAAAAAAATTGTTGGAAAACTTCAGATTCGTACTATGCATCCCCAAAAACATAAAGTAAACCACTAAAAACAATTGCACACGAAATTTCCACTTCAAACTTCCATTTGACTTGACTGGTAATTTGTAAAATTGTATTTCCGAAAAGATCAATTGTAATTCAGAATGGTCAATTGTATTTCAGAATGCATTAATTATATTTCAGAATAATCAATTTAATTTCAGAAAGTATCAATTGACTTTCAGCATAGTCAATTCAATTTCAGAAATCATCAATTGTAATTCAGAAAAGATCAATTGTATTTCAGAAAGCATCAATTGTATTTCAGAAAAATTAATTTAATTTTAGAAAAGACCTTATGTAAAATATTGAGAAAGCTAAGAGTTTTTGGAAAATTATTTCAATTGGATTTAACATTGAACATTGGTGAATAAGGACCTAAGCTTGGTGTTACAGGTGTAATATTTCTAAAGCAAATTTCTGATGAAATATTTGTGGTTCACGTACACAATCACCTCCAAAAACTCTTGACTTCCTCATTTTTTCATAATTGGTCCTTTCTAAAATTAAATTTATGCTTTCCCGAAATTTAATTGATCTTTTCTGAAATACAAGTGACTATTCTGAAAGACAATTGATACTTTCTGAAATTGAATTTATTATTCTGAAATACAATTGAGTTTTCTAAAATTTAATTGACTATTCTGAAATCGAATTGACCTTTTCTGAAATACAATTAGAAAAGGTGCAATAAAATCTGAGATTTTTAGAGTTTTTTTTTTGATGAGTTCTCATATTTGCCGAAAACATTTTGTTGGACAACTTCAGATTCGTATTCTGCATCCCCAAAAACATAAAGCAAGAAACTAAAAACAAAGACACAAGAACTTTCCACTTCAAACTTTCATTTGACTTGACTGGTCTACACCTTTTCCAAATGTATTTCAGAACTGATCAATTGTAATTCAGAATGGGTAATTGTATTTCAGAAAGCATCAATTGTATTTCAGAATAATAAATTTTATTTCAGAAAGTATCAGTTGAGTTTCAGAATAGTCAATTCAATTTCAGAAATCATCAATTGTAATTCAGAAAAGATTAATTGTATTCCAGAAAGCATAAATTGTATTTCCGAAACATTAATTTAATTTTAGAAAAGATCTTTTGTAAAATATTGAGGAAGCCAAGAGTTTTTGGCAAATTATTTCAATTGGGTTTAACTTTGGTGAAAAATTACCTAATAATTTTTGATGAAATGTTTGTGCTGTTGTGGTTCACGTACACAATCACCACCAAAAACTCTCGACTTCCTCATTTTTTTATAATTAGTCCTTTATTCTGAAATTAAATTGATTTTCTGAAATACAATTGATCTTTTCTGAAATACAATTGACTATTCTGAAATATAACTGACGATTCTGAAATAGAATTGAGACTTTCTGAAATTGAATTGATGTTTTCTGAAATATAATTGACTTGTAAGAAATCCTAATATTGTTTTCTGAAATTCAATTGATTTTTCTGAAATCGAATTGATCTTTTCTGAAATACAATTGGAAAAGGTGTAGTAAAAGAAAACGGCTTGAACTAGATAGTTCTGGTATATACATATGTATTTAGTGGCTAACTTGTCTGAAGTTGTCCAATAAATGTTTATTGTGCAAATATAAGAAATCATCAAAAAAACTAATAATCACATTTTTTCGGTTTTTGAATTATAACTTGCAAGTAAACAAAAAATGATATCGTATTAAAATAAAGACGAGAGAAATTACCTACAATTCTTGCTAGTATCATTTTTTTTTACAAGATGCGGATTTCGCTCAAGAATGCTAAAAAAATCATAGATTTGAGAAAAATAGTAAAAAATACATTTCTTATCCGAAAACCATATTTCGTACAAAAAATTTTATATGATCACTTTTTATGTAAAAAGGTTACTTTGCTAGTTACAAGCCAAAAGCCAAAAAAAATTGTGAATTTTAGTGTTTTTTTGATGTTTTCTCATATTTACTGAAAAACTTTTTTTTGACAACTTCAGATTCGCATTCTGCACCCCCCAAAAAAACTAAAAACTATTACACAAAAACTTTCCACTTCTAACTGCCATTTCAGTTGCTTGGTCTATAAATGGTGTTACAAAATAGCTTGAACTGGAAAGTGCAGGTGTAATTGTTTTTAGCGGTTAATTTTATGTTTTTTGGCGTGTGGAACAGAAGTTGTAGTAATAATTTTTTTCTCGGAAAATATAAGAAATCATCAAAAAAACACTCAAAATTACAGAATTTTTTAGTTCTTGGCTTATAACTAGCAAAGTTTTTTACTTGAAAAGTGATCAGGTATTAAAATAAAAAGGAGAAAATTAGATAGAATTCATGTTTGTTTGTGAAAAATGTTTTTACTATTTTCCAAAAATTGCCGATTTTAAGTTATAAGTCAAAAACAAAAATTCTGATATTTGCTTAAAAAATTTTTGTTGGGCAACATCAAATTCATGTTCAGCACCCCAAATAACATAAAGTTAGCCGCTAAAAACAATTCCAGTTTGAGCAGTTTTTGAACATCATTTTACTGGACTAGTCAAGCCAAATGACAGTATGAAGTGGAACAACTTCAGATTCGTGTTCAGCACCTCAAAAAACATTTGACTGGAATATATCTCGATTCTTTGTCGAAACATCCAATTCTAGTAGGAATACAAAAGTTAGTAGAAAGATATTTGATAGAATTCTCAAAAATTTATAAAAATATAATATATAAAATGAAGGTCTTATTTTGCTACTTTCTGTATATCCTAAAACACTTTTTACTGACATTAACGTAATATTTTAGAAAAACACTCTAAAATATTTTGGCTATCTTTACTTTTATTATAATTTTAATATCTTTTTAAATATCTTACTTTGGAAAGGATTTAAATTTACATTGTATGTATTGCGTGGGTGTTATTTGGATTGAGCTTAAGTCAACCATTTTGGGAATTGTGTATTTTGGGCTTTGTCCTGTGAAATATTGCCAATTGTAAATACGAAGAACTGCTAAAAAACCGGTACCAATAAAATCTGCAGCCTACCTGTGAATGTTGCACATAGCCTAATGTGGGCCTCATCTGAAAACTTGACAGGCAAATAAACACACACACACGTCTATCCTTGACCTCTTAATCCAATGATGAGCATAAAACGAAGAAGCTAATGGTTAATGTTAAATAAACCTTTTACACTAATTGCTAAATTTATACTAGCATAAGAGCAATAGGGGTGGAAAATGATTTCTTATCAGGTTTCCTGGTGTATAATAAATTTGTTTTTCTTATTACGCCCGCATGCAAGACCACATATACTTTATTATTCTTTTATTTTCAGGTTTATGTAAGCAATAAAATAAATTACGCCTTTTATTATTTGAAAATCGGCAGTGTTCGTCCTTGCTTTTGTTGCATTTCATTCTTTCGTCCCGTTATTCTTGTTTGAATTTTGCTAGGGCGTGTAGCACATTAGTGTTTAAAATTTTAATTTGTTTATTAAATAACACTTCAAACTATATTCGCCCAAGCTTAAGATTAATTTCACTAATGGATTTGGAGTTGACTGACATACAAACTTTTACTATAAACAAAATACATACAATAAAATTTTTTTCCATGTTTAAAATCACTAAATTTTAAATCACCATAATATGCTTCTGTAGTAAATTTAAGTATGTAATACCACAAAAAATCAAAATACTCGAGAAATTTAAGAAAAAAAGTCAGTAATAAACAGTATCCTTCGGCTTTTATAATGTGGAATCCTAGTTACAAAAAAATCGTCTCTGCGAGTGAACATTTTGATTTTATTTATCTATTAAATTATGACTAGTGTTGATTTTATTGTATTATAAGTTTTGTTCTTAGAAATTTTGTTTAAATTTTCCTGTCATGATAATAATGTCCTCCATAAAATTTATCACCTAGTAATAAAATTTATATTATCTATTCGAAGACATTTTATGACTGTTTAATATCTGTTAATTCCAATTACAAATAAATGTACTTAAAATGGCTTGTTAATTTAATGCAAAATTGAACATGGAGTGCAGCAAATCAATTGTAAAAAAATTAATTTCACAAATAATATGTTTGGTGATTTTTATAAATGATTTTTGAGAAAGCTTTTGGATCTGGGCCAAAAAATCTTGAGTTTATACTTTTGATATTTAATAATTGATACAAAAGGAAAAATATAGTTAAAATATGGTTAATATCATTCATAAAATATGTATAATAAAAAATTGAACAAACGACTGTTAAAAGCTTTATCTTATCGACAAAATTAATTTTTACATTATTTTTGTTATAACTTCAGTTGTGTTAACAAGGTCAAGTATTTTAAAATCCTTTTATTTTTACTAAATTATATTTTTTTAAAAAACTAGAACAGTTTATACATTTTAATTTAATAAAAATATCTACTTTCTATAATATAAAAAAAACTGGTAAAACTCATGAAAACATTAAAATATAGAAGAATGTATTTTCCCCTTTAGATTGCAAATCATAAATTAAAGTGAGTGTGATTAAGAAATGTGGGAGATGAGGTGGGTGACAAAACATTGAATATTATCTTTTTATTACCGTTGAGGTCTGAACGATATTTACAAACAAACAAACAAACACCTTAACATAAGTATAAATTCTAAAAATCTAAAACCTAGTTTACAAACATAAATATTATTTCAGTTTTTACATTCATGTAAAGCTCTATTAAGGTATATTAGATTCCATGGGTAGAATTTATTAATATTAAAAAAACAAAATTAATTATATGGACTTACTAGAGTATTTTGCGACCATTACGAATTGCAATTGCTTTTTTATTATTTTTGCTAACTAATTGCTTATTTTTATTTTTATAAAACGTGATTTTGCAATAAATGTGTAATATTTTAATTACCGTTTTCTTAGAATATGTATTTTATTCCTTGTAAAAATTTGTGCTCTTAAACACACAAAAACCAGAAATAAATGAAGTACTTAAAAATACAGAATTTTAGTAATTTTGCTTGGAACAGATGTACGTAACTTCGGGAAATGATTTTTTGACCAATTTCAAAGTTAAAAATAAGAAATATTCGCTAAAAAAACAAATTTTTTTTCAAATTTTTTAAAATACCATCTATATTTTTAATAATAATTAGTTCAAATTTACACTTTTGACATTCGCCATTTGATAAAATTATTAATATTTAAGATAAAAAAGACAAAGTTTTTCGGGATTATTCTTCCTATTTACCCTCTCAACCTTTTTGTTTTACAAATTTCTAAAACTTTTTGCTCTCATAATTTTGTTGGCATCTTTTAACATTTAGAAGTTACATCACAAAAATGTACATTGTCGTGTAAATGTTCAAATATGAACAAAACAACACCTGAAGCATAATAATGTGTATTTCTTAAAAATATGAAATAATTATATTTTTTGACTTGAGATAGAGTAATAACTGTATTTTAAAAAAATTTGCTCTGATATTTTACCTTATATTTTAGTGAAAAAATCAATTTTAATATTTTATTTTATTTTGGGGTTGATCAGCCTATAAAAATCGTAGCTTTTTCAGACAATATATTTATAAATACTTTTTTAAATAGTCGACGTTTCGGAAATTGGTTGTTTCTTTTATCAAGACTGTTTATGTGTATTTATTTATATAAAAAAATACTCAATTTTCATTAAAAATGTAAATAAAAAATAGATCTTCAATACAAAATAAATCTTCAAAAAAATTTTTTTTAAAGGATGTAGACAAATTGGTTGTATAACTTTTTAAAAGTACAACCAATACAATCAAATTGACATAAATGTCTACATCCTTTTAAAAAAAAATTTTGAAGATTTATTTTGTATTGAAGATCTATTTTTCATTTACATTTTTAATGAAAATTGAGTATTTACTATTTTTGATTAATAATACCAAATACGTATCTTCGGAACTAGAACAGATAGTCATTTATACAGGGTGTAATATAATTTCTCAATTTTTTTCAGATTTTTTGAAATGTTTCAAAGCTCCCTTGGGAAGCGAAATCGGACACATGTTTATAGGAAGTTTTTTTCTTAAAATTAGTTGTAGAATCGCCTCCTAAAGTTTGGCCGCTTAATTTCTGGACACTCTGTATTTTGCATGGGTACACATGTTTAGAAGTGTGTACTACAAATTGTTTACTTAAAATTTTGGGTTTTATTTAAAAAAATTGTGATGACGTCATGTGGGCATTGTACGATGACGTCAATAAATTTTCAATGACCGAAAATGTTCGCAAATGCATATATAATTTTAAGTGTCAAGTCGTTTATCAGAAAATCAAACCAATTATGACATTTTTAATTTATTCCGTGTTACACACTCACCCTGTATTATAATGGAAGTCAAAATTTAAAATTTTAAACTACTTTGATAAATGTTTTAAGTTTTAAATAGGAAAATAAATAGTTGCAGATTTCAGATAACCTCAAAAACTTAATTTCAAGACCGGGTCTGCCAAAAAAATGGGAACACCTCAATATTTTGTGAACTGTATGGAATTAAAAAAAAAGTTTAGACAAAAGTTTATTCAATTTAAACAATTTACCATTTAAACATATTTTTAATATACAGGGTGATGATAAAGTTTGGAACCTTATTCATAACTGCCGTATTTAATTGTTTAGAGAAAATCGCTCGGATAGGTCAATTTTAGTTTTTAAAATGCCATCTCTTGATATAAAAAAATATTAATGACTCACTGGTGCCTTAACAATGATGTTATCCTCGATTTTTTTAAATGGAAGCCCCCACTTTTTTTACTCATTATCGATAGAACTTCATTCCACTTAAACAATGATACAAAAAACAATTAAAGTTTTAAACAAATTTTTGAATAAACAATCTTTTTAATTCAAAAAAGGAAATTTTTATTTTAACGAAAAAGGTTTTATAAAAATAAATTAAAATGAATTTGAAGTTACCAATAATAACAAAAGAAAGTAAATGATTAAATAATGCGCATTCTAATGCAAATGTAAAATATTAAATAAATTTAACAAAATTTAATAAATAGTCTTGAAAAACTAATTTTTTGGTTCCATTTAAATGTTAGGAAATTTAAAAAAATAAAATTTTAAATTTACCATTTATTGAAATCGGCCAAAATAAATCTTCTACAACATTCAAATTTTTCAAATTTAATAGTACAAATTAATTTTAAGTTTATATTAAAAAATTTTTAAACGAAAATTTGTTTACAAATGCGACAATTTTCTTATATCATCGTTTAAGTGACATAAATGACTATCAAAAACCAGTGAAAAAAGTGGGGGTTTCTATTTAGGAAAATCGATGATGACGTCATTGCTAGATCACCAGTGACGTCATTAATATTTTTATTATACCAAGAGATGGGATTTTAAAAACTAAAATTGACCTCTCCGAGCGATTTTCTCAAAAAAATTAAATACGGCAGTTATGAATTAGGTTCCAAACTTTATCATCACCCTGTATTTTATTAGAGGTACGGCACATAACTTTCGTTTTTTGAATGCAACACCCTCTATATTTTTGGATTCTACGATTAATTTTTAAATTTTTGTAGAAATATTTTTTTTATAAAACTCGTTGTTCTTGAGTCACAAGCAATTCTTCGATGTTAAGTTCGGTAAAAAGGATAAGTTATTATTAAATTTTTATAAATATTAAAGTGTTATAACAAAAGCCAATCCTTTAAAATTAATTCTCTTATACTTTTGTTTAAACAATTTTTTAAATTCAATAAACTAACTTAACCTATTTTTTTTAAATTTAAAACAAAGTTTAAACAAAAGTAAAAGTGAATTAATTTTAAATGTATATTACTTAAACTTAAAAAATTGATTGGCTTTTGTTAGAACTCTTAAATATTTATAAAAAGTTAATAAATCTTATCTTTATGGCCGAACTTTACTTTAAAAAATTGCTTGTAATTCGATAACGAGTTTTATAAAAAAAATAATTTCTACAAAAGTTTATTCAAATTAAACGTAGAATCCAAAAATAGAAAAATATACAGGGTGTTATATTTAAAAAAACTAAAGTTAGGTGCCGGATCACTAATAACACGAACACCCTGTATATTAAAAATAGGTTTAAATGGTTTAAATTGAATAAACTTTTGTCTAAACTTTTTTTTAATTCAATACGGTTCACAAAATATTGAGGTGTTTCTATTTTTTTTTTTGGCGGACCCTGTATTTTATTAAGTATCTTATTTATTTTTTAGTAATCACGAGAATTATTGGTTTTAAAATTAAATAAAAAATCATGTGGTGTAAGTCACAGGCCTTTCCTTTCCACTCTTTGATTAATAAAATATGGAAGTTGCTCGGGAAGTTGAGGTCGCTGTAAATTTTTCCACGATAACATTTAGAAAGCAAATTTGTAAAGTAAAAGATTAACATTTTAGATTTAAAGTAAATAAGCACCCAATAAAGATTAAGAAACAGAAAAAATTCTAAATGTACTTTCTTAACCCAAACTTTTCTCTCTGTTTCTAATTAACTTTCGTCCACATCATCATGTCAATCCTAATTTACTTCAAAACTAATTTCCCTAAAAATTGAATTTATTTTTCATATAGAATTTTTGTATTTCATGTAAATCTATTATAGAGGCGTAGTTTTAGAAAAATGCATTTTTAAATTTAAAAAAAAGTTGCTCATTTTTTTGGCGAATAAAAAAGTAAAAAAATCTATAAATTTATTATTCTAGAAAAGTAAAATATTTTCAGAAAAAATAGAGCCACTTGTTTCTTTAACAATTAACATATAATTTAAATAAAAAATGACAGCTACAGACAAATTCGTCGCTTGTTAATGGCCAGGTGAACTTTCTAAACTGACCATTATTTCTTATTATTAAATGCAATAAAAAAAATTGAATTTTAAAATTATTGTCTAAAATTTTTAGGAAATAAATGAGTAAATAATACAAAAATTTAAATAACTGAAATGTGCGAGGAAATGAGCTATATTTTTTAATGAAACTGGATGTTCATGGAAAAAGTGGTTTTTTAACTAAAATTAGATATTTAAAAAAAAAAAAAATATAAGGACCTTTGAGGTAAACCTTGCGAACTTGATAAAAATACAAAAAAAAATGTTATGATCGATTTATAAATGATTTTTGTTAAATAAGTTATTATGAAAAAAAAATTAAAAAAGAAATTGACATCTTTTATAATAACTTTTTTACTTAAAAAAATAGTGCTTCTTAAATATCTCCATAATGATGCATTCTCGGACCCATCGGATTTTTTCATAATTTCATCCAAGGAATGAAGGAATCACCACTTAATTTCATTTGATAGCATTCAATAATAATAAAAATAACTTTTCTGGTCAATTAATAAAGAAATAAATTGAAGACAATTGAATCAAACTTTAATTTCTTATATTGTTATCTAATGGCAGTGATAAAAATATTCTGGTTCTTCCAAATTTTAATATGGAAAACTCAACTATTTTACCCGAGGGGCTTTTCACTCCTAAAAAAATGTACACCTAATACCTTTTTATCAATTTATTACCCAAATTATTACTCTATTACCTATAATATTACCTAATTACCTAGATTATTACTTCATTACCTAAATAATTACCTTAATACCTAAAATATTACCGTAATACCTATATTATTACCTCAATATCTAAATTATTACCTTATTACCTAAATTATTACTTAAGTATTTTTTAATACCAAATTTACTCCCCATTACTTTTTAGTTAGTTTCCTATTTTATTGCTTACTTTATTGTACTTTCATTATTATTTATATAGAAAATTAGAAATACATATTTACAAAGAAATATATAATAGATCGTAGACCCTCTAACTTACTCAAAAATTGAAATATCGAAAAATTCTTCCATGTTTGTGCGTTTCAGAAAAAATAAGAAGATAATTTTTGTCTGTCTGTCTGAAGCCATTAAGCTACCATATCTTTAAAACTAATAAAGCTATCGACTTGAAATTTGTCACAAAGTTGTTGTTATCAAGTTGTGGTGAGTGGCCTCGCGAGTGGCAAACATGTCTAAAAAATTTTGTACACATGATTCGAAACTTTCAAAAAGTTTCGAAAAATCGCGAGAATTCCAACAAAATCTAAGTAAATTTGTACACAGATTTCAAGACATATTTATCCCTCAAGTTGTGGAAAGAAATCGTAATATATCATCAAATAAAAAAGTTGGGAGATTTTAAGATTTAGGTATACATTAAATAAAATTTGCATTAAAAAAATATCTCCAATTTATTCTATTTTCAACGCATTACAATACTCTTATTTTCCAGATTTTAGCTCTTTGAAAATATTATTGATTTTTATTCTATCATATCTTTTAATGGTAAATGGTAATGACCCAATGAGTTCGACTGGGCCATAAAAAATAAATATTTTTTTTATTTCAAGTATTTCATCTTTCTTAGGCCAACTGAACGTTTCTAGATTTTCTTTGAGGAATTTCATTTGGCAAGTATCTTTATCCACACTGAGACATCTGCCAATAAACCATCCTGTTTCATAGAATGTAACATAATATTTCTCAACTTCTAAATTAATACTCTTTGAGATTTCTTCTTCACCGTTATCTTCCGTGCTGAGTTCCACCTCATTTTCTGTGTCTGCTAAACTTAAAGACTCGTTACTTGAATCAGATGTAGATCCGCTTAGTTCATTATCTTCATTTTGTTGTGTTTATTATTTCTCTTTTTTCTTTTCCTCGTTGTTTTCTGTTGTTTAATTTTTTCTTCAGTTGAAATTTTTCTCTTTCCATGATCGGTTTTCTTTTTGTTATAATCACTCAACATTCCTCTAACTCTCATTACACGATCAGAAGACATTCTTCCTGTTTTTTCCATGAACAACCAACACAAAGTAGATTTTTTTATAGTTTTTTGTTGGCCGTTTTTTAAAGTGATCTTCAAAAATCCCTTTAAGTTACTAGATTTCGACCCATAATCTTTTAGACATATATCGTCCCAATTCAAGCAATTTAAATTATTGAGTTCATTTATAACTTCGGATTCGCTTTCAGAGTCAGCGGCCACTTCGTACTGTAGGCTTTCATTTACACTGACTTCATTATTATCCGAGTTATCATCGTCGCTTTGATCGCCGACATTTTCAAAAGCCAAACCTGTGAAACCTATGTCAATATGATTGACTTTCATTCCCATTTGCAGTGAGTGTTGCTCTGCATCTTTATTTGCTTGATTTAAAATAGCTAAAAAAAGCATCTCCCTTTTTTTATTTCTTAGATATTACCTTTTAATACCTTAATATTACCCAAATAATACCTAATATCAGCAATAATACCCAAATAATACCTAATATTACCCAAATAATACAAAATACCCAATAATACCTAATATTACCTTAATATTACCTTTAATACCCAAAAAGTGTACACCTAATACCTAGAGTGAAAAGCCCCTCGATTTTACCCACTACATTGCATTTTCAGATTATGGTACAAATTAATTCTTTTCGAAAAAAAAAATGCAATATCAGATAGGGTTCATTTATTTTTTTATTTATTAATTTATTGGAATTTTGTTAGTGACTGGTCAATAGGGCGTAAAAGAAGAAGAACTTAGAGAAAAGGGAAAACCTTCAATAAAATTATTGTTTTATACCATATTTTTATGATTGAATGTTTGCAGTTTAGGAAAAAAAATATAAAAAATTAAAAAAATTTTTCCTCATACAAATAATAAAATTGTTTTAATTTTTTTTTTGTGTACATAACGAGAACATCGAGAACATCCTAACAATGACAGGAAAAAAAATAAAAAAAAAACAAAAAAAATAAAAAAAAATTAAAAATGAAAAAACAGAAAAAAAATTTATTGTATTCTGGGTTATTCTAAAAATAATTTTTTTGTAGTTATGTTGCCTCTTAAAAAACGAAAGTTATCTGTCGTTTTTAGGATGTTTTTGGAAAAAACTAAAATCTTTTAAAATCCAAGTCAAAAAACAGCTTTTACGAACAATTTTTTAATTTATTTTTTAACATCTCTAATTATTATAATTTTTTATTGGTGAACTTTTATTCCCAAAAATAAGTCGACGTTTCGGTTATCGTTATCGTGAATTTTCATAATTATTATATTGTGATTGATGTATTATCTTGTTTTGTTAATATTAATGATGTTTGATTGTCAACGTACAATTGTTACTACACCTACAAAATTGTAAAATAATTTGTAAAATATTTTTAGTCATGAATAAGGTTACAACGATAACCGAAACGTCGACTTATTTTTGGGAATAAAAGTTCACCAATAAAAAATTGTTCGTAAAAGCTGTTTTTTGACTTGGATCCTTAACTAACGAACGTAAGAAAATTAAGATTAAAATCTTTTAAAATCAGATTATAGTATCATTTGAACCATTTAATTAAAAACGGATAAAAATTAACGAAGGTACTTCGTTGCCCGGTTTTTCTGCACACCTCTGTATGATCAATATAAATTCTTAAAGACCAAAAACTACACCATAGGTTGTAAATTAAGGAAACAACATTCTTGGTAAATAAAAGCAAAAAAATGGGATAGTGATTTTTTAAATATTTTTTCGTTTTATTGTCTCAGAATTTTTAGTAGTCAGCTTTTGTATAACAATAGGAGATAACGATAAATTATAATAATTCGTATTCAAGGGTTAATTGGTAACGCCCATGTATGACACTTAGCAGGTAGCGTAAGGTAATTTTATGGGTAGTACCTTATCAGAAACAGCCAGATTGTCTGATAATTCTAAAATACCGACATATATAATTGGCTTAATTAACTGTATTGTGTAAAAAAATAATATACGTCTTATTATTATTGAATTGTTGAAAATACTGTGTAATAGAAATAATTGAAATTTTTATAAATATACAGGGTGTTTTATTCGTGGTTCACCAAACGTCGGCGTTAGAAACTAGAGCAAATTTAATACCGGCGAAAAGTTAGCCATAAAATTTCCAGCCACAGTTTTTTACATGTATTTCTCCATAAGAAGAAAAAGCATTATAACTTCTTTATTTTACATTTTATAACAAAACTAATTATACCACTGGAAAGCTCAAATAAATATCTATATAACAGTACTACTGTCAATGCTTGCCTCATAATAATAAATCCGCAATTTGCATTTAATCAGATGACTACCTTAAAATATCAAAAACACTTAAATGGGTGTAAATTCTATTAAAATATACTGACAACTAAAATAAAATAATCAGTAGAATCTGCATTAAATTCCCTACATTCTCATGTATAAAACAATGTCAGCTACTTATTATTATATTATTAATTAACCAAAAACAGTAATTTCTGAGTAATTTTTTATTCTAATGGCTACCAAAAAATCGGCCATAAAAAAGTTATTGGTTCCATTTGATAGAAAATTTAATAAGCTTTCCAACGGTATATCATCACGATAATTAAATATTTAAATTTTTAAGAGAACGATAGCAGAAAAAAACTAAAACCATTTTTGGAATCTGTATTGGAAAATGAACACAAAATTACTGTTTTTGGTTAATTAATAAGTTAATAATTAGTGGCTGACATTGTTTTATACATGAAAATGTAGGGAATTTAATGCAGATTCTACTGATTATTTTATTTTAGTTGTCAGTTTATTTTAATAGAATTTACACCCATTTAAGTATTTTTGATATTTTAAGGTTGTCATCTGGTTAAATGCAAATTGCGGATTTATTATTATGAGGCAAGCATTGACAGTAATACTGTTATATAGATATTTCTTTGAGCTTTCCAGTGGTATAATTAGTTTTGTTATAAAATGTAAAATAAAGAAGTTATAATTCTTTTTCTTCTTATGGAGAAATACATGTAAAAAACTGTGGCTGGAAATTTTATGGCTAACTTCTCGCCGGTAAATTTAATACAGAAAAAATGGATTATAATGTAAATAATTGGGATTTTTGACAATGAGGTAAAATTCAAAACGCTGTAGCTCCAAAACTAAAAAAGATGAGCCCCATTTTTTTGTTTTTTCTTGATTAAATTTGCTCTAGTTTTTAACCCCGCCGTTTATTGAAGCATGAAAGGAACACCCTGTATATTAAGTAAACTTTTTAAAATTCAATTTTTTCCTATAAGTAATGTTGATTGAAAAGCTCCAGTTTTATTAGTATCATTATAACTTATGACTCAATAAAGCTGTTTCAAAAATTCAAAACTAAAATGTATTACTTCAAATTTTTTTGGGAAATATAACTTATGGTTTTAGGTTTGGTTGGATTTATGGCTTCCTTTAATTAAGGTTTGTGTAAAATTATTTGCAATAAAAATTTTTAAACATACCACATAAAAAATAAAATCCTTTGATGAGTGCGCTATCATTAAATAAACACTACACAAAACGACACCAACACGGCACAACTCCGACATTTGCAAACAATTTAGAGCTTATTATTGCATATTGCGTTTCGTCAAAATGATACTAATTAGTTGTAGTTTTTAAGAAAAAAGTATAGATGATCTTGTTTGAATTCCTGATAAATTGCAACCGTGATACGCGATCCGTTCACCCACGCCCAGCACATGCGAGGAATACGGAATAGTTGTGGCAAGCACGTTTGAATGCACAAACACAGAGGAACGCACGTACGCGTTGAAAAAGTGTAAATGATTTATAGTTAAATTGACGGCGCGGTTTTTATTTGTTCGCTTTTAATTTTGCGTGGGAAGCGAAGCGTTCCGCGCGCGAGTGAGGCGCTTTTACGCTTTTCCGTCCTCGCTAGCCACTAGCCACTACAGCCACCGGCCACCGCCCGTTTACCGCCGGTTTTACCGTCGGTTTTACCGCCGCCGCTTCACATTCGTGCCTTTCCACGCGTAAACAAAACAAACACCCGCACTCCAGGTCCGAGCGCGTGGAAAATCGCTAATTGATCAAAAGGGCATTCGCCATTCGATTCGCGACCGATAATTTTCAGCATGATTCTTGATTCTATCAGAACGAATTAAATAGTTACGAGCTATTTTCTTTAACTAAACTTTATTTAATGGATTATCTACGGATTAGGCTTTATTTGCATAAGACATTTTTCATTTTCGACCCATAAATTAATTTTAATAAAAACCATACCATTAAATTATTACTTACACAACTTAATTAGTTATATGTTGCCAAATATCATAAACTGTAATCACGAATTTTTATCATATTTTTCAAAATAAAGCAAACTTGATTTAATCAAAAATATACAGTGTTTCTAACATGCGACCTTAACTTAATTTCATGACAAGATTCCTTGACCTATTCGAAAATAAAAAGTAAGAATATTTTTTCCCAAAAACGCTCCATTTTCGAAATAAACGGTATTAAACTTTCTTCATTTTTTTCACATTTTTAAAGATAATTTACTGAATCATCGAATAAATCTGTTAAAATTCAAATGAAATTTCAGGGTACAGTTTTTTCGGGGATGTCGACCCTTTTTAAACTTATAAACATCGGTTTGTAAATCTTTTGAGGGTGAACAAATACAGGGTATCTTTGTTATTATTGGAGATAGAAAGTCGGTTAAATGGACAAAGTAGTAGAAATTTTTTCGAATATTAATAATTCATTTACAAAAAATTCGAATATCGCATCGTTCCAACGCTATCTTGAAAAAACAAGAAAATGCGATTTTCAAAATATAGCTATAACTTGGTACCAATATTTTTTTTTGACTTAATACAGACAATTTTTTGTGTACAATGCAGTTAAACCAATGAATATTTTTTTTCACCAACGGATTGACCGGAAATGAACCAAACTTATTTTTTTCTTATGGCAGCCATATTAGATTTATACATATTCGGAATTAGTGTATTTTTCTGAGTAATTTGATATATCTTATGTAATATTTTAAGAAAAATAGAAATTATTTTATTTTACTAACCAAAAATGGCCTTGAATAGATGTAAACTGGCAATACATATGTGTTAAGATTTATTTTACATTTAATATTTTAAATAGTTATGTTATTGACAATTTACATCTCTTAAAGTCCAATGTTAGTCTGTAAAATCAAATAATTTTATTTTTTTTAAATATGACATATGGTATACCAAATTACTCAGAAAAAATACTCATTCTGAATATCTGTAAATCCAATATGGCTGCTATAAGAAAAAAATATGTTTGGTTCATTTCCGGTCAATCCGTTAGCGAAAAAAAATATTCATTTATTTTACTGCATTGTACACAAAAAATTGTCTGTATTATGTCAAAAAATTTATTGGTACCACAGAAAATAAAGAAGTTATAGCCATATTTTAAAAATCGTATTTTCTTGTTTTTTCAAGATAGCGTTGGAACGATGCGATATTCAAATTTTTTGTAAATGAATTATTAATATTCGAAAAAATCTCTACTACTTTGTCCATTTAACCGACTTTCTATCTCCAATAATAACAAAGATACCCATACAGTCCAACGTCAAATGGGACACCCTGTATATTGTTATGATTAAAATTATAATGCACTAAAATTTTTAGAAGGTTTTTTTTTCAGTTTTCTCATAACCATGAAAAGTTGACTTTCTTACGTCTTTCTTGAAGCAAGATCTTCAATTGGATTGTCCAGGCACAGTATAAATAACTACCAGTAGCGACACTCTCCCGTGTCTAACCTAGTACCATTTCAATGGTGCGTATCTGGTACCATTGAGTTTAGAACTGCAAATTACAAATGGTGACATTTCTCTATGATCAAAATAATTTTAAAGGCGTCGCCATTTGAATTTAAATACCCTAATTAATGTAATTATTGATGAAAACTGTATATTATTACATTTAAGCTTGTCAAAATCATTAAAAACTTCAATTTTAATCAAAACTTTGCAAATGTATGTTACATTTTTATGGTTAGAAAAAGTGACGGAAATTTAAATTTGCCGCGTGCGTATCTGAGTATACATATATACAGGGTGTTTCAAAACTATTCCGCATCCTCTTAAGGGCAAATTCCTCTCATGAAAATAAGACGAAAAGTTCAAATAAACATGTGTCCGATCTCGCTTCATAAGGGAGCTACAACCTCTTAAAAGTGTTGTTAATAAGAAGGTTTTTCTTCGTTTATTTCAAAACGAATTGAAGTACAGCTTTAAAATTTGGTGTGAATCATGATACAGTTGGGACACGTTTTCGTGAATTTTTTCAATTTTTTCGTAAAAAAAAGAATCCATGGCTAATACGATTTTTTTAATAATTTTATTTAAATTGTGTTGACCGTCAATAAATTGAAAAATGCATTTTCTCCGAAAAGGGCGCAATCTAGCGATTTTAAATAAGAGCACCTTTTTTGTTAAGAATTAAATGTGGAACAATAATTTAAAAAAAAAACTCTTGTAAAAGTTAACCAAAAAAAAGTTATGACAATTTTAAACCTCAACCCTAGATAAATTTACCCTTTTAAAACATGCAAAAAAATTGAAAAAATACACGAAAACGTGTACCAACTGTATCATAATTCATACCAAATTTCAAAGCTGTACTTCAATTCGTTTTGAAATAAACGAAGAAAAACCCTCTTATTAATAACACTTTTAAGAGGCTGTAGCTCCCGTATGAAGCGAGATCGGACACATGTTTATTTGAACTTTTCGTCTTATTTTCATGAGAGGAATCTGCCCTTAAGAGGATGCGGAATAGTTTTGAAACACCCTGTATATCGTCAAGGTCACCAAAAATTGTCCCTTCAAATAACATGAAATTATGACAGAAGAAAGAGATACCATCATAGTACTCGTGCGTAGTCTCTCAGGTACAAAAAGACAACTGTCGAACAGTAACAAACCTAAGAAAATCAAATAGGCCTAGGTCCTAGGGTTATTTTTTTAATATTGAAAATTTGTCAATTTTAAACATTTAAAAAATTATATTATAATTTAATTAATAAAAGTATGGTGATCTACCAATTTTTAATTACCTATAAGTGGAATTAACATTATTTTCATTCTGTGGTAAAATCTATATACATCTGTTTTCTGTGGTACTTGTTTATAACGTAACCTCAATTACAGGTTATGTAGTAAATCAAAAACAGTACAAAAATAGACTAAACTACAGAACCATACAGCACACTGAATTCCAAATTTTACTTTTATCTAATTAAAAATTGGTAGATCACCATACTTTTGTTAATTAAATTATAATATAATTTTTTAAATGTTTAAAATTGACAAATTTTCAACATTAAAAAAATAACCCTAGGACTATTTGATTTTCTTAGATTTGTTACTGTTCGACAGTTGTCATCTTGTAACTGAGAAAGCACGCACGAGTACTATGATTGTATCTCTTTCTTCTGTCATAATTTCAAGGCCTGGAAAACCCAATTGAAAAATACAAGTGGATAAAGGTATCATGTCGCAAAATAATTATTTTAAGAAAAATTACTCTGAACATTTTTTGCTGAAACTTTTTTTTTATTAAATTTATAATTTTTGTTTTATTATTCCGTTAGGTAGAGTAAAGTAGTTTTTTTCCTATATTTAATGACACCTTTATTCAAAAGAAATTTTTGGTCATAAACAGCGTTTTTGAAATATACCAAGCACTGAATCATCACATAATACACCTATAGCTTATTTTGTGACATTTTATCCAAAAAAATCAATTTGAAAAAAAATAAGATATGACAAATTTATCCACTTGTGTCTTAAATTTTTCTAAATTGCACCAATAAAACCTGGAGTATAATGAAAAAAGCAAATGTACGTATTTTCAAAAAATTTTAGATGGCCTCGAAGTTTTAGGAACTCGTCAAATAAGTGGTCCATTGTCTTAGAATTTTTAAACACAAAAAGATATTAAGAAATGTAAAGAATATATTTCTGGATATCCCTATAAAATGTGCAAGATTTAAAATAAATATATTTGCAAATATTAGCAAATTGAAATTACAGGATAATAAGTTTAAATGATCAAAATAATTAAATAGATCTGACAGTAGATAGTAGTTACAGTACAAAATATAATCAATGCATTATATTAAAAATTGTTATCTTTTCACGTTTTTAAGAATATTTCGTCTTAGGAATAAAATATCCTATTGCAGATGGATATATTCAATTTATTAACATTTTATTTTGATGGTTTTTGAAAATTTCAATTATTATATTTAATATTTTTATAGTAAATCTGCAAAACTGTTTATTTTAAACAAGCTAGAGCTGCTGTTTGTGCAATAAAAAATTAAAGAATAAGCATTTCTCGTGAATTAAAAAAAAATGATTCCACAACAAAATGACTATTTTTTTTATTTTTATTAAAAAAATGTTTTTCAAACTAAAACTTGTATTTTTTTGTGGAATCATTTCTTTCATTATTTACTGGTGATATTTCATAAAAATTAAAGTACCGAGCTTCTAACTAGTACTGAGAGTGTTGTTTTACTATTTTTTTGGAGTATTTTTTAAAACGTTCACACAATACCTGGTATTTTTTTGTATTTTTTAAAGCCAATACCAAATTGAGTTCCTCGAGCTTCAGGAAAATTCTTGGCCTTAGCAATTTTTAAAAAATTGTCCCAGGGGGTCTACCGGCCCTCCTTTCCCGCCCGCACGACCATTACAAACTCTTTTTCCGACGACCATATGAGAAAATCGTATATGTCATTCATATTAGTAGTTAGGAAAATCGTTCATTTCAACACTAGTGACTTTAAGTTTCCATGTTGTAACTGTCAAATAGTTCTTGTAATTTTCGATAGAGGCGCTGCGAAGGAATTCCGAAAGCCCTCTCTTGGATTTTTTTGAACTTGCAAAAAAAGGTTAGTTCAAATAAAAATTTATATTTAACCCCGCCGATATTACTAATTTTATTATTAAAATCATTATATAATTCACTTTTCTGTAAATTTTAAATAAAATAGGAACATTTTTTATTCGTTTCGATAAGTTGCTTCCGTCAAAACAGCGCCACCTACAATTATTTACATTTAACTAAAAATAATCAATAACTTCAATGTTAGCTGCTGTTAACATAGGTTATGTTATGTTGTTGCTACAAAATATTAATAATGGTCGCAAAATCTCCGTGCTCGTCGGAAAAATAACGTACACAACTCGCAGAAAGTGAATTTCGTTGCTCGTGTAATATCCTCACTCGTCTAGCGCCTCGTTCGGCTATTTTCACACTCGCACAAAATTCGTCACTTTCTAGCTCGTTGCGTAATATACTACATTGTGCACTTCTATATTTTTGTAACGTCTTACATTCGCGTAGTTTACAATTCAGAAATTTGCCAAACAAAAAAAAGTTAAGTGTGTTTTTCGTTTTTCTAGAGATGCAAGATTTGTTAATTTGGGGGGGGGGGGTGTGTCATGGCATATAAAAAAGTTATATAATTATATTTAAATTATATAAAAAAATATAGATAATTACATAAAATAATATTTAAAATAGTTAAAATGTAATAATAATGAAATAAACTGTAAATAAAATATAGAAAATATGTATATTTTTTCGAAAATTAATTCAGACCTACTGGAGCAACTTGGTGAAATTTTATTCGACCGCAAAGGGTTATTTAGAAAAAAATGTGTATTTTAGACAAAATTTATTAGGCCAAAATCACTTGATTTATTCACGACCTCCAATTTTAACGACGTCATTATGCATGTAAGCAAATACTATGCAATTTTTACTATTTTAACAACAATTCTAAATGTGTTGTAGGTAAATTAATATTTTATTATCTTTTTAGGCAAAATTTTAAACTGGTAAGGATTTTCGAGTAATTGCGAAAATTCAAGATTCGTTCAATCAAGTTTTTTTTTAAATATGAATTTAAAAGTGTATTTATCGCTTTTTATGGAACAAAATTGGCTAAATTCTTTTTTTTTTTAGAAAAATAATAAAGTACGAATATACTGGCATTGAATTAATTAACAAAGAAGATACGAAATTGTAGTAGCTACTTTTAATTTGTAAAAATTCTTGATTTCTGAAGAATTAGAACTGGTATTTCAAATTTTTCGCAGTATTGTGAACTTCATATGTGCTAATTTAGTTTCTTGTACATTTGTTATACATATACACCTGATGATGAGATTTTAATAATCTCGAAATCGATAGTGAATGTTTATACCTAAGGTATAACTTATTATTTAATATAATAAAGTTGGATATAAGAAGTTTACCCAAGAGTTTTACTCAACTATTTAGAAAAAAATAAATTCTTCAAAAGGGCGGTCACTCGGTTTTTTAAAAAGCAATCAACATTTAAAAAATGGATAACTGTAAAAAATAAATAAATGAAACTTTGAAAAAAAAATCCTCTTAGGTTTTTTTAATGTTTTTTAGTTAGGACTACCAAAATCTATGTAGATTGTAGATTCCACTTAATAAAAAAAGTTGGGCTATTCCATTTATGATTTAAGGACGTGATTGTCTTATCTCAGCCAGGTGATATAGCAAAAAACCAAATCAGAGATAAATGCCAATTTTTAAATCTTACAACATTTATATGAAACATATTTTGAAAAAAACAATATTAAAAAGTTATTATTATGCATGACTTTTCCGCACTCATTTAGGTGAGTATTCTTTAGATAATTGTAAGCTCAAAATGTTAACACGAAAATATCGGAATCGAGGAGACAATATTAAAAAAATCAAAATTATTAAATAAACACAATACATCAAAATTGTTCCTAATCCATTTAAATGAGTTACAAAACCAACAAACAAACATATTTATTAAAACTTCGGGGATTTACTTTTGTTTGGACATTAATTTATTTTTTAAGAATGCCTCTTTTTTATTTTTAAAAGTTTTAATCATTTAGATTTTGTTTTTAAGTTAATACTACTATGATTTGTAATAACAGTTATTTAACTAGATTTGACGTGTTATCAAATTAAAATTTTAATGTTATAATTTTTATGATGTTGTATAGGAAAAGTAAAAAAACTGAAGTAGAGAAAATAAAATTTCGTACAACACGGTCTACAGGGTGTTCAAGAAATGGCTGGTAAGCTCTCCAGATATCTCGTCAATTGTTTTTAACTATTTTTCTGGCGATCCCAGAATTGTCCCCAACAAGGATAGTCGGCAAATTTGGTTGCTTAAAGGACCTTATCGGGTTTTGGGAGCATTTTGTACAAGAATGAAACTTATGCCACATATAAATAAGAAATAAATATACAATAGTGTAAAATATTTCGCTCTTTAGGAGACCGCTTTCGCCAAAAAACGCAATTGAAATTAATTAATTTTAGCACAATTAGACAACGATGCTGGTGTTTTCCTCGGTGTTTCTAACAAACAAAGTAGTTTGGTTGCCTATGCCATTTATTTACTATGATTTATTGACTTTAATAGTATAAAAATTATACAAATAAGTACATATTTGTTATGACTAGATTAGAAATTAATTTTTAAGTATTTATTTTATTCAAATAAACTTATAATTTAAGAATATATTTTTTACACAGTTGTCGTTTTTTTGCAATTTTTAAAATATTTCATAAAAAATGACTTTTCCAGTTCGCTGGAGCTCTGAAACTTTTACTGTAAATTCAATGGCTATAGTTTTAATAGTTGTAATAAGATTTGTAATATTACGGCGTCAATTAAAAATAAAATATCTTTTACAGGTTATCGTAAGACTTTATTGCACAATCAGGCAACATTGAAATTATTACCTGTCAAACGAAACGTCCAAATTAAATAATAATTATTAGTAAAAAGTAGAACCGATATTTGAGGTCCCTACCTCGGTAACGGCAAAGGGCTTGTAAATTCCTTCTATTTTTGTAGGACACACCCTCTGGCACTTCCAAGCACCTCCTATCAAGTAGGCAAGATACTAGTTACGACATTCGGCAAGTTATTTCTCCTTTGCTGGAATGTTTCATTCCAGTATGTTACATGAGCGCGTACCTCATTTCTTTTTATGTCTACGCGCCGGTTTTAGCTGTTTTTATAAATAAACGTACAAACGCAAGCAATGTGTGCGCATGACAATAACACCCAATGTGGGAAACATTTCAAGCCAGCGTGAGGTGTGAGTCACAGTGAGTCAGTCGCCAGATACCTTTGTAAAGCGCGTACGAATTTGTTAGCCCGGGCATTACTTCTTGTTTTTAACAGTAACCATTGTTCTAAAGTGCCTTATAATAAAGGTCATTTGTATCTACCATCAGGTTAATCCTTTTGGCGATTGTATTCGATTATTAACATAGGTTCCACAAGGAAAACACCCTATTAGTTTTAACTGTCATTTGCTTTCAATTTAAACGTAAATGAAAGGTAATTAAAATTTATCTGACAGTACTTGTCAAAATTTGAATTTTAAAATCCGCTGTTGTCGTGTTAATAAATATTTTTTTGAATAATGTAAAATCTCATAAATGTATTTATAATTCATGTTTATTGAAGAAATTGGAAATATTATTAATATTGGGGGTATTTTAGTTAATTTTTGTAGGTTTAACTTATTTTTCATATTTGCCCAAAAACTCATAGGAAAACGATAAGGTCCTTTGAAATTCGCTTGATATTTGTGGTTTTGGTCATATTTTTTTTGGTACAAAGAAGAATCTTGTGGCTACCAATTTCTTCTTTTTTTGTTTTGGTAAGTCACACCTAATAATCATACGGCAGCAGTAAAACGGCCTCTTTACAAAAAATTTTCGCTTAGCGGCTCTTTGAAACATTCTAAAAAACTAATTGAAATAATATTTTTTGTCCAACGCTAGAAATAAGTTAAGATATAAATGAAGACTTTGATGTTGCGTTTTTCTGTTTTAAATATATTTTTAAACTATTTACAGCAACCCAAAAATTAAGTAAAATTTTAAGAAATTTTTGGGATGCTGTAAAAAATATAAAAATATATTTAAAACAAAAAAACGCAACATCAAAGTCTTCTTTTATATCTTAACTTATTTCTAGCGTTGGACAAAAAATATTATTTCAATTAGTTTTTTAGAATGTTTCAAAGAGCCGCTAAGCGAAAATTTTTTGTAAAGAGGCCGTTTTACTGCTGCCGTATGATTATTAGGTGTGACTTACCAAAACAAAAAAAGAAGAAATTTCAATTAGTTTTTTAGAATGTTTGAAGGAGCCGCTAAGCAAACATTTTTTGTAAAGGGCCCATTTTACTGCTGCCGTATGATTATTTGGTTTCACTTACTAAAACAAAAAAAGAAGAAATTGGTAGCCAGAAGACTCTTCTTTATACCAAAAATAAGAAATTTTAAAAAAGCTCCACTGGAAAAAAAGTTATGACCAAAATCGCAAATATCAAGAGAATGTCAAAATCAAGCGCTCAAATATGCCGACTATCGCCTTAAACCTACAATTTTATAGGCTTGAAGCCGCTAGACGTGTTCCAAGTCGACGGTTTTCCCCGAATATTTTGTGGCCTGGGCAGGGTGGCTCGAATTAAATCCATCTTGAGTTACAAGAGATAAACGTAGTCATAGATTTAAAAAAAAATTCGGAAGCTAAATAGCGTGAAAACAGATAATATTTGGCTAGTTTGGGGAAAATTTCGGCTTGCATTTTCTTTCTTGGAAACTATAAAAGTAGGCGATTTTGGCGAATTTTTATTACAAATTCGTCCACGGAGGCCCAATTTTAAACCGAAAATTACTATTATATTTTGGATCAATACGGAGTTTTTGGTTATTTTAGCTACTTTATCTGTCATAACTCGAAAACGAAAAAATACATATATCAAAGTGATTCTTTTTATAGTAAAGCGTTTTGGGGAGAAGAAATCGTTGGAGGTTACATTTTAGGGATTGATTTTACCGAAAATTTAGCAGTATTAAATTAATCCTTATTAACTGATCAAATTTTATATACGTTTCTGCTGATGATGTTTATCATATTATAATGTATGTAATATTTAAAAATCGTTAAAATTTAGGAAGTGCCTCTGTTCCCGGCGCCAGTCCAACGAAAAAAAAACGATGGACATCGGCTCCAGCAATTGTATCCTCAGCCGGCAAACCATAACCTCAAACATTTATATGCTACGTAGACGTGCTTTTTCAAAAGCGGTCGTTTTCGCAAACGAAGCATTTTACCGAATTGGCATAAGAGTACTTTTTTGTCTGAAATTAAATACAGAACAAGATTACGAAAAAAATATCATTTAACTTTAACCATAAAAAAGTTTACGCTATTTTTAACCACAATTGATTTTTAAGTTACCTATTTGTTATTTTGCATCACGGACCCAGAAAAGCTTTATATATTTTTTTAAATTACAGATTTTGTCTGTAATTTAAAAAAAATCCATGAACATCACACGCCTATACAGGGTGGTGATTATTTCGATGCTCACCATTGGTATCTTTTAAAGTGGAAGAGATACGAGGTCCGTTAAATGAAAGAAATGTTACGCATTTTTATGGCCATTAAAAATCTGAAAGAAAATTTAAGATATTTAAACTCACTGCAACATTATGGCCAAAAATCTAAAAAATGTGATTTTAGAAAATAATTTATATTTTCCAAACCAATACTGCTTCATCAATGAAATTTGGTACCTTTAAATTGTTGACTATTCTGAGTTAAATGACGTCAAAAAATAAATTTTTGGCCTCCTTGATTCGAAGCCGCGATATTCAACTTTCTTATTTCTTATGGCCGCCATATTGGATTTTTACCTCATCAGATAATAAATAATAATACATTTTCAGATTGCTAATTAACATTAATTAGAATATGTATTAAATTTGAAAATTTGTATAAAAAACAGATGAAATCAATGTTTTTTTGACAGTTTGATCAATATTCTAATAATAAAAAAGAAAAATACTTTAATCATTTTATTTGTTTAATATTATAAAGACACCTATTATTTAAATTAAATGGTCTTATCGCATGTCATTTGTTTACTATTATTATTTTCTTTATTATTAGAGCAATTTTGAGGAGATATTTAGGTGGTAACCATAGAAACTCTCCTTAAAACATTGCTTTCATTTGTTTCTTATACAAATTCTTAAATTTAACACATTTTCTAAAGGAACATATTAAACTTAATTAGCAATCTGAAAATATATTATTATTTATTATCTGATGATGTAAAAATTCAACATGGCGGCCATAAGAAATGAAAAAGTTGAATATCGCGGCTTCGAATCTAGGAGGCCAAAAAATATTTTTCTGGCGTCATTTAACTCAGAATAGTCAACAATTTAAAAGTACCAAATTTCATTGATGTAGCAGTAATGGTTTGGCAAATATAAATTATTTTCCAAAATCACATTTATTGTTTTTTTTGCTATAACTTTACAACGAGTTTAAATATTCTAAATTTTTTTTCAGATTTTAATGGCCATAAAATTGAGCAACTTTTCTCTACTTTAACCGACCACCTATCTCCTCCACTTTAAAAGATACCAATGGTGAGCATCGAAATAATCACCACCCTGTATAGCCTTTTTCTTCTTAATTAGTTTATTAATTAGTCAAAAGGTTGGTTATTTTATTTGTGACAAATTACGATTTTTTTACCCAGAGCTCTGATGAAGGCAACGTGTAATAATGCGAAACGTTAGCCGACTAAGTTTCTTTTTTGTAATGAATAAAATAGCTCATTTTTGTTGCAGAGTGCAAAAATATTTCTTTACTCTGATTTAAAGGTTATATGGTATAGTAGATTTATTTTTTAGAATTGAGTTATATTGTCATTTTTTAGTTTAATAAATTTTTACATTACAGTTTAAATTATCCAATTTTCTCTTATGTGTCATAAATAACTGTGTACTGTGCCATTGTAATTATAAATTTGTAGGTAGGTAAAATAATTATTTTAATGATAATGATTGAAACATTCCTCTAAAAAATCAAAGTAATTAGCCATCCTTTAACATTTTAATGCCAAATTTATCGCGATTTTATAAGTTTATAGAATTCTTTTATCACTTTTGATATTTACGTTGCATAAAATTAAAACATTATTTACCATTTTTACCAATAATTATTTAAAATTTACATAAAATAATGATGTCCCTCCCAGCTTATTTTGTTATGGTATTATTATATGAATATAAATATCATAAAAGTAGTTTTCCTGGCACTTAAACAAACCATTAGTAGAACCAAATAGTAGAACGAATTGCGGCTTGGTTAGCTGTGTTAATCAATTAAATTTTAATTAATTATTACATATTTAGTAATAGCCAGCTATTAAGAAAATTAAATAGATGTTTAACTTTAGAGTATTGTAATTTAATACTAAAGGAAACGGTTTTTAATAAATATTAATTGAGACAAAGAAAGGATTTTTGAAAGTGTTCCTCATAACTAATATTTTCCTATAATATCGCAATTTAATGATTAACTTTAATACTTATCAATATAAATAACCTACAATTATTCAAATTATAAAATAATATAGCCAATAACCAATAAAATTTTACAGCACTATTCGTATTTTAAAAATTTAGTTGTACATAATTAAATATAATTTTTATTGAAAGTGTTTATACTTGCTTGTTTTTACAAAAACAAGAAGTAAGAACATTAGTAGATAAGTAAAATGCAATTGCAATGAAAAGTTTAGATAAGAAATCCTGGATAAACAAGCAAATAAAAAATAGTAATTTTTCTTCTTGTAGTAATAAAAATATGGTAGGCGGAGTAACTTTTGCCTTTTGCCATTGTAACTAGTAAATTGTTTACCATAAAACACCTACAATTTGCTTACAACATGATAACCTTCATGTCTTCATTTTTATCAAGTATTTGATTGATTGTTTATTTATAAATATTGCATTAATCAGGTATAATTATTAGCCAAAATTTTTAATATATAATCTTACATAAGAAATAGAAAATGATATTTTAATAAACAAATTTTGTAGAAAACTGTTTTTTCAAGAAACATATCTATGTAAAATTTTGTGGGTTGTAAAAAAGAGGTTGTAATAAATAGTTTGTTTTATTTTTTCTTTGTAAGAACCTGCCCTGCAACTTTACACCAAATCGTCCAAAAATAAATTGGTTTCATTTTTGTCATAACTATTTATAAAGTAACAAAGAAAGCCTCAAATATTTCAAAAATACAATAGATTTTTCATTAATCTTTTTAAAATTCATTTAAAATTTATAAATTAACTTTTTCCTACAAAATCTTAATAATATGTGGATAAAATCATATAATTATTTATATTATTATTTATGCTTTATTATCATTAAGGAATAATAATTTAAAAATAAAATTTCATAGGAAAATCATAAATAAAACATAAAATAAAAATAGAACACGCTTCAATGAAAAATATTATTTAAAAAATACATACTGCACTTAAAAAATTTACAATAATAAAAGTTGCATTATTTATTTAACAGGTATAAAAATAGTGAATTCCGAGAAATATTTTTATATTTATAAACACTTTTAAGCACTTTAATTTTTACCTGCGTAATATACGGTAATTACGTACGTAAATTGTTTAAATATAATAAATTTCAAATTTCAAAAATAACTTCTATAAAATGCGGTACCCAAGGTAAACCAAAGTAAATTTAATATTAAAATTTGATTCGTGATTTTAGAATCTGGGAATATTTTTCGATTTTAAGGTAAGTAAATACATACATTTTAAGAGGAGCTTAAAATTTTGGAAAGAAATCTTCAATCTCGATTCTTTTGCATTTACTTTTTTATTTACCAAAAAAATTTTAAAGAAAAAACTTTATGCCTTCAACTGAAAAAAAACCAAATTATCTTATCAGCTAGTTATAACTAAAACATAAATAAATGGCCAATTAAAATTATCAAAAACAAGAAATTGCTAATATTTAAAAAACAAATAACTTGAATAATTTAGATGGGCACCTAGTTACAAGGTTCCCCAAAATTTCTGAATTTTAAAATGAGTGATAACCAGTACGCTTTCCATTGGTGTTTTGAAACGTTTTGATCATAAAATTGTTTACTTCAGTTGTAACTGCAAATCCTCAATATGAAGTTGGTGCAATTTGGGTTTTTGTATTTATTATTGGTGTTGATACCAACAAAATCTGATGATGGTATTTATTGGAAGGTATTTATTCTAAAAAAATATTTTTGAAACAAACAAACCAGCTATTTTTAGGATGTAGAAGTACCACAAGGAATAACTTTATACTTTACTCCAGGAAAACCACTTGAATACGGCGAAACTGTAATGCCCAGTCAAACTGAAAATACTCCAGAAGCGTCATGGGAAGTAAACGACAACACCTATTACACCATAGCAATTATTAACCCAGATATAGTTAAACGCAATCAACCAGAAACTAAGCAATTCATCCATTGGCTTGTAGTCAACATTTTGGGAAAAGACCTTTCCAGTGGTAACACTTTAGTCCCATTCATGGGACCACATCCTTTTAAAAACACCGGCGCACACCGCTATACCGTATTCCTATTCGAACAAAAAGAAAATCTAGATTTTGAAAAATTGGGAACCAATTTCAAAGAAAGGTCTAACTTTAATATTCGTAAATTCGCTGAAAATAATTCTTTAGGAAGTCCTGCTGCTGCAACGTATTTTAAAGCACAATGGGAACCATATGTTGAGGAAGTTTTGAAAAAACATTTGGAATTAAGATAATACATTTTGGTAATATAAAATTAAATTACCAATAAATTTATTAATTTTTATTATTTCTAGACCTGAATCTTCCTACATTTAGCACTAAAATATGGGAAGCACAACCATATGGGTTTTATGCATGCATTATAAATTAAATTAGATCACTTGGAATGCTTCGAGTTTTCTAAAAATATAAGTTTATTATTTATTGGTTTCTTTAAAAAAAAATAATTTAAATCATTTACGCTTATATTTAGGTAATGAATACAGTTTAAAATTGGTGTTAATTGGTATGTAACTGCCCTTACGTTCCATTCATGACTATTTCTTGTAGTTACTATACAGGGTGTCCCACTTTTTTTCCAGCAGAATTTTTTTTAGATAGTAAATGTCATTTTCACTTTTTAAAATTCCAAAATTTATTCATTTTATTGGGACACCATGTATAAATTTTATTTTACATTTT
Organism: Stenus bimaculatus; assembly: GCA_963971135.1. NCBI lineage: Eukaryota > Metazoa > Arthropoda > Insecta > Coleoptera > Staphylinidae > Stenus > Stenus bimaculatus. The sequence goes on along the minus strand of OZ020180.1, from coordinate 73,189,805 downwards.
TTTATTTAAATCAAGTATTATTTGGATTTTGTCTTTATTTTCAAAGAAGTGGAACACCCTGTATAATTACAATGAAGATCATTTTTTATTTAAAAAAAACCATAGATTAATCTTTATTAAATTTATGTAAAGAATTTTCTAGCCTATAAAGATTTACAAGTTGGATTTTAACAAGATACAAATAAATTTCATGTTTGATGTATTGCATCTACATCTGTTGAAGCAATATATTAAAGTGAAATATTTTTAAAGAAAAAAAAAGAACAGAATTAGTTCAATCTCACAATCATTCCGCTAACATAATCTGTAAGAATGAGGCAGCTGTAAACAGTAGGAGGAGACGAAATTCATTAATCAAGGCACTCTTCTCCCACATGCCCATTACTTAATCCCTCCATTTTTGATTATTCCAACAAAAAATAAATTTAGGATTGTTTATATGAATTATGATAATACATTTATAAAACCCACAATGAATCTACATTTTATGTAAATTGTACAAAAAAATTAAAAAAATCGAAAATTTTATAATAATTATAGAATACAAATTTAGTTTTTAATATCTAGCATCATCGTCTTAATTTATATCTTACATAGTTCTAGTACTAATTTTCGGTTTGTGATTTTAAAGCCCACCCTGGAAGCAATGTGAATAAATAAAAGCGCTAGGAATAGCTGGCCAACTTGTCTTGCCAATTGCTTAAACCTATAATTTATTTCAGAGAAAACATTAAATAACCGGTCCATTTAAATTTATTTCCATGTTGAACCACTCCCCTAATCTCCTCTAAACACATCCTGCAAATCTAAATTATTATAAACTCCTTTAATAGTGAACAAAATTGCCATCAATTCTTGACTATTTTTGGAAACTTATTTAATTAACATATTATTAGCAAAATTTTAGTTCCAAACCTAATCCAAAAGTGATTCATCCTTACATAAAGTTTGTTCCATCATATTTTAAAGATATACTTTTACAACTTAAAATTTACTTCGGTTTGATGATTCATATTATTTATATTATATTGGTGAATTTAAATAAAAATTAATTTTTTGCTATGTAAAAAAATATTATATAAATAACTATACACTTGTTCTAAGCAGGCGTAGTGACTTTTATAATATTTTGTTTGATAAAAAAGAAGAGTACATATCCTGTGAGCATTAATGTAAATAAATCTACGGTATTTACATTGAATGGAAACAGAAGCGTTATTAATCAACTCCGCATCATAGTAAATGATAAATTATGCCAGGCTAACAAGTTGCAAAGATCAGAAACTACGTATATACTTGCAGATCGTATTAACCTTCACACAAATCGCAATAAATGTAAACAAAGCCACTAGGCTTATCTTAATAAGCAATTAACGTGCCTATATTAGTCGAATTATTGCATTCATAGAAGTATAATTTTAAAAAATTCGTTTAAAAATCTTAAAAATTGTAAATGTTAATGTTTGTTGTGAATTACACTGATAAGTGCAGGAGATCATTAAGTATTTTTTTATTTTAGTTTATTCTAAAAAATATACCAAACTGTTATATACCGAGTGTACACGAAGCATGAGGCGCCTACATATTTTTTTTTACATACACAGGGCGATCAAAACAATCCAGCCTAAATAAATAACTTAAATTTGATAAGATGTACAATGTTGTATCCCCTTTTTTATTCTAACATTTTTTCGTTTCGTTTCTGTATTTAAAAATTAAAATAATTCTTCTCGTTATCGTGATTGAAAATACCACTTCTTCTTCATAGTTGTAATGGAAGAGATATGTTGTTCTTTTAGTGATTGGAGGCTAGAAGAGATGCTGTTCTTCTCTCAGACCTTGTTTTTTTGGTGGTTGGAGTGAAGAACAGATGTTGTTCTTCTCGTAGTTGAAGTGTAAGAAAGATGTTGTTCTTCTCTTGGTTCTAGTGAAACAGAGATGTTCTTCTAGTGGTTGAAGTATAAGAGAAATGTTGTGCTTCTCATTAGTGAAATTTAAGAAGGCGATTGTCCTGCAAATTTCACTCATGTTGTTCAATTTCTCCTCTTCTCTTTATTTTAAAGCACAATATGCTAGTATCTTTAGTTTTGAATTTTTTAAGAAAATAAATAAGTTCTAAGCAAGGTTGAAGTTCACATTTTATTTATAATGGTAGTTGTTATTTTTTCAATAAATAGAAAATTTACGTTATTTAGATTAGATCATTTTAAAATCACCCTGTAGAGCTTAAGACAACAGTAGAACAGTGTAACAAAAGTATGGAATAATCGATTTATTTTCTTATTTTGAAGAGTTATAAAAAAAAGTTTCAGCTTGATTTTTTTCGATGCATATTTTGACATATTTTGTTTCTCACATTTGCTTTTGTTTCTTTGCTATGGCAACCAATATTGTTTTTTTAAGTAGCAACCACATATTTTCTTTTTCGATTTTCAAAAAGTGCATATTTTTCTGAATATCGGGATGCTATTTTATCCCAACAAAAAAAAATTAAAAATTTAAAAAAATATATTTTTAGAAAAAAAAAAACAAAAAACATTTTTTATTGATACAAAAAAAATACTTTTTTAATACTGCTTTTTATATTTTTTTGTATGGACTAAAAAACTAAATTTCTTGCCTCGGCAGTGACTAAAATTATCGTTAAAAATCTACTTTTCAAAAAAGTGCATTTACTTTAAAAAAATTAAATATACAGAGGATTGCACAAAAAACGGTCAACCATGTAGCTTCGTTATTTCTTATCCGATTTTAATAAGTGGCATATCAAATTAAATGGTTTAAAGAATACTACACTATCACCTAATAAAAGATCAATTAATATGTGATAGATCCATCTAAAATTAATTAATTAGTATTTAATATTAAAATAAAAAATTCACTCTTTTTAAAGATATTTAATGAGCCAGAACGTTTTTGTCAACCCATTTGATAATTTAATTTGATAATGTCAACATTGGTAAACGTTCTGGCTCATTAAATATCTTTAAAAAGAGTGAGTTTTTTTTATTTTAATATTAAATACTAAATAAAAGATCAATTTTAATTTTGAAAATATCAGGAGGAGGAGGCAACTTTCCTTTTTCAAATGGCAACATATTTTTTCGATTGTAAAAAATCATTAACAAAAATAATCTAAACCAATTATAGCAATAATTTTTTTTAAATTAATTTTTAAAAATTTTTTTTCTTATTTTTTTTAATTTAATTCAATTGTTTTTTTTTGTTTTTGAGTTTATTGTTTTTTATTTTTTTAAGTTCTGTTTTTAAATTTAAATTAAATAAAAAAAAAAATAAAAAATAAAAAAAAAATTAAACAAAAGTTGTTGGTATAATTGGTTTAGATTATTTTTGTTAATGATTTTTTTCAATCGAAAATACTATATTGCCATTTGAAAAAGAAAAGCCTCTTCCTCCTCTGATGTTTTCAAAAATAAAATTAATTTTTTATTATCTGATAGTAGCATTTTCTTCAAACCATTTAATTTGATGTATCATTTATTAAAATCGGATAAGAAATAACGAAGCTACATCATTGGCTATTTTTTGTGCACCCCTCTGTATGTAAAACATCATTGACAATAAATAGGTCTTTTTAATATAAATTTTTATAAAATGTTTCAGTTTTATATGGAATTTCAGAAAATTGTCTATCAAATTGCAACTTTTTGGAAACTCTAGAAAATTGCTTGGTAAGGAATTTTATATAAATTATTTTTTTTATACTTGTCTTACAAGATCAAATTTGGGGAGCTTCTCAAGTGCCAAAACCAAAAGTGAAACAAAATCTTACCACATTTTTTTGTTGCATTTTAATAATTTTCTATTTTGAAGTGTTGTAACGACCAAACAAAAGAATCAAAAATATATTTGTGTGCTTATTTTGTTCTCATTGTAAAGATTTTACAAAAAATAAGGTTTATGTTTTTTATTTTTTTTTTCTGCATTTTTTAAAAAATTTTAAGTTTGAAGCGATTAAATTTTTTGCTCATTTTGTTTATTAATTATAATTGTGAGGATTTTACATTTTAAATGAAGTTTATTTTTTTAATTTTTTTATGTTGCTATTCGAATCCTTCCATGCATTTTCAAGAATTTTTAAGATTTAAACCTGGTTAAACAAAAAATATCAAAAATATATTTCCTTGCTCATTTTGTTTAATTGTTATAATTGTAAGAATTTTAGATAAAAAAAATACATTTTATATATTTTTTTAATTTTGTATGGTTTTTTATGTCTTTTTGGCATTTTTTGCTTCGTTTTCAAGAATTTTTAAATATTAAGCGTTGTAACCAGGAATGCTTTTATATCCCACCCCAATATAGTTAAATTTCTAAAAAAAAGTTAAAAAAAAGTGCTAATTATTTATTTGGGATATGACCAGTTTTGTTGTACTTAGTGGTTTCCAAAGGTATTTTAGTCCAAGGCCTAAATCCGCCCCTGAAGATGCTGCTCAAAACACAAAGCTCAAACAATTTTTGTTAAATTCACCAGGAGTTCTAAGCAACAGTTGAAAATATAACTCACATTCAGAACATTTCGACGCATTGGCTCTTATTTTAAAGAAATTATTACTGGAGTTTGATTCTAAAAGGGCCAATGTCATTTTTTTGAATTCTAAACATAATATAATGGCCAAGAATTACATTTGATAAGAAAATAATAATGTACAAAATTTTAGTACGTAAAATAGGGATTACCATTTAATGTTAAAACTTTAAGATCGATTTACCAAAAAAATACATTTTATGAATTTGGCCCTTAAGAACAAAGCTTTTTTGAGAGGTTTGGCAGTTTTATTTTGCACAATTTTTGCTGACTATATTACCACTTTTTGGCAAATGTACCCCACTGCATTTTTAGATTTTTTTATTATTTGCAAAATACGCATCACCGTTGATGAGACAAACGCGGACGTAACAGCACTAATTGTTAGAAATCGTAGAACCGGAACCGGCGGAACTTTTTTAGTCAGGTTTTTATCACACCTCAACTGGAACTGGAACAACGAGGCTGAAACATCCACTAAAAATTGTTTTGAAAGATAAAATACTACACCTCTATCATTCATGGTTCATGGATTGCATGATTCAAGTTTCTGGATTTTGTTTTGCAGGATAAGGACATAATGAAGTAGATGATAAAATATTTATGCGATTGGAAGTACAAAGTTTTTTACGCTGATAGTATTGTTGAGACAGTACTAGATCAATATTATTGTCAATACGTTTTATGGAATTAACCGATGCACAAGATTATCAAAATTACTTCCGTATCCCGCATAAAACTTTCCAAATCTTACTTTGGTTTTTAAAGCCCTACTAACGAGAACAAAACAAAGTTGCGAAATTGTATATCTGTTGAAGAAAAATTGGTATTGTTCTTATGGTATCTGTCTAGAGGTTTGGAAACCTGAAATTTTCAGCCCCTTTATCTCCTCCTTCAATGGGCATAGCAGTAATCGAAACATGTTTTTTGTTCTTCAGAATTATATGAATGGAAATATTGAGGCCTGTTCTCGCTGTTGACGCTTTCATTTATTTCATCTATTTTGTCAATACAAACTTCACTCCATGAATATTGAATTAATACGGTCAATAATTTTGTCAATATTCTACTGTATTGTCAATATTATTGTTAGTATAAAGAAATTATAAGGTGTTAACGATATTATACACAATATTTATAAAATATGGGATGATAAACCTTAAGTATTGTGTACATTTATGTATTTTTATTTAAAATGCTTTAAACAATTTGATTACCAGTTTTAATTCTAGGTAAATCCAAAAAGGTCCATTTGAAGAATAAAAATGCTTCATATGGTCTTATACATATTTTTATAAATCAACACATGAAAGCTTGATAAATGGTAAATTAATGCACATTTCAAGAATAAATCAATCATGTCTCACTTTTGGTGCATAAATTACTAATAAAGTTGCAATGGTTCTGGGTTAGAGGTTAAAAAGTTTTGTGTAATTACACAATAGGTCGTTGTAATGTATTATATTTTCTTAATTTCAGAAAAATCGACAATATGTTTTTTGTTGATAAATTTTTCCTACAATTAAATTTAAAATATCCACAAGTTCTTTTTCCATATTTTACACGTGAAAACTCCTTAAAAATCCTGGTGATTTTACAGGGTAGTAGAACATAGAAGAAGAGCAACTTGCGCTTGATCCCGCACTTAAAAATTGTGTGGGAATCAATTATGAAATCTCCAGATACCTATTTTCAGTCAATCATTGTGAAGAAATTTAACCTTTCAATTGTTACATTCGATTTATAGAAGTGTTTATTGTATTAATTAAGAACGCGCTTTTATATTTTTGATCAAGGACTAGAATATTTAATAAAAAATAATTCGAAAAATGGTAATTTTTAAGTGGTTTTGAAAAAATCCTTCATTTTTTATAATACTAGGTACTTGCAGTAAGTGCATTTTTTATGAACACGTTAATTATAAAGTAATTTTGTAGAAAAAATAATTTAAGTAAATTAAAAATATTTATGAATTCATAATTATCGGAAATAAATTTAAATTTATCCTTAATACTCAATAATCGTGATTCAAGAAGAGATATACAATAGTAATTACAGTCGATAAAAAATGTGTTAAAAGGTAAAGGTCGCACCATTGTTTGTTGTTTATTAACTATTTAGCAGCTCAAATTTTTTTATGATTTAACGAAGGACACCTTAGGCGCATTAAAATAATAAAATAATTTGTCAAATTACCAAACATCGATCTCGTAATATTTTCTGCGGTGTGTTTGTAAATTATTTTGTTAATTTATTATTGTTGGCTTAAATTCTCCAACTGGATTCATGTGCAATGCGGGCCTTAATTAAAGAGGACGTTTTAATAGTTTGTGTAAATTGATAAAACGTTCAATTATAATTTACAATTATTACTAGTAATGCTAATTTTATACTTCAAACTAGATTATAATCATAAAATTAACAATTGTTTTTAATAACTAAAAATTTTCCCATTATTTTAATAAAATTATAAAAAAATATGTTTATCTTCGTTGCGTATTATTTAACAATGTTTTTTATTTGCTGCAAATGCTAGAAACAATGGGCACATTTATTTCAAACAGGAAAAGGCAAGAGGTCTCAAGGTTTTCGAGTAGTTTAATTGTTAGTGGAAACGGTCCATGCACATACGACCCATAAAAAGTTTAAATGTGTCGCTGATTATTTAAAAAGTCATCTTTGTCTATTAGAACCAATAAAATATTACACAATTCGTTTACTTATACACATAAATAAACCACCTTTTATCTTAAAATAATTATTTACATTTGAAGATGAATGAGAAGTTTGCTAAGTTTAGGTACTTAAGGGTCTTGTTGATTAAATTTACGATATAATCTCGAATAAAATAAATTTAATATTAGTAATTTTTGCACTAATCGATGTAAAAATTCGTTCCATGACATTTTTAAATTTTAAAAGTACAGTATCACAAAACCGACACACAAGCTCTCGTTACATTGTCAGGGACCTTCGGTAGGGTACTATTTGGATACATATTCAATACACAAGACGAAAAAATTCCTTGTATCAAAAGTTATTGCAGTATTATGCTACATGTTTCGGGGAAACCCCATCATCAGGCAAAATAAATAGATTTATTCAATCAGAAATAGTTAAATTATTTCCTATCTATCAGCTTATTTAAGGAGTGAAGGAGGCCGACAGCTTTATCCGAAGACACTTATTTAAATCGGATCAAAAATAAAGAAGCTACATCATTGGCCATTTTTTGTACACAAATCTGTATACACATATGTTACCGGCCAAAATCGATTTCAGGGCAAAGTAGTTTTTCCTAGCCCAATCTAGTTTATCCAAATAGTAGTTTATCCTCAAATAAGAGTGCAATGTCTAGGACAAATTGATTTTTCATGATCTATACCTTTTTCAATAGTATTTCAGAAAAGATCAATTCAATTTCAGAAACCATCAATTGTAATTCAGAATAGTCAATTGTATTTCAGAATAATCAATTGAAGACTGGGGAATTGTGAAATAGAGAGGGAAACACAGCAACCGCTTGTTAATTTAATATTTTTAAATGGAAATCATAAAAAATAATAAATAAAAACTATCTGACCCTTATAATTATAACTAGTACTTTAAGTTTTACCTAATTTTTCTTCTAAATAAAATTCTGGAAACGCGTAGAAGTGGAAATACGATGAAATGTGGAAAAACAAATGTGCTAGTTCCACTTCTACCAGGGGCACATATTTAAAAAAATATGCTTGAACCCAAAGAGTTATTTATAAGGAAGGGGATCATGTAAATTTAATTTAGTTTTGTTAATGGTTACTATGCAAAAAAAATAAAATAACACATGGTTGCTATACTTCTCTCTATTTCTCACTATTTCCCCATCTTAATATCAGAAAATATCTATTGAATTTCAAAACAGTCAATTCAATTTCAGAAACCATCAATTTTAATTCAGAAAAGATTAATTTTATTACAGAAAGCATCAATTGTATTTCAGAAAAAAATAATTTAATTTTAGAAAAGACCTTTTGTAAAATATTTAAGGAGCTAAGATGAGTTTTATGGCAGATTATTTCAATTGGGCTTAACATTGGTGAATAAGCTTGGTATTTGGTATTACTGCTATAATGTTAAATTTCGAAAGCACGTATTTTATGAAATATGTGTGCTGTTGTGGTTCACGTGCATAATCACCGCCAAAAACTCTTGACTTCCTAATTTTTTTTATAATTGGTCCATTCTGAAATTAAATTGATTTCTCTGAAATACAATTGATGTTTTCTGAAATACAATTGATCATATCTGAAATACAATTGACAATTTTGAAATACAATTGATACTTTCTGAAATTGAATTGATTATTCTTAAATACAATTGATGCTTTCTGAAATACAATTTACCATTCTGAAATCGAATTAATCTTTTTTGAAATTCAATTGACTATTCTGAGATCGAATTGATCTTTTTTGAATTAAAGTTGGAAAAGGTGTAGACTGTTTGGGATTGTAGACATCCTTCAGTGTACGCCATGTGTTTAGGAGCATGCTTTAGTCAAACATCGGAAGAGAATTTATCAATGACGTTGTAAATGAACTCGTTATTACTCCTTGGTTAGAACTTACCATTTATATAGAAATCCCAGGCATAGCCAGAACCGGGATTCGTTCGATCGTGTAGGATAACAAATCCACTAAGTGATCGGAAGACTTGAAATATATCCAGTTTACAAAAAATCGGACATATCTTTATAGAATAAAACATTCCCCTTGCAAAGCCATGTTTGGGATTGAGCCTAGAGTAGGTCTTTTAACTACATCACAGTCTTCAGAATTCCAGAACGAAGATGATCTTCAAAAACTTTTAGATAATGACACAGTCAGTTATCAGAAAATATTTTAGAAGATAAAGATGATGGAAATTGCTCAGATGAAAATGACAATCCAAATTCTATAAATTAGAAACAGTGTAACTATACTTTACATGGACAAAGCCAAAGAATACTTCAGAAATATTATTGGAGTTATTTTGTAAATGAATGTGGAACATCTTATAAAATTGGTACTGGCGTTTTACAGAAACTACACTAAAGGATTTTTTTAAGATTTTTTTTTGGAAGAACAACTAGTGTCACCAAAGCTCATCTTGTAAAAACAAACATATTTTCTTTATTTTACTTAATATGTACCCCAAAAAATCTATAATCTTCATTTATACAGGTTGAGTCGAACAGCTCCCTTGGGAAGCGAAATCGAACATATCTTAATTTGAAGTTTTTATGTTAAAATTAGTCGTAAAATCGGTTGAAAAATTTGGCGGTTTAATTTCGACTCACCATGTATAAGGCATTTCAAAATATACTAGCCAAATACCAGTATATTAGACCAATAATAGTTTAGTTTAGGAAGTGTTTTGATAGAAAAATTTTGACGTACAATAATTTTATTTTCACTCTGTTTATAGATACTATGTAGGTATCACATAATTCAAAAAATAACAATCTTAAAAATAAAAAAGTTAAAAAAAATTGGAAAAAATTAAAAATTTTTTTTAAATATTTGTATCCAAGTAGAATAGCATTACATGAATTTTACTATTTTATTTTGATCACTTTTGCAACTTTGATCATATAGAAATTCAGTTTATTTTATGTTATTTTTGCGGATAAGCTAGTAATTTGTTCTAGAAAAAACTAGTTTATCCTGGAATCGCCTTTGGCCGATAACATACAGGGTGTCCCAAGATTCAGTTTACAGGCCATATTTCCGTTAGTTGAAGAGATAAAAAACTTTTCTTGATTTGATTTTTTTATCTCTTCAACTAACGGAAATATGGCCTGTAAACTAAATCTTGGGCACCCTGTATACATAAAAATTGATTTAAATAAGTATTTTCTTGGATTTTTTTATAGCTTTAAAAAGCATTTGATGCAGTTGAAAAAGTTGGCATTAGAGGAGTAGTAATAAATATTTTCAAATCTTATTTAAAAACTAGAAAGATTTTTACACAAATAAATAATGAAATAAGTATTTTACCTAATGAATTAATACTTAAGAAAGACTTTCCTCAAGGATCTATTCTTGAACTAATATTGTATTTATTATACAGGCTGTTCCAATGTAAGTTGTATTATATGGGTATATTTATTATTAATTAAAATTAACGCATATTCCAAGTAAATTATAATTGAAAAAAAAAATAAAATTAATATAAAAGTAAATTTGACATTATAAAGCGTTAATTTTAATATTTTATTAATTTTTTATTTATTTTTAATTTTAGATTTTTAAATTTAAAATATATGTACCATATTAAAAAACATTTTAATAAAAATTGTTTTGTTTGAAAAGACATACTAAACTTAAGACCTTCCTTCCGGTTATGTGTATTTCCGGTGTACTCCGGTAGTTAAAATGTACAGCAAGTGAATCCAAACTTTGGTAATCAATTTTTTTATTGGGCCATGTGTGACAAAGCGTTTTCGAAATAAAAGGGTGGCGAGTATGGTCTGGAACACTCTGTATATGTTTTTGTTTTATTTTATTATTTTTTCATTACAGCTATTGATAATGTCAAGATTAATTGACGAAAACGTTCTGGCCAATTAAATATCTTAAAAAAAGTGATTTGTTCATTTTAAAAGCTTCATATTATTTGTTTAAATTTTAGAATTGATTTAACACATATTAATTTATCGACAAAATTATCATGTACACGACAAACTTTATGAAAATTTTTTTCGACAAAATCAAACAAATAATAAAACATTCTTATACAATTTCAACTTTGGTATTACATTATAGACTAACTGTTCAAAATATTTATTTAATAATTTAAAAAAAATTAAATAAATGGTCAAAAATCTGTTTAAAATTTGTTGTTTTTTATGTGTTTGTTAATGAATTTATTAGATTGTGCCAAACTTTGGTTAAAATAGCTTAAAATTTATTTAAAATAGATTTTTTTAAATATTTTTCCGGTATTTTAGCAAAAATCCTATACGAAGTATCGAAAGCTTGTGTGCCAGTTTTGGAACCCTGTATATTATTAAAAAAATAAATTTATTTTGAAGAATTTAATACTTTTATGTTTGACAGGGGAAAATGCAATTAACGGTGAAGTTATTTACCGTGAAAGAACTCATTGTTTGGCCTTACAATTTATTGCTTATTTGTGTATGCCTAAATATTTTCTAGACTAAACATAATTTTGTTGTAAGATGTTATCTTTAGGTTTACTTTATTATTTTAGGATAAAAATGAATGCATTTACAAAAAGCTCGACATATTTTAATTTACTGTTTTTACAAGTAAGCAAGTTTAGTTTTCTACTCATAATTAGTAGTACGTAGTAAAACGGTTTGAGTCCTTCAAATTTTTAAATGGTTTACAGTAATTCTCATTTTCCAAAATATTACTCCCTCTGACCGAAAATATGGTATACATTTTGAAAAAAAGATTTAAAAAAATAATTTTTTTTGACCTTTTTTATTTCTAAATATGTGACTGTGAGGCAAAAAATAGAACATAAATATTCTGCAATATATTAAAAATTATGCATAGATTTAAAAGTTTCTTATTGTTGAAAAATATAATGACATATGATGCCGAAGTTAGATAAAAGTTGTATTGAAAAGAACAAAAGAAGTTTCAAATGGAAGAAATTAACCCTTAATAACCCGGTAATAATTACTGGAAAACAAGTGAAGTCCTTCATTTCTGATAAATTTTTATTGTCAAAATGGGATAAATTGTAGAAAATTGAGGAGTTTAAGTTCTTTTCCAGTATTTTTTGTATTTTTTTTGTTATACTACAGATTTCATAAAAAAATCATTCGAATATCGTATTTTCGGACAACAAAATCAAAAACAAATTCAAAATGTATGGGATATTTCCGGACAGAGGGAGTAATGTGATAATTTATTTTACACTTCTGATGAATTATGAACTAATTAATAACCCTTAAATGCGTAGGTTTAATTAGGTATATGGAAATTAATATTCAAGAGTGTATATATAAATATTTTATCATTAACTTGTTACATTATTTGGCACAATTTTGAAAGCTTGACAAGCAATCAGTTTTTAATCTATTTTCGTGCACCCTGTAATAACTAGTAGTTTCTTGCAGATATTAACCAATAATTTCGATACCACATTAAAAATAGAATTTATTGATTTAAAAAATGTTTGTAATATCATATTTCATGTTATTTGTTTAGTTCGTAAATTAAAATCAAATTAAAAATTCAAATATACGGCCACATTCACAATAGAAATGTTTAAAATAATTACACACGCGAGATAAACAAAGAACTTTGATTTAATTCACATTCCTATTCAACATTCAAGTAATCTTTTAATAGGGGATCACATTGAGTGACAGGCTGATTGAAGAGCGCCTTTCAGGCTTTGATCCTCTAAGAATAGATTTGAAAAGTGTCAACTCTTGCATAAATAAATCTTATTAGAATACATAATTTCGTTTCTGGAATTTTGTTTGAATTTATTGTCACAACGAGCGCTAGATGATCTAGAATCACAACATTTCTGATTTATAAAAGAGCCTCTTAAATTTATGTGACAACAAGTGATTTCTTTCTTGTTTCTTTTTATTTATAGCACAAATATTGGTAAAACCCCAATAAATGTAGTTGCAAGAAATTAATTAGCATCAATAAAATTTATTAGACTAAATTAGTTAAAAACGTATATGCGAAAGTCACGTTTATTAAAAATTATTTTACGTTTCAATTTCTATTCGTGACTTTTTAATAAAATTATTTTTCATGCCATGGTCATATTTTTAAAGAAATTTTATTATAGAGGGTAAAGGATTAAAGGAAGGTTTTGCCTTGAAAATTTTGCTACTGATGATTTCATGTTGATTTTTTTAGATGATAATTTATAATCCTGCATTAATACACCGCGTTTATCAATAATTAGCTGTAATAATGTTTTTTTAAATAAACTTGTTCTATTCTTCAATGCCTCGATGATCATGACAAAACAAGGCGCCATTTAATTACCACAAGTGTAATTTGAACCTTACGAACAAGAATTTTTCTTAATTTGTTTAAAAGATGATTATTTAAGAATTATTGTTTCGTATTTTCTGAACATCACGTATGTTTTGAAATACAAAACTCGCTATAAAATTTAATCACGTGAAAACCACTAACATTTTTATTGTTTGATTGCTTAAAAGTATCAAAGGCTTCTTTAAGTTTATTACATAATTTTAATGTCATTAACATTTGACTTAAAAAAATTAAAATACAATGATTTTTTTGTATCAATCTTTAATGGATCTATTTTAATTTCTAAAACAAAAAACGTGCATGGAATTGTAATGAGTTTGTAGACTTTGGAGAATAAGAAAATATCAAAATTTACAAAGTTAAGCCAATTTTTTATTTTGATAAAAAAATGGCTGAGAAGATATTTATGGAATTTTGAATCAAGATAATAGATTTTCTTTTTAAAAGTTTTTTTGGTGATATTTCACCATTATACCGGTTTTCCAAAAAAAGGACTACACCTTTTCCAATTGTATTTCAAAAAGCAATCAATTTAATTTCAGGAAATATGAATTATATTTCAGGATCAATTGTAAAAAATGAGGAAGCTAAGAGTATATCAACAACAATATTACTCTTAGGTCCTTATTTAGCAGTATTGTTAAAAGAAATCTTCGCATTTTTCCTGTTATGGTTTCTGGTATCATGGAGCAAATGTTGGTTTGTACCCAAATAATTTTGAACATCGGAGATCGTGTTGTTCTGGAGTTTCTCCTTTCTTGCTGGCACTGAGAAATTACATCTTTATTTTTCTTTTAATTTCTGACGAGTTTATCAAAAAATTTTTATAATTATACATGGTGTCTCAAGATTCACTTTAAAGGTCCTAACTCCGTTAGTTGAAGAGATAAAAACTCAAAACAAAAAAGGCTTTTAATGGCATCAAATTGGCATTCTTAAAGTATTATTGGCTTTGACAACTCTTAAGAAGCCATCATCAACTTTTTTTTCAAATGGCATTCCCTACTTTTGTTAACAGAAATTAGATCTCAACTTTATTTTAAATACAACATATTATAAAATCAAACTTATTTTTTTATTTTATAATTATACAAGTACTAAAATAAATTATAATAAATGTTCAAAATTGGCTCCTGCACATTGTACATAAACTTCAAAATGTCAAAAACAATTTTATTCATTTATTTATACATATGAACAAAGACACCTTTAAAAAATATTTTTTTGATATTTGGCGATTCAAATACAAAGAAAATTAAAATATTAAGAATATTATACTGTCGTATTCACATAAAGTTAAGATCCCATTTCTGTTTACAAAAGTAGGGGGTTATTTGAAAAAACAAGTTGATGATGGCATCTTAAGGCTGTTCAATGCCAATAAAATTTTAAGGACGTAATTGTAATGCCAATTTGATGCCAACTGAATCTTGGGCACCCTGTATATTTGTAAGAAAGAGTTAAAAAAGCCGCAACTGATAAAATCCACATAGCAGACTGACTTTAGGAACGTGATGAAACTTTTTGATATTGCCGCTTTCATTTGGGATACGAAAAATTAAACAAAAAACAAGTGCTTAAAATATTCGTAAAAAGTCGAAATATTCGTTGGCCAACACGGTCACCTGATTTGGTTTCTTTCATTTACTTCATACCTAAGATTATAGTAACAACACAAATTGTGACTACTTAGGAAATATCAAATTCTAAGTACTTTACTTAAAGATTGCTGTTATTATTGTCGAAGCCTCTTAAGAATATCTTTTATTGTATATTGTATCTTGATCGCTTTTGTCGTGTTTATAAAACTGGTGGAAAAATGAAATTAAATGTAATATTGAGTAACTTCTCTAAAGTATTCGAAAGCATCATTTCTGAATATATTTATATTAATGTACAGAAAAATTTATAATGAGAGCAACACGGATTCATCAAACATCGGTCAACATGTAGCAAAATTTATAACTTCACACAAACTATCTTTTCATCTTTAAAAACCAGTAAGTATATCAACAGATATAGCTTTCGATAAAATTATACACCCCAATCCAATCCAGAAACTTTATCAATTTGTCATCCCATATAATGTGTCATCTGTAATTTCTTCATATTTATACCATGGCCAACAAGTTGGTTTTTTCTCATATGTACGTGTTCAATTCTTATTCCTGTGTAACGTAGGGATCAGCTCTTGGCCTCTGTTATTTGTACAATCACGCGCAATGATATCAAGAACACAATAGAAATATTCTGCCCCAATAACAAGCCTTCGCAAACACGAGATCGCACAAAATTTGAAAAGACCCCGCACGCATCTTGGTGGTATTCATTTCTTTCAAATTTTGTGTCATCTCATGTCTGCGATCGCTTGCCATTGGATCATAATATTTCTTTTGTGTCCTCGGAATCTTTGCGCGTGATTGTACTGAACGTCAATGAATGTATCCTGTATCCTATGCAGATCTTTTCCAAGAGCTTAAATTTATATCAATAACCGATAAACACGAAATCCTACATAACTTAAACCGCTATAAATTAATTCACAATATGTTAGACGACTCAGGCACAGTTGCTTCCATAGACTTTCATTTTGATTTTAAAACCACACGAAATTGTTTAACTTTTTCACACAGCACGCCTAATACTAATCATCAAAATTCACCTTTATATAAATATTCAATACAATGTAGACATAATATTTACTTCTACATTTAGCAATTTTAAAAAGAACATTTTGTGCAGGTATCGGCCAGAATAAAATGTTCGTTATGTCAAACTCTTTTTTTTATATTTTTTTCATTTATTTTTTAGTGTAATGATTGTATCTATTGCTAAGTATAATATGTATAATCACTCTTATATTCATAAATATGTATGAATTTTTTTATTTATCTATGTTACCATGTTATTGGAAATGTTCTGTTGGTTAATAAAGTTTATTTATTGATTCTATGGAATCTAAAGTAGAATAAATTTCTATTTGCTTGGTCTAAGTAATTTTAGATTACACAGACTCGTATTTACAAAATTATTTTTATATATCAACATTATTTCAAATTTTAATTTCAAGATGTGTTATTACTGGGTAGAATAGCCAACTGAAAATGATTTCAATGAAATTAACCAGATTTAAAAAATATTTAAAGTTGAATTGCAAAAATTAAAAAAAAAACCAAAAAGTAACAAACTTAACCATAGCAACTATAGAATTGTTAAATTTCTTATTTTATCTTGTGTTGTGAGTAAAAAATTTTTCTTCTAATCAATTACTTTTCAGACCTTTAAATAAATTATAGTAGATAATTTTTTCCTTTCTATTAATGAAAACAAACGGCATTTAGATTACTTGATTCATGTTTTCCACGAAGTTGTGTCTATCTTGTTAGACACATCAACATCACTAACAATCCAGTACGTAATAATTACAGCATCACCTAAAGTAGCAAATCACGAGATATGACGTTGCCATACCCCCTAAATTTACATGTTGCAAATTATACAGTGAATGGTTAATAATGCATCATAATAATGACGCAATAAATGCATAAATTCTGGGAATGGATACTATTAGTCATGCATAAACATGATAATAGTATAAACCAATACGTAACATAATTCATCGTTTAATTGCTAATCAAATAAGTTATATTAATAGAAATGTACTTCCAACCGCAGATATTCCAGAAGGAAACTATGACTCTTTTTTTAAAAGGATGTAGTTTATAAACAAAAAATTTGCGTGAAAAAAGTAATAAATCATTATACCATATTTCAAAGTATTCACATAACTTTTGGACAAATGGTTTCCAAATTGATGAATCAGAGGAGTTCCAAAAATATACATCAATGAAATAATCTCATTTACTATAATATTTAAAGTTCGTGTTCCTTGATGTTGATGTAAAAAAGTGCTAGCTTTGGTCGAGTCATTTTTATTATATAAATTTTTTTTTGAGGAGTTGACGTTTCGGGATTTTCTTGGTCTCTTCTTCAGGACTACAAACGATATATAATAAAATTAACAAGGAGTATACAACAAAATTACAGGTAGTCATTATTTCAAATATTATTTTTAATACTTTTACTTTTTTTACCTTGTTAGTTTATTTTATATTGTATATCATATATTGTTTATAGTCCTGAAGAAGGGCGCAACGCAACTCCCGAAACGTCGACTCAAAAAAATTAATACAATAAAAACCAAGGTTTGTACTTCATTTTTCCACAACTTATTTACTATTTTTTCTTAGTTTTATATAATTATAAGTTATAATAAAATATTTAGAAATTTTTTTGGGTGATTTGCTTCGAAACTGAAGAATTAGAGAAGCTTCTATACTATGACCTCGCATTAGCTTTAATCAATTTTTCTTTCATTTTTAAGTATTAACTATACACGTATATAAAATAAAACAAAAGCACAATGATGAAATCTGCAAGAAGCAGCAACTTTTTAGAATGATTTGAATGTTAATGGTATGTACAAGGTGCCTGGTATAAGTTATTGAATTTATCCTAAATTTTGGTAGAGTAACCTTTTTGAAACATTAGTTGCAATGAATTTCCATTGATCCATATTTGCCCAAATATTGGTAATCTAAACAAAATTATTTGAGAATCTTTAAATAATCTAAGAAATGAATGAGCAATTCCTTAACACTTTGGAAGGTACTGTATTTTTGAAACATTAGTTTGAACCATTTTGATGGAAAATACTCAATTTTAACGGGTTGAGTCCTACTTTCCTAATAATTAGTTAATGAAAATCGTTTTTTCACGGTAAATTAATTTAAGGTAAGGAGACGTAAATTGTACTTCCAGTTTATTGTTAGTTTCCAAAAAAGGAAACTTTTTGATTTATGTTAAAGACTTACCTTATTTTACGTTGTACCTTTGTTTAGTAAAATTCAAACAACATACCTAAAAAAAAACAGACTCGTAAATAAAATGTAAAATGACTTAATTATGTAAAATAACAAAATAAATATAAAGTTTGTAAATGGTAGATGTCACATGTTATGGAAAAGAAATATAGTTTTAGTAAAACCGTAATGAAATAATTTAAAAATTCACATTAAAAGTAAACAGCCGTTTAATTTTATTGCAGGCAACTAAAAAAGAGCTAAGTATAGCTGCTTTAAATATAAAAAGCATATTTATCCCTGTCCATTTTAGTAGAGGAAGTAAATAAAGTTAAGTGAAAATATGGAGCTGGTTAAATATTAATATAGCTTCAATTTCACGACATCAAAAGCCAAAAATGAAATTTATTTAGTGAAATTTTTTGACTAACAAAAGCAAAGTATTTTGATTTACATAATTTCCACGCCTCTTGCTTTTAACTACGCCGACTATTACTAATGACATTTTACACCGAATGTTTATATAGCGCATGTGCATAAAATTTGAATATGAAATTGTTAGTCATTTCAAGACTTAATTATGCACTATCAAACCCATAATTATAGCTGACGGAATTATTACTTGAGGCTGTTATTTGTTCAACTTTTAACACCTGGGGTAGAAGTCGGATGGGCCATAAGAGGTCATTATTTTATGCGTGATTTGTTTTATTAAAATGACTAGCAATTAATGCAAATGAAACCTTTTCATTATTACCAATTTTAGGTATAATAACATTCTTTTGATTCATGCCCCAAATTATTTCAAACAATAATCCATGTTTACAGGATTACAAAATATACATATTCAGGATAATGAATATCTATTTCAATCTATTAAATCAAATGCCTGCCTTTTTAATTATGTGGAATTTATTTTCATTGTTTTTTAATTATTTTTAAATGTCAATGAAATTAATAATTATAGATTAAAAGTAACCAGTAATTAATCTTTACTTTATATTATATTCAATGAAAAAACGATTTTTTTTTGGTAATTCAAAAAGGAAAAGAAGGAATTTTAATTTTTTTTTTTTATTTTTTTAAATTTAAAAAAACTGCTAAGTTTGTTACTTTATCCGATTGTATAAAAAAAGTTGAAAAGTTTTGAGTCAAACGATTTTTTTGTGTAAAAAAATATTGAAAAATTAATCCTTATAATTTGAACAAAATAGAGCCCGACGGGTATTTCCAGTAAATATATTTGTGAGGTAAATATTGGAAATTTATTTTTAGATTGGTTTGTTTATCTAAAAAGATAACATTTGTCTGTTTTAAAATAGGCAAAGAATTAAAAAAACATACAATTGAGTTGTTTCAAAAAGACACAAACTGAACGTACGATTTTAAAATTCGGGCACAAAAACTCACAATCAATTTTTCTTTCATTTTCAGACCATCGTCGTTGGTGAAACCAACAAAAAGTTCAGAACTGACTCCACGTTTTGAGGTGAACATTGAAAATTGGTTTCTTTTATTCTTACACCCTGGAAATAAGCTTCAAGAGGTTTAAGTCTCCAGATACAAACCCGAAGGTCTCATTGCAAAATCTATAGATCGAAAACTTTCTCGGGCTACAAAAGTACAACTGTTCGGTTTTGATTTTCATTTCTTAAGATCCGACAATACAATAAAAAAACAAATTTTTCAATTTAAGCCATTTTTCCGATATCTTCATTTTTTATTTTGTTTTATGTTAAATTAAAAGCTCGTCTTTATGATATTTTGACGTCAAGTTTCAAAAATCGTAACTTCTAAACGCTTTAGTATTTAACCGTCAAATATTTCTTATTTATCTCACCGCTATATTTTACATGTGAAAAAAAATCAGCACTTTTGAATTTTTGGCGGCTGAATGGTTTTATAACTGGCTCAGAGAGTATTATAAAATTTAAAAATTTAACCACAAATTCCTAAGATGAAATAATTTTTACATCCATTTGGATATACAGGTATTATTTTTAAATTTTACATGGGATTGGAGGTAATGCCAAATAAAATCGATATTCATATTTTTTGTATATTAGGGGTTGGAAGCTGGTATTTAATAGAATTTCAATTTTAAAAGCGCTATGGAATGGCTATTTCGAACCAAAAGTTTGACAAATCTTTGTACTAAACTAAAAATAATCCATGTCAGTACGAGTATTTTAATTTTTTTTTTCTATGACTATTGTATAATGGTACTTTATGAATGCGTTTCTAGATAAGCAATGATAGCTATTCACCGTCATTATAAAATAAATCTCAACAAATAAGCATAAGATTTACCCAAGAAATCCTCTTGAACTACATGATCTTTCTACACCTTTTCTAATTGTATTTTAGAAAAATGGACTGAATATCAGAAATCATCAGTTATTGTAATGCAGAAATGCGAATTATATTTCCAAAAGATTTAATTGTATTTCAGAAAAAAACAATTTAATTTCAGAAAGTATCAATTATTGTGTTTCAGAATTATATATTCCAAATTTTGAGGTCAAAAATTGGTAATTAGGCACCATTGACCGAAATTTTTTTTTTGTTCCTATCAACGATTTTGATCAAAAAGTGGAAAATTTTAAGTTTTATGATTTAGCCAGTTACAGACAATGATGTAAAAGCGCGCTCTACTAGTTGAGTTCCTAATTTGATGCGCAAAATTGGTATTTGTGTACTATTGACCGAAAGAGATGGAAAACTTTTAAGTCAATTATTTTTAAGCTACAGATAAAGACATAAAAACGTGCTAATAGTAAAATTTATAATTTTGATGCCCAAGATGGGTATTTGGGTATCAAAATAGGTCGAAAAAAGTGTAAACATTTTAGTTAATTGATTTTTGAGCTACAATGGTGTAAAAGCGCACTCAAATAGTTGAAATCTTAATTTTGATGCTCAAAATAGGTATTTGGGTACTATTGACCGAAAGAGGAGGAAAACTTTTACTTAAATGATTTTTCAACTCCAGACATTAGGCTTATTCGTTTCAGCATAATATTATGTGAATCGTGGTATGATAATTAGTAGATGTAAGTATTTTTTGACACCTGACATCATCTCACTTACCATTCCCACTTAACATACACGGAGCATGGTTATTGGTTTGACATACCACCACATACCACGATCACTTACTACGTCAAGCGAAAATGAATAGTATGTGAAATACACTTACCACTGCCAAACGAATAAGCCTAATGGGGTAGCCCGAAATTGGTATTTTGGTACTATTAACTGAAAAATTTGTTTGGTCCATGTCAATGCTTTTGACCAAGAAGAAGAAGAAAAGTTTTAATTCAATGATTTTGCCCGCTACAGACAATGATGTAAAAGCGTGATCTAATGGTTAAATTCCTAATTGAATTTCAGAATCATCAAATATATTTCAGAAAGCATCATTTGAAAATCAGAAATCGTAAATTTAATTTCAAAAAGTATACTTTGTATTTCAGTAGTAATCAATTCTATTTTAGAAAGAAACATTGTGTTTCATTCAAACTAAATTTTACCGCATTTCCTCCATGATACCAGGAGCGTTTAATATTGATCAATAGGACCTAAGCGTAATATTGTTACTAGTGTATTGTTAAATTATTAAATCATATATTTGAGGAATTGTACGTGTATGTAGTGGTTCACGTGCAAGATCAAAAACTTCCTATTTTTTTTTTAAATTGGTCTTTTCTCTAATTAAATTAATATTTCTAAAATACAATTGATCCTTTCTGAAATACAATTGAACCCTTCTAAAATACAATTAATGATTTCTGATATTCAATTGACTTTTCTGAAATAGAACTGAAAACGGTGTAGAAGAATTTGTGCTCTGTCTTTCAATTAAAAAATATAAAAAACATAAGCAAAAATTAAAAAAATTTAAAACTCCATTTCCATTGTGCGGACAGTTCGTTGATAAAGTTCTGTTTTTATTTTCAATTGAGTTGAAGTCGAAAAACTACAATTATGTTTCAGGAAGAAGGTTTCTTGATTAGTGTATTATGTGGTCTGAGGTCGAAAATTTATCGGTTTATTTTTGTTCATAGCTTTGTACCCAAACAATTTTGTCTGGATTTTCTTGAAGTTTTTTCTTTCTTGCTGGAACTGAGAAATTATATCTTTATTTATCTTTCATTTTCTAACAAGTTCATGCCAAAAATGTCGGCAATTTCTTTGTATTTATGTATTCGGAAAACAAAACACAGACAAATTTTAAACTCTATTTCCACTAAACGGACAAAATATTATTCCTGTTTTGTTTTTATTTCCAGTCATTTAGAATTGAGTCGTGGTCAAGAAAGTGCAATTATGTTTCAGGAGGAACATTTTTTGTTTCTGGGTTTATTGGTTCCCCCAAATTTTTATGACCTCTGAAGACATCTATTAGACTACCAATATCTTCAGTGATTTATTTTATCTACATAATCTACAAAAAAAAAAATAAAACAAAACGCCAACAAAACACCAACTTGCTGTTTCCACAGAGCAGACTTGAGTTTTGAAGCATCTGGAAACCTTTTGAAATTACCGTTTCTGAACGGGAAACGAAAAAAGTTTTGTTTTTTCGACACGAGTTGCAGTTTTGTTTCCACTTTATCCGTTTGGTGGAAGACTGGCATAAGGAAGAGTCAGCAAATCCAACCAACTGTTTCCACAAAATAGACTGAGTTTTGAAAAATGTCGATTTACGTTCTCAAGTGGAACACGATAAATTAAACAAGAACCGTCACCAAAAACGTTTGTAAAAAGTCGTTTTTAACATGAGTTTCTGTTTTGTTTCCAATTTGTCCGTTTGGTGGAAAACTATGATTCTGAAATATGAAATATAATTGGAAAAGGTGTAGTGATGTGTTTCGTTTATTTATAAATTGAATCCAACAAAAGATCTTTAGGAAAATCCTCTTATGGACAAAATTTTATTGGTGGATGAACAGAACAGAAATATTTTTAACTAAAAGACAGAACGTTCTGGGAACATCCTTACGAAGCGGTCATAATTTTTATGGTCTAATCGCTTGCCTGATCCGAATTTTACTAAATTAACTTTGGCAATTTAAATATTACATATTTAATAAAATTTAATAGTAATGGGTGTATAACCAAGTTAAATTCAAAAGAAATTGTTAAATCTGTGGGTGAAGTGCATAATATTAGACATTGAACTGGGATTAACTTAAATTACTATTAACCTCTAAATACCATTTTATACCCACTTTACCACTTTTCGAAACTAATTGCATTCTGTAATAAATTACAGAATGATAAACAGATATATTTTAAATAATGTCATTATCTTTTAACAAATTAGATAAATGCTTTCATTACTTTATCAAATGTCCTTCGCATATATTATGAAGAACTAAAATCCCTTGAAGTAATTAACCGCGACTATGATTATACTGAATGTCCTACAAATGAGAATCGTGCTTTACTTGTGTAATGTAAAGATGCATATTCAATTTATTAAGACAATTCTCGTTTCTTAATTTATGGAAGATGTGTTTAATTTATAAGCAACATCCTTGTAGTTTATGCTAAAATTTCTTATAATTAATTTCCATTTTATGAACTCATATTAGCATCATAATAACTAAGGTCACATTTGCCGATAATTACTTGTTATTCAATAAAATCTCGGTTTAGTGTAGGTGGAAAGGTGTAACGTAGTGATCTATTGCCTAGCAAAGCATGTTACACATTTCACT
Source organism: Stenus bimaculatus (assembly GCA_963971135.1). Taxonomy (NCBI): domain Eukaryota; kingdom Metazoa; phylum Arthropoda; class Insecta; order Coleoptera; family Staphylinidae; genus Stenus; species Stenus bimaculatus. The sequence goes on along the minus strand of OZ020180.1, from coordinate 73,165,645 downwards.
CGAGTGTCAGTCAAGGGCTCGCCATACTATTTGGAATAATCTCTATTTATAGATACCATTTTTTATTTAATTTATATTGTTCTTTTCAATTGCGGTTTGGTGCAATTAACTTAATTTATGCAATCAGCTATGATCACGAGTTAAGCAGTAATTATAGGTGACGTCTTAATTATTACGCTTTTATTTATTTTTTTTCTGATCACGAGTATGTCTAATAATACTAATGGCATCAGGATTTAAAAATTTTAATTCTTTTATGTAAACATGGATACTATAAAATTTTATTAGTTTTTAATTGATTAAAATTTGTACATGCATAGCTTCACATAAAGCACAAAGAAAAAAAAAGAAAAAACAAGCCAGGGACTTTATTGAAAATTTTTTTCCTTAGTAGTGGATTGGATTTGGAGTTCAGTTGATATAGATCTATGCACTTTTAAAAGCTAAATTTTTGAACACCATACTTTAGAAGATGTTTGAATTTTTCTTGGAATTTTCCAAGTGATAGATTAATATGTGGTTAGCTTTTATTTTCTGATAATAAGAATTAAGGTCAAGTACGTTGGAATAAAAAAACTTTATCAAATGAAATAATTAGGTTCTTTCCCTGAACCATTAAAATATCTACAGATACACTTTCAAATTTTGCATTCGAAAGATCCCGGTTTAGTAGTTTTTATAACAAATTTTTAACACATGACTGTTTTACTGAGATGAAAAGAAAGAAAACAAAAAATAGTTTAAAAGATTACTAATGTTTCCTAACAATCCTTTATCTAGACATTTAAGCCTGACCCTGAACTTATTTATGAATCATATTGTACCTGTTTCATCAACAAACATGTATTGAATACAAGTCTAAAAATTATTCGATCACATGTTCACACATTTACCAAAGTTGATTAAATTTCGTGTTAGTTCTGTAATAAATTCATATTTTTAGTATAGGATATAAAATTTAATCAGCAATTACCTTTTTTCTCAATACCAATAAAATTTTCCATAAAAATTTAACGATCGTGGGTGAATAAAGAAACACTCAATTTTGCTGGAAAACGAATAAAAGGAATAACTACTCAACACCCATTAATCTTAGTGTACTAAAGAAACCTAATTTAACAATGGTTTTATGAAGAGGAAATGAAGGTGTTATTGGGCGAAATATGCGAGTCACAATAAGTTCTTTTACTCCGAATAAAACAAGCTATTATTACCTCCAAAATTTATAAACTGTTAATAATAATAATTGTTTTGAGGCACCAAAAAAGTGCCAACTTTTTTGCCTAGACATTAAAATCTACGTGGAAAATGTAGGAAAGTGATACGAACCTGGACTCAACTAAAAGAGAAATGACAAAAACCATTAATTTGTTAACGTTATTGTTTTGGGTGGCCATGTATTTATGCAGGGTTTTTCTAAACATGTGAACCCAACTTTGGGAATTGAATTTTTGACCAAATACAAGATGAACAGTAAAAATACAGTTTTTCTGAAAAGTGCTTCATTTTCCATAATACACAGGGTGTTGAGATTTACTAATATTTCTTAACATAAAATCAAAATTCACTTATTATAACTAGACTGAAAAAACTACAAAAAATTCATCATTGTTCAGGTCTTCTTTGTGCATATTTGAACACGACGGTGTAGATTTTGTAATGTAACTTCTGAAAGCTAAAAGGAACAAAAAAATAATGAGAACAAAAGGTTTAAGAAATGTTCAAGAAACTAAACATTTTAATTTATTATGTGTAGTGGCGTCATACAAATAAAAATTTGGAGTGTCCATGAAAATTTTTTTCCTGAAGTTTGTCTTAAATATTGACAATTTTATGACTCTTTGTGAACATTTGAGCAAATTATCATTAAAAATTAAGAAAATTTAAATTGAACAAATTGAGTAGGTATTTCGAAAATTAGCCAAAATATCAATTACCGAAGTTACTGAAACTTATTTAGAAATACCCTATATATAATTTAAAATCTGGTGTTCCTCAAGGATGAGTTCTTTGCCCATATTTATATACAATTTTGTGGATTAAAAGCGATTTATTCCATATTAGAGGATGATATTACTCTTTTATTTTCAGGATCTAATAAAGAAACTATCCATGTTTTCAACTTGGGCAAATGGAAAACTCTCTATAAACATAAAAACAACAAAATTTGTGATTTAAAAAAATAAACAATTAATTCTAAATGTGTACATTAACAATAATAAATTAAAATTTACCTATGAATTCAAGTGTCTCGGATTAATAATAATTGATTCAAAACTTTCCTCGGAACAACAAATAAAAATGTTATCAAATAAACTATAAACTAGTTAGTTTCTATGGGATTTGTTTTCAGAAAAATATTTGTGATAATCATATAAAGTCCTGGTTTAAATAGCTTTTAAACAAATTACAAAAAAAACTAAATTCGTGCTCAAAAATTTGTTTGATTTGGATTATTATACTGATCAGAAGCATTTAATGGAAATTACAAGTAGTTTTAATCAGCATTGACATAACAATTTAGAAATTTATTATATTGAAGAATGTATGTTAGCATCCAGATTAATTAAGATATTTATAATCATTGTACACGAATCACTAACCATATTCATTTAAAATTACCAACAAATAATAAAAGAAAATTCATGACAAATTATAAAACAATTTTTAATGAACAAAAATTAAAATGTTAACGTTGTTTTTACTATTCATACACCAGTTTTTTCAACTGTCTTTGGCTACATTAACTATAATTTTGTATTTTAATTTTAAGTTTTTAATTGAAAATGTTACAATATTTGTAAATTGATAAAACTTATTGGATGTAATAAAACCACATAAAACACCAAAATACAGGGTCTTCAAAAAATGAACTTACTGGTTATTTGCATAGTAATAGGAAACCTAAATTTGCCACATTTGGCTACATTGAAATAGAAAATAGGAACTTCAGTGAAGGGTTTACAGAAACAAAGTAATAATATAATTCTAATATGAGTTTTCAAATTTTATTATTTAAGTAAAACAAAAAAAAACTGCTGAGAGGTGCTTTGGTTAAAAAAGATAATAAAAAAGTTTGGTTGGATTTCAAATCCCAAAAAGTATATTTAGTTGCCTAGTTTCGATAACAGTCCTAATTGAACTCCCTGTATATTCAAAGCATTTTTACGGGGTGACCTAAAATGATTGTGGTCAATTTAAATTTCCCGCCTAAAATCTGGGAAATTTGTTCGCTTCAAGTTCATAGTAACACACCATCATGTAAATCTTTGTTTTGAGTTACCATCTGCCTCGAAAATGAAGGTCATTATTATTATTAACATATGACATTTGCTGTAAAATTAGAGAGCTAGTTCTACGTTTTTTATTTTCAAAAACACAAAAGCTTCAGAGGATATGGATACAAAATTATATGGGTTTTTGCCTGTTTTTATCTATCAAACCACGCGAATTTGTATTGAGCTATGTATATACAAAATAAGAATATCATATGAAAGTGGAACCTCTCCAAATCCAAAATGGCAAAAAACATCATTTACCCACAGTATTATCAACAGACATTTAAGTTTAAATAGGGTTTAATTTGACATATACAGGGTGTCCCATTTGAAGTTGGACTGTATGGGTATCTTTGTTATTATTGGAGATAGAAAGTCGGTTAAATGGACAAAGTAGTAGAGATTTTTTCGAATATTAATAATTCATTTACAAAGAATTTGAATATCGCATCGTTCCAAAGCTATCTTGTAAAAACAAGAAAATGCGATTTTCGTTATTTTCGGTGATACCAAAAATTTTTTTCAACTTAATAGAGACAATTTTTTGTGTACAATGCAGTAAAACAAATGAATATTTTTTTTCGCCAACGGATTGACCGGAAATGAACCAACCTTATTTTTTTCTTATGGCAGCCATATTGGATTTACACATATTCGGAATTAGTGTATTTTTCTGAGTAATTTAATATATCATATGTAATATTTTAAGAAAAATAGAAATAATTTTATTTTACTAACCAAAAATGGCCTTGAATAGATGTAAACTGTCAACACATATGTGTTAAGATTTATTTTACATTTAATATTTTAAATAGTTACATTTATGTTATTGACAATTTACATCTCTTAAAATCCAATGTTAGTTTGTAAAATCAAATAATTTTATTTTTTTTTAAATATGACATATGGTATACCAAATTACTCAGAAAAAAATACTGATTCCGAATATGTGTAAATCCAATATGGCTGCCATAAGAAAAAAATAAGGTTGGTTCATTTCCGGTCAATCCGTTGGCGAAAAAAAATATTCATTTGTTTTACTGCATTGTACAATATTATGTCAAAAAACTTTTTTGGTACCACAGAAAATAAAGAAGTTGTAGCCATATTTTAAAAATCGCATTTTCTTGTTTTTTCAAGATAGCGTTGGAACGATGCGATATTCAAATATTTTTACTACTTTGTTCATTTAACCGACTTTCTTTCTCCAATAATAACAAAGATACCCATACAGTCCAACGTCAAATGGGACACCCTGTATAGTGTTTTTATGAAGTGTGAATATAGTTTAAATGACATTTAGCTGCAAAATAGACTATATATGTCAAATTAAACCTCACTTAAAATTAAATATCTGTTGATCGGGGGGTAAAAATACTTAAAATTTGGCCTATTTTAAACTTATTTTTTGGACTTAATAAGTTAATTTTTGAAAATGTCGTCGTATAGAAGTCTAGCCATGAATGTTATTTAAAGTATGCAATTATAAAACTTAATGGTATTTACAAAATATGGTTGTAGTTTGAAATAATTGCAAGGCATATTTCATAAATTTTTAACGCGCATTTTAACTGTAAAAGCAGCTAATATACTCTCGTAGTATAGGTGATACAAATTTTAAAATATAACAGAAATGAAGATTTTTATTGGTACTTTCAGCCAAATTATGTGGGATGTACTGTGGGTCAAGATTTCTTCCCGAAATTCAAGAAGAAGCTCAAAATATACGTTTACTATCGGAGCACGATTCTATTTAGACTCCCAATCCTCTTAATAAATGACTTGAGATTTGTTAATTTGTTTAGAATTCTTGATTTTTTCTGATTATTATATTCATTTTGGAAAAATATTTGCTACTGGGGGTTTTCTTTTTAAATTTTTAGTTAAAACGCAGGACCTCTCCTTATTTTCGAGGATAGAATATCTTTAATTTAACTTAACCCTGAAAATGCATGTTACGGTCCTTGGTATTTTCTGGAACAACGAAATATTAACATAGTAAATATATTAAATATATACCTATTTTAGAAAACAAATTTATCTACCTGCGACCAAACAACTATAAAAGCAAGGCCAACTGAAGAAGTTGCCTTTTAACATACTTGCAATAAATAAATACAAATTTTAACCACTTATTTCTTTGATCTAAATTTTCTAAAATTGCCTGCTTTAACCTGATTTTTCAGAAGGGCCTCCTAGCATGTTTGTGCGTATTATAAACGTTGAAAAAAATTATTAAACACGTTTCTTATTGATTAGGTTAAATAAGATTAAGTATAAGCATTAATAAGTGTCAAGGTTTAATTCTTTTTTTTTATAAAATTACACACAAGTACACTTTAATTTTAGAATGAATACAAATTGTCTGTTTATCCATAAATATTTAACACTAATTTTTAAAAAAATTACTTTTATGAGTTAAGAAATATTTCCCAAGGTCTAAGTTGAAAAAATGTCTCTTCTTTTACAAACTATTTCTTTAGATAAATATAAGTTTTGTTATTTTTCTTAACAATTAATTTTAAAATATTTGATAAAAAATAACTGTTAAAATAAAGTTTTATCTGTCCTAATTGAACCCGTGAAAGTAAATTATTATTATAAACATTAACCGCTGCGTGTTTAATAAATTGAAGCAATAAATTCATATCAAATCGTTCCTTATTCAATTGAATTGAAGAAAATGAAAAACGTAGATCTAAATAGGACACAGTGGGCGTGTGTTTGGTTAAATTAACTTTTAATTAAGAAAATCTGGGCTATACCACTTTTGCACGCGTGTAAAACGCACTTAAAGTTGCGTGTCTTATGAAACATTAATTTAGGATAACTTGTTACGCCCTTTTTAATACTTCACGTTTCACGTGCTTCTAATTATACGTGTGTACTTCATTTTCTACATTAATAATTTCAACAATTAGACAAATTAAATATTAGATCTAACCTTTATGGATCATAAAATTATATTTACTAATTCTGAATAAAAAATAGTAAGTTTTATTTCATTTAATTTTTTTTTCTTTAAGACAATCATTTGTACCCGAAAAAAAGCACGTTGCTATTTGGAAGACAAAAGTTTCTTGGATGTTTTTTGATACAAATGATTTAGTTGGAACTATACAGGGTGGTGATAAAGTTTGGAACCAAGGTCATAACTTCCGTAAAAAATTTTTTTGTAAAAATCGCTCGGACAGGTCAATTTTTGTTTTAAAAATGCCATCTTTTGGAATGAAAAAAATATTCATGACGTCACTGATAACTTCACTATGACGTCATCATCAATTTTTTTAAATGGAAACCCCTACTTTTTTTACACATTTTTCTTAGACCTTTTTATCATATTAATGATCACATAAAAATATTTAAAAAAATTTCAACCATTTTTGAAAAAAAAAAATAAATTTACTCAAAAAAAATTATTAATTCTCAATGAAAATATGGCAAGAAAAATAAATTAAACTAATTTTTAGTTTAAAAATAACAAATTATTATTGAAAATATTCGAATTGTTCTTCTTTACACAATTGGAATTTTCTTAAAACTAATTTTAAATAACTTTTAATGAAAAAGGTAATTAAAATAAAATGTTTGAGTAATAATAAACTTTAAATAAAATTGTAATTTATTATAAATTTGAAAAAGCTTTTGATATTCAAAATTTATTGAAATAAAAATTGCCTCTATAAAAGTGCTTTAGTTGACGTTATTTTGTATGGCAAATAAAATTTTAAATCCATTTACCAATGCTTGAATAGCTTACTTCGTTTGTTTAATAATAATCAACAATTATTAAGTTTTGCGAAATTAAAAATGTCTCGTTTAAGCGAACGCGAAAGAATCGAAATTTTAATTATGGTAGGATACGGCGATAGAAAAAGAACCCATGGGGAAGCTTGTGCTTTGTTTAATGAGCAATATCCAAATAGACCGCAAATCTCAAGATCTACAGTAAGTAAGTTAGTTACCAAATTTGCAGAAACAGGATCTGTAGGAGATTTGCCTCGACAAGGACGCCCTCAAGTGAATGAAGAAACCAAATTAAATTTATTACTTGCGATTGAAGAAAATCCCAATATTTCAACAAGAGATATTTGAAGAAATAATAATGTGGATCATTCCTATGTCCCAAAATTATTAAAAAAGGAAAAGTATCACCCATACAAAATAAAACTCATACAAGAGTTAAATGAAGATGATCCCGATCGCCGACTGCAATTTTGTGAAGAAATGATGGCGCGATGTGATCAAAATCCAAAATTTTTAAGTAGTATAATTATCTCCGATGAAGCTACCTTTCAATTGAATGGATCAGTGAATCGACATAATTGTAGGTATTGGTCACAGGAAAATCCTCATTGGGCCGTAGAATCCCATAGTCAAAGACAGGGAAAGTTAAATGTATGGGTGGGAATGAATGGCAGACGTTTTATAGGACCTTACTTTTTTAATGAAAACCTTACTGCCGAAAGATACTTGAATTTTTTGCGGACTGATTTGCTACCAGTTTTACTTCGTATTTTCCCCAATTATGAAAATCGCAACATTCCTAACCAAAACATTTGGTTTCAACAAGATGGGGCTCCTCCACACTCCACACTTTGGCAGGGCGGTGCGAGAATTCCTTAACACCACGTTTCCCAACAAATGGATAGGTCGGAGGGGACCAATTGAGTGGCCTCCGCGATCTCCCGACCTAACGCCCTTAGATTTTTTTTTTGTGGGGACATTTAAAATCAAAAGTTTATTTCAATAGACCTAATAATTTACAAGAATTGGAGCTTAGAATTAGGACGGAATTGCAACAAATTGACGAAGAAGCTATTGACAATAGTATTCAGAGTGTCTACACTCGAATGGGACAATGCCAAATGGTCAATGGGGAACAATTTGAACATTTTCGTTAAAATATGTTACTTGTAAATTAAAAATTTACTTTTTTTTGTAATATTTTCATTGAGAATTAATAATTTTTTTTTTGAGTAATTTTTTTTCTTTTTTCAAAAATGGTTGAAATTTTTTTAAATATTTTTATGTGATCATTAATATGATAAAAAGGTCTATGAAAAATGTGTAAAAAAAGTAGGGGTTTCCATTTAAAAAAATTGATGATGACGTCATAGTGAAGTTATCAGTGACGTCATGAATATTTTTTTCATTCCAAAAGATGGCATTTTTAAAACAAAAATTGACCTGTCGGAGCGATTTTTACAAAAAAAATTTTTACGGAAGTTATGACCTTGGCTCCAAACTTTATCACCACCCTGTATAAATTTTGAATACTTTTTATATCAGAGCCAATAATGAAAATCAAAAAAATTTCTCCTGCAGATGACCCTTCCAAAATTGTACGACCTTAAAATTTGAAAAAAATTCATTTCAGATTAGTTTAGAAAAGCACAATTATTCTTGAGGCTTAGAGTGACAAAATGGATTCTAATTACATAAAACTAATAAGCTACTTTTATAGATTTTGGTCTGCTGATTACAGTAAAATAAAATTATTGCTCTGCAACCAATAGTTTAGTTACAGTTAGTTACAGCAGTGGTTACAGCCATTTTTGTAACACAAAAAAATTATAAAAAATTTGCTTCAAAATCCTGGTTGATTCAATATAAAATTATTTTTTGGTATAATATTGGACCGATCAGAACGGAAAGAAAATTAACCCTTAATTACTATGGCTAAAATGGTAACGAATGGTAGGGTTATAATGGACTCGTAATTTTTGCTCATTTTTTGCTGCTTTTTTTTTAATTTTTAATATTTTATTATATCGTTATAATTGTTTAGGTATTCTAAAATAAAACACTAAAAAAATATGGAAAAGCTTTTTAATCAAGTAGCTACAAAAATAACTTTTACTAGGGTCCATTTTGACTCTACCATGGTAGTTAATAGTTAAAATTTTCAGGAGTATAATAAAGTACAAAATTTAAAAAAAATTAAAAGTGATTATGTACTTAAAAGTAAAAAAAAATTGGGGGAAACCTAATTGTCCGATTTTCATAAAAAATATTTCAAATTGCGTGTTTTAAGAATTTTTAACAATGGTAAAAATTTTAGGCTGATACTGTTTATAGATCTTACGAAAAGATAATCCTAGATCCGTAAAAAAATCTGAGCAAGAACCCTAAAAGATTTGGAATTTATATTCACTGTTTTTTCTTGTATTTTTTTAGTCCTATCTTATAGGTTGGTAACGAAACAACCAATATTAATATTTTTAAAATACACCTTTTTTAATTTGATAAAATTTGCAAACATTAAAAAATATATACATTTCAACAAAAATTTATAAAACTAATAAGCTACGTTCTACGTTTATACATTTTGGTCTGCTGATAAACGCGAAATAAAATTTAACTCTACGACTAGTATTTTATAAGTTACGCCCATTTTTGTAACAAAATTCATATACAGAATGTCCCAAAACCGGAGCATAAGCTCTCGCTACATTGTCAGGACGTTTCAGAAAAATATTTTTAAAAAACCTTTTTTTTATGTTTACAAATGTCGAGTCTTATTTACCAATAGAAAGCAGAAAACAAATAAAATGATTTTTTTTAATATTTTACCGGTACTCTACCAAAGGACTTTGATAATGAAGGAAGAGCTTATGTACAATCGCGCTATTGGGTCAGAATATTTCTTTTCTGTCTTCGATATCTTTTCGCGTGATTGTACATGGTATCTCCACGCTACGTTATTTCACAAGGGAAAAATAATTTTAAAAATATTTAGCAGGAATTATTAACATATTTTAAAGAAATAAACTTGACTTTTACTAATCTCTAGTAATATTAATTAAAAAAATAAAAAAACTTACTTAAAGTGGATCAAAGTTATTTTTATTTATTTAAAGTTTCTTTAACAAATAACTGTAATATTGTCAAGTTGTTTGCGAATTTGTATAATAAATTATGAAGTTAATAATGCAAATATGTATCTTTACATTCTTAACATAAAAAATTATATTTTTAGTTGAGAAATGCAATAACAACGCAATTATCTTTATGTTTTTTAATATATAGGGTGTCCCAAAAATAAGTTATCGAAGAAAATCGTAGAAAGTAGACCGGATTTCACTCGGGATTTCATCGACCAAAAATTAAATTATCGGGATCGGAACAACCGAGTTTTTGTTCCATTTACTAAAAGATATACTATCTATCAAAATAATTTTTTGAGGATGATTTTTTAACTTCAAGTCAAAGCGGCATTAATTAGCTTTACTTTACAATTTTTTTTTATTTAAATTGATCAAGTAGTTTATGAACTTTAACAGAATTTCGAATTAACGACATTTCAAAGACGCGTCAAATAAAACTGGGCTGTTCAGACTCTGACCATTGGGGTTTTTTTGTCGATAAAATCCTGTCTACTTTCTAGGATTTTCTTCTGATCACTTCTTTTTGGGGCACCCTGTAAAATACGTTTTTTTAACTGATAGAGTTTTATGGACATAAAAATAAATAAAAATGGATTTTTATTTTTACCATCACTGCACCTAAACTAAAAGGGATAGAACACTGATTTTTTTTAATTGATCAAGTTTACTGTGAAGTTTGACGGACCTAAAAATAGGTGTACCTTTGTGGGGTTTATTTCAAAGACATTACTTGTGTGAAACTAGCAATCAAATCCAGCAATAGATAATATTTTCAAAAAAAAATTATACCCTCGTATTTCTCTGGATAAAATAAAAAGGTGTAATAAAAATGATTAAATTTTAAGGGTGAAGACTACTCCTAAGCGATTTTCAAATTTCTTCTCCAGTTTGATTGTAAAACTGGAAAAGAAATATGAAAATAAAATCTTGGAATATAAATTGGAGATTATTTAAGGCACGCTCCGCGCATAAGTTGCACTTTGCATATAGTTTAAAAGAAAATGGGAAGGGGTTGCCATTCAAATTTTTGATATATTGTGTAGAATTGTATAAACAATCAAACTGGAGAAGAAATTTGAAAATAAAAAATGATCTTCGATTAAAAATTTGAGTTCGTTTGAAGCGCACTACGAGCTTCACGCTGTACTTTCAATTTAATTTAAAAAAAATGGGAAGGGGTTGCCATCCAAATAAAGACATTAAGGAAAAAATTAAGAAAAAAATGTGAATACTTTATTTTTTCTACGATTTTCTTCTGATCACTTCTTGGAACACCATGTTATTGAACAAAAATAACGAAAAATATGCAAACAAAATTTTTAAATTTAATCACTCATATTTTAAATAATGTACCAGAATCACTTATTTTTAAATATTTTTTTATTTTTTCCTTGTCTAAAAATATATGAATTCTTAAGAAAGTCATTTTTTCAGCCTCGAATCCTGTATACATAAAATATGGTCGAAGTCCTTCTATTTTATAATAATATTTTTTTAATAATTTTACGAAATATACAGGGTGATGATAAAGTTTGGAACCTTATTCATAACTGCCGTATTTAAATGTTTTGAGAAAATCGCTCGGACAGGTCAATTTTAGTTTTTAAAATGCCATCTCTTGATATAAAAAAAATATTAATGACGTCACTGGTGCTTTAACAATGACGTCATCAGCGATTTTTTTAAATGGAAGCCCCCACTTTTTTTAATCATTATCGATAGAAATTCATATCACTTAAATAATGATGTAAAAAACAATTAAATTTTTAAACAAATTTTGAATAAAAAATCTTTTCAATTCAAATAAGGACATTTTTATTTTAACGAAAAAGGTTTTATAAAAATAAATTAAAATGAATTTGAAGTTACCAATAATAACAAAAAAAAGTAAATGTTTAAATAATGCGGATTCTAAAAAAAATGTAAAATGTTAAATGTATTTAACAAAATTTAATAAATAGTCTTGAAAAACTAATTATTTGATTCCATTTAAATGTAAGGAAATTTACAAAAAATAAAATTTTAAATTTACCATTTATTGAAATCGGCCAAAATAAATCTTATACAAATTAATTTTAAGTTTATATTAAAAAAATTTTAAACGAAAATTTGTTTACAAATGCAACAATTTTTTTATATCATCGTTTAAGTAACATAAATGTCTATCAAAAACCAGTAAAAAAAGTGGGGGTTTCCATTTAAAAAAATCGATGATGACGTCATTGCTAAATCACCAGTGACGTTATTAATATTTTTATTATACCAGGAGATGGGATTTTAAAAACTAAAATTGACCTGTCCGAGCGATTTTCTCAAAAAATTAGGTTCCAAACTTTATCATCACCCTGTATAAAAAATCTCTTTTAATTAGACGCTATTGAATTTAAAAAGGAATGCTAACTAAATTTTTGATAACTTATTTGATTCATATTGGGGATGAAATTATAAAATACAGCACATTACTTTTGGAAATAAATAAGAATAATTCATCATTTACAAATTTTAAATACATATTTCAATTTAAAGCTTAGTGACGATTCCTACGAATTTACACTCCCAATCGTAAATATATTAAAACGATTCTAACCTCTCGGGTTTTTTCCTCTTCAGGTCTTAGCAGGTATAAATTAAACCTATATGCCTTATTGCTATGTCAATAAGGTTTACTTTTGCTTAAGTGTTCGGAAGAACAGCTCTATGAATTTTTGGACACTGATTATCCCGGGGATTCCAAACCGATGGAAATTTCAATCTTAAAAAATACTATTTTTTAGTTAATTACTCGGAGGAAACTACACCTAGCCCAATTTAACTTAAATAATTCAAAAAAAATATTGAAAATTACGTAAATAACTCTTTTTGTAGTTTCACAAAACTAGATTTTTTTGTTTTAGCATAATGAAATTATTTTTTTCCACTTAAGAAGTTATTAGCCATTAAATTATTTTTATCGCTGCGTTTTCGCAGTTTATGGTTGTCCTCTTCGTCGAAGCACAAATAATGAAACTTTATGAATGTGACCTAATTTAATAATTAGTTTTTTTCAAATCTTTGTTTAATGTAAAATTGTTCTTATCATACGTTTTGTTTTTAAGAAGTGTTGTGTCAAAGTAAATCGATTAAAAAGCAACGTTAATTATAGATAAAATTTATTTTTTTTTATTTTCGACTTACAGGGTGATTCTTTTAGTTCGAAAATAAGTAATATGCCTTTGAGAAAGTATAACTTTCGTTTTAGAAAAATCGTTTAATATCAGCTCGAATATCAGTTAATACACGGTCTTCAAAAATTATTGATATTGTTGACATTGCATGGTAGGAAACCTAAATTTCTCACAGTTGGCTATACTTAAATGAATACGTTTTGTGCTACGGTGAAAAAACCATCCCGATTATTTTAACTGCACTAATTTTAGTTTTGAAAAAAAATTTTTAAATAAGTTGAAAAAATACCCGAAGAAAGCTGCTGAGAGACACTTTGATTGAAATTTAACAGGTACACCAATTTAGCAAGCCTAAAATCACTATAGAGTACGTTTGGTTGCATAGTTGCGGTATCAATCCTATTTGAATTCACTGTAGGATGGATTGATTGGATATGGTCCGGGACGCGTCTAGACCTTTTCGGGCCCTAGCACAAATTTTAATCACGGGCCCCTTGCAGGGGCGGATTTACCACTTAGGGTCCCTGGGCAAAAATTGCTATGGGTGCCCCGGGATACCACAAAACTGGTCTAATCCCAATGTATTAGCACTTACTTTTTAATTTTTTTTTAAGTTGCAATTTAGTTTTTGAGGGCCCCAAAAAGAGAGGGGGGCTATATAAATCCGTCCCTGTTCTGCTAGAAATAAATCCGAGTAAATTGAAAAATTCCAAGGGGAATATTAAAAAAATTAAGGTTTTGTAAAGACTGCACTATTCTACTTCTTGAAGTTGCAAGTTGAAAGTTTATAAAAAAACAACCACGTGAGCTAGAATTAATTTTACGGTTGATTTGAATAAATTAAAGGATTCTGTAAAAAGTGAAACTGAGTTTATTGAAAACTTCTAAGGGTAACATTAAAAAAATGAGATTATCTAAGAATTACAATCTTTAACATGTTGAAGTTGCAAGAGGGTTTTAAACAATTTATAAAAATCTAACCACGTTTGCCAAAATTTATTTTTCGATTGATTTGAATAAATTAGAGAATTCTGCAAAAAAATAATTCGAGTTTGTTTAAAAATTCCAAGGGGAACCATAAAAAAACTAAGATTTTGTAAAAATTGCACTATTTTACTCGTTGAAGCTGTAAAATGAATTTAATAAATTAAAAAAAAAATAAGAAGCTAAAATTAATTTTATGATTGTAAAAATAGCATTATTTTGCTTTTCGAAGATGAAGATGATTTTTAAAAATTTATAAAAAAATAACCAAGTGAGCTAAAATAATTTATGGACGATTTAAATAAAGTAGAGACTTCTGTAAAAACTAAATATGAGTTTATTAAAAAAATCCCTGAGAAACATAAAAAAATTGATATTTTGTAAAAATTGCACTATTTTACTTGTTGAAGTTGTAAAATGATTTTAAAAAATTATAAAAAAATAACTAAGCTAGCTAGAATTAAATTTGCTGTCGATTTAAATAAATTAGAGAATTCTGAAAAAAATTAACCCAAATTTGTTGACAAAATTCCTGGGAAACATTAAAAAATTGATATTTTGTAAAAATTGCACTATTTTACTTGTGGAAGTTGTAAAATGATTTTCAAAAAGTTATAAAAAAATAACTAAGCTAGCTAGAATTAAATTTGCAGTCGATTTAAATAAATTAGAGAATTCTGCAAAAACATAATTCGAGTTTGTTGAAAAATTCCAAGGGGAACCATAAAAAAACTAAGATTTTGTAAATATTGCAGTATTTTACTTGTTGAAGTTGTAAAATGATTTTAAAAAATTATAAAAAGATAACTAAGGTAGCTAGAATTAAATTTGCTGTCGATTTAATTAAATTAGAGAATTCTGAAAAAAATTAACCCAAATTTGTTGAAAAAATCCCTGGGAAACATTAAAAAATTGATATTTTGTAAAACTTGCACTATTTTACTTGTGGAAGTTGTAAAATGATTTTTAAAAAGTTATAAAAAAATAACTAAGCTAGATAGAATTTAATTTGCGGTCGATTTGAATAAATTAGAGAAGTCTGCAAAAAAATAATTCGAGTTTGTTGAAAAATTCCAAGGGGAACCATAAAAAAACTAAGATTTTGTAAATATTGCACTATTTTACTTGTTGAAGTTGTAAAATGATTATAAAAAAATAACTAAGCTAGCTAGAATTAAATTTGCTGTCGATTTAAATAAATTAGAGAATTCTGAAAAAAATTAACCCAAATTTGTTGAAAAAATCCCTGGGAAACATTAAAAAATTGATATTTTGTAAAACTTGCACTATTTTACTTGTGGAAGTTGTAAAATGATTTTTAAAAAGTTATAAAAAAATAACTAAGCTAGCTAGAATTAAATTTGCGGTCGATTTGAATAAGTTAGAGAATTTTGAAAAAAATTAACCCGAATTTGTTGAAAAAATCCTTGGGAAACATTAAAAAATTGATATTTTGTAAAAATTGCACTATTTTACTTGTTGAAGCTGTGAAATGTTTTTTAAAAATTTATAAAAAATAGTCAACTGATTTTGTGGTTGATTTGAGTAAATTAGAAAATTCTGTCTATTGAAAAGGGGAAAATTTTGTAAAAATTTTATGAACTACATTATTTTTCAATATCACTTCTGGTTTTACCGGAATTAACATCAACTTAACTTTTTAAAATGTAACACCCCATTTTTTGTTCACAATTTAAAATTTTAGAAAATATGTATATTTGTGGTGTTTTTTAAAATTTTTTTTTTGAAAATAAAAAATTAAAAATGTTTCTTCCGAAGTTGATAAAAACCACCAAAACTCATTCTAAATAATACAAATATCTAAATAAAACTTTAATTTGCAAAATTATTTAAGTAGTTTTGGCAAACTCTTTTTTTAATTCGAAGATGACAAGTCACTTTAAAAAAGAAGATTTTATAACGATTATTTTGATACTCAAAAAATAATAACAATTTTTTAATTTTTATTAATTTTTATTAATTTTATTAACAATTTCTTAATAAAATACATAACTTTGGGGGAGCCAAGCCCCCCCCCCCCCGGGTGCGCCACTGCTGATATTTACAAACCTAAATTTGAAACATTCCAATATAGTGTTTATCTGCCTTTTCGTACCTGTATATTAGGTATACCGGGTGGAAATGAAAACCGGGTCACCTCGATAACTTTTTTATTTATTAATAAAATAAATTGAAATTTGGCTATGTTCTATGGTTCAAAAAAACAAATTTTAGGTGCATTTTTTATTTTCGAAATCACTTCCGGTTTCACCGGAAACACCATGAACTTTGTTTTTTTAAATGTAACATCCCATATTTTTATTCATGTCTTAAAATACTTTTAAAAAAGAAGTATTTTTGAGATATTAGTTTTTATTTTTTTTGTAAAAAAATTTTTTTTCAAAAAAAAAAAAAAGGTTTTCGAAGTCGGTGAAAAGTACCAAAACTAATTCTAAATAATTCAAATACCTAAATAAAATTGTAATTTGAAAAAAAATTTAAGTGGTTTTTGAACTATTAATTTTTAAACTTAGTTAATGAAGATTTTACCAAATATCTCATTTTTTTTTAAATGCAATGATGCCGGGTCATTCGACTTTTTAAAAAGACGATTTTATAAAGATTATTTTGGTACCCCATACGTAGGGGTATTATTTTGCATGTTCCTGTTTAAAAATTAATAGTTCAAAGACCACTGAATTTTTTTTTCAAATTACAATTTTATTTATGTATTTGAATTATTTAGAATTAGTTTTGGTAATTTTCACCGACTTCGAAAACCTTTTTTTTTTGAAAAAAAATTTTTTTTTCGCAAAAAATAAAAACTAATATCTTAAAAATACTTCTTTTTTAAAAGTATTTTAACCATGAATAAAAATATGGGATGTTACATTTAAAAAAACAAAGTTCATGGTGTTTCCGGTGAAACCGGAAGTGATTTCGAAAATAAAAAATGCACATAAAATTTTTTTTTGAACCATAGAACATAGCCAAATTTCAAATTTTTCTATTCATAAATAAAAAAGTTATAGAGGTGACCCGGTTTTCATTTCCACCCGGTATACAATATACAGGGTGAGCTAAAATGATTATGGTTAGATATGCATGCAACCAAATACGCATGTTGGTAGAATTGAAAGTTAAAAAAGAAAATCCCATTAGTCGTAGCAAATATTTTTTCCAAAAATGAATACAATACTTAATCATAAGACAACATAATAACATTTTTACAAATTAAGAATTTTAAACAAATACCAATTTAGACAATTTAAAGTTATTTATTAAAATTTTATGTATTTGAAAATAAAAAAACGTAAAATTATCTACTTATTTTTACAACAAATGTCAAATGTTGAAAATGATGACCTTCGTTTTCGAAGAAGATAAAACATAGATTTACGCAAAGTAAAAATGGTAAAAATTCCACCCACGCCTCTGTTTTTGTGTAGTCTACATACTTTGTTATAATTTTGACATGATTTTATGCTACTATAAACTTGAAGCGAACAAATTCCCCAGATTTTTAGGCGGGAAATTTGAATTGACCACAATCATTTTAGCTCACCCTGTATTAAATTAAATTACCCGTCAAAATTTCTATCATCATACGTTAGATGGCGCTTTCAAGGTATAAAGAACGTTGCCAAACTGTGTATGTTACGAATTCAAAAATATTACTCGTTAATTAAAAAAAAATGCAGAAATTAAAACAAATCGTAGGCCAAAATTATTTTTACAATTGTTTAAGTTGAACAATTCCAATTATAAAGCAAGAAGAAACATTTTAAAAGTTAAAATATTTAATTGGATGTTTAAAATACAAACGGAAGAATTGAATTTTCCGCTAAATTAATGAAAACTAGTTGCATCCGGGTTATAAAAAGACGACCTTCTGGTGGAAGAGTATTTTTTATAGTTGCATCTTTTAGGCAAGAAAATGATTTTTGTGTGAATTAGATGGTTTAATGCAAGCAGGTGATCATATTAAGAGCGATGGAGCTCATGCAAATGGTTATGCAGTGGTGGTGCGCACAAGAATGTTGATGGTTAAGGTAAACAAACATTTACCTCGCGTAATGACACCTGCTGCGTCTTGGATTCGAACTACGAAAAAGTGCGTGCGTGTAAATCGACGCGTCCCGAAACAAAAATCGTCCTATTCTATCTGGACACTCGTTCACATATTCATTGATGTAGCACTGTTTGTTAATTAAGTAATCCTCGTTGTGGTGGATAATATTCATCGCATAAATGCCTCTAAATCGGTGAATATATGCTGCCCGAGCGCCGCGCCAAACTCAAACATGACCCACTCCAGCGTCGACTTTTGCTTATATGCGAGCTATTTTTAGACGCTGATGTCATGGAATGCCAGCGGTATTGGATCCGTCTTATGTCATACCCTCGTGCTATTGGCGGAGAGAGGTTGTTAGATTGCAAATTTGCGCTCTCTTTTGTTTTAGCGCGAGTAGCGACCGGCGATTGCGAGTGCGAAAAGCGAATTTATCAAAACACACCGCGATTCCGGTCTAACTCCCGCGCTATATCGACTACCACGGACACGATACACGATTTATTATAATTGCAAAAAAACCTTCACCTTGCCATTCGAATCATCACTACAAATATTTATTTTATTACATGTTCCATTATATTTTGATAACAGTTATACAACAATTATATAACAGTTATATCACAATTTTTGCTTCAAAAATCTCCAAACTTGTGACGCGTGATAGATGATAGTCGAATACTTGCACTTGTTGCAGGAATTTGCCTTTTTTGTGATGAGAAAACAAATCTTCAATAAGAGATCTTCCAAGAAAAAACACTGTGTTTTGACTCTTATTCACTAAAAAACCTTTCCTATACATGGCTCAGGTAGTACTCCGGAACTGCACATGCATAACTTAAAGAATTTCATCCAAATTAAGCACCATCCGTAAGGTGTCTTCGTCATATACACAGCCCAACTGACGTTTTGGTGCATTTTTTGTTTCTAAGTAAATTAGGGATTCAGAATCCGAAATAGCCGCCAGATTTGATGTATCTGTCGTAGGCTAATTGAAAAATCCGGCTTATTGCAAAGGGCGCCGTCATTTTGCATTGGAAAATAATCGAGAAGTTTCTAATGAGCCTGGTATTTTTTAGGAATATTGCAATAAGCCTATACTTTTTTAGGCTAATTGGAAAAGTGGTTGCTCAAACAGCCTAACTTCATCAAAGCTTATTGCATAGGATAGTGTAGGATAATTAAAAAGTATGTAGATAAGGAGATTATTACTTCAGTGATTATCTTAGTGAAATTTTGAATTAGCTACCAGTTTCTTAGACATAAAATAGGTTTATTGCAAACTATATAAGTTTCAGTTTTATACATTATTATTTAGAAAACAATAATATAATATACAGGGTGAGTCAAAATTAAACCGCCAAATTTTTTAAGCCGATTCTATGACTAATTTTAAGATAAAAACTTCAAATTAACATATGTCCGATTTCGCTTCCTAAGGGAAATACAGCCCTTCAAAGATGGTATAAAAAAGAAGGTTTTTGTAGGTTTATTTGAAAACGCTTTATAGTAGAAACTTCAAATTTGGTGTGAACCATAATACGCTATAGATATGTTTCCCTGATTTTTTTGAATTTTTTTGGATGCTTCTAAAGGATAGTTTAGGCGAGGGATGGTAATAAAAACTGTAATAACTTTTAAAGGGTTCATTTTTTAAGATTTTTTTTCAAAATAATATTCGCCAAACAATTTCAGATAAAAAAGGTATTATTGTACGAACTCTGTAGAATGCACCATTTTAGAGAAAAATGCACATAATCACGCTCAGGTCGTTTTAACGATATTTTACGGCACGTTAGGTATCTAATTTTTTCTACAATACACGTCCTTTATTATTATGCTTTTATTTGAATATTTTGGATGTTTTAATTAAATTAAGGGTATTTTAAATTTTTATAACCTTTCTTTTCCTCAACACCTTTGAAGGGCTGTAGCTCCCTTAGGAAGCAAAATCGGACATATGTTAATTTGAAGCTTTTATCTTAAAATAAGTCATAGAATCGGCTTAAAAAATTTGGCGGTTTAATTTCGACTCACCCTGTATAATAGTTGTCGAAATTTAATGCATTAATCTAAGTTTAATTTATCATTTATTTCCACATGGTGAACTTTTATGACATTTTGATGAACACAATTGGTTGGCCTTCTTACAAACGCACTTTTTCGTTTGACATTGAGTTTTTGACACTGAGCACTTGCAACTACTATACACTATACCCCTGCCCTCCAATCTTCGATTCATTCGCCCGCGTTTCACGAACAGATATATATATTTTTCTGTGATTTGTGCGCCAGAAATCTGAAAGTCACATCAAGAAAACCATGTTTTAAAAATACCACTTTTTGTGAAAAACATTATTTACTATCTTAAGAATGTTCCCAATTAAATTTGGACAGTCTAAAGGGGCTACTTTCGGGACATTTAACAAAATAAAGTCTCCGCTCGCAACTGATTTCAATTTCTTCTTAGTAGTTTAAATCATCTTTTCTTCTGCTCTCTTGCCCTTCGTGTGCATTTTGACGTTCCTGTGTTATTTTTTCTTGTCTATTGCGAAGATCACATTTATATCCGACAATATTCTTTTCAGAGGTTGAGGCAACGCTTTGGCAATATGTTGTGTGAACCTTCATTGTACATGAATAGCAAGACACGACATTTCATTAAAATTTTGGGAACAAATGGGACATATTTCTTCTTCTAAATTAACAATAAGATTTTCTTCTTCTTTTTCTTCAGGTGCGGCGTTTCCATTTTCCTTGCTGCTTTCTTTAAACCTCTCCAAATCTTCTTCGTTATAAAATTTTTCTAATAATGTTTCTGGAATATTCGTTTAGCTTAATCTCAACTTTGGTTCTACTCCAAAAAGTGCTGTGTAAGGACATCGTCCTATGACTCTATGTTTTGAGGAGATTTTTTGCCACTGAACAAATCGGCACCCAATTATCCAATCGGTACTTTTATTGTCCAGGCACGTAACATATTTTCAATGTTCTGGTTGCAGCGCTCGCGCTTCCCTGTGACTGTGGATGTCGTGGTCTTCCATGTATTATCTTGCAATCAGGCCACATATCACATATCTGAAAGTTCCTTGATTACATCAGCTGTAAACTCACGTCCGTTGTCGCTCTGCAAAATGTGAAGTGCACCAAAGTCTAAAAATACCTTTACCAAAGGTGTGATTGAGCAACCGAAGCACATTTTCCAATGAGCCTAAAGATGCACGGGCTTATTGCAATAAGCCTAAAAACTACCAGGCTTATTAGAAACTGCTCGATTATTTTCCAATCAGCAGGGCGCATTGCAAAATTACGACGCCCTTTGCAATAAGCCGGATTTTTGAATTAGCCTGCGACATATCGATAACCAAACAAATAGAACATGAAAAAAAGTTACCTGAGAAAATAGAACATGAAGAAATAGAGCTGTGAAAAAATAGATACTTGATACTTTAGGATAATAGTGCTGATAAAAGAGCATATTATATGTATAACAGAACACGAAAGTACAGAATATGAAGAAACAGAACAATGAAATAACAGAACTGCGGACTGTGGCTAAACAGAACAGCGAAGCATAAGAACAGTGATGAATAAACGCATGACAAATAAAAAAGTGGAAAGTGGAAAATATATTATTGTACATAAAATGTAAAAGTCCCCAATAAAACAACCAACCGGTTTCGTCGAATAACCGTCGCACGTTTCGATTGGAAATCAGTTAAATTTACCATTGGGTTGGGGGAGTTCAATAATGAAAAAAATCTATATCTTCTCGTAATTTCAAGAGTGTTCAAAATTGTTTACTTATTACTTCCTATTTGTCGGAATTTTTTGCACGATTCGATTTGATCGGACGATCGGGTGAAATTTGGTCAGATATAGAATGTAAATCGGAGGCCCTTCCAACCAATTTGAATGCTTCAGGCTCACTATTTTTGCAATTGTTAATGATTCAAGCCACGTGCAAGCACTGCTCATTGCCCTAAAAATTGAAAACACTTAATTTTATTAAATTCCTGACCTAAAATCATGACTATTTTTTAAGCATTTATCCATTTTTTGCCCATTTTTTTCTCTTTTGCTCCTGTTCCTCCCGCTAAACCAATTGTTTGACGTTTTAAAATGGAAGCCATAATATTAATATGTTGATAGCCTCTCAACGTAAATATCAAAATTGAACTGATCAAATTAATATTTTAGTGCAGGATGGGCGCAGAATTCGCGGTCGGTCGAAAGGGCAGATTTGACTGTGTAGATGCGGCATCCGATTTAGTAAACGAACCCAATCGTCCTCTTCTTTCAGTTCCAATAAGTAATGCTTCTAGTGAATGATAATTTTATACTTTATAACTTTATATTTTTTTATTTATTAACCTGGTAGTTATTTATTGAGTAGGTCGATCGTATATCTACAGTTTTACTAATGACTGAAATATCTTTACGTTTTGTTTTATTTTTTATTTGAAGTTTAGTTTGTTGTATTTTTTTTTAACAATGTCACATTTACATTTTTTTTTATTTTAATATTTTTCAGGAAAATTATGCCTAAAAAATTGGGGAAGGAGGGCACATAATTTCATTTGTGACCAGGGCCCCCAAATGTCTTAATTACTGGGCCTGTGGTAAATATTGCAATGATTCGCCCATGACAGTGTTTTTTTCATAAGCTTTCTTCAATTTGGGATTAATTTTCTGTTTCGAGTAGGACAATCAAAACATTTGTAAGTTTTTTCTTTTATATAAATACAGTTTTGTTTTCCTAAAGTGATTGTTTTCACAAAATTAAATAACCTATTTTTAAAAAATATGTCGTAAGACCCCCAGAAGCGTGAAGGAATGTTTGAAAATCATAAGACGCGTATTCACCAAAAACATTTGCGAAGAATCATTTTGTACTGTTTGGTAACGTTTGCAAATATTTCTAATTCCACGCGGACATGTTGCGTCTTCACCAAAGAAACATTTTTAAAGAAACTAGGTTCGCGATTAGTTTTCATCGACCCACACCACATCCAAACCGCATCCAAAGTGGCTCCAAGAAAAGTGTTTGTTAATCCTCTCCATCAGTGGCGGATTAAGCCATTTGGAGGCCTGAGGCGCAACCTGATTTTGAGGCCGCTATTTTTTTGAAATAAAATCAGATGACCTTTTTAGTTGACATCAGTTTCAGACGTTTCAGGGGTTAGTTTAAGGAAAACTTAGAAGTGCAAAATTTGAATATAGCCCCATAGGTGAAATTTTAAAAAAAATGGCAGGTCAAGCACTTCCAGATACTTTGGAAAAACATCTCGTTTTTCTCTTTTTCAAAAAATTTCATGGAATTAGATGAACCGTAAAATATAACCAAAAGTTAAAATTAAAGAAGAAACTAAATTATACATGATGTTCCAAAAAGAAGTGTTCAGAAGAAAATCTTAATTGACAGAGTTCAATGTGAAGTTTTACAGATATAAAAAATGGTACCTTTATGGGGCTTGTTTCAAAGATAGTGAAAATATCAAGAAAAAGGTGAAATCTCGTTAATTTTTTGAAAGAAGAATTTTTTTTTCGATCAAAACATTCTTCTGATGATATTTTTTAACTTCAAGCCAAAGTGGCATTAATTAGCTTGACTTTTCAACTTATTTCTTTTAAAATGATCAAGTAGTTTATGAACTACAACAAAATTTCGAATTAACAACATTTATTGTAGGAACAAAATTCAATGACCCATCAAAAAAGCTGGTCCTGCCTATTAGTTTTCTTGTTGATGAAACCTCGTCTATTGTCTAGGATTTTCTTCTGAGCACTTCTTTTTGGGACACCCTCTATATGTATAACTGGTTCGTTCGAACCGACAAAATTTTAGAAGGTGAGTCTCAGAAATTTCAGAAAGAGAATCTTTTTTAAAGTCAGGTTTTCTGGAACTGGAAAGAAAAACTCCTTTGTATAATTAGTTTGTTAGGTTTATGGTTTATTTGAATAGAAGTTTTCAAAAACGACCATGACTGGTAAAAAAATGTGACTGCATAATTTTTTTCAATTTTTTTGAGGCCGGTTCAATTAGGAGGCCACAGGCGCGTGCCTCATGCGCCTGTGCGATAATCCGCCACTGCTCTCCATTATGCAAAATTCTAAACTAAAATTTGTAGGTAGGTAGGTGATAGGTGATTCTCTAACTTTATCTTACACTTTAGTGTTGACATTCTCGCACTTATTTTTTTCGCATGCGAATTTCGTTTCGTGTGGTTACAGGACGCTTATTCTTGGACCGATCACTAATGGAAATGGAAAACGCTATATTGGATATTGGATCAACCAAAAAATCAGGGCTGTTAATCCATTTTTTCAAATAAATGACTGATTTTCGATTTTCACAAAATATAAAAACGAAAAGTTATAAAAAAACTATTAAAAAGTTTATTTTTTTAATTTTTTTTTATATGAACTATTAAACTATTGCCTCTCCCCGCACGAAAGATTTTTATTTTTAAAACTAGTGGTTACATTCAATTTGACTTAAGGGCTCATTATTTTTAATTATCACATTTTTGTAAATTTATTCCTTTTAAGGCGATGTGCCTTATTTTGGACCTTTATAACCCAAAAAGTTTTTGTTATAAACCAAATGATCCAAAAAAAAATCTTTGAAAAACCTCGATTTTTAAATTTCAGAAAATGCCCTACAAGGTCTGGTCTACATTACATAAAATTTATATTATTGTTCTTCAACTTGACCATATCATTGAAAACAGTTTGTAGTTTGTATAAGTACTACTAATAAACAACAAATATACAGACAAAACTATTTAAAAAATTCTTAAAATAGCATAAAGTGGTTGAATATATTATTATTTCGTACACGAAATAATAAAATTGTTAGGTGTGGAAAAATGATGGGAAAACAATCCAGCAAAAGGTGCGGTGTGGTTGTCCTGTTCGATCGAGAAGGCGTGGATCACACACGTAAATACATGTGTGGGTGCACATTCGCGGTCAGGGCTATGCCGATAAACTTTTGAATATTTTTTGACCTAAAAAAAATCTTATTATATTCCTTTTGTAAAGCAAAGTAGCATTAAAAGCACAAAATTGAAGGAGTGCCAATTAATATATTTAAATATAAATAGGCATATTTATTAAAATTATTTTAGAAATTAATATTAAAATTTTTTAATTACACTTTTTCGTTCAGCTAATTAATAAAAATAAAAAAGATTTTTTATAGCTTTCAGAATAAAAGAAAAAATAATTATTAATGTATTTTAATTAAGCGTGATATTTTTTTTATTAAAAATTAATATTAATATCCATTTTATACATAAATACATTTATTTTTATAACTTATATCTTCATCAAGCAACTAATAAGTAATAACTTAACTTTTACAATTTTCAATATGAAAATCTGTTTTTTTATTTTATTTTTTTTTAAGTGTTTCATTGTACTATTGTATCTTTAAATACAAATAAAATATGGCAAATTTTAAATAATTGTATAGTCAAAACTAAACATAATTATCTACATAATATTTCCAATTATTTTCAAATAACGTTTGCCTCTCTGTGACTGCATAATGAATTTTTCTAATTAAATGTCAAATACATATTTTTTAAAAAAATCTTGACTTGCAAAGAAAGTTTTTTCTAAGTTTCGACGAACTTTATTTCATAAATTATGAATTTTTATAGAAAATATGATATTCTGTTAATAATTTTGTGTAGCTATTTTTTAAAAATCATATTTCGCTTAATTGTTATAAAATTTTAAAACAATAATGTGTAAATATTTTTTTTTTAATTATCGTTAAAAAACGAATTTGTACGCTTTAAAATAATTTGTTGTAAACTTCATTAATAAAAAAATAATAACAAATAGTATACCGGGTGTCCACGAAACTAGGCCCACCCGTATAGTTTCTTTATTTATGAAAATATAAATTTGAAATTTTAGTATGTTATATGGCACAAGAAAACGCATTTATTGAACTAAAAAAAAATTCAATTTCACTTCCAGTTTCACCGAAAAACAAATCAACTTTCTTATCTTAAATGTAACACCCTATTTTTTGTACTTATTATTAAACATTGGCAAGTTCCAAGTATGTTTGTGATCTTAAAAAAATTTCTGAACTTTAAAAAAAATATTTGCATTTTTTTGTGGTTTTTTTTTAATAAAATAAAACCACTCTTAAATAATTTAAATGTGTAAAATAAATTGTAAATTATGAAATTCATTCGGCCGTTTTTGAGAAATTAATATTTATAATTTTTAGAATGCGGTTTTTGCAAATATCTTTATTTTTTCAAATTGCATGATAGTGGGGCCACCCCCTATATAGATAGAAGATTTTATTCCGATTACAGTGATACCCAAAATGTAGGTAGAATTCTTAAGTTTACTTACTTATAACGGCTGTTGACAAATTGATAAAATAAAAAGATTTAAAAAACAAGTACACTTAAGGTTTTATATGATTTTATACCTATTGGGAATTTTAACTACGAGTAGATGGCGCTATAAATGGGGGATATTCGGTACTGTTCGGTACTTGTCAGTGTCAAAAATTGTGTTTAAAATGGATTATTTTGCCTTATAACTACATATTTTACAAAACACTAATAGATTTATTATTAAAAGCTTCAGTAATGCTCAAAAACATGTACCAATTTAGGTATCACTGTAATCGCAAAAAAATTCTCTATCAAAATAGGGGGTGGCCCAAAGTTGGGAATGTATTTAAAAACAGTATTTAATTAGTTTTTTAAGTACTTATACTTATATTTAAATACCTTTAAACATTCTGGGGATTTATATTTATATTTAAATATTTTTAAAATAATTTGAAAGGATTTATATTTATATCTAAATACATTTTGAAAGTACTTGTATTTATTTTGTATTTATACAAATAAATACTCTCATAAGTACAATTTTATCTATCAATCTATGCAAGCAAAAATGCACGTGTTCTCCAAATCCGGTCCTAACATGGTCCTAATGCTGAGTTGGTGTTTCACGCTGCCATAAACCACCATAAACCGAGGAACTGACAGTGTACAAATCACTATCTTGTATTTTTTTAGTATTTAGTATTTAGTATTTAGTATTTAGTGTTTAGTGTTTAGTGTTTAGTGTTTAGTGTTTAGTGTTTAGTGTTTAGTGTTTAGTGTTTAGTGTTTAGTGTTTAGTGTTTAGTGTTTAGTGTTTAGTGTTTAGTGTTTAGTGTTTAGTGTTTAGTGTTTAGTGTTTAGTGTTTAGTGTTTAGTGTTTAGTGTTTAGTGTTTAGTGTTTAGTGTTTAGTGTTTAGTGTTTAGTGTTTAGTGTTTAGTGTTTAGTGTTTAGTGTTTAGTGTTTAGTGTTTAGTGTTTAGTGTTTAGTGTTTAGTGTTTAGTGTTTAGTGTTTAGTGTTTAGTGTTTAGTGTTTAGTGTTTAGTGTTTAGTGTTTAGTGTTTAGTGTTTAGTGTTTAGTGTTTAGTGTTTAGTGTTTAGTGTTTAGTGTTTAGTGTTTAGTGTTTAGTGTTTAGTGTTTAGTGTTTAGTGTTTAGTGTTTAGTGTTTAGTGTTTAGTGTTTAGTGTTTAGTGTTTAGTGTTTAGTGTTTATTGTTTAGTGTTTAGTGTTTAGTGTTTAGTGTTTAGTGTTTAGTGTTTAGTGTTTAGTGTTTAGTGTTTAGTGTTTAGTGTTTAGTGTTTAGTGTTTAGTGTTTAGTGTTTAGTGTTTAGTGTTTTAGTATTTTGTATTTTGATCTTTGATCTTAGTCGGTTGTGAGTTCTTGACAAAGAGAAAACAGGTTAGTTTTTATTTCATAAACTGATACATTTGAAAATCATTTTTTTTTATACAGGGTCTCCCATAATATGTGGGACCCACTTCTAGGGTGGGTAGTAGATGTCAAAAGAATAAGAAAAGTTCATATAAACTTTTTGTCTAATTTCGCCTGATAAGGGAGCTACAGCTCTTTAAAGGTGTTGTTAAAAAGTAGGTTTTTGCTCGTTTATTTCAAAACAAATTGGAGTAGAGATTTGAAATTTGGTGTGAATCATAACACACCTAGGATACATTTATGTGAATTTTTTCAATTGTTTTGCTTGCTTTGAAAGGGTAGATTCGGTGAGAGTTAAGGTTAAAAATTGTCCTAACTTTTTTGTAGTTAACTTTTACAACATTTTTTCTTCAAATTAATGTTCCCCATTTAATTATTAACAAAAAAGGTACTCTTATTTAAAAGTTGGTAGAATACGCCGTTTTCGAAGAAAATGCATTTTATTATTTTATTGATGGTCAACACAATTTAAATTTAAAAAAATCATGTTAGCCATGGATTATTTTACTTTATTGTACCCAAAACTGTTTAATAAATTGAAAAAAATCACGAAAACGTATCCTAACTGTATTATGATTCATACCAAATATCAAATCTGTTAATTTGTACTTCAATAAATAGAAATAAACAGAAGAAAAAACTACTTTTTAACAACACTTTTAAAGAGCTGTAGCTCCCTTATGAGGCGAAATTGGACATAAGTTTATATGAACTTTTCTTATTCTCTTGACATCTACAACCCACCCTAGAAGTGGGTCCCACATATTATGGGACACCCAGTATATTATTCTTTTTCTTTTTTATAATTAACTACTTAAATACTTTTAATATTTGAGTATTTATACTTATACTTTTTATTCTTAAAGTATTTGTATTGAAATACTTTTAATATTGAAATATTTTGTACTTATACTTAAAGACTTTCTTTCTAAAAGTATGTATATTTAAATACATATTATGGGTACTTAGCACAGCTTTGGGGTGTCCCCACTATCATGCCATTTGAAAAAATAAAGATATTTGAAAAAGCATCTTAAAAATTATAAAAATTAATTTCTCAAAAACTATTGAATGAATTTCATAATTATTAAAAAAAAATTAGCAAAAAAATCCAAAATTTTTTTTTGAAAGTTCAGAATTTTTTTTTATCACAAACATACTTGGATCTTACCTATGTTTAATAATAAGTAGAAAAAATTGGGTGTTATATTTAAAATAATAAAGTTGATGTAATTTCCGGTGAAACCTGAAGTTCAATAAATGCGTTTTCCTATGCTATATAACATACCTACTAAAATTTCAAATTTTAATTTTCGCAAATAAAGAAATTACAGGGGTGGCACAAGTTTCGTGGACACCTCTGGTATATTATAACTCTTTACTTTATAAAAATATTTTATAATCCCTAAACAAAAATAACAATGCATTGGTCTACCCCAAAAGGCTATGACATTGACAAAACACCGCAAGAAAAAAAGAAAACCACCGTAACCTAAATTGAAAGGTGAAAATATTTTAAAAACTAAGCACTAAGAATTGTAAGAAATTAAAGTGTTTGGTTTTAAAGGGTAAACACAATGGACATAAATTATATTTTTAAAAAAAATCACGTTTTTCAAAAGTTTTGCTGTGAATTTAAAAGTATATTGCCAATGCGAAATGCGAAGTTTTACACAATTATATTCAAAATGGATTATTTTACTTTAGACAACTCAACTGCCAACGTAATGTAGTAGCAGTTGCAGGAGCTTCAAAAGGAAAGTATGTGTATACATTTTTAACCTAGGCAACCATACTTACTTTGCAAGTAAAAAATCATAAAAAATACTCCTAATTTTTTATTTTCTTTAACTAAATTAATTTGATTCAATGTTTAATAACATAATTATTGCTATAATCATAATTTTGCACAAATAGTCAGCAATTTCCCAATAGCTCTTTGGGTAATAAAATTAATATCCATTTTGCTAACACAACTGAAATTATATTGCACCGGCTTTATTACAACAATTTTGAAACTATACTTCATTTTTTAACTAGGAGGAGTGATTTAAATTTCCCGCGATAAAATGCCAAATATTAAGGTCCCTGATTAGTTAGTTTTTTTTACATGTATAAATTTGTATTCAGTACAAAGAAATGTGGAATTTAATTATGTTTCTGTACATATTTTATCATTAAAAAGTCAAAATAACCTAAAGTTCCTGTCTAAATCTGTTTGGTTATTTTTTAGTAACTTTTATAGTGTAAGTTGTCTTTCCCTGTCAGTCCTCCTAGTTAAAAAAAAGAAGTATAGTAAAACTATTTTTTATTGGTAACCTTAGGTTTGTTCCAACACCCCAAAAAATCATACATTGGCGATCACGGTCATGCAATAGATATAACGCGTTCAATGAAAGACGTGACCGTACGTAGCATGGTCCAAAAGTTTTTATTTCAACTTCCAACCAAACTTAAGCCCGCTGCACCAGGCCCGGATACGAGGTATGACACGGGCAAGGGAAAAATACCATCCTACCGGCCCTTTCTGGGCCCGAAAGCAAAAAAAAATGTAAACTGCGGCCGCCGGCCCTGATGCAGCGGCGGCCCACCGGGATTTTTCCCGGTGTCCCGCCGGTCGTATCAGGGCCTGCGCTGCACAATTGACGGAACATCCGAGTTCCCTGTGAGTGAGCATGAAAATTGCAAATTGCATGCTCACTCACTCACTCACTCATAGGGAACTCTGATGTTCTATCTCTCATTTTGTAATCGGATCGTATCCGTACCGTCAATTGTGCAGCGGCCTTTATCCTTTAAGGCCGCTGCACAATTAACGGTACGCATACGTTACGAGTTACGATTATAAAATATAAAGATAAAACATCCGAGTTCACTGTGAGTGAGTGATTACGAAAACAGCAAATTACATGCTCACTCACTCACCCACAGGGAATTCGGATGTTTTATCTCTCTTTTTCATAATCGTAACGTATCTCCGTACCGTCAATTGTGCAGCCGCCTTTATTCTTGGGCCGGTTGAGAAAACTCGTATACACCTTCATTTTGGCGTTCTACAAGTTGTCTCAAAAGTCTCATAAAATTTCGTGTCTGCGTCGTCAGTTATTCAAGGTCAATTGTCACAAAAATCGGTTTTTCGCGATTATCTAGGTTTCTATAGCTCCAATGATGTTAACATATATTATAAAAATTGTAGAGCATAAAATTTGTGACAAGTTTTGTTCCAATCATTTGGGACAAGCTAAAGTGTTTTGCCAGAGCTGCCAGAGGCGTGTAAACCCATAACAAAGTTTCTGCCAGAGTGAGAAAAGCTCTATGTCAGATGCTTTTCTCACTTTTTGTCATGGGTTTTCACGCCTCTGATAATATCTGCTTTGGCAAAAAATACCTAATAGAGTGTCCCATACCCTTAATGCAAGGTAAACTGTGAAGGCGCGGCTGCACAATTGATGGAACGCATACATACGTTACGGTTATAAAAAAGAGAGATAAAACATCCGAGTTCCTTGTGAGTGATAGAGTGAGTATGAACAATTTGCTCTCTATTGCTCTCCGCCCTCTATCTCATAAACGGTTGAGCGCATGAAAAAATGTTTTAAACAAAATTTGTCACAAATTTTCTGCTCTACAATTTTCATAATAGATGTTAACATCATTGGAGCTATAGAAACCTAGATAATCGTGAAAAACCGATTTTTGTGAGCAATAACCTTGAATAACTAACGACGCAGACACGAGATTTTATGAGATTTTATGAGACTTTTTAGCTTTTAGAACACCAAAATGAAGGTGTATGCGAGTTTCCAGCTTATTACCTCTCATTCCGAGGTGAAACGCTAATTTGACTGGGCTATAAGTGAAAAGAACAGAATGATGATTGTCGTCTACGACATGATCTCGACCGAATAAGCCACCTAAAATCTAAAACCTGCTTCCATTTCTAACAATCACAACACGTGAAATAATCACAGTATGTGCATAAAACTGTATCAATTTCGCTTTCTTCTCAGATAGATTTCGAATGCTATAATTAAGTTCGCGCAATAATCGTTTGTTGTTTGTTTTGACAAAGTTGCTTGAGGTAAGATTCTCTAAATTAAAAACTCAAAACTCAAAAACAAAAAAAATGAATTAAATTACAAAAAATTAATAATAATAAATAAATTTGAAAAAAAAACAAAATAAAAATGTTTAAAAAAATTAATTTAAAAAAAAATTATTGGTCTAGTTGGCTTAGATTATTTTTGTTAATGATGTTTTCAATGAAAAAAATATGTTGCCATTTGAAAAAGAAAAGTTGCCTCCTCCTCCTCTGATGTTTTCAAAAATAAAATTAATCTTTTATTATCTGCTAGTAGTCTTCAACCCATTTAATTTGACGTATCACTTATTAAAATCGGATAAGAAATAACGAAGCTACATCGTTGGCCGTTTTTTGTGCACCCCTCTGTATGTATGTTTTCATTTTATATTATTGTAAAAATAGTGAATACATTTTTTTATGAGTACTGTTTAGTTATTATACCTACGTATTTAAAGTAAGTCATATTAATAAAAAAATATATTCAGATCAAAATTTAGAACATTAAAATATACTTAAGTTATTATACAGTGCGGTCATAAAGTAAATCACCCCCTGCTAACTTTTGAACGGTTATGTTTTTGATTCTGAAAATTTGTCTACTAAGGAATTTAATTCCGAACTATATAATAAAGGTATTTTTGATTTTGTGGAACTTCCGGTTATACTGAAAGTGGATGGCAACTTTCTTATTTTAAATGGAACATCCAGAATATTCTTGCAATTTCGTGTTCTCCATAAAAATATCATTAAATTGATCTAGCATAGTGTGGTCTACGATTAATAGTTTCGGAATTACGCCCATTTGAAAATCGCATTTTTATGCAACTTCATTTACACCAGAATTTGGACCCAAGGGCCCCAACTTCCTTATTTTAAATGATTTCTTTTGCAATTAAGTTAATAAAAAAAAAATTAACAACATTTTTATCCAAGAGATTTCCTGTAGATTTTATTACTGTCAAGACATGGAAGGTGGTTATGATAATCAGCAAAATTAACGAACTTACTATTAAACATAATTTTGTTTAAATTTAATATTATTAACTTAATTGCAAAATATTTCTTTTAAAATAACGAAGTTTGGGCAGTTGGGTCCAACTTCCGGTGTAAATGAAGTTGCATAAAAATACGATTTTCAAATGGGCGTAATTCCGAAAGTATTAATCGTAGACCACACTATGCTAGGTCAATTTAATGGTATTTTTATTGAGAACACGAAAATGCAAAAATATACTGGGTGTTCCATTTAAAATAAGGAAGTTGCCATCCACTTCCGGTATAATACCTTTATTAGAAAGTGCGCAATTAGATTCCTAGGTAGACAAATTTTCAGAATCAAAAACATAACCGTTCAAAAGTTAGCAGTGGTGGGGATTTACTTTATGTCCGCACGGTAGATGCTGTTAATAAAATATTAGTAAAATTAATATTTCGACGTATTGCACGTGGTTCTTCGTAAATACTGTATGTGCCAATAGCCAATTATTTGTACATACTGTATGTGCAAATAGCCAATTATTCGTACATACTGTGTATGTGCAAATAGCCAAATCCTAATTTTAAATGCTAATCATTGATTGGAAAAACCATGGAAAACGGCCCGAGTTTTTATTATATTTGATTACCCCGTATAAAATATGCGTGGAGTAAAAAATGCTCCCAGGATTGTAGAACGACAGCAGCTACGAAGTACAGATTTGAAGTGATCGCTAAAAAATTCCCGAGGATAGGCGATCGGTGCGAATCATTATATTTATCGCTATTTTTATCCGTAGTTTTTAATATGTCGTAGCTACATCCAGATTTGTTTGCGTAAATAGAAATTACTGTTCGAACGGATTTGTTTGGCAACGCCACGGACTGCTCGGGCATCTTCGGAAATAGGTGACAACTTTTTGGGGGATAATTTCACGGCGGTCTATCAAGTGGCAAGTGGCGTGTGTAGCGAGCGCCCTCTACGCCTCTACTGAAAGCCGCTACGCTGTTTTATAGCGTTGGTTTGGTGTAACTAGATTTTCTAAAATATATTAAAAAACCAACTATTATTTTAACTTGTGTGTTTCATAAATATTTATTGTTAAAATACGATATTATTAAGTGTTAATGGTTTGTTACAAGCATGGTTTACCCGTAAATAAACAATTGTGGTAATGACGCACGTTACTTGACTGCATGCACTTGGTTCAAGTTATTTTAATAAACCCTGAAAAAGGATTTCGATAAATGTTTTTCGTGTGAAAATGGAAAGTAAAGAAGTGAAAAAGGTAAAGACACGCTCTAACTCTAAAGCATCTAAACCCGACGAGAGGTCTGCAAGCACAGAGGAAGAAATGGCGCCAAATGTGAATGGAGGTGAAGATGGAGGATCAGAGATTGAAATGGTTAATACGCCAACGGAAGAAGATATTGAAAAAAATTTCGATACCTTAGAAAATAAAGAAAATAGCGAAAAAGGACGCAAACGAAAGGCTTCTGAAATCGATGAAAATTTCCAAGATCTCGATGACAGCTTTGAAAACCCAGATGAAAACAAAGCCGAATCGAAAAATGATTCCAGCATTGATTCTAGTTATAGTCCAAAAGAAAATTTATTAAATAATGAAGGTATGTAATTTTTTTAAATTTGGTCACTAAATAAGCATTTTTCTCAAAACTTTCAATATTCTCCATATTTTTACTGTTAAATTCAGAAATATATTTTAGAAAATTACGTTAAAAGCAATTTTTGCCGTAAATTAAGATGTATGAAAGATCACTCGGACAAAACTTTACGTAGTGACCAATGCCAGTTAGGTTATGAAACAAAATATGGTTAGAAATTCAAGTTGGTCATGGCTTTATTGTATCGGTTTATAAGATTGCTGACACGCTTGAATATTTGATTTACCCTAATATAATAAGCACTTGTACTGAATAAGCTTCTTGGATTTTGCGAGAAAAATGATAAATAATATAATTTGTGAGTATTATAAACATACCGATTTTAGTTAATCTAAAATAGTTAAAATTTTGCATAATCCATATTATAGGTTAAAGGTTAAACAACTGTGAAGCTCATTTGATATTTAACATCAAGAGTGCGTTCACATTGGATGTGCTGAAAGTAGTTCTTAAAGTAAAAGTGGTATGCTCGTGGCGGTTAATGATCCTTGTTCAGTGTTTGCATTATAGCGTATTTAGATTAACTGTACTGGGTGCAATTTTGCATTCCCCGTTTTATTTTTGGTTCATTTCTGAGGTAATTCAGCAGACGTTTTAGTGAATTTAATTTCTGCATTGTGCATTATAATTTAAATCCTACTGCTTAACATTGCAAATAAGCAAAAAACGTTATTAAAAAATGTTGTAAATCGTGGAAGTAATAGTAGAAAGACAGTCTTGTAACAAAATGTTTAATTGTAATCAATCACTTTCATAATTGACAAGTTAATTTCAACTCCGCTTATTCCGCAACCCAATATACATCTCGTATTGAAATTAAACAATGTTCAGTATAATTAACATTAAATTATAATTTAAAAAAAGTATACACTAACATTGTATTTTGTGTTGTATGTAAATTAAATGTCAAATTTTAAAATTATTTATTATACAGTGCGGACATAAAGAAAATACCCCCCCCCCCCCCCCCACTAACTTTTGAACGGTTATGTTTTTGATTCTTAAAATTTGTCCACTAAAGTATTTAATTGCGAACTTTCTAATAAAGGTATTTTTGATTTTGTGGAACTTCTGTTATTCCGGAAGTGGATGGCAACTTTTTTATTTTAAATGGAACACCCAGTATATTTTTGCATTTTCGTGTTCTCCATAAAAATACCATTAAATTGACCTAGCGTAGTGTGCTCTACTATTAATACTTTCGGAATTACGCCTATTTGAAAATCACATTTTTATGCAACTTCATTTACACCGGAAGTTGGAGCCAACTGCCCCAACTTCCTTATTTTACTTTATTTCCGCACTGTATTACTATTTTAAAAATTTCGACGTTTTAAGAAAAAATAGCATGTTTTATTCGGAGTAAACGAACTTTTTGTGGCTCGCATGTATCCGCGGGACTCGCAAAGCTCGTCCCGCAAGCCTACATGCTCGCCACAAAAAGTACTTCTTTTACTCCTAATAAAACAATATACTATTTTCTATTTTGGTGCATTATTAGTCGCTAGTAACACATTGACAGCAGTGCGTTACTAGCCAGTACCGCACTGCTATCGGTGCGTTACTGAGTAGTAAATTTTATTTTTCGAAGTTGGTAGCACTGAAGTTTATTGATTTTAAAGTGGCAGTTGCCATGCGATTTACAGGTTATTTGGGGCGCGTTCCAGTAATGAACACTAAAGCCCACGACCATGCCGCAAAATTTTCCCGTTCCACTAGCTCAAAAGGCCCCATTCAACAAACAACCACAGAAACCCACGAATAAATACGGTCGTTGTGAGCTTCTTCCGGTCGCCATCGATGCACGAAAGAAAAAATCGCGGTCTTATGTAGAACGATTTTGCGGTCGTCGTGGGCTTTAGTGTTCATTACTGGAACGCGCCCTTGATGATTTGACAAACCTGACATTAGAGTTGCCAACTACCAGAAAAGTTACTAAAATTGAAAACTATAATATTTTATTTTAAATAGATAAAAAGGCACAAAATAGAAAAAATAGTTTAAAAAACTCATTTCATAAGTCGATAGTAGCACTTGTTCAATTAAATACTCGTTGCTACGCGACTCGTATTTTAAAATTGAATGTGTGCTACAATATGCGACTTATGAAACTCGTTTTTTAATATACTATCAAAGTTAAAAAAAAAATTTTAGGTCGGATTTATAAGCCTATTTCATGAGCGTCTTTTCGTTGCAGTCTTCTATCTGCGGGAAAGATACACCTCGTAATTCTTAACTGACACAAAAAAAAAACAAAGAGGGATTTTAATTATTATGTTTTTTCCTTCTGGGTGAACTAGAGTGGGTTTCATCTGAAGAGAACCCTGGTCAGAAATAAACGTTTAAGAATATTTAGATTAACTTAGTTTATGATTGATGTACGTGATGATAAGGTTTCTCAATTAATCTGAATTCCTGTAATGTATGAATCGACATTATTTAGTTTTAATAATAATCGCTCGGGTAAAAGCGCTCGCGGCGCAGGAAAGATTCACTTCAGATGAAATCCACTCTAACAAAAATATGAAATAAAAAAATTGGCGGGTTTAAATAAAATGTGTATAAAATAATAAAAAACATAAACTGCTATAACAATAATATGAATAAACTTTTTGGCAAATTTTTTAGTTCACATAGAAGAGAATTCAATACTGAAGAAAAAAACTTTGGTTCAATTAAATAAGTCGTTTAGTTTTTTAGGTATCACGCCCACAAATTTAGAAAAATCGTAAAAATAAAACTGGAGAAAACACACATCTTGTTGATGAAATATAAGTAAGGTGGCCAGACGTCCCGATTTTTTAACATTTGTCCCGCGGAATGTTAAAATAGTCCCGCTTTTTGTTTTGAACATCTTTTTTTGATTTTTTTGTTTATTATTTGTCAAATTTGGTCATGTTTCTTGATGATAATGTTGTTTTTTCATAACTGTTTTTTTGCTTTAAATGAAACTTCATGATTTGATTTTTTCAATAACTATTATTAAATTAATTGTACATCTCAATAAAAAATAATTGAAAAATTATTATTTAGGCCGAGCTAATCAGTTGGCAAAAGTTAATAAAAGAAAGTTCATTGTAATTTTTTTGCTAATTGGCAGATTGTCAACTAAAATTTCTAAATAAAAATCTGGGGTTTACTGTAATTTTAATTAATTGTTCATGTATTTAAAAAAAATTCCTGTTAATAAACTGGTTATTAAGATAAATTACCAAATTAACTTATAAATTTATTTGTTTTAGATGATACAATGAATGAACCGGATGCTCTAAACTTATCTTCAGAAATGCTAAATATTCCTGATAAACTCGACCCGATCACACAGCAATCCCTGGGGAAAGGAAAACGTGCTCGTGTACCAAACAAACGGTATAGTGATATTGCGCCTGCCAAATTGAATTTTGACAGTCCGAAACCCAAACCAGAAAACGGCCAAATACAAGAAAATGAAATAATAAGAGATGAACCTGAATCCGACAGTGGCATTGCACCCACACCAGTAAAAAGACCACTTTATTCAAGCCCCATAATTTCTGCAAGTAAGAAAATAAAAGCCGCAGTTGATTTATCAAACCCCAATTTTCTAAAACCATTTAAGTATGGATGGAAACGAGAATTGGTGTACCGAGCAAATTCAGACATTTCTCTAAAACGAAATGGTGATATTTACTACTACACACCCACAGGAAAAAAAGTGCGATCCATGAGAGAGGTTGCTGAAAATTTAATCAACAAGGAATTATCAATTGATGACTTTACATTCTTCAAAGAACCTTTGGGGCTTGCTGATCCTGAGAAAGAAATTATTAGAGATGCAAAGTTTAAAACAGGAACTCCTAGTGGAATTAAGAAGACTTCAACACCAAAGCTAGCAAAGGCGCCTGTTAAAACAGCTCCAAAAAGTCCAAAAGCTTCCTTGATTTCATCACCTACCACAGGAGAATCTACAAAAGTGAAATCACCTAAAATATCTTCTGGTGGATTTAAAGTAAGTTTATAATTACTTTTTCAATGTAGATTTTCAACTGATTGCATTTTTTTGGTTAAACACTTTGAGTAACGCTTTTTTAAAATTTTTCCCTTTTTTTATACAGGGTGCCCAAAAGGAAGTGATTAGCAGAAAATTGTAGAAAGTAGATGATATTAACTTGATCTATCATTTGTATCTTTAAAATAAGCCCTATAAAGGTACCACTTTTTTCATTTCCGTAAAACTTCACACTAAACTCTATCAAATAAATAAAGATTCAGTATTCTGTTTTAGTTTAGGAACAGTGACAGTAAGAAAGCGTGTGAGTGACTTTAGGGGGGTTGAGGGTGAGGTAATTTTAACTTATTTTCATTTTCTTTAAAAACTGTCCTATCTGTTACTTTTTTAGTTGAGCTCTATGCATGAATTTTGTTTTAATATTTAAAAGATATTAGCGAAAATATCAAGAAATAAAGCGAAGTCTCATTTATTTTTTTAAATGATGAATAAATATTTTCTATGAAAATAATTTTTTTCATTTCAATTGACCGAATGGTTCCATGAACTATAACACAATTTTGAATTCATGATATTTTAAAAGTAAAACTGGGCTGTTCCAACCCTGACTATTGGATTTTTTGTCGATGAAGTCTCGTCTACTTTCTAGGATTTTCTTCTGACTTCTTTTATGATTACCTTGTATAAAAACTGTTCATAGATATGAGTACTAAGTACTATACTTTTTTATAAGTACAACATGAAAACTGAATGCACTTTTACAAAATCGTGCAAATTATATTTAATCGCAAGTTTTGAATCCTGAACTGTCAGAAAAAATATTAAATTTATGTATCACAAGAATTATATTATTTTTAATTAAACATTTATACCATGTGGCATTACTAAATAAGGTTTTTTATATACAGGGTGTTCCGTAAGTAATGCATAATAATGAAAGGGGTTGTTCAGGACACCAAAACAAGCAACTTTTGTTAATAAACCCATATCCGGAAATTAACCATTAAGTCACTAGGTTGAGACAAAATTTTTTAAATTTAATTTACAATAATAGCTTTATTTTCTTTTTTTTGTAAATAAATGTTTGTGATTTATTGTCATGTCTTGTGCATTGAACAAAATGGCCGAAATTTCGAACAATTTTTGTAAATTTTATTAAATAATTAACTTAATTACCTTAAATCATTTTTATTTACCCTGGCTTAATGGTTAATTTCCGAATATGGGTTTATTAACAAAAGTTGCTTGTTTTGGTATCCTGAACAACCCCTTTCATTATTATGCATTACTTACAGAACACCCTGTAGAGTGTGTGAAAAGTAATGCAATCAGGTCATAACTTTTGTAAACAAAACAGTTTAGAAAAACCCTCAAACTTTGACAACAAATTCATATAAATTTTAAAATTTTTCGGGATGCACTTTGAGAGTACCCTCATTTTGTTTTTTTAAAACCTAGTTACATTAGTCGACTAAAAGGGCAAGTAGGAGGGTGAATTCAAAAAGCGAGATAGCAAGTATGTTTTGCTTTTTTAACTCGCCCTCTTACTCCACTAATGTAACCCAGGCTTAAGCAGTGTTGCAGTAATTTGGAATTGGAATTTAACAGTATGAATTTAACATGTCACTATTATCTTGACAATAAAGATTCTTTAAAAACCTGAAGATGGGATAAAATTATCCCGAAATCAATAGTTTTTAATTTAATTTATACAAAACGTAC
This sequence comes from Stenus bimaculatus, assembly GCA_963971135.1. Taxonomy (NCBI): domain Eukaryota; kingdom Metazoa; phylum Arthropoda; class Insecta; order Coleoptera; family Staphylinidae; genus Stenus; species Stenus bimaculatus. The sequence continues at coordinate 73,124,999 of OZ020180.1, read as the reverse complement.
AAATAATAAAGTTGGACTAAAAGAAAATAAATAACAAGTTTTTCTATTTAATTAACAGTATGAATTAAATTAAATTTAAATAAGTTGTTTTCTCACAAAAAATTGTAACTAATAAAATTTATAAAAATGTACAGTAGGTGATCGGTTAACGAACAGTTCGGACTGTGAACAAATCTGACAACGGACACTTTCACAAAAGATTTTTGTGTTCGGACAACGAACAGTAATTCAGATAACGTACTAAAACGAATTCTAACGAACGTTTTGGAAAGAAAAATTTGACATTCTTGAAGCTATTCGAATCATTCAAAAGGCGTGGTCAGAAGTAACACAGCAACAGTTGATTTCTGTTTGGCGAAAGCTGTGTCCATCCTTCGTTCAAGGAGACGGAGGTGATCAGAGAAACACCCCTGAAATTATGGATAAAATTTTGACAACTGCTAGAGATCTGGAATTGGAGGTGAAGGAAGATGACATAGAAGAGCTCATAATGGAACATGAAGATTCAAGATGAACTAACGACAGAAGAACTCTTGAATAAAGAATACCAAAAAACACAGCGAAATGTGTCTTCTTCTGAAAAAGAGGAAGAAGAAACAGGACCAATGCTGACATCTCCCATTAAAGATCTATTGAACAAGTGGGAGAATGTCGGAGCAATGGTCTTAAAATGGCACCCAAACTAAGTTGATTTCAATAGGGTTCGGGATCTCTACTAACTAAGAAATTATACATCCTTTTTTTTAATTTAATTTTTAGGGTCTCCAGAATGAATTAATCAATTTCACAAAAAAATCTAGGGTAAATCGGGTTCGTTCGGATTATAGAAGTTTTCTGATAAGCGGGATTATCAAGATCGTGCTGTACCCCTTACCTACTTTCAACCCTAACGGAGGACATCGGCTTAATGTTTAAAAATTGCAATAAGGGGCAAAATGCATATACATTAAACGACCTGAAAACCGGCAAAACCTGGATTTTTCACTGAGATTTAGCACACAAAAGAAATGCTAAGAATAGCCATATTATAATAAAGATTTTCTACCTACTCCAAACTCTTTAATCTACCACGCATTTCTTCTTTTAATATTGTATAGCGGTTTTCGAGATCATTGTATACAGAGGCGTGCACAAAAAACGGCCAACGATGTTGTTTCGTTATTTCTTATCCGATTTTAATAAGTGATATGTCAAATTAGATAGTTTGAAGAAAACTACTATCAGATAATAAAAGATTAATTTAATTTTTGAAAACCGAGCAGGAGGGGGCAACTTTTCTTTTTCAAATGAAAACATATTTTTTTCGATTGAAAAAAATCATTAACAAAAATAATCTAAACCAATTATACCAATATTTTTTTTTAAATTAAAAAAAACAAATTTTTAATATTTTTGTCATTATTAATTTTTTTTTTTAATTTAATTCAATTGTTTTTTTTTTGTTTTTGAGTTTTTTTTTAAGTTTTGCTTTTTAATTTATTATTAATAAATTAAAAAAATTATTAACAAATTAAAAATTATTAAGAATAAATTAAAAAACAAAACTTAAAATAAATAAAAAACTGAAAAAAAATTAATAATAATAAAAAAAAATTAATTTAAATAGTATATTACGCAACGAGCTAGAAAGTGACGATTTTTGTGCGAGTGTGAAAATAGCCGAAAGATTTTTAGTTAAATGTAGATAATTGTAGGTGGCGCTGTTTTGACGGAAGCAACTTATCGAAACGAATAAAAAATGTTCCTATTTTATTTAAAATTTACAGAAAAGTGAATTATATAATGATTTTAATAATAAAATTAGTAATATTGGCGGGGTTAAATATAAATTTTTATTTGAACTATCCTTTTTTTGCAAGTTCAAAAAAATCCAAGAGAGGGCTTTCGGAATTCCTTCGCAGCGCCTCTATCGAAAATTACAAGAACTATTTGACAGTTATAAAACAGAAAGTCAAAGTGTTGAAATGAAAGATTTTCTAAACTACTAATATGAATTACATATACGATTTTCTCATATGATCGTCGGAAAAAAAATTATTGGTATAGTTGGTTTAGATTATTTTTGTTAATGATTTTTTTCAATCGAAAAAAATATGTTGCCATTTGAAAAAGAAAAGTTGCCTCCTCATCCTCTGATGTTTTCAAAAATAAAATTGATCTTTTATTATCTGATAGTAGTATTATTCCAACCATATAATTTGACATTTCACTTACTAAAATCAGATAAGAAATAACGAAGCTACATTATTGGCCGTTTTTTGTGCACCCCTCTGTATAAAGGTTATAGTATGTCAATCGCAATGTAAAGTTTATTGGCATGAAATATGTTTACAAAAAAATCCACTAGAGGGTGCTGTGAGTTAGTTTAGTATAATACCTGGGCTGCGTTCGAAAATGTATCCAAGCGGTAAAGAGTTTACCTAGTTGTTACATTAGGCGTTCGAAAACGCTCGATGACATTTGTGTACTTCGGATAATCGCCCAGAGTATATACTTTTTTAACCACCTCGATGAGTTGGTTAAATGTTACCCAGGCATACGCGATAGGAATTTATTTAATGTTTTGATAAATTCATCAAATTAAAGATATTAGGATTTTTTATTTATTTACGAACTAAATTTTACATTTCAGTTTAAAAATATAATTATTAGATAACTTTATTTTAACAAATGTTTTTAAGTAAAAAGAAAAAAATATACGAATATAATGGACTGTCAAAAAATACTTTAATCAAAATATTTATTTTTTGCGGTACCAACCTATATATCTTACTGCTATATTTGTACACTTACTGTTCATGTCTACAAACGCGTTACTATAAAATCCCAAAAGAAGGTTGATTGCTATCGCAACCAAAAAGTACAGTTTCGTTCTGATTTATAACAGAACAGTGTTTCGTTATGAAATAGTTTGCCTTAAATATAAAAGGTGGCACCACAACTGCTTTGACAATTTGCACTCCTAATGTTATTATTCTGTGATCTTATCCTTAAAAATTAAATAACGTAACTTTTAATTTCTTTCAAGTTTTAATTCTGATATAAGATTTTATGAACGGTAAGTGTACAAATATAGGTTAGTAAAATAATATATAATTAGTATTTAATTATATTATTTTATTTAGATCTATCGCATTAAAATAATATATGTTACACGGTCGTTTAGAGCTGTATGACAGACCTCGAAAAATGGAAAATCTTACCGACCTTGTACCGTAATATACTATTAGGAATTTTCATCTTTAAGAAGGTACTTTAAAAGAAAATTAAAACAAAAGTAAAAACATTTTTTCTTATAAAATTAACAAATTTGACTTTTCTTATCCAAATGCGTTAGACAAAGTTGTGTGAGAGGAAATCATGTGACCTTATCCTTGTGTTACCCTCTCTACCTTATACTTATCTGCTTGGACATATTTTCGACATTTTTTTATCAATTTGCTTAACACTCTTCATCGATTGGCACAAATGTTGAACTATGTTTTATAAGGGACAAACAGTTCAAAAAGAGGTACCAGAAATGGTAATTTTTTAATACTTCGGTCAAGTTTCATCATATAAAAGAGATGGCACACTCTTGAGTACATAAAAACCTACCGATTCAACAAAAAACCTACCTGTGTTATATGAGGGTGACTTTAGTGCGGTCGGCTCCCTATTAATTCCTATTTCACGCCCCACAGCAACGCGATATTAAAAAAAAACCAATGTTTTAAGTTCTTTTACCATTTGTAAGAATTATAAAATAAAAATGTTTTAGATATCTAATTTCGACTGGTCATGCTTCTTTGCGAAGCATTTGTATTTTATGATGCAACAACACATAGGTGACGTTTACACGGTCAATATTATTTACGTAATATCAAGTTTCTTCAATGTATTGACCGTGTAAACACTATATTGAAGCAATACTATTGACGTCAATAGGGTAAAGGGTATCACAATAATATTGCTTCAATAATATTGACTGCCTAAATGCTGCAATACACTTATCGATAAAAATATCAAAGTTTAATTTTTTATATCCCATAATTATATTTTAAATATAGAATAATAATAAAATAAAGTTTACAAGCATATTTTTTTATTTATTTGTTTTTTAAACTCATTCTACTCCGAACGCCATCTGTTAGATAAATGTGAAATTAAGTCTCATTCAGCGCCTCTATCGGGTGCCACATTTCTTGCCGCAAAAATTGGGAACCAATGGTGAGACTATGGAATATTTCAAGCCACACAAAAGCTTATTGGCCGTTTTATTTCTTTTGTGTGCTACATCCCGGTGAAGCAGATTGTACATGTTAAGTTAGGTTAGGTTCGATTAGGTATTGTGTGCCTAATTATTTATTCTAATGTTTGAAAATTTTCAATTATTTAGCTCATGAAAACAATCTTTTAGTCAAAACTAGTCGGGAAATTAAATAAGTTATTACTATTACTAATAATTTCAAAAAAATTTTTCTTTTGTTTACAACATTTAATAAAACATCAACCTGGAATTAAAAAAAAAGTGTCTGGAATATCTGGAAAGGCCAGGAAATTTAGAATTTTAAAGTTGTTAAACACCCTGACAAAAAGAAAGTACCAAGAACCAGATTTACAATGGTGTTTTTATTTTAAAAATTTGTGCTTAATTTGATGAAAAATTTGCATTCAAATTTTAATTAATGAAAATGAACCTATTAAGTCTTTTTTTCAGTATTTTGTTTATATCTGAGCGTTTTTCCTAAAACTGAAGTTAAATAACAAAAAACGGGCTTGTAGAGTTTTTGTTGAACTATCCTGTATAATATAATGTTTAGGTGAGCAAAGTGTAGGTACCTACTTAAATTATTGAAAACGAGGAAAGCTGTGTTTTTAATTATAATAGTGACTAGAAATAAAAATCCAATGAATGAGGGGGTGCAGGTAGACCTGTATTTCATGGTTTATACGTAATAATAAAGCACCCCCTCGTCCATTGGATTTTTATATCTACTCACTACTTAAATTACTCTCAAAATGCGACCTGTTAAGTTTGAAAAAGACTAGTTTGAGGATTTTTCTGAAATATCTTGTTTTCAAAAGTTATGGCCTTGTTAAATTATTTTTACACATGCTGGATGTTGACTATGTGAATTATTTGTCATTTACTTTATCTTGAAACTGAGTACAAGTCTGTATCCCAACTGAGTTGACCTCATTTCTGAGTTCATTCATTTCTGCCTCTCTCTTACTTAACATGTATAAATGGAAGGGAGAAATTAATTTTAATCTTCTTGGTGAATAGGGGCACAACGCTATGAATTTTATAAACCCAGGAACCTTTCTTTAGACCCCCACACCACTGTACAAATCAACTAAAAGCAAGAAACTTTCCTCTAAAGACAATTGTAATTTTTCTTTTCAACTTCAACTAAATTGAAAATGACTGGAAACCAAAACAATACAGGAACAATATTTTTTCTACAAAACATGTAAAAAAATGGCACTTTGACACTCATGATAAACGACAAACGTAGAAAGTAACACCAGTGTAGAAAGAAATTTACTTTCTATACTAGTGCACAAAGTATGTAACAAAGGGGCTACTATGTAAACAACTACTAATATCTTCAGAAATTTCATTAATATTCGTTTGTACAAAAAATATTGTATGATGTGCATGTGCGTGTTAAAAATGCAATATGCCACTTGTATGAATTGAACTCATAGGTGTGCCATAAACATGCATTTTTAACACTTACATCATAAATAACTATTATGTGCTCAGTATAAATAAATTTTTTGATTTTTTTTTAATTACCAGAACACAAACTCAACTAGTACGTTTGTTGGAAAACTAGCATTACATATATTTTTTTAATTTAATATTTAAATGCATTCAGTTTGCTTTAATTTAATAATTTGTTTCAGGTAAAAGTGAAAGGTACTCCCAATAAAAAGAGTAAGAAAAAATCTGAAAACAACATGGAAATTGGTACATATCCTCCAAATTGGAATTCTCCTTCAAGAAAAGCTAAATCACCAAGGTAGGATATAACTTTAATTTTTTTTTATTTTTGTTTGATAAATGATTCCATCTCTCCTGGTAAATATTTTTTAAACAATAATTTCATCTAAATTTAATTTGATAAAGTTCAACAATAAGAACGTTTTTATGGGCCTTAATAATTTTATTTTATTAGTAATGAGTTCGATTTATTTTGAAAACGTTTATTATTTAATTGGGAGTAAAAGTGAACAGAGTAAAGAAAGCTGTTTATTTTTCAAATGGCCCAAATTAACTTTATATAAGTTTTACGGATTTGACATAGTATTTTTGTAACAACTATAAAAAATGTATAAATTCCTGAGACTGAGAGGCCCGATTTTGCTTTTTGTTTCTTATTTTATTTTTTTCCAATTTATAATTTGGTGACATTGAAATACCCTAGAAATTCAATTTAGCAGGGCAATATAGCAACCGTTCAAGTATTTAATGATTTATGTTTTGTTCAAATTATACCTATGTAAAAAAACCATATAATTGCAATGATTTGGCAAATATATGTAAGTTATTTTCCAAAATCACATTTTTTGTTTTTTTAGCTATACTTTACAATCAGGGATTCTAACCGTTTAAAATTTCAGAACGGTTTCGGTTAGTAATTTTTTCAGTTACGGTTTTTAAAAATTTCAAAAGACGGTTTTGGTTATGGTTTTTAAAAATTTCAAAAAACTGTTTCGGTTAACCGAAAAATAAATAGGTTTCACTTAATAGGACCACCGGATAATCGGACCAGCTGGCTATTTAGGCCAAAATATAAAGTCCCGATCCAATCTATGGATATAATGTAAAAAAGCCGCTTAATTGGACCAACTTTTTATGAAAATTTGATTAAAAATAGGTATTTTTAGGCGAATTTTAGTGACTATTTAACTCACAAGTGATTATTTTTTGTGACAAGTAAAACGTCAAAAATATCAGCAATTATTTCATGAAGTTTATGTCAAACTTCAATAAGTTTGAAGTTGACTGTCAAATTTTGCAAAAAAAAAATGAAAAATGTTCGTTAAATAGTCCCTTAAATATTCACTCTTGTTCAAATTATAAGTCGAATATTTTTCATACATTACCACTCATGTCATTTGGGGTTAAAAGTTCCACTCCTGCTACGCAGTCGTGAAAAATATTGGACTTAAATTTGACCACTCGTGATATTACATATGAACATTTTTAAGTTTGAAGTAAATGTGAATTCAAATTATTATTTTGGCTTCATTTTAATACTCAAAATACTTCTTTCCAACTTTTCGGAACCTAAATATTGTTTTTAGTTTATAATTTTCCTAAATTTTTTAAAAATAATCATTAAATAATTGTACATATTTTGTTTTTATGTACCCATATATTTTATGTTACATTCAGAATTGATTATTATGTTATTTTAAATATGAATGTCTCTTTCATCTTACGTTTTCCTTTTTTTTTAATTATGAAAAAAAAGACTGTTTTTTCGGACCAGCTGCTTTATCATACCAAAAGCTATTGGTCCCGATGTGGTCCGATTAACCGGTATCCAGTGTATTTTGTTTTTATGTACGCATAGATTTTATGTTACATTCAGAATTGATTACGTTATTTTAAATATAAATGTCTCTTATCTTATGTTTTCCCTTCTTTTTTAAATTATGAAAAAAAATTAACTTCGTTTTTTCGAACCAAAAGCTCCTGGTCCGATTGAGCGGAATCCACTGTATATGTAAAAGTATATGCCGAGGACGCTGCGTTTTCAGGATGAAACAGCGAACCATTTGATTCGACTACTTACTTGACAAATAATTTTCAATGAAAGCTGTCGGCGGAAGAAAATTTTTTGCTTCAAACGTCATTAAAGTACAGTCTTATGTGACGCTTGAGAGGCTTTAATAAGTAATATGTTCTTTGATTCCATGGTCATGTTCGTGCATTTCCGAAGTAAACCGGTTACAGTCTGGTATACTTTGCATTGACAAGGATTAGAAAGGCGGAGTAGAAATGCATTTTAGGCAACCCAATATACACCAACCTTGTATTGTGTATTGTATGTAAATTAAATGTCAAATTTTAAAATAAGTTTTTATATTATAGTGAACATCGATAGTCACCTTTGATAAAAGAAACTTTTGGTATAAGCAACCCCCCTGAATAGTAAACAATTTTAGTTTTATGTTATTAAAAGACATTCATTAATAATGGAACAAAAATTTAATATTTTACGTGAAATCGAAATGGTGACGATAATAAAAACGCTGTGTGTTGATTTTGATGTGGATAAATCAACAATTTCAAATTTTTTTTTTAAATTTTGACTACTCATCTTGATATAATTAATGTTTTATAAAGGCAACTTTTTTAAATTTTGTTGTCAGTCAAGGTGACTATATTGAATTCTCACTATGTATTTTAAAAATTTCGACGTTTGAAGAAAAAATAGCATGTTTTATTCGGAGTAAAAGAACTTTTTAAGGCTCGCATGTATCCCCGGGACTCACAGAGCTCGTCGCCACAAAAAGTACTTCCTTTACTCCTAATAAAACAGTATACTATTTGCTGTCTCCTTGGGCGGCTGCAAAAGTACTTTGACAGCTTATACATCGAAGTTCATGGTTAATCTTTCCCATTGTGTCATGTAATGTGATGGTTTACTGACGTTTGAAGAAAAAAGTTGTATTTATAAGTTTATGGTGAATTTTAGATTCTGCTAAAAATCCAATATTACCTATTTTATTTGTTTTAAAAGTTAAAATAATTAACTTTAATGCGTATAATATACTATACTATAAACTATAATATACTATTCACGATTCAAATTAATATTTCCCGCGCAAATGTATGTTTGCTTACATATTCTAGTGACAACAAAATAAATGAAAACTTAAACTAAATTGACGTTATTTACTTGATTATAACAGACGTTAACAAACGTTAAATGCTAAATTCGTCTGCACAACTATCACGCATGTTCGTCAATTCATAGTTCCTCGGTAGACCGAAAGAGGGAGATCGCTTAGCTAGAATCACCAATAGATACTTAAAATTCGTACTAAACAAATCGACGGAATGTAACATAATAAACTTTAAGGATAGTTTTCCAACTGATAATTTTTTTAAATTTTTTTTTATGAATCACAAAAGTGGTAAATAATAGCTATTTTTAGTGCAAGTGAGCAAAGTGTATGATTTTATTATGAGTTTGACTGTTGGGCCCCAAAGCCGGTAGGAGAGGACCCCAATCAAACGTATGATAAAATCACTTTGCTCACGTGTGCTAAACCTAATTTTTTCCATTTTTGTTAAAATAACAAATAATGTCTACTTTAGTTACATTTTCTAATTTTTGGAAAATTTTATTTGCCTTCAGCAGGAGTACTTACAACTTATAATTATATTATCACCTTCTTGAGTTTCCATATTTATATTAATTATATTGTAACAAAAAGATTTTCATATTAAGAGCAATTTCCTAAACGGCAAATATAGTGGTTTAGTTCTGCAGTTATAAAAGCTAGTACGAACAACATTTTTGTATAATGTTTTTTGTAGATGATTTAGAAGTCATTTCTTTAATTCCTGCCAGAAGGAAAAAAAATTGGAGAATGTACAAAAAAAAATATAATGATCTAAAAGTACCTTAACTTTGGACCCCTATAATTAATTTTGTGCTAGGTTGCTCTCTGGCAGGATGTAGCCTAATCAATTTAGATTAAAAATCTGAAAAATAATTGAAAATCTAATGAGGGAAACTTGAGTTATGACTGCAGAACTAATGCTCGATTAATTTTTCCTCCCAAACTCGCGCGCCCTCTAGGGATTCGCATTATCAGTTATTTGGTTATAATTTGCAATGAAGCTCCAGAAAAGTAGGATGGATTTTCTACTCCTTGTTATTTTCTCCAACGGAAAATTTATCGTGGGTGTCTAGGCTCTTAAATTTCAAAATTTACGGTTATTTGAACCTACGTTTGCGTGTGAAAAATTTAACCACCGAATTGTTATTTGTTTGAATAAAATTATTAAATATTATAACATGTTTCAGATTTATGCACTTAACATTTAAATTAAATATTTCTTATAACTTATATAACTATATTTTCTTTGAAATAACTTAAATTGTTTTGAATTTAATAATTGACGTTTTTTGTATGCGTTGTTATGCAACTAACATTGCACATTTTTTAAGTCATTTGAGTGGGAAAAAGATTTTAGCTCACTTGTGATTAAAAGTCATGCTTTACCCACTAATTTAGTTGAAAAATTGCGACTTAATCACGAATGTTTTTAAGAAATCTTTTACATTGTTAAAATCATAAAACGTGAATTTCAAAATTCTTACTAGTTAATTTTAAATTGGCATAGATTGTTTCTTGACAAAATGTTGGATTAACCTAAATTTTTTGTTCGTAATGCAAAAATGGTTTCAAGATTAATTTAAAATTGAACTTGGCATAAATTATTGGCTTATTGTTTAAAAAGTATTTACCTTGAAACCAATAAAACATTATTTTTTTTATCGACCAGTAATTTCGTTATTTTATTAAAAAAACATTGTATTGGAATAGTTTTTGTATTTTTGTTTTGTATTAGTTATTGCATCCATTCCGTAATCCTTTCCTTACCTAACCAATTTCTAGCTTCACCGAGACGGACAACAAGCCATGCAGGCCATGTTCTATACGATGTCCTGGTGTATTAGGGGTGATTCCAACTCTACAATGTCACATTTGTCTTTGCCTTTATCATAATCAATGTGTTGGAGTTTCATTGTTTACAAAGGCCGAGGGTTACATATGTAAGGTATGGATGTACTTGCAAATAATCAATTCTGTAGAAATTTCTTTAAATATTCAAAAATTCAGGGATACTACTTTATTAGTTAATTTGGTTCATAAAATGTTTCAAAAAGATAACCTTAAAATGTGGTACCCCTGAAAATGTATATTTTTTACAATACATCGTGTAATACAAGTTTATCTTCTTCAGAATTGTCGGCTGGAACATGATACAAATGCTGAAGCACCTAATCATACTGTTCCCTCACCTCCAATGATTCCTATTAATTTATTAAACGAACCTAACTCAATAGAGGATGTAAATAATGTTGCCCCAACCATTCAGCCCAGTAATTTACCCACATTGCAACGCATTCCACAATTACCCGAAAATGTTATTAGTCAGAGTATAGATCCTTTATATAAAGAACTGCCTAAATTAACACCAAAACCTGGTCTCAAACCTAAATTTGTTGAACCAACAAAGGGAATACTAGGTGCAATAACTTCATGGTTTCCCCCCAGTTCCACAATAAAGGTTGGTAATGAAACGACCAGAGATTTGTCACCTCGACCTCAATATGTTGAATTTGTTGGCAATAAAAAGTATGTTATTGTTCCTCGACATAATGTATTATCGGTAGCTCCTGTAACACAGAATATACAAAATGAACTCACAGAAACTAAAATCGAACGACAATCTCCACTTTTAGACGATAATGACACTAGTATTAACACAAATGCAGATGAAATTATTTCTAAAAGTGGTGATAGCAATACAGGTGAAACTATTTCTAAAATTGATGATATTAATACAGATGAAATTATTTCAAAAAATAATACTAATGCAGATGAAATTATTTCCAACAATAATACTAATTCAGATGAAATTGTTTCCAAAAGTAACACTAAACCTATTCCCGATAGCAATCCCAGTCCAGATGAATCTATTTCTATTACTAACCCAGAGGAATCTATATCCATTGCATGTCAAAACCCAGATGAAAGTATTTCCAATACTAATTTAGATGAACCCATACCCATTAAATCCACCAATCCAGATGAACCTTTATCTCCTCTTTCCAATGGTGATCAGCATGAAGACAGTAACGAGGATCAACACCCATCACCAGATGAAGAATCAGAGTGAGTTTGTTTTATTTATATTGAATTTCATCTAATTTCATTTTGTATTACAGGCTTTTTTAATCCTTTTCAATCCACTCCATATCAAAAAACATTCCAATACATTGTTTACATATATTTTCATTTAAAAATATCCTTTTTACGCAGTTTTAGGAAAATGATTTGTTATTCTTATCAAAAGGCTTAAAAAACCCTAAAATATAGTTTTTGTTTTGTATATTTTGTAATTCAAAATATTTTATTGTTTCAGGAAAAGTATTGGAGTTAAGTTGAGATCTCCTTCAAAATTATCGAAACCAAAAGCGACTAATGAAACCAAAGCAGAAACTGTAAAAATAGACGACGCTTACCTACAAAGTTTAGCTTACGGTTACAAAACTCTTCTATATGTATTTCAGTATTTAAAAGTGCAAGATTTGTTGCGTGCGGGGTGTGTTTGTACAATGTGGAGAGACCTTGCAAGGCATCAGATATTGTGGAATACTGTAAGAATGAAAAATTCACAAATCCACAGTTTTGAGGGTTTAGCGAATGCTTTATTAAAACATGGAACAGTACATCTTGATCTCCGAAAAATGCTACTTCCAACGAGTGGTGGAGATGATATTTGGCCTTCATTTACAACTGCTATCAAAAAAGTTGAAAGTTTAAGAAAGATTGAACTGTGTCGGTGCTTAGCATCAGTTGTTGAGGATTTGGCACGTAATAATCACAATTTAGAAGCTATTAATGCTGTAACCATAAAATGTGAATCAATGACTTTTGAACCTTTTAGTAATTTAAAGAATTTAACCGATCTAAGATTAAAATCAACCACAGGTTTAAGTTTAACCTCAGATTTAACAGCTTTAAAAGAGTTAACAAAACTAAAACATTTGTCTATCACCTCTATCAAAGATTTGTATAAGCTTAATATAGATGTTATAGGTGAGTTAGTTAATATAGAAGTTCTAGATTTAGGCGAATGTACAGATTTTCCTAAACACTTTGGACCTGATATTTTAAGAAAGTTAGTCAAACTTGAAAAATTACGTTTGGAAAAAGGTCAAGGGGAATGCTATACATTTGATATCTTAGAAGCTGTTAAAGATATTAAAACACTTACTCAATTGGAGCTTGTGAACTTCGACATAAAAGCTGGTTTTGATAAGGCCTTAGGTACTTGTGTAAATATCAAAAAATTATTAATGATACCAACATATATTTCACAATCAGCTACTACAAATCACATGGTACTAGGAGGCGTATTGAAATTACAAAAAACTTTATCGCACTTTGTTTGGGGAGTAACGTTAGAGTTATTAAGAGTGACTGAATTATTTGTTGATCAGTGTGAACAGCCAGAAAAAAAGGAAATTAGTAAAGATAAAAATATTACTACTGGGGACAGCATTCCTGTCCTAAAACCTGTACCTTTACATGGCATGCCCCAGCAGGAACCTCCAGCGGTATCATCAGCTGATACTCCACAAGTTGAAATCTTACCCTTACCTAATTTACAAAAATTATTGTTACAAAATTTACCAACCACAAGGGTGAAAATCTTGAAAATACCCTTCCATGCTACATGGAGACAAAGTATCACTGACAGTGTTAATTAAATATCTTATAAATATTTAAATTTGATTTGTTACAAAAGATGAAAGTATAGTGTCCGTAATAATTAGTATATTGTAAAATTACTTTGATATGTATAAAATTCGAATTTCTTTTTTCTTACATGTGAATTTTCTAAGTTTTAGTTTACCTTAAGTAATATTATTTAACTTTTAATATTGTTATTTCCTTTTTGTAAAATTAGGATTGTAAAAAAAAGCAACAACAATTTTTCAACAATAAATATTTTATGATAACCTCATTTTTATATTTAATTTTGTAAAAGTACTAACAATAATGCAGATGAAATGACCCAACTGAAAATTAAAGAAGTTAACGTTAAAGAAAACTTTTTAAATAAAAATAATTAAATTTTAAAGAAACAAGTGAAGCGTGATTCAAATTAAAATTTGAAAGTAAATTAACTTTATGTTGTTCCTTAGAAAAAGTGGAAAAAAAATTAAAAATATCTACGATGTTTCATTGAAACGTTTACATTTTTATATAAGATTTTCACATTCTGATAATTGTGTAAATTTTTATTCTTAATAATTCAAATTTCGTATAATAATTACAATTTTTAAATAAAACTTCATAGAGATTATAAGTTTCTAAAATTTATGGGTGTATGTAATGATACTTTTCTTCCAAAGATTTTTAAAATTTCATTTTGAAAATCTGATGGCTATAATTTTGTGCAATTTTTGTCTTTGTAGAGTAAAAATTGCGCCTATTTTAATATTTTCTTTAAAAACAAACCCCAGGAAAACTACAAATTATTTTTTTAGTTTATTTAAAAAAAGGATACCTTAAGGCATGTTTTGTATTAAATTTATAACATAAATAATGCATTATAACATCGTTGTAGGCGTTCGAAATTCAGCAATTTTTAATTTATGTCGGCACGGTATGTTGTGAAAATCAATTTTGGTTTTCTTGATTGGTAGGGCTGTACTTTGTCTTTGAAATCGACAAAAATTTACATTGAAATCGCCTATCTCAAAAATACATAGGCTATCCTCTTTTAAAAGTACATTACCTAAAAATTTCATTTTTTTTGAGTTTTTAGTTTTAGATTTGTAAGATATTCTGGTGATGTAGGGGGTAATTGACCCCCGAAAGTTCATCAATATTTTATTATATTTCATTTGTGGGGTCAATATTGAAAAAACAAACCAAAAAAAATTTTTTTTCTTCAAACGTCATTTCGTTCGTGCATTTCCGAAGTAAATCGGTTACAAACGGGTATACTTTGAATTGACAAGGATTAGAAAGAAATAAATATTAACATAATAAGCAAAATAGAAAATATTCGGCTGTTATAGCCTCAAAATTTAAGATTTTTCAGTCATCGGAAAAGCTCAAAAATCAAACCACAAATTTTAAGGCGCCAAAAATACAGAAAACTATGCGATATAAAATATCTTTCCTGAAGAAGTGCAGTATGTAGATGGCAAATCAAACGACTGCGATTTTTTTTTCTATCTATGGATCTTGAGAGAAGTAGTTCACCGAACCCGAACTTTTTGAGGATCTAAGTTAAAGCTCGAACTTTAAAAAATAATACATTCGATTTTTAAAAAATAAAACGTTCGAACTTTTCGAACCCGTTCGACATTAAAATAAAAGTTCGAACTTTTATGAGTTCAAACTCGATAATGTCCGAACCTATGTATTTATGTATGTTGTACTTTAGTCGGAAAAAATCCTCTTAATAGGGGTGGCCTCACTATCATGCCATTTGAAAAAATAAAGATATTTGCAAGAAAAACGCATTTTAAAAATTATAGAAATTAGTTTCTCTAAAACGACCGAATGAATTTATTTTACGTATTTAAATTATTTAAGAGTAGTTGTAATAATGTTATTACAAATATTACCAAAAAAAATCAAAATTTTTTTTTGTCACAATCATATTTATAACTTACCAATGTTTAATAATAACTACAAAAAATAGGGCATTTTCTTATGCTATATAACATGGTGAAATTTCAAATTTTTATTTTCATAAATAAAGAAATTATAGCGTTGGCCCTTGTTTCGTGGACACCCGGTATATGTTGTAGTCAATTGCCGAATTCGCCCAGTGGCCGAAATTTAATATTATCGAACTTTTTTTGAACTCGAACTTCTTTCGAACTCGAACTTCTTTCGAACTCGAAGTATTTTTGAATACGAACTTTTTCCGAACCTGAACTTTTTCGATCCGGAACTTTTTCCAAACCCGAACTTTTTCCGAACTCGAACTTTTTCCAACTCGAACATTTTTCGAACGGTTTGAACTATTTCAAAGTTCGAACTTTTGAATGAAAAGTTCGAACTTTAAAAAATATGAAGTTCGTACAGCACTAGCTACAAAGTGCAAAGTTGAGGTATTTGCTCAGGTCAATCCTCAGGATGTAAGAATATATGGACCAAATGATTTCGCTTCCCTTTAAAACCCGACGGAGCGGAGCTGCAAATTTTCAAAGTTGAAAGTTGACGTACTATATTATTCATGATCAGTTAAGTTGGAAATGTAAAAATATACTAATCGATGAACAACATGGATTCAGTAAGGGCAAATCTACGGTTACAAATTTATTAACTCTTGAAACAGATGAGCTAGACGCTATGGAAAAAGGATATCAAACAGATGTTACATATACAGATTTTTCCAAGGCCTTTGACCACGTCAAGCTCTTGGAAAAATTAAAATGTATGTGATTCAATAAATCCTTAAGGTGATAGGGAGTCAAATGTTGAAAAAACGACGTACTTATCTTTCATGAATTTTTTAAAGTGTTTCGAATTGGAAAGTCAAAAATATAAAGAAATACCTAACTAAAGTAAGAATTTTACATTCATTTGCAATTTTTGTTATTTATGTATCTACAACTATATTTGTGTAATTTTGCAAGAAAACTTCTATGTTTATATTTTTATTTTTGCAAAACTACGCTTATATAAATCTAGATACATGAAAAACAAAAATTGTAGAAGTCTTACTTAAGTTCGGTATTTAAATATTTTTTTTTGTTTCCAATTCGAAACACTTTAAAAAAATTCGGGAAAGATAAAAACATTGGTTTTTCAATAAATGACTCCCTACCACCTTAAATAATTGGCTAAAAAGTTTTCTCATCGGAAGGTTACAGGTTGTAAGAATAGGTAAATTCTACTCAAGCGAAATAAAAGTTAACTCAGGGGTACCTCAGGGATCTCATTGTGCGTCACTTCTTTTCAATCTGTTTATAAATGATATCGCAAAATGTGTAAAGAATTCTATATTTTTGATATTTACAGATGATGTTAAATTGTATAAAACAATCAAGAATACCAAAGATTGTGAGAAACTTCAATCAGATTTAAATAATATTATTCTGTGGTCAGATGCTAATGGTCTTTCACTCAACTCATCTAAATGTTATTATATCACTTTTAATCGTAGCGGTAAAAATAGAATTGAATACTCTTACGTCTTACACATTAAATAATCATGTCCTAAAATACACCAATCAAATCAAAGACCTGGGAGTAATCCTGGATGAAAAATTAAACTTTTCAAGTCATGCAATTCAATAATTTGTAAATCCCTGGGGGTACTGGTTTTTGTTCAACGTAACACCTTGAAGTTCTCTGTACCAAGTATAAAATATATTTTCTGCGCTTTGGTTAGATCTACATATATTAGAATATGCTTCAATAGTCTGGAATCCAATGTACGAAACGTATAGCAGATCTTTTTGTCGAAGAAATGGATTGTCGATGAAAAGGTAGTGTCGACGAAACGTCTATGGCGATGAAAAAGGAATCTCATCTTCCTTGTCGAAGAATAGGTTTATAGATGAAAATGTAGTGTCGATGAAATGTCTTTGTGTCGATGAAACGGACTGTCGATGAATAGGCTTTGTCGATGAAAGTGTATTGTCAATCACACGGACGAAACATTGATAAACGGCCCGAGCCCAGAAAAACATTTTTAAAAAATTCATCATCTAAAAGTCATAATATGTAGAACCATGGAGTATGGATACTGGGATATTGTATCCATACTCCATGGTAGAACTTAAAACTGAACGTCTGATCCCAAATTATCCATATCGATCTCTTTTAAACTGAGTTATATACATTTTTTTGCAATAAAACTGCAGGTTTTCTGTACCAACCTCGAAATGGACATTTTGAAATCGATTTACGAAGGCTTAGTAAATTTTCGTTTTAACTTTCTAGGAAGTATAATTTAAAAAATGAAATGTTTTGTTTTTTTTTTATTTTTGAAGTAAAAAAACTTGAATTATTATTTTTGTAAAAGAAAATTTGTTCTGAAATTTAGAAATTTATCGAAAACCATTAAAAAATATGTAAAGGCAAAATAAATTTCTGGTTTCTTGATACTGAATACGTGTATTTGTTCTTATCCTAGTTATCCTATTTGATCAAATAAGACAATCAATATAAGACGAAACGTGTAGACGGGGCTTTAGATTGGAAGATTTTTAGGAATTTAAAGTTTCAGTACGTCACGTTTAATTTTCTTTCTAGACATTTGAAAAGCTGCCTTTTTTGTTTTGTTGAATACGTTACTCGTATGTAGGTGTGTAATTTGAGTTAAACAAACTTCTGTGAGTTTCGTGAGAAAACTTAAGCTGGGTATACAGAAGATGTTTTTTTGTTTTGTTTTTCAATTTTTCACTGAAAAGTTATTGCATAAATCTCTCAAAAAGAAGAAAAAATAATGTTTTTCTAAAATTATACTTTTGAATTTTTAAAACAAAATTGAATCTTATAGGTTTATATTATCACACATTTTCACAATTTCTCACTTTATATTAAACATTAATAGTAAAATACATAAAAATAATAAAATACAAAAAATCACTTGCAGTCCACATCTCTTGTAATTATATCTACCCCTTATACCAATACATCGATTAAGTTATAATTTAGTTAGAGTAAAGTAAGTCATTTTTTATTTCATTTTAAATTAATTTATTAGGTTTTTAGTAAATTTTTAAAAATAAAAAGAAACTACACACATTACAGTCCAGATTCATTACCAAACATCGAACAGAATAGTAACTCCAATAAACCTTTATTTTTAGGCATACTTAGTTTTAATAAGGATGTAAAAATTGGTTTTATTTCAAATTTTTTTTATGGGTGCTTTTAATTACGTTTTAATCTAATATCTATTATTTACATATTAACTTTTAACAATATACAGATAAACGAACTTTAAATATCGACTGGACTTCTACACAAGATTGTAGTTGTAGAAACTATTGTAATTAATACGAATATGCAAAGAAGCATTCTATCCAAAATTATCGAAGCTTGTTTCCATTCCATTTCTATAAGTTCTCTTCTTTCTTGTTCTGTTAGTCTTATTTCATTTCTATCGATACTTAAATGAACTTTGTTTAATATTCGTATTATTTGATGTTCAAATGCATCTAAAACAAAAATTAAGGACAATTACTAAAATTCTTATTATTTCATGATGACATCACTATTACTGAAAACTGTGTTGTTGGAATAGACGTAAATTTTCCTTTATAAATTTTATCAACAATGAAAGATTTATTACTATTTTCTTATTTGATTTTATAGGAAACTAAACCTACCTATATTTTCTGTTCGTTGTCTTGGCAAGAATCTAGGCGATCTTTGTTGTCGTTGTTGTAGGTAATAACCGTCCTCTTGTGGGAGTTTGTCTGTCCATGGCCAAGGGCTGTCTAAACGATTTCCTGTTTGTGGATTTACTTCCTAGAAAAAACTAGATTAAATTAAAGGAATAAATATATTTTATGAAATAAAATTTTATATTATTACGAGTAAAATTTTATTAAAGTTAGAGTAACAAGATCGTAACATAAGGGCGCGAGGGAGTTTAATGCTCTGGTTTCTGGTGTAATATTTGGGTCACATTTAAAGTGACTTCGTTATAATTAACTTTCTTCGTGCAGAAGACCTACATAATCTTATACCGAACGAATCTATCTGATCATGTGCGGATATAATTTAAATGTTTCGCGTAGGAATTTTCAATTTACGCCTAACAAACTAAATTAAATCTTCGTCTTTAAGGAAAAGTGACAGCTTTCCGTGGAAAATTAGTTGAACGCAATTTTATAGAAACTCCCAAATAAAATATTTTCCTAATTGATTTTTCTTATTCTACTGCGCTTTAAATTTACGTAAAAATGATAAAATAAGGACTTGTTAATTAATTATACTTTTCCTTGTTTACGCTTCAGAAAGTAAATTAAAATTAAACGATGCGGAGTTAATTTGGACTAATTTTTTTAGTATAATTAATAATCATCATGTTAAAATGGCATAAATTATTTTAACAAATTTTAAAAACTACAGAACTAAAATCGAGAAATTTTAATAGACATGAATTCCCAATTCCAGACACTTTTTTTACAATTTAAATTTTTGTTATATTATCGCATAGCTGGATGAGTACACTAATTATTATAAAATGATATGAAATTCGTAAATAGAAAATTTGATGAAATTTTACAAAATTATTATGATGTAAGCTCTACTAGTGTAGAATTTCGCATTGACCTATTTATAAGCAAATTGCCAAGCTTTACACTCAAATGAATAAATAGATTGTATGTAGTTTTGTAAAGGGTAAATAAAATATGCACACCCATACTTCAGAATTCAGAAGATTAAGAGAGTTAATTAATTTTCAAGAAATAACCGAATAAAGCACTTACATTTGAATAAATATTTGATTAGTTTTACTTAATGATTTAAATAAATTTGCGCTGACATAAATAAAATTGTTTTATTGCCCCATATAATGGATTTAAATGGGAGACTAAAAGTTTATTAGTTTGTATTTTATTATAAGGTTTAAATCTTTTTTTTTAACTTTCATGAGAATATATTACGTCGGTGAAATTTAAAACCACGTTTTCACTGCAATCAGTAATCGGTATTGCACTGCAGGAAAAATAAAATAAAAATGTTGTCATCTTAACTAAAATAACATTGCTGAACTGAATAACAAATAACTGAAGAATAAAGCCCTAGAGCTAACTAACTACTAATCTTTTATTGAGTGGTTTTACTCCTAGCGTACTCTTAAACAAAATGTTTATTATTTCTAACTTTTAACCCTCGAAAATTTAAAAAATAAATGGAAGTAAAAATTTAATTCATATCTGTAGAATGAAGGGTGTTAACTATATTTAGCAGGGAAACTCAAAATTACGTAGCACGAAGTATGAGAGAATAATTTGAATAATCAATTATTAATATGTCAATCCCAAATTCCTCTAATCTGCATTAGCAAGCAAAATAATTTAATAAAAATACATCAATAAGTGTCATCATAATAAAGTAATTTATTATAAGGAGATAATTCTGTGCGAACATCGAAAACTAATCGAAAAAGTGCAAATGGAAGATAAATTTTAGCTGCATGATACTAAAAAAATCTTATAATTTCACTAATCTATCCTTTTTTCGTAGATAACTAAATAAATCGATTGGAAAAAATCTTATTTTTTTAGGAATCGACAACCCTTTAATGTTGGAGAAGATGCTGATAGATTTTTTTATTTTTAGTTTCTTTTGGGTAGAATGAATTTTTTTATTTTCTTATTTTTAAATAAATTATTATTATATTCTACTAACCCTAATTAACTAAAACTGTGTTTAAAAAAATTGTAAATTTTATATCTAAATCTGAAAAAATAGTATTTTTTAAGCAGGCGAAATTTAAAGCACAACGGTCTAGGTGGGGTCACTTTATGACCCCATAAGTTAACCTTTCAGTACACGCTCTTGTTTTTCATAAAGTACCCGATGTGTAAAATGAAGCGAAAATGTTACTTTTCTATTTAATTTTTATTTATTTAAACTTATGTGTTTTGATTGAGTTGACATGATTGTCAATTAAAACATTTTTTGGGTGACTCTTACAAGTATAGGAAAATGGTGTTTTTTAACCCTGTCTCTCAGTACTGTACCATTTTTAGTGAATATTAAAATCGACTGAATTATAATATAATATTATATGCAGATAACCCATTAACATTATTATTTCTTTCAAGAAGTACAATTGGTCCCAGCTGGAAGTAGGACAAAAGTAATCACGATCGCGTATTCTTTGTCCTACTTCGAGCTGGGAGCAACTTTACATATTTTTGATTTCACTACAGTTACCTACATGGTTTACATTTATCGCATTTATTCATTGTTTGGCGTTTCGCACCAGTTTCAATCTTTTCTTAATTTTTTTTCTGGTCCTCGGTATTTCCGAAATCATACTAATTGTGTTTTTTATGTATTTGGGTAGATGTTCTGTTGGTCGATCACCCCAAACACCAAATGTATATTGTTTTTAAAAATAAATTAATTTCTTAATAATTTGTAGGAAGGTGAAAAGATAACCCCAAGGTCCTTGAATTCACTGACCCTGTTTAGCAATTGACCAGAGATGTAATATTTATAGTGAATAGGATTGTTGATACGAGAAAATGATAATACACAACACTTTTGCACATTGAGGCTAAGTTCATTTGTTTGACACCATTCTAAAAGTCTATTGACATCCTCCTGTAAGTGCAGGCAGTCCGTTTCACTTGAGACACTAGCGTAAAGTTTTAGGTCATCCGCGTAAAAGTAACACATGAGATAACATAACAGAACATACTTCGTTAATGAACATTAAAAATAGAAGAGGGCCAAGGGTAGATCCCTGCGGAACACCACTTGTTGCAATATATGACTTCGAACTGACGCCATTGTAAAAAACAGTTTGCGGACGATCATGTAGATATGAAGAAATTATCTGGATAATATTATTGTTAATTCCAATGTCATGTAGTTTTTGAAGGAGCTTTTTGTGCCTCATTCTATCGAAAGCTTTGGTCAAATCTGTATAAATGACATCAGTTTGACTCCGGGTGTCCAGATTATTGGAGATGTATTGGGTAATGTTGAATAAATTCGAGTCTGTAGATCGACGTTGCATAAATCCGTGGTGATGTATTGAAATTTTATTATGAACCAAGGAATATATGTGATCAGTCAGAATTGCCTCAAAAACCTTAGAGAAGTTGCTCACAATGGAGATTGGACGATAGTTCTCAATTTTCTTCTTACTGCCTTTCTTAAACACCGGACATACTTTTACATGTTTCCAAACTGCGGGAAATTTACCAGATATTAGAGCCAGATTGTAAATGAAGGTCAGAGGTTTATATGAAATTTCTGAACAGTCTTTTAAAATAAATGCTGGAACATTGTCCAAACCCATAGTGAGTTTAGGTAGAAGTTTCTTTAGGTGTGCTCTTACAGAATCTTCAGTAATTTTATAGTCCCCAAAATGACATTTCGAAATATCAGGTAAGTGTAAATCATTATTCGAGGCAAGGTAGGCGTTGCTGAAACAATCCCCAAACCCATTAACAATTTCAGTAGGGTTAGTATATATTTGGTCATTAAGTGTCATGATACCTGGAATGCGGGTAGAATTCTTGGTCTTGTTGACAAAGGACCAAAATGCTTGTGGATCTTCACGAATGTTACCTTCAGCTTCTTGTATGAACTTTCTCTTAGCTTGTTTGATAGAATTTTTAACATCATGTCTAGCTCTTACAAATTCTGCCTTAATGGTTTCATCCGAGGTTGATCTTAATCTCCTTCTACACTTATCTCTATGTCGTACTTTGTTTTTAATTTCAGAACTAAACCATGGTGGATCATTGTGATCAGATTTATTAGAAGACTTCGTTTTAGGAACGTATGCATCAAATAGGGTGTAGATTATTTTATAGAAGGTATCGCAAACATCATCACAGTTATTCATCAGGTACAGGTCGTTCCATTCCGTTTCACACATTCCTTGATATAGTCCATTCAAATCTGCGCGCTTAAAATTGTAGGAGTATTGACTTTCGCTGGAACCAAAATTCGGTACAGAATCCTCAGTGTCGATATTTAAATGACGCGCTGGGTGGTGAATGTCTTCAAGAACCATCGGATTTATATCATGATCAACATTGCAGACTAAGTTAGATGACGTGATTATTAAGTCTAATATACGATTGTTAGAATTCGTCACAAGATTTCTTTGGTGTAAATTACAAAAATCAAGGAAATTGTTGAAGATATGGACTAAATTATTATTATCTGTGGATATGAGACTTTCAGCATAGTTAGAGATATTTAAGTCTCCGGCTATAATTAAATTATCTTGAGAGTGAAAATTTTCTTCAAGAGTTTCAAAAAGGGTGATATATTGCTCAACGTTAGCACTAGGTGGAATATACAAACAATTATCAAAAATATATGCATTTTCGTGTTTTTTTTTTTTTAAATCGTCATGAGGCTGCCCAGAATACAAAACAACTGAAAAGTGTATTTGGCCAGAAAAGTCGATTTTTTTTACATTTGAGCATTCAACGTGGTAAGTCCTGAAAGTTCCTTGAAAAAGAGTGGGTTAAAAAAAGAGATTTAAATAAAAAAGGCTCGGATGCCGAAAAAATATTAAAAATTGTCAACCCATTTACTAAAAATGAAAAAAAAATATCCTTTTGAATCTCACACCATTTTTATATTTTCAATCATGAAATATGCTCAAATTAATATGATGTCCACAAATCTTCGCGTGTGGGTTTCATCAGCATAAAACCGGAAGTGGAAGGACCATTAGAAAATTTTAAGATAAAAATCGTTCTACGTTTTTTCTCCGAATCGCTCCCAAAATTTACCGGTTAGTTAATCGGCTACCATCTTCGACCTTTCTGAAAATCCTAATTTTTACCAAATTTTAATAAAGGTACCATAAAACGGTCAATCACACCTTTTTTTATTTTTAGTCCAAAAAGTTACAAAGTCGGAAGTCTAAATAAAGTTGTACCCCTATGTTTTTTCTGATAATATGTAAGTATTTTAAATTTTATGAAGCACGGAAATATATTTAAAAAAATCCGTAACCGGTCGACTTATCTTCCTTTTTTCCGTCAGCGGTATCAACTTTAAAAAATCGAGGCGTGGTCGGATTTTAGAGGAATGCGATGAAAAATCTTAAGAGGATAGTCGGCAAAATGTGTAACTCCGATTTCTCTGTCCCTTGGAAATGCGATGGGAGAATGAAACATATAACTGTGCGAAAGAGATGCCACTAGAATTGGTCCTGTTTATATTGACATTCTACTTCGCTGATAACTTAAAAACTAATTAATTAAATTGATTTTTTTTAAATTATCTTAAAAGTACATTAAACAAACTACCTTTCGACGTTTTTAATTTTAAAAAATACTCTTATTATAAGGTTAAAATTTGAACCTAAAAGTTGCCTATTTTTGCAAGTTTTCAACAGCTATTAAATATAACGAAAAAAGAAAATTACAAAAAACAAAAAACGTCGAAAGATGCAGTATGGAATTCTTAAACAACGCCAAAAAGAATTATTCGATTTCAATTAACCGTTCGTCTTCTATCGCGTTTGTACAAAATCGAAATTTACATTGCAAAGTCCTATACCTAATTTCACCGACTATCTCCTTAAGAGCAATCCTCCTTTTGTGACGTCATAGGAATCCCAAACAGCAAAAACTGATTATTTGCACTCAAAATTCAATATTTTGAGAGTAAAAACCATCCGTATGAGTTTGGGACTGTATTGGGCACTAAGACACACCCCCACTCTCTGTCCAGGAGCGCTTACAGCTCACGATTTTCGACAAAACATCAATTAGTAGAAACATCATACTACCCTTAATATTTAATGAAATTGGTTCAAATTTGAAACATATTTTAATAAAACATCATTTTCCATCTTAGCTAAAAAAAAATCTAAATTCTGTTAAATGTGCTTTTTAGCTCATTGAAAACTGCATAAAATGACGATTTTCATTAATTATTTTCAAAAACAAAAACAAATAGTAAAACAAAATCCTTTTGCTATGATGGAAAATTAAGATCGCTCTTTTAAATTCAGAAAAAAAAATCAAAAATATTAATAAATAAAGGCTGTAGGATGTTTCTACCAAACCTCAAAATAGCGCTAAAAATCATGGGTACGATCAGTCTTAAATAAAAGACTGCGAAAGTTGGGGGGTCTCCAGGAGCAACCCCGTTTTTCGTGTCTCAAAAAACATTTATTCCTCCAGATCAGGACATTTTTTCCATAGGTATCTTAAAAATATGTATACAAGGTGTCCCACTTTTTTCCACCTTTCTAGGTACAGCGATTATAAAATTGCCTGTATAATTCTCTTTTTTATCATTTCTTTTATTTAAATCAAGTATTACCTTGGATTTGTCAGTGTCAAATTGATAATAACAGAAAAAATATTCATGGTGTCTCCCAAAAATTTAAATGTTTTTTAAAAAATATGACAAACTTCGCCATATTGGATTTTTAACGAATAAGTTCCATTATTTTTCTGGTTTCAACAATGTATTACGAGAACGCTTTGTCAAATACTACTAAAATAATTAAATATATAATCACCAAAGTGAATACATAGATTCTATTTGTATAATTTTTATTTTACGGAACGAACCGGAAGTACCCGGAACAGGAAGTAACTTGGAAATTTTAAATGGAAACATAGGTCTATATAGTGTGGTATTTTTGGAAAGGTCTTTTAAAAAGAAACAACTTTACAAAATATTTTAACAAAGTCGTTTTTTTTTAAAAGACCGTTTAAAAAATATCTTACTCTACCCTAGTTTCCATTTGAATACCCAATATTAAGCTTTAAAATAAAGAAATTCACTCTTTTTAAAACATAATATTTAATGAGTCATTCTTTATATTAATTTTGATTAATAATTACCAAAGTATTATTTTTATCAGATTTTGTACAAATTAAATTATTTTGATTAACTTTATATTTAGGTAATATCGCAAATTATAATATTAGATTCGTTAAAATTATTATAAACATTTTTTTTGTCTAAAGATTTATTTAATTTACATAGCTACTTGAAATTTTGCGTTGTCATCATTCTTTGATCTTAGATTAATTTCTGCTTGTGTAGCAATTATTTCTTTGATATGATTTGTAAATTTTGGAAATGGACTATATTTAATTCCTTTATTTAAAACTGCGATTTCTTTAGATGGAAAATCTACATTTCTATGATGGTGGATAAAATTTATTGACTGCATAATAACTATTTTTTTATTCATTTTCTAAACGTTTAATTTTGTTTATTTGAGTTAGATATTTTTCATGCTTTAATTTAATTTTTCATTGATCGTTTATTAAGGAGTATTTTTAATGTATACAAAATCATTCATTAATGACCCCTATTAATGCATGATTTTTATTTAATGGATGATTTTGCAGGTGCCCTCTGTTGATGACATTTATAACGGAATTTTCTACGAAGTATACGACAATTGTAAATATAAAGTTAATTTAATTTGTTTTACACTAATTAAAATTATAAATAAAATAAATACATGTAATTTTAAATATACTTCAAATAATTGGTATGCCAAACATTTTATATTTATTTTATAAAAGTTAGGTTATTATTTTCCTTTTTATTAACCTCTTTAATTTCTAGATGGATTTAACACATATTAAAGAGTAATATACATATATTTGATACTATTTGAATTAAATAAGGTAGACTATTCTTAGCTTAAAATGCAGTAAATGCATTTTTTTTTTCAATTTGGAGTTTATCTGCTTTTTAGGTTTATTATGAGCTTAACAAAAAATATATATCTGAAATTAAATTAAAAAATTAATTTATATATTTTAAATTTATAAAATCGATGTCATTTTGATCATTTAGTTTGCAATTTGTAAATGATTAATACATCACTAAAATTTATAAAAACACTAATTTTCTGCATAATAAATCGATATAAAGTTTGAATTGTCATTTGTTTAAAGAAAACCTGTCAAAAAGTCATGGCTTACTTAATGTAATTAATATCAAATATTTAGTCTATTTATTACTTCAAATGTAAATAGTAAAAAATACAATATGGGGCCCATTTAAAATAAAAAACTTTCCATCGATATCTTGAAAACTGAGATTGTATTTTTTTTTTAATTTAAATTGCTCTTAACATTGATTTTTTAGAACTTTTCTAGTTAACGAAATATTCGACTTTTTCAAAAAATGCATTTTTCGGATATTTTCGGAAGGGTTCCGAATTTTTGATTTAATTTTAGACAGAATCTAAATGAGTATAAAACATTGTAGGACAAATATACACTCAATAGAGTAAACCCATGTATTGCAACTCAAATTGGGACACCCTGTATAAATATTTTCATTTCAACTACTTAATTTAATAGATAAGAATATATTTTTTATTTAAATTGTTTGGGCGTAATTCTTGGTCTGCTCTTTTTTCAGGGTGAGAGTTTTTTCCCGAGTGCGCTTTCCCATGTTCGCCTTTTTTCTATGTGATTTCTTTCCTATCTTTGCACTTACTTCTGTAGGTAACTTTCTTATGCGTCTTATTTCCGACAAACATTTTTTTCCTCTCAAACGGACCAACAACTTACTTTTAAAATTACAAATTACAAAAATGCAGACTTTATTTAATTTTAAAAATGATTTATTCATAAAATACTTGCCTTTGGAGTATTGCGAGAATTTTGTGTTGTTTGCGCCATTTCAAAACGCATAAAAATCAATCTTGACATTCGTTCTAAAACAACCGTCCTTATAATTTTTGGCACGGCTGCTCCTCTTACTCCCCTGTGGTAAATGTTCAAAGTTACCACTGACAGCCCAGATGCGAATGTTACTAAACATATACTTGTTCCATAATATAAACCTGAAACAAAGATATTACTTTTAGTTTTAAAACTTTTATATGTTGTGAAATTTAAAATTATCAGTGGAAATTATACAGGGTGTCCCACTTAAAGTGTTACAAATTTTTAGCTCAAAAACTAGGGGTCTTATGTCTGTTTTCACCAACGATTCCTAAAATTTAAGCATTGCTTATAGCATTAGTTGCTAGGTATTTTTAATCAATTAATAAAAAATACCTAGCAACTAGCGCTATAAGCAATGCCTAAGTTTTAGGAATCGTTGGTGAAAACGGGCATAAGAGTTTTTTTTTGTAAATAAAAGTTGTTTGGTTTGAAGGTGGTAATATAATACAAATTTTCATTTGTTATTTTAAGTATGTTTTGAAGGTAATTTCAAGGTATACATTTTTAAATACAAACCTTTGTTGTTTAATAAATAATCTTCTATTGTTATCATTCATGATCAGATTTTGTAAAATAAGTCCATACACAAGTGCAAATTCTTAATTTAATTGAAAAGAAAAAGTTTCATAAAATGAATATGTTTATGATTTTGGGTGAATGTAGACAGAATTACAGGGACGCTGTGCTGATATGTTTAATGATCGTTATCCTAATCAAGAAAAATAGATTTTTGCGAAATGGATGCGTTCAACTCATGAAAAATAAGGCAGCAGGAATAATTAATGAAGAAAACACAACAAATCTTTTAGCGTTTGTTAGAGTTAATCCATAAACAATTTTCAATTTTCAAGAGAAAGTGGTGTAAGTATGTAAGTATGACATCTATCTATCATCTGCGAAAAAATACCACCCTTTCTCCATGTCTCTTCATCAAAATTTACCTTGAATCCTTTATTTACTTCGCATATGATGTTTTCTGATGAAGCTAGTTTTTCAAAAACTGGAGTAGTCACTGGTTTGATACAAACCCGTACTGGATGTGAACTGTTCCTTATCAACATACATGGACAATAAATGTTTGGTGCGGAATTGTTGACAATTAAGGCCTGTTTAGACGGGGTAGAATGTTACCAAATATTTGTTCCCAACTGCGCAATGTGCAGTTGCATCTGAGTCGGTTTGGGAACAAAATTTTGGTAACAAATTGTGCCCGTCTAAAACGACCTTTACATTATTGGTCCTTATCTTTTTGGAAGGTCGTTTAACTGGTCGCCTATACCCACACTTTTTGAGAAACGATTTTAGATAATTACTATAGAAGAAGTTCAATTGAATGTTAGAATAAATAGGTGGTTGCAGCAAGATGGTACATGTCCACACTTTGTAATGAAAGCATGACAAGCAATGAACGAAAAATTTCGTTCAGCAGACCTTAGATCTTTGGCCTATTGTGGGGTGCTGTCTGGTGGCCAATAGAGAAACACTGCGGCGCCACAGTAGTTAGTTACATGTGAATAAATCTAGTCCTTGTGTAAGATGAATCGGTTTATTCAGCATGTTGGTCTCAGTCATATTTCCATGAATATCGAGATTGTGTCTTCGTATCGCAATCGCTTGGCATTCGAAGATTACATCCTCCTCCTCAATGCATAGCCTGCATATGGGTTCTTCTTTCCATCCCCATCCTCTTTTATGCAGGTTGTCGCAGTGAATGACCTGTTATCAGTCCTGTCAGACTTTAGTTGCCCCCCTGCTAAGGTGCAGTGCTTCAATCCCAAGTTTGTAAAACGGATTACGCATCATTTTCCTGCTGTATTGGTGTCCATTTATTTGAGCCCATCGTTCCCGGTGTCTTAGTTTTATCCTTTTATCAGCTCGTTTACTGACTCCCTGGCATTGGATTTAGTAATTCCTATTTCTGGTCTATGGCCAGTATAGTTTATTTCGTCAGCACCTTTCTTTGTCAAGGCGTCTGCTTTCTCACTGCCTTTTATCCCGTTGTGCCCCGGCACCCATGCAAGGGCGACCTTGTTGTTAGTTGCCAGGGTTTTAAGGTCTTCAAGGCAGTTCCAGATTTGTTTGGATTCAATTCGGTGGCATGCTGTCCGTGAAAATATGGATTTCACTATTACTATAGTCCCTCCTTATGTTCTCTTGAACGCAGGTAGGTATACCAAGGTAACACCAAGTCCCCATTGGTATAGATAGTCCATACCTTGGGGCTTGTCCACAAATCCCTGCACCGGTGCCTCGATCGGTTTTGGACCCATCTGTGTACCATTTGAGCCCCTTTGCTCGATCATGTGTAGCTTTGGTATTGCCTTTACTTTCCTTCCATTGAAGTTGGTGTTTGAAGGGTTTTTCAAATGAAAGCTTTGGCGGCAAGTATTGGGTTATTGATTTCATCTGTTATTTTTTATGGCCTGACGTTGTTAGAACCTGCCAGTTATCATTGCATTTCACTATTATTACATTAAACTAAACCATTCTGGCCTCACCTCTAATGTGAATGTCTAAAGGGGGGTGGTTTAGGAGTACTTCCATCGCTGCAGTTGGAGTTGAGTTGCCAGTTTCCTTTTAGCCTGTTCTTGTTTTACTTTCGGCCACCATACTGTAGAACTGTATGTCAGGATGGGTCTAACTACCCCAGTATATAGCCAATGTACCATATACGGTTTCAAACCCCATGTTTTGCCCAGTGTCCGGCGTGTTGCCATCAGCACCATTTTACACTTGTTAGTAGCGATTTTGAAATGTTTGTTCCAGGTGAGTTTTGCATCTAAGGTGACCCCTAGATATTTGACCTCACCTGTCAGCTCTATTGCTTATTGTAGAAAGTGGGAGGCTTATGTCCTTCAAAGTTCCCTTTTCTTGTGAACGGCACTATAGCGGTTTTCTTTGGATTGACCTTTAGGTATTTATTAAAGAAGATGTAATGAAATCAGCACCATCAACCAGAGAAGATATGAAAATTAGAGTACGTCAAGCCTCTGCAAAAATTACTCCTAAAATATTATGTACCAGAGGGCTTTTACAAAAGATCTAAAATGTTTGGAAGCAAAAGATCATCACTTTGAGCAGCTACCGTAAAACGAGTTGAATAGAAACTATGGGGACAATAGAAACAGAACTTCCAATAAAATGTGATATTATTTATGATTTTTTTCCGTTTGTTGATGGTTGGAAGAATGGAAACAAAACGTTATTGTGAGTTGGTAGCATTGCTTTTAATAGTTACCATAGAACTAAAAAGGATGGAAGGAAAAATCATGACCGATTTTAAAACCAAGGTTTCATAAGATTTAGCCACCCCTGTAGTCGTAATTCTGTCCTTTTCATTTACATGAAAAAATAGGAGTTTGTACTTGTATTCTAAAATAAATAAAAGGGTTTTTAAAATGATTTTGCCCACCCTGTAATGTTGGGTTTACTAAAACAACGAATGACAGCAGATATGCTCCTTCCATGTATAATTCTATGGTAGTTATTTTACAAAGTTAATATCCGCACGTTTTTGTCTATTGAAGGCATTTTCGATAACTTTGGGCCCATCCTAGATATTTATTGTGCAGTTTATTGCGCATTTTGAACTCAGAACGCAACTGCGCAATGTGCAGTTCCTACTGAATTGAAAATGTGCAATAAATCGCTCAAAAAATATCTTAGTGTATGGTGGTTCAGTTTATCGAAAATTTTGGTTTAAACCCAGAAAAGTTGTTTAACTATAAATTATTTCAATAGGACCAATATGATACTTCATTCAATTTAATAATTGTTAAATTATTCATAATTTTGAAAGTAAGTTTAGAATTTTTCATAATGTGTTGTGAATAGAAACAGCATGTTCATACTATAATTCCAGCATTCACAACTTTTTCAACCAGCCACATTACTGAAAACGAATTTGATGAAGAGATTCAATCTAGAATACGAGTCTTACGCGAGGTTTTTGAAAAGTTACCAGTTAAAGTACATCTGTTTATCATTTTCTCGTAAAAAGAGGACATATAAAGGTTGGAGGATGGAGATTGGTTAGTGGTATGTTTTCATATTGTCTAATAATACCCAGGAACTTCAACCACAGCGAAATCTTTTATTGGTCAAGCTAAAACCGTTACAAAAAATAGAAATTTTGAAGTAGCATTTTATCAGCATAAAGACTCCACAAGAACATCCAAGATTCATTTACGATGTTCCGGAAGTATCCGAGTTTGAAGAATGACTACCGAAGAGGCCTCAAAAAATTGGACATTTCTAAACTTTTTCGTGCAACCCACCCTATTTGATTATTTTTCGGTAGACTTACATTTTATTAATAAATTTATTAAGTTTTTGTAAAGAATACATTTTATGTTTTCGTAGGTAGCAAATTTCAATGTTTCCATTTATCCCCAAAAGGATAAAATAAAAATAACTAAGTATACCGGGTGGAAATGAAAACCGGGTCACCTCTATAACTTTTTATTTACAAATAGAAAAATTTGAAATTTGGCTATGTTCTATGGTTCAAAAAAACAAATTTTATGTGCATTTTTTATTTTCGAAATCACTTCCGGTTTCACCGGAAACACCATGAACTTTGTTTTTTTAAATGTAACATCCCATATTTTTATTCATGGCTTAAAATACTTTTAAAAAAGAAGTATTTTTGAGATATTAGTTTTTATTTTTTTCGAAAAAATTTTTTTTTTCAAAAATAAAAAGGTTTTTGAAGTCGGTGAAAATTACCAAAACTAATTCTAAATAATTCAAATACATAAAATAAATAATCGTTATAAAATCCTCTTTTTAAAAAGTCGAATGACCCGGCATCATTGCATTTAAAAAAAGTGAGATATTTGATAAAATCTTCATTAACTAAGTTTAAAAATTAATAGTTCAAAAACCACTTAAATTTTTTTTCAAATTACAATTTTATTTAGGGATTTAAATTATTTAGAATTAGTTTTGGTAATTTTCACCGACTTCAAAAACCTTTTTATTTTTGAAAAAAAAAATTTTTTCGAAAAAAATAAAAACTAATATCTCAAAAATACTTCTTTTTTAAAAGTATTTTAAGCCATGAATAAAAATATGGGATGTTACATTTAAAAAAACAAAGTTCATGGTGTTTCCGGTGAAACCGGAAGTGATTTCGAAAATAAAAAATGCACATAAAATTTGTTTTTTTGAACCATAGAACATAGCCAAATTTCAAATTTTTCTATTCATAAATAAAAAAGTTATAGAGGTGACCCGGTTTTCATTTCCACCCGGTATACTTTAAAAGGTGTTTCTTTTATAATTACTTGCATTTGAATAGTAACAGTAAGGTTTTTAATTTCTAATTGACGGACATTTTTTATATGGAGAATTTTTAGATCTCGCTTGCCCTCTGGTGGCAAAAATATGAACTTCTATATTCGGTAATTACTTTTTTGATTTAACGTATTGGTACATGTTTCTTTAGCTTTATTGAAGCTTTAAATAATAAATCTATTTGTGTTTTGTCGAATATGTAGTTATAAGGTAGAAGAATGCATTTTAACACAATTGTTGACAATGAAAAGTACCGAATATCCTCCATTTATAGCGCCCTCCATCCGTGGTTAAAATTTCCAATATGACAATAAAATCTAAATAATGAATTTATACCTACCCACATTTTTAGTAATTCAGAATATTTGTAAAGCAAACTCAAGTTATATTAGATCGTTTATATACAAATGTGTTTCTATTCACCCCGTTTTACGATAATTAAATAGTAATATTATCTGGTTGAAACATTTTCTTTTTTCTGTACATAGTTTATAATTTAATTGTATTTAAAAAAACATAGTAGACCTTGAAATGACTTACAAACCTACGTAAAATAACAAATAAACTTTTTTATTATTTTACCCCATTCAAACTAAACAACTTTTATTAACAAGAAATCTCCAAAAGACTTTGAGATAAAATTCGTAACAGTTTAAGTGGGATATCCTGAATATTGTATACCAACGGATAACATAAAAATTTAATCGTATTTGGTTTTACATTAAATGGTCTAAAAGGAAACTATTGTTTTAAAATGCAGTGTTGATTTAAAATGAAAAAGTTGCTTTTGCAGTTTAGTGGATGAAAATTTCTAAACCGTTGGGTAGAAAAACGGGCTTCATGTGTTTTTAAAATAATTATTTTAAAGTGTGGTAGAAATTTAGTGTTTGTTTTATTATAAAAAAAAACTATTTATTTTTAGTTAATTTCCCTAATAATTAACCGTTTAGTGTTTTTCCTGTTTAGTTTAATAAAATAATTTAGGCTTAGGTCATATTTTATAGAATAAATGTAAAATTTTACACATAATTTAATCCAAATTTAAGCGGAAATATGTTCCTTTATATAAAATTCCCGAATCGAGAGTGATTCATGAGTGCACTTAAGGCTCTAAATAAAGTAAAAAAACGATTACTTTACACAAATCAGTATAACTTTATTTATTAAATTTAATATCAAATTTACGGAGTATTAAATTTCACCGATAATCTTTTCACTTAGACAGGAAGTAGAGGGTTATTATGCACAATCAATACTTTATAAATGGCCTTCGTTTTTTAAAATATCACATAAATTGAAAGTCAATAATCTCTTATGTTTTCTTAACACACTGTCAAAGCCAAGACTTTTTCCTATGAAGCTTTGGATTTTTTACTTAGTTACCCTAGTTTTATTGTCTGTTTTTGAGTTAGGCTAAAGTAGAGAGTGAACAAAATCAATTGAGTAAGGTAAAGTTTCCATCCATTAATAAAATAGAATACAGCAAGCAAAGATAAAACAGGATTAAAATTATATAACTTTGTATAGTTATACGTTTTTTGAATAAAACATTTTTTTAAGTTATATCATTCTAATATTGAAATGTTATACATTTTAATTAGTTTAGTTAAAATAATTAGGGATCTAGTACGATTGATTACTAAACGCAAGCGTTAATTTTGGAACGATTTATCAAAAGGGTTGTAGTAAATGAGGTCATGACCACGAAGAATAAGAGTGCTCCTGACAGCGAAACATTACTTCGATTATTATTTTAGGCTTACTGCTTACTTACTTATTAAGGGAGTTTTCTCTGTTGGAGGTAAAGTTTCCCTTATAGTCATGAGGAACACCGTCATGGAAAGAAGGGCGCTTATACCAAGTGTTACCTTTTCCCCAGATTCTGATGGGACGTAAAACACCAACAATGCTGAAAAAAAGTTTCAATTTAAGCAATTATTATGTGAAAATTTATGTAAAGATACAATTAAGGTACCGGGGGATATGCAAAATTGAAACGGAAACTCGATTTAATGGAATAATAAATAAGTTTCAAATATGTAGGGCTCTTTTCATTATTTTTAATTGGTGCAAATTAATTAAAGCCTAATCTCGCCTTACTTTAAATTTTCCAATAAATTGATAGATAGACGTGATAGGAAGAAGCAAATTAAAACTCAAATGTTTTTTAATTAAAAAATTAAATTGGTTTTATTTTTTTAACTTTTAGAAAGTTTCGATATCTATAGGATTATTAAATACTTAATATGATTTATTAATATAATTTTTGATGAACCTTGAACGATTTGAAAAATTATCTTGTTTTGTTTTAAACATCTCATAGATCATGACAATAAAGACATCAAAAAGGTACTTACGAACCTTGTATCGTAACATACTATCATTGTACTCACCAATACAATTAATTAGAATGCAGGGTAGTATGAGATTAAACACATAAAACATTGGCCTTCTGCGTAATTTTATGGTATATGTAATGTCAGGGTAGGGCTCTGGACAACACGAGTAGAATTCTATGTGTTTAACAGCATAAAAACTTAATAAATCAAACTCCCCATTGGGCTGGTAATTTGACATATCACCTTCTTCCGTTTGCTTTACAAGCTCCAACTGAAATAAAAAATGAATGATTAGTAACAAATCATTGGATTTATCTTCATTTACCTATGTACTTAACAATGAATTGTGTAACTTCCTGAGGGTTAAAATGTGAAAATTTAATTAAATTTATTTCAATTATTGAAATTTTTGTAATCAATATAAAAACCTTTTTATTAAAAAAATATTTTAGTCTAAAACCATCAAAAGCGTATTTATTAGTTTACGGTTTCCAGTTCACAAAACATATTGCGATCAGGATAAAATCAAATTATTTTAATTCATGTTACTCAATAATTTGACAATTTCCAGGATCCAGGATTAATAAATAATTTCACACGAAACGAACACGATACTAATTAATACCGCAAAGAGAGAGGTTGGAGTAACAGCTCACTTAGTTGAGTTAATGCGGGTTGAACAAATTGAGAATTGTATTGTATTAAATAAGAAAAAAATCAAATAATTGTTTTTTTTGGTAAAACATTTACTTCCATTTTAAAAAATCATATAAATAGTAAGATAATTCAGGAGCAAAACAAATATTAAGTTTATAAAATGAAAAATTATACAGTCTTCGACAAAATTATTAGGCACCCTATAAAACTCTACTTATTTAATGTTAACATCTATTTTGAACGGAAAATTTGACTTCATACATTAATAATGAATATATCTTCGTTAAAATAATTTAATATGTATAACCTGTATTCTTTGAAACATAATATTTACCAACCTTTTGTAATCTTTAGTACATATTATTTCCCGCTCTTGTAAAGCATTTCTTAGAGCTGCTTTTGAAGTTATTCTGTGCTTACAAATCTTACCCTTTAGTATGTTCCAAAGGTGTTGAACAATTGGATTGAGATCTGGTGACTGTGCACGCCAATCCAGTACAACAAAACTGTTTTCTTTAAAAAAGCACATGGATATGGATGATTGTGGCAAGAAGCATTATTTTGTTGAAGTATTACATATTCTAGAATGGCGTCTCCATGAATTTCTAACAAAAGGATATCTGAAGAAATAAATGCCTATACCATAACGGACTTCATCGACAGTCCATTTCATCAACAGTGCACTTTCATCGACAACGGTTTCATTGGCATGACCTTTATATCGACACGATCGTTTCATCGACACGGACGTTTCATCAACATTATCTTTTCATAGACAACCATTTCATCGACAACCATTTCTTCGCCAATACCGTTTCATCGACACTACTTTTTCATCGACAACCGTTTCATCGACACTACTTTTTCATCGACAACCGTTTCATCGACATTACTATTTCATCGACACAGACGTTTCATCTACACGACCTTTTCATCGATAACCGTTTCATCGACACTGCCTTCTCATCGACAACAATTTCAACGACATTACCAATTCTTCGAAAATGTCGTTCATCGACTACAGTTTCCGCTTCATCTGACAAAGACATGTTTCATCGCCAAAGCTTCTCATCGCCAATAGCGTTTTATGGACACAGACATTTAAATTATTTTAGAATGTTTAGGAAAATGCGAAAACCGTAAATGACGAATATATTTTTTTAAATTATTCAGATTTTATTTAATTATTCATATTTTCACAAATGTAGTAAAGAATATGAAAATAACAATAAAACAAATCTTGTAAAGTAGTTCAGCCGTAATATTTTATACTATTCTTTATAACATTATAAAACAATTTAAAAATGTTTTTTTTATAAATTGATCAAATAT
The DNA here is from genome assembly GCA_963971135.1 of Stenus bimaculatus. Classification (NCBI taxonomy): domain Eukaryota; kingdom Metazoa; phylum Arthropoda; class Insecta; order Coleoptera; family Staphylinidae; genus Stenus; species Stenus bimaculatus. Next base: position 73,087,201 of record OZ020180.1, on the reverse strand, counting down.
ATTTTATAGCAGTGAAAATTATTAACAAATAAATATCTACTACTTTTAAACGTCTGTGTCCTGTGTCGATAAAACGATATTTGCGATGAAACAAGTCTTTGCGATAAAAAGGTAGTGTCGATGAAACAATATTGTCGAAGAAATGGTATGTCGAAGAAATGGTAGTATCGATGAAACGGTTGTCGATGAAAAGGTAGTGTCGATGGAAAGTCTGCGTCGATGAAATAGTCGTGTCCATGAAACGGACTGTCGATGAAATTGCATTCGACGAAAAGGCTATGTCGATGAAAGTATATTGTCGATGAAACCACACTAGGAAATTTAAACACCTTTATAGATCTAAAAATATTCATTCCAACACCACTGTTAGTAAATTGTACATGGGTTCATTCAACAATTGTCGTATTTGTTCATGTAAAACTAATGGTGCAATTCTGAGAAAATCTGTAAGCCCTTACAGGAAATATTTGTAAGGTAACCAAGGAAACCGTCCATTACTACCCATATAACAAACCTTACAGATATTTCCTGTAAGGACTTACAGATATACCCAGAATCCAGAATTGCACCGTTAAGAAGACTTAAGAATTTAAATTTTGGTTTTGTAGAGTCCACTTTAGCCGAAATATTCCATACGAGGATGTGAATAACTGCCTCTCTCTTATTCATATCACATTACCTATAAGTAGGAGTTAGGTAAAATAACATTCGTAGAAGAAATGAGGTATATATGCTCTCATAACCGTATTTTTTCTGAAGGTATACGCCTATACGTCTGTTTCTAGAAGTCGTTGTCTTATCGTTCGAGCAGTGATCGATCTTCTAATGTCATCTAATATGCCTGCAGCAAGCTCAAAAGAGGTTTCTTCTCATTTTTAATAGATTCAAGTACCAAATTCGGTCTTTACGTTTTCGGCCAGCTACATTTTTATTTGTATGGAAGCCTCTCTCTGCAAATCGTTTAAGTAATTTATCATCTTTTGATAACCAGATAGTTTGAATCTTGTTTAAATAACTTTTTAAGGCATAAAATAAATAATTACTAAAATTAGTCGGTTTCATTTTAACCACTAGTCAAGATCACTTACTATTTAGAGGGTTCCTAATAATTTTGGCCAAAGCCGATGTACTATTATAATGGGCTTATTTATCAACTATAAAATCATGTATTGGGCTTATACAATATATCACAGTAAAGCAAATTCCTTAAATTATGAGATTTTAAATGTTCGAAAGTTTTCATAATAAAAAATATTTTATTTATTTACATACAATACATACATAGATCAACAAAATTTCTAAAATATTGATTGTTAAACATTGAAATTTTTCTGTAAAACTGGGGCCTTAAAACCGAAAGTTTATAGTTCATACTGCACTACGAAACTAACAAACATGGGTTGCCACAAGGTAGTATTCTTGGTCCTCCTCTGTTTATTGTATTAATAAACGATTTTTCTACACATTTACATACCTTGTGTATAGTACAAGCTAATGAAATTCAGGATCTCAATAATTGATAAAAGCGAAAGTTCTATGGAACTTTTCCATACATCTCTTATAGATCTTTAAGAGGATGAATAAAAATAAATTAAGTCATAGGAAACTCCCCTGTAGTTCACATAAAAGGAAATAAAAATATGAGTTTTATTAAAAAGAATTAGTTTTGGGCTTTTTACAAATTCGGACAGAATTTATCAACATTAAAAATAATGATTTGGAATAATCGAGTAAATCAGTCATCGCTTATAATATGTGATATTGATATTTTTTTAAATGAGCTTAAAATTTTAAGAATTTTGATACTTTATGATAACTCGATAAACTAACGCCATGAGGTCAGAAATTCTTCAGTCTTGGATTTGTTCTAAATTGACTGATTTCTGGCCTCATGGTGTTAGTAAAGTTATGCACATGCTTTAATATTAAACGGGGTACATTTTTAATCATGTTTTTTGGACGTATCTTCAATGGAATGAATAAAACCTTCGCGGGTATAAGTAAGACCAAAACTTTTATTAAATTTCATTTAAAAAACTTATTTCTATCTTTGATAAAAATAAAATGCGGTGGGAAAAACACAAATTATAAAACCAAAAAATACAACAAAGTAGAAATAAATGATATAAAATTTTTCTATAAAAATAAGAAGTTTAATTCAAACATGGTTGAAAAGTGTTTTTAAAAAGTGCAAGGACCCTGCAATTAAAATTTTTCCCTAGGACCCGAAAAGGTCTAGACCTAGATGAAGCCCTGCCTGTCTAGACAGATTATGAAGTCATTTCTATAATTCCTAGCGAAAGCAAAAAAAATATGGAGAATGTACAAAAAAATATAATGACCTAAAAGTACCTTTACTTTGGACCCCTCTAATTAATTTTGTGATGGGTTGCAGAAGGTGTCTATCCGCTAGGATGTAGCCTAATCAATTTAGAATATAAATCTGAAAAGAAAATGGAAATCTAATGAGGGAAACTTGAGATTTGACTGTTTAACTAATGCTCGATTTCATGAATTTTCACAATTTTTCCTCCCAAACTCGCGCGCCCTCTAGAAATTCGCATTAATTATCAGTGACTTTTTTTAATTTTAGAGAACATTTTAAAAGAATATGTACTGTTTATTTTTTGTATTATATTGATTCGATAAATTTTTCTCGCGATGAATTTTCCTGCGAAGAGTTTTTCGTGACCTAAATCAGACTGTCAGATTTTGTACACAAAGTTTGCAATAAAAAATGATTATCTTGAGCAAACTAGATACAATAATTTATGTATTTTCCAGGTCTACCGGGTGGAAATGAAAACCGGGTCACCTCGATAACTTTTTTTTTTTATGAATAAAAAAATTTGAAATTGAAATTTGGCTATGTTCTATGGTTCAAAAAAACAAATTTTATGTGCATTTTTTATTTTAGAAATCACTTCCGGTTTCACCGGAAACACCATGAACTTTATTTTTTTAAATGTAACATCCCATATTTTTATTCATAGCTTAAAATACTTTTAAAAAAGAAGTGTTTTTGAAATTTTTTTCAAAAAAAAAAGGTTTTCGAAGTCGGTGAAAAGTATCAAAACTAATTCTAAATAATTCAAATACCTAAATAAAATTGTAATTTGAAAAAAAATTTAAGTGGTTTTTGAACTATTAATTTTAAAACTTAGTTAATTTTATCAAATATCTCACTTTTTTTAAATGCAATGATGCCGGGTCATTCGACTTTTTAAAAAGAGGATTTTATAACGATTATTTTGGTAAAATGAGATATTTGATAAAATCTTCATTAACTAAGTTTAAAAATTAATAGTTCAAAGACCACTTAAATTTTTTTTCAAATTACAATTTTATTTATGTATTTGAATTATTTAGAATTAGTTTTGGTAATTTTCACCGACTTCGAAAACCTTTTTTTTTTTAAAATTTTTTTTTTCGCAAAAAATAAAAACTAATATCTCAAAAATACTTCTTTTTTAAAAGTATTTTAAGCCATGAATAAAAATATGGGATGTTACATTTAAAAAAACAAAGTTCATGGTGTTTCCGGTGAAATCGGAAGTGATTTCGAAAATAAAAATTGCACATAAAATTTGTTTTTTGAACCATAGACCATAGCCAAATTTCAAATTTTTCTATTCATAAATAAAAAAGTTATACAGATGACCCGGTTTTCATTTCCACCCGGTATATAGTTTTGTTTGTAGCTCAAAAGGTATTTTTAAGACAATAGTTTATTCCATAAAAATAAGATTAAGATTAAAATTAGATTAAGTAATACGTAATACCCAAGAAACAAGAAACCAAAAGCCAAATTTAAAATATATTTTTTGAGATGAAAACTGGCTAAAATTTCGGTAAAAAGCAAACCTACCTAATATAATATTTTTCTAAATAACTAATTAAAAAAATAGTTTTTAAATAAAATATGCGTGTATACGGCTTTAATATGTTAATTCTAAAAAAACCGTATCCGTCTCACCAAAATAACCAAATTATGACGCAAAATCTAGTCTTTATTTTAATAATTTTTGAAATATGTGCTTTATTTTCTGAATAATTGAATAGTTCTCCGAAATATGTAAATTTTATTAAAATGCGCTTAAAAATCTATTTTATTTTTAGGTTAGGAAAAAATTAACTAAAACATTTGGGAAGTTTTCTGAAAAAAAGAAATAAATTGTAGCGTTTGTAGTTTTTCTTATTATAACTATACTATGTTTCTAAGTCCAAAGCCAAAGAGACGTAACTCAACATTTTTTGGAAACGACATTTTTAATAATTTAGGACATTAGGCAGATTTTCTATACATGTACCCAGCAAAATAATTATATCTCATATGATAGGAGGTGACGGTGCTAACAAAGTTTGACATAGCACAAAAATTTATTATAAACCTAAGCGGATTTGACGTAACTCATGTTTCTAACCAGTTTTAAGCGAAATAACGAGTTTGACGTATCTCATTAAGTATATAATAGCAGCCAAAATTAAATAATCATTTTTTAAGCTTTAGGTATCATATGAAATTATGATTTTACTATACTTACTGAAATTGCAAAAACAAATTATATTATGAAATTCCTATAAGAGCACTGGATATTAATAAAAAGCTGTTATAACTAATTTAACATTTTCTTAAAAAATATCCTAAACACAATTTGATCTTCCATCCGTGATATTTTAGTTTCTCATACATCATTTATGTAGGTAATAATAATACGCGAACCCGGTAGCTGGTTATATAACAGAAATGAACTTGATTTTCCGCTAAATCATAAAATTATAATAGATGGGATAAGCAAATTACCGAGAAATTAATTATTATCATTTCTTGAACTTGTATTTGAAAGTCAAATCTGTTATTTGTGGAAAAATGATGAATGCGCAGGGCTCAGGGATTAACATTTTCAAATAAAAATCTTTTGTTACAACTTCCGATAATTATAACCATAACGGCTTATGGAAGCGTGAAAACGGGAGCATTATTCAACATATTGTGTAAAGTGAGTGGCCTCCGTCAGTTTCAATACAGCGCATAAAGCCGCTGACGAAATTAGAGACTATTAAAAAAGACAGATTATTTTATATTCACTAGTATATAAAGAATCTTAAAAATTTTTAAAGGACGAGTTTCATATGACAGCTTGTTGAGTATAATTATATCGCTGAATAGAGATATATTGCAGTTAAATATTTCTTAAACAAAAGAACTTGTTATAAAATATACGAATAAATTAGCTCATCCACCTTAAGTATTAATTTTCCTTTGCCCATTAAGCAACAGGCACTTCGGAAGTAAATTAGGTTATTTTTAAATGAATTGTTGAAAATACAAAACAATAGTTGTTTTAGATTTCTCTTGAAATAGAATGAATCTACAATTATTTATGCTGCTTTTATTACATTACATTTTCATTTGTGCAAAGTAAATTTATCGTAATGAGCTTATAAACTGATTTGTTATGGAAATTTACTTGTTCTTTGTGTTCATTTACTGAGATGTAAAAGTTTATACCTCTAAATCTAATCTGAGAGAGATGTAATAAAGGAACCGTCCTTAATACTCCCGCTTGGCGTGAAGCATATATGAGGCTTCTTGTTATCTCATATGGCATTAGCGGATATGGAATCTGCTTAGAAGAGATGTTACCCTTTTCACTATAAAATGTTTTATATAATGGAAATGAATTTATAGCGTCTTCTTCGCGTCCAATGGAAGATACACTGTAGTCGGGTTGTCATTAACACCAGCTTCTTTTCACGCCCGGATTAGATTGTACATTTAGGTGCTACAATTTGTTGTAGGTATCAGATTTTTTCAAATAAAAAAAGTTCGTTAAAAAATTCGAAATTAAAAAACTCTTTTTAAAAGAGTTTAATAGAATGGAACTGTCGGAATAAGTGGTTAAGGAAGTTATTTGTGTTTTTTTTTTGGAAGTATTTATTGAGTAAAGTAATAAGAAAATTATAGCCTGCTTCCAATTTCGCTACAAAACACAAGATTACTTTAGGTAATTCCTTTGCTCTTCCTTTAAATCTCATTCGCTACAATTTATAAATCAATATCATGATTCAAGCATAAATAATATGAACGAACGTATGATATTATTTTCTCCTATGAAAATTTTGAAGTGTAATGAGTATCTGACTCCTAAAGTTAAAAATTATTTTTAAAATAGTATATTAAAAAACGAGTTTCTTAAGTAGCTTGTAGCACGCTCCAATTTTAAAATACGAGTCGTGTAACGGCGAATATTTTAATGAACAAGTGCTACAATCGACTTATGAAACGAGTTATTTATACTATTTTTTCTATTTTGCGTATTTTTACCGTTTTAAAATAAAATATTTTAGTTTTAATTTTAGAAACTTTTCTGGTAGTTGGAAACTCTCTGATGTCAGGTTTATAAAATCATCAAATAACTTGTATTATAATATAAATATTATTTAAAATCAAGTTCAGCGCTACCAACGTCAAAAAGATAAATTCCACTGCTTTAAACGCACTCAAAACAGTTCGTATATGGCTATAAACGAACTGTTTTGAGGGCTTTTATAGCTTCCTTAAGCCTGGTTTACATTGGTCGAGTAAACGGGCGAGTAAACGGGCGAGTAAGGGGGCGAGTTCAAAAACCGAGATATATTCGACTAATATATGTAAACAGTAGGGTGAGTAAAAAGGGCGTTTTTTTACTTCGCCCTCCTACTCGCCCACTTACTTGCCCGTTTACTCGACCAATGTAAACCAGGCTTAGCGCGATTTAGACGAACACATCAATCTTGTATGTATGTACAAGATCGACTCAGATACTATTGCACATTTATAGACGCAAAATTAAAAAATATAATATAACGATAAAAAGGGTGTCTACCACAAAAGACCGAATCCATAAATGCCGAAAGGGACAAAAAAACAACTAGGACAAAAGCCCAAAGATAAAAGGTCGAAAGAGAAAAAGCTAAATGACAATAAAAGGCTAACATGGACAAAAGGCCGAAAGAAAAAAACCAAACGATAAGAGGTTGATTTGGATAAAAGGCCGACACTAACAAAAAACCGAAGGAGAAATGGTCGAATGAAAAAAGGCTGAATTAAACAAAAGGCTGACGCAGACAAAAAGCTGGAAGAAAATTGGCCGACCTATAAAGACCGATCTGGACAAAAGGACGATGAAAAGAAAAGATTGAAAAATGTTGATTCTCAAACTAACCTACAATAACCCAACCTGACCTGTCTTGATTTAACCCAGTGTAACCTGACCTGGTCCAATCTGAAAGATGAAAACATTTCCGAAACTAAGGATTGTATGAAAAAATGTTTCAAATAAAAAGTGTTTGTTGTTATAGGAGCATGAATAAATTTCATTCAATAATATCCATTTTTTAAATAAATCTTGAAGTTTCTTAATCTAGGAAAATTGTGGCATTTTTATCAAAAAAATATATCGTTAACCTTTATCTGGTACCAAGTCAACATACAGCGTCCCAAAAAAAAATAACAGATACGCCAAAATATTTTTTGAACCGTATTGAATTTAAACAGTTACCATTTTAACATATTTTGAATATACATTGAATATACAGGGTGTTCATTTTATTAGTGATACGGGAGCTAACTTTCGTTTTTTAAATACAGCACCCTGTATATTTTTATATTTTTAGATTCTACGATTAATTTGACTAAACTTTTGTTGAAATTATTTTTTTATAAAAGTCGTTGTTCTTGAGTTCTTTAATGTTAAGTTCGGCCACATGGATAAGGTATTATTGTTTTTATGAATATTAAAGGCCTCTGTTTCTGTTTATTTAGAAAAAAGTTTTAACAAAAGTAAAAGTGAATTAATTTTAAATTTATTTTACTTGACGTTTTTTTGGCGGACCTGGTATACTAATACCTATAGTATTTGAAAAAAAAAGTTATACAAATTTTTGAAACAAAACATTTTTTTTATTAAATTTTGAGCACATGAACTTTTATTATTAGGTTTTTTCTATTAGCCTTGATCGGGCTATTTCTCCTTCGACCTTTTGTCCGCGTTAGCCTTTTATCCAAGTCGGTCTTTTATTACCGTTCGGCTTTTTTTCTGTCGGCATTTTGTATGCGTCGGCCTTTTGTTAAAATTTTTCGTTCGGGCATTTTGCCTTCGGTTTTTGTCAGTGTCGGCAGTTTATCATAGTCGGTCTTTTATCATTTTGGTTTTTTTGCCAAGTTTGCCTTTTATTGCCGTTCAGCCTTTTCTACTTTGGTCTTTAGACCAAGTAGGTCTTTTATCGTTTGCCCTTTTGGTCTGGTCGATCTATTGTCTCTGTCGGAATTTTGGACAGGTCGGCCTTTTTTCTATATCGGCCTGTTGTCATTTGATCTTTTGCCCTAGTCGTTCTTTTTTGTTCGTTTTGTTTTCTTTCGGCATTTTGTTGACTTCGGCCTTTTGTCTGAATCGACCTTTTTTTTTCTAAGGCTCTCGGTAAAAGTTTAAGCTGAAGATTTACACACAAAAGTTTTTGTTCTATTTACTACATTAGTAGTGGGTAGCGGGACTTTACTTTTTTAACAATTTTCAGGGTTAATTTTAAAAAATTGCAGATTTTTTTGCTCTAGAGGAGCAAACCTGATGTTATATGTTAACTACAACCCTAATAGTTTTTTCAGAGGAACATGAATTTTCCTTCCTTGTTTTTTTGTAAAAAATTACTGGCAGTAGAGCAAATTTTTAAATAGCATAGTAATGCAAAAAATGATCTTTTAAATATACATAGACTACGTTAAGCTCGAGCAGGTCAAGCCAGCATAACCTCTACCATTTAAAGTATATGTAAAAGGTCAAATCAAGCCCGAATTCAAGCTGGCTTGACCTGCTCGAGCTAAACGTGGTCATATAATCTTTGTTTGTAGGTATCAGATTTTTTTTTAATATAGAAAGTTCGTTAATAAATCGGAATCGGACACTAACCCGAAAGAAAAATTGCCGACGTGGATAAAACCCCGAAATAAAAGAAGCGGAACGAAAAAAGGCCGAGGCAGACAAAAGGCCGAACGGTAAATAGCCTAGCTTGTATACTTCAACCAAAAAGTGAAAATATTTCCGAAACTAAGCATTGTATGAAATATAATTCAAATTAAAAGTGTTTTTAATATATATAATCGGTTTGTTTGTACCGAAATTTTGTCCATTTGATCATTAGGTCATTTCGGCCTTTGTTCTTTGGACCATTTGTCCAAATAATTATTTAGAGGCCTTTTGTCCACGTCAGTTTTTTGTCCATATCGGCTTTTTGTCTCGATTCCAATAATTTTAGAAACGTATATTTAGTCTAATCTCCTTGATGACCAAGTTTTAACCCCTTTAGTACTCTTTTCAACCTATTAATCTATCAAATTGGTTTTGATTTGTTTTTTAGTTTTTGGCTATTTTTTAAAGATTTACTAAATAAATTATATTTTAAAATACTTAGTTAGCAATTCAGAAATCACTCTTTTACCAAAAAATTTAAAACATATTTATTAATCGAATTTCTAAAATGTCGCTTACTTTCTTGGTTTTACTTTACGTTGAGGTTTAATGACCGCCGGCGGTATTATGATTTTAAACCCAAAAATCCGCTGGGCGGCGGTATTATTATTATTGTATTCTGAAAACCGCCCAAAGTTAGCAGCGGTACTTTAGGAATAAATTGTAATTTACCGCCTTTCGGCGGTCTTTCAATGATTATGGCAAAAATCCGTCTCTTGAAGTGTTTTAATAGATTTCGTAACCAAACCTAGGCCGAATCTAAATCACCTATGTATAATTAAATTTGACTAAAACAAGAAAAATGAAACAAAAACAAAATTAATTGCAGTATAAACATATACGGGGTGGAAATGAAACTAGGGCCATCCCTGGCATTTCTTTATTTATGAAAATAAAAAATTAGAATTTTAGTATCTTATATGATCTAAGAAAACAAATTTTATGGATCGAATAAATCTTTCATTTTACATCCGGTTTATCAGGAAATGGCACCCACTTTCTTATTTTAAATGTAACCCCCTGATTTTTTCTACGTAAAATCAAACATTGGTTAGTTTTAAATATGTTTATGACAAAAAAATTTTTTTTTCAAAACTTTAAGAAAAAATGTTGAATTTCTTTTTGGTGAAAAATTTGAGTAAAACCTACAAAAACTATTTTTAAATAATACAAATACGTAAAATAAATTGTAATTTATAAAATTTATTTCACCGTTCTTGAAATATTATTTTTTTTAATTTTCAAGAAGCGTTTTTTGGAAATATCTTTACTTTTTTAAATGGGATGATATAAGGGCCACCCCCTAATTAAATAGAGGGTTTATTTCCGGTTACTGTGATATCCCATATGTATGTTCAAAAATAGTTTTTGTAGGTTTTACTCAAATTTTTTACATAAAAAAAATTCAAATTTTTTTCGTAAAATTTTGAAAAAAAATATTTTTTTGTCATAAACATACTTAAAATTAACCAATGTTTGAGTTTACGTAGAAAAAATCAGGGGGTTATATTTAAAATAAGAAAGTGGATGCCATTTCCTGATAAACCGGAAGTAAAATTAAAAATTTATTCGATCCATAAGATTTGTTTTCTTAGATCATATAATATACAAAAATTTTAATTTTTTATTTCCATAAATAAAGAAATGCCAGGGGTGGCCCTAGTTTCATTTACACCCGGTATACAGGGTGGCCCAACGAAAACTTGACATTAATTAATTAATTAAAATTTTAATCTAAGTTTTTCAGCAAGTTTTGGACCGATTTTTAAAATAAATGCACTGTAATAAAGCTGTTTTTTGTTCTTTTAATTTTTATGAATTTTAACTCTTATTGACATTTGAAATTATTCAGTTGATATCAATCCGTCATCCTATAACTTTTTTTGCAAAATTGTAGTTAAATACTGAAAAACAGGCATGATAAGTGATAATTAAATTTCCACTAAAACAAAAAAAAATGAAACAAAAGCAAAATTAATAACAGATCCTCTGACAAAAAACGAGCACAGCACCCACTGCGTTACAGTATTATACCTGGAATTAGGCATTAAGTATTTTTTTGAAGTATGAAGGTAATTTTCCGGCGGACTTTCATTCCAGAGGAAAGAATACCGCCGCCCTGCGGAACTCAAAAGAAAACTATGCCCATACCGCCGCTCATTATTTTTTGTTTTCCAGCGGTTGTTTGATTGCAATGATTTTTTTGGTTTTAAAACATAATACCACTGGCGATAATTGAGACACTTCGTTTACTTTATTTTTTATTCAGTAAAAAAAAAATCAAAAAAAAATCGATTAAAATCATTATTAGATTCATAGGCAGTTAAAAATAGTGGTGATTTAAAAATATGCGGACATATTTAAAAGTATCTAGAAAAAAATATTAAAAGACGGGTTATACTAATAATAATTTAATAATATAAATAATTTTTATAAAATAAGAGTCACTCTGTATAAAATCTTATTGTACTTTGTTATTTCTTTACACTCTTTTATTTTACAGCTTGTAGGTATAATTTTTTATTTTGTTTTAATATTATTTGAATTTTTGTCTGTTATAACATGAGGATCTTGTTTCCGTTAAAAATATTAAAAGTGCCCTCAGGTCACAAAGAAAAACCCATTTTTGGCTTGTCGTCAACGGAAAACTTTCTTATTCAGAAGCGGGTTTCAGAAAGGATGTGGAAGTTTATAATAGTTTTATGCGCGTTTTGTGTTCGGACAAATTGAAAATATTTAAATATAAATAAGAATTCATTTTTAAAAAGTTTTCCGAAAATATAATTTAAAATTTTATTAACTTGGTTTAATATAACAGTTAATATACCAAATAATTTGTACAATTATCATATAATATTTATTACGTATATAAAATTATATTTTAAGAGTAATTAAGCATTAATGAAATTTAAAGTTTATTATATTATAAATTTGAAAATGTGTACCAACATTACTTTACACCCAATTTTAATATTCGTTCATAAAGTTTATGTTCTTATATTTTTATTATCTTGCCAGGGTGACGAAAATGGATTGACCATCTTTTTAAAATAAATTTTATTATAGAAATTTAAATATGAAATAAATTAATGCAAACCTGATATCCATCATAAGTCCAAGACGCCCATTTTAGATGGCAGCTTTGTAGGTCAAATGGAAAGTATTCGACATTAATATCACAGGAGGAACGATAAATTCCGTGACTGAGCCAAACCACCTCCCCAGTATTGGACACTATCACGTTGGTGTTAATCACAGAAGATTGGTATTGTGGGTCTGCACTATAACAATAAAAAATAACTGTAATCAATTTTTAATTACAAAAATAAAAAACTAATAAGAATGTCTATATATTTTTTTATTAGTCATTATTAAAAGTTTAAAATTAGAAAAACTCCGTTTAAAGAAATATGTTGTAATTGAAGAATTTTTGTATCAAAATATTTCAGATTCCAATAAAAAGTTTATGAAAACGAACGCAATAAAATTTCGATCACTTGATATTCAGACTGTGCAATTTCAAATCCGAGTGGAAACTTGTCGGCAAGGCGATTTTAAAGGGAAACAAATGGGGGTGGCTATTTTTAGCTGTATCTCGATTTAACTTATAATTTACCTTATCAACTTCGATTTCTCCGTCTAAGCCCTCATCTTCTTGAATTTTGACGTGACTTTATACAGAGTAAGTTTTTAGTGCGAAATCGGAAGGTATCTTTTATTTTAAAAGATAGGAATGGGCATAACCAGAAATTATTTTTGTCTATACTGGGTATTCCACCTTTCTTTTAAATTAAATTTATTGATATTTGCATTAACATTAAGGATCATTTATGTTACACGCGCCGCGAACCGATATAAACATTAAATACCCAGTTTAAATAAATACTAGCAACAATATACACAGTTTTGCATGATAATTGAAAACTATTGTACATATTATTTATGTTTATGAGTTTTTTTTGTTGCTGCGTTTAAAAAATTGTGAAAAATTATGAAATCGAACATTACTGGCAACAGCATATCTCTAGTTTCTTTTGACAGATTTTTAAAAATTTTTCTGATTTGTAAACTAGATTAATTAAATTTAAACTGGACAACTGCTTTTGTGTTGCAATTTTATCCAAAATTAATTATAAGCGAGCAAAGTTAAGGTACTTTTGGGTAATTATATTTTTTTTTATAGATTCTCCAATTTTTTTTCCTTCTGTCCATATTTAGTTGAATGACTAGAATCTAAAATAAAAAAAATATACAAAAATATTGTTTACACTAGCATATCTAGTGTTGCCCGTAAACTGCTATTTTTGCCTATTAGAAAATGACTCTTAAGTTAAAGAATACAACGATATTTTTGTTTGAAAATTTGAGTGTGCCCTTAATTTTTTATCGGAAATTCTCTATGAAATTTATCACATTTATATATTTTTAGAAATTTATATTGACCTTATTTTGTAATATCGATTATTATGTATTTTTAGTACATTTTTTTTTTTAATTTTATTATGAATATTGGCAGCTATGGAGGTGTGAAAGAGATGTATTTTAATTTTTTTTAATGGAACACCCTGTATTTTTTACAAAATATTATTTCTCGTGTTCTTTAACTTTTATAAAAATCATTTTTCGCTAAAATTTTGTAAAAATATGTCGAAATTTGATAAATTTTATAGAAATGCCCGAAAAAAATTAAATGCGCGTTTAAATTTTCAAAACTATAAATTATTGTTTTAATAAAAAAAAGTTGTACAGATTTAAGCTGAATTTAAAAAAGTGGAGTAACAAAATGCAAAAAAAATATTTGTGACATTTTCTTAAATTAAAATAAAATCCAAAACTATTTTTTGATGTCGGAAATTAATTTTCTTAAATGCATACTTTTTTGTCAAAAATGAAAATTAAAGTGATTTTACTACAGCTTTCCAGGTGTATTTCAAAAAAGATCAATTCAGTTTCAAAAATCATCAATTGTATTTCAGAATCGTGATTGCATTTCAGAAGGCTAAATTATTTTTCAGAAAAAACAATTTTATTTCAAAAAGGCTATTCTAAGTATTTGTACTTCAGAAGTAACATTTATATTTCAAAAATTTTTGTCTTTCGTTCAAACTAAATTTTGCTAAAGAAATTTTGGATTAGCTAAATATATTTTTGGCACTAACAGTCATTGCTAAAGCAGCTACATGATCGATTCTAGTGTGTTTTGCTGCACGACCACAACCACCAAAAATACAATTTTTGGTATCGTCAATAAACCAACCATGAATCCAGGAGCCATAACGGCAGAAGTCCGAACTTGTCTTTTAATAATACAGCTTTAATTTTAGAACAGATTATTTCAATTTTAACATTGGACCCAAGCGTAATATTGTTGATGATCTTGATGAATTATGCCTATTTGTCTCTTGTGTTTCACGTGCACAATTAACACCAAAAACCTATTTTTTTTACAATTGACCCTTTTGGAAATTAAATTGATTTTTCTGAAATACAATGAATCTTTTCTGAAATCCAATTAATGATTCTGAAATAAAGTTGATGCTTTCTGAAATTAAATTGATTTTGATTTATCTGAATTACAATTAGTGCTTTCTGAAATACAATTGATCCTTTTTGAAATACAAGAGTTTGCTAAAAGTAATCCAAGTAAATTTAAGAAAAGTTTTTGAAGCAAATCTATAAACTAAATCGAGTGCATATCTGAAGGGCGTAAGCGTCAACCTTAGGAAAATTTTGATTTTTACATTTTCGTGTACATATTATGTCAGAAGGGCAAATAATTTTCGTACTCGGAAATTTTTATATCACTTAATACTTGATGAAGGTACGAACAATCTAAAATATTGTTATATCAGAAAGGCGTATGTGCATATGCCCATCTAAATAAGTCAAAATAAATTGCCCAAACGACTGGAAAAATGTTATCACTTTAGAAACTAATAAAAAACTAGCTGAAGTTAAGGTTCTTGACCACTACAGAAAAAATTATGAGAAGCGTTACCTAGTACAAAAAAGCATGACTTAAGTAATCCTTTTCTGCACTAGTGTAAAAAACATGACTGTATGCACTGATATCTGATTATACATGACAAATTTAGAAATGTCAATAATTTTAAGGTTGATGATCCACAAACATCCAAGTTTTGCGCTTGTTGCACAAATAACTATTTATAATAATATTAAAATTTTCATAGTATCAGAAGGGTTTATCAACTAAAAATGCAACAAATTCTTATTTTTGACTAGTAGTTCCAAACGATAAGGTGAACCCAAAATGGTTGATATGCACTTATCATTCTCAAGCTCTCAATTACTACGAAAATGTGTTCTTTTAATATATTCTTATTTGTATCAACAGCTTTTTCTTCCAATAATTCTAATTTTAAAACGAATTTTCTTATTCCTGTAAATATTTTGGCGCTTACGTCCTTCTGATGTGACGCCCTCGAAATGTAATCAATTAAAAGTTCTTCTTTTATCCAATAATCCTAAAAACCTTTCCATTATTATGCCACTTTTGTATTTGTATAGAATTATTTATCTACATTTTCTCGTTCGTTTATGTTTGCTGTTTTAAATTAGTATTTTCGCATTTTGATTTACATTTTTCTGCAAAAATACACATCTGTTCGTTTTGCTATTACTACTTGCTTATTTATAAATTTTACCATTTTATCATCTATGATGTATGTTTCGGTTTTCATACAGTACTTGATTTAAATAAAAGAATATTCCCGAACATTAAAATGTGACTTTTTAATTTTTTTAATTTCCAATTAGCATGTTATGCATTTGGAATGCTAAATTAAAATATACTCCTACATATTATTTATTTATACACATACATTAGGGTATTTATTTAAATTAAACCAAAAATATAATGTTAGTAATTTTAGTCCAGCAAAATGTTTATTAGCGAATACTAATATGTACGTAGGTATAATAATTAGTAATTAGCTATTTTTTTTGAAAAAATAATAAGTATATTGTCTTTTTTTAAATTTAAATTAATTTATAATTGTAATTATTTTTAAAACAAAACAAGTTATAAAATATGTATAGTAGTACATTATAAATAATTTTCTTGTTATCCAACTTTCATTTTTATTCTTTTTTGTATTTATTTTTATTGCTTGGTCCACTTTTTAAATTAAATGTTATTTATCTATGAAAAATAAATTTGAATTTGTTTATAAATAAAATTGTTTATATAAGATAATATAGCTTACGTCCAAAAATGAAAATTCAAACATGCGAATTAACGTTTCTAATTGAAATTTTATCTGACGGACGGTTTTTAGTTTCAATTACATTACTATTCTACTCTTCTAATTAAAGTTTTATTTTAAAATAATTTTACTGAAATTTAAAAAACAATTAGCAAATAATGGTGCTTTGATTATTACCTAATAAATAATGCATATACTTATTATTGGTATAAATTTTAAAGCATATACATTATAAATATTTTAAAATTTTATTTTATTAACAGTAGTAGTATTGGAATGGAATGGAAACTAAAAGATAAAAGAGTAAACTTTTTTCTTATGGGAGAAAATATTTTTAAATTCAGTTTTTTTTTCAGGTATCAATGATGTATAAATTTGACATGAAATGAAAAGTCGAATAAAAATTATATGAAGTGATTCTTTTTTAATTACCTACTATAACAGTTTTTATACTAAAATAAATTAAATTCTAATCCCTCTAATAGCAATTTTCAAATTTTGGCCATATTTTGAAGAGGCGAAGAGGCGACAACGAAACCTTAACCAAAGTTTGTATTTTCTAAAAAGATGGAGGAAGGCGTGGAAAGGTTTTGTTTTGCTATAAGTTTTTGTTGGTCTTAGTAATAGCAATAGCATTCTTGGTGACAAAATTTATAAATGGTACCCACACAACAAGTATACATAAACAGGTTTTTAATTATTACTCCACTAGTAGTAGCTTTACAAATAACAAGCAGAGGTCGTATCTGATCTCAAAAATCGCGAATAGTATTTTATTTACAACCGGGTCAATTATAAAGCTAAGGATAAACAGTACAACATTTGTTGGTAAGTGTTGCCAACAATGTTAACAAATGTTGATAACAAATTTATTCCATCCATCAACTTTTGTCTGGAAACATGTGGCCAACAATGTTGCCAGTCTATCTACCGAAAATTTTGCAAAATGTAGGAATTACTCTTACATGATGGTAGCTCCTTTGGTAATTTGGTTAAGCTAAGTATAAACCAGATAACATTTGTTGGTAACTGTTACCAACAAATTTCTTGGATACAGCAACTTATGTCTGAAAACATGTGGCCAACAATGTTGCGCGTCCAAACCAAATTTAGTACGAGATTAATTTATCGAAATTTTTGCAAAATGGCACTTACTACGAAGACAAACTTATGATAGTCAGTTCTTTCGTAATTTGGTTAGAATGACTAGATTCGACTTTGAAGAACTTCGTTTGATCGGAAAACACAGAAACAAAAACAAGCAATATTTTTCTTTGTATCTGTGTTTAGCAAAATCTCCAATATGTGGGTAGAAACTCGCCAACATGTTGGCCGGTTTTTATCTACATAGCTTATAAACTATAATTAAAAAATAGTTGTCAAAAAAATAACAAAAAATAAAAAGATGACTATAACCAACTTTTGATTTTAAAGCT
This sequence comes from Stenus bimaculatus, assembly GCA_963971135.1. Lineage (NCBI taxonomy): Eukaryota > Metazoa > Arthropoda > Insecta > Coleoptera > Staphylinidae > Stenus > Stenus bimaculatus. The sequence continues at coordinate 73,069,531 of OZ020180.1, read as the reverse complement.
ATGTATGTATATGTTTTTTTGGATTTTTGAAAATATTATGTAGTTCAATTTTTATCGTCACCAAAGCCGTTTTAGCATAAGAATGAAAAACTTTCGTAGTTTAAAAAAAAAATTAAAAAAGTGTAATCGAAAATACCGTTTCTTTTTTAAATTACTTATATTTTTTCTTGAAAACAATGCAGTTTTTGTGAATTTTTTTTCTAAATAAAAATTATTTTTGTATGTATAGGTTCCAAAACTAAAGTAAATACTCCTAGTACTTTTTTAAAAATTTTAAAATATTTCTTTCAAAAATCACCAACAAGCCTTTTTGATGTTTTCTTTACTTATAACTTTTTTAAACTTTCGTTTCAGCTCGTATAACAAAAAACTTACAAGAAACATTTTTTGTACTCACGTTCAAAAATATAATCTCATGTCTTGAAAATAACGATTTAAAATATTCCACTAAAATTTTCGTAAATTTTTTGCATTTACATTTCATAAACCTTACATCGCCTTTCTTTGCAAGTTGTCTCAAGAAAAACTAAGTTTGTGGAATGTCGTTTATTGATAAGAAATTGCTCTGGCGTCAGAACATAAAAATCTGATCAAAGCGCCAAATAAATAATTAAAAAATCCCCACTTTGAAAGATAATTGAAACAACTAAGTAATCTTTTGTTGAAATGATAAAAAACTTTTCGGCATCTGATGGCTTCGTTTTCAACAACTTGACACAATAATGTAAGCGACTTTCAGCATTCGTTTACATGAAAATGATTCAGGTTCGAATGTTTGTTCCATTTGCTTCGTGAGCACGCACCTTTAATATGTACCTAAATAAATATTTTATTTAAAACTGAACATAATTATGTTGTCTTTATACAGGGTGAGTCTTTAGTGCGAGAACGGTAGCTATATCATTTATTTTAAGAGATGAGAAAAAAACTTAAATTACAAAATTGCATGGTTTTTTGATGCGCATAAGCAGAAATAGCTTTGTCTATACAGGGTGTTACGTAGTTGGAGCGCAGGCTATTCCAACTTTTCTTAAATGGAATGGAATTTTTAATATTTGTATTAACACCGAGTTATAGAGAATACAACAATATTTTTTTTTGAAAATTTGAGTTCGCCCTAAATTTTTTATCGGACGTTTTCTATAAAATTTATAGCTTAGAGATAATGAAAATAATGTTGGCTTTATTATGAAATTCTTATGTGAATATTGATTTTGATGTATTTTAATTTTTTTAAAAATTATGTTCCACTTTAAGTGTTATTTAATAAATATTTATACAAATTATTTATCATTAAAATTTTCTAAAAATATATCTACACGTGATAAATTTTATAGAAAATGTCTGATAAAAAATTAAGGGCGCACTCAAATTTTCAAAAAAAAAAAATTCTTTATATTCTTTAACTTAGCATTAAAGCAAATATCAAAAAATATACTAGGTGTTCCATTTAAAAAAAGGTGGAATCATCTCCAACTACGAAATACCTTGTGTAATTTTGTAATTTAAGTTTTCTGTCTCTTAAAATATAGCTACCGTTTTCGCACTAAATACTCACCCTGTATACACATATTTTAGGTTCCTTTTGTTTTTAATTAATCCGCGTTTATTAAATGTTATACCTTATTTTTATCATATAATTCATACAAAATACAGAAACAGCTTACTTGTTATAAAGTATTATATCCGGCTTCCATACGCGATTGTAGGGAATCCTTATTACTTTTATACCAGCGAAATCTGAGGAGTTCCACTTGAGATGATGATCAAACCAGATCTGAGTTATCCAGCAGTTTGTGGTCAATATTTGATTTTTCTCGTCCTAAAAAAATAAATAAAGTATTATTAAATTTTTTTAAATCAATCAACAAAAATGAACAAATTTGAAAACCAATTTTATGATTAAATAATCCAGTTTTTTTGTTACTAAATTACTTAGTGTTATTGAAATTTATTTATGTAATTTAGCGAAATTCTACATAAATATTTTTAATAAGCACTTTTCTTTTGGCTGTTGGGTGACTAATAATTTAAAAAAAATAATAAGGGTTGTGATACAAGATGATTTAAATTCTCATTCATAAATAATACCTACTCTATTTGTTTATTTATGATTTTTTGTTTTAAAATTTTGATTGGCTGTAAGTTAAAAATACTTATACATAATTTTTCTCCCAAATGTTATTACTTGTATTTTCTAGCTTATTAATAGAGGGTTTTAAGTAAAAATTCACCCCTAAACCCGCATTTGCTACGATTTGACCCAGTCTTCATACGTGTATGATATTGTGCATTGGTTACCCGAATCGTGGGAATGTGTACAGTAGGTCCATCTTTCCTTGTCGAAAAGTTGGTAAACTTTTAGAAGTCCTAAGGTCGGGGGTGCTTCATATAATGGCTAGCATTCCAAGCGAATTATTCCGATCACATATTTACACAGCCTCTAGCTACTGAAGTGCATTTCCTCATATAGAATTGGTAGTTGTTTTTAACTTTTAACTTTTAACCCCCAACCCACCCATCGTAAGAAATTCACTACACACTATTATACTAATAAATCAATCGGACTTAAAATGGATTTTTTTGTGATTTTCCTGAACTAAAGGATACTAAAGAAGTTATTTCCATATTGTGAAAATTATTTGTATTTAAAGTATTAGGTGAAAAAATGAAACAATGCTAAATATAGAAAGTAATTTCTTGGAAGGCAGCTATTATATTACAAAAACTATTTAATTACTCCCCAGGAAGCGTTTTCTTCTTCAGGTATATTTTGTAGTGTTTTTTTTTACAAAAATATTCATGTTTAAGGTACTTATTTTATATTCATATCAAAATTGTAAATTTAAAAGTCGAATGTAATAAAAGTTTAAATTTAATAGCATATATTCTGCGACCGTGATGAAAATTTTAGAGACGTCTTATGAAGAAATATTTTTTAAACACGTGTTTAACTTTAACGACATCTCTAAATTTTTCATCACAGTCGTCGAATACAGGCTATTATCTGTAATAAAATAAATATGAAAATATACAATTCAAACAATATAAAAAATTAAAACTTACATATACAGAGTGGCGCAAAAGTAATCACCCGATTTTCTAAAGCTATAACTTTTTTTGTTAACGAAAAAATCAGATCTGTTTGTGAATAATGTTTATATACTCCTTTACATTATTTCCTGTTTAGCCGAGAAAATAATATCGACCAAGTGGATGAGTTGATACACATTTATACCCAGATTCTGGTCAAATCATTTAAGTTTAAAGGTCTTTAAATTTAAATTTGTTATATGGGTTGTAATGAGCAATCTCCATGGTTACCATATTTGCTTCAAATTAAAGGTCTTTAATTTTGACCAGAATTTGCGTGCGTTTTAGACCATTTTCCATTACTTTTCTCAATACTTCAGGCGATAGATTTGCTATTTTTTCTTGTTTATTACAAGAGAAATCAAGCGACCGGTACCATAGACTCTACAGGGCTTCTTACCTTAGTAACTATCGTAGAGTGATTGCTGCCTAGGCAGGAATTACTCTACTTGGGCAAGAAGCACTCTAAGGTAAAAGCACATCTGATTCTACATTCTACTATCAATATTTGAGGTGACTACTTTTGACTGATTTTTGGTCAGTAGGCATATTCACTGACCAGTACATTAGTTACTATATTAAATAGTCAGTATATTATTTAATTGGCCAGCATTTTAATAAAATGCATTTTTTATCCCATTAGCACTAAATTTATTTATTCTTGTTAATTTTGAACTGAAGGTAAATATCAACTTTTTTTTGATACAAAAATCATTAAATCAACTGAACATATGGAATCGTTTTACTTTATACTGATCAAAGTATAAACATACCTATTTTTATTAAATATTCGGTTTTTGCTACTTTATAGCCAAAAAGTTGTAGTACAAAACGAACCTTCAGTCTATATTTAATTTTTTCTTGTTTTTTGTTAAAATACCCACTTTCTTCTACATTTTATTAAATTATTATTTAACAATTTTCTAAATATAACTAATTTAATTATTGATAAAATTAGATTTTTCTTTAAATAAAATATTTTTGGTGATGAAGGAACCTCTATTTTAATTAATACTATAGGAGAGTCTTGTCCAAATAGAGTGCATCCTAACTGGGGGTAATTTCCATTCTGGAGTAGAGCCCATACCTATGGTATCAGACATTTAGACTGTATAACACGTAGGAAGCGGAAACTCTAGAGTATCCTAAGATAAGACCGCCATACCGGGACACAATTGGGAATTCTGTTTGCCTTCTGGTGGCAAAAATATGAACTTCATTGTACTTTGGTTTACTGAAGCTTTAAATAATAAATTTATTTGGTTTGGTTGAATATGTAGTTATAAGGTACAAGAATGCATTTTTAACACAATTTTTGACACTGATAAGTACCGAATATCCTCCATTTATAGCGCCCTCTATAAATTTCCAATTATTCCGCTTTCTTGAGGAGTATAACGCTCCATGACTTGGTAGCAGATATCTTTTTTACAAATAAAGAAGTCACGATAAGAGATGATGCCACTTGAAAAATAAGATTATCTTCCAATAGAGTGATTACTTTTGCGCCACCCTGTACAAGGGGCTCCGATTTTTTCTTAGATATAAAATGTCATTTTGAAGAAAAAAAAATCCCATAACTAATCTTGAAGAAGCTACAGCAAATTTAATATTTTATTGATGTTGGATATTAATATTATCTGAAATTATTAAATTGTTGAAATTGCTCAAATTTCTTAAGAAATCGAAAGAGTATTAGAGCATAGACATTTTTTTGTCCAGAAAGGCATTTTTCATCAAATTTCTTTCTGGGAAAAAGTATAATTTAATAAAAATTAATTTTATAGATCACTTTTTATACCTATACTTTTTTTGTAAATAAACTCTTTTAATAAAATATTTTCGTGTTTACAGGGACGAATTTATTTGATCGCTATGAAAAGTAATTTTCCATCTATTTAAACTAGAGAGTTTGATCTAAAAGGGGTGCTGAAAAGCGCGTATAAAAGTGTTTTAAAATCGAAATATTATTACTTACGACATCAATAATGTGGTGAAGGGAAACACCGAAAACCACACTTAGTGGAAGGGAAGAGTTTTCAGCAGGCCTCACCGCAGGATCATAGCCAGCCATTAAATGTCGCATTAGTCGAACTTCGTTTTCATCTCCAAGGCATTCACCTGCGGATTAATGATAAAAATTTTAATAATTTATAAGAAAAAAATTTCATACATAAAAATATACTATTATTATAAAGGACGAGTTAGAACGATCGCAAAAAAAGTATAAAAAAATAAAATTTTAATAAATTTTCGTCTATGTACCTGACAGTTACTTATATTAAGTTTTCAAATAAAATCATATTTACACAATTAATGTGTAAAGTAAAATGGTTTACATTTATAATTTTGAAAACTAGTAATTAAAATGAAGTGATGGAGTTGGAAGATTTGGATAAGAAAGTAATATACACTAAAACCAGATGATTCCTTATAATCGACTTTATTTAAAGGTTGGTACATGTTTCGGGTCCTAAGAACCCATCTTCAGGTGTAAATATTAAAGGAACAATCCAGTTAGAATTCGATTTTTCAACTTTGTCTCTTCATATCTTGGTTAATTGCCAAAGAGGATTATTTTAACAAGTTTTCTAGGTATCCCTGAAAGGTCCTCAACAAAATATTGAGAGCTTATGCGAGACTTCTGGGACACTCCGTATATAATAGTAAAAGGAGCTGATATCTCCAATAATTCATATTTGGTCTTCGTCTAACACTTGTATATAGCCGTGGAGAGGCAGATAGCTCGGATATCTGGGTTGTTTCGTTAATAACACCTGGTTTTACTGTATTTGGCAATTAAAAAATAAAAACAAATAAAGGTTTAATACTATTTTCAATTTTTTTTGTCCTAATATTTTAGAAGATCGGTGTGATCCTTTTGACTAATCCAGTATATTATAAATAAACAATCATAAAAAATCTATGGCATTAAAAACTTGATATTTTTTCAATGCCTAGTGATTTATTCAATTCACTTTTATTAACTCCACAGAATTACATACACTTCAATAACTAGTAAAATTTGTAAAACGTATTGAAGTACATAAAAAATATACCGGTGGGCTCGAACCACTCGATACGATGTCGTATACGACTTTCATCGTTCTATCTTTGTCATCCAAATACAAAAATAAAAGTGTGTCGTTGTCATGTCGTATGATTTAAGAATAACCCCCCGGAACACCTCAATATTTGTTAAACAGTAAAAAATTTGAAAAAATGTTTTAAAGAAAGTTTGGTGTATTTTGGACAATTTAACGAATACCCTGTATAATAAAAGTATGTACAAATGTTAGTTTACTTAATTGTATGAAACTTTTATTTAAAACATTTTTTAAAACATTTTTTAAAATTTGTTACGGTTTAAAAATATTGAGGTATTCCAGTAATATTGAATAACCTTGTATACAGGGTGTTCCTGAATAACTGTGCCAATTTTTTGGGGTGAAAGAAGAAATGAAACGAAGCATTTTTGATAAATCAAGTACTGTAAATGGTTCCTTAAAAAGTTAAACCACATTTAAAATTTTGTAAATAAAATAAACATTACAAGAGATATTAATATGAAATTTTAAAAATAAAACTTTTGAAAATATAATTTTTTTTTCTTGGCGTCTTTAAAAGTACTAAAACAATCCTGTTCATGTTCTACAGAAAAGTTATTCTTATTGTAAGTCGTAAGTTTTAAATGTTTCTTTTCGGAGTAATTTTTAGCTAAAAATATAAATTTAAAAAACAAAATCAAAGTAGGGCAACTTACGTAAAACAGTATAATGTTGATTTTAAAAATCCGAAAGTAAATAAAACCTATATTTTTAATACGATTCTTATTTATTATAAGAAATATTCAGAATTTAGTTATTTAAAGTCCAAAATAATATTTTGGCAAGTACGAGATTTTGATATCACAATACTTTCAAATTGAATATAAATAGTTGATTAACTATTTAGATTATAATTTTGAAATAAATAGTATAAATCTTGCATTGTTTTTGTTTTATAATATAAAAAATGCAAAAGTTTTGAAACAAAAATTTGAAATTAATTTTTAACTAAGAATTATAAATCCCTTAATCTAACTTTATAAAGTTTAAATTATTATTACCACCAATTACCCTAACTGAGTTGAATTCCTTAACAAAGTTATCATGGGTATTACCGTATTACAAATAACCTATTAGCAAATTTATTTAAGGTTGCCAACTTGTGTGACATGGGATAGGAAGAGTTGGAATTGAAGGGTTTGAAAGCAGCTTTCCAAATGTACAAAATCCTAATTTATTATTGATATGTTATAATTTTGGGTCTATTAGTAAAATTTATTTATGGTTTTCATAATTCAGCTAAAATTAATTATTTAGAGCAATTTCCTAAACGAAAAATATAGTGGTTTAGTTCTGCAGTCATAAAAGCTAGTACGAACAACATTTTTGTATAATTTTTTGTGTTGATGATTTAGAAATCATTTCTTTAATTCTTGCCAGAAGGAAACAAAATTGGAGAATGTACAAAAAAAAAATATAATGATCTAAAAGTAATTTGGACCCCTCTAATTAATATTGTGCTAGGATGCAGAAGGTAACTCTCTGGCAGGATGTAGCCTAATCAATTTAGATTGTAAATCTGAAAAAAAAAATTGAAAATCTAACGAGGGAAACTTGAGTTATGACTGCAGAACTAATGCTCGATTTCATGATTTTTCACAATTTTTCCTCCCAAACTCGCGCGCCCTCTAGGCATTCGCATTAATTATCAGATATTTGGTCATCATTTGCAAAGAAGCTCCAGAAAAGTGGGATGAATTTTCTATTCCTTGATATTATCTCCAACGGAAAATTTATCGCGGGTGTCTAGGAAGATGTTCTTAAGGGGTAGGTTGGTTAATCTTCACCATTTCCAATTGTATTTCAGAAATCATTAAGTGTATATATTTAAATAATTCAATTTAATATCAGAAAGTATCAATCGTATTTCAAAATTATCAATTGCATTTCGGAAAGAATCAATGTATTTCAGAAGGAATTAATTGTGTTACAGAAAGCTTCAATTGTATTTCATAAAAATCAATTTAATTTCAGAATGGACCAATTGAAATAATTGAGGAAGCCAAGAGTTTTTGGGCGGTGATTGTGCACGTAAACCAGAACAAACGCACATACGAATTCATCAAAAATTGCTTTGGCAATTTAACATAACCCCTGTAACAATAATACGCTTAGGTCCTTTTTCACCAATGAAACTCATTTGAAGTAATGTGTTCCAAACAAAGTACCTTGTTAAAAGACAACTTCGGATTTCCCCTTTTATGGCTTCTGGTATTATGGAGCAAATGTTCCATTACTTAGAAACAATTATTGAAAAAGCCAAAAAATACAATTGTTTGTGGTGCAGCACAACACATAAAAATCGGTCATGTAGCTGCTTTATCAATGAAAGACATGGTTATTGGTAGCCAATATACAATATTTAGCAATTGATGCTTTCTGATATACAATTGACTATTCTAAATTTTTAATTGGTGATTGCTGAAATATCCTTCTCTGTCTTTTCTTGGGACAACAATGTTGTCGTAAAAATAGATCAAATTTCATAGTCAAAAAATACGAGAAGGAATATTTTTTTATTTTGGACTTGTACCTAGTATTTTGAATTTTGGGTTACCAACGTTTGTACATCAGTATACATCGCAGACTGTTAATAATGTAACCAATGTGGAAAGAGATTAAAAAAGTTCACCAGAAACTCAAACCTTACTTTTATATGTGGTAGGTACCAATATAAAAACAGAAATCGTTGTAAAAATATTGAAAAATAATGAGAAAATCCTTCCTTCACTTATCAAAATAATATCAAATTCACCTTTTTTGGTTATTTTAGCAAGTACAAAATTAATAATAAATTAACCAATGTAGCAACAATTATACTGAAATAGTTCAGAAAACTAAATAAAGTCAGTTTTTTGTTTTCTGAAACAATATTATTAAAGTTATTAGTTAATAGTTCGTACCGTTCGAACATTTAAAAAAAATTAGATTTCGGAAAATATTGGAGTAAGGTAAGGGCACCAGTAAGTAGTTGACCAGTATTTGACCGTGAACCAGTAGTTGATCATTTCGATACAAAAATGTAAAAAAATAAGGATAGCCAACAGATACCGCACCACATATCCAAAGAATATTTTAAACTAGATATTAGCAAGACAATCCATATTTTTTACATTTTTGTGTTGAAATGGTCAACTTCTAGTGTTCTTACCTTACATAAAATGTTCGAGATTGAATAAGAAGTTCGAAGTCGTAAAAGTTCCAGTGTGCAAATAGTTTTTGGAAAATCAAAAGCAGTAATTTTATTAACTCGGTTTATCAACAAACAAATTACTATATTATGGTAATCGGTAAGGTTTGTTATATGGGTTGTAATGGTCGGTTTCCTTAGTTACCTTACAGATATTTTCTGTAAGGGCTTACAGATTTTCACTATTATTATCTTAAGATTGATCATCAGAGCCGGTTTAGTGCCTGTGTGCCCAATACCTTGAGTGGGAACCTGTCACAAATTTGGGAAGTTTTACGGTATATTTTATAGTCTTAAGATAAATAGGTTTATAAAATTACTTTAGAGTTGTTCTATTTTATTTAGAAATTTTCTTTAATTGGGTAAAGAATTACTAAACATATCAGTAAAACTTTCTTAAGTTCGATCTTCTTCAAGTTTGAGCTTCATCGAAATCGAGCTTCCTCAAATTCATCGAGTTCGAAGTTTAATACGTTCGAACTTCATCAATTAGATTGTTGGTCATATAAGGCATCAGACAAGAAATTTTGGTCCTTTGAAATCGGGTACTTTTGTGAAAAATGACCTAAGTTATGAGACTTTGATTCTAAAAATATTAACCTCTTCGTTAGTGTAAAATAAACAACATTGTGCAAATAACAACTAGTACTACGCGAACTTTAGGTTTTTGAAAGTTTGAACTTCCCATTCAAAAGTTGTAACTTCAAAATATTTCGTACCATTCGAAAATTAAGCAAAAGCTCGAGTTCGGAGAAAGTTCGGGTTCAAAAAATGTACGAACTTTAGGTTTTTGTAAGTTGGAACTTTCCATTAAAAAGTTGGAATTTCAAAATATTTCGTACCGTTCGAGAATTAAGCAAAAGCTCGAGTTCGGAGAAAGTTCGGGTTCAAAAAATGTTCGAGTTCGAAAGAAGTTCAATTTCGGAAAGAGTTCGGATTTGAAAAAAGGTTGATTTGAGCAATTTATGTGATGTTATTGATTTATCTCCATCGGTCATTAAAAATAAACTTGTTTAAAATGCCTTGCCCAGTTTTGTAGGTTAAAGTTGCCGTTTCAAAGTTAATCAATTATTTTACAATAATTAGTTATAATGCTCCAGCTTTCTTAGGTTCGACCTATCTCAAGTTATAACTTTATCGAGTTATTCGGTTTGAAGTGTACATTAAGTTAGAACTTTAATAGATTATTAGGAAACTTCATGGAGTTGGAGTTTATATTAGGTCAAACTATAAGGAATAGGTTCAAACAGTTCGAAATTTTCATGTTTTAAAGTTCGATCCTCAATAAAGTTCGGTGATCAGCAATGGTAATAACTAATAACATATAAAATCACTCACTTGAGTAGCTTCTTAGCTCAACTTCATGTACGAATTTAGGTTCGAGTGGTTCAAAGTTTCATTATTTTGTCGAACTATAAAGAATGGTTTTGAATAACAAAAAGTTTTGGTTATGTTGAGAGCGCTATTTCCTTTTTTCTTTTCCTTCACTTACAAAAACATTGTATCTTACTGTGTGAGTAATTTTAATTTGTAACTCTAAAGTTTGATCTATCACTAACGTAACTCTTTTCATATAAATTCAAGTTTTTACAAATTTACAAAATTGATTATTTTTTTATAAATCTAGATTAACTTATCCCGATTATTTCTGCTTTATTTAGATTTATTTTTTAACATTCAATAGAAACGGTATCATTTTTAATTAAAAATATTGGGTTATCACTTTCTCTAAATTACCCTACGTCTCAAAGTTTTTTTAGGTATAAACGATTTACTTACCTAAATTATAAAGTTTGTCCCTAAACATGAATATCGATTAAAAGGGTTTACGAATTTACCTTCAGGAAAGGAAATTGTGTGGAATTATCTGATGATATATTATTTGTATAATAATTATATCTAATATACGAATATTAACTTTATACATGTATTAAATTTCAAGTAAATACTGATTTACTTTAAGAGATTTTTACGAGAAATTTATTTAATTTCTAATTAAGTATTATAGAGCAGAATATGCAAATACATCTTAACTTTTTCTAGAAAATTTTTTAAAAAGTAAATGTAAGTCTGATCAAAAATAACCTTTTTGCCCACTATTGTAAATTATTTTATTTTTTATTGAATTTATAATTTTATAGTTAAACAAATTATTAAAAATAGGTATAATTTCAAAATGTGCAAATAATGTTAATTAAATATAAAAATATTTTTTTTCTGTAAATGTGCATGACTTGTTTAAATTTAAATTTATGTTTCAACCTTCTTTAGCGTTGAATATACTTTCCTAAAACAGCTTTATTACGAGTGTAATGTTGAAATTAACCATGAACTTGTAATGTATAACACTGCTAAAGCAAAACTGGTCATTTATTTTCCTACACTAGTAACTTCATTGAAAACTTAGAAGCAATTTAATACAGTTAAGATGTCCCATTACGAAAAACACAAACGATGTTCTTATTTTTGTTTAATATTATGTTTAATTTGTGCCGTTACTGTAGGAATCTTTTTTGATTACCTCGCGGAAGAACCTAAAGTGCCCAAAATTGAAGAAGTATTTTGGGGGAATAAAAATGATAGTGGAATACGCCCATTTTATATTAAATTTCAAAATCATGTAAGTATTAATTTTATGAATTATTATTTGTGTTTTAATGAAATGTTACTGTGGCCTTTTTTCTGAAAATTATTCTTTTTTAATTCCTGATAAAGAAGAAGGTAATTTCCAAAATAATCAGAGCAATTTTGATTTAGTATTATTTTTTGAATATTTTGTACTTCTAAAAATTCTGTTCAATACGTTTTAAAAATCTATAATTAAAACTAATTTTAAATTATTCAACCCACGCGATTCTGGCAATTTCTCATTAAAGATAATTTAAAATACTAAAGTGAGTTTTACTACATTATTTAACTTTAATTAATCAACCGAGCGCGTGGAAAAGGCTCTTAACGAAGTAAACGTCCTAGACGGGTGTTCTGAATTCCTTATCTATTTGATATTATAATATTGATTTTGTGTCAAATTTGGATCTAAAACCACAGTAAACGTTTTAAAACTATGTATCAATTACTAATCCGAGTAAACACATTTTAGGAAATTGTGAATTTAAAAGAAAGATTACTGAAATCACGCAGTACAATAAAATTATCACCAAATTCGGAATTTCTACAAAAATTCCTTGATTATTGGGTGAAAAAATATGATTGGAAAAAACGAGAAGCGTACTTAAATAAATATCCTCATTATAAAGCAACAATACAAGGTTTGGATATGCATTTCGTACATGTAGTTCCAGAGACAAATAAAACAAAAATCCCTATTCTTTTACTGCATGGCTTTCCTGGAACGTTTGCTGAATTTTACGACATAATTCCGCACTTAATTAAGGAAAGTGAGGATTTTAGCTTGGAAGTAGTAATACCTACATTACCAGGTTATCTTTTTTCTGATGGTTATTCGAATGGAAAATTTGGTGGTTCTCAACATGCTTTGCTTTTGAAAAATTTGATGTGGTCACTTGGATTTGAAAAGTTTTTTATATTCGGACATGATTTGGGATCTTTTATTGCAACTGATATAGCTGTAATTTTTCCCAAGAATGTTTTAGGATTGTATTCACCGTTATGTATGTCCTTGAGAAGAATATCACTGTTGAAGCTTGGCCTTGAAGAATTCTTTAAATTATTAAAGGGAACTAAAAGTATGGCGGTTGATTATTTTACACGCATTTTAGATAATGGTGCTTATTATCATTATCAAACCACCATGTCTGACATTTTAGGTAAGGTGATAAAATTTATTAGTATGTAACTGCTACTTTAGTTTTTTTAGGATTTTCAATGAGTGATTCCCCCATGGGTTTGGCTTCATATTTTTTATACATTTTTGCAAAAGGGAGCAACGAGAACTACAACTTAAACACTTGGGATGAAGGAATAATTAAAAACTACGACTTTACAAATTTATTGGATGTGTTATCACTTTATTGGTTTTCAAAATCCATACCTACTTCCATAAGAAGTTACAAGGATTTTATTATTAACTCTGATTTTACGTACCAGTAAGTATAAAAATATATAAAGCTACTCACCTAAATTATTATCTTATTTAAGAATACCTGTGAATAATGAAGTACCTTGTTTTTGCCCCAAATTTGAAAACGAAATTTTTCATATTCCTGATTGGATTCTCCGTGATAAATATAGGACTTTATTAAGGAAAGGTACTAAAATTAATGCTGGTCATTACGTACTTACAGAAAAAAATAAAGATGCTAAAAAATTTTTAGCAAATGACATCAGAGAATCTATTAAAGAGATGGTAATGTATCATCAAAATAGAAAAAGATTTTTTATTAAATAAATAATAAGCAGTACTTATTTTCTTTTAATTATTACCATTACCATTTCATTTCACATTGGTCATACCCAGTTTCTCCGAACTCGAACTTTTCTTAATTTTCAAACGGTTCGAATCATTTTGAATTTCCAACTTTTGAATGGGAAGTTAGAACTTACAAAAACCTAAAATTCGTACAGCACTAGTGGTTATTTGCATAATGTTGTTTATTTTAAACTAACGATGAGGTTAAACTCCAGTAGCAAAACATGCCAGGACTTAATTAGCTTTTATAAAGCACACCGCCTTCTTCCTGGTAATTATAATGGTGCAGATAAACTGTTGGATTTTGCTGACGTTATCCCAGTTCCGAAAATTGTATGTCCAAACTTGTTAAACGATCTGCCCCCAATTAGAATATTGCGCACCTTTTCGAAAGTAGTTGAGAAGATCCTTGGAATGCAAATCAGGGTATACGTTATTGAAAATCGTAGGATACTTCCATAGGCTCAATCTGGATTTCGCCCGGGGTACAGTTGTACTGGTCTTATCTGTGTTACTGATACTTCTAGATTATTCAAAAGCCTTTGACACAATAAGCCATGAGTTCTTGGTCTCAGTATTAAAACATGTGGGCTTTGATAATTCTGCTTGCAAAATAGTTGAGTCATATTTAAGCAACCGTAGTCAGAGAGAATCTTATAAAAAACAGCTTCTCTCGTCTAAGCCATCTCAGCTCAAGGTTCAATCTTTGGACCTCTGTTTTTCTCATTTTATACAAGAAATCTGTACAATGTCCTTGAGATTGGCTATTTCCATCTGTTTGGTGATGATGTCCAACTTTATTATGCCTTCCCCATTGATAAAATTGATGATGTTGCAACCAAAATCAAATCGGATCTTCACTTGCTTATGGTTCATTCAAGAAAGCATCATTTAAAATTAAGTTCAAGTAAGACCAAAATTCTTATCTTTGGCTCGAAGAACTGAAGAAGCTTTGTTGAGAACAAATGTATCTGGACAGTGAGCTCTTGCAGTACTTAAACTCTGGGAGAAATCTATCTTAATAGTGACATGCGCTTTAGAGAAAACACTACCAGCCTGATCAAGAAATGCTTTTCAAGTTTAAAGCACTTACAAATTAATCACCATACTTTTAGTAGGGCTAAGATATTTCTTTTATCTTAAACTTTGGTACTGAATATGAACAGCCGTCGCCGTCGTATCCTATTTGTTGCTTTCTTCAAAATAATGTGTTCCAAATCCCCATTCTATCCTTATAATAGTATCAGATTCTTATTATTAATGTACGTCGAAAAGACAAATTTGACATTCCAAAAAACCGCCTTGAATTGTTTAAAGTTTAAAGGGACTTTTTCCTAGACTATGGTCAACTGCTTCAAGTCTTATGACTTCTTATTTCGATGTATCTCAGAATTTAAAAATAATTTAAAATAGGAATTATTTAATAAGCCAACTCTCATGATATATAACCAATCAAAACGATCCGTCAGGAACACTTCATTGCAGGTATTATCAATTTAACGTATATTGTATATTTAGCTTTGTTCCAACAACGAGCTTTCATATCGTCAATAAACCGTAAAAACTACTTGGATCGGTTTTATGTTATCTAGATAACTGAGTATAGTTCATCACACAAGACACCGTAGTTGGACCGATTTTATTGATTATTCCAATATTATCATTATTAAGAATGAAAGGTTAGGTTTCAGTTTAGTTCGAATATTAGTCTAACCAGTAATTACATTTTTATTGAGCATGAACGTATTCGTCACAGTGCGGTTTTTCGAGCTGTTGGAACGAAGCTTTTATAATGTGGTTTAACTAGACAATGGATACAATGTTACATTGAAGCTTACTAGCCAGGTTTAAACATGGAAGCACCATATCTACTGACTACAATAAAATAAATGTTAATAGCCGTGGAACAATCAATTTTAATTAAGATATTAATACGAGGAGGGTTGTAAATGAAAACAATAAATGAAGTAGTTTTAAGGGAGAGATTTCGATTCAATGAAGAATGTAATGAAGTAATAAATCATATGGTAAATCCTATGTTTTACCACCGTTTTTAGGTTTTTAATCGTAAAACGGTTAAAAATATCGCTTAGTGATTTTAGAATTTATTGATATTCCTTCATAAACATTAAAACTGCATTAGCAATCCCATTACAATATGCTTTTCGTGCACTGGTTATGGATTTCTATTACGGTTATAGTGGTAACTCGAGAGAAAGCAGTTAATGCGCTTACGGTTGCATTGGGAGAGTCACATCCCATGTTGGCAGTTTGAAACAAAATCCAATCATCAGCGCACTCAACTGCAACGATTGGAAGTAATATGTACAAGGCGGGATATTTAAATTATCGTTATGTTTCCTTTCATATTTCAATCCAATAAGAGTTTTCTTTTAAATGAAAATAAAGAAGTATCAGTGCATTGTCTTACACTCAAAACAATTTAAATTTTATTCCAATCATTCCATATTTTTGTTGATAAACTACTTAGCCTGGTCAATACAAACAAGAAAAAGCCGTTACCTTGCTACTTGCTAGTTGGTTTTGCAGCAGTTATAACTACAAAAAATCTCAGCCAGTTGGCACTATTGAAATTTATTTTCTGTAAGTGTAAAAGGTAGGTCTAAAGTTTTTCCTTGATTGGTCATTTTGCAATGGACAGACACTCTTACGAATATATTCCAAGTATTCCGATAGACTCTGATGACGAAGAAAATGAAGATGATAATAATGTTGGAAGAATTATCAACATTAGTGTTCAAGGAAGAAGAAATAGTTGAGGTTCAGATAACCGATTCTCAAGAAGATTCTAAAGATATCCAAGAAGGTACATGTCAACTTGGCTTTTCTGGGTACACTACAAGGTTAAGAACCATATTAAAAAACTCACATCTTCGTCTACCTCAAAGTGCTGTTGAAATGAAAAATAATCAATTGCTAAAGGAACTCGCCTTTAACCTTTAAACTATTTACTTTAAAAAAGAATATTTCAAATAAATGTAGGAAAAATTTTAGTAATAAATAATTTTGCTCTAAGTTGGAGCAAAAATGAGTTATTTCCAAAAAAACTGATTTTCGGTACCATTTTTCCAAGATGGCAGTGCGAGCTGCAAGTTGTTGATCTCGGAATTTTCATTAGGACCCCAAACTAAAAAAAAAACAGCTTCCGATGACCTTTTGCAAGATAAAAAATGGGCCTAATTTAATAAAAAGGTATCTTTATGATTCATTTTTGAATTTTTGATAAATACTACCAAAACCGTTTCTAAATTTTTTAACTTTCTGAAGAGTTTTTTTTTCAATTAAGTATCTCATATTTTTTAAGTGAAAGAATAATGTGTTAAGGGCTATCCGTCTTACAAACTGGATTTATCTCTCGCTTGTTCTTATGAAGAAGTCCTATGCCGGTAGTGTGAAAGAATGCAATAGAAAATCCTCTTTACAAAACGGACAGATCGTACTCGTATTCATTACGATCAGTTTGGTAAACTAGGCATGAAAATTTACATCGGAAATGTACGAATGTAGTACTAATAACATGGCTACAGACCATGACTTATTAAAGCTATATTTTAAGTTTGAAGAACAACGTAGTTTTTTTAAATTGTTTTAAACTGTGAATAAAAATATGTGGAATTATATTTAAAAATATTACTTACAAATAATTTTGGCCCATCTATGATTTTGTATTTTTATTAAAAATAGTATGAAACAAAATAACTTGTCTTTTGTTTAAAAACATTTATTACAGCGTGCACAGAAAGATATATTTAACTTCTTTTTAAATGGTCATCTTGTTGTTTGCAATGCTATTTTTAATTTATCAAATACGAATGAAAGCAAGTAGAAGCTGCAAGAAAATGATATATTTATGTAAATAAAAAGCTTTCTTGTATGTAAACCTTTCAACGATACTATTCTAAGGTTTAGTTTCATGTTGCATTCAAGCAATTCAAATAAACTAATTTTTACAAATCATTAAATGTATGTACCTACTTTGTCATAATAATAATATTAAGTTTCTTATTTTAAACGCATAATTTATAAAAACATTATTTTTCTTAAAACGTCAATAAAGTATAGCCTTCTGTAACGCTTGATAGTCTATGGTCATGCTCATACATTTCCGAAGTTAATCGGTAACAATCGGGTATACTTTGTATGTCCTAGGAGTAGAAATATACATTTGGCAACCCAAAATACATTAGTAATATGACGTGTCGTATATAAATTAAATTCACATTTTAAATTAATTTTTTTACATTTTATAAATTTCATTTGAAAAAAATAGCATTTTCTTTTGGGAGTGAAAGCACTTTTTGTGGCTCACATATATCGCAGAGCTCGTCCCGCAAACCTACATGCTCGAAACAAAAAGTACTTCTTTTACTGATTATAAAAAAATATACAATTAATCCCTTAATAAGGTAATAAAAATGGTTTGAATCAAAAACCTTTTAAAAATACTTTTAATAATATAAATTACATGGGTTTAAGCATTCAAATTTTTTAACTGTCAAAAGCTTAGAATCCAAGATTAGCACAGGCCCAAGAAGAAAATGAAGATCCATGAATGTTTGTAGAAAGACTATATATTCTGCACAAAGTAACTTGCAAAAAATGTTATTGTCTTGTACTGTTATTGAACTCAATATACAGGGTGTCATCTAATTGAAGGATCTGCTGCAAAAATAAGAGAACTTCATTTTGCGGAAGTTTGGAGTTACAGGTATTATTATCTGTCAAAATAAAAATATTTTTTTGTAATTTTTTTCTTCTTATAGTACCTAAGAAAAACATCTATTTAGTGGCAAAAAAGAGGTAACTCCAACAATCACCAATTTGCCACGTCATTTGGAAGATGTATGTATGAGTGACATGTAAAAACAGTTACAGTCGAACTTCCATAACTCGAACTTCTATAAGTCGAATTTTTCCATAACTCAAATTTTGTTTGTAATGTGTTTGAAAAAATATTCGTTTTTATCTTTGCGAAATAATTTCTATATCTCGAATATTTTTTAAAGTCCTTTGAAGATATGAGTTAGGGAAGTTTGACTGTATATGTAAAAACAATTAAGAAAACATAAAAATAAGAAAATTTTCATATAATTTTGAATTTTGAATTTTATGTTTTTTATGTTCTTATCAAAACTTATGAAATCCTTTTTGCAGCAGACCCTCCAATTTTTATTAGTTTTCGAATTATGGTGTTTTAAAAGTTTAAATAGGCTTAGGTATAGCAGCACATTTAGCTTATTTTTAGTTCATAGAACATTTTGAAAGATTCCGTTTTTAAGTCCTCGTCTTTCAAGATTTTATGTGATAATAAGACTTATTCAAAATTAAGGAACTAGATTATTATGTTTTGATCGTGTTAACGAATTCCAATATACCATAAATAAAATAATATACAATGAAGGTCGAGGATATTTATCTTTATCGTCTAGGAGTCTAATAAGAGTAGAAGTACCGAATTCAGGACAATTTTTCTATATGAAAATTTAGGTGTCTTTATGATAGAGTCCCTAGTTTAGGGAGGAACAAATTTTATAAAGGTATAATTTGGTAATTTTAATTTAAAACCATTGTTTATGGATTTGCACTGTTCTTGGTCTCACCAATTATTTGAAATCAGGAGCTTTTGCAAAAAGTTTTTGAAAATGTTATATTGAGCATAATACATTTTTATATCTTTAAGGTAAGGAGCTTTCTTCAATTGTAAGCAAATATGTGGTTTACGGCCGCCAACATTCATACATACGCCAGTGTAAGCAATATTTTTATATAAATATTTCACAGGCGATTTCAAAGTCAGTGAACTAAATTTAAATTCAAATCAATTTCTAAATTTAAATGTATCAAAAAAAAATCTAGAATGTACAAAAAAATTTAATGACTGAAAAGTAACTTAACTTTGGACCCTCTAATTAAGTCAGCGCAAAAGATTGCATGTATTGTAAATATTCTGTCAATTGTAGCCTTAAGAATTAAGTTTATAAATCAGAAATAAATGGAAAATCTTTCAGAGGACATTAGAAATATCCTGGCGCTCGTACTGTTCGATTTCATGATTTTTGACAATTTTTCCTACCAAACTCATGCGCCCTCTAGCGATTCGCATTATTTATTGTTGATTCGCTTATAATTTGCAAAGAAGCTCCAGAAAAGTGGAACGAGTTTTCTATTAACGACTGAAAAATTTTTTGCGAACGTCTACACCTTTTTCAATTCTATTTTAGAAAAAATCAATTCAATTTCAGAAATCATGAATTGTAATTCAGAATTGTCTTGACTTCCTCATTATTTTATAATTGATCCTTTCTGAAATTAAATTTATTTTTCTGAAATACAATTGATGCTTTCTGAAATTGCAATTGATCTTTTCTGAAACACAATTGACAATTCTGAAATACAATTGATACTTTCTGAAATTGAATTGATTATTCTAAAATATAATTGATGCTTTCTGAAATATAACTGACTGTTCTGAAATCTAATTGATCTTTTCTGAAATACTATTTACTATTCTGAAATCCAATTGATCTTTTCTGAAATACAATTGGAAAATGTGTAGTAAATCCCTCTTAAGAAGATAGTCGGCGAAATGTTTGAAAAATGCGTTTTTATCATTGTTCAAAAAGTACGGCCCTATCATAAACTTTACATGAAAAATAAAATTTCAATGGCACTAGGTATCGTTTTTGTTAAATTTGTGATTACAAATGCCCAAAAATCAATTTTTACTAGCGAAATGTACGCTTTTCAAACATTTTGCCGACTATCTTCTTAATGCAAAAAATTCATCACTATATTATACTAGAAAAATGATCGAATGTTTACAGTGTGTCCCAAAAAAAGTTATCAAAGTTTTATTTTATTGGCTATAAATATGGAACACGAAGAAATGCGACAAGTCCTAGAAATAAGACGAGATTTCATCGAAAAAAATCCAGTAACATTCATTAACTATTCGGTCAAATTAATTGAAGAAAATTGTTAAGCAAAGCAAATGAATGCCATTTTGGCATAAGGTTATAATATATCAATAAAAAATTATTTTGATAGAAAAATTTTCTTCTTTTCAAAAACCAAATAAAAATTAATTTTTTGAAATTATAGCTCATACTTTTGAAGTAACCCTCATAAAAACACCAATTTTTTTATAACCGTAAAACTTTACATTGTTCTATTTCTTTTTAGCTTTACTTTAAATTGTTTCTTATTATGACGGAATAGTTTAGTAAAATAACTTAATTTTAAATTAACGAATCTGTAGGAAAAAAATTTAAAAGCAGATTTTTGTCGATGAAATCTCGTCTACTCTAAGATTTTCTTCTTCCTTTTTTTGGGACACACTGTTTAAATAGAACGAAAATAGAAGCTTTGGTTTGATTTTAGGAACTCAACTTCAGTTTAAAATAACAGTAAACTTACTTTCTTTATAATCTAAAAAGGTATGTAGGTATTTAGAAGTATGGAAAATTCGCTTTTCGTAATTTTTACCCATTTTTTTAGAAAATGATTATAAAATCTTGAATAGTCCAAATCCAAATTAATTATATCAATATTATAATAAATAAATATTTAAAAACGTAATCCTTAATAAGATTCATGAGATTTGTAGAATATTATTTTAAATTAATAAAAAAATAGTGTGAGTGATTAATAAAATGTACATTTTTTTGTACCAAAAGTAACATCAAATTAATATCAAATTTAATATTATTTTTTATCTCAAAGCTAAAATTAATTTATTTTTGGCCAATATTTGAAGCCTTTTTAAATTGTGGCAAAAATGTTTTAAAAATAAAACTCTAAAATAACAAATTCCTGCTGGATTATGAAAAAAGCCGGTGGCGTTGATGTCAGGTCGGAAAATTGTTTTAAGCAATGTTAATAATTAACTCTTTATATTGTAGACTGAATTTCTTTATAACATGGGATATTTTTACGAAAATAACAGAACAAAGCGAAGTACCTCGGATGTAGTCAAACTAAATTAAGGCCCCTTTCAGCATATGATGTATTTTAACACTGGAACGAAAAACAAAGGATGTTTTACGCACCCTCTTAAAAGAAGCTTCATTTCATTACGGTTTCTACATTATTCATTATTTAACGTCATATATTAAACCTACATAAAACAAACCGATTATTTTTTTGCAATAAAAGTGTAATTTGTTATAAAAATATTTATTTTTGAAAAATGCGGCTAATTTAAATATTTTTTCGGTTTTTATTTAAAATTTGCATTTAAATTAACCTTAATTAAATGAAAATATTTATACAGTTTTAAACGTTTTGTTTAGTATAATAGAGCCTTCAATTAAACATAAATTATAGAAATTTATTTAATAAATTAACCATGAATAATATCTGAAATAAATTACAAAAAATGTAGTATTTTTTTAATTATCGGTTCCTTATAAACTCTTTCGTCAAAGAAAAATGTGAGCATTTTTTTAATACAACTTTAATTTTATACTAAAATATATTTTATTTGTGTAGAAAGTGTTTTTAACATTTAGGTTATCTTCTTGAAAAATGCAGTTGATAAATTCGCAATTTTGTGTCCATCTGCAAATTTTGAATCAATCAAGCACGCAATTTGTGGTCAGCAAAATAAACAAGCTGATCGTTAAAGAAATTACTTCCAGCACAACTTTTATCAACAGATAATTGCTTTTATTCGCTATAAATTTTTATATCACTAAAACGTTTATTTCAGTCTAGATTAATTATTCTTGTGGAATATATTAAATATCGAATTTTAATAAATTATTTATTTATTGATTGATTTTATTAAATATGTACATAGTATACCGGGTGGAAATGAAAACCGGGTCACCTCGATAACTTTTTTATTTATGAATAAAAAAATTTAAAATTTGGCTATATTCTATGGTTCAAAAAAACAAATTTTATGTGCATTTTTTATTTTCGAAATCACTTCCGGTTTCACCGGAAACACCATGAACTTTGTTTTTTTAAATGTAACATCCCATATTTTTATTTATGACTTAAAATACTTTTAAAAAAGAAGTATTTTTGAGATACTAGTTTTTATTTTTTTTGTAAAAATAATTTTTTTCCAAAAAAAAAAAAGGTTTTCGAAGTCGGTGAAAAGTACCAAAACTAATTCTAAATAATTCAAATACCTACATAAAATTGTAATTTGAAAAAAAATTTAAGTGGTTTTTGAACTATTAATTTTTAAACTTAGTTAATGAAGATTTTATCAAATATCTCACTTTTTTTAAATGCAATGATGCCGGGTCATTCGACTTTTTAAAAAGAGGATTTTATAACGATTATTTATTTTATGTATTTGAATTATTTAGAATTAGTTTTGGTAATTTTCACCGACTTCGAAAACCTTTTTTTTTTTGAAAAAATTTTTTTTTTCGCAAAAAATAAAAACTAATATCTCAAAAGTACTTCTTTTTTAAAAGTATTTTAAGCCATGAATAAAAATATGGGATGTTACATTTAAAAAAACAAAGTTCATGGTGTTTCCGGTGAAACCGGAAGTGATTTCGAGAATAAAAACTGCACATAAAATTTGTTTTTTTGAACCATAGAACATAGCCAAATTTCAAATTTTTCTATTCATAAATAAAAAAGTTATAGAGGTGACCCGGTTTTCATTTCCACCCGGTATAGTATCCTAATTTATATTTTAATCAAAAGGTCATTGTTAATTTTTTAAAATTATTAATGCATTACTTTACATTCTAATATAAATCATATCAGTTACAAAAATTTTTCAAAATATATGTCAATCTTTTTTTAATGTATCATCGCAACCCGTCCTTAATCTGGAATGCAAATTTTATCGAACCAAATATTCTCAAAGGTTTTTAAGACATATTTCAATCAAAAATTGAAAAAAAACTT
Source organism: Stenus bimaculatus (assembly GCA_963971135.1). Taxonomy (NCBI): domain Eukaryota; kingdom Metazoa; phylum Arthropoda; class Insecta; order Coleoptera; family Staphylinidae; genus Stenus; species Stenus bimaculatus. The sequence goes on along the minus strand of OZ020180.1, from coordinate 73,045,851 downwards.
TAATCCATCACCCACAGGGTGAAATCAATCATAAAACTTTCTAAGGGCTTGTAAAAATTATTTTATTGCTTATTTTTTTACTTCTACATAAAAATATCTATTATTTTAAATAATGCTAACGAGAAATTTGCTATAGAAAATTCAAAAAGAAGTAGTAAGTCCAATTAATACAATTTTCTAAACAGGTTAATAAGAATGAGATTGTAACTATAGAAGGTATGGAAAGCAATGGATTATACAAAGATTTTTATTTTCGATTTCACAAACAAAAAGCTCATCAAAAATTCTTAAATTACTTTTTTCATCACGTTCCTTTTTTGACTTCCGTTTTCTGCACTTGAATGCCCTTTGTCAGTTGCAAATACACGTACAATAATCAATGGCTTTGTAGAAAGTTGAAAAGCTTCGGACATCAAATATTTACAAAGACATTTACTGTTAGTATAAATATTTCGATTTTTATTTGTTTCCGCGTTCGTCATTTAAATACAATTTAACAAAAAGCTTGGATTGCTCTAATAAAATTTTTGATAAAGAGGGAATGTAACTTTAATTAAATTTGTGGCTGACATTTTCTTTTATTGAGTAGTAATTAATTAAATCTAATTTTGTTGTAAAGAGTGGAAATGAAATGAGAGGATATTAGAGGAAGCTGGAATGCAACATGTAGCCGATAAAAGTAGGGAACGGAAAAACTACTGCTTTTATCTAGGGAAAAACATTTAACATCACCTTTAAATCCCCTACGTAAAATCCAAATCCGACTTACTGGCGGACACTAATTCCGAATACACAAATCTAGGCCCATTGGTTTATTCGTGGGATTTACAATTGATGCAATTACACTACATGTGTATTTTTAAGTTACTAGTTATTTCTAAAATAAAATTAAATTTTCAAAGAGGAATTTCATGAAAATTTATTTTAGTCTCAGGGTTTCTGGACATGTTTCCAGGATAATAATAATATTAACGCGATACCATAAAATAATACAATGACGTGCTTAATTCGTTCAGAAATTAATTAATCTTTGTGCACATAATTATTACTTTACGGCTATATAAAATCCATATTAATGATGAAACACTAAACGTTCTATTAAAATGTCGCCTCTTTTAAGTAGAATTTATGATAAATTTAATACTTGCGAATTTCCAGTTCACGGTTGGCTACGCTATTTGAAAATATATATTTTTGGATTTAAAATATCTGAATATTAATTCTAAGAACAAAATATTTTAATTATCTTTTATTAAATATTTTACATGAAATGAAAGAATTATTTAAATTTTAATTATTATTACAGCGGTTGTAAACGAAACACCAGTCATTTTCACATTCTATTTATTCATGAAAATTAAAAACCGTTAATTTTATTAACAACTCATGTTTTTGTACAAAGTTTAAACTTTAAACTATTACCTGGATGAAGTTAAATTTAATTGCATTCAATATTATTGCATTCATATTTTTTACTTATATTTAATATTAATACATTTTGATTTTCATAATATTAAAATAAAAATACATTCATTTTAAAAGTAGCCACCCTAAATAACATTCAAAAAAATAATTTAATTTAAAAATGCCGTGAGAGGTTAATTTTTATTTTTAGGGGGAGTCGAGTGACGCATCATTTTAAAGGTATATTTATCCAGAAAATAAAAATATGATTTGTTTTGGCCCTATTTTAATTTAGTCATTTACAGGACACGATAAAAGAGAAAAGAAAAGTGTAATTTATAATAAAAAAAATTATAAAAAAATGGTAAATATGATTTAAAAGTACATACCATTATTAAGTACTTCTTTTAAATTTTTAGCTAGGTTAGGAATCAAAAAGTTGCCATTATCACGGTAAAAAATGCTTTCAAATGATGTATCACTCGACCCCTATTCCCATTTAAAAAAATTGAAAGGGTGGCTCCATAGGAAAGGGGGTTGCAATGACAACTCTTATTTTATTGTAAAAAAATGTCCCCCTGAAAGTTAAAATCGACCTGTGGCGAAATTTCGAGAGTTATTTAGAGTGGCTCCTTTCAAAATGAACACCTTGTATAGTCTTAAGTATAAATATTCAAAAGTTATTTAAAAATAATACAATAAATTACAATAAAAATTAAAACTTTTTCAGATTTTCTTATATTTAATTAAAAACTTAAAAACAAAAAAATGAATACTAATAAAATGTATACAGAGTGTCCTGCAAGAGCTTTCCAATACGTTATTGAGGACCCTTCAAGAGCATCTTCCTAAACACCCGCGATAAATTTTCCGTTGGAGATAATAACAAGATATAGAAAATACATTCCACTTTTCTGGAGCTTCTTTGCAAATTATTACCAAATAACTGATAATTAATGCGAATCTCTAGAGGGCGCGCGAGTTTGGGAGGAAAAATTGTGAAAAATCATGAAATCGAGTATTCGTTCTACAGTCATGACGTGAAGTTTCCCTAGTTAGATATTCAATTTTTTTTCAGATTTATAATCTAAATAAATTAGGCTACATAATGCCAGAGAGTTACCTTCCGCATCCTAGCACAAAATTAATTAGAGGGATCCAAAGTTAAGGTACTTTTACATCATTATATTTTTTTTGTACATTTTTCAATTTTTTTTCCTTCTGGCAAAAATTAAAGTATGACTTCTAAATCAACTACAAAAAAAAATATGCAAAAATGTTGTTCGTAGTAGCCTTTATGACTGCAGAACTAAACCACTATATTTACCATTTAGGAAATTGCTCTTCAAAGATACTCAAAAAAAGGTTTAAGAAAATCTTTAAAAATTGACCGAGATGTGAAGAGGCTAAATTGTCCTGTTTTGCTTCACTTTAGTTGTTTAGTAATAAAATAAATTTAAATATTATTTTATTATAACTTCATATTTTTTTTAAATTGAAAATTATGACAGGTAATTATTGCAGGTAATTTACAATTTAAAAAAATAAGTTATGAGATGACAATTAGTGGTTTTTCAAAATTCTTGATAAAGAAGAAGAATGCCCAACTTTACATCTCGGTCAATTAGTCAAGAAAATATTTTTGATTATTGTTCTTGGGATCTCCGAAGAGATATTTATAATATTAATATAATAATATAAAATACACCATGACGTTATAACCTATAATTATCTAGACACACATAAGATAAATGGTTTCAAAAACGGTCCCAAATCTAAGCTTAATGCGTTTGATATTTTTGACAATTGTGTGACAAAGAGGATATAATGTACAAATTAGAGCAAGTGAGAAGGCGTGTGGACCCCTTGTCACACAAATACATGCCAAAATGTTTCGACATTGTGTGTCTGTTTATCCAACGTCTTTGATAATATACAGAGTGTCTCACTTTTTTTCCAGCAAAATTTTTTTTTAGGTAGTAAATGTCATTCTGAACAAAAATATTCCTATAAACTAATATTATTTTTCGACTCCTTAAGAAGTTACAGCAATTTTAAAATTTCAAAATATTAATGATTTTTTGTGAAACCCTGTATAATTTTTCATTCTTATCATCATGTTTTTATTTAAAAGATTTATGGTTTGGATTTTGTCTCTCCCAACTTGCCTTTTTGAACATTATTGGCTGTTTTTAAATTAAGTGGACTCATTTAAAATTTTTGACAAGAAAATTAACCATGAATTAACCTATCTGATTGGCTTACAGATAATGTCAAAATCCAAAGCATACTTGATTTAAATTTAAAAATTTAAATAAAATGAAATTTATACAGGGTGTCCCAAAAAATCATTAATATTTTGAAATTTTAAAATTGCTGTAACTTCTTAAGGAGTCGAAAAAAATATTAGTTCATAGGAAATTTTTTATTCAGAATGACATTTACTATCTAAAAAAAATTTTGCTTTAGAAAAAGTGAGAAACCCTGTATATGTATACCCAGTTCTTAGTATAATTTAACTTTTCGTAGTCAAAAGATAAAAAAAATTCAAATTTATACAGTGTTCTGTTCGTGGTTCAACAAAATTTAAGGTTAGAAAATAGAACAAATTTAATCGACAAAAAGTGAAAAAGTAAGTGTTAACTTTTCTAGATTCCAAAACTAGCTGCAACGGTTTACATTTTAGAGCATCGATTTTTGTAAAAAAAATCAGAGAATTGCCAATAATATTTTAACCAATGTGCGTAGTGCGTAGTAATATTCAAAATCACTAGAAAGCTAAAACCATCCCCTTTTAATTGGTTACAACAGAAAATACAGAAATGTACAATAAAATATTGAAAAAAAATATTTAATTCCGTTTATGAAAAATTTCTGCAAGATAAAACCCATTAATATAGTGTTTTTTAAGGTGTCTGAAACTTGTTCATATTCTCAACAAACCAGGAAGTTTCTTGAAACTGTAGCTTTTTTCCTTCACTTACCAAAGCCTTCTGAGTTTACTCCTGTAAAAATTTATCCTGAGCACAGTTTGTTAATACCGGCAGCTGTGCAGGCATGAATCTGTCATAAAACACTTAGCATTCTATAAGGAGTCATTTACAGCCTACAGCATACCAGACAAATTAATACAATTTTTGACAAACTGTTGTACTCAGGACTACTTCTAATAGAAGTAACTTCAGAAGGTTAGTTAGTGGGGGAAAAGAGCTAGATTTAAGAAAACTGAAAAACCACAACCTTAATAAGTCGTATCTTATTGAATTTTTTTAAATTTTTTTAATTTTTTTCTTTTGTATTGTTATGTCTTAAAGGTCTATTTATGCTCATAGACTTAAGAATTGTTTTTTATTTATTTTGGCTGATTTTTAAAAGTGCAAAAATTTTTCTAAATTTTAAAAGCCTATAATGATGTTATAATGTATTATTTATGTATTAAATTTAATACAAAAATGCCTTGTAGTATACTTTTCTAAATTAACTGTAAAAAAATCGAAAATAAGTTGTAGTTTTCTTGGGGTTTGTTTTTAAAGAAAATAGTAAAACACTCGCAATTTTTACATTACAAAAATAGCAAAGGCAAAAACTAAAAAATAGACCCCTACTTTTTCAGTTTTTGTCGACTAAACTTGCCTCAGTCTGAAGTTTAGTCAATTAGAAATGGAGCAGCTTCTGTGATCGCGATTCAAAAATTTAAAAAAAAATTGTAAAAATACGCAGGTCGCATTTTTTTATATTTCAATTTACACATGTAATTCAAAATCAGATAAAATTCATTAAATTGCATTATTTTACTTCGGATTGTACTTATGTGTAATAAAAAAATTCGTATGAAAAAAATAAAATCTGAAAAATTTACCATTTATTTTCATTTTTTTTTATATAATTGTTGTTGCATCGGATCCGCATTTTGCATAGCTTCACTTAAGCCTACATGTGTATTAAAATATAAAAAATGCGGCCATACATTATGTTGTTTTAGATTAAAAAATAAATTTACTGTTTTATTTTTTCTTTTAATTTTTTTTACTTTGGGTTTGGTTTTCAATTCAGTGTCGGATACCCCCTTATGTATCCGGCTGGGGATTGAGACTCCCGAAAAATATGCAATGTTTCTTCTCCTGGGTTTTAGAATTTTTATGGGGGTTTTTATGGTTTATATAAAAAAGCACTACCATAGCCTGATTAAAAAATTCATCCAATTTCCAGTAAATTTTTTGAAAAAACCAAAGACTTTTTGGATGAGCGCGTAATTTCAGTTATTCATAAATTTAGGCGCCTTACAATTTCAAGGCACTGCAGTAGGTTTTCCGAAATTATGTATTATTAAAGTTAGGTATGTACATTAAAAAATAGAAAATTGGAAGACAGGTAAAAAATTTTATATTATGATTTTTGTGAAACACTATGTATTTTTCTTCTTTTCATTATTTTTTTAATATACATCAAGTATACTTTGGATTTTCTTTTCACATAATTACTTTTTGGATTGTTCTTAAAACTAAGGAGGCCTTTTCAACTTCCCGCATTAAAATTAACGTATCTTGTTGATGAAATTTAAAGACAAAATCCAAAGCATATTTTTTTCTAATAAAAATATTAATAGTAAAAAAATTATACAGGGATCCCAAAAACCATTAGAATTTTGAACTTTTAAATAGTAACTTTCTCGAAAAAAAAATTAGTTGATAGAAAATTCTTTTCAGAATGACATTTACTATTTAAATAAATGGTGAAAAAAGTGGGACACCCTGCATAATTGCCTATAGCCCTCCTAAAATTTTTCTCTAGATCTGCCAGTTTTCAAATTAACATTTTTTTTACTTATACTTGGGTCTGTATGTACTCATGTTATTATTTTAATATTATGAAATAATTTTTTTGGGTTTTTGACGAATATTTTTGTAAATTACTCATTTTTTTAAATACAATTCAATATTTTAGAATTTGTACATTTAGTTTTGGTAGTGTTTTGGGGTTAATATTCTTTATTAAAAAATAATTATTACATTGAAAAAAATAGACAAAATTTTTTTGACCATACAAAAAATATTATTTATTTATTAATATACACATTCGTAAAATGCACATATGAATACATATAAATAAATCAACAGATGAATTCATATTAAATAACATAACAGAAATAGGCACAACTACGTTTAAATAAATTTTTACATTTAAATTAAAAAATTTACTAAAATTGAGCTCATATTTTCATTCCGTCCTCGAAAATACTATGACTGAAGAAAACTCATCAAATGTGTAAAAATCGTTATTGAGAAAAAAAAATAATTATTACTTTGAATCCAATATGTGAAAGGTTTGTCACCCAGAGAGGAGTGAGATTTTACAATCCTACATCACCAAAATATGACGACTTCTCTTAGAAGGCGTGACTGTCCTTTGTTGCTGTTAAATTTGATGGATTTTTTGTAAAATGATCATGTACCTGAGTTCCATTTATAAAATCGTGGCAATGTCAATATTCTACGTTCAATAAAGTCTATAAGAGTCACGAAAGTGCTAGTTAAATATTAATATTAATAAATGTTTCTGAATTAAGAAAATTTTGATATAGAGTATTCACCCAATAAATAGGATTTCCAACCTAACATGACAATCAAGTCAGCGACGCTGAAAATTCCTATGGCTGCTGGAAAGTTTTAGAAGGGATTAATTTGAACATCTAATAATGAATTAAATCTTATAATAAATAATAAATATATTTATAAATATTAATAAATAAAAAAATAAAGGAAAAATCAAATATTTTTAATTGCTGGAAAACATATTTACACGTGAATGTAAATTTGGTTGTCTTAAAATTAATGAACAATTTCTCATCTTTTTATTATTACGTTCTGCCTTGGGTTTTGACTGGAATTTTGGTCTGCCTTTTTGGATACAATCTTGAAATGGTATAATAGACAATCTGTCAAAATTTCAACTCTGCAGAAATAACTTGAATATGTACTTCTTTTTACAACTTTAAGTGTTAATTACCCCTAATAACGACTGGAGACGGCGAGGCATGTGTTGCATGTGTTGTTCATACAACATTTAAAATATATTATTTTACTGCAGAAATAACCTTCCCAAAAAGTTCAGTAGCTCTCAGTCTATAAGGTGGTTTTGATCACACCATATTTGTAATCGTTTGCAAGCCATGATGACCATTATAGTTCATTGTACAAACGATTATGCTACTCTATCATCGGTTTACAAATAACTAATATATATTTCCTGCAGTAGTAGACAAAGGCTAATCTTCAATAAATAGAATGAAAATCGAAGGTCCCAAAGTGGTGCCTTGGGGTATGTCAAGATCGAGAGAGCTAATTATGAGCACCATCTAGTTATGATAATATCATCGCCATACAAATAACAAATATACATCTCCTGCAGTAGTAGACACAGGTAAATCTTCAATAAATAAAATGAAAATCAGAGGTCCCAAAGTGGTGCCTTAGATTGTGCCAACATCGAGAGACTTTATTTCAGAAACTGTGTTATCAAGTTTATCTGCAAATCTTCTATTAACTAAGAAAGAAATAAGTCATTTAAGAATAGGACCCCATATTCCTATTCTATCTAGTTTGACTCTGACAAAATTAAATTTAACAAGAAAAGCCTTTGTTAAATCAAAGCATATCTCATATCCTAAAGACCTCTAATCCGCTGTTTAAACCATCATTAATTTTTGAACTATTACAGGTAAAGTAGCAGTTTCCGTAAAGAAACCAATTTTACAACCATCTTGGTTTATTTTTTTATTAAAATATACTTATTTTTTTTGGCTATTTCTGCAAATCCATTCTTAATATATTATATTTGTTTTATTTTTGGAATTGCTTTTAGATACTAATGGCCTGGCAGTATTTTAGATTGTGTAACTAGGAGCAATTTAAAAGTTTCTTAATTAATCATTGCTAACTAAAGAAGGGACTTAACATACTTTAGATATTCCACATAGTTACTCAAATTTAACCACAATTTTAAAGAACAATTAATTTGTTTCAATAAAACTGAAGTTTCGCTCTATTTCTCTTTGATGTTTGATGTACGAATTGCGCTCACATTACAAAACCACTGTTGTCACTTGGTAAATTAATTGTTTGCCTGATACACACATATAATTATAATTATGTATAAACATATTATTTAATTTTAATTATTGTTACGTATTCTACATACTACCCTATATAGACTATCAAATATTAATTATTTTAAAATTATTACAATGTATATGTATGTTAAAGGGCGAAGGCGGTTTTAAATTCAATTAAAATAAACAAAATTTGCAATAAATTTAATGAAATTCGCTTAAAATATAATGTTTAAAAAGCATATGTTAAATTTAAACCAGTTAGTAAGAAGATCAAGGATTTTCCAGCAAAATGTGTTTATATCATCACCGTAAACTACATTGTAACTATTACAAGGATGTTTTGAAATTGTTTTTATTTATACTTGGTATATTTAAATTAATTAATAAAAGTAATACTTGAACAAAAATTAAATTGAAAGAAAGCTTTATTAAATAATACTTAATAATTTAGAATGCATTAAAGCAAAAAGAAAATTAGTTTTCCTATTAATTTTTATAATGTTTTAAAATTCATTATTTTGTTTTTGTAGATAAAACCTGTATAGCATGTATTTCATATAATTCAAAGGACACATACGATATTTTGTATGAAAGAGAATATATCTAGCTAAGATAAATTAAACTTTTTTACAATGGAGTAATTTCCTGATGTAGTGTTCACTGAATTAGAATTAATGAAATGTTATTATCGGTGTATTATGTGAGGTTTGCGTATATGGTTTAAATCGAATACAAAGAAGATTTTCTTTTCCTTTTTTTATTTAAAAAAATTTACATTTATCAAACAATATACAGGGTGTCCACGAAACTAGATTATTTAGGAATATAAAAATTTCAAATATTACTATGTTACATGGCATAAGAAAACGCATTTATTGAACTAAGAAAATTTTCAATTTCATTTCCAGTTTCACCAGAAATTACATCAAATGTCTTATTTTAAATGTAACACCGTATGTTAGTGTAGTTATGTGCATGGTAATTTGGACAAATAATTACCAAAAAAAAATCTGTGGTGATTCCTTATATCCAATTTTATTATAATCTAATAAGGAATCTCCATAGATTTTTATTGGTAGGTCTAAGTATTTTTGTAACAAAATTATTTTTTTCTTTAACTTTTAACTTTACATTTCGAAGGCTTTTTATGAAATGAGTTTTTTGCAAATATCCTTATTTTTTCAAAAGGCATGATAGTGAGGTCACCCTCTATTTAGATAGAGGATTTTTCCGATTATATTGGTACCCAACATGTAGGTATAAACCGTAAATGTAGTTACTCATTTTTTTTTCTTTTTAATTTATCAATTTGTCACAGACATACTTAGAACTTACTAATGTTTGTTAATATGAAATTAAAATTTTTTTTAGATCAATAAATTTTCTTATGCCATAGTACAATATCAAATTTTTATTTTTATAAATAATAAATTACAGGGGTGGCCCTAGTTTCGTGGACACCCGGTATAAAATTCAACTAATAAAAAAAGATACATTTTCTGATTATCTATTAAATTTATTAGGTAATAATTTGATTTGAGGTTTTTTCTTGTTGTGTTTTAAATTTGCCTTTAATAAATGAGTTACTTGTAAAAATACGAAAGAAAAAATATTTTTCACAAACAATTTTATAAATTTCAATTTTATTTAAATTTTTGATTAATAACAACCATATCTTGAAGATTTTATCAACTTAGGATGTTTAAAAAAAATAATAAAATAAAAGAAAAAAATACCAAGCTTTTTTGATGTTCAAAAAAAAGGAATGTTGCAATTAGTAAATTTTTATAGGCACCAAACAATTTTTAATAATAATTAAAATACCTTCATAATAATGAAACTATTTTTAAGAAAAAAACAGGGTGTTAGGTACTTTACAAAAAATAGAAAACAAGAAATAATAAATTGGAAAGCCTATTTTTTCATGATTAAAACCAAAGTACTATTTATAATACTTTTTTATGGAAATTCATTGAGAATTTTATAAATATTTTTCAGAAAGCAAAAGTTTTGGTACAAAAATATCAAAAGTACATTTTTAAATTAATTCTTTATGTTCAGAGCTGGATTAATTATGAATTATTTGTTTATTATTATTTAGAATGTTTTTTTATAATTACTATTGCAAATTTAATATATAGTTCAAATTTTACAAAAATACATGGCCGAATTTAACTAGAATTTACGAAAAATTAAAGCAATAACTAAAAATTCCAAAAAAAGTAGATTTATTTCTTTTATTAGAGTTTAGAGCAGAACTAACTGTACTTTTATAAATATAATTGAGTATTTAATTTACACAAACCTAATTTTACAAAAAAATGTAGAAATAGCCAACTATTGAATAAAAAATAGAAAACAAACAGTTTTAAGTTTCATTTTTTTAATAAATGTAAATTGCGTCCATTGAAAATTTTTGTTTTATAATTTCTTTTAGTACTCAAATTGTTTATCAAATGAAAATTCTTGTTTTATAATTTTTTTAGTACTCAAATTGCTTATCAAAAAATCAGAAAAAAATGGTTTTTAAGAATTAATTTTTTCAGATCAGAACCACTTAAAGTGTACCCTTGTAATTTGTAGTTTATTACTATTTAATCAGTTAGTAGGGCGTTAATTCCAAAAAAATCGAGGGTCGTATTTTAAATATTTCAAGAAAAGCTAAAAAATGTAATTTTTATATTGAATATTATACACTTTATTTTATAATAAAAATGTCGTACCATAAAATATAAAGAATCTATTTTTAACGTCAAGAAATGAACCTATTTTTTATACTTTATACCGGGTGGGAATGAAACTAGGGCCACCCCTGGCATTTCTTTATTTATGGAAATAAAAAATTAAAATTTTAGTATATTATATGATCTAGGTAAACAAATCTTATGGAACGAATAAATTTTTAATTTTACTTCCGGTTTATCAGGAAATGGCATCCACTTTCTTATTTTAAATATAACCCCCTGATTTTTTCTACGTAAAATCAAACATTGGTTAATTTTAAGTATGTTTATAACAAAAAAGTATTTTTTTTCAAAACTTTAAGAAATAAATTTGAATTTTTTTTTGGTAAAAAATTTGAGTAAAACCTACAAAAACTATTTTTAAACATACATATGGGATATCACAGTAACCGGAAAAACCCCCTCTATTTAATAGGGGGGGGGGGGGGGGGGGGCTTATATCATCCCATTTAAAAAAGTAAAGATATTTCCACAAAACGCTTCTTGAAAATTAAAAAAAATCTCAAGAACGGTGAAATAAATTTTATAAATTACAATTTATTTTAGGTATTTGTATTATTTAAAAATAGTTTTTGTAGGTTTTACTCAAATTTTTTACCAAAAAAAAATTCAACATTTTTTTTTGTCATAAACATACTTAAAACTAACCAATGTTTGATTTTACGTAGAAAAAATCAGGGGGTTACATTTAAAATAAGAAAGTGGGTGCCATTTCCTGATAAACCGGAAGTAAAATGAAAGATTTATTCGATCCATAAAATTTGTTTTCTTAGATCATATAAGATACTAAAATTCTAATTTTTTATTTTCATAAATAAAGAAATGCCAGGGGTGGCCCTAGTTTCATTTCCACCCGGTATTTATAGAGTTAATTATAAACTTTAATTTTTAAAAAAATAAACAGGTTTGTATTTAGTAAAAATTTGGGAAAAATAAAAAATAAATTTTAGTTCTTTTAAGAAGAATAAACGCTGAGTAAGGAAAGCTAAAAATTATAATTACTATTTCAATTTTGTTATTCTATAATTAACAATATTTTATATTTAATAAAAATAATCAATAAAAATGATTTCTTACATTTAATACACTTACATTGTAAATTTATACATTCTTCTAGTTATTCTTTAAATACTTGGTTACTTAGGCCCTGTTTTCAAGAAATTCCTGTGTAGTATTTTAAAAAATATAATAAAAGTTGAAAAAATTATTTTAATCTTGCTTTTTTGAGGAACATCTTAAAATCACTTAACGTGGATGTTTATAGAAATTGAATTAAACTTTATTTTATATAAAAAGAAAAGACTTAAAAAACATTCAGAGTTCAGAGAAAATCTCAAAAAAATTATTTTTAACATCAAATTAAGAGATTATTGCATATTTAACGAATTCAGTACCGGATTATATATGGTTTGAACATTTTTAAAAATTTTTATCAAAATTAAATTATTTTGAATTTTAATATGTATTAAAAAAGGTAGGGTTATATTTAGTGAAAATTTGGGAATAAACCAAAAAAATTTTTTTAAAAAATGACTAAGCTCACGTAAATTTAATAATATTTTATATTTAATAAAAAATCAATAAAAAAATTTAAAAAAAAATGATTCCTTACTTTTAATTCACTGTGTAAATTTATAATTTTTTGTAGTTATTCTTCAAATACTTGGTTACTAAGCCCTTAGTTTCAAGAAAATCCAAGGCTGCATTTTAAAAAATTAGAAAAATCTAATTTTGAAGTTTTTTTGGGAAAGATTTAAAGCCATTAAAATTTGATATTTATAAAAATTGAATATATTATACAAACTTTGCTTTATAAAAATAATGGTGCTAATTAAATATTCAAAGAAAATTTCCAAATTTCGGTTATTAACATCAAAATATAATTTTTTTCTAAATATAAATATTTAAAGAGTTCAGAACCGGATTATGCCTACTTTGTTTTTTTAATTATTATTCAAACTTTAATATAATGAACCTTATTTTTAAAAAATACATGGTAGTATAATAATTAAAAAATTGGGAAAAAAACAAAAAAAAAACAATTTTTACTTAAAAAAAATTAAAGTTTGAATTAAAATTTTAATCAATACGAACCTGGATTATGAACAAAACAAGGCTTTTTAAGATAATTTATACATTTTTGCCCAAATAAAATTGCAAAATTTATTATAATTATTCTTGTAACTAAAATAAATAATGGGACATTTACTCTGATTAAATATATATTTTTTTAATTATATTTATAAAATCATTCTTAATTTAAGAACAGTTCTATAAATTCTTTAAGCATAATTAATAGTCTGCTAATTAAGGCGTCGAGTTGTCAAATCCTCGTTATTAGAAGCATATTTTATATCAACTATAATTAGAACATTTTAATAATTCGAATTGCCCTGGCTCTAAGGCCGTGTTTTTCAACATCAAGCAATAATTTAATTTCAAAATTCGCGAAAATAATTATTCGAAAATACAAAAGTTGAATATCATATTTCAAACTTTACAAAAGTCTCTTTAATTACTTAACTAAAGTTTGTAAATTATAATCAATAAAAAATAACTTCCATACACACTAATAGAAAGGGTACTTTAAAAGAAATGTATTTTTGACATGATAAGAATAAAAGTACAAAGTAATATTTTTTAAAACGAATTCTTTATTTGGAGTTTTAGCATTCAACTTGATCCACCCGCACCATTCATAGGAGACCTTTTTAAAAGTTACGTTAGATGAAAAGTAAAATATTTTTATTGAAATACCTTAAATCCATAATTCAGGACTTAAAAATAAATAATCTGCATATATTTTAAATATTTCAAACACATTTTGTAAATATAACAATTTTGCTATTAAACTGATTTATACTTCATTATTATTCGCTATTTCTACTTTTTTAAATGGATTCACTTTATTAAAGTCCTCACTACTTAATTAGCATACTTTAAAATGCATTAAAAAATTATGGTAATAATATTTTTCGCGAGCAATTCGTCTCTTTTTCCCTAATTTGTTTTTGTGCATCATGTACCAAAAAAAGAAAGTCAGGAATAATTTATCACCCAAATAGGAAACCTTTAAATTATTTTTACCTTTAAATTAAAAAACAACGTTCATTAGTATTTTTCATTAGTATTTGTATCGAAATTTTTTGTACGTTTTAACTATTGATTTAAAAAATATATTGCAAAATTTATGATAGCCATTTAAAAATATCTGTAGTAGCTATATTTTTTCATAAATTATTTTTTGAAAGATGGTTAAATGAAATTAGCTTAAATTAGGGTAAAATGAGAAGGTTAAAAATCATCTTGAAAATTGTATTATTCGTATCAAGCAAATACCTTTAGGAAATTTACTCTGGAGGGCAAGAAGTAATTGAGATAAACTCGAGGTTGTTCTCGTGGGAAGTATACTGCCATTTTCTAAAAGTATTTTAAGTACGTAAATTTATTTATAAAAAACTTCTTCTAATTTCACTTTGTAAACTTACATCAAAAGTTGAAGTAATTATAATAAATATGTATTATATTTCCATAATATGATACTTTTAATCAATAACAACAGATTTTATATAGTTTAAAAAAAAATTTAATTCCATATTTTAAGGTTAATATGAGTTTAATTTCTTAATATATTCGGCTGACTCCTTATATGAATTACGTGCCTACTTTAAAAGAATAATACAATAATTTTCTGTAAATTTAAAATTCGTATGTGCGTTCAATTTTAATTTGAAAAAAGCTCTTTTCTTCTTTATTATTTCAAGAGTTTATTGTTCTTTATAAAGGTAGGTACATGCATTTACTTGACTTCCATTTAATTTCCATACACATACATGTGAATACATAAAGGGGAGGTATAATACTAAATTTCCTACGTTCGCAAATCTGTCACACTGTTTAATTTTCACGTTTTTTATTATAATCCAAAATTAAACCATTAAATCGTTTATCCCAGTAGAAAATTTAATTAATTAAGTAAAAAGATATGTAACAATTTGTCTATTCAAAAAATTTTAATCTATGATATTTTGGCACCGTAGTTCTACTTTTGCCAATTTTTATTAAAATTATTATAATTTCCTCTTTTTCATACAGTGAGAGTCGACATTAAACGCCCAATTTTTTGGACCGATTCTACAACTAATTTTAAGATCGCTGGAGGGCGCTTGAGTAGAAAAATAGTAATATATCATGAAATCGAGTAGTACGCTGCAGCGAAATCTCAAGTTTTTTCCGTTCGATTTTCAATTTTTTTCAGATTTATTAGCCAAATTTATTAGGCTACAATTTGGCGTATATTTACCTTGTGTAACCTTGCACAGAATTAACTAGAGGGGTCGAAAATTAAGGTATTTTTATGTCATTATATGTTTTTTGTTCATTCTCGATTTTTTTTCATGCGCCAGAACTTAGTATGTTTAGACCCTTTTGGGCTCAAGGCAATTATGATTTTAAGGACCCTTTAAAAAATTAACTATTGTTTGTCCGCCCAATAAATGGACATTGTCTGGACTACCGAAAGTTAAGCATTTTTTACATTTAAACATCGGAAAGCAAGGCAACTTTTTTGTGTACGGATGTAGGGCTCTGAAAAACAATACGCGTTCGGCTGCGGTGGAAAAAATTATCAATCCAGAGATGTCAATTTAGGTTGGTAATGGATAATGGAATTTATTCGGCGTATGTATTATATCAATTTAACTCTAGGTCTATTGCTAGAAAGCCTTTTGTTCAACAGACATTTGACAGACACTTCATCGACAGTGCTTTTTCATCGACAAACCTTTCTTTCAAGAAGTACGTTCCATCAAAACGTTTTCATTGACACAAATGTTTCATCGAAATTACCATTTAATCGACGCTAGCTTTTCATCGATAAACGTTTTTCGTCGCCACATACGATTCATTAACGAACAATTTCATCGATATTAACAATTCTTCGACAATGTCCTTCCATCGACCACAGCCGATATTGGCGATGAAACATGTTTTTGCGATAAAAAGGTAGTGTCGATGAATTTTCGAAGAATTGGTAATGTCGATGAAAACATATTGTCGATGAAAGAGTAGAGTCGATGAAACGTCTTAGTCGAAGAAAAGGTTTGTCGATGGAAAAGTAGTATCGATGAAACGATTGTCAATGAAAAGGTAATTTCGATAAAAGGTCCTTGTCGATGAAAAGGTTTGACGAAAAGGTAGTTTCGTCGAAATGGTAGTCGATGAAAAGGTAATGTCAATGAAACGTCCGTGTCGATGAAAGGTCAGTGTCGATGAAACGGTCGTGTCGATGAAATTGCATTCGATGAAAAGGCTATGTCGATGAAAGTGTATTGTTGAGGAAACAGTATACAACCACACTTGGCAGACTTTTGCCTGACAAAAATATGATGGACTGATATTTGTTCGATCAAATTTTGCAGTACATGTTAACAGTATAAATAATTCTTTTGATACTCAACATTTTTTTTCAGTTTTACATTTTTATAATAAAGGAAAGAAACTTAATTTTGCAAAAAACCTAGAAATTTGTATAAAATCGTGTCGAACTGCTAAATTGTCGAATCGTAGATCCTTGAAAACGTCGAACGCAAAAATGTCAAAACGCAAAATTGTCGAATCGCAAATCCGTAAAAACGTTGAACCCAAAAATGTAGAAACGCAAAAAAGTCGAAACGTAAATATGTCGAATCGGCGATCCGTAAACTCGTAGAACCCAAAATTGTCGAAACGTAAATACCTCGAAACGAAAAAATGTCGAATTGGTGATACGTCATCGACATCAAATTTTATAACACAATGCCATCAACACTAAGAGAATTGAATTTAGAAAAAACCAAAATGTTAAAAAATACTTGATTGATAAAGCCTTCTACTCTTTTGATGAATTTAATTCTGATGATTTTTCTCATGTTTAAATTTCTAATATTAAGATTATTATTATACAGGGTGATCTAAAGTGATTGTGGTTTCATATGTAGGCTACCAAATACACAGATTGGTACAACTGAAATCTTAAAAAGAAAATCTCCTAAAAATCCAATGGCGTAGCAAATTTTTTTTCCAAAATTTCTAATTTCACAGCAAATGTCAAATACTGAAAATGTTTTTCTTCATTTTCGAGGCAGATGCTAACACAAAACAAAGATTTACGCAAATTAATTTTGATAAATCTGACGTTTATGAAATAGAAGGCACTATAACGAAATTCTAATCTGTAGTTTTGATACAACGGTAAAAATTACACGTACGCCTCTGATTTTGTGAAGTCTAGTTACTTTGTTTTGAATTTGACATGATTTTATGTTTCTATGAACTTGAAGCAAACAAATTCCCCAGATTTTTAAGCGGGAAATTTGAATTGACCACAAACATTTTAGCTCACCCTGTATTATATAAACTCGAATTTAACAATCAAGTATTTTTTAATAATTAATTTTAATTTTCTTAAATTCAATTCTCTTAGTGTAGGTGGCAATGACATTTTTACGTTTCGACAATTTTGCGTTCGACGAGTTTACCGATCGCCGATTTGACATTTTAGCGTTTCGACATTTTTACGTTCGACAATTTTGTGCGTCACCTCAACTAGAAAACGTGTTAGGGTTAATGACGTTATTAATTTCAAATGTAATAAATTTTTTAATAAGATTAATATTTATCAATAATATAATTGTCCATGGTGTATGTATTTCTTTTATAAAAA
The DNA here is from genome assembly GCA_963971135.1 of Stenus bimaculatus. NCBI lineage: Eukaryota > Metazoa > Arthropoda > Insecta > Coleoptera > Staphylinidae > Stenus > Stenus bimaculatus. Next base: position 73,027,889 of record OZ020180.1, on the reverse strand, counting down.
TCAAATCAATTTTTTTTTTCAATTATAGCCTTTATTTGAAATACAATTTTTTTTATTAAAAATAGCTAATGCATTTTCGATCCTTAGATCATCGTCAGGCTTGAAAAATATTTTAAAAAATTCATATAAAAATGACTTATGTAAAAAATTGTAAATGAATAAAAATTATTATTTTATAATTAGCTATTTTTAATAAAAAAATTGTATTTCAAATAAAGGCTATAATTGAAAAGAAATTGATTAGATTAATATTTCTTAATCATAGCAATTATTTTATTTACTTTGTTTATATTATAGCCTGAAGAAGGACTTAGGGTCGAAAACATGTTAGCATTTCTTAAAATATATTGTATTCTTTAAGACGACAACATTCCTATTTTATGTATTTCAAACTCTGATACAATTGCAAAATTGACCTTGAGAAGGTAAGTATGTTTAGTAGGTATGGTTTAGCGAAGCATATTTAGAAATTTGCTTATATTCCATCCAAAAATATCCACTTATAAATTTTCCACTTCGAAATGCTTTCAAATAAAGGAATATCGATTTCAAAATATGATTTATACATATGTATATACCGGGTGGAAATGAAAACCGGGTCACCTCGTTACTTTTTTTATTTGAATAAGAAAATTTTAAATTTGGCTATGGTTCAATAAAACAAATTTTATGTGCATTTTTTATTTTCGAAAGCGCTTCCGGTTTCACCGGAAACACCATGAACTTTGTTTTTTTAAATGGAACATCCCATATTTTTATTCATGGCTTAAAATACTTTTAAAAAAGAAGTATTTTTGAGATATTAGTTTTTATTTTTTTTGTAAAAAAAATTTTTTTCAAAAAAAAAAAGGTTTTCGAAGTCAGTGAAAAGTACCAAAACTAATTCTAAATAATTCAAATACCTAAATAAAATTGTAATTTGAAAAAAAATTTAAGTGGTTTTTGAACTATTAATTTTTAAACTTAGTTAATGAAGATTTTATCAAATATCTCACTTTTTTTTAATGCAATGATGCCGGGTCATTCGATTTTTTAAAAAGAGGATTTTATAACGATTACTTTGGAACCCCATATGTAGGGTGCAATCAATTTACTTGTCCCAGTTTATCATATTTTTTGTACTTGGGATTTTTTAAAATTAAAAAAAAATTAAAAATGTATCACAAACACATACCCCTACATATGGGGTACCAAAATAATCGTTATAAAATCCTCTTTTTAAAAAGTCGAATGACCCGGCATCATTGCATTTAAAAAAAGTGAGATATTGATAAAATCTTCATTAACTAAGTTTAAAAATTAATAGTTCAAAAACCACTTAAATTTTTTTTCAAATTACAATTTTATTTAGGTATTTGAATTATTTAGAATTAGTTTTGGTACTTTTCACCGACTTCGAAAACCTTTTTTTTTTTTTGAAAAAAATTTTTTTTACAAAAAAAAATAAAAACTAATATCTCAAAAATACTTCTTTTTTAAAAGTATTTTAAGCCATGAATAAAAATATGAGATGTTACATTTAAAAAAACAAAGTTCATGGTGTTTTCAGTGAAACCGGAAGTGATTTCGAAAATAAAAAATGCACATAAAATTTGTTTTTTAGAACCATAGAACATAGCCAAATTTCAAATTTTTTTATTCAAATAAAAAAAGTTATCGAGGTGACCCGGTTTTCATTTCCACCCGGTATATACATATGTATAAATCATATTTTGAAATCGATATTCCATATTCCGGTATATAATACAGGGTGTCCCGAAAATGACGCAAGAGCTCTCCAGTACGTTATTGGGAACCCTTCAGGGATACTCCCCAAAATAATTAAAAAAATCCTCTTGATTAATTGACCGAGATATGAAGATGTAAAGTTGGGAATCCAACATCTTTTTTAGCACGAATTTTGAAAAACTCTTTGTTGTCCTGTAAAGTTTGGCTTCTCTTTAGGCGTTAAGTATCAAATTAAATGTAAATCGTATTGTTATAACTTCACAATTTATTTTTTTAAACTGAAAATTACCTATAATTAAAAAAAATAATTACGTAGTTATTAAAATACGATTTAAGTTTAATTTATAACTAAACACTAAAAAGAAACCTAACTTTACCCGACAACTAGAGGTGTTTCAAATTTCTTGATAATAAAGAAGTTGAATTCCCAACATTATCACTTCATATCTCGGTTAATTGGTCAAGAGGATTTTTCTGGGTATCCCTGAGAGCTGTATAATAGAATACATGTAAAAGTACAGTAATTTCTTGCTAAGAAAGCTCCTCATTTCGTTTATTGGGAATTCCACCTACTAATAGAGGGCGCTTTACATGTAAACAAACATGGCGGAAGTGAGGTTGAGTAAGCCAAAAACAAGTGTGTATATGTTTCAAATCTTGCCAATTATAATTACTTCACAATCTAATAATAAGTTTTTACAAAAACTATTAAATTAATTTGGATCAAAACACAGAAAATGTACCTGGCGCGAATGTAATCAAGCGTCGAGTACTCGTAGTTAGGTTCACTTGTTCGCCACCAGAAGGCGAACAAATGGCTGGAATTCGCAATATGCCGGATTAATTTCCCACTAATAATAAATAACTTTTCTTAAAAATGCATGCTCAATAAACTTTTAATTTAATAAGCGTGGCAAAAAGTTTATGATTTATATTTGTGTCAGTCATGCAAGTAGACGGTTAAATCAATGTAAAGCTAGACGTATTAATAAACTAGATTGTCAGAACAACTTATCTTCGTAAATTTTAAAAACTTAATAAAGACGAACACAAAGTAACGTGATGCCTCTGGTATAAATTTTAGTAAGAATATTTATAATAGAATGTCATGAAGTTAAAAACTTAAATTAAAAAATACCATTTAATAAAAAAATGTAACAAATTATAGCTAAAGACTTTTTTATATACCAAAAAAAAATGGAATTTTAAAAAAGCTTTAGTAGCAAATTTTTTATAACCGCATTATAAAATCGACCACTCAGATTTACCCACTATCATCATAAATCAAGTAAAACGAGAATTCTTTAAGGTGTATGTAAAGTTGCTATTTACATTTGGGTGTTAATTTCTTTAAAGCAGTAAAATTACGGAAAACTTGTATTACAATAAAAAATAATAACATAAAGGCACCTCAAACACTATAGTGCTACATTTTATTTTTATTTTTTCAAAAATATTAATTTGTTATGGCTCGTACACATCTGAGCACGTACTGGAACGCGGCAAGTCGAGGCAATGGTTTTTCTCCTATCTGTTTGACGCGACGCAGAAACAGATAGGGGAAGAAGCATTGCCTCACCTTGCCTCGCGTATGCACCTTTATAACTTATTTTATAGATTGGACTTGTTGAAAAGGAAACTTTGAACAAAACAATTTTATTTGCAACTTTAAAATTTATTTTAAAAGAATAAAATTGTAAAATAATCACAAAGAAAAAATGTATTAATTTCCGGTTAATGTTTACTTCATTTAATACTTTATAAGAGTATTTATATTTGTGTTGATAAATGTTTTCCTATCAACGAAGTGATTTTACGGATATATATTAAATTACAAATTAAATAACGAATACAATAACGTTGCAAGCTTGAGTAAGATTTAAATAATATGATAAATAATAATCCAAAGATGAAAGGAAATTTCCTCTAGGTACTCAACTTTTTAAATTCGATTATAAGAAATTAACAAAATTTATACTAAATCAGTTAATCCTCAGAATCTAACATCAAAAACTAATAAATAAGACATTAGAATCCAGGACCGACCCTAAATCCTTATCCACCAGCGTGGAAATGTTAAATTACCAACCCTGTACCGTCAATTTTTTTATGATTAATGTTTTGGAGATTGCGTTTGGAAATTTTGCAAGTGTGTTACTGACTCGAATAAAAAAAAATAACGTGAAAAAGTAGAAATATTCCGATTTTTTTTTGATTTGTTGTGCTCCCGTATGTTTTAAATTACTTTTTCCCTTCTTTAGGGGACGGGTTCAGGGTCACAACAAAAAAAAATCGAAAGAACGTGTCGATATCTTAAAATTTGACGTCATAAAAGACAATATAAATGGCCCATTGCTTATGATGATTTTTCAATTTTTTTCCCAAAATTTAATACTCCTAACTTTTTTTTTGATTTCGAAAGAAGTATAGCGTGAGGAATCAGGGCAGAAGGACAAGTGTATTAAGAGGCAATTTGGTTCTACGAAAAATTCTCATTTTTGATTTAAAAAATTCAAAATTTCAGTTTCTACAGAATACCATCAAAATTATTCGTATTTCAAATATGGTAGTATCACTGATAAATTAAATTACTCTGAAGCAACTAAAAGAATCGAAAGTTGCGATATAAATTTGACCTTATAAAGCAAAATCACCAATTTTAAGTATTTTTTGGAAATTTATATTATTAGGGTATGTATAGTATCGAGGCGTTTCGGATTATGTTTGAAAGCTAAAAAAAATTAAATCGAAAAATGTTTAATTTAGAAGGCGATTCTAAAAAAACGTTTATTTTCTTCAAACGGTTAATGGATTAAAATGATAGTTTTCGAATCCATTTTCATTTTTCTCCTTTCTCCTTCGGCCTTTTGTCCTTGTGGGCCTTTTGGCTACTTTGTTTAAAAACAAACTCCAGAAAAACTAGGACTTATTTTTAATTTGGAAAAGGATACCCCAAGGCATGTATTGTATTAAAATATAAATATTGCATTATAACATTGTTATAGGCTTTTGAAATTTAGAATTTTTCTTGCATCTTTAAAAATCACTCTAAATAAAAATAAAACAAAAATTTACGAAAAAAAGGGAATCTCGAGATTCTCTTAAATGTCTGGATAAGATATGTGAAAACCAATTTTGATTTTTTTGATTGGTATAGCCGTACTTTGTCTTTGAAATCGACAAAAATTTAGATTGAAATCGCCTATACCCAAATTACACCGGCAATCCTCTTAAAGGTAAAAAAAATAAAATCTTATTGGACATTTTGAATTGCAAATTTATAAACAAAAAAAAAACTAAGTAGAAGATTTAACGAGTTCGAAAATAAAAAAAGTTTGAAAAAAATAAATTCAAACAAAGGAGTTAGCATATATTTCTAGTTTTAAACATAACAATTTTATTACATTGAGACTACAATTTCTAATTATGCTTGTGTTTATCGTAATAACAGTTTTTTTAATAAGAGCCTTTTAATAGAATACTGTTTTATTAGGAGTAAAAACAGTACTTTTTGTGGCAAACATTTAGCTTCGCAGGACGAGCCACAAAAAATTATTTTATAAACTAATAATGTAAAAAACTAACTTTAAAATGTGAGATTTTATTTACATACATCATATAACATTTTGTTAATGTATATTGTAAGTAAACCTGATTAATCTATAGACTCAACGAACAGAAAAATTACTTGTTGCAGCTTGTCAAGTATCACAGAAGACTATACTTTAATAACGTTTGAAGAAAAAATATTATTTTTTAGTTTCAAAACTATGTAACGTAGGTATATGGTATATTTTATTGGTTTAAATTTAAACTTTTCAGATATTTTTTGTTTTTGGTGCATTTTAAGTCAAAATATTTAAAGATTATCGATAAACATTTTTAACCATTAAAAAGGAGCTTTTTTAGTATCAAAAAATATTTGTAGTACTGATTTTCAAATGACATGAAAATTCAATCAAATTTTATTGTAATAATGTTAGATGCTTATACATATATTTTTGGTTGTACTTAGTAAATAAGGGCTTCATGATTTTGTTATGCATAAATTATTTGCGCCAGTTACATCCAACCATATTTTTATTGTGTTTGTTGTATAATATTTTGACGTTTCTTTACATGAAAAAAAAATTCTTTAATTATTTCAATCACTCAATAACTTCCACTCTTTGTATTTTTTATGTCAAATGAGAGTAATTTTTATTTTATGGAAATTGCTATTTCGGGACATTTTAAATTATGCAAAAAAAGGTCGGATGTGTAAGGTAGGGGACAACATTTTTTCTCAATTATTTTTGTTATATTATATTGGAAAACATAAAAGAATTTGAGAAATTTCAGCATTACGTTATATTATTTTTTATAAACATTTTTAGCTCTTAACTTGCCACTTGGATGGTGATACAATCAATCGCTTTATATTTAAGGAATATATAAATATTTAAAATAATAAAATAAAATAAAAACTGGAAATATAAAAGGTCTTTATTATAATCTATACATATTTAATTTCTAGTATATTTTGTGTTTGTACTACAAATTTAATATCAGGCAAGTTTATTAGACAATAAAGAGTTTATAACTCGTGTTACAATCACGCGACATAAACCTCTTAGAGGTCTTAGAGACATTATTGTTATTAAAATATTTTAAATATTCCTCAATGAAACATGTACATACAGGGTGTACAAAAAGTCCGGCAATGCCAGTTTATTATTGAAATATAGAATTTAAAAAAATGTTTCGAATAAAAGCGTTATGATTCTTAGTGATGCATTATTTCAGAAAATTGCCATGACCTTGACCAGCAGGTTTAAGGTCACTTAATAATCACTTAATTTTTTTAAATAGCAACCACCCATTTTTATTGCATATTATTCTATAGCTTGCTATCACAGGTTTATAAACCATATTTTTTTTAAGTACAGTCGATTGCAAAAAAAATGGATATGGAAATTTGAACTGTGTAAAACGTACTTTCAGCAAGTCTTGATTAAATTACGGGAAATGTAACTGTCAGTAATTGTGGTTATTTTTATACAGGGTGACCCAGTCATATGCCCACGGTCTATAGCTTCTTTGTTATAAAACATATCGACTTGCTGTTTTCACCAACATATAGATACATGCATGCCCCACAATTTAAAAATATTTTCGATATACAGGGTGATTTTTTTAACCTGGAAAATGGAATTATCTCGAAAAATACGCATCGCACAGAAAAATTTGCCAGATCGAAACTTTATCTTTCCGAGGGAGGCATATGTTAGTACTAAATTACTCCCATCCCGACACCCACTGCGGGCAGGGCCGGCGGCAACTTTGAATCTAAAATACGAACACCCATTTTTTATCGCAGATTCGGATTCAACGTCAAAAGGTACGTACGATTTGTCCGAAAAAATTTTTTCCATTCGCGACAGATGGCGCTGTAATCACAAAAAATGAATAGAAATCAAAAGAATCAAAAATCAGATAAACATGCATTTATTATTTTTCGACGGGCTATTCAATGATAATACGGTTACTGGTTTATTAATAAACTACATTTAGCATAACCCAGGAACAACGACGGGGACGTAGTAGTTTTCTGTCCCCTTGCTTCTCACTATTCAAATAAATGCTCGAAATGGTGAAATTTGAAGTAAAATGGGAGTCCCGCCGGTTACCCAAAAAATACTCCCGCCGTTTACCCAAAAAATACTCCCGCCGTTTACCCAAAAAATACTCCCGCCGTTTACCCAAAAAATACTCCCGCCGTTTACCCAAAAAAATACTCCCGCCGTTTACCCAAAAAATACTCCCGCCGTTTACCCAAAAAATACTCCCGCCGTTTACCCAAAAAAATACTCCCGCCGTTTACCCAAAAAATACTCCCGCCGTTTACCCAAAAAATACTCCCGCCGTTTACCCAAAAAATACTCCCGCCGTTTACCCAAAAAAATACTCCCGCCGTTTACCCAAAAAATACTCCCGCCGTTTACCCAAAAATACTCCCGCCGTTTATCCAAAAAAATACTCCCGCCGTTTACCCAAAAAAATACTCCCACCGTTTACCCAAAAAAATACTCCCGCCGTTTACCCAAAAAATACTCCCGCCGTTTACCCAAAAAATACTCCCGCCGTTTACCCAAAAAAATTACTCCCACCGTTTATCCAAAAAAATTACTCCTACAGCTTGAATCAAAATTTGCGCAACAGTAACATGACAATTTAAAAATAAATCCCTTGCCGATTGTTTTAGGGAAAGAACTTTTTTTTTGAAAATGTACATATAATATTAACTTTTTTACTAAAACTTATAAAATAAGAGTTTGCTTATTTAAATTGTTTTTATTTTTTAAGAGATGGAAATTGCAAATTAATTTGTTTACAATTACTGAAATTAATTGAATGAAAAAGTGACTTCCACTGTTTACCCCTAAAAACTACTCCCACCGTTTACCCAAAAAATTACTCCCGCCGTTTACCCAAAAAAATACTCCCGCCGTTTACCCAAAAAAATACTCCCGCCGTTTACCCAAAAAATACTCCCGCCGTTTACCCAAAAATACTCCCGCCGTTTACCCAAAAAAATACTCCCGCCGTTTACCCAAAAAATACTCCCGCCGTTTACCCAAAAAAATACTCCCGCCGTTTACCAAAAAAATTACTCCTACTAGTTTTATACAGCTTGAATCAAAATTTGCGCAACAGTAACATGACAATTTAAAAATAAATCCCTTGCCGATTGTTTTAGGGAAAGAACTTTTTTTGAAAGTGTACATATAATATTAACTTTTTTACTATAAAATAAGAGTTTGCTTATTTAAATTGTTTTTATTTTTTAAGAGATGGAAATTGCAAATTAATTTGTTTACAATTACTGAAATGAATTGAATGAAAAAGTGACTCCCACTGTTTACCCCAAAAAAATACTCCCGCCGTTTACCCAAAAAAATACTCCCGCCGTTTACCCAAAAAATACTCCCGCCGTTTACCCAAAAAATACTCCCGCCGTTTACCCAAAAAAATACTCCCGCCGTTTACCCAAAAAAATACTCCCGCCGTTTACCCAAAAAATACTCCCGCCGTTTACCCAAAAAATACTCCCGCCGTTTACCCAAAAAATACTCCCGCCGTTTACCCAAAAAATACTCCCGCCGTTTACCCAAAAAATACTCCCGCCGTTTACCCAAAAAAATACTCCCGCCGTTTACCCAAAAAATACTCCCGCCGTTTACCCAAAAAAATACTCCCGCCGTTTACCCAAAAAATACTCCCGCCGTTTACCCAAAAAAATACTCCCGCCGTTTACCCAAAAAATACTCCTGCCGTTTACCCAAAAAATACTCCCGCCGTTTACCCAAAAAAATTACTCCCACCGTTTATCCAAAAAAATTACTCCTACTAGTTTTACACAGCTTGAATCAAAATTTGCGCAACAGTAACATGACAATTTAAAAATAAATCCCTTGCCGATTGTTTTAGGGAAAGAACTTTTTTTGAAAATGTACATATAATATTAACTTTTTTACTATAAAATAAGAGTTTGCTTATTTAAATTGTTTTTATTTTTTAAGAGATGGAAATTGCAAATTAATTTGTTTACAATTACTGAAATGAATTGAATGAAAAAGTGACTCCCACTGTTTACCCCAAAAAATACTCCCGCCGTTTACCCAAAAAATACTCCCGCCGTTTACCCAAAAAATACTCCCGCCGTTTACCCAAAAAAATACTCCCGCCGTTTACCCAAAAAAATACTCCCGCCGTTTACCCAAAAAATACTCCCGCCGTTTACCCAAAAAATACTCCCGCCGTTTACCCAAAAAATACTCCCGCCGTTTACCCAAAAAATACTCCCGCCGTTTACCCAAAAAAATACTCCCGCCGTTTACCCAAAAAATACTCCCGCCGTTTACCCAAAAAAATACTCCCGCCGTTTACCCAAAAAATACTCCCGCCGTTTACCCAAAAAAATACTCCCGCCGTTTACCCAAAAAATACTCCCGCCGTTTACCCAAAAAATACTCCCGCCGTTTACCCAAAAAAATTACTCCCACCGTTTATCCAAAAAAATTACTCCTACTAGTTTTATACAGCTTGAATCAAAATTTGCGCAACAGTAACATGACAATTTAAAAATAAATCCCTTGCCGATTGTTTTAGGGAAAGAACTTTTTTTTGAAAATGTACATATAATATTAACTTTTTTACTAAAACTTATAAAATTAGAGTTTGCTTATTTAAATTGTTTTTATTTTTTAAGAGATGGAAATTGCAAATTAATATTTTTACCCAAAAAAATTACTCCCATCATTTTTATTGCATTTTTTTAAGTCAACAGTTTGAAAGTTTAAAAAATAAATGGTCGTTGCCGAACTTATTGTACATACTGTATAATATGATATACATATTTTATTCATATACGGTCAATGAATATTAAACGGTTTATTTTGTAATTACTTAGAATAAAATTCGCATAAATATACATATATGACAAACCAAATTCATTTAAAAAATTAATACGCTGTTATTGTAAAAAACACAAAAATCTCCAAAAACAATAAACACACCCCTCAAAAATTTCTGAATTGCCTGTTTGTAGAGTCGCGTCCTTCACTAGGCAAAATACACATTTGCCTAGGGCCAAAATAAACTACCCAGCAACCAAAATGAAATTATTTATAATAAATTATCATAAGTATTTGAAAACACATGAAATCATTTGCAATTAAAGAATTATAAAATATGCAATCCAAATAAAATTTATGGAGATTTTGAATAATTTCTTTGAATTTTTTTTTATATTTCGAATAAAAATTTAATATTTTTTAATGTTTAAAAACCTTTAATATGCATGCCTTAATAAGGGTTGCGATTCACAGCATTAAGTGATGAAAAATAAAAAGAGTGACTTTTATGGCAAAAAATATTCCGTCCTCCATTTAAAATAAATTTGAGAACTGCTTCAAAAATTTTATTTTCCCTAATTAAAAACTCGTCCATTTCATTTTCGTTGGTCCTTTATGTAAGTGTGTGTATTTAACAAACGTGACAGTAAATTAATGTGAAAATTATGATGAATAATTAAAATTTCTTTTTGTAACTTTAATATTATATATTTAAAATATTATTATTATTCTTTTACAAACAATTTTAATTATATTTGATCAAATTTAATTAAATAATTTTAATTTAATATTTAATACAAAAACTGTTTTTTATTTTTAAGGCAAGCATTATAAAGCAGATTTTATAATAAACTTTATAGCTTTTTAACTAGCTTTTAGTTTTGCCGAAGTTTAAAAAGTTTTAGTTTGGGTGTGAAAACATTACATTCGAATTTTAAAAAGTTTATTACATTTTTTTAAGCTATTAAGTAAAAGCAAAACTAAAATAAAAATAAAAACACAGCTTATCCAATGTACAATTTCTTACATCACATACTTCAAGTAAACTTAATATTAGTATTATTGCTGCATTTTTATGTAAGTACTTCATTTCTACGAATTTTCATTATTTTAAATAAACTAAAATATATCATTTATTTTTTTTATATTCAGATAAACGCAAATACTTAGTACACTAAAAACTAGTTTTCTAATTTAATTAAGTTTTAGTAACCATCTGTTGCAATTCCTTACCTGCCAAGAAAACATAAATTATTAAAAGTAATCTTCTCTTTCCGCCGATAAGTTTCATCTTAATTAATAAAAAGACCACTTCATCAACATACAATCATTTTAAATAGTCTTTAAAAAAAGTCATTTTCTTAAATCGCATGTTAAGCTCTTTTTTCACTTAATTATTATTTTAATCAAATTTTTATGAATTTGATAAAAATAGTTTGTAAATTGATTTTTTTTTTAAATTTTGCCTGTTTTTTAAACTATTTGTGTCTGTTGTTCGGAAAAATTAGTTGAAAGTTTTGGTGTGTTAAAAATCGGATGATAATAATTGACGCGCGTTTCTTGAATTGTTTCGGATCCGCGTGCCCGGAGTCTGCGTGCATCCCGAATCTCGACCGAGAACTGCCATCAAACTCTCCCCAAATTTCCGCAAACAGAAATTCCACGCATGACAAGATGATAAAATTTTTATTTTTAGAAAATCCAAAAAGGTGTCTAATTTAGATTACGAGTTAAAACTTGTTTAAGCATCAAGACGGTGAAGGGAAATAATCTTTCTTCCCACAATTTTTTATTAGGTAAAAGGAGTGGGATTTTATCAGAAACTAATAATTTAAAGTATGAAAATATTAATTTAATTATATTTCAATTTTTTTAGACATAAATTTAACTTCTCGGTTTTTGTAAAATTGTATAAAAATGATTTTTACGACGATGACAATCGTATAATTTGCTTGTGATTGCATATTTCCTTCGGAAAATCGATGATACTTGCATAATTAATAAATTATAACTGCCTGCAAAGCTATTGTTCAGTCAAATGGTGCCCAAAATGGCCCAATCCAGAAAAAAAAATTCTCACCGATTCTATATGTTTTCTTGGATGCTGGATAGAATTCAAATTATATGTTTCTCATTTCGTAGAAGGTCGACTTCACAGAGAAAATGGCAATTCACTTAAAAATTTTGCATTTTTTCAGTTTTCTTGTAATATCTGGAAACCTATGCTTTTTACTGAAAAGCCACTATTTCATTTTTCAAGAAGATTTTTTGGCAACAGTGTTGGCGGTAACACGAAAACAAATTATTTGTTTGTCTGTTTTTCGTAGAAATGGACAACATCGCTCCATTTCATCAACAATTTGTTTTAATACTTTAACTGCGGAAGTAAAATCAATGATTAAATGATGCACAATACAAGATAGTATTCTTTTTGATAATTTTTGAAGCCAAAGACAAAGAAGTTATTAAAAATCGAATTTAGTTATTCTAAGAAAATTACGAAAGAAGCTACCATCAGTTAAGAGTAATTCCCAATTCCGACATTAGCTTATCTTCGTAGTAGGGTCATTGTGCAAAAAACAGTTAAAAGATCCATATCCAGACAAAAGTTGCCGAATCTAAGAAATTTGTTGTCCTAAAATTTTGGCATTGCTTATAGCGATAGTTGGTGAGTATTTTTAATTATTTAATAAAAGATACCTAACAACTAGCGCTATAAGCAATGCCCAAGTTTTAGGAATCATTGGACTACCATGCAAACCACTATCACCCATTTTTGAAGACCCGGTACTTCCTTAAGGAACAAACCTGATTTCTTCGAACAAGTTCGATAATCACTGAGGTGAATATTGGATTCATGTATCTATTAAATTTTTAACATAATATGGTTAAGTAACACCCTGAGGCCGTTCAGAAGCGTTGTGTGAGGCTAGAGTATATTATTGATAGTGTGTTATGACGTCACTTTCAAAATAACCTCTATTTAATAAACGGCGGCAGTTAACAAATGTAACATTTTAGCAATCGTCGATTTTTTTTTCAATTTGATAAAACTTAAGATTGATAAGTATTTTGATTTGATTTTCGATTTTTCATGTCCACCATCATTTTGTTGCTTTAGCAACCAACTATTTTTCTAAATAGCATTTGCACTAATTAAAAGAGCGCAAATTTTGGGAAATTCACTTTTTGCCTAAATCGGGTCGTTACAATACTGCTTACTTGTGTTATAATTTTGAATTTTGAATTTTGAATTTTGAATTCTGTCATTATGTTTATTTATTAAAAATGTAATCTTTAAACTTGCTTTTCTCTAAATTACGTTTGTGGCACTTGGACCCTTTGGGAATACCACGCTTTAATTGTAGAAAACTCATATTATGAGAAAAGCGGTGATAATCCTATAATTCCCTTGAGGTTGCAGGTTGCATCTTCCTTCTGAAAATCGACAATACTTTTGCCTAATTAATAAGCTACAACTGCATGTAACAGGCAAAAAATAAAGTTGCTGCTATTTGCGGTAATACTGGAAGCGATATTAAAAAAATATTCGAAAAACTAATATAGGCAACTTTTGTTTTTGAAATGGCAACATGATAACAAAAATTGTTTTTCAGATTTTGAAAAGGTTTTTTTGAATACTGATAAAATAATATATATTTTTATTTTTTATTTTTTGTTTCATTTTTATTTTTTATGTACTTAAGTAAAATTAAAAAATATTATTTGTAGGAAATCTTAAAAAAGTATAAAAAAATTAAAAAATTAAATAGATTTTTTTTAAAACACCTTATTTCTATTACGAACTCAGAATAATATTGAAATAATAATTTTCTAGTACTCATGCTGCCATATAAAAAACAAAAGCTGCCTTTGGTTTTTCGGAAGTTTTTATAAAAAGAAAAAATCTTTTAATATAAGACTATAGTATTTTTTAAGCATTTAATTTCACATATCATTTATTAAAATCGGATAACAAAGAACTAAGCTACCTACTTCATTGACCGATTTTTGTGCGTGCACTCTTCTTTATATGTTTTTTTAATTTTTTTCCTTAATTATATTAAATGTTGATAATAAATGAAATAAAGATAAGTCCTTAAACTACAACTTATGTTTTAATAAAAGCTAATCATATTGTTTTATTTGTTATAAACACTTGACATTGAATTGATACGTTACCAGCATTGAGTAATTATTACAAGAAATTATAATGGAAGAAGAAGATCTAATGAACATCGTGTCAACTCAAAAAAACATGACGATGAATATGATAGAATTGGGAAGATCTAACTTAAACGCAAAAGTTGAGGAAATCATAAAAGAGATTATGGAAGGTCCAGCGAAATGTCAAGCATTTTTAAACTCAATTGTATCAATTCAAAAATACCAAATTAACAACCCCTACCATTTTCAAGAATGTGAAATGTCAAGAGAGTTCTTCGTTCTTTTAGGCCAAAAAGGAACTTTATTAAAAGAACTTCGTGAAAAAGTCCAAAATTTACAAAATATTTGCAATAATTTATCAGACTGTCAAACTCAAATTAACTACATTTCTAAAGAGCTTTATGTGATCCATATGGACACAATTAATGGTATCACTTCCATTGGCACGGAAAGATATCGTTGTGTAGACAATGGAAGATGGAAATTAGACGAATTATTAAAAGGTGTTGCTAATTCTTGGAAAATTTGTGTGCAAATGGCATAAATAATTTTTGTTGTCTAAAATATGTACATACTGTAAAATATCTTTGTTTGAACAATAAAATATATAAAAATGTTTTTCCATTTTTGTGATTAAAATGTACTTTTTTTGTTCGAAATTTTGTGAGTTTAGATTCGATTCTTATGGACAATGTTGAACATTTTTTAATAAATTAAACCGTTATTCTAAAATTTTAAATTTTTCAAAAATATATAGTTCTTTAATGAATATAAACATATTAAATAAATATATGTATATTTTGAAAGAGGTTAAATGGATCCATATATGGACATATCGAATAGTATCGTTTCAATTCGTAGGGAAAATTGTTTGGAAATGGTATAAATAATTTTTAATATGAAGTCTAAAATAATTTGGTATAAACAATAAAATCTATAAAAAATAGTTCTTTTATGAAAACCTACTCTGTCATTTATTTGAGTTAAATGAAATTTTTCTCTTAATTTGTGAATTGATGACGGGTAATTTAACATAACGTAATTCAGCATAACAATCGTAAAAAAGAAACCTTAATCTATCTGAGGAGAAAGGTGAAGAGAATAAATTTAGCCGACCAAAAGTTTAACCAAAATTAATTTTAAAACGATCCTATATTATTGTTCTTCTCATTTTCTATAGGTCATCCTAACAAACTAAATGAAAACCAATATTTCTTGTGACCTTCAACCTGATGGTCAAGGTCATGGCAAAATTAATAATGCACCTCTAAGAATCGTAATAAATGGGAGTTGCCAAACATTTTGTGGGCGAAAAATATTTTGATATGCTGCAAAATATTATCGAACCTACAATAACACATGTCTTAGAAAATGATGATATGTTGGACGGAAATTGGATAATTTTTCAACAGGATGGTGCTCCGCCACATTATACGTTACCAGTTCGTCAATATTTAAACAGAACCTTTCCTAGTTGGTTTGGCAATTGGCTGTAGAGGTACTATTGAATGGCCAGCACGCTCACCTGACCTCACACCGCTTTATTTTTTCGTTTGGGGCTATTTAAAAAGGTCTTCCAGAACCAACCTGATACTTTAGCAGACCTTCGTCAATGGATCTTAAACGAATGTGGAAATATTACACCAGTAATGCTACAAAATGTTCGCGCAGAGTTTGAAGACCGTCTCTATTTCTGCCTTGAAAATTCTGGAAAACATTTCGAACATTTACTTTAATTGTCTATTTAAAAATAAAATTATTTTATAACTAAAAAAAATTTAATTGCAAACTTTAAATTTGAGTATTACAATAGGTTTTTATTATTTTTTTTCTTTAAAACGAATCGATCAATTTTATTTTAATTTATACCGTTGAATTCTAATTAAAAGCAGTTTTCAAATGATATATTACTCAAACCCTGTTGCCATGTAAGAAATTAGGGGGTTAACGCCCCCCGCTTAAGGGAGTGACGTGAGAGTGCTTAAATCGGTGTTATAATGCGTCCCCCTCAAAACAAAAATCGGCCTGTTCGGTTAATTTTTTGAAAAAAAAATGTTGTTATGAAATAAACGACATTTGAAGTTTCCAATGAAACACCCTGTATGTAATATCACGAGTGGTCAAATTTAAGTCGAATATTTTTCACTGTCATTACCACGAATGTCATTTGGGGTTAAGTTTTAATTCCCCGACTGCGTAGAACAAGAGTCCATATTTAAGGGACTATTTAACGAACATTTTCCACTTTTTTGTGCAAAATTTGACAACTAACTTCAAACTATTTGAAATTTGACATTAACCTCATAAAATAATCGCAGATATTTTTGACGTTTTACTTGCCACAAAAAATAATCACTTGTGAGTTGAATAGTCATATGTAATATCACGAGTAGTCAAATTTAAGTCGAATATTTTTCACCGTCATTACCACGAATGTCATTTGGGGTTAAGTAGCAGGAGGGGAATTTTTAATTTAATTTAATTAAATAGAAACCTCAAGGTGGTGTGGAAATGAGTTTCTTGGCCAAAACGCGTTTTGAAGTACACTTTGAAGCGCTCTAACGCTAAAACTATTGATTTTACGAAAAAAAGGTTATTACATAAATTGTAGAAAATTTCTTTTAGTTTAGTTTTGAATATATTTTACCTTAAAATGAGTCGAAAAGGAGATATTGTCAAAAATCTGCTTTACGCTCTAATTTTACAATATGGCGGAGCGAGCGGCAAAGATACGAGGTGGCAGGGGTTACCTTTTTTACTCCAAAATGATTGAACTATTTCCCTATTTTCAACTTTTAAGAAATATGACCAACTAGTAATAAATTAGGTCAAATTAAAATATGTAGAAGGTAAAAATGCTTTAATTTATGCCCAACTAAATGCCTTTAAAGTCGTTATTTGGGGCAATATTACCTAAATTTTCCTTAATTAGGTTAAATATACTTAAACACAAAGATATTTTCCATGACATGTTACTTGAGAGTGTTATCAATAGAACAGAATTATTTTTATCATCTTTTAAGTGAATTTTATTACTAACTATATTTAAGAGATGATTACACAATATATTAAAATGCTAATCGCGAACTATTTTAATTTTGTGTTGTAAACACATAAATACTAAATTGAATTTTATATATTTTATTTAGATAATACTACTAATCTTGATACTTATCAAATCTTAGATTAGCAATATGTTGAGGAATATAAAGGTACGGACATACATACATAGATATACTATAAATTCTAGTTTGCATTCAAATAAAAAACATGAAGGTTTTATTTCTGATAGCTGCAGTTCTTGCCTGCTCCACCAATGTAAGAAACTTTGAATTTTATTTTTTATTTACAAAATTTTGTAACATTGTAACATTAAAGTTATCATTAATTAATAATAAAACGAAAAAACATAAAACATTTTAATAAATTAAACACCAATTTTTAAATTTCAAGTGGGTGGATGGTGCTACCAGTATAGAGGAGTTACTACTAGAAATTAGAAAGGAAAAAGAATATCTGATCAAAATGGTATCAACTGAAGTAACAATAACGATGAATGAGATAGAAATGGAAAGATCAAAATTAAACGCAAACGCTGAAAATAAATTAAAAGACATTATGGAAGGTTCTCCGAAATGTCACGCATCTTCAAACTCAATTGTATCAATTCAAAAATACGAAATCAACAACCCCTACGAATTTCAACTATGTGAAATGTCAAAAGATTTCTTCATCCTTTTTGGTGAAAAAGAATCTTTATTAAAAGAACTTCTTGAAAGAACCCAAAATTTACAAAATATTTGCAATAGTTTAGAAGATTGTCAAACTCAAATTAACTTTATTTACAAAGAGGTTAATGTGATCCATTTGGCCATAACTAATAGTATCGTTTCAATTCGTAAGGATAGAGATCAGTGCATGCTGAATATTTACGCTCCCTTAGGTAGGCGTTTAACGGCTGTCATCGATTCTTGGAAAATTTGTTTGGAAATGGCATAAAGAAAAACCGTACTCTAAAATATGTATAGACTAATAAAATATTTTGTTATGAGTAATAAAAATCTATGAATTTTTTTTTGTGAGCACCACCTAGTCTATTGGAAAAAGTTGTTTTCGGTGGCCGTCCAGACTTTTTTTTTTAATCTACTGTTCCACTTTCATTATACCTTTTTATAATTCTGGATATAATGCATCTATGCAGCGAATACTTTCTAGAAATATCAGCTTGTGACACTTTTTTTTATTAAAATCACTAATTATCAAATTTTTAATTTCTTTTGAAATTTTTATTCCTCGCGGCATGATGGATAAGCATAAACTAAGTATTTGAGTAAAAAGTGAAATAAAATTTTTCATTATTTTGCTGGACATGTTTCTCTAGTTTTTTCCAACAATAAAGCGTGAATTCTTTAGAAATATTTAAATTTTCAAAGAAATTTATTTTAAAATAAACTTTATAAATTCGATACGAAATACTGAGTGTTAAAATTAAACATTATTTTCACTATTTTTAAAAATTTTAGAAAAAAAGGTAATGTTGCTCTACTTTTTTCCAATACTGTATATCATTTGATATTATATTTTTTATCCTCTATTTTTTTGCTATAGCAACCAACTATTGTTTTTTTTTAATTCGGGATTTCGGTATTCCTGTTGCCCACTACGTTTAAATTATACTCTCGCTATAATAAAAAGCGTCTATTATCTTTATTAATTTTATGAAATCATTGAGTTTTATGTAAATTATAAATAAAGCGGGTACCTAAATTTTTTACTCTTCGATTAGGTCTTTCCGTCAAATCACTTTTTTGTATAACATTTTAATTTAAAACTCAGTTATTATGTGTTTCCTTTGTTACTTCCTGTTTATGAATAAACCCTGTTTAGAGATGGGTCAACAAAAATTGGGTGGAGTTGTAATTTTTTTTTTATATTTTATCCGCTTCCAATAAGAAGGATATACCAAATTCTTCAGAATAAAATCTTACCGGAAGGTAGTTTTCTCAAACGGTAACATACATTTATTTTCGTACTCATTATATTATACAATATATTCTTTGAAATGCTAGAAACTGCATAGTTATTTACATATTTTTATTTTTACTTTTTTATTATTGATTATCGACTGAATTATTTTTAATATTTCTTTAAGTTATTTCAAAAATTTAAGTGAATTTTAAACCTTTTCAGAAAGCAAAATTATCTAAGATATGAGAGGTAAAAAAAAACCAAGGATTTGTAAGAAAAATCTAATCAAAGCCTAATTTAAACTTTAATCTATTGTTGTAAATACTTAAATATTAAATTGAATTTTATATTTTTCACTATCTTGACATTCATATAACGAATTTCATCATATCTTAGATTAGCAATATTTTAAGGAATATAAATAAGGTACGGATTCTACGATAGATATAGTGTAAATTCTAAATTGCATTTAAATTAAAAACATGAAGGTTTTATTTCTGATAGTTGCAGTTCTTGCCTGCTCCACCAATGTAAGATATGTAATGAATATTAATATTACTTTTTCAAAACTATTATTAATTCATAATATAATGGATAAACTTAAAACATTTTTATAAATTAAACCCCAATTTTTAAATTTCAAGTGGGTGGATGGTGCTACCAGTATAGAGGAGTTATTCCAAGAAATTACAATGGAAGAAGAAGGTCTAATGAAAATCGTATTATTGGAAAAAAGAAATGCGATTTACTGGATAGAAATGCTAAGAGAAAAAATAAACAAACAAATTGGGGAAATCTCAGAAAGGTTTATGGCAGGTCCTGCAAAATGTCATGTATTTTTAAACTCAATGGTATCAATTCAAAAATACCAAATTAACAACCCCTTCAAATTTCAACCATGTGAAATGTCAAGCGAGTTCTTCATCATTTTAAGCCAAATAGAAACTTCATTAGAAAGACTTCGTGAAAAAACCCAAAATTTAAAAAATATTTGCAATGGTTTACGAGATTGTCAAACTCAAATTAACTACATTTCGGATGAGCTTAAAGTAATCCGCTTGGATACAGTTAATGGTATAGCTTCAATTGGCATGGAAATAGAACGGTGCACGGATACTAAAAATTTGGAACAACGTTTATGGGAAATTAAACAATCTTGGCAAGTTTGTTTGGATACTGTAGAAGTTAGTTAAAATAATATGTACATACTCTAAAATATTTTGGCTTTAACAATAAAATCTATAAAAAAATTGTAAACACCTACTCTATTATTTGATAGATAGATAGTATATAATAATTTTTTTTTTAAATTAAAAAATTATTAATAAATTAAAAAGTATTAAGAATAAATTAAAAAACTCAAAACTCAAAAACAAAAAAAAACAATTGAATTAAATTTAAAAAAATTAATAACAATAAAAAAAATAGGAAAAAAAAATTTAAAAAAAATTAATTAAAAAAAAATTGGTATAATTGGTTTAAATTATTTCTTTAATGATTTTTTCAATCAAAAAAAATATGTTGCCATTTGAAAAAGAAAAGTTGCCTCCTCCTCCTTTAATGTTTTCAAAAATAAAATTATTCTTTTATTATCTGATAGTAGTATTCTTAATTTGACATATCACTTACTTAAATCGGATACGAAACAACGAAGCTACATCGTTGGTCGTTTTTTATGCACCCCTCTGTATACAGGGTGTTTCTTAACAAGTGTCGAATAATCTAGTAATGGGTTTTTGGACCAATTTTAAGACAAAAAGTAAAAATATGTTTTTTCGCTAAAATGCTCCATTTCGGAAATGCAGGGCATTGAAATTTACTCATTTTTTCATAATTTCATTTTTTTGCATAATTTTTTTCAGACACTTAATTAAACTTGTATTCTTCAAAACATTCCTAATTTTATCTAATTTTGCACAGAAATAAAATAATTTTATTTGATTTTGTAGACATTTATAAATTTGAAGTTGTTTGTTTAATCCCATAACTTCTAAACGCAACAAGCAAAAAGATATCAAAAAGGTTAAAGAGAGCAAAAAGTTAAAAAACGTGTAAAAAAGTGAATGCTTAATTTTTTTTATTACTTTGATGTTGTACAAAAAAGTTAAAGAGGCTCCAAAGGGTTGATTCGCCCAAAAAACTTCACACTAACTTCTTGCCCTGCATTTCCGAAATGGAGCATTTTAGCGAAAAAAATTATTCTTACTTTTTGTCTTAAAATTGGTCCAAAAACCCACTCCTAGATTATTGGACACTTGTTCAGAAACACACTGTATGTTAAGTATTAAATATTGAATTTTTCTAATTTTATACTTTTTAGAGAAAATTCAGAAATAAATTTATGGCAACTTAATTTATTTTATAATAATAGGAAAACCCTTTATTTACTTCTATTATTTATGAAGGGTGTTAAGGGTGTATTGAAGATATATATTCAACATCGCAAACTAAAATATGTATACTGTATCGTAAAACAATATTTGATCAGCTTGAAAATTTAAATAACGGGTTCGTGCGAACTATCTATTTCATAAAGCAAGATGTAATATGTAATTTGGACATTTGATAAGTTTTAATTAATTTAATTTTTCAATTCTCCATAATTTATAATAAAACTATAACTGTTGATAAACAAAAATTTATTTATGTTAAAACAGCGTATTTATAAATTCAATTTAAACAAAGTTTTATGAAAATACAATTTGTTAAAATTAAAATTAATAGGTGGTGCCATCTATGCGCAGGGCTTTGTACTTTTGTGATTAGCTCCCAACCTCCTCACCTCAACTATTTACTATTTTTAAAACAGTAATTTGATCCCTTATGAGAAATCCTGCAAGCTTAGTTCCGTGTTATGTGTAAATCCTAAATTACCGTAAATTTACTATAAATAAATAAATTATTAAAACCAATAACTGTAAAATGGGCCGTAAAAATCAAGGTAAAAGTACAAAAAGTAAACAACGACATAACCTCAAAAATAACGAGCGGTGCCTATTGAATTTGGTGGATAATCTTTTACGATTAACCGTGCAGATCCCCAACCCCAATGTTTCAAAAGAATTGGAAGAATTTACGGAAATATACGGTATAATTGAACAAATTAATACTTTGGAGAGTTGCAATACATGTGATGATGTTGAGCGGGAGGGAATCGTTCTTGAAAGGTTTGTTGCTTGGCTAAAGGAAAATGGCGCGAAATTCGATGGAGTTACCATTGCTCCATTTGAGGGATATGATTTAGGTAAGAATTTTAAATTTTCATACTTAAAAGAAATATATTTTTACTAAAGTTATAAAAAATAGGTGTATGATTTAACAGTTACATTAAATGCATTCATTTTTACATTCATATTTTTTATTAGAAAGAAAAATGTAAGGAATCAATTTTATATTTTGTTACAGATACAGTTCTTAGTAAAACTGCGTAAAAGGTTTTTTCAAAATCAGACCAGGAGTCAAAAAATTTAAAAAAGAATGAAAATAATCAGTCACTATTTCAGATATTATTTTTTTAATCGAAAACAAAAGAATGTAAGGGCCCAATTTTTTTATATTTTGTTACAGATAGAGTCCTTAGTAAAACTGCCTAAAAAGTTTTTTTCAAAATCCGACCAGGAATCAAGAAATTAAAAAAAAAATTAAAAAAACTAGTCACTTTTTCAGATTATTATTTTTTAATCGAAAACAAAAAAATTTAAGGGCTCATTTTTTTTATATTTTGTTACAGATACAGTCCTTAGTAAAACTGCATAAAAAGTTTTTTTTAAATCATACCAGGAGTCAAAAAATTTAAAAAATAATTAAAATAGTCGGTCACTTTTTCAGATATTATTTTTTAAATCGAAAACAAAAAAATGTAAGGGCTCAATTTTTTTTATATTTTGTTACAGATATATTCCTTAGTAAAACTGCATTAAAAGTTTTTTCAAAATCTGACCAGGAGTCGAGAAATAAAAAAAAATAAAAAAAATCGTCACTTTTTCAGATTTTATTTTTTTAATCGAAAACAAAAAATGTAACTGCTCAATTTTATTATATTTTGTTACAGATACAGTCCTTAGTAAAACTGCATAAAAAGTTTTTTCAAAATCAGACCAGAGGTCAAGAAATTAAAAAAAAAAATTAAAAAAATCGTCACTTTCAGATTTTATTTTTTTAATCGAAAACAAAAAAATGTAAGAGCTCAATTTTATTATATTTTGTTACAGGTACAGTCCTTAGTAAAACTGCATAAAAAGTTTTTTCAAAATCAGACCAGAGGTCAAGAAATTAAAAAAAAAATTAAAAAAATCGTCACTTTTTCAGATTTAATTTTTTTAATCGATAACAAAAAAAATGTAAGGGCTCAATTTTATTATATTTTGTTACAGATACAGTCCTTAGTAAAACTGCATAAAAAGTATTTTCAAAATCAGACCAAGAGTCAAGAAATTTAAAAAAAACGTCACTTTTTCCGATTTTATTTTTTTAATCGAAAACAAAAAAATATAAGGTCTCAATTTTTTAACATTTTGTTACAGATACAGTCCTTAGTAAAATAGCATAAAAAGTTTTTTCAAAATCAAACCAGGAGTCAAGAAATTAAAAAAAAAATTAAAAAAATCGTCACTTTTTCAGATTTAATTTTTTTAATCGAAAACAAAAGAAATGTAAGGGCTCAATTTTATATATTTTGTTACAGATACAGCAAATTAAGAGTTATTTCGTCTTTGAAAACTACTTTATTGTCTCTACAAATCATAAAATTCTTTCTTTCACTTACCTAAATATTACAAATTTTTTTAGTTTAGGAGTTAAGAACAAGGTTTTCAATTTTCAGTATATTCCTAATAAATATAATTATATAACCAATTTACAAAGAGATTTCAAAAAGTAATCATTAGAAAGCTGAAACCGTCCTCTTTTATTTGGTACTATTAGGAATACAAAAATTCTTGAAAAAATATTGAAAAAAATCGTCAAAAGCATATTTTTTTATTTTTTCTTTATTTCTAAAGAAAAAAAAACAATTAAGGGTTTTTTTATTCTCTCTATAAATCATAAAAATCTTTAGCTCCTAGGAGTTCTTTTCCTTTACTTTCCCAAATATTATAAAATTTTTAGTTTTTGAGTTAATTTGAGGTCATCGATTTTTGTTGAAATAAAGCTCTTTTATTTGGTACTAATAAGAATTCAGAAATCGTTGACAAGATTTAATATAAATAAATCGGAAAAAAAGTAGATTTTTTTTCATATCACTTATTGTTTTTTTTCTTTATATTTAGAACAGTAAATATTTACGAAGTACTTACTTTGTTGTTTCCGTAAAATTGTTGAGTTTACACCAAAAAGACTAAAATAGCAAATAATTATAGCCACAAGAACTTTTAGTATACTAAAGAAAGAAATTTAAAAAAAGCTTCGTTAAAAAATAAGTTATGACGATTAGCGTATGTATTAGTGGAATTTTGGAATCAACCAATTAAATTTACCGATAACTACTTAAGTAACAAGAAGATTAGTCAAATGCAAGTAAACTATAAACCTTTTCCAGTTGTATTTCAGAAAAAATCAGTTCAATTTCAGAAATCGTCAATTCGTGAACGTGAATTGTATAACATTTTAGAAAGCATCAATTGTATTTCAGAAAAAACAATTTAATTTCAGAAAATATCAATTGTATTTCAGAAAGCATTATTTGAAAATCAGAATTCGTTGATTTAATTTCAGAAACTGTGATTTGTATTTCAGAATTAATCATTGTCTTTCATTCAAAGTAAAATTTGCCGCAAAAACTTTGGATTACCTAAATATATTTTAGCCACTTCTTCCACGTCTTCCATTGCTAAAGCAGCTGCACGATCGATTGTAGTGTATTGTGCTGCACAAGTACAATCACCACCAACAATTATATTTTTGGCTTCGTCAATAATTGCTTCTAAGTAAACCAACATTTATCCATGATAAAAAGAACCATAACATAAAAAATCTGAAGTTGTCTTTTAACAATACTGCTTCTGGATGTGGATATTGGGGACCTAAGCTAATGATGATTTTTCTGAAATTAAAGCTTTCTGAAATACAGCTGGTGATTCTGAAATACAATTGCTTATTCTAAAATACAAATTATACTTTCTGAAATTAAACTAGTTTATCTGAAATACAATTGATGGTTTCTGAAATAAAATTGGAAGTGGTTGACATTTAAAAAAATTATGTTAATATCAATGATCCATAAACAAATTTCAAAAAATCTGAGCCTCGTATAATTCTAAAAACTGAATAGTACAAATATCTAGAAATGGTGTGGTATTAGTAGTAAATTTTCTGTAATAATTTCAGGTCTCCGAGCAGAAGATAACATTAACCAGGATGATCTTATAATCTCGATACCTCGTAAAGTTATGCTAACCGAAAAGACCGCTCAAAACACTTGCTTATCATCTTTTTTGGAAACAGACATAATTTTGAAAAATAGACCAAATGTGGTATTGGCAATGGTACTTCTGGTAGAAAAATTTTCATCCAAATCTTTTTGGAAGCCTTACATTGATGCCTTACCAAATTCGTACAATACAGTATTATATTACGGTCTTTCTGATTTACAAGAACTCATCGGATCTCCAACTCTAAAAATGGCATTGAAACAAATTAAAAATATTTGCCGCCAGTATGCTTACTTCTACAAATTGATTAATTCAAATGAAAAGCTTTCTGGGGAATTAAAAGGAAAATTCACATACAAAGAGTATTGGTAAGTAAAAGTTTTACATCAAATATTTTTACGTTAGCTTAAAAAACGACTAAAAGTGTGTTTGAAAATATAGTAAATATTTTAATTACCTATAAATACTTAGCAATTTATAATCGTAAAATAGTTTTTTCATGACTATTGACAAAATTATTAGTAAAGACATCTTGCAACCTTTTTACCACCCTAATACTAAATGTAATAAATGATTGACTAATCTGGTTAAAGTCTTAATTTATTTTTACGGCTCATAAATTATTTTTTAGTATGCATCCTTGAAGACTTTTATTTTCTATAATACTAAAACGGTAAGAAAAGAGGGAGGTGTTTTTTTTCGGGGAGGGTTGAAAATTTGCCGGCGGAAGGGGGAGAAAATTCTAAGAAAAAAGTTTAAATGACATTTTTCGATCGGAAAAAATTCCACCGATCTACAGGGTGTTGAAGAAAAAAGTGTTTTTTTAAAATTTCTCGAAAACGGCCGGGGCGATTTTCGAAATTTTTTTTTTCTTTTCTTCTCCTCGTCCGTCCGCATCTTTTTTATACGAAACTTTTTTTTCTGCGGGGCGCCGTTTTTTTGCGGGACCGGATTAAAGATTTTTTCATAAAAACTCGACTTTGAGGGAAAATTAAACATATGTTCCCTCGAAATCCGACGTAAAGGCGCATACCGGCGTTTTCGGCGGAAAAAATTATTTCGAAGCTATACGGCGCCCAGAGCGTACCCTTTAGATTGATGGGTCAAACGGGCCTCCGAGTCCGCCCCCGCAACTTTTTTTTTCCGTTTTTCGACGATAAAAAAGAAACTGTTAAAAATTTCTCAATTTTTTCTTCGGATTCTTAAAGAAGAGGACGAGCCGCATTTAAAAAAATTTTTTTTCGTTCGAAAATTCCAACGGGGACGGATTCGGGGTCGAAACAAAAAATACGACTTTTTTTCGGAAAAATCGCGTTTATATTGCAAACATCTCCTCCGAAGGCGCTCAAAATCCGAAAAATCGCCACACGTGGCGACGAGCCCTCGGGTTCCGTGACGCTAATAAAGTATATACGAAGGCCCCATCTTAAAAACTAACGTCGCACGAGCAAAATCAAAATTTTCCGTTTTTGTTGTTGATTTTTTGACATTTTTCGAAATATTTCGCTCATTTTTGACTTTTCAAAAAAAGTAAAAGGACGCCATCGATTCGGAAACGCTCGCCGAGTAAAACGCATTCAAAATATTTCAAAAACTCCCAAATTTGACTTAAATATTCGAGATTTAAATTTCGCGCCTTCCAAAACCTTGACCCGTAAATTGACGAACTCCTCCGAAACCGTCCGAAATCTTAAAAATCGCCACACGTGGCGACGAAGGGCCTAATTCAACGATTTTGAATAATTTTATTTCAGGACGGTCGGTTAAAAACTGACTTTGCACGAGCCACGCGAAATTGGTCGATTTTTGACCATTTTCTATCAAGTACTCCGTCGTTTTTGCCTGAAATTTTTCACTTTTCACAAAATAATTAATATTTTAGAAAGTTTTAACATCACCGCGACGTTTAATAGCTTAAAATTCTCACCGTCACCTCTCCCACCCCGTTCCGTAAAAATGTAGATTTTCGGTTGAAAATTGCGCCGTCCAGGACCGTATTTGTATCAAAATTTTGCCAAATCTTTGGGAATTTTTTCCGAAAAAACTATTTAACCGATTTTAACCGAGTGTTTTTTAAAATGCGTCAGTCGACGCCGTTTAACTTTGGTCAAAATTTGAAATCGCCAACTTTCATAGTTTTCGAGAAAAAAAATAAAAACCGATTCGCATGAAAAATTTCAAGCCCACAGCCTTAAAAATATCGGAAAATTTTTTTTTCCGATTTTTTCAAGATTGATCCCTCAAATGATAGACAATTGAAAATGCATGAAATATAGGGGGTCAGTTGCCCCCTACACCCCCAAAAAAATGTTTACACCCCAAAAACTCAAAAAAATTAGAAAATTTTCGTAATTTTCATAATTTTGCCCCAGCGTAATGTACATTTTCTGAAAGCTTTCAATGTTCATTTTACGACAAAAAAAGAATCACTTCGTTATCTCTTTTCGTTATCGAGTTATGGCCGAAAATGTTGCTAAAACATGCAAAATTTCCGTTTGGAGCCAAAATTGCGGCCTGAATTTTTTCACTTTTCAGAAAATAATTAATATCTTCGAAACTATTACCACCACCCAGACGATTGATAGCTTAAAATTTGCAGCGACACCTCCCTCGCCAAATGCCGTAAAAGTTTTAATTTTCGGTTTAAAATTGCGTCGTCCAGGGCCGTCTTTGTTCCAAAATTTTGCGAAAACTTTGCGAATTTTTTCCAAAAAAACTGTTTAGCCGATTTTAACCAAATATTTTTTAAAATGCGTCTATCCATGGTGTTTACCTTTGGTAAAAATTTAAAATCGCTAACTTTTACAGTTTTTGAGAAAAACAATAAAAATCGATTTCCATGAAAAATTTCAAGCCCGAAGCCTTAAATTAAAAATATTTCAAAAAATTTTTTTTCGAATTTTTTCAAAATCGACCCCGCAAATGAAAGATAATAGAAAATGTATCAAATGTAGAGGGTCACTTGCCCTCTTCACCCCCTAAAAAGATTTTACACCCCAAAAACTCAAAAAAATTAAATTTTTTTTAGGTAATGTACCTTAAAAAATTATTTAATTTAAAAAAATTAATAAAATAATATCGATAGTTTTTACAAACTTATCTGTACTAATTTTTGTTTCTTAATTTCAGTTATTAAGCTAAATATGATTTTTTAACAATACACATTTACTCATTTATCAGAATGCCATATTTTAAATAAAAATTCATATCTTTTGAACAAAAAGTCGTGGAGCCTTGAATTTTTTTTTTATTTTTTTCTAATTTCTTTACACTACATTTATAAATTATTAACTTTTAAATTGTAAATTACTTCGCTATCCCTTTTCGTTATCGAGTTATGGCCGAAAATGTAGCAAAAATATGCAAAATCTCCGTTTGGAGCCAAAATTGCGGTCTGAAATTTTTCACTTTTCACAAAATAATTAATATCTTCAAAACTATTGGAACCACCGGCACGCTTAATAGCTTAAAATTCGCACCGTCACCTCCCCCACCAAATTCCGTGAAAATTTTAATTTTCGGTTTAAAATTGCGTCGTCCGGGCCCGCATTTGTACCAAAATTTTGCCAAAACTTTGCGAATTTTTTCCAAAAAAACTTTTTAACCGATTTTAACCAAATATTTTTTAAAACGCGTCAATCGACGGTGTTTACCTTTGGAAAATATTTGAAATCGCTAACTTTCATAGTTTTCGAGAAAAACAATAAAAATCGATTTCCATGAAAAATTTCAAGCCCGTAGCCTTAAAAATATCTCCAAAATTTTTTTTTACGATATTTTCAAAATCGACCCCGCAAATGAAAGATAATAGAAAATGGATGAAATGTAGGGGTCACTTGCCCTCTACACCCCTCAAAAAAAATTTACACCCCAAAAACTCAAAAAAATCAAAACTTTTCTAGGTAATGTACTTTAAAAAATAATTAAATTTTAAAAAGTTTAATAAGATAATATCGATAAGTTTTACAAACATATCTGTACGAATTTTTATTTCTTAATTTTAATTATTAAGCCAAATATGAATTTTTCAAAATACATATTTACTAATTTATCAGAATACCATATTTTATATAAAAATTCATATCTTTTGAACGAAAAGTCGTAGAGCCTTGAATTTTTTTTTATTTTTTTCTTATTTCTTTATACTACAACCCAAAATTATTAACTTTCAAATTGTAAATTTGAAACGCACCACACTTGTCTATAATACTAAAACGGTAAGAAAAGGGGGAGTTGTTTTTTTTCGGGGAGAGTTGAAAATTTGCAAGCGGAAGGGGGAAAAAATTTCAAGACGAAAAGTTAAATGTCATTTTTCGATCGGAAAAATTTTGACGGATCTACAGGGCGTTGAAGAAAAAAGTGTTTTTTTGCCGTTTCTCGAAAACGGCCTGGGCGATTTTCGAAATTTTTTTTTCGTTTTCTTCTCCTCCTCCGTCCGCATCTTTTTTATACGAAACTTTTTTTTCTGCGGGGCGCCGTTTTTTTGCAGGACCGGATTAAAGATTTTTTCATAAAAACTCCACTTTGAGGGAAAATTAAACATATGTTCCCTCGAAATCCGACATAAAGGCGCATACCGGCGTTTTTGGCGAAAAAATCTCTTTCGAAGCTATACGGCGCCCAGAGCGTACCCTTTAGATTAAAGGGTCAAACGGGCCCCCGAGTCCGCCCCCGCAATTTTTTTTTCCGTTTTTCGACGATAAAAAAGAAACTATTAAAAATTTCTCAATTTTTTCTTCGGATTTTTAAAGAGGAGGACGAGCCGCATTTAAAAAAATTTTTTTTCGTTCGAAAATTCCAACAGGGACGGATTCAGGGTCGAAACAAAAAATACGACTTTTTTTCGGAAAAATCGCGTTTATATTGCAAACATCTCCTCCGAAGGCGCTCAAAATCCGAAAAATCGCCACACGTGGCGACGAGCCCTCGGGTTCCGTGACGCTAATAAAGTATATACGAAGGCCGCATCTTAAAAACTAACGTCGCACGAGCAAAATCAAAATTTTCCGTTTTTGTTGTTGATTTTTTGACATTTTTCGAAATATTTCGCTCATTTTTGACTTTCAAAAAAAGTGAAAGGACGCGATCGATTCGGAAACGCTGGCCGAGTAAAACGCATTCAAAATTTTTCAAAAACTCCCAAATTTGACTTAAATATTCGAGATTTAAATTTCGCGCCTTCCAAAACCTCGACCCGTAAATTGACGAACTCCTCCGAAACCGTCCAAAATCTTAAAAATCGCCACACGTGGCGACAAAGGGTCTAATTTGACGATTTTGAATAATTTTATTTCATGACGATCGGTTAAAAACTGACTTTGCACGAGCCACGCGAAATTGGTCGATTTTTGACCATTTTCTATCAAGTACTCCGTTTTTGCCTGAAATTTTTCACTTTTCACAAAATAATTAATATTTTAGAAGGTTTTAACATCACCGCGGCGTTTAATAGCTTAAAATTCTCACCGTCACCTCTCCCACCGCGTTCCGTAAAAATGTAGATTTTCGGTTGAAAATTGCGCCGTCCAGGACCGCATTTGTATCAAAATTTTGCCAAATCTTTGGGAATTTTTTCCGAAAAAACTATTTAACCGATTTTAACCGAGTATTTTTTAAAATGCGTCTGTCGACGCCGTTTAACTTTGGTCAAAATTTGAAATCGCCAACTTTCGTAGTTTTCGAGAAAAAAAATAAAAACCGATTCGCATGAAAAATTTCAAGCCCACAGCCTTAAAAATATCGGAAAAATTTTTTTTTCCAATTTTTTCAAGATTGATCCCTCAAATGATAGACAATTGAAAATGCATGAAATATAGGGGGTCAGTTGCCCCCTACACCCCCAAAAAAATGTTTACACCCCAAAAACTCAAAAAAATTGGAAAATTTTCGTAATTTTCATAACCTTTACAAAATTTTCAAAAAAAAAATCTGATTGCATCGTGAAGAGGGATGCCGATTCTAAGCGGGGTTAGAATCTAAAATTTTTCCCAGCACGCTAACACCCTGAAAAAAGTTCTCGAAAACGGTCGATTTTTCTCGCTTTTTTTCCGGTTTTCGTCGGCGTCAAATTTGAAAAATCGCACCCCCGTCCGGTTTTATAGGGGAGCGACGAAATTTGGCCCCTTTTATTACTCCAGGAGTAACCGTGTGGCGCCCCGGCGCCGAGACGCCAAGAGTACAAATTTAACGTTTTTTCGGGCGGCAAATGTGCTCAAACTGTACCCCTTATATTTGAGGATCAGCAGGTGCAAAAAAATAGCGGGTTTTCGATTTACAAACTAGATACACGTTATTATGGCGATCCGAGCCCTTTTTTGATATCTTGATTTTTTGTATTAATTTGGGGCCTTTAAATTTGCATTTCGTTTTTCTTGCTTTTTCGACGCGGACTTTGAAAATTCGTAACTTTTAAAAGGGGTTGGATATTACGGTGCGATATTTTTTTATTTTGCTTATTGCATTAACATATATAAGCAAAAAAATCGACACCTCTAAATTTTTTCCCTTTGCTTTAGAAAAAAATAGAACGTAAAATGTTCAAAAAATCGCACAAAAGCGGGAAAACGGTTGTACCAGTTGCGCCCACAGTTTTTAAAAAATTTCAAATTTTACTTCATTTGCCTTAAATAAAGTAACTTTTGCAGCTAATAGGCTATTTTTTGTTTTCATACTCGAAGGGGTTGGGAAGATAAAGCAGAATTTTGGAATTTAAGGGTGGACGGCTCCCGCTCGCCCATTTTTAACGGATTTTCAGTTTTAAAAACTCTGCTGAATCTACTCTTAGATCGAAAACCGCCCACGCATAGGGTTTTTTGAATTTGTATAAAATAACGAAAAAATAATTTTTTTAAAGTTTTATTTAAAAAAGTCGCAATTTTTGACGCTTTACGGTCTAATCAACCCATCAAATTCTATTTCACTCCCATGTGATACACCTTTTCTGAAAGCATTCAAGGTCCGCTTTACGACAACAAAAGAATTACTTCGCTATCCCTATTCGCTATCGAGTTATGGCCGAAAATGTAGCAAAAATATGCAAAATCTCCGTTTGGAGCCAAAATTGCGGTCTTTAATTTTTCACTTTTCACAAAATAATTAATATCTTCGAAACTATTGGAACCACCAGGACGATTAATAGCTTAAAATTCGCACTGTCATGTCCCCCACCAAATTCTCTGAAAATTTTAATTTTCGGTTTAAAATTGCGTCGTCCAGGCCCGTCTTTGTACCAAAATTTTGCCAAAACTTTGCGAATTTTTTCCAAAAAAACTTTTTAACCGATTTTAACCAAATATTTTTTAAAACGCGTCTATCGACGGTGTTTACCTTTGGAAAATATTTGAAATCGCTAACTTTCATAGTTTTCGAGAAAAACAATAAAAATCGATTTCCATGAAAAATTTCAAGCCAGTAAGTAGCCTTAAAAATATCGCAAAAAATTCTTTTTCGAATTTTTTCAAAATCGTCCACGCAAATGAAGGACAATAGAAAATGAATGAAATGTAGGGAGTTAGTTACCCCCTATACCCTCTAAAAAAAATTTTACACCCCAAAAACTCAAAAAAATCAAAAGTTTCTTAGGTAATGTACCTTAAAAAATAATTAAATTTTAAAAGATTTAATAAAATAATATCGATAGTTTTTACAAACTTATCTGTACTAATTTTTGTTTCTTAATTTCAGTTATTAAGCTAAATATGATTTTTTAACAATACACATTTACTCATTTATCAGAATGCCATATTTTATATAAAAATTCATATCTTTTGAACAAAAAGTCGTAGAGCCTTGATTTTTTTTTTATTTTTTTCTTATTTCTTTATACTACAACCAAAAATTATTAACTTTCAAATTGTAAATTTGAAACGCACCACACTTGTCTATAATACTAAAACGGTAAGAAAAGGGGGAGGTGTTTTTTTTCGGGGAGTGTTTAAAATTTGCGCGCTTGCGGAGGAGAAAATTCTAAGAAAAAAGTTTAAATGTCATTTTTCGATCGGAAAAATTTTGACGGATCTACAGGGCGTTGAAGAAAAAAGTGTTTTTTTGAAATTTCTCGAAAACGGCCGGGGCGATTTTCGAAATTTTTTTTTTATTTTCTTCTCCTCTTCCGTCCGCATCTTTTTTATACGAAACTTTTTTTTCTGCGGGGCGCCGTTTTTTTGCGGGACCGGATTAAAGATTTTTTCATAAAAATTCGACTTTGAGGGAAAATTAAACATATGTTCCCTCGAAATCCGACATAAAGGCGCGTACCGGCGTTTTCGGCGGAAAAAATTCTTTCAAAGCTATAAGGCGCCCAGAGCGTACCCTTTAGATTAAAGGGTCAAACGGGCCTCCGAGTCCGCCCCCGCAACTTTTTTTGCCCGTTTTTCGACGATAAAATAAAAACTAAGTAAAATTTTTCAATTTTCTCTTCGGATTCTCAAAGAGAAGGTCGAGCCGCACCGAATAGAATTTTTTTTCGTTCAAAAATACCACCGGGGACGGATTCAGGGTCAAAACAAAAAACACGATTTTTTACGGGAAAAAACGCACTCCTATTTTAAAGTACTCCTCCGAAGGCGCTCTGAACCTCAAAAATCGCTGCACGTGACGACGATGGACCACGTTCGGAGACGGTGAGTATCTATATACGATGACGATATCTTAAAAATTAACGTCACACGAGCCAAATCAAAATTTTCCGTCTTTTTGCTGTTTTTTTGTCATTTTTCGGAATATTTTCCTTATTTTTTGGTTTTCAAAAAAGAAAAAGGACGCAATCGATTTGAAATGGCTTCCCGAATAAAACGCATTCAAAATTTTTCAAAAACTCCCAAATTTGACTTAAACATTCAAGATTTAAATTTCGCGCCTTCCAAAACCTTGACCCGTAAATTGACGAACTCCTCCGAAACCGTCCAAAATCTTAAAAATCGCCACACGTGGCGACGAAGGGCCTAATTTGACGATTTTGAATAATTTTATTTCATGACGATCGGTTAAAAACTGACTTTGCACGAGCCACGCGAAATTGGTCGATTTTTGACCATTTTCTATCGAGTACTCCGTTTTTGCCTGAAATTTTTCACTTTTCACAAAATAATTAATATTTTAGAAAGTTTTAACATCACCGCGACGTTTAATAGCTTAAAATTCTCACCGTCACCTCTCCCACCACGTTCCGTAAAAATGTAGATTTTCGGTTGAAAATTGCGCCGTCCAGGACCGTATTTGTATCAAAATTTTGCCAAATCTTTGGGAATTTTTTCCGAAAAAACTATTTAACCGATTTTAACCGAGTGTTTTTTAAAATGCGTCAGTCGACGCCGTTTAACTTTGGTCAAAATTTGAAATCGCCAACTTTCATAGTTTTCGAGAAAAAAAATAAAAACCGATTCGCATGAAAAATTTTAAGCCCACAGCCTTAAAAATATCGGAAAATTTTTTTTTCCAATTTTTTCAAGATTGATCCCTCAAATGATAGACAATTGAAAATGCATGAAATATAGGGGGTCAGTTGCCCCCTACACCCCCAAAAAAATGTTTACACCCCAAAAACTCAAAAATATTGGAAAATTTTCGTAATTTTCATAACCTTTACAAAATTTTCAAAAAAAAAATCGAAAAAATTTCAAAAAAATTTCAAAAAATTTTCAAAAAATTTTCAAAAAATTTTCAAAAAATGTACAAAAAATTTTCAAAACATTTTCAAAAAATTCTCCAAAATTTTAAAAAATATTGACGAAATTTTTATAATTTTTACTAAATTTTTACTCGATCGGATAACCCCGAAAAAAGTTATTTCACCCCGAACGTAAAATCGAATTAATCCCCTCAGTGTCCGAAATTCACCCCAAATCGCATCAAATTTTAGTATGTTGTGGAGGACCACATTCTGAAGATGAAGGTTTTGACCCGTCCGTACCTATCTGTTAAGGGGGCGGAGATATCACCGCTTTTGTATTTTTACCCCGAAATCCGACGTTTTTTACGACAAGTCGCGAAAAGGGCAGTTTTTTTGGTCAGATTTTAAAAATTCCGGTGGAATCGTAAAGGGGGATGTCAATTCTAAGCGGGGTTAGAATTTTAATTTTTTACCACCACGCTAAGACTCGAAAATTCTCGAAAATGGTCGATTTTTTTTGCTTTTTTTTCTGTTTTCGCCGGCCTCAACTTTAAAAAATCGCACCCCCGACCGGTTTTAAAAGGAAACGACAAAATTTGGCCCCTTTTATTCTCACATCCTGGGGATGTACCGTGGCCATTTTTAGGTCTCCAGGCGCAACCGTGTGGCGTCGCGGCGCCCGCACGCCGAGTGTACAGATTTAGCGTTTTTTCGGGCGGCGAAAGTACCACAACTATACGAGTCTCATCTCGAGTTCCACCGATGCGAAAAAATCGCGGTTTTTTGATTAGTGATCGGTATTCCATTTATTGTTGCATAGCCGGGTGTCCGTTTTCATATCTTATTTTTTTATGTAGTTTTGGCGCACTCCAAGTCGCGCATCGTTTTTCAGGCTTTTTCGACGCGGACTTTGAAAATTCGTAACTTTCGATAGGGGTTGGATATTACGGTGCGATATTTTTTATTTTGCTTATTACATTCATATTTATAAGCAGAAAAATCAACTCCGCAAAATTTGAACCCTTTGTTTCAGAAAAAAATCGAACGTAAAATGTTCAAAAAATTGCGCTAAACGCGGCCGATTGGTACTACCACTGTAGCCCACAGTTTCCAAAAATCATTAAATTTTTCTACACTGCCTTATAAAAGAATAATTTCTACAACGGGTAGCGCGTAGGAAATTTTCATTTTCGAAGGGGTTCGGAAGTTATGCCTAAATCAACTGGAAATTTTGAATTTTGAGGCGAGTGGCTCCCGTCGGGCCATTTTTTAACCGATTTTCGATTTTAAAGGTTCATTTAAATCTACCTCCCGAGCTAAAATTGCCCAATTGACGATTTTGAATAATTTTATTTCATGACGATCGGTTAAAAACTGACTTTGCACGAGCCACGCGAAATTGGTCGATTTTTGACCATTTTCTATCGAGTACTCCGTTTTTGCCTGAATTTTTTCACTTTTCAGAAAATAATTAATATCTTCGAAACTATTACCACCACCCAGACGATTGATAGCTTAAAATTTGCAGCGACACCTCCCCCGCCAAATGCCGTAAAAGTTTTAATTTTCGGTTTAAAATTGCGTCGTCCAGGGCCGTCTTTGTTCCAAAATTTTGCGAAAACTTTGCGAATTTTTTCCAAAAAAACTGTTTAGCCGATTTTAACCAAATATTTTTTAAAATGCGTCTATTCATGGTGTTTACCTTTGGTAAAAATTTAAAATCGCTAACTTTTACAGTTTTTGAGAAAAACAATAAAAATCGATTTCCATGAAAAATTTCAAGCCCGAAGCCTTAAATTAAAAATATTTCAAAAAATTTTTTTTCGAATTTTTTCAAAATCGACCCCGCAAATGAAAGATAATAGAAAATGTATCAAATGTAGGGGGTCACTTGCCCTCTTCACCCCCTAAAAAGATTTTACACCCCAAAAACTCAAAAAAATTAAATTTTTTTTAGGTAATGTACCTTAAAAAATTATTAAATTTAAAAAATTTAATAAAATAATATCGATAGTTTTTACAAACTTATCTGTACTAATTTTTGTTTCTTAATTTCAGTTATTAAGCTAAATATGATTTTTTAACAATACACATTTACTCATTTATCAGAATGCCATATTTTAAATAAAAATTCGTATCTTTTGAACAAAAAGTCGTGGAGCCTTGAATTTTTTTTTTATTTTTTTCTAATTTCTTTACACTACATTTATAAATTATTAACTTTTAAATTGTAAATTACTTCGCTATCCCTTTTCGTTATCGAGTTATGGCCGAAAATGTAGCAAAAATATGCAAAATCTCCGTTTGGAGCCAAAATTGCGGTCTGAAATTTTTCACTTTTCACAAAATAATTAATATCTTCAAAACTATTGGAACCACCGGCACGCTTAATAGCTTAAAATTCGCACCGTCACCTCCTCCACCAAATTCCGTGAAAATTTTAATTTTCGGTTTAAAATTGCGTCGTCCAGGCCCGCATTTGTACCAAAATTTTGCCAAAACTTTGCGATTTTTTTCCAAAAAAACTTTTTAACCGATTTTAACCAAATATTTTTTAAAACGCGTCTATCGACGGTGTTTACCTTTGGAAAATATTTGAAATCGCTAACTTTCATAGTTTTCGAGAAAAACAATAAAAATCGATTTCCATGAAAAATTTCAAGCCCGTAGCCTTAAAAATATCTCCAAAATTTTTTTTTACAATATTTTCAAAATCGATCCCGCAAATGAAAGATAATAGAAAATGGATGAAATGTAGGGGTCACTTGCCCTCTACAACCCTCAAAAAAAATTTACACCCCAAAAACTCAAAAAAATCAAAACTTTTCTAGGTAATGTACTTTAAAAAATAATTAAATTTTAAAAAATTTAATAAGATAATATCGATAAGTTTTACAAACATATCTGTACGAATTTTTATTTCTTAATTTTAATTGTTAAGCGAAATATGAATTTTTCAAAATACATATTTACTAATTTATCAGAATACCATATTTTATATAAAAATTCATATCTTTTGAACAAAAAGTCGTAGAGCCTTGAATTTTTTTTTATTTTTTTCTTATTTCTTTATACTACAACCCAAAATTATTAACTTTCAAATTGTAAATTTGAAACGCACCACACTTGTTTCGCTACTAAAGTCAATGACTATGTTTGCATAATGCATAATCCTGCAAAGTGAAATAAGGTAATAAATTTAAAACTCAAAAAAAATAAACATGTTTATTCGAAACAAATAACAAAAACAGTAAAATTAGCGTTGGGAATTATTCCGTATTTTAAGTCCTTAAATTAAAAATAATAAATATTGCACTTAATAATCACACAAACGTTTTTAAAGTTTTAAAATTTTTGATCCCACGAATCTGACATACTTTGAACATGCGTTTTATAAATATGTTTTTTCCTGCCCAAAGTTTCCGACACGAATGTTTTAAATGTGCGTGGAGTGTGATTTCCAGTCAAAATAGGTGATTTTATTTTTGAGCAAGTAAAATTTTCATTGTAAGTTAATCGTTGTTTATGTCGTTGCGACCACTTGAAGATAAACATTATTGTTAGAAAAACTAGTAAAGATATTCCCATGATAGCGAAGCTGGCATAAATTGCGGATTTTAAACCAATAGGTAAAGTAAAGTTATCGTCGTCAAAATTATTCATTTCATTTATTGGGTCTTCGTTGACAGCTTCCGCAATTTTTTGCTCGATTTCTTCGATTTCTTTATTAAGAAGCCTATTTTCGTTGTATGTACCAGGATGTACAGTTTTCCAAAAAGGCGTATTTATTGGAGATTCGTTATTTTTAATTGTTTCTATTTTATAAGTTGGGAAACTTGTGCTTGGAATTCTTGCGGGAGTTATTTCTTCGCTGCTCATACTAACATCTGGTAGAGGTTTTAAAAATACTTCAGACGACGTACTTTGATGCAAAATTTCTACACTCTTCTCCAGATGTTTGGTTTTATTAATTTGAT
The DNA here is from genome assembly GCA_963971135.1 of Stenus bimaculatus. Lineage (NCBI taxonomy): Eukaryota > Metazoa > Arthropoda > Insecta > Coleoptera > Staphylinidae > Stenus > Stenus bimaculatus. The sequence continues at coordinate 72,988,675 of OZ020180.1, read as the reverse complement.
CTTGTGAATTATTTTTTGGCTTAACCTCATAGTCGTTTTTTATAGTTTTACCACTTCTTTGCATATTCATACGTCCAACATGCTCCAAAACAGGTTGAGGCTCTTTAGTATTATTGTGAAATATCTCCGCTAGATGTTTTTGACTTGATCCCCGTTCTCGTAATTGCACTAGCTCATCAACTGTCATGTTACGATTTTCAAGAATTTTAGATAAATTTTCTTTTTCCGTTTCGTTAGTCAAAAGCTCGTTCAAATCTTCTTTGGGACTTAAAGTTTTTAGTTTAGTTTGCACGGTTTTTTCTGTTGAAGGAGTGGGTTTTTCTGTTGAAGGTGCGGGTTTTTCTGTTAAAGGCTTGCTTGTAGTTTGTATAAGTTGAGCAGTGGTTGCAATTCTAATTGTTGTTTGTTGAGATTTGGTATTTTCAAACATTTCTTCAAGGTTAAAAGACATTTTTAAAGGTCCTTCTTGTTTGTTTACGTTTTTATTTTTGATAACTTCTTCAATACCAAAAATTTCATTTAAACTAATTTTAAATGGCTTTGGTTGTTGTGTTGGTGATTGTTTCTTTTTTATAGTTTCGTGCAATTTAGCGCTGGTAATTGGTAAATTTTGGTTTTTCTCTAATGGATTTTTCATTTTGTTTTTTTCCGTGACACTTGCTAGATGCGGATTGTAATCCATTGAAGTGTATAATTTAGGATGGGAAGGTACGAAGATTCGTTTTTCTGTTATAGACTCGATTACCACCTCAACCTTTTTAACGTTATTATTCATTTTGTTACTAAAATGGTTTTCTACGCGTTTAATTTTTTGGTCATCTGTTGTACTTTTATTACCGATATTTTTATTAATGTTAGCTGGTTCATTTCTATTATCAGTCTTATTGTTAGTTAAAGCAGATATAGCTTGCTTTTTGCCTCTTAATAAATCGGTTAATGATAAGTTTCTTTGCTGCAACACTTCGCTTAAACTTAAACCACTATTTAGTTTAATCAATTCTTTTATATTTTGAACTGTTGTTGATCTAATCGTAGTCGATGGAGGAATTATTTTATTTGGCATCGATTGACCGTTAATTTCTCGTTGAGCTTCTTCTCTAAATTTAGGCAATTGATCTTGTTCATGTCCAAAACTGATGGTAGCTGATACGCTTTCTGAATTATCAACTGGTTGATAAACAGGAGTTATTCTTCGCCTTTTATTAGGTCTTTTTGGACTTTCGGCTTCCATTTCATCCCAAGTATCATTAAGTTCATCCAACCTAACTGGACGCCTTCTTCTTGGCCTTGGGTGATATTGACCATCATCTTCGTTAAAAATTAGAGGTCTTCTTTTTCGTTTCCTCAATCGCCTTCTTTTTGTTGGAATAATTTCTGGAGATTCGTCTACGAGTGTTGGTACATCGGATTCCACCCATTTATTTTGTTCACTGGGTTGAATGGCTTTCCACCGCTAAAAAAGAAAAAAAAATTAGAATTAAAACTACCTTTTTTTAAGTAAAATTATGAAAGAGTTTTTTATTTTGTACCCTAATCTAGTGGGAAAATTAAACTAAAATATGTGTTAGATAATTAAGCAATTACAAGAAGAAATAATTGATATTATTATTTTAATAAACCCAATTAAAAATATCTTAGAACTGCGTATTGTATTATTATTAAGGTTGTTTAAGATTAAATTAATGAAAAGATTCTTTTTATTTAAAAACTTGTTTTGATTATAAGAGCAATTGTATTATTAATTGCTAATTATGTACTTATGAAGGTTGAGATCAATAAGTTACGAACTGTTAATGCAAAATTAAGAATCTGGGTTACAACCTACTTGAGGAAGCTACTTTTTGTTGATAGTCTATTATTAGTTTTGGCCTTCGCACCATTCAAGTGCAAGTCGATTAAACTCAACAGTGAGAGTAGTGTGTGTGGTTTTTATCATTTTTAATAGCTGACTTTCGTTTTTGGTATATTGTTACATAATTATTTGTTTGAAAAAAGGTGTTTTCAAGCATGGTGCTTGGTGTAAACGTAGATATGAATTCTTTTGTTTGTTGTGATATTAAAGTTTTTTAATGCAAAATCAAAGAACAATCAAGTCGTTAGGTTTTTTCATTACCATATAAATTAAGTAAATAATAAAGTGAATTTAAGATTTTTAATAATGGGAATTTTTTCTTATCAAAATATCTTCAATGTTATTTTAATTGTTTTAATATCCATAATTAATATTAAATATTTTAATACGTTATTATGATTAGTAATAATAAACAGTTAAAAAAAGAAACACGTTAATTGCTTAGGCTCGATTGCTCAGTTGAAGCTTAAGCTTCAAGCGACACTTAAACTAAAAAAATTACAGATTTTTCATTGCATTTATGTCATTTTTTTTAGTATCACTTCAACTGTACAACCGGGCCTTAGGGTACCCACATGCCCATCATGCATAAAGCAGGGCCTTAAAGCAAAGCATTAAAGTAGAGCAGCCATGAAAAAGCATGAGGCAAGGTACACATGCCGAGCATGCATGAAGTAAAGCAAGAGCCTATTTCAAGTCAATCGGAATAAAATTAAGCGTTTTTAAGAATGATTTTTGAGAGAGTTAGCAAGCTTTAAAAATTTTAAAACCCATACGCCTCTTACAATGAACATCCCTCTTTATGATGGAAGTCGAATTTTTAAAATCGAATGAAAAAACCATCTTTTTCGTGAAGAATACCAGGGCCAAATTTCGTGGCTTTTCAAAGTGACGCCGTCGACCGTCGAAAAAAATCGACAATTTTCGGCATATTTTTTCATAGTGTTACTAAACTTTAAAAAACTTATAATTCATACAGCTTTTAGAATAAATATTCCCCTTTACGATACCCCTCGATTTTTTATTAACGCTCCCGAAAAAGTCAATTTTTTCGCGGGGTTTTTCGAGCCCCGACTATGAAAATTCGAAGCTCCGTCGGGTTAAGAATTGAATCGAAGCGACCAAACCTTTTATCCCACATCCTTTATTTATCATTTATAAGTTTCGACTTTCCTCTTCCTTGGTTCCTTGCCACAAAGAAGAAATCGTATAGTACGACCGGCCAGAAGACAGGAATTCCAACCTAGCAGGCATTGAATGATATCATCGACCATCAATTTTTCTACCTATGCTGGAGGTTTGTAGAAGGGACTACTAATACCTACTACTACTAGCTGGAGGGTTTTAGTAAAGATTACTACTAATACAACGCTCCAGCATGGGAAGGAAAATTCAACGTCGCTAATTTCATTCAATGTTAGTTAGGTTGGAATTCCTGTTTGCTGGTCGGTCCTACTATAGTTGAAATTTTTTTATCCACGAAACATGCGAAATCCAGAAAGGTGGGGTCTTACCCGTAAATCTCAATTTTTACCCTTTTTTAAGAGGTTTGAATTTATGGTACCGTTTTTGAACTTTTTTTTTTAAGAAATTTAAAAATTCGCTGCCACCACAAAATTCAACCGATTATAGTCTAAAATGACTCATATTGTGGTTTTAATTGGTCCTAATGCACAGAAAAATAATTGGTTCACCCTGACGAGTCCGGTGGCGAAGGTATTATTTTTTTCAAAAGTGTGGAAAATATCCCGCTAAAATACTTCCAACAATATGGTGTTCACGATCCGGCCCAAATTGGAGAAAACATGAAAAATCGCTACACGTGATATTTAAAAGGATTGTTTGAGCGAGGTCGGTTTGAAGCTCTGAAATCTCTATCTTTTTATTTGACTTCACACGAACCTACCAAAGTTGAAATTGTGTTTTTTCGACTCTTCGCGACCAAAATTACCGCTCTATAAGGAAAAGAGACAAATCACATCGTTGAACTAAAATATGAGTTAGAAAAAAAATTTTAAGCACTACGGCGGCACGTGTCGATATTTTTCAATTTCGCAAAGAAATTAACCGCGTAGAAAACTGTAAAAAAATTACGATTTCTACATTTTTTACCTCCCTTCTTCTCCATCGATTTAAACGACTTAGGCCTCATCTTAAAGGCCTTCGTGTGAGCCTTAAGGTGATAGGGAGTCATTTATTGAAAAACCGATGTTTTTATCTTTCCCGAATTTTTTTAAAGTGTTTTGAATTGGAAACAAAAAAATATATTAAAATACCGAACTTAAGTAAGACTTGTACTTTTATATACAATTTTTGTTTTTCATGTATCTAGATTTATATAAGCGTAGTTTTGCAAAAATAAAAATATAAATATAGAAGTTTTTCTTGCAAAATTACACAAATATAGTTGTAGATACATAAATAACAAAAATTGCAAATGAATGTAAAATTCTTTCTTTAGTTTGGTATTTCTTTATTTTTTTGACTTTCCAATTCGAAACACTTTAAAAAATTCATGAAAGATAAGTACGTCGTTTTTTTCAACATTTGACTCTCTATCTACAAAAAAGATTCGTCTCTCCATCTCATTTCGTGTAGAAGTTATAACCGAATGAAAATTTGAAAATCTCACTTTTTGACGAAAAAAATGCTATGAAATTTTTGATTAATCGGAAAATTTGTTTTTTTTTTGGCGAACCACTTGGCCGATTTAGACGCTTTAGAGCTTAAAATTTGCAGGACACTATCCTCCACCGAATACGCAAAACCGCTTCGCGTGGTATCAAAAATACGCCCTCCATGGTCAAATTTGTACTTTTCCGAAAAAACTATTCGGCCGATTTTCATCAAACTGCTCCTATTTTGGGTCTTTATCTTCACTAAAAATTTTAACTTACTAATTTGAATAGTTTTTGGGAATATTAAGAAAATCGAAAATCTGGGAAAAATATCAAGTCCAAAACGCTTTAAAAATTATAAAAAAAATTATTTACGAAATTTTGCAAAAGCAACCAACCCCATGAAAGATTATTAAAAACTGATTAAAATTGATTACTTAGTTACACTTTTGGTCCATTATTTCTGTGTCACAAGCTCTCAACAATTTTGGAAATAGCACATTTTTCAATTTTTTTAACTTCTTTAGCTTATAGCTATTTAGGTTATTTTAAAGTCCGTTAAATCGTCTTAAATAGGAAAAAAGATTCGCATCAAAATCTTTATTGGTTCCATAGATATGAGCCAAAAAATGTAATAATTTTTGAAAAATTAAATTTTGTTGTTTTTAATACCGTCCGGACATAAAGTAAATACCCGCCCCCCCCCCCCCTGCTAACTTTTGAACGGTTATGAATCTAATTGCGAAATTTCTAATAAAGGTTTTTTGATTTTGTGGAACTTCCGGTTTTACCGGAAGTGGATGGCAACTTTCTTATTTTAAATGGAACACCCAGTATATTTTTGTTCTCCATAAAAATACCATTAAATTGACCTAGCATAGTGTGGTCTAAGATTAATACTTTCGGAATTACGCCCATTTGAAAATCGTATTTTTATGCAACTTCATTTACACCGGAAGTTGGACCCAACTGCCCCACTAACGTTATTTTAAATGAGAAACTTTGCAATTAAGTTAAGAGCATCTTCCTAAACAGAAAATATAGTGGTTTAGTACCCCAGAAAAATAGGCTAGTACGAAAAAGATTTTTGTATAATTTTTTTTGTAGACGATTTAGAAGTCATTTCTATACCTCCCAGGGGAAGGAAAAAAAATTGGAGAATCTACAAAAAAAAATATATTGACCTAAAAGTACCTTAACTTTGGACCCCTCTAATTAATTTTGTGTTAGGTTGCAGAAGGTGACTATCGGTTAAGTTGTAGCCTAATTAATTAAGATTATAAATCTGAAAAAAAATTGAAAATCTAACGAAGCAAACTTGAGTTTTTTCTGGGCTACTAATGCTCGATTTCATGATTTATCACAATTATTCCTCCCAAACTCGCGCGCCCTCTATGGATTCGCATTAATTGTCAGTTATTTGTGAATAATTTGCAAAGAAGCTCCAGAAAAGTGGGATGGATTTTCTATTCCTTGTTATTATCTCCAACGGAAAATTTATCGCGGGCGTCTAGGAAGATGCTCTTAATAATATTAAATTTAAACAAAATTATGTTTAATAGTAACTTCGTTAGTTTTGCTGATTAACATGACCACCTTCCACGTCTTGACAGTAATAAAATCTACAGGAAATCTCTTGGATAAAAATTTTGTTTAAATTTAATGTTATTAACTTAATTGCAAAAAAAACCTTTTAAAATAAGGAAGTTGGGGCACTTGGGTCCAACTTCTGGTGTAAATGAAGTTGCATAAAAATACGATTATCAAATGGGCGTAATTCCGAAAGTATTAACGTAGACCACACTATGCTAGGTCAATTTAATGGTATTTTTATGGAGAACACGAAAATGCATAAATATACTGGGTGTTCCATTTAAAATAATTAAGTTGCCATCCACTTCCGGTATTACCGGAAGTTCCACAAAATCAAAAATACCTTTATTAGAAAGTTTGCAATTAGATTCCCCAGTAGACAAATTTTCAGAATCAAAAACATAACCGTTCAAAAGTTAGCGTGGGGGGGGGGGTATTTACTTTATGTCCGCACTGACAACTGACAATAATTTTGGGTTTTTCACGAAATAATTTATTTGAGTATAACTACACTTCTGATTAAAATCGCAAACCTACTAAAAAGTCCAATTTGTATAACGAAAAATTTAGTTTCAAATTGACCTGAACTCAACATTTCAACATTTTTACGATAAAAGATGCCAGGCAAGTGTCGTAATAAAGTGTTTGAACCGATGAATTAATTCTTTGGATAAAGTATTTGTTTTATAAAGTAAATTTCATAAATTAGTGACAACAATTTTTAAATTTGTAATGTGAAAAAACACGCTGAACTAGTTTATAAGCTAAATTAAATAGGCTACCTTTAAACATTATTTTGTTTTGCAATTTTATGCAGAAATAATTAGAGTCCAAAATTGGGGTATTTTTAAGGTACTTTGGTCATTTTTTTTCAATTGTATAAATTTAACCTTGAAATCTTTTATAAAAAATATTTAAAAATATTTTTTTGCACTTATATGTATTTGGTGGCCCCCGAAAACCACTATATTTTTGGCTTTTATGAAATCACGCTTAAGAATTTAAGTATTATTGTAGGTTTGGAAAAAATATATAAATAAATGCTTTTTAGCAAGTGAATTTTGTATAGTATTCAAAAAAGTACTGTAGGCAATTTTGTCTATTCTTCTAATTTTTTACAAGTCCCGGCGAATATTGTATATTTTTTACACTTTTGGCCTTTTTGAAGTGTTCAGAATAAATAAACGTAGAACAAGACGAGATTTCATCGAAAAAAAACGAATAGTCAGGATCAGAACAGCCTACTTTTTTGTTGGGTCTTCGAATTTTGTTCCCCCAGAAGTGTCGTTAATTCAAAATTGTGTCTTACCGTAATTTCTCAAAAATTCAACAATTCCCAAACTGCTTATAAAACGTCTATACATATATTAAATCCTTCTGTGACACGTCTTGACTTACTCTATGGTAATGTTAGTACTATGTTTAAGAAGATAGTCGGCGAAATGTTTGAAAAGCGTACTTTTCGCTAGTGATAATTGATTTTTGGGCAAAAATTTAACAAAAACGATGGCTAGTGCTATTCAAATTGAATTTAGTTTTCATATAGAATTTTTGTTTTTCATGTAGAGTCTATGATAGGGGCGTACTTTTTGAATAAAAATAAAAACGCATTTTTTTATCATTGTTTAAAAAGTATGCCCCTATCATAGACTACATGAAAAACAAAAATCTATATGAAAACTAAATTCAATTTGAATAGCACTAGGCATCGTTTTTGTTAAATTGTTGATTACTAATGCCCAAAAATCAATTTTTACTAGCGAAAACTACGCTTTCCCAACATTTCGCCGACTATCTTCTTAAAGAAGAAATGCATTTTTAATTCGGAGTAAAAGAACTTATTGTGGCTCGTATATTTACTTTATAAGATAAACTATGTGAAAATTGTGCATTTCATTATTGGATTTTTTTGTAAATTTCAATAAAAACGTGCTTTGTTGATCGTTTTTTATACCTATCTAAAATTTGTAGTTAAATGTCAATTTAATTTAATGATATTTGTTAACGCATTGTAAGAGATTGAATAAAATAACAAGTATATTTAGCGTGAATGTGTGCATAAAATTGATGAAAATACTTTCATACTTTCTATTATACCAGATTAAATTTATTCCACTACATGTAAACGAATGTGTTCATTAATGCAAAACGCATGGATAATAAGTTTACTTTTAAATAATTTACAACTCTGCTGCCTATTAAATATACGAAGCTTGTTTGTTCTTTCTTCGTATTAATTAAAATAATCCTTTTGTATTCGCTCCTCGTTTAAAAAACACTTTTCATTTAATATTTTTCAAATATTCAAGTAAAATTTCAATGCTGAAAAACTCTACACTTCACTTCAGGCAATGCTCAATGCAAACACCAAATGACAATCTTCCCAAACTACGTTTTAAATTTCTCAAAAAAATTAAATATTTAAATTAATAACAAAAAACTATTTTTTTAATAAAAAAAATTTAATGATTTTTTGAAGTTGCAAGTTAAACACTAAAAAGCTGGATTTAATGCAGGGAATATGAGTTTTAGAAAAATTTAGTTTATTTTTTACAGTGCAGTTGGGGTTTGACAGTTTTTATAGACGTGTTCTTTTTTTAATAATTATCTTATACAGGGTGTCCCATTTGAGGTTGGACTCTATGGGTATCTTTGTTATTATTGGAGATAGAAAGTCGGTTAAATGGATAAAGTAGTAGAGATTTTTTCGAATATTAATAATTCATTTACAAAAAATTTCAATATCGCATCGTTCCAATGCTATCTTGAAAAAACAAGAAAATGCGATTTTCAAAATATGGCTATAAATTCGTTATTTTCGATGGTACCCAAATTTTTTTTTTGACTTAATACAGACAATTTTTTGTGTACAATGCAGTAAAACAAATGAATATTTGTTTTTCGCCTACGTATTGACCGGAAATGAACCAAACTTATTTTTTTCTTATGGCAGCCATATTGGATTTACACATATTCGGAATTACAGTATTTTTCTGAATAATTTGATATACCATATGTAATATTTTAAGAAAAATAGAAATAATTTTATTTTACTAACCAAATATGGCCTTGAATTGATGTAAACTGTCAATTCATATGTGTTAAGATTTATTTTACATTTAATATTTTAAATAGTTACATTTATGTTATTGACAATTTACATCTCTTAAAGTCCAATGTTTGTAAAATCAAATAATTTTATTTTTTTTTAAATATGACATATGGTATACCAAATTTCTCAGAAAGAAATACTGATTCCGAATATGTGTAAATCCAATATGGCTGCCATAAGAAAAAAATAAGTTTGGTTCATTTCCGGTCAATCCGTTAGCGAAAAAAAATATTCATTTGTTTTACTGCATTGTACATAAAAAATATCTGTATTATGCCAAAAAACTTTTTAGTACCACAGAAAATAAAGAAGTTATAGCAATATTTTGAAAATCGCATTTTCATGTTTTTTCAAGAAAGCGTTGGAATGATGCGATATTCAAATGTTTTGTAAACGAATTATTAATATTCGAAAAAATCTCTACTACTGTGTCCATTTACCCGACTTTCTATCTCCAATAATAACAAAGATACCCATACACTCCAACGTCAAATGGGACACCCTGTATATATATTAAACAAAATATTTTTCCCAAATTCCCTAATTCTCGTAAACCGGATAAAACCAATTTTTTGGAAAAGTGAAATTCGAAAACCGTTTTTTTGTATAAATCCTAAGTGTAGTAGTGTGTCTGTTGAATGTTTCACACGTGTATTATTTGTTTTAAATTCTTTGGCACTTTTTCAAAATGTTACTTATATCAGTTTTTTTTAATAATATTTTTTGAAGTTGTTCGTCTGAAGTCAATACGGGTACAATCATTAATGAATTCCCTGTACAATAAAACAAGATATTATGAGACTAATTTTAAAAAGAGAATTTTGGATTTTCTTTTTACATTTTATAAATTCAAAATCCTATATTGATTTTGGATTTGTATCTGTTTATCAAAATGATCCAGTGCCACCAACCCTTTGTCGTTTTTGATTAGTTTTTTTAATTAAAATATTATTTTAAGCTAAAGATGATAATAGTAAATTGTTTTGTTAGCAGTAAAATGCGAGCCACAAAAAGTTGTTTTACTCCGAATAAAACATGCTATTTTTTCTTCAAACGTCGAAATTTTTAAAATAGTGATATAATAAATAATTTAAAATTTTATATTTAATTTACATACAACACAATACAATGTTTGTGTATATTGGGTTGAATAAAATTCATTTCTACTCCGCCCTTTTATTCCTTGTCAGTGCAAAGTAGTAATTTCTACTCCTAGGCGGTACAAAGTAACCATAGAATCAACGAACATAAAAAGTGACATTTAGCCTGTCAAACGTCACAGAAGACGGTATTTTAATCAAGTTTAAAAAAAAAAGTATTTTTCATTTACAATCGCTTCAAGTATAAACTAAAATAGGATTACTTAATTTTTTACTGTTTTCAATAGTTTAACCCCTAGCTCTCATAATTTTATATTCTTAAATTAACATCATGAAGTACGTTTTAAGAATACATTAAAGTAATTCTTTTTTAATTAATTTCCAATTAAAAATTAATTAATGGTCTGGTTTAAAGTCTTTAAATATTTGTCTTAATTTAAAACTTTTGTTTGACAAACACTCTTATTCCTATTAAAATCACAAATATTTTTACAATGAGAAATTATTATTTAAATCTTTTATAATTTATAATTAATTTCCGTTGCTTTATGCAATTTGTTCTAATTACAGACGTAACTTTATAAGCTGTGATTTGTAATATTATAAGTTTATTATAATTACACTCTATGAAAATTAAGTAATAGATTTAATGTTTTATTTTTAATGTTAGAATGTTTGGAAATTCATTGGTCAAGTTATCCCTAAAAATTATCTTGGTCTTATTTCCAAATGTATATTGCTTAATTACATTTAAGTTAAACTATAAACCTATATTTTTTTAATTTAATTATAATACAACCATTATTTATATCAAATAAAAATAAATCAAATGGAAGAAATTGTTTATAAAATTATTTTAAAGACAAATAAATAATATTAAATGTAGAATTTTTTATTCAAAAAGTGTGCAGTATTTCTTTTCGGTTTTGTTATCAATAGTTTTCGCCAAAAAGTCTTCTAAATGCATTTAAGAAAATATTTATGAATTTTGATTTATTCCAAAATATTTTTAATATTTATTTTAGGATTTTCCAAATTTGGACAAAACAATTATTTATAAATGAAATACAAAATTAAGGATTTAAAAAAGTTTTTTTACCAATATTAGGTTGATTAAAAAAAATTAAAAAACGTATCCAAAATGCGTATTTGGTAGCGGTATAAATATGTCGTCAAAAAACTAAAACAAATCTTAACATTTTTAAACAAGAAATTTCACCAATTTTACTATTAAATTAGATCTTACAGAAAAACATTTTTAGGCAAGAAATTCCGAACAAAAATTTCCTATCAACTAATTTTTTTCGACTCCTTAAGGCTTATTTAAGTTCTGCCAAAATTTGGTACAAAAATTGAAAAATTTTAATGAATTTTGGGACACCCTGTATACCTTCCTTTCTTATTACATTTTTTAGTTAAATCAATTGTGTTTTGGATTTTGTCTTAGCCCAGTAGCTTTTTTTAAAGACTATCACACAATCTATTTGATTTAAATAAAACCATTGAGAATAAAATGTTTTTATACAGCGTGTCTAACAAAAATCATTAAAATTTTGAAATTTTAAATTGATTTTAAGGAGTCGAAAAAAATATAGTTCATAGGAAATTTGTTCTTCGGATTTAGTAGGTATCCAAAAAAAGTGGTCACCCTGTATAATTATAAACTCTTCCAAATATTAAGATTTATTAAGTGCGAAAAAAGTATATTTTTTAATAAATTAGTTTGGCGTTAATTAATAAGTGAAATTAGCGAAATCTTACATTGTTAACATACGTGCATGAACAAATTTAATTAAATATTTAATATAAGCAATAAATACTGTGAGTTAATTCAAATACAAAATTACGTAAAGACTGCAAGAAATTATGAAATATATATTCATATAGACAAAATAAATATTAATTTGTTTATTAAATATTAAATAAGAAAGCTTTTAAGAACGGTATAATTTCGTCTTATTGAAATTTCAATTATTTGCTACTTACAATTTATTTGCGCATTTTGAGGATAAGGAATTACTTCTTAGAAAGTTTTCTCATTTAATAAATTGGGCGGAAGTGCCGTGAATGCAATAATTGTATTAAAACAAACAACTTTTGTTTCTCTCAAAAATGCCTTTTGTTAATTTAGCATAATTTTATTTTCTAATTGCCATAAATAAGAGTTTTTTTATAGTTTAATTTGTAGTCATAAAAAACATCAAATCTATTTTACCTACATTTATGATTTTAAATGTTTTAAATTTGATTACCTCCTTTTTTTAATTACAATGATTATAATGTCTACACTCTTAAATTAATTTATAATCCTTGGTATGTACAACGTTTAATTAATTTTCTTGGTCTGTAGTAAAATAGGCAATTTCTATTTTTTTTTTCTTACTGAAATGACCATTTATAAAATGCCTTGTTTTCTAGAACACGAAAGTAGTTTACAAGACTTTTTCAACTTTTTTTAGTTGCACAAGTTTAGTTCAAAAATACATTTAACATTTGAGCTCACGCACGCAAAATATGCAATTTTAAAATAAGGAATTATAGTTTATACATAAGTGGTTACATTCCTCTACCTTATTAGATTTTTCCACGAATAAAATTTGCACACGTTTTTAAACCATCCATCATTTAATATATCATTATCATAAATAATACCACAAGAAGTAGATTTTTGCAAAAATATACATTTATTTGTATCACATTTTTTACTAAAATTTGCAAAATTAATGTAAAATTATACAGATTATTTTAATTTTAAATAAGCGTATACAGGGTGTCCCATTTGACGTTGGACTGTATGGGTATCTTTGTTATTATTGAAGATAGAAAGTCGGTTAAATGGACAAACTAGTAGAGATTTTTTCAAATATTAATAATTCATTTACAAAAAATTTGAATATCGCATCGTTCCAGCGCTATCTTGAAAAAACAAGAAAATGCGATTTTCAAAATATGGTTATAACTACGTTATTTTCGGTGGTCCAAAAAGATTTTTTGACTTAATACAGACAATTTTTTGTGTACAATGTAGTAAAACAAATGAATATTTTTTTTCGCCAACGGATTGACCGGAAATGAACCAACCTTATTTTTTTCTTATGACAGCCATATTAGATTTACACATATTCGGAATTAGTATATTTTTCTGAGGAATTTGATATGTCATATGTAATATTTATAAAAAAATAGAAATAATTTTATTTTACTAACAAAAAATGGCCTTAAATAGATGTAAACTGTCAATACATATGTGTTAACATTTATTTTACATTTAATATTTTAAATAGTTACATTTATGTTATTGACAATTTACATCTCTTAAAGTCCATTGTTAGTTTGTAAAATCAAATAATTTTATTTTTTCTAATATGACATATGATATACCAAATTACTCAGAAAAAAATATTGATTCCGAATAAGTGTAAATCCAATATGGCTGCCATAAGAAAAAAATAAGTTTGGTTCATTTCCGGTCCATCCGTTAGCGAAAAAAAATATTCATTTGTTTTACTGCATTGTACACAAAAAATTGTCTATATTATGTCAAAAAACTTTTTTGGTACCACAGAAAATAAAGAAGTTATAGCCATATTTTAAAAATCGCATTTTCTTGTTTTTTCAAGATAGCGTTGGAACGATGCGATATTCAAATTTTTTGTGAATGAATTATTAATATTCGAAAAAATCTCTACTACTTTGTCCATTTAACCGAGTTTCTATCTACAATAATAAAAAAGATACCCATACAGTCCAACGTCAAATGGGACACCCTGTATGTGTATACATACTAAAAATTATAAATTGGAGAGGATTGGAAATAGATACAGTAAAATAAAAAATAACTAAAAATAACGATTTTTTATTTTTTTAAGGCCAAAAAATAAAAGTTTAATAAAAATACAAAAAATATATTATGTTCCAATTATTTTTTAACACAACAAAAATATTTGTCAGAGATAAAAATAAAAAATGTTCTGATTTTCATGACAATTATGTAATTAATAAATATGTTCAACACAACAAAATACTAACTTATTTATGAAGTGAATTATTTAAAAAGGTTTTTTATATTTTTTAACTGCTTATATTAAATTTTATTAATTTGTAACTAAAGGCCATTTTAGACGGGCATATTTAGGTAACAAAATTTTATTCCCAAATAGACTCAGATGCAACTGCGCAATGTACAAAACATATGCCCGTCTAAAATGGCCTTAAGAGAACATTCCTATTTAGTTAATGCTGATTGGTGACCACAATGATTTTGCATTTACTGTAAATTTTAATTATTTATCATAATAATGACATGTAAGTTTTATTTAATCTTCATGAATAAAGAATGATATTTTGAAGTGACTCACAGTTGACATTTTGCCATTCCCAAACTTTTTGTGGGAGTTATTTATTTTAGATTAAGGAAACAAAATACGCTAAAAATTTGTAACTTTTAATGTTGTCTTATGCGTATATTCAATTGTTATCGACTTATCCAGTCTTTTAATTAACATGAATATTTTAGATAATTTTATGAAAAATTCTTTATAATTATTAAAAAAATATTAAATAAAACAATATGCCGCATGTAATTATTTTGTAAAAAAATTGAAAAACTGTTTTATACAGGATGTTTCTAAACATGGCCTTTTTTACCCCCATATTTTAGTACTTGACGCCACTGTCCAATATAAATTTAATTTTTTACAAGATTAAATAATTCTTTCCAAACGCGAAGATGTGTTAAAAAATTTACCATAACTAAAAAGTTTTGGTAACAGGCAAAGAAGTAATAAATTAAACTTACATCAGACAGTTGTGTCAAATAAAATAAATGGGGGGCGGGACTAAAAAGGGCTCATTTCCCTGAAAAAAAAACTGCATCCTAAAATTTGATTTGAATTTTCGCAGTTTTATTAAATGAGGATTGGTAAAAGTGACCCCTGTACAAAATTTTACCAAATTTTCTCTTGAAATATAGAACTTATGTTAAAAATTGAAAAAAAGAAGAAACTTTAAAATCTTGTATTTCGAAAATGAATCATTTTGGCGAAAAATTTTACTTTTCCATATTATCTTCAAAAGTAAGGGACACATGTTTAGAAACACCCTGTATAAAGTATAGTTCAATAGGGACCGATTATACTTTATTTTTTAACTAGGAGGAGTGATAGGAAACGACAACTTACATTATAAAAGTTACTAGAAAAATAACCAAACAGATTTTGACAGGAACTTTGGGTTATTTTGGCTTTTTAATGATAAAATATGTACAGAAACATAATTAAATTACCCATTTCTTTGCACTGAATATAAATTTATACATGTAAATACATTAGTAATTCAAATTTTATGATTAATATTTTGAGGTTATATGTCAAAATTCATTCAAAATAATTATCCGGTGTAAATCTTGCTTCCTTTTAACCAATCAGGGACGTTCATTTTTGGCATTTTAGCGCGGGAAATTTAAATTACTCCTCCTAGTTAAAAAATAAAGTATAGACTAAAATATAATTTGTATGATACAGGGTGTCCAAGCGCTGCGAAGAAGTAACATTACTTTACAATAAAAAAAGATATTCGACAGAAAATACAATACTCTAATAATATTTTAATAATATATCGGGTGTCCATTCCAAAATGGCGGACCAAATTTACGTATATTTTATGAAATTTTTGGCTTCCTTATCAAAAAAATTACCATACTCTTATGGTCCTATCTTTACTTGTTTTGCTGATGTTTGCCATTTAAGCAAAAATGAACCATTTTTGAGAAATCATTGCTTTAAAACAAATGACAATTGTTTATTGAAATTTTTACAAAATAAATTCAATATGGTCTACTTTACAGCTCACGAAACGCAAATTAACCAATTAAACATCAAATGGAACACCCTGCATGTTTTAGGTTTTAGTCGGTAGGTTTTTTTTGCAAGCTTTCTAATGATATACCTCGTAATTTTATGGTCGCATGTTAATGGTTTAGGATTAGGAGATATTAATATCCAAATAGAGAAACACTGAAAAATCTGTGCATAGGAATATTTTAGAACGAAAGGAAAATGCAAAAAGCTAAAATTAATGCGATTATTTCATAGCTGAAATTTAAATTATTCTTTTCTTGCTTAGTTTTTATAACGTTACAACGGAATAAAAGTTTTAGTAGAAAGTTAAAGATTTTTTTATGTTAATTCTAATTCAATTTACTACTTTAAGGTTTTTGACTACTTTAAATTCATTAAAATGATGATAATATAACTAATTCATATTTTCTTTCGTTTTAGCAAAAAATATGCACCGTAATTGTTTTTTCTTCGAAGTTATTTTAAAACAATTCTTAAACATTAATTTATGAATTTAAAATATGTTTGTGACAAAAAATTGTGGATAACTATCACGCCATTAGAAAAAATGAAGATAACTGCAAAAAACTCTCCTTCAAAAATGTTAAAACTAATCATTTTTTAAAATTATTTTCTATGCGACAAAAATAACTTAAAGTTACAAATATTTTTTAATATGTATTAAAAAATAGGATTTGGAAGTTAACGTCATTTATGGTGAAACAGGATGTAATACTGATTTTTTTTAAGTTAATTAAATATGTTCAAATATGTTTTTCATACAAACGTACAAAAATGGCACTTTTGACACTCATGATAAATGTTAAAAACGTCATTTTTTTGACAAGTTTGGAAAGTAACACCAGTGTAGAAAGTAATATACTTTCTACACTAGTGCAGAATTAACACTTACATCATAAATAACTATTCTTATAACACTAAATTTTTATTTTTTTATTTTCATAAATAGCGAAATAACAGGGGTGGCCCATGGTTTCATGTACACCCGGTATACAAGGTGTCACTTTTGCTACTTCACATTCTTATTTGAAGAATTATATCTACGGGGCGCTTTGAATGAAGAATATTATGTACTTAACAGGGCGAAAAATGTGTTTAAAACGATTTTTTGTACAGTTGGTCCCAGCTGGAAGTAGGACAAAAGTAATCACGCTCGCGTATTCTTTGGCCTACTTCGAGCTGGGAGCAACTTTACCGAAAAAATACATGCATACACAACAACCTAACCTAACAAGTATTAACCGGTTATCTAGGTTCATACTTTTGCCATCTCAGATCAAGTCAAATTCTAAATAGTTTTTTAATTCAAAGTCAATAATTAAAAAATCATGTTGGCTTTTATAAAAAATTATGATATCTTTTGGAATCTAAGTTGATTTTTCGGAGACATCTTTTTTGGCCAGGGCTGCTAAATATTTATAATCCCACAACATCTTTCCACTCAGCAATTAGATGATTTTTAAAAGATTATAGCGTTTTTTCCCCTAGGCAAGGTTTACGAAAATTTATCTTAAGGGAAAATTAAAATAGAATATTTGATTTTTACATAGGTGTCTACTTCAAATTGAAGTAATTTTTCTATAATCATAAAAATGGTTGGGTATGTAGAATTTTGCTGTATATTTTTTTTCATTGCACTTCCAATTGATTAAACATTTTGAAGATCCCGGGTAAAATAAAATTATGCACCATCAAAAACCAATAATGTTTTTTCACGATTACTTTTAGTAAATTACACTTCCATTTTGACACAAACACAACTTTGTGAATGATTGGACTTTCTTATACTGAGACGAGTTATTACCACGAATATTCAATAAGGATGAAGAATTTTCTTAATCTTTTTCTACGGGGTCTTAAAAAATGATTGATACTATTGACCTTACATGGTAGGAAACCTGTGTTTACCACAGTTGGCTAAACTGTAATTAATACGTTGTGCTCCGCTGATAAAACCATCGCGAATATTTTAACTGCACTAATTTTAGTTTTGATAAAAAAACTTTTTTTATAAAATTTGCAACACACTGAGAAATAACTTGAAACAATATCCGAAGATAAACCTGCTGAAACGCTTTGGTTAAAGTAACAGATCAGATTTAAATTTGAATGAAAATTAACAGGTACACCAACTTAGCAAGTCTAAAAACACTACAGAGTATGTTTGGTTGCATAGTTGCGGTATCAATCTTATTTGAATTCATTGAGGAGGGCGCTGGGGAAAAATTTTTCCAAGAAAAGTTTACAACTTAAACGTCAGGTTGTAAAACTAGGGAAAATGATTACTCTGTTTTTTCTACCCCTGATTTGTTTTACGGACGCTAATCCTGTATTTCTATTTACAGTTACAGTACACACGCTGTTTTTTCTAAAATACCTGTTTTGTGAAACGAGGACACAATTTTACCATTTTTCTTAATTTTTATTTAAAAAATGGTACCTTCATTTAAAATAATGTATTTTTATTGAGTTGATGTGATTTTTAATTAAAAAAAATGTGTGACTATTACAAGTAAAAGAATTTTTTTAGCCCGGTCTCTCAGATATAGTACTGCGTGTACTGAAGGGTTAAGAAATGTTTTGGAATTTTGCCTTTA
This sequence comes from Stenus bimaculatus, assembly GCA_963971135.1. Taxonomy (NCBI): domain Eukaryota; kingdom Metazoa; phylum Arthropoda; class Insecta; order Coleoptera; family Staphylinidae; genus Stenus; species Stenus bimaculatus. The sequence continues at coordinate 72,969,945 of OZ020180.1, read as the reverse complement.
TTCTTGATTTTTTTGGAAGCCGAGTTGGAAGCTTTGTAATAATTGAGATCGTCAATAATTTTTTTTTGACATATACTGATTTTTCTTACCTTTGCATTTTTAGACAATTTTAAAGCTGATAAAAACTACAAAAATAATTAGAGTGTATATTTACCATCGAATTGGAATACCATAAAAAATATTTGGGTATGCAAATAACCCTGATCATTACCAATATTTTACTGCAGAAAGCGCTTAGTTAATGAGGCAGTATCTTTTTTACCTGGCATTTTTTTAGAGCTTAAAGCTGCTTTTCTTATTTTGCTCCCAGTGTCTCTTAAAGGAATTTAAAAATCACAATATTTTTAGGAGTTTTATACCTGGTTTTACAATCTAAGAAAGATTTAATATATGTAATAAAACGGTTAGTTTTTATAGGGTCAATTTATCTGACTTTTTCCATATTAACAACCAAAGATACTTAAATCAAACTTGAAAAAATACTTTCATTTCATAAGAAAGTTAGTTTTGAGCAAATAAAGGGCAATAACTATTTTTCTTTTTCAATAAAAACAGAATATTTTAGGTATTCAATATACAGGGTGTCCCACGATTTAGTTTACAGACCATATCTCCGTTATTTGAAAAGATACAAAATCCAACCAACATAATCTTTTAATGGCATCAAATTGGCCTTTCTTTTCAAATGGCAGCTCCTACTTTTTTTAACAAAAATTGAATCTCAACTTTATACTGAGTACGACAGTATGTTACTCACTTAAAAAAATTGTATAAAATTAATTTTATTTTTTATTTTATAGTAAGAAAAGAACTAAAATTAATTATAATAAATGTTCAAAATTGGCCCCTGCACATTGTACACAAGCAGAATAAAAATGGAAGGCCAATTTGATGCCATTAAAAGATTATGTTGGTTGGATTTTGTATTTTTTCAAATAACGGAGATATGGCCTGTAAACTAAATCGTGGGACACCCTGTATTTCATTTTATATGAATACCGAAAATATTCTGTTTTTGTTATACAGGGTGATCTTTATGTATGGAACCAAAGCCGCCATGGCCAAATGGCTGGATAAAAAAAATTTATCGCTCGGATTTTTGACACGGCAGTCATCTTGAATTTTTTTTAAATGGCAACATATGTCATGCAATACATCATTTGAAAGCTAATTTTCAGTACTTTACGATAGTTCATAAAATTATTATTTAAATCATAAAAAATAAACATTGATAAAATTTTGTTTTCCAACTTTTACTTTTTTAGACTGTCGCAAATTACAAAAAATAGCCATTTTATTATTTTCCTTTTAAGAGGCCTCTGTAGCGTATAATTGGTTGCCTAATTATTTTAAATTTCATCTGAATATCCTGTTGTACAGGAGAGTTTAAAAGAAATTTTGTTTATACCAAAATTTTTGTTTTAATAATAATTAAGTGCCTTAGATTTTATTTTGCGCATTTTCGAAGTCGTATATAAAAACTTAAATTATACAACAATAAAATGTGCAAAATAAAATCGAAGGCACTTAATTATTATTAAAACAAAAATTTTGGTATAAAAAAAATTTCTTTTTATCTCTCTTGTACAACAGGATATTCAGATGAAATTTAAAATAATTAGGCAACCAATTATACGCTACAGAGGCCTCTTAAAATAAAAATATTTTGCCCTCGAAAATGGGCAAAAATCGAGACTAAAAATTTTTTTTAAAATAAAATAATATTTTTTCTTCAAACGTCAGTAAAACATGTCATTATATAGGCTGTTAAAGTACTTTTTCTGCCGCTCAAATGTGTCAAATATTTATAACAAATGTCAAATCAATTGAATTTAAAATTTTCATGCTGTTGAATTTAAGCAAAATAATTTGAATTTGATTTGCAAAAAAACACCTTATTTTAATAAAAAAAATAGAAGTCTAAATTTATATTTCAAAATCGTGAATAAAAATAGAAATCATGTTTGCAAAATGAATTGCTGAAAAAATGAGCTTATCTTGTTTCAACCATTATCATAGAAAATGTAAATATTTTTAATGGAATTGTCAAGTACACACCAATAAATCGGAAATAATCGAACAAAATCGTCCTTTGACGTTTACCCCGCCACTGAAAAGTGTCACTAGCTCCTAATAAAATAATATACTATTATTTAAATGAAACATTAAAATGTTTTAGTTGTCAAAAATGTTTTAGCTCTTTTTTGAAGGCTAAAATATTTTTATTTTGAAAGAAAACTAATAATAAAAGCTATTTTTTCTAATTTGCGACAGTTCAAAAAAGTTAAAGTTGGATAAAAATGTTATTAATGTTTAATTTTTATGATTTAAATAATAATTTTATTATACAGCCATTTGGGATTGACGGTTTTGGTTCCATACATAAAAATCACCCTGTATAACACAATTTTAGCTTTAAATGTACTGAATTTGAATCCCGAACTTTTTTACAAAGTGACGTACAATACCGGGTGGAAACGAAACAGGGGTCACCTTTGTAACTTCTTTATTTATGAAAATAAAAATTTGAAACTTGATTATGTTGTATGGTTCAAGAAAAGACATTTTAGGCACTAAACATTTTTTGAAAAACCGGAAGTAACATCAACTTAATTTTTTTCAATGTAACACCCGAGGTAACACCCAATTTTTTTGTTCATAATTTAAGACAATTTTAGAAAATCAGAATGTTTGTGATAAATTTTTTATTAGTACAAAAAATGTGAAAAATTGGCACAAGTAAATTGATTACACCGTACATACGAGATACCAAAATGATCGTATTAAAATATCATTTTTTAAAAAACCAGGTGTCCCGGCATCTTTCCGTAAAAAAAAGAGTTATTTGCAATTTTTTCAAAAAAGTTTATAAATTAATATCTCAAAAACTGCTTAAATAATTTTACAAAATACAATTTTCCTTTGGTATTTGTATTATTTGGAATGAGTTTTGGTTGTTTTTATCAACTACAGATGACGAAAAAAAATAAAAAATTTATCACAAACAAACTCTTTTTATAAAATAATTTCATATTTTGATCAAAAAAAATGGGTGTTACATTTAAAAAAATAAAGTTGATGCCACTTCCGGTAAAACCAGAAGTCACATTGAAAAAATTTTTAGTGCCTAAAATGTGTTTTCTTGAATCATACAACATAGTCAAATTTCAAATTATTATTTTCATAAACAAAGAAGTTATAAAAGTGGCCCGTGTTTCGTTTCCACCCGGTATACTTATTACCAATAGTAAAAAGATTTTCTGAAGTACTTCGTAACCGTATATCCGGGTTTGTCATACGAAAGTAAAAGAATCTATGCATTACCAAGTATAAAAAAACTAAATTGGTCGAAAAATTAAACGAATGTGTTGTTTCACACTTATTCGTTAAGGTCTATTTAACCGGTTCAATGTGATGCGCAATTTTCCAAACGAACTATTTTATAACCATTATAAACATAACACCTTTTTTTAAGACCAATAAAGTAATAATAGATTTAATAAGCTACTTTTTAAACTAACGAAAAGAGATTTAAATTATACCCTTAAAACTCAATTATTGTTTTTACCAAGGTTTTTACAGAGTTTTTCAATCTTAAATGAAATTGTTAAAATATTTATTTTTTACTGATATTTCTCCGAACTCATGATATCAAATTATAAAAACCAGAAGTTATTTATTAGCTGTTCCAGGACTTTAAAGGCATGGAATGCGCAAAATTTTTAGTTTCTGATTGGAAAATTTTGTCATATGAAAATTTTATTTTTGACACTGTAAGTAATACGTATGAATCAAATCGTATAATTTTTAAAAATTTTAAAAAATAACTGATTTTTTGTTTACACTATGATCAAAATTAAAAAATGTCTACTTAGATGTTAATTTACATACCATTTTAAAAATATTTTTTTAATTTTTTTTTTACTTTTTTATTTTTAAGATTATTTTTTTATACCCACATAGATAGTGTCTATAAACAAAACGGAAATAAAATTTTTGTACGTCAAAATTTTTCTATCCAATGAAAATTTGAAATATCCGAGTGGAATGTTCTTCAGTACTATTTTCATTGATTTAATTTTTAATTAAAAATTTAAAAAAATTATAAATAGTTTTTATAGTTTCAGAAAAATATTTTTAAGCATTCACATAAACAAGTGATTCACTAATGAAATGTCGATAAATAAATTTTTTTGTGTATTCTGTAAGAGTGAGTCATGTTTCCTTTAAAAATGTATTAATTATCATTTTTATTAATTTTATTCTCGATTTTATTTAAGTTATTCTTACATCATCATCTACATGCTCCTTGAGTAATCTTCCCTCGCGTTCATCACTTTTGGTCAAAACATCATCACATCTCACTAGCAATCCTAAAGTCAACAAAACTATAACGCACCGGCACATGATGTCCTTTTAGTGACACTAAAAATAATCGTGACTATCCTTTAAAATAACCAAATTCTAAACTAATGTTTAATTTTAAAACACAAACATTTGATTGATCACAATTTTTTACGTCTGAACGTGTCCAAGCATAATTTGTTCTTTCACTATGTGATAGTTTAAGTTTGAATGACAGACCAGTAAGCATGTGCTTATCCGTGCTGCTTCTATTTGCTTCCTTTCACCATGGAGGGGGAGTAAAAAGATTGTATTTTCTACAGATATCCAAAGTATTATCAGTATCTTAAGATGTATTTTTATTAGTTTTTGTCGATACGACCTGTCTTGAAAAGCTTTCACCAGACTGAAATTATCATATCTGCAAAGCAAGACAGACTCGTTCCTGTTTATTACTTCATTCATAAGCTGCTTAAAACTAATCACCAATAAAAATGTTCGGAATGTCTCAATAAATAAGTTTTTAACAAGATTAAGTGGTATTTTGTTAATTAATAAATTCACACAATTTTTAATTTTTAACATGATTCAGGATTTATGTAACAAAAATTTATCGAGTAGTTTTTATAGAAGATTTTTTTATCTTTTAAAGTTTCGTCTTCCATAAGAATTGTGCCAATACCACTAATACTGGTTTGTTATTTGGTAAAATTAATCAAACCAATAAAAAAATGCGTTGGCCACCTTGGTCTCCGGATTATTACACTATTCATTTTTGAAGTAAAAGTATAAAATTTAAAATGGACACGAGTTTAGTAGGTAATAAATGATTTAAAATTATTTAAACAATAAAAAAGAGAGTCTGGTATTTTGCAAATAAGGTTTCTTTTATTTGTGTTCTTAATGAAACTGTAAAAATTATTTTGATTACCAATTTCACTTCTTCCGGGCTTTAAGCCATATGTTAAAAAATAACCACACCTCAAGGTCGCGCTTAACCCAAATCATTCACCTGTCTTTTGTAGTAAAATATACACTTTCACCCAAACGTCTCTGTTCTCTGTACTTCGATGAGCTTGTTTAATCTTTTGGCGAATAGAGAAAATCTTAACGCATTTAACACATGTCGCGTGATCGATACGGAAAATAAATCGAGATCTTCATTAGCCCCGATTTCTACACAATCATTAATGAAAATAGAAATTTGCAAACTCAAGAAATAGATCAAATATCGTTTAATACTTTCCTGGTGGTAATTAATTAATAGCTTGACGTAATTGAAGCATTTATTATTAAAATACTTTATAAAATTGAAATATTTTAAAAATTCCTTCATATCTTATCTGCATTCTTACACCAACGAACCTCGGGAGGTTTGGAAAATAGGAAATAAATCAATTTGTGTCGTAAACACTTTAAGTAACGCATTTCGTTTTATTGGTTGGGTATTTTGAACAGGTAAGCTAATATAATAAATGATCCAAAGTATTATTTATTGCTCTCACAAACATTCTAGGCCTAAAATTGTAGTAAAAAAAGATATAACTTATTCTTATTTCGTGAAAGTGATTTAAAAAAAATTTAAATAACCATCTTATTTTCCATAATTTAAAAATTAAACTGATTTTTATAAAAATCTTAACAATGATTTTGAAATTACAGTTAGTTAAATTTCAGATTAAATAATTAATGTTTTTAGAAAATTATATCAATTTGACTTTAATAAGCCAATTTGTTTTGATATAAAAAAACAAATAATAAAAAAGTTATAATTTAATTTAAAATACAAAAAATTTTAAACGAAAGAACGAAATTTCAGAAAACTTTTGTTTTTTAGTAGTTTCGTCCAAAGACTGTTTTTTCGTTAGAATTTTCCAAAAATGTTCTAAAAACGATGAGGTTAAATGGAAAAACAAGTTTCATAACTGCAATATAATAGTACAGTAAAATTAGCTCAAAAGCATCCTTAGTAAGGAAAACTTTCAAAGTCAATGAAACTCGGCTTATTTGTAGTTAGATTTAGATCTAAAGAGTCCCGAGTTGTAGGATACGTACCCGCTTTCGTAGATATTGGGGCTGGAAGAGGGTTGAAAATCGTTTTTCCCAATATCTCCCTTATTATCAATCCTATACGATAAAATTATACAGGGTGTCCCACTTTTTCTCCAGCAACTTTTTTTTCGATAGTAAATGTCGTTCTGCAAAAAAAAAACCTATGAACTAATATTTTTTTTCGACTCTTTCGAAGTTACAGTAATTTTAAAATTGAGAAATTTTCATCATTTTTGTGGAACATCCTGTATAATTTGAACGTATTTGGCTTTGTCGACCATAAGGTTAAATTTCCCTTCATAAAATTAATCATATTTGATTGGTTTAAAAATATACTAAATCTATAACCCACTTGAATTAAATTTAAAAAAAATCAAATAAAATGAAATTTATACAAGGTGTCCCACAAACTTTGTATAACTTTTTAACGAGTCGAAAAAACATAATAGGAAAATTTTTGGTTCAGAATTTATTATCTAAAAGAAATTTTTGTTGGAAAAAAAGTGGGACATCCTGTATATTATATATCTTATTTATAGTGCATAAAATTCTCTACGACTTTTGCTTTTAACATCTGGTATCTCCACCATGTCTTGATACCAAACTACATCTTAAGCTGCATCTGAAGTCGCAAGTTCAGTTTACTCGGTTACAAAACGCCTAAATATCACCGTATTCGCATCAAGCAGAGCTTATACGTAAGTCCTCGATTTTTAGCGCGTATGCATCAAAACGTGTTTCAGGAATCGGGCTTAAAATTTTTTTTTGTGTTGTGAAGTGATTTTGATTTACGGCAACCGAAATGTCCTATACATACGAAATAATATAAAAGAAAATAAGGTGAAGGAAGGGGGTAGTTAGGTTTTTGGGCAGAGAGTTAAATTTTACAGGTGGATCGATGAGAAAATTCTAAGAAATCGATTTTAGCTCCCTCCTGAAAAGAGCTATTCAACCCAGAAAGGTAAATCGCTTACATCACCCTAAGTGTCCAAATTTTAGTGTTTTATAGAGGATCAAATCGTAAACACCGTAGTTTTGACCCACCTGAACCTATCTGTTAATACATATACAACCCCTTTTGTATTTTTACCCCGAGTGTGCTTTTCCTGGAAATTATTCTGATATACAGGGTGATTTTTATGTATGTAACCAAAGCGATCATTTCCAAATTGCTGCACAAAAAAATTTAAATTTGGTTCGATTAAATGGGCCCTTGGTACAAATACAGGGTGATTCACATTTATGTTAAAATCTCTCGGGTGGTGATTCCTTGGATAAAAATAAGAAAAAAGTTCCGATTTCGCTTCGTAAGTGAGTTACAGCTCTTCAAAGGTGCTGACAGAAAAGAGGTTTTTGGGGATTTATTTCAGAATGGATATTAGTATAGCATTCAAATTTGGCATAACTCTTAATATGCATTGGACTCAAGTCCACGATTTTTTTGAAATTTTTTTATTGGTTCTAAGTGGTATTTTAAGAGATCGGTGGTGGTAAAAACAATGGTAACTCTTTTATTACGGGATTTTTATAAGATTTTTTTTCAAAATTTCATTCTGTAATCAAATTTACCATTATTTTTACCAGCAACGATCTCTTAAAATACCACTTAGAACCAATAAAAAAATTTCAAAAAAATCGTGGACTTAAGTCCAATGAATATTAAGAGTTATGCCAAATTTGAATGCCGTACTAGTATCCATTCTGAAATAAATCCCCAAAACCCTCTTCTCTGTCAGCACCTTTGAAGACCTGTCTGTAACTCACTTAGGAAGCGAAATTGGACATATGTTTATATGAACTTTTTTCTTATTTTTATTTCAGGAATCACCACCTGAGAGATTTTAACATAAATGTGAATCACCCTGTATATTTAGATGAAAAAAAAATTTATCACCCGGATTTTTGCCACGGCAGCCATCTTTTTTTAAATGGCAACATAATATCTCATGTAATATTGCAAAGCTTAAATTTTGTTATCCAACTTTGACTTTTTTTGACTTTCGCAAATTGGAAAAAATTGCTTTTTTATTAATTTACTTTCAAAATAAAAATATTTTTACTTCAAAAAAGAGCTAAAACATTTTTTAATAAAATAATAGGTATTTTATTTAAATAAAACAATAAAACGGATATTTTTTGTGATTTTCGACAGTCCAAGAAAGTTAAAGTTGGGAAAGAAAATTTTATTTATATTTATTTTTTTCTGATTTAAATAATAAATTTAGGCACTGTCGTAAAGTACTAAAAATTAGGTTTCTAATGATGTATTGCATAACATATGCTGTCATTTAAAAAAAATGAAGATGGCAGCCCTGTCAAAAAACCGAGCGATAAAAAAATTCTTTTTTTATCTTCAAATTTTTGTACCAAGACCTCATTTGATACCACCAAATTTCAATTTTTTTATCCTGCCATTTGGGCATGACGGTGTTGGTTCTATACATAAAAATCACCCTGTATAATTTTTTTATTTCTTTTTGGCGCCCTCAAAGTCGCGGTTTGCTTATTGTGGTTTTTTGACGCGGAATTCGTAACTTTTGATCCAGACCACCTACAAACGTCGAATATTTTTTTACTCTTTTTTAAAAATGCGAATTTTGAATATCTTTGTTAATATAATTTAAATATTATTTAGTTGCGTAAAGTGCAGTCATTTAAAAATGTCCAGATACACCACTGCTGTACATTAATATACAGGGTGTTTCTAAAATGGTGATAGCGGTTCGTGTGCTTATATTACAAGTAAAAATAATACAAGTCCGTTACCGAGATATCTACTGGGTGTTGTAATTTATTTTTATTTTTAGTTTTTATTTAATTTCTCTGGATCAGGTAAATGAAAATTCATAAAATTTTAGAGGTGAGTACCTCACAACCTCACATGATTAGTCACATTTGTGTCTTCATTTAACAATCCAGTGGCGTAGCAACGGGTGAAGGTGACCCCTTTTGTTAGGTTTTTTTATATCTTCATCCAATTTACCATAAAAAATTACACCTATTAAATTTTGATAGGATTAGTGGTATTTTAAATTTTTTTCATAGTGCAGTAAAACCTGCAACATACCGTGAAGTAGCTTTTGAAATTTAGTAAAAAATTATTAATAATTTCCTAATTTTTATTTAGTTTAAATTGAAGGTGATGTGGTTTTCTTTTTTGATAATAAAGTTTTAGTTCCCTTGGGAGTTTAATTTTCTATTTAAGGTAGAATTAGGCTAACTAACCCAGAAAAGTAGACTTTTTAAGATTTTATCGTTGTTTTTGTATCTATCAAACCACACAGTAAATATATTCCTAAAAAATCACCTCATTTTAATTTTTTTCTAATTTTTTTTTAAATATCTTATTTTAATAAAGAATTAATGTAAATTAATCCACATATAAAAATTTTTACATTGTTATGCAACTTGATAATTATTTTAATATTATGATTTTAAAAGCGAATTATATTTTTGTTCGTTATTTATTTTTATTTTAAATTCGTGGTTATTCATTTTGTTGGTTTTTTAGTTCAGTGTCACCTTTTTAAATAAAATTTCTCCAGTTTTTGTAAAGTAATTTTGCTGCATTTAAGTTTAATTTAAAAGTGAAGCCAAATCATTAAGTGAAAGTGTAAACCGCATGTTATTGATTTAAGCATAATATACCCAATTATTTGCCCAATTATAATAAAAAATCTGAAAAATTTTATAATTGAATAGGAAACAATGGTATTATTAAAAATTATTCGCATTTATTAACCACTTGTAAGTAAAGAAATATCCTGGTACATAAATTTTATTAATTGATGCCTTTCTGAGCCATTAAAATTCATTTTTAGTTAATCAGTTTTTTTTTACATTTAATATTTTTGACGAAAAGTGATTTTTGAAGAATAATTAAATTATGATAAATGATAACACAAGTTAATATTTTTGGTTAATTATAAGTAAGATAATTTTTTTTAAATCGTTTTAAATTTTTTTATTTTATTTTTTTCAGACCTTATAAAATTATTATTTTTTTTTAATTAGGAGAAAAACTTTTTATAAATAAAATAAAAAAATTAATTAATCAACAATAATTATTTTTATTTAGTAGTTATCTAAATAATTTAAATATAATTTTTTTAATTGATTTATTGAAGTTAATTATTTTTTATATCGTCTTATACTTATTGATTATTTTACCAAACATATTATTTGTCTGGGAAATATGTAAATTGTCTTTATTTCTAGTTTCATGTTTTTATACAGCGTGTCCGGAAAATAGCAGATAAGCTCCAATACGTTGTTGGGGATCCTTTAGAAATCCCCAGAAAAGTATTTATTAAATTCTCATGACCAAATTGATCGAGATGTGAAAGGTCAAAATTAGGAATTTAACTTTTAGATTTTTATGAACTAATTTTCAATTTAAAAGAATAAATTGGAAACCGTAAACCGAGGTAACTTTGGCTCTTAAAGGACACTTTGGGCCAAATATTGGAAAAGATAGTTTCATCTACTGTTACCAACTTTCATATTCTAATTATTTTAAGTGTGCATTTCAGTTAGTATCAACGTTAGTGTTAAAAATCGTTTTAGTATAACTGACTAGATCAAACAATCTTTTTCCAAAATTTGGGCCAGAGTTGCTTTTAAGGGAAAGAGTTACCTGAGTTTACAGAACTTAATAAAATTCGATTTGAATTAAATTTATTACTTTAGGAGTAAAGAAAGGCCAAAATTTATAAGACAACTATCGGGTTTTCAAAATTCGTGCTAAAAAATAAGTTGAATTCCCAATTTTGCCTCTTCATAACTCAGTGAATTTATAAAGGATTTTTTAAACTATTTTTCTGAGGATCCCTGAAGGGTCCTCATCAACGTACTGGAGAGCTTTTCCGCCATTTTTCGGATACCCTGTATATTTTTATTAAAATTAATTTTAGGATTTTTAATTAATTTATTATTCGTTTAATCTTGAAGTTTTAATTTTTTTATGATATTTCAATATTGAATATTTTATATTATAAAAGTAATTCTAAATTCATCAGTTTTTTTGTAAATTAATTTTTTTTTTTAATTGAATTTTCAATTTCGTCCGGCTGAATGCTATCATCATAAAAATTTAAATGAAAGATTTAATTACGAAATTCATCACAATGTTTAGGACTTTTAATTAATTTATTATTCGTTTAATCTTGAAGTTTTAATTTTTTTATGATATTTCAATATTGAATATTTTATATTATAAAAGTAATTCTAAATTCATCAGTTTTTTTGTAAATTAATTTTTTTTTAAATTGAATTTTCAATTTCTTCCGGCTGAATGCTATCATCATAAAAATTTAAATGAAAGATTAAATTACAAAATCCATCACAATGTTTACAATTTTTAAATTTATAAAATTTTGTACATTTGTACATTTTTTATGAAACCATTCCCCACAATTTTAGGTGGTAGCCGCTTTTTTATCTATAATAAAAGTTTGCGTAATTTGATAATATAATATAACAGATAAAAAAACTAAATTATTAGTTTTTCTCCAATTTTTTATGAATTGTGTTATGAGTTCTAGGTGTTTTAACGATTAAAGAAGTTTTTTTACAATCAGAATATTTCTTTGCTGTAAAAAAAAATACATCGCTTTAATTGTGTCATCTAAGGGAAAATTTTGGTACTAGAAAAATAATTTGCTACCAAAAAGAAATGTTATTACCCAAATCAATTTATATTTCTATATATGGTTGATTAAAATTATTAAGAAACACATAATATTATTATTCTGTTATAATTATAACCATCAATCATTCTTCAAGGCGAAAATTATTTATTAAATTCCAATTTCAAAATCCCTGTAATTACTAATTATTTCTAAATTATTTATGAAAAATGTCATTGCATTCATATATTTTTCCAGATTCTAATCTAAAACTAAAAGAAAATGTTCGTTTTTTTCAATTACATGAAGCTTCTTTTTACTTTTACGTCACCGACTCTTAAATTGGAAGAAATTAGGATTAAGCTTGAAGTGCGACCTTCTTTTTCTCCTTTATTTCTCCCTGTTTATAGATAAAATGGAATTGAAAGAAACGTAAATAAAGAACATATTCCTAATTGAATATATATTTCATCCTTATAAGTTTTTATTGGTAATTGCTTGTTCATTATAAATAATTAATTATCTTAATATATTTTTACATAAAATTGTGACTTCCAATTATATTTTTATTGTTGTTGGTGGAGGAAGAAGAAATTGCATCTTATCGTGATCATGTAAAGTTTAAAAGCGTACATAGATTTTACTACTTTGCCTGCCTTTTCTGGATATGAAATCGAAGTTTTTTCCGAATACAGTAATAAATAAAAGTTTAAAAGGAGACGTTTCAAAAGTATTTTTTGTAATAAAAATACCTTTTATGTGAGGTTGGTTTTATTATAACAACAATCTCAGAATAAATATTTTTTTTTAATTAAATATGTTATGTATATGAAGTTGTAATGTTGCTTATTTCGCTTGAGGCCTTTAATTTTTCATAGCTTATGATTTTCTGCACGACTTTTGCGCAATAACTTCATTTTATTGTATATTTTCATCAAAACTGAATAGATTTTTATTCCGTCACGTATACAGAAACGAAACGTACGAATGAAGTGCGTGGATAAATTCGATAAATCTTATAACATTTCTGGTTATTTTATTGCTTTCTATTGAAAATTATTTTTAATAAATCCTTACAATATAATATTTTAAAATAGGCTTTATTGGATTCAAAAGGTTAACACGTTATTGGTCTTAAATAAAAAAAAAATGTTTCCTCCTTGACTTTTAGGAAAAAAATATGTATACTATACAGGGTGGTCACTCTTACGGTGCACACCATTGGAATCTTGTAAACCTAAAGAGTTACAAAGTTGCTTAAATTAGAAAAAAGTTGCCCCTTTTCAAACTCCTTTAGAATCTATTTAGAAATCCGAGATATCTTGCTCTAGTCCTGAAATATCATGAAAAATCTGAAATTTCGCATTTTCGTTTTCCTTCCATATTTTTGTAATAGCTTAACTTTTTCGATTGCAATTTGGTAGTTTTACATAATTTGACATTCTCTATCGATTGGCCTTAAGAAGAGGATTTTAGGTTAACTAGATTTCATTTATTTTAAACCAACTTTTGATTTTCTTATGGGCGCGATATTTGATTTTTATATCATTGGATAGAGAAAAAAATACAATTTAAATGATGTAACACACATTGTTCTTTTCCTTTAATTAAAAAAAAAATTGAAAAAAATATTAAATTTTTATTTACAAAATCAAGTTGACATAAAATAACAAAAGAATAATTTTATTATTTTATTTAAAAATAAACAGATGTTTATTTTATGCCAACTTGATTAAATAAAAATTTAATATTTTTTTTTTATTTTTTATTAAATTAAAAGAACAATGTGTGTTACATCATTTAAATTGTATTTTTTTTCTCTATCCAATGGCATAAAAATCAAATATCGCGCCCATAAGAAAATCAAAAGTTGGTTTATAAAAAAATGAAATCTAGTTACCAAAACTTTTCTTCTTAAGGTCAATCGATAGAGAATGTCAAATTATTTAAAACTGCCAAATTGCAATCGAAAAAGTTAAGCGATTGCAAAAATATGGAAGGAAAACGAAAAAGCGAAATTTCAGATTTTTCGTGATATTTCAGGACTAGAGCAAGATATCTCGAATTTCTAAATAGATTCTAAAGGAGTTTGAAAAGGGGCAACTTTTTTCTAATTTAAGCAACTTTGTAACTCTTTAGGTTCACAAAATCCCACCGTAAGAGTGACCACCCTGTATACTAGGTTTGTAGAAAATTATCCTACTAAGAAAAAGCTATTTTATTTTTCCTCGTCTAATGACATTTCTACTGCTTTCCTATAAAACATCTTATAACCCATTAATTTTAAACAAATCAAATTTCATATTAGTTTTTAATGTTTTAAGGGTAATTTGTAATGTTTAATGTCGTTATCATTATTATTATTTCCATGCAAAATTTGAATTTATTAAAATTGTTATTGCTTTTTAAGATGATTGAATCAATTTCCAAAATCATAAACTTTAAAACAGGTCTTAAAATATGTGTTACTTTTAGTATTAAAATAAAAGTATATACTTAAGATGTTTATTACTCAATTTCTAATAAATTTAAATGTACATTATTTCAGTAGAAATGAATAAGGAACGCTGGTAGTAATAAATTAGTGTTTATTGCGAAACAAATTACTTTTATACTTAGTTTACCTTACTGGAATTTAAACAAGAAAAATTTCCTTTTCTAAAGATGTGCAGTGAATTCGCTTTATGAAAGTAGATGCACCTTAATTGAATTTTCATTACTCAATATTATTGTCATACTTTCATAAACCTGAATTAACCCAAAAAAATAACACCATCTCTTTTATATTATACATCTAAATACATCTTAATGAAGTTATAAAACTGTCGTAATAAAAATATTTTGGTGTAATAAATAGCTTTCATTTTGATTAGCTTCTGAAAATAAATCGAGACATCGAAATAACAAATCGTGGCAGGTTTTAAAACGAGAGCGAATCACTTTCCCGTGGTGACTATGAGTACATACATGTGAGAGTTGTAATCTCTAGGGCATTTGTCCTTTTTGACAGGATAGCATGGAACAAAGAACACGACTTTTTCGCTTGCAATGGAAGACATGAGAAAAAGTTGAATTTTATTTATAACCTCCCAAAACGGAAACACAAGAGATGGAGAAAAAGTTCGTTTTGTATGTATGTTTGAAGATTTAACTTATTTACTTAATCCGCAAATTTTATATTTTACTTTTTGTGGTGAATTTTAAATTCCTTGGTTCTAATTAGTAATTTATTATTCAAATTAGCGAATTGTTCTAAATAATTTGGTAGCCAAAACATTTTAATTGTAAAAGTTAAGTATCTGGGAATTCTTATTGAATTAAGCAGGTAGTGAAAGCTCACATAAACTTGCATTCGCACGATATTCTGCAGGGATAATTTCGGATTCTACTTTCATCCCAAGTGTATTCTGTTCTGTGATGCAATGCCATTTAATTCAGTTTTTATTAAGCTTTTTGTATATGTGAATTAAGCATTTCTTTGCGTGTTGGGAGTTTTTAATTAATTGAAGTAAAAGTGGTGAATGTGTTCAAGAAGATACCTTGTTATTTAATGCATATTAGTATAATTAGGTTCACTCGTGTGGTACTTTTCGCAGGCTTTCATACACTCACAGGATATGACTGTGATTAATTTACCGATTATAACCCTAAAATACTAAAATTATTTCCAGTTTTATTAATAACTTGCATTTCGACACATAAATACAAAAAAAATGACAAATATTTGTAAAAATACAATTTTTTCGTTTTTAATTTTCGATTATTTTAAAGAATCCAATTCATTTTTTTATATAAACTTAAGAGAGCTCTTTAGTATTTTTCTAGAAAATTATATAAACTCTTGTATATTTTTATTGCGCAGTTTATCATATGAAGGATAACGTCTGGGTAGTACTGTAATGATTGTTGTTATATCCGCATTTCTTTGTACGTAAAAAGTGAAACTAAAGTATGTTTATTTTATGTAAATAAAGAAAAAAGCCTTTAAGATTTAAATTTCTTTGTTAACATAACGAATTTAAATATGTAAAACTACTTGGTAGAAACACTTGAGTTACTTAATAGCAATACCACAATCAATTTTGCTTCAGGAAATGTTACTTATTTTCACTAAAATACCGACCTGTCTGCAAATTGTAAAATTTAAAACTGAAAATCTTAATAAAAAAATATTGTATTGGTCTCCAAAAGTCTTCAGGAGCCGTTGAAAAGATATATATAAATTGCAACATTAACAATGAAAAGGGTAGTTTCCTTTTCAGTTTCATATGACCCAATAAAAAAATCACTTCAACAGCTAAAATGCGACGTGTTTTTTAAATATTATTGACATTCTAAACCTTTAATTATTAAAAAAAAAACGTGTAAGACGTTAATATCAATTGAAAAAATCAAAAATCTTGTAAAAACTTAAATATAATGTTCAAATTGTCCACCGTTGGCCTCTAAGCAAAGTTGCAAGCGAGTTGGTTTAGAATTTATAAAATTTTAAAATCAGGTTATCTCGGTGGCCATGGAATTGGTCCATTCCTCCAAATACTGTTATTGCCCAAATTGATATTTAACCATTCTCTTACCCCTTGCGCATTGTGAGCTAGAGCTCCGTCGTGCATAAATATGACATTTATTCTAACATGTAAACCCAAAATATCACCGACCTCTTTTAAGACATGCAAATAATAACCACAATATACACAGTTTTACATAATAATTGAAAACTATTGTACATATTATTTACGTTTATGAGTTTTTTGTTGTTGCTGCGTTTAAATTGGGCAACTTTTGTTCAAAAACAACGTTTCGTACCGCACGAATAACTAATTAAAGAAATTTTTCTTTGGCATGTTTATATTACCAATCGAATCATATTTTATGCCTTCAGATATTAATTTTGCATCAACAACATACTTTAATTGGTTATTGAATAACTTTACTCTAAAGTGAGAGTACTTTAAGGGCTCTAAAAAATACACTTATTGTTAATATTTTTTATTCCGCAAAATGAAAATCATTATTATACCTAAATATTTTTAAATGCTGCCAAAATTTGGTACAAAAATATTAATTAGTTTATGAGTTATTTATGCGGGCGTGGCACCCTATTTTGCATACTCAAAAAATGACTCTTAAACAACATCTTCATAATAAATGGGTTGAACCTTTGAATAATGGCAAGGATGCACATTATTTTTTTAAGTAGTTGGTGTATAGTTTTATTGGTAGGAAAGCTAAGTTCCCTAAAAATTTCACGAGTAGGATCTTTATTAACAACCCCAAAAATTTGTTCTTCGACTTCTACAGAGCGTCGATGTCTCTGCCTTCGACCATTCTAGTGCTGTGTAACAAGCTGACCTGTTTGACGAATCCACTGGTCAAGCTTCTGAAATGTCTTAAGTGCCAAATTCCAATTTTAACTTGCATTTTCTCGGTGCAGAAATGAAATTTGCGTAACTTGTTCGGTTTTTTGCCTTTGCCAGCAATTGTTAATATCAAGTATTGTGCTGGAATTCA
Source organism: Stenus bimaculatus (assembly GCA_963971135.1). Classification (NCBI taxonomy): domain Eukaryota; kingdom Metazoa; phylum Arthropoda; class Insecta; order Coleoptera; family Staphylinidae; genus Stenus; species Stenus bimaculatus. Next base: position 72,952,411 of record OZ020180.1, on the reverse strand, counting down.
AAAAATGAACTGGAAAGGAATTGTCAATGCAAAAGTGCAGTTAATCCGAAAACGCTATTATGCATAGCGTATACGGAGCTAATCAAAAGAAACTGATCATTAACATAAATCACAAGCTAGTCTGAGACCTGTGTATTTAAATTAGACACTGCAGACCTGCAACTTGTTGCTAATGCGTAAATAATCAGTTTCAAGCGACCCAACCGTCGAGTCACTTTTAGGTTCAGTCACGAGTTTCTCGTGTCATGATATTATAACTTTTTAATAATAACATACTGTAAAGTGGGGTAATTTGCCCCAAATTTTGGAAAAATATAGTTTGATCTACTTTTAGTTATTGGTTAATAGCATTCTGATACTAACTAAAAGACACACTTAAAGTACTTAGAATATGTGTTAAATGAAATTTGGTAACTAAGCTACTGGTCAAACTATCTTTTTTCTAAAATATGTGCCAAAGTTACCTCAGAGGTGGGATTTTGTTTCTATCTTTATATTTATCAAGCTTGATAAAACTCAATAGGGGGTTATTCTCGAATCACACGACACGATGTCATATACGACTTTTATCATTCTATCTTTGTCATTCAAATGCAAATATAAGAGTCTGTCCTTGTCATGTCGTATACGATGTTGTGTCGTATGATTCGAGAATAACCGTCCTATTGAGTTGTATCAAGCTTTATATATATCAAGATAGAAACAAAATCCCACCTCAGTTTACTGCACCATAGAAGCATACAAATTTAAAGCAGCCTTTTATCATAAAACCAAAAAGACAACTACCTAAGGCCTCTGCAAGGGAAGAGCCTCCAAATAAATTTAAAAAATTAATAATATTATTTTCCTCAATCTTTTGCTAATTTCACATTTGAGGGATCAAAATTGAAAAATTACCTAGGGCCTCATAAAGGCATAAGACGCAACTGCAAATTTAGCATCTGAAAGTTTGAGTTCTTTTGTTGCAAGGAATAATCGCTGGCGCTGGTTGAAATTTCTTTCTAGGTATGGATGAATCCAAAATATTCTCTTTCTTCTGTAACGATACTAGTAGTATAGTACCATATCTTCATCAATGGAATCATCTCGCGAATTCATGATAGCTCCGATGATTTCCATAAGGTTTCACTATTTATGATCCCAAAGAAGAAATTACCGATTTCGAACACTTTTGAGTAGCTTGTGTGTGCGGTACCACAACGGTAAAAAGTTACTAATCGGTTAGTAATTTAAATCACAAACCAGTTTATTTTCTTTTGAGTGGCTCCGTGTACGCCGTGCCTTCCAATTCCAATTTTGCAATTTTGGCGACCTCTTACAGAAAAAACGAAGACGAATACTACACATTTTATTAATATATTAACTTTCAAATTGTACAAATAACACGTCCTATAACTTGTAGACAGGTATTTGTACACACACTATATAAATGCAGGGTGTCCCTAAATTCGACCGACAACGATTAACTGGAGATAGTAGATCTAAAAATAAGTTGCTATGTCCCTATGTATCTATTTCCAAAAATAGACCCCTCAGGAGTTATAAGCCATCAAAAATTATTTTTTTTTATTACAGCCAAAGCAGTAAAGATTTTTTAATGAAATTTTGCATGCGTGCGTTTTAATACTGGATGTTCAATTGATAAACATTTAGCTAATCCTCTACTTTGTAACTAGTGTTGGATGGAAGAAGAGCGCATAAAACAGTCATAAACTTTTTAATTTATAAAAATTTTATTTAAAATTTATTTGCTTTTGTAGAGAAATTCAAGTGTAATATTTTGTGCCGGTTTTGAACAAATTTAAAAAAATTATTTTCCGACGACCATATGAGAAAATCGTATATGTCATTCATATTAGTAGTTTGATGATTTATCATTACTACACTAGTGACTTTGGTTTTCTGTTTTGTAACTCTGAAATACTTCTTATAATTTTCGATAGAGGCGCTGCAAAGGAATTCCGAAAGCCCTCTCTTGGATTTTTTCGAACTTGCAAAAAAGGACAGTTTAAATAAAAATTTATATTTAACTCCGCTAATATTTTATTTATTTTTTTATTTATTTATTTATTCATTGAACGGGAAAAACCCTTTATACAAAAAATACAATATATACATATAAACAAGCAGGTACTGAAGATAATAAATACAATATAAGATCTACAAATTAATATTCATACAACATTTCATTTCGATTCACATTATATTACATAGTTTTTAATCTGAAGAAAAATTTATGTCATTCACAACATGGTAGAGACTTTTTTAAAAATTTGAAAATTACTTGCAAACAAATCACAAGATGGATTATTGTGTACCAAATTACCATGACGCATGATTCTAGGTAGCGATCTAAAGAACGAGTAATTGTTTTTATGAGTAAATAACCTAAATAGTGAATACTGACGCCTTGAAGTGCTGATACTATGAAAATAGAAATTAATTTTACCAAGGAGAGCTGGACAGTCAATAATATAATTTATTATTTTATAAAGAACGCAGAGATCATCAACAAAACGCCTAGATTCTAGGGTATGGATATTAAGTTTAAATATTACTTATTTTGTTATTAAAATCATTATATAATTAACTTTTGTGTAAATTTTAAATAAAATAGGAAGATTTTTTATTCGTTTCGATCAGTTGCTTCCGTCAAAACAGCGCCACCTACAATTAGGTACATTTAACTAAAAATAATCGATAACTTCAATGGCAGTTGATGTTAACACAGGTTACCTTATGACTTTTTAGTTGTTAGTACAAAGTATTAATAATGGTTGCAAAATCTCCGTGGTCGTCGGAAAAATAGTACGCAACTCACAAGAAAGTGAATTTCGTGCTCGTGTAATATCCTCACTTGGATAGCGCCTCATTCGGCTATATTCACACTCGCACAAAATTCGTCACTTTCTAGCTCGTTGCGTAATATACTACTGAAAAACGGTAAGAAGTTTGAACATAAATTGATAACTTTGGAAAAAAATGTCTTAATTGTAATAATTAAATTCATGTTTAAGGAATATGCTAATAAGCCATTAATATCGAGTAAATGCAATGGTTTTTCTGAACTTTAAAAATGTATTTTATTAAAAAATATATGTTGAGTGGCCTAACTTACCTACCGTTTTTTTCAATTTTATTCAAAAACGATTCAGCTAACGAAAAATTCATAAGGGGCATAAAGTCTTCGTTTTGCAGTTTTCTAGATGAAAAATTAATATTTAAATAAAATAAAGACCTAAAAAGTTTATGTCTGTTTTGTGTTTTCTTCTTCCATCCAACACCATTTACATAAGTCGAGAAATAGTAAAATTTTTACAAATTGAGCGTCCAGTATTCGAAAGCACGTATACAAAATTTCATTAAAAAATCTTTACCGCTTTGGCTGTAATATAAAAAAATCTATTTAAAAAATCAAGTTTGGAGGCTTATAGCCTGCTCAGGGATCCATTTTTTGATATATCAACATTAATATACAGTGAGCGGCAAAATTATGGAATAAATTCAATAAAACTGAAACCATAGGTTTTTCAAAAAAAAGTTTTGGATAAAAGTTGTTTGGTTTAAAGGTAGAATCACTAAACATATTTTTATTTTTTATTTAAAATTTGTTTTCAAGGTCATTTCAAGGTCAACATTGTTTTTTTAAATGCAAACCTATATTTTTTCTAAAAGAAATTTACAGCTCTTCAAAAAATAAGCAACTTTTATCTAAATCATTTTTTTATACCATTCTTAGTTTTAAAGTTATACCGAGTTTAACATTTTGGATCGTAAATTTTTATCCCATTGAAATCAAGTGTACTTTACCTTAAAATGTAATTATGTGATGACGTCATCATTTTGAAATAGCAACAACATTTTTTCTGCTTCTTAAAGGATGTTAAAAAAGCATTTTAATACTAATAAAAACTGAACAGTTAATAAAAAAATAATGTAATTCATATCAATCCCATAATTCCATTTAATCAGATGTTCAAATTGCCATCCACCGGCCTCTTGACAATAGGCAAACCGATGACCACATTCTTCTTGAACATTGCGAATGACTTCGGGACTTATTCTACGAATTTCGTACCTAAGTCGATCTTTTAAATCCTCTAGATTTTGTGGCTTGTTTAGATAGACTTTGGATTTTAAATATGCCCACAAGAAAAAATCAAGGGGATTTGGGTCAGGGGACCTTGGGGGCCATTCCATCGGTCCTCGTCTGCCAATCCACCTCCCAGGAAAGTAGGTGTCTAAAAACTCCCGTACTGGACGTGCAAAGTGTGGAGGTGCACCATCTTGTTGAAACCAGATGTTAGGATTTGGTAAGTCAGGATCATTTTCATTCGGAAATATGTTTTCTAGGGCAGGTACAAGATCATTTCTTAAAAACTCTAGATACCCCTGCCCCGTGAGTGATTCTTCAAAGAAAAAAGGGCCAATTATTCGATTGTCAACTATGCCTGCCCAAACGTTAAGTTTTTGAGGGTATTGAGTATGATCCTCACTCATCCAATGAGGATTCTCTCTGCTCCAATACCGGCAATTTTGTTTATTCACTACGCGATTTAAGGAAAAAGTGGCTTCGTCCGAAAAAACGATTTGGCGAAGGAATTGTGGATTGCGGTTACATAAATCCTGCATATTTTCACAAAATTGCATCCGGCGATCGGGATCATCTTCATTGAGCTCCTGGACTAGTTGTATTTTATAAGGATGGTACTTTCCTCGTTTTAAAAAACGTAATACAGATCGCTGACTGATTTCATTATCTGCTGCAACTTGTCGAGAACTACTATGAGGATTCTCAAAAATCATGCCTTTTGTAAAATCAATCAATTTAATACGATTGAAATTCATTATACAACATTCAAAAAATTTCAAAAGTGTATTATTTGTTTATTGTTTGTAATGCTAATGTAGATTCTTTCACATTTTAAGTCCCACTTGGCTTTAATCGGACAAAATAGTTATGTTTTAAGACATTTACGATCTAAAATGCTAAATTCAAATAAACGTTGTTGCTATTTCAAAATGATGACGTCATCACATAATTACATTTTAAGGTAAAGTACACTTGATTTCAATGGGATAAAAGTTTACGATCCAAAATGTTTAACTCGGTATAACTTCAAAACTAAGAATGGTATAAAAAAATTATTTAGATAAAAGTTGTTTATTTTTTGAAGAGCTGTAAATTTCTTTTAGAAAAAATATAGGTTTGCATTTAAAAAAACAATGTTGACCTTGAAATGACTTTGAAAACAAATTTTAAATAAAAAATAAAAATATGCTTAGTGATTATACCTTTAAACCAAACAACTTTTATTCGAAACTTTTTTTTGAAAAACCTAATGTTTCAGTTTTATTGAATTAATTCCATAATTTTGCCGCTCACTGTATAGATAAATAGGGTCATATCAACTTATTTTCCGGTCTACTATCTCTTGTTAATCGTTGTCGGTCGAATTTTGGGACACCCTGTATACTGAATGGATCTAAAATTAGTTCAGATTTGAGGCTTTTCTCAGAAAGAAGGCTGTAATAATTCCAATGAGCTTCTTGTTGACAGATTTTTATAAGACACACTTTTACCTTCAATATAATACATAATTAACCCATTGGTAATAAAAAATTCCGCTGCTTCTTGGTAGTTCCAGTTTGTTTCGAAAAATTTGATTTGGCCTAATTCTTTGGGTTGATTTGATAAAAAAATAAAATTACGTTTTTGTTGACCATGCTTAAATTATCCATTGTGAGAATAATTAATGAAATATGGAAGTACAAAAAACTAGGGGATAAAGAATACTTCTAAAACAATTTTAGAATAACACATAATACCGTCGAACTTTCCTAACTCAATAGAACTTAAAAATATGTATAAAAAATTTGAGTTGTAAAAAAACAAACTTTAGATCACACATATCTCTTTATTGGAAGGTAAACGTAGAAATTGGCTTCTGTGGGTTTCTCGTTGGATCTACACATATTTGTAGCGCTGCTCAATTTAAAATTTTGTAAACCCTTGGATAGTCTACAACAATTACATCGTCATCTACTGCCAAATAGTCTTCACAGTACACATTACTCTCAACTATTACAACTGAAAAGAGGTCTTCATTTCGGATAAAGGTGTTTCATCTTCATCATTTCTGTTAAATAGAGTTTCCTTCTTAAAGCCAACCATCGTAATGCATTTTTTATAATTACTTCCTACTCTAAAAAAATAAAGTAGAGTGCGCCATCGAATTTATACAGAGTGAGTCTGTAACATGGAATAAAGTCAATCTCCACTATTCAATCAAAAATTGCAATTTTCAATAAAAATTTGGAATAAAATTTTGTTCTTATATTTTTATTCTATTATATTCTATTTATTGCATGTTATTCATTTAATTTAGTTTAAAATTTTTAATTGATCATATCTTTACTTGTTTGGACGACATTTTAAGTTAATTACAATATTTTATAAAGGTAACAAACATAAAGGTTAATGTTACAGCAAAAATTAGTACATACTTCGTTTTAGAAAACGTAAAAAAGAATTGCCGTATTTTCCATTTAATTCCGGGGGGGGGTATGTTCAAAGTGTCACTTTTTTTAATTAAAAAATGCCAACTGTAGCCCTTCAGTTAAAAAATCAGTTATATACTTTATGAATTTGTCTCAATGTTTTTAAAATAAGTTAAATTAATTGTTTTTAAATTGGTAAGTTTAAAAAAAAAATTAAACTGATTTTAGTTGGGCAGTCTCTACAGTTATGACTCGTCAAAATTCAATTCCATCTGAAGATAAAAGCTGTATGACAAGTGCGCTGATACCTTTCTGGGATTTTTGCAATCACACCAATGGCCGGGTAAGTATTATTACAAAAACTATATTCTTTGATATATTTTTTACCTTTTATAGATAACAACCGATTACAATGCTGAATACGATATTTCAGAATTCGCAGCTTTGCGTGATTTCAAAGCAGGAGAACAAATATTTATGTTTTACGGTAGCCGAGCAAATTCAGAACTTTTCATTCATAATGGGTATATATTTTTTAAAATGAAAATTCAATTTATAGATATGTATTTACTTAATTCAAAACAAAATTTAATTAAAACTTAAAACCCTTTTAGATTTGTGCATGAAGAGAATGAACACGATGTATACGGATTGGGTTTGGGTGTAAGTCAATCAGATGCCCTTAGAAACAAACGTATACAATTGCTCGAAAAGCTTGGGATGAACGCCAATTCCACTTTTTATTTGAGAACAACCCCACAACCGATTATAGGAGATCTACTGGCTTTCTTAAGAATTTTCAATATGAATGAAGGTATTTGTATTCCTATTTTAATATAATTAATCTTAAATTGAAGTATAATTCTTAATTCTATTACAAAGTTTTAATACTATCATTTTTAGAACAATTGTGTCACTGGTTGGAAAGCGATAAATGCAGCGATTTAAAATGTTTAGACTGTGCTTTAGATACATGTCTCGAGAAAAAAGTGTGGAGCTTTTTAGAAGCTCGTCTTAGGCTTTTATTGGCAGCTTACAAAACATCCAAGGAGGATGATGAGAAACTTGTTAAATCAAATTTGTCGCCATATGCGTTACTGGCGGTTAAAATGAGATTGACGGAGAAAAAAATTTTAGGCACAGTTCTCAATTATGTTGAACAGTACATTAAACAATAAATATATTTTGTATCAGAAACTTTTAAATAGTTTTTCGTTTTTGAATGGTTGAAATGAGTTTTATTATTTTGTATAAAATTAAAAACTGTTTTTTAGTTTTATTTGTATTAAATCGATGATGTGTTTTAATTAAAATTGAATTGATATAAATAACAATTACTATTGGTTTTGTACTAAAATTGTTTTATTTCAAAAGTAGGTTTTTGTAGTGCCATATAAAGTAAATAAATAAATTTGATTGTTTTATTTTGTTATACTGATCATATTTTATCCTAGATATATTTTTAATCAAAATACACTTACACAAACTAGGGAAAATAAATTTACACATAAAAATTTAAGGATTTTGTAACGAGGTGCCTAAAGGAGATCGTTTTAAGGCCTAAGGAAAAAGTATTACGAATTCGTTGCCACATTTTAATATCCATTGGAGACTTATCAGAAAAATTAATATTTAAAAAGCATCAGTCTTTCAATATTACATTCTTCACGGAAGCTCTTAAATTAAAAAAAGTGACCATGTTTTTTGACATAACTTGAGTTTCCTAATAATGAGTCAACTGTAATTAGTACATTAGATTAATTTAAAAGTTCGATAATCTGAAGAATCGTTAATTCTGTTTCAGCTTTCTTTCTATTTTCTTAATTTTCTTTAATAAAAATGAACGCTTGATTAGCGGAATTTTTGAAGTTTTCTTTCTCCCACTGAAAAAAAAACAGAAAATTACATGTACTAAATTCAAAAAAACGTGTTATATATAAATAATATTTGTTATAAGTGTTATGAAAATGGTTTGGAGTTTGTTAAAGTTGTATGTACTTTTGAAAATCTCTCGGTTAATCTTATAATTATAAAAAGCTTGAAATTTTATACGTTTTTTACCACTTTGTAGATGATAAAATCGGTTCAGTTTGGGTTTTTATAATCCAAAAAACTTCATAGATGTTTTTTTGAAGTTTTTGTACGATTTAACTAAAAATTTCTTCGGAGAGCAATGCTCCTATTTATTCCTTTAAGAACTATTATTTTTAGAGGGGCACTGCTTTAACAAAAACAAAGCAAATATAACCCCACATTTTTAAATTATTCTTAAGATGCACAAAATCCATATGTTCCAAAATATTTAAAAGCATTGGATAAAATTGAGTTAATTTTGTTGAAGATTTTTGTACGATTTACTAAAAAAATAATTTAAGTAGGTACAAATACAAGTATTACCAGTATTACGTCAACGTTTTAAAAGAAAAGATTTTTTTTGAAAAAATAAGGTAAGACATTATAAAAGCAACACTTTTTAGATAAATATAATCTTTGGTGGCTTTGGTAGCATAGATAACTCCTTTTTCTTAAATTTTGATTTTTTACATGCATGTATTATATGTTTATAAAAATATAAAACAGTTTCAACATTCAAATCAGAGAATAAACGTTGGCCGAAGTCTTTAATGTTAGACAACCAAAGATACACCCTAGTTGGAATATGGGTTTTTATCCCCAAATTTTAATTGTTAAAAATAGTAGGTAATAATATTTTGCGAAATATTAATTACAAAATATTATTATTCCTATTTTGTTTCAGTTTTGCATGCTAATTTCAATTAATTATAAATGTCCCCAATTCAATATAATTTATTTGTAATTTCTAATTCGCTTCCTTGTTAAAATGGTTGCCTATGTCAATTATTGGTATTTTTTTGGGTAAACGGCGGGAGTATTTTTTTGGGTAAACGGCGGGAGTATTTTTTGGGTAAACGGCGGGAGTATTTTTGGGTAAACGGCGGGAGTATTAATTTGCAAAATTGCAAGAGATGGAAATCCATCTCTTAAAAAATAAAAACAATTTAAATAAGCAAACTCTAATTTTATAAGTTTTATAAAAAACTTAATATTATATGTACATTTTCAAATAAAAGTTCTTTCCCTAAAACAATCGGCAAGGGATTTATTTTTAAATTGTCATGTTACTGTTGCGCAAATTTTGATTCAAGCTGTATAAAACTAGTAGGAGTAATTTTTTTGGATAAACGGTGGGAGTAATTTTTTTGGGTAAACGGCGGGAGTATTTTTTTGGGTAAACGGCGGGAGTATTTTTTGGGTAAACGGCGGGAGTATTTTTTGGGTAAACGGCGGGAGAATTTTTGGGTAAACGGCGGGAGTATTTTTTGGGTAAACGGCGGGAGTATTTTTTTGGGTAAACGGCGGGAGTATTTTTTTGGGTAAACGGCGGGAGTATTTTTGGGTAAATGGCGGGAGTATTTTTTGGGTAAACGGCGGGAGTATTTTTTGGGTAAACGGCGGGAGTATTTTTTTGGGTAAACGGCGGGAGTATTTTTTTGGGTAAACGGCGGGAGTATTTTTTTGGGTAAACGGCGGGAGTATTTTTTGGGTAAACGGCGGGAGTATTTTTTGGGTAAACGGCGGGAGTATTTTTTGGGTAAACGGCGGGAGTATTTTTTTGGGTAAACGGCGGGAGTATTTTTTGGGTAAACGGTGGGAGTAATTTTTTTGGGTAAACGGTGGGAGTCACTTTTTCATTCAATTCATTTCATTAATTGTAAAAAAATTAATTTGCAATTTCCATCTCTTAAAAAATAAAAACAATTTAAATAAGCAAACTCTAATTTTATAAGTTTTATAAAAAACTTAATATTATATGTACATTTTCAAATAAAAGTTCTTTCCCTAAAACAATCGGCAAGGGATTTATTTTTAAATTGTCATGTTACTGTTGCGCAAATTTTGATTCAAGCTGTATAAAACTAGTAGGAGTATTTTTTTTGGATAAACGGTGGGAGTAATTTTTTTGGGTAAACGGCGGGAGTATTTTTTTGAGTAAACGGCGGGAGTATTTTTTGGGTAAACGGCGGGAGTATTTTTTGGGTAAACGGCGGGAGTATTTTTTGGGTAAACGGCGGGAGTATTTTTTGGGTTAACGGCGGGAGTATTTTTTGGGTAAACGGCGGGAGTATTTTTTTGGGTAAACGGCGGGAGTATTTTTTTGGGTAAACGGCGGGAGTATTTTTTTGGGTAAACGGCGGGAGTATTTTTTGGGTAAACGGCGGGAGTATTTTTTGGGTAAACGGCGGGAGTATTTTTTGGGTAAACGGCGGGAGTATTTTTTTGGGTAAACGGCGGGAGTATTTTTTGGGTAAACGGCGGGAGTATTTTTTGGGTAAACGGCGGGAGTATTTTTTTGGGTAAACGGCGGGAGTATTTTTTTGGGTAAACGGCGGGAGTATTTTTTTGGGTAAACGGCGGGAGTATTTTTGGGTAAATGGCGGGAGTATTTTTTGGGTAAACGGCGGGAGTATTTTTTGGGTAAACGGCGGGAGTATTTTTTTGGGTAAACGGCGGGAGTATTTTTTTGGGTAAACGGCGGGAGTATTTTTTTGGGTAAACGGCGGGAGTATTTTTTGGGTAAACGGCGGGAGTATTTTTTGGGTAAACGGCGGGAGTATTTTTTGGGTAAACGGTGGGAGTAATTTTTTTGGGTAAACGGTGGGAGTCACTTTTTCATTCAATTCATTTCATTAATTGTAAAAAAATTAATTTGCAATTTCCATCTCTTAAAAAATAAAAACAATTTAAATAAGCAAACTCTAATTTTATAAGTTTTATAAAAAACTTAATATTATATGTACATTTTCAAATAAAAGTTCTTTCCCTAAAACAATCGGCAAGGGATTTATTTTTAAATTGTCATGTTACTGTTGCGCAAATTTTGATTCAAGCTGTATAAAACTAGTAGGAGTATTTTTTTTGGATAAACGGTGGGAGTAATTTTTTTGGGTAAACGGCGGGAGTATTTTTTTGGGTAAACGGCGGGAGTATTTTTTGGGTAAACGGCGGGAGTATTTTTTGGGTAAACGGCGGGAGTATTTTTTGGGTAAACGGCGGGAGTATTTTTTTGGGTAAACGGCGGGAGTATTTTTTTGGGTAAACGGCGGGAGTATTTTTTTGGGTAAACGGCGGGAGTATTTTTTGGGTAAACGGCGGGAGTATTTTTTGGGTAAACGGCGGGAGTATTTTTTGGGTAAACGGCGGGAGTATTTTTTGGGTAAACGGCGGGAGTATTTCTTGGGTAAACGGTGGGAGTAATTTTTTTGGGTAAACGGTGGGAGTCAGTTTTTCATTCAATTCATTTCAGTAATTGTAAAAAAATTAATTTGCAATTTCCATCTTTTAAAAAATAAACACAATATAAGATTTCGTTCGTAATAATAAATTCAGGGATGAAGGGTAACAGCAATAACGAACAATTATTTCAGCAACTTGATTTTTTAATTTGCCGACGTTTCGAACATTGTTATGTTCTTATTCATGGCTCTTTATAAATTAAAAAATCAAGTTGCTGAAATAATTGTTCGTTATTGCTGTTACCCTTCATCCCTGAATTAAAAAATAAAAACAATTTAAATAAGCAAACTCTAATTTTATAAGCTTTATAAAAAACTTAATATTATATGTACATTTTCAAATAAAAGTTCTTTCCCTAAAACAATCGGCAAGGGATTTATTTTTAAATTGTCATGTTACTGTTGCGCAAATTTTGATACAAGCTGTATAAAACTAGTGGGAGTATTATTTTTGGGTAAACGGTGGGAGTAATTTTTTTGGGTAAACGGCGGGAGTATTTTTTGGGTAAACGGTGGGAGTAATTTTTTTGGGTAAACGGTGGGAGTCACTTTTTCATTCAATTCATTTCAATAATTGTAAACAAATTAGTGGGAGTGGGAGTAATTTCTGAGTAATTACTCAGAACTACAAACATAAAAAAATATTTATTTTTTGAAAATAGACATATTTCTTCTTCTTTGTATCAAAACTTCTAAACTCCAAAGATATCAAAAAATGAAGGTAATGAAAACGTCTTTAGCCAATACATGTATTCTTACTTTTTGTTTTGAAATGGGCCAAAAAATCAATTCCAAAAGTTACGGACATATGTTCAGAAACACCCTGTATTTTAAAAAACATATACAGGTATGTATTACTAATATAACTTTTAATTTCAAAACTAAAATTTACATTAGTTTGATGTGCCGTAATTAACAACCCGTAGAGGTGTCTTTAATTACCAAATGAAACCAATGGAAATTTCAGTTTTAAAATTAGTATGATTAACTTGGCATTCATTTTATTCTCAATTAAAAGCACCTCTTACCGTTGTTAACAATTTATAATATTACCATATTTCTTTGAACCTTACAGCTGATATAAAATATAGAGAAAAAATGCAGTTTAATTGAGCTGACCGTTAAAATTCGAAATGCTTTCTTAATTTTCAAAGAATTAAATAGAATCTGGGAAACGACGTAGATGGAGTTGCATATGCTGGATATTCGCAAAATTAAATAATAAACAAGACTATGTTCATAAAATTATAAAGAAGAACAATTCTTTAAATTTTCTTCATATTTCTCGGGGATTTTTTTTTTAATTTTAATAATTCTACTTCTTTTACGTTGTGCTTGCTTCTGAGGAATACACTACCCAATATTCAGCGACCGTGATGAAAAATTTAGAAACGTCGTTATCGTTAAACACGCGATTAAAGACGTCTTCAATTCTATTCATTAAAAAATATTTCTTTATAAGAAATATCTTTTTAAAGACGTCTTCAACGTTAACGACGTCTCTAAAATTTTCATCACGGTCGCTGAATACAAGTTTAGGTCTCTTTGTAATCATAAAACCAACAATTAAAGGTCTTTATTTGTGTCGGGGATATTTTCCAAAAAAGTGCAACGCAGAACGAAACAACGTAAATCGAATTATAATTTTCCATAAGATTAAATGCTAAACTCACGAAACAGAATAACAATTATTAGAAATAATCGACCAATAAATCAATTTTATTATAAAACCGACTAATTTATTTTTGCCAAGAAATCTACTAATGAACTTATTTGAATTTTTTAAATTTAAATTTACTTCACCATAAAACACCTACTTTTGCTTAAATTCATTTTACAAAACTTCTGTTATTTTTTAAATATACATTTTCCAAGAAAATTAAAAAATTAACACGTGCAAAACGCAAATCGAATTATAACAACGTAAATCGAATTTTGGTTCAACATTTATCATTCGATCCTCCAATTTTGGTTTGATTTTAACGTTTAACACAATTTTTTAATAAGAAATTGCCAATTAAAAATTATCATCCCTCTGTGGGCGAATTGTCCCTTATTCGTAAAACTGTATATCTAAGAGTACTTCATTGACTACAAAAAGAAGAAAAATACAATAAAATATAATTTAATTTGGTTCAGCGTTTAGTTACCATGGATACCATTGTCACCTTATTTGACATTTGTAATCTTTGATTATTGTTGTTAGTTTTGTTTCTTTTTCGCAAGTGCTCGCCAATAAATGAGAGTAAGATTGGGTGATATCTGATATTTTTGGGTAATCACTTTGAATTTTGAACATCTCTTCATAAAGTGTATTATTTGGGTATGTATAAATATTTATTTTTGTAAATCATCGAAACAAGGCAATTTTTGAAAAATCATCAAGTATGACTTTTTAACATATTAAAGAAAATAAGGTTGTACTAAATTTAATTAAGTTTCGTTGTTATTTTTATTCTATAGGAACCTAATTCCTCTAATGATAGGTGAAATACGAAATACGATATAGTATATCTAATTCGTTCTAATCCAGACAAAAAGTCATATTAGTGCAGGTTGGGCTGCAACAGAATCCGTGTTGTCTTTTGAAATAATCAGCACCGTTTTCCAGAAAATCGATGGGATGGTAAACGCGCAGGACCGAAAAATCGAGACCTGCGCTGGGAAAATTGTCTTGTTTCATTCCACCAAATCTTAGTGTATAGTATTAAATTGGAAAAAAAACATAGTTTTAGAGATCCTATAAATATAAATTGCATAAAATAGAACTTAATTAAAATTCGGCTCTTCAACTGGTATGAAAGATACATTAATTAAACTAATTTTAACAAAAATAAATTATGTGTCCCAACGCATTTATCCAATCGTTGGAGTAATAAACAAACTCCCAAACGTGGAAAATCATATTTAGCTTAGTTATGTCCCGGTGCTTCACTGCAAATGTCCAAAATATATTTAGGCATGTGAAAGTGCATCCGGTAATGATTTTTTTATTTTTTTGCCCATAATTCTCGCGTTTTAAAAATAGCGTTTTTATGAACTGTTTTTTTTATTGACTGCCCACGTATTACAACCAGCTACCCTCGTATATAAATAATTACATAAACAAAGGATGGACTTACAATAACAATGAGTGCTATTAAATGTGAGTTTGTGGGAGCGTCTCGGTGCTGACTTAACCTTTTGCCCCATTCAAATTATAAGTTTATGTGATATTGCAGAAAGAAATTATATTATAAACGTGATTTTAATTGACTTAACTGGCGCCAGGATAATTTCCAATTTGAGCACAATAAACACAACATATCATGTGGGAATTCGCTACTAATCAAATTTGACGGAGATACATGGACTAGTAAGTTACTTTTTTATTTTACTATTTTTAGTTTGATTGCATACAATTCTCAAGAGAAATTCGAGGTAAAATATCAAACAACAAAAAATATAACACTATAGAAAATGTATACAGTTTTGGTATTATTGGATTTATTTTTAATAAAAAAATTTGAGCCCACAATTTGGAAGCGGATTTTTATAAAGACCTAATCATTTTTATTAAAATTCAAATTAATAATTATCGATTTTTATTAAGATCGATCGTTCGATTTCTAAAAAAAAGTAATATAATGTCTAATTGGAAATAAATTAACACTAAAACGTACATCTAAATTTCCGAACCGATGAAATATTCAAATGTGACATATTTAAACCATTAATAGTATCATTATACTATGTTGCATGTCTTTATTAATGATTATTATAGTAATGACCATTTGACTTATTAGATAAAGATCAGTAATTAGCCTTTATTATTTCACCAATAAAAATTATGAACAATGTCAAATTTTAACTCCCAGAATTATAGAAAAAGTAGATAAAACTAACTTTCCTTGGTCATATACAGGGTGTCCCAATGCTGCGAGGAAGTAACATATTACTCTAAAATGAAGAAAGATATCGACATGCGGGTTTCGACAGAACATGCAATACTTTTGGGCGCATAAATATTTTAATAACATCCTCTGGTTTACAGCTATCATGTCAAAATTAAATTTGTGATAAGCTTTTATTAGGGTATCGCATGAAACGCAAATTGACCTATTAAATGAAATTTTTAAATGGAACACCCTGTACATTTTATCATCAATCGATGGCATTTTTTACAAGCTTTCTCTATACAATGTTTGTATGGTCGCATGTTAGTAGTTTTGAATAGAATAATAACAAAATCTATCAATCCTGTTTCCAGGTGCCCAATTATTTAAATATCTGACAATCCAAAGAAAGTGCACAGGGGCTCCGTCTTGCTGAAGCCACATGTCACTTCTCGTACTAACTCAATATTTTTTGCAACAATAATGGTAGTGAATCTCTTAAAAGTAAAGGCCAATAACATGGTTACCTATTATTCCTCCCCAAAGATTTAAGGACCATTTATTTTGTTGATCAATATTGGGCACCTGTTCCTTTATTATGCCTGTTGACAGGTCCATTGTTTTTGAAAGTGGCTTCGTCACGAAACAAATTTTTTTTATTAAATTTAGATCTGCTGTCACTATGTTTTGTATCAAAACAGATAATCCCATTCTCTTCTCGAAGTCATTACCCTAAAGTGTCTAGAGCAATTCGTTATGATATGGATGTTTTTTCAAAATGCGGTTGACTGGAGATTTTGAAACATCAGTCTGGGCGGATACTTTTCTCATAGTTATGGACAAATTTTCTTCAACCATCAATAAAACATCCACAACAGAATTGGGTTTAATACATTGACTAGTCAATAGTTTTTTATTATACTAATTATATATAATATTTATTTATAAAGTTGGATACAAGGAATTCTTGTTTTTTATTAGTATAATTAACGATCCAAATATTGAACATCAATCTTCAAGTTTGTTTTTTAGTTTTTTATTGTACAACACACTGCCCGAATTTCTAAAACGCTCCATCAATTTTCAAATTGCTTCAATTCTTGGTTGTCTGGGGTTTGTATATCGTGCTTTATAAATTCTAATAGCCAGAAGAGGATTTCTTTCAGCTTTCAGCTACACCAAGCGCATACACCTTACTTACCATTTTTTTCGGTTTAGCTATTATCAACAGTACAGAAAAGAGCTTAAAGACGAAATTTAACAAAATAATGGTTTCTCTGGTAACACCAATTGTTAAAGTTTCAAAGCATACTGAGACTTAGACATCTAAAATTGATAATTGTGAGTTTGGATTTTATTTGTGTAGTAAAACAACAAAAACTACTACTACTACTAACATTATTAAAAAATCAAAATATAGAAAGACGGAAACAAATGTTAGGTAAATTAAAAAAAAAAAACAAAAGTCATCAACTTTTGTGGAGGATTTTGTCTATTTTTCGCTTTCTCTTTATTTGGATATTAATGTTCCTAAACCATAAAACCATTAACATGTGACCAGATAGTTATACACCGTGGGCCACTATGCACTGGATGCAAGGAAGAAAATGAGACACTCCATAGCATCTACTGAGTGTATATGAAGCATACATTACTCAAAGCACAGCTATCCTCGGGAAGGAGAAGCTGAAAACAATCCCGTGGCAAAAAGTCCTGGATTCATCAAAGATACAGGACTTCTAGGAGAATAAAAACCAGAGGGGCATAATAGGACCAAAAGGCCGACTTGGACAAAAGACCGAACTATAAGAGACCGACATGGACAAAAAGCCGACTAGGACAAAAGGCCGAAGGTTAAAAGTTCGACATGGACAACAGGCCGAACGGTAAAAGGCCGACGCGGACAAAACGCCGATAATAAAATTAGATGTGCACAAAATTACAAAAATAATATTTATTTGAACCATTTTTTCATAAAAAACCTAGTTTCGGAAATATTTTCCTCTTTCAGCTTGTGTGACTCACCTTCGCCCTTCACCATGTACAGGGTGATTTTAAAGTTGATACTTTTTTTCGACGGGATGTAAAACTCAATGTACTAATTCATTTTGAAAAATATTTTGCATATAAGTTTTTAAACAAGAACGGTATAAGGCGAATAAGACAAATAATTTCTTAATTAATTTCATGTTTATTATTAATTTTATATTTATAAAATAAAGAAATAGCTATCCGTAGTTAACGGTTTTATAATTCGGCCTTTTGTCCAGGTCGGCCTATTTTCTTTCGGTTTTTTGTCTGCGTCGGCCATTTGTTTAATTCGGCCTTTTTTCGTTCGGCCATTTCTCCTTCGAATTTTTATTCGTGTCGGCCTTTTATCCATGTCGAGCTTTTGTCATTCGACCTTTTGTCCATGTCGGTCTTTTGCCATTTTGCCTTTTCTCCTTCGGTCTTTTGTCCTAGTTGGTCTTTCGTCGTTCAGCCATTTCTCATTCGGTCTTTTGTCCCATTCGGGCTTTTGTCCATGTCGGCCTTTTGTCCGCTTCGGTCTTTTGGGATAGACCTGCGAAACTACCTCCAATCTCCAGTGAAAAAAAAACATTATTTTGCGACCATACAAACATTAAGCGATTTCCAATGGCTTTGGTTCGTCTTTGGTTCATAGATTGGTTTGTCATATTTGGACCAATCGAATGACTTTTTGACATCATAGATCGTTTGGTTCTATTCAATTTAAGCTAGCACGGTTCGATATTTCGTTATTCGCCCCATCTCTTTATATCGGTTCTAATAGACTAACAAATACCATCGATTTATGTTAAAATATACAGGGTGTTTCATTAAAGAATTTCATTTAATTGGTCAATTTACTAATTAAAACCGATCACAAATTCAAATTTGCCAGCTAACTGTAAACAATGTCTTTTAGAGCAGTAATTCTTCAAAAATGGATCATACTTTCGCTTAAATTGCACATATCAGCAAAACGACAAAGATACACCCATAAAAGGTTATATAAAGCATTATTCTGTTTTGATGAGGAATCCAAAAATTTCATAATATACTAGGTGTCCCGTTTAAAAAAGAACGTAACTTTGGTCTGCCCAAATATTATTAAAATACTTTTGGAGTGCGCCTAAAAGTTTTGTATATTTTGTCGAAAACTGCATGTCGATATCATTTTTTAATTTAGAGAAAATAAGGTATACATTTTTAAAAAAAGATTGGGATTAACGATAGTAAATTGAATCGGTAAGTCCGAGAACAGTACGAGTCAAAAAACTTAATTTTGAGATAATCAATTTAAACATAATATATTCATAATTTGTAAAGATGCAGCTTTGGTATGTACAGAAGACTTTTGTAGTACTTCTTAAAACGACTCTTCTCGTGCCAACCTTTTTACAAAAAGAAACATACTGCACTAAGCAATGAGTCTGTAAACAATTTTTTTTATAATTTTATATAAAAGAGTACCTTTTAACTTTAATTTTGCAATTTGAATTTTTGGTCTAGCACTTAAAGTGGCTTCGCAATTAATTAAGAAAGTTTATGAAATCGCGCGTCGCAACTTTTTTTCCTTGCGAGCTGAGTGACGTCATTATTTCCTAGTCGCCTCGCGCGGGTTATACGGTCGGCAAAAGTGCTAAAACTGTGCGGCTTCGATTAGAAGATCGGCAAGTAAAAACAAATCGCGGTTTCTTGATTTGTCATCTACATACCGCGCTACATCAGGAAACGAACGCTTTTTTTGATATCTTAATTTTTTTCTGTACTTTTGGCGCTCTCGAATTTGTAGTTTGAAATTAGTGCTTTTTCGACGCCGACTTTGAAAATTCGTAACTTATGATCCCGACCGTGTATAATATTCCAATGTTTTTTATTTCCCTTCTTTCTTTATTATTTATGCGAGAAAAAATCAGAACGATTATATTTTACCCCTGGACTTGAAGAAAAAAATCCCAAGTGAAATGTTAATAAAATAGCTCAAACGCGCGCTTTGGTCAGCCCCCTCTGCAGCCGTCAATTTTTAAAATTTTCTCAATTTTACATCAGATTATCAAAGAACAAAAATATTTGTGGTGTAATGAGCATAGTGCATTTTTAAATTTTGCGCGGTTAAAAAGTTATGGCGTAAAAATGTAAAAATGTTGAATTTAGGGGTCGGCGGCTCCCGTCGGCCTATTTTTTAACGGATTTTCATTTTTAAAAATTCTGATAAATCTACTCTTGGTATTAAAACCGCTCACGCATAGGGTTTTTTAAATTTTGAAAAACAACGAAATCTTAAATTTGTTAAGATTGCATTTAAAAAAGTCGCATTTTTATTCGAGTTTCGGTTTAATCAGTCCCTCAAATTTTATTCTACCCTAATGCAATGTACATTTTCTGAAAGCTTTCGTGGTCCACTTTACGACAAAAAAAGAATCACTTCGCTATCTCCTTTCGTTATCGAGTTATGGCCGAAAATGTAGCAAAAATATACAAAATCTCCGTTTGGAACCAAAATTGCGGTCTGAAATTTTTCACTTTTCACAAAATAATTAATATCTTATATATAATAAGCTATAATAGCTTAAATTTCGCACAGTTAGCTCCCCCACCAAATTCCATGAAAATTTTAATTTTCGGTATAAAATTACGTCGTCCAGGCCCGTATTTGTACCAAAATTTTGCCAAAACTTTGCCAATTTTTTCCAAAAAAACTGTTTAACCGATTTTAACCAAATATTTTTTAAAACGCGTCAATCCATGGCGTTTACCGTTGGTAAAAATTTGAAATCGCTAACTTTTATAGTTTTCGAGAAAAACAATAAAAATCGATTTCCATGAAAAATTTTAAGCCTTAAAAATATCTCAAAAAATATTTTTTCGAATCTTTTCAAAATCGACCCCGCAAATTAAAGATAATAGAAAATAGATTAAATGTAGGGGGTCACTTGCCCTCTACACCCCCCAAAAAAATTTTACACCCCAAAAACTCAAACAAAACAAAATTTTTCTAGGTAATGTACCTTAAAAAATAATTCAATTTTAAAAAATTTAATAAGATAATATCGATAATTTTTACAAACTTATCTGTACGAATTTTCGTTTTTTAATTTTAGTTATTAAGCAAAATATGAATTTTTTACAATACACCTTTACTCATTTGTTAGAAAGCCATATTTTATATAAAAATTCATATCTTTTGAACAAAAAGTCGTACTGCCTTGAATTTTTTATATTTTTTTCTTATTTCTTTATACTACAACCCAAATTATTAACTTTCAAATTTTTAATTTGAAACTCTACACACTTGTAAAAACCACACTAAAGTTGTATAACATTTAAAGTGAAATTTCATAAGTAAAAAATTATAAAGAAATAAATTTTAAATTAATAAATAATTCTCCTACTTAAATTAATAACTAATAGTAATATTTTATCAGAGTATTAAAAGATAATAACTATAAAAACGTGTAGAAACAATCAAGTGCACTATACGCATGTACGGAACGGACAGCGTTCGGAAGAAATGACGTCAGAATACATCGCGTAGTTGAAGCGGAGGAACTAATTTTCTTAAAATTCAAACCCTTATATTTACGTTAATGTTTGTCGTATCGAATTGAAACAAAAAACAACTTATTTATAATTATGATTTCTAAAATATAAGATATAAAAATATCAATTATTTTTTTCGTTTTTCTTCCTCATTTGCCAAAAACCTATGTAGGACATGTACTGTTATTGAACTGAATATATTTTGAAGTTATGGATTTATTATTTTAAATTGTGTTAATAAGTACTTAGTTTATCAAGAATAACAGTTGGACTAGTTTAGATTTGGTATTATCACAAAAAGCAATACCAATTTTTATTAACTTCTGTTCAGGTTTAGTACAATATTGTATAACTTAAAGTTTAAGACTTTTTTTAGTATAGTCAAGGTTAGTATTAATATTAATAAAACTCGCCTGTAATATATTGCATAATATTAATTAATTCTGTTCTTTTGCTCATTTCTGAAAATTTCGTGGGGTTTTGCCTTTATGATAGTCTCTAGCTTATTGTTCTTAAGCTCATGTTATAGAGGAACAAATTTTATACACTTTGGCAATTTTGCTTGACATCCTTAATTTTTGGTAATTTTTTTATTGAAGATATTTTTCAGTATTTTTTGTAATATTGTTTGTTATACTACAGATTTATTATAATATTTTATAAAAAAATCATTATAATAATTACCTAAATTAAAAATGAATATCTTATTTTCGGACAACAATATAGCTCAAAATGTATACGATATTTCCGGACGGAGGGAGTAACTTTTTTGATTTTTGTATAACAATACCTTATCTTTGTAGAATTAAGATGAAATTAGTAAGTAACTTAAATTAATGATGATTATTTTACTTGGAGTTATCCTAAAATAGAACTGACTCCAGCGAATTTTAAATATTTACTTTATTTATTCTTTTAAAAGTAACACAAATAAGCTTGGCATGTTTTGTACGTTTCCATTGAAAACAAAATTTTAAATGAAACAAGCTTATTTAGAAAATAATATTTAGCATTAATTTAAGCATTCTTTGCATTTTTTCCTAAGAAGACCTAAAGGTGTGCGATAAACCGGATTTTTTTAGCCAAGACGCGTGCCGGTGATTATCACACCTCAACCATCTGTTCCATCTGGTTTAAAAAAAAGACCAAATAAAAACTAAACGTTATATCACTCGATACTATTTAGTACTACCTAAGTATAATGGGTTGACTCATTTATTTTAATTAAACTTGTTTTATAATTTAAAAGAATAATTTCGTATGTAAATAATATATGAACAATAGGTTAATTTGTTTAATTTTACTACATTTTAAACGTTTCCTTTTATATTTCCTTTTTTGAAGTGAAGGGGGCGTACTGAAAGGGCGCGTGCTATACGACCATGTGCTTTATATAAGGGGTAAGGGACGAATTTAGGGGGTCTCCCTATGACACACTCACATTCGTTTTTGTACAGATGTTTGATGGTGGACGCACAGCTTCCTCCGAATAGCGGGAATAGCTAATAAAATCACGAGGAATGTTTTTAATTTAATTATGGTTCTAAAAATTAGTTCAGTGCTTTAAACAATTGTGTATCAATTTGAACGAAAATTTGTTAATTGTAACTGTTTATTTTTTTGGATTAAAAACAAATGTACATGTAAGTTCTCTATTTTTAAAGAAATAAATATTAACCTCATAAATGTACCAAAAGTCAAAAAATTAAAATAATTCTAAATTGTTATTTTAAACATTTTTACGTTCTGAATTTAATAAAATTAAAGCTTAAAATTATTTAATAACATTGGACATGCAAAAATGTATAGTAAAATAAAATCATGTAAGCGAGCAACATTCAAGGTTTTTTTCACACCACACCAAATTCAAATTTAAAAATTATGCAGTGCAAATGGAGCGTTCTGATTGGTTAAAAATTCAATTAGTTCTAATATAGTCTGTAAAAATAATTTTCGTTTTCTCATTTTTAAAAAAGTAACAATTAAGCCAGCTTAAAATTTTGTCACTTATTTTGATTTAATTCAATCATTTAAAACCAATGGATTTTCATCAATTTTTCTTTTACAATTATTTTAAATATACCTACTACCTACAGTGGTGGAAAAAAGTATGAAAAGTATGTCTTTGCAGTTTAAAATAGGATTATTTTGATTGAAAATACTCGTGCTAGTCATTTTAATTATCCATATAACCTATAAGAGGCAATAACTTCATCAAAAATATAAAAAAACTGGAAAAAACTATGGAAACTTTTATTTTTCTTACTTAAAGAAAACAAAATATTAAAGTAATTTAATATTTTGTTGCTTATCCTTTTACATCTAACAAGGCTCGACATCTTTTGGGTACCTTCTATAATTTACTTCGATAAATCTCCTTTATTTTTTATTTTTCTAATGTCGAATGAGAAAATCTAAAATACCCTGAAGATGTCCGTTGGGGTTTAGATCTGGAAATTGTGACAGAAATTCAAGTAGATTAGAGGTGCACCAAATATTCGATAACAATTCAGCAGGGCCATTTTTTAGTATTCGGCAGAAAACCAAATATTGTTTCCGAAGACCGAAAATTCGGCAAAAATAAAAATTATTTTATTTTATTGAAAACACATTGTTCCTATCAATTTTAAAGTAGTTCTACAGGGTGTCCAGAAAATGGCGCCCAAGCTCTCCAGTGCGTAGTTGGGGACCATTCTGGGATGTCCAGAAAAATAGTTAAAAAAATCCCCGT
The DNA here is from genome assembly GCA_963971135.1 of Stenus bimaculatus. NCBI lineage: Eukaryota > Metazoa > Arthropoda > Insecta > Coleoptera > Staphylinidae > Stenus > Stenus bimaculatus. The sequence goes on along the minus strand of OZ020180.1, from coordinate 72,928,442 downwards.
GACCAATTGACCGAGATATGGAGGGTCAAAGTTTGGAATTCAAATTCCTTATTTTTATGAATTTTCAAAAACCGCCAATTGTCCTGTAAAGTTTGGCTTCTCTTTAGTCTTTTAGTAATAAATTTCATTTAAATTGAGTTTTAATAACTTCACAATTTATTTTTTTAAATTGAAAATTATGACAAGTGGTTATGACAGGTAATTTTCGATTTATAAAAATAAATGGTGAATTTATTAATATGCGATTTAAATTAAATTTATTACTAAGCGACTAAAGAGAAGCCAAACTTTACAGGACAACTGACGGAATTCAAAATTCACAAAAATAAAGAAGTTAAATTCCAAACTTTGACCCTCCATAACTCGGTCAATTGATCACGAGGATTTTTTTAACTATTTTTCTGGGGATCCCTGAAGGATCCCCAACAACGAACTGGAGAGCTTAGGCGCCATTTTCTGGACACCCTGTATATTTTACTATACTCGGTGTCACTTATTTTAAATCAAAATTGAAACCTTTAAACATGAATTGGAGAAAAATGGACCATTCATGTATAAAATACAAAAATCATTTCATGCGAAATATGTGTGGTTGGCTCAAACAATGTAAAGGGACGTTGGAGTGAGAACCTAATATTCGCCGAATATTCGGTATTCGGTTATTCGTCCAAATCACTATTCGGTGCATCTCTAAAGTAGATTAACATTTTTTTGGAAAAACAATTGTTTCACTAATTTCGCAGAGTGCTTTGGATTGAAATCTCAAATTCAGTGATATTTCTTTTGAAGAAAATGGTAATATTTGGTTTTCTATAACGTTTATATATCGAATCGAATATGATCCATTTTGCCCCAGATCGAGAAAAACTTCCTCATACCATAATAGTCAGACCACCATATTTAATGATTGGCTTTGGGTACCTTACGTTGTAATTTTGGTTTATGGGTCGCCGAACATACGGTCTACCATCTGAACGAAATCACATACACTTACTTTCATCGCTTCAAAGGACGGTATTCTACCTTTTCCATTTGGGCTCTTGTGTTTTTCTTGAAAATGAACGGATTTTTTTACAACAACATGTTCATTTAAATCTATAATATGATTTCTGGCGGTTTTGGAAATTAGCTGAATCATGGTCCAAAAACTCCTCTTGAATTTGCCTCGCCGCTTTTCGAAGCTTTTTCGGATGTCCTTCCTATTGATAATTTTATATATCTTGACGATGGTTTTCTGAGACTTCCCGATTTACATGACATTTCTACATCACCACGTGTATAGTATTTCGCTATAATTGATGATACAGCACCTTTAGTAATATTTAATGATTTTTCAATTTAAAATTTTTAGAAAATTAACAGTTTTTGGGAACTTCAAAGCAAATACCTAATTTACTAATGTGACTGCTTTGAACAAATTGTGTAAAATAAAGCGATTTAAAATAGAAATAAGTTTCCATACTTTCTTCCAGGAAAAACTTGAATGTGACGAAAATAAAATTAATTAAACACAATTTCAAGAAATAAATCGCAGAAAAATCTTGTTTTTGGGAGAAGTAAATTTTATTCCGATTATTATTTAAGGAAACACAACTTTATGGTTTGTAGCGAAAAATTCTTTATTTTCTGTTAGTAGGTACATCCAGGATAAATGTACTAACTAATAACAGAAAATAAAGAAATTTCCGCTAGAAACCATAATCTTGATTTTATTGTAAATAAACATTTAATACAGAAAAAGTGTAAGTCATTTTAGAAATAATTAAAAGTTTCCATACTTTTTTCCACCACTGTATATTAAATTATTGTTGTTTTCTAGTTAATATGTAGTAGAATTTGAACATATTTAATTTAATATAAATAATAATACCAATTCAAAAGGGTTTGAATTTTATGTTTTTTTCTTTTTTTAGATTATAAATTCTCCAAAAAGCTTCTATTATTTAGATACTTTTTAACGGATTTCCCAGTTTCTACTTATATCTTTTTTTTTGTTTTTTTTATAATATTTTTAATATTGTAGTACATGTAAAAAAATCTAGACGTTTGAATACACACTGTATTCTATACCGATTAAGTAATTGATTTTGAAATTTGCTTGATATTTGCAGTTTTGGCCTTAATTTTTTTTTCCAGTGGATGTTTTTTAAACTTTCCTTTTTTGGTACACTCGAGAGTCTTGTGGCTAACTATTTCTTATTTTTTATTTTTGGTAAGTCAAACCAAATACTTATACGGCAGCACTAAAACGGGCTCTTTACAAAAAAAAACGTTCGAAGAACTTGGTAGCAACAAGACTCTTCTGTGTACCATAAAAAAGAGAAAAAAAAGAAAAAAGCTCCACAGGAAAGAAATTAAACGGGTTAATATTTTTCGTGTTTAATGTATTTTAGAAAATCCTTCAGATAGGTGGATTTTTATTTTAAAAATTGTTTTGATGTCAAAACTTTAATATTGGTATAGTGACATCATCATTTTTTTTAAATGACAACCCTAATTTTTTTTCTTATTTTTGATAGATTGATTATATCGACTCCTAATAAATATTTTCCTTAGCAACATTTATTATGATGTTCCTAATAATTAATAGGAACTTTATTAGGTGGATATCGTGGACCTTAAACAATAAAAAATTGGTACCCTACATAACAATTTTTTTGCAAAAATACTCAATTAATTTAAAAAATTTTAATTTAATTTTTTAAAAGAGATTATACAGGGTGCTGGAAAATTCGCGGACCAACTCAATGGTGCGATGTTGAGGAACTCTTAGAGAACAAGGGAAAAATAATTAAAAAATTCTTTGTTGCTTTACCTCGAAGATATATGAGTTTTTAAAATCTTAAATTTGGCAACTCTGTGTTAATTTTAGTTATTTAAATTAAAATGCCATAACAACCAATCGCATGCATAAATAACTAAAAACATTTAAAAAACTTACTTTAAATAATACACAAACCTGCAAACTTAAAGGATTACTAACAAAAAGTTCGAACTAATAACAAGAGAAACTACGCCATTCAAAAAATTTAAAGTATTGCTAAAGCGAACACAATAAACAATTAACAAACAAAAAACAGATAACGACAATAATAAATTAAACTAAAGGAACTGCTCAAAATTACGTCCTTCTGCATCTAAACAAATCTCAGCTCTTCTTACAATATAATTTTGGACTCGATCTAGCATGGCTGCATTAACTAATTGTGCAGCCTGGTAAATACGGTTAGTAAGTTCCTCCACATTGTGGACTTTAGTACGATACACGTATTTTTTTTACAAATGACCAGAAAAAAAATCGAGAGGGGTGGTCGAATCAGAGGTGGAAGTCTGTAAGCTATACGATTGTTTTCGTACAACGAAAATATCGTATTGTTGAATATGTTGCTATGGTGACGGATTTTATCTCTTTTCAATAAATACAAAACGTGCATAAGGAAGAGATATAGAAAATCTGTTACCAAGCGACTTAGTCAACAAGCGGTTTTTTCGTTGTACGAAAACTATCGTATAGCTATACAGACTTCCACCTCAGGACTTCTTGGAGACCAAGCAATGGGACCTCCGCGACCAATCCATCTGCAGGAAAATTTTGATTTAAACAGCCCCTCACCTGTAGCGCGTAATGCGCTGGGGCACCATCTAATTGTAACCAGGTGTTACGTACTACTGCTAGTGGGATATCATCCACGAATTTATCTAATTGGTTTTCTAAAAATTGAAGGAAATTTTCTCCTCCCAATCGATCTGCATAATGAAAGGTCCAATTAAACGATTCCCTAATATTCCGGCCCAAACATTTACACTAAAACGATGTTGATATCCTCTTTCATGTAAGTTATGAATTGTTTGTAGCGTAATAGTGATTATTATGTTGGTTAAACATTCCACCCCTACTGGAATTTTCCTCGTCAGTCCATATCACCCTTGACGTAAAATTTCGATCCTCCTCAACTTTTCTAAGTAACCAATTACAATAAATTAGTCGGTGATTATAATCTTGAGGTAACAATTCGTGTACCTTACAGTAATGATATGGATGGTACTGTTCTTGATTCAAAACGTCCCAAACTAATTTTCTATCAGCACCTAATTCGTCTGCAATTCCTCTGGTGCTTCGTTTAGGGTCTTCTTCGACGCACTGAAGAATATTGTCTTCCATTTCTGGATTTCTCACATTTCTTCCTCGACCACGATCTGTTCCTATTAATAGGAAGCTACCGGTTTCTCTTACTCTTTGTTTCAATCTTCTAAATACATTTTTATTCGGATGTCTTCTCCCATCATATCTCTCTTCATATAGCCTAGAAGCTGCTGTAGCATTATTTCTACATTCGCCCAATATTAAAAAAATATCAGCATATACATTGTTACTATACATTTTACTACTTTTTTTGACAAATTCGTTTGACCAGTCAGATCAGTTTGACACTGACAATTGTACCTATTTGTAATTTGTAATTAAGCTACAACGTTGACACGTTTATTTATGTGCAAAATTCCAATATTTAAAATGTAAAATAGCACGTTTAACAATACCATTCTTAAGTAGGATGGACAAGGCTAAATATCTTTGCATTTCTACATAATTTACGTGTCATACCAAAGCATAAATATGGGAATATTGCAAATTAAAAGAGTAAAAAATTGAAAGTTTAACTTTCCATAACTTCGATATAAAGAAACAAAGAATTTTTTAATTATTTTTCCCTTGTTGCGAATTTTCCAGCACCCTGTATAAAACTAAAAAAGAAAACTGTAAAACCTTTCAATAACATTTTTTTTCTAAAATTGGTTTGGATGAATTTGAACATAATCTTTAAATTTAGAAGGGTTTGAATTTTATGTTTTTAGATTATAAATTTCCCAAAAATACTTGCTTTATCCATTTTAATAATAATAATAATAATAATAATAATAATAATAATAAATCATTTATTGGCAACTTTCAAAAATAACAACAATCAATACAAAAAAAATTAGTTAATAATATAACAGCGTTACCAAAGGGTAACAGCTCATAACATAGGAATGTTGTGCTGTTCTTCCTCAAGACCCAAGCAAGATAAAAAATAATACCTATGACTAAAATATACTGACAAAATAGGCGAAAACAATAGATTAAAAAATACATACAAATTACATCATATTAACAACATATCAAGTAGAAAACATACACATAATAAAATTACAAAATTACTTGCCACTAGAATAAGTTTGGAATCATGAGCTAAACATAAGTGGATAAAACTAACAAAGTGTGAGAAGAACCCATTTTGAATGAAAGTATGCCTTTTATTATTAATATAATAATTTTTTTAAACATCAATTTTTTAAAATTATTTTTACCATTTTAATACCCAAATATGAGTTATAATGGACAATTTCCATGGTTACCTTATTTGTTCCTAATTTTGACGAGAATCTGCCAATAAAACAATTTGAATACCATTTACATACATATTTGTAATTTTTATTCCATTGACTTATGACTTATCAGTATTTAAATTTGCTAGAATTTTTCCTCCAATTGGTTACGCAAAAATGATCCCAAATCACATTTCAAAGGTCTAGGCACTAAGCATGAATTCTGCTAAAATCCTGAGAGGAATTCAAACAAATGTTTCTGTTGATTTACAACTTATGTACGTGCGATGATAAGAATGTAGAAATAAACCCACTTCATTTTAATAGGGTTATTTATACAGGATACAGGATATTCATTATGCCATACTAACTGAAAAGGCAGTTAAAGCATATTTTTTCAATTTGGAGTTTATCTTTTTTTCGGTTTATTATGAGCTTACCAAACGCCTTACATCGCTATAGAGGCAGAGAGAACACAGCCTTAGCATAAAATAATTTCTGCAATTTGCAGTACGTGTTATATCATCAAATGTGTGTTTTCTCGAAACTAACAAATTGCAGTTACTGCTTTTTAAGATTGCACGGCATCATATCATTTATAAGCTCATAATAAACCTAAAAAGCAGATAAACTCCATATTAAAAGAAAGCCTTTTAAGAGGATTGGGAGTCTAAGTAGAACCACGCTCCGATAGTAAACGTATATTTTGAGATTTTTCTTGAATTTGGGGAAGAAATTTTGACCCAAAGTACATCCCACATAATTAGGCTGAAAGTACCAATAAAAATCTTCATTTCTGTTATATTTTAAAATTTGTATCATCTAGACTACGAAGGTATTTGCTGCTTTTACAGTTAAAATGCGCATTCAAAATTTACGAATGTCTTGCAATTATTTCAAACTACAACCATATTTTGTAAATAACATTAGTTTTATAATTGTATAGTTTAAATAACATTAATGGCTAGACTTCTATACGACGACTTTTTTAAAAATTAAATTATTACGTCCAAAAAATAAGTTTAAAATAGGCCAAATTTTACGTATTTTTAATGATTTTTTTTGGCCATTTTGGATATAATATATTAAAAAACTCTCGCATACAAGTCTTAAGCACAAGTTCCACTTTCATATGATATTCTTATTCTGTATATAGCTCAATAAATATTCGCGTAGTTTGAAATATAAAAACAGGAAAAACCCATATAATTTTGTTGATTCCATATCCTCTTAATGGTACTAGGTATATCATTTGAGGCTATAATAGTTATCTCGGTTATCTTAAAAGATACAAAGTCTGTTAATTGCGCATTTTTATTCTAATTATTATTACCAAATTTTAGCTCTTCATTTTGAAATTTGCTTGATATTTGCTGTTTTGATCATGATTTTTTTTTCCAATGGAGTTTTTTATAATTTTTTTGGTACACAAAAGAGTCTTGTGGCTACCAATTTCTTGTTTTTTTGTTATTGTAAGGCAATAACCCAAATCCTCATACTGCAGAAGTAAAACGGACTCTTTACAAGTAAAAGAACGCTCTTCTATATACCAAAAAAAAAAAATTAAAAAGCTCCATTGGAAAAAATTTTATGACCAAAAACTAAAGCGAATTTCAAAATCATACGCAAAAATTTGTTGACTATAGCCATTTTTAGTTTTAAAAATATTGCAAGAAAAGTAGAAATTCCAATTTTCGTTTTTTAATTAAAAACGAATCCAGCCAGCCGTTTTAAGAGGTATCAAAAAATGTTATTACTTACTTTTGTTCTATAAATAATTTACAATCAATTATGTTACCTACATACATTGTTTTCTAAAATTAGTATTTTGACAGTTTTTTTATTTATTTTATTCACATTCAATCGACCATTATTAAATTACAATTTACAACTCGCAACAATAAAAATTAAAATAAATTTTCAAAACTTAACAAGTGCGATAACACTGATTTGCTAAATAATTATTTTTTTTCATGACTCTAAATTAAAAATTGCATAAACCTGAACGTTTTAATAAAACCAAAAAACGAAATTGGCGTAAATAAGAAAAAATATTGATAGTCGATTTTATTTATTTTCCAAAAACAGAACATAAGTACTTACATTTTTAGATTTCTTGATAAAATGTGTCTAGTATTATACCTTTTCCAATTATATTTCAGAAAAGATCAAATCGATTTCAGAATAGTCAATTGTATTTCAGAAAACATCAATTGTATTTCAGAATAATCATTTCAATTTCAGAAAATATCAATTGTATTTCGGAATAGTCAATTGTATTTCAGAAACCATAAATTATATTTCAGGAAAATCAATTTAATTTCAGAACGGACAAATTATAAAAAATGAGGAAGTCAAAAGTTTTTAGCAGTGAGTGTGCACTTGAACCACAATAAAAGCACACTTATTTCGTCAAAAATAAGACTTCGAAACACAAGGTACACCAGTAACATCAGTAACACCAGGCTTGGGTTCTTATTCGCCAATATTAAACCCAATTAAAATAATTTACTAAAAACTCTTGGCTTCCTCAATATTTTACAAATGGTCTTTTCTAAAATTAAATTATTTTTTCTGAAATACAATTGATACTTTCTGAAATACAATTGATCTTTTCTGAATTACAATTGATGATTTTTGAAAATGAATTGACTATTCTGAAATACAATTGATACTTTCTGAAACTTAATTGATTATTCTGAAATACACTTGATGCTTTCTGAAATACAATTGACTATTCTGAATAACAATTCATGATTTCTGAAATTGAATGGATCTTTTCTGAAATACAATTGGAAAAGGTGTAGTTGAAAATGGCTGATTAGATCGGCTTTCTAATAAAAAAAACGAAAATCGCAAATGACATCCCATGTATAATCTCGAAAAACGGACGCCCTGTATTATAGCGATAGTTTTTTTTTGTAATTTTTTTGTCGTTATTTTATAAACTCACGGGAAATTAAATATTTACGTTTACGTTATATGTTTGCACTGATAAAATGCGAATAAAACCTGTTTTATTTGTTTTATGAATTAAAGTAAATAAATAATTAATTTTATTTAAATTACAAGAAAATGACGACGTCAAAAAAACCATGTAAGATAACTTTTGGGGTAAAATTAGATGATGGTTTTATCTTGCATCTTTGAACAGACACAATCAATTTATCAGGAAAAAAGACAGGAAATAATAAAGTAAGTTCTTGCATAAATCATTTTTAAAATAATAATTCTTATCAATTTATATATTTATATTATTGCAAAATTTGCATTTATTGATTAGTTTTTTAATGTAAATGGTATTTTTTTATGGTTGAAGTGACTTAAATTTAATGAAATAACAATCTTGATTATTGTAGTTTAATATTTCAGAAGTTTGAAGTCGGTCAAATTCTTTAATGTTAAAAATTCGAAAATATATTTTTTAAATGTTTCTATTTCTAGAAACCTCGATCTTTATGATGCAATTCTGTAAGTCCTTACAGAAAAAATCTGTAAGGTAACCATGGAAACCGTCCATTACAACTCATATGACAAACCTTACAGATATTTCCTGCAAGGACTTACAGATTTGCACAGAATTGCACCATTAGTGATGAACCAAAATATATTTTATGAACCTATAAAACAAAATCATTTTTATTTTAAGTTAATTTTTTTTAAATAGCTATGTAAAATATCTAATTCTCTTTAATTTAATGTCTTAAATAAAATACACTTTCCACTTTTAGTCACATTAATCTACTTTAATTACAAGCAGGTGCAATTAAGGGTACGCTCGACTTATAAAGAGAATTACAGTTTGAACAGTAGTACAATTATACTGTTTTAATGTTTATGATTTAATGCTATTATAAAATTTAATTTTTATGTACTTACGATTCGATAATAAAATTATTATAATGAGACTGGTTTAACAGCCGTTCAGCGTCCATCGTTATAATTGCTGCCTATACAGTGATCCTTAAAACATTTCTGATAATTTTAATATCTATACTTTAAAATTTTACAGTAAATTAAGTTTAACATTTTATTATTTCATCAGTAATTAAATGAAATTAAAATCAATCACTTGCTAACTTAAATGGAATGATAATGTTTTTAATTTTATTTACAGATTTGATCAAAAAATAATTTTAATAAAATATATACCGGGTGGAAATGAAACTAGGGTCACCCCTGGCATTTCTTTATTTATGAAAATAAAAAATTAGAATTTAAGTATCTTATATGATCTAAGAAAACAAATTTTATGGATCGAATAAATCTTTCATTTTACTTCCGGTTTATCAGGAAATGGCACCCACTTTCTTATTTTAAATGTAACCCCCTGATTTTTTCTACGTAAAATCAAACATTGGTTAGTTTTAAGTATGTTTATGACAAAAAAAATTTTTTTTTAAAAACTAAGAAAAAATGTTGAATTTTTTTTTGGTAAAAAATTTGAGTAAAACCTACAAAAACTATTTTTAAATAATACAAATACGTAAAATAAATTGTAATTTATAAAATTTATTTCACCGTTCTTGAGATATTATTTTTTTTAATTTTCAAGACGCTTTTTTTGGCAATATCTTTATTTTTTTAAATGGGATGATATAAGGGCCACCCCCTAATTAAATAGAGGGTTTTTTTCTGGTTACTGTGATATCCCATATGTATGTTTAAAAATATATTTTGTAGGTTTTACTCAAATTTTTTATCAAAAAAAATTCAAATTTTTTTCTTAAAGTTTTGAAAAAAATTATTTTTTTGCCATAAACATACTTAAAATTAACCAATGTTTGATTTTACGTAGAAAAAATCAGGGGGTTATATTTAAAATAAGAAAGTGGATGCCATTTCCTGATAAACCGGAAGTAAAATTAAAAATTTATTCGATCCATAAGATTTGTTTTCTTAGATCATATAATATACTAAAATTTTAATTTTTTATTTCCATAAATAAAGAAATGCCAGGGGTGGCCCTAGTTTCATGTCCACCCGGTATATGCAAAAGCCAATAAAACTAATTGTGCCGAAAATTTTAATCTAATATAAAACTATTTGATTATGGCCGGTAGCGAGACTGGAAGGTGTTCTAATAAAAACATCGTAAATTTTTCAAAATGAACATGCGTTACTGTTTTGGTTTTTAATTGATTGCTTAATCAGAAAGTTTTAAGAAAAAGACATTTTGTAAAATGTAAAATAGAAGTGCATGAAATCATTGACCATTTGCAGTAAAAACGTTGACAATTTGCAGTGATAATTTATGCAATGAAATTAGCCATGACTTTCGCATAATTAATTTAATATACCTACGGTCGTAGTTTGCATGTGTGAATTGGATCAAAACAGCAATTTGCCTAACAATAAAATTTATCCTTGTATTGATATTTACAGTTAAAGAAATTGTAACCTTGCATGCTAATTTCTGATTATTTTTAATTAAAAAAAAATACAATAAAAATTTATTAGAATTAAATACGTTAATAATAATAAAAATTACAAAACTTCTTAAATTCGTTACTTTCTCTTTCGATTGGCGCCTGGAACATCCGTTTCGGAGCTGCATTCCAGACAAGAATCATTGCCAAATAAAAAAAATTACTGCTGGTTATTTTAGCCGAATTAATTCGAATTGTGATAAATCATTTAAGCAGCATGTTCTGCCACGTAATCACTTTAATCATAAAACCACTTGTCACCTTAAACTTGTTATAAATTTTAATATGAAATTCTGTATTTATCCTCTTGTAACATGTTGATTAAAAGTATAAATTTTGTTGCAAAAATTGATTTATGAAAATATTCAAGTTATTTAATCATAAGGAAATAATTATGATTTATCCAAAGCATACGTTTATTTATTTTATGTCAAGATTTAATTCCTCTCATTAACACTATGTTTATACTTTAATTACTGATTTTTTTAACTTCAAAACTTCGATTTGTTTCTGAAATTTTGCATATACTAAGCCCTGAAGAATGAGTTGCAAAATACATTTTTAAGTTAAGCAAATAGTTGATATTCACTCTTTACGATTGTTGTGCATCCGGGTTAATAAAATGATAAATCAAAAATCCATTAATCATTATAAAATAGACGTTTTTGGTCCAACTTATTCAAATATCATCAATCGTTTATGTTTAAGTGATTGAAGTAAATTAATCATCTTCAAAAGTTTATTTAACGACCAACCCTTATGTTTTGTAACTAAAATTAAATTATATAACGCTTTCAAATTGTACTTCAAAATATAGCCAACCGGCAACTCGGATGCAACTCGGATGCAAATCGATATTGAATAATACATAATGATGTGCAGTGGTTTTAGTAAAAACGGAAATTGTACAGTACTAAAATGGCAATTGTTCTTATTCAAATGATATTATTGAAATATCTGTGTATCAGCTTCCTATTGAAGGAAATTTATCTGTTTTTCGCGCTCGAATAATTTAAATATGCATTTCCTACTAACATTGATCAAAAATAGCGGTTATATAGAATATACAAAAAAAATGTTTATTCGTGAATGATTATTATAATACACTTATGTATAAATCTTTTGAGAACAATACCCATGAGTTAAAAATATATAGCAGGAAACGTCTTACTTAAATTGAGGTTTGTAATACATCACCAATTACCAATTATGTGATATTATCGTAATATCTACTTGTTTAAGCTTTAAGTATCTTAAATTATCATAATTTTAAAATTATCATCTTAAAATTGATATAAAAGAAGATTTTTATAAAATTAATATTTCATTTAATTTTGTTTACATTTATACAAATCTTTCAGCTCCATTGAAAGGACTGCAAGTTTATAGGATTTTCAAAAGTTTTAGTATTTTTTTAAAACCTAAAAAACTGACTGAACCCAGTTTCTTTCATCAAAATTATTTTTGCTTTTTTGGATTTTTTGTTTCTTTGTGCCCCCGTTTAAGCCTTATTAATATGACAACGCTAGTGTTACACGACACTGCACGTTCATGTCTAAATTCAACTATACAGGGTGTCTCAAAACTAATTTTAAAAAACGTATTCAAAATATTTCTTAAAATTTTTCATAATTTTTGGATCGCTGTAAAAAGTTTAAAAATGTACTTCAAACAAAAAACGATAAGTCAAACTCTTAATTTTGCTAGCGTTGAAAAAAATATTATTTCAATTGGTTTTTTATTTTTTTGGAAAACGCCTCTAAGCGAACGTTTTTGCAAAAGGCTGATTTTCTGCTACCGTATGCGTATTTTGTTTGACTTACTAAAACAAAAAAATAAGAAATTTGTAGTCACAAATCTAATCTGTGTGCCAAAAAAATAAATTTTAAAAAAGCTCCTCTGGAAAAAAAGTTATGACCAAAACCGCAAATATCAAGAGAATTTCAAAATCAAGCGCTCAAATTTGCCGACTATCGCCTTAATAGGAAAAAGTGATTCTAATTTTATGTGAAGAAGAAGTAGAAGTATTTTGATTTTCCTAGAAAAAAATTACAAACATTATAGGGTACAAAATTCAAATTTAGTCCCAAGCATTGAGGTTATTAGTCAATGTGAAAAAACGTATAAATTTTAATAAAATACGAAATATTGAAAAAGGTACCAAAAAAGAATGCAGATCAACGGTATTCGATCTATGCTACAGGAGGTGATCCAGCCGTACCTATTGTAATTAACAATGTTCATGAGAAGATATTACAAATGCTGATCATCTGCAATTGATTAGATATTCAGATATTCCAAGCAAAACAGCCACAGTTGAAGATGTTATTTGTAGATCACCTCCGAAAGAAATTATTGAATCGTCACAAAATACAATTTAAAAATTGAAAGCACCTGCTCCATTTTCGAAAAAGAATATCACAGACTTATGGATTGAAAGAATGAATAAATTCAATTCTACTTTGTTAAAAACGCTAAAGAGTACTACACCTTTTCCGACTGTATTTCAGAAAAGATCAATTCGATTTCAGAATAGTCAATTGTATTTCAGATCAATCAATTCAATTTCAGAAAGTATCAATTGTATTTCAGAAAAGATCAATTGTATTTCAGAAAGCATCAATTGTATTTCCGATCAATCAATTCAATTTCAGAAAGTATCAATTGTATTTCAGAAAAGTCAATTGTATTTCAGAAAAGATCAATTGTATTTCAGAAAGCATCAATTGTATTTCAGAAAGCATCAGTTGTATTTCAGAAAAATAAAATTAATTTCAGAAAGGACCATTTATAAAAAAATGAGGATGTGAAGAGTTTTTGGTGGTGATTGTGCAAGTGCACCACAACAGCACACACATTTCATCAAAAATGAGCTTTCGAAATTTTATATTACACCAGTAACACCAGGCTTAGGTTAAACCCAATTGAAATAATCTGCCAAAAACACTTGGATTCCAGAATATTTTACAAAAGGTCTTTTCTAAAATTAAATTATTTTTTCTGAAATACATTTGATGCTTTCTGAAATATAATTGATATTTTCTGAATTACAAATGATGATTTCTGAAATTGAATTGATCTTTTCTAAAATACAATTGACTATTCTGAAATACAATTGATACTTAATTGATACCTAACTAAACTGATTATTCTGAAATACAATTGACTATTCTGAATTAAAAATGATAATTTCTGAAATTGAATGATCTTTTCGGAAATACAATTGGAAATAGTGTAAGGTGTAGTACTACCAACAAAAAAGTTAATGACCAGTGGTTTATCAATGCAAAAAAATATTGAAACCTTGATGACAATGAAAAAAATCAGCAAGAAAGCTGGAAAATTGAGAAAAATATAGGATGAAAAGGAAATCAGGAAAAAATGTGTAAAGAAAGAGCTGGAGCTGCTTAATTTAAATTTATTAGAATAATAAAAGTAAATGTTAAGATTTATTACAAATATATTTTTTAAATAACAAAACAATTACACTCAGTTAACTTTTGAGACAAATAAATTTCTAACAAACTAAAGAACAGGCAATTTTTAGTCCAGTATCAAAAAAATTTTTTAAAGAAATTTATGAATATTTGAAATTAATAAATATGCCAAATGAAAAATAATGTGAGCAAAAGTTATTTGTTTTTTAAGTAGATTTTAAGACTGCTGAATATTCTATAGATTTTCATTTTAAAAAATTTGTTTATCGTTGAAAATTAACACAAAGATGACTAAAAAATAACTAAGACCACCCCTTTCCCCTTTATTGTACATATTTCTCCTCATGGAAGTACAAATTATACCCGATTTACGTCGGAAATGTACGAACATGGCTATAGATTCAACGATGTGATGCTTGACAGGCTATAACTCATTTTTATGTTCCTTCACTCTAGCATCAACTTTCCAAAAGATAATGGGTGAACCGTAAACACCCTGTATAACCTGCTATTAGTCGAATTCAAAATATACAGGGTGTCCAGAAATTAAGCGGCCAAACTTTAGGAGGCGATTCTACAACTAATTTTAAGAAAAAAACTTTAAGAAAAAAAAAACTGAAAAAACTGAATAAGGAATATTAGTATAAAAACAAAAATGATTTTATGTTAACCATAAAAAAGTTGCCGCTGTTTATAACCCCAACCCCCCTTAAAACTACCCTTTCAGGGCATTCAAAAAATCTGAAAAAAATTGAGAAATTATATCTTAAACGTATTACAACCTCCAAATTAGTAACTTGAATTAATGCGTAACTTACATTTAACTTAGAAAGATAAATTAACGTTAAAACATCATTCACAACCTCAGAAATTAATGTACAAATTTGTTAGCTCCATCTGGCGGTTATTTTAAGAATGTATCAGATTCTAACCTAAATAACGTCAAAAGTAATGTACTTTTAATATTATTATAAAACTAAAGTGGTTATTAAAAGCAATGCAGATAAATTCATCCTGATAGTCATGGAGTTTCGTATTTATATGACAAGTTTCAGGTATAATTTAAGTTCGTGAATACGAATCATTCCGAAAATCTGCGAACGTCAAAATTAGTACGCAAAAGTTTGACGTCTGTAAACTTCTGCGTTAGTTACTAATTTTAAGTTGACACATGCCAAACTCTTACGAATAATTGCAGTTACTAATTTTAGTTGCTAATTTAAGATTGTGAATGCAGCTTTAGTCTTCACACCAAATTTCAAATCTTTATTACAAACTGTTTTCAAATAAATGACAAAAAACCTAGTTTTAGTCACAATAGTTAAAGGGCTCTAGCTTCCTTAGGAAGCGAAATCGCACACATGTTTATTGGAACTTTATTTCTCAAAATTAGCTGTAGAATCGCCTCCTAAAGTTTGGCCGCTAAATTTCTGGATACCCTGTATACGGTATTTTCACCACGTGTCGGTCATTTTGCGAATTGGTTTTTTTGACTAATTTCAAAATAAAATATAAGAATACATTTTTTTTCCTAAAAAGTTAAATTTTCTAAATACAGGATGTAAACGTTTACCCATTTTTTCAATTCATTTTAATAATAATTTGATAACATTTTGACCATTGATAAATTTTGACAAAACTTACTTTTGGCAGTAGAAAAAATTGTGTTTATTCGAGAAAAATTTCAAGAAGTTTTTTAAGGGGGATCCACCATTTTTATCTTCTCAATTTTTTTGCACAACGCCATAATCTTTAATAAAATAAAATTTTTACTATTATTTGCTTTAATGTTTAACATTTTGAATCCCCCTGGTGGCAGAATAAATTTTATAAATGGAAAAATACATTAAAAGGGAATATTTGAAATTCACCAAAAAATGTTTACTCTCGTTATATCCGTGAAAATTAAAATATACATTGGAACCAAAATATTATGTCTCCGGATTTGCTCGTTATATCCGTGAACTCGTTATACCTGTCCTCTTTAAAACCAGCTCGCCTGTATTTAGTATTTATTTTAAATTTTATTAATACACAGCTATTTTGTGACTAACAAAAGAATAAAAATATTTCGATGTGCCGGCATCATAATTTCTACGTTTTAGATTAAAATTTTGTTATCATGAAAAAGTATTCTATATCAATATCAAAATCATACAGTAAAGTAGGCTTTTTTAATTGGGTATTTAAAAAATAACTAAAAACCAACAGTGACAAAAATTATGTCATTTTCGTAACGACAATTTAATTTTTATTATTAATTATTTAATATTATAAGAAGCTTAATTTATATTTAGTTTTTAAAAATAATTTGTGGGCAATAAATACAGTAAAATTATATCTTCACAATACATCTTAACTTTATAGTATATCATAAATATTAATAAATATTTCAAAATTTATTTGGTATCAAAATTAATTAAGATTTAAATATAAAATATAAATTTAGAATTTTTTAAAGTTTAATTCTTTTTATATCTAAATCCACTGAAAAATTATTTCTTTGTTGTTTTTTTTTAAGACTATAGCTAAATTTACTTTCGTCCCTAAAGTTATTTTTAAGGGTAGGGCTAAGAATAATTTCCTAATGTGTAATGTGTCTAAAATGGTGTTGAGCACGTTAAATGCAATCGTAAAGGTAGGTATTGATCAGCTGTGAACCAGACAGTTCTATTATGGAGTTTGGGGTAGTTTCACCCTCAGAAGAGACAGTTTTTTGACCTTGCATTTTCAACGGTCGAGATACGCCCTTTAAATAAATGTGTCTTTTAATTGAATAATACAAGTACGTACTTACAATGTGGAAAAATACTTCATATTTTAATTAAAGTACAACCACCCCAATTATAAAAATACAATTATTTTATAAAAATGCTACTTCTCTTGTTATTTTATTTTTAATTTATTTTTATATTCTGTTTTAGTTCACTTTTTCAAAGTTTCTTGAGAGCTAATTTGTATTTCATTAAATAATTATAAAATATTCCAAGCTTCTAGAAGAAGCCAGACACATAAAAATATATTATAGTACAAAATATAACTAAACACATAAAATATTTAAATATTTAATCCTTTTTTCCTGTAAATTGCATATAAGTAGCAGGTTTGCTGTGCTGTACATTTCCTATTTTAATTAGTTTGTTTGGGGAAAATAAAAAAGTAGATCGAGGTTTATTAAAAAATTTTATTAAACATATTATTAAAAATTTACCTCAGGGCAAAATACATACATTTAGAGAAAGGTTCAGAAGATAAACCGGAAATCAAGAGAGTTAAATAATCCAATAAACTAAAGTAAAATTGTTATTACGCAACTCCTATATATCTTCGTAAAATTATTGATGAGTACTTGGAAATTAATAAAGCCATGAATTATTATTAACACTAATGATTACTTTTACGTTATAATAAAAATAATTATTAATGGCTTTTTAATTTTAAATTATTTAAAGTATTTAAATAATCATTATTTTCTAAAAATAAATGATGTTTAAATTTAAATATGTAAAAATTTTATTAAAATTTATAAAGAATTTTTGTACCTAACTAAAAACTCCTTGTAGATAAGCACGAAAGGTGTTTATCATATATTTTTCTAATTATAAGGATTTACCTTATTTGCTCGATAATTTAGTGTTGTTGAAGTGAAAGTTAAAAAAAGATAAGCTTTTGACGTTAATGTCTTTTGTTGAGTGGTCAAAACGTTTTATTTTTTTAATTTTGCTATTGGCAAGACATGGCGTGTTTTAATAGCTCGATTCAAATCATAATAATTATTCAGCCTAACCGGTATTTGAGAGTTATAAATTATAAATCAATTATTAAAAAGTTATAATTTCATTTTACTTTTACTCTTTTTTATAGACTTATAAATAACACATTTTACAATGTACATAGTAAATGCAGATCCTTTAATAATTTATTAATTTAAAATAAATTCCCAAGAGAGTTATGGTCATAATTACCTCTAATTTAGTAGTCCTCTTAACTAAAATACTCGTACATTTTTTAGTTAATTCGATGAGTTACTAGGATGTTTCTAATACATTTGAAACTGAAAATATATAATTTACAGAAATATTAGAACAATTTATTCTTGCTTGCCGTGGAAGAATTTATATTTTTTAACGAAAGAAGATTTTTTGATAATCTAATTTGAAAAAATAGTGGTCCTAGGTCAATTGAGCATACCCTGGGTATGTTATGAGAATTTTTAAAAATAATGCTTTAATTACCTATTGTTAGCTTGACGATAATAAATTATTTATGTAAATTGCAGTGATAACAAAATGGCGATAAAAATATTTTTCCTTTCATTTTTGGTCATAAATAAACGTTCTTTAGGTGTGTTTTGTGATAATGCCAAATTTTAAAAGAACTGTGAGTACTATACCATAAATATTTAATATTATATTAATTATTAATAAATACAGGGTGTGTCTCATTTTACTTCATAAATCTTGAACATTTAAGTGATTTTCCTAAATATGTAATCAATGAAAAATAATAAAAAAATTTTGTTTGAAACACTTTTTTAGAAAATATCATTAATTCATGATTTTGGAATTTTCAGTAAAGTTTTGCCAGAAAATTAACGTTTTTTGAGAAAAATCGCTAGAAGCAAAAAGTGCTTAAATTAGGGCAAGGATTTTTAAAAATTAAGTATTAAAATTAAAGATAAGTCTAAGGTCTTCACGAAGGTCATGTGATTTTTCAAAAAAAATTCTATTAATTTTGATGAATATCATGAAAAAAATTACATTTTCTAAAAGAATTTTTCAAATAAAAGTTGCTTATTATTTTTATAAATTACTACTTTAAAATTTATGGGTCACTATTTGAAAAAAAAATCCTCATAAAATCACATAAAAATTGAAAAATACGTGGTTTTGTTTTTTAAGGTGTAACTATTGGTTTTAAAGATTTGAATTATAGATATAATTTCCAAATATTTATTGATTTACTTTTATAGTTCTCCATTCGTTTGGTTCTTGATTTATTACAAACGAAGCCAATAATTATAACCACTTACTACAAACCTATCAGGCAATAAAAGATCATTTCGAATAAAGTACTAATCCAAATCTTTTGACATTTGATTTGATGGATTAATATAAAAGATGATTTGTTTTACAAAATCTTTATGATGATTTAGTAAGTACAAAATATTAAATATTTTCCAAATAAATAAATTAATAACTAATGCATACAGGGTGTTTAGTAAGTGGACTATCAAATAAAGTGAACTGACAGAGAAAAAGTTCTCTTAGTCCGAATAAAACATGCTATTTTTTTCTTCAAACGTCGAAATATTTAAAATAGTAATATAATAAATAATTTTAAAATTTGACATATTGGGTTGCCTAAAATTCATTTCTACTTCGGAAATGCACGAACATGACCATAGAATCAATGAACATAAAAATGACTTGTTAAAGCCTGTCAAGCGTCACATAAGGCTATACTTTAATTACGTTTGAAGAAAAAAATATTATGTTAGTACAATGATAGGGTTTGCAATTTGCCAAATTTAAAAATCAACAAACATTTTTGTGATCAAAGAGTTTTCATAAAATCTTTTGTTTTTATTTATTACATGATAACACGTAGCGATCCTAAAAATTGGAAAGGTGCATCCTTTAAAAACCATAACACAAAAAATAACCGAATAGCTCAAAGAATTTTCCTAATTATTTTCTAATATGCGCAGTACAAAGTACAAGCACACGTAACACGAAAACTGAAATTACTATTGAACCATCATCAAATTTATAACAAACAATATGCTTATATTGATTGGGACTGTTAGCTCACTTTTGGTTGTTCTTCAATCAAAGAATTAGCGAATATTACCCGCATGTTTGAAAAATAGCAAACTATTACAAAAGATAAGCTGCTAAACTAAAGTTAGGATTTAATGATCAATAATATTGAATTTTAAAATTAAAAAAAAAATTTAAAAAAAATTAAAAAAAAATTAAAAAAAAAATTAAAAAAAAATTAAAAATTTTTAAAAGTTAGATAAATCTTCGACTAAAATGAGACTACACTCTAATTGAGTTAAAGTAAAGATCTCCACAGTTAATCAGACTGTCCCTATAAGTTGAAAAGTGCTATGTTTCCTTGTGAGTTTGACCCATCTTAAAATTGTTATAATTTTATGCTAATATGTTAATTATTGTTTTAGGCTTACCACAATTGACAAAGTTTTAACATTTTATTTTTATTTTACCGACATGGTACAGGTCGTCTAAATCAAAAAGTTTTACCTGTACACATGGGTCATTACATTTCTAAAAAGGGAAAGTAATTATTATTATTTTTTTGGTTTACCTGGTCCTAATATTGACACATTTATTTTTTGGTTTGCCTGTGTGGTACAGGTCGTCACATTTTTACACTTTCTGGTTTACCTGCATTGTACAGGCCGTCATTTTTTACTCTTTTTGGTTTACCTGTATAGTACAGATCGTCAAGATTTCGTTTTTCCAAATGTCAACTGTCAATTTAAAAAAAAAAACCTTTTCCAAGTAAGTCAAAGCACATTTTCTAAACTACAATGTTTTCACCTAAATGATTTTAGCTTGATTATGTCAAACGTTTGTAAATTTAAGCAACTCCAATGTATGTTATTGAGATGAACTTAGTTTCTTCAATATACAGAGTGTCCTATTTGACGTTGGACACTTCAATATCTCCAATAACAACAAAGACAGGTATCTTTGTTATTATTAGAGATAGAAAGTCGGTTAAATGGGAAAAGTATTCATATTTGTATGTTCAATAATAATTTGTTAACAAAACGGTTCAATTTTGCATCCTTTCGGCGCCATCTTGAAAAAACCAAAAAGTGCCATTTTCAAAAGATGACTGTACGTTTTTATTATAGGCCATACCAAAAAAAATTGTTAACAACATAAAGCCAGTTTATTATTTAAAATTCAATAAGCCAAAAAGATTTTTTGTTAAGTCACTGGATTGCCTGGAAATAGTCAAAACTTTGTTTTTCTTATGGGGGCCATATTGGAATTACACATATTTGGATCGGTATGTTTTTCTGAGAATTTTAATACCCCACGTCACATTTAATAAATATTTTTCGGAAAATGGGATAGTTAATAAGAGTCGTATAAGATTTCATGGAGTGCTCGAAACTTATTAACATAGCAAAGCATAAACAGTTGTAAACTATCAGTACATATTATGTATTTGTGACAACTTACGTTATTTATTTTATTTTCAAAAACCAAAATTCATAAATTTATACAATGTCAACAATAACAAAAACAAAAAGTACGAAGTTAACACCAAGGTATTAACAGTTTACAACTGTGTTAATAATCTTCGAGTACTCCATGAAATCCTTTATGCGTCTTATTAATTGTTCCATTTTTCGTAAAATATTTATTAAATGTGACATGTGGTATATCAAAATCCTCAGAAAAAAACACTGATTCCAAATATGTGGGATTCCAATATGGCCGCCGTAAGAAAAAACAAAGTTTGGATTATTTCGTGGCAATCCAGTGACTTAAGAAATCATCTGATTGGCTTATTAAATTTTAGATAAAAAACAGCCTCTATGTTGTTATGCAAGTTTTTTGGTACGGCCTACAATAAAGAAGTTGCAGTCATATTTTGAAAATGATACTTTTTGGTATTTTGAAGATGACACCGAAACTATGCAAAATTCAAGTGTTTGATCAACGAATGATTATTGGAGATACAGAGATGCACTACTTTGTCCATTTGACCGACTTTCTACCTCCAATAATAACAAAGATACCCATAGAGTCCAACGTCAAATAGGACATCCTGTAGATTGTAAGTTATTTTTAAGATTCTTGTTTGTTGTGTAAGTTTAACTTAGATATTTTGCTCATTACAAGGTTTTTAGCTGTTGCCTGATGAAGCTGGAATTTTTCACCGAAACATGCAGCATATGATTGTTTAAATAAAATATAATCAATTTTTACCCACAAGTTAATAAACAAGCATCCAAATTTCCGCAGGTTCACATACTTCTAATATTGAATTTATTATCATAAAAATTATAATATATGTTCAAAAATTTGTTCATTTTGCTCATGACAAACATTAAGTCCATGTGCAAATCAACGTCTGACATTATTGAGTATATCTGGTGTGATGGATTAAAATGCTCGTCTTATTCGGTCTTCCTTGTTATCAGATGTTATATTATTATGTTATCAGATTTTATGGGTTGAGTTTGATGCACTAAACATTGTATATTGTCCTAAAGAAAAAGTCTATCGAGATTATGTCAGGAGATCTGGCCGGCCAATTTACTGGCCCATATCTGCCAATCCAGTGTCTAGGTAGTCAATTATTTAAATATTATCTAACAATCCTATGAAAGCGCACAGGGGCTTCATCTTGCTGATGTAACATGTCTCTTCTTGTCACTACGTCAACATTTTCCAACAATGATGGTAGTCAAGCTCCATCAAAAAAGTGATGGCCAATAAAATGGTTACCTATTTTTCCTCCCGAAACATTTATGTACCATTTATTTTGATGATGAATATTGCCCACCCAGTGCGGGTTTTCCCGCATATTATGCCTATTGACAGGTCCATTGTTTTTGAAGGGTGCTCCGTCACAAAACAAAATTTTGTTAATTAAATTTACATACGCGGTCATCATGTTTTGTATCAAATCAGAAAATTCCACTCTCTTCTCGTAGTCAATACCATACAGTATCTCGTGCAATTCAATGTGACATTTTTTCAAAATGTGGTTGACTGAAGATTTTGAAACATCAGTCTCTTATACTAATCGACGGTTTTTTTCAACCATCAGTAAAACATACAGAACTGAACAGAACTGGGGCTTATACTAAAGCGATCCATCAATTTTCTTATTGCTTCAATTCTTGGTTATCTGGCGTTTGGATAACGTCCTTTATAAATTCTGATAGCCAGAAGAAAATATCAGCAAAACGAGTGAAGATACACTCATAGAAGTTTATACAAAGTATTATTATTTTTTGATAAGAAATCCAAAAAATGTGATAATATACTGGGTGTTACTGGGTGTCCCATTGAATTGGGACCCTATACAGGATGGAACATTTCACTAGAGACAAATAAATATCTAACAAACTAAAAAGCTTAGAAAAAAATGGTTTTATAATCAAGCGTCAAATATAATTTTTTTATAAAAATTTTTGAAATTTAAAATATGTCAAAAAAAATATTTTTGTAAAAGTCATTTGTTTTTTTTGAGTTAAATTAAAAATTATAGATTTTCATTTAAAAAAACTTGATTCACTTAGAAATTAACACAAAGATGACCCTTAAACAAAAAATATCTAGAACCATCGTTTTTCTTCCTTTAAAACAAACAACTTTTATTCGAAACTTTTTTGTCCAAACCTTTTAGTTTTTTAATTATATATTTGTCTCAAGTTAAATGTTCCATCCTGTATATTATTAAAATATTTTTAGTGTGCGCCATTTTTTTTTTCATTTTAAAC
This sequence comes from Stenus bimaculatus, assembly GCA_963971135.1. Classification (NCBI taxonomy): domain Eukaryota; kingdom Metazoa; phylum Arthropoda; class Insecta; order Coleoptera; family Staphylinidae; genus Stenus; species Stenus bimaculatus. Next base: position 72,904,710 of record OZ020180.1, on the reverse strand, counting down.
TGTTACTTCCTCGCAATGCTGGAAACCCTGTATGTATTATAAAAAAGTAATTTTCTGAAAATTACTCTAATAAATATCTTCTTGTTAAAATTCTTTATAATGAACAAGCATATTACTCAATGTCAATAAATAAATATTTCCTCTGTCCCACTTACCACTAGTAGCGAATTTTCTAAATGAATTAATATTCTGACAACGATACTTTAAGGACACACACTAGCTCACTACTAATTAGTATTATTTTATTGTCAATTGGTAATCAAAAAACGTGCGCCCTATAATAGTTTGATCATAAACTAAATAAATCTGGGTTAAAATTAATAACAAAGAAAAACAACGTGCTGCTTGTAAAACACATTCAATACATTTTTATAACGGCATGAAAACTCATTTCGACGGTCTACATTTAAATTTTTTAAATACAAACTTCGAATCCTAATTTCATTAAAAAATTAAATTATGTGTTATAACAAAAAAACGAAGTTAAAGTATTAATGCGATAAGTGTCTAATTTAATTTGGAGTTATTAATGAATAAATATTATTACGGTGAAGTGTAACAGGACTAAATTGTTTCTTTTTGAAATATTACATCTAAGTGATGATTAATAATAGCTATTACAATCCATTACTTTTAAAAATCGATCTAAATTTATTTAATTTCTTCCTTGCATCTCAGTATAAAATACTTTTACATACTTTCACAGGGAATCTTAATTTCCTGGTGTGAACTTAATATGTTGCATATTATTTTATAGTCTTGGTATACATGCTATAATAATGTGCATAATATGTAACAAATTATTAATATCTATGTTCGTGTCATATTTAATTAAGTTTACAAACCAACACATAACTTACAATATCACATTAATTCTATAAAATAATTTCACTAATTACAATTTTATAATTAATTATAACTTTTACTCTTAAAAATTTAAAACCAAAAAAATGCATAATTATTCCTTGATGAATGTTAAAAAAAAAATAAAAAGCGTCATGGCAGGTCTCAAAATACAGGGTGTTCCGTTCGTGGCTCGCCAAACATCTCGTTGGGGTTAGAAAAATTTAATCGAGAAAAAACAAAAAACTGGGAGTCTGTTTTTTTTTTAGTTTTGGAGCTACAGCGTTTTGAAAATTACAGGAAAATTTTTTTGCGATTTTTTTCAACGTTTTAACAACTACTTTTGTATTACCATTTCTACCAGTTGAAAGAGGATGGTTTTAACTTGCTATTGATATTTTTTGGTTAAAATGTAATTAGTATTTTTGTGATTTTTGACAAAAATCGGTGACTTAAAATTCAAAACGCTGTAGTTCCATAACTAATAAATAGACCCCACTTATTTGTTTTTTCTCGACTAAATTTACTCTAGTTGCTTAATCCCGACGCGACGTTTGGTGAACCACGAACGGAACACCCTGTATATGATTATTAGGGATATTAGGCACCCCTAAAGTGGTTAATTATCACAATGTAAAATTAGTTGTTGAAACTAAAATGCCATAGTAAATATGATTTTAATGTTTTCGTATAAAAAAACGTGAGTAATTTGAACTTGCCATTTAAAATAATTATTTATAATTTGCAATTTGATTATTTGCATTTTGGTGATTTAGTAAAAGAGAGCTATATAGTCGTGAAATTTTTTGTGGGAATAAATAAATAATGGTTAAAGATGAGATTAACAATTTTGAATGTTTTTATAGGCAATGTTGACATTTAACTTGCACAAGACGAAATTTTTACGTTCGGTTAACATTTTGTTCATTGACTGCACCTACGAATGTTGGAAGGTGCACGAGCATATTTAAAAGGTGTTTTATTGCGCTTTTATTAGGTTTTATTTCATTTTACACGTTTATTGATTAATTAAATAATAATACATTTAATTAGATTTAGGAATTCTTTTGAGTTTCAATGAATAACGAAGAAAACAATTTATTGGCATTGTGCAAGGTTTTATGATTTTTGATTGCGCGACAAATTTAATTACAACTAATAAATTATTCTCTTAGGTGTAGACAATAATTCGATTATAACTTACAGCTTCCTATTATTTTATCGCCCACAGAATATAGCTTAGAAACTTAAGCTGTGATAAGTATGTCAATTGAATAGTCGACCTCTTAATATTATTCCACATTTTAAAACTGATGGGCTTGATGCCTTCACTGTGGTTAGGTTGCATAGATAATTGATTATTTTTAATTATCCTGCCTTGTACTTTCTAATAATCAGTTTTATTTTGGTAATGAACTCATCATGCAAACGGTATTTTAGAAATGCGATATCAGGAAATTTTCAACAACACAAACAAAGAATAATATCCTATTTATAGATTGTATTTAAATATTTGCTTTAAAACATAGTCTTGAAACTAAATATGATATATTTCATCTTACGACATTTATTCAAATCATATTTTATACAGAGGGGTGCACAAAAACGGCCAACGATGTAGCTTCGTTATTTCTTATCCGATTTTAATAAGTGATATGTCAAATTAAATGGTTTGAAGAATACTACTATCAGATATTAAAAGATTAATTTTATTTTTGAATACAACAGAGGAGGAGGGGGCAACTTTTCTTTTTCAAATGGTAACATATTTATTTCGATTGAAAAAATCATTAACAAAAATAATCTAAGCCAATTATTCCAATAATTGTTTTATAATTAATTAAAAAAAATTTCTTATTTTTTTTATTTTTTTAAATTATTATTAATTTTTTTTAATTTAATTCAATGGTTTCTTTTTCGTTTTTGAGTTTTGAGTTTTTTATTTTTTTAAGTTTTGTTTTTTAATTTATTATTAATAAATTAAAAAGTATTAAGAATAAATTAAAAAACAAAACTTAAAAAATTAAAAACACAAAATTAAAAAAAAAACAATTGAATTAAATTTAGAAAATTAATAATAATAAAAAAAAAATTTAAAAAAAAAATAAGAAAAAAATTTTTAAAAATTAATTTAAACAAAATTATTGGTAGGTATAAGTGGTTAAGATTATTTTTGTTAATGATTTTTTTTCAATCGAAAAAAAATGTCGCCATTTGAAAAATAAAAGTTGCCTCCTCTTCCTCTGATGTTTTAAAAAATAAAATTAACCTTTTATTATTTGACATATCACTTACTTAAATCGGATAAGAAATAACGAAGCTACATCGATGGCCGTTGTTTGTGTACCCTTCTGTACTTGTACTAAAACCTAGAAAAAAATAATAATTTTCTGGAATAACCCACGCTATATCTTAATTAAACAAAATATTAATTTAAAAATATTTTTATGAATAATTCAATTTACCATTGAAATTTGAAATCGTATGAACAACTTTGCCGAAATGATCTTAAAATTTTTGGACTTATTTTGATAAATATCTAAACTCAAACAAAGATTAACAATTACGAAATATTGGTTTTCATCAATTTTTTTGCATATTCAAAATTTAAATTACATACCGGGTGGAAATGAAACTAGGGCCACCCCTGGCATTTCTTTATTTATGGAAATAAAAAATTAAAATTTTAGTATATTATATTATGATCTAAGAAAACAAATCTTATGGATCGAATAAATTTTTAATTTTACTTCCGGTTTATCAGGAAATGCATCCACTTTCTTATTTTAAATATAACCCCCTGATTTTTTCTACGTAAAATCAAACATTGGTTAATTTTAAGTATGTTTATGACAAAAAAATATTTTTTTTTAATACTTTAAGAAAAAAATTTGAATTTTTTTTTGGTAAAAAATTTGAGTAACACATACATATGGGATATCACAGTAACCGGAAAAAAACCTTTATTTAATTAGGGGGTGGCCCTTATATCATCCCATTTAAAAAAGTAAAGATATTTCCAAAAAACGCTTCTTGAAAATTAAAAAAAATAATATCTCAAGAACGGTGAAATAAATTTTATAAATTACAATTTATTTTACGTATTTGTATTATTTAAAAATAGTTTTTGTAGCTTTTACTCAAATTTTTTACCAAAAAAAAATTCAACATTTTTTCTTAAAGTTTTGAAAAAAAAATTTTTTTTGTCATAAACATACTTAAAACTAACCAATATTTGATTTTACATATAAAAAATCAGGGGGTTACATTTAAAAAAAGAAAGTGAGTGCCATTTCCTGATAAACCGGAAGTAAAATGAAAGATTTATTTGATCCATAAAATTTGTTTTCTTGGATCATATAAGATACTAAAATTCTAATTTTTTATTCTCATAAATAAAGAAATCCCAGGGGTGGCCCTAGTTTCATTTCCACCCGGTATATGGTTGACAGCTGTATTTTCCTCAAGGTCTTAAATTTTGACCATCATTGATCTTAAAATTAAATTTTAGTTACTAACACAAAAATTTACGATATAAAAATTTTTCCTTTTTGTTTCAGATATGAATGCATATTTGAATGATAAAGAAATATTTTGATAGGTAAGTAAATTCTTTAGAATACTATATTTCATGAATGTAACTATAAAAAGTCAGTAATGTTAGTTGGTTTATGGTTAATAAAAATGTAAGGATTATTTAAAAATAAATTTGGAAAAGTTTTGGGTTCCTATCAAAAAATTATACATATGAATGCCGAGTATATAATTACGCAAAATATCTTGTAAATTGTAAATGAAACATTGCTTTCTCTAAACTAAATGAGTTTTAAGGTATATTAATTGCGGCTTATACGCATATCTTGTCAGATAAAGTAAATCCGAAATGTGTTTGTGTTCCTTAAATGTACTTTATTAATGCACAACTCTTTCACTCAGTTTATAAAGGTTGTGCTGGTGTAAAGATAATTATTTCTACACTCGCTTCCATTTCACATTTTCTCGATCAAGTTAACAACAAGATTAGTTGTGCTAAGAATATTTTTTTTAAGATATCGGCGTTACTATCTACTTCGTATCCACTTAATCAATGCAGTTCACGCCCATTTGCTGCACCAGTTTAATTGAAATTTCTCTTTCATTATAAAAAGATGTACCTTATATTTTCAAATACATTCTTTACTAAATTAAGCAGACATAATCATCTTTAATTTTATGTAGGTTAGAGATATTAATTTTCGTACTGTACAACACCTTTCCTTTATATTATCATGAATTAATATCTACACAGTATTTTAATTGACAAACATATTTGAAATCCAAAATATATCGAGAAACTATAGAGTGTGCTTTATAATTTTTTTATAGTAGCTTCCAATTCGGATCAAAATTTTTGACGTTATAATAACCAGGCCCAGGGCCCAGATCGACAACTTTTCCAGTTGTATTTCAGAAAAGATCAATTCAATTGCAGATATCATCAATTGTAATTCAGAAAGGTCAATTGTATTTTAGACAGCATCAATTGTATGTATGTTCAATTGTATTTCAGAAAGCATCATTTCACAATCAGAATTCGTAGATTTCATTTCAGAAAGTATGATTGTCTTTCATTCAAAGTAAATTTTGTCGTAGAAATTTTGGATTATATAATACATATATACAGGGTGGCCCAACGAAAACGAAAAGATCAAGATTTTAGGTATTTAAAATAAAATTTCGAAAAAATCCTCGGACAGGTCAATTTTATATTCGAGGGGGACATTCTTTGCAAAAGAATTCTTCATCCTGAGTGCTACAAACACAACACTTAGAATTTTAAATGGCATGATGGGGTAAGTAATACCTCATTGGAAAGGTCTTTTTATCCTGAGTACCATACAAAAAAGAAAATTGAAATCGGTCAATCGGTTTTTGAGAAATTAATAATTAAACCTTTAACAACGAATTTATTTTAATTTTAAAAAACTAACAAATTAATTTCAGAAAAACAAAAGAACTTGAATCTTAAAAAATAATTTAATTTTCCTAATTTTCCTAATTTATCTAATTTTTATTTATTTATTAAATAATATTCAAATTGACCACCATCTGTCTCACTCAATAATAAAATTTTATTCAAAACGACTTTTTAAAATGTGCAATACTTAAAGTTATTCAAACTTTTCATCTTACATTTCTTGTACACAAAAAGACACCAAAATAAATTTTTGATTTAAAGTTATCAGTTAGAGCACGGCTGTTTTTGAATTGGTTTTAATCAAACAGCTACAAAATTTTAACTCGAATTTAATAGTTTCTTTACTTACTTCCAATTTTTTTATAAAAATTTGTGCAGAATGGTTTACACAACTGCAGAAAGAGTAGAAATAGTAATTCTTTATTTTAATAACAGTGAAAGTGCCAATTTATCAGCAAATTTATTTAACGAGCAATATACAAATAAACATTGCAATGCAATGTATGTACTCGAATTAGTTAAAAAATTTAAAAATACTGGGTCTGTTCTAAATATAAAGCGTGATTTAATAAATGGACGGCCTATACGAAATGAAGCGGTAGAAATTTGAATTTTGGGACAGGTTGCCGCGGACCGTGGATTCAACCTTAAGTACAAGAAAATTGGCGACAGTGACAAATATTGGCAGAACAACTATTCAACAAATTTTGAAAACATACAAATTTCATCCTTATAAAATTCATTTAGTTCATGAGTTAAATGGAGATGATAATGATCGGCGACTTGAATGTTGTGAAGGTATGATAGAAAGAATAGCCGACAACGAGAATTTTCTTTTCAACATATGTTTTTCGGATGAATCCACATTTTTTTTAAATTCGACTGTCAACAGACATAATTGTCGTTATTGGTCTGATAGTAATCCCAGAATATTTAGGGAGTTACATACTCAAACTCCTGAAAAGTTGAATGTATGGGCTGGTATTTTTGGTGACCGCCTTATTGGTCCATATTTTATAGAAGGAAATCTAAATGGAGAAAAGTATTTAGATATGCTGGAAAATTTTATTCATCCAAATCTAATTGATATCATCGAAAACGATAATCGCTACGTTGGAGATCAGCTGATATTCCAACAAGATGGCGCACCTTATTCAAGAGAGGTCAGGGATTTCTTAGACAGAACGTTTCCTGGAAAATGGATTGGACGTAGAGGTCCTTTGGAATGGCCCGTCCGATCTCCGGATCTAAGTCCGCTCGATTATTTTCTTTGGGGACATTTAAAAAATAAAGTTTATGCTACGGAACCAAGATCTCTCGAGGAGTTACAGCAAAGAATTATCGATGAATGCCGGGAAATAACTCCTCAAGTTTTACAAAATGTAAGAACTCTTTTTGAACTAAATTTGTATTATTGTAGTGAGACATATATGGTGATCAATTTGAACATTTAATACATAAATTATTTTAATTTTAAGTTTCAAGTGTATTTTCTTTTGTTTTTCTCAAATTATAATTATTTACAAAATTAAAATAAATTCGTTGTTAATAACCTAATTATGATTTTTTCCAAAACCGATTGACCGATTTCAATTTTCTTTTTTGTATGGTACTTAAGATAAAAAGACCTTTCCAACGAGGTATTACTTACCCCATCATGCCTTTTAAAATTCTAAGGGTTGTGTTTGTAGCACTCAGGGATGAAGAGATTTGTACGTGAATTCTTTTGCAAAGAATGTCCCCCTTGAATATAAAATTAACCTGTCCGAGAATTTTTTCGAAATTTTATTTTAAATACCTAAAATCTTTTCGTTTTCGTTGGGCCACCCTGTAGATTGTTTTAACGACTTACAGTTATGTAGATTGTAGTGTGTTGTGCTGCATGAGAACAATCACCACCAAGAATTGTATTTTTTGCTTCATCAATAATTGTTTCTAAGTAAACCAACATTTGCTCCATGATACCACCAGCCAAAATACGAAAAAATCGAAGTTGTCTTAACAATACTGCTATAATATTATAACAAAATATATTAATTGAGTTTAGTATAAGCCTAATCTAATATTGTTACTGGTGTATTTTTAAATTGCCAAAACACATTTTGATGAATTGTCTGTTGTGGTTCACGTGCACAATCACTGCCAAACACTCTTGGCTTCCTTATTATTCACCAATTGAATCTTTCTGAAATTATATTATTTTTTGAAATGCAATTGATGCTTTCTGAAATGAAATTGATCCTTTCTGAATCAACTTGTTTTCAGATATCGAAATCAAATGGATTTATCTGAAATACAATTGCTGCTTCATGAAATACAATTGATGATTCTAAAATACAATTGATAGGTACTTTCTGAAATGAAATTGATTTATTTTAAATACAATTGATGTTTTTTTTTAAATACAATTGGAAGCCTACAGCATCATAGGCTGCAACAAGTCTAAATCTATTGTCATGTTCGTTCCACTTCGTACGTTTCCGATGTAGATTGGGTATAATTTTTATTGATAAAATAGAGCAGGTTCTATTTTGGCCACAATTTTGACACAAATTGTGTTTATGTTAAAATTTCCTGTTTTACACGACCACAAATTTCTTATAACAAATCTTACATAAGATTTGTTGTAAGAAATGTGCCCGTCTAAAACAGCCTTTATATAATTAACGTTTCATAAATTTGGCGTTTTTAGAAAAAATATCAAGTTTTGTTAGGAATAAATGAACTTTTCGAGGCTCGAATGTATCTGCAAGACTTTTGATGTTTGAACTTAAAAAAAAACATAAAAATCTCGAAATGAATCTTATTCATCCTAGTTCGACAAAATAATAGAAAATATTTTTGAAGTTGGAACTTGATTAAGTTCGAACCTACTAAAATTCGAACTCGTTGAATTTGAAGTGTTCGAAGTTCAAAAGTTACAAATAAATTCGAATTTCAGAAGGGTCTAACCTAAGAATAAAAGGTTTAATTTTTTACTGATATTCATTTAAAAATTACTTTTTATGTGATTTTCAGAGGTAAAAATGCAATGAACTTTCTTTGAATTCCACCGGTTTTTGAATCCTATTTATGAACACGAACTCAAATTTCTTTCGATCTTGAACTTGAACTATTTTCGAACTTGAACGTTTTTTGAAATTTGAACTTTTGAATGAAAAGAGAAAATTCACCCAAAGAGTAAAAATACGAAAAGTATTTCATTTTTTGATCATTTTTGACACTTTATTATTTTGAATAAATCAAATTACAACAAAAAATATCTAAATTGCCACTTGAACAAATAAACTACATTTTTGAAATTATTTTATAATTTGAAATTCGATAAAGTTCGAGCCTACTACTATTTGAACTCGATTAATTTGAGAATATTCGAAGTTAAAAAGTAACAGAGTTCGAACTGGAGGTGCATCGGTGGTAAAAATGTAATGAACTTTATTTGAACTCCACCTCGTTTTGAAGCGTATTTATTATGATCATGAATTTTTTGAACATGTACTTTTTTCGATCATGAACTTAAACTACTTTCAAACTTGAAGTTATTTTGAACTCGAACTTTTGCTTAATTTTGAAGTTTGAACTTTTGAATGAAATAAGCTATTCAAAGAAATAACTATATTGTTTCTGACACTTGATAATTATGAATAAATCAAATTTCTTTACAAAAAAAAATATTTGGGATTTGAATTGTAGAACTTCTAATATTTTGAAACAAATATCTAAAACTACATTTTTAAAATGTGTTATTTAACTTTGAACCTATGCTTTTAACATACAGTCGTATGCAAAAAAAGTGGACAAAAATAGTTTCCTGTAATTATGTTTTCCCAAAACGTTATTGTGTAAATAGAAATTTATTAAGAACCATTCAAAGTGAGCAATTTGAAAACTATCAAAATTGACAATATCAAATTGATTTAAAAATTATTTTTTTGAATAAAATTTTGTTCCTTCATAAACCAGTGAAAATAATTTTTGTATTTTCTTCATTTGAAATTAACTACAATTACTGACAGTTACATTTCTGATAATTTAATCAAGACGTGCTGAAATTACTCGGCTAAAATTACCTTGTCCACTTTTTTGCATTCGACTGTATTTCATACACAGTTGTAGTACTACCCAGCGTAAAATCTTTTTTATTTCAAATATTTTTTTTTAGATTTTTTCCTAAACACCAAAATTTAATTTTGAGCACATCTTAGGTTACTAAAAAAATTGGAAAGCAAATTATTGCCGTATAAAAGTTTTTTTTAAATATTTTTAAATTTAAAAAAAAAGTTTTTAAGCAGACAGGCAAAAAAATAATTATCTAAAATCACGAATTATGGGATATTGGTATTTAAGTAAAATACCAAACGTAAATTTTTTTTAAATAAAATTATTGAAAAAATAATTAAAACACAATTTAGAAGATTTTTTTTAATAATCAAAGAAATTATAGTTTATTTATTTTTTTTTAATGAATGTATTGATAAATAAATCTGAAATCGTGATAATTTTTTCCATAATAAATAATAATAGTATTTAAGGTCAAATTGAAATTGATTTATGCTTGTCAGTGTGCTTTTGATTGATCGTTTATGGAGAATTAAATTACATAATTATTGTTTAAAATGTACTGCATACGTCTTCATAATTTCCAAAACAATATTTTAGGTATAATATCTTATTTGCTTTCATGATTAAATCCTGTTTTTTTGAATGATTGCGAATGTAATTATAAATTAGATTGGTTTTTTGTACTAATTGATTACCTAGATTTAATTGACTTGATTCAGTTATCGCATTAAATGTAAGTGTATTGAACCCGGTAGTTTCTGGCACTGGGCCATACATTGCAATTTCAAGTAGACCTTCTTTCCTCCACACCCACACTTTTCTTTCCAAGAAGTGATTTAAAAAGTTGCACGAAGAGTTTGATGGGCTTCCACAGAAGCACGTACAATTTTATTTTATTGTCGTAATTTAAATACATGAAATTTGCATTGATGCAAGTGTGTTACGTACTTTCCACCTTTTATCTTTAGAAAATCACTGTGTGGGTAAATTTTTTACATTTGTTTTATTAATTGGAAATTATAGAAACTCGCAATACTGATATAGAGAAGGTGATAATAAAATATCAATTATTATTATAATAAAATAATGCTTTATGATTTACTAAATCTGAATTCATACATAGTTTATTATTGCGATAAAGTTTTAGTAAAATAATCGCAAAATTTAATACCGGTAATATAATCTTCTTTTCAACTATTCTGTTTTGATTTATAGTATAGTATTAAGTCACAAAATATAAATTTTACAGGATTTTCTTGCATCTTTTTGTAAGTACAGTATTTCCTCAAAGTAAGCAACTAAACAACAAACAATTGTATTTTTCAGAACTATCTATCTCATCATCAATGATCATTGGTCATTGTCTGTATTTGAATTTTCCATAGCTCCTTCATTCCACTCATTTATTTAGATATCCGTTGATTCTGATGAAATTACTTATCTATATAGATTCGCTAACGGAATATCATCCTCATCGGAATCAAAATGATCCATAATTGTATTCCTATTTATAATTTCCACAGACCACAGAGTCACATAAATGACTTTAATTCAAAACTAAATCCCAAGCCATGAAAATCATAAACATTACAAATTTATTAATTTATTTTTTTTTAAATTCCTCAATAACATTCTAACCTACCATGGAATTTAACAACTCATATCTAAAAAATGTTTTCAATGATTTTATAATGCTTTAGTATTTGAATAATGGAGGTGTTCTTAACACGTTTTCATTGCAATGACAATTGAGATTATTCACAAGAAGGAGAGCTTTTAAAGGAAAATTCGTCTTCTCTAAATCCTTCTTTACCCTTGCCATGAATTCTTCAATATAAAGATTTTTTAAAGAGGTCTGATGTTTGCCACGAATTTTTCCTTGCTCACTCTTTTAAATGTAAAATACAAAATACCGTTCAAAACAATATTATTCTTCTATCTTTCACTCAAAAAGCAACGGTACAAAATTTTCTCTAGATTTTCATATTTTCGTTGATGGGTTTGTATCCTTGATGGAAGAAGTCTGTGGGATGGTATTGCAAACTTTTCCAGGTTTTTTTTGTTTTGAATTATATTCCAAATAGTATACGTTGTTAAATTGGCTTCTTTTTTCTTTAAATTTCGAAAATTTTTGGATTGAATTGAAGTTTCTCTTATTTCCAACCATTTTTTTGCTTATATCAACGGGAATCGAAACAATATTAGTTGCCAAGTTCAAGGGTATCTTATTTCAAAAGTTGATTACTTCAAGGTTGGTTAGTTTTACAAATTACTGTAGGTACTGCGAAGACATTTTCTTTTAATGAAATGCTTTATGCAACATGATAACTTAGGGTATATCAGCAGATTGAGCGGAAAATTTGAAATATCTTGAGTGAAATAGCAAAAAAATATCAAATACAGTTTTGCTCTGAAGTAAGGAATTGTTTTTCAAATGTTTGTAAAAAGTTTTAGTCCAATTTTAGTTTTTTTATTTGAAGGAAACATTAAAATTTCCATTCCTACTTTATTTTAGTTACATCTCCATCGGCATTGTGTTGATTTCCTCTCTTTAAAGTAAAGAATATTTTGCTAGGGTAAACAGTAATTGGTCATGAGATAGTTACTGGTCACATCCACGAATTTGTGTAATTCTAAGGTACATTGTCATAAAAGATTGATGCCAGTTTTCACCAACGATTCCTAAAATTTAGGCATTGCTTATACCGCAAGTTGCTAAGTATTTTTAATCATTTAATAAAAAATATCTAGCAACTAACGCTGAAAACGAGCATTAGCTAATTTGCCTAAACAATGTACTTTTAAACTATGTTAAAGAAGTCAATTGAAAACCTTATAATTTGATAAATTCCGAGATGTCGCCAATAACAGTCAGTACTTAACTTTTGTAGTGTTTACCCTATAAAAATCCGTAAATACTTTGTTCTTTTTTTAACAAGTACTCAATTTGTAAAAGTGTTTATTATGTTTTCATTTGCCTGCATTTATTTTACTTTTACTCGCATTTTATAATTTTTTTTTAACTTAAGTGGCTAATTACTGTATGGTTTACCCTATAAAATTCATGAGCAATATAAACCGGGAGCGCACTGGTGTGGTGTGGTGGTGGTGGTGGTGGTGGTGGTGGTGGTGTTGGTGTTGGTGTGGCGAGTGGCGAGTGGCATTTTTGGAACACTTTATAACGGATACTGTCGGCCTTTTATCTACGTTGGCTTTTTGTCATTCGGCCTTTTTTTCTTTCGGCCTTTTGCCATTCGACCTTTTCGGTTTTTAGTCCATGTCGACCTTTTATCGTTGGGCCGTTTCTCCTTCGGCTTTTTGTCTATGGTGGCCTTTTGTCCCGCTCCCGTTAAAAAGTCTTTTGGATGTGCCACTTGCCACTTTATTTCCACGTACGTCGCCTGCATACCACTTTATGCACGCCCGGCCTTAGGGATTCAATATTTTGACTTGTGTCAATAAATTTTATTAAAAATTATTCGAATATACAGGGTGTCCCAGACCACCCGCACCAACTTTTCATTTAGAGAAGTTGAGTTTATTTTCGATAAAACCGGAAGTGATATTAAAGAAAATTTAGTGCATAAAACGTATTTTTTTTTGAACCATACAGCATAGTCAAATTTCAAATTTTTATTTTTATAAATATGTTTCATATACACCCTGTATATTTCTTATACAGGGTGACCCAGTCATATGCCCACGGTCTATAGTTTCTTTGCTATAAAACATATCGACTTGCGGTTTTCACCAACATATAGATACATGCATGCCCCAAAATTTAAAAATATTTTCGATATATACAGGGTGTCCCATCATGGCCTACTAAACCAAAGTTATATTTTTTTAAATGGAACACCCAGTATATTATGACATTTTTGAATTCCTTATCAAAAAATAATTATACTTTGTATAATCTTTTATGGGTCTATCATCACTCGTTTTGCTGATATTTGCCATTTAATCCAAAAAAAGATCAATTTTTGAAAAATCACTGCTTTAAAACAGATGAACATTTTGGCTTGAAATTTTGTCAAAAATTTTTCAACATCGTCTAGTCTACAACTATCATGTCAAATTTAAGTTTGTTACCAAGGAAACCCTTATTTTGTTGAGTTTTGTTTAAACGACTTTTTCTGTACTTTTGGCAATAATTAAACCGATATAGTGAACTCTTCTAAAGAAGAAATGGCAAATATGCTGTAAGCGCTTGGGGAAGCTGAAAGAAATCCGCTTCTAGCTATCAGAAGAGAGCGTAAAAACGAAATTCAACAAAATAGGGGTTTCCTTGGTAACATCAGTTGTTATATTTTCAAAACATACTGAAATTTAGAAAACCAAAATTGATAATTGCAAGTTTCGATTTTATTTGTGTTGTAATGCAACAAAAAGTGCTTTGTAGTATAACAACATTTTTAAAAAAGCAAAATAGAGAAAGGCACAAATAAGTTTTAGGCGAATTAAAAAAAATCCTGAAAAAAATTCACCAAGAGTGCTATTTTGTCTATTTTCAGTGTTTCTCAGTTTGGATATTAATATCTCCTAAACCTATGATAAGCGACCATACAAACATGATATCAATAGAAAGCTTGTAAAAAATGCCATCGACTGACGTTAAAATATACAGGGTGTTCCATTTGAAAATGTCGTGTAACTGTTCAATTTGCATTTTATAAGGCACCCTGATAAAAAATATCACAAACTTAAATTTGACATGATAGTTGTAGACTAGACGATGTTGAAAAATTGTTGACAAAATTTCAAGCCAACATGTTCTTCTGTTTTAGAGTAGTGATTTTTCAAAAATTGATCTTTTTTTGGCTTAAATGGCAAATATCAGCAAAACGAGTGATGATAGACCCATAAAAGTTTATACAAAGTATAATTATATTTTGATAAGGAATCCAAAATTGTCATAATATACTGGGTGTTCCATTTAAAAAAATATAACTTTGGTTCAGTAGGCCATGATGGCACACCCTGTATATATCGAAGATATTTTTAAATTGTGTGGCATGCATGTATCTATATGTCAGTGAAAACCGCAAGTCGATATGTTTTATAGCAAAGAAGCTATAGACCGTGGGCATATGACTGGGTCACCCTGTATCTAGGATTTTTTTTTCTGAGGTATGGATCTGATATTTTTATACATTATAGATAACATGTTTTAAAAAATATTCTATTAAAATTTGGCCTTTTGCAAAATATAAACCGATTTAGAAATTTTTCAATTTCTAAAACATAGCCACTCCTATATATTTTTATTTATAGAAAATTTGTATGGTTTTTCAATTAAATGTAAATTAGCTGATTCGTCAAAAATCCGTTGCTAAAAGCCGAATTATTGGATATTCAGTTCACACCATTTACTTTCAAAATAAATTAGGATTAACCTACAAAGGATTAATTCTAATTCGATTATACTTTATTACGTATTTTGTAATTTGAATACATATGTAGGTCCAATAATTTTACTAAAAATAAAAGTGGTCCTACTAAAAATGAATTCAAATATGTAGTAAGAAATACCGGTAAATCCAAATTTTGGATTTTTTTAAATTAAACAATATTCTTATTTTCGTTTAGTATTTTAATATAAATAACTAATAAGCGGAAGTGTTACGAGAGTATCTCTTCGCATTTAGCATAAATCAATTGGAATCGAAAATTTTTGAGTTAATTGTGAAAGTTCCTCACATAGCGGCGCCACTGGCGCAAGTAGGTCGTTTGAATATTTCGCTGGATACACCTGTCCGTTCAGATGTTTCAAAGAAGTCGTGCGCTTACCTCGAAAGCTCAACATTCGCGATCAAAACGCGTGTGTAAATTGTAAATAAATCATAACAAAAATAAAAAACAATAATTTTTCTAAATAATTCGTTAAAAAATAAAAACAATGTAATCATAAATTATATTTTGCGGTTTTGAAGATGTGCGCTTTTCTTGGTTTTCTAAAAACTATAAGTAATTTAAAAAATTGAAAAGTTTCATCGAAATGGCATCGGTTAAAATGTGTAGTAAGGAACAATTGAACGATATTATGGATAAAATGCACAAGGTGAGAATTATTATACAGAATTTTAAAAATTATGAAAATCGCATTTAGGCAACAGGTGTCTTTTAAAGAAAACTACTACTGCCACATTAAATAATTATAATTTTACTATAGTATTTTTTGTATTTTTTAAAAATTTTATATATTTTTGTTTTATTGCTTTAGCAACCAATTTTTGTTTTTTTTTTAACTTTTTTATTTTTACCTGATTTTAATGTAACCCATGCCGACTTAATTACTTTTTTCGATTTAAAAAATCCACGAAATACAATATTTATTTTTGGTAATTTTATAATTTATTCGTTTATTTTTTTAATTTTTTTTTACGAAAACCATTCAAAATTCCGATACAAACAATAAAAGATATAAATAAAATAATAAATAAAAATATGGCTAAAATCTTTGTTTTTCATATCTCAATCGATCAAATAAAATTATCTTTTTGTAGCAAAATTAAATTATTTAGTATTCTAAAAAATCAAATATGTTTTGGAAAAAACAAAAAATTTTTTTTTCAAATTTAAGAGAAATATTGTTATTGGTGTATAAGAAACAAAGTTCAATTAAATATCTTTTTTAAATCTTTATTTTAGGACTATAGTTAGACTTACAATTTAATGCTTTGTTCGTGCTTTATACGGACGTAATTATCCAAAATTTTAACGGTCATTTCATTTTAAATGATATTTAATTTGTCATATATATTTTTTTTAAATGGCCGTTAAATTTTTTGATAATACTGGCCGTTATTACGACCATCAGCAAAAAATTAATTAGAAAGTTACTATAAAATTAAGTTTTAATGCTAACCTCCAACAAGATTTTATTAATTTTAATTTTTAGTACATTTAACTTTAGTGCCTCGTTTGCGCCTCACTTCATCAAAAATGAAAAACACTAAAGAAGTTACGGAAGAACAGAGTTAGACAACCAGTAATTTTTTTATAATTTTTTGTTAATTTTTTTGTTTAATTTTTAATGCTTTGACTTTACTTATTTCTGCTTCAAAAAACATAGTTATGTTATAAGTCAAATATTAACAATTTTACAACAAAAACTAAGTTATTAACGGTCATTTACTTTTAAATGAGGTTTAATTTGACATATTATACAAAGTGTACACGAAACTAGGGCCGCCCCTCTCATTTATTTATGAAAATATAAAATATAAAATTGAAATTTTATTATGTTATATGGGCAAAAAAACACATTTATTGAATTTAAAAAAAATCGAAACTACTTCCGGTTTTTCTGAAAATTGCATCAACTGTCTTATTAGAAATATAAAACCCAATTTTTTTAGACAAATTTTCAAATTTCCATAGTTGATCAGTAAAGCGCATTGCTCAGTTGCATCTGAGTCGGTTTGGGAACAAAATTTTGGTAAAACGGCCTTAAGATTCGTTCATAAAAAATATAAATTAAAATTAATAACGAATATTCTTTAAACGTGTACAGATTGTTATTATTTTGAATATTTTAAATCTATTTTTGTTACATACCTAATACTTATGTACTTGTTAAAATTAGTAGATGCTTCCTCAATTTTCTAAAAATAGTTACTAACTACGGAACTACATAGTATTATAAAATATAGATGGTATTATATTTTAAATGTGCTAAAGCTTACTAAAGAAAGTTACTAAGTTAAAAAATCAACAATTTTCATAAATTTACAGTACGAAATTGTGTCATGAATCGTATAATAAATCCAGAAACAACGTATTTTTGTCTTACTTTTCAATATAATGATAAAATAAAACAAAAATATGTAATAAAATAACAATAAAAAAATCACCAAAACTGAATAATCCTGACTTATAGGTAGATTCTGGTCAAAATTAAAGGCCTATATACCCAGATTCTGGTCAAATCATTTAAGTCTTTAAATTTAAATTTGTTATATGGGTTGTAATCGAGGTTGTAATGGACAATTTCCATGGTTACATTATTTGTTTCTAATTAAAGGCCTTTAATTTTTATCAGAATCTGCCTATTTATTAGATACAAATAAGGTAACCATGGAAATTGTCCATTACAACCCATATAACAATTTTAAATTTAAAGGGCTTTACACTTAAATGATTTGACCAAAATCTGAGTATAAACAGTATAAAGCTCTTTTTACCAACCTTCGAAACTTATTCAGTGGGACTGACTGATGACTGAATAACACATGGTACCGAAACCTTTATACACTATTTAAGTCTTATTTCCCTATTCACTTGTTGTTTGAAGTATTTATGGAGATTTTATTACCACATTTAACACATTGCCTTTAACCTATTCACCTTAAAAATATTTTTTCCTCGTTTCCTGCTTACGTTGAGTTTTCTTAAAACTAATAAAATTCATTACTAAATATTCTAATTTTTTATACGGACTAATCACAATGCTGCATTTTCATTACTCAATAGTTTTCAAACACAACCTATTGGGTAATGAGCAATGAATTATGGCTAATTTGACTTAACAGAGTGACGAGCGACTGAGATTATGTTTTAGGTACTTTTAACCACATAATAAAGTTTACATAGGAGAAATGTCAACAATACGAAAAATAACTTCAAAAAATATTTTTAAAATTTGGATAGTAGCTCTGTAATACAGTCTAAGCCAAAATGATTGTGGATAAGGCGTGAGTTGAATTTTCACCATTGTGTTAATTCTTCGAATTTTTGTATTTAGTTATTTTGCGTTCTGTTTCATAAACATCAGTTTTATTCAACACTACTTTGGGTAATTTTTGTTTTGTGTTATCATCTGCTTCGGGAAACCATTTTCAAAGTTTGAGATTTTTTTTAAATTATCTCATATGTACTTGTATATGGTTGTGATCAAATACTGTATTTATTTTGGATGGATACGCCATTGGATTACAAAGGCATATGCTTTATAAATTTTCAGATGTACCAACATTGGTTGTCAACATACATATCAGTCCACAATCTTTTTAGCTCACCCTATACATACAGGGTGAATATAAAGTTCGGAACAAATTTCGTAACTGCCGTTTTTAATTTTTTTGAGATAATCGTTCGGACAGGTCAATTTTAGTTTTTAAAATTCCATCTCTTGATATAAAATAAATATTAATGACGTCACTGGTGATTTATCAATGAAGTCTTCATCGATTTTTTTAAAAAGATGACATAGGAAAGTTACGAATTTTGTTCCTAACTTTATCACTCTGTATAGATTATTTTTGTTAATGATTTTTTTCAATCGAGAAAAATATGATGCCATTTGAAAAAAAAGTTACCTCCTCCTCCTCTGATGTTTTCAAAAATAAAATTAGTCTTTTATTATCTGACAGTAGTATTCTTCAAACCATTTGATTTGACATATTACTTATTAAAATCGGATAAGAAATAACGAAGATACATCGTTGGCCGTTTTTTGTGCACCCCTTTGTATACAGCGTGTCCCATTTGAGATAGAAAGTCGGTTAAATGGACAAAGTAGTAGAGATTTTTTCGAATATTAATAATTCATTTAAAAAAAGCTTGAATATCGCATCTTTCCAACGCTATCTTGAGAAAACAAGAAAATGCGATTTTTAAAATATGACTATAACTTCTTTATTTTTTGTGGTACCAAAAAGTTTATTGACATAATACAGACAATTTTTAGTGTACAATGCAGTAAAACAAATAAATATTTTTTTTCTCTAACGGATTGATCGGAAATGAACCAAACTTATTTTTTTCTTATGGCAGCCATATTGGATTTATACATATTCGGAATCAGTATTTTTTCTGAGTAATTTGGTATACCATATGTCATATTTAAAAAAAATAAAATTATTTGATTTTACAAACTAACATTGGACTCTAAGAGATGTAAATTGTCAATAACATAAATGTAACTATTTAAAATATTAAATGTAAAATAAATCTTAACACATATGTATTGACAGTTTACATCTATTCAAGGCCATTTTTGGTTAGTAAAATAAAATTATTTCTATTTTTCTTAAAATATTACATATGATATATCAAATTACTCAGAAAAATACACTAATTCCGAATATGTGTAAATCCAATATGGCTGCCATAAGAAAAAAATAAGTTTGGTTCATTTCCGGTTAATCCGTTGGCAAAAACGAATATTCATTTGTTTTACTGCATTGTACACAAAAAATTGTCTTTATTAAGTCAAAAAAAATTTTTGGGACCACCGAAAATAACGAAGTTATAGCCATATTTTGAAAATCGCATTTTCTTGTTTTTTCAAGATATTATTGTAACGATGCTATATTTAATTTTTTTTGTAAATGAATTATTAATATACGAAAAAATCTCTACTACTTTCTCCATTTAACCGACTTTCTATCTCCAATAATAACAAAGATACCCATACAGTCCAACGTCAAATGGGACACCCTGTATACAAAAGTTGTGGAAAATGCAGTGAAATATTTCTCGCGAATAACAAATGTCATTATGCCTTGGTTGAATAATATACTATTAAATTAGATTCTTTATAGGCACTCGTTTTGAAATTAAAAAAAAAATCTATTAATTTTATATTTTTAGGCTGCTATAAGCCTAATATGCCAAAAATTCAACAAAGTCTTGTACATATTTATGATTTTTTTTTTGGTGGAGCAAAATACAGCAAATGAATATAATTTGGATCTATTTCCAAAATTAACACCAAGGGTTGAACTTAAACACTATAAAAATAATGCCAATACTAAGAAGTTGACGTCGAACTCGACGTCGAAACACACCTAAGACTACCAATTAATTAATTTATATTTTATATATTTATAAATTTTTTTATCTCTTTGATCTTTGCTTAATATGAATCATTACCACTTACCTGCAAGATATTTATGTGGTCTAATTACTAGTGGTCGAGAGTGACCACATTCATTTTATTAGAATTGGCACTATTATCTGATTTGAAAAAAAAAGTTTGTTCTGGGAAGGTTTGGAGAACGGATATATAGGGAAAGAAAAATGCATCAGTGATTAATCTGGAATCCGGAAAACTTGGTTACAAACTTTTTCATGATTCATGAGGAATTGGATTTAATAACGATAATTATATTTTTTGAATTTTTAACATTCTCAATTTAATCGACTTATATGTTATATCTTATAATTTTTTTAAAAACCAGTAGGAATTTAAAATGAATTTGATACAAATTTATAATTCGTTTTTTTAATGAGTCTTCACTCTAAAAGAGCTAAAGTCATCAAATGTGTTTTTTTTTGGTAAATCGATTTTAAAGTTTTAACATTAAATGGTAATCCTTATTTTATGCACTAAATTTTTGTTTACTTATTTTTTTTATCAAATATAATTTTCGAGATAATTTTTGGCCATTAGTACTTGGGTAAAAAATGTACATAAACCCAAATCCCAAAAAAGTCATTGGTCTTTTTAGAATCAAGCCCCAGATCTGATTATGATTTTATATAATATTCATTGATGCAGGTTTAAAAGTTTAAATGACTTAATTTATTTTAGTTACACATTGAAACAAAATTAGTTTTATAATATCCATTCTACCACAAAATATAATACGTTTTAAATTTCATATGAATATGTAATAACCAAAAATAAATTTATTAGATAACATTTATTACAAAATATAGAGTTAATTATGAATTTATAAAATTAAATGATTTTTTACGAAATTAGAAAAACAGAAAAAGTTTTAAAGTATGTTTTGCAGATTTTGGTCGTTGTTGTACCATATTAAAATATAGAATAGTATATTGTTTTATTAGGAGTAAAAGAAATGCTAGGGTGCAATCAATTTACTTGTCCCAGTTTATCATATTTTTTGTACTCGGGATTTTTCAAAATTAAAAAAAAATTAAAAATGTATCACAAACACATACCCTTACATATAGGGTACCAAAATAATCGTTATAAAATCCTTTTTTTAAAAATTCGAATGACTCGGCATCATTGCATTTAAAAAAAGTGAGATATTTGATAAAATCTTCATTAACTAAGTTTAAAAATTAATAGTTCAAAAACTACTTAATTTTTTTTTCAAATTACAATTTTATTTAGGTATTTGAATTATTTAGAATTAGTTTTGGTACTTTTCACCGACTTCGAAAACCTTTTTTTTTTTTTTTTTAATTTTTTTTTACAAAAAAAATAAAAACTAATATCTCAAAAATACTTCTTTTTTAAAAGCATTTTAAGCCATGAATAAAAATATGGGATGTTACATTTAAAAAAACAAAGTTCATTGTGTTTCCGATGAAACCGGAAGTGATTTCGAAAATAAAAAATGCACATATTATTTGAACCATAGAACATAGCCAAATTTCAAATTTTTCTATTCATAAATAAAAAAGTTATAGAGGTGACCCGGTTTTCATTTCCACCCGGTATAATAAATCATTTTAAAATTTGACATTTAATTTACATACAATACAATGTTAGTATATATATTGGGTTGCCTAAAAACATTTCTACTCCGCCTTTCTAATGCAATGCAAAGTATACCCGATTTATAACCGATTTACTTCGGAAATGCACGAACGAAGCCTGTCAAGCGTCACTTTAAGGTTATTTTGCTTGTTAAGGTAATATACTTTAGTATTAACATTGTATTAAGAAAGTGAAAATGTTAAACTGGTATTAAATTATAAAATTTTAATTACAAGCTGTAACTTTTTAATGTTCAATCTTTTATTTAGTGGATCTTTAAAATAAGTCATGCATAAATAATTAAATTACTTAATTATAAATATTTTTATGAAATAAAAATAATTTTATTATATAGGGTGTTTCGAAATTAAGCAATCAAACAAAGCATTGAATTCTATTCCAATCAGAATGCTTCATTTTGATACTGATAAAATTTATGGAAGTGTATCCGTACCGGTGGGACGTGCGTTTATGGTTGTTTTTATAAGAAACTATTTATTAGATGTGAAAAACTTCAAATAAATAAGGTTATTAAATATCATACGTGTTTAAATTTTCTCTAGGTAAAATTTATTGAATCGTCTCGAGTTCGTTGCACAATTTCATGCATAAATTGTTCAAAATTCACTCGTTTTCGTCTCGTGATTTTTATAACAATTTACTCATGAAATTGACAGCAACGCACTCTCGATTCAATAAATTTTACTGAGGAAATTTAACCACTTGTGATATTATATTTGGCAATTCTACTACCAAGTTTAAGACCTATTCCTATCAACATATATTCGATTTCGCTTTCTAAGGGTTAATCACCGTTAAAGGAAGTATTAATTTTTATTAAAATAGATAAAACAGTATTTTTATTTTAAGGAATCCATTAAAAGCAATCACATTTTATGGAGTTATTTATAAAATTACTATTGCAAAACAAAAGTAGCCAAACTACGAATTGCAAAATACTGTTTTTAACTGCATATACAGAGGGGTGCACAAAAAACGGCCAACGAAGTAGCTTCCTTATTTCTTATCTGATTTTAATAAGTGATATGCCAAATTAAATGGTTTGAAGAACACTACTATCAGATAATACAAGATAATTTTTTTTGAAAACATCAAAGAAGGAGGAGGCAACTTTTCTTTTTCAAATCGCAACATATTTTTTTCGATTGAAAAAAAATCATTAACAAAAATAATCTAAGCCAATTGTACCCATAATTTTTTTTAATTTTTTTTTCTTATTTTTTAATTTTTTTTCTAATTTTTTTTAATTTTCCTTGTTATTATTATTTTTTTATTTAATTCGATTGTTTTATTTGTTTTTGAGTTTTTATTTTTTTAAGTAAAATTACTGAAAATTCAAAAGAAAATGAATTAAATTAAAAAAAATTAATACCTAATAAATAAAAATTTAAAAAAATAAGAATTTTTTTTTAAATTAATTTAAAAAAATTATTGGTATAATTGGTTTAGATTATTTTTGCCAATGATTTTTCTCAATCGAAAAAAATGTGTTGCCATTTGAAAAAAAAGTTGCCTTCCCTCCTCTGATCTTTTTAAAAATAAAATTAATCTTTTATTATCTGATAATAGTATTCTTTAAACCATTTAATTTTACATATCACTTATTAAAATCGGATAAGAAATAACAAAGCTACATCGTTGGCCGTTTTTGTGTATAAGTTTATGCCAACCCTCCCTGAAAAGAATCAGAAAGTTACATCTGAGGTGTATTATGATTTACACCAAATTTCAAATCCATACATAAATAGGTCTTTTAGACATGCGAAATCGGACATACATATGTTGATAGAAAGTTTTTTCTTGAAATTCTTGAAATTCTTAAAATTTTTCTACTTAATTTCGGAACACCCTGTATTTCACATTTTTTTCTGAAAAATCAACCGTTTGCTTTTATTATTATAATTTGCTATACTATTATTATTAAATGATAAAAGTACCAGATATTATATTTTTTTTAAATTTTGTTCAAGGTATTGCAAACAGCTAAACCAAATATTGGCTAAATGTTCAAAAGTTTAAAATTAAATAAAACATCTTTTACTTGTATCTTTATTGAAAGGCCTGATAAATGATAAATATTCTGTAAACAGTATTATTTTAATAATCTGAAAATTTTAATAATTAAAAAATCAACCTTCTTAGATTGTTTGTGGTAAATCAAAACTATTAAAGAAATATTAATATTTCCGTTATTGTTACACAATTTGCACGCTCTGTTAAGATTCGTAATTTTATCCAAATTAAATAAAGATTGTATAACTTTTATTTGTGATTTAATAGTATTAAAACGTGACTTTTTAACACAATACTTCTTTTACTCTTTCTTTCACCAGTTTAACGGCCTAATAGAGCAATTTTTATTAATTTTTTCTATTACTAAGCCTCAAGCATTAATTTTGAATAAACTGAGCTAGTAAAATTGTAAAATAATAATCCAATTAAAATATTTATACAGGGTGGAGTCACCAGTAGCGAAAAAATACCACATGAAGCCGTAAATAAATAAATTTCTACAAATATATCCAGAAAATAATATTCAACTAAACTAGAAAACTTAACTAAAAGAAAGTCCATAAACATAGGCTTGTATTCACCGCCGTCTACTAAATCTTAAACGTACTATTATTTCCTTAAATGTGGGCGGTCCAATTTAATTTCAGGATTTCAAGGTTGACAGTACAATTAAGTTAAACGAAAGGCGCTGAATACGGGCTATAATTTTTATTAATGTCTAAAAACGATTATAAAAAGTGACTTTTACAACATTCTAAACATCATCACGCGAATTACTTTAAATACACCTTCTTAAGTAATTAAAAGCATTTAATTAAATTAATTTCCTGAATAAAATTAAGGATCAGAAAATATGTCCAAAGAAAGTTTGTTAAATAATTATGTCACACATTAGTAAGTGAAATTTAATTTTCAACATAAGTAAGGTGCTAAACATCTCCGATTAAAAACCTCACATTTAATTAGTTCGATGTTTTTACAGGACGAGAAAATAAATTACACCAAAATGCACTCGAGCTCTTATTTTTATTAAATGCTTGAAATAACGAAGCATTAAAAAACGAAAGTGGATGCAACATGTCGATAAAATCTTTTATGCTCTCCTACATCATGCAGTTTTAATGATGTTTCACTCTTATTTTCGACAATGAAATCCATAAAAAGTTTCAAAGAAAGTTAATGGAATGCAATTCGGTTTAAAAAATAATTTATACTAAAGTATGATACAAATTTTTATGCACTTCGTTAAGAGCTTTTATGTACTTTCATTATAACATGAAAATTTTATGTACTTTTTATTGTAATTAGGACTGTTTTTATTACTTCTTTTAGGCAATTTTTAAATTAAATATTTTCTTTAAATTAAAAAAAAAATATATACCCGGTGGAAATGAAACTAGGGCCACCCCTAGCATTTCTTTATTTATGAAAATAAAAAATTAGACTTTTAGTATCTTATATGATCTAAGAAAAGAAATTTTATGGATCGAATAAATCTTTCATTTTACTTCCGGTTTATCAGGAAATGGCACCCACTTTCTTATTTTAAATGTAACCCCCTGATTTTTTCTACGTAAAATCAAACATTGGTTAGTTTTAAGTATGTTTATGACAAAAAAAAAATTTTTTCAAAAAAAATTTGAGTAAAACCTACAAAAACTATTTTTAAATAATACAAATACGTAAAATAAATTGTAATTTATAAAATTTTTTTCACCGTTCTTGAGATATTATTTTTTTTAATTTTCAAGAAGCGTTTTTTGGAAATATCTTTACTTTTTTAAATGGGATGATATAAGGGCCGCCCCCTAATTAAATAGAGGGTTTTTTTCCGGTTACTGTGATATCCCATATGTATGTTTAAAAATAGTTTTTGTAGGTTTTACTCAAATTTTTTACCAAAAAAAAAATCAAATTTTTTTTTTAAAGTTTTGAAAAAAAATATTTTTTTGTCATAAACATACTTAAAATTAACCATTGTTTGATTTTACGTAGAAAAAATCAAGGGGTTATATTTAAAATAAGAAAGTGGATGCCATTTCCTGATAAACCGGAAGTAAAATTAAAAATTTATTCGATCCATAAGATTTGTTTTCTTAGATTATATAATATACTAAAATTTTAATTTTTTATTTCCATAAATAAAGAAATGCCAGGGGTGGCCCTAGTTTCATTTCCACCCGGTATATTCTTTTTATTATTAATTATGAACATTTGTTTCGTAGATAGGAATCTTTAAAGTGTTTATATTTTCTTTTAATTTTTTGTATCTAAAGCAATGTAAAAAATTATAAAGAGAAAATACCTTATGATTTTACAATGAAAGAAATGTTCTATTGTATTTCTGGTTAAATTGTAGTAAGTAGCTTGTAGCTAAAAAATATTAATTACATCCACGGGAAACAGGTATAATTTCCCTTTTATGACAAAAATGTCGTTATTCATATAAATAATGCTCGACTTGACGAATGTTCATTAAAATTAGATTTTTTTTAAATATTAATTGACATTATAAACTACAAATAAGGTAAGTACGTAGGTCTTTAAAATAAGCCGTTAGTTAAAATTTATTCAAAAGTGACAAGCTTAGAATAAATTATATTACCTTCATTTTAATAATTATAATTTTATTTCACTTAAGAATTACACCTTTCTTTATTTGCATGCTGTCTGATTTTTACAGGAATTCTTCTTAGCACGTTTACTCCAAGGAGCATGTAACCTTTGGATTCTTTTGCAATTATTTTTCCTTAGGCGACCAACGATTTAATGTTTATTAATGTGGTTTTTGTCACGTTTTTTCGATGACAAACACATCAAATATTTGAAAAAATTAGAGTAATTAACAATACTTGAAATATAAATGAAAACTAATTGTAAGCTACACACTTAAAAATTTGTTCTTTTCGGAATTTTTTAAAAATTTTAGAGAAATTTAACCAAAAAGTTATATGTATAATATAATAGTAAAATTAAACCTATTTTGTTTTATTTATTTTAATTTAATTGGAAATTATTATTTACACTTCTTGAATTAGCTTTTATTAATTAATTAATTAATACATAAAATGGACTACATTTATCCTTTTATTAAAATCATTCATATTATCAATTTCCTGATTTTGTTTTATTAATTAACACCTTCACAAAAAAACTTCTCCAGTCATTCCGGTGTCGACTTTACCAGCTTATTTAAATAATTTTCTATAGTAGTAATAAACCAGTTTCTGATTTTTAAAACATAACTTTAATAATACTTATTTGCATATATTTTTAAATCGAAAAAATTTATGAATGGACAGTCATGAAAACCCGTTGAGAAATTTGCTTTGATTATTTTTTCTCATTAAAAAAACTAGTGAAGCAATCAGATATTTTTTATTAGCTATTTGCAATGTACATAATTTTGGTATTTGTAAAATTGTTTTTAGGTAACCCAAGATTATCGAAATCTGAGTGTAGGTCGTGCTTAGCCACTTTTAAAAATTACCTTCTTTTCCACGATAAAAGTGTTCCAAGATATTCAAAGTAATGACATAAAACGCGGTCAAATCAATCTAATCCTCAATAAATACATAAATGTAGCGATTTCACGTTTATAGGATAAACGGCAGGTAATACTCTATAACTGCTGAAATTACCATAAAACTATTTTTCATAAATCGTTAAAATTTTTGTTATAAAACATAATATTATAATTCTCTAGTCAAGTTCGGGATAGGGGACTGGTAAAATAAAAATTACTTTTTAAAAATTGCTGACCGGTTTCGGTAATCAGTTTATTACCTTCTTCAGAGCTATTTTAGTTATAATTCTCATAAGTCATCATTAAAAATACAATTTCCATTAATCACATTGGTTCTCAAATTCATCAAAGTTTGTTTGAAACACTTTACCATTAATTTCTGTATTTGGTTGTTAATTGATTCTATAATCTTACTTTTAATATTAAACACGCTACTAATTGACATAATCTAAACTAATCTGACATCAACCACAGAACCAATAAATTGAAGAATTGCTAATAAATAATATTAATAAAAAATTATATAAAAATTATATAAAAATTATATAAAAATTATATAAAAATTATATAAAAATTATATAAAAATTATATAAAAATTATATAAAAATTATATAAAAATTATATAAAAATTATATAAAAATTATATAAAAATTATATAAAAATTATATAAAAATTATATAAAAATTATATAAAAATTATATAAAAATTATATAAAAATTATATAAAAATTATATAAAAAATTATATAAAAAATTATATAAAAATTCTATAAAAATTATATAAAAATTATATAAAAATTATATAAAAATTATATAAAAATTATATAAAAATTATATAAAAAATTATATAAAAAATTATATAAAAATTACAAGTTGCTTTGCGGTGGGATGAGTAGTTTTCGAGATATGACGTTCTGAAAATTCAAAATTTTCGTCATTTTTTTTTCGTTATGTTTAGATTTAAGATTCTAGTAAAGTGCACTAAAAAATTTTTTTTTTTGAACCAAATTTTTGCAGCTTTTTGGACTGACAAATTTTCGTAACTTTTTGTGTCCGATCAAAAAAATCTAACCCGGGTCTAAAATCTTTTGTATGGGACCGATTATCTTCATTGTGGTCTTAAACGACGCCTAATTTTTCAAATTTTTTTGATTTATTATGAACCATTTCTATTGTCCTATAACTTATTTTTTTATGGCTCAAAAATTTCGAAAAAAGCTATATTTTTGGCTTTTGCGCAAAATTGGTTCGTGGGAATATCCTATCATCCTATCACTGGAAAGCCTACGAAAAGACGACTCAAATGACACCTTGCATAAAAAGATCCAGTTGGGGAAGGGGTATAAATCGTACGTCTTATGAGTAGAAATGCAAATTCTACACAAGCACTATACAGGGTGTCTCACTTTTTTTCCCGCAAAAAATTTTCTTTGATAGTAAATGTCATTCTGAACAAAAAATTTTCTATATAATTTTAATAATATTTTTTATCGACTCCTTAAGAAGTTACAGCAATTTTAAAATATTAATTATTTTTTGGACACCCTGTATAAATTTCATTTTATTTCAATTTTTTAGATTTAAATCAAGTATGCTTTGGATGCTGGAAAAAAAGTTCAACACCCTGTATATTTTTAAGGGTGTAATATGAATTTCGATACTTTTCAGGAAATATGAATTTTTGAAGGGCTGAATTTTTGGAGGGCCTGAAGCTATTGCCTCATTGGCCTCCATAGTAATCCGGCTCTGAATGGATTGTGGGTAATTTCAACCACAGAATAAAATTTACATTGAAGAAATCAAGAAATGTCAAAAGTATTTCGATCTTCGTAAATAATGGCTATCATTTCTCGCTCGTTAAATAATATACTATTATTGGTATGCCAAAAATTTCATAATTTTGCTAAAAATAGGTAGTAAAACATGACTGAAATACGGTCATTTATTTCCAATGATTTATTCAATTAACATTACGGGCTAAAACATATCTACCTATTTTATTTTTAAATCGGAAGATTTAAATAACATTCATATATCACTATATATGTTTATATTTTACATTATATGAATTTTTCAATAATAATAATATTGTTTTACATGAATTTTTAATCAACTAAAAATATCACAATTAAATGAGATCATATACAGACACACAGAAGGTATAATATACATTTTATTATTATTTATGTATAATAATATATACTTGAAATAGTAAAATTTATTTATGTATAATTTAACACATCATTTTTACAAAAAATACACAAAAAATTAAATATGTTTAAATACAATAATATGTAAGTAGTAATAATTAATTAATAAATTATTATTAAATAATAATAAACAGGATTAATACTGATTGGAAAGACATTAGAGTGAGGTTTATATAAGATGTTTATAATATGTAATAAGTACATAATAATATAAATTAAAAAAACTTGGTAAAATTTAAATATAATATTTTGATGAAAATGGAAAAAATAAAAAAAATTGCAATCGTTATAAACCTTAGAGATTTTTTAATAATAATAAAACTTACAATAAATAAAAACATACAGTGCGGACATAAAGAAAATCCCCCCCCTGCTAACTTTTGAACGGTTATGTTTTCGATTCATAAAATTTGTCCACTAAAGTATTTAATTGCGAAATTTCTAATAAAGGTATTTTTGATTTTGTGGAACTTCCGGTTATATCGGAAGTGGATGGCAACTTTCTTATTTTAAATGGGACACCCAGTATATTTTTGCATTTTTGTGTTCTCCATAAAAATACATAAATTTGGTTGTTTTCTGGAAAACCGATCCAGAAATCGTCGTCCTGGACTCATATTGAGGAAATGTATTGTTTGTATTTCGCTTTTTTTCGGCGTGGTACAGTAGTTCTGTTATTTTTGTTTTGATATGTTACTTGAGTTTTGAGTAGTGCAATAATGGTTCCTAGCTAAATAGAGTCGTTTTAGTCGTCTGGGAGTAAATATTTGCCACATGATGAGGATCAACCTAATACCAGTCGTTTAATGCATAAAATTTGTGTAGAATACAGTAAAACAATACAATAAAAAACCAAAAAGTAATGAAGTAATATGTAAATAATTCTTTTTTGAAAAAAAAAGAAGGAAAGACAATAAGGGATGTAAAAAAAACTGTAGGAAACACGTAAAGACCCTAGTACAAAAGTATCTGTTATACCCGTACCAAGATCAATGGTATTTCTAGCAAATATTTGGAGTAGCAAAAACTACAGAATTAAGAAGAGATTGATGTGGAAGAATGATTTTGTATCTTGAGCGTAACTAGGTTGAATTTTAAGACTAAAAAACCCAAAATTTTAGGTCAACCTTTTTATTCAAAAGTTACAGTACTTTAAAATTTTCAAACTCAAATAAATAAATAAAATTCTTAGACTAAAAATTAATATTTCAAGTAAACATTTTTAATTAAATGTAGTCGTAGTATGACTGATTATGTTGCCTTTCTTATTTTTCGAGCATTTTCGAGTATTTCCAGGGCAGCTTGCTGAATGAGTTGCAATAATAACATCTCTTTCATGCACCCATAAAAATAATAATCAAGAGGATTACGGTTCACTGATATATAGGGTGGTCGAGATAAAGTGAACAGTGGATATATCTCCAAAAGTAAGAGTTTTAGAAAAAAAAACGTTTCAAATAAAAAAATATGGCTTTCCATTTGAAAAAACGAGTTAGGGTTAGAATGACCATGAAGAAGTAACTGTTCTCATTTTGTGACCCTTTTAAAACCAAATAATTTTTATTTGAAACGTTTTTTTCTAAAACTCTTACTTTTGGAACTATTTCGAAACGGCAATAGGGATCAAAATGCATAAAAATAAAAAGTACAAGGAACCAGCTTTACAACAGTACCGTTATTTTTAAAATCGGTGCCTAACTCGCTGAGAAAATTACATTCAAATTTTTATTAGTTAATTAATGTAAATGAACTTATCAAGTCTGTTTTTCAGAATTTCTGTTCAGTTTTTGGAAAAACTGTTAAACAGGTCGATTTTTGTTTTTAGGAGGACAGATTTTCTAATAATTACCCCTCCGAGCATTTTTCCAAAAATTCAGGTTAAATAGCGAAAAACGGGCTTGTGAAGTTTTCGTTGGACCACCCTGTATATAGCTGGTCATGCAATAGCACATCACGATCAGATGTTAAAATATACAGGGTATTCTATTTGAAAATTTTGTTTAATTTCGATTCATAAGGCATCTTGATAAAAAATTATTACCAACTTAAATTTGACATAACAGTTGTAGACTAGACGATGATGAAAATTTTTTGACAAAATTTCAACCCAAAATGTTCATCTGTTTTAGAGCACTGATTTTTCAAACATTTATCTTTTTTGGTCTTAATGGCAAATATCAGCAAAACGAGTGATGTAGACCCAGAAAGAATCCAAATGAATCCAAAAATGTCATAATATACTGGGTGTTCCATTTAAAAAACATAACTTTTGTCCGCTATCTTGGAATGGACACCCGGTATATTACTAAAATATTTTTAAAATTTGCGCTTAAAGGTATTGTATACAGGGTGATTTTTAAGTTGTTCCTTTTTTTTGACATGATGTAAAACTCAATAAAATAAGTCGATTGGCAAAAGGTTTTGTTAATAAAAGTTTTTAATTAAAGAAGTTATTCGAAATTTAATTCACAGTGTACGCTGTAGGTGCGCCTTAAAGAAAATTTTCAAAATTGGCAACATTTGCTTTATTTGCACACACTCTCGCTCTTTGAATACCCGAATTTGTACATGATCGTAAAAGGGCATTCCCTTGACCACAAATTATTGCACACGCGTCTTCTATCCGGTGACGAAGTTTTTCAATGTTTGTCAATTCATTGTTGCGATAAACTAAATCTTTTATGTAGCCCGTAGCCCCATAAAAAAAATCACATGGATCGAGATCCACTTATTTTTAAAATCGAACACAAATGATAACCAAAATAAACTCAAAGTTTTTAGACGTGAACAAAAAAAAACGACATATTGAAATTTAAATCTCATATAACTTTTTTATTTAAAACTTTTATTAACAAGAATTTGTGTAAATCAACTTATTTTATTGAGTTTAACATCCAATCAAAAAAAAGTATCAACTTAAAAATCACCCTGTATTCTATTGAAAACCGCATGTCAATATCATTTTTCATTTTAGAGTAATGTTACTTCTTCGCAACGCTGGGACACCCTGTATATGTAAACCTTCGCGTTTCGAAATTCGCCAAACTGTAGTCTTACTAGATTCCCGAAATTGTCTATGGACTAACCTAGAGGTTCTGCGATTTTGATAGAGAGGTGGGTTTGCATTTACTGAAGTTAGTGCACTTGCAAAATCCATAGATAAAACGCATATCGGCATACTCTTTGGAAGAAAATTGGAAAGCGTTTTTAATTCTCAAGAAACTGACAACATTTCAAAGTAATGTGTAACTGTAAAAAAATATTGGCCTAATCCCAAATATTAAATTTTTTTCTTGGTTATAGTACCAATTTTAAAGCCATCTTCCTGCTCTTAAAAAATGCGTCCTTGAAGCAACCGAAATCTTAGCAGATAAGCAATCTTCATCTTTTTTTTAGTATTCCCAACACTTAACTCATTTTCATTACTTTCGGAGGAGCTTACAATAATATTCCCAATGTTTATATCTACATTTACCACAACATGTAATTTTTGCGGTAGATGCAAACCAAGTTCCTACCACAAAAAATGAACTTTGGTAAGTTTTATTTCACTAAACTCGATACGAAGTTGTTATAGTACATACCTCTCTCTTTGTAATGGATCGCACAAACCTTACACACTGAAGTTGAAGTTTAAATAAAGCGCCAACTTCGATTAGCTGATAACACATGAATAACTACGTTATTACTCTTTTTCTCTATTGATACCATCGCCATATGACCATTTTCCTGGACGTTGTTATGTATTTACGCACTTGTCCCAACTGTATTAATAAGAGAATATGGAAGATGATTACTAGCATTGCTTCTACTCTACTCTTGTCCTCGGCGTGCTACCCCTTCATCGACAGTGCTTTTTCATCCACAACGGTTTCATCGACATGACGTTTACATCGATACGACCGTTTCATCGACACAACTTTTATCGATATGGCCAATTCATCGCCATTGTCTTTTCATTAACAATCATTTCATCGACACTACCTTTTCATCGATTAACCATTTCTTCGATCGATAAGGAGTTTTCATCGACAACCGTTTCATCGAGACTACCTTTTCATCGACAAATCCGTTCTTTGACAAGGACATTTCATCGACATTACCTTTTCATCTGCAACAGTTTCATCAACACTACCTTTTCATCGACAAACAATTTCTTCGACTTTGTCGTTTCATCGAACAAGTCGATTACTGATGAGAAGCTTTGGCGATGAATCGTATCTTTGCGATAAAATGGTAGCGTCGAAGAAGAATTGGTAATGAACTTTTATGTCGATGAACGATAATGTCGACGAAATGGTTGTCGATGAAAAGGTAATATAGATAAAACGTCTGTGTCGATGAAGAGTACTGTCCTTGTCTATTAAAAGGTAGTATCGATGAAACGGTTATCGATGAAAATATAGTGTCGATGAAAAATCTGTGTCGATGAAAGGCCCTTGATGAAACGGTTTGTCGATGAAAAGGTAATGGCAATGAAACGTCCGTGTCGATGAATTGATCATGTCGATGAAACGTCTGTGTGGATGAAACGGTGATGTCGATCAAAAGGACTGTCGATGAAATGGCATTCGATGAAAAGGCTATGTCGATGAAAGTGTATCGTCGATGAAACGGTATACAACCCTTATCCTCAGGTATAGAAAATAGAAATACATAGTTTCACATCATAGTGTGAAAATACGGATTGTACCTACCTATTAGATGTAATATTAAAAACGTATGATATTATTCAAAAATTATAAATCAACTGATTTTATTTTTTAAGTATAGGTGATTTAATTTATGTTTAATTAAAATAACTTTGAATGTTACACTAGATTTATCAATAGGTACTTTATATGTTGTGCAGTAAACAAGAAGAATGGTAATTTGTTTATAGCCGAGGATCTGGCATGCATGCCGACATGTCCGCATTTCTAATCATTTCTATGATAGCAATGCAATGGATCACCTTGATGCATACATCCATTTTTACCGTTATTTAGTTAATGGCTAAATTTGCTCTGCATATATGTAAAATTATCTTATATTTGCTTTAATATGCACGCTTCTGGCATTTTAAAGCTAATCTTTGTTGTAAATTTGTCGCTACGATCGCTTTATTTATTACAACCAACATAAATGCATAACATAAATCAATCCCTTTATAATAAATAAGCCATATATTAATCTATAATATTGATACATCTTTAAATTATATTTTTTAACATAATTACTGATTTAAGCTTTACCTGAAAGCTCATAAATTATAACGTATTTTTAAAATACCATAACAGCCTATTATTAAAGTTAAACATTTTTATTATGTCTTTATTTGTAAAATAATTTTGAATGAAAACAAAAGGAGATTCTAAAAATCTTCTGCAGTGCTAATTTAACTTTCACACAATCAGTGGGCATGTTATTATTTTTTTCAGCTCCGAGCACACCAAACTTGTTCGTTAAATAGAATTTAGCTGGAAATTACTTTCATTCGAAACGAGAAAGAAATCCTTAAAAATAAATTATCCTATAATCTTTTTGTAATTATAATAATGTGCCTTATTATATTTTTAATTTAAAATCGATTATGAAGATCATATATTTTGATAACGTTTATTAACCCACATGAGTGTTCATATATTATTATTATGTTATTTTTTATAGTATTTATAGTTGTATTAACCTTGAATTTTTTATGTGTAATCATTTATTACTATAACGGGACTGT
Organism: Stenus bimaculatus; assembly: GCA_963971135.1. Lineage (NCBI taxonomy): Eukaryota > Metazoa > Arthropoda > Insecta > Coleoptera > Staphylinidae > Stenus > Stenus bimaculatus. The sequence goes on along the minus strand of OZ020180.1, from coordinate 72,868,904 downwards.
TATAAATATTATCACAAGCAAGGCCGAAGAAAAAAATCTTCTAACTGCACAATTTCTTTAACTATGCACGACCTTTAGCACATATAAATGCATGTATTGTTTAATTTTATATACATTTGTTTGAATTTTAATTAACATTATTTATGGGAACTGTTATTTTTATAGTACAAATGTTCTCATTTAATCAACTAACAGTAACGTTTCAAAATTACATTTCATTCAGAAAATAATTTGGATATTAACATGTTTTTTTTATTGAAAATCAAATTTGAATTAATTTTAATAATTTAGATGTGACATTTAATATTCATCTTCATATATGAATTTATTTATTTTACTACATAAATATTTTTTTTATAGAATTTGTAGCCATCAAGGATCACTCTGTATGTTTAACCCAAATTAAGAAATAATATTATCATTTATAAATGAATACCTAAGTAAAGAATGTTATAATTAAAGCATGTAGTAAATTAATAACGCTATTAATTACAACATATAATCTACTATTAGTTTTATCATTGTGTAGTAATTAAGTTATTATAAATTGTACTCTTTTTACAAGTGATTAATTATTGACGAATAATAAGGTAGGTGCATCGTCCTTGTCCAACATTATTAATTCTTAATTATTAATTTTATTGACACTAATAATAATGCAACCCAAATTTAAAACCTGGATTGTAATTTCATTTAAATAAATAAAAATTTAATCTACATACAAAAATCAGAATAAGATATACCAACACAAAAGAATATTAAATAACCTTAGTTATCCAACACCATTTATTGTTTAAGTTTAAAGTAAAGTCACTGCTTTATTTTATCTTTATTTACTATAGTGTAGCTATATTTTTTTATCAAAACTCACGAGATAAATTTACAATTTGCTACTATCAACAAGGTAAACAAAACAAACAATTGGGCTCGTATACTTGAAATTGTTTTCCTCTGTAAACCTGGTTAAATTACATAAATATTTCATACCTAAAAATAGAAGAAAAAAACGTTTTTACATCCCATAGTGGATTTATTTATCAGAAGTTTTAAAATTAGAATTTTCGAATTTTTTTTAAATTAAATTTTAATATAAACATTTTTTTTTTAATTTTTGTGTAATTTTTATTTGGCTTAATTCTAAAATAGTATAAAAATTAAGTAAGTTTTTTTTCTGTAATCGCTTTTATAAAAATAAAAGAAAGATTATTAAAAAAGATTGAAGTTTAATTCCTAGTACAATTATTTTAATGTTGATTGGTTTTACATCTCTTCGATGACTTTATATGGTTGATGACTAATAACCGAATTAGTTTTAAAATACTTCTGGATAACACAAAGTATACATTTGATTTTTGATTTTTAAAAAAGCGAAGTTGCATATTTTTTATTCGTTTTTGACGAATTAAGATTTTAGCAATAATTTTGGTTTAAAACCAAATAAAAACATATTAATATCGACCACTTAGGTTAGGTTAGGTTAGGTTAGTTTCCTTTTATGTGATTTTGAAAAATGTGATTTACTGCTATTGTTAAGTTTTTAGATTTATTTAAAACCCTTTTTGTTTTCTTTACTCTTCAAACAAGTTTCTTTATTTTCAATTTTCTTTATTAAAATAAGTATAGGTCTTAAATTTGGTAATTCTTTGTAAACTCAACATGCTTTTTCATGTGGTTTTCCTGTTAATATTGAAACCATTAGGAAACATTAGAGATGATGGGAAAAAACCTGACGGAATTATTCCTTGGAACTTAGAATATGGTCAAATCTTTGATATGACACAATGACTGCTTCATATTTAAAATCATATCTAAATATAGTAAACCTTCAAGGAATCCATTGGATTACAATTTATCAAAAATTTGGGAAGAAAAATAAAGAGTGTTACCAAAGATCAAAGATTAACTACCTTGTTAATTCAAGGAATTAACATAACAATACAAAGAGTAATGCTGCTTCTGTTTTTGGAACACTTCCTAAAGGAAATTCTCTAGAAAACATTTACTTGGTTCCCTCACAATTTCACTCAAAATTTCTTCTATGCTTATTGATTTAACAACTTCTTTAAGTTTAAATTGTACACCAAATTGCTCAAAATGCAAATGGCACCGAAAGTTTCATACCAAATTCTTAGGTTAAAGAAGCTAATTTTTGAAGATGAAAAATTATAACTTTTCTAGTCTCTTCAAACAGATGGGACTAAGGGGTTTAAAATATATCGGAAATACCTATTTCGTCAACTCTGTGATTCAGTGCCTCACCAACACAATATCTTTAAAAAATCTTATGTAAGTTACATCAACACCCCACCCCTGAAATACAAGGAGCTTTAATAAAAGCATTCACCCAAGTGATAAAAGAATTATGGTTACAAGATTCTTCAGAATGTATAGTTAATACCAACGTCTTTTAAATTGGAGATTCAATTCAACATTTTGCACCACGTGTTATGGATAGTTCACAGCTCATGAATTTCTCAGATATTTATTGTATGGTTTATGCTAAGATGTCAATAGGATTACTACTAAAGCTATGCCTATTGATGTAGAATTTTGGGATAGAGAATTAATAAGAGAAGTATAATAGATATATTTATTGGTCAATTGAAATCAACATTTAAATGCACACAATGTGGTAACTGCTCACAGTAATTTTTAATTCATTCTGGGATTCGTCGCTTCCAATACCTCATAAAACAGGGCGTATACAACTTTCTCAGAGTCTCCGCAGTTTTACCAGTGAAAAAATATTGGATAGTGATGAGAAACCTACCTGTTCAAAGTGCAAAGGCCGAAGAAAATGTACGAAGTCCTTTAAGTTTTATAACTTCCCTAAAATTTTAGTTATTCGTTTGAAAAGGTTTTCTTTAAAAGAATGTTTAGGAAAAAACTGAATATGATAGTTGCTTACATTGGGCATTATATTACTTATTAGCTTATTGTAAATATCCTTTCTCGCAGGAAATGCACGAATTGCAATAATTTTCGAAAAAAAAATAGTTAGTTATGAGCCGTATGTATTATTTTATGAGTTGGCAGGGAATTGCCACATTTATGATGAATAATTTTTATAATACATATAAAATTTCAAACCAAATAGCTCGAATAATCAAGAAAAAAGCTAGTAGTACTAATAGAACAAGTTGGAGAGTTAATAGTTATTTATGTCATAAGGATCGTAACGTCAATCATTATGATACTAGTCGTGAATATTTGCTAACACGACGCGTAATTACTTACAAAACTTTATCTACTTACATAAATCATGAGGAAATGGAAATAAATTGACAGCTTATACACATCAATCTGAAGACCATAATGGAATCATTATGATCCTTAAAACTATGATTTGAGACCTGTAATAAAATCTTAGGACCATAATGATTTTATTATCGGCCTCAATCTGTCAATCAAATCGACATGCGCAAAGATGAAATTATAATATTTTAATCACTCATTTATATTTTCTAAATAAAATATTTAATTGCAGTGTTAACTTCCTTTTCCTTCAATTATTACTTTATTTATTTAATAAAAAACTTTATATGTTATTAAAAATTCAATAAATAAAACAATAAAGGTAATAAATTACTATTAAATTTCATATAAAGAAGTCACTTTATACAAAGTAATAAATTGGTATGGCATTATCTCTTTTTTTGTTAATTATTAAAGTTTAAATTTACTACATGAGTATTCCTTAAATGGATATAAATACCTTTTCAAGATTAATGGCATCTTTCCTAATAAGAAACAAAAATGGCTAAAGAAGTGGTTCAACAATCCTGTGTGGTATTGCTTAACTTAAAATCATGCATTATTAATTTGGACTTGTATTTTTACTGAATTTATGCTTGATTAACTTGACTTAGATTTTAATTAGGATGAAAAATGAAACCAACAAACACCTTTTACATAATTTATTATGTCTGCTGTATAAATAAACTCATTAAATTGTGGGTGTAAAAGTTTCTTTGATTGGTCAAAGCAATAACAAATAATTGCAAATTTCAATAAACTTAAGGTTTTTAAACCTTTGATTTAAGAGTTAATTAAATTATGCGGTTAATTTAATTTTTTTGACCCCCTTCATTGTATTTTCGATGTTTTTCATAAAATTCTTAAAATTTTGAAATTGATGCTTCTCATTTTCATAAATAGTATAATTGAACTTTTCAAACAAATTTATGTGGTATTTAATTTTTTAATTCTTTAGTTATGATCCTTGAAAGGTTGCAACAACATAATAAATATGTATATTCGTAGAAAAAAAAATAATTATATTTACAATCAAGGTCTTATGCGTGCAAAATTATTGTAACGGTTTCAAAAAGCAGTTAACTATTGATTAAAAATAATATTCTAGTAATTAGGAACATTCAGCACTTTTACTAATTGAAAAATAAGCGCATTAAACTTACTTTCAAATATGTTTACTTTTCCTAGTAAGGTTTTGTATTTATTTATTTTTTTACAAAAGACTGCCTGAATAAATTAAATAATGTGAAAAGACTTAATTAACCGATTGGAATTTGATTGATAAAACAAATCGAATTTAAATATATCTTAATGAAAAAAAGTTAGTTTAATAAATAATAAAAATTAGAGCCTATAAATTGAGATATCCAAATTTTTAAAGGCAATTTAAAAAAATTCTTATTATACAGTAAGGTATCTTTGTTACCATCACTGCCTCCAAAGTAAAAGAGATAAAAAACTGAATCTTATCTAATTAATAGAGTTTTCTAAGAAGTTGCAAAGTGTGGTACTTTTATGGGGGCTTATTTCAGATATGAGGAAACATGTCAAGAATATTTTTTTTCATCTAAATATTTTTTTCATGATGATATATAAAATTTAAGAAAAGTGAAAATTTTTCGTTTAAATTGACAAAACAGTTTCTAACAGAATTTTGAATTAACTACGTTTTCTGTAGGAACAAAATTTAAAGGCTCTACAAAAAAACTGGGATGTTCCGATCCTGATCCTGGTTTTTTTATCGATGAAATTTCGTCTACTTTCTACGATTTTCTTTTGATCACTTCGTACAAAATTTTACAGTTGCAGAAAATTTAACATTGTTTTCAAGGAATATTACCTTTACTTGTTTAAGGAATTATTATCTACTTTTTCGAATATAATTTAATATTTTACATAATATATTTTTTTACAAAAATGTTATCTAAAATATTTTAATTGCAAATAATATACCAAGAATATAATCTCTTTAAGCTATGCGGGTAATTAAAATATTTTTACCAATAAACTACGTTGTAACATAAATTTTTAAAGAGATTACATTTTTTTATGATACGTCGCTTTATATATAAATTTTTCGAATCGTTATTACACAAAATCCAATTTACAAAGATTCAATTTCAGAACACTAAAAATTTATTGAGTATAAAATATTTCATGCGATTAACATTTAAAATAAGTTAAATTTACTAATGTTACATCAGTAAATAGATTTCGTGATTTCAAATAGGTATATAAAATGTAGATTACTGCATCCCATTTGTCAAAGACACGTTTAGCGCACATTTGTAGTGTAAAATAATTGTATCCATTAATAATCCACTTTCGATTGGCAGTTAACATTAAAGATAGAATATTAAAGTTGAAAGATAATACTTTGTTTAAAGCGCAATCAAAAATATAATCCTTGTAGACAATTGTAAGAATAAATTTTATGTTGTGTATCTTGAGATAGAAATCAAGTACCTAGCAATTACCACTTCATTTATTATATTTTCGCCTGCAACTATCTTTTCACGCCCACTTTTACAAGCAAGAAAATTTCTAAGAAGATTCTATCGCAAAGAATAATAACGGTGAAAATGAAATAATATTTATGTGGTCGACGAGAGCAGTTATCTCCTGAAAATCTTGATCTTTACACTCAGAGCCAATAATTTAGTAAATCATTACTCGATGAAAAACACAAATTTAAAAATTTTAAATAGTTATTTTAAGGTTAATGCTACTTAAATATTTATTTCACGGGAAAACTTCGCTCATTTCCGCTCGACTGATTTTTCATTAAATAAAGTACTAATCCGTGTTTGTCTGAGAGTGTTTAAAGGAGGTGTTGGGTAAAATAACAAGAAAATTTACTTAGAAATTCTAAATAGTTAAAATATACACTAGGTGTGTGGGATATTTTAAAATACATGTCATTTCACTACTGAATGAGGAATAAAACTTTATATAATTATAGTGTAATTCAGATACCTAGTGTCAATTACACCACTTCTCTTTAAAGTTTTAAGTGACACTTAAACTCAAAAATTGACAGGAATACATGGAAAATCTGTTACTTAAAATAGTAACTTAGGGGTTTAAGGAAGTGTGGTGCATTTGGCACTTCAATAATCCGCCGGACGGCGGTATTATTATCATTGCAATAAAAAAACGCCTGAAACCAAAAATGTAGGGCTTGCCAGGCGGCGGTATTTTTTCCTGTAAAACTAAATTCCGTCTGAAAAATAACCTATTACATACAGGGTGTTTCATTGAAAACATCAAATGTCGTTTATTTCATAACCAAAATTTTTTTCAAAAAATTTACCGAACACACCGATTTTTGTTTTGAGGGGGGCGCATTGTAAGACCGATTTAAGCACTCTAACGTCACTCCCTTAAGCGGGGAGCGTTAACCCCCTAATTTGTTAAATGGCAACAGGGGTTGAGTAATATGTATATCATTTGAAAGCTGCTTTTAATTAGAATTCAACAGTATAAATTAAATTAAAATTGATCGATTCGTTTTAAAGAAAAAAATTAAAAAATGTTAAATTAACCCAAATTAGCAAATTATTAAATACTGAATAAAAAATTGAAGGTTAGATGTCCCGTTTGGTTCTCATGAATAATTTAATTTAAAATTTAAACGCAAAAGAACAATAAATAAATTTCTTTGTTATGTTATCCACATGATTTGACAGGTGTTTAAATCTAAATAAAATGTGATTTAAAAATTGAAATAATTTAATTTAGTGTATTACAAGTTTTCGAATTAAATAGATTACACTAACTTTATTACCTCTTAACCATTCAAAATGGTTTATTCTAAGGATGATCGAGTTGAGATTATTATGCTATACGGTGAAGAAAGAAGATGTGCCCTTCGAGCAGCTACTCGTTTTAATAATCTTCATCCAGATAATAATGTATCTGCAAGATATGTTTTAGATTTGTTCAATAAATTTCGTGAAACGGGTTCAGTAGGAAATAAAAAAAGAACTGGCGGCCCCCCAAATGAAGTAGAAACTTTGACTGTAGTAGGCGAACCATCTCTAAATCCGCAAACTTCCATAAGAAATTTATCTACATTAACAGGACTTCAAAGTACCAAGGTTTGGAGAATTTAAAAAAATATAAAATATCGCCCGTATAACTTTTCTTGTCATCAAGTATTAAGTGTAGATGATTTTGATCGCCGAACAGAGTTTTGTAAAGTTATGTCTAATAGACTATCAAATACTCCAAACCAATTACAAAACATCTGCTTTAGTGATGAAGCAACATTTAATTTGAGGGGTGAAGTTAATAAACATAACTGTCGTTATTGGAGTACAGAAAATCCACATTGGATGCGAGAAGAGCACTGTCAGTATCCAGAAAAATTAAATGTTTGGCTTGGCATTTATGGGGACCATATTATAGGCCCAATATTTATTGATGGCAACTTAACAGGCGAAAAATATTTAGATATGCTGCATAATATTATCGAACCTACAATAACACATGTCTTAGAAAATGATGATATGCTGGACGAAAATTTGATAATTTTTCAACAGGATGGTGCTCCGCCACATTATACGTTACCAGTTCGTCAATATTTAAACAGAACCTTTCCTAGTTGGATTGGCCGTAGAGGTTCTATTGAATGGCCAGCACGCTCACCTGACCTTACACCGCTGGATTTTTTCGTTTGGGGCAATTTAAAAAATAAGGTCTTCCAGAACCAACGTGATACTTTAGCAGACCTTCGTCAATGGATCTTAAACGAATATGGAAATATTACACCAGTAATGCTACAAAATGTTCGCGCAGAGTTTGAAGACCGTCTCTATTCCTGCTTGGAAAATTCTGGAAAACATTTCGAACATTTACTTTAATTGTCTATTTAAAAATAAAATTATTTTATAACTAAAAAAATTTTTATTGCAAACTTTAAATTTGAGTATTACAATAGGTTTTTATTTTTTTTTCTTTAAAACGAATGGATCAATTTTAATTTAATTTATACCGTTGAATTTTAATTAAAAACAGCTTTCAAATGATATATTACTCAACCCCTGTTGCCATTTAAGAAATTAGGAGATTAACGCCCCCCGCTTAAGAGAATGACGTGAGAGTACTTAAATCAGTCATATAATGCGTCCCCCTTAAAACAAAAATCGGCCTGTTCGGTAAATTTTTTGAAAAAAATTTTGGTTATGAAATTATCGACATTTGAAGTTTTTAATGAAACACCCTGTATAAGAGTTTTATATCTCAAAAATGACTTTTGTTTTGGTGAATTATAATTATGCATTAGAGTTTTCAAATTCATAAGACAGATTTTTGCCATAATTATTGTAGTACCGCCGCGCCTACCCAAAATATTTTATCCTTCGTCGGTTTTCTGATGACAATTATAATACCGCCGCCCGGCGGATTTTTTTGTTTGAAAACATAATACCGCCGGCTAGCCTCAACTGTAATTTCACTATAACATTTTTCAAAAATTTAAATAATTTTTCGTATTTTTGTTCCAAAAAAAATTTATTTGAATTATTAATAATATTTTTTTTATTTTTTTAGGGTTTTCCTAAGTGCAGTTTAAGATTACCAGCGTGGGACGACTTCACCAGCGCCCTGCCTCGACTACACATCCCAGCCATGCCGGCCGTGCGCTCGCGCCGCGGCTGGTGCGGCTGTTTACAGGTAAAAAAAATTGAAAATTACATGTTACAACTTTTAAACATGATAGGTTTGTTCCGACAGCCCATATTCATGTTCTGTACCGTCATTTCATTACACGCTAAGAAACGGTTACTGGTTGGACTGACATGCGCACTTCTACTGTGTACGTCTTGCAATCGTTAGTAAAAACCCAAGGCGGTGTTTATAGGAGCGAGATTTTTCGAGAGTGAATGATAGAGGCGAGGATACATCTGCACCTCGAGGTGCATCTGCATCTAAAAAACCATGTATTTAAATGCAAACGCTATCCTCGCCGCTATCCTCGACTCTCGACTATGTGCGCACCCCAACCTACCATTCTTAGCAATCACAACACGTGAATATGGACAGCATGGTGTTGAAACCGTTCCACCAATGCTGCCATGTGACATAGAACTTGCACGTCTGAAAACTCGTTGTTGGAACAAAGCTATTACTGTAATATAAAGAGAGCTACAGCCTTTCAAAAGTGATGTTTTTGTATGTTTATTTGAAAACGCTTCATATTAGAAACTTCAAATTAGCTGTGAATCGAAATACACTTTAGATGTGGTTTTATGACTTTTTGATTTTTTTACATGTAGGGAATCATCTTTTAGGATTATTTTTTTGAAAATAATGTTTGCTAAACAATTTTGAAGAAAAATGCACATAACCAGGCGCTTGTCGTTTAAAGATATTTACAGCACAATCTACCAAAGCTAATAAAATCTAAGCTTTTTTTGATTATTTTGGATGTTTTCATTAAATTAAGGGTATTTTTTATTTATACAGGGTGTCCAAAAATTAAGCGGCAAAATTTTAGGAGGCGATTCTACAATTGATTTTAAGAAAAAAAAAATCATACACACATATGTCCGATTTTGCTTCCTAAGGGAGCTACAGCCTTTGAAATATTGTCAGATCAATGGGTCAATTTACCGTATATTTTAAAGAAACTATTCAAACTTATCAAGTACCTACTTTTCATTAGGAAATTAATAATAAAAGTCGAGTATTGTAGAACGAAAGCAGCGCAGCAAATTTATTGTATGGTAAAATAGTAAAATATGATTGGAATATGAGCATGTAAATGCGTGTTTTTCTCGAAAAGGGAGCATTCTATCGAGTTGGAATAGTAGTACCATTTTTGTCTAAAATTAAATAAGGAATAATATTATGAAAATAAATATAATGTGATGTTAACCACAAAAAAGTTAACGCTAGTTTTAAACGTAACACTTCTTAAAACTACTCTTTAGGAGGGTTCAAAAAAATCTGAAAAAATCATAAAATTGTATCTTTAGGGTATTATGCTTTACAAATTTCTAATCTCTACTTCAATCCGTTTTCAAATAAATGACGAAAAACCTACTTTTAGACACAATATTTTAAGGGTTGTAGCTTCCTTAGCAAGCAAAATCGGACATATGTTTATAGTAAGTTTTTTTCTTAAAATTAGTGGTAGAATCGCCTCCTAAACTTTTGCCACTTAATTTCTGGACACCCTGTATAACTTTTTTCGTCCTCACCAACTATGAAGGACTGTAGCTCCCTTAAAAAGCGAAATCGAACATACGTTAATTTGAAGTTTTTATCTTAAAATTAGTCGTAGAATTTATTTTATTAATTTTATTAATAATTTAGAATATATCGTGTTTTTCATGTAAGACCTTCATACCCCTGTAGATTTTTTAATATTTATCGGATTTATAGGCAGATTCTGGTCAAAATTAAAGGCCTTTATTTAGGGCGCGTTCCACTAATGAACACTAAAGCCTACGACCCCGACCGCAAAATTTTCCCGATCCACTAGCTCAAAACGTCACCATTCAACAAACGACCACCGAAACCCACGAATAAATACGGTCGTTGTGAGGTTCTTGCGGTCGCCATCGATGACGTTTTTATGCACGAAAGAAACAACCGCGGTCTTATGTGGAACGACTTTGCGGTCGTCGTGGGCTTTGCGGGTCTTTAGTGGAACACGCCCTTAGAAACAAACAGGGTAACCATGGAAATTGTCCGTTACAACCCCTATAACAAATTTAAATTTAAAGGCCTTTAAACTTAAATGATTTGACCAGAATCTGCCTATTAATCCAGATTTCCCAGAAACTTTAGAGTTCATTGAGTAAGGGTGCGATAGTGTAGAGGATAGCGTTTGCATTTAAATACATTTATTGATGTCTTTAGAAGCAGATGCATCTTTGTCCTCATCTCTATCCTTGAACCTCGAAAAACTCGTCAATATAAACAGCGCCTTATAATTAAGGCTAAAAATTTAAAAAGAGTTGTTTAAAACTTTGATAAACGTTGCAACGTTGTTGAGTTCCCCTTTCCGTTTACCTCCCCTCAAAGAATTTTAAACCAATGAAATGAATTTTGAATGAAAACTATCAAATCTGACAACCGAAAAATGGTCTGTGAATTTTGTTACCTTATTTTTACTTTCATGTGGCAACATTATACTTTTTTTGAGCTTTCAAACTTTAGCAATAACTTTACTTTTTGTATATCTTTATATTATCCATGAAATCAATAAAATTAATTATTATACAGGGTGGCCCATCGAAAACGAAAAGGTCAAGATTTTAGGTATTTAAAATAAAATTTCGAAAAAATCCTCGGACAGGTCAATTTTATATTCGAGGGGGGCATTCTTTGCAAAAGAATTCACGTACAAATCTCTTCATCCCTGAGTGCTACAAACACAACCCTTAGAATTTTAAATGGCATGATGGGGTAAGTAATACCTCGATGGAAAGGTCTTTTTATCCTGAGTACCATACAAAAAAGAAAATTGAAATCGGTCAATCGGTTTTTGAGAAATTAATAATTAAACCTTTAACAACGAATTTATTTTAATTTTAAAAACAAACAAATTAATTTCAGAAAAACAAAATAATAACACTTGAATCTTAAAAAATAATTTAATTTTCTTAATTTATCTAATTTATTTAATTCTTATTTATTTATTAAATAATATTCAAATTGACCACCATCCGTCTCACTCAATAATAAACTTTTATTCAAAACGACTTTTTAAAATGTGCAATACTTAAAGTTCTTTACATCTTACATTTCTTGTACACAAAAAGACACCAAAATAAATTTTTGGTTTAAAGTTATCATTTAGAGCACTGCTGTTTTTGAATTGGTTTTAATCAAACAGCATACAAAATTTAAACTCGAATTTAATAGTTTCTTTACTTACTTCCAATTTTTTATAAAAATTTGTGCACAATGGTTTACACAACTGCAGAAAGAGTAGAAATAGTAATTCTTTATTTTAAAAACAGTGAAAGTGCCAATTTAACAGCTAATTTATTTAACGAGCAATATCCAAATGAACTTTGCAATGCAAAGTATGTACTCGAGTTAGTTAAAAAATTTAAAAATACTGGGTCTGTTCTGAATAAAAAGCGTGATTTAATAAATGGACGGCCTATACGAAATGAAGCGGTAGAAACCTTAAGTACAAGAAAATTGGCGACAATGACAAATATTGGCAGACCAACTATACAACGAATTTTGAAAACATACAAATTTCATCCTTATAAAATACATTTAGTTCATGAGTTAAATGGAGATGATAATGATCGGCAACTTGAATTTTGTGAAGGTATGATAGAAAGAATAGCTGACAACGAGAATTTTCTTTTCAACATATGTTTTTAGGATGAATCCACATTTTTTTTTAATTCGACTGTTAACAGACATAATTGTCGTTATTGGTCTGATAATAATCCCAGAATATTTAGGGAGTTACATACTCAAACTCCTGAAAATTGAATGTATGGGCTGGTATTTTTGGTGACCGCCTTATTTGTCCATATTTTATAGAAGGAAATCTAAATGGGGAAAAGTATTTAGATATGCTGGAAAATTTTATTCATCCAAATCTTATTGATATCATCGAAAACGATAATCGCTACGTTGGAGATCAGCTGATATTCCAACAAGATGGCGCACCTCCGCATTATTCAAGAGAAGTCAGGGATTTCTTAGACAGAACGTTTCCTGGAAAATGGATTGGACGTAGAGGTCCTTTGGAATAGCCCGTCCGATCTCCGGATCTAAGTCCTCTCGATTATTTTCTTTGGGGACATTTAAAAAATAAAGTTTTTGCTACGGAACCAATATCTCTCGAGGAGCTGCAGCAAAGAATTATCGATGAATGCCGGCAAATAACTCCTCAAGTTTTACAAAATGTAAGAACTCGTTTTGAACAAAATTTGTATTATTGTAGTGAGACATATGGTGATCAATTTGAACATTTAATACATTAAATTATTTTTATTTTAAGTTTCAAGTGTATTTTCTTTTGTTTTTCTCAAATTATAATTGCTTATTTACAAGATTAAAATAAATTCATTTTTAATGACCTAATTATGAATTTTTCCAAAACCGATTGACCGATTGACCGATTTCAATTTTCTTTTTTGTATGGTATTCAGGATAAAAAGACCTTTCCATCGAGGTATTACTTACCCCATCATGCCATTTAAAATTCTAAGGGTTGTGTTTGTAGCACTCAGGGATGAAGAGATTTGTACGTGAATTCTTTTGCAAAGAATGTCCCCCTCGAATATAAAATTGTCCTGTCCGAGGATTTTTTCGAAATTTTATTTTAAATACCTAAAATCTTGACCTTTTCGTTGGGCCACCCTGTATTTACATACATAAAAGAACAAAAGTTAATATAACATACTCATACTTGTTAAAAGTATGAAAGGTTTCTAAGAACAACTAAAAGAACAAAACCAAATTTAGAGTAAAATCGTGACGCCACGATTTTAAAAAGACTTTTTTTAAATACTTTGGCTCATCTAATTGAAAAATGAATTTGTACTTTACAATAAGCTCCTAAAGAGTTACTTATATCATTAAAATGACTCAAATATCTTTTATCGTGTATAGCCCCATTCAAGGGTAATTTGGTTAAAATCGTATAAAAATAAAAATTCAAAAATCAGGGCTCTATGGTTTTTAGTTTAAAAATTATGAATTTTTATATAAAATATCTCATTCTGATAAATCTGTAAATGTATTTTTAAAAATTCATCATTATTATAATATTATTTATTTGGAATTTTAAAAGTATTTTTAAGGTTATCTACTTTTTTGAGTTTTTAGCGTGTAAAACAAAATTTTGGGGTATGTAGTGGGCAAGTGACCTCCAACTTTTCATCCATCTTCGGCCCTGGATGGCACAATTTTCAATAGATTTTTGTGGAGGAGGCGACGGGACAAATTTTAAGCTACTAAGATATTAATTCTTCCCTGAAAACATTTTCAGTTTCGGTCATGTCATAATTCGAAAACAAAAAAGATATTAATTCATCGTACACATGTTAAAATAATTTTGATATAAATTGATTTTTTTTAAATCCTACAAAATATAGGGTCAAAACCACGATCTAAAGAACTTGGTTCTCGATAGCATACTAAAATTTGTTATGATTCGGGGAGAATTTCGGATATTTAAGGGGATGAAACCGAAAACACCTTCGGGAACGCATAATTTTTTTGGGTGAGAGTTGGAAAAAAACTTTCGACGAGGATAAGGTCTCCAGTACGTTGATGGGAACCTTTCAGGGATCCCAAAAAAAATAGTTTAAAAAATTCTCTTGACCTCTTGAATCAATTGACTGAGATATGCAGAATTTATCTTCTTTATTTTTATGAATTTTGAGAAACCACTACAGCTTACAGATGTTTCAAAATTGTAGATAATAATAAAGTTGAATTCCCAACGTTGTCTCTTCATATCTCTGTCAATTGGTCGAGAGTATTTTTCTAGGGATCCCTGAAGGTTTCTCAACAACGTACTGGAGAGCTTATCCGCCAATTTTTGGATAGATACAAGATGAAACCTTTTTAAATTTTCTAAGCCAAGATTTTTAAATAAAATCCCCCATTTCTTGCATATCATTGAACTTAGCTTATTTTTAGTGTTGATTTTATTTACCTATAATAATAATTATGGGAGACTTAAAATTTTAGTTAGTACAAAAAGTTCACCAACACCCATTTAGTAATTTTTGATAAATTCTATAAAATTTGTATAGCTTTTGGTGGCGCATACTTTCGAACTTACTAACCCTTAAAATAGCAGTTCAAAATTTCTATTATCTTGAAACAATCGTTCAGTGTAACGATAGTTTGATGAACTTTTTAGCCTAACTATGAAATCTTGGTTGTCTCTTCTAAAAATTTATTCAAATCGCAACATTTGTGTTCTATTAATATACTGACGTAAGTTACAGAAATACACAATAAAAATTGGAAAATTCCTTCTAAGAAGAAAATAAATCATTATTAAATGACCTTAAGGTCACGATAATAGTACTACATATTGCATCACTTAAAACTGAAAAACTTTTAGTTAAAACATTTTTCTCCGAAATAATGAGTATTTCGAAATCAATGCGCATTGCCAAATTTTGTGAACACATTGCAAATTATACAAACGTACATATTTATATATTGTTTTATTTTTAAATAATTTTATGAATTATGTATTATAGATGAGATAATAAAATAGGATTAGTAATTTAAAAATTATTAAAGTTCCAATTAAATTTTAAGCTCTATAAACCGAAAGATTTCATTTCTACACCGAGAAAAATTTGCTACTTGAGATTGCACCAAATATTAACATTTTAAGCTAAAGTTTTCCTTCTAGCTTTTACGACGGATTTATAGGGTACGTTTCTTTTAGCTGATATAGACATTAAAATTCTTTGATTTCCTAGAAAAATATAATTACTTTATGTGGCACAAGCCACAATCAAATTAAATAATTTATCTGCATCTATTTTATGTTAGAAATTGGATAAAATTCTCTTGTTCCTAATTAAAGTAAAAAGCGCAACTAATTAACCATCGCTTTCGCGTTAAATATTCAGGAAATATTATGATGCAAAAATTTAAAGTTGCATTCAATCGCTTTACAATGAACTTAAAAAATTTAGCAATAAATTAATTTGTAACTACAAACTTTTTCTTTGGTTTTATGGCGTTGGATTTAACTGTGGTCCTGTAAATCGCTTATATTACAGTAGTGAAAGTGTAAGAATATGAAGAAAGATTGTTTACAATATCACTTAAAGGTATCAACAGCCCTAGAGGAAATTCCGCATCAATGCGTTTTTTATTTATAAAACAAAAATGATTTACAAAAGGATTTCTCTACTATCACGCATTATGCAAATTTAATGTCTAATAAAATTTTATTTCTTCCTCAAACAGTTTTCTTATTTACGTGTTAACAACATTTTCCTATAAGTTTTGTAGAATCAGGGACATTTATTATTTTTATTGATTTCATTAAATACTATAATTACTCTGGATATTTATAACAACCATGCAAATATTTGATTTAATTAATGGACATGAACATATTGATGGAAGGTACAAACTACTACTTTGAACTTGTTTTAAAAATTTGGCTTAGAAAATTTGTAATAAGGACGGTGAATAATAACTTAGTCCTTCAGGCCTTGTACGGTGTGCTTATCTTCTCTATACTTTCTCTGATATATTATTGGCTTTTACTACGTGCTACATTTATGTTAAAACAGGCTTGCATTTTTAGACTTCTAATAATTAATATAAGTTTTTGTAATTTTTTTGTAATTAATGGATACCCAAACAAATTATGTCTCATTAGAAGCAATTACTTTTGGTTTATTTTAATTACCTAAATATGAAACGACGTTTAAAATTTTAAATTGCGTGCCTAGTTTAAAAAAAAATGGTTGAACTAAAACACTTTAATAAATATGAAGTGTAATTTATGTTTTGCTTTTATTTCTCCGGAACAAAAAATGGTTATAATTTTTTTGATTAAAATTAGTTAAATTATAAATTTTTATTGAAGCTTTAAAACATATTTTTATTGGAATATGAAAAGAATTTTGTAATTTACTTTCCGGTCATCCTATTATAAATTATCATTTATCTATAATAAATATTTGTTTAATTAATTTTCCTAATAACAATTCGATCAATACAATTTGCAATCACTACATGAATTAAGCAAATTTATTCTTGGCACGTAGAAGCTTTTAAATTACGATATTGCATGAATAACAATAAATGTTATGAAAGTCTATTATTAATTTATCTTTGATTTTATGAACATGAAATAAATCTCTTAATTACCAAATTTCTATACTCTAGACTCCAGACTATGTTTTTTGAATTTATAATTAAGAATTGATTACAACAAAGCTGTAAATCCTAATAAATAATAACTATTGTTTTTTAAGCTTTACAACTATAGATAGTTATTATATGGTTTAAAATTTATGATGAAATAGTTTTTTGTTTTGTTTTATGTATAATGCTATTAAAAAGATATAACATTTTTGCATCAATATGTCTCAATAAATATTATGCACTTCTTTTATTGTAATCTTAATAGAAGGTCTTTAGTTTGTTCTTTAGTTCTAAAAACTATATAAAACAATTGATATAACTGTAAGTACATTATCATTATTATAATACGATATTTATGAACTTATTTTTCGTATTAGTAGATCTAAAAGCATGAAAATAAATTTCAACATTGTTCTTTGCAGCGTAAAAATTTAAATTGCTTTTTTTTCATAAAGCGTAACATAAATTTCGTTTGTTACAAAATTAGTTGCATAATTCGATTGCTTCTTTTGTTATATCTCAGCATAGAAGTAGAAAATTTTTACTTCAGGTTGGTTTTAAAAACTGTTATCGTTCTGACCTTAAAAGTGTTTTCGTTGGTAAAAATTCTTTTAAAATTGTATCATAAACACTCCTTAATTGATTAATTATTACCTATACGTTTTTGTTTTAAAAATTATTAATAATTCCTCCTTTTTAATGTATACTTAATTGTTCTTCCGCCTAATAAAATTATATCATACCTAACTAAAATTTAAATTTTTATAATTTTGGGTGTCTACAATATTTGAATAATAAGAGTAAATTAAGACCAATTTTATTAGAACTTAAAATTTAAGAATTTGTTTCTCAAATACTTTTAGAAAAAATAATAATAAAACTATTAAATATTGGACCAATGTTAAATTTCAAAAATAATAAATTACTCCTAATATTGAAAATATAATCTGTAATTTTATTTAAATACTATTCCAAACAAAATTAATTTTGTAAACTTTGTTTAAATATGTATTATGTCTTAAATACTTTATTTAATAATAATTATGTTATAAATGCATATATTATGAAATTTAAGTAATCAGGCTGGAAAAAATTAAAGCAACATCTAGGAATTTCTTATTTATTCATTAAAAAAATGCAAAAATTAAAAGATAAACTAATTATGCCGAAAAACCATTGTTTTTAAAACATGAGCACATTTTTTGGGCATGCATTAATTAACGTTAGCGTCCTATTTAATTAGAAATACTGTAAACAATTTATTTAAATTTTTGAAAATTTAATGGGTAATTGCATAAACCAAAATAGGGTTCCAAATAGATTAATATCGGAAAATCAAAAAAAAAAGTACCCTATTCGAACCAGTTAAAAAAACATTTATTAGAATAATAGTAGGAATTGCAATCGAAGATGAAATCGATAATTCGAATCTGTTTCCATGATTGAAGAGTCCGGTAATGATGGCTCCACTCGTTTTTGAATATTGGCAGAACCATGTTTTTATCGGTCTACACCAGCCTTCATTGGGCATGTTGTATGGCTCTTTTTTTTCTACTAAGTGAAATGCTCGTATTGTGCTTCTTAAGGTGATAGGGAGTCAAATGTTGAAAAAAACGACGTACTTATCTTTCATGAATTTTTTAAAGTGTTTCGAATTGGAAAGTCAAAAAAATAAAGAAATACCAAACTAAAGTAAGAATTTTACATTCATTTGCAATTTTTGTTATTTATGTATCTACAACTATATTTGTGTAATTTTGCAAGAAAAACTTCTATATTTATATTTTTATTTTTGCAAAACTACGCTCAAATAAACCTAGATACACAAAAAACAAAAATTGCGTATATAAGTACAATTCTTACTTAAGTTCGGTATTTTAATATTTTTTATTGTTTCCAATTCGAAACACTTAAAAAAAATTCGGACAAGATAAAAACATCAGTTTTTCAATAAATGACTCCCTATCACCTTAATGCATAGCTGAATGTGTAGCAATCAACAATTCAATCCGATTCTGGAAAGGACTCGAGCAAGCAGTATATGGTGCTGATGGGTGCTAATAAGCAGAAAACGCAGCGTCCATTACTCTGCAACTTTTGTAACTCAACAAGCAACCTTGGTCATCTCCTCCACCAAATTGAAGAGCTAGTGAATTTCCTTCTAATTCGTGTATTCATTGTAATTATTAAAACGCCAACGTTTTGAAGCTAATTTTCTTTTAATTACGTATTAACGCACACGAATGAGCAACAATAATTTCAGAAGATTGTGAAGAGGACCACCTAGATAGGGGACCTGCTTCAAAATCGTTTTGTACACATTTTTTTCTGAAGAACCATTAGCAGAAACCAATAAAGATAGAGTGCTTTACTTCACATTCTAATAATTTACCTTCAGAGTAAAACATTAGATTCTTAATATGTAGGTCCTGAGTTAAGCATTATGGTGGATTTTTGATGCTGTTGAAAAACTTTTTGGTTTTGGGATGAGTTGAATACATCGGATAATTCATAGATTCTGATCAACTAATTTATGTTTAAAGGCCCTTAAATTAAAGTCAAAAATAAAATAAATGGGATTGGGACATTGGTTTCAGAAATAAAAACTTTTAATTTGCTGACCGGTTTCGAACTTTAATTAAATTCTTCATCACAGCTACAAATGAGAATGAAGTGTATTAAAACAGTTATGATCATAAATAAACTTGTTAAATATATGACTGAGGAAATATTATTTTAATAAGGTAGGTTAGGTCTAATGTAAAAGCACACGGTCATTTTGAATATTTTAATTATTTTAATTACATGTAAAAATTGTTTACTTATGTCTACCAATATTAATTATCTCATTTGTAGCTCTGATGAAGAATTTAATTAAAGTTCGAAACCGGTCAGCAAATTAAAAGTTTTTATTTCTGAAACGAAAGTCCTAATCCCATTTAGTTTATTTTTGACAATTATTTGATAAGAACGTAGAAGTTTGTATAACTTGAATTTAAATTTGTTATATGGGTTGTAACGAACAATTTCAATGATTACCTTAAATGTTTTCACTAGATCATCCTATAAATCCCAAAATGTTTCGCTTTATGTACCAAAATAGTTTGGATGAGCTTATGGTTCCATGTGAAGACTTATGTCCTATCTCCTATTGAAACTTTGTATTCAGCATGACAATGAGCCGAACATACATCGAAATTGGTAGAGCAATGGTTTGTGGCAGAAAAAATATTTTAGTGATATAATCTTCTCATATTCTTTCGATTTTAATTCAATTGAAGCCCTAGAGGTATTTTGGCCAATGCAATTCCATATAAAAACCATAAAATTTTGATAAATTTTATTTAAAGCGTGTCCAATTTCTTAGAATAAATTAGATATGATGTTAACTAACAATATCTTAAAGATATCCTGATGTTGAAAAATACAGTGGCTTTTGGTGTTGGTCCACATTTTTCCGGACATTCTTTGGTTAATTTATGAGATGTATTTTTAAATTTTTTATTAAGAAATTCTTTTAGAAATACTATAACTTTTAGGTAATATTGTGAGCTGTAATTTGAAAAGATTATTTATTGCTTTAATTTTTTTCCAATAATGTAAATAGAAGGTCAAATCCAGCAATGTTAACATACCAGCTGTTCTTTATTTAAACCAGATATTTAACAATCGAAGTTGTAGATAATTCTGAAACTCAATTTAATATTGTTTTTCAAAAAAATTAATTAAGTATATATTTGCAAAAAAGTTGTATTTTATATTTTTATTTTATTTTTATTTCAGGACGACGAACCACCCGAAATAACATACTGTGTGGTGGAAAATACTGGAACTTTATCACTTCAAGCAATTACACCAACACAACCAATGCCTTCACAAGATGAGCTGGATGCTAAATTTGCGGAATTAGTTGTAAGTATGCATTTATAATACAAAGTTTATATTTAGAAAACAAAAATACTAATCCTTAAAATTAAGGTGGAGTGGAATAATTGCAGATCAATTTTGGCAAAATTTTCCTTGGCCAGGATACGAACCTGGAACCTCTAAATCGCATGTTTGATGTGATAAGCATTACACTGCCGTTTTCGAATCAGTTCAATTTTGAAAATAGGTAGTAGGTACTGTAGTCACACCAAACATGCGATTTGGAGGTCCCGAGTTCGAATCCTGGCCAAGAACAATTTTGCATTAATTCATTCCACAAAGCCAATTTTTGCTAAATTAAAGCTTGAATCTATAAACGATTTCTGATGGTTTTTATGGTTAATTAGTAGTTCGCCAAGAATTTGACACCAGTTCATAATCTGTGAAGTAACATTTTCATTTCTTATCCACCCATCCTAAATTATTTAAAATAATTTCGATGGCTTTGGGTCATGCTTGGTTCATAGATTGGTCTGTTATATTTGGACGAATCGCATTCGATATTTTTGACAACATAAATCGTTGGCTTGGACCGATTTCGTTATTCGTTGGTTAGTGGTTAACCAAAAATTTGATACTAACTTTGACACTTCTTCTGTTAATGCCTCCACATTCGAACTGATAGAAACTGAAGGGGCGAATAACCAAAGAGCGAACCGTGTTCCTGACCACGGTTCATATTTCTATTAACCAAGCTTAAATTGGCTTGAACCAAACTGTCGATGATGTCAAAAATTAGTCACTCGAATGTGGTTGACCCGAATAAGGCAATCTAGGAATCAAAGATGAACCAAAGGTATTCGAAATCGCTTTTTGTTAACCAATGTATGAACCGTGCTTGGGGATACTGTTTTTTCTTTGGTTATTCGCTGCATCTTTTTCTATAAATTTAAATGGAAAGGTGAGTTAATGTACCGATGTCAAATTCTAACCATCCATAAAAACCATTCGAAATTGCATTTAATTAAATTTGGTTAAACCGTTATCAGCTGTCAAAGAGGAAAACACTGCATCTGATAAACTTCTTATGTCGTCATTATATTCTCATCCGAACGTGGTTGGTCCAAATATGACTGATCAATCTATGAACCAAACACGAACCAAAGCCCAAATCGCTGTATGTGTTTTAAATCTGGTGTATAAATTTAATACTTAACACTTTTGGAATCAAACGATTGCACAGTTATTTTAATTTTTATAAGAAATTGTAAAATATGTCAACTTTGTCCTGAAAATGGGGTAAGTGCATTAAATAGTTAATCATTTTATGATGGCTTATTTCATATGCTACAAGGCAAGAGCTTTGTACCATATTATAATATTGGAAAGTACTGGGATTTTGGCCTTTAAGGACGGTGTGGCAAATAATTTTTAACACATTGCAATATTCCAGTACTTCCAAATAAATATATTTGGACGAAAAAATTTTTTGTTATATTATAATATGTTTTTCTGTGTTCCCTTATGGATGAGGTGAGATCTATGTCTATCGTTTCATATCAAACCAATGTATAGGGAGTTTCTAAACATGTGACCCTAACTCAGGAATAGGTGCTTTGATCAATTTGAAGATCAAAAGGAAGAGTCTTAATTTTTTCAATTTTATATTTCTTAAGATAATTGAATAAACTTCGAAAATTCAAATGAAATTTCAGGGTGCAGTTTCTTCATTGGAGTGGACCCCTTTTCAGATCAATTTTTTACTTCGTTGTCTATTCCTAAAACCTTTTTAAATACCTCTTTAGAAAGAAATATTTCATCTTGGAAAATTAAGTTTTTATTGGTGCACATTTTGAACATTTATTAGACGACGCTGTACAATCACGCGCAAAGATATCGAGGACACAATAGAAATATTCTGACCCAATAATAAGCCTTCGTACATAAGATATCGCACGAAATTTGAATTTATATTGGACAGCAAATTTTATTTCTACTTTTTATCTTCAAATAGATAACAGAATATATTCCTGAAGTTAAAGACACATGTTTAGAAACTTCCTGCATGTTTCTACATATCTGGTATATTAGAATAAATACAGGCCATTCACGATCTTACCCCACTCCACCTTATAGGAAGGATACAAATTAAATTCTGTATTATGTTTGTTTTGAAGTGATCACTGTTACATTCAATTACCGTTTAATTTAAAGATTTATTAGTTGTTAGAATTATCTACACAACATGCATGCAGGTTTTTTATAGGAAAAAACATGCAATAAATTTTTCCAGTGAAATAGCTTCTTTTCTCCGGAAATGTTCAGGTAAAGACATGAAAAGCAGATGTTCATTACAGCGAAAGAAATTGTTTCACGCGTAATTGATTTACTGTTTTAACAATCGATCATACTTAACATAATCGAGAGCTAAATTCCTGACAATTCGTTGAAACTAGTTGAGTAACCTACTCGTTAGAGAATAATTGCGATACCTATAACTGCGACAATACTCGTTATCCAATGCGGGCAATCATCAACTCCACATTTATACTGGTTAACAATTAGTATGTAATAAAAAAATCTTTAGTGAAAATTTATGATTACACGTTATTTTAATTTTAATGCTTTAAAATGAAAATGTGTGGAAAGATAATCATAATAGAGTACAATATTTTCAAGATTTTTTTTAACATATATGAAAGTAATCCAACTTTTCTTCGATATTATAAAAACTTCTTTAAAACATAAAAGATGGCCCTAAATTTTACTTCGCCCTTGATTTTTGCCATTTGATTTAAATATGGAATATGGAGTTTAATACCTTATTTTTATTACAGGAAGAGCTTGATTTAACAGCACCCAATAAAGCAGCGATGCTTGGTTTACCATCCCAAAAGAAATGGCAAATTTATTGTTCTCAAAAAGGAGGAGAAGATACCGTGGATTTAGCACATGCCCCAGAACATTACGTTGAGCGATTAAAAAATTTAACGACAGTAAGGACTTACAGTTACATTAAATTCTTTTTAATCCAACATTTATTTTACAGCAGCAATATCCTGAAGCAAATGTAGATGAGGAAGTAAGAAACAGAACCAAACAAATTGATGGATTAAAAACTGCGTTACGAACATCAACGCATAGTTTTGTGATAAAATTTATTGACTTGGAAGGACTACCTGCTTTGTTAGATTTCTTGGAGAGCATGGATTATTTTACATCACAAAGCACAATTCATACAAGTATTATAGGTTGCGTTAAAGCCCTAATGAATAATTCTGTAAGTTTTTTTGAATAAATCCATTAACAACCTTAAGAATTTCATATATTTTTTAGACTGGTCGAGCACATGTCCTAGCACATCCAACAAGCATCAACACAATAGCTCAATCGTTGAGTACCGAAAATATTAAAACAAAAATTGCTGTTCTTGAAATTTTGGGTGCAGTTTGTTTAGTTTCCGGAGGTCATAAGAAGGTTTTAGACGCAATGCTGCATTATCAAAAATACGCTTATGAAAGAACGCGTTTTCAAACAATCATCAATGATCTTGACAAATCCACAGGAGTATACCGCGATGAAGTTAATCTAAAAACCGCAATCATGTCCTTTATAAATGCAGTATTAAATTATGGTTTGGGACAGGAAAATTTAGAATTTAGACTACATCTGCGATATGAATTTTTAATGCTGGGAATACAACCTATAATTGACAAATTACGGCGACATGAAAATGAAACTTTGGATAGGCATTTGGATTTCTTTGAAATGGTCCGCAATGATGATGAGAAAGAAATGGCCAAAAAATTCGATCAAGAGCATATTGATACAAAAAGTGCAACTACAATGTTTGATCTTATACGACGAAAATTAAGCCACACACCAGCTTATCCCCATTTACTTTCTTTACTAAAACATTGCTTAATGTTACCAACTTCTTGTGATACATACTCCCAATATTGGTTATTATTTGACAGGATAGTACAACAAATAGTTCTACAACAAAACGAAACTACCGAAACAACGAAAATAACAGTACGAGATCCCGATATATCACCCATAAACATTAATGTAAAAGAAATTGTACATTTGCTTGCTAAAGAAGAGGAATTACTAGCGGCGCGTAAAAAAGCCGAAGAATTGGAAAAGGAAAATATAGATATGTCAAATAGATTAGCCAAGAAGGAACAAGAGTTGGATCAACGAACTCAAGAAAAAGAAGATTTTGAATCCAGTCTAATACGCATTAAAGAACGGCTGGAAAAAGAAACCGCATCTCATATTGAAACAAGGCAACGATTAAGTGAATTAGAGTATCGAGCTTCAGAACTTGATAGACAAGTAAATTGCGAGAGGGGCGAAAGGCATCGTTTAGAACGACTGGTCAATTCTGGAAATATACCAGACGATGCCAAGGTTATAGGGCTAAAATCAAGTAT
Organism: Stenus bimaculatus; assembly: GCA_963971135.1. Classification (NCBI taxonomy): domain Eukaryota; kingdom Metazoa; phylum Arthropoda; class Insecta; order Coleoptera; family Staphylinidae; genus Stenus; species Stenus bimaculatus. The sequence continues at coordinate 72,843,501 of OZ020180.1, read as the reverse complement.
AGATATGAACGGTGATGTTAAATCAGATTATAAAGTTTGCCCTCCTCCACCTCCTCCTTTAGCACCACCACCTCCTCCCCCTGCACCTGGCCCACCACCGCCACCTTGCGCACCAATGGCACCACCTGCGCCACTTAAAATGGAAATGCAAAAGAAAAACGTTCCACAACCAGCCAATCCTTTGAAATCTTTTAATTGGTCTAAACTGCCTGAAACGAAATTAAATGGTACAATTTGGAGTGAATTAGATGATAGTAAATTATATAACGCCATGGAATTGGATAACATTGATAAACTATTTTGTGCCTACCAAAAGAATGGAGTAGCTGTACGTAAGGGTGTAATTTTAATTACAAAATTATATATAATAAATTTTTAGAATGATGGATCTATAGAAGATTTAAGGCAGTTGGGTAAAACAAAGACTAAAGTATTAAGCGTAATTGATGGTAGGAGAGCGCAGAATTGTACAATTTTATTATCAAAATTAAAAATGTCTGATGAAGATATAACTAAATCTATTTTATCAATGGATAGTAAAGAACAGTTGCCAATGGATATGGTTGAACAGTTGCTTAAATTTACCCCAAGTCCTGAAGAATGCGCACTTTTGGAAGAACACTCTGATGAAATCGATTCACTAGCAAGAGCTGATAGGTTTTTGTACGAAATTTCAAAGTAAGTTATTTAGTTTTTTAATAAATATACGCTAATATTATTGTGTTTAGGGTTCCTCATTATGAACAGCGCCTCAGGAGTCTTCATTATAAGAAGAGGTTTTTGATAACAATTAACGAAATAATACCAAGAATTACTAATGTGATGGAAGCTTCCCGTGAAGTATCCAGATCCCGTCGTTTAAGACGATTATTGGAGATAGTTCTAGCGTTGGGAAATTACATGAATCGGGGAGCTAGAGGAAACGCATCTGGTTTTAGATTGACATCTCTGAATAGATTAGCAGATACAAAATCTAGTGCCGCTAAAGGAACAACGCTTTTACATTATTTGGTACAAATTCTTGAGAAGAAGGTAGTATAATATAAAATATTTATTTTTATTGGATTAATATTATTTTTTTCAGTTCAAAGATATTTTAAGAATGGACGAGGATATACCTCATGTACGTGAAGCATCAAAGGTTTCATTGGGTGAATTGAATAAGGATTTGGGCTTGTTAAGAGCTGGATTAAAAGAAGTAGCCAAAGAGATCGAATTTCATAGAGCGCAGAGTCCTTTAGCTAACGATAAATTTGTACCAGTGATGCGAGAGTTTCAAGCAACAGCAACATGTCGTCTTGCTGAAATAGAAGATCAGTATCAGGATATGAAGGTAAAATTGTTATTTCTTCTTTAGTGTTCATTATGATGATACATTTTTGATTATTTCAGACACGATTTGAAAGAGCTGTGAGGCTTTTTGGGGAAGATCCAAATGCAACTCATCCTGATGAATTTTTCGGAATATTCGATACATTTATGATGACATTTACTGAAGCAAAGCAAGATAATGAAAATATGAAAAAACGACAGGAGGAGGAAGAAAAACGTGCCAAACAAGAAGCTGAATTAAAAAAGCTTACTCTGGAAAGGAAACATAGTCGTGAAGGTATATTGTCAACAATAAATAAATCAATCTTAAAAAATGGGGAGACTGATGCCAAGGGTGAATTTGATGATTTGATATCTGCTCTGAGGACTGGAGATGTGTTCGGTGAAGATATGGCGAAATTTAAGAGATCGCGAAAAAATAGAATTGGTTCTGGTAATTCGCCGCCAAGAAGAAATTCGGTTAATAGGGATGATAGTAGAGAGAGGGTGGTAAGGAATGGTCACAGGCAGTAAATTTTACTAATAATCTTTGCTCATAAAATGCTTTTTCGCTCATAAACGTAACTAGTAACAAGTACTTAAAATTATTATTTTTTATATTTATTATTCGAACCATTGGACCAATATTTATACAATATTTTTTCAGCGTACCTTATTTACGTACATTTTATATTTAAGTTTTGTCGCCTAAAATATCTCAAATTTTAAAATATTTTTATGTTTTATGTATTATAAGTAACACCACAACTTTTATACATTTTGATAGTAGTTTACGTATATTTGTAATAAATTTGTATGTTTGTACAATGTATTAGAGGTAGTTTAATGTTATTATAGTCATTAATATATACACATTTGATGATTTGCTATGCAATGAACTGATATACACATTTATGTTAAAAATAAATTGTTGTTATAATTTATAGGCGTTTTTATTTAGGAATTAATTTTACGCGGTTTTTAAAATTGTATCAATAATTTTGTTGAGATCTGAACTTCCCGCTGGACAATTTATAACCCCACTATGGGTTTTATTTACATTAAAAACCCCTCTATAGCCGTTTGGTAAAGCCAGTTCCAGTAATTCGAAATTTTCTGGTGTACTTAAATCATCCTTTTCAGCAAGTATACCATATAAATCAACAACAACATTTTGTAAGTCGTATGGTTGTGGGTCTGGCTTAAATAGTCCCTTATAAGGCCGGAAATTACCTAAAATAAATATTTTAATAAAAAATTAAAACATAAAATAATCCTCGTACAGTTTGAAAAAAGTTGAGCAAAATGTGAAATTTGCCTGGAGCCTAATTGCTGCTTATCTCCATCAGCGAGAAATCCTTCAATTAATTTTCCTTTACAATCACTGTTACTGATAATGTTATCAACAAATGAATACAAATTCTCAACTGATCCAATTTCTTTGAAAGCACCTAAAGCTTCTTGAATGGGTCCAAAAAATCCCAGTAGATTCATGTTAACATTATTAAAAAGCGCAGAGAGCTAGAAATTTTATACACAAAACTTATGTTATTATCATATTCATGATTTTACCACTCCGAAATTTTCTAAAAATCCAATTAGTAAAGCTGATTTGCTTGTTGCATGACATCCAAATGGAAGAGGTGATATTGTGATCATTGATTTTAGTTTTTTATTATAATCTGGTAATTCTGATAACATCACAAAACCAGCGTTGGCTGATTCTGAGTATGCAATATAGGTTACAGTTTTTTGTTTGGATTTTAGTAGAATAAAGTCAATACTTTCAGGAAGATCGTACATTCCCATTTCATGGAAAGAAAATTCCCAATATTTACTGTCGGAGGTTGATAATTCCGTATGGCCTAGAGAGTAGGATGTTCCTCTAAAGTTTAATAACCAAACTTCGTAGCCCTTATCGGCGAGGAAATAACCTTAAATTAAATAATAATTATTATTTATAATTTTTGTTTCTCTCAGCTACCTAAGGAATAATCTGGACCCATTCTCAAAAAAGCTTCACCACTTTGACCCAAACCAGCACCTAAAACAACTACTTTTCCATTTCCTTTTGAATCTTTGGGGTAAATTCTATAATGTTTCAAAATGTAGTTATCCGAAGTTGTTACCTTGTAGACATCATATTTATAACCATTTTCTTGTAGAGCTTTAGGCTATTTAAAAAAATCATATCTCTATTAATTAATTATTTTCAGATTTTTACTTACTATTCGACTTGGTAGTTTTGCGCATACAACGTATACTAAACAAATTTTGAAAATTAGTATTTGTAGAAGTTTCATTATAAAAAAGTATTGATACAAAACTAAGTTTGCCTCGAAAGCGAGAGGATATTGTGAATATTTGGCATGCTTATAAATACAAATTTTAATTAACAATATTTAAATGATGAAAATCGTTAAAAATGTGGTAGTGTGATAAACTTAATTTACATAATATTTTTTGCCTTCTAGTTTTTGTGAATAATAATTTAATAATATTAATATTTAAAAAAGATAATATTATCTAATTATAATATTTCAAACAAATTATTCCAAAAATTTCCAAGTATTTAATTTGAAAGAGTATCTTACAGTTACTCTAATATAAAACCCAAGAAACTGAATTTTCATTTGGTGCGTTCATCTCCGTAAATCACTTTGTGGTACTTGTTTAAACCAAAAGCTCTATTTTATACAGGACATCCCAAAAGTCCTGGAACAAAAAAAATTTAAAATTTGTAAATATGTCCAGGTGAAATTGGTATGAAAAATGATTATTTTTCTGCAAAATTCAGTGCACTGAACATTTTGCAATTTCATGTATCTTGCCCACTTTTGATACGATAAGGAACTTACATGATCTTGAATAAAAGACAGAAGAACCTCTTAAGCTTTTTCTTGACCCGTTACAGATTTTGGTGTGCCAGCTCTTCTAGCAATATACGAATAGTTCTTTGACAGTTGATTTGAAATCTGGAGGTCAATAATAATCATTGAAAATCTGTTGTACTTGATCACTTTTATCTGTTTTGAAAGCCACGAATCATCATAAAAATATTTTTTCCTTCAAACGTCAGTAAAACATGTCATTATATGCTTCAATACAAAAGGTTAAACATGTATTTAATGTCTAGGCTGTCCGCCCGTGAGCGGCAGAAATAGTTACGCTCGAATGTCTCAAATATTTATACCAAATGTCAAATTAATTGAATTTAAAATTTTTATTCTGTTGAACATTTAAGCAAACTAATTTGAATTTGACTTGCAAGAAAACACTTTATTTTAATAAAAAAACAGAATTCTAAATTTATATTTTGAAAATCGTGAACAAAAATAGAAATCATGTTTGCTAAATGAATTGCTGAAAAAATTAGGTTATGTACCTTCAACCATCATCATAGAAAATGTAAACATATTTAATGGAATTGTCAAGTACACACGACTTTCTTCTTAGATTTTGGCGTCCACTACTTTTGAACAAACTATAAACTGCTTAGCTTGGTGGGGAAGAATTTAGGCTTTGAAAAAAGCGTTAGCATTTTGCCCTGAACTGAAGAAGCAGTAAGCTTGCTGTTAACAATGGATAAGTTTAATAAATTTCATAATAAGGTGAATGAGCTTCCATCACAATATACAGATAAATTGGATTCATCGGATGAAATGGATAAATTTCAGCAGCAATTAAACAAGCACCTTCAAAAGTTTGAAATGTTTTGTGATGTAAAAGCTCTGGACAATATTTTTGAAGAACCTTCTAAAAGGGGGCGACGTAAATCTCATGCTAAAGAAAATAAATCCAGTGATTCTTTAAAAACCATCGGTTCAGATACTTCTCATCGTCAAATCTTGAAAGATGTTGAGAAAAATGTAGATGAAGTTGTTGTTAAACAGGAAATGATGCTCCCACCTACTAAGTTACCCAAGCGTGGGCGTAAGAAGAATGAAGTTGCTGAGGTTACAGATGAACCATTAGATATAGTTAGGGATTCGGATGTAATGATTCAAATGCCTGCGATTGATACAATTGATTTAAATGATTTAAATGATTCGGGATCAGGTTATGTAAGACCTGTAGCTGCAACTAAGGCGGGAACTAAAAAGAGGACTAAGCAATCGGCTTTACCTGAATACAATAGAACTACAAGGGCGGCTGAAGAAACCAAGATTCAAGAAGATAATACAGATACCTCTGTTTTTAAAGATGCTGCAGAAGGTGAAAATATACCGTCTATGGAGAAGAAATCAGAAAATCCTGATACTCCAGCAATCGAGAAAGTCGAACCACTCGCTGCTGAAAAAACTTCTACACCATCACCAACTGAAAAAATTGCTGCACCATTACATTCTCAAACATTCACAATAGCTCCACCAGCCTTAAACGAAACAATAGTCATACAAAAAGGACCTGCGCTTAACGAGACCATTATCTTACGAAAAGGTTCTTCAAATATAGATGCACATGCTGACAACATTGCTAATTTAGATAAATTGAATTTGGATGATTTGATGACGGATGATCAATCGATTGAAAAGAGACCTACCAAGAAACCAGCCCTTAAGCATCCCAAACAAATCTTCAGCCCATATCAAGTTAGCCCTATCAAAAAACGCGTTGAGGCTTTTGAGAAACTTGCTAATATACCTCCCATGAGGGTAATAAGAACAAGAACAAAAACTAAAAAATTAAATGACGGTGAAAAGGAAGAAGAAGTAACCAAAAAAGGTGCTATTCCAAAAACTAGTGTAACTGCAGGAGCAGTTACTCCTTTGCTGGGATGTTCAAATAGGTTCAACTTAAAATCAGCTTCTATTACCGAGAAGAAACCAAACAGATTCTTCACTGATATTTCTTCAAAAACCAAAAGCGCTTATAAAGCATCACAAGACGAATATAGGAGGCGCGAAAAGGAAAAACGAGAGAAAGAAGCAGAGGCTCTGCGTAAAATGGAGGCATTGATGCAAGCGAAAATAGAAGAGAAGAGACGAAAGCGCGTGAAGGAAGAACAAAAAGCAAAGGAGCATAGAGAAGCGTTAGAGTTAGCAGAAAAACAAAAAACTATTGAATTACAAAGGCAAAAGGAGGAGAAGCACAAAAAGAAAGAAAAACAGGAGAAGTTGCAAAAGTCCAAGGAGGAAGCCGAAAAGAGGCATTTACTTACTAAACAAAAACGAGAAGAAAAGGTTCAGAAATTAATGGAGGAAAAATCTAAACCAATTTACATGTCCCACAAGATGCCCCTTCTACCAACTTTTGATTGCTATGATTCCGATGACGAGAATGCTTCGGAACCTAAGGAGCCTAAACCAGAGTGGTTATCACGTGAAAAAATGCACGAATGTTTGAAAACAAGAAGCTTTATAGAATCAGGCTACATAAATACATTATTCAGCCTTAAGAGCATCTTCCTAAACAGAAAATATAGTGGTTTAGTACCCCAGAAAAATAGGCTAGTACGAAAAAGATTTTTGTATAATTTTTTTTGTAGACGATTTAGAAGTCATTTCTATACCTCCCAGGGGAAGGAAAAAAAATTGGAGAATCTACAAAAAAAAATATATTGACCTAAAAGTACCTTAACTTTGGACCCCTCTAATTAATTTTGTGTTAGGTTGCAGAAGGTGACTATCGGTTAAGTTGTAGCCTAATTAATTAAGATTATAAATCTGAAAAAAAATTGAAAATCTAACGAAGCAAACTTGAGTTTTTTCTGGGCTACTAATGCTCGATTTCATGATTTATCACAATTATTCCTCCCAAACTCGCGCGCCCTCTATGGATTCGCATTAATTGTCAGTTATTTGTGAATAATTTGCAAAGAAGCTCCAGAAAAGTGGGATGGATTTTCTATTCCTTGTTATTATCTCCAACGGAAAATTTATCGCGGGCGTCTAGGAAGATGCTCTTAAGCCACACTCACCAAATTTACAAGAAATCTTTGAGAACATTGATCCACAAAAATTGGTGAGAAAATCAAGCGCTGTATGGTCTCACCAGCCTAGGTTTACTCGTATGCCTAAAATTCGTGAGGAACACCACTGAATTTGCTAATCGTATTTTCTTGTTAATAATTTAGTTTTATTTAGATTAATGTATCTTTTTTTTCAATTATAAAATAATATATCTACTTTCATAAAAATATTACTGTAACACCAATAAATCGGAAATAATCGAACAAGATCGTATTTCCCTTTCAGTAAGTTTTTCCAAAATTTATTGTTTAAAAAATTAAAACAACAAACATTTTCATGTTGACGTGACATTAAAGAATCAATAAAGAACTGGTAAAAGATTGAAAAAAGAAAGGTTGTTGTATAAAATGTAAGAAAATTTCTATTTGGTAATTTCCTGGGTTTCAGAAATGTATTTTATTACCTTTGAAATGAAATCAAATTCGATAGGGGTCTCTTTTCAGGACACCTCGTAACTGAAAATAGTCCCGAACTATCACAAAATTTACTTCTTATCACCCTGTACATATTTACAACTTTTTTGTTCACACGTTCAATAAAACCATTACAAACCCGCAAAATCTTAATTTGTACAACATATGTACATATTATCGCAAAAATTGATTAGCCAGATAAATTCGTTGGCTAGCGGTTTTAAAATTACCCGAAGAAAATGTTTGGAAAATCTACAGTTGAAAATAATCTAAAACCATCTGGCATTTAATTTAAAATAATCGATTGGAAACCAATCACCATACATTTTGGGCGTTACAGATTAATCTAAAGTTCGTATTTTGACGTTGTGTGACTTTGCTGCTTTTTTGACCGTTTTTATAATTTTTTCGGGCCATGAGGCAATTTGATAATTTCATAAATTTTCGCATAAAACATGAGGTAATGTGATCGCCATATAATTTAGTTGGCCAAAAAACTGTACAGTTTTGTCCGAAATATCGATACATTTGTATAATATGTCACTTCCAAATTCGAACAGCTCTAGAGTCATTTGTAGCCAGCCAAAAAGTATGGCGACTATTTTCCGTTGGATTTTTTTTTTCATTTAACTAATTTAAACCAAATGCCAGATGGTGCAAGATGTTTTAAAATAGTAGATTTTCCAAAAAATTTCTGGAAGATTTTATAGACACTAGCCAGCGAATTTGCCTGGCGAATCAATTTTAGTGATGTAGACATGTTCTACAAATTACGATTTTGGGGATTTCTAATGGTTCTCTTTAATACACTTTTTTCTATTTCAACTATTTTTTATTATTACTCCTATTGGATGTATAATCAAGAACAAGAATAATTACATTTATAGGCTTAAAACAATAGAGTCTATAATATTGTTAAGGTCTGAACTTCCCGCTGGGCAGTTTATAATTCCACCATGCGTCTTATTTACATGATAGGCACCTTTAAATCCTTTTGGCAATGCATTTTTTAGTAACTCCAAATTTTCTGGTGTACATAAATCATCTTTATCAGCAGTTATAGCATATATGTCGGTAGCAACATTGAATAAGTCATATGGTTTTGGATAATCCATAAAAAGTCCTTTGTATGGTCTAAAATTACCTTAAATCAAAATTACAATTAGTTCTATAATATGTAAAATTAGAAAATTTATACAATCGGAAAAAAGTTGTGCAAAATGCGTGATTTGTCTCGAACCCAATTGCTCTCTATCCCCATTAGCAAGAAAACCAGTAAATAATTTTCCTTTGCAATCATTGTTACTGATAATTTTTTCCAGAAATTCAAATATAAATCGAATCAAATCATTTTGAATTAGAACGCTTAAAAAATCTTGAATTGGTGCGAGAAAGAAGAATAGATTTAAATTAATGCTGTTGAAAATTGCTGATAACTAAAATTAAACAAAAACTTTTATAAAAAAATTATTAACACCTTAAAATTCATACCACACGAAATCTCTCTAAAAACCCTATAATATTTGCATTGGTACTAGTTGCGTGGCATCCAAAAGGAAGAGGTGCAATTGTAATCATTGATTTAAGCTTTGTATTGTATTCTGGTTTCTGTGATAACATTACAAAACCAGCATTTGCTCCTTCAGAATATCCTAAATAAATTACCGATGCTTGTTTCGTTTCCTGTAAAATAAAGTCAATGCTTGCAGGAAGATCATACATCCCCATTTCGTGGAAGGAAAATTCCCAATATTTTGAATCCAATGAAGAAAGTTGGGTGTGGCCTAATGAATATGATGTTCCTCTAAAATTTAGTAACCAAACTTCACATCCTATATTGACCAAATTGTAAGCTAAATTATAATAAAATCTACATTAATAATTAAAATACTTATTATAAAAAGGTTGTTTTACCTAAGGCATAATCTGGTCCCAATCGTACAAAACCTTCTCCACTTTGTCCTAAACCAGCAGCCATAACTACGATTTTCCCATTTCCTGGTGAATTTTTTGGATAAATTCTGTAGTGTCTCAGCAAGTAGTTATCAGAAGTTTGTACAGTATACACGCTGAATTTATAACCAGCATCTTGCAAATCTTTAGGCTATAAAAAATTAAATATAAATTATATAAACGATAACTTTTTACAGATTCTTCTACTTACTATTTTATTAGGATCTGAAAGAACAGATAATATATTTAAACTGAAAATTAGTAAGTAAATAGATCTCATTATGTTGTAAAAAACTATTTCAAATGTTTGTATAAACGCTTATTGCTAGTTTAAGTTATTATTAAATATTTAAATATTCATTACTTAAAATCTGATAATACCAAATTATTTCATTATCATTATATTTAAAAATATTTTAATAATTCAAAATGTATTATACTTATTCCAATTATTTAAAATACTTTAAATTAAATCAATATTAATGAAATCCATTTATACTATAATTGTTTAAGTGGATATACAGAGTTGGTTTAAAGTTAAAGTACCAACGATTTTTTTAACTAGAATAGTACAGGCATAAATGTGATAATTTTAATTAAAGTTTTTAAAAGATTTTATAAATATATCCAAAATTTACCTATATATTTTACATGAATACATGAACCAGGAAATCACTTTTTATTTACGTTAAATTCTAACGATGCGATTGCCCAAATTTTTGCTAATTTTTCGAAAGGTTTCGAGATGGTTTCGAGTAATTCCATCGTACTTTGCTGCTATTTCTTCTGTTGAATAAACGGCATTTTTTTTATCAAGGTAGTATTTGACAAGTTGACAAATATTAAGTTGTCACAATTGAGTATGAGTATAAAATAGCTTAATAATAATGAAGGTAACATATCTTTTACCAATAAAAATTTACAATACAATTTTCCTATTGGTCGGAATTTCGATGTACATATGGATTATACCAACCAATATTTTCATTCAAGGTCTTTTGATAACAGCTTTTGAATGGACCTGTGTATCACTAATGATTTTTATAGCCATTACCATCATAATATCATCAACAATAGGATTTTTTGCTGCTAAATATAAAAGAACCGTAGTTTTGTTGATCCTATCAATGTATCTACTTATTGCAGGACTACTACTGATAACATTTGGATTAATTTTGTTATCACATATGAATTCTAAACCCTCCTTGTATGAAAAGAAAATTGCTGACTCTTATAGAAAACTGATTTTCAATGAAACTTATGAGCCAGCCTGGATAAATATAGAGAAAAGATTTGAATGCTGCATCTTGAATAATAATGAGGCTAATAATGTTAAAAATGAATCTAAACCGAAATATTTGAAGGATGTACATTGTTTTACTAAAAAATCTCAGAAAAACACTTGTTTAGATATTCTTTCTAAAAATATTATTTTTAACTACAAGGTATTTGGTTCATATTTTATTTTTATTGGATTCTACGAAATTATTGGATTCGCAATAAATATGTGTTTGACATTTTCTTTGCAGAAAAATGTTGGATGGCGATGGAATAAAATTCTTCAAACAACAATTTAATCTCGTCATGTTTCGATTTAGTATAATTTAACAAATAAAAGTGAAATTTGTTGTGATTTTTTTTATCTCGTTCTTTATTCTTTTAAAATTTAAGATTTTTTACTATTATTTTTTTAAACAAAAAACATAAATAAATGTTGAAACTGGAACAAAAACACAGCATAAATATTTTAGAATTTCTAAAAACCCACGTGTGCAGTAAATTATCCGATTGGAAACATTGGGTACTATGCAGGATATCAAAAAAAAATGGCGAATAAGCTTTCCAATACGTTTTGTTGGGGACCCTTCAGGGAACTTCACAACTCCTCTAGACAAAATGATTGAAATATAAAAGGTCAAAATGTGGAACTCTTTATACTTTTAAAAATCTCTATTATTAAAATATGATTTAAATTTAGTTTATTACTTAACAACGAAGAAGAAGCCCAACTTCACTTGACAACTATAGTAGTTTTTCAAAATGCATAAAAATAATGATATACCAATTATTTTTTATGATTTACTAATTGTTTTAATTTTTGTTTATCAATTCATTTTGAAATCGGATAATTTATGATCAAATATTTTTACAAATTTTGCAGTATGGAAACAAACAAATATGGTTAAATGAATAAAATCGTCATAATAGGATTTTACTGGCTGGTCCTACTGTACATCAAAGCTTCAACTTGGTTTTGTCGAAAGCGTTCAGAGTAGCGTCCAAGTTATCTTTGTCCAAGGTGTAAACTATGCTTACGAATCTTTCTTGCAGCTTGGAACATTTCGTCCCATCCCTATTCAGTGGTAACAACGCACACACAGAAGTCTTTGGCTTTTCCATCATTGAAGTTGATTGAAGTCATTCTTTCATAGGGCTTAACCGTTTCGGTCCCAAGGGAGAGTTACAAAACAGAAAACCAAAGTTACTAGTGTAGCAATGATAGATTTCCTAAACCATTAATATGAATGACATACACGATTTTCTCATATGGTCGTCGGAAAAAATTATTTAAACCCAGCATCGACTGAGTGAGCGATGTTCACTTGCACATCGTTTTGATTTGAATTGCGGGCGGGGTCTGCTCAAATCTAGTTCCCGTCGACGCTTGCTATTCGAAACGAGAATTTCTATTCAGTAACCCTTATTTTTGGACTTGATTGTACGTTCCAACAAAGTTATGAAGATATGCAGCAAATAAATAAGGTGATTTATCGTGTGTTCAAGTACAATCCTGACATCGAATTAACTAACCCCGCCAAAACCTCCTAAGCACAATGTAAACAGCACCTCAAAATTATTCTAAAATTGTGCAATTTTATGTACCCCAGTCTTCTTACCAAGTGTGACATATACGGATATGCGGCTCATGTCCTACCATCCCTAGAAAGTTTCAAATCCACTCCTTGGGTAATTTTTTCTGCAAATATTTATTTTGGTATCTTTGTAACTGTTTCTAAACGTAGTCAAAAAGTTTTCATTAGAAATCGTAATAAATCAAATTGGGATCAAAAGGGTTAAGTCGCACAAAAGCTTTTGTATGTGCTACTTTGGAATGAACCGTATTGTACTTTGGTCGTTGGTTAAATTGTACTTCTAAAATAAACATTTTCAAGTTTTGAAAAACAGACATTGTTTCGAACTTTGTCGATTTTGAAGATGAAAGAAACGCTTCATCCTTACTTACTATTTTTTAAATTCATCAGTAAAATAGCAAAAATTACAAACTTGGAAAAATGTAATTTAATTTAACATTAAGAGCATCTTCCTAGACACTCGCGATAAATTTTCCATTGGAGATAATAACAAGGAATCGAAAGTCCATCCTACTTTTCTGGGGCTTCTTTGCAAATTATGACCAAATAACTGATAATTCCCTAGAGGGCGCGCGAGTTTGGGAGAAAAAATTGAGAAAAATCTTGAAATCGAGCATTAGTTCTGCAGTCATAACTAAAGTTTCCCTCGTTAGATTTTCAATTTTTTTTCAGATTTATTATCTAAATTGTTTACGCTACATCCTGCCAGAGAGTTACATTCTGCAACCTAGCACAAAATTAATTAGAGGGGTCCAAAATTAAGGTACTTTTAGATCATTATATTTTTTTTTGTACATTCTCCAATTTTTTTTCCTTCTGGCAAAAAATAAAGAAAAGACTTCTAAATCATCTACAAAAAAAATTATACAAAAATGTTGTTCGTACTAGCCTTTATGACTCCAGAACTAAACCACTATATTTGCAGTTTAGGAAATTGCTCTTAAAAGAAAGCTGATCTCAAATACCTTGTTTACAACTCTGAATAGGTCAAAATTATTTTTCTTAAATTCTGAAAAATTGTGTAACGTAGTTAGTTAGTTAATATGTTTCGGCAGATCCAAGGAAATATTTAATATTCTTCTAATTTTTGTTTTAAATACCTGCAATTTCCATTAGTCTGGGAAAAAAACCTGTAAGGGTCTGAAACTATAAATACTAAGTAGTAAAATTTTGATCAAGTATTAAAGTCTTTAATTGGAATATTTTAAATAGAATTTGACAAAAATTACTTTTTTTGAAAAAAAAAGTGTCACGTGAAAGTTACAATTATTGGCCAAAAATACATTTTTTAACATTTTCACGTATAGGGTTAATAGTTTTGGAGGCATTATTAGATTTTTAGTGAAATTTTGAGTTTAGACGTTTAATACATAATTTTGCACTGATTTTTTAGTTTTTGTTTTTATTAAAAAACTTAAAAAATAGGAGCAATACAAATTTATTAAGTACAAAGGTGTTACATTGTGTTTAATATTAATAGGCCAAGAATTTTTTGGACGAAAAATTAGAATCATTGTGGTCAGCCTAAAAGCTCTTTAAAAATTACTGATTTTGTGAATGACTTATTATTTCCAAGCAAAGCTTCCACGAAAGTAATTATAACAACGTATGGTTTTACTTGATTTCAGTTAATTTTTCTTTCGCCGAGTTATACAACCAAATCTAAAGTAATTGTAGTTGCATAGCTTTGTAAAAGAAATGAAAATTATTTCAATTCTAAAAAGTAATCAATTTCGAAAACAGGTATTTAATAGTATATTGTTTTATTAGAAGTAAAAGAAGTACTTTTTGTGGGGGGCATGTAGGTTTGCAGGACGAGCTTTGCGAGTCTTGCGGATACATGCGAGCTACAATAAGTTCTTTTACTCCGAATAAAACATGCTAGTTTTTCTTCAAAAGTCGAAATTTTTAAAATAGTAATATAATTAATAATTTTAAAATTTGTTATTAAATTTACATTCAACACACATTACATGTTTGTGTATATTGGGTTGCCTAAAATTGTCAGTGCATAGTAGTAATTTCTACTCCTAGGCAGTACAAAATGACCATAGAATCAACGAACATAAAAAGTGACATTTTAAAGGCTATTAAATGTCACAGAAGACTGTACTTTAATGACGTTTGAATAAAATGAAGATTTTTCTATTTTGGTTCGATACTATGGCAAGGCTAGTAGAGAACTAAAAGGGGTGCTATAACGTTCAGTAAAGTATCGCTTTCGGGCAGTAGTAAAATTTATTTTTTTAATGTTGGTGGCATAATAGTTCTGCATAGTTCGTAGTACGCAAATGTCAGTAAAAATGACTAGTCAAATGCATAGTATATCTTTAATAACTGTTTCTGAACCTCAAAAAATAAGTTAAACTGAATTATTCCATTTAATTATGAACGTTTAAAGTTACTTTATATCGATTTTGAGCACCTAGGCTAGCATAAAAGGTAAATTTAAAAATGCCATAAAATAATTACATCAATAAACGTCAGTGATGACAAACGCGCTACCGAATAATCCAAAATGTGCCAACATTTAACATTCTATAGTTTTATTTTAAAATTATTACAAACAGTGCAAAATAGAAAAAATAATATAAAGAACTCTTTCATAAACCTTTTTTTCAAGTCGTCGATAAAAACGCTCCCCGCTACGCGGCTCGCGTTTTAACTTAGAATTATTTTATTATCCTAAAATTAACAATAATAGAATATAATTGAAGAAAAGGAATATAATTTCTAAAAGATTATTTCTATTTTTTTTGATTAAGTGAGTTTACATTATTTTTTTGATAAAAGAATATTTTGTCTGTCAAAATAATTTTTTATGGTGACTTTTTAACTTCAAGTCAAAACTGCATTAATTAGCTTTACTTAACATTTTTTTTCATTTAAATTTACCAGTTTATGACCTATAACAAAATTTCGATCTAACGACATTTTCTGTGGGAACAAAATTTAAAGCCCAGTCAAAAAACTGGGCTGTTCCGACCCTGACCATTGGGTTTTTTGTCGATGAAATTTAGTCTACTTTCTAGGATTTTTTTCTGAGCACTTCTTTTTGGGAGACCCTATACATATATCAAGTTTATGGTTTTACCTTTTCTCTTTTATCGTACCTTGTGCCCTGTAAATGACTAAATTAAAATGAGCCAAAAATAAATCACATTTTTATTTCCAGGGTAAAAAGATCGTCTCCTTTTCCCATTTAAAATAAATAGTTGTACAGCTGGGAAAGGGGTTTCAAAAATAACTAATAATTTTTATTGTAAAAAGAGTTGTCCCCTTGAAAATAAAAATCGATGCTTGTCTCTGTATTTTATTATTAAATTATTTTTCGGGAGTTATTAGCAGAACTATAATATTATAGTTATATATAGTATATACAAAAAAAAATAAAATTCCCGAAATAGCTAAAAATAATTACAAAAAATTCAGAAATATACTCACTTAAATATTTAAGTTTACTAAAATTCTTTATTATAAAAGAGAATTAAAGAATAATTTACATAATCCTAAAAATATTTGGTAAATACAATAAATAAAAAAAAATACAAAAAAAAGAAAACTTTCTGCAAATATTGACGTTGCTAATGCTTTTAACAATTTTTTTACAAGTGCTCAGAATTTATTAAAGATATTCCAAAAACTAATATAAATGTATTAGAAGATATTAGACCAAATGTAAAATCAATCTATATTTCTGTTATTGATGAAACCTCTTAATAAAAGGCAGGGAATGGGCAATATTATCCCAGCCAATATTCTAAGAAATAATTTTGAATGTATTAAATATCCTTTATTTTAAATTTTAAATAAAACACTCTCATCTGGATATTTCCCAAATAGCCTTAAAGTAACTTTAGTTAAGCCAGTCTTTAAAAAGTGACAAAAAACATCAAAAATAAATAGCTCTAGACCGATATCTCTAATCAGTAATATTTCTAAAATTTGGAAAAGATGTTTCAGAACCAAGCTAACGTAATTTATTGATAAACACAACATACTAACAAAATTTCAGTTCGAATTTAAAAATCCGAAGACATCCTTTGGAGTATTCCTTGATTTAGCCAAAGTTAACCACGAAATATTACTAAAAAATTAGAATGCTATGGTATCAGGGGTCAAGTTAATAAACTCCTTACTCCTTACAAATCGCACGTAATGCGTAAAAATAAAAGAAACCATATGTAAACCCATAAATAAGCTTGGATTTGGTTCCCCAGGGCACTGTAATGGGCCCTCTATATGGCATTTTCTTAGATCCCAATGGTGTACACTGATAAAGTGACCACCCCATATAAGTATACAGGGTGGTGATTATTTCGATGCTCACCATTGGTATCTTTTAAAGTGGAAGAGATACGAGGTCGGTTAAATTAAGAAAAGTTGCGCATTTTTATGGCCATTAAAAATCTGAAAGGAAATTTAAGATATTTAAACTCACTGCAAAATGATGGCCAAAAATCTAAAAAATGTGATTTTAGAAAATAATTTATATTTTCCAAACCATTACTGCTACATCAATGAAATTTAGTACCTTTAGATTGCTGACTATTCTGAATTAAATGACGTCAAAAAATATTTTTTGGCCTCCAAGATTCGAAGCCGCGATATTCAACTTTTTTATTTCTTATGGCCGCAATATTGAATTTTTACCTCATCAGATAATAAATAATAATACATTTCCAGATTGCTAATTAACATTAATGTGTTCCTTTAGAAAATGTATTAAATTTGAAAATTTGTATAAAAAACAAATGAAATCAACGTTTTATGGACAGTTTCCATGGTTACCATTAAAATATCGCCTCAAATCAAACTTTAAATTTTATCAAAATTCTAATAATAAAAAAGAAAATACTTTAATCATTTTATTTGTTTAATTTTATAAAGACACCTGTTATTTAAATAAAATTCTCTTATTGCAGGTCATTGGTTTACTATTATTATTTTATTTATTATTAGAGCAATTTTGAGGATATATTTTTATGGTAACCATAGAAACTGTCCATAAAACATTGCTTTCATTTGTTTTTTTATACAAATTCTTAAATTTAATACATTTTCTAAAGGAACATATTAAAGTTATTTAGCAATCTGAAATTATTATTATTTATAATCTGATGATGTAAAAATTCAACATGGCGGCCTTAAGAAATAAAAAAGTTGAATATAGCGGCTTCGAATCTAGGGGGCTAAAAAATTATTTTTTGACTTCACTTAACTCAGAATAGTCAACAATTTAAAGGTACCATATTTCATTGATGTAGCAGTAATGGTTTGGCAAATATAAATTATTTTCCAAAATCACATTTTTTGTTTTTTTGCCATAACTTTTCAACGAGTTTAAATATTCTAATTTATTTTTCAGATTATTAATGGCCATAAAAATGAGCAACTTTTATCTAATTTAACCGACCTCGTATCTCGTCCACTTTAAGAGATACCAATGATGAGCATCGAAATAATCACCACCCTGTATACAAAACTTGTGACATAATTCTTATTATTATTAAATTAAAAATATTGTCTACTTTTAGACTCATTCAACAATGTTTAGTTGCTTCGCCAGGTTATTTTTAACTTGTGGATAGATTTCCTTAGAAAAAATATTGAATTTTTTTATTTAGTAACAATAAATGTTTTTATTCTTTTGAAGTACGTCTTGAAATAAAAGGAAATAAATAAAGACATTTTTATGAACTTCAATTAAAAACTTCAATTAGTGATATTTAAATGCTGTTAACTTGTGCATTAGCATTCGAATTAAACAATAAAATATACAAAAAAGTTAAATTCTGAAAATTCGAGATGATGAATTTTTATGAGTCAAAGTAAAAATAAAAGACCTACATAAGACTAATTTAGAGGTCGTGACTTTAAAATATAACTTATAAATTACTTTACACCATAAAAATGTAAATTTGCAGCATGGTATTGTATCTGAGAGCGTAGGTTCATGCCGAAATAATTGTGGGTGTTTCGCGTTGCTGTTATTCCTTGAATACTTTTGCAAGCCAAGAAAAGAAATTTTAGTTCCGTTTACTTTTCACAATTTTATTTGCAAGCTTACAATTTAACATTTTTATTTCTTTTATTTAACCGTCCAACTTTTAAAGCTGATATTGATAACTGAAATAACCGATCATCAAGATCCGTTATAATTTGGTATTTTGTCCTATCCAATGCTGCAAAATTTAATTTTATTAAATAATATGGATTGTCTCAGATACTTTGGATAACTGAAAGAAATTATTTTTTTTTATTTTTTCCGTTTTATTATTTAAATTCAAACTCATTCATTTTGCAAATTTGTATTAAAAGTAGTAAAAATTTCTTAATGGTTTCCTTTAAATTATTTTATTTGTAGTCTTTTTTGCATTTCGGAAATATTATTCATTGTAAGTATACATAGTAAATTTTAAAATGCAATTATATGAAATTATTTATGTAAAAATGGAAACAAGTTTAAAGAAAAAAATGTTTTATTGGCAACATCCGTTTTCTATAATTTAAAGCGAAAACGAAGGTGTAATTATCAAAAAAGTGTTGTGTTAAACAACCTTGTATCTTCGCAGAATTCTACCTTTCTTGCAGGCCAGCCCTGCAATTAAATTTTAATACCAGTAGCTAAATGCAACCTGTGAGCCGTGAGTGTGGATTAGGTTCTAAAATATTACCATCTGATTAATTAATGTAATTTTTTATATCTCTGCAGGTTATTATATGGAAGGGGCACTGCATTGAGTTGTTGTGTGGTAAAGTAATCCAGGTAACAGTCAACAGGTAACTCCTGCAAGGTGAGGTGAACTAGTGCCGAAGTTAATTTCTAAAAGCGATATTTTTGTTTACACGAAAACTATTTATACACCTGTCGTGTCATGTGCAGTGTGTTTAATTTAGTTTGCAACAAGTTGTTAATATTTTAAACTACACACCACTCAGTAAGTACTTATAATTAATTTTATTTCATTATAATTTAAAATTATTTTCTGAAAAAAAAGTTTTTTTCAACATATTTTATAAAAACAATTTTGTACATGCATTCTCTTTAATTAAAGCCTTAAAGAGTTGTTAATTAACAAAAATTAGAATTAAACTAAAATAGGAAAATAAGATTATAAAGACCATCTAAAAGGTCTTCAAAGCTTTGAGAATATTTGCAATTATCATTGATCCAAAAAATTCGTGTTTATTAAAATATAAACTTCATGCGTGTTCTTAACAGCACAAAAATTCTTTATATTTATTAATATTATAGCAAAAAAATTTAATTTTGAAAAGATACTGCGCCTTTTTGCCCACCCTGTACATTTACAGAGTAATTTTTAAGTTAATAAATGTTTTTGACCGGATATGAAACTCAATTAAAACATTCGTTAGGCAACAGTATATTAAAAAACTATACTGCGCGTTGAATTTTAAATTACGAGTCGCGTAGCGGCGAGTATTTTAATGAACAAGTGCTACTATCGACTTATGATACGAGTTTTTTTTTATTTTGCGCCTTTTTATCTGTTTATAATGAAATATTGTAGTTTTCAATTTTAGTAAATTTTCTGGTAGTTGACAACTCTAATGTCAGGTTTGTCAAATCATCCTGTAAATCGCTTGGCAACTGCCACTTTAAAATCAACAAACTTCAGTGCTACCAACTTCGAAAAATAAAACTTACTACTCAGTAACGCACCGATAGCAGTGCGTTACTAGCCATAGTAACGAACCAAAATAGAAAAAATATTTTTTTATGTACAGGGTGTCCCCAAATTGGCGCCCAAGCTCTTCGCTACGTTTTGTTGTCACTTACCTATACTATTAAAAATTACAATACATAAATAGTAAAGAGTTCGAAAGTAAAAATAAGATTCTTTCTTGTTTATTTTTGGAGAGCAATGAAGTAAAAATGAATCAACAACTATGTTATTTTAACTGAAGTTTAATTTTAAAAATCCAGGAAGTTAAGTTCATTTTCTATTAAAATAGGTAAGATGCTAAAATTGTTTTTATGAATAATAAAACCATACATAATTGATCATGTTTTCTGGTCTTTGATTACTCTGCACTTAATGCGGGTTAATTCAAGTACAACTAAGTACTGCCAAATTTCCATTCCTTTTTTGGTTAATAACTGTTAATCTATGGTGGTATTTTTTAATTTTATAATACTCGATTAAAGGTCGCCAAAAATATAGCAGAGAAATTGGAGGCCAACACACTGTATAAATGTCTGTATACAGGGTGTAAGCAAATGTATGCAAAAATAATCAGGAGGCGATCCTTGGCTAAATCTAAGATAAAACTAAAAAATATTTACACTGGATACTAATTTTACCTCATTACAAATTTAAAAACTAACGTTTCCTCCAAATTTCAAAAAAATTGAAGGTTTTAAAAGTTATGATAAAAAAACAGGAAAAAATGAAGAAACTTTGACACCTTCTGTATAAAAAATAATAACAAAATATTTATTCTTTACTTTAGCTGAGATTTGGTCAAGAAATCCCCTCCTGATTTTTTTTGCATACATATGCTTACACCCTGTATAAAAAATCATTAAATTTTTTAAATTTTAAAACTTTTTAAGGAGTCGAAAAAACATTTTATAGGAAAGTTTTTGTTCAGAATGACACCTAAAAAAAATTTTTGCTGAAAAAAAAAGTGGGACACCCTGTAGTTTTGAGTGGTTTTTTAATCAAAATTGCATCTACATACCGGGTGGAAATGAAACTAGGGCCACCCCTGGCATTTCTTTATTTATGGAAATAAAAAATTAAAATTTTAGTATATTATATGATCTTAGAAAAAAAATCTTATCGATCGAATAAATTTTTAATTTTACTTCCGATTTATCAGGAAATGGCATCCACTTTCTTATTTTAAATATAACCCCCTGATTTTTTCTACGTAAAATCAAACATTGGTTAATTTTAAGTATGTTTATGACAAAAAAATATTTTTTTTTCAAAACTTTAAGAAAAAATGTTGAATTTTTTTTTGGTAAAAAATTTGAGTAAAACCTACAAAAACTATTTTTAAACATACATATGGGATATCACAGTAACCGGAAAAAAAACCCTCTAATTAATTAGGGGGTGGCCCTTATATCATCCCATTTAAAAAAGTAAAGATATTTCCAAAAAACGCTTCTTGAAAATTAAAAAAAATAATATCTCAAGAACGGTGAAATAAATTTTATAAATTACAATTTATTTTACGTATTTGTATTATTTAAAAATAGTTTTTGTAGGTTTTACTCAAATTTTTTACCAAAAAAAAATTCAACATTTTTTTTAAAGTTTTGAAAAAAAGTTTTTTTTGGCATAAACATACTTAAAACTACCCAATGTTTGATTTTACGTAGAAATAATCAGGGGGTTTCATTTGAAATAAGAAAGTGGGTGCCATTTCCTGATAAACCGGAAGTAAAATGAAAGATTTATTCGATCCATAGAATTTGTTTTCTTAGATCATATAAGATACTAAAATTCTAATTTTTTATTTTCATAAATAAAGAAATGCCAGGGGTGGCCCTAGTTTCATTTCCACCCGGTATATTTTTAGTAGGTAGGTACCAAATAAATGCACCTTTTTTAAAATAATTATATTTGCAATATTGAGAACATTTTGCAAAGTAAAGGGCTCATATTGTTACTACTATTTTAATAAATGTGACTTTCGACCAAGATACTCAAGGGCTATGTAAAATTATATAGAAAGAAACATAAAATAACAAAAATATACAGGGTGTATCACTTTATTCCATTCATATAGTAAATGCCATTCTGAACAAACAAATTTTCCTATAAACTAATGTTAGTTTTTTCGACTCCTAGAGAAGTTGAAGCAATTTTAAAATTTTGTGAACGCACTGTATAATCTTTTTTCATATCATCTTCTTATTCAAATCAATTATTATATAGGGAAAACGCAAAACATTTAAATAAATAAATTGTTAATAAAAGAAAAATTATACAGAGTGTCCCATAAAATTCAATACAATTTTGATATTTTAAAATTACTATCCGTGATTTAGGAGATTAGATACGACATCTATTGGTCATTTACTAAAGCTAGTATTGGAGTAATAAATAAAAACCTTTTTATACAAATTTTATATATGGGTACTTATAAATCAATATTTTGTTCATTAAAAATGGTATACTAAAAACAAAAACTAATAAAAACTCAACATATAACGAAGCATTTACTCGCCTTCCTCCATTTTGTTATAAAAGTGATGGCGGTATATCTATACGCTTTCAAAATTCCCTATAATATTTTTAGGAGTTAGGAGTCAAAAAAATATTTCATGGTATTGTGATAAAGCAAAATCCGTTCCATGATTTAGTGACCTACAATATAATCAAATTAAAAAACTCAAAAATGAGGACGCGTCATAAAATTTCAAAAAAACAATTTATTATTTCTAACATCATCAGTTAATTTCAAAGAAATGGATATACTTTAAAAGGTTTCATTATTGTGGTTTTGTCATTTTTCTGAATAAAACCTCAATAGATATCACATTTTTCTGGTTTAAAATTATGTCATATTTTTGCCGAAATGGAGATATTGACTAGAATATTGTTGTATGATAAGGTGGAATGCTAGAAACGGACATTTCTAATCTCAAAATGATATCCATCAGGTTTTATTCCTGTAAAATGACCGAAAAACACTTTTTCTTTAAACATCTGACGTCTCTATTACTGAGTCTATTGTCGAGGTATACTTTTTAATGCCTAGGCGAAAATGTTGCTACTTTTCACCGCCTTCTAGAAAATTATAATAATTAACTTGTTTCAGAAATGTTGAAAAAAAATTGTATGTTTTATTTGGGGTAACTTTTAGCTCTAGTAAAACGTTACACTATTTTGGATGGACGAGTAGTTTCAAATTTTAAATTAGATCATCAGCAGGTACCACGAGGGAGTAGAAAATCCATCCTACTATTCTAAAGCTTCGTAAAATTATCAGAAAATCACTGATTAAATTAATGCGCATCGATAGAGTGCGCGCGAGTTTGGGAAGAAAAATCGTAATAAATCCTAAAATCGATCAATCGCGCTTCCCACTGTATCCCAAGTTTTTCTTCTCAGATTTTCAAATTTCTTTGGTCCCAAAATTAAGGCTGTTTTTGGCCTGTATAATGTGTTTCTAAAATGGTAGTGACGGTTTCGTGTGCTTATACTACAACTAAAAATATCCAAACTCAACTTTTTATTTTTACTTTTTATTTATTTTCTCTGGATCGGCTTAATAAAATATTTTGATTGAGTATTTTTCATAGCTACCTTTGGCTATTACGTTGATCTTAATTTAATAATGCAGTGGCGTAGAAACAGATTAAGGTGTCCCATTTTTTGAATTTATTTGTTGCTACGGCAAGATTTCATTTTTTTTTGTTGGATTTTTTATATCTTCATTCAACTTACCACAAGAAAGTACAGCTCTTAAAGTTTGGTATTAAAGTAATTTTGTATTTTATAATCTTGTACCTTTGTTTAAACAAAACTACCTTTCAAAATAAGAGACCAATTTCAAACGAAATAATTTTTACTCGAAACATTTTTTTTCTAACACTCTTACTTTAGGAGATATTTCCACTCTCCAGGTTAAATAGAACACCCTGAATATATTTATATATTCTGTATTTTTTTTTCGTTGACCAGATTTAGTAGAATGACTCAGATTTAGTAGAATGACTCAGATTTAGTTGAATGACTTTAAAAGGGACACCCTGTATAAGGACAATACTTTATAATTCAAACATGCTTAGTTTTGCTTCCTCTATCACCCCGAAAATATTGTCACACTTCAGGGACATCCTGTATAAAAACACTACACCTCTGGAAAATATATTATTTGAGTTAGCGTTTCTACAGGCATAAACTGCTATTTTTGCCTATTAGGAAAACGCTCTTAATTCCAATTTTAAATAATCTAGTATAAAATCTGAATAATACTTAATCAACAAAGGTAAGGATTAAAAAATAATTTTGCAAAAAAAGCCAAAAATATTAAAATTGTCATGGAATACCGAGTGGAAACACACGGAATCATTTTTGTGTCTGGTTTCTTACATTAATTTGTTGATTTATAGCATTTTGTAATGATTTTTTATTCTAACGAGTAATTAAATGAAACGTAGGTGTAAAAAAATGAAAATTTTGCGAGCTAAAGCGAGTAAATCACCAACCCATACTCAAGCACCATAAAAGACAAGTTGAGTCATGTGCGCCCATTAAATGCAAATAAACTTAACCGGCTGAATAATCAACGTTCCGGAAACCGGAAGTCCATTTAAAAAAGTCCGTTAAGAGGGCTCAGGTTGATATTCGTTATAGTTCTCATGGGTACGAGTATTTTAAAGCGTATATGTCCATCAATTCAAGCAACATAATTGTCTTTTAATATTTTCCAGAGAAATGGTCTTAAAAGGGAATGCTTGATAATAAGTGCTTAATTACCATTCTAATTAATCGTAAAATTGTTAATTGATCAAACGCACCTAAAGGTTAAAAAATAATAACTCAATTATTACCCATTTAATAAAGATTACTACGTTTATCATAAGCTGTTTTTTACGGTTTTATTAGCGATTTACATACATAAGTTTATTTATGTATAACTATGTAACTTTCATATTAATTAGATTATTAAATGACTGAAGGTATTTAAAAATTGTTAATTAAACATCAAGTGGGGTAATATCGTAAAATATGTTTATACCAACTTCTTTTAAAATGACACCCAAATACAAATTAATATCTATTACTAAGACTTTTTTTCTCTTTTCTCAATTTTATGGATAAGTGTATTATTATTAAGACATGGTAAATACTGTTTTTGTTATTTTATACCATTAAAATATGTGCATGAAGTAATAAATAAAACATTTGTGTGTGCTTGCTTATTTTCTTCATAATTATTTTTTAAATTAAAATGAGATTTACCACACTTATAAAGACGTCTTCAAATGGCTTTTTAAAATGCACCTTGCCATGGAAAAATAAGTAGGTACTCTATTATAAAGTACATGCGCATTTTTACGACTCATTACTCGTAATGAAGCGCAATAAAGAGCAGACGTTTTCTGCACCATTGTTACACTTTCACAAAAAAAAATGCATTAAATTTCTATTTTAATCGACACAATTTTAAGTGTAATGTTAAATACTCGTGGTAAATAAAATGATTGTTGATAAAATTGGTATTGAAACTTGAGTTATATCCTACTGTATACATACAATACATAATACAACACTTGTTTTATCGTCTATCAACTATCAAAATAACATCCGCGTCATTAAACTACAGTAAAGTACTTCAAATAATTTAATGTTAATCTATTGTTTTCGTGAAGAAATTATAGCTTTGTTTCGCAATTCCAGAACTCTATCGAGTGAACGCTCTGATAAATGAGCTTAACTCAACGAACCAGACACTACTTTCGTATTACAGATATTTACTTAAAATATTTCATAATACTAGGTAAAGCCATCGTGTACATGTATGTACCAATCCTATTAAAATACTATGGTAAAGCAAGTGGAAGCAGGATTTTTACATGAGTATAAAAACATATAAATTTGAAATTTAAGTATTTTATACGGACTGTGCAGATACGTTTTAGATATTAAAACGTCTTTAATTTCACTTCCAGTTTCACAGGAAATTACATCAACAATTTAACATTAAATAGAATACCTATGTATATGTAAATTGTGTTTGTTTACAGTTGTAAATTTTATGACTAAATTTTCTGACTTTTGACATAAACGGCCGTTGATCGTTTCCTTCACCCATTAAAATATCTTTAATTTGTTGGGAACATTTTACCATCACCATCGCATCGGCGAATAGTTTTCTAAAATTTCAAGTAACTTTTCTTCGTCTTCGGTGATTTTCTTGTCAGTGCCATTTGATTATTTTTTGGGGATTTGTAAGAGAAGATATAAAAAAATGGATAATTCATTTTTTATAAATATAATTTTTTAAGGAATCAATAACTAAGAAAACTTTAAATATTGTTAAATAAACTGGTGGTGTTGGAAGTTTTGGATAAGAAAGTATACAGTAAAAGCAGATGATACCTTATATCCATCTTTATTTATAGTTTGCTACATGTTTCGGGTCCTAAGAACCCATCTTCAGGTGCAAATATTAACGAAACAATTCAGCTGTACGAGCTATCAGCCTCTCCATTTGACGTTGGACTGTATGGGTATATTTTTTATTATTGGAGATAGAAAGTCGGTTAAATAGACAACGTAGTAGAGATTAATTCGTTGACAAAACATTTGAATCATTCCCGCGATACCTTGAAATAACAAGAAAATGCGATTTTCAAAATGTGGCTTTAAAATGTCAAAAAAACTTTCTTGGTACCACCGAAAATAAAGAAGTTTTCAAGATAGCAATTTCTTGTTTTTTCAATATAGCGCAGGAAAGATACGATATTCAAATGTTATGTCACGGAATTATTAATATACGATAATCTTTACTACTTTGTCCATTTAACCGTATTTCTATCTCCAATAATAGTAATAAATATACAGTCCGACGTGAAATGGGACTATACTAGGAGTAGAAATGAATTTTAGGCAACCCAATATACACTAACGTTGTATTATGTGTTGTATGTAAATTGAATGTCAAATTTTAAAATTATTTCTTATATTATTACTATTTTAAAAATTTTAACATTTGAACAAAAAATAGCATGTTTTATTAGGAGTAAAAGAACCTTTTGTGGCTCGCATGTATCCACGTGACTCGAAAACCTCGTCCCACAAAAAGTACTTCTATTTTTCCTCTATAACTATTACTCCTCAAGTTTTGGTGATATATTCATCAGGATGTTTTGGAACAACATCGGATATCTATGTAGAAAAGCGTAATACCATTTTTTAACTGGTGTATAATTAATAAACTTCAAATTTTTTCTTGTTAAAATGTAGAAGACCTTCTTTATTAATATGAAATACCATTTTGCCCAGTTGACCAATACTTTTTCTGTTTCTTTCCCGAAAACAGATTTCGGGCTGCACTGTCATTTTGACTCAATTAAGCACTTGCTCAAAATTTTTTTACGAATATTGATACTTTGAATGGTTTGTTGTTATAGAAGAATTCTGGAATCCTTTTAACTTTTGTTTTTTGATGGTTTTATTTCCTGTTTTTAAATCTGGATTATTGTATGGTCACAATGGGCACTTCCACGATTTATTAATTTTTATTTAGTCTTAAAGATAAAGTTAAAATAATAAATTTTATCTAATCAATTTTTTAATATCTTTTGTGTAAGAGCTAAAAATGTGAATTTTTGAATCCGTGACGTCATATTGTTCAAAAGTTCTAGTCCGGCAACGTTGTTGGCATCCCCTATCGTCTCATCCACTGCAAAGCTCCATAAACTCTGTTTTGACAGATGACAATTACACAAGCTTACTAACAACGTTGATTGAAGTATTAGGAAGATAGTCCACCTTATGGACAATTTCGTATGCGGACGATGTACCGGCCGCTGTGCAGCGCGTCGGTCGTTTTCCCTCTATCGCCGGGTACAAAAAGTTTTTAGATCTGTATTCAGATTGGTGTGAAACTAGGCTATTTAAATTTGAAATGTTTGAAAGACACGTGCGTTCAAAGCAGTTCAAAGACAACAGATGTTCGGGGACTAAAGGAATGAGCAGGTAGCGCGGTGGATATTCCATACAATTCCATAAAAACGATCTACAAGAGAAACAATCAGGAATATGGAGTATTTTACATTTTTAATTAAGTAAACTCTTTTAAAATAATTAAAGGTATTACTTTTTCTACCTTTTATAATAAATGAAAACGGAAAAATAAAAGAAATATAAAATAAAAATCAAGTTATAAAAAATATTATCAATATGTATATTTTAATGTTTCTAAATCCAAATAATAAAAAAAAGAGTAGCTTTTTATCAAAAAATTGTACCTGCTGGTAAACTACCTAATAAATGCTAATAATTAATAATCATTTTCAGACAACTCATATTTTTGAATTCTAGAGGATGGCTTCAACCAAACTCGTGTTTTCTAAAAAAGTTTTCTGTTTAGATTAAGATTTTTTAAGACATGAAATTTTTTTCGCGAATCTGTTTATTTTTTTTGCAAAAACTATAGAAGTTACCAATTTAAATTTTCTTGCTAAATATAAATACCGTGGCTGGACATTTTCTTAAATATAAAAAAGCTTTTTACGAAATTAGCAGTGAAATGACAAGGGTGCAGCGTTTCAAATTAAAAATTTGAAAGTTAAAAATTTTAGGTTGCAGTATAAAGAAATAAGAAAAAAAAAATAAAAAAAATTCAAGGCTCTACGACTTTTTGTTCAAAAGTAATGAATTTTTATGGAAAATATGGCATTCTAAAATATGAGTAAATGTGTATAGTTAAAAATTAATATTTCGCTTAATAACTAAAATTAACAAACAATAATTCGTACAGACAAGTTTCTAAAAATTATCGTTATTGTCTTATTAATTTTTTTAAAATTTAATTATTTTTTAAGGTATATTACCTAAAAAAAAATTGATTTTTTTTGAGTTTTTGTGATGTAAATTTTTTTTTGGCGGTGAAGAGGGCAAGTGACCCCCTAAATTTCATCCATGTTCTATTATCTTTCATTTGCGATGTCGATTTTGAAAGAATTCGAAAAAAAAAATTTTTAGATATTTTTAAGGCTTGAAATTTTTCATGGAAATCGATTTTTATTGTTTTTCTTGAAAACTATAAAGGTTGGCGATTTCAAATTTTTACCAAAGGTAAACACCATGGAAAGACGCGTTTTAAAAAATATTTGGTTAAACATTCTTTTGGAAAATATTCGCAAAGTTTTGGGAAAATTTTGGTACAAAGACGGCCCTGAACGACGCAATTTTAAACCGAAAATTAAAGTTTTCACGGAATTTGGTGGGGGAGATGAGGGTACGAATTTTAAGTCGTCCTGGTGGTTCTAATAGTTTCGAAGATATTAATTATTTTGTGAAAAATTTCAAGCCGCAATTTTGGCTCCAAACGGAGACTTTGCATGTTTTTGCAACTATTTCGGCCATAACTCTATAACGAAAAGAGATAACGAATTAAGCCTTTTTTTGTCTTAAAGTGGACATTGAAAACTTTCTGAAAATGTACATTACGTTGGGGCAAAATAAAATTTGAGGGGTTGAATAGACCGAAATGCGTCAAAAATTACGACTTTTTTAAAGGCGATCTTAAAAAAATTACTTTTTCGTTATTTTTTGGAAATTCAAAAAACCCTATGCGTGTACGATTTTGGTTCGGGAAGTAGATTCAAATGAACCTTTAAAATTGAAAATCGGTTAAAAAATGGCCCGATGGGAGCCACTCACCCCAAAATTTAAAATTTCGAGTTGATTTAGGCATTACTTCCGAACCCCTTCGAAAATAAAAATTTCCTACGCGCTATCCGTTATGGAAATTATTATTTTATAAGGCAGTGTAGAAAAATTTAATGATTTTTGGAAACTGTGGGCTACAGTGGTAGTACCAATCGGCCGCGTTTGGCGCAATTTTTTGAACATTTTACGTTTGATTTTTTCTGAAGCAAAGATTTGAAGAGATTCGAGATAGTTTACAGCACTTAGGGGGGGTGCAATCGAAAATACCTTCGGGTGGATTATCTTTTTTCGGGGTGTTCTGATCAAGACTTTTGCACATACAAATTTCTTTCGAACGTGCAGACTACTTTTTTGAAATTTTGATTTTTATTGTTGTTTTTTCGAATCACTCTTTAATTGTGTATTTATGTGTAAAATTAACATTTTCGGTGGAACATATCTCATAACTTAAAAAAAAATATACCTAATAGACTTGATTCTTGATATTTTGATTTTTTCTAAATTTTATTCCGTAGAATTACATCAAAAAATTAAGTTTCAAATTGCAAATTTTAAGCTATATGTAAACTTGTTCACATATAAAATTTATTTCTATTAAAAAAGTCTCCAACAACGAACAAGGTACCAAAGGTTCAGATGGTGGCGGTAAGAATAATAACCTACATATCACATATCTTATATATATTTTAATTTATAAGGTATCTAATTTTTACTTCTATTAATATTGATTGTGTTCGTAAAATTAGGTACATATATTTGAAATGAAATTGTAGAGGTGATGTCGATAATTCGAAACATATACCTACCCAGTAAACCAATTTGTAACTTATATATAAAATACACATAGATAGCTGGTAAATTCTCCTATGTAGCTAATTTAACGTAAAATATATGTATATTTTACATATATAATATTATATTATTTTCTCTATGTAAGTAATAAGTAAAATTTATAATGTGTTATTTATATAGAATTATTTACATATACAATTCATAAGTTCGTATACTGTATATTTTATATATAAATAATTATTTATTATTAATGTAAAATATCGCCTGTGTTATTTACATTAGACATTTAATTTAAAATATACCTACATAAATTATTTACATATATTCTTTATGCAAATAATTCATACATAAAATATAAAATAAAATAACTTATTAGAAAAATGTATGGAAGTTGGGTTAGAATTTATTTATTTTGTTATAAATAATTTTAACTACCTAATTTTTATATTTAATGTCTTTATTTTTAAAGTTTAGAATTTTTTCTTAATTTTTTCTGCAAAATTGCGCTTATCAAAGAAATCCAACATTCAACACCGACATTATTAGAAA
Source organism: Stenus bimaculatus (assembly GCA_963971135.1). Lineage (NCBI taxonomy): Eukaryota > Metazoa > Arthropoda > Insecta > Coleoptera > Staphylinidae > Stenus > Stenus bimaculatus. Next base: position 72,812,245 of record OZ020180.1, on the reverse strand, counting down.
AAAGTTGAGTTATAATTTATAATTTATTTATTTTGTTAAAAATAATTTTAACTACTTAATTTTTATATATAATTGAACTTCTTTTAACTTCATTAATTTATTTTTAATTTTTTTTTTATTTGTATTAAAACAAATATAATATTTATTTAATGTGGAATTGCTTTAAAACAATGTTTTTGTGTATTCATTTCATGAAGCCTCGATGGTCCAACGGTTAGGTGGCGTGATTCGACAATTTGCGACTGCAACGGCGTGGGTTCGAATCCCGCAAATCCCACTTTAAGTTTAACATAATTAAGTTAAGATAATATTAATTTATTATACTTGTGATTACTTACTAGAAATGGCCTGGTTGCTGCTAATTACTACATTGTACCGTCCAAGCAAAAAAATGATATTTTTTGTTTTTATTTACTTATATCTGATATATATTTTGTATATAAAAATTTACATAATTTACACATAATAACCTATCCCCAAATATGGCTGACATCCTTACATGATTTATCCCTAATTTCTCTCTAGATTTTACATAAGTTTTCTTACATGTTATATATATTTTACATATATAATACCTCTTTTGGTTTACTGGGTATGTAACAAAATATACAAGAAAATGGCATGAAATGTGATGAATAAAGAATCATTTAGTTTTTTTTTAATAAATTAGAAGTAATTAATATTAATACTTAATACTCCACATTATCAATTCAATCTTCTAAAATATTATACCGAGGTGAGGACAAAAAAACGACCAACGCCGTATTAGCATGTGTTTTTTATCCGATTTAAATAAGTGATATATCAAATTAAATGGTTGACTAAATACTATATTTGGATATTAAAAGATTTTTCTTTTTTCTGAAAACAACTGAGAACTTTTGATTTTCAAATGACAACATAAGAGTAAAAAAATAATTCCAAGTGTAATTTCAACCAATAAAACGAATACATTTTTAATTTTTTTTGTAATTTTATTTTTATTTATTTTTACTCATTAAAATAATTTTTTCTCTTATTTAAATCGGATAAAAAATATGAAAGCTACATTTTTTACTTTATTTTAAGTGTTAAAAATTAGAGCAAAAATAACTGTAAAAATAAATTAATTTTTAAGGTGTTTGTTTAGAAGCGATTTTTCTTGCAACACGATTTGGGCCGTTTTTTTAAGTTATAACATCCAAATTATCATGTTTATTAAGGTTTTAAAATGCCAAAGAAGATGTGCTTTTTTTATTTTTTTTTTATTTTATTGTTTCAAGATACATATAAAAAACATTAAATTTCAAAATATAAAAATAATTCCAAATCTTGTAAACACACTTATTAAGAAGAATTTAAAAATATCCTTTTTTACTTTGCGAATATCAAACAAAAAGTTCTGAAAGAGGAGACAAAGCACATGCAGCTGGAAAACTAAATTTACGAGGGGTCATAAATTGCCGGTAACTAGGCGAGAGCGTTGCGAGAAGCGAGACTATCCAAGAAAACCACCTAGAATATGCCTTGAATACTGAAAAATGTTAGAATAGTTCAGCAGAAATCCGAATGGAGCTCGGGGCAGCACCTATCGATACGAAATCAGATTGTCCTTGAGGACTGCTCGTATACGCTTTTCAACACGGTGGTGGACTATCTTCCTAATACTTCAATCAACGCTAACAAGGAAATCAATTTGACATTTGCAATCTGTCATCACCGATCACAGACTCAAGAGCTGGTAGAGTTGATAGAAACGACTGCTCACGAGGACACACGACGGGAACACCAGCAACGTTGCCGCTTTTTTGAATACAATTTCTAAATAAATTAAAAAAACAAACCAGCCCATTAAATTATGTTTTTAAGAGCTATGCATAGTATAAAATTCATTGAAAAATATTTTACTGTGGAAAGGCCTATTGGATCATTCTGAGAAAAGAAAATATGTCTTACACCACTTTATCCAAACATGCGCCGATTTAACCATGGAATAGTGGTGGCGACAACTAGACAACGCCATTGGTGAAGATTTAGGGAAATCTAAGAAAATCAAGTCTTTATGGCTTTATTAATGTGTTAGATGCAGGTGAAGAAAAAATAGAAATAAGATTTAATACACTAAGCAAATTGCCTAAAAAATGACAAATTTGAAAGAATAGGGAACACATTGCTACATCGAAATATTGTCGCATCAAAATGTTACCGGATCGAAAAACGCTAGTTCGAATATGTCGGGATCGAAATTTTACTGGACCGAACTTTTGCCTATTCGAAACTTTGCTATACTTCATTTTTTTAACTAGGAAGAGTGATAGGTAAAGACAGCTTACACTATAAAAGGTACTAGAAAAATAACCAAACAGGTTTTGGCAGGCATTTTAGGTTATTTTGGCTTTTTAATGATAAAATATGTAGAAAGCATAATTAAATTCCCTATTTCTTTATACTAAATACAAATATACAGGGTGTCCCATTTAACTTTGGGATGTATGGGTATCTTTGTTATTACTGGAGATAGAGAGTCGGTTAAATAGACAATGTAGTAGAGATTTTTTCGAATATTAATAATTCATTTACAAAAAATTTTAATATCGCATCGTTCCAACGCTATCTTGAAAAAACAAGAAAATGGGATTTTTAAAATATGGCTATAACTTCTTTATTTTCGGTGGTACCAAATAAGTTTTTTAAGATAATACAGACAATTTTTTGGGTACAATCCAGTAAAACAAATGAATATTTCTTTTCGCTAACGGATTGACCGGAAATGAACCAAACTTATTTTTTTCTTATGGCAGCCATATTGGATTTACACATATTCGGAATCAGTTATTTTATCTGAGTAATTTGGTATACCATATGTCATATTAAAAAATAAAATTATTTGATTTTACAAACTAACATTGGACTTTAAGAGATGTAAATTGTCAATAACATCAATGTACCTATTTAAAATATTAAATGTAAAATAAATCTTAACACATATGTATTGACAGTTTACATCTATTCAAGGCCATTTTTGGTTAGTAAAATAAAATTATTTCTATTTTTCTTAAAATATTACATATGATATATCAAATTACTCTAATTCTGAATATGTGTAAATTCAATATGGCTGCCATAAGAAAAAAATAAGTTTGGTTCATTTCCGGTCAATCTGTTGGCGAAAAAAAATATTCATTTGTTTTACTGCATCGTACACAAAAATTTGTCTCTATTAAGTCAAAACATTTTTTTGGTACTATCGAAAATAACGAAGATATGGCCATATTTTGAAAATCGCATTTTCTTGTTTTTTCAACATAGCGTTGGAACAATGCGATATTCAAATGTTTTGTAAATGAATTATTAATATTCGAAAAAATCTCTACTACTTTGTCCATTTAACCGACTTTCTATCTCCAATAATAACAAAGATACACATACAGTCCAACGTCAAATGGGACACCCTGTATACATTTAAATTCTTTAGTAATTAAAATGTTATGATTATTATTTTGAGGTTATATGTCAAATATCGTCCAAAATAATTATCCAGAAACATTTCGGCCCAACGATTTTCGGTCCAGCAATTTTCGATGCTGCGACTTTTTGGACCAGTGACTTTTCGGCCTGATAATGTTTCGATGCAAAATTCGATCCAGCTACAGTCACCCAAAATGCCTCATCTAGCCTACAATAAATATTTTTATTGTAAGATGCATTTTTTTTAATTTTTCTGAAAGATATAAGTAAATCAATTTTAATTACATTATAAATGTTTAAGAATTTTTAGTTTTCATTTATAAATGGCCAAAAATCGTTTTGCTAACATTTTACAGACAATACAGGGTGTTCCAAAACTCACGCATAAACTTCCGCTACATCGTCAGAGACCTTGGTAGAGTACCAAATATTAAAAAAAATTCTATGTGTTTTATATGGGAAAATAAAATTCGAAGTAAACATTTTAATCTTTAAAATTCTCTAGAAATATCCCGGATAAGAATTTTTCAAATTATTATTTTTAGAATAACATGTCGAGAGAATGAATCTGCCACCGATGTTTTTTCAACTAATGACAATTCTACCAAAAGTGACATTATTTTGTTAAAACTGTCATCGTTTGAAAAGTTATTTTGATAAACTCCTCAAAATCCAGTAGGGTAACTATGGTTTCATGGTAAAAAATGACAATTAATGCAGTCAGGACCTCGTGAATGTGCTGCAGGTATTATTAGATGTTGCCAAATTTCTTTGGTTAATAACTTAAAAATATTGTGAATAGAAATTTTTAGGGTCTCTGACAATACCCTCTTAATTTGTAATTATCTTCTTATGTTTTGAAATTATGTGAGGGTTTCTTACATAAAACTTTTTATATAAATTAAAATATTAGTAAAAAACTTGAAACAATACAAATTGTAATTTTACTTTTTTTAATAATTAAAATATTTATTTAATTTACATAAAGAAACTTAATCAAGCCTACCATTAAGTTAATTAAAATAAACATATCTAAATTTCGTTATTTTTTGTACCAATTTATTTAATTGGTAAAGACACTTTTTCTAAAGTAATTATTTTAATTAGCGCAAAATACAACTTACTTAACATAAATGTTGAGTTACGTTAAACATAAAATAGTGCAAGATGTAGTGCATTAATTTTATTGAGGAAGAGCAAGGTGTTACTCACCTATTACTTTCGTAGGCAACTATTTTTAATCTTAAAAGGAAAGTAAATCAAAGCTAATTAATTTATTCTCGTAAACTTACTTTCCAAATAAATAAAACAAATTTTAAATCGATTTTATGGTGAATATAAAATTTTCTAGTTTTATGTAAAAATTTTTTGTGAAAGTAAATGGCACATCTGCTATTAATAATATAAATATGCTTTTAAAATATTTTAATTGGATCTTTTGAAAAGGTCAATAGGATAAAATTTTAAACGTTTTAAGATTCAGGCGGCTGCAAAAAAAAACGGCCATACTGTTGACAGTGTTGACTAACAAAAACAAAAATAGAAGATATTGATATTGGTTACCACAAGACTCTTTTAAACGAATTTCAAAATCACGCGCTCAAATTTGCCCACTATCTCTTTTATATACAAGGTGGTTCCATACTTAAACCACCCTGTATAAAGAATTAATTTTCTCAAAATACAGGGTGGTGATAAAGTTTGGAACCAAGGTCATAACTTCCGTAAAAAGTTTTTTTGTAAAAATCGCTCGGACAGGTCAATTTTTGTTTTAAAAATGCCATCTTTTGGAATGAAAAAAATATTCATGACGTCACTGATAACTTCACTATGACGTCATCATCAATTTTTTTAAATGGAAACCCCTACTTTTTTTACACATTTTTTATAGACCTTTTTATCATATTAATGAATACATAAAAATATTTAAACAAATTTCAACCATTTTTGAAAAAAAAATAAATTTACTTAAAAAAATTATTAATTCTCAATGAAAATATTACAAAAAAAAAGTAAATTTTTAATTTACAAGTAACAAATTTTAACGAAAATGTTCAAATTGTTCCCCATTGACCATTTGGCATTGTCCCATTCGAGTGTAGACACTCTGAATACTATTGTTAATAGCTTCTTCGTCAATTTGTTGCAATTCCGTCCTAATTCTAAGCTCCAATTCTTGTAAATTATTAGGTCTATTGAAATATACTTTTGATTTTAAATGTCCCCACAAAAAAAATCTAAGGGCGTTAGAGTCGGGAGATCGCGGAGGCCACTCAATTGGTCCCCCCCGACCTATCCATTTGTTGGGAAACGTGGTGTTAAGGAATTCTCGCACCGCCCTGCCAAAGTGTGGAGGAGCCCCATCTTGTTGAAACCAAATCTTTTGGTTAGGAATGTTGCGATTTTCATAATTGGGGAAAATACGAAGTAAAACTGGTAGCAAATCAGTCCGCAAAAAATTCAAGTATCTTTCGGCAGTAAGGTTTTCATTAAAAAAGTAAGGTCCTATAAAACGTCTGCCAATCATTCCCACCCATACATTTAACTTTCCCTGTCTTTGACTATGGGATTCTACGGCCCAATGAGGATTTTCCTGTGACCATTGGTCACAATTATGTCGATTCACTGATCCATTCAATTGAAAGGTAGTTTCATCGGAGAAAATTATACTACTTAAAAAAATTAGATTTTGATCACATCGCGCCATCATTTCTTCACAAAATTGCAGTCGGCGATCGGGATCATCTTCATTTAACTCTTGTATGAGTTTTATTTTGTATGGGTGATACTTTTCCTTTTATAATAATTTTGCGACATAGGAATGATCCACATTATTATTTCTTGAAATATCTGTTGTTGAAATATTGGGATTTTGTTCAATCGCAAGTAATAAATTTAATTTGGTTTCTTCATTCACTTGAGGCCGTCCTTGTCGAGGCAAATCTCCTACAGATCCTGTTTCTGCAAATTTGGTAACTAACTTACTTACTGTAGATCTTGAGATTTGCGGTCTATTTGGATATTGCTCATTAAACAAAGCACAAGCTTCCCCATGGGTTCTTTTTCTATCGCCGTATCCTACCATAATTAAAATTTCGATTCTTTCGCGTTCGCTTAAACGAGGCATTTTTAATTTCGCAAAACTTAATAATTGTTGATTATTATTAAACAAACGAAGTAAGCTATTCAAGCATTGGTAAATGGATTTAAAATTTTATTTGCCATACAAAATAACGTCAACTAAAGCACTTTTATAAAGGCAATTTTTATTTCAATAAATTTTGAATATCAAAAGCTTTTTCAAATTTATAATAAATTACAATTTTATTTAAAGTTTATTATTACTCAAACATTTTATTTTAATTACCTTTTTCATTAAAAGTTATTTAAAATTAGTTTTAAGAAAATTCCAATTGTGTAAAGAAGAACAATTCGAATATTTTCAATAACAATTTATTATTTTTAAACTAAAAATTAGTTTAATTTATTTTTCTTGCCATATTTTCATTGAGAATTAATAATTATATTTGAGTAAATTTATTTTTTTTTCAAAAATGGTTGAAATTTTTTTAAATATTTTTGTGTGATCATTAATATGATAAAAAGGTCTATGAAAAATGTGTAAAAAAAGTAGGGGTTTCCATTTAAAAAAATTGATGATGACGTCATAGTGAAGTTATCAGTGACGTCATGAATATTTTTTTCATTCCAAAAGATGGCTTTTTTAAAACAAAAATTGACCTGTCCGAGCGATTTTTACAAAAAAAATTTTTACGGTAGTTATGACCTTGGTTCCAAAGTTTATCACCACCCTGTATTTCAGTTAGTATTGTCAGACCATCAACGATATGCAGATACATTTGACACCAATTTGAAGCATAATATTTTCTGTTATTTGTTTTTTATTTAGAACGTGCACTTTTTTAGCGAGACAGTTATTTTCTATTTATATTTTTAATAATATAGTACCTTTTGTGTAAATGTAACAGTAATTAATAGCATATTTCACAAGAATAATTGCCTGCCTACCATTGTTTTGTTTAATAACTTATGTCAATTAGCATAACTTATTAATTTTTAATTAAACTTTATTACTTATTTAAGTAAATAATTTATTGCAATATTATTTTCATAACGAAAAAAACTACATACTATAAAGTAGGTATTAATAATAAAAAAGAAAAAAAGGCCCTATTATAAAAAAGTTTTATGACAGAAGATCAACCAAAATATTTTTAAATAAATTTCATATTTGGGGAAATTTTAGTATTTAAAGCAGTACCACTTAATAATTTCCATATTCCGCTATTGCAATTCCATCACCTTAATTATCCTTTTTTTTAATTGCACCAGAAAAAAAACTATCTAAAAGTGAGATGTAAAACACATTAGTCATATTTGTGAGGTGAATCAGTTGATTGATTCTTCAAACTTTGTGGGTCTTTTATATTCAAATTATTTTATTAAAATTCTAACCATGTTGCGCTGAAAAAACACAATAACAAAATGGTAAATGTGTATACCTGAACCTTCAGATTGTTCTTGGAAATATGATAATCTGTTACCACCTCAGGGAAAAGTGCGCTTTACTAACATGCCGCGTTATTATTTTTAATACCGCAATATCTTTGTAAAATGATACTAGTCGTCTTTAGTATTATAATCAGATTAGCTTCATTTTGTACTTTTTATTCGATAATTGTGCAGTTATCCCAAATTTGTAGTTTTAATTAAAACTTATTTTGGATATTCGATAGTGGTCAAGAATTTCTTTATGTAGAACAGGATAAAGATGATTAATTTCTGAAAAATCAATTTCTCTAAGGAATTTTTGAAAATGGGATAAGTATTCGTTTTGTTTCGTGAATCATTTTGGGTGTTGTTATTTATTTAGCGGGTGACTTACCCAGACGTAAGCATGTATAATTTACATAATTTTGCAAGCCAATTTTCGTGTAGATCAATCATGTTCCGCACAAAATAAGATTTAAATTAGGAGCATTAAAGCGATCCAATAAGCAGCTGAATTAAAGACCGCAATAATTTATGGTCGAAAAAACATAGGGGGGAAATAACCACTCTGGTAAAAGTCAGGTGAGCTCAACAAGTGTAGGAAAGCCCCTCAGAAAACAATCAGACACTACCAAATACACCTGTTATACTTTTAAAGTATGCTTTGCACCTGTCACATCCGTTAATAACGAACTTCCAACTTCCTAATGGAGCAGTTTATTGTCCAAAGTCATAATTTGTCACAAAGAAATAGTATTTTTAGTACCTTCACTTTTAAATATTTACACTTTAGCAGAAAAATATTTTTTTATTTAAAATTTAAAATCTTAAAGCTCCAAATAAATAATATTCCTTACATAAATTTGAAGACCCAGATTTGAAACGGTGGTACAAATTAGTAAAACTAATTGACCCAAAAATATTTATTCGTTTTATTTATAATTTTCTATGAAAATAAATTAGGAGTTTTTGAGCCTAAATTATAAACTTTACGAAGCGGTTTTCGTGAAAACGAAGATTTACCCCTTCCAGCGGTCATAACGATGAGCTACGTAACGAACGTGTTTGTAATTGGGGGCCTGGTGGATAGAAAGGTTTACAACATAAAATATGCCACCCTCTAGAATTCATAAACATAAAAGGTACATAAATAATAATTGTACGTTTATTCTTATTGTTGGTTTAATAAACCACGTCATACATCTTGAAAAATATTCACGGAACTCTTATTATTATTCCTGTAGCAATCAAAATAATTATAATGAATAAAACATTGTTTGCCTATGTAAAACACCTCCACAACAACTGTAGCCGTTAGGTTCTTATAACCCATACTCATGCTTATCCTTATGTTCGCAGACAAAAAGGAAAATATTTAAAATTTCTATATAACCTCATGGCCAAAATTAATTATTTTTACTGCAGGAGTAAATTATTTTAAGTAGCACGTAAACCAGCTGCTAGTCTTAATTATCAGTCATTTGGTGAATTCTAGACAGATATCGACTAAATTATTAAAGAAGTTTGTAATTATTTTAAGCATCATGCAACAACAGTTTATATTATGTGCGAACACTGCAGGATGCAATTTCTACCGATTTTAATTATTAATAATAATTATAGCTTGTTTTACAAATTAAAACACCAGTGAACATACTATAATAACATAACTGGTATAATTGCTAAAAATAATCAAGAAATATCGAATAACGAATATTTTCCAAAACCTTTAACAGAAAAATATTCAAAGCCTTTGGTAACAAAATTTTGGAGAAAAAAATATACCTAAACCAAATTTTAGGAAAAAAATGTACATTTTTTGATATATTATTTAAAAATTACTCCTGAGATGATAATAAAAATATAGGATTTTTTTTCCTCAATAATTTTACAAATACAGTAGTGGAAAAAAAGTAGAGCAAACAGTAGGTATAAATTCACCAACTTATAGGACAATGTATTCTACTACTTACCTATAATTTCAATCTTAAAAATACCTTCACTAAAGCAAATAAGCAAATACATATTTTCAAAGACATTAATATTCCAGATAATTATAAACTCTATCTTTTGATGTAGGTAGTCTCTTTATTTATAAATATTCCTGTAAATACTGTACTTTATTCCATTAAAGATAAATGGAATTAAATAAAAAGATGACAGTATTACAGAACACTGCAATGGGCAATCCTGCACCCCCAAATTTTGATTCATTGTAAATTACTAAATTATAAACTCAATTTCTAAAGACTAAGATTTTATATGTACAGTGGTGGAAAAATGCTTTGAAAAAAGTATTGAAACTTTTATTTTTCTCATTTTAACAAAAGAGTATATAAAGAAATCCTGATATTTTATGACATATCCTTTCGCGTTCAGTACAGCTTGGCACCTTCTGGGCATTGAATCCACCAATTTGTGTAGAGTATCTAGAGGAATTTGACTCCATTCTATTTGGATAACCTCAAACAATTCTTCTTTAATTTTTATTTTTATTTGGGCGAATTTGGCGATCTACAATGTCCCAAAGGGTTTCATTAGGGTTTAGGTCAGGTGACTGCGACGGCCATTCAAGGACATTAACTTTTTTTGGAAAACAACATTCTTTTAGTAAATGCAATGTGTGCTTCGGGTCGTTATCTTGTTGAAATCTCCACATTAAAGGCAGTTCTTCTTCGGAAAATGGTACCATGTGCTTCATTAATATATCGCTATATTGAAAACGATCCATTTCTCCCTCAACTTGGACGCAGATCTAGAAAAACCCCAAACAATAAAGGAACCTCACCCGTGTTTTATTATGTGAATTTGGTATTTTACATGATACTTTTGATTAACTGGTCTTCTTACATATTTTCTACCATCCGAACCAACCAGCATAAATTTACTTTCGTCACTCCAAAGCACTGTATTCCATTTATCTGTGGTCTGCGATTAATATGAGCTCCAAAAATCTAGTCGGGCTTTCCTATTTTTCTTTGAAATGAGTGTTTTTTTCACAGCGACACGTCCATTCAAACCAGCAGCAATTAGACGATTTCTTGTGGTTCCTGAAGTCACCTGAATGTTAAACTGGCTGCAAATTTCCTCCCTAATTTGTCTTGACATTTGGCGAGGATCTTTTTTATATATCCTCTTTATAATTTTATCTATTCCAGCTGTCGTTTTTCGAGGTCGTCCTGTCTTGAGTGCTGCTTCTACGATACTTTGATAAAATTTTCGATACTGCACCTTTAGTGATATTAAAAAATGTCGCAATTTCAACTTATTTCTTTTCACTTTGAAAGGCATCAATTATTTTTTGTTTAAAATCTGTAGAAAAATAATGGCATTTGGCCATTTTTAAGCAGTTATTTAAGACTCCAATGTGACAATTTGCAATAAAAAATATAAAATGAAGCGATACTTTTTTCCAACCAAAAATTTAATACAATGCAAGAAATGTTTATTTAATACAATTTAAAAGAATTGAATATACAAATATTTTATTTTTATTCTAAATAAACACTTAAACAAAGAAAATATTAATTTAAAAATTTAGATTAATTACAAGTTTCCATACTTTTTTCCACTGTATAATAACAAAAATATATTTAAAATGAAAATGATAAAATTTAAAATGAATTAAGATACTACAAATTACCTGAAATTTTAGGAATAACCAATAATCTAAAAAAAATAAAAAAAGGAAATGTGCAGATTGTGAATTATAACAATATTAATACTTGATGAAAATTTTATCATCCAGAAAATAGTAAGAGTAGAATATGGTTGCCGGTTAAGACCAATAAAAATACAGTTTTTACATTAAAACTTCATTGTCCAGTAACGTTTCTAGCAGTCAATAAAAGAAAATGGCTGTGGGTGGTCAAGTTTAATTTATCTGTGATACACATCTTCAAAAAAAAAGATGTAATCTAAATCCATTAACATCATAACCGTCAATAAACATTAAATGAAGATTTTACAAATTCTACCATGAGGTTTTAAAGAATCTAAAGTATATATTTTTTTTATTTCAAAATAAAATTTTGAGAAATAATCATATAAACATGTCTCTCACTGATATATAAAAAATGTTTTATGACGAATAGAGTAAAAAAATTCTTACCAGCACAAATAAAATAACAAGAATGGTAACTCGACTGTCCTTGGATCCTGGATCTTATTTGGTTAATTCTGGTATAGCTGTAGGTAATTGACGTAAGGTTTTTGAGATACATAATACGGTTTTAACCTTGAAAAAGACCAAAAAAGTAGTCGAATCGTTTCTGGAAAATAAGTTCTATTTTTATTGATCCTAACAGCCAATAATATTCTACTCAAAATATCAATTCTGATTACTTTACACTATTAATCCTAACATATTTAACATTTTAAGAAGTAAATACATTACCTAAGAAATTAAAGTGCATGTTTTTTATGCTCCACGCTTAAGATCAACATTAGGTTATTCCAATCGTCCTAGAATTGTTACCGATATGCGCTATAACGCATTGCTTTCTAACTGATGCGCATACACGTAATGGAAATTTATGTAAAGAAGCGCGTGTTTTCTATTTTTAGGTTAAGTCTTAAAACTGGGTACATAAATCCTAGTAGATGAATAAAAATCTCCTAGAGTTGGGGGGGTCATCATTTAAAAAGCAGGGTAAAATCTTATAAAAACCAAACTATGTATTATTATGTTACAAATCTTCAATTTCTCATAATGGATTTCGCAATGACAGTGTTACATCTTCAAAGCATCATTGTAGAGTCGGAGATAATAACAAGGAATAGAAAATCCATTCCACTTTTCTGGACCTTATTTGCAAATTATCAGCAAATCACTAAGAGGATAGTCGGCAAATTTGAGCGCTCGATTTTGAAATTCGCTTGATATTTGTGGTTTTGGTCATAATTTTTTTCCAGTGGAGCTTTTCTAAAATTTCTTTTTTTGGTATATAGAAGAATCTTGTAGCTATCTTCATTTTTTGTTTTTGTAAGTCAAACCGAATAATCATACGGCAGCTGTAAAACGGGCTCTTTATAAAAAAACCTTCGCTTAGCGGCGTTTACAATACAGATTTATAACTGTTTGACATAATATGTGTCTTTCAACGGCAGCAATTAGTTATGATATTAACGAAGAAATCGTATAAATTGTTTTTTTAATTTAAAATTTTTTAAACTTTTTGCAGCGCTCTAAAAATTTCTTAAAATTTTACCTAATTTTTGGAGCGCTGTAAAAAGTTAAAAAAAAAATTTAAATTATAAAAAGAATTATACAATCTCCTCGATAATACCTTAACTAATTATTGGTAGCTACAAGATTCTTCTATATAAAAAAAATAAATTTTGAAAAAGCTCCACTGGAAAAAAAATATGTCCAAAACCGCAAATATCAAGCGAATTTCAGAATCTAGCGCTCAAATTTGCCGATTATCGTCTTAATGCGAATAGCTAAAGGGCCATCGAGTTAGGGAGCAAAAAAATGGAAAAATCATGAAATCGAGCATTACGCCTGCCACTGTATCTCAAGTTTTTTCTGTCCAATATACAATTTTCTTTCTGATTTGTAAACTAGATTAATTAAACTTAAACTACTCTACTGTTTTTGTGTTGCTATTTTATGTAGAATTAATTATAAGGGATCAAAATTAAGGTACTTTTGGAAAATTATATTTTTTTATGCACTCTCGAATTTTTTCTTCCAGCTATCCAAATTTAGTAGAATGACTCCAAAACTAGGTGAAGCCGTAAACTGCAATTTTTGCCTATTGGGAAAAAAATATTCTTCAGAGGAACAAAATTCAAGTCTAAAATTACAATTACAATAAAACTTACAATTGCTACAAATTTTTAACTTAATTGAACTTTCTAGTTTCTGTTTCCTTTTATCATGTTTTGCCGTTGTTCTCAACGGCAAAACATGATAAAAGGAAACATCTCTTTCAACAACCTGAGAATCAGCGAAAACTCTACCAAATGGACTACACCAATGTCATTGGACTAAAAACTTCTTGTGTCGAATGTGAAATCAAAAACGTTGTAAAAATTCTTAACTTGATAAAAGACTGATGTCATAAAATTGAAATTAGCTTGTGTCGAACTTAAAACCAAAACGTTGCAAAAAATTTTGAAACTTGATAAAATTCAGTCATAAAATTTAAAATTAGGCTGGGCCGAATTTAAACCAAAACATTAATTTGAATGTTGAGAAGTTATACTGGTCAAATTAACCATAAAAAATCTAAAAAGAGATCAAATGTTATCCAGATAGGCATCCAACTTACGACAGAAACTGTTAATCACAGAGTTGAAGAAAGAAATCACATTTAATTTTACTATTACATTTTAGGGCATAGGGCTATTCTTAAATAAACATTAAATTCCAAATTTTAATAAATACTAGCAACAATATACACAGTTTTGCATGATAATTGAAAACTATTGTACATATTATTTACGTTTATGAGTTTTTTTTGTTGCTGCGTTTAAAAAATTGTGAAAAATCATGAGCTTCACGACTGGCACTGTATCTCATGTTTTTCTTGACAGATTTTCAAATTTTTTTCTGATTTGTAAACTAGATTAATTAAACTAAAAGTGGGATGCGGCTTTTGCAATTTTATGCAGAATTAATTTTAAGCGACCAAAGTTAAGGTACTTTTGGGTAATTATATTTTTTTTATAGATTATCCAATTTTTTTTCCGCTTGACTGGTACCTAAGTTTAAATTTGTGTTTGGATCTCGTTTTAAAAGTGCTGTAGAGGCATTTTTCATCTACCATAAGATTTGACACAATGTCTCTACACATTAATCTGTCTAGTTTTTCATTTCAATTGGTTTCATACCAAATCCAGAGAAGCAGGAAACTACCCTATACTATTACAGAATCTTCAACATGCTCCACAGTGGGTATACATATTTTGTGTTCAGTCTGATTCCTACAGGACAACGAGCATATTTAATTCCCATCACACTTTTATCAATTTTATTTCAGAAAGCTATCAATTTAATTTCACCGTTTTTATTACAGACACCATCAAGTGTAAGATTGAAGTGTTTTTAAAAGACAACTTCGGAATTCTTCTGTTATGGCTCCTGGTATCATAGAGCAAAACTTCTGGAATTCCTAAAATTAGTTTGTCGAATTTTGATTTTCAAATGATACTTTCTGACATACAAATGGAGATTATAAAATACAATTGATACTTTCTGAATTTAAATTGGTTTTTCTGAAATATAATTCACGTTTCTGGATTACAATTGATGATTTCTGAAACTGAATTGATCTTTTCTGAAATACAATTGGAAAAGGTGTAGAAATTACTTTTTTCAGTCAAGTTCAAATCTCTAGCAAACCAAGTCGAGCTTTGCGATCTTTCTTGGAAATACGTGGCTTTTTCGCATGTCTTCTTCCATACAATTTACCTCCAATCAGATGATTTCTTATGATACAATAATTCCCACAATTTCCTTAATTTTTGTGCTAATACGACCAAATGACAAAAAAGGATCGTTCCTTGTTATACCGGGTGGAAATGAAACTAGGGCCACCCCTGGAATTTCTTTATTTATGGAAATAAAAAATTAAAATTTTAGTATATTATATAATCTAAGAAAACAAGTCTTATGGATCGAATAAATTTTTAATTTTACTTCCGGTTTATCAGGAAATGGCATCCACTTTCTGATTTTAAATACAACCCCCTGATTTTTTCTACGTAAAATCAAACATTGGCTAATTTTAAGTATGTTTATGAAAAAAAAATATTTTTTTTCAAAAGTTTAAGAAAAAAATTTGAATTTTTTTTTGGTAAAAAATTTGAGTAAAACCTACAAAAACTATTTTTAAACATACATATGGGATATCACAGTAACCGGAAAAAAACCCTCTATTTATTTAGGGGGTGGCCCTTATATCATCCCATTTAAAAAAGTAAAGGTATTTCCAAAAAAAGCTTCTTGAAAATTAAAAAAAATAATATCTCAAGAACGGTGAAATCAATTTTATAAATTACAATTTATTTTACGTATTTGTATTATTTAAAAATAGTTTTTGTAGGTTTTACTCAAATTTTTTACCAAAAAAAAATTCAACATTTTTTCTTAAAGTTTTGAAAAAAAATTTTTTTTTGTCATAAACATACTTAAAACTAACCAATGTTTGATTTTACGTAGAAAAAATCTGGGGGTTACATTTAAAATAAGAAAGTGGGTGCCATTTCCTGATAAACCGGAAGTAAAATGAAAGATTTATTCGATCCATAAAATTTGTTTTCTTAGATCATATAAGATACTTAAATTCTAATTTTTTATTTTCATAAATAAAGAAATGCCAGGGGTGACCCTAGTTTCATTTCCACCCGGTATTTATTTTTGCATAAAAAGTTGCTCTACTTTTCTCCTACTAAAAGTTTTTAGAACTTAAACTTAACGTTAAAATATTTTTTTATAATATTACCTTTTTAAGCTTCGATCCATGACATTATTGAGGCACACCCTGTAGATGCGCTACTTTTTAAATCGATTCTGAAAAATTATTGCAAAATTTGTAAGCTCATGTTTGTCAGTTTACTAGAAAAGCATTGTTTGAAGTAAATAATTGCAATGTAATGAAAGTAAAATTATCGCTTTGAATCTTCTCTTACAAAACCAGTAATTATGGTAAACTATTGTTTTTAAAATTAACACATCTGTTACTTAAATATTACAAAATCTCTTTCCTTAACATTATTATTTTATCTTAAATTTAATCAATAAGCATGCCATGGTTTTTATTAAAAGATCTTTGTAGATGACTCATATAATTAAAAAAAAATAGTATTTTGTAAAAATTGAAAAAGGTATAATTCAAAAGTGTATCATGTCACTATAAGTATAGTCTGCGTCCATGACTCAGAAATAAATTCTCATAATGAGCTTTACTTAGAAATGCTTCCAACTTAAGATGGCTAAAAAAGAAATGCTTAAGAACACCTCATGTGGTTTGTTGGCTGTTAATCCTACATTAAAGAGCAAAAAAACAAAGGTATGTTGGTTGTAATAAATAATTCACAGTTCAGGCTTGAAAAACAAGATCGCTGATGATATTATTTTAATTTATCACGCCTTGTATGTTTATTAAATTATATAAAACAACAACTTATCACAACAAAGAAAACCATGGTTAAGAAAAATATGTCACCGGAGAGTTTCATATTTTATTTATGAAATAAAAAATTGATTCCAGTTTTACATATGTAACAAGAGGTGTTGATAAAACAGTTATATTTTTTCTAACGAATAATTTATTAGTTGGCTAATTATTCGCACTAACGTTAGATGGTTCTAAAAAGTAAATCTGAATGTAAATTAATGTATACCCAATTAAAAAATAATGGCTTTAATGATGTTCTCAGTATACTCACATATAGTAAACTTACTACCATTAAAATCATAAAAGCTTTACCTGTTCGGTACTTGATTGAAATAACGACCTAAAATCATCTTAACATAATGTATTCCAGTAGCAACTTTCAATTATGTAACAATATAAAGTTGTTCCGAAAATCATTATATAAAAGTGAATCTGGTATATTCATTATACTAAATTTGCATGTAAGTTGCGACAGGATACACGATACATAAAGAATTTTCATCCACTTCAAGACGACGCAATTATATAAAAAAAGTAACGTTCCTTGAACTACATACATGCCATCACAAACATTTACAGCTGTCAACAAATCGACGTTAATTCGCTTATTGAAACGACATTATTGTAACTACAAATTGTTAATTTCTTTGTTGTGTTTAGGTATGCATGGACAGTAAAATACGATTGTACATAACTACGTGCAGCAATGGACATGAAAATGTCCCATTTAATACCACACCTAATCAATAATAATCTGTCCTAATCTTCTCGAATTAAAATATAAGCATAAATTCCTGATTTGCATTAGGTACTAAATTTTAATTTTTTAAAAAACCTTTAATTATGTTATACAATACCGTTAAAATTTAATACATCTTAATTTAAATATTTTTAAGCTAAATAATTTTATAAAACAATGAAAACCAGAGAAAGTAAATTATTCATCTACGCGAGTTCAACGAATTCAAAAAGACCAACCTTCTTAACCTGCGCAAGCGAAGATTTCATCATTGTTTTATTATAATTGAATTGTTAGATCATTAACATAATAAGGTGTTGGCATAATTTTCAATTGTCTATCGTTTAAATAAACATAATCTAGGTCTATCCGCCATACGCATGTTTTTTTATAAAAAATAGTTAGAGAGTTATTTATTCGCTTATTAAATTTCGAGGCCAAATTTTTGAGTTTTGCAAGTTGTCGTCATTGACGAAAAGATGTTCCTTTCATTACTCAATTATTTAATTTTTTTATGTAAGAATAAATGTTTAAAACGTGAGTAACCAACCTACTTGGAATTTATAACGCCACAAAGCTATAATACACCTGTTCAAAAATAAATACCTGAAATCTCCCAATATCACTTTTATAACGCTGTTTTTAAATTTTATATAAATATTTAAACAGTTAGAGTAGATTTGGACGCTAAATATTTTATGGTAGGGCAGATTTGGCCGATGACCGTTTTCACCACAAAAAAAGGTAGGGATATTTGGTCACTAACAGGTTTTCTACCAGCTACCTAATCTTAATTAGCGTCCATTTCTGCCCTCAACTTAAGCAAGAATCGTTTTTTCAGAAACATTTAAACACCCAGAATTTCACTTAATCATCGGTTTTTCCTGGTAATTTTTTTTTTCAACTGAAGCTTTAAAAAAAGTTTTATGACTATAATATTTTTTGAATTTGAATGTTTCTGTAACAAAAATAAATAGATAACATCTTGTCACTTTGGTGCAAGACCATAAATAACAAAATGAAACGTCTTTTTACTTTTTGATTATTTTAGAAATATATCACAACAATTTTTAAGGAATTTAATTTTTTTTCGAATAGGCATAAACCTAATACATATAAATTATAATAATACGTATTTAATGTTAATTCGTGTCACGCATAACAAATTAAAATAGCTACTAAACATTTCTGTCGGTTCATTCTCATTGAATTGAACAAATAAATAAAACGACATAATTAACGTTCTCACAACTTATTACATGCCTAGCATTTCAAATTGTTTTAAAATAATTTATTTCATAGGATAGACACCAATTATAAATAAACTTATTGCATTATTGTAAGATATCGTTTATTGATGCAAATGCCAGAAATTTTTATGGAATTAAATTAAATTCAAATCTTTCCAACGCTGCAAGCATTGATTTCTTCATGTATACTTTTCATTTTGCAAAAGTACCAGTTACTTTATATGCAAATTATGTTTGTTTTTTAGATTTAAGCTAATACAAATGATAAATTACTATACAAATAAGTTAATTAATTATATTCAAGCTATAAAAACGTTATTATATTTTTAATTTTATAAATCTTAGTAATTTATTGGGAATTTTAGGTACGTATAGAGAAAAGGATATTTGGTCCTAGTCAGTGTCAAAAATTGTGTATATAAATTCATTCTTGTACCTTATAACTACATGTTCAACAAAACACAAATACACTTATTATTTAAAGCTTCAGTAAAGCTTAAAAACCATGTACCAATGCGTTAAATCAAAAAAGTAAGTACCGACTATAGAAGTTCATATTTTTGCCATCAGAGGACGAGTGAAATCTAAAAATTCCTAATTGAATATCTAATAAAATACATTAAAATAATTTTATGGATACTCCCACGAAAGTTTTTGTATCTCATTAAAAAATAATGCAGAAACTTAAATCTTAAATTACAATCTAATCTAATAAGTTGATTTTGAAATTTGAAATCGATTGATATGTGCATTTTTGGTCATAATAAATTTACCACATAAGTTTTTTTAAATATCTTCCATTGGTGTAATCAAAAGTCTTGCAGCTAACGTATGTTGTAAATTTCCGTGCTTCGTAAAAATTGGACGTTTTTTAAAATTCGAAAATGCAGAAAGGGATAACTAAATTTTTTTGTACTACTTTGAATAAAATGCTTAAAACAACAATTTGACAGTAGACTTTTCAGCTTTATGTATTTTTGTTGTATTTTTAAAACAACTTACTTTTTTTAAATTACTTATTTTTCGTAACCCAATAAAAAACAACCGGATATCAAATAAATCAACTTATTAGTCTCTTAGTGCTTCGAAAAGCTCTAAAATGATACCGAAGTAATTGGTCATAAAATAAAATATTTTTTTTTAATAATACGATTTGGTAATTTTTCCATTTACTCAATTTTCCTTGAGGTACAAAGTATTTTTTTATTCGAGTTCGAACCACAGTTTTTATAAGTACAGGGTGGTGATAAAGTTTGGAACCAAGGTCATAACTTTTTTTGTAAAAATCGCTCGGACAGGTCAATTTTTGTTTTAAAAATGCCATCTTTTGGAATGAAAAAAATATTCATGACGTCACTGATAACTTCACTATGACGTCATCATCAATTTTTTTAAATGGAAACCCCTACTTTTTTTACACATTTTTCATAGACCTTTTTATCATATTGATCACATAAAAATATTTAAAAAAATTTCAACCATTTTTGAAAAAAAAATAAATTTACTCAAAAAAAAAATTATTAATTCTCAATGAAAATATGACAAGAAAAATAAATTAAACTAATTTTTAGCTTAAAAATAACAAATTATTATTGAAAATATTCGAATTGTTCTTCTTTACACAATTGGAATTTTCTTAAAACTAATTTTAAATAACTTTTAATGAAAAAGGTAATTAAAATAAAATGTTTGAGTAATAATAAACTTTAAATAAAATTGTAATTTATTATAAATTTGAAAAAGCTTTTGATATTCAAAATTTAATGAAATGAAAATTGCCTTTATAAAAGTGCTTTACTTGACGTTATTTTTGTATGGCAAATAAAATTTTAAATCCATTTACCAATGCTTGAATAGCTTACTTCGTTTGTTTAATAATAATCAACAATTACTAAGTTTTGCGAAATTAAAAATGCCTCGTTTAAACGAACGCGAAAGAATCGAAATTTTAATTATGGTAGGATACGGCGATAGAAAAAGAACCCATGGGGAAGCTTGTAAATCTGAAGATTTACAGTAAGTAAGTTAGTTACCAAATTTGCAAAAACAGGATCTGTAGGAGATTTGCCTCGACAAGGACGGCCTCAAGTGAATGAAGAAACCAAATTAAATTTATTACTTGCGATTGAAGAAAATCCCAATATTTCAACAAGAGATATTTCAAGAAATAATAATGTGGATCATTCCTATGTCGCAAAATTATTAAAAAAGGAAAAGTATCACCCATACAAAATAAAACTCATACAAGAGTTAAATGAAGATGATTCCGATCGCCGACTGCAATTTTGTGAAGAATTGATGGCGCGTTGTGATCAAAATCCAAATTTTTTAAGTAGTATAATTTTCTCCGATGAAGCTACCTTTCAATTGAATGGATCAGTGAATCGACATAATTGTAGGTATTGGTCACAGGAAAATCCTCATTGGGCCGTAGAATCCCATAGTCAAAGACAGGGAAAGTTAAATGTATGGGTGGGAATGATTGGCAGACGTTTTATATGACCTTACTTTTTTAATGAAAACCTTACGGACTGATTTGCTACCAGTTTTACTTCGTATTTTCCCCAATTATGAAAATCGCAACATTCCTAACCAAAACATTTGGTTTCAACAAGATGGGGCTCCTCCACACTTTGGCAGGGCGGTGCGAGAATTCCTTAACACCACGTTTCCCAACAAATGGATAGGTCGGGGGGGGGGACCAATTGAGTGGCCTCCGCGATCTCCCGACCTAACGCCCTTAGATTTTTTTTGTGGGGACGTTTAAAATCAAAAGTTTATTTCAATAAACCTAATAATTTACAAGAATTGGAGCTTAGAATTAGGACGGAATTGCAACAAATTGACGAAGAAGCTATTAACAATAGTATTCAGAGTGTCTACACTCGAATGGGACAATGCCAAATGGTCAATGGGAAACAATTTGAACATTTTCGTTAAAATTTGTTACTTGTAAATTAAAAATTTACTTTTTTTTTGTAATATTTTCATTGAGAATTAATAATTTTTTTTTGAGTAAATTTATTTTTTTTTTTCAAAAATGGTTGAAATTTTTTTAAATATTTTATCATTAATATTATAAAAAGGTCTATGAAAAATGTGTAAAAAAAGTAGGGGTTTCCATTTAAAAAAATTGATGATGACGTCATAGTGAAGTTATCAGTGACGTCATGAATATTTTTTTCATTCCAAAAGATGGCATTTTTATAACAAAAATTGACCTGTCCGAGCGATTTTTACAAAAAAATTTTTTACGGAAGTTATGACCTTGGTTCCAAACTTTATCACCACCCTGTATATAATTTTTATGCAAAATACATTTTAAAATATAAAAGCACCAACAATTGTTTTTACTTACCTACAATATTTTTTTAACAATCATGTTAAAAACTAAAAGCTAATTTTTCAAAAAAACTACAAAAAAAATTTAGTGCCGTTTTTCATGCAAAATTTTAATAATAAAATCTGGCTCAAAAATTAATTTGATTTGATTATTTTTTTGATTTTTTGAGTTTTTCAATAACACCCTGTACCTATAATAATTCAAAATTTATACTATTTTATTTATTTATTTATAATTAGCAGAATTTACTGTCTAATTTTAAATCATAATATAAGTACACCGATATAAAATTTTTGTTGGTAATATATATTGTTTCAAGTTTCAACACTTTCTTCACGAAGACATAACTTATCTCACCCGTATTGCAATAATTGCTACACACATTACTAAAGTTATTTAATGGTCTATTAAAAGGTACTAAATTTGTCAATTTCTTTAGCGAAAGTATAAAATCGTTACGTTTAGATGCAACTATAGACAGTATTGATATATTGCACACATTCATAGTTTAGGCAAACGATTTGTTTTCATTCACTTACATAACAGATAAAAGATTAAAATCATATTAATGGTTTTCTACGCATAATTCCTTTTTAGCCAATAACATCCGTAAAAGGTTAAAAAGTTAGGTAAATTTTCCAAAAGATCACAGGATTTTTTTAATGTGGGTTAAAAAATAAAATATTTATCTTTTATATGTCGCAATAGGATGGGAATTATATGTCAATTATTAATAATATTTTTTATCCATAAATGTTTACAGAAAATATCTTAAAATACACTTAATCCGATTTAATAAACATAATTGAGCAATAAGCACTATAAAAAAATCCTTTTGGAAAATATGCCCTTTTTTAATTATTTCAGAATGTTTGAAAAATAAACATAAAAATAATAAAATGATTGAAAAATGTATTACTTAAAAAAATTGTAAAAAAATAACCACGTTAGCAAGATTTAATTTTGCAGTTGATTTGAATAAATTAATGAATTCTGTAGAAAGTGAAACAGAGTTTATTAAAAATTTCTAAGAGGAACATTAAAAAAATGATTTTATAAAAACTACACTATTTAACTTGTTGAAGCTGCAAGATCATTTTTAAAAATTAATAGAAAATGACTACGTTAGCTAAAATTAATTTTTCGGTTGACTTGAATAAATTAGAGAATCCTGCAAAAAAATAATCCGAGTTTGTTGAAAAATTCTAAGGGGAACAAAAAAAACAAGATTTTCTAAAAACTACACTATTTAACTTATTGAAGCTGCAAGATCAGTTTTTAAAATTTATAAAAAATAACTACGTGAGCTAAAATTAATTTTTCGGTTGATTTGAATAAATTAGAGAATTCTGCAAAAGAATAATCCGAGTTTGTTGAAAAATCCCAAGTGAAACAAAAAAAAAACAAGATTTTGCAAAAATTGCACTATTTTACTTGTTGAATTTGTAAAATGGTTTTTAAAAAATTATAAAAAAACAACTAAGTTAGCCTAAATTAATTTTGCGACCGATCTGAATAAATTAGAGAATTCTGCAAAAATTCAAAAAATTCCTAAGAGAACATAAAAAAAAATGAGATTTTGTAAAAATTACATTATTTTACTTGTTGAAGCTGTAAGATGCTTTTTAAAGATTTATAAAAAAATAACCAAGTGACCTAAAAATAATTTTATGGTCGTTTTAAAAATAGAGACTTCTGTAAAAAATAAATCTGAGTTTTTTGAAAAATTCCTAGGGAAACATTAAAAAAGCTGAGATTTTGTAAATATTACACTATTTTACTTGTATAGGTTGTAAAATGATTTAAAAAAAAATACCTAAAAAATAAGTACGATTGAATAAATTAGAGAATTCTAAAATGAAATTAACCCGAGTTTGTTGAAAAACTCAAAGGGAAACATTAAAAAAATTTTGGTTTTGTAAAAATTGATCTATTTTACTTGTTGAAGCTGTGAAATGGTTTTTAAAAATTTATAAAAAAAGTAACCAAGTGAGCTAGAATTAATTTTGCGATCGATTTGAATAATTTAGATAACTCTGCAAAACATTAACCCATGTTTCCAAGAAGAACATTTAAAAAATTGAGATTTTGTAAAAATTTTACTTTTTGAAGCTGTAAAGTGATTTTTAACAATTTATAAAATAATAAGTGCACTAGAATTAATTTTGCGGTCGATATAATTATCTCTGAGAATTCTACCCAGGGACGAATTTAGCACTTGGGGGCAAAAATTGCTATGGGGGCCACGGGATACTACAAAACTTGGCTCAACCCGAAATCTTAGCAGTTATTTTTTAAGTTGCAATTTAGCTTTTTTTTAGGGCCTCAAAAAGTGAGGGGATATGGGATGCAGCCCTATTAGACCGTATATAAATCCACCCCTGGCCTCTTGTACCTTTCAAAAACACTTTTTAACCGTGTTGGTTTAAAATTCTTTTTTTTATAGAAAAATTTCATATAATTTAATTCTACTTCGTTAAATATTTTTTATCATTTCTGTTTATACAGGGTGTTTCGTTCACTGTTCATGGGTTAGAAAGTAGACCAAATTTATTCGACAAAAAAACCAAACTGTATGAGACCAGCATTTTCAATTTTAGAGCTATAGCCTTTTGAATCTTAGGTTATCGATTTTTATCACAAAACATAAAATCGCTAATTACATCTTAACTAATGTGTGTAGGGATCAAAAAAAATTATCATTAAAAACCTAAAACCATCCTCTTTCAATAGGTAATAACAGTCATACAAAAAGAATTGTTAAAATGTTGAAAAAAAATCAAGAAGAGACGAAAACAAAAAAAAACTTATTTTTTTTCAGTTTTTTTAAATTTTCTTCTAGATAAAACCCATTACGGTTGTTTTCTTTTTAAATTTTCTGAAACTTGTTGGTAATCTCAACAAACTAGGGAAAATTTTGAACCATAGCTCTTTTTCTTCACTTACTTAAGAGGATAGTCCGCCAAATGTTTGAAATGCGTACTCCTCGCTAGTAAAAATTGATTTTTTGGTGTTTGTAATAAAAAATTTAACAAAAACGCTCTTGTTTTGCCTTGAAATTGAATTTATTTATCATATAGAATTTTTTTTTGATGTATATAGTCTGTTATAAGGGAGTAATTTTGAAAAAATGATAAAACCGCATTTTTTAAAAAATTACGCACCTATAATTTATTAAACTTAAACAACAAAAATTCTATATGAAAAATAAATTCAATTTGAAGGCAATACAAGAGCGTTTTTGTTAAATTTTTTATTACAAACACCAAAAAATCAATTTTTACTAGCGAGGAGTACGCATTTCAAACATTTGGCGGACTATCCTCTTAAGCTTTCTGAAGTTACTTTTATCAGAAGTAGTCCTGGGGATAGTTGGTCAAATAGCCAGTATGTGATATTATAAGAGGTGCATAGTTTGTCAATAAGGCTATAAGGTATAACTACCTGATGAAATTCCAAATATTTTATAACATTTTCATGTCAGTCCACCAGTCGATGGTAACAAACTGTGTTCAGAATACTTCTTCTAGTAGTAACTTCAGAAGGCTATAGTAAAAGATGGAAAAGAGCTATGGTTTCAATTTTTGCCTTGATTTGTTGTAAATCTGAAGAACTTTTATTGGTTAAAACATAATTAGTGATTTTTTGATTTTTGGCAAAAATTGGTGTCCTAAAATTCAAAATGCTGTAGCTCCATAACCCTAAAATATTTTTCGTTTTTTGTCGATTAAATTTGCTCTACTTTCTAACCCTGACGTTTGGTGAACCACGAATGGAACACCCTGTATATTTTTTTTATAATAGGATCTGGACATAATGAAAATAAATAATTTTACTTTACCTAGTGGGAAACGCGGCCCTGACTAATGGGTTAATTTATAAAATACGTGTTTTTACTTTAAAATATTAATTTAAAAATTAAGCAAGACTTTTTTAAAATTAGACAATAATTACACAATAATTTAATTAAAAATTTAATTATTGAATAAATTATAATCATAGTTAGACTAAAACTGCTATTTCATGCACCGCCAATTGGCATTTATGCAATTATTGAAAAATAATAACCGATAAGTCAACTACAACTAATCACACTTTTCATTAAAAGTAAATTGCAAAATCTACTCCAGTAGCTAGGAATAATTGCTATAATTTTAAAGAAATCTATAAGCTATTAAAATTTAATTATTTATTTTTAATTTAAATTAAAAAAATAATTTTAATTAAATAAAAAAACGCAATGTTTCTTTATCCAACTTAACCTATGAACAAATAAAAAGAAAATTTCTAATGCTAAATAAATAAAAATTTAATATATTATTAGTAAAAATAAAATTACCATAATTAGTGTACAAAGTTTTTTTTTAAATAAGTACTTAAGTATGAGAACTGATTAAAATAAAAAAAATAATAATAAACATGGAGAGAATATAAATTTAAATGATTATTAATTTAAATGACGATAATATGACTTCCAAAAAACTTTAGAAATAACTCACTATAATTTAGATTTAAAATCTAATTGTGCATTTCAATTAATCCAATACTGGTTATTACCAGTTTAAATTAAGTATTTCATTTTTTTAATCTAAAAAAAATATAGGCGCTCTAGGTTCTTAGGTGCAAAGAAATAACTCTTCTATTTTTTTACAATGTGTCACCTTATTGAGGATCAAAATATGCTAAAGAATACCTGATATGATTATTCTTGCGAATGCAAATACACTAAAACGACATAAATTTCAACATTATTTTGTAGTAAAATGTAATCTACAAATTTCTCAATTAAAACATTATTTAAATTTTGTTTTAATTTTTGATTAATTTATGTACTTACTTATAAAGTGGGTAGATAGTTTTTTTTTTAATTTAATGTAGACATAAATATTAATAAAGTATACAGTTGAATTCTTAAGTAGGTATTACATTTATTAATTTAAAATGCAAGTTTTGTACTAAATAAGCATATAATTTTTTTTTAATTTAATGAATTGTATTTCTCTTAAATATCACTGTTTAATTTCTCAATTAATTTTTCATAAAATTTATAAGTTGACTTATTTAATTAATTTATTCATTTCTAATTACTTACTATCGATAATTCGTTTTAATATTGGAAATATTTAAATTTTACATATAATTAAAATTATAATTAGCACTTCATTCGTGTAAGCTGTCTTATATTACTATAATTTTAATAAGCTCTTCTCACAACTACAAGAAGTGACTAACGAAGATAAAAAAAATCAACGAAATTAATTAGGAAACAGTAAATAAATTACTGGTTTTCTACATAAAAGATAATTTTTAATCCACACAAAAATAATCTACCATTTTTTTTTTATAAAAAACCAAGCTATTGAATATTTTGCCTGTTTGGTACGTTTACATATTTGTTTGGTTTTTAATAATCCAGTTAGCAGGGTTTAGTTCCCAAATTCTAGAATTTTATTTAAATACAAAAATATTTTTTACAAACAATTTTAAAAATAATTTTATTTCTATTTTTAAAATTTCGAAAAAAAAATAGTTTTCAGGAAAAAACTTTTTTTTTCAAAATAGAGAAGTACATTTTATCGTATCATTTACAATACCTTGTTTGGAATATTGACATTGAGAATGTTTTTTTAGTAAATAATAGTTTTTTCGTTCAATTATCTAGGTACTCAATCTATGACCATTAACTAAAACATGTTTTTTAAATTCAAATAAGTATTTTTTTGTAAAATTAATTAAAATAATCTTAACGTACTAATTAATCTGTTAATCACACATCTTATTTTATATGCAAGGTGAATAATCTTTAATAATTATTTATACCTACTATAAGCTTATCTAATCCTAATAAATTTGTTGTGACAAAAAACCAAAAAGGTTTTCGGGGTCTGAAATTTTTTTCATAAAATTTCATCAGAAAATTTACTAATTAAAACTCATCACTCAAAAAATTTGTGATAAATTACTTTACTTTAAAGGGTTACTAATATTTTTTTCTTTTGAAATTATTAAAAATGAAGCTTCAGATTTTTCAAATTTCAAATGACTTCGTTACAATAACAAGAAAAATCATAAAAATTTCAAAAGTGTAAAGTGATTCGGTTGTTCCAACCCCACTTTTGGTTGAAGAAAACAAAAACAGCATGTAATTTTACTTGAGTAATAAATACTTCATTTTACAACCAATCAAAATACAAAATTTTGTTTTTCTTGTCCAATAATATAATACTGAAAAATATCATCGATGACATTTTACAGCGACAAAAAGCTGTATTTTCCAACAAAAATCTAAATTAATATTGAGATAATTAAAATTAGAAAAAAATTTTATTTTTGTTGATTTATTAGTAACTTTTTATTTTCTTAGGTTAGATGACCGCACTGACGAGAGAGAGATGGAGATTGTAAAAACTCCCTCTCTCTCTCATTTCAATTTTATTTCCGAAAAGATCAATTCAATTTCAGAAATCATCAATTGTAATTCAGAACAGCCAATTAAATTACAGAAAGCATCTATTATATTTCAAAGTAACTAATTTAATTTCAGAAGGTATCAATTGTATTTCAGAATAGTCATTTGTATTTCAAAAACTATCAATTGTATTTCAGAACGCATCTATTGTATTTTAGAAAAATTAATTTAATTTCCGAAAGGACCAATTGTAATAAAAATGAGGAAGCAACAGCACATACAATTCATCAAAAATGTCCTTTAGCAATTTAACATTACACCAGTAACAATTATAGCCTTAGGTCCTTAGTCACCAAGGAAATAATCTCTTCTAAGAGTTAAAATACAACTTCGGAATTCTCCTGTTATTGCTCCTGGTATTATGGAACAAATGTCGGTTTACTTAGAAGTAATAATTGTTGTTGAAGCCAAAAATACAAGTGTTGGTGGTTGTTGTGCCTGTGCAGTACAACACACTAAAATTGATCACATAGCTGCTTAAATTGACGACAGAAACCATTACAGGAAAATTCCGAAGTACTGTTAAATTGCGAAAGCACATTTTTGATGTATTGCATGTGCTGGTGTTGTGGTTAAGGACCATAATTAGTCCTTTCTGAAATTAAATTGATTTTTCTGAAATACAATTGATATTTTCTGAAATAGAATAGATCTTTTTTTGAAATACAATTGCCTATTTTAAAATACAATTGATACTTTCTGAAGTTCAATTAATTCTGTCTGAAATACAATTGACTATTTTGAAATACAATTGATACTTTCTGAAATTAAATTGATCTTTTCTGAAATACAAATGATGATTTCTGAAATACAGTTGGAAGTGTAGACATGACCATTTTTCGCTCATACAAGAAAGTACTTTCTGATTGGTTCTAAATCACGCATGACTCGTGTTCCCCTCCTTCTCCTACCTGCTTTCATTTTCGTATGTTTCTTACAAAATTGTGGAGTTTTTTATTATTCTTCCTAAAATAAACTCGAGGTTAAGATTTTATCTTGAATAATGTTGCTTTTTATTAACTCAAGTTTGGTTGTCCCTTTGGTAATAATGCCCATTCATACCGGATTTTCCCAAATTCGAGCTTTGTGTCCCGAAAAATGGGTGAGTAAAATTTCCCGGATTTTGTTCCTTGAAGTTTTGGATTTACTTAATTGAAGAGAATTCAACCTTTTCTATCTAATTAAAGAGAATTTATCATATATTTTTGAACAATGTAACTGTTTATTTAAGAAAATTTGATGTTTTGGTTTTGTAGTTTCAATAAATTTTGCAATTATTTTTGGCACAACTCCCCCCACCCCTCCCCGTAGTTTCAGGATTTCAGCAAAACATCGTGCATATTTTGTATTGCAAAGAATTATGAGACGCATTAAACTCTTTCTCGTAAGGATTGATTAATAAATAACTGGACACTGTATTTTAGTCTAAACTGAAGACTGAAGAGAAAAAGAAGTCATCTATCCCATGGATGCCTGGCCTCGAGGAGGAATTTCATCGAAGAACCAAAGAAATTTTCGAAATATTTCGATATGAAACTTTGGAGGTCTTCGATAACGTCACCTCATCTTCCATTTATTGGAATTATTTCTTTCATTCATTTTTTCATAGAACTTCCAATTAGTTCTTTTGACTAATAATTTTTAGATTGGTGAAACAATATAATTTTTTATTTTATTTAAGAGAATTTGATGCAAAGGCTGATATCCTGGATTTCAATAAAATTGAAGTGGTCACCCTAAATAACTATCGAATCAAAGATTATAGCATGATAGGACTAGGACAACCAAACTTTTATTTCTTTTTTTAAATAATAAAAAGTCGTAGTGTTGTTTTTTTAATCTTAATCGTACTTAATTTTTTTTAAACTCATGATGATGAGTTAGTGAGAATTAGGGCACAGTAGTCAACTTTATCTTAGTCGATGAAAATGTTAATCAGTTAACCATTTTGTTCTAGTTCCCAGTATCTCAATCACTACTATGCAATTTGAAATTCACCCGAAGTAAGATTATTACATATTTAAATTAGCAAAAAATTATGGAAACTTAATGTGCTGCAAAAACTAAACTTACAAAAATCGAGCTAAAAAGCATAATAGGTAATAGAAAGGCGGAATTATAAGCTAAGAACAATGCAAAATTCTTAGCAAAATTAATTGAACGGTATCAATAATTGAGGTGTAGCTTTGTAGCTTCCTGTTTGCTATGCAGATTGTTGTGGTCATCGCTGATTATGATCGCCGATGGAAATGAAAAAAACCACTCTGTAATTATCCTGCATCCAAGGCAACACAATGTTCTTGGACCTGCAGCGAAGCCAAACACCGCCTTGTTTCTTCTGGACTTGACTAAAGCTTTATGTAATTAAATTATAGGTGTTTTATGCGATATGCGGGTTTCTTTAATCTATTTATTATAAAACCACTAACCCACTTTTATTATAATTATTAGTGTATAAAAAGTCTCAAGTATTAACTTCTGTTATAATTTGATTTATTTGCTAAATTAATTATTATTATAAATAATTCGTTATAGATTATTAATTTTGACCAAGAAATTAATTATGGTGACTAATAAATTCTCAAAGGCTTTTCTAAATTTTATTAGTTTTTACGCAATTTATTGCAAAAAGTAGAAAAGAATTCAACCAACAAGTCTAATTTATACACTTTGCTCTAATATTCCAATTTTTTGCTTATAAAATCTTGTGAAACCATAAAATGTTAAGACGCCTCTCCATTTAAGACATTTTATTAATGCAGTTAATCTAGAATTTATTTTATTTATTTTTCATTTTAAATTTATAGTGTAAATTTATGTAAAATTACATAACAGAAATTAATTAAATTAGGAAAATCAGGATGACCTGAATAGGATTAAGCATGCGAATTTACTTACTCACATAATTCATTTAAATTTACTAACTTCCTTATTTCTAATTTAAAAAAATATAGTGCATTTCAGCTTATTAATTATTTTTTAATTTAATTAAAACTAAATTAATTTACTTAAAAAAATTTACTATATTTTTATGAAGAGTTAATTTAAATTGTATTTAAATAATCAAATTTAAGTGTACTTAAACTTAAATTAGAAAAATTTTATTGTGTGGTGACGTGGATGAATAATTGTGTTGTAAACGTAATTTAACGATCAACGGTACTGTAAAAGATAAATAACGATGTAGATCTACAGCGTGCGTCTCGATTTATGAGACGATTCACGGCGTTTCAATTTTGCGCATACGCCTCTTTCGTAAAAATTATAATTTATTGTCCCACCAAGTTGCTTACAAAAACCCAATCCACCAATCACGAGGCATTGCGCTCACAATTCAATTGTATCAAATGCAAATTTAAAAAATGCAAATACGATTGGTGTTTACGCGACGCGGTGATAAGATGAATAAGCGCCGCGCGCCGGCTCCAGCGCATGAGAATCTCACCGTCTCATTTGCTTGACGCAGCAATGTAGTTAAACTGGGTAAAAAGCTAAGATACGTACTCCTAATTTTCACATCAAAGATCTGTGTTTTTCGTCCGATTTTCAAAAAAAAAATTGCTTTGTAAAGGAGAATGTTCATTTTAACACCCTTCTTAATTTTATTTATTTAGGGGTACGCTAACACCTTTAAAAAAAATTCCCAAAACGTTCAATTTGTTGTACTGTTTTACCGATTGTTGAGTCGCCGGCGTCAATTTAAAAAAATTGTAGCGCCGTCGGGGTTTAAAGGGAAGTAACGAAATTTGGCACTGTTAATTCGTACATCCTAAAGGTTAACCTGACAAATTTTCAAGTCTCCAGGGCTACGGGAAGATCCACGTCACCTGGATAAAAAAGATGTACTTTAAAATCGTCTTTAAAAATGTGTCATATTTTAAAGCGTTTTGTTAAAATTAACCCCTAATATTGCAACTCGATTTACGACAAAAACTCATTTTGATGTCTCCTTTCGTTTTTGAGATATGACTGAAAAATCCTCCGTTTTTACAAAATTATTAATATCTCTAAAAGTATCTGATTTCAAAAACCGATCGCCGAGACAAATTTCAAAGTCCTGATCTTAAAAAATTTTAAGATGATTTCAAGACCAGCCCCGCAAATAAACGATAATGATGTTGGAAATTTAAAACTTCACAAAAACATTTCAGAATTCCTTACTTTTTTGTATCTAAACCCTTCCAAAGTGGTTAAGCTAAACTAAATTAGTACTTATGACCAAAATAAAAATTTTCTCGAACCGTATTAAAAATGAATCAAGGTACTACCAAACTTCCAAAAAAGGAGAACATTATTATGATCGTTTTACAAAAGTTAACTATTTTTATAATATTTTTTTCAATTCCACCATATTAGAAGATACCCACATTACCAGATGAAGTTTTAAATTACCAAAATCATCATTCATTTGCCAGCCGGATATTGACTTAATTCGAAAGACAAGGTCCTGAAAATTTTCTCAGCTATCGGTTTTGAATTTTGTCTCTACGTAATTTTAAAAGGAAGCCATATTTTCCAAAAAAAGAAGTAAAACTGGTGAATTAAATTTGTAAGAAAAAAATCACAAAATTTTGTTAAAATATTTATACCCAATACAATCTAGGAAGGAGCAATATATGACCAAAAATTATTTTTAAGGCAATTATGTAGAAAAAATTATGACGTTTGGTCTATCGTACGTTCTAGTAGAAATAATAGTTTTAGAGATATTAATTATTTTCTAAGAACGGAGTATTTTCAGTCATAACTCATAAACGAAAAGAGATTTCAAAATGATTCTGTTTTTTTCTCGTAGAGAAGACCTTAAAACGTTTCTTGGAAGGTTCAATACGTCATAGTCAAATCCAATATTGGAGGTTAATTTTATCAAAATGCTTTTACGAATAGCTAGTGCTAAATATCGTGACTTTCCTATAAATCCCGATTTTACTATTTCTTTTATTTGAAGACGACTACAGAATTTTTAACTGTTAGCGTACTAGAAAAATTATTAAGGGTGTAAAGATGAACATTTTCTATTCAAACGAAATTTGTTTTTTAATCGGACGAAAAAAACAGCTCTTATAGGTAAAAATTGGAAATACCCTTTAAAAAATTAACCGATAAATCCTTTGTATCCAGGCGCCAGTGTCTAATTTCGGCGCTGATGCATTTTTTAAAATTGACTCCGTCAGCGTCGACTCAACAATCGCTAAAATAGCACAAAGTAAGGGCGTGTCTAGGATTTCATCTTGGGGAGGGCAAATTATTGATGAAAATTCAAAATTGGGCGATTTTGTCGGGATCCCGAAATTAAAAAAAACCTAGGTTACCCTAACATAATCTTAATATTTTATAATTTTGCAAACATATTCAGGATGTCTCGAAAATGGCACAAGAGCGTAGTACGTTGTTGAAGACCCTTCCGCCTTCAGGGAGATCCTCAGAAAAATAGTTAAAAGGTCCTCTTGACCAATTGAGATATGAGACAAAGTTGGGTATTCAATTTTTTTTGGTATGAATTATAAAACCCGCTAGTGGTTCTTAAAAGTTTGGGTTCTCTTTAGTCGTGAAGTAATAAATTAAATTTTAATCCTATTATTCACAATTTATTTTTTTAAATTGAAAATTGTGACGGGTAAATATTGTAGGTAATTTTAAATAAAAAAATTGATTTCCCAACGTTGTCTCATCAGATCTCGGTCATTTGGTTAAGAGGATTTTTTAAGCTACTTTTCGGAGAGCTCTGGCGTCATTTTTGAGACTTGGGACATCCTGTATTTTAAAAATTGTTAATTGAAAATATTTACAGTATATCTCAAAAAGAAGTGATGAGAAGAATATCGTAGAAAGTAGGCTGTACTTATCTACAAAAAAAAACAATTTTTTAATTTTCACAAAATAATTAATAGCTCTTAGCTCCAAAAGTATTATCTGTACCAGGACGGAATAAAAAGTAATTTTCGGTTGAATATTGTGTATTACTGACCGGATTAGTACAAAAAATGCAACTAACCTGTTTTAACAAAGTATAAAATACGCCCTCTTGCAATAGTTTGCATCAGTAATCATTCGCAAAAATTAAAAAACAATTTTTGAAAAAAAATTACCCCTGCCTTTAAATAATCTTTAGAAATTTCGAATGATTTTAAGATTGACCTCGCAAATGAAAAATGAGGATTTTGGCAACTTAAAAATTTAAAAAAATTGTAGATAATGTAGGTACTAAATTTTGCGATTGTGTTAATGTGTATTTTTGAAAATTCATATTTTGCTTAATAATCAAACTTTTAAAAAATTAGTACAAAAGTTTTTGAAATATATTTTTGTCATAAGTACTAATTAATTCTCTTTAGTTTGACCACTTTGGAAGGGATTAGATACAAGAAAGTAATGAATTCCGAAATGTTTTTGTGAAGTTTTAACTTCCCAACATCATTTTCTTTTATTTGCGGGGTTGATCTTGAAATCAATCGAATTATTTAAGAATTTTTTAAGATCAGGACTTTGAAATTTGTCTCGGCAATCGGTTTTTGAAATCAGATACTTTTAGAGATATTAATAATTTTGTAAAAACGGAGGATTTTTCAGTCATATCTCAAAAACGAAAGGAGACATCAAAATGAGTTTTTGTCGTAAATCGAGTTGCAATATTAGGGGTTAATTTTAACAAAACGCTTTAAAATATGACACATTTTTAAAGACGATTTTAAAGTACATCTTGTTTATCCAGGTGAGGTGGATCTTACCGTAGCCCTGGAGACTTGAAAATTTGTCAGGTTAACCTTTAGGATGTACGAATTAACAGTGCCAAATTTCGTTGCTTCCCTTTAAACCCCGACGGCGCTACAATTTTTTAAAATTGACGCCGGCGACTCAACAATCGGTAAAACAGTACAATAAATTGAACGTTTTGGGAATTTTTTTTAAAGGTGTTAGCGTACCCCTAAATAAATAAAATTAGGAAGGGTCTTAAAATGAACATTCTCCTTTACAAAGCAATTTTTTTTTGAAAATCGGACGAAAAACACAGATCTTTGATGTGAAAATTAGGAGTACGTATCTTAGCTCTTTACCCAGTTTAAATGCATTGCTGCGTCAAGCAAATGAGACAGTGAGATTCTCATGCGCTTGGAGCCGGCGCGCGGCGCTTATTCATCTTATCACCGCGTCGCGTAAACACCAATCGTATTTGCATTTTTTACATTTGCATTTGATACAATTGAATTATGAGCGCAACGCCTCGGGATTGGTGGATTGGGTTTTTGTAACCAACTTGGTGGGACAATAAATTATAATTTTTACGAAAGAGGCGTATGCGCAAAATTGAAACGCCGTGAATCGTCTCATAAATCGAGACGCACGCTGTATATATAAAATTAATAATAAAAATTATTTGATGGAAAGCTTTAACAATGTAACCTACAATCGTAAAAGAAAGTTCTTTTTAGAATCAGCAGCCGCCACCTCAGGTATATATTAATAATATGCCAAATAAGAATAAATAATCACCTTCACTTATGAACAGTTATTTACGCGGTTTGCCATTATGCTCTCGGCCAAATTTACTTTGTAGTGCCAATTTTAGACTTGTGGAATTGTAATAAAATTGTTACTTTGTGTATTTGCTTGAGCGAATGCCAATCTTCTCCTCCATTAACGTTTAACATAAAATCCAAAAAAAGAGAAATATTTTAAAAATTCCAAATTATCTTTGTAGTTTGTTAAGGCATTCACAATGGAATTTTATTTTTACTAATTTGATGTTTTAACCTACTAAGCCATTTAAGGTTATCTAATAATTTTATTGCTTAAAACGGATATTACCTTTTTAGTATCTTCCTTTGAATACCAAAGTTTACTGCACAAAATATTTGTTTTTTTATACTATTTTTAAGCTTCCTTGAATGCATAGTACCTACATATTTCCAAAATTTTTAACAAAATTAAATATGGTATCAAATTTTTTGTATTACCAAAATTGCTGTCAGATATTTTATGAGTTGGTCATCTTAAATACATTTACAGTTTTTTTCATCGTACTGAGGATAAAAAGAAATGAGTTGAAACCTGTAGTTTTTTTTCGATATTTTAAAAATTACACATCTTTTCTGATTTAAATAATATTAAATTTTATGAAAATGCTAAATCACAGCTCAATTTTTTCAGCATAACAGATCTTTATTGCTGTTCTCTTTAAAGGAAAATTTAATTTAAATAGTTTGGGTTTTTATCAATCATTTATAAAGTAATTATTATTCCAATTGATTATTTATTGGTAATCAATTTTAAACTATTATATAGCAATAATCACAAACATGTTATAAATTATGATTATTTATGATACATTTATAGTATTTTTTGTGAAATTGATTGTAAAACAGATAATTATACGCATTCTCAGATTTATATGTTTTACTTTCAAGTAATAATTACTGTATGAGTTTCAGATAAGTTGTGACATTTAATTACAAAACAACTACTCAGCAGGGAACTTTGTTTCAATTTTTATTTTTTTTGTTTACTAAAAAACAGCATAACTAATCAAGTTGTAAATAAACTTTATATAAATAATAAGATAATTGGTTGTGGTTTGTTGAAATGAGTAGTTGGTTAATCTAAAGACACTACTACACACACTCCGATTTGGTCGGATGATCGGACATAATTTGGTCAGATCAGAGGCTTGTTGTCAACCAAATTATCAGTTCAAAAGACCACTCGAGCTTCCAACCAAATCGGACCGTGTGGAGTCACCTTCCGACCAACGCTCCATTTTGTTAAAACGGAGGCATAAGATTAATTTGTTGGTAGCCTCTCAATGCAAGTTCCAAAACTGAACTGATCAAATTAATATTTTAGTGTAGGAGGTACGCAAAATCAACTAGTGGGATCGTGTGGATTAGGCATCCGATTTAGTCAGCGAATATACGACCGTCCGACCGACCAAATCGGATCATGTAGAGGCCTGATTCACAATTTGAATGCTTCAACCAAGGGCCGACTATTTTTGCATTTTTTTACTGGTGATTGCTCTAAAAATTGAAGCGCGAAGTATAGTATTATATTTATAAATCGCAATAAATAAAATATAGCCGGTTATTCGGACATGACTTTTTATTGCTATTACAATTCAATCGCTAACGTTTCGCCCTAACACGTGGGCTTCATCAGATCTCTGAATAATTTTGCAATAATAAACTGATGATGTTCGCAACTTCTTATGCAGTGGCGGTTTCAGGGGGAGTAATCGAGTAATTACCGCCCCTAAGAATTTTTCGAAAAGATGCTGTTAAACGTTACTAGTCATTTTAGACAGTTTAATTGGTTAATATTTTCTGAATAGTCAAAAGGAATCTTTTGTAAAAATTTCTTCTTTTTTGCAAAATTTGGTTACACCAACAAGTACCATTTCAGAAACTAGTTTATCAGGCAGTAACGGAATATTCTAATTTAATAGCTATGTATTCAGACAAATTTAAATATAAAGGCCCTTAAACTTAAATTATGTGACCAGAATCTGGGTATAAATTTTTAGAAATTTGAGCGAAAAACTTATGAAATAATATATACAGGATGTAGGATGATGACCGACAACGCTTAACTGGAAATATGTAGTAGACCAAAAATAAGAGTCGATATGACCAAATTCAATTATATAAAAAATGCACCGCTGAAGAGTTTATAACTTAGGCTTATAGCCTCAAAAGTTGATTTTTTAATATAGATTTTTTTAATTGCTGCCAAAACAGTAAAGATTTTTTAATGAAATTCACATTTACAAAAATCGAGGATTAGCCAAATTTTTACCAATTGAGCGTTGAGTATTCGAATGTACGTATACAAAATTTCATTAATAAATCTTTGCTACTTTGGCCGTAATTAAAAAAATAGTTTTTTTAAACCAATTTTAGAGGCTAATAACTCTTCAGGGGTGCATTTTTTATTTAAATGAATTTGGCCATATCGACTTATTGTTAGGTCCATCTCCAGTTAAGCATTGTCATTCGAACACCCTGTATATTTGTCTTTTTTAAATTATCCCCTCTAGACAAGTTGGCTGGAAACGCCCCTGTTCTTATGTTGTATTAAATTAGTATAAATTGTACTCAAATTGTCAATGTCACTTCTGATATTGACACATTTTAGAAGTGATATAGAATTTTAGAAGTGACATTGACAATGTAAGTACAATTTATACTAATTTAATACAACATAAGAAGTTGCGAGCATCATAAGTTTATTATTGCAAAATTATTCAGAGCTCTGATGAAGCCCACGTATTAGGGCGAAACGTTAGCGATTGAATTGTAATAGCAATAAAAAACGTAACGTCTATAGGTCCTTTAAATCAAAGTTTTTTTTTGAAATTTCCTTTTTTGGCATACTGAGTATCTTGTGGGTATTAATTACTACAATTTTTCTTTTTGTGGAGAAAATCAATCAATATACTGTTGTAACTATAGAGGTCTTCCAAAAAATTGCACACTTTCTACAAATTAATGATTAAGAAAACACAAGTGGCAATTGCTTTTTTGGTACTACTTAGAAGCACATATTACAGATAAAGATAGAACGCAATTCTCTCGGTCTAAAAACTTAGACAATCACCGTGTAAAAACTCTCGACTAATTTGAAAATTTTCAAAATATTATAAAAAAATAATGAAAGTACTTAAACAAAAATTAAGCGAATAAACTATAATATTAATCCCTTTCTACTATTTTTATGACTAAAATGTTCATAGTTTAAAACATATTTAGAAAATAAGAACATTTATGATTTTTTATAAAAAAAAATTGGAAATTGGAAACCAAATTCTTCATTTAAAGTTGATAAAAACTACCAAAACTCATTGTAAACAATACAAATACCTAAATATAATTGTAATTTGTAAAATTATTCAAATAATTTTTAACATATTAGGTTTTGAATTTTTTAGGAGCATTTTTGCAAATTCATAACTCATTTTTTCAAACGCAATGATGCCGAGTCACTTGTTTGTTTAGAGAGTAGGCCCTTTACAATTTTTTCTATACAAAAAATAAATTTCGTAGTAAATACTTTTGGGATATTTCACACTTTTCAATATAAACGTAGTTTATAAGTCATGTTTTGACTAGTAAATTTTTCATTTGAAAAAAATTTATAAAGTATTAGTGATTGCTCATTTCTCAGGGCCAAAAAGTACTTCTTTTTATCTTTTTGTACAGTAGGACAAATTCGAGTCCTTGGTATTTCCATTTATTGCAGTTTTTGTAAATAAATAAATCAGAATTTTATAGGTTAAGCGTAATCTATAAATATATTGTTTAAATTAAAACTTTAAAGTAGTCGGATGATCAATTCTATGGTAATGATGAATTCCTAAACGTGCATCCGGTGAGATTTACGTGATCAGCAATGTTACTTATTTTCCCATCAACAAAAAAACATGCTCGTTCCATTTGCGGTACCACTTCAAATCAATTCACATCATTGAGCAATGAAAACATTTCTTAAGAAATTTCTCTAAAATTGAAAAATTAATCGTCACACTTTTACATAAATATTTAAAACGACACTTATTTAAAGTGAAGGATCTACTAATACCAAAAAAATTGATAAAGGCAAATTATTTCACATTTTTTTATTTTTTTGAGCTTTAAGGCAATAGTCAGCAAATTTGAGCGCTTGAGTTTGAAATTCTCTTGATATTTGCGATTTTGGTCATAACTTTTTTTTCAGTGGAGCTTTTTTAAAATGTCTATTTTTGGTATAAAGAAGAGTCTTCTGGCTACCAATTTCTTTTTTTTTGCTTTAGTAAGTGAAACCAAATAATCATACGGGAGCAGTAAAACGGGCTCTTTACAAAAAATGTTCGCTTAACGGCTCCTTGAAACATTCTAAAAAACTAATTGAAATAATATTTTTTTTTCCAACGCTAGAAATAAGTTAAGATATAAACGAAGACGTTGATGTTGCATTTTTTGTTTTAAATATATTTTTAAATTTTTTACAGCATCCCAAAAATTTCTTAAAATTTTACTTAATTTTTGTGATGCTGTAAATAGTTTACTAATATATTTAAAACAAAAACGCAACATCAAAGTCTTCGTTTATATCTTAACTTATTTCTAGCGTTGGAAAAAAATTATTATTTCAATTAGTTTTTTAGAATGTTTCAAGGGGCCGCTAAGCGAACATGTTTTGTAAAGAGCCCGTTTTACTTGTGCCGTATGATTATTTGGTTTGAGTTACCAAAACAAAAAAAGAAGAAATTGGTAGCCACAAGACTCTTCTGTGTACCAAAAAAAGAAATTTTAAAAAAGCTTCAATGGAAAAAAATATGATCAATACCACAAATATCAAGCGAATTTCAAAATCAAGCGCTCAAATTTGCCGACTATTCTCTTAATATGTCTAGGTAGTTTGTAGATCTATTATACTTTTATCAATAATAAATTTTTTGAATAAAAAATTCTAATCTTCAAGCTAGCTCCGCTATCAATAATAATTTTTTTTTATTAAAAATTCAAATTTTCGAGCTAGCTCCCTAAAACATGGTGTAAACCTTTCGAAATAAGACTATTAGAGATCATCCAAGTATTTTTACAAAAAACATAATTTATTATTTTCCAATAAGTAGTTAATAAATATTTCAAGTGAATGTACTTAATTTTTTAAATTTTAGTTTGGGTTTAAAATTATTTTTTTCATTAAATTGAAACCGCACCAATGCTTATTAAAAGCAAAAAAATTTAAACTTTTTTGATTTTGGTTAATTTGGTTCCATTTTACCACTAATTACTGAATTATAGTAGGCAATGAAATTATAGATTATTAAAGAAACTCTTAATTTAAAAGCGACATTATAAATATTAAAAAGCAATAAATTACAGAGCATGGCAGACCGATTTAAGTAGTAATTTTAATTATTATTTATTTTAATTAAATTAATGGCGTAAATAACAAAAATTAATTAGCTTAATTTATACCTATATTAACTTAAAATATAACTGCCAACTGATTTTTTCTTAAAGAAGTTTTTAGTTGGAAATTAAAAATTATATATTTTTTATCAATTCGGAGTAAAGATTATTTCTTGAGGGTGAACAAAGTTTGGATTAATATTTCACAACTTAATATAGTACAATCATGCTCAGTGATATCGAGGACACAAATGAAATATTCTCGCCCAATAAGAACACGATTTGACCAGGTTCTTTCAAATTTCGTATGCTCTCGTGTTTGCGAATGCTTGTTTTTGGTTCAGAGGAAGAAAGAAGATTGATTTAGTGTGGTTTTAAAATCTTCATTTCCTCATATTAAATAATAATACTTAATTGATTTTATAATAAATTAAATGCATTATTATTGGCGTTAACTTTAGGTTTATGTAATAAAATTTACTGATTGGGAAATTTATTTCGCTACCGAATGTAAATATCAAGATAATTATAAATTACATTTATTACTCACGTTTTAAATTTTAGTGTATAATTCTATTTATTTTATTGCTTTTCTATTACTGTAATTATTAATAAAATAATTACTAGTCCATATCAATTTAATTAATACTTTTATAATTTCTTAATTTCAATTGGAAAATAGCATGTCTTTAATTTTATAATAAAATCATTTTTACTAGATATTAAAAGCCACCATTTAAAATATTAAATGAAAGCATGTTAGAAGGCGATCATGTAAAACGTTATTTGCGTGATAGCTTAAGGTGTGTGAACTCGATTGT
This sequence comes from Stenus bimaculatus, assembly GCA_963971135.1. Taxonomy (NCBI): domain Eukaryota; kingdom Metazoa; phylum Arthropoda; class Insecta; order Coleoptera; family Staphylinidae; genus Stenus; species Stenus bimaculatus. The sequence goes on along the minus strand of OZ020180.1, from coordinate 72,769,646 downwards.
GGGCGGACTTTAACTGGCACGTGCCCACCATGGGTTGGAATTTTTTCAAAAATTACTACAATGTTTACATTATTTTTCAATGTTTTACTAGTCTTCCTAATTCCTTAATCGCAAGACTATTGTTTGTTATAATAATTTACCATTAAAACTGTGTCTCCTCGTTTTTTGCTTAACATGCGACACATAATTGTTGCGTGTGGTATGCTTAATTTTTGATAATCATTCAACTTAATTCAGTAGAAAGACCTATAATATGAAGTGTTGTAAATTTCGGGATTACCATGTAGTTTCGGCCGTTTCAGAACACTTTGGAGGTAAACCTAGAAACTAATTATTAAAAATGGAAGCGTGGAAGGTTCAGATTAAAAGTGATAAAAGATTGGTATATTTGCTTTTTATTATAATAATTTTTCGACGATTTTCTTTGGAATACTGTAGTTGGAAGTTATGGTAAAAATAATTCTCCTTTTTCTGTTGTTGTTGTAATGTAGAGATGTTGTTCTTCTATTGGTCGAAGTGTAAAAGATGTAGTTCTTCTCTTGATTGAACGTAAGAGAGATTTGGTGTTGTTCTTCTGATGGTCTACGTGTAAGAGATGTTGTTCTTCTCTCAGTTGAATTTTAAAACATATGTTATTTTGGTGTCGGATGCTGTTCTTCTGGTGGTCGAAGTAGGAGAGGATCTTCTTCCAGTGGTTGGAATGTAATAGAGATTTGGTGTGGTGTTGTTCTTCTTACATGTATTGGTGTTGAGTGTTGGGTGTTGTTCTTCTGGTAGTCGAACTGGAAGTGATGTTCTTCTTGTCGTAGTTGGAATGTAAGAGGTGTAATGATTCAATTCAAAGATAACAATTTATGTGTATATATCCATGTCGTTTCTCTTCATCCTCCAGGATCGAGACCAACATCTTATTTTAGGGTTAGAGTGTTAGGCTCACCATTCATGTTTTGATGAAATCCGGGACATCCAACTTCTGGGGCTATTGTGCAAAATTTATTGAAACTTAAAAATCAAAATTTTCTTGAATAAAATAAAAAATCAGTTGTTTCACCAATCTCAAAAATTAATAGTCAAAAGAACTAATTGAAAGTTCTACGAAAAAAACGAATAGGTGGTACCAATTATGTTCGTGGGAGTAATAATAGTAAAGAAAAATATGATTCAAAAAACCAGCAGTAGAAACGAACTCCTTAATTTTCAGTAATTTTTTATACATACATAACCGACTTTTATGTGTGAATTACTTTGCTAACAACATGTGCTCCTAACCTCAAATTCAAATAAAATCGGATATCTCATCCAAAAAGACCAAAAACTTTACTCATTAATTAACTTACAAAACCCCATATGCTTAAGCAAACTACTAAAGAACGAAAAAGGAAGTCGGAAAAAAAGAATTTAAAAAAATGGAAGATGTTCTGCATCGAAGACCTCCAAAGTTTCATATAGAAAAAAATCTAAAACTTCTTAAATGCTTGGATGAAGTTTAGGATTTTCTTCCTCAGTATTGTTTACAAGTATCATTCTCCTCCAGGCATCCATGATATAGACGGTTTCTTTTTATCTTCAGTCTTCTGGTGGTCGAAATAGGAGAGGATCTTCTTCCAGTGGTTGGAATGTAATAGAGATTTGGTGTGGTGTTGTTCTTCTTACATGTATTGGTGTTGAGTGTTGGGTGTTGTTCTTCTGGTAGTCGAACTGGAAGTGATGTTCTTCTTGTCGTAGTTGGAATGTAAGAGGTGTAATGATTCAATTCAAAGATAACAATTTATGTGTATACATCCATGTCGTTTCTCTTCATCCTCCAGGATCGAGACCAAAATCTTATTTTAGGGTTAGAGTGTTAGGCTCACCATTCATGTTTTGATGAAATCCGGGACATCCAACTTCTGGGGCTATTGTGCAAAATTTATTGAAACTTAAAAATCAAAATTTTCTTGAATAAAATAAAAAATCAGTTGTTTCACCAATCTCAAAAATTAATAGTCAAAAGAACTAATTGAAAGTTCTACGAAAAAAACGAATAGGTGGTACCAATTATGTTCGTGGGAGTAATAATAGTAAAGAAAAATATGATTCAAAAAACCAGCAGTAGAAACGAACTCCTTCATTTTCAGTAATTTTTTATACATACATAACCGACATTTTTGTGTGAAGATCAAAAACTTTACTTTATTAATAAACTTACAAAACCTCATATGCTCAAGCAAACTACTAAAGAACGAAAAAGGAAGTCGGCAAAAAATAATTAAAAAAAAATGGAAGATGTTCTGCATCGAAGACCTCCAAAGTTTCATATAGAAAAAAATCTAAAACTTCTTAAATGCTTGGATGAAGTTCAGGATTTTCTTCCTAAGTATTGTTTACAAGTATCATTCTCCTCCAGGCATCCATGAGATAGACGGTTTCTTTTTATCTTCAATCTTCAGCTTAGACTAAAACACAGTGTCCAGTCAATCCTGTGAGTTCGATTTAGTCCTTACGAGATAAAGTTTAGTATCCCGCACAGGACAATATCGAACAACTTCGAAAATCATGGTTTTTACTACTTTGAGACTTCGATTAGGTTCAGGATTTTCTACCCTATTTCTCTTGGCTTTAGTTTCCCAAGAATGGCTATTCTTTGAAATAGGTACTAAATTTTTTAAGATGTTTTGCTGAAATCCTGGATACCAGACTTCGGGGTGGTGTGGGTGATGTTGTGCCAAAAATACATGCAAAATTTATTGAAACTTCAAATCCAGAATATCAAATTTTCTTAAATAAACAAGTCACTATATTCTAAAATAAATAAATTCTCTTTGATTAGATATAAATGGTTAATTCTCTTCAATTAAGTAAAATCAAAACTTCAAGAAACAAAATTTTATTGGAGGCTACTGATCTGGGACATTTTTCGGGACGGTTACTTGTACGGGGCACTGAACCCGAATCCCGGACAGTCCCAGAAAATGAAGGTACTTTTGATCAGGAATTTCCAAAATAAATTTTGATTTCAAATTTCAAAAGAGGACTGTGAACTACTTTAAAAAAAATGTAGTTTAGGAAACTTATCGATAGCAAAAGTATTGAATGGGCACTTGGACAGCTACATGATTGGTATAAATAAAATGTACTTACTAATTTGAACCGTTTGATTGGAACTAGTGGTTTATTGGAATTTTCCATTGCCTAAAAGGGGTTATTTTATTGTGTAGCTGTAGCTTGTTTGTGCAGCTCTAAAATGTAAATCTGCTGGTCAAATTTTAATAAATTCAAAAAATGGGGCACCTGGATTATTAAATTAAGACAAAAGTAATGGGCAAAGGTGGCTATCCAGCAGAAGTAATCACCCTTAAAATTTTATTAATTTTTATTCAGCCGATCCAGATAAAATAAAAAAAAAATACTAAAACTAAAAAGAAATTTCAACACCCTGTATCTAGGTAACAGTTGAGTTTGGGACAAATGTTTATATGAACTTTTTGTCTTATTTTTACTTCTAGTATAAGCACACGAAGCCGTGACCACCATTTTATAAACACCTTGTATAATTTACATTTTTCTTTACTTTTGGGTATCTTTCAAAAACCAAAAACGTTCATCCGGTACCCAGTATTTTTTTGAAAAAGGCAATATTTCTGTGGGTGGAAGTTGATGCAGGCAAGCATCACAAACTCTATTTTGTGCAATTCTATTCATAGTTATTGAATTAAATAAAGGTCATAGTAGATGTTTTTTTGGAAAATCGTTTTTTCAACTTTCTGATAAAATATTTAAACTACTACGTCTCTTAGCAAAAAATCGTATATGTAGATTTATGCATTAAATATAAGTATGCGAAAATCTTTTAAAAAATCACCATTTCAAAATGTTTCTAATTTTTTGTTGTTAAAATTTTGAAATTGGCTCATACGCCCCTCTTCTATGAAACCCTCGATATAATATTGGTCACCGCAGAAACAGTGGCGTAGCTACGAATTTTGGGCCTGTAGGCAAGCATCAGGTTGCCCCCCCCCCAGGTCTTTCGTAACTAAACCCCCCCCCCCCCACCCAATCTTGAGTTAATTTCTTACGTTCGTAAGTTTCTGGAATGATTCATATAGACATAAACAAATTTAAATTGTATTAATTAAGGTTAATAAATCGGCTTTTTCGAACAGTTTTCTTTATTTGTTTCACAAATCTATTGCTAACGTTTCGCTAACCATTCGTTAGCTTCATCAGAGCTACAACATAATATTTATGTATAAGAATTAGCTTAAAATATATTTACATAATTACAAATTTACATATTAATCAATTATAATTTATCTCTCAACAAATAATCAATTAGAAATTTATTAAAAATCTCTCACCTCAGACTAACTTCACAAATAATGGTCGGTTCATATATCTGGTATTCCATTAATACATTTAATGTGGTATAACATAAACTTCCCATACAGATCAAGATGTATTCGTATGGATTAATATTGACTTTATTTTAATTCGATCGATTTCTTGGTTTTTCGTAACATGTGACAATTACACTCATTTGTAGGTTATTATTTATCATAGAGTATTTGATGTATAGAACATCTCGGTCTAGAATTAAACTTTATGTTATACAGGGTCACAGGGTGGTGTATAATGACAATTATTACACTTACGTTTCAGATTTAAATACCTCTCTCTTCAAAATGGACATCCGAAGATTTCATGAATTTTAATTGTACTTTAGACTTTTCATAAAAATAGGAATGCATCATTCTATGACTAAGAACTCAATAGTGAATACCTTAAACTTACCAATGTTTAATAATATGATCAAAAAATAGGATAGTACATTTAGTAGAATGTATATGTTATTTTCGATTAAATCGACAGTGAAATTAAAAAAGAATCCAATCCATAAAATGTATTTTCCTAGACCTAGACCATCTTGCTTGGGCAAAGGCGGATTGGGCTTTGGGGGGGCTGGGCAAAAATTGGTTTGGGGACCCCGGATGCTACAAAACTAGTGTCGTGCCGAAATATTTTTATATTTTTAAAAAATTGTCGCAATTTAGCCCCAATACGTGAGTGGGGCCCCAAAAGTACACGTGCATAACTCAATACATTAATATGTTCACAATTTTTGTAAGTACTTTATTTTTAATTGCTCCAAATTTTCCAAGCCTTAATAGCAAATTGTCAAAGCCCGAGCCGAGCCCCAGAAGCCAGTGGGCCCGTAAGCTTTGCTTTCACTGCGCAATTACTCCACTGCACAGAAACCATGACCAATGCGGAAAGTGACAAATTTCGCACGAGTGAAAAATTATTTTATTTGAAATTCGTTTAAAAATTACTATATTCAGAGAGATACTAGGAGTACTCTATTTTTTGTGTTTACAATAAGTTGTTCAAATTATGGTCGCTAAAATTGATTTGTTTCCTCATCACTTATACGAAATATAACGTTTAAAGAATTAAATATAATAAAAAGAAGACTTAAAAATTAGACCGTAAAATGAGTAAATCTTAAAACGTGCTCTATAAATCTTGACTTATTATTATAACCACTTTTATTTTCTTTTATGTAGGTACACATATTCATTAATTTGTATCATATTTTGAAGTAAATGAGTGTACTACGTATAAAATTTATTTTTGTTTCATAAAATACATACATATTTTATAGAGCCTAAAAAATTACGAGTATTTAGAGTTAAAAAAGTTGAATTATAAATTTTACTAATCATCTCTTATGGGTAACCTTGACGAATATGTTTATTTTTCTTCAGATGACTGGATTACTAAATTTTTAATGCAATCAATACGAGTATTTTATGGTTATGGGAATTATTTTGTTTTGCATTATTAATCAACTTGGCCATATAACATAATTAAGTACTTAAATAAAAAAAACAAAGGCTTACAAAAGTGCTTATTAGCATCAATTACCATGTTTATTTCAACGGAATTTAAAAAATGCTGCTTTTAAGGAACATTTAATTTTATTAACATTAATTATTTATAATACATACATTTCTTGTTGTAATAAGTCAGTAAATAACGTAGGAAGTTATTATTTATTATCTATATTAAGCTTTTGGAAAAATATATTCTGCAATAAATTTTGTGAAAACCAATTTTGATTCTTCTTTTTAGCAAAATGTTAGTATTAATTACATGTTGCATTTCTTGATGTTTTTATTTCAATTAAAAGTGATTGTGTACATATCTTATTTGAAATTTATGAGGATATTAATTTTCATTTAAACCAAACGAGTGCAAAAAAATTGAATCGGCTAATTAATATAAATGATTTAATTACAATTATGCAAGTCCATAAAGTTTATTATTTAGATCTTAGTTATGATAAAATAATTGTGACATAGATACATTTCTAACAATAAAAATGGGTAGTTTAAGGATTAAACAAACCGCTTGCTAATCAAATATGTCAATTGATTTCGTAAAAATTGGACATGATCGAATTTAATTGCATTGCAAATCAAGTAAATGTTGTTTGTTTTAATACTAAAAGCAATATATTATGACAGGTGTTCGAAATATGGTAATTTTTTAAGTCAACGCTACTGGTATGCTAATGGAATGTTTATGGAATGGTGTTTATTATAATGAAAGTAAAAGACTTATAAATCACTTTTCCCAAATTATTTTAAACGATGAGCTATATTTTAAGTAATAACCTTAATTGGATTAATAAAGTTAGAAATAAAAACTTTTAAATTTCTTTATTAAAAAAGCAGTTTTCTTTGTTTCAGATATGATGTGGATAGAGAATTCAAAACATACCAACTTAGATGACAGTGATGCCGACAGTGATAGTAGTGGAGACGAATTGCCCATTTGGGTCAGAGGTGAACAAAGATGGGTTTCTGGAGTTGTTGAAGAAACTACATGTCAGGATATTATCAGTATATTGCTCCAGGATGAGGAAACTAGGGTAAAAACTTTACAAAATATAGTTTCACTTTCTGTTATCATTTTTTAAATAAAACAGTCGTGAGACTGGCATAATAAAAGTACTTTTAGCAACAAAAAAAAAAACAATAAAATAGTTGACATTTTCATCATTTTGTTTTTAATCAAAATTGTAAAGAGCGGTAAATTTTTATTACTACCGTATTTTTTTTTGGTCTCTTCAAAACAGATACAATTGTTTTTAGTTAGCTACTAAGAAATAAATTACAAAATTACTTTAATAGAAAAAGAATTATGACCAGAAACGTAATTATTGACTGAATTTTAGTACAATAAGCTGTCAAGTTTTCTTAGTTTGTGCAGTCTTAAATTTGATAAAAACTGAAAAATCATTATTCAAAAAATTGTACAAAAAAATCTTTAAGTGACTCTTGAAAACTCTTCTATCATTTCATTTTTTTTTCAAAAAGAATTAATCATGGATTGTTTTTAAAGTCGACAAGGTGGTGCTAATGTTTCTAAATCGGTTAATAATATTCGTGTTTGAAAATAAGGGTCCAAGAATGACACCTGGGAAAACCCCTTTACCCCTTTATTAATAACAGACTTTTCTGAGTGGATTTTCCTGCCCACATTCGTATCTGTTAAACCCACCACTTGCAATCTATTGTCTAAGTAGGATTGAATCCAAAATAAATCTTGTCCACGAATTCCGGGAAGTTTTTTCTACAAAAATTCTAATAGCCCAATTTGTTTATAAGTTTTGTTGTGATTTTCCAGAACTTGATTGTAAAGTGATAAGGCGGAAAGTATTTTCTGATTGTTTATAAACGACCAAAGTCTGGACTGAAAGCTCAAAGATTTTAGACAAGTCTGATAAAAGAGCTATTGGTCTTTAAGGGACGAATTAATGTCCTTCTTGTGAAGTGGGAAGATTTCTGATGTTTTTAGTTGATTTTGAAAGTATTCGTTCCCAAAAGATATGTTAATAACATAGTAAGGGGATGAATTAAAGAAATTGTACAATTTTTTGAAATATTACAAGGAACTTCATCAACTTCACAAGATATATGTACCTCACTTTCGGTAACTGGAGTTAAAAAAGAATTACTATTTATATTTGTTGAGCTTATGCTTATTTATATATTTTTGTTAAAATTTCAATTGAATGTTTAAAGTTATAATTGAATTCTATTTTCATTTTACAGATTACATCTTTTAGTGTAAAGACTTTACTGTTGATGTCTTGGATATTTGCATAAGGACTTCATCATCAATTTTCTTAAATGACAACCTTGTAAGAATACCCATTTAATTTAAAAATTATAAATTAGAGAGTCTGCAAAACTATAAAATAAAATTGTAAATCTTTTCAATAATAATTCTATTGTCTTGTAAAATTACCAAAAAATACCTACTGATTTTACAAGTTTTTTCAGGTTGTCATTTAAAAAAATTGTTGATGACGTCATTTTAAAAATATATACAACGTCATCAAAGGATGCCATTTTTTCAAATAAAAATGGACTGCACCTATCCGAGCGATTTTATAAAAAACATTAAACTCGAATAATACAGGGTGTTTCTAAAATGGTGGTCACGGCTTCATGTGCTTATACTACAAGTTTAAATAAGATAAAAACTCCATATAAAAATTTCTCTTTTAAATTTAAATTAAGTAAACATAATTAAAATTGTTTACTCTTAATAAGACTTTTACTTGGTGTTTTAAATAAATCAACAATTCAGGAACATTTTATTTTAAATTTTATAAAAAAATAGTAGGGGCGGCCAATTTAAATATTTTTCTAAAATTTAAAATTAGGTGGTTTTAACATGTTTTTCTTATTTAAAACAGTTTGATTTTATAAGTACTGTATTATAAAATGCCAAATTACTGTAAAGCCACTAATCCTATTAAAATTTATCAAATGTACTTTTTTGTGGCAATTTGAATGAAGATTTTAAAAATCCAAACAAAATTGTGAAATTTTGTAGTGGTGTATCAAATAAATTCAAAAAAGGATGCTCTTTGACCTTTTGAGCCAAAGGTCGCTACAAAAGAGACTCCAAAATTTTTATTAATTTTTATTCAGCTGATCCAAAGAAAATTAATAAAAATCAAAAATAATATAGAATATAGGTATGGAAATTCTTCAAAAGTCTTTTTTCGAGTCCTTATTTTCTTGACATGTTTAAGAAGTTTTCAACCTTCAAAGTTTTTAACTGTTAAAATGTTTACGTTTTTGCTAATATTTCTAGTTTTTATGGTTTATTTAAAGCGCTCCCAAAGCCTGATTAAAAAGTTCCTCAAGCTTCCAGTAAAATTTTCATGAACCCAATGACTTTTTGGATCAATTATTAATAAATGTAGGCGCCATGTAATTTTAAGTAACCATAGTAGGTTTTTTATTATAAAAGTTACTAAAAGCTTGATGAACCTTTTAATCAGGCTATGGGAGCATCTTTTAAATAAACCATTAAAATTAGAAATAATAGAAAAACGTAAAAATTTAGACAGTTAAAAACTTTGAAGGTTAAAACTTTCTTAAGAACTATATTTTCGATAAAAGTTTAACCTTATAATGATTTAAAATTTCCTAGAAAGTGTTGTCTATCTCTTAAAACAAACAAACCATAAATTTTTATTATTACTCTTCTTCGAAATATCAAAAAAGTGTCTGTTTTTGATTTTTTCTTAGTTATTTTATAAGTAAACAGGAGGTTTGCACAAAAAACGGCCAACGATGTAGCTTCATTATTTCTTATCCGATTTTAATAAGTGACATGTCAAATTAAATGGTTTGAAGAATACTACTATCAGATAATAATTGATTGATTTTATTTTTAAAAACATCAGAGGAGGGGAGGTAACTTTTCTTTTTCAAATGACAACATATTTTTTTCGAGTGATAAAAATCATAAACAAAAATAATCTAAATCACTTATACCAATTTTATTTTTTTAAAGTAATTTTTGTAAATTTTTTTTTATTTTTTTTTTTAAATTTAATTCAATTGTTTTTTTTTTTGAGTTTTTACTTATTTTTTTAAATTTTGTTTTTTAAGTCATTATTAATAATATTTAATTTATTAATCTTTTTTTAATTTATTAATAATTTTTTAATTTATTAATATTTTTTTAATTTATTAATAATAAGTTAAAAAATAAAATTTAATAAAATAAAAACTCAAAACTCAAAACTCAAAAACAAAAAAAAACAATTGAATTAAATTAAAAAAAATAGTAATAGTAAAAAAATTAAAAAAAAATAAGAAAAAAAAATTAAAAAAAAATAATTTAAAAAGAAATTTGGCATAATTGGTTTAGGTTATTTTTTTAATGATTTTTTTCAATCGAAAAAAATATATTGCCATTTAAAAAATAAAAGTTGCCCCCCCCCTCCTCTGTTGTTTTCTAAAATAAAAACAAACTTTTATTATCTGATAGTACTATTCTTCAAACCATTTAATTAATTTGAAATATCACTTATTAAAATCGAACGAGAAATAACGAGACCGTTTTTTGTGCACCCCTCTGTATATGCAAAACTTCTGTTACAATGGCGATACTTAAATATTAACTCTTTTTACTTCTCTCATAGATTTTACTAAAAAAACTACTATTTGAAGGCTATTTAGAAGGCTTTTAGAACTTTAAAGTCTTCATCAATCATGTTTATTATTTGACCATGACATCACTTATTTCTTACTTTATTATTTTTTACTTTTAGGGTCGGCACGTTGGACAACCTGAAGATTACCACATAACAGAACGATGGAGGGGTGTAGAACAACCTTTAGATCCCAAATCGAACATTTTAGACATTTGGAATGCCTGGGGAAATGGGCAACAAGAGGTAATAATTAACCATTAAGCAAAAATAATTTAGAAATTATTGATAGACATATCTTCTGCATCTCAGATTGAAACTGTATTTTCGAATAGGGAGGAAATTGATTTTCTCTAGCGAAAAATTTCAAATATTTGGCTGACAATTTTACACTTTTTACAAAAAGAAACTAAATTTTCGAGACTTGTTTTAAATAAAGTTTTTTAGCAAACCTTTAGTTATTTAATTTAAAAATACGTGATGGCGTATAAAACGTGTTATATAAACATTACTAATGGTTTTAAGTAGTAAATAAATGATAAAACATAAAATAGATTCTTTTGTTGATTAAAAAATAAAAGCAGTGTAACTAAACAATAAACCATTAAACTTTTCTAGGTAAAAATTTCTTTAAGAAGAATTAAAAATGAACGGTCTTTGAACAGAAGAACAAAATACAAATCTGACTCGAGTTTGTGGTCAGACAAAAGTGCATTCAAAACAATTCATCCGAAACGTTTAAGCGCCTTACAAGATGAAAAACCAACTTCGAGTACTGAAGAATTGTTAAAGCTCGTTTTGGCTCAAGGTGAAGTTATTAGGAAACAGCTGAAAAAATTAAGGTAATTATGGTTTTCGTACAAAGAAATCACCTTATAATTATTTATCGCTTTTAAAATTTTAAGTTTAAATATTTTTCTCAGGCATAGTGAGCACCAAATAGGATTTCTGGAAGATAAAACGCACCGGGCACGTATCCGCAAACACGGAAGCAATTATTTACTAGAAACTTATTTAAAGGGTTTATCGGAAGCTATAGATCCTGAAATAGATGAAACGCCTTTGGGGGACAAAAATAGTGATAGTGGAGTTGTAACGGAAGGTGACAGCGAGCAATCCAATCATAATAAAGCATGCGCTTTGACAGAAGTAATTTAATAAATACTTAAATAATTTTTAAAACTAATTGAAATAATTGTTTCAGGGATCGTTCGATCGTTTTTCCACTCCGTCTTCACAAGAGTTTAATAAGGAAATAAAAGATGACGACACTAGCTCCACTGTAAGTGAAACGAGTGTTAGAGAACAACTTAATTTACTTGAAAAACTGAATAAGATAAATAAACGGTTAATTAAGCAGGAAGAATATATCGTAAAGCTGGAATCAAATGTAAATAAATATAATAAAACCAGAAATGCATGTGAGGAAGTAGCAAAGTCTCTAAGTCAAGTGAGAACTGATCTAGCGAAAAGTTCTTGTGAAATACAACATAATGATGTTGTTTTGTGTGATTTTAAGGATTCTGTGACCAGCAAGAAAACTTATTTGGATAATTTATGCAAAGATTTGCTTAATGAAGATCAGGAGTTTGATATGCTTCAAGCACTACTTTATACGCAAAGTTTAAAAAATAAAACTGCTGTAGATGATTATACGCCCTACAAGTCTAATCATACCAAAGAGTTATTGGATACCTTAGTGTAATTTTTTTTAAAGATCTTTTTAAATATTTATACCAAATATAATAATGTACCTAACATTTTAGTCATGTTTTTAAACGATGTATATAAAAAATGTTACCTGTTCTTTACAATTTGAATAAAGTATATTAATTTTAACCATAAATATTTTCTTTTTAATAGCCATACAATGAGTCTGTAAACCATTTTTTTATAATTTTATATAAAAGAGTACCTTTTAACTTGAATGTTGCAATTTGAATTTTTGGTCTAGCACTTAAAATGGCTTCACAATTAATTAACAAAGTTTATGAAATCGCGCGGCGCTATTTTTTTTCCTTGCGAGCTGAGTGACGTCATTATTTCCTAGTCGCCTCGCGCGGGTTATACGGTTGGCAAAAGTGCTAAAACTGTGCGGCTTCGATTAGAAGATCGGCAGGTGAAAAAAAAATCGCGGTTTCTTGATTTGCCATCTACATACCGCGCTACATCAGGAAACGAGCGCTTTTTTGATATCTTAATTTTTTCTGTACTTTTGGCGCCCTCGAATTTGTAGTTTGAAATTAGTGCTTTTTCGACGCCGACTTTGAAAATTCGTAACTTATGATCCCGACCGTGTATGATATTCCAATTTTTTTTATTTCCCTTCTTTCTTTATTATTTATGCGAGAAAAAATCAGCACGATTATATTTAGTACCTGGACTTGAAAAAAAAATCCCAAGTGAAATGTTAATAAAATAGCTCAAACGCGCGCTTTGGTCAGCCCCCTCTGCGGCCGTCAATTTCTAAAATTTTATCAATTTAACATTAGGTTATCAAAGAACAACAATATCTGTAGTGTAATGAGCATAGTGCATTTTTAGATTTTGCGCGGTTAAAAAGTTATAGCGTAAAAATGTAAAATTGTTGAAATTAGGGCTCGGAGGCTCCCGTCGGCCTATATTTAACGGATTTTCATTTTTAAAAATTCTGATAAATCTACTCTTGGTATTAAAACCGCCCACGCATAGGGTTTTTTAAATTTTGAAAAAACAACGAAGTCTTAAATTTATTAAGATCGCATTTAAAAAAGTCACATTTTTATTCGAGTTTCGGTCTAATCAGCCCCTCAAATTTTATTCTCACCTAACGCAATGTACATTTTCTGAAAGCTTTCATGGTCCACTTTACGACAAAAAAAAGAATCACTTCGCTACCTCCTTTCGTTATCGAGTTATGGCCAAAAATGTAGCAAAATTATGCAAAATCTCCGTTTGGAGCCAAAATTGTGGTCTGAAAATTTTCACATTTCACAAAATAATTAATATCTTCTATTCTATTAGAACCACCAGGACGAGTAATAACTTAAAATTCGCACAGTTACCTCCTCCACCAAATTCCTTCAAAATTTTAATTTTCGGTATAAAATTACTTCGTCCAGGCCCGTATTTGTACCAAAATTTTGCCAAAATTTTGCGAATTTTTTCCAAAAAAACTTTTTAACCGATTTTAACCAAATATTTTGAAAACGCGTCTATCCATAGTGTTTACCTATGGTAAAAATTTGAAATCGCTAACTTTTATAGTTTTCGAGAAAAACAATAAATCGATTTCCTTGAAAAATTTTAAGCCTTAAAAATATATCAAAAAAATTTTTTTTCGAGTCTTTTCAAAATCAACCCCGCAAATGAAAGGTAATAGAAAATAGATGAAATGTAGGGAGTCACTTGCCCTCTACACAAAAAATTTTACACCCCAAAAAACTAAAAAATAACATTTTTCTAGGTAATGTACCTTAAAAAGTAATTAAATTTTTAAAAATTTAATAAGATAATATCGATAATTTTTACAAACTTATCTGTAGGAATTTTCGTTTCTTAATTTTAGTTATTAAGCGAAATATGAATTTTTAACAATACACTTTCACTCATTTGTTAGAATGCCATATTTTATATAAAAATTCATATCTTTTGAACAAAAAGTCGTACTGCCTTGACTTTTTTTTTATTTTTTTTTTATTTCTTTATACTACAACCCAAAATTATTAACTTTTTAAATTTTTAATTGAAACGCTACACACTTGTAAAAACCACACTAAAGTTGTATAACATTTAAAGTGAAATTTCATAAGTAAAAAATTATAAAGATGTAAATTTTAAATTAATAAATAATTCTCCTACTTTAATTAATAACTAATAGTAATATTTTATGAGAGTATTAAAAGATAATAACTATAAAAACGTGTAGAAACAATCAAGTGCACTATACGCGTGTACGGAACGGACAGCGTTCGGAAGAAATGACGTCACAATACATCGCGTAGTTGAAGCGGAGGGGCTAATTTTCTTAAAATTCAAACGCTTATATTTACGTTAATATTTGCCGTTTCGAATTGAAACAAAAAACAACTTATTTATAATTATGATTTCTAAAATATAAGATATAAAAATATCAATTATTTTTTTCGTTTTTCTTCCTCATTGATTTCTAAGTTGGTACATTTTTTTTGGACAGGAACTCAATAAAATTTGTTAAAATATTTTGAATATAAAAGTCTTCGTATAAAAAAGTACACTTTAGGTATACGTATTAACCAAAATGTTCAAAATTTGTAAAAATTGCGTTTTTTGTTATTTTCTATTTATTGCATTCTTTGTGATATTTTTTTGATTTTTTCTTTTATACCCAGCAAAACATGAGTATCAACTTACAAATAGCCTTAGACCTATAGGTTTGATATATCCAAATATGATGAAACTTTTCGGATAGAAAAAAGATCAATAAGATTAGAAAAGTAGAGTGGGGCAAATGCGCTATCTTTAATTCCAAATAACAAAGTAAAAATAAAATATGTGCCATCCAATTTTTTAATAAGTTGTTCAAAATTGTTCATAAATAAAAAAATCCAAAAAAAGAAGGGTATTTGACGTTTTTACGAGGGTAACTTAAGAATACATTAAAAAATTACAAAAAAATATGTGCCCTTCAATTTTTTAAATAAATTGTCCAAATAAATGATGTAAAAAAAAAACGCAAAATAAAGAGTTTAGGTATTTGTACACTAGAGAAGTACAAAAAATATGTGCCATCCAATTTTTTTAATAAGTTGTTCAAAATTGTTTAAATAAATCATGTAAATAAAAAAAATTGCAGTGAGTAGTAAAACTTATGACATAAACAATAAAATTTGCAAATAAGGTTTTATTTGTTTTTAATAGAGTATGTTACTATGATTACGCGAGCTGAAAACACCATCTTTAATTCGAATTTACAAAATAATTACAATTCAAGGAAAAAACATCCTAAAACCTTATATTTACGGAAAAAAAATTATTGCTCGAATCTATTGCTAGTTTGATACAAGTAAAACAACCACAAAATGACAGGAATATTCATCATTTTTGCTATGTACTTAATATTTCAGTTTTTCACAAAAAGTCAAGTATCTAACAAGAAATTATTATGATTATGTACAAATTGTTGGAGCAGAACCGCTTTCTTTTGTCCAGTGGCGTAGCTAGGTCCCGGTGCAAAATAATTTGGGACCCTTTTTGATTATTATTAATTTTTTAAAAACTGTAAAGACCATATTATCCTATGATAGCTACGCCACTGAATCTGTTGTGATTAGTTTGCACTCTGACATTCCTTTGCTAAACTAACCTATAGTAATAAATGAAACTCAATTGTTTATTACACCCTTTTTAAAACAGTGCAACTTGTTTTTTGGGAAGTGCCCCAGGGGCAAGGAGAGTTACAAAATCAAGCAGCTCCGGAACAGATATACAGATCAAAAAGAATATGCGCGATATGTTCTAGAACTGTACCGAACTATTCAGAGCAGTTGAGAGCCACAAAAAAGGCTCTTTCTTTTGGGAATAAAATATTCCTGGTGTAGTTTGTTCTGAAGGGTTATAAACAATTTGCACTCTAACATAAAAAGAACATTCCAACTACAGCTAGCGTGTTCCCTTGCTAAACTAAACTACAATCAATTTTTCACGGTCTGGAGTGCTCTAGCGCGTTCCAGAGCACATTGGACGTATACCTTTTGTCAGATTCATTTGTTCCTGATCTGCTCCTTTTTCTCCACCCTTTGCAACTTGTTCCATATTTTTGGTAGGTGCACTAAGGGTAAAATCTAGCAGCTCTGGAACAGAGCCGCTTTCTTTTTACACTCCGGAGCTATTCTGAGAAACTCCAGAACACTTTACTCCAGTTCTTTTTGATAAGATCATGTTCTTGAGCTACTCAATTTGAAACCCCCCTTATCCTTGCTGCACCTACCTAAAATCTGGAGCAAGCTGTTCCTAAGAAGTGGGGGAAGTAAACAAATCCTCGTAATTTTAAATAGCTTGTGATAAATTGGACTTGTAGGTTATTTTTAATATAAATTAAAAGCATTTAAAAGTTTTTGCTATAATATACATAAAAAACGAAGATTTAGAAAGGTTAATAATTATGACTATTCAACTCACAAGTGATTATTTTTTGTGACAAGTAAAACGTCAAAAATATCAGCGATTATTTTATGACGTTAATGTCAAATTTCAAAAAGTTTGAAGTTGGCTGTCAAATTTTGCACAAAAAAGTGGAAAATGTTCCTTAA
Source organism: Stenus bimaculatus (assembly GCA_963971135.1). NCBI lineage: Eukaryota > Metazoa > Arthropoda > Insecta > Coleoptera > Staphylinidae > Stenus > Stenus bimaculatus. The sequence continues at coordinate 72,752,873 of OZ020180.1, read as the reverse complement.
AAATGCACTCTTGTTCAAATTATAAGTCGAATATTTTTCATACATTAGCACTCATGTTATTTGGGGCTTTGGGGTTAAAAATTCCCCTCCTGCTACACAGTCGGGGAATTAAAACTTAACCCCAAATGACATTCGTGGTAATGACAGTGAATAATATTTGACCACTCGTGATATTACATATGAGTATTTTATTTTCCATTGGATTTAATATTTGTATTTCATAGGTTTGATATGGTCTGGCATGTAGATCCATTACCTAATTCAATATTTTAATTAAGAAAATACAAATAAGTAGTATAAAACAAAAAACAGAAAAGTTTAGATTATTTTGAATCACTTCACAATTGTTTACCCACGCGGTAGTGGGGATGTTGCGTTAGGGGCTGTTCTTTTTGATATCAAGTGCAAGTTGTTCCAGAGCAAACTGTTCCAGAACATTTTACTCTCAAAAAGAAAGCACCTTAGACAAGCTTCTAGATTCTCAGAAAGAACATGCGCGATATCTTCTGGACCTACTCCGAACTGTTCAGAATTCAGAACAGTTAATAGCCACAAAAAGAAAACGGCCAAAAATGTCATATCGTTTTGATATCCCCTTTTAATTTAGTTTTACCAGGTTTTGCTTAGCATTCATGTAGTTATCAGGTTCTAGACTTACGAAATGAGTAGTTTGGTTTTAAGAAGACTTTCCCTAGTATTTATCTTGAAGACGATCTCTATAGTCTTGACTAAATAAAAATAAAAACATATAAATATACAGGATTTCTACATCTTTTCTAATTGTATTTCAGAAATAAACATCAATTGTATTTCAGAAATAAACATCAATTATACTTCATATGAATTAATTTAATTTCAGAGAGTATCCTCCTTGTATCATTGTATTTCAGAAATTGTAAAAATTGAGGAGGCCTAGAGTTTTTGGCGGTGATTGTTAACCACAGCAGAGATGTACATAAAAAATGTACTTTGGCAATTTAATATTACACCAATAGCAATATTACGTTTAATTAAACAAATCTGTTTTAAGGTTATTGGTAAAAGACAACTTTGCATTTCTCCTATTATGCTTCCTGGTATCATGGAACAAATGTTGATTTACTAAGAAACAATTGTTGGTGAAGCCAAAAATACGAATGGACATGCTGCTACTTTAGCAATGGGAGACTTGGTTGTTGTTGGGTAAAAGATAATATTTAGGTAATACAATATTTTCTAAGAACCTGGGTTTTTTATTTATATTATAATATTTATCATATTGATTAATATAGAAACCGTTTACATCTATTTCACTAATTTTATTAGTAAATTTTATGTTATGGTATTATAAATAAAAATGAAAAAAATCACTTTGCACAAGAACATTCTTTACAATCGCATCCCCCAGTAGAACAGCAACAGTTTTTAGTAGTTTTTCCTTCGCAACATTTGCAAGAACATTTTGATAATTTAGAGCAATTGCATTCCTTGCACTTACAATCTTCTGTCATATTTTCGCAATCACATTTTCCATCTTTACTACAACAACATGAACAGGAAGCTGAGCATCCCTGGCCAGAAGATGTGCATTCTTTTAGCCCGCAAACATTTCCTGAAGATTTACAATCACATTTCCCTTTTTCTTTATTACATTCGCAATTACAACCTTTGCAGTCACATTCTTTGCAATCACATTTACAACCATCATTGCATCCAGATTTGCAACAATCGCAGTTACATTTACATTTCTTCATTTGGCACTCCATTTCTAAAATAAATAAAAAAATTAAATATGAAAATAGAGTATATTCGAAATTTAAAAAAAAAACATAAAATATGTAGATATTTTTATAAAAATTTAAAAAAATATGCATTTTTGTACTAAAATTTTAGTTAAAAAAGTCATCGAAGAAGTTTGAATTTTGTTGCTAATTTTAATTTTTATTCTAAAAATTATAGTTCATTGCCATCTCGAAAAAATCATAAAAGATGGATGATTTATTAATAAATTGGAAATACTGTTGAAATATTATACCCTTAAAAAACCATAATTTAGTTCACAATTTTTAATTTAAAATCTGTAATTTACCATAAATTATATTTATTAATAAAATAAACAACTTATGAATAAAGACAATTAAGTACAAATAATAAAAAATGAGTATGTACATATTTTAATTATTGTTAATAAATAGTAGCTATTAACATATGATATATTAGCCTCATTAAAATATTAATGTTTTAAACCAAGTTATTTACAACAACTTTATTAATAACATTTTAAAATGTTTGCACATAATTAATTTTATTTTATAAAATAAACAGAACCTAATAAATTAAACAATTATTAAGTATGTGAGCACAATTTATTAAAAGTATAGCTATATGCTAAATGTAATAAAATTAGCAATTAATGAAATAATTAATATAAATTAACTCACCAAAATTAGCTTTTATTAACACTGGATAATAACCAACAATAATAAATTTCGAACATTTCTTCAATTATATATCCGTTTATTTTTGCAGGCCGTGTGAATTGTTTGGGCCGAGTGCACTTCACTCTGGAAAGTTCGAAGTTATCACTTTACGATAAGAAGTAATGAGTAAAATATTATCACTAGAAATAAATATTTTTCTAGCATTGTTAATTAATTTAATTACGTTTCGGAAAAATTTTAATAATATTATGAAGATAAATGAAGATGATAATAAGAAATAAACATGAAATAATGTTACAAATTATAAAACCTTATTGCTATGCAAAATACATAATTATTTAAAAATAAAAGGAAGAAAAATATGGGGTATAATTATTAATAAACAATTCTTGAAAATTTAAAATATTGTGAAATCATTGATGTTTACTTACAATGTAAATTTTTGAAAACAATATTCCCCTAATTGGGTTTATTACAACTTTTTATATTCAATTTTCTTTTTAGTGATACTAATTACTAATCACTTTAAAATACGCAAAATTAGTGCGGGTTTTTCTATGTTATCTACCAAGAATAGTTAAGTTGGATAAGGTTAGGTTAGGCTATTTTAATAATTTTCCATGTCAATAGTCTAGTATAGTATAGTATACATTTTTTTTTTATTAAGCAGATAATGATATAAAATTGCAAATAAAAAATTCTTTATTAGTAGAACGGGCCAATTTTGATTTTTAAAAATTGCTCCATTAGTTCTGATTTAATTTACCAAAAAATACTCATATTTTATAAATTATATTTATTTTATATAACTGCGGGAGTTATTATTTTTGAGGAATCGGTGGGAATTTTTAGGTAAACGGCAGGAATAAGTTTTTTTTGGGTAAACGACGAAAGTATCCTTTTTTGGGTATATTTACAGAAGTCAAGGATTCGTAAATATTTTACCAAATGAGCGAAGATGTGTTATGAAATTATGGTATTTGGAATTCCTTACAAATAAGTTTTTATTCATGTTTTCTGTAATTGTAAGATGGATAGTTTAAGAAATAAAGGGGATGGAAGAAACTTCGGATAATTATAAACAATATTCGCAGATTTTTACGTCACATGCAAATATTATCCACTTTTTGCACTTGTTGCATAAATAACTAGTAAAAAGTTGAATACAAATAAATTACCAAATAGGTATATTACATAGTTATTTTTATTTATTTAATTTATAATAATATTTACATAAATTTGAAGTGCCATTAAGAGCATGGAGGACAATAGCAACCATACATAGATAAATCATTAATTGCTGTTTTGGACCATTCAGGTTTTATTTCTCGTTGCAGCAACCTCAAAGGAGCACACATTGGACAGTGGCATGGATGTTTTATACTCTTAAGATAATCAGGGCTAATACTTGAACTTTCTTTGGTGAATAATGCAATCATCAAAAATGTTACTATTAATAAAAATTTCATTTTGTGTATTTTTCGTTAAAATGTGTACTGAAACGGTAATTTGTGATACCTATATATATACGTATGAATTTTATCAATGACGATATAATAAATAATTTAAACAAAAAAACCCTTTTTATTACAAAAAAAATATTTTAGGGACTTAACCTAGTAATTACACAGTCTCACAGATAAACTTAATGTTTTAAAATAATTATTATTTATAATATTTTAGTTGAGTTTTCATATTTTTATGATAAACATTTTGTTTAATGTAAATAACCTGCTGAAGGTGTTGAAAATATCGCAAAAATACAGTAAATTAAATACCTTAGAGCACGAAACCAAGTATTACATTTTTGGGAACTAATAAATATAAAGGGTGTTCCAGAAATCCGAGGATGGAGAAGCGAAACATACATACTCTACCAAGGGTTTCTGTTCGAGAGCTTAAACGTCAATTTTGGGACACCTTGTATATAAATATAGAAGGTGTATCCATTCCAAAAACGCCAGAAATAGAAGATTTAGTTAATTCTGATTTTTGTTGCTCATGTTTTTATTAGTTTTGTTTTTTGCATCTCTGGTTCAGTTCTCTTTCAGTTCAAGTTCGGTTAGAGAAGTGATCGATAATGAACTGAATTATTAAAAAAAAACAGCTTAATTCGTGATTTTGGAGATCAGATACGAACTCTGGCGATCATTTGAAAAGCTAGAATGGGAGTAATAAATAAAAACTTTATGTGTGAGTACTTGTAAATCAATTTTTAGTTACCAAAAATTTCATAAAAACTAGTGCAGGAACTAAAACCAATAAAAACTCAAAGCAGAACAAAACCTTTACTTACCTTCCTCAATTTTTTTCTAAATTTATATCAAAATAGCGCCATTTATACGTAGTCAAAATTCTAAATAGTAAATGCAATTAAAAAATGACAATTTACAATTGACACAAGTGAGTTATGAATACTTGGGTTCTCTTAAAATAAGTTGTGTTCTTATAACATGATCCGTTCAAATAAATCAGTTGTTCAGTTCAATTTACAATTTAGGTCTGTACTTTCTACTCGATCACTACGATATCATTTTGAACGAATTGACTGATTCCCTAAGTGCACTTGCTCTAGAGCAAGGGGGATCACTTGTTCAGTTAGATCACTCCATTTGACTCCATTCATAACCTAACTTAAAGAATGTCAATTGTCATTTTTTTGTTGAATTTACCAATAAGCTGTTATTTTTAAATGAATCAGTTCACATTTGATCACCTTCCCAAGTAAACTTCAGCTGAAAGAGAAATGAACCAGAGCTGTAAAAAGAAGACAACTATAGTTCGTTCAAATAAATAAATCAATTGATCAGTTCAGTTTACAATTTCTGTATGTTCTTTTTACTCGATCATTTCAGGATCACTTGTTGTTGTGTTTTTTTTTACTTCTCTGGTTCAGTTATCTTTCAGTTCAAGTTCAGTTAGAGAGGTGATCAAACGTGTGAACCGATTCATTTAAAAAGAACAGTGAACTGAACTCGACAGATGATCCCCTCTACAGCAAGAGCACTTAGGGGAAAGGAGGGAAGAAATTCGTTCAAAGTGATCCCGAAGTGATCGAGTAAAAATAACAGACAAAAATTGTAAAATGAACTGATCAACTGATATATTGGAACGGATTATGTTAAAAGAACACGACTATTGATGGTGTTCTTTTTAAATCTCTGGTTCGGTTCTCTTTCAGTTCAAATTCATTTATAAAGTTGATCAAACCTGAACTGAATCATTTAAAAAGGACAGCATAATAATAAATTTAATTAAGAAAATTCAATTGAGATTATTTAAGTTAAGTTATGAATAGAGTCAAATGGAGTGAACTAACTGAACAAGTAGTTATGTTCTTTTAATTTGATCCGTTCAAATAAATCAGTTGTTCAATTCAATTTACAATTTGTGTCTGTACTTTTTACTCGATCACTACGGTATCATTTTGAACGAATTGAACGATTTTCCTCCCCCCTTTCCCCTAAGTGCACTTGCTCTAGAGCAGGATCACTTGTTCAGTTAGATCACTCCATTTGACTCCAATCAAAACCTAACTTAAAGACTGTCAATTGTCATTTTTAATTGAAATATACCAATAAGCTGTTCTTTTTAAATGAATCAGTTCACGTTTCCTAAGTGAACTTCAGCTGAAAGAGAAATGAACCAGAGTTGTAAAAAGAAACAACTAGTAAAAAGAACAGACAGAAATAGCAAATTGAACTGAACAACTCATTTATTTGAACGCATCATATTAAAGAATACAACTACTTTAGAGGAGGATTACTTGATCAGTTAGTTCACTTTGACATTAAGCTGTTCTTTTAAAATGAATCAGTTCATGTTTGATCACCTTTCTAACTGAGAGAGAAATAAGAGTTGTAGAAAAACCGAGAAAAACACAACTAATGGAGAAAACTTACTAAACAAGTGGTCCCCCTCTACAGCAAGAGTTCTTGGTGGAAAGGGGGAAGAACAGGTTGCAATTCGTTAAAGTGATCCCGAAGTGATCGAAAAAAAAGAAAAGACACAAATTGTAAATTGAACTGAAGTAATGATTTATTTGGACGTATAATAGTTGTGTTCTTTTTACAACTCTGGTTCGTTTCTCTTTCAGCTTAAGTTCACTTAGAAAGGTGATCAAACGCGAACTGATTCAATTAAAAGGAACAGCTTATTTGGTGAATTCAATTAAGAAGTGACAATTGACATTCTTTAAGTTAGGTTATGAATGGAATCAAATGGAGTGAACTAACTGAACAAGCAGCAGTGATCCCCCTTTCTACAGCAAGTGCACTTAAGGGAAAGGAGGGATGAAAATCGTTCTATCCCTTTAAAGTGATCCCAAAGTGATCGAGTAAAAAGGACAGATACAAATTATAAATTAAACGGATCATGTTAAAATAACACAAGTTGTGTTCTTTTTATAACTCTGGTTCATTTCTCTTTCAGCTGAAGTTCACTTAGAAAAGTGATCAAATGTAAACTGATTCGTTTAAAATGAACAGCTTATTGGTAAATTCAATTAAAAAATTACATTTGACATTTTTTAAGTTAGGTTATGAATGGAGTCAAATGGAGTGATGTAACTGAAGAAGTGATCCCCCTCTAGAGCAAGTGCACTTAGGGGAAAAGAGGGAGGAAAATCGTTCAATTCGTTCAAAGTGATACCGAAGTGATCGAGTAAAAATACAGACAAAAATTGTAAATTGAAATGAACAACTGATTTATTTGAACAGATCATGTTAAAAGAACAAAACTATTGATGCGCAATAAATGGCATCTTCTTTTATGTTTGTAGAAAAAACTATTTTTTAAATATAAACTAACTGCTTAGGGGTGCATTTTTTATATAGATAAGTAGGGTCATATCGACTTGTCTTCAGTTAACCGTTAACCAAATTTTGGGAGACCATGTATTTTTTATTTATTTAAACAGTTGTAGGTTTTGTAAAATGTATCAATAATAGTACACTTAAATTCTAAAGTTTTTAATAAAGGTCTATTTTGCAGTAAAATGTAGAATTATGATGTACATAAAAAAATTTACAATCTAATCAGTTTCAGCTCATCAACGATAAGGAATTATGTATATATTTATTTTGTTAAAATAAATGTATATTTATGTATTCTTTGGTGTTTTAGTAATAACCAATGGTAGAAAAATCCAAGATAAATCCACGAAAAATTAATCATCTAATTTTTTTGTGGAGTATTTTGATTTTTTGGATTTATAAATTTCTTTTAAATTTCTTTAAAAAAAGTTCATAGTGTTAATAATTTTTTAACATCACATTTGGTGGAAGTTTTTCTTTTTACAAAGACAATACTAATTATTATGATTTAAATTTTTTTGCAAACGCGTGCTTATATTTATATTTATACACAGATTTTCATACTCCAGCTTTTTTAGAAATTCATACTTTAAGGTTTTTTACTAGAGCCAGTGCTAGCACATACCGGGTGGAAATGAAAACCGGGTCACCTCGATAACTTTTTTATTTATGAATAAAAAAATTTGAAATTTGGCTATGTTCTATGGTTCAAAAAAACAAATTTTATGTGCATTTTTTATTTTCGAAATCACTTCTGGTTTCACCGGAAACACCATGAACTTTGTTTTTTTAAATGTAACATCCCATATTTTTATTCATGGCTTAAAATACTTTTAAAAAGAAGTATTTTTGAGATATTAGTTTTTATTTTTTTTGTAAAAAAAATTTTTTTCAAAAAAAAAAAAGGTTTTCGAAGTCGGTGAAAAATACCAAAACTAATTCTAAATAATTCAAATACCTAAATAAAATTGTAATTTGAAAAAAAAATTAAGTGGTTTTTGAACTATTAATTTTTAAACTTAGTTAATGAAGATTTTATCAAATATCTCACTTTTTTTAAATGCAATGATGCCGGGTCATTCGACTTTTTAAAAAGAGGATTTTATAACGATTATTTATTTTATGTATTTGAATTATTTAGAATTAGTTTTGGTAATTTTCACCGACTTCGAAAACCTTTTTTTTTTGAAAACATTTTTTTTTCGCAAAAACTAAAAACTAATATTTCAAAAATACTTCTTTTTTAAAAATATTTTAAGCCATGAATAAAAATAAAAAATGTACATAAAATTTGTTTTTTTGAACCATAGAACATAGCCAAATTTCAATTTTTTCTATTCATAAATAAAAAGTTATAGAGGTGACCCGGTTTTCATTTCCACCCGGTATATGTATCTTGTACAAGATTTTGAAACCAAAATGTGCTTGTCTGAAATGGCCTTTAAAGTATTTATAATTTTATTTGAAATTATTATTTTGAAACCTTTTAAACATTTTTAAATAGTAGCTAAGTATTTTTTTTAATTCAGCGTCCGACTGGTTTCTAAATTATTGTAGGTATTACATTTAAAGAAATTAATAGTTCTAAAATTTAAAACATGTTTGTCCTTTTCTGTAGTATAACTGAAGAAAATAAATTTTTCAGCAATCCAAGAATTCACACCGATTTTTTGGTGTCGTGTTAACAACAGTAGATAACGTGCAAAACATAACAGTGAAAAGTTGTATGTATATAGTGTCGCTTGATTTTGCACACGTACCTAAAATATAATATTCTATGTATAAAAGCATTTGCAATCGCAACAATTTTATCATTTACTACTTACAAGTCAATAAAGATTAGTATTATTTGAATTATAATTTTTTATAAATTGTATCAAGATGTCAAGTTGTTGTTCAAGTAAGTTTCTTTTTTTTAATTAACTAATATTTTTATTTTTAGTACATTGCTTTTTGGTACATTTTATATTAGTAATACTTCTAAATCAAATAGTTTGTAATCGAATCAATATTTGACCTATTAAATTTTGTTTTATAGTTAAAAAGCAAGAGACTTGCAAAAAAGTTGATGAAAACACTTGCGAAATGACAAAAGTGTGCAAGTTAAAAACTGCTGATGGAGAATTTGATTGTGTCTGCAAATGTAAGTGCAATATCCAAGGAAAAGATGGATGTAAAAATTGTAATTGTGACTGCAAATGTACCCCTGAAAATGCTACAAAAATTGTTTCTGAAGATGGGACAGTTAAATATGAATGCCACTGTACATGTGAATGCTAATATTTTTAAACAGTAATTTTACACTTATTTTTTTTTCTAATTTTGGTATTATTTATGTTTTATTTAAATAAATTGATGTCTTTATAAGTATCATACATTGTTTTACTACTCAGAATCCAGTATCTTACAAACTTTATACTGCGAAATTTTTATATAAAATGCAAGTAGAAACAAATAATTCATAATTTTTGAATAGATTGTACGTATTAATAAATAGACCTTTAGCTAAAATATGTTTTGAAATATATTAATTAAAAAAAAAATAATGTATTCTTCTTCATTAATAATAAAAAGTGAGCTGCTTCAGATTTATTTCATTAAGTTTGCAAATTTGGCTGCCTACCAGAAAATACTTTAGTTAGCCTCATAGTCGCTATAAAAACCGGTTATTTAAAAAAAAAATTTCCTACAACAAAATTTTTAACATTTTATGTTTATCATTATTATAAGTTATACACCTAAAATCAAAAACACGATTTAAAAACTTGGATAATTTCAGGTCTATTATTTTAAAGACCAGCTTTTTTGATTCTTTTAAATATTTAACGAAAGAGTTAGTTGTTTAATTTTAAGATTATAAAAAAGCTTCTTCGTTCTGGTAAATTCCACTTGTTAATTGAATTGATCCTTTATTTTTTCATGAATCGACTTGTGGAAGGGATTCTGCGCACGGTATAAAGCTTTGGTAGGCAGCTTTTAGATTCAGGTTGGTAGTTGGTAGCTCATATCAGTCACGTAATTCATAAACTTAATTTTGATACAAGATGCCATCACCTTGTGATTCTTGCAAAGGTAAATTATACTTATTAATTAATTATTCTAGATTCCAGCTCACCTTAGATGCAATATGGTTTTTCATCTAAATATGATGAATATTATTGATTTAAAGATTTCAATTTTCAGATACTTGCGGTAAAGGAAAATGTTGTGGACCAAACTGCACTTGCGGCCCTGAATGTAAATGCGGTGGAAATAAAGGTAATTTCTTTATTTTTTACCATTCCAATCGGATTTATATTAAACAATACAAATAATTAAGCTTGCTGAGTAATATTACAAATTATATGTATATTGAATTTTATCTGCGGTCGTTAAATCTTATTTTATTATATTGACATTGACAAGAAACTCAGTCTTTTGTGAAAATCACATTCAAGGTTTTATCCAGAAATAAAAAAAAAATTACACGACTGTATCTATTACTAATAAAATTAAGTATCTCATATTTTAATTCTACATTCAAAACCCTAACTTGTTACATTTTTCAAAAAACTTACAAAGGTTGTAATTGAAGAGCTCGTTGCAAAAACTTCTGTAGAATTGCACAAGTTTTGGTACACAAAATCAAATAAAGAGTATAGAGTTGATTCGTTTTTGTTTAAAGCCCTTCATGATACCAATTTTGATATTTAGCTCTAAAGTATTATTTAAAAGCTCTTCAAGATTTTATCAAAAAATTAATGTACTAATTCTGGATAACGCATTTAAAAAGGAACTACTGCTTTTATGACGTGAACGCATCATCATCATACATATGTAATGATAGTACATAATTCCTTAAGATGATACACTTTAATAAAACGTGAAGGAATTCTTTTTTTACTACTTAATTGAAGTAACTTGACCTTCTATCTGATTTACTCTTTCAATTTTTTAAAATGAGTACGTGTCTCATTCATAATTTTAATTATAATTTTATGACTATAGACCATTTCATTAATAGATCACCTTTTCAGGAGGAATTTCGACTCAAATATAGACAGTTCTTTCAATTGCGTCTGCGTTTAACAATACTAAAAGCACTTAGTTATTTATTTATTTAGAAAATGAAGTGGTCAAAATGTTGAAGATACTTTTGAAAGAACTATCTATATTTGAGTTTGAATTTGTGCTAAAAAGGTGATCTACTAATGAAATGGACTATATATCAAAATTTTTATCTATAAAATTTATGTCTTGAAATAATCAGCATCTTTTTCACATTTTATGGTTTTATTAATTTTCAAATTTTATCACAAATAATTGAATTTTTGTTTAAAAAGTTCTTTTCAAAAAATATAAAATAATATACAGGGTGTACATCCCACCATTTATACAGTCAAATATATAATTTAAAAAATTTAGAATAAATTTATTATTCAATAGTCATGGAAAAAATTATTTTTGTAGGAGCTAAAGGAATTTCATTAAATCAAATTTGTTTTGCAAATCAGGCATTGCAATAATTGAGTCTACCCAATTAATAAACCCACCATTTATTTTAATATATCATACATCAGCCTTGAAATATGAACACTACATTTGTATTTAAGTCTAAAATAACCAGTAATTATCATAATTGTAAGTTTAGACCCGTGGTTTAAACTCATCGTTTCAAGTTTGGAGTTCGTGTGAAAAAATCTGTGTTGTGTATTTATATGATTATAAATATCTCGGATCTCGGCTTACCTTGGGTAGAAATTATATTCCAGAAAATTCAAGAATTCCAAGGTTAATTATGGATATTATTATAAATTTAATTAAACTAGTTTAGGTTTATTTATTTTACTTCATATGTATAACAAGTCCTTATTTGAGAGACTTAAATCATGAAATAAACGTCAAAATGTTCATAAATTAATACAAAATAAATGCGAGATGTTAGCAATGAGAGGTTTTTAGTAAATAACGATACTTCTAATCAGCGTACAAGAAAAATGAATACACCAAATTAAAGCACAATAATTAGTGGTGGTACCCATTTTGTTTGTCCATCGTCCATCTCGATTAAACTTTTTTATAGTACCCCAAACAAACCTCTACCACGCATTTTCAAAGCTTTAAATATATGGATAGCATTTTTCATGTAATGACGACGATATTGGTCACTTTGCTTATTATTATTATATATTATAATTATAGTTTATGGTATAATCTTTAATAAAAAAGTATAAAATCAATCATGGGTCAAAAAATAAATTTAATATAACCAATTGAAGTTAATGTTATTTTTTGGGGAAATTTTTAATCATAATTTAATGACCTAAAAAGGGTATTTATAGTCAAGATATGATTATAAAATAAGTTTAATTATAAAATTTGGTTAATTCTTTATAAAATGGTCCATTTGAAAAATAAAATTCGCAATGGGGACTTTTTTGAAATCCCATTTGAAAATTTATTTAAACTGGTGTTTTGGATGAAAACTTTGTATGCACTTTGAATGCCAAAAAAATGACATTTCCACTGAAGCTAGACTTACAAAATTAGTTTCATTATAATGAACAATTTTCTATAAAATAGGGTTATTTAATTAATATTTTCGTCGTAGAAACTACTTTGAAAATTTATTTAAAAAAGAACCAATTTTTGCTGTGTTACAACTGTTTCAAAATTTTAGTGATTTTTGGGATTCGTGTATATTTCTTTAATATCAAAATTTTTATTAGAAACAAGTAGGATTTTGTCTTTAGATTTCATCCAGTTACGATAATTTTAATGCGGGAAGTTTAAAAGGTCCCTCTTAGTTTTAAAATCAAAAAAGCAATTAGGTAAAAAGAAAATCCAAAGTATACTTGATTAAAATTAAAAAATAACGAAAAGAAGGAAATTATATTCCACAAAATTAGTAAAAAAAATAAAAACGTAAAACTTGCTGTAAATTTTTTTGTTTAGAATGACATGTACTTTTTTTGTAAAACTTTATTTTGACCTTAAAATGGGACACCTGGCATTGTTCTCGGTATTAATTTTTTGTACTCATGTTGCCACTTGAAGAAGAATAGTTGCTATCATTTCTTGAATATATTTTGGAAAAACTGAATCAGATTATAGTTTTCTTTTTTGTTATCTTTTTCAAAGTTTTTAACTCCAGTAATTTTTATAATAATTTTGAAAAACCTACTTTGGTCGCTTAAAATTGTATGGCGGTTAAATTTAATAAATAATTGAAATTACGCGTTCATCCATAAAGTCTTTGGTTTTTAGAAAATTTTACTGGAAGCTTGTTGAACATTTTTATCAAGCTATTGGAGAGTTTTTTAATTAAACCATAAGTTGGCAACCCCCATAAAAATAATAGAACTCAAGAAAAGAAAAATTGCATGTTTTCGGATGTCTAAGAGGGTCGATCGCCCTTATTGCCCCCTCTCTATATCCGCCACTGTAATTATGCTTTAATTTGGTGTATTTATTTTTCATGTGCGTTGATTAGAAGGAAAGTTATTTAGAAAAAACCTCTTATGGAGAATTACATGAAAAATACTTATTACTGAAAAACTTATTGCTAACATGTCACCGGTAAATAAATTTATATTAACACTATATTAAAGAACACAACAATATTTTTTGTTAAAAATTTAAATGTGCCCAAAATGTTTTATCGGACATTTTCTATAAAATTTGCACATTTAGACATATTGTTAGAAAATGATATTGGGCTTATTATGAATACTTAAAAACAATTTTTATGTAATTTTGTAATATTTTGAGGTACTTTTGGTACATATTTTTCGTATTTTATCATAATTATGCAAATATACAGGGTATCTCACTTTTTTTCCAGCAAAATTTTTTTTAGATAGTAAATGTCATTGTGAACAAAAAATTTCCTATAAACTAATATTTTTTTTCTACTCGTTAAGAAGTTACAGCAATTTTAAAATTCCAACATTTTAATGATTTTTTGACACCCTGTATAATTTTTCTTTCTTATCATCATGTTTTTATTTAAAAGATTTATGGAATTTCTGTCAAGAAAATTAACCTATCTGATTGGCTTACAGATAATCTCAAAATCTAAATCACACTTGATTTAAATAAAAATATTCAAAATAAAATGAAATTTATACAGGGTGTCCCAAAAAATCATTAAAAATTTGAAATTTTAAAATTGCTTTAACTTCATAAGGAGTCGAAAAAAAATATTAGTTTATAGGAAATTTTTTGTTCAGAATGACATTTATTATCTAAAACATTTTTTTGCTGGGAAAAAGTGAGACACCCTGTATTTTTTAAATGGAACAACCTATATTTTTTTACAAAAATTTATACAAATCATTTTTCGCAAAAATGTTATAAAAATAGGTCTATTGTATATGTTATAAATTTTATAGAAAATTCCCGAAAAAAATTAAGGACGCAGCCAAATTTTCAAATAACAAAAAATATCGTTGTATTCTTTAACTTATTGGCAATGGAAATATCAAAAAATACACAGGGTGTTCCATTAAAAAAAGGAGGATGGGCCTGCGCACCAACTACTTAATTTGCCTTTGTATATTCATCAGATTTTAGAATGTTAGTATAGAGGACCGGATTCTGAAGACGGTGGTTTTGACCCGCCAGGCCCTACCTATTAAGGGGGCGGAGATGCAACCCCTTTTGTATTTTTCCTCATAATTGGACGATTTTTGCGAAAACTCACGAAAAGGGTATTTTTTCGTCGGATTTAAAAAATTCCGGTTGAATCGTTAAGGGGAATATTTATTCTAAGCGGGCTAGGAATTTTAAGTTATTTGGATTAATAGAACACTTTGAAAAAAATTCCTGAAAATGGTCGATATTTCTCGCTTTTTTCGCAATCGTCGACAGCGCCAATTTTGAAAAATCGTAGCTCCGTCGAGTTTTAAAGGGAAGTAACGAAATTTTGCCCCTTTATTCTCACATCCTGAGGATTAATCGGTACAATTTTTAAGTCTCCAGGCGCAAAGGTGTGGCGTCAGGGCGCTGCGACGCGAAGTGTACAGTTTTAACATTGTTTCGGCCAACAAAAGTACCAAAACTGTACCAGTTTTTTCTCAAATTCGGCCAACGAAAAAAAGTAGCGTTTTCTAGATTCCCAATCTGCATACCCGTAATTCCCTTGAAACGAGCGCTATTTTTAATATCTTCATTTTTTCTGTATTTTTGGCGGCCTCAAAATTACGGTTCGATTTTCGGGCTTTTTCGAGACCGACTTTGAAAATTCATAACTTTTGATAGGGGTAGGCATTACGGTACCATATTTTTTATTTTGCTTATTTTATTATTATTTATGAGCAAAAAAATCAAAATTTTCGCCCTTTGCTTAAGAAAAAAGTCGAATGAGAATTGTTCAAAAAATCGCACAAACGTGCTCTTCGTTTTGTACCACTGGCGTCCATAGTTTTTAAAAATTTTCACTTTCGTTTCATTTCCCTTAAAATGTGTAATTTCTACAGTATATAGGCTATTTTTTGTTATTATACTCGAAGGGGTTGGGAAAATAAAGCAGAATTTTTGAAATTAGTAATTTTTGATGCGTTTCGGTCTAATTAACCCCTCAAATTCCATTTCATCCTCACTAATTGCACCTACCCTTAAAGCTCTTAAGATCCACTTTACGACAAAAGAAAGAATCATTTCGCTATCTCTTTTCATTATGGAGTTATGACTGAAAATGTAACTAAAATAAGCAAAGTCTCCGTTTTGAGTCAAAATTTCGCCTTGAAATTTTTCACTTTTCACAAAATAATTAATATCTTCGAAACTATAAACACCACCGTGACGTTTAATGCCTCAAAAGCCTTCCCTTACCCCCCTCTACAAATATTCATAAAAAATAACAAAAATGGTTCAAAATTGTGCAGTCCAGAGCCGTATTGGTACCAAAATTTTGCGAATTTTTTCCCAAAACAACTAATAAACCGATTTTAACCAAATATTTTTTTAGAACGTGTCTATCCACGGTAAAAATTTGAAACCGGTAACTTTTATACTTATCGAGAAAAAAATAAAAACTGATTTTCATGAAGAATTTCAAGCCTTAAAAATATCTAAAAAATTTTTTTTGGAATTTTTTCAAAATCGACCCCGCAAATGAAAGATAATAGAAAATGTATGAAATTTAGAGTGTCACTTGCACTCTACACCCCCAAAAAAAATTTTACACCCCAAAAACACAAAAAAAATTAAATTTTTTTAGGTATCAAGGGAAATATGAATTTTTCAAAATACACCTTCACTTACCAGAATGCCATATTTTATATAAAAATTCATAACTTTTGAACGAAACATCGTAGAGACTTGAATTTTTTTTTTATTTTTGCTACTTTCTTTATACTTTTAAATATAAATTATTAACTTTCAAATTTTTTATTTGAAACGAAACGCACTTGTATTTTTCTAATTTCTTTTAAATTTTGGTCAGAAGAATCACCACCGAAAATTTTGAAACATATTTTTTTAAAATTTAGTTTTTTATATAAATTTTTTAACGTACAAAAAGTTTCCTATTCGCTCTGTGTACAGATACTATATGGGTATGGAATCATATAATTAAAAGCATAATAATCCTAAAGATAAAAAAATTAAAAATAAATTAAAATAAAATTATATTATTTTTGAAAATTATACGATCACGTAATACGTAACTGCAAACAGGGTCAATAATAAAATTTTCATAAGTCAAAATTTTTCTGTAACTTTTCCGAAATCCCGGCCCTTAACAACAAATATCTGATTGTGAAAAACTAAAAGATTCCGAGAAAGAAGTTTCAAATAAAAACTGTTAGGTTTAAAGTATCTGTCATTTTTGAGTTAATTTCAATGATAACAAAGTTCTTTTAAATGAAAACGGCGTACACATTTTTTGACTACATCATTTTTTATTTAGCATATTTTTAATTTGAAATTGTTCTCTAAAAAATTGTTCTGTTCATTACTTTCCCCTTTAAAGTTTTATGTGAATCGTTTTTTTCAAAACCATTGTTTTCTAAGCCATTTAGTTTAAAATAAAAACTAAACCAAAATCTGTATACTTCTATTTTTTAATTAATTTATTTTATTTTTTCAGGTGAAGGATGTGGATGTGGCGATGCCAAAAAATAAACAAGCTTTTCTATTTGCAAAATGGCCAAGACTGGAATCGGCCAAGATTAATGGTTTAGTTTTATATTAGTTTAAAAAGTAATGTACCAATAATTTAAATAAAAGCATTTTTATTTTAAAAACGTATTTTATTTCTTAATTTATAATATTTATTAGTTAAAAATTTATTTCTACGAGATGTTTTTAAAATGCTGTAATGTTTAAATAATAAATTCTATATAGTCCAGTCATTTGGGAGTAAAAAAGTAGGGTAACCTGAAAATGTTGAAATTCGGAAAGAGCACATCGAAATCTATAAAATTGCCGATTTTCGAAACTCCCAGAAAACATTCCAGGTAAAACTACGGAATGACTGGACTAATAATATTCATCATATTAAAAATAAATTTATAGGTTGTTGCCATTAAATAAATAAGAAGCAGAAGTTTTAAGTATTTTTTTATTTATAATTTTATAATTTCTGGCAACAGCACAACTATATTATGTACAAATATAATTTTATAAAAATCACTTTGTGGTTTTGAAAACTTTAAAACTTAACTCTATAAACTTAAGGGGAACTTTATAATAGAAAAATACACACAGATAGTAATCGTTAACATTATATTAAATAATCTTAAAGTTAGTTAACAATAATATATATTTTATAAATCACATTTTTATAATTTTAAACAGGGAAATTAAAACATTTAAAAATATTCCTACTATTTTCCTTTAAATTTTACCACATATTTTTCAAATTTAAAATTCGTAGTAATTCTATTAATTAAAATGTATAATCATATATATTTTTTTAAAAAGGGTTAATGCGGACATTAAAGACAAATAAAATAATAGAAAACTAAAATTAAAAATTATTTGGTCAGTCGTCAAAATTATAACAAAAATAAAAAACTCACGCACAAAATATTCGATTTTTAATTATTTCATGCATTTAATTAAAAAACACCGGAAAACTCAATAAAAATTATTTTAAGCATAATTAATATTATTCAATAAAATCAGTCGATCTTAATTATAGGTTCCTCGTCAGTCTCATTTTCGGAATCCTCTGCTTCTTTCGATTTCAACCTGCGCCTAAATTTGTATTCTCCTTGATCTTCTTTGAATGATATTAATGGCCCAAGAGCTTGCTTAAGACTGCTGAATAATTTTGGGAATAGGATTTCTTGCTGGAGCAAAAGTTGCTTAGCTCGTTGTCGATGTTTTGATAAATCCGGACATACGTAACTATTTAATATAGCAGGCAAATTTTGTGATGTTACGAAATGTCGAAGAACCTTTTCTCGCACGTACACAAATGGCCGAATTACTCGCAAATTGTGCTCCCTAAAAATTAACAATATTAATATAAGAGTTATTTATTTTATTTTAGTGTAAAGTATTTTTAATTACTAGTTTTGTAGAATCCTGAAAGAAATTCTTAAATAATGCCTACCCAAAAACTACAAAAATTTATCGTATGAATTAAAAATTTTATGTATGTTTATGGACAAAATTTTCAAAACAAGCAATTTTATTTTTATAAATTTAAAAAATCTTTAATGGAGTCAAAATTCTAATTGGGAATGGAAAACTTAACATTTACCCCATTATGCCGATTTTTGACTGAAAAGTCTATTACGAATATTACGAAAAATTGTATTTTTTTACACCTTAATCCAAGAAGAAAAGCGATATTATAAGTATTAAAATTCGAACAAAGTTACAATGATCTAAACAACTAAAAGTGTAAAAAGATTCAAAATAAAATTGCGGTTTTGAAACATTTTACAGTTCAGATATTTTTTTATACTTACTTAATATAATAATGAGATTTGAGACAATGAAGTTTTCCATAATGGAAAATGCTTAGTATAAAACTTTCAACAAAATCATCCAAGTGTTGCCCAATGGCCAAAACGTTGTACCCACCGCTTTTAGCACTTGCATAAAGACGATGTCTTACATCTTTTACTCCAAAACTTAAACTTTTCATTTTATCTGATAAAGATTCTAAAATAAATACTTGATAATTTAGGAAGAATTTTGTAAGAAATAATTTTACCTTTATCTCCTTTATTATCGCTTTGATCATCTAAAATATAGTGAACGCCAAGACTCTTTAAATGTGGTATTAGAACACAAGGGTCGCATCCGGAAATCTCGGGGTCGACAGTAATTGCCCCAATAGTAAAAACAATACCTTTATTCAAAACGACGCTTTGATATTGAAGTAAAGTATGCAATAAACTTAGAGAATCTTTGCCCCCGCTTAAACATACCATTATTTTATCTCCGTTCCGTATCATTTCAAATTCTTGTATAGCTTCTACTGTAGATTGCCAAATATTTTTCGGTGGGCAAGCCCATTTAGCAGCATTATATTCTTCGTAATTAACTTCTTCTGGTTTATCTTCACTTTCGCTATGCCTTTGAAGTTTGGGTTTCAATTTTTCGTACTTCAAATTTGATTCACAACTGCTTCGTCTTCCAAATTCTATAAGATGATCTTGTTCTTGGAATGATAGATTTATGCCACTATCTTGGGAGCTTAAACTAGCAACAGTTGAAGGGATAAGTCTTTTCCTGCGTGTCTTTTCAAGTAATTCCTCTTCACAAAGTCTATTAGCACTGCTGGACTTGTTAATTGTTTGTTTTATTGTTTCGCTACTTGAACCTGGTGTATGTTTTTCTGTCTCAGATTTAAGACCCTTGTCGCTATCGCTAGAGCTGGATGTACGGGAATAAGGACGTTTGTCTGGGGTGAAGTACACATCAACAGCACTGACGACGTCTCTTATCTCATGTTTAACTTCGTTTGCCATTTCCTTCGATACTTTCTCTAGATATTCGGCTACTTCATTAGCTGATATTGAGTCACTTCTTCCATCTTCACTTCCACTACCTTGTTTTTCCATTGGAAAATTAACGTCAATGGAATCAGTGTTTTCCAAAGCGTCTTCTACTTTATTGATAACATCGCGTATTTCTGACTTTATATTTGTAGCTAATTCTTTAGTCATTTCTGTCACGTAGCTTTCCAAATCTGCAGGAGAAGATCTCCCAAAATCTATATGATTTGGATTAATACTATGCGTAGGAGAAGTAGCAACATCAGATTCTAAAGATAAGAAATCGGTAGCACTACTACATGAACAATTTCTTTGCCGTGTATTGTTATTATTATTAATTCCTAAACTAAGACGAGTCTGTGGGCTAAGTATTGTGGGCGATTGAGTCACTGCAGGTGCGCCTAAACTATAACAACGTTCTCGGAATAAAAGCGGTGACTGTGGAACTGGGCTTACAACAGATGTATTCACACAATCCCCAATAGCAAAATTAACAGGGCCTTGTGTTGTGTAAGCTGGATAATAAAAACTGTTGACTTCTTGAATAAAATATGGCACTGGAGAAGAACAATTTAAAATCCGATGATCATCAATGGCAGGTAAACTAAAATGTCTTGGACTACTATTGTTACTAGGTAGTTGCAAATGACCCTTATCAACATCTTTAACTTCACGTTTCGATCCAGAAAACGCCAGTGGATTAAACGGTACGGTATGTTTAATATTTTGAGAATTTCCTGTTAATATTAATTGGGCTTCACTTTGGAGCATAAACCATCGTAATTTTTCAGCACGTGAATCGAACTGCATATCCTGGTTGTCATTGCTAGTATTACGGGCGGCAATCTTTCTTGCACGATTGAACAAATTTCGTGCAGTTTGTAAGCACTCGGAGTAACTTTGCGGAAATAGACCGGGCCCAGAAATTCTCCTTTCGTTCATCGTCATTTTTCCGTCAATGTATCTTATTGATCCCAACCATTTTCTATCCCGAGATAATGGATTTGTGTGATGTCGCCATTCCCCAGTTTCCAAATCTATAATATACTGAGGCAATAATTTCCAACCTTCAGTTGCAACCATCTTTACAGCTTCCATTACAAAAGCAAGCTCGTTATCATTAACAAAATAAGGCAAGCTAATTCTTGTAAAGCCAGGCCGAAGCAATTCTAAATAAGATTTTTCCATTGAAAGGTTTAAGCTACTAAGCCGCCTATCTTCTAGAATAATATTTTCGTATTGATTTGCAAGCCCTTCATCAATTCCCAATAACTCTTGAGCATACGCTCCAGAGCACGGGCAACCTCCCCTGGCTTGAATGCCGAAAACATCGTTTAAAATTGCAGATACGAAATTGTGATGAAGGAATGTACCTCTCGGATGACGTACCATAAATGAAAATACTGGAATTCTTTTTAAACCTGTTGAGCTATTACCCAAAAGTATTATTTCTGGTATAGTTCGAATATGCTGTAACATTTGCCTAAAAATACATTGATATAAAAGTGAATGTATTATTAATTTTTGTGGTTTACTTCGTTATTTTTTCTTGTCTAGCTGCAATATTAGCAACAGAAACTGTTTCTTTTAACTGCATAACTAAGCCGGCCCTGACTGATTCAATAACCGCGGCCGAGCTTCCTTCCTCGTGTAGCTCGAAACTCTATAAATAAAAATGCAATGTAACAAAGTGGTAATCGATAAAAGCTATAATTAAATGCACCTTATTTTGTTCGTGTAGAGCAAAAAATCCTTCCGACTCGCAATTTGATACTTTTCTAAATAACGATTTTTTAGCTACCAAAATACCTAAAAAACACGAATATTAAAGTATTGAAAGTTGAATTTATAATCGTAAAATTTAGTTGTTTACCTGGGGTTTGAACGCCGCCAATAAATTTATGACCGGAAAAATAAATTGCGTCTTTGGAAACGATTGTCGTTTCATCTACGCCTGGAACTTTTGGATTCATATTCAGTAAAACATATGGAGCTGCCAGATTGTAGTCCCAAAATGCCAAAGCACCATATTGGTGTAATAGCATTGTTGATGCAATATCATCTACTAGAATTCCAGTCACACTCGATGTTGCAGCGAAACAACCAACCAATTGTCTTCCAGAATTTTGATGACATTTTAAATGTTCTTCCAGGTCATTTAAATCCAAAAAGTTTTGCTTTGTTTCTGCTATTCGTATAATCTAGAAAAGTTCAATAAATCATATTTTTCATACAGTTTAGCTACACATTATATTGTTAATTGTATACTATCCACTTGAACTCATATAGGTTTCAAATGAAACCGAAACGTTGGCAATTTTAAACCAGTTTTCTTGAATAAAAGCACTTGTTCGAAATAGGGTATTATAATTTCTCAACCTTTCAAAAAAATTAGGCTATTTGGAATCAAGTGTTTGCTGTTAAAAAGTTAATTACTATAAAAGTAACTCACAGTAGCACCTATTTCTTGCCATATTTGTAAATTATCTTGGTGTTCACTAGCCCCGACAAAAACAATTGGGGGTTCGCTTAAATCTAAAGCGCAAACAAGTTTCCTAATTGCTCCTGTGCAACCATGACCAACGAATATTACAGCATCTTCCTCCGAAGCATTGACTGCATTTTTTATTATATCACGAGCTTCTTGCCTGAAAAGTAAATAAATAGTTGCAATAAATTAATTTTTGTTCCAATTACTATTTAAAGATTATTAATTTTACCTATATTTTTTATCACGAGGGGTATTTGTAACACAAATGTGCTTCTATTTATAGATAAACAGATTCTGTATTTCTTTTATCAATTTTTTATGCTGTCATTACGCTATACTATTATTGTTTAAATATTTTTAGTTAGAAGAAACTAATTTCTCCACCATATCTTGAGACCAAACTAAATCTTAAACTGCGTATACAAGACCCAAGTTCAGCACATTCGGTTTTACCACGCCGAAATCTCATCTTATTCGCGTCAAGCAGAGCTTATACACAAAAGTCTTATACCTAAACTCGTTAAAGCAATACTATCTGTCCAGCACACATGAATTTTAGAAATGTTAATGTTGTAGATGAGAGGTAGATTTAAATAATTTTCTTGGCAATATACCAAAAGTACAGGTAAACGTCGTTTTGCGCCGGTTCGGTTTACGCCGATTCACAATTACGCCGGTTGGTGCCAGCCTATGATTTTCAGAGTTAGTTTTCGTTTTGTTTTTAAGAAAAATAAAAAGATATGATTATATTTTTTATTTTATTATAAAATTAAAAGAATATTCAATTTGTAGTTTCATTATGGGCGAAAATAGTGATTTAGAACCCAAACATTGTGCGAAAAAACCACGAAGAATATGTGTTCATTTTACACCGATTTATTTTACGCCGGTGTCTTTCGGAACAGAACCCTGGCGTAAAACGATGTTTACCTGTATAAGAATTCTTCGCCGAATATATGTACGTTCAAGTTATTTTGATTTTGATAATAAGGAGTCATTTTTTTTTAAGATTTAGGATTTAGGTTAACAAGAACAGTATGAATCCTGGAGTTATACTAGATTTATACCTGACTAAGACCTAATAAAAAACTTGTATTAGTTTCTGTGGTAATTCCAAACCTAACATAGTTCAAACAGTTTTCTTGATAAACTAAGTACTAATTTTGGACCTTGAAGATCAGAATCTAAAACATTTATTAATTCAATCGAAAAAAAATAATTGAAGTATGTGGAGAGAGAACAGCTACCGTGTTTATTATAGAAGATACACTAAATAAATCAGTTTTAAGAAACACAAGCTTTACAAGTGGTAATGGAGGTAGTTCTAAAATAAATCTCAGAAATAATTTTACAGATTAAATCTTCCAAGTTTATAATATCACCAATTTTCTAAAATTCGACTGACACTTAAAGTAATCAACAAAATCAATTGGAATGCGAAAATTTTATTATCCAATTAAAGAAGAAGCATTTGGAAGAGAAGAAAGTACTTAATAACTGTGATAATATAATCAATCAATTTGGGCTACATGGTTTAAAAAATATTTCAAATACTTGTATCATTGTTTGATTCGAAGCTCTCCAATAGGAACTTTATTTAAACCATGTGCACGTGTAACTAAAAAAACATGGTCAGAGGATTGTGTTGTGAATACAACCTCTTTAAAATCTAAAAACCAAAACTCAAGAATTTCTCAGGTATTTATTAGAAGGTTTGCATGAAGATATAAATAAGGCCACAACCAAATTATTGCCTATTCTCAGTGAAATTCATGAAAAATTAAATAATTCAGAAAAAGCAATGAAGTCTTGGCAAAGGTATTTAAATCGGGAAAATTCTAAGAAATGTATTTTCGTTGCTCAATTTAAGTCAACTCTAAAATGTACTCGCTGTGGTTACTATTCAGTAAACTTTGATCCATTTTGGGATCTATCACTTCCAATACCACAGAAAACAGGACTATTCTAATTTGCTCAGTACCACGACAGCCTTACTAGGAAGAGCGGATGATAGTGATGAGGAAGATGAGAAGAACACTTGTTCAAAATTCAAGAAAATGTATTAAGAACGTTAAGATTCATAAGTTTCCTATAATTTTATTTATACATTTTAAGAGATTTTCAATACAAAAATATAGAAGAAAATTGAATGTGAAAGTTGTTTTTCCTCTAGAAAGTCTATATATGACAAATTACGGTACTGAACATCAAAAATATAGTTGTAATTTATATGCTCTGAATAGCCACAGTGCCACAACATACATAAGACACTACTCTGCTTATTTTCGAAGCCTGTACCCAAAGGTTTGGCGTGAATGTTTGACGGGTTACATCAATTTCGTCAAAAAGCATTACTAGTATTGAGACTTATGTACTTTTTTATGAATTGGGGGAAGGCTATTAGATCCTTGTGAATATATTTTTAGTATTAGTGTTATTTTTGTATTAAATGTATTTATGTATAAATTGTAATTATTTAAAATAGTAATCCCATAATCTGAAAATATATTGACTTCAATGACATTACAAGTTCATAATACTTTTTTTGCAAATTGCTGAGTGCAGCATGAAAAAAATCTCTATACAGGGTGTTCCATTCGTGGTTCACCAAACTTCAAGGTAAGAAAGTTGAGCAAATTTTATCAAAAAAAAACCAAAAAAGTAGGGGTCTATCTTTTATGGTTTGAAAGTTACAGGGGGTTTGACTTTGGCATCGCCCGTTTTTGCCAGAAATCAGTAAATGATCAATAGTTGCTTAATAATCAATTTTTATAAGCAAAAGTTAAATTTTGATGGCTTTTGAAACAGTTGTATTATTAAATAACAACAAAAATGAAGGCACACCTCAATTGTAACTAACTATGCTTAGAATCAATTCTCATAAGAGTTTAGAAGTTAGGGTTTCAAAATGTTTCATAATTTCTAGAGATATTAACGAATTTTTAGAAAATTAAAAAAAACACGCCCTTAATGGGTGGAGAAAATCTTCAAAAACTGCTAAAAAAAACAATTTTTTATGGATTTATTTTCTTTTCGATATTTTTTAATACTTGATAAACGAATTGTGTTTTATCATTGTTACCAATGGAAAGAGGATACTTTCAGCTTTAAAATTATATTTTTTTTTAAATCTTTTTACTAAGTTTTTAAGCAGCTATTGATCATTTA
Organism: Stenus bimaculatus; assembly: GCA_963971135.1. Lineage (NCBI taxonomy): Eukaryota > Metazoa > Arthropoda > Insecta > Coleoptera > Staphylinidae > Stenus > Stenus bimaculatus. The sequence continues at coordinate 72,727,039 of OZ020180.1, read as the reverse complement.
CTGATTTCTGGCATGCCAAATTCAAACCCCTGTAACTTTCAAATAAATCGCAAAAATATTCAGTTATACATTTGCTAATTCCTAAATAACCGTGAAACATTCTGAGATTGAAGCACATTTTCCTCTCAAAGAAATGTACCTTGTTAAATTGAAAAGATATCTTATATCCTTTCTAATTCAAAGAGTAACTAAATAAGGATATCCTTTGAGCTTTAGGCAATTATGTGTATTGAACATGCTTAATGCGATCAATTGCATTACTGACATTGCCAAGAGAACGAAGAATTTAATTAAGTGTTTATTAAAAGATTAACTGAGAATATTTTTATGTGGTATTTAATCATATCTTAAAATAAATACATTTTTTATATAATAGTTACTACTAGGCAATTAATGTGGTTTAAAGTAATAAAATAAATTGTTGACATCATCAATTATCATTTGTATTTACAACGCAAATGTAATTTAGAATAGAAAACATAATTTTATAAATTATGCAACTTGTTTTTTTTTTCAAAATCTTTAATACCTACTTTATACAACGCATAAACAGTTAAAAGTATGTTTTTAAATTGTATTTTATTAAAATATTAAAACAAAAACATTTTTTAATAAAAAAAAAATGAATACCGAGATTAATTTTTAAAATAGTTTTATTATATAGGTGTTAAAGATTGTTACTAATTGTTCATGACTGTGGGCTTAAAATTTTAAAAAGAAATAAAAAGTAAACACCTTACAAAGAATAGTATACTGTTTTATTAGGAGTAAATGAAGTACTTTTGTGGCTCGTATGTATATTTGCGGGACGAGCCTTGTGAGTCACAAAAAGTTCTTTTACTCCGAATAAAATATGCTATTTTTTCTTCAAAATTTCTTTAAAATAGTATAATAATATAAAAACTTATTTTAAAATTTTACATTTATTTACATCAATACACAAAACAATGTTAGTGTATCCTGGGTTGCCTAGAATGGATTTTAATTTTTTTTTAATTTTAGAGAAAAATAGTTTCTGCTGAATTATCGTTTAAAAATACTATTATCAAATAATGGAACACAATATAGTGGTCTTTACAAAAACTTTAAGAGGCAACCGGAAGCTATTTTTAATTAAGACTTTTGATGGAACTGCTAAATTGAATTTGATTTTTTTGTATCCGCGATTGCTTATCCACAATATCTTTCCTTTAAAATATCTATTAAGCTTTGAAAGGGTATAGTATTCCTTTGAGTTTCAATGCAAAAATTTAGATTTTCAGCTAAATTTTATATTCCCAAAGTATTTTCAAAATTTATATCTTATTTTGAAAGCGATAAACTTTTGCTCGCTGGCTAAAACTGAACAAAAGTCAATTTTTGCCTTCGGCTCCTAGTTTGAGTGCTATCAGGTGCTATATGCTATAGCAAAATGTACCGAATATACCTAAACGTTTATATAAAAATCCTATCAAAAAAATGTCAAATTTCTAAATTCAAATGTCAAACAAACTGTAACCATTTTTTATAACTATAAATGGCGTTAAGCTATGTAATATCAAAACTCGATTGGCAAAAACCCAAGAAAAATAAAAAAGACTTCGTAAAACTGTACCTGGAGTTATTAGTAGAAAAGTTCCGGCTGGTAACACAAACTGTTGATTTACAAACAAATCTTATACAATTAAAACTCATGGAAACTCAATTAGAAGATAAGATACAAGATTATAAATCAAAACTACACTATGAAGCATCGTACGAAACATTTTTTCAAGATATGGACGAGTTTCACGACGAGCATATCCGCAATATAAAATTTAAAATAATAAAGGGAGAAATAAAAAAGAGCACGTTGAAAGAAAAAATTAAATATACCAAGCATATAATGAAAAGAGAGCTTGTAATGAATTTTATAACTGTATCTCTTTTACTTGTAATGATTTGGCAACAAAAGGGAAAAAATATGCATGATTTTATATTTAAAAGTGTTGATTATTTTAAATTTATGCTTCTAAATAAATAGTTTGTGTAAAATACAGTAAATAAAACACGAAAGTTTTTGCCAAATGATCCACTTCATAACATTTTTTTGCAATTATTTACAGTAAAAAAAATAAACTTCCTTAATCTTTCAGGAATGATTTAATAATATTTATGTGTTACTTGTATCATCGCGTGATTTGCAAATTGAAGTAGGAAATTAGTAATGTTTTGCGGAAATAAATTAAGCGCCTGAATCTCATATTTGTAACGATGTTATAACATGAATTAGAATAAGTGAAAGGAAAAAGTGTTTAATACGCGATTTTTAAGTCAGATAAATGCGGAAATAAAAAAATGATAAGTTCTTCCTAAAAATGCTGATTATTTTTTATTTAAAACGAAAGCTTAAATAACGTAAATGCAAACCATTATTTACCTGAAATGAGAAGACTGAAGAGAACTTATGTTTGTAGTAGAATGCGTGTTTCCATAACAAGGCAGTACTTCTCTTAAAATGTATTCTTCTATAAATTGCAAGGACCTTCCTGAAGCTACGTAATCACAGAATACAACTGAAAAATAAAAAAAATATTTTAAAATCTATCCCAATCATTAAAATACCCTTAATTATAATAGACAACTATGAAATTTTTAAAATAATTTTGTTATTTTTGTTATTTTTGGTAATTTTAAATATTATTTATATTGTAAATTAGGATTTTAATATTCCAAATATAAAGCAAAAAATTTAAATATTTAAATCATCATCATTTTTAAATAACTTGGAATTTAAACTATTATTTAAAATTTGGCTATAGAAAAAAAACATATGTATCCAAAACAGTGGTGTTATTATTTATAGTTTATTTATTTAGAAAACCACCTTTTTCGCAGGAGAATTGGTCGCACTAAGATGCCAGCACTTAATAATCATGTGACCTGCCTGTCGTTCATGATTGGACGGCTGAGCGGGAGTTTGGTGGGACGCGTATGCTGGAGTAGGGAATCGGGGGACGCGACCGCTGACGAGTTTGACCAAGTTGGCCAAATAAATAATAGCTGCTGAAAAGGTGGTTTTCTAAATAAATAAACTATATTGGTTTTACTTGTGGTTATTTTTCATTTTATAAAGTTGATAAAGTATATTTTTGGGTTTTCATTTTCCTTAAATTCAAATCTGTACATACAGGGTGACCCAGTCATATGCCCACGGTCTATAGCTTCTTTGCTATAAAACATATCGACTTGCAGTTTTCACCAACATATAGATACATGCATGCCCCACAATTTAAAAATATTTTCGATATATACAGGGTGTCACATCATAGCCTACTGAACCAAAGTTATATTTTTTTAAATGGAACACCCAGTATATTATGACATTTTTGGATTCCTTATTAAAAAATAATTATACTTTCTATAAACTTTTAAGGATCTATCATCACTCGTTTTGCTGATATTTGTCATTTAAGCCAAAAAAAGATCAATTTTTGAAAAATCACTACTCTAAAACAGAAGAACATGTTGGCTTGAAATTTTGTCAAAAATTTTTCAACATCGTCTAGTCTACAACTATCATGTCAAATTTAAGTTTGTGATATTTTTTATCAGGGTGCCTTATATAACGCAAATTGAACAGTTACACGAAATTTTCAAATGGAACACCCTGTATATTTTAACGTCAGTCGATGGCAATTTTTACAAGCTTTCTATTGATATAATGTTTGTATGATCGCTTATCAATGGTTTAGGAGATATTAATATCCAAACTGAGAAACAGTGAAAATAGACAACATTTTTTTCAGGATTTTTTTTTAATTTCTCTATTTTTCTTTTTTAATAATGTTGTTATACTACAAAGCAGTTTTTGTTGCTTTACAACACAAATAAAATCGAAACTTGCAATTATCAATTTTCGGTTATCTAAATTTCAGTATGTTTTGAAAATTTTACAACTGATGTTACCAAGGAAACCCCTATTTTGTTGAATTTCGTTTTTACGCTCTCTTCTGATAGATAGAAGCCGATTTCTTTCAGCTACACTAAGCGCTTACAGCAAATTTGCCATTTCTTCTTTAGAAGAGTTCACTATATCGGTTTAGTTATTGCCAAAAGTACGGAAAAAGCCGTTAAAACAAAACTCAACAAAATAAGGGTTTCCTTGGTAACATCAGTTGCTAAATTTTCAAAGCATACTGAGACTTAGAAAACCAAAATTGATAATTGCAAATTTCGATTTTATTTTTGTTATAAAACAACAAAAACTACTATTGAAATAAAACAACATTATAAAAAAAGCAAAATAGAGAAAGACAGAAATAAATAATAGGCAAATATAAAAAAAAATCCTCAACAAGATTCATCAATAGCACTATTTTGTCTATTTTTCACTGTTTCTCAGTTTGGATATTAATATCTCCTAAACCTTTGATAAGCGACCATACAAACATTATATCAATAGAAAGCTTGTAAAAAATGCCATCGATTGATGTTAAAATATACAAGGTGTTCCATTTGAAAATTTCGTTTAATTGTTCAATTTGCGTTTCATAAGGCACCCTGATAAAAAAAATCACAAACTTAAATTTGACATGATAGTTGTAGACTAGACTATGTTGAAAAATTTCTTACAAAATTTCAAGCCAAAATGTTCATCATTTTTAGAGCAGTGATTTTTCAAAAATTGATCTTTTTTGGCTTAAATGGCAAATATCAGCAAAACGAGTGATGATAGACCCATAAAAGTTTATACAAAGTATAATTATTTTTTGATAAGGAATCCAAAAATGTCATAATATACTGGGTGTTCCATTTAAAATATATAACTTTGGTTCAGTAGGTCATGATGGGACACCCTGTATATATCGAAAATATTTTTAAATTATGGGGCATGCATGTATCTATATGTTGGTGAAAACCGCAAGTCGATATGTTTTATAGCAAAGAAGCTATAGACAGTGGGCATATGACTGGGTCACCCTGTATATTAAATATTTAATATAAATTTGAAAGTATATCAGGGCATACACTAAGTTTATTATTGTTATTATCTAAAAATGTTTAATCATGAACTTTACTAGTAATAAAAGTAAATAATATCAGCATTTTTGCACATGTATTACAGTCGTCATAATATATTTTTATAAATTCTCGGTCGTACAACCTTGACATTTGTCCTCACGTAATATTTTTCATTTTTTTCCTTGATAAAAACGACAATAAAGAGTATTTTACTAAAAATTCTGGGAATATAATTACATCTTATTAATAGTAATTACCTAAAACATGATACATATCATTAAAAATTAGAAATAAATAAAAATACTTTATAAGTTAATATTGAAAGTAAACAGTAAAAATGGTCACATTAGAATTTTGTAAATTGGATTATTGTATTACATGCAGGCCTTAAATTTTTATGAGGTAAAAATGGATATTTACCTGGAAATTCTAGTAAATATCTACAGGGTGACACAAAATTATAACGCATCTCTTCATAAGAGAGCTACAGCCCTTTGAAGGTATCGATAAAAAGTAGGTTTAAGTCCCCATATACCAAAATCCCAACACAAATGTTAAGTGTTGCATTAATTAGTTTTGGACGTTAAGATATTTTGGAGGTATGAGGTATTTTTTTTTCATTTTTTTATGCTCTTTAAGAAGTGTACCGTTTTGAAAGTAAATGTAATCGGACACATATTTATATGAACCTTTCTTTCAATTTTCATGAAAGTAATCTGCCCTTAGCCCTTAAGAGGATGCCAAATAATTTAAATAACCCTGTATATCAGAAGACAATGTATTTGTTTATTAATCAGCAGATTCTTATAAAAAAACTTTTCAATGTTTATTCAAGAAATTCACACATATTTTAAAAGTTTTTATAGATAATAAGTAATAATTTTTATAGCTTTTAGTGCATCTTAAAAAATCAATTTATTCACAAATACCTAAAGTGTAAATAAAGTTTATAAACAATTTTTTTAACGGATTTCTAACATTAAAAATAATTTAGTATCTTTATTGTCTAGAATTGCATATATTTTTATTAGAGAAGTTTTGTGTACAAAAAATAAAATAAAATAAATGTATAACTAGTTTTTTCTACTTATATTGTTTATTATTTAAAATTGATGATAAGTAATTTTTTTAGAAATTATAAAAATCATGAGTAAATAAATACATTTTAAAAAGTTAAGAGTCAAGTATTACGTCTCATAATAAATCATTGATAATAATCGTCTATTTAAGTTTATAAAAAAAGTGCATTCTATTGTATTTCTATTCATATATTATAAAATGTAGGTATTATAATATTAATATACTTAGAATTCTTTTTCAATAAAATTATTTAAATATTAAAAATTGTGGGGTCTAGTTTCAAAACTCACTACACTAATTTGGAGCTGATGGAGACTGGAAAGTTTAAAAAAAAAACACTGAAATCACTACACATTTTTTTGTCATCGGTAATTTTTTTAAATAACTGTTTTATTTATAAACAAAAATACTTGAAATTATTTTTCGCCTTAATTTTAATGATATATTTATTAATTTTAAACAAGAAAAATCATTTAAAATTTTACTTCATTTTTTTAAAAATCATTAAAATCACGAGTTCTTAAATCGTAAATTTTGTATCACCCACATTTTGTTTCTAACTTTTTTAATTTTTATCAAAACATCAAAAAAAAACCGTAAATATTAATACTTTCATGAGTTGCAACACAAAAATGTTAAATTTGATATCAGAAGCTTCTTAGTTGCTTTGTTCAGTTTTTTTGAGAGGATATCAACCTTTAAAGTTTTACGCTTTTGCTAATATTTAAGTTTTGTGCATAGTATTATAGTATAATTGTTAATTATATTATTATCAAAGTTCCTTATTGAAATATTAAATCTGAAAAAAAAATGCAAATGTAATGGAAATGAAAACGAAAATTGCATACTTTATAAACCTTAAGAAATAATAACTGATTTTCAAAATTAACATTCTTCAAAAAACATATTCTTTAACAATTTTTTATACCAAAAATTTACTTGAAAGTTTTCAAACAAACAAACAAATCAAGAAAATAAACAATTTGAAAATTGTTTATTTTCTTGATTTTTAGGAATTTCCTCAAAAATTACTTTTAGTGGAGAATCTAAATTTTGAAACTAGCTCCCTCAATTAAAATCGATGTATAATTCACAATTTTAACATGATGTATTAGGTTTATAAAGGGAAATCCTTGTTCTCGCATAAGTTGGAAATTATGTATGCATTTTTAATATTCTTTATTCTATATGCATGTAACATATCTTTATAGGTAATTGCTTTTCCTGTGTTATTCCCTTAAAATGCTCGCAGCTTTGATGTTGTTATTTTTTTGCTTTTACCTAGAAATATCTCAATAAAGAATAACAGCGCTTAATAAGAAAATGAAGTATCAGAAAAGAAATTCGTTATGGTTATAATAAGTCATCTTAATAGGGATGTACTGTTGTACAAAAACTGCAAATTTTAGTTATTTAAGAGGAGCGATACCTAGATTTTCATTTACTTTAATTGAACAAATCTCATTATTTAGACAATTTAGTAAAATCAAATTTGTTTTATTGAATAAACGAAACTTCAAGCTATTTCATAAGATTATAGATTTGCAAAAATGTTGTGTCGTTTCGGAGGTTTGTTTAAAAAAGTAGCCACTTGTTCTTCTTATGAGCAGTTGATTTGGTTGCCTATAATGAAAAAAAAAATACAATTTACAGTTTAGTCAGAATGCCTTGGTTTACTCCCATTTACATGGGGATGAACCTTTTATTCTCCAACATTAAAATGAAATGATCTACGATTCTTTTAAATATTTTATCTTAGCGCCATCTAGCGTTTCAGAATGGCACCAGTACTTTAGTATCGCCACCCTTAAAAGATTTCGGTTGATATTCCCTGACAACAACACCTCAGAAGAATCAACTGGAAATGTAGTTTTCATGACACTGTACAAATATATTTACAAATTTATAAAAAATCTACAGGTTGATTTTTAAGTTGATACATTTTTTGTGGGATGTAAAACTCAATTAGTCGTTTGACAAAATATTTTCTATACAGGGTGTCCCTGAATAACTGTGACAAATTTTTTGTGGTGGTGATAGAGGAAGTGAAACTAAGCATTTTTGACTTTTCCGGAAATTCTTCCTTAAAAAGTTATACCACTTCAAAAAATTTAAAAAAAAAATAAACGTCTTTGTATAAAAAAAATACATGAAATAAAAATGTAAGCTTAGAGAAAGTGTTCAAAATTGGTTCACCATTTGCTTTTTTAAAATTCTATATTGCTTTTAATAAAAACAAAACAACGAAATTCGTTGAAAAAATCCTGAAAATTCAAAAAGAAAAAAAAATTATAAATGGTTTTGTTTTTCAGTTTTCTAACAATTGTTCTAAATAAAGCTAATTAAGGGGACGGAGAGGGTTTCTTATCTCCAAAGCTACCCAGTTATTTCTACAAATCATGAAAATTTTGTCTGTCTAACCCCCAGTATTATCAACAGTCATTTAATTTTAAATGAGGTTTAATTTGACATATAGGTATAGTCTATTTTACAGCTAAATGTCATTTAAACTATATTCAAACTTCATAAAAATACTATACAGGGTGTCCCGTAAATGGCGGATAAGCTCTCCAGTAAGATGTAGGGTACCCTTCAGGGAACCTTAGAAAAATATTAAAAAAATTCTATGAACCTTCTTTCTTGTGTTATTGACTAAAAACCAAAAGGTACATTTGGCAACATGGGTGCCAGGTTTATAATTAAAGGTGAAGGATACACCTTTACCTTTAACAATATCTGAAACATATCTGACATATGTAACTATTTTTTTTCAAATTGACTGATGAATAGGGAACAAAACTTTTTATATTAAAAACACAATGAATGAAATAGTAACAGAAAGTGAGGTTTTCAGTTTCACTAAATCAAAGAAATCAAGGAAACTAAAATTTTTAACAATAAGGGTTATAGAAATTATTTTAAACCTATAAGAGGGGTTCAAAATGTTGCCCCTGCACCTCCAGACAAATTTGTGCACGTTGTCTAATATTTTGTTGAACCCGTTGTAACATTTGAGGAGTTACAGTTTGTGCTGCATTTCGGATCCGATTTATTAAATCTTCTTCATTAAGAACGGGAGTCCGGTATACAAGAGCCTTGATATGACCCCACAAAAAGAAATCCAGCGGCGTCAGATCTGGACTTCTTGGCGGCCAAGAAACATGTCCGTTGCGACCTATCCATCTTCCCGGATATTCTGCGTCCAACCATTGCCTTACTGGGAACGCAAAATGTGGAGGAGCACCATCTAACTGTATCCACATATTTCTAATGGTAGCTAGAGGAAGACCATCGAGACGTTCTCCTAGGTCATTTATTAAAAAGTTTAAAAAGTTTTCACCATTTAATCGTTGTGGTAATATTGGGCCCACTAAATGATTCCCAATTATTCCAGCCCACACATTCACACTAAAACGTACTGGGTTATTTTTCACGTGCGTTAATTCCGGATTTTCAATGGCATAGTAATAGCTATTGTGTTGGTTAAAAAATCCATCTTTCGAAAAAGTGGCTTCGTCTGTCCACAAAACACGGGAAGTAAAAGTAACATCTGCTTCTATTTGTTCCAGTAACCAGTTACAGTAATTTTCTCTAATTGGGAAGTCATTTGGTGATAGGGCTTGAACTTTGGTGAAGTGATATGCATGATAGTCTTCACTTAGAAGGAACCTGTTAACGGAACTTTTTGATACCCCTAATTCGTTTGAAATACTCCTAGTGCTGCTTCTTGGATCTGCTTCCAATGCATTAAAGATTTGTTCCTGCATGTCGGGAGTCATCACGTGTCCTGGACGACCACGATCTGGACCAGCGACTGGTGCTAGCATTCCGGTTTCTCCACATCTTTGGTCTACCCTCCGAATAAGATTGTTATTTGGATGTCTTCTAGCAGGATACCTTTCAGCATACACCCTCGAAGCTCGAAGCTTCCATTGAATTATCGTGGCATTCGCCCAATATCTTCAACATATCCCTGTATTCCTGGTTACTGTACATGGTTTATTTTTATTATTAAATATTAAAAAGGTAAAAAAACGGAACTAAAATAATAAGAATAACGAAAATAATACTAAATTGAACTCAAAATAACAAAAACTATAAAAACCAATAAAAATGAACAAAACAGAATCTTGAATACGTTAAAAATTGAAAAAACACTTTAAAATTATGCTATGGCAAATCAATTTGTCAAAAATTGTCAGATTTTTTACAAATAATTAGTTTTTATACACTGTTGCCAGATTCGTTTTTTAGAATAATTTCAGGTATTTTTCAATTTTAAATATTTAATTGTGATGTTAATAAAGCACAATTTAAATTAAATTTAATACTAAACAATAAAAGCGACACAGATCTTTACAGGTAAAATTGCTTTTTTCGATAATTCATGATAATAACGAAGTTGAATTCTCAACTTCAACTTTTCATATCTCAGTCAAGAGGATTTTTTTTACAATTTTTCTGAGGATCCCTGAAGGTTCCCTAACAACGTACCGGAGAGCTTATCCGCCATTTACGGGACACCCTGTATACTTATGTCAATTTAAATCTCTTTAAAATTAAATGTCTGTTGATAATACTGGGGGTAAAAGTTTTTCACGGATTTTTTTTTGTAATAGAGTTTAAGCTAAAATAAAACGAGTTTATTTCAGTTTACTTTTTATTCGTAGAAAATTTAAAAATAGTAAAGTCAACCATTAAAGTTGTTGATAACTATACTTTCTAAAATTATCAAACTGATGATGATTTGGTAAGTGAATAATGTAGTTTCAAAAGACAGGAAAAACACCCCTTTAATTGAGTTTATTTTCAGAAATTGCCAGAAAATCGAAAAAATAAATTATATGTCAATTTTTTTTTATCTCTGACCGCTTTATTTAACATATTGTCAATAATTTGTAATGTTTTCTTATTATTACTTGAAAAAGGGTGGGTTTAGCTTTCTAGTGATATTTTTTTAATCTCTACACAAATTTATAAATTTTTATTACCAATGTAAAAAATTAAAAATGCTGTAACCCCAAAACTATAAAAAGTGATTTTATAGTTTTTGACGATGAAATTTGTTCTACTTTCTATTAAGTTTTATCTATCACGAACGGGACATCCTGTATAATATAATTAAGTAAAAAAATTACAATTTTATTTTATTAAGAGTATATCTAGTGCAAAAAACGTTTTTATAGAAGATTTCAAAGTAATTTTACTAAATTTTGAGAACTGGAAAAATACTCAATGCATGAAAAAAATATAATGACCAAAAAGTACCTTAACGTTGGGCCCATCTAATTATTTCTGCATAAAGTTGCAAAACACTAAAATCTGTTAAATGCTAGCCTAGTTAATTTAGATTATAAACCAGAAAAAAATATTCTGTGAAAGAAAACTAGAGATATCCTGGTGCTCGTGATGATTAATCATGATTTTTCCTCCAAAATTCGCTCGCCCTCCAGCGATCCGCATTAAAAATCAGTGATTTGCTGATAATTTGCAATGAAAAACTCCAGAAATGTGAAATGGATTTCCTATTCCGTATTAAGAGCATCTTCCTAAACACCCGGGATAAATTTTCCGTTGGAAATAATAACAAGGAATAGAAAATTCATCCCATTTTCCTGGAGCTTCTTTGCAAATTATGACCAAATAACTGATAATGCGATCCCCTAGAGGGCGCGCGAGTTTGGGAGGAAAAATTGTGAAAAATCATGAAATCGAGCATTAGTTCTGCAGTCATAACTCAAGTTTCCCTCGTTAGATTTTCAATTTTTTTTCAGATTTATAATCTAAATTGATTAGGCTACATCTTGCCAGAGAGTTACCTTCTGCAACTTAGCACAAAATTAATTAGAGGGGTCCAAAATTAAGGTACTTTTAGATCATTATATTTTTTTTGTACATTCTCCAATTTTTTTTCCTTCTGGCAGGAATTAAAGAAATGACTTCTAAATCATCTACAAAAAAAATTATACAAAATGTTAGATATAAAACCAATGATTTAAAACATTTAATCCATACTTTTGACGTATAAATTGTGTTTACTTAAAACACTGCGTTTCTGAAAACGCGATAAGCTTTATTTTGATAACATAACGTAATATTAGTCATAATTTATCTGAATAAACTGCAAAAACTGCTTCAGTTAAAATTTTATACCCACTAAACTTTCATGGTCAAGTTTTTATTTATTTATAAAAGCAATATTGTGCTTACTGTTCTAATGGGTTTATTTTACACACTTTTACGATACACGTGTAATGTATTTATCAACAATTTTATTTTCCTGTTATTTATGACGGAAATTGCGTTAGTAATTGATGATATTTAAAACCAAATTTTAGGCCCAACGAAATTTAATTACCTATAATAATTTAATATTTTTGTATTATTAAATTGCAGCGGTTAATTTTTAGTAATTAATATTTACTGACAAAACTCTTTTAGGGCATGATGAATAAAACTTGTTGAACAGTTGTTGTTGTTTTGAACTTTAATGTCCTACCAAATTAATTGAATATTTTAATCATTTCAAAACTATTTATACTGTTTACATATATGTACATAATTATAAATTATTTAAAAAACTAGTTGGTATTTAAAAAAAAATATGGAAAAAGAAACTAAACTAAAGTAAATTTATAAATAGCTTACTTTGTATAGAGTTTTATTTTAAATCGGTCTCAATTTTTATTGATAAAAAGTGAATATTCGCTTTCCTAATATAATAAATATTATAATTTAGCTGGCTGATGAAATATAGCTGCACACTCAACTTTAATCTTTATAAACATTTTTTAGTATCACACGGTTCATAAAATTTGTTGGCGAGGATTTTAGATGTTTACGTTTGTCATAAAGATTTCTATAATTTATCAGATATTTTTGTTCTTTAGCTTTGAAAATGTTAGCATGTGATTTTTGTATGATGGTACATTTTTCATAATTTTAATTAAAAAAGAAATTGAACTTCAAATTTTTTATCGTAAGCTCAATTTTATTAATAGCATTAAAAAGATTAAAAGCCTAGACGTACAAAAAGGTCGGAGTGAAAATCCATAAAGAAGATTACTAATTTTTGTATGTCTTCTTCTCGGAATAGGTGAAACCCGTTTATGAATGAACGCAAGCGAATTTAAAATTATTCCAAAATCCAATTTGTCAGCAATTTCCATTTCATTTTAAAATATGTAGCGTGACGAATACATTACTGATGATAATATACGTACATAATAATATGTACCTCTATTTTATTTGATTGAATTGAAGAAAATTAGGTTTTTTTTTAAATTTATACATAAAATACAGAGTGTCCCTAAATTGATGAATAAGCTCTCTCGAAACGCAAGCGTGAGATTTAGGGGCATATTTTTGAACCATTGCATCTCGTATTCTACTTTCATCATTCTATCCTTCTCATTAAAATCCAAAAATAAGGGCATGTCCTTGTCATGTGATTGAAGAATAATCCCACGAGGCAGGTGAAATTTGATTAGTCGTTGAGATTTTTACACATATTATTCATTCGGTGATATTTCGGGAATAAGGCCTCTGGTTAAATTTTTGGGATAAAACTTAGAGAAAAGGAACCTGTATATTAATTTTTGATGTCGAGTGATCGGAATTATAAGTATTGGAAAAATCTTAGAAAATTTCTATTTCTGATCTTGACATTTACACCTACAATTTTCAAGAAATCTTTGTTACATTGGTTTTTATTGGAAAAACCACGCATCTCCTCTAGAAAATCTTTGAACTTTAAGATTTAAAATTAGGTTTGGATATTGATTTAAATTTGTATGCAAGGTGTTCCAAGGTGACACTTCTCACAATCTTACAAAAATGTCCAGGTTTAATACCTTGCTCAAATAAGTTAATTCAATTTTTTAGATGAGTTGTTTACAAATTTCTTTTATAGAATTAAATTCTCGAGAAACAAAGTATATAGTAAAAGGCAAGAGTAATTATTATTTGATAAATGTATGATTTAATTATTTTAATTGAATCATAACAATTTCTTTAATGTATTTGATTAAGTTAATAAAAGACTAATTATATTTTTCGCAAATAGAAGCAATTTAATTTATCTTAATAAAATTCAATGTCATTGCGTCGTATAAAAATAAAGCGGCATCGGCGACATATAAAAATAAGGAACGTTTAATAACTTCCCTCGTAATTTCATGGTCACACGTGGTGACATAAACATGAACATTTTGAAGATGCATGTCCTCCAACTTTAGCGCCAGCAAAATTATAGTCAATTTTATTTAAAATATGGACGAATTCATTCATTATTTTAAACAAACAAAAGATAAACTTTGTAAACGAGTTTGTAATAAATAACGAGGAAGGACGAAATGTTGATTAAATTTAAAAAGGTGCTTGTAATGTATGACATTTTAAAATTATCTAGAACTACGAAAAAAGATTATAGGAGAAGATAAAATTATAAACTATAACAAAAATAAGTAGCCTTAAATAAAAGCATAAACTTCCTGTTCCACTGGGTGTTAAAATAAACAAGTACCTATGTGAGCCAAAAAGTTATTTTGAACAATAACCTTTTCAAACATTAATTCATTTCCACAAGACGTTTATAAACTCCATTATTATCTAGATTCTTTTATTATAGCTCAATATTTTCAAGTTCGTGATTTAAATAAATACCTTTTAGGAAAAAACATTCATAGAAATTGATGCATTTTAATTAGTTAATCTTCCAAACGGACTTCAGTGTATTTTTTTAATTTGATTCGAATAATGATTTTACTTTGTTCCTTGATTATATCAGAAGTATTCATAGAAATTGGTGCATTTTAATTATTTAACCTTCAGATTTCCGAGTGGGGTCCACACGGACCCCAGTTCTTTGTGTGTAAATTTTTATAGACTTGATTTTCAGATTAATGCTTTTGTGACTGTTCCTTGATTGTATCAGAAATATTCATACAAAATGATGCGTTTTGAGTATTAAATCTACGGACTACCGAGTGTAGTCCAAACGGACCCTGGTGTATTTTTCATAGACTTAATATTCAGATTAATGCACTACTAATTCTCGTCCTTTCCTACTTAAATAAACTCTTTCAAAATTATCTCGCTTTTAGGATAGGTAAAAACAAAAACTCCTTTATTAATTTGCTGACGTTTCGTCTAATCTCTGTATACGATACCTGTGATGGATTCCATGTTGCAGATATTAGTAATTATCCTAGATGTTAATGAGCTCTGAGGAAGTCTATAGAGATTAGACGAAACGTCAGCAAATTAATAAAGGAGTTTTTGTTTTTACCTATCCTAAAAGCGAGATAATTTTGAAAGAGTTTATCCAGATTAATGGTTTTGTGACTTTGTTCCTTAATTGTATCAGAAATATTCATACAAATTTATGCATTTTCATTATTTTAACTTAACACTACCGAGTGTGGTCCAAACGGATCCCAGAGTCTGTTTTTTGTGTATGAACTTTCATAAACTTAATATTCAAACGATGCTTTTTTCACTTTGTTCCTTGATTATACCAGATGTATTCATAGAAATCGATGCGTTTTGATTATTTAACCTACGGACTATCGAGTGGACCCCATTGTCTCTTTTTTGTGTGTTATTTGCCTAATATTCAGATTTATGCTTTCGTCCTTTTGTGACATTGTTCCTTCATTATATCAGAAATATTCACATGTAATATCACTAGTGGTCAAAAAGTCGAATATATTTCACTGTCATCACCACGTATCACAAATGTCATTTTGGGTTAAAGTTTAATTTTTAACCCCAAATGACATGAGTAGTAATGTATGAACAATATTCGATTTATAATTTGAAAAACGAATATTTTTCACCTTTTTGCGCAAAATTGACAACCAACTTCACACTTTTTGACATTTGACATAAACGCCACAAAATAATCATAAAGGGCATATGTAATATCACGAGTAGTCAAATTTGAGTCGAATATTTTTCACTGTCATTACCACCAATGTCATTTGGGGCTAAGTTTTAAAATTAAACACCAAATGACTTGAGTGGTAATGTATAAAAAATATTCGACTTATGGGGTGATTCTGAACAAAAATGTTAGCCTTAACAGCGATGTTAAATTTGACAGTCACCCCTGATGTCAAAAAAAACGCTATTTTGTAAACTTTGCAGTAACTTAAGTGCCATGTAAAATAACATTTTCGGTGTTAAAATACAATGTACATCAATGTAATGTTATTATTTTGATCGATTATACATTAATGCACTATTATTATTTTGATTGATGTTATTTAAACATCGAAAATGAAATTTTACATAGCCGTTAAGTTACAGTAAAATTTACAGAATGGCGTTTTTTTGACATAAGGGTAACTGTCAAATTTAACAGCGCTGTTACGGATAACATTTTTTGTTCAGAATTACCCCCATTAAAATTTGAACAAAAGTGCATTAACGAACATTTTTGACTTTTTTGTACAAAATTTGACAGGCAACTTCAAACTTATTGAAATTTGACATTAACGTCACTAAATAATCGCTGATATTTTTGAAGTTTTACTTGTCACATAAAATAATCACTTATCAGTTGAATACGTTGAATAGTCCCCGATTTTTTACTTGCCACAAAAAATAATTACTTATGAGTTGAATAGTCATAAAAGTTGATACATTTTGATTATTTAACCTGCGGATTACCAGGTGGGGTCCAAAGGGACCCCAATGTATGTTCTTTGATACAGTGAATTCAAAAAAGACTGAAACCACCAACTATGCAACCAAACCTAATCTGTAGTGATTTTAGACTTGCTAAGTTGGTGTACCTGTTAATTTTTATTCAAATTTAAATCTGATCTGTCACTTTAACCAAAGCGTCACTCAGCAGTTTTTATTGGGGTATTTTTTTAAATTATTTCTCAGTGTGTTGCAAATTTTATAAAAAACAGTTTTTTTCAATACTAAAAATACTGCAGTTAATATATTCGCGATGGCTTTCTCAACGGAGCACAATGCATTCATTTTGATGGCACATTTTCGAAGTGGAACATTGATCGATGGAACATGGTCTTACGACTTACAATCTTGTATAGGACAATTTAGAGAAGTTTTTCCAGAATATCCGTTCGAGATTAATCATTTTGTGATTGTTCCTTGATTTATAGGCAGATTCTGAGGTGGAAGTCTGTAACAGCTAACGTCTCGACTTTTCACGTTAGCACGTCATTATTAGTTTGTTTTGACGTCATTAGTTTCGTTCCTAACCGAGATTGACAAAAATGGTAGTCTGTAAGCTTAAATCTCGTTAGTAACGTGTTTTTAATAACGAGTTTCAGTCGTTTGGGGGGAGGCAACCGTGTTTGAAGCGTTGCTAACGTAAATGAAAATAAATAATAATAAAAATTACTAAAAGAAAATTATAAACTTCTAGAAAGGCATATAAATGCCATGGAAAAATTAGTCAATTTATTTACAAAAAAATCATGATGAAATTACGATGTAGTATTTAATCTAGGTATACAAATGAAGATTGCAGCTTAATCACATTGTAGATAGAATACAATTTTACCATGCAGCCAAAAGGACTTATCTCTATTTTCATGTCTTCTTCTTAATTCTTTTTTACGCGGTTTCGTCGTTTTTTTCTGGAGCAAATCTGTAAAAATTCGAACTCTTTGGGCCTTGTTATTGTATGAATAAGCTTGTGCGGAAAAATCCGGTTAATTTCCACATCTTGCCGAATTTACAGAGATAAAATGATCGATATTTAAGTTCTTAGCCAGTGTTCTAGAGGTGCAACGTTTGTCCTCCTCCATAACCGCTAGAAGGACGTAGATAGCAAAATCCGAATATCCACCTCTTCCTGTCTTATATCGTTCCTTCGCCGAAAAAATCGTTGAAATCGAGAAATTATTTTCCCCCCTTTCTCAAAGTGCTACAGCATAACTGAAGCATATAGATATGTGGTTTTGGATGCGCATTTCTATTTCCTAACCATATTGAAGAATTATAGGTACTATGAAAAATGTCAATTTAAGCTACAAATTCAAATAACAGAACGCTTAAAACTGGAACAAGGCATTTACAAAGACTATACACTAGTTTATTGTTTTTATTAAAAAGACCACTTTAAACTTTGTTACTTTTTTACGTCAACTAATTACATGCCAAAATCAGTTTGTGTGTTTTATTCAAAATGCGTTCAAAAACTGCTAAACCATAGACAAATTTCGTAAAATAATGTCGGCAACGTTGTAAGCCTTGTCGGTTGTAATTTCGTCCCGTTTCGTAAGTCGTTAGGTGTTATAGACTACCAAAAACTAGTAACTAACGACTCAGCTAACGTGAAAATTTGACAACCGAGATCAACTCGTTAGGGTTGCAGACTTCCACCTCAGGTCAAAATTAAAGGTCTTTAATTAGACACAAATAATGTAACCATGCAAATTGTCCATTACAACTCATATAACAAATTTAAATTTAAAGGCCTTTAAACTTAAATGATTTGACCAGAATCTGGGTAATTAAAGGCCTTTAACTTTGACAAAAATCTGCATTGATGCATTTTGATAATTTAACATACGAACTATCGAGTAGGGTCCAAACGGACCCCAGTGCCTATTTTGTGTGTGTAATTTTTCATAGAATTAATATTCAGATTAATAATTTTATGACTTTGTTCCTTGAATATCTCAGAAATATTCATAGAAATTGATGCATTCTGATTATTTAATAACCTTGGGACTACCGAGTAAATAGGGTGTATTTTTTGTGTGTTATTTTTCATAGACTTAAATCAGAAATATTCACAGAAATTGGAACATTTTGATTATTTAACCTTCGGTCTACTGGGGTCCAAACGGATCCCAGTGTCTGTTTTGTTTGAGTTATTTTGCTTAGACAGAGTAATACTTTGGTCACTTTATTCCCTGGTTATACCAGAAATATTCATAGAAATTGATGCATTATGATTATTTAATAAGAATTTAAAAATTTAATACTGCAAATCAGAAAAAAAATTTAATTTTATAGATATTTATAAAAATATTTCCAGGTTTTCTTTAATATTTGCAATAAAACAGTGGAGATAAAAAGTCCAAGATCATAAACTTGAACCTTCGTTCATATCTATATCAGTGCAAATAGTTATATGTTAAAGATTATCAATGTTAGTAGGTGAGAATTTTATTGATTTAAAATAAACACTTTCTCAAATATTATGGTTTAAGTTGTTTATTTGGTTTCAGTGTAATAGGAGTTCGAATGAAATTATATGCTTTTTCACTAGAAAAATAACCTGATTCAGTAAACAATAACAAGTGCTAAAAAATGAAAGGTTATCGAAAAACGATAAATAAATACCTAGAAATAAAATTTAATTAGGAAGAAATATGTTTAATTAAGGCGTATTTAAAAACTTAAAATAATCAAAATTTACCCAAAAAATCTTCCAGCTGCCAAACAAGTAGGCCTATAATTGAATTAATTAAATTTTGTTAGAGCTCAATTGCGGTTTAATAAACTGGAAATAACGTATTAATAAATGTAACAGGTGGCAACTCCCACGTTATATTTTTAGAAAATTAGTGCCACTATTGAATATTCAGATTACATTTTTTAGCTCCCATACTTTTAAAATGAGTTGCTGAAATCAATATTTCAAAAGCAAACTTAATTACCTTTTTTAAGGTAATAACACGATTTATCTCTATTTCAAATCTAGTATTCACTAATTAGATTTTTAAAAGTAGGAGTGGTAAATTTGATATACCAGTTTCATAAATTAATACAATGAATATTTTTCTCTTGAGCGCAGTGTCTCTAAAAAGAGTTGAGTAAAAGTTTGTTCAAATCATTAATTTACATCTCGCAAATTTATTATTCATTCACTGTTCATACGCAAATCTATTTTAATTCGTCGGCCTTAAACGAAGAGTCCCTGCTATATTGAATTAGTATTTTTAAAACAAGGTTCATGGTCTTAAGATCATGGATACAAGCGTTGACATTTGTTTTCGTAAAAAATTTTAATTTTTTAATCGATGATTTTGATTACGTGATAACTGTAATTGCGTAATGAAACACGCGAGACACGGTGTCGCCTGTTGTTGCTCTAGGCTAGACTTGTTTCCTAAAAAATTTATTAAAGATTACTTTCAATAAACTAGATACTGGATGACCTTATTTTTTTAATATTTTAATTATTAGTAAGTGCTTTCATGTACATAAAATTTGTTGGTGGAGATAATTTCTTGTGTAGTTATTTTATTCTTTCGTGTAAACAATGCTATTTACGATTGCGTGGGTGAAGGACGTATACAAGAGACATCCTTGGATATATAAAAAGCAATATTTAAATAAAGAAGATATTATTTCCTTAAAGGTGAATTGTCACGTAGATTTTAGGTAACATATCAAAAAAACTTACAATTTATTTAAAATTGTATCAAATTTAAACGCATGCCAACTAAGTTTCTAAAATAATTACAATACTATACATTTTTTAAAAATTCTAAATTTTTCAGAATACCTATCAAATATAATTTTATAGGAACATATCTTCTACAGGGTGTTCCGTTAGTTGTGTGAGGAACTAAAGCAACTCTAATCGACAAAAACGGAAAAATTAGTTTGTTTTAGAATTATGGCTTTTAAATTTTTGGTCACCTATTTTTGCTAAAAATCAGAAAATCAGTAATAATAATTAAACCATTGTACGTAGTGTCTTAAAAAAATTTAATAGAAAGCTTAGACCGTCATCTTTAAATTGGTAACAACTGTACCACTGAGAATGTTAATAAAGACTTTAAAAAAAATCGCAAAAAAACAAATTATTCCTTTTCGGTTTTTGAAAATTTTCTCCAAGATCCGCTATTATTTTGCTTTTTTTTAATTTTTCTGAAACTTCATCATATTCTCAACAAACTAGGAAAATTTCTGAAATTTTATACAGGATGGTGATTATTTCGATGCTCACCATTGGTATCTTTTAAAGTAGAGGAGATACGAGGTCAGTTAAATTAGAGAAAAGTTGCTCATTTTTATGGCCATTAAAAATCTGAAAGAAAATTTTGGATATTTAAACTCGTTGTAAAGTTATGGCAAAAAATACAAAAAATGTGATTTTGGAAAATAATTTATATTTGCCAAACCATTACTGCTACATCAATGAAATTTGGTACCTTTAAATTGTTGACTATTCTGAGTTAAATGACTTCAAAAAATAATTTTTTCGCCTCCTAAATTCGAAGCCACGATTTTCAACTTTTTTATTTCTTATGGCCGCCATCAGATAATAATTAATAATATATTTTCAGATTACTAGTTAACTTTAATATGTTCCTTTAGAAAATGTGTTAAATTTATAAAGTTGTATAAAAAACAAATGAAAACTATGTTTTATGGACAGTTTCCATAGTTACCATACAAATATCTCCTCAAAATTGATCTAATAATAAAGAAAATAATAATAATAAACAAATGACCTGCAATGAGAGCATTTTATGTAAATAACAGGTGTCTTTATAATATTAAACAAATAAAATGATTAAAGTATTTGCTTTTTTATTATTAGAATTTTGATCAAATTTAAAGTTTCATTTGAGGCGATATTTTTATGGCAACCATGGAAACTGTCCATAAAACATTCATTTCATTTGTTTTTTATACAAATTTTCAAATTTAATACATTTTCCAAAGGAACACATTAATTTTAATTAGCAATCTGGAAATGTATTATTATTTATTATCAGATAAGGTAAAAATCCAATATGGCGGCCATAAGAAATAAAAAAGTTGAATATCGCGGCTTCGAATCTAGGAGGCCAAAAAAATATTTTTTGACGTCATTTAACTCAAAATATTCAACAATTTAAAGGTACCAAATTTCATTGATGTACCAGTAATGGTTTGGAAAATATAAATTATTTTCTATAATCACATTTTTTGGATTTTTGGCCATAATTTTGCAATGAGTTTAAATATCTTAAATTTTCCTTCAGATTTTAAATGGCCATAAAAATGCGCAACTTTTCTTTAATTTAACCGACCTCGTATCTCTTCCACTTTAAAAGATACCAATGGTAAGCATCAAAATAATCACCACCCTGTATATCTTCCTTCATTTACTAAAGCCTCCTGAAATTACTTCTATTCGAAGTAGTCCCGGGAACATATTATTATCATTCTTTCTTTGGCATTCAAAGGCAAAAATAAAAGTCTGCTCTTGTAATGTCGTTAACGATATCGTGTCAAGTGATTCAAGAATAATTCCAGTAGGTTATCAGTGACTTTCTAAAACTCCTTTTACACATATCACTTAATCCTCGGATGACCAAGCTTTTTTTAATACATAGATAACCAAGTGGGGTCAATTTGGACCCCATCTATTTTTGTTAATTAGATAATTGGTAATAACATTTAATTAATTTTTAAAATACGAGCGATTATTGACACAGTCTTACGAAGCAATATGACTTTGTGCATGACCACGAAACCTAAAATTGTGAACTTATGAAGTGGATATATCGTAGACATAATGGAATATTCGGCATTTTGTCAAAATACCTTGGTACTTTATAAAAAGCCGGCAAATTGCGTAGACGAGTGACTTTCTCGTGTTTTGACTAGGCAAATCATAAAAGACATATTGAAGCACCAAATTTCTTCATGCCTGCTTAAGTTTAGGCATTTTACAATTTGCCTAATGTAACATAGTCAAAACGGAAATGTAGCTGCAAGTTTGGTGCATGGTGCAGTAAAAAAAATGTGCTTGTTTTAAAAATAAAAATCTCTGTACTTCCAAATGTCATGGAAATTATGACATGTGCCAATAAATATTTTTTTAATAAGTGTTAAATATTCCTTTTTAGTGTTCAATTCCATTTGCTTTATTTCTATTTGTGTCTGGTTTATTAATTTTGATGGTACGTACGATTTGACTAGTTCATTCTAAGCAAATTATAAAATACTTGAAAATAAGCAGGCATAACGAAATTTTTATTTTGACGCTTTAGTTCTGCCGGGATTTTATGATATGCCTAGTCAAAACACGAGAAAGTCACTTGCTTACTCGTTTTGCCGACTTTTTATAAAATACCTAGGTATTTTGATAAAATGCCTAATATACCTACGACAGATACCTGGTTTCTATATTCTCACACTAGCTTCAACCGAAAAATAAGAAGAAAACAATAAAAAGTAAAACTAATAATTATTACTTAAATAACTGTCTGATATAAATTTTGATTTTTTCCAAGCAAAACATAAACAAAATTATTATTTTATTTAAAATACAGGGCGTCCAAAAAATGGGGGATAAGGTTGCCAGTACGTTGTTGGGGGTCCTTCAGGGATCCTTAAAAAAAAAGTTAAAAAATCCTCTAGACCTATTAATCGAGATATGAAGGGTCAAAGTTTGGAATTTAACGTCTTTATTTTTATGGATTTTGAAAAACCACTTGTTGTTATGTAAATTTGGGCCTTTTCATTGGTGACGCGTTAATTGATAGAACGTTAACTGCTAGAATGAGAAAATGCTAGAACGTAAATTGATAGAACCGTAAAGTGGTCGAATCGGAAATTGATAGAATCGGAAACTGCTAGAATCGGAATCTGCTAGAACCGTAAACTGCTAGAACCGTAAATTGATAGAACCGTTAAGTGATAGAACGGTAACTGCTAGAACGTTAATTGATAGAATCGCTCGGGCGGATTCGGTCCGCAGTCCGCGCGGCTTCATCTCCGCATATACAATAATATGTACATACGGCGTGTTGCATTTTAGGATGCATAACACCTAATTTAACTTTATACAAATTTTAGTCCATAAAAATTTAAATTAAATTAAATTAAATAACCTCTAATACATATATATTATTATATTTTGATTTCGCATTTTAATATGCTTCCTAATAAGATGACTTATTATTTAAAACTATTACTTTTTCAAATAATTTATAATTTTAATACACCACGTAAAATTTACATTGGCGTAGCAATGGATTGTTAAGAAATATACCACTGATATAGATTTGAAAGTAGCCAAGAAAGAATAAAGAATTTAGATTTTAAAAGTTTTGAGGAATACCGAGGTCTTGTTCATTGTTCAAAGTGTGGACGATTTTTCTGCCAAAAAACAAAAGTCAATGGATTAATGGGATCTGCAATTAAAAAAAAGATAATCTCAAAAATTTGATAATTTCGAAAATGAATTTACTACGAATTTTGGATTATTTTCGAGGTTTGTTCAGCATCTATATATTTCACTTTTGCGATTTGAAAATATTTATTTTACCAAGTTATTATATCTTTATCTTTTATGTCCTATATTTATAAAAAATACTAACTTTTTACTATGCATTTAATATTCTAACCCCCAATATTGTCAAAAACGTTTTATACCTATACAGGGTGTCCCAATTTGAGTAGCATTACATGGATATCTTTGTTAATAATAAAATTACAGATTCGGTTAAATGGGCAATGTTTTGCAGTTTTTTATACTTATTCAGATGCCGCTTTAAAAAATTAAATATTCCGAGCCATTGCAAAAATAAACGGATAAAACCTAAAAATGCAATTTTTCTTTAAAGTCGATTATTTCGTTAACTACAAAACTACAATAGTTACAAAAAAATGTTTCTTATAAAAGTAATTCGATTCGTAAAGACGGATGTAAATATGTTTATTACAAAAATATCACATTTTTTTTTTCTAATTACAATGGTGTATTACAATCCATATTCGAAGTAATACTCTAAGGAATACTTGATATTATTTGAATTAAATTAAGTAATTGAGCTATGACTTTTTGACAGGACTTCTTTTAACAAATGACAATTCAAGCTGTCATTTTAGATTTGTGTACAGGATATAAGTCCAAAGCTTGTCATATTGTATATTGTTCATTTAGTTAGTAGAAAGGTTGCTATTTCTAAATGATGAAAACTTATTAATTCTAACTTGAAGTACAATAAACCGATATAATAATCTAGGGTGACAGCTTGAATCGTCATTTGTTTAAAGAAGACCTGTCAAAAAGTCATAGCTTACTTGATTTAATTCAAATAATCAAGAGTATTACTTCGAATATGGATTGTAATATATCATTGTAATCAGAAAAAAAAATCAATTCAACTCTTAAAAAATTCAATATAAATTTAAAATAAGAAACTTGCTATTGATACAAGGTGAGCTAAAATAATTGTGGTCAATTCAAATTTCCCACCTAAAAATCTGGGGAACTTCAAGTTCATAGTAACACAAAATCATGTCAAAATCAAAACAAACCAGAAGCGTAGGTGTAATTTTTACCGTTCTGTCAAAACTTCAGATTTTAGAATTTCGTTATTGTGCCTTCTATTTCATAACAGTCAAAATTAATTTGAGTAAATCTTTGTTTTGTGTTAGCATCTGCCTCGAAAATGAAGAAAAACATTTTCAATATTTGACAATTGCTGTGAAATTAGAGATTTTGGAAAAAAATTTTGCTACGCCATTGGATTACTAGGGGATTTTCTTTTTAAGATTACAGTTGTATCAACCTGTGTATTTAGTTGCCTACATATCAAACCACAATCATTTTAGCTCACCCTGTATCTAGAAAACTGAATTTGTGATATTTTTGTAATAAACATATTTACATCCGTCTTTACGAATCGAATAACTTTTATACGAAACATTTTTTTGTAACTATTGTAATTAACGAAATAATCGACTTTTTAAAAAATTGAATTTTTCCTTTTTTTTTCGATTATCTTTGGAATGGCTCCGAATTTTTGATTTTTTAAAACGGCATCTGAATAAGTATAAAAAACTGCAAAACATTGCCTATTTAAGAGGATATGGAGTCTACAAAATTATATGGGGTTTTCCCTGTTTATACAGGGTGTTTATAAATACGTGTCCACAAATTATAGGACGTATTCTTGATAAAATTTGAAAGTTAAAATCTTAATACAAAAATATTGTATTCGGCTCCAAAAATCTTCAGGAGCTGTTAAAAGAAATTTATAAATTGCAACATTGTAAAATAATAAGAAGACTAGATTTACTTCATTTTATATGAGCCAATAAAGAATAACATATCAACAGCGAAAATTTTTTAAATTCTTGGAATTCTTACCAATAATAATGATATGTATAAAAATACATTCTTTTAAGTTTAAGTTTAGCAGAATACTTAAAAAACTGGCGAAAATGAAAAATTAACAAAAATGTTCAAAAAGTCCACCGTCGCGTCGGCATCTAAGCAATGCAAACAAGTTAATACTTTTTCCAATTGTTCCGGAGTTATTTAAAGGACAGCAGAATCTATTTTTTCCCCAAACAAACAAATCTAGTGGGTTAAAATCAGGCGATCTCGGAGGCCATGGAATCGGACCATTCCTCCCAATCCAGTTATTACCCAAATTGGTATTTAACCACCTTATTACCACTTGCGCATTGTAAGCTGGGGCTCCGTCATGCATAAAAATAACATTTCTTCTAGTTAGCAAATCTAAGTTATCAAAAACTATTTCCAAAACATCCAAATATGCTTCCGCATTTAATCTATTTGGAAGAAATACTGGTCCAACAACAGAGTTATTAACAATACCCAGCCATACGTTAATGTAAATCCTCCGCTGGTGTCCAAATACACGACTTAACTTTGGATTTTCTTCAGCCCAAGTGTGCAAATTGTGACTGTTAAAAACAACGTCCCTTGTGAATGTACATTCGTTACTCCACAAAATACGTCGTAAAAAATTAATGTCGTTTCGTATACGACGGCGAATTTGGTGGCAAAATGTTAGTCTCCTTCATATAGGGGTTGTACCTTTGTATAATGGTAAGGATATAAATTATTTTCTGTAAGAACTTGTTGTATGGCTACGAATGAAATTTCCCTAGTACCCGATTAGGATCCTCATTAACACCCTCTAAAATATTTTCTTCTAATTGTACAGTGCGTCGATGTCTCGGCCTTCCACCATTCTGGTGTTGGGGAACAACCTGACCCGTTTCTCGAATCCGCTGGTCAAGCCTCTGAAACGTCTTATAGCAGGGATGTCGCCGATTGGGATAAGTTATTTGGTACTCCTCTTTTGCCAATTGAGCATTTCCTTCACAGCGACCATAAATAAGATACATGTCAGCGTATTCATTGAAAGAGTAATCCATTTTAATAAATATCGAAAACACAAAAAACTATTTAAATTAATATTGACACTGACGTTTTTAATCATTTTTTTTTAATTTTTAACACTGTTGCCATGTTTAATTTATTTAAAATAAATTGATTTTTTTTTAAGAAAATTCATTATTAGGCGTTAAAAACACTGTAGTAGTAATAAAACATTGTCATTTAATTCTTGAAGGTATAAAGCATGCATTTGATGTAATAATCTTTAAATTATAAGGCAATTTTAATAGTCGATATTTGCAACTTTGAAGACCTCTTGCAGGCAAACGGCGATGAATACAACATTTGTGTATTAGGATTTTAACTTTCAAATTTTACCAAGAATGCGTCCTATAATTTGTGGACACGTATTTATAAACACCCTGTATATTTCAAACTACGCGAATATTTATTGGGCTATATACAAAATAAGAATATCGTATGAAAGTGGAACCTCTGCTTAAGACTTGTGTGCGACAGTTTTTTATTATATTATATACAAAATGGCCAAAAAAAACATTAAAAGTACGTAAAATTTGGCCTATTTTAAACTTATTTTTTGGACTTAATAATTTAATTTTTGAAAAAGTCGTCATATAGAAGTCTAGCCATGAATGATATTTAAACTATGTAATTATAAAACTTAATGTTATTTACAAAATGTGGTTGTAATTTGAAATAATTGCAGGGCATATTTCGTAAATTTTGAACGCGCATTTTAACTGTAAAAGCAGCAAATACCTTCGTAGTCTAGGTGAGACAAATTTTAAAATTTAACAGAAATGAAGATTTTTATTGGTACTTTCAGCATGTATTTATTTTATTAAAATAATGTACATATCATAAGAATGCACTAATTTATTTCTTTGCCCAATTTCTGTCAAAAAATAAAAAATTGGAAAATGATTCTTTCATATGATTTAGGTTCATGAAATCATAAAAGCCAGTAATGTTATGAAATAAGAAACCCTTACTTTTTCGAATCGAAAGTAGTTTAAATTTAAAACATGTTTGATGTTTGCATTAAAAACAATGAAAACAATTAACCCTTTGGTGACTGGTGACGTTGACTGGCATTTTTAGCGTGTTGTGGGCAAATAATATAAAAATAGCGCCGCCGATGGCCACCGATTTAAATGCAATTTTTCTGTTGCTATATCTTAAAAATACATTTCCATAAGCAACGATAAGACATAAAAATGAAATAAATTAGATGTTATGCAACCTAAAATGCATCACGCCGTACATATTATTGTATATGCGGAGATGACTGCGGACCGAAGCCGCCCGAGCGATTCTATCAATTAACGTTCTAGCAGTTAACGTTCTATCACTTAACGGTTCTATCAATTTGCGGTTCTAGCAGTTTACGGTTCTAGCAGATTCCGATTCTAGCAGTTTCCGATTCTATCAATTTCCGATTCGACCACTTTACGGTTCTAGCAATTTACGTTCTAGCATTTTCTCATTCTAGCAATTAACGTTCTATCAATTAACAGGGCACCTTTTCATTAAATTTAAATGGTATTTTAATAATTTCACAATTTATTTTTTTAAATTGAAAATTACCTAGTCATTATAAAAAATAAATTGTGAAGTTATTAAAAAACGATTTAAATTTAATTTATTACAAATCGACCAAAGAAAAGCCAAACTTTGCAGAACTACTAGCAGTTCTTCAAAATTCATAAAAATATAGAAATTGAAATCCAAACATTTAACCTTCATATTTCGGTCAATTGGTCATGAGGATTTTTTTAACTATTTTTTTGGGTATCCCTGAAGGGTCTCCATCAACCCAAAAACGTATTGGAGAGCATGTCCGCCATTTTTTGGACATCCTGTATTGTTATATCGGATTTAATTATTACTAAAAATAATCAGTTAAAAAAATAGCCAACGTAATTCAAGAATATTTCGAGTTACGCCGCTTTGCACCACTTTGCACTAACCTACTTCTAACGTTATTTTTGGTGAGAAACATTGATTAGTCCAAAATGTTAATTTTGAGATAAACAATTTAAACATAATAGCATGTAATCAGCGACCGTGATGAAAAATTTAGAGACGTTGTTAAAGTTAATCGCGTCTTTAAGAAAATATTTCTTATGAAGGCATATTTTATAATTACGTGTTTAACGTTAACGACGTCACTAAATTTTTCATCATGGTCGCTGAATACACGCTAATAGATTCATAATTTGTAAAGATCCAGCTTTGGTATGTACAGAAGACTTGTACTACTTCTTAAAACAATTATTTTCCTGGCAACATTTTTAGAATAAAAACATACTGCACTGAGCAATTTGCACAAAAATATGTTGGACTTGTATTGTTATTGAAATATAATTTCAAGTTATGGACTTATTATTTTAAATTGTGTTAAGTACTTAGTTTATCAAGAAAAATGATTGGATTAGGTTAGAATTGGTATTACCAGAAAAAATAATACCAATTTTTATTAGGTTCTATTCAGGAATAATACAATGTTGTATAACTTAAACATTTTCATACTTTTTCACTTTTCTAGTCCAGTTAAGGTTAGTATTAGTGTTACAAGAAGATACGTGTTGCCAAAACTCTAAAATTTCATCTGCAATAAATTGCATAACTTTTTTGATGCCATTTATCTTATATTGATTAATTTAGTAACAGGAATCATACTGTTCTTCTGCTTATTTCGGAAATTTTAGTGCGTTTTTGCCTTTATGATTGTTCCTAGTATATTGTTCTTAAGCTCATGTTATAGAGGAACAAATTTTATGTACTTTAGCTATTTCAACTTAAAATTTTTGGAGTCGTACTGTTCTTGGACTCACCAATTCAATTATTTTGAATCACTAATAATACTAAATTCAGAAGATTTTACTAAGTATAGGAGAAGTTCTTCGATTTAAGAATTTCCTAATTTCTTGAGATTATCAAGAAGTTTCAGAAACCTTAAAAATTTAACTTTAATGGGTCTTTTCTTGAAGAGTATTTTGATAAACCGAAACCGAAAACAAAAACATAAATCGAAGTGGAAGGTCAGGACTTATTTGGAACTAATGGTTAATAAGAAAACATTTGATGAAACCTAAACTACAGCTTAATTGTACGGCAAATGCCATCATAAAGGCAACATATTTCGATGATAATGCATGATCATCAAGACAAATTATAAAAGGTTAACATGAACAATTTTTAACAATTACAGTGTCATCACAAGTAATTTAAATTAAAATAGGAAACATTAAAAATTATTCAGCAGAGCGTTAAATATTGCATTGGATATGGTTAAATTATATTATGATAGTTAAACTTTAAATAGTCATGTTATTAAAATCATTTTTTTTTTTCAAAAAATAGTGCTTGATTCCTAAATACATATAATAACCATTTTTAGAGTAATAAAGATAAAATATTACTGTATTTTTCGATGATTGAAAAAGATTAAGAAACTTTTTTGGTAATGAAATTAACATACAGAGTGGTTCATTGAAAACTTCAAATGGCGATTATTTGATAACTAATTTTTTTCCAAAAAATAAGCGAACACATAAGACTGATTTAGGCGTTTAACCCTTGCCGCCAAAAAATCATTTTCTAATTATTAAATTTTGTTTTCATGAACAATTTAATTTAATCTCAAAGTGGCTATAAATAAATTTCTTTGTTATTTCTATTTGTGCTTGGAAAATTCTGGAAAACATTTCGAATATTTAGTTTAATTGTTTATTTAAAAATAAAATTATTTTATAACTAAAAATAAATTTTTTTGCAGACTTTGGATTTTTTTTTAAATTTGAGTGTTACAATAGGTTCTTATTTTTTTTTTCTTTAAAACGAATCGATCAATTTTAATTTAATTTATACCGTTGTATTTCAATTATAAGCAGCTTTCAAATGATATATTTCTTAACCCCTTTTACCATTTAAGAAATTTGGGGGTTAACCCCCCACGCAACGTGAAAGTGTTTAAATCAGTCTTATAATGTGTCCCCTTCAACAAAAATCGACGTATTAGGTAATTTTTTTGAAAAAAATTAGTTATCAAATAATCATCATTTGAAGTTTTCAATGAAACACCCTGTATAACTGCCTGGGTGGTACCGAACAATTAAATCATAATAATAAATAGATAATTTTTGAAAAATATTTTTTTTCAATTTTTTTCTTTTTCAACATTCAATTATTTCCGTATTACCACTGTTCACTGAAACCAATTCAAAAATGATGGTTTTAGCTTTCTATTGATTTTTTTAAATCTTTAGGCAGATTGATTAAATTATTATTAGCGATTTTCTAATTTTTGACAAAAATATATGACCTAAAATTCCAAACGTTATAGCTCTAAAAGTAAAACAAATAGACCCCTAGTCTTTTTTGTTTTTAGTTGATTAGATTTGCTCTGGTTTCTAACTTTGGCGTTTAGTGAACCACGAACGAAACACCCTGTATAAAATTATCCATTTTTTAAAACACAATGCAGAACAAAAATTAATTTTTTATTTTAATACATTTTTTTTATTTTTACATGAAATTATTAATTACTGAAGATTAAGTGCAGAAAGTTTCTAAAATGTTTTCGCTTAAATAAATTTTGCGATTTTATTCCTCACTAATTGTTAATCAAAAAACGTTTAAAGTAGAATCTTAACATTTCAAATTTCCAGAAACAAGCTATAAAATAAAACTTATCTTGTCTAATTAATTTACTACCTATTTAGTTTTATTTGCGTCATTCTAGGCCAGGTACTTAGAAAAATACATTAAAACGTCATTTATTCTTAAGTTAATTGAAAAAATCATTTAAATAGGACAGCAGTAATAAAAATTTAAAAAATAATTTCTTTATTAACATGAATTTTCTAAATAGTTTTTTAACATAAATTACTTCTATATAATATTTATAAACCAAAATTTTCACGTGAAATTGAATTAAAAAAATATTTATTTTTGAACAATTGAAAATTTATTGAATTCATCAGATTAAATAGGTGTAGCAATTTTGGTATGATTTCAATGGTACTAGCACAATCCTAGAAGCAAAAACCAAAAATTTAAAAAAATTGTAAAGATGAAACCTTAAAATAACAATAGAATTTTAAATTTTAATAAAAGAGTAATCCAAGTCGGTTGAGTAATTATAAAACTAGCTACCTACATGCAAATGTTAAATTTACATTAATTACTCATTACGCGTGTCAATAACTCGAGAAGGTCAATCAATAACAAATAATTTATGCTTGATTTTATTATGTCAATTTTCAAAAAAAGATTTTATTTTAGTAAAAAAAATAAGAACCGCCTAATAATAGCGTTACTTACTATAATATTTACTATTATTATCATAAGGAGTGTTATGTCTAATTTTAAACAAAAACCAGTTAAAGTAAATTCAGTGCTAATAGGCAATTAGTCTTTCAGTTTGAAGAAATCAAAAGAAAATATACGACTTGTATTTCTCTGTAGACGAAAAATAATTGTAACAAATTAAAATGGTAATGGTTACGTCCGAGTTGTTTGTTTAAGTTCAAAGTAGGCCAACAGGAATATCTTCAAAAGGATTTAAGTATCATTCCCCAACGGTATTTATTTATAGGATACAAGTATGTCTTCGATCTTGAATGTTGCTATAAATCCTTTTAAAGAGTTACGTAACACACATTTTTAGATTTTTT
This sequence comes from Stenus bimaculatus, assembly GCA_963971135.1. Classification (NCBI taxonomy): domain Eukaryota; kingdom Metazoa; phylum Arthropoda; class Insecta; order Coleoptera; family Staphylinidae; genus Stenus; species Stenus bimaculatus. The sequence continues at coordinate 72,694,174 of OZ020180.1, read as the reverse complement.
TAAGTTTAAATATAAATCATGCGAATAAAATGCGGATGTAATTATGTGAAATTTGTTACAAAATAATTATACAAAAAATTAAATAATAATGAAGTTATTTTAAATGCGATATGAAACGTTTTATTCCTCATAATAATTTTTTTACTATTTCGTTGGGTTTCTAAAAAATTTTGCAACTTTTAAATTTTCTTTCTCTGCGACTTCATAGTGAAGTATGTACTAAAACAGCTGACGATAAATTGAATAGGAAAAAATCCTCCATCCAAATAGGGGGTGGCTCTACTATTATGAAATTATATTGAAAAAAAAAAGATAATTGGAAAAAAACGCATTTTAAAAATCATAAAAATTAATTTCTCAAAAACAGCCGAATTCATACTTCATAATTTACAATTTATTTTACCTATTTAAATTATTTAAGAGTAGTTTTAAGAGATTTTACTAAAAAAAATTACCAAAAAAATCCAAAGTTTTTTGAAAGTTCAGAAAAAAATATTTTTTGTCACAAACATACTTGGAACTTACCAATATTTAATAATAAGTACAAAAAATGGGGTGTTACATTTAAAATAAGAAAGTTGATGTCATTTACAGTGAAATTTTAATACAAAAACACTTTTTCTTATGCCATATTCATAAATAAAGAAATTATAGGGGTGCCCCAATTTTGGTGGACACCCAGTATATCTAGTGTCTACTAACAAAAATATGAGAGAAAGTAATAAAAAAAATTAATAAAAATTCCATTTTTATAAAAAAACAAATCAACTCGTTGTTTTTTTATCAATTATTATTTTTGGGGACGTTACTTTATAAAAATAAATTCCAAAAAAATGGAGTGTTCTGACCCTGAAAATTGGCTTTTCTTGTAGATGAGTCTACTTTATACGATATTCTTCTAATGACTTCTTTTTGGGATACACTGTAATTATTTTCAAATAACTTTTTTTAAATACAGGGTGTCCCAAAAATGGCGCAAGAGATACAGAGATCCTCAGAAAAATACTTAAAAAATCCTCTTGAACAATTGACCGACATATGAAGAGACAACATTAGAAATTTAATTTATTTTTTTAATTTAAAATTACCTAAAGTAATTACCCGTCATAATTTTCAATTTAAAAAAATAAATTGTAAAGTTAATATAATACGATTTAAGTTTTATGTATCACTTCACGACTAAAGAGAGCCCAAAATTTACAGAACACAGAACAACAACGGGGTTTTCAAAATTCATGCTAAAAAATGGAATTCCCAACTTTGTTTCTTCATATATCGGTCAATTGGTCAAGAGGATTTATATAACTATTTTTCTCCAGTCTCCAACAACGTACTGGATAGCTCTTGCGCCATTTTCGAGACACCCTGTATGTGTTTGCAAAATAAGACAAATTTAAGATTAGGTTAAACGGGGTTATTTTTCAAAAAAATTCAGGATCTCGAAAAAATCACCCAATTTCGAGTTTTCATCAATAATTTTTCGTTTAATTTGTTAATTATGAAAGATATTAAAAAAATATTTTAATAAAAGTTAATTCTTTTTAAAAGACCTTTCAAACGATACCATACTCGACCTATGTTGCCATTTAAAAATCGAAAGTTACTTCCGTTTCCGGGCACTTCCGGATTATTCCGGAAAAAAATAAGTGCACCAATACATTCTTCGGACTTGCTATGGTAATAATTTTTTTTTATTTTAGCCATGTACGACAAGACGATCTCAAAATAAAAGGGGTGGACGGGTGGTCTGAGACACCCTGTATAATGGGCCACGATTTTTTAATTTTTATTTAGTGTTATAGATAAAGCTAAAATAATATCCAATCAATTGTTTGATATATTTTGTGTAAGAGCTAAAAATTTGAATTTATGAATCCGTGACGTCAAAATGTTCAAAAGTTCTAGTCCGGCAACGCTGTTGGTATCCCCTAACGTCTCGTCCACCGCAAGGCTCTATAAACTCTGTTTAAACAGATGCCAGTTACACAAGCTAACCAACAAGGAAATAAATTTGACATTTGCAATCTGTCATCACCGATCACAGACTCTGGAGATAGTAGAATTGATAGAGACGACTGCACACAAGGACACACGACGGGAACACCAGCAGCGTTGCTGCTTTTTTGAACACAATTTCTAAATAAATTAATTTAAATTATTTTGGTGCCCTAATTAAAAAACAAACCAGCCCATTAAATTAGGTTTTTAAGAGCTATGAATTTACTAAAAATTATTAGTTTTAAAAAATAAAAACACTTTAAAACAGAATTTTTATTAAAATAAATGATATGTTATTTCTGTAAAAAGGTGTGTGTTTTTTAGAATTATCAATACTTCCTGATAATAAATTAATATCAAAAATTAAAGTAGGAACTGCTGTATTAAGTTAGAAAATGTTTTAAATTTAAGAAATTACATAATAATTACTACATTTTTACATATTTTAGTAGGATGTATGTTAATTAAATTTAAATTAGATTTTAATAAATTTATAAGAATGCAAATCCAGAAAAACTGGTTATTTTTTGGGAAATGTAAAATTTTAGGAGTATTTATTTATAAATAAATGCCTCTGCTATTATGTGTTTACAAATAAATGCCATGAAAAAAATATTTCAACTTAAATTTAAAATGTCAACATGAATAAAATTTGAATTATAAACAGTTATAACAAATCATCATCGATTAATTTTAAAAATCTGGATTTATAAGTACTTAAATAATAATTTTTAATTTTGCGGGTTCTAATTAACTTACATCAAAAATAAATATACCATATTAAAGCCCAATAAAATCCCCATAAGCTGGTAATAACCGCTTTGCTTGTCCGATTAAAATAAACATTTTATAGCCCTTCAACCAAAACTCAATCACGAGTTTACACATTTTTAATTATTATCATACAAAGACAAATGATATGTCAAAATATAGCATTTGACCTGTAGATAACAATAGTATTAGTCACTATGCTTGTCCGATCCAATTAAGCGAGTAATTAATAATAAAAGTGTTTTTTTCAACATTTTTCAACTTTAAACGGGAATTAGTTTTTACAGGTAACTTGCATAAAAAAGATATTAACATCATTAGATACAGTATTAAATTTTGATTAAAATGACATACGACATGTACCTTGTCCGTTAGAAATTAATTAACCAGAAGCTAACGACAACTTTAAAAACGCGGCGCATTCACCAAATTTGCGGCATAAGTCGTATTATTATGAAGTCGTATTTTTTGCTAATTACTCGACCAATTAAGCCGGACAAGCACAGCGACCTACATCATCGTATTCTACAATAAAAATGCAGTCCTACGAGACCTTTAAAGTTTTCCTGAGTTAATTAGAATAAGAGATATCATTGTTCAAATTTTTGCGTGGGTGTAAACGCTCCGAAACTTATACTTGGGCATAGCGGCTTTGTTTGTAACGGACAAACTACATGTCACATATCGTTGTAATCATAAATAAATTTGCTATTTACTGGTTTCAATAACTTTTTTATGCATTCCCCCTGTCAAAAGGAATTAGCGGTTAAACATTCATTTAAAACGTATTTTTTGCTAATTTCTCGAGCAATTGGACCGGACAAGCATGATGACCTATACTAACGTATTTTACATTGTGAATGCTGTCCTTTGCAATCTCAATTGCTTGCTGTGAGTTGATTAGGGGAAAAAATTTCTTTAATTGACTTACGCCGCAAACTTGGTGAATGCGCCGTTTTTAAAGTTGTCGTTGGCTTCTGGTTAATTAATTACTAACGGACAAGGTATATGTCGTATGTCATTTTAATCAAAATTTAATACTGTATTTATTGATGTTAATATCTTTTTTATGCAAGTTACCTGTAAAGAATAATTCCCGTTTAAAGTTGAAAAATGTTGAAAAAAACACTTTTATTATTAATTACTCGCTTAATTGGGTCGGACAAGCATAGTAACTAATACTATTATTATCTACAGGTCAAATGCTATATTTTGACATATCATTTGTCTTTGTACGATAATAATTAAAAATGTGCCAACTCGTGATTAAGTTTTGGTTGAAGGGCTATAAAATGTTTATTTTAAACGGACAAGCAAAGCAGTTATTACCAGCTTATGGGGCTTTTATTGGGCTTTAACATGGTATCTTTATTTTTGATGTAAGTTATTTAGAACAGAAGTTATTCCCAAAAAACCTCTTATGGAGAATTTTATCAAAACTTGAAGGTTGCATAAACTTTGTAACTGATTTTCCAAACATAAATTAATTTCGCCTAAATTCAATATTCAATCAAAATTTCGACCCTATAATGGGAGCTATGATATATACTTAGAAGTTTCATTATAAATTATCTTTGGCTATTAATTTGCAAATCCTAATTATAATGTGCGTTGTCCTTAATAAATCTCTAGGATGTAATTTAGCAACCTCGATTTAATAGTTATTACAAAAGAGGTAATTGGATTAAATTTGTTAATAAAAATGTTTGCAATTTTTAATGCTAATTCCATGCAAATTTAAAGAATTAATTTAACGAATATATTATTGTAATTTAATTGTTTTAATTTCACTCAAGGAACCAATAATAATTTATGTGAATATCTTTAAAAAAATTGTGTCAAAGATATTCTTGATTGAAAGGTGAACAATGATGGTTTTTACATTTGAAAAAAATAGTAAAATCATAAATACTTTTTCGATTTATACTAAAAATTATAATCAAATTTTTTTGTAGCAACGTTTTACGAAGCATAGAATTTAATTTTAAAGTAAATTTCGTTGCGTTCTTAAATTATCCAGAAAATTGTTTTATCGCAAAACTGTTATTTTTATAAGCTACTATTTTTATTGTTGAACGTGGGTAGATTCTTATTACGAAACCATTGATAATTTTCTGAATTGTTATCAAATTCCAATGAAAAAAAATGAAACCGTATTTACTTATTTCTGTAATTTTTTTATTCAAGCACGTCACATTGGCGAGAACTTGAAAATTTTAATTACATTCTTAATGAAAAAAACACCTACATTAGCCTCAAATTTTATGATGATTCATCAAATTTACTTATTTTGTTGACGTGGTTTAAAATACAGTGACGCTCTTGTAAAAATAAACAGCTTGAATTATTCCAAATAATAATTTTTTATAAAAATAATACATTTATTATTTGATATCACTTTATAATTAAAGTTTATATTTTTGCTTATGGGATTTATATCTGGCAGCTGTCCAATGGCAAGCACAATGTTTTTGGCTGATATCCTATTATTTTCATTGCACATGTCTATTTATTTGTCAAGCGTTGCCTCGTAACAATTTCCAATTTTACTCTTAAAACCTATTTGGGGTTTAACTACATCACAAACATTTCACATTTATGAGTATCCAAACTTTTTATTACTTTAAATATCTCTGTATTATTACCCGCGATTTGAAAGGAAGATGGCTCAAGCTCAAATAACCATAAAAGTAAAAAAAAATATTTTTTATTTTCCTTATTTAGTAAGGATATACAATACGTATAAATCATGAGTAATACATGTTCCAGTTTCAATTAAAATATATGTTTCAGCAAAGCTAGGGATTTTTGTATGAAGTTGTAATGTTCATTTTTTCCAATAAAGAAAAGCTTTATAAACTCACCTCACTGTGTAAATTTTTACGCATGCACACTTAAAAAGTTAGAAAGTATAATAAAACTTTTTACCAAGGCATATTTTATGGTTCTATCTACAACAGGGTCTCAGCTCAAACTTTTTCAATTTTCAGAAGGTGAAATAGGAATCTTAAATACATACCTGAAACAAATATAAACATTAGCTAAGCTTTTATTAAGCTCACATTATTATGAACATGAAAATATAATATAAATTTTTGAAGTGGAAGTAAACACAAATTTTAAAATAGAAAATGTGTTCTAAAATCAATATATTTAATGAAAGTTAGAGTTAAATTTAATTTAAAATGTAAATTTCCGAACCACAAGTAAACATCAAAGTAGATGTAGCTAGTGGAATATTAATTTTCCGGCTTAGTAGGAAAATAGCCCGGAAAATAGGCAATTTTTATTAATTTACGCAAATCGTTGACTATTTTAAGAAAATCTTTTTTAAACTGATATATTTCGGGGCTGGAAAAGATACAAAGCGTGAAACGTAACTGTAAATAGTGATGGTTTTATTTAACAACCAAAAATTAGTCGCAGCTTCACCAAGCTCAGCCCAGATTGAAGCTCAGCTTAAGTAGAGCTTGCGTTGTCGGTATACAGGGTGAGTTTTTAATGCGAAATCGAAAGATATATCTTTTATTTTAAGACATAGGAAAAAACTTAAATTACAAAATTGCATGGTTTATGAACCCGCATAACCCGAAATTATTTTTGTCTGTACTGGGTGTTTCGTAACTGAAGCGCAAAAGCTATTCCGCTTTTTTTAAATGGGACACCCTGTATATTTTTTCATATTTGGATTAACACTAATTTAAAGAATACCACGATATTTTTTGTTTTTTGAAAATTTGAATGTGCACTTAATTTTTTTCAGGCATTTTCTATAAACTTTGTCAAATTTCGACATATTTTTACAAAATTTTAGCGAAAAATGATTTGTATAAAAGTTAAAGAACACTTAAAGAGGAACAATATTTTGTAAAAAAAATGCAGGGTGTTCCATTTAAAAAAATTAAAATACATCCCTATTTAGTTTTCATATTTCAAGCCTCCATAGCTGTCAACATTTATAATAAAATTAAAAAAAAATGTACAAAAAATTCATCAAAGTCCATATTTCAAAATGACGTAAAAATTGTTTTTCAAATGTTTATAATAATACCGGTATAAATTTGTAAAAATATATCTAAATGTCATAAATTTTATAGAAAATTTCCGATAAAAAATTAAGGGCACACTCAAATTTTCAAAAAAATATCGTTGTATTCTTTAACTTAATGTTAATGCAAATATCAAAAAATATATGTATAGTGTTCCATTCAAAAAAAAGATTGAATAACCTGCGCTCCATTATGAAACACCCAGTATAGACAAAAATAATTTCTAGATATGCGCATCCATAAACCATGCAACTTTGTAGCTTAAGTTTTTTTTCCTATCTCTTAAAATAAAAGATATACCTTCCGAAACTCACCATGTATATTCACTAAATAAAACTGAACTTATTCTATCAACTATGTAGCATTTCGTCATTTTTTTATCTATTTCATACTCTTTGAACACCTGGTATAATCTTTGATAATTAAAATTATGGTTTTTTATTATTAGGGCTTATACTTGAATTATTTATTATCTATTTAGCTAGCATTAAATGAGATTTATAACTACTGAAACACCGTAATTATAATTTTCTCGATAACAGGGTTTGATAACATACTAAGTGGTCTAAGTGGTGTCATAGAATAAATTTAGTAAAAAAAATATTAAAAAATACATAATTTAATAAAATCGACTTATACAAAATGTTGGTATTGATTTGCTAAAGTACCATCAGCTGGGGTAACTTTGACCCCAAAAAGATACCTTTTGCCCAAACCTTGGATAAAGATAGTTTGGTCTACTGTTACCAACTTTCATGTAACACATATTCTAAGTACTAACCAAAAATCACACTTAAAATACTTAAAACATGTGTTCAATGAAAGGTAACCAACTGTAGATCAAACCCTTGTTTATATATAACCCTTAAACGGTAAAGTTATCCCAGTTGACGCTATTGATTATGTTTTCATAAAATTTTATAATTTTTATGGAAAGTTATAGATCCAGAAGATATGGTCTGTTTTTATCCATTTGTGATTTTTGTATCATTCTCACCTAAAAAATACCTTAAATTTAATACAGAACCATAATTTTTGAGAAAAAAATATAAAGAAATTGTTCGTCTTCGTTATGGTGCAAAAGGTCATCAAAGTTGAAAATTTCTGCCAATAAAAATTCAATCTTTAAATTTAAGTTAAGCTTATTGCGCAATACAAACTCAAAACGCAACTGCGCAGTTGCTTTTAACTTGAAATTGTACAAAAAATCACTAAAAAAAATTCATAGTTTATGATGAGCATTTCATCAAAAAAATATAATTTTATACGTTTTCGAAAATAACAATTTTTTTTGCAATAACAACACCCCACTCTAAATATATTATATATCTTGTATCTCTCTAATATTTCAACCCATCGTTACAAAAATAAGTGATAAAAAGAAAGCTCAAAAAATCTAACGACGTACCCCAAAAAAGTATTTTTTTTTTTGACATTTTATCTTATAAAAATACACGGTTAAGCTTAATCCAACATTTTCGTATTAACATTTCAAGCTTATAATTATCCAAAGAATACTCGACCTAAATTATAGACACAAATTTGCACACACCCTATATTTTGCCAAACTAAAAGAAAAAAGATCACTAAACCTTCCTAAATACTGTGCCAATTTTTGATATTTCTTAGAAACCATTAATGTTTTTTAATGTTCAAGTCAAAATCTTCATCGATACATTATTAGAGGTAGTGTTGTACGAACTTCTAGTACCAAACTTTTCATTCAAAATTTCGAGTTCGCAAAAAGTTCGCATTCGAAAAAGTTCGGGTTCATAAACAGTACGGATTCATAAAAAGTTCGAGTTCGAAAATTGTTCGTGTTCGAAAGAAGTTTAAGTTTGAAAAAAGTTCGGGTTTTAAAAAGTTCGATTTTGAAAAGCGTTCGGGTTTCAAAAACGATCGATTTGGGCAATATAAAATTTATGTGACGTCATCGTATAACGCTACCGTGATGTTAGATGTTATCATACTTTATTTAAATGAACTACCACAATGAATTAAAAGTTGAAACGACGTCTATAGTTTTATCCTGAATGTTTATGCAAAATTCCATTAACTTATCTCCAGTCGTTCCGAAGATATGGTCAATCAAAATAAACTTTTTAAAAAAGCTTTGCGCAAAGAATTATTTTAAAATATTATTTTTCTTCAAACGTCATTAAAGTACAGCCTTATGTGACGCTTGACAGGCTTTAAGAAGTCATTTTTATGTTCCTTGATTCTATGATCATGTTCGTGCATTTCCTAAGTAAATTGGTTACAATGGTTACAATCGGGTATACTTTACATTGACAAGGATTAGAAAGGCGGAGTAGAAAAGCAGTCTAGGCAACCCAATATACACTAACATTGTATTGTGTATTGTATGCAAATTAAATGTCAAATTTTAAAATAAGTTTTTATATTACTATTTTAAAAAAATTTTACAAGACATTTTTATGTTGCTTGACTCGATGGTCATATACTTTGCATTAACAAGGATTAGAAAGGCGGAGTAGAAATGCATTTTAGGCAACCCAATATAACCTGACCTCGTATTGTGTATTGCATGTAAATTAAATATCAAATTGTAAAATTATTTGTTATATTACTATATTATAACTTTCAACGTTTGGAGAAAAAATAGCATGTTTTATTCGGAGTAAAAGAACTTTTTGTGGCTCGCATGTATCCGAGGATAATGCATAATGCAGACTAAAGTAACTTTCTTAGGTTCGACCTACCTCAAGTTATAAATTCATCGAGTTTGAATAATATTATTGGGTTCGAACTTTACTAGGTTCGACCTTCATCAAGTTCGAACTTTTCGGAGTACAAACTATATCGAGTTCTAACTTATGGAGCAATATTTTTTTCTTTTAAGATTCCCTTCGATGTATGTGTAATATAAACTTTTTGGTCTAATTATCGTAACTTTTTTTCACTTTATTCTGATTACATTGAAATTATATTATTATGTTGAACTATAAAGAATTGATTCGAAAAGTTTTTATGATTAATCTTTAAAGCTTTAATTTTAAGTTCGAATCTCAAAAGGGGTACGGCGAATAGCACTAATTACAGATCAAAATTTTGACAATTAAAAAAAATTCCAGCATAAGTTGAACAGAATAATACAAAAATATAAATATCGTTTCAAATTAAAAATGCGTAAATAAAAACTATTTTCCTGGGTATTTTCTTTGATATTGCTTAGATTAATCCAAAGAGGCCTAATTTGGAAATATGTTTTAAAATTTTTGTCCAAAAAACTATTAAAGCCGAATTTTTGCTTAATTTTTTTTGGAATAAAAAATCTAAGTAACAGAGTTTCGAATTTTAAGTAGATCTTGTGGACTTCTATATTTTAAAAGTCCTTTCCTCAATTTAATGCACCTTCTGAGCAAAAAACAAGTTTTGTCAATATTAGAAAAACTAAGGACTAAGGATATAATCTTTTCATTTTTTTTAATTAGTCTTTGCTCTTTTCGAATGATTCTAAATAACTTTCATAAAACATAAAATTCATTTAAAATATACAGGGTGTCCCAAAAAGAAGAGCTCAGAAGAAATCCTAGAAATTATAGTCCATTTCATTAATAGATCACCTTTTCAGCAGTATTAACAGTGCTTTCATTTGCGTTTTCGTTTAACAATACTAACCCCCAGTATTATCAACAGACATTTAATTTTAAATGAGGTTTAATTTGACATATACAGGGTGGCCCAGATTTTAGTTCCCAGGAAATATCTCAGTTATTTGAAAAGATAAAAATATAAATCAAAAAGTGCTTTGAATGGCAGGACTTATACCTCATAATTTCATTCTAAAAAAAATATTTTTATTTACCACTCTTAAGACGCCATCATCATCTTTTTTTCTTTAATGGGACACCCTATTTTTTATAATTGATATTGCATCTACAATTAATTCTAGAAACAGTAATATGCTACACTTAGTATTATAAGTACATTTTGTGAATAAAAAAAATTAAAATATTGATCGAAGTAGTATGCAAAATTATTTATTTAGTATTTTTTAAGAATTTTTTTTAAATCTAAACTAACTTAACTTAACCTAATCTAACTAAACCTAACTGTAAATTACAAATTTTGTTAAAAAAACTAAATAAAAATTTTTGCATAATACATACTTCGATCAATATTTTAATTTTTGTATTCACAAAATGTACTTAAAATACTAAGTGTAGCATATCACTGTTTCTAGAATAAATTGTAGATGCAATATCAATTATAAAAAATAGGGTGTCCCATTAAAGAAAAAAAAATGATGATGGCATCTTAAGAGTGGTAAATACCAATAATTTTTTTAGAATGAAATTATGAAGTAAAAGTGCTGCCGTTCAAAGTACTTTTTGATTTATACTTTTATCTCTTCAAATAACTGAGATATTGCCTGGGAAGTAAAATCTGAGCCACTCTGTATAGTATTTTTATGAAGTTTGAATATAGTTTAAATGACATTTAGCAGCAAAATAGACTACATATGTCAAATTAAACCTCATTTAAAATTATATGTCTGTTGATAATACTGGGGGTAAAAGCATTTAGTTAATTAGTTATACTATGACTAAATACTTAGTGTTGTTAGAAGAATAACGCAAGGACTGTCTATACTATATTTGAGTTATAATTTCTACTGAAAAGGTGATCTATTAATGAAATAGACTATAGACAAGATTTCATTGACAAAAACCGGAACAGCCCAATTTTTTTACGTGAATTGAATTTTGTTCCTAGAGAAAATGTCGTTAAATCGAAATTCTGTTGTAGGTCATAAACTGTCATTTAAATGTAAAAAAAAATGTGAAGTATAGCTAATTAATGCCACTTTGGCTTGACGTTATAAAATCATCACCAATAATTATTTTGATAGAAAAAAATATTTTGTATTCCAAAAATTAATGAGAATTCACTTTTTTTCTTGATATTTTCGCTCAATTTTTTGAAATAATCCCCATAATGGCAGCACTTTTTTTACATTCGTAAAACTTCATAGTAAACGGAACGAAAGTCAAAGTAGCATTAATTAGTTTTACTTTACAATTTTTTTCATTTAAATTGATCAAGTAGTTTTTGAACTATTACAGAATTTCGAATTAAGGACATTTTCTGTGAGCACAAAATTAAAGACCCGTCAAAAAGTCCGGAATTTGTTTCAGGCCAAGGGAACAATGAAAAAAATGACGAATTGTGGGAAAATGATGACGTTTAGGGGAGTTCATAAAACTCGCCAACAAAACAAAATTCAGCCTGATCCTGTCTCTGGGCTATTCCGACCCTGACTATTGGGTTTTTTGTCGATAAAATCTCCTATACTAGGATTTTCTTCTGAGTACTTCTTTTTGGGACACCCTGTATATGTATATAAATAATTCATTATGAAACAAACATTAAAATTGAAAACAATACATATTTTCAGATTTTAATAGCCTCTAAAGAAACTGCAAAACAACAAACCTATAAATTAGCAGGATCGATTCAATAAAAAGGTTTAAATGTTATCTAAAAATAGAATAATAAACACTGAATACATTATTAGTTAAACTAATATGTGCTTCCATTCAAACACAGTTAAGACACAAACAGCAAAATAGTATAACAACATTTCTAAAGTTTATACATATTTTATCTACTAAATTCCCTAGATTTTGTACTGTATTTAAAAATTTCAATTTTCATTGTTATATTTTTTGATAACACAATTAATTTAACCCTTTTTAAGGTATTTTTTTGTTAAATTTCAAGGAGAAATTAAAAAAGTGTAATTAGTTTTTAAATAAAAATCGCAAAATTTTCGGTAGAACTATAATAATATAATAAAATTATCAATTTAATCTAATGTTTATTGTATTATTATTTTATTAATCTTTTAATTTAATAAAAAAAAATAACTATTTTAATCCAGTTAATAAATAAATAATTTGTACACATGCTCGTTCGTTATCTCAAAACTAGTTGTGTGTTGGCAAATTAAAATACGTTCTAATTGTCACTTAACAATTTATTTTTAGACAAGTTTAAAAATGAAAGTTACTTCATTGGATATAGTATTAAATACACATTTGTTTTTCAATTTTCATAACAAGTATTCTGCTTAACTCCTAGCGACTTTAATTAGTTTATAAATTATTAAGAGTGTATATTTTTTAAAAGCTAAATGAAATTGATAACTTAATTAAAATCATGTCAATGTCAAGGATATTTACGCTTAAGTGAAAATAAATGTCGAATTTTTTATTTAATAAAGTAAATAATATTGGTATATGTTTTTTTATAATTTAAGTAATCCGATAATACTAAAGATTAAAAAATAAAAGCGTACTTTTTACTGGATTTTTTTCTCATATTTTTTCAGGTCGAGTTTTTTTTTAAATTCTCCATTTTTCATTTTAGTACACAAAGAAATTGATTTCTTATATTTTTATTTATGCGATGCTAAAAATTTGAAAGAACACAAAAATAAATTAAAAAATTGGCATCGCTTCCTTTTCTAATTTATTTTTTATTATACTTTAAAATTTTAAAACGTTTTAAAAAAATATTTTAATTAATTCAATGATACAAATAAAAGTTAGTTATTTAATCAAGTTAATTATTTTTGATTAATATTGGGTAATTCGTATTATTTTAAAATATTTTTTTAATTAGTTTTGGTAATTGATGAACTTTTATAAAAAAAACTACTTCCAAAATAATTTAAATTTTGATCAAATCTATTCTTATTGACAGGAAGTAAGAAAGTCCAGGTATTTTAGTAGTTATGATCTGATTAAAATCTAGGAAATTTAAACGTATAGATGAACAGTTGAACATACATAAAATATTTCACATTTGACCCATTTTTAAAATAAAAATTTGAACCCACTTACTTTAAAGTATGTATTTTTATAAATGAATGACTGGAAATGTTTTAATAATTTACACTCGTGCCTAATTTTGTCACTTAAAATATTGACCATAACCTTGTTTGTGCTCAAATACCTTGACCCTAATTTTATTGTAATGCATGTGGTTGCCAAAAACAAGAAAGATTAATGTGAATTTCATTAAAACTTGCAACGATTTCAAATCGTATATTTAAGTCATGAGGTTATTTTTCGAGTAATTTGTTTCCTATAAATACATTTCTGCAAACAAGAAATGCAACAAAAATTACTTCTACAAAGAAAGAAAAGATCTTAGATTTATTTAAAAAAACCTACTTACTTTCTTTTATTTAATATTTCATAATTCTTATCGACAATTAAGTAATTATTAAAATTATCATACAAATGTGTTGATGCATGATATAAGCCATAATATTTGTTTGTTAAAAACAGTATTATCACTTTCAAAAGCAATAATATTAACCCAAATAAACCTAACTTTTTACAAGTATTTAATGATTTAATTTACATCATTCAGAAATTAAGATAATTTGCAATGTTTCGCTTTTTGTTAGAAAAAAACAACAAAATAACTAAGTAAATTTACTTTTCATTACTGCGACTCATAATTTTAGGTGTTACATGCATTAGAGATTACAAAAAGTAGGTATTATCTTACTATCTGTTCAAATTTATCACTTTTAACAAATATTGAACTAAGTCAACAAAAAAAACTGCACTTACTATCTAGTCTAAAAATTTCCAATTTTCATTAAAAATAAGTTAAGAAAGTTTCAAAACATTTTTAGTATTTGTGGTTTGAATTTACCTAAAATAATGATAGGTACTTGGAAAAATAAATCAAAAAAAATGTGACCCATATAATTTTATGTTTGCTTAGCAAATTATGTTGTATTAACTGTACGATAATCATTATAAACCGATTATAATAATAACAACAACAATATAATTATTGTTCAGAAAACATGGTGTCAATCTTAATTAAAGTATTTTTAAACGAAATGGGCCAGTTTTAATTTTAAACGGGATAATTGGCAAATTTTTGCGACCTAAATTTCGCTAATTAAAATAGTACTAAAGTAATTTTTTAATAATAGGTTTAGAATTTGCTGGTTAAACCGCAGTTATTTTTACTTAAAAATAGAAAATAAAAGTTTTAATCTCAGCTTACATACAGATGTTTGATCACGTGAAAAGGAAGTTACTTTTATATTTAAAAATGTTAAGACTCATTACTTTGACAAATTAGAAACTATAAAGCTATTTTAGTATTGTCTTACGATTTTTATTTATTTAGATAATATATATTTTAAAAATAGATTTAAAATTAATAATTTATTTAGAAAAATATGAAAAATTTATTGGTTGCATAATTTTCTGGTTCAACAACCCAACTGTAGAAAATATACTAAAAAATATTGCTTAAATATTTAATGTTTTTACTGCTAAGTCCTATAAATATTTAGATATGTGTATGTGTATTTTTTTGTTAAGCAGAGCAAAAGTATTTTGTTTGAGAAGTTATTTTCAACCAAGTAACGTCATTCTTTTATGATATGTTAAATTGAAGTTGCGAAGAGGTCGAAGAACTAAAAAATATAATTAGTAACTTCATTTTTGCCAACCAAAGCTTTTAAATGTTTAAAATAAGAATACGCTTTATTTTTAAACGTTGCTCATATTTTTATTGACTTTCGCTTTTAAAGCTTAAATGTTTTTAGTATTCTACTTATAATTTTGTATACATATTATTTTTTTTTCATGTAAAGCATTTTCTTTCTTTATGAAAACAAAATTTTGAAATTTTAGTATATTATATGGCATAAAAAACGCATTTATTGAACTAAAAAAATTTTCAATTTAAATATTTACAATTTATTTTACCTATTTAAATTATTAAGAGTAGTTTTAATAGATTTTATTAAAAAAAATTACCAAAAAAAATCGAAAATTTTTTTTGAAAGTTCAGAAAAAAAAAATTTCTTGTCACAAACATACTTGGAACTTACTAATGTTTAATAATAAGTATAAAAGAATAGGATGTCACATTTAAAATAAGAACGTTAATGTCATTTCCGGTGAAACCGGAAGTGAAATTGAAATTTTTTTATAGTTCAATAAATGCCTTTTCTTATGCCATATAACATAGTAAAATTTCAAATTTTGATTTTCATAAATAAAAAAATTACAGGGGAGGCCCTAGTTTCGTGGACACCCGGTTTGTGGTATCAAATAATAAAGAAAAATTTACACTTAATCTTCAATAAAAAAAATTTTAAGTACTTTGTGACATTATTATGTATATTTTTACGTTTTGGATTTGTTCAATGTTCAATTCTTCATTTTTTGTTCTTTTAGAGTTCGTTAAAAAATAATGTTAATACATTGAATGAATAAATCAAAAAAAAATAAAAAATAAAAAACATTAAAAAAATAAACATTTGGTCTGTTGTATTTAAATAACATTTAACTACAAAATATGTTTTCAACGGATACGCACTAAATTTATACAAGTTTTCAAATATTTAGGTATATGTTAAAACCTTGAAGATACCTTACGAAAAAACGTAAAAAATATTTGATAAGATAAGAGTAAAATATACAGATGGTTCCTCGTTTCAATTTTAAATAATATTATTAACAAGAGTAAAATTTTCTGGAATATATATGCGAAAAGCTTCACATATTATTTATAATACTGAACATTTTTATTATTGTTTATAAAAAAAGCAGTTAGTATACTCATTGGTATGTCATTAATAGTTTATATTTAGCTCAAATTTCAATTGTTTACCTCAATGAATAAAATAAAAACGAAAACAATGGAAATATGGAATAATTGGAAATGTAATGCCAATAAAACAGTACAAATTGTGAACTAAATTTTGAAATCAACAAAGCACATAGCTACTCAGTATATCATCAGTATTATCAAATATGACAACATAAGTGAATAAAAACATTACGTGATTTATACTTAAAATTCTATCTAATTTTTAACATATGCTGAGATTAAGCCAATAACAAAAAAATACTTTGATATTTTTTGTCAGGTATTAATGATGATGAAAAGTTATTTTTTCGCAGCCCGGAAGAATTTGTAAGGCAATTCTCAAATATCCATAATAATTTTGCTTTTACCATTTATTTTAATATTGTTTATTTATTAATTTCCAATTATGTCCTTAAAACTTTAACCTCAGTGCTGGGATTTTTTCTTTCTTTATAGCTCTGATGAAGTCTTGGAAATAAAGTCGAAACTAGTTAGCTAACATTTGAGAAAATTGTTTGAATTTTTTCTCCTTACATTCCAAAAAATCCCAGCACTGAGATTGTTTATTTATGAATTACGTTTTTTCTTATATGTTTGATTTTGATATGAAGATTAGGGCGGGCTGCTACTTAATCGACGACCCATTTCATCTACAGTGCTTTTTCATCCAAAACGGTTTCATTGACGCGTCCATTTCATAGACACGACCGTTTCATCGACACGAACAATTCATATATGCAGACGTTTCGTTGATATTACCTTTCCATCGAAAACCATTTCTTCGACACTACATTTTCATAGATGAACGTTTTGCTTCGACAAGGTCGTTTCATCGACATTACCTTTTCATAGACAACCGTTTCATCGACACTACCTTTTCATCTTCAAATATTACCTTTGACAAGGACGTTTCATCGACACTACCTTAAAATCGACAAGAGCGCTTCGTCAATAAAAACATGATTCATCGCCAATATCGTTTTATTCATACAAAAACCTGTCGATGAAAAGGTAATGTCGATAAAACGTCTGTGTCGACTGTGTCTATGAAAGAGTAGTGTCGATGAAACTTCCTTGTCGAAGAAAAAAGTTTGTCGATGAAAAGCTAGTGTCGACAAAATGGTTGTCGGTTGTCGATGTAAAGTTAATATCTATGAAAAAGTAGTGTCGATAAAACGTCCTTGAAGAAGAAAATGTTTGTCCATGAAAATGTAGTGTCGAAGGAATGATTGTCGATGAAAAGTTAATTTCGATGAATTGCCCATGTCGATGAAACATCTGTGTCGATGAAAATGTATTGTCGATTAAACGGTATCTATACAACCGATGATTATAGCAGTGAAAGAATTAAATTTTTGCATTTTAAATCTAAAGGACTGCTACTAATTAGTTTAGAGTAATTATTATTTAACATATCACACCTCCTGGGAACAATGAGTCAAATAATGTAAATTTTAACAACAATAATAGTTCCTTCGAATGGAATCATTATTTGATTAAAAGACGCAGATACACCCTTGTTAGATTCACAATTTTTTAAATCATTATATATTATTAAGAAGAACAATGACAGACTGAAACTTTAATCTGAGAAACTACTAATTCTGCAAATGTGCCATTGTTTTTCTGACGGTGTGATATGCCAAACCAAGTTCTTTCCTTGATAACAAACAACTTAAAGAAAGACGAAAATCCAAAAAAAATTATTTGTTTCAAGATACTTTCGGAATGGTACAGAATATCAGATTTCAGGACCAGGACCACTTTATTCCATCATATCAAAGTAAAAAATTTTAATATTACTCTAATGAGTCCAGTTAAAAAAAGTATTTCGTTGATCTCCAGCTATAACGAAAATGTTTACAACAACCAAAGTAATAATTAAAAAATACTTTTAATTTAAATTTTATATTACTATCCATATTTATTCAATAAAATTTTGATTCAAAATTGTAAATTTGCTCCTTTCTACATAACTGGAAATCTGAAGATGCCTTTTATTTGGGCGAAACAAAGGAATATTAGAGTTTTTTTGATTTTTGTATAGTTAATTATTTTTACTCTCTATCGCTAAACATACAGGGTGTCCCATAATATGTGGGACCCACTTCTAGGGTGGGTAGAAGATGTCAAGAGAATAAGAAAAGTTCATATAAACTTATGTGCAATTTCGCCTCATAAGGGAGCTACAGCTCTTTAAAGGTGTTGTTAAAAAGTAGATTTTTCTTCTGTTTATTTCTATTTATTGAAGTACAAATTAACAGATTTGATATTTGGTATGAATCATAATACAGTTAGGATACGTTTTCGTGATTTTTTCAATTTCTTAGACCGGTTTGGGTACAATAAAATAAAATAATCCATGCCTAACATGATTTTTTTAAATTTAAATTGTGTTGACCATCAATAAAATAATAAAATGCATTTTCTTCGAAAACGGCGCATTCTACCGACTTTAAATAAGAGTACCTTTTTTGTTAATAATTAAATGGGGAACATTAATTTGAAGAAAAAATGTTGTAAAAGTTAACTACAAAAAAGTTAGGCCAATTTTTAACCTTAACTCTCCCCGATTCTACCCTTTCAAAGCAAGCAAAAAATTTGAAAAAATTCACATAAATGTATCCTAGGTGTATTATGATTCACACCAAATTTCAAATCTCTACTCCAATTTGTTTTGAAATAAACGAGCAAAAACGTACTTTTTAACAACACCTCTAAAGAGCTGTAGCTCCCTTATCAGGCGAAATTGGACAAAAGTTTATATGAACTTTTCTTATTCTTGTGACATGTACTACCCACCCTAGAAGTGGGTCCCACATATTATGGGACACCCTGTATACACTAAATTTAAATAGATTTTCTCTTTCTAGATTATATTGAATGTTCGTTTGGAAAATCTTATCAGGCTCTAATGTGTATACTTTCTTATTGTTATTTTTTAATATTTGTTAGGCTGAAACTGTCATCGACAAATAACTTCAGTGTTTCTTTAGTTTGTTTTTTCAGTTTAACTACCTCTAACATCTTTAACAAAAATTCATTCGAAAGTTGAAACTACTCTCTTTGAATTTTATCACCTAAATTTTTATCAAAGAATTTTTTGGTTTTTGAATATTTTTTTTATATACAACTCATTGAGTACGTATTTTCTTTATTTTCTAATACTAAAATACTTTGTTAAAACCCTAAATTATTGATTATTCTACTTTTTCAAAAAAAAAATCAAAATATCTTCAAATAATCAACCGAAAATACCTCTGAAAGAAATATTGTAGTATTTTTTTCCTAGTGAGTTTTTTGAACTAATTTATATTAAGGTAATTGTCACAATTTAAAAAGAACATAGTTGTAGCTATAAATTAGTTCAGTTTAATTGATGAGGTAAAAGGATGACAGTAGGAATTTAAGGAAAACAAATAATGCACGTACAACAAAATTATTGTTTAAAGCTTTGGGATTAGGACACTTTATTCAATAAAAGAACTTTTATTAATCTGCTGACTAATTTCTAAATGTATTGATTTCTTCTGCAGAGCTAATTAAAGAATATGTTTCTTTGTCAATTCTTAAAAAAATATTCTTTAAAGTCCATAAAATACATTGCAATGTTGAACTCTCATATTTTTTAATTAGCTTTAAGTCCCAATCCCAAAAACTTTAAACAATAATAATACAAAGGACGCAAAAACTTGAATTTTAAAATAAAATTATTCACTTTGGTTTTTTACTAATAGGAAAAAAAATTAATATTGACATAATAGTTAAAAATTTCCATGTTTCGTTTACCAAACAATTAGCCGAAATGTACTTTTTATGGATTTTACATTACATGCCTCTTTGAAATTACCAAAAGTATCAATTGAATTTATTAATATTATTATTAAAGAAATTAAAATAGCAAATCTATAAAATAAATTATAAAAAACATATTTTTTTCGGTTTTTGCGAAAATCGCTCTTTAAATTTACATCAAATTTTTGAAGTATCTACTCCATAAGCGATATTACATTTTTTAATTAAAACGCTTTATTTCTAGGCCCTGTTTTTAGAGGACCATAACAAAGAAAGTTTTTCGTAAAAAAGTGTGACTATTGTTTAGGGGAAATTATAAAGTCTGAAAGGGGGAACGTATTAAACACGTTGGATTGAATAAGTTTCTATGGTGACGATTTTAGTATCGCTTCTACCCTAAACTTGGTGTACGAAACAGAAATCCAAAATGATTTAATTGGAATATCTGCGGAAAAAACAAATCAAGAAATTTCCTATGTCGTTTTCAATTTTTGATATTTCATAAAAAATGCACACTTGAAATTGGATAAAAATCCAATTAAAGTAGGGTTTTTTAATTTTGAAAGTTTAATTTCTCTGGACTATAATAAAAGATTATTAGTAATAAAATAATAGTAAATTATTAATTTGCTACAATAACATAAAATTATAATTACATAATATAAAAAATATTCATTAAAAATTTCAAGTACATTCACATTAATACATAAAAATTATAAAAACAAAATATTGTTATTATTAATAATTACATACACAATTAAAAAAGTAAACTGATGTAACTGATTTTTCATGTAAAACAAAAGAGAAAGCAAATTTCGCAACTACTTCAACTTTAGAGCAACACTATATAGAATCCTAATTTAAATTTTAATATTAAAATTGAACACGATTCTCGTCAAATAAAATCATATTTTTGTCAAATGATTCGTTTTCATTTCCTGTCACGTAAAAATTAAATAATTGGGCTTTGATAAAATTAATGAGATATGAAACATGAAACCGAAAATGTCAACAACCTACGAACTTTTTCATTTATGGAGGTTTTTCTTTCCTTAGATAATATCTGCTCTACTTTAACTTTAATAAGCATATGCACGTTTATTCAGTAAAAGAATTAAATAATGTGTAGGTACGTTGTTCTTTATTTCAATGATTAATTAGGAGGTTGGGGCAAAATTCTTAAAATATTGCAAAATTAAAATTATATACTGAGTTTATTACTAAGTATTACGCTCCACCTACAGCTAGAATGTGCATATTTTACAAGGATTTTTAAAAATAGAAAAAAATACCTATGTGTTTATTTTATGTAGCAAAAAAAATGATAAAACTTTATTATTACCTACTTATTATTATTATTACACTAGACCCTACTGTATGCTATAATACAACATTTACATAATGTACTATTTAAATAAATTATCTCAAATTATCAAAAAACTCATATTCGCAAATTATTAACAAAAATCATTAGCAAGTTTCAATAATAAAGAACCGAAAATTGACTTTTGAGATTACCTAGGGTGACATTAAAGAAGTCCAGATTGCAGTAATTACCTGCAGTAGTTAACCTCATAAGTGGGGATTTTTTTAACCAATTACTTATAGTATGCCTAATAAAGTTAAATAGTTTATGTTGGTGGTTTTGGATGAAACAAGAAGATCAATTTGGTACAAAATGTCGGGACAGTCAATTGTAGATGATTATATTTTATATAAGAATATCAGATCAGATGTAGACCCTCAAGACTGGAGATATGTTCATTTTAGATCTTAATTTGGTTATTCCGAAAATACTTTTGGTAGATTTCAATCCATAACATGGTGATTCTCGTGGTGATCAAATTCCTTAATGGGCACCAAGTCCAGAAACTCACATTTTTGCCACAAATGAAGCGTCTTAAGTTCAAAAATAGGTAATATTCGTAAAATATATACTTTTAAGAATGAGCTTTATTGCAATTCTCTTGGATACAAATACAATCACCTAAACCTATGAGGACATTTCAAAGTACATGTGCCCGTGCGTGTTTGTATAGATAAAAAAATTAGAATAGAAGCAACAAGTGGGATAAAATCAATTGCCTTTCTCTTCTTTTATAACATTGTTTACCTATTATTAGTAAAAGGATCTATAATACCCAAAACTACATTCTTATTCATTTGAACCATCTTGAACTTGATTATAAACCTCATTAAATGCTATACATACTTGGTGATTTACAGCATTTATAAATCTAGAGGCAATGCTTATTCTCATGAAACCTGGTTCATTAGTATTCCCATCGATTTCAGAAATATATGTTCGTCTTCAACCTTTTCCAGCTTAGCTCCCAAAGAATATTGAATACAAAATGGTGATAAGTTCCATTAGTTAATTCACGTAAAATATTTATTCGAAATATCAAAGTCAAATTTAGAAACAATGGTACATGCATTCCCATCAACCTCGTCTAAGACCTTCAACTTTTACTCTACATTGACCTATTTAACATCTGCTTTTCTATTCTTATATCTGCATCAGATATCGTAATAGTTCCTCCACATTGGGAATGAGATATAGGGTTAACTTTTCCAAAGAACTTAAACAAACTTTTCAATTACCTTTTCTAACATCAACGATTTATCCTGATTTTTTGATGATACGAGCTTCGTTCTGCTTTTCTGATGAGAAGTGAGCTTGATTAGTATGAAGCAAAGGCAGCATCAATGTAACTAAACCAATTCCATTATAGGATAGGAACGTCGGAATAGCATCGGACTCTAAACCATGCTTGCATTCCAATAATATCCATTTGAAACGTTTTCAAGAGGATTTTAATATCATTGTTAATGGCATTCAAAAATTAAGATTCTTGTATATCAAGTACATTTCCATCTAGGGCAACAAACATGGCAGGTTTCAATTAATATCTATTCTTATGAACACAAAACGATTGACGCAAAGCTCTGAAGCAACAACTCTTCTCATTACATATGTACAATCATGGTACACTATTGCTTTCGGTTCTTCAGTTGTGCCATTATGAAAACGATTTATCCTCGGATTTGTCAATAGTGTTACATGTTTATATATATTATTTCCTCAATAAATCTCATTCTTTAAGTACATTATCTATTTTTGAACTTATAGCACTGATTTGTGACCAAAGACGAGTTTTCGCACTTGATGCCAATTGAGACATTTGATCAACATGTTATGAACTATCGATTCGCCGGGGGCAAATTGAAATCCATCGAAAGTATTTTCCCATTGCTTTTATTCGGGGTCCTATGAAAGACACATAATGTAGAAATTTGTTTTGAATTGACTCCAACTTTTGGGAGTGGATGTTAACTGAGACGACCACACTGAAAAGAGGTACTTCAGAATATTTCTTCAGAAAGAAAAGAACAGTATTTTGAGGGATGTCAAATTGATCAACTTTAATGCATTTATTTTTATAAAACCCAAAATTTTAAATGCTTTGTTTGAAATATGGTTGTAATGTTCAGTAAATGCCAATTTTAAATCGACAGTAAGACCCAAGTCAGTGAAATTGTTAAACGATTCCAAAGGTATACAAGTGAGGTATATACAGGTAATAAGGGATTTGGGATTCTGGAGAATGTGACTGGTGTTTGAATAACTGAATGCAATTAAATTTGAAGAAATACAAGAAAATGCAGACCTATTTACATTTTCTTATAGTACAAGAATGTCAAGAAAGTTTTTAATAGTAAAGAAAACCTTTATATCGTCAGCAACCAATAGAAATTTGAATGATACAAATAAGAGGCTTTGTCTTTGATAAACAACAAAAATAGGAGTAGACCTAGATGATTACCTTGCCGAACATCTGAAATTATCGGGATCTCCCTAGATTAAGATCCATTCAACCTCATAATTTGGACTCGGTTCACTAAATCTAAATAATTATAAAAGAAATCCAACACCAGTCCATGTACACCAATTTTTTCTTAATTTGAATATGAAATGATTATGGAAAACCTTATCAAAACCTTTGGAGAAATCAGTGTATATGGTATTAACCTGACACCGACTCTCTAAGGATTTCTGAACAAATTCGGTGAAGATTGTAAGAGTGGATCTCGGAGTAAATCTACCACTACAGAGCCGTTCTTTAACAATTACACTTTGAATTATAAAAGAAACGATGAAGTAGAGTGGTGCTCTTTATTACATTTAGAACCTAAAACATAGTTCTATGTGTAATAAATAGCACCACACCACTTCATCGTTTTCTTTAATTGAATTACACATCTGAGGTTACCTTCTTTTTCGCTTTGAATAACGGTGTTGTTTTTTCCGAAATTATGTTTTCAAAGAGCTTGGGAATTGTATTCAGGATACGTGGAATCCCGTCTTTACCGAAGATGTATTTGAGTATTAATCATGTAGGCTTCTTGATAACATCATCAAGGGATTTAGTTACTACGTTTCCATCAGGGATTGAATCGGGTTTTAAAATACCAGAAATTTAAATACTTATGTGTTTCCATCATGAGGATTTAAAAATATCTAAATTACTTTCAATGCCGGGCATTAGGTGGCGTTTTGGAGAGACCACGTTTTTAGGGTTATGAATTTAAAACCATAGACAATAATGCGTCCAAATTCAAGCCTTCGAAGCGTTTCTATTAGATATTTTTCAGCTCAAACTAGATACGATCCCAGAAAAAGCAGAATCGACCTTGAGGCCGTGTATGTACGATATCGAAACGATAAATTGCGCGTTTCCATCCAGTTTTCAAATAGAATTAAGAATTCAAATCCGATTCAATCCCCGATGGAAACGTAGTAAGTTTTTTAATCATAAGCAACGGCGCAATTCAATGAAATTCGGATAAATTTTTATATATTTTTGATCACTCAGATTTTAGACTAGTCTAGAGTTGCCAGGTTAAAAAATGGTAACCTACGACAATAACGGAAAAAATCTACGACAAACTAGGGATACTAATGTAGTATTTCCAAAGGCAGGCGACAAATCAAGGACTCAAAGACCATCCCTTTGTAAAATTAGAAACATTTTGAATGCACACCAAGAAACGATAAAAATTCATAATATTGTGCATTATTGCAGTATTATCTCGGACACATATCAACATTCCTCTCGGACGCATGAAAAAAGAGGACATGTCCAGGTTTTTCCGGACGGAGTGCAACCCTAGAGTAGCCTCAATTTTCTTCTCTTAGGCAGCCATACAAATAATACTTACATTGGTTAATCAAGAAAAATTAAATAAATACCGCAAATTGGTTTTAATATTATAGTAAAAATTTGGAGCGGGAAAAAAGACCGATACGGAGAATAGAACGAAATTTCAAATGGTAGAACAATAAATAGCCGAATAGGACAAAAGGCTGAAGTAGAAAAAGATCGAAAGAAAAAAGCTTGATCGATCGAATTGGACAAATGACCGAACGATGAAATGTTGAATTGGACTTATGGTCGATACGAACAATAGGCTGAAATTCTTTTTTTAATTTTTTAATGGCCGAACGAAAAATGGCTGAATTTGACAAGAGGCCGACGCAGAAAAAAGGCCGAAAGGAAAAAGGTTAACTCTTGAACATAAGGCCACCGGCGAGATGTTAGCGATACGTTTGCCAGCGATGAGTTTTCTATATGTAATTCTCCATAAGAGGTTTTTTGGGAATAACTTCTGTTCTAAATAACTTACATCAAAAATAAATATACCATACTAAAGCCCAATAAAAGCCCCATAAGCTGCTACTAACTGCTTTGCTTGTCCGTTTAAAATAAACATTTTATAGCCCTTCAACCAAAACTCAATCACGAGTTTACACATTTTTAATTATTTTCGTACAAAGACAAATGATATGTCAAAATATAGCATTTGACCTGTAGATAACGATAGTATTAGTCATAATGCTTGTCCGACCCAATTAAGCGAGTAATTAATAATAAAAGTGATTTTTTCAACATTTTTCAACATTAAACGGGAATTACTCTTTACAGGTAACTTGCATAAAAAAGATATTAACATCATTAAATACAGCATTAAATTTTGATTAAAATGACATACAACATATACCTTGTCCATTAGAAATTAATTAACCAGAAGCCAACAACAACTTTAAAAACGGCGCATTCACCAAGTTTGCGGCGTAAGTCAATTAAAGAAATTTTTTCCCCTAATCAACTCACAGCAACAATTGAGATTGCAAAGGACAGCATTCACAATGTAAAATACGTTAGTATAGGTCATCATGCTTGTCCGGCCCAATCGCTCGAGAAATTAGCAAAAAATACGTTTTAAATGACTTTTTCAATGTTTAACCGCTAATTCGTTTTGACAGGGGTAATGCATAAAAAAGTTATTGAAACCAGTAAATAGCAAATTTATTTGTGATTACGACGATATGTTACATGTAGTTTGTCCGTTAAAAACAAAGCCCCTATGCCCAACTATAACTTTCGGAGCGTTTACACCCATGAAAAAATATGAACAATAATATTTTTTGTTCTAATTAATTTTATTGTAGAATACGATGGTATAGAACGCTGTTCTTGTCCGGCCTAATTGGTCATGTCATTAGCAAAAAATACGTTTTTAATGTATTTTTCAATGTTTAACCGCTAATTCCTTTTGATAGGGAGAATGCATAAAAAAGTTATTGAAACTTATAGTTGCGTATAGCGGCTTTGTTTTTAACGGACAAGCTACATGTCACATATCGCCGTAATCATAAATAAATTTGCTATTTACTGGTATCAATAACTTTTTTATGCATTGCCCCTGTCAAAAGAAATTAGCTATTAAAAATTGAAAAAGTCATTAAAAACGTATTTTTTGCTAATTACATGTCCAATTAGGCCGGACAAGCACAGCGACCTACACCATCATATTCTACAATAAAAATGTTGTCCTACGAGACCAATAAAGTTTTGCTGAGTTAATTAGAATAAAAGATATCATTGTTCATATTTTTGCGTGGATGTAAACGCTTCTAAACTTATAGCTGGGAATAGCGGCTTTGTTTGTAACGGACAAACTACATGTCACATATCGTCGTAATCACAAATAAATTTGCTATTTACTGGAATCAATAACTTTTTTATGCATTCCCCCTGTCAAAAGGAATTAGCGGTTAAACATTGAAAAAGTCATTTAAAACATATTTTTTGCTAATTTCTCGAGCAATTGGGCCGGACAAGCATGATGACCTATACTATCGTATTTTACATCGGGAATGCTGTCTTTTGCAATCTCAATTGTTGCTGTGAGTTGATTAGGAAAAAAAATCTTTGATTGACTTATGCCGCAAATTTGGTGAATGCGCCGTTTTTAAAGTTGTCGTTAGCTTCTGGCTAATTAATTTCTAACGGACAAGGTACATGTCGTGTGTCATTTTAATCAAAATTTAATGCTGTATCTAATGATGTTAATATCTTTTTTATGCAAGTTACCTGTAAAAACTAATTCCCGTTTAAAGTTGAAAAATATTGAAAAAAACACTTTTATTATTAATTACTCGCTTAATTGGATCGGACAAGCATAGTGACTAATACTATTGTTATCTAGAGGTCAAATGCTATATTTTGACATATCATTTGTCTTTGTACGATAATAATTAAAAATGTGTAAACTCGTGATTGAGTTTTGGTTGAAGAGCTATAAAATGTTTATTTTAAACGTATAAACAAAGCGGTTAATACCAGCTTATGGGGCTTTTATTGGGCTTTAATATGGTGTATTTATTTTTGATGTAAGTTAATTAGAACAGAAGTTATACCCAAAAAACCTCTTATGGAGAATTACATATAAAAAACTCATCGCTGGCAAACGTATCGCTAACATTTCGCCGGTCATAAGACCGATGTAGACAAATGATAAAATCCCGAAATGGATAAATTGCAGATACAAATAATGCCAAAAACTTCTTTCTCTTGTCGAAGTTGGACTTTTGTCTGTGTTGGCCTTTTACCTCTTTCAGGCATTTAGTATTCGCCCCTTTGGAGTAGACCCGAAAAAAAGTTAAAAATATCGTAAAAAATCGAAATTTATTATGAATTTCAAGTAGTTGCAAGTGATAAGAGTTAAGAACATGCATTTATTATTTCAATATTTAAACAAACTATTTTTAAACTTTCCTGGTTACTTAATAATTATTTATTTATTTTAACAAAATAAATAAACAATAATTATTTTACCGAAAGTACAATCAGTAATACTATCTATTTACATAAGTGAAAAAATGGGTATGGGGAAGGGTATCAAGTATCATCATTTTAATGTAATAAAAATCATGAGGAAAAAAATTGAATCAATAATCGTGTTTTCCAATTTCCTCCCTCGTCCTTCGCGTTTGTGTAATCTGAGTGGTTTTCTACATTATTTAGGCGAATATGACCTACATCAAGCGACGGAATAAGGTCACCCCAGAAGCGCGCTAAGGACGTTGAACCTTTTTTAAAAATTAACGCTCTTCAAATTTGTTTGGCGTCCCGCTGTCTGCCAACAAAACTAGCGAATGTAGAACGCCGCACGCGTAATTACATATAATTTTTTTAAAAGACCTTCAGCTGAGCTTTAGCTACTACAAACTACAATCTCCAATGAAAAGAAAATTTTTAAAAATATTTTAAAAAAAAATCTTTCAAAATTTCATACCATAAAATTATAAAATATTAAATCTAAATTAAAAAATAATGAAACTTTTTAAAACAAAATTATTTTTCATATAAAAAAGTTTTAAAAAATTAGTTGCATTATAAAAAAATAAAATTTTTAATAAAGGTAAAAATAAATTTTTCTTTGTTAAAAATTTTTCGATTAAAGATAATATACCTTTTCTCCTTCCAAATGGGCCCAAAAAGGCATTATTTTTCCCAATAATATTATCATCTATATACTTAATCAATTTAGCAGCGTCTTCACTTTTTTTGGGAATAGTATTTTGATTTTTTTGTTTAACTAATCTATAATAATCTTCACTAGTTCCCAATTTTCTATTCCCGTATGATTTTCGAACGGTCGTTGTGGATGTCATAATTAAAACATTGTTTTACAAACGCGCCGAAAATTGTTAGCCACTTGCCACTCGCGTCTATTAAAATTGTTGTATCGCGCGTTTCCTGCTACAGTGCAAAGTGTTTGCAGGTAGTCTATGGTTGCGCTCTTTTCGATTGCAGCAGCAGGAAGTGCTTTAGCACGTTTTGCAATCGATCATTCTCGAATACCAACGAATTTTCACGGAGAAACTCCGAAAAATATGTACTAGAGTAGGCAACTGCTTTACTAAAAAACATCATTTGTTGCCTATATCCTATATCTACTGCAAACGTTTCAAACATGTATGTACATAAATCATTCATCCGCAAAAAATATCACAAATATCGTACATATTATTTAATGGTAATAATTGCGACCCAAAAAAACATCAAATAAAGTATATTTATGTATTATAAATTATGCTCGAAACTTGTGTTAATTTAATATTATAAAAAATAAAATTACAGTCAAATCAAATAAGATTGAAACCATTGACATTGCAAAGTAGGAAACCTAAGTTTCCCACTGTTGGCTACACTGAAATGAATAAGATGCGTTCTTCTCCGGTGAAAAAACCATCGCGAATATTTTAATTGCATTAGTTTTAGTTTTTATAAAATTTGCAACATACTGGGACATGACTTGAAAATTACCAGAAGAGAAACTGCGAAGAGACGCTTTGGTTAAAGTAACAGATCTGATTTAAATTTGAATGAAAATTAACAGGTACACCAACTTAGCAAGTCTAAAATCACTACAAAGTATATTTGGTTGCATAGTTGCGGTTTCAGTCTTTTTTGAGTTCACTGTATTATGGTATTTGTAGATTTTTATATCAATACACCCTGTATATTGAAATTACTTAAGTTAAGTTAGGCAACATTCAACAAGCATATGCAAAATTGGTGGATAACTTCACACTTCATTTTTATTCTAACCTCAAAACTGTCACTGTCACTGCAACCACAAAGTATGTACTATGAGAGGAGTTGAAAGCCGGGTAATTCGGGAAGCAAAACGCCACTTTCGAAGAAAACTGGAACTAACGAATTTTGACAACTGAGCGTGCGTATGTCAGAAAGCGCAATGTCAATTCTTTCAATCTTGTACACAATCTTGTAGGTTACATGATATGCAAGTGGTTTTGTTGAAGAAACGAAGCCGGTGATTTTTTTAGTAAAGGTAGGTAAATATATTTAGTTCAAATTTAATATGTCCGGTAAGGTATCGTTGTTCTTTTCCGAATTGTTCAAATGTACGGTATGTCAATACGGCTGAAAGTAATAATTCATACAAACATTTTTTTCATTTTCCTAGTGATCCCATATTTAAAGAAGAATGGTTAAAAATTGTTTGGCCTGAAGGTAACTATCCTTCTTTAAAACATCTTTTTTTGTGTGAAGATCATTTTGAAGAGAAATCATTTTCCAGTTCATTAAAAACACATTTGCATAAGTATTCAAAGCCGGTAAATAATAATAACCATGCCGTTGTTACTAAAAATTTAGAAGTAGCTTTTAGTGATCACTCGTATTGCTCAAAATCCAATGTAGAAAATTTAGAAATAGCTTTTAATGATCACACGTATTGTTTTAAATCCAATTTAGAAAGTTTAACAATATCTAATAATTTAATGAAAATGTGACTCAATCTATAAAATTAGCTGAAGAAAGTGAACTTTATAATAATTTGTTTAATAAAAAAAAACGTGATCTTCATACAATAAACAACAGCAAATGACTATTTGGTAATTAAGAAAACGCCTTAATGCATGTACTTCATCTTTGAAAAATGTAGAAAGGATTAGTAAAAATAAACTTTCACGCATTAATAAACCTACACGCCGTTTCATTATTCCCTCATAACAATTATGCATGTGTTTACCATTTTTTATGTTTTATGCTTCGCGGAAGAAACCAACCAACCTGAGGATGGACATTTTGAATTCTATTGAATAGGTAACAATATAGATAAAAATATTATGTAATTTTGTTTAATGAAATTATTTTATTTCAGATTTTGACTTCTCAGAAATATTCCATAATGGATTATTGAAATTTGGGCAGGACTAACCAGAGACAACAAGCAACTATACGTATGGGAGCCAATAATAGAAAAAAAAGTGTATTAAACAGAACAATTACAAACCCCCGAAATTTAATTTGTAGAACATCTACATCGCAAAAATTGAATCACTAGACAAATTCACTGGCTAGCGGTTTTAGAATTTGTCTGACGAATCAATTTTTCCGATGTATATGTTCTACAAATTAAGATTTTGGGAATTTCTAATGGTTCTGTTTAATACAGTTTTTTTTCTATTACTAGCTCCAGGACCAACAATTTTAAATACTTATTAAAGAAATTCTCATATTCTTTAATGTTTTTTGTAGAAATAAAAAATTTATTGATTTGAATTTTAGTTGTTCTTTCTTCAGTCCTCACTAATAAATAAAAAAAATCGTTGATTTCTTGATAAAATGTGAAAGAAATTACTTTATGTAAAACCACAAATTTTATCTACCAAAGCCTAAAAAGTCAAATGATTTACTCCTCGGTTAGCTTTTTAAATTTAATTTTAACTTTTAACTACTTTTTCCCTCTCCCGATGACCACATTTACATATCGAATTACGACTATTTTTGAAAAAAAATTTTTTATTTGGTAGGTACTATATAATAATCTCCTAATTTTACATAAATTACTGTGTTAAAAATATAACAAAGAAGGCTTGCCAAAATTTTCCTAAAATTATCGGTTAAAACAAAAGAAAATTAAAATGATTTTTGTGTTGGGTACCAAATACCCACGTTATGCATCCTAGGGTTAATCTATTGTACGATGAATGTCTCCATCAATTAAGTTCGTATATCCTAACTCGTCACAGACAAAATATTTTTGTTTAAAACATTGTAACGGGTCGATTATTTGCACACTCGTAAGCCCTTACAGAAAATATCTGTAATGTAATTATGGAAGTGTCCATTACAACCCATTTAACAAAACTTACATATACTTCCTGTAAGGACTTATGGTTTGGAAATGGATTGCTCAATAAATCAACAATTTAATTTTAGATTGGATTAATTAACACATTATATTATGGATTATGGCGGTTTTGCCTTATGAACCATTGAAAATACTAGTCACATTAATAAATTTAATGGTTGTTGGATTTGGATTGAGGGAATTCCTGGTGTTTTATTTATTGGTTATATGTTATGTTTATGTTTTTATTTTTAAATAATTTCGTGTTATGAACGAGAGTTGACGAGTAGTTCCGAATCCCAATAGTTCCGGTTTTCTCAGTTAGGAGGCCACTGCTTCCCTCCGTTAGCATGGGATTCGGACATCTCAATCATCTATTATCTCTGACTGCAACAAGAAGCAACTCTAACCTAAATATTAACAAACAAATATTTTATTTCTTGTTCAGTTTTAAGTATATTAACAATTATCTCTTTTCATTAAAATGTTTAAAAAGTAATTATTCTTCATCATTTGGAAATGTTGATATTAATTGTAATTTTGTGATTTTTGTAGGTTCGATGAAAAAGAGTCTGTCTCAGGAGTACTTCAATTAAAATCCTCTGTTCAAAAAGGAATCCGTACTAAGCTGCTGGAACAATACCCACACTTGGAAGGGTACATAGATCCAATTCTGCCAAAAAAAGATGCTCTTAAAATAATCAAATGGTAATTATCCTTAAGGCGATAGTCGGCAAATGTGAGCGCTTGATTTTGAAATTCGCTTGATATTTGCGGTTTTGCTCATAATTTTTTTTCTATTGAAGCTTTTTTAAAATTTCTTTTTTTGGTACACAGAAGAGTCTTATGGCTACCAATTTCTTCTGGTTTTGCTTTTGTAAGTCAAACCAAATACTCATACGGCAGCAGTAAAACGGGCTCTATTTAAAAATCGTTCGCTTAGCGGCGCTTTCCCCAAAAATAAGAAACTAATTAAAATAATATTTTTTTCCAATGCTAGCAATAAGTTAAGGTATAACCGAAGAGTTCGTCG
Source organism: Stenus bimaculatus (assembly GCA_963971135.1). NCBI lineage: Eukaryota > Metazoa > Arthropoda > Insecta > Coleoptera > Staphylinidae > Stenus > Stenus bimaculatus. The sequence goes on along the minus strand of OZ020180.1, from coordinate 72,660,853 downwards.
TTGCGTTTTTTGTTTTAAGTATATTTTTAAACTTTTTACAGCTGTCCAAAAATTTCTTCAAATTTTACTTAATTTTTGGGATGCTGTAAAAAGTTTTAAAATATACTTGAAACAAAAAACGCAACGTCTAACTCTTCGTTTATATCTTAACTTATTGCTATCGTTGGAAAAAAAATATTATTTTAATTAGTTTTTTATTTTTAGGGAAAGCGCCGCTAAGCGAACGTTTTTTAAAAAGAACCTGTTTTACTGCTGCCTTATGAGTATTTGGTTTGACTTACAAAAACAGAAGAAATTGGTAGCCATAAGACTCTTCTGTGTACCAAAAAAAGAAATTTTAAAAAAGCTTCAATACAAAAAAAAATATGAGCAAAGTCGCAAATATCAAGCGAATTTTAAAATCAAGCGCTCACATTTGCCGACTATTCTCTTAAGAAGTTTCTTCTTAATTAAACTAACGTTAATAAAGTTATTTGCATTGCATATTCCTGACTCTTACAGCGCTCCAAAAATTAAATAACATTTTAATTTTTTGGATCAATGTAAAAAAATTTAAAAATATTCTAATAACGAATGTGCGAACTCTTTGTTTATACCTTATCTTATTGCTAGCGTTTGAAAATGAATATTATTTCCCTTAGTTTTTTATTATCTTTATAAACGCTGCACGTTGTGAATAATGTTTTAACGTTAATTTATGTTCTACGTTATGTGTAATTTACATGTTAGTTCAACGATATGTATATTCACCTGGGCGCCCGGCCGATTAACCTTGCTACTATTTGACAGGGAGTCGTAAACCGCGTAGAATCTCTGATTATTTTGATTTGCACAGAAATAAATTAAATCCATCCTTTGATTTACTAATTACTTCACCAAAAAATAAGCTTAGGGTAGTTTTTTTAGACTAATTTATGGAATAAATATTATTTGACCACTCTCTACGAAATATAAACTATCCTATTTTGTTAATAAAGAAGAGAGTTGTACTTATTTGTTTATATAAAATTCAAAATGTGAAAATTTAATGAAAACTGTTATCTCAATTGTATTTATTTTTATATAACTTTATTTTAATGAGTAAAAAAAGAATTAAAAAAATTTTATTAAAAAAACTGAAAAAAAAATAAAAATAGAAAACGCAAAATTATATTGTATCACATAAAAAAATTAAAATGAAATAGAGAAAATTATTTTTGTATTGTATCTGTAAAAATCTTAAAAAAATAAAAAAAATCAAGTTTCTTTGGTTGAGATTACCAGGGGCGGACTGGCCATAAGACTAATCGGGGAAACCCCGATGGGCCACGGCCTACGTGGGGCTGCAGGCCATTTTTTGGAAAAATTTACAGTACATGGGGGAAATTTTGATTTTGTTTGTAAATTTCATTTATTTTTTGTTTAATTTGCGCAAGTTAGAGCCTGAAAATGCATGACCTTGAAAACCTTAAAATTTGGGGTTCAGTACATACCTCTCCCCCCATCCTAAATGAGAAAATTTCATGTTTGTGTAGTCGAAACAAAACTTACAATATAGTCTAACCTCGGGCGTCTTCGAACCTGGAAACGGTTCTGCGCTGAAATTTTCCCCGGTAACTTTTTGAAAGCCAGTCCGCCCCTGGAGATTACACTTGGAATAATTTTTTTACTCTTGTTGCCATTTGAAAATCAAAACATTCTCGGATGTTTTCAGAGAATTATTTTTAATATCGATTTCTGTTATTGTAGTAGTAAAAAATACTATAATTCAATATTATAGTATAGTAAAAACAGCCAATACCATACATTTTTTATTTAATAAAGATTTTTACACATAAAAAATATAAAAAATAATTTTCTCTATTTAATTTTTTTGTGTAATACAATATAATTTTGCGTTTTTTATTTTTTTTTTAATCAATCATCACAACTTTGTCCATTGGTTAGGTACGATTTAACCTAGTTTTGTTAGCAGCAAATTATGATTTACTGCAACAAATGCTCGTGTTAAATCGAAGAAAAGCCTGATGGTTTGTTGCTTTGAATTTAAGTTGAAATATCTGAAGTTGTATACTTGTTCAACAGCTGTAGTTGTAGATTTTTGTCGAAAATTGGTCAGTAGTTTATGTTTTTCCAAGAATTAATCTAATCTACCTTGGATAAGTTTGCAAACAGACATTCCTATAGTTACAGGAGTCCATTTCTAGATCCTTCCATTTTATAGATTGGTACAGATTTTAATAACTTCAACATATCTCTCAATATTCATTTGTCCAAAAAAATTTGTTTATAAGATGTGATAGAGATTCCTTTACCACTTATTTTTATGTAATAAGTTATGAATACATTGAGCATTAAATTTGATCGCAGAATATAAATAGTTGTGATGGTCGGAAAACTGGCGTATTCAACTGGACATTGTACCATTTATACCAAATTAATTTATAAAATAAATAAATTTTTTAACACTAACACACACTTACTAAATTCGTTTTAAATTGAAAAATTTGCCTCTTAAAAATCAGTTCTGTACAGTAGGTAGAGTACATCAAGTTCTAATTATTACGTTTTCCTAGTACATATTATGTTATGTATTATATTGTAAGTCTTTAAAGATATACAGGGTGTCTCTAAAAGGTCTGTACAGAATGATACCACATATTCCTGAGACAAAAATAAGACGATTTAACCAAACTTATCTCTATCCAAAAGTGCTTCGTTAAGATGCCATCGACCTTCAAAGTTCAATTTTTTTTTCTATTTTAGTTAATTACCAATAATCCGTTCAAGCGATTAGAATAAAATTTAACATGTGATTATTTTATGTAAAAAGCTATTATGTAAAAGCATGTTTGTCTTTTTGGAAGATATGCAAGTGGTCAAAAGTCGGTCATCAGGAGCTTGAAAGTACTATAACTTTTTAGTGGGCTACCAAAAACGCTTGAAACTTTTTTCTCATCTAAACAGTCTAAATTTGAACACATTTTGTCTCTTATAACATTTCTCTATCTGCTTAAGTTTAGTCAGAAAAAAATAATTTTTATTTTGTACACAACATAACCTACTTTCTCCATCATAAATTTGTCTCCAAAAGGTCTGTACAAAATAATACCATATATTCCTGGGACCAAAATAAAATGAATAAACCAAACTTATCTCCATCCAAAAGTGCTTCGATAAGACGCCATCGACCTTCAAAGTTCAATTTTTTTTCTATTTTAGTCAATTACCAATAATCCGTTCAAGCGATTAGAATGAAATTTAACCTGTGATTATTTTATGTAAAAAGCTATTATGTAAAAACATTTTTTTTTTGGAAGATATGCAAGTGGTCAAAAGTCGGTCATCAGGAGCTTGAAAGTACTATAATTTTTTAGAGGTCTACCAAAAACGCTTGAAACTTTTTTTCCATCTAAACAGTCTAAATTTCAACACATTTTGTCTCTTATAAAATTTCTCTATCTGCTTAAGTTTAGTTAGAAAAAAATAATTTTGATTTTGTACACAACATAACTAACATTCACCATCATAAAATTGTTTCCAAAAGGTCTGCACAAAATAATACTACATATCCTTGAGACCAAAATAAAAACTTAAACTTAATCTAAATGAAAATATTTTTCTCTTCAGTACAACGCACATTTATCATTTTAAAATGGTTTTGAGAGGGTATGTACAAAACAAGTTGGCTTTGGAATTGAAGTGTCATTATTTTGTTTCACTAAAGTTAATGCTTAATTTAAATTAAGGTAAATTTGTTACAATTATCCTTATTTATAATGGCAGTTCTATACACTTTCGAAGAAATGACGGATATGTTATTGGTGTTTGGATATTGTAATAGAAATGGTCGCGTAAGTGTTAGGGAATATCGTGAAAGATTTCCAAATCGCAGAATACCAAATCATCAAACATTTTCCGCTGTTGAGAGACGTCTTCGAGAAACAGGCCGATTTACTCCTCAAACTGCAGATTGTGGACGAAAACGAACAATAAGAACTGCTGAAATTGAAGAGGATATTTTGGAAAGAGTTGCTGAAAACCCAAAATTAAGTACCAGGTGTTTAGGTTTTCAAATGGGAGTTGGTAAAGACATTATAAATAGAGTTTTGAAAGAGCAGCAGCTTCACCCATATCACAACCAATCGGTGCAGGACCTTTTACCACCCGATCTTGAACAACGTTTTCAATTCTGCCAGTTTATAAGAGACAAGAGAGCTTATAATCTAAATTTTTGTGGAAAAATTTTATTCACAGATGAAGCTTGTTTTACAAGAAGGGGTATAACAAATTTTCACAATGAACACTTTTATGCCGATGAAAATCCACATGCAATAAGAATAAGGCATTTTCAACATGAATTTAGAATAAATGTGTGGGCAGGAATCATTGGAAGTGAATTAATTGGGCCCGTACGTTTACCCCTTCGACTCAACGGGGATAATTATTTAAACCACATACAAAATACTTTACCACTACTATTGGAAAATCTTCCCCTGGATCTTCGGAGAGAAATGTGGTTTATGCATGATGGGGCTCCTCCACATTTTACATTAAATGTAAGAAATTATTTAAACCAACAATACCCAAACAGATGGATCGGTAGAGGAAACGATGCTCCTGTAAAGTGGCCACCGCGATCACCCGACATAACACCTATGGAATATTTTCTATGGGGAGCTTTAAAAAGCATGGTATATTCCAGGCCTATAGCTACGGAAGAGGAGTTATGGGAAGCAATTCAAAATGGAATGACTATCATTCGAAACAATTTTGAATTGCTGCAAAGGGTACAATTCAATTTATTACGACGTATTAATGCATGTTACCGTCAAAATGGAAATCATTTTGAACATTTACTTTAAAAATTGTTTTGTTAATAATATTATCTTGAATTACACCTAGTTTTATTTTTATTTGGTTATTATTTTTTTGGATAATAAATGTAATTTACTGATTTATTGAATAAATCAATACGTTCAGCCGTAATAATCGATATAACAAATTTTAAAGGTTTTGGAACGTACTGCCGGTCAAAGAAATAAAAAATATTTGCTTATGGATAATTAACTTTTAGCAGCCTTCGTCATAGTTTCAATTATTTTTTACAGTCAATATTGTACAAATTGATCTTTGTTAATTTGGAAATAAATATTCTGAAGAACTTTGGTGTAGCCTATTTGCATTGAGATAAGTTGTGTAAAATTGTTCTATTATTAATTTAAAAATTTTGACTGTCGATGGCGTCTTAACTAAGCACTTTCGGATGGAGATAAGTTTGGTTTATTCATTTTATTTTGGTCTCAGGAATATATGGTATTATTTTGTACAGACCTTTTGGAGACAATTTTATGATGGTGAAAGTAGGTTATGTTGTGTACAAAATAAAAATTATTTTTTTCTGACTAAACTTAAGCAGATAAAGAAATGTTATAAGAGACAAAATGTGTTCAAATTTAGACTGTTTAGATGAGGAAAAAAGTTTCAAGCGTTTTTGGTAGACCACTAAAAAGTTATAGTACTTTCAAGCTCCTGATGACCGACTTTTGACCACTTGTATATCTTCCAAAAAAAAAAAAATTTTTTTACATAATAGCTTTTTACATAAAATAATCACAGGTTAAATTTCATTCTAATCGCTTGAACGGATTATTGGTAATTGACTAAAATAGAAAAAAAATTGAACTTTGAAGGTCGATGGCGTCTTATCGAAGCACTTTTGGATGGAGATAAGTTTGGTTTATTCATTTTATTTTGGTCCCAGGAATATATGGTATTATTTTGTACAGACCTTTTGGAGACAAATTTATGATGGTGAAAGTAGGTTATGTTGTGTATAAAATAAAAATTATTTTTTTCTGACTAAACTTAAGCAGATAGAGAAATGTTATAAGAGACAAAATGTGTTCAAATTTAGACTGTTTAGATGAGAAAAAAGTTTCAAGCGTTTTTGGTAGCCCACTAAAAAGTTATAGTACTTTCAAGCTCCTGATGACCGACTTTTGACCACTTGCATATCTTCCAAAAAGACAAACATGTTTTTACATAATGGCTTTTTACATAAAATAATCACATGTTAAATTTCATTCTAATCGCTTGAACGGATTATTGGTAATTGACTAAAATAGAAAAAAAAAATTGAACTTTGAAGGTCGATGGCGTCTTAACGAAGCACTTTTGGATGGAGATAAGTTTGGTTTATTCATTTTATTTTGGTCCCAGGAATATATGGTATTATTTTGTACAGACCTTTTGAAGACAATTTTATGATGGCGAAAGTAGGTTATGTTGTGTACAAAATAAAAATTATTTTTTTCTGACTAAACTTAAGCAGATAGAGAAATGTTATAAGAGATAAAATGTGTTCAAATTTAGACTGTTTAGATGAGAAAAAAGTTTCAAGCGTTTTTGGTAGCCCACTAAAAAGTTATAGTACTTTCAAGCTCCTGATGACCGACTTTTGACCACTTGCATATCTTCCAAAAAGACAAACATGTTTTTACATAATGGATTTTTACATAAAATAATCACATGCTAAATTTTATTCTAATCGCTTGAACGGATTATTGGTAATTGACTAAAATAGAAAAAAAAAATTGAACTTTGAAGGTCGATGGCGTCTTAACGAAGCACTTTTGGATAGAGATAAGTTTGGTTAAATCGTCTTATTTTTGTCTCAGGAGTATGTGGTATCATTCTGTACAGACCTTTTAGAGACACCCTGTATAAGTACTTCTATATTATTATTAATTTTATTTTGATTTTTTAGTCATGATCACATTGAAATTATTGTGAATGCAAGTGGAGAATTACTTTTTTTCCGACATCGTGAAGGAAGTTGGATGCCAACATTAAGATTATTGCACAAATGTAAGTTCAGAAAATGGAATATTTAAAAAAATAACCCTTTAAAATTTCGTGCTAAATTTTAAATTTTTTGAAACTTCCTTTTCATAATAATCATAAGAAATGCAAAATTACCCTTGGCCAGGATTTAAATCTGGTACCTGCAAATCGCATGTCTGGTTTTTTAACCACTACACTACCTAGGACCCACTTTCGAATATTCTCAATTTTTTCTTTCCCAGGTTCGAATCCTTGCCAAAACAATTTTGCATTGATTCATTTCCCAAGCTCTTTTTAATAGTCATAAAGTTAGCTAAGAGAATTTTTGAATTTTTATAATTGTGAAAATAGTTTTTCCAAAATAAGGCAGATACCGTGCAGACATAAAGTAAATCCCTTCCTGCTAACTTTTGAACGGTTCTGTTTTTGATTCTGTAAATTTGTCTACTGAGGAATCTAATTGCGAACGTTCTAATAAAGGTATTTTTGATTTTGTGGAACTTCCGGTTATACCGGAAGTGGATGGCAACTTTCTTATTTTAAATGGAACACCCTGTATATTTTTGCATTTTCGTATTCTCCATAAAAATACCATTAAATTGACCTAGCATAGTGTGATCTACGATTAATACTTTCGGAATTACGCCCATTTGAAAATCGTATTTTTATGCAACTTCATTTACACCGGAAGTTGGACCCAACTGCCCCAACTTCGTTATTTTAATTGAAATATTTTGCAATTAAATTAATAATATTAAATTTAAACAAAATTATGTTTAATAGTAAGTTCGTTAATTTTGCTGATTAACATAACCTCCTTCCACGTCTTGACAGTAATAAAATCTCTTGGATAAAAATTTTGTTTAAATTTAATGTTATTAACTTAATTGCAAAAAAAAATCATTTAAAATAAGGAAGTTGGGGCACTTGGGTCCAACTTCTAGTGTAAATGAAGTTGCATAAAAATTCGATTTTCAAATGGGCGTAATTCCGAAAGTATTAATCGTAGACCACACTATGCTAGGTCAATTTAATGGTATTTTTATGGAAAACACGAAAATGCAAAAATATACTGGGTGTTCCATTTAAAATAAGAAAGTTGCTATCCACCTCCGGTATAACCGGAAGTTCCACAAAATCAAAAATACCTTTATTAGAAAGTTTGCAATTAGATTCCTCAGTAGACAAATTTTCAGAATCAAAAACATAACCGTTCAAAAGTTAGCAGGGGGGGGATTTACTTTATGTCCGCACTGTATAAGTGAGGAATTTATAAAATTCTTTAGTGAATTGTTAAATTGAAATTAAATTATTTTTTGCAGATCCCTTCTTTCTGCCCATGCAACAAGTAGATAAAGGAGCCATTAGATTTGTTTTGAGTGGAGCTAATATTATGTGTCCAGGGCTTACTTCTCCTGGTGCTAAAATGACATCAGTACCTAAAGGAACAGTTGTGGTAATATAAGCATTACAGTTATAAAATAAACACCATATTAAGCAGTGGCGGATTACCATTGAGGCTGATGAGGAGGCCGCCTCTGGCCCCATGTGCACTTTTGGTCCCCTTAGGACAAATAGTAGTGATATTTTATATTCAAATATAAGATGACTAGTTAATTCACTCAAATATATTGAAAATTTTTACCCTATTCACCTGGAATTTATCCCTTTTTGGTACAGAGGGTCTAAATAAAGATACAGGGTGATGAAAAAGTTTGGAACAAAATTCATAACTGCTGTATTTAATTTTTTTTAGTAAATCGCTCGGACAGGTCAATTTTTGATTTTAAAATGCCATCTCTTGGTATAAAAAAATATTAATTACTTCACTGGTGATTTAGCAATGACGTCATCATCGATTTTTTTTAAATAACTAATATTGACTTGTCCATGCGATTTTCTCAAAACAATTAAATACAGCAGTTACGAATTTTGTTCCAAACTTTATCATCACCCTGTTTGTATTTTTATACCCAACATTCTATTTTTTTAAATAATGTATGAATAAAAATAAAATGTTTTCCACATTTATTTACTTCCTTTTAGTCAGAAATATAAAACTTTTGGTAAAATCTTAGATTTGGCCCCAAAAGTTTGTTCCGCCACTCAAAGGCGTAATCCGCCACTGATATTAAGCATTATTTAATTGTTATCTATCACATGCTATATATTTTTAGGCTATAATGGCAGAAGGAAAAGAGCATGCATTGGCTATAGGTATTACAACCTTATCAACAGATGACATGTAAGTCTAAAATCATTTTTTTATTAAAAATTAATAGCGTAGTTGATCAAATTTCCATTTTTTTAAGTTTTAAATATATTAATATAATCTAATATTTTTCAGAGCAAAGGTGAATAAAGGAATTGGAGTCGAAAATTGTCATTACTTGAATGACGGTTTATGGCAAATGAAACCACTTAAATAAATTTGTTTTGTATATATGTTTATTATAATAAAATGACTTGCTTATAATTTGCTTTTGAATAGTATTTACATTCCAGAGTGTGCCTTTATCTCTGGTTATTATTAATTAGCTGCAGTTGCTATTTTTTGTGTTTTTTTTTAATATTTATACCTTGATACTTGTTCTAAATTATTTGAAGTAAGAGATAAACAGGTAAACATGTTTCTTATTTAATTGATTTATTAAAAAATATGCTTTTTTAGGAAGTAATGGAAATATGACAGTGGAAATGTTTATACCAACAAAGTACTGATTCATTTGAATATGTTTTTATATAGTTTTCGTCAAGAGACAAAAGCAATATTAATTTAGTTTAAGGCTCTCTTTTCAGTGTATATGCAGTTGCCTTACGGAAAACTTGCATTACGATAAAAACATATAAACAATAACGATCAATTTGAAACATATTTGGTCACTCAAAAGATCTTGTTAGATGTAATATCAATAAAAATAATTTGCAGGAATCTGTACAACCTACGGAGGTGAATGAAGAAAGGTATTTGTATGGGAATGGCTGTTGACTGTTGATGTAATAGTGCTACTATGGTTGCCTACAGCTATTTTGCCCCTGATGAGGCTCTAGACGCTATTGCCACAGTATAAATAATCACAGAATAATAATACGTATCTGGTACCATTGAGTTTAGAACTGCAAATTACAAATGGTGACATTTCTCTAGGATCAAAATAATTTTAAAACCGTCGTCATTTGAATTTAAATACCGCAAATAATGTAATAATAATCAATTCAAATTATTTGAAAATGTAATAATTGATGAAAACTGTATATTATTACATTTAAGCTTCTCAAAATCATTAAAAACTTCAATTTTAATCAAAACTTTGCAAATGCATGTTACATTTTTATGGTTAGAAAAAGTGACGTAAATTTAAATTTGCCGCGTGCGTATCTGAGTAGAAATATGTATATCGTCAAGGTCACCAAAAATTGTCCCTTCAAATAACATGTAATTTGCTACTGGTGTTGCCTATACTGTGCTATTGCATCGTTTTTTAAGCCTATGGTTTTTCAAAAATGGCTGACACGGTTCCATAATAAAGTGCAGTCAGTGCAGTGCAAAAATTAATAAAATGTTTAATGTTAAGTGTTCAATTTATATTAAACAATAATTAGAAAAGACTTAATTATTAATAAATCATCAAATAAAGGTAACAATTCTCGTTTACGGCAATTTAATAAATTTGTCGCAACTATCCAAAATTTAACAATTTATCAGGTAAGAAACTACTAATTAGTAAATAATTAGTTTATTAAAATATTAAATAGTAGAGCAAATTATATTGGTATTCATTTGTATACATTTCTAGTAATACATTATAAATTGTCAATTTCCATTCACTTTTTATTGATTTTTTGTGTTTTCCATGTGATTTTAAAGTGGTTTAATTAACGAAATCGCCGGTACTCGTGATAATCTTGATCATAATATTAACCGTTTTCGTTTATACACGGTTAGCTACTCGGTACAGCTTAGAACGACTAAATTCTGCTTTTAAAGAACGATATGCTTAACTGCGTCAATAAACCTTCCTCCTCCTTGCACCTGATGCACCTACCTTTTTGCTAGTGTGTCAAGCCCCAGTGACTTATAATACAGTATATGAATGGTTGAAATTTACATGTTCGTTTATCAAAACCAACCATATGTTACAACGTGCCGCTCTCGATCATGAGGTTCCAATAAACGACTTAAGCTGGGTGGGAAACCACAGTAAAATAATTAAAAAATTAAAATTCGATCAAAATGATATGCAGAATAGAACTTAACAAATGTATTTATAAAATTTAATCTAATGTATTACCGGGTGAATTATTATTATTATATTACCTTGCACATTAATGTGTGGTGTATGAAATCTTTTGTATCAATTTCTATGTACAAGTGAAAGAAAGAAAGTCATAACTATTGGATTGCAATCCATATCCGAGATTTACACATACTATAGCCTATATTCCTGCATTGTCATATTAAATCTTTTTTTTTGTACAAATCAAATTGTAAGGATAATGGGCACAAACTTCTCTAGAATGCCCAAGCGAGTTCGAATCGCATTAAATTTTCAGCTCTACAATCACCAAAGTCTGATTTTTCATCACAAATTAATGGCGAAGTTCAAATAATTGTCCAAGTTGTCAAATAATGAATGATCAACAGATTTTGTATAAGTCAAACTTTTTGGCTTATAAAAACTATATTAAAACATTTAATTTGATGTTTTTCTTTCCTGTGTATATATTTTTCCCGTATCACTCCAGCATATCATAGCCTGCCTATCAAGTTCGAGTAGTGTGAAGCTTGGACATTCTACAAGCTCCAAAATCTGCATTCCCTTTCATCCTCGTGAAGATCTTGTTTTGCTGATCCATTCCGGTGCGTCAAATTTGAATTTTATTTGCAAGTTGCTCATGTTATATAAGAACCTAGAAAGCAAAAGAAAGTTCTGAGGTGAATAATGTAAATTTATTTATTTATTTAAGCAATACGGTACATGAATATAATATAATATTGTGAACATAACATAAAATTGGTGGAAAACGGTGACGTTCTGGCGATTAAAGAATCCACCAAAAAACAAAATTACCCTCTTAATTCTTTTTAAGTTATTTTTCGGTATATGTTCCAGCATGAACGATGTTAATATCTAATATCGCAACATTTAAGCTATTTTGTTCTAAAGAAAAATAAACCCTTACAGTTAAATGTTCTAAAGAATTTTTTAATCTGATTATGATTATTACATTGTATATCTTTTGATGATTTCATAAATTATACATACAGGGTCTGCAAAAAAAATGGAAACACCTAAATATTTTTTGAACCATATTGAATTTAAAAAAATAGTTTATACAAAAGTTTAGTTAATTTAAACATATTTTTAATATACAAGGTGTTCATTTTATTAGTGATACCGCACATAACTTTCGTTTTTTAAATGCAACAACTTGTATATTTTTATACTTTTGGATTCTACATTTAATTTGAATAAACTTTTGTAGAAATCATTTTTTTATAAATCTCATTGTTCTTGAGTTACAAGCAATTGTTTAATGTTAAGTTCGGCAATAATATATCACGCCTGTTACAAGACGTACGTAACTTTGATTTTAGACATGTTAATTTTTCTTGTAAGTCTACGATTTTAATACCAAAATCCAAAACAAAAATTTAAAATGAAATGGTGATTTATTTTAATTTTTTAAATGTGAACAGATGCACTTGAGTATTGTAAAATTTTTACGAAGCGGTATGTTCTGCAGTGATATTGCATGTTATGTGGTACATATATCCTTTTTGTCATCATCGTAGAAGTGGTTGCATATTTTTGAAAATTATTCCTACTTTTGGGTTGCTGCCTTGGTTCCTGTCGGGGTTGGGGGTGGCTGCACATTTTTTTATCAATTTGCTTAACACTCTTTATCGACTGGCACAAATGTGGAACTATGTTTTATGAGGGACAAACAGTTCAAAAAGAGGTACCGGAAGTAGTCATCTTTTAATACTTCTGTCAAGTTTCAGCACATAAAAAAGATGGCACACTCTCAAGTACATAAAAAATTACCGATTCAATAAAAAACGTATGTATGTTATATCAGGGAGACTTTAGTGCGGTCGGCTCTCTCCTACTAATTAATATTATAAAAACTCCATACCACGTGTGTAGGTAACTCTAAAAGATTATTAAAATGCAATCTTGTGCTTCCTGTTAATAGAGGGTGCTGCGATTGTTATAACAATCTTCGTTCTAACAGTTTTCGTTCTGCCAGATTTTGTTCTAATACGTTTGTATTCTAACAACTTTCGTTTTGCCTTTTTTTTTAATTTGACACATTGCAGTTCTAACAATATATGGGACACCAAAAATATTACAGCAGGGCCTCGATAATCCAAACACCGTAAATTTATACCCTGTTGGGGGGTACGAAGCGTTGGGATTATAGTGGCACTGTGAATTACATATACTGAGAAAGGTGTGTCGTTCGAATTATCGGGTTATAGAGTCGTTCCTATAGCTAGAGTTAGCACTACCGAGGTGGGAGGGTCCTTCGGAAAAGCTGAGGTTCGGACTTTCGAAGCCCTGCTGTATTTTTATAATTTTTATTTTTTTGATTTAATGTCATTAATAGAAAAGATATTAAAAAATGTTTTTAACATAAGTTGTTTCAATAAAGTAAAAAATCTTGCGAGGATTTGGATATGAAAATTTAAAAATATTTTAATTTTTCTAGGTTTATTGAATGTTTCAAATAATACTACACTTGGGTCTTGTTGCCATTTGAAACTTCAATATTACTTTTAAATCCGGCTACTTCTGTTTTGTTACGGAACATAAAAGTGCACCGAATGATTCTTTACTTAAAACAAAAAGCCAACAAGAAAAGCTTAACTTATTACTATTCTCGCATTACAAAAAATAATTACTTTCTTATCAGTTTTAATAGCACCTTTAAGCGATAGATTTGTATTAAGCGTCTGCTTTACTACTACCTTAATAAGCTTATAGTTTAGCTTAGAAAAACAAAATATAAAAAAATTTATAGCTATAAGACTCTTTTGTAAACCACAAAATGCCCTAATAAGTGCTTAACTTAAACGTGTATCACCTTAAAATAAGTTTTTAAGTATTATTTTATATCTATAAACTACTTTATCTGTTTTGTACTAAATCTTAAGATTTCATAAAGTCCATCAGCAAACAGGAATTGTTTGTACTGCAGATTTGGGTTTCAGGAAAATCCTGGACATGATTTTTGATGTGTTTCCGGTATTTTTTAATACAGGTAAACGTCGTTTTACGCCGGGGTTCCGTTCCGAGAGACACCGGCGTAAAATGAACACAAATATAATGGACGATATAAGTCTCCAGGCATATTATTTTTCGTAATTTTTTCGCACAATGTTTGGGTTCTGAATCACTATTGTCGCCCATAATGAAACTACAAATTGAATATTCTTTTAATTTTATAATAAAATAAAAAATATAATTATACGTTTTTATTTTTCTTACAAAATAAAACGAAAACTAACTTGGAAACACGCCGGCACCAACCGGCGTAATTGTGAAACGGACTAAATCGAACCGGCTCAAAACGACGTTTACCTGTACTGCAGAAATGTATTTCTATTTTTTCTTCGGTGTGTACTCAAAAAGTTTATTTGTCGCAGCTACGTTTTCAATTTAAAAAATCCATGGTCTTTGAGTCCTAGATTTTTGGTCTTTTTTGAAATACTAATGTCCTAGTTTGTCCTAAATTTTTGCTGTGTCCTCGGTTACCATTTTTTAACATGGCAACCCTACTGCAAGTGGCCAATCAAATAGTTTCGTTCACTCTCTTTTACATTTAAAATCCCTTAAGCAAGACGTGAATAAAGTTGAAATAAGAAATGTGACATTCACTTGCTTACGGTTGCGGAACTTACTAATCCCGGTGAGGTGACTTGTACAAACGGATGTCATACCTGGCGTGGCGAAATTCCACTTCATTTAATTTATATAGTTTCCATCTGCGGTCGGAAAATTCAGTGTCGCTGACTTGTTTCAACCTCAGTTAGGTTGGAATACCTGTCTGCTGGTCGGTCGGATTTTATCAAAATTAAATACAAGTTTGATCAAAACCTTAATATACTAAACTGAACTATATATTTATAGGATTATTAAAATATTTCTAGTAAATTCTAAAAATATGTAAAATTTTTACATATTTTGAACCTTTTGCCTTCGTGAGAAGATCCTGAATGTAACTATACGAAAATTATTCGTGAAAATAAATTTGATAATTTATATCCTTTATCCTGGTGTAAAAAATGAAATAAACAAGATTAATGTGAAAAAGTTAAAACAAAACTATTAATTTGAATCTGGTCGTATTTGCAAATAAAAATACGGGCACCATTATTTTAGCTATTTGTTTTTCTTCAACTTTTTTAGAAGTTGAATGTTTTAAGTAGTGAACTTACAAATTAAAGTGATTCTATAAAAGTAGATGTCTAGTAAAGTTTAAATGTGCTAATTACTATAAATTTTACAAAATAAAGTAAGATATTAATACATATTTAAACTTTTTACATTCTGACTAGCATGATCCTTACTCGAGTTTTTTAATATATGCATACAAAAGCATAAATAATTTTATTATAGACATGTCGTGGCAACAGTGGCCAGCAGCTCCTCTTCCAGGCTCAGGAATGCCTCCAGTAAATTCAGCACCACCTGTTATAAATCCAGCGCAAAACGTGTCCAACAATATGCAATATACGCCTGAACAATGGCAGCAAATGCAACAACAAAATTGGCAACAATGGGCACAATGGCAACAGCAGTATCAACAGTGGCATCAACAGTATGGTGCAGAGGTAGTTTTAAATTCTACTCCTATATAAATGTATAGTGTACATCATAATAAAAAAATATCTTTTAGTTGTTATTAACTTTTAAAAGCCTCTCATCCAATGTTTTGATGTTTCAGTACCAAAAATCTTTAAATGCAATGGCAGGCACACCAACTGCTCCAGTTGCCCCAGCAGCAACACCATATGTACATACAGCTCCACCCCCTTTACCACCAGAAGTTCAACCACCACCTCCCCCAGATGACCCTCCATTACCAACAACTAATTATTATACAACTACAACTGCACCTCCAAATTACAACACAAATAATCAAAGATGGAAAAATCAAAATATGTCAGTTCCACCCCCAAATATAAATAATCCACCTAAACAAGAAACAACATCCTCTGACTTTGGCACCAAACGCCCTTTCCCTAATCAGAATAATTTTCAAGATAACAAACGTAATAAATTTGACCAAGATTGGCAAGCTAGAAACCATGGGCCTAATCCCACCCCAAATCCACAACCAGTCAATAAAGCAATTGCAAATCAAACTTTGGAAGAATTAACAGAAACAGAAAAGAAATTTATGAAACAATTTTCTGAATGGGAAGCACAATTTAATAAGTGGAAAGAACAAAATGAAGATCATCCTGACAAAGAACAATACAAAGAATATGAAAAGAAATGGGAAACTTGGAGAAATCAATTATTGGACAGGCGGGAGCAAATGAGACGTCGCCGTTTAGGTTTGACTGGTGCAAATAACTCACCACAACCACCTTCTATGCAAACTAGGCCAGTTCAATCAAACAAACAACCAACACCTACACCTTTGATGCAAAATATGATACAACCTAATGAAATTCTTGGGGCTAATTTGAATAAACCACCTCCACATTTAAATAATGAACCCTTGCAATTTAAGGCTCATAATATGGAAGCAAACAAACCAACAGTAAACACAACCTTGGAAAGTGATATTGAAATTGTGGAAAATGAGAAAATGTCTGAAGAGTCAAACTCTTTCTTTAGGGCAAACACATCTGGTGGAATCCCTGGATTGGATTTGGTAGAATCTTCTGACAGTAAGGATGAAACCATTGATAACACAAAAAACCAGACTGATTTTGAGGCATTATCAAAGAATATTAATTCAATTCTTGGAGATCAGAAATTATTGAGTATGCTTAATATGGTGACCAAAAATCAGAAACCATTTGAAGAAAATCCTATTAAAACTGATGTTGACAGTAAGGAAGCTAGGAATTTTATGCAGGAGGAAGATTCCAGAAGCAAACAAAGTTGGAATGATATCGAAGCCAGTAGACATAGCATGGGTCAGTGGGAAGATAATGACTATGCTAAATTCGAAAAAGATGATAATCAGCCTTACAAACCTTTTGATGATTATAGTAGATTTTCAGCAAGTGATATTAAAAATAAAAAACCTGGTTTACTTGGACCAGACCCTAATACAAGAAACTCATGTCCAACAAATGAACAATTTACGAGACCTCCCAACTTTGTTTCTAATAATACTTTAGGATCTAACAATATTAATTTTAAGCCAAATAATTTCAAGGGAAATTCATTTGGGCCAGATGATAATTATAAGGATTCCGATAATTTTAGAGAAGATAACTTTAGAGATTCAAATCCGAATGCAAGAGGTGTAGAGGGAAATTTAAGAGGCGCTGATTCATATTCCAGAGGTTCTGATATCTTTAGGGACTCAAACGATAGATTTGGTAATTTTAGAGAACCTGATAATACTAGAGTACCAGATGATAACTTTAAAGGTCCAACTGGTGGTAACCTTCGAGGACCAGATGGAAATTTTAGAGGTCCAGACGGAAATTTCAGAGGACCTGAGGGCAACTTTAGGGGACCTGATGTTAACTTCAGAGGACCTGATGGTAATTTTAGAGGTTCTGATAGCAACTTTAGAGGACCTGAAGGCAATTTCAGAGGACCAGATGGTAACTTACGAGTGCCTGAAGGCAACTTCAGAGGACCAGATGGAAACTTTAGAGGACCTGATGGCAACATCAGAGGACCAGATGGTAGCTTTAGAGGCCCTGAAGGCAATTTCAGGGGGCCAGATAGCGATTTTAGAGGGCCTGAGCGTAATTTTAGAGGTTCTGATAACAACTTTAGAGGACCCGATGGCAATTTCGGAGGGCCTGGTAACAACTTTAGAGGTCCAAACTTGAGGGAACATGATGGATTTAGGGGGCCTGATAATTACAGTGGATTTCCTAGAAATTCAGAAGGAAGTTTCAGAGGACCTGATGGTAACCTTAGAAATTCTGAAAGTAACTTCAGAGGTTCTGAGGGTAATGTACGAGGTCCAGATGTAAACATAAGGGGACCTGATAACAACTTTAGAGGTCAAGGTGGTAATATTCGAGAACCGGATAACAATTTTCCAGGAGCTGAAAATAATTTTAGAAGTGGTAATTTCAAAAATAATGATAGGTTTCAAGGTCCTGACAAAAACTTTGGAAATGCAGGAAGAAATTTTCAAACTCCTGATAATTTTAAGAGCATGGATAACTATAGAGATTCAGAAAGTACCAGTGATGATAGGCGTCCTTTTAAACCCAGTAACACAAGGTCTGGATCTTTTGGAAATCAAGATGATACTAATGAAAACTTTCAAGATTCCTATAGTGAACAGTATATGGAAACAGATTATCAAATTGATAACAATACTTGGGACAAAAGCAATTCCGGTTTTCCTTATGAAGATCGAAATTGGGATAATGAGGAATATCCCACAGAAGATCCATTCCCATCAGAATTTGATCCTGAAAACATTGAAAATGAACCTAAGTTTGCAAATGAAGTCCCAGCTACTGATGACATTCTTACCATTGAAAATGTTACAAACTATGAACATAAAAGTAAAAAACCAGGTAAGTAAATTCTTTATACATTCACATAGAATTTTTCATTGTTATGTACCATTTATAGCAATTATTGAAGTAACTGTTGAACCGCCTTGTTCGTTTGATTATCGACACAAGCCAGTTAATCGTGTACCAATACCTGAAAGACCAAAATGGTTATCGAAAACTTTTCGAAATATTCCAGAGTTTGAGCCTTCCTTAGGCAGACCATTAATACCAGCTTACAGTCGATATCCTGTTATTGAAAGATTTAACTACCGATCTGGGCCAAGTCTTGAAAGATATGATGATTATAATAAATATAATAGACGTCCTCAAGATGAACCACATAATAGAAGATTTGATGAAAGAAAACGTAATGAAAAATCACCTAAAAGAGAGTTTGATTACCGTGGCTCTCCAAATTCAAGGGATCAGGAATATAAAAATAAACGAGAAAATTTTAATAGAAATTCTTATAATAAATTTATTTCCAATAATAAAGAGACTTTTAAGCCATCAAATGTTTTTCATAGTGACGACGTATTTAATCCTCCTGGAAGATTTAAAAGGGCACCTAAGATTATTATTATATTAAGGGGACCCCCAGGAAGTGGTAAAACATATTTAGCAAAGTTAATGAAAGATAAAGAGGTATTTACTTTTTTCTGTAGTTAGATTTTTAATCTCTTTATTTTTTTTTTCATACGTTATACGTTAACCCTTCTCACCTGAAACTTGAAAAAAAGATTATCATTCGGTTTTTAAAAATATTTTTTTATTGAGAGTAATGAAGAATATTTTATTGCAATATTATAACTTATTTTTCAAATTTAGATATTAGGTATGTGTATTTTTTTAGATGGAAAATGGTGGTTCTGCTCCTAGAATATTATCTCTGGATGATTATTTTATGGTGGAACAAGAAAAAGAAATCACTGAAGATGGTAAAAAGGTGAAAATCAAAGAAATGGTGTACGAATATGAAGAATGTATGGAGCAATCTTATAAAACTTCATTATTAAAATCATTTAAAAAAACTGTCACTGATGGTTACTTTCCATTTATCATTGTTGACGATGTAAATGATAAAATTAAACACTTTAATGAAATGTGGAGTTTTGGTAGAGAAAATGGTTTTCAAGTAATGCTTGTAATTTAATATGGAAACTCACAATTCTAATAATTTATAATTTTAGGTGTATATTTGTCAATTAGAATTTGATTTACAAACTTGCTCAAAACGAAACATTCATGGAAGAACTGAGGAATCGATTGGAAAAATAATTTCATCGTGGGAAGAGACACCCAATCATTTTTTCAAATTAGATGCCACAAATTTAATACAAGCAGCATCCATCCCTGAAGTTGAAATGGAAGAGATAAATTCCCCAAATGATAATTTTGATGATGATCATGAGGTAAGATTTTCTGTCAATCAACATCTTTAAATCTTTGGTAAGATAATGCAAATATTAAAATTTAATTTGGCATTTCAGCAATTTATGTGTTTAATAATGTTTTTGAAAAGGTTTCTTGTTGGCTCTTTGTTTTAATTTATAAAATAGGTTTTCTCATTGTTAATATATCTAAATGCAAAGCAATTCTTCAGGAACAAGCGTGTAATAGCAGCAAGTGGGACAATTTCGAGTGTTCCATTAATAATCTTGGTAAGTTTCAAATTATAAAACTAAATTCATTAAATATTTTGGTGTATCATAATTTATACGAGCTGGATTGTAATACTTGATTATTTTTCTAGTTATATTTAGAATAAAATTAATTACATAGTCCTCAAATTGAATTGTTTTTTGTTTATTTTTAAACACAAATTATTTCGTATGGTTAAATAGTAACCAAATATTAAAGGATGAACAATTTTTATAAATATTTTTAAGCAAAATGTTTTCATAAAAGTGATAAATTTCTTAGGTTGACAAAAGTAGAGAAACTTTTTTTTTCGTACCTTTGTTATTTTTTTTTTGATCGCTTGCGAAACAAAATATGAAACCAAAAAATTAAAATGAATGAACAATAATATTATTTTGATGTTAAAATCAGGATTCTTAAACATCGCGAAGACCAAGTTTTGGGGTAAACGAAATACAGGGTGCCCGCAACGATTCAAACCACGACATTTGTGACAGCTTCTCTTGTAGCGCCGCCCACTGCAGTACGATTGAATATAAACTGGTTAAAATTGCAAGCTTAGAAAAACCCAATTTATATGTATACCTGCTTTATTACTAAACAATATTTTTATTGCATGGTTTCCTGACGTTAAAGACACTAAAATTTACCGGGTTTCTTTTTATTAATTTCGTTTATTGTATGTTCATGTATGTAAAACAATACTTACATCGTAATGCATTATATTTAAATAGAAAAAATTTGTTATTTATTTTCTTTTAGCCCAACTTTATTATTTATACTTTTTGTATAAATTAAATTAAAAACTATCGATTTCGGGATAATTATATCCCATTTTCAGGTTTTTAAAGATTCTTTATTGTCAAGATCATAGTGACATTATTATCATATTATGATATTATTATGTCACTATTATCTTATTATGATATTATTATGTCACTATTATCTTGACAATAAAGATTCTTTAAAAACCTGAAGATGGGATATAATTATCCCGAAATCGATAGTTTTTAATTTAATTTATACAAAAAGTATAAATAATAAAGTTGGGCTAAAACAAAATGAATAACAAATTTTTTCTATTTAATTGAAGCAGTCCAAATATTTGTGTTATCCTTTATCGCATTATATTTAATTTGTATAAATTTAATTTTGCATTTTTTGAAATTTCAATGAAGTATTTTCGATTTTCCCTTTATTTGGGTTTTAAGGACAATTCGCGCTTCAGCAGTTACAACCTAAACCAGAAAAAATAATTCTTCCTTAAAAATATATGAAAAATTTATTGCATGTTGCAAACAAACGGAAGATAGAACCTTTTATTTCGTGAATAAATGCCCTTTACACTTTTTAATCCAAAAGATTTAAAGAAAATTAATGATATTTTATTTTTGTTTTTTTGTAATGTCTTAATATTTTTAAGATGTTATAAAACCACAAAATAAAGGTTTAATGAAATTCTTTAGATCCTTTGGTTTAAAATGCCCCAAAATAAAATTAATTTTATAATTTGTTATTAATAGGTTAAGGTGCTGTTCCACCAAAAAATTGCCGCACACGTTGTTCGCACACTTATGTTCGCAAAGAATGTTCATATGAGATTGTCTCCACCAACATCGGAAACAAGAAACTTTGTTGTGAACAGTGCAAAACAATTGGTTTGGTCTTGCATTTAAAAATTAAAACACATGCTTCCAAAACCCGCTACACCAGAAGGAACATTGTGCACACCGGTGGATCAGTACCTTTACATATTATAAGATGATTCAAATTAGTTCGGATGTAAATCATCATGAGTTAAATCCAAACTAATCATCCTTAATTTTATTTGTTTGATTATGATTCAAACTTGAACTTAATACCTACATATGTGTATTTCGACGGTGACATAAAAAATATTGTTTACTGCTGTAAGAATTGATTTGAATAAATTTAAAGTTATAATTATGAAATTACGTTTATGTAGAGCGGTCAACATTATAGCCTCTTTATATTTTTGAAGGTAAGCAAGAAGTTTGTGTTTTTACCTAACTTTTGCTAATATCTACTAAAGTAATGCAAAATATATTTAGGTTAACTACTTTTAAATTGTTTTATCTAATTTATTTTTTAAGCATGTTAATTTTTAAAGAAAGTGTGTTAGGAATAGACTGCATTAATGTTATCTGTTACCACACCTAATCCACGTGAATCTATTGGTTTCGCCAAATATATGTATCGTTTTTGGAAATTTTAGTTCACTGGTTAACGATTTTCCTCTTTTTTTTTGCAAATTGCCGGGCTTAGTTAGGACCTAGTGTAACTTGTATTGTTGAAAGTGACTTAAAATAGCACCAGTTTTGACTTGTTTTATTTAAGGTTTTATTAAGTTATGAAAGAAACAAAATTAAGTATGCCATCTTGCTCAGCGTGTTCCGTAGAGCGTTGCAGATAATATATACAAAGCGTTAGATATGGTACAAGTTCTCATTTTAAACAGGTCTTTAGTTTGAAAAGATATTCCTGCAGAAAACCATATTGTAGTATAAATCGTGTTATTCATTTTTTCCACTCCTGTTGAGTAATGGCTTCATTACTCAATTGATTTTAGTTGAGTAGTACACTATTATGTTACAGTTATCATTTTATTAAAATTGATAAATTTTGTGCAAATGATTAGACTTATAATCTTTTGCAGATGAACTTAAATTAGCTTAAGAATTAAAAACTATGATTGTGATATTATTTAAAAATTAGATACTTTAACTTTATTTAATATTCGCAATATTTAGATAAGCACAAACGTTATGGTTAAACGTTAAACTCTACTCGATTTATGTTTTACTACATAGATTTGCGCCAAAAGATTATTCAATCCTTACTTTGATCAAAAATTCTTATCGCAAACATATTCAACAAAACTTTCATAAAAAATGTGCAAGCCACCCTATACATTTTATTTACATTCTGTAGAAGCTCTACTTTTGTCATAATATATGTTTACTTTAATCTATATTACAAATATAATTTTATTGAATTAACTTTATGAATTATAAAGTTAAAACATTAAATAAAACTTAAGAGTTCTCTGGGAACAAGGATTATTTTTTACAACTCAGCTGGAATTGAAACCTCTGTAGGGGTTGCTTGTGTGTTACAGCCAAACTCGATGGAATTAACAAACCCCTGCGATCAACAAGAACCATGGAAGACTACCTCCAACTGGAAGAGTGGACCTCAAGAACAACTTCGAAACCAGGACAGAAAAGAGTAAGTAGTTTGCAATATTTCTTTTTATTATTAACCCTTTAGTACACGCAGTACTAAATGAGAGACCGGGCTAAAAAACACCATTTTCCCTTACTTGTAATAGTCAACCAAAAAATAGCGCTTATAGTTTGGAAGATTTGTATTCGTAGTTTTTGTTGGTTATTAAATTAAATTAAGTGGCCTTTTTCAAACGATTTATTTAGAATGGACATTATAGGTGTCGACGTTTCGGTAATAGGTTATTACCCTCATCAGGACTTTCCTACCGGTTCATTAGAAGTCGGTTCATTATTAAAATTATTTTTATCCAGCTGTTCGTTTCATACAATAAGTTATTTTAAATGGAGAGGGAATCATTTGGGTGTTTCATATGAAGATTTAATGCCAGAAGATTTTCAGTTGTAACAAGTTATTATCAACAAAATTACCGGCTCGTTATCTATGTTAGGGCAAGTATGTACAGTGCGCCCCTTTGTGTCTTAATTCTGTCTGATATAAGGCGTATAATATACGTGTACGTACGCTATTCAGAAAGTCGGTCCTGTCAGTGTTCGCGGTTTAATATAATATTTCTAGATCGTGTCTAATGGTGTTATCCTGTTTGATTAGTTTAAGATTATTTTGGATTTTTTCCAGACGCTCAAAATTAAAAAAAAAAACATATACGGCTTAGAGTTTTAATGAGGAGAAAACTGCCAACCAAATGTCGAAATTAATTACGTATATTTGCCAACTAGCCACTTAAAACCTTCGCTGAACTTGCAATTCGAAAACTAAAGTCCAAATTTAAGTTTTTCTTGTTATATTAAAATTATATTGCTAATGTTAAAACTTTATAATAGGTTAGGTGGGCAGACTTGGAAGAATGCAAGGAACAAGAAAAGATGAGAGCAATCGGATTTGTCGTTGGACAGACAGATTGGGGTCGAATGATGGATCCTACACAAGGAAGTAGTGCGCTCACACAAACTAAGTTTATTGAGCGTGTACATAGGTACTGACTTATAAAACTTCAATTTTAAATTTATTTTTTAATTTAATATATTGTGTAAGTGTAGATTGATAACGTTATTACATAGTAAATAATATTATGCAAATAAAACATTTTTATCAATCTTCATATTAATTTAAGTATCTTTATTCATTATTATTTGGTTTAATAAATTCTGGATGTAACGTTTTTGATATTAATTTTTACATAAGGGCCAGTATTATGATCCTAGTTTAAATTTAATGTAACGTTAAACTACAGTTAAGATGCACTCCTCGTTTTACAATACTAGTTTAGCCTTAAACTAGGTTTAAATAACGAGTTTACTTAATCGGCGGAATTCCGGCGAATTAATCAAAAATATAAAGAAATAACCTGCACAAATTAAATTAAGGTGTATTCAGTAAGTTTATGAAGAATTGAAGCAATATAATAGTTATTTATGATGTAAGTGTTAAAAATGCATGTTTATGGCACGCGTATGATGTATACGATTTTCTCATATGGTCGCCGGAAAAAGTATTTTTTATTCAGTCGTCAGTCAAATATCATTATGAAACGTAATACGGGTCACCTCTATAACTTCTTTATTTATGAAAATAAAATTTTAAAATTTGACTGTGTTGTATGGTTCAAGAAAACATTTTAGGCACTAAATAGTTGATCTCACTTCCGGTAAAACAAGAACTCATTGAAAAATTTTTTAATGCCTAAAATCTGTTTTCTTGAAACATACAACATAGTCGAATTTCTAATTTTTATTTTAATAAATAAAGATGTTATAAAGATGTTTCGTTTCCACCCGGTATAATACAACAAGAGAGATTAAGCATATACTTCAATGTCTAAGCTCTCAAACTACTTTTGCAACCGCCCCCGGAGGCAATAAAAGAGATTTCATATTTTATTCGGAGCAAAAGTGTCTTTGTGGCACTTTTGCTCTTAATAATACAATATACTATTTTATTAATAATAAAATAAAAAACTATTTACGTAAATTTTATGTGTTGATACTTATAAATCATTTAGTCACCAAAAATGCTATAAAAGCTAGTGCAGTTATTAAAATCAATAAAAACTCAAAGCACAACAAAGCTTTTACTCAATTTCCTCCATTTATTTACTAAAACCAAGATTGAAAAATAATCTAAGTTTAGTTATCCAAGAGTTTAACTATTGATTGCAATACTGTGCCTAAGTGTTAAAATAGTATACAGGGTGTGACAAAACGTACCGGAAATATTTCAAGAATGGATTCAAGAACTCATTTAGAGTTGAAAAGTACACTTTTTGTGGAGAGCATGTAGGATTTTGGGACGAGCCCTTCGAGTGCAGCGGATACATGCGAGCCACAAAAATTTCTTTTACTCCGAATAAAATAAGATTTTTTTCTACAAAAGTCGAAATTTATAGAATAATAATGTTAAAACAGTTTTTATTCGTATGTTTTACTTTTTTAATAAAGTAATAACAATAATAAAACCACTTTATTATCGCGTAATTTCGCCTGTACATATAAACAGTAGAATTCACCATTATCTAAAAAAAGTGTTTATAATATAGCGTTTTTCCATTTTTTGGAACATCTTTTAAGGAGTTAACATTTGTTAACCATGATGAAAATTCAACCGGAATATTTTTTTTACTTTTAAATCATTTATGAAATTATAATGCATATCTAATATGCATCACAATGTATGTTTGACAACAAAAAGTAAAATGCCTGGAAGATGGTATTTATTTCTTAACAAAAAATAAAAAAAAAATTAGGTAAAGTACTATTTTTTAAGTAATTAAATATTATTGCTGTGACATGTGTCCATCACATCTTAGTAAAGAATTATTATAATGTACCAGGAAATTATTTTACAATAAAGTACTATAATTTTTTAATTAAATAGATATTATCTTTGTAAATATATCTTGGTGCTGAGAAATCGGCACATTAATTTAAATAAAAGTAATTAAAAATGTGTTGTTGTTATTTCGTTATATATCTTTCTGTATCGTGTATCGGACGCTCACAAAACAAAAAAATTTAGTCGATGAGTTATCTATTTTGATAAAATTGTGATTATGACAATTTTTTATTTTAATTTGATTATTGCTACTAACGTTAACCTTCAAATACAAACTAAAAGCAAAATCTGTATAGATTTATCTTATTTTGTTTATAATATGAGCAGCATTCTCTAAACGACGGCTCTTTATTTATTACAGAGCTGTAGTTGAGACAATGTCACTCGTATTCTAAATATAAATTGTTTTTGTAGGCATTAAAGTTTGCCCCAAAATTACATTACATTTTTTAAATACTTCCCTATGATCCACTATTATACATACTTTTGTTCATACACTTTCCCATATGATAATTCCACGTTCACAATTTAATTTTTATCAATCGCAAAAAATAATAAAAATTGTCCCCATAACTATTTTTTCATCTTTGACCCAAGAATTATTTAAGAAGGTTCATCATAGATTACGAATGTGTCCGTTAATACAAATTTATATTATTACAATAATTTTTACTAACTAAATTTATTTTTAAACGCGATTAGAGTATTCTGACACTTTCAAAATCCCGTGCGCAGCTGCAGAACTCACCGCTCTCCTAGCTCGTCCTCCAAACGCTGCAAACTTGCTACAAGAAGTTGCTGATATTCGCCTCGAGATAAAAGGCGGTGTTTATCTATTTTGAGCAAATATTATTTTGTAGAATTGGCGTAAATTTATATTTTTACTTTGCGAATAAGAAATTTATTATAAAAGCTGTTTATTAATTTAAAGAAAACATAATAAGGCGTGTCAGGTCACCTAAAGTTTATGTGAACCCTACAAATAACTTGGAATTTTTATTTCCATATACAGGGTGTTCCGTTCATGGTTCAACAAACGTCGGGGTTAGAAACTAGAGCAAATTTAATCGAGAAAAAACAAAAAAGTGGGGGTCTATCTTTTTTAGTTTTTGAGCTACACCGTTTTGAATTTTACATCATCGATTTTTGTCAGAAATCACAAAAACGCTAATAACAATTTAACCAAAGTGTATAGGGATTTTAAAAAATAATCATTAGTTATCTAAAACCATCCTCTTTCAATTGGTGTCAAGACAATAGTAATACAAAAATAATTGTTAAAATGTTGAAAAAAAAAATCGGAAAGAAAAAAATATTTTTTTTTCAGTTTTTGAATTTTTTTTTTCCAAAATAAGGTCCATTAAGGCTGTATTTTTTTGAGTTTTCTTAAAGTTCTTCAGATTCTTAACAAATCAAGAAAAAATTGAAATCGTAGTTCTTTTACTTTACTTACTACAGGCTTCTAAAGTTACACCTACAAGAAGCATTCTGAGGTTAGTCTGATAACATCGGAAGGTAAAGTAAAGTAAGTAAAGAAAAAGAGCTACGGTTTGAAAATTTTACCTGATGTGGTAAGAATATGAAAAAGTTTTCGAAAATTTAAAAAACTTTTTTTTCTTATAACCGTTAGGGTGTTGTCTTGCAAAATAATTTCAAAAACTGAAAAGAATATTTTTTTTCAATATTTTAACAACTATTTTTGAATTAATGTTGTTACCAATTAAAATAGGATAGTTTTAGCTTGCAAATGATAATTTTTTTAAATCCCTACGCACTTTGGTTAAAATGTTATTAGCGTTTTTGTGATTTTTGACAAAAATCGATGACCTAAAATTCAAAACGCTGTAGCTCCTAAACTAAAAAAGATAGACCTCCACTTTTTTTGTTTTTTTTCTCGATTAAACTTACTCTAGTTTCCAACTCCGACGTTTGGTGAACCACGAACGGAACCCCCTGAACACCTCGTCAAATGTGACTGGAATAAAAAAATGAAACTAATTGCTATAATTTTTGTTTTCTGGAACTTTGAAATTTCAAATGAAAACATGGGTCAAGTGTGGTATTTTTGGAAAGGCCCTTTAAATAGAAACAATATTTTGAATATTTACAAAAATTAATGATAAAAATTAAATTCAAATTTATTATCCATCCACTTATTCTCGACAATTGGCCTTTGAGTTTTTATAAAACTTGCATTTTCTAAACTACAGATTCTTGAAAAGACAACTATCCTCATTTCTAGGGATAAATGAGTGTTCAAGCAAAATACTCGCCAGTTATCAGTTTGGGGTGAAGAGCCCGGGTGGCGGGAGTACGAGCTTCAATGGGAATAGACGTGCCACATAGCGACTTGTTTTGCTTCTTGTCGTAGTAATTCCCAGTACTGTGAGCTCCCCGTCATCAGAGATGCGACTTTGGTAAGAACCACCCTGACTGTGTCAATTCTGGGTGAGACCAAATGTCCCACTTAAAAGGTTCCGCATTTTATGCAACTTCACCCTCGTCTGAGGGCCAATGTTAAGAGGACGTGATTGCGCAAGCACATATGTGCCTTTATTGAGGGATTATGTGTAGCATGCTACGAAAGCTTATTCCCTTTCACGGGGGGTTGGAGGTCTTCGACGACTGGGTTTACCCGCTTTTTTTTTTCTTGGAGAGGTGAGGAAAGCGGCCGGTAGTGTGGGACTCCCCGCACAATCAGGTTCGGGTATACCCACTAAAACCTCACCCCTTTCTATACCCCAGTAGCAGCGGGATCGCCTCTCTGCAGTTCTTCACCGCTACTGGTCTCTCCTCCCCATCAATCTGCTTAGGCTTGTATAGCTTGTTCTCTCCTCTGATCTTCCTTTTTCCTCATTATTTTTCCAATCATGTTTTTTATTTCGAGCCATTTCTCCTCGCTTTTTAGCATAGTTCCTGTAGTCTTTCCATCTCTGACATTCAAATAATGTATGCTTCGGTGTGTCAGCTCCCTCCTCGCAGTACGAACATGTGGGATCGTTTATTTTTTGGATTTTGACCAGGTAACTTCGGAAGCATCCATGTCCTGTGAATGCTTGCGTCAGCCAGTAAAGTTTAAAAGCCTGGATAAAGGTAACCTGACCGCACCCTAAAACGAGTTTCATGGCGAAAGCTAGGTAAGCCGAGGCATTGACCTCCTATCCCTGCATATACTTATGAATTTTTTGCAAAAAAACATGATGTTCTTCTTATGGGATATTTTCCCAGCAAATTCCACTGCTCATGAATGTCGTGATAGAAATTTTGGTTTTTCTTAGACAACCATTACTATTAAAATTAGGAAATGTCGTTATTAACCGGTTATTCACGTTTTTAACCAATTGTTTTGGATAATCTCGATAAAATGTTTACTTAAGCTTTTTGGGCGATTCTCAACAAAAGGTTTTTATTGAATTTTTTTTTCTAAAATATGCAAACTCTATTTTTTTAACCGATTATTCACGTTTTTAACCAATTGTTTTGGATACTCATGATAAAATTTTTACTTAAGCTTTTTGGGCGATTCTGAACAAAAGTTTTTAATGATTTTTTTTTCTAAAAAATGCAAATTCTATTTTTTTTAGTTTTTGGATTTTAGTTGGCTGTGATGATATAGAATACTTACAGGGTGATTCAACACTATCCGCATCTTCTTAAATGCAGATTCCTCTTATGAAAATAAGAAGAAAAGTTTATATTAACATGCGTCTGATCTCGTTTCATAATGGAGCTGCAGAGCCTTTTAAAAGTTTTGTCAATTAGTAGGTTTTTGTTCGTATATTTCAAAACAAATTGTAGATAGTAGAATTTTGAAATTTGGTATGAATCATATTACAATTAAGATACGTTTTCGTGAATTTTTGTCAATTTTATTATATTATTTATTCTAAACCCGCTATGGTGGAGTTTAGGAACCTAAGAAACACCATTAGTATTTATTTTGTTAAAAGTTCATTTAAAATTTTATTTTTTGTTTGATTGTTGATAACTGCTTTAAATAAAAGCTTTTTCACTGTAAGCTTCTTTAATTGAAATCCCAAAAGAATCAAACAATACAGCAAAAAAATCAAATATTAAAAACTGTGTAAATTGATTATTAGTTAATTATAATTCTGTAATCTGCTCATTAATCGTTACGTTACTAACGCAAATGTTAATATATAACGATAGAATTAATTCCTAGTCTATCGATGGTAGTACTAGTCAAAACTATCATGAATAACATGTAGAATAACTAGTTTTTTAAGCACAATCGAAACGTCGGCTGTTTACTGTTGAATAAATCATAAGAGTTGTGGAGTTCGAAAGCTGTTTTATTTTTTCACATTGATGGTAAATATTGTGATTAACCGGCTATACACATTATTAACCAATTCATGTCATTAACCGTAACAAAATTTTTATCCCAGTCTCATTCGTCACAGAGATCTAGAAATAAAATTCGGGACATGTATACATACAAGTAATGGTTTTCTGTAATCTATACTTACTGGCCATCAACGAATTCTTTTGTAATTTTTCAACTATGAAATGTGTTTGTATACTTTTACACACGTTGTGTATACAAAAAAAAATTATTTCTAGAACTTTTTCAAGTTCCCGAAACTTTAATAAACGATAAAGACTTGCATTTCTTAATTTCTAAATCGTGTCCAATATCGAACTCTGAAGAAAAAAGAATAGCAATTTGCGACACGAGCCGGAAGGCGAGTATCGTAATAGTTACCTCCTTTCCACAGTAACGAAAATCCACGGAGTGAGTAATATACATGCTTATCTAGAAACGCGTACAACATAACTAACGTATTATCCAATAGTCCTAGAAAAATATTTGGTTTGGATATTTAGTTTATTCATAGTGATTTATAAGTACACAAAAATGTACAAAATTCTATTCGTTATTCGGGCCCAAATGGCTCGATAAAAAATTTGAAATTTGGAGCGATCAAATATGGGGCTTTGGAACAAATATTTTAACATTTTATTTATTTAACAAGGAATGTGTAAATTTTTAAGAGATTCATCATTCAACTTGATGTTGGTGTAAGATGGAATCTTATAATAGTACAAAAAAATATACATACATAAGATATGTATACAAAGTTAACAAAAATTAAATCTAAAAGCAAAATTGAAAAGAGAAAAAATAAATGTATAATAATAAATATATTAAGAGAATCTATTTAGCGTTTTGTAAAAAATGTAAATTTCAATTTTCAAAGATGGGCTATCGATTTCCCATGTCGACACACTATCAATAAATTTAATTTTTATGTATGCTGGTGTACAACTAAAACGAGACTAATAAATTAATTAGCCTTTTGGTTTGTTAATTCTATTATCGTCCCTCTACCCGGAAGATCATAGATCATTGAACCTCTTCATTTGGAAGACCTGATACGGAACTCAAAGTCTAAGAAGGTATCCATAATAAATTAAACCTAAGGAAGCAGACGCAATTATTGTTTATTGGCATCCGTGATTGATCAGTACAGGAGAAAAACGATTCCAATTTTTTGGCGAAACGAATGTGTCAAAAACCCAAACGAACCATTCGTCTTGATGCGGTGGAAAGGGTTTGTGGTGACTTTAATTATAATATGTCACGCCAATCTCATTTCCTGCGTTAGACGTATTAAAACAAATCATCATTTATTTAATTAGTTTTTCTCAAACATAATACAATATCTTCGAGAACTATGGATATGAACATTCCTGATGTTTTGGATGTACTGGTTTGTATAAGTTTTAAAGACAATTTGAGAAATAAAAAAATCTTTATTAAAAATTAAAATATTTAACCGTGCAAATACCTAATTTTACCAATAAATAATAAAATATAACATGTAATTGTAGTAAATGTTTAAAACTTGGTACATTAATTTGAAGTTTCTTTTTTTATTCCAGTTTTTATAAAGAACCACTGTTTTCCTACATCAATGATCCTATTAATATGTGAAGAGATAAAACGCAGAATGTATTTATGAACAAACAATTTTTTTAGATGTTTGCATCGATTTCGTTGCCATTTAGTTCTTTTTTGTTTTATTTCTTCTACATTAGCGTTTGTTAATTTTTTTGGATGTTGGCAATACAAACATATATTGTGCCTAGCGCCTTCTACCTAAATCGATACAATGCATATGAATGCTTAGTACAATTCTCTCAAGTTTGGTAAAAATGGCATAAATAAGTTTTAGTGAATTTGCGGAAGTGCTTTTTCGATTGTTATTAAGTTAAGTCTAAAAATTGTATAACAAAATTAGCATTTTTGTGGTGTAATTCCACGATTTAAGGCACAATTTCGAACCTTTAACAATGCTTTAATTTCATTATATCTGAAAACTCGTTGATTCTTAATCCTTTTTTTAAACAAACTTCAGAGAATAGTTGGACTATGTAATAAAAAACTTAGGTTATCAAAAAAAGTCCCAATGTAATCACATTAAGCGGCGTCCACTGTAATTATTAAATAGAAAAAAACAGCTTTGAAAAATAAAGAACCATAATGGTCAAAATCTGAAGAGTACTATACCAACCCAAAGCATCGATTCTATACAATATTTAAAATTTAATAAAAATTGTTCGATCAAGGCTACCAGTTCTTTATTTTCCAAATACTTTGTTTATCCGGCAATAAATAAAAATATAATTTATAAAACTTAAAATTTCTACCCTTATGAAGACACCTAGGCATCCAGTTTATGGATGTGAAACTTACATATTTTTTCTCTTCAAATATGAGACTTTCAAAAACAAAACAATAATCTCAATTTTTCACCAATTTAATGACTATTCAACTTACAAGTGATTATTTTTTGTGTCAAGTAAAACTTCAAAAATATCAGCGATTATTTTATGACGTTAATGTCAAATTTCAATAAGTTTGAAGTTTGCTGTCAAATTTTGCACAAAAAAGTGAAAAATGTTCGTTAAATAGTCCCTTAAATATGCACTCTTGTTTAAATTTTAAGTCGAATATTTTTCATACATTACCACTCATGTCATTTGGGGTTAAAAATTAAGACTTAACCCCAAATGACATTTGTGATAATGACAGTGAAAAATATTCAACTCAAATTTGACCACTGGTGATATTACATATGATTATTTTAGCTAAACAATTTGTTAAAAGTAAATATTATTTTTTAATATTTAGAATGAAAGGTTTTCTTTCAATTTTCACATCGATAAACTGAAAATCTTAAGGCGCGTACACATCTGAGGACAGAAGAAAAAGCATTGCCTCGGCTTGCCGCGTACGTGCTCAGATGTGGACCCGTCCTTATAGGTGCCCATTTAATTTCGTCATTTACTTATATTTTTACCACGGTATTCCAAAAACTTATTGTCTGTTATCACCTTACTCTTCCATAATCATTAATTATTTTTAAGTCAATTAATCACTTTTAAGCTTCTTTTTAGCTTTCCTCTTTAATTGTTTCCCTAAACCATTATCATTTGATATCATATTATCATCCATTTTCACATCCACTTCTAAAGAATTGTCATCTGCAGGAATCTCTCTACTTTCCAAATTTTCTGATAAACGTCCAACTTGTCCTGACAGAGATATAACTGGAAGTTGAGGAAATGGTTGTAACTGTATGTTTCCTTGAAATGAAGGAATTGTTGGAACTGTTGGATATGGAACTCTATGCTTGTAATCGGGGTAGTTTTCTTGCAAGCAACTTTGTAAAATATTCAGGAAAAACAAAAATGCCAATAGAGTTAAAGCCGACAAAGCGACGTTATTTTTCTTCTCCCCCTTTCCAGCCCTAAAATGTTTTTTAAATACATAATATAAGTAATTATTTCTATTTTTCTGAAATTGTATAAATTTCAGTTTCGTGTTTTAGCAGGAATTTTTAAATTTTACAGTATTCATTGCTTAAGAATAATACATTGTGTTTTTTCTTACTTTGGCAGTGGCTCTTCCGTTCCGCTAGGGTAATATTTTTCCATAAACGATCCCTTTGAATTTGCCAGGCCAGCCATTCCCATTCCACCAAAACCGAATTTTGGTTGTGCATTTCTTAAAAATCCGTTTGATATGGGATGCACCATCTTGTACTACTTGGAATAGAATGAAGAGTAGATACAACAGGAGGATTCTTTTTGGTCCTAAAATTTCATGGTGACAAATTTTATCCGGAAATAATAAGATAAACGTGACAATTTGATCTTTCATGCGCACATATAACGTTAGTTTAATGTCACGCTGCAGAGTCTCACAAATGCAAACAAACTTTCATGGAACTAATTTATAATTACGTACTCTATTTAATATGAATGAATTATTTGTTTAATGTAAGTCAAACAATATAAGACACCACGCAATTTGAGTATTTAATTTCTCTGCAAGCAACACTGCTTCCAAAACGTTAACTCTAAAATAGTTGTTTAAAGTCAGAAATTTAATCTTTCGTATACTTCGTCTTTTAAAAATATTCCTAAGGGTCTCCGCACAGGATGAGTCTGTAACATGGAATAAATTGAAGAAGTCGGAGTCGGTTCGGTTTAAAAAAAACGGTCAAATAATGTTGTGGATACTTTGCTTTATTCAAAATCTATGTAATAGCATCATCACTATACAATACCCACGTGTCGTTAAAATATTATGTTTTTAAATAGAACCCACAATTTTAAGTAAACAATTTGAAAGGACGACTAAACTTGTGTACACAAAATTTGATCGACTTTTATCACCTGTTGTTCCGAAGATATGATGCATTTTTAACTCTAAAATATTTGCTTGAAAATTTTGTGATTTCAAAAAATTGCACTCATAGTGCTACAAAAAATAATTCGTCTAAAAACACTTCAAAACCTGTGAAATATTTCTGATAGGATCTTCATTCACTACAATTTCGTAAGGCCTACGAAGACAAATAGATGGAAGAAAAATGGCCGTCCTGGATAAAAGCACGAATGAAAAATGGTCAAGGAAGAGAAAAAATTGGAAGGTGTTTCTTCTTCTTAAAACGGTGTTCCGTGGTCTCTGAAAGAAGCGTTTATGAAATGTCAATGAAATTTTTTTAAATTAATTTTGTAGTTTTCGTTTCTTGGAAAACGATGGCACTCTTAGCAAAGAAAGTATATCGTTAACCTTTATTTACTTGATAAAAAAATTACACAAATTTCCGAAATTAAAATTTTTTTCAATTTTGTGCACATCACACTTTTCTCCTTCAGCCTACTTTTGTTCGCGTCGGCCTTTTATCGTTCGGCTTTTTCTTTCGACCTTTTGTCCATGTCGGCCGTTTGGCATTCGGCCTTTCGTTCACTTTCGGCTTTTTGTCCTCGTCGACGTTTTGTCCCGCTTCAAATTATACAATATTATAGAGACGAAAGTTTTCGATTTTTCAAAAATCTGCAATTTTGTTCTTCAGCTTCCAATGGTTTTCATATTACAACAATTTGATTTTTTTTTAATTTAAACTTGGTAAAAATTACTTGTTAAAGCCTCTTAAGCGTCATATAAGGCTGTACTTTAATGACGTTTGAAGATAAAATCATATATGGATATGTTAATGACCAAGATCGAAAAATGTATTATTCCTGTTTTTTGTCCTATCTAATAAAATTTGTGTCCAAAAATAAGTGACAATCGTTTGTATACCCGAAGACCAAAACTAAACTCTTGAACCCCTTTGCGAAATTGTAAGTAGCTATGCAGGAGATCATACCAGTAAAACTTTAAACATGGTTTTCTCGATACTATATTTTTCAAATCGGCTAGCAGCATAACTCGAGCAAACACGCATTTTTTTTTCAAATTTTAACTGAACATACTTAATTAACTTCTACATGGAAGTACACACGATTATTACCAAAAGTTGAGAAATGCTTTTGTTGTTAACATTTTAGTACTGAATTTTGTTGTAAAAAGTAAAAAAAACATTTTTTTTTCAAATATTCTTAACTTCGTCAAAAACCCATATTTTTTATCTTGTATACTTCCATAGAGAATATCATCTAGTTTTAGAAAATGTTTAGTGTGTTGTTAAAGACCAACATCTACGGCATTTCTACGCAATGGCGTATCTAGGATTTCATCTTGGAAAGGGCAAAATTATTGATGAAACCTTCAAATTGGACGATTTTTTTGAGATCCCGAAATTTTTAGAAAAAAAAACTAGGTTAACTTAACCTTACATTTTTCTAATTTTGCAAACATATACACGGTGTCTCGAAAATGGCGCAAAAGCTCTGCAGTACGTTGTTGGAGACCCTTTAGAGAGATCCTCAGAAAAATAGTTAAAACAGTCCTCTTGACCAATTGGCCGAGACATGAAGAGACAAAGTTGGGAATTCAACTTTTTAGCATGAATTTTGAAATCCCGCTATAGTTGTCTTCTAAAGTTTGGGGTTCTCTTTAGTCGTGATGTAATAATGTTGTCTCTTCATATCTCGGTCATTTGGCCAAGAGGATTTTTTAATTATTTTTCTGTGGATCCGTGAAAGGATCGTACGGAGAGCTTTTAATCGACTTGTTGGGACATCCTGTATTTTAAAAATTGTTAATTGAAAATAATTATATTGTGCCCCAAAAAGAAGTGATAATAAGAATATCGTAGAAAGTATACTCATCTACAAAAAAAAATTTTAGGGTCGGAACACCCCAGTTTTTTTAATGACTTTTTTTCACTGAAAATTCAAAATTGTACCATAATTTATAAATTCAATTTAAATGAAGAACAATTGGAAAGGAAAGCTAATTATCCCCACTTTGCCATAAGGCTATAAGATCTCGATCAAATAATTATTTTGATAGAATATTTTCAAAAAATAAATACGAATTATTCTTGATATTTTCGCTCCTATATTCGAAATAAGCCCCATAAAGGTACCACTTTTTTGAGTCAATAAAACTTTACAGAAAAGTCTATCATTTTAAAAAAGATTCAGTGTTAGTAACCTTGTACGGTTTATTTCAATGACTCAACGAAATTGAATTTATTTTTATAAAGTTATGTCCCCAAAAATAATTGATAAGAAAACAATGGGTTAATTTTTTTTGTTATAAAAATGGAATTTTTATTAATTTTTTTTGCTATTTTCGGTCATATCTACGATCTTGGGGGAAGCTTTTACCCCTTCAGCCACCCCGTAAATACTCCCTTTGTTCTACGTTCCACTGCTAGCTGCAGAGGCATTTC
This sequence comes from Stenus bimaculatus, assembly GCA_963971135.1. Classification (NCBI taxonomy): domain Eukaryota; kingdom Metazoa; phylum Arthropoda; class Insecta; order Coleoptera; family Staphylinidae; genus Stenus; species Stenus bimaculatus. The sequence continues at coordinate 72,623,401 of OZ020180.1, read as the reverse complement.
AAAAAAGAGCCGCATCAGCACAAACGCCTTACTTCCGCCATTTTGAAATTATTTTTAATAACTAACCGTTTATTCTGTACCTAATGAAATGTGTTAAAAATCTCCTAAGCCCATTTTCCAAAAATGTGTTTCATTTCCTCACAAAAGTCCTTAAAATAAAGACCACCCTTGGGCATTAACAAAAATAATTTTTTTTTGCCTAAATTTGACATCTAATACATTTTTGTGTTTACAGATTCCTAAATTTGCTGAAACTAACGAGTTTTTTTTAATACAACATTTTAAAACTTCTCAATACCTGAGGAATGGAAAAATAAGAATTTTTGCTCTGCGACTAATTGTTTCGAAGTTACAGCCATTTTAAAATCATTTTTATGGAAAACTAATTTAAATCATATTTATTTTTGGGAGAAACGTTAGAAATCGTATTTATGTTTCGAAATAAGGGCGTTTTTCCTGCATTATATTTTTTTCTGGAGTCTTGAAATATCTAGGTAAGTTCAAGGGAATAAAAATTTATAAAAAAAATTAGAACTACCTTCAAAAAAGTAATTGAAAGTCCAAAACTATTATCAAAAAGTAAAATCTAAATAAAGAATTTAGTAGCCATCAATTAACGTGAAATTATGTAATCTTTAATAAATAAATAATTTTTTTTCCAAGGAATTTCTTTTTAAATTCTTATTTTCAGATATTTTTCCTGTCGCATTTGCAAACTCCAAAAGTGTGATTTATTTTAATAAAATACGAATTATAATTTTAATATTTTATTTTTATAAATAACATACCATAAAACATTCATCATTTAAAAATCAAGTCTACATAGAACTAATTATAAATAATAAATAAACAAAAATCACACTAGAAATTATCATTCTTCCACATAAACATTCATACACATAGGACATTCATTCACAGTCTTCCAGTCAAAATAAATAGGTTTACTAAGTTTTACAGTTACCATAATTCGTAAAAATGGTAATTTGCAACTATTAGTCTACATAAGTTTTACAAACCAACTCAATCACTAGCCTCCACAATGCTTTAATTTAAATACAAGAAAGCAAACAACTTAATAATCTGAAAAACCTGAGCTATTACTACTCAATCTTAACAAATAATAAATACTTAATACATTTGGTAATATTTACAAGAAATAAAGATTTGAGGGTGAGTTTAGAAAACATGATTAGATGATGATTTTAAAGCGATGCGGTCAATTTTGTTAAAAAAAACTCGATTAAACTTCATTACATTCTAAGTAGGCTTGATGACAATTATCTCCCGACCTTCCTCGTCTTCCGGCTTCATATAGGATATCAAAACTATGCCCGTCGGTTGATTTTTCCAAGATGAAACTGGTAGCGTATCTGAAATAAATTTATTTTTTATTAGCTACCTATCAACAACTCCTAACTAATACAATTTATTTTTTAATTGACCTCAAAACTTAAATATTTTAATAATCACCGTTACTTTTTCGTTCCACTTTTTTGATTTGCAGTGTTTAAGTACTTGTTTATTTTAATGCACCCAATACTCATTACCGTTAATGTTACACATTTAGTCCAACTGAATAGTAATGCTAATTAGTAACGGAAGAAAATTAATTGGCGCTAAAAATTAGGATTCATATTTAGCAAAGTAAGTAGAACTACACAATTCACTTCTATTTTTTAATTACTTGTTTTCGTGATACTGTAATTATTTTATTTAGCTCTTATTAGATACTCGAAATTTGTGTCAAAAATTTGTTATTTTTTAATTTTTACTTACGTTCCTAGTTGGCAGAAAATTCCAGACTGTCCAATATCACTCATGCATTCCCTATTTGCGTCGCACATATATTTTTGCATGCATTTGCTGTTAACAGTTGACATAGATCTAACGTAACCTTTCATCATAGAAATTCCAGCTACAGCGGCATCACTGATGGAGTCTTTTCTACCCAAATTTCTAGCAGCCATTGATCTATGTGAGAAGGATGTCTTCAAAGCGTCAAGGAGGTTTACGACGATATTGATGAACTATAAACAAAAGTACAATGATGAAAATTAGATTTAATGATAAAAAGTTATATTTTCTAGTGGTACTATATTTTATTAAGGAAATTACGGTAAAAATAACTAGTTTAAATTGTTTTTAAAGAAAAAGGAAAATTAAGACCACACCATTTTTGATATAGGTACAAAAAATAACTATATTTTTGAAGACCATCTCCGTCTTTAATAAAACTACTAGAAACATTGTTTTCAATTTACAGAATTTAATAATTGTAATATGAAATTACATTCTTTAAAATTTGTTAAATATTTTTTTATTTTACAAACCAATTATCCAATTTTTAAGTAACATACCTCTCCAGCCTGTTTGGCCATCATGTTCACCTGGTCTGGGTTCTGGGATCCAACCACCGCTGATAAAACTGCCGCCAGTATTCCCTGTGCAAGCGAAGCTACTACTAGTGCAAGTTCTAACTATTTGGTTTTCTATTTTTTGTATTTACAAAACTTATAAATGAACATAACAAAATGTTATGTTGATTATTTTATAGTGAAATTAATTATCTATAAAGCAGCTATTAAAAAGCTTATACTATTATTATATTTCTCTAGTATTAAATTGAAATCGAGTACCAAAAGTGGTATGCAATTTTAATCCAATATACAAAACATAAGTATTTAGTTCAAATCGAAATACAAGGTGAATTTATTGTATAATATTTACATAACAATTTTATTATTAATAATTTTTCTTTAAGTTTTTAAAGTGTTATTAGTAAAAAGTGGAAAAACCAAGTCACCAAAAAAGTATTTCAGAAATTTCTAGCTTTTTCTCAAAACCAAAACTGTAGAAAATAGCAAAGAATTTACAATTATTTAATATATCTATAAAATTTTGTGGTTCATCTTAATCCAAAATAAATAAAAATTAAAAAAAAAAACTTATTTTTTTTAATTGATCAAACGATTGGGGTTAATGGGTTAATATTTTCTTTAAATAAATTTGTTACCAATAAATTTACACAATATCAATCCACCTTCATTTAAATTTTCTTTTTTTTCTAGATCTATATTATGTATTTTGTATATACAAATATTTTATTATTTACAAGCAATACCTGCATGGGAGATCCATTGTCAACTTTGTCGATTCCATCACCACCACCTCCTCCACCACCAAGAAGAGCAGTGAGGATTTTAAGTCCTACGGATAACAAATTTGCCCATGGGGATGGTGCAATTCCACCATCATCCAAACCTTCGGATTTATTAGGTCCAACCTGTTGTCCACCAGGATTGAAAATCATTTGCATCACCATACCTTGAATAAGGTAAGACATTATAATATTTGTAAATTTTCGTAATGTTTTTGAGATGGGAAACTTCCAAAATAACTTTTTTTAAAAAACTAAACATTGGAAAAACTCAATTTTACTGAAATAAAAATGGACTCACCACCAAGAAAATCTTGCCACCCGACCCCCTTAGTTTGATCGATATTTGCTAAAGAAAATGGGTTCAGAGATTGTTAAAAATATTCGCACGTAATCACGTCGTCATAGCATTGAATACCTCATTTATGATTTGTTATGAAAAATATCGTGTCAAATTTTCAATTGTAGCCAACACTATGTACAAGTTTTTGATGATACCCAAACTTTTCCAAATGTTTATTTGGATATTTGGAAAAGTTTGCGACACTAAACATAAACGAAATTGGTTTAAAGTGGAGCATTTTATAATTTGGTACTCTACTTTTATGTCGTGACTAGAAGTTTGCGAAATTTCTGTGGTCATGTGAACGAGATATTTGATTTTTAAATTTGTTGTACAAGATTTTTTTGAATTTGCTGATGTACATGAAAATTTTAGTTAAATAAAAGAAGACTAATCAAACTAAATTACAAAGGTTTCTCTTGTACTAAACTGAATTCTTAAAATCATACTGAGACATTCAATTTTTTTAATCTTGTAACTTACCCAAAAGATTTGACCACGAAAATCCCCCAGTTGATTCTTGTATAGAATTTGTATTGATGTCGTCTAAATCATCTAAAGCCACCTTTTTAATTGCATTAGGTTTTTCTGCAAATTTCCTTTCTATCCTTTGGGAAGGTAATTCCGGTGTTCTTGAAGGTACAAAACCGCCTTCATAATGGGAGTTCGGGTATGCTAGCGTGCTGATTATACAAGAGCTTATAATTAAGCTGCAGTAAGCCAAACCCGCCGCTTTTTTATACATTTTATTAATCTGGAAAAAGAAAAAAAATACATTCATAATGGAATTTGCATAAGTGTGTTTACTTTAAAAATAAGTTTTTTGAACTGATGCTAATGACTTCCTTCCTCATGACCTAAATACCTAACTGTTTTTTATATACGACTTCAAGACGCATTCTAATGCTATGCACATCAATAACACGAAAGATTTCTAACGGAATTTAAATATTAAATAATAGGTAGTATTTTTGTTTGTCTAATTTCGGCAAAATTATAGCTAAGAAAAAATGTAACCCATTTACTAAAATTCTCAGGTGATTTTATTTTAGTTCACTGAATATTCAGGTAAAATAACTGTACCAAAAAAAATTCAAAAAAATTAAGTTGTAAACTGCAGCTTAACGGTGCAAGCGTGGGCTATGGGCTATACCAACTAACGGTAGTACAAACTGTTACAAGGTTATGTGAGTAGACAGACCTAGTGCCCTGCAATGATCAGTTTATGCATACATGCTTCCAAGAATGCGGACGAACGATAAATCTTACTTTTATTCATAAAACTTCATCGAACAAATTATTTTAAATTTCCTCAAAAACTTGAGCTAATTTTTTCGGGTATGTGATCTTCATTTGTGTACTTGTACCTATTTTAAATGTGGTAACTAGTGTAAACAATCAAAAATAATCAGGAAATACTAATTATTTCACTTTGTTTTATCTTGTGAAACATACTACAATGTAGTGCATATGAGTAATTTTAAAAACAATGCCCGGGTAGGAATTTACCGCGACATCATTTTATTGTCTTGAAAACGAGAAAGCTGTTGCAATAATCTTAAGGTCATAACTTCATATTATTTGACCACAATGATGCACTTAGCCAAATAATCGCAGGAGTGAAAATTGTTTGTTTTTTCTAGATCAATGGTAATTATCTTTTCTAAACATTAAGATAGTTCCTGTTTAAGTGTCTAACAGACAACCACCACTTTTAGATTAAATAAGTATTTATCGCCTTGGTGCTATTTATATTTTTTTGCTTCCAAATGTAGCCTTATCAATTTTTTTGAATATAGAAAAACGTGACCAAAAATTATAACAAATTAAAATTTCAAGCAAAATGTATGAAAATTTGGTTTTGGTAAATTTGGGCAAAACTATATTGGAATTTTGGAGTTAAAAAGTCGTAGTTTACAATCAGTCAATTAAATCAATAACTTTGGTTTTGAAATAAATAAAGTCATTTTTTAGGTATACGTTACTAATTTTGAAATAATTTATTCTTACCTAAAAAACACAAAATTTTGTTAACATTTTTGGCCGAAAAATGTTTGTAGTTATAAATCTGAAGCCGAGTTAAAATATAACGCTTCAAAATAAAAAAATCGTTATTTCCAACTCCGAGGATATATACAGGGTGTCCCATTTGACGTTGGACTGCATGGGTATCTTTGTTATTATTGGAGATAGAAAGTCGGTTAAATGGACAAAGTAGTAGAGATTTTTTCGAATATTAATAATTCATTTCATTTACAAAAAATTTGAATATCGCATTGTTCCAACGCTATCTTGAAAAAACCAGAAAATGCGATTTTCAAAATATGGCTATAACTTCGTTATTTTCGGTGGTACCAAAAAAAATTTTTGACTTAATAAAGACAATTTTTTGTGTACAATACAGTAAAACAAATGAATATTTTTTTTCGCCAACGGATTTACCGGAAATGAACCAAACTTATTTTTTTCTTATGGCAGCCATATTGGATTTATACATATTCGGAATTAGTGTATTTTTCTGAGTAATTTTTTAAGAAAAATAGAAATAATCTTATTTTACTAACCAAAAATGGCCTTGAATAGATGTAAACTGTCAATACATATGTATTTATTTTACATTTAATATTTTAAATAGTTACATTTATGTTATTGACAATTTACATCTCTTAAAGTCCAATGTTAGTTTGTAAAATCAAATAATTTTATATTTTTTTTTAAATATGACATATGGTATACCAAATTACTCAGAAAAAAATACTGATTCCGAATATGTGTAAATCCAATATGGCTGCTATAAGAAAAAAATAAGTTTGGTTCATTTGTTTTACTGCATTGTACACAAAAAATTGTCTCTATTAAGTCAAAAAAATTTTTGGTACCACTGAAAATAACGAAGTTATAGCCATATTTTGAAAATCGCATTTTCTTGTTTTTTCAAGATAGCGCTGGAACGATGCGATATTCAAAATTTTTTGTAAATAAATTATTAATATTCGAAAAAATCTCTACTACTTTGTCCATTTAACCGACTTTCTATCTCCAATAATAACAAAGATACCCATACAGTCCAACGTCAAATGGGACATCCTGTATATTTTTTTTCATGTTTCTGAAAAATATTTCTGGACTAATCAGAAGGATCAAGAATGGTCATTTTTCTTTTGAATAAATGAGTTTTAACTAACAGTGAAGTCAATTTCATAACGATTTTTTTAAATGATCTGAAAACCTGCATAAAATTGCCTAAAAGGGTAAAGGTTTTTTCCTGAAATTGTTTTTGTTCTGTCGCCGAAAAATGTAACCTTTGATGTTTTTGTAACAGGGGCGGATTTAGGCCTTGGAGGGCCATGGGCTATAAAATACCTTTGAAGATCCCCCGAGTACAACAAAACTGATCTTATTCCGAAATATTAACAACTAGTTGTTAAATTTTTTTTAAATAAAGTTTTAATTTAGCTTTATGGGGGTGCGTTATGCAAAAATGTCCCAAAAAAAATCAGAAAAAAATGAAAAAAAAATATATAAAACTCACTTTTTTTATTTCTTTTGTATGTTTGGCCATTACAATGCTTAAAACTGAAAAATTCTTGAAAAAATGCCATAAAAAATCATAACAATTGAAAAAAAAATATTGGTATTTTTTTTCTAAAATTCTTCCATTTAGAACTAAGAAATATATTTTTGGTAGTTGTTTTGATGTTACAAGGCTTCAAACTTAAAATTTGTTAAAAATGGAGCAACAAACCAAACCAAAAACGAAAGGAAACATAAAATTATTTTTTTTATGTAAAATATTTAGAATTATACTTATCTAATTAACAAAATAAACAAAGAAATACACTAAGAACCCGACCTTGGCTGCAACCTTATTAAACCAAATAAAGTCCGCCCCTGTGAAGCCACAAAACCACTGATAAGGAATTGTGCGCTGTTTACTGTTTTCTCAAAAAAATTGTGTACCTAATTGATGTTTTCTAAACAAATATATCATGATATCCCCCTGCTGCAGCCCAAATTCGCCCCTGTTTCTCATAAACCAAAATAATAAATTTGTTTGTTCTATTTAAGTACTTCTGGATATTAAATTATCAAATAGGCCATTTTCGTGATTTTTTTTCGTAGAACCCCGATGACTAAAATATTTATTTATGCACCAAGGGAGAAAAGTAGACGATTTAATCCCAAAATGTTGCTATTTGAATCACATCTAGCAATACATCCGTTTTTTCGGCAGTTCATTAAATTTTTCAATTTATTAATTTTTGAAATTAAATAAAAGCATTAAAATATAATATGGATTTAATATCAAAATATCGGCTAAGGCACCTCAGGATTTCTAAAAATTAATATCAAATGACACTAGAATTTAGTAGGTGTAAAATATTTATAAATGTGTCTTTAATCTTTTTTTTTTTATTTAATGAAAATGTGGCACAAAATAGTACTTTTTTAATTTAATAAGTTGTTAAAACAATACAATGCCTCTTGGTTGATTCAAACAATTACATGTATAACAAAGAATAATCAAATTATTTAATAATAATATTATAAAACAAACATGAAGTAATAAATTTTCTCTCTTTTGCAAATTATGTTCTTTTTAGTCTTCATTGTCAAAATGTCCTCAACCGTACATTTTTCCATCTTTTACGCTCTTTCGCTTTTAAATTGCAGAAATCATGAATTTAACTTTGAATACACTTCCAGGTTATTTAAAAAACCATCGTCAACTCAAGTTTCTAAATTGATTAAACATTTTAGAAAATTGCAAATATGTATCTGCATATGCTAATGCTAATAAACTCTTAATTTTGAAAACTAGGTATAATTAATTATTATGTATCCTGTACACACTGAGTTATTAAAGAAAGGGTTAAATAATTATGTGGAAATTGGTGAAATGGCTTCACCAAGTCAAGGCAAAGAGCTTGGATATTACAAAAAGGAAGACTTGTAAATAAGCAAAAAAATTAACCTAGAAACTCCAGTACAGTTATTAACCATTTATGCTTGAGCATTGTTTCAGAGCTTAGCTATGTTGTTTACTTGCTTCCAAAAAGAAATTAAAATCTGTTATTATCACTAAAAAGAAAATTAAGAAGTTTCTAGGTGAAACCAGGTAAATGCACCTTACAACTTGCGTTTTTTGCAAACTGATAACTAATTTCATAAAACATACATTTGCATAGCTTAACGGTGAGTGCAATAAAATTAAGTTAATTAATCTTTTTTATATTGGTTTCATTCAAGTTTTTATTACTAAATTTAGTGAGATTGATTAAAAATTCATTAATATTTTTTATTAAAATAAATTAAATTAAAATTTCTGCTGAAGATAGTTTTTTTTTCTCAAGCGTTGCATTATAAAGATTTTAAGATTATTCACCGCTACTTGTAATTTATGACTTTTATTCACAAAGTATTAAAGATTCAAATTTGATATGTATTTGAAACGTCAAAGATTAATTTAAACATCGTACAATCTTTTAAGGCAGTGAATCGGTTGACCTGCCACACAAAATTGCCGCTACAACTGTACAAACCAATTTAATCGTTTTTGTCCTCATAAAAATGGATTAGGTCATAATATTTGCTTGAGGTGAGAAACAGTTGCACCTTAACAATAATTTTACAATAATGAATAGGTTGCGGTTAGTTATTTTTTTCCACACCTTCAGACTTCATTAGAGTTTTTACACACTGTAGTTTTTTAAACTATATACAGGTAAACGTCGTTTTGCGCCGGTTCGATTTACGCTGATTCACAATTACGCCAGTTGGTGCCAGCGTGGGATTTTCCAAGTTAGTTTTCGTTTTGATTTTAAGAAAAATAAAAAGATATGATTATATTTTTTATTTTATTATAAAATTAAAAGAATATTCAATTTGTAGTTTCATTATGGGCGACAATAGTGATTCAGAACATTGTGCGAAAAAAGCACGAAAAATGTGTGTTCGTTTTACGCCGGAGTCTCTAGAAACGGATCCCCGGCGCAAAACGACGTTTACCTGTAATTTGATAGTTTTTCCTCTTTATTGAGAATTTCGATTAGGTATAGATGGTGCTATTTTGACATAAATTTTGTAACAACATGGAGGAAGATGAGTATTGAAAATATAGGCTTTGTTGTGCTGTATAACATTTTTTATGACTAAAAAATTGATTTATAAGTACCCATACATAAAGTTTACATAAACAGGTTCTTATTTACTACTCCACTACCTGCTTTATTAAATGACCACCAGGGGCCCGATCCTTATTTTCGGGGATAAAATATCTTATAGGAACAACAGTACGTTTCCAAAATAGCAAAAACAACCAATATAATTAACGAGTATTTTTCAGAGGTCGTATCTGTCCTCCGAAATTTTGGAAACTATCAGAAAATCATTTTAGTGAAACCACATATACTTAAGAGGATAGTCGGTAAATCTGGATGCTTAGTTTTAAATTTAATAAAAACTAAAATTTTATGAAATTGATAGCCAATAGCCACAAGAATTTAGTGCCTAAGGATCTTTTAGTCAAGGTATAAATGATTAAAATGAAAATTATAAATAAATAATTTTAAAAAATCTTTGAATTTTTTCAAAAGTTCAATTTAATAGAATTTTTCATACTTTGATATGTTTTAGTAAGTACATTACTTAAATATTGCATAGAAATTATTTATTTACTTCCATTAAACTTTGAAAGCTAATGTTAAAACTTAAATTATAAATTAAATGCTGCAGGAATCGAAATAATTGAATTTGTTTAATTTTCTGCTAACTATTGTTACTTCAAATTAGTAAATAATATTATTAAATAAATTTTTTATTTTATTTTTTATTTTATGTTTTTTTAAATAAACGTATACATATTTATGAATAAAGAACGTTTAAGCTTTTTCCTTTACAATAATTAGTTACCTCAATTATTATTGACAATTACAGTTTATTAATGATACTTAATTTAAGATTTTATCCATAATTCCTTTTTATGGTATATTTTTAACTAATAAAAAGGTTTTCTTTCAGAGAAAGTCAATAACGTGTAATCATTATTAACGACTCACTAAATAAAAAAATTAAATCCTAATGTTTAAGAGTTTGATAAAATCTTTCTTGTAAAATAATAAAAAATTATTGATACGTAAATATATGTTGTCTTTCCACTTTTTTAATTTAAGAAATTATAAATTAATTGAATTGATCACTTTTTTTACTGTGAAAGTGAGCGCAGAAATTTTTAATAGTAGCCTTTAGCTAAATGATATTATTAAATTTAATCGACTAAATATTTGTGTAATTATTACTCTTTTACCACTTCTTTCAATTTTATCGTCGCTTGAATAGTTTTAAATAAATAATAAAAAATATTAAAAAAATAATGTTCTCTAATAAGTCTTAGAATGTTTTCAATTTTATACATGTTTGGTAAATGGTAAATTCATAGTACAAAGAAAAATTTAAAAATTCTATTTATATTTTTTCATTTTTAACGAAAAATTTTTGTGAAAAACGATAATAAATGATGATGAAAGAATGTTATAAAAGTTTGCACTAATTAAAAATGTTTTGTATATAAATTTTCAATTAAAATTGGTTTAATTTAATTTTTTTTTTTGTTTTAAAACCAAAATATTTTTATATTTTAAATAATATTATAAAACACTGTCTAATAGAATTATATTATAATAAAACAGAAAATTTTAATTTTGTTGAACCTGTATTGTTATACATAGATTAGAAGCAATATAATTAAAAAATTAATTATTTACCACATGTATGCCGTTATTTAATATGAGTTTAAAGACTTTTTAGAACAATTCATAAATTTGCACTATTTCACAAGAATTACGTGCTTATTTAATTATTACCACCAATTTAATTATATCCACAATATCTTGTAGATAAATCTACCGTTTCAAAAAAAAAACGGTATAAAATTTACTTGCGATAATAAATCAGGAGTATTTCTTTGTATTTTCAATAATTTTTTTAAAAGTTGAATGAAGAAAACTGTGTTTATGTGAATAAATAATTGTAATTAAATTTTTTAATAATCAGTCAGGTCGAGAAATCTAATTATAATTAATTATAATGTAACTGTTGATAGTTATTCAAAAATCTAAATTTCTTTATAATGTTTTAAAATTTGGGTGCGTACTTTAACACCACATGAATCATTTCGGAAATCATTTTAGAAAGTTCCCTTAATCATCATGGTAAAACATTTGATTAAAATTTAAGCGACAAGAATTCATGACATACAGTATTTACTTTTAAATTATTACCTGGCTTGAAAAGCGTTAATTAAAAAATATCCTAAACGTTTCTATTTAAATACAAGTATTTATTGTAAAAGGTAATGACAAGTTAAAATTTGTAACCTAATAATATTTGATAACAAAAAACCTTCTGGACCTTTCTTTCGGTATAATTATGATCGACTTAAACTAAAGGAGGTCACCAAATAAGCAGTAGGCCAACCAAGGAGCATTAACCTTTCTTCGTACCTTTAATCCTGATGGACATTAATTGTTTAATATTTTAGTTATTATTTTTCCTAGAGTATTTATATATTTTTTTATATAAGCAAATAAAAATAAAAAAACCAATATATATATTTTTAAATTTTTTAATTGTCATTTGGTATTTATAAAAGAGCAACCTTTTTAGTTTTATTTATTTATTAAATTTATATTCATAAGAAACCTTCTTCAGGAGGTGTTTTTTTTTCTTCAAAATTTAAAAAAAGAAATTAAAAAAATATTCCTACTTAAGTACCATTTAAATATTTAATTTTTGGAATATTAGTCTTAAATAAAAAGTAATACTAAAATAATTATTGGATCCATTTGTAACTATAATTTTATTAATAATAAATTATTTAAAATTCAAAAATTTTTTAGAAAAAAACCTGTAATGTGTTGTTAAATAAAATTATGCAAAACTCACCTGTCTGTGCAAAAATTAAAATAAAACAATTTCGTATATCACAGGTGTATGCGTACAGGTAGACGGCACGAGTCGAGGTAAGATTTGAAATGGCTTGGTAATACCTTGAACTTGTATTTATATAGTATGACCCACTTACCTGTAGAAGATGCACGTTTCTTCTATATGTATATACCTGACTGCTTGCCGGCAACGTCATTACATTCCGGGTAATGTAAAAGTATCCGGAAAGCAATGTCTTTCATATTTAATAAATTTAGCATGCCATGGCTTAAGAAATCTTCAAAATTTAGAAGCTTCAGCTCTTCTTAATCAAAATGTTTCTGGAATTTATAAAAGAGGTATATCAACTGTTTTTGATTGTCTATTAGCATAAAGAATACTTTTTAAGTGTTTTGAAATTCTTTTGTAGACATGGTACTTGTTACATGTAGATAGTAGATAGTAAGATGGGCTGGATAATTTTATGATTAGAACTGTATTTTAAATGTATACTCTGGAAAATGATGAAAGTAATATTTATTGAATATATTTTAAAACTTTAAATGGTGGTTTTCTTGATTGTTCTACAGATTTTCTTTAAAATTCCTATGGAGGGGATTCGTATGAGCATATCCCATAATCAATTGCTATTATTAAGGGGAGCAACTTAATTGGATATCAAACACCTGTGATTCGGTAAGCGCATTCTACAACACTTGTGGATTATGGCCAAGATATACAATAAGAAACATCACTAATCCTATAATTATTTATTGCTTACGACTATTATACATTAAAATTATCATCTTAAAATCCCTAGTTATTACAATTGGGTGAAATTACTACTCACCGAATAGTTAAAACATAATTAATTAGTTTCAAAAATTAATTTTGAGATGATGAAATCTTCTTCTTCGTATCATCACTTGAGACTTGGTGGACTTATACTTTATACTACTGGTGGCTTCTTCACGTGCGGGCTTGAAGATGGAGTAGATGCTGGGGAAGTCTTTAGAATTTATTTAATTTAAATACCCAGCAGACTGAAGTTCATTAGAGGGCATATCAAAATTTACAATGTATACATAAAAAACATTACAGATATTACAAATTAATTTACAATACAGCACATACGTATACATTACACATTAGGACCTAATGCAGAGACTCAAGTAAGTTTTTACAAAATCGAGTAAAGTATGGTCAAAAATATCACATGCATCTTGAACACTGTTGCAGCCTCTTATTATATTATTCATCGGTCAATAGTAATGATGATTGGTGTTGCTAGTAGTATTGTAAGTGTATTTCTGGAGGCCAGGCGAGGAGATTTTTCAAAAACATACAATCGTCGACTTGTGAGTGTATAAGCTTATACAGATAAGTGATAAGTAAGTATAGAGTAGTTGCACATATGACATTTCCAAACACGGGTAAGTTCTATACTTAAAAAAATAAGGATACTTTAAAAATCGCCCCTGCACTCTCTCAATTAAATTCTGATATAGTTTTATATGTGGAGCAACAATACTCGAAGTTTTCTCGCAATTTGGGTATAAATAGTGTCTTAAAGGTTTGTGGATCTACGAATTCTTTTGTATTTCTTATAAGATACCCAAGAAGTCTAAAACACTGATTAACTAGTTTAACTATACATATTTAAAAGTAAGTTTTAGATCAAAAGTAAAGCCTAAATCACGAAATTTATTTACTCTGTTGATTTCCACATGATGATCAATTTGATATCCATACTTACAACAATGAGAATTCCTTGTGTAGGATATTATAGCACACTTTTTTCATTTAGGTCAAGACAGTTATTGGTACCCCACAGTGAAATTTTTTGCAAATTGGATTGAAGTTTTCACAGTCAAACTCAAAATTAACAACTTTGCATCATCAGCATAAAGGAGTATACCACAATCAATCACATCACAAGCCCTGATAAAGGATCTAGGCAAATAATTCGAATACTGTTCTTCGTAATTCAATTATTCGAACATAATTATTCGAAGGTTACAATTAACCGACAATATTTATTCGAATTACCCATTGTCGTTTATTTGATAATATCCTCTTATGGCCGTGGAAGAAACCAAATACCTACACGCTACGGGGAGTTTATCCCTATTTCCATGCCCTTGGAACTTAAAAATTAAAAAAATATATTTTTTGTCAGTTTTGTTTCGACCTTAATAGCGAATAGATCAATATAATTATATTTCTCAAGATACGTTTTTTTTTGAGAAAATGTATATACAGGGTGACCCAGTCATATGCCCACGGTCTAAAGCTTCTTTACTATCAAACATATAGACTTGCGGTTTTCACCAGCATATAGATACATGCATGCCCCACAATTTAAAAATATTTTAGATATATACAGGGTGTCCCATCATGGTCTACTGAACCAAAGTTATATTTTTTAAATGGAACACCCAGTATATTATGACATTTTTGGATTCCTTATCAAAAAATAATTATACTTTGTATAAACTTTTATGGGTCTATCATCACTCGTTTTGCTGATATTTGCCATTTAAGCCAAAAAAAGATCAATTTTTGAAAAATCACTACTCTAAAACAGAAGAACATGTTGGCTTGAAATTTTGTCTAAAATTTTTCAACATCGTCTAGTCTACAACTATCATGTCAAATTTAAGTTTGTGATATTTTTTTATCAGGGTGCCTTATAAAACGCAAATTGAATAGTTACACGAATTTTTCAAATGGAACACCCTGTATATTTTAACGTCAGTCGATGGCATTTTTTAAAAGCTTTCTATTGATATAATGTTTGTATGGTCGCTTATCAATGGTTTAGGAGATATTAATATCCAAACTGAGAAACAGTGAAAATAAACAAAATAGCACTCTTGGTGAATTTTTTTCAGGATTTTTTTTAATTTGCCTTAAACTTATTTGTGTCTTTCTCTATTTTGCTTTTTTAATAATGTTGTTATACTACAAAGCAGTTTTTGTTGCTTTACAACACAAAAGAAATCGAAACTTGCAATTATCAATTTTGGTTTTCTAAATTTCAGTATGTTTTGAAAATTTGACAACTGATGTTACCAAGGAAACCCCTATTTTGTTGAATTTCGTTTTTACGCTCTCTTCTGATAGCTAGAAGCGGATTTCTTTCAGCTTCCCCAAGCGCTTACAGCATATTTGCCATTTCTTCTTTAGAAGAGTTCACTACATCGGTTTAGTTTTTGCCAAAAGTACAGAAAAGGGCGTTAAAACAAAACTCAACAAAATAAGGGTTTCCCTGGTAACATCAGTTGCTGAATTTTCAAAGCATACCGAGACTTAGAAAACCAAAATTGATAATTGCAAATTTCGATTTTATTTTTGTTATAAAACAACAAAAACTACTATTGAAATAAAACAACATTATAAAAAAAGGAAAATAGAGAAAGACAGAAATAAATAATAGGCAAATATAAAAAAAAATTCTCAACAAAATTCATCAAGAGCACTATTTTGTCTATTTTTCACTGTTTCTCAGTTTGGATATTAATATCTCCTAAACCTTTGATAAGCGACCATACAAACATTACATCAATAGAAAGCTTGTAAAAAATGCCATCGATTGATGTTAAAATATACAGGGTGTTCCATTTGAAAATTTCGTTTAATTGTTCAATTTGCGTTTCATAAGGCACCCTGATAAAAAATATCACAAACTTAAATTTGACATGATAGTTGTAGACTAGACGATGTTGAAAAATTTTTGACAAAATTTCAAGCCAAAATGTTCATCTGTTTTAGAGCAGTGATTTTTCAAAAATTGATCTTTTTTTGGCTTAAATGGCAAATATCAGCAAAACGAGTGATGATAGACTCATAAAAGTTTATACAAAGTATAACTATTTTTTGATAAGGAATCCAAAAATGTCATAATATACTGGATATTCCATTTAAAAAAATATAACTTTGGTTCAGTAGGCCATGATGGGACACCCTGTATATATCGAAAATGTTTTTAAATTGTGGGGCATGCATGTATCTATGTCGATATGTTTTATAGCAAAGAAGCTATAGATCGTGGGCATATGACTGGGTCACCCTGTATGTGTAGTCAAAAAGGTAACCGTAAGGTGGTTCTGGAAGGATTCATGTTTGTAAAGGGCAAACGAGTTGTTACCAAAATTTATTGGAAATGTGAAAATTTTTTAACTAAACAGTACCGATCGCGTGATATTACTGAAGGAGGTGAGTTGAAGAATAGACCCGGAGAACATAATCATAGAGGTGATGTTGCAAAGTAGGCAAATTTATAGATTGTGTGCAAGATTCTGCCATAGCGACACAGAATACACCCCAGTGTATAATATTCTCACTAGACGGACCCTCAGAAATATAAGAACAAGACATGATATGCTGAACCAGCACTATCTGTATCTAGATATTGTTTTTCCCGATGCTTACAAATAAACCACGAGGGGAGATAGATTTCTGTAGTTTGATTCAGGTAAAACGGTTTCAAGGATCCTAATTTTTGGAACCGATATCTAAAAGTTCTAGAAAATTCTGAACATTCAATGAATTGTGCGACAACTGTGAGTTTCCAGAAGAATCCCAGGAAGTAGTGAATTATTATTAAGACATCTGGATTCGTCGTCCAAACAGAAGAAACAGACGGCATACACCTATTATTCCACATACTATGTAGAATTGTTATGCTAGTTCGAGTACTTGGCAAAAACGAACAATGCTGTAGAAGGCTGGCACAGAAGCTTCGAGAACCGAGAACCTAATTTCATCTAGTCTTCCAAGTGATCCAAGGGTATGGAAGTTTATATATGGTATTAATACGAATTAAAAATTGAACAACACCCTCCTCATCAAAAAAATAAAGACTGCTCTGCAAGAATCCAAAGAGTCATGGAAAGTTTTAATCCAACAAGCATGGTGAAGGAATTGCACACAATATAAGTTATTAAAAATGACTACATGTTGTATAGTGTTTAATTGTCCCTCAGTAATTTTAACCCTGATCATCTTACATTTATGATGCGTTTGGTTAATTATTTTTAAGAAACAAAAAAATTCAATTAAGAGTTTCGAATATTTGTATTCTTCCAATAATGGCAACTTTCGAATAATTGCAAATTTCGAATAAATGTTTTTGAAGAATTTACCGGCTACCGTTGATAAAGATGGAGAGAAGAAGTCGTCCCAAATTCGACCCCTGTGGTATACCACTTCTTACCGTGTACTGGTCCGTACGAATAGTAACTTATCACGAAGAAGGCTACACACAACTTCAGCTTACACAGTGGCTTAATGTAAACCAATCTACCATATCCAGAGTACTAAGGCGGTTTGCGAAAACTAGACATAATACAAGAAGACTAGAACGGAGTCGTGGAAGAGCTGCAACCCCCAATAAATACCGTTTTTGGAGAATTTGCACATTATGCCAAAGGTTCGTAACAAGTTATTTTTTGCAAAATGAATTTGTGGACCGTTACAACTTCAGAATAAGCCAAAATACTAAGAGGAGAAGACTTGCAGCTTGCAGAACATAATCTGAGTCTTGCAAGGGCAGCCACCGGTCCATTGCTGACCAGGCAACACATAAAGCCCGTGAACATGTAGGTTGGGAAAATGAGGATTGGGCAAGAGTTTTGTTCTCGGATGAGTCCAGATTTTTTATCTTTGGAACTGTAGGTTATGGTGGTGGGTCAGTTATGGTCTGATGCTTGACCTCGTGTCGCTAAAATTGTGCAATAGCATCGACGAAAAGTCGGAATTCTTGCCATGATTTGGCCACAGAGGAGTCCAGTTCTCAATCCCATCGAACATGTGTGGGACATTATGGGAACACGATTAAGACGACTACCTAGAACTACAAACACATTAAAAGATCTTTCCCGAAGGTTGTTAAAAATTTAGAACGAAATCGACCAAGACCAAATAAGAAGACTAATTTGTAGTATGAGAGATCGTTGTCAGGCCGTAATTAATGATAGAGGGGGAAATGTTCGTTTTTAAGTTACGTTTTTCCATAGATTTAAATTTTTATCTTTGATTCTTTTTTTCAATGTCATTATTTTTTTGCTTGGAAATAAAAATTATTTACCAAACTGCATCTGTTTATCAAAAATAAGGTTTCACGCAAATATGCATTAATTTTGGAGCGCAGTATATTTGAAATTAATCTTGTATTAATTTATACATTTTTACAGTGTTTTCAAACAAAATGTTCTGCGATCAATATAATAGACTCCATTTGATGCTTCTGGAAATTTTTACGTTGCCACTCCCACATTGATATTGAAAAGAATAGAATGAATAATTTGACCACAGATGTTAACACATTTTTAGTCAAAAAACTACTGAATTTTTAAGGTTGGCTTGTATTGAAAATTTAGCTTTCGTAGTGAATCAAAATCAATCCTTTTAGTCTCAATTTTGGAAAGTAAAAATCCAAGAAAACGCATCGAAGACTTCCAAAAAATTCACTTAAACCTAAAACCAAATTCATTTTTGTTGTCATAATCACAGGTGATTAACATTTAAAAGTCTTTTACTAGCGAGGCGTCCTAAAAATGTTGTACCACAAAATGTCATCTTACTTTTTACTGTTTTATGTCTTCACACAGACACACAGTTTTTTTTATAACATACGTTTCATCGATACTTCGTTTCATCTGAATTGTTTTTTCTTTCTATAAATATACAAGATGACCAAAAGTCTGGCACCAAAGGTTCTAGTGTTAACATTTTAAATAAAAATATGAATATAACGGGGTAAGTGTTTGACCAACTTTGATGGTTTCTGTGCCAATGCAAATAGGAGATGCTAATTTTTAACTACAATTGAAATTATTCTTATAAATCTAAAAAGAAATTAAATGATCCTTAAGAGTAGATGAGTCTCACTTTATACAACAATTAATCAACCACATTCTAGGAACAAGCTAAATATAACTTGATTGTATTTTTCTGCAGTTTTCGGATTAAAAGCAATTCAAATAGAAAAAGCAATAATAAAAATCCTACTTTTACTGTATTAAAATTCTTTGATGGGCTGGAATAACAGTACAAGTCAAAAAAGTGTGGATAAATATCGTCGTTTAGTTTTTAAAAAAGCTACATTAAACTTTCCTACAAATTTTAAATAAAAAAACAGCAAGCAGTCAAACTTAGGTAGCAAGTAGCCAAAATTGACTTGTACTTTTATTCCCGCCCATCCAAGAATTTGTGAGTCATATGTGAATCAAAATAAATTTTCACTTTCATATCTGGAAGCACATTTATATTATGTGACTAATAATACAAAATTCTAAATGTTACATAAAGATTAACGTTGAATTAAATACTGAGGGGGCGAATTTTAAACACCATCGTGTTACGCCTTCCTATCTTTTGCGCAAACATTTTTAATCCTGTAGGATATTTATCCTAGCTGTTAATAAGGATTCATGTATAAATTGTGCGAGCTAGCAAAAATATAATGACAGTAAAATATCCAACAAAATTTAAACCCAAATATACCCGAAAGAACCATTAGGGTATTTTCCCACAGTTTCCTAATTTTATATAAAATAATTTTTTAAACTTAAAAAACTAAAACGGACAAAATTTTTTTAATAAAATTTAAGAAGACACACGATAAGGAATAACCTTAGGCAATGAGTATACTCACTTCATTTGGTTTAAAAAAACATAAATAATTGAAAAACTAAAAGATTTGGACTATCAAATTAAAGTTGTTTGGTTTAAAGGGGGAAAATGGTGATTTTTTTGTTAAGGGCCATCTTTGTGTTAATTTCAATGTAAACCAAGTTTTTTTAAATGAAAACCTATAATGATGAAGATTGACGATGATTTGGGATTAAATTTTAATATTAAAACTCTTGGTACACCTATTATTAATTAGAAGGTATGTTTTTTATCTCTAAATATTTCGTTATATAATGTAATTTGTCTTTACAGTGCCTGATGATGCCCTAATAAAGGTGAAACTAGTAGGACATTCCTTGTTTTATTAAAATCACCTGTGATATCAGTTAGGATAAGAATCATCCTTGTCTTTTTTAACAGAAAACCTATAATTTTTTTATCAATTTTAAAATTTACTCAAAAAAACAAATATCTTTTACATAAATCACTTTATTATTTGACACTTTTAAATTTCAAAAATATTTATAAAAATTTTGTTTTGAAGCTTGACGTAAAAATTAGTATGTTCTTTATTTTCTCCCATTTAAACCTAACAATTTTTATTTGGCACATTTTTTCAAAACCATTTTTTTAAGCAGATTCTGGTCAAAATTGAAGGCCTTTAATTAAAAACAAATGAGGTAACCATGGAAATTGTCCATTATAATCTATATAACAAATTTAAATTTAGAGGTTTTTAAACTTAAAGGATTTGGCCAGAATCTGGGTATTAGTTTGTTAGATATTTATTTCTCTCAAGTTAAATGGTCAACCCTGATGATTACCCTGTATACCAAAATAAAAATATAGGAGAAAACGACATTATCAAAAATTGTGTGTAAAACGCATTTTGTATCTGGATACAGTCCATACTCCATGATTAATCAAAAAAGTATGTACTGTACATGTTTTTGCCACCAGATATAGTTTTTTTTATAAAAATATGACATTTTATAAACATAATAATTTTCGATTGTGCGATTTAATAAAAATCAAATTATACTAATTTTATTAAACTTGTAGAACAAAAGTAACCAACCGAATTAAGTAAAGTTTTAAATTAGACGACATACACGTCTAACAATTTTACGTGTTAAAAAATATACATTTTATAACTAGGTTAATCTTATTGTTTCATTACAGTTTTTTAACCCAAAAATAAAAATTATTATGAGCGTGGCAAGTAGAAAAATGCTAATTTTTTAAATTAAATTATAAAGTTTAAGTCCCAATGAATTGTTAATTATACAGCTAGGAAGTAATGAAAACTTTTAGGTCACTTGCCTTAATTAAATTGATTAAATTTATCAATTACTTGACTTAAACCAAAAATGTAAATTTGTAGAGATAAATAATTAAATACTGCAAACCTACTAAACCTAAACCAAGCGTTTTTTATTATGAAATAATTCTAACATTACTGTTTTTAATTACTCAATTACAAGTAAGTTAAAATTGAAATATGTTGATTATTTATATTCCATAAATACATAACTCAAATTAAACTAAAAATTGCTGAAACAAACTGTAATAGAATTTATGACCATTCAAACGAATGGGAGTATCAAACTTGAGATTATAATAGAATTTGCTGTTAAAATTCAATTTGTAATTTATAATGAATATTTTAATGATTATATAACACAATTATAATTAAAAAAATAATTAATGAGTATATGGGGTCATTTACCTAATCTTTTACAAAAAGAACTATAAATATTAACTATAATTTATAACACTTGATGTTATTCTCCTGGAATCTAATTTATATTAATAAAATGGATAAACTATTTTAAATCCAAAAAAATTAAGGGAATACATACGGATTTACAGAAAATTTTCCAGATGAGGCAGTTCTGGAAGTAGTAGTAGTAGTGTCTGAACTGCACAGACTTCGGAAAAGCAGCAAAGGCGCAACAAGTAAATTTTGAAAATCATGGAAATGCCAAAGTGTTTGATATTGGTAAAACGACTCATTTGTCTTATTTGTGTCCGTATTTTTTTGAAAAAATTGACCGTGTTCTACAAGGTTTTTACAGATCTATGACAGGATACTGTTTTTACCAGTTTCAATATTTTTTTCCATAGTTGCAAACAGGTCGCACTACTCATATTTTTAATATTAATATTAATCAAAAAAATTCTATAAAAAGTTCGTTCAAATGAATGAAGTAGTCAAGAGATTAAAATTGATATAAAAGTAAACATGTTAATAAGAGTAATTAAAAATAACTTAACAATATTTAAATAAATAAAAGAAATTTTGGCAGTTTTTATATTAAAAAATTAGAAATTGTCATGAGTATTAGTGGACTTCAATAAATCTGAGCGCTTGTAATCCAAATTTGGTTATTAATTGCGCTCTTTATAAAACATTAATTTCAGAAAAAATAAAAGTAAACACTTGTTTACTACTTATAAACATTTATGCATTTTCTAGATACTTAATTGTCCAGTAGCTTCATAAATCTTTTTTACTAAGAAAAGTGGTGAAGACATGCAATAATTAGAAACGAAATAATCAAATATGTATTAAAAACAAACGCTTATTTTTGTAAGCGTTAAGTACTAACAAGTTTGGCACGATGTGTTAATATTTTCATTAAAGTCAAACTATTTATTTACAGTTAATATGATCCCCGTTATGTCACAGAAAAGTTAAACGTATGCTTAAGAATTGTTTAAATTAAAAGGATTTAAATCCTTACTTAATCGAAAAACTAAAAAGCGCAAATTTAAAAGTGTAAGCCCATTGTTTAAAATTATGCAATTGTTGTCAAATTAGGGAGCTTTCTTTTTATTTAAAATTTGGTACATTTTAAGTGTTATATAAACTAATATTTTTAAGCTACAACGTTTGGGAATAACCATATATGTATTTACTTTAATTTTTTAATGATTGTTTTTTTTGACCGGAGCCCGGGCGCTCAAGGCCCGAACAACCCGCCCGCATATTTTTGAAAATTTCATTTTATAATAAAAATCAAGCGATAAGCATTTATCTTTCTTTAACAAACCAAACTATTGTAACTTTCAAATTCAAACTATACAGGGTGTCTCACTTTTTTTCCAGCAAAAAATTTTTTTAAATAGTAAATGTCATTATGAATAAAAATTTTCCTATGAACTATTATGTTTTTTCGATTCCTTAAAAAGTTACAGCAATTTTAAAATTTAATAAATTTAATGATTTTTGTGGGACACCCTGTATAAATTTTATTTAATTTTATTTTTTTTAATGAAATCAAGTATGCTTTGGATTTTGTATATCTTTAAGCCAATAAGATGCTAAATTTTACCAAGGGAAATTTAACCTCTTCGTTTACTTATTTTAAAAACGGCCAATAATGTTAAAATAACAATTTGGCAAAGAAAAAATCCAAATAATAATTTAACTATTTACCATTTATTGAAATCAGTCAAAATAAATCTTATAAAACATTCAAATCTTTCAGATTTAATAGTACAAATTCATTTTAAGTTGACATCAAAAATTTTTATTCAAAATTTTTTTTACAAATGTAATAATTTTTTTGTACCATCGCTTAAGGGACATGAATGTCTATCAAAAACGAGTAAAAAGAAGTGGGCGATTTCATTTAAAAAATCGATGATGAAGTCATTGCTAAATCACCAGTGACGTCATTAATAATTTTTTATACCAAGAGATTGCATTTTAAAAACAAAAATTGACCAGTCCGGGCGATTTTCTTAAAAAAAATTACTAAAAAAATTTGTGGGACACCCTGTATAAATTTTATTTAATTTTATTTTTTTTAATGAAATCAAGTATGCTTTGGATTTTGTATATCTTTAAGGCAATAAGATGCTAAATTTTACCAAGGGAAATTTAACCTCGTCGTTTACTTATTTTAAAAACGGCCAATAATGTTAAAAAACAATTTGACAAAGAAAAAATCCAAATAATAATTGATTTAAATAAAAAAAATATAATAAGAAAGAATATTATACAGGGTGTTCCACAAAACTCATGAAAATTTATCAATTTTAAAATTGCTGTAACTTTTTAAGGAGTCGAAAAAACATAATAGTTCATAGGAAATTTTTTGTTCAAAATGACATTTACTATTTAAAAAAAAAATTGCTGGAAAAAAAGTGAGACACCCTGTATACTTAAAAATTAATAAGAAAAATAAGGTCTGTAAAACTGTAAAAAATAAGTAAATATAAAAATGTGTGGCTGCTATTTAAAAAAAGTTAAGTGATTATGACGTGACCTTCAACCTGCTGCTCAAGGTCATGGGAATATTCCTAAATAATTCATTACTAAGAATCGTACAACTTTTATTTATCTGAAAAATAAATCGGCGTTGCAGATCTTATTGAAAATTTAAACTCAAGAGTAACTTCCCAATTATTTACTTCAAAAAAAAACAAAAAAATATGCTATTTAAAAAAAGTTAACCTTTCATTTGAAACATTTTTCTAAAAAATGCATCATTTCAAAAATAAGTAGGCATTGCCAGACTTTTTGTCCGCCCTGTATTTACAGTTGGTCCCAGCTGGAAGTAGGACGAAAGTAATCACGTATTCTTTGTCCTACTTCCAGCTGGGAGCAACTTTACCTATACAAAAATATGATTTATAGGCAGATTTTCAATAAATTTTTGGATAAATAAGGAACCATTTAAACGCATATACAGGGTGTGAACATTGTAATTTGTACTTTACGAACAGATAACCAGAAGTTCTCGTAACCAGACAATCTCTAGGTCGACAGCTTTCCCAAGCTGCGAAATTTGCTAAATTTCAATAGTTCAAGCCTAATAAATTGCAGGTTTGGCCTCCCCGAGCACGCCCCAATGAAAATATAAAAGTGTATAAACGGCATAAACGCAATTTAGGTACTTGAAATGAAAGTATCCAGAAAATTAGACTGCCTATGTTGGCGACACTGCTTTATTTATTTATAACTAATATAATTAAAAATAAATTATATTTTATCACAGTACTTTTCAGCATACGTTTTCTTGCAACTTCCTTTAATATTATTTAGGGTTATAAATAATAGAAAACATAAATATGATTATACCAAGCACTTTTAATAAGTTTTTATCAGTTTCCAAAATATTTTTGTTTCTCTTTAGTTTGTAACTAGATAAATTTGGCTTGAAAAGTGCTTCAGAAAGCCATAAGACGTTAAGCGAAATGAACGCATTGTTTACATGACTTGAGCAAGCCTGCCTTGAATTCAAGCCAGCTTGAGTTAAGCGCGATAAACGCAGTCATTTTTTGAAAACGTATTTTAAAATGAAACAACTTTTATTAAAATATTCTTTTAATATGTTATACATATACCGGGTGGAAATGAAAACCGGGTCACCTCGATAACTTGTAATAAACATACTTAATAGCTAGTATTTTCCAACTTAAGAAATAAATAATTTTACAGGCACATGCAAAATAATACCCCTACATATGGGGTATCAAAATAATCGTTATAAAATCCTCTTTTTAAAAAGTCGAATGACCCGGCATCATTGCATTTAAAAAAAGTGAGATATTTGATAAAATCTTCATTAACTAAGTTTAAAAATTAATAGTTCAAAAACCACTTAAATTTTTTTTCAAATTACAATTTTATTTAGGTATTTGAATTATTTAGAATTAGTTTTGGTACTTTTCACCGACTTCGAAAACCTTTTTTTTTTTTGAGAAAAATTTTTTTTACAAAAAAAATAAAAACTAATATCTCAAAAATACTTCTTTTTTAAAAGTATTTTAAGCCATGAATAAAAATATGGGATGTTACATTTAAAAAAACAAAGTTCATGGTGTTTCCGGTGAAACCGGAAGTGATTTCGAAAATAAAAAATGCATATAAAATTTGTTTTTTTGAACCATAGAACATAGCCAAATTTCAATTTTTTTTATTCATAAATAAAAAAGTTATCGAGGTGACCCGGTTTTCATTTCCACCCGGTATATGTATAATTAACAAATTAAACAAAAAATAAATAATAATTGACTAAAGTGGTGTCTTAAATTACGGAAAATTGAAAACGCTACACCATCATCCACAAGAGGCAACTATGATTTTTTACATGAGTGGTATTTTTTGCTTAATTCGTTAAAAATATTCAACTTTTTTCTATTTTTTTTTATAAGGATACCTATTCTGTAACCACACGAATCGAAATTTTTAAAGCAAAAAAAGAATAGGAAAAGGTGAATAATAAAGTGTAAGATAAAGACAGGTATCTAATATTTTATTACAAGAAAATACATATTAACCTAGAAAAGCTGTTTATTTTTAATAAAAAAAAGCAATAAATTTAAGTCTCTATTTAAACAATATTAGTTGCTTCTGCTTCCACACTTGCTTATGATGGTATAGATATAGAGTATAGAGTGTTTTCATATTTGCATAAATTAAAAGAACTTTTTATTTTATTTTAATAGAATAATTAAAGAATTCTTTTATTATTTTATTTTATTATTTTTTTATTATTATTACTTCTTCTAAAAATAATTCTATACAATAATTTGTATATCCAATCAAACTTAAATTATAATTTGAAAGTAATTTTCAATAAGAATATTGAAAATGTACCTTTTTATAAAAGATTTTTAAATTTACCAGTTGTAGATTTTAATGATAAAGACTATACAGAAAAACTTCTATTAATGGCCACCTTCGTAGAACGGTCACCCCTACTAGGTGGCCAATTCTCTCAAAATATACTAAAGAATGCTTAAGCCCTTGACGGTCACCTTCTTAGAACGGCCACCACAAGGGCCTACCAAAAGATAATCCGCCAGGTAGCTTCTTCATAGCGTCATATCTTATCAGTTTTATTTAGGAATTTTTAAAAGATAGTATTTATAGTGCGAAATTATTAATCTTTTGGTTAGTTGTATTTGTTTTAATCGTTGTTTGTCTAACCCTTTCACTCCCAGCGGTCACAAATGTTCACATTAAATTTACATAATGTTTATGGGAAATCTAATTTTTTTTGTATAAAATTATTAAAAACTAAGATATTTAGAAATTTGATCAGCAGTCAAAAAATTAGTTTTCCAAAAAATAAAAATTCAGGAGTGAAAGGGCTAACTTTTTGAAGGGGGTTCCAATTTGGAACAGAAACGTAAGTTTCCCAAGACTGAAGGTCGTATACAGTTGGTTTTGCAGAGCCAGAAATAAAAATATACCAATATATGGAACTCTAATTAAAGCCAAGTTCTGGAAACAGAAAACTTTAAAGCATCAAATGGATGTTTACTAAATTCATGTAATTTAATTATATTTTAATAAAATTTATATCGTGCTTTTTATTTTTTTTTTAAATTTCGTTCATACTAAATTTTTCCCGACAACGGCCACCTCTCAATGTCGGTCAGGGTTGGTTTTACTGTACATACCGGGTGGAAATGAAACTAGGGCCACCCCTGGCATTTCTTTATTTATGGAAATAAAAAATTAAAATTTTAGTATATTATATAATCTAAGAAAACAAGTCTTATGGATCGAATAAATTTTTAATTTTACTTCCGGTTTATCAGGAAATGGCATCCACTTTCTGATTTTAAATATAACCCCCTGATTTTTTCAACGTAAAATCAAACATTGGCTAATTTTAAGTATGTTTAATGACAAAAAAATATTTTTTTTCAAAACTTTGAATCTTTTTTTGGTAAAAAATTTGAGTAAAACCTACAAAAAACTATTTTTAAACATACATATGGGATATCACAGTAACCGGAAAAAAACCCTATATTTATTTAGGCGGTGGCCCTTATATTATCCCATTTAAAAAAGTAAAGATATTTCCAAAAAAAGCTTCTTGAAAATTAAAAAAAATAATATCTCAAGAACGGTGAAATAAATTTTATAAATTACAATTTATTTTACGTATTTGTATTATTTAAAAATAGTTTTTGTAGGTTTTACTCAAATTTTTTACGAAAAAAAAATTCAAAATTTTTTCTTAAAGTTTTGAAAAAAAATTTTTTTTACGTAGAAAAAATCTGGGGGTTACATTTAAAATAAGAAAGTGGGTGCCATTTCCTGATAAACCGGAAGTAAAATGAAAGATTTATTCGATCCATAAAATTTGTTTTCTTAGATCATATAAGATACTAAATTTCTAATTTTTTATTTTCATAAATAAAGAAATGCCAGGGGTGACCCTAGTTTCATTTCCACCCGTTATATTTCTTTCTTTAGGATTTAAATACAATTATAATAACAATAATAAATACAATCTTGAAAACTTAGGGTTAGAAATTTTAAACATAATTGATAATTATAATAAAGATGATGTTAATATAATTAAAGATAAATCTATTAAAATTTAAAAATAAAATGTATTTAATTTCAAAGATAATTCAAATAATTATATAACTAAAGAATTTAAACAAAAATGCATAGATAACAATTTAGTTAAAAAATTACAAGTTATTCAAATTTGATATACTTGTATCTTTTGACCTTGTTAATTTATTTACATCTATTCCTGTAGAAGATGAATGTATTAATTTTGTTAATGAATTATTTGTTAAAACAAGCTTAAGTAATGATGAAATTGATTTCTATATTTGCTTACTAGAAATATCATTAAAACAGAATTTCTTTGTTTTTAATAATAAATTTTATGAACAAGTTAATGGTTTAGCAATGGGTCCTCCATTAAGTCCATTAATGGCAGAAATATTTATGTTAAATATTGAAAATAGAATTAACTTAATAGTTTAATATCCCATTTGACGTTGGACTGTATGGGTATCTTTGTTATTATTGGAGATAGAAAGTCGGTTAAATGGACAAAGTAGTAGAGATTTTTTCGAATATTAATAATTCATTCACAAAAAATTTGAATATCGCATCGTTCCAACGCTATCTTGAAAAAACAAGAAAATGCGATTTTCAAAATCTGGCTATAACTTCGTTATTTTCGGTGGTACCAAAAAAATGTTTTGACTTAATAGAGACAATTTTTTGTGTATAATGCAGTAAAACAAATGAATATTTTTTTTCGCCAACGGATTGACCGGAAATGAACCAAATTTATTTTTTTCTTATGGCAGCCATATTGGATTTACACATATTCGGAATTAGTGTATTTTTCTGAGTAATTTGATATATCATAATATTTAATATTTTAAGAAAAATAGAAATAATTTTATTTTACTAACCAAAAATGGCCTTGAATAGATGTAAACTGTCAATACATATGTGTTAAGATTTATTTTACATTTAATATTTTAAATAGTTACAATAAGTCCAATGTTAGTTTGTATAATCAAATAATTTCTTTTTTAATATGACATAATATGGTATACCAAATTACTAAGAAAAAAATACTGATTCGGAATATGTATAAATCCAATATGGCTGCTATAAGAAAAAAATAAGTTTGGTTCATTTCCGGTCTATCCGTTCAAAAACAACAATTTCTCAATTTTCGATTTACCATATCTTCAAAATGAGTGGAGACAAGTGAACAAAATTTTGTACGAATTAACAGGAATAGTCGTCGTTTCAATTTTTAGACTTAAAAGTTATGGGTTTCCATTAAAAATATGCGATGACGTCATATAAATTTTAACCGACATAAAATGGCCGTAAAAACTAACATTATTTCGCGTGCGCAGCCATTTTCTTTTAAATCTAACCGTTCTGGCCTTCTTCAATTTATTGTATATTTTAGACATAATTTAATCTACAATATTTTATTGATAATATCTTTGAAACGAGAGAAGATAAGTTATTAAAATTTTGCATGGGTACACAAGTTTAGGTATTATTTAAAATTGTTTACTTAAAATTTTGGGTTTTCCTTTAAAAAAAATGTGATTACGTCACGTGGGCATTGTACGATGGCGTCACATAAATTTTAAATGACTCAAAATGTCAACAATTACAAACATAATTTAACGTATCAAGCCGTTTTTCTGAAAATCGAAACGATTCTGACTTCTGGAAAATATTCCATGTTACAGACTCACCCTGTATAAACTTACAAATAAAAAATGTATTATAAAACGATACTTCTAATGTAACGTAATTGTTACAAATATATAAATTCAGTATGATAATAAAATTAATTCAAAATTATAAATAGTACATACCTATTGTAATAAGGATTTATGGGAATTGTTGACTCAGTATTATAATATGTATTATCATTAGAAAAGTACACATTGAGGTAACCTTATCTAAACTCGATAAAAAGGTGAGTTAGAATGACACAAAATGCTATTAAAGATCAGTTTATTTTTTATTCGTGATAGCCAACAAAATGGAGCGAATTCCATTCTCGCCAAAACCACGGACGAGTCCAAGTGATTTCGCCACTAATATTGTTCAATTGACATTTTTAAATTACATTTTTATCATATTCTTCATATCGATCATATTAAGTGTGCTTCTAATTATTCTGGGCGTTGTACTATACAAGAACCTTAAAAGATCGCGGTATTATTCTAGAACTTCATTGGATGAGAACTAAAAAGGTAAATTTTCAAATAATCTTAAAATAGTTATTTATATGACAGTGTGAAATAATTAGGTGCAATTAGGTACATTTAACTAAAAATACTCGATAACTTCAATCTCAGCTGATGTCAACACAGGTTATGTTATCACTTTTTAGTTGTTTCTATAAAATATTAATAATGGTCGCAAAATCTCCGTGGTCGTCGGAAAAATAGTGTACGCAAAGCGCAAGAAAGTGAATTTCGTGCTCGTGTAATATTTTTACTCGGCTAGCGTCTCGTTCGGCTATTTTCACACTCGCACAAAATTCGTCACTTTCTAGCTCGTTGCGTAATATACAGGGTGTTCCGTAAGTAATGCATAATAATGAAAGGGGTTATTCAGGACACCAAAACAAGCAACTTTTGTTAATAAACCCATATTCGGAAATTAACCATTAAGCCAGGGTAAATAAAAAAGATTTAAGGTAATTAAGTTAATTATTTAATAAAATTTACAAAAATTGTTCGAAATTTCGGCCATTTTGTTCAATGCACAAGGTTGCACGCTGGTTCATAGATGTTCGAACCCTCTGGAATATCCCAGGGATGTCTTGGACAATGGTACAAGCAGCCATAAGTTTTGCGAGAAGTTCTTCTTCTGTAGTAACAGGCGTCTCGTACACCAGACTTTTCAAATATCCCCAAAGGAAAAAATCTAAGCTTGTGAGATCAGGGGAACGTGCAGGCCAATTAACAGGTCCGCCACGACCAATCCAACGGTTGGGAAAAACTTCATCCAGAAATTGGGGTACATTTAAAGAAAAATGAGGAGAACACCCATCGTGTTGAAACCACATACCTTGTCTAATAATAAGCGGCACTTCCTCCAAGAGCTCAGGTAAAACTACCTCCAAGAAATGGCGATACATGATACATTACACCATTCAAACGTGGTGGTAGTAGACATGGACCAATTAAATTGTCTCCCAAAATTCCAGCCCAAATATTAATAGAAAATTGGTGTTGATTTCGCCGACGGGATACAACATGAGGATTTTCATCATCCCAAATGTGACTATTTCGGCTTATATAAAAGCCGTCCCTCGTGAAGCATGCTTCATCCGTAAATAACACGAAACTGACAAAATTAGGTTGAACAATGCTGTTGTAACCACCAGCGGGAAAAATTTACTCGAGATGGATAATCTGCTGGACTCAACGATTGAACACGTTGAATTGAATAAGGGTGTAGCAACTGTTCATGGAGAACTCTCCAAATAGCTGTTTGCCTTGCTCCCATGTTATGTGCAATGGCACGAATACTTGTGCTTGGTTCTTCCTCTATACGGTTGACCACTTCTTCCTCAAATTGGATAGTGCGAATTGAACGTGGACGACCAACAGCTCTACGAGGTTCGACAGATCCAGTTTCTCGAATACGATTATGAATCCTAGCAAAGATAGAATAATGCGGTTGACGACGTTGAGGAATAAATCCTTGCTGGTACAGGCGCGCAGCTCTCAAAGAGTTACAAAGAGCTTCCCCATAAATGAGATGCATATCAGCTAATTCTGCATTGGAAAAATTCACCATTTTCGAAAGTAATTAACTTTAATAACAAACGTAATTGATCTTAGAATAACACAACAGAATAAACCGATGTTGATTTACTACTATCGTATTTAAAGTTGTTCACTCCAAATTTGTGTCGTGTTTTTTTAGAAATCTGTTGTGCACGGTCCATTGTAAAGACAATTTGACAATAAATCGCAAACATTTATTTACAAAAAAAGAAAATAAAGCTATTTTTGTAATTAAATTTAAAAAAATTTGTCTCAACCTAGTGACTTAATGGTTGATTTCCGGATATGGGTTTATTAACAAAAGTTGCTTGTTTTGGTGTCCTGAATCCCCTTTCATTATTATGCATTACTTACGGAACACCCTGTACTATTGCGAGACTACATTAAATTTTCTAACTTCTACAACGAATTATTTTTTTTTAAATAAATTTATTAAATAAGTCTGCTATTACAGCAATTGTATTAAATATTTTGTGTAGATACAAACTCAAATAAGTTGCCAAAATAAAATTGATTTTGACCGAAAAAGGCGCTGAAAAATGTAGGGACATAAAAACAAGAAATATTTTTCAATAATTTGTATAAAATTGTTTTAGTATTAATAATTTAATATTTGTTTCAGACTTGTTTTTAAAACTAACCAATATTACAAGGATCACGTCATCAAATCATCAAATCTGCTCTCGTTATAAAATATTTGTATTATCTATGCTTTTAATAAATAATTTCTAAAAATATTTGGTTTTCTTTATGTTTTATGTTTTTATATACATATAATTTAAATAAATAGGTTATAAATAAATTAAATAATAAAAAATACAAAAAATCCTAGAAATTATGTACATCAAATTCATTCATTAAAAAACCTAATCTAAAACTTGTAATTTAGCGTAAGTGCACACACAACTGCCAGGAACAGGAAAGTGATCGACACCCAAAGTACCATTACTATTTAGGGCTAGTAATTTCACCGAAACCTTTTGTTGCTGACAAGATGTAACGTAATCGTGTGGAACAAACTCACTAGCAAAGCAATTCTGATTTTCCTTAGATCTTCCATTATTTTGGACCCTAAAAATATAATAAATTATACCTAATATTAATCATTTATTTTAAATATGAATATTTTATTGTAAGGACATTAGTTACATAAGACTATATAGTGTCAATTCTATTTAAAAGGTAAGAAAATATGTTGACTTATTTGAGTATTTAAACCCCAGCTGTACTAAAAATTAAAAACATTGTATCAGTCCTATTCAAGTATCCTAAGTGCAATGCATCATACATCTAAATTCAGCTAAGAAGCGTATTCTAACGTTGCGAAAAACAAAGGACACCTTGTATAAAAATCAAAAATTTTGTGTGGAAATAAAATTCCTACTTTCTACTTATAGAAATTTGTAGGCTGTGCGAAACATTGTTTTTTATTTTCCTACGCAAAATATCGTTTAAAAAAGAAAAAAGGCTTTTTTTAATTTTATTTTACTCTACAGTCTACGTCTACAGGGTGATTCACATTTACGTTCAAAACAAATACAGGGTGTTTCTAAAATGGTGGTCATGGCTTCGTGTGTTTATACTACAAGTGAAAATAAGTCAAAAAGTCCACATAAACATTTTTCCAAGACTCAACTGTTGCCGAAATATAGGGTGTTGAAATTTCTTTTTATTTTTACTTTATATTTATTTTCTCTGGATCGGCTAAATGAAAATTAATAAAATTTTAGGGGTGAGTTCTTCTCATGGTTAGCCACCTTAATTATTATGTTTGTCGTAATTTAAAAATCCAGTGGCGTAGAAACGGGTCAAGGTGTCCCCTATTTTTAATTTATTTGGTACGCCACTGCAAAGTTTTACAATTATGTTTGAATTTTTAAAATCTTCATTTAATTTATTACAAAAAAGTATACTTATTAAATTTTGTTAGAATTGGTGGTATTTCAGTAATCTTGCGTTTTATAATCCACTGGACCTTTATTAACATCAAACGAATTTTCAAAATTGGAAACAATTTAACTTGAAATAAGGAAAATTAAAATTAAAAACTCTTAGAATATATATATATATAATATTTTGTCAGTTTTTTAAATAAAAAAAAAACATGTCAGAAATGCCCAATTTTAAATTTTAGAAAAATGCTCAAAATTTTTTATAAAATTTTAAATAGTGTTTCTGGCTTGTTCATTTATTGAAAACACCAATTAAGAGTCTTACTAAGAGTTATCAATTTAAATTTCGTTTGTTTAATTTAAATTGGTTTAATATTTTGAAAATTAGTTTGATTATTTTAGCAAGTTTACCGGATAACAATTGGAAATTTCAAAAAATATCACTAATTCTATCAAAATTTAACAGGTGTACTTTTTTATAGTAAATTAAATGAGGATTTTAAAAATCCACACAAAATTGGAAAATTTTGCACCGTTTCTACGCCACTGGATTGTTAAATTAAGACAAAAGTAATAGCCAAAGGTGGCTACCCAGGACAAGTAATCACCTCTGAAATTTTATTAATTTTCATTCAGCCAATCCTGAGAAAATAAATAAAAAGTAAAACTAAAAAGAAATTTCAACACCCTGTATCTCGATAACAGTTGAGTTTTGGACTTTTTGTCTAATTTTAACTTCAAGTATAAGCACACAAAGCCTTGACCACCATTTCAGAAACACCCTGTATTTAAAATTTTTTAAATGCGTTTTTTTCAAATATCTTTATTTTTTCAACTGGCATGATAGTATAAACTAAAAAAATTAAAAAAAAGGAGTAGTTACACTTAAGGTTTATAACTACATGTTAGGTATCACTGTAACCGGAAAAAAATCCGCTATCGAAATAGGGGGTGGCCCCAATATCATGCCGTTTGAGAAAATAAAGATATTTGCAAAAAAACGCATTTTAAAAATTAATTTCTCAAAAACTGCTCAATAAATTTTATAATTTACAATTTATTTTTCCTATTAAAATTATTAAAGAATAGTTTTAATAGATTTTTTAAAATTACCAAAAAAAAATCTTTGAAACCGGAAGTGAAGTTGAAATTTTCTTAATTCAATAAATGCGTTTTCTTATGCCATATAATAACTAAAATTTTAAATTTTAATTTTCATAAATAAGCAAAAATTACAGGGGTGGCTCTAGTTTCTTGGACACTCGGTAGATTTTATATTATTTAAACATGAAGAAAATAATAACTTACGAGCATGTTTCAAAATAAACTTTTTGTGTTAAATTTCCAACCTGGACGATAAATTTCCACTCGGAATTAATATTTCTGGCTGCCTTTGGATACATTACGTATTTTTTAGTTTTACACATATTTTTAAATTCACCAAGACTCCAACGTGAATTAACAGAATTTTCTTCATATGGCTCAATCACTAAACCTGCATATCCATTAAATTCATTAGTGGTCTGCAAAATATTTTTTAGGTGTTTTATTGGGTAAGATTTCGTAACGTTGCAAATATTTTCAAAGCAGTTCTTATTGAGTTGTTTTGGTACGTATGCTTCTCTTTTTCGATTTCGTTTCGTCGTAGCCAAACATCCCATAAAAAACTAAAAAAAAATTCATTAATTTGTAAAATTACTATTTTCTAAGTTTTAGTGTTTGTGCATTTCATAGAATTACATGGTTACTTTTCCAAATATCAACAGAAATTTCGAATTTAGCCAATATATTTTTATAAATATAAATACATTATGCTTTATGCTCTGAACTTCACCGAGTACTACACCAATCGAACTAACTTTTGTGTGAAACTAGCAATAAAATCCAGCAATAATTAATATTTTCAAAAATAAAAATAATTTCAAAAAAAAGTTACACCCTCGTATTCCTCTGGATAAAATAAAAAGGTATAATTAAAATTATTAAATTTTAAGGCTGAAAACTACCCCTAAACAATTTATTTATTATAATAGGGGAAGATCATTTTTTATTTTTTATTTTCAATTTTCTTTTACAGTTTGATACAATTCTACACAAAATATCCAAAATTTGGGTAGTAAAAAAATATAAAAAAATTGGGTGGCAACCCCATCCCATTTTTATTTTAACATAAAGACAAAGCGCAGCGCGTTTTCAACAGACACCAATTTCTTTTCGAAGATCATTTTTTATTTTCAAATTTCATGTCCAATTTGATTGTTTATACAATATTGCACAAAATATCAAAAATTTGGGTGGCAACCCCGTCCCATTTTTTTTAAATTAAATTCAAAAGTTGATATTTTCTGCAATATTATATAAACAATCAAACTGGAGAAGAAATTTGAAAATAAAAAATGATAGAAATTGGATTTGCTTAAAACGCGATCAGCGTATTGACTTTGATTTTAATAAAAATGGGATGAGGTTGCCACCCAAACTTTTGATATTTTGTGTAAAATTGTATAAGCAATCAAATTGGAGAAGAAATTTGAAAATAAAAAATTATCTTCGAATAGAAATTCGGGTTTGTTGGAAAGGCGCACACCGCGCGTTGTTTTGAGGAATACAAGGGTATAATTTGAAATAATTTTTATTTTTGAAAATATTACCTATTGCTGAATTTTATTGCTAGTTTCACACAAGTGGAGAACTAAATGATTTAATTAAACTATTATCATACAAAAAAGACAAAAGAAGATAATAAAAATTATTAATTGTACTTACAAGCATGATTAACATCATAAAAACAATACCGTAGCTCAGCTTACACATGATGATCTACTAATCGTCTATGTTTCTATGTATTATCTTTTTAGAGTTTATATAGTAATTTTATTTGCTAAAATTAGTTTGTTTATATTAAATATGAGTGTTCACTGACCACATCCAAATGCTGAAGCCGCACTTGACTGAATAATATTGAAGTTGATGATTTAATTTATTTACTTTATAAAATTTTACGTACGGGGAATAATAATGGTTGAGATGGGAGTGAATCATCCGTATAATGTGTAGGAAATGTTAAGCCGGTCTTTTAAACTTTTCCGAAAACAGCGGCAAGAATTAAAGGAGAACAGTGGTTTACGACAGCTTAGGTACCATAAATCACTCATTTCCATTGTTTCTTAATCGGTTTCTCCAATGCGGATATGACGTTTTGGAAAAGTTTTCAAAAATTTAGCCTAATTGCTAAATCGCTTTACTCTGAAAATTTCCCAGTTTAAAATAGGGGCAGTATCAAACTCCGCCACGTAATCCCAAACAACGGGACGTCCAAGACCCGAAATTTTAAACCTGTAGGCAAACTCCACCAGGTAATCGAAGGGATTGATGAACCGGGAACGACCGAACTGTCTTCAAATTACAATATATATTTTAAAAAAATTTCCGCATCAAAACGTAACAAACTCTACCCAAACCTAACCTAACCCGACCACTACAAAGTATATTCTAAAAAAACAATAACCTAACCGATTCACATGAAATTTTCTATAAAAATTAAATTTAGTAATTAAATAATAATTTATTTTCTCAAATATGGATCGTTATTTTCATCCTTTCCGGTAGTAGTGTGGCGGACTTTTCCTTACACCCCTTTGCGGTCAAAATTCTATGTAAATCCCTTTACCTAATTAATGGCGGAGTTTGGAATCGCCCTAAAATGGGGATCCCACACGTCCCGATTTAGGTGGAAGGGTCCCGTTTTTGAAAATCCTGTCCCGTTAAACCCCGGAACACGTAGCTGAAAATGTCTTTGGTATTTTACACCCTATACCTAATATAGGGATTTTGTGATATGTATTTACATTTCTCAATTGATAATAGCGACAAACTGATACACAAAGGTCAAGGGTACTTGTGCTTCACAACAAATAAAATTTTCTTTAAATATTTTTTATTTCGAGGAACATTTATATCGATAGTAAGGATGAAGTCGGGGTTTATTAAGTTTTGGTGAATTTTTATTTTATTCCTTATATTTTTTGGGTGTCTCGGCTTAAAATGATTTGAAAAATCAGAGCAAGAAGTGAAGAAGGAGGGTCCCTTAGTTACTTTAATTTTCCACTAGAGAATGCTGCATCATCGACACAATCTTAATCTTTTGATAGCCCAAGTAATGAAGTGCGAATGATAATAGAACTGGGTTCTTTAGAGAAAGATGAACTATTTTAGATGATCCTTCAGCGTTTTCTTAATTCTTTTTTATATATATTATTTGTTGTAATACTCCTACTATTTTTAGTTAAAATTTTCTATCGGACGTTATTAGGTTTATTTAAATATTAAAAAATGATGTTATATTTGATTTCTTAAGAAAAAAAAACTTAAATCCGTATATTAGTCACATACAGTTTCATTATAATGTTGAGGTATTCCCCGCCGGTTTTTTAAAACAACTTCATATTTTCTAGTTGACGTAATCCCAAAATTATTTCCATTTAGTGACAATCTTATAAATTTTTAATAATTACTATTTGAATCATACAGAATGTCCCAAACGTTACTTATTGTGACTCATTTCTTATTGTTCGCTTTTTTTTCTTAAATAAGCCCCATTCAAATGTTACAATTATACAATCACAGTGACAAAAAAAATAAATAAGGTAATTTATTTTTATTAATATCACGTGCCACTAAAATAGGGTGAAAATTTTTGGGCTACGTTACATTTCCTCCCGGTAATTAACTAAAAATTAATCTTATACGAATAAAAAACAAGAATCCCCTTATCTTGTATCCAACTTTTTATCCAAATCTTTAACATCAATCTTAAAAGTTTATTTTAAAATTAATTCTTTAAATCTATTCCAACAAGGGATAATTAGGGTCCAAAAATTTATACAGTGCGGACATAAAGTAAATTTTATCAGCTTATTTTAATAAGTATGCTAATTCGTATTTTTCTTTCATTTCGTTTACCTTTAATTAGTCACCTTAGTGTGTATTATAAATTTAAATTTTGATTTAATAACCATTATTTTAATTACAAAGGAAAATTACTTCGTTTTTAAAAGAATATTTATTCATCGTTTTGTGAGTTTTACGAGTTTATTCAACAAATTAATTAATTACTCCAAATTTATGTTTCTCACTGCCTTTTCGTCCTTTTATATTTTTTACTTTCTATGTTCTTACCATCGCTTTTATTTCGTCAGATCTTTATACATATTTTTTCAACTCATATACTGTATACAGTGCGGACATAAAGTAAATCCCCCCCTGCTAACTTTTGAACGGTTATGTTTTTGATTCTGAAAATTTGTCTACGGAGGACTCAAATCGCGAACTTTCTAACAAAGGTATTTTTGATTTTGTGGAACTTCCGGTTATATCGTAAATGGATGGCAACTTTCTTATTTTAAATGGAACACCTAGTACATTTTTACATTTTCGTGTTCTCCATAAAAATACCATTAAATTGACCTAGCATAGTGTGGTCTACGATTGTATACGATTTCGGATTTACGCCCATTCGAAAAATCGCATTTTTATGCAACTTCATTTACACCGGAAGTGGAAAATTAACGAACTTAAGGTTAAACATAATTTTGTTTAAATTTAATATTATTAACTTAATTGCAAAAGAAAATCATTTAAAATAAGGAAGTTGAGGCAGTTGGCTCCAACTTCCGATGTAAATGAAGTTGCATAAAAATGTGATGTTCAAATGGGCGTAATTCCGAAAGTATTAACAGTAGAGCACACTACGCTAGGTCAATTTAAAGGTATTTTTATGGAGAACACGAAAATGCAAAAATATACTAAGTGTTCCATTTCAAATAAGAAAGTTGCCATCCACTTCCGGTGCAACCGGAAGTTCCACAAAATCAAAAATACCTTTATTAGAAAGTTCGCAATTAAATACTTTAGTGGACAAATTTTAAGAATCGAAAACATAACCGTTCCAAAGTTAAAGTTTTGAAAATAAACTATAGTTTTGTTGCTGTTAGTGAATCACGTCATTTACTTTTAACACTTGTGCGAGAAAGTAACACTTTTAAAGTCTGACATGAGTGTTAAAATAGTGGAGCACAAATCTTTAAAGTTTCATCAAAATAGAGCTGACCAGCACACAAATGTTTAAAAATTCCATCAAAATAGAGCTTCGCATCGGACAAATATTTAAAATTTTATCAAAATTACTCAACTTTTAAAAATAACAGATTAGAAATAAAATTTTGTCAAATTTATTTAATTTTAAAAAAGTCACTGATTACATTTACCTCGCGTAACTCGATCCGGATTGGACCGAATAGCGATTGACTACATTTTTTTTCAAAATAATGATTTCTCAAAAACGGCCCAATGAATTTCATAATTTACAATTTATAAAATGTATTCTACCATGGAGTATGGATACTAGTCATCCATACTCCATGTTTCTACATATTTAAATTATTTAAGAGTAGTTTTATTTGATTTTATTAAAAAAAATACCTAAAGAAAAAAATCCATTTTTTTGTTACAAACATATTTATTAGGGTCGATTGCACCATTGCCAATTAAAATTTAAGGAACAATAAATGCGTTTTCTTTGCCATATACCATAGTAAAATTATTAGTTTCGTGTACACTCGGTATTTTAGGGGTGGTTTTGGAAAATGCGTTTGTATAATTTTTCCATTACAATGGATTATTCATCAAAATACTTTATTTATTTGTACTTTTTGCTAGCAAAAAGTACGCCTTTTAAACATTTTGCCAACTATCTTCTTAACACTTAGCTATGAGCTATAATAACCAGGAAGTTAAATAAGATAAATTTTTAAAAAAAGAAAATTTATATTTAAATACTAGTAACAATGCTTAGTAAAAAGCTAAATACAGCTAATCGACTTAAGGCTGATTACAAGGTAGGTACTTCGTTTTAAGTAAGGTAAATAATACTTTTCATGTGTATTGGTACAAAAATATGCATAATTAAATGCATACGAAATTAAGAGTAACATTTAAAACCGCAAAAAATATAAAACTATGTAAAAATGTTAAAACAAGACTAAAATTTTTGGTTCTTATGAAAATAGAAGGAATCATTTGTATGTGCTATCCTTAATATGTTAGATTATGTGTTAAAAAAGTATGATTTTTTTTCAGATCTCTTTTAAGAGATTTAACCCATGGTAATGTTTTATTTATGATTTAAAGTAAATAAATTATATACTGTATATTCATGACATAACAGATAACGTAAAATTTTAATAATTTTTGTGGAACATCCTATAATTTCTTTTTATTTAAAAATAGTATTCTTTGGATTTGGTTTTAAACTAAGAGGAGCGTTTTAAATTTGTAGCACTAAAATTAACTTATCTGATTGGCCCAAAGTTAAAAACCAAATGCAAAGATTACTTTATTTGCATAAAAAATGATATAATGAAAAATAATTTATACAGCTTGCCCCACAAAAAAATTTAAAATTGCTGAAAAAATATGAATTTTTTGTTCCAACTGATATTTATATATGAGTTGTAATAAACAATTTCTATGATTAAATTTAAAAAGGTTATAATTAAAAGCCTTTAATTTTGACCAGAACCTCTCTATTTACCAATAAATCCTTCCATTAGGGGTATTATAAACAAATGGGATCCTTCTATAATCAAGAAACTGTAGAAATAAATAAATTAAAGAATGTGCAATGGCATAAAAAATAGTAGTGTAAAATCGATTTATATTACCTTAACGTGTAACAAATTTAAGTTGCAAAAAAATAAGCCTTGTATAAAAAATAAAAATATTTTTTGCCAACTAATCTTACTACTTTGTGCTTATAAGCGCGATTGATTTGTTTTACCATAGTTTATATCGTGGGCTAGCAAGCAGAAGGCACCAAGTTCAAAACAGTTAATATATTTGTGTTCACTATTTAACTATTGTAAAAAAGAATTCATTTTGATTAGGCACCTAGAAGCTAGATTAATAGATTCTAGATAAATTGAAGTGTAACTTAGAATTATGCAACTAACTTGGAAAACGCTTTTTCAAATGCTATCAACCTTTAAAACTGAAATTATGCAAATTAATTTTTTTAGACTTAGTGCTTTTTGCTTCTTAGCCCATGATATTATAATATAAATTTAAGTGTCACTAAAAATTGCAATCTATTTATTGTTTAATTTAGGCATAGCACCGTAATAAAGGATATTCATCCTTACCAGCGGTTTCACAATTTATATCAACTATTTTAATTATCAAAAAAGTTGTCAACAAAGAGAATGTAAACATACGTGATAAAATGTAAAAAAGTTTTACCATATAAAGTATATGGTATAATTTTGAACAGTTCTCCTAGTTTTCAACTTGTATTAATGAAACGTTTGAAGTCAAAAAATCGCAGCGCATATTTTGAATATTAATAATT
Source organism: Stenus bimaculatus (assembly GCA_963971135.1). Taxonomy (NCBI): domain Eukaryota; kingdom Metazoa; phylum Arthropoda; class Insecta; order Coleoptera; family Staphylinidae; genus Stenus; species Stenus bimaculatus. The sequence continues at coordinate 72,580,979 of OZ020180.1, read as the reverse complement.
TGAAGTATATAACTGTCCGGTACATTTTACAATTCAATATCTTCATAAATTATTGGTTTCTTTTCTCTTGGCTTCCTTGAATATTTTAACCCTAATTCATCAGCAACTTTCTCGATTGTTTCAAGAGCAAAATCCAATTGCTCCTTTGTATGTGCCGCTGATAAACAAATACGAATACGTCCTTCCATTAATGGAGTTGCAGGGTATCCAACGCCTACTGTTGCAATTTTATGTTTTATTAATGTTCTCACCATTGCACTGAAAATTTTTGATTTAACTTTGAAGTTATACAAAATATCTTAATTACTTACGTAATTTTAGAATACATATACACGAGAATTGGGACGACTGGTGAGTCTTCATTTCCATAAATTACAACACCAATTTGTGCCAGTCTTCTACGAAAATATCGAGTGTTGCGTGCTAAAGCTTTTATTCTCCTTTGCCCTTCATTTGTACCATCTTTACCCATAAGTATTTTGAAAACAGCTATAATTTGAGCTGCTACTGGTGGCGACATAGCTGTTGCATATTTTGAAGCATTACTATATTTTCTTAAACAGCTTACTAATTCCTAATATACAAATAAATCATAAAAAATTGATATTTTTATTAATTTAATGTAATTACCTTACTACCGGCAATATAACCCCCTCCAGAACCAAAACTTTTTGTGAAAGTTCCCATTAAAATATCAACATCTTTTGGATTACAATTAAAATAATCAACCACACCTCTCCCATGTGATCCCATTGCACCAATACTGTGAGCTTCATCCAAATAAAGATATGCTTTATATTTTTTCTTAAGTTCTATTATTTCTGGTAATCGCACTATTGTTCCTTCCATACTATAAACGCCTTCAACAACTATTAAAATCTTCTTCCAAGGTGTGAATTTCTCACAATTTGGCTGGCCATAACAAATGGCTTCTTGTAATAATTTTTCCAAGTTTGCTACATCTAAAAATTTATTAATTTAATATTTACCAAAATACTATCATAAAAAACTAACCGTTGTGATGAAACACACGTACTGTCGCTCCTGATAATTTAATTCCCAATATAAGAGATGCATGATTTTTTTCATCACTAATAACTAAACAGCCTGTGGATAAAATGACGGGTAAATTTAAAGCGTTTGTAGCAAATCCCATCCCAAAAGTAATAGCATCTTCAACTCCCAGAAACTCTGCAGTCAAATGTTCAAGTTCAATATGCAAGTCACAAGTGCCATAATCATGTCGACTAGAACCAGTTGACACACCATATTTGTAGACTGCTTCAATTGCTGCATCCGCACAAGGACCCTCCTTTTCAGCAAAACCTAAATAATTATACGAGCCCAAATTTAGGCACTTTGTTTTTTCACCCGTAAATCTAAAAGAATATTAACTAAATATACAAAAGAATATATGATTATGTTGTTATCAAAAACCAGGTGCTGGGCACAGAATTAAAAAAATAAACGATTAATTTGGATTACAATTATATATTCCCCGAAAATTGGTTTTATAGATTTAAAAAATTTATACTTACTTAAATGTCCATCCATTATCTTCGGATATTCGGTTTTTAAGAACTAATTCAGCTCCAGGTACACTACATACAGGATAATTCCAACAGTCTTTTATTCTTCTATATAAATAGAGAGAATAAAATGTTACGAATTTATTATACAAAGGTGGATAACCTTCACGATTTTTTTCTTTGGCTAAATTCGGTGGAAATAAGGTTTGACTTAAATATCCGAGGAACATTAAAATATAAAAACCTAAAAATAAATTATTTATTAATTAAATTCATATTTTAAATGTTGGTACCTACCTAAATGTGTTAAAAAGGCAGTAATAATACTAGGTCGTTCAAAGGATTCTTTTAATACCTTTTTGTTCAGTCCAAGTTTATCATCTAATGTAGTCACACACCCATTTGTACACTATAAAAATTATTTGTTGAAATGTTTATACCAGTTTTTATTTATTACTGAAGAACTACATGTTTATTCTTCAAAATTATACTTCAACTATATGAAAAAAAAATTCTTTCACAAAATTTTCATAGTATAATTTTTTCTTCAAACGTCATTAAAGTACAGCCTTATGTGGCGCTTGACAGGTTTTAACAAGTCATTTTTATGTTCCTCGACTCTATGGTCATATTCGTCCATTTCCGAAGTCAATCGGTTACAATCACGTTTGCATTGACAAGGATTAGAAAGACGGAGTAGAAATGCATTTTAGGCAACCCAATGTACACTGACATTGTATTGCATGTAAATTAAATGTCAAATTTTAAAATTATTTTTTATATTAGGTACTGTTTTAAAAATTTCGACATTTGAAGAAAAAATCTCATGTTTTATTCGGAGTAAAAGAACTTTTTGTAGCTCACATGTACCCGCGGTACTTCTTTTACTTCTAATAAAATTTTATATTTTATTAAATCATCATAATTTCTTATTTAATTCTTTTTTACATTGGTTATGACATTTAAACCATTTTTGTTCAAACAAAAATCATTTTCTAGCCATTTTAATTCACTGAACGTAAAAATAGAGAGTTGTGATTTGTTCAAGCAAACCAAAATCTGGCCAATTGTCTTCAATGGAAAAAAAAGTATTACCTCAACTAAATTGGCAAATCAAGTTTGGTTTAAAAAATAAACCTATTGACAAACATTTTAGAAAATTTCAAAAGGCATCAAAACTGTGACTTGTAATGTGAGGTATTAATTATTTAAAAAGGTCATATTTTTTTTAAAGATGTGTTAAGGAGTGTATGTAAACATATATGTATTTAGTTTGTGATAATTACTACAGCCTATTTGTAATACTTACGTTTGATGTTGTTTCAATAGATTCTCTAAAAATTTCAGTATTTGAAGATACCTGTAATTTAAGGAAATTAAAGATATTGCTTTAATTATGGATTCATGATTATTTATGCATACTTATTTAAAATATATTTTAAAAGAGAATAAGTCCCAAGGACAATAATAAATATTTAATGTTACTCATATAATTTAGAATCTACAATATAAAAATAAAGAAAAAATAGTTTTAAACTTTATTACATCAATATATTTGAAGCAGTAAAATGTGTACTTGTCTAAGCATAAAATTAGATAAGAAACTATTATACCCATTAATTAAGATAAAAATAATAACCTAGTATGTAATTTTTTAGTATTTCTGTAGGTGGAGTTAACAAACTAACAAGTACCTAATTTATTTATTTATGAGAACATTAACTATTAATCCAAAAAAATTAAGAGCAAGATTATTTATAGCTAATACTTTTTTTAATAATATTATCTGACATATTTGTTTCATATACAATTTCTAAACCCAAGTTAATCATTGATTTTTCAAAGATAAGAAATTCAATGTTTTTCTAAAAATATGAATAGAAAAATTCTGCAAAAAGATGAATTTCGAATAGAAAATAATATTTGTATTAAGGACGTTTAACTTAGAATTTTAACTTACCCCATCTTTTTTAATTCCATTTGTTTGTAATTTTGATGAGTTCTGAAAATTGAAAATGAAGGTCTGTTAGAAACTAAATAATACATATAAATTGTAAGTAATTTTAAACACTTGAGTGGCACAAATTACCTCGGAATGTGGCTTATGTGGTAGCACCATTGCATTTCATTACAGCATAATTAAAAATGGTGAATATATCCGTCATCGGCATAATTTAAGTAAAATGGCTATGACGAATATTCATGACAAAACCACTCAAGGGGTAACGTTTAAAGACATTTGTATCAGTTTTATGAAATAGCAATAAATGAATAGAGACAGCATAAATCTTTTGTTAGGTTAAATTTTGGCGCTGATCGCTGATAAACAAATTCTACATGTATTATTTACGTTTTATGGGTTAAAATAATAATGTTATTTACCCAAGTAAGTTTTAATATTCTTTATCGTGTAATTTGGCCCGATGATTTAGCAATAAGAAAGAAACAGGTTGCCTATAAGCATTTGATTGTATTATCAACCGTGATTTTATGTTTAAGTAAAGTCAATTGCATTAATTACTTCAATTACAATAAAACTGTCCAATTAGGTACTTAATCAGTGAATATAAATGTCTATGGCAGTTAAAGTCTTTTAATAATTTGAAATATTAAAAATTTTAACACAATAAACAAAATAAATTGGGAACTAATGCCCATTTTCACCAACGATTCCTATTGCTTGGTATTTTTTATTAAATTATTAAAAATACCTAGCAACTAGCGCTATAGGCAATGCCTAAATTTTAGGAATTGTTCGTGAAAACGGTCATAAGGGATTAATGTTTTAATGAAGTTTATTTACAAATTGTTCTTCATTAGAATACATTTCATATCAACATAATTTTGTTCGCTGACAAAAAATATTTATTTATTAGTAACCATCAATTTTTGTTGTCCGGCTGCACCATAATAAACTAAAGTTTTAACTCAAAAATATTTTTAGTTTGAACAGTTAATAAAAAACAGTATTGACAGTAATTTTATCTAAAAATTGAAATTTTAAGGTTTGTTATAGTGAATTCAGCAGCCAATAAATAGAATTTCCAACCTAACATGAACTGAATCAAGTTAGAGACAATGAAATTTCCCACTACTGCTGGAGAGTTGTAAAAGTGACATCCTCTACATTCTCCAACGAGCAACTGTAATCTAAATGAAGTGGACGCCTTCTTTTTAGGTCCGACATATGTTAGATATAACGGGTAATTTTTTAGCAACTTTCTTTTTGGCAACACTGTTTTTGGCAGCACAGCTGTTTTCGTGTAACATGTTACTGTTAAACATGTTCAGTTTGGTCTATAATTTAATCATGAATCGACTTACAAACGAACAACGCTTGCAGATTATTGAATTTTATTATCAAAATTCATGCTCGGTTAAGAAAGTGCAACGTGCACTTCTTCCATTTTATGGTCAGTTTGGGTGACCTTCTGAGGCGGCTATTCGGAATCTTGTGACTAAATTTAAACCACCAACGCGCATACATAGATTGCGGGCCGCGGAAAATATCGCAGCTGTATCCACCAGTCTTGTTGCTGACCATGAATTATCGATTAGGTGCCGTTCGCAGCAATTGGGCCTATGTTACTCCACTATGTGTAAAACCTTTTAAAATACAGCTGCTGCAAGAATTGAAGCCACATGACCTACCACAACGGGTAACTTTTAGTGAATGGGCGCTGGCAAAGTTGGATGAAGATCCACTTTTTTATCGGAAAATTGTGTTCAGCGACGAAGCTCATTTTTGGTTGAATGGATACGTGAACAAGCATAATTGCCGTATTTGGTATGAAGAGCAGCCAGATGCATTGCAAGAATTGCCAATGCATCCCGAAAAATGCACTGTTTGGTATGGATTATGGGCCGGTTGCATCATTGGACCGTACTTTTTCAAAGACGACGAAGGCAGGATCGTTACTGTGAATGGCAAGAGCTACCGTGCGATGATTACAATTTTTTTTGTCCAAAATGGAAGAGCTGGACTTGATTGACATGTGGTTTCAACAAGAAGGTGCCACATGCCACACAGCACGGCAATGGCCCAATTGAGAGGCGAGTTCGGTGAACAGTTTATTTCACGTTTGGGGCCGGTCAATTGGCCACCTAGATCGTGCGATTTAACGCACTTTGAAATCATCTTTAAACGATGAATTATATAGATCGTTCTATCGACTCAAATAAAGATCTCATACATTTCCCTAAATTTTATGTGTTTTTTTTAAATCAAATCTTAAAGCTCTTAAAAAATCACCCGTTGCCTCCCTGTAATTGTAAATTTCCTAGACCACAACCGAAAGCGTATAATTTTTCTTAGTTCCACATCCGTTCCTGAGAAAGAGAGTGAGTGAAACTGGTAACTTGTCTACACAACACCTATTTATTAGATGAATACTCTTTAGAGTATTGTTTGTATTGTTGAAAGTGTATATCTTCATATTATAATGTTATTTTTGATAAATAAAAAATTCCATTTTATTTAAAGAGAAAATTGTACGTCCTCGCTTATAATTTTATTACTAGGTTGATTGGTTTAAGGCGAAAGTCGGCAAATTTGAGTGCTGGATTTTGAAATTCGCTAGTACCCTCCGGTTTGCCCAACCGATGCTCAGTATGCTGCACATTCTCAAATAACAGCCTAAAACTCTACTTATATAAGCTCATTTATTTTTCTAATAAATTGAAAAAATAAAGTTGTATTTCGTTATACTTTATTTCATTTAATTTCTTGGCTAATTGTGTTAAGAGGATAGTCGGCAAATGTGAGCGCTTGATTTTGAAATTCGCTTGATATTTGCGGTTTTGCTCATAATTTTTTTCTTGTGGCTACCAATTTCTTCTTGTTTTGTTTTAGTAAGTCAAACCAAATACTCATACGGCAGCAGTAAAACGGGCTCTTTACAGAAAAACGTTCACTTAGAGGCGTTTCCCCAAAAATAAGAAACTAATTAAAATAATATTTTTTTTCCAACGCTAGCAATAAGTTAAGGTATGAACGAAGAGTTCGACGTTTTGTTTTTTGTTTTAAGTATATGTTTAAACTTTTTACAGCATTCCAAAAATTAGGTAAAATTTTAAGAATTTTTTTTTCCAATGCTAGCAGTAAGTTAAGGTAGTTTCTTAAAATTTTACTTAAATTTTGGAGTGCCGTAAAAAGTTTAAAAATAAACTTAAAACAAAAAACGAATGAGCACACCATTTTTGGTAAAGAGCCCATTTTACTGCTGCTGTATGACAATTTGGTTTTACTTACAAAAACAAAAAATGAAGAATTTGGTAGCCATAACACCGTGCGGACATAAAGTAAATCCCCCCCTGATAACTTTTCAACGGTTATGTTTTTGATTCTGAAAATTTGTCTACCAAGGAATCTAATTGCGAACTTTCTAATAAAGCTATTTTTGATTTTGTGGAACTTCCGGTTATACCGGAAGTGGATGGCAACTTTCTTATTTTACATGGAACACCCAGAATATTTTTGCATTTTCGTGTTCTCCATAAAAATACCATTAAATTGACCTAGCATAGTGTGGTCTACGATTGTATACGATTAATACTTTCGGAATTATGCCCATTTGAAAATCGTATTTTTATGCAACTTCATTTACACCGGAAGTGGGACCCAACTGCCCCAACAACGTTATTTTAAATGAGAAATTTTGCAATTAAGTTAATAATATTAAATTTAAACAAAATTATGTTTAATAGTAAGTTCGTTAATTTTGCTGATTAACATAACCACCTTCTACATCTTGACAGTAATAAAATCTACAGGAAATCTCTTGGATAAAAATTTTGTTTAAAAATTTTAATGTTATTAATTAATTGCAAAAAAATCATTTAAAATAAGGAAGTTGGGGCACTTGGGTCCAACTTCTGGTGTAAATGAAGTTGCATAAAAATGTGATTTTCAAATGGGCGTAATTCCAAAAGTATTAATAGGAGACCACACTATGCTAGGTCAATTTAATGGTATTTTTATGGAGAACACGAAAATGCAAAAATATACTGGGTGTTCCATTTAAAATAAGAAAGTTGCCATCCACTTTTGGTATAACCAGAAGTTCCACAAAATCAAAAATACCTTGATTAGAAAGTTCGCAATAAGATTCCTCAGTAGACAAATTTTCAGAATCAAAAACATAACCGTTCAAGAGTTAGCAGGGGGGGATTTACTTTATGTCCGCACTGTATACAAAAAAAAAATTTATCCTCTAAAAAGGGCCAAGTTGGCAACCCAAAATATTAAGGTTTATTTTTTTATTTAAAAAGATTTTTTAATTTTTTATCTTCTAATTTTATTTAAATTTATAGACTTAGCTACCCACAATGAATAATAAATAAATTCCAATCATCATCAATTAGGTCATTTTTATCTATTGTAATAATAGTGCGCACATATCAACTATTTATTTACTAGGGAGGATTTGTTTATTCAAGAAATTTATAAATTTCAGTACTCACCAAGTGCCCGTTTGGTATTTTATGTGAATTTAATGTTTGTTCCTCAAAATATTCTTTCTTGACTCCATTAACGATATGTAGGGGTGAACGTTTATAGACCTGCTCCATTCTTAATACTTTTCAATTATGCCAACTTCACAATTGACAATAGGAAATAGCGAAAACTAGACGAAAATTCATAAACTCTTCGCTAGTTCGCCATAAAATGAACTAACCTAACAAATGAGCTAATCACGGATCACACATTGAGTTTGTAAGGCGCATGAGCGGTGTAATGTCGCAGAAATTACGTACAGTCGCGTGTCACTTTATCGGATTTCGGATATTCGGATTCTTTTTACACGCATCGCATTTGATTCATCATGAGCAGGCGATTTTGGCGTTTTTCGTATTAATTATTGTTCCACGTTCCAGCACTACACTACAACTAGAAATTTTTGCAGCTAACGGCTAACGGTTAAGATAAAAACTATCAACGAGAAATTATTGTCCTAAATAAAAGACTTCCTTTTTTGTCATAATTATTGACAGTTATATTCCAAAAAAGGTGCAATTTAGCGCCTCAAGTCCGCTATTATTTAAATGATGTTATTGGTTGAAATATATCCCTATTTATTTATTTTTATAATAAAATTATTTACAATTAGATTAACTAATAAAATAAAAACATTATGGATTATTCATCATAATACAGTGAATTCAAATAAGATTGATACCGCAACTATGCAACCAAACATACTCTGCAGTGATTTTAGACTTGCTAAGTTGGTGCACCTGTTAATTTTCATTCAAATTTAAATCCGATCCATCACTTTAACCAAAGCATCTGCAACAGCCAACAGCCCTATTTGTCCATTGTCCACATCGATCTTTAAAAACGACCGAGTTATCTGGAACATACGTTTTTAAACGCCAAATCGTCGCGGGTTCGGTTTTTTCAAGATAGCGGATACAGTTTTTATCAGAATTTTAAAAGTACGGTCTCTAATGAAAGGTGAATGTATGTTTTATAACCGGACCGAATTTTAAATTATTCGAGCCAGGGGAAGGGTTTCAAAAGCGCTCCCGAAAAGTCGTTTTTTACGCGGTTTTTTTTTGAGCCTCCGCCGCGCCGACTTTGAAAAATCGTAGCTCCGCCGGGTTTGGAACCGAAACGACAAAATCGGACCCCATTTTTTCCCACATCCTCATTTACGAGATCCAAAAGTTTCGACCCTCCTAGGTCAACCCGGTGGCTAGGGCGAATTTTTCTTTGAAAACGTCAAAATGGCGCGTTTTTTAGGAATAAAACGAAAAAAGTTATATAGATTAATGTGAAACTCTGGTAGAAGGGAGCAAATCGTAAATGGCATTTTCGTAAAGAAGAAACACGCGAATTGTGGTTAGGTGGATTACTTTTTTTCGAATATTTTGTTTGAATTTTATATTGACAGTTGAAAATTTGGGTACGATTTTGTACATTTTTTAACGAAATTGAAAAAATTGTACCTACCAAACGACACGACCGATTTTAACGAAACATGGCTTATATTGTGGCTAAAATTACCTTTAAAATTCAGAAAAATAATCGGTTTTATCCTGCCCGTCTAGCGGCGTCGCGATTTTTTTTTCCAAAAGCGTAGAAAAATATTGGTAAAATACGGCGCGTAGAACAATTTTGTGGAGGAAATGTGGCCCAAACGAAACCAAAAATTAAAAATCGCTACATGTGACCTTTAAAAGGGTTCTTTGAACAAAGTCGGTTTGAAGTTTTTAAATCTCTATAGTTTCATTTGGCTTTACATCGACCCACCAAAATCGAAATTGTGATTTTTCAACCCTTTGCGACCAAAATTATCCCTGTAAGGTAAGAAAACATCTCATCGTCAAACCAAAATATGCGATGGAAAGGGATTTTCAAGCACTATACGAAGTCATGCATTATTTTTTTATTTCGAAAAAAAAAATAAAAATTTTAACCGCGTATAAAACTTTGAAACAAATCGCGTTTCCGAAATTTTTTTTACCTCTTTTTCTCTTTACCCCTTTATCGTTTTTAACGAATGATCGGTAATTTTAAAGGTCTTCACGTAAGCTTTCAATTTAAAAGAGAATAATTTTTTAGTTTAGAAATTAAGACCGAATAACTGTTGAAAATTTGAAAATCTCATTTTTGGACGAAAAAATTGCTATGAAATTTTTGATTAATCGGAAAATAATTCATTTTGAAAGAACCACTTGGCCGATTTATGGCTTAAAATTTTCAGAATACTTTTCTCCATCGATGAACGCAAAACCGTTTCATTTGGTGTCAAAAATGCGCCCTCCAGGGCCGTATTTGTATTCGAAATTTGCAAGAACTTAGGATTTTTTTTTTCGGAAAAACAATTCGGTGGGTTTACTTCAAACGGAGCTTAAAATACTCCTATTGTGGGTGTTTATGTTGTGTAAAATTTTTAGCTTGCTATTGTGAATACTCTTTGAGAAAATTAAGAAAAACGAAAATCCAGAAAAAAAATCAAACCCAAAGCTTTCAAAAATTATAAAAATTTTTTTTTTTCGATTTTTGCAAAATCGTCTTCCCAAATAAAAGAGAATTAAAAACTGATTAAAATTAATCACTCAGTTCCACTTTGTAGTCTATTGTCTATTATTTCTCTATCACCACAGCTCAAAAATCACTGGAATTTTGAGAATCGCACGCGTTTTAAATTTTTTTAACTTCTTTACTTTGGAGCTATGTTAAATCCATTTAGGTTATTTTGAAGTTCTTTAAATCTACTTAAATAGGGAGAAAGATTCGTATCGAAATTGTTGTATTGTTGTGTTCTAAAGATATGCGCCAAAAAAATGTAATAAGTAAAATTTTAAGACATAAATAAAAAAAGAAGAAATTCGTAGCCATAAAACTCTTCTGTGTACAAAAAAAAAATTTAAAAATGCTCTATTGAAAAAAAAATATGACCAAAACCGCAAATATCATATGAATTTCAAAATCCAGCTATCGCCTTAACAGTTGTTTAATTTTTATTAAAAATTCAGTATTTTTATTAATAAGGAAGACATTTGTTCACAACGCATTGACAAATGACAGCCGAGAGAAGAGTGTTTAGAGTTTATTTAGAGTTCTTTTTTTAAATGGACTTTTATTTTATTTTAAGTTTTATTTTTTTACATTAGGTACTGAGTTTTCTTTTTTCATTTTTTTTAACTTTTGGGTATTTTTTAAAAACATTCATACAATACCCAATATTTTTTTGAAAACGCCAATACCAAGCTGTGTTTCTTAAATGTCTGAAAAATGATATTTTATGATAACTACCAACTACCAGATTTTTGGTTTATAAAAAACTTTAATTATACCAAATATTTACAAGCAATAACATTAAAATATTGATTGTGAAAATAGAAATAGATGATTGAAATTTCGTACTTTCACTACTGGGGTAATTTGGAACATCGAACCACTGATATCTCTTTGATTGATTTTCGTCCAGAAGGTATTCGACACACTTGACAGCACTAAAAATAAAAAATGTAGAAATTATGTTAATGTATTTGTTAATTATATCTAAACTTACGGAAGTAATTCGTATTTTAAACATTTAACGATTGGATAATCCAATTGAAAACATTCAGTACCTATTTTGTTGAAGTAAATATTACCAACAATTTCGGAGAATTTTGAGTTTACATTTTGTAAGCAGTAAAAAAATTGTTGATCGCATTGACAACTTAATCTAAAATATATAAGATATGTAGGTACACACTATTTAATCAAAATTAAAAATTAACAGTGTTTAGTTTAGGAAAATATATTTTTTAATTTTTACTCATTACGCGATGATAGATTTTCATCAATGGGTCATTGGTACATTTATAAATAAAAATAATAATTTTCTGAAAAATTGAAAATAACCATTTTCATTTAGTTATTTTCCAAATTTCTCATAAAATTTTTAAATAATTTCATTATGTAATCTTTTAAGGTTTATACAAACAAAAAACATGTTTATTATTATATTTACACATACATTTTTGTGCATTTTCGATAAAATATTGTTTGTTTGGGTATGATTATAAATGTAAATACGCAAATATGTACATATAATCGTAAATTTAGTGCTCATATCATATATCATCAGAAGATTAGGGTAGAAAGTTTATAAAACAATTCTAGCAACCCTTCAATATAGAATTTTCTGGTAATTGTAAATTGGCCCTAATCAAGATTTCCGAAAAATACCATATTATAATTTATTTTGTTTAAATTAGAAAATTTTTATTTAATGAAATAAATTTGATTTGATTTTTTTTTTCAAAATCTTAAAATTTAAATATCATACTTTGCATAAATTGCATTCGTATTAAGGAGCCCATTTTTTGATTTTAAAGGGTTAATAAAATCCTGGCAATGATCATGTTCACGACAACATTTATCTTCTTCCATGTAAGTTCCCAAATCATCATAGTCAGATGCTTTGTCTCCAACACCACACCATTTAGTGCCTAAAAATAAAATTTAATCTCAATATTCAAGGCTAAATTACTTCAGGAATAAAAATAAGTTGAACAAAAGATTTTGGATTTTATCTTTTTATAAATAGGATTTTTTACGTTACTTTAATTTTATATTTATAAAGCATTATTTTTACATGAATAATATAATAATTTAATATTACTTGGAAATGCTTTTTAGTAAAAGTCTAAAATTGATTTTAGATTACAACTCCATCAATTTAAAAAAACCCATTTTAGTTTTATATTTTTTATGAAACATTAATTATGTATATGATAAAAGCAAAAAAATGGATAACCAATTTTTGTGTCAAATTAAATGACCTGAAATTTTGGAGGTTGTTTAAAAATATAAAATTTTTGAATAAAACTAAGCCTGATGATTTTTTTTCGGTTTTTCAATTTAGGCCCATTTTGCTTCCTCCTGGAATTAAAAGAATTTATAACAAGTGTGTTTCGTTTCAAATTAAAAATTTGAAAGGTAATAATTTATATTGAAACTATAAAGTAGAAAAAAATAAAAAAAAATCAAGTCTACGATGTTAAGTTCAAAAGTTATAAATTTTATATAAAATATTGGATTCTGGTAAATAAGCATTTTAGGTGTATTTTGAAAAATTCATATTTCGCTTAATAACCAAAATTGGACAAAAACTCGTATAAATAAGTTTCTAAAAATTAACGATATTATCTTATTAAATTGTTTATTATTTAATTATATTTTATATTTTACCTAAAACAATTTTGACTTCTTTGAGTTTTCGGGGGTGTAAAATTTTTTTGGGGCGGTATGGAGGGCAAGTGACCCTCTACATTTCATCCGTTTTCTATTATCTTTCATTTGCGGGATTCATGTTGAAAAAATACTAAAAAAAAATTTTGAGATTTAAAATTTTTTATAGAAATCGGTTTTTATTGTTTTTATCGAAAGCTATAAAAGTTACAGGTTTTAAATTTTTACTAAAGGTAAATACCGCGAATAGATGCATTTTAAAAAATATTTGGTTAAAATCGGTTAAATAGGTTGTTTGGAAAAAAATCGCAAAATTTTAGCAAAATTTAGGTACAAATACGGCTCTGGACGGCGCAATTTTGAACCATTTTTTTTATTTTTATAAATATTTGTAGAGGGTGCTTAGGGGAGAATTTTGAGCTATTAAACGTCATGGTGGTGTTTACAGTTTCGAAAATATGAATTATTTTGTGTAAAGTGAGCAAAATTTTGGGTCAAAACGAAGATTTTGCTTATTTTATCTACATTTTCACTCTTAACTCAAAAGCGATAAGAGATAGCGAAGTGATTCTTTTTTTGTCGTAAAGTAAACCTTGAAAGCTTTCAGAGAACGTGTATTACGTGGGGGTGAAATATAATTTAAGGGGTTGATTAGATCGAAATACGTCAAAAATTGCGTCTTTTTGCGTTTTTAGAAAATAACTTTTTAGTTGTTTTTTCGAAATTCAAAAAAATCCTATACGTGAGCATTTTGTTTCCAAGAGTAGATTCAGCACAGTTTTTAAAATTGAAAATCCATTAAAAAATGTCCCGACGGGGGCCGCACACCCTTAAAATCAAAACTTTGTTAAGCTATAACTTTTTAACCCCGTATCAATTAAAAATTCCCTATGCGCTAAGCACTAAAGAAATTATTCTCATTTCATAAACTGATGTAAAATTGAGAAGATTTTAAAAGTTGGGAGCCGCAGAGATACAAAACGAAGCGCGTTTGTGCGATTTTTTGAATATTTTACGTTCGATTTTTTTCTGAAGCAACGGGCGAAAATTTAGAAGTGTTGATTTTTTTGTTAATTAATATTAATGTAATAAACCAAATAAAAAAAATCTCACCCTAATAGCCAATCTCTATAAAAAGTTACGAATTTTCAAAGTCCGCATCGAAAAAGCAAGAAAAACGAAATGCAAATTTAAAGGCCCCAAATTAATATAAAAAGTGAAGATATCAAAAAAGGGGATCGGATCTATTTTGTAAATCAAAAAACACATTTGGATCTTTTTGGTACATTTGCCGCCCGAGAAAACGCTAAATTTGCACACTTTAAGTCTCGGCGCCGTTACTTCACACCGTTGCTCCTGGAGACTCAAAAAGTGTATCGATTAATCCTCAGGATGTGAGAATAAAATGGGCCAAATTTCGTCGTTTCCCTTTAAAACCGGACGGGGGTGCGATTTTTTTAAATATGACGCCGACGAAAACCGGATAGAAAGCAAGAAAAATCGACCGAATTTTGAATTTTTTTTCAAAGGCTTAGGGTGCTTCGAAAAATTTGAAATTCTAACCCCACTTAGAATCAACATCTCTCTCCGTAAAAAACACATTCCCGTTCCTTGCGGTTTTTTAGTATTATAGATAATTTTCACTTTTTATAATAAGTAATTTTTTTAATTAAACCAAATCGAATTGTTATAATAAGAATTGCTTCTTTTAATTTTTTAATGATAAATCAAAAATAGCCACATAAGTCAAAATGTAGACAATCTAATTTTATGGCATCTGGAATATGTTTAAAAAAATATTATTAGATTTATTAGATATAAATATTTTTTTGTGATTTAAATCGTTAAATCTCATCTGCATATTCCTAAAAATAGTTGTATGTACTATTCGATTTTTCTATTAATAGTTAGAGTAATAGTATTTCAGGAATATTTGGAAAGTACAAGATGTGTATTAATAAATGAAAAAGCTATGGCTCAAGCCCCAGGTTTGTCTATTAGACTCTAAACTCTAATAGATAAGGTAGAAGATAGAGTAAAACCCAAACTAAATCAAATACAATATTTGATAAATTAAGTTTAAATTCTTTATCACTTATCACTAGCAATGGTATTGATGTGTAAATGGAAAGTATTGGTTAATTGGTTTGTCATAAAAAACATACCTGGCATTATAAATAACCAATCAATAATATCACTTGTAATACTTGATAAACCACGACCTTTAAGAATTTGGTGTTTTTCTTCATTTTTGCTATAAGATGTTTTAACAAAATATACTTTTCCAAGAAATAGAAAAAGTAATAAAACTATATTCATTTTAAATTACGAATGCAATGGGAACAATTTAAAAGATTTAGATTTATATGAGATAAGAGTTATAAAAATGGTAGTTAATACAATGGCAATATTTAGTAAGCAAACTTTGTGTACACTCTTTTAAAACAAACATTTAATAAAAAAATATTCAACTTTAATAATATTTAATACACTCTTTATCCTGATTAAAGTACTTGCAATTTCCATTATGGTTTTTACTTAAATCGTCCTTGCTATTTTTTTGGAGACCATAAGACTTAAAATACTAAAAAATGCTTAAAATGTAAAGTGGGGTTAATAATTAACCTTACCTACGTTTACAGTTTACAGTATCTTTTTTATCAAGAATTGTTTCAGTAAAAGCATGTAAGACCAAATTTATTTAAAATTAAAAGCATATGGAAGAAAAAATATGGTTCAGAAATACCTGCAGAGTGATACATTTACCTTGAAAGAACATGGAATATGAAATCTCCTAACCCCTAAAAATTTAAAATTATAAAAATCTATTCTAAAACACATTTAAATTAGCATCGAATAGACAAATAAAAGGCGTGTTTGATTTATAAGATCAACTAAAAAGATCAACCTCTATTTTCAACCCATTATCGTCCTACATTATTTTTCCCGTTTTTACTACTTATGATTTTTAAAAACACTAAATTTAAAACATTTTTTCTTTTAATCCTGCAATATTGGTTAGTTTCACCCCTTTTAGTGCTTTTAACTATGAGCCGCGCCAGTGGCGGATACAGACACCCGAAAATATGCAATTTTTCTTCTCCTGAATTCTAGAATTTTTATGGGGGTTTTAACTGTCCTAATGTTTACGTATTTGCTAATATTTATAGTTTTTATGGCTTATTTAAAAAGAACGCTTTCATAGCCTGATTAAAAAGTTCATCCGGCTTCCAGTAAAATTTTCAAAAACTCAAAGACTTTCTCATGCATTTTTAAGCAGCCACAGCTGATTTTTCAAAATTATTATGAAAGTTACTGGAAGCTTGATGAACTATAAAATCAGGCCATGGGAGCGTTTTTTTAATTTGAAAATTGCCAAAATATGGAAAATTTGAAAAATACATAATTTTGTCAAAAATTTTTCGGATTTAATGTAACTGATTGGCTATATTTATAGATTTTGGTCTGCTGATTTAATTTAATTCTGTCTAATAGATTTGAGTTTGCTGATTAAGATTCAACCAATGTTAGCGCGTTTTCTAAAATTTATCGAATTTTATACAGGGTGTTCCGTGTTCGTGGTCCGCACCAAATGTCAGGGTTAGAAAGTAGTGCAAATGTAATCGACAAACTCGAAAAAAGTAGGGGTCTATCTTTTATGGTTATTTTGAATTTTAGATCACCAATTTTTGCCAATAATCACAAAATCGCTAATCACTTTTTAACCCATATACGTAGAATTACAAGAAAATTATCACTAGAAAGCTGAAATCGCCCTCTTCCAATTAGTAACAACAGTAACTCGGAAATGGTTGATATACTGTTGAATAAAAAATCGGAAAGAAAAAAAAATAGAAAAACTAAATATTTTTTTCGGTTCTTGAATTTTTTTTTCCAAGATAAGACCCATTAAGGCTACATTTTTTTAAAATTTTTTGAAAGTTCTTCCTATTTACAACAAATCAGGGAAAAATTGAAACCATAGCTGCTTTCCTTCTTTTACTATAACCTTCTGAAGTTACTCCTAGAAGAAGTATTCTGAGCACAGTCTGTTACCATCGATAGGTGGACTGGCGTGAAACTGGTTGTTATAAAATATTTGGCATTTCATCAGGTATACCTTATATCCTTATTGACAACCTATGCACCCCTTATAATATCCCATACTGGCTATTTGACAAACTATGCTAAGGACTACTTCTGATAGAAGTAACGGAAGTAACTTCAGAAGGCTTTACTAATTGAAGGAAAAGAGCTACGGTTTCAAAATTTTCACTAGTTTGTTCAGATTATCAACAAATTTCAGAAAATTAAAAATGAACAAAACCGTAATGGGTCTTATCTAGGAGAAAATTAAAGAAAAAAACTAAAAAGAAATAAGTTTATTTTTAATTTTTTTCTCTTCTTGATTTTTTTTGCAACATTTTTACAATTGTTTTTGTATGACTGTTATTATACCTATTGAAAGACGATGGTTTTAGATTTTTAATGATAATTTTTTTTTACAGTTTTTTGTCCTTACGTTGTTATTGTTTATGTCGGTTTTAGGATTGTAGTACTAGGTAATTAGAAAAATACTATGTCAAATTTTGTCAAATAATAGCTCTGAAGAGGAAATTAAAATAAATTTCAAAACTATTGGCGATTCTAGCTAAGCGATCTCCCTCTTGCGGCATAGCGCGGAACTATGAAATGACGTCACGTCCGTGATAATTGTACAGACGAATTTAGCATTTAACGTTTGTTAATGTTTATTATACTGAAGTAAATAACGTCAACTTACCTAATTTACTTAGTATTATTAAATGCGTTTGATTATTTCTTTGCAAGTTAAGTATTTATTTATTTTGTCACTGACGTGACGTCACTAGAATATGTAACCAAACATACATTTGCGCGGGAAATATTAATTTGAATCGCCAATAGTAAGCAAAACGACATAATATTTTTCTAATTACCTAGTCCTACAACCCATATTTTTTTTGATCCCTACACAGATTAGTTAAGATGTAATTAGCGATTTTGTGTTTTGTGATAAAAATAGGTTACCTAAAATTCAAAACGGCATAGCTCTAAAACTAAAAAAGCTAGACTCCCAGTTTTTTGGTTTTTTGTCGATTAAATTTGGTCTACTTTCTAAACCCGACGTTTCATGAACCATGAACGGAACACCCTGTATAACTGGTAAGCTATCTTTATAGATTTCGGTCTGCTGATTAAGGAGAACTCAAAAATTTTGCGCTAGGGTCCACCCTTTAAAACTGAAAAGAAATATTTTTTTCGTGATTTTTTGACTTTATCCCGTAGATTTGTGTTCGCTGATAACGATTTAACCAATAATAGCGCGATTCGATACGTATTTTTTATAATAGTGTTTTGATAATTGCTATAAAATACATACATATACATATTTTTCTAAAACTAAGAGGGATCCCGCATAAAAATTAACATATCTGGATGAAATCCGCGCATTACCAGGGCCGGAAAAATTTCCCAGTCCACTTCTGATAGGACCGAATTTTGAGGGTTTTTAGTAGGAAAACTTCTGAGGTACAAAATTTAAAGAACTAATAGATAATATTGTTCAAACAGTGTCGGACTGGCCAACCGTGCAAATGTCCGGTGGCCCTTTGTTTTGCGTGGCCCATGTCACTTTTGGCTTTCAGTGTTTCCAAAAAACAACACAATCCTTTTTGTTTAAAAAAATATTTTTTTTTCTAATAAATAAATACATTCTAAAATGTATAACAGATATAACAGAGAGATGATAGAATTTTATTTTTTCTTATTTATTTCAATTTTTTACTAAAAATTAAATGTATCACTAAAACGATGGCACATACTACTAAAAAATTGAATGATTATGTGTTTTAGACCACTTATAATAATCAGCGAAATTCCTTGAACTATTTTGTTTACGTGCGAATTTAATTTTCATTAGTTTTATGCAGAATTTGGTTTTCGAGGTGTTTAGATAGGAAAAAAATAAAGTAAAAAAAAATTTATGCATGATTTAAAAAAAAACCGATTGGTTGAATAGTATCAAATAGATTGTGTGATCATTGTGTGAGCAAGAACATAAAAAACTCAGTTTTTTTTTATGGCTGTACATTTATGAGAAAAAATAGTTTGCCACCAAAGTGCTATATTAGTTCTATGATTCAATAAGAAATCATTGCAACCAACTGCTAGAAAAATATAGAAATATTTGTACGTCGAATGATTTCCAAATTTTGTAAAATTTCCCGCAAATTATAAAAAATAGTATAAGCAACTTGTTCATAAGTCAATTATTGCACTCTTTCATTAAAAAACTCGCCGCTATGCGGCTTGTTTTTAAAACTTGGACGCGTGCAATAATACTTGACTTATATTCGGCCAAATGTTTGAAAAGCGTACTTTTCGCTAGTAAATATTGTTTTTTGGGCATTTGTAATCAAAAATTTAACAAAAACGATGCCTAGTGCCAATCAAATTGAATTTAGTTTTCATATAGAATTTTTGTTTTTCCTGTAGAGTGTATGATAGGTGCGTACTTTTTGAACAATGATAAAATAATGCGTTTTTATAATTGTTCAAAAAGTACGCCCCTATCATAGACTCTACACGAAAAACAAAGATTCTACAGGGTGTCCAGGAAATGGCGCCCAAGCTCTCCAGTGCGTAGTTGGGGACTATTCAGGGATCCTCAGAAAAATAGTAAAAAAAATCCTCTTGACCAACTGACCGAGATATGAAGAGTTAAAGTTGGGAATTCAACTTCTTTATTATTGTGAATTTCGGAAAACTGCAAATTGTGCTGTGAAGGTGGACTTCTATTTGGTAGATTTGCAATAAATTAAGTTTAAATACTGTTTTATTAACATTACAATTTAATTTTTTAAATTAAAAATTACATGTATTTATTTTAAAAAATGAATCTGGCAACATGATTAATTGCTTTTTATGAAATGATTAATCAAGTTATCACTGATATTAATCTGACAATTTATGCTGATAATTCGAATTTCATCATCTGATTTTCGAAGTTTTGCTTCATAGATAATATAATTTATATTTATACGAATTATGTTATCTATGGTTTTGCTTCGTCAATGCTCCAGTTTTATTAATTTCGTTTTAAATCGTTCTTATTCTTCAGTTTTAAATATCTCTTGTAGTTTCGTTTTAATAAGTTGTTGTCCTTTCGTGTTCATTTAGTTTTCGTTTTTTTCTTGTTTGGTTTCGTGTTCACCTTAAATCATGTACACGAATTGCGAATACGCAGATATGTTAAAAATGTTGGGTGTATGCAGGACAATGCTTTAGCAGCTTCAAGGATGTATGCTGAGAGGTATCCCCAAAGAAGACATCCAGATTGCAAAGTTATTCGAAGGTTGGATCAAAGAAGTGGAGAACGGGTATGTTAGCACCAGCTGGAGGTGTAGATCGAGGACGTCCACGAAATGTAATTACACCTGACACCCAGGAACAAATTTTAAATGTTTTGGAAGAAGATCCAACGTGCAGCTCACGGAGGATTTCCAATGAAGTAGAGGTATCCAAATCTTCTATTAATAATTTTCTGATAGAAGAAGGCTTTCATGGCTATCACTACAATAAAGTTCAAGCCATGTGGGAGAAAGGCGAAAATAACATCCTTAGATTTTCCCAAATATAAAGTTTATTCCTATCAGGAAAGCTATGAAGTAAGAAGTACTTTATGATGAAAACTTGGTTGCCTACTATAAAGTATAAGTACTTTATTTTTGATTAAATAAAAACAAACCGTTAATACTTGGTACTACCATGTATTATCTAATATACATAACATTTAAAATATTTGAAATATTTTCGGCGTAGATTTTCATAATGAGCTATATTTAATGCGAAAAACCTATTTTTTCTAATAGGAACTACAAATTTACAAAATTAATAATGATGAAACTTTAGATTAAGTTTGATAACTTCTTTGTGATTCATAAAATCAGGTGGAATTTAATACTAATTTTTCCGGATGAGTCAGCCTGAGGATTTACACCATACACCGTCTACATCAGTACACTGAAATAGCGCAGAAAGCGAGTGAGGGGAACGCTCGTAGCCAATAGCAGCACCCAGTGTTCTGCTTGTGCTTCTTTAGCCACGCAGCCATACATCTGCAGGAAACAATTTTTTGACATATGACAGTAGTGTGCCGGTACCGGTAAATCGCGTAAATTTTCAGTGTTATACTAATCGTGAAAAGGGCAAAAATAAACATCCAGTCATGGCTGCAAAAGATTTTTTAACAGAAACTGCAGATCTGCTGGGATTAAGCAAAGATGAGATAAACACACCACCCACTATGATTAAAAGAGAATCAGAATCTTTAGATGATTTTGAACACTTAGGTCACGATAACTCTCCAATAAAAGATATTAAAAGTGGATTTGATAATGTTTTAAATGAAGAATCACAAGCACGTGATATAGAAGGGGTAATCAATAAAGGGGTGGAATCTGCGGCGAATACAGTGAGTAAACTTACCGACGACTTTTTATTCGATCCCTTGCAAAAATTGCACCAAGAACAAGCAAAAATGGATTCAAATCTTTTGGATATGGGCGAATATTTCCCTGATCGCAAAGAAGCTGATGCCAAAGTCGATAAATTTCTCAGCGATATGTCTTCGTTTGGGCAGGTGGAGGAAGAGAAAAAGGATGACGTTAAAGCAACCACCCTTAATTTCATGGACATGGAACGGGAACTGGAAAAGCAGGTAGAAAAGAGCGACGATATTTTAGAGCATTATTCCGATAGTGATCCCGAAGACGAATTTAAACACGCAGAAAGTGATGAAATTCGAAAGGATCCTCCTCAATTTTCGTCCAAGAGTGAATCATTTAAAGATGTCAATGAATTTATGGCAAAAGAATTAAAGGAAGAAACTCCAATTCTTAAGGAACAGCCACCAAAACCTGCTGTTGAAACCGCTCCATTTAGAGAAACGCCCAAGGAACAAGAAGAATCGCCCAAAGAAACTGCACAAGAGATTAAAATAGAAGAGCCAGTTATTAAACCAAAGGAAGAGGTTAAAATTGAAGAACCTAAAGTTGAGAAAATACAACCAGCAAAGAATCTAATTGAAGCAGAAGCAATGTTTTGTAAGATGGGGCTCGGTAAGTTAATTTCGTATATTTCATTCCAACGATTAAAACTGTTATTCCAGTAATTAATTATTAATAACCATAATTATTACGCATATAGAACTATAATTTACATATTTTAGTAGTCTATTCAAACTAAATCTTATCTGAACTCGCGTTTACTTATATAAATATTAACTTAAAATACACTTTGCATTGTTATGCATATCACTACAATGAAGTTATTTATATTCGAAACTATACTGCGTATTTAAATTTTAATTGTTTAAATTGCTACCTACTTTCATCATAAATAATTAAAGCTGTTTCACTTCCTTAATCTTCATCGGCTCAATGGTCTAGGGGTATGATTCTCGCTTTGGGTGCGAGAGGTCCCGGGTTCAAATCCCGGTTGAGCCCACTTTTTATTTCTTGAAATCCACGAAAATTATAACCAGTTAATAATAATCCTGTTCACTAATTTAAAAGGTGATGTAATTGTTTACTAATCACATGAATTTATAATTATTTGAGTAGTCATAAATTCAAGTTTTATGAATAAATTAACAGTATTACGTTTTTAAGTATGCGATTAGAGTTGAGGTTCGAAAGATGACTAAAAATATTATACTATTTTTGGTATATTTCATAAAAAATGAATATTAACAAGGTCTTTTTTTGATTATGGTTCATTAAACGTTAAAAGGTTAGAAATTGGCCCAAAATTTATTGTCAAAAAACCAAAAATAGTGTAGGGGTCGATCTATTAATGTAAAAGGAAAAATATTTTCTTTGACACACTAAATCTTAAAAAAAAATTGAATCAAAATTTTTTTTTAAAATGTATTTTACATTTTTATTCATAGCATGTCATAAATAAAGTTAAAAAACAAGCTTTTCTATAAATAAAATTAAAAAATGCAATTAAATAAAAAAAGTGGGATTGAAATAAGCTTACTCGCAAATCAAGCTATTTCTGAACGGTTTTGAAAAAAAAATTCAAATAAAGGATGGCGGGGGTAGGTTTTATAGGGTAAAGTAAAGAACAGATCAATTTTTTCGTCAGATTTTAAAACTTTTTTGTGTACAGAGGAGTCAGTAAGGCTAATAATTTTTTTTTTCGCCAAAAAATTTATTGCAAATGAAGCATACTTACTTTTTTCTTTTGGCGACCATATTGGATTTAAACATATTTAGAATCAGTAATTTGGTATACCATATCTAATATTAAAAAAAATGAAATTATTTTAATTTTTTATTTTATTTTACAAACAAAAAATGGCTTTGAAGAGATATGTGTTACGATTTATTGTACACTCAAAGTTCCTAAATCTTCAAAGTCAGGTTAGTTTCGAAAATGAAATAATTTTTCTTAAAATCGAGGGTTTCATTGAAAAGGGGCGTATGACCCAAATTAAAAAATATAAAGGTAAAATAAAATTTAGGGCCGGTTGCACAGTTGAAGCTTAAACTTGAAGCAACACTTAAACTAAAAAAATGACAGATTTCCTATTGTATTTCTGTCAATTTTTTAGTTTAAGTGTCACTTGAAGCTTAAGCTTGAACTTTGCAACCAAGCCTTAGTATTTAACATTTCGAAAAAGTGATATTTAGAAAGATTTTCGTACATTGGTATTCAATATACTTAAACCTAACAATACGAATTTTTACCAAAAGACATATTAGTTCTTCTATGCAAAAAATTAAATGCCCCTCTTAGATGAAACCCTCGATATGGTTTACAAAATTACTCAGAAAACACTGATTACAAATATGTGTAAATCCAATATGGCCGCCATAAGAATAGAATAAATTTGGTTTTACTGTTGTTAATCCATTGGCGAAAAAAAAAATCAATTACCTTACTGAATTGTATCAAAAAAGTGCCTGAATAATGACAAAAAACGCTTTTGATGCAACCCAAAAAATAAGTTATATACATATAGCCATATTTTGAAAACCGATATTCTTGTTTTTTTTTTAAGATAGCGAAGAAACAATGCGAAATTCAAATACTTTGTTAAAAAATTATTGATATACAGGGTGAGCTAAAGTGTTTGTGGTTTGACATGTAGGCAACCAAATGTGCAGATTGGTACAACTACAAATTTAAAAAGAAAACCCCCTAGTAAGCCAATGGCGTAGCAAATATTTTTTTTAAAATGAATATAATAATCATAACAAATCAAGAATTCTAAACAAATATACAAATTTAAATTTTGGCTCTCGAATTTTACAACAAATGTCAAATGTTGACAATTATGTCTTTTATACCGGAAATTACACCAAATTCCTGATTTTATATGTAACACCCTAGTTTTTTTATACATGTTATTAAACATTGGAAAGTTTAAAATATTTTCCTGTCTAATTTTGAAAACTTGAAGAGAAATATATTGGATTTTTTTTGCTACAAAAAAATTGGTAAACGTGAGAGGTTTAGATCTACATGTTGGATACGTTTCATAAATTATAATTTATTGTATCTGTATTATTTAAGAATAGTTCGAGTAGGTTTTTATAATTTTGTTACCAAAAAATAATCCAAAAGTTTTTTTGACTTGTGAAATTTTTTTTTGTGTCAGAAACGAATTTTAATTTTATCAAATATGTACAAATTAATTGGGTATTCTATTTAAAATAAGAAAGTTTTGAGGTAATTTCCAGTGAAACCGTAAGTGAATTTTCATAAATACAGAAATGACAGGAGAGTGGCCCTAATTTCCTGTACACCCGGTATATTTTGGAGTAAAACTGCGACAGGCAGAAAAAATTACTTACATTTTGATTGGAGAAAAATCGATTTATATTATAATTTATTTAGAAAAATTGAAAACTGCAATAAATGGAGTAAAAAAATTATAATTATTTTTTTTATAATTATACCGGGTGTCCACGAAAGTACCAATGTAATTTCTTTATTTATGAAAATAAAAATTTGAAATTTTAGTATGTTATGCGGCATAAGAAAACGCATTTATTGAACTAAAAAAAATTTCAATTTCATTTCCAGTGAATTTTTTTTTAATCTTTTAATTATATCAATTTATCAAAAGCTGTTTATAAATAAATAAGTAAACTTAAGAATTCTACCTACATACATCTTTGGTATCACTGTAATCGGAAAAAATCCTCTATCTAAATATGAAATAATTTCATAATTTACAATTTATGTTAAATATTTAAATTATTAAAGAGTAGTTTTAATAGATTCTATTAAAAAAATTACCAAATAAAATCCAAAATTTTCTTTGAAAAAAATAGGATGTTATATTTAAAATTAAGAAGTTGATGTCATTTCCGGTGAAATCGGTAGTGAAATTGGAAAAAATTTTAATTCAATAAATGCGTTTTCTTATGCCATATGACATAGTTAAATTTCAGACTTTTATTTTCATAAATAAAAAAATTAGGGGTGGCCCGAGTTTCATGGACACCCGGTATTGTCCCGTTTTTTGTCGACAACTAAATCATCAAAAAATATCCCACTTAGCACCATTTTTTTACAATTTTTCTGTCTTTTCGCTTTATACCAACTCGTTTATAAAGTACAAAGTACAAAATAAAAAAAAATTTAAAATATTCTTGGAGAGGACCACCTACTGCATAGAAACCAACCTTACCTTAATAGAAATATTCCTGTATTTTTACTTAATTACGTTTACAGTAATTTAGTAAACTAAACAACCCTAATATAAAAAAAAACTTTTCAACTAAATAGGTACACTTGAACTAATCAATTATTTTTGTTTCGTTTTTTTTTTAAATGGCAAAAGAAATTAAAAAAAATCGCCTTTTATGAGAAATTAAAATTTTAAGAAAAAAATAGGTCAAAATATTAACATCTCTCTGAAGGATATGTTTTTGTTGCTCTATATCTCTATCAGCTTAGCAACTTTTTGAAATAGGATCAATTTTTTGTTACAAGTCAGTTGCTTACTTTAAATTTAATTTAAACTTAAACAGTTGATCACTTGCATCAGGTAAAATAAGGAAACTTTTTCACGAACAGTAAAGGTCACATTTTATTTTAGCATTTCTTTATGAGTTTATAAGTACCTACATATACATATAAATGTACAAAATATATACATACATATTTTATTAAGGCGAAGGTTATTTTTTGTTGCTTTTTATTTTTCTTTAACTAATTGGTGTTTCCACTACTTCGGAAATCCAAAATTTAACAAATAACAGAAAAGACAAATTAAAATTTTAATCATTTCACTCCTCATTACATTTATCAGGAACCTACTGTAAAGGAGAAAAAGTAAAATTTGAAAATGAATTTATACAGGGTGCGTCGGTATGAGAAAAAAAATTAAAATGCTTTATCCAATTTTTATTAGTTTTCAGGTTATTGGGGAGTTTTAGATTCATCTCGCCCTCTGGTGGCAAAATACGAACTTCAATATTCGGTACTTACTTTTTTGATTTAGCGCATTGGTACATGTCTACATGTTTTTTGAGATTTACTGAAGCTTTAAATAATAAATCTATTTGTGTTTTCTTGAATATGTAGTAATTTTTGACACTGACAAGTACCGAATATCCTCCATTTAATTTTTTTAATCAAGTGTCTGAATGGTAAAAAAATCAATACATTTTTGGGGACCTTTTTTTAGTGATGATAAGAAAAATACTAAAATAACTTCTTTGTAATTAATGCGTTACAAGTTTTTTATGACAAAAATTAAAACAAAACCAATTAACGATCTATTCTCAAAACCGTAATTAAGGGATTTAACAAAAGTAAGAAAATCTTTTTCGTTTGTTCTTAAACAATGGATGATTTAAAGATTTAATAATATATTGTTTTAACTTAATTAGTATAACAAAAACAAAAACAATTTTACTCAAACATTTACATTTAAACTGCCATAAGCAGATAAAATACATAAAATAGTGACATGTCATTTAGAAAAATAAAGTGCATAGTCTTGCACCTCTTATAAATTTAATGATGATGTGGGTATAACTACAGGTCATGGATTTATAAAGTGCGTAATAATAATAAAAAATACTTTTAAAAATAAACTAAATAAAAAATGTTCAGTTTTATTGCATGTCTTTTAACATCCTCCTTTTTGTATTAAATTTTATTTGTTTTTAATTTAATTTGATGCAACCAAACTGCATTTAAACTATGAAAATATGTACCGGGTGTCCTCGAAACTAGGGCCACTCCTTTAATTTCTTTATTTATGAAAAAATAAAATTTTAATATGTTATATGGCATAACTTATGCCGCATAAGAAAAGGCATTATTGAACTAAAAAATTTCTATTTCACTTTCGGTTTCACCGAAAAAGACGTATTTTAAATATAACACCCCAGTTTTTTTTGTAGTTATTTATAAACATTGGTAAGTTCCAAGTATGTTTGTGACAAAAAACATTTTTTTCTCAACTTTCAAAAATAAAATTGGATATCTATTTTTTTAGTATTTTTTTAAATAAAATCTATTAAAACTACTCTTAAATAAATTAAATAAATTGTAAATTATGAAATTCATTCAGCAGTTTTTTAGAAATTAATTTTTATAATTTTCAAAATGCGTTTTTTTGCAAATATTTTAATTTTTTCAATAAATTTAAGGATTCTACCTATATCTAGGGTCTCTAAATAGGGGATGGCCTCACTATCATGCTATTTGATAAAATAAAGATATTTACAAAAAACGCAATTTAAAAATTATAAATATTATATATTTTAATTTATAATTTATTTTACTTATTTAAATTACTTAAGAAAAGGTTTAATTGATTTTATTTAAAAAAATTACCAAAAAAATTCAAAATTTTTTTTGAAACTTCAGAAAAAATATTTTTTTACCAATCTTTTATAATAAGTACAAAAAAATAGGGTCTTACATTTAAAATAAGAGAGTTGATGTAAAACCGGAAGTTAAATTTAAAATTTTATTAGTTCAATAAATGCGGTTTCTTATGCCATATAACTTAGTAAAAATTCAAATTTTCATCTTAATAAATAAAAAATTACAGGGGTGGCTCTAGTTTCGTGGACACCCGGTATTTTAAATTAAACCTCATTTAAAATTAAATTACCGTTAAAACTTTTGATAATATCAGTCGTGTAAGTTATTAACTTACTTTAATTATTATTAATATAAATGACCCGCTGCTACACTGGCTCGTCCTGCAAGTGCTGCGTACTTTTGCCACAAAAAGTTTCACTTTTGCTCCTAGTAAAACAATACCGGGTGGAAATGAAAACCGGGTCACCTCTATAACTTTTTTATTTATGAATAGAAAAATTTGAAATTTGGCTATGTTCTATGGTTCAAAAAAACAAATGTTATATGCATTTTTTATTTTCGAAATCACTTCCGGTTTCACCGGAAACACCATGAACTTTGTTTTTTTAAATGTAACATCCCATATTTTTATTCATGGCTTAAAATACTTTTAAAAAAGAAGTATTTTTGAGATATTAGTTTTTATTTTTTGCGAAAAAAAAATTTTTTTTCAAAAAAAAAAAAGGTTTTCGAAGTCGGTGAAAATTACCAAAACTAATTCTAAATAATTCAAATACATTAAATAAATAATCGTTATAAAATCCTCTTTTTAAAAAGTCGAATGACCCGGCATCATTGCATTTAAAAAAAGTGAGATATTTGATAAAATCTTCATTAACTAAGTTTAAAAATTAATAGTTCAAAAACCACTTAAATTTTTTTTCAAATTACAATTTTATTTAGGTATTTGAATTATTTAGAATTAGTTTTGGTACTTTTCACCGACTTCGAAAACCTTTTTTTTTTTGAAAAAAAATTTTTTTACAAAAAAAATAAAAACTCTTTTTTAAAAGTATTTTAAGCCATGAATAAAAATATGGGATGTTACATTTAAAAAAACAAAGTTCATGGTGTTTCCGGTGAAACCGGAAGTGATTTCGAAAATAAAAAATGCACATAAAATTTGTTTTTTTGAACCATA
Organism: Stenus bimaculatus; assembly: GCA_963971135.1. NCBI lineage: Eukaryota > Metazoa > Arthropoda > Insecta > Coleoptera > Staphylinidae > Stenus > Stenus bimaculatus. The sequence goes on along the minus strand of OZ020180.1, from coordinate 72,551,692 downwards.
GAACATAGCCAAATTTCAAATTTTTTATTCACAAATAAAAAAGTTATCTAAAGCATGGAAATTAAATAGTTTTTACTTTAATGTTTATTAATAATAATATTCGGCTTATTTATATGCCGCTATACAGGGTGGGGCTGAAGTTAATATTCTTGGTGTTCAAAAATGACGTATTTTGGTTTTAAAAGTGATAAAGTCAATAAGATGACGTCATGAATGTTTACAAAACGGTTGGTTTGGATCAATATGAATATTTTCACTAAATTACGTTAGAAATAATTCAAGTTTATTGGTTATATTGATTGAAATATTAATATTAATTTAATATTTTTTTCTAAAAAATTGTTTAGTAAGTACCTACCATTTTTTGATACCATCATTTAAGTCGTTAAAATATCCATCTAAAGCAAGAAAAAAGGGTGTTGTCTTTTACAAAAAGATAATGACGAACCAATGCAAAACATGACACGCCAAGACATAATCAATAAAATTTTATTATCAAAAGAAAAATCGGCCTATCGTCTATCTAGCTCCTTCCTGTAGATCTACCCCAAAAGATCGAAAGGGACACAAAGTCGAAGGAGAAAAACGAACGATAAAAGGCTGTCCTGGATAGATAAGTACAAAAGGCGGAAGTGGGCGAAAGGCGAAAAGGCTGACGTGAACAAGGTCCACACGGACAAAACGCAGAAGGAGAAAAAAAGAGTGGAAGATGTTTATGCGCAAAGTAACCTAACCTAACCTGACCTAATCTAATCTGAACTGGCCTAACCTGAAAGATCAAAAGTTTTTTTTATTTTGTTAATTTTATTTTAATTTAAATAAAAAACGAAGCATTTTAGAGAAAATATTTATTCTCTGTTTTCGTCTTAAAATTGGTCAAATAGTCTTCTATGAAGTCTCTGGTATTTATTTTTTAAAAAAAGCCACCATTTATGGAAATTTTAGAAATCCAAGTAGCGTTGTAAAATTTTGCAACGGCGTATCAAATAAATTTAAAAAAAAGGTGGTACCCTAGCCCTTTTCCACGTCACTGTAGTGTTAAATTAGGATAAAAGTAACAGTCAAATATTAATAAAAATTATAATTGTTATAAAAAATATACCTATGATTAATTTTAATAATTTTCATCCACTATCCAGAGAATAAAAAGTAAAAATAACAATAAAAAAATTAACACCCTGTATCTCGGTTACAGTTGGGTTTTGGACATACAGGATGTTTCATTGAAAACTTCAAATGTCGATTAGTAAATTTTTTTTCAAAAAAATACCGACTATGTGGATTTTTGTTTTAAAGGGGTCGCACTGTAAGACCGATTTGAGCACTTTCACGTCGCTCCCTTAAGCAGGGGGCGTTAATCCCCAAATTTCTTAAAGGTCAAGGGGGATTCAGTAATATACCTGGTGGAAATGAAACTAGGGCCACCCCTGGCATTTCTTTATTTATGAAAATAAAAAATTAGAATTTTCGTATCTTATATGATCTAAGAAAACAAATTTTATGGATCGAATAAATCTTTCATTTTACTTCCGGTTTATCAGGAAATGGCACCCACTTTCTTATTTTAAATGTAACCCCCTGATTTTTTCTACGTAAAATCAAACATTGGTTAGTTTTAAGCATGTTTATGACAACAAATTTTTTTTTTCAAAACTTTAAGAAAAAATGTTGAATTTTTTTTTGGTAAAAAATTTGATTAAAACCTACAAAAACTATTTTTAAATAATACAATTACGTAAAATAAATTGTAATTTATAAAATTTATTTCACCGTTCTTGAGATATTATTGTTTTTAATTTTCAAGAAGCGTTTTTTGGAAATATCTTTACTTTTTTAAATGGGATGATATAAGGGCCACCCCCTAATTAAATAGAGGGTTTTTTTCCGGTTACTGTGATATCCCATATGTATGTTTAAAAATAGTTTTTGTAAGTTTTACTCAAATTTTTTACCAAAAAAAGTTTTGAAAAAAAATATTTTTTTGTCATAAACATACTTAAAATTAATCAATGTTTGATTTTACGTAGAAAAAATCAGGGGGTTATATTTAAAATAAGAAAGTGGATGCCATTTCCATATAAACCGGAAGTAAAATTAAAAATTTATTCGATCCATAAGATTTGTTTTCTTAGATCATATAATATACTAAAATTTTAATTTTTTATTTCCATAAATAAAGAAATGCCAGGGGTGGCCCTAGTTTCATTTCCACCCGGTATAATTTGAAAACTGCTTATACTTGGAATTCAACGGTATAAATAAAATTAAAATTGATCGATTCGTTTTAAAGAAAAAAAAACTCATTGAAATAAAAATATTTTAAAAAAATGTTAAATTAACCCTTGCGGCCAAAAATTCTTTTTCTAATTAGCAAATTATTAAATATTGAATAAAAAATTGGTTTTGTTTTTACCAATTTAATTTAATCGCAAAATGACAATAAATAAATTAATTCTGGAAAACATTTAGAACATTTACTTAATTGTTTTTTTTAATAAAATTCTATAATTAAAAAGAAATTTTATTGCAGACTTTTTAGATTTTTTTAAATTTGGGTATTACATTAGGTTTTTCTTTTTTTTCTTTAAAATGAATTGATCAATTTTAATTTAATTTATACCGTTGAATTAGTTATCAAGTAATGCTGGACTTTTGAAGTTTTCAATGTAACACCCTGTATACAGGGTGTTACATTAAAAAGAAATTTTATTGCAGACTTTTTAGATTTTTTTAAATTTGGGTATTACATTAGGTTTTTCTTTTTTTTCTTTAAAATGAATCGATCAATTTTAATTTAATTTATACCGTTGAATTACTTATCAAGTAATGCTGGACTTTTGAAGTTTTCAATGTAACACCCTGTATACAGGGTGTTACATTAAAAAGAAATTTTATTGCAGACTTTTTAGATTTTTTTAAATTTGGGTATTACATTAGGTTTTTCTTTTTTTTATTTAAAATGAATCGATCAATTTTAATTTAATTTATACCGTTGAATTAGTTATCAAGTAATGCTGGACTTTTGAAGTTTTCAATGTAACACCCTGTATACAGGGTGTTACATTAAAAAGAAATTTTATTGCAGACTTTTTAGATTTTTTTAAATTTGGGTATTACATTAGGTTTTTCTTTTTTTTCTTTAAAATGAATCGATCAATTTTAATTTAATTTATACCGTTGAATTACTTATCAAGTAATGCTGGACTTTTGAAGTTTTCAATGTAACACCCTGTATACAGGGTGTTACATTAAAAAGAAATTTTATTGCAGACTTTTTAGATTTTTTTAAATTTGGGTATTACATTAGGTTTTTCTTTTTTTTATTTAAAATGAATCGATCAATTTTAATTTAATTTATACCGTTGAACTAGTTATCAAGTAATGCTGGACTTTTGAAGTTTTCAATGTAACACCCTGTATACAGGGTGTTACATTAAAAAGAAATTTTATTGCAGACTTTTTAGATTTTTTTAAATTTGGGTATTACATTAGGTTTTTCTTTTTTTTTTCTTTAAAATGAATCGATCAATTTTAATTTAATTTATACCGTTGAATTAGTTATCAAGTAATGCTGGACTTTTGAAGTTTTCAATGTAACACCCTGTATACAGGGTGTTACATTAAAAAGAAATTTTATTGCAGACTTTTTAGATTTTTTTAAATTTGGGTATTACATTAGGTTTTTCTTTTTTTTTTCTTTAAAATGAATCGATCAATTTTAATTTAATTTATACCGTTGAATTAGTTATCAAGTAATGCTGGACTTTTGAAGTTTTCAATGTAACACCCTGTATACAGGGTGTTACATTAAAAAGAAATTTTATTGCAGACTTTTTAGATTTTTTTAAATTTGGGTATTACATTAGGTTTTTCTTTTTTTTATTTAAAATGAATCGATCAATTTTAATTTAATTTATACCGTTGAACTAGTTATCAAGTAATGCTGGACTTTTGAAGTTTTCAATGTAACACCCTGTATACAGGGTGTTACATTAAAAAGAAATTTTATTGCAGACTTTTTAGATTTTTTTAAATTTGGGTATTACATTAGGTTTTTCTTTTTTTTTTCTTTAAAATGAATCGATCAATTTTAATTTAATTTATACCGTTGAATTAGTTATCAAGTAATGCTGGACTTTTGAAGTTTTCAATGTAACACCCTGTATACAGGGTGTCCCATTTGACGTGGGACTCTATATGGGTATCTTTGTTATTATTGGAGATAGAAAGTCGGTTAAATAGACAAAGTAGTGTATTTTTGTATGTCCAATAATTAGTTGATAAAACAGTTGAATTTTGCATCGTTTCGGCGCCATCTTGAAAAAAGCAAAAAGTGGCATATTTGTTTTTGTTGACATTTGTATAAGTTTATTAATTTTGGATTTTGAAAATTAAATATTATTAAATGTGATTTGTGATATATCAAAATTCTCAGAAAAACACACTGATTCCAAATATGTGTAATTCCAATATGGCCGCCATAAGAAAAAAATGGATTATTTCCTGGCAATCCAGTCAGTCACTTTAGAAAAAATCTGATTAGCTTTTTGAATTTTAGATAAAAAACTGCCTCTATGTTGTTAACAAAGTTTTTTTATATGGCCTATAATAAAGAAGTTACAGTCATATTTTGAAAATGGCACTTTTTGGTTTTTTCAAGATGGCGCCGAAACGATGCAAAATTCAACTGTTTTGTCAACGAATTATACTTAATTGGACATAAAAATATGCACTACTTTGTCCATTTAGGCGACTTTCTATCTGCAATAATAAGAAAGATACCCATAAAGTTCAACATCAAATGGGACACTCTGTATATTTATTAGGCTTCTTGTCTTATTTTTACTTGTAGTAGTATATTTACACAAAACCGTGATCACCCTGTATATCTACGGTAAGTACCAACATTTTATAAAATACATAAGAGTAAGATTTTTAAAAAATTGAAAATAAATCTCTAAAAATTGATGAAAATTTTGGTGGCTATTGTTTGACATATTAAACTAAGAGCAGGGATTTGCATTATGTAATATGTAAGTAGCCCATTTCGTAAAAATAAGTAAAATCTACTAAAATTGCTATGGTTCCATTTTATGTTTTTAAAGGTGCAACTTTCTATTTTTTTTTAATTGAAAACCACAATTCATTTAATCATAAATATGGGCTAGAAGCAAAGCTACTTCGGATTTTTATTTGTAAACCCTTGAAATTTCAATAGAGATATGTAGTAACATCAAAATGAGTGTTTTAGATAAAGTGGGGAACAAAAGTCATGCTTTTGAAATAATGATTGTTGTCCAGGGATTGCAGCCTTGATTTTTTTGATAAAACCAATTGTTACTAAAACTATGTAATCAAGTGCATAGAAATCGTTTACGAGGTTCAAGTATAATAAACGAATAAACCTAAACCATGACTGGGTCAACTTGACCTTGGTGCCTCGAGGACAAAGTCAAAACTTCAACTCCCCCCGTGAATGTGCGCTTTGTCGTTGGTCGTTGTACAATATACAACAACTAGAACTAAACTAGGCAGAGCAGCGGAGCACTAGTGGTTCATGGTTCATGTAAACCGAAGTTACCTAGAGAACGGTTGTACGCCGAATCGATATCAACACGCAAACTCAGTGTGTAGCGTTCCAAATATTCCCGGCCTAGTAGCCAGTGTCGCGCGACCAACAATTTCCACCTGCCTAGACCATAGATTGACAAGTGCGTGAAATTCTTTTAAAATGAACAACGCAAGGGGTAACGCTAAAGCAGCTGTCGAGGAAATTATCGATGATGCGTGTGATCAAATTTCTCGTATTAAAGACACCAACTGCAGGGAACGAAGTTTGCTTTGCATCATGTTTGACCCATGTAGGTTTTTATACAAAATCTTCGTTTTTATTGTTAATTCTCTTATTTAATGCATCAAAAATTAATAATATCACATTTATGGTAATTTATTACATAGCCTTAATTTGAATATTATACAATGCAATTGATGTTTATTTATTTCTTCCATTTTCAATTCCAGTAAACACTAAAAAAATGATGTCACTTAATTAATTGTTTTAAAGCTTACTTATTTTGATTTGAATAAATGTTAGTACCCACTTATCTACTACTATTTACATACATCATACAATAAAGGGGGTATAATAAATAATCAGTGGCAATCTTCCAAGAAGAATTACATTATTTTCCAATCTATAAATTTATAATGCTCATATTACTTAATTTTTACTTATAAAAATCGGAGTTAAAATTTATCAATTTTATTTGTAGATTTAAAATTCTTGAAGGTCACAAAAATTGATAATGGGATTTATTACAAGATTAAATACATAAATGATATGTCGAGTGATGTATCTTATCGACCACCATTGTTTTCAATTTAAAATTGCTAGGAAAGTTTAAAAATACGATTTTTAATGAAATTTTACAGAGATAATCTGTAACCAGTTATCTCAATAGTGTTTAAATAGTAGTATGCTTATAACATCATACTTCATATTGCACTTATCATTGTTTTTAATGTGTTATTTAATACTTATCAGTTATCAGCAATGCAAGTTTCGATGTTATACAAACTTTATCATAAATTTTGGAATTAATATTATTTAATTAAATTTAATCTTTTTTACCTTAAATTCGAGAACCACGTCGAAAAATATAATATATAATATTTCATTTTTTAGACGGAATTTATATAGTCATTAACTTTGTTTACTTATTCACATTCTTAAAAGTATAAAATTTACAGCAACAATAAACAATATTGTTTGTCACGACGTATTAAAAATACAGAATACTCCAAATGTCTCATAACTAGTGAATTGTGAATGACTTTTTTAATTTTGGGATTTACACAACTTATAAAGTAAATGTCAACCATACAATTTATTCTGCAACTTATTGCAAATACACAATTAAATACTCAAAAAATTTCATAGTATATGAAGGGCATAAGATTCGTGTTTAGACGGGGATAATTTGTTAGTTGACCACTTGTATAAGTATTGAGGATGTCCCAAATTTTTTTATACAGGGTGTCCCATTTGACGTTGGACTGTATGGGTATCTTTGTTATTATTGGAGATAGAAAGTCGGTTAAATGGACAAAGTAGTAGAGATTTTTTCGAATTCATTTACAAAAAATTTGAATATCGCATCATTCCAACGCTATCTTGAAAAAACAAGAAAATGCGATTTTCAAAATATGGCTATAACTTCGCTATTTTCGGTGGTACTAAAATTTTTTTTGACTTAATACTGACAATTTTTTGTGTATAATGCAGAAAAACAAATGAATATTTTTTTTCGCCCATGGATTGACCGGAAATGAACCAAACTTATTTTTTCCTTATGGCAGCCATATTCGTTTTACACATATTCGGAATTAGTGTATTTTTCTGAGTAATTTAATATATCATATGTAATATTTTAAGAAAAATAGAAATAATTTTATTTTACTAACCAAAAATGGCCTTGAATAGATGTAAACTGTCAATACATATGTGTTAAGATTTATTTTACATTTAATATTTTAAATAGTTACATTTATGTTATTGACAATTTACATCTCTTAAAGTCCAGTGTTAGTTTGTAAAATCAAATAAATATGACATACCAAATTACTCAGAAAAAAATACTGATTCCGAATATGTGTAAATCCAATATGGCTGCCATAAGAAAAAAATAAGTTTGGTTATTTCCGGTCAATCCGTTAGCGAAAAAAATATTCATTTGTTTTACTGCATTGTACACAAAAAAGTGTCTGTATTATTTCAAAAAACTTTTTTGGTACCACAGAAAATAAAGTAGTTATAGCCATATTTTAAAAATCGCATTTTCTTGTTTTTTCAAGATAGCATTGGAACGATGCGATATTCAAATTTTTTGTAAATGAATTATTAATATTCGAAAAAATCTCTACTACTTTGTCCATTTAATCGACTTTCTATCTCCAATAATAACAAAAATACCCATACAGGCCAACATCAAATGGGACACCCTGTATAGGAACTGTCATTCTGAACAACAAACTTCCTATGAACTAATATTTTTGGACCCCTTCAAAAGTTATATCAATTGCAAAATTTTAATGATTTTTGGGGACACCGTGTATAATTTCCTTTCTGATTATATTTTTTATTTTAATTAATTGTGCTTTGGATTTTGTCTAAGCCCAGAAACAGGGATCGGAGTTCGTTCACATTTTATGTATTTCTTCATATTTTTAATTTTATTTTATAAAAATGCATATTGTCATTATTTTGTTCATATTACCTATACAGAGTGACCCAGTCATATGCCCACAGTCTATAGCTTCTTTGCTATAAAACCTATCGACTTACGGTTTTCACCAACATATAGATACATGCATGCCCCACAATTTAAAAATATTTTCGATATATACAGGGTGTCCCATCATGGCCTATTGAACCAAAGTTATATTTTTTTAAATGGAACACCCACTTTATTATGACATTTTTGGATTCCTTATCAAAAAATAATTATACTTTGTACAAATTTTTATGGGTCTATCATCACTCGTTTTGCTGATATTTGCCATTTAAGCCAAAAAAAAGATCAATTTTTGAAAAATCACTGCTCTAAAACAGAAGAACATTTTGGCTTGAAATTTTGTCAAAAATTTTTCAACATCGTCTAGTCTACCACTATCATGTCAAATTTAAGTTTGTGATATTTTTTATCAGGGTGCCCTTATGAAACGCAAATTGAACAATTAAACTAAATTTTTAAATGGAACACCCTGTATATTTTAACATCAATCGATGGCATTTTTTACAAGCTTTCTATTGATATAATGTTTGTATGGTCGCTTATCAAAGGTTTAGGAGATATTAATATCCAAACTGAGAAACAGTGAAAATAGACAAAATAGCACTCTTGATGAATTTTGTTGAAGATTTTTTTTTATATTTGCCTATTATTTATTCCTGTCTTTCTCTATTTTGCTTTTTTTATAATGTTGTTTTATTTCAATAGTAGTTTTTGTTGTTTTATAACAAAAATAAAATCGAAATTTGCAATTATCAATTTTGGTTTTTTAAGTCTCAGTATGCTTTGAAAATTTAGCAACTGATGTTACCAAGGAAACCCTTATTTTGTTGAATTTTGTTTTAACGCCTTTTTCTGTACTTTTGATAATAACTAAACCGATATAGTGAACTCTTCTAAAGAAGAAATGGCAAATGTGTTGTAAGCACTTGGTGAAGCTGAAAGAAATCCGCTTCTAGTTATCAGAAGAGAGCGTGAAAACGAAATTCAAAAAAATAGATGTTTCCTTGGTAACATCAGTTGTTAAATTTTCAAAACATACTGATATTTAGAAAACCAAAATTGATAATTGCAAGTTTCGATTTTATTTGTGTTGTAAAACCACAAAAACTGCTTTGTAGTATAACAATATTATTAAAAAAGCAAAATAGAGAAAGACACAAATAAGTTTTAGGCAAATTAAAAAAAAAATCCTGAAAAAATTTCACCAAGAGTGCTATTTTGTCTATTTTCACTGTTTCTCAGTTTGGATATTAATATCTCCTAAACCATTGATAAGCGACCATATAAAGATGATATCAATAGAAAGCTTGTAAAAAATGCCATCGACAGACGTTAAAATATACAGGGTGTTCTATTTGAAAATTTTGTGTAACTGTTCAATTTGCGTTTTATAAGGTACTCTGATAAAAAAATATCACAAACTTAAATTTGACATGATAGTTGTAGACTAGACGATGTTGAAAAATTTTTGACAAAATTTCAAGCCAAAATGTTTTTCTGTTTTAGAGCAGTGATTTTTCAAAAATTGTTCTTTTTTTAGCTTAAATGGCAAATATCAGCAAAACGAGTGATGATAGACCCATAAAAGTTTATACAAAGTATAATTATTTTTTGATAAGGAATCCAAAAATTCCATAATACATATGTATAATGGGTGTTCCATTTAAAAAAATATAACTTTGGTTGAGTAGGCCATGATGGGACACCCTGTATATATCGAAAATATTTTTAAATTGTGGGGCATGCATGTATCTATATGTTGGTGAAAACCGCAAGTCGATATGTTTTATAGCAAAGAAACTATAGACCGTGGGCAGATGACTGGGTCACCCTGTATGTATTTTATATTTTTTTGATTAATTATTAATTATTAAAATCGAGTTACGCGCTAAAATGTAACAGAGCACAGGCGCCAAGATGGATGACCTCTTTGCATCAGCTAATTGGGTTTAGAAAACGTTGGCACTCTAATCAAAACGACATCTCTGTTAAATTATAATGTAGTTAACATACTATACATACAGGGTACCAGAAAATCTTGCATAAAAATAAAACGGGTTGTAGAGGACATCATAACAACCAACTTTTGTCAATAAACCCATGTGCAGAAATTAGGCGTTTAGGCACTACTGTGAATAACAAAGACTTCCATTTATTTACTAATAAAATTTACAAAAATCAATCTAAATTCACGAACCACCGTGATTCCTTGTGTATCGAACACAATGGAAAAAAAATATATTATTCGCCCTAGTGATTAAATGCCTAATTTCCGCACATAGGTCTATAGACAAAAGTTCCTCGACAACCCCATTTATATGCAAGAATTTCTGGACACCCTGTATATTTGGTGGGGAATTTTTTTCATTTAGATAACAGCAACATCTCTGAAGAATTTTTATTCGAATTGCATCAAATTTTTATAGAGTTCATATTTTTTTTTTAATTTTGTTCATATTTTTTTCATATTTTCATATTTTTTTATACAAATGTATATTGATTGCTCCGACCCCTGCAGTAGCTCCATGACCTGTTTTTAAACTAAGAGGAGCGTTTTAATTTTCCAGCGCTAAAAGTAACACATTTGATTGGTTTAATATTAAAGACAAAATCGAAGATCTACTTGATTTAAATTAAAAAAAAATGATTTTATACAGAGTGTCTCAGAAAAAATCATTAAAATTTTGAAATTTTAAAATGTAACTTTTTAGGGAGTCGAAACAAAATATAATTTATAGGAAATTTGAAGCGTATAACTGCAAAAGTAGACATTTGACTTACAACTAGTTTTGATTAAACGTAAAAAACTTATCAAGACCTAAAAGACTAACAGTTTTGATAGAAAATTTGAAATATGTGTTTATCAAATTGGTATGTGTTTATGCTTCTAAAAATCGTATTCTTCATCAATTTGAAGTACAAAGTACTTACTCATTTTGTTACGAAATGTCAATATCTGCTTTTGCTTCTATACGCTTCATTTGTTGTTCAGAATGACATTTACTACATAAAAAAATTGCTGGAAAAAAGTGGGCCACCCTGTATAATAGGTTTGTAATGGTTCTGTATAACACACTTTTTTCTATTTTGCGTCTATAATACGGCTATTAGAGCACTCAAATGGCTATAAGCGAACTGTTTTTAGCAGGGGAATGTATATTTTCGAAGTTGGTAGCATTGAAGTTTATTGATTTTAAAGTGGCAGTTGCCAAGCGATTTACAGGTTATTTGATTATTTGACAAACCTGACATTAAAGTTGCCAACTACCAGAAAAGTTACTAAAATTGAAAACTATAATATTTTATTTTAAATAGATAAAAAGGCGCAAAATAGAAAAAATAGTATAAAAAACTCGTTTCATAAGTCGATAGGAGCACTTGTCCATTAAAATACTCGCCGCTTTGCGGCTCGTATTTTAATTATGGACGCGTGCTCCAATATGCGACTTATGAGACTTGTTTTTTAATATACTATTATTGTAGGCTCCCAAACTATGAAATTTTAGGCTATTTTCAAACTCATATAGTTTATCACTTTTATTTTATTTTCACTTTCTTGACTCGTTACATAATGTACAATCACGCTCAATGATATCAAGGACACTATCGAAATACTTTGACCCAATAGCAAGCCTTCGCAGGCACGAGATAACACAAAATTTGAAAAAACCTCGGGCGCATTCAAACTGTGTTATTTCTTTTCCACTCTTTCAAATTTCGCGTGACTTCGTGTTCGCGAACACTTGCTATTAGCCTAGAATATTTCTTTTGTGACCTCGGTGAAAATGAGCGTTATTGTACTATTTTAAGAAGATATGTCCATGAAAAAATCCAATTTTCAAGAACGTTTTTTGCCAACCTTTTTCGAAATATTAACGTGGAAATTTGTAAGCAATAAGATATCATTGTAAAGATGTTTTATCAGCTTTTTTATTAGCTATAAGTTTTTAATTATATTCCCAAAAATTAAAAAATTTTCCGTAAACTAACTTAAAACTAAAAATATGTACCTTATAATATTTATTCAATCAGGACCAACTTTTAAAAAAATTTTAGCTCCAATAGTATTACTATTCTGATAAATAGTAAGTCAACTAATGCCCGTTTTCACCAACGATTCTTAAAACTTAGCAACTAGCGCTATAAGCAATGCCTAAATTTTAAGAATCGTTATTGAAAACTGGCATAAGGGTTCCAATTGATAACGTATATTTTTTTAATGAATTGTTAGTTTCTTTAAGTCACAGTTAAACAATGGAGTTTTGCTCTCTTCACTGGATTCATACTTCTTCATTTTTTTGTTATCTGAAACTAACAAATATGGTCATCCGTTTGGATCTACAAAAAAAACAGTATCTGTGCATTTTCAATTTTTTTTCTACCTAATAAATTGAATGAAACATACTAATATAGGAATATTAATGATTCAAACTGATTTTATAAAATTTGCCAATTTGTTTGATTTTTGTTAATGTTTTCATTATCTAAAAATTGAGCGAAAGCGAAAAAGAAAATTTAATATAAAAGAAATTAAATAAGAAATGCCTGCTGTCCGTTCTACAGGGAATATTTGGAGTATTTGAGGTCGATGTTGAGTTATACCATTATACTTTAAAAAATGTTTTTTTTTTAAATTTGAATATTTTTAAAAATTTCTCATATAAAAAATCGATAACTAAATTTAAATTAGCTCTGGCCCGTCACTTTTACACAAGTTATACTACCGTTCTGTAAATTTTGGAATACCCTGTATATTTTTAATGTTATTTGCCTGACTAGCTAATTTCTACTTAATTTTTTAGCTAAATTAAAAAAAATTTAAAAAACATCTTTTAATTGCACAAAACATTTTTATAGTCAATAAATTTATTTAAAAAAATCCTAGTCTAGCTTTGATTAATATTTTATACTGTACAGGTTTAAAACCAAAATTTTTCTTTATAAAATGTGGTTGGAGGCTCAAAAAATAAAAAGCTAATTTCCCAATTTTTAAAAATGAATTTTAATTGCAGAAACAGCTCCTGCTGCCGCTATGCACCTGATGCAAATTCTAAAATACAGGGTGGTCCAACGAAAACTTGACAATCCCGGTTTTAGGTAATTAACTTCAATTTAAAAAAAAAACGCTTGGACTGGTCGACTTTTGTTTTTAGGGGGATGTATTTTTAGATATTTACCCTTTACCTATTTTCAATCCCTAAAGGGGGGTTGATATCAACTTTACTATTTCAATAGGGGTTTTAAAGTACATAAAAATAAAAAGTACAAGAAACCAGATTTACGACAGTGCCTTTACTTATTGCTGAGAAAACTCATTTACCATTTTAATTAATTAATGCGATGCGATTTTTCAAAATGGAAGTTAAATATTGAAAAACAGACATGATAAGTTCATTTACATTGATTAATTAATTAAGATTCTAACCAAATTTTCTCAGCAAGTACTGCACTGATTTTTAAAATAAAGCCACTGTCATAAATCTGGTTTTTTGTACTTTTTATTTTTATGCACTTTGACCCCAATTGCCATTTGATATCAACCCTCCGTTAGGGATTGAATATAGATAAAGGGTAAATATTTAAATATACATCCCCCTAAAAACAAAAATCGACATGTCCAAGCGCTTTTTCACAAATTGAAGTTAAAAACCGAAAACCGGGGTTGTCAAGTTTTCGTTGGACCACCCTGTATATCAATGGTTTTCATTTATACTTTCAAACTAGCTATGTGGTGTTACTTGGGTTTTAGGTCAAGGTTTTATTCCCCTAAATTTTGGAAGAGAGAGAAACTTATTTAGAGTATTTGATATCGCAGCACGGTTTTACTTGTATGTATTATAGACCCCCTACACTCTTAACAAGATCACTTTGTGATAAAAATAAAATTCTCTTATATATATCTTTTCCATTCTTTCGGGTAGCTCTAAACTCCCACACCGAACTGAACACCGAAAAAAAACAGCTGACTTAAAAGAAGTAAAAAGAAGTGTTCTTTAATAAAAAACAAATCAAGTTTGAAAAGGGTGCGAATTTTTGTTGATACAAAATCTTATGTAAGATTTGTTGTAAGAAATATGCTTTAAAGTTTAGTTATGAATCGATGGTTAAAAAATCATTATACATTATACATTATACATACTCGATTGAAACATAGGGAAATTCTTTTTGACTTTAAAACAAACTTTCAAAAGTTTATATTACATGTTTGGTTTCCAATTTTTTTTATGTTTGACTTTCTTTGAACTTCTAATTTAAAACATAATGAGCGTAACAAAACATTTCTCTATTTTCCTTTAGAATTAAAATTTCTGGAAATCACTAGTTTTTATTTAAAAATAAATGTTTTATTTTTGTTATTTTTATATCTACATATGTTATAAGCAAATATATGTATTAATATGTTATCTCCACATAAAATATTATGTAATTCCATATGGAGAGATAAAAAATGATTATAGTGTTCTTGAACATATTAATTACCTTCCACAGTACCTACGATTTCAGTAAAATAAATAATTAAGAAACTAGAAATACTTAAAAAGGAAATATGAATTTGAACAGTATTGTTGATGGATTTATTTTTTAACCATTCTTTAAAATTAAAATTTAATCTCACTAAGAGATTTTAGATAATTTTTATTAAAATTTCACGGTGTAAAATTCTACAATGGAATAAAATAACGGCTTTTCCAGTTCGTTTTAATAAATTAATTAACAATTATTATATTTGCTGAGGCTTTTGACGGTCATTATATGTATAATTTTAAACCAGTATTTTTTTAATCCTTTGGTAAAATATTTGAATAGGAATAATTGTCATTAAAAAGTCCCCCTGAAAATAAAATTCGACCTGTCACCATTTTTATATTAAATTTTAGTGTGGCTCTTTTTAAAATGAACACCATATACATTGTGATTCATTTAACTTGAGACAAATACATATGTATGTAAGAAACTAATTGTTTCAAAAAAAAAATTTTGGTTTAACGGGGTAAAAATAAAGAACAAAACAATTTTTTTAATAAGCGTCAAAAAACATTTTTATAAAAAATTTTGAAAACTTTATTTCATTTAACTTATTTTTGTTCTTGCGATTTTTTTAAGATTATCATCAATGACATGTCAACTATCCTTAGAAAGATTCTTTTTAGTTTGATAAATTCAAAAAAAGTTTCGGTTAGTCGTTTTCATAGTTACCCAAAGCTTTATGTATGCTCACAGATTTAAGACTTGAGATTTATGATTTAAAATTTTAGAATTAAATTTCTGAGCATAAATAGACCTTAACGAGTCTATTTATGGTCAGAGATTTAAAATTTATGATTTTCCATTTCTTAAAAACGGATGCATAAATCCTATAATTTTCTAAAAATCTTAACCGGGCTGAAGTTTTATTTAAATGCATTCATTTTTACATTCATATTTTTTTTTTTAGAAAAAAAAATTTTAAGGGCTCAATTTTTTATATTTTGTTACAAATACAGACCTTAGTAAAACTACATAAAAAGTTGTTTCAAAATCAGACCATGAGTCAAAAAATTTAAAAAAGAATGAAAATAATCAGTCACTTTTTCACATTTAATTTTTTTAATCGAAAACAAAAAAATTTAAGAACTCAATTTTTTTATATTTTGTTACAGATACAGTCTTTAGTAAAACTGCATAAAAAGTTTTTTTTAAATCAGACCAGGAGTCAAAATATTTAAAAAAAGAATGAAAATAATGTCACTTTTTCACATTTTATTTTTTTAATGGAAAACAAAACAATGTAAGGGCTCAAATTTTTTATATTTTGTCACACATACAGTCCTTAGTAAAACTGCATAAAAAGTTTTTTCAAAATCAGACCAGGAGTCAAGAAATTAAAAACAAAATAGTCACTTTTTCAGATTTTATTTTTTTTATCGAAAACAAAAAATGTAAGGGCTTAATTTTTTTATATTTTGTTACAGATACAACCCTTAGTAAAACTGCAGAAAAAGTTTTTTTTAAATCAGACCAGGAGTTAAAATATTTAAAAAAGAATGAAAATAATCAGTCACTTTTTCACATTTAATTTTTTTAATCGAAAACAAAAAAATGTAAGGGCTCAATTTTTTATATTTTGTTAAAAATACAGTCCTTAGTAAAACGGCTTAAAAAGGTTTTTTCAAATTAAATCTTTGAGCATAAACAAATATTTCCTGTAAGACCTGTAAGTTTTCCATAAAATTGACAAATAAATCTGGACGCGAGTAATAATCCTAATCATGAATTTTTTTTTGATTATCAGCTCTAGAAAATATAACATAACCTTAAAAAGAGGGTCTCTCTGGAGTTGGACCCTTTTTTTTCATTGGTAGTTTTTGATTAGTAGATTAGGTCATTCAAATCATAAAAAAAATGGTGATTGTCTCTTTTATTACTCCCATCCAGAAATATACATTTTAAAAATAATTAATTGAAATCATTTAAAGTATTTATTAATACTTAAATAAAAGTATTTGGAATGGTTTAGATTTAGAGAGTTGAAGAAATGTAACAATACGTCTTCACTTACACTTAAAACAAGTTTCCTAATTGCATTGACATTGAACTCTTATTGCGTTAACTGAGTAGGAACGCGGAAGAATTAAAAAGAAATTCAATCTGTTTCGAAGTTTAAAGATTCTTTTCCTTTAAAAATCTTCTTCGTTAAATAATAAAATTGGATTTTTGCAAACTAATATAAAACCAAAATTCTGTTTTGATTAAAAAAATAGAATTTAGATATTCTTAATTAATTATTACCTAAATTAAACGAGTTTTTGTATGAATATACAGGGTGATTCACATTTATGTGAAAATCTCTCGGATGGTGATTCCTTGGATAAAAATAAGTAAAAAAAGTTCATATAAACATATGAGTGAGTTAGTGCTCTTCAAAAGTGCTGACAGAGAAGAGGTTTTTGGCCATTTACTTCAGAATCCTAGTAAAGCATTCAAATTTGGCATAACTCTTAATATGCATTGGACTCATGTCCATGATTTTTTTGAAATTTTTTTATTGGTTCTAAGTGGTATTTTAAGAGATCTTTGGTTGTAAAAACAATGGCAACTTTTTTAGTACTGCATTTTTATGAGATTTTTTTTCAAAATATCATTCTGTAATCAAATTTACACAAAAATGGTGCTCTTATACAAATTCGATAGAATGAGCCGTTTAAGAGAAAAGTGCATCTAAAGATGTGCTTTCCAGGACAGTTGTCATGGTTACCATACTTTTTTGTAGCCCTATTAGTGTACCAAAATTATTCCATAATTTATGAAAAACGGTTCCTATGTAACGTTTGGAATAATTTTGGTAAAACAATAGTCCACAAAAAAATTTAGTATGTAACCATGACAACAATCCCGCCAAGCACATCTTTAGATGCACTTTTCTCTTAAACGGCTCATTCTATCGAATTTGTATAAGAGGACGTTTTTTGTGTAAATTTGATTACAAAATGATATTCTGAAAAAAAATCTCATAAAAATGCAGTACTAAAAAAGTTACCATTGTTTTTACCACCAACGATCTCCTAAAATACCACTTAGAAACAATAAAAAAATTTCAAAAAAATTATGGACGTGAGTCCAATACATATTAAGAGTTATGCCAAATTTGAATGCTTTACTAGTATCCATTCTGAAATAAATAGCCAAAAACCTCTTCTCTGTCAGCACCTTTGAAGAGCTGAAACTCTCTTAGGAAGCGTAATAGGACATATGTTTATATGAACTTTTTTTTCTTATTTTTATCTAAGAAATCACCACCCGAGAGATTTTAACATAAATGTGAATCACCCTGTATAAGATGCACCTATATAAAGATGTACACAATTGATGTAAACCTTTACCATTTTTCGAAAGTGCACGAGATCTTTCCACTCCCTTGGATTTTCTATTAAACCTTATTCATGAAATACTAAAGGAATCGAATTCACCAACATTTTTAACTGTACTTTAATTGTAAATACAATAATTAAGTTCTTAATTATTTTACAGATGCTTGGTTTAATCCCGAAAGGCTAAATCCTAAAGGTAAGTTGGTGTTGTAAAAATAGAATAGAATTTTTTTGTTAATTCCATCATTATAGCTAATAAATCTACATGAAATTATTTTTTGTCGTTGTATTTATTACGATTATATAATAGTATGTATCAACGTAGCATACGTAAGATACAATAATTACTTTCAAGGTTATTATATTTATCTTCATTTCAGTGTGTTATTAATTTTGAATAAAAATTACTACAAACGCAATAGGAAAAATCTAAACCACTACAAATATCTTGATTTTTACACTCGTATTAATTTTTATTGCAATTAATTTAAAAATAGAATTACTAATAAAAAAATAAAAATTAGATAGTATGTACAATAATTGACCTGTAATATGGGTTGCCTATAATAAAATTAGCTAACGTGAGTAAAAATATAATTGGTTAAATTCTACGAAAATTTACGCATTGTGTGTAGCTTCATTATTTATAGATTTTATAAATAAAAAACTAAAACGTAATCGAAAAAAATTATAATAGCTACTTTAATCAAACTTTGTAACTTTTATATTGTTAGCCACTCTTAGTGGAAATGAGAAATGATGTTAGTTGGCTTCGCTTCTAAAATCCAGCTATACGATCAACATGTTTACTTCTAATGGATACCATATGCCATATTAGATTTTCACATCATTAGTTTAACAAAAATATAACTCCTAACTTTGAACCATGACTTAACTTTAACTAATTTACTGGTAATTATAATCTAACTTACTTTTGATTTTATTATACATAATTAATTTCTTTTGAATTCTCTAAAAATTACCGTAAGTAGTTTTAATGCATCCCAGTAAAATCCTATTATGACCATTTTATTCATTTAACCATATTTTTTTGCATATTGCAAAATGTGAAAAAATATTTGATCATAAAGTTTTCGATTTCAAAAAGAAATAATAAAAAAAATGCTTTAAAAAGTAAGGTAAAATAAATTCCTATAGAAGGATCGGCTAGTTAACAGGAATTCCAACCTAACTGACATTAAATTAAATCAGCGACGCTGAATTTTTCTACACGTGCTGGAGAGTTGTATTAGTAGTAGTCCCTACTACAACCCCCCCGCTAGAGTAGTAGTCCCTACTACAACTACTCTATGCCAGTTAGGTGGGAATTCCTGTTTGCTGGCGGGTTCTACTATAATAGTTTATAATCTATACAGGATGTAAACTGTAAACAAATGTATGCAGAAAAATTTTTGGAGGCGATTCTTTGGCTTAATCTAAGATAAAAGTAAAGAATACATTTTTTGTATAACATGTTCCATTTTTGATGCAGAAGGTATCAAAGTTTCTTTATTTTTTTCCCGTTTTTTAGCATAACCTCTAAACCTTCCATGCAATTTTTTTGAAATTTGGAAGAAACTCTAGTTTTTAAATTTTTAATGAGATAAAAAAAACAGGAAAAATTAAAGAAACTTTGACACCTTTTGCATCAAAAATGGAACATGTTTGATACAAATTTATTCTTTACTTTTATCTTAGATTTAGCCAAGGAATCGCCTCCTGATTTTTTCCATACATTTGTTTACACCCTGTATAAGAAACAGAAGAATTGAAGAGGTGGTGCACGATGATTTCGATAAATAATTGTATGAAAGAAGAGTGAATTTTTTATTCAGGGTGTCTCACTTTTTTTCCAGCAAAAAATTTTTTTAGATAGTAAATGTCATTCTGAACAAAAAATTTCCTATGAACTATTATGTTTTTTCAACTCCTTAAAAAGTTACAGCAATTTTAAAATTTAATAAATTTAATGATTTTTGTGGGACACCCTGTATAGATTTTATTTAATTTTAATTTTTTTTATTTAAATCAAGGATTTTGATAATTGATTTAAAAAAAAAATATAAGAAAAAATATTATATAGGGTGTTCCACAAAAATCATGAATATTTATCAATTTAAAAAATGCTGTAACTTTTTAAGGAATCGAAAAAACATAATAGTTCATAGGAAACTTTTTGTTCAGAGTGACATTTATTATCTAAAAAAAATTGCTGGAAAAAAGTGAGACACCCTGTATACAACTTTTATTGTTAATTATAACTTTACATGTTTCGGGGTGATCCCATCATCAGGCAACATTAAAGTTTTCGAATTACATAGAATTAGTTGCTTCCACTTCCTACACAATTTTGGCTTATTCCCGAGAAGAAACACGATATTGCGACAATGTTGTGATAATATCGTACACAATATTATAATATTGTGTCAACCTGTTAAAATGTTGACCCAAATAATGTTGTGACAGTATTGTAAGTATATCTTTTTAATATTGTGATAATATTGTGGAAACGTTGTGACAACATCGTGCGTAAATTGTGATAACGATGTGGTGCAAATATTGTGGTAATATTTATAATAATAAATAATTCGGGGAAAAATAATCGTTTTTAATAATTTAAAATATATTTATTCAGCAGATACAAGATCCAATGGGATTTTCTGTAGTGTGTTCTGACTGGAAATACTGTAATTGTAATAACAATAATCTAAAGAGGCATATTGATGATACTATTTTGTACATTCTAATTTTAAAAACACATAAAAACTGGATAGTAAAGAACTTATTTACAAATAAAATAAATATTAATTACTAACATTTTATATAAATTGTGAAAAATGTTACTAAAATATTGTCCAACCATATTTTTTAGGATAATGTGTTATAATGTTTACACGATATCTGTTCATATCTTTACTAAAATATTGTGGATATATCTAAATTTTATATTTACACAACATTGTGTTTACAGGGTGCTCAAAAAGTCGCGAACATGCTACGTTGTTACGAAGCACTCGTTAGACAAGGAAAAAATATTCAAAAAAATCCTTCTAGCAGATTATTCAAGATACGAGTTAACAATTTTATTTGTACATTTTTAGTTATTTTTTCTCTTTATATTACAGATCATAAATTAACTTGTTATTGCATTTCTCAACAAAAAATATTAATTTATGTTGAGAATGTAAAGATTATTGCATTTTAAAATTTATAATTTATCATAAAATTGACAAAAATGACATATGGCAACAATGTAAAAATATTACAATTATTACTTCTTTTTCTCGAACTTTAATCTGATAAAAAAAACTCTACTAAAATTTTTTTTTTTATTATTGTTTTAAATAAAAATTACTAATAATAAAATAATCTATATTTTAAGTAATTAATTCTTGCACTTTTAAAAAATGTCATGTTAATTTCAACTTTATCACCTTTATTAGATTGTAATGATAACTTACCAAAAATTTGAATTAAATATTAATAGGTAAGTGGTATCTTGAAAACAATGTTGTCAAGTTTACTTCTTTAAATTATGCCAATAACTTCGGAATTTCTATCCAACTATTTTTTTGATTATTTTACCTTTATTTAACGATTGCTTCCAAACAAAGTAACGTACAGCGTGTCCGCGACTTTTTAAGCACCCTGTGTATGTATAAATTTAATATTTACACAATATTGTCAAAAGATGTTTACACAATATGATAAGAACCTTATTGTCTAAATGGCGCTGGACTATTGTACTCACAATATTGTACTTCCATTGTTTCACAATATTGTGAATACCTATATTAAAAAACGATATCACAACATAACAATATTGTCATAACATTACCACAAGCTAAACACAATTTTGATTTCTACAGGGGTTGATAAAACCCAGCTGTCAGTTACATCTGCTCCCTATACAAATTTAATATTCCTTAAATTTCGACGTATTAAAAGCTGATATTTATTAAATCTATCGAAAGCTCTCAGCTTCAAAAACTATGTGAAACTAAGTAACTAAGAAATTGACTTAGTGCATCAACTCCCTGTACATGAGTAATTTTCCCTTGGATCAAGAAAAATTTTGGAAAAATTTTTTTTGTAAACAATCAAAAAACTTTAAATTTAACTATTGGCTTTA
The DNA here is from genome assembly GCA_963971135.1 of Stenus bimaculatus. Lineage (NCBI taxonomy): Eukaryota > Metazoa > Arthropoda > Insecta > Coleoptera > Staphylinidae > Stenus > Stenus bimaculatus. Next base: position 72,529,418 of record OZ020180.1, on the reverse strand, counting down.
ATACCCAGATTCTGGTCAAATCATTTAAGTTTAAAGGCCTAATTTGTTATATGGGTTGTAATGGACAATTTCCATGGTTACCTTAAATATTAGCAATTAAAGGCAATTAATTTCGACCCGAATCCCTATAAGCCTTCTATTCAAGAGTAAACTATTGAATAAGTATTTTGCAAAAACCGCATAACTACCCGTAAAATTATATTTTAAATTTTGCACGCGGTTTCTACAAACGTGTGGCAATAGGCCATATTGACCGTATAAACTTTATTCCTTTCCTGTTCAAGGAATATTCTTAAAATTATACATAACATGTATATGTAGTAGATGCAGTTGATAGCTTCTACTTCCTATAAAAGCGGCTGATAGCTGGTGTAGTAATTATATGCAATTTGAACACTTTAATTATCCCTGATGATGAGATCACCCCGAAACATGTAGCGGTATAATTAACAATAAAAATTGGATATAAGGAATTCAATCTTCTTTCATTGAAGAACTCTTTGTTTATATAACAGCTGTATTTTTGTATGTATGCGCTAAGTGCGTACTAGTTGGGTAAATCAAGCATTTTTGTAGTATTTTTTATAAACAAAAAAAAAAGATAATTAGGCCTATTCTGTGGTCAATTTGAATATTGATTAGGATCTAAAATTATTGATTGTTATAAATTTTAAATGATTTTCTACGTACGAAGTAAAATGTAGGCTATTTTATTGATCGTGCAGCATAGGGCATGCGCCTTTTCCTAAAGGGTGTATTTACCAGCAGGCCTTATTCACGCGTAGTTATTTCCCTATAGGTGACCGAATAAAAAGTGATTACTCGTAATTAAATGAAGCAATCGATCTTGTTTAAAAGAAGAAACATTTTTTCTAAATAAAGAAGAACGCACTGCTTCAAAATTAGCAGCTTGTGCCTTGGTTATCTGCCAACTGGACCCAGACTCTGGGATCTTGAGCATTCGAAAACCGCCGCCGACGTTGTAGACACCTAGGTCTGCGTTTCTCCTTTTCCATCCAGCTTTGCCATTTGCTACAAAAATGAACCTCTTCAATATTCGACGGGATCAACGTAAGTTTTCTCGCTTTGCCCTATTCCCTCTCTGTTCCCGATCGGATATTTTTGGACTCGTGGGTGATGTCTAATTGGTTTATTACCGCTTTCCTTGCGCCAATCATGCAGTAACTAAACGGACTATTTTACTATCGCACATCACTTTACGCAAGTAAGAAAGTGCTAAAAACCTATTTTCAAATTATTTTCACTAATATTCAATTACATGCCAATTCTAAATCATAACGAAATCAGTAGTGCTTCTTTACAAATATCTACTAAATCATTGGAAACTATTTTAAGCAAGTATCCATCCTTTAAACAGAACGTTATGTAAAAGTGTAACTAACCATGTGCTCCACTATGTCGAGGTCTTTTTGAATTTTCGATTTTACTACTAACACGCTTATCCCAATTTCAATTATTCAATGATTACATTTAAGATATCAATAATGTATTATTGCATTATGTTACGTAGTATCTATTTTCACTATTGAAATTAGTAATGACACATGTAGTAATATGTAACATAAATATGGTTACCTCCTATATTGAAGTCATACGGAGTGAGCTCTTGACAATTTTTTCATTTCGTTTGATATACATTCTTCCCTTTTTTTTTAAGTAGCACCTCAATTTTTTTGTGTTTTGCATTTTAAAAACTCCAGAAGATAAAAAACCTTGTATAACTCTATACAGGGTTTATCACTCGTAATCTATGTAAATTTAATCAATAAAAGGTCCATGGTTTTTTTTTTCGTGATTGGTCTTTTTGCAAGATAAATTATTTTATTTGTTATTTCTACTTTCTACTTCATTGAGTATTCTGATTTAATTTAATCAATCACAATATGATGTATAATGAGAAATTCTGTAGTTGGTATTTTCTCATTAGTATAACAAACAAATCAGAGATATATGATTCTCATAAGTGAAATGAAAAAGAGATTAATGTTGCTTTATATATTAATTCCATGAGTCTCCAACCTTAAAACCATAACATCATATTATTATTCTCTAGTCTAAAGCATCAAAATGTACCTCATTAAATTCTTGTGTTTTTGCAGTTTTTATTACTTTCTGGATATAATTTACTGGATTTCAAACATTCATTATTTCATTGGTTAAATGAAAGAAAAGTTGCGCATTTTTATAGCTATTAAAAATCTGAAAGAAAATTTAAGATATTTAAACTCACTGCAAAATTATGCCCAAAAAGCTTAAAAATGTGATTTTAGAAAATAATATATATTTTCCAAACCATTACTGCTACATCAATGAAATTTGGTACCTTTAAATTGTTGACTATTAAATGACGTCAAAAATAATTTTTTTGGCCTCCTACATTCGAAACCGCAATATTCAACTTTTTTATTTCTTATGGCCGCCATATTGGATTTTTACCTCATCAGATAATAAATAATAATACATTTTCAGATTGCTAATTAACATTAATGTGTTCCCTTAGAAAATGTTTTAAATTTGAAAGTTTGTATAAAAAACAAATGAAATCAATGTTTTTTGGACAGTTTCCATGGTTACCATAAAAATATCGCCTCAAATGAAACTTTAAATTTGATCAAAATTCTAATAATAAAAAAGCAAATACTTTAATCATTTTATTTGTTTAATATTATAAAGACACCTGTTATTTAAATAAAATGCTCTTATTGCTGGTCATTTGTTTACTATTATTATTTTCTTTATTATTACAGCAATTTTGAGGAGATATTTTTGTGATAACCATAGAAACTGTCCATAAAACATTTGCTTTCATTTGTTTTTTATACAAATTATTAAATTTTACATATTTTCTAAAGGAACATATTAAACTTAATCTGAAAATATATTATTATTTATTATCTGATGTAAAAATTCAACATGGCGGCCATAAGAAATAAAAAAGTTGAATATCGCGGCTTCGAATCTAGGAGGCCAAAAAATTATTTTTTGACGTCATTTATCTCAGAATAGTTAACAATTTAAAAGTACCAAATTTTATTGATGTAGCAGTAATGGTTTGGCAAATATAAATTATTTTCCAAAATCACATTTTTTTGTTTTTTTGCCATAACTTTACAATGAGTTCAAATATTCTAAATTTTTTTTCAGATTTTTAATGGTCATAAAATTGAGTAGCTTTTCTCTAATTTAACCGACCTCCTATCTCCTCCACTTTAAAAGATACCAATGGTGAGCATCGAAATAATCACCACCCTGTATAAGTTTTTTTTAATAAGTTTCCTTTCTAATTTTATATTATTTAGAACTTTTCAGTTTATGAAATAAGTACCAATTCAATTCAACTAATGGTTAAATGCAAATTATAAGAAAATCGACAATTATTATCGTTAGTAGGTATATTTTTTAAATATTCTTCTACACAGTGTTGCAATTTTCATTATCGCGCTCTAATACAGTTTAATTTTTAACGTATTTAATTCAAATTGCTGGCCACAAATCGTAAAGCAAGAGACAAAATTGAAGACCAAAACACTTGTTCAGGAATTGATAAAAAAGAATATTATCAAATTTGAGTAAATTTTAGAAAATTTCCATTCACGCATTTGGTGTTAAAATTTTAGTAAATTAGGGAACAAAAAACTAAACGAATGTAACCTAAATAAAAAAAAATATATTTTAGCTTAAATTTATTTTTGTTGTTTTTAGTAAGTTCAGAGATTGCCGATTCATTTCTTTTTATTTCTGCTGGAAGTATTTCTGAATTTTTATATGGTTCATATCAAACAATTTCTGAATATCATTCAGATCATTGAGCACCTTTAATCTTAAAATCAATAACGATTCAAGAAACCCAAACGATTACACATTTAAAAAAAAATCTAATTTTTTATAAAATTAACTAAGGTTTTTTAAAATGACATATTGTTTTAACTAAAATGTAAAACATGCATGTTTTCAATAGATTAGTAGATGTAGGTTTAAAAATAATAAACATCTAAAAATAAAGAAATATATTTTATTTTTTACCTAGCGTTTAAGTTGTCACGTTTTGTTCTAAAGATAAGAATATTATTATTAAATAGATACAATATTTAACGTTTCAATTATATGAAAATACTAGTTCAATCTTTTACTTTTTTTTTTTTGTAATTTGAACCGTTTTTTAACTAATAATAAGCGTAAATAATTCTTCACTACGCTATAAATAGTAGTAGATTAGGATTAGAATATAAAAATATATTAAGAAAATCAATATTTTTTCAATTTTTGTCCAATTTAGAATTTAGGTCACTTAAATTATTCAAAACTTTCTTTCCATTCAAACGTGAGTGTTTTTAATCCCATTGGGTTTGGCGCGTAGAAAGAGTGTGCAAATTGAATTATTAAATAATAAAGAGATTTATTTCAATCTTAACCAGAATTTCTCGATTAATAAAAATATTAGCTAATCCGAACTAAAACCTGGTTATTATTATTGAAACACGTTTTTCTTGTTATGATATTACCTTATTTTTGTTCTACACATTTTTTTCTTGCACTAAAAATACCTGTTGAGTAATGTAGGTATCTAGTAACATGTACTTTTTAATTATTTGTTAGAAAAATATAAACAAATAAAAAAGATTTTAATTTTTTTCTGGTTTTCGAACCTGTGCTTTCAATAAAATTTTCTCAATAGCCAACATAACAGGGTGGGCAATGTCACTTTAAAAACGCTTTCATTTAAATTTTTGTCACTTTATAAGTTTGGTGTTACGCGAAATTCATTATTTATAAAATATTGTGCTCTAATATGATGGGAAAACTAAATAAAATGTAAAACAAAGTCGGTAATAAAATTATTTACACTAGGTTAGGTTAAGTTAGGTTAGGTTGCTATGAGTATATCCACCTAGCAACCTTTCAGTAAATTTACTGATCAGTTTTACTTCTGAGTAAAACGATAACTGGAAGATTACAACCTCAAATTTGAATAGATTTTTTTTTGTTTTTCATTTTATGAATTATTGATGCCATAATATAATCCTCAATGAAATTTAATAACGAATTTGGTGATAATTTATATTGTCGCTCTTAGTTCAGTAGGTTTCAATTTTCAATCATTTAAATTTTTGGGATGATCTAGAGTTTTTCCTTCGAAGGTGTGTTTGCTGGAACTTCTTCAACACTGCTTAGACTATTCTTCACTATATATTTGTTTTTAAAATTTCATCATATTTAATTTTTAGCATTGCAAATTTTTGACTGCCAATTCAGGGTATTAATTTCTTATAGTCTCAAAAGTCTCTTATTTTTTATGAAAATAATTTTTGGTATAACTAAAATATTTAAAAGAAAAATCGAATGGTCAAACCACCATTTTCTATTAAATATTACCAAAAAAGTAAATTGGCTATTTTTGTTTTTTTTTGACAGATTATTTATCAACCAGACCTTAATGAATTATAAATAAAGTAAAAATAAATAAACGAATTTCGAGTAGGTTTTTTGTGTTAAATTTGCACAACATGTTTTGGTTATCAACATTTCTAAATAATAGTACATTATTCAACGAGCGTGTAAAGTTCCTATTACACACGAGGATTAAAGTTTGCGTAATTAATCCGAGTGTGCAACTTATTTGATATTTTATTAATCACAATTATTTCCTACACCTTTTATTTTCAATGTAGATACCTTTGAAATTTCCTAAATATACTTTTTTTACAATAAATAATTGTATTACAATAATTTTTGTAGACCTAAAATTATTAATGTTAATTTGACAGTGGGCGGCACTGGACTCGAGTGAAGATAGCCCCTTTTTTTCGTTTAATTTCGACTCATGTCGGCTTTAGCTAACTTCAGCCCGTGAGTTTACTTTACAACTAGAGCTTTCTGATTGGCTGTAAGCGCAACCTGCAGTGTAATGGTAAAGTCACTAGTGGTGTAATAAATTTCATTACATGCCAGAAAACGCATTTGTAATGAATACATTTAAGAACTTAGTTTTCCAATTTTGAACTGAAATTTTACACTTTATTAGATTTTATGGTCAGTTAAATTTTGCAAAAATTGGAACTAGCGCTTATTGTTATATTTAATAACCTCATGAAATACCTAGATAAAAAAAAAGTTTCCCGGTTTCAGAGTTCAGATTTTTAAAAAGCCGTTCTAGAAAAAATAAATTAATGAATTCATTGATAAGAAGCATATACAGCATAACATTTATTTTATCACCAAATTTAATATTCGGTTTGTTTTCTCGAATAAAACAAGAAATGTGTACCAAAGCTACAATATTGATTTTTTCTGATGTTTACCCTCTTTAGAGCTTTTTAAATAGGTTTACCCTTCAAACTGCCTAAATGTCAATATTTTAAACATTTGATCGACAATTTATTTCCTTATAAAACGCAGTAGAGTATTCGTGATTGTAGGAACTATTTCTGTACTTACTCAATCTTCTCTTCTTGTGTTATAAAACAGAAAAAAAGTATACATACATATATCGTCGGTTTGCGGTTTGTTGGAAGAGAGACATCTCAAAAATTGCAAAATTTGAGATATTTATAGAAATTTAGTGTGAAATTAACCTTTATTTATCTAAAATAGCATCACTCCTGAACTTCACCTAGTCAACTTCACATTCACTACGATCTTTTTCCGAAAATTCTATTTTTTTTAGTTGTGTCACTCTTCCAGCAAACCTACAATATTTAGTTTTTCTATTATCCGATACAAGGTATCTTTTTTTTATTCTAAATATACAAGATGATTCACCGTGGGTTATTTTTGATTTTGCCGATTTGATTTTTCGAAAATCCTCAATATTACATAGATATAAATGTTGTTGGTTTTAACAATTAACAGTGTCGGACTGGCTCATTTGCCCTATCTGGTCAAATTTTTTGATTATATACAGGGTGTCCCATTTCATCTGAAATAACTGAATATTGTGAAAACTAAGCGATATCCTTAAAAATGTTTTAGAGGAAACTAGTGTTTCCTTTTTATGGGGTTTCAAAGGGTTTTAATAGATTTTTTTCTTCAAATAATAATCCTTCATGTTAATTGTAGATTCGTAATCTATGAAAAATAATAAGCTTGTCTGAAAAATTGTTAAGGAAATCGAAATCACTTATTTTTGAAGATATTCTGCTGGATCAATTAAAATGTTACACCCCGTTTAATATACAGGGTGATTCAGACCACCCGTGCCACCCATTTATCTCAAGAACGCGTTATCGCACATCACTAAAATAAAAAACTTAATTACCAAAGTGAACCTAAAGAATCCATTCGTGAACTTATTTTTTTCCGGAACAACCCGGAACTATCCGGAACCGGAGGTAACTGTGATTTTTTAAATGGCAACATACATAGGTCGAGTTTGGTATGGTTTGATAGGTCTTTCAAAAACAAATAACTTTTATTAAAATAGTTTCTTAATATTTTCCATAGTTTAGAATTTATTCGAAATACAAAAAAAAATTGTTAAAAAAAGTAAATAAAACTTATTGCATATTTTGAAGAATTTTATAAATTTATATACTCTTTGTACAAATTCTAATATTTTATCAACTTGTCCATATTTCAACAAAAAATTTCAAAATATACAATAATTTTTATTTACTTTTTTTAACAATTGTTTTTTGTTTTTCGAATAAATTCTAAATTATGGAAAATATTAAAAAAAATATTTTAATAAAAGTTATTTGTTTTTGAAAGACCTATCAAACCATACCAAACTCGACCTATGTTGCCATTTAAAAAATCAAAGTTACCTCCGGTTCCGGGCACTTCCGGTTTGTTGCGGAAAATAATAAGTGCACCAATGGATTCTTTAGGTTCACTTTGGTAATAATTTTTTTTATTTCGGCCTTGTATGATAACTCGTTCTCTAGATAATGGGTGGCACGGGTGGTCTGAATGACTCTGTACACAACATACAGGGTGTATCAGACCACCCGTGCCACCCATTTATCTCGAGAACACGTTATCGTACATGAATGAAATAAAAAATATTAACCAAAGTGAACCTAAGCAATCCATTGGTGAACTTATTTTTTTCCGGAACAACCCGAAACTATCCGGAGATCACTGTGATTTTTTAAATAGCAACATAGGTCGAGTTTGGTATGGTTTGATAGGTCCTTCAAAAACAAATAACTTTTATTAAAATATTTTTTTAATATTTTCCCTAGTTTAGAATTTATTCGAAAAACAAAAAAAATTGTTAAAAAAAGTAAATAAAAATTATTGCATATTTTGAAGAATTTTATAAATTTATAAACTCTTTCTACAAATTCTAAGGTTTTACCAACTTTAAATCTAATTCTAAGTCTAAAAATTCGAAAATTCGCCGTGGCCGATTTTTTTTTAAATTATTCCAAATCCGTTTTTGAAAATATGGAAAAATATTTATTTGAAAAATTTATTAAAATGTACATACTCTGTATTAAATACTTTTGTTTTTGAAAGAAGTTCCAAGATTTTTCTAAAACGTTAAAATAAAATTATTATAGGTATTTTCTATTTTACCATTTGTTTTTGGATAAATTGGTAGGAATTATAATTTATCCTACATTTTTAATATAAATTTAGTAAAAACAATTGAATATCTATGTTACTATACAGGGTGTAACAATAGTTACGCATAGTTTTTAATTTAAAAAGTTACATAAAAAAGTTAAATACAACAATTTTTCAGTTAATTTCAGTGCATATTTTGAAATTATCAGTTTTTGCATAATGTTCTTTATTTTTTTGCTAGAGCATTTAGTAGCTTTTATTTGAACTTTTAAAAAGAGTTGATTATTTTCTTGAACCCTTAAGTTACAACAATTTGAAAATTTTATTTATTTCTACATAATATTGCCATAACATCTTAAAGAGTAAAAAAAATTATACTATTCCATAATCAATTAGGAGTATTTGTTAATTAAGCATGATAATTTTATAATCCGAATAAAATATTGCATGATAAATAATGGGACAGTCTTCATTTTTCTCCAAAATTTTTGTTTTTTTTTTAATTCAGTATAATCAGCCTTGGCGTATACAGAAAAATGAAAAGAATAGTGTAAAATGAAGAAATTACGTAAAAACTTAAACTGTCAAAATATGCATATTATACAGGGTGATTCAGACCACCCGTGCCACCCATTTATCTCGAGAACATGTTATCGTACATGGGCGAAATAAAAAAATTTATTACCAAAGTGAACCTAAAGAATCCATTGGTGAATTTATTTTTTTCCGGAACAACTCGGAACTATCGGGAACCGGAGGTAACTTTGATTTTTTAAATGGCAACATAGGTCGAGTGTGGTATGGTTTGATAGATCTTTCAAAAACAAATAACTTTCATTAAAATATTTTTTTAATATTTTCCATAGTTTAGAATTTATTCGAAAAACAAAAAAAAAATGTTAAAAAAAGTAAATAAAAATTATTGCATATTTTGAAGAATTTTATTTAAATATGGACAAGTATGATATTTAAACTTGGTAAAATATTATAATTTGTAGAAAGAGTTTATAAATTTATAAAATTCTTCAAAATATGCAATAATTTTTATATACCTTTATTAACATTTTTTTTTGTTTTTCGAATAAATTCTAAACTATAGAAAATATTAAAAAAATATTTTCATAAAAGTTGTTTGTTCTTAATAGACCTATCAAACTATACTTATATTTTTCCGGAACAACCTGGAACTATCCGGAACCGGATATCACTTTGATTTTTTAAATTGCAACATTGGTCGAGTTTGGTGTGGTTTGATAGGCCTTTTCAAAATAAACAACTTTTATTAAAATATTTTTTTAATATTTTCTATACTTTAGAATTTATTAGAAAAATAAAAAAAAATGTTAAAAAAAAGAAAATAATAATTATTGCATATTATAAGGAATTTTGTTGAAATATGGACAAGTAAGTTGGTAAAACATTAGAATTAGTAAAAAGAGTTTATAAATTTATAAAATTCTTCAAAATATGCAATAATTTTTATTTACTTTTTTTATCAATTTTTTTTTTGTTTTTCGAATAAATTCTAAACTATGGAAAATGTTAAAAAAATATTTTAATAAAAGTTATTTGTTTTTTAAAGACCTATCGAACCATACCAAATTCGACTTATGTTGCCATTTAAAAAATCAAAGTTACCTCCGGTTCTGGATAGTTCCGGGTTGTTCTGGAAAAAAATAAGTTCACCAATGGATTCTTTAGGTTCACTTTGGTAATTATGTTTTGTATTTTAGTAATGTGCGATAACGCGTTCTCGAGATAAATGGGTGGCACAGGTGGTTTGAATCACCCTGTATATCATTCAAATGCAAAAATTAGAGTGTGTTCTTGTCATGTATACGACATCGTAACGTGTGATTCGAGAATAACCCTCCTGTCCATATTTTTATCTAGTTACCTTCATAGAGAGAAAAGTTATGTGGGTTTTTATTTTTTGAAACGTGAACTGGCTGTAACTTTGCAGGGAAGCATTTTTGGGCAAAGTGTTAAAGGAACTTGTCATCTTAATTTGAGGTCATAAACCTGTTTTACTATGTCTGCCCACGTTATTCCGAGACACCCTGTATCGAAATTTTAAATGTAAAATATTTAAATAGTTGAGTAAAACTCTTGAGTAAACTTCTTGTATCCAACTTTTAAAAAATATTTATTAGAGTAATAACAATTGTTAAATTTAAGAAGACTAGATGTTTTTTTTTTGGAGTAGCTAAAGCTGTTAGGGGCCACCACAAGAAACTACAACACTAACAATGAATGTCATGAATGATGAGCGCTTTTAAAATACGAAATTTGATGTTTTTTTGTTTAAAATTAGGTCAGTTAGGATTTCTTAGAATGAAACATTTTTCATCAAAAAAATTGCGATAAAAACTGGAACATTCTTCACGTTTCGAAATTAAAAACAAAATTTTAGAAATGGTTGGTGGATTTTTATCACCTTTTTTTTCAAGGATATCTAGTAGTTTTCATATATTATTTAATTTAATCCCACACGCTTCTATAAAAGGACTTTTAAAACAAAGATAATTAATGTCCTGTAACCTGCTATAATCATTGATGGAGTAATTGTAATAATTTTTTTGTTTAAAAAAAGCTTTATTTGTAAATTATTAAATTTAAGGTGGTTATTTAACCAAGGAATAGGTTATAAAGTTCGTGACTTTGATACGGAAAACCTGCTACCATATGAAGAAACCTAGGTCAGCTTTAGTTCTTGCCACGGTGTCGATTTTGTACGCGTTGGAGTATGTTGGGCAAAAAACGCGAACACGTTGCATCTTTATCTTTCTTTATCACTAATGTAGTTGCATAATAAAGACACCGATAGCTGCGTGTTGACTACTTTACCGGGAGAACCACTCACGGTGCGCATTTAACTTTCCTTAGCTCGTTCACTTTTTCAAGCAACGTGGTAGACGAAGCCGCAGTCTTCGTCCCAGTCGCGATTTTTCGTTTCTAATTTATTGTAATTCGTGTCATTTCTACACATCTAAATTTTAAAAATGGTGAAAAGACAAAACAGCAAATATCAAGCGGAACCTTTACCTGAAAGAGGACCGGGTGAGATTTATTTTACTTTTTTCTTATTCCCTGAACATATGGTAATACAACCACGTGGTAATATTTACATGTGGTTACAATTTAGTCTTTCATAGTTTTTTTAGCTACTTTTATTTTAGTGACAGATTTTTGTATAAAATATGTTGCTTCTCTTAATTTTAAATACCTACATACTTCTATTATACAGGAATTTATATTTCCTTATTAATAAGTATTTAGAAGCTTTTTTGAAAGTTTTCAAAAATTTTAATTTCAAGTTCTTGATACGTAAAGTTACTCCCAGCTGGAAGTAGGACAAAGAATACACGATCGTGATTACTTTTGTCCTACTTCCAGCTGAGAGCAACTGTACCCAAAACCAAAAATAAAGTAGTCATTTCGGAAAAAAAAAATCTTTGGATTAGTCAAGTTTTTTCAATTGATTATAGTTACGATTCGAAAAATAGAGTATATCCCAAATTTAAGCAAATTATCCAAATGAACATTGGACATACAGGGATACTCGGATAATCCCTCGATTAATTAAAAATTTCAAACCACAATAAACTTTAAGACCCTGTGTATATCAAACAATGAGTTTTGTCTTAAAATTAATACAAAAATCGCCTAACATTTTTCTATATTTTCTATAATGATCATCTTCATAGCAATAGCTAAATTTTGATTAAAAATTTGTATTAAAAAAATTTGAGGCATAATAACTATGAAAGACCTTCGGGTCCAAAAATGTGCTAAATACATTTTTAAATAAATTAACTTTTTTTGTAGTTTAATTTTTCTAAAATTACATGCTTTATTATAAATTCAATAATTAATAATTATAATTAATTGAGCCAAAGTACTGGTCAAGAAAATTTATCGTACGATGATTGTCTGTTTTAATTAGAGAAAGTTTATTAAAAAAATATGTAAATTTATAGTTCGGATTTAACAATCATGTTCATGTGATGAATATTTCCTGCGATGTATACTCCTTCGATGATTTTTCTTGCAATGAATTTAACCTGTAATGAAGTTTCTCGCGACGAATTTTCCTGCGATTAGTTTTCACTACGACAAGTTTTCCTGCGATATATTTTCTCGAGACTATATCATTGCAGTGAGTTTTTACACGGTAAATTTTCCCTACGATGTTAAGTTTCTGCAATGAGTTTTTCTAAAATTATTATAGGCCATTGAAAAAATAATAACTAAACATTTATTTTAAATATAAATTTATCCTCCATTTTACTGACTTTTTTTCCCATCCACCAATTCATTGGCGGTAGATTTTTAAAACTGTCTCGCTTGCGAAAATTTTTGATGTTTCTATATCAATTATTTTTATAAGTACTTTCAAAAACAAGTTTGACCGAACAAAAATAAGAACTTTCTAACACTTTCATTTTTAGTTAACAAAATTGAATTGAATGATTTCCAAATAAATTAGCGATCAACTTGAAAAATTAAAAAATAATCGAAAATATAAAAAGTTGTCATTGTTAGAAAATTTACTTTTTTTATTTTGATAATAATAAGGTAATAATTTAAATCTTATTCTAAAGAATATCATTTATTTTGACAAATCCAATAAAAAAGGACAGAATTACCAAATTTTTTTTGTTGAATTCTATACATTATCCTTATTGCTGAACTTAACATTAAACAGTTGCTTGTAACTCAAGAACAACGAGTTTTATAAAAAAAGTGATTTCTACAAAAGTTCACTCAAATTAATAGTAGTAATATACAGGGTGTTGCGTTTATAAAACGAAAGTTATGTTCCTTACCACTAATAAATCGAACTGTATATTAAAAATATGTTTACATGGTAGCTTGTTTAAATTGAATAAACTTTTGTCTAAACTTTTTTTTTTTAATTTAATACGGTTCAAAAAATATTCAGATGTTTCCATTTTTGGCAGACACTGTATGTAGAATAATAAAAATATACCGAGTGTAAACGAAATACGGGTCACCTTTATAATTTCTTTATTTATGAAAACAAAAATTTGAAATTTGACTACGTTTTATACAGAGGGGTGCACAAAAAACGGCCAACGATGTAGCTTCGTTATTTCTTATCCGATTTTAATAAGTGGTATGACAAATTAAATGGTTTGAAGAATACTACTATCAGATAATAAAAGATTAATTTTATTTTTGAAAACAAGAGAGGAGGAGGGGCAGCTTTTCTTTTTCAAATGTCAACATTTTTTTTTCGATTGAAAAAAATCATTAACAAAAATAATCTAAAACAATTATACTAATATTTTTTTTTAAATTAATTTAAAAGATTTTCTTTTATTGTTTTTTTAATTTTTTTTATTATTAATATTTTTTAAATTTAATTCAATTGTTTTTTTTGTTTTTGTGTTTTCAGTTTTTTTATTTTTTAAGTTTTGTTTTTTAATTTATTATTAATAAGTTTAAAAATATTAAGAATAAATAAAAAACAAAACTTAAAAAAATAAAAAACTCAAAAAAAAATAGAATTAAATTAAAAATAATAAAAAAAATAAGAAAAAAAAATTAAAAATATTATTGGTATAATTGGTTTAGATGATTATTTTTGCTAATGATTTTTTTTAATCGAAAAAATATGTTGCCATTTGCCTCCTCTGATGTTTTCAAAAATAAATAATAAAAGTAGTATTCTTCAAAACATTTAATTTGATATATCACTCGGATAAGAAATAACGAAGCTACATTGCTGGTCGTTTTTTGTGCACCCCTCTGTATATGGTTTGAGAAAACACATATTATGCACTAAACTCTTTTTAATATCACTTCCGGTTTTACCTGAAGTAATATCAACTATGTATTTTTAAAACGCAACACTCCATTTTTTTGTTCATAGTTCAAAACGATTTTTTTTAAATTAAAGAAAAGTAAAAAAAAATTATTTGGATCCGAAGATAGATAGATAAAACTACCAAAACCCATTCTAAATAACACAAATACATAAAATTTTAATTTGTAATATTATTCAAAAAGTTTTTGAAATATTAATTTTTTAAGTCAAATTTCAAATTTTATTTTCATAAATAAGAAAATTATAGGGTTATCCCGTGTTGCGTTTACACCCCGTATACTTTTTGGGCTGAGGATATTAATTTTTAACAAAGTACAAACCATAAAATTTTTATACAGGGTGTAACAAAATTAAAGCATTTCTGCTGTAACTTTTTAATTTTAAAAGTTATATAAAAAACTTTTTAGTTTTCAACTGTCAAATTTTTTACGTTTTTGAAAATTGATAAATTTGACTGTTACTGCATCCCACCCTATATGACTTTAAAACGAGAGAGAAGAGAGTTCTTACGGTCTTCGTTCCTCTTTCGTCAGTGCTGCCAATCTAACCTAAGAAAATAAAAAGTTAATAAACAATAAATCAAAAATTATAAAGTATTATCCAATTTTAAGGATCCCAATATTAATTTAGATATTTCTTGGAAAATGTATGAATTCTACAGATTCTCTATTGTCTTAAATTTTATTTTTGTAAAGTATCGATTAAAGAATGAAATTTTGACCGGTTTAGGGTATGTATTTCTTAACCTTCCTCAGAGCTTGATTTTCACCTACAATTTAACATCAAGCTATTTGTCCTGAAAGCAGTAAATCCCAGTACCATTAGTATTTTTTTACTAGTTTTGTCTAAAATACTTGTTTCTATGTTTATCTTTGACACTTAGAGCCGATGTATAGATAGCCTATCTAAAGATAAAAGATATTGATTAACCTAAGAAATGAAGTACAAAGTTCAATACTTCCATTTATAACAAAAGTAGGCTTTGGAGTTTGTTTATAAATTGGACCATGCCTATCAAAGAGGAATCAAACGACATTTTTTAGAAAAATTGAATTATGGCTCTAGAATAATTCTGGAGTCCAACTATGTGGTTTGCTACCATATTCCCATTTTTCTAAAAAATATGATTTGGTACCATTTTGATAAGCTTGGTCCAAGTAAGATATTGAAATAAATATGCTTCTTTTCTTAGGTTTATCACTATGCTTTTTGCTTTTGCTTAATCGGCCTTTACCTGTTGCAAACTTCATACCAAATCCATAAATCTTACAAATGTACTATTTTGAGTAATTTCAATTTTATTTAATTGTTATTAATCTTAAAATGATATCTTGAACGCTCAAGACTTGAAAATACCTTATTTTGTTGATTTATTATTTGGTGCTATTTCATTTTCTCAGTTTAAATTGGCAGCACTGTTAAGAGAGATGGGAATTGTAATGACTTCCCCCTCTCACGTTTCAAGGTCTAGACAACGCAATTTAGTGCATATTTTGGACATTTTTAATTTTTGCATATCTTTCTCTATACCAATCAAGTATTGTTTTTTAAATTGCATTAGTATATTTTCTTTGCAGTTTTTAAATTTTTTTCTGTGTTTGACAAACTTTTGTTCAACTTTTTTTTATGTAACTCTTTAAATTAAAAAGTTACGTCCATCATGGGATACTTTTACTACACCCTGTATAAAAGTTGTTCTTCTAATGGCAGTAAAAAATAGGCCACCTAGAATATAATATTTTGGTTCAAAAATTGTAGAATTTTTTTTTAAACAAAAGATAATCTTATAAAATTGATTAAAAATCCAGAAAATTCAATTATTTAAAGGCAACTATAAAATATCCACATAAAATACAATCCTGATTCTTTGACGCTCGTTTTTTAAATCTGTTTTATTTTAACAAATTTATCTAAAATTTTAAATGGTTTCTGATGTTAAAACCATGGGTGGACAGATTGAATAAAAAAAACCTGATATTTTTGAATATTTAATTAAAGTTTCTACTTGTACATTGTAATTAAATATGTTTTTGATAATTTACACTTATCAGTTATACATAGCAATTTTATAATTATGAAAAGATAGTAATTTTTAATTTAATCGCTTATTTTGTCTAGATAAAATTAATTGAAGTTATATAAAAATTCACCTCGTGTATTTCCAAACATTTTAATGATTTAAAAATATGTGCATTCACAATATTAAATATATTATTATTTCTGAATACATTATAAATTATTAAGATAAAAAATAAATAAAAAAATCAGTTTTTGGGTAAAAATATTATACATTGCACTTTATTTTTGAATAATTTGGTGTTCAAATTTATGTTAGTACCAAACATAAAATAATTATTGCAAATATAATTTGAAAAATTATGGGGCACCTGATGCATTAATTAAAATTATCTATTACCTACTTAAATTATTCAAACTTCGGTATTGCATCATACTTTAACAGGTTAATAAACTTGGCCACTTACATAGGTAGACAGTTTATTATAGAACAAAAAAGAGAATCAAATTCCCGCCACAAAATTAACTGCACAATATGCTAAATTGCTGCCATTAAAAAAACATGTGTGTGGCGCCAAAGGAATAGTCTGGTGGTTTTACCCTCAAATCAATAAGCCCAGTCCCTTTATAATTTCTTTGAATATAAAATTGGTAATTAAATAATAAAATACATGCAACATAGTTGATATTTCTTTAATGAATACAATAGGTAATAACTTCATTTTTATGTGTGCATAATTATGAAATTCAATAAATTATAAAAAAAAATATAAATTAATTTGGAATAATATACGCTTGGAGTACTGCCATGGTCATGGTCGTAGAACAAAAAAGGCATGTGTAATTAAATACAGTGGCTTATTTTTTTTAACATTTCATAAAACGTAATTCAAGCTGTGCATAAAATATAATAATTATTAGTCCTTGTTGTGACTTATCCTCTCTACCGCTTTCTTGTTTAAAAATTGTTTTTTTTTTGTAGTGGAAAGCCTTATTTACTGGAGGGACCCAAAAACTTCTGGTCAAATTTTTGGAGCAGTCCTAGTAATTTTACTCAGTCTCAAATTCTTCTCCCTGATCAGCGTAATAGCATATTTGTCGCTGTTAGGACTTGCTGCCACCATATCCTTCCGCATCTACAAAAATATTGTTCAAGCAGTACAAAAGACAGGAGATGGACATCCATTCAAGTAAGATTATTAGGAAGTCCATGTTCTGGTATATTAATATGGTTTTTGTTTGTACAGAGAATACCTGGAAATAGACGTGTCGTTACCGCAAAATAAAGTGGAGGATGTTACAAAAGTTGCGGTTGCTCATATTAATGCAGCTGTGGTTGAACTTCGTCGTTTGTTTTTGGTTGAAGATTTGGTGGATTCCATTAAATTTGCAGTTCTTCTATGGTGTTTCACTTACGTTGGCGCGTGGTTTAACGGAATCACCCTTATTATTCTTGGTAAGTTTACCTTTATAAATCTTTACCACAAAAATATAATTTTACTACAAAAATTTTATTAAAAAATTATGTTAATTTTTCAGCTTGGGTTGCACTTTTCTCACTTCCAAAGGTATATGAAACAAACAAAACACAAATCGATGCCAATCTTGATATTGTCAAATCACGACTTGCTGATATAACATCAAAGTAAGTTTTCAACTATTTCTTTATACAGGGTGAGTCAGACCACCCGTACCAGCCCTTTATCTCGAAAACAGTATGTCGCACATAGGACAGAATAAAAATTTTAAGTACCAAAGTGAACCCAAAGAATCCATTGGTGCACTTATTATTTTCCGGAACAAACCGGAAGTGCCCGGAACCGAAGGTAACTTGGATTTTTTAAATGGCAACATAGGTCGAGTATGGTATCGTTTGAAGGGTATTTTAAAAAGAAACAACTTTTATTAAAATATTTTTTTAATATCTTGCATAATTAACAAATTAAACGAAAAAACATAAGCAAACAAATGGCAAATGGTTTCTTAAATTATGGAAAAATTAAAACACTACCATCATCCTTAATATGGGTAAGGGTAGAGGCAATTATGAATTTTAAATGGAAACTTGTAACTTTTGCATTTTTCGTTTCGCTTGTTAAAAATAATCAACTTTTTTAGGTTATGTATTTTCCTTAATTCAAAAAATAAAAAAAGTTGATTGTTTTTAACGAATAAAAAGCGATAATAATTGCAAAAAAGAGTTTCTATTTAAAAAAATCTCTCTTGCCCATTTGTCGATGATGGTAACGATTTAATTTTTCCCTTTAAGAGTCCAATGATCACTTATTTGCATATTTTTTTCGTTTAATTTGTTAATTATGCAAGATATTACATAAATATTTTAATAAAAGTTGTTTCTTTTTAAAAGACCTTTCCAACGATACCATACTCGACCTATGTTGCCTTTTAAAATTTCAAAGTATGGATTCCTTGGTGCACTTATTATTTTCCGGAACAATCCGAATGTGCCCGGAATCGGAAGTTACTTGGTCTGACTCACCCTGTATATAGTTTGTATGCAATTATTTTTTTATCGGTAAGTATTTTATTATTACGACGGTATCCCGGTAGAGACGAATCAATATTAATTTTTGGGTTTTAGATATGTCTTATTTTTATCCAATCCAGAAAATTACCTATTTTTGAATAAATCTGGGTATAAACAAAATATCCTGAAGTTTTTTTAATCAACAGACTAATCTATCCCTTTTTTTTTATAGTTTTTCCTAATTAAACATGGCTACTTTTTACAAATTCAAAATTGGCGTACAATTTGAGTGTCAAACTTCAGTACATAGTTTATTTTTTCCTACTGACTACCGACATCATCAACATACCATTATGCTGAACTTACGATAATAAAATCACGTTTTTTAAATCAATGAGAAATTTTCATTATTCAGGACGGTGTTAGTTGAGTCTGCTATTGCAGGTGGCGCTGAGTGATCGTGTTCATTGAAAATTTAAATTGAAAATAAACAATAAAAATTAGATTTGAAAATTTAATTGTCGTGGAAAAACTATAGTGTTTCCTTGTTTTAGAAGTCATGCATGCAAAGAATTTTAATATTAAGAGGATAGCTTAATTTTGAAATTTGCTTGATATTTGCGGTTTTGGTCATAACATTTTTCCATTAAAGCTTTTTTAAAGTTTATTTTTTTGGTACAAAGATATAAACCAAATATTCATGCGGCAGCAGTAAAACGGGCTCTTTACAAAAAACATTAGCTTAGCGGCGTTTTCCACAAAAATAAAAAACTAATTGAAATAATATTTTTTTCCATTGCTAACAATAACTTAAGGTATAAATGAAGAGTTTGACGTTTCGTTTTTTGTTTTAAGTATGTTTTTAATCTTTTTACAGCATCTCAAAATTTAAGTAAAATTTTAAGAAATTTTTGGAGAGCTGTAAAAAGTTTTTAAATATACTTAAAACAAAAAACAAAACGTCAAACTTTTCGTTTATACCTCAACTTATTGATAGTGGTGAAAAAAAAATATTATTTCAATTAGTTTTTTATTTTTGTGGAAAACGCCGCTAAGCGAACGTTTTTTATGAAGCGCCCGTTTTACTGCTGCCGTATGAGTATTTGTTTTGACTTACTAAAACAAAAAAAGAAGAAATTGGTAGCCACAAAACTCATCTTTGTACCAAAAAAAGAAATTTTAAAAAAGCTCCTCTGGAAAAAAAGTTATGATCAAAACCGCAAATATCAAGAAAATTTCAAAATCAAGCGCACAAATTTACCGATTTTTGCCTTAATTAAATTTTAGAGTATTGCAAGTTTGTCAGGTACTTAAATAGAAAAACCTTCCAGGCCTGGATAGGTGGCTAAATTTAGGAAAACTCGATTTTCACAAAATATTTTTTGAATTGTCGTGTAATATTACCTGCACTATAATTGGAAAACTGCCATATTTTTATTTAAACAATCACAAAATGTTAAGCATAATATTAAAAATTCTTATGGCAACAAGCTCAGGAAAATTGTACTGCCGGTTAGGAGATATTACAATACCGGTATTTCGGTATTTCAATTTTTGATACTGGGATACCGGTCGAGCGAAGTAGATTTTTTCTCGTAAAGATTTTTCGCGATTTCGGAAATACCTGTATTTTTCTTCCAATACCGCTTTTATAATACCTACCGAATAAAAAAGGTCATAATTCCGGTGTTCGGAATATCGGGATTCCGGTATTGTAATCCCTACTGCCAGTGCAATTTAATTATAACTTTTTAAATTGATTAATTTTTAACTGAAATAATGTTTCTTGTTTCTTTTTTTTTGTCAAAAGCTCCAATTTCTGGCTATAAATTGAAATAAATTAAATTTTTAAAAGAAGCTGTTCAAAATAAGAGCTAATTTTATATCTAAAAAATATAAAAACATTATTAACCTTCAATTCGCAACTGTTCTTCCTTGTTTCATACGAAATCAAAGACTTTTTCGGCATTTTAAAATAGAATAACTGATGTACACTGCCTGATAAGAGCCTAGGGCCAAAATTTTCGAAATATTCAAAATCACTTCCTTAAAAAATAGGAGTATTTAATTTTTTTCTCCCCGCTGTAAAAATGGAACTTTGGAACTTTTTTTTCATTTAAGGAGCACTTAATATTTTTTAATAAACATAAAATTTGAGGATATGAAACTAATGCTAATCTTAATTTTTTTATATGTGCAACGCTATAATTTGAACTCGTTCCGTTCCGAGAGACTCCGGCGTAAAATGAACACTCATTTTTCGTGCTTTTCTCGCACAATGTTTGGGGTTCTGAATCACTATTGTCCCCCATAATGAAACTACAAATTGAATATTCTTTTAATTTTATAATAAAATAAAAAATATAATCATATTTTTTATTTTTCTTAAAAACAAAACTCGGAAAAATTAAATTAAATCTCTCAACTGTTTACACCAAATTTCATGATTTTTTTTAGCAAAAAAAAAGAAAATATTAAAAAAATAGAAACAGAAAAAAATATTCTAAAAAAAATGGAGTAAATCTGCAGTAAATAGTTTTAATTGGCATAAAGAATAACAATTTCTATTCAAGCATATTTGATGAATATTTTCTTTTTGGCAAATGACTATAGTGATAGCTTCACCCTAAATTTTAAATGACCAAAAAATCTTCGGATTTTAAATAAAAAATAAGTTCCATTTGCTCAAAAACTTTTGATTTCTTCTCGGATTTGTCGTTTGCTATACCCAAAAAAAAAACAGGGCGAAGACAACTTTTGCAATGTCTCGACAGTTTTACGTTTTATCAGTGAAGAAAGATTGGATCATGATGAGAGGCCTATCGCTAAAACTGCAAAGACCGAAAAAATGTAAAAAGTTCTTTAAGATCTATACAATCCTCAAAATTTTAGTCATTCATTTTAAAAAGTTTTCTTTTAAAATAAAGGTTGGGAAAAAAATTAAATATGATGGTCGATTTTTCTCTGGAGGGATTAGATATGACAAATTTATATGCTATCAGTAACACAATTTCTCACAAGAATGGTATGAATACAATGATTTCGATGTGACGTCAATTAGCAAAAACAACAGAGTTAAGTGGGAGGCTTTTATTTTATGAGTTGGCAGAGAATTGTGAGAATTTATGATGAATAATTTTATTATTTTCGTTTATGTTTTATCTTTATAACTGTTCTTTTTTATTTTATGTCATTTATCATTTATGTATATTTTTATAATTCCATCGAAATTTTCGCTTTCAAGAGGACCGTACTTTTTTTCAAATTAGACAAAATTACAATAAAAGCTGGAAGCTTGATTTTTTAAATCTGATCCATTATAGTTTTCCCGGTGGATCCCGCCCCGTGCTAATTGAAAAAAAAACCTCTGGGGGGTTATTTTTTAATCACACGACATATGTAGCATGTTAATTTCATCATTCTGTCCTTGTCAGTTTCATGAAAAAATAAGAGTCTATCAAAAATAAGACCAATAATTTCAAATTTTTATTTTTTGGGTATGCTCTTTCCATTATCGACAGGTTGTTTGAAAATGATTCTTATTACTTTTCTGTAAATAGGTATAGTTTCAAAATAAAATTTAAAAATATAATTTTTATCTGGAAAACACAGATTTTCTTAGAAATTTTGACAATAAATACATTTACATTACGGTCCAATTAATACCACTTTGGGCGCCCTTTTGTTAATAGCTTGATGATTTTGAAAAATCATAAATAAAAATAATAAAACGAAAATTTCAACTTCATTTCTGATATTAAAAAAATATGTTACCTACTTGACTTCAATAATGCAATAAAATTTTGTAACATTCTGTAGATTTAAATTTTAATATTTTTTTTATTTTAGGGTTAAAGCTGCAGTTCCAATTGGAAAGAAATCTGAAGAGAAAAAAGAATAATTTATAATACAAAGCAACGTGGAACGTAACATTAGGAATTAATGTAGCAATATAAGGTTCCATATTCCACTCTTCATAAAATGTAAAAACACTTTCATCATTTGTTAAATTTTGTACATAATATATTTTTGCGTTTTGCCTTGTTCTTATTATTATTATTCTTTTTGTATTATTTCTAAGAACTTTTGTAATGCATAAATTATTTACAAACTTTATTTATGGATTACATTCAAATAAAAACTTATTTATACGTTTATCAATTATTTTATTTTATAATTTACATTTTTACACTCATATTTTTATAATTTGATAAAATTGTATATTATTTTTGTATCGTTAGGTTATGTTTAAAGTATGTACTTCAATTACTTCGTATTAAATTTTCATCCTGAGATGCTAATAAATAATAAAAATAAAATATATATACCTAGTTTATTTAAGAGGTTTTAATTTTGGAACTTAAAAACCACTTAATATTTATAAATTTAAGGGTAAAAAGCCTAACGATGCTAATTTATTCAGTTATAATTCTCTTATATAAAAATAAAAACTTTATTGTGATGTTATAGTGAAAAGTGAGCACGCAGATTATTTATGATAATATATTTGTAGAATATTACATAATTATAATAAAATTTTCACAAATATTTTGGCTGTTCTTCCTAAAATTTAATCATTTTTAATTTTGCAGACTTATTGCTGTAAGTTGTTGTAACCAACTAAGTTATTTTTATTTCTGTTAGACTGATAAATTTATATAATGTAGCTGTAGGGTATGGATTGTTAAGAAATTAACTACATCTTCACTACATGGAGATATTTGGGAGTAATTACGTACTAAATTTATTCTATAATAAGATTCAAATTCGCCATTTTCAAAAAGTGGTTGATTTGACAGGAGTTTAATGTTAATGCATATTGTTTTAATAAATGTTAAATGTCTTTGACACATGAAAAATTATACATATATCACAGTAATTAAACATTTTATTTTTTAAGTTCTAGATTACAACATACCTACAAAATGAGGATAAATGCTTTTACAGTGTGTTAAGTGTAATAAACTAACTTGTAACTAGGTTTTTCACAATTAATTAAATTTGTTGCAATTTTTTACATAGCTTTTATGTATTTGCTTTATGGTAAAATATATAAATAATTTATAAATTTATTTTTGCATCCTTTATTACCCTATAATTCCAGAATTTCAAATACGTTTTTTATAGAACTTAATTTTTTTACATTTTTTTTATCTAAAAACTGGATCATCAAACAGAAATGAGTAGTTTTTTCATTCTTTTTCATACAAAATACTCGGTCAGTAGTAAACAAAAATTATAAAATTGTAGTAACTACATAATTATACTATGTTATACAATTTAATTATTTACAATAATTAAGTAATGAAATTAAAAAAAATTAGATTTTTTTTTCAATTTTTAATAATGCAAATCTTTACATTAGGCAACTTACTATACATACACGCACTCTAAATACTTGACAATATATACGTTCTTTTTTGTAAGTTTGCTAGTTAAATCAATCGTGTTTTGGCCAAATTTTCTTTTGTGGTACCATTTTACTAGAAATTTTATTATTTTTAGTTTATTGAATGGAATGAAAACAAGAAAAGAAATAGTTTAGGAAAATAATGTTTTGTGTAAAACGAACTTTTCTAATTTCAAGTGCGGCCATTTTTCTTGTTACTTTTTTTTGATTACCGATCAGTGACAGCGATTTGCCGGGGCGCCAAATTCCGCCATTCCCAATAAACCAAAGCTCCAAATTTTTGTTAATTATTCGTGAAGTAATGGATGCAGACGAAGCAGGCAGTAGCAAAACGGGCGAGTTTGTTGAGGATGATGAAGTTGTTCAGATGTTTGATGTTGTTGTTAAACAGCAAGAAGAGATGATAGAAGACGCCACTGCTGTTCTTGGTGCCGGAGACGATACAAATTGTACTTATTCCTTGGTTAGTATTAAAAAGTTTGTTCAAATATCTAGGAGGATTATTACCTCTAAGGTGGTTATGAAAATAGAACGTAATTCAAATAAAAATAAAGAACCTTCAGTTGAAAAACTGGAAGTAATCATCAAAATTTCCTTGTTTTTTTTTTATAAATTATCAGATTTGAATTCAAAAATTGAACTCTAATGGGAGGGGTGTAAGCGAAGGTTTTTGAAATTTTCAAGGTCATCTATTTTCCTTATATTGATGAAAGAAAGCAAAGATAAATTTGTTTTGACCCCTTAATATTTTTGTAAGAATCTGCTGGAATATACAGTGTGATTCAAAAGTATTCCACATTCTCTTTGTCAGAATTCTCTCGTGAAACTAGGAAGAAAAGTTTATTAAAAAACATATGTCCGATCTCATTTCATAAGGGAGTTACAGCTTTTTAACCCGGGACCTGTCGCAGTGCGATTCAGTAATTTCTAACAAATTATCTGTAGGTGTAAGATGAGGTGTTATTTAGTTTAAAAAGGATGTAAATAGTAGCTTAATCTTTTGTTTATATCTATTTACGGAAAAAAAATGACTTTGGCACATCAATATTTTTTGAGAGGTACAGTGGTATATTCGTCTGTCTTTTATGGGGGGAGTAAGGTTAATTCGATACAAAAAAAAGCATATTTTCGAGAATTTTTTTTTGACAACACATTTAATATACAGGGTGTTTCTAAATATATGCGAAGAAATTCTACAGGCGACCAATTCTTAGACAAAAGTAAAGACTAAAAATTTTCTCAAAACTGCTCTATTTTTTAGTTATGGGGTGTCAAACTTTCTATATTTTTTTCATTTTTTGAGTATAACTTCTTTATTTTTTAAGATAATTTGATCAAATTTGAAACACACTCTAGTTATTATAGTAGTAACAAGATAAAAATATCAAATATCGAAATAAAATACAGGGGGATGTATTTTGGGGGTATAGACCCCATTTTTTATGCCATAAATTTTTTGTGCTACCCCACTTAACATTTTAAATGAGATATTCTAATTCCTTGCTTTTTTCTGAAAATTTTAGATCTCTTTAATTTTTTCACAGCTGGTACGGTTTAGAAGTTATTTGAAAGCATGTACGAAGTTGTATGCCAATTTTGCATTAAACAGGGGTGGCTTTTTTAAAAAAATAAATACCAGAGACTTCCTAGAAGATGAAAACAGAGAATAAATATTTTCTCTAAAATGCTTCGTTTTTAATTTGTTCATTTTATTTTAATTTACATTAGTATTTTGACTTCTAAGTGCTGTAAAATTTGAAAATCAATAAAAGAAAAGAAAGTCCACATCATTACCTGCAGAAACTTTCAACCATTTTGGTTTTTTGATTTCCGATGATCCAGTAATGAGTAATGAAGGGCACCGCAATGAAACTTTTTTTAAGATGTCCACGGAGATTCATTGTAAATGGCACATTTCTTCATAAAATTTATGAAAATTTCATAGAATATTCTTCAAATGTTACTTTATTATGTGGTGGTTATAGAAATAAATATACAGGGTGTCTCAGACCACCCGTCCACCCCTTTTATTTTGAGAACGCCTTGTCGTACAAGACTGAAATTAAAAAAATTATTACCAAAGCAAACCTGAAGAATCCATTGGTGCACTGATTTTTTTCCGGAACAATCCGGAAGTACCCGGAACCGGAACTAACTTTCGATTTTTAAATGGCAACATAGGTCGAGTATGGTATCGTTTGAAAGGTCTTTTAAAAATATCTTGCATAATAAACAAATTAAACGAAATAAAAAATATGCAAACAACTGACCATTGGTCTCTTAAATTATGGAAAAATTAAATCGTTACCATGATCCGCAAATGGGCAAGAGAGAGATTTTTTTAAATTGAAACTCTTTTTTGCGTTTATCGCTTTATTCGTTAAAAATAATCAACTTTTTTTAATTTTTTGTATTAAGGTAAATACATAACCTAAAAAAGTTGATTATTTTTAACAAGCGAAGCAAAAAATACATGTTTCCATTTAAAAACTCATAATTGCCTCTACCCTTACCCATTGAGGATGATGGTGTTTCTTTTTAAAAGTCCTTTCAAACGATACCATACTCGACCTATGTTGCCATTTAAAAATCGAAAGTTACTTCCGGTTCCGGGCACTTCCGGATTATTCCGGAAAAAAATAAGTGCACCAATACATTCTTCGGATTTGCTTTGGTAATAATTTTTTTTATTTCACCCATGTACGACAAGGCGTTCTCAAAATAAAAGGGGTGGACGGGTGGTCTGAGATATCGGCTGCTTTCGCTGGGTACGCCCATGGATCCAGTAGCAAATAAAAAATGTTAATAGAAGCATGTGGGTTGAACCGGATTGTTCTTATAATAAAATTAGTTTAGTATATTTTTGAGAAGTTAGTTTTATTGGATTTTTTAACCTAAATGTTTTCGTTTTGGTTTTCATCGTTATTTTATATTCTATTTGGTTTAATAGTAGTCGGACACAACTAACAATTTAATATCATCCCAAATTTTCATATGATTCAGCATTTTTCTTATTAGTCCATTCTGGCAATCAGAAAAAATACAGAGAATTAAAATAAGATTGATACCGCAACTATGCAACCAAACATACTCTGTAGTGATTTTACACTTGCTAAATTGGTGCATCTGTTAATTTTCATTCAAATTTAAAGGCGAGTTTAGGCGACTAACTACATGGTGTCCCATTTGACGTTGGACTGTATGGGTATCTTTGTTATTATTGGAGATAGAAAGTCGATTAAATGGATAAAGTAGTAGAGATTTTTTAGAATATTAATAATTCATTTCATTTACAAAAAATTTGAATATCGCATTTTTCCAACGCTATCTTGAAAAAACAAGAAAATGCGATTTTTAAAATATGGTTATAACTTCTTTATTTTCTGTAGTACCAAAAAGTTTTTTGAGAACAATTTTTTGTGTACAATGCAGTAAAACAAATGATTATTTTTTTTCGCAAATGGATTGACCGGAAATGAACCAAACTTATTTTTTTCTTATGGCAGCCATGTTGGATTTAGACATATTCGGAATCAGTATTTTTTTCTGAGTAATTTGGTATACCATATGTCATATTTAAAAAAAAAAAATTATTTGATTTTACAAACTAACATTGGACTTTAAGAGATGTAAATTGTCAATAACATAAATGTAACTATTTAAAATATTAATGGGGTGATTCTGAACAAAAATGTTAGCCGTAACAGCGATGTTAAATTTGACAGTTACCCTGATGTCAAAAAAAAACTCTATTTTGTAAACTTTACTGCAACTTAACGGTTGTTTAAAATAATATTTTCGGTGTTAAAATATCATACAGCAAAGTAATAATAATACATTAATGTATATAATTGATTAAAATTATACATTATATAATTGTACAATGCATTTTAATATCGAAAATGTTATTTTACATTGCCCTTAAGTTACAGTAAAGTTTTCAGAATAGCGTTTTTTGACATCAGGGTGACTGTCAAATTTAACATCGCTGTTACGGCTAACATTTTTTGTTCAGAATTACCCCATAAATGTAAAATAAATCTTAACACATATGTATTGACAGTTTGCATCTATTCAAGGCTATTTTTGGTTAGTAAAATAAAATAATTTTTATTTTTCTTAAAATATTGCATATGATATATCAAATTACTCAGAAAAATACACTAATTCCGAATATGTATAAATCCAATATGGCTGCCATAAGAAAAAAATAAGTTTGGTTAATTTCCGGTCAATCCGTTGGCGAACAAAAATATTCATTTGTTTTACTGCATTGTACACAAAAATTGTCTCTATTAAGTCAAAAAAATTTTTTGGTTCCACCGAAAATAACGAAGTTATAGCCATATTTTGAAAATCGCATTCTCTTGTTTTTTCAAGATAGCGTTGGAACGATGCGATATTCAAATTTTTTGTAAATGAATTATTAATATTCGAAAAAATCTCTACTACTTTGTCCATTTAACCGACTTTCTATCTCCAATAATAACAAAGATACCCATACAGTCCAACGTCAAATGGGACACCCTGTATAGTTAGGAGTTGTTACGAATTTCCTTAACTACTCTTGTTTACACAACCAAAGCAGCGGTATGTGACGTCATGAATAACTACAAATCTTTGATAACTACGGTTAGCAAATTGGTAACTACCTCTAGGGAGCAGGTTATGAGTGGTTAGTGCTAATGTTTACTAACTTCAGTTCATTCAAATTCGGTTATTTCATATTTGCTTTATGTTTTTAGGTTATGTTTTCCATTGTTAAGTTTTAATTTTAATGAGAGTTTTAAAGTAGTTTAATAATTTAAAAACATTTTTAAGTGTTTAATTTATTTATTTATATTCTGTTTAAATGGGGTCTTGAGTAGTATCAATAAATGACGTCATAACAAATAACTACAGTAATTACGAGTTGTTAGTCGCGTAAACTCACTTTATTGAGGTTGTGCTGTATGTCTGTAATTTAAAACAATGTTTCTTTAGTGTTTTTATGAGAAGTAATACATAAGAAGTTTATTTAATCATAATTTATATCTAATATTGCTGATTTGTATTTTTTAGGGATATGTAAACCGGCAAGCACTTTATGCTTGTCTAACATGCATACCAGAAGCTTCATTGGATTATAATAAATCTGCTGGAGTTTGCCTTGCGTGTTCCTATCATTGCCATGATGGGCATAATTTAATTGAATTGTACACCAAAAGAAATTTTCGTTGTGATTGTGGAAATAAAAAATTTTCCAATTTCACTTGTAACTTGCAGAAGGAAAAGGATGATATTAACAATTTAAATAAGTACAATCAAAATTTTAGTGGAGTTTATTGTACTTGTGCTAAACCATACCCCGATCCAGAGGAAACGGTTGATGATGAAATGGTTCAATGTATTATATGTGAAGACTGGTATCATTCCAGGCATTTAGGAGTGCCACCACCAGTGAATTATGCAGAGATGATTTGTGAGGCTTGTATTACAAAGAACGATTTTTTACTTCACTATGAAGGTTTAATGTTAACTCCAGTTACAAATGCTAATACTGATACTAATGTAGTAGTTGATGTCCCAGCAACTGAAAATGATGCAAAAAAAGAAACTACTGATGATACGCCCACCCAATCAAAAACCAGTGGTAAGAAACTCTATAATTATTATTTAAAATTTCTTAAAATTTTTCTATTTTAGAATCTACTACTGAATGTAAAAAACCTAAAACCAAATCAAACATAAGTGCTAAATTTTTTGAAGACATAAGCTGGCGAGAAAAAATATGCAAATGTAATGATTGCTTAGTACTTTATGAGGATGTACTTTTCCTAACTGATCTGCAAGATACCATTCAAATTTATGTTGAAAAGGGCAAAGAAAAAGTAAAAGAAAGGAGTATTCAATCTGAACAACAATTTTTAAACTCCTTGAATCGTGTATCCCTTTTGGAAGTGCTAGCTGGCTATAATGAATTTAAAGAGGAATTATCAGAATTTTTAAAGAAATTCGCTGATAACAAAACAGTCATTCAAGTTAAAGATGTTGAAGATTTTTTTGCAGAATTTAAATCCCGGAAAAGGCAAAAACTTGATCTGTCTTACAATTGCCGGTAAATTTTTATTTTTTTTACAAACATGCATGAACAAAATTTTTGGTATGCATTATAATGGAAATAAAATTTCGATTTATACTTTAGGAAGCAATGATTTGGTAACTACGTATTAATATAAA
Organism: Stenus bimaculatus; assembly: GCA_963971135.1. Taxonomy (NCBI): domain Eukaryota; kingdom Metazoa; phylum Arthropoda; class Insecta; order Coleoptera; family Staphylinidae; genus Stenus; species Stenus bimaculatus. Next base: position 72,498,899 of record OZ020180.1, on the reverse strand, counting down.
CTCAGATATTTATTAAATATACATTCTGTATAAAAAGTTTTTGCTTCTTATTTTTAAAAACACAAAATAACTTGAATATATCAAATTACCTATAAAATATTTAGAATTTAATTATCCTTATGACTTTGAATATACTACTTTTACATACTCTTTTTGAATGTGAATTGTTTTGAATTACTTCAAGGATTGAAGAAAAGTATTTCAGGCAAAATATTGGTTTTTAGTGGTTGCAGAAAAAAATTAACAAAAAAAGAAAATACTGTAAAATCAGTTGATAATAGGCTTGTTCCGACAACGAATTTTTGTACCATCACGATACCGTAACAGATCTACTTGGATCAGTTTTACGCGCATGCGTCAAATTTGTACCGTCTGAAGACAGATTTTTGGAACACGATTGGGCACGGTTTGACGGTTGAAGTGATGTGAGTAGGTTACGTTTCCGGTAAAATAATGTCATTTACGTAATTTAAAATCAAAAGTTACTAAATTAAAAATTTTCAATGAAATTTCATGGTTTGTTTAGTTCAATCCACGTTCACATTACATTATTTGTTTCTAATTAAAGGCCTTTAATTTTGACCAGAATCTGCCTATAAATATTTTGTTCGGGATTATTTAATCAAGATAAAAAGAATTTTGTCAAACGCAGTATAGAAAAATGGAACATTTGTAATCAATTAAAATAGTTTGGATTTAATATCATATTTAACCATAAATTGCCGGTAATATTACTTAAAAATCCCCGGTAACTTTACCACTTTTTAAATTACTGGTAATTTCACATCACTAGATGGTTGCGATTTGTTGGCTGCAACCTAACCTTTAAAAATGGTAAATCTTATTGGTTGCTTTATAGTTATTAGTAATGTTTTTAAAATTATTTTTATTTTATACATTTCTAGAGCTTCATGATCATCTCCAAAAGCAACTATATCTTTCATCATTTTTATTTTCTTTCGTATTTCACAACCTCATTTAAAAAATGAGTCGAAGATGATTTTGTTCGTGTTTAGTTATTGTTGAAAGGTGATTAACAGCAAAAACGAACTATATCTTGAAATTATTTATTTAACAAATTCTTGCCAACGTTTTGACCTAGATTGTGGTCTTATTCATGGTACAAAAACAAAAATAGACGAAAACTTAGACATCAGACCATACTTCAATATACATAAGACATTTTTTATTAAAAAACACACCTTGAGATACTAAATTATAATTTTTTACATAGTGATGACACAAAAGTAATGTAATGAGCAATGGATTATGGATAATTTCATTAATCACTGTGGAGTATTGCTAACCCTTTGAGTAATGAGAAATGGATTGTGGGTGAAAATTTCAACATCAGAATAAAATTTACATAGAAGAAATCTGAAAAATAACCTCAAAAAATTTGGATAAAAGCACCGTAAAATAATTTTTTTTTTTAATTAGGTAATTTTGATAAACATGTAAAGTAATTTTTTTAAAATAATATGATTCATACTTAAATACATTCTGTCATTTCTTTGCCAGAAAATATTTAAAAAATATTAAAAATTATGAGAACTCAAGGAGAGTGTATTCAGTACTTACAAATCATACTTCCCAAATGAATCTACTTTGGGGCTTCGGATGATGGCCTGGTTCACCTGGGTGTGGAGATTGTTAGTAGTGTATGTGGGGCCGAACCTCCATTCCAGGTCAAGTAAAATAGGGTGTATTTTGCCCAAAAATAATTTTTTTTATTATTTTTGCTCAAAATATTTTTTAAATAAATTTATAAGTTTTATTTAATATCGGTTTTATTTATACCATTCTGGTTCATTGGTATTGTTAGGCTAGAGCCCATACCCAACATTCCGTAATTGTAATTGTGCATGGTAATAGGCAATTAAGCAAATATGACTAAATCAGAATATTCTGATAGTAATGCTGGTACTAGCAATAATGCTAGTGCGCCAAATTCAGATTCTGTTCACAACCCTGTGTTCAAATTAGGGAATTTATCGATGATCCAAAATTATGATGGATCTACACATTTAGAAGTATACAAGGTGTCCCATTTGACGTTGGACTCTATGAGTATCTTTGTTATTATTGGAGATAGAAAGTCAGTTAAATGGACAAAGTAGTAGAGATTTTTTCGAATATTAATAATTCATTTACAAAAAATTTGAATATCACATCGTTCCAACGCTATCTTGAAAAAACAAGAAAATGCGATTTTCAAAATATGGCTATAACTTCGTTATTTTCGGTGGTAACAAAATAACTCAACAGAACATCAAGCTCAGTGGTCACAAGAAGTTGAAAAAAGGGCGAATACTTCATCTGTTAATCCCAAAGAACTTACTCATTTTTAATTATGTTCTATTACTCATTGTTGGTTTCTGAGTTTACCAAGTCTCCCTTTCAAATTAACATCTTATTTTTACAATCATGCGTAGTTCACAATAAAAAATATTTTAATTAGGAAAATGTATATTTATTACTTTAAATATCAAATGGGGTTAACATAAATGGTATGTCAAGATTTTTTTTTCCAAGACCAAAATAACAAAATCCATAAAGGGGCATATTAAGTCTATGAAATAAAACAAGACCTTTCCAATTAAGAGATTTAACAACAACGTACATTCCCCCCATTTCAATTTGTGCCGACCAGCAGCCATCTGGAACATCTTCGTCGATGCTGTCCAAAAAATCCATCGCATAATTATAATCGTCTCTTGTGAGAAGATTAGTGTTCCATTTTTTTTGAGGAATTCTAAAGTGTAAGTATGTTTTTAATTCTCTGGCCTCTAAATCGTTTAGACCTTGAAAACTTAAGTTTTCAACAACAGTGCCATCAGGTCTTTTGAATAAAGCACCTCTTGGAACAATGGCAGCCTCTTCGTTTATACAATGTATCGTTGCAGCCAAACGATCTTCTTCTTTTAGTTTTTTAATTTTTGCCGCTTTTAATATTTCACCTGTTGCAAACTCATCTTTCTCCAAAAGTATGTCTATGACTAAAGCAGGATCTCCCTGAAACAATGTAGTGCACAAGGGAGTGAGTTTCTTACTGTGTTCTGTTGGAGGTGGGAGTAAACCCCAATCTCGACAATTTAAACTGTAGTAAAAGGTTCGATTTAATAGTATATCATTTTTGTATCCGAACGCCACGTAATAGTCCTTTTCTGCTCCAAAAATCTTTCCCCAAAAGAATACTCTTCTGAAATGATTTTCGTTCTGAAGAATTAACAAGGAATTATACAAAACTAAGCTTTCTTCCGTTCGTAAATGAATTCCAATCTGACCAGCAGTTTCCAATGAGTGCAATATCAAATCTAATTCCATTTTCAGAATGTTTGACAAGTAATATGCCAGAATTAAGCAGAATATTTGTTTTTAGTTGATTTCCCAATCCCAATTAAGCATATCAAAAAACCAGAACTACTTAATATTGCAAGCTTTTTTGTTCTGATAATTTCACTCCATTAAAATTATTTAATTTTGAAATAGATTTAGAATAATTTGAATTAAAATGGTTAATTTATAATTTAAAAAAAACATATAGTGACTAGCTACAGTGGCATTCTCGTAACTTAGGGGGGGCGTCCAAAACATACAAAAAGTACTACTATTTTAAAAATTTCGATGAATTAAAAATGTAAAGTTCGTATGTTTGACAAACACGATTTGTCTCCAACAAACTAAAATGTTTAAAGCCTTTTTTGATACAAAATAAAATAAGAACTTTATTTTTTAAACTTGTAGACAGTAGCGTAACTACTTTTTGTGCCCCACCAAAAACACGATGGGCGGGCCACTAAATTCAAAAACAGCGCCTAATATATTGATTTTTCTTTAAACATCATTAAAGTACAGTCTTCTGTGACGTTTGACATGCTTTAAAATGTCACTTTTTATGTTGATTCTATGGTCACTTTGTACTGCCTAGGAGTAGAAATTACTGCTTTGCACTGACAAGGAATAAAAGGGCGGAGTAGAAATGAATTTTAGACAACCCAATATACACTAACATTGTATTGTGTGTTATATGTAAATTAAATGTAAAATTTTAAAATTATTTATTATATTACTATTTTAAAAATTTCGACGTTTGAAGAAAAAATAGTATGTTATTGTATTTCGAAGATCTTCAATTTGCTAAACTATCTTTCAGTAGTGGCCACTCTCACTGGAAGTCTTAACAATAATAAATGTAGTGACTTTCCATAAAAATATTTAATAATTACAAAATTTACCTAACTCTTGCATTGAAGTGTCTTTATTTTCGTAATTTTTAATAAAATATTTTACATTTATCATTTGAATGAAAAATTTTCATTTTTCGAGATAGTTTTCTACCAGATTTTCTTCATCCGACTGTGTTAAATTATTTTTGGTTATAAGCCATTGCTTGTAGGGTGGGGGGTCTCGGTTTTCCTACCTCCAGGGGCCTCGATTATTCTAAATCCGCCACTGACCAGCTAGATGCATTTACAGGGTGATCCAACGAAACGGTTGAGTTTTAAAATAGTTAATAAAAAAATTGAAAAAACGACTTTAATTTTGAGGGGGGCATATTTTCCAATGGAACTGATACAAAAATCTGTTCAAATTTTTCAGGGAGAAATCTAAATGTTTGTTCAGGAAATTAATTTTTGAAAACATATTGCACCCAAGCACTTGCTAATACATATGAAATAAGAAACTTTTGTTTTCAACGAATAATTTATAGTTTTTATTAACAAATACTTAGACTATCAAGAAAAAATAACGCCTTTTTTGAGGATTTTTAAAATTTGAAAAGCTTATGTGATAAAAAAATATTATTTACAGATTTGAATTCAGTCTACCAAAATCTTTAGAGTAACTTATAGTACAGTAAAATTAGGTTTCAATAAGGAAAAAATTGCGGAGTTAATGAAACTCGGCTTATTTGTACATTTAGGATCTAAAGAGTCCCGAGTTGTGGGGTACCTGCTTCTGGAGTTATGAAGGTGGATAGGGGGATGAAAATGGTTTTTTCCAAATATCTCGGTTTCTATTAATCTTACGATAAAATTATTTATTATCAATCTTATAGAGCATACAATTTCCTACAACTTTTGTTCGAAACTTTTTTTTGTAGGGTGAACTTATTTGTAGTTAAAGTTGCGCGAATGTCCTATACATACTACAGATGAAAGAAAATAGTGTTTCGAAACGGGGAAGGTATTCTTTTCGTGGAGAGTTGGAATTTTGTATGTGTACGGAGGAGAACATTTTAAGAAAAAAGTTTAAATGTCTCTTTTCGATCGGACGGCCCAGAAAAAAGTTATTCCGCCCCGAACGAAAAATCGAATTCATCCCCTCAGTGTCTGAAATTCACCCCGAATCGAATCAAATTTTAGTATATTGTGGAGGATTGGATTTCTGAAGACGGTGGTTTTGATCTGCCTGGACCTATCTATTAAGGGGGCGGAGATACGTTTTCTGCGCGGAGCCACGAAAACGTTAGCTTTATTTGTCATATTTTAAAAATGTCGGTTATATTGTGAAGAGAGATGTGGATTCTAAGCTAGGTTCTAATTTTAAATTTTTCAAAGCTCTCTAAAAAAATTCCAAAGCCCGATTTTTTCTACTTTTTTTCCGGTTTTCGCCGGCGTCAATTTTAAAAAATCGCAGCCCCGTCCGGTCTTAAAGGGAAGCAACGAAATTTGGCTCCTTTTATTCTCTCATCCTGGGGATAGACGGTGGCCATTTTAAAGTCTCCAGGCGCAACCGTGTGGCGCCACGGAGCCGAGACGTGAAGTGTACAAATTTGGCGTTTGCTCAAACTGTACCCCTTATATTTGAGGATCGGCAGGTGCAATAAAATAGCGGGTTTTTTATTTAAAAAGTAGATACCCGTTATTATGGCCATCTGAGCCCCTTTTTAGATATCTTCATTTTTTATATTAAATTGAGGCCTTTAAATTAGCATTTCGTTTTTTTGCCTTTTCGACGCGGACTTTAAAAATTCGTAACTTTTGATAGGGGTTGGATATTATGGTGCGATATTTTTTATTTTGCTTATTACATTAATATTTATAGTCAAAAAAACCGACACCTCTAAATTTTCTCCCTTTACTTCAGAAAAAAATCGAACGTAAAATGTTCAAAAAATCGCACAAACGCGGTCGGACATTTGTACCACTGGCGCCCACAATTTTTTAAAAAAATTTCAAATTTTACTTCATTTCCCTTAAAAAGAATAACTTTTACAGCTAATAGGCTATTTTTTGTTTTTATACTCGAAAGGGTTGGGAAAATAAACCAGAATTTTTGAATTTAAGGGTGGACGGCTCCCGTCCGACCATTTTTTAACGGATTTTAATTTTTTAAAACTCTGCTGAATCTACTCTTAGAACCAAAACCGACACACATGGGGTTTTTTTAATTTCGAAAAATAACGAAAAAATATTTTTTTTAATCTCCCATTTAAAAAAGTCGCAATTTTTGAAGCTTTTTGGTCTAATCAACCCCTCACATTCTAACTCACCGCCATGTAATACACCTTCTCTGAAAGATTTTAAGGTCCGCTTTACGACACAAAATTAATCACCTCGAACTGAGGTTCGTTATCGAGTTATGACGGAAAATTTAGCAAAATTAACCAAAATCTCTGTACAGGACATTCGCGCTACTTTAACTAAAAATAAGTTTATCCTACAAAAAAAAGTTTTGAACAAAAGTTGTAGGAAATTGTATGCTCTATAAGATTGATAATAAATAATTTTATCGTAGGATTGATAGAAACCGATATATTTGAAAAAAACCATTTTCATCCTCCTTTCCACCCCCATAACTCCAGAGCAGGTACCGCACAACTCTTTAGATCCTAAATGTACATGATTTAAGCTACAAATAAGCCGAGTTTCATTAACTCCGCAATTTTTTCCTAATTCAGGTTGTTTTTGTGCTAATTTTACTGTACTATTATTGTTTATTTGAGCTAATTTTGTTGTAGACCAGTGTAATTCATTAAAAGGCCTAACTTTAACATCATTAAATATTAAGATATATAAATTTAAAAAAATATCTCCTTCTGAAAAAAGTTTTTTTACTTTAGGATAGTTTTACATACATGAGACAATTAGTCCGTCCAAATTATAATGTAGGCAACCAGCATCGCATTAAGCTGAATTTAAATAATTTTCTGTTATTTACATGTAGTGCATAGAATATGAATATATTTTTGTTTTATTGAAAAAATTAGAAAGAAAAATTGCAAAAAATAGTGTTGGTTGGTGTTGGCAACCAAGTAAACATACTGTCATGCATGTGAAGTTGCCTATATGTATATGAATATGGAGGTTAGAAATATAACATGGTTTTAATTTATCTTTATTCAAGAATATATTTCCTTATAATATAAGTGAGTCTCATTGAATGTCCACAAACCCTTGACAACAAGCAGACAAAAGTAATAAAAATTTTCCATTGCGTCGCCATCAAAGACTTCTGTTTTCTATAGTTATACATAGACCGGACACGTGTCAATTTTTTGTGTATCACTGGCGGCCATTTTAAGTGTCCGTTTTGACGGTTAATTTGAAATAATAGTTTTTACACACTTTTGCTCGAGCAAGTCTGAGCAAATCGATTGCTCAGTTAATTTTACCTTGTTCTTTTTACGCGCTCAATTCGAACTGAGCTGAACAATTCCTTTCCCCTAACTGCACCTGCTGTAAAAGGGGCTCAGTTACAATCATTTGCCCAGTTTACGATTTGTTATCTGTCGTTTTGAATTTTCTAACCTCTAAAAATAAGTAGTGTTTTCATAGGAAGTTTAGTTATTAGTTTTATTGAAAATGTGTGAACATTTATATGGAAACACCAATAATTACAACACAGTTAAAATTACTGACCCTAAAACTAAAAAATCTTATGATGTCGGAGTAAGTGCAAAAGATGAAAAAGGGGCTGAAACAGGTAAAATAAAAATATAAGCACTTTAAACAAAGTTTTCAAATCTGGTTTTGTAGATGCTAAATTTTACATGCAGTTGTTAAATCACTGCATAAAACAATATCCTAAAGTTGAACACAATGATGTTATTGTTGAAGATACAGAGCCTAATGAGAGTGAGACTATTTCAAAAAAACACAAGGATACTTGGACGTTTGAGAATACAACACCAAGGAAAAATAAAAAAGTTTGGCAGAATTTTATTGTATATATTCTTATAATTAATAGAATAAAATATTCATTTTCAAGTAAACTTTAATTTTAGTTTGACTCAGCTACATGCTCCAGAAAGTGGAGAAATTTATTTAGGACTAGGGAAAACAAATAATAAACAATAACCTTAAAATGACGTGTCCTGTCACTTGTCAAACGATTGAAATTTTATGCTGTTTTTTTTTACTTGACTCTGCTCATTTAGAGCGTGTGATCAAATTTAACACAACTACTAGTTGTGTTTTTTTACACACTTTTGCTCGAGCAAGTCTGAGCAAATCGATTGCTCAGTTAATTTTAGCTTGTTCTTTTTACACGCTCAATTCGAACTGAGCTGAACAATTGCTTCCCCCTTTCCCCTAACTGCACCTGTTGTAAAGGGGGCTCAGTTACAATCATTTGCTCAGTTTACGATTTGTTATCTGTCGTTTTGAATTTTCTAACCTCTAAAAATAAGTAGAGTTTTCATGGGAAGTTTAGTTATTAGTTTTATTGAAAATGTGTGAACATTTATATGGAAACACCAATAATTACAACACAGTTAAAATTACTGTCCCTAAAACTAAAAAATCTTATGATGTCGGAGTAAGTGCAAAAGATGAAAAAAGAGCTGAAACAGGTAAAATAAAAATATAAGCACTTTAAACAAAGTTTTCGAATCTGAGGTGGAAGTCTGTAAGCTATACGATTGTTTTCGTACAACGAAAAAAATCGTTTGTTGAATATGTTGCTAAGGTAACGCATTTTGTCTTCTTTCAACAAATACAAAACGTGCATAAGGAAGGGTGATAGAAAATCGGTCACCAAGCAACTTAGTAAACAAACGATTTTTTTCGTTGTACGAAAAGTATCGTATAGCTTACAGACTTCCACCTCTGGTCTTGTAGATGCTAAATTTTACATGCAGTTGTTAAATCATTGCATAAAACAATATCCTACAGTTGAACACAATGATGTTATTGTTGAAGATACAGAGCCTAATGAGAGTGAGACTATTTCAAAAAAACACAAGGATACTTGGACGTTTGAGAATACAACACCAAGGAAAAAGAAAAAAGTTTGGCAGAATTTTATTGTATATATTCTTATAATTAATAGAATAAAATATTCATTTTCAAGTAAACTTTAATTTTAGTTTGACTCAGCTACATGCTCCAGAAAGTGGAGAAATTTAATAAGGACTAGGGAAAACAAATAATAAACAATAACCTTAAAATGACGCGTCCTGTCACTTGTCAAACGATTGAAATTTTATGCTGTTCTTTTTACTTGACTCTGCTCATTTAGAGCGTGTGATAAAATTGAACTGAACTGAGCTGAACTGAACAAAATGATGTAAAAAAAACACAACTACTGGTTCACATAACCTATAATACTCATAAAAACTTGTCAAATTCGATTTTCATTTGATCAGAGAGCACCAAAAATTAAGAAAATAACCGAGGTGAATATAGCTAATGGACACTTTTAAAATGGCCGCCGTAGTTCACGCTGATACACTTTGGTGGCGCTGGTGTCTATTTTAAAATAGCTGTGTTTTTCTTTATTTTACAAATTACCAGATACCACAAACAAGTAATGCGATGGATCACGATAACTTCGGTTATTATTGGATTGAATGGTAAAAGTTAAACATCCAAAGTTAGTTCATTAGCAGGTAAAAGTGGTAAATAAAAAACACCTATTTTTTCGAAATGTCAAGCGTGTCCGGTCTATGTATAACAACAGAAAACATAGAAGTCTTTGGTTTTAATTTATCTTTATTCAAGAATATATTTCCTTATAATTTAAGTGAGTTTCATTGAATGTCTACAAACCCTTGACAATAAACAGACAAAAGTAATAAAAATTTTCCATTGCGTCGCCATCTATTAATCTGAGTAAGAAGTTTAAATTGAAGGAATGTAGGTAACTTTATTTGGGAGAAACCGTTAAATTATCCTTAAATTTTTTAAAAATTGGTCTCAATTTATAAAAAAATTAAACCTAAAGATAGAATGCTTTCGCCCATGTTAATATTTTTCAATAATAGATTATAAAATGTATATTGTAGGAGATATTACACTAGATGTCGTAAGTGATCCAACTGAACACTTCCAGTTTCTGCGTCTGCCTAGGGTCTGTTCTGTCACGATCACTGTCATTTTTCAGTTTAGTGAAGATTTTACGTATATTTGGAGCGGGTTGTGCGTAAGTGAATACTTTAAATACTCGTAACATAATTTGTGATGATAATTTAGAATATTGAAGGAATATTCTTTGTTCTCAAGGCTGGTAAATAGCAGAAAGTGTTACGTAGAGAAGACATTTATTGTGCGCATTAAATTAGAAATGAAACCCGTTACGTTTATGTAAGTGCACTGAAACGGCAGTTGACATGTGTGTTAGGATTTTCCGCGTGAAATAGAATGAAAGATTTTCTTATTTATAGTTTTTAAAACATTGTGTACTAGTGGTATACAAATAATATAATCGATCGACCATGAAATTCTAAATCAAGTGTAGAATACGTACCGTTACAAGTAACGATCACCAAATATCGATTCGTGATTCGTTTATTTAATTAAAATGTCTCTTTTGTAAAAAAACAACAATTGACTTTAAGTTATCTGTTTGGGATTATTGGTTCTTCAGTCCTGATTGAGTGTCGTAAGACACGCAAAACGGTAAGTATGCTGTTCATGCATCTGTTTATTTTTGGAACATTTTTGTTGTGGCAAGCGTTCATGAACTGCGATCTCAAAAATCACTCTTCGAAGAAAACAAAGAAAAAATATCAAATTTACTTATTTGCTAATTATATCGTTAGTAACTTTCGCAAGTTGACAAGAGCAGCACTTTCCGTGGGGTTATCTCTCGAGATATTCTCTGTGGCCTAAATAATTATAATGAATATGCACTAGATTTCAGTAGTTTATGTTTATTATGTACTTGCCAATTTAATTATGCACTAAAAATTAGAACATTTTCCAGATTAAAATTTTTTTAGCTGAATCGAATTGATAATGAAAAAATATTAAATAATTTAAGTATTTTTACTACAAAACTAAATATTTTGCAAAATCGGTTAGTTACAATTATTTTAATCAAAAGTAGTGATAATCTATAACGAGATCTATAATAATAACAAAATGGAAGTAATACTTAATTTTACATCAGTATGACGCAATATACGGGATGATTTTGAAATTTCAAGTTAGCAGTGGCGCACCGGGGGGGGGGGGGGCTTGGCCCCCCCAAGGATTTTTAGAAATTTTGAATAAACGGTTTTTTGCCTTTTAACTCCGTCGGCCCCCCAAAAAATAAATCCTGGGTGCGCCACTGCAAGTTAGTACCTTTGAATGCTTATCTCTAAAACATTTTGTAAATTTTCATGAAGTCTAAAATTGTTATAAAATATATGTATTAATAGAATTTCCATTATTTGCGCTGTGTCTAAGGTACCGGTAATGACGTAATTCTGAGAGCGCGCATGCGCATTGGAGCGCATAAGTAATTTTAACTATAAAGGGCGCTATAATTTAAATGGAGGATATTCGGTAGTTATCCATGTCAAAAATGCAAGCATTGAAAAACCGTGCACTATTGGTAATAAGATATGCAACTCAGATGGGGACACCCTGTATGTAAACATTGTTTTTGTCTTGGACTCAAAGAAAAATACCACTCATATGAATAATTATTTATTATTTAACCTCCTTAAAAAGGTGTTTCGAAATGGATCTAAAAATAACCCAGAAATTTAATGAAAAAAGGAAGTTTTTTCTTGATGAAAAACTTTTGAATTTTTAATTAGTGCAAAAGTCTGTAAACGGTAAATTCGCTCCGAGTAACAATGGAAGTCGACACAAAAACTTCTTTTAATAATAAAACTATAAATAAACAGGAATTCCAACAATTAACAGTTACACTTAAGTAAGATAAGAATTAAATTAATTAATTTTATTCTAGTTGGATTTTCATTCAAATAAGTTTTTTTTAAATAGTTAATACTGAAAAGTCATTGTGCTGTACTATTTTTATATACGACTAACAAATAATCTATTGATTAAATTGACGAGTTTTGTCATATTAATGGTATAAATTATACTAGGCGTGGAATAATGAAACTTACAGACAGGATTAAATTTCATTATACCAAATACATCCATCAATCAGAAATTCTGGTTTTAATCAATTCATCAGGAGATAAATAAACACGAGTTTGAGCTTTTTTCGGATATAGTTACTTTAATACGAAAATTACAATAATACAACTTCTTTATTTGCAAGACCATAAAATGACCGAATGCAAATTTCTTAAAATAGCACTATTTTTCTGTAAGGTGAATTCGGGATAAAGGTATATCGTTTTGTTATCACCAGGTAGATTTAAGGTTTCTACCTAAACCAAATAATACCCTAATCTTTGGACTTAATTTATTAACCTAAAGCTGTGGATTAAACTTTGGTTTAAGACATCCCATGCTTTAGAACCTCATCTTTAGATGGACCCTTACTGAGAACCTAGGGTTTTTCCAAATACATAATTGAGGTACATGAACAAATTTTAAAAGAAGATATTAATATTACGATTATATTGATGGGGTCATCGGTAAATGGTTGTATATTTACAGGTAGGCTCACAGGTAGGTAAATATACATAACAAAGGTTAAGAGCATCTTCCTAAACAGAAAATATAGTGGTTTAGTACCCCAGAAAAATAGGCTAGTACGAAAAAGATTTTTGTATAATTTTTTTTGTAGACGATTTAGAAGTCATTTCTATACCTCCCAGGGGAAGGAAAAAAAATTGGAGAATCTACAAAAAAAAATATATTGACCTAAAAGTACCTTAACTTTGGACCCCTCTAATTAATTTTGTGTTAGGTTGCAGAAGGTGACTATCGGTTAAGTTGTAGCCTAATTAATTAAGATTATAAATCTGAAAAAAAATTGAAAATCTAACGAAGCAAACTTGAGTTTTTTCTGGGCTACTAATGCTCGATTTCATGATTTATCACAATTATTCCTCCCAAACTCGCGCGCCCTCTATGGATTCGCATTAATTGTCAGTTATTTGTGAATAATTTGCAAAGAAGCTCCAGAAAAGTGGGATGGATTTTCTATTCCTTGTTATTATCTCCAACGGAAAATTTATCGCGGGCGTCTAGGAAGATGCTCTTAAGAAATATCGATACTAAAAACAAAATGATAAATGAATCAGAACTATAAAGTACAGACAAAAAAAATGTAAATTTCTTGAGCATATAATTTCAGAACCACAATTTTAGCAAAGCATAAACTGACAAGTTTTCTGTTTCTTAAAACCAAGAGTCCCCAGGAAATCCGAGAAAATCTTGAGGCAGTCCAAGAAAGTCCCGAAAAGTCTCAAGGAAGTACTGAGAAGAATTCTAAGGAAATCCGAGAAATCCAGGGGGCTTATTTTTGAACCAGTCAACACAATGTCGTCTACGAAACTACAAGGATAGACTCTTACTTTTTCATGTAAATGAAAATAACTTAATCTCGGGTAGTCCTTGTACAAAAATGTCATAATCCTCGCCTATACAGGGTGATTCACATTTATGTTAAAATCTCTCGGGTGGTGATTCCTTAGATAAAAATAATAAAAAAAGTTCATATAAACATATGTCCGATTCCGCTTCCTCGGAGAGTTACAGCTCTTCAAAGGTGCTGACAGAGAAGAGGTTTTTGGCCATTTATTTCAGAATGGATACTAGTAAAGCATTCAAATTTGGCATAACTCTTAATATGCATTGGACTCACGTCCATGATTTTTTTGAAATTTTTTTATTGTTTCTAAGTGGTATTTTAGGAGATTGTTGGTGGTAAAAACAATGGTAACTTTTTTGGTACTGCATTTTTATAAGATTTTTTTTCAGAATATCATTCTGTAATCAAATTTACACAAAAAACGTCCTCTTATACAAATTCGATAGAATGAGCCGTTTAAGAGAAAAGTGCATCTAAAGACGTGCTTGCCGGGATTGTTGTCATGGTTACCATACTAAATTTTTTTGTAAACCTATTGTTTTACCAAAATTATTCCAAACGTTACATAGGAACCGTTTTTCATAAATTATGGAATAATTTTGGTACACTAATAGGGCTACAAAAATTTTAAGTATGGTAACCATGACAACTGTCCTGGAAAGCACATCTTTAGATGCACTTTTCTCTTAAACGGCTCATTCTATCGAATTTGTATAAGAGCACCATTTTTGTGTAAATTTGATTACAGAATGATATTTTGAAAAAAAATCTCATAAAAATGCAGTACTAAGAAAGTTACCATTGTTTTTACCACCAACGATCTCTTAAAATACCACTTAGAACCAATAAAAAAATTTCAAAAAAATCATGAACGTAAGTCCAATGCATATTAAGAGTTATGCCAAATTTGAATGCTTTACTAGTATCCATTCTGAAATAAATGGCCAAAAACCTCTTCTCTGTCAGCACCTTTGAAGAGCTGTAACTCTTAAGAAGCGGAATCGGACATATGTTTATATGAACTTTTTTTCTTATTTTTATCTAAGGAATCACCACCCGAGAGATTTTAACATAAATGTAAATCACCCTGTATAATTCGTAATGTCGTTAAATATAAAATTGCTAGATTGTACTTCTACTGGGTGTTCCGTTCGTGGTTCACCAAACGTCGGGGTTGGAAACTAGAGTAAATTTAATCGAGAAATACAAAAAACTGGAGGTCTATCTTTATTAGTTTAATATTAGACGAGGTTTAGGAGTTATAACGTTTTCAATTTTAGGTCACCGATTTTTGTCAAAAATCACAAAATTGCTTATTACATTGTAACTTCGGTAACCACAGTGCGTGGGGATTTAAAAAATTATCATTAGCAAGCTAAAACTATCCTTTTTCAATTGTTAACAACACTAATACTCGACTAATACAAAAGTAATTGTTAAAATGGTGAAAAAAAATCGTAAAGTAAAGTTTTTGAAATTTTTTTCCAAGATAACATCCATTACGGTTATTAATTTTTAATAATATAATTGTATAATTATTGCTTTCAATTATATTAATAATTAAAAAATAATTAATTATAAATTTTAATAAATGTAAATGTCAATGCAAGTGATACATGATACATACGTTTCTTTTGAATCGTAAAGTAGGTTCTCTGAAATTAATTTAAATGCGATCAACAAAAAAATATTATAACCAACTCGTTGGTTAATTAGGCGTTTAATAAACCTAATCATTAAAGCACTCGCTCGTGCTTTAAAAACTTTCGTTTATTAAACGCCTGTATTAACCAACATGTTGGTTAAACTACTATAAACTTGCAAAAAATGTTTAATTTATTTTTCTTATCATGTCTAATTGCTGAGTTATTAAAAAGAGCGTTGAAAGAGTGGAAAAACAGAGAAATTTCGATTATCAGTTTATCACGAAACCCTTAACTATAATTAAGACCGGGCTGAAGTTACATTTAAATGCATTCATTTTTACATTCATATTTTTTTTTAGAAAAAAAGGGCTCAATTTGTTTATATTTTGTTACAAATACAGTCCTTAGTAAAAATATATAAAAAGTTTTTTCAAAATCAGACAAGGAGTCAAAAAATTAAAAAATAATTTAAGAAAATAGTCACTTTTTCAGATTTTATTTTTTTTAGAGAAAACAAAAAAATGTAAGGGCTCAATTTTTTTACAGATACAGTCTTTAGTAAAACTGCATAAAAAGTTTTTTCAAAATCAAACCATGAGTCAAAAAAATTAAAAAAGAATGAAAATAATCAGTCACTTTTTCACATTTAATTTTTTTAATCGAAAACAAAAAAATGTAAGGGCTCAATTTTTTTATATTTTGTTACAGATACAGTCTTTAGTAAAACTGCATAAAAAATATTTTCCAAATCAGACCATGAGTCAAAAAATTTTAAAAAGAATGAAAATAATCAGTCACTTTTTCACATTTAATTTTTTTAATCGAAAACAAAAAAATGTAAGGGTTCAATTTTTTTATATTTTATTACAGATACAGTCTTTAGTAAAACTGCCTAAAAAGTTTTTTCAAAATCAGACCATGAGTCAAAAAATTTAACAAGAATGAAAATAATCAGTCACTTTTTCACATTTAATTTTTTTAATCGAAAACAAAAAAATGTAAGGGTTCAATTTTTTTATATTTTGTTACAGATACAATCTTTAGTAAAACTGCATAAAAAGTTTTTTCAAAATCAGACCATGAGTCAAAAAATTTAAAAAAGAATGAAAATAATCAGTCACTTTTTCAGATTTTATTTTTTTTTTATCGGAAACAAAAAAATGTGAGGCCTCAATTTTTTTATATTCTGTTACAGATACAGTCTTTACTAAAACTGCATAAAAAGTTTTTTTTCAAAATCAGACCAGGAGTCAAGAAATTAAAAAAATAGTCACTTTTTCACATTTAATTTTTTTAATCGAAAACAAAAAAATGTAAGGGCTCAATTTTTTTATATTTTCTTACAGTTACAGTCTTTAGTAAAACTGCATTAAAAGTATTTTCAAAATCAGACCATGAGTCAAAAATTTTTAAAAAGAATGAAAATAATCAGTCACTTTTTCACATTTAATTTTTTTAATCGAAAACAAAAAAATGTAAGGGCTCAATTTTTTTATATTTTGTTACAGATACAGTCTTTAGTAAAACTACATAAAAAGTTTTTTCAAAATCAGACCATGAGTCAAAAAATTTAAAAAAGAATGAAAATAATCAGTAACTTTATCATATTAAATTTTTTTAATCGAAAATAAAAAAATTTAAGGGCTCAATTTTTTTATATTTTGTTACAGATACAGTCTTTAGTAAAACTACATAAAAAGTTTTTTCAAAATCAGACCATGAGTCAAAAAATTTAAAAAAGAATGAAAATAATCAGTAACTTTATCATATTAAATTTTTTTAATCGAAAATAAAAAAATTTAAGGGCTCAATTTTTTTATATTTTGTTACAGATACAGTCTTTAGTAAAACTGCATAAAAAGTTTTTTTTAAATCAGACCAGAGGTGGAAGTCTGTACAGCTATACGATAGTTTTCGTATAACGAAAAAACCGTTTGTTGACTAAGTTGCTTGGTAACAGATTTTCTATATCTCTTCCTTATGCACGTTTTGTATTCATTGAAAAAAGATAAAATCCGTCACCATAGCAACATATTCAACAATACGATATTTTCGTTGTACGAAAAAAATCGTATAGCTTACAGACTTCCACCTCAGGAGTCAAAAGTCAAAATATTTAAAAAAAGAATGAAAATAATCAGTCACTTTTTCAGATTTTATTTTTTTTAGCGAAAACAAAAAAATGTAAGGGCTCAATTTTTTATCTTTTGTTACAGATACTATCGCTTATAATTTTTGATTTTTCTAAAAAATCTCAACGCGTCGATTTGAAAATAACGAGTTTTTGATTTTTATGCACGATTGTGACTTTTTTGTTAAAGCATTTATTAAAGTTTAGGTCCTATAATCTCGAGTACTTATTTAGGTTTCAAAAAATGATTATTTGTATCTTCTAGCTCTTGTAATTTTTGAGTTATCTAAAAAAAGAAACTTAAAACGTTGACGTGAAAATAAACGAAAATAACAAAATTTCGATTTTCATGTACGATTGTGATTTTATCGCTAAAGCCTTGACCAAACATATGGTCCCTTAATATCAAGCACTTATCTAAGTTTCAAACAATGTTTCATTTGTTTTTTTATCACTTATCATTGTTGAGTTATTAAAAAAAGTTTACAGCGTTGTACATGAAAATGTAGAAAAATTAACGACATTTCAATTTTGACGCCTGATTGTCATTTTATCACGAAAGCCTTAACTAAATCTAAGTGTGAAGAATGTGTTATTTCATATGTAATCACTTTAATCTGGTATTTTGTTATATTGCATATTGTTATATTATTTATTATCATTTGTATGTATTTCTCTGTAATTGGCCTATTGGCTGTTGAGCAAAAAAACTATTATTATTATTATTATTAAAATTAAAGTCCTATAATCTCGAGTACTTGTTTAGATTTAAAAAAATGTTTATTTTATTTTTCTACCGCTTATAATTTTCGATTTTTCTAAAAAATATCAACGCGTCGAGTTGAAAATAAGCGAAAATAACGAACTTTCGATTTTGATGCATGATTGTGATTTTTTTATTAAAACCCTAACTAAACTTTAGGTCCTATAATCTCAAGTATTTATTTAGGTTTCAAAAAATCTTTATTTTGATTTTCTATCTCTTGTAATTTTTGAGTTATTAAAAAAACTGAAAACATCGATGTTTTTAGCTTACTAATGATAATTTTTTTAAATCCCTACGCACTTTGGTTAAAATATTATTAGCATTTTTGTGATTTTTGACAAAATTCGGTGATGTAAAATTCAAAACACAGTAGCTCCAAAACTAAAAAAGATAGACCCCCACTTTTTTGTTTTTTTTTTCTATTAAATTTTCTCTAGTTTCTAACCCCGACGTTTGGTGAACCACGAGCGGAACACCCTGTATATTTAAAGATAGGGTTTTGTTAGGAAAAAAATATAAAAAAGAGCTGTAGTTTAATATAAAGAAAATTGGCAAATCCTTACTTTTGAGTAAAACTATAATGGGCTTGAACTCGGGGCAAAATTAAAAAATTAAAATAAAACCTAAAATAGGTGGACCTGGAATTCCATAAGTGGTCGATTTGACTCCAGTTAATTTATCCAGGGTGGTCGAGATAAAGTGAACAGTGGATATATCTCCAAAAGTTAAACGTTTCAAATAAAAATTATTTGGTCTTAAAGGGGCCACAGAATGAGAACAGTTAGTTTTCACCTGGAGGACTTCTTCATGGTCATTCTAACCCTAACTCGGTTTTTTCAAATGGAAACCCATATTTTTTTTATTTGAATCTAAATCCAGCAAAAAATCTTCTTTTTTGAATCTGAATCCAGCAAAAAAAGATTCAGATTCAAATAAAAAAATATGGGGGTTTCCATTGGAAAAAAACTGAGTTAGGATTAGAATGACCATGAAGAAGTCCTCCAGGTGAAAACTAACTGTTCTCATTCTGTGGCACCTTTAAGACCAAATAATTTTTATTTGAAACGTTTTTTTCTAAATCTCTTACTTTTGGAGATATTTCGACTATTCACTTTATCTCGACCACCCTGTTTATAGATTTGTGAATAGTTAAGTCCGAGGTTAGGTCAACAAATAAGTTTACAAAATGAAATAAATCAGAAATTCTTAAATTAGCAAAATTGAAAAATATCTTGAAGTACCAAAACCGAGACCAAAACTTGCCGTTGCTTAGCTGAACGTTATTTCAAAACTTAGGAGTATGCAAAATGAAAAAAGCTTAGTTTAGAAGTATCTCAAATATAAAATTGAATTGCCCTACCCAAGACTATCATACTCTGGAAAACATAAAATGTAGGAAAAATTACTACACTTTAAAATTATAGAAGCGTATTTTGAACACCGTTAAATATCAATGTTTCAGTAGTTTGGCAAAATTGCAAATCACCAGAACTATTGCTATAAACTTCTAATTTCTAAAATTGATTACTATGCCCGATAGAATTTGGTTAACTTTAGATCTAATAATTGATTAAAGATAACGATAATTTTTGAAATTTGATTTGCCTTTTATTATAGGTAACCTTTTTAAACTAAAATCTGGTTTTTAGGAGGTTTGACTGATCAAAGAAAAATTTGGCGCACAGACGACGAACGTTATATCCTCAAAGGCTTATTATACCTTAAATAGCTCTTTTAAGCAATCCTAATATAAATGAGCTATTAACGAATTTAACTTGATACTTGGCAAACAAACGAGATCAGTAATTTTTGACTTCGAAGAATTTTAACTGGCAGACGACTGACGGTATATCAGTCACTTTCAGATATTTATCATACTAGACGAGTCCCGAATTTCTCCTCATTTATACTCTTTACTCGGACCTTTGTCCGCTTATAAAAGGATAAAGTGAAAAAAAATTTAAAGTAATTTTTAGAGTAAATTTTCTTGGTGATAAGAAAAAGTTGTTTTAGAAGAAATCTAAACATTAAGTTTGAGTATTTAAATATGTTTTCAAGATAAACTAACCGAGGATTAGGATGTGGTTTTTCATATCATTTTATGTACAAAACAAAACATAAATGTTATTTAATTAGTGACATGTATTTATAAATAGCAACTATGAAAACCAAACAGTGCAATTTTAAATTAATATTCCTAAAAGTTGTATAATTTCTAAAACGTATTGTAATTAGAATGTTTAATTTTTTCTAAAACGTTCTTAGAGGTCGATAAGAAAAAAATCAAAATTCTGGACCTTCTTTTAAATAGCACACATTTTAATTTCGTTAAACAAAGTGTATTGTACGGATAGTATTTATATATTTGTCATCTTCTTGAAAACCAAAATAAACATACAATATTATCACAAGAAGTCATGTACTCGTATCTCGTATGTCATTCACAATGATAATGACTCATAAAACTAGGTAAGAATTTGTAATGTGTAATTAATAATTATCATTATTTATGATTCAGGTATTTTGAAGATAATGATTTCTTGATAAAATCAAAAATATTTTAGTGATTTATATTTTTCCAATAAAAATTCCTCGAAAAATTCCTTACTACATTAAGCTTAAAGTTATTTTAAACTATTTAAATCTGAAAAAAAACAAGTCATTTTATACAGGGTGTCCCTAAAAGGTCTGTACAAAACGATACCACTTTTAAATTACTAAAAATTGGCTCATACGATCATAACATAATTTGGTATGGAAAAAAGTATTTCTAGAAAATTTGTTTTTACTTTTTCACGTTATGTAAGTGGTCAAAAATAGGTCATCGACATGTAAAATTTCTTATAACTTTTTAATGGCCGAATAAAAATTCATAAAACTTTACTTATAGCTAAATAGTGTAATTATAAACTTTTTTTGTCTCTTACAAAATTTTTCTATCTCCTTTATTTTAGGCAGAAAAAAATTATTTCCATATGGTACATAACCTAACTTAGGAAAATATTTAAATTTTTCGTTAAAATGTCTGTACAATTTAACACAGTATATTCCTGAGACCAAAATGGAATGATTTAACGAATTTTATCTTTAACCAAAAGTGCTTTCTTGAGCCTCTATTGACAATGAAAGTTATTTAAAAAGATAAGATTTTTCAAGGTTTCGATTAAAATAAGCTTGCTTAAATCGTTTTATTTTGGTCTCTAGAATATGTGGTGTTACTTTGTACAGACCTTTTGGCAAAAAATTTAAATATTTTCCTAAAGTTTTAGGTTATGCACCACATGGAAATATTTTTTTTTGCCTAAACTAAAAAAGTTTGTAATTACACTGTTTAGCTACAAATAAAGTTTTATAAATTTTTATTCACGCATTAAAAAGTTACAAGAAAATTTCCACGTCGATGACCTATTTTTGAACACTTACATAACGTGAAAAAGTAAAAACAAATTGTCTAAACATACCTTTTTTCAGTACATAGCCACATACCATTTTTTGTTATGATCGTATGAACCAATTTTTAGTAATAAAAAAAAACAAAATAGTTTTAAGAACTTTAATGGTCTGTAGCGCCTTAATGAAGAACTTTTGGATAGAGATAAGTTTGGTTAAATCGTCTTATTTTGGTCTCAGGAGTATGAGGTATTGTTTTGTACAGACCTTTCAGGGACACCCTGTATTAATACCAAAATTAAACGTTATACAGGGTGACCCAGTCATATGCCCACGGTCTATAGCTTCTTTGCTATAAAACATATCGCCTTGCGGATTTCACCAATACAGGGTGTCCAGAAAATGGCGCCTAAGCTCTCCAGTACGTTGTTGGGGATCCTTCAGGGATCCCCAGAAAAATTGTTAAAAAAATCCTCGTGATCAATTGATCGAGATATGGAGGGTCAAAATTTGAAATTTAACTTGTTTATTTTTGTGAATTTTGAAAATCCGTCAGTTGTCCTGTAAAGTTTGGCTTCTCTTTAGTCGCTTAGTAATAAATTTAATTTAAATCGCGTATTAATAACTTCACCATTTATTTTTATAAATTGAAAATTACCTGTGATAACCACTTGTCATAATTTTCAATGTAAAAAAATAAATTGTGAAGTTATTAAAACTCAATTTAAATTAAATTTATTGCTAAAAGACTAAAGAGAAGCCAAACTTTACAGGACAATTGGCTGTTTTTGAAAATTCATAAAAATAAAGAATTTGAATTCCAAACTTTGACCCTCCATATCTCGGTCAATTGGTCACGGGGATTTTTTTAACTATTTTTCTGGACATTCCAGAATGGTCCCCAACTACGCACTGGAGAGCTTGGGCGCCATTTTCTGGACACCCTGTATATAGATACATTAATGCCTCACAATTTAAAAATATTTTCGATATATACAGGGTGTCCCATCATGGCCTAATGAACCAAAGTTATATTTTTTTAAATGGAATACCCAGTATATTATGACATTTTTGGATTCCTTATCAAAAAATAATTATACTTTGTATAAACTTTTATGGATCTATCATCACTCGTTTGGCTGATATTTGCCATTTAAGCCAAAAAAAGATCAATTTTTTGAAAAATCACTGCTCTAAAACAGAAGAACATGTTGGCTTGAAATTTTGTCAAAATCTTGTCAACGTCGTCTAGTCTACAACTATCATGTCAAATTTAAGTTTGTGATATTTTTTTATCAGAGTGCCTTATAAAACGCAAATTGAACAGTTACACAAAATTTTCAAATGGAACACCCTGTATATTTTAACGTCAGTCGTGGGCATTTTTTACAAGCTTTCTATTTATATAACGTTTGTATGGTCGCTTATTAATGGTTTAGGAGATATTAATATCCAAACTGAGAAACAGTGAAAATAGACAAAATAGCACTCTTAGTGAATTTTTTTCAGGATTTTTTTTAATTTGCCTTAAACTTATTTGTGTCTTTCTCTATTTTGCTTTTTTAATAATGTTGTTATACTACAAAGCAGTTTTTGTTGCTTTACAACACAAATAAAATCGAAACTTGCAATTATCAATTTTGGTTTTCTAAATTTCAGTATGTTTTGAAAATTTAACAACTGATGTTATCAAGGAAACCCCTATTTTGTTGAATTTTTCTTTTTACGCTCTCTTCTGATAGCTAGAAGCGGATTTCTTTCAGCTTCACCAAGCGCTTACAGCATATTTGCCATTTCATCATAGAAGAGTTCACTATATCGGTTTAGTTATTGCCAAAAGTACAGAAAAAGGCGAAAAAACAAAACTCAACAAAGTAAGGGTTTCCTTGGTAACATCAGTTGCTAAATTTTCAAAGCATACTGAGACTTGGAAAACCAAAATTGATAATTACAAATTTCGATTTTATTTTTGTTATAAAACAACAAAAACTACTATTGAAATAAAACAACATTATAAAAAAAGCAAAATAGAGAAAGACAGAAATAAATAATAGCCAAATATAAAAAAAAATCCTCAACAAAATTCATCGAGAGCACTATTTTGTCTATTTTTTACTGTTTCTCAGTTTGGATATTAATATCTCCTAAACCTTTGATAAGCGACCATACAAACATTATATCAATAGAAAGCTTGTAAAAAATGCCATCGATTGATGTTAAAATATACAAGGTGTTCCATTTGAAAATTTCGTTTAATTGTTCAATTTGCGTTTCATAAGGCACCCTGATAAAAAATATTACAAACTTAAATTTGACATGATAGTTGGAGACTAGACGATGTTGAAAAATTTTTGACAAAATTTCAAGCCAAAATGTTCATCTGTTTTAGAGCAGTGATTTTTAAAAAATTGATCTTTTTTTGGCTTAAATGGCAAATATCAGCAAAACGAGTGATGATAGACCCATAAAAGTTTATACAAAGTATAATTATTTTTTGATAAGGTATCCAAAAATGTCATAATATACTGTGTGTTCCATTTAAAAAAATATAACTTTGGTTCAGTAGGCCATGATGGGGCACCCTGTATATATCGAAAATATTTTTATAGCAAAGAAGCTATAGACCGTGGGCATATGACTGGGTCACCCTGTATTGTATGCCAGTTTTTGGCAACGAATTCATAGGGGGTGTAACTCGTCATGGAATCAAATTTAAGCGAGAAGATTAGTCTGCCTATTTTTTATCGTACAAATAAATGAAACCTCACCAAGAGCAAATTTGAAAATTTATATTACTGGAAAAATTATTTTAAAAAACGTTGATTCCAGTCTTATGTGAAACCCCGTTGGGTTCCAAGCAATTGACCGACCTTGTTAAAATTAAGCAAGCTTATTTAAATTAGGAAACGTTTCTTTTACAAATAATTGTTTCCACATGGTTGCTTCATTTGAGAAATTATTTTATTAGCTTCTTTTCTTTGTCTTTCATCATTATCATCGGTATTAATGTATTAAAATATTGCAGTTTAAAGTCCTTAGTTCAACTTACTAATGACTTGCCATTTTTCTAAGTAATCTTCCAGAAATAATAAACGTTGTCTTGGGGAGAGTTGTGGAGAGGGTGTGTTTAATAAATGCCAAATATTTACCTGAAGACTTAAATTTTAATAAAACGTACCTTTACTTCAAACCTGAAATAGAAGTGACATTTAAAATTCAAAAGTCAGACTGATGTAGAGAAAAGGTGTAAAATTTAATCCCAGTGCGAAAGTAGCTGCTTCTTCGTCTTGAAATGATCGATTAAAATTATTACTTTTAATGTGGCATGTATATTAAAAAGTAATTTACAAGATATTTATTTATTTGCAGGACTTCGTTAGCCTGGCACCATAACCGGCGTGCACGGTAAGTCAAAACTTTCTATTCGATAAATCATCAATTAATTTAAAATATATTTGATAAAATTTGCATTACACTAAATGAAAATTGAAAATCTAAATGCCAGAGTCCGGAAAATAAACAGTTATTTCCTGACATTTAAAAGGCTTTCTTTGTGCTCGAGTCCTCCTCACCTTTAGTAAATGTTAGTTTGTGAACTGTAGACTGGCACGGTCGTATTATAAATCCATCATAAGTTAATCTGTGCCCCGAATTTGGTGTTCGTTTTAGTGCAGATCCAGTTTTTTTTTTGCAATACATTTGTCTGGGCAATGACCTTTAAGCCTTTCCTTACCACCTTGACGATCTTGTATATTTCAAAACTAAATTTATTCCGATTTAATCAAATAGCCGGAAAACAATAAAATGTAGAATTAGTAATTAAAATAATTAAATTGTTTTATGTACTTTTAATAAAATTAAAAAAATAAGTTTTGAAATGTAAGTCTTCTTTCAAGGAATTAACGTCGTTTTATAAGATTTCATTTAAAGATTATGGTTTATTACTAAGTAAGTACTTATACTGTCATCTTTTGTATAACTGAATGCTTAATTATGATGCATACTTTATAATATTTGCAATGTTTTTATTTTACATTGTATATACACCTAGCCCCATTTTTAACGCTATTATAATATATGGGAATCTTTGTTTCTTCTCTAAATTGGGGTCATTTATTTGCAAACAAATTAAAAATGAATTTTTGTTGTATATCTTTTCTTCTCATTTACTTAATCCATAAATTTAAATAAGTTTCTTATTAACGATTTCGCTTAAGAATTATCAATATTTAAGAAGGCCAAAGGTTGATTTAAAATTAATGTCTTTTAGTATCGGTGATAAAATCCATACAATGAAGTCTCTAATAGGAGATTTTTCTAAACATGAAAAATTCGTGTATTTCATATTTTTTTGATTTCTTTGCCTAGACAACTAGAAATGATTTATATTTTGAAAAAAACATAAAAAATCCCCATTAAAAAAAAATACAGGGTGTCCCATTTGACGTTGGACTGTATGGGTATCTTTTTTATTATTGGAGATAGAAAGTCGGTTAAATGGACAAAGTAGTAGAGATTTTTTCGAATATTAATAATTCATTTACAAATAATTTGAAAATCGCATCGTTCCAACGCTATCTTGAAAAAACAAGAAAATGCGATTTTCAAAATGTGGCTATAACTTCTTTATTTTCTATGGTACCAAAAAAGTTTTTTGACATAATACAGACAATTATTTGTGTACAATACAGTGAATGAATAATTTTTTTCGCTAACGGATTGACCGGAAATGAACTAAACTTATTTTTTTCTTATGGCAGCCATATTGGATTTACACATATTCGGAATCAGTAATTTGGTATACCATATGTCATATTTAAAAAAACAAAAATTATTTGATTTTACAAACTAACATTGGACTTTAAGAAATGTAAATTGTCAATAACATAAATGTAACTATTTAAAATATTAAATGTAAAATAAATCTTAACACATATGTATTGACAGTTTACATCTATTCAAGGCCATTTTTGGTTAGTAAAATAAAATTATTTCTATTTTTCTTAAAATATTACATATGATATATCAAATTACTCAGAAAAATACACTAATTCCGAATATGTGTAAATCCAATATGGCTGCCATAAGAAAAAAATAAGTTTGGTTCATTTCCAGTCAATCCGTTAGCGAAAAAAAATATTCATTTGTTTTAATGCATTTTACACAAAAATTGTCTGTATTAAATAAAAAAAATTTTTGGTGTCACCCAAAATAACGAAGTTACATCCATATTTTAAAAATCGCATTTTCTTGTTTTTTCAAGATAGCGTTGGAACGATGCGATATTCAATTTTTTTTTTAATGAATTATTAATACTCGAAAATATCTCTACTACTTTGTCCATTTAACCGACTTTCTATCTCCAATAATAACAAAGATACCCATACAGTCCAACGTCAAATGGGACACCCTGTATATGTAAAGTATTTGCGTATATTTAAATTCAATTTTGCTTCATAAATTCTTCAGTCTATCAACGTTATAAATGTTAAAAGTTAATAAATGCAAATTGTTATTGATAGTGTGAAAGTGCTTTTTCATAGTAAAAGTTTATTTATACATATAAATACGGTCAAGAATGTATATAAAGCACGGAATATACATACAAACAGTATTTCGATTTTTCTAAAATCTATAATTCCTCTTGACAACTTTATTTATTTTCTTAAGGTCAAGGTCGAAATTAAATTATTATTTTATCGATTAACTTGTTAATAATAAAATAATTTGTGTGACACGATTCAGAGTTTTTTTACATTTGGCAAAAAAACGACCACATTACATAACATTAAAAATTTATGAAATTGGACTAATAATTATTATTAAATAAATAAAATAAATTGGAGCAATAAAGGTTACAACAATCCTTTAATAATTTATTAGATGTTACAAAAATCGACTAAATTTACAAATTAATAAATTATTTAATGATTTTATGTATTTTTTGTGGTTGATTTTTATTTGATATTGTAATGTTATTCATGTATAAAAAAGTAATTAATTAGTTTTGCTATATTTTTTTATTTTATTAGTTATAGTCCAGGAGCCGACCGCACCAAAGTCTCCCTCATAGAATAGGGGTTTTACGTTGAGATGGTAGCTTTTTATTTAGTCAACAAGAGTGTGCCACCTTTTTTATGTTCTGAAACTTGATCGAAGTATTTAAAAATGACCACTTCCGGTACCTAGCTCAACAATTGTGCCAGTCGATGAAGAGTGTTAAGCAAATTGATAAAAAAATATGCTGCTACCCCCAAACCTGACAGGAGCCGAGGCAGCAACCCGAAAGTGGGAATCATTTTCAAAAATAGGCAATCACTTTTACAAGACGTCAGTAAAAATGGTTGCTTATTTCGTTTCGTTTCATAAAAGTGGGAATTAAGCAACCACTTTTACTGATGTCTTGTAAAAGTGATTGCCTATTTTTGAAAATTATTCCCACTTTTGGGTTGATGCCTCGGTTCCTGTCAGGTTTGGGGGTGGCAGCACATTTTTTTTATCAATTTTCTTAACACTCTTCATCGACTGGCACAATTGTTGAGCTATATGTTATGAGGGACAAACAGTTCAAAAAGAGGTACCGGAAGTGGGCATTTTTGACTACATAAAAAACTACCATCTCAACAGAAAACCCCGCTATATTCTATGAAGAAGACTTTAGTGCGGTCGGCTCTCCTACTATTACCGTGGCAATTTTAAAAGTTTGCTTTTGTTGCTGCCCCAATTTTTTATCCAAACGTCCGTTTTTATCATTTTTTTAATTGAATGTATTTGCTCTCGCTCTCGCTTACAAATGACTCCTGTACTTATAGTGGGTAAGAGCGAGACAAAAAATGTGATTTATAAAAGAAATAAACTATAACATCGTCCTGAAGGGTTTACTTTTCAATTTAAAATATTGTTTTATGTTCCTCTGTTAATGGTAGTTATCCCTTATAAATATTAAAGTCCCAAACATTTCCGTAATTTTATGAATACTTTTTTACGATTAATAAACACCTCATTTTAGAACCAATCAAAATACGAGATTTAATTTATCTTGTCCAATAATATGATGTTTATACTGAAAAATGTCAGAGATGACATATTACAGCGACAAAAAGCTACCTGCATTTTATCGTTTTATTTACAGTTTTGCCCATACAAACAAAATGAACGCGGATTCATATTCTAACTCCGATTTTGAAAAGCGGCATCGGTCTTATTGGCTTTAAATATAAATGGGCTAAGTAAAAACCAAAATGTTTCGATTAAATCGGGGTAAGAATTGGACATAATTATGGAGTTGCTGATAAAGAAACACCAAGTTAAACTCACGCCGGTTGTCACAATTTGAGTCAGAGGTGGAAGTTTGTAACTCTAACGAGTTGATCTCGGTTGAGAGTTGACTCGTTAGATAGTCTCTTACACAAGAAAAAGTTCCTTATGTGGAAGCGAGACAAAAATCGTAACCCTAGTAATGCAGTAAAAAATCCATCTTTCTCAGTACGTTAGGAGTTACAAACTTCCACCTCAGAATCGGAATCTGCGGCCTTTGTGTTTGTACCCTAATTTAAATCTGAAAAGTTTTATAACTCTAGAAATAGTAAAGATAGACTTTTCAGAATCCAAAAACAACTCTTGAGACCTCGCTTTAGACAATTTAAACATGAGTAAAATTAGGGAGATTCCTTATAACATCCAACTTAATTAAACACATTGTTGCTACATCTTTCGGGTTGGGGAACCCATCATCAGGCAGTAGGTTAACATTCAATCAATGAACAGGCTTCAAATCACGTGTCATAGTGTTTAGAGGTGATCTAGTTGATTATTGTATCAAGTTTTGAATGGTTTTAAAGTGAATGGTACATTTAAATAAAGTGAGGCTCAAAACCCTGTAAATTGCACGTTTTCCCAAAATTTCTCTGACCTGGCTTTTATATGTATTATGACCATGCTTCATTTGAATTAAATACTGACTTGGGGGGGTTTGCCTCGGTTTTTAATTTAATACCATTTTTTCGACTGATCAACCCGAGGATGGACCATTGTTTGGGATTTTTTTTAAGAATTATAACTCTTTGATTTGTACAGATTTCGGGCGAATTTCGTCTTAAAAACTATTGGTTAAGATATAAAAATTTTTAAATTTTGATAATTACGAATTTTAACATTTAACATAATTACAACTTCATTTGAATTTCACATAAATAATTGTATTGATTCATTTTAAGGAAATATTATGTGTAGATGGGTGTTAGAAAAATTAAAAGAGAATTTTTCTGTTGTACTTTATCCTTAAATTTTATTATTCAAAATATCACGACTAGTTTCAGCTTTCGCCATCATCAGGGTGAACTACAAAATACAAAAAAGCGAGGTCACATATTGAAACATTTAGAAATAAAATATTTTTGAACAATTCACATATTTTAAAACGATTCAAAAAATTCTTCAAAAAATTCAAAAAAATTCATTTGAATTAACCTTTTGCATAAGAATGTATGAGATTTATACCTTCTAATTTCATCAACTCACTACATTTTTTAACTGCGTTTGAAGAATTCTTGACATACCGTTGTAAACATAAGTAATCCTTGTTCAACATCAACACAACAATTGATTTTTATGAGTTGAAGAAGTAGGTGGGACTTATAAGCTCCTACTAATAATCAAGTAACAGCGATTGAATGTTCTACGTTTGCAACAGATCTACGTTTACCTCATCTTATTGTTAATCTAACATCGTTACCTGTAAATATTGTACATAAGGAAGTAGATGTGGCTGATAACTCAGACATTTATATAATTTGAAGCTTGTTCATTGATTGATTGTTAACTATTGCCTGATGGCTTCCCCCACCCGAAACATGTACCAACAATGTATTTAATAAAGTTCGAGTTTATGTTGAATCTAAAGGCTGTTTTAGACGGGCACATTTCGTACAAAAAATCTTATATAAGAAATTTGTGGTCGTGTAAAACAGGAAATTTTAACTTAAACAAAATTTGTGTCAAAATCGTGGCCCTAATTTCACTCATTAGGTATTTTTTCAAATCTTCCAAAACTGCTTCTTTGGTTTGTAATCTAAATCTAAATATGGCACAGTTGACCATAGTGAAAAAAATAAGTACTTCAGTGACATTTTAAAAAAAACAAGATCAGGTGATGAATTTTAATATCAGTTTTTCTTTTTTATTATTTAAGTAATACCCAAAATTTAAATTTATTAAAATACAATATCAGAAATAAAGTTTAGTTGGATTTGTACAGATATAGAAACATAATAACATTAAAAAGCCTAAAAATTAATACAAAGTATACAGGGTGTCCCATTTGACGTTGGACTGTATGGGTATCTTTTTTATTATTGGAGATAGAAAGTCGGTTAAATGGACAAAGTAGTAGAGATTTTTTCGAATATTAATAATTCATTTACAAAAAATTTGAATATCGCATCGTTCCAACGCTATCTTTAAAAAACAAGAAACTGTCATTTTCAAAATATGGCAATAACTTCATTATTTTCGGTGGTACCAAAAATTTTTTTTGACTTAATACAGACAATTTTTGTGTACAATGCAGTAAAACAAATGAATATTTTTTTTCGCGAACGGATTGACCGGAAATGAACCAAACGTATTTTTTTCTTATGGCAGCCGTATTGGATCTTCAAATGATTCCTACCATGAATAATCAAATTTCGTTTGAACCATACAACATATTTTAACTCAAAAATGACAGTAATGATGATAGAATTTTTATTTAACCAAAGGTCTATAATTTAAAATATGTAGATTTATGTCGTTTTCGCCTTATTTGAGCTGAGCAGATTAAGGGTGTAATTTTTTAATTTTTATGCGCGTTTGGTGTGCAGAAATAAAATACCCTCATTTTCAGATAATCAGTGATGGATAATTGTACACCAAGTGTGTAAATTATTGTTAAAACGAGTAGTATTTTTTAAGACTATTTCACGCCTTTGGCCTTACATACATTCTGATTAGTATATTTATCGTTGGATTATCGTGATGATTTCTGTCCTACCTAATTTGAAGTTTACATGACATTTCTTTAAATTTTAGAGATCCTACGGACTCGTGGTGTTTCTAAAAGTAACACAGTTTAATTTGTTAATCTATTAACAAATTGACAGAATTATCCGGAATTCAAATTACTTATCGTATTACTACTTACTACTGATAAATCCACGCCATTAACCTTGTTGTGAGATTGATTTATTTTATTATTAAAAATATAAAAATTATGTTTTAAAACAAATTTATTAATATCAAAATTTTTATTTATATCACCAAGTATCCACGAATTATCACGTTATGTTTTTTGGCCGTATCTTCAATGACATGACCAAAACCTCCTTTGGAATAATTTAGACCAATTTCATATTAAAAACTATATATATTTCTACCTTTGCTAAAAATAAAATTCGGTGGAAAAAATGGCGATCGGTGGATGTCAGTGTCAATTATTTGATGTTACATCCACCGGTTACTACTACCGCTCAATCTGTTGAACGCCGCCATTATTCAAACTGAAGTAATAGGTAATGTACACTAGATTATGTAAATGAAACAAGTTTACGGAAGTCAGCCCTTATTGAAATGGTCTGCCAGTTTCTAGGCCAACGTACAGTACCCAATTTTTACAAATAAAATCAAGAAGCAGAACGTCTCTCTACTTGCATTGCATTTTTAACGAAACAATAGAGAACGGTAAGCTTCTTTGTAAAACATAATATTAATTATGAAATACGTACCTACATATTTATTCAACTTTCTTAATTAAAAACTAACAATACCCAGCTGTATTTTTACTCATTCCGTATGCAACAATGGCTCGAAAAAATACAGAAATTAACTATTTTCTTGTTAATTTTAAGTAATTAATAATTAAATCACCCGGTAATTGCTGCTGTAATAAAATAATCAAAACAAAATTTTAATTTTTATCGTCGGTATGTGCATATATCAAAATAACACAAAGTTCTGCAATTTTATGGTGGTTAAAATCCAGATTATTTTGATGCGTCATAGATTTTTACTCAGGCTTTGGATGATTCATGGAAGGCCTTTAATTTTCGTTTTGAATACCTACACTTTATTTGTACATTTTAATTTTTTTTTCCCAAATTTTAATAATTATTTTCGTAAGGTAATCACGAGGTTAATCATTATAGCAAGTGTTTTTACTTCCTAATTAATTTATTAAAATCGTTTTTATTGGTAAATTAATTTTGCAGGAATGTAACAATAATAGTGAAAGCCAAAGTCACTAATGTTTAATTGTTTAAAGTGAAAGTGTTGTGAAGACTAGCATTTATAAAATAAATAAAATGATTGGAGTTTCTTTTCTTTTAAAATGCCTAATTTATTATAAATTTGCATAAGATTAGTTAAGGCACGAATGTAGAACATTTTATAAAAATTTTCAAGAAGCGTCGTCATTATGATGGTTTATTAAATTTTGTCATTGATTTTATTAAAACCCGTTTAACATTGCTTTATACTAATTTTTTTACAAGGTCAGCCTTTATTTGTTGCGATATGAGCATGGTTAACCCACCCACACCCACTTTATACCAAGAAGTATAAGGAGTTTATTATTGTTTTACCTCTTGTCATATTGGACGTTAATTTACATTTATTTTCTTTGTTCTTATAAATGATTTGTTTTCTATAAGATCGCAAGCTTACACCCTCTTTGTATTCGTAGGTTTAAATTATAAGCCGACAAATTACACCCAATTTTTATTATTAGATGTATTGGATTATAAGTGGGATACGGTAGGGATTAGAATTGAATGAATGATGTGAAAATTTAATAACGTCCAGGTCGAAATAATTAATGAACTACAGACAGCTATTAAAGTTCACTGTGCTTTGCAGTCTTTAAATTTAGCATATCTCATGAATTTTCTATCCAAACATGAGATGTTGTCTGAGCATTGTTGTAACGGTTTGTTCCGAGGTTTGTTCTTAATGAACTGTGTATTTACTAACTTCAGAAACACTCCCAAATGACTGTTCATTTATTGATACTCAAGTGAACTTCAAACTTTATGGAATTAACTGAATCGTAAATATGGTCTGTTCTTTCTAATGATGATATCAACTGCTTCGGCTTTAACTACGTAATGCATACAGAACCACTCATAAATGAAAGTGATCACATCCTTAAGGTTTTGCACGCAACGGAAATTTTCCATCGCGGATGAGGAAATCGCCAAGCGGAATACTTTGCTTAGCAACATGTCAGCTCAGTTGCTAAGCAAAGTATTCCGCTCGGCACACCTTTAGAAAAAATAACCAATATAAACTACCTCATAGATATCGTTTAGCGAGGGGTTTATTACTCCATGCAATGGTTGGGACATGACATATGCAATGCTGTGCCATATACTCATGCAATGCCATGCCATACCCATGCAATGCTATGCCATACTCATGCAATGCCATGCCATACCCATGCAATACCATGCCATACCCATGCAATACCATGCCATACTCATGCAAAGCTTGTTATAATCATCGTTCCTTCATAATTTTTCGCAAATTTTCGTGGACTTTGGACTTTTTTTAATAGATTGATATAAACTTTTTGGTACTATTGTAAGACACCCTTAATAAGGTATTATTTTATGCTATAAAAACCATATCAACCCATGTAAAAAAAATTGATGACGTCATACTGACGTCATCTGAACCGACAACAATTTTTTTGTGTTCAAAATAATTGCAAAAATTATTAAATAAAATCCAGCAACAAGTAATATTTCCAAAAATAAAAATAATTTCAAAAAAAAATCATACCTTCGTATTCGTCTAGATAAAATAAAAAGGGATAAATAAAATTATTAAATTTTAGGAGTGAAAACTACCCCTAAATATTTTTTTAATATATAATTTTCAATTCTCTTTCACAGTTTGAATGTCTATACAATTTTACAAAAAACATCAAAAAAATGGGTGACAACCCCGTCTCATTTTTTTTTAAATTCGATTTGAAGATCATTTTTTTACTTTCAAATGTCTCCCAATCATAAGTGAAAAATAACTTAAACTATAAATTAGATTAAAAGTGTAATTGTTAATTTTTTTGGGTTTGCAACCAGAAAAACGATCTAATTCGATTAGATATCAAAATCAAATTCTGCCAATAAACAAATTTTCCATCAAAGGGCAAACAATCGTGTGACCTCTAAAAACTTGTAACTGTATAGTTAATGGTATAGTAAAATAGCATCAAATATCTCAAAATCAGGTTTTAGGGTTGGTTCCCTTTTACATAACACCGTCCAATTGTAAGTACCCAGAATAACATACAAATATGGACAAATTAAAGGGAATATGTACTTAAAAAACTAATATACATAATGCCATGCCATACAAGTGCAATGCCATGCCATACTCGTGCAAAGCCATGCCATACTCGTACAATACCACGCCATACTCGTCCAATATTATGCAATACTTATGAAATATGCAATGTTTGGGACACAATAAATTGGAGTAGTAACCCCCTCGTCGTTTAGTTAATTGTACCTACTACAAACTTTGAGTTGGAGGAAAGACTGATGTTGAATACTTGTTAATATGTTTTTTAGTATTTTTGTACCTTGAAGGTGAATAATACCAATTATTTAAAAAAATGTTTTTGAAAAGACGTCACTATCATTTTTTAATTTTTTACTCTGGAAATGCAGTTTGCTAAAGTGTAAAGTGTAAATCAACCTTGTAGTCAATTATGAACGAAATGTCACAAAATGGGAATAACAAAATATTTACTTACAAAATCATATTTTTAAAATGTGATACTTTTTGTATTTAGTACCGATCGATTTCAACATAGCAGGTATCGATTCACAATCAATTTCAACTTGTTAACCATTTTCGGTATGTATTACAACTAAGTATCGATTTTCGGTATCAAATTTAACCCTAGTTGAAGATTTTACGATATGTTGACTCATTACTACTACTGTATGAAATGAATGATTCATACCTCGATTCATACTTTTTTAATTAATGTAAATACGACCAAACTCCATGTTTTCTAACTTTGTTTTTTTATAGTAATTTCTTAGGAATGATAAACATAAATGACAACCTTGGCAAGCCACAAGTACTCACTTTGTTTATTTTTGCTTTAAGTCGTTTTTAAATTTAAATACAATCGCCTTGGCATTGATTACATTTTTAAATATTAGTCACTACGTTACAAAAGTGGGCCGTTAGTTTGGTTTCATTACTATCCTAATAAAATATTTATTTAATGTAGGTTTAGGATTTAGGATACTATCATTTTTACATATTACTGTAAATAGTTTAACGACATGAAAGTTATATTTGTTTTCGTGCAATGTATAAACCTAAAAATTCTCGTAATTCTTTCATGAGTTACTTCGCTTTTTTAAAATTAAGAACAGTAATTATTATCTAGGTTCCCATAAAAATTAACAAGTAACTAGATCTAGAAAAATTTACAAGCACCAAAAAAATAAAGATAATAGAAACATTTAGAACTATTGTGGACTAATTTTATAAATTTTGTAATGTATTTCACTACGGAAAGATCGTATCGACTAGTCTAGAGTAGACTAGCCTGTATTCAGCGATGGTGATCAAAATTTTAGAAACGTCGTTAACGTTAAAGAAATAAAAAAAATATTTCTCATGAAGAAATTTTTCATCACAGTCGCTGAATATAGACTAATATACTCATACCTCATGCTTATAAGGACAATATTTTTTGGGTCTGCAAATTGGCACCTGCCTTCCTCGCAATGGAAAATGCAGATGTACTATATCGTTACGATCTGGTTACAAGGTGTAAGAAGGCCATAAATTTACTTATCCAATCTTTCACAATGTGACGAAGAGTTTCGAATTTTTTATAATTAGTAGTTTTGTATTAAAAAGAATTACTCCTAATTTTTTAACTTCACGTACGGTTGGTCCCAGTTGGAACTAAGACAAAAATAATCAAGGTCGCGTATTCTTTGTCCTACTTCCAACTGGGACCAACTCTACACTTTTGATTTTTGGTTATTTTCGATAGTATAAATAAGTACTTTCCAAAATACCCTCGCGAATGGCTTTTCCCCGATTTTTAAAATGTTGATTTCATTCGAAAGATGATGTCTAATTTTCTTTGCATATCTCTTGTCGGATTCTACGCCTAAAATTTTGAAGAAAATGGTTCTCGATTTTTAGGGTCGTAAATTTTCTATCCTTGGGTATAAAAAATATAAATATTTAGATAATTTACTAAGCAATTCATCTTTTTAATGTTTTACAAGTGAGAAAGGGAAAGGGGTCACTATGTGACCCCAGTGCTTATTTTTTAATTGTGTTTTTGTAAGCTTTGGAGCTCAATTATTAAATTCCTACAAATTAATAAAATACATACAGGGTGATCATTTGAAACCGATCCACCCTTAATAACTCTAGTATGACGAAATATATAAAAATTAGACGAAACACGTCAATTTTGTTTTCGAGGGGGAAACTTAATTACGTATAAAAATAACCGCTAGATGTCTCTAGTTTTGTCATAGCCACCTCGTCTTCAAAATTTTAAATAGCAACCCCTAACACGCAATACCTCATTTTAAAGGAAATTAAAAGTACTTTAAATTGGTGTGCAAAATTTTAAAATCGGATCACCACATCACAAGTTATAACTAAAAATGTCAGACCTGAACTACAATTTTGGGGTAAAATTTGTCCCTTAGAAATCTGTATAAATTAGTATAACATATTCCTGAGACCAAAATTGATTTTTTTGGACCATATTATCTCTATTCAAAAACAGTTTGCTAAGGCGCTATTGAAACTCAAAGATAACAAAATTTGCAAATTTTTATCATTGGATTGCGCTTCAACGAATCAGTTTTGGATAAAGATTTGATTTCGCCTGAGGAATATGTTATATCAATTTTTACAGACTTATAGGGGACAAATTTTACCCCAAAATTGTAGTTCTGGTCTGACGTTTTTTGTTATAATTTTTGATGTGGTGATCCGATTCCAAAATTTTTCACACCAATTTAAAGTCCTTTTAATTTCCTTTAAAATGAGGTATTGCGTGTTAGGGGTTGCCATTTAAAATTTTTAAGTCAAGGTGGCTATCTCAAAACTAGAGACATCTAGTGGTTACTTTTATACGTAATTAAGTTTCCCCCTCCAAATCAAAATTGAAGTGTTTCGTCGAATTTTTATACATATATCTCGTCATACTAGAGAGGTTAAGATCGTTTTCAAATGATCACCCTGTATACATATTATTAAAATCAATGTACATTCGTAAAAACCAATTTTGGGATGAACGACCAACAAGACACCTACCCAAATACATAAAAAACACAATAGGTATGATTTTGGACCGGGCTGAAGTTACATTTAAATGCATTCATTTTTACATTCATATTTTTTTTTTAGAAATAAGGGCTCAATTTTTTTATATTTTGTTACAAATACAGTCCTTGGTAAAACTACATAAAAAGTTTTTTCAAAATCAGACCATGAGTCAAAAAACTTTTTATGCAGTTTTACTAGATTGTATCTGTAACAAAATATAAAAAATTGAGCCCTTACATTTTTTTGTTTTCGATTAAAAAAATTAAATGTAAAAAAGTGACTGATTATTTTCATTCTTTTTTAAATTTTTTGACTCATGGTCTGATTTTGAAAAAACTTTTTATGCAGTTTT
Organism: Stenus bimaculatus; assembly: GCA_963971135.1. Classification (NCBI taxonomy): domain Eukaryota; kingdom Metazoa; phylum Arthropoda; class Insecta; order Coleoptera; family Staphylinidae; genus Stenus; species Stenus bimaculatus. The sequence goes on along the minus strand of OZ020180.1, from coordinate 72,460,575 downwards.
ACTAAAGACTGTATCTGTAACAAAATATAAAAAAAAATTGAGCCCTTACATTTTTTGTTTTCGATTAAAAAAAATAAATGTGAAAAAGTGACTATTTTTTTAATTTTTTTTAAATTTTTTGACTCCTTGTCTGATTTTGAAAAAACTTTTTATGTAGTTTTACTAAGGACTGTATTTGTAACAAAATATAAAAAAATTGAGCCCTTTAATCTAAAAAAAAAAATATGAATGTAAAAATGAATGCATTTAAATGTAACTTCAGCCCGGTCCAAAATCATTTGGAGGTGTCTTGTTGGTCGTTCATCCCAAAATTGGTTTTTCCTTGAACCATATAACATAGTCAAATTTCAAATTTTTATTTTCATAAATAAGGAAGTTATAGAGGTGACCCATGTTTCGTTTACACCCGGGATATAAAAAAATTTAAAAAGTAAAATACACCAAAAATTACTACGCGCTATGCGCGCTATATTTGCGAATATAAACAAACGAAGCAAACTGTTAGTTCAATATTTTCCCCATAGAGGGCAAACAGAATCTTAAAATTGCCAATAAAAAATATTTAATTTTAGTTTTTAATCGAAGCGAGAGATAGCGTAGTTCGTTTCAAAGCGATACATGGCGATTCGGAACGATTCGCCCCACTCTTTCGTCTCACTCCAACTCCAAGCACCAAGTTATTGTTATTTATTCAAAAGAGTGAGCCACTTTATTAGCATGCTGTTAATATAGGTTATGTTTTGAATAAGCTGTTACTTAAAATTTAGTTTTAAAATTAAATTTTGATTAGACTCGTGGAATATTCGTCGTGGTAAAACGTGAGGTTTTAAGGTGGACGTAATTGCGTATTACATAAAAGTGTAATTAAAAACTAAAAATGGAAAGGTTTGAAGAAGATGACCCCTATATGGCTGCAATTTGTCAAATGCTAAGAGATAGTGATAGGTATGGAACTCAAAGAAGAACTGAGCCTCAGGTTTGTTTAAAAAAGTGAATTATTTTCTCGATAATCGACAAATAATGTTTTTTTTTTTAAACTAATGTTTTAAGTATTGATAAAAACTGATTAGTTATCTCATCAGATAAAATAGAGTACTTACAGTTTTATTGCTGTATTTATAAATAATGAAAATGTATTTAATATTTAATAATATTAAGGGATTTTGCGTGGATGTGGTATGATCATAATATTATGTAAAAACAGATTGATGTTTAATGGATGCTAGATGGTATGATGTTTATGACATCACCATTACGTTATCCAAGTAAAACCACATACTACACACGTAATCGTAATTTTCATCAACTATTTTCAAGTGACTAACCTCACTTTTTATATACTACATACAACGCTCTTCCTAGCATGGTTATAGGTTTGACATACCATACTCCCAAAAAAGCGTGGTTGAAATTCACTATAGGGTGTGGGCGTGTCCACGCGCGAATCGTTTCTTGGAGACAAATATTTAGTGTCATAGATTTTAGTGTCAGCTGCTGTCACCAATTATCACCATTCGTTGAGACTCAAACAGTCACATTTAATTAAATTTGTAAAATAATAAAAATATTAAAATTATAGTCACATTTTTGAATGGGTTAGAGGAGTGTTGGTGCTTCTTTTGATGACGAATAGCAAGTAGCAGGTGATGGTTACTAGTTTTTATAATAAATAATAATTATTACTTCAACAGGGTTATTATTCCTTTCTCCTTTATTGTTTTGAAATTTGACGGTATACACCATGTATACACTCATTCTAAACCATGGTAACGAAAAACTTTTTTGAATAAAACACGCCCACACCCTATAGTGAATTTTTACCAAAAGCGTAGATAGAAATGCAATCGAAGATGCAGACCATTCATGACATAATTAACAATAATTGTGTCTTAATTTATACAGGGTGTCCAGAAATTAAGCGGAAAATCTTTAGGAGGCGATTCTACAACTGATTTTAAGAAAAAAACTTCCCAGGAACATATGTTCGATATCCCCTCCTAAGAGAGCTACAGCCCTTTAAATATTGTTGGTACTTTATTTAAAGTTGGATACAAGAAATTCTTGTTTTTTATTAGTATAAAAATAAGTTGATATGACCCTATTTATCTATATCCAAAAATGCACCCTTGAGTAGTTCTAAGCCTCCAAAGTTGATTTTTTGAAATAGAATTTGTTTTATTACATCCAAAGCAGTCAAGATTTTTTAATCAAATTTTGTATACTTGCATTTGAACACCAGATGCTCAATTGGTAAAAATTTGGCTAATCTTCGACTTTTGTAAATAGTGTTGGATGGACGAAGAAGGCATAAAAGAGTCAAAAACTTTTTAGGTATTTAAAAAATTTATTTAGAACTTATTTGCTTTTGTGGAGAAATTCAAGGTAAGATTTTTTGCCCCTTATAAATTTTGCGTAGGATGTGCCGCTTTTGAATAAATTTAAAAAATAAATTGGAAAACGGTAAGAATTTAGTCATTTCCATGGTAACCAGCTACAGTTTCAACATAAACTGAAAACTTTGAAAAAAGACGTCTTAATTTTAATAATTAAATTCACGTTTAAGGAATATGCTAATAAGCCATTAATATTAGATAATAATTAATTAAGCAAAAAGATTTTTTATTAAAGATGAAAAATTTTACATATTATATTGTAACAAGAAACAAAAAAAAAATTCTATAAATGAAAACAAAAAAAATAGGTTAACAAGGAAACATAAATAAATCAATATTTAAAGTTAATTTTAGATAAATTGTGATGTAGAAATAATAATTTTTCGCAGTTTAGTGGGCTTAACCTGCTTCGCCGTTCTTTCCGTTCTTTTGCTGAACAAAAGACACTGATAAGAAAAATCTATTTAAATTTCTCACGTGTGGTGAACGCAACGTAGCTTAGTTACGTCTACGGTATGTAGCATCCATTTTCAATAGGGGCCGAATATTCGGCCAATTCTTTGCCGAATATTCGGCCAAATCACTATTCGGTGCACCTCTAATTAATATCGAGTAAATGCAATGGGTTTTTTGAACTTTAAAAAAGGGTTTTATTAAAAATGTATGTTCAAGGGCGTAACTTACCTACCGTTTTTTAAATTTTATTCAAAAACTACTCAGTTTACGGAAAAATCAAAAGGGTCAGGAAATCTTCATTTTGCAGTTTTCTACATGAAAAAATAAAAAAATTTTAAATACCTAAAATGTTTTTGACTGTTTTATGCCTTTTTCTTTCATCCAACACTATTTACAAAAGTCGAAGATTAGCCAAATTTTTACCAATTTGAGCATGCAGTATTCAAATGCACGTATATAAAATTTCATTAAAAAATCTTTACTTCTTTGGTTGCAATAAAAAGAATTCTATTTAAAAAAATCAACTTTGGAGGCTTATTGCTCAGGGATGCATTTTTGGATATAGATAAATAGGGTCATATCAACTTATTTTTAGGTCTACTATCTCCAGTTAAGTTTGCCTTTTAATTTCTGGCACCCTATATATTTTTATTAGGATTTTTGATATTTCAAAAAAAAATTGCATATTTTATTTGAAGTAAAAGCAAATTTTGTGCTATTCAGTATTTTCTCCTTCCCAGAGGTAGACCGCCAAGAATATAGGTTCACTCTCGGTTCACTACAACAATGATTCACTTTTATGGTAGTTAGGGCGCAAAATTAAAGCTGCCACTTTTATGCCCTCAATCGGGTGACCAGTCTTACTGTAGGCGTAACCCGGAGACGACCAAATCAGAACAAACTGTCGAACCCTAAAATTCAATTGAAGGAGAAATAATAATCAGATAAAATAGCGGTATAGTTACTCGTTAGTCCCCAATCTTTTACAAAACCCCAAAAAACTCTTTACAGTTTCATGTGTAGTCAGGGCCAACAGGGCTGCTGTTTAAATTTTATTATATCAATAATCAATGATAACAAATTAAAATTTATTTCACCAAAAAAAAAAACAAAAATATAAGAAAAAAATTATTAAATAAAAACTTATATTTAAAGTTACATTCTTTGAAAATTCATCTTTAATGTCATCAAAAATCAAATTTAAATTATTTTATGTTTAATTGATATTTATAATATCGTTAATTTTTAATAAATTTTAAGTTTGTTAGGCCCAGCATACACCTAAATATTTATTGTGCCATTTATTGCTAATTTTTAATTGCATATTGTGTAATTGCATTCTGACTTTAAAAAGCTCAATTCAGGTGTTATAAACAGATTTGGAACATTTGCCATTAAATTTGCGATAATAATATAATTTAACACCTGCAGTGGGGGCATTTCCTTATTTTCATTTTTTAAAACTAGGATAATAATTATATACGTTTTCATTCAATACATAAACTAAATGGATCTGTATTTATTATTGACTTGTGTGCACATTTTTAGAATTTTTGAAAGTAAACTTAGAAACTGTGGAATGTATCATACAAAAATTCAAAAATATTGCTGTGATTTTCCAATTGGGAAAACCTTTTTTTCATGGAATTGTTGTAAATAAGGACCCCCGTCTAGAAATTGAAGCAAGAGGAACGTACTGGCCAAACTTGGTCAATTTATAATTTTCTTTTCCAAAAAATGCCATCCCTCAAAAAGTGGCGCCCTTAGGCGACCGCCTCGCTAGCTTTTATAAATTATCCCTTATTTGTGGATCTGTTTGTAAATTGTTTGTGATTTTTTTTTAAATTTTAGTTACAGGTTTCTGTTTTTAAGAGGATAGTCGACAAATTTGAGCGCTTGTTTTTGATATTCGCTTGCTATTTGTGGTTTTGGTCATCATTTTTTTTCCAGTGGAGCTTTTTTAAAATTGGGAAATGTAAAAATATTACAGAAACAAAATAAAGAATAAAAAATAAAACAATTTATACAAGTATGTGTCGAACATTGGGAAAAGAACGATTTATGTGGTCACACAATCTTTTTTTCTTAGAAAGATGTAAATTGAAAGGTTCGCAAGTTTATCGGCTTAGATAGCTCAACTAGAACACAACTATCGAATAAAATTTCCACCATTCGATAGACCTTTCTTGGATTCTAAAATATAGTGTTCGAAAAATTCGTAACTATACCATGAAGGGGGTAATTCTTAATTTCGATAGTACAAAGGTCAAATTGACCGACTAACAGCTGTCAGGGGTTATTCTGTTATTTGAGCTGATTTTTATTTACTAAAATGTAGAAAACCCATGGCTCATGGTAAACCTTTTTCTTTCTTACCCATGAAGTGACTGACTGTAATTAAAAATTAAAACAATTCATCTTCAAATGAAAACCGTAAAAAATAAAAAAGTTAAGAGTTATTTTTTTTTTATAAATTTCTTAAATAATTTTATTTTACAGATGACAGACCCAGACCCGGAAACGCTTCTAGAATGGCTAAGCAGTGGAGTAGGAGACGAGCGGGACATGCAGCTCATAGCCCTGGAACAGCTTTGTATGCTGCTTTTGATGTCAGATAATGTTGATCGCTGCTTTGAAAGGTATTTACAAAAATGGTTACTATTATCATCTCTTTATCAACTTATTAACACTGTTAACTGCCACCCATACATTCACAACGTACAACGCTGAGAGCCATAGTAAATTAAGTTGCTGAAACTACAAACGATATTACGACGTCCAGGCGTCGCATGCGTATGGCTCATTTAATCAGAAATGCGTACGACAACTGGCGCGTCGTATGGTAGTTAACAACGTGTTAGAAAATAATAGTAATGAGAGTCAAATGTTCACATCCAGGACTTTTAAAAATTCTACTTTCATTTGCAATTATGGATTTTTATTTATTACATTTCTTTGAATTTGAACGTTAACTATAAATGTAATTTATTTTCATGTTCTAATATAATTAATATTGGGATTTGGGATGAAATTTTTTTAATTTTTTTTTGTAGTTAAAACCTGCGAAATATTGGTGTGACAAAAAAATTAATTTTAAAAATTTTTCATTAGCAACTTTTATAACCTATAACTGAAATATCAACGCTTCTATTAAAAGAGAGGCAGAGAATATTGGTGTTTTTATGATTGATAGAAAATAATTATATTTCTAACGATTACTTAATGAATATGACAAAATATTTGCATCATTATTTATCCTAAAATCATTTTCAGCTGCCCTCCAAGAACTTTTCTCCCAGCATTATGTAGAATATTCTTGGATGATCAAGCCCCCGAGAACGTTTTAGAAGTTACTGCAAGGGCAATTACTTATTATTTGGATGTATCAGCAGAATGCACTAGAAGAATCGTTTCTATGGATGGTGCTGTCAAAGCAATATGCAATCGATTAACAGTCTGTGAACTGTCTTCAAGAACAAGTAAAGATCTCGCCGAACAATGTGTTAAAGTACTTGAGCTAATTTGTATCAGGGAAGCTGGAGCTGTGTTTGAAGCAAATGGATTAAGCAAGATTCTTCCTTTTATTAGGGATAATGGTAAAATATTTCTACACATTTTTTTAAATAAATGCTAGTATTATTTTAGTTTTCATGTGTTTACAATTTTTGAAAGATAATATAAATTTCAGTTTTAATTTTGCACAAAAATAATACAGTAAATATTCATATTATAATTATACTTAAACCTTATTTACAAAATTCAACATTGTCTGTAACTCAATATTTTTTTAAGGCAATCGAGTTCACAAAGATACCCTGCATTCAGCAATGGCGGTTGTTTCGAGACTGTGTACTAAAATGGAACCTGCAGATGTACAATTACCAACATGTGTACAAGCTCTTAGCACATTATTGCGACATGAAGATTCACACGTAGCAGATGGTGCTTTGCGCTGTTTTGCTTCCGTTGCTGACAGGTTTACTAGGCGAGGAGTTGACCCGGCTCCGCTAGCTCAACATGGCTTAGTTTGTGAGTTATTACATAGATTGTCTAATGCTGCAGGGCCGGCTGCAGCTAGTGGTACCCAGGGAACCCCTGGAAAAGCAACTTCCACAACGAATGCTACAGCTAATTTACCAGATCCAAAAGCAACTGCAGCTTCTGTTTCAACAATTATTAGTTTATTATCTACTTTATGCAGAGGTTCACCTACCATAACACATGTAATAAATTACAAAACTCATGTTAACATTAAATTAATTATAAATGCTTTGTAGGATTTATTAAGATCAGAATTACCAGATGCCATAGAAAAATCTCTAAAAGGGGATGAACGCTGCATTTTAGATTCAATGAGATTAGTTGATTTATTGCTGGTTTTATTATTTGAGGGACGAAGAGCTTTAGGTAAAGCAGGACCTTCTACAAGTACCGGCCAATTAATGCCTAGAATTAGAAGAATGGATTCTGCAGCAGAAAAATCTCATAGGCAACTAATTGATTGCATCAGATCAAAAGATACTGATGCGTTAATTGAAGCCATTGAAAATGGAGGAGTTGAAGTATATTTATTTGTTATAGTGCTTTAAAATAAATAATACATTTAATTATTTCAGGTTAATTTTATGGACGATGTAGGCCAAACCTTATTAAATTGGGCATCAGCTTTTGGAACCCAAGAAATGGTTGAATATTTATGTGATAAAGGTGCCGATGTAAACAAGGGTCAAAGAAGTTCTTCACTGCATTATGCCGCTTGTTTTGGAAGGCCAGCAATAGCAAAAGTATTATTACGTTATGGTGCCAATCCAGATTTAAGAGACGAAGATGGTAAAACACCTTTAGATAAAGCAAGGGAAAGAATCGATGAAGGACATAGGGAAGTAGCAGCTATTTTACAATCACCTGGTGAATGGATGATTCCTTTAGATAAAGATAGACAAAGAAAGTCTGAATCTGATGCTGAAGATAGCGTTGAGCCAAAGGGTGATCCAGAAATGGCTCCTGTTTATTTACGTAGACTGTTGCCTGTATTTTGTTCAACCTTTCAAGCAACAATGCTGCCATCTGTACGACGAGCAAGTTTAGGATTAATAAAAAAGATGGTACATTACATTCAAGCACCTTTACTTGAAGAACTCTGCCATCCAGAATCTCCAACCAGTTATTTTGGGACACAACTAGTCGAAGTTATAGGAATTGTTTTGGATAATGAGGTAATGTAAATATTACTTCCAAACTGCATGATTCTTCTGTAATAAATAAATAATCTGATTGTTACGCTGCAGCTTGGCTTGGTTTTAATGTGGATGTTATGATTATTTTAAAACCCTTTGAAGACTCCAAAATCCTTTTTGCTCTGATTGTCGCCATGGCTTGTAACAGTACTTCTTAACTTTTTAATAACATATTTCAGATATTCAACTGTAATTGTCTTTAATAATCAACCTTTTGTTTCATATTATTAAGGGTTAGTTTTTAAAGTGAAGATTCAGTCAATTTTGCTTTATGTTTTTGAAAATGGATAACTTAATCTAAAATATTGCTTTAAAAACACTTGTGTTTGGGTATTGCAGATAAACTATAGTTGGCCGAGCATACGTTGTTCCCCATTGGGGGCACTGGTACGCCAAGTGAGAGCTACTTTGGTTAATGAAAGGCATATTATACAGTCACAATCCATGGTTAGTTGGTTCCCCTTTCCCTGGCATGGCTTTATGTCACAAGAACTTGCATTTTTGTACAATAAGTTAATGCTTTTTTTACCTACTAATATTTTAATTAAGCTATTGAAATTTTATCAGGTGTTTTATTATTTCAATAGATTGTTGTAGCCTTAATTAATATTTGTTATTAACATTGCCGAGCTAGGGTGATCATACTATTTGCAATACTTTACTTTTTTATTTTATGATTAGGAAGATGAAGATGGTCACCTAGTCGTATTAGCTATAATTCAGGATCTAATAATTAAGGCCCAAGAAATATTTCTTGATCACTTTGCTCGATTGGGAATATTTTCCAAAGTACAAGCACTTGCCGGTCCTCCAGATACTATCAACAATGAAGAACCTGAGCCAACTAATGAACAAGGTAAATAAGCTAAAATTTTTAAATGAACATTTTTTAAATACATTTTTTTAGAATCTAGTGATTCAGGACAAGCGGTGGAAGATGCTCGGGAAATCCTTGCAGGTAAAGCTTACAATTGGAGGGACTGGTGTATTTGTAGAGGCCGTGATTGTTTATATATTTGGTCAGATGCTGCGGCATTGGAGTTGTCAAATGGTTCCAACGGTTGGTTTAGATTCATTTTGGATGGAAAATTAGCCACTATGTATTCAAGTGGCTCTCCTGAAGGAGGAGCTGACACAACTGGTAATTTTTTTGCTTTTCAAATATTTTGCATGAAATTCCTGTTAATAGTAAGTATATTTTAAGTTACTATACACAATGTCTAAACATTTTTAAAATTGTTACAACAGTAGCAAACTATATTTGATAGTTTCAGAAGTGTTGTAGTTTTCACAGTTACTTGATTAGGTATAAAGTTTTGTTCTTCATTAATACTTTTGATGTTAAATTTTTAATCAAATTGTTGTTGAAGGTTTTATAATACGAAAGATATTTTTTATAGTAACCAACATGTACATCAGATTTTTTTTTAATTTCGTGTTAACACAAGTGACGTTTTTGTTTCTCTAATAGGCAAAGGTCGAGCCGCAGATTCCCATGCGACTGAAGGTAAGGGTTCATAACTTTTTGTTTTAAAAATTTGTTATCGCTAGTTGTTTTTTAAAACCTAATGATAATATTTAAAAGCATTAAAGTTTTTAAGTTTATACAAAAAAATTAACTTACAAAATAAAATCTGTCGCAAGTATCAAGTGCTTTCTAGTAGATTTTTTTTGACAATAGGATAAGCATGGAATTTGCATCCTATTTAAAAATTGCTAAAAAATAAAAAATATAGACAATTTCTTCATATTTTTTTATCAACATTTAAAATTATGTTATTGTTTAAGAAGCTTGGAGTTTGAAATTTTTTATGGAAATTGGTTTTTATTTTTTTTCTCAAAAATGACAAAAGGTAGCGGTTTCAAATTTTTACCCAAGGTCAACATCTCATTTAAAAAAATACTTGGTTGAAATCGATTATTTCGTGTTTTTGGAAAAAAGTTTTGGCATTTGTATAAATCCGGCCCTGGACGGCACAATTTTTAACAGAAAATTATAATTTTTACATAATTTTGTGTGGGAGGTTAATAGTTTCGAAGATATTAATTATTTTGTCAAAAGTGAAAAATTTTAGACTTTATGGGGTGATTCTGAACAAAAATGTTAGCCGTAACAGCGATGTTAAATGTGACAGTCACCCTTATGTCAAAAAAAATGCTATTTTGTAAACTATACTGCAACTTAATGGTTATTTAAAATAAAATTGTCGGTATTAAAATAACATACAGCAAAGTAATAATAATACATTAATGTATAATTGATCAAAATAATACATTATATAAATGTACAATGCATTTTAATACCGAAAATGTTATTTTACATTGCCGTTAAGTTACAGTAAAGTTTACAGAATAGCGTTTTTTTGACATCGGGGAGACTGTCATATTTAACATCGCTGTTACGGCTAACATTTTTTGTTCAGAATTACCCCATTAATTTTTGCTCAAAATGGAGATTTTGGTTATTTTAGCTACATTTTCAGTCAATACAAAAACGAAAATAGATATCGAAATGATTCTTTCTTTATCGTAAAGTGGACCTTGAGGTCTTTTAGAAAATATGCATTATATGGGGGTGAAATATAATTTGAGGGGTTGATTATACTGAAATCAAAAAAGGTTCTTGCGATCAAAGCTACCGTCCGAAAAAACGCTAAAATTGTACAATTCGCGTCTCGACGCCTTGACCCCACAAAGTTACATCTGAAGATGGTTCCGGGGGGTTATTCTTGAAACACCTGAGAAGATGTCGTATATGAAATGAAAAGGACTTATTTTTACATTCGAATGGCAACGATAAAATGATGAAAGTCGTGTAATACATTGTGTCTAGTGGTTCGAGAATATGCCCACTGAACTATCTCCAGGATGTGAGAATACAAGGGGCCAAATTTCGTCATTTCCATTAAAGACAGAATGATGGAACTCGCATGCGACATCTTGTCGGGTGATTCAAAATTAACCCCCCCCCAAGTCAAGTCAAAACCACTGTTTTCAGAATCTGAGGTGAATTTCTGACACACACACTAATTAAAAAAAACTCTTGACTTATTTTGTAAGTTAATTTTTTTGAATTTGAAAACATGTTGAAAAAAGGTTAGGTTAGTTTAATCTTCATGTTTTGCTTAACTTTACTGGAAATTGTCTAAATGTTGTACTTACTTTAGTTTTTAAATATTGACTTCATTGTTTTTGTTTGTAGATTATCATTTTCTATAGTTTTCATGAAAATCGAAAAATTTTAGATGTATTTTTAGTTAAAAATGCTTCGGGGTTTGTACATTTTTCTTTATAACTCGAAAACAAACAGTATTATACATTTTTTTAATAATAAAGGCACAGTAAGATTTTTTTATAGTGTACTTAAAGAGAAGTTCTAGTAAAATGAACAATTGTTTTTAAAAATTTTAAATGTATTTTTAAAACTCTTTAGACAATTTTCGTCTGTAGTATTTTAATAAGTAGGATTTATTCTTGTATTGTCAATTGTTGGAGAAAATTAAAGGTAATTAACACAATGACCTTTATTTTTTATTAATAAACTATCATCAATAATTATTAATGGATTCCTAAAACAATCTCTTGTCATCTTAAGTTTAATGTAAATATTTTTGAAATATGACTTACATTTTAATAGGGTAATAAAACAACGTCTTAAAACCAACCTCAGTTACTTATATTTAATAATATCTAATGCATTTCGAGGATATGATTCCTCATCTTCAGAGATACATTTAGTTATTAAACATCTACAAAATAATAGAAAAAAGTAATAAATAAGAACACATATAAGGTGTAAGGTAATACTTACAGAACTTATTAGATGTACAAGTAACAATTTTTCAGTTAAGTGGAGGTTCACACATTGGATGCATTAAATTATTACTGAAAATTTGTTACTTGTACATCTAATAGGTTCTGTAAGTATTACCTTACACCTCATATGTGTTCTTTTTATTTGGTGTAGGAATTAATTCGTGCGGTTTTTAATCAAAAATTAGAGCTTATTTTAAAAACAAAATGAATGAATACCTTAATGAAAGTATTGTCCATCGCCAGTCACTACTTTCTCCCATCTTTCAGGTAATTTACGGATTCCGCGTCGAAAAAATTCCTCACCTTTTGAAGTGATCCATTCAGAGACCCATTTTTCGATATCTTCTAAACAAGTGAATCGCTGTCTAGTCAAATCATTATTCATACAATCGAAAAGGTAGTAGTCCGAAGGAGCAATGTCTGGTGAATACGGCGGGTGGGGTAACACTTCCCATCCGACATTTTCTAAATAGTTTTTGACCGGTTTTGCGACATGTGGTCGAGCGTTATCATGTTGAAAAATCAATTTGTCATGTCTGTTATCCCATTCTGGGCGTTTCATGGCTAGAGCTTGCTTCAAACGCATCAGTTGTCGTCGATATCTTTCTCCATTAATAGTTTCACCAGTTTTAAGAAGCTCATGGTACACCACACCTTTCATATCCCACCATATGCACAGCATAACCTTTGCACAGTGAATATCTCGTTTTGGTTGTGATGGACCACTTTTAAACCGTGCAAACCACTTCTGGCACGTTCGCTCAGCTAGAGCAAAGTCTCCATAAACTTCCACCAAAATTTTATGACTTTCGGTAGCACTTTTCTTCATGTTGAAGTAATGAAGAAGAACTCCCTGCAAAAACATTTTGTCAGGCACAAAATTAGACATTTTGAGTTAAATAAAAAAAGTTGTTGTTTACGCTTTAACCAAACGATATATACTGTAACAGATGCGCAAGGACAGTCGCTTTCAAACGCATGTTTGGGTAAACGGAACGATGGAATCTTCATCTATTTACGCCATCTCTTGTAAAACCGCACGAATTAATTCCTAGACCAGATATTTATTAGTTTTTTCTATTATTTTGTAGATGTTTAATAACTAAATGTATCTCTGAAGATGAGGAATCATATCCTCGAAATGCATTAGATATTATTAAATATAAGTACCTGAAGTTTGTTTTAAGACGTTGTTTTATTACCCTTTTATGGAACACCAACCGTTTAAGGATTTTCGCTTAGAAATGACTTACATTTTTCTTTTCATATTTCTATAGAAAACAGAGGGGAATTCTTGGAAAAACTCCAACGAGCCAGAGCTGCAGTTAAGAATACAACAAACTCTCAACCTATTTTATCAAAACCAGGTCCTGCAAGATTGGTAGTTGGAAATTGGTCACTAACATCTCGCAAGGAGGCAGAGTTGCATATACATAATTCAGATGGTCAACAACAAGCAACTATTTTACGAGAAGATTTACCTGGTTTTATTTTTGAATCGAATAGAGGAACGAAACATTCATTTACAGCTGAAACTAGTTTAGGTAAGTATTTTTTAATAACTTCGATACACATACCAAAGGATTTCGATTAAAGTAAGTATTAATGCTATTTATTTTCAGGACCTGAATTTTCTGCTGGCTGGGCAGCTAAAAGAGGCAAGCGCTTACGATCTAAAACTGAAGCTACAAAGCAAAAAGTAAAGAACTTGGCTCAAAATTTATATGAACAGTATTTCAAAGCAGCACAAGCTCAACCTCGTGGTGTTGTTGCAAAATTAGGTAATATTGTAGCACAAATCGAACGAGCATGCCAGAAACAGTGTACTTACCGAAATAATTGTGATAAAGATAATACCTGGCGAGAAATTTTAAGAATTGCATTAGATGAGTTAACACAAATTTTGAAGGAAGAAGGTGTAGTAAGTGCTTACGAATTACATAGTTCTGGATTGGTTCAAGCGCTTTTATCTTTACTATCAACGAGCTATTGGGATCAAGGTCTGAAATCATCTAAAAGTAATAAATACCAAAAACAAAGAGTCCATGTATTCAAGAAATGTTTTGAGGATCAAATTAACGATGGGCAAAATTCTGCCTCTGTTCTGGTGCATAAACTAATATCTGTATTGGAAAGCATCGAAAAATTACCTGTTTATCTTTATGACACCCCAGGAACAGGTTATGGACTGCAAATACTCACAAGACGATTAAGATTTAGGCTTGAAAAGGCAGCTGGGGAAAGTACTCTTATTGACCGCACAGGAAGAGGATTAAAGATGGAACCTTTAAGCACTGTAGCACAATTAGAAAGATATCTTCTTAAAATGGTTGCCAAACAGTGGTATGATTTTGATAGGAGTACTTTTCAGTATTTAAAGAAAATGAAAGATCAAAAGTACCAAACTTTTAAACATGCTCATGATTTTGATGAAGCTGGTATTATTTACTTCATTGGAACCAATGGTAAAACTTCCTCTGAGTGGGTCAATCCTGCACAATATGGTTTAGTAGTTGTAACTAGTTCGGATGGGCGAAATTTACCTTACGGTCGAGTTGAAGACATTCTTTCTCGAGATTCATCTGCTTTAAATTGTCATACAAATGATGATAAAAGATCATGGTTTAGTATAGACCTTGGAGTTTATGTGATACCTACGAATTATACGTTAAGACATGCTAGAGGTTACGGTAGATCAGCTTTAAGAAATTGGTTATTCCAAATGTCAAGAGATGGAGTGAAATGGACAACACTTTCTACTCACACTGATGACACAATGTTAAACGAACCTGGTTCTACTTGGACTTGGCCTGTTTTTGTAACACCAGAAGAATATCAGGGTTGGAGACACGTAAGAATACAGCAAGTTGGAAAGAATGCATCAGGACAAACCCATTATCTTAGCTTGTCTGGTTTTGAACTCTATGGACAAGTAGTATCTGTTTGTGAAGACTTAGGTATGTTTTTATTTATTTCTAATTTATTTTATTATATTTATGTTATTTTAAATAGGTAAAGCAGCTAAAGAAGCAGACACTCATTTGAAAAAACAAAGGAAGTTATTAAAGGCTCAAATGTTAAAGCATATAACCATGGGAGCAAGAGTTATAAGGGGGATGGATTGGAAGTGGAGAGATCAAGATGGTAATCCTCCTAGTGAAGGTACTGTTACAGGTGAGCTTCATAGTGGATGGATTGATGTGACCTGGGATCACGGTGGTTCAAATTCTTATCGAATGGGCGCTGAAGGTAAATACGATTTAAGCTTAGCTCCTGGTTATGATGCAGATTTTCCAACCCAAAAGAATGCAAACACTTGTAAAAAAGATGGTAAAGATAAGCAAAGTGTTCTTACCAGTAGAAAAAGTAGTTCTACACCTAGTTTACCTGAAGCAACTGATGTGAAAACTTCTGTTGCATCCACTGATCAAGCTGCATCAGCAGACAATTTAGCTGCAAAACAAGCAGCAGAAACTATTGCAGATAGTGTTTTATCAGTAGCCAGAGCAGAGGCAATTGTATCTGTAACATCAGAATCTCAAGCTGCTAAGAATGATTCAGAATTATCTGTGGTTGTTCATCCTTTGAGAGATCCTCACCATGATTTATCTACAATAAATAATTCAGTTTCGAGTGATTTAGCCACAATTGTTGAAACTCTAGCATTATCTGATACAAAACCATCAAATACTCAAGTTCCCCGCAGACAGTATAGTTCAGAAGAATCCACAAATATTTCTGAATCTCATAAAATGGTTTCAAGTAATTCTACTTCTAATTTAAATAAGGCACGTTCTAAAACTAGTCAAGTAGCAGCGGCAGCAGCCCTAAGTTTTGTTGAAGCATTTGATAAAATACGAGAAGGTACAGACATTTTTAGAAATAATACAAACAGTTTTCTTTCGGGAGAACTTCTCCAAACTATTAGCAGTAGTGGTCAAAATGCTTGTGCTATAAATATGCTTCCCAATTCAATAAACCCCGCTGTTCGCATATCAGTTGATGCTGAAAGTACTAAACGAAAATCGGAAGATAACTGTGATGTGTCCTCAGTGACAAGTACTAATAATGCAAGAAATAATACTAATTGTCCCATTGTGGTTACTAATCCAATGAGTGTTAGTGTGCCAAATTTGACGTCTTCTGAAGCAGGAAATCAAATAGAACCATCATCTACTGCAAGCTTATTAGAAACTTTTGCAGCACTCGCAAGACGAAGAACTCTGGGTTCTGTATCAACAGCAAATTCAGGAAATTCAAATGCTAATAACGCAGCTGCAGTTATTGTAGGAGCAAATGCACAAAATAATGCAAATCCAAACTCAATTTATCCACGAGGACCAAATTCAGTATCAAGTCTCGTAAGACTTGCATTATCAAGCAATTTTCCTAGTGGATTACTTAGCACAGCTCAAAGTTATCCTAGTTTATCATCAAGTAATAATCCAATGGGACAACAATGTAGTATACCTGCAGCTTCAGCAGCTGCTCAAGGACTTAGTCAAGCTTTAACGATGAGTTTAACATCAACAAGTAGTGATAGTGAACAGGTATAATAATTATTTGTAATAGTATATTTAAAATACTAATATATAATTTTAGGTATCTCTTGAAGATTTCCTGGAATCTTGCAAAGCACCAACCTTGTTAGCTGAATTAGATGACGATGAAGATATGGCGGAAGATGAAGAAAATGATGATGAAGAGAATGAGGATGATGCTGAATTCGAAGAGGTAATGGTATCAAGGAATTTATTATCATTCATGGAAGAGGAAGGATATGAAACAAGACCTAGCAAAAGGAGATCCTGGGACGATGAGTTTGTTTTAAAGAGACAATTTTCCGCACTCATTCCCGCGTTTGATCCAAGACCTGGCAGAACAAATGTAAATCAAACAACAGATCTTGAAGTTCCTCCTCCAGGCCAAGAAGAAAGTAACAGCAATTCTGAGTATGAATTATTACCACAACCTAGATTGCAACTAGTGCTTAGAGGACCAAATCTACCTGGAATACC
The DNA here is from genome assembly GCA_963971135.1 of Stenus bimaculatus. NCBI lineage: Eukaryota > Metazoa > Arthropoda > Insecta > Coleoptera > Staphylinidae > Stenus > Stenus bimaculatus. The sequence continues at coordinate 72,443,655 of OZ020180.1, read as the reverse complement.
AGATGTGGAAGTTGAATTAAACGATCCAACATGGACTATTTTTAAAGCTGTTCAGGAGTTGGTTCAGTTGACTGATTTTGGATCAAGACAAGAAAAGCTCCGTCGGATCTGGGAACCCACTTATGTGTAAGTACTTATTTATTTAGAACAATACGAATATCAACATATTAATTTGTACTTGATGAAGCTTTTTTCTCATTTTCTTAAATTATGTAATACCTATATTAATCATAATCAAATGCCCAACTTTATTATATTTTTGAATTTTCAGAATTGTGTATCGCGAAGTAAAAGAAGATGGAAATTGCGAAGAAGAAGGCAGAACTACCCCTATAGTAACCTTATTTTCCAGAAGTGGTAGTAGTTCCGTGGCAGGTACAACATTATCTCCTAGTACTCCAGTACCTGGCACACCTTCAGTATCAAGCTGTACTGTTGAAGATGTATTACAACTTTTACGGCATTTGTTTGTTATTACAACATCAAGAGACACCAATCCACTTAACGATAAATTAGAATTAGCACCTGAAGAATTCTCGAGTAAAAAAATTACCAATAAGCTCCTTCAACAAATACAGGATCCATTGGTACTCTCTAGTTCAAGTTTACCACTATGGTGTGAAGAGCTTAACCATTCATGTCCATTTTTGTTTCCTTTCGAAACAAGACAATTGTACTTTAATTGTACTGCATTTGGAGCATCAAGAAGTATTGTCTGGTTACAAACTCAGAGGGATGTAACCATAGAACGCCAAAGAACCCCAGGCTTATCACCTCGTCGCGATGATCCTCATGAGTTTAGAGTGGGGCGATTAAAACATGAAAGAGTTAAAGTTCCTAGAGGTATTTAAATTTATTAATGTTAAATTTCAATAATACAATAATAAAATTTTAGGTGAAAATCTTTTAAACTGGGCCATGCAAGTTATGAAAGTTCACTGTGACCGCAAGTCCATATTAGAAGTGGAATTTCAGGGAGAAGAAGGTACTGGCCTTGGTCCCACGTTAGAATTCTACGCACTAGTTGCTGCTGAGTTACAACGTCGAGATTTAGGAATGTGGATATGTGAAGATGAAGCTATAACTAACGAAGAGTACATTGATTTGGGTGAAGGTGCAAAACCACCTGGGTATTATGTAAGAAGAGTATCTGGGCTATTTCCAGCACCACTTCCCCAAAATTCAGATATCTGTGATAAGGCAGTTAAATATTTCTGGTTTTTGGGAGTATTTCTGGCAAAAGTTTTACAAGATAATAGACTTGTCGATTTTCCTCTTTCACAAAGCTTTTTAAAACTTATGTGTCATGGAGAAATTCAGAATACAGTTAATGAAAGAATTGGTTTCCCTACTTATAATAAAAAAATTGGCGAGGAAGATATCATGACATCTAGTTTAATTTCCGAGGAAAGTGAAAAGGAGTTGGAATTGGATCCGCCCAAATTAAATTTTGATGACAAGAAAACTTGGTATCAGGGAATTCTTAATCAGGAAGATCTGTATGACATCGATGAAATTCGCTATAACTTCCTTTATCAAATTCAAGAACTCATTAGACAAAAACAGAAAATTATGCAAGATCACATTTTATCAGCAGAAGTCAAATCTCATCAGATTCAAAATTTATCTTTAAATCATCCATCTGGTCCAGTACTTTTAGAAGACTTAGCATTAAATTTTTCATATTCACCTAGTTCTAATATATTTGGCTTTTCATCAGTTGACCTTGTCACTAATGGATCAGATATTGAAGTGAATATTGAAAACATTGAAGAATACTCGGATTTGACGTTTGAATATTGTTTAGATAAAGGCATTAATAGACAACTCGACGCTTTTTATAAGGGCTTTAATACCGTTTTTCCAATGGAGAAATTATCGGCTTTTTGTCCAGATGAAATGAGGATAATGTTGTGTGGAGATCAAAATCCTCAATGGACTAGGGAAGACCTTTTGACTTACACCGAGCCAAAATTAGGTTATACCAAAGACAGGTCAGTATTAAAAATTTTAAAATAAATAAAGATTTTTTAATAGAAACTATAAAATACTAATTGAACTTTTAAATTTGTTTCAGTCCTGGCTTCTTAAGATTTGTCAATGTTCTTTTGGAAATGTCTCCAGGAGAAAGGAAATCTTTTCTGCAATTTACAACTGGTTGTAGTTCCCTACCACCCGGTGGTTTAGCAAATTTGTATCCTCGCTTAACAGTTGTAAGGAAAGTAGATGCAGGAGAGGGATCTTATCCATCTGTCAATACTTGTGTACATTACTTAAAATTACCAGACTACCCAACTGAAACCATCCTTAGAGAAAGACTGCTTGCTGCAACAAAAGAGAAAGGTTTCCACCTGAATTAAATCTTTTTAATAATCCAGTTTTGAAATAAATGCACCTAGGTTTCATAAATAAAAAATCATGTAATTTAATTTTGACTAGTTTCACTTAAACATACATTGTGTATTATAAATAAAAAGCTCGCAAAATATAAAAATGGAAAGAGAATTAAGGATTTATATATAACATTAGATAAAACGATGAAGCCTTCGTTAATTTTCATGCAATTAGTCCAAATAGGAGTTGTCCTGAATTTTACCAAATTGTTTTATTCGAAAAGTGATTTTATTTGTAAGTGGCTGTATCCTTATTTTGCAATATAGTATGCATAGTGCACTTGGGTATTTATGGTTGATTTGTATTTTTGCTTTATTATTTAATAATTTAGGTAAAGTTTATAAATATATAAAAATATATGTATGTATTGATGTTAAGATATGTTTATCCTAATAAAAATATAAACATAGCTGAAATTGTAAAATAAATTACAAACTTTATTATAATTAAAAATATATAAATATATGATATTATGTTGTTTTATTCAGCAATAATATTTATTGAAACTACTAAGTACCTGTATTAAATAATAGATTGCAAGTGAACTAGTTTACATTTACTGGAGATAAACTTCCAACTTTTATTTCTTCATGTTGGCGATTTTTAGATTCTAGAAGGTTAGACGCCCTCTGGTGGAATCTAATAAACTATGCGAAAGGAGTAAATGTCAAAAAAAATTACGTTTAAATTATGTACTCGCGCTTATTAAAGACGAATATTACCTGATTAAACTGTTTTATGAGCTAAAATAATTAAATAATGGGCTTTTGTTTAAAATATACATAAAATAGGTAGAGTGGTTTTCATCTGAAGAGAACCCTGCTCAGAAATCCATGTTTAAGAATATTTAGATTTACTTAGTTTATGTTTGATCTGCGTGATGATGTACTGGTCATCAAGAATTAAGGTTTCTCAATTAATCTGAATTCCTGTAATCGACATTATTTAGTTTTAATAATAATCGCTCGGGTAAAAGCGCTCGCGGCGCAGGAAAGGTTCACTTCAGATGAAATCCACTCTAATTTGTTTTTACTCCTTTCGATCAGCTGTTACTGTAAAAACAGCACCCTTTACAGGTAGGTAAAATTCCCAATATCATAAACAGGGTGAGCTAAAATGATTGTGGTCAATTCAAATTTCGCGACTAAAAATCTGGGGAATTTGTTTGCTTCAAGTTCATAGTAACACAAAATCATGTCAAAATTAAAACAAAAGCAGAGGCGTAGGTGTAATTTTTACCGGTGTGTCAAAACTGAAGTTTTGACACATTTTTGAATTTCGTTATTGTGCATTCTTTTTCATGAACGTCAGTTTTTATCAAAATTAATTTGTGTAAATCTTTGTTTTGTGTTAGCATCTGCCTCGAAAATGAAGAAAAACATTTTCAATATTTGACATTTGCTGTGAAATTAGAGATTTTGGAAAAAAAAATTGTTACCCCATTGGATTACTAGGAGATTTTCTTTTTAAAATTTCAGTTGTACCAACCTGTGTATTTGGTTGCCTACATATCAAACCACAATCATTTTAGCTCACCCTGTATAGAGAAATCTAAAAACCAAAGGGCGCTTAATTTAAAAGGCGGATTTGCAATAATTGTAAAAACGATAAGGTATGTTTACAATTTCTTTTGGTACCAGAAAATGAAGCAAAAGCACTTATGTTCAAGATTATAGATTGTCATAAAAATAGGAAAAAAATTCTCTTGACCAAGGTTTTAAAATACAGTAAAAAAATACTTTTTCATTTGTATCAATTTTGAAAAAACGAGATAAATTAATTTTTTTGTAGACTTTTGATGCATGTAAGTATTATAAAATACATTTGATTATTGTTTAACTGAAAAATCTCCATTTGTTCATTTTATTGAACATTGTGGGTTTACATGAACTAATTTTTTTTTCAATCTTATAGGCCCTCCACATGATCCTATTTGGTCGGATCATGTCGGATGTAATTTTTAGTCAGATCGGAAGTTAAATCGAACCGTGTACCCTGTGGATGTTTTTTGTCAACCAAATTATCAGATCGGATGTTTGGCATCTTCCGAGCGTCTGACCAAATCAGACCATGTGGAGGAGGACCAATTTTTTTAATTATTCAAACTACTTGCAAGTACTGCTCATTGCTACAAAAATTGATGCGCGAAGTAAAAAAACCCTGTTATTTTTATGAAGTTTTTGAATTAAAGACATATGGCTAATTTTTTTCTCCCGATCTTTTTGTCTACTTATACACCCTGTATAAATTCTATTTAATTATGATTTTTTATTTAAATCAAGTATGCTCTCATAATATGCTGTGGATGTTTTCTTTAACCATATGACTAGTATTCATACTCCAATCCATAGATAAAATCTTTTACTCATCAATTAAAATTAAAAATGCTCCTAATTAGTTTAAAAATAAGCTTTTGGTGTTCAAAAAAAAACAATTGGCCAAAATTATAGCTCTCCAAAAATTTCTAAAAATTTTACTTTATATTTGGAACGCCATAAAAAGTTTAAAAATTAAAACGCTGCTAAGCGAACGTTTTTTGTAAAGAGCCCGTTTTACTGCCGTATGAATATTTGGTTTGACTTACTAAAACAAAACAAGAAGAAATTGGTAGCCACAAGACTCTTCTGTGCACCAAAAAAAGAAATTTTAAAAAATCTTCAATGGAAAAAGAAATATGAGCAAACCCGCAAATATCAAGCGAATTTCAAAATCAAGCGCTTAAATTTGCCAACTATCGGTATTTGTATTATTTGGAATTAGGTTTGGCAGTTTTTATCAATTTCGCTTGCCAAAAAAATTTTTTTTTGTTTTTTTTTAGAAACAAAATTTGTACATAAATAGTTTTTTCTAAAATTGTTTTAAAGTATGAACAAAAATATGGGGTTTTACGTTTTAAAAAAGTTTACGTCATTTCCGGTGAAATTGGAAGGTATTCTTAAAAACTGCATAAAATGCGTTTTGTTGAACCACAAAATTATATTTTAAATTTTTATTTTTATAAATTAAGAAAATATAAAGGTGAATCATGTTTCTTTTAAGATGGAAGTTTATGATGTAATTATAGGAATAAAACATAACATTTGAAAAAGTGTAGAATGACACACATATTTTAAATTTAAGAACGACATCTTAAAGAACTATTTAGGAATAAATAAAATGCAACTTCTTTTGTTGGTTAAATAACATAAGAAAAATTGCTAAAATATAAAATATAACCCAAAATGATGCTAAATTAATAAATTACATAATATTTTAAATTATTTATTTCCAGGATATTAATAATAAATAATAGGTACTCTAAATAATTTTTTATATTCTCTAGGTTTTTAATAAGTAGGTATAGAGTTGGGAAATATGAAATTTCTCGTGTTTAACTATTACTCATTTGAGTTGGTTCCCGGAAATTTAAGGATGTGAATCATGGTGATAGGTGATGCAAAGGTGGACTATAAAGATTTCTCTTGGATCAAACGACGTCGGCGGTTATTCGGGTGTTCTGGAAATTTGTTCTTCATCTTCGTACGAAACAGATTTTTTGATGTGCTGTAAAATAAAAATAATATTTTTGAAAAACTAAGTGCTTTTATAAATACATATATTTTACTTATATTTATATTTGTTTAAATGTAAATAATAATAATGAAGAATGTTAGTGAACATGAAGGTAATTTTAGTGAAAATAACTCAAGTGATGAAAGTGATAGTGATAATAAAATAGTTTTGCTACCTACAGGTGACTAGCCCAATTAATTAATAATAATAATTAATAATTCTTTATATTACAGAAATATTTAGTCTTATTCATATAAGAATAATCTTATAAATGTTTGATATACCACCCGTGCCACCCATTTATCTCGAGAACACTTATTTATCGTACACGACTGAAATAAAAAAAAATAATTACCAAAGTGAACCTAAACAAACCATTAGTGAACTTATTCTTTTCCGGAACAACCCGGAACCGGAGATCACTTTGTTTGGTGTGTTATGATAGGTATTTTAAAAACAAACAACTTTTATTATAATATTTTTTAATATTTTCTATAGTTTAGAATTTATTCGAAAAACAAAAAAAAAATAAAAAAAAATTATTGCACATTTTGAAGAATTTTGTTGAATTATGGACAAGTATGATATTTAAATTTTGTAAAACATTAAAATTTGTAGAAAGAGTTTATACATTTTTAAAATTCTTCAAAATATGCAATAATTTTTATTTACTTTTTTTAAAAATGTTTTTTTGTTTTTTCAAATAAAATCTAAACTATGGAAAATATTAAAAAAAATATTTTAATAAAAGTTGTTTGTTTTTAAAAGACCTATCAAAAGATACCAAACTCGACCTATGTTGCTATTTAAAAAATCAAAGTGAACTCCGGTTCCGGATAGTTCCGGGTTGTTCCGAAAAAAAAAATAATTTCACCAATGGATTGTTTAGGTTCTCTTTGGTAATTATTTTCTTTATTTCAGTCATGTACGATAACGTGTTCTTGAGATAAATGGGTGGCACGGGTGGTCTGATACGCCCTGTATTAGTCTACTTTTATTTAAAAACTTATAAATATACATGGTTTCCCGTAAGTGGATGATAATACAAAGTCATCTAACAGAGGGGGTCATTTCCAATCTATACGTAACCATATTTTTTATTATAAAATTGTTGATGGTTCAAAAGTTATTTCAGTTTTCGTTTTTTTTTTCAGAAATCGCATACTGCGCCCACCAAAAAATTAATTAAAAAAATTCTATAAGTTGTTTAGTTATTTTGTTGGTGTAGTACTTAGTACTATCCTCGAAGAGTGTATACCTTTCCAATAAAAGCATTTTCATGAACTCTATCAATTACAAAAATATTTTGTAAAAACTTTTTGATCATAAAAAATTTTAGTTGATTTTTAAATCACCCTGACAGAAAATTTAGTACTAAAATAAAGTTGAGAAACTATCAAAAAGGTTGGCCATTTCATGCAGAATTTGATATAATGGTATAATGCATTGGGTAAACTTAACAAATTTTTTTGAAATTAGTTTTTTTGGCAAGTAAGTCTATAAAATTATGGGAATTATGGTCAGAAATAAAATAAAACAAGTCAAATGATTATTTTTATGGACATAAATGCATTATTTTTTTATATTAATGATAGCTTGCCAAAGAATGGTTTCTCTTTTTATCCAGCAATTTCGATATTTCTAAAATCACAAATTATAATTTTAAGAAAACTTTGAGTTTGAACAAATTTAAACACATTACAATGCTACAATGGTATTTGCGTATCGTTTTTGCGTACCGTTTTTTGTTTTGCCATATTCGAAGTTGATATTTTAAGTCTCTCTAATTATCATATTGTACTTGGACCCAAAAAATATTAGATACAACACGATGGCGTTCTTCGTTCCTCCTCATTATTATGCCATAACAGTGAGAATAAATGCGTACTAGCACTTCATCGACAGTGCTGTTTCATCGACAGTGTTGTTTCATCGACAGTGCTGTTTCATCGGCAGTGCTGTTTCATCGACAACGTTTTCCTCAACATGACAGTTTCATCTACATGCCCAATTCATCGCACGGACGTTTCATCGACATTACCTTTTCATTGGCCAACCTTTTCTTTGACAAGCACGTTTCATCAACACAGACGTTTCATCGACATTACCATTTCATCGACAACCGTTTCATAGACAAACAATTTCATCGACATTACCAATTTTTCGAAAATGTCGTTTCATCGATCATCGACCACATTAGATATTAACGATGAGAAGCTTTGGCGATGAAACATTTCTGCGATAAAAAGGTAATGTCGATGATACTGTAGTCGATGAAACAATATTGTCGAAGAATTGGTAATGTCGATGAACTTTTATGTTGATGAATAGTATCGATGAAACGATTGTCAATGAAAAGGTAATATCGATTAAACGTCAGTGTCTATGAAACATCTGTACCGATGAAATAGTAGTGTCGATGAAACGTAGTGTAGACGAAATGGTTGTCGCATTTTCCCAAACATTCTAAAATATTTTAAATATCTGTGTCGATACAACGACATTGTCGATAAGAAGCTTTGGCGATGAAACATTTCTTTGTCGATGAAGCGGAAACTGTAGTCGATGAAACGGCATTTTCGAAGAATTATCGTTGACATTATTTGTCTATGAAATGGCAGTGTCGATGAAACGGTTGTCGATGAAAAGGTCATGTCGATGGAATAGTAATGTCGATGAAACGTCCTTGTCGAAGAAAATATTTGCCGATGAAAAGGTAGTGTCGATGAAACGGTCGTCAATGAAAAGGTATTGTGGATGAAACGTTTGTGTCAATGAAAAAGTAGAGTCGATGAAACGTCCTTGTTGAAGAGAAGGTAGTGTCGATGAAATCGTTGTCGATAAAAAGGTAATGTCGATGAAAGTGTATTGTCGATGAAACAGTATACAACCGAGAATTAGACACCTACATACACAATTTAGAAATCATTGGATTGAAAGAGAATGAATTATTCTATGACCAACGCGGTCCCCTGACTCTTTAGATTTTTTATAGTGATATTTTAAAGATCTAGTGTTCGCAAAAGAAACGAGATCGAAAAAAATGCAACGAAAAAACGAAAAGATTTTTTTTCTAATTATTTTTTAAATAAAAGCGCTGTATGCGATTTTTGAAAAAGTAAGAAAACTAAAACAACTCTTGAACCATCAATAATTTTATAACAAAAGCTAAATTTATTTGATCGTCACTTCATGGGACTCCTGTACAACATACTATTTATTTTAAATAATCAAAATGAAAAGCAGTCCAAATTCTTCATTATTAAATTTTTATTTACAGATCCTATGCAGTGGACTTCATCGCATATAGAAGTTTGGTTTAATTGGTGCAAAAAACGGTTTTTCCTCAAGTGTAATTTTAGTTTTAATAAACTTCCAAAAAATGGGAAAGATTTATGTGCTATTACGTTAAACGATTTTAACGAAATTACTGGAAGTTCAAATATAAGTTTAATATTGTTCAAGCATATCAACTACTTGAGGCATAGTATAACCGGTAGACCACATAGTCCTTTGACCACCGAGTGCAAAATTTATAATAATGAAGAGAAGAAAGAAGGTAAGTGTTAAAATTTTAATTTGCAATAATTTTAATTGCTCACAAACAAACTATAGTACCTATGTTAACTTTAACTAGAATGTATTTATGTATTTATTTTGATTATTTCGTGACATCTTTTAGTCATTACTCCATCGGTCATCAGCCATTTACGAAAATAATTGATAATACTGAAATTAGCATGATAAAATGAGTGGCGATCCCAGGATTTTCCATTATATTAGTAGGGTATTAGATAGATCAAAAATTAAAATTTAAAATTTTGGTAACTTTTGGAGTTTTAAAGAAAATTATTTAAATCTAAAACTTGGAAAACATTTAAATTATATAATGAAATCTTAAAAGAAACTTTAAATTTTCTAATTAAACCAAAGTTTTAGGTTCTTTATATAGTTTTCAGCCAAAAAAATAATATTGTTATCGTTTTTGGTTTTTGAATTCTATACAATAATGTCCAAAATCTCAAGTTTAGTCCACAGAAGTTTTAGATTTTTCAGAGAAAACTATACAAAAATGGCTAAGAGGTCAAAATTTAAGGAAGATTATTCTTTACGAAAATTCTAATAAAATTTTTCAAATTCTTCAAATAAATTCTCCAGGACAGGATTTTAGCAAATACCTTGTGATTTTATTATGGGAAAACTAATCGACCGCTTTACACCAAATATTTTTTAAAATACATCTAGGTGCTACATGTTTTTGGTATAAAAATTTGGTGTTGATAACTTCTTTAATTTTCAAGAAAATGATTAAAGTCTAAGACTTGAAAAATATTTTAATAATTAAATCTTTAAAAAAAATCTTTAAATTCAATAATTAAATTAAAGTTTCATATATTTTTGGAAAGGGGTTTTGATGGGTTTTCAGCAAAAAAAAAGAATCATTATGTCATATATTTTTGGAAAGGGGTTTTGATGGGTTTTCAGCAAAAAAAAAGAATCATTATGTCATAACTTTTAGTTTTTGAGTTCTGGACAAATATATGTAAAATCCCACTTTCAAGTCAAATGTAGACCAGAAATTTTAGATTTTTTCAGAAAAAAGCTGATTTCTCGAAAACTGTACCAAGTACAAAAATGTTTAAGGGTTCAAAATTTAAGGAATGAATTTTTTTTAATTTAAGTTTTATGTGTTTTTGGAATGGGTTTTACATGAGTTTTCAGCCAAAAAAAAAGAATAATTTTAGTATAAATTTTCGCTTTTGAGTTCTGGAAAAAAATGTGAAAATCCCATTTTCATGTCAAATGTAACTAAATAACGTGCGACGGTTACTGAGGAACACAACTGGTAGAAAGGTATTTTTTAGATTTTTTTTAACATTTCAAGAGAAAAATATTCCTAATCTTTATTTATAATAAAGTATGGCTATAGGTTACAAAATTAGGATCATTAATCTATTTCCGATAAAGGGTGCGTAATATATTTCTTATCGGCAATTGTAAATGTGATTTTACTTAAATGAACAACACCAGGCCGGCGAAACTATTTAATCCCATGGGATTGGCACTTTATTATCCAAGATCTGTAATCGCTCCTATATCCGTAATGATTCTTCTTTTATCGTGTGCGATTGTTTTCACCAAGTTAGAGAGAGCGTTTCGGCTTTCGGCAGAGCTTTGATGGTTTCACAAATAACAATTCCGAGAATAATAAACATGTTTAACACTTTCCTCTTGATTGAAAAGTACTAGGGATTCTTCAAACCCTTAAAATTCCTACTAATTACAAATGACAGTGTGATTAATTTGTTTTTATCGCCCCAAATTGCAGGAAATTAATTTACAAAATACCGAAAATTAAATAAACCAATTTAAAATTATCTGGGTGAACCATTTTAGTGATTTTTAATCAATTTAATCATAAATATTTAATCGGAATTATTTCCGGCAGATCGATTTTGCCGGAAAGCGACCAGAATTGGAAATGACCGCTTAACATTTAGGAAGTAGGAAGTAAATCGAAAATTCAAAAGGGGCCATTATCTTCGGTGGCTCGTTTTAGATCTTTTATTATGATAATCCAATTGAAATAAAACAGACGATACGAAAAGTACAGATTACCTACTGATAAATTTAAAAGTTAATAAATCCTTGAATTTTATTATAAATATCCATGTACACTAAGAGTCAATAAATTATTATCAATATAAAGAGAGGAACGAGTCTTAAATTATCTAATTTTTTGAGAAATTTTGGTGTTTAGAAAAATACTAATTTTATCCTGATGATAAACTGATGAAAAGTTCGAAACGTTGGTTGTAATTGAATGTAAGATACATATAAAGATATGAAAAAAAAACTAGTTTAATTTAGTATGGTAAATGAAGAATTTTGACAAAATCATGAGTTAAATTGTGTTTACTTGGTTTTAAAAGTCCTTGTACTTTTTAATTATAAATGGTTATAAATAACTTAGTTTAAGCTAACATAGGCATCCAAAACCTTTATACAGATAATCCTGCATTCGGTTTATCCTGTAATCCAGCTGTCTCATTTTACAGCACAGCGGGAGAGTGGATATTGTTTTCTTGATTACCTTAAAGTTTGCTGTAGGTGCAAAGCTGAACCCTCTTAAAACTAATTATTCAAATAAACATTAAATGTGACCAATAAATAGATGAAGTTGTAGAATAATGGTTAATAAACTGTTTTTATTTTAAGTGAATTGATAAAAGTTTGGAAGAAAATGTTTAACCTCTGACGGGGCAAGAGTTGAGAACAGTGTAAATCCCACCACTTTAAATTCAACAGAAGCCGTCATATAAGAGCAATATATAACCTTGTCGGCATTGCCGGGAGCCCTAAGCCCTCCATCAACCACCCCACGTCCGCAAGTTCCTTCCTCAACACCTAACACTTCCGAACTCCTATAATTCCACAAAATTAATGATCACTGGAAATATGAATATAAATACACAAAGCCTTCTGTATCTTTTAATTGAATTATTATACTCCTTATAAGAAATAATGCGAGAGATTTTTGAAAACAAAGTATAAATTCTTCATTATTTCCCAAATCAGTTTATTGTTTAAATTTTTCGATCACTAATGCATGATATGAGATCAATGTCATCTTTCGAAAGTGTGATTTAGTTATTTTTGATGTAATAAAAAAAGAAATAAAGAATTTGTGATTTAAGGGTCGGGGCGTAGGGTTGAAGCAATATATCAGCCGTGAGATGGCTCTTGCCCGCGCCCGTGGGATTACCTAACAGCAGGAACACATCTACAAGTCTAATGCCGTCACTCGACCCGCTGGCTCTGGCTTTCCCTCTTCCATCCTGGTCTTATATTGCTATTCCGGACGATAATATTTGACAAAAGCGTTTACCCCCTGCACTTACATTAAACAGAAACACCCATTTAATATTTCTATTGCTTTATTAAATCCAAACAATCATAGATGAAATATTATCCTTTTTAATTATTCCAAAAATATTTTGGATTTTAGGTAAATAATAAATTTCTTGCATGGAATACTACAAACTCGTCCTAAAAGCTAGAGAAAACTTTTATATTAAATTTAAAAAAATACCAAATAGCGCATAAACTACAGTAGGTATGTGCAAGCAAACACGTTTCATAATATTTTTTTTTCGAGGTTGAAATTTCCATTTATTTGGGGACAATTAAGTCAAGTGAATATAAGGTCTTAATTTTCGGCAATTAACGCCCAATTCACTTGGCTGTATTTCTTTTGTTTGTTTCTACAAAATAAGATTTTTTAACAAAAATACATAAATTTGATATAGGAAGGGAAAAATTTATTTGGGGGGGTTGTTGGAACGAAAAATAACTGTATGATCCAGCGACTTTCCAGCCTGAATCGTTGGACCGAAATATTATTAGGTCGAATAGCGCTACCTCGAAAGATTGGTTGCTATTTGCTACATCGAAACATTAGCTTTGTTCCAATAATGAGTTCTGACTGACACGAAACCATAACCAAACTGCTAAATTAAAAGTAGTTACTCTTTCGTCGGTTAGAAGTTAGCGCAAGCGCATAAACCGAACTGCTAGGTTATAGTTTCGTGACGGTTAGAACTCGTTGTTGGAACAAAGCTTTTGTAAGGTCGAACTATTACTGAATCGAAAAATTGTTGGACTGAAAAATGCTGAGGTGGAAGTCTCTAAGATATACGATTGTTTTCGTTCGTATACGGAATATTCAACAAACGATATTTTCCGTATAGGAAAACAATCGCCTATCTTACAGACTTCCACCTCTGGTTCGAATATTGGTGGACCGAAAAAATTGGTTCGAAACATTAATGACCCGAAGTGGTACCAGTTCGAAACGTCGTATGTATAGCTGTATCGAAACATCACTTCACCCATCAACTATCGCCGCGCTGAAACATTGATGGATTGAATATCGTGGCATCAAAAAGGGGGGCGGTTTGAGCCGAAATACCAGTGCCCTATTCCTAAAGTTAACTTATTCTTGACTTATTTTGGACATAGGACTAGTTAGTCAAGAATATAGTATAGGTATTGTTTATTAGGAGCAAAAGTACTTTTGTGGCGAGTACTCTGAGTTTGTAGGACGAGTCCTGCAAATGCGTACCAGCCACAAAAAGACACTTTTGTTCAGAATAAAATATGCTATTTTTTCTTCAAACGATGTAAATATGTTTAAAGTAAAAAATAATGGTTTAACAGCATATCTATGGGCACCACGGGTGCGCGGTACACAGCAAATAGCGTTGACTGATTGAAGTCTATGCTAAACCTCTCTTGTTGTGTTATGACAGTTTACTGACTGTGGAAGATGGAAGAAACCAAAATTTTACACGTTAATTTCTACATCCAAGATTTTAAAAATCCTTAAAACAAATCTATTGATTTAACTTTTGTTTTTTGTATGTTTCTAGTTGAAAAAGGTCTTTCCAACGAATTGCCGAATTGATCAACCATTTATATTCTTGATACATAATCAATAGTAAAGTATTCCACGTTGTGACTTGCGGCTGATGAATAAGAAAATCCAGGTAATGGGATATAAGATTATATTACTAGTACTAGCAGCGCACACTAAAGCCAAAGTGACTCAAAAATTTTCCGACAGCCTGGAGCGTTTCGAGGCCTGCGCAATACCATTTTTACAGTAGTACGTCACTGCCTGGTTTTACATGTCAATGCAGAGGACAATGTCTGTTTTGTCATCTTATATACAGGGGATAGTAAAATTCGACTAACAATGCTTAATTGGAGAGTGCACCAAAAAATAACTCGATATCCCTGAAGAGTTATAAGGTTTAAAAGTTCATTTTTTAAAATAGAATTTTTTTATTGCAGCCGAAGCAGTAAAGATTTTTTAATGGAATTTTGTATACGTAGATTTGAATTCTGAACACTCAATTGGTAAAAATGTGGTTAATCCACAAATTTTGTAAATAGTTTTTGAGAGAAGAAGAAGACATAAAAAAGTCAAAAACTTTTAAAGTATTTAAAAATATTATTTAAAAATTATTTAATTTTGTAGAGAAATTTAAGTGAAAGTTTTTTTGAATCTTGTGAATTTTACGTAGGTTGTGCCGCTTGTGAATAAATTTAAAAAAATAATTTGGAAAACTGCGAAAACTTAGTCATTTCCATGGCAAAAAGCTACAATTTCAAATTTCAACATAAACTTATAACTTCGAAATAAAATAACTTAATTTTAAAAATTAAATTCAGGTTTAGAGAATATGCTTATATGTTATATGCAATATCGAGTAAATGCAATGTATTTTTTGAGCTTAAAAAGTGATTTATTAAAAATGTATGTAATGTGGTCTTACTTTTGTACCTTTTTTCTTTAAATTTTATTCATAAACGACAATTTAAAAATGATTTTTGCTTAAAATTTTTAAATACCTAAAAAGTTTTTGATTGTTTTATGTCTTCTTGTTTCATCCAACACCATTTACAAATTAGGATTAGCCAAATTTTTACCAATTGAACGTTCATTATTCAAGTGTACGTACACAAATTTCATTAAAAAATCTTTGCTACTTTGGTTGTAATTAAAAAAATATTTTTTAAAAATCAACTTTTGAAGCTTATAACTCTTCAGGGGTGCATTTTTTATTTAAAAGATTTTGGTCATATCAACTTATTTTTAGGTCTAAAGTCTACTATCTCCAGTTTCCAGATCGTCATATCGAAATTGATGATATTTGCGCAATCGTTGATTTCATCTTATACAAGGTGAGTCAGGAGGAATCAACCAAACGAATGGCCTACTTTAATGTCTAAATTGACAGGAACACCCAATAAAAAATCTGTCAATTCAAAATTTAAGTACTACTTAGGGGCCTAAGTCGTATCGGTGAGATCGGCCGTAAAGGAGTGTAGGAATGCATTTTACATGTTACAAAACGTTTTGTATTTTTACTGTTGTTAATATCTAACTTGTAGAATGCATTCCTGCGCTCCTGGAGTTTGATTCATTCACCCTGACTCACCCTGTATCCTATATGTGATTGCAAGTTCATTTGTGTTTTTTACATACCTACTCATTTTCTCCTATAGTACCAAAATGAGAAAAAAGTGATTTGCTCGAGCAAATCAGTCAAATTATGGCAAAAACACAACTTTTATAAAAATAATATTTGAACTTTTCTTCGAGGCAATATTTTTTGAGAAAAATGTAGGACTGATCCCAGCAAAGAATGGTTGGAGAACTTTATGGAAAAAATGTGGAGTAGACTCAGACTGGGAAAAGATTACCTGGAACTCGTAAATTTAGGTATCTTTTATGAAGTACTCTTCATAGAAATATATTTTTTCTTCAAACGTCATTAAAGTATAGTCTTCTGTGACGTTTGACAGGCTTTAAAATGTCACTTTTTATGTTCGTTGATTCTATGGTCACTTTGTACTGCCTAGGAGTAGAAATTACTACTTTGCACTGACAAGGAATAAAAGGCCGGAGTAGAAATGAATTTTAGGCAACCCAATATACACTAACATTGTATTGTGTGTTGTATGTAAATTAAATGTCAAATTTTAAAATCATTTATTAAATTAGTATTTTAAAAATTTCGACGTTTGAAGAAAAAGTAGCATGTTTTATTCGCAGATTTGACGTTGGACTGTATGGGTATGCTTGTTAGTATTGGATATAGAAAGTCGGTTAAATGGACAAAGTAGTAGAGATTTGTTCTAATATTAATAATTCGTTGACAAAACATTTGAATATCGCATCGTTCCAACGCTATCTTGAAAAAACAAGAAAATGCGATTTTCAAAATATGGCTATAACTTCTTTATTTTCGGTGGTAGCAAAAAACTTTTTTGACATTATACAGACACTTTTTTTATGTTTTTTTTTATGTACAATGCAGTGAAACAAATGAATATTTTTTTTCGCCAACGGATCGACCGAAAATGAAACAAACTTATTTTTTATTATGGCGGGCATATTGGATTTATATCGTAATAAAAACATATTTTTTGAAAAGTGTTAAAACGGATTCTTAATTTTTGTTTTCTGATATCTGATCTGATTATTTTGAAAAATTCTATGCAAAATGAGTTATACTAGCTCGAATGGCAGTACTAAAAAAATCGTTTGAGCAAATTTTTTAACCAAAAGCACTGGCGAAATTATTTTTATATGTAAAATAATAATAATTTTTATAAACATAATGATCATGGGTCAAGGGTCAACATTAGAAATAACTCTAATACTAAAACTAAAAAAAAAAAAATGCTGCCATTTTTGTTGAAAATGGAATAGTAGGATTAATTAATTTTTGTAAAAAATCATCATAAAATTCGAGAAAATAAGAATAAGGTACCATTTTAGATAACCGTAGTTCTTTAAATTTGCGTTTTAAGAATAAACAAAAAAAGAAACTAATAATGTAATCTGGGCAAATTGATAAAGAATAAACTTATTTTTCAAAAATACGGTAAATTTTTAATTTATGTTAATAATATAATATTATGATAGCAAGACACTATTTTATTTATCTATTTTAAAATATAAGAGGATCTCCGAAATATAATTCGAAACTTTTGTTACTAATTTTGATTTATATTTAAATATTACCACATGAAACTTTTGAGAGAATGGGGAAAGCTAAGATGGTTACGGAGAACTAAAAAATGTTGAGCTACGACCTAGAAGCTACACCCGTTTTGATGGCCACCAAAAAAATGATAAAGAAGGCCCTTTGCTTTAAACTAAAAAATTTTGAAAATTTTTTTCGCGATTTTTTGACCGTATCTTATAGAATTGGGTTCGCTGATAACGAATCAACCATTGTTAACGTGATCCGACGCGTACTTTTTAAACTACAGCGTTTTGAAAGTTGCAGAAATTTAGAAAATTTGAAAAATTCATATTTTTTACTAAATTTTTTCGAATTTTATATAACTGATAGGTTATATTTATAGATTTCGGTCTGCTGATTACGGAGAACTAAAAAATTTTGAGCTAGGTAAAAATAAAAATTTTCGAATGCTTATTGCCTAAATTGAATATGACGTGTTTTTAAGCCTACATATAATAAAAATATGCATTTTTTGAATTTTTGAAGGAAAGAAGGAAAGGTGATGTTATTTTGCCATCCCCGAGCGTATTTCAACTTACAAAACATTAATTTTTTTGTAAGCGCCATATTTTATTTTTGTTTTTATGAAAAAAATTAAAAGTAACCAGATTTCTACAAAATTTTTGACTCGACCAATTATAGAATCATTTTCCAAAGCAAAATATTTAATTTCCAAACGAAAATTCCTCAACGATTGGTGATCCATATCAATGAAGGGAGAAATAAAAGTCTTCACAACCAATCAAATGTTTGATTGGTTGTGAAGACTTTTATTTCTCCCTTCATTGACAAAATATTTAACTTTATCAAGGGTTATGAGTTATGAGCATGTCTATAGTTTGAATGCTTTGGAGTCTTCTTAGTTTTTAGGTGTAGGTTTTAGTAGAAAAAATGTTTTTTACTATATTTTTAATTTATAGAAAATCAAATAAATTCCACAATTAAATATATTTTTGAAGTGATTCTTATTTTTAGTTATGCTTAAAATATTTATTTTTCTTTATTACCTTAAATTTTTTGAATAATTTAGGAATAATTAACTTTTTGATTCTTTATTTAAAGAACAGGGTTTTTTTTCATTAAAAAAGTTTATTAAACCTAAAATAACTAAATAAGTGTTGTTTTGAAGCAAAATGTTAAGGGCGTTGATTGGTAAATTGCAGTCCCGAAGAGAGGGGATGCATTTTCGCGCCACCGCGATTCATTGTTGCCCTTATCACAGTTAACTTTTGGTGATCTCGGTGACGGTAATAGCAAACAGAAGTTATAGAAGTATAACTAAATTATCTGTTGGTATCTAAAATAGGTGTGTTTTTATTAAGTTAAAAATGGACAAGTTAAACTAGGGTGGCCATGTGGAGGCTGCCTGGCTGCACCCCCGAAGACTTACTGGTTGCCAGAAGATTTGCAGCAGTAAGATCTAATTCCTCTCATCACAAATTACCCCATAATAACCATATGATATACAACGGTAAATATCTTCTTTCATTACTCTCAATTTTACACATATAATAAAATAAAACACAATTTACAGTGGAAAGATACAGTTTTAGAAATATAGTTTATTTCACAAGATTTTGTTATTTCATAAATTTTTAAGCAAATATAAATTATTATTTTATACAAGTTCGTTAAAATAAACAAAATTATAATTCTGCATTTAACAATAAATTATTATATTTTATATTATAATTTTTTAAAGAACCGATGCGGTTTTGTTAAGTCATTAGTTTTTACGAGTACTTTAATAAAAATAAATGGTACTAATTCAAGCTTAGGTTATTTAGTTCAATTCTCATGTCTTTAGTATAATATCGCAGAATATTATTTTCATTTGTGGCGATAGAAAAAAATTAAAAAAAAATTTATTTATTGAAATGTGAAATTTAATGTTTTTCAACTTATTACTTTAAAAGCATTTTATTTTGTTTGTTTTGGTAGTTTTTCAAAGTTGCTTTTCGATAAAACATTTTTTTCCTCCTAATATTAACCATTGAAAAGATCTTTACATCCCCTTTATTCTTTAAAAAAACTTTTATATAAATTTTTGTTTTGGTGCTGCGGCAAAAGTGTACGGACAAAACCCTAAAAAATAAAAATAGGTACAGAGGCGGGATTTTGTTCCTGCGGCGAATTCTAAAACTCGCCAGAACGTCATCGCTTTTCGCCAATTTGTCATTATTTACATTTTTCTCTTCGCCGCCCAAATGATGACGTTTTGACGAGTTTTAGAATCCGCCGTAGAAACAAAATCACACCACAGGTCCCCAAAAATGTATACCCGACGGTTTTTTGAAATACACAATCTTGAAATTATGGAGCACATCACATTATTACATTCTTTGAAGTATTTCATTTTTGAGGTACCTATTAATATATTTTGGGCGAATTCGCCTGGCAGTAGTATGAGGAATGATATACATATACATAGCAGAACCGGCCAGAAAACAGGAATTATAATCTAACTGACATTGAATCAAATCACTGATTTGGTTCAATGTCAGTTAGGTTAGAATTCCTGTTTGCTACTCGGTCATCATCATCACGGGCACCGAACATGGGGGCGGCCAAAATTTACAAAAAATTAGTAATTTTTGATTTAAAATGTAAAATTTATGTTTATTTGAAAAAGAAATCTATGTATATGACTATTAGGTACAACTTGAAAAAATAAAACCTTTATTATTGGAAATGTTTTTCACTTTATATGTATTTCGAAATCGAATGCGATTTTCGGTCCGCTTTTGAATTTAAATGATGTCTTGGAGAAAAACACAAAACTAGCGGTAATCTAAATGGATACAAAAAATATCATCAAATCAAAATCCTTTGGTTTTTTTTTGAAAAAAAAATAAGTAAATTGACCTTTTTTGTTTAAAAAATTATTAAAAACGATGCGAAAATTTTAATTTTTTAACACAAATCATACATACGTGAATTGGAAGTGGAAAATTCTTTCGACTCTTTAAATTCAGTTTAAAAGTGGAAGGGTCAGACAAAGGTATTCGGTTGATTTATTGGTTAGTTTGAATCAAATCCTGAAGAGTGGAGTGTATTTAAAAAAAAATGAAAATTTAAAACTATTTTTTATTTTTTTATGATAATTATTATACAGGGTGTAACAAAAGTATGGATTAATAGATTTATTTTTTTATTTAGAAGAGTTACAAAAAAAGTTTAAAAGAAAAGTTTTTGATTTTTTCGATGCATATTTTGACATAATTTGTATTTTCATATTTGTTTCTTTGCTATATCAACCAACTTTGTTTTTTTAAGTAGCAACCGTATATTTTTATCGATTTTGAAAAAGTGCACATTTTCTGAATATCGGGATGCTATTTTGTCCCATTAAAAAAAATTAAAAATGTCAAAAAAATATCTTTAGAAAAAAAACAAAAAATATGTTTTATTGATACAAATATCTAAACCCATAGCAATTTTAAATAATACACTGCTAAAAAATAAGGTATAAAAAATAAGGTATACATAATAAAGCAATTTACGCATTTCGGAACAGTTATTCGGCCCTTCAAGTAATCCAAATTACGTGGTCTTTCTGTGTATACCTTATTTTTTAGTAGTGTAGTATTTAAAATTGTTTTGGGTTTGGATATTTGTATCAATAACAAATACTTTTGGTGTTTTTTTTCTAAAAATATATTTTTTTTGATTTTTAATTTTTTTGTTGAGATAAAATAGCATCTAGCATCCCGATATTCAGAAAAATATGCACTTTTTGAAAATCGAAAAAAAATATATATGGTTGCTAAGTACTTAAAAAAAGTTGGTTGTCATAGCAAGGAAACAAAAACAAATGTGAAAGAAACAAAGTATCTCAAAATAGGCATCGAAAAAAATCAAAAAACTTTTGTTACACACTGTTGTAATGAAATCAAAACACTTAAAATTGGTTACTTTGTAGAAATAATTTATTTATAAGTGATATGTTTTAAATTCATTTTAGTTGTATTTTGTAGGAAACGTAATTTAGGATTTTTGACTCGTGTGGCGTAGACGTTTTTTTTTTATTTTTAACGTCTCATGAGTTCGGTGCTTGTAGCCTCATTTACCGGTTGTAAACGAAACATGGATCACCTCAATATTAATTTCTTTATTTATGAAAATAAAAACTTCAAATTTGATTATGTTATATGGTTCAAGAATTACAGATTTTATATACTTGAAAAGTATATCACTTACGGTTTTACCGGAAATAACATCAACTTTGTTTTTTAAATGCAACATCCTATTTTCTTGTTCATAGCTTAAAACAATTTTCCAAAATAAGTATTTTTGTGGTATTTTTTTTAAATTAAAAAAACTAAATTTTTTTTCTCCTTATCCGAAGTTAATAAAAACTACCAAAACTCATTCTAATTAATAATAATGGCTAGATAGAATTGTGATTGTAAAATTATTCAAATAGTTTTTGAGGTATTAATTTTTTAAGTTTTTTGAGTAGCATTTTTGCAAATTATTCAGATTTTTTTTTTAATGCAAAGAAGCGGGGTCACTCAGTTTTCAAATAGTAGATTTTATAACGATTACTTTGGTACCCCATATGTTGGGTAAAATCATTGTTTATAATATACATAATTCATAGTTAGATAACGCACATGTATAAAAGGTGACAAAAAAAGAGTATATTTAAAAATATTTATAATGATTAATTTAAGTTTTTCGGAACAAAAAATAATAACAGTAAGTGCCTTTTTAAGACCAATAAAGTTCTCCTATTTTACAAGAAAGTTAACCAATAACCCATTAGAGCATGATGTTCAGTCTAACTTAAGTTCTAAGGGCATAAAATATGAATCGTTTGGTACCATAAACATGACAAACAAAAATTTATTTAATTACTTATTAGCGAAGTACGAAACGTTGTTTTTGCGTAAAAATTACCCAATTTAAGCGCAGCAACAAAAAAAAACACCAAAAACACAATAAAAATATACAATAGTTTTCAATTATCATGAAAAAATTTGTATATCGTTGTTATTATTTATTTAAAATGGGTGTTAAATTTTTAAATCGCTAATTTAACCCTTTTCAAAGAAATTCTATTCGATTTCATCAATGGACCTATATTTATCGTCATTCTTTTTACACATTTTTTGTTTCCTCTATAATCCATAAGGTTGATTAATTATAAGTATACTATAAACAAGGATCAAATCAATTTGCCTGTGCCTATTTTTAAATTTCTAGTATGAAAAAATAAAAATAGAAATATTAAAATACTTACCCAAATAAAAACTTGGCAAATATTGACATTTTAATCACAACATTGTTAGCGTAAAACTATTCAGTATTTATAGAAAGTGCAAAAATAATATTTGTTTTAGAAGACTATCTCGGCTCTCGCTTTTTTCCACTTTCGTAAAATTTGTTTTTAAAGCTATTATTAATTATTATAAGAGGAATATTTAATTATTCAAGTGATATTTTTTTTTTCGAAATTCTTAGATAAATTTTTTTGGAGATATGTATCAAAAACGACTATACATGTATGTATAAAATTAATAAAATTCGAACTACTTTCTCGCTTTTTTTTGTTAATTACCTTGAATTGCCGTATTTTAAAGTAGGATTTTACTTCAACCATCGAATCATCGAATAGTATATTTTTCAGAAATATTATGTCACGAACAAGTCAGTTTTTTATCTTGCTCTTACTCACCAAAAGTATAGAACCCATTCTTGAGTAGGAGTGAGATGTGAGATGATACTGTGACTTACTCATGACTTGGATTTTAACTTATGTCTTTCTCCAGGTTTTAAAATTTTGCCTATATAACGAAGTTTTTTGTTGCGAAAACCCTAAAAAGAGTTATATTTCCTGAAAGTAACAGAAGAGTATACCCAGTAAGGGGTGAGGGGTGTGCAATTCGAAAGTATAAAAAACATATTTATTTCTTTTTTTATAATAACGCAATATAATAGGCAGATTGTGGTCAAAATTAAAGGCCTTTGAGTTGAAACAAATAAGGTAACCATGGAAATTGTCCATTACAACCCATATAACAAATTTAAATTTAAAGACCTTAAATGAGTTGACCAGAATCTGGGTATAAAAGTACAATTCTTTGTTGTTACTTCTTTATGCATAAAGCAATAAAATGGAGAGATGCAACACATAAAAATCATAAGTGAACTGGCGCTATTTTTTAAAATATATTAAAAATTTTCTGATAAAAACTAACATATAAATTTTTATACAGGGTGAATAACTGTGACAAATTTTTTATGGTGATAGAGGAAGTGATACTAAGCATTTTCGACATATAAAGTATTGTTACTTTAAAAGTCATACCACTTAAAAAATTTTCAAAAAAAATATTTTTTTGTAAATAAAATTAATTTTATAAGAGATATTAATTTGAAATTTTAGCCACGGTTTTTTCACATAAGGATATACATTTTCTGGCAATAAAAGTTTAAAAAAATATTTCAAGGGCGTTACATGTGGGGAGGTTATCAACTTTTTTTTGGTCATATCTTTTGTTTTAGATAAAAATTATAAAGCCTACCTTTATTCCAAAATAAAGCACCGGAGCGACATACAATAAGAGTATCTTTTCTATAGAACATTGGATTATTTTAGTAATTTTAAAATTATCAAAAATGTAAAGAAACAAAAGATATGATCAAAAAAAGTTGATGACCCCCCCCCAAATGTAACGCCCCTGAAAATATTTTTAAAACTTTTATTGGTTGTAAACGTGTATCCTTTTGTAAAAAAACTGTAGCCAAAATTTCAAATTAATATCTCTTATAATATTTATTTTATTTACAAAAAAATATTTTTTTTGGAAAATTTTTGAAGTGGTATAACTTTTTAAGGAAGCTTTTCCCGAAAATACTTTATGAGTCAAAAATGTTTAGTTTCACTTCCTCTATCACCACAAAAATTATCCAGGGACACCCTGTATAAGTACTTCATTTTTTTTATCATAATTAACACACAATCAAAAATTAAAATTAAAAAGAATTAAGAACTCTTATTAGATTCCATGTGGAAAATTGATCAAAAATGATGTTCTTCTGATTGCAATAGAATTTTTAAAATACATAGAACGAATTAGCCATTCAGAGTAAATGTAAAAAGTAAGAAAATTTGAAAAATTTTGTAGTGCGCCTTTTCTTATACATATAAATAGGGTCAAGGGCATTGACCACTAAACAATTAGCATTGAGTCATTTTTTTGTGGTTTTAGAACTTGATATTTATTAGTCACCGGTATTAGTTTTTTACCTGTACATGTATCATAAAAAAACAAATTAAAATTGCTTCCTACTTTTGAATTAACATAAACGCGATTATTATGTTTTTATTACAAATTACACATAATTAGCTTTAGTTATTTTTGTACTTGCGCTATTTAATTAAAGGGATTTATGATTTATTTAAACTTTAGGAATAAAAATCTTTTCCATATTTTTTAAGTGTTTCACTTTAGAAAACCTAAACAAATATAGTAATAAAATATTGAAAATTAAAAAAATGTCATCATAAAACGAGCAAAAAAATAAGGGTCCATTTTGATCCTGCCATGTTATACAGGGTGGTTACTCTTACAATGCACACCATTGGGATCTTGTGAACCTAAAGAGTTACAAAGTTGCTTAAATTAGAAAAAAGTTTCTCCTTTTCAAACTCCTTTAGAATCTATTTAGAAATCCGAGATATCTTGCTCTAGTCCTGAAATATTATGAAAAATCAGAAATTTTGCATTTTCGTTTTTTTTCCATATTTTTGTAATCGCTTAAGATTTTCTATTGCAATTTGGCAGTTTTACATAATTTGACATTCTCTATCGATTGGCCTGAAGAAGAAAATTTTAGGTTAACTTCATTTCATTTATTTTAAACCAACTTTTGATTTTCTTATGGGCGCGATATGTGATTTTTATACCATTGGATAGAGAAAAAAAAATACAATTTAAATGATGTAACACACATTGTTCTTTTACTTTAATTTAAAAAAAAAAAATTTTTATTTACAAATTCAAGTTGGCATCAAATAAACATCTGGTTATTTTTACATAAAATAATATAATTATTCTTTTGTTATTTTATGTCAACTTGATTTTGTAAATAAAAATTTAATAATTTTTTCAATTTTTTTTTAAATAAAGTAAAAGAACAATGTGTGTTCCATCATTTAAATTGTATTTTTTTTTCTCTATCCAATGGTATAAAAATCAAATATCGCGTCCATAAAAAAAATCTAAAATTGGTTCAAAATAAATGAAATCTAGGTAACCTAAAATTCTCTTCTTCAGGTCAATCGATAGAGAATGTCAAATTATGTAAAACTGCCAAATTGCAATCGAAAAAGTTAAGCGATAACAAAAGTATGGAAGGAAAACGAAAATGCGAAATTTCAGATTTTTCATGATATTTCAGGACTAAAGCAAGATATTTTGGATTTCTAATTAGATTCTAAAGAAGTTTGAAAAGGAGCAACTTTTTTCAAATTTAAGCCACTTTCTAACTCTTTAGGTTCACAAGATCTCAATGGTGTGCACCGTAATTTTTACAAATCAAATATTTTTGTATTTTGACTCAACATATTAATATGAAAACATGGACAGGTAGTACTTTTTAAAAAAGTAATTTAGAATTTAGAGGCTTCAATTTAATAAAAATGTACATTGTGAGTTTAAAGAAAGCAACGCATACAATTTTCATTGCCACGTCATCAATAAAAATAAATAAACCGAAAGCACCGTTTTAAAAATATTAGTTAATAGCCTTTGGAATTTTATCAGTTACTTTAAACTTGCCCTGTATAATTATAGAATACACAACAACATCATCATCAATCTTAAAAAATATAAATGAATGTAATACATTAATTCTAACCACATAAAGTTAACGACTCTCTTGTAGGCAGACCTTGAAAATAATTCGGGGAATCGTATTAGAGAACGGATTTTTTGCAAACGATAAATTATTGTTAATTAATTTTAGATCCGTATCAGCTGTTAAACGCAGCATCATCTCGATTGGTGGCCCAAGGATCCGGCCAAATCCAACTGTGGCAGTTTTTGCTGGAACTCCTCGGCGATTCGGCGAACGCCGCTTACATAACCTGGGAAGGAACCAATGGCGAATTTAAACTCACCGACCCTGACGAAGTGGCGAGACGATGGGGAGAGCGCAAGTCGAAACCTAATATGAATTATGATAAACTTTCGAGGGCACTCAGGTAAAACTTTGCGGTTTTATACTTTTTTTGCTAATATTAAAAACTGCCATTAAGTTTTATATTACTTGCCTTTTTTTGTCTAGGGGTAGAATTATTAAGTTATCATATATTTCCTATAATATGCAGGAAATAAATAATTTAATGGCCATCTAAATCACTTAATTTCAAATTTTCTTTAAATTTATAATTTAGTACCAATTTTATTAATCATTAGATAGGTACAAAATATCGATTTTCAAATTTATGAAGACGGTTTAAGGCAAAAGAAATATAACTTATGCTTTAAAATTTATGCATCTTAAATCTGGAATCCGTACTCCATGAAAAAAAATAACTTTAAAATTAACACGTAAAATAAAGTTGATAGTTTATATGAAATTTAACCTTTAAATTTTTTCCATTTGCAGATATTACTACGATAAAAATATAATGTCCAAAGTGCATGGCAAAAGATATGCTTATAAGTTCGATTTCCATGGTTTAATGGCGGCATGTCAAGCGCAGGCGCAAGGACAAAGCGATTTAGTTACACCTTACCACAAATATCAAACGCATCAGAGTGATTTAGGTACAGCCCTTTATCCATCAGGACCGCCAACCAAATTGCCAACATTATCCTTGCCACCAGGAAGTCAACATACTCAAGCATCACTTTTTCCACCCCATGCCTATTGGCCCTATTCTCATAGCAGTTTTGACCATAGATCTCCTCCTTTTAATTAGATTATTAATTTATTAGTTATTAGCTATTAGTAATAAAAAATGTTACAAATGAAAGTTGTTTTTCAAATATAATTTCTAAAATGTAAAATTTAGTTTTATTGACTCACTAGAGTTTTAAAAACTTAATACAGTTACATCACAAGTTTTAAATTTTAATTTGTGACTTATTCGTTAGTTCCAATCATTGCAAATTTTTATTATTTTTGTATTTCTTCAATCGATACGATTCTCATATTTTATACTGGGTTGAAATTTTGGAACCCAAGAACTGCTTTAAAATATGAAAGCCACTTTACATCCTTGATTTTTATCAGGTATCTACGGGGTGTCCCAAAAATTCGACCGACAACGATTAACTGGAGATAGAAGACCTGAAAATAAGTTGTTATGACCCTATGTATCTATATCCAAAAATGCATCCCTCAGGAGTTATAAGCTTCCAAAGTTGATTTTTTAAAACAGAATTTTTCTTATTACAGCCAAAGCAGTAAAGATTTTGTAAGGAAAAATTTTTTATACGTGATTTTGAATATTGGACGCTCAATTGCTAAAAATTTGGCTAATACTCGACTTTTGTAAATTGTGTTGGATGGAAGAAGACACAAAACATTCAAAAACTTTTTAGGTATTTACAAATTTTATTTAAAAATTATTTTTTCATACAGAAGACTGAAAAGCTAATATTTTCTATCCCGAATTTTTCGTAAGCTGAGTAGTTTTTGAATAAAATTAAAAAAAATGGTAGGAAAGTTAGGACACTCAACATACATTTAAAAAAAACACCTTAAATTACAAAAAAACCATTGCATTTACTCAATATTAGTATATTCCGTAAATGTGAATTTAATTATTAAAATTAAGACATTTTTTTTAAAGTTATCAGTTTATGTTGAAACTAGCTTGTTACCATGGGAACGATTAAATTCTTTTCCAAATTATTTTTTTAAATTTATTCAAAAGCGGCACAAGGAGCAAAAAATATTACACTTGAATTTCTTCACAAAAGCAAATAGGTTTTGAATAAAATTTTTAAATACCTAAAAAGTTTTTGACTGTTTTGTGCTTCTTCTTCCATCCAACACTATTTACAAATGTCGACGATTAGCCAAATTTTTACCAATTGAGCATCCAATATTGAAATGCACGTATACAAAGTTTCATTAAAAAATCTCTATTGCTATGGCTGCAATAAAAAAATTTCTATTTAAAAAAATCAACTTTGGAGGCGTATAACTGCTCGGGGGTGCATTTTTGGATATAAATAAATAGGGTCATATCAACTTATTTTTAGGTCTACAATCCCAGTTAATCGT
The DNA here is from genome assembly GCA_963971135.1 of Stenus bimaculatus. Lineage (NCBI taxonomy): Eukaryota > Metazoa > Arthropoda > Insecta > Coleoptera > Staphylinidae > Stenus > Stenus bimaculatus. Next base: position 72,414,856 of record OZ020180.1, on the reverse strand, counting down.
CGTGGGTCGAATTTTGGGACACCCTGTATAAATACAATAAAGTTCACAAAAAATATTCTATTTAAAAAAATTACGGCTACAAAATTAGTTTAAAAATTTTTTTGTTTGGGTTTGAATTTGAAAAAAAAGACTATTATTTATTTCCTGAAACAAACAATATAAAAGAAAATAAAGCAATTATATAAAATAATTAAACTTACTTCTGTCGAGAAATATTTTTTGTAAATTTGAAAACGGCATTTCTATGATTAGCATCCAAACAATTGAAACCAAGATCGTCAGTATTAAATTTTCGCAAAAGCTATAAAACTGTTTTTCCATAAAGTTATGATTGAATATGATTTTTTTAATCTACTTACCAAAAATATATAAGAGAAAGTCAGTGGCGTTCTTGAACGAGCAAAATAAATATAAAATATTGGTAGGTGAACCAAGTACATACTAAATGTTAATCTTGCTATTGGTTGAAAATATTTCCATGATAAAAATCTATTCAAAAATCCTAAAAAATTACAAGAATTATAAAAGAACTAGTAAATGTAGAAAATATACAGGGTGTCCCACTATTTTTTATATTTTTTAGATAGTAAATGTTTTATTATAAACAAAGAAATCCTAAGAACTTATATTTTTTCGACGCTCTGAAAAGTTACACTAATTTGAAAATTTTAATGTTTTTTATGGGACACACTTTATAAATTCTATTTTATTATCATTTTATTTATTAGACCCAAATTTCCTACATATTGGATTTGGAGCACCAAAAAAAATTATACTAATATAGTAATATATCAATTTTGGAATTTTGGAAAAGAATTGTGGGTATTTTAACTTACCTTCTTTTTCATTTAAACAATTGAATACCAACCAGGATGTAAATATATTTGAAATAAAGTAAGAAATCACAAAATATGGCTTTGGATTTATATAGAAATCTTCTGAATGTATTTGACCTGGTAAGTAATAAGATAAAACTACCATGCTAATAATAAGAAATGACCATGCAATGCGTTTCTGTATCTAAAAAAGTCAAAAATTTAATTTAATAATTATTGTGCATAAAGTATTGCTCAACCAATATTAGTAGTATCATGATGGTATTCATTTATTTTTTTAGAAAAAAACATTTGTCCAAAAATATCTTACATTGGTACATGTTGTATAATGTAACTTAACCAATTGGTAGAAGACACCAAAAGAGTACATTTCAAACATAGAGGCAAACCGGATATTTGTATTGGAGAGAAACTATACAAAAATATCAAAATTGAAATGGCCTTATTTTTTCTATCAAATCAATAAAATATTTATGTACAAATATCTATACTTACTTTAGTAATATTAATGATCCTTGTTTTTTGATCACTCATAAACATTCCCATCAATATGCCCATTATAAACGAAAAAAAATGCTTATGGCTAGCAAATATACTAAAATCGCAATGCATGTCCTTTAATACAAGTAAATAAGAAAGTATATAAACGTTTACTTACTTAGCATAGTTGTATGTAAAATCGTATGCAGTTGGTATTAAAACAGAAAGTACTGCAGCAGTTAAAATAAATATATAAGCCAGTCTATTATTTTTAGTTTTCCAATAATTTAGTGGTAATAATATGATTGGAGATAAAATAAACATATGAAGTTCAGCATTAATATACCAAGTTTGGGAAACACACTAAAAATAACTGCTTAAGTTAATTGGACAAAGCTTATCAAAAAGGGATCAAGCAAAATTTTTTTAGAAAAATTAGATTATGGCTCCAAAATAATCTAGAGTTCAACTCTATGTCGTTTGATGCCATAATCCTATTTTTCTAAAAAATATTTACTTTTTATATCCGTGAAAAGGCACGTAATAACCCTGAAATTTTGAATTGAAATACATGGGAACCAAAATATGTTTTGCTCGATATATATATTTTTGGGACCCCCTAAAGCTAAATTAAAACTTAAAAAAAATAAAAATAAGTGCTATATTTCTGGATGAAACCAATTTGGTAGTATCCAATTTTCTAATGTTCTTCTTAGCAGTTTTCAACAAACTCGAGTTTATAAAAATCACTTTACAGCTTTAAAAAGTACTTAAAATACTTTTAATTTTCCCCTTGGATTTTTTCAACAAACTCAAGTTTATCGTTTGCAGAATTATTCAAATCAACTACAAACTTAATTTTAACTCGGTTGGTTTTTTTCTTTATAAATTTTTAAAAAACGTTTCACAGCTTCAAAAAGTAAAATAGTGCGATTTTTACAAAATCCCATTTTATTAGATTTTTCAACAAACCGGGTTATTTTTTTGCAGAATTCTCTAATTTATTCAAATCTACCGCAAAAAAATTTCTAGCTCGTTTAGTTTTTTTTTAATCATTTTAAAACTTCAAGAAGTAAAATAATGCAATATTTACAAAATCTCAGTTTTTTTAATGTTCGCCTTCGATTTTTTCAATAAACTCAGATTTATTTTTTGCAGAATTCTCTAATTTATTTAAATCGACCATAAAATTATTTCTAGCTCACTTGGTTATTATTTTATAAATTCTTAAAAATCATCTTACAGCTTTAACAAATAAAATAATGCAATTTTTACAAAATCTCAATTGTTTTAATGGTCTTCTACGAATTTTTCAACAAACTATACTTTACTCAAATCAATCACAAAATTAGTTCGAGCTTGCTTATTTATTTTTTATAATTTGTTAAAAATCATGCTACAGCTTCAACAAGTAAAATAGTGCAGTTTTTATAAAATCTCAATATTTTTAATGTTCTTCTCGAAATTTTGCAACAAAGTCGGGTTTGTATTTTTCAAAATTCTCTAATTTATTGAAATCAATCGTAAAATTAATTCTAGCTCACTTGGTTATTTTTTTATAAATTTTTTAAAATCATTTTACAACTTCAACAAGTAAAATAGTGGAATTTTTATAAAATCTTTGTTTTTTTAATGTTTCCCTTGGAATTTTTCAACAAAGTTGAATTTATTTTTTGCAGAATTCTATAATTTATTCAAATCGAGTGCAAAAATAATTCTAGCTCAATTGATTATTTTTTTAGAAATTTTTAAGATATTTCACAGCTTCAACAAGTAAAAATTGTGCAATTTACAGAAAATCTCATTTTTTAAAGTTCACCATGGAATTTTTCAACAGCTTGGACTATTTTTTACCGAGTTCTCTAATTTATTTAAATATTTTTTTTATAAATTTTTAAAAATCATCTTAGAGCTTCAACAAGTTAAATGTAATTTTTAGAAAATTTCTATTTTTTTAATGTTTCTCTTAGACTTTTTCAATAAACTCGGTTCAATTTTTTCGAAATTCTTTAATTTATTCAAACCATCCGCAAAATAAATTCTACCTCACGCGGTTATCTTTATAGAAATTTTTGAAAGTCAATTTCAACAAATAAAATGGTGCAATTTTTACAAAATTTAAATTTTTTTAATGTTCGTCTTGGAATTTTTCAATAAAATCGAATATATTTCTGGCAGAAGAGGGACAGATTTATATTCGGTTTAATAGGGCTGCAGCCCAGGATCCCCTTCCATTTTGAGACCATCAAACAGCTAAATTGAAACTTTTTTTAAATATAAAAAAATAATTGCTAATATTTCGGGATAAGACCAGTTTTGTAGTATCATAGCAATTTTTGCCCAGGCCCCCCCAAATGCTAAATCCGCCTCTGTCAACTAGTCGAATTATTTCGTATTGGTTTAGATACACTCTGTATATGTATAAGTATCTTTCATAAATGTCTAAAGGCTATTGCACCACTTTTCCTTAACCCCCAAGTAACACTTTAAATTTAAAATATACAATGGAAAATTTATCACTTTAAAATTTAAGCGTCACTTTTATTATTTTAAAAGTTATCGGCCCTTTAAACCTATTTTAATGTTAATTACCTTCCAGTTATAGTTAATATAATTTTGTATAAACAGCAAATAACTCCACCAGTATTTTTTACAAGCACCATTTAAATAAATAAAAGTATAAGGCCAGTCTGGACCTGAAGAAAACTTTTTTAAAATTGTCAAAAATAATACTAGAAGCGAATAAAGTGATGGCATAAATCTAAAACAACACATTTACGGAAACATTAAAAATTTAATTAAATTAATACCTTAAAATTCGTTGAGTATAGAATGTAGGAAGTTTTTTAAAAGTTAGAGGCCTCTTACAAAAATTTGAATACGATATTAAAAACGATGACATAAAAAAGAAAGTTTGTAAGGTCCAATGACCAGCCAACCAAATAGCCATTACCGAAGATGCACTTAGCTAAAAGTTAGTAATTTTTTAAATATTTTTAATAAATGAAAAGAATGCTTACTTCATTAACTTCATTTACATTTTTTAATGATACAAGATGTGTGGCTTCTTTTGAGTGCCCAAATAAAATCCACAATGTGCAAAATAAACGAATACCATTGAAGCATCCAATTTGATCAGATTTTGTATTTATCCAAATCAGTGTACTGATATTAAGACGAAGCGAAAATGAAACTAATATTCTATTCTGGTTTTCTAGATTGTTAATTATAATGTAGCATAAAATTTTTATATTACTAAAATATTTTTACCTAGCGTTTTGGTTTTTATATCATAAATTGTTCCCACAACTACCATCACAAATAAAATTAAAAAATATAACCTAAAAATTATAAAATAATTCATTTGTTTTAGAAGTTTTGATATTGTAGTACAATACTAATAAATCATAAGGTGTCCATTCTGTAAAAGTGGTATTGGTTTGGCATGAATTTTCATCAAATAAAACTTCATTATTTTCTAAAGGAAGCTGGCATTTATCAGGGATGCATAATGCATTTCTTAAATAACTCGATCTATTATAAGTATCAATTATTTTAATATTGTAAAGACAATATTTTCCTCTTATTAAACCTACAGAAGTGTTTGTAATAATTTGGATGCATTCTTCATAATTTCCAAAATCACTTGTATTGAGGCTTAAAATTCCAGGTGATATTTTTGTAGATGCATCATACACTCAAAATATACTATAAAATATTATTAGCGACTTAATTATATTAAAAACTTACTTTTGTATTTCCAAATGTCTCTAGAAGTTCGAAAATCTTTAATTTCATGCTTGCAAAAATTGAAAAATATTTCTTTGGTTGATTTGCAGTTTACAGAAACAGTCAAGAAAAAAAATATAGTGCTAATTTTCATGTTTTGTTTTGAGATTATTAATTATAGTTGAGATTATTGATTTGTTTTTATGCCTAGGCCGTGTATCTGATAACTCGAAAAAGAGTAGATCCAAGCAAAATAGTAGCACAGTAAAAATACTATTATAAAAATTAAAGAAACTAATTTTAGAGATAAAGTAAGGTTAATTGGAACTAATTACAATATTTAAAAATATGTTTTTAATATATGCATAATTTATAAGAAATTTAGTACTAAGTATGAAAAATTCGTAAAATTATTAAATTTGGTGTTTTAAAGTAGGATAATTCACAAATACAACAGATATTAAAATTAACCAAATTTATTAGGTATACTAAAAATTACAATTTTTTTTATAAAAATTTATTTACTTTCTATCATTTTAATTTGAGCACTTTCTATATGTTTAGTTTATAATATAAATAAGCTTAATTTGAATTTATAACTTTTAATTCATCCGGCCGAAGTTCCTCCTTCTTGTCAACTAAAATATTTTATATTATTATAAAATAATTTATACATAAACTACTTACCTTTTTTAAGAAGAATATTTTCTAAGTTTTTGTAGGGAATTTCAAGAAATAATGTCCAAATAACTGCAGCCAATAAGGTTTTAATAAAATTGCCGCAAAAACTGTAAAACTGATTGGAATTATTAAGAGTAGCATAAAAATTTTAAAATATGTTACCACAGTTACATGGGAAAATGTAATTGGTGTTCGAGAGTGCCCAATGTCAATAAAATATATTGGTATATGTAGCAAATATACGCTGAAAGACAATTTTGCTAGTGGTTGAAATCCTTTCCATGTTAAAAGTCGATTGAATAATCCTAAAATAGGTTTATCAACTTTCAACATATTTTATACAATACAGGGTGTCTTAAATCAGCCAAAAGCTTTTTTAATTGATCGAGTATGTTTATATTATTAAAGTAATGAAAAAGTATTATAAAAAATTTTTTTCAATGATCAAAATTTGTCACCCAGATTTCAAACAACTTGATTTTGATCAAGTTTAAACCAGAGCAATTAAAGTTTTTGATTGAATTTTAGGACCTCCTACATGGTTTTAATACAAACCTTCTTTGCAGCTTAAACAATTAAAAACAACCCAAGATGTAAAAAGGTTTGAAATAAAATATCCAAAAGGCAAAAGCATATTAAAATTTAGATTGGAATTAAAGTTTGTCATTGGTGCCAAAGAAGCCAATATTACCATGGTTATTACAAGTAATGTCCAAATTAAGATTTTAAATTTCTAAAAAAAAAGAAAATTTTTACAAAATTTTAAGAAAATTAAATTGTTCAAAAATTACGTACTTTGGTAATTATACTGTACTTAGCATTTGGGTCACTCATAAGCATCCCCATTAGTAACCCCATCGCCGAAGAGAATAAATGTCTGTGTGTTCCTTTAAAACTAAATTAAGTTTTTTAGTATACCTACTAATACAGGGTGTCTCACTTTTTTCCAGCAAACATTTTTTTAGATAGTAAATATCATTCGAAACAAAAAAATCCTATGAACTAATATGTTTTTTGACGCCTTAAAAAGTTACAGCAATTTTAAAGTTCTAAAATTTTTATGATTTTGTGAAACACCCTGTATAAATTTCATTTTTATTTTGATTGATTGATTTCATCGAGAGAATTTTAAAATGATTCACCTCATGGTTAACTTAGTTTAAAAACAGCTAATAATGTTCAAAAAAACAATTTGGCAAAGACATAATCCAAGTCATAGTCGATTTAGTCCTATAAAATGATAGTAGTAATAAGAAAGAAAATTATACAGGGTGTCCCAAAAAATCATATTAGTTCATAAGATTTTTTTTGTTCAGAATTACATTTACTATCTAAAAAAATTTATTACTGGAAAAGAAGTGAGACACCCTGTGATTATACAAAATGATAAATAATATACATTCAGAAATTTTTGGAGTATTGTTCATTATGCTCGGCTCATTAACCAAACAGACAAACAGACAAAAACCCATCCGGACAAAATCACAAGCAGACAAAAGCCTGTTAGAACAAGAGCTCAAGCAGACAAAAGCCCAAGCAGAAAATATCTCATTCGGTCAAAAGCCCAAGCAGATAACAGCCCATCCGGACAAAAGCCCAAGTACACAAAAGCCCATCCGGATGAAAGCTCAAGCATCAGACAAAAGCAGAGTTTGATTAAACCTCACAAAGCATATTTATACTCATAAGGACGAAATCATAAGCGGACAAAAACCCAAACGGGCGAAAACCTTCTTAATAAGAAACTCATACTGCAAATTACTCGGATATTTCAGTTTTTCCAATTTCTTCGTCATAACGAATAGCGATAAACCCAAGGAGTTATACGCATGTGCATAAAATGAGTTTTATTTGGTTTTTACGGTTAGGTTAGGTTTAAGATTTATGTTTTGTTATAAAACCGCAAATAATACACTTCGCAAAATATTTTTCGCAAATCGTTTTTTAGGGACAGTTGCACAGGTTCAATTTAAACTTCATGTGAAGTTTTTTGGGGTTTCGTACCCCTGCGCTAATACACTGATAGGATTTTATCTGCATAAGATTTTGTCTGCTTGGTCTTTTGTCCGGACGGGCTCTTCTCTGCATGGGTTTTTGTCCGGATGGGCTTTTGTCTGCTTGGGCTCTTGACCGAATGGGATATTTTATGCTTGGCCCTTTATCCGGATGGGCTTTGTCTGCTTGGGCTTTTGTCCGGGTGAGTTTTTGTCTGCTTGTGCTTTTGTACGAATGGACAAAATTTGCTGAAGCTTTTGTCGAGATGGGCTTTTGTCTATTTGTGCTTTTGACCAAATGTGCTTTTGTCTGCTTGGGGTTTAGTTCGGATGGGTTTTTGTCTGCTTGGGTTTTGTCACTTGGGGAATTGAAACTGGGGTTTTGCCCGGTGCGTTTTTGTCCGGGAATCGCGCATAGGTTATTTGAGACACAATAAGGCTATAATAGGCAGTCCAAAGAACTTAATTACTTACTACATCTTTTAAGTTTCATATTTGATAGATATTTTTACTAAATTTAGTACAAAAGTGATCATCATGAACTTCCCATGACAATGTTTGTTATGTTATGTGAAACTAGATTATAACTGATTGTTTTCAATCACTAGTGAATGTAAACATTCATTAAATATTCAGTGGAAGTACCACGAATCGTGTTTATATCACTTACAGTAGTAAATGTAAACAATCACTAAAGGTGTTTAGTGAAAGCGAAGCCAAGAACTTTACAATTTAGATATTCCTAGGACATTTCAAGGATCTGCAGAATATACCAAACTAAACGGTGTTTTTGTAAAAAAATAATAAATTCTGGAATTCGAAATGGCACAGTTTACATACTGCAATAAGTGAATTATTCTATTATTGATTTTTAATTTCGTAATTGTAGGTGAAACACACGATTTTGTTTTTCATAGAATTAATACCAATTTAATAAAAAAATGTTTTATTTTTTCTTATTAATTTTATAAATGAAACTTTGGTGCACTATTAATTTAACGAAATTTTTCATCCTCTCCTCAAGAGCTTGCATATTACTATAAGTACCTATTTATTATTGTGGTATCATCTGCAAAAAGTACTAATGAAGAATCAGGTACCCAAGACAAAGCCCTGAGGTACGACGTGGTTAATATTAGCGGTATAAGACATTTTACTATTTATGCATACCCTTTGAATACGCCTACTAAGGTAGGAAGTTATGAGTTCAATACTTTTCACAGAGAAATCATATTTTAAAATGTTTTTAGTGAGGATCGAATAAGACACACAATCAAAGGCCTTTGAGAGATCGAAAAATTGCGTACCAACAATATTACCGAGTTTTATTTCTACTTACTTTTTAGTCTCCAAAATCAGATCGAAGGTACAAGGCACTAAAATTGATAAAGCCGCTACTACTATCATAAAAATTGTAGCCAACTTATAACTTTTGTCTTTTAAATAACTGGCTGGTAACAAAATTAGAGGACTCAGCAGAAACATATGAATTTCTGCTGCAATATACCATGAATGTAGCATGCACTAAAAATATTTAAATAAAAGTACACAAATTTAAATTTTGTTGAAAATTATCTTACCGGTGTATTTGGACTAACATAATTTTGGAATAATAATATAATGCTCCACCACGTTTCCACACAAGGAGTTTTTATTATGTACAACATATAAGGCCAATCAGGCCCCGAAGAGAATTTTTTAAGAAGTGTCAAGTAAATTAGGAGCAACGAATAAAGAGCAGGAATAAATCTAAAATAAAATAAAAATTCCTGTATTTTTAAAGATTAATCGATGAAATAATCTTTAGTTACCTTAATATCCTATGAATATAAAATTTAGGAATTTCTTGCATTTTAAGTGAGTTTTTACCAAAATCTTTAAAATTGGAAAACGAAATTAAGAATGAAGACATGAAAAAGAATGTTTGTAGTGTGAAATGTCCACCAAATATATAGAAAAATTGCGGTGATGAATTCAACTAAAATTAATAAATTTTATATTATATTTTATTTGACTATTGTCTCTTATCTTTACGTCATGTGCTTCGCTAATATTCTTCAATGATGAATAGTATATGGAAAGACTACTGTGGGCACATAAGATCCATAACATACAAAAAACACGTATCCCATTAAAACATTCAGTTTCTCTAATCCTGGTATCAATTTTAGTTAATGATTTAATATTCAGTCGAAGAGAAAATGAGCATAGGAATTTATAACCAAATGCTAAAAAAATTAAATTAAGTACTAAAACTAGCAACAACTACTCTTGTACTTACCATCTGCTTTTCCTTTAATATCAACTATGGTTCCCAGTACTACCATTAAAAATAATGAAGTAAAATATAATCTAAAATTAATATAACTTAATAAAGCTGTTACAAAATTATTCCGATTATAGAATAAGTAGATATTTTGAAAAATATACATTCAAAAGGCTTTTTTTTTAATTTCTGAATTGCAAAAACCGTTTCTTTTTAAATTAAGGACTTATTGAGCATTTAAGGAAACTGACTAGGTTTTAAATTAGAGAATATAACAATTTCTTAAAAATTTTATTATTTCCCTCAAGAGAAAATCGTTGGAGCGTTCAAATTTTTAATACCTTTACCGGGTGAAAACGAAACATGAGTCACCTATATAATTACTTTACTGTAAACTGATGTCACTTTGGCCTAAGGGGAAAAAGATAGTTTGATCTAATGTTAATTATCAGTGAGTGTTCTGATACTAACTGAATTACACACTTAAAATACTAGAATATAAATATGTTAAATGAAAGTTGGTAACTAACAGTAGATCTTTTTTCAAAATTTGGGTCAAAGGTACCTTTAAGGGCCTAATAAGTTACCTTACTTTACGATATTTATGAAAACGACAATTTCATATTTAACTAAGCTAATGTTTTTCCGGAAATGACATAAAATTTTTTTTTTTTTATTTTACACCCTATTTCTTTATTCATAAGTAATTATTAATAGGAACTGCTAATATTCATTCTAAATAAAATTAGGATTTGTAAATTTAATGAAGCAGTTTTGAGATAATATTTTTTTTCACTTTTAAAGTTACTAGAGTGGTTTTCAACTGAAGAGAACCCTGCTCAGAAATCAATGTTTAAGAATATTTAGATTAAAAAATCTATCAATGTACGTAGAGATTAAAAAAATATTACTAAAAAGATAAAACCCTTTTCTATCAATTTGTAACAACAGTAATACAGAATCCGTTGACATGTTAAAAAAATCGCAAAGAAATCTTGAAAAAATGGTTTCTTTTTCAGTTTTTCGATTATTTCTTAAAAATAAAAGAAAAGTTACGTTTTCGTAAGTGAAGGAAGAGAACTAAGAACAAAAAATTTTGATGAATTCTACAGAAAATAATGTAGTTTCAGAAGACACGAAAATATACCCTTAATTGGCTTATTTGAGAAATAATCGAAAAACTGTTTTTTTTATTTGTTTTATTTTTTTATTTAGATTTTTTTGTCACCAATTGAAAATGGCTAGTTTCTAGCTTTCTATAGTATTTTTTTAATCTCATGCGATGACCTAAAATTCAAAACGGAGTAACTCCAGAACTAAAAAAGGTAGACCACAATTTTTTTGTGATTTGGCCATGAAATTTTATCTAGTCCAACCTAACCTGAAATTTAATCTGTCACGAACGGGTCACCCTGAACACATTAACCCATTTAACCATTAAAAAAATTTGGGCTTATTTTATGGGCATTTTATGGGCGAATTTCCAAAGTAACCGCAAAATCTAGCTAAAAGTGTAAAACTTGAAAAAAAGACTACTAGATTATTGTCTAAAAAGCATTCAATTTTTAAAACAGGAAGAGCTCTAGATAAAGTTTTTGAAATTAGCTGATCTGTTTAAATTCCAAATTCTTGGAAAAATATGGGCTTAGAGTTTAGACCAAAAAAGCGGACCTTTTAAAAAACGTTTTTTTGGTCTCTTTTTGCCTATTTCTAGTTTATCATAATCGAAAGAAAATGTATTTTCTAATTTTTTTTTTAAATTATACACTCTTATAATAATGGATGGATGATTTATATTCTACATACTTACAATACTAAAATATCACCAATAGTCCACTCTGTAAATGTCCGTTTTGTTTGACAAGAATTTTCATTAAATTTAAAATGTTCATGTACTTTAGGTAATTTACATTTATCGGGTAAGCATATTGAATTTCTTAACTTAATAGTGTTGTTATCAAATGTCTTTATTGCAACATTGTATAAGCAATACTTTCCAATGATAGCTCCTTTAGTTGCATTACTTTCTATTTTAAGACATTCTTCATAATTTCCAAAATTACTAGTATTATTAGTTAAGATCCCGCTAGAAATTTTAGTGGATGCATCATACACTAAAATTATTACATTAAAAAACAATAAATAAAATCCTAATTTATTTTTACTTTTATATTTCCATAACCCTGTTGATGTACTAAATTCTTCATCTTGATTTTCGCAAATATTCTGGAAAATATTATAATTTTTGTTAGCCTCAATTTTAAGAACAAAGAATATTAACAATATAAAAATATTTCTTTTATTCATTCTTTTAATATATTAACTATTTTTGTTAAAAAATTTTTGACTTGTTTCATAAATCATTAAAATAAGTAATATATTTTTAATAATAAATAGATTTATTTACATTTAACTGTAGATTACATTGACATTAACCATTAACCATTAACGAAACTAAACCTAGATATGTAAATAATGTTTAAATAAGTATAATTGGAGTAACATTAACATAAAAATTGTAGTAATTAGTAATTAATATAAAATATACTTTGTATAATTTAATCCACAAAAAGATTTAATCAAAATTTTGGTGGAAAAGTATTATATTAAACAAATATGAATAATTTTGCAATCAGTATATTTTAATGTTTAATTTTTAGAAGAGTTTGGTTTCAAAATGATAAAGTAAAGTTTTCATGAGACACTCGGTATAAAACAATAATTAAAAGAAAAAACAGAAATTGAAACCACACAATATTTTTTAATAAAATTATATGGCAGTATTAAACTTGGTAAAATATAAACTACATATTTTGATATCACTAATTATTTTTTATGAAATTTAAATGAGGTATAATTTTTATCAGATAATTTGCGGAACACATTTGACTTGACGAAACTATTTTACTGCTTAGGTAGTTAAAAATGAATCTAATTTATTTATTAATTTTATTTACAGTTCAAATTAAAATTAGTTTAACTTATAATATATTTTTAAATATTTGCAAAGAAGAATTTGATGAATTTTATAAATCAAAAGAATGGTGGAGATATAGAAGTAAGTATCAATTTTCTAATCTAATATTTTAATATAAACAAATTTTATTTATTTAAGTGTTTGATGCATCTGCAAAAGTTATACCAGGAATCTTAACGAACAATACCAGTGATTTTGGAAATTTTGAAGAATGTTTACAAATTAAGACCAATACTTCCAAAGGGTTTATAAGAGGAAAATATTGCCTTTATGATTTTAACATTAATACCTTTAGAAATACAACTATAAATTTAAGAAATTCAATCTGCATACCTCATAAATGTAACCTACCTGAAAATAATGATCAATATTCTTTCAATAATAACACTTGTCAAACAAAAGAGACTTTTACTGAATGGACTATTTCCGATATTTTGGTTTTGTATGAATTTAATTTAAAAATAACAAAAATAAACAATTTGTATTTTTTAGAATGTATTTTTTAGTTTTGTTTTTAATGGCTATAATAGGAACAGCATATGATATTTTAACCAAAAACATAAGTGAGCTTATGAACAATGCAATAACATATAATTTTTTTATAATTTTAGACAGCGGAAATAGAAATAAAATATTACTTTCATTTTCTCTATCCTCGAATGTAAATTCGTTAATTACAATTAATAAAAATTCTAGTCAAATTGGATGTCTAAATGGTCTACGAACAATTTGTACACTATCGATTCTGTTAGGGCACTCAATAACTTTATTGGAGTTTGTGTCTTTAAAAAATAAAAACGAATATGTTAATATACTATTTTTAATCGGGATAATTTAATTATTTAATTATTTTTAGATGAAACCAACTTTATTGTCCGGATTATTTATAAGTGGCCATTGGTCTATACAAACTTTCTTCTTTATGTCAGCTTTATTAATTTCCTACTCCAATTTTAAAAATAACTCCCAGAACTGTCTTACCATGAAAAAAATTCCTAAATTTTACATTAACAGGATTTTAAGGTATTTAAATTTTTTTTAAGTACATGTTTAATAAGCAACACTAATTTTAGATATGTGCCATCTCTATATTCGCTATTTTTATTATTTTTAACACTCTTGAGAAAATTTGCCTCTGGACCTGATTGGCCACTCTTAGTCAACTATTTCCAAGATGCTTGTGAAACGCACTGGTGGCGATACATGTTTTTTCTACAAAATTATGTTTACTCTAATAAAAAGGTAAATTGTTTATTTATTTAATATAGTCAAGTGAAAACCTTATAATTTCACAAATTCCGCTACTTTTACTCGCGTTTTAGTTTTAAGTCTACGATATATTGTTATAAAATTTTTGAAATTTTGACAATTTTCCTTTTATATTCAAAATTAAAAAAACAAAGTTATTACATTTTTGTTAGTCAAGTCTTTGAGGTATCTTTAAAACATTTCAAATATAAATTTTATGATACTGGGTGATCACTATGATGTCAAAAAAAATAAGTTTTTTAAAGAACTGTTTTCTTTTTCAAATTAAAACTATTTTAAAGGTTTCTAGTCTGTATTTATACTACAAGTTTTAACTAAACTTAAAAAAGAAGAATAAATAAAAGTTAAAAAAAATATTTTTTCGACATCGCCCTGTATTTTTATTAAAAATACAATGTATCTATTTTCAATTCCTTAAATGTGCAACCTGATTTTGTAATACATATTAGTTGTGTTCTTTAACATTATTCAAATAAATCATTTGTTAAGTTCAATTTACAATTTGTGTCTGTAATTTTTACTGGATCACTTCGGGATCACTTTGAACGAAATGAGCGATTTTCTTCCTAAGTGCACTTGTTGTAGAGCGGGATCACTTGTTCAGTTAGTTCACGCCCAAAGACTTCTATGTTTTCTATTGTTATACATAGATCGGACACGTGTAAATTTTTTGTGTATCACTGGCGGCCATTTTAAAAGTGTCCGTTTTGGCGGTAAATTTTAAATATTGGATGTAATACTCATAAAAACTTGTCAAATTCGATTTTCATTTGATCAGAGAACATCAAAAATTAAGAAAATAACCGAGGTGAATATAGCTAACGGACACTTTTAAAATGGCCGCCGTAGTTCACGCTGATACACATTGGGGGCGCTGGTGTCTATTTTAAAATAGCTATGTTTTTCTTTATTTTACAAATTACTAATAGATACAACAAACAACTAATGCGATGGATTAAGATAACTTCGGTTATTAATGGATTGAATGGTAAAAGTTATACGTCAAAGGTTAGCTCATTTAGCAGGTAAAAGTGTGAAATAAAAAACACCAATTTTTTCTAAATGTCAAGCGTGTCCGGTCTATGTATAACAACAGAAAACATAGAAGTCTTTGTTCACGCCATTTAACTCCATTCATAACCTAATTAAAGAATGTCAATTGTCATTTTTTAATTGAATTTAGCAATAAGCTGTATTTTAAAATGAATCACTTCAGGTTTGATCACCTTTCTAAGTGATCTTAAGCTGAAAGAGAAATGAACCCGAGTTGTAAAAAAACACAATTAGTGTACGCCTTTTAATGTGATCACATTGCGACCTGTGGTTTTTGATAATAATAACTGATTGATAACAAAAAACGAAAACGGAGAAAAAAGTTTTCTTTATAATAATTGAAATAATTATAAAATCAATAATAATGTAGCTGTGATTAAAAATATCATGCTGCCGCATTTCGAAGTCTAATTTTTGGCGTCAACTTATAGAAGGTGGGGTATCAAAACCGACCGTTTTTGAAATAGCCATAAAATCAGTAGTTTTAGTTTATGAAAAAATTAATGCTAAAATAGCATTTATAAATTCATAACATTTTATAAGAAAAATTAAACCTTCAAAAATTGTCCTTGGCCAGGACAATTATTTTTCAATATCTACTTTACTTAAAAAGTAAGAACTCTTTGGATTAAAAATTAAACCTGTCATAAGTCATAAGATGACTGTTTTCTTTGACTCTGTTGTTGAATGGGTTTATAAAATTCAGTCTCCACTCTTTCCAGCATGTTGACAGATCTCTTCCTTCGATTTATTTAATGTAGAGGGCTTGTTCTCGTGTACGCTTGACTTGGGGTTCCCTTTTAAAAAATCGCTTGCCGACAAGTCAATGGATTGAAGGGTCATAAGATCTCGAAATGAGGTGGTTGGGTAATGGCTCAGGTTTTTCGAAGTGGTCGCGTAAAATGAAAATGGGCATTATTCGAAGATTGCTAACCCAACGTAAAATTTTGTTAGAAGCAAGAACAATGTCATTTCTACCCGAAATACGAACAATACGATCATATGCCAACTTGCAGTGTTCTAGCGTCTATGACTTCATGATAGCAAATAAAGTAAAATGCTATGAGCCATGGATTGGATTCACACATGCTGCCTGTTCATCCCCTTTCTAATTGTTGAGTACTATCCAATTGAAAAACACGTGGTTCCTATGCCCCACCCTGTACATATTTCTCAAGAATTTTATTTTTTTCAGTCAAATTCATAGCCCGAAGCCCGAAGGATGACATTCTCTGAAGTTTGGTAAAAAAAGATTTAATCAAAATCAACGGTTTTTCAGAAATTGAAATTGAAGGTACCATCTTACACCGTGTAATAAAACCATGAAAGTATTGTTACAATATACCTAGACTCTATACTTACTTTATTCATATCATTCAAGAAAGAAAAAAGACACTACTTAAATTCAGTAAATTCGTCAAAACTGACTCCCTTTACTAGCCACCTTTACCAAACTTCAGAGAATTGAAGTAAAATTAATGTATCGACTAGCCATAGCCGGCGTGCTACCATTTCATCGACAGGTCTTTTTCATTGACAGCGGTTTCATCGACATGACCTTTACATCGACACGACCGTTTCATCGACACAACCAATTCACCGATACAGACGTTTCAACAATATTACCTTTTCATCGAGAAGCATTCATCGACACTACCTTTTCTTCGACAAGGACGTTTCATCGACACTACTTTTCATCGTCATTACCTTTTCATGGATGACCGTTTCATCGACACTATCTTTTCATCGAAAAATATTTTCTCCGACAAGGATGTTTCATCACCATTACTATTTCATCGACACAGACGTTTGACGTTTCAGCGACGAACAATTTCGTCGACATTACCAATTCTTTGAAAATGTCACTTCATCGACTACAGTTTCCGCATCATCGACAAAGGCATGTTTCATCCCCAAAGCTTCTCATCGCCAATGTCGTTTTATCGACACAGATATATTTAAAATATTTTAGAATATTTTGGGAAATGCGAAAACGGAAAATGACGAATATGCAAGGTGTGTCGAAAGGAGTGCATCAAATTTCAGGAGTGTATTCTACACGTCAATACAAGGTAAAAAACCAAAATGTAAAATTTTATTTAATTATTCATATTTTTCCTAATATACTAAAGAATGAAGAATATTAAACAAAAATAAAACAAATCTTTTTGCTTATTTTTTATGCAATTCTTTATTATAACGATTTTGGCGATGAAATATGCCTGTAGTCGATGAAACGACATTTTCGAAGAAATGGTAATCTCGATGAAGTTGCATGTCCATGAAAAGGTAGTGTTGATGAAACGGTTGTCGATGAAAAGGTAATGTCGATTAAAAGTCTGGGTCGATGAAAGAGTAGTGTCGCTGAAATGTCCTTGTCGAAGGAACCGTTTCCGATGAACAGGCAGTGTCGACTAAACGGTTGTTGATGAAAAGGTAATGTCGATGAAACGGTTTTCGATGAAAAGGTAGTGTCGATGACTCGATGAAACGTCTGTGTCGATGAAAGGTCCTTGTCGATGAACTGGTCATGTCGATGAAACGTCTTTGTCGATGAAACAGTCGAATCGATACAAAAGAATGAATTTGCAATCGATGAAAAGACTATGTCGATTAAAGTGTATTGTCGATGAAACCCCCAGCCACAAGATGCTAGTTTATTGGCCGCAAAAAAAGCATTGCAAGAGAAAAACGATAACATTATCCGAAGTACTGATTACACTAATCGATGTTTTTTGTATCATTGTACAACTGGTCTATCCTTCGCAAGAGTGAGAACAATTGCCGGTTGATAAGATTATTTGCTTTCTTGCTTTGAATAATAATAACAAACCATGTCAACTTTATTTAAATATTAGCTAAATGATCCAGGTAAATTACATGGGTCTCTTAGTTAATAGGACAACTAATATGAAGAGGAATGATGAATATGACCAAATACGAGAGACATAATATATCATCTGACATCGCACTACCTTGTAAAATCCTGTAAAATATAATTATTTCTACAAGTAATTGCAGAATGGGAGTATGTGTTAGGTAATGATATGAAAAATAAAAAAAATCATTTCTATAAGACTAAAAATAGAAAAAAATTAATAAGACTTTTAAAAAAACTAATGATGTAGTTTGAGCTAATATTTTGTTGTGATTTTCTTTCGAAAATCTACTCATTTAAATCCTTCTAAATCACCAATACTGATATAAACATTTTTTTCTTTATTTTCTATTTAATATAAAATAATAAGATGTGTGAACAATAAGATAACCTACATCGTATTATTCATTGGAAATATTTGAGTATTTTTTTTATTTTTCAGTGCATTGGACATGCATGGTATATAGATGCTGAAATACAAATGTTTCTACTGTCACCTCTTATTTTAATACCAGCAAAAATTTTAAAAACAAAAAGGAATAAATTACCTTATATGTTAATTATAGGAGCAGTCATACTATCTGTTTTAATCCCTCCAATTTTTGATCTACTCTATCATTATGGAAAGTAAGTATTTTTTACATTATTAAATTTGATAACAATAAATTTTAAACTTGAAACTAATTTTAAAGTAATTCAGAAATTTTTTACTAATTTGTAAATTTTGGTTTTAGTTGCATCCCAATTAAATTAAAAGTACCCAAAGATCTAAAACTTATATTATCAAATGATTCGTTTTACTGACTTTAAATTTTGAATGGAATAAAAAATGCTTCATTAAAGGGTTTTTAATTATTAATTTTAATATAGTATAATATGACTACGTTTAACTCAAACAGTTGAAGCGAGCTTGAATTCGGGCTTGATTTGACCTTTTACATGTACTTTAAATGATAGAGGTCAAGCCAATCCGAATTCAAGTTGGGTTGATTTGCTCGAGATAAACGTAGTCTATCTTTTTACCCCTCGAGACATAAATAGCTCATGTTCCATAAATTATCATCTTTTTTGTAAGTTTAATTTACTTAGTATTTTTCTTCCATTGCGTTATCGTTGTTGGGAATAGATATATAGGGTGAGCTAAAATGATTGTGGTCAATTCAAATTTCCCTCCTGTACATAATAAAATTATAATTCTCACCGAATGATTTTTAATTTTAGCCTCTTTGCCGCACATAAACATTTTTCTTCATTTGCTTTGGGCTTATTGATGGGATACTATATGGCTGATCAAGAATTATCTCCCATTAAAATAAACAAGGTAAAAGATAAAAGTTTTGGAAGCTATTTTAACCATAAAATTGTCCAAAAATATGTATTAGAAGTGATTAGATTAAAAAAATGTATTTGAATTTTCGTTTTAGGTTAACAAAATTATGATATGGCTTGTACTTGTTGGATGTATGGTATTTTTTAGCTGCCATTTGCAATATTACCTAAGCCCATTTGATGCTTTTAGCATAATTCGAAACATATATTTTTCATTTTCGTATATATTTTCTAACTTGCTCACATTTTGGTTGGTATTTACCTGCTATAATAACAAGGGAGGTAATAACGTAAAAAATCCATGGTTTTTTTATATTATTTTTTATTTTTGAGCAGGAGTAATCAATCGGTTTTTGTCTTGGGAAGGCTTTCAACCGATTGCAAAAATAACATTCAGCATGTACTTACTTCATCCCGCAATTTTTTTAATTTTTTATGTTAACCTCAGGACACCCATCACCTTTACTTACCCACTATTGGTAATTTAAATATTTTATTAATTATTAAATAACTTTAATTATATTTTAAAACAGTTTCATAGTTATTGTGTTAATCTAATGGTAACAATATTGGCTTCAATTATATGGACACTGCTTATTGAAATTCCTTTTGCCAATCTCCAAAAATTGTTGTTATGATGGTTAATGGTACGAATTAATTTAATACCTTCATTATTATACTTTTACATATTTTAGATAATAATATACTAAAGGAAGATTATTAAATTGGATTATTAATTAAACATCACTTAAATGCTATAAAAAAACACTTTCAAGTTTATAAATAAATAATGATATTTTATAAAATTTATTTCCTTGAATTTTATTGCAAGTAGGAGAAATTATTATTATTTTATAACGCAGATAATTACGTAAGCAGTTTCTCAAAAAAGATAAAATTATTAATTTTAAGATAAGTATAAATTTATAAACTATATACAGGGTGTACAAAAAGTTCGGCAATTTTTGAAATTAAGCATTTTTGAGAAAATTGTTTCAGATAAAAGTTGTACGATTCTTAGCGACGCACTATTTAGAAATATTGCCACAAAAAGTTGAAGCTCGGGCGATAATCTCTTAATTTTTTTGAATAGCAACCACCAATTTTTATTGCATATTATTATAACTTGCTTTCAGAGGTTTATGGATCATATTTTTTTCATTTTTCTGAAGGAAGTAGTTTGAAAGTTACAAGGGTTAAAATTAACAATACCTTAAGTTCGGCAACTCTGCTTTATTTTCGAAATTAAGCATTTTACAGAAATATTTACCATCAGGTGAAAGGCAAGGTAATAACTACTTAACTCTGTTTAAATAAATTTTTATTGTGTATTATTAAAGCTTTCTTTCAGAGGTTTATGGAGAATATTTTTTTATTTTACTGAAGTAAAAATAGTAAGAAAAATTTAAATTTATAATATGTAAGTTCGATTTTTTTTAATAAACGTACAACTTTTATTTGAAATATTTTTCTCAAGAATGCTTACTTTCAAAATAAAAAGGCGCGGCGTTGCCGAACTTACTATAATTTTTAACTCTTTTACCTTCTAAAGTACTTACTTAAGTAAAATAAAAAAATATGCTCTACAGGGTGGTGATTATTTCGATGCTCACCATTGGTATCTTTTTAAGTGGAAGAGATACGAGATCGGTTAAATGAAAGAAAAGTTGCGCATTCTTATGGTCATTAAAAATCTGAAAGAAAATTTAAGATATTTATTTAAACTCACTGCAAAATTAATGCCAGAAATCTAAAAAATGTGATTTTAGAAAATAATTTATATTTTCCAAACCATTACTGCTACATCAGTGAAATTTGGTACCTTTAAATTGTTGACTATTCTGAGTTAAATGACGTCAAAAAATATTTTTTTGGCCTCCTAGATTCGAAGCCGCGATATTCAACTTTTTTTATTTCTTATGGCCGCCATATTGGATTTTTACCTCATCAGATAATAAATAATAATACATTTTCAGATTGCTAATTAACATTAATGTGTTCCCTTAGAAAATGTATTAAATTTGAAAATTTGTATAAAAAATAAATGAAATCAATGCTTTATGGACAGTTTCCATGGTTACCATAAAAATATCGCCTCAAATGAAACTTTAAATTAGATCAAAATTCTAATAATAAAAAAAGCAAATACTTTAATCATTTTATTTATTTAATATTATAAAGACATCTGTTATTTACATAAAATGCTTTTATTGCAGGTCATTTGTTTACTATTATTATTTTCTTTATTATTAGAGCAATTTTGAGGAGATACTTTTATGGTAACCATGGAAACTGTCCATAAAACATAGCTTTCATTTGTTTTTTATACAAATCCTTAAATTTAACACATTTTCTCAAGGAACATATTAAAGTTAATTAGCAATCTGAAAATATATTATAAGTTATTATCTGATGATGTAAAAATTCAACATGGCGGCCATAAGAAATTATTTTTTGACGTCACATAACTCAGAATAGTCAACAATTTAAAGGTACCAAAGTTCATTGATGTAGCAGGAATGGTTTGGCAAATATAAATTATTTTCATAAATCACATTTTTTGTTTTTTTTTGCAATAACTTTACAACGAGTTTAAATATTCTATTTTTTTTTCAGATTTTTAATGGCCATAAAAATGAGCAACTTTTATCTAATTTAACCAACCTCGTATCTCCTCCACTTTGAAAGATACCAATGGTGAGCATCGAAATAATCACCACCCTGTATACACCTCTAAAAGCAAGCTTTAATATAACGTCATAAATTTGGGTGATTGCTTTTTAAAAAAACGTAAAGTAATTATCGTCTGACCTTTAACCTGCTAGTCAAGGTCGTGGCAAAATTCGTATTTAATTCGTCACAAAGAATCGTACAACTTTTATTTAAAACATTTTTCTGTAAAATGCTTAATTTTAAAAATAATGCAGCGTTGCCGAACTTGTAATTTTTAAACTATTTACTTTAGAAAAATGAAAAAAATATGTTAAATATATCTCTGAAAGCAAGTTGGATTAATATTCATTAAAAATGAATTGCCCCTGTTTAAAAAAAGTTAAGTGATTCACCTGACCTTCATTTTTTTTCAAAAATGCTTGTCCAAAATTACCGAGCGTTGCTGAACTTTTTGTGCACCCTGTATGCTGTGCTTTCCTACAATCTAAAAAAAGTATTAAAAATTATATTTCTTTCTCTCAAAACATATAAGATTTACAAAAAAACATAATTACATAGAATTAAGCACATTCTTTTGATATTTATTTAAGAGAAATACCAAAAATTATTATTTCAAAAGTGTCTGCAGGTCTGCAGTATTGCATAAGCTTATCCTATTCAAAATTTACTGATTAATATCAATTAAGGCAAAGTAAATATTGACGCTACACTTATCAGTAAAAGGCGTGAAACACTATCTGAATTTTGTTAAAAAAATTACTTTGTTATCAGTGCCTAGAGCACATATTACACATTAGGTACAAAGCAATGAACAAAGATACACCATTTAGATGTTATTTTTGTTCCAAAATAATTATTAATGATACCGAAATAGTAAGTTAAATATAAAATAATTAAATAATTATACCAACACATTTATTCATTTAGGGCCATACGTCACAATGTGGCTTTGTATTAGAATCGTGTCCTAATAAATGTGGCTCTTACATACAACGAAATGTAAGAGAAAAACACCTTCGGATATGTGAAAATAGTGCCAATAATAGAAGATCTTGGAGAGAATCAGAAAATCGTGGTGCTTACACAGATTTAGATTCAACCGGTAAGCCAATTTATTTTTATCTACCTCAAATAATGAATTTAGAATTTGTAAATCACGTTTTTTTATAAATCAATAATTTTAGGTCAAAATGGTCAAACCCAAATAACTCTAAGAAAAACAATTCACGACAATAATTACAATTTACAGGAAAATGTTAATCAGTTATCTCAGAAATTCGATTTTTTCATAAGTAAATTTAGCGATTACTCAGAAATCCAAAACAACGTAAATAGATTAAAAACAAATTTTAATAAATTATTGCCTGAAGTAGTGTCACGACAAAATTATACAAATTCAAGACTGGAAGAATGTGAAAAAGAATTAAAAACTTACGAACAATTAAAAAAGGATAATGATGTAACCGTCTACAACATTCAAGAAATCATCAAAGAGTTAGGTAAATTAACTCTATCATTTAATGCACAGCAAAATGAATTTGTTAACGAGCATCATTTGAGATTAAGCTTCGAAAAAAACGTTTTGGAAAAAATACAAAAAATACAAGAGAAAATTGAGGAAAATACTTCAAATCCAGAAGACGTTGAAAGTGTTGCCACAAATATTAAAAAATGTGAAGCGGAAACTAACGAACTCAAGCAATTTTTTACTGAAACAAAAGATAAAATTAATAGTTTAAGTTTTGATGTCAGGACAATAAATGAACTTTTAACAGAATGCTTGGATAAAGCAAAAGATCAAGATAAACAAATTTTCGAAATTAGGAATATGATGGCGCAAAATAAGTTGGATATAGAATTAGCTGAAGATAATTTTGAATATATTCAAGGATTTATTTCAAGCAGATCAGGTGTATAACTGCAAATATAACTGCAAATATAAAATAACGAATGCTCTAATTTTTTAGGATATATTATCTGGAAAATTGATGATTTTGAAAAGAAAATGGAAATAGCAAAAAGTAAAGATGGAATATTAATGAAAGGGCCGATTTTCTATAGCCATGATTATGGGTATCGATTAAGGGTAATAAACAATAATCATATCATCTCTCCGTTTTGCAAACAAATTTTTCTATTGCACTCTTACACACTACAGATATACGACTCGTTCATAAGTGCAAGAGAGAGAAAAATCTTGTCTGCAAAACGAAGGGACCTTACATACAGTATTTTATTTAAAAAACTAGTAAAAAGTTTACTTTCTTTTAAAATAAATTTTTGAGAAATAAAACACGAAATTCTAAACTCATTTATCGAATGGCAAATACCATCACAAAAAGTTCATTCAATATAATTTTATTATGGAACACTAAAGTCTGACATTTTTCATACTGCAGCTTAATATGTTCCTTAATGGACTTAAAAGATGGAGAGGTAGATATATGTTAGCTTGTCTACAAGTGATGAAAGGAAAATATGACGATTTGTTAAAGTGGCCTTGTAAAATTGAAGCTAACGTAATTTTAAAAGACTGCGAAAATAAAGAAAACGTAAGTATTTTTTGTATTTTGCGTCTGAATAATCCCATACAAAACTTAGATTTTTGACTTTGACTTTTTTATTTTTCTTAACTTCAAGTAAGTAATTAACATTTACATTAGACAGTTTGATTTCATAAAACAGCATTTTCGGTTTTCTGGGTGCTTTAGTCAAATTGGAAATTACTTCTCTATAAATATGCATTATGCTCCATGCAACACTGTAAAAGTGGGCGATGAACAAGCTGCAGCTCATGTAAACTGAACCTAGGTATAATCGAGTGCAGTTCCCTCTAAGGCCTAAGGCATGCGTTATAGGAATGACGAAAGAAGAAGAAGCTACAAAAGACCGTTTCGCACCTTACACCCTGTACCCTGGTGTAGAAGAGGGATGATATTTTCTTGGAAGGTTGACTGAACTTGTCTTCATGGGTGGCGAAGTTACTAGTCATGATAGAAGAGAACTAACTGCACACCTATAAAAAATCGTGTTTATGTTATGCGAAATAAGCCTAAAAATAGATTAGATAAGAGGAGGGCGTTTGGCTTGGAACTTCGAATGAGCCTTACCGAACTGCGACTCTGCGACCAACGTGATTTTTTGCTCAACCCTTACTCTAGTGAAGTCTTGTGATGTCTAAATGCTTAATAGACTTATGGTGCAATTCTGTGTAAATCTGTAAGTCCCTACAGAAAATATCTGTAAGGTAACCATGGAAACCGTCCATTACAACCCATATAACAAACGTTACAGATATTTTCTGTAAATGGACAGAATTCCACCAAAAGTCTTGACTTCATCTGGAATGAGTGTCCAGCCGAAGTGATCAAAAATCGTTCGAGCAACTGCTTCAAACTTACAGATGATGTGTTTCGAAGTTTATTTAGCTGAATTCATCTTCAAGTCCACAGAATCTGTAAGTTTTCTATTTCCGAGTCTTGCCAATTTGGTTGAGATGATACCTCAATGTCAATTGGTAGCAGTGTAGACATGTGATGAGCTTAGGCTTCGTTCCTGCTTAATCAATGAAATTTTTCGAATGCTTTGAACTCGGATTTTGACCCTATAGTCAAAAATTTGTTTAACCAACAGAACGGTTCGGGAACACTAGGTGTAAGTTTTGAGGCTGATCTTGCCAATCCATCAGCAATTTACTTGCCTTCTATTCCGTCGTGCCCTGGCACCTGGCACCCATATAGGAACAAGCTTTCGTTGAAAGTCCGACTCGTTTCCTAGCTGACAGTTAAAATGCATATTTGTGGCCATTTGAGTCTTCTACGCACAGACTTCTACGTAAGCACTCTTGCGGGCACACATACGCACATCGAGAGTTTCTGAGTGTGTGTATTGGTTGGGGAGATTCCTAAAGTCAAAGAAACCCTATAGCTGATGGATCCATAGATGCCTATACCCGGCCTTAGTTTTGATCCATCCGTGAACCACAAGTATGCCTTGAGATCCAAGCAATTTAACATGCGGTTTACCGTTTGGCGGTCTATGACAATCATCAGGTCTTCTTTCCGTACATGCAGATGCAGTGGAGAAAAGACCAGCTACCTCTAAGGGCGCCGTGGGGGTGGTGCTCGCAGCTTGTTTTCCGTGAGTATCTCTTTAGTTTTCGTCCACCAAAACAAAGAGGCATATGTGACTATGCGTCTCACAATCTAAGCCTTATATCTTATATGTACAACCACGCGCAAAGATATCGAGGACACAAAAGAAATATTCTGACCCAATATCAAGTCTTCGCAAACACGAGATCACACGAAATTTGATAGGAGCCCTCCCACATATTAAGTTGTATTCATTTCTTACAAATATCGTGTCATTTCGTGTCTTCAATCGCTTGCTATTGGGTCAGAATGTTTCTTTCGTCTCCTCGATATCTTTGCGCGTGATTGTAGATGGATACCGATCGTCTACGCAGTCTACCAGTAAGGAGCTCGAAGTTCAGGTCATGGACTGGCCAGTAATATGCAACCCTGTCCTAAACCTAATTGAACATTTATGGGATGAGTTGAAATCAAGAATAAAATCGCCGGTTCCAGAGAGTTAAGGCCGTTGCACGCTGCGCAATTGACGGAACGAGTACATTACTTGTAATGTACTCGCTTAATTTTCAACCCATACTTGTATGGGTTGAAAATTAAGCAACGGAGTTCCCTGTGATTAGGAATAATACGATTTCGTACTACGGAGAGACGAGAGACGGGAAGGGTTAGTGAAGTTTTTGGCCGATGCACAATTTGATGAGATGAGTACGTTGTGCGTTACGTTACGAAATGAAAAAAAAATGTCAGATGCACAACTGTTTCGCACGAAACGAAACCGAAATCGAACCGTAATGTGATTAGTTGGTTAGGTTAGGTTAGGCTGTAATGCGCTGTGCTGAAAATTCTTATGAAATACGCTATTTCAAAGAGACTTAAATTTCCTTTGAAATAACTCTTAATTGTATTTCAAATTGTACGAAAAAATCAAACAAACAAATTCGACTAAATGCGAGATTGTGATTCGAATATTTTGTCGACCATTATAAAAAATTAACAATTAATGATATAAGTAATTAATTATATATAAGGGTGTTTATCAGTGTTCAAATTTATACAAAAATTTCAAAGAATAAAATTGGTATATCTTATATGTATTTATTTTTTTAGCCCAAAGATCACGTACGATATATCACAGCAAAAAGAGAATATCCGAATGATGAGCCTGAAGAACCACAGGAGTCTTCGACGCAATATTTATTTATTCCCCATGATAAGCTTAGACAAAGCAAATATATTGTTAATAATTCATTTTTCCTTGAAATCAGTGTTAAAAATGAAAAACTTACTAAACATGATAATACATTGTAAATTGTGTAATATTAACTTAAATTTAAAAATAAATTATATTTTACAAGAAAAATTTAGGTCTTTAAGAGCATTCCTTCCTAAACCACGTGTTCAAAATCGCCTTCCTCAAAATAAGTTATATCCTTTTAGAACTATATAGTTATTTTTTATTAAATAATTTGGAATCGTTGGTGAAATCGGGTATAAGTTATTTACAAGTAATTCCAAAATAATAAATAGAAGTAGAAGCTCAAATAGTACAAAAAATTTAATTTAACATGGTTGTGGCAGTCTCAAGAGGTTCAATTGAGCATAAAACTGTAGATTTTAGAAAGACGATAGCAGAGAAGAAAGACTACAAAACGATCCACGAGGGTTCATATGAATGTTCTTCATGTTGGCAATTTTTTGGAATAATCCTTATGCGTTCTTCCAAATTTTTCATTTTTTTTTGATGATACATCCACCGCAATTTGACTTTCACTGTACAGCTTTTCTGTTATGTGCCAAATTTTAGAAACAGTTGAAACGTGGCTGCAACACTCTTAATAGCCATGCTGCAATTTTGCACCTTTCTTGTATTGCAATAATTTTGGAGTATACCATTATTGCTATCCATTTCAACACAACTTTCATCAAAATTAGGCATTTTGTAATAACAGTGGATGTCATTGTATTTATCAATAATATGCGAATAAATTTTAACATGTGGAAGAATATTTGTTTATTTGTTGCCACACAATCACATATTTAGTAATAAAAATATAAAAAGACTTCCTTTAGTTAATCCAAATCATTTTTCAAAATGTATACCATACTTGGTAACGCGTAAAGTAGCCGAACGTAGAATAGCCGAACAGTGAAATAGCCGAAAGTGAAATGGCCGAACCCAGCCGAACCGTAAACAATCCACCGTTCTAGGCACGTTAGGTTAGGTTAGGTTCACCTCTGGACGTGGATTCCTGAAATCTCACCCAAACCTCGATTCCCGAAATCTCACTAAGAGAAAGTGAATCATATCTCTCTCAAAATGAACAAAAATGTATTCTTGAAACAAAATCTCACCAAAGATGCGCGACATGCGCGAGAGAATAAATTCTCCTGCCAAGACCCAGGAGAATCATCTCTCCTAGTAGTTTTTACGGTGTTGCCGGTTTGGAATTTACTTTAATCTTAAGTATATTTTGATATTTGGGGTGTAAATTATAATAAATGCGCCTTAATATTTGATTTTTATAATTAAATACGTTTTAGGAAATTATAGTATGCTTATTTATAACTAAAACTGTTTGAAAAATTAAAAATAAATAATAATTTACAATTTTCAATTATTTATAAAGAAATTCATAAAATGCAAGTGGCAACAGTGTAGACACCTAACCAATGTTATTTTAACTTCTAACCTTATTCCTTTCTTGTTTCTTGCTGTGGTTTCTTGTTTCTACAAAAATTCTAAACTACTCTGATATCCGCTTTACAATATAAAATGGAATTACTGGAACCCGATGAAGTATTACTTATGATGGAAGTTTTAAGGAACTTGGAAGATGCTGAACAGCAAGCAATTCCAGCAGTTCGTCGAAATGTTTTAAGAGAGAACTGTTTTAATTTGTCCGATCGTCAATTTAAGAAATGTTTCCGTTTAACTAAAGATTTAACAAATGAATTAATAGATATTGTTTCACCCTTTATTGAAGCCCCATCTAGAATTTCTTCTTTGAGTGTAGAAACAAAGGTATGTAAAGCCGGGCGCAACAGATTAGTCAAAACAGTGTAAATCATTCAGACTTTCAAATTTATAGGTTCTTGCAGCTTTAAGATTTTTTGGACTTGGAAGCTACCAAGAAGTTATGGGTTCCAATATTTTTACGAATATAAGTCAGCCAAGTGATTTGCCCCCGGAATGGAATTTAGTTTATTAGATATATCTACCCACAGAGCTTCAATCGATTTACTAGTAAATCTTCCGTCCAGTTTGGAACCTACGAGCACCCCCGCATTGTCTTCCATGAACTGAACAAGCAGTTCTTTCTGTCTATTCGTTATATAACCCCGTTTGATGTTTTCCATAATTAACAATTGCTGTTCAATATTTTTTAGGCTAATTTATTAACAAAAATTTAACAATCCACTTAAATCACGGATCACTGTCGAATGTCAAACGTCAAACTAACGTCAAATCGCTGTAATTTCATTGGTTGGATATGGATAAAAGGTTTGGCAACGAGGCGGATAAAGAAGGGATGTGAATCAGCGTGAATTCATGTGATGACCGCTCAAGAATACCGATTTTCGAAGTAAGAGAGATTTTAAAGTGAGATGAGAAAATCTCACGAAAGAGAATTCATCTCATCTCACCAGTTTTCGGGAATCGAGGACCCAGTGAATGTTAAATTCACCTTCATCGAGCGCATGCGCAAACTTTCACTCGTGAATCTTGATTCGCCTGGTTCAGACCAAGTGATTTTGGATTCTCTGATGAGATTTTGACGCATGCGCTTCGAGGAAGGTGAATTTAATATTCACGGTATGAGATTTCAGGACTCCAGCCCCTGAGGTGAAAGAACGCAACTGCGCAATGTGCAGTTCCTACTGAGTTGAAAATGTGCAATAAATTGCTCAAAAAATATCTTGGTGTATGGTGGGCCTAAGCTATACGATTGTTTTCGTACAACGAAAAAATCGTTTGTAGAATATGTTGCGAAGATGACGCATTTTGTCTTCTTTCAATACATACAAAACGTACATAAGGAATAGTCCTTGGGCCCGTAACCCTTTTGAAAGATGACTAACACCCGGCTGTAACTTCGTGTGTGCCTTCATTATGACGAGTCTAACACACTTTTATTTGGGAAAATTCTCGAAAATGAGCATTTTCTTTCAAGGCGCCCGGAAACTTGTTAATTTGGTGCAATTTTTAAATTTATGAACACCCATTTCTTTTTTACTTTAATAAGAGACAATTGAATATAAAACGCAAAAATAAGTTTGTCCGACAAAAATGTTGGGTCATTTAACACGTGACCGACATCCCAAAATTGTTAAAATAAAGAAATTACAAAATTGATTAACAGCAATCTGATTTTTTCAGAATTGTTAAATAAAAATATTTAAAATGAGATATGAGATGGTAACTTTGTCCGACAAATTTTCTAAGCCATACTTGCTGTCCGACGCATTGAAAATGCGATTTCGTGGATAACTCAAAATTGACTAACACCCTTTTAATTTCCATTTGGTTGTTATTGTAATAAAGTATACAACACACTGAATTGGTTGTCCGACAAAAAAACTGCGCCATTAAAAAAAAAATTAAATAAAAGTATTGAAAAGAAAATATGATTTTAAATTAAAACCCTTGGAACAATATTCAACTTTTTATATTTACTTTTAGATATAATTAAGCAGTGAATAAATCCATTTTATACGGACTTGTCGGATGAACATTTGTATAATATCTCATCCAGGCACTCGGTTACAAATGACATATATGATTTTTTGTCAAGTGTAGAATATCACGAAATGAACAGCGTATTAAATTTATTAACGATAGTAATAGTGATCCAGCAAGGTTTGACAAAGCTATTGCAAAAAACAAAATCATTAATTTTGATTCAAAGAATTCTAAAAAAAGTATAGGTTAATGGTAAAGTCAAAGAAATATCAATTCAACGAGACATCTTTGGAAGGTTGGTGTATGCTTCGTTAAAAAACGACATTGATTTAGAAAAAGCGTTAAGCTATCCATTAACCCCTGTGCCGTTTTCTTTGTGTCATAATGACTGTATTATATGCAAAACGCCAAAATCAATTATTCTGGAAGAATTAAAATCACACCAAGATGAAAATGTTGAAACCCCAGAGCCTGATATTGCAATTTATGATGGTTTATATTTCCTGCACAAGTTGAAGAATCTTCCAAATACACTTGGAGAAAAACTTCGAAATATACAGGGTGTCCAAAAAATGGCGGATAAGCTCTCCAGTACGTTGTTGGGGATCCTTCAGGGATCCCCAGAAAAATAGTTAAAAAAATCCTCGTGATCAATTGACCGAGATATGGAGGGCAAAGTTTGGAATTTAACTTCTTTATTTTTGTGAATTTTGAAAAACCTTCAGTTGTCCTGTAAAGTTTGGCTTCTCTTTAGTCGCTTAGTAATAAATTTAATTTAAATCGCGTATTAATAACTTCACCATTTATTTTTATAAATTGAAAATTACCTGTCATAACCACTTGTCATAATGGTCCTCAACATCGTAGTGGAGAGCTTATCCGCCATTTTTTGGACACCCTGTATATTTAAATTATTGGTATTAAATAGGAAACAGGTACACATTATTTTTGATAAATATAAAAGCCCAAGTATCAAAGATCATGAACATCAACTGAGAGGAGAGGATGATACTAGGTACATTAATTATCAGTAAAAACCATAAACGGTGTAAAGTCAGAAATTATTGCGAAGTTCAAATTTCAAGGAAACGTTCATAAAATTGATTTTGATAGAAGATTGGGCAAACGATGAATTTGTCAACTTATGTAAAAGAAAAACAGTTAAAAAGTTAATTACGATAATTGCTACACTTATGAAGTTAACAACAGCGAAGCTATTTACTTGTCTACACCATTCCTGTTTGCTGAGAAGTTCTCCTATACTAAAAATTTTCTTCAGCATTATAATCTCAGTCAATTTCAATAAAAATAAATATCCTGCTCTCCGCAACAGTCGACTGCCAACCGTCGTGACGTCACAGCGGTTGACTGCTCAGCAGTTGCAGCGGGCCGTTTCAGCGAAATCCTACCTTTAGGTTACCGGCATTTTAATAAATAAATTAAGTATTTAATAATAAATATAAATTATAAATTATGAAAGAATTTTATCTTTATATTGTCGGACTACGAGTACAGCCCAATATTTTTGTCGGACAACTACATCAGTGATCATAAAATAAGCTATTCTACATACTTCATTTTCTGTCCACCAGGTGTTAGTCAATTTTTGGGTTATACACGAAATCGCATTTTCTGTGCGTCGGACAGCAAAAGTATGGCTTAGAAAATTTGTCCGACAAAGTTACCATCTCATTTTAAATATTTTTATTTAACAATTCTGAAAAAATCAGATTGGTGTTAATCAATTTTATAATTTCTTTATTTTAACATTTTTGGGATGTCGGTCACGCTAAATGACCCAACATATTTGTCGGACAAACTTATTTTTGCGTTTTATATTCAATTGTCTTCCTATTAAAGTAAAAAGAAATGGGTGTTCATAAATTTAAAAATTGCACAAAATTAACAACTTTTCGGGCGCCTCGAAAGAAGACACCGCATTTTCGAGAATTTTCCCAAATAAAAATGTGACTCGTCATAATGAAGGCACACACGAAGTTACAGCCGGGTGTTAGTCATCTTTCAAAATGGTTACGGACCCAAGAACTAGAAGGGTGATAGAAAATCTGTCACCAAGCAAAACCTAGTCAACAAACGATTTTTTCGTTATACTGAAACAAATTGTATAGCTTACAGACTCAGGAACGGATTTATATTCGGCTTAATAGGACCTCTCTTTTTTGGGCCCTCGAAAAGCTTAATTGCAACTTAAAAAAATTAAAAATGAAGTGATAATATTTTGGGATTAGACCAATTTTGTGGTATCCCGGGGTTCCCATAGCAATTTTTGCCTAGGACCCTCAAGTGCCAAATCCGCCCCTACAAGGGACCTGCGATTAAAATTTGTGCCTAGGGCCCGAAAGGGTCTAGTAGCGGCCCAGCATATGAATCGATAAGCATAAACATACACCATAAACATGATAAATAAACATTTCTTTAATTAGGTATTAGGGGGTACAAAACGTTGTTTTTACGTAAAAATAGACCAACAAAAAATTCCAAAGACATAAAAATATATCATTGAGTAAAAAGTTTGAATATATACAATAGTTATAAATTATCATGAAAAATATGTTTATCATTGTTATTACTTATTTAAATTAGTTTTTATGTCAGTGGGAGATAAAGATTATTATTTCATTAAGAAATCTTTATGCAAATTTATGTGATTAGGTGAACTATAAAGGTGAAATTTTTATTTAATATTTATTATACATATATTTGAAGATGTTGATATTTTCCATTGTAATTTTATGTGTCGTGGGCTTTTCTCAGGTAATATTAAGATTTTTTTATATTTTGTATGCTTAATAATTTGACTATTTCAGTCCATTACAACGGAAGAAATTTTATGTTTACCAAAACCCATGAAAGACTGCGCTAGAAAATTGAATTTGAACGTAAACCAAACGTTTAGAACCGAATTTGATTGTAATAAGGAGGTACCCAAAAAGTTAGATCAATGGAGTATATGTTATGCTGGAGAGTCTTTTCATGGTAAATATTGGATGCTGGAAGATGGGTCAATCGATTATGAGTATTTATATCCACTACTTACTCCTGACAGATATGAAAATGTGGTTGTTTGTGATGCTTTTGCTCCCTTTTTACCCGCTACTAGAAAAGCCAGAGCAATACCTTTCCTAAACTGTTACATGCGTGTAACAGGTTGCGCTGAATACATTAGAAAAGAAAGTGAGAAATATCTTGAAAATTAAGTTATTTACGATTATAACAAATTTAATAAAATACATAATATTATATTATTCAACGAGCGTGTAAACTGGCTATTACACACGACTAGGCGAGTGTCGTCATTTTAAACATAACCTAATTTTTATTTGGTATTTTATTAATCACAATAATTAAATCTTCTGTTTTTAATGTACATGCCTTTGAAATTTCCTAAATATGCTTTTTTACAATAAATAATTATTACATTTAAATTGTGTCTATTTATAAAGTTAAAATAATAATATAATATTGTACTAGTTTAATAAAAAAATCAATCTTATACTGATTTAACAATTTGAACATTTTCGTTAAAATTTGTTTCTTGTAAATTAAAAATTTACTTTTTTTTGTAATATTTTCATTGAGAATTAATAATTTTTTTTTTGAGTAAATTTATTTTTTTTTTCAAAAATGGTTGAAATTTTTTTAAATATTTTTATGTGATCATTAATATGATAAAAAGGTCTATAAAAAATGTATAGAAAAAGTAGGGGTTTCCATTTAAAAAAATTGATGATGGCGTCATAGTGAAGTTATCAGTGACGTCATGAATATTTTTTTCATTCCAAAAGATGGCATTTTTAAAACAAAAATTGACCTGTCCGAGCGATTTTTACAAAAAAATTTTTTACGGAAGTTATGACCTTGGTTCCAAACTTTATCACCACCCTGTATAAGAATCAAAAATAACTTTAATAAATTTTCCATAAATAAAAGGAACATCAATTAATTCGAAATGTATACATATGTATGATCATCTTTTCAATAGGACACTTATCTGGTTTTAGTCCTAAGTCTACAAATACGTTTTCAATAAATTTTCAGAAATAAGCGTGGTCAAAATTACTTGGATCATTTTGTTATTGATTGAAATATTTGTACTTCCAACCACCATAAAATATGCTTTTATATTTTATGAATAATTAGTTTGAAAATTTTTTATTTTATATTATTAAGTATATGTATAGTTTACTTTCAGAGGTTTACAGATCATATTTGCTTTTTGAAAAAATATATTGGAAGTTGCAGAGGTTTTTAAATTATTCCAATACAAAACGTCACCTCAAAATTAGTTTGTTCAATGTCCACTTTTAGAGTTTTCGAGAAAAGGCCATTGAAACATAGAAGTTAATGGCATTTCATATTAGTATGAAACGTGGACTTAAAATTAGTTTTTGCATATACATATTTATGTTTGACATGCATTTCTGGTTGGTATTTTATGTTATTATCAATAGATAATAAGTTTTTACACATTTTTACCTTGGATATTGAACAAAATCAGTATTTAATATTTGTATTCGGTCACTGAAGTGGATATTGTACAAAATATGAGGATATTGAATAAGCAAAGTCTAGGTTTATTTAATTAAAAAAACTTTAGAAACTTAAAAAATTATTATTATTAACACCACAACAATAAATGATTTATTATTATTAAAAAATATTAATATTTTCTGAAAATACTACGAAAATTCTTAAATCTAATTTTGTATTTTAATATTTTTTATTAAAGACTTGTAAATTTTTTTATCAGATATTTTACCATCGATTTTAGGTCTTTTGCCTTTCGCGATGTAGTTGTATATTATGGTCTTCTTTTATAGTAGATATGGCTATTAAAGATGGATTTTCGTCATCGGTTCTACCCTTATTTTTTTTTGTAGAACGTGGAATTCTTTGTCTGCATATTATCACTTCCACAAAATCTTCAGGGAATCTATTTTTAAAACCTACATTATATGATTTAGTGTATATTATGTGATTGATCTTATTGTAGGGAATTGAGCTAAAATTATATTACATTAAACAGATTCCTTTGTACACAATTTTCTGATTGGGAATAATTATTAGGATCAGCTTCTGGAAAACCTACGTCTATGTATTCAATGTGGCTATAATAATATATATGGATTGTTATAAACAATTGTAAAACGTACAAAACTTACTACGTACTGTCTTAAATTCTCATCACTAATATATTGGGCTCTGGTGAACTAAAATTTTCTAATATATTGTCCATTTTGCTGATATTATTTAAATACAACACGGAACACAATAATATTCACTGCACTTATAATTCACGTTTTGTGGAATGAATATCAAATTCTAAATCAAATTCAAATTCATCTTTTAAGACCACATGGTCAAATTAACATTATAATCACATGAAGTAAAACATGACTCTGATTGGTCAAAATGGATATTGAACAAACCAAAACTACTATTTGTAGCAGTTTAATTTAATTTGTATTGGAGTATTCAACATCCGGATATTGAACACTACAATACAGAATTTTAATAATATTGCAGGTTGTTGAATAAAAAATATACTAAAAAAACTTTTATTTACTGAAATATACTTGATTTCTTTTCGTCTGTTGAACAAGCCAACTTCAACTTAATACTTGGTATATATAACTCAATTTCGCCAAAAAGTGGATATTGAACAAACCAATTTTGAGGTGACGATTTCACTTTCGGCTACTCTACGGTTCGGCCATTTCACTTTCGTCTATTTCACTGTTCGAAATAACATTGTTTTATTGGAATATTTTATGAAAGGAACAAGATAACTGAAACCCTCAAAACACGTGTAGGGTAGGTACAGCAAAAAAAGTAGCCAAAACATTTAGTTGTAGATAAAGTATAGTATTAAACTCGCGTGTATTACTATTACCACTCGGTTTAATTAATAATTAATTAATCCTCGTGTGTAATAGCAACTTTACACGTTCGTTGAATAATATACAATTATTTTATTAAATTTGTTATAATCGTGTAAGTAAATAATTTAATTTTCAAGATATTTCTCACTTTCATTTCTAATGTATTCAATGCAACCTGTTACACGCATATAACAGTTTAGGAAAGGTATTGCTCTGGCTTTTCTAGTAGCGGGTAAAAAGGCAGCAAAAGCATCACAAACAACCACATTTTCATATCTGTCCGGAGTAAGTAGTGGATACAAATACTCATAATCGATTGAGCCATCATCCAGCATCCAATATTTACCATCAAGTGGCTCTCCAGCATAACAAATACTCCATCGATCTAACTTTTTGGGTACCTTCTTATTACAATCAAATTCGGTTCTAAACATTTGGTTTACGTTCAAGTTTAATTTTCTAGCGCAGTCTTTCATGGCTTTTGGAAAATATAAAATTTCTTCCGTTGTAATGGACTAAAATAATATAAGTAATTATTAAGCATACAAAATATGAAAAAAACATTAATATTACTCGAGAAAAGCCCACGGCACATAAAATCACAATGGAAAATATCAACATCTTCAAATATATGTATATGAATAATAAATATTAAATAAAAATTTCACCTTTATAGTTCACCTAATCGCATAAATTTGCATAAAGATTTCTTAATGAAATAATAATTTTTAACTCCCCCTGACATAAAAACTAATTTAAATAAGTAATAACAATGATAAACATATTTTTTCATGATAATTTAAAATTATTTTATATATTCAACCTTTTCACTCAATGATATATTTTTATGTCTTTTGAATTTTGTTGTTGCAGCGCTTAAATTGGTCCATTTTTACGCAAAAACAACGTTTTGTACCCCCTAATACCTAATTAAAGAAATTTTTATTTGTCATGTTCATAGTAGGTTTATGTTTATCGATTCATATGGAGGGCCTCCTTTTCGGCCCTAGGCCCATTCCAAGGAGAACATTAAAAAAATTAAAATTTTGTAAAAATTGCACTGTTTTACTTGTTGAAGTTGTAAAATAACTTTAAAAAATTTGTAAAAAAAATAACCACACGTGATCTAGAATTAATTTTGCGGTTAATTTGAATGAATTAAAGAATTCTGCAATAAGTGAAACCAAATTTATTGAAAAATTGTAAGGGAAACATTAAAAAGAAATTAGATTTTCTAAAAATTACACTATTTAACTGTTTGAAGCTGCAAGATGATTTTTAAAAATTTATATAAAAAATAACCACGTGAGATAAAATTTGTCGGTTGATTTGAATAAATTAGTGAATTCTGCAAAATAATAATCCGAGTTTGTTGAAAAATTCCAAGGGGAACAATAAAAAAAACTAAAATTTTTAAAAAATTGCACTAATTTTACTTGTTGAAGCTGTAAAATGATTTTAAAAAATTTATAAAATAATAAATAAGTAAGCTAGAATTAATTTTGTGATTTATTTGAATAAATTAGAGAATTCTGTAAAAAATAAAGTCGACTTTGTTAAAAAAAATCCAAGGGGAAAATTGCAGTATTGTACTTGATGATTTTTAAAAAATTATAAAAAATAACCAAGTGAGCTAGAATTAATTGTGGGGTCGATTTGACTAAATTAGATAGTTCTGTAAAATAAATTTTAGCGTATAAGCGCCGCAAAGTGTAGTTTAAAATGCGCTTTGGCAAAAACCTCATTTCCACACCACCTTTTGAGGTTTCTAGTTTCTACCACTGGGGCCCACAGTTCCCCTTATAAAAGAATAAGTTCTACATCCTGTAGCGCGTAGGAAATTTTTATTTTAGAAGGGGTTCGGAAGTTATGCCTAAATTAAGTCGAAATTTCGAATTTAGGGGTGAATGGCTCCCGTCCGGCCATTTTTTAGCCGATTTTCAATTTTAAAAGTTCAGTCGAATATGCTCCTCGAACCCAAATCGCCCACGCATGGGTTTTTTTTTAAATTCGAAAAAATAACGCAAAATTATTTAAAATCCCATTTATAAAAATCGCAATTTTTGACGCTTTTTGGTCTAATTATCCCCTCCAATTCTATTTCACCCCTATGTAATACATCTTCTCTGAAAATTTTCAAGGTCCGCTTTATGACAAAAAAATAATCACTTCACTATCTTTATAATGCACCGTTTCTAATCTAACGCATAGTATTGTAGTGTCCATAATTCTACTTTTTTTCTTGTACAACAAGAAGCACATTGGAAAATTTTATTTTGGACATGAAAAAATAAATTTAAATCGTTCATTTTGGCTTCACTTTCAGGAAGTTTATTTCTTAAAATTTCTTTCTTAATTTCGGGACAACCTATATAGGGTGCTCACTTTTTTTCCAGCAATAATTTTTTTTAGATAATTTGAACAACAAATTTTGTATGAACTAATATTTTTTTTCAACTCCTTAAGAAATTGCAACAATTTTAATATTTCAAAATATTAATGATTTTTTAGGACACCCTGTATAAATTTCATTTTATTTCAATTTAAATAAATTTAAATCAAGTATGCTTTAGATTATGAAATTATCTGTAAGTCAATCAGATAGGTTAATTATCTTGTCAGTTTTAAATGAGTCCACTTATTTTAAAAACAGCCAATAATGTTCAAAAAGACAAGTGGGGAAAGACAAAATCGAAACCATAAATCTTTTAAATAAAAACATGATGCTAAAACAGAAAAATTATACAGGGCGTTTCATAAAAAAACGTTAAAGTGTTGAAATTTTTAAATTGCTGTAACTTCTAAGGAGTCGAAAAAAAATATTAGTTTATAGGAAATTTTTTGTTCACAATCACATTTACTATGTAAAAAAGTAAGACACCCTGTATAAACATTCTTAAGATTATTTTCTGATAAAACTGTGCTTCCTGAGATCCTGAGAAAATTTACTTTTTGTGAGTTTTAACAATTGGCTTTTCATTTGTCGTTATAACGTCATCGAACGAAATCTTACATGGGAAAATCTGTCTCTTGATTTTTTTAGGTG
Source organism: Stenus bimaculatus (assembly GCA_963971135.1). Lineage (NCBI taxonomy): Eukaryota > Metazoa > Arthropoda > Insecta > Coleoptera > Staphylinidae > Stenus > Stenus bimaculatus. The sequence continues at coordinate 72,374,967 of OZ020180.1, read as the reverse complement.
TATTGTCTAGCAATTATTGAATTAAATAAAGTACGAAAAAAATTTGTAAATTATTAGCATATAATCACCCTGTATTTAACTTACCCAGCAAATATTACTTGATACTACTACAGAGGGCGCTGTAGGACGACATAACTACAGATCATCTGTCATAAAAATAGCAGTCTAATAAAAGTACGTCTATGATTTGTAGAACGTCACGTGAGTCAACGTGAGTTCTTCGTATCTTCGTTCTCATTTCATTCCTCAAATTGCAATGACGTGATAATTTTAATAAATTTTACTCAAAATAATATTAAAAACATGAGTGAAACTGGTGAAAAAACGACCACTAACAGTGAAATGGAAGCTCGTCCTGCCGAAAACCAGGAGGTTTCTCCAAATCCGCAAACAAATGTAAGAATTTTTTTCTAATTTGGGTTTGGTTAATTTTGTCCTTATTACAGGGTGCTCCTCTTAATAGGGAGCCATCTCGAATGGAAAGTGTTATGGCAATAGTAAAATCTCTTTTACTTCGAGGAATGATAATTTATTTTATAATGACATTCTTCCGAAGACCAGCGCCTCCTGATCCCGCAGGTGGGCCACCAGCTCAAGCAATCGGTGCCAGGAATTTATTTTCAAATGGAACGGAGTATTCGTTGTACATATACATCACAGAAAGCGAAAAACTTAATCAATTTGATGAAAGCAAACTATTTTGGTTGCAAGATAGTTTAGTGTACGGGGATTGGAGCAGTGGACCTTTTAATGATGGTTCTTATGTTTTCGAAAAAGATCTTCCAATTACAGAACACCTTAAAAATAATGGGTCTTTGTACTTACATTGTTTTGTTACTAAATACGGAGAGAGTCCTGATCCTGCCTCTAAAAATTATGGAAAGAGTTTAATATCTTCATCGTTTAAAGTACTAAACAGGTAAAACTTAGCATTACTTTCTAAATTGGGAATTCTAGAAATCTGCTCGCCCTCTGGTGGCAAAAGTATGAACCTAGAAAACAGGAGCTTTTTATTCCATTTCAAGCATTAGTACATATTTTACGGGTTTAACTAAAGATTTAAATAATAAATCTATTTGGGTTTTGTTGAATATGTACTTATTAGGTACAAAGATGCATTTTATATATAATTTTTGTCACTGACAAGTACCATGTATCCTCCATTTTATGCTATTTAAAGCGCCCTCTATCAGTTGCTAGAATTAGGAAGTTTCCATCGGAAGAAAATAGTAATAATTTTGTCACGAAATTATAAAACTAAGGATATCATTAAAAATGGTGAAAGATTTATTTGAGTATCTCAAAAAACAACGGAGATATTTAATTTTTTATGAGCGCTCCGTGAACGAGACTCTCTAACATCTCGTTCGCTTGCTATAACTTCATAAGTTATGATAGTGGCTGCCAGGTTGTAGTGTGCGCTGCGTTTTACTTGTGAGATTTGGATTATTTTGGTGTAAAACAACGTATATAGAAGAAACATAGAAGGAGGTTTTGAACGTGGTGATTCAAATAATTTACCTAAAGTGGATATAGTTATGATAATGAATTTTTTTGCAAGTAATTCACTATACATATACTAGCGCTGAAATCCGAGGTGCAAATCTATTGTTTTTAAATCTACTTTAAATGCACCGGTATTCGTCCATTAAGCCCCAAGTCGGCTGCATTACATTATCATTGATTATACAGGGTGTCCCGTTCGTGGTTCACCAAACGTCAAGGTTAGAAAGTAGAGCAAATTTTATCAAGAAAAAACCAAAAAAGTAGGGGTCTATCTTTTATGGTTTGAAAGTTACAGGGGTTTGAATTTGGCATCACCCATTTTTGCCAGAAATCAATAAATGATCAATAGTTACTTAATATTCAATTTTTATAAGCAAAAGTTAAATTTTGATGGCTTTTGAAACAGTTGTATTATTAAATAATAACAAAAATGAAGGCGCACCTCAATTGTAACTAACTATGCTTAGAATCAATTCTCATAGGAGTAAGTTTAGAAGGCTCTAGTGAGTGTATAAAAAGAGTTACGGTTTCAAAATTTTTCATAATTTCTAGAGAATTTAACGAGATTTTAGAAAATTCAAAGAAACCACGCCCTTAATAGGTCATATCTTGTAGAAAATCTTCAAAAACTGCTAAAAAACATTTTTTTCTGGATTTTCTTTTGTTTTCGATTTTTTTTAATACTTTCAGCTTTAAAATTATATATTTTTTTAATGTTTTTATTAAGTTTTTAAGCAGCTATTGATCATTTACTGATTTCTGGCAAAAATTTGCTCTACTTTATAACCCTGATGTTTGGTGAACCACGAACGGGACACCCAGTATATTTAAACATTTTTTCTAGAAATTGTCTTTAAATTTAAAATATAAGAAAAAAACGTTGAAATAACGTAGCTGACTGCAATAAAAACTACACATATGCTTTTAATTAATATAATTAATTAATTATTATAAAAATGTTCGACTTCGTGAAATGGCTCGAGAGTGAATTTGCCACCCTGTTTAATTTTTTTTCTTGCAATTTTGTTTTTCATGTTATTTATACAGGGTGATGATAAAAGTTTGGAACAAAATTCGTTATTGCCGTATTAATTTTTTTTGAGAAAAATGCTCGGATAGGTCAATTTTAGGTTTTTAAATGCCATCTTTTGGTATAGAAAAAATATTAACGACGTCACTAGTGATTTAGCAATGACGTCATCATCGATTTTTTAAATTAAAAACCCCAGTTATGAACCCACTTTTTTTACTCGTTCTTGATAGACATTCATGTCACTTAAACGACGATATAAAAAAATGATTACATTTATAAACAAATTTTAGAATAAAAAATCTTTTTACTTCAATAAGCTTAAAAACAAATTCTTTTTATTCTATTTAAATGTAAAAAAAAATACAAATAATACAATATTAAACTTAAGTTGACATTAACAAATTTTTTATAGAAAAATTGTAAAAAAATTATTTACAAATGTAATAATTTTTTTATATCATCATTTAGGTGACATGAATTTCTATCAAAAACGTGGGGGTTTTTATTTAAATTTATTCAAATTTACACTTTGAAGCGGCATAACTTTGTCACTTTTAAAGATATTTAAATAATTCTTTCACCATTAATTTTTAAATACTTAGGATTGTGTTTAGGAGAAAAATAAAATAAAAATAGAAACATCCTAATTTTTTGTGGAGTGCCCAAAACTCTAGTGAAAGACGTACACTTCGAAAAAAAGAAATTATTTTCACGAAACATCACTTTGAATTGAGAATTATAATTTTCTAATTATCTCAAAAATTTTTCAATGCCGGGAGCGATAGCAGGATTGACTTCTACCGGAGGAAGGACATATTTATTAAAGTTGAGCGAAAATTGAAGGTGTTAATATTTTTTTAGACCCTCAAAGTGATTTCATAAATTATTAAGCGTTTTCAAAAAATTTATAAATTATGAGTTTAGTAAAATTGTACAAATATTTTAGGTGTTAATATTTTTTAGGCTCTCAAAATGAGATTTTCTTAAATAATTGTTTCAAAAAGTTACGATTGAACCACTTCTACTTAAGAAGATAGTCGGTAAATTTAAGTGCACGATTTTGAAATTCGCTTGATATTAGCGGTTTTGGTCATAACTTTTTTTCCTGTAGATCTTTTTTAAAATTTATTTTTTTTTTGGTACACAGAAGAGTCTTGTGGCTACCAATATGACCTTTTTTTGTTTTTGTTTTTGTTTTTGTAAGTCAAACCAAATAGTCATACAACAGCAATAAAGACGGTCGGTTAGCGGCGTTTTCCACACAGATAAAAAACTAATTAAAATAATATATTTTTTCCAATACTAGCAATAAGTTAAGGTATAAATGAAGAGTTTGATCTTTCAGTTTTTGTTTTAAATACATTTTAATTTTTTTTCAGCGCTCCAAACTTTTCTTAAAATTTTACATAATTTGTGGATCGCTGTAAAAAGTTAAAAAATATACTTAAAACAAAAAACGAAAGGTGAAACTCTTTGTTTATGCTTAAGCTTATTGCTAGCATTGGAAAAAAAAACATTATTTTAATTAGTTTTTTATTTTTGTGGAAAACGCCATTAAGCGAACGTTTTTTGTAAAGAGCCAATGAAAGAGCCCATTTTATCGCTGCCGTACGAGTATTTGGTTTGACTTACTAAAAAAGAGGAAATTGGTAGCCACAAAACTTATCTGTATACCAAAAAAAAGAAATATTAAAAAAGCTCTTCCGAAAAAAAGTTATGACCAAAACCGCAAATATCAAGAGAATTTCAAAATCAAGCGCTCAAATTTGGCGACTATCGCCTTAACAGAGAACAATGTAATGGACTCATTCATGGAACAAAAATTTCTTTTGCATTCACTAGTTGAAGTAGAAATTGAATAGTAGCCACCGCTTTCAATAAGATTTTATACGAACCGGAACAAGATTTTTAATAATTTTACAAACCGGAACAATATTTTTCAGAATTTTAATAATTGGATAAGCATTCCAGTTATGTCCGGTACATATCAAATCCTGGCTTTAAGGGATAGTTGCACCACTTCCGCACTTCTCCTTAAACTCCAAAGTGACTCTTAAATTTTTTTAGTGAGAGATTTTTCATTCTATTTCTTCCAATTTTATAATTTAAGTGTCTTTTAAACTTTATATGAGGTTATTTCCAAGCTGGCAAAATTACCGTCCCAGGACGGACACGGACATGCGCAGTAGTAACAAAGTATGCGCATTACCTATTACGCATTGCCTTTTAAGTAATGCGCATGTCTGTGACCGTCCAGGCACGATAATTTGCAAGCTTGGAAATAACCTATTGTGCAAAATTATCCCTAAGTAACATTTAAATTAAAAAAATGATAGAAATTAGAAATGTGATGGAAAAGTAGTGTAACTGAAATATATTTGCTTTTTGAATTTAATTTTTACAATAAAAATATGCCTAATTTAAGCATTTAATTTTTAGATTCAAGAAATTGAAGTCAACAGGTAAAAAAAACTTAATTACTGGTGTAAGTGAAACAAGTGAAGTAGAAGAAGGTAAAATACTATCTCATTGGCATCCGAATATTACAATAAATTTAGTTATTGATCAAACCGTATGGAATTACGGCTCTGTTCCTGCTCCTTTAAACGAATATGTTAAATTTCTTGATAACGGTCGTCTTTACAAGCCGATACTATTTGTTAACGATTATTGGAATATGGGGAAAGATTACAAACCCTTAAATGAAACGTTATCTTTACAAGTGACATTCCAACCTTTAAGTTTATTTAAGTGGCAACTTTATGCTGCACAAAAAATTCGAAAGCAGTGGAATATCTTTGGAGACAGCGAGCCAGAACAGTCAGAAGAGGAAGAAGATACATTAAAGGAAACGCTTTTGGATACCAATCCATATCTTTTAGGACTAACAATTGCTGTGTCCATCTTGCATTCCGTATTTGAAATGTTAGCTTTTAAGAACGACATACAGTTTTGGAATAATCGAAATTCGCTAGAAGGACTTTCAGTGCGATCTGTATTTTTTGGAGTGTTTCAATCAATTGTAGTGTTGCTATATGTTCTTGATAACGATACGAATACCGTTATAAGGATTAGTTGCTTTGTGGGGTTGGGAATTGAATTATGGAAGATTAAGAAAGTTGTGGATATTAAATTTGAAAATGGGTGGATTAGTTTTAAAGATAAAGGGTCGTATGTTCAAAGTTCGACAAGAGTATACGATGAAATGGCATTCAAGTATCTTTCATGGGTTTGCTTCCCACTTTTAGCTGGATACGGTGTATATGCTTTACTTTATTTGGAACACAAAGGATGGTATTCTTTTGTTCTTGGAATATTTTATGGATATTTATTAACATTTGGTTTTATTATGATGACACCACAGTTGTTTATTAATTATAAACTAAAATCTGTAGCTCATCTTCCTTGGAGAATGCTAACTTATAAGTTCCTCAATACCTTTATAGATGATATGTTTGCCTTTGTAATTAAAATGCCAACCATGTACAGAATCGGGTGTTTCCGAGATGATATAATATTTTTAGTTTTCTTGTATCAAAGATGGATTTACAAGGTGGATAAAACTAGAAGAAACGAATTTGGTTATGCTGAAGAACCTACTACAGAACAAAAACAAATTGAAGAAAAGAAAACGCAATAAATGTTTGTTTGTTATCGTGATAGATTTATTATTAACTTATACAAGGCGTTCCATGTTGGTGCCTGTTTAAAACAAATTAGTTAATATTAATTTATAGCAATACACAATAATTTTTTCTATACCAGGTGTATTTTCAGTCTAGTCTCTAATTCAATTATGCAATAATTCTACTTTTCAGGAATTAACTGTAGACGCTATGGGTAAATTGTCTTTATATATTGCATTGCATATGTATAAAGTAATTATGCAACACATTTTTTCAAAAATTTATAAATGTAATTTTCATTTTAAGTAAATTATGAAATATACAAATAAAAGGTACTGGTACCTAAATTTTTGTTTTAATTTTATGTTTTAAAATTGTTTTATACAGGGTGGGCTATTGAAAACGAAAAGTAACAAGTTTAAATTGTTTAATGTTTTTAAAAAAATGTTCGGATAGGTCAAGTTTAGTTTGAAGGTGGACATTTTCTGCAGTAGAGCTGTCTTCATCCTTGTGCGCTTTGAACACAATCCCTATAGTATATTGTTTTATTAGGAGTAAAAGAAGTTCTACTAGGAATAAAATGGCAGAGTAGAACTGAATTTTAGGCAACCCAATATACACTAACAATCTATTATGTATTGTATGTACATGTAAACTAATGTAAAATTATTTTTTATATTACTATTTTAAAAATTTCGACGTTTGAAGAAAAAATAGCATGTTTTATTCGGGAACCTACATGCTCGCCACAAACAGTACTTTTACTCCTAATAAAACAATATACTATTAACTTTAAACATATACTTTAAAGACATTCCTAAATATTTCATCACTGTCAAAATTTTGTATTAACTAATTTAAAATTCTTTTCACTGGCCCACCCTTCTTTCCATCAAACATAATTTAAGGCTGATTCAATTTTATATGAATATTTCTGGTGAATTCAATTATTTTTGATTTACTAATGATTTTACTCTGCAACTATTCCAAAAATCTGGGTTTTTATTTTTTATTGCTATTTTGGATATGTTTTTTGTTTCTATAAATTATAATATGAAATCTTTTATCTAAACACAAACGAAAATGGTACAAAATATACAGCTTTTATCCCAGATACAAATAGTACACAAAAGAATCGGTTTAGATTGAGCTTACTTCATATTTATTCATGATTCTTTTGTGTGTACGAGAAATTGTACAATTTGTGATTTTGAAAATACATATCGATTTTTAAAAATTGATAAATATTAATTTTGAAATTATATTACTTTTCTTCTCCTTAGGACAATAAAAAACACACCTTTTGTTGTTTCGCCCTTACTTTTAAGAGCTTCTTCAGAGCTTAAACATCTAACAGGTATTTAAAAAAGCTTCACAATATCGGATATGTACAACCAACACTGAACACATCGTTGGTACTGTTCTAATATAACGATGTTTAGAACAGTACCAACGATGTGTTCAGTGTTGGTTGTACAAATCCGATATTGTGAAGCTTTTTTAAATACCATAAAAAGGAAATTTTTGAAATGCTTCAAATTTATAATCTACTATCCCCAAAATGTTTGTATGATTTTGTAAAGGATTTTTATATAGAAATTTCTTAAATTAAGCACCCCTGAATAAGTAGGCAACTTTTCAAACAAGAACTAGGCAACTATTCTTGTTCCGCCTCCCTTGAAATAAGAAACAAATGGCTTTAAATTGAAGAAAATTCCTGTTTCTAGTTAAGAAAATTCACGGCTGAACTAAAAATTAAAAAACAACTTCTCACTTTTTTAAATAATATTTTTTTTGTCGAGAATTAAGTTATATTAATTCTTGTAAGTTTATACATAGTTGTGATTTTTGTTTTTTTTAATTTTGAAGTTTTTTTTATAAAACAAAATAAAAATAAAAACCCACTTTAAACAACGAAGAATTAATGTATATATTTAAAATTAAATTAAAAAAATTAGAAGTTGTTCTTTAATTTTTATGCAACCAAAGTTACACGTAAATTCTCTTAATATAAATTAGAGATTTTAAGGATCAGTTGCATAGTTTAACAAATTACTGTATTTGAAATTATTTCATTATTAAATACAGGGTAAGTCGAAATTAAACAGCCAAATTTTTTAAGCCAATTCTAAGACTAATTATAGGATAAAAATTTCGATTTTGCTTGCTAAAGGAGCTACAGTCCTTCAAAAGTGGCGAGGAAAAGAAAAATTATAAAAATTAAAAATACCCTTAATTTAATGAAAACATTCAAAATAATCAAATAAAGATATAGATTTTATTAGCTACCTACCTAATAATAAAATAAATATATGACATTTTTTAATTTTGTATAATAAAAAGATTGGACCTTGCAGTTTTCGTTTCCAGTAAAAAAATGAAATTTGAAAAATAACCTTACTTTTTGTAAATTATAATAAATATTTTATAGAGATGAAAATTTGTCCTGATTGTTTTAAATTTTATAAAAAAATAATTTTGTTCTCTAAAATTTACATTTCAGAAATGTTATTATCGCTGATGTAAATTTGGTTGACTACAGCAAACTATAAAAATACAAAGTGTAGTTTAAAACGATTCAATTAATAAAATCGTCAAATTATTTATGAGGTATGGATTTTTTATGATATTCTTGTTTTGACTTCATTACTATCAAACGAGTTTAAGTTCAATCTTGGACGCTGGACACAGAAAGAAAGGAATTTATCCTTCCCAAATTTTCTACCAACCACTAGATGGCGCAGGTTTGTAGACCTTATCCCTATTCTTGGTGTTTATTTAAATATCAAGAAAAAGTTAATGCTTATTATCAGTGGTGTGCTGTAGGGGGCTCGAAGGGGGTCGCGAGAGCCCCTTAAAATTTTTGTAAATTTGCGAGCCCATTGTTAAAATGATAATTTCCAGATTTTTTAAATTCTTTATTTGAGTATTTATTTTTTGTTCCATTTTTTATCTTTTGTACTTTAAGAAAATGTAATTTTTTATAATATATGTATATTTTTTAATGTATTGAATTTATTTTTTACAATAAAAATAGAGAGCTACTGTTTTTATATCAAAATAGTACAAGTCCTAAAAATTGCAAAAAAATGCAAAAAAATGCATGTGGGGCATACTGGGAAGTCCCTCGTTAAGAAACACATTCTTAGAAACGCCCAAAAAATCGCGAGTCCCTTGTTAAAATTTTCACAGCACACCACTGCTTATTATTCAATTACTTAATAACTAATATATATTTTCTATTTTCCCCTACCATTTGATCTCTCGACGAGAACAAATCCAAATAATAACCGCTTCAAAAAATCGAAAATTTCATACTTTCAATTTCATGGCAAGGGTTAATATAAAGTATAATACCAAATTAAGTTAAGCTGTTGAGGCGAAGAATGTACAAAAGTTTGTAATTTGTTATTTAGAAGCCCACAATATCCCATTAACAAATGAAACATCAAATTGTTTAAAAATTAATAAAAAGAATTTCACTTTTAGGACAAGTATTTGTTAAATTTCTACTTTTCGCAGATATTTTTTAATATTTTGGAAGCATTTCAAATTCCAAAGTTTTTCTGAAGAGGAAATTTTAAATTTTATACCACCTACCACCTGTAAATATGTAAAATCATTAAGAATTTGAACATTTTTACTTTATAAAACATCTCGCCTTATCAGGGGCGCGTTTTTGGGTTCTAGGCAATTAAGAACTCAAGGGCGCTTTAAAAATCTATCAATTTTGTTTCATTACAGAATTATTTTTGTTGTCTCTTTTACTCGAACCTTTTCATTTTTGAAATTTTCAAGGTATGTAATTGGTTAATTTACTATTAATAAAATTAAAAAAATGTTCCTAATTCTCTTACAATTGTAATATTTTTCTTAAAGATTATAGAGACTTCTACAAATTTAATGTTTTCTCCAAATTTTAGAAAGAAAAGATTTCGATTCTACAAGACCCCAAAAACTTATATTGGGTAGTGGGAATAATTCATTGCTGCATTCTGAATATGAATAATTTTTAAATTTTTATTTTTGTCAAATATTTATAACAGAAAAATTAAAATATGTATTCCAAAAATTACTTTGAAACAGTTTTCTCAAAAATTCTTCATTTCAAAAATAAACGTGCGTTGCTGAACTTTTTGTTCACCCTGTATAATCATTTTAAAGATAGTAACCTATGTAAGATAGAATTTATTAAATTAGCTTATAAATCTTCATATCAAAACATTTTCGAAAAATTTCTCCAAAGTTTTGTGGGTATCTAATTCAGAAATTATAGTCCATTTCATTAATAGATCAACATTTCACGAGGAGTTTTGACTCAAATTAGTTATTTTAGACGAAGAAACAATTGAAAAATGAAAGAACTGCCTGTATTTGAGTCCTGCTGAAAAGGCGATCTATTAATGAAATAGATGGACTACACAAGTGATATAAAAAGATATCGCATTTCATAATTTCAGGATCTGAAGAAGAGCTTCCGAATTTTGAATTACAAACAGAATATGGTTAAATGAACAAACAACTTTAATAAAGTACCGCTTGGATAAGTATAAACTTTCTGTACAATAAGAAATTCCACGATAAAAAATTAATGCCTCATGTCTTAGAGTAATTACAGGGGTCATATTCTTGATTTATTGGGAACGATGTTGGTGAACTGTTCATATCCACAAATAGAAAGCGGCTGTTATTCAAAGTTATGTTTTTTTGTACAGTAAAGTAAATTTGGGCAGGTTCTATTTCTTATATTGAAAGTATTAAAAAGATGAAGCTCTATAGTAGGCTATTTTTTTAAGGTAAGCTTAAACATAGAAACCCCAGGAAATACTAATTTTACGAACTGAAATGATATTTTCTCTAATTTTACGAATTTCAACCGTATTTAACATTAACAAAAAAGCGATTTAAGACGCATCTTGTGGTTTTTAGGTCTTTTCAACTGCGAGGTGAGATTTAAGGGAAAGGGAAAAGCTAATGAACCATGAACCCCCCTCAAGCCGGCCCTGCTGCGTTTCTTAACTACAAGGCGTAAACGGAACTAAAACAGAAACGGAAAAGAGACGTAATATAACGGAAACCCCATCGAGCTCAATTTGAAAAAAAAATAATTTAAAAATAAAAAAGTGGAATATAAATTTATTTAAAACTTTAATCAACATTACTCGCTAATTAACAGATCAAATAATTTATTAAATTTACTTAAAATATACCAAACCACTAATAACCGCTTTACAGGAAACTAACATTAACCATTATTCGCATTTGTGGCCTAGATTTAGTAATTAGCATAGTAATCATTTTTATTATCTGCTACAGAACTTCTCTAAAAAGACAATAACCCGAATTCCATCAACATCCAAAATGAGACAACTTCCTCGCTGAGCATTTGAATTTTCGAGGGGTGGAATAATATTACCCACACTTAACACTTAATAATTTTATAAAAGAAGCCGAACATGCAAAATATAACAGAGATAAGAAATACTTCACGACTCAAGTAGTCAATAAAATTACCATGTATTAATGAGAACATGCAGTATGATTGTGTGATATTTAATAATTTATTTATAATCATGTAACATTTGTGTGTTTCATGTTTCATATTTTATTATTTTGTTGAAAATAATTAATTTTTGGTAAAATATTTTTGGTGTGTAATTAATATAACGGCCTGAAAAAATAATACCTCGCACTAATCTTTCTATTTAATAGCATTCCGAGTTGGTATTATTTATAAGCAGTCGTGACTGCGCATTTAAATATTTCTGATGATGAATTTCAGGAAATAAAGGCGAAAAGACCGGACGTAAAACTGGCTACCGCAACAGTGCGCTGCGATAGTTTTACAGCTGGAAATTATTGCGACTTAGATGCATCCATTATTTAACTTTCAAATGGCTGCCAGGGCCGATGTTTTGGTCGACTTGAAAATATGACCTCTGACGGTTTAGTATGCAAATCAAACATTTACTTTTTTGTTATTAAATTTAAGAGAAAGGTACTATTTATACTCCATAAAAAGTGACAGTGGAAACGAAGTTGTGTATGGTTTTGTCATTGATTCATTCTTCACATTTCTAGATTATTTTTAATAATAAATTATATCTGTTCAATTTATAAGTTTCAAAACAGTCTGTGTAAACTATAAACTTGCACCAACAGATATGTTATTACAAAAAATATTATCGGTAATAAAATATTTATGATTCATCTGGGTATAAAATTCTCTAATTTAATACTTCATCATTTTCATGATGTACCTATAATACACAATTTACAATTATTGCAGACACGAAGTAACTCACGTTACGATATAAAGATATTTAGGACTACTTTCGTATAGAGTAAAAGTATGTATGAAACTGAGCAATTTTATGTTAAATAATATAAATTATCACTAAATTTAGGTACCCGGCGCCGCCACCATAATCACAAATTATGTGTTTGGGACCTTGCAAAGATTTTTATTCAAGTATAACAAATTGAAAAGTAATTAGCAATTCAAATAATAAACTAATCGCTTAACTTAGCTTGATAAGTAAATAATTGCCCTCAGGAGTTTTAAGAATAATCTTGGCGCCAATTGAAGATCGGCGCCTAGACATTTCCAGAAACTCAACTCATACGCTTTGAAACTTCCTTTACATTTACCCAATAGAAGTATTTAACTAAAGACTTTTCCTTTAATATTATCAATAGGTAAGTTAAAACATTTTTAGTGTTCCTTTTTATACGCATTTAATACTTATACAGTGTTCTGTTCTTTTAGCTCACTAAAAGTTCGAAACTAGACCAAATTTACTCGACAAAAATATGGGTCTATCTTTTTTAGTTTTGGATCTACAGCGGCTTGAATTTCTAGGTCACCGATTTTTATGAGTAATATAATAATTAGTAATAAACGTTTCAAAATCAGCAAAATTTTGGTAAAAAGAACTCAACTACACCTTTTTCAGTTGTATTTCAGAAATGATCAATTAAATTTCAGAAATCATCAATTCTAAGCGTAATATTATTACTGGTGTAATGTCAAATTGCCAAAGCATGTTTTTGATGAATTGTATGAGACTGTTGTAGTTCACCAGTATAGTCAACTTTGGGCTTCCTCAATTGGACCTTCCTAAAATAGAATAGATGATTCTGGTATATAATTGATGCTTTCTAAAATTAAATTTATTTATCTGAAATACAACCGATACTTTCTGAAATTAAATTGATTTATATGAAATACAATTACAATACAATTACTTTTTAGAATAAAATTGGATGTAAGTAGACCCCATTTTTTTTGAAGGAAATTCAAAGTACTCGTATACAATTTATGCGTTTTTTGGTAAGAAATTTAAATGACAAATGACTCCTACACGAGTCATTCGGCACGAATGTGTTAAGTTGGCTTGGTGGTTATTTCATTTTCCTTTGTAAAGTCAATTGTGACATCTTCTATAACTTCATTATCGTCTTCTGTTTCTTCAACAGGCAAATAAATACGCAATTGAATATCACTTCTTTTTATTGATGATCTTAAAAATGTTCTGTTACTGATGTTAAATTTATAGTTTTCAATTTAAGTTCATATTTATTATTTGCAAGTAAAGTTGCTCCCAGCATGAAGTAGGACAAAGAATACGCGATCGTGATTACTTTTGTCCTACTTCCAGCTGGGACCAACTGTACATACTTTAATAAGAACTCTACGTAACAAGCTACCTTTAGGTTCCATTTATACCAAAACTTTCTTTGCTTTTGTAACGATTTACTTATGTTTAAAGTTTATAGTATCATTACAAAAATTTGAATTAATTATACTAGATTTTAAAAATTCAGTCAAACAAGATATCGTGAACTGACGTTACTTTGGCCCAAATTTTGGAAAAATATAGTTTGATCTACTGTTTATCATTTATAGTATTCTGATATTAACTGAAAGATCAAACTATCTTTTTCCAAAATTTGAGCCAAAGAGTTTGACCTCTCAATTTTCTTGACATTAAAATTTGAGCTGGAGAATAAATTATTCTATATATATCGGATTGCAGAAATACTCGAGTTAATGTAATTTACATTAACTGGAGTCTTTCCCACCATGTATTGAATTACATATTTTTTCACTGTTTGAATGTGCTTTTCTGCTTTACCGTTTGATTGTGAATAAATAGAAGATATAACTTTTGTTCAAATTCATATTCATCTTCAAATGTCTTAATAATAATCCACCAAAACCGGTTGATACTGGCGAAAAAAATATTCCACCCAAGTTGTTTTAATTTTTCTTTTTTCGAGTATTCAAAAGTATTGGAGCTATCATTTGTTATAAATTTTATCTTCGTTTTAATTTTAAGAAAGCAAGAAAAAGAGCACTTATTTGTAAAACTTTGCAGATTTTAATTTTTTTAAAAATTTGAAAAAAAAAACAAAGTGATAACATATTTTTTTGTGGTACCTGGAATACTTGAACTGGAAGCTTTATATTATGGTCTTTTTTGTTTGAAGTGGTTTATTATTTTTTTATAAAGTTTAGAAAAAGAAGTAAAATTAAAAAAGAATGGATATAGACGATTTCAATATAAACTTTTCTTAATTTCAAAGACAAAGTACAGTCATACCAAGCAAGATAATCAAAATCGGTTTTCACAAGATTTTCGAGATTATCTTTTTCTTCGTATTTTTTTGTTTTATGTGTATCTTGGGTGATTTTTAAAAGTGCTATAAAATTGGTAAACTTCGAACGCCCACAACGATGTTTATTTTCAAAAACATACTTTAGAGTATCTTTTTTTAAATAAACTTAAAAATTAGTTTTAGTTTTTCTGGGGTTTGATTTTAAAGAAAAAAGTAAAACTCATGCAATTTTTACTCCAGAAAAACAAACTATAGCCACAAGATTTTAAATTTTACCATAAAAAGAAAATTTAAAAAAGCTTTGGAAGAAACATTATTATGATCAAAAATACAAGGCTCAACAAACAGTTCAAAAATATATCACATCCAATCTTGTTTCATGGAATTTCTCGTATTTCATGGTTTTCTTAATGGTACCGAAGATAAAAATTAATGAATCTATCGAAAATATGACATTCCGAAATAGTTTGTTTTATTTGATTGTACTTTGGTCAATTTTTTTTGATATATCATTTAGAAATAATAGATATTATGACTAATAAATTCATTATTATTAACATCTTTGCGAAGATCATGACAAATTATAACTGCTTGTTCTTTAAATAATAATAACCTATCAACTTCAGTAATTTATTTTTTATAACTGTAATATTGGTTTTATATTTTCCGATATTTTATTTTGATTATTTGGCCTACCTCATTTATTTATTTATATTCACAATTATTTTTATAAAGTTTTTGCAATTCCATATTCTTCAATGTGCTATCTCTTATTTAATCTATTCTACCTTTGGATGCATTCAATTGTAAACAAAGTAAGTAAACTTGAGGTTCTAAATCAATGTCGATTTCAGCAGTTACTTTTTCTTCATTTATATTTTAAATCATTTTCATACTTCTGTATTTGAAGTAACTTTCTTGCAGGAAATTTATTTAGAGGTTTTTTGAAAACTGAAATTCTTAGTTGATGATCCGAAACTGATCCTCATTCAATTCAGAAACTACAATGAACACCAACTACATTGTGATATCTTTAGTTCAAATTTAATAGAATTTAAAAGACTTATTAGAGATAGTATACCTTTTTGATATTTGAATATAATTATAATATGTATGTGTACATCTTCTTTCTTTTTTTATATATATATATTTTGTCATAACTTTTTATATTATATATTATGTTATCCTGTCACTGGGCATGTATGTCTGTTGGGTAATAAACGTATTATTTATTATTTATTTAATTGGTAATAATAGTAATGCAAAAATTGTTGAATGTATATTGAAAGAATAATCTTAACCGGGTTGAGATTACATTTAAATGCAATTAGTTTTAAAATCATATTTTTTTTATTCGAAAACAAAAAATCTAAGGGTTCAATTTTTTATATTTACAGTTGTTTTTGATTAAAAAAATAAATTCTGAAAAAGTGACTGATTTTTTTCATTTTTTGTTAAATTTGTTAACTCCTGGTATGGTTTGGAAAAAATTTGATGTAATTTTACTTAGAACTATACAGGGTGTCCCGTAACTTATGCATAATAATGAAAGAGGTTATAAAGGACACCAAAACAAGCAACTTTTGTTAATAAACCCATGTCCGGAAATTAATCGTTAAGGTACTAGGGCAAATAAGGATAAATAAAAAATAACCCCCTTCATTATTATGCATAAGTTACGGCACACCCTGTATGTGTAACAAAGAACAAAGAAATTTTCAAACATATCTTCTTAAACAAGAAAAGATTTTTTCAGTTTTTATAAGGAAGTGTTTTTTCAGTTTTCTGAAACTTATTCATATTTTAATCACTAAAATTTTTGAAATCGTCTATTCGTCGCTATTAACAAACTGTTTGCTCATGTCACTTCTTATAGGATTAAATTCAGAAGACCTTAGCAAGTGAAAGAAAAAAGTTGCGGTTTTAATTTAAATTTCAGAAATCTTAGAAATGAAGGTATTTAATTTTTATTTTTACTATTATTAGTTATTTTTTTTTGTCTAAATTACTAAAGTTATCCATTGAAAAGGATGGTTTTAGGTTTCTAGTGATAATTTTTTAATATCTCTTCGCTGATTGGTTAAATTAGTATCTGCAATTTTCTAATTTTTGACAAAAATAAGTGATCTAAATTTCAAAACGCTGTAGGCCTGAAACTAAAAAAAGATAAACACCAAAATTTTTAGTTTTCTATCTTAAATTGGCTTTAGTTTTTAACGTTTGGTGAATCGAGAACAGAACACCCTGTATATGGTTACTAAAATCTTCCAAACGATAAGCGATTAATTGATCGTTTTGGTGGTGGTTAATATGAACAATTTTAAGATAAGTAAAATCGTAAAATCAAAAACGAATTACCTAAAAATCAAATAACCTAAGTAATTGCCCTTCGATGTTATTGCAGGTTTAAAGTATTGATTATCAATGTCGAAAAATATTTACATACAGTCAGTAATATTTATTTTCATAGTGTGAGTAAACTAATTTAAAATCAGACTTATAAGTATATAGTATCGGTCTTGTTTAAAATTCAGGGGATGAGATTTTTTTATTTTCACCCGGCATATGCGAGGAATACGTTCGCCAATTTTCCCTTGAAGTGTTCAACATTTCGTACACTTGTGCTCTCAGTGGTATTAGATACTCCGTTAATTTATTGAGGAAACGAGGCTACCAATGTATAATTTGATTTTAAGCGTTAAAAAATTATTTTAAGATGAAAATAATTTTTTTTGTTAATGCAAGTGTAACCTTAAAAAAGATCTAAAGAGATTAAACCGTTTACTTATAAAATAATTTAAACATTATACTCTCTTTGAAATTAAAAGTACATTTTATTTTTCAAGGAAAAAAAATTAATTTAGAATATTTTTAATTAAGCTTTTTAAGTAAAATTGAAAATTATAGGTATTTATATAATGAATCTTTTAATGAAGTAAATGGCAAGAATAAATTTTAATAATTTATATAATATGCAAATATAGGCTGTGTTACGGCCAGTGCTAGATAGTGGTATTGTCGACGATCAACTAACTTTGTCCTATGTAAAGTTTTCAATGTTGGTTGAATCTGTCCCCTTTTTAGCATAATGATCAAAACAACCCCCTTGGTGCATAAATAACCATTTTGAGTAACAATAACAACACGTTTAAAGCATTTATTTTATGAATTATCGCAGAAATTCATGATTTTGGATAAAAAGAACATTAAAGTGATTTCTGATTAGACCAGGGCTTTTATTTATTTAAAACTGTATTTTCCAAATAAGAAATGGTTTGCTTAATAATAAATATGTTATTTTAAAAGTTACTAAAAATAAAAATGTTGCAGTTTTAATTATTAGATCACTCTAACTAAATTATTATAACAAAAACTAAAATCTACGTGACACACTAGTTGAAGAAATTAAATATTGTTATAGTTATACAATTATTCGATTTTGTTTTACAAGAAACTAATATGTACTACAAAAAAAACATAAATACAAAACACGCCCCGTAAAATAAACTCAGTATTCTACCCACTTTCATCATTTCCTGTATATTAAGGACCATTAATAAAATAAAAAGAATAAAACATGAGTTCAAACTCGAAACTCTTACTGTAATTTTGTTTTGTAATAATATACATATACCGGGTGGAAATGAAAACCGGGTCACCTCGATAACTTTTTTATTTATGAATAGAAAAATTTGAAATTTGGCTATATTCTATGGTTCAAAAAAACAAATTTTATGTGCATTTTTTATTTTCGAAATCACTTCCGGTTTCACCGGAAACACCATGAACTTTGTTTTTTTAAATGTAACATCCCATATTTTTATTCATGGCTTAAAATACTTTTAAAAAGAAGTATTTTTGAGATATTAGTTTTTATTTTTTTTGTAAAAAAAATTTAAAAAAAAAAAAAAAGGTTTTCGAAGTCGGTGATAATTACCAAAACTAATTCTAAATAATTCAAATTCATAAAATAAATAATCGTTATAAAATCCTCTTTTTAAAAAGTCGAATGACCCGGCATCATTGCATTTAAAAAAAGTGAGATATTTGATAAAATCTTCATTAACTAAGTTTAAAAATTAATAGTTCAAAAACCACTTAAATTTTTTTTCAAATTACAATTTTATTTAGGTATTTGAATTATTTAGAATTAGTTTTGGTACTTTTCACCGACTTCGAAAACCTTTTTTTTTTTGAAAAAAAATTTTTTTACAAAAAAAAAACTAATATCTCAAAAATACTTCTTTTTTAAAAGTATTTTAAGCCATGAATAAAAATATGGGATGTTACATTTAAAAAAACAAAGTTCATGGTGTTTCCGGTGAAACCGGAAGTGATTTCGAAAATAAAAAATGCACATAAAATTTGTTTTTTTGAACCATAGAACATAACCAAATTTCAAATTCTTTTATTCATAAATAAAAAAGTTATCGAGGTGACCCGGTTTTCATTTCCACCCGGTATATTTTCGAATTCAATACAGTAACTTTATTTATTACTGCAATATTTTAATTTTACATATCTAGGTAAGAATGAAAGTTGTGAACTTTCAAACTTATGCGTGGATTTATTTTATGCTAAAAAATGTTTTAATTACTTTTATGATGCATAAAATCAAAAAAATTATCATCAAACAAGAAAAGGTTTCACTTTTGTAGGTAATAAAACAGCAATATATTTTTGATAATTTTGGTTCCTTACTTTGGCTCAGTGGCGGATCTAGAGTAAAATTCTAGGGGGCGATGAACAATTATACAGAGTATCCCCCTTTTTTAAGCACATTTTTTTAGTATATAGTATGTTTAGTATTTTATTTTTAAGTATGTTTTAGATTTTGTCTTAAAATTTCATCCAGATAAATTAATTTTAATGTGGGATTAAAAAGGTCCCTCTTAGTTTTAAAAAAATCAAAAAAGCAATTAGGTGAGATAAATTAAAAAAATAACAAGAAGAAAGAACGAACATAGGGTGTTCCATAAAATTCATAAAAAGTTTAAACTTGCTGTAACTTTTTTGGAAGCCGAAAAAATTATTAGAAATTTTTTTGTTAAGAATTACATCTACGCCACGGAGTTTATAATGTATCTTTAACCTAAAATTAAAAAAAATAGATTTTTTCCATTTTCGTAAGTAAAAAGTTACATTTTTCAACTATATTTAGTGGGTAAAGAAAGCATGTCTTTTAATACCAAGTGAGCAAAAATCATTTGAGTGACCAAAAATCTTTTGGTCACTCAAATGAGTTGAAATGCAATGTTGGTTGCATAACAACGCAAATCAATTAAAAATTTAAAAATAATTTAAGTTAATTCAAAGAAAATATAGTTACATATGAAACATGTTATAATATTTAATAATTTTATTCAAAGAAATTACAGTTAAAGAAAGTGACTATGAGATTGTATGTTGTAAGTACTCCTCCTGATATTTTGGAAATGGCAAATAATAGATTGACAATAAAATTTCCAAAAATTTGAATATGTAATTAAAGTACATATTATTTATTATGTATTAATGAGTAGTAAAATTTATTTTTTAAAGTTGATAGTTGCTAGTACGCAAATGTCTAGTCAAATGCATAAATAAATCTTGTTTCTGAAATTCTGAATCTCAAAAATAAGTTAAATTGAATGATTCCTTTGAATTATGATATCAAACGTGCTACAACTAATCTAAAGTTTACCAACATTTAACATTTTAATTTAAAATAGCTACAAAAGTGCAATATGGAAAAAATAGTACAGAGAACTCGTTTCATAAGGCTTTTTTTCTAACTCGTCGATTAAATTTAAACTTCGACTTGTTAGAAAAACCCGCCTTATGAAACTCGTTCTTTAATACACATTTTTTTAGAATTATTTAAAACTAAAAGTAAAAAAAATGGTAAGGTAAATTTTAATATTTTAATTAAATTTTTTTTCTGAACTTTAACATCACCTTTCATGTTTTTTTTCAAAACAGGGTTCTCGGAATGCAATATAAAAAAATAATAAAAGTACAAATTTTCTAAAAAAAAACAGCAATTAAAATTTAAAATCTAAAAATTAAACATTTAATTTTCTTTTAATTTTTTAGTCCTAACCCTTATTTATTAACATTTTTTTTAAATTGGCTTTTATTAATGATAAAACGATTTGTTTAAAGAAAGTGATTATTTGGATACTCACAATTATTGGTATCTTTTAAACAGTATACAGTAGCGTACCCAGAAATTTTTAAACGGGTTGCACTTTCACAATAAAAAAAAACAAATGTATTTCTACTTTCATTTTAATAAAAACAACTTAAATATTTTATTCATTTTAGCAAAGTAGATTTTTCTATTTCAATTGTGCACGTGCAGTCACTGCTTCCGTGCTTCCTCAACATTGTTATTTTCGAATTATTTTAGTCAGTCTCGTGATATTGTAACCATCTGTAATTTTACTGTGATTATTGCTTTTTAATGTTTTACCCCCAGTATTATCAACAGACATTTAATTTTAAATGAGGTTTGATTTGACATATACAGGGTGTCCCAGTTGACGTTGGACTGTATGGTTATCTTTGTTATTATTGGAGATAGAAAGTCGGTTAAATGGACAAAGTAGTAGAGATTTTTTCGAATATTAATTATTCATTTACAATAAATTTGAATATCGCATCGTTGAAACGGTATTTTGAAAAAACAAGAAAATGCGATTTTTAAAATATGGCTATAACTTCTTTATTTTCTCTGGTACAAAAAAAGTTTTTTGACATAATACAGACAAATGAATATTTTTTTTTCGCTAACGAATTGACCGGAAATGAACCAAACTTATTTTTTCTTATGGCAGCCATTTTGGGTTTACACATATTCGGAATCAGTATTTTTTTCTGAGTAATTTGGTATACCATATGTCATATTTAAAAAAAAATAAAATTATTTGATTTTACAAACATTGGACTTTAAGAGATGTAAATTGTCAATAACATAAATGTAACTATTTAAAATATTAAATGTAAAATAAATCACATATGTATTGACAGTTTACATCTATTCAAGGCCATTTTTGGTTAGCAAAATAAAATTATTTCTATTTTTCTTAAAATATTACATATGATATACCTATATCAAATTACTCAGAAAAATACACAAAAAAATAAGTTTGGTTCATTTCCGGTCAATCCGTTGGCGAAAAAAAATATTCATTTGTTTTACTGCATTATACACAAAAAATTGCTTGTACTAAGTCATAAAAAAATTTTGGTACCACCAAAAATAACAAAGTTATAGCCATATTTTGCAAATCGCATTTTCTTGTTTTTTCAAGATAGTTTTGGAACGATGCGATATTCAAATGGGACACCCTGTATAGTATTCTTATGAAGATTGAATACAGTTTAAATGACATTTAGCTGCAAAAATAGACTATACATGTCAAATTAAACCTCATTTAACCCCCAGTATTATCAACAGACATTTAATTTTAAACGAGGTTTAATTTGACATATATAGTATTTTTATGAAGTTTGAATATAGTTTAAATGATATTTAGCTGTAAAATAGACTATATATGTCAAATTAAATTTCATTTAAAATTAAATTTCATTTAAAATTAAATGTCAGTTAATAATACTGGGGGTTAATCTTTCTTTTTTAATTCACCTGATAATTTTTAGCTTTATGGTGCAATTCTGTGCAAACCTGTAGGGCATATACCAAATCTTATAGATCTTAAAAATGTGTACATAATTGCACCATTAAATTCATTAACAATTGTCTGTGATAAAACTAGTCAATTTTGCCTGACAAGAATGTTAGAATCAGTTATGCTTCTTCCTTGCTTTCCTCACAAATGTTTTAGTTTAATTTATTAAATGTTAACGTATCGCTGATGATGAGAGGTCCAAGTACCCTCAAAATGCATCAGATGTCAGTTTAATAAACTTTGTAACATTTGATTGGCTGTGAAGACTTATTTTCCACCTATTCATTACCTTAAATACAAGGTTACGAATTTTATACTCTTTGGTAAAGCGCCCTCCAGACGATGCGTCGAACGTAGGCCAACATTGGCCGAATGTACAATGATGCGAGGTCCAAAGTATGAGATGAAATAAATGCTCAGGCAGCCAATAAGCAGACTTTCGTGCAGCCAGGAACATCCCTTAATGTTGTGCCACCTTTAGTCGGTGGTCGAATTTTCTCTTAATAAATTTACTTAATGTGATGTAAATATTAAAATCATTAAAATGTTTACTTTATGTAATGTAAATATTTAAATGATTTATTAAGAGGAAAAATCATAATATTAACACATGCCTATGTTTTGTTAAGGTTGTATAAAATTATTAAAAAAACATTTATTTTTTTGTCTCCAACAACCAAATAAGTTTTTAAAATAATACTATTACTACTAATACTTTTATTATTATGTATGATATTTTAAATACGGATGAGTCAAAATAATTATTTAAAAGAAGCAATCTTAAAAAAACATTAAAAAAATAGATGAGCTACGGTAAATTTTCTAGTATTTCTTTCAAATGTTAAAAGAACAAGTATGTTACATATTAAAAGTTTGGTGACATCATTACATAAGGCAGCATGACGTCATCGGTCTTTTTCTATTTAGAAAAAGACCGATGATTGCTATTTAGCAATCCCCATTTTTTTATTTTTTTTTTAAATTATAACTGAAAATAAATACCTATGCAAAATTTTATTGGATTATGTTAAGCCGTTTTGGAAAAAAACATTTTATTGAAAATTAAAATCAATTCAATTATTTGTAAATAAATTAAACACCCTAAATAAAATGGGCAACATTTTGAAAATTTGCTTTAATTTTCAATAAAATTAAAAAAATCTGGACATTTAGAAACACCGATTATTATTATCATAAAAAAATAATTACACCAGAAATACTACAAAATGTTCCTGGAATCTTTAAAACCCTCCCCCATTAAAAATCTTCAAACACATACAGGGTGTACAAAAAGTTCGGCAACGCCCGTTTATTTTTGAAATGAAGCATTTTTGGGAAAACTGTACCGAATGAAATTTGCACGATTCTTAGTGAAGCACTATTTAGAAATATTGGCCATTGAACAGCAAGATGGTCAGGCGATAATCACTTAACTGTTTTTAAACAGCAACCACCCATTTTTATAACGTATTATTAAAGCTTGCTTTTAGATGCTTATGGAGCATATTTTTTTATTTTACTGAAGTAGATATTTTAGAAGTTACCAGAGTTTAAAGTTTTAATAGGTAAGTTCGGCAACGCCTCGCCGATTTTATTTTAAATAAACAGAAAACGTCGAAAATAAACGGGCGTTGCCGAACTTTTTGTACACCCTATATACATATTTTAAAAACGAGTAGAAAAGCTCCAAAAGTTTTAAAGCCTCTTTGTATTTCTAATATTAGTTTTTTTCTAAAATAATTAACTAAAAAAAATTTTGTGCCTTAATTTATTTGATTTGATTTTATATTTATACAGCGGTGGGTAAAATAGCTTTTTTAACTATTTGAAATAGAAAACACTTTATTTTTTGGGTTTATTTGAAATACTTCATTCAAAATATTTATATTTTGTAAATAAAATACATTATTTGAAATAAAAAGGATGTTTTAATTTAAGGTATTGGCAATAACAGTAATATGTTTTAAATATTTTTTATTTTAGATAATATTATTTTATTATAAAACTAAAAAAACATTCATTATAATTGGAATTTATAAAAGAATCTGAATTTTTATTTTAAAAAATGTTCCATCTAAAATTAAGGGTAGTGTCTTGTGTCTTGTATTTATCACTAAATGTGTACGCTTCACTTTCATTTCCAAAATTCATTAAAGGTAAGTAATTAAAAATTAAAAGTGTTGTAAAAGTAATAAAAGTACACGAACACGTCACGATAGAAATACGTTCACACCGCTCATAAATAATAAGTACATCATTTATTTAAAATAATAATATAATATAATATTAATCTTGCATTTTCCTACTCTGTACGCATGCGCGCTGGGCATGAATTCGCATTATTCAACAAGGTGTCCAAAGAATTAAAGATTCAATATAAAAGATTGGATATTGGATGAAAATGTATAATACAAAAGTTTGATTTTATAAACTTGAATTGAAATACAAAATACTTTATAGGAAACTGTTTCAAATACAAATTAATAAAAGTCTTTCAAATACTATTTCGATTTCTTTTATTTCAAATATTACCCACCTCTGTATTTATATAAATCTCGTACCCAGTAAAAATTAGATTGAATTTATAATTAAATTATGGACGAAAAGGGTAAATTAATTGGTCAATTTTAATTTGATTAATCAGATTTAGATTCCAATTTCGACGTCCCTTAACGCTTAAATGCGCCCTTCCCTAATAATAAAATTGTTCTTTAAGTAACGAAGGTTTTGTGTTCACATTTGAACTTTTCATTAAAACATTCTGGATGGTCTTTTTTGATAAACATCTTGATAATAAAAACATAATCATATACATATGTATTCTTAACTATACTAAAGTATACAGGGTGTCCCATTTGACGTTGGACTGTATGGGTAACTTTGTTATTATTGAAGATAGAAAGTTGGTTAAATGGACAAAAAGTAGAGATTTTTTCGAATATTAATAATTCACTTAGAAAAAATTTGAATATCGCATTGTTCCAACGCTATCTTGAAAAAACAAGAAGATGCGATTTTCAAAATATGGCTATAACTTCGTTATTTTCGGTGGTACCAAAAAATTTTTTTTTAACCTAATACAGACAGTTTTTTGTGTACAATGTAGTAAAAAAATGAAACAAGCATATTTTTTTCTTATGGCAGCCATATTGGATTTATACATATTCGGAATTAGTGTATTTTTCTGAGTAATTTGATATATCATATGTATAATTTTAAGAAAAATAGTAATAATATTGTTTTACTAACCAAAAATGGCATTGAATAGATGTAAACTGTCAATACATATGTGTTAAGATTTATTTTACATTTAATATTTTAAATAGTTACATTTATGTTATTGACAATTTACATCTCTTAAAGCCCAATGTTAGTTTGTAAAATCAAATAATTTTATTTTTTTTTAAATATGAGATGTGGTATACCAAAATACTGATTCCGAATATGTATAAATCCAATATGGCTGCCATAAGAAGAAAATAAGTTTGGTTCATTTCCGGTCAATCCGTTGGCGAAAAAAAATATTGATTTATTTTACTGTATTGTACACAAAAAATTGTCTGTGTTATGTCAAAACAATTTTTTGGTACCACAGAAAATAAAGAAGTTATAGCCATATTTTAAAAATCGCATTTTCTTGTTTTTTTCAAGATAGCGTTGGAACGATGCGATATTCAAATTTTTTGTAAATGAACTATTAATATTCGAAAAAATCTCTACTACTTTGTCCATTTAACCAACTTTCTATCTCCAATAATAACAAAGATACCCATACAGTCAAACGTAAAATGGGACACCCTGTATAGTAATATGGGCTAAAACCCATATAACAAAATTAGCAAATTTTTATCATTCGATTGCGCTTCAAGGAATCATATTTGGATAAAGATAAATTTGGATAAATCGTCCCATTTTCGTCTGACAAATATGTTATACCAATTTTTACAGACTTATAGGGGAGAAATTTTACCCCAAAAATTGTAGTTCAGGTCTGAAATTTTTTGTTATAACTTGTGATTTGGTGAT
This sequence comes from Stenus bimaculatus, assembly GCA_963971135.1. Classification (NCBI taxonomy): domain Eukaryota; kingdom Metazoa; phylum Arthropoda; class Insecta; order Coleoptera; family Staphylinidae; genus Stenus; species Stenus bimaculatus. The sequence continues at coordinate 72,348,481 of OZ020180.1, read as the reverse complement.
CCGATTTGAAAATTTTGCATACCAATTTAAAATCCTTTAATATCCTTTGAAATGAGATGTTGCGTGTTAGGGGTTACCATTAAAAAATTTGAAGTCAAGGTGGCTATGGCCAAGGAAGAGACATCTAGCGGTTACTTTTATAAGTAATTAAGTTTCCCTTTCGAAAACAAAATTGACGCGTTTCGTCGAATTTTTATAAATATCGTTATATTAGAGTTATTAAGGGTGGATTGTTTTAAAATGATCAGGGTGATCATATACAGGGTGTATTTTAATTTTTTTTTGGTATATTTAAGAACGTGGCAAGAAATTATATAAAATAACAATTGAAAGTGCTAAAATTATTTTTTTGTAAATTTAAACTAATTTTTCATATTTAAAATTTAATATCTTCTATTTTTTTGACAACATCAAGTTTCCATTGATCTTTTTTAAATTAAAAGAGTAGTTTTTGTAGTTCGATTTTTAATTTTTTGGTATTAATGTGTACCCAATGCATAAAAACGTTGTGTCCTAGATTAACAAGAATTGATCGTGGCATCCCTAGGAGTGTAAGCGTCGTTCTGGCGCCAAGAATGACGCCACGTCGTCTCGGCGACTGCAGCATCCCTTTGATTAATCAAACCTACATTCTATCTTTAAACTATCGTATTTCAAATCTTATTTATTCAAGGCTATCCTCAAGAATTATCTGTTTTTAAGTCATTTTTAATTATAATGTATAATAAATTTTGAAAATGCGCCTAAATTTTTGCTACTTACAAATGCGAAAGGATAAAAAGAGGAGTTTATATAATATTAGGTAATAGAAGAACCCTCGTCAAATATATTATACAGAGGTGTGAACAAAAATGGTAAGAGGTATAATTTTTTTATTTTTTAATCAAAACAAGATTTTGAATTTGAAAAAAAAATGTAATTAATATCAGTTTAAAGTTTACTCCCGATATTATCAAAAAATTTTAAGGTCATTTAATTTTCAATGAGGTTTAATCTGACATATACAGGGTGATTCAGACCACCCGTGCCACCCATTTATCTCGAGAACGCGTTATCGCACATCACTAAAATGAAAAACTTAATTACCAAAGTGAACCTAAAGCATCCATTTGTGAACTTATTTTTTTCCAGAACAACCCGGAACTATACGAAACCGGAGGTAACTTTGATTTTTTAAATGGCAACATAGGTCGAGTTTGGTATGGTTTGATAGGTCTTTCAAAAAAAATAACTTTTATTAAAATATTTTTTTAATATTTTCCATAGTTTAGAATTCATTCGAAAAACAAAAAAAAATTGTTAAAAAAAGTAAATAAAAATTATTGTATATTTTGAAGAATTTTATAAATTTATAAACTCTTTCTACAAATTCTAATGTTTTACTAACTTTAAATATCATACTTGTCCATATTTCAACAAAATTCTTCAAAATATGCAATAATTATTATTTATTTTTTTTCAACATATTTTTTGTTTTTCTAATAAATTCTGTATGGAAAATATTAAAAAAATATTTTAATAAAAGTTGTTTATTTTGAAAAGACCTATCAAGCCACTTGCAATTTAAAAAACAAAGTGATATCCGGTTCCGGATAATTCCGGGTTATTCCGGAAAAATATAAGTATGGTTTGATAGGTTTTTTAAGAACAAACAACTTTTATAAAAATATTTTTGTAATATTTTCCATAGTTTAGAATTTATTCGAAAAACAAAAAAAATGTTTATAAAGGTAAATAAAAATTATTGCATATTTTGAAGAATTTTATAAATTTATAAACTCTTTCTACAAATTCTAATGTTTTACCAACTATAAATATCATACTTGTCCATATTTCAACAAAATTCTTCAAAATATGCAATAATTATTATTTATTTTTTTTCAACATATTTTTTGTTTTTCTAATAAATTCTGTATGGAAAATATTAAAAAAATATTTTAATAAAAGTTGTTTATTTTGAAAAGACCTATCAAGCCACTTGCAATTTAAAAAACAAAGTGATATCCGGTTCCGGATAGTTCCGGGGGTTATTCCGGAAAAATATAAGTATGGTTTGATAGGCCTTTTAAGAACAAACAACTTTTATAAAAATATTTTTGTAATATTTTCCATAGTTTAGAATTTATTAGAAAAACAAAAACAAATGTTTATAAAGGTAAATAAAAATTATTGCATATTTTGAAGAATTTTATAAATTTATAAACTCTTTCTACAAATTCTAATGTTTTACCAACTATAAATATCATACTTGTCCATATTTCAACAAAATTCTTCAAAATATGCAATAATTATTATTTATTTTTTTTCAACATATTTTTTGTTTTTCTAACAAATTCTGTATGGAAAATATTAAAAAAATATTTTAATAAAAGTTGTTTATTTTGAAAAGACCTATCAAGCCACTTGCAATTTAAAAAACAAAGTGATATCCGGTTCCGGATAGTTCCGGGTTATTCCGGAAAAATATAAGTATGGTTTGATAGGTCTTTTAAGAACAAACAACTTTTATAAAAATATTTTTGTAATATTTTCCATAGTTTAGAATTTATTTGAAAAACAAAAAAAAATGTTAATAAAGGTAAATAAAAATTATTGCATATTTTGAAGAATTTTATAAATTTATAAAATCTTTCTACAAATTCTAATATTTTACCAACTTTATATATCATACTTGTCCATATTTAAACAAAATATGCAATAATTTTTATTTACTTTTTTTAACAATTTTTTTTGTTTATCGAATAAATTCTAAACTATGGAAAATATTAAAAAAATATTTTAATAAAAGTTATTTGTTTTTGAAAGACCTATCAAATCATACCAAACTCGACCTATGTTGCCATTTAAAAAATAAAAGTTACCTCCGGTTCCGGATAGTTCCGGGTTGTTCCGGAAAAAAATAAGTTCACCAATGGATTCTTTAGGTTCACTTTGGTAATAAATTTTTTTTTTCGGCCATGTACGATAACGCGTTCTCGAGATAAATGGGTGGCACGGGTGGTCTGAATCACCCTGTATAGTATTTTCTGGAAATTTGGATATATGTAGTTTAAATGACGTTTAGCTGCAAAATTGGCTGTACAAGGTGGACCATTTAACTTGAAACAAATACATAATTGAAAAACTAAAAGGTTTGCACAAAAAACTTTTAAATAAAACTTGTTTGGTTTAAAGGGGTAAAAACAATGGTGCTAGTTATTTTTTGGTTAATTGTGTTAATTTTAATGTAAAATAAGTTTTTATAAATGAAAACTTTTACATAAATCATTTTTTTATTTGACACATTTTAAATTTCAAAAAAATGTATAAAAAAATTTTGTTGACGCTTGACCAAAAAATTAGTATGTTCTTTATTTTCCCCCATTTAAACCTAACAATTTTTATTTGACACATTTTTTTCAAAACCATTTTTTCTAAGCTTTTTATTTGGTTAGATATTTATTTGTCTCAAGTTAAATGGTCCACTCTATATATGTCAAATTAAATCTCATTTAAAATTAATCTGTTATATCTCTTATTAAAATCGAAATAAATTTAATTACAACTTTGACCGTATTTTGTGTAACCCTTTGTATATTAAAGCAATTAAATATTACATTCGTAAAATATTAATTAGTCGTGCATGTTTTTCAAATAATTGCTTAGTTATCTGAGATACCTTAAGTGATGCAAAAGGTCAAATTCATTGCTTTATGATGAAATCATAAACATGTTTTTATTTTCTGAAATAGGGTGCGCGGTCCAATCAAATTTCAATACTTAAATTTTATCACCGCCGCTACGGTAAAGAGCAGAATCGCGCTAAAGTCGATTGAATAAGGATAAAACGATAAAGTTATGTATTTTTGTATAGATTATAACGGGAAAGAAATTTTGATATCTAATTTTCAGTTCTTAAATATCAAAATTTTTATAAAATCAGGACGAAATTACTGTAATCTTATATTTACCATATTTCTTTTAATTTTAATCTAAATTCTAAAACATTGGAATTATTAAAATAAGAAGAATTATATAGGGTGCTCAGAGCTGCGAGGAAGTAACATTACTCTAAAATAAAAAATGATAAATATTTTAATAATATACTGGGTGTACATTCCAAGATGACTACAGTTACGTTGATTTAAATGGAAAACCCAGTATATTATGACATTTTTAGATTCCTTATCAAAAAATAATCATACTTTGTATAACCTTTTATGGGTCTATGTATATTAGTTTTGCTGATATTTAAGCGAAAAAGATCAATTTTTGAAAAAAACAAATGATAATTTTGGGTTGAAATTTTGGCAAACAATTTTCAATTCTAGTTCTAGTTTACAGCAGTTATATCAAATTTAAATTTGTGATAAACTTTTATCAGAGTACCCGATGAAAGGCCAATTTAACGAAATTTTCAAATGAACACCCTGTATATTTTAACATCAATCGATGACATTTTTTACAAGCTTTCTATTGATGTAATGTGAATGGTTAAGAAGATATTAATATTTAAAGAGAGAAAAAGTGAAAAATAGAGATTTTGATAACTTTTGTTGAGGATTTTTTGTCAAAATTGCCTAACATTTATTTGTGTCTTTCTCTATTTTGCTTTTTTAATAATGCCGTTTTATCAAAATTAATAATTTTGGTTTTCTACCGAAGTAATGAACTTTTATATAGAATAAATGGCAAATATAGTTTATACGCTTGATGCAGTTAAAAGCCTTCTGGTTTTCAGAATTTACAAAGTACGCTATCCGAACGCCAGACAAAAATTACAATGAGAAAATTGGTGAAGAGTTTTGAAAATTCAGGCAGTGTATTATACAATAAAAAAATTATTGACTAATCAAAGTATTAGCCTCAATTCTCTTCTGCGTTTTATTGGTGGTTGAAGAAAATCCGTCGATTAGTACAAGAGAAGTATCCATCCAGATTGATGTTTCAAAATCTTTAGGCAAATGCATTTTGAAAAAACATCGATTTCATCCATATCATATTCAACTGCATCAGACTGTATGGTAATGTCATCGAGAAGACAGTATATTTTCTTTTCTGTTTTGTTGGTCTTGATGAAAGCAGACGTTAATTTAATAATAGTATATTACGCAACGAGCTAGAAAGTGACGAATTTTGTGCGAGTGTGAAAATAGCCGAACGAGGCGCCAGCCGAGTGAGGATATTACACGAGCAACGAAATTCACTTTCTGTGAGTTGTGTACGCTATTTTTCCGACGACCACGGGATTTTGCGACCATTATTAATATTTTGTAGTAACAACATAACATAACCTACGTTAACAGCAGCTGACATTGAAGTTATCGATTATTTTTAGTTAAATGTAAATAATTGTAGGTGGCGCTGTTTTGACGGAAGCAACTTATCGAAACGAATAAAAAATGTTCCTATTTTATTTAAAATTTACAGAAAAGTGAATTATATAACGATTTTAATAATAAAATTAGAAATATTGGCGGGGTTAAATATAAATTTTTATTTGAACTATCCTTTTTTTGCAAGTTCAAAAAAATCCAAGAGAGGGCTTTCGGAATTCCATCGCAGCGCCTCTATCGAAAATTACAAGAACTATTTGACAGTTACAATATGGAAACTTAAAGTCACTAGTGTTGAAATGAACGATTTTCTAAACTACTAATATGAATGACATATACGATTTTCTCATATGGTCGTCGGAAAAACAATTTGTTTAGTGACGAAGCCATTTTCAAAAACAATGGACCTGTCAACAGACTTAATATACACTATTTTGCAATGGAAAACCCGCAGTGATTGCTCAATATTGTTCATGGAAATAAATAGTCCCTAAATGTTTGGGAAGGAATAAAATAGATAACCATGATATTGGTCCTCACTTTTTTGATGGAACCCTAACTGGGGAGATGTTCCTCGAATTTTTAAGAGATTCACTACCACATTGTTGAAAAATGTTCATTTAGTGACGAGGGGGCTTCGGCACTTTTATCGGATTGTTAGACAATATTTAAATAATGGGCATATAAATTGTCCGACCAGATGTCCCGACTTAACCCCGTAAGATTTTTTTCTGTGGGGCTATGTAAAATTTTTAGTGTATCAGAAGCAACACACAACATCTCATAACATGAAAGACCGAATAAGATGAGCCTTTCAGTCCATCACACCTGATATTTTCTTTTTTGATCATTAAATCCTAACTTCAGTTTAGCAGCTTATCTTTTGTTGTTTGTAATTTTTGAGTATCATCAACCACTCCAATAAGTTTATCAGAAATTTAAATTTATTGACATCCTAGCTGTAAACTAGACGACATTCAAAATGTTTTGTGGTTTCAACCCAAAATTGTCATTAGTTTTAGAGCATTGACATTTAAAAAATGGACCCCTTTTTTTGCTTAAATGGCAAATATCAGCAAAATGAGTGAAGATAAACCCATGAAAGGTTATACAAAGACTAGGAATCAAATCATAATATACCTGGTGTTCTATTTAAATAAACGTTTGGTCCGTTATCCTGGAATGATCACCCGGTATATTATTAAAATATTTTAGAATATTCGCCTAAAATTATTGTATATCCCTTGAAAACTGCATTTTTCACTCATTTTTGATAGACATTTATGTCACTTAAACGATGATATAAAAAAAATGATTGCATTTGTAAAAAAAAATTCATTTAAAAATTTTTTAATGTAAACTTAAAATTAATTTGTATTATTAAATTTTAAAAATTTGAAATTTGTGTAAGATTTATTTTGGCTGATTTCATTAAATGGTAAATTTAAAATTTAATTTAAAAACGAGTAAAAAAAGTGGGGACTTCCATTTTAAAAAAATCGCTGAAGACGTCATTGCTAAAGCACCAGTGACGTCATTTATATTTTTTTTATACCAAGAGATGGCATTTTAAAAACAAAAATTGACCTGTCCGAGCGCTTTTCTCAAAACAACTAAATACGGCTGTTATGAATTATGTTTCAAACTATATAATCACCCTGTATATAAACGACTTTATATAAAAATACAGAGTGTCTCAGACCACCCGCCCACCCCTTTTATTCTGAGAACGCCTTGTCGTACATGGCTGAAATAAAAAAAAATATTACCAAAGCAAACCGGAAGAATCTATTGGTAGACTTAATTTTTTTTGGAATAATCCGCAAGTACCCGGAACCGGAAATAACTTTCGATTTTTAAATGGCAACATAGATCGAGTGTGGTATCGTTCAATAGGTCTTTAAGAAAAAAATAACTTTTATTCAAATATCTTTTTAATATTTTTCATATTTAAAAGTTAAACTTGAAAAACGAAAATTTCAAGAAAAAAGTAAATTTTTGTTTTATTTTCCAAAAACGAAAAAGAAAGTAAAGTATAAATGAAAATTATTCATCTGTGATTCACTAAATTTAACCTTAAATGTTCAAATAGCCCTCCACCTTGATGTATACACATGTAGCCGAAAGCGGACATCGTAAACTGCCCTTAACTCCTCATTTTCACTTGGTGACCGGCAGACATTTCGGATCCTGTCCATTATGTTATTTATCCCTCGTGGTTGGAATCTCAATACACCAGTTCTTTGACGTCCCCAAAAAAATAAGTCGAGAGGCGTTAGATCTGGAGAACGAGCTGGCCATGGAACCGGATCGCCTCTTCCGATCCAGCGGTTTAGGAATAAAAGAACACTCGATTGAAAAATGAGCTGGACAACCGTTTTGTTGAAAGAATCTGTATTTGTAATGAATTAAAATTTTAGTCAACAAAACAAAATAATTTTGTTTAACAAAAAACAAAATAAAGCCATCTTATGTATTATTTCTAGCAACGCATGTGAATCAATTCTTACAAATAAAAATCTTTACTTTCTTTTTCGTTTTTGGAAAATAAAACAAAAATTTACTTTTTTCTTAAAATTTTCGTTTTATAAGTTTAACTTTGTAAATATGAAAAATATTAAAAAAAATATTTTAATAAAAGTTGTTTTTTTCTTAAAGACCTATTGAACGATACCATGTTGTCATTTAAAAACCGAAAGTTACTTCCGGTTCCGGGTACTTCCGGATTGTTCCGGAAAAAATTAAGTACACCAATTGATTCTTCGGGTTTGCTTTGGTAATATTTTTATTTATTTTAGCCATGTACAACAAGGCGTTCTCAAAATAAAAGGGGTGGGCGGGTGGTCTGAGACACCTTGTATATTTGAAATGTAAATGATAATGACTTTTATACACAATATATTTTACCAAACGATTTATTTTATTGTTTTACATGCTGTTAAAAGACAATCATCTTGTATTCAAATCACTTAATAAATTTTGATTTTTTTTAATTTTAATCGCTAATTTAGATATAATTAATAACTAAGTACAATGATACTCCTTTATAATTAATTTAATAAGACTAGTTTCAAGTTCAAATTCAAGTTTTGGATAAGTCGATCCGGTCGATTCCGTTTAAAACTTTGAGTAGGAATCCCTTCAAAGTCACCCCAAATTCGGTGCAAACATTATGAACCCACAAATTGTCTTAAGTTTGGAGATAATATTATCCGAAAATATGTAATTATTTCTCGTTATTCATTAAATAATTTAAAACTTTTGTTGCACCCTGTATAAGCGGTTAGTTGTAATAAAGCCCTTTCGTTGTTAATTGCACGTGTAAATTGTTTTAAAATATTTTTTTGGTCACTTTCCTTCGTTTCACACAGTTAGTACAACATAAATTTCGCATGACCCCTAGTTTAAAGGCTTAATTGCATCCACAACTACAAGGAAACTTTATTTGAAGTAATCCTCTTAAGATTAAGTGTGCAAAAAGGCGGACAGCACTAATATCGTCCTAAATCAGGACTATTGTATACAAGACATCACATTATCATAATGTCTATATAAATTTTCATGACTTTTATAATACATATACTCGTACATTTTATGAACATCTTCACATTATGCTCTACTTTCCTAACATACTCAACGCCACAATTAACCCTTATGCGTTGCAGGTTACCACTTATAAGCAGGTGCTGATTACGAGAATAATGAAAGTTAATTGCCACATTATATTTTACGCTTAACTGGTTTTGTTTGTTTAATTTATTTGAGTTCTAAAACGTTTCATATGTTCAATTAATGCTACCAAAAATGCTTTATTTGCAAACGGATATGCACACACTTTTGCACTTGATTTTTACTAAATTATATTAATACTTAAATTTAATTTTAACTCAAAATAAGTAATAAAATCAATTATAAATGTTAATCTTCCACCAAAATATCATTCGTTGCAGATGTTGAACCATTCTGAAATGTAAACGGTGAAATACAACACTGGGTTATAATTTCTGGACCGTGCCCAAATGCCTTTTATTGCTTAAATTTGTATTTGAAATGCTTTCAAAATTAAAATTCTAAGATATCTTTACTTTAATTTTATAATCAAACCAAGATTCTATTATATTATATTCTAATAAATTTGAAAATAGATCTCTTTTTTAAGTACATAATATAAAATAATTAAGAAATTTTTACAATATATTTAATTACACAATACTATTTTTATGAAATTACCTATAAAAGTTATATAATATCGGGTTTACACGAAACTAGGACCACCCATGTCATTTTTTTATTGATAAAATATTGAACTGAACTTCACAATTTTACTTCTGGATTTTTAATGTAAGAACCTAGTTTGTATATGTTGACGACAAAACTTTCGAAACGAAAAATGTTTGGATTTTTTGTTTTAAAATTAGTAAACTTGCTGTTTTGTTTATACCTTCATGTTGGATTTTATTGTGATCGTAAAAAATCCTCTATCAAATTAGGGGATGGCTCCACTATCATGCTATTTAAAAAATGAAGATATTTGCAAAAAAATGCATTTTGAAAATTATTATTTCAAAAACAGCCAAACGAATTTTATAAATTATTATGAAGTTAGTTTGAGTAGGTTTTATTAATTTTTTTAAGCAAAAAAATCCAATTTTCTTTGAAGAAAGAATTTTTTTGTCATAATATGTAAAAAAAATAGGGTGTTATATTTAAAATAAGAAAATTAATATATGCGGTGAAAACGAAAGTGGAATGGAATTTTTTTAGCTCAATAAAGGCGTTTTTTTGGCATTTATTTTCATAAATAAAAAAAATTACAGGGGATACCCCAGTTCTCCATATTTTCTTGAGTTATGAAATTAAAAATTGAAATTTCATTATGTTATATAATCCAAAATACATACCGGGTGGAAATGAAAACCGGGTCACCTCGATAACTTTTTTATTTATGAATAAAAAAATTTGAAATTTGGCTATGTTCTATGGTTTAAAAAAACAAATTTTATGTGCATTTTTTATTTTCGAAATCACTTCCGGTTTCACCGGAAACACCATGAACTTTGTTTTTTTAAATGTAACATCCCATATTTTTATTCATGGCTTAAAATACTTTTAAAAAAGAAGTATTTTTGAGATATTAGTTTTTATTTTTTTTGTAAAAAAAATTTAAAAAAAAAAAAAAAAAGGTTTTCGAAGTCGGTGAAAAGTACCAAAACTAATTCTAAATAATTCAAATACCTAAATAAAATTGTAATTTGAAAAAAAATTTAAGTGGTTTTTGAACTATTAATTTTTAAACTTAGTTAATGAAGATTTTATCAAATATCTCACTTTTTTTAAATGCAATGATGCCGGGTCATTCGACTTTTTAAAAAGAGGATTTTATAACGATTATTTTGGTACCCCATATGTAGGGGTATTATTTTGCATGTGCCTGTAATAAAGATACTTTGCCTGTAATAAAGATATTTGATAAAATCTTCATTAACTAAGTTTAAAAATTAATAGTTGAAAGACCACTTAAATTTTTTTTCAAATTACAATTTTATTTATGTATTTGAATTATTTAGAATTAGTTTTGGTACTTTTCACCGACTTCGAAAACCTTGTTTTTTTTTTGAAAAAAATTTTTTTTACAAAAAAAATGAAAACTAATATCTCAAAAATACTTCTTTTTTAAAAGTATTTTAAGCAATGAATAAAAATATGGGATGTTACATTTAAAAAAACAAAGTTCATGTGATTTCGAAAATAAAAAATGCACATAAAATTTGTTTTTTTGAACCATAGAACATAGCCAAATTTCAAATTTTTCTATTCATAAATAAAAAAGTTAGAGGTGACCCGGTTTTCATTTCCACCCGGTATACTCTAAAAATATTATCAATATCACCTCCGGTTTTACCGGAAATAACATCATTTTTTTTTCAATTCAAGTTAACACACCATGTATTTATATAATTTAAAACAATTTTGGAAAAGAAGTCTTTGTTATAATTTCTGTTTTATCCCAAGTCCCAAGTTGATAAAAATTGCAAAAACTCTGATTCTAAAAATAATAGATACAAATATCGCTCATTAAATACAAGACCGTCATAACTCCAAAAAAGTCTCTTCCCAGTTTTCTACCCCAAAGTGTAGAATTTTTTAATATTTCTTAAATAGAAGAATATCGAATCTACAGTTGAGAAACTCACCGTTAGAATGACAAGAATTCATCACCTATATTGAATTTTCCTAAAAATTATTTTTTGAGTTATTATGACGGTCTTGTATTTAATTACCGATATTTAAATAAAATTGTAAATTAAGAAGTATATTAACAACTGAATAAAAAACTATTTTAACAACATAAAGAACTAAATTAAGGTCATAAATAACAACTATATAAATTAACAACTGAATCACCAACTAAATTCATGAATAAATTAAGGAATAAATGAGGCGTGCAGCGCAAAAGTGGACTAATGCTGGTGCAAACCTGTATGATCTTACAACAGGAAATATCTGTAAGGTAACTATGGAAATGGTCCATTATAACCCATGTAACATAATATTTCCTGTAAAGACTTACAGGTTTCAACAGAATTGCAACATTATCCAGACAATTTACAAAATAGACTTATTACAGTTTTAAAGAATTTGCCATTTTCAAATATTATAAAAACAAAACTCTCATTATGCTGATATCTCTTTCCTTTATCAATGCAAAAAATGGTTTAGACCGTAAGATTTTGCTGCAAAAACCTATTATGCAATTCTGATCATATCTGTAAGGTTTTTGTTATACTAACTATTGAACGGTTATGTTTTTGATTCTGAAAATTTGTCTATGGAGGAATCTAATTGTGAACTTTCTAATAAAGGTATTTTTGATTTTGTGGAACTTCCGGTTATACCGGAAGTGGATGGCAACTTTCTTATTTTAAATGGAACATCCAGTATATTCTTGCATTTTCGTGTTCTCCATAAAAATACCATTTAATTGACTTAGCATAGTGTGGTCTACGATTAATATTTTTGGAATTACCCAACTGCCCCAACTTCCTTATTTTAAATGATTTTTTTGCAGTTAAGTTAATAACATTAAATTTAAACAAAATTATGTTTAACTGTAAGTCCGTTAATTTTGCTGAAAATGAAGTTGCGATTTTCAAATGGGCGTATTCCGAAAGAAATAATCGTAGATTACACTACGCTGTCAATTTAATGGTATTTTTATGGAGAACTCGAAAATGCAAAAATATACTGGATGTTCCATTTAAAATAAAAAAACAACTTCCGGTATAGCCGGAAGTTCCACTAAATCAAAAGTACTTGTGTTAGAAAGTTTACTCTAATGTTCTAGTGTATTTTTTAATTAGTGCATAAGAAATGAATTCGTGACGTCATTTTTCAAAATTTCTAATCCGGCTACAGTGCTGGTTTCCCCAACGCGAAACTGTGTTAACAGTTTCCAAAAGTCAAACTTATTCTTGACCGCTCATCCATCCATTTTACGGACGCGTTTGAATTGTGTTTATCATAGTGGTAGCTTGACAGCAGTCAAAAAATATATGGAGCGTTGAGATGAACGAGACGTAGGGGAACACCAACAACGTTACCGGACTAGGACATTTGAAAAAGGACGTCATGGATTCGAAAACTTGACTTTTTTATCCTGAGACAAAAGTTATAAAAAAATTGAGTGAATATTATGTATTGTTTTAACTTCATCTTCAAGATTAAATAAAAAGTAAAAAAATCCCAAATCTTTAAAAATAAGATACTAAAACTCCTAATCCATATTTTACTAGTTGAACATATACCATTTTAGAGAGGATGTATTTTTATCTTAATATACAGGGTGATACACAGTTACGAATTTTATTCCAAACTTTATCATAACCCAGGTGTGGGATTTAGGACTCTTCATGCCCTAAGCCCAAAAATAATTGGGGTCCCTCATCTAACATAACGTTATCTTTTAGTTTATAAAATGTTTATAGGCCAATACTTTTATACCATTGTGTATAATATCCGGTTAAAGTCTATTTTTTCCTCAACTCAATATACAGGGTATTTCTAAATATATGCAAAAGGAATCAAGGAATCGTCTTCCGATTTTTTTGCAGATATTTAGAAACACCCTGAATATAAGACTCTTTATACAGGGTGTATACGAGACTGCATGGCCATCTTTGTTATTATTGGGAATAGAAACTTGTTTAAATAGGCAAAGTGCAAAGTATTGGCAATTTATATTTCTTCAAGATTAATGTTAGTTTGTAAAATGATTTTTTATTTTTTTTTAATTGTACATATTATGGTATACCAAATTACTTATTCCAAGTATGTGTAAATCTAATATGGCTTTCATAACCCTTTCTCACTCGACGACTCGACTAAGCTGAGCTTAACAAAAACTCTAAGAAATTACGAAAATACTTGCACAAATAGTCTTAAAATTAATTTTAAAAAAATGTATCCAGTGCCAAAAGGGACTCCTTTGGCCCTGAGGTCCTAAACCCTGGTTTAGTGGGCCTTATGGTTAATCCACCCCTGCATCACCCTGTAGATAAATGATGTATTGGAAATTTCGATTATGTATAGCGCCATCTATATTTTACATAATTTTTTTTGTATAAAAATGGAGTCATGTCTTTATTGTGCTGGAGTTTTTATTGGTTTTAGTAACTTATAGCATTTTTTATGACTAAAAAATTGATTTATAAGTACCCACACATAAAGTTTACATAAACAGGTTTTAATTTATTACTCGACTACTAGCTTTATTAAATAATCACCAGAGGTCGTATCTGATCTCCGAAATCGCGAATTGGATTGAAACTTTAACTTCTTTGTTATTATAAATTTTCGAGAATCGTAATAACTCATAAATTCATAAAGACTGTCATCACTTTCATCGTTTTGAAATAACTTTAATTTAAATCAAGCTGAGTTAATTTCACATTTTATTTTTAAAAGTTTTAAAAGTACCTATAATTAATCTAAAAAATAAATCTGCATAAACAATGTTTAAAAAATAATTAATTAAACAATGATAAGTTGACAATTTATCATAATTTTAAGTTTTTTTCTTCAATTTGTAACGTTTCTGAGTTTCAGTTTTATTCAATTTAGTGTTAGATTCGTGTTTCTTGTTATTTTAGTTCCGCTTTTACCTTATTAATATTAAATTAGTTAGTGTCAGTTAGATAAAAACGTGTAGTGTAATCTGGAATACTAATGCGATGAAAATATTGGAAGGAAGTTGCAAGAGTGAAGAGTAAAAAGTTTCCAACAAAATATTAGACACACCGTGCACAAATTTGCCTAGAGATGAAGGACAAAATATTGAACAATTTTTGTAGGTGTATTTTTAGTTTACGGTTAATGACGTGAAATGGCTAATAACGTGAATAGCCGGGTATTGCCCGATTTTACCTTTTTATTCGATTTAAAGTCGCCCTCAAATTTTACAGTTCCGTAAAGCCACCAAAGCTAATTTTAAAAAAATCAATATTTAGGGTTGGGATTTTTTTAGAAAAAAAAGAAAAATTAATAAGAGTTTATCAGAATCGTCCAAAATTTTAAGTAATAATATTATCAAGAATATCAAAAACACTTGGATAGGACATTGAATCACCAGTAAATAACGACATTTAATTACCATTCTTTGTTTTAAACCGTAAACCTGTACCAATGTTGCCAAATTTACCTTTTAGTATTTTATTCTAAATATTCCAACAACGTACTGTAGAGTTCTTTTATCATTTATGGGATATCCTGTGTACAGGGTGGTGGAAAAATGGCGCTCCATCTATACGGATGTTACGAAGCACAAAATTAACGAGGAGAAAATAGGAATAACCATGATTTGTGAGGACAAAGATTACTATATGAGACGTAGGCGAGTGGTGTAATTTTTATGAAAAATGTGTTGTTTTTTCTTCAATATTAAAATTGTAAAAGAATGGAATAAAAATAAATGTTTAGACGTAGGTACTTATAATAGGTGGAATAATATAATTTAAGTTTGTTACTACATAAAGTAGGTTGTTAAATAAACATAGCTATTTACTCTCATGAATAAATTTCTATCTTTTTTAGACAAAACGAGAATTTTCTGAACGCTTATTTGCCAACTTTTATATCATATCTGTAGATATTTCGTATTTTTGAATTATAAAAGTTTATGTTTAATTCATAAAAAACTATAAAAAAACAAATAATAGTTCAGTGCAAGCAAGCTGACAAACTCAGAAAGCTTCAATCGATGCAAACTTTGCCAACATTCAGATCTTGCCGCCTCCGCTTTAGTACGAAATTGTTCGCGCCGCCTTCAACTGCTGCATCGCATTCTGTAAAATACCCCACGATACCCAAAAAGTGCTTTTGTAAAAATTAGATAATAAATTAAAGTTATTTTATTTTTGTTAACGGTGTTTCGTGATTTTTGTTTGTTTAACCATAAAATTAAATAAACTTTTATTGGTAAGTTTAAAACTAATAACGCATTAATTATAATTAAATTTAATTATTTTTTTTTTAATTTTCTATTAATTATCTATTTTATTGTACATAAAAGGAGATTTATTAAATAAAGTAATGCTAATTAAATTTCGATCGCATTTACATTTATAATTTATTAGTAATTATCGTGCAATGCGAGTTGTAGCTATAGTGAATATAATTTACAAAATATAATTTTAAATATACAGAGTGTTACAAAATTTACTTTACATATACATTACTCTTAAAAATTAGAAACCAAAAACTTTTTTAACTACCACTTGAGCTAATAATAATGTTTTGTACATATTTTTTTTTGGTTGTCAACTCTTTGAAAACCATCGTCTACCTTTTTTATTCAAATACTATTCACCATTCAACCTATTCTAAAACGAAGTGGGTTTTGTAAGGGTGATGAATTTCCTCCTGAATATACATGTACGACATTGTTCTGGAAAGCTCTTGCCGTTGTAATTATGGGTATTAATAATAATTTTCAGGATAAAAATGGTACCCAGTTTCAACAGTTAACAAACTAAAAATAATAACAAAAATTTCAATTCAATTTAATCCTGAATTTTAATTTGAGTTTTTTTGTAAGTATAAAGTTTACTAAATGCTTATATTCTGAAGTATTTCTGGATAGAATTTTAAAATATGTTGTGCATCTTATTAAAATAATCTTGATATTGATCGCCGTTTTCCAGCCCCCTGTAAGTTGGATAGTTTTTCATAATTTGAAAAATCTAAAAACTTCCCTGCTTCCAAATTTGCAATGCTCATAAAATTTGTATTTTTGATCTTTCATGATATGAAATTGCAAAGAAACATGTAATATTTAAGAATTTAATGACAATTTGAAGCTATAGTTTAAAGTTTGGGAATTTTTGGTGCACCAACTTCCAAAATTAAAATATGGCTTTCGTTTCAGATAAGAGTGAATATACCTACCTACTTTTTAAAACTGAAATTGAATATCTATCATACTTATTTATAGTTTAAGTAAATTTTCCTCACATCCACATTTTATAAATAAATTACATTATCGAAAAAGATATATCGATTTATGTTACATTATAATATATCTTCAAAATTTAATAGGAAAAATATTTTTTCTCGATTTATTTTTTATAAAAATGTAAATTTAGTTAGTTTTTATTTATCCTATTTATTTGTTGGAATAATTAAATAATTTTCTCGATTTATTTTTTATAAAAATGTAAATTTAGTTAGTTTTTATTTATCCTATTTATTTGTTGGAATAATTAAATAATATTATTATACATATTGGAAAGTAAGCTTTTTACGTAATTATAAATTAATTTTTCATTGAATGTAGAAATCAATGCAATTTGTAAAACAGGATAATTCTCTTTTAAAGGTTATCAAAATCAATGAGCTTTTAAAAATCCAATCAGAAGTACCTCGTCAATTGATTTTAAAAAATCTTAGCTTTTTATTTTATCTTTTCGATTTCATGGAAATTTACTAGAAACAAAATTTTAATCAACATAAAAAGATTTTTACGTGAATAATAAGATTTTTAAGATAACATTTACAAAAAGTACATTAATATTAATATGTTGTTATAAATATTAAATATTAAATTTTAAAAATTATTATTTTGTTTTTTTATAGCTATTTAAAATTCAACCAAAGAAATAATGACAATTAATTAAAAAGAAAATAAACTACTGTTAAACATCCAAGGGAAATCTTTATTATTAATTCTTTGAATGTTAAAATTTAGCACCACCAGCTTTCATTGAAGAAAACAAAGGAATATGAATTTTTAAATTAAATCTATTCAAGGAAATATTTAAAAATTGTTAGCGTTTGAAACAAAAGAATAATCCAAGATAAAAACAGTTTTGATTCATTGAATATAATTTTTATCAGTTGTTTTTAGTTTTTATTAACTTATCCAAGCCGAGAATAAATGAAAACAACATTTTTTTATTATAAAAGTTAAATATGGGCAATTATAGTCACTATTATTTAAAGGTTTTAAATAATTGCTTTTTCTTTTAGACATTTATCCATGAATAATTTAAAATTCCTTGCTTGAGCAGGTGAAAAAATACAATTGCAGGTCGGATGAGATACAATGCGGTTGAGATTTAGGGCAAGTTTCTGCAGACCCAACTTTAAATAATAGCGACTTTTACTAACCAGGAGTCAGCAGAACAACTTGTTACTGTTTATCAAAAAGGAGTGGAGTACTAAATCGAAAAAAAGGAGTAAATGGCACATGCTACTAAAGCTAGATTAATTATCCGAATATTTCATTTCGTTGACGAATAAAATAAGGAAGGGTTTTAATCAACGACTGCATTTTTGTGCAATTTTTGAAAACCTGCTGGTTGGTAAAAATGTTCTAATTAACGAAGTCGTAGACATTTCTTTTAAATTGAGGCGAAAATTTGCTTTAAATGCCACAATTATTAGTCGATAAATACAGGTTGTGCCAAACATCTTTCCCCAAAAGTTCTAGAATCAAAACGCTTTTTAATATAAAGATAAAAATCAAACTAATGGCCATATTTTGAATGTTCCTGTTGTATTTCAGGAAAAATCAATTCAATTTCAAAAATCATCAATTATAGTTCAGAAATTGTATTTCAGAAAGCATCAATTGTATTTTAGAAAAACCAATTTGATTTCAGAAACCATCAATTGGATTTTAGAATCATCAATTGTATTTCAGAAAGCATAATTTGAAAATCAGAATTTGTCATATTTATTTGAGAAACTAGGATTTGTATTTCAGAATTAATCAATTGTATTTCAGAAATAACCATTGTCTTTCACTCAAAGTAAATACCCCAGAAATTTTGAATTACCTAAATAACCCAATGTCCGACCTATTTCACATTTTAATTATGCAACATTTTATGGAAACTTATACACTCGTCAGAAAAAAAAAACAAAAACAGGAATGAATTAGGACAGAGATATCATAAGTCGAATACAAGACTAATTTAGAGATGCCACAAGAATGGAGAATGTGAACAACTATCGACCAATTTACAACAAAAAGACCACGCTTGAAAGAAAGGAGCTCAATAAACCCATAATACAGAATTCTAACTATAAGCAAAAAACAATCTAGGAAATCATAAATAAAGAAATAACAAAAAATAATCACCCTAAAAACATAACATCACCGGAAGACCTAAATAACTTCTGGACAGGATTAGCTCAACCAATACAAAACCCAAAAATACACATAAATATTGCAGTAAATGGGTCTAATTTCTCCTGGTGACCCACTCATGAAATAGTAATAGAAACCTGAAAAATACTGACTCTAGAGATATAAATATACGAACTTAGGATAGATTTAATAAAGCCAGTGGAAGAACTGTTAGCTACACCTTTATAATTTATTTTTAACGAATCTCTTTCACAAGGAATATTTCCAGGAAAACTTAAAATTGCAAGTCCCTGCTCGAACTAAAGGCTCATCTGTATCCTTCCAGGTGCCTCGAAATTCCTGGAGCAAATACTATCAGCATCACAAATTCTTTGAAAAAACAAGTACTTCTGCTATGAGAAATCCGGGTTTAGAACCAAGCATGGAACAAAGGATGCAATGAAAAACCTGCTTGAGAAACTACACAACTCCACAGAAAATCATCTGGCATTTAAAACACGAAAAATGTGTGACGCAAACGGAGTTTTCAACACTATCTCGCATGAAATCTTCTTTGAAAAAGCTGAACACCATGAGTTTCGTAGAACTTGTCTAAGATTATTCAAATGATACATAAGTGACTGAAAACAACTAGCTGAGGTTGAAAATCATGGAAGCCGGCTAAAAAGGTAATTCCTCAAGGTTCACTGCTGGGATCAATTCTTTTCATAATCTATATGAATGATTTGCCCATCAACCAACAGTGTTACACAGTGATTTACCCTGATATTGAACAGGAAAGTGCAAAAATATCCGAACTCCCGAAAAATGGATAATAAACTATACAATGGACATATGGTCTCAAGTAGGTAAACATGGGTAAAATTTGTAGACATCCACATTGACCCCCGTTTAACTGGATCTACAAGACCCTTAAATATATTCATTTGAAAGCACCAGAATTGAGTACAACTGGAGACTTGTACTCATTTGAAAGCACCAGAATTGAGTATTTCTGGTGCTTTCAAATGAATATTCTCCAATCATACCGATCTAATACCAGGCATGGAAAAAAGCCATTAGGCCATCAGGCTAGCGACATTAGAATTTCTAAGGAAAGGAACTCTTGATGTACAACCTATGTACTGAAAAATAAAAAAAAAACATAATAACCGGTCACCACCAATAATTGTTTCAAGTAAACCAACATTTGTTCCATGATACCAGGAGCAGTAACGGGAAAAATCCGAAGTTATCTTTTGAAAATACTGCTTTAAGCGTAATATTCTGACGTTTGGCTTCCTCAATTCTTTACAACTGGTCTTTTCTGAAATTAAATTGATTTTTCTGAATACAATTGATGTTTTCTGAAGAAAAATTGAGCCTTTCTGAAATAGAATTGATGATTCTAAAATACAATTGATGTTATCTGAAATAGAATTGATGATTCTGAAATACAATTGATGCTTTCTGAAATCAAATTGATTTTTCTGAAATGCAATTGATGCCTCTGAAATTTAATTGAAAAAGGTGTAGAATTTTGGGTCAAGACTTTTGGTACAGGAACATCCTGTTATACAGGGTGACTGGTAAGTAGCCGTATTTCTTTCAGGAGGTGATAGCCAAGCACATTTGCAACAAATTTAATCATTACATGCATTATCCAAATCTTCATCGAATTTTGGAAATAATTGATGGCGCAGAACAACTGAATTGAATTGTTTTGAAACAGATGTGAACTTTACCTCGTGTAATTTTTTTTTCCATAGAAGCAATTTACATAATTTTTGTTACATAACAGATACTATTATTTAAACCGAAATATTAGAAAAAAACTTTATACTTTTCTAAAAAATTGCAAAATAGGGATAGGAGGTAGTGAAATTTTAAATAAACTTTAATCCTGGAACATCTCGAAAACGATGACGATTTGGATAATGTAATGGTTAAATTTGTTGCAAATGAGTTTGCCTATCACCTCCTGAAGGAAATACGGCCACTTTTACCGGTCACCCTGTATTTAAAAGCTATAATATAATTGATTCCTTTTTTGATGGAAATAGCAAAGATAAAATTACTTAGGAATTGTGTACATACTTTATGATACCATTAAAATATTGAATTTGAAACCTTCTTTCATTATAACACTCTACCAGAGTAATTTTTTGAAACTATCTTTTCTGAGTAAATGGTACATTGGAGTTATTTGGAGTCATCAGACTGATTTCTATATTTTTCTAGTTTAAATAATTTCTTTTTCGAACATGTCGAAATTAAGATTCAGGATTTATAGAAGAGAAATTAAAAGAAATACCGCAAAATGACAATAAACTTCTCGAAATTGGTTTAAACCTCTAATTTGAAAATTAGAACATTGCTTAAACTATTTTACCTATAATTAATCATAATGAAGTTGGATACAAAAACCAGAATTACGTTAATTCACAAAAATATTATAATTGCATCATACTTTTTTGTTTTAAACTGTCTTGGTGACTCTGTATATTTTTTAAAATATAAGTAGGTTAAGATTGGGAAAAGTTTTCTGCTTAAGATTTAAGTAGAATGGTTGTGTGACATCCGGATTTTTTCACTCTTCTTTCGCACTCTACATAATAAGTACTACTCGACAATGCAAAAATTAATGAGAATGCTGACCTAATAATCGCATCTGCAAACTTTCGTTGAGCCAATTAAGAAATATCCCAACTCTAACAATTAATTTTATAAAGCTATGGGCGATATTAAGTTGATTACCAAAGTATTTAACGGACAAGCTACACAAAGATTAAAAAGAAACATTAATTTTTATTAAAACCAACTTTACTAAAGTTTTAACGTCCAAATAAATTAATTGAAGTGAATTTGATCTAATGTAAAGCACAACCTTATTCCTAATTGTTGGAACAGGGGATTTAGAAGGTGTAACTAATATTTTAGTCATTTTTCCTCTCATTAGTGCACACATCCTTCTTTATTATGTAAGTACAAAAAATCTCAGGGGAGGAAAGTTTTGGGGTGTTTACCATTCTCTTGAGTTTTACCTAAAAATTAATAACATTTAATCAAAAAAATAAATAATTAAAACCATTTTTTGAAATATCCAAAAACAACCCTGTATTATCTAGAGTTTTAGTAAAAAGTAAAAGGGGCACAAAATGCCCATGAAAAATGATACCACCTAAGTATAATATTGGTGTGTTCAATATATCATGCAATCTATTTTTGTTTTTAAATGAAATTAAAGCTCCCTTGATAGTAATAATTATTAAAGTTTACCCATTTAACACGTGATACAATTGAATATCCTAGGGATTCTCAAAGTAAAATATTAAATCCTAAATAATATATTCTTCTTAATATCATAAAAGACGGTGGTGGATCTTAAAGAGGCGGGAAGCTTTTCTGGTTCTGGGACGGGTCCCATTCATCAGATAAATGGCATAATAGATGGCTTTATGTACAAAAACATTTTGAAGAGTTATGGGCCCATATCCCATATGTAGATATTACTCTGCCATTGCGTAATTTGTTTTACCAAGACAGGATTCGACTTAATGAAGTAGTGATATGTCGCAGAATAATTTAATGAAATGGCCATAATAATTTCCTGAACTCAATTTTATTGATACTTTAGAATAATGTAATTTGTCATAAAGCTTAAATTTAGGGAAATAATTAATTTCAGTACCTCCAATTTCTTGTAATGAAATTTCTATGCTCAGAAAATCTATGTGAAAACAAGGATTATTGCAGGAATTACAATGCATCCCAAAAAAGTTCCCAGAAGAAAATCGTGGAAAGTTTTTTGCTGGTCCTTTACTTTTTTCCTACAGAAAATGCCAGTAATTTAAATTGTGTCATTGTTTATAAACTCTTCGGTCAATTTAAATGAAAAAAATCGATTAGCTTTTTTTAATGTAATCTCATCTCTTTTCCACAATTTTTATTCCGGCACTTATTTGTAGAATACGTTGTATTTTTATTAATAGTTATAATAATGGGTTTTGTAACTGGAAAATTAAAACTAAATTTATTAATGTTAAATTTACGCTTAGATAAACATTTGCTGAAAATACTTTATAGTGATGAGATAATATATTGAATATACCAAATAATTGTTTATTTCTAGACATGTGACATGTTGCTGCTAAATCAATAAACCATTCATTCATCTCGCCACCACCATAATTATTATTTGTTTGGTTTAAATTACCAATTTGAAGTAGGTATATTTATGCATATGTGGATAAAATGTATAAAATTTTATTTAATTAACGATTCGTTTCTTTATTAAAACATTTTAGTCCAGTTAATTTGTCGTAAAAAAGGGGTGATCTTGCATCAAAGCGGGTAGTTTTGATTTTTTTATGTTTTATATGGTAGAGACCTAATAGGCGAAAAGAAACTACTCTGTGGTTTTAAGTTTTGTTAATTTTATCTATTTTAAAAATGTCTAATGATAATCCCGTCCTACAAGGTTAGAGCCAACAATAATCGACACTATACCGGGTGGAAATGAAACTAGGGCTACCCCTGGCATTTCTTTATTTATGAAAATAAAAAATTAGAATTTTAGAGTAGTGTCGATGAAACGTCCGTGTCGATGAATTGGCCCTGTCGATGAAAGAGTAGAGTCGACGAAACGGTTGTGTCGATGAAATGGACCGTCGATGAAATTGGATTCGATGAAAAGGCCATGTCGATGAAACTGTATTATCGATGACAACCAGTAAAAATGGTACCGACTTTGCCAATCAATCTTTTTGCTGATTTTTTAGTCTGTGTATATCATACCCTATAAAATTTCTTTTAAGAATATTTGTGTTGAAAACAGTGCTTGTATGTCTGATTTATTTTCAACAGATTCGGGATCTTAAAGAAAAATATAACTTTGGGTCAGATAATATTCTAAACTATTTTTTTAAAGAAATGTATTTTTATACTTACTAAACCGCTACATTTAATATTTTAACCTTCTATCAAAAAACGCTACTTTTCCTAGAAACCCTAGAAACCGGAAAGAAAGTTGCATTACACCAATTATCACATGAGTGATGACCGGAAAGATGACTATAGGAGTATTTGCAATTAATTCTCTATACCTAAATTATTGGATAAATTGATCTCAAAGCAACTTAAATGCGTATGTAAAAGTTTACTTTTGGAAAAATAGCATGCCTTTGTTGATGGCCCTTCAACATCTTCAATCTTCTACTCTATCAATCGTATATTTTGAATGCTTTTGAATCTGACCAGCAAGTCGATGCCGTATATAAAGCTTTAATCGCTTGGATTTAATGATTTGGTTATACAATTGGTGGCTAGTTATCTAATTGATAGGACCAGATAGGGCGCAATCTGTGAAGATCAACAACTGCATTACCAAAGAAATTCATTCAACTTCTGGTGTTCCCTAAGGTTCCCACTGCGGGCCAATTTTGTTTAACATATTAATTAACGATTCTTTTTCTTTCGGTGAAAGCTTACTATATGCTGATGATTTGAAGCTTTATTCCATTGTCAACTCTCATGAAGACCAAGCCAGGTTTCAAAAGGATCTCGACGCATCAACGTTATGGAGTCCGTACCAAAGTAGTCGAATCACATCTCTTCAAAATATGCAGTTAGCATATAACTTAAGAATACCTAAAGATAGTCATCAGTTCTCAAGTTAATTACTTAAAAAGCTGAGCCGGATTAAGGGCGATGTTGGCCTGAGGCTAATAAAAAGTAAAGACCGAAATAAATTATTCCAAACGCTATTTTATTAATATACAGGGTGTACTGAAAATCGGGCAAGAGCTCTCCAATATGTTATTGGGTAACTTTGGATCAACAAAAAAAATTTTTTTTTGAACCAAATTTTTGCAACTTTTTGGACTTTGACAAATTTTCGTAATTTTTTGTGTCCGATCAATAATATCTAACCCAGGTCTAAAATCTTTTGTATGGGGCCGATTATCTTCATTGTAGTCTTAAACGACGCCTAATTTTTCAAATTTTTTGATGTATTATGAACCATTTCTACTGTCCTATAACTTATTTTTTTATGGTTCAAGAACTACAAAAAAGCTATTTTTTGTAGTTTTTTGGCTTTTGCGCAAAATTTGTTCGTGGGAATACCCTATCATCCTATCACTGGAAAGCCCAGGAAAAGACGCGTCAAATGACACCTTGCATGAAAAGATTGGCGAAGGGGTATATAACCTAACCTAATAGAGCTATCAACTTGGTTCTTGTGATAGACTACAGGTAACAGCACTGGCCTCAATACCAAAAGCGTTGTAGTTCTATCTTTTACCACCGCTACAATACTGTTCTATCTTCACCACAATTTATTGCACAAAGATCTTCATAGAGGAAGAACAAAAGTCCTTTGAAGAACATTTAATAAAACTCTGTAACTATCGTATTCCACTAGTTGAGTTAGATTTCCTAGTTTCAGTAAAAATCCTATCCAGATAAAAAGAAGGAGCAGTTGTCCCCCAGTTTAAGCAAAATTTGTTTTTGTCATTTTTAAGGAGACATGAAAATTTGCCATTTCGACTAAAAAAGATAAGGGGATAAGCATTCGCAGAAGTTACTGTACTTTTCGGAGATTCCTTTTTGGTACAGTTTGAAAAGAAACTAGCCGAATATCTACAAACTGGTGGATCAAAGTGAAAGAAGAAGATTCAAGTACATCCAGGAAAAAGTATAACTGTTAAGGAACTTTAACAACAGCCATTAATAAGAGATGTAACAGTTCGAAAAGCTAAAATTAAAAGCCAAAAAATCCAAAAGGTAAAACGAAAATAAAGTCAAGGAAACAAAGTAAAAATTTGTCTACTCTAGCTCATCAGAAGATTAAGAAGTTATATTGGAGTTTGATGAAGTTAGTTTCTTCAAATGTTAATTAAGTACAGCCTTCTGTAATGCTTGACAGACTGTAACTAGCGTGCATCTCGATTTATGAGACGATTCACGGCGTTTCAATTTTGCGCATACGCCTCTTTCGTAAAAATTATAATTTATTGTCCCACCAAGTTGCTTACAAAAACCCAATCCACCAATCACGAGGCATTGCGCTCACAATTCAATTGTATCAAATGCAAATTTAAAAAATGCAAATACGATTGGTGTTTACGCGACGCGGTGATAAGATGAATAAGCGCCGCGCGCCGGCTCCAAGCGCATGAGAATCTCACTGTCTCATTTGCTTGACGCAGCAATGCATTTAAACTGGGTAAAGAGCTAAGATACGTACTCCTAATTTTCACATCAAAGATCTGTGTTTTTCGTCCGATTTTCAAAAAAAAAATTGCTTTGTAAAGGAGAATGTTCATTTTAACACCCATCCTAATTTTATTTATTTTGGGGAACGTTAACACCTTTAAAAAAAAATCCTAAAACGTTCAATTTGTTGTACTGTTTTACCGATTGGTCGCCGGCGTCAATTTAAAAAAATTGTAGCGCCGTTGGGGTTTAAAGGGAAGCAACGAAATTTGGCACTGTTAATTCTTACATCCTAGAGGTTAATCTGACAAATTTTCAAGTCTCCAGGGCTACGGGAAGATTCACGGCATCTGGATAAAAAAGATGTACTTTAAAATTGTCTTTAAAAATGTGTCATATTTAATAGGGTTTTGTTAAAATTAACCCCTAATATTGCAACTCGATTTACAACATAAACTCATTTTGATGTCTCCTTTCGTTTTTGAGTCTTGACTGAAAAATCCTCCGTTTTTACAAAATTATTAATATCTCTAAAAGTATCTGATTTCAAAAACCGATCCCCGAGACGAATTTCAAAGTACTGATCTTAAAAAATTCTTAAATAATTCGATTGATTTCAAGATCAACCCCGCAACTAAAAGAAAATGATGTTGGGAAGTTAAAACTTCACAAAAACATTTCGGAATTCATTACTTTCTTGTATCTAATCCCTTCCAAAGTGGTCAAACTAAAGAGAATTAATTAGTACTTATGACAAAAATAAATTTAAAAAACTTTTGTGTTGCCAAAATCCTCATCTTTCATTTGCGAGGTTAATCTTAAAATCATTCGAAATTTCTAAAGATTCTTTTAAGGCAGGGGTAATTTTTTTTCAAAAATTGGTTTTTAATTTACTGATGCAAACTATTGCAAGAGGGCGTATTTTATACTTTGTTAAAACTGGTTAGTTGCGTTTTTTTTTGTACTAATCCGGTCAGTAATACACAATATTCAACCGAAAATTACTTTTTATTCCGTCCTGGTACAGATAATACTTTTGGAGCTAAGAGGTATTAATTATTTTGTGAAAATTAAAAAAAATGTTTTTTTTGTAGATGAGTACAGTCTACTTTCTACGATATTCTTCTCGTCACTTCTTTTTGAGATACACTGTAAATATTTTCAATTAACAATTTTTAAAATACAGGAAGTTCCAAGTCTCAAAAATGACGCCAGAGCTCTCCAGTACGAGCTTTTCAGGGATCCTCAGAAAAATAGTTTAAATAATCCTCTTAACCATATGACCGAGATCTGATGAGACAACGTTGGGAAATCATTTTTTTTATTTAAAATTACCTACAATATTTACCCGTCATAATTTTCAATTTAAAAAAATAAATTGTGAATAATAGGATTAAAATTTAATTTATTACTTCACGACTAAAGAGAACCCAAACTTTTAAGGACCACTAGCGGGTTTTCATAATTCATATCAAAAAAAGTTGAATACCAGACTTTGTCTCTTCATATCTTAATTGGTCAAGAGGACCTTTTAGCTATTTTTCTGAGGATCTACCTGAAGGGTCTCCAACAACGTACTACGCTCTTGTGCCATTTTCGAGACATCCTGAATATGTTTTCAAAATTATAAAATATTAAGATTATGTTAGGGTAACCTAGGTTTTTTTTTAATTTCGGGATCCCGACAAAATCGCCCAATTTTGAATTTTCATCAATAATTTGCCCTCCCCAAGATGAAATCCTAGACCCGCCCTTACTTTGTGCTATTTGAGCGATTGTTGAGTCGACGCTGACGGAGTCAATTTTAAAAAATGCATCAGCGCCGTTAGCGTTTAAAAGGGAAACTACGAAATTAGGCACTGGCGCCTGGATACAAAGGATTTATCGGTTAATTTTTTAAAGGCTATTTCCAATTTTTACCTATAAGAGCTGTTTTTTTCGTCCGATTAAAAAACAAATTTCGTTTGAATAGAAAATGTTCATCTTGACACCCTTACTAATTTTTCTAGTACGCTAACAGTTATAAATTCTGTAGTCGTCTTCAAATAAAAAAAATAGTAAAATCGGGATTTATAGGAAAGTCACGATATTTAGCATTAGCTATTCGTAAAAGCATTTTGATAAAATTAACCTCCAATATTGTTTTACTTCTTTTTTTGGAAAATATGGCTTCCTTTTAAAATTACGTAGAGACAAAATTCAAAACCGATAGCTGAGAAAATTTTCAGGACCTTGTCTTTCGAATTAAGTCAATATCCGGCTGGCAAATGAATGATGATTTTGGTAATTTAAAACTTCACAAACAATTTTGGTAATGTGGGTATCTTCTAATATGGTGGAATTGAAAAGAATATTATAAAAATAGTTAACTTTTGTAAAACGATCATAATAATGTTCTCCTTTTTTGGAAGTTTGGTAGTACCTTGATTCATTTTTAATACGGTTCGAGAAAATTTTTATTTTTGTCATAAGTACTAATTTAGTTTAGCTTAACCACTTTGGAAGGGTTTAGATACAAAAAAGTAAGGAATTCTGAAATGTTTTTGTGAAGTTTTAAATTTCCAACATCATTATCGTTTATTTGCGGGGCTGGTCTTGAAATCATCTAAAAATTTTTTAAGATCAGGACTTTGAAATTTGTCTCGGCGATCGGTTTTTGAAATCAGATACTTTTAGAGATATTAATAATTTTGTAAAAACGGAGGATTTTTCAGTCATATCTCAAAAACGAAAGGAGACATCAAAATGAGTTTTTGTCGTAAATCGAGTTGCAATATTAGGGGTTAATTTTAACAAAACGCTTTAAAATATGACACATTTTTAAAGACGATTTTAAAGTACATCTTTTTTATCCAGGTGACGTGGATCTTCCCGTAGCCCTGGAGACTTGAAAATTTGTCAGGTTAACCTTTAGGATGTACGAATTAACAGTGCCAAATTTCGTTACTTCCCTTTAAACCCCGACGGCGCTACAATTTTTTTAAATTGACGCCGGCGACTCAACAATCGGTAAAACAGTACAACAAATTGAACGTTTTGGGAATTTTTTTTAAAGGTGTTAGCGTACCCCTAAATAAATAAAATTAGGAAGGGTGTTAAAATGATCATTCTCCTTTACAAAGCAATTTTTTTTTTGAAAATCGGACGAAAAACACAGATCTTTGATGTGAAAATTAGGAGTACGTATCTTAGCTTTTTAGCCAGTTTAAATACATTGCTGCGTCAAGCAAATGAGACAGTGAGATTCTCATGCGCTTGGAGCCGGCGCGCGGCGCTTATTCATCTTATCACCGCGTCGCGTAAACACCAATCGTATTTGCATTTTTTAAATTTGCATTTGATACAATTGAATTGTGAGCGCAATGCCTCGGGATTGGTGGATTGGGTTTTTGGAAGCAACTTGGTGGGACAATAAATTATAATTTTTACGAAAGAGGCGTATGCGCAAAATTGAAACGCCGTGAATCGTCTCATAAATCGAGACGCACGCTGTATAGTCATTTTCGACGGAAATCGGACATAATCGGGCATACTTCGTACGTCTTAGGAATAGAAATGCAAATTCTACTCAAGCACTATGTATTTTTTAAGGGTGTAATATGAATTTCGACATTTTTTAGGAAATCTGAATTATTGAAGGGCTGAATTTTAGAGGGCCTGAGGCTACCTTTTATCTTAAACTTAATAAAATTAAATTAGAAACTTATTTTTAAATTTTTATGTTAATGTTACTTAAGTTATTATATTATGTTTTTTAGATTTTGTTTAAAAATATGCTTTGTATCTTTTTTTAATGTAACATGTAGTATCTAAGTAATAGTGTATATACAGGGTGTCTCAGACCACCCGTCCACCCCTTTTATTTTGAGAACGCCTTGTCGTACATGGCAGAAATAAAAAAAATTATTACCATAGCAAATCCGAAGAATGTATTGGTGCACTTATTTTTTTCCGGAATAATCCGAAAGTGCCTGGAACCGGAAGTAAGTTTTGATTTTTAAATGGCAACATAGGTCGAGTATGGTATCGTTTGAAAGGTCTTTTAAAAAGAAACAACTTTTATTAAAATATTTTTTTAATATCTTTCATAATTAAGAAATTAAACGAAAAACAAAAGCAAACAAGTGACAAATGGTTTCTTAAATTATGGAAAAATTAAAACACTACCATCATCCTCAATGGGTAAGGGTAGAGGCAATTATGATTTTTTAAATGGAAACATGAATTTTTTGCTTCGCTTGTTAAAAATAATCAACTTTTTTAGGTTATGTATTTACTTTAATTCAAAAAATAGCGAATAAAGCGATAAACGCAAAAAAGAGTTTCAATTTAAAAAATCTCTGTCTTGCCCATATGCGGATGATGGTAACGATTTAATTTTTCCCTAATTTAAAAGACCAATGGTCACTAGTTTGCATATTTTTTTTTTCGTTTAATTTGTTAATTATGCAAGATATTACAAAAATATTTTAATAAAAGTGGTTTTTTTTTAAAAGATATTTCAAACGATACCATACTCGACCTATGTTGCCATTTAAAAATCGAAAGTTACTTCCGGTTCCGGGTACTTCCGGATTGTTCCGGAAAAAAATAAATGCACCAATGGATTCTTCGGGTTTGCTTTGGTAATATTTTTTTTATTTCAGCCTTGTACGATAAGGCGTTCTCAAAATAAAAGGGGTGGACGGGTGGTCTGAGACACCCTGTATAATTTTTTTTATTATATTTTCAGCATTTTAAAAGTTTTGCCGTCGAAATAAATAAAAACTAAATGCGATGTATATGGTAAAAATATAAAATTGAGTGTTGACTGGAATATTGTAGTAACAGATAATACCTGTATGTACCTTTTTTACCATTTTATAATAGTTTATTCTTGTACTTATAAAAGGTACTTCACACTGTTCTAAAGTACGGATTAGTTTTCGAAAAAATGCAAAATCATAGCTTTCCCTGATTTTTTTTTTCGAAAAAAAAAGGATCAACCTAATTCAATCAAATTAAATATATTTGTTATGTTTTTAAATTCCATTGAAACAGGTAACGTATTTTTTTTTTAATAATTGCTGATTTTTTGAAAATAACAAGTTGAAAGACGACTACTTCTTAATCAAGCGTTTGTTTCTACCGACATTAATTTTATTTGAAATAAACTGTATTTTAAGCAATTTTATAAATGGAGGTTTTTGTCGTTTATGTCAATTAGCAGTCTCCATGTTAAGTTTAATAAACATACTCGTAGATGATGTAAATTTCAGGTTGAAGCAAGGATCAATACTTGATCCTTTAATCTTTTTGTTATACCCACCTTCGTATACATACATATGTATAAAACAAGGTTAAATTGTGCATGTTAATACTTACTAATAAACAATTGGAAAGTTAAGTTAAAAGAATAAAATTGGTACATAATAAAACAAATTACTTTTAAACAAGGTAGTAATTATTCAATTAATTAATCGAACACATTACATTACATTACAGAAACACTAAATTCTTAGATATTCATTTTGATAATAAATTTACATGCCATCGCCACATTGACAATGTTAGCTGAAAATTTAATAGGGCTTTTAGCACCTTTGGGGCTAATGTCAGTATATTACGGGTAACTATGTGCTTGGACAATCGTATTATATAAAATTATAATATGTACTAGGTCAACTGAAATAAAAAGGAACTTGTAATTCAAAACCGTATTATATGACTCATGTTTGGCATGAAAAGACATGATTTATGGAGAGGATTATTTAAAAACTAAACTATTCTCATAGTTATATTTATATCTCTATGATATGTTTATTCAAAATTTGAATGAATTTGAAATAATACTTATAACGATCCGCAATTCTAATAAAATCGGTGATCTGGAAAATTTCATCATGTATTTACGTTCCCTTAAGTACAGGGCTTTATTCAATCATTTGGGAAATTTCAAATAAAGTAAAAGCTCTGAAATAAAATAAAATAGGATGTGTTAAATGAAAATACATTTCATTTTACAATAGTTATTATATTGAACAATCTATTGTATACCTAAGTATTTTATTAAAAATATATATCCAATAATTTTCCAGGATATTGGAGTGTTTTTTAGTTATAATTTTTCCCATCAGATTTCTACAAACCTGCAATTTAGATGTTTTTTCCTAAAATTAAAATTTAGAAAAACACAAATAATCGTTGGTCATAAAGGGACTGTTTAGTGTCCTAATATTAAGATGGAATCTGTAATTAATACTTGAACGGCCCCAGAAATTTACTTCGGAATATTTGAAATAGCGTTAATAATATGATAAAATATAATAAATTTTACCCTTTACAGTATTTTCTTAAAATAAACAACCCTAAAATAAGCAACACTTTAATTAAGATAATTTTAAACCAAGCAACTATTTTTGTTTAATTTTCTTGAAATAAGTAATAAAAGGATTAAAATTAAAGAAATTTTCTTTTTTCTGATGAAGAAATTGGATTTGTCGTCTATGATGGATATGTTCAATATTTTTTCTATTCCGCCAGATATAACAAAATAAATTTTGTCACTGTTTTTTTTTAATTTGATCATCCTGTATATCAGTTTTTTGAATTTTGATGTTTGATCTCGGTACTATATGATCCCTTTAAATTGGCGTCCAATATTACCATTTTTAATCTATATAACTTACTGGGTCCCCTTCTGGAGCCCTTGGCTTGCCATAAATAAATTTTATTAATAATTTCATTAGTAATTTGGTTTTAATGTATAGCACTTTTCGAAAATCCAAAGGTTCGGATCCTCAATCAACCCCTGATAGCGATTATAAACATTGTATAATAACGCGCAAAGATATCGAGAACACAATCGAAATATTCTGACCCAAATAGAAATCAAAATTTTAGAAAGTTGGGAAGGGGTGTAACAAAATAAATTTTGTCACCGAATTTTTTAAAGTTTGGTGAACCTGTATATTAGTTTTATGAATTTCTCGGTACTCTATGATCCGTTTAAATTTTCGCATATTACCATAATCAAAACACGACCCTGCTGATAAATGAGCAGCCCAAAGGTAAATTAATACTAAACGTCTGTAATGTTTATGCCCTATATTAGGAGGTACAGAACCTTTACTGGGTGACGACATAATTTGGTTTTGTGATTGACTTCCCAAAAATAATATGTCTCTTTCGTTCCAGACCATTGCATTTACATAAAATGTTAATTGCCGTTTCTGGTTCCTTGTTGCACAGCCTACAAGCAAGGTGTCCGAAAATTTTTCCAATTTCCACAGTCATGTATCCTGTTAGTAGTCCTGTGGCAGTTCTGAGCTGTGTTTTCTTTAGAGATAACAGCTCATCTGATTTGTTTTTGCGAGGTCTGTTGCATAGCTCCTAGCTGTGATTTTGTCCTGGTACATTTTGCCAGTATTAAGCATATTTAGTTACAACCTTATTGCACTTCTTCGTATTCCTACTACTGGTTCTGGGTCTATCAAATTGATATCAGATACCATTCTAACTATTTCGTCCACTTTTTCCTTATCTGGTACTTCAGGCATACCCGAACCAGTTTTGACGTCACCTTCGTACTCTGAAGCCTGACTGTCTGATAAGATGAGGTTCTCTTCCCATTGCAAGGTTAGTTATTTTTTTCTGCACATGGGAGTATTTCACAAATCTCCGTTTGAAAGACCGAATAGTACTTTTCCAATGAAAAGCTAAGCGTCGTCCTAGGTTTTTCTCCGCACATTCCTGACCCAGTAACACCCTTGGTCTTAGACCCGTCAGTTTACCAAGTCGGGGGATATATCCTGAATGATTTGATCCGTGTCTCTTCGATCCGTTATAATTACCTCAAATGGCTTTTTTGTATGTACTCTAGGAATCATTCAATCCACATTTCTAGGTACCTGTAAGTTTCATGTTTTCTGCATTTTTTATCCAGGAGCTTCAATAGTTTGAACATAGTTTTTTATAATTTGTAAAATCTGCAAATTTTATCACTTCTTGGATAATTTTTCTACTCGAAAGTTATAATAGGTGACATTTTTTAGATTATGTTTTTTTGTTTTGATAAAAAATGCTTTGACAATTTCGAGTATTACAAATTTAATAAATATTAAGAGAAAATATCAATTAAATCCTATCAAATTTTTAAGGGTATTAAACAAGAAACCTAATTAAACAGTAATAAATTAAAACGTAAAAGATTTACAGGATTTAATTAAAGTCGGTGTGTGTATTGTAATAAATTTTTTGTTGTCAGTATTTGGGAATAAAGAAAATTAATTAAACAACATAATTAAATATACATTTATAAAGTAAATCTTTAAAGCATTTATTTGAGTTTAAAGGTATTTTAACAAATAGCGACCTGAATATTTTAAATCTGTTCAACAATTCGCCACAGTCGCCCAAGAGGGAAAAGCGAGCTTAGTGTTAAGCACTTTATTTTTGGAACACGACACGTCCTATTTATCTCCCCTTTTTCGTCAATCGATATATCAATTACTTCCAGTCTTTAGAAATTTGAAAGTTAGTTTTTAGATATTTCCAAACTTAGGTTTTATAAACATACATTGACGTTAATGTAATTTAGTACTTTAGCTATTAAATTCATATTTAAAAAAACAAAAATCTCTTATTAATTTTATACCAAACTTAGGTTTTTAGTCTGAAAGTTAGTTATTGAAAAATAGAAGCCACAAAGGTTATCTTAAGATAAATACTAAGTGCTAGTAAATAAGTAATGCCTAAGCTTTATAACAAAAAATATACTAAAATTTAAAGGAAGAAACGTGGAATTAACTAGAATCCCAAATCTCTTAATCCACTTTATGGTCGAAGCTCAGAGAGCAATCCAGAGTGAAGTTTAAGACACGTGTTTCGTTATTATTACAGGTTGATCGTTACATATATCACAAAATGTATTGATTTATAAAAGAGCTAGTAAATTCATTTATAGAGTAATGAATTAAGATTGGTTTTATCGAATGAAAAATAAAAAAATAGTCATAGCACGTTCTGAAATCAAGTGGAAATTTACACAACTTGCACAAAATTAAATAAACTCTCCATTGTAGCGAATGATATAAAAACTAAATAAAATTGATTACTAATGGTTGAAAAAATATCGTTTGTTTGATTTTCTTTTATGTGTATCTACAGAACAATCACGTCGGATGCCTCAACAGTACTTTGGCATCAATGTTTATGCTTGAAACATCTCTTCCATTGTCTTTGTACCTTAGTGAAAACTCTCACATTCTGAGTGTATAAAGATTTCTATGCTGCCACTGCATCGTCTTGGATCAACATATTATGTCATTATGTCTAGTCGCTTGTCACAATATGATTCAGGTACTAAAAGTTATAGAAAAAGTTCGTTTTCATCACAAGTCTTTACAGAGAAATACAAAAACTTGTATCACGATTTGATAAATGTCTAAATTCGCCTAGAGCAATAGTTTAGGAGTGTGTATGAGACATATTCGCCATAAATTTCAACTTAAATTTTTGTTTTACAGTAGATCAGCTCTTACACTTCGATAAATTCTAGGAATTTAATTAAATGGAAAATAAAAATGTGATTAATTCTCTAACAAATTAACTAATCGTAAGCGAATTATTCGACAACTATTTGACTAAAATAGTTACCAACTTGTATGTTATACGAAATCATGAATTATTAACTTATATTTTTATACTTTTTAGTTTTTATTTATGTGTTTTTATAAATTTTAAAAATGCTTTTAAAATCCGTGCTGTCCCTAATAATTCTATTAGGTAAATTTTAATAATTCACAAGCCTTCTATTAACTAGACTGTAACGAAATTAGAGTTGTCTAACTAAATATTCGTCTTGTAGTTCACTCTCTGCTTCAACCATTTAAAATTCACATGTTACATGTTACCCATGTGATAACCTAATACACTCATATTTTGACATTAATTTAATAAAATCAGAGCTTAAAACAATTATATTAGCAATTTGTAATAGCAATGAATTAAAAATAGCTTTTTCGTCAATAACATAATATGTAACATTTGCATTCAGCATTTTTCTAGGACTTTTAAAGAGGATTATCGGAAATCATGGGTCTTCTTGGCTTCTAAAGCGTTAGTGAACTCCGCTTCCAAGGCTTATTTCAAGTGAAAAGATTATTTTAGTAATATAAAACTTTTATGGTCTAACAAAAACAGAATATTTTTAACGAAATGCTACTTCTATAATATTTCTACGACGCAACTTTTTCAAAGGAACTTTTCTCGGTCGCATCCTGATGGGGAAAACTTTTAAAATTGTATTCTAAAAAAGGTAATATGATATTGTTTTAAGGTGAAGTAATGTTCACGAAACTTTAATGTTTAGAACAATATGTATTATTAATGATTCTTGTAGCTTTAACATAAAAAGTAAAATCTGTTTAATTGAAATAATTCCACATATCTTTGTTCTCGTGAAATGAAAATGGCGTGTTTTATGAGAATCACGTTTCTCTCATAAAAGTTTGTCACCTCTATCGTGTTCACAATAATATTTACGATATTAATCAAGCAATCCAGGAAATTAATTAAAACAAGTTGAAAAATTTGAAGCTATTATTTATAAAAGTTACAACCAGGCACAGCTCTTTACAAAATGCATAGGTTAAACTTTAAAACTGCATTAAATTTCTTTGAAACGACTGTTCGTGCCACACTGGAAAGATGTAAGGCTTCACCCTTACAAAGTTCATTTGATACAAGCTTTAAATATTAAAGATAAAGTTATTAAATGCGTGCCGCGTTCGGGCGTGAATTATTCAATAACTTTAAAAACTTTGACCACATCTTATTCATATTCATTGATTTCATTTACACTGCTCCATAAATAAATAAAATTGTTTGTTTGCTCTTTATTCCATTCGAACCCCTTAAGATTGGCTCGCAAGATTTTTTTAGTCTACTTTTGTGACTTATTTGAATAAGGATGAGTTCAAATGTTCGCAAAGAAAATGTACATTTTCGAAAAAGTAAAAATTTATTTTATGTAATGAACTTCAAATAGAAAAGCATTTTGACATACTTGGCTACCAAAAATACGTTTTGTGTTATGTAATATAATGCCGGTTTTCCACCAATTGGATAAAGTGGAAACAAAACAGAAACTCGTGTCGAAAAAGACACAACTGCGACTTTATATGGCGGTTTTCCATCAAACGGACTAGTCGAGTTTTGTCTGTAAATTTTGCAACTCGGAAAACACAAACAAATTTATTTTTTGTTTCCAGTCCTTTTCAATTGAGTTGTAGCCGCGAAAGTGCAACTATGTTTCGGGAGGAAGATTTTCTATTTCTGGGTCGATTGGGTCCCCCAAATTTTTATAATCTCTGAAGGTATCTATCAGAGTACCGATATCTTCAGTGGTGTACTTTATTTTTTCTTCAGACACAATCATCTTCAAAAAAATGAAACAAAACACCAATTTGCTGTTTCCACTAAGCAGACTGGAATTTTGAAACACGTTGAAACCTTTTGAAATTACCGCTTCCGAACGGAAAACGGAAAATATCACTAAAAAGCTAAAATGTCCTCTTTCAATTAGTAATAATTAAACAACAGAAATCATTGATAATTTATTAAACAAAAATGTTACAAATAAAAAAAAATCAAAATAATTTATGTTTTTAATTTTCTGGCAAATTCTCAAAATATAAAGGTGTTTTTTCTAGTATTTTAAAACTGTATTATCATCCTTTCAAATCAAGAAAATTTCGAGTTTGTACTTATTTTACTTCACTTACCAAATCATTGTCAAATTTACCGCTTCAACTTGAAAATACATGTTTCTGAAATTTGTGATATTTTTCTACTTCTAATAATTTTGGATTATCGTTTAAAATAACTTTTTATTGTATTAAAAAAAATGAAATTTTCTTTGACTGTGGGCTTGAAATTTTTCTTCTTAATAGGTTTTTACTCTTCTGAGATTCTTTAACTAAAAAGGAGGGAATTAAGTTGATACAGCATTTACATTATACAATATTAAGTTACCATTAATTTTTTTAGTGTATCTTCTTTGTTGATGCAGAAGTTATCCATATGATTTTTGTTAGAAATTGATGGAAACCCATTGAAGGTGCTGTTTGATGAAGAAAATGTATTCTCAAAGTACTCAGCGAATTAGTTGACAATATTAAGTGGTTTATCTAAAGTGAGGTCTTCAAAATTGATGATACCAGGGATTCTAGTTGATTTCTTGAGGTTGTTAAGTTATGCGTTTTTATCATTGTGCCAAAAATACACCCCTATCATAGACTATACATGAATAACCAAATTTCCATTTGAAAACCAAATTCAATTTGAATGGCGCTAGGCTTCGTTTTTGTTTAATTTTTGATTAGAAATGCACAAAAATCAATTTTTACTCGGGAAAAGTACGCTTTTCAAACATTTTGCGACTATCTTCTTAAAGGCAAACTTAATTAATGGTAAGGTTTTCCAGCGGCCATATTCTTGAAACGGTCCACACGATGTCATCATTCTGTCCTTGTCAGTTCCATGATAAAATAAAAGTTTGTCCTTGTAGTGTTGTATGAGATATCGTGTCGATTGGCTCAAGAATACACCTGGTAAGCTAAGAAGAGTGTAATGTAAACCACAATTGAAGAGACAGGAGGTATACATACAGTACTGGAAAAAAGTAGTGCAACATTTTACGAAATAATGAAAAATTTTATTTCACATATTACTCAAATACTTAGTTTATGCTTATCCATCACGCCGCGAGTAATAAAAATTTCAAAAGAAATTAAAATTTTGATAATTAGTGATTTTAATCAAAATGTATAATGAAAGTGGAACAGCAGATTTCAAAAAAAGTCTGGACGGTCACGA
Organism: Stenus bimaculatus; assembly: GCA_963971135.1. Classification (NCBI taxonomy): domain Eukaryota; kingdom Metazoa; phylum Arthropoda; class Insecta; order Coleoptera; family Staphylinidae; genus Stenus; species Stenus bimaculatus. The sequence goes on along the minus strand of OZ020180.1, from coordinate 72,309,463 downwards.
AAAATAACATTACCATATACCGCTTATAAATATTTCTAAACAGAACCCATTTTTATCTTCAAACCAAATTAAGGCCCAATTTGATAACAATCAGTTTCCAAATATTATGTATGTGTCCTGCTCGATGTATCTCTTATAATTGATAATTGTAGTACTCCCGTACTCTGTGTCAGGTATCACAACTTGATTTAAAAACTCAAATTTTCAATCTAGTATGTTGCTCGCATATCTTTCGTTATTCTTCTGTTTTTGTGTCAGGGCACAAGTCGCATATCAGAAGAGAGTAAAAAATTTTAACAATTTGAGGTAAACTGAGTAGTTTGGAGAAGTATATTAAAAAGAAAAAGCATAGAAAAAGTGGGTGCTCAAGTTTTGTACAAGTACCTACTGTCAAATGTCAAAATTATAGTCGCATAATTGATGCTATTTCATGGGGAATAGGCGATGGTTAGTGTTCCGTATCAATGTTATACGGATAGAAATACGTATGATACAAACCATAAGCATGGCTTATATGTATTTCTAAGCATTGGAGGATGGTCTTATGTTGCATAACGCACAAAGTGCGTCAAGATTTATTGACAATATGCCTTCAATGTGAAAAGTCACACTTAAATATTTCGTATCAATGTTATACGACTAGAAATACGTATGATACAAACCATAAGCATGGTTTGTATGTATTTCTTAGCATGTAAGTACATGCATGTTAAATGTCTACAAGTGTAGGTATAAGAAGCACCATTATATTGATAGTGGAGGATGGTCTTATGTTCCATAACGCACAAAGTGGGTCAAGATTTATTGACAATATGCCTTCAGTGTGAAAATTCACACTTAAATATTTCGTATCAATGTTATACGACTAGAAATACGTATGATACAAACCATAAGCATGGTTTGTATGTATTTCTTGGCATGTAAGTACATGCATGTTGATTATCTACAAGTGTATGTATAAGAAGCACCATTTTATTGATAGTGGAGGATGGTCTTGTGTTACATAACGCAAAAACTGCGTCAAGATTTATTGACAATATACCTTCAGTGTGAAAATTCACACTTAAATATTTCGTATCAATGTTATACGACTAGAAATACGTATGTTACAAACCATAAGCATGGCTTGTATGTATTTCTAAGCATCTAAGTACATGCCTGTTAAATATCTACATGTGTAGGTATAAGAAGCAGAATTTTATTGACAGTGGTGGATCGTCTTATGTTATATAACGCACAAAGTCCGCTAGGATAAATATTTCGTATCAATGTTATACGACTAGAAATACGTATGATACAAACCATAAATATGGTTAGTATGTCTTTCTAAACATGTAAGTAAATGCCCTTCTGTATTAAACAAATACGGAAAATCATATATGATTTAATATTGATTATTTGATCAGAGATTACACAAGTATCTACTTGTAAATATTTTTAGGCATGTATGTATGTACATGCACAGTTTATACATTAGTATAAATAATTAAAATAAAGAAATTATAACACTTTTCTTTTCTATTAAGAAATATTTCAGGTTGATAATGATTTTTGATTCAAAAAGTGATATTAAGATAGATTTGTTTGAGTTTTCTTCTTTGGAACGTCCAAAGTTAAATCCTAAAATTGTAGTGTTAAATCATCAAGGTAAAAAGAGAAAAGAAAGATTATCAAAGTTGCAGATTCGGATGGATATAGGACTAGCGGATATTGGACAAGCACTTGCAATTTTGGTTAAAAAAGAAGATGTGGGGGATGTAAAGAAGCCATTAAATATAACATAGAATGTATCAGTGATGTTGGAAGATTGTATGAGATAAGATCATTTTTGGCAATATCTTTATTAAATAAAGATATTAAGGAAACTTTGGAGAAAACTGACATATGTTCACATGTTTTTGGAGGATCGTTTATAATCGGCAATGGCGATTCAGCGTTTGTCAGAGCAGTTAAAACGTACTCCAAAAACTAACTGTATAGAGGGATTGTCAAAAGTTACAAATAATTTAAACTTCAATCGTTCATCAACAAGTAGTCCGAAGATTCACAAGTTGAGTGGACAAAAAGTCCGGAGAAATTATTATCCAAAGATGTCAACTTATACGACAATGCAGTACCAGGGAGGACATACATAAACGAAAGCTCAACCCCAACGTCGTCACTAAAGGTGAGAAATAGTCCTGGCCACTTAAAATATTTTTAGAAATAAATAAATAATGACAATATTATTTTGTCATGGTAAAGGGCTATATAACCCCGTTTGCCAAAAAGGTTATAAAACGGGTTGTTCCAAAGGAACAGCAATGGTCTGTTTTAAAGACAAAATTAAGTTGTTTTTTAAGAACAAAATAATAGGAAAACCTATGATTTATAGAAAATAATACCATTTGGTTAATACATTACAAAAATTTTATAATACCCAAAAAAGATAATTTTTTCAGATTTATTATAAATCTTAAAGACTTAAGTAAATTTCTTATTACCAAACATTTTAAGTTAGAGTTGGTAAACTCTTACGAGATTGACAAAATTTAAATCTTATTTTGCTACAATTGATATAGATGATTGTTAAAAAAAAAAAAAATATGTGTAAAACTAAAATTGTTTTGGAACATCTGGAACTTTTCATTAATGAAAAAAGTCTAGTCATATTTTAAAACAACATATTTTGTTTTTAGTGTTCAATTTAGATTCAGTAAAAATGTATTATCCTTTCCAGAGCAAAATTGCGACAATTCAGGAAAAAATATTATGGTTCAAAAATTGCAAAACTTGTAATATACAATCAAAACAATTATAGATTAAAAATGATTTTTAGAAAAGAAATAATACCAGATATTGAATGTTGGTCAAATAATATAGTTAAAGTTAATTGTTATATCGGGAAATAACATTTTGATAAAATTATTTATACTGATGCCTCTTTATTAGGTAGGGGGGCAATTTGTGAACAGGTATAGTTATTGTAAAATTGAGGAAGTCTTACTTCAAATTTGGAGCTACTTGTAGTATTGTTTGCTTAAAAATGTTGACTTCTAAAAATGTACAAAAATGTACAAAATTAATATTTTATTAATATTAGATAACATTATTTCCGTTTCTTACATAAATTGTATGGGAACCATAAGATAAAATTGCTATGCAAATTTGGGAATTTTCAGAGGAACTATAAATATAGCTAAAAGCGGATTTTATTTCAAAGAAAGATAATTATAAAGCTGATAAAGAATCAGTTAGGAAGATATCTCTGTATATGGAGATTGAAATATCAGATTGGATTTTTCAAATTTTTGCTAAGCAATTTGGGATAATGGATATAAATTTATTTGCATCTTGAGTTATTCGGAAATGCGATAAATTATATTCTTATATTCAAGATCTAGACTCAAGCAATTTTACGTATTCCCATCGTTTTTTCTTTAAATTTAAGGATATTAGATAAAATAGGACATGATTAAGCGGGGGGAATCGTGTTAGTATTTTTTTGGCAAAGCCTACTATTGAGAATTCTTCTTAAAGATAAACCTATATTTTTTGAACTTAATGACAATGTTTTGGCAGGAATTATCCTTTGGCTAGTCAACTTCTCTTGGTGGTACAGAGATTATAATAGGGAATCTTTTAGTAGCTTCCTTAAGTATACATATAAATAAACTTAAACAATGTAACTCCAGTTTAAAGTTATAAGGTGGGAGTTTTGTAATGCAACAAAATTTGTATATTTAATGGAGAAATTTACCATATTATAATAATAAAATCTTTAATGATTTTATGAAACTGTGCTGCATATGGAATATTAAATAGTCATCGAGCAGCTATAAATTTAATTAGTGAAAATTCAAAAAGTAATGATCCCATAAATTAAAGAGGGGTTTTAAGAGTATATGCAATAATAGAATATTGAACCAAAATATGTAGTAACTTGGGTTCCACGAGTAATAATAGATTTTCTATCTTTTACAGAATTTACAAATAAAATTTCAATAAGTATGCTTTTCAAAAAATTGGTTAGTTTGTTGGTACTGGCCACTGTACAAAGAGTCCAGATTCAACATTTAATAACAATAGCAAATATAAAATATAAAATATGGTCCAAAAAGGGGTGATTATTAGAATTCTAGAGGATTAAAACATCAGGCGCAATAAAATATAACCAACAATAATACTTCCAATTTTTTGTATTGTATGTCATTTGGTTAAATATTTAGAAATATTTAAAGAATATAGGGGGGAGATTCAACACGTGTTTATAACGGTTAATAGACCGTATATAACAGTTAGCAAACAAACCATTAGTAAATGGGTTAAGGAAATTTTGGGAAAAGGTGGATGAAACACAGAAGTTTTTAGTGCGCATATTACTCGATATGCAGTAACTTCAAAAGCAAATTTGCAAGGAGTTAATATTAATTTAATCCACAATAAGGCGGGACAGTCCGACATATTTAAGTTTTTTGCTAATTTCTATAATATTGCCTATTATATTTCAAGATAATTTTACAAATGATGTATTTAATTTGTTTTAATGATTGTTACAATTGGTTTTGAAAATAGTTTATGCTGTTTTCTTCTTATGTAAGAATCTTCTATTGTATTTTAAATAGACGAATAAAAATTACTATAGTAATTTTATTCGAATCTATTCTTGACGCTTAAGAGCTCTAAAAGTCTACAATTATCAATTATAAGAGATACATCGAGCAGGACACATACATAATTACAAGATCAAACGAACTTACCTAGGAAGGAAGTTCGATCTTGATTATGTTTGTGTCCTGCTCGATGTATCGCGCCCCCCCAATATCCCAGGTCCCATGCGTCAAGAATCAAGAAGCTTTAAAGGAATAACGAAAGATATGCGAGCAACATACTAGATTGAAAATTTGAGTTTTTAAATCAAGTTGTGATACCTGACACAGAGTACGGGAGTACTACAATTATCAATTATAAGAGATACATCGAGCAGGACACAAACATAATCAAGATCGAACTTCCTTCCTAGGTAAGTTCGTTTGATCTTGTAATTATATCACGCACTGTCAGAAATAGACTAAGTGTGAACAAACTTATAGCTAGAAGACCAAAAAAGAAACCTCTACTTTCAAAGAAAAACAGACGTGCCCGAATTAAATTTGCTCAAGACCACATTAATTGGTCTTTGGAAGATTGGAATAGGGTAATATTCAGTGACGAATCAAATTTAACTTAATAAGTAGTGATGGAATGCAATATGTGAGACAAAATATTATATCTCAAATATGTTCGACATACATAAAACATGGTGGTGGATCTGTATTGGTTTGGGGGTGCTTCTCTGGTTTTGAAATGGGCCCCATTCATCGTATAAATGGCGTAATGGATCGTATTGAGTATAAAAATATTTTAGAGAACGTTGTGGTCCCATATGGTGATAGCACTCTGCTATTACGTCACTTCTTTTAGCAGGATAATGATCCGAAGCATCAAAGTTTGTAAAACAATGGTTTGCGGAAGAAAAAATTAATTTATTGAAATGGCCATCACAATCTCTGGATTTAGATCCAATTGAAAACCTTCGGAGTATTTTTTATAACAAAATTCGCTATAAAACTTACAAAAATTTGGACGAACTCTTTTCAGCGCTTCAAAATGCTTGGGATGAAGTATGAAGTAGATCCAATTTTAATTAATAATCTTTTAAAGTCAATGCCTAAAAGATGTGCTGATATACATAAGAACAACGGGTATTGGACCAAATATTAGTTTACAGTTTAATTTTTGTATTTTTATTTGAATAAATAATAAGTTTCTAATTGTTGCTCTACTTTTTTCCAGCCGTATTACTAAATTATTTTACTAAACCTGAAATTTTTATTTTTATTTAATAAAAAAATTATGAAATAATGTAGATTTAAAGCATTTTTATTTTGAAATATTAAAGTTATTTATTACAGAATATTATAACCTATATATTAAGAAAATGTAAATGCTCTACTTTTTTCCAATACTGTATAGCCGCAGATAAGAAGTAGAAACTGATATGGACATATTACTTTATAAGATGGTGCAGGAAAAATTTAATCATTTTTGAAAAATGTAGGCTCCAGTGGTACGGTCTATAAAAAATACATATACAGGGTGTTCCGTTCATGATTCACCGAACATCGGGGATAGAAACTAGACCAAATTTAATCGACAAAATCTAAAAAAGTGGGGTCTAGCTTTTTAGTTTAAGAACCTTTTGAATTTTAGGTCACCGAGTTTTATGACAAATCACAAAATCACAAATTGTGTGTAGGGATCAAAAAATAATAATCAATAAAAAGGTAAAACCATCTTCTTTCAATAGGTAATATCAGTAAAAAAAACCAATTGCTAAAATGTTGAAAAAAAAAATCAAAAAGTGAAAAAAATTAAAAAAAAAACTAACTTTTTTTTCAGTTTTTTAAATTTTCTCCTAGTAAGACCCATTACGGTTGTGTTTGTTTTTAGTTTTCTGAAACTTGTTTATATTCTCAACACAATATGGAAATTTTTGAAACCATCAGCCTTTTCCTTCACTTAGTAAAGCTTTCTGAAGTTACTTCTATCAGAAGTAGTCCTGAACATAGTTTGTCAAATAGGCTGTATACGGTATATCATGAGGGGTGCATAGTTTGTGAATTAGGCTATACCTGATGGAAGTCCAAATATTTTATAACAGTTTCACGTCGGTCCACCTGCCGATGGTGATGGTAACAGACTGTGCTAAGAATACTTCCTTTAGGAGTAACTTCAGAAGGTTGTAGAAGGAAAAGAAACTTTAATATGCCCAGCATTTCCTGAAAATAGATAAGTTGTAATTAATATCACTCTTAATGTCAAATATATCTTAATTCTAAAGATAATCGCTATACATATAAATCTTAGAAAAATATTTTTTTCCATATTTTTTTGGGGTTTGGCAAAGTAACCCCGTAATTTGCCAAAATGGTGGGTGGTTTTACCAATGTACTATTTTTGTTTTTTTTTCGATCTTTTTTGTTTATAATAGTGACCTATTTTCCTTTTTAAAGATATGCCGCGGACCTACCAACTGAAATTGTGGGTACTAAATATTTGAATTACACCCCAGAACAATAAAAAGTGTAAAGGAAAGAAGAGGAGTTTTTTTCTTTGAGGACGTTGATAGATACCTATGTATTTTGATTATTTTGTATCTAAAATTTTAAAATTAAATTTTAGATACAAAATATACAGGTGACTTGTCCATATATGTATTTTTAACAAGGGTGCCAAACTCATTTTTTTCTATTTTTTTTGGTGATCAATATTTAAAAAACTATTACAAATTTGCTAATAAAAAAAGTTAATAAATCGCAAGGCAAAGACCCAAAAATGGAAGGTAAACTTCAAAAACTGCGAGCCACAATTAGTTGTTTTACTCCGAATAAAACATCCATTTTCTCTTCAAACGTTGAAAGTTATAAGATACGAATATAAAAAATAATTTTAAAATTTGATATTTAATTTACATGCAATACACAATACGAGGTGAGTGTATATTGGGTTGCATAAATCCTATTTCTACTCCGCCTTTCTAATCCTTGTCAATGCAAAGTATACCCGATTGTAACCAATTTACTTCGGAATTGCACGAACATGACCATAGAGTCAAGGAACATTAGAATGACTTGTAAAAGCCTGTCAAGCGTCTCATCAAGTTAGTTGTACTTTAATGACGTTTAAAGAAAAAAATATTTATTTTATCTCTTTTTTTTGCGATTTTTTATTCAAAATATTATATCAACCATTTCTGTATTAATATTGTAACTAATTGAAAGATGCTGGTTTCAGCTTTCTAGTGATAATTTTCTTTTAATTCTACTTATACCTATTGATTAAAAAGTAATTAGCGATTTTAAGATTTTTGATTAAAATTGGTGACCTATAGTTCAAAATGCTATAGCTCCTTAACTAAAAAAAGATAGACCACTACTTTTTTCGGTTTTTGTCGATTAAATTTACTTTCTAAGCTTGACGTTTGATGAGCCACGAACGGAACACTCTGTATTAATGATATAAAAACTTGGTAGTTACCATTCGCGTTCATGCGCCTTAACTCCACATAAATATCCTCTTGTACGATGGAACTCAAATATTTAAAAAGGAATGAACATACAACATACAACGCCCTTTTAAGGGCTCCGCGGAAAAAATTCCGATTTCGAGGTAAAAATACAAAAGGATCTCCGCCCCCTTAAAATGGATAGGTCCATAATGCTAAGAACCTCGTTCTTCAGAATTTGGTCCTCCGCAACATACTAAAATTTGGTGCGATTCGGGGTGAATTTTGGTTCATGCACTTTCATTCAAAATTAATAAAAAAATTTGATGACATTTAGAAGCCGTTAAATTCTACGCGTGAGAAGTTCGTGACAAACATGTAGACAGAAGTTGAAGGAAAGAAAATGATTCGATAAGTAAAGGAAAATAATTGGGAACTCAAAATGTTGATGGTTTGTAGAGATAAAAATATAGCAACACCCCCGTAATTGTTTTTTTTCAGAAGCTTTCAGAAATCTGAAAAATAAAAATATTTTTTCGATTTAATTCTTTGTGAAACTTTGAATAAAAATTTTGTCAAATATTTCTGTTGCTTATTTCTTATTACAAAATGAAATAGAATGGGTTTTGCCTTCTATAGATACATTTTTGAATGTCTACGCATACATATATTTATTAAATTAATTTTGATGTACCTACTATTGGGTAGCAAAAATAAGTAACCTATAATTCAAAATGTTGTCAGTCTATAAATGATAGACCCCTACTTTTTTTTAAAATTTATAATGAGCTGACTAAATAAATTAGGCTTCTTGTGAAATATTAAATTTTGTAAACGCAGAAGGAAAAAAATATATGATAAAAAATTGACTGAAGATGATTTAGGATTGTAGTTAATATAAATGGGAAAAAATGATTTAAATCCCAACCAATCGGGACCCCAACCTTCATTTAAAAGATGAAAAATTGCCGAATATAATTTGGGATAATAGTTAATACATATAAATAACCCCTGGTAATTTTTCTTTACTGCTTGTATAAAAAATAGAATTTTTAGTAAAAATAATTGAATATTTTAAACCAGTATTTAAGGAACGCCATTTATCTGCTTAACTATGAAAAAACAAGCTTATTGAATACACATTTGTTGAGAGGCACGAAAAGAACCGATTTAATATTTTATTCAAAGATATAAATTTAATTTTATTAAAAGATGTTATAAGAAAACGTAAAGAGCACGTAAAAGCGTGCTTCTTTTAAAACAGGCTCACGTAAAAGGGGGCTTTCTATCAAAGTGACTCACGGGGCTGTATTTATTCAACGGTGGCCATTTACCCACTGTTCAGCCGGGTCAAACAAAACTTGACTTATATATCTTTATTTTTTCGACCTTTAATAGAGTTCTGCTGTCACGTACGAAAGTAAAACAAGAAGAAACCTTTAAAAAACACTTGCTTTCCCCTTAAATAAAGTATTCTTCGTTCTTTTCCTCTTTTGTATATGGTTATACGTTTAAATTATTTATTATATTAGTTTTTAAATTTAACGTTTTAATATAAGAAATCTGTATATAAAATTACCCTATCAATTTGTTACTAAAACCATTTTTTACCCAAATTTATTATAATATGAATTTCATAATGAGTAATGAGGTTGACATAAAGTGCAGAATATGTCACCCCAAAGAATGCTCTAAAACAAGACTTGCAGTAAGTGTATTTTCATTGAATTTACTGTTAGTAAATACACCCTTTTATTGTAAGTAGTTTCAACTTGGGTAAAACCCTCTTGACGGGCTGTCGGGCAATCATGTTTTTTCACAGTAGAATCGCCCACTAATTTTATCCCAAAAAAGTCGACAAAATTAGCTAAATTTATCGCCTTTATTTAAAATCCCTTTGAATTTTCTATGCAGTCACATTGAATTCAAATTTAAAATTTAAAAACCTACAAATTAGCACTAGAATTTATTGGTTTTAAAAGTAATTCATGGCCCAAATATTTTAATAAATCCTAATAAACACAATAAAGTAGAGAGCAACGCAAGGGCATTAAATCAAATTCATCTTTGATTTCCGCTGCATTTCGTAACAGTGTACACTGTTTTTTCTGTTTTTTTAAATAATCCCGAATAGTGGAAACGGGACATTCGTAAAAGAAAAGCGAACCGTGGAAGAAATAAATGGCGAAATTTGATTTATCGTGCTATCACAGTTCTTTTTTGAGTTACTAAATAACCACCCGAATCAAGGATTTATTTTTAAATATTCTGGAATCATAAAATAACGAGATTTCGAACCAACAAAACACTTTTTTTAATTCTTGGCAGAAAACGGTTGTTTTCCGTGTACAACCTCAAAAAATATGATATTCGTTTGACTTTTTAAATTGATCATTTATCCTAAAAATAAACGTCTAAAGAAAAAATGCCCCCCAAAGAAAAAGGATGCTCAACTTTATGGAACTTTTTCCTAGACCGTTTCGCCCCTATGCGGGTCTTGCCTAAAAAATATCGATAAACTAGAAGGTGTTGATAGACGTAACAGTGTCGCCCAACTAAAAGTTCCCACCCAGGTTATTTTGAAAACAATTAATTTTTAATAATAGTCTTAAACTACTTTATACAAATCTATCGTGAAAATGCTATAATTCCCAAATATTCCATCAAATTAAAAATCACCTGTATAGAGAATTCTAGGAGCTTTTACCCCTATTGCCATTTAAGATTTTTGAAGAGGCAGTTCCTCCATATAATGGGGAGATAAATTTATCAATAATTCAGGGTGTCCCATTTTTTTCACCACAATTTTTTTAGACAGTTATTGTCTACTGAGCAAAGACAAAAATCCAAAATACAATTCGCGATTTCAGAGATCAGTTACGACCTCTGATGGCTGGTGGTCGTTTAAAAAGCTAGAAGGGGAGTAAAAAATAAGAACCTATCTATAAGTACTTTATGTGTACTTACTTATCAATCAATTTTTTTAGTCACCAAAAATGCTATATAGGTTAGTACAGTTAATAAAACCAATAAAAACTCAAAGCACAACAAAGTCTTTATTCGCCTTCCTTCATTTTATACAATTTTTTTGTCAAAATAGCGTCATATACAGGGTGTTTCTGAACAAGTATCGAATAATCTAGGAATGGGTTTTTGAGCCAATATTAAGACAAAAAGTAGGAATAATTTATTTCCCGAAAATGCTCCATTTCGGAAATGTAGGGCATTGAAGTTTACTCATTTTTTTCATATTTTTTTTCATAATTTCATTTTTTTGCATAATTTTTTTTCAGACTCTTATTTAAACGTGTATTCTTCAAAACATTCCTAATTTTATTTAATTTTGCAAAGAAATTTAATAATTTTATTTAATTTTGTAGACATTTAAAACTTCTAAATGCAACAAGTTATCAAAAAGGTTAAAGAGAGCAAAAGTTAAAAAAAACGTATAAAAAGTTAATATTTAAAAAAAAAATAAATTAGAAAATGTATTTTCTTTAAGTCCAACTTTATTATTTATACTTTTTGTATAAAATAAATTAAATACTATCGATTTCGGGATTATAATATCCCATCTTCAGGTATTTCAGAATCTTTTTTTTGTCAGGATGACTATCATCTTGACAAAAAAGATTCTTAAATACCTGAAGATGAGATATAATAATCCCGAAATCGATAGTATTTATTGAAGCAGTGCAAATATTTGTGTCATCCTTTAATTTATTTAATATTTTTCATTACTATCATGTACAAAAGAGTTAAAGAGGGTTCAAAGGGTTAATTCACCCGAAAAACTTCACTCTAACTTTTTTTTTTAAATTTGCTAGAGTGGATTTCATCTGAAGTGAACCTTTCCTGCGCCGCGAGCGCTTTTACCCGAGCGATTATTATTAAAACTAAATAATGTCAATTCATACATTACAGGAATTCAGATTAATTGAGAAACCTTAATTCTAGATGACCAGTAAATCATCGCGTACATCAATCATAAACTAAGTTAATCTAAATATTCTTAAACATTGATTTCTGAGCAGGGTTCTCTTCAGATGAAAACCACTCTATTTTATCTCAAGGCGGCTGCCAATAGTAAGATATATGCAAAATTTGAGCCAATTATTATTAAAAATGTAGATTTTATGTAAAAAAATTGAAAAAAATGAGTAATTTTCAATGGCCTGCATTTCCGAAATGGAGCATTTTAGCGCAAAAAAATATTCTTACTTTTTGTCTTAAAATTGGTCCAAAAACGCATTCCTAGATTATTCGACTCTTATTCAGAAACACCCTGTATACGTAGTCGAAATTCCCGGCATGCTACCACTTCATCCACAGTCCATTTCATAGACACTTCTTCGAAGACAACGGTTTCATCTGTATGGCTTTTACATCAACACAACCTTTTCATCGACACAGACGTATCATCGACATCGCTAATTCATCGACACAGACGTTTCATCGACACAGACGTTTCATCGACACAGGCGTTTCATCGACATTACCTTTCCATCGATAAACCTTTTCTTCGACAAGGACGTTTCATCTACACTACTTTTTCATCGACACAGACGTTTCAACGACATTGTCTTTTCATCGACAACCATTTCATCGGCACTACCTTTTCATCGACAAATCTTTTCTTCGACAAGGACGTTTCATCGACATTACCTTTCTATCGACAAACCTTTTGTTCGACATGGACGTTTCATTGACACTACTTTTTCATCGACACATACGTTTCATCGACAATACCCTTACATCTACATCCATTTCATTGACACTACCATTTCATCGACAAACCTTTTCTTCGACAAGGAGGTTTCATCGACATTACCTTTTCATCGACAACCTTGTCTTCGACACTACCTTTTCATCGAAAAACGTTTTCTTCGACAAGGATGTTTCATCGACATTACCTTTTCATCGACAACCGTTTCATCGACAACCGTTTTAATAAACAAATAAAAAATAGGAAAAGAAATTATACAAGGTGTCCCAAAAAAATTACAAAAATTTTGCTATAACTTCATAACGAGTTGAAAAAGAATATTAGTTCATAGAAAATTTTATTAAAAAATTAAAAATTGTTCTTGGCCAGGATATGAACTTGATGTAAGTAAGAACTCTTTGTATTTAGAAAATTTTATATTCAGAATTAAAGTTCCTGTTCAAAAGTAAATTTTTGCTAGAAAACCTAAATATTTTTTGAACCGTATTCAATTTAAAGAAAAAGTTTATTCAATTTAAACATGTTACCATTTTAACATATTTTAAAAATTCAGGGTGTTCGTTTTATTAGTGATTCAGCTTTTGTTAGAGCTCTTAATATTCATAAAAAGTTATTAATGCCATATCTATGTGGCCGAACTTAACATTAAAGAATTGCCTATAACAAAAAAACAATTACTTTTATAAAAAAAAATGATTTCTACAAAAGTTTATTAAAATTAATGGTGGTTGCATTCAAAATTTCGTATGAGTAATATAATGAACACCCTGTATATTCAAAATATGTTTAAATGATAGCTTATTTAAACTAAATAAACTTTTGTTTAAACTTTTTTTAAAATTGAATTTAAATACGGTTCAAAAAATATTTAGGTGTTTCCGTTTTTATGACGGAACCTGTATGTATAGATACATACAAATATATAATACTAATAATAAAACACTTCTGAACTATACAACCATTTTCAACTCATAATACCGTACATAAGACTTTAGATCTACATATACTAATTGTGTTTTTTTTAGAAATTGTTGTAACCAGTGAATCATTATATTCATGCCACGCTTTTGAGCAAGGATGACAATAAGCGGTGTAATTCCCAGTGTAAGTTGTGCCACCGTGGTTTCTGAAAACACATAATAATATCGATATTATGTATGAAATCCGGTAGCGTAATTTATCATATCTAGTCCCTCCTGAGGAAAATGAATCGTCACATTCAATTTTCTTTCTGTTGAAGATCTCCACAAATGTATAAATAAAATTTACTTATGTGTCCTAATGGACCTGCTACAGTTTCTTCGTCTTTTGCATTTTGAACATATAGGTTTCTCAGCACCATCCAAGGTTTATTCCCTAGAAATGCTGTCGGGACACTGAGAAAATTCAAAACCTCCTATTGGAAATGGTAGTTCCAAAAAATGGATCGAAAATTAATGCGGGGTGACCACATTTTTTTAAAAGTTGATTTCAATTGCTCAATATTTATCATTTTTCCGTCTTTAATACCTTAATTTTCATCAATTTTAGTCAAAAAATAGACTATGATTTGGTTGTAACAACACGAGTCCAATAATTCCCTAACCACAATTCTTTTATTATTCATGCAAATTTCCAGTATTTTTAAGCTATGTAGTCCTATTCAACTAACACCAGCACATTTTATTACTTTCTCCTCATCCAAATTTTTCCAACTTGACCGATTAATAAAAGTTTCCAAAGGATTTTGCTGAGAACTTTCGGTATTCAATCCTTGGACCACTCCTATTCGCTATCTATACAAGTCACCTCAAATCTTCCATTTAATTTTGCGAGTAACTACCATTCTTATGCAGACTTGTGCATAACCTCAATATTAGATTCAAGGGATTACTAACTGCAGCTCAGGACAAAACCAGCTTATTTCAATGTGGATTCTCATGTTTTATAACATCATTGTATGATATAATATCTTTTGAATCAAAGAGGAAGTTAAAAAATAGCCATGACATAAACAATTATAATTAGTCGAATTATGGGAAATTCGTGTTGTTCCTATAATATTGGATACTACGGATTTACTTTTCATCTTTTTCCGGTGACAGTGTTTATGAGATTTATTTCAGATTTATCACTAGTTGAGTTTCTTCAATATCGTTAATTTCGCATATCTTTTCATTTAGCGTGTTCTCTTTGAATGTACAATAATTCTTTTTCAACTATTTTTTGTTCAATTGAATTGATAAATATTTTTGAGTCTGGTCCTCAAGCCCCAAAAGCCAAAAGAGTAAAAATGAACGTATTTCTTTAACATTGGTCTTTTAAAATCTTTTTCCTTTCAGCTTTCATAGCAGCTCTTCCAACACTTTTTATCGAATGCACCACATTTGACTAAGGTTTCAACCAATTCTAATTATTTCAAAATGTATAAGGTGCTTTTCATTATCCCTGGCTAACCCTAGTGGTTCTAAAATAGCATTAAAATTTGCTAAATTTTAGGCCTTACTTTTTTACAACCTAAACCACGATGTTGAAAACATTCACTTCCACAATGACAAATATGGGAAAAACACAATTCATCATCTAAAAGTTTTCCAATATAAGGAATTGGAAGAGCTCCATAGTTTTTTCTTGCAATTGCATCACAAATTAAGAGGATTATGGCTTTCATAAATTTTGGTAATAATTGGAAGTGGGATCATCATTTTATAATTTTGGAATCTTTAGAATTAGTTATCCAGATTTTATTTAAATTGAAAAGTTAACAAAAGTTTAACCATCTAAAACTGCTGGGTTTTATAAAAAAATCTTATGATATCCAACACGAAACAGATGATAACAACAGCCCAACCAAATGAGATTTTTGTTTTGTTGCCGGAAAACTTGCAACTGGTTTTGGATATTTTTGATTTGTTGATTCCAAAAATACCTGACTTTTTTCGTAGCAGCTATATCTTTTAATTTTAAGATACAGGCTATTTGGCGTTAGTTGTGTTATTTTGTAAAATACATAAAATACATACCTTACTTTGTGTTTTTTTTGGTCTTTTTACATAAGTTAAAAAAATAAAATGATTTCATACTAAAAGAGATCAATATTATAGCGATTCTTAGAAACTAGATCTGATAGACTAAATCTGACAGCTCTTTTAGATTTCTTTACTCAATATTTATCTAAGAACACCAAAATGTATGTTGGGCTGTGTATTGAGTTCCACCAACCTCCATGCAAACGTACAAATTTTGCTCAAAGCGAATTCTTACATTTTGTAACATTTCAGCAGTAATTTCTCGGCATACATTAATAATTCTCTGTCGTAACTCTGCTAGAGATCCTGGTTCCGTTGCGTAAATCTAAACTTTTTAAATGCCCCCAAAGGAAAAAAATCAAGGGGAGTAAGATCGGGAGATCGCGGCGGCCACTCCAAAGGTCCTCTACGCCCAATCCATTGCCCAGGAAACGTCGTATCCAAGAATTCCCTAACAGGCCGTGTGTAATGAGGAGGGGCTCCGTCTTGTTGGAAAATCAGATGGTCTTCTAAATAACGATCGTCATTTTCGATAATATCGTCAAGAAATGGATGAACAAAGTTTTGAAGTAGATCCAAGTACATATCCCCTGTTAGATTGCCATCTAGAAAATAAAGACCAATAAGACGGTCTCCAAAAATTCCAACCCACACATTCAATTTTTGAGTAGTTTGAGTGTGAACTTCATGAAATAACCTACGATTCTCATCTGACCAATATCGACAATTATGACGATTAACGGTTGAGTTTAAGAAAAAAGTGCACTCATCAGAAAAACAGACATTATAAAGATAATTTTCTTCAGCAATTATCCGTTCCGTCATCACCTTACAAAATTGCAGTCGCCTATCAAAATCATCTTCATTTAACTCATGAATTAAATGAATTTTATAGGGATGATATTTGTTACCTTTCAATATTCGGCGAATGGTTGTTCTGCTGATGTTAGTCACAGTCTCCAGTTTTCTTGTGCTTAAAGTTGGATCTGCAGCAACTTGTCCCAAAACACCTATTTCAACGACCTCATTTCTTATTGGACGAACATTACCAGGATCGCGTTTCTTATTACCAACAGAACCAGTATTTTTAAATTTTGCAACCAACTCCAGAACGTATTTTCGGTTACAATGTTTGTTTGGATATTGTTCATTAAATAAATTAGCTGCACGATGAGCATTCTCATCGTTTTTAGAATAAAATGTGATTAATTCAACCCTTTCTGGAATTGTATAAACCATTGCTAGCAGAAGCTTTTACAGAAGTTCACAAAAGTTTAAATGTTGATTTCTAATAATTAGTCATAAACAGTTTTAACACGATTAAAATCACCACTAATACAAAATACAACTGATAAAAAGAATCTCAATGTGGTTATAAATCGTTTTATGTTTTGCATTGTTTTGTTCCAGATGTTACAAAATTTTAAACAATTCCTCGAATAAATATAAATTTGTTTTTTAAAATCTCTCTTTTGTAGAAAATGAAAATAAATTGCGTTTTACATGTTTTTGTATGTTACTTTGGGTTAAAAGATCTTTCCCAGGAGGGTAAGTAATACCTATCAAAACACTTAAAATTGAAGCCGTGGTGTTCATAGCACAATTTTAAAGGCATGAAAACTCTACATGTTAAATTTTGAATATCTTCAAAACGAATCGAAGGATTTAACTTTTTTTTGTCATGTTACTCTGGGTAAAAAGATCTTTCTAACGAGTTATTACTTACCCCACCATCCCTATTAATTTTTTAGGGGTGGTGTCTAAAAGGCGAGGGATGAATGGATTTTTGAATCAGGTCTATTGCAAAATATGTCCCCCTCGAAACGATATTACTTACCCTATCAAAACACTTAAAATTGAAGGCGTGGTGTTCATAGCACAATTTTAAAAGACATGAAATCTCTACTTGCTAAATTTTGAATATCTTTAAAACGAATCGATCGATTTAACTTTTTTTTTTGTATGTTACTCTGAGTAAAAAGATCTTTCTATCAAGGTATTACTTACCCCACCATCCCTATTAAAATTTTAGGGGTTATCCATAGGGCACAGGGGTGAATGGATTTTTGAATCACTTCTATTGCAAAATATGTCCCCCTCGAAACCAAAGTTGACCTGTCCGAGCGTTTTTTCAAAATTTTTTATTAACTATTTTAAAACTCGTCTGTTTCGTTTTCGTTGGCCCACCCTGTATAAGATTTTTTTCTGTTCGATGAATGTTTTAGGAGATTTGGAAATTATAAAGGAAATTACTTAAACAGAAATGTGTATTAAAGATAATAAATACAAATTTATTAAATAATTAACTTAGTTAAGTCGGATGTAAGATTTGAAGTTATTTTTCTTTTTGCCACCTTATCTACAATTAATTTAAAAGGAAGTGTCAGTTCATAACTTTAAAAACATAAAATATGGAATAAGAACTTAGAAACTTTCGCCCTTTGAGACGTTTGTTTCATAATATCATGATTAATTAATAAACAAAAAATTGCAGAAATAAATAATTCTGTAAGGTTTAATTTATTATCTACTTAATTCAAAGTGATAAATTAAAAAAAAACTCACGGACTTCCTTAAAATATTTTGGTTTGTGATTTATTTATTATAAGAATATTTATGTAATTAATACAACCTGGTGTGAATGAATTAACAATTAAAATCTATTACAACTTCCTATAGCAGTGTTCGTAAATCTTTAATTATAGCTGCAGTTATCTCTGTAATTTAAGAGCTTGGTAGTCTCCAGTTATTTATTACTAATTATTTTCGGTCTATTCGAAAATCCGGCATCATTTTTATTACTCGAAAGAAAACGCCCAAATGCATAAATTTTCTTTACATTTCATTATACATTTGTTCCTCCTCCTGAGTTCCCTGCTTCTACCTCCAACAGACAAAAGGCACATGCTGGCTGTTTTTAATATATTCCTCCCTTGTGCCAAATGAAAATATAATGTTCAGTGGTGAAACAAGTGGGGTATTAAAACGATGTAAATAAGAATATTGATAAAAAATATTTTCATTTTTTAATATTTTTTTACCTAATACCCTAATAATTCCTTGTTATTTTTAACAAAAGGAAGAAAATCAATAATTTTTATTTTAATACAATAATGTAATATTTATTATGATATTTTAAAGTACATTCATGCATATTATGGATGTACAATTTCCTCTTTGTTTCTTTGTAGCTCATTATTAAACAATTTTTGTTTTTTTTTTATTCGGAAAAATAAAAAAAAGGTTTCTTATGAGAAAACTATATTATTGTTGAATATAATGTTGAATTCCTGCAAAAAGTCACTAAAAGACATTTTTCCTCTATTGAAATTATTAAACCCGATGATAGATTATCAATTTATAACTCCGCATTTTACATATTTTTTTTGACATATTTATTACACCTTATTCAGGAGTTAGAGAATTTTCCAATCAAAAATTTATGTTGTATGTAATTATTACTAAACATTTTTAAATAATGTAAACTAATTTATCAATTACCTATTTATTTTTTTTAAGTTGTGGAAAACCTAACCCTCTATTGATTTTGTCAAGAAAATAAATTTTAAGACGACATGAAAAATCTTAAATCGCTCTCAAACTTAACGCAATACAAGGATTGGTTTAAATAAGCTTTATAAGCCATGTAAAAAGTAATTTAGCTTATCCAACTTAGGATTTGAAACAATACATAAGTATCAATAGTTTTTTCTTAACCAAAAAGATTTTTCTAAAAGAGTTTATTTTATATTTGAAATAAGTACTTAAAGTTTGCTAAGTCTGTATAAAAGTATTTGAATAAGCTACAAATAATAAGGTATAAAATAAAATCGGTGTCGTTTTATAATATTTTGTTTTTCTTGCAGGTTGATAAAATGAAATGCGAAAGAAGTTTGCTGGTAATATTTCACGCTTCTCTGGTTGGTGAGTATAAAGTTATGACTTTAAAATTACGTTTTCAATTTGCATTTCGGCGTCAGGCCGTATTCTTGGATCCCTTATAAAGGGCTTCAAGCAACTGCAGATTAAATTAATCAACAGCAGTTGTTGAATTTTTTTATTTTTTTTTTAATAACTTCAATTTATCATCAAAACAAACTGGTAAAACAATTTTACATTCAATTTAGTAATTAAATATTGCTGCGATATCATTTTTCCTTTAGAAAACTTGTAATTACGTCATTTCAAATACACTGGCAACTGTCTTGTAATTACATATTTATATTTTTATTAGCCTAAAGCACCTACACTGGAAACTGTCTTGTAATTACATATTTAGATTTTTATTAGCCTATATAAATGAAGGAAGGAAAATTTTATTTACAAATGTAATTTATTTTTGTAATTGTTTAGTAAATATAATTAAAATTTCAAAATTTATATTCTATAAATTTTCCTTTGTTGTTTGTTTAATTAAGTTTTAATAATTCCATAAAATACAAGTCGGAGAATAATGAATAAGCAAAATACAACAAAATTTATGTTAAATAATATACAAAGTGAGAAAATTAACCTAATTATGCGTTTTATTTGGAAATTCAGATTTTTAAAAATACAAAATTTAAAAGTTTTTTTTTAAATTAATACTTAAATATACCGCATTATTAAGTGGATTGATTTTGAAAGTAGTTTGATATTTCCGGTTTATGAAATTCTTTTTCCAGAAGAGCTTTTTTAAAATTTTTTTTTTTGGTAGGTATAAAAAATACTCTTGTAAAATAGGACTGGCATCAAACAGGAATTCCAACCTAACTGAGATTTGAATCAAATCAGCGACGTTAAATTTTTACTCACGCTGTAGAGTTGTAGTAGCAACTACTACTAATACAACTCTCCAGGATGCGTAGGAAAATTCAGCGTCGCTGATTTGTTTCAAAGTCAGTTAGGTTGGAATTCCAGTTTGCTGGCCAGTCCTACTATAGTTACGAAATTTTTTTCATTCGGCATCAGTATAAGTGAAACTTTACAAAAATTATTTCCTTAGAGGCGTTATTAAAAATGAAAGTACATAATATTTTTTCTCATTATGTTAATCAAAGCTTTTCCTCGTTTGATTTTTGTTTTAAGTAAATTTATAAATTATATAGTGCTCCCATTTTTCTAAACATACATAATGTTGGAAGTTACTTTTAAAATGTTTTGGAATTCATTTAAAAGTATACTTTATCATAATATATTTTTTTCTAAAGCCAGTGTTATGTTAATGAAAGCTTTACCTCTAAATTTATAAATTGTTTACAGTACTCCAAATTTTTTTAAAAACATATTTAATCTTGAAATTTTTGGAATCCATTAAAAAATGTATACCTTATCAACCGGCGCCGGCGATACGTTAGCTACAACCTTCCAGTTACAAAAATTTGGCTCCGTCACATTGGCCGCGACACTTTCGAATTTAAAAAAAAAAAATAGTACCAATCAATTGCGCCAGTAATGCGCCAAAATGCGCCGTAAAGTTTAGGTTTTGCGCCAACATACAAAAAAAGTTATTAACAAAATAAGATTTTCCCGGCCAGTGTTACGCAGCCGGGATACTTTTTCAAAACAAGCTGAAGTTTATTCCAACGGACGAAGAAAGTTATGCGCCAAAACGCGCCACTTACAAAAAATTTTGCACTACTTCCAATTTTCCAAAAATTAGATCCAAAGTTGGCCCGGCCAGAGTGACGTAGCCGGGAAACTCAAAAAATACAAAACAAATTGGTACCATCTTAAAGAGAAAATTATGCTCCAAAATGCGCCGTAAAGATAACATTTTGCTCAACTATATCAAAAAAGTTATCAATAAAATAATATTTAACCAACCGATATAATGTATGACGCGTATGGTTTCTGGGTTTTCCTAACTACGTTTTTCAAACCAACCTTAACGACAACAGATAAAATTTGAAATTCTTGAGAATCCAAATAAGATGTGCAAAGTAATTGCATCAAATGCACATGTGTTGGATAATGTCAACTTTTTACCGCCTACATTTATCGGTTCTAATGACACTATATTACCATTTTTTAAAATGCCGACAGATACACAATTACTTTTAGAAGTTTCCATCAAAAAATCTGTATTGGGCACTAAATATAATGGCCTTTTCTTTTTCCTTGGTGGTTCTAACAAATTTTTCCAATTTTCACACGAATTTGATTCCATAAGTCTTTCTGATTAGTAGTGCCGATGTAGTTAGGCAACCCAGAGACCATAGGCGACAAGCGTTATATCGGTTGGTTAAATATTATTTTATTGATAACTTTTTTAATATAATTGCGCAAAATTTTATCTTTACGGCGCATTTTGGAGCATAATTTTCTCTTTAAGATGGTACCAATTTGTTTTGTATTTTTTGAGTTTCCCGGCTACGTCACTCTGGCCGGGCCAACTTTGGATCAAATTTTTAGAAAACTGGAAGTAGCGCAAAATTTTTTGTAAGTGGCGCGTTTTGTCGCATAACTTTCTTCGCCCGTTGGAATAAACTTCAGCTTGTTTTGAAAAAGTTTCCCGGCTGCGTAACACTGGCCGGGAAAACCTTATTTTGTTAATAACTTTTTTTGTATGTTGGCGCAAAACCTAAACTTTACGGCGCATTTTGGCGCATTACTGGCGCAATTGATTGGTACTATTTTTTTTCTAAAATTCGAAAGTGTCCCAGCCAATGTGACGGAGCCCAAAAATTTAACATGTTTATCTCCATAAGAAGTTTTCTCCTCAAAAACTATTTTTCTATTCACTTTACAATAAAAATGAGCATATCAGCAGATAGCTTGAATCTAGACCAATGCCTGGATGTAGCTCAGTTAGCTTGTTCGGTCCTATTAAGTTCCTAATTATCTGTGAAACAAAACTATGTAACTTTGTTATTAAATAAATAGTTTTATTAAAAGTTCGTTTACTAATTACAACTTGTCGAACAAGGAAAGCAACTAACATACCCTTTATCAGAATTAAATTGTCTATATATATCGGCAAAAAAAATTAAAATCCAAGAAATGTACAAAAAGTTGTTAACTACAATTGAATCGGTAAATTGAAGAAGAAAACGAATCCCAAAACCAAAACGCTCTTGAAAATAATTGATTTTTGCACAATTAGATAATAAGAATTAGATTAGACAGCACAAATAGATAACAATGTTTTTAGTCAAATAATAATGTCAGTTTGGTTGCCTATGTCATATTCTTAGTATGAATTATCAACAATAAAATTCATTAAAAATTAAACAATTATATGCATATTTATAAAGATTTTACTCATAAGTGAATATTTCTTTAACCCCAAATGACATTCGTGGTAATGGCAGTGAAAAATATTCGACTTAAATTTGACAACTTATACAGGGTGTATCAGACCACCCGTGCCACCCATTTATCTCGAGAACGCGTTATCGTACATGACCAATCGTAATTACCAAAGTGAACCAAAACAACCCATTGGTGAACTTTTTTTTCCGTAACAACCAGGAACTATCCGGAACCGGAGATCGCTTGGATTTTTTAAATAGCAACATAGGTCGAGTTTGGTGTGGTTTGATAGGTATTTTAAAAACAAACAACTTTTATTAAAATATTTTTTTAATATTTTCCAGAGTTTATAATTTATTCGTAAAACAATAACAAAATGTTAAGAAAAGTAAATAAAACTTATAGCATATTTTGAAGAATTTTGTTGAAATATGGACAAATATGATATTTAAAGTTGGTAAAACATTAGAATTTCAAAAAAAAAATAAATAGATAAAACAAAAAATAATATTAAAAACGGACATAAAAATTATTGCATATTTTGAAGAATTTTGTTGAAATATGTACAAATATGATATTTAAAGTTAGTAAAACATTAGAATTTAAAAAAAAAAAATAAATAAATAACCCAAAAAAAATTTTAAAAACAGTAAGTAAAAATTATTACATATTTTAAAGAATTTTGTTGAAATATGGACAAATATGATATTTGAAGTTGGTAAAACATTCGAATTTAAAAAAATAAATAAATAAAACACAAATTCAATAAATGTAATAATTTTTATTTACTTATTTTAATTTTTTTTTTATTTTTTGAATAAATTATAAACTGAAAAATATTAAAAAAATATTTTAATAAAAGTTATTTGTTTTTAAAAGACCTATCAAATCAAAATAAACTCTCCGGATCCGGATAGTTCCGGGTTGTTCCGGAAAAAAGTGCACCAATGGATTGTTTAGGTTCACTTTAGTAATTAATTTTTTTATTTCAGTCATCTACGATAACGCGTTCTCGAGATAAATGGGTGGCACGGGTGGTCTAATACACCCTGTATATTACATAATATGAATATTGATTTTTAAGTATTTAAGAGGATAGCCGGTGTACTTCGTAGGGCCTTGTGTTTTTGATCATAAAAACTTTTCTTCGGAAGATTTTCTCAATTTTCTTTTTGGAATGCAATAATTTTTTGCAATTTTGTCTTTGTGTAGTAACAATTTCGCGTATTTGAAATTCAGAAATTCTTTTGCACTTTTAAAAATATAGCCCTAAATAAATATAAAACAAAAATATAGGAAAAAAAGGGAATCTCGACATTCTCTAAAATGTCTAGAAAGGATATGCGGAAACCGATTTTGCTTTTTTTTGATGGTATGGATGTACTTTGTCTCTTAATTCAACGAAAATTTACACCGAAATTACACTTACACCGGCTATCTTCTTAAGTCGAAACTTTTTCTGATATTAATTAAATGTTGTAATTAAACAATTTTCCGATACTAGACCAAAAGCATTTTATTTATACCAAAAATCGGAACAAAAATGAACTCAAATTCACCTCCCAGTAGCAGCAACATGGCATCAACCTTTCAGAAAATTTAGGTTAAGAGGTAATGAGAAGATCTCAAATTTCAAATAAACTCTCGATTTTTTTTAAAGTATGCTCATTCTTTTGAATTTTATGAATTACACTAGATATTATTGGTGACATAAATATAATTTATAACGAATTTGGTAATAGTGTAAGTAGTCACTTTTAGTTTAGTTGGTTTCAATAATGGCTTAATTTAAATTATTAGAAAGATCTGGAGTTTTTCTTTCCCAGCAGTAACGCCGTTAAGTTTTTATTAGTTCTTTATAATCTTTCAAAAGTCACTCGACACAATAACGTATACGATATGACAAGAACAGACTCTTACTTTTGCATTTGAACCAAAGACTTCTATGTTTTCTATTGTTACACATAGACCGGACACGCTTGACATAACTTTAAAATAGGAGATTTTATTTGAAAATTTTATCTACTTATGAGCTAATTTTGGACTTATAACTTTTACCATTCAATTAAGTAATAACCGATAATATCGTAGTCCATCGCATTAGTTGTATGTATCTGGTTATTTGTAAAATAAAGAAAAACACAGGTCAACTTCAAAAATATTACAGGTGTCCGGTGAATGTATAACAATAGAAAACATAGAAGTCTTTGATTTGAACGACAAGGATAGAATGATGCAAGTCGTATACGACATCGTGTCGTGTGCATAGTCTTAAGCTCCCTGGACTGCGATTCTCGAATGTATGCGACAAATTATCGCACACTTTTTCTTTCAAAAGCAGATTCTCCAAAGTCGCAAGGGGGATAGAATGTGACAAATATTTAATAAAACGAGCGAATGGGTCTAGGGCATGCGGACGAACAGTTCCTAGAGAAAGGTAGAAATAAAATGTTGACAGAAAAAGCGTGCGATAATTTGTCGGATACATTCGAGAATCGCAGGCAGGACTATCCGACAAATTATCGCATACTTTTTCTGTAAAAAGTGTATTACTTTGTCAATAATATATTCTCCAAAGTTGCAAGGGGGATCGAATTCGACAAATATCGAACAAAACGAACAAATGTGTGCGATAATTTGTCCCATACAATCGAGAAACGCAGTCGAGAGGTGGAAGTCTGTAACTACTAAAGTAACGAGAACGCTGGATTGTCTACTGCATTTCTATGGTTACGAGTTTTGTCTCATTTCAACATTATGGATGTTTTTGTGTGTAAGACAGAGACAAAAATTTCTAACGAATCAACTCTCAACCCAAATCAACTCGTTAGGGTTACAAACTTCCACCTCTGGGCTGATAACCACTACTCTATCTACCTCCCATTTTCGAATATGTTCAATTTGGCCTTAAACTGGGTTATTATACCAGACATGCTTTTTGAAGATTCCAGGTTCGACTCCTGGCCAAGGATAATTTTGCATTGATTAATTCCACAAAGCTATTGGTCTTTATTTTCTATTTTTTAGCAGACTTATTTAGTATGATATACAAAAATATTTAAAACAAAAATAAAACCATGATCTTAAAGATTTTCTATTAAGTATTACCAAAAAATAAATTTATAGAAAAATTGGTAGGAACATTGGCAGGTTATCTACCGAATTTCAAATGTATCTGTTAACTGCCTTTTGCATTTGTAGAAAATATTTATGATTTACTGTTATAAATGCAATAATTTTTTTTCCGATGACCATATGAGAAAATCGTATTAGTCATATTAGTAGTTTGGAAAATCTATCATTTCAACACTAGTGTGTTTGGGTTTCGGTATTGTACTTCTTCTAATTTTCGATAGAGCCGCTGCGAAGGATTTCCGAAAACCCTCTCTTGGATTTTTTGAACTTGCAAAAAAAGGACAGTCCAAATAAAAATCTATATTTAACCCCGCTAATATTACCTACTTATTTTATTATTAAAATCATTATATGCATAATTAACTTTTGTGTAAATTCTAAAATTTTTATTCGTTTCGATCAGTTGCTTCCATCATAACAGCGCCACCTACAATTTGGTACATTTTACTAGAAATAATCAATAACTTCAATATCAGCTGATGTTAACACAAATAAATAAGAATTATAAAAAACTTTTTTCTAAAAGTTTAAAGATAAAAATGCGACTTTTTTTATTAAAATTGAATAAAAAATATTTTCATCTAAACAGGTGCTATACAGGGTGATGATTATTTCGATGCTCACCATTGGTATATTTTAAAGTGGAGGAGATACGAGGTCGGTTAAATTAGATAAAAGTTGCTCATTTTTATGGACCTTAAAAATCTGAAAAAAAAATTAGAATATTTAAACTCGTTGTAAAGTTATGGCAAAAAAATCAAAAAATGTGATTTTGGAAAATAATTTATATTTGCCAAACCATTACTGCTACATCAATGAAATTTGGTACCTTTAAATTGTTGACGTCAAAAAATAATTTTTTGCCGCCTAGATTCGAAGCCGAGATATTCAACTTTTTTATTTCTTATGGCCGCCATGTTGAATTTTTACATCATCAGATAATAAATAATAATATATTTTCAGATTGCTAATTAAATTTAATATGTTCCTTTAGAAAATGTGTTAAATTTAAGAATTTGTATAAAAGACAAATGAAAGCTATGCTTTGTGGACAGTTTCCATGGTTACCATAAAAATATCTCCTCAAAATTGCTCTAATAATAAAGAAAATAATATTAGTAAACAAATGACCTGCAATAAGAGCATTTTATGTAAATAACAGGTGTCTTTATAATATTAAACAAATAAAATGATTAAAGTATTTGGTTTTTTATTATTAGAATTTTGATCAAATTTAAAGTTTCATTTGAGGCGATATTTTTATGGTAACCATGGAAACTGTCCATAAAACATTGATTTCATTTGTTTTTTATACAAAGTTTCAAATTTAATACATTTTCTAAGGGAACGCATTAATGTTAATTAGCAATATGAAAATCTATTATTATTTATTATCTGATCAGGTAAAAATCCAATATTGGGGCCATAAGAAATAAAAAAGTTGAAAATCGCGGCTTCGAATCTAGGAGGCCAAAAAATTATTTTTGACGTCTTTAACTATAATATAAATACAAATTATTTTCTAAAATCACATTTTTGGCCATAATTTGGCATTGAGTTTAAATATCTTAAATTTTCTTTCAGATTTTTAATGGCCATAAGAATGCGCAACTTTTCCTTCATTTAACCGACCTCGTATCTCTTCCACTTTAAAAGATACCAATGGTGAGCATCGAAATAATCACCACCCTGTATACATTTTTTTACTAAACACCTTGATTTTTTAAACTAAGTTCATAATATTGTAATTACTAATAACATTTTACTTTTTTTATAGTTCTTGGCGTATCATCCATCTATCTTTCGATGGAAAATGCAATTAAATATCAAGATGCATCGTTCATGGTATTGTGTAAAGATGAAAGTGGATTGCCAGTAACGTGGTTTGGACCAAAAGGACATCTTGGTCCTAAAACTCACCCTAGAGTTGAGGTCGCTTCTTATGGAACTTCACTATATTTTACTGAAATAACCTTTCAGGACACAGGAAATTATACATGTACTACTGGAAATGATAGAAAAGTTTTTCAGCTAAATGTCAAAGGTAAATGCAGATTACATTATAAGAAATGGGATCTCATTTCTGTGGCGAATATGTTAAATATTTGTACGTTTACTTCAAATGTAATCGAAATAATTTTTTATTAAAACTTTCTATAATTTGAATTTATAATACAGGGTAAACCAATAAAAATTAAATGAGTTTTAAGTAATTTAAAATAATATTTGAAAGATATCCGCACAAGTCATATTTATTTTAAAGCAGTATATTTAGTATAATTAGTATTTACACAAAAATGAAGTTATGCTTAACTCGTACATTAAGTGAATAAATAGAGATTTTCTTTGAAAGTTAAAGATTAACTTATTTTAATTTTTTTCTCAATTACATTTATTTAATTCAGTAACTTTCAGTATTAAAGAAATATACTATTATTAATTCAACGAGCGAGAAATGATAGCCATTATTCACGAAGACCGAAATTGCGAAACGAGCCGGCAGGCGAGTGTCGTAATAAGTCTGAGTGAATAATGGCTAAATAGCCACGAGAAAATTCACCTGAGTAGAATACTATATGTAAATTTTATTCTATGGTTAAAATTGCAGCTTTGTGATAATTCTGATTGGTCCGAGCATGTTAAATAATGTCAAAAATTTAGTAATGGAGTTCATTACTTATCAGAAAATTCAAACGTAATGAATGGTTTATTCAATAGTCATGGAAAAACGATTTTTGTTACTTTCAAGAAATTTTATTTAAAAAAAAAAATAAAAACTTACCATCCACACATGAATAAAGTATTTATATAAGGTGTTTAAAACCAACGTTAATATTTCCCAACTTGATAAATATTTGCATTTTTATTTTATTAGTAAAGTTTATTTTAAATTTATATTTGGAAAACCTTCGCAAAAAAGGGTTGGTGGTTTGTGGGATTCAGTAAAATCAAACTTCTGTTCTGGAAGGCTAAGGATATAATTAAACAGGGATCATAAAACACGCTCAAAATTTTGTGCTTAAAAGTAATCGTCTTAAAGACTTTTTGATTAATGATCATGAATATAATTTTATTAAGTATGTTTATTTTTTACTTTGGTGTTAAATTACTTTTTATCCTTTTGTGTGTCCTTTATTTTGTACGTATACTTTTGAACTATCCACTGGAAAATTGCGCTTCCTCTGCTCCATTCACGTAGCGGGTTCTGAAATTACATATTTAGTTTTTAATACATAATTTTGCATTAAATTCGCTGTGAAATTTTAAAGTGTTTATTGTAATATTTAGTATAATCCGTGGAATCTTGCGCAACTTGCTAATGATAATTAAGTACTTACTGTTGTTAGTTGTTATTCTCAAGTTTACACTCAACTTCAGTACACAAAGTTGTCGGACTTTCATGCTATCGTTTAGTTATAGTATGTTATGAGGACAAATATTTATAAACAAATATGTTTTGATATTTTCTGCAATTTAATAATAACAATCTTTTAAAAAATACTCCTGTGCTAATTGGCACTTCAATTAAACATTCCCATTAACACTCGTGACTAAAATATATTTGTTTCTTGTTTTTATAATTAATATTTTGTGTAGTACAGTTTAATTTAAACAAATTATTTTCGGAGTAAAGGGGAGTTCTGAGAAAATTAAGTTTTAATTCGGAATGTTTTAAAAGTGTCCTGAAGCAATAAATAAAACCATTAAAACTTAACCTTATAAAGGATCCCTGCCCAACTGATGCAATTAAAACTTTTAGACGACGTGATTTTACTACATTATTTAAAGTAAAGGATTTCGGAGTGCGTTTAAACTGGGTTTTTTTGGTCAGACATGCAACAAGATACTATTTCATTGTATTAAAGGATATTTTTAAATTAGAAATTTAACAACTCAAATTCTCGAATGGGGTGAGTCACCCTGATTGATATATACAGAGCGAATGGAAAGTTAATAACTTTAACAGTTACTATTAAAAATGTGTTAAAGAAGCTATTTAGCAGAAAATTCAACCATAAATCCATTATTTTCAAATTAAATATTTTAATAAATATATTTTTACGAAATTTAAAAAAGCAATAATAGTAGTAGTTGTAAGATAAGTCGAGGCAAGTACGGACCAAAATTTACAAAGATCAAGTTTAAGTTATTTAAAAATATGCTATTGTAGCAATAATGACGCATTCCCTATTAATTTTCTAATCTTTTTTTTATACAAAAATTTTATTCTGACCAGAGTTTCACAGTTGCTTCAACTTGTGGGGTAAGTACGTAGGCAGCATCTATTTTGGGATTAGCTTATTAAATCGAAATATTGAGGTACATATGTGTGTACTTCCTAAATATCACTGGGTCCAAGAAGATTGAAAATTGGATGACAAATACTAAAGGATGTAAAATTTTGATGTCATATTTCTCTTCCTGAAAATTATTTTCTAGAAGGAAACGAAATCGTCAAGTTCTTTTTTTTTAATATTTGACACCCTACTGATTTTGATTATTTTCTGAAGGGCGAACACTTCTATCTTTTCTTTATTCTCTTTGGCTTTACTCAATGTTTACATCTACACTTACATGTAAACTTTGTTGGTCAAGTGCAGACCATACGCATACCACAAAAAACATGGTAAAATAATTGTACGGAGAGGAGATGAACTGTGAGAAGATTTATTTAAATAAACTTGACAATAATAATAAAAAAGTATACTTACGGTTTTCTACTTCTCTTAACCGATGACATGCTAATAACCAAGTTATTAAGTTTGATACCTCGAACGTATTTTCAATCGAGTTATTAAGCTTATTCTCGCAAAAATTACCCGGGGTTGACCGTTACCAATGAACCCAAAATGGACTAAAACTTTAGTAAAAAAGCAACCGTTATATTTTCCAATCAAATTTGGATTAAAAACATGTCGGTTCAAGACTAGCTAGTAAAAATTTTCAAAACTGATTTGACTAAAGTCTACGAATTGGTTGGCCCTTTACACCAAACTGGGCATATAGAATATTGTTTCAAAAATTAAACGGAAATATCTATCCTGCTCACAGCTCACGTACTGGATTTTAACATTTCCAGAGAATAAATAGTACGTACGCAGTAAACTAGGGTAACTTTGGCATTTAATGCTAATTTTGGGATAAATCTTGGAAAAAGATAGTTTGATCTACGGTTGCTAACCGTAGATCAAACTATCTTTTTCCAAAATTTTGGACAAAGGTACCTCAGTTTACGGTACTCTTATAATACGTACGTATACGAAAAGCGTTTAACGTACTCAACAGAGTAAAAACTTAAGGACAATAAAAGCAAACTTAAACCCAACATTTCGATATTTGATATTTTTATCTTGTTACGACTGTAATAACTAGAGTGTGTTTCAAATTTGATCAAATTATCTTGAAAAAAAAGAAGTTATACTCAAAAAATGAAAAAAATATAGAAAGTTTGACATCCCATATCTAAAAAATAGAGCACTTTTGAGAAAATCTTTTTTGCTTTACTTTTGTCTTAGAATTGGTCAAGGAATCGCCTGTAGAATTTCTTCGCATATATGTAGAAACACCCTGTATAACAGCTACACTCTACTAAGCACACATCTACAAAACATTTTCAGGGGGATTCCATGTGAGGGGGTCATCAACTTTTTTTTGATAATATCTTTTGTTTCTTCACGTTTTTGATAATTTTAAAAATACTAAAATAATCTCTGTATGAAGACATGCGTTGATTTGGATAATATATTATCGTAAGAATAATGTAAAGATTTCATAATACAGGGTGGTGATAAAGTTTGGAACCAAGGTCATAACTTCCGTAAAAAATTTTTTTGTAAAAATCGCTCGGATAGGTCAATTTTTGTTTTAAAAATGCCATCTTTTGGAATGAAAAAATATTCATGACGTCACTGATAACTTCACTATGACGTCATCATCAATTTTTTTAAATGGAAACCCCTACTTTTTTTACACATTTTTCATAGACCTTTTTATCATATTAATGATCACATAAAAATATTTTTTACAAGTAACAAATTTTAACGAAAATGTTCAAATTGTTCCCCATTGACCATTTGGCATTGTCCCATTCGAGTATAGACACCCTGAATACTATTGTTAATAGCTTCTTCGTCAATTTGTTGCAATTCCGTCCTAATTCTAAGCTCCAATTCTTGTAAATTATTAGGTCTATTGAAATAAACTTTTGATTTTAAATGTCCCCACAAAAAAAAATCTAAGGGCGTTAGGTCGGGAGATCGCGGAGGCCACTCAATTGGTCCCCTCCGACTTATCCATATGTTGGGAAACGTGGTGTTATAGGAATTCTCGCACCGCCCTGCCAAAGTGTGGAGGAGCCCCATCTTGTTGAAACCAAATGTTTTGGTTGGGAATGTTGCGATTTTCATAATTGGGGAAAATACGAAGTAAAACTGGTAGCAAATCAGTCCGTAAAAAATTCAAGTATCTTTCGGCAGTAAGGTTTTTATTAAAAAAGTAAGGTCCTACAAAACGTCTGCCAATCATTCCCACCCATACATTTAACTTTCCCTGTCTTTGACTATGGGATTCTACGGCCCAATGAGGATTTTCCTGTGACCAATACCTACAATTATGTCGATTCACTGATCCATTCAATTGAAAGGTAGCTTCATCGGAGAAAATTATACTACTTAAAAAATTTGGATTTTGATCACATCGCGCCATCATTTCTTCACAAAATTGCAGTCGGCGATCGGGATCATCTTCATTTAACTCTTGTATGAGTTTTATTTTGTATGGGTGATACTTTTCCTTTTTTAATAATTTTGCGACATAGGAATGATCCACATTATTATTTCTTGAAATATCTCTTGTTGAAATATTGGGATTTTCTTCAATCGCAAGTAATAAATTTAATTTGGTTTCTTCATTCACTTGAGGCCGTCCTTGTCGAGGCAAATCTCCTACAGATCCTGTTTCTGCAAATTTGGTAACTAACTTACTTACTGTAGATCTTGAGATTTGCGGTCTATTTGGATATTGCTCATTAAACAAAGCACAAGCTTCCCCATGGGTTCTTTTTCTATCGCCGTATCCTACCATAATTAAAATTTCGATTCTTTCGCGTTCGCTTAAACGAGGCATTTTTAATTTCGCAAAACTTAATAATTGTTGATTATTATTAAACAAACGAAGTAAGCTATTCAAGCATTGGTAAATGGATTTAAAATTTTATTTGCCATACAAAATAACGTCAACTAAAGCACTTTTATAAAGGCAATTTTTATTTCAATAAATTTTGAATATCAAAAGCTTTTTCAAATTTATAATAAATTACAATTTTATTTAAAGCTTATTTTTACTCAAACATTTTATTTTAATTACCTTTTTCATTAAAAGTTATTTAAAATTAGTTTTAAGAAAATTCCAATTGTGTAAAGAAGAACAATTCGAATATTTTCAATAATAATTTGTTATTTTTAAACTAAAAATTAGTTTAATTTATTTTTCTTGCCATATTTTCATTGAGAATTAATAATTTTTTTTTTGAGTAAATTTATTTTTTTTTTCAAAAATGGTTGAAATTTTTTAAAATATTTTTATGTGATCATTAATATGATAAAAAGGTCTATGAAAAATGTGTAAAAAAAGTAGGGGTTTCCATTTAAAAAAATTGATCATTCCAAAATATGGCATTTTTAAAACAAAAATTGACCTGTCCGAGCGATTTTTACAAAAAAAATTTTTACGGAAGTTATGACCTTGGTTCCAAACTTTATCACCACCCTGTATATTGTAATCAACTTTCCAAAAGGAATCAAGGTTATGTAAAGAATCCCTTAACAACGGGTATATATTAAATTCTTGTAAGAGACCCTGACAAGCGAGGGTATTTGTTGAAATTATTTATATTAACAAACATTACATCATTTAAACTTTTTAGAATTTCCAGGTTCTCCAGGTAGTTCAACAATGAATTGTCTGTAACTACGTGCAAAAATGACACATTAGAATTTTCTGAAAATGTATGGTTAGTGCTTAATATATGATCTGCGAAATGAGATTTTTCTCCGACGAATGTTCCTTAATTCTAGATATGAAGGGTCTACGAGTTTGACCAACGTATTCTGCCGCACAAGTATCACAAGACAATTTATAAATACCACTTTTTGAACTTGTTGGATCTTTTTGTTTATTACTTTTGTAAATACTCATGCTATTGTTTGTTTTAAATATATATGTTTGATGTTTTTATAGCTTTTTATGTGCCTGATGAAGCCACTGAGTTGGCGAAACATGTCGCACGTCAATTAATATAGTGTTAATCTTTTTTAAGTGGGATAGATAGAATTCCCCTTTTTCATCCTTACAATACTAAAATAATTCTTGATCAATGTTCTACAGAAAAAGTACTCTTATTGTATGTCGGTCGGTGCTTCGTATCGGAGAAAAAGTAGATTATATAATTTTTAGCTAAAAATATAAATTTTAAAATCAACATCAAAGTAAACTTTTTAATGAGAATTTCGTGATTTATCTGAAAACATACATAGATTAAATATCAAACTAGGCGAATTACCACAATATTTTGTTAATTCTAAGTTCTAAGTCGCCTTTTATATTTACTAATTAGTGTTGGATAGTTAGTCCTATTATTGCAATATTAAAAATCCATAGATTTGCAAATGTGGAAATAATAGACATACATCTTGCATAGGGAGCAATTAGTGCATTTAAAAATTCGCGATTATTTTCTCACCGGAGCACACTCATTTCCAACTGTGGAAAACTTAGGTTTCCTACCGGAAAGACTTCGACTGAGTAAGAATCAAAAAATACGTTATTTAGGCACTTTATTAAATATTCTTTAAAGGGTATACGTTATATGAGCAAATTTTGTTTTTACGAAAATCGACCTAATGGATTTGACGTAAAGGCTAAAACCTGTTTTACCTGACATTTATCCTTTACTCAGGTGAAGTGTTCCCTTATTAATAATAGTTTACATATTTTAGTATGGTTATAAAATTTGCTCAGTTGAAGTCTATCCTTCCTACCATGCAATGTCAACAGTATCAATCATTTTTGAAGACCGTGTACAATAAAATTGAAATTTGAGCTATTTATAATTTGAAGAATACTATAAATAATTAATTAAAATACTATTACATTTAAACATAGTTATTATTAGTGCTGTTCACCGAACCCGAGCTTTTGAAGGCTCGAACTTAAAGTTCGAACTTAGTTCAAACTTTAAAAAATAAAAAGTTCGAACTGTTCGAACCCATTTGACATAATAATAAAATTTCGAACTCGTTTAAGTTCGAACTCGATAAAGTTCGAAAATTCATAAGTTCGAACTCGATAATGTTCGAACATTCATAAGTTCGAACTCGATAATATCGAGTTGTTGAGTATCGCTGTAATCGGAAAAAAATCTTCTACCTAAATAGAGGGTGGCCTCCACTATCATGCTGTTTGAAAAAATAAAGATATTTGCATAAAAAGCTTTTTAAAAATTATAGAAATTAGTTTCTCAAAAACGACCGAATGAATTTTATAATTTACAATTTATTGAACGTACTTATTTAAATTATTTAAGACTAGTTTTAATTAATTTTATTTTTTTAGAAACTTCAGAAAAATTTTTTTTTTGTCTCAATCATACTTGTTTAATAATAACTAAATGTTTATTTTCATAAGTAATGAAATTACAGAGGTGGCCCTAGTTTCGTGGCACCCGGTATATATTATACTCAATTGCCGAATTCGGACAGTGGCCGAAATTTAATATTATCGAACTTTTTCCGAACCCGAACTTTTTCCGAACCCGAACCTTTTCCGAACACGAAGTTTTTTCGAACCCGATCTTTTTCCGAACCCTAACTTTTTTCGAATTTTTGCATAATGTTCGAACGGTTCAAACTATTTTAAAGTTCGAACTCTTGAATGAAAAGTTCGAACTTTAAAAAATATGAAGTTCGTACAGCACTAGTCATAATTTAGAAACGGTTATTGATTTGACACTTGTTTTGAATAAAGAAAAGGAAAACAAATTAGCAATCCTAATTATACGAGGTATTACACTATATTATGACGAATATTTGTTTTTACCACTGATTGCTTAAAAATATATTTGTTTCCAGTAGTGAATCTTACATATAAATCTAGCAAGCGCAGTAGCTTAGGAGATTTAATTTGATTGAGTATAATAAGCTTGTACCTACAGAAAATATAAATCGGCTTGTATTCTGCGATCTTGCAATAATTCAATATTTAATGTTACCAAAAAATTATCAACATTTATATCCTCTTTTCGCAATGTATTCTATCTATAACATAAATAAATTTTATTTGAACTTTTTCAATAAGTGATTTTATGTTTTTATAATGTGATTCTGTATGTATATTAACCTGGTAGTTTCTCCACTGAACTTAATCGATATTCTAGAAATAAATACCAGCATTGTCATCGATTCATTTACTATCTTAACAATATGAGATTGGAAACAAACATTATTTGAAAATATTACTCCCATTTGGGTTCATTTAACTGGTCAATTTTAATACTATTAATATAATGTTGTTTCCAAAGATTTAAGTTTGTGACTGAACCTTACAAAGTTACACTTCTTAATTTTTTATGGAAATTTATTCTTAAGACACCAATTAAAGATTTCATTTATATAATTCTGAACAACATTGATATCATCAATTTATTAACGGAAAAGAAATAAAATAGGTTAGCGGTACATCTGAATTTACAAGGACTACACCCTTTGTGGCTTCTACCTGTTAAATAACTGAAGATATACTGTATAACGGAATTTGGAAAACCTACATTGATTAGCTTTTAAACGAGAATTTGATGGTCCACCTTATCGAATGCTTTCGAAAACTCCATATGAATACAGTCCACCTCAATTCCATTTTCCAAGCATGTGCTATAAAATCTTCATAAAGTGCAAGATTTATGAATGTTGATCAATCTTCTACGAATCCATGTTGTTCTCTAATAATAAATGCTAATCAGTTTGTCGGATAGTTTTGCTATGGTTGACTGAAGATACATACCTATATAATTTCCAATTTAAGATTCATCTCACGATTTAAAGATAGGTTGAACAAAACTGTCCTTCCAAAAAGATGGGTGCAGCTCTTCATATATAGATCTCATAGTCTTAGAGCTTAGAAGTTTAGCGATTGTAAGATTACATTCCTTAAGAAAATTGTTGAGAACGCTATCAGGTCCTGTTGATGTTGAATTCTTTTACGCAATTGAAATATCAGTTATTTTGTCTACTTTAAATTTTAATGAATGGTTCAACAAGATCGTGTAAAAGTTCAGTTGAGACAGGCGTGTGTAAACCAGAAGCATCACTTCGAAAAGAAAAAGCGAAAATGTCTCAGAAAATGATACAGAAACAACAAAATTAGTATAACGTATTGCTTCTTCGGAGCAAAAGTTACAACATGTGGTTTCAGAATATCGGTAATATACCTGTCTGCAGTCATTGCTCCTCCATTTACAACCACCAGCTCTGTACGAGCATTCATGTTAATCCCGCCATACACCATGATCGAACCACCACCAAAATTTAATCTTGGCACAATATTGCATTGGGCAAAACTTTCGCCAGTCCTTCGCCATACTCCTTGACGTCCATCCGGAGATCTAAGACAAAACCTCGACTCATCAGTGAAAAGGATATTGCTCCATTCTGGATCACCCCAGTTTTGGTGTTCGCGACCAAAGCGTAGTCGTTCTGTCCGATATTCCCTGGTCAATTATGGGCAATTTGCGAGTCTTCTTGCATGTTATCCATATTCCTGTAACCT
This sequence comes from Stenus bimaculatus, assembly GCA_963971135.1. Lineage (NCBI taxonomy): Eukaryota > Metazoa > Arthropoda > Insecta > Coleoptera > Staphylinidae > Stenus > Stenus bimaculatus. The sequence goes on along the minus strand of OZ020180.1, from coordinate 72,271,515 downwards.
TCTTCTGACGGTTCTTTCACTTACTGCTACTCCCCGTACATGTTCCATTTCGTTCCATACGGCAATTGCAGTAGTGTCTCTATTTACTTATTAATACGTCAGAAATACATTGAAAATTTTGACATAAAGTGACAGGAATTGTATTCTCAGAAAAATCTCTTAATGATTAGCGATTTTAACTTATTCATTTAGTGTCTTGTTAGTCTTTATATTTCTTGGATAAAAGAGTTAAAATTTTCTGTGGGTAGTTTTTGACTTATGACCCAGTTTTGATCGGAATTGACCTTTTCTTGCATAAAATGGTCATTTTCAGGATGTAACCGCTTCTTGCAATATTTGGAAAATAGGACAACTACAAAAACACATATAAAATCTTTAATATCCTGTCTTGAGAGCCGCTTTCTGCAGTGGATGATAAAGAATTTTCAACTGGACATGAACACATAAAGATCTAGTTTTCTCAAAAAAGTGGACTTGGCAGGTTCTTGCTTTGGACCTCTCGTTTGGATTAAAATCAGCATTTACGTTAGTTTTTTTTAATATAGAATGCATCTTTTTTTGTCCTTATTAAACATTTTATATCGTAACTCATAGTCATTTTTGCTCATTACTTCAATCGAGTAAGATAAGATGGTGATATGAAACTACACATAGCTCCTCCATTGCTTGACTTATGATAGATCTTCTTTGCTCCCTCGTGTTTTCCAATGTCACACCAGCATGTACATTTTTAATTTTGTCTACATCAAAGTATTTACCGATCACCCTATAAATATTTTGAAATTAAATGAATGAAACTTAGTTTAAAAAAATAGTATGCATCACTCTGTATAAAATTCGGTTATGTAAATTTTAAGTATCTCTTGTTTTTGATAGAACTTAAAGACTTAAAATTATAAATTATGATATAATAGGTTTTTACAATCCAGATACCATTTACTAAATCTAAATTATATAATTTTGAAGTAGATTTTTTTGTTACAGAAGAATTAAGATTTATGGATACCTCACCAATCCAACATGGAAAAGAATTTACCGATGTTACATTAAGATGTGAAGTTAAGGGAGGGGATGGAGGTGCAGATAAGCCAATTGTCACTTGGAATATGGAAGACGGATCGGTTTTATCAGGTATTAACGTTTTAGTTTTTCTTTTCACATATTATCTTAGCCTTTAACTACATAAATTATTAGGATATCTCACACGAATTATAGTTGTACAATGAATAATATAATTTAAAGGTAAATTGTGTGCAAAACTATAAGTACTTAGATCCTAAGTGACTATGAAAACTCTCTATTGCCCCCATATAACATACAACAAACTTTACATTGTATATTTCCTGTGGGGACTTAAAGTTTTGTTTAGAATTGACTCATTAATTTAAAATTTTCCTGGAGTTGCTTTTTAATTTATAGGTAAATTTTGACGCAGTATGAATGAAGAATATATGTATAAATATAACGTAATAATCTTTTCTTTAAAAATCCAATTTTGGTAAACCACTAAACTGATTAGTAGTAAAGCTTTAAGTCTCAAAAAAAAAACATTCAGAAAATTTTAGGCAATAAATATTCATTAAAACAATTTATTTCAGAATTTAATAAAAGAACATTGTTTATTAACTGATTAATTAATAAGTTATTAAAATATCTTGATAATAATAAATTGCCCTTATAAATTTTGTTAACTTTAATTAATTTGAGGATCATCCTTAAGCCATAGTACGCATTTTAAGGGGTGATAAACAAAAAGCTTAAAATATAAATTTCATATTTAAATTCATCACTACAAAATAAATAAATACGAAAGTAGTTTGCTACGTTTCAAATAGAATTAACTATAATTTCATGCGTTTGGGCGTAATGGGATTCTGTGACAAATTTGTTCATGTTCATTGTTTATGCATAAGATCATTTAGATTTCAGAGATTGGCAATAATAGGAATCCTCGCTACTTGTATTATCGAATAATGGATTTAATTATTTATTTTTTCTGCATAAAATTTAATTATCAATAATTTTATACGGTGCACATAAACTCCATCCTAAAGCCATTCTTAGGTATTCGCATTTTACTGGTGAAAAAACAGGTATGTAGGGAAATTTAAAGAAGAATTTACTTCTTAGTGGTAATAAAACTAGGCACCTATTTAATCTAACTCATTTTAAGTTCTTTTTTAACACCGGGTTTGATTAAAATTTAAAGAGTTAAGTTTTAAATGCTTATGACCAGGAAATTAGAAAACTTTATTCAAAAAGTTTAGAAATTTTCAATTATAATTATAGTATATTTCCAGGGACGGTTTTCTGATTAAAAACTTACCATAGAATCTTGATAAAACTTTTACCTTCCACAAGTGATTTAAATTTCATTAACCTGCTTACTTTTTGGCTGCAAGGGTGCAACGACACGCAACTTGATTCACGCTGGGAACTAAGTACCTAATGTAGTTGCTGACATTTTTATGTTTAGTAGAATCTTGTGTATTTCATTGTAATAAATGTATCGGTAAAGTAATAAAATAATTTTTTGGCAGGATAAAAATTTTTTCAATTCTTTGTCTTTTTGTTATTAATTGAATGGGGAATAGACCCAAAGGATGAAAAATATTTAATTTCTTGAAGGAAAATTACCGCAGCCGGCTACTAATTAAAGAAGGAATAGGCCTAATTGCTTAAATATTATTTTTAATTTCAGATTCAAGATATCAAATTATCGGCGATGGACTAGTAATAAAAAATGTCAGTAGATCTGATAGTAAAACGTATGTATGTAAGGCGAGTCAAACGAGTACAGGAGATGTCAGAGAGCAAAGTATACAACTAAAAGTTCAACGTAAGTACTTTATTTTTAAACATTTATTTAAGTTGCTATGTAAATAATATTTCATTTTTAACCGCCTTTACTTACAAAAAAACTTTTGAAAAAAAATTAATTAACCCAATATAAAGTGTATGGAAAGTTATCATCAAACATGAACCATAGTTAATTAAATTGGGTTGAAATTTTAGTGTTTAGTTTATGAATTTCAGCTTTCAGTACTTCTATTACGGCAGTCGGCCAAATATTAGTTAAAAGTTTACTACATAATTTCGTTTTACTGATAACTGCCCACGTCGAAATATTTGCTTAAATATTAATATGTATACGTGGCTCATAAACGAAAAATGAATTTAGTCAACCATTAATTTTTTACAAGTTTTTCTTAAACAATTAGCTACGTCTTTAATAATAAAAATTTTATACCGGAAATAAAAATTGTTATCCTGCAAGTTTTTATTATACATATTTTTTATTTCAAATGTAAAATTTTGTTTGTGTAAAAAACTTTAATGGTTAAAAAAGTTAATTTTATCATCTCGTAAGTTTTTTCTACATTTTTAATAAACTAATTTAAATTTATTCGTACAAGGAAAGCAAAAATAATGTTTAAAATTTAAAAAGTAAACAGCTGATATAGTAAAGTTTTACAATAAACGAAGTAAAGGTGTTAGAAAATTTAGATAAATAAGTAGATAGTAAAAAGCAGAAGAAATGACTATTTGCACATACAGTAATGGCCAAACAAAAAATAAAATATATAGGGTGTTTGGTAGCTCGATGCGTTAATTTAAGGAGGTGATTGGGGATCATAATGGAAGCATTTTTAACTAAATGTGTTCGTACTCACATTTTATAATTTTTATACCTAATAGCCTGTATTCAGGGACCGTGATGAAAAATTTAGACACGTCGTTAACGTTAAACACGTGATTAAAAAATATTTCTTTATAGGAAATATTTTTTAAAAGACGTCTTTAACTTTAACGACGTCTTTAAAATTTTCATCACGGTCGCTGAATACAGGCTAATATCTCTTATATGTATTATATGTCAATTTTTAAATCTTACAACATCTGTGACCTTGCTTTTGTTTTCTTACATCACGTGACTGCCAAGTTTGAAATCTTAAATAGAATATTCCAAATATTCTTTTTATTTTTTCAAAATTGTTTTATCAATTTTATGATTAATTGAAAACAAATAATTTATAAACAACAGCTATAACATTTAACTGACATAGCAAAATGACACAACAATATATTATAAAAGATAATATAAACTTGGGCGCCATGAGTGCTCAGTTAACTGAATTTTATAGCCTAAAATTTACTTAAAACATTTTTTCAAAATTTTTATAAATTTGATTGACTATTCAACTCACAAATGATTATTTTTTGTGACAAGTAAAACGTCAAAAATATCAGCGATTATTTTATGACGTTAATGTCAAATTTGAATAAGTTTGAAGTTAGCTGTCAAATTTTGCACAAGAAAGGGAAAAATGTTCGTTAAATAGTCCTTTAAATATGCACTCTTGTACAAATTATAAGTCGAATATTTTTCAGACATTACCATTCTTGTCATTTGGGATTAAAAATTAAAACTTAACCCCAAATGACATTCGTGGTATTGACAGTGAAAAATATTCGACTTAAATTTGACCACACGTGATATTACATATGAAAATACGACTTATAGGGTATTTTTCGATTCAGAAAATTATGTAGATTCAAATTATTAAAAAAGGTTGGACTATTCCATTTAAGATTTCAAACTTGACCATTTGTGCATACTGTATGTGCAAATAGTCAATTATTCGTACATACTGTATGTGCAAATAGCCACATCCTTAAAAAAACGACCACAACCTACATTTTCTTTTCAATTTCAAAAAGTCATGGCTTTTTTAGAAGCACTATTTTTATCACCAAATTTTTTATGTTAAAAATTTGTGCTTCTCTTCCAAATTACTTTGGTTTGAAAAATATTAAAAAAATATAATGTTTGATTGTAATTATTACTTACTTTTTTCAAGTATTGTAGTACTCAGAAGAGTTTTTTTTTTACGTTTTTATGAAATTATTAAAAGTTTTATCCGTGAAACTTATTTTTGATAACTAAAGAAAATGAAAAATACTGTTTCTCTTTAATTATTGACTTATATTTTAGTAGTAGTTATTATTAGTGGTGTGAAATTTTACAGAGTCTACCGAATGTGACTGGAATAAAAAGTTTTATTACCAAAGCGATTACAAAGAATATCAATAGGTAATATTTATTTTCCGGAACATAGCGGAAGTTCCCGATACTGGAAACTTTTTGATTTTTAATAATAACATGGGTCGAGTGTGATATTGTTGGAAAAATTATTAAAATGTTTTTTTATATTTTGAGCAGTTTGGATAAAAATAAATAATAACAATTTATTTTAAATTTCTATCCATTTATTACTTTTTCTCGACGGGTAGGTTTTGATTTTTTATAAAGCTTGCAATATCAAGGATAATTTTGAAATAAAACTAGTTCCATCCTTACTATATCTCTACACCAGAAAATTGGAAATTCACAAAATTCTACCAGAGGGCGTCTAGAATCTAAAAAAAATTAGAAAAACATTTTAATAAAAGTTATTTGTTTTTAAATGACCTTCCGGTTCCTTCCGAAGAATAAAAATGATACTTATACATATACAGGGTGTCTCACTTTTTTTCCCCCAAAAATTTTTTTTAGATAGTAAATGTCTACGTTTTTTCGAATTCTTAAAAAGTTTTTAAATTGTAACGCTCCCAAAATGCCAGGCACTTCCAGTTAGTCCACCAACCCCTAATGACTAGTCCAGTGAAGATGGGCGGGGTAATTAAATAATTCAAATTCCGTAAATGGGCGCCACGTGCCTGTAATAGGTATGACTAACTTGCAAATCTGAAAAGCTAATAAAAATCGAGCAAAGGACCGAGCACGAAATCCCTTGACTCCAGACCATCCAACTGAAATCCAGTAGAACTCTCCGACTCTCGTCGTCCAAACCTAGGAACGTTGACGGCGCGAAGGCAACTTCAAGTAAAACAAGGTTTTTTTGTAAACGTGGAGCCAGTCCACTATTCGATATATTAAGCAAAAAAAAATAAAAAAAAACAGTGTAAGTGCTATACAAAATATAAGTCAAGAAAATTGTAAGTGCTGTACAAAAAAAAATAAAACAAGAGTAAAAATTGTCAATGCTGTACAAAATATATAACAAGAAAAAAACAAGATTATATTAAGGTACCAATTAATATTGATGATATAAACTTTCGCTTGCATCAACGTAATATAAAATATGTAATGATCGTGAAACCTTAGGTAAATGACCAAAATCGTTTTCGAGGGAAGGAACAAATATAGTAAAAGGTCGGGTAGAGGGTATAAGCTTATGCGCCCCTTCACAGTTCGACTTATCTTTGATTGATAATAACTTCCCCGAATTACGGTATTTTAGACAGTATATAATTATTCTAATTCCGCTTAATGCAACCGCACTCAGTCTTAAAATTGACCTACAAATATTAACTGGTTCTCTTATGAATTGTGAGATATGAAATTTAAATTAATCTACTAAGTGACAAAAATATAGTTGAAAGGTCGACTACTTGTCGCCTGTTACTTATCAAATGACCCAACAGATGGTCAATCTTCCAAATACTGATCGTTAATGTTAACTTGCTAAATTTACTAAAAGGTTTTGTCATTAAATTTACTATAATGAGCAAACCCAAAAACCTACTAGAATAACTAGTAAAGCAACTTACTAAATTAATGAACTTACCACAATAATCAAAAATGAATTTACTAAATAACTGGTAAGGCAACTACTAAAATAATCGATAATGAAATTTACTAAAATAATTAGTAAGAAAACTTACTAAGGTAATCAATAATTAAATCTACTAAATAATTAATATTGAAGTTATCCAAAACAAAAAAAAAACCGCAATCAACTTGAGTGAATTACTGAAGTTTGCACTCCGCAACGTCGCCAGCGCACTTGAGCGTAGGTCCCCAAGATGAGACAAATGATGGTAGGAACATCTGACCTTTTATAATCCAGCGACGGATGTAAAAACTCGTGAGGACGTCTGGGATCCAATCACATGTCCCAAAACCGGAAACTCCACCACAATGCTTATTTAGTCCGTACAGGAACAAAATCCAATTTTGAGCCGGAACCACCCCAGTTACGAGCAGGAACAAATCCAGTTGCGAGCAGGAACAAATCCAGTTGCACCGTCAAAAAAAACAGGAACACGTTCCAAAATGGAAGAACGAAACCCAGAATTACAAGGCCTAAAGCGTGAGAGACAAACCAGATTACCAACCAGAAGATTAGGAATTTCCAGAACTTACCCAAGGTGTAAGTGGCCTTGATGTAAATAAAATAATTGAAGAAGTCGATCTTGTGAATCAAAAGAACGCCGTCCAAAGAACAAAATGGCGAACCACGCCGCACAACCTTTTTCCGAATCCGGCCAAAAAACCGTCTGCACCAACAAACGCAGTATCAAAATTTTGCCAAAGCAGATCCAGCAATGCTGTATTGTTTCCTCCAACTCAGAACCAACAAGAGGGCACAAAAACTTAATTTTAGCAAAATCACGTTGAACGACAGGAACACCAGCGGCACAACTATCTCGCACGATCGCACTTCAATCAAGAGACCAATTTTCAATCCGACACGAATGTTCTAGAAAATGCATGAGGGCAGCACCGATCCAAGTAGTTGGTAACTCTGCTTCAAAATTTCCAAAATCCCTGCTTAATTTTAACAGCTGATCGCGTTGAGTGTAAACAAGCTGTAATTGGAATCAAATGGCCAGAAAATCACGTTCGCTTGACAATCCAGTTTTTTTTTCCATTCCGGGTAAGACTACGGAAAACTCCACCAACGGTGTCCAAAAAAAATATTCAAAAAGGTAGAAAATCCAATTAGTGCATCGTCCACCAACCCAACGCTCTCTTGCCGATTTGGTTGCCTAACTTATATTATTTTTTTTTTTTTAAATTTAATTCGAACCGTTTCAAAATTTCAAAAATTTTATGATTTTTGTGGGACACCCTGTATAAATTTCAGTTTATTTTAATTTTTTTTATTTAAATCAAGTATGATTTTGAATATCTTTAAGTTAATAAGATGCTAAATTTTACCGAGGTAAATTTAACCTTCACTTATTTTAAATACAGCCAATTATGTTCAAAAAAACCAATTTGGCCAAGAAAATATCCAAATTCCAAATAATACTTGATTTAATAAAAAAAATTTTCAAAAATCATGAAAATTTGTCAATTTTAAAATTGCTGTAACTTTTTAAGGAGTCGAAAAAACATAATAGTTCATAGGAACATTTTTGTTCAAAATGACATTTATTATCTAAAAAAAATTTTGCTAGAAAAAAAGTGGGACACCCTGTATTAGTAATAAATTTTTTTCCCGGTCACATTTCACTAAGTGTTTTCGAAATAAAAAGGTGGGATGGGTGGTTTGAGACATCCTGTATATTTTACATTTTTCAACATATTTTTTTTGATGTAATAGTATCGGCTTATCACCATCATCAGTGTAAATGTTAATCTATCAATTATTACACCAAAAAGGGGTACCTATTGGTTTGAAGTTTATCACGAAGTTAGGTTCCAAGTTTTTGTGACATTTTTCAGAAATGGAAATTTTCGTCTTACTCCAAAGTTATCGATTTTTTTGTTTTTCACATTCGAAGCCACATTTCGAAAAATATTTTGTGGTTTCTTTTTAATTGAGAGGAAATAATTGCCCAAAACTTTATGAATTAAAAAAAAACTACCGGGTGTTTTTACAGGATGATTTTTAATGTAAGCCGTTGTGTCCAAATAGCTGGATAAAAAAATGATGTTTATTGGGATTATTGGTACAAATATTTTAAAATGATAAAATTACTTTTTTATCGCTCGGATTTTTGACACGGCAGCTATCTTGAATTTTTCAAAATGGCAACATATGTCATGAAATCTATAATTGGAGAGCTAACTTTTAGTAATTTACGATAGTCTATAATAGTATATTAAAAAATGACTTTCGTAAGTTGCATATTGAAACACGTGTTAAAATCTAAAATAGGAGCCGCGTAGCGGTGAATATTTGAATGAACAAGTACTACTATCGACTTATGAAACGAGTTTTTTATATTATTTTTTTCAATTTTACGCCTTTTTATCTTTTTAAAATAAATTATTGTAGTTTTCAATTTTAGCAAATTTTCTGGTAGTTGGCAACTCTAATGTCAAGTTTGTCAAATCATCAAATAACCTGTAAATCGCTTGGCAACTGCCATTTTAAAATCAACAAAATTCAGTGCTACCAACTTCGAAAAGATACATTCCATTGCTATAAACGCAGCCATAACAGTGCGTTTATGGCTATAAGCGAACTGTTTTGAGTGCTTTTATTGCCTTCTTACAGACGCAATATAGTAAAAAGTTTATTATTTATAAATTAATATTTTAGTTTATTAGATAATATAAGGGTGGTTTTAATGTTTGAAAACGGGTTAATACTTTTCTCGATTAATGTTTTTGCGAAAATCGGTCGGACATGAGGATTTTTTTTAAATGTCATTTTTTTCATATCAAAACTTTATTGATGACGTCATAATAGCTGGCAGAGTGAGTCATCATCATTTTTTTAAATTAAAACTAGCAATTTTGTTTCTTATTTTCGATAGAACTTTTAATGGCTTTTAAATAATATATAAACTTTTCAATAATTTAAAAGTTTTGTAAAATTAACAAAAAAATGATGCTATAAACGCACTCAAAACAGTTCCTTTGCAGCAATAAACGCACTGTTTTATAGACGAAAAATAGAAAAAATTTTTATTTAAATCATAAAAATTACAGCTGTTTTCATTCATATCCATTTATGGCTTAAAAAGTCGAAAATTGTTGGTATATAAAACCTACCATATTTATAAAATGAATGAATATTTATATTAAATTTAATTTTGATATAATTATGTTTAAAATCCAAACGTGTGAAAACAAATTTTAAGAGAGAAAAATGTACGCTTTCATGTGTGTTTCATAAAAAGTTTTTATTACATACATAATAATTATTTTCATTTTCTAAAATAATAATTTAAAATTGTTTAATAATATTTTTTTTACATTATAAACAAACTTTTTCTTTATAGTTTCTATGAACCAATATGATTTTTAAGTTAATAATAAAATAATAAAACGTAGAAAATCACACTTTCAGAATCCTTATATCGTAATAATTATGAAAATTTAGCAAATGTTTAAAACTTTTTTATTAAAAAAATCATACAAGCAGCAATTTAATGGGGTTAGATTTTAAATTTAGTACCTACTAATCGAGAAAACTTTTACAATAATCCATGCAACAGAACTTTGTTTTCATTTTTTTGCGTGCAATGGAAAATTTTTAATATGTGAAATCTATTTCTAATTTGAATCAAGGGTCGAGGCTATTTTGCATCCTTTAATATGAATCGGTTTGAAATCCAGCTGAAAATACTTTCACAAAAATCTGTCTATAGTGAATACAGGCAGTAAACAGAAATGTTGTAGACAAGCAAATGAGTCGAATTAAATTGAAAATTTAATTTACAAAAAACAAATAGTAGCCTTGTTCTTTCAATGGAATATGAAAATCACTAAATATTACCAATAGAAAAAAGAATAATATAAAAAAACTAACTTTCTAAGTATCTAAATTTGTTTTCCATTCAATTTTATATTTTATTAAATTTTATTTTCTTGTTTATTTATTTATTTATTAATAATTATTATTCAATCTACAATATGATACATTATAGATTAAGATGCAATTTGTGGTAGATTAACCTAAACGTATAAAAAAGTTATTTTATACAGGGTGTAGCAAAAGTAACACATAATAGCTGTAACTTTTAATTTAAAGAGTTAAATAAATAAGTAAAACCATGGTTAAAGTCAAAAGTTTTTCAGTAATTTTTAGTTATTTAGTTATTTCTCTATTTTTATGCTCGAGCAACCATGTTGATTAGGTACATACTAAACATATAAAACATTTTATTTGTACATTTGTTACATTTAACTGTATTCGGCAATACTATTTTATATTAAATAAAATTATAAAAATAAATAAAAATTTTGGAAAAAAAAAATAAGAGTAAGTATCCCATTTATTAACCTGGAAGAATTTATTTTTATTGTAAATATCATTAAAATTTTCAACTAGTTGAAACTTTTTAAGAAATCAAAGAAAATAGTGGTCCATAGGAAACTTTTTTTTCAGAATGATATTTACTATCCATATATTTGAGGGTTAGTAAAAAGAACACCCTTAAATATTTTTCAAAATTTTAATTTTTTTAATATTTTTTATTATAAAATTGTTTATTGTATATTTAGCGCTATTTATAAATACTATCTGTGTATCGAATCATATTATTAAAAAGTAATAATCTTATAGAATAATTTTTTTTTTGAAAATATATGCGCAAATTAACCTGACTAAAATAGCATTACATGGATTTAACTTTTATTTTGTGATCATAGTGTAAGCAATAACATAAAAATTGAAGTTTATTTTTGGAAAATTATGATCAATAATAAAATTTTCATATGACAAAATTTTCCTATTAAAACACCTCATAAAATAAAACTTTTTATTTTACGTGCATGCACTAGAACAAACAAACAGAATACTAAAATTAGGAAAAGAATTGACAATGCATATTTATAGCGCTGTTAAATTTGACAGTCATCATAATGTAAAAAAAAATCGCTATTTTCTAAACTTTACTGTATCTTAACGGCACGGCGGTGCACAATAACATTTTCAGTGTTAAAATAATATCCAGCAAAATAATTATTTTAAGACCGAAAATGTTGTTATATATCGCCGTTAAATTTAAGTAAAGTTAACAGAATAGCGTTTTTATGATATCAGGGTGACTGTCAAAGTTAACAGCGCTGTTACGGCTTACATTTTTGTTCAGAATCACCCCATTAGCAATATAATATTAGTTTCAGCTTAAAAAGCATCAAAATTTTATTAACGACGGAGTGAAGAAAAAGTCTTAATTAATAACCAAATTGAAGTAGTTAGAAACTTCCTTAAATTTTGCATTCATCAGAGAATTGAACAAAATTTTGTTTATAAAGTGAACTTTTACAACTAATCGAAAAATTATATTATTTAACATCTTCGGGAAAAAAACAACGTCATATTTTATTTCTCTGGTGAGGTCATTCCATTTTGCCCAGCAGTTTACTCCTATAAATTTATGAAAAAATTGTGATGTTCAGTTTAGTTTAATCAACAAATTGTAAATAAATATATTTAGCAATTTAAAATTTTTAATTCAATTTAAACCCATATGTGCAATATACAAATACAGTGTGTCCCACTTTTTTTCCAGCAAAACTTCTTTTTAGATAGTAAATGTAATTCTGAACAAAAATTTCCTAAGAACTATTATGATTTTTTGACTCCTTAAAAAGATACAGCAATTTTAGAATTTCAAAAATTTAATGATTTTTGTGGGACACCCTGTATAAATTACATTTTATTTTTTTTTATTTCAAGTATGCTTTGGATTTTGTCATCATTAAGCCAATAATATGCTAAATTTTACCAAGGGAAATTTAACCTCGTCGTTCACTTATTTTAAATACAGCCAATAATGTTCAAAAAACCAATTTGGCAAAGAAAAAATCCAAATAATAATTTATTTAAATAAAAAAAATATAATAAAAAAGATTATTATATAGGCTGTTCCACAAAATCATGAAATATTATCAATTTTAAAATTACTTCATAGTAAAATTTTTGTTCAAAATGACATTTACCATCTAAATTTGCTGGAAAAAAAGTGGGATACCCTGTATAATATTGTTTTATTTTAATTTTCAGATTATGATTTAGGGTGGGTTGCACAAACAAGTTTAAACTTGGTTTTACTTAAAAGCGAGGTTAAACTGTTTCCTGTAAAGCACTGTGTTGAACGAAAAAGTTTTAGTTAAAACCAGTTTTAAACTGACAAGTATGACGGAAAATACATGCAAAAAACATCATACTTGTCAATTTTAGCTAAAAACGAGTTTAAACTGTTTCGTGCATCCCACCCTTAAAATCGAAAATTAATAAAACCTATTTTACAGTTTTCAATTTAATTTTTTAGTAAAATTTATGCTTCGTCAGTCATAAATTCATTTCTTATACACGTTAACTTTTAAATTTTCTTAATGCCCAATTGAGACTAAATATTGAGAATCATCTAAAGAAAAATATCCGACATAAAATGTATTCGTATATCATATTTTAAACACGTTTTGATGATTATGCAACTTCAGTGGCAAAATGCACAAGACTAAAAATTTATGGATAATAATAAAGTTTGTAACTACTTCAATTAAGAATTCACTCTCTTCTGAATATGTTCAACCAAATTTCAGGAAGTTTTGCTTCTTCGACCAACGTTTATCCTAATTTATGAATACTTTACTTCTATTTTCCAGTTTTCTGGATTATTAGGAATGTCTTTAGAGTACCTACTCGTGGTTAAGAAATGAAAAGAAATGTTACGAATTAACTGAGAATTTATTTTCTTACAGAATTTATGGTTTAGTTTTAGTTGCCAAGTTTTCTCAATCCCAAATGCTCAAAATAATAAAATAATTGAATCCAGAGGGGGGATTTTGTTTCTCAGGAGAATATCTTCGCCAATTTCTTTATTGTTCTCTTCGCCGAAACTTTACTTTTGCCGAGATGAAAATCCTCGCCACATAAATAAAATCCTGTTATGGTCTGTCTGTTTTGCAAACAGGATTTTTATTGCACTCTCTCACACTGCAGTTACAAGAACCGTTCATAAGTGCAAGCGAGAGAAAAATCCTGTTTGCAAAACGGGCAGACCTTAGGTCTGTTGTGGGTTTTACGAAATGAGCATTTAGCATTTACAGTTTTTTACGTTTGCGATGTGTTCCAACTGCCCGAAAAACCGTGCGTGGACGATCACGGGCATGCGCAATAGATATTTCGCGTTCCGTCGGCGAAATACATTTGGCTCATACACTTTAACTCATAATCTTGATGAAAACCTCCACATTATAAATGGTTAAATGGTTAAAATAATAAATAATAAATTCATACTTTCTCAATTGTTACATGCTGTATTTTTTTAAGACTTATTTTAAATAAATTACGTACATGTTAGTAGTTGCATTGTCCTTGGCACAGGGGATGTATTTAGGATAATGTAAATCCGGTTAAGTTATGAAAAAGCTTCATTACGTTGTTAATGTTTAATGAAACGTTCTCGTTTTTGCAGACAAGCCGGAACACCGCCATCCAGTTTGGGCTAAGGGAGTTAATGCATGGGGCTATCTAGGGGGTCATGTTAACCTTACTTGTGAGGTTATTTCAGAACCACCACCCACATTTGAATGGAAAAGGCAAAAACAAATTTTGCACGACGGGATATACAACTTTACTCACAAAACAATTCTGCAAGTAAGTGAAGATTATTAATTATGAAATAAAAGAAGGCAATAAAATACTCTGGCATTTTACGTGTTTTATAATGTACGTCCCTTTATTAATTATTTACATAATAAAAGCGTAAGTAATTAAATTAAATCTCTAAAGGTTGTTCCATTATTTTACTCTTTGCACCCAACAGAGTTTGTTGGGAATTATTTTCGCATGCAGCACTTTATTTATAACTAGCAAACAATTTAAAAATAAATTGAAAAAATGTAATTACTTTCATACAGAAAAATTTACTTAGTAGATGTAAATCAAAATTTGTTCTATTTTTTTTAGATTAACATAAAAGATGCAACTGTTTTTGGAATGTATGTGTGCGTAGCTAAAAATAAAGTTGGTACTTTAGATACAGTATTTAGTTTACAACAAGGAATTAGAGCAGTACCTCCAGAAGTTATTGAAATACGAGGAGCTAATTCGGATTTAATTGATATTGGAATTCATGGACCGAAAAATACTGAAAAACTTACACCATCTATGAAAACGACGGGATATAGAGTTGAATACAAGACTTCGGAAGATAAAATTTGGAAGGTTAAAGATTTTGAACTAAGCGAAGGTACGGTAAAATTTCTACTAACAAAGTCTTAAATTATATTTAAGTTGAGTGGTAGTTTATTGGATTATTCCATATATAAATCAATATAATTTTATTTAAGATTTTCAGAAATATAACAAATATAATATTTCTTACAGAAAACAGTTATCTTCTTAGGGGACTTCAGCATGATACCACATATGAAGTAAAAGTAGCAACTTTAAATAAGGCTGGTGCTAGTGCTTTTACGAATATATCCAGATTCCCTACTCTACCATCACAGTCAGATGGAGCTTTTCGAACAACTCCATCTAATTTTCTGTTACTTTATTTATTTTACATTTTCAGCAAACTGTATTGGTGATTATAAAAAAATTTGACTGTAATTTATTATGAAATTTATTGCAAAGCTGCTGTTAATTTCTTTTAAACAGATTTCTATATCATAATATAATTTGATTAAAGTCCAATTGAGGCACAAATGGTGATAGTCAATGACAAGAAGTAATTATTGAACGTGTGCTGTGTGCTTGCTTTTTTATAAATTATAAGCTCGTTGGCATATCGTGTTTAAATAAATGTAAATAGGTATTTATTATATTTTATTTTATTAAAACCGGAAGGTATAAATTTCAAAGTTATTATTTAATGCAATCAAAGATTAAATAAATAAAATATTTATAACAAGATTCTGAAAGTATGTTGTAAAAATAATATTGGAGTAGAATATAAGTTAAATTGCAAATTTAAAACGTGATTACTTTTCATTTTAAGTATACGAGTATGTTAATGTAGCGTTAAAAATAATTATTTGTGATCCTACGTAAATAAAACTTCTCACAAAAATTTCCCAATGGTAAGAATGCAATAATATAAAAGCTTCTTTGTTGTAAATCTACAGAGTTGTTCATTTAAAATTTAAGGATTAAATTATCATTTTAAATTTTTTTATTTTAACGAATTATATGATTTTAAGTGTTTTTTTTTATATTTAAGCAGCGTTTTGGGAAACATGACAGGGTAAGAATTGAAATAAAAGGTTGAAACAAATTAAATGGGACTTGGATTTTCGTAACACAACTCCCAGAAGAGAAACGCGTGACTATAAAATTATAACAGATCCTCTTACCGAAAAACTCACAGGGACACACAAAAAAGAGCGGAATTATTAATAAATCAAAAAATAAAACGTATGACCAACAGTTAAGATTGAATCAATGTTACGCTGCAATCTTCCAAGATTGAGATTATCCAAGTTTTACTCTTCTACGTGCACGTCAGAGTAGTCGGAGGAGAAGGAAATAAAGTTTTTCGAGGACATGACAGCCACTAAAAGAGCAAAGAAAACCCAATACTGCTTCGAGGATTTTAAGGCTAAAAAAGTGATCAATTCGAGAAAATTGGGACGTTTGGTATTGAAAACCTGAACTATCGAGATTAATCAAGTAAGAGAACCATACTTAGTAAAATCTCCAAACAGGAAACTGATGGAATAACAAAAAGCGAATATGATAAATTTTATTTTCACATATCTTTAATTTCAAATAAATTCCGTATAGGTAATGAGCAGATGTTGGTAAAAACCACAATTCAGATTAAAACCAAATTAGAATTGTATTATATATAAGAAAAAATCTTATTTTTCTTTATAAACTTCGTACTACTTTGAACCTATTTTTTCAGTACTCTATGAAGGATTCTCAACAACGTAGCAGATAGCGTCAATTTGAGGACACCCTGTATAACTATTTTATAAACCCGATGATGCTCTAAATATGCTAAACATGTCGTAAATTGAATAATTTTGCAAATGAAGTTTTTTATTGTACCATTTTTTTATGTTTAATATTTAGTAATTTATAACAACATAAATTTTGAGAAAATTACAGTTTTATAAGGTAGTTATGTCCTGGAAAGGATCATAATATAACGTTAGAGATGCTAAAGGTAGTATAATCTCACTCAGTAAAGTAGTACAACTTTTGATGAACCGATGTTTAACTGATGGAATAGAGCAACAAGTTGCAAGAACTTTGAGTTGATGTTGCACTATATGCAATTTAAATAAAACGAAACACATACCTTTATGTAATTCTGGAAGAGAATATTTACTTACTTAATAGTTTAAGTTTTAAGTTTATAGTAAAACTAAGATAATAAAACAAGTGCAATTGGATTATAGTTTATAGTTACAGTAAAAGCTTTTGTTTACTTTTTATCATTCGGTTCATTATTACCCAAAAAATCCAACAAATTGTTCAACTTGAATTTTTATTCAATCTATTAATCATTAGGTATTAGAGGAGATTTAAGCTTAAGATTTGGCTCATAACAAATATTATCTAAGAAAAATTCAATGTTTCTTTACACCTAAGCAAAATATTTTGATAGTTTTTTTAACCCTAACATGCAAACAATTATATTTTTTAATTGTCATTAAGACTGAGGAATTGTGGAATAGAGAGGGAAACACAGCAAGCGTTTGTTATTTTAATATTTTTACAGAAATCATAAAAAATAATAAATAAAAACTATCTGACCCTTATAATTATAAGTAGTACTTTAACTTTTACCTAATTTTTATTCTAAATAAAATTCTGGGAAAGCGTAGAAGTGAAAATACGATGAAATGTGGAAAAAAAATGTGCTAGTTCCACTTCTACTCTCTTCCAGGGGCACATATTTAAAAAAAATATGCTGGAACCCAAAGAATTATTTATAAGGAAGGGGATCATGTAAATTTTATTTAGTTTTGTTAATGGTTACTATGCAAAAAAATAAAATAACACATAGTTGCTATACTTCTATCTCTTTCTCATAATTTCCCCATCTTAAAAATATTATGGACGGCAGTATTGGGTACCTGGTATAAAAAAGGTTTATAAGTTGGAATTTTTATTTTTGTTGATAAAGAAAGTAAGGAGGTATATTTAAAACTATAAAAAATGGGCATTGTTTTTACCAACTTCTTTTTAAATTACTTTGAGTGCTTACAAGCACATTCCTAACCATTTTAAATGATCACTCTGTATATAATTTAAAATTTTATAATTTAGTGCTTTAGTGGTTTAAAATTATATTAAATCACAAATACGGGTTTTGTATATTAATCGTGTTAAATAATTATTTTGTAAATATAATTTACATTTTAAAAGGTTTTTTATTTATAGCGCTTTATTTCTCAAACAAACCCAATTTAACAAAATCTAAAACTATTCGTATAAAGAGATTCACCATACAATTAAGCCCAGTTTTCATTAGTAGAGTAAACGGTCGAATTAGAAGGGCGTGTTAGTACTATCCTTGCACCTAGACCAATAAAATCCCATTTTCATTGGACGAGTTGCAAGGATAGTACTAGCTCGCCCTACTAACTCGACCGTTTATTTTAGTAATGAAAACAAGGCTTTATGGAAAATACGGAAGTGACTATACAACAAATTTATGTCAACGTCATCTTCTACAAGATCGTATTTAGTTAACAAGCGTTATTGTCGGTATCGTTTTTAAAAAATAAAAAACTAATATTTTTCCTATTATGGATTTACTATTCTGTGAAACTGACAATGTTGGGCCAAAATTTCTGAATACGCTTCTGAAAAGTACAAGGACGAATCAAATTCGTTTCTCCATGAGACACTTTGTTGTCCGTCATCTTCAAACTGAATGGAGAATAGTATTTTTTTCCATCAAAAATAGAGTCATTCTACTAAATCTATCAAAATATAATTACCCAAAAGTTCCTTAACTTTGGTCCCTTATAATAATAATTCTGCATAAAATTACATACATACATAAAAGCAGTAGATCAGTTTTAGTTTTATTAATCTAGCTTATAAATCAGAAAGAAATTTGAAAATCTGTCAAGAAATACTTGAGATACCGTTGCAGATATAATGCTCGATTTCATGATTTTTCAAAATTTTTAAAATGCAGCACATGGAGCAACAATAAAATTTCAAAATCATAAATAATATGTACAATAGTTTTCAATTATCATGCAAAATTGTGTATATTGTTGTAAGTACTTATTTAAATTTGGTATTTAATGTTAATGTGGTTAATGGGGCAATATTAAAAATTCCCAAAACCATCGGGTAAGATAAATAATATTATTGGAAATATTAACTTGACCGGGCATTATGGATAATGCACTTTATACAGATGGGTCCATAAAAAACGGCCAACGATAAAGATTAATTTTATTTTTGAAAACATCAGAGGAGGAGGAGGCAACTTTTCTTTTTCAAATGGCAACATATTTTTTTCGATTAAAAAAAATCATTAACAAAAATAATCTACACCAATTATACCAATATTTTTTTTAATTTATTTTTTTTAATTTTTTTTGTTAATTTTTTTTTATTTAATTCAATTGTTTTTTTTTTTTGTTTTTGAGTTTTCAGTTTTTTATTTTGTTTAAAAAAAAATTATTAATAATAAATTAAAAAACGAAACTTAAAAAATAAATAACTGATAACTCAAAAACAAAACAAAATTAAATTAAATTAAAAAAAATTTAAAAAAAATTTAAATTATTTTTGTTAATGATTTTATTCAACCGAAAAAAATATGTTGCCATTTGAAAAAGAAAAGTTGCAACATCGTGTCGACTGGTTCAAGAGTAAGGTTGCAGGGCACTTTAGGCGAGTCTTCAGCATTATCAAAGAGCATAGAAAAACTGTAGCATTATATGTATACCCAGGCAATATGTTAAATTATACATCCATACAAATTTATTAAATTATCCTATTAGAATGGTTATTATTCATAAAGCCCGGGGATTATGAATACTGCCCGAATTTTGTTGAAGGAAAATCTACATACATTCATTTAAAAATACAAATACGTTCTAATGCAAAATATGATGGTTAGGTTAGGTTAGGCTGGTAGAACGACAACACATTTTTATTTTAGCGCTGATTATTATGGTTCATTTGCATTTAGTTTTGCATTAGAATGTAATTGTATTTGAGAATGAATGTATGTAGGTTTTCCTTACACAAAATTCGGAGCTCTTACTATCTGCTGCTTTCCGTTATTCTAAAGTACTTTATGCTCCTTTCCAGTTTCTGGATTATGCTGTTTACCGTTGTGGCTGTTTTCTTCCGTTTTGCTGAAGTCCGTAATGCTACTTTCCGGTTTCTGGATTATGCTATTTTCCCGAGTATGGTTATGCTATTTTCCGTTATGCTAAAGTACGGTTATGCTGATTTCCAACGCACCAAAAAAATTACTAGAAAAAAGTGGGATACCCATAAAGAGATAATATTTTGTGACAAAAATAAACGTTGATTCTGAAAAGCTATTATAAAAATAGTCGAAAATTCTAAGAACGCATTTCCGGAAAAAAAAATATAAAAAACTAATTGATTTAAAACACTTTCGGTATATTTTTGAATTAAAGGTATTAATAGAAGATTTTTGAGGTAAATTAAAAAAAAAATAATTTGGCAATAAATTGAAAAAAAAAATTATTGTCTTCACGGTAAGCATTTTTTCCAAATATTAGGTATAGTATAAATAATTGTGAAATTTTAGAAAATGAAATAATAAACCTTGCGATAAAATATCTAGCAGATTATTTTGGCATATAATGAATTTTTCTTATACATACATCATAAATTTTCAAAAGTTGTTCTTTTTAAAAGTATATTTTCAATAATTTTAACTCCGTTCTATATGATATTTTAATGCCACTATTTTTCGAATTAGTGGTTCTATAAAATTTTCAAAATTTTAAATCATGCTGGTCGATATTAATACAAAATTTCTAAATAAGTGCTCGTGTAACAAAAATAACCTAAAAACTATCTGAAGGTCCTGATCATGTGTAGAATAAAAAAAATAATTGATGAAAAAAGAAACTAAACATTTGTTTTTATAATTTCATATTTTTATACTGACAAACAATGATTAAAGTGATTATAAATTAATATCATAATGACGAAATGTACACAATACACTACACTACATTAACTAAATTATTATAAATATATTTTCACTTTTAAAAAATACTTACCAAATAATTTAGAGCGCTAAAAATTATCATATTTAAAAGCGTGGAGTAGATGATAATATACAGGGTGTCACAAAAAAGAGATTAGAAGAAAATCGTAGAAAGTATATGAGATTTCATCGACAAAAAAACCAATAGTATTTAAGAGTTGGGACAGCACAGATGTTTTAAAGAGTTTTTGAATTTTGTTCCTACAGAAAATGTCGTCAATTCAAAATTTTGTTATAGTTCATAAACTATTTAGGTCAATTTAAATGAAAAAAATTGTAAGTCAAAGTTAATTGATGCTATTTTGGCCTAAGTGGTAAGATTATCATAAAAAAATATTTATTTGACTATTCAACTCACAAGTGAATATTTTTTGTGACAAGTAAAAAGTCAAAAATATCAGTGATTATTTCATGACGTCTATGTCAAATTTCAATAAGTTTGAAGTTAGCTGTCAAATTTTGCACAAAAAAAGTAGGAAAATGTTCGTTAAATAGTCCCTTAAATATGCACTCTTCTTCAAATTATAAGTCGAATATTTTTCATACATTACCACTCATGTCATTTGGGGTTAAAAATTAAAACTTAATCCCAAATGACATTCGTGATAATGACAGTGAAAAATATTCGACTTAAATTTGACCACTCGTGATATTACATATGATTATTTAACTCACAAGTGATTATTTTTTGTAACAAGTAAAACATAAAAAATATCAGACAATATTTTGTGAAGTTAATGTCAAATTTCAGTAAGTTTAAAGTTTGAACTCTACCAATTAAATAAAGATTCCAATGAACTACAATTTCTTTTTTATTTTGTGAGCAGTGATGGTAAGAAAAACTACAATCTTGAATTAATGAAATTTTCTGAGGGAACAAAAAGGCCCAGTAAAAGAACTGAGCTGTTCCAACTCTGTCTATTATTGGGTATTTATCGATGAAATCTACGTCTCGACACCCTGTATAAAACGAAAAAAACAAATTTGAAAAAGTTAGAATTTTTTAGTATAAAATTCATTGGCAATAGAACAGTGATTCAAGAAATAATAATTCCTAACGTTTTCAATAATCTACAAATTATTTACTTTTTAATACCATAGTTCATAAAATATGGCTTTATTGAGTGGTAATAATAATAATATCGTAATAAAATACACGTGCCGATTAGTGTGACAAATTCTTTTGGTTAAAGGTGATGCCAGTAATGTTTTATTATTAGTATCACTGCAAGTGTTTGTGCAAATGGACTTAGACCCGGAAAAAAGTAATTGATTTTTTTATATACAACATAATTATTTATTAAATTTCTAATGAAGTTATACTTAAAGTCCCCTTTGGAGAATATTTATGTGAGTTACTAAGATTGTTACAAATTTAACTTGAAAAACTGATAAAACAACAACAAAACTTTGTTTTTGTTTATAAAAAAAAAATACATTGAATATTGAACCCTAAAAAATATTACACCCGGTAGAAACCCATATGTATATTTTTTTAATAAAATTTCAATTATATATTTTTGTTATGTATTAATATCCTTAAATTATTTACGTTTTTTATAAATTCTTTAGTTTCATTCTAATTTCAATACTTAAATCTGTATAATTGTCTATTTATTACGTTAATCATGATAGATTTTGAGTTTTTTTAAACCATTTATTACTATTATTCAAGTTAGAGCTCATCGTCTAATATCTAATTCCTAATATGCTATTATTTGCAAAACATTTAACACAATCAAGTTGATAATTGTTATGGCGTCTGCAAATTATGTACGTGAAAATTAGTTTAGAATTTAGTTTATTATCAATTTCACAAATAATTTCAAACTGAACAGTGATTTCTCTAGGTTTAATACTTCAGAAAATTTCTTTTGTGAAACACTATGGTGCAAAACAAAATTATTCGTAATCATTTTATTAAAAAAAGAATAAGACAGCTCCATCTCAATGGTAAATACCAATAATTTATATTATTTATTGTTTATTTGTATTTATTTCTTCTACTAACAAGATAACAAGTGTCATAGCAAGAATTTGGCATTGGGTTTTAATGGATGCTTATGCCAAATACTTTACTAAATAAGATTTTATAAATTAAAATGCACCTTTTTGGTTTTGTAGAATTTTTAAAAAGACTATTGGATGGGGATAAGAAATTTTATTTACTTTTTGTTTTTTTCCTATAACAAATTTTAATTTTTTGCCCTAATTCCAACATTCAATGAGAATTAACGATTACCACGCACTTATATTATATTATAGTGGCCACATTTGTTTGTTGAGAGTAAACCAATTTTTTTCAATTACTGTTTTCTTGGTCTAAATTATTTCATATTGATTTAATAAATATACACACCGCCAAAGGAACTTTTTTTCCAAATTGAAATAATAATGATCAAAATTGCAAAATATCCTCAATGTACCTTACTATATGTGGCTCTAAACATATCCTATCCCACACCATACCTGAACCTCTACTAAATGAGGCAACTGGGAATTTCAATAATATGTAGATGGCGCTATTTTGACATAAAATGAAAGAAGGCCAGTAAAGGCTTTGTTGTGCTTTGAGTTTTTATTGGTGTTAGTAACTGCTCTCGTTTATAGCATTTTTTGATGACTAATGATTGATTTATAAAAACCCGCACAGGTTTTTATTTATTACCCCACTACTAGATTTATCAAAGTTCCCCCAGATCTCCGAAATCGAAAATAGCAGTAAAATTGAACTGAAAATTTTGTTCTCCTTTACTTCAAATGAATTTACGCAGAAATGGCACACAGCTATGATCAAAGCTGTCCCCATTGGTCAAAATTTTGCTTCTGGTGTCCTTTATCAAACATTAGTCTCATTGCTCAATGAGATTTCTGGAGTATTGGACCCTTCTCTGGTTGCATAGAACTTCAAATCAATCTATTGTATCTTTTGACTCTAATCACACTTATTCTGATTCCACAAAATTTTATTTGAATTACAGTTTGATGCGTATTTTGAAGTGTTTGCCACGCTATAAATCGGCCTTGGACTGTTTTTATTATACATATATTCTTCAGTTTATTCTAACATCTAAAAAACGGGATACAAGGTCCATTTCGATTTATTTGGGCAACTTCATTGTTAGTTCCATCATTTTCAACCATTAGGACATATTTAGAGATATCAGTCTACGAAATGACATACATAAATAAATTGAGAAATTTAAACGATTGGTTACCAAAAAGTATTTCTAGAGGAAATACTAAATTCAAATGGAAAGTTTTATTTCAAATAATGAGATAGTAATAAATTATAGAAAATAATTTAATTTCCTTTGGAAAAAAATATTTATGTATATATTTTTCAAAGATAAAGTTACTAGGAACTTGTGTTAGTTGTATTTTCTCATATAAATTTATCCTTTTAGTTATAATCTTCCTTCAAAATACATCTGGTTATTTTGATTTTATTAGTACTTCTAAATTTGTTCTATTAGAAATTTTATCAAGATTAAAATTTTCGTTAGTTCGTTAGGTTCGGTAAATAACAAAATAGGCCTAATGAGTTCAAAATCACAAAACATGTAATTTATTTTAAAAAAAATTAAAAAATCTATTTTATTGTGCGTTTTTTTGTTGATGAACGTAAGGCAAACGTGCGATGATCATTAAAATACAACGTAAAATAGGAGCACTTCTGTAATCTACTGATTCAGGTTTACTTGGAACAGTAGCATCACAGATCTCTGTATATTCCATCCACTCATTGCTCAGTGAGGTTAATGTATTGTAGTTAACAGTACCATTTGGATTTATCCATGTATCACCATTCTCGTTGATGGGCTTTTGGTGTAGCAAGTTGCAAAGCTGTCGAAATATTTCGGTAAACCGTAATGAATATCAATTTCCTCATTTAAAAGCTCTGGATCTATTTCAAGTTCAGAAACACATTTTTCTATATTTTCACGAAAAATTAAAATGTTTCTGATCTAGCATGTGCAGACACCTTAAATCACACATTATAATATTTTATAATAAAAATGAAGTATTTAATTACCTGCGTCCCTATGAGTAAAAAACTTAAAGAAAAAAAGGTAATAGTTTTCATTGTTAATATTTAGTAAATTAGCGACAAAAAATTATTATATATACACATATATCAATATTAATTTTAAAATTATCCATTATAACAAATCGGCGATGAATAATTTACGTTATTTATTTAAAACGAATATTATAATGTCTGGCATTTAACAATGCAAATTGTTGCAAAAATTATTTTTAAACTATTTTTTATGTATCAAATTTATGAAAACATTAACATATTTTACTTATTATCAATTATTAATAATAAGGTGTGATGCTATGAAGAAAAAATTATAATTTACAGAGTAATTAAAAATAAAAATTATAAATTTTATTCTGATATGATCATAAAAATTCTTGAATCGAAAAAAAAAATAATGAAAGAATTATACTCATAGATATACATACACTCCATCAAAATAACTTTCCCCAATTTACTAATTCATGTAATAAGAAGGAAAAATTTCATCCATAATAGTTGGACAAATCATTGAGCTATTTTCCTAAAAATGTTTTTTCAATAGAATTTTTTTTTATTGTAGTTTTTTCATAAATTTTTTTAAAATTTTTTGTATGAATAAAAATACACTTCAGATATAATTTCTTGATTTTGTCAGATCTTTGCAAGCTTCTAAAGGATAATTTTAGGGAGGGTTGAGGTTAAAAATAGCGTAAACTTTTTTATGGTTAAAGTTAAATGATTTTTTTACGGTAATCTTGTTCCGTATTTAATTTCAGACAAAAAAATACTCTTATGCCAATTCAGTAAAATGTACTTTTAGACCACTTTGGAATTGTTCATAAGACGTTTACGGTAATCACTAAAAGCAATTGCCGGAGCCGGTGCAATAAATATACAGGATTTCCGGAAAATGGTACAAAACCTCAGAATCATTAATTTTGCATGTTCATATTTCGGTCAATTGATCAAAAAGTTTTTTTTAATTATTTATATATTTATAATGGTATTTACTCTACTTTCCATATACACTGTATACAGTATAATAAACTATGTCAATATTTCAATTCATGTTTTAAATTAATTATTTATAAAACAAGATTAAATTAAATAAATACTTAACATTTTTAACATAAAATATAAATTTGTTATCCAACTTTAATTAAAATTTACAAAGTTATGATATGTGCTGGATAACAGAAATAATCTTCTTATTTTTACAATTTATATGTATAGTTTAATTTTTTTGCAATCAGGAATGGCGTAGACATGAATTTTTATATGAAAATCCTCGCAAGAAATTAATTTATTTTATAAATTAATGGTTAAACATTTTTTTTATATTTACGTATAAGTATATTGACAGATGTCAGATAAATACAAACATACACGTCACCAAACACTTATTTTTTTAAGTTTTGAGAATAAGAAATGCGTTTGAGAGAAAATTCAGCTTCAGCTTACTTTACCAATTCTAAAATGAATTCTTATCAATAATAAGTTTTATTAAAATGTGCTTTAAAATTATGTACTTTCGAGATATACAGGTTTTCTTGAAAGTCTAAAGCTTACAGTATTGGAAAAAGTAGAGCAATATTTAATTTTTTTTTTAAATTAGCGGCAACAATAATCAGTAAGAAATGAACTATATCGTAAAATACACTTCGGGTCTTAATAAAAAAAAAGAGGCAATGGGGGCATAAACTGCCTTAAATTGGTTTTCTTCATAAAGCGACCCATTTTGTCTTTTTTCCTAAGAATAGGACCCATCCAGAACTTTTTTTGGTTTTGGGATAACAATAATTCATCGGATAAATCTCAAAATGGTTCACTTATGTATAAAAATAAATTGGATAAGCTTATGGTTCCAAATGTGGAGAGGTATGTCCTATTGGGATATTGCATTCTGTAAAACAATGATCTGATGCATATGTTGAAGGCGATTGTGGGACAAAAAATATTTTACTGTAATAATCATTATAATTTTGATAATGAAATTCCTCATAAAAAAATTTTGATGAATTATTTACAGCGCATCAAAATTGATCCGATGTTAATTAACAATTTTTTGAAAAGTAAGGCTAATTGACATCCTGATTTTTTTTAAATAACGGTTAATGGTTCCTTTCAATTTCTATATTTTTATAAATAAATTGGAAATTTCTAAGTGTTGCTCTATTTTTTCTAGCCCATTTGTTTAAATATTATAAGGAAAATTTTCTTTAATATCAAATAACCACAAACCGCACAACTTTTATTTGAAAATTTTTTCTCAAGAATGCTTATTTTCAAGTTAACTATTATAACTTTAAAGTCTTGTTTGTTCTAAACTATTTACTTTAGTAAAATAAAAAAATATGCTTCATAAACCTCTGAAAGTAAGCTTTAATAATACGCAATACAAATTGGTGGTTGCTGTTTAAAAAAAGTTATGTGATTATCGCCTGACCTTCAAATTGCTGTTCAAGGTCATGGCAATAATATTAACTCACGACACAAGACTGGACACAATCTTCACAGATCAAATGTAAAAGCAAACGATTTGGTTTTAATTCGAGTGGACATACCGGGGCAGTTTGTTCCTCGCTCCTCAGTCATCGATCTTCTTCTTCTTGCTCACAAATAAAAACGGTTTCATTATTATAATATAAAGACTAATAGCTTTCGGAAAATTATTCAATTGAAAAATGTCCTTGGCCAGGATTCGAACCTGAGGTAGGATTTTGTTTCTATGTTGATATTTATCAAGCTTGATAAAACTCATTAGGGGGGTTATTCTCGAATCACACGACACAACATCGTGTACGACATGACAAGGACAGACTCTAATTTTTGCATTTGAATGACAAGGACAGAATGATAAAAGTCATATACGACATCGTGTGGTGTGATTCAAGAATAACTCCCTATTGAGTTTTATCAAGCTTGATAAATATCAACATAGAAACAAAACCCCACCTCTGGGACTTCCAAATCTCATGTTTGGTGTGATAACCACTACACTACCTAGGACCTAATTTCGAATATGTTCAGTTCTGTCTTAAATTGGGAGAATCGATAATGGTTATTATCATCATCAACCAGTTAGACACAATTGAACACTGACCAAGGACTTTTCGTGTCCTTCGGACAAAGGAATGTTAATATAAAGACTAATAGCTTTCGGAAAATTATTCAATTGAAAAATGCCAAGGACAATGCCAAGGACATTTTTCAATTAAATAATTTTCAGGTTCGTATCCTTGCCAAGGACATTTTTCAATTTCATTATTATGTGAGTGTAACAAGCATTTGATTTTTTTGTGGTTCCTAAATCAAAGAACGTCCAAATTCCTTATGATTGTGAATACCGATTTTTATATCACAAACATTTTCTACAAATACTGGGTTTAAACGAAACTTGGGTCACCTCTCTATACTATCTTATTTATGAAAATCCAGTTTTACTGCAAATAATACAAACTTTGTTTTTTTTAATGCAAAACCCCATTTTTTATTCATACTTTTTTTTGGAAATTAATGAAATTAAAAAAAAAGTTCTCCTTCGTTCACAGTTGAAAAATACTACCAAAACTCATTCTAAATAATACAAATACCTAATTTATTATTTTTTGTTAAATTCTTTAAGTAGATTTTGAGATATTAATTTTTGAATTTTTTTGAGGAGCATAATTTTTGCAAATAAGTATGTATGTACCTCCATTTTTGTCAATTTTTAAATTTCCAGTATGAAGTATTACGAATTTAATATATGAAAAATAGGCGCATGCAAATTCATTTAACCCTACCTATGTGGACTAAAATTATCGTTTTTGGTAGTTTTTATTAACTTCTGATGAAGAGAAATTTTCTTTTTTAATTTTCAATAAAAAAATTGAAAAATATAACGAACACTATTTTCTAAAAAAAAATAAGCTATGAAGATAAATATGGGTTGTTGCATTTTCAAAAATAAAGTTAATGATATTTTGGTAAAATTATTTTCTGTTGAAAAAACTTGCTTTAAACTTAATTTATAACATAAAATACTTAATGTTTTTACCAAAAATATTTAACTTTTTTGCATTCCTTCATTACACTATTTTTTCTTTAGAATTTTTCATTCAGCATAGTTTTGTTAATATTTTCTTATTTAAATATTTTCCGGACAAGAAAAGTATGCAATATTTGTCTCATACATTCGAGAATAGCAGTCCTGGTATACTAAAAAAATCATTTCCGATTACGCTTACCTGTAGATCAAACTTACTCAAAAATTAGAAAGAAAAAATTGAAAAAATATTCAGGCATATCTGGGTTAAGTTCAATTTAATTATCTATTTTATAAAATATCTCTTTGTATGATGAGCATCTTTTCCGTCGAAGATAATAACAGGGAATAAATAAAATAAATACATCGCACTTTTCTGGGTCTTTATGGCAAATTATCAGCGAATCAAAATAAAAAAAACAATAGTTTGCGGAATAAATACCCATAAGATAATTGTAACTCTATGTTTATTGATTCAGCAATTTTATAGTAAGTATTTCTTGAATATAGAAAAATTACAAAATCTCAGGAAAACTGCAACACTGTTACTTATAGTAGCAGATCAAAAAGCACAATAACTTTAGATATCCTAGTTTATAGGAGATGAATTACTAGAAGATGATTTGACAGAAGACATCATTGAGAATCAAAAAATTTCATCGTACGTTTTTCTCTAAATTTTTTGAATTTGTATAAATGAAAAATTTACCGTCTTTCGTCACTTTTTTTGTAATTAATATATTTGCTTTAGTTTTAAATGCCATTGTTTTAAGGTCTCTTTGTAAATTAAGTTTTTAAGCAGTCAATTTAAAGCAATTATTAAATTTTTATTTGCGAAAAACTATTTTTACATATATTTTAGTGCTAATGAACATATTTACCTATCATAACTAGTTAGCAATTATATACATATTATATCATAATTATACATTATATAATGTATTATTATAATTTAAATGATTATTATTTAATTATATTTAATTATAAAATTAATGCAAATTTATGTGAGTGAGTGAACTATAAAAGTAAAGTGACTTTATACGTTTATATACAAAAATATAAAGATGATGTTCTTAAGTGCTATTTTGATTTTATGTGCCCTGGGCTCTTCTCAAGTAATTAATTGTTTTAAAATATTGTATACTTAATGATTAGATTATTTTAGGCCGACACAGTGGAACAGATTTTACGTTTTCCAGTGGCTATGGAATACTGCGCTAAGAAAAACAACTTGGATGTAAATCAAACTTTTCAAACTGAATTTGATTGCAATAAGGATGTGCCCAAAGAGTTAGACCCATGGACTCTTTGTTATGCTGGAGAGCCACTTTATGGCGAATATTGGATGTTGGATGATGGTTCACTCAATTATAAGTATTTGTATCCACTACTTACTCCTGATAGATATGAAAATGTGGTTGTTTGTGATGCTTATGCTGCATTCTTACCAGCTACTAGAGAAGCCAGAGCTATACCTTTCCTAAACTGTTACATTCGTGTAACAGGATGCGTTAAATACATAAGAAGAGAAAGCGACAAATATCTTGAAAATTAAGTTATTATTACAATTATTAAAACTTTAATTAATGAAATAAAACCTAATTCACTTTCTGAATTGCAATATCATTTTGTTTATGATTGTATCTTCATAAAAAGAATAAAATTTAAAGCATGAAGAACTACCAATTATATATTCAAAGAAAAAATGTATTATAGTTATGAGTAAAAGGGTATGACCATACCAGTTTAGCAGTCCTTGAGACGATCCTCAATGATCGAATGAAAAGGAAGGACAGGCATGTTTCAAGAGCGCTGAGTGAGTAGCAGTCCTAGATTGGCATGGTCATACCTCTAATGGACACGTTTTATTTTCTCGAGAAAAAAAAACTGCCTAGGATCATCATGACATTATTTGACCACATAGTGTGTGTGATGTACGAGTATAGCTTACTATTTCAACGGAAATAATTGAACACTTTGTCGCAATACCGATAAGTCCAAATTCTAAAAGTTTTGGAAAATCGATAAAAAATTTAGAGATAATAACACATACTTATTTAGGATTAAGAGTAATTTCCTAGACGTGCGTTATAAATTTTCAGTGGGATATAATAACAGGGAATTAGTTATCTTAAAAAAATACTGAGATTTTCCTAGTACTCCAGGAAATTACAATTGCCACAAAATGAAACCCTGAAACAGTTTGTGGAGCCAGGAATATCATAAAACAATTTTTTGTGCCTTTTGCCAGATGTGGAATAGGGTTCTTGCCACTATCGACAAAATAAATAATTCCATTCCGAGCAAAAGTCTTTCTATCTATCCAAACAATGCGTGACGAAAGTATAAATTGAGACTTGATTATGGGAGACAAACCTCTAAATTTATGGGTATTGAACCCAATTTTCCCAATAAAAGGTGAAGAAAAATAAAGATGCGAATTATGAAAAGGTGATGGTTATTTTTTCATCCCTGAGCATGACTTTGACAGGGAAATCAATGCTAAGTATGTACGAAGAAACCATATGAAAAAATGCACCTATTTCGTCAGATTTTAGTTTTTTATCGGTTAAATCGATTTTAAATGATTCTCGGAGTTACCTTAAAAAGTGTGCAGCTAAATTTGGGCTTAGGTATATGAAAGACATTAATGTTGAAGACTTGGTTAATGAAATAACTGAACTAATTGAGGATATATGTAGGGTAGGTGACTACCCAATTAAATTTCTTGAAGTGTATATTGTATATCCAAATAGTCACTTAAAGTTGCACATCCAAAAATAGAAATTACCCTTGGGATGCTTTTGATTACAGTGTCATCCTGCGAACGTAATTTTGGTAAGTTAATAGTTATTAAAAAGCAGCCAGTCTGGACGTTTGAAAAACCTTGCCATTTTCTCAATTGAACAAGGGGTGGCAGAAAATTTTGATAACATCATCTCAGAACTCAGTAGTTACCTTAAAATAGGCAAGAAAAGTAAATTTTCCGACGACCATATGAGAAAATCTTTGGTTTTCTGTTTTGTAACTCTGAAATACTTCTAAATAATAATTTTCGATTGAGGCGCTGCGAAGGAATTCCGGAACCTCTCTTGGATTTTTTTTAAACTTGCAAAAAAAGAACACTTCAAATAAAAATTTATATTTAACCCAGCTAATATTACTTATTTTATTATTAAAATCATTATATAATTAACTTTAGTGAAAATTTTAAATAAAATAGGAACATTTTTTATTCGTTTCGATCAGTTGCTTCCGTCAAAATAGCGCCACCTACAATTGGGTACATTTAACTAAAAATAATTGCTAACTTCAATGTCAGCTGATGTGAACATAGCTTATGTTATGACTTTTTAGTTGTTACTACAAAATATTGATAATGGTCGCAAAATCTCCGTGGTCTTCGGAAAAATAGCGTACGCAACTCGCAAGAAAGTGAATTTCGTGCTCGCTTACGCCTCGTTCGGCTATTTTCACACTCCCACAAAATTCTTCACTTTCTAGCTCGTTGCGTAATATACCTACTATTGTACCTTTGCCAAGGGCGACAGGTTCCTTATATACTACACTGCAGTAAATAGAAAATCAACCCCTTCGTTTCAGGTTATCAGTGAATCACCTACAATTAATGTCCACCGTTAGAGGAGGCACAACTTTTTTTTCAAATGGCAACATAAATCTTTCGTTTAATTTTAGATTACATAAAATAAATAATATCATAAACAATAAATATGAACATTGATGAACATTGATGAACATTACATACTTGGCGTTCAAAGGACCACCGACTGTCATTGTTTTCATCAATGTTACTTTTCCAAAATTAATTTAGTAACGATAGTTTGTATTAAAATATCTTAACCAATCCAATAAGTACTGTGTTTATGATGTGTCACATTTTTTTAAATCTACATACAGGGTGTCCTACTTTTTTTCCAGCAATTGTTTCTTAGGTAGTATATGTCATTCTGAACACCCTATATAATTTCCTTCTTTTCATAATTTTCTTATTTGAGACTAAGGATATTTGAAAAAGAGACGGAAATACAGTAACCCACTGTAATTTTAAAATTTTTACATAGTTATCATGAAAAATAATAAATAAAATCTATATTATCCTCATAATTATAAGAACTTCTTTTGCCTATTTTTTTCTCCTAAATAATATTCTGGGAGACCGTAGAAGTGGAAACACAATGAAGTATGGAAAAAACATGCTACTAGAATTTCTACTCTCTCTCTCAGAGGCAGATGTTTAAAAAAAATCAAAGAGTTATTTATAAGGAGGACCATGTTAATTGTTACTATGCAAAAAAATAAAATATGAAATGGTTGCTATACTCAGTTTCTCAGAATTTTCCCACTTTAAATCAAGTATACTTTGGATTTTGTCTTTACCTATAATTGCTTTTTTCTTCAAACGTCATTAAAGTAGATCCTTATGTGACGCTTGACAGGATTTTTATGTTCCTTGATTTTATGTTCATGTTTGTGCATTTCCGAAATAAATCGGTTTCAATCTGGTATACTTTGCGTTGACAAGGATTAGAAAGGAGGAGTAGAAATGCATTTTAAGCAATCCAATATACGCTAGCATTGTATTGTGTATTGTATGTAAATTAAATATCAAATTTTAAAATTATTTTTTATTATTATATTACTATTTTGTTACTTTCGACTAATAAAGTAATATACTACTTTGATTGTATTTAAAACTAAAATACTTGATTTTAAAAAAAAATATTAATATAAAATTTTAAAACTATACAGGGGTTCCAAAAAGTCATTAAAATCTTGAAATTTTAAGATCGCTGTAACTTTTTTCGGAGTAAAAAAATACTACTTGATTGATTGAAATTTTTTGGCCAGAATGATATTTACTATCTAATAAAAGTGTTTGCTAAAAAAAGTTAGACCTCACCCCCAGATTTTAATCTGGATCCGGCACTGTTGGGCACATTTCTTACAACAAATCTTATGTAAGATATAATCTTATGTAAGATTTGTTATAAGAAATTTGTGGTCGTGTAAAACAGGAAATTTTAGCACATAAACACAATTTGTGTCAAAATTGTGGCCAAATTAGAATCTGTTCTATTTTATTTGTAACATAAATTTCTTACAACAAATCTTACGTAAGATTTGTTGTAAGAAATGTGCCCGTCTAAAACAGCTTTTACACAAAATTTATGCATTCAACGACCGGTGGTAGGTTGATCTTCATCATGTAGCACATATTTACTTCTAGACAACTGAAATTCTACTTTTTTGCTACGAACCATTGGTGAACTACTCAAAACTCAATCAAAAAAATACAGAACTACACATTACGTTAGATCGAAATAAAAAGCAAAACTTCCAGGACGTGTTTATTTTTTTCCACCAAATACTTCCTCGACCAAGGACATATTCGATCGGCGATATTAAATATATTGGTTTTCCAGAAAAAAGTTAATTTACAAAAAATAGATTTGGGCAGTTATTCTACCGATATCTTTTTCATACAAATTTAAGTCCCAAAACTACATGCTTAATTTTATATAAAATTGTGGCAATGCCAAAAAATACGAGATTTTTAGTATGATTTTTATCCTTATTTTTTACTTAAGATAATAATTTTTAAATATAAAGCTTGATATAATTTTAAATAACTAATTAGTTTAGTCTACTTGTAATGAATAAAATTTAGAAAACAAGACTTTGGAAATCGAGTACAAACTGCATAATTCAGGTTGCCACAAAACTGATACAGAAACATATATGCCTCGTCTTATGAGTAACAATGGCATGGTGTTGTCTCACATTGGAGAGATAATGGAAACTTGTAATAGATATAAAAAAATTTACGCCTAGTCTAGCCTATCCCAGATAAACATGCTTCAATTTAAAGTGTATAGATGTAGATTTTTTATGGTAATGTAAATGGTTAGAAAAACGGGACATTTTTTTAGTTTAGATTGTAGATTCAAATCCGATTTTCAATTTTTCATGAGTGCGTTTCACTTCTCATCTTTACACTTAAATATTCCATACAAAAATTGTAGGTACACATTTTATAAAAAATAAAAAAATTTAAGATATAAGCAGGTGAAAATTGAATCACGCTGAGTATCTAATAATTTATTGAAATTCTAGGCTCACACTAGTTATTTTTTATTGCGGAGTATCTTAACCTGTTACAATAAAATGTTAAGATAATACATATGTTTTTTAAATAATATTTACATTTTGGAATATAGGTCATGCACATTTTTTCGCTCAAAATAGTTTGCGATATTTTAAAAGTTATCTTATAATTAATTAAGATGTATTTAAATTGATTTATAATAAAATGTTATCATTAGTTCAAGGTTTGAATAATAAGAAAAAAATTTTGCGTGAACACTACTCGATATTGTTTTAAAATCTTATAAATTAAACGTATTTTTTAATTTATGATTTATTTAATGGCAAAGATCGCCTTTTTAATTTTTCTTTAAAAAATATTTTCTTTTTAAATCTGAACTGCTATCAAACAGGATAGTAGGAAGAATACTTTTCACATTTTTAATAAACAAATAATGTACATTTAAGTAGTAATCTTAAAACAAACAAGCAGTAATTTGATAATCTTATTGACCTTAAAATAAACTTTGGTCGTTTATATTTAAATTATTGTAAAGAACGCCTGCGCTCCGAAGTGACAATAAAGTTTACAAATTTTAATAATTTTTTAAGAGTTATGTGGATTTATTAATATAACAATTAGTATTATAGTTCACGTATATAATGACTTCGTACTTTAATTTAGATGTGGCAACGACTGGAAGCATGATTGTCCTTTCCAACAGGTTACCGTTCGTTCTTTACAGGAATAAAAACGGAAAGCTCTCAAGAAAAGCAAGGTACGTTAAAATTAAAACTTAAATATTTTTTTAAATATTTCTGTACTTCTGTACGAATCCAGTAAAAATAATATTTTAAATGTAAACCAACCCTCCAAACCTAAAAATCCAGAGTTTGCACTTTTTTAAAAAGTTTTATTATAAAATGCTTATTTGGGAATATTCTATTATTTTTTGGATATATAAGGTCAATATCAATTTCAAATTATTTGGTTCGTGCAGGTACTTCAAAATAAGCTGATTGGGTGGAATTCATCTTAGTTAACATTTATTCCCAAGGGAGTTTTGTGGCATTAAAGATTTATCTATGCTTTTGAGGAGTAGTTATAAAGAATGTTAAAATTCAAAAGTTTTAATAGAATAATGAAAACGGATATTTTCAGAAATTTGTAGCTTTACAAAAACTAATCTTCTTTAAATAATTTAAAATAAAATAAAAAATATTCCAAATGACATCGGTGGCGATTAAAACTTGCATAATATTTAAATAATGAAATCTTAGAAAAAACTTTATATTTGTTAATCAAATATTTAATATCACTTTTCGTTTTTGATCTCACTTTAGAGTCAAATTTAGTCCAGAAGGTTTAGATTTTTAAGAAAAAAATATGATTTCTCGAAAAAAAATATGAAGTACAAAAACTTTTAACGACTCAAAATTTAAAGAATGAATTGTATTTTCCGATTATTCTAATAAAAAAATTTAAAGTCTTCAAATAAACTCTGTCTTTTCTGCCCAAATTTTAACAAATAAATTGAGATTTTATTATGGGAAAACTATATTCAACCGATTTACAACTAATATTTTTCAAATACATTTAGGTGCAACATGTTTCTGGTATAAAATATATGTGTTGATAAATTCGGTAGTTTTCAAGAAAATTATTGAAATCTAGAACTTGGAAAATACGTAAATAATAAAGTCTTAATTTAAATTTAATAAATCCAAATCATCGCAAGATTTACATTTATCTAATAAAATCTTGGTGTTGATAGATTTTAGAAAAAATATGGAAACCGTAAACTTGGAAAATATTTAAATAATCAAATCTTTAAAAACAACTTTAAATTTACTAATTGAATTTTTATATGTTTTTGTAAAGGGATTTAGATACTTTTTAGCCAAAAAATGAATCATATCGTTTTATCACTTTTAATTTTTTAGTTATGCAAAAAAACGTGCAAAAACTTTAGATTCGAATTTAGTTCTGTAGGTGTGGGTACAAATTAATATAAATTAATATAAATTAATTTAAATCTTGAAAAAGGTGCAATCAGTTAATATATCACCCTCCCACCCCTCTTTGGGTCCAAAACACTGAATGACATTCGAGATGATATTCTATGCTTTTAAAAAATAGTAGTAAAAAAGCTTAATATTTTAAAGTAAATTTTCTGATCAAATTCATTTCAAATGAAATCAAAAGGAAACTTTTGCTGTGATCGGGAATGTTTAGTGAATATCCAATTAGTAATTATCAATTCACAATTATTATAGTCATCCAAACACCAACGATTAAAACTATAATTCACATGCACAAAGGATTGGTAAAACTAAAATAATAATTTTTCAAAATACAGTACACAGGATCTCAATCAATTCTAAAGCAGTAGTACAAATAAGTACCATTAGTGTTTCACACAATCCAAATAAAGTACCATTGATTATCAAAATTTCACCCAAACTAACAATTGTCTATGACGATTCTCAGGTTCACTGCGTTACGAAGGAACTGATGATGGCTCATATGTTAGCAGCCGAAACGTTTTCCTATGTAAACTATTAACTGGGAAGAATAAACTCCCGATCACAGCAAAAGTTGCCTTTTAATTTCAATCTGATAATGGGAAAAAGCTTCCTTATTGAGTTCATTTCAAATATTTCTTTTTAAATTTTCTAAATCCGTAGAATGACAGTGTTTCAAACATTTGACTTTTTAAATTTAACCCTTTTTAAACCTAAAACTTTTTTTGACTTATTGGGGTGTAAGAAAATATTTTGGGGAGGTAGGGGGTAACTGACCTCTTAAATTTCATACATTTTTATTATCTTTCATTTGTGGAGTCGATATTGGAAAAATCCGAAAAAAAAATTGTTGAGATTTTTTAGGGCCTAAAGTTTTTCATGGAGATGGGTTTTTATAATTTTTCTCTTGTCCATTATAAATTTTTACCGAAGGTAAATACTGTAGATAGACGTAATTTAAAAAATATTTGGTTAAAATCGCGTGTTTAGCTTTTTTTAAGCTTTTGCAAAATTTTGGTAAAAATAGAGCGCAATTTTAAACCAAAAATTATTTTTTGATTGATTCTTGTGAAGGAGACGGTTAGGCCAATTTTAAGCAACAAACGTCCGCCTGGGTTGAATAGTTTCCAAGATATTAATTACTTTGTGGAAAGTGTAAACATTTCAAGTCAAAGTTTTGACTGAAAACCTCCTTTGCTTATTGTAGTTACTTTTTTAGTCATAACTCCAAAACGAAAAAAGATACCGAAGTGATTCTTTTTTTGTCGTAAAGTGGAGGTAGGTATCTTATGTGGGTGTGGAATGAAATTTGGGGGGCTTATTAGACCAAAACCCCTAAAAAATCGACTCTTTTAAATGCGATCTTATAAAAATATTTTTTGGTCGTTTTTTTCGAAATTTCAAAAACTCTTTGCATAGGAGATTTTAATTCGATTGGCCTTTTTAAATTAAAAATCTGTTAAAAATGTCCCGACGAGAGCCGCCCAACCCCAAAATGAAGGATTTTATTTTATTTACGCATAATTTTCCAACCCCTTCAAATATTAAAATTTCCTATGCGCTAATCGCTGTAAAATACGTTTAAGGAGTCTGAAGAAAAATGTTTAATATTGTGAAAATTGTGACCTTCACAAATGCCTAGGTTTGACCGCGTTTTGCTCGATTTTATTGTACATTTTACGTTCGGTTTTTCCTGAAACCGAGATTGAAAATTTGAAACTGTTGATTTTTTTGCTCATACATATTAATATATTAAGCAAAATAAAAAATATTAGACTGTTATAACTGCCCTCTATCAAAAGTTACAAATTTTCAAAGTACGCGTCGAAAAAGCACAAAAATCGAAACCAGAATTTAAATTCGTACAAGTACAAAATATATTGAGATATCAAGAAATAGTACACGTTTCCAGGAAAAAATGCAAGAAAAACTGGGCATATTCAGGAATTTTTTAATTGAGTTTCCCCACTCCAAAAAATTTAAAATTCGTACCACATGAATATCCTTCTTTACAACACAACTCGAATTTTTCAAATATAACGAAAAAAACACGTTTTCGTGCATCCGCGCACAATACGTCAGATTTCGGGGTAAAAATACAAAAGGGGTTGTATCTCAACCCAATTTAGAAATCCAGTTGGGTCAAAACTATTAAAAATTTAGAGGTGCTCTTTCCTCACTGTGATTGGAAGAAAAATCTTTTAATCATGGTAGTATATAGGTTTTACGACTATGTAAATTTGCAAAAAATAACATCGTGCGACCTATAATACTATTCAATATACAGGGTGTTTCTCAACAAGTGTCAAATAATCTAGGAATTGATTTTTGGACCAATTTTAAGACCAATTTTTCCCCTAAAACGCTCCGTTTCGGAAATGCAAGGAATTGAAGTTTTCTCACTATTTTTTCAATTTTTTAACATAAAATCTACATTGTTAATGATAATTGGCTAAAATTTTGCACATACCTTACTTTTGACAGCTGTCTTGTGATGATTTCCCAAATTTTCTAAAATAAAGTTAGTGTGACGTTTTTCGAGTCTTTTTTTAGCGGAAAAATTATTCTTACTTTTTGTCTTAAAATTCGTTCAAAAATCCATTCTAGATTATCCGATACTTGTTCAGAAACACCTTGTATAAAATAAATAGATCCAAATTTTGATTCAAAAACTTAGTTTTGTAATTTTTTTAGTGCTGGTGGTTTAGTTACTGCAGTAGCACCTGCTGTTGTTAGCAGTAAAGGAATATGGGTTGGTTGGCCAGGAATACATCTTCAAGATTCTGAAGAAATAATACCTGAATCAGATCCTAATGATATAACACCAACATCTGGAATAAAATCAGATAGAGTAAGTAAAATAAATAAATTTGGCCCTTAAAGGCAACGTTGGCCCAATTTTGGAAAAAGATGATTTGATTAGTTTAGTTTTTAGTATTCTAATACAAACTGAAAGACACTCTTAAAATAATTAGAATATATGTTAAATGAAAGTTGTTAACTAAAAGTAGATCGATCTTTTCTTAAATTTGAGCCAAAGTTGTACCTAAGTTTACGGTACCATAAATGATTTTATTGTCATTATTACGAATTATAATTTGTAGTTTTAACTTAAACCCCTAAATACATATATTTTTGGGGTTGTAGTCTTTTCCTTCGTATTTGCAACCTCAGCTACTTCAAAATTTTCGTTATTCCTTATTTGATTTTCTTCTGATAGGTGAAGCTTGAATCATTTTTAAATCTCATTTTTAGAAATTTAGTCGAAAGATGTATAACTCAAAAAATGAAAAAAATTAAACCTGGAAAAAATGATCCACAGCTATTTTGGCTATCAATAAATCTTATTATGGATAAATATGATATGTGTTATTTTTTCGAGAAAAGCGAAAGAGGAAAGCTGTAGTTTATACCTAAAAAAATAGGTCACTTGTTTTGGTTTCTCGTAAGTTTCTCAAAAACATTAGAGTTTATGAAAAGGTCAGTTTATATAAACAAAATTTATTGCTAAACGTATTTAAAATATAATAAAAGATAATTTAATATCAAAGTCGAATTTTAAAATCCTAGCCATGGATAAAAATGTGTACTTCATTAATATCATAATTTGGCACATAATTTTATTTTATATTTAATTTCTGTATAGTGTCGCTTATGAATTTTTAGTTATTATTTTTGTTTTTCCTGCAAATCTAAATAAAAATATGTATATAATTTGATGTATTATTTACAGGTGGTATGTGTTAAAATTGATCCCGAAGTATTTGATTCTTATTACAATGGTTGCTGCAATGAAACATTTTGGCCCCTTTTCCACTCCATGCCTGATCGTGCAACATTTAAGGGCGAACATTGGAAATCATACATTCATGCGAATAAGGAATTTGCAAAATGTACAATAATAGCTTTAAAGAAAATATCCCAATCTAATAATGGTTATAATAATGAACCTCCACTGATCTGGATTCACGATTATCATCTGATGTTAGCAGCAAATTGGATAAGAGAGGTAAATTAGAATTATTTTACATCATAAGATCAAATTCTTTTATTTTGAACTGAATATTTGTGAAGTGTTGTTATACAAAGTTCATTAACTTTTATTAATGGGGCTTAATTTTTCATTTTAACCTTGATAAAAAGCGATTAAATATGAATGTGTGAATTGTAAGAATTATTTTATCAGCTCCTGTATTCTCTGAAGCACAATTTTATTTTGTATATAAAAAAAGTATTTCATTAAATATTATAATTATTTTCATATACGAATTTTTATCAATTTGCGACAAAATAATTAATAACAAAATTTATATTTTCGATAGTAATGCGTAAAATTGAACTATTTATTGGAATTGTTTGTGAACTAAAAGATAATATACAAACTAACAATTTTATCCATAAAATAAAAAAAACATTTTATAGTCATAAAATCACTCACAAAGCAACAATAAAAAATATTTAAAAATCCAACTCATATTTTATAATTTTGAAGGTATTTAAAATCCTATTGTTTTAGGTTACAGAAGAAGAAAATATTAATTGTAAAATTGGATTTTTTCTCCACATCCCCTTTCCACCATGGGATATATTTAGACTATTCCCTTGGTCAGACGAAATTCTTCAGGGAATGTTAGGTTGTGATATGGTTGGATTTCATATTACCGATTATTGTTTAAATTTCGTTGACTGCTGTCAGCGTAATCTTGGTTGCCGTGTTGATAGAAAAAACTTATTAGTAGAACATGGTGGACGAACAGTTCGAGTTCGTCCGTTACCAATTGGAATTCCTTTTGAGCGATTTGTTGAACTGGCTGAAAAGGCACCAAAAGTTCTTTCAACCACCCAAAAAATTATTTTGGGAGTGGATAGATTGGACTATACTAAAGGTCTCGTGAATAGATTATTGGCTTTTGAAAAGCTTCTGGAAAAACACCCTGAACATAAAGAAAATGTTTCTCTATTACAAATCGCGGTACCTTCAAGGACGGATGTAAGAGAATACCAGGACTTAAAAGAAGAAATGGACCAGCTAGTTGGTAGAATTAATGGTAGATTTACTACACCAAACTGGTCACCGATTAGGTAATCTAATTAATTCTTAGTAATTAAAAATTTATTTAAATTTGTTAATTTTAGGTATATTTATGGATGTGTTAGTCAAAATGAATTAGCTGCATTTTATAGAGATTCCGCGGTGGGACTGGTGACACCATTACGTGATGGCATGAATTTAGTTGCAAAAGAATTCGTAGCATGTCAAATAAATTCTCCCCCTGGGGTTCTTATTTTATCACCTTTTGCAGGCGCAGGTGAAACCATGCATGAGGCTTTAATTACAAATCCATACGAAATTGATGGTGCTGCAAAAGATATTCATAGGGCACTTACAATGCCTGAAGATGAAAGAACTTTACGTATGAATTCTCTTAGAAGCAGGGAAAAACAAAATGATGTTAATCATTGGGTGAGATCTTTTTTGTCAGCCATGGGTTCACTTGTTACTCAAGAAGATCATGATGATATTGGAGCTGTAACTATGCCTGCTGTAACGTTGGATGATTTTGATGAATACTTAGCAAAGTAAGTACTGGTTTTATACCAAAATCTTGCAAATTTTATCCAAAAAATTACTTAAAATTATTTAAGGTATATAGGAAACAGTCATAAATTGGCATTACTTTTGGATTATGATGGTACTTTAGCACCAATTGCACCACATCCAGATTTAGCGGTTATACCCATTGAAACAAAAAATATTTTACAAAGGTTATCAAATATATCTGACGTATATATCGCAATAATCTCTGGAAGAAACGTTAATAACGTTAAGGAAATGGTAGGCTAACGTTTTCTTTATTATAAAAAACTTTATCTTGTATTGACCATGAAGTAGCAAAGTTCTTCTAGAAAAATTGTTGGTCTTGAATATACGAATGTTTATTTTGATTTTTTCTAATTAGGTTGGTATTGAAGGAATAACGTATGCTGGTAGTCATGGATTAGAAATATTTCATCCTGATGGTACAAAATTTGTCCATCCAATGCCTACAAAGTATCAAGGTAAAGTTGGTGAGCTTCTGAAGAACTTACAGGAGCAAGTGTGTAGAGATGGTGCGTGGGTTGAAAATAAAGGAGCTCTATTGACATTTCATTTTCGGGAAACTCCTGCTCATAGAAGAGAACCATTAACCACTAAGGCAAGAAAATTAATTGTAGAGGCTGGATTTACTGCAGCAAATGCTCATTGTGCAATTGAAGCCAAACCACCAGTGGAATGGAATAAGGGTAGAGCCTCGATTTATATTTTACGCACAGCCTTCGGATTAGATTGGAGTGAACGTATTAGAATTATTTATGCTGGCGACGATGCCACTGACGAAGATGCTATGCAGGTAATATATTTATAAAGTTTTTTTAATTTTTTATTTGTTTTACTTCCACGTAATGAACCTATTTATTTTATAACAATCTTTTAAGGCTTTAAAAGGAATGGCGGCGACTTTTAGAGTAACGTCATCGCAAATAACAAAAACTTATGCAGAACGTAGATTACCCTCAACGGATTCCGTATTGACATTATTGCGTTGGGTTGAAAGACATTTGAGTCGTAGAAAACCGAATATGGAAGCGAATTCGTATAGAAGAAATTCCCGTTCAAGACAAGGTGCAGTAGTAATGGAAATGTCCTACTTACGTAATAATGTGCAAGGACGAAATGACATATCCAATCCTTCCGATACAAATTGTGATGATCCCAACTAAGTTGTACTAAACCTATATTTTTTTATATTATTT
This sequence comes from Stenus bimaculatus, assembly GCA_963971135.1. NCBI lineage: Eukaryota > Metazoa > Arthropoda > Insecta > Coleoptera > Staphylinidae > Stenus > Stenus bimaculatus. The sequence continues at coordinate 72,227,596 of OZ020180.1, read as the reverse complement.
TTAGACTTTTTTCATAATGAATCTAAAGTTTTCATGAAAAATATTTTTAAAGTTACTATTGACTACTAGCTTAATTAAATCATAATTTTAAATTAGAATTATCAAAGAAATCATTTTATTATAAAAATGAAAATTTTAGGAAAACTTAACTAAAATTAATTCTAATCAATTCTAGAATTATAAATTTTGTTTTTCTCCTTCCAACCTATTAATAATTAATTTATGCTACTACCTAGAAATTTATTAATTTTCTTATTCTAACTTTACAAAAAAATTATTTTTATTTAAATTTAGCATTACATGAAAATTGTTAATTTAAATTAAAATATTAGCTGGACCATAATAAACAATGCATATTATGGGTATCTCACTTATAATAATTATATTAATGTAAATTATAATAAAAATGAAAGAGTATTTTTTATATCACAATTTTTTATTTAATTTTTCCATATTTTTTTTCCAACTGCAGAAGTTTACTTAAAAACTTTATTATCAATTTGCTGATTAGAATAATTAAATTGCGATAAGAACAATTTACAGTTTAAAAATAGCAATTTTAATGCAGATTAACCACTCAATTTTAAATTCAATAAAATACACCAATCTGGATAATGTCCTTAGAAAGCATTACTTTAACATATCACTAAATTTTAACATAAAAATGAATAAAATACCTCCTCCTAAAAAAAGTGTTTTTTTTACATAGGTTAGTTCTGCTATAACCGACGATTTATATTAAGTATTTTTTAATGTGTTCCTGGAAATACAAGAAATATAAAAAACAATACAGGGAAAGGATGATTTAAAATTTAAATAGTTTCAAATTTATTAGTTTTCCTGACTCCCTATGGGGAAAAAAACCTTTCTCCGAAACTTTGCAAAAACAACATTCGCCGACTGAATTATACAGCGTGCGTCTCGATTTATGAGACGATTCACGGCGTTTCAATTTTGCGCATACGCCTCTTTCGTAAAAATTATAATTTATTGTCCCACCAAGTTGCTTACAAAAACCCAATCCACCAATCACGAGGCATTGCGCTCACAATTCAATTGTATCAAATGCAAATTTAAAAAATGCAAATACGATTGGTGTTTACGCGAAGCGGTGATAAGATGAATAAGCGCCGCGCGCCGGCTCCAGCGCATGAGAATCTCACCGTCTCATTTGCTTGACGCAGCAATGTATTTAAACTGGGTAAAAAGCTAAGATACGTACTCCTAATTTTCACATCAAAGATCTGTGTTTTTCATCCGATTTTCAAAAAAAAAATTGCTTTGTAAAGGAGAATGTTCATTTTAACACCCTTCCTAATTTTATTTATTTAGGGGTACGCTAACACCTTTAAAAAAAATTCCCAAAACGTTCAATTTATTGTACTGTTTTACCGATTGTTGAGTCGCCGGCGTCACTTTTAAAAAATTGTAGCGCCGTCGGGGTTTAAAGGGAAGCAACGAAATTTGGCACTGTTAATTCGTACATCCTAAAGATTAACCTGACAAATTTTCAAGTCTCCAGGGCTACGGGAAGATCCACGTCACCTGGATAAACAAGATGTACTTTAAAATCGTCTTTAAAAATGCGTCATATTTTAAAGCGTTTTGTTAAAATTAACCCCTAATATTGCAACTCGATTTACGACAAAAACTCATTTTGATGTCTCCTTTCGTTTTTGAGATATGACTGAAAAATCCTCCGTTTTTACAAAATTATTAATATCTCTAAAAGTATCTGATTTCAAAAACCCGATTGCCGAGACAAATTTCAAAGTCCTGATCTTAAAAAATTCTTAAATAATTCGATTGATTTCAAGATCAACCCCGCAAATAAAAGAAAATGATGTTGGGAAGTTAAAACTTCACAAAAACATTTCGGAATTCATTACTTTCTTGTATCTAATCCCTTCCAAAGTGGTCAAACTAAAGAGAATTAATTAGTACTTATGACAAAAATATATTTCAAAAACTTTTGTACTAATTTCTTAAAAGTTTGATTATTAAGCAAAATATGAATTTTCAAAAATACACATTAACACAATCGCAAAATTTAGTACCTACATTATCTACAATTTTTTTAAATTTTTAAGTTGCCAAAATCCTCATTTTTCATTTGCGAGGTCAATCTTAAAATCATTCGAAATTTCTAAAGATTCTTTTAAGGCAGGGGTAATTTTTTTTCAAAAATTGTTTTTTAATTTTTGCGAATGATTACTGATGCAAACTATTGCAAGAGGGCGTATTTAATACTTTGTTAAAACTGGTTAGTTGCATTTTTTGTACTAATCCGGTCAGTAATACACAATATTCAACCGAAAATTACTTTTTATTCCGTCCTGGTACAGATAATACTTTTGGAGCTAAGAGCTATTAATTATTTTGTGAAAATTAAAAAATTATTTTTTTTGTAGATAAGTACAGCCTACTTTCTACGATATTCTTCTCATCACTTCTTTTTGAGATATACTGTAAATATTTTCAATTAACAATTTTTAAAATACAGGATGTCCCAAGTCTCAAAAATGACGCCAGAGCTCTCCGAAAAATAGCTTAAAAAATCCTCTTAACCAAATGACCGAGATCTGATGAGACAACGTTGGGAAATCAATTTTTTTATTTAAAATTACCTACAATATTTACCCGTCACAATTTTCAATTTAAAAAAATAAATTATGAATAATAGGATTAAAATTTAATTTATTACTTCACGACTAAAGAGAACCCAAACTCTTAAGAACCACTAGCGGGTTTTATAATTCATACCAAAAAAAGTTGAATACCCAACTTTGTCTCATATCTTAATTGGTCAAGAGGACCTTTTAACTATTTTTCTGAGGATCTCCCTGAAGGCGGAAGGGTCTCCAACAACGTTTTCGAGACATCCTGAATATGTTTGCAAAATTATAAAATATTAAGATTATGTTAGGGTAACCTAGGTTTTTTTTAATTTCGGGATCCCGACAAAATCGCCCAATTTTGAATTTTCATCAATAATTTGCCCTCCCCAAGATGAAATCCTAGACACGCCCTTACTTTGTGCTATTTTAGCGATTGTTGAGTCGACGCTGACGGGGTCAATTTTAAAAAATGCATCAGCGCCGTTAGCGTTTAAAAGGGAAACTACGAAATTAGGCATTGGCGCCTGGATACAAAGGATTTATCGGGTAATTTTTTAAAGGGTATTTCCAATTTTTACCTATAAGAGCTGTTTTTTTCGTCCGATTAAAAAACAAATTTCGTTTGAATAGAAAATCTTGACACCCTTACTAATTTTTCTAGTACGCTAACAGTTAAAAATTCTGTAGTCGTCTTCAAATAAAAAAAATAGTAAAATCGGGATTTATAGGAAAGTCACGATATTTAGCACAAGCTATTCGTAAAAGCATTTTGATAAAATTAACCTCCAATATTGGATTTGACTATGACGTATTGAACCTTCCAGGAAACGTTTTAAAGTCTTCTCTACGAGAAAAAAACAGAATCATTTTGAAATCTCTTTTCGTTTATGAGTTATGACTGAAAACACTCCGTTCTTAGAAAATAATTAATATCTCTAAAAGTATTATTTCTACTAGAACGTACGATAGACCAAACGTCATAATTTTTTCTACATAATTGCCTTAAAAATAATTTTTGGTCATATATTGCGCCTTCCTAGATTGTATTGGGTATAAATATTTTAGCAAAATTTTGTGATTTTTTTCTTACAAATTTAATTCACCAGTTTTACTTCTTTTTTTGGAAAATATGGCTTCCTTTTAAAATTACGTAGTAACAAAATTCAAAACCGATAGCTGAGAAAATTTTCAGGACCTTGTCTTCCGAATTAAGTCAATATCCGGCTGGCAAATGAATGATGATTTTGGTAATTTAAAACTTCACAAACAATTTTGGTAATGTGGGTATCTTCTAATATGGTGGAATTGAAAAAAATATTATAAAAATAGTTAAATTTTGTAAAACGATCATAATAATGTTCTCCTTTTTTGGAAGTTTGGTAGTACCCTGATTCATTTTTAATACGGTTCGAGAAAATTTTTATTTTTGTCATAAGTACTAATTTAGTTTAGCTTAACCACTTTGGAAGGGTTTAGAGACAAAAAAGTAAGGAATTCTGAAATGTTTTTGTGAAGTTTTAAATTTCCAACATCATTATCGTTTATTTGCGGGGTTGATCTTGAAATCAATCGAATTATTTAAGAATTTTTTAAGATCAGGACTTTGAAATTTGTCTCGGCAATCGGTTTTTGAAATCAGATACTTTTAGAGATATTAATAATTTTGTAAAAACGGAGGATTTTTCAGTCATATCTCAAAAACGAAAGGAGACATCAAAATGAGTTTTTGTCGTAAATCGAGTTGCAATATTAGGGGTTAATTTTAACAAAAGGCTTTAAAATATGACAAATTTTTAAAGACGATTTTAAAGTACATCTTGTTTATCCAGGTGACGTGGATCTTCCCGTAGCCCTGGAGACTTGAAAATTTGTCAGGTTAACCTTTAGGATGTACGAATTAACAGTGCCAAATTTCGTTGCTTCCCTTTAAACCCCGACGGCGCTACAATTTTTTAAAAGTGACGCCGGCGACTCAACAATCGGTAAAACAGTACAATAAATTGAACGTTTTGGGAATTTTTTTTAAAGATGTTAGCGTAACCCTAAATAAATAAAATTAGGAAGGGTGTTAAAATGAACATTCTCCTTTACAAAGCAATTTTTTTTTTGAAAATCGGACGAAAAACACAGATCTTTGATGTGAAAATTAGGAGTACGTATCTTAGCTTTTTAGCCAGTTTAAATACATTGCTGCGTCAAGCAAATGAGACAGTGAGATTCTGAAGCGCTTGGAGCCGGCGCGCGGCGCTTATTCATCTTATCACCGCTTCGCGTAAACACCAATCGTATTTGCATTTTTTAAATTTGCATTTGATACAATTGAATTGTGAGCGCAACGCCTCGGGATTGGAGGATTGGGTTTTTGTAAGCAACTTGGTGGGACAATAAATTATAATTTTTACGAAAGAGGCGTATGCGCAAAATTGAAACGCCGTGAATCGTCTCATAAATCGAGACGCACGCTGTATACGAGCAAGAACATAAAATTAATTGAAAATAGTAAATTTTATCAGTAATAATTTTTACCTTTAAGATGGTAAATGAGGTAATAGCAAGTAAAAGTTAATTGTAATTTGTGACTATCATAAAGAAACCTGCTACACACATTCTATTGTTTTAAGTATTTCATTCTTACATTTTGAAAAAGAAATTGACGAGCTGAAAGTAAAAACTTAAATGTATTTCACATGGAATTTACTTTCAACTTTATATTCTGCCATCAACAATGCGCTTGTTTTGCTCATCATGCTAATTTATTAATTTTATACCATTACAAATAATTGGATATTAAATTAATTTGAATTAGCAATTGGAAATTATTAATGGCTTTATTTTAAACCTAAAATAATACAATAATTTAGTCATAAATTGATTTTTAGTTGCTAAACCAACCATTCTACTTTACACACCCGCCTCTTTTTAATCCAAAGCTATCAGCAAAGAAATTTTCTGGGGCCTTATTTTTGAATCTCTCCACACGATTTCGCGTTCGACAAGCATCGTTCTGTCCTTGTCATTCAAATGAGAAAAATAGTTTTTTTGACACATGCATAAAGTAGTTAGTAGGCAACGTAGGCTACGTGCAAGTTTGGTTGCAAGTATTTTAAATATGCCATAGATTCGTCATTAAAAAATAGTATGTAAGTATTTAAGTCAAAAAGTTCTTTTCATACAACACCTAATGTACACCATGATATTTTTGAGATTTTTTCCTCGATTGGTATTCTCCATTAGCAATTAAAACTAACCGATATTTTTTTTATATTCGACAAAAATAAAAAAAATGAAACGTTATTTATATTCAGCATTGATCACTGAATTATTCTTACGGCCCAATATAGGTTTTCTTTCTTTCTAAAATTTTGAGAAAACATTGAATTTAGTTTTAAGAAAAATTTTACAGTTGTAACCGAATTAGAAATACTTTTTAATATCTTAAGCTATAATTATATTATAGAAAATTAAAATTTTTAAGATTTAAAAGTAAAAAAACAATTATCTTGAAAATTTCAAAAATTTTATAGCAAAGGAAGAAGAGTGTTATAAGAACAAGTGTTTATTTAAATTTAAAAGATTGGGGAAAAGAGCCAACAAAAAATAAATTTCTAATAGAAAATAAAATTGATTGGTCATTTTTTTAAAGAGTCCGAGAAATAATAATTGGCTAAGGCCCAAAAACGTTTTAACATGGCCCTGCTTATTTAACTTCAAATATTTACATTTCATACTTTGCAATCATGAAAGAAAAAGCCTTTTCTAATGAGAACGTACTGCTTTCATATCTCAACTAACAATTTTATGCAAATAGTTTATGATAAGAATTTTTTTAATAATACATGGGGTTTACCTGCAATTATTTTTGCTTTTTGTTTGGAAAAACTTCAAACATATACTGGGTGTCTCATTGACAACTTCAAATGGCGATTATTTGATAACTAATTTTTTTTCAAAAAAATAACCGAACACGTCGATTTTTGTTGTAAGGGAGACACATTATTAGACCGACTTTAGCACTCTCACGTCACTCCCTTAAGCAAGGAGCGTAAGAGTAGGGGTTGAGTACTATATTAGTTGAAAGCTGCTATATTTACAGGGTGTTTCTGAACAAGTGTCGAATAATCTAGGAATGGGTTTTTGGACCACATTTAAGACAAAAAGTAAGAATAATTTTTTGCGCTAAAATGCTCCATTTTGGAAATGCAGGGCATTGAAGTTTACAAATATTTTTCAATTTTTTAACATATAATCTATATTTTTAATAATAATAGGCTCAAATTTTGCAAATATCTTACTATTGGCAGCCGCCTTGAGATGAATTAGCAAATTTTCAAAAAATAGATAGGGTGAAGTTTTTCGGGTGAATTAACCCTTTGAACCCTCTTTAACTTTTTTTGTACAACATTATAGTAATGAAAAAAATTAAGTATGCTTTTTTACACGTTTTTTTAACTTTTTGCTCTGTTTAACCTTTTTGATAACTTGTTGCATTTAGAAGTTATGGGATAAAATAAACCACTTAAAATTTCTAAATGTCTACTAATTTAACTAAAATTAGTTTATTTCTGTGCAAAATTAGGAATGTTTTCAAGAATGCAAGTTTAATTAAGAGTCTGAACAAAAATTATGCAAAAAATGAAATTATGAAAAAAATATGAAAAAAATGAGTAAACTTCAATGCCCTGGAATTCCGAAATGGAGCATTTTAGCGAAAAAAATTATTACTACTTTTTGTCTTAAAATTTGTCCAAAAACACATTCCTAGATTATTCGACACTTGTTTAGAAACACCCTGTATACCGGGTGGAAATGAAAACCGGGTCACCTCTATAACTTCTTTATTTATGAATAGAAAAATTTGAAATTTGTTTATGTTCTATGGTTCAAAAAAATAAATTTTATGTGCATTTTTTATTTTCGAAATCACTTCCGGTTTCACCGGAAACACCATGAACTTTGTTTTTTTAAATGTAACATCCCATATTTTTATTCATGGCTTAAAATACTTTTAAAGAAGAAGTATTTTTGAGATATTAGTTTTTATTTTTTTTTGTAAAAAAAATATTTTTCAAAAAAAAAAAAGGTTTTCGAAGTCGGTGAAAAGTACCAAAACTAATTCTAAATAATTCAAATACCTAAATAAAATTGTAATTTGAAAAAAAATTTAAGTGGTTTTTGAACTTATAATTTTTAAACTTAGTTAATGAAGATTTTATCAAATATCTCACTTTTTTTAAATGCAATGACTCATTCGACTTTTTAAAAAGAGGATTTTATAACGATTATTTTGGTACCCCCTATGTAGGGGTATTATTTTGCATGTGCCTGTAATAAAGATACTTAATAGCTAGTAAATAATCGATAGAACATAGCCAAATTTCAAATTTTTTTATTCATAAATAAAAAAGTTATCGAGGTGACCCAGTTTTCATTTCCACCCGGTATACATATAAATCTAAAATCTGCAAGAAATTTTCTTTTTAGTTATAAAAAAAATTATTTTGAAATAAACAGAAATATGTATATTTTTACAAAAAAATTATTTATTGCTATTTTCCGATTAAATTAAATTGTTCATGACAACCAAATAAGACATCTAACCTTCAATTTTTCTTCAGTATTTAATAATTTGCTAGTTAGAAAATATTTTTTGGCGGCAAGGGTTAATCTAACATTTATTAAATTTATTTATTGCAATGAGTTTTTATTTTTTTCTTTAAAACGAATCGATCAATTTTAATTTAATTTATAGCATTAAATTCCAATTATAAGCAGCTTTCAAATGATGTATTACTCATCCCCTCTTGACATTTAAGAAATTTGGGGGTTACCGCCCCATGCTTAATAATGTGTCTCCCTCAAAAAAAAAAAAACGACGTGCTCGCTTATTTTTTGAAAAAATAATCGACATTTGAAGTTTTCAGGGAAACGCCCTGTATATCTTTTTGAGGAGAGGACATGGTATTTCAAAGTATTTGTGAATGAATTTTGGAGCCCCAGACCCCAAGATCATAAGAAATCCCAGAAATTAGAAAACAAAATATTTTATTGCAATACTTTTGTTTCATTATTTCTTTTACATGATTTTAATAAAAAATATACCAAAATAAGGTACGAAAGGTAAAAAAGACTTTTTCTATACAAAACCATAACTTGATCTTTTTATTTAAGATGACAAATGGCAAATGGCCACATATTCTACCATATTTTTTTATTTTATTTTTTATTTTTTTATGTGAATTTTCAAATGGTAATATTTTCTATTTTAAATATAAAAAAAATATATCTACAAAAACAACTCTGATCATGTTTTAACTCTTTGCATTCTTTTGATTTAATTATTGTTGATTTATTTTTAATTTATTTATTACAAACTTTAAAATCAAAATAAGAAAGAAATAACGAAAAATAAAAAAAAATGTAAGATTATAAAATGGTTCGGAAATATCATATACATTTTGATTTTTTTCTTGTCCTAAAATAAGATATACATTTTCACAGTACATTATTACATTTAATATTGTATAGGGTGTTCTACTATTTCCCATCCATTTTTTAGATACTATCTAAATGTCACCTACGAACTAATATTTTTCTGTCTCTTTAAAAAGGTAGGTACAGAATTTTCATAAATTTATTGATAAAAATATAACAAAAAATGAAAATACAATGGAATATCATTTAATTCGGTATTTTTTGTGTTCAAATTGGATAGGAAACGAAAAAGTTACAACTCTTCATATTTTCTGTGGAACCCTCTGAATACAGGGTGACTCAAAATTCAGTTTACATACCACATCTCCGTTAGTTGAAGAGATAAAAAATCAAATCAATATAAGCTTTTAGTGGCATCCAAATTATAACCTAAAAATATTATTGCCTTTGACAACCTGTAAGAAACCATCGTTAACTTTTTTAAATGGCACCTTCTAGTTTTGTAAACAGAAATGAGATCTCAACTTTATACTGAACACGACACTATTTTTGATACACATTCCTAAATGTGTATTGTGAGTATTTTTTATGTATTTCAATCGCCAATTGTCAATAAAGATATTTCTTCAAAGGTGGCTTTGTTCATATGTATAAATAAACGAATAAAATCAAAATTAATAAGTGTACTTTTTTATGGTAAATGAAGATTTTTAAAATTTTGCAGTGGCGTACCGCGTACCATATAAATTCAAAAAAGGGGGCACCTTAACCCGTTTCTACGCCACTTGATTGTTAAATTAAAACAAAAGGTGGCTAGCCATGAGAAGTACTCACCCCTAAAATTTTATTAATTTTCATTTAGCTGATCCAGAGAAAATAAAAGTAAAAATAAAAACAAATTTCAACACCCTATATCTCGGTAACAGTTGAGTTTTGGAAAAAATTGACTTTTTGAATTATTTTTACCTGTAGTATAAGCACACGAAGCCGTGACCACCATTTTAGAAACACCCTGTATTTTCTTAAGTGACTAGCATATATTGATGTATCCAAAATATAGTTCAGATCCAGTTTCTGTTAAAAAACGTAAAAAGTGCCATTTGAAAAAAATATTGAGGGTGGCTTAAGGGTGGCTTAAGGGTGGCTTAAGGGTGGCTTAAGGGTGGTCAAAGATTTAGAGAAGTTAGAATGCCAATTTGATGCAATTAAAAGCTTTTGTTGATTTATTTTTCATCGCTTCCAGTTACGGAGATGGCATCCTGTAAACTGAATTTTGGGACACCCTGTATATACAGGGTGGCCCAGATTTTACTTCCCAGGAAATATCTCAGTTATTTGAAGAGATAAAAACATAAATCAAAAAGTGCTTTCAGTGGCAGCACTCATACTTCATAATTTCATTCTAAAAAAAATTATTGGTATT